>OX376060.1:7241888-17241888 GCA_947361185.1 Charanyca ferruginea | reverse complement strand
AAAACCACGAAATTACGAGTTTTTATTTTTGAATCAGTCTTTGCTGTGATTACTTTTTGGAAATAATAGTACAAAACTCTCTTAACAGTACGTTTATCATTTTGATATTAACTGATTTTTATTCTCTTTGCTGATTACACTACTTAACTTCAAACTTTTTATTTTATCTGAGTTCCTAATAAGTGATTATAATTACTTGCAATTGACCTAATAGAAAAACGTAAATGAGGTTATTTTATCACACTCCATTTTCAAGATACCTAAACGTGATAAGTCAAACCCACGATTTTCATAGAAAATATAAGGTTTGCCGTTAACTCTTATTGATATTTTTATTGAAATGGCGATGTTTTCTTGGTGCAGCTGGTTTTCCTCTCGTAGTGAGGTCCAGGTGAAGGAACCAGAGACGTTAGAGACACTCCATCTCTAACGGCAACGTCTCTGGTTCCTTGAAAACGATTTGCAATTGCAGCTACATCGTAATGAAATCGTTCCCCATGTTCATCGCTACCTAAACTCATAATTTTTTTGGGGAAAATGTCCAAAAATGAATGAAGGAAGTGCCGCCGTATGAATGACATATTGCATCCCACTTTATGATAGCACTCCAACATCAGTTTTATACTTTGGTGAAAATGAGTGAATTTGTTGTTATTTGTCACGCCAATGCCAATGCCAAAAAACGCCAAAAGTTAAGGGTAGATGTAAAAGACGAATATTTAATCAGTTTATGTCCGGACCTACGAATACTTCTTTAATAATTCTTAATCTTTGCGTGTGTGCGTGTCTGTGTGTCTCCAAGTGCTGTCACTTAGTATTCAGAAGTCTATTATAGGGCCGGGCTACAACTTGAATGGTGTTGCTATAGATACAGAGAGCTGTATTATAGACCTTGGTGTAGAACATGACAGCAAACTACTCTTTATTAACTATGTCTAAACTATTGCTAAAAAGGCGTTTAAAACGTTAGGCTTTATTATTAGAACCTATTTTGACTTTCGCTCACTAAAACCAATAAAGGTCCTCTATTGTCCACTCCGCGTGTTCGGAAGTATGGTAATGTCTTGTTTTCCATATAATAATTTGTACTGTTATATTGTTAATTATTATTAATTGCTTGTTGTTAATTGCTATATTGTTAATTGCTATATTGTTAATTGCTTAAAGAGCCTAGTGGCACCGATTTGCATCCCATTTGGGCCTTTATCTTTTAGAGAGGGTAGGTATTGTTATGAAAATCAGCATTCATAATCCCCATCTTCAAAAAAGGTGACAGGTGGAAAATAGATTACTTCCAACCAATATCAAAATTATGTCTATACACACGCAAGTTTACTCAGTTATGGAACGCCAATTGGACTTCGTATGGTTTCCTAAGGAAACTCTCAACCGCATCCAACCTCATATTGTCTAAATCATTCAGTTGGTATGAAAGAACGATGCCAGGTAGACGTGATACACACGAACTAATAATAGTCCGTAGTGTTTTGAACACCGTGTGCTCGCTCGTTCAGAAGCTTTTATCTCTTTGACGACACGGTTGGCGCAGTGGCTGAGCGATCGACCGCTGCGCAGCGTGTTGCGGGTTCGATTCCCGCCCAGGGTAAACATTTGTGTGATGAACACTTGTGTTTGCCTTGTGTCTGGGTGTTGTTTATCTATGTACGTATGTATTTATAAAAAAAAAAGTATTTGTGTATGTATATCAGCTGTCCGACACCCATAGTACAGGGTCTCCCTAGTTTGGGGTCAATTGGCCGTGTGTGAAAATGTCCCCATATATTATTTAATTATTACTAGCTTCTGCCCGCGACTTCGTACGCGGATCCTGTTGCTTATGCCAGCGACAACAGGGTCGGCAAAATCGAAGATCTGAAACGTCTGATGTCGAATTCGGTTCAATTTTGGCCAGTAGAGTCAAATTTTCAATGATATACCATCGTCATCAAAAATCAGTCCTAAACTGTTACCGCCTTTACCGCGTGGAGGTACTCCCAGCTTATGTTATTTTATAAGATACAGTGAAATTAGTGATAGCTTTTATTTTAGTTATTAGCTTTGATTTTCACATCAGATGTTTCTGATCTTCGATTTTTATAAGTCAACAGGAAATGCCCATCAGACCGAACAACTTTTGCTAAGACGTCATTCCTATATGTGTCATGGTGTAGCTGGGCTCTTGGAGTTCCACATCAGGTGTTCCAGATCTTCAAATTTATTCTCTCAGCAGAGAATGCTCGTCACGTGGAACAATTTTTGCTATGGTACCATTTTTGTATCTCTTATAGTTTAGCTGGTCTGTTGCGGTTCTGCATCAGGTGTTCAAGTTTCCAAGATAAATTATAGCCTATATGTTGCCCAGACTTAATACCTATACAACAAAAGAAAAATCATTCAAATCCGCCCAGTAGTTCCGAAGATTAGCGTGTACAAACAAACAGACAAACAGACAGATTTTTTTTTTTTTTTTGCTCTATTACTGTTCCTAAACCCCCTTCAATTATTATTTTTTTAATATATTCAATGTACAGACACAGTTTTGTTACTGTTTTATTATATGTATAGATTATTATCTGCACGAATACACTTTGTCCTATTACGATGGTTTTCATCATACATAGAAGATCGCACGCAGGTTGTAGTTCTATGTAGGTTCACATCTGGGTGGAAGTCCGTTCCGTTAGGTTTACCTCAGGGATCAATCCTGGGACTATTAATTGTTTACCATATTTATTTCAGACATAAACAATTGCTTTTAAAACTCATATTCTTTTATACGCAGACGATATGAAAGTACTCAAGTGTGTACGCTCATTATCTGATACTGAATTACTTCAGTTAGACCTTGACAACTTTGAATTATACTGCAAAATTAACAAATTACAACTCTCCAAGTGCTGTCTCCAAGTGCGTCTCCAAGCGAAGTAATTCACAATCTCGAACCCGATTTTTTTTTAATCAATATGTACAATTTTGAGCTATTTATTAAAATGTACACTTTAATTACTCAAAACACGTAAGATTCCATGTTACATTGATAAACAAAAAAATTGCAAATCGAAATATACTAATATAATTAACGACCAAATAAGTTAATCTATATTTATAAAAGCGAAAGGTCATTCACTCACTCATCACGAAATATCGAAAACCGCTTGACGTATAAAGATGAAATTTGGCAGGGAGGTAGTTTATAGTTAGTAGACGTCCGCTAAGACCGGATTTTGCGACAGGGCCGGATTAAGGACGTCTAATGACTCTCGCAAGTTGAAAGTCCTTCATTTATTGTGCTGCAAACTTGAAATTTGGCAGAGAGGTAGTTAATAGGTAGTAGACCTCTGCTACGAACAAATTTTGCGACAGGGCCGGATTAAGGAGGTCTAATGGCTCTCGAAACTGTGTATGAAAGTCCTTAATTTTTTGTGATACAGACTTGAAATTTGGCAGGGAGGTAGTTAAAAAGTAGTAGACGTCCGCTAAGAACAGACTTGGGACAGGGCCGAATTAAGGAGGTCTAATGGCTCTTGCAGAGACATTTGCTAAGATAGAATTTTGTGACAGCCTGGACTTGCTCTCGCAAGTTTATATATATTAATCCTTTGCTTTTTGTACCTGCAAATTGGTAGAGAGATAGAATATAGTTAAGTCATGTCACGTAGAAACAGATTTTACGACAGGGCCAGTTTCAAGGTAATATAATATAACCTAACTCTATGTGTTCAACAAACATTTTTTGATGACTTATAATAAAACAAATAGAAAATACAACTTAATGAAATTCAAACGAATCGAGGTCTTAATATCTTTTAGTTATTAGATTCATCAAGTTATAGCTCAAATATTTCTTTGTATTATCCCCTGGGTACTACCGTGGCGCTTTTTTGTGGTTAAAAGTATCTTATAGTACGTAGAACCTAGTATTCACATATCACCATATTAATTACCAAATTCCAGACAATATTTTATACATCTTTGTTTATCCCACATTGACCATCGTTTTCTGTAAAACTATAGATTCAATTTTAGAGACCTCACATTTAAAATCTATAATCCATTCCCTCTACAAACATACAACAGTTTCGAGTAGACTTCAGAGTCGGAAAAGTTTTCCCCGCAGCACACAGGCCATCCAGGACCGACCACGTACGGTCAGACGAAAGTTGTGAGAACATCACCCGCGGCCACTGAACTTCTTTCAATCCAGGAACACTTGGCACCCGGAAGTGATTTGCAGTGCCCTAAATGGAAAGCGCTCCCAAGAAGGCCGCTGCAATCACAACCTAACAAAATGGGGGATTATAGATCCCACTGATACCCAGCGTGAGTGCGGTGCTCCTGACCAGACAATGGCCCACTTACTACAGCGCCCAAAGTGACGCGTCACCTGCAACTTAGAGGACATTTAAAACGCCACTAATGCTGCAATTAATGCAGCTCCTACGTGGCCCAAGCAGTCTAACCACGGATATGAGTCTAGCACAAAAAAAAAAGAACACAACCATCGATTCGAAACGAAGAAGACCACTGTATCATAATCACAAATGCCATCTCTTTAAATATGTAATGAATTGAAATAAACTGCAGCCTGAAAATAAAACTATAAATGTGGTATATAGGTAGGTTGTGGGTTTTACGAAAATAACAACATCTATTTTTTTACAAATCGGTGCCTTAAAATAGGCGTTTTCTGTTGGCTGAAATATTAAAATAGTTTGCGTTCAACATCATTAAACTTCATATCTTCATAACCACGCGGACGAAGTCGCGGGCGACAGCTAGTAACTTATATACCTGAGTGACCTACGGAAAATTTTAGCCCATCAAAAGGTATTTCATAGAGAAATGGGGAAGGGGCTAGAAGGGCCTTCCTACCCGTTATTTCGTAGCAGCTGTAAAAACCGTTAGCCAGTATTCGAAATACAGAGCAGTGATCAACAGCGTTGATAAAAATACACGTGCAGGCTGAGTTACTTCAATAGAATTGTGAAAAAAGGAATATTTTAAATAAAAAAAATTACAATGTATTTGAGACATAAAAAGGTAAGTTTTAACCAAAGAACAATGGGTAATTTTGTATGGACCCCGTACCCACCTTGTAGCAACTATATTTGTTGTACGAGGGAAATTTGTTGCTTGCAGGGGAAAAAAGATATTCGATGTTGAAAATGCCAAAAATCCTTAGTAAAATCGACCCACGCGCACTCGACGTTCTGGTGATTTTATTCAATAGGTAGTATAAACATAACTTTTGATCATCGTGTTCTCGGTGTCTTTGTGTTCATTCACACATCTGTCGTGTGTTTTTGTTTTTTTAAGTATCAAGTTATTTATTGTTTTAGTGCGTAACTTGAGGATTTTTTTCTTTTAGATTTTTTCAACGATGACACATGGACTGAAGTTTGATTGAGGGCCATCTAAAAGAAAAAACAAATCCTCAAGTTACACACTAAAACAATAAATAACTAGATACTTAATAAAACAAAAACACACGACAGATGTGTGAGTGAACACAAAGTCTCTCGCCCAGTGTTGTCAATTTAGCATTTTTATGGATAAAGGTAGCATTTTTCCAAGAGATTTAACATTCAAATATTCCATTTATTGACGTGACAACGTCTTATAATTCGATAGCCGGCTGCACGAACGAAAAAACATGACGTCATACGGCGTTACGGCGTTACATGACGTCATGCGGCGTTACCTCGCTCTGCGGCGTTCCAAGTGAAAAGTGAATGTAGTGTCAATTGTTTATAGCAACGATAATTACAGCGATAAAGATAATGATTCTTTCGCGTTGTCACGTTCAACTATCGTCAGTAAACCGACTTTACAGACAACCAATTTATTTTTGGCATATTTTTTAGCCACTTTCTCTTTTACGTGCAGTGTATATACAGTGTATTATTTTTTTCAAAATAAAACAAAATTTCGTATAATTACATATATCGTTACCATCAGTTATTATTAATCGATACTATTCAAAGATGACGGAAACATTTGATTTCTGTTTAAAACGTGAATTCGTTTTGCGAGGTATAAATATTATTTGATGTTAGTTAGCTGACTGGTTTTTCTAGGGTTCCATAGTGTAGTGCTGCGACGTCCGCAGCGAGCGATGGCCGTCAGAGTGGTTCGGGGATACCGCACGATCTCCTTTGAGGCAGCGAGCCTCCTTGCCGGATCTCCGCCGTGGGATCTCGAAGCGAGAGCCCTCGCTTCACTCTACGACTGGAGCGGGGAGGCGCGGGAGCGGGACATACGACCAGTGCCGTGGGAGTACGCGCGGCGCCGCTTCGAGCTCCGAGTAATTCTAACGGCGGAATGGGAGGGACGGGTCCTCAACCCCAGCGCAGGGCACGCCATAATTTCGGCGGTAAGGCCCATCATGAGGATTGGTAAGGGCGCCGACACGGCGCCCTTACGTTCCGGCTGACGCAGATACTGACCGGACATGACTGTTTCGGGAAGTATCTGTGTCGCATAGGCCGCGAACAATCGCCCAGTTGTCACCACTGCGAAGATTGCCTGGAGGACACGGCGCAGCACATGCTGGCAAAGTGCCCAGCTTAGGCAGAGCAGCGCCGTGAATTCTCCGCAGCAGTATGTGACCTCTCGCTCCCGAACATCGTTCTTTCGATGGTCCGGAGCGAGAGTGCGTGGGAGGCTGTAGCCTCTTTTTGCGTGCATGTCATGCACGCAAAAGAGGCGGCAGAGAGGGTGAGCCTCTGCTTCGCTTCCCTCCAGGAGAAGACGCACCGGGCGTCGGAGGGTGCTTAATGACCTTCGGCCTCCATGAGTTGCCGGCCTGCGGGTGGTAGACTTAGGGGCAGTCCACCACCCGACTAGATGCAGGCCCGTGTAGGCGGCGCGCCGTGTTCCGCGTGCGCCACACTAGAGAATTCGACGGCGTTCAGACCGCCGAGGTCGACGGGATCCGCCATGAAAGCGGATCATAGCCTGGCGGGGGGGCGCAGTGCATGCGCGAGCGAATCCCGTACCTCCGCCCATAGGTCAGTCGAGGAACACCGTGGTGGTTTTAGCCGGTAGGAGTCCGGCACACCCTCCCGTCTTCCCCAGACGGGGGACAGTCTATGAGGATTTCCCCATGTTAAAAAAAAAAAGAAAGTGTTCCATAGTGTGACAAACCGGAGCCTAATCTAAATCAACGGTGAAATATTTAGAGAGACATGAGACATTTTGTTTCTGTAATGGCAGCAAAATACGAGTACACCAGCGGTGTTTCTAGAACTGCAGATGTCCATAAGCATTCTGTGATCACTTCACCATCAGATGAACCGTCTGCTTTGAGTTGAAAGTTGGTCCTACTCGGTTTTAACCAATACATCAAGGCGGTCATAGTAGTTGTTGAAGTCTTCAGCAAATTTCCGCACTGTTTTATTTATTTATTTGGGAAAACAAACAGTTACACAAAAGTCTCTTAATTAACAAATTCTCTTAGTATCTAAAGTTAATAGTGTATGTGTAACTCACAACGTTATCCACATGTTACCTATTCAAAATTTTATATAAGAACTAACTAGGCATGCGAGTGAATTTCCATTAGGTACATTACTTACATTATAAAGCTTCGGCTACAGTTACAAAAAAAAAAGTTTATTAATTTTTGAATTACAGTATTTCGAAATTTGTTAGATGCTAACCTTGGGGCACCTGGGTGGGTAAATAGATCTATGTCCGAAAAATGCGTATTATAATTATTTGCTATACGACGTAGAGGTGCGCGGACTCCAGCATTGGTGCGGCAAGATGGAATGGCGAATAGTAGGCGTGCACGCACCTCGCGTCTCATAACAGTTCTAGGTACAACATAACTTAATTTATTTACCAAATCAGAGCAGTCATATCTGCCACCACATATATCATACAGTCCATCAACGTAATATCTCTACAGGAGCTATTAGGGCTCAAACCATTCCAGCAACGGTAACGCACTGCTTTGAAAAATTTGCGCTGTACATTTTCTAAGCTGTCTACGAATCTTTTATTTATAGGATTCCATATTAATACGGCGTATTCAACATGCAATAGATAGATAAAAATGCACATAAATAACACTTTTACTTGCAATGTTAAATACCTCAAATGCTAGTTCAAGTTAACTTAAACTCGTCAATTCTAAACTCTTATTCCACACTTGTTCCACCAGCTCATCATTATCAGCCATCTTGCTATATGGTGCTTCCTTACACTCCATAAAGTATTTCCCTCGCACGTTCTCCACTTCTTCAGAAACACACAGATATATCGTCGTCTGAGCTCCTTCCTTAGCAGTTCTGAATAACAAGATATCCATTATTATATGAGACGGCCTCTTTATGAAAACAGGCCAACTATTATTTATATCAGTTTTAATAACTCCAGGATGTAGACTATTGACTGTTACCTCCGTTGGTAATCTCTTAGTTAGTGCCTTCATCCAGAGAAATTCACATAATTTACTATTACTGTAATTTACAAGTTGAGCTACTGCTCCAAAGTATCTTGAATTATGTAAGTCGTCGACACGTAATCTTGCGAAATGGTGAAGACAGGATGACACTATCACTATCCTGCTGGGTTTGGCGGCGATCAGTTTATCTAACAGAAGGTTGGTGAGGAGGAAGTGCCCGAAGTAGTTGACTTGCATCACTGTTTCTATTCCATCTTCAGTGAGCTTGGGATAACCGCTGCAGCCAGCGTTGAGCACCAAAATATCGAGGCGGTCATAGGAGTTGTTGAAGTCTTCAGCGAATTTCCTTACACTTTTGAATGATGATAGATCTAGAGGTTTAAATTCGACGTGTGTGTTTCCTGTGGTGGCTGCTATGTCGGCAATAGCTTCCCCAGCTTTGTTAGCGTTCCGGCAGGCGATTATCACTTTCGCTCCTCTGGATGCGAGGTCCCGGGCTGTCTCCAGCCCGATACCTTGGTTCCCGCCTGTTATGAGCGCGATCTTTCCATCAAGTCTCCTTTCAGATGTACACACTCTTCGCACGGGTTCAAAATTTATTTTTAAGAATATCGCTGCCGATATCGTAAATAGAATCACTAATAGATAACTTACGACTAGTGTTATGATCAAAAAGTAAACTATAACGAGAATCATGTTGACTCGGTGGACACGGCCGTGTAACTGAGCCTAACGTTAATAGTATCACATGCCTATTTATTGTAATTCTTATTCATATTATGAATAAGAATGACATTGACATTTCTAAGCGGCTGATCGACTCTTCACGTGACCAGAGGGCTGGCCTTTTCTTGGGCCAAAGAATTAGCATTGCCATGGTATCAACGTGGTAATGCTGCTAGCCTTCTGGGCACTTGTCCCATTGTGAGCGATGCGGACGAGTTTTTTGATGCCCTGTGAGCCGTCCATTGTACATAATATATATATATTTTTTAATTTATTTTAAGCTTTGTACATATTTAATTCTTTTAAATGTTGTAAATAAGATGAATAAATATTATGCATAATTATACGAATAATTTAGCATTCGTTTAAATAATTGAGTTAAGAATTGTATTAGCAATGTCAAATTAGGCAAAACCGTAGATTCCGGGGGGTGGGTAAAACGTTAAGGAAAACATGTTATGGAACTCTCTGCATGACTTGGAACCAAATAGAATTAGAAGGTTAAGGTTACCTACATCTCCATTGGCCCTAAACTAGAGCAAAAAAATCTTTTAGAAAACGAGTTTTATTTTTGGAGGTTACTTATTTTTCAACCGACTTCAAAAAAGGAGGAGGTTATCAATTCGTCTGTATCTTTTTTTTTTTTTTTTTTTTTTTTTTTTTTTATGTTTGTTACTTGATTTCTCGGGACTGGGTGAACCGATTTTGATGATTCTTTTTTTATTTGGAAGCTAGTGCTTCCCGTGTGGTCCCATTTTAATTTGGTCCAGTTCTGACCATGGCGTCCATGAGAAAACCGTATAAGTCTTAAATTTGCATTAAGTATATGCGCGATTTGTTACGCGATTTCTCAGGCAAACGTAAACCGATTTTGAAAATTCTTTTTTTTATAGATAGGGTATGCTTCAGGGGTGGTCCGATATAAATTTTATCGAAATTGGTTCAGCACTTTTTGAAAAATCAACAAATACCCAAAAATTTTACATAGACGACGTTTTAGTTTCATCAATCTTTGTAGTAGTTAATTTTCCATCTCTTCTTAATAGATTTGAATGAGAAGGACCTCCTTCTCATTCAAATCTACCTACCTACCTACTAAAAAGCGGAAAATAAAAAGCTTTTTACAAAAAAGACAACCGCCTTCAAAAAGTGAAAAATAACTTTAGCACAGAACACACATTGACTTTAGTTTCGGAAGTCGGTGGCAATACAAAACAACAAACAGAACAAAGCCACTGAATTTCGAAACTAAAGTCAATGTGTGTTCTGTGCTAAAGTTATTTTTCACTTTTTGAAGGCGGTTGTCTTTTTTGTAAAAAGCTTTTTTGATAAACTACTCATGACTAACTCAGCTCTATGTAACGCACACAGCATTGTGCTTACGGGTGCATACGGGTGTGTAAAGAAGGTCAATTCTACTTAGGTACTCAAACGTTCAAAATTTAGTGAAAATCTCATCTCGGCGATTATCGAAATCTTGCCAAAAATGTAGGCAAATGGAGACATTTTTTGACGGATCCAAACTGAGATTACAATTACAATGTAAAAGTTGGTGGAAATGTAAATACCCCCGGTCATTAATAAGTTGAGGTGGAACACGGCGGAAGTTTGAGCCGGTAAGAGTCCTACCGACAACTGTTGGTCGCCACCATTGTTCCACAATGCGTAAAGCTAATCGCATTACTTCACATAAAACGTTTTCAGCGATTCCGCTTATCAGTTTTGCTAGGTCATCTGCATATCCAATAGTAGTGTAGCCTTGTTCGTTGAGTTTTTTTAGAAGGCTGTCCACTACTATGTTCCTAAGAAGTGGTGATAGGACGCCTCCTTGTGGGCATCCTCTGACCACTTTTGCTCTTGTTGTGTTATTTACTTCTATTTGAACCGCCCTTTTGCTGACCAACTCAGTAATCCATTTTGTTATTACTGGTTCAACTTTGTAGCCTTGTAGGGCGTGGACAATGCTGTTGTGAGTGGTTTTATCAAAAGCACCTTCTATATCTATGAAGGCAGCGAGTGTTGATGATTTATTTGTGATGGCAGACTCTATCTTGTGTACTAACAAACTGTGCAGAGCCGATTCAGTTGATCTGCCTTTCGTATAAGCGTGTTGTTGGGGATGTAATGGCTTGGTTTTCAGTGCTCCATCCCGTAGGTGTCGGTCAACCAGTCTTTCCAACGTTTTTAGTAAGAACGACGTTAGGCTGATTGGTCTGAAGGATTTTGCGTGAGTGTAGTCCTCTTTACCTGGTCTTGGTAAGAATATTACTTTCGCTTCCCTCCATGCTATAGGTATGTATTTGTTGGCAATGCATGCCCTGTATATTGGTACTAGGTACTTTGTTATCAGATTTATTGGCCATTGTAGTAATCCTGGGAATATTCCATCCAGCCCAGCAGATTTGAATGGCTTGAAGCTTTTTAGGGCCCATGCCACCTTGTCTGCGGTTACTATAATATATTTCGTTTGCGATTTCCCATTCTTGGGATGTTGGTGTGCTATAGTGCTCGTCCTGCCACTCTGGCTCTGCTGTTATTAGACAGCCGGGAAAGTGCGTTCCAAGCAAATGTGCACTGGTTTCATCTTCTGTGTTCGTGTAGATGCCGTCAGCCATTTTGAGGGAGCGCGGCGCGGCATACGTTGGCAGAGTGTGCCGCTTGGGAGGAGCCACGCCGTGACCTCGTCTCAGAAGTAGGCAGTGACCTGTCGCTGCTGGCCGTGGTCGGCAGCGCCTCGGCAATCGGCAGCGCCCAGAGTCCTGGGACGCGGTAGTTTTCTTCTGTCAACTGTCATGTCGCAGAAGGAGGCTGCGGAAAGGGAGAGCGAGATCACAACCTCCCACCCTGCCCGCAGCAGGCGCACCGAGCGTCGGCGGAGGGCGGACGACGCCCTCTTCCGGTCCCCTAAATGGGTCCGGGGGCGGAAGACTCGGGGACGTCTGTCGCCCCCCACATATATCAGGACCAAGGTGGCGGCACGTAGTATTCCACACGCGCCCCTCAGAGATGTTCGGGGGGGAGTCTAACTAAGATTGTGTTTCTGTAAAAGGAGTTATGGGGTCTTGTTGTAATACAGTGTTCAGAATGAATATTTGTCGGACCGTACGTTTTTACATTTTTGATAGAGGTCAAAGGTTGTGTAGAGCATTGGCCGGAAGGTAGCAACTTTAAGGATGGCTCTTTGTGACACTTCCCAAGGGTTGAGTGTAGTTTTCTCAGCTCCACTCCAACTAGTGATACAGTAAGAGATGACTGACTGACACATGGCAAAAAACTAAACTGTGCGTATTACAGAGATATTGGCTATGTGTCTTAGTGTTTTAAATAGGTAAATAAGTTTGCTTATTCAACCAGTGAAGTAGATGATATGTGCTTGAAAGTACAGATGTTTATCAAGAGTGAAAACGAGGTATATTGTCAGTAGTCTTAGTTTGTGTCAGTAGAAGTTATTGTAGGGCAGTTGCAAGAAGTCAAATTATCTTGGCAGGTGTGAGCTTTAATAGTTTTGTTGTAGAATTTAGAGAGAACGTAAGGAGTTTAGTTTTATTAGTGTTCAGGGTAAGTGAGTGAGAGGTAAGTCATTTAAATAGAGGATTGAAACCAGTTTGACCCGTTTCTTGTAGTTTAGTCCAGGATTCGTCATAAAAGATGATTGCAGTGTCGTCGGCAAAAGAGATACTGTTACCAGAGTTCAAGTGCAAATTGCATAGGTCATTAATGAACACCAGGAACAAAGTAGAGCACAAAACACTGCCCTGAGGCACTCCATAATGTCGCTCAAATTTATTATGGTAGTTTAAATGCCATCAAAGCTACTGCAGCATTGGCCTGATTGATGCTATCTCCTCAGGATTTGTTTCTAAAAGTATAAAAGAATTGAAACGGTTGGTTGTGACTTGTATAACTTGTTAGATGAAAAGAAAATTGTTTTACTAAATAATGACACTTACGAGATAATTCTGAAAGAAGTTTTCACTTGGAAAAGTATAAAAACAAATATTTATAAAATGTAGAACAAGTAGTAGTAGTACCAAATGTAGTTTTTTCCTTATAAGCAGTTAGTATTTGTAACTTTATATTTTGTCATATATTTTAACATTATAACTGGCCAATATTAACAGAACACAGAAATAAATCGTCAGAACGTCAAGAAAATACAATATTATCGAAAACCACATTTATTAGATAAAGTTTGGAACAACTACATAAATTGTTTAATTATAGATAACTGATAGGCTCACGTTTGGCTACTGTACTACACCTTTTAACAATATACCATTGTCGATAGTAAAGTTAGCACCAGTAATACTTTTCGCCTTGCTACTTGCTAGAAATAGGATCAAGTCAGCCACTTCATCCGGGTATGCCACTTTGCCTAGTGGATTCTGCTTTGCCCATTCATCGAACATGTCAGGTAATCCACCATTTTCCAAGATGTCAGTAACGACTGGTCCCTGGTCCAGTCGTTACCATCAGGAGTGAGGGTCAACATCGTAAGTCCTGACTTACGATGTTGACCCTCACTCCTGATGGTGCCAATTCCAAAGCAGCGATCCTGGAGAAATGATCCAAACCAGCTTTTGATATGCAGTAAGCCATCGTATATGTATAAACTTGTGTTCCTAATGTACTTGAGATGTTTATAACATTTCCTCCGGTTTTAATAAGATGAGGCACTGCCAAGGTCGTGAGGTTCACGACCGCTCGTAGGTTCGTGTTCATGATCTTGTCGTATGTCTTCATAAGTTGACCGTTAAGAAGTCCTGCCGTTTGAATAATACCTGCGTTATTGACAAGAACGTCCAGTTTTCCATAAGCATCGATGGTTTGTTTGATAATCTCACTTGCTGCTTCGTCTTCAGAAACGTCTGCTTTGATGACTAGTGGTGTGACTCCATGTCGCTGGCAGAGTTCGGTGACACTTTTTAGTTTAGCATCATTCCGTCCCACGATAGCAACAGAAGCGCCTTCTTTAGCGAATAGCACTGCAGTAGCAGCGCCAATGCCCGAACTTCCGCCCGTTACCAAAACTACTTTATTTTCGAAACTCATTTTATGAACGGTTCACACACACGTCAAGACGGTTCATAAGACACTTATGTAATGTTGCTGATAAAACTGTAATTGGTTATCTTAAAGATTAGAGTGTGCTTGATATTTATTTTTTCTACTTATTATCATTGTAACCTTGACAATCTAATATGATTTCAAGCAGCAGTAATTGTAGCAATGTTTAATTATTTTGTGTCTGTGTGTGCAAATACCTAGATAAAATTATTTAAAACCAGCACTATGCCCGCGACTAACGCTTACCGATCTGGTGATACTACGAATATAGTCTATGGCACTCAGGGTTAACGTAGCTTCCCATTGACGAAAGATTCTTTTAAAATCTGTTAAGGATGTTTGAGTTCTGAGTTCTGAGTTATGAGAGTGTAAATTACGTGTGTCAATTACACAAATAATTTGTACTATCTCGTAAATCCCGGCGCTACCGTATCGTAGGAAATTTAAGGTACCTACTTAATTTTCCTTTTAATCCTGTCTGTAAATCGTAAGGTAAATCTGGGGTTTTCTGAATAAACAAATACATCCATATTAGAATTTTAAATCAAAGTACTAAGAGAACAGTAATTAGTGTTATCGACTGGAAAGGAAGACCATTCGTGGTGAACCTTCGAACTCTCGGAGTATGTGTGTTTCTCGTTTGGATTGACGACGTCGTCCGAGACGACATTGAATAAATATAAATAAATTAGCACCAGTAATACTCTTTGCCTTGCTATTTGCGAGAAATAGTATCAAGTCTGCCACTTCATCCGGGTATGCTACTTTTCCTAGTAGATTCTGCTTTCCCCATTCATCAAACTTGTTAGGTAATCGATCGTTTTCCAAGATATCAATAAAAACTCGACCAGGACTTACGATGTTGACTCTCATTCCAGATAGTGCCAATTCCAAAGCATCGATCCTGGAGAAATGATCCAAACCAGCTTTCGATATGCAGTAAGCCATCGTATATGTATAAACTTGTGTGCCTAATACACTTGAGATGTTGATAACATTTCCACCGGTTTTAATAAGATGAGGCACTACCAAAGTCGTGAGGTTCACGACCGCTCGTAGGTTCGTGTTCATGATCTTGTCGTATGTCTTCATAAGTTGACCGTTAAGTAGTCCTCCCGTTTGAATAATACCTGCGTTATTGACAAGAACGTCGATTTACCACCAGTATCGATGGTATGTTTGATAATCTCACCTGCTGCTTCATCTTCAGAAACGTCGGCTTTAATAACTAGTGGTGTCCATGATGCTGGCAGAGTTCGGCGACACTTTTCAATTTAGCTTCATTCCTTCCCAGGATAGCAACGGAAACACCTTTTTTAGCAAATAGCACTGCAGTAGCAGCGCCTATACCCGAACTCCCGAACGTTACCAGAACTACTTTGAAACTCATCTTGTGAACGATTCAACATCCAACAATTACGTGGCTCATGAGAAACTTGTGTAATAAATATAGTTGGTAAAGCTAAAACTGGTTATAATATAGAATTTATTTATTCTACTTATTACCACCATCAGACACTAAGCAAGATTATAGAAAATATGCTGAGTTCAATAAACCATTACAACTCGTCTTCGTAGATTATACAAAGATTTTTGATGGTATTAAACATTCAGAAATATTAAAATCCCTAGAACTTGAAAAAAAAAATACATTACCTCTTACAAATCATTTACAACAATAGCTCTGCAAATATAAAACTTAATACGACTGGACCTTCATATAGAGTCCAAAAGGGTGTCAAGAGCGACCCACTCTCCCCCAAACTGTTTACAAGCACTCTAAAAGAGGTATTTAAATCACTGGCAGCCGCATCGATGACCAAGGGCATTGAATTCGGCACGAAGAGGCCGTCAAACCTCCGATTTGTCGACGACATAGTTCTTTTTGCCCCCACAGCCGTGGAACTCCAGACCATGCTCCAAGAACTGAGCTCGAACCAATAGCACTAAACGTAGGGTCGAGGTAGATAGGCAGAAAATACATTATGTCGATGAATATATCTAATTGGGCCAGTTGGTTTCTTTTGAAAACAGGCAAGAGAGGGTAATCGACCGTAGAATCGAAAACGCCTGGAAAACCTACTGGTCCATGAAGACGCTAATGAAGTGTGATCTACCGATCGCCCTCAAGCTAAAACTCATCGACATGTGAATCCTGCCCGTCCAAGCCTACGGTGCTCAGACCTGGTCGCTCATCGAGTCGCAAAAGTCCGCCTCGGAGTTTGCCAAAGGGCAAAGGCAAAGGGTAAAAAGACAGGGCAAAATCAGGTTCACCACGCTGCGTTACAAAACGGGCATATCAGGCGTTGGCTAAAAGGCTGCCAGGCTTAAGTGTCAGTCCCATGCAATGACTGACGGCCCAGAAAGAGGTGGCAAAATGACCTGGACGCGTAACACAAGGGCTGGTTCGAGTTAGCGCGGGACAAAAGTTCCTGGAAAGACTTGGGGGATGCATTTGCCCAGCAGTGGGATAGCACAGGCTATTAAAAAAAAATATTACAACCTTGAGCATATAGTGTAATTGCACTCAGCTGCTATTGGCGTTAACAATGCTATTGACGACACGGTTAGCGCAGTGGCTGAGCGATCGACTGCTGCGCAGCGTGTTGCGGGTTCGATTCCCGCCCAGGGTAAATATTTGTGTGATGAGCACTTGTGTTTGCCTTGTGTCTGGGTGTTGTTTATCTATATATGTATGTATTTAAAATGTATTTGTGTATGTATATCAGCTGTCTGACACCAATAGTACAGGGTCTCCCTAGTTTGGGGTCAGATGGCCATGTGTGAAATGTCCCCATATATTATTATTATTATTATTATATATTGTAGTGTGTGCAAATACCGAGATTAAGTATTTACATATCATGACCGTCAGTTATTAAAAATCGATACTATTTAAACACGACGGAAACATTAGATTTCCGCCAAAGTCAATTCGTTATGCGAGCTATAAATATAATTTGATGTAAGTTAGCTAGCTGGTATTTTTAGGGTTCCATAGTGTGAAAACTGGAACCTAGTCTAAATTAAGTGTGAAATATTTAGAGAGGCATCAGACTTTTATTTTCTGTAAAGGCAAAACACCAGCGTTGTTTCTGGAATTGCATATGTCCATAAGCATTCTGTGATCACTTTTCCATCAGATGAACCGTCTGCTTTGCGTGGTAAGTTAAAAGTTGGTCCTACTCGTTCCCTTCCGATGACATTAAATTACAATCTAAACTGGTCGAGAGGTAAATCTGATTGTTTGTTTGTTTGTAAGTGGTGATCTTTTGATTGATCCGGTTTTAGATTAGAAAGAAAAAAGAAAGAAAGAAAGAAAAGCCATTTATTCACGCGAAAAGCGACGCACTTATTATTAAGATTAATGAACATTATTAATGTTACCCTCTTCTCGCGTGAGACCACATTCGGATAGTCTCTATGTAATGTTAATAAAAAATAGATAAATTACGACTAATTTTTGAACTAGTCAACGTGATTCTTGTAATAGTTTACGAACTATAAGTACGAGAATCATGTTGACTAGGTGAACACGGCTGTGTAACTGAGCCGAGACGCATGCGTTAATAGTATGAAATGCATAATTATTAATTGTTCTTCTTATTCATATTATGCATAGATATTCGAATATTAAGGCATTCGTTTACATAAAGTTAAGAGTTATATCTCAATGGCAAGTTAGGCAAAACGTTAACGAAAACATGATTAAGAACTCTCTGTATGACTTAACCAAATAGAATTAGAAGGTTATGGTTACCTACATCTCACATGACCGTAAACTAAGTTACTTTTTAACTGACTTCGAAAAGGAGGAGGTTATCAATTCGAATGTTTATATATATATATATATTTTTTTTTATGTATGTTCGGGCATAACTCTGTCATAATATATATGTCGCAGGCAAATCCTATAAATCCGCCGTTTACATACGGCGTTGTCAGTTTATAAGCGCTCGCAGTTATGTATAATGCCGAAGGCAAATTGATAACTCGTTCAATTGTAATAATTTCGACGTTGGTTGTAGTTTTAGGGTGACCACGATAAAACACAGATTGGACAAATCAACTTTATTTCGATAATCAGGTAACTAATGAAGATTTCAAGCAAGATTAATTTAATAACATTATGTGCTAAAGTCTAACATATATATGTAGTTCGAAGAGAAGTAGTTCGTAGTTACAAAAGTTAATGACAGAAACGAATTGCTGTGAAACCGACTCCACGTAGTCTTGTCTGCCCTACCCCTAGAGTGTAATTTAAATTCGCGTAGGCGCGGAGGGGCGAGGCGGCCAGCGAGTTGAGGAGCAGGTGGTTTTAACGCCCGCCGCCGCGGCTGAGGCTAAGCAGCGGTGGTGAGCGTGAATACCATCTGCGACGATAAGCTCGCGTGGTACCGCCGGAGCCCCGCAACGCCGTAGCCGTGACAGAAACCATGCCTGCTGCATGTTGCAACATATTTTTTTGACCAATAGTATTCTGCAGGTGTTCTCCGAGAACCAGATTCGATTGACACCCTAGCGTTTTTGATCATCATCAGAACTAAATTCTTCAATTTGCCGCGGCATTATGTATACGGCGTTTAAATTGTCAATGAAATGTTTCGGCATTTTATATATTGACACGGCAATATAGATTTTGCCTTCGGCATTATACATAACTGCGAGCGTTTATTAAATGACGACGCCGTATGTAAACGGCGGAATCATACAAATTGCCTGCGACATATAGACGGATTTGCAAAATTCTTTTTTTGTTCGAAAGGGGTTTCTTCCAAAATAGTCCCATATAAATTTTATCAAAATTGATACAGCCCTTTTTGAGGAAATCAACAAAATCCCAAAAAAAAAATACTTAGACGACGTTTTAGTTTCTTCAATCTTTGGAGCACTTACAATCTCTTCTAAGTGTGTCACCGTTTCTTAATGGATTTGGATGTTAAGGCAACACTAAAAAGCGAAAAAAAAAGTAAAAAAAAAAAGAAAACCGCCTTCAAAAACTAAAAAGTGATAAATAACTAGCACAGAACACACATTACTTTATTTTCGGAAGTCGGTGGCAATACAAAACAACAAACACAAAGCCACCATCACTTTTTAGTTTTTGAAGGCGGTTTTCTTTTTTTGTTTAACTTTTTTGAGCAATTTTTTTTTTCGAAACCGAGTTTTATAACCGTTCTATGTAACGCAGACAGTATTGTTCTTATGGGTGCATATAAGTCATACGGGTAAGTCCAGAAGTTCAAAATCTAGTAAGTGCAGCTGCAAAGTGACGACACGGTTGGCGCAGTGGTTGAGCGATCGACTGCTGCGCTGCGTGTCGCGGGTTCGATTCTGTATCTGCTGTTTGTTTATGTGTATGTGAATTTATATGTTTGTTAACGCACCCACGTCACTGGAGTCATTCTAAGTGCGGGGCAATATTCTAAAAAAAAAAAATATAATAGTCACAATCTCATCTCACTGACAATCAATGTCAAAATCTTGCATTTTTGGCAGATTATACCATGTAGCCTGTAGGTATGCCCATTGATTCGAAAACGAAACAAGAAGTAGTACTTTCATAAAAGCCTCGTAAATCGTTTATTAACGCAGTAATATTTAAAAAAAGTCATCAAATTTGTTTTTTTTTTTGTTTCAGGCGGAATACTCAGTTAATTACAAATAAAATCGTTGATTATTATATAATTAATGATTAAGCTTCCGGATGATGAAGTGACAGCAGCTGACATATACATCGACCCTCCAGGTAACGAAATTGTGTCAGATTCTGACTCGGGGGACAACACAAAGTTTTGAAAATTTATCGCGTCTTCAACTTTTGGCACCTGTTGAACTGAGACTAAAGAACAAACATACGTATAATCTGGGTATCTTCAAGGCACGAGTGAACCAGTTCATCCTAGGCAACGTGTTTCAACTTAGGCCGCATTATCACTTAAGCTCAGGTGAATTGCGGTCAAACGCAAGCCTATTTGATATAAAAAAAACAAATAAAAAAAAACATCAGTTATGGCAGCGAGTCTAAAGAAGAAGTTTTACACTTAAGCGCGTCAAACCTACAGTCTTTATCAACCCGTAAGCGGGGACAGCCATCGCGATCTATAGATAATCCTCCGCTTCTACTTCCACCGCCGCCTCCATTGCCAATCTCACCGCATAAGGCAGCCCAAAAAAGGGTGAAGCGAGACCCCCACATCATGATGAGTGGCTCGCACCATTCCCAAGATCAGTAATTACATTGTCTGATGCTTCAGAAGCAGTCGATTTCATTGAATTGTTTTTTAGCCACGAAGTTATCATTCACATTGCCCGTCACTTGTTATTTATGCAGTATCTCTGTTATCCAGTGAATACTGCGTGGAACTTATATGAACTGCAAGGAGATACTCAGCTGTGCAAAAACAAAGAGTAAATGTACCACAACCCAACGTCGTATACCAATACAATCGTTTTATGAGAGGGGTGGATCGGTTGGACATAAATATCGGTAGCAATGAGGGGCAAAAAGTGGTATATTCCCTTATTTTTCTGGTTGATTGATGTACCGGTCAACAATGCTACCTTGCTAGCTCGCAATTAAGTTCTCCAACGGTATAAAACTGCTCGAGTTCCGACGTAGCATTGTTGAAGTCGGTTAAAAATATTTTAGGATAATAATTTGTTTTAAAGGTGAAAGAAATTTTTCTAGTTAGGTCATTTCGAGGTTTGGGGCCGAGGGGCCCCCTAATCTTGGGGACTGCACCGCCAAGCCCTTCGATAGCCACGCCACTGAAAAGTGGAGTACAGAAACTCGACGATAAGGGAGTAAAAACGGGACAAAAATCGTAGACTCGACGTAGGGATAATAGAAGCGAGGCAAGGTTCTCGGCTCGACGTAAAGAGACTCGACGTAAAGTTTTCTAAATTCTAAATTGATTCACTGCGAAAACTAAAAAAATAAAAATATTAAAAAAAAAAAACAAGAAACCCGACTGCGTGAAAAATTGTTAAGTACTAAAATAAATTAGGTAACTCAAAAGATAGAAAAGTATTTTTTTGGTTTTGAATCATCGTGATTGACAGTGTTCACAAAGGCAGTCGGAGGCATCAAGTTAAAGTTTCACTTTCAACGGGTTTGATAACAAAATACATGATAAATAATGATAAAACCTTTAGAATAAATGGTTTTAATCAGCAAAATATAATGTGTATTTCAGATTCACATTCTTAGACAGTTGACTTTAATTTACTTTTAATTTATGGAAAGTAAAGAGTTTCCAGTTATACGACATTCTTCCGGGCTTAGTTCAGGACATAGTCATCAAGTCGTCTCGGTATTCGACGTTCCCTCGTTGATCTTCGCCCTTCTTCAACTAATGGTTGCTCATTAGTACTGGGCGGAATATCAGTCTCAGCTGTCTGGCTAACAGCCGGTTGTGCAGTATTATTTGGATCGAAAGAATAGTGAGAATCGTAGAAATCATCTTCACTCGATACTCTAGCCTCATTAAATACCTCAGGCTGTTCCTGGACTATTTGTCCATCTTGTCCTAATGGTGCTAAATGACGGTTGGAGACAGTGGATTCTCGTCCGTCTGCTAGACGAACATAGAAATAATCTGGGTTTACATGAAGTAATGTTACTTCTTCAACTTCAGGCTGATATTTGTTCGTGCGATTAAATTTTCGCATTAAAACTTGTTCTGATTCTGTCAACCAAGTCGGTATTGATACTTCATTCACCGATCTTCTAGTATGAGTAAACATCCGTTCGTGCGGCGTACAATGAGTAGCTGTGCACAATAAGGACCGTATAGAGTGTAAAGCCTGGGGAAGAACCACTTCCCAATTTTCAATTGATTTGTGGCGAGAGCGTAAAGCTAATTGTATAGCTTTCCAGAGAGTTCCATTGAAACGTTCTACTTGTCCATTTCCTCTGGGATTGTAGGGAGTAGTCCTGCTAGAAGCAATAACACGTGAATTCAAAAAATTCTTGACTTCCGCAGACATAAACGAAGTTCCTCGATCGGAATGAAGATAGGATGGAAAACCAAATAGCATAAATATTTCATTTAAATGTTTTATCACCGTCGAAGAATTCATGTCGGCACAAGGAAAGGCAAATGGGAAACGTGAATATTCATCGATCACAGTCAATATGTACTTATTCCTTGTGTTAGATGGTACGGGACCTTTGAAATCAATGCTAAGCCTTTCCATAGGGGTAGCCTTAATTAAAATAGGACCAGGATCGGTAGCTCTATAATATTTTGGTTTTATTTCTGAGCATACTGGGCACGAATTAGTCATACTTCTGATTGCTTCGGTAGAATAAGGCAAATTCTTAGTTTTTACCCAGTGATTCATTCGTATTATTCCGGGATGACACAACGCTTCATGTAATGATTTTAGTTTCTCAATTTGAACTGGTACAGAAGCACATACTCGCGAAAGTGCGTCGGCTACTTCATTTTGCTCACCAGGGCGATACACTATATCATATTTGAATGGTGCCAAGTCCAAACGCCATCGCTGTATTTTCTCATTCTTAATTTTGCTAGTCAGTTTATTATCAAACATGAATGATACAGATCGTTGGTCAGTAATAAGCCGAAATGGTTTGCCAATGAGAAAATGGCGCCATTTTCGTAGTGATTCCACTATAGCATAGGCTTCTTTCTCTATAGCCGAGTGGTTTAATTCGCTACTGTTCAGCATTCTTGAAAAAAATGCAACTGGCCGACCAGATTGTGATAAAGTAGCTGCTATTGAATGCATAGACGCATCTGTTTCCACTGTAAAAGTTGAATTATAATCGATAGCGTGGACAGCAGCTTTTGCAATATCAGTTTTAAGCTTTTCAAACGTTTGAACTAGTTCATTTTTGAGTGGAAATATTCTAGTATGCGCGAGGTTATGAATTCTTTCCGAGAAGTTTGGAATCCATTTGCTGTAATGTGCAAACATGCCAATTATTCTTCTCAGTGATGGCAAATCACAAGGTGGCGGCAGGTTCATTAGCGGACGTAAGCGATCACCATCTGGCTTGATCACATGGTCTTTTACATTATATCCCAAAATATTGATCGACATCAGAGAAAACTTACTCTTTTCCTTGTTAAGACTAAGGCCATATTTTTGAGCGGCCATCATAAATCTTCGTAAATTTTCATCATGTTCTTCTTGATCTTTGCCACAGATAGTTATGTCATCTAAATATGCGTATGTTTCTCTTAGTTCTTCTTTACGAATAACCCAGTCGATGGTTCTCTGAAAGCTTGAGACTCCGTTAGTAACACCAAACGGAATACGCCGAAATTGGTAGAGATTACCTAAAGCTTCAAATGCAGTAAAGAGACGTTCTTTTGGCAAAATTGGGACTTGATGATACGCGCTTTGCAAGTCGACAGTGCTGGAGACACGATACATTGAAATTTGTGAAACCATTTCCTCCATATTCGGTAATGGATATGCATCCAGCTGTGTATATCTATTAATCGTCCTAGAATACTCGATAACAAGACGTTTCTTGTGGTTCGTACTCTTTGAAATGAGAACTTGAGCTCTCCAAGGCGACGTACTCTCTTCGATTATTGCTTTAACCAAAAGCTTTTGTATTTCTTCACCAATAAACTTCTTATCATCCTCACTGTATCTTCGAGACTTTATAGCGATAGGCTTACAGTCCGCAGAAATATTCGAGAAATAAAGGCACAGCAGGTACTGTAGCTGCAGCAACACTGCATACTTTAATTGGATCCTTTGATCCTCCAAAAACGAACTCAAGTGTAGAATGCTTCCCCAGTACATCATGTCCAATAATGAGATCAGCGCACAAGTTTTTTACAATAAGTAGATTCAGATTCTCATAATGGTGATGTCCGATTTTTGCTGAGGCGTATGTTTGCCCTTCTACTTGGGATGAAAGTGAAGTTGAAGCCATTGATATGATTTGACTGCTATGTATTTTCTTTAGGTGACACAGCTTAAAGAAATTGCTATCTATAAAACTAATAGAACTGCCCGTATCTATCAACGCTTTGGCACGAATTCCTTTAATGTAGGCAGTTACAGTGGCTTTTTTTAAAGAGTCTGGAGACGCTGCTATAAAGCATGCTGAACTGTCATTTTGACCTTCTTCGTCTACAACTGCAGCAGTATTAGGACGTTTGTATCTGCATACTTTGGCAAAATGACCCTTTTTGTCACAATTCTGGCATAGTATGTTGACAGCAGGGCAATCCTTTCTAGGATGTACGGAGCCTCCGCAGAAGAAACATTTACTTTTTGAAGACGCTGCAACTTTTGGTTCTTTGCTCTCTTGGGGACTTGGAATAGCGCTCAAATTTGAAATATTGTAGCTGTCAGAACTGTTTTCAGCCATTTCCAATGACATTGCCTGACTGTAAGCCTGATCAAGCGTAAGTGACAAGTTTTCTAGTAATCGTTGTCTAATTTTGTTTGACTTTATGCCGGAAATAAATGCATCTCTAATACAATCACTTTTATTTGTTTCGGCATCCACTTTTTGAAATTCGCAGTCTTTGGCCATTAATTTTAGCACCCGTACATAAGCGCCGATATTCTCTTCATTCTGTTGTCTTCTTGACGCTAGTAGATGTCTAGCAAAAATTATATTTTTCGGTTTGTTATAAATCTCGGTGAGTGTACTCATAGCGCTTTCATAGGTGGTACACTAACTGATATACGAATAAACTCGGGCGGATAGATGATTTATAAGTAAATTCATTTTCATTTTACCATCTTTCTCATCTTCTCTGCAGATTGACAGGAAACTTTCAAATGTCCTCTTCCAATGTTCCCATTCTTTCGAAGCAGAACTTTCGGATGGATTTATATCCAGTTTATCGGGACGTAGAAATAGTTCCATTATTTTTAAAACATTTGCTGATTAAATTGATAAATAATGATAATTTTGAATAAATGATTTTAATCAGCAAAATATAATGTGTATTTCAGATTCACATTCTTAGACAGTTGACTTTAATTTACTTTTAATTTATGGAAAGTAAAGAGTTTCCAGTTATACGACAATACATATTGTACATTTTTGATGCCTCTGACTGCCTTTGTGAACACTGTCAACCACGATGATTCAAAACAAAAAAAGTATTTAAATTTACACTTATTTCTATCTTTTGAGTTACCTAATTTAACGCGCGTAAAAAAAACAAGATTCTATTACTAAGTATAATTTTAAACATCTAATTAATGTTTAAAATTATACTTTGTAATAAAATCTTGTTTTTTTTTTTTTATAAAAGGTTGAGATTCCAATTGATATCTGGTTTTTCATTTTGGTTTTAATCTTACCTAACTAATTCGGTTCAGGAGTAGCCGAGCTATGAATGAATATTGTTTCAGAGTATCATACAGGGACGCGTGTCCCGTAGGATGACCGTGTTCAGAAGATGCCCGAAGGCCAAGTACCAATTGAGATTGTAGACGTAATAGATGATGAGTGGCACTTTAAATGGTGTAAAAGATTAGCGATTTGCTTTTTATTATATGCCCTAAAAATATAATAATAATAATAAACGCCTTTAAAGTTAATTTCAGACCAAGTATTATCGTTTAATATATGTTACCAATATTTTATTTCACGACTTTTAATTTAGTTATTTTTGCTGATTCCCATGAGGCCCAGTCGACGAAGCCCTGCTTCGAGGGGCTATTTCTGTATAGTTTTAAAAAAGAAATACCACGAAGGGGTGCCCCAAGTTCCGAGCTCACACAATATTTGGTGGTGGTGTTTGGTTTGGTTTGGTTTTGGCATTTATTTTGTAATGTGCGTCACTATCTCGTGAATAAATGGTTTTTCTTTCTTTCTTTCTTACTTATCATTTATACATTTTGGTAAGCAATCCATACTAATATTATAAATGCGAAAGGAACTCTGTCTGTTACGTTTTCACGGCGGAACGCCTGAAAGAAGATAGCTTGAACCCTAAGGAAGGACATAGGCTACTTTTCAGTCTGCGACCATGTCTGTATCCTCGATAACCGATATTCACGCGGACGAAGTCGCGGGCAAAAGCTAGTAAGAATATAAACAAAGTCTTAAAAATATTTTAAGACTCTTTGTCAAAATTGGTATGAATGTTTGGAACACCATTACGAATAAATTGACAAAAGTCACCATCGATCCGAGGTGCGCAAAAAAAAAATTCAAGGTCAAATGAGTCAAAAATCGTTTTTTTGCATTTTTTAGCTAAACGGTAAATTTTAGCATAAAAATAGGTGAGACAAAATTGTCAGTTTATCATGCAATTACCTACAAAAAATAATCTTAACGTAAACGCACCTATCAAAAACCCCTCAAAATTTGCACCTATCACCGTCCGTTTTTAAAAATCAACATTTTAAAGTTTTGTGTAAGTGTTAGAGAAGTAGTTATTTAAGAAAAAAAAATAGATGTTCTAATAGTGCAAGTATCTATCACACACCGTGTGTAAATCAACGACAAAAAGAGTAATTGGTCAGTTAGGCGGCGGCACCCGCAAACAGTGCACATTCCATAGTGTCCCCCGCTCCCGTTGACGTAATTACACTCACTTTTTTCTTAAGGAAAATTAGTTATGTGAAACATTTTGTTGAATGTTTTATTAATTGAAATGTGTTCTTACTACTTTCATTAACATCACTACCAACTAATTGTATTCACGCAACGGCGGCTGCCTCGAAATGTAAGTGCGTTCCCTTGTTTTTTTTTTTTTTTTTTTTTTATGTATGGCTTCTCGCAGTTCAACCTGAGGGTTGGTTACTGCTTAACCGGACAATCCTGTGGTGCCTTAAAAGTGACTTTTAGGGCCTCCAGCCAGGGAAAAAACTTATAAACTAAGTGACTACGCTAAGGGCACCCCCTGTGGGGTACGAGCCTCGGCTTAGGTCGCCACTGAGAGAGGGCAGCAAAGGGACAGGCTGGATCGGGTCTCCATTAATTAGGGGCTATTTTAAAGCTAAGGGCTCAGCGACGCGAGCTGGCGCTAGCAAGGGTCGTGGGGGGGGGGGGCGTTACGGGGTCGTCGCGAGGGACCTCGGCGGCGAGGTCGGAATGACGGTAATCTGTATCTGTGTTTAACTAATGTGCTAGTGGCCCTATTTCGTTCTTGAAGGAGGGTAATAGCGTCATCTGGATAGGACAGGGTATGACGTGGACGACGGGTCCTGCAAATACGGGAAGGGGTATATCGGGCGGCCGCTACGACGAGCGGGTTGCGGTGTTTCTCCGCTTGATCGAAGAAGCGCTTGAAAGCGCGCTTCATGAACTGACGGATGGTCGGGAGTTTAAGATCGAGATGAAGGTTCTCGTTGCGAACATAGAACGGGGCGCCCGTTATTTTGGTTTGCAGGGTTTGCATTCTGTGAAGACGGTATGCCTTTACGTGTGTGAATACTGCACAGGCGTAGGTCATGATGGGACGAATGCACGCGGTGTAGGTACGCAATTTGCACTTGAGTGACAATTTGCTACGTGCATTCAACATACAGTGAAGTCTACCTTGAGCGAAAGCGGCGCGCGAAAGCACCTGCTTTATGTGCTCCGCGAAGGTTAGGTGGCGGTCGAGAATAACTCCTAGGTATTTGGCTTGTTTCTCCCAAGGGATACTGGATATCGGACTGGGAAAGGAGGGGTTTATGCGCGGTTTGGAAAACAGCACTGCCTGACTCTTGGCGGGGTTGACTGTGATTCTCCATCTCCGGAACCAAGCGCCTAGTGCGTTTGCGGAGTCTTGGAGGATGCGGGCTATGCGGACTGGGTTGGAATCAGTGCAATAAATGGCCGTGTCATCGGCGAATAAAGCCAAATGAGCCTGTCTGTTCTTTGGAATGTCATTGGTGAACAGCGTGAAAATGAGAGGGGAGACCACGGAGCCCTGCGGGACTCCAGCACGTATGGGACGTGGAGACGAGAGTGCCCCCTCGACGCGAAAACGAAAGGTGCGGTTCGACAGAAAGTCTCGTAAGATCAGTACGAGACGATCCGGCACACCCAGTAGGTATAGCTTGTATATTAAGCCATTGTGCCAGACTTTGTCGAATGCCTTCGCTATATCGAAGAAGAGCGCACCGGTCTTCAAGCCGCGTTGGAACCCAACGCTTACATGCTCGACGATGCGGTGGACCTGTTGGACGCAGCTGTGTTCGGTACGAAAGCCGAATTGCTCGTCGGGAATGAGACTCTTAGCTTCGACATAATCTTTGAGACGCTTATAAATAAGTCTCTCGTAGATTTTGCCGAGGGTGTTGAGTAAACTAATGGGGCGATAACTGGACGGGTCAGACTTGGGTTTGCCTGGTTGCGGAATGCCGATAACAGTGGCTTCTTTCCATGCCTGAGGAAAAATGTTGTTGCTTAGAGCGCCATTGAAGATGGCGGTCATTAGCATTATCAGGGCGGCGGGTAGGAGTTTAAACACCTTATTGGTGATGCGATCAGAGCCAGGGGCTTTACGGGGTTTCAGCCTCATGATAATATCCTGCACTTCGTCTGGGGTGACGGGAGGCAGAGGATAATCAGGGTCTTCGACGGGGGGAAGGGAGGCTCTACGTTCAACTTCAGCATCGACCTTGGAGAGGTGCGCTTGGTCTACTGGTAGGGAACTAGGAGAGCATTGTGACTCAAGGCTGTCGGCTAGGCACTCGGCCTTTTCGTCGTTATCGAAAGCGACGGTTTTGTCGGGTCGAACTAGGGGGGCCTCATTAGAGGAACGAAGTGACCTCTGCAACTGCCAGAAGGCTAGGTGCGTGGGCTCGAGTTCGCTAAGCGTCTTGTCCCAATAGGAAAGCCACACGGGAGGTTCGTTTTAAGGGGACTGTCTGCCCGAGGGGCGCACGTTTACGTGTCACCTCGGGGCTGTTAGGAGCTTAGTTCTCCCTTCCCTTTCCCACTCAGTTTTCGGGCCAAAATTTTTTCCCCGACTAATTTTGACGACAAAATTTTTTCCTCGGTTTTTCTCCCCGATTTAAGTTTCTCCCCGGAAAATTACCCCGATCGAGGTAACTTTTTGGGGAAATATTTGTATTTTCTTTTTTTAGTTTTTGTGGCTTACGTAGGTACTTACCTACGTAATTTCACTTCATCATGACGGACGCGATGATTCTCGCGTACGTCAAGTCCTTCCTCATGAAAGACGCCGTGTTTGCGGCTAGTTTTAACAACTTTGTTGCGTCGCAACAAAGTTCGGATAATGAGTGCACTGCTGCATTCAGCGACAGTGACAGCCCACTGTCTCCGCCCGCCGCGGACCAGGGCATTTCAGCCCCTAGAGCCCCCGTCGTAGTGTGCATGGACACGTCAGGTCCGCACACCTCACCACCGCCATCCCACTCTGAGGATGAGTCGGTGGCGTTTTCTTCAGCCTCGGACGATGGGTACATACCCGTCGGCAGTGGTGGAAAGAGGAAGAAGGGGAAACCCTCTTCCAAGGCCTCCAAGGCCAAAAAGGTGGGGGCCGAAACTCCGCCCCCCGCTCCCTCCGCTTCGGAGTCGGTGCCCCTCTCCTCCCCCCCCGCACCCCCCCCCCCCTGCTCCTGGACCGGTAGCTAGCACGTCTAGCCGTCCCTCTACTCCCATGCCCGCCTGCCTGTCGGCCTCAAAGAAGAGGTCAGCTCCCCCGCCTATCTTCATACAAGATAAGGCAAAGTGGACAGAGGTGTCCAAGCTCTGTAACGAGCGAAAGATCCGATTTTCTAACGCCCGTGCGACCCAGCAGGGCATTAAAGTGTCCGTCCCCTTGTCTAACGACTATAGGGAATTGACCACGCTTCTCAAGGTAAGGAACATTTCGTTCCATACCTACTCATTGCCTGAGGACAAGCCCACTCGGGTCATTATTCGGAGGGTGCCGAAGTGCGTACCGGCCAGGCACATATATTTATGCATTCGACAGCGCCGCGCGCGAGAGCGCGGGAAACACACTCGCGCCCTCTCGCGGAATTTACGTGACAACAGTGCGCTGTGATGTGATTGGTTGTAATTACTTTGTTCTTATTGGTTATATTTTTGTAAGTTTGTTGTTACATTTAATGTACAGTTTTTTATTGGTTAAGCGAACATAATGTAAATACTATAAAAGACGCGCTATTTTTATTACTTCTACACTACCAACGAGTATTTTCTTCAACCTTCTGATATCTCCAAGAGTCAACTAACATCAACTAGAGACCCTAACCATTACTCACCAAGATCCTCCAAAATACCATTACTATTGAACATTTATAGCTATTACTTAAAATGATACAAAATTTCGGTAAAAAGACAAATTAATCCTAATACGTACAATTTAATATGGGTCGTTAATTGGAAATACGATTTCCTTTACTGGAACCTATTAGCGATCTAAATATGATTTTATCTGTATAATCAGTTATTTTATTGCGTTGCGTATACACAGGTAGTAAAAAAGAAATATACTTACCTAACCGAAAAAGTGTGATTTGATGGTTGCCTACACGTAAATCTTTGCATATGTTACAGTCAATACCTACGTAATTCATCTAAACTAATATTATAAAGAAAGAAGATTTGTTTGTTTGTTTGTTACGATTTAACTCAAAAACTACTAATCCGATTTCTTTCACCATTAGAATACTGCATTATCCTTGAGTAACAAGGCTATATTTGTGTGTGTAATGACGGGGAAAAATGTGAATTGGTTATGAAACTTAAGAGTCTGAACCCATTATTAAAAGCTTATTAATCAACAAAGTTATTTAAAGTTCTTCGACTAATATAAACGTCTTCGCTGTGGACCATCGAGTCGACAACGGCCGGCATCGACGAGGTCACTGCTGCTTACCCCTGAGATGAGGGCACGTCGCGGCTCCTACATCGACAGACTCTGCCAGCGTATCAGCCAAGCCGCCGCTGTGTCCTCCCGGCAGTGGTGATACGAGTCCCCTCGATCACGATCGACCGGTGAGGGCCAACTCCAGGCCTAGATGATGTATGGGGCTCACCACCTGTGACACCGCAGCCGTCGCTGGCACTGCCTCCCTGTACGAGCTCCATTGGGCCGTCACCAGAGTGTAGTCGCATAGCACGTCAGGTCTACGCCCGGTTGGAGCTCACCCCTCAGCATCTAGTCGTACCCGATGCTCCACAGGACCGGGCCCACAATCGAGTCCTGCGGAACATCGCACGACTCAGCGCTGATTTCAGTCATGAAGTTTCATGTAGGTGACACACATCTTTGCAAAATAAGCCCCGATGCGGCGGAGGTCTCAACTACGAGTATGCGGCGGAGGTATGGAGGCACCTGATGATACCGCAGTGCCTCCCGAATACTGTTCTAGGGCAGGGTGTTGAAGGCGTTTCACCACTGCCGAAAATGCCTGTAGAACACGGCGTAGCATACGCTCGCTGCTACATACAGTTATAACCTGTCTAACGTCATGAAAATTTCTTTCGCTAGGTTTGAATCAGGAGGAGTTTTAATTGTGCACATAATTTAATCCATAATCCTGGGGAGGGCGATTGTAACAGAATAGACATACTGTATGTATATTCTGTTACAATCTCCCAACAACCGGTCGGTGAATACCAAGGTGAAGTGAGCTGTCATCCGTCCGTCTGGTTTGTCAATCCCTAGCTTCGCGACGGATGACAGCTCACTTCACCTTGGTGTTCACCGAGGGAGATTGTAACAGAAAATCACTGCTGACCATGTGAAGTTAGGACGAGATTCTAATTGTGAAGCATTATGATGCTGATACCAAAAGAGTCTCAAAAGAAGAAAACGTTTCAGTTTGTAACAATAAGCACAAATTGTTTTAAAATAATTTAACGTTATTCTTATACCGCAAATGTCATTTTTTTCTGTAAACTACAGACATACTCGTAAGTTGGATAAATTTGTAACATACTACATGTGCATTTAGTTCAAAACACAAATTAAAATGCAGTAAAGAAAGTCGTATGCTGCGAATTAGTCTAAAAAGTAGCAAATGAATCAAAAGTTTCTGTAGTAACGAGCATTTTTGCCGCATGCTAATCTGTATGTGTGTAACTTTTTGCGTGCAGTAACTGCCATGATTTTGAAAAAATCCTTTTTATTTTAAAAGTAATAAACTAAATTATTTTATAACTAAATAAATTATTTTATTAATATCTTTTTTTTTTTTATTTACCACCTTTGTTGTCACTTAGTCCTTGTGGCAATAAAAATATCCATCATAATAATCAATTATAAAAAAACAGAATCAAAAAGTTTGCGTTTTTCTCGAAACTGCTTTTTTCTAATACTGCACTTTAGGGCCCGCACGGCAGAATAGGTACAGTTAAGAGGATTATATCCATGATAAGAATGCTTGGAAACATGCTGTTCCGGAGTCCATAGGACAATCTACAGTCTAGACAAAATCAAACTCAGATGTTTCGTCGTCTCCGCTAACGCTTTGGCTGATACAAAAGCTAAAATTAAAAAAAAACTAAATTCAACATTTTCTTTACTACAGTTTTTTTACTATTTACATTTATGTATCGGCCCTAAAATTAGCTGTCGATATCCACAGTCGTGATAGGTATCTATGCAAGATTATAATAAAACAAAATGATTTTCTAAAGTTTTAATTCGAATTGACCAAAACCAGTTCCAAGGTCGACTCCCGCAGAAGTATCTACTACATAATTTGCTAGTCTATTTTATTGTTGTAATATTTAATTTGTAAGACATTGAATATCGCTTAACGCTTTTTTCCATGTTTAAATAGCTATAGTTAACATACATAACGCCACGCTTGTATTCCTCGAAAGGTTAGGCAGAGGTAACTTATAGTACACCCACATTACTTGTGCTAAGCTATTTATACAATGTCTATACTTAACATAAAATAGACCGATAATAATGCATAAAATAACACTTTTACTTGCAACGTTAATGAACTCAAAGATTAGTTCAAGTTAACTTGAGCTCGTCAACTCTAAACTCTTTTTCCACACTTGTTCCACCAGCTCATCATTATCAACCATCTTGCTATGTGGCGCTTCCTTACACTCCATGAAATATTTCCCTCGCACGTTCTCCACTTCTTCAGAAACACACAGATGTATCGTCGTCTGAGCTCCTTCCTTAGGAGTTCTGAATAATAAGATATCACATATTATATGAAACATCCTCTTTGTGATAACAGGCATAATTTTAAAAATATCAGTTTTAACAATTCCAGGATGTAGACTATTGACTGCTACCTCCTCGGGTAATCTCTTAGTTAGTGCCTTCATCCAGAGAAGATCACACAATTTACTATTTCCGTAATTCACAAATTGGCCTATCGTTCCAGTGTATCCTGAATTATGCAAGTCATCGACACGTAATCTTGCGAAATAGTGAAGAAAGGATGATACTATAACTATCCTGCTGGGTTTGGCGGCGATCAGTTTGTCTAACAGCAGGTTGGTAAGGAGGAATTGCCCGAAGTAGTTGACTTGCATCACTGTTTCTATTCCATCTTCAGTGAGCTTTGGATAATCGCTGCAGCCAGCGTTGATCACCAAAATATCGAGGCGGTCATAGGAGTTGTTGAAGTCTTCAGCGAATTTTCGTACACTTTTGAATTTTGATAGATCTAGAGGTTTAAATTCGACGTGTGTGTTTCCTGTGGTGGCTGCTATGTCGGCGATAGCTTCTGCAGACTTGTTGGCGTTCCGGCAGGCGATGATCACTTTCGCACCTCTGGATGCTAGGTCCCGGGCTGTCTCCAGTCCGATGCCTTGGTTCCCGCCTGTTACGAGCGCGATCATTCCATCAAGTCTCCTTTCAGATTTACACACTCTTCGCACGGGTTCAAGCTTTACTTTTGTGAATATCGCTGCCGATAGCCCGAATAGAATAAAAAATAGATAACTTACGACTAGTGTTATGCTTAAAGAGTAAACTATTACGAGAATCATGTTTACTCGGTGAACACGGCACTGTAACTGAGCCTATACACATGCGTTAATAGTATCAGACGTATAATTACTTTACGTCTTATTCATGTTATGAACAGATATCCAAATTAACGAAAACATGTGGAACAGTCGTCATGACTTTGAATCAAATAGAATTAGAAGGTTATGGCACAAAATATAAAGGTTACAGAAGGGCCGCTCCTGCCATCCTCAAAAATAATTCCCTAAACTTGCCAGACTCACCAGGGCTGCTGCCGTATTGACTCTGTAAGTTTTATTTGTGACAATATGAAATTTTATTGACACTGGTCTTTGCAATAAGTTTTTCAAATTTTCTAGTTTGTCATGAAATGTCAATTACATCATTTATTCATTTTGACAACACGTGACAGTCGAGACTGAAGTCTGCTTGAAACTGCTGCTTTTTAATTATAGTTGATAAGTTTTTAATATGTATTAGTTTGTTATTGATTATTATTATTTTGTGTATTTTATGTATGGGCCACAGTTGCCTGATAATAAAGTTATTATTATTATTATTATTATTATTATTATTAATGCCTATAAACGTAACGTCAATGTGTGCGTGCGAAAAATGACGGTTTGTTCTGAGTGGCCTCTGCTCGGGCGCGCCACAGCCTTACGTACTTTGTGGTTATGGCTACCTACATCTCACATGGCCGTAAACTAAGTAAAATTGAACTAATTTTGTTCTAGCAAACGAGTTTTATCTAACCTTTCTACGTAACGTCATTATGCTATTTCAAAAACATTCAAAATCTTGTCGCAACCTCATCTTAGCCACCATCAATGTCAAAATCTTTGACAGTTTAACCACGGTAAAGATATCTAACAGTACTGTGACTCGGCCCTGTCCTTGAAATAATTACCTACAGTAGTGCGGTACTTCAACCACACCCGCGACACTTCATACAAACGAAACGATATAATTGCCTTCACTACTACAAAAATAGCAGACTGTACAGATACGTGCGTGTGTGTGCGTTAATATCGCTAGGGCTGTCACTGCCACCGCGAGCGCGCGAGAGCGAGTGAGCGCGCGATACCGGCCTCAACACAAGTGTTTCTCTCTCATGTAGGTACTCGATTCTTTCAAGGTTTGAAATTCGAACTTCTAAATAGGTACGGTCACCAAAGGAGATAAGTATCCATGTCGCCGGAAACAGTTGAAGTTTACTTAGAAACCGATAGGTTTTTATGAATAAAATAAAATACAATTTATAGAGAATAAACAGTTTAATGATTTCATAAAATTTCATTTGAAAGCCCCCATTGGTTTCTAAGTAATCTTCAACTATTCCCGACGACATGGATACTTATCTCTTTTGCGTACAGTACATATCAAGAAGTTTGTAGCTTGTGTAGCTTTAGTTAAAATTCGTCATCCACCTCACGGTCATTTCCTCATTCCATTTAGGAGGGAATGACGGTTGATGAGGGAATGATTTACACAGTATTCTACAATACTTTAAGATTTTTTATTTATTTGTTCCAACTAGTATTTCATGGTATTTAGTTTAAAAAAGGTAAGTTTAATGTGATAAAAATTACATAATTTCATATATTATTATTAGTTTTTAAATATAAAATATTATATAAGTATAAAATATTTAATTCATATACATAATATAAAATATTTATATTTTCTTTTTCACAAATGAGTGAATGCACGTTTCTACGCGCCACGAGTCAGCCCTTGAATTTGAAGACGTTGCCAGAGCCAATGCGGCGCGTCTAGACGTGAGGAACAGTGTTTAGGTGGTGGGCGGAGCGTGTCGCTACTGTACGATAGTACTAATACTTATACTGTGCTTCAACACGTGGGAGGGCTGTCCGTCAGTATTTTAATTTTATCAACCTACTTGAGTTTCTTCCTAATTTTGTGATTGTAACTATTACATGTAATTTATTTAAAAAAATTAAATCATCATCAACATCGAATTTTATTTTCTTTTCAATAAAAATACATGTTATGTTTTTTGAGTAGTAGATTTAATAAAAAATAACACCCTTCTAAATTAGAGACCCAACAAAATAATTGCGCCTTGACTGATACGTACGCAAAGCTATATTGTTAAATTTAAAATAAAAAATCTGCATTCGAATAAAAAGTTTAATTATGAATACTTTTGGGAAAGTATATAATTGCTCTTTGCCTTTGTCCTTATTTCAATGAATTTGTCACAAATAGCACGCTTACTACTTCCAAACCATCACACCGTCCATTCGTCACTGCGGCGCATACGAGACTGCTTGCAGACTAAAGTGACTCGCGTTTTGACCGTTTGTATGAAGATAGAATACTGCAGATATCTTTACTGTGGTTTAAGACTGATATTACAATTTTAAATATGCCCTTCACACCTGCCCTTAGGTGTCATGAGCGTACAACGAAAACCAGTTTAAATGTTAATTATTTTCATCTTATTATAGATTGAAAACCACAGATTAACTCACTGTGTTTCCAGGTTCATCCGACTGGTCATTCGCCAAGCAGATGGTCGCCTGCAACATACTGTCTACAGAAAACAGACGCACACGGATCGCTATCTGAGAGCAGATTCACACCATCATCCGCAGCATCTCTCATCCATTCGTCGCACACTTATTAATAGGGCACTCCGCCTGTGCGACCCTGCATTCTTGGAAGCTGAGCTGAGTCACGTCAAGAGTGTGCTTGAGGCTAACGGTTAAGGATGGAGGCAGAGTAGACGAATGGCTGACTCCTCTACCAGTAGTCGACCACCGACCGTAGATAGATTCAATCTATCTACCTTACATTAAAGGAGTGACGGATAGGATCGGTTACATGTTGCGTCAGGGATATGACATCAAGGCAGTCTACCGTCCCCTAACACAAGTCAGGCGATAGCTACGTTCTCCGAAGGACAGTGAGTTATTGAAGGGACCTGGAGTATATGCAATACCCTGTGAATGCAGCAAAAGCTACGTGGGTGAAATGCACATTGACACGCATCGAAGAACATATTAGAAGCGTCAGGAGCGAAGATAGCAATGCTTCAGCAGTCACTGAGCATGTGATGGAGTGTGAGCCGAATCACTTTATACGGTTCGACAAAGCCTGCGTACTAGCGAGAGAGAAGTTTTATGTTCCGCAGAAATGATGTGAGGCTATTGAAATAAGCCGACGCCCTAACTTTAATAGAGACGGTGGTTGGTCCATAAATCCATCATGGGAACCACTACTTAAAATGGTGAGACCCAATACAGAGGAGGAACTAAAAAGTGATGATGTGGTCAGCTCAGTGTATTTGTGTTTCAAGCAAGATACTCTTCCGCCACCTCTACCACCTCTACCCTCGCCCACCCCCGTAGTTGTCCGCGCGGGCGCAACGCGCGGCCTCGCGCAGTGTCCGCAGGAACGCGACGGGCGGATGGATGTCATCCCGTGGAACTCCTTGAGAAAGGTGGCCGTATGCCATCGAAACTAGTCGGACGAACCTGGCAACACAGTGAGTTAATCCGTTGTTCTCAATCTATAATGTGTAACAATACTCACGTTTCGTTTAATGAAAATATTTCAATCTTGGTACAGTTACCGGCACGTAAGTTGGCAAGATATTATAGTAGTAGGGGAAGTCCGCGCATGTCAAAATGTATGAAATTGTGCGTGCGCGATCTTCCCCCACTTCAAGATCTCTTGCCTACTTACGTGCCGGTAATTTTAATTGTATTTTTTTAAGTTGCTTCTTTGACCTCCGCCTCTCGGTAACTAGAAATTTCCTGGGTATTGTCTAAAACTAAATAATCCCCATGACTTCCTTGAGTATATTTTTTAACATTCGTTATTCATTGTGGTGAATCCACTTTATTTATTTATTATTAACATCAAAAACCTATAACTATTAAACAAAAAAAAAAAAAACTAATATAATAAGGCATCAGAAAATTCCTCCACATCGCCTTCATCTGGGAATGTGCCCAAGAGACTGGCTGCATTGCCACGTTGAATGGCAATGCTTAACCTCTGCCCAAAGTAAAAACCAGCTCTTGGATCTGGATCTCGATTCATTGTGGTCATTTTGTTCGGACCTGTGATCCACCAGCGACCTCGGTACTCATGAATTAATTTTTCATGTCAACGAAACATTCCCATTTTCATTCATAGGTGCCGAGACGGGACTAAACCGCATTTTGATATCCATAGGGTACCTAATACATAGGTATTAGCTTCCTTCCTCTTCCTTTCATCTTCAGTGATGTAAATATACGAGATTATTTAATTTATTTGTTAAAACTTATAACTAAAAGCAAAATATTTACATAATTTTTTCATGGAGTCACTGTCATGTTTTTCCTTAGCGACGTAATAGATAATAATACAATAGTTAATAGAATTAAATAAGTAGCTAATTAATTAAAATAAATGTTAAATACTTGATGTATTGAATTAATGAGGCTCTGTTTTTTACCCGACTACGGCAAAGCCAAAGGAAGGTTATGATTTTGACAGGCTATGTATGTATGTATGTATATATGTACTAGCTGACCCGACAGACGTTGTCCTGTCCCGATCTACCTATGGGGGATGAAAAAGGGGTGAAAAAAGGGGATGAAAAATAGATGTTGGCCTATTCTCAGACCTACCCAATATGCACAAAAAATTTCATCAGAATCGGTCAAGCCGTTTCGGAGGAGTACGGGAACGAAAACTGTGACACGAGAATTTTATATATAAGAAGATGTATGTACGTATGTTCATCTGTTCGCTCATAGCTCCTAAACTACTTATCAGAACTGAACAAATGAGGTATCGTTAGAAGCGTCTTGATCGTCCGCTGGTTATAGGCTATATGACGTGTCACCGAATCCAATGTAGCGCCCTCTGGCGAAAATTACGAAGACAAGCATACCGTGTTTGGTATCATTGGAAAGGGGTTCACTAGTACCTGTCAAATATATAATATTTAGTTGTGACTTATCACAAATTATTTAAAGAAGGAAAGAAAAAAAAAATTAAGATACGAAAAACCGTGTTTGGTATCATTGAAAAGGGGTTCACTAGTACCTTTTAAATATATAATACTTAGCTGTGACTTGTTACAAATGATTAAAAAAAAAACTACTACTGGTATTTAAACTCCAAAATGGTATAAAAAAATAAAGTTTAAAAACTAAAACCCGACCACAACAAAAAGTGATCTAAAAAGTAGGAAACAAGAAAATATTTCACACAGAAATCAAGACATAGGTACAAAATGGTCAAGGTAAGCCGTGGTTGCATGCCTTTATAATTCATGTTCATCGCACCCATACGGGACACAGGCATGCAACCACGGCTTTACCTTGACCATTTTGTACCTATGTCTTGATTTCTGTGTGAAATATTTTCTTGTTTCCTACTTTTTAGATCACTTTTTGTTGTGGTCGGGTTTTAGCTTTTAAACTTTTTTGTTATTTGTTTGTTATTAGGAATGCTTAAGAAATGGAGCTATTGACAATGTTAAGAAGAAAAGTAGAATCGTTTAGACGCCCACTGCTGCTGGGCATAGGTCTCCCCCAAGAGAGGGTTCAGCCGTAATCGTCATGCTTGGCCAATGGATGTTGGCGATCGCAGGGTAGGTATTATAGTACTCAGAAGGACGCTGCTGCTACCCATCCTCTGGTATCCCTCTGTCATCTTCTACGATACCCACGGGTAGGAATGGAGTGGTGCTATTCGCGGCCGGCACCACAAGACTTACACATTATATGTTTGTAAACGCACTGACGATACGGGAGAAATTCCTAGTGACGTGGGACAAGTTTTTTTAAAAGAAAAAAGAAAACTACGCCTACAAAAGAGTTAACCTTTTGAGCGTCACGGCGGGCGTAATGAAGCAGATAAATGAAAACGTGCTTAACACGCCACCGTCGGCTATAACCGACAAGAAAACGTAAGGGTTAATCGACGGATACCGTTTGACTAACCAATCGATCGATTGCCGGTCGATGGCATCGGTCGACGTTGATCGATTACCCCAGCTATAAACCATCAGTTTCTTTCGAAATGTATTTACAAGAGGACGCGTTGGCCAGTTCGATGTTGCTCGTAATATTTATTATTACGGAGACGCAAACGCAGAAGACACATAAACACAAGCAAGCTAGGTAGTTAGCGCGCGGGGCGCGGGCGGGCAGCAGGTGATGATGGGAAGCGGTCGGCGCGCGACGCGGCTAATCAAGCAGCTCGATCGACGTCGACTAATCCATTCTACTATCGATCGATGCCGTCGATCGACGATCAATCGATTGGTGTGGTAACACCCTACACGGATCATTAAGTAGGTACAAAATAAATATACTAAACTAAGATTCCTGTGTTTCTTTTTCCTATTATTTAAAATTATATTATTGGAAGATGGTAAAATGGCACAAAGAAATATCGATTAGTTATTTGTTATTTCCCTAATTTTATTTGTAGATATTTGCGGTAAAATGTGGCTTGGCATGAAGGTCACGCGTGTGCGTTCATGCTAAAAAGTTAAAAGAAGGTCTTTTAAGGGCCAACAACACAACAGCAACAGGTTCGCTTATATAACCTTGAGCATTTGGCCCGTATTGAATTTGTGGACGAGTGCGGGGGTGATGTAGACGCAGTCTTTAATCGGACGCATTTTTAATTTATTGTAATTAAAATAATACATATTTGTAAAAAGTTACAAAACCAAATCATTTTCCTTTGTATTGCAAAGCAGTAGATCTTTGCTTTATACTCTTTTGATAAGAAATTAAGGAGTAAAATGGTTTCATCTCAATGATTTGGAGGTGATTTGACATTTTTTTTTCTTAATATGTGATACCGATAGAAAACTTGTGGCTAAACCAAATTACGTATCATAATTATCATGTAGATTACTAACAATTTTTTTTCAGATGTAGGTAATTTCTCTGTAAATTCCGACGAAAAGTTGCTTCATCTGCATGCTTCTTTCAAGCTTTTTTCGAGAGAGCAGCCTTAAGGAACTGTAATCACTTACCTGCATGGCAGTGTATGGCGACCCTGCCCTCCTGTAGGGCGAAGGAGAGAACCTTGGCCATGTTGAGGAGCCCACTCAGGCTCGCCTCGGCATAGTCCGGCCACGCGAAGTTGTAGTAGTATACTGAAAATATTTATTTAGAATTAGCTCTGTAAAAAAACAATATTTCAATATTTAAAAACTACTTCTTACGAACAGGCAGAAAACTTACTTGTAGTACGCAAGTAAAATTGGTAATACGCACGCGGTAACATTTGTGTCTACGTAGGTACCACCAGTTTTGCTTTAATTTAAGTTTTTATTGTAATTTTGTGTTAATATTTATACTAGTACGTAGAAGAGCACAGTTATCCTAAAGCACAAGTTCAACGTAGTGCAAGCAAATATACAGAGCTGTGTTCTTTTTTCAAATCTATGATATTTATTGTATATATGATATGTATTGTAGTATGTATTGTAACGATTATTATGTATCTAATAACTATAACGAGCAATTCTTGTATTTCTATAATATAATAAAAATGAATCGTTGTTCGTTAATCTTGCTAAACAGCTGGACCGGTTTGGCTAATTTTGGTCTTGGAAATATTTGTGGAAGTCCAGGGAAAATTGAAAAATCGATTGACACGACAACGACGATACGAACGAAAGAACGATATATATATAATATCAAAATCTCGGAAACGCAGTATGCAGGGGATTTCGGGGGCAATAAATCGTCTTAGCCAGGTTTCATTAAAAAAAAAGAAACAAAAAAAAATAACCGGGCTAAGCTCGGTCGCCAAGTAAAATAATAATTGCAATTATTAATCCCGAAGTTAGTCCGAACGAACACAATGCGGCAGGAGACTTTAATTTATAATAATGTAGTAACGATAGTAATGATTACGTATTATAATTGCCGGCACGTAAGTTGGCCACAGATTTTGTAGTGAAGGAAGTTCGCGCACGCACAATAGGGTATTACACCCATTTTTGAAAAGTGTCTCAATGAAATTCTGTAGTGCTAATATGCCACCAAAAAAATACACAATTTTTTAATTCAATCGAAAAGTGCCATAAAAATGCATCTAAATTTTAAATTTTCAAATTTCGCTCGTAGTTTGACGAAAACGCCTCTTACTGGACGCCATATTGCTCAGCGTAAATGACGTCAGTTCGTTTTGTATCAAATGAGCTCATATTAAATACATATGATAATTGTATATAATTTAAAAATAATTAAAAGCATATTTTGTAATAGGTGTAATAATGAAAAAATTACATTGGTTATAAAAGTACAAAGCCTATATTACGCCAATCGGTTGACTGACAGTTGACAATTTTTTGTTTACACAGCCGTACGGCGTAATAACATGGCCGTTACAATTTCACGGTGTTTTATAACAGATTAAAAATACTGAAAACATTGAATTGAATTTAAAAATTTGTTTTGTTATTTTATGAACTAAAACTCACATTCCGACTGCTTTATGCCTAAACTGTCTCAGTAACATATTTATAGATTTTTTCTCGTATAGAGTAAAATACCCTATTTCATACATTTTTACATGATGAAGTTTGCACATGATGTCATGTGCAAACTTTCTCCACTACAAAATCTCTAGCCAACGTACGTGCCGGAAAACTGTATCATAGGTCTTGTACATACGATTGACTGCTGCGCAGCGTGATGCGGGTTCGAATTTCGAATCCCATCCAGGGTAAACATTTGTGTGATGAGCATAATTATGTTTGCCTTGTGTCTGGTTGTTGTTTAACTATGTACGTATCTATTTATGTATTTGTGTATGTTTATTAGCTATCTGATATCCATACAGGGTCTGTCTACTTTGGAGTCAGGTGGCCGTGTGTGAAATGTCCCCACATGTTATTATTATTTTTGGTGAACAGCTTTGTCGTACTTACGAGTTTTTTTTGTAAAATGGTGGTTTTATGTATTATGTCATACACTCAACTTAATAAAACTTACTGTCATTAGCCATGAAGACGGTGGGGTCATATGTGAACCCTGACTTGGTAAGGGGGGGTCCACAGCTAGCGTGCTCCCCTGGTGTCTGTAGGTTGATCACTGTGCGAATACCCCAGCTGAAAAAGTACAAAAATACTCTTTTGTAATAACTAAGCTTACAATTTTTTTTCCTGGGAAATTGTCGGCTGCTGTTGTAAAATTCCCCTGTGGTGCCTTAAAAAGAATGTAAGGCCTCCAGTCAGGGCAAAACACTTATAAACTAAGCGACAATACACTAGGGGCATCCACTGTGGGGTACGGACCTCGACTTAGGTCGTCGTTATAATATATAAAGCTGATCTGTCATTTTGGGCAGTAATTCTGATGCTCACGGTTAATACTCAGTACCTATATTGCTCTTCCATAAATATAGGTCTAAGTGGTAGCTGTTTATCATTAAGATCATAATGGACCCTGTCGTGCACAGCAATAAGCTAATAAGAAGAAACCATGTTTTAGGCAATTATTAAATTAATGTGGGAACCCAATTACCTTTTAAAGTAATTTAAAAGGTAATTTTATTCAATCATTTTTTGTCATTTAAATATTTATAACAAGAAGTAGGTAGTTATAAAATTTCGTGTTTAGTCAGTGGTTGACCTTGTAGGTACTATAAATTCTTGCTAATATTTTGATAAGAATTTTATTTAAGTTTTTTGTTTTTATCTTGTTTTTGGGTTCCGAGTCAAAATACTTGAAACTGATTTTATTTTAAAAATAATTTTATTAACTGATTACACAATAATACTTTGTTTTACAATTTTACAACTTAAATGTAGTGTTGTCGCGACGAATGCTAAGTAGATACCAACACTGTACCTTTTTTTTTAATTTTTTTTTTTTCGGATTGGCATGTCGCAGGTCAACCTACGAGGTTGTCGGCTGCTTAACCGGACTTTCCTGTGGTGCCTTAAAAATTATTATTTTTAGGGCCTCCAGCCAGGGCAAACAACAACATTTCCAATGTCTTCAACAACAACAACAATGTCTTCCGTGAAAATGGTAATTATATCTTTAACGCGTTCATTGTTCTGGACTTGTTGACTTCCGTACCTCAAAAGGAAAAAACGGAACCCTTATAGGATCACTTTGTTGTCCATCTGTCTGTTTGTCCGTCTGTCTGTCAAGACCCTTTATCTCGGGAACGCGTGGAATTATTGTGTTGAATTTAAAACCATACATATTTTAGGTCTACGGTCCCTTGAAGCTGTGAAAAAATCAAACTTCTAAGTTTGCGTGAAAAAATATACCGATTATGTCGCAAAAAACGTACATTTCGACACTCTCAAGGGAATCAAAATTTATAGGGTACTTTCCGTTGACCTAGAACTATAAGTGGGCAAGTAATACACTATAAATACATCTCTCATACTATAAAAACAGGGCAAAGTCTGAAAACTATACATTTGTACATTGTCCGCGATAAAAAAAAAAACATAAAAATATATTCTTTATTCATAACGAGCTTTTGTCCGCGATTAGGTCCGTGTGAATATCGGTTATCGCGGATGCAGACGAAGCCCGGATTAAAAAGTACTCTATATGCTTTCCCAGGGTTCAAGCTATTTTCGTACAAAATTTCATCAAAATCGGTTCAACCGTTTCATCATGGAAACGTAACAGACAGAGATAATTTATCATTTATAATATTAAGTATGGATATGTACCTACAAATTTGTACGGAACCCTCGGTGAGCGAGTCCGACTCGCACTTGTCCGGTTTTTTTTTAAGGAAGATATTTCAGAGAGAGAGATCTAAAGTTCTCAGCACAATGTACTCTGTGGTTCTCAGCTACGCCTAGCTACGGCGTAGCATCGTAGCAAGCAAGGGCTACGAAATTTTAAGAGACAATCGACGAAATGAACAAAATTCTTCTAAGTAGGTACTCTATCATTTTCTCAAACCTGATATGCTTTATCAAAGTCGATCCCTTCGTGCCTCCATAACTTTATCTACTTACACAGCTGTGGTGATCAACTAGTCACAAATACATTGAACTAAGTTAAATGTAACGGGTTGTTTTATGACATAAAAATCCGTCAGTTTAAGTTATTCAAAAAGAGATTCCATAATATTTTGATGTTTGAAGTAGCTGTTTGACAACACAAAATTACGTTGACTGGTCGGTTATGGCACAAAGTACGTAAGGCTGCGTCTTGTGGTTATGGTATTAGTAACTTTTTGACGTACGATTTTGTGAAACAACCCATTTTTTTGATTTGACGATAGTTAGCGCCATTTTTTACTATTACCGGTCAGTAATGTATAGTTGAAGAAACCCGCCCTAAGTTGTATAGTGCAAGTAGTTTGTTTAAACTTAGGTTAGGTTATGATGGAGCTGACATAAATAAGGGTTAAAGTCCCTAAAAAATAAAGAGAAAAAAAACCTTCTAAGTTTCCTTCAATGAAGCCAGCCAAATTTAAAATTTCTTACGTTGTTGAAGCTGTTTACTATAATGATTCATCATCATCATCATTAGCCGAAAGACGTCTACTAACTAATCATTTCTACTAACGGGTTTCATAATAATGGCAATACTACAATGTCGTTATAACACAATTCTATTACGAGACCATTGACCGACCAATGATCGACCATTATGAATTTAGCAGATTACGAACTTTTGGCAAAATGATAATGGGATCGTGTTGGAATGACGAAATTATAAAAATAGCAGACTTGGCCCCTGGTGTGAGGACTACCAACCGCTCTGTCGTCCGGTTCGTGGTCGCCACTCGAGAACCTTTCTTCCCCATCGGTTATCGGTTCTTCGGATCGATGTGGCCTGCCCATTGCCACTTCAACTTGCATATTCTAAGATGATGTCGCATGATTTAACGTACCTACGTTAAACATCTCATGTCATAGTAACTTCTTAACCGTCCGTATGTAACGTTAACCGACTGTTTGAATCAACCCGCCCTTAGAAGGTTTAAAGAAAGAAGAAAATATAGGTAATGTCCTCAAAACAGAAATTCCTCTCTTCAACCATACCAACTTAAAATATTACTCGGTAAATTCTACCATCTAAGCTTTAAAGTGCCAAAGAATACTCTCAAGTGCCTGTATCTTCAATAAATTGACCCCATATTAATTTACGCTCTCGACAGCTATGGACTGACATTCAAGAGTAACTTAGAAAAATTAGAAACACAACAAATTCGATTTCGATTAAAACTATTAGTAAGTAAGAAGACAAAAAACAAATGTAAACATAATAATAACGCGTTATTTAAAATCTGTAAAATTCTTCCAATCAGCATGAAACATAAATACCTTCTTCTGGTTAACAGTCATGGCAGCTGGGAGCGTCACTCGCTTGTAACCCATAACCACGCAACTAGGATGGTATCAGCAGGTAAATTTGATGTACCTAGAATAAAGAACTATTTTGGCGACCGAACGCTCGTTAAAAGATATATAGAAGATACCTACTCAACTGTTTACCTGCTGATATAAGAAGTCAGCAAGTAAAAGGTAAATTCGCCAAATTGCTTAAGAGGTTCTTTCTCAAAAGTTTGTAAACTATGATTATGAAAGTGGTTTACAGATGGATGAGAAAGGACGAATGGGCAGTTTATAAACTAAGTAGTTTAATTTTATTTTTATTTTTTCTTTAGTGTCCGCAATAATAAAATGTAATTTTGTGACTGTATGGTTCGGTTCTCACAGACAAACCTTAAAAACGGTTTTGTGGGGCATAGTTCTAAGTTAAGATTGTTGTAAACTTTGTTTATAATAAATAAAGTAATAATAATAATAATACCTATTGCTGTTTCCGAAAATGATCTTACACTTAGGTACCTACCAACTAAGCATATTATATTAATGGAAAAGCAATCAGGATATTGAGAATGTAAAGTTTCAAACCCAACCGTGTACGATAGTGATATACTCAACCACTTACCTGTGGAATTGTTGTATAATATTCCTGGCGGCGATGCCGGCGGTGCTGGGGCGCGCCATCGCCAGAATGTCGTCGGTAACCCTGTGACAATATGACAGTTATTAGGTAAAATAGACAGACTTATTGATATAGCTGAAATGGTTTAAAGTTTTATGGGGTTTTCGGTGACTTTGAAGACGAAATTCTAAGGATTTTGTAGGTAGGTAAGTGTGAATCGTATTTAGTAGCAATTGTGTTTGAGCAGTTATCAATACTAATAGATTTGACTTTGATTTTTAATGACGATAATAATACAGAATGTTGCAATGCTATCTTATTCTAATCGTGTGTAACTATGAATGTAACTAGACACATACAAACATTTTATACTGAGATTACTGTTATGTATTTCTAAATTGCTTTGCATATAAAGTTCATAATACACCGTATTGTTTAAAGCATAAAAAGTCTTAGCACTGACTTAAAACGCATGACACCAATGTTTACCTAGTAAAGTAAGGTAATGCGACGAATTAATATAATGAGTAATTAGAGCGCAGGTTAAGAAATACATTACGAAAGGTACTCGTATCTGCAAATATTTTAAAATTCTAAGTTGTAGGTGATTTGCATATTTATCATTGATTACATTGATTAAACTAAATTGCAACAGTAATAGAGTTGAAAATTGCGTTATTGCGTGCAAGATGTTAAATGTTGTGCGGAATTATATTACTTACTTCTATTGATTTTGATAGTATGTCAAATATAGAAGCTTATTTACAAAGTTGTATTTTTTGTTGTTGAATGTGTCCTCAGCTCCAACCCTTGCTCGTGCCAATCCGCGTCGCTGAGCTTTAAATTCGTCCCTAATTAATTAAGATCCCATCCAACCTGTCCTCCCCCAGCGACGCCCTAAGCCGAGGCACGTACCCCACATGGGGTGCCCTTAGCGTGTAGTCGCTTAATTAGTTTCTAAATTTTTTGCCCTTTCCTTGGCACCACTCAGGTTACTCCGACTAAGCAGCCGACAACCTCCTAGGTTGCGAAAAACTATTCCGACCTTTTCCCAACTACAATAATGTTAATGGCGTTCGTCTCAGTTATAACATTCCTAAAAAACTGTAAGAAGTTGTTCACCAAAATGCTATCCAACACAGCAGGCAATTTACTACAACTGTGTTAAAACTGATTCTTAATTTACGATCAATTCGTAAAATACTGTTGATTAACTGTTTAACGCGATAGTAATTAAGGTTATTACATTAAGTACCTATTTGACAATCGAATTTGTAGATACGGAACTATGATATGTATTTTGTATGTTTGAATGGGTTCCGCATCGGTTGTCTAAATATCCATACTAATAATCACTACATATTATAATTATCTTGTTTTTTCTTTATATAGTTTAGAACATAGTTGCTCCCGCCGTCTATACGCTTAGATCTTTTTAAACTACGCAATGGATTTTAATGCAGTTTTCAACAATTATTTATTGTTCAAAACTGCATTAACATCCGTTACGTAATTTAGAAGATCCAAGCGTACAACAGCCAGCTGGAGCTACTTTGTTTTATTTTATACTACGTAAATAAGATAACCGGCACAATTTTTGAGGTTTTTTTGTTATAAAAAAAGAGAAACGATCTTTTGAAGTAAAATAAAACGTGAATTACAAAGATTTTTAAGCTACCTATCTATTAGTATAATCCTCAAATTAATAGCACGTCAACTTTAGCAAAAAATACCTACACGTTTTCAAGTATTTTAGTCATTTTTTACAGGGAGATGTATAGATGTTCAATATCCTATCATCTACACTAATAATATTATAAAGAGGAAAACTTTGTTTGTTTGTTTGATTGTAATGAATAGGCTCAAAAACTACTGGACCGATTTTAAAAATTCTTTCACCATTTGAAAGCTACATTATCCACGAGTAACATAGGCTATATTTTATTTTGGAGAAAAATAGGGTTCCGTAAGATATTTGGGTTCTTCGGCCACAAGGTGTATTTACTTTGCGTACGCTGCCTAAACTATAAAAGATAGAACCATAAAATGTTCTAATTAATTGTTGATCTTATGAATATCTACAAAAAAGTCCGCGACACACTATATCTATCTATGTCGAGTGAGGCACAACAACCATTTTTTTATTTAAAAATTTGGATTTTTTTTTGGACTACACTTAAACGCGTTTATTTTACTCATGCTAATAATCCTTATCAAAATAAATTATTTCATCACTAAGTACAGTTTATGTAGATAATATTTGGTCTTTGAATGATTAAAATTGAACGTTTGGTTTTGAAGATATGGCGAAATTAAAATATTACGATTTCTGCTGCACGGCGCGTTGCGAAGTGGGCGTCACCAAGGCGGGGGTGCGCGTGCGGGAGGGGAGTTTAGATCTAGAGTTTAGATCTATCTATAGAGTTTAGGTCGTGCGCGAAGTCTAATAATTTTCGTGCGTTTTTATTAGATTTTGTTCTTAAAACTACACCTACGCAAAAGTCCTTCTCAGAGCTAACCAACAGTTCTTTTCAGGGCTAACCAAAAGTTCTTTTCAGGACTAAACAACAGTTCTTTTCAGAGCTAACCAACAGTTCTTTTTAGGGCTAACCAACAGTTATTTTCAGGGCTAAACATCAGTTCTTTTCAGAGCTAGAATATTACACGCTATTAACATTTTCTTAAACATTTGAAAATGCCTATTATAAGAGAGCCAGGTCTCAACTTTCTAAACATAGTTCTCAAACACGGGCAGCAAGAATACTTCGTATGGAAGAATCTTCACCTGAACGTTCACAACGCCTTGCTGAACAAAATCAGAGAAACTCTCAGGTACGCGCACGAGAGTCGAGTGTCGAACGTTCGCAACACCTTGCCGAACAAAGTCTGAGAACCTCCGAGTTACGCACGCGACAGTCAAGTGTCGAGCGTTCGCAACGCCTTGCCGAACAAAGCTTGAGAACCTCTGAGCTACGCGCTCAAGAGTCGAGGCTGGAGAGTTCCCAACGTCTTCCTGAACAAAATATAAGGACCTCTCAAATGCGCGAAAGAGAGTCGAGTATCGAGCGTTTGCAGCGACTTAGAGCTCAGGCAGAGAGACAGCAGTTGTCCACAAATAGAGCTCGCAATCGAATTTTAGCTAACAGCAACAGACTGGTTTTCAGATATGATCCGCAGTTTGATTATGCACAACAAGCGTTCGTCCAAACCGGAGTCATGGATAAGATCTGCTCTAACTGCTCTGCCAAGAAATGGGCGGACAAACCTAATGGTATGTGCTGTGCTTCAGGTAAAGTTTGTCTTCCCAACCTTCAGGAGCCGCCACAACCAATAAAATATCTTTTAACTAATAACCATCCATTATCTGGTAATTTTTTAACAAACTTACGTAAATACAATAGTCTTTTCCAAATGACTTCGTTTGGCGCAAAAGAAATCAGGGAAGGAAATTTTATGCCCACTTTTAAATTTGAAGGACAGGTGTATCATCTCATTGGTAGCCTTTTACCACCATCAGGCCAAAACCCACAGTTCTTGCAAATATATTTTATTTCGGATGCAGACCAGTTATCGTTGCGATCAAGTATCGCAACAACCTTAAAAATGGATTTAATTCGCGAATTACAGACCGCTTTGAATAGTCATAACGTGTATATACGAAGTTTTAAACAAAATTTAGAACTAAACTCCTCAGATAATTTCTTCTTTCTTTTCTTCTTTCTTCTCTTTTTTCGAGGGTAGGAGCTAAATAAGCTAACACACAATTTTCATATGCAATTTTAATTTAAAATATAATTAATAAATTTTAAAGGTTTTTAATATTAATATTGGGTGCATTTACCTCTAAATAATAAGTGCTTACGTTGGTGAAATAGTCAATGTAACTTAAAGTCAAACTACACCTCCTGCCAGCTGATCACTACTACTTGTCAGTCACTTCATAAAGTTGATCAACTAAATTAATAATAACTGCAATGTCTCAACTTGATAACATACAATCGGCCCAGAAGAGCTTGGAAGAATGCTTCCTTAAGAAGATGGGTGAGCTTGAGGCACAGATCCAGAGTGCGGGGCCAGCTAAAGACACTGTCGCCAAAATTGCCGAAGAGTTCCGGACATTTAGAGAACTTATGTTTAGTATGCTAGGACTTCTTCGTAAGCAGATCACGGAGTGCTCCAGATTGACTGACGGGTTGGAGACACGAACTCGTCGGAAAGCACTAATTTTCACTGGTTTTGCCGAAACCGACATGGAAGATTGCACGGCTCTAGTGTTGGACGTACTCCATAATAAACTGGCCCTGTCCGACATTGTGGCATCTTCAATCAAGGTCTGTCACAGGCTGGGGACCTCAAAGAAAGGTACCACACGCAGCCGACCCATACTGGTAAGGTTCTCCAGTGTTGACCATAAGTCTGCTGTTTGGACGGCAAAAGCAGCACTGAAGGGCTCCACTGTCACTGTAAAAGAGTTCCTGACGAGGGCTAGGCAAACTGTCTTCGGTATGGCGCGATTGCATTTTGGGATGCCGGCATGCTGGACTCAAGATGGAGTCATAAACATCAGATCCCCTGACGGAAAACGGCACAAAATTACTTCCTTGGAGGAACTCAATCCCCTGTTGGCAGAGTTCCCTAAAAAGTCCGAAGTATCATCTGCAGCAGGTAGCAGGCCGGGCGGGGAACAGCGTAAGAATTAGTTGATTTCTTCAAGATTTTATTGTTATGCTTATCTACACTATCCACATAGTATCTATTTGTGCTTGGGGCGTCATATTTCTCGTAATTATTAGGTATTTTTTATCGTGCACGTCTACCCGCTAACTATGTTCTTTTTCTAGCTCGTTACTAATGTTAGATTCTTTGATTTTATATTTTTATGTTTAACAATTTCGTTTTTTCTGCAGTTGTTTTACTTGTTTTGTTAATGTCAGTCATGACTGTCATGAGTCAATATGATGATTTGTAATGTCAATTGTCAGTTAAATTTATGTTAATGTCACTGTCATCTGTTAAACTATTGTCTATGTGACGTCCCATGTCCCCCTGTTCCACGTTTGTAACTTTGTGTAGTATGTCTTTCCTATATTATCTGTTTCACGTTTGTAATTATGATTTTTCTTACATGTTGATATGTTTTGTTATACTGGTGTTGCTGGTGGGTGGTGCACAGATAGTGGTGTAGCACCTAAGAGTTACAGTTTAGTAATAGTTCAGTCGCGTATTTGCGTGATATTTATATATTATATTATATTTATATTATTATTTTTATTGTATGTCATCTGATAATGACTCTTATCTTTCTGCCAATGCTTCTTTTAATTCTTCCGCTAATGCAAGTTTCACTTCATTGACTGACTCACTTGGTGAATTTGTGCGTCGGAGCTTCAGTCAACAGAAAGGCCCTTTGTTTAATGTCTGCCACATCAATGCTCAAAGTGTGCCAAGTCATTACACTGATCTGTTTGATACCTTTTCTGACGCTAACGTCCATGCCGTTCTGATTTCCGAGAGTTGGCTCAAACCTCATCTTCTCTCTACCACCTACCCTCTTCCCGGTTTCGTTCTTATCCGTAACGATAGAATTGGAAAGGGAGGAGGTGGTGTTGCTATTTATCTTCGTAGTGATTTTCCTTTCAAAATCATTGCCTCTTCTCCTTCACTATACAGTGCTTCCGCTGAGTACCTCTTTCTGGAGATACATATCAAAGGTGTCAAAGCCCTACTTGGTGTGGTCTATTGCCCGCCCGCCGTTGATTACTTTTCCAACCTTGAGTTGGCGCTGGATTCTGTAGGGTCTGATTATGCACATTGCGTCATCATGGGCGATTTCAACACAGACCTTGCGCACCCAACCCCTCGTTCCCGTAAACTCCTTCACATCATCGAGTCTGTTAGTCTCCATGTCCTTCCTTTGCAACCCACCCATTTTAATATCTCAGGGGATGACACATGGCTTGACTTGGTCCTAACGACCTCTCCCTCTCTTGTGTCCACTCATGGTCAGTGCCCTGCACCTGGCTTTTCCCACCATGACCTCATTTTCGTCTCGTATATTCTCAGATCTCCTAAACCTGTTCCTAAAGTTCTGTACACACGTTGTTTTGCGCGTATGGATGTAGAAAAGCTACGTCAGGATGCGTCGAAACTTGATTGGGGTCACCTTGTAGCTGCAACAACCATCGACGACAAGCTGCGTATCTTCAATCGTTCGGTCCTTGCTCTTTACGACAGACACGCTCCTGTGAAGAGAGTTAAGCTTAGGCGTCCACCTGCTCCTTGGATGACGCCAGGGGTTCGTATGGCGATGAGGCGCAGGGATCGGGCCTTTCGGAAATTAAAAAAGGATCGCAGTGTAGAAAACAGGAGCCTCTATAAAGCTGCAAGAAACCGGTGTAATCAGATGATACGTAACGCCAAACGCCGCCATATTCTCGAAAACATTTCATCTTCTTCTCCTGCTGATATCTGGAAATTCCTCGGAACTCTGGGTATTGGTAGGCCACGTCATGTGGATTTCCCGAAAACAATTGGCCTGGATGATATCAACCGTCACTTTACAACCACTTGTCATTTGGATGCCAATATGATGTCTCAGACGGTTGATTTCATTTCTGGACTATCTGGTCCCATTATAGAGCCATTTCGCTTTTCTCCAGTCTCCTTGGATGAAGTTAAAAAGACCATTCTATCTATTAAATCTAAGGCGGTGGGCCATGACGGGATCAGTCGTCATATGGTCAGCTTGATCCTTGACTTTCTTCTTCCACCAATTACCCACATCATCAACTTTTCTCTTGATTCCGGACAATTCCCTTCCCAGTGGCGTATGGCTTATGTCCGTCCACTTCCTAAAGTTTCTAGTCCCTCACTTCCTAGCCATTTTCGACCTATTTCCATTCTCCCTTTCCTGTCTAAAGTGCTCGAGGCCCGCGTGCACAAACAGCTTTCAGAGTTTGTCCATCGGAACAGCCTCGTAAGCTCATTCCAGTCGGGGTTCAGGCCTGGACACAGCACAACCTCCGCTCTCCTTAAAGTGACTGGTGACATTAGAGAAGCAATGGGTGATACCAAGGTTACTGTGTTGGTTTTAATTGATTTCTCCAATGCCTTTAATGCCGTCAGTCACGATATTCTCTTATCCATCCTCTCACATCTGATGGTTTCCTGTGAGGCGCTGGAATGGTTCTCTTCTTATCTTCGGGGACGTCAGCAGTCGGTCCGCGTTGACGAGAGTTCATCGAGTTGGCATGGTCTGGATGCTGGGGTTCCACAAGGCGGTATTCTTTCTCCATTACTATTCTCTATCTTCATTAATTTTATTACTCACTGTCTTCGGTGTTCGTATCATCTTTATGCCGATGATCTTCAATTGTATTCAGCTACGCGGGTGGAAGGTTTATCGGACGCTATAGAGGATGTGAACCGAGACTTGGACGCTATCAAAGACTGGTCTGATAGATTTGGGGTGTCCGTAAACCCCTCAAAATGTCAGGCCATTATAATTGGAAGCTCGCGTATGATGGCTAGAGTGGCGGTTTGCTCTCTTCCTCCGATTATGTTCAATGGTACTGTCATTCCCATTAGCCCTAGCGTGAAAGATCTCGGTTTGCATCTTGACTCGACACTTGGTTGGCAAAGTCAGGTTTCTAGTGTCAGTCAAAGAGCCAACGGAACTTTGCGATCCTTGTATCGTCTGAGGAACTTTTTGCCTGCTAAGACGAAGACTATGCTTGTGCAGACTTTAATTTTCCCTATTATTGACTATGGTGACGTGTGCTACTTTGACTTAAACGCAGTCTTGCTTGATAAGCTTGATAGGGTCCTTAATAACTGTATCAGGTTTATCTATAACTTGAGGAAATATGACCATGTATCAAACTACAGGTCTGAGTTGAAATGGTTGCCCATTCGCCAGAGAAGAAGTTTGCGTGCACTGACAACGCTTTTCTCCCTACTCAACTCTCTCTCCCCCCCTTCTTATCTAATGTCCCACTTTCAATATCTATGTTCTTCACACGCTAGAAATCTGCGATCTTCTAACAACCTTCTCTTACTTTGCCCTTCTCATACTTCTGATTTTGTTCATTCTTCCTTTCATATCCAGGTCATTCTTCTCTGGAATGCGCTTCCTCTCGATATCAGAACGGCCACCAGCCAGTATGCATTTAAGCGGAAATTGCGAACTTATTTTCAGCACAAATAAGCAGAGTCATCTCATAATACTTTGTTCCTTTATTTATATTTATATATATAATATATATATTTATTATATGTTTATATATATTTTATATAGGTATGTTATATACCAAACATTAAATTATGTATGTATACTTTATATATTCGTAAGTTTATATCTTTTTAACTTTTTTAATATATTTTTTTTTTCATATGCACCTGCCATGTTATCTCTTCACCACCCTTGGTTGACTGGTAGAGAATGCCTAAGGCATTAAGTCCGCCTTTGTACCTTTGTGCATGAAGTATAAATAAATAAATAAATAAATAAATTTAAAGCCATTCAGATCGAAATTGATCAGTAGGAATTGATTTACGAAAAGAATGTATCACGGGTCGGGGCTCCCGACCATCAGTATATTTTGTTACCTGAAAATAATTTAACGTCAAATGTTGTTTATAGAGAAGCTCTACAATAATCGCTTTAGTTATCTATCCTAAAACAACGGGTTGCACTCCGGGACTTCCGGCAGAAGTGAAAACTTAGTGTTAATTACATTTAAATATTTTCATCATTAACAACTTTAACATCCACAGAAAGACAATCTGTGCAGCCTGCGGATGATGACTGCATCATCGATGTTAGTGTCGGTGTGTGTGAATAGACCTGGGAATCATGTTGCTGACCGTGTCTTTCCTGAGTAGGCTTTTTGCAGCGGTAACCGACATTCACGCGGGCGGAGCCGCGGGCGCCCGCTAGTCTATACATATAATAAAACAGTAAAAAAACTGTGTCTGTACATTGAATATATTTAAAAAAAAAATCTATGTACATATAATAAAACAGTAAAAAAACTGTGTCTGTACAAAAATAACACTGTAAAAAAATAATTGAGGAGGGTTTAGAAACAGTAATAGAGTACGAATCCAAAAAAAAATCTGTCTGTTTGTCTGTTTGTTTGTACACGCTAATCTTCGGAACTACTAGACGGATTTGAGTGATTTTTTTGAATTGTATAGGTATTAAGTCTGGGCAACATATAGGCTATAATTTATCTTGGAAACTTGAACACCTGATGCAGAACCGCAACGGACCAGCTAAACTATAAGAGATACAAAAATGGTACCATAGCAAAAATTGTTCCACGTGATGAGCATTTTCTGCTGGGAGAATAAATTTGAAGATCTGGAACACCTGATGTGGAACTCCAAAAGCCCAGTTACACCATAACACATATAGGAATGACGTCTTAGCAAAAGTTACTCGGTCTGATGGGCATTTCCTGTTGACTTATAAAAATCGAAGATCAGAAACATCTGATGTGGAAATCAAAGCTATCAGTAATTTCACTGTATATCTATACATATAATAAAACAGTATTTCAGTAGTTCTATACAAGAAACTGTTCATTAAATTGGAGGCAACTCACTTAGAACTTACGCCCTACCTGTTCCCCAAGCAGAACCCAATCAGACACGCACTAATCGGGAGTATGTCGCTGAAACAAGCTACCGTTCTACAGAGTTAGCTGCCGTAGTTAATGACAGCAGGTCAAATTTCACAACAGAACAGAGGGAAATATTTAATACAGTGATCCAAAGTGTCTTAAAAACGAAGGGAAGCTGTTTTGTTTTAGATGCTCCAGGGACCAGGAGGCCCCGGAAAAACTTACCTGACGAGAGCAATCTTTGCTGAAATTAGACGGCAAAATAAGATCGCTCTTGCCGTAGCATCATCAGGTATTGCTGCCACATTACTTCCAGGCGGAAAGACGGCACCTACAATGTTTCAAATCCCAATCGATTTAGACAGATCAGGAATACCAACCTGCTCTGTAACACGAAACTGTGACAAAGCGAGAGTGTTTCAGGATTGCTGTCTAATCGTCTGGGATGATTGTACTATGTCAAACAAAAAGGCAGTAGAGGCTGTGGATAGAACACTACGAGACATTCGTCGATATGACAGGTCAATGGGTAAAGTAACTCTTTTGTTTTCGGGAGATTTTCGACAAACCATTCCAGTCATAAAACACCTCATTAAAACATTCACATCTATGGCCTCAAATACAAAAGCTCAAATTATTTACAAATATGAGAGCCCAGCTTGGTGGTTATTCACATGCCCAAGAGCATTCGGGAGTATTATTGAAAGTTGGGGAAGGTCTTCTTTCTGAAGAGAATGGTCTGGTGAATGTTCTTGAAATACTTGAAAAAATTGTTGACTCTGAAGAGGAACTGATACGATCGCTATTTGAGAACATTCAGAGTATACCAAACAAAGAAAATTCATAGTTATGCGAACGCGCCATATTGACCCCAAAAAATGATCAAGCTGCAAAAATAAAAAAAAAATGTTGGCGGATATTGTAGAGGATGAAGTGGTTTACACTTCTTTCGACAGTGTTATTGATCAGGACGGCGCCACTAATGACCCAGTTGAGTTTCTCAATTCACTTACAGCGAGTGGTCTACCTGCTCATATAATTGTTGCTACAATCCTCAAGGGTGTGGTGCCGGTAATACTGTGTTCATGCCGCGCGTGCCACTTATGCCCAACAATTTTCCCTTTCAATTTAAGCGCACACGGTTCCCTGTGTGTACATGCTTTGCCATGACAATAAACAAGTCACAAGGGCAGACGCTTAAAGCCGCCTAACCACCGGCTGTTTTTCTGATGGCCAACTTTATGTTGCTTTTTCAAGACTCAGCAAAGCTTCCGGTCTTAATATATTAGCTCCTGAAGGAAAAAACCCAAATATAGTTAATAAAGATTTTTTTTTAAGTTATTTGCAATATTATTGTTAATTCAGTGTACCCTTGGGATCCCCTGCGGAATTACGGGAAGAAAAGTTTTTTTGTTGTATAGGTATTAAATCTGGGCAACATATAGGCTATAATTTATTTTGGAAAATGGAACACCTGATGCAGAACCGCAACAGACCAGCTAAAGTATAAGAGATATAAAAATGGTGCCATAGCAAAAATTATTCAACGTGAAGAGCATTTTCTGCTGTGAGAATAAATTTGAAGATCTGGAACATCTGTTGTGGAACTCCAAAACCCAGCGACTGTATAACATATATAGGAATGACGTCTTAGCAAAAGTTGTTTAGTCTGATGGGCATTTCCTGTTGACTTACAAAAATGAAAGATCTGGAACGTCATGAATCGTCTCGCGCAGCCCGTTGTTCTCCCGTCCCCGGGCTCTTAGAATTCGACGTCAGACTTTTCAGATCAGCGATTTTGACGACCCCGTTGTCGCTGGCATAAGCAACAGGATCCGCGTACAAAGTCGCGGGCAGAAGCTAGTTAATAATATGCTTTAAGATGTAGCTTATTTCTCTTAATTAATATAAACAACGAAGAAAAACGCACTTTTGGTCGGGGTAGCGCCTTAAAGGTATTTCTTTTCTTGATTCGATACGCAACTGAGGAGTTGCGTATCGAATCAAGAAAAGAAATACCTTTTGAGGTAGAGTACCTTAGAGGTTGGATAAGTGGTTATGCAACCTCTTTTTATTTTTTTTCCGAATGGCATCTTGCCGGTCAACCTAGGGAGTTGTCGGCTGGTTAACCGGATTTTCCTGTGGTATCAAGGAAAGAAAAGCTTAAAAAACTAATTAACGTACATACCTAAATATCTCTGAAACTACTCGTCCGATTCCGAAAATCTTTTCGTTAGTAGGAAACGACGTCATCTTTCATTGCTATAGGATAAACTTTATTAGCCATAACACGAACTTCAAGTCGTTCGTAGTGCGAGTTCCGAGTGTTCCGTCTCTTTATATTAAGACCTTCCTCAAGGAAGAGTTTTGACCGAATGGTGTCGTGTATCGGCGATTCCGCGGAAGGCCGCGCAGCGAGACACGACGCCGTTTCTTTATAAATATGTATATGATAATATGTTATGAGTCTTTGATACCCAAAATAAATGATTAAGTACTACGAACGATACGACGAACGATTATTTCGCGATCATGCGCAAGAAAATGGCATCAGTAGATGAAGCAACAATAGCTTTCTGAAGGTACTTGCAGAAAGGTTAGAAGGGCCTACAATGGATAGGTTTATCAAGCTTCATGTCAGACAGGGAGCTTGATAAATCTTCCTATAATTTAATGCTTTGTTTGTGTTTCTTTTGTTTTCTTGTGTTAATACTAAAGATAACATGTTGTATCACTTGTGTTGTATAACACGTCCACATTATCTAACATTGTTTTTCAACATTGCAACATTATAACAATACTGTACACATTAGAAATACAATGTTAAATGACTTTGTCGTTTGTCGTTCTGCAGTGCTGTTCACTATTGCATTAATTGTTGTAAATATTAATAACATGTTAAATAACGGCTTCCACATTACTGAAACATGTTACATTACAAAGTTTTATAACATGTTATGTTATATAATATGTACAGTCACGAGCAAAAACATGTAAACAGTTGGTCTCATTCTAAACTGATTTTCTCCAAAACTATTGATTGAAATGTTATGGGATTACGAATAGGATATTTTTGATCCCAAACTACTATAAAATAGGTTTTATCTATAAATTGACATAGTTATTTCACGAGAAAATTGCTTTTTTAATTTTGCATTATGTATTTAAGCTCGTGACTGTACGCACCTTAACATACTTAGTTTTTAAGTTTTATAATGCTAACATTGTCCGCATGGTGTCGGACGTAAAGAATAGCACCATCCCATATCTTCCCGTGGGTGTCGTAAGAGGCGACTAAGGGACTCACCAGAGAATGGGCAGCAGCGTTCTCTGTGCCTTTGTAACAATCATACTGCGATCGCCAACCCGCCTGCCAAGCGTGGCGATTATGGCAAATCCCCCCCTTTGGGAGAGGTCTATGTCCAGCAGTGGACGTCTTTCGGCTGAAATGAATACTAACATGGTCTACGATACCTAAAAAAAAAAGTTTAATTTTATTTATTATCAAAAAATGTAGGGATCCGTAAAACAAATTCAAGCGGCTAAGTCGCGGGCAATTAATAACTAGTTTTATATAAACACGCACGTGTGTGTTAGTTGGCCATCATGTTCGTTTAGTGTACAACTTAATAATTATTTTTATTTAAGTGTAACGTTTAATGACTTGTGTGTACTTGACACAGTTTTGTTGTAATGTATCCTAAACATGCTAATGCGTAATGAGTACGGTTAAAATCTTGTTTTTGGAGCAAGTTGATGGGAAAAAAAACTCTTCTTGTACCTAATGGTGAAGAATGAAGTACCTAATGTAAACAGGCTGGAACGAATATTGACGCACAATCTGTCACCAACTATTATAACGAATCATTTTAACCTTTAGACTCCCACTACTGGGCATAGGTCTCCCCCAACGGGGGGTTCAGCCGTAATCGCCATGGTTGGCCGATGCATGTTGGCGATCGCAGTAGGCGTTATGGTACTCAGAAGGACGCTACTGCCCATCCTCTGGTTAATATCCCTCTGTCGCTTTTTACGACACCCACGCGTAGAAATGGGGTGGTGCTATTCGCGGACGGCACCACACGGCCAATTCTTTTTTTGGCCGTGTATTTGATATTTTAACGAATACCAAATACTTTTCACTTCAGGTAAGTAAAATCGGAAATCAGATAAGATTCGAATAATAATAATAATATAATAATATGTGGGGACATTTTCACACACGACCATCTGACCCCAAACTAGGGAGACCCTGTACTATGGGTGTCAGACAGCTGATATACATACACAAATACATTTTTTTTTGTAAATACATACATATATAGATAAACAACATCCAGACACAAGGCAAACACAAGTGCTCATTACACAAATGTTTACCCTGGGCGGGAATCGAACCCGCAACACGCTGCGCACGCAGTCGATCGCTCAGCCACTGCGCCAACCGTGTCGTCAATTGGCGTGTGATTTCTTATACAATTGCACTGCTAATCAATACATTATGTCATGTCGAGTTATGCAAATAGGAACCCATAAATGATCAGAATCAGCTGATTTTTTAGAGATTTTTGGTTGTTTGTCCCATATCTAAAACGTTGCTGTTAATATAGACTAACATTGTAGGTATGTTATTATGTGTGAGACGGTACTTCACGCCGGAACAGCTGTTTAAACTTTATCAAGCGCAAGTTCGATCGTGTTTTAAGTACCGCTCTCATCTTTGGGACGGATCTGCCAGATACCAGCTTGATGCCCTAGAATTGAGAAACGAGCCAAGGGAATCATTGGCAATGATAGGCTCGTCGAGTCAAAGCTCCAAAATCTAGAGCATCGACGCACAGTTGCTGGCTTGTCGGTTTTCTATCGGTTGCATTTTGGGGAGTGTGCGACGGAATTGCATAACTTAATTCCGCCGAGCCCGTTCCATCATCGGATCATAAGACGTACGGCGATGCGCCACCGGTATATGGTGGACATCCCACCCACACGCACAAAACGTTTTGGGAGCACATTCATTGTGCGCACTGCTAAGGAGTGGAATTCCCTGCCTGAGTCTGTGTTTCCTGATAGCTACAACCTAGGAGTCTTTAAGTCAAGAGTGAATAGGTTACTTCTAAGCAAGCGTGCTCCATCTTAGACCGCATCATCGCTTCCCATCAGGTGAGATAGTGGTCAAACGTATGCCTATCAATTGATAAAAAAAATAAAATATAGAAAGAGCAGATTTTATATTTCTACAGAGCTCTACGAGCTCAACTGGCAAAGTAGCAGACTTAACAGTTTTTAAACAATCGCAAAATTACTCCAAAAGTCATGTCAATAGGCAAGTGGCAATCGAATAATTTTGTGGGGCGTTATCTTTTCCACCTTTTATACCGATTATTGCATTCTTTTAAAGTAGAAACATCGCCTATTTATACTGTATTTTGAGGACGATGTACGGTCACCAAAAGAGAAAGGTATCCATGTCGACGGGAATAGTTGAAGCTTACTTAGAAACCGATGACTGTTTATGAATGAAATAAAATACAATTATTAGAGAATTAACAGTTCAATGAGTTAATTAAATTTCATCTGAAAGCCTCCATTGGATTCTAAGCAAACTTCAACTATTCCCGACGACATGGATACTTATCTCTTTTGGAGACTGTACCTACTTAACCATATCTTAAAAGTTGTAGATGCGTGTAATGTTCTTGAGAATCATTCATCGTTCATGAGAATCATTCTTGAGAATCACAAGCACCACGCATTAACATAATTTATGGATCCTAAAAAAGGAGAGAAGTGATAGAGATGTTGAAGGCTTTGTAAACTACGGTCTTATTCATAAAAACTTAAAGAACACTTAAAGCCTTGCTATAGTCAAAATGTCAAAAATGTCTTTATTTATTTATACTTCATGCACAAACGTACAAAGGCAAAAATCGTTATTCATAAACGCATTTTAGCACTAAAACGTTCTTTAAACCTATTATAAAGTTATGTAAGCCAGGACCCTACTATAACAGTGTTATAGGGAAAATATGGCTGCCGTTCGACAGCTGATTAATAAAAAAAATCATTTGCCGTAAAAATGTTATCTAAATATGTGTCTATGTTGTAACCATGTGTGCCAATAATCAGTTTCGTAAACAATCGTACTTTGAGGAACTGCGGTTATATTTATTTGAATTTGTATTTCTGTTTAACTAATTTAGTTTATTCTCATAAACAATGCAAGATTTACAAAGCTTGGATACCACTATATTATATTTATGGATCCTAAAAATAAGAGAAGAGAGAGAGAGAGATGTTGAAGACTTTGTAAACTAACTCTATGGTTTGAAGTTGTCAAAACGTTGATGGACGTCATGTCCTGTCATCTGTGGTATCGTAACCGTTGAACATCTTAAGAGGAAACGGAACCCTCGTCATGTGCTGATGGTGACCACCAGGATGATTTTAGTGTGGTAAGAATCCCACATCTCTCGGTCTTATACCCAAAGACCGACCGCCTTATAAGGGTATCTCTCGAAAAGAAAAAACAGGACAAGTGCGAGTCGGACTCGCACACCGAGGGTTCCGTACATATTTGTAGATACATATCCATACTTCTATACTAATTCATACTTTAATCTACTTAATATTAGGTTGGGGAAAAAGTTTCTTCGCGCTTTTAAAGAAAATTCAAAACATTTTATAATATAGTTTATTTACATTTAACTAAAGTATGTAGGTACCATTTTGTTCGATAACTTTTTGCCATCTTGTAGGTAGAGACATGATCCCATTGCTATAGAAATTTTGGGACTTCTGATCAAAATACCGCAACAAGTGGTTTTGGCAGTCCTCTCGTGATGTTAACCTGACACTGCCTAAAGAATTCTGAAGAGACCGAAACAGGAGGAAATCTGAAGGTGCAAGGTCAGGACTATACGGCGGATGCATTAACACCTCCCAGCCAAACTATCTTAATTTTTTCTGAGTGGCTAAAGATGTGTGAGGTCTAGCGTTATCATGATGAAAAACCGTGATGCCTTGTGTTCATTAATTCCGGCCGCTTTCTCTCAACTTCTTGCTTTAATCTCATCAGTTGTTCGCAGTAGAGTTCAGAATCGATGGTCCTGTCTGGTGGTAACAGCTCATAATGCCCTTCCAATCCCACCACACATAGCATTACCTTGTTGCGAGTTAACCCGGGTTTCGCCACAGTCTGTGAAGCCTGACTGGCCTTTGACCACGACCTTTTTCGCACGTTCCTGTCTTACGTGATCCACTTTTCATCACCAGTTTTCAGCTACTTCAAAAATGGTTCGGTTTCATTACGTCGTAATAAAGAATCACAAATGAGTACACGGTTCATTAGGTTTCTTTCAGTGAGCTCGTGAGGTACCCAAATATCGAGCTTTTTTGTGTACCCAGTTTTTTTCAAATGCGCCAAAACTGTTTTGTGGTCAATTCCCAGTTCTTCAACTACGTCGTAACTGCTAATATGCTGATCTTGCTCCACTTTTTCAAAAATGGCATCCATTTTATCCGTAATAGGGCGACCAGAGCGACGTGCATCTTTGACATGAAAATTTCCGGATTGAAAACGCTTAAACCAAAGGACATTGCCCAATATTGGGCCACGGCTTGTACAGGAATAAAATCTACTGGGAAAAATTCCTTATTTTTTGATAAACCAAAATAAAAAAAAAATAATATAATCTACAGTTGCTAAATACAAAAAAATATTATTTGAAGATATTTTTTTTCTGGTTGTAATTACTTGTTCCATGCCATGAAATGGCTGAAAAGACAATAACTCAAACTTGAAACAAATGTCAGTGTCAAAATAAATACGTCAAACTATGAATTATTTGTTGTCATTCGCTCTGTGTTGTGACGCGCGGTGAATGTGTTCTTTTGCGATTTTCGTGTTTTCGGTGATCTTTCTGACGACCTGGACTGTTTCACGGAATCTGACGAATCTTGCTTTCACGGACTACTTCGGCGCGAACACGGACTTAGTTTCTGCTACTTCGATTGACCACGGCTTGTTATTTGGAACGTCGATATTGCCTTTCGTAATGGACAACTGCATAAACTGCGGGATTGCAACGTCTCGTTGCAATATAACAGGAAGGCGTCCATTAAATGAAGAATCCATCTTGTCCATTGTAAACAGTTGTTGTTGTTGTTGTTGTCGTTGTTGTCTTTGTTGTTGTCGTCGTTGTTGTTTTTGTTGTTGTTGTTGTTGTTGTTGTTGTCGTTGTTGTTGTCGTTGTTGTTGTCGTTGTTGTTGTTGTTGTTGTTGCTGTCGTTGTCGTTGTTGTTGTCGTTGTTGTCGTTATTGTTGTTGTCGTTGTTGTTGTTGTTGTCGTTGTTGTTCTTGTTGTTGTTGTTGTTGTTGTTGTTGTCTTGACCAGTTAAACCCAGTGGCGTAGCTAGGTAACCGGTGGCTCCGTATCAGGAGTCCCTGCTCTCACACAATCGCAGGTGTTTCGGGGCCTCCTGATAATTGATACAGCTGATACGGCCAACTGTCTAAAAAAAGCTCAATCGCATGTGTTTCGGGGCCCCTGTTACCCGAGGGCCCCTTATAATTGATACGGCGGTAGCAACGCCCCTGGTTAAACCAATCTTTCTTTTGGACTGTAGGTACCTAGACTACCTAGGTATAATGTAATGGGTGGTCAATCTGCTGATCACTCTCAGATGTTGAGTGCTTAATTATACCTAACGAATACCTTTAAAAAGAGTCATTTGATCGTTCCTAAATTGTTAATATTATAAAAATAATCTTCAAATGCTTCAAATAATACATTTTCCAACATAACCTAACCGTATATTCAAGAGCCTTTATCTCCAATACGCAACTGTCAATCAATCTGAAATTAAGGGAGCCTAAAGCTGATATGAAGACCTAACAAATGACACCAGTATGGAACTTGTAACGGTACATCACAATCATGGCCCAACGATGTATGGCAGATGGGCGGACTCCTTTGTGCTACTCTCACAGACACTGCACTAGGTCCATAAACATCGCAATTTTTTTTCGCGGCTTGCGTTAGATTTTTACCTTTTTTGTAGTAAAATTTTAAAATGTATCGAATTTCTTCATTAGATTCACTCATCTTGACAGTACGAAAAACAAATACAAATCACACATTTTCCTAATTTGAATTTGGAATTATGTTGTTTAAAATTTAAACTTTCAATGATACCAAAACCAGCCAGATACAAATAGTATAGCCAAAGAGATTTTATTACATGTTCATACATACTATAATGCGAAAAGACTTTTTCCCCAACCTATTATTATAAATGCGTTTTTTGTGACATAAACGGCTGTATCTTTTTTTCACGTTAATATAGAGGGTTGATTTTTTACAGCATCAAGTTACAGTTTAGAGTATATGGTTTTAATTTCAACTCGATACCTCCACGCGTTCCCGAGATAAAGGGTCTTGACAGACAGACAAGCAGACAGACGGACAACAAAGTGATCCTATAAGGGTTCCGTTTTTTCCTTTTGAGGTACGGAACCCTAAAAAGGTATGAACATACACGTAAGTATCAACTAGTTGGCACGACAGGTCAGTGCCGTTGAAATAAAAATGCTTCAAATCTAAACGAACTCACATTAAAACCCAACAATTAAAAAGCAAATAAACACACAAACAAACGGTTACAGTTACACATATCTACAGAATAACTAAAGAACTTCAAATAGTTTTACATCGTCATAAAACTACTACAAAAAACAATATTAAAACAAACATGAAATAATAAATGACTGCAAAAACGTAAATATATTAACAGTTCAACCTAATTAAGCACAGTACTACCTTAACTTTACATATGACATTGAAAACAGAAAAATAACAAAGCATTTTGAAATTGCATGCACCTAATTTACTTAAAGTTGCCATAATTCACTTATTTGAAGTCATTTATTTTATTAAGAAAATGTCATGTGTTATGACGACTGCAGTGCCGTTATAAAGCAGGGGATACACGGTCAAAACTGACACTATTGCTATATAATTAATGCGGTTTTAATTAACTAAATTTTTATTTAATTAATTTTAATTTTCAGGTTTTATTTAATTAATTTTAATTAACAGACATGATTACCCAGTATCTTGGTATTAAGATCATCATCATCAGCTGAAAGACGTCCACTGTTGAACATAGGCCTCCCCCATAGAATGCCACAACGAGCGGCAACCTGTCGCTTGCATCCACCGGTTACCCGCGACCTTGACGATGTCATCGGTCCATCTGGTGAGAGGCCTACCAACGCTGCGTCTTCCGGTTAAGATCCTTCTTCTTAAAACATCACTTTATATTAGCTCTGTCAACCCGATAAATCAATATTTGCCTTGAAAAGATACTTCATATTCTTTCTTTAAATTTATAATTTTTTAGAATGCCAATCAAGAAACTCACAGCGGATTCAGATTCGAAGTTTAGAATGAGGTCTTACAGAATCACACCCCAGTTTTTGCAATGTCTAAAAATACAAGTTTAACTGCCCCTAGAGAATCCAAAAACTTCATATGCTTTGCTTTGACTGTATTTTAAAATTTTCCATATATCAACTTGCCCCCCCTCCCCTAGGCCATCATCTGGCGACGCTCTTGCTTGGAATTATTTAACTACCCTATTTGACATGATGTGGGTGAGTCCTCAGTTGTACCGACCCTAACAGTCAAGTAGGCTCTACCTAAGACCACCGCGTTTTTTTTTTCTTTATTATTATCAAATAGGCTGACGTCCGTGGACGTCCGTGCATTCCTACCCTTACGTCCCAACATTACATTAGTAGGGTGAATAAAAAGTATATTATTACATTAATTAACATAAAATAAAGTGGGCAGGCGGAAGTCACGCGACTACATATTTTATTAGGTCGAAGTTTTGCTTTTAAAACCAAGGATGTGCATTCCCAACATATCATACCTATGATATTTTTTAGAGAGGTGCTTAATTAGAAAACTGTTTTATAAGTAGCAAGAATTTTGTAGAGCTTTTGCAAACGACTAACGACTTACAGAACCCTTTTTTTATTCACCTAAGGATGACGTAGCTTCCTATCGGTGAAAGATTTTTTTACGCATAATACACGCCGAGACGTGGAATTGCGAACACCAGCCCGTTATAATATATGATTTTTCTACAAGGTACATCGTATTCACGTAACATATTATAAATTCTTGTAAATGCAAATTTAAAATATTATTTCTTTAAAAAGGTTTTTTACAAAAAAGACAACCGCCTTCAAAAACCAACAAGTGAAAAAAAAATTAAAACAGAACACACATGACTTTAGTTTCGGAAGTCGGTGGCTTTGCTGTTCTATTTGTTGTTTTGTATTGCCACAGACTTCCGAAACTAAAGTCATGTGTGTTCTGTTTTAAAGTTATTTTTCACTTTTTGGTTTTTGTAAAAAGCTTTTTTATTTTTCGCTTTTTAGTACTTCCTGTTCATCCAAATCCATTAAGAAATGGCAACACAGTCAAAACAGAGATTAAAAGTACAAGGTGAGAATATTACAACATCATCCATGTATATTTTTTTGCTTTCTGTCGATTTTCTCTAAAAGTGCAGAATCAATTTCGAAAAAATTTATATGGGACCACCCTAGAGGCATACCCAATCCATCAAGAATTTTCTAAATGACTTTACATTTGCCGGAGAAATCGCGTAACAAATATACAAAAAAATATAAAAATAAAAAAAACATACAGACGAATTGAGAACCTCCTTTTTTTGAAGTCGGTTGAAAAGTGTATGTATGGAGTTTCTTGCCCATTCTTCTCCATACGAAACTACCATTTGGAATGTACAACTAGATTCAAATTTTACAATATGACGATCAAAAGGGCCTTTAATGGTCTAATTGAAATATTAGGTCCTTACATATGAAATTGCCGATACTTAATACTGGCAACTTTGAAATCAAATATTTTGTGTTTGATTAGGAATTCTAAATTCAAAATTATTTCAAAATAAAGACTAAAGAATATTGTTTTAAAATTCGTGTTTCATTTGTTTTATCGTCATTTGTTTGGGCTTGAAAATTGCTATTGCAACAACAATGGAGAAATTAAAAATTCGCGATATTTACGAATATGAGTTCCACCGTGGCACCAGTGCAGCAGAAACGGCTCGAAGGATTAACGACGTGTACGGGCCAAGCACCGCTAACGAACGAACGGTGCGTTTTTGGTTTCAACGTTTCCGTTCTGGAAATTTTGATTTACAAAATGAGCCTCGTGGACGACCGGATACTCAAGTGAATAATGAAGAATTAAAGGCGATAGTTGAAGCGGATCCATCTCAAATCACTTCTGAATTAGCAGCAGCCTTTGGAGTAAGTGACAAAACAATCATTATCCATTTGCGTCAAATTGGAAAAGTAAAAAAGCTCGAAAAGTGGGTACCGTACGAATTGACTGAAACACACCAACAAACACGCGTCGGTTGCTGCGCTTCCTTGGTCAATTGCTCTAGCCCATTGCTCCTTCAGGATAACGCTCGACCACATACTGCACATCAGACGGTCGCCAAGTTAGAGGAGCTGCGACTGGAAACTCTGCGTCACCCACCATACTCTCCAGATCTTGCCCCAAACGATTACCATTTATTCCGAAATTTGGACAACTTTTTACAAGGAAAAAAAATCAATTCTGATGAGGCAGTTTAAACAGCCTTCAAGCAGTTCATCGATTCTCGCTCCCAGGATTTTTTTACCAAAGGGATCAATGAGCTTCCGATAAAATGGCGAAAGTGTATCGATAACAATGGTGCATACTTCGATTGACTAAATATATAATTTCTTTTAAAAATGTTATTTTTAATTTTTTGATACCGAGCGGCAATTTCATATGTAAAGACCTAATATATGATTTGATTTTGACTGACTTTATACTATACTTAGATTATTTTTAATCAACTATACTAAGGAGTGGAATTCCCTGCCTGAGTCTGTGTTTCCTGATAGCTACAACCTGGGAGTCTTTAAGTCAAGAATGAATAGATCACTTCTAGGCAAGCGTGCTCCATCTTAGACCGCATCATCGCTTCCCATCAGGTGAGATAGTGGTCAAACGTATGCCTATCAATAGATAAAAAATAATAATAATAATAATAATGTATGCATTAAGTACAGTATACAACACACAAGTAGTCCGTGTGGTGTCTAAGGGTCTCACCAGAGAATGGGCAGCAGCGTTCTCTGTGTTTGTAACAACCATACTGCGATCGCCAACCCGCCTGCCAAGCGTGGCGATTATGGCAAATCCCCCCCTTGGGGAGGCCTATGTCCAGCAGTGGACGTCTTTCGGCCGAAATAATGATTAAGTACAAACAAACACCACAAAAAATATTTTCTCTTTATTATTTGTTTAGATAAGTTTTTTCTAACTATATTAGCTGACCCAACAGACGTTGTGCCGTCAATTGGTTTTGAAATTTTCTTAAACCTTCCCTGAACTTCCACAAATATTTCAAGACCAAAATTAGCTAAATCGGTGTTCCATTCCGAGTTTTTGTGAGACTAACGAACAACGATTCATTTTTAGGGTTCCGTAGGCAAAAAACGGAACCCTTATAGATTCGTCGTGTCTGTCTGTCTGTCCGTCCGTATGTCACAGCCACTTTTTTCCGAAACTATAAGAACTATACTGTTGTACCGCATTAAGATATTCACACAAAAATAGAAAATAACAATAAATTTTGGGGGTTCCTCATACTTAGAACTGCAACTCAAAAAATATTTTTTCATCAAACCCATACGTGTGGGGTATCTATGGATAGGTCTTCAAAAATGATATTGAGGTTTCTAATATCATTTTTTTCTAAACTGACCAGTTTGCTCGAGAGACACTTCCAAAGTGGTAAAAAGAGTGTACCCCCCCCCCCCCCGTTACTTCTAAAATACGAGATTGTTAAAACTAAAAAAATATATGATGTACAGACGCCAGCACATCAAGCCATACCTAACTGTCAAATTTTCCCAATTAAATATGAACCTTATGCTTTTGTAATACAGTTGAAAATCTATCAAAGAAATTGTAGACAGATTGTAGTAGCTTGATGTGCTGGCCTCTGTACATTACCATGTAAACTTCCACCGAAAATTGGTTTGAACGAGATCTAGTAAGTAGTTTTTTTTTAATACGTCATAAATCGTAAACCGCAATTTAACTTACTTGCTGCTACGGAACCCTTCATGGGCGATTTCGACTCGCACTTGACCGCTTTTTATAATATAGAAGATAGTTGAATAAAGCATATATCTATACTAATATTATAAAGCTGAAGAGTTGGCTTGTTTCTTTGTTTGTTTGGTAGAACGCGCTAATCTCAGAATCTACTGGTTCGAATTGAAAAAATATTTTTGTGTTGGATAGTCCATTTATCGAGGAAGGCTATAGGCCCATGCGAAGCCGGGTCGGGTTGCTAGTCTTTCATAAAAGCCTACAATAAAACATATTATTACGGTGATATATTAAATAGAGTGCATATATTAACAGTCGGGCATCGTCGCAGTGTGAGAACTAAATTATGTACGTGTCAGGTTGTTTATTAAGGCTAATATAATAGGTCCCCGAGTAAGTCGAGGTGTGGCCGTAAAGTTTTTGTAAAGGTTAGTGTTATCTACGATTAAATGGGGTAAGAATAATAATATTTGTGGGGGTCACAGAGGTGTTTTGTTATAAGTGGCGAAGGATTGATTGTAGTAAGGAAGGAAAAAATTGTTTAAAGCTTTGGGTAATTAAAATTATAACGTTTTAGATGTTGTTGTACATACTTAAAATAACTGCAGTGTGGTGACTAACTGCCATACTCAGAAATGACACTTAATAATAATGAATCATTAACTTTAATTGACCAACATAACTTGGAACGCTGTCAGTCAAAAATATTGTTGTTGACACGTGCCAAGTTATGTTGGTCTTTAAAGTTAATGATTCATTATAATAAGTGACGTCTCTGAGTGTGGCAGTATATGTATTTCATGGAAATGGAGACACCTGATATCAAGAACACAAGTCGTTTCATTCGGTTTCCCTCTTTCATTTATAGAAACCCTCCGACTTTTTACAAAGTAAAACGCATAGTGGTATACGAGTGAATAGATTATTGTCCCTTATGATTTGAGAGAGGCCATCTCATAAGATTAGAGCACCTACGTAAAATCTATACTAATATTATTAAAGCTGAAGAGTTTGTTTGTTTGTTTGATTGGTTGAACGCGCTAATCTCAGGATCTACTGGTTCGAATTGAAACATTATTTTTGTGTTGGATAGTCCATTTATCGTGGAAGGCTATATGCCCGTGCGAAGCCGGGTCGGGTCGCTAGTATTTTAATAAAGGGCTACTTTTGTTATTAATTTATATTTTCATTTCATTATTTTTTGTGAACACAAACTTTCCAACATAATTCTTGTACTTACCTTTATATACTACTTAAACAATTAAAAATATTAAACAAAGTCGCTCCCGTTGTCTGTGCGCATAAATCTTTTAAGTCTTTTATACATGCCAATAACCTTGAGCATTTGGCCCGTACTGAATTTGTGGACTAGTGCGGGGGTGATGTAGACGCAGTCTTTAATCGGACTCATTTTTAATTTATTGTAATAAAAATAATACATATTTGTGAAAAGTAACAAAACCAAATCATTTTCCTTTGTATTGCAAACCAGTAGTTTTTTTATACTCTTTTGATAAGAAATTAAGGAGTAAAATGGTTTCATCTCAATGATTTGGAGGTGATTTGACATTTTTTTTCTTATTATGTGATACCGATAGAAAAATTGTGACTAAACCAAATTACGTATCATATCATGTAGATTACTAACCACTTTTTTTCAGATCTAATTTCTCTATAAATGACAACGAAAAGTTGCTTCATCTGCATGCTTCTTTCAAGCGTTTTTCGAGAGCAGCCTTAAACTAGGCAACGGATTCTAATGCAGTTTTCATCAATAGATAGTGTGATTCAAGAGGAAGGTTTATACGTATGGTTTGATCTACATTGCACCCGTGCGAAGGTGGGGCGGGTTGCAAGTTTAGCTATATTTTAAGAATTTTTACATGATTTATGACGGTACAGTTTACTGACTGAACGATTGTCTCGAGTTCGAGACCCGCAACATTTGCACAACCTGTTTGTTTGTGTATGTGAGTATAAATGTTTCTAAACGCACCCACGATATAATTACCGGCACGTAAGTTGGCAAGAGATTTTGTAGTGGGGGAAGATTGTGCACGCACATTTTCATACATTTTTACATGCGCGAACTTCCCCATCTACAAAATATCTGGCCGAATTACGGTAACTGTACAGGAGAAAATTCCTAGTGTGGGGAAAAAAATAACAACCTCTTCATTTACTCTCTATTAACCCCTACCCCCAAACGGCGCATACTCATGTTGTATTTATATACTACTACCTGACCCGACGACGTTGTCCTGTCCCTATCTACCTACCCTACCTACCCTATCAACCCTTCCTACCTATCCTACCCTACCCTACTTACCTACCTACCTAAAATTTCTTCTTTTATACAAACTTTGTCCTGACAATAACGAACACAAAAAATAATAATTATCCAATTTGGTCCAGCCGTTCGGAACTTATACGCTTACATACATTTCGGCGATTCATTTTTATATACATACATATAGATGATGGGATGGGATGAATGGGCCTCAACAGAAGGCTTAAAGTTACCCAAAGGGCAATGGAGAGGGCTATGCTCGGAGTTTCCTGGCGTGATAAAATCAGAAATGAGGATATCCGCAAGAGAACCAAGGTTACCGACGTAGCCCGAAGAATTGCCAAACTTAAGTGGCCAGTGGGCAGGGCACATTGCTCGCAGAACAGATGGCCGATGGGGCCGAAAAGTTCTAGAGTGGCGACCGCGAACAGGAAGACGTTGCGTTGGAAGGCCTCCCACTAGGTGGACCGATGACCTGGTAAAGGTTGCGGGGATCCGCTGGATGCGAGTCGCACGGGACCGGTCAATGTGGCGCCACTTGGGGGAGGTCTATGTCCAGCAGTGGACGTCTTCCGGCTGAAATGATGATGATGATATAGATGATGATGATGAGCTGTACTTACCAGTCAGAGTACAGTCCCTGTATAGCAGCGCCCGACTGCGGCAGTTCGTATTGGCATCGCGAGCCGCCACAGAACAGCGCGCATTGTAATGCTCGAGGTGTTCCCACTCGCAGCTTCTCGCCGACCACGCTGTACAACGCTGAGGGCGGGTGGTTGATACGCCGACGTGATTCGCGACTCCTGGAAAATGGAAAACCGGTAACTGTATTAAAAATATTATGTACTAGCTTTTGCCCGCGACTTTGTCCGCGTGAATGTGGGTATCGTAAACTCAAACTCGAACTCAAATCATTTATTTCAAATAAACCATTTACAGGCACTTTTGAATTGTCAAGGAGTCAGTCAGTCAAAAAGTTGCAGCTAGTTGCTCGTTCCAAACAGTAGGTTTCTATGGAGAAGAACGAGCAAGAAACTCCATGAACACTTATAGTAAGCAGATGAAGTCGTGGATTTAAGCTATGTCTCCTGGGTTCAAACTATATTCATTCCAAATGCCGTTTCGTCGTGAAAACGTAACAGACAGAGTTACTTTCGCATTTATAATATTAAGTACGAATTAGTATGGGTTTGCACATAGCGCATAAGTTTAAGTAATTTTCAATTTTTTTATAAAATACTAGCAACTCGGCCCGGCTTCGCATGGGCCTATAGCGTAGGTGGCCTATAGCCTTCCTCGATAAATGGACTATCCAACACAAAAAGAATTTTTCAATTCGAACCAGTAGATCCTGAGATTAGCGCGTGCAACCAAACTAACAAACAAACCTTCAGCTTATATTAGTAAGTATAGAGACCATTACTCTTTATTTTTATTTGTATTCCATCACGACCGTTAACTATCCTAAAACTTTCCGGCCATGTTGCACTTGCATACAATCTTTACAGAGTGCTGCTTTTCATATACTTGTAAAACTGTAGAGGAAATGGAAGGATATTCAAGCAATTAAACTTTTAGGGTGTTTAAAAACAGGCTACTCGTTTGCTACGCGCTTGCTACGACATAGCTACGAGTTTGCTACGGCTACGAGCATAGCCTGGTTAGCGTAGCAATATGTCGGCTAAACATGACTACTATTTTTTGATTTTTAAAACATAACTGATACTGATTGGTATTTAAAATATGGGATGCAGACCACTGAATTCCTGTCAAATTGCTTGTGTGATTCATACTATGTGGTGCGAAAGTCTTACAACCAGTCTTACTAGTATTAGTAGGTGTTGGTTTTACATCTAATAAGTTAAGAAAATTAAGTTAAGTGTAAGGTTGACTGGTAGAAAATGCCTATGGCATTAAGTCCGCCTCTGTACATTGTGCTTGAAGTGTTAATAAATAAATAAGTTTACCTGTCCAAAAAGTGGAACCGCCTGAAATTAACAAAATTAATGCTTGATTTCCTGCGTTCCTTTTCCAATATTTTTGTGGTCATTTTAGTGATATTATAACGTTGTTACTAAGCGAGCTGTCCACTGTATACTGACTGTATCGTACTCCGTCCATATTACAATAGGGTCACCCTTAGTTTTGTAAAATAAACAAACGGCCGACTGAACAATTAGGAGGGTTAGCATAAAAAAAGTATTTTTTAAGGTTACTATAAATTTTTTGTTAAGTAAATTATGTAGGTATAGTCAAAGCATTTATTTCAATTAAACCATTTTCAGGCACTTTTGAATTGTCAAGGAATCGGTCAGTTAGTCAGAAAGTTGAAGCTAGTTGCTCGTTCCAAAACGTAGGTAGGTCTCTATGGAGAAGAACGAGCAAGAAACTACACGGACACTCTTCTAAATCTAGTTTTTATAAAATATTGGTTACATTATCCTTGTTGTTTCTATATGTGAAAACAATGCAGGTAAAGAACAATACAAAACATAAAAAAAAAATGAAAAGAATGAAGAAAGAAAGAAGTTAGTTCTGTTGCATGTTGAAGTAACTATATTCTGTCGCATCCAACTTGCGATATTACAGAAGGCATTCTTTTTACACGCTTTTTATTTTCTTACAGGTGAAGCTCACCTGTATGTTTGTATGTTTGTTTGTAACCGACTTTGGGCGCGATTTTGACCCACTTTAAACGGCCAGATTTCGGTCAAACTTTGTAGATTTATTGAGGACCGATGACAATACACTAATTTGATAAAATTACAAAAAAAAAAAACATAAATCGTTCAAAATTAGTTGCCGAAAAAACAGCTATTATATACTAGGAAGGTACTGCACAAGCGCCCCTGGTAGAATAAATGTACATAATATTTATAGATATAGATATAACCAAACTAAAAAGTAAAAAATAAATAATAGTTTAATAAAAACTATAAACAAGGTTTTTATAGAAAACCAAACTAAAAAATAGAAAATAAATTTTAATAAATTATTTTATTTTAAAAAAAGCGTGGGGTGCATGGTGTCAATAGTTATAAATATTTTATTGACAGATATGAGTAGAGTGATTATCATTTTGATAATATCTTAAAAAGCACCCCACGCTTTTTTAAATAAAATAATTTATTATTTATTTTCTATTTTTTTGTTTGGTTTTCTATAAAAAGCGTGTTTTTAGTTTTTTTAAACTATTATTTTTAAATGTTACCTAGGAATTTCTCCTGTATAGCAGGTGCGTTTACAAACATAATGTCACCACAAACAACCAGACCCGAAACGAATATTTTCCGTGCGGGAATCGGACCCATTGCGTCAACCGTGTCAATTATACAGGGTGGGGATGGCAATAGCACAAAAAAGGATCATGGTAGGATTTGGTAATTTGGTGTAATTGTTTTTATTGAGCATTAATAATATTTAATTATGACGCCACAAGTTGCCGCTCTTCTCACAAGTTAGAAAACCAATATTTCATTATGGTGTTTTATTTTGGTTACATTTATACTCCACTAGCTTCTGCCCGCGGCTTCGCCCGCGTAAAAAGAACGATTATCCCAAGGGACATTACCGGGATAAAAAGTATCCTATGTGTTAATCCAGGAAATGGTCTACCTTTGTGCCAATTTTCATGCAAATCTGTTCAACGGTTTACGAGTGATTGAGTAACAAACATCCAAACATCTTCACAAACTTTCACATTTATTATATTAATAGGATTTACAATAAGATTAGACTTTAAATCAAACTATATTTACAGTCCCTTCAACCGATTCTGACTTCTATTCCGTAGGCTTAAGGATGACATTAGAGGCAAAAAAGTAGTTACAATAACAACTGTTTACTGCAGCTGCCATTTGTCATGCCACCAATGCAAAATAAGTCAAAATCGGTTGAACGGACTGTAAAAAAGGTTTGTGTATATGTCTAATCTTATTGTAAATGGAGTATAGTTATATGCTCTTTAGTTTAACTGATTTTTTTTTATTTCGTTTTTAGGATTTATTTGATAGTTTTTTTTTGTCGTATCGTCGTCCCCACTTAATAGTAGCAGCCTTTATTGAAGAAACGCGCGGAGATAATGTTTCACAGGAGAAATTCCTAGAGTAGGGCAAAGTATTTAAAAAGAAAACAGACGACTAAAGCTATGTCTGAACTTTTAAACATCAACATAGCCCTCTGTTTTAATGATCCATGATCAAAAGTTCTATCATATCAGTGCTATTTAGGGCTCTTATTAAAAATACATCGTAAACAAACAAACAAGCTTTTGGCCGCGACTTCGTCCGCGTAAATGTCGATTATCGCGGATGCTGTAGTAAAAAGTAGCCTATGTTCTTCCCCAGGTTTCTAGCTATCTTTATACCAAATTTCATCAAAATCGGTTCAGCCGTTTAATCGTAAAAGCGTGACAGAAAAGTTACTTTCGCATCTGCCTAATGTTGTATGGATTATTAAAAAGACTTGAGAGTTAGGCCATGTGATCAGCTAGTTCAATATCTATCTGTGTATGAAATGAACAGTAAATTCCTTTTAGCTGTTTAAACACGAAAAAGTAATAAAGAACCATTCATCATCACAATCTTTCGTGTTTATATAATATTAGTTTAGAAGTAGGATTTTAGAAGGCCTCCGTTCGATGTACGAGTATGAGTCAAACATCGATCAAACTTTAGGCCCTAATTCCGTCCGTTCGTGCAGCCTGCATTCGGATTGACATTAAGAAAAGTCAGACACGCATACCCACTCATTATAAAATCAATTGGTTGCTTCTAAAAATATTTAGCCGAAAATAGAAATTTGATATTAATATTCTGACCATACTCTGCGTTGAAGGTTATACTTACATTAATGGTAATGGATGAAAAACCGGTAGGGGACATGAAATTGTTACCACAATTAAATGCGGTCCGTTTCTATATTTACTAACGCATCGTTTTACTCACCAGTAATACCTTTAACCAGGCTTTTGGAACGTGTTTTCTTTACACTCTGTCCACTGGTTTAACCGTTTTTTGACAGCGGGAACTAGTAAACAATATTTATGTTTTTTATAAAAACTGATACGCATAGGTAGTTACTGTATTATAATGTCTGTAAGAAGTCATAAATAAGATAATCCAACAAGATAAGGCAGTTTATACATTTATTTTACAACGCGTTTTAAAGTTAACTTTAAGGTAATCGGGAATAATTACGTTCTAAGGCAGCTGTCAAAAAACTAATAACCCAATGGACAGGATTTAAGGCCTGAAGAAAACAGAGGGTTGTTATAAGTTTAACATGTGTATATGTCTGCCAGTAACATTAATTATAATCATCATCATTTTGTCAACCTTTAGACGCCAACTGCTGGGTATAGGCACAGTATAAGTATTAGTACTACCGTACAGTAGCGACACGCTCCGCCTCCCTCTGAAACCGTTCCTCACCACTCCCCGCGTCGAACGACTAGCTCTGGAAATTGCGTTTTTGTTCGCGCGGCGCATAGACACGCACACTCACGCACGTATCTGTATAGTCTTATAGATTTTATATAGATTTTAGTATTAGTGTAGGCAATTATATCGTTTCATTTCTATGGAGTGTCGCGGGTGTGGTATAGGTCTCCCCGAAGGGGAAATTAGCCGTAATCGCCATGGTTGGCCGATGCATGTTGGCGGTCGCAGTAGGTGTTATGGTACTCAGAAGGATGCTGCTGCCTATCCTCTGGTCAATATCCCTCTGTCGCCTTACGACACCCACGGGTAGAAATGGGGTGATGCTATTCGCGGCTGTAACATTGTACCTACCTATCTCCTATGATGATGATTTCGATATTTTTGTTTGAAAGATGACTTGATGCAGTGTTCTTAATTAAGATTCAAGGATTACTAGTGTTTAGCCGTTTGAAGATTATCAGGTTTTTTCTAGATACTGATGTAAGCATCTTACGCACATCTGATCGAGTTTTGATTGCGTCGGGGTTTTAATAAATTTTTAATTTGTGTATAAAATACGAGTTTTACTTGTATCAGGCAAAAAAACAATATAAATGGGTCTACTGGCCTTTTGTCATATAAAAATGAAACAAAAACATATAGGTAAAAATGTCCATATCATTAATGGTCATTTATACCCGTTTGCAGCGGAGTCTAAAAACAAGGCGGTGCGGTACGGTGCGATTTTAATCGCAAGAGTTTTGAAATAATTGTTAACTCAATTACCACGCTTGAAAAATGAATCAGTGACCATACTACGAAGCTATGGACACTTTTCTTCAATATGAATACGGAACCAATAGAAGTTTTTGTCAAATTGGTCAAGAATAATTTGTCCAAAATAAAATTATAGACTAGAATAATAATCTGACGATAGTCGCTTCGATGGCTTTGTTTGATAACGATGATTATTGTATGTATTCCATCTGATTGGTATGTCAATTACCTACTGTGTAAATAGGTTAGTTACAAACGAACAATTTTTTATTACAAAAAAAGAAAACCGCCTTCAAAAACTAAAAAGTGATAAATAACTTTAGCACAGAACACACATTTCTTTACTTTCGGAAGCCGGTGGCGGTGGCGGTGACTTTCTGTTTGTTGTTTTCTATTGCCACCGACTTCCGAAAGTAAAGTAATGTGTGTTCTGTGCTAAAGTTATTTATCACTTTTTAGTTTTTGAAAGCGGTTTTCTTTTTTTTGAAAAAACTTATTTTTCGCTTTTTAGTGTTGCCATAACATCCAAATCCATTAAGAAACGGCAACACACTTAAAAGAGATTGTAAGTCCTCCAAAGATTGAAGAAACTAAAACGTCGTAAGTAACTTTTTTTGGGAATTTGTTGATTTTCTCAAAAAGGGCTGTATCAATTTTGGTAAAATTTATATGGGACCATTTCGGAATTAACACCTTTCGAACAAAAAAGAATTTTGCAAATCCGTCTATATATGACAGTTATGCTCGAACATATACATAAAAAAAATATATATAAACATTCGAATTAATAACCTCCTCCTTTTTGAAGTCGGTTAAAAATATTGTAAGATTATAGTGTACACGTAATATTATATACGTGAATTTGGCTTAAAAAACTTAAAATCCCATTTTTCTCGAAACAATGTTTTGACTCTTTTTTTCCGGGAAACTGTATTCCCGAGGTTTTCACTCTAAGGCTACTCATGGCAGTTAAGAGATGATCTATCTCAACTAATAGCGCCGTTCACGAACATGACGCCACGATCAGCGTCATTTAGATCAACCATTAAGCTATTTCACTCGCACATTACAGCGAGCCAGTGAAAGGTGAGAGGACATGCTTAGCGCCGCCATTTTTAACCGACTTAAAAAAAAAAGGAGGTTCTCAGTCCGACCCGTATGTTTGTATGTATGTATGTTTGTATGTATATGTATATGTTTGTCCGCGATTATCTCCCGTTTGGTTGATCCGATTTTGATGCAGTTTTCAGAAAAGTGTTTGTTACATTCTGGAGAAGGTTTTAGTTACTCAGCGCTTTTTGAAAAAAAAAACCGGACAAGTGCGAGTCGGACTCGCCCGCCGAGGGTTCCGTACATAATAGTAGGTACATATCCATACTTCTATACTAATCCATACCTACCTACTATCCATATTTTAATCTACTTAATATTATAAATGCGTTTTTTGCGACATAAATGGCCGTATCTTTGTTTCACGTTAGCATATTTTTTATAGTTTTTTATGATTTTTTTATAGCATAAAGGGACCGTAGACTTGAGTATATGGTTTTAATTTCAACTCGATACCTCCACACGTTCCCGAGATAAAGTTCTTGACAGACAGACAAACAGACAGACAGACAGACGGACAACAAAGTGATCCTATAAGGGTTCCGTTTTTTCCTTTTGAGGTACGGAACCCTAAAAACAAAATATTATACATAGAAGACGCCTTCGTTTCTTCCATCTTTGGAGGACTTTCAATCTCTTAATGGATTTAGGTGTTAAGGACGCACTAAAAAGTGGAAAATACAAACTTTTTACTAAAAAGAGAACCGCTTTCAAAAACTAAAAAGTGATAAAGAGAGTTCTCTTTTTATTAGCAAAAAAAATTTTTGATTCGTTACTTTAATGGCACGGATTGACGGGTTATAACCAACATATAACTTCTTATCAACCTATAAATGCTAGAACATTATAACCTATTTTATATGACCGTCTTGACCTCGACACAGGAAGTTCCCATAAAAACAATAGTAACCCATATTCGGTGGTGCGTGCCCCATGAAATATGGAGGGTAGTGGAAATATCACGGCATGGTAAATGTCACGCGAGAACTCTCATTAGAAGTGTCGAGAGAAGGGGGAGGGAATGTTTATTAGTGTTGTTGTGATAAATTAATGAAGGGGTTGTATCTGAAAATTATTTGTTTAAATATGAACATTATGTCTATAACAATAAGGCGTTTTGTCGATTGCACATTGAGGTTCGTATTGTCGGTTGTCGCGACTGCAGACGAAGTCGCGGATAGAAAAGTACCCTTCCTGATCTAAGAAGGGGACAAACCGGGCTAATATCCAGTAAAAATGAGGACGAGTAGGTTTACAAAATTTTATAAGTATCTCTATACTAGTATTATCATCATATTATTATTAAGCCGTGTGGTGCCGGTCGCGAATAGCACCACCCCTTTTCTACCCGTGGGGGTCGTAGAAGGCGACATAGGGATATTGACCAGAGGATGGGCAGCAGCGTCCTTCTGAGTACCATAACACCTACTGCGATCGTCAACATGCATCGGCCAAGCATGGCGAATATGGCTGAATCGGTTGACATGATGATGATGATGATGATGATTATCATCATATCAGCCTATCGCCGTCCCCTGTTGAACGTAGGCTTCCCCCAGAGATCGCTAACCAACCCGGTCTTGGGCAGCTCGCATCTAACCGCTGCCAGCCACCTTCTTCAAATCGTCGGTCAATCGTGCCGCAAGGCATCCCACACTATGTACGTAAGCTCCGAAACTATACTCATTACTAGAGGTAGTTGTTCCAGTAGGTCGATTCTGTAAAATTCAAACAACAACTCGCATCTCACATCTCTATTCACTCTCACTTCGCATAAGGTTCAAAATTACCTTGATATATTTGACACTTTGAATCGGGTTCGAGTGCGAAGTGAGCTTCGAAGTGACTGGGAAATTACCTTACAGAATGCCACTTCTTACGTCACCTCATACTTTATCTGTCAAAATCTCCCTGTCAATTTAGTTCAACTCGCTGACACGCTCGCAAGGATGGCGCTAGTGTTAACTCGAATTACAAAACCAAGTTTTTAGAATGCCAATCAAGAAACTCACAGCGGATTCAGATTCGAAGTTTAGAATGAGGTCTTACAGAATCACACCCCAGGTCTGGCTGTTTGTGTATGTGACTTTATATGTTTGTAATCGCACCCTCGATACAGGACGAATTACTAGGAGTACCCCGATCGTAGAGAGATTATTAATATAATATTAATAATCTCTCTACGATCGGGGTAAGCTAATAAGCTATAAGACTATAATAAGTTGTACATTGCCACAATTGCTATAAAACACAGAGCAGGCACTTCACATCATCTGCACCATTTTACCCGTTGTTGTGACATATTCCGTCAATTTCTGTAACATTGCCTACGTGCTCAACATTGCCTACATTCTAAAAAGTTGAATTATTGCCGCTGGGAAATGTTTTTGTTGCCATATAGATAGCTGACTTGCTTTTAGTAATACCATACACAGCAAAAACATTTCTCAGCGGCAATAATTTAACTTTTTAGAATGTAGGCAATGTTGAGCACGTAGGCAATGTTACAGCAGTTGACCGTACTTTTATTTTATTTATTTATTTATTTACACTTCATGCACAAAGGTACAAATACGGACTTAATACCTTAGGCATTCTCTACCAGTCAACCCAGGGTGGTGAAGAGATAACACGGCAGGTGCATATAAAAAATATAACAAAATAGGTAAAGTACATAAACAAAACTATATAACTAATAAAATATATATCTATATAAATATATTTATGTATATTTATATATATATATATAATTACACCATAAGAAAAGTAAAGACGTTTATGAGATGGCTCTGCTTACTTGTGACGAAAGTATGTCCGCAATTTCCGTTTAAATTCATACCGACTGGTGGCCGTCCTGATATCGAGAGGAAGCTCATTCCAAAGAAGAATGGACTGGATATGAAAGGAAGAGTGAACAAAATCAGAAGTATGAGAAGGGCACAGCAAGAGAAGATTGTTAGAAGACCGCAAATTTCTAGGGTGTGAAGAGCATAAATACTGAAAGTGGGACATATAACACACATTTTTAAGACATTTTTAAGTACTTTTCAGGACATACTAATATTACAAAGAGGTGGTAATCTCCGAACCTACTCATCCGATTTCAAAAATTCTTTCACCAATTGGAAGCTACGTTATCCCTGATTGCTATAGGGTATATTGCATCATCATCTGCTTAGCCTTTTCCCAAATACCTACATTGGGGTCGGCTTCCAGTCTAACTGGATGCAGCTGAATACCGGTGGTTTACATGGAGCGACTGCTTATCGGACCTCCACAACCCAGTTACTAGGTAAGACTGGTTGTCAGACTTTCTGGCTTCTGACTACCCATAACGACTGCCAAAGATCTACAAATGACAGCCGGCACCAACGGCTTAACGTGCTTTCCGAGGCACAGAGGGAACTCGGTATGAAAGGGATGGTCACCCATCCACAGACCGACCGCGGCTAGCGTAGCTTAACCTTTGACCGATCGATCTGTACGGCTTTAACTTAGCCACGAGCTAGCTATAGACTATATTGCATTACCAAAAAAATTAGGGATCCTTAAGATAATTTCATGCGGAAGAAATCGCGGACAAATTGCTAGTAGAGTCTAATAAAGAGAGGTGGTGAAACAAGCCCTTAATTATCGTCAAATGGGGTGAAAAGGGTTGCAGGGGTGAATCGGGACGAAATATTTAAAGGAGATTTTAACGTTGAAATAATATAGTTTGTTGACAAAAATGACTCTAATGAATAACTCAATAATAAATATTTTTACCTAGTGTCCTTGTTGACAACAAGCTATATTATTTCAATGTTTAAAACCGCTTTAAAGTTTCGTCCCGATTTACCCCTGCATCCCTATTCACCCCGTTATATTGTAGTGTATTTTTCATTACGTCACAGATCAGTGACTATTATCACAGATTCGCATTTATAATATTAGGTATTAGGTATTATAATATTAGGATGTTTTTTTAAACATTCGTTATTTTGTAGCGTAAAATTGTATAACCAAATCAATCTTGTGAATTACGCAGTAAATTACATAATTAATTATTCGTTTTAAGTTTCACTGTTTGTTTTTCATTATTATGTAAATTTACTTGTCCCAATTAAAATAGATAAATTGTAAAACATAATTATATTTTAATGTACATGATTTAAAACCAAAAAGCCTTGAATGACAAACGTGTCATAGCAGAGCTGTGATGATTATTACACTCACATCGTCGGTACCTACATAACTGTAAGTTTTCTTCTCAGAAACTAACAATTATATAAAAAATACCACGCCTCGTGCCCCAGTGCGCACAGTGGGCAGGCTCACGTCCGGGTCAAAGGCTGTAATATCCGGAATTAAAACAATTTGGTCACGACATCTTTGCACGGAACTTGCAGCTCCACTGTTTACGTTTAGATCACTAACACCCGTTAGTTTTTGTGAGGTGAGCAGAAATAGAGCTTATAGGAGGAACACTTATTGAAATATATCATCATCACTATGTCAACCTTTAGACGCCCACTGCTGGGTCTCCCCTCAGGGGTGGGTTTAGCCGTAATCGCCATGCTTGGCCGATGCATGTTGGCAATCACAGTAGCAGCGGCGGGACCTTCATACAAGCCGAAAAGCCGGGCTTGCACTAATCAACATAATATGAGCTAATTTATAACTGAGCAACTTGCTGTTTTTTTCGTAATCGTAACATGTCTATCGGGCTTGCCCTAACCTGGACCCCTAGGCACGCCACTGCACAGTAAATGTTATGGTACTCAGAAGGACGCTGCTGCCCATCCTCTGGTCAATATCCTCTGTCGCCTTCTACGACACCCATGGGTAGAAATGGGGTGGTGCTATTCGCAGCCAGCACCACATGGCACGGTTTTTGTAATGATATAAAAATAGAATTATGCTCAATTAAAGGTTAGCAAAAACTTATACAGCAGTGATATGTTGAAGCAGTTTTCATTGAATAATTATAAAAAACTAGCTTTCGCCCGCGACATCGTCCGCGTGAATGTCGGTATTCGCGGGTGCAGACGAAATCGTGGGTTAATAATATCTACGCCTATATCTTCTTGGGGTTCAAGCTTAGTTAGTAACAAATTTCATTAATATCGGCTCAATAGTTTAGCTGTGAAAGAGTATTTGTTACTCTTTCACAGCTAAACTATTGAGCCGATTTTGATGAAATTTCTAACCAACAATTAAACTTACTTTTCCATTTATAATATTGTTACTAACGACCCGCGCCAAGCTTCGCACGGGTGCAATGTGGAAGGCAATGTCATCAGTACCATGTATTACCCAACCCCTCTTTCTTCTTCTTCCTACGAAGGGCAGGTAATTCTCGGCACTGAAAGTACGTCTGATAAACGTACAGTCAGTACCGCGACAGTCCATAATATATAGTTTTTTTTACGTGGTCTTTAACTAGTATTTTAGTAGAGATTATCATCGTAAACTAGAAGTAGTTTGACATTTTATTGTTCTGGTCTTTTCTATTTAAGGGTTAGCACAAATACCCATATCCCCAAGTATCCTTTTCACCCAAAGTTACCTACCCGTTTTTACCGCAAGTGCCTTTATTAACTCAATTTCCCTTGAACCCAAAAGTACCATTTTTACCCTAGTAGTAGTATTATGACGGGCCTGGTGTCCGTTTCCTTCCCTTTTAAAATTCCCACACAACCAAAAACATGCTACATAGGCCACGGTAGGTAGAATTTTAGGAATTCTAGTGGCAGGTACCTACTTGCAAATCTTAAGGAAAATGTGTAAGTCATTGATATCCGTGGTGTAAGTCCTAACTATTGCAAAATAATTATGAATAATTCACAATATTGTGTAAATAAACAACACTGTGGTTTATTCTATAAGGAAAGTGGGTCGATTTAAAATGAAAAGCGAATATATGTATCATAATATTATCGTTTTATGGTGAATTTAGCGCTACTTGGAATGTTATTGGCAATATTATTTCCTGTTATGTATTGAAGAATTCATGTTATTTGGCAAATATAAATAGGCATCCCTCCAGCAATTTCGATAACGGCGACCCTTTACACGCGGCGGCCTATTTTCTAGCGTGTGCGTTAAATAATATGACTCTAGCCATAGGCCAGACCGAATTTTGTTTTGAATACTCGGTTACGACAAATGCAGTAAAGTTGTCCTGCAATGTTAAAAATATAGGTGTGTGTGTAGGAGGGTTTAGATCTTTTGTAAATATATATAAGGTGACACATGTATATGGGTCACATGTAGAAGCAATTTAGTTAAATATTAACAATATCGTTAATATTAACTAAAAAAAATAATATACATATATTAAATCGTTAATATTTAACTAAATTGCTTTTACATGTGAAAAATTAACATAGCCCAAAAATAAATTTCTTTTGTTTTTGCTATTGGTTTTTCGATACTGAGCAAGTACACAAAATTTGTAAAGTAATTTTTTTGACACCTATTATAGTTAAACAACGTTTTCCTAGGTCTAAGTTAATTTGGCTTATTTCGGTCAAAACGTCAATAGTTCTAACATTTTTCAAAGCACATAATTACAATGATTTTGCATACTTACTAGATAAATAGCTGTTCCTTTAATTCCCTAGTATTTTTTTCGTTTATTAGACAGTATTACACCACCAAAACCACTAGGCACCTGTCAAATGTAAAATAATAAGGTAAATTAAATTAAGGTTAATTCAATGATTTATAATAAATTTAATCCAAACAGGATAGTTTTTCCAAATAAGGTTTGTGGAATCCTCCCTTCTCGCTGCTGATAATCTATTTGTTCACTGATTAGTATTTAATTAGCACTGGCTCACCCACTACCCAGTTCGTGTTTCGGCTAGCTTCACGTCAACTTCCCGCCATTATACTCCGTGACAGTTGACAGATGTGACAGCGACCGTACCACCACTGTGTACATGAGACAATGCATATATCTATTTCCATAGATACATTACAAGGTTAATTAAGTCAAATAAAACAAGCACTTTGCCCGCGACTTCATTCGCGTGAATTTTCTCAAGGATTCCTAATTTATTCAATTGATAAATATCAATTGATAAAACTCAGGGATAATATAGCTTTCGATTGGTGAAAGAATTTTTTTAATCGGACCATCAGTTTATGTACCTAACAAACGAACAAATATTTCTTCTGTATAATATTAGTCTAGATAGTCTAGATTAGATTAGTTAAGGGCTTGTACACAAAACTGCGATGCGGCGTCGCATCGCACACATCTGAAAGAGAGGGAGCTCGTAGCCCGTCGTAAAATACTTTAAGGGGCTATTAACGACTTTTACAGATTTTAAACTGACAATCACGTCAAAATGTGCAGTGTAAATGATATGAAAAAAATATATGTTAAACTAGAACATTCTCTTAATCACTTAGTAAGTGAATATTTTTAATTATATTCATATTATATACTTTAATTAATACGTGAAGTTGTATCTGACGCGGACAAAACATTGACAATCACACAAAATCTACCAGGTATAATTAAACGAAACTTACACCATCTTACAGACAATTTTATTATCTATCTTTTAGTATACGCCTTTTTTTTTAATTTTGAAAGAATACTGCTTTTATTTAATTTTTTCGACTAAACTTTGAGAGTTTTGGACGCAAAACTGATGCAAAACGGACGCAGTCTGTGTCCAAAACTTTCAAAATTTAGTCGAAAAAATTAAATAAAAGTAGTATTCTTTCAAAATTAAAAAAAAAGGCGTATACTAAAAGATTGATAATAAAATTGTCTGTAAGATAGTGTAAGTTCCGGATAATTATACCTGGTAGATTTTGTGTGATTGTCAATGTTTTGTCCGCGTCAGACACAACTTCACGAGTTAATTAAACTATTTAATATGAACTTAATCAAAAATATTCACTTTCTATATGATTAAGAGAATGTTCTAGTTAAACATATATTTTTTTTCAAATCATTTACACTGCACATTTTGACGTGATTGTCAGTTTAAAATCTGTAAAAGTCGTTTAATAGCCCCTTAAGTTAAAGAATAAGTGCTATCTTTTATTTACACGCACACACACTCACACCCTACATAAACCCACTTACTCCTCTTTCACTTAAACATACACATACAATACATACACCCACATTAGGCGTTGTTATTATTATTACTATTGTTATTATTTATTCTTTATCTTAAATTATAATATAGATTCAATAAAATAAGATAATTCTTTTTCTAATTGTGTGTTTGTATAGTAAAATCAAAATCAATAAAATTGTAATGATAATTATCCAATATAATCAAACACAAAATGTAACTTCTAACTACAAGTTATCTGGTAAAATAAGAATGTGCATCTTTGAATTTACATATTATTATGTAACTGTACCGCGGGTTGAGGTCCTGGTGATCTGTACTACAGGTGTTCTGCCCCTACTTCAGACACCAGCTCCTCACATTATCTAGAACTTGTTGTGACAATTATGTAAATTGTAACTGTTTTTAATGTATTTTCTAATCTTGTGAGGAGGAATAAATAAATTATTTAAAAAAAATATTTAATTTTTTCGACTAAACTTTGAGAGTTTTGGACGCAACGCATACGATTCTCTGGTCGCTCAAGGTCGCCGGCGTATATCGTCGCCTTAAGAGCTGGTACACAAAACTGCGATGCGCCGTTGCGCCGCAGAAATCTACGTGCTCCCACGATGCATCGCAAGAACTTGCGAATTGATTCGCATCGCGCATTCCTGCGATGTTACGTCACACTTGCTAACACCATTTTAGTCCGCTCTGAGACTGCGTGTGGGCAAGACGTATGCAAATTTAATGTAAATAAATAATAGTTTAAAAAAACTAAAAACACGCTTTTTATAGAAAACCAAACTAAAAAATAGAAAATAAATTTTAATAAATTATTTTATTTAAAAAAAAGCGTAGGGTGCTTTTTAATATATTATCAAAATGATAATCACTCTACTCATATCTGTCAATAAAATATTTATAACTATTGACACCATGCACCCCACGCTTTTTTTTAAATAAAATAATTTATTAAAATTTATTTTCTATTTTTTAGTTTGGTTTTCTATAAAAAGCGTGTTTTTAGTTTTTTTTAACTATTATTTATTTTTTACTTTTTTAGTTTGGTTATATCTATATCTATAAATATTATGTACATTTATTCTACCAGGGGCGCTTGTGCAGTACCATCCTAGTATATAATAGCTGTTTTTTCGGCAACTAATTTTGAACGACTTATGTTTTTTTATTTTTGTTTTTTTTAATAATTTTATCAAATTAGTGTATTGTCATCAGTCCTCGATAAATCTACAAAGTATGAACGAAATCTGGCCGTTTAAAGTGGGTCAAAATCGCGCCCAAAGAAGTCGGTTATAAACACTTATGTTTTTTTTTTTGTTTTTTTTTAATAATTTTATCAAATTAGTGTATTGTCATCGGTCCTCGATAAATCTACAAAGTATGAACGAAATATGGCCGTTCAAAGTGGGTCAAAAACGCGCCCAAAGAAGTCGGTTACAAACAAACATACAAACCTACAAACATACAAACATACAGGTGAAGCTAATAAAAAGCTGGTAAAAAAATGACAGAGTACGTAGATTTTTTTATATCACAGATTGGGGAGCAGCCTGTTCTTTGGGACACTAGTAACGAGGATTATAAATATAAATACATCAAACAAGAAGCTTAGAAGAATGTATGTAAGAGTTTCTTTCCAAATTTCGAGGGAATATATTTTATTCTTAGTTTCTTTTCCTGTATCTCCTTAGCAATAACAGAAGTCCGCACTTCTTTTTACGATCCATCTCACGACCTAGTCTACAAAATACGTTCAGTACAAGGTCGTCGATCGAAGGAATGGTCACTCGAATCGTGGAAGGGAGGCGCCCTGCCGCACGAAATCGCATCGCAACAATTCGTGCCGAAGTTTTCTGCGTTGCGAATTTGCATCGCGCCAAATCGCAATTTTGTGTACAGGCCCTTACTCAGCAGATTCCTGCGATGCGATGTCGCATCGCAGTTGTGTGTACAAGCCCTTAGATTTATAACCTTAATTGAATTCATCTTATTTACACTTGACAGGTGCCTAGTTGTCTAGGTGTAGTAGTAAAAGTGGTTCATTGATGTTGTTGTACAGTTATTCAGTTGTTGTTGTATTTTCATAAGTAACTAGCGACCCGACCCGGCTTCGCCTGGGCCTATAGCCTTCCTCGATTAATGGACTATCCAACACAAAAAGATTTTTTCAATTTGAACCAGTAGATCCTGAGATTAGCGCGTTCAACCAAACCAACAAACAAACTCTTCAGCTTTATAGTATTAGTATAGATTTCACCCCCTGAAAGATAACCAATAAATTAAGAGTCAATTTGTACAGGTTGCCCATAACTAACACAATTTAAATAGGAATCCCATAAACTTTAATAAACCCATAAATATTATAAAAAGCAGCCAAGTGCGAGTCGGGCTCGCATATTTAGGGTTCCGTACAACATCATCTGTCTATCCGTTTCGCAACTATGATGGGGTCAGCTTCCAGTACTTATAACGGGATGCAGTTGAAAACCAGTGTTTCACATGGGGCGACTCCCTGTCCGACCATACCATATACATATTTCTTGTACGGGCTACCAACATTTATTAATAGCCCAAAAATAAGCGTCCCGCCCCAGCTTCGCACGGGACACCATTATTTTTTCGAATTTCCTAAATAATAGTTCATACAAAAGTACGTTGTCCTAACAATACCGAACAATAGAATCATCCAATTTGGTACAGTCATTTGGTAGTTAGCGTGGGGATTATGACACCTCCCCCCCCCCCCTTATAGGGGAGGCCTTTGTTCAGCAGTGGACGTCTTCAGGCCGATGATGATGATGATGATTTGGAAGTTATGCGCGTACAGACATTTCGGCGACTTTGTTTTATACAATGTTAGGATATGTTGTAATAACGGGCACAGTAATATATAGTGTATATCTGTGAAAATATACAGCCCTGTAACTGTGATGGAGAGATAGACCGTAAAAGACACGTGTCTTTTTTTTACTGAACCCTAAAAATGCAAGCAATACAAAGGGTGAAGTAGATTCCGACCTGCCTATAATAAATGTCAAATGCGTGTGTAGAAGCTTTCTCTAAAAGTAAATAAATGTAAATGTAATGGCGACCATTACAATGAGCAATCGAAATAAATCGTGGAAACCATCAAAATTCTAATTAAAGTCGACTTCGACGGAGTGTAGAAATGTTTGTTATTTCGGTATGTTGGTATTTTTTGATCGGAAAAGGCGATAACTTTGTTTATAATGGATTTGATAAAGCAAATTTTCTATTTATAATAAAACAGTTCCGTGATTCGCTGATTGACTGACGGACAAATAAAGAAAATTATGTTTGTTACTGAATCTGGAAGGTGGTTTTGCTGACATCAAGTCCGCATTCATACTTTTGTGCATAAAGTTTAAAATAAGCACATTACGTATATAAGAAACATATTCCATGTTTCTTACGTGGTTTGTGTGGATGGTATTGGTTAATCCGAATATAATTAATCAATTTTATTTTTTTAAATTTAATTTAATCAAACTGCATACAATTTTCAGCATTGCAATTGGAAAATAATATGCCAATCACTTATATAATTGGGTTGTTGACACCCAAAATACAACTTATCTTATTACACACTCTATTTTAACCCGGAAAACCCGATTCATTTTTAATTAACTGTAAAATTCAATTTTAGTTGCTTTGAAATCATTTAATAGTTAGTCAATTGAGTTGGTAAATAAGTGACGTCACAGGCCGCTATTGCCATACAAAATATATGGGGAATCTCGTTTTGACAGCTCATAAAAAGTCAATTGGGTACTTGACACCATGAAGATATAGGTATAAATGGAGCCAACACTTAGAACAAAATCTTGAAACCAACTGTGGGCTGATGCTCTCTTTCTGAATGCATACATAAGAACGAGAGAGTGATATGTCTTTTCTTTATCTTATGTATGCATTCAGAAAGAGAACGTCTGCCCACAGTTGGCTTCACTTAGGTATTTAGAGTGTTGCCTCCAATTTTATCTATAAGCTTCTTGCTTGACACCACCAATCAATTGACATACTTTTGGGGAATCTTACGGGAATCGTTTTTATAATATATTTTTAAAAATTAATGTATATAAATTAAAATATATATATTATAAAAACGATTCCGACGAAGAAACTATTAGAATCAAAAACCGCAATGTCCATACAAAAGCAATTGGACATTGCGGTTTTTGAGAACATCCTCTTTTTTTTTGAAGTCGGTTAAAAATAGTAGCCCACCAGTATCGGGAACAGGGTTCAGGTCAGGCTACTGGTGATCAGAGCTCCTGAGAGTTTGGTATGGCTTGATGTGCCGGCTTGATGTGCCTTCTGTACCTACATATACTAAACCTGCAAAAAAGTATCGTGAAATTGTATTACCTACCTGTTATTATTATTCCCATTGTGTATAGGCGCGACTCTTGTCCGCCCTCGTCGTCTGCACAATCTTGCGCACACGCCGTTTGCACAACCCAGTCTCTCCCACAGTGCACGCCGAGGAGACTCCGGTGACGCGTCACCATTCATTTTTTTTTCTATTGTCTTTGGTTTATCTCATTCTTATTTCGAAAATGGTAATTTTTCGGGAGGTTTTCTTTAAGATCAAAAGCACATGATTCAATTAAAGGTAAACCCTTTTAACGCAAACCCATTTAAAATTCGAACACAAGAGATTTTTTTTTAAGTTGTAATGAAATATTACCTATTATTACCTATTACCTTATATTAATATTATTATACCAGGAGACACTTTGCAACTCCAAATTATTTAGAACTTAATGTATAAATAATAACTTAATTGTTTTATGTGTCTGACTTGCCGTATGTTTTAAAACGTAGCCTAAAACTTTATGACATTGTATAAAAACCTATGTTTTAAATGTGTCTACAACCAAATTATACTGAGTCACGAAAGCCTACTAGACTAAGTTTTAGGTAGCAATAAGAATAAAAATATTGGAAGGCGTATTTTAACTCATAAACTCAACCTTAAATAGGTTCGTATGAGAATACTTCTTGATTTCTAAAAGTAAACGGTTTAAGGGTTTATGAGGGGATTCTACTTTCGTTTCTAACTTCACGGTCATTTACAACACTTTAATATGACAGAATTTCAATCTTTTTTATATCTAAGTAGGTAGGTATTTTACCTATATAGGTATGTACCTACCACAGAAAACTTTACTTTTTTATGTAAAACTTAGTTAGGTTGCATTAAAGAGAATTTACCCAGTTGCGATCTACATACAAATTAATGAAAATTAAATAATCTAGACCATGTTCACAATAAGATTAGACATTTACTCAAACCATTTTTACAGTCCGTTCAACCGATTTTGACTTCTATTGCGTTGGTAGCATAATAAATGGCAACTGCAGTAAACAGTTGTATTGTAACCACTTTTTTTTGCCTCTAATGTCATCCTTAAGCCTACGGAATAGAAGTCAAAATCGGTTGAAGGGACTGTAAAAAAGGTTTGTGATTATGTCCAATCTTATTGTGAACAGGGTATAGATATTTAGTGCCTTTATTTATCTATAAAATTTCATTGAACTTAATTACTTATTGGCTAAAATATGAAAGTAAAGAGTTGAAAATACGTTTTGTACTCGTGCTTATAGATCTTAAAGATACTAATTCTTGAGATTTGCTTCTTTAATTTCCCTTTTATTAATGATTAATTTCTTCAATGAAGTTGGCTTTTAGAATTGAATATTCTCAAATGAAAAATCCCCCATACCGTGAGCCTAGCAAGAGCGCGCTAAAGTAGAAAAAAAAAGTATTGGAGGCGATTTTAAACTTGAAAAAAAAACGACATATTATGTTGGTTTAATTTTATACGACAAACACAATATGTAAATGATTTAAATTAAATCTTTAAACTAAATAATAAAAAACTATCTAAATAACGTTATGGTATTTAGTTAGGCCCTCTGTTATAATATAAAGTCACAGCCTATCAAAACAGCCTTCCAAGTTAATGACATTTAAAACTGCAGTAGAGCTAGATAATAACAGAGTATGTCCAAGCTACCCTAAACGTCGACATTAATACGGTTGATAGGAACAGCTGATGTGAATTATTAGGGGATATCGATTGGGATTCGATGTATCTTGTAATCAGATGTAAGTTAGTTAATTAGTTTGAGTTATAATTTTTTTGAGCATGGCTTAATTCTTTTTATATCTTGTAACGAATTTCTGCATAAATATTATTTTGTATTATATATATGTTTGATTGTTTATTATGGATTTTTATCTGAAATAAAATGATTGATTGATTGATTGATATTTAAAGTCACTTTCTTTTAAAACCATTTTTATAACTGCTTTTTACCACTTTTTTTACAAACTAGTTTAGATACCAACTTAATTTTATTCTTACATTATATTTTTTTTATATCAGAAACGTCCATAATTTCACATTCGCGTGAGACATAATTCGAATTTTTGAATTTAGAAATACTGTTTTTTTTCTGTAATCGAAAATGTTTTAATCGCGTGTTCGCGGCATTCGGAGCTTTTAATGCCAGCGTGGTATTGCAAGGGAGGCATAGGAGTTACTACCATACAGCCAAGAGGCAAGACGGTATCGACTATACGCGATCTAGGAGACGGAGGGGGCTATTATCGAAACAGATTTTCTTTTTTTTTGCTTTGATTTTTGAAGATTCTATATTCGAAATGAAAGTATTAACCTTTCATGTCAATTCTATACAAAAAAGGTCTACCTTTATGGTAGACCTTTTTTTGCATATAATTTTTTTGCATAGGCGTTGAAATGTACCTTCATAGCATTTTTATTTATGGCTCTATTTATTTAACTATTTTCTCTTATATTATAAACTAAGGAGAAAATAGCTGCTATAGTTGAAAATAGCTCATGATGATTTTCATAGCACAACCCCGAAGTATTAAAGGTAACAATACCTAAAGCTCAGATTATAAAACAAAAGGTTTCATAATCTGAGTCCTAAAGTTTCATTATTATGTGTGTATATAAATGGTAAAATTAATGTAAATTGCATATCCATGGGTACTCCATACCGACTTCAAAAAGGAGGAGGTTATCAATTAGAATGTTTATATATTTTTTTTTATTTCTTTTATGTATGTTCGGGCATAACTCTGTCATATATGGACGGATTTGCAAAATTCTTTTTTTGTTCGAAAGGGCTTTATTCCGAAAAGGTCCCATATAAATTTTATCAAAATTGGTACAGCCCTTTTTGAGAAAATCAACAAATTCCCAGAAAAACTTACTTAGACGACGTTTTAGTTTTCTTCAATCACTGGAGGACTTACAATCTCTAACCGCCTTCAAAAACTAAAAAGTGATAAATAACTTTAGCACAGAACACACATTACTTTACTTTTGGAAGTCGATGGCAATACAAAACAACAAACACAAAGCCACCGCCACCGACTTCAGAAAGTAAAGTAATGTGTGTTCTGTGCTAAAGTTATTTATCACTTTTTAGTTTTTGAAGGCGGTTTTTACGTTACGCTTTACGCGCGCTTTATGCGTTACGCTTTCACGATGAAACGGCTGAACCGATTTTCATGAAATTTGGCATGAAGATAACTTAAACGATGGGGAAGGACATAGGCTACTTTTCAATCCGCGAATTCGTCAACATCCACGCGACATTCACGCGGACGAAGTCGCGGGCAAATGCTAGTTTCACATAAGTATTGGTGTTGGTTAGTCTAGGCTACCACGCAATGCTAAATTGTTTCATCATTAAATTTTTTGTCATCACTCGTGCACACCAGGTGCTTCAATTGCCAGCAGTTCGGACATGCAGCCAAGTTTTGCCGGGAAACAAGTCCGACTTGCAATCACTGTGGTGAGACTGGACACTCCTTCAAGGAATGCAGCAACAGATCTTCTCCCACTCAATGTGCGACGTGCAAACGTTTCAAGAGGAAATGTAACCATCCAACTGGTGATGAAAGTTGCCCGGCGCGTAAATATGCAGAGCTTAATTATATAAACTCAATAGACTATGAAAGCGCTTAAGGGCGCCAACCGTTAAAAACCTAATATAGGGGCGATGGACTTTTACCAGCTCTCTATCACTCCACGTAGTATCATACACCATATCATTGAAAATCAAAAACTCCATCCATATTTACTTACATGAGACATACAAACATAACACTTACTAATTTAAACGTTTATGCACATAATTGCATCACTTACCCTGACATTTTTGCCCCACTTTAGCAAAAGCTGACTATTTAAAATATCTAGGTGTCACTATTGACTCCATTATTCTTTTCCGTAAACATATCGAATTATCGACTTGCTATCAGCGATTTCATCCAGCAAAAATAGCGTCAACTAATTACAAGGCCACTATAGCGGAAGTAATAAAAAATGTAGGAAAATAATATTAGAATAAAGACACAGACATACATTTATTTACTTACTTTTAAAAGTTTTGGCATAATAATAATTTTAAATAATTTATTCCCTCGTAAGTATTTACTTTTGTTTACTTACATAGATTTAGTTTTAGATAGTAATTAAAATTGCTTTTTCTCGTAATTGTTATCAGATTATTTATTTATATTAGTTTAACTGCAAACTTCACTGGCCCAATTAATTCAATTGTAAAGTGATGGCCTGAAACACAGGTTTGATTTAACCTAGTTCGGGCGGGTCGCTACCTAACATTGTAATTCCGATCCATAGTAACTTGCATCAGTAACATAAATATTTTAGTTTTAGTTTTATTTTTAGTCTATATATTTGTATGGGAAATATTTCTTCTGCTGACTATTGTACAATATTTTGTAAACGTTTTATTTAATAAATAAATTATTATTATTATTTTTATTATTAGTATTTACCCGAAATTAATTTGATATGGAAGGAAAACAATCACAGCAACCAATTGGATTTTTTACCTCATCAGCTATTTGATGAAAACCCCAATTACGTGCACATGCAATCGCAATCCGAATGATTTTAAAGAAAATTCGTAATCCATTGGTTCTTATGTTTGATAAAGTGTCGTCAATATAGTAAAAACGTAATGAATATTGTTGAAATATAACAGGATTTTTCTTACAAACTCATTCAATATTATAATGAAAAACAGTAGTTTCTTGTGACCAAAAGCATGGGGAATAATTATAAGGTATGACTGTACAAGACGTGTTCAAAAACACGTACACACAAAGTAACGTTAGCCGAAAAATTTGCTCGAAATTTCTCTATTTATGGGAATTACAAAACAATCGAATAAAAAAAAAACTTAGCGACTGATGATGAGATAGCTACTGTTTTAATAACTTGAGCGGTATGAATTTGAGTAAGCGAAAAATTAACTAAACTAACGATATATTATTGATTAATAATAAAATCCAGAACGAGCTTACAAAAAGTGGGTTGTGATTAATCCATTTCAGATGTTAAAATTCTAGCCGAGCGACTAAATTACTAAGTGAGCGACTAGAAATACAGAGACGGCAACTTCAATATTAAGATAGAGAATACTACGTATATTAGGTAATCCTTCTAGGGCGGATCCGACATGGTTAGGTTAGGTTAGAACTGTAGTCCGGGGGTTGCGTGGGTTGACCTCCGACGTAGGTGTGAGATGGAACACCGGGGTGGTTTTTAGTCAGTAAGAGTCTGACAGACCCCTCCGCCCGCCCCAGGTCCGAGGACATCCATGAGGATTTTCCACCCCGAACCTAAAAAAAAAAGGTTAGAACTGTGACCCTCTACTGCCAGGACCAAATCACTATTTATTTGTCGACTTACTTCTTTTGACCTAGATGTGTGAAAATTTTCAAAAAATGTGAGCTTATAGTAGGTACTCTGCACATTTCAGTTTTTGGAACGAAGTTCCTTACCGCGCGTTGTGAAAGGGGGCTAGACGGAAAAAATTCTTACGAAAAGTTGTCACGACACTTTTGTATATTTGATTTAAGAGCCATCTATTAACGTTATTAGCGCAACTGTGCTCTTCGAGATCGAATTACGAACGGCCAATAGATGGCGCAGAAATAATTTATTGGTCTTTCTATCTAAATAACTACGCATTGTACTAACATGTTAGAAAATGTTAATCTTTAAAATTACTTACTTACAATGTAAGCAGCCATAATAACTTTTCATTCCTCGCTTTTTTTTGCCCTGGCTTAAAGCCACTTAAATTCACTTTAACGCATCACATTAATTAGTGAAGGAATTGTAATAAAATTTTATTACAATTCCTTCACTAATTAATCGAAAGGAACTTCGTTCCATCCGGGTGTCTCTTGACACCTCTCAAGTTTTTTTTTTAAGTGGATTTTCTATTCGAAACACATCATTTAAGATAAAATGCTGCACAGTATAAATAAATCATTTGCGAAATATTTAAAAAAATGCAGGACTTAACGTTGACATTCAAACAAATTTTAGGTCGCTCAAATATTATGAAGCTTCTCATTTTGTATTTTAAGTAATTCAAATTAATGTTTATAAGTTGCTGTTATGTTGATTTCTCGTCACTCGCAGCCAGTCGCTCACATATCGTCAATTAATTATTCGTTTAAATACTTGCCATTCAAAAATGATAATAATATCCCGTTGCAGTATGACGTAACGCAGATAGGTAACTTTATTATTATTTCGTGAGTCATAAGTACATCAGAGTGTGTATTTAAAGTCCTAACGGGAAGCTCCAGGGGCATTCGTAAATTATCATTCACTGGGACTACACGAAGAGTGACATTAAGTTCATAATGGGTGAGTAACATAATATATTAATTACTTTTCTCTCAGATTATGAAACAAAAGGCAGATAGACCGTGCGGAACACTGAGAGTCAAGCCACAAAAGCAAATACAAATTCTAAAACTAGTACCTACAATTGGCTTCGCGCTGTACTGACACGAGTCAATACAGCACGAAGCGAAGCATTGTTAAAAAAAACAAATACTAATACAAATAAAAAATCAGAAGCGAATACAAACACGAGATTGTAGGTACCTACTCGTTTTTTAATTTGTATTTGCTTTTGTGGCGACACTCGCAGTGTCTAACTGTCTTTTATTTGATAATCTGAGACTTTTCTTATGTAAAATTAGACTAGTCTTAAAACTGAGCCTAAAAGTTTTATGAAATAAGAACGCTTTCGATCTGTAAACATTTTGAGAATAGGGTCCTTACGGAACGGAATCGAATAAGGGCCTATGCACACCGCGTTTTTTAAACGCGCCGTCGGTGGACGCGCGTTTCAGGAATGCGCTTCGTTAATTTATTAAAATAATAGAGATATACCTACACAATAATAATAATAACAGAAGTGGGACAATAATAGGCTGTTCTTATTATTATTAAGTAGGTATATCTCTATTATTTTAATAAATTAACGAAGCGCATTCAATGAACGCGCGTCCACCGACGGCGCATTTAAAAAACGCGGTGTGCATAGGTCCTAATACAGAAGGACCGCTCCCGCCATCTTCAAAAATAATAACCTAAACTTGCCAGACTCACTAGGGTTGCTACTGTATTGACTCTGTAGGTTTTATTTGTTTCAATCTAAAATTTTATTGACACTGGTTGGAACTCTTTGCATTTTTTTTATTACAAAGTTTTTCGGAAATGTCAATATCTCTCATTTTATACAACTCGTAACAGTCGAGACTGAAGTCTGCTTGAAACTGCTTGAGAAGGCCTATCTATAAACATAATGTCAATGTGTACGTGCGAAAAATGTCGGTTTGTTCTGAGTGGTCTCTCTGCTCGGACGCGCCGCAGCCTTACGTGTTGGGCATTATTTCAAACCCTTGATCCAAAAAAAAAAAAAAGTACTTACTTATGGCTTATTAGTTAAGAGATCAAAATTATACTTAGTACGTAAATAGTAATAAAAGTCATTAAATATGAGGACATAATGTTTATAGAAATACAAAAAATGGGTGCGTGTACTTATGTACGAGCGTGAGAAGTTATACTTCTTTGGCATTATTAAAAAAGTATATAAGCACAATTTGAATTGTAAACAACGCCATCTCTGACGTACATGCTGAACTACTTACTGCCGAAGGCAGTAAGTAGTTCAGCATGTACGTCAGAGATGGCGTTGTTTACAATTACTCCCGTGAGAATTTTGTGTGACGCTGTGAGCGCGCATGCGCGAATCGTAAAATTTCACTCTCATCATTTTTTCATAACGCGCCTAAAGAAGTATAACTTCAAAAACATTATCAGTGCCGTACTGCAAAAACCTTCGTCATTGAATTTAGGTGAAATAATGTTGAGGTGAGCTAAGTACCAATCCTTAGAATGGGATAACAACGAGGGAGATTTATTACAGAATAAACCGGCTAGACAGAGATAATAGGTGTTAAGGTGTGATGTCTCAATTTTGAGGCACATTACAAAATCACAAATTATTATATTGGTATTCATAATGGCCGTTGAATACTGTATCATTTTACGATAGCTGAAATTTTCGTTTTGTTAAAATGCTATAGGCTGAAGGCTAATTCTATACTAATTAAAAGCGTTCATTTAGTCGCTATCTGATCTCAACGACATTCAATGTCAAAATCTTGTCAAAAAAGTGGGTATAAAAAGAGGCATTTTGACAGATTTTGCGAAGGTACTAATTTGTAGAATTGGCCCCCTGTAGAGCTATTCTGTTACAATCTCCCTCGATGAACAATTAGGTGATGTGAGCTGTCATCTGTCCCGATGCTAGGGATTGACAAAACGGACTGATTGTAGTGCTTTGTAAATTCTTAGCATCGGGACAGATGACAGTTCACTTCACCTAGGTGTTCACCGAGGGAGATTGTAACAGAATAGACATACCGGTGTCAGGATACCCCAATAAGGCGATTATCTTACGACGCCGCGCACCGAGACGCGGCAGGCGGTGAAGCGGATCTCACGTCGCATTGGCTTGTTTGTAAACCGCTGATGCCTTTAGGTGGTGTACACACGGCCACACATCAAGCTTTACATTTTCAGTACAAGCTGACCTATCATTGTATGGAAATTCTATACATGTGCCGTACGGACCAGCAGCGCTCACGTCGCCAGAGCCTCCGCCCTCGGCGGCGGTAAGCGGCGTCGTTTGAGAATCGCCTTATTCTTTTACTTGACCATAAATGAAAATCAGTAACTACCTACCTACTTATACATTACATCAATTATTTGTACAAATACGCCAAGTGAAGCGCCAGCTTATGGTGTTTATTCAGCTTACTCAAAGGTCGGTTATCAGCCTGAGTCATGATATGTAACAAACCCATAGGTACCTACTACCTATTCACATGCTTGTAATCACGGGACACAATATAGCGTCATATATAAGGCGTATTCTGTTGGGAGTGGACGTACACGTTACAAACATGAGTGAGTTTTGTTTCTGTTATTATTTTAAAAGTAGTGGACATTGCTGCCAATTTAACATTTTTATGGCCAAATTAAGGATTTATCAAGGTATTCTTTTAGGTAAGATTCGCTGGAACAAGTGTCTCGTCACAGAATTCAAAATGGCCATTGTATAGCTAAAAGTCTTGATGAAGTCAATAGTTACATGTTCTTCCCTTAATATCCTACCTGAAAACACTCTGGTTCTTTAAGTTCAATGTAACTTAATCTGATGGCAAGAGCGTCGCCAAGAGGGGGCAGGGAGGGGCAGTTGACGACTGCCTTCTACATCTGACTCTTGACTCAGCTGTTCAGCGACTGTTTCTGTCGGTACAGGTAAAAACTCTTCGCTATTAAATCATTTACTGACAGGTCTACCGATACAATAAATTGTTTTTATTTATTTCGTATTCCACCTCATTAACCTTACATTTTAAGATGTCTACGAGGTTGAGAAATTTTATTATTTTGACTTACACAGTTATTTGTTTAATTGTTTCAGGTTCCATGAAAGTCTTAGTTTTCGCCGTGACAGCCTTGCTGGTCATCAACTACGTATCAGGTATACATTATTTTCTGCATTCCCTCATATTTATGTACTTTATTAAGGTCTAAGTATGTATTTTCCTATGTGTCATAAATGGATAGTTTTCTCATGACAAGGTGACATCTTAGCGGAGTAAACAGGAAAAAAAATTACGTGTTATCTTTTAAGACGGGGAATAACCTAGGTACTTATTTAGTCGTAGATCATCTTCCACTTTGGATTTTTTAATTTTAGTTTTAAAACTAAAGTTAAGGCAGCATTGCTGTATTTCGGTTTACAGGTGTAATAACAGGCATTAGAAAATTTCTTCTTTGTATCTAGAATGGCAAAGCACTTCCGTTGCTTCTGATAGGCAACGATTGGCCCTGCATTTTGCTCGCGAGGTAGATACACCATTTAGAGACGGGGCCTGCCCCACCTGTGAGACGATTAATAGCTGATTCTAATGTGAGGTTAGGTAGGGTAAACTATACTAATGTTGGCACCTCCCCCCAATGATTGGCACTTCACTAATTTATTCTGTTTATTAAGAATATTTTCGTTTTTATATTTGCTATAAATATTACTGTTTTCCGGGTACTTTCGGGTAGGTACCGCTTCCTAAAAAAACGAAAATATTCTTAATAAACAAAGTGAAGTGCCAATCATTGGGGTGTCAACATTCGTAAATTCAAATTCAAATTCATTTGTTGTTTACCCTAAATAGCTGGTGGTGATAATATTTATATCATCAGACAGGCCACCAGCCTGTAAACCATCCTAATGCAATGATTACAGAATCCAATTCAAAAGAGAAATATCAAAAATTTGTTTTTATTTCAAATGTATAAAAATAGTGCTTCGGCCGCATCGAGGCGGTAACACCAAAAAGTTGACAATGGTTAGTGATCCAGAGTGTCTTCATAATACCTTCCTTAGTTCTGTCTTATCAATGTGTCACTTCTGCATCAGGTATCGGCTACGGCAACTGTCCTCCGAAGAACAAGGTGTTAAACAACCAGCCCACGTGCCACTCTGATGCTGACTGTCAGAAGTTTGGCAAGTTGTGCTGCCCCAACCAGTTTAATACCAAGTCGTGTGTAGACCGCGCGCCTTATGTCACGAAGTACGACGATCGAAGCTCAAACAAAGACAAGTACAACAAATACAACCGTAAGTATTTATATCTTTAAAAGCAAAAAAATAATATTTAAAACAACTTTGCCCCAAACTCAAACTCAAAACCATTTTTCAATTAAACCACCTACAGGCACTTTTGAATTGTCAGAGTCAGTATGCCAGAAAGTTGAAGCCAGTTGCTCGTTCCAAACAGTAGGTTTTTATGGAGAAGAACGAGCAAGGAACTCCATGAACACTCTTTTAAAATCAATATTATTTCCATTTTCTTTTTCCACGCTAGGAAATAGGGAAGATAGAAGAGACCATGTCCAGTCAACTGATATACTTTTTAAGAGTGGCATTAGTAAAATGTGACGTCACTTTTTTGCCAAGTCAATTAACCAACCATTTATTCATTTAAACGCAACTAAAAATCGAATTTTACAGTTAATTGAAAGTTAATTGGTTTTTGACGTGATAACGTCTTATAAATAGATCGAGCTATACATTACGGCAGGAAAAAACGTTAGTAGATAAACCGATAATGTCAATCATGGTAAATAAAATATCTCTAAGTAGGTATTCATCTGACATCAGACATCTGTCGGGCTTGCCCTAACTTTGACCCCTAAGCACGCCACTGCATCTGACCCAGTGTGGTTGTTACTGGGACAGAAATGGAGACCTGATCTCTTACTCACTAAAGTCAATCTTTGGTATGATAACTCATCTTAAATTCACTCACTTAAATTATCGAGGGGAATTTTCACAGAATAGTATTGCAGATCTTGTTAATTTTCATAGTGATTGCGTTAGTACCATTGGCCAGCGGGCCAGATAAGCTTACTGAACTTTCACTGCTGAGATTGACTGGAAAAAACAATTGTCTATACCAGGGTTCGGCAACCTTTTGAAACGGAAGAGCCAATAGTTACGATTTACAAAATTTCCCAGTTTTAAAAGAGCCACTAAATGTTTTGTTTAAATTCAATATTCATACAGTATGATTTGTAGCAGACAATGTGAAGAGAAGTAGCAGTTCCAGTAAATGGAATTAGATCCATAAAGCCGATTGCACGATTTTTGCTGGAACTGAAGAGCCACAACTACACACTAAAAGAGCCGCATGCGGCTCGCGAGCCGCAGGTTGCCGACCCCTAGTCTATACCTATGAATTGATGATGAAATCACTTGATTTGAATTTTTGTAGCAAACTGAGCAACAATTTTTCTTTCCTTTTTAAAGCGTTGCCCCAATCTACGAATTTTTCCTATTTTGCAAACAAATGTGCCGTATGTCTCAAACAAATGTTTGAGACATGCGGAAATCGGACCCACGTCACGCAGTGCAGCAAGCAGCCAATCGTTCAGCTACTGTGCCAACTGCGTGCATGCTTATTAAGTGCTCTATTTGCGTTTACTCTGACTTACTGTGTTACTCGACGTGTGAATTATAATAAGTAATGGTGTATTTTGCAGGTGGTGTCGGTGGAAGAGCTTATTAACTTATACCATACGAGGTCTGAAGGCTGGACGCGCTCACCAGGAAGCTGAAGTGTATGCTAGCTTAAGAAACTTGCAAGGCCCTAGAAAATATCCCATTAGTTACATAAAATTGTACCCAACATAAAATAACGTTAAAGGCGTTCCATTTGACACACACTGGATCGCTGATCAAAAAAGTGTTCGATGGACACCACCGGTGTCAAAAACCGCGCGGTGGACACCGGTCGACTGGTCGGTGACAAAGTGTCTTACGTTTGCAAAGCGCTTTACGCCGTACGGTAACATACACAAACTTTGAAATTACTTAGTTCTCAAAATTGACTACAAAGTTCTATATCAAATGTTCTCTTGTAGACTTATGTATGTATCATGTGTAACTATAAATAATCGGCCGACAATTAAAATCGGTTATATAGTTTTCAAAGTTTTGGACTACAAAAGTTAGTTTGGGACACCATGTGACGTTAAAATGATAAATAATACAAATCATTTTTGTCTAATATTTCAACACGTTTAGGGCACTACGTGTATGTTTTGGAATTGTGCTCAAAATGTCAGCTTCAATATTGTAAAAAAGCGGTTAACCAAATTATGCAAGTAATGGCCAAATACTCAAGCGCTACTCAATTTTAAGATGATGATATGGTGATTGGTGATCTTGTTGATTTTAAGTCCCATACTGTCACAGTCAGTTTTAGATAAGTGATAGAGACAGCACGTAACGGCATCTTAAAATTGAGTAGCTTTGAGTATTTGGCCGTTTGTCGCGCAGCACAGGATTGGGGATCAAATTGACTCAAGTTACTCAAAAATTCAACCTGTTGTTAACTTGGTTTGACACGACACGAGTCATGCTCGGACCCCTTTTTGATATAACCAAAGAAAACTGTCGTATGTACTTTTTTAAGTTTCCTTTTGCTTACTGCTTGTTTGCTGTATATCCTCGTGAGTAAAATATAAAATAAATAAAATTTTACAGATTCTGTGCTACTTTACTTGAGCCCAATTGCGCCAGGCAGGGTTATATTTAACTCCGAGTTAGTTGCTAGAAGGGCACACAATATGTTTCACATTTAATTAAACCTCATATTAGTAATTAACTTTAAGTTTATCGTTTTTGGCGCAATGAAAGGCTCATTGCAGTTTAATCCTTTTTTTTCACCTTATTGTCACAATTTCTTGCTCAATATATTATCCTACTATACACAAAGCACACACAATAGATCGAGATTATGCATTCATTATGCATGGTAGGTAACACACTTGCATAAGATGCCATCTGAAAATATTATATCGTTATTTTAGAAACCTGTATTTATGTTTTAGTCGATTATCATTGGGGCATTGGGATTTTACAGCTGGTTGACTAGATAGCTAATCCTTGAGGCATCCCCAACACGAGCAATATTATTACCGAAGCGATATCCCGTTGAACAAATTCTATAGCTATTTCGCCTACGACGTTATAGACTCAGGTGATGATCTAGTGATCATCACCTGAGTATAATGTATGGGGTACGCCTTTATGGTGACCATTCTACAACCTACTTGCGTCCAACAGGAGAACCAAATTGCCTTGATCACTGTTTTGTTAAAACAAAACTTAAAACTTCATATACTTAGTTGGTCATTCTACCCAAACCGATGATTCATTTGTAATGATACCGCTGCCTCTAACTACAAATAACAGACACAAAAAAGCGACTCACACAAAAACCAATTATGAAACCGCTATCAGTGACCTTAATAAAAACCGATTCATTGGGTCCACGAACACTTCGACACAATTAATCTGTTACCAAGAACATAACAATATTTAGTAGGGAGGACGATCTGAACGCCACAAATATGTTCTTGACTACTATTATATGCTAAGGGTGCACACATCGACTTACAAGAAGTATGCGCCAGATTCAATAATGCCTTGGATAACGCCAGGTCTATGCAGATCTTTAAGAAATCGTGATTAACTTCACCAAATTGCTAAACGACCCGGGCAACTCAATTCTAATTATAACATGCTAGCTTTTGCCCGCGACTTCGTCCGCGTGAATGTCGGTTATCGCGGATGCAGCCGAAGTCGCGGGTTAAAAAGTAGCCTATGTCCTTCCTCAGGGTTTAAGCTATCTTCATGCCAAATTTCAACAAAATCATGATAGCGTAACAGACAGAGTTACTTCCACATTTATAATATTAGTATGGATAAACGTTACCGCAACACGTATGTGTTGCGGTAACGTTTATTAAAGTCACATAATTTGTTAAAGTCACATAGGAATAGTTATTTTAAAGCAGAGTTTGCGGACTAAAAACAATATGAAAAAAACAATGGGGATTAGATAAACCGATGTGTAATCTGAATATCTACCCCAAAGTTCCATCAAAATTATTGTGTTTGCAATCAAATAGTCAAGCACACTCAAAACTCCCTAGATAACAGTAAGAAGTATTTCGTGAAGGTAGGTAGTAAACACAATTTAGTCTAGAACTCACTCAAATGAGATAGACTTGTGTAAGTGCTGATAACCAAAACCAAATATTACTATTAATAATTGTTTATTCATCAAAACAGCATTGTAGTACATGATAACTTACAGGGTTGACAAATTAAGATATTAGACCCTTAAACTCCTTCATGCTTCTTCTTACCGACGAGTCGGAGATAAAAAAAACGTCATAACGGAGTTAAAATCTAAGAACTCCTCAGGATGGGACAGAATCTCTAGTTCGTTCATTATGAAAGCAGTAGGTACCCTTCCACAACCTCTAGCATTTTTAATTAATAGCTTAGACTGGAAACCGACCCCAATATTTGGGATAAGGTTAGGCAGATGATGAGCTGCTTATCTGAGTATTTCCTGAAGAGCTTAAAAAGGAGGTCACGGCTCCTATCTATAAAACTGGAGACAGAGAGGTGGTGTCAAATTATAGACGCATTTCCCTTTTCCCTACTTTTTCAAAAATACTGGAGAAGTCATCAATAAACAACTGAAACACTACCTGGAGACATGGAGACCTGGAGCCAAACTTCTTTCCGATAATCAGTTTGGGTTTAGAAAAAAATTAAAACTTATGTAATGCATCTATGGTGGTAATTTTTTTTACCACCATAGATGCATTACATAAGTTAACTAAGTACATTATGCTGTCGAAAACTTGGATGAAGGTCAAAAAATCTAGGAATAATTCTAGATCTACCGAAGGCTTCCGACACCGTCATTGCCATCCTCCTACGCAAAATTGAAACTGAAACTTAGGCATCCATAGAATTCCACTGCAACTTCTTTGAAATGACTTATCTAATCGAAAACCAGTCGTCGAAATTAATGAGAGCCTCAGTCATGAGGAATATGTCTCCTTCGGTGTACCCCAAGGCAGTGCATGGGTCCTACTCTGATCCTTAGTAATTTACATTTGCCGAAGAGACAAGTATTTAACATTTGCTAATGACACGGTTCTACTTTTTATAAAGTTAAAACACCCGAAAAAAGTGAGGTAGTAATGAGAATTTTGCTATTTATTTGCTTTGATTTTTAAAGATTCTAAATTCGAAATGAAATGTTAACCTTTTATGTTTTAAGGCAGACCTTTTTAGCATAGGTGTTGAAATGTGAATAAAAATGAGGTACTTTACCTACCTTCATATTACTGATCTATTTATTTAACTATGTTTTCTGATGTTTAGGTTTTCTGACTTCACCTACTAAACACTGTGTTCTCTTGTGCATTGCAGAATGATAAGGTGTAATTACAACCCGAAGCAGTATACGAGGGCCTATTCGAACTCGATCGCGCAGATGGCCTAGTGTGGATTTTTATTCAACTCGTTCGCGTTCACGTAAACTCCAATTTGTATCGAAATTGGAACAGAGCGTAGTCTTGGCAACAATAGGAAACGCAATTATTCCATACATATTGACATAAGCGATGGTTTACGTCAACGCGATCGAGTTCGAATAAAAACTCACACTAGGACCACGGGGTAACAATACCTAACGTCTAATTATGTGTGTATATTGTATGGAAAAATTAATATAAATGACATATTTATTATTTCTGTGTGGGTGAATCTACGTACCATGAGGTTATCAAGCAATGCGAAATTGTTTAATTACATATTAGGTACACACGGCTACACATCAAGCTATACATTTCCAGTTAATGCTGTCAATGCTGATCTCGCATTGTATAGGATTTCCGTACAATGCAAGGTCAGCTTATACTGGAAATGAAACAATCACAGCATCCAATTGGTAAAAATCCAATTGGATGCTGTGATTGTTTTCCTTCCATATCAAATTAAATTCGGCCTCATCAGCGATTCGATAAACCTCCCAAAATACGTAACACGCTTGCAAACACAATCCGAAGAATTTTAAAGAAGATTCATAATCCATTGCTTCTTGTTTTGTAAAGTCTGCTCGATAAAGTAAATAACGCAATGACTATGGTTGGATTGTAGAATCCGGATTTTTCTTACAAACCCATTAAAATACAAGAGTGACTAAAAGCAAGGGGAATCATTATAAAGCTGGCACTTCACATGGCGTATTTGTGCAAACATTCGCCTTATTTGGATGACACAAAATGTACTTACCCTACCCCAATTGAAATAAAGTCGATTTTGTAATATCCGAATAAAACGAATATTTGCCCAAATACGCCATGTGAAGTGCTAGAATATGATACATCTGTATACGATGTCTTCAAAGACAGGTAGGTATCACAAAGTAACATTGAGCAAAAAGTTTGCTCGGAAACTGCTTTTATTTTTTGTGTGAAAAAACACTGTTTATGGTAGTGTTCGAAAGAACGCACGCAAAACGTGGTTGGAGGTCGTAGGAGTATTTCAAGTTTAGTTATAACATTTGAAATGACGGGAAGAACATTTAGTTTTCGGCTTAGTGAAATGTATACTACAGGGGGTCCCCTGTAAGGGTAACATTACAGGGGACCCCCTGTAGTATACCTTCGATCAATAATAGTTACCCACACACAAGTTTACTACTGAGAGGAGAAGTTTACAAGGAAAACTCAAAAATAATAATAGGTATCCCGTTGCAGGGAGACGTGTACCTAACTTAGATATGTAACTTTATTATTATTTCGTGAGTCATAAGCACATCAGAGTGCGTACTTAAAGTCCCAACGGGAAACTCGAAGAGTATTCTTAAATTATCATTCGCTGTTACAATTACAACACAAAGAGAAAAAAGTATTTTATAATGGGTGAGTAACATAATAAATTAATTTATATTCTTATGTAAAATTAGACCAGCTTTAAAAAGCGCCTAGAAGTTTTTTGAAATAAGAACGGTATTGAACTGCCAACATTTTCAAAATAGGGTCCCTACAGGGCCTCAAGTCTGCTATTACAATAGTGTCAGAATGGTCTATCATTGATTTCATAATTTGTTGATTTTGACCAGTTTGGTAATCTGCTAATATAATGGCGTCATTATGACTTTCCAATAGTCAACCACTGACACGCCATTGAAAGAAATGATATAGAATGGTAATGGTAATCTCGTACAAAATGACAACTGAATGACTGACTAGAGTAATCTGCTACAGTTTAGACAGTTCCTTTGATCAGTGACCTACCATTAGGACGTCATTGTGCAGTCATTGCATATAGTTCGACCGACCAATGATCGACCATTATGAATTTAGCAGATCACGAACTTTTAGCAAAATGACAATGGGATCGTGTTGGAATGACGAAATTAAAAAAATAGCAGACTTGGCCCCCAGAACGTATCAAGGATTCTAAATCTGACGACGTGTTGATTCTTGTTTCAAGCCATTGGTCCAACAAAAAAATATCTCAAACAATAAGTATTTATTATATCAGTGGTATTCTGAAAAAAAAAATCTGTAATTTAGGTGAAGTAAACTTGATGTGAACTGCCAATGCCAATTAGATGGGATAACAACTCACCACAAACTTACTTCACCATACACCGAGGGACATTTTTTTACAGTAATGGCCGGGCTATCAATACAATAATAATAGTTTATGTTTATTCCATATCTCGTATCCTTATGAGCGATATATAGAAATTTTATGATCTTGACTTATTCAGTTATTTGTTTATTGGTTTCAGGTTACATGATAGTCTTTGTTTTCGCCGTGACAACCTTACTGGTCAACAACTACGTATCAGGTATACACTTTTTTCTGAATATACACACATTTTTTCTACTTTATTAAGATCTATATGTATAGACGCCAGCACTACCTTTCCCAATTCAATATGAACCTTGTCCTTTTGTTTTAAAGTTGAAAATCTATCAAAGAAATTTAACAGATTGTTGTAGCTTGTTGTGCTGGCCTCTGTACTTTCCTATGTGTCATTAGTGGATAGTTTTCTTATAACAAGGCGACCTCTTAGCGGAGTTACCCATAACAGGAAAAAAAACAACGCGTTATCTTTAAGACGGGGAATAACCTTCTTAGCGGAAAATATGCCTTCATCCAGACTCTTCAATTTTAGTTATAAAAAGTTTGCGTGTTTTTTTAAGCGTTGCCATATTTCGGTTTGCTGGTGTAATTATAGGCATTAGCAATTTTCGCCTTTGTGTCTTGAATGGCATAGCACTTGCGGTGCCTCTGATAGGTGACGATAGACATCTCGCATTTTGCTCGCGTGGTAGATACACGGTTTGGAAACGAGGGTCAGTGGGTCGTCTTAGGACAGGCCTGTCCTAGCTGTATGGGACGATTAAAACCTGGTTGTAATGTCATGTTAGGTATAAAGGCTGGTAGTGATAATATGTATATCATCAGACGGGTCGCCTGCCTGTTAACCACCTTGCATTTACACTGAAGGCCAAATAGCAAGCACGAGCTTAACGGCTTCTTAATTTTGAGTAGTTGGCCATTAATCCTGTTCAAAAAAGAAATTCCTAAAAACAGTTTTTATTTTCAAATGCATAAAGTATTGCTCCGGCAGCATCGAGGTGGTAACACCCCAAGCTGACGGTCAGTGATCCAGAGTAAGCCTTAATTCTGTCTTATCAATATGTCACTTCTGCAGCAGGTATCGGGCACGGCGGCTGTCCTCCGAAGAACAAGGTGTACAACAACAAACCCACGTGCCACTCTGATGCTGACTGCCAGAAATGGGGCCAGGTGTGCTGCCCCAACCAGTTTAACACCAAGTCGTGTGTAGACCGCTCACCCTGGCTCAACCGTATCCTAGATCGCAGCTCAAACAAACACAAGCACACCGGTGACACCGGTAAGTATATAACCGGCTGCACGCACGAAAAAGTGTCACGTTCCGCCTGAGCCTGAGCGTGCAAACGAGAGCGCGGAATAGCGATAGAGAGGCACGATCGGTTCAAGCAATAAGCTCCGCCCACCTCGACGGAAGCCATTATTTGCTTATGTTATATGTTTTTTCAGGAGATTTTTTTTTGACCAGCCCGCCACTCTGTTCCCAAACCACTGCTATTCCTGTAAGCCAGAATGAACAGTGGCGACCACCAACAAAAGCGCCAAAGCAATGAAGCTCGACGAGTTCCGGAGAAACAACTCAACTGTCTTGGCTCCCGCAACGAAATTAATCAGAAAAGAACAGCGGAGGAGTAAGAAAATAGTTATTTGTTATACAAGAGTGCAAAGTTGCTTTTTAACCGCGTGTTCAATTTTGATGACCGAGCAAGCGAAGGATTCTAAAATTGAATCACGAGCGCAGCGAGTGATTCAAAATTAGAATCCTGAGCGTTAGCGAGGGAATCAAAAGAGCACGAGGTGAAAAATCTTTGCACTCGAGTGCAACACGTAACTTTTCATTCCACCTCAGCGAGGAAATGACTAAATGCAAAAAAAAAACGTTTACAAAGTCTGAGTTTTTAACAAATTAAAAAAAAGTTGTATGATATATTCGGCACCATAGAGGTAGCAGTAAATAGGTTTAATGTTTTTTTTTAATTCACAAACTTAGTGCACACGATGTTCTAAATTCAATTTACTTTATCCTCTAGAGAATAAAAACGGCTTTTCCACTCAGATATTGAAGATAAATTTACTTTATCCTCTAGAGAATAAAAACGGCTTTTCCACTCAGATATTGAAGATTAAAAATACTCTTTCCGAGATGGTGGGATGAAAAATATATTTTCAACTTGCTTCATTATCAAGCAGGAGCCTAAGACGACCCACTGACCGGAGACAGAACAGAAATAGGCCAATAGGCACAAAGGGACGTTTACAACCGGGAAAAGCCAAGCTGCGAAGCACCATGGATTATAATAAAATTATATAATTAATGGGTCCTTAAAAGTGAGCTGTGACAAGAGCATTTCCTGGTGTGGGGCACTCGGAAATCTCTCTTTTGTATCGGGGGCTGATGCACAAAATTACTGACATACACAAACAGACAGACCCAGAACAAACTACTCATACAAATATTTATTACTTGCGGGAATCAACCTGCGACATGCACTCCAGCAGTCAATCATTTTCATCAGTCATCCGTAGCTGACGGATTAGTTGATGGTTCATGGGCATCCACTAGCACTAACGTTAACTACTGATTGTGTATTGCAGCAAGTTTCTATTGTCATTGAATTCGTTTAATTCCACATCAGCTTGTTGCATTATACATTCCAGCAGGAACAAACATTGGTACAGACGAGTACCTACCATATTTTCTTTTATCTATGGTAGCTATAGTAAACAACCATAAACCATGATTGTTTTAAATATACCCAGAATATTGTAGCTACTGTCAGTGCAGTCAGTTCTTAAACATGTAGATGTATGTTTAACCCTATTCCTTCCTTGTGGGCAAGTCTATTTTTGTTTCATGAGGTTTCCTTACTTTACACCTCATGAAAAATAGACTTGACTTGACTTGACTGGACCATAAACTGATTGGCGGTAATTTTAATTATTAGTAAGGATGTTCTTTAATAAATAAAACACTTTTTTTTTTGTTTAAAATTATTATAAATCAAGAGTATTAATAAGTAAAATGTGTATTGGCATCATACCGTTTCGTAGTTCTGTTTTTTGTTGTTATTTGCTATTATGTGATGACGTAGCGGAAATCGTCTGGTGCTTCAGGGGACCGGGACAGAGACTGGTTTACTCTGAACGTGTGAAATCAGGGTGTTAAGTAATGGTGCCTTTTATGCAGGTGGTGTTGGTGGAGGTGAGGATTGCGGTGGAGTTAAATGCAGGCCCTATGAGATCTGTAGACTGGATCCGGTCACCAAGAGGTGGAAGTGTATGCTGAAAACGCCCAGGACCATAATTATGCTGATAGATATGTAGATATACCTATCATGCCTATATCTATGTACAGACACACCAACCCATCAAGCCATACCAAACTGTAAAATTTTCCCAATTAAATATGAACCTTAACAATTTGTAATAAAGTTGAAAATCGACAGATTGGTTTAGCTTGATGTGCTAGTCTCTGTACCTAACATTAAAAGAGTGTTTACGCCGTACGGTATTAACTCATACAAACTTCAAAAAGCACCATAACATATACTCACACACTTACCTGCTACTCCTCACATACTCACCCACACTGTACACTTAGCAATCATTCGTTGGTGTCTGTTTCTGCTGCGTGTATTTAATAGCTATTAAATTGTAAATCCGTACTTAATTGGATGTAAGATCAGTTTATATTTTAAGATGAAATTGACAAAAAGCTCTAGATTTTGTGAATATTAAATAAAATAAATACATTAGCTACAAAGTTATTTCTAAAAATAATGTTCTCATATAGACTTATGTATCATGTTGTAAATTATAATAAACCAATAATTAAAATTAGTTATTTTAAACTTCAAGATTTTGAACTTCAAAGTTTGTTTGAGATACTGTGTAGCGTGTGAAAATGATTAAAAAGATACAACAAATTTAGCGTGTAACATTTTAAGACGTTTAGGGCATTTCATTTGGGTGTACTTGTGCTCAAAACTGTTATGTATGTGGGTAACTTTAACTAATGAGTCAAAATTAAACAGTCTGCCTTGTTTTATTATTGTGTCCCGTATTTGTCAAAAACGTCAGCGTCAATATTGTAAAAATGCTGTTACATAAATTATGCAGGTCGCGCAGCACAGGATTGGGGGATCAAATTGACTCAAGTAAAGTTTTAAAGTCCAAATTCACCCTGTCGTCTAACTTGACCTTTGACCCACGTGACCTCCTCGGATACCTCTTTAATATTATCAAAGAAAACTTTGTATTGTAATTGTGCTTACTGCTTGTTATTTGCTTTAAATCTTTGTCAATAAAATATAAAATTAAATGAAATTTGTATGTTACTTAAGTTGGGCGCAATTACGCCTGACAGGGTTGTATTTACCTCCGAGTTAGTTGCTAACATGGACTCATTATACAATATGACCTTTTGTAATAATTAGTACCTCGTGTTAGTTAGTACCTGGCTCAGAGTAGTCAGAGAGAAGTTTGTGACGTAATTTTATTGAGCCTTAGTTTAATTCTTTTATTTCACCTCTTTAACACAATTTTAATTTAGATGGAAGGCATGGTTGGAGGCCTTTGTCCAGGAGTGGGACAGAAGAAATTGTTGTCTCAATGTATGTATAGATAATATTTGTGTCGCTGTGAATTTTCGGAGCGCAAATGCACTACTACTATGCCACTACCTACTTATTCCAAGAGCGACCGAAGGAAGCTCAGAAAGGCACCCCGACACCACACCTGCGACACTCCACAGAAACGAAACAATATAATTGCCTACACTAATACTAAAATAATAGACTATACAGATACGTGCGTGAGTGTGCGTGTCTACGCGCCGCGCGAACAAAAACGCAATTTCCAAAGCTAGTCGTTCGACGCGGGGAGAGGTGAGGAACGGTTTCAGAGGGAGGCGGTGCGTGTCGCTACTGTACGGTAGTACTAATACTTATGCTGTGCCGACACGGTCAGGTCCGTAAAAAGGTGACGGGGTCTAACGAAACCCCTGTCATGGCTGTATAAAACCCTGCAGACAGAAATAGGAACGACCCCTCCTGAGCAGACAAAAGAGAACAGTGTGTGTGACTTTCCTACTTTTAGGACAAACACTGGTGTGTATCACTTTAATATTTGTAAATCGCTGTATCTAATATTCACGATATGGCCTTCACCGGTGTTTATTCGATTCAAGTAAATTAATGAAACAATTTCGAACTTTCCCCATCGAAATTGGAGATTGGCGACCGGTGTATCTTAACATTTACCAATATCGGACACTCGCTTCAAATATTTTTTCCGTTAGTTGTGTTTTTATGTTTCTGGTTGTCTGGTCTTATGTACCCACATATACTAAGCAAGTCTTACATGAATATATTTTATACTTATAAACTGTGACCATTCTTAAAAAATTAAATCACACACTACATCTACATAAAAAATAGTTTAATTTGGATACAAAATGTAACTTAGTTTAATAAAACATGGATACTTCAGACTTAAAACTGGGTATTTCAGGCTCGGCTACACTTGTTGCGCTTGGTCTTAGGATCCAACTTGCAGACTTCAAACGAGTTGCATTTCACGTTGTCACAGTAAATTCCCGCACCCGCTGAAAAAAGTCAAAGATAGTATTTAGTAATAGTAATACTAATAGTATATAAACATGTATATAAATCAATTAGTAAAAGTATCATGTGTGTCGTATCTAGGTATTTCTTTTGTTTTTGTGTGAGTTAAAACAATTGACAAAAACTGGCGACAGATTTTTTTGAACTAAAGGTGCGTACGGATTAGGGGCAGCCTCGCCACGCCCGGCTCGTGGAGGCACGCCTCGGGCTGAGGCGCGTACGCACTTGAGGCAACAGGGCGCGCCGTGCGTGCCTCAGGCGAGGCAGCCTCTAATCCGTACGCACCTTAATATAGTAAAATGAAGGCATATCTCTCGGATATCTATGGTCAGTGTCAACACTAATAAAGTAATAACAGAAGAAATATTTGCACCATATGTAATGGTAGAATGTAAATGGGTTGTAATAATACTTTAAGAACATACTTTGTACACCGAAATTCTGGTAAATAAATACAATTTGAATTTGAACAAACTATCTGGTAGACAAGCACAAATATTCATCTTTCCTCTACACTGTAATAACTTCTTAAACTTATGGAGAGTGACGTGAAAGAATTGAATAAGCACTCGGCACAAAGTTAGGGCGCCATTACACTTGGTTGTAAGTGTAAATGAACGGGGTCTTGTACGCCCGTCTTCGTACAATCTAGTTCTGCCTTTGTTCCAGTGCGGTGACCAGTGTATTGAACGGTTCAGGTGCCCGAATTTGAGTAAAGTCTTTCGAGCACCCGAATACGGGCTAACTACCAAGAGTAATTGCGCCCCTACGTAAGTAGCTGTTGTTCGACTGTACCACAGTATTACCCTTCATATATTTAGCCCTTTTTAAGGAAGACATAGGTATTGATAACAAGGCTTGCTTGAAGATAGCGATTTTAGACTTATATTTATTACTAGCGGGCCCGGCAGACGTAGTCCTGCCCTGAAAATCGTTACAAAAATCTAGGTCTGGCCTACCCTACCCCACCTACCTACCTACGTATCCTATTTACCAACTTACCTACATAACTACCCTACCTACCTACCTACCCTATCAACTTACCAATTAATTAAAATACCTCTTCACTGCGAAGAGCCACCATGCCGTTCTCGAGATAGCGCATAAGTCATGCGCTCCTAGTACCAGTGGCGTGCCTAGGGGTCAAAGTTAGGGCAAGCCCGCCACATTAAAGAATAAAAACCCGATAAATTTCCAATACGTATAATTTAGAGGTATTTTCTTATAGTGGTTCTTTTGTTTTTTTTTTTAACGTAATTGATAGCAAGCCAGGCTTTGCGGCTTTAATGGAAGGCACGCCACTGCCTAGTACTAGGGTGACAGTTATGCGCTCCTAGTACCAGGGTGACATACATCTAAGAAGTTCTATAACTCGACTGCAGCGCCACCAACCGGGTCCAATTGTGAATCTAAACCATTCTCGAATCCACTGGAACACAGCCGACTAATTTCATCCAAATCGGTCCAGGCGTTTAGGAGGAGTTCACTTTCATACACACGCACAGAAGATTTGTATATATAAGAAGATAGGTACATCCGTTTCTTCACGATCAATGAACAGATGTCCAATGAATGTCCCAGATAAACTTGAGTCATCATCTCATCCGAATCATCTTATAATTTTTCTCTTCCTCATTTGCCCCCTTTTTATACAGACTTGGCACAAGCATTGACCTCCACGATTGCTCATGGTGAATGAGCGATTCGAGACTTAAATATTTATTACTATTCATATTATTTGCGAAAACTTGCACGTTTCTTAGCTTTTGGCTAGTTTTAAGTTACATCAACGGGCCCAAGCCAAGTCAGTGTAGCGTGTGGTGAATTTTTACGTTAAAGATGGGTGATTTAAAGAGAAGTCGAAAATTGCGGCTTTTTGGAGTGTAATGTAGATTTAATCTTTAAGGTCTATTAGTTTGAGGGTATGGTGGAGATGATTGGGTATAACACCTGTAGTGGAGACAACTATGGGTATTACGTACACTTTTTCTTGCCTCCAAATTCTGGACACTTCTTCTTTTATTTCTGCATACTTATTTATTTTCTCACCTATCGTTTTTTGAAGATTATGTGTATTGGGAACTGCAATATCTATTAAGTAAGTGACTTTATTTACTTTATCTTGGAGAGTTAAATCTGATCTATTCTAGTGAACGGTCCTATCGGTAAGTATGGCGCGGTCGTAGTAGAGTTTGTGAGTGGCATTTTCTACAACAGTTTGTGGTGTGTATTTCCCAGATATAGATATAGACCCTAGATAACGCAAGTATCACGATCTGTATGAAAACCATGCGTGCCATTTTTTTTTGCCTACCTATTATGAGGTCACAATGTTTTGTTTTTCTTAAATTTGGTATTACCAGGTATTACTGAGGGTATTAGATTAAAATTAATGGTTTTTTAAATTAATTACGCATAATATTAATCACAAATTGACTTACCGATGGAAGGAAACGTTTACTTTATTTTATACCCGACTACGGCAAAGCCAAAGGAGGGTTATGATTTTGACAGGCTATGTATGTAAGTATGTATGTACGTATGTGCATCTGTTCGCTCATAGCTCCTAAACTACTTATCAGAACTGAACAAATACGGTATCGTTAGAAGCGTCTTGATCGTCCGCTGGTTATAGGCTATATGACGTGTCACCGAATCCAATGTAGCGCCCTCTGGCGGACAAAAAAACCAAGATAAGAAAAAATATGAAGACAAGCATACCGTCGTTGGTATCATTGGAAAGGGGTTCACTAGTACCTTTCAAATATATAATATTTAGTTGTGAGTTATCACAAATTATTAAAAAAAAGTAAAGATAAAAAAAAAATTAAGATACGGATACCGTGTTTGGTATCATTGGAAAGGGGTTCACTAGTACCTTTTAAATATATAATACTTAGCTGTGACTTATCACAAATGATAAAAAAAAAATTACTACTGGTATTTAAACTCCAAAATGGTTTAAATAAAAAAATAAAGTTTAAAAACTAAAACCCGACCACAACAAAAAGTGATCTAAAAAGTACGAAACAAGAAAATATTTCACACAGAAATCAAGACATAGGTACAAAATGGTCAAGGTAAAGCCGTGGTTGCATGCCATTATAATTCATGTTCATCGCACTCATATGGGACACAGGCATGCAACCACGGCTTTACCTTGACCATTTTGTACCTATGTCTTGATTTCTGTGTGAAATTGTTTCGTACTTTTTAGATCACTTTTTGTTGTGGTCGGGTTTTTTACTTACGATTTTTGTACGTAAGTTAGGCACGAAACTAGGCACGCGATGTAGTTGCTCTTGCGTTATCTAGGTCTATCTATATCTGTGGTGTATTTGTAGTAAGGAATATTCTTTATTATTATTATAAGTCCAAGTTTCATCACGATATTTTTCTTAATTGCCAATGCTATCGCTACATAGTCGTATACTAAAGTCGCTTCCCGTCGCCTGTCCTTCTGTATGGTCGTTTTAACTGCACAACGGAGTTTAATGCGGGTTTCATCAATAGATAGAGTGATTCAAGACGATGAGTACTAGCTTTTGCCCGCGACTTCGTCCGAGTGGGTGTCGGGTAAATAGCGGATGCAGACGAAGTCGCGTATTATAAAGTAGCCCATGTCCTTGCCTAGGGATCAAGCTATCTAAAAGGGCATCCTTACGGCCAATAATGTTAATCAAATTTTTAAACTCACAATATTATAAATTTTGACTTGTACTTATTTTATTGACATTTTACTATTTTACTCTGTCATGTATTTAATTATTGACTGTTAGCTATACTCCTTGACATCTATTCTAATATTATAAAGCTGAAGAGTTTGTTTGTTTGTTTGTTTGTTTGTTGGTTGGTTGAACGCGCTAATATCAGGATCTACTGGTTCGAATTGAAAAATTATTTTTGTGTTGGATAGTCCATTTATCGAGGAAGGCTATAGGCCCATGCGAAGCCGGGTCGGGTTGCTAGTAAGTAATAAATGGATAATAAGAAGGTTAAAATAATTTCTCCGATTTAAAAGTATTATCATGTCAGCATGATAATTAATTTTGATTGTGATTTATGTGTAGCATGTCCATGTGACGGCAGAGCATAGAGAACATTACCAAAACATGTAATAATAGCATTTGCACCCCCTACCCATGTTGGCAAATAAATAAATGATTTGATTTGATATCTTAGTACCAAATTTCATGAAAATCGGTTCTGCCGTTTCGTCGTTAAAACGCAACAGACAGTTACTTTCGCAAATATAATATTAGTATGGAAGTATGGATTGTATGGAAGTACCAAGTACCTACCAAGGGTGTTGAAGCAGACCTGTATAATAAACGATGACCTTATTATGTTACGTTGCTTTAACTTACACTGGTGTTTGCTAGAGCTGCTGGACCCTTGACCATTAGCAGCTGGTTCGGTGCAGGACTTGGCGTTGCAGGCGTTGGAGCAGCACACCTTGCCGTTAGTACATTCATAGTCCTGGACACACTTGGGACTGCAGCCGTAGACCTTCGAGGGTAGAGGGCAGTTACCAGCTGAAACGGAGTATGCGACAGTGTTTAAGTATGTGTACATTATCTTCTTTTTAGGTTCTCTCAACTCAATATCGATCAAGGTGGTTACCTAAATGAAGACTGGCCAAGTACGCAAGACATATTTTAGTGCTAAAGTGTGTGGTAAACACAGATGCACTCCCTCTTCCCTTACGGCCAAACCCAATTACCTATTCTATCTCCAATTTTGACATACTGGTAATAGAAAAACCTATCTGAGCGATCGACTGCTGCGCAGCGTGTTGCGGGTTCGATTTCCAGGGTAAACATTTGTGTGATGAGCACTTGTGTTTGCCTTGTGTCTGGGTGTTGTTTATCTATATATATATGTATTTACAACAAAAAAAATGTATTTGTGTATGTATATCAGCTGTCTGATACCCATAGTACAGGGTCTCCCTAGTTTGGGGTCAGATGGCCGTGTGTGAAAATGTCCCCACATATTATATTATTATTATTATTATTATCTGTCTGTGGTTATAGTGTCCCAATTATTTGTTAGAGAGTAATCTTACCGGCACACGATATCTATCGATGAGAGGGTCTGTGGCTTACTGCGGTTACCTATTTGTATGAAAAAGCCAAAGTATGTGTCCCAAAGACGTGTTGACAATTATTTGTTTGATAGGGTGGTAACTAATGATCAGAGGTAGACTTGTTGATCCGCCGATTTCTAGGAATAAATGCTTTGCTTTTAAAATAAACTTTATTTATAATCTCATGAAACCTGTCCAACTCAAGTTAAAATACTGATTTTGAAATAGTATCTACCAGAGCTATCCCACAAGGAAATTGCTTTTGGTGTCCTATAACATAGAACCAATAACAAACAATAAAAACCGTATCAATCATATGAGCAAATTAACTTTTAATGAATTTACATATAGATTCCATTTAAATAAATCAATAGCAAGTTATTTACTCAATGAAATAATGACAAAAAATAAATATTTTTTGAGTTTTAAATTGTCAATTAGGTACGTTTAATTCCTACTCTCTAGCCTTACCGCTTTGTTTAGCAAAATGTAGTCAAATCTTGTATAATGTTCGAGTTACTCGCAGAGTTTTATATTTTATGTAAACTATAACTAAATCCAGTAATTTAATACTTTAAACATGCAAAAGTTTTTTATAAAAATAACGTTGTTTATGATGATGTTGGTTGTAACGAAACACACGGGAGGGCCAACCCTATCTATTGTTTCCGTCACATAGATAACCGTTATTGATGAATGTGAGATACCGATCAAACATAGATAGAAACATATGGTCTTCCAGCGGTAATCTACATTTCAGTGAAGGTAGGTAATTGGTTTCAGCCGTTACTCTCATAGTCCAATGGTACGGCAATCTAACAAGACCGGAGAGAGATCAGGCGGAAGACCAAAGCCTTTTTGTTAAACATTTAAAAGGTAAAGTAGTTCTCAAACAATAGGACATTATATTATAAAACATTTCTTAGCAAAGATAGATGATTAATCATCAGTTAAAGCATAAAATATACCGTTTATCTAGACTCTGTAAACGGCGCTCTGATTGAATAATTTCCTAAATGGTTGGACCTTACTAGAAATAATGACGTCACACGATGTCTATAAATACGAATTACGTGGTCTTAGTTGCTTTGTGCACTACAAGGAAGTTTATTGTACTGCAGTGCTATTCTTCAAAGATCACCTTCAGTGAGATCTCTTTTACGATTAAACAGCTGAACGAAATATTGGCACAAATATTGATCTAGCTTAACTCTCTCTCTTTCTCCTGGCTTTCATCCCAATTTATTTGGGGTCAGCCCTCCTGGTATTTTTGCCCCACACGGTACGGTTATGTGGGTCTTCTGGTGGGTTATGCCCAAAGATATCCGAGTTATGCGGCTCGCTAGCATGTCGTTTTTGATGGTTTGTAGTCACTGCCACGGCAACTTTTTCCTTCTACTATGTTCATGACTCTTTAACACATGGTCATCATCTCTTCTAATCACAGGTCCGTACCAGCGCAAACGGTTTTCACTAAGTTTGTCATGTATCTTAGTGATTTTAAAACTATCCCGGATATATTAATTGATCTAAATTAACAAATAGGACAATTTTTATCCCGTTTTAATGCTCCCGTGGGATATAATTTAGGACTATAGTTTATTTCTGAAGTCTACGGAAATGAAATCGCAGACAGAAGTCAGTTCTTTATAACATTAGCACAATTATCGTACTAGATAATTATGCTACAGGTCTTAGTTAAAAGTTGAAACAGGACCAATGGTATAACCTTTTAGGCTGTATTGTATCTACCACTGCAGGGAAAAGGCCTACCTTTCTCCGTTCCAACCCTCTCTGTCTAGAGATAGGATGGACCAATCCGTCCTGTAAGAGTCAAGCTCATCCCGCCATCTTCGTTTGGGTCTGCAATAATGTCGCTGAACGTTTTCCGGGACCCACATTGTCTGTTCGACATGCAGACGTGGCCGGCTCAGTCCCACTTAAGCTTGGCTGCTTTTTGAGTCATTAATTCATTATCATAATTATTATCTTTAAGACCCTCACTGCTAGGCATAGGTCTCCCCCAAGGGTGAGTACAGCCGTAATCGCCATGCTTGGCCGATGCATGTTTACGATCGCAGTAGGTGTTATGGTACCTACTCAAAAGGAGCTGCTGCCCATTCTATGGGAAATATTCCTCTGTTATACTATTGGTAAATTTAAGTACGACCTTGAGGTGAACTAGATGGGTTGTCAATCCCTAACAGCAGATACAGCTGGAATGATCGCTTACCTCAAGCTCACTTAACCTGCCCCTAAACATTTTTGATCACTATTACCTACTTCTTTAGATTCAATATCATCCATAATGCTCATCAATGTAAGTCTTAGATTGATGGGCAGTAAGCTTGTGATATATCTTTTTATACCCCGTATTCATGAGCATTATGAATGAAATTGAATCTGTAACATTGTATAATTTAAAATCTTGTTACTCACCAGCCTCAGAGTAAGACACGATCAGCACCACAGCCAAAACGGACAGTAAAATAGTGGCGGAACCTGGAATTATAAAAAGAAAATATCTTTAAAAAAATTCTCATGAATTAAGACATTTTATTATTGAGCATGCGGCAGACATGGCTGACTCAGTCCCACTTAAGCTTAGCTGCTTTTTGAGTCATAATAATCATCATGTCAACCTTTAGACGTCCACTTCTGGGCATAGGTCTTCCCCAAGAGGGGATTCAGCCGTAATCGCCATGTTTGGTCGATGCATGTTGGCGATCGCAGTAGGTGTTAAACTAGTACTCAGAAGGGCGCTGCTGCCCATCCTCTGGTCAATACCCCTCTGTCGCCTTCTACGACACCCACGGGTAGAAAAGGGGTGGTGCATTTCGCGCACCACACGACTTAAAAAAAACCACTATAACAAGAATAAAATTTATAGGACAGCCTAACCTAACAATTATGCAAAATAGTAGATATGTCCCAGTCAAAACTACTTTTGACTACAAAAATCATCAAAATTACTTTTGAACCATTTAAAACTTTTGTTTTGTAGTGGTTCTTCTAACAAGGGCGTTCCGTATGTTTGTTTTTGTAACGCAAACGCATTTTATCTGGGTAAGAGTTTTGACTGTAACAGATATATGCCTACTGTAGAACTGCAACACAAAACGAACCAATTATAAACAATAATTTAATATGCGTCATTCTTCTTAAGTACACTTTGTAAGTACATAACAGGAAAAACAATATTATCCTCATACCTACCTGCCTCATAATCCCTAGTAAACAAGAATTACTATAGGTAAAACTTATTATTCTGGTACTAAACACGTTGTAAAATCCGTGTTTTATGTTTTCAATCGACTTCATATAAGAAGGAGATTCTCAATTCGATTGTATGTTTTTTATTTCCTTTTTGTATGTTTGTTACTCGATTTCTCCGGCAAATTTTAATGTGAATCGATTTTTAAAATTCTTTTTTTATTTATATTTTTATGGATATTCATTTAAAAAAGATAAAATCAAATAATTGAAATAATTTGAAGATAAAATTAATAGGGATCACCCCTAAGGCATTGATTCAGCGCTATTTGAAAAAATCAGCAAATACCTATGTGTGGGGGGACATTTCAGTATTCAAAAATGTTGCATACTTAGACGTTTTAGTTTCTTCACGTTGTACTACAATCTCTGTTTTACCTGTTTTGCAGTTTCATAAAGGATTTGAATGAAAAGGAACTATACTAGTATAGGTACTTAAAAGCTTTTTTATAAAAAAAATAACCGACAGTCCTGTGCTTAAGTTATTTTTCACTTTTTAGTTTTTGAAGGCGGTTATCTTTACCGACCAACGAAAGTGGTTTTTATGTTTGAATGGCAACCCCGATCGATAAATAGGTACCTACTTACTTACAGGTGTTGAAATGCCAAGGGCAAATAGTATGTCATGGAATACTACCTCATAAATTAATTAAATGCGAATTGGTAGGAGGATCACGCTCATACGACCGCCAGATTAATAAATTTTGCAATAAACATAGCCTTGCCGGTTATTGCCAGTACTTAATTGCTATCTTTCTTGATAGGTAGGTACCTACATATGCAATGTTTACAAGTTATCTATAATAATATACATATTAATATTAATACATATATAAATCTTCTGTGCGTGTGTATGAGAGTGAACTCCTAAACGAGGACCGATTTTGATGATTTTTTTTGTGTGTGTTCCAGTTGATTTGAGAATGGTTTAGATTTAAAATTGGACACGGTAGGTGGCGCCCTAGTCGGTTTATTTTTATTTTCAGGGCTTGACATTGTCTGCCAGGCTCGCTTGTAATATTATAAAGAGGTAAAATTTGTATGTTTGTAATTTTGTATGTAGGGGATAATCTCCAAAACCACCCAACTGATTTCAAAAAATATTTCAACAAAATATTTCAAAAATATTTCATTTCTGGGTTGACTGGTAAAGAATGCCTAAGGCATTAAGTCCGCCTTTGTACCTTTGTGCATGAAGTGTAAATAAATAAATAAATAAACAATACGAAGCTACGTTATCCCTGAATGCTATCTATACTAATATTATAAAGCTGAAGAGTTTGTTTGTTTGGTTGAACGCGCTAATCTCAGGATCTACTGGTTCGAATTGAAAAAATCTTTTTGTGTTGGATTGGAAGGCTATAGGCCCATGCGAAGCCGGGCTGGGTCGCTAGTAGGTTATATTGCATTATCAGAAAATTACGGATCCTTGAGAAAATTCACGCAGACGAAGTCGCGGGCAAATGCTTGTCTGTGATGTTTATGTATTTTGATCTCTTAGTACCCAACGGATACTTAGAATTGTATCATCATCATCATCATATCAGCCTATTGTCGTCCACTCTTGAACGTTGGCCTCCCCAAGTGATTGCCAACCAACCTTTTTCTTTCTTTCTTTCTTTCATTTCATACTTTCTCCGTCAAAATTTCCCTGTCAATTTAGTTCAACTCGCTGACACGCTCGCAAGGGTGGCGCTAGTGTAAATTCGAATTATCAACCGAGTTTTTAGAATGCCAATCAAGAAACTCACAGTGGATTCAGATTCGAAGTTAAGAATGAGGTCTTACAGAATCACACCCCAGGTGAGTAGCGATCAAACGCAAGCCTTAAATAATACAAAAAAAAATCTAACTTGGTGAGCTATGTGACGATCAATGATCATACCTTCTCTGTTTCAGAAGAAGCCTTCACCCTGCAGTGGGACAATAATGGGCTGGTATTTTTTTATAATGAACTTTAATAATGCAAACAGGCAAATTCGTTTCCCTATTGATGCGGTGGATGACCTCCTTTTGCTTAGTTTTCCCATGACTCAATACATTTCAAGACACGCGATGTGATAATTTGCATACCATACCTATGTTACGTACAATTCGATATACATTGATTAACTATCAAAGTAGATATACAGTGTGTGTGTTACTGGTAAAGCACTATTATTGGTGAATCTTAAGATTTACCAATATGGGTTAGTAAATGTGAGGTTTGATTTTAAATTCGATTTTCAGGGTTTTACCTATTGAACTTGGCCCTTGTCTAGGTTTTACCAATGATGATTAGTAAAATGTTGATTTTAGTAATGAAACAGCGTTAATGAAACCGCGATTAGGATAGCAGAACAAGTCCCAAACATATCGTCTTTTTAAAAACTTTTAAGGTACTCTCTCTGAGCTCTGAGGTAAAACAACAAAGTTAAGGATTATTTCAGAACATAATTCAGAAATCAGACTTTTAGATACCATTAAGACTTAGTAAATCTTAGGATTAACCGTAGTTCGAACCTTCACAGCAACATACACGATGCATATGTGTTGGATTACTTGTATTCCAGCGAGCTACACACTTTTTGCTCTATTATGTGTGACTAATGCCTTTAGTCTCAACACTATTACTAGTGTAGGCGAGCTAGTCATGTTATTAAATCTATCGCGATAAACAAAGGATTTAATTTTTAGAACTGTTTATATAGCTTAGTAAATAGCATGCAGAATGCAAGTACTTAGGTAGCAAACACAACAACACACCTACTGCTCCTATAAGCTGGAACTGCGTTCAATAATAAAAGTTTTAAAAGACCGACCGACCGACCTAAAAAAACCCCGAATTAATTTATCATGCCAACGAAGCAACATGGATGCCGAGATGGGACTCCTCAACCGACCGACCGACCGACCGACTTGCGTTTTAATTTAATTTTTTATTTGTATTTTTTTTTTATTTTTTTCTAATTGTGATTTTTATGGAACGTGTATGGACTGAAATAAAGATTTTTATTTATTTATCTATATATATAAAAGCGAAAGGTCATTCACTCACTCATCACGAAATATCGAAAACCGCTTGACATAATATATTAAGATGAAATTTGGCAGGGAGGTAGTACATAGTTAGTAGACGTCCGCTAAGAACGGATTTTGCGACATGGTCGGATTAAGGAGGTCTAATGTGTCTCGCAAGTTTGTATGAAAGTCCTTCATTGTTGTGCTATAGACATGATATTTGACAGGGAGATAGTTAATATTTAGTACAAGTCCGCTAACAACGGATTTTGCGACAGGGCCGGATTAAGGAGGTCTGATGAAAAAAAAAATTTTTTTTTGGTGGATATAAAAATTGATGTTAATTGAAAAATGTTATTATTCGACTGATCAATTTCTGAATGATAAATTAATGAAGACTTATTTATTTATTTGACTGGAGAAACATGTTTATTTGAATACTGTGACTAAATGAATGTATGGTTATTTATTATTTTTTGACAGTAGAAATTAGTCCTTATTGTGACATCATCATTTTTGCTTTCATTTAGTAACTAATCATCATGCTATTAATTTTGACATACCTACCTATGTGACTAATTGAATGTATGGTTATTTATTATTTTTTGACTGTTGAAATTACTGCTTATTGTGACATTATCCTTTTTGAAACGCGGACGAAGTCGCGGGCAACAGCTAGTTTATTTATATACCTGTCATACGGAACCCTATGCATAGTGTGAAATTGGGGATTAACAAAACCAGTCACGATGCTAACTTTTAAAGCTAGCTATACAACCGGTCCTGCTCTCTGTTGACCCAAGATACACAGTAAATAAATGTTAATTTATTTACTTATTATTAAAACAACTTTATAATTTTCCAAGGACTCCACGATGAAGGCTCGACCTAGTGTGAAGTTTATGGTCATTTACAATGGTATGGTCATCTACAGAAGCATCAAGGGTGCATAACTGGCACTGTTGGCATCTATACAAATAAATACAATTGAAATGTCTGTTTGTAATGTTGAAAAAACAGCTTTTTACTGCATGCATTTGAATGTTCTGTTTACACGGTTCTAATAACAAACCTGGGCCTCAAGTCTGCTATTACAATAGTGGCAGAATGGTCTATCATTGATTTCATAATTGTTGATTTTGACAAGTTTGGTAATCTGCTAATATAATGGCGTCATTATGACTTTTCAATGGTTAACCACTGACACGCCATTGAAAGAAATGATATAGAATGATAGTCTCGTACAAAATGACAACTGAATGACTGACTTAGGCGGTAATCTGCTAAAATTTTGACAGTTCCTTTGATCAGTGACCTACCATTAGAACGTCATTGTGCAGTCATTGGTTTTGATTCAACCGACCATTATGAATTTTGCAGATTACGAACTTTTAGCAAAGTGACAAGGGGATCGTGTTGGAATGACGAAATTATAAAAATAGCAGACTTGGCCCCCTGTTTTTAACATTTATGCCTGTCTGTCTATCTGTTTGTTCCAGCCAATCTCCGAAACGGCTGGTCCGATTTTGATGGGACTTTCACTGGCATATAGCATAGGCCTACTTTTTCAGGAGTAACATGGACTTACTTTTTCAGGAGTAACATGGACTTACTTTTTCAGGAGTAACATGGGCCTACGTTACGTAATTACACTTGACTGGAGTCCACACCGTTGACAGTACCCAAACTACAACGATTTAATATTCATACTGTGTCTTAAAAAAAACTAAGCAAGTATTTGTTGTTTAAAGTGAACAGTCAACATTGAAAATGGTAGTCACAGCCAAGAGCCAAGTAAATATTGTATTATGCTATACATTTTCAGTTTCTAGTATACGTTAACCTCACATTACATGAGCTTTCTGGACTGTGAGAGGTCAGTATATATTGGACATGTATAGTTTGATATGTCGACGTGCGTACAAGCAAGGAGGCACAATTTGTATTCAAGTGGGTAATGGCCCAATGGCATCTCGTTGCTGTCCCGGATTTTCCCCTCTGTAAACAAAGTAGTTAGACCATCGTGATTCGTGAACTGATTTCGTCAGATGAATCTCTGGAGCAGCGGTCGGCAACCTTTTACCAAGAACCTCGGCCCCCGCCTTCTATAAGGGGGTACTAGACATCACCACAGATAATATATTCAACTAATTGGCATACTTTGAGCTGTCAAAAAGCGATTCCCCCATGCATTTTTCATGGCAATAGCAACTTGTGGTGACGTCACTTTGCCGAATCATTTGACTTACTCTATATAACAGTTAATAGATAAGTAATTGGGTTTTCGGGGCTAAAGTAAAGTATATTTTTAGAGAAGTAGTGTCTTGAAATTATTGGTTAATAGTAAAATATCAACACAACAAAAATAAAAGTGTCAACTGTACATTTTTATTATTTCTGTGTGTTTTGTACAGTTGGATTTTAAGTCTCCGCGCTAATCCGAGCGTTATAAATCCAATAGTGGAAATTACATTACATTATACTATTACAAAGAGTTAAAAAGCTTTTTTTACAAAAAGACAACCGCCTTCAAAAGCTTAAAGATACTTTAGTTTCGGAAGTCGGTGACAATACAAAACAACAAACAGAAAAAGCCACCGACTTCCGAAACTTGCGAAACGAAATTGAAAAGGGACCACACGGGAAGCACCAGCTTTCAAATAAAAAAAGAATCATCAAAATCGGTTTACCCAGTCGAAAGATCAGAGGAAAAAGAAAATAAAAAAATACCGTCGAATTGAACGTGTTCCTTTTTTGAAGTCGGTTTCAAGAAAATTAGTTTGTACGTAGGAGTAACTCCGGAACGACTCATCCGATTTCAAAAATTCTTTAATCAATAGGATGCTACGTTATCCCTGAGTGAAATATGCAATGTATTCTATTATCAAAAGAATTCGATTCGTTATAAAATTCACGTGGACAAGGTCGCGGGCCAAGTGCTAGTAGGTATTAAGGCGCGTCCCTGTGCAAAACGCAGCGCTAGCCGTTTTATGTTCAGTTTTTGGGACCTAAATACTCTATATCCAAAAGAAATATCAACAAATAAAAAATATATTAAATTTCTACATAATCTTGACTTCAAAATTGTAGATCTGATTTTTGTTTAAGAAGTATAGTATTTAACTAATCTCCTCACAACGAAACCACAAAAATGAGAAATAATTATAGAAAACATGCATCTCCTCGGCAAGTAACCATTAATTCGATTTTTTACTAACACTAATGGATAGGCAATTTATTAATGAACATTTTGGTAGAATATTTTTATTCAAAATCCCAAAATGTGATTTTATAAAGATTTAATTCTAAAATCTGAGCGTATTCGCTACTGTATCTCTAGCGCGGCGAAGAGGGAACGAATGCTCAAGGTTATTTGCTCAGGGTACCGCCGAGATTGCGGCAAGTCTCCACTGACGTCCGAATAGTGACAAAATTAAAAAAATTGGCCAAGTGCGTTTCGGACACGGTCCTGTACCATTATCTTACAACTTTATATATAAATATCGAGCAAACATACGGCAGAAAATCAAGTTTGTTGTATGGGAGCCCCCCTTAAATATTTATTTTATTCTGTTTTTAGTAAGTATGTGTTGATATAGCGGCAACAGAAATACATCATAAATCTGTGAAATTTTTAACTGTCTAGCTATAACGGTTCATGAGATGCAGCCTGATGACCGTGATGACAGACAGCCAGACAGACAGACAGACGAACAGTGGAGTCTTAGTAATAGGGTCCCGTTTTTACCCTCTGGGTACGGAACCCCAGGTCGTTTTAGGGTTCCGTACCTTAAAGGAAAAAACGGAACTCTTATAGGATCACTTTGTTGTCCGTCTATCTGTCTGTCAAGGCCCTTTATCTCGGGAACGCGTGGAGGTATCGAGTTGAAATTAAAACCATATACTCAAGTATACGGTCCCTTGATGCTGTAAATGAAAATGAACCCCTTATGTTAACGTGAAAAAAAGATATGGTCGTTTATGTCGGAAAAAACGCATTTATAATATTAAGTAGATTAAAGTATGGGTACTTAGTAGGTATGGATTAGTATAGAAGTATGGATATGTACCTACAAATATGTACGGAACCCTCGATGGGCGAGTCCAACTCGCAATAATAGACCAGTAGGTATTATTCCATTGATGACGACATCCGTAATCTAGATCGGCAAGTGCAAGACCGGTCATAGACATGATGATATTATACACATAGGGTGACTGGTAATTAGTGTACGATACTTAAACACGTGAAGAAAAAATGATTTTTGTACTGGTTTACTTTAGGTCACAGGCGTGCGCGCGCGTTTTCATACGGCTGTTGTGTTATTGTGATAAAAGTGAACCAGTACAAAAAACTTTTATTTTCGGGAAAGTTGTTTGGTATCATGAACACAATCACGTGTTTAATTATCGTCCACTAATTACCAGTCACCCTATATAGGTATTTATGATATCAGCGCGAAATTAAAATGACTCTGAATGATTAGACCTTATGACCTAGTCATCTTGTTTCCATAACATAATAACTGTGATCCATAGGTGTACCTACATTCTCTCATTTCTCTGTATGTGAGCGTACAAAACCTAAATATTTTTTTGTAGATTTTGTCTACAATCATTTAATTTTGCTAGAGTGCAGAACAAGGATGACTAAGAGTCACCCTATTTTGTAGACAAAATATGTGATAAAAAACCAACAGGAGATCGAAGAAGAAGGGTTCCGTACTACCGTATTTAATGCGCCGCACTTCACATGGCGTATTTGTCCAAATATTCGCCTTTATTTGGATAATACAAAATGGACTTTATCTCAATCAGAGTAGGGTAAATTTTGTATTATCCAATCAAGACGAATATTTGTACAAATACGCCATGTGAAATGCCAGCATTAGACTGCCCATAAAAACACGTTTCTTGTATGTTGCTCCCTTTAATTTTCAACCTTAAGTTCTTTTTATTATTTGTAGCGTCCATGGTATGTACGTGCTGTAAAAATGTCAAGGGTCTGCCTACCACGGTTCAAAAGAAACAGCCCTGTGACAGACGGACATACAAAAGTACAGACAACGGAGTCTCAGTAATCAATTTCAGTAGGGTATTTTCTGTGAGGACCTATTTTTTTGTTCCCTAAAATAAATTAAAAACTTTACTTGGCAGCGAATCTCGGGTCCAGGGGTTACCAATCTTTTTTAAACTGCAACTGTCTCCGCAGATTGTCATTTTTAAAAAGGAAACGGGACTCTCCCTCCTCCCTTTTCCGGTATAAAGGTATGTATTTTGTGTAGCTCTAACAGAGATTACTTACTTTATTTATGCATTTAATATATTGATTTAAATAAAGGAAACTTCAAAGATCTTAATTATTACTTATTATTTATTAGAAGACTGGCCTATAATTTTTCAACGGCACGGAAAGCATGAGTAGGTAATGAGTATTGGATTGGAATGTCAATATTGTCTTTAAAGTCAAATTATTTTAATCAATTTACATAACAATGATTCTATGAGATTGAGAAGTCTGTCGCCGCGTCGTGTTTGGCGACCACACCAATGAATTTAGCTCAATGGATAAAACAGTAAAATTTTAGGCAATGTTACGATTTATTTTCCGATTTACCGCGTTTATTAGGTGTACCTATAACCCTGTCCACAATAAGATTAGACATAAACACAAACCTTTTTTACAGCTTCCCTTCAATCGATTTTGACTTCTATTCCGTAGGCTTAAGGATGACATTAGAGGCAAGAAAGTGGTTACAATAACAACTGTTTACTGCAGTTGCCATTTGCCATGCTACTAACGCAATATAAGTCAAAATCGGTTGAACAGACTGTAAAAAAGGTTTTTGTAAATGTCTAATCTTATTGTGAACAGGGTATAGTTAGGTTAAGTTAGATCTTTATTTAGGTTACCTAATTCTATTCAACCTTTTCTCGATAAAACAATCATGAAGTGACGTAGGCGAACCTATTGTGTGAACGGTGTGAACTTATCGATTTATGTTTTCTGATTATAAAATATATGGTTGTGTAAACACATGCCTAATTGGCTTTGTGGAAAAAGCAAGGCTTTTGTGCGGAAACAATAGGCTTTGGAATTAGGAAACAAAACTCTAATTTTCCTTTATTCTCTGTCGGAACGCTGTCGGAATATTCGTGGATTTATTTTATAGTGATTTTTTTTATTTATGTCATGTGAATAACCTCCCTAAATGTAACGATAAAAATTGGGCCCAATAAAAAATAATAACCGGTTTTCCTGTAGTGAAAGATTGTGAAATATTGATGGAAAAAATATAATTTTTAATCTTCGGATAATTTTTCATATAGGTACCATGCCTAGTTTGCTACAGTAAGTTTCCAGAGGCTCACAGACCCCCTTCAACATATTTTATACTAGATATCCCAGAAAAAGATATGCACCCGCCTAAAAAATGTTAGACGTGGACAGTACCAGCGTAATTGTAAGTAAAAATAAATCTTATCTAATATTTTCCCATCCTCCTCTTTCCATTGTTAATTTCGCACGAAATCACTTAGATAGGTCGTACTTACCCATAATTCAGTCGTATAATATTCACTTTGCGTGCACTCGCAACAAACGCTAATAAGAAACTGGTTACTGGTTCCGTAGTCCGCTGTGAAACCTCTCAATAGTCATAAGCTTAATTCAATTATGTATCTTGGCTTGCATTGGCTGACATACAATGCCACCACTTTCATTGTTAAATTACTTTGTATTTTAATGGAATGCATCCATGTATGAGGCGCAATGGATGTGGTATAAAATGTTGGACGAGTGACCATGGCCAATGTTTGCAACCAACATAATGATTTACGATAATGTAAATTTCCAATCGTATCATGTCGATGTCTAAGGTCATGTTTATTAGCCTAAGGGAGCTAAAATTAGCTAAATAATATTAATAAAATTAATAATATTACGATCATACTTTTATAAATAATAAAATAATTAATAAATAAACATATCTTAACGATTTTGTACTTATTATTATCCACTGCATTGAAAAAACTGAAGTAAAGTTACTATGGTTACTTTAATTCTTTTATCTTCTTGCTTTTATTCACTCAAAGTACTAACATATAGGTACTAGGGTTGATGCAACAATGTCTTCTTCTTACCTACCTAGATAAATACAGATCTATGACTAAACTAACTGCAGTGCTATTCTGTTACAATTTCCCTTAGTGAACACCTAAGTGAAGCGAGCTGTCATCCGATTGTAGTGGTTTGGAAATACCTAGTAGGTATCGGGACAGATGACAGCTCACTTCACCTAGGTGTTCACCAAGGGAGATAAGGTACAATCTCCCTGTATGTGTGTGTATGTTCACCAAGGTGAACAGTATGTTTATTCTGTGACAATCTCCCTCGGTGAACACCTAGGTGAAGTGAGCTGTCATCTGTCCCAATGCTAGGGATTTACTAAGTACTACAATCGGATGACAGCTCACTTCACCTAGGTGTTCACCGAAGGAGATTTTAGCAGAATAGCACTGCAGGTGAACACCTAGGTGAAGTGAGCTGTCATCCGTCTCGATGCTAGGGATTGACAAAGCAGACGAATGGATGATAGCTCACTTCATCTAGGTGTTCACCGAAGGAGTTGTAACACTTGTAACAGAATAGCGACATCTCAGGAGAAACACCTACATTTACCTATGTCTTAATTTGGCACTGTACCTATGTACTGTCATACATATATTCTTCTTGCCATAAAATAAATAAATAATAATACGAACGCATCAACTTTTCTCTAAAGAAAAAATAATATTTTTTGAGTGAGCTTACAAACAAAAAATCCCATTGAATTTTATAGAAGTATTGATAACCTAAATTATTTAATGAAAAAGAAGTTTTCACGCCATCTGTTATGCGGCACAGAAACTGTCAAACGTTAAGGCCTCGTGGATTAGAAAGTGCAAGTTATAGTAAAAGAATGTTGAAGTGTAGTGAAAGGATTATTTTGGGTTGTCTTTTGACAGAAAATAGATGACGCTTCTTATTTAAACACTATGGGCCTCCCCCACCACCTCTACTAAACAAGTAGGTACGTAACTACTTGTTTATTAGGGTCTGAGGGCCTAGGTGTGATAGTTTTTATTCAAACTCGATCGCGTTAACGTAAACTATCGCTTATGCCAATTTGTACGCAAAATACGCGCGATTTATCGTAAACTCCAATTTTGTATTACCAATTTCAAACAGCGCAGTCTAGTGGCAACAATAGGAACCACAATAATTATTCCATACAAATTGCCCTACTATAAGTTAGAGTTCGAACAAAAACTCACAATAGGCCCTCTGGAGTACAAAGGGCAGAACTAAGGACTTAAAGGATACATGGTAAGGCGAACCGTCTCTGTGTATGAATAAGTGTCTGTTAAAATGTGTTAAATAAGGGTGGCACTACAATAGCGACCGGGTAAATTAAAAAAGCGCTAAAAGTTATTACAATAGTTTGTTACAAAAAGTTGATAAGTACAATGTTTACAAAATTATTTTTGACCACGTAATAAATAGTTGAGGTTGGGTATACTGGACTGTCAATAACTACTCTCACCAAAAATATTAAATCTAAGTCCGTCAACAACTGCTACATCCATACCATACCCTGTGCGGGCCTGTGCCTACGCTAACGCCATTTTGGCGGATTTTGGAACTGTTATTTAAAGCGGACTTAACGGACACTTTTTCAACTTTCCCCCATCATATGTGGTGACTTTCAGTATATTACAAAGTACACTGTGGTGGTGACGGTGTAATCGGCCAATTCATTGCTATTTCTTACAGAAATAAAAATATTGTTTCTTTAGAACTTTCGAAATTATCCAATTTGGGCAGTCATTCGGAAATAGGGAACATTACGCGAAACTCGGCGCAGAGGGCGCCACTAGCACATTCCGTAAATCATAACCTCGTATTCTTGTTAAACGTTATTAATTGTAATAACTAGGTATTTTGTGAAAATATATCAAAGTTTTAATTAATCTTACTTACCTAACTGTACTTTAACCATATTATGGCGTCTTACGACCATTTGAAAGTGGATTCTAGGTTAAGCTCAGAATGAAATAATATTTGATTGTCTTACATGATTAATGTGAACGTTATTCTGGAAATGCGACTATCTCACCTGAACATATTGATTTTTAGCTGTTTCTCAAAGTTTTCGAACATTTTCTTCTTTTGGAAATGAATAATTCCCTTCATTTCTTCATCGAAATACACAGCACTGATACATTATTGTATAATATAACACACTTCCCAATTTTGAACTCAATTAAAGGCAGAATTTAACGCTTTGAACGACTCGTCGATAAACTGTTTACCAAAGAGTATAAGTAAGTATAGCTCAGCGTGACCACTTTTTCATCACACGATCTACCAAAAATGTTGCTAAAATGTACCAGAATCTACCAAGCCCTGTTTCAAATTCTACTTAAATTCTACCATTAATAATTATTTTTTTCTAGGTGTTTGGTACATAAAATAAAACATATTTATGAACATTTTATTATTTCATACTTATTTATTTATTCTCAGCATTAGCATCACTGTCCTTTTTGACATTTTTATACAAGGTTGTATAGATGTTTTCATGACTTGTGTCATCGATACTTTAGGTTTAAAATTCGTATATTTTCCAGCATTTTTTAAACCCTCTCTAACATGTAAGATTATGTGTTTTGCTTTCGCGAAATTTTCACAGCCACGCTGAAAAAGATGGATTGTCCTACCATTCAGCACGATAGTGCTGTTGTATTTCCTTTTCATGATTTAAACGTTGCGGTTGCTTCACTTTTGTTTTAATTTGAAAATTTGAATTTGAACTCCGCACGCAACAATATTTTAATTTCAAAACAAATAATATGAACTAATGCCCATGCTGAACCGAATGACCGAGATAGCTAGCGATTTCCTAACGTATACCGCCTCGTCTTCAGTGCTTAACTTCATAGCTTCATTCATAGTGATATCATGAAGACAATGAAGACATACCTAGGTAAATAGTGTTGACATTTTGTTTTTTTTGGCCTGGATACTTGTATTTTGGATTACCATTTTTTAGAATGTTCAAAAACACCGATTTTCTACCGAATCTACTAAACTATACCGATTTTCTACTGAAATTACTACTAAATCATCCGACTACTAAATCATCGTTCTTATTGTCTCAAATCTACCAAAAAAGTAGAAATCTACTAAAAGTGGTCACGCTGGTATAGCTGTTTACGGACTATGCTAGTGCTGCACTCTGGTGCCAGAACATTGCAGTAATATCCCCTATGCACGTACAGACATTTCGGCAACTTTGTTTTAGTAAGGATGTAAGGAGATGTAGTACGATATTATTCAGAACGAGTAAAATTCATTATTCAATGTATACATGAACTAGGTTCCAATTTCCGAACGATCAAATTTTATGATGCGGCGCCTACCGGATACAAAGCGAACTAAATTCAAATATTTCGGTTCAAACGTCAAACCACCAACGAACGGGTGAATATTTGTTTGTGGAAATTGTTTTCGTATTTGAATTGTAAAAACTAACGTGAAATCATTATCAACGTGCAAAGTGTACACAAACTATGATAATTTTGTGACTCGTGTGCTTTTTATAACGTTTAAATTATGGATCCCTTCACTCAGGTACGATTGGGCGATAATTTATGTACTAACGGTCGCAATCTCTAAAAGGTCATCCGAAATCGCATGTTTTAACTTCTAAAACTTATTTCCAGCGCATGTTAGAGAGAGCGCGGGCCAGACAGGAGAAGATTGATCAAAAACTTGCAAATACCGGACAGACAATCCCGAAAAGAAAGCCACTTTCAGAAAACATCGCTATAGTAAAAACTGAGAGTTCTCCTGTGAAGTCTCAGAGTAAAATAAGTCGAGAATCAGTTACGTCGCCTCGGAGACAGTCCAAGGACTCTACAAAGTCTGAATCCCCATTGAAAGCTGCAACTAAAAGGTCAAGTTTAAAGTCTGACGTCGCGTCTCCACAGCGGGGTCGTAACGATGTTGTAGTTACAAAAAAGGAGTTTATAAGCCCAAAGAGGGGAAGTATTAACAGACGCAACTCTGATGTATCTGTTGAGATCAACATTTCTCACAGAAATGACATACAAATTGAGGTACAGGTGGAAGAAAGAGATGCTCCTATCAGTGTGGTGTATGACTCACAGGCCCTACCAGGAAGCAACATTGTTATAAAGGAAATTACAGGTAAGGAGTATGAAACAAATTTTCCATATCACCAATAGACAAAACAATGTTAGGTAACTGTAGGTGCTTCTACCGAGCCCATACAATTTAGATACAAACAGTATCATATTAATTTATACATCTAGTTATTATAGCAAATACTTGTAATATGATGTATTATGTAGTAAACAATCACATTGTACCTTCTCTGTGCATACCTTTGCCAGAAAAGGTCTTACCATGAAGGTATTTATTATCTAAATAAGGAAGGACAAGGATGACTAACATAATGCCAATGACACTTAATTTTTTTCAATGTTTATATCCTCACAACTTTACAAAGCTTCTTGTTAGCTACTTATTAGTCACTTCAAAGAGATAATGGTTCCAATAATTAGTAAATGTTTCTCAAAATTTTAATAAAACATTAGCCTAATGGTTGTAAACAGTTATGAATAAAGATTGTGTTGTTTATTGAATTGTTATTTTAAATTGTGCGAGGCTTGTGGCCAGTGTGGTGTCTGTTTTTTGAATTAGGAATAAGATGGCAGGTATAGTTTTCATTTGGTTTATTACTTACTAATATTTAGGACATGCTTTTGGTTTCATATTAAAATCTTTAATAGATTCTTTGTAGGTACTTTTTTATTTTATGTATTAGGTTTTGTCTTTCTGTTCACTTTTTTATCTGCAACAAATATCTTTGATTTAAATAAAGACAAAAATAATCATGTGGTGGTTCAGACCTGCCTGTCATGTGTCGAAGATATGGGTTCACAACTAGGCATGGATAAGTACCGCCTGTGTTCTGTAGCTTTTTCAATTATGAACTTTCTTAAGTTTATTTTTGAGTTGTCAAAGATAGACTTAAGAGAGTTTTTGTCAGTGTTGACTGACATTGATGCAGGAAAACATTGTGTGGCAAAACCAAGGCCGCCGATTTGCGAATTGAACATTATTTTATACTTTTTGAAGGCGGTCTTTTTTGTTAATTTTTTTTTATCTATTTTATCTTTTGCCCAGTTGTGGGACTATAATATTCTGGTATTATTCTGAATGTTCACTAAAATTCACGTAGGAAACAGAAGGTTTTAAACTCATTAGTTTTGGTAATATTCTCATTCGCATCAAACATACTCCTGTACTTCCAATTACAGATGACACATCCAGTGACCTGGAGAAGGTAACAGAAGATACGTTGGAGACCAAGTCTAACCGGGCGGGGCTTCGGCACAATGTTAAGTCTCGTCTTGACCGACTCGGCAATCTGTATTCAGGTATGACCTAACGTTTCGTTATTGTTTAATCTCCTCTTTCCAAATCTGTCATGTGTTACCTATCTAAACTAATATTATAAAGAGGGAAGATTTGTTTGTTTGTTGCGATTTAACTCAAAACCACTGTTCCGATTTTGAAAATGCTTTCGCTAATAGAAAGCTACATTATCCCTGAGTAACATAGGCTATATTTATCACTTGAAAAAATTAGGGATCCATGACAAAATTCACTACTTTTACTTGACCTGTGAGCTGGTATTTGGCAGGTAGTTTATAAGTAGAAAGAATGATTTTGAACTAGACTTCTACATGGACTAATTGGTGGGGCTAACGATCAGACACCTAAGGCTCTGTTTGCATTTACTAATTTACTAGACACTCGGCAATAATGTAGCTTCCTATAAAATATTTTTTTTTATTGTATGGTTATTTTCAGAGCTCACCCCTCTTATAAAGAAACTACAATGTTACCTCTTATAACTTACTAACACTTTTCCCACGACTTCGTCCGCGTGAATTTTCTCAAAGATCCCTTATTTTTTGATAATGCAATATAGCCTTTATCACTCAGGGATAACGTAGCTTCCTATTGGTGAAATAATTATTGAAATCATACCAGTAGCTCTTGATTTTATTTGTTACAAAAATACAAATTTTTGGGGTTTAAAATATTACTGTAGATAAGCTTCTGCCCGTGACTTTGGCTGTGTGGAAGTCAAATATACCATAAAACATATATTATCCTTGGTTTTCTATCAGTGAAAGATTTTTTGTAATCACATCAGTACTTCTAGAGGATACCTCTAACAAACGAACAAAAACTAACAGAAATTATAAAGAAGTAAAATTATTTTACTTCTTCATATTCATAATTTCAGTTAGTTTTAAATTTGGGCTTACTCATCATGTCACTTGATTCACAGTTGAGTCATGCAATATCCTGTATTGATAACTTATTAAATTACTCTCTAATATGTCACAGGATGTGATAACGACAAGGATTTGATAATAAATAGATATTGTTTTAAGATATGATGGAATTGGGAACTGCTAATTTAGTTAGGTTCTTCAGTTACCATTCACAGTTCTTTTTGGTGTGAGCAATAAATCATTGTTATTGACTGGTAATTAACAAATCATTTAATGATACAACCTGTATCAAAGAATATTTAAGCTGCAAATACACCACAATAAACTGAGTTCAGATCTGTCTATTTAGACCCTTCGACTTTGCCGCGAGTCAACTGTTTTATAACGGTTTTTTCGGTTTTTCCAGAGGAGTACAGTATAGGGTTCTTCAAGAGAGGGGTAATTAGGATTTTAAAGAGTATGCAACAACCGTGTGATTCTCCTGGTGTTATAAGTGTCTATAGGTTGCAGTGACTGCTTGCTTACTATCAGGCGACCCGCATGCCTGATTACAGTTCAAATCAAACTTAAGGGGCTATTAAACGACTTTTACAGATTTTAAACTGACAATCACGACAAAATGTGCAGTGTAAATGATTTGAAAAAAATATATGTTAAACTAGAACATTCTCTTAATCACTTAGTAAGTGAATATTTTTAATTATATTCATATTATATAGTTTAATTAATACGTGAAGTTGTGTCTGACGCGGACAAAACATTGACAATCACACAAAATCTACCAGGTATAATTAAACGAAACTTACACCATCTTACAGACAATTTTATTATCTATCTTTTAGTATACGCCTTTTTTTTTATTTTGAAAGAATACTGCAGAAACAATTTCACGTGTCAGCGGGGGTGAGGGGGCGGGGTACTGCTCAGTCAGTAGCGCACTTCACAGCCGCCATTAAGGGGCTATTAAACTACTTTTATTTAATTTTTTCGACTAAATTTTGAAAGTTTTGGACGCAGACTGCGTCCGTTCTGCATCAGTTTTGCGTCCAAAACTCTCAAAATTTAGTCGAAAAAATTAAATAAAAGTAGTTTAATAGCCCCTTAATGGCGGCTGTGAAGTGCGCTACTGACTGAGCAGTACCCCGCCCCCTCACCCCCGCTGACACGTGAAATTATTTCTGCGCAGTCACTCGACTTGTGTTCAGAGCCGCCATAAAGTTTGAATCGTTCTGTACCACCATTGTTGTATATAAATACCCTCATCCTAAATAACCAAATCCCGTTTTGTATTCGCAGATAAACCAACTCTCTCATCACCCATTCACCGCACGGAGCTTGAGTTCTCCTCAGCGACGCCACCATCAGAGCTGGAACCGAAGCAGCCGAAGCCACGCCCTCAACAGGACGGGAAGAAGAAGTTTGGTCGACTGGCAGCTTTAGCAGACCAGATAAATAACTGGGAAGACGATTTGTCGCATCATACTTATGTGAGTGTTGGATTTTGTACTATGTTTTGTTAGAGTAAGGTGGTTTTTCCACTGCTTGATGCGATTAAGAGGTAGCATGAACTACTAGAAACTATGAAAAGTTTTGAAATGAATGTTGTTTCTTTGGAGATGGTGGCAAAATTGTCTGCCGCCATTACCAAAATAAAGTAAAGCCAGCTTAGGAAACATTTTTTGTTTTAATAATAAACAATGCTGTAAAAATATATTTTTATAAGTATTTACTTACAACTACCATTACAGTTTCCCAATTCAGTAATGTAGTTAACAAATTGTTAAATAATAATCATATCCAAAGCATTCTCGACATTTTCTTTTTCGTGTTTTGACGACACGGTTGGCGCAGTGGCTGAGCGATCGACTGCTGCGCAGCGTGTTGCGGGTTCGATTCCCGCCCAGGGTAAATATTTGTGTGATGAGCACTTGTGTTTGCCTTGTGTCTGTGTGTTGTTTATCTATATATTATTATGTATGTATCCGAGACGGCATCCCGGCCGACGCTGAAAATCAGCGCCGTGGTTCGTGCCATGTTGTGCGGGTCAGGCATTATGCTGAGCGTTGGCCGTTTCGCGCGGGGGTGACGCATGTCTTTTTTTTTATATTACATATTTAGTTATAAGTTAATACTGTTATATATTATGTGCGTCGCTTTTACGCGTGAATAAATGGCTTTTCTTTCTTTTTCTTTCTTTTCTTCTTTCTTTATATCAGCTGTCTTACACCCATAGTACAGGGTCTCCCTAGTTTGGGGTCAGATGGCCGTGTGTGAAATGTCCCCACATATTATTATTATTTATTCTGCTATGTCAACATACTCGATCATGGATTGTTCTAATTACCGAACTGGATGGTGGGATAACAATTATTCTCAATCATTACATAGGCCATCCTAAAAGAGTACCTACCACAAATTACGAATAGAGGGATCCACGACAGTTGGGTACTTGACACCACCAATCAATTGACATACTTTTTATGAGCTGTCAAAACGTGATTCCTCCATAGATTTTGTATGACAATAGCGGCCTGTGACGACTTATTTACCAACTCAATTGACTAACTATTAATTGATTTCAAAGCAACTTTAAATCGAATTTTGCAGTTAATTGAAAATTAATCGGGTTTTCGGGGCTAAAATAAAGTGTATTTTTAGATAAGTTGTATTTTGGAATTATTGGTTTAATGGTGTCAACAACCCAGTTGAATAGTTTCTCCGGGACTACTCGAGCTTTATTGTTTCGGCGTTTTTCTGGTGGTCGCCGCTGTTGATTCTGGCTCCTGTAGGCCAGAATCAATAGTTGCAGAGGTTTCGGAATAGTGTGGCGGGCTTGTATACTACAAATAGGTAGATCTGCGGAGGCTTGTTAACTATACCCTGTTCACAATAAGATTAGACATTTACACAAACCTTTTTTACAGTCCGTTCAACCGATTTTGTCTTACATTGCGTTGGTAGCATGACAAATGGCAACTGCAGTAAACAGTTGTTATTGTAACCACTTTTTTGCCTCTAATGTCATCCTTATGCTTACGGAATAGTAGTCAAAATCGGTTGAAGGGACTGTAAAAAAGGTTTGTGTTTATGTCTAATCTTATTGTGAACAGGGTATAGACCCGTATTATAGCCCGAGGTAACTTAAATTGGCAGCTTTTATCAATATCTGTCTCTTTCTTGTTTTACTGGAGAGAAAGAGATTAAAATAAGCTCGTGCCCAACAGAATTAGCACCTATAACCAACAATTCCCAGACCGAATTTCTATAAAGATGCAGTTGATTTTAGCCTTGAAAACCCATTTACTGTGAAATTAGATTTTTAGTTGCTTTGAATTCAATTGAATTGGCAAATTACTAACTAGTAGTGACGTCAAATGTATAAATTTCATACAAAGTCTATGGGGGAATGGTTTTCATAAAAAGTATCGCAATTACCGACCGACCTTAAGTTACCCGAATTTATAGTAGTTACCTATTATTATGTAATAAGCCTGTAAGCCTCCTTAAAACTAATGAAATCATAATAAAATCTCTCAATCAACCATTTTCCCCTCCTTCCAGCAACCTGACAACACAGCAAAGAAGACGACGGCTAAACCCGAGCCCAAGAACAACAAACAGACAACAGAACACAAAAACAACAAACAGGACATCAAAAAAGCAACAACAGAGGCTAACAACAAGTTTGAGAAGCTAGACGCATCCACTGTCGACGTATCGATACATTCCATCAAGGACATCAACAAAGTATTAGATCATACTACCAAGTCTAAACAGGTTTGTTGCAACCTTATTTAATAACGCAATATGCAGGTTTTATAATTCATTTGAAATGACATTCAAAAACTTGTTGCTAGTGGCGATTTTGTCCGCGTAGGTAGGTAAATGTCGATTATGGCGGATGCAGACGAAGACGCATATAAACGTTTTGATCTCCACAGTCATGTTTAGATGACAAACTAAAATGTGTCCATCTCGCCACGGTCACGAATTCATGGTAAACGTGACAGACTTATACTATTCTATGGCATAGAAACGTAATTCCATAGAGTAGTCATTTGTAGCACGGCGCCGAGGGCACTTATTTGGTTATTTTACGGGGCAATCAAAAGGTTAAAAAGTAACCCATGTCCTTCCCCAGGGATCAAGCTTCTTACCAAATTTCATTAAAATCGGTGCAGCTGTTTCGTCATGAAACGTGACAGACAAAGTTATTTTCGCATTTATAATATTACTATGGATTACTATGGATAAAGTCCCCCACGACACTGAGTTTGTGTTCATTCGGGCTACTCTCAGAAATTACTGTGTCAATATTTATATGGTTTTTACCAATAAAAAGAGGAATTTTCCAGGAAGATTGGTCTATAAATTAAATCCCTGCCAGTTTGTTGTAAACAAGCCCTCCACATCGGTCTCCACCGGCGGTTTACAACAGTGTAAACAAACACCTGTTTGCAACAAAAATACGCAAACACCAACCGTGGGCTCCATAAGATGACCCCTGTTGGAAGCTTGTTTATAACAGTCTGGGCCGGCCTTTATTACCAAAAAAAATTAGGTATCGAAATTGCATATGGACAAAGCCGCAGGCATAAGCTAGTTTTGGGATAAAATTAAAAGCTATCACCTCTTTGCCTTCTTCAATATAGTACAGGGTGATTAAGGGATTGCCTAGGAATGAAATAACATTCTTACGTCAACTAATAAGAAGAAACTGATCATTCATATTTCTGACAAGCATGACGCCGTTTCCAAGCAAATGCATCGACTTCTGCTGGTTTAGAAGTAGGTCTATTTTTTAACAGACTTCATAAAATTGAGGGATTCTCATTTCGAGCCATATGTTTTTTAACCGACTTAAAAAAAAAAGGAGGTTCTCATTCCGACCCGTATGTTTGTAAGTGTGTATGTATGCTTGGCCGCGATTATGTCCCATTTGACTGAACCGATTTTAACGCGGTTTTCAGAAAAGTATTTGTTACATTCTGGAGAAGGTTTTAGTATGCAATAAACACAAACATATTCACCGCTTTTTGAAAAAATCAACAAAAACCAAAAAAATGTGACATTTTCGTTTCTTCCATCTTTGGAGGACTTTCTATCTCTGTTTTATCTGTGTTGCCGTTTCTTAATGGATTTGAGTGATAAGGAGGCACTAAAAAGTGGAATATAAAGACTTTTTGGAAAAAGAGAACCACCTTTTGACGTGTCGGTCAAAAGGGTAAGCAGAGGTGACTACTTAACATCGAGTCTTTTATGGTTAAATTCTAGTTTCGTAGATACCTGTGTATCTGTAAATTTGCATGCCATATGGTATGATATGGCTAATGGACATATGACCTTTTCTTTTGTACCCATATTCGCAAATGAGTAACACTGATTATGATTATCTCCTAAGACCCCCATACATCCCCCATAGGAGGGGGGGGGGGGGTTATCTCCTATTTAATAATTGATTTATTTGAACAAGATTTGCACGCATTTGTTTTCTTAAACTCAGATACACTCCCATATACTCAGAAATAAATAATCTTCTATTCTATCTCAGATTATGAAACAAAAGGCAGTTAGACCGCGCGGAACACTGAGAGTGAAGCCAAAAAGACAAATACAAATTCAAAAGCAAATACCTACAACGTGCTTCGTGCTGTACTGACACGAGTCATTATAGCACAAAACGCTGCATCGATAAAAAAAAAACAAATAAAAATACCAACACAAATTCAAAAGCGAATACAATCACGAGATCGTAGATATTCGCTTTTGAATTTGTATTTGCTTTGGTGGCTTCACTCTTAGTGTTCCGCACGGTCTATCTGCCTTTTGTTTCATAATTTGAGTATTCTATTATAAGATTATCTTTAAAAACTTATCTAACTTGTTCACAGACCACCAAGCAGTTCGACTCAAACACCTTCACGAAACCATCACAACCTTCAGTGAACGAGTGTCAGAGGCTGGGCAGGCAGATAGTAGCCGAATTGGTAAGTACATAGCATGTAAGACGTGACTGTACATAATGATGTTTACCTTTTTAGGTGATTGTGTGGTTTTACACTACGTTTGGATGTGTTTGTGACTTTCCATTTAGGTTCTTTTTGTTTTTATTTTATGATGTAAAGGAAGATGAGATTTGAAATTCGAAAATAGAATTTATGGTAATTGAAATGAGTCAGAAGGTAAGCTAGTTCTCTTTATTTTATTCCTTGAATGAATTAATATTAAAACAAGCTATACATGGGCTGCTTGGGTAGTTGCATTGTCATATCCTATTTGTATTTTTCTGATCCCAAAGTGGCTTGTTTAATGCCCAGTTTCTGAATTCATTTAACTGGACTATATCTATTCGATAGTACTATTGGTTTGATATTACGTTTCCGAGCACTAGGTTAAGGAAGAAAATCACTCAAATCGATAACTATGCTGAATGAATAGCTATCGAAAGTTTATCCGAAGACCGCAGAAATCGGGACTATATTTACGTTTTTCATAGCTTATTGGTATTTATCTATATTAAGTCTGTCCAGAACTTAGCCACGACTTTGGCCCCATCAGTAGCATTCATCAATTCCTGAAAGTGGGTCTCAAGTTCTGTAACAAAATAAATCAGCCGCGTCAATAATGTAGCGGCATCAGTGACATTTTTAATGTCCTCTTAAAGTGCTGGTGTATGGGCTCTTACGACGCTGTAGCAAATGGGCCATCGTCTGGTCAGATGCACTATTACCCGACCTTAATGAAGAATAAGAGGGGTCAGGCAATGCAGGGTACTGATCGTACATATAACGAAAATTGGGAATTATTATTTTCCGAAATCGCATAAGTCAAGTTGTTGACAGAAACAACCGATGCAGTCCGTGTATGGCTAAATCCCCCCTTTAGGAGCCGGTCCCATTCACAGCTACTCAACTGTAGAACTAATAATTTGCCATTTATGTCTAAACTTGTAAATCAAATTGAAGTTTAGCTCTTTTTGAACTACAAAATAGCTCCTAGCTATTATAGCAGGACCGCTTATCTGAGACCATTCCTGAGGTAGCTGCGCGGTGCGGGAGGAGTGACAGTTGTCACAAGTTGACGCATCAGTGAGCTCTCGCGTCACGTCACCACACCCCTCTCACACCGCATAGCTGCCTCAGAAACGGTCTCAGATAAGTGGTCGGGCTATAGCTCTTAATGGGACACGCCCTTAAATTGATCCTGAAGATGATTAAAGTCGTATTTTTTGTTTCGTTCTAACAATAATTGTCTATATAACATAAATCATAGATAATTATTATTCTAGGTCACTAATACTAGTTTTAGTAACTAACAATCCCTCAGTTTCTTATGATTGGTACAATGGTTACCGTGTGTTCTTGTTAAAATATTTTAACAACGGTTTTGGGGTATATTTCGGATTATTTCGGATAAATTATCGGTTCGGTTTGTGGTGAACGGCGAAGTTGCATTGTGAACACGACAAGGAGTTTTAACATTATTTCAGTATCTACAATTAATATTAAAATAAGTAATACATAGAAATAAATAAGCTAAGCATAATATATTTATATTATGATATAAATACATTTATGGAAAAGCACATATTGACTGTAGAAATAAAGTGCCATGTTCTATTAGAAACGGTTATTGAATCGACGTCTGCGCAGATTTTGCTCAGGGTTTAACGCCTTAACGCCGTTAAGGCCTTATCGTGATGTTGCTCTAACGTTTATAACAGGAGCTACATTGTCGATAATTCATTTGTCAGACACTTTTAAACCACGTAAGTATCTATGACATTATCGACAAGGCTCTTTCGCCAGTCTTATGGGTAGTAGGCGATACAAATTACAAGTGGACCTAATTTTACTTTTATGTCATGTGCAGAAGGTTTAAATTGGAATTATTTATGTACATGTTTACATACTCACACACATTTTGCTGTTATAGTATGCCAATATTATCTAAAAATAAATATTTAAATAATAGACCAGGGACAAACTATGTTTACAAACAAAGTACAATGGGTTACAGTTGATATTTAATCGTAATGTAATGCCAACCCGACAATGGACTACAGATTTGCGTAGTAACTATATACGACCTTTACTTTTTAGCAAGCAAGGCATGGAGCAGTGTTCTGACTAAAATATTTAGAGAATATATCCAACAAGATTCTGACTGTGGTGAACGAAAACGACCTGGACTCACCAACCTGCTAAACAAAAGTGGTGATTGATGTATTTTCCTTATCTGTATGAAAACATCTTCTTTGCCCAACAGCGGGCCAGTTACAAACCGGTGTTATTGTACTCCTATAATAGTCCAATATTTTTTATTCATTATCATAATTGAAGCCCTTTTTTACAGCCTCTGCCAAGTATGGGACTCCTTCTTGTGACTTTATCTGTACTAGTCTCGAATAGTATAATATGTAATAGTAGCTCCACAGTTTTCTCAGTTCTTACCTAATCAAGGATTAGAGTCGCGCCATGTATCGTCAATTTGACGAGGCGCCCGCATAGAATACTAATAGATACGATTTTGTTATCTACCGCCCATTTATTTTTATTTACATGTCTAGCCATACTGTAATTTGAATCAGATGTTTAAGCAGTGGAGTTTTTTATGTATCGTTTTATGTAGGTACCTAAATGGTGCACTTTTTTTTTGAGGAAAATTGTGTTGTCATAGTCATGTACGTTTTTGACTGACAAAAAAAGTGGTATCATGTTTTCGTAAATTTTTTTTTATGGCGCTCTGGATTATCCTCATATGATTATGTCCTTTGGAGATGTTGTGGCCGGAACTGACTAAAAACCGCCTTTGGGGGCCACAGCAGATCAGAGGGGAGAGTGAAATGTTTGACTCCCGCTGCGACATCGGACGGGACGCTCGTGAATCACTATCCTTCGCCACGTCGGGACCTGTTGGGTTCCGGATGTCCCGAAGTCCAATCTGCCCAAAATATCTTCGTTATGTCTATGGTCGGTCTTGTTGGTTAGTAGCTGGAGAATCGATTAGCCAATGCCATTGTTCCTATACTTACTATTATATTTATCTGATAATTGATGTTTATCTGATAACTCCATTTCAATATCAACATAATTATTCTCTTCAAAGCTGTGTTTTTTGAAAAGTCTTTTATTTACTACTTTCATTTTAAATATTACACTGAATAGCAGAAATAAACTTCTAACTAATTTCTCCTCTCGAGGTACGCCTTAGTGTGAGCCGGAGTTTTAAGATTTAAGAAAAATAGTCACTTTCCAAATTATCTAACAGTTTATTTTTGCAATATCCTTGTTTATCACCAGCAGGTTTTCCCTAAAACCACTTCTGAACTATGCATCAATGTCTAAGGCCTTATGCAAAACAATATAGTGACTCATACTCTTGCTCTTTTTTTTATTGTGTTTTAATATCCAGAGGTGATAAAATTTTAGTGCTTTTGAAACCTTGCAAAGGACTTCTTAATGTCCTTTTGAAAGCTTTTAATTTTTAATTATCCTGTAGACCTTGTTCTTTTTGATCTACTGGTTATGTTTTCAAAAGCTTTTACAATTTTGTTTTTCAATTTGTTAATAGGTAGGTCCTTTTGCGTCAAAATTATCTTCCGAAGACTGACCGTGATGCAGATTAAAGCGACAGTAGAAATTAACAATAAGTAAAACAAACAAACAACAATCCATAACATATTATTACAAATTATTTTAAGTAGGAAGGCACTGGCTTCTTCTAGTGCCTCCGAACTACGAAGGTTGACAGTTAGCTCTCCATACTTATCCTTTTCTTTCGCGAGTTGGAATAGTTTCGCTGCGCTCGAGATACTACCCCACTTTTGTAGGTTCCATAGACTTCCTCCTGCGACTTAGCCCATCATTAACTGTTATAAATTTTACCACGGCCCCTGGCATTTTTTTCGAATTTCTATTTTAGCCGATTGCGACGAAGCCCAAATAAAAGTTAAAGATTTTAGCTAAAACCGTTTTATACGATCCAAAATTCCTTCATGACGAGTGTGTAACTGGCACTGCTAGCTTGCATTAGCTTTATCAAAACACGACAACCAACTGCACATACCTATCTATAAATAAAACCCCACCATATCTAACCGTGCTACCCTTTGTCCCTTCGTGAACGGTGCCCGACAAGTTTTACGACTTATTTTGATCTTTTACGGCTATATTTAAAGCTTTCGTTATTTCACCACGCCGTCGGCCATATGGGTGGGCTTATACGACAAAAGGGTTTCTGGGTTCGTGCCGATTTTGTAGTTATAGGGCTGTCTAAACCCCTGAATAATAACGGGACGATGAATAAACAGTAGAAGAAGAAAAAATAGGGATTTAGTTTCTCAGAACATTTGTTTTCTCAAAAAGGTACGTTCAGTTTCATTCGTCCTTGTAATTATTTTAATCATGTGCTTTCTGTTGGTATTATCAATGCTCAATATTTTATTTATTTCATGTACGTAGCGGACAGCGTCATTCATTAGTTACCCCATTTTTAAGGTTTTTAATGCGTAAGGGATACCTACTCTACTAAAATCACTTGTTCAACCCATCTTATCTCAATGCTGAATGTAAGTCTCCTTCGTTACACACCATCCTCCTTTCCAAAACATGAAAGCTTTTAATAATTACCAAAGGTTGACAACCCTAAACCCAAGGCCAACTCATAAAATCAGCGCAGGAGCATTCTTTCACCACTCGTTCGCATTTCAGTGCGCATAATGCCGTCGTAATATGCGCTCGAGTGTTCACTATTGTTTCGCTTTACACAAATCATATTATTTTAAAAGAAGTTTCGACGAACTGTTTTTCTGGATCCCTTTTGTTTCCTCTATGGTTTTTATTATTTTTTCGAGACAGCCCTGAATGTGTTCACCGCAAAACCTTTTCAATACCTATATATTTTTTAAGTGTGTAATAAAAAATATTGTGTAATATGTATGTTCTGCGGATTTTCATCAGTATTATAGATTCCTGTTTTACTTACACAAGATACCTGTAGGATTTCTAACAAAAAACAACCTTTGAGAATACGGTCGACTACTGAAAGGGGTTTAATAAACTAAAATCGTCAAACAATAATTTATTTATTTATTCAATAAAGTACACGAACAGCATAATAATACATTTTCATTATCTCCTCTAAAAGCTTACAAAAAAATAACATTAAAAAACAAACTCCCATTCATGCATTAAATTTTTTCCTCCCTTCACACCACGTGGGGTCTTTGTGACGACATTTGTTGCTATCACACTCATTCATCCGTTTTGATAGATAAACATAATATTGGGGTGTTACTATACTCCATTCATTATAACATTAGTCAAATACATATGTTAACCACAGATTAACTAACTTCAACGTTGTCGTTATTGATGCTAGCTAGTATTAAACTCCGATATTTTATGATAATTAATACAATCAGGTATGGGGGTATTGTAAATAAAGACTACAGTAACAAGTATTTATTTGACAATTATAATAATTAAAATTATCAACATAACTCTCCCAGTTAAAATTTCAAGTTCAAGAAAAGAAGAAAGGATATAGTTGTTCAACAATATAACCTCATATGGAGCTCATGGCTAGTTAAATGCCGGACAGATTGATCGGTCAAAGGTTAAGCTACACTTGCTGCGGTCGGTCTGTGGATGGGGCCATACTTTTCATACCAAGTTCCCTCCGTGCCTCGGAAAGCACGTAAAGCCGTTGGTCCCGGCTGTCATTCGTAGACCTTTGACAGTCGTTATGAGTAGTCAGAAGCCAGAAAGTCTGACAACAAATCTTACCAAGGCGTATCGTGTTATCCAGTAGCTGGGTTGTGGAGGTCCGATAAGCAGTCGCTCTATGTAAATCACTGGTATTTAGCTGCGTCCGGTTAGACTGGAAGTCGACCCCAACATAGTTGGGAAAAGACTAGGCAGATGATGATAAGCTCATATCGTTATTTGACAGCTTTTTGTATAATAAGTGGAATAAGTATTATAGTTGACCAAGAAGCTTATAGATAAAAGTGGAGGCAACACTCTAAATACCTAAGTGAAGCCAACTGTGGGCAGATGCTCTCTTTCTGAATGCATACATAAGATAAAGAAAACACATATCACTGTCTCGTTCTTATGTATGCATTCAGAAAGAGAGCATCAGCCCACAGTTGGTTTCAAGATTTTGTTCTAAGTGTTGGCTCCATTTATACCTATATCTTCATGTAGTTGACCAATGAATCTTGACAGTTGACGCTGCTTGCTAAGACATACATGCCAATCAACTGTCAATTCAATACATTAAAAATTTTAGTTGGCCTGCCAAGAAAAACTGCAACTTGTGAGATGATCTTTTGTTTAATATCAATACGGATAGTACGCATGTTGCCAGCAACACTGCAATATTCCATATTGCCAGCAACCCGTTCCCACCAAACCAAATTGTTAAAACAATGTTGTGTAACTTTGTTTCCGGTGTATATGGGGCATTAATGGCACTTTGTTTATTTATGAAAATAATAATATTCTCCCGATCAAATTTCGTTCACAGTGGCCATTGTTAATGTAGACTAGCCAAGTGCGTAGGAGATATTATGCAAAAGCATGTGCGCAAACGCAGGTGTACTCCTTCCCTCAGTCTCATTCTCATAGTCCAACGATGGGACGGCAATATGACACGGGAGAGGCGCAAGACCATTGGTTGCACGTTAAATTTATTTTTATTGCATTAATATAATTATTCTCCTCTCAAAGAGCTCCTGCTCAGTTCGTAACACGTAAGTTGATTGTGTTTGTAGAATTTTTAGAGGGTGTGAGCTTGCAGATCTGTCATACAGGTCCGGAACCCAACCCAGTATAGACTCCAGCTCTCACAAAGGTTATTAGCCAACTGTAACTTGATGCTATGAAACAACAAACTGTACCTTTTTGAGAGAAATAAATTTAAATTTATTATCATTATTCTCATTTATTCATCTTTTAGCCACCTAATTTACATTTTTAAATATTAATAAAAAAAAACATTTAAAAATATAAAAATAGTAGCCCACCGGTATCGGGAACAGGGTCCAAGCTACCGGCGGTCAGGGCTCCAGAGAGAAGAACCTCCTGACAATGCGGGCCGTGTCCAGAAGTACTGCCTTCTGAATCAAGCCCTTGATCCAGCCGCCTAACGAGAGGCGCCGCCCTTAGATATTATTATTATTACGTGTTTTCCAAGGCATGGGGATGCCACTCCATCCACTTCAAGACTCCGGGCATGTGCCAGTATGGATATGGCAGTATGAATATTGACATGGTTTTCTTCCTAAGAATTGATTAAAATTATGTTACGAATTTTAGGTCTTATTTCAAAATTGCTATCGTTATTTCACATAATATAACTGCATACATATTCATTTTCGTGACTGTACCACCCTGTGTTTGACTAAAACTCATAACAATGAAATACATTCGTTTGCATTGTATGATGATTTTATTTTCATAGTCCGTTCATCATAGCAGCCGAATGGGCTGACCGACATAATAGATCATTTACTTTGTAATACCTGGGTCCTTGAATGGTGATAAATGGCCATTGTGCAGGTGATAATCTCATAGCATAGGGGTCCATTCAAGATAAGGTGTTTAAAATTAGATGTACAGTTGAACAAACTATTTGGTGTATTATGTAAAATATTCATCTTTACACTTCACGGCCAACATGAATGTGCTGCAAGCTAAGGGGTAGGGGTGTTACCCAGTAACTGAATTGTGAAGGTCAGATAGGTGTCGTTCCATGTAAAACATTGGTATCCAGCTGCATCCGGTTAGGTCGAGAGCCGACCTCATTATAGTTGAGGAAAGCTTAGGCAGATGCTGAGTTGCAAGTTGCCTGTATACCAAACGGCTTGTCGGACTGTACACGTAGACACATTGAAGCGAAACATTTCATTGGTGAAGTAGGGAAAGCAAAATAAATATAAGGGCCTTACTTAATTTTGAATATTCGAGTATTATCGCTCTAACCCATTAGGGGTTAGTACGATATCAGAATGCATGAACATCCTTACTAACCAATCAAAATTATAAAAGAATATATCGATATCATAACGTCTGCGTTGCCCTCTTTTGCAAGACATGATGACTGCTTTGCTTTAAAGACTCAGTTTATGTGTTTGCCATATTATTTAAGGAAATACAAACACAGACCGCTCTCATTCCGTCCTCGCCGCCGAGGCCCACCACGACGTCCACGTACGTCCCCTCCCCGGCCCTTGCTCGTGCCAGTCCGCGCCGCTGAGTCTGTAGCTTTCAATTCGTCTCTAAATAATCAAGATCCGATCCAGTCTGTCCTTTTGCTATCCTCTCCCTGCGACGCCTTAAGTGAACGTCCGTACTCCACAGGGGGTGCCCTTAGCGTGTAGTCGCTTAGTTTCTAAGTTTTTGCTTTGCCTAGAGGCTTTACATTCTCTTTAAGGCACCACAGGAAAGTCCGGTTAAGCAGCCGACAACCTCCTAGGTAGACCTGAGAGATGCCATTCCGAAAATAAACCTAGTCTCATGTAGTATATTATGCTCTTCTTTTAAAGGCCTTAGTTTTTCGGAAGCAATCACCTTGTAGTTACCCTTACCTTTGTCCAATAAAGTATTTCGAACTCAAAGCTCTAATACAACTTACTTCCTACCATCCCAGCGCACACAAATCGGTTTCAAAATCCACGGAAACATTTCTATTTTCACCTGTGTATCTGTGTTATGCGCAGGAGTTCCGTGTGCAATCTAAATACGCATCTCGCATGGTGTGGCCGCTTAAAATGTCATCATGTTCATCGGTTTACGTTTCCGTGTTACTGTTATATGGGTCGGTATGGTTCTGCATATATTTGTGTTACGTTAAGTAAATGTCTGGTTGTGAAAGATAGATTTACTGATTTACTTGCTTGGGGAGTTGAGTTTACTTGTGAATTGATCTGCTGGTCTGTTCCGTAAAAAAATGACGGCTCCACCTATCTTCATAAACAGACATTTTACAATGCTTAGCAAACAGCTACTACTGTGTTTCGATTTATTTATAACTGACTAATATCTGCCCGCGACTTTGTCCGCGTACAAGTCAAATGTCAACCATATATCAGCCCTAGTGTGGCAACTCTTACAAACAAACTTTAAATAATATAGATACAAAGGTTGAGGACGGACCGAATTTGTCTAATTCAATATAAGACAGAAGTAGGAAAGTGACGTGCGAACGTAATGCCTTTGTGCATAAATTCTAAATAAAATAAAAAAATAAGTTGCTAACTGACTTAATTCTGCACAAGAGTATATAGAGTATATTTATATATATTTATGTAATATATTTGTAAATTGTGTTATATTTTTAATATGCACCTGCCATGTTATGTCTTCACCGTCCTTAGTTGACTGGTAGAAAAAGCTCGTGATTTTTACTCATTTAAACAGCATCTACCTCCACATCTAAGAACAGATGGATACCATAAAAGAATGCAATATATTAACATAATTAGCGCCATAAAGCTTCACCATGGGCTACAAAGCGTAACATTGACCACAGATAAAACATTATTCTCAGTATTATGAGTGTTGAATTACGTTTGACTGATAAGGGAGCTTGTTCTGGCTTTTCGGTCTGAATAATTAACACGTGTTCAGAATGAGAACCGATCACTTTTCCGAATTGTTTTTGTCCGGATTTCATTTTACCGAAAACTATTGGCCGACGTCTTTTTATGTCTACCAAGCAACATCCAAAATTGCCAGATTTTCATGACACCGTTTGAAGTCATCCAAAGAGATGAGTTCAGTTGTGTTTGCATAACTAAATCCAGTTATGATTTAATCTGCCCTTTATAAAGCACTAAAATGTTGATTTTCAAAACCAAAAGAAGATTATTTCTCAACAGACGTTGCATAACGCATGACAGCGAATCAAAACAAAGATCGCCTTATAGTCCAACAGGGAAGGAATTATCAAACTTTCCAGAAAGCCAGCCATGTGCTATCGTAACCAATAAAAGGCCCACACACTATAAATCATGGCCGCATTAAACGGTGTGAATTTACTGTTTTTTTTACAGCCCGTTACAGATTAATCGCCACAGCTATTATGTCGCAATGCTTTTTTTATATATCAATTGCATCATTGTTACGACAGCTTCCCTTCCCTGCAAAACTAGCCAGATTAAAGACCCATGCTTTACTAAAAACTCCATAAAAATGTGGGTCTATCTAACTGGTCACAGTAGAAGTTTGTTGAACCAAGTTTTTGCGCATCATTTACCGGTCTGTTTGAATCGGGCAGTTTTTCTGTAAACGCTTTTATAAGATTGATTGCTTGGGTGCATCGAACTTGGGTTAGACATTCAGGATTATAGAATGTTGGTTTTATCCGAAGGTCTAGACGCCTTGAATTTTGACTATGAGCGATTACTACAGAATATATTACAATACCAGGGGAAGTGTTGCAGCATTAGTCATTTTGCTACGCTTAAGTGATGTAAGTTCGTGGTAAATTAGATGTAAAATCTGCTGTAGGTGCTGCAAAAAAATCTTTATTGCAAAATCATGCTAAGTTCTAGCATACGTTCATACGTACAATGATAATGAGAAGTTCATATGAGTAGTTTTAAAATTAATGTTAGGTAATGAATTCGCACATTAAATCAGTGAGCCAGCAGACCATTGCTTGCTATGCATGCTTCCAGATCTCGCCCTGGTCGTGTCCGATTTTCATCCCATCGGCCTATGAGAGTGAAGAAAGAGATAGTTGACCTGTGTTTGTGCACACACTTCAGCACTGTAATTATTCTCCTTCGTAGGTACTTGGTTACAAAGAAGACCACATTGAGATTAGCCACCGTGACCGAATTTCGCTCGGGAGAATATTATTGTACAAGACACCTCAAATTATCCAGCAAGATGCCGAGTTACTCTTAACATAATATCATACATCCTTAAGACCAGGGTCTTAAACCAGTGCGTCCTACCCGTAATAACTTACGGAGCTGGAACGTGGACACTCACCGTGGGCCTGGTCCACAATTTCAAGGTTGCTCAGCGTACTATGGAGAGCGGGTGTTCGGGGTTGGCGATCTCTGAGGGAGACCTATACGTTCAGCAGTGGACGGCAATAGGCTGATATGATGATGATGCTGATATCATACATCGCAAAGATTAATTAACTGTTGTTAGGACAAAGGCAAACTTATCCTATAAGTAATTTTTACAGTAAATCAGCCCTCCCATCTGATTTTCGTACGTCGTCGTAGGACTTGACGGCAATTCCCAAAAGCGTTCGCCAGTTTATTTAACAGTTAAGTAGTCCTAAATTAGACCACGACCCTTGTCAGTTCAACTAAGTTGTATGAGTTAGTTGAACCATTGACCGTAAGGGGAATGTCTATCACAATTCGGCAGGCACCCGAACTTAAGTAAAGTAAATTGGTTAATAGGCTCCTATCTATTTTGGAGCGTGGAATTTGATATTTTCGGGTAGACCTCATTGATGGCCGGATTTTTGTCTTCTAAAAGGGTGACATGTATTTTTTGGTAATTTTTTGTAAAATTCTGACATCGAATGATACGCGTTTTTATATACCTACCTAACGGGTGTAAAAATGCACTTAACAAGGCGGAAAGTTACTTCCCATCATTGCAATATTTTTGTTTGTTCTGGACCATACATAGAAACCTGATTATGGCGCTATTGAAGGTCAAAGTTTTAACCTTTTGCCGTCTCTTTTTACGATCTTCATCACGTCCACTGAGGCCTCCCCCGAAGGGGGGGGGGGGGGAATCTGCCATAATCCCCGCCTGGACATCTTGGGGATCGCAGTAAGGTTGTCAAGTACAAGGAAGACGCTGCTGCCCGACTTCCGAATGTTCCCTTAGTCCTTCTACGACACTCTCGGGATGATATGAGTGGGTGCTATTCTTGCCCGGATACCCCACGGGTTTTTTAAGTCATCTGACTAGCTTTTTCCTACCGGGGTCTGGTTCTAGTCCAAATAGATGCAGCTGAATACCAGTGTTCTATTTACTTTTTATTGGGTAGGACGATAGTCCCTGGTATGACTGGTTGTCAGTCTTTCCAGCTGCTGACTACCCATAACGACTGTCAAAGATGTACAAATGACGGCCGGGACCAACGGCTACGTGCCGTTGGTCCCGACACGGATGGCTCTCGGTATGAAATACCACCCATCTACGGACCGACCGCGGCAAGCGTTCATTACTTAACAACGAGCCCTTTCATTATTTTAACTGATGATTTAGTTATGTTATGTATTAAATATCCTTTATTGTGGTTTCTTGTTCATTTGATTTTGCGCGAATCGTCATAATTGCATTATAATATTTGCTTACTAGCTATTTTGATATAGGTACTAATTACCCAAGTAATTACATGTTATAATGTAAGCATTATTGTCCGTATTAATTCATATTCAAGTTCAATATGGAAATTTGGTTTTTGTAGACGTTTCTGTGTGGCTTGTATCTTTAATTTACTAATTACATAATTCTTTGTAGTTTTATGTGCTACTGGTGTACCTAGTTTAATTTTTTAGTAGATCCCAATTTAAAATTAAGTCTCCAAGGACGATATAAAATAATAATAACTGTCCCACTGCACCCCCCATTTCTACCCGTGGGTGTCGTAGAAGACGACAGAGGGATATTGACCAGAGGATGGGCAGCAGCGTCCTTCTGAGTACCATAACGCCTACTGCGATCGCCAACATGCATCGGCCAAGCATGGCGATTACGGCTGAACCCCCCTCTTGAGGGTGACCTATGCCCAACAGTGCGCGTCTAAAGGTTGAAATGGTGGTGGTGGTGGTGGTGATCCCACTGCAGGGCAAAGCCCTCTTCTCATACAGAGAAGGCACGATCATAGATCACCACGTGCGCTCAAGCCGGATTGGCCATTTCAATCTTCATTATAAATCCAGGTTTCCCCACGATATTTTTCCTTCACCAATGTCTAAATGAGATAAACTTTGAAACTTTGTATAAAATTTAAAAAGTCACATTGGTACTTTCTCGTGCCCGCTTGCGAACCTATAACTTTGTGCGATAAGAGGCTATACAATTTGTAGAAAATCTATTTAGGAACCAAAGTTGTTAGCTAGTGATCACACTACACTAAATTGAATTCTAAACTAGACCAATTAGAATTCAATGTAGTAAACCACCATTTTATACTAAATCGGATCCATCATCATCGTCATCATTATCAGCCGAAAGACGTCCACTGTTGAACATAGACCTCCCCATAAAAGGGGCGTTTTGCCATAATCCCCACGCTTGGCAGACGTCTTGGTGATCGCAGTGAAGCTGTTAAGTACACGAAAGCCGCTGCTGTCCAACTTACGGATTTTTCCCCTAGTAGCCTTCTACGACACCCTTCGGGATGAACGGAAATCGGATCCAATCTATTCTAACTGTGATTACACCTGCCGATTTCCTAAATAGATTTCCTACAAATTGTACAGTGTAATAAGACTTTTAAGAACCACTGGGGTATCTGTCAAGGACGATAAGTACTTCGAAAAATTCATTACAAATCACTAAGGCCAATTTAAATGGCTGACTGGCAATCTATCAAATCTTAATCGCATTATGATACTCGATTAGGTGCTTATACTTTTTGTCAGCTTTTTTTATCTTCCAAGAAGTATGGACTTTGCTTCGACCATTATTCGACAAGTAATCCTTTTTCTGTTCACTCCAAATTATTATTGGTGTCTATCAATGACCAAATAACAAAAAAGACCTCTTTGAGAATAGTAGCGTTTCTTCCAACTTTTCCATACATCTACCCTACAGTAAACTGCCAAACAGGATTAAAATACTGATGTAATATCGTGACTCGTAGCTCCAAATAACACCAGTGCTAGAAACAATCGTTGGTTAAGCATAGCACTCGCCTTTTCTAGCTCACCATCTACCTTTTAACCTAATTTGAGGTTCAGGCATGTCTTTATTTATATCTCCATCCACAGCCGTTACCAACCATTTTACGCACAATACTTCAATTTTAAATTAGTATGGTTTGACCTTTTACAGACAAAACGAAATCACCGGTTTACCAACTATCCTATCGGAAGTACATACGATTATTTCTCCGGTTATAACCAAAGTTATTTGGCAACTGTAATGACTATAATCACGCCAAAGTTTTGAGAGCAGTCCGTTAGGACATCTTTTCTCCAAAATGTCGTGTTTTTTCCGGTTGCACTGATATTTTTGTATAAATTGTCTCGTCATTAGCTCTTCCGGCACGGACTTTTCGCTTAAACTGTCGCATAGTTAACAATTTATTGAATATCTGTGGAAGACGATTTTACCCTTATTTTATTGGTGGTTTGATTTTTTTTAGGACATAATGATGACCTATTTCTAATGAAACAATTTTGTAGTCGTTTTCCACTGAATTTAAAGTCTGAAATATCAACTACCCAAATCCGTTCAATGCTGAAACCCTCGTTTGTCATTGAATGCGAAATTGACGCTCTGATGACCACAGTTCACAGACTAGACGCGATTATCAACGCGTAGCACAAAGGTAATATTATAAATCATTTCATAACGCAGCGTGTCATTTACCCGAAATAATGATACATATTTCCTCAATAATTATAAAAACACAAAGCGAGCGTTGCATCAAACAACGCGATGCGTCAAATTATAATTATCAGCTGGGCTAACGTGTGCGGCCCTCCGCAGACAGCCAGTCAGTTGGAGCTCGGCACACGGGACTCACGCGCGCACACACGACCCCGCGACCTAACGGACACGCCACACACGTTCATTCAACTCCTAAATCAAATAGCTGATCAGCGTCATAACAACTAATCGTAATACACTCCAGCGCGTACGCTACCAACAGATGTGATGCAACTTCGCCGCAAACCCTTTAACGCTAACCTAACCCAGTTTAACTAACCGCGCGAACTCAGCCACTGTTCTAATACGTATCAATAAACGAAATGCAAGCACGTGTTCACCCCTCGCGTTACGCGGCCGTTGTCCAATCGTAGGAGGGCGAGGGCTACCGGCGAGTTTCGGCCAGCCAATCGCGGCTCGTCTACGAATTCACCACGAAAACCGCCGATCCCGACCGACAGGAGCCGAAGTGCGCATCGACAACCCCCAGTGCCGCTTCAGCCCCCAACATGGCGACAATGGTGGCCCCCTCGCCCGCCAACACGGCGGTCACAAAAAAACCCTCTATCAAGAAATACAGAGCACCCACACCGCCGCGGAATATTATCACGGAAGACGAATGTGAAAGTGAAAAAGACAAAGAGAATGCAGTGCAACTCGACAACGAAAATGACGCAAGTGATGATTGTAAACAAACAAAACCGGAACCGGCGGACGACAAGCCGGTGTTGGAGAACGGATCGCCGCTAGTGAAAAAGTTGGGTCCAAAAATAAACGGGAGTGTTGACAGGAGTTCTGTGTTGTCTAAGGCGGCGATGTTCGAGACGGGCAGCCCGAAGGCGAAGGACCCGGCCGAAATGTCTTTGCGGGAACGCAAAGCGCTCTTTGAGAAGAACAAGGGCGCAGCGATCACTCCTAAGGCCCCCTTCGGCCTCGCACCCTCCGCCAAGTCCCTGTACGGGGATAACAAAGGTAAGTTCAACTTTTAATATTTACTGCCAACAATGAGGAACACGCTAACTCCTTGTACACACACAATTATTTCGAATGTATAATATGTATCCAATTAACTGTATATTTTTTAATCCTCCGGTGTTACGCAGTTACCAAGATTTTTCTGAAGCCGTTAATTGATTTTAATTGCGGTCTGACGTTAACACGAAGTTATGTAGACGATTATGTATTGTGCAGCTAATTCGTAGATAAAAACCAAACTAGAATAAACATGAATCTTAAAAATATTTGTGCTAAAACCAATTCAGAATGTTGGAACTCCTTTATTCAAACAAAAACAAAAGCGGATTGTCCCTTTTTAATTGATAACCTACCTCTTTACTTACGATATAAATAACACCAACATTGTACGCTTAGTTCGCAATAAACGCTTTGACTTTGACTTTGATAAACATATCGACAATGGTTTCATCATCACCATCACACCCACACATGCAAATATTTGGTGTTGCAATCTTTCGCGAATTGAATAAAGAAAACTGAATAATTAAAACTATAAAAGTTAATCTTAAATGTCAAAGTCGTGCGTGCTGCATGCAGATTTCCTAACTACCTTCGGTTTTTGTGCAATATAAAAACCAGCTTATTTTTTATCGTCCCGACTACCAATCTAAGATAAAAGTTTTTTTATTGGTTGTCCATCCGTATTGTCACTTAGATGTTATCAATAATTTGTCGAAACTTGATCAATTAAGTGCCTCAGGGTGAATGAATACTAATTAATTTATAAAATCATATGCAAGACAAAAAGAAGTAGCGAAACCATTCAAAAAATCAACGAAATCAAAAAAAATACATACCTATATGACGTATTAGTTTCTTCAATTTTTGGAGGATTGACGCACTAAAATTAAAATTAATTATGTAAATATGTAATTATGATATGTTAACAGTCTTACTTCTCATTCTTTTTTATCAAACCGGTATTCCTATGCATTTTATCGTTGTCTCTGTACAATTAATTTGTACTTAATTAGTTTTAAAGTAGGAAGCGCCTAATCGTGACATACGTACGTTTAACAATCCATCTATTTATAACACTTTGTCTATCTTTCCACGACCCGAATTGTGTAGCCTACTGCTCCAGGGTCACTGGGCGGATTCCCGTATCGGGACAAATATTTGTTTGTTGTTTATCTATGGAACTTTTTTATTAGGCATTTGGACAAAATGTATAATTTTGTAAATTTTGCGCTTGTACTGTCATAGAAACAATATAGAATCCACGTGGGGACGATTTTAATTTTTAACATATTAAAAAAAATCAAAACACTTCCATAAGTATTAATTTTCCAAAATCGTGGATCCCTTTGACCACTCTCTATTTGTCATAATTACCCTTTTAGCTTTGAAGTACCAACCCTAAAATCTAGCCTTCATGACATATTTCTCGCATAATGCTGGCATTTCACATGGCGTAGTTGTGCAAATATTCCCCTTATTTGAATAATACAAAGTCGACCTTATTTCAATAACTATAGAGTCCGTGAACTTCAGATACCTCCTAACATTTTTTTCGAAAAAAAAAAATTGATACCAAATTCTCCATGAATAATTATAATAAATTAGTTTTACGTTCCTCCTGTAAATTTTATTTGAAAGTAGATAGAAGATCTCAGAAGTTCACGGACGATAGGGTAAATTTTGTATTATCCAAATAGGGCGAATATTTGCACAAATACGCCATGTGAAGTGCTGGCTTAAGACTTAAAATAAGTAACTCAAAGTACTAGTACATACTCGTACAAGTTTTAGCACCATTATAATTATGTATGTATGATACACTGCCTTTACAGCCTGCCAAGCCCCTACCTCAGGTCATGTCAAAGACCTTTGTGTCATTCGTACTGGTTCTGTTACGTCACACTGCAGACATAACGATCATAACGACAATTCTGCATGAGTTAGGAAAATATTAATTGTAAAACATACCCTTTGGTGCACAGTTATAAAGTAGCTTTCTTTTAGTGAAATAGTTTATGTAATCGGACCAGTACTTTCAGAGATCACCTCTTACAAACAAACTTAATAACTTTTTGTAATGTTCGTTCTTTAGATATATAGACAATAGATATATAGATTATAGATATATAGTTCGTTTAGATATATATAAGTTTATTTTCTGTTTGCCAGAAATCTGAAAAGTGGTAATTGTACTGTAAAACAACTTAAAAATGGAATCAACCCTGAAATCCCAAGAAATTAAATTCAGCTGATCCTTACACTTATGTTCGCTTAACCACAGGCCTAACTGCTGCTGCGCTTAGCTGATTATACAATTAGATACATTTTGTGTGTGATTATTTTATGAAGTCCTTCCAATAGTTCTCACTTCGTTCAATAACACGTGCGACATAATATTGAACCCAAATTAATAATAAATAAGTGCAAATACTAACATTTATCTACTCTGAATAAATTAACCTCGTCTAGACAGGTCGCATGTAAAGGCTTCTTGAAAGGTCACTGTCTACCAGAAATCCAGACAAAGCTTAAATCTAGTCAAACAACTAACTTGTCACGTTTTTTACTCACATAATATTAGTTACAAACTTTTACCCGTGACTTTGCCCGCGTGAATTTTCGTACAGAGGGCTAATTCACGTAATTTTATGACGCACCGATTAAGTTGTAGTGCAGTTGCAGTTAAATTGAAGTTTGAGTGATAAACGGTATTCTTGTAGTCTTTGAACTGCGCGTGAATTGCACGTCAACTGTAAGACAACCAAACTCTACCAAACTTACTTATGGTGTAGTCACATGAGAGAAAAACTATTATACTCACTAAATCGATTACATTTCAATGAATATGAGGTTATTATAATATTAAAATAATACCCAAGTACATATTTTAGTGCTTTTTGACTGTCATTTTGAGACGTCAAACGAATAGTAGAATACCGATCATGTTGCGTTCCGAAACTCACACTAAAGATGCGCAACAGTAGAATGCCGTTATTGCGCTCGCGTGACGCGAACTTGACGCGAGCGTGTCTGACAGCGGTAGAGAATACGAAAAGCGTTGTTTTGATCATAACTTAACTGCAACAGCACTTCTTTAGTTACATGAATTAGTCCACAGGTCCCTAATTTTTAATAATTAAAAATAGCCACTATAGCACTCAGAGATATCGTAGTTTTCTATTACCGAAAGAATTTTCAGAAGGATCAGTAAGTCCGGAGATGTTCGCGTTGAAACAAAAACAAACAAACAAATTCTTCAACTTTATAATATTAGTTAATATGTATGAGGTCGTAACGGCATCGATCGATCTCTATTCAAAATGAAGTCGAGATATTTTTTGTTGCCATTTTTAAATCGATTTGTCTCGATAACTATGTGATTACACCACTCATAATCGACTAAGTGATAGGTGAGAATCGATACAAGTTGCGTATAAGTTTTTTGTTCCGAATACTTTAAAGTGCATTCACCCTAAGTAGTATAAATGTATTATAGTCTTTACGGATCTATTAACTTTTGTTTGCTTATAAATTCGGCAGTACCTAGGTATCTATGTATGTATTGATTGTTTTGCGAAAAATTTAATTTGTAAAATATTGGTAGTTGCGGATATAGTACATGTCTAATCGGCAATTCCTCAAAAGGAAAAAACGGAACCCTTATAGGATCACTTTGTTGTCCGTCCGTCTGTTTGTCTGTCCGTCTGTCTGTCAAGACCCTTTATCTCAAGAACGCGTGGAGGTATCTCGATCGAATCGAATTAAAACCATATACTCAAGTCTACAGTCCTTTGTAGCTGTGAAAAAATGAAACTTCAAAATTAATGTGAATAAGAGATACGGCCGTTTATGCCGCAAAAAACGTATATTTCGACCCTCACAAGAGAATCAAAATCTTAAGGGTACTTCCCGTTGGCGTAGAACTAAGAAATTTGGCAAGTAATATCGTTTTATATACAAGGAAAAGTCTGAAAACTATACATTTGTAATTAAATCATAAAAAATATTGTCTTTATTACGTACGAAGTACGTAAACAATTATCGAGGTATAAGCTCGTTCATAATTATTGTATGTTTGACCAAATTACGGAATTTAAACGGAACCCTCAGTGGGCGAGTCCGATTCGCACTTGTCCGGTTTTTTTTTAATACATTTTCTCTATAAATTTCATGACAGTACCTACCTACGTACCTGGAATTAACGTTTTATTTATTAATCAAAAAATCAATCAATCTTTATTCGTGAACACAGGTATTATAATAAAGGTCCTATGGTAGGTATACATTTTAGTCAAGCTCTATGTTTTATAACTGACGATAATCATTTGAAAATTGTATTTTATCGTTTTAAATCATTCTACAATTACTTTAATTGATACTTCGCATGAAACATAGCATAATTATCATTAAAACCTAAATTAAGCCACGTATCTAATACAAATTGCACAGTGTGTGTTTTATCACCTGCAGAGTTGCCATAACAAACCATTTTTTTTATTTTTCAATTCGCTATTGGTGAACATAAAGTGGCGATTACTGAAATTATGTCCACGTCTACATTAGTTGTAAATATATGCTATTAAGGTTATGTCACATAGACCATGCCATTATTTTTGTTTTTTTTTCGAAAAGAAAACTTGGTTTTTTCAATTATTACCTATGTGTCTGGTAATTTAGTTTGCCGTGTACTGTACCTCATAAAAAACGTAGAAATAGGGATCTGAAGCTCCTATTCTTTCTACAACATCAAATAACTTTCCAGATACTTATTAAGAAATAAAATGTGTTAAAATATCAATTTCCAGAAAGTCCACAATATCCATATTAAAGTTTATTATCAATCACTATACCAATATTCTGAAAAATCTTGCTAACTTTATGTACCCGGTACCTACGTAGGTAACTTATAAGTAGAACAGAATGTGTCACGAAATATTCCATGAATAACATTGTGTATTGCTAAAATACAAAAAAACTGCGTAATCCAAAAAATATCCTTATACGTTTAATTCATTCAGGTTTTTAGTAGGTAAATAAATACTTGACTTCACAAAACACATGTCGTTTTAACAGGAAAATAATAAAACCGATCAGGTGTTTTCCCGGAGTAAAAAAATAGTTAATTATACCATAAAAATGGCCCACATGCGCCTGCAGCTTAACTTGAGTTAGCTATACTATTCGAGGATTGCAAAAGTCATACGTAATAAACTCGTGTTTGCAACTAACTGGGAGTTTTAATAAATAGGCCTGACTGGCGTAAGCGGGTTAAGTGTGTGAATGAATATAGTACTGGATCTCAATCACGAAACTAAAATAGGGAAAAATGTCGCCAGAAATTGGCGGCCTTATCATTAGTGATTTAAAATTGTGTGACGAAGCGAACCTAGCAACCTATCTTAAACTTCCTGTAGTTCCAATTTTGTGAAATGTAGGAGGTGACCTGCTTATCCATAGCGTCGAAGTCGATTGCACAAAATAGATCTTCTGGTGGAAAGACAGCTTACCTCAACCTCAGATATCAGGTAGAAAGGAATTTGATCACGAAACGTTCAGATGATGATATGAAATTCCAGGCATACGTGATATGAAACAGATTTGCTTTGTCTTTTGATCGTATAAGCGCAGAATGTCCAGTTCACAAAATGTCCAGCGGTCGCAGAATGTCCAATTCGCAAAATGAGCAGTGGTTGCAGAATGTCCATTTCGCAAAATGTTCAAGGTCCGGTCGACGGAGACCCGCTTTGCGGGGCTCCTATTTCTGGGTGGTTAAAAAAAACCCACGAAGGAGATGGCCGTAGTCATTGCCATCCAATGATGTCACATTGGATGACTAAAAACTTGTGGTTCACATTCTCTCTCACGTCTTTTGATGGACGATGAATTATCAGACCAGCATCCCTGCTTTATTCATTGAAGGTCGAAACATTGTTGCTTTGCTTTATTTAGATACAACAACAACACTGTCTGTGGGCCATGTGTAAAAGGGTATAAATATAATGATTACCAAAAAATACTTTAGGATCTTAAGCTCCCTTACCAACAAAATATACCAAATGTACTAAATGATCACCAAATCTTAGTGAGCATAAAAACCAAAAACTTTTTGATCCCCCTGGGGCGGAGGTTAGAACTGCGACCCCCTACGCACGAGGCGAGCGAGCGGAGCGAGCGTGCCACGGCAGCGGCCGCGGGCGGTCTGGACATTTAACGGCTGCGGCCGCCGAGTGCCAGAATCAAATCCCTTTTTACAGTCAAACTCATACATTTCTACAATACTTTAGGAAACACCATTTTGGTGACCATTTACTATTTTTGGTTTTATTTTATTTACTATTATTGGTGATCATTTAGTAGACCTGGAGGTTCGTTAAACATAAGCCTGTGTAAAATAAACATTTTTTTCTGGCTTTCTTTAATGTGTTATCTTTGACGATTGGCACTATTGAAAAGCTGACACACTTTCGTTTTCCTGTCATCTCCAATAGAAAACTAAACCAAATTAGGGCCACCGAAATATGGATTCTTCCGAAAGTCTTTTAAACATATTTAGCACGTCATATCTACTTCTGGACATTTAACGGTAATAAGCAATACTGTTTTAAACATACATACATACAATTTATTTGTACAACAACTGTGTCACACGGTTTCGCAACAAATATTTAAATTACTGATGTATTTTGTATGAGTTTGACCAGGTCAATTCATTAGCAAGTCTGTAAACGAAAATGATTATTTAAAAAGGCCCGTTGAGGAAAATATATTTAATCTAGAAAAAAATTAAAAACCTACAAATAACTGAAATTCACGCGGACGAAGTCGCGGGCATCAGCTAGTTTATGATATGTTCATAATTATTTCCATATTTTTCACAGTAATGATCACACGTGGTCACAGATTGTGGGAATAATCGATCTATGGTACTTAACTGTCTATCCAAGTAATCTTTAATACACTGTGATTTAGACTTTATATCGTTGCAGTTAAAAGTGTCTTTTGCATGCATTTTTTAGTTACCATCTGGTAATCTAATCATATACCTAGTTAACTTATAATGATAGACAATTAGTTGCTTTGCTCAACCGGAAGAATACATAATGTAATAGTATCTTGTACTGTGAGCTCAAGTGTAACAATTAAAGCTGAAAATTTGTAGTAGCAGAGCTCTGAAAGAACTCGATTGGGGAAGTGATACTACCATACCTATTTCTGCTGCAAAGCAGCCTTGCTGAGTTTCAGGTTTTAATTACCTGTGTAATAAAAAAAAACAGACGCATGAAATATTTCCAAACTTGTTTCTGGGATGGTAACCTGCAAGGTCTCTGGTATTGTAAAAGTCTATAGGTAGCGGTGGGAACTATGACGGGTTCACCGCCCTTAAGACCCGTCAAAGTTCCCATTCAAACGCTCTAACTATATCTAGGTTACTATGTAAAGAAAAAAAACTTTTTTGAAAAACAAATTTAGTACAGTATACACGTCTGAAAATCAGCTTTCTTTTTTGCACAATTTTTATCTGAACTTTGGCTGTTCATAATGCACTCATACATTTAAAAAGTAAAAACAAACAGCTTCGTAGAAACCTTGCACATGTAATGAAGGCATTTACCAAAAACTTGTAAGACTTTTTCAAAAACGCATTTCCTGGAACGACTTTTGTGAAATCTCCGCGCGCCAAATTTTCTCGTGATTTTTTCGCGTTCTCTCAAAACTCAAACTCTCGCAAACTCTCAAAACAAACGAGGGCGTTTGTTTTAATTTAAAACATTACGTTGGATGAAACAACATTTCAATAACTCGTAGTGACTTAAGACCAATCGGGAAGGGACCTTTTAAGATCAGCGGGACCATCCGTCGGCTTGTTCACCATACAAAGGCAATCAAAAGTATATTCGAACATCTAAAACAGATGACAGAGATTTAAAGATCAAACAAAATAGACGCAAAATACTGTAAACATACTTGGCTGACAACGCTTGTATGAAGGAACTCTGAGACGTTGGTAGCAATATGCATGTGCGTTGAACCTAGACTTGGCTGACAGTTAGAAGTCGTCATTCTTGAGATTTGCAAACGCAAGTTCGTTTGACCGCAATATTGCCTGATGGTAACCGCAGTCGTGGTTCGAGCCGGAGCACGGCCACGGCTCAATAGGAGTCTCGTGATTAGGAAGGAAATACAGATATACACAACGTAGATACGGTATTCGATAGCTTTCTAGTTTTATCTGAATCAATCATCGTCATCTTCCAGCCCTTATCTGATGATACTTAAGATGATTTTTGGGCCAGCAAAAAAGATCCTCAAAATGACACCAGTTTGTATATGAAGATCGTCAAACGGACACATCTATCAGCTCTGTTGCTCCGAGTGATTTGAAAGACAATAACTACTAATTACAGTTACTGCTAAGCCGTTTCACATGTGCAAAAACTTACATGAAAAACATTCCACCTAGGTAGTCATTCCAATATTTACTACCCATAACATACTGGTCGCTGCCTATCCCGACAGTTGCATAATGCTGTAGCGACAATAGTCTATTGAGTTTTGAGCACGGGTTGGCGAACTAACGGAACGAATTTTATCGTAGGGCTGTCATAAACTAGGAACCCTATTTGTGTACAAAATGACTTGAAGTACTTGTTTGGTCCCGGAAGCCCATTGAAAATACCATTAAGATTTTTTTAAGGTCCGTAGTCAACATAGATCCGTTAAAGTTTCACCATGTCCATGTCCGTGGCTCAAACATTGCGAGTTTCCAAGTCTTGTCATTTTCCGCAATGTTAAACGATATCGGCAGACTGGAGACTCCAGGGCCTCAAGTCTGCTATTACAATAGTTTCAGAATGGTCTATCATTGATTTCATAATTGTTGACTTTGACAAGTTTGGTAATCTACTAGTATAATGGCATCATTACGACTTTCCAATGGTCAACCACTGACATGTCATTGAAAGAAATGATATAGAATGGTAATCTCGTAAAAAATGACAACTGAATGACTGACTTAGGCGGTAAACTGTTAAAATTTTGACAGTTCCTTCGATCAGTGACCTACCATTACAACGTCATTGTGCGACCAATGATCGACCATTATGAATTTAGCAGATTACAAACATTTAGCAAAATGACAATGGGATCGTGTTGGAATGACGAAATTATACAAATAGCAGACTTGGCCCCAGGTGTATTGTGAGCATTGTGCTAAGAAATCGTACTTCAATTTCTTCTGAGGTAAGAAATAACCTCCAAGAATTTCGTCAAGTGACAGTTAGCACCAAAACCATAAGACAAAGATTTAAATTAATGCCGCTGGAATTGCCATATGTGCGGGCCAGGGGACCCTTACGGGTCATCGAGTAGATCGGGCCAATATTGCTAATTGCATAATAATATGTACCAAACCACGGTTTTTACTCATTGATTATTTTACCTCTCTCACTATCTACTTATGTAAAAAAATTATGCCTAGCTTAAACGTTACCTGTTAATCTTGGCCAAATACTCAAACGCTACTCAATATTAAGATGCCGTTAAGTCTCCTGTTGTCTCTATCACTTTATATCAAAGTGACAGTACAAAGACTTAGCGGCATCTTAAATTGAGTAGCATTTGAGTATTTGGCCATAAGTCAAATACCGTCTCCATCTTGCAATGGCACTTTGACAATTGTGCAAACATATTGTTTCGTCTTCAATATTGACCTTTACAATATTCTACAATTTTCTAGTTGACACTATTAACCATTAGTTCCAAGACCTTTCTAAAAACACTTTATTTTGGGCCTTGATTCATTTTCAATTTATACAGCTATAAAAATTATCTAAATAATATTAGGTAAATGTTGCTGTAAATTATTGATTTATCAATAAATAGTTAATCAATTGAGTTAAACAATAAGTGATGCCCCAGTCCAGCGTCGACGAGAAAAGAAACTCGTTTTGACAGCTCATAAAAAGTACGTAGCGACATCTATCGCAAATGATACGTACTACAACCGACGTTTCCTAGATCGCGCAAGCAGAGTTCTCTGCCACATTAGCATACCTACAAGATCCCGACTACAATGTAGGCCCTAAAAATAATGATTTTTAAGGCACCACAGGATAGTCCGGTTAAGCAGCCAACAACCTCATAGAATGACCTGCGAGATGCCATTCAGAAAAAAGGAAAATAACCTTCGGGCAGTGCCCACCAGACACAACATCCGTCTGGTCAGAGGATCCTCCCTTTTCTATGGAGGATAAGAAACTATCCACTCTGTTCCACAACACAAACCTCTAAAAGTATTTCAATTTAATGGTAGTGTCTATGTCTATTATTGTCTTTAAAAAAAAAACTTTCTTTTTGGAAGAGTTGGGTAAAAATAAACTGGCAGCCCTGTCTGTAATACTTGAATGACCTCAGTCTGTACCGATTCGTCGATCTGGGGGAGAAAGTCGAGATGACGCGAAAAACTGTTATTTCGTTTTATTGTATTTCACTGAAGTTGAACATTTATTGTACGATTGCATTCTCTAGCCAATTCTCTACTTCCTGTTACTTAAATATTGAAAACAGTTTTCTTTTTTTATTTTAAGCGGTGCATTGTGCTTCAGCTTCAAATGGTTTCATCTCATAATTCGCAATTTCTGTGCAGTCCTTTCAGCAAAAAATTCACTGCAATCCAATATCATCTATACCATATAATATTATACAGCTGAAGAGTTTGTTTGTTTGTTTGATTGAACGCGTTAATCTCAGGATCTACTGGTTCGAATTGAAAAGTACTTTTTGTGTTGGATAGTCCATTTATAGAGGAAGGTTATAGGCCCATGCGAAGCCGGGTCGGGTCACTAGTCAAACTAATAAAATTGTTGTGAGTGTATTTGAGAATATGTCGTTGGAAGAAAGAGTTACGTGAAAATCTTAGTATTGAATTCACGATCAAATCTGCGGATTTACATAATTCTGCATATTACGACTGTATTCCCACGTGTATGAAGTCCTTATATTTTCTCAAGATTTCAACCATTGCTAAGATTATATAGGTCTGGCGGGAATAGGATCTTTATAGTCTATAAACTACATAAACCTCTACACAGGTTTTACCTAAAATCAAGGCACAAACATATTGAAACGCTTAGACAAGTGTCAATTCTTTATCCAATCCAAAAAGTATAAGGTCATCACATTATTTATATACTTTGCCTTCAAGATGACGCAGTGGTAGACTAATACAAAACTAATGTAGTCAATGTAACCTTGCTTATTATTATGTCATCATTACGGATGTATTCGGCGCCTGCGCCTGATAGCACGCACATACACCAAGCTAGAAGCCATTACAGCTGACTTTGGGATGTTATCGGATTCTGGATCGTAGTTCCTTGCACACGTAAGGCGCTTATGTTTAACCGTTTGGTATTGAACTGTTTTTCCTCTGAAGCGTACAACACACAGGCTGTTGTCTTTTTAGGGTTCCGGAGCCAAATGGCAAAAAACGGAACCCTTATGGATTCGTCATGTCTGTCTGTCTGTCTGTCCGTCCGTATGTCACAGACACTTTTTTCCGAAATTATAAGAACTATACTGTTGAAACTTGTTTAGTAGATGTATTCTGTGAACCGCATTAAGATTTTCACACTAAAATAAAAAAAAAAAACAATAAATTTTGGGGGTTCCCCATACTTAGAACTGATACTCAACATTTTTTTTCATCAAACCCATACGTGTGGGTTATCTATGAATAGGTCTTCAAAAATTATATTGAGGTTTCTAATATAATTTTTTTTCTAAACTGAATAGTTTGCGCGAGAGACACTTCCAAAGTGGTAAAATGTGCCGCCCCCCCCCCCCCTGTAACTTCTAAAATAAGAGAATGATAAAACTAAAAAAAATATATGATGTCCATTACCATGTAAACTTCCACCGACAATTGGTTTGAACGAGATCTAGAGTAGTTTGTTTTTAATACGTCATAAATCGTAAACCGCAATTTACCTTTCGTTCAATCAACTCAAATATAAAAATAAAAAAACTTTAATATTATGTTAGTGCTGCTACGGAACCTTTCATGAGCGAGTCCGACTCGCACTTGGCCGCTTTTTTTTTTCATACAGATAATGCGCGACATTTTGTCTTCCTACATTTGAAGCGTTCGCGGTACTAGTGTCTGGGGGAAGCCTACGTTCGTTATAGATTTTAAAATTAAGCAACGTCAAATATCCTTACTAACTCATCATAACAATTTACCCCCGCCCGCCAATATTACGTACTACTTTACCTGTAATTTGCTTATACCCTCTTTGAGTAAATATTACCTCTATGTTTTAGTTTTAGCTCATGTAGTCGATGACTTTGATGCACGGTAAAACTCTAATGAGTTTATGTTTGCATCATCTCAGATATGTAATACCTAGGTATATGTAATTTTAATTGGCAAATAAATAATATTATTATAATTAATTCGAAAAATGCGAGGAATTGTCACATGGGTTGATTCATTTTGACAGAACTTAACCCATGAGGTGTTTCAAAACCAAAGTCTTGTTTTAATTATTTATTTGAATTAAACCATATACATACTCTTTAGTTTAGTACACTTCCTAGAGATTCTAAACCTAAGGTATTCTTCCGAGTCTTCAGTGGAACGCACAGGTGCAGTTACAAACCCATGAATCTGTCATATTATACCCATGTCAGTGATACTTATTATTGCACCGACTTCAATGAATAATATTGTATTACAAATACCAAACCCAAATAATAAAGTGCTCTTTTCTCACTAAATTATCCAATAATTTTCAAAAACTTTCTCCAATTCACTAACGGTATTGTCATTATTGAATGACATACCGTAAGTAAATTGACATTTCTTTTTTTAAACGTGAGAAATTTTTACATGTCAATGATATGTTTGCGTACAAGCACCATGTCATCAGTTCGGATCATTAGACGCATACCCCACAAAGTGATGACTGTGTTATTACCGAAACTGCTACCGTTCTGCCTGGAATACCGGCAGTAAAGGCACGGTGTTATTCTGAAAATGGGTATGGTTCCGAACCAACATATTATTATTATGTTACAGTCAAAACTACTTTTGACTGGGTTCAGTCAAAACCCTTATTAAGATAAATCGCGTTTGCGTTACAAAATCAAAAATACGGAACGCCTAGTTATAAGAATCACTACAAAACCAAAGTTTTTAAAGGGTAACAAAAAAAACCTCCCAACCTTAATGGGTTTCAAAATATTAGGGATAAATTTAAACAATTCGAAAGTAGTTTTGCCTGTTTTTGTAGTCAAAAGTAGTTTTGACAGGTTAAGAGTTTTGACTGTAACATAATTATACTTAAAAATTTCTCCCATTTTTCGAAGTAATTGTAATGCTTTTGGATTATTAACTTATTCATTTTAAATCTATTCTAAGCATAAGTTTGGGATGTACCTATGTACAATACGGTCAACGTAACTTGGCGCGTCTGAAGTTAGCTGTTTGGCTGCGCAATGGAACTTTTAGGAACGAAATTGTCTACTGCGCAGCTAATCGGCTAACTTCAGACGCGCCAAGTTACGTTGACCGTACTGTACTTACATTGAACTGATATTGTTGGTTAGTAATGTAGGCCGTGTGGTGCCGACCGCGAATAGCACCACCCTATTTCTACCCGTGGGTGTCGTAGAAGGCGAAAGAGGGATATTGACCAGAGGATGGGCAGCAGCGTCCTTTTGCGTACCATAACACCTACTGCAATCGACAACATGCATCGGCCAAGCATGGCGATTACAGCCGAACCCTTCTTTGGGGGAGACCTATGCCCAGCAGTGGGCGCCTAAAAGTTGACATGATGATGATGATGTATGTATGTAACACACATATTGATTTGGTTTGACGTTATTATTGAATTATTAAATTGCCACGTTTAAACAGAACTAATCACAACTATTCTTACACAAGCGGTCATCTTACACTAGAAAAAAAAGCGATACCTTGATAATATCATCGTGTGTACCTGAGCTTATAGCGCTCCAGGTAAAAGAACTCCTTAAAGTTTTTGCTCGAGATTAAAACCAGGTTCTAGACCGGTTCTTGTTATAACTAAGTCGGCCGTATAGACATCCTAATGTTGTAAGCTTGTGCACAAAAGAATTGGGCCAAGTTAAATCCAGTTAAGGCCGAGATTGGCAAACGTTATTTTCACGTGCTTTGGCTAAGTATTATTCTTGTCACTGTCGCACAGCTGTCAAACTAATAGTGTAAGATAGAGACGGAAACATACCTAACCCAAAATATTATGTGCTAAGTAACGTTTATTTTTCGCAGCGTAACGCTCCTTATCCACTTTTCGAGAGTTTTCAAAGTGATAAAAACACTTCCTTGAACATCGTTTTTGTTTTAGGGTTTCGTATCCTTATCAAAAGAACCCTATTGCTCTCGATCATCCGTACGTCCGTCTTATCTGTCCCTCTGTCACAAAAATGTATCTTTTGAACCATAATAGGTAGACACGTATTACTATGGTTGCTAAAACAAAAAAAAATAAAAAGAAAAACAAAAAGAATTTTCTTTTCGGCGTCTTTTTCTGCTCCATCTCAAAATTGTACGACGGTACGGAACCCTTCATGTGGGAGTTTTTATTTCCTTCTGTTTTGTGGTCAGGGTCAGCATGTAAAGAGCCTTGGTCCTGGTTGCGGAGAAGGCTAATGACATTCTAGTCTAATTAATCACACCGGTATTTGCATTAAAACCAGTTATTATCATCAGTCTTTGAATAAACAGACTATAATCAAATTGAACTAAATAAAATAGAATCATTTATTTCTGAGTATATTGTACATTAAAATCTTAATATCAAACAGTTTCATAATATACTACCGTTGCCGGTATAGAAATATGGTATAGGTATCTAATTAGCAATTTCCTTAGCAGCTCAATAAATTTACAAAAGGGTATTACACCCATTTTTGAAAAGTGTCTCAATGAAATTCTGTAGTGCTAAAATGCCACAAAAAAAACACAAAATTTTTATTCAATCGATAAGTGCCATAAAAATGCATTTAAATTTTCAAATTTCGCGCGTAGTTTGACGAAAACGCCTCTTACTGGACGCCATATTGCGCAGCGTAAATGACGTCAGTTCGTTTTGTATCAAATGAGCTCATATTAAATATGATAATTGTTTAACATTTACAAATAATTAAAAGCATATATTGTAATAGGTGTAATAATGAAAAAATTACGTTGGTTACGAAAATAATAAACGTACAAAGCCTATATTACGCCAATCGGTTGACTGACAGTTGACAATTTTTTGTTTACACAGCCGTACGGCGTAATAACATGGCCGCTACTATTTCACGGTGTTTCGTAACAGATTAAAAATACTGAAAACTTTGAAATGAATTTAAAAAATTGTTCTGTTATTTTATAAACTAAAATTTACATTTACCGACTTATTTATGCCTAAACTGTCTCAATAACATATTTATAGTTTTTTTCTCGTATAGAGTAAAATACCCTATTCAATAATATTAATATCAATAAATAAGCAATTTATAAATTACTTAGGCAATGCAATTTTAGGACAATAATATGTAACTTTAGAATTCCAAGGCAAAAACACTATACAAATATTGCAAATAGGGCTAAATTACTCAAGTAATAGGGCTGTCGAAACTAGTCGAAAGTGCTGTCGTTTTGCCGAAATTAAGTGATGCGACATCAGGTAATAGCAGGTGAACAAGGCTAGCAGGCGTCGTCAACCTTGACTCAGCAGATGGTTTACGGGGAATGAGGCCCTTTTGACTGCTGTTGACTTTGTATTTATATTTTATGACTTCTCTGAGGTTTTTTAAGTGCGCAATTCAAAATAAAGTTTATGTTTGTAAAGTTCGCACTTCAAATTATGTAAAAGTGCTTACAATTTAAACTGGACATTAATCTGTGTAAATTAAAATCATCTGCTTCAGCCGCATTGAAAGAACATCACTTGACACCGGTTTGTCTGATTTTGTTTTTTTTTTTGTAGTGTTCGGATAAAGATTGCTATAGTTTCAGGATAAGGATTATAATATGAAACACTTTTTTTGTAACATCCATCCGAAAATTCGGAAATTTAGATGGTATTTTGTATAATTACACCTGTCCGAAGCGGGGTCGGGACGCTAGTAAAATATAAATTAGGTACCATTGCAGAAACAGTTCCAAATTAACAGCAGCTGTCTCTATCTTAGATTCTAACGGTTATTACGACACTGTAAACATTAATTGTGCCTTTAATGAAAACGGCAAGCTATCAGACAATTTTCTAGTGAAATTAATAGCTCGTTAACACGACAATCGGTCATCGGAACCGAACAACCGATACGAACCAGTGACGCGTGAAAATGCGACAAAAGGTTTTTTTTAAGTTACAAAAGGTTTAGTGCCGCTGTTTTGAGCGTGGGATTCGGAAGCGCACCTCACTAGTTCGGAGTAGTGGTGGACCAACTGTTAGTGATCCGCGTCGCCCATTCTGCTGAGCGCACGCGCAATCGATCGAACTTAGAAAAATAAGTTTATTTTTCGTATATCGTGATTTGTGTTTCTGTAGTGATCGTCATTGACGATTTTTTTTGTGATCACAGCTTCATTGGATTTTTGTGTCAAAAATTGCCAATCGATAGTGCGTAGATCGATTTTCTGTTAGGAATTAAATTGAGGTAATGATACTTTTTCTTACAAACCTTTTTTATACTAAAGATATACATATTTATATATAAAATACTAGCGCTTTGCCCGCAACTTTGTCCGCGTTTATTTTCTCAAGGATCCCTTTTTTTTTAAATATAGCCTGTGTGGTACTCAGGGATAATGTAGCATTCTAATGGTGAAATGTTTATTTAAAATCGGACCAGTAGTTTTTGAGTTAAATCGTAACAAATAAACAAATCTTTCCTCTTTATAATATTAGTTTACATTTAAAATTGTTACATATTTTTTTTTATTCAAAGTAAAGTTAGCATTTATCTATCTTACAAATTATTGGTTTCGCTAAATAAATAAGTAATCATTGCTTCACAAGGTGCCAACGTTCCCGAACAATGTTTAAAGCTTAACTCCAAACAATGTAGCAGTCATTACGTGGTTTCCGTCATTATAATAATCCTGAGATAACTACAATGTTGTGATTGTTCCGTAACATCCACTATATTTTCTCGACCCTAATAGGTTTTGCTCAAACAGTGCCATTTAAATGTTGTCACGTTTAAAAAATTCTTTGGTTGTTCACCCCTGAAAAAAATCTTAGAAAATCCATACTTATAAAATTATAAATGCGAAAGTAACTCTGTCTGTTACGCTTTCACAATGAAAGGGCCGAACTAATTTTAATGAAATTTGGCACGAAGATAGCTTGAACCCTGGGGAAGGACAAAGGCTGCTTTTTAATCCGCGACTTCGTCTGCATACACGATAACTGACATTCATGCGGACGAAGTCGCGGGCAAAAGCTAGCTAAACAAAACATACTTACTAAAATTATTGTAAATGCAAAAGTAACTCTGTCAGTCAGTCACGCTTTTATGGCTAAACCACTGAACCAATCTAAATGCACGACTGATAAGTCGAATATTGTGAGTCTTGATTAATATTCTGGCAAATAAATAATTTCATTGCCATGAAAGAACAATGCCCACTTCCCATACATTTAAAAACCTGATAACAAAAGTGTGTGTATAGTAATAAAGTATAGTAGAAAGACTACCTGTAAGTTTAGAAAATAATGCCAGATAGTCATTTTTACGATTTAAACGCCACGAAGTCCAAAAAAATACAAATATTACTTTTTAGGTTAGGTTTTGCCGTTACCAAAAAAGTAGTAAAGAAATAAATGTGCTAGAACTAATTATTAACGCTTGGAAGTTTTTTTTGGTTTAAAATAGGAATACTTACCTACCGATCTATAGTCTAAAACAACTTTTTTACTTTGCGTATTCCTCAAAATCAGCTGCCTCTAAGTCACTGCTTAGGCTCTCAATAATGCCACTATAAATAGAGTGTCGAGCATTAACTGCTGTTTCAACAACAACAATAACGTTCTAGCATTCTTATAGAATCTTGGAGACCCCTATCCAACATAATCACATCATTTTCTTGACAATATAATCTAAAAGATGAGTTTTCATAACATAAACATGTCAAATGTCAAAAAAATCCGTTTCAGTCGTGCGAATTCAATATGGCATACTGCGTGATTAATTTATTTAATTATTATGTTATTTGTAATGAATATGTAATAAAGGTGTATCTAATAAAAAATAACATAATAATAAATACTTACTGATTAAATAAAACGTTAAATAATGAATAAAACTCAGAAACAGAGTTGAATAAAGTTAAAGTTGCAATGTGTAAAATGGAACGTCGTAAAAAGAATAGTTGAGGTGCGTTCGAAACATGGTAATACGTTAACCTTTGACATAGAATAAGCATAAATAAACTTAAAAATCTTTTTTTCCTGCGTTTCTTTTAACATTGTGATAAGCGTAATTAATATAGAATAAAATTAGCTACATTTTAAGATTTATTACATTTCTATACATAGTCAGGTCAAAAATGAACATTCTTCTTTGGTACGGGGCAAACGTCAACACAAGAAAGGGCATAAGGCTGCTTCTTAATCTTCGACTTCGTCTAATAATCTACATTCACGTGCACGAAGTCGCGGACAAAACCTATTAATATTATAAATATGTAAATAGGGAGCTAAATGTTATCATAAATAAAGTTAAGGGTGTTACTACACCAATCGATCGATCGTCGATCGATACCATCGATCGACGTTGATCGATTGGTGTGGTAGAAACTGTCGATCGACGTCGACTAAATCCTTTCTACCATCGATCGATGCCGTCGATCGACGATCGATCGTTTGGTGTGGTAACACCCTAACACACAAGGAAAAAAACGTAAACATGTTTACTACATTAGACACCTATGAGTTGACATTAACGTAAGAATGTTGAAAACTAGAAGAAAAACAATAAAGTAGGTACAAATAATTGAACAAGAATATCCACTTAGCCTATTCATCATAGAAAGTTATGTTATCAGGAAACATTAAAACCTACGTTATAACATAGAATAGAAAGTTACAAGATCACTGATAACAGTATTTTCTCCTGACTTCCTTTTCCTTAATTCTTAGGATAATTATCACAGTTCCATTTATTTTAAGCTTTTTATCGCTATTCAGCTAAGCCGTGTGGTGCCGGTACCTAATAGCACCACCCCGTCTCTACCTGTGGGTGTCGTAGAATGCGACAGAGGGATATTGACCAGAGGATGGGCAGCAGTGTCCTTCTGAGTACCATTACACCTACTGCGATCGACAACATGCATCGGTCGAGCATGGTGATTACGTCTGAATCCCCCCCCTTGGGGGAGACCTATGCCCAGCAGTGGGCGTCTAAAGGTTGACATGATCGCTATTCATACCTGTTCAGTTACCCCTGTCATTTTTAAAGTAGACGATAACGCCCTTTTGTGTTTGTTTATGGCTGAAGTAGCATGATCGAAAAATAATGCTGGCGCTAGGGGATAATACAAATAAAGTCAGCCCCTTCATTCTCGTTTGTATTATGCTGGCACTTCACATGCAAATATTCGCCTTATTGGGATAATACAAAATCGACTTTCATTTCAATTACTATAGGGTTAATTTTGTTTTATGCAAATAACGCGAATATTTGTACAAATACGCCATGTGAAGTGCCAGCATTATAAGATGTAAATCGCCAACAATATTGATCTCACAAATCTAATTGACAACAGCGACAGGTGATGTTAGATTCACCTTCTTTTTCAACTACTTCAGTTCTAAGTCTAATACAGATGGTTTCTATGTCAATTGTATTCAGTTTTAGCATAGCATTGTGTAGGTGTTATCACTTAAATCCCTCCTGTCCTCATTAACTAGCCCTTCAATACACGCACATAACTCATATGCAACTAATTCTAATTCGTTCCAACTGATTGATCACCTGTGTAACTATTTCAAAGCTGTTATCAATTGACTTCACAATCAGTTTGTGTTGACTTGATCAGTTTACTTGACCCGTATCGACGACAGATGTTTCGTCAAGGTTTGCCTCGTTAATTTGAACAATTAAACCACTTCTGTGACAGTTAGAGATAAACTTACAGGTTTATTTTCACAATTTACTCAAAAGCCATTAAATTGAGATTGGATTGGGCAAGAAAAACGGTGGAATTACTTTTATTTTTGAGTTTAACAATTGATTTGTAGTATGTTTATGATAAATAAATGTATTATTTACAAATAAGATTAGTAATTATAGTAATTTTCCTCTTTTCGAATACATACAAAACACAATGTATGTAGTATAATGTTATTAAAGTAATAAAAAAAATACTGAACAACCGTTTTAAGTGAATGAGAATTAAAAATGTAAACACAATTATGAAAATACAATCATATTTATAACCTTTAAACCTAATACAACATACATAAAAACCATATATCTTCCTACATAACTGCTGCATCATTATATAAAAAGTCTTGTTCACAAATTCACAATTTATCGATCACGAAGCATCGAACTAAACGTGATTTATCTAGGTTTTTGCTTCTCCTACAATACACATTGTACTTTACACACACACACTAGCAAAAAACCTACATTGTTGGCAGTTAGCACATCGAACTATGTACCCGTACGGCCGTACTGACCTCGAATTTTCACTGTCTTTTTTTCTTTCAGTGGACAAAAAGCCATTGGTTCAGAAGACGACGCCGACAATTACTAGCCCTTTGGCTAACTCTAGAACGAATTCGAAAGACGAAATCCCTGATGACAATATAAGCCAGAGTTCGCTAGGGGGTGGTATTAAAGGGAAGTTGGCAGCTTTGTTCAGTAAAGAGCAGACGATTAGTGAGTCGACGATCGCGAATAAGTTTAAACTGGAGAGAGAAAAGGAAATGGAGATGCTACAGAACAGATTTCATTATAAGGTGAGAGCGTAAACTTCTTAGTTTTTCTTAACCCTGTTCCTGAAAAGGGGTCATTGTACGCATCAGTATGATTTTTTTTTACGTCGAGATCACCCCTAACAACACGAACAATCAATGTGCTGTTTTTTACATTTTGCTCATTTGTATGGGGTGTAAAAGGCCTATGACTAACTACACATACTGCCCATCAAACTAAGCAATATTGAACCTTAATGGTTGATGGAAAACTACGTTTATTTTTGGTGCCGAAAATCACTGTTTTTGACTGCACGCATGTGGGGGGTAATTTGAACTTTAGTTAAACTTTTAAAACTGCTTTTCGCAAAAAAATTTAAGATAGTTTAAATGTCTAACCAGAGGGTTACCAGATATGTTTGAAATAAATATAACAAAGGGAAGCACTTGTTAATTAGGGCTGTATTTTTAGACCCGTAGTCCTGACTCCTTTGAAGGTAAACATTTGTAGTTATAAAGAAAACAAAATACGTTGCCATTTAAGGGGCAGACAAGAGCCAACTAGCGCCACCCATCATTGTATTTCTTTTAATCCAGCAGATCAAATAAAAAAAAAAAAAACTATACCTAAAGAGATATAATGTAACTAACACTTTGCAATTTTCTCAAGGATCCGTAACTTTTTCAATTGATGAGGTGAAAGAGTTTTTGAAATCGGACCAGTAGTTTTTGAGTTTAATCGTTACAAAACAAAATACAAATCTTTCCTCTTTATAATATTAGTATAGATTACTTAGTCGCCTTTTACCGCCAAATGTGGCCACTTTTAGCGGTTATTAACGATTCTCTTAAATTATGAAATGCAAAATAATGGAAAGTTACTCGATAAATATTACAAGTAATGTAGCTAGTTAATTACAGCTTTAGATTTTTTTTTAAATTTGATCCAATTTAGGAGTAAAAGATTAAAATGATGGGTGTGTGGCGCTAATTGGTTCTTGTTTGGCCCTTAAACTGAATACCTACAGAACTAGCTTTGAAGTATGTTTGAAGTATTCCATAATTCTTCAGAAACTACGTCTCCGCGCACCAACTCCTTACTTATTTGTTTCTCGAGTTATTCCCGTCGCGGGGAGCAACAAACCAGAGCTATTTATTTCCTGTTGCTTCACTCCCTGGAAAGGAAATTAACAACTGTACTCGCAAGTTTTTTCAAAGTAATGTGAGGAGAGTTAATGAGATGTGTGAGGGACATTGTTGTACTTAATTTAATGTTTTCAGCTATCGTTGCAAGTTATTTCTAAAGTATCACAGCAATCAATTGTGAATGCTTGTTCAAAACAGCTGTTTTTTAAAGTCCGTTATAAGGTTGAGAATCTGCGCGATTTCACGCCAAAAGTTACAGACAACTCCGAAAAGGTCACATGAAACTTGAGACCCTGAAATTAAAAGCAAACCAACCAGGCTGACTTAAAACTTGCAAAAAATACAATCACACATTAGACCACCATTTAAGCTGGTATTTCTAAATAAAACTATAGCAGCGCTTTCAATTGGGTTTATTTTGCTAAACGATCCCACTCACGGCAAAATTTCTTCCATTATTTGAAAGCAATGAGGTAAACGACACCAACAACCAATAATTCCAAAACAGAACTCAAAACACTTGATTATATCCCTGGATATCCGATTAATTTACTAATTACTGTAAAATTACATTTTTAGCTGCTTTAAAATCAATAAATGGTTAGTCAAGTGAGTCAGCAAATGACAACCTACAAGTGACGTCATAAGTATAAATTGCCATACAAAATCTATGGAGGAATCACGTTTTGACAACTTAAACAAAGTACTTATGTCAATTGATTAGTGATCATTCTACCCAATTGTAATGATCTAGCCTAGACAATTAAAATTACAAAATTGTATTTTATAAAACAAGTACTATACCCTACAACCTGTAATAATATATTATGTTGTTTTTATTCGGCTTTATGGAATTATATGACGTAATTAATGTAATTATTGAGAATTAATGATGGGTTGACTCGAAACAGAACTTAGCTCAATTATCAGACAGATTCAAACCTCATTTGATTTTCTTCCGCGCCATCGAAAACTCCGAAAACTTATTACGTAACTTCCTAAAGTAACGAAAGTGTACAGTAAATACACAATACGTGATAATTGACAATACCGTAAAGGCGGTGCGTATACGCCCTTACCCCGAAAAAGAGGTCAAGTTGCGAAACGTGGAGTAACATGTACTAAAGAGTTGTATGTACTAAGTGAAGTTTTAGCGATGGTCGAAGGCTGAGAAAAATAGGTGAAAACGTATGATGAGGCGAACTTGTAGGTTATTTGCTAATTTGTTAGTAATTATACTGGTTTATTGATCTTCGAACTGAGAGGCAATATTCTTTTTTTTTAAACATTCGTATTGCAATCTCAGTCTGACTGAGATCAGATATTTTTGACAGTCTCGGACTCAATACGTCAAAAATGCCTGTAATTTACGAGTCTGACTTTAATTGTCGCCGAAATGGCATTGTGACTAGATTTTAAACGTACTGTTAAAATATAGTGTAGTTTATCCATTAAAGAAAACCTATTTGAATATATAATCATGACATCTCATCTCTTAGTTAAGTCTTCGTCAATCCTCTACCCTTTAGTGAAAATAATATGTTTCAATCACCTTGATAGAAATCTCAAAAAGGTATTGTGTTGCAAGTTTTCACAGGTGGCAAGTCCCGCTTAGGAAACTCGCTTGCCTTACAAAATGACGTTCTATCTTGTGCCCTTATAAAGACACTAGAAATAAAGCTAGATACTCTCTATTTACTTACCCGACTACGGCAAACCCTAAAAAGATTTTCAGAAGTACCCTCATATTTTCTAAAATACTCGTAAATAAGGTGACGTTGGAAGTTTCGTGCCGTTCCTCGAGGATACAGGCTGTATGACGTCACAAAAACCCAACATGGCCTACTAGAATGCCGTATTATCAACTAATTAGCTTGCCATAGAAAATAATATTTTGAGACAATCAGATAAAAACATTTTCTTCTTTCATGTTTTTCAGTAAATTTTTTGTTTTCTTCATTCTTACTTTTTCGTTGGAAATACCGTTCATGTGTGTCTACTACCTTTGTATGCTATTTTACTGGACCATTGCCAATTGGCAATGTCCATATTGGGTCGTATCTCGAACCAAAGCTTTTAAGTTTGATATATCTCCACAGTCTTGGCTAGGGCCATACACAAAGACGATTTTTGGCGAGGTATGTACTGGGAATTTCAGTTCATAAATATAGGAGTACCGAAGCCCACTGGAGGTAGTAGTCGCGACTTCATTGATAAAAAATATCCCATAAGCATATTTGAATCTTGTCTTGAATTTAAATTAGTCATTTCAATATTTTTTGTTTACAATAACAATAGTATGCAAATTGTGTCTTAATAAAATACAGAATTGGTGTGGTCTCCTAAACCGGTCTTTGTAGGTTTATTAATCCAACTATTTATTGCCCGCGACTTCTTTTGCATACAAACTTTGACCACCCTTTGACTCAGGTAAAGTCCTCACGTATATCAAACAACTTGAACAACAAAGGCGCCTAAACTGCGCAGGTCCCCTTCTGACTTGTATGACAACTCGGCCCCGTGCCCCAAACGTTCCTCGAAAGACACCATATTTTCTTTTTATGCGCACGCTCAAGTGTGCCGGCTATACGTCTACATCCTATCAATGTACCTCGACGCCTTATTAGGAATGTTCCACATTTCTTGTTTATAACTTCAGCGTTTAGACGTTGCGTACTTTGTCTTCAAATATTAAAAGGGTCGGTTTGAAGTTCACGAAACGATAATGTGAATCATCTACGCGCGTAGGCTAATGGCGAAACAGTTTCAAACAATTTCAACATTTCCGCACCTTTAGCAGAACCTTCGTTACACAATGTTGTGTTACACTTTATTTTCACGTTTCTTGGAATAAATAAGATATTCTATATTTGGAAAAAATAAATGTTACTTCCTATGAAGCATTTTTTTTTCCATGGAGCATCTCATTATCTTCATGGGATTGCCTTATGCAATATGTGGTGGCAATCTATATGTTTATGCGTAATCTATAGTCTCATTCGTGTTATTATATAGGTGCAAGACTTACCTATTTATTACTGGTGCTAGACTGTAATGACATTATTTGCGACTCAACGTAACAAATTCAACCCACGCCTTACGACATCGAAATTCCTCGCCTAATATTTAAATAACCATCAACATACATCGTTAAGTTTTCCTCATTAAAAAAGAGATATCTAGGAAAACCCAACAAGTAGGTTCCAAACAAGTTTCTGTTAAATTATGCATTAAAAAAAACTTCGTGCCCTACTAGGGCCGGTAAAATAGCTACTTTATCATTATTTATTGCTAAAACTGTCGCGTAAAGTCATTGATAGGTATAAAAAAAAACCTATATACACAGTTCTTTACAAATATCACTACAAAAAGTTTCATGGATTGTACAAATTTAACAACAAAGCTGATTTTAAATAATTTCGACCTTTAGTCCTCTAAATTAAAATCCTTTTTTGAACACTAAACTAAATGAAGCTGAAAGTGCACTTTCTCGGATTGTGCGCTCAATGTTTAGTGTTTACCTTGTTTTTTTTTTATTAAATCAATGTTTAAACTCAAACTCTTCTAAATTCCAGCCCAAACAACAAAAACCAGACAGTCCAAATGACTCTGACGATGACACAAGCGAACACGATCCTTCAGAGAAGGCCCCGCTTATGGGCAGTACCACCAGCCTCTCACAGACCACTAAGAAGCCGGAGATCATTGCCAACATTCCCAAGGTTACCTACGACGAGAAGAAAGAACAGCCCTTGAATGATAAAGAGAAGGAAGTGGAGAAGGAGGAACGAGTTATTGGATCACAGCCTGTTAAAAGACGAAGTGAGTATAGTAATTTATTAGTATGTCCGTTTATTTGTTACCTCATCAGTGCAAAGCCACTGAAACGATCTTGATGAAATTTGACAATGTAAATTGGGATCTGAATAAGGACATAGCCTCAATTTACACTGCGAGAGAAGGGAATAGAAGAGGCAATTTCTCCTGGTCGTACGAAAAGGCACACCGTCAGTAGCTACGGGAATGCTCGAGAATTCACCGAAAGCCGCGCGACTTTTTTGGCTTCTATTGAATTTGAAAGTTGACACATCTGACATAAAACTGAGTATACTGCATTTCAAAAATTCGCTTCCCGTCCTTTCGCCCGCAGCGTAAATTGAGCCTTAGGCTACTTTTTCATCCGCGACTTCATCTGTGTCCGCGATACCAAACATTCTCGCGGGCAGTAATTCCATAAGATAGTTAATAGTTATCTCATAAGTGGGCCTCAATTCATATACTCAATAGTACGCTAGGCTGTCTGATTGGTTATCAATAAGATGGTAACAAACCAGTGTGTGGGGGGTTTTACCGTCATTTTAAAGTACTCACACAAATCCAATTGTAATCGAGATAACTTAATTATTCTGACTTCTCATCATAGTTAGTCAAATACTATGTTGTATATTTTTTCTTTAACGCTAATTTAATTTACAATCTTGTTCCAGGTTCCCAAGACTCTCCTGTAGTCCTATCAGTACTAGACGATGTTAAAAGAATAAAAGTAAATAACAACAAAAAGGAGCCACAGACTAACGGAGCGGTCTTACAACAACCAGCGGGACTGTACCCACATCTGTCAGATATTGAGACGGACACCTCAAATACTCAAGAGGAATATTCAGACTGTGGCGGATCAAGGTGTGGGCACTACACTCTCGAATGCGTCTTCTTTTTCTTATGTATTTAAGTTTCAAGATGAAAGTTGCTTGGGACAAAAACTAGATGGCGTTGTACTCAATTTTGGAGTTCAAGATGGCGGTGTTACAGCAACTGTTGGATGAACGGTTGTTATTGAGTAGTTTTTGAATGAAGTTCCTATTAATTTAGGATAATTAATTTTAACAAAAATAAATAAATCTCTCTCTACAAACAGTTTGAAAGATCCAATCGAACATCGTTGCTGTAACAAAAAAAACTAGACTTCTATTAGTTATCTATAGATATTTATTAATATTCCTATTCATTCGCTATTTATTATGTAACATACTTATAGGTGTGGACAGGTTGTCTAGCCAGTTTTATAGGTACTAGGTCGTATCTCAGACTTGTACACATGCCCAGATTAACCTTGAGCCGATTCTATGATATTTATGTACATATACGGGCAAAGGATTGCAATCATTAAAATGCAATTAAATATATCGAAACTGTCGTAAAATATCATAAATAGTCCATTATTAATATCTCTATCGCATATAGATACTTACGTATCTGATCTATCTAATGACAATATGAATATATACTTACGATAGTAACACTGAAACAGAACTAAGTATGCGTATAAACCAAAAACCATTAGGTTTTTCCAAGTAAGAATGAGGTTGTTTGTCAGCCATTTTGAATTCTTTTTGCTAATACTGCAGTTTACAAATAAAAATGCAATAAAACCTTTCAATTAAATAAAAATTGAAAATGAATTTAAACTCGTGCCTAATTACAATGGACTGTTTTACATAAGTTTTAGATACATATTAATTATTTGTAATCATTAGTAATATTTGAATATTTCCGGCATTTAAATGAGACGTTATTTATGTATCAATTGACGTAGCTATAAACTCAAACGCAGCTAAGTAGATCGTCACGTTGATCGAAAATGACTTGAATCTAGGAATACTTTTACCAGTATGAAGCAATATTGTTGGGATCAAATTCAAATTCATTCTTTCAACCGAAAGACGTGAATTGCTGTATATTATACCAACTTTTGTTTACTTCATGTAAAATTCACGCTAATATTGCTATAAATGCAAAAGTGACAAGTCTGTCTGTCTGTCTGATTGTTAGTTTACCTTAGCACGCCGTAACTCCGTAACCTATAGTAATGATATTAACCTATACCCTGTTCACAATAAGATTAGACATTTACAAAAACATTTTTACAGTCCGTTCAACCGATTTTGACTTATATTGCGTTGGTAGCATGACAAATGGCAACTGCAGTAAACAGTTGTTATTGTAACCACTTTTTTGCCTCTAATGTCATCCTTAAGTCTACGGAATAGAAGTCAAAATCGGTTGAAGGGACTGTAAAAAAGGTTTGTGTTTATGTCTAATCTTATTGTGAACAGGGTATAAGTTGTAGCTTAGGATCTGGATAATGGCAAACATAAGTTACTTTGTAATCCATCACTTGTTTTGCGTTTCACGCGAGCGAAGTCGCGGCGAAAGCTTGTCCGAATAATTTATTATTTAACAAGTATGTTCGTAAAGGAAATACTTTTTTCTTTCACTCATTCATTCCTTTGTTCCAAAGTTCAGTCACACCAAGAATTTTCAAAGTGTCAAGTAATTCGATACATTGTCGGAGGCACGACCGCCGTTTCACAACATTCTGTTACTTTACACGGCGCCGGTTGCGAAATCGTCACGTTCGCGATTCCGTCTCGCATTACCGCGACAAACTTATGCTGAACTTGGTATTTATGGGTTTTTCACACTTTGCTGAGTGGAGTAGTATTTGAAAAACGTTGCTAACTAATTAACACCTAAGGTTAAGTAGAATAAGTATTATTTTAGATTAATAGTGCGGGCGTTGGTTCTCAAAATAGTTTCCTGTTTATGTTTAACAAGTGAAAACCAGTTCTTCTTTACTTTTGTCTTGAGTTTCATTTGTTTATAACTATAGACCTGCCTCTGTTGTTCATACAAAGGACTTCGGGTCTTTTCTTACATATACTGAAGTTAAAAAGGACCCGTAGTTAAAAACATTTAAAAATCCATAATTTTTTATGATTTTTATGACAAATTGAAACTAAAATTAAATGTGAAAGTTCTGAAAAATACGGAAATTACACTACTTAATATTTCTTAAAGGGAATCCTTCATCCCATTTCCTTGCTATAAAGAATTACTCTTTTCTGTCATATTCTCAGCCTCTTTTTTTCATGTTAATAAAAAATACAATCTTTCTACCCTTTAAAATACTCTTCTTTTTCATTAACTAAGAACAAAATATTAAAAATACCCAAGACCCCATTAATTACAGTGTGCAAAACTAACTACTGCTTCATTAAGTATTCAACAAATGTTCCATGTTATTGGGTCAAGTCAATTTGCATGGTGGCCGGTCTTGGTAGCGAAAAAAATGTTGCAGTAAACAGTCTGTGATACCCTTATATTGAAAAGGTGGACCTTTTTAATGCAATTTTTCCCTTTACATTTCTTCGAATTGCATCTTAACGTTTATTATAAATGATACAACAAAAAAACGCGTTGGCAGCTATATTTTCTCATTATAACATTCTGCTATTAGCTCTGCCTCTGACTTCGCTCGCGTGGATTGGACATACCTACTAAAACTAAGCCCGAAAATAACTCCATGAACAGGAACACAAATTAGACTGCACAGTTGGCGCAGTGGCTGAGCGGGTGGCTGCTGCGCTGCGTGTCGCTGGTTCGATTCCCGCTCGGAACAAATATTTGTATACAGATAATGGTTCCAGGTCTGGCTGTTTGTGTACAGTTTTAGTGTAAAGTTTTTAAAAAAAGAAGAAAGATAGAAAGAACCATTACATACGCATGTCGGTTTAATTGGTTCTCGAGAAGCTCACTTTCAGACAGATGACAGAATGATGACCTGAAACGCGAATTATGTCTATCAAAAAAATTAGGAATACGGAAGATCCGTAACAAATTTCACGCGGACACAGTAACGATAATTTAAAAATAAAAATAGCATTTTAATTCCAAAACTAATTTTACAATACTACATAAATCTTAAACTGAGTATTTCTCTCTCTGTCTCACTAAATTCTGCAAATCTCATTCTTATGGTTTGGTTCCCTCCTGGGTAAAAACCATCTCTAGCTTATTAAAGTAGCTAATCAATAAGTGTGCTAAATTATAAAACAATCAATAAAGAGTTAATCTAAGACTGTATGTTGCCTATTTCTATGTAGTGGTTTTACTACATTCTGTTGTTATTATAGTGTAGGTTAGATATACAAAGATCTACTTAAATATGACGCACTATGCAACATGCACAATTATTACAAGTAGAAGTACCTACTGCTTATTATTCAAGCATAATAAATACTCCAGTACAATTCCGTGTAAAGAGGTTAGCATTGGCATCTGGCTAGAATACACAAAACAAAAACTTATAATAAAAAAAAATGGAATAAATTAAAAATAATGTAGGTTAACCGTCAACTGTTGTGTAATATTTAAGTTCTTTGAGTAATGCACATGGTAATATGCCGTAGTGGACAGTTGCCTTTAGGAAAATAGATTTAATCGTTTCTAGGGTGAATACACTTATATCAATGCACATTTTGTACTAAATTATTCTTTTTGTATAAAACTTATCGCTGATATTTTCAAAGTTCCTATTAGCTCGCATTCACACAAAGCTTATAGTCAGTCGCCGACTAACAACTGCTCATTGCGACGGCTGACTGTCAGGAGGCGTTACGTTTGATGTGAACACAGCCTTAGTAATGCTATCGCGAACACAAATGCAGTGCAATATGCATCATAAAATCAATATTATCCCAAATCAACATCTATTATTATATTTATGTTGATAAGTGTGTTTCGCCCTTAACCAGTTAATATTCTAAACCTAGGACTACTTAACTGTCGACCTAAGTACATAAAATTAAGTGCGAAATTGACTTGATAAAAATAAAATAAATAATTTCGGTTCAATAACTACACTTTATGAGTGTCAATCAAGTGACGACTGCTTTATCATAGTAGAGTACTTTCGAAATACTAGGTTAAATTATTCGGGCTGATAACTAGGCATTTTCAGAACAAATACATGCACAATCAAGTTTTACCAAGCAACGTAAAATAGACTTTATCGTTATGCTCTTGGGTAAAGTTATCAATACTTAAATAGTTAATGTTTGCAATTGTTTAACAATCAAAGGTGGGAATTCTGTGAATGCGATTATACGAATTGTAGTATTGAATCTGTATTAACTCGAACTGTCATTTGTTTCGTAAAATGTCTTTATTTCCTGACAATGCAACAAATCGTATGGCCCGCATTCATAAAACTGAACAAAATGCCATAATTTCGACATCAAGCATTTTGAAAACACGCCATTTTGTTTTTTCAAATAATTTAATATAATTTAATTTCGACTAATCTTATAATTATAAGACTCCTTTTTAGGTATTTTATAAATTATGTTGTCTGTGATAATATTAAACTTAATTAGTAGTCTTTTGTAAAATAAAGCTATTGAATCATAATTTTGTGTGGTTATTTTATTCCTTTTATTTAGCTGTGATAACCTTATTTTTTTTAAACCTCAAGTGTATGATTCTCAGTATGTTGTAGAGTTTATTTTCTACACAATAAACAGTTCTGTTATTTATTAGGTTCTAGATTTTTTTTCAGAATAGGGCAGCAGGTGAGGACCGCCAATGCTTTTCAATGAGATTACATATCATGAAATTTCATTACAGTATCTACTGGTCTATTTCCTTCCTCTCGCTTTACATGTATAGGTGTTTGTTATTGATTATAGTGGTATTCCGTTTCCAATATACGAGTACCTTGCTAGAGCCATGTACTTACGTCCTAGTATTAATATCTGATCAGTTCTAGTACATTTTCATTTTTAACTTAACGCGCGTTGGAGAGCTTAAATCGAAGCTATTTTCGCATAATGTTATATTGCTATTATACTTTTGTCAGGCACTTATGCACTGAAGTAGTAACTGTTTATAACATATCTTGAACAACTATGGTGCCTAATGCACCCCACTCCTCCCCCATCGCACTGAATTGGCTGACTCAAAATCAAAAAGTATTATAGTTTTATAGTTTTTCACTCATGCTCACGTGGTGTGCCGGCTGTTATACTAGGCCGTAGCAAAATGGAATCAGTTAAGTAAACTTAGGCACCTACACGTCTCTTTTAAACGTTACAAAGTACCAACAAGTACTCTTAATACTCACATCATATATGACAATTACAAACATCCAATAATGTCACAAAACAAGAATCGAACTGATTAGAACACCAGACCAAACCTAATGCTCTCTTATCGCGCACATAGATACTTCACGGTCACAGTTCTGCAGAAACTTTAGCTTTACCTTTAGCTGCCTATTGTACTACTGGGATCATGCCGCTATCTCAAACGTAATGCTAGTAAAGTTATACATTACTTTTTGTTTACCTGAAAAGGGGTCATTGTACTCATCATTATGAACAACTTTTACTATACGAACCACACCTCTAAAATAACGAAAATGTAAAGTTTAGCAAAAGTTGATTTTTATTGCGATTCCAGAGTTGATCCCATAGTAAAAGTTGTTCATAATTATGTGTACAGTGGCCCCTTTTCAGGTTTAGTGTAAACAAAAACTTATTTTGTGAAAGCCAAATGAGAGTATGTACTAGCAAAGTAAACCTAGCATCAGTAAGATCTAGACAAGTTGTTAGTTTCACACATATTATACCCAAAATACACTTATTATGAATCTTTACAAACGAGCCTACAAAAAACATCTGACAGATGTTAAATTAGTTGTAGTACAAACACATCTGCCTTCATAGTTGCTTGGGGAGACCACCAGATGTTTTCAACCGTTCAGTGTATAGCGATTGTATAGCAAACACACGCGTCAGATGGTAGAATGTCCTTTATCTACACCTTATAATTACATTAAATTGCACTTTCATTACGAAGGTTCCAAGGGATTCATATAAAGGCTCTTACTATACTTACACAGGTATGAAGTTTCCCATTTTTCTCCATATCAAACTACAATAGGAAGGGGGGCAACATTAAAAAAAAAAAAAATTTTTTGATGTTTTAAAGTGCCTTTTTATGATGTAACTGAATTAAATGATACGACTTATTACCACACATATTTCTGCTGTCAAACAGAATTTATGTTGTCCAGACAGTTAATTCTTTAAATATCTCCCTCGATGAGTTTAGACGAAGTGAACTTTAGGCACAGAATACTTAATAGTCCTACATACAGAAAGGGACACTCCCTTCCCCACGCTATATCAGATACCGCACCCTCACCCCGCACTTGGAGAGGCTAATCGCCGACTCTTTAGCCAGGGCGCTCAAAATCGTAAGAACTGCAGCGCTGTAGGTACTGCTGACACAAACACACAATTTTGCGATTTATTTTGTTTTAAGTTTTATTTATTAGTTTTAATCTCGATGATTCATTTATTTTCCAAGTTTTCGTCGTTTTATAATAATACAATTAAAACTTCCGTAATAATAACATACCAACATTACCAGCTATTAATATTGCTCTCTCTCTTTATTGTCTTAGTTATGTACTTATGTCCCTTTCTTTCACGTTCTATTCATTCTTGGAATTGAAAAGTAGTACCCTACGCACTAACCTTGTCGCGTCGCCCCATTGTAATTATTATTATTGTAATATTTTAATTAATTCCTAATTTTTATTTTTAATACTTTTGAACTTAACGTGTATGGACATGGACTGGTTCCGAAATAAATGAAAAAAAAAAAAAAACAAATTGCGTTGCCGCGTAATGGTACGGGGCGATCGTGAATTCCATATTTTGTAATTAGGTAGGTACCTTAATTTACCATTATTGATGAATAAATAAACCTCTTTACATAATAAATATTATAATATTACTTTTATGTCATTACAAATCCGAGTATTCAAAATCAAATATCATTTATTTTATTTCTTTAAGAAATAAATAGTTGAACGCTCGGACAAGATCACTTCATAATAATGCTCGAAACGTTCGGGTAGTTTCGTCGTCGTTCGGACTTCGGTTCACCCGACGCAAAGCGCTGCACTTTTCGCGCCATTTTGTACGCCACGACATCCAACTGATTCAACCCTACTAAAATTCACGCACACATTTGCACGTGTACAGACGTCATTTGGTTTTGTAGTAGTAATAGGTAATTATTTTGCAAGTTTTGTATGAAGCGTCCGAGGTGTGCTTTAGGTGAGCTAGCAATTAGAAAGAAAGAATGAAAGAAAAACTTTTTATTCACGAGAACGTGCCGCACATATAATTATGTAATGTAATTCACCGTGGGACATATAAGTTCCAGTAAATTACAAGCATGTGCGACATTTCTCTAACTCCTAAAACGACCCACTGACTGACATTTAACTCTGCCCCTAGCGGCAGCAACGCATTGCTGTCGCAAATAAGTAATAGAGGTCGCCAGCTGTAATCACTAAACTTACCTGTTTACTAACCTACAGGCAAAGATTCAAAGTCGTTAGTTTAGAGGACGAAACTAGATTGGGCTTGAAAGATTTGATCTTTACAAACATGTAAAGTTAAATAAAAGTTTTTCAAAACATTACTAAGAACGAGTTTTTTAAAGGCTGTATAGGATTACTAAGTACGTCTCTGTAGTTACCGCGACCAAAGGCACAAGAGCGGAGGATATTAACCTTTTGACCGCCACGCCAAAAAAAGCAAAAACTGACCAAGTGCGAGTCGGACTCGCGCACGAAGGGTTCCGTACCATTATCTTTACAACATTAAACATCGAGCAAAAAAAAAAACTGTCAGAAATTACGTTTGTTGTATGGAAGCCCCCCTTAAATATTTATTTTATTCTGTTTTTAGTATTTGTTGTTATAGTGGCAACAGAACTACATAATTTGTGAAAATTTCAACTGTCTAGCTATCGCGGTTCTTGAGATACAGCCAGGTGACAGACAGACGGACGGACAGACAGCAAAGTCTTAGTAATAGGGTCCCGTTTTTACCCTTTGGGTACGGAACCCTAAAAATATGCTCTCGGCGCCAATCTACGAATTGCAATATACAAATCTGTCATGTATTCGTGACCGTAGCGTGCAGGGTACATTTTGGTTTGTCATTTATACATGACTGTGGCGGTAAAGCAGGTACCTTCTTATAAAACGCTTACCATCCATGTTTTAAAACAGGATTCTTTTTATACTAACTTCTGCCCGCGACTACGTCCGCGTGGAAATCAACTATACCGTACACAAACAAGCCATGGCATGTAGCTTTATATCATTGAAAAATGATTATTATATTTTACAAAAAAAAAATGTTAAGTACCTAATAAAGATTACTTTGTCTTGCACACTATTGGATTTTCAACGCTAGGCTCAAAGCGCCGAGAGTTGAAACTGTAACAGTGGAAATTACAAAGAAGGAAATATTATAACAATACTGTTTTAAGAGATTGATAAGCCGCCAGATTCTTTGACCATCCATGGTCCGCAAGTCCGCTTGTCAACTTGATCCTATTATCATTCATGGTATAGCTGCAAGGTCGAATGTTCTAAACATAGTCTAAGTACACTAGAGGTCTATTAAAACCACGGTCACTTGATACACATAAAAAAAATTAAGTACTTGAACATGTTTTGTTAATGTGTTTACACATGTAAAACGGAACCATGGCCTGTCGAAATATCAATGAACTTGGATAAAAAAGTAGTGGTACATATAATTATCAAATAGATAACCATTCTAAGGGCCTCCGTCCGCTTCTGACTATTTGTAGGCCTATTGATCATCGGACAGTTTCAGTAACTTTCATAATTTTGTAACTTTTTGTGGGTGAGGATGACGATATGCCAAAAAATTAAAATACTGGTAATACTATTTCTTAAGAATATTTTGAAACTACCAAATAAATCATGTCACCGAAAAAAAATCAAACATACTAAAGAGCATACAAACGTAACCAAAATACAACACCATTTGAAATATTTGTTTACTAACGAGAAAAGCGGCAACTTTTGGCCCATAGTTTAATATTATTAATGCTCAATAAAAACAATTACATCGGATTACCAGATCTTGCCATGATCCTTTTTTGTGCTAATGTCATCGCCACCTAGTATATCGTCGCCGTGCTGTGAAAACCTCGTAAAGCACAAATTCATTGTTTTTACATTTTTTTTTTTTGGGAAGAAAACCTCGTAGTTCGTCATCGGAACGAACGTACTAAGCTTTGAGACGCTACTAATGTCATCTATTGCACATAATGAGAACCTCGGGAAAACAGCCATTTGGGTGTCGGCAATTCAAACAATGAATTTGTGCTTTACGAGGTTTTCTCTGCACGGCGACGATATGTGGATGAATGAAGAGGAAAAGAGAAAGGAGATGGATAAATTGTGTGAAGAATGATATGAAAGTGTTGCACCGACCCCAAGTAACATGGGACAAAGGCAGAAAAATGGTAATGATAATCTGCGTAGGGATATTGAAAATGGAATTCATTCATTGTAAAAGAAATATCTGTCACTAATTGTCTCACGTGGGCGGGCCCAGATCATTAATTCTGGTGTCAAAAAAGACACGATTACATCGCAAGTTTTTGCTAGGTAACACGTGCCTGTCAAGGCTGATTGATCTAGTATTTTTTCGCCCATCGATCAATAATAAGCTAAGTTCTGTCAAAACTACCCAACCTACAAAACGGTTATCTTTTTAACTCCGAGAAAGTTGCTAACATAGGCACAAGTCAAAGCAAGGCATTTAGCGTCTTCCAACCATTTTTCAGGGCCCTCCCAATATAATTTAACCTCGTGTTAGCAGGTAACTCGAAGTTCACATTTTATTGCATGGCCTATGTTAGTCAAAACCTATAGCGTCTTTATTTATTAATTTACTTAAAGAACATGGAAGACTTACAGCTAAAGCAAACAGATCAAAAACAGTAGATTAGACAGATAGCCAATAACAAGTCTTAACTTCTAAAATACAGAACAATACTAATTCTATGGACATTGAGTAAACCTATGAAAACATAGGAAAAAAACAAAAGGTCGCTCATTCATTTACTTGCTGAGTAAACATTAACGTTGAGTTGCACGAAACTAACATTATTTTAACGGAGACTTTAAATTCATGCCATCCCTTACATTTTGTATAAAAAAGGTGACAGCATCTATTTAGTCTCCGTTAAACTGAGGTTGGTTTTGTGCAACGCACCGTATCTCGAATACTACTTGACCTTTGAAGTTAAATATTTTCAGTTTTTAGGGTAGGAGACGTCAGCCTGCTAGCAATTTGTACTATGGATTTTCCGAAAACCCAAAAGTTAGTTGAGAAGTAAAATTATACCACGAACATACTGAGACTCAAAATCTACGTCACAGCTAAATGAAGAAATAAAATAATCAGTTTTATACATTTATGTTTATCAACAGTAATTCCCTATTGTGACATCAATGTTGTTATCTTGTATTCCAGTTCTGAAGACTACATCTTAGAAAGAAAGATGCAAGAGAAAATGAACAAGTCTGACAACTGGGCCGAAACATCGTTTGGACGTGAAGTAATGAATGTAAGTCATATTTATCTATACCTTCGATAGTTTATCACATTCTGACTCCGTTGGTCCCGGCTGTCATTCATAGATCTTTAACAGACGTTATGGGTAGTCAGAAGCCAGTCTTGTAGTCAGAAGCCAGTCTTACCAAGATATCGTGTCAACCAGTTACTGGGTTGTCGAGATCAGAAAGGCAGTCTGTCCATGTAAAACACTGGCATTCAACTGTAGGCTGTTGAACTGGAAGCCGACTCCCATATAGTAGACAAAAGGCTAGGCAGATCATGAGGTTACCCTGCCGCTGACTCTAGTCTCTAAAATTAACCAGTCATTTCTGTTATTTTTTTTTTAGATGGTAAACAATTCCGATGTCGACAATTCTGCCAATTTCAAAAGTGAATTGAGGTAGCAAGTTTGCGATAGGAAGAAAAAACATAATAAAAATGACAGATACAAATTGGAATTGAGTCCAATTGTAGATCTTGTTAGGAAATAACCAGCTATTTAAGTTACATGATTTTTGACTAGTGACAACATTGACTATTCTTTTAGATACCGCTACAGGCGAGAAGCAATAAGCCCTAACAGCTTTTTTCAATAACTGATATTGAACTAAAATTAAACTGAAATAGAGTAGAAAATTCCGCGCGGCATTTGTATCTTGCAAGCAATTACGCAATTTTTAACCTTATTTCCGTTGCCTTTGGTTCATTCAATGCTCTGACCCTTTAATCAAGTCATTTTTACCTTTTTATAGTACGTAGGTAGTGATTATAGTAAACAATGAAGGAAAATTGTGAGGAAAACCACACAATGACACAATAAATAATCTTGACACAATGTCGACTTTATTGTAACAAAACTTAACTGGTAGAGACTACTACCTATCAATTCAATTTCATAGTTTATAATCAGAAGTGCAATTCTGTAATAATCTTTGCCGGTGGAGTGAGTAGTAAAGTGAGCTTGAGGTGAACTCAATTACCAGTATAGTGAAATGACAGTCAAGAGGATTGGTAAATTTTCATACAAAAAGACATAACGTTTTACCCCCCGTCGCCGTAACTTAGTCCAATTTTCATATATTTTTTTTTATGTTGTAGATATAATATGAAATTCTAGGTCTGTTAGTTTTTATTTTAAACATATACTCATATTGCGTATGATACAAGTCCTTAGCATCAACATCTACATTTTTGAAAACTTCCTCGAGCGTTTTATTTATTTAAATTAAACTATACTGCAATACTTAAAAATAATGAGACCAAAATTGACTCGTTTCGTAAAGGTTTAGGGGGTAAAAACTTATCGCCCAAAAAAATATATTCCAAAAAGGAAATGTAGGTAACTGCTTCCAAGACTTGCAACTCTCTCTATCACACGATACGGTTCGGGAGGGGGGGGCAAATTGTATTTGTATTGTTCACCCGGAGGAAGGCAGAGCGAGCGTTATGAAACAGATAACATTTTTGGAAATACCTACTCGCGCCACGAATTGGCACTTCACAATCCTCTTAACTAAGGGAGATTTATAAAGAATACACTGGCAGTTCTGTTAAAACACAAAAACATCACTGTGCACCTCATTTCACACCTTTAGGCTGTGTTTCCACCACAGATGTGTGAGGATGTGTAGCGAAAGATGTGTGTAAAACTAAACTTATTACATCGCCAGCTTAGCTCGGGTTATGAAAATGAAGCGATGATCTTAGCTAATTTTTACACACAGCCCCACGCTACGCATCGCAGCAATCTCTGATAAAAATGTAGCCTTTAGGTGCCGAGCCTCTTTTCATTGAAATACATGAAACCATTAGTGTCGCTGCAGTCGATTGCACGCAATCACGGCCTCTGCCTCGAATCTTGCGGGCAGCGGGGCGGCAACGCCGGCGGCGCGGTGGCGGCAGGATCTAATGCGTAAAATCAAATGGACCGGCCCTCGAAAACAGCGGCGCGGTAGCGGCGCGAGGGCGGGCAACGAGCGGTGCACTCCAGTCAAGCGGTGACCGCCCGCGCGTCTGCATTGCTGTGTTGTGCAATTTATTTTTAGCGTTAGGAAGTAAATTTGAATCAAAACGATGTTGTCGCCGTCAAACATTTCGTTCGCGAATAAAAACAAATATCTCGACTACACAACCACGAACACAACACTACGCCGCTATAGTGCCGCTCGATCTGCCCGCTCGTTTCGAGAACGGGTCTGCGTTGCCCGCCCCGCCACCGCGCCGCCGCACCGCTGCCCGGAAGATTCGAGGCAGAGGCCTTACAGTCGGCGGAGGTACCTACCCACCTCCGCCGACTGCAAGTAGAGAATGCCTACTTGTCAGTATAAAGACACTATACCCATAGTACCTTTATACTGACAAGTATTCTCTATCCAATGATGGTCTGGCATAAATCGCCCTAAACAATTCATTTACAAATTTCCATATACACTAATTCATCAGGTGGTTAAGAAAAACAATACAAGCTACAAGAAAGCAGTGCGCGAGAGTGACACCGAGAGCAGTGGTTTAGACAGCGAGCTCGACGATATTCTGGACGAGGCGATTAATGAGCAGAGCGAGGGTCCTACGCCGCCTAAAGTTAACAAGGTACACATATTTTAATCCACAATCCATACTTTAATGTTATAAATGCGAAAGTTTGATAAATGACAATGCCAGATCCTGCCCCACCCATGTGCAGAAAAGTAAATTAATGAAAATAATTGTAATGAATATAGAACCTTTCTATAGTAAATTGTTTTTCTTTAGAACTTGCGGATTACGAAATACCTACCCACAAAATACAAACTCATTTTACCTAAAATACAATTTAACCTATAATCAATGTCATTATTGTTTTTAGATTTAAACGGAAACCGCAAGTTCTACAGTCACTAAGACTAATGTTTAGTTATCAGCAATAAATAAACAGTACGATGCTACATATTGCACATGACTTTTATTGAGTGGGGCAAAGTTCTATAGAGTTTCTGGCATTGTCCTTTGGTATAAAAATTCTGGGGAAGGACATATACTTTTTAATCCGCGGCTTCGTCTGTATCCGCCATTACCGATATTCTCGCGGACGATATCGCGGGTAACAGCTAGTAATATTATTAATGCGAAAGTAACCGTCTGTCCAACCAGGAGATGTTTATGGTGGTTTTATGCACATCGATTAAGAAAAGAAAATTCATCAAAGTTTCCAAAACTTACGCGGGTTCTCGCGCGTTTTCGAACCGGAAGACGCAGCGTTGGTAGGCTTCCCACCAGATGGACTGACGACATTGTCAAGGTTGCGGCACAAAGTACGTAAGGCTACGGCGCGCCCGAGCAGAGAGACCAATCCGATCAAACCGCCATTTTCCGCACGCACACATTGACATTACGTTTATAGGCATTCTCAAGCAGTTTCAAGCAGACTTTAGTCTCGACTGTCACGTGTTGTGTAAATGAATAAATGAGAGACATTGACATTTCATGACGTACAGGAAAATTTTGTTACAAAAAATTACAAATAGTTCCACCCAGTGTCAATAAAATTTCAAATTGTCACAAATAAAACCTACAGAGTCAATACAGTAGCAGCCCTAGCGAGTCTGGCAAGTTTATGTAATTATTTTTGAAAATGGCGCGGGCGGGAGCGGTCCTTCTGTAAACTTTATATTTTGTGGTTACGGGTAACCTGTGGATGCAAGCAGCAGGTTGCCGCTCGTTGTGGCGTTCTATAAGGGAAGCCTATGTTCAACAGTAGACATCTTTCGGCTGATGATGATGATGACGCGAGTTTAAGTAGATTGTACGAAGCGATATTATGTGATAGCATTGTCAATATTATAAAACAACTAGCTTCAGCCCGCCAATTCGCCTGCTTAGACTTCAAAAAAGCTAAAGCCCGATTTGAATTATTGCAAGTTATTATCAAAAATTTAGTTTATTCTTGAAGCACAAGCCGCAAACAAAACTACTGGGTGCTCGTAGTACTAATTTATCTTATTTATGTTATTAATTTGGTCGCTCAAACATAACAAATAGCTGTAGTATCCTAATGAAACATTGACAAACACAATAGGCTAGACTGTTGTACAAATATCTATTGTGTTTCCAATAGTATTGGCAAGTTTTCGCACGGTACAGTACGCAACAGCGGTTCAGTGAATAAGTCTTTATTTGTGCCGGAAAATTATTCGAGTGGACTCAAATAATGTCGAGTTTTCTGAAGGATCTGCTCCCAGCTAATCAACAAGTGAACACCAACAATGTAAGGCCCTTTAGAGAGAAATTACAGCTTCATTTACTCGTGTTTTAAACACGTGATTGTAGTGCAATCGAGCCATATAATCTTGCCATTCATGCGTTATTATACATGGTGGACGGGACTTCGACAAGCAAAATTTTACCATGGACGCAGTATGTAGTACTAAACAACGCAGGAGTCTACAGTCACAAATGTAGGAACAGCGTCATCAACTGTTACAACCTTATCAAAGTAATTTTAATGACGCTCTCCGTAGACAGCGTCATGAACTGGGTACCCCCACTGGGTGGTACTGGATCTACACCTAACTATGATAATAATATCAGCCCATTATTGTAAAAGTTGAGTGAGATAGTTGGTAGTAGTATAGGCAATGATATCGTTTCGTTTCTATGGAGTGTCGTGGGTGTGACGGGGCCATCACGAAACCTAACTAACACTAAAACCCAGGAACTCAGGACCCGGGAACCCTACAAGAAACGCCTTCCGAATCCATGGTAAAAGGTTACATGTTAAAGTCCCTTCCACGGTGTATTTCGGTTGGCCAACCATTACTCGGTTGGTTGCAGCAGTCTCTGGAGTCCTCATCAAGTTTCGTGTACCAGGATCGAACGACCTTCAAGTCGCCGCTGAAGGTGCAGCCTGTCACGCCGAGGCAGGATAAGGGCAGCGAGCTGGTGCACAGTGTCAGCTTCTACAGGCGCATGCAGAGCGCGGTGAGTGAAATCCATACACTTAACAAAATAATACCCTGTCCATTGGGTTATTCGTTTTTTGACAGCTGCCTTAGAACGTACGTAACTATTCCCGATTACTTAAAACTTAACTTTAAAATGCGTTATGAAATATATTAATGAACTGCCTTATCTTATTGGATTACCTATCTTATTTATGACTTCTTACAGATATTATAATACAGTTATCAGTTTTTATAAAAAACATAAATATTGTTCCAACTGTCAAAACACGGTTAAACCAGTGGACGTACTGTAACATACTTTAAATAAAGTACTTTATCTTTATATCTTATATATAAAAATCTTCTGTGCGTGTGTATGAAAGTGAACTCCTCCTAAACAGCTGTATCGATTTTGATGAGATTTTTTGTGTGTGTTCCTGTGGATTCGAGAATGGTTTAGATTCACAATTGGACCCAGTAGGTGGCGCTGTAGTCGATTTTTAGGACTTCTTAGGTGTATGTCACCCTTAGGAGCGCATAACTTAGTAGATATCTATGTCACCCTGGTACCTCTCCACTGCGAAGAGCTAAATTGCTGTGTCGAGTGGACACAAGGTAGGTAGGTAGCTAGGTGGGGTAGGGTAGGCTGGATCTGGATTTTTGAAAGAATTATTGAAATGTTAGGTTGATAAGGTAGGTAGGTATTGTAGCACCTGAGCTACACTTGTACCAAGTACGAATTACCGAGGAATCTACGCTACGATAAATGAAAGGTATTAACGACTTTCAGAAGACTATATTAATAAGATTAGCGAGAGGTAAAATTTACAAGACCGCAGCTCTGAGCCTAGCTGGGTCTCACTGACATAACGTGTCATAGTATATCAAAACTATCTTCTACATCATTCAAATATATTCTAAGGTATCCAGAAGGTTCTAACCATAGACTAAATAGTTATGGCTTCATTACATAAAGCAACTCTCTACAGTATGTTGCTAGGGTAGGTATGTACGAGTAGGATAAATAGGACAGGTAAATTAGGTAGGTGGGGCAGGGTAGACTGGACCTGGATTTTTGTACCGATTTTCAGGGCAGGACAACGTCTGCCGGGCCCGCTGGTACAGTATAAAACAGAGTCGCCACCCGCTGTCTGTACGCTTAAATCTTTTAAGCTCCGCAACGGATTTGAACGCGGTTTTCATGAATAGATAGAGTGATTCTAGAGGAAGGTTTATAGGTATAGTTTGATCCACATTGCACCCGTGCGAAGCCGGCGCAAGTCGCTAGTTTCTCATAAAAACAAAATTTTATTGTCTTACAATGAGATACAGTCATTCTGACGTTAATTAGAAAATAGTACTTACTTTGTTCAGAATCTGAACCTACTGAATCAAATTCAGACATTAAAAAAAACTTAAATTTTAGCAAACTGTTTTCTTGGTAAACCTGTTTTTAAGCTAAACATTAATAGAACTATTTATTTCTAAGTTATAACACAAGTATTATTGTAAGTGTGCATGACATGTATATCCCATTAATGTATTGTTATATTTATATATTTTTAGTGTCTTAAAATCCACATAGTATTTTAAGATCCAGCTTCTAAACCGCAAATATTAAGAAAAGTCAAGTATTTAACACCAGTTTCATGACACTCTTCTGAAAAAGAGTAGCACACAACATGGGCTACTAAATAACAATAAGTAATATTACGTCTTATCCTCAGCTTGTGTTAAAGCAATAACCTAAAATGTCCCCAGTCATCTACCCCCTCCACCCCAATGCGTGTGATCCGGCACGTGTCGCCGGACAGAGAGCCGCCCGCCACGCCGGACGCACCGACCGCCTCCGTCACTACCGTGCGCGAGCGCATCAAGGAGCTGCAGAACGAGATCACTAAGCAGCAGACTGTTATATCTCAGGTAACGTTTATCTATTACTATCACTACATTTATTATACTAGCACTTTGCCCGCGACTTTGTTCATGTGAATTTTCTCAAGGATTCCTATTTTTTTTCAATTGATAATATAGCCTATATTACTCAAGGATAATGTACCTTTCTACTACACAATTTTTTTTTTTAAATCGGACCAGTATTTTTTGAGTTAAATCGTAACAAACAAACAAATCTTTCCCTCTTTATAATTCACTGCATATTATGAAACATGGTCCTACCGCCGCTTATCTGTCTGCGCGCGATAAACTCAAAAACTACTGAACGGATTTTTATGCGTTTTTCACCAATAGACAGACTGATTCCTAAGAAGGGTTTAGGTGTATAATTTCATAAGGTTTTGTATAAATTGGCTGAAATATGACAATGGTTGTTGATGTAGGCAGAAAAGTCACGGCGACTGGGAGCTATGTTCTGCTACGGTCGGTGCTAGGGTCGCTAGTAATTAATAAGTATAAATAAAAATCAATTGCCACATGTATGAAAGATCATCATTTGAGCACCCAATTTAGCTGGTTTCTTTTTGTTGTGTTCTTATTTGTCTGGACAATGTCCGTATGAAAGAAACATTTTGGAAAATCTACCGGTCCGAGTAGTTAAGTATTTTTGTTTAAAAATCACAATAAAAAAATAATTAACGTTGAGTGTGACGGTTCTTGCACCCGAGCGAAGCCGGGGCGAGTCGCTAGTTAACAATGAAAATATTAACTACCGACCCTTTGTTGAAATTAACAACACCTCAGTAGGTATTGTGTCTATCAGTAATCTATATAAATATCACTCACTGATTAATCACGAAATCTCGAAAGCAACTAAACCTATGAAACCGAAATTTGGTAGGTAGGACACGTCAGCTAAAAACACATTTAACTTTGACTCTGACTTTCACACGGACGAAGTTGCGGTTAAAAGCTAGATTTCCCCTAATTTTTCCAGGTGCCTAATTTTTTGACTGTAAAATATAGCCTATAGCACTTAGACTACGAGCGCACTCGGCGGCCAGATCGCGGCGGCCGTGAGATCTAGCTATTTGTTCATAACTTTAAATAATGCGCGCATTTAGCGACTAGCGGCTAACGCGCAAATAGCTAAAATCACTCGCCGCCGCGACCTGTGGGCTAATTCACGTACGTAAAGAAATGCTGTTGCAGTGCAGTTGCAGTTAAGTTTCGACGCTTTTCATATTCTCTACCGCTGTCAGACACGCTCGCGTCAAGTTCGCGTCACGCGAGCGCAATAACGGCATTCTACTGTTGTGCGTCTTTGGTGCGTGCTTCGGAACGCAACGTGATCGGTATTCTACTATTCGTTTGACGTCTCAAAATTACAGTTAAAAAAGCACTAAAATCTGTACTGGGATATTATTTTAATATTGTAGCAAGTTAACTTCATACTTCATATACATTTAAATGTAATCGATTCTGTTCAATTATTTAGTGAGGAATATTTTTTCTCTCATGTGTTAAGTTTGGTTGTCATACAGTTGACGTGCAATTCACGCGCAGCTTACGCGCAGTTCAATGTTTACAAGAATACCGTTTACAACTCAAACTTGAACATAACTGCAACTGCACTACTTCATCGGCGCGTCATAAAATTTTGTAAATTAGCCCTCTGACCGTCGAGTGCGTTCGTAGCCTTAGGAATAACCTGCTATACTAGATTAGTATTTACAAAATCGGACCAGAAGTTCCAGGGATTAGCCCCGAACGAACACGAACTCAACTTTAATTTATAAAATGTACTGAAGTTGCCCATATTTATCAGTTCATTATTTTTCTCTGCCCTACAGCGTCCACGATTGTGTCTAGCTTTAAGCTATTGTATGTAAGCGATAAGAGAAATTGTGGAATGCAGTAAATTATAGTATGAGTTCTTTCATTTCCTGAAAAATTACCAATGAATACAATATTTGCCTGTATGATTGGATACATTTAGAAATTTTAGATCGTGCACAACATCAATTCTAGGGCCTGCCCTTAATTTGTGACATTTTGTCATCATTACCTCAGAAACAATTTTTCACACAAAACTGTTGTTGTTAAAAGCCTTTAACTGCTAGACGAAGTCTCCAGTGACCACCAACCTAACTGTTAATCGGCAGGCTGCTATAAAACTTCTGGTTCTCTATATTTCAGGCCAGTCAAGCTTTGAACTTATGTGCTGCTACTATTGAATTCAGCGGGTCAACTGAACAAGCGGAGGGCGAAAGACTACTGTTATTAGCAAGTAAGTGCATCAAAATTATTTAAATTCGATGAATATAAACAATTACAGGGTTATATTATAATCTGTGTAGATTTATGTAGACTCCATGTTACTTTGTACATTTGCTCTTATGTATCTTGGAATCTTGTGTGTATCGTTATAAAGATTATTATTATTATTATTAAATTAAATAGCATCAACTAACCTGTTTAAAATACCTGCAGTGTGGCTATATCATTTTATTAGATACTACAGACTACAGTAGATCGTGTCATGTTTGCATGGCGGGAAAATCACTTCCGGAGTTTCCGAAGAGAATTTTGTAGCATTCGAGTTGTATGGAATCCTCGCCGCTGATAGTAGTCATACAACTTTTATTGCATAAATGGTGCTGTAGTAAAATACAATAGACAGTTTATAGAAATAAAAACTAGTACACTACATGGTTGAGGTACTGTCCGCTTAGATAGGCTACATAATAAATAGCCTGTAATAAAGTGAAATAGTGTTGTATCCCTCGGGGTGGAAAATTTACTAGCAATAATAATAATAATTTGTGGGGACATTTCACACACTGCCATCTCACCCCAAACTTGGCAGACCCTGTACTATGGGTGTCAGACACAAATACATAAAACGAAACGTATATAGATAAACAACAACCAGACACAAGGCAAACACAAGTGCTCATCACACAAATGTTTACCCTGGGCGGGCTAGTGCACATACACCCCACTCACTTATCTATTACAAAACACGCACCTCATTACTACTGTTATCTATAAAATTATATATAGGGTGACTGGTAATTAGTGTACGATACTTAAACACGTGATTGTGTTCATGATAACAAACAACTTTCCCGAAGAAATAATGTTTTTTGTACTGGTTCACTTTTATCACAATAACACAACAGCCGTATGAAATTCACGCGCGCGCACGCCTGTGACCTAAAGTGAACCAGTACAAAAAAAAAATTTCTTCGGGAAAGTGGTTTGTTATCATGAACACAATCACGTGTTTAAGTATCGTACACTAATTACCAGTCACCCTATATAAGATTTTTATTGGCTGCTAAAGTATATAATATATTGATTTTATTATTTTTATTGTTAATTATGTAAATTCAAAATTTGGCTATTATTCTTTTTGTTTAAAATAACATTCAAAATTGTTGGTACACCACGTAACTTTAAGCTTCGGAAGAGCGAAGTGTCCTAACACAGGCAATTTTTTGTCTAAAAGGTCACTTCAACCTCTAGATGTAGTTAGTGCCTTGTGAAACAAAATAAATTATTTGTAATTATTTGTGTTATTGTTTGTTGGACGACACGGTTGGCGCAGTGGCTGAGCGATCGACTGCTGCGCAGCGTGTTGCGGGTTCGATTCCCGCCCAGGGTAAACATTTGTGTGATGAGCACTTGTGTTTGCCTTGTGTCTGGGTGTTGTTTATCTATATATGTATGTATTTACAAAAAAAAAATGTATATGTGCATGTATATCAGCTGTCTGACACCCATAGTACAGGGTCTCCCTAGTTTGGGGTCAGATGGCCGTGTGTGAAAATGTCCCCACATATTATTATTATTTATTATTATTTGTGGTGCTATTTTTGTTGAAATATTAATGAAATATTGTCCATAATTTCCAGCCCATCGTCGCCAGGCGTGTGTTCACGAGCTGCAGCGCCTGCAGGTGGAGGGCGCGGGCCCGGCCGGCATGGCGGGCAGCGCCACCCTGCACCTCACCGGCCTGCACGTACCACTCAAGAGGGACTACGTCAGGCAACTCAACGCTGGTATGTAGCACTGGGCAGCTTATCCAGGGTGAACCATTAAAAACCGGACAAGTACGAGTCAAACTTTCACTTTAAGGGCTTCGTACCACCAACCAATACGTTTGTTGATAATAGGGTATTACACCCATTTTTGAGAAGTGTCACAATGAAATTCTGTTTTGCTAATATGCCACCAAAAAAACCAGAAATTTTTTATTCAATCGATAAGTGCCATAAAGATGCATCTAAATTTTCGCGTAGTTTGACAAAAACGCCTCTTACTGGACGCCATATTGCGCAGCGTAAATGACGTCAGTTCGTTTTGTATCAAATGAGCTCATATTAAATATGATAATTGTAATAATGAAAAAATATAACGCCAATCGGTTGACTGACAGTTGACATTATTTTGTTTACACAGCCGTACAGCGTAATAACATGGCCGCTACTATTTCACGGTGTTTTGTTTGTTGTTTTATAACAGATTAAAAATACTGAAAACTTTGAATTGAATTTAAAAAATTGTTTTGTTATTTTATGAACTAAAACTTACATTTTCCGGCTGCTTTATGCCTAAACCGTCTCAATAACATATTTATAGATTTTTTCTCGTATAGAGTAAAATACCCTATTATTTATTCCCACCGACTTAAACTAAAGTCATATTATATAATTATTGTGTTCTGTGCTAAAGTTATTTCTCAGTGTTCGGTTTCTGACGGTTGTCTTTTATATAAAAAATATTTATATACTACTCAAAACAAAATAAGGGCCACGAGGTATTTTTCATTTTGGTGTAATTTATTTTTTTATGGTGCTCTTCACAGACGAATGCAAAGTTAAATTTTTAACGACGATCGGCGTATTAGAGTATGGAGAAGACGCGGCGAGAGATTTTCAGAAGCCTGCATCCATGAAGTCGATCATTTTGGTGGTCCAAATTTAATGATTTGGGGCGGGATAAGCTTACATGGCAAAACTGAGCTCGCTGTGCAAATGGGATCACATGACATGTGATCCCATTTGCAATGCTCGTGCACACACGGCTCAAGCGACTCGGTTTGTACTGGAAGACTCTCAAATTCAAGTCTTGCCGTGGCCGGCGAACAGTCCGGACTTTAATCCAATAGAGCACATGTGGGATCAGTTGAAGAGTAAGAGACGGTGATCAGGAAATCCACAACCAACAGCAACTCATCAACGCTGTGAAAAGGACCTGGGAAGAGATTCCAATGGAAAATGTCAGGCATTTGATTGAGAGCATGCACTCCAGGCTTTAGGAGTGCGTAGCAAAACGAGGGGGGGCATACCCGTTATTAAAACATGAGCATGGAGTATTTTCTTTTGTTTTCAGTAACTTTACGTTGTTTTTATTTGTATTCTAAAATGTGTTTTTTCTTTCAAAAGCAAATAAACTTTTTAATCATTATTATTTGAATAAATTTATTGGTCTACATGGTAAAAACAACATTCGTTTTCGTTATGAAGACAAAAAATATATATTGGTTTTATTATTTTCATGGTACAGACAAAATACCTTGTGGCCCTTATTTTGTTTTGAGTAGTATATTTTCCGCTTTTTAGTACCTTATCATCCAAATCTGAAGCATTTCCCTATCCATTAAATACTTCTAATTAACATTAAAATCGATCTTCAATTGCCGGAGAATTCGGGTAAACATACAATCGAATTGAAAACCTCCTTCTTTTTTTAAATCGGTTATTATTTAGATGATACTCGTACAATCGTTGGACCGTTTTTAACGGCCTTCACTTATTAAAATATTTACTACTTATTTATATTTTATTATTAAATGTAAGTTTTTATGAAAAAAAAATAAAAGAAAATTATAGTGAACGTATATATATCCCAACTAAAAAGAATCACCTACATCCTTACATACCTTCTAATTCTGTAATATTCTAGATGGGGCAGTAGGACACCACGCAGTGTGCCTCATCAAGTGTCGCGACCGCGTCCTCGCGACCAGCATGCAGCAGACACAACCGACCAGCAACATACTGCACTTCCCTGACGAAATTCGTATGCTGGGACTTGCCAGCGACTTCAAGGTTAAAATTTGTGTATATAATGCGATCATATTAATAATATTACCAGCTTATTATAGTCCCAGTGCAGGGTACAGAAGACGCGGCGATCATTGATCAATTCGCTTGCTCAAAAGAATCCAGGATTCTTCACGATATTTTCTTCATGTTAGTGACATCGAAGATAAACTAAGAAAGTACATGATATGAATTTAAAAAGTTACATTGGTCTGGTGTTGAAGCAATGCAACCTCATTTTGAAATTTTATGTTTTTTTTTAAACCTAAGGACACTTTGCCGTGACGTGACAGAGTTTGATAAGATTAAGAATGCATGAAATAAATAGATTGTGAAAAATTTTATATATGACCATGTTTTTTTATTACTTTATAATTAACATCACACAGTTATAGCACTCGTTGATAGTGCAGTTATGTCTGATTTCAGATTACCTAAATTTATTTTTTGTAATTGCCAGTTAATACCGGCCATGGCAAGTTTTCCGAATTAGTTTTTTTTTTTAGTGAAACAGATACAGAGGCTAGCAAATCAAGCTACCCCAAACTGTCAAATTTCTTTGATAGTTTTTCAACTTTATTGCAAAAGAGAGGATCATGTTCTATTGGGAAAATTTGACAGTTTTGGATAGCTGGCGTCTGTACAATAGTTTGTAAATAAAACATTGATTGTGTGATGATGGTTTTGTAACTCAATGCCGTATGTCTGTTTTCAGGTAACAGTGGAGGTGTATCTCTTGCCAGCGTCGAAACAACTGTTGTCACACGAGATGAAATATCACATTTCTAGCAAAAAGGTGAGAACAATCAAATACTTTTTCGGTGGTCTGTCGCGACTCTTTCTGAGTGTACCAGGGCATAATATAGTGGTTATTTTGGCCCACACTTATTGGGCATGCAGCAAAATATAGCCAGCACAGTCTCACATTCAACTAGCTTCAATTTTCTTACTAACTGACCGTCTCTTTGACAATTCAAAAGCTATCAAAACTGAATGATGCTAGCCCTGGACCGAAACAGCTGGAAATCTTGGGGGATGTCTTCACCCAGTAGGATGATAGAAGTAAAACAGTAGTAGTAATCCTTTACTCGCTGATTACCTAAAACGCAGTCTGCCAATTTCGCGTTATGCCAAAATGTCATTTAAAATAAGCGTTGGGACTAAGTATGTTTTTGTCATGTCGCAATAGGTCTACTCCTCATATTGCCTATTTAGCGATACGACTATGTCGCAGTAAACCTATTTCTCACTATGGTCATTTAGCGATATGACTATGTCGCAATAAACCTATTTCACATTGTGGGAATTTAGCGATAAGACATTCGCGAGAGTCGAATGTTCAATACAAACTTCAATACAATAGAGGGGATCTGGCGCTCGGCGGCCGCTGCCGCGTCACCGCTCGCCTTCACGCTTAGATGGTCACAGTTCTAACCTAACCCACTCCCCATGCCACCAGGGGTATGACCTGTGGTATGATGGGTCCGCACACCGCACTGGAACTAAGTCTTAATTTGCCTGCCTCGCTCATAACCTAACGCTCAATATACCTACCTCGCCCTTGAGCTAATACGCACTAAACCAAAATCTCAAATCGCCTACTTCGCTCATTAACTAATACGCTATGGGCACAGAATACTTAATAGTACTACGTACAGAAGGGACACTCCCTTCCCCGCGCTATATCAGATACCGCACCTCACCCCGAACTTCGAGGTGCATTTCGCCGACTCTTTAGCCGGGGCGCTCAAAATCGTAAGAACTGCAGTGCTGTAGGTACTGCTGACACAAACACACAATTTTACGATTTATTTTGTTTTAAGTTTTTTTTATTAGGTTTAATCTCGATTCATTTATTTTCCAAGTTTTCTTCGTTTTATAATACAATTAAAACTTCCGTAATATTATCATACCAACTATTAATATTGCTCTCTCTCTCTTTATTGTCTTAGTTATGTACTTATGTCTCTTTCTTTCACGTTCTATTCATTCTTGGAATTGAAAAGTAGTACCCTACGCACTAACTTTGTCGCGTCGCCCCATTGCGCTGCCGCGTAATGGTGCGGGGCGGTCGGGAATTCCATATTTTGTAATTAGGTACCTAAATTTACCATTATTGATGAATAAATAAACCTCTTTACATAATAAATATTATAATATTACTTTTATGTCATTACAAATCCGAGTACTTATTCAAAATCAAATATCATTTATTTTATTTCTTTAAGAAATAAATAATTGAACGCTCGGACAAGATCACTTCATAATAATGCTCGAAACGTTCGGGTCGTGCCGTCGTCGTTCGGTTCGCCCGACGCAAAGCGCTGCACTTTTCGCGCCATTTTGTACGCTAGCACGACATCCAACTGATTCAACCCTACTAAAATTCACGCACACATTTGCACGTGTACAAACGTGATTTGGTTTTGTAGTAGTAATAGGTAATTATTTTGCAAGTTTTGTATGAAGTGTCCGAGGTGTGCTATGGGTCTAAATATCAATACGCCGATCTGTCGTTAAGTCTAGGCATAACGCGAAATTGGCAGACTGCGTTTTAGGTAATCAGCGACTAAAGGGTAGTAATACTGTCTACTGGTAATTTAAATAACTTTCTGACCATAAGAGCAGAAATTGTCTTTTCTAGTGGTCGCCACTGTTGATTCTGGCTTGCTTCAGAAGTTACAGTGGTCTAGGAATATAGTGAGGCAGGCTTGTCCCATAAAAAAAGCAAAAATAAGAAAAAAAAATCCACTCTGATGATTATTTCTTCTGGTTAATTAATTAAGTTACCAAGATAGTTATAATAATAAAAATTATATTTATTCTCGAATAAAATAAGTACTTTTTATGTTATATATAATTTTTAATCCTAACCCATGACGTAACCCATTTCTATTGCCATCTTCCACAGTCAAGCTCCAAGCTTCTAACGCCAAAATCAAAGATATCGGAGCTGAAAGCCCCGCGAGTGCAGAGCCCGGCCGGGCCGCAAGCCGTGCGCTCTCCTCAGTTCGCGCTGCACGGATACTGCATCTTCGCGCTGCAGCAGTCCAATAGAAACAACTTTACGTTGAACAAGGTTGGTAGAGTTCTAGCTTACGAGCCGATAATTAGGAATAACTGAACAGTCACATGGGGAAGCCGACATTATTATTAATATTTTCATTTAATGGTAGCTTTGTACAAAATATACCTTAGGCTCATTGAAATGAAATCGATTTCGTATTATCCAAATAAGGCCAATATTTTCACAAATACGCCAAGTGAAGTGCCAGCATAAGAAAAACGAAAATGTTATTACCCTAAGGTAATTAATACAATCTGCAGTGCTATTCTGTAACAATCTCCCTCGGTGAACACCAAGGGCAATCAGTGCTTTGTAAATCCCTAGCATCGGGACACATGACAGCTCACTTCACCTGGGTGTTCAACGTGGGAGATTGTAATAGAATAGACATACAGGTATAAATTTTAGGTTATTGACGATATGAAAAGGGTGGTTTCCCTTACGCTGCTCATGGACATGACCAATTTTTTTTATATTTTGTTAATATTGTCTCTAATTGCTCCATATATTCTGTATTGCGAAATGACGTTAAAATAAATTGGTGGTAATTCAGTAGGGATATGTAGCTGGTCTAACGGGTGTAAAGACACTCATCGAAGCCGGAAGTTACAAAAATAAATGAAACTAGATCCTTTTTTTTTCTGACTTCCGGCTTCGATAAAATGAATCTAGTTGCCCCTTCCAAAATGCAGTTTCGTATGGAGAAGAAGAATGGACAAGAAGCACTATTTTTCGTTTAGAATAAGGTACATTGTCTATAATGAATGTTCCTATACATATATAGGAACATTAATTATAGACAATGTACCTTAAACAAACACTACTATAGATACTACAATGGGTACAAAGTACTCCAAATTATGCAATGATACAACTTTCTTAACAATTGTTCACAGATCCCATGCGGCAGTCCCCTGGAAGGCTCCGTGAACGTGGAGATCAAGGCGCGAGTGCAAGTGACGCCCCCCTCCCCGCACGCCGCCTTCCTCACCGCCTTCGACGACGTGTCGGGGCTGGGCGCCTGGCACCGGCGCTGGTTCCGGCTGCAGCCGCCTCGCCTGGCCTACTGGAAGTACCCTGATGATGTGCAGAGGAAGGTAACGGCACAAAGTCTAAGCAATTATTTCAATTGAATCATTTACATGCACTTTTGAATTGTCCAGGCGTCGGTCAATTAGTCAGAAGGTTAGGGCTAGTTGTATACACTTCTGGCATAACATTACTCACTATTTATTCCTTCTTCCTCTTTTTTTCGAATCATCATCATCATCACTTCAGCTTACTTTAAGGCCTTCATGGCACGCCATTTTTCCCGGTCCTCTGCCTTCCGCATTTACCCACCATCGGCTACCTTCTTCAGGTCATCGGTCCATCGACCGTCGGTCCTGCGACAGACGTGACTAGCCCACTGCCAGTTTAGCTTGCTGATTCTACGAGCAAAAATGAGAAAATCCGAAGAACTAAAGTCACCGGACTTTAGGATTTCCGGATTTCCTCATAGGGAAATCTTCCTCTTTTTTTCGAATCGCCGTTAATTAATTCTTATTAACTTATGGTAGTATTGGGTATCGTGTTTGTGGAGGTCAGATAGACAGTCGCTGCATGTAAAACCCTGGTTTTTGAGCTGCCTCCGGTCAGACTGGAAACCAACGCCAACTTAGAGGATAAGCAGATGATGATGGTAGTTTATCCTTAGTTTTATTTAGAGTTTGGCCCAGTAGGTTGCCGGTTGGGAGTGGTTTTTTTTCATGTGCTTTAATATATAGAAGTAGGGACAATAAGTAATGAAGTAAATAGGTCATAGTCTGATCGGGAGCACTGTACTCGTACTGGGTGTCAGGTTGTTTCTTTCATTGCCTACCATGATAGTAATTGGAACATTTCGCTCGGTATATACTTGACACATGATCAGGGCCTCAAGTCTGCTATTACAATAGTGTCAGAATGGTCTGTCATTGGTTTTATAATTGTTGATTTTGACAACTTTGGTAACCTACTAATATAATGGCGTCATTATGACTTTCCAATGGTCGACCACTGACACGCCATTGAAAGAAATGATATAGAACGGTAATCTCGTACATAATGACAAATTAATGACTGACTTAGTTTACGAACTTATTACTACTTCAGATTGCTTATAACACTTATAAAAAGTATGTAAAAAATATATTTAAATGAAATCTGGCATGAATAAATGTTCAAATTTGTTGACAATGTCATTATAACACAATTCTATCACGAGACCATTGACCGAACAATGATCGACCATTATGGATTTAGCAGATTACGAACTTTTAACAAAATGACAATGGGATCGTGTTGGAATGACGAAATTATAAAAATAGCAGACTTGGCCCCCTGTACTCCTGACTAGTATGTTTTATTTTGTACCACGCCGGTGGCAAACATGCATGCGGCTTGCCTGGTGATAAGCAGTTACTCTATCCTATCAACGCCTGCAACGCCAGAAGCATAACACGCGGGTTGCCGACTTTTTAAAAACCTACTCAACCCTCCCTTGAAGAACCCCATGCTATACTCCCTAGTATTAATATTGACCTGTCAGTAGCAGACTCCTTAACCAATTGAGGTCCGACAAGCCACCGGATATTACATTAAAAACATCTACCTACCTGTAAGACCTATGCCTGTAAGACTCGCCAGACCTCACAGTCAAACCATTTCAACGGTTTTGTGGGGCTTAGTTTATAAGCTATGTAACTTTGAACTTATAATAAATAAATAAAAAAAAGTATCTCACACTAAACCTTCTCTTTCAGATGCCAATCGGAGACATCGACTTATCAACCGTGATTTCTGAACGAGTCATCAAAGCACCGCGCGACCTCTGTGCTCGCCCCAACACCATCCTCCTCGAGTCGTCCATCCCCGCCGGCCTCATCGTGCCGGACAGCGGTTCTCTCGTGTACGTCCGGCGACCGGACGGCTCCATCGTCCGGCGGCACTTGTTAGCCGCCGATACACCGAAGGACAGAGATATATGGCTTGAGTGTTTGAATAAAGCCTTAGAGTACGTTAGATGCTGTGGTAACGAGGATGATTAAAACATGGCGGTTTGTTGGTTAAATCTTGATGAATTGATTCAGAGCTGATTTTGTGATCAGATAACTCTTATGGGAGGGATATATTTGACAGCTTTTGTATATTAAATATGTAAAATGGTCGTGTTTATTCGTCAGACTAACTTCGTCGCCCGCGACTTCGTCCACCAGAAAGTCAAGTCTACGATAAAATACAGGCTATGGGGCACTCTTTAAAAGTGTAGCTTTTTATTAGTAAGAGATATGAGTTATCTGGTTATCGCAAAATCAGCGTTTAAAGCCATAATGCTGTGATTACGACATTGGTTGGTTTTACCAGTAGTTATTTGAATGGTGTGGGAGATAAGAAAATCTCTAATAACGTGGGAACATATTTATGTACAGAGGCCAGCACATCAAGCTACAACACTGTCAAATTTCTTTAATAGATTTTCAACCATATTACAAAATATTAAGGTTCTTATTCAATTGGGAAAATTTGGCCTGAACACGTTGTACATCAAGCCATACCTGTCTGGCTTGATGTACAACGTGTTCAGGCAATATTTTTCTGTTCTTGATAGTTAACCTGAATTGAGGCAGAAAAGACCATACAGCAATCGTTAACTACTTCAGAGCGTTTACGCCTCACGATGTATCAAAGAAAAGAATAGAACACTTTATTTGCATAGAATGTAGGTTTACAATGAAGTGATTGTTGAACCCTTGAACGTTCTGCCTGTAAGGCGAGCAAAATTTAATATTGTTAAACAACACACAAACTTTTAAGTCCAAAATCTTAGATCTTAAGAAATGTTACAGTAAAGCTTCCTACAATAGCTTTAACAATCCTTTTAGAAAAATGTTCTCGACTGACTCTTTAGACTTATGTATATTCCGTATACGTATCAAGTTTTATTAAAATCGGTTCATTATATTTTCAAGATTTTTAACTTGAAAGTTTATTTAAGATACCGTGGGACGTAAACAATCATAAAGTAATTATATTTCTTGTTAAGAAAATATTCAGCTACTGGATCTTATCACCATTCATTCAAGTCAACTTACAATGCTTTCCAATCCAGTATTCCATTGGCAGGACCAAGTAATACCGTATTACATAAGTCGTATATATTTATATGGGACCAATTTTTTATCGTATGTATTCATTGTGTAATAGAAATAAAATGGACACATAATGAAGTGATAAATGTATGCACAATCTGTGTCATTAGCTGACCCCTCAACCCTTCTTATTTTTAGGAACGAGTTGGGTAGTAGAGAGTACACTACGTCCTCTAGGCCATTTCAGTATGGACAATTAATCTCAAAAAAATATTATTGGAGGTTTTTGTACCCTAATACTAGCACTTCACTAAGCGTATTTGTGCTTATTTGTATAATACAAAATATTCCCTATGTATACTGAAATAAGTCGAATATTTGCACAAATACACCAAGTGAAGTGCCAGCATTAAAGTCCGACACAGCAAATAAGTTTGCATTTAAGGTAGTGATTTAGATCGTGTGCGTTAGAATATTATTTACAACAACAAAATAAAAATATTGATGACTTGCGGGCGGCGTGCTTGCAGCTAACGGATGGATTTCTCAGTGATTCCAGCCGGGATGTTAGTTAGTGTCGGAGCGGTGCTATAAAAGTCACCGATGACCATAAGTGAACTGGCATTCTGCTAGAACTACCACTTACTTTTGCCATGACGATAGATCGTAATTCATATACATTAAATTAAATGGTACAGTCCACGAAGCCTAAGCTGAGCTTTGCATTTGTGTGAGTGATCACCAAAAAACAAGAGTTGACGGAGTTGCGTCGCGTGAGGACGCACCGCGCCTCTGGCCAGTTGCCAAAAAGCAGTATAAACCGGTTTAAGCCAATCAAGGGACGCGCCGCGCTCTAGGCCGACGTCACACCTACACTATCTGTACACTCACACAAATGCAAAGCTCAGGTTAGGCCCGCCGACTGCAGATAGTTAGACAAGTGCAGTGTGAACGATGTTTTCTTATAATTTTGTAGTGTGTATAGATGTAGTTTGACTGAACCTAGCTTTAATTCTTTACTAACAATGTAACCAATAGGTTTTCAATTAACAATGACAGTAATTTGATAATTATTATAATATACGGAAAACGTTCGGTACGGCATCAGCACAACAAGGGATTTCTGTGTTTCGAAGTATATTATATCGTAATGTTATGACATTATCGTTGAAATTCCAAACCTGTCTAGACAACGCATAACACTTGTTTTTTAGTTATGGCCGTAATCATTGAAATTTCACCTGTAAGTTCTTAATGATAAGGTAAGGGCCAATAAAACCAACAACCTAGCAAAAAATACTGAAGTAAACTTCTTTTGTTTAGTTGCACTATATTTCTTAGATAATTAATAAAACATTGAGAGTTCGTAATTTTAATATCTCTTTTATACAACAAAAAAAACAATAATAACAATCTTAAAAAATTACATTAATTAATCTCTCATTTTATTAATCGCTAAATTGCTATCTTTAGTTTCTATTTCATCTTCCATATAACTGTCTGACAAAATATACTCGCGACTTCATATTATTATATTGTAGAATATTGCATTATGCAAAAAATAGATTTGTTAAATTTTATGTCATTTTTAATCCACCGTTTTAATTTTTAGATGCTCTTTTAGATAGTAAAGTTATTTTTTGAAACTATAACATAGCTATTAATTGTAGTTCTGTCCTGTTTTTACATAAAAAAGTTAGTGTTCAATACACAATTTAGCTGACTTCAGTTCTAACGACAGAGTCTAAAACCTCGTATTACCTATACTCCGTTCACAATAAGATTAGACATTTACACAAACCTTTTTTACAGTCCCTTCAACCGATTTTGACTTCTATTCCGTAGACTTAAGGATGACATTAGAGGCAAAAAAGTGGTTACAATAACAACTGTTTTTGCAGCTGCCAGTTGTCATGCCACCAACGCGATATACGTCAAAATCGGTTGTACGGACTGTAAAAAAGGTTTGTGTATATGTCTAATCTTATTGTGAACGGAGTATAGCAGAAAATGTCTCGCGACGCGTATTGCTGGAGATGTCAGATGAAATCAGGCGACATTTGAACATGTCGACGAACGTCGTTTAATTTGTGTTACGATCTTTTACAAGGAAGGAACAAATCGCGCAATGTTGCCTGACTTGTCGTGCGTTAACGCTAACGTAAGCGCCTATCCCGAGATATTGTCCCCGGTGAATACAAGGCTTATTTAAGAGGATTGTGAAGTGAAGATACGCGGCGCGAGTAGGTATTTCCAAAAATACTAGCCGTTTCATACCGCTCGCTCTGCCTCCCTTCGGGTGAACCATACAAATACAACAATATGATATTTGGATATTAATTATACCAAAAATGCACTTACTTTAAAATCTTATAATTTTATCTAATAGCAGCCTCAAAGAACCATCTTTGTTTAAAAAGACATTTGTTTTACATAGAAATTAATTTAATTTGATAAAATTATTATTCAGGAACTATGTAATATCTTTAGCATTAGATAAAGTGTGCACTAAGCATGGAATTGATTGTATTTGCAATAATTATGCGTGTGTAGTTTGTAATTATATTTTTACGTGTAAATAAAATCAATTTATTACAATTATTTTAAGTAAATTTTGTCGTTTCTTTTTGTTAGTTCCTGATGATGCTTATCACTGATATAAATGACACTATCACTAAAGATATCGGCTGGATTGTTGATGTTTCAAATTACATTAAGTGCAATATCTGGGTAAATCAGAGGTTTTTGTTTTCTCGGAATTGAAGCTCGTATGTTTTCCAACCAGAAATAAAAAACAACAGCATTTTATCGATGAGCGAAGAGCACTTGTACTTATACACACTTGCCTATTACATTTGGTAAAAAATACATCGTAGCTTCTAAGGGCAAATGAAACCTATTGATGAAATCTGACGTGAATAAGTCTTTAAAGGACAATGCCAGAAACTCTATAGAACTTTGCCCCACTCAATAAAAGTCATGTGCAATTGTAGCATCTTACTGTTTATTTATTGCTGATAGTGATAACTAAACATTAGTCTTAGTGACTAATGACTGTAGAAAAAAATCTAAAAACAATAATGACATTGATTCTAGGTTAAATTGTATTTTAGGTAAAATGAGTTTGTATTTTGTGGGTAGGTATTTCGTAATCCGCAAGTTCTAAAGAAAAACAATTTAGTCTATAAAGGTTCTATATTCATTACAATTGTTTTCATTAATTTACTTTTTTTGTACATGGGTGGGGCAGGATCTGGCATTGTCATTTGCTTCCTTACTGGGAAGCAATTGAGAAAATTGATGATAACAAAATCGGGGGATACAGTTTTGGTGTTGTATATATCTATCATCTATAACCAAAATTTAATTATGCCCCTCGTTAAGTTTATTATGTCAACGTTTGGCTTTAATATTTCTATGCAAAACATATAGGACCGTTAGTACTGAAGCCCTTCCGGTTCTAGCAGGCGTGCTTCCAGTCGATCTTGAGGTGCAACGACGTGCTGCAATGTACTATTCCGCGCGAGAGACCATGGACGCAAACTTTTTAACTCAACGTGACCGCGCTAAGATCTCTAGATTATTTAAACCACAGACTGACGTCTGGGAGGAACTTTTATCCGAGTGGCAGTGTAGGTGGGATGATTCTAGCAGGGGCCGTCACCTTCATCAGTTCTTTCCATCCGTTCGTGAGCGGCTGGCCAGGACATGGCTGGAGGTGGACCACTGTGTTGCCAAATTTCTAACAGGTCATGGCAACTTTAAAAGTAAATTATTTTCTTTCAAGCTTGTTGCTTCACCTTTGTGTCAATGTTCTACATCTGACTGTGAATACGAACAATCTGCACATCATATCTTATAGGAGTGTATTCTTTGGCAGAAAGAACGCAATATTATGTTGGATAGTGTACAGGCTACATCCGGAGCAGTTTATTATGCGGACCTTGTGGAAACTAGAACTAATAGGGAACATTACGCGAAACTCGGCGCAGAGGGCGCCACTAGCACATTCCGTAAATCATAACCTCGTATTCTTGTTATATTAAGTTATTAATTGTAATAACTAGGTATTTTGTGAAAATATATCATAGTTTTAATTATTCTTACTGACCTAACTGTACTTTATCCATATTATGGCGTCCTACGACCATTTGAAAATGGATTCTAGGTTAAGCTCAGAATAAGATAATATTTGGTTGTCTTACATGATAAATGTGAACGTTATTCTGTAAATGCGACTATCTCACCTGAATACTTAACCTGTACATATTTTAGAGTGATTTTTAGCTGCTTCCCAAAACTTTCGAACATTTTCTTCTTTTGGAAATGAATAATTCCCTTCATTTCTTCATCTAAATACACAGCACTGATATATTATTGTATAATATAACACACTTCCCAATTTTGTACTCAATTAAAGGCAGAATTTCACGCTTTGAACGATTCGTCGATAAACTGTTTACAGACTATGCTAGTGCTGCACTCTGGTGCCAGAACATTGCAGTAATATCCCCTATTTCCGTGCGTTCAAGCGATTTTGCCATGCCTATTATTGGAATCAAATATAATGTAACAGCTCAATTTTTAGGGCCCATTAATTATGTCAATTTTATTATAATCCGTGGTGCTTAGCAACTGGGTTTCTCCCAGTTGTAAACGTCCCTTTGTGCCTTTTGGCCTAGTTTTGTTCTGTCTCCTGCTTGATTTGGAGGGAAGTGGAAAATATGTTTTTCTTACTCCTCCGCTGTTCTTTTCTGATTAATTTCGTTGCGGGATCCAAGACAGTCGAATCGTTTCTCTGGGACTCGTCGAGCTTCATTGTTCTGGCGCTTTTCTGGTGGTCGCCACTGTTGATTCTGGCTTACAGGAGTTACAGTGGTTAGGGAATAGTGTGGCGGGCTTGTCCCAAATAAATAAAAAAAATGCCCCTCGTTAGCTAAAAAGAGGGGTGGAGGGGACTGCTGCCATTTCGAGCGTGTCGCTGCGTACACGTGGTCGCGTAAAACCGTAAAACGGCCATATCGCCATAGGAATAAATTACTTATTTAGGTATTGTATACTCGGGGTCAATAAAACAATCGCAAGACTTCAATCTCCTTTATTTATAATACAGTACAATATACAGAGATTTTCTGTTGATTGACAGTGATGATATGCTTATCAAAATATCGATTATCGCCTAATTGTCTTGTCATGCATTTATTTCGCATAATTTGATACCTAAACATACCTAACTACTTATAAATGTATTACCTACTTGATAAAGCGTAAAGACTAGAATCGAAGGAAGTTTAAACATAGGAACGATCAACAATACAGAGAAATATTTGGAACTTATTTTAAAATAAACTACAATGCTGAATAAGAATATTTTTCTCAAAACAGAAAACTGTTTGGCGAGATTATGATAAATAAATATTTGTAAAGAAATGACACTAACTCGACACTGCAAAATAGATCAATTATTAGGATATTGAAGGCAATAATTACTTTAACAAGAAATAACAATTCTAATACAATAAACTGAACTCCTCAGTAATCAAATTAGCAACAGAAGCGCCCCGAAATATTAAAACTTTATTGTGTCGTAAAAGTTTTATGGTTTTCAACTTTTCACATCATATTCTCCACAATAAATAACCGCTACGGTAAATTAAATTTAAAATTAGGCAGTATTTAATGCAATTGTTGTAAACTTTTAGATTACCGAACCCAATTTGGTTAACGAAAGGGTAACTGAACTGTACGTTATAGCCACAGAAAATGCCACTAATAAATAAATAAGTAATTGATAAAATAAGGAACAGTTATGATAAATTGGGGAGGCCTATGTCTAGCAGTGGACGTCTTTCGGCTGAAATGCTGATGATGATAATAAATTCAGCCTGAAAAATTGGCAGAAAAGTTGAGCTAAAACCGACTTTAAGGTGATAAGGTTAACATAAATAATCCTTTAAAACATTGTTAATCAGTAATCACACATTGTAACAGAAATCTATGTACTTACTTAATAAAAATCAATTGCTACTGTATTGAAAGATCATCATTTGAGCACGGATTGTCCGATTTAACAGATTTTTTTTTTGCGATCGTAATTGCCAGGGCAGGGTTTTTTTTTGAAAAGTCGGAAATTTTAATGCTATTTTAGTATAATATATATATGTAATTTGAAAATGAGACGATTAGGAAAATACAACCGTAGTAGTTTAAAAAATCTAGTTTCGTTGTCCCAAAACAGTTGAAGGCAAAGTTTAAGATATAGCTCAGCATTCTAAACGCTACTTAAACGCTATCCAACCGTTACTGTATCTTATTCATCATCGACATAGTCCGGCCATCAGTTCAGGAGTCTGCCTCTATGGTGCAGGAAGGATGCTACTCTTCGTCGTAGAGCGGCGGCTTGTCCAGATCGCTGTGGTGCTTGCTCGCCAGTTCTGACGTTAGGGCTTGCTTCAATTCGTGCTGCCAATATGGAAGAAGACATTTTAGATTAGTACGTCACTTTTGTAATCCGTTTTGAGAAGGCCTTAAGGATTGTAATCATGCCGTTATTGGCATGATTTAGGCTTGACAAGCCTTTAGGCTTGAGCATTTGAGCACTTGAGAATTTGTGGACGAGTGCGGGGGTGATGTAGACGCAGTCTTTAATCGGATTTTTTAATTTATTGTAATAAAAATAATACATATTTGCAAAAAGTAACAATACCAAATCATTTTCCTTTGTATTGCAAAGCAGTAGATATTATTTTTTATACTCTTTTTGATAAGAAATTAAGGAGTAAAATGGTTTCATCTCAATGACTTGGAGGTGATTTGACATTTTTTTTTTCTTATTATGTGATACTGATAGAAAAATTGTGGCTAAACCAAATTACGTATCACGTAGATTTTTTTCAGATGTAATTGCACTGTAAATTCCGACGAAAAGTTGCTTCATCTGCATGCTTTTTTCAAGCTTTTTTCGAGAGAGCAGTTTTAAACAGTTACTTCAACTGCGTTGAATTATTGAAAACTTGCTTTTATTCGCGACTTCGTCCGTGTATATGTCGGTTTTTGCGAGTGCAGACGAAGTCGCGGGTTAAAAGGTAGCCTATGTCCTTCCCCAGGGTTTAAGCTATTTTCAGACAGCCATTCCAGTTCAGCCGTTTCATCATGAAAGCATCAGACAGAATTACTTTCGCATTTATAATATTAAAGTATAAAATTAAGATAATTAGTATGGATGCGTGAACCTAGGATAGAACTATTTAGGCACAGTATGGCAATTAGAGCAATCATTATCGGATAACACAACTATTTTATACAAAAAGAAAACTGTTCGATTCTGAAAAAAATGGTTGATATCGCATAATTTTTACTCAGTTGGTGAATTTTTCAAAACAAACTCATCTCGGTCTTAACAGTAATAATAATACTAGCCTATAATTGTCCCACTGCAGGGCAAAGGCCTCTTCTCATACAGAGTAGGCACGAGCACTGATCACCACGTGCGCTCAAAGGTGATTGGCGATTTCAGACTTATATTAATTATAAGTCTAGGTTTCCTCACGATGTTTGCCTTCAACAATGTCAGTAATGTCCAAGATAAACTTAGAAAGTGCGAAATTGAAAAAATCACATTGGTACTTGCTCGTGCCCGGTTGCAAACCCACAACCTCGTGCATGAGAGGCGGGCACCTTAAGACTGCGCCGAGCAAAATAATTCAAAACAGTCGTCACTGTTAAAGTAATTTATTGTTGTAGTTATTTTATTATTATTTTTTGTTTTAATTGACGCGCTGTTTTGAATCATACATACATACGTTGCGTATGATTCAAAACAGCGAAAAAAAATAAAATATCTAAACAACTTTTCGAAAATGTAAAAACTACAAATTGTAGTATAAATATTAAAGATTAATATGAATTCAAGTTTGTGAAAAAAAAATACAGTTTACTATCAAAACTCAACTAAATACGAGATTTTTTTAAAGATTTTTGTACAACTTTACGTATTTTTGTTTATTAAATTAAACAGTATTCTTATTTTTTGCCAACGATAATCGGTTAACACATTCACTGTGGTATTCATTACATATTTTTTATGGCAATTATGGTAAAAGTATTGATTAATCACTTACTTATATCACTAACAGTGACGACTGTTTTGAATTATTTTGCTCGGCGCAGTCTTAACCACGTAGACCATCACGACATGTCAGTCTTATCATTTTAAAATTGCATTGTAGTGAATTTTGTTACTTTGTTGCTACCTACTTCATCTTCCTGTAAGTACTTTTTGTATGTGTGCGTGAGTGTGGTGAATCCACTATAGAATTATTAATAACTTACGTTTTATAAGTTAATATTTGCATGATAACACCAAATGGCCAAATGTGTTTGTGCACTTAATATACTACCACATTTTATGTAAATAAATGATTTTATTTGATGATGAATCCGACTGACCATAGTAATCAATGATCGGGGTAAGCCTGTAATCTTTATGCAAAGGTCAATACCATATTCGCGTTTAAGCTTCGATCGACATTTACATAAGAATTAGTGACACCACAATATAATTTTTGGTATCCATCTTTGTGATAATGAAAAGTTGGATGTAGTGACAGACTAAGCCAGTTTATAACATTCAGGGTAACTTTAGTTAACTAATAAAAACTAATTGGGGCCAACACTAGTTCGGATAATCACAAATTCGGATATTCGATGGACGAACGACCACAAGATGTAAGAAATCTAGGTACCTACATACATCAAAATTGTGCGCGGAATCTCCGTAAGCGGACTAGAACAACGTTCGATGAAACAAAATTCGCGCCAACGTTCAGATAATTGCGCGTTCGGATAAACTAAGTCAGCGTTCGAATAATTGAGGGTTCGGATAATCGAGGTCCTACTGTACGGTAATTATTATTTATTTTCAGCCTGTATTGCCGCACTGCAGGGCAAAGGCCTCCCGTTCTCCTTTCCAACCCTCTCTGTCAAGAGCTGGTGTGGAACAATCCCTCCTGCGTCAAGCTCATCCCACAAACTTCGCCTAGATCTATACTACGATGTCGCTGGACGTTTTCCGGAACCCACATTGGGGTTGTTTTAGCCCATGATCCGTAGCTCAGCTATGCTATTCTCTAACGTTTCCATTCGTGGCTGTAGGTACTCGACGGCAAACTCGTTATCGTGTCAACCGTGATGTCGACGATCTCAGCGACTGTTTTTGCTTAGCGTAGGTATATCGTTTTTCATATTATTAACTACCTACTACGTTCTTCTAAAATAGCATTGCAGTTCATGACTATCTAGAACCTGTTACATACAAAAGTGCCTAGGTAGGCATTTTTGTATGTAACAGGTAGGTACCTGGTACCAAATTTAGTACCTAAACAGGTAGGTACCTGTTTAGGTACTAAATTTCGACAAAATATGAAGCAGCTAATGTTACGCCATTAACAACTTAAGTTACAAAACGGTCGCGTCACTGAGGCGCCACCGGCAACTAATGTTGACAATTTTTAAAACAATGTATTTGTTTTGTATGAGACTGATACTAACTGTTAATGGCATACTGACTGCTAATTAATTTTACAAGGCTTGGGCGTCTGGGGTGCAAAAGGTTAAATGAGTGTGACACTAACTACGAAGTGGCGACATAGCCTGGTGAACTGGCCACAGTCGAGGGCAAGTTGTGGGGCTGCTCGCTTGCCACCGGTCCAGTCGCGGCTGAAGGTAATTTGCGCGGAGACCAACGCCGCCGCCAGCACGCAGGCCGCCACCACCGCTAAACACCTGCTGAAGAGCACCACTTTATAAAATACTATATAATGTCTGAATTAGGTACGTAAGTCCTAAGTTATCCGAGGGATCACAAAAACGTGATACACATCTAGATTAAATGGCTAGATCAATATCTAAATGTGTGCCAAATTTCAGGTAGGTAATTTAATTTAGCCCTTAATTAAAGAGTTGAAATAATTCATCAGAACATTCATCACCACAAATATTTGCGTTTTTTATAGCGGTAAGGAAATAGTACTGCACTCAAGGACTACCAGGTAGTTAGTTTTCTTTTTGTGGAGATAAGTCATTACTAATTTTAAAAAATCGAACACATTTGCAACTATGTCCTCCGTCCTGGAGAAGTGTACCTACCTAGTACTTATAAGTATATGGTTAAGTGTTCTGTCAGATACTTCTGTCTTAAAAATACTCCGGTGGTCTTGCGATTACTAATCGAACTAGGCAGTTCGATAAACGCTTGATGGCAATAGGATCAATCCTGAAATATATTTGTACTAGCGATCCGCCACGGCTTCGCACGGGTGAAATATTGATCAAACTTCACGTATAAACCTTCCTCTTGAATCACTATATCTACTTATTGATGAAAAAAACGTATTAAAATCCGTTGCATAGTTTAAACGATCAGTATAGACAGCGGGAGCGACTTTGTTTTAAACTTTGTAAAGATTAACAGAATTTTGGTCACTGCGGCCATTAGTGCACAAATGTGTGCAATTTTACCCCACTCACACAATCTAAATTGGTCGGTAATCCGATATTGTCTGCCACCAAAGTCAGTGATGTCCTAGATAAAGATAGAAACTACATATTAATTAGGTCACATTCGTATCTGCCCGATATCTAACCCACCACATCATGCATGAGAGGGGCCACTGTATTACCATTGGGCCATCACAACACAACACAAGAATAAATTACAAAATGTCATACAAATACAAAAGGTCCGTGTAACAACTAACTCGGAATTAAAAGATAACTCTGGCTGACGCAAGCGAGGATTACCTACTAATATTAAACTAGACTTATGACAGCAGTGACTACTTATTATGTGAGACCACACGAAGACTGTTTTTGTCACGAGATCAGCACAACTCGTGACATTTGCTCACAAACAACAATAATAGCGGCTTACATTGATAAGTAGCCGGTGTCTTTCGAGTCCGTAAAGCTTTGGTTACGACAACATGTTGCTAGCTTATTCCTACAATACTTTAACAAGTTGAATTACAATTTAATCCAGTTCGCAACTTCAGGGGTTGGAAATACTCTTAAATACGAATTAGATACTACAGTCACAGCCATTATTAATTTGCAAATTAATCTAGGCTTTTTATAAACCTTACACAAAGGCCCTGGAGAGGCGGCCGCCACCTGCAGACGCAGTGTCTGCAGGGTTCCACAAGGTGGAATGATCATCTGGTCCGACCCGCAAGAAGCCGCTGGATAACGCGGCACATTCTCTTTGGCGGCACGAGACCGACACACAGGCGTTTGGCAGACCTAAGACTAGCCCTAAGACGTCCCCTTAAGGGGCTATTTAACGACTTTTACAGATTTGAGAGTTTGGGACGCAGAGAATCGTATGCGCTGCGTCCAAAACTCTCCAAGTTTAGTCGAAAAAAATAAATAACAGTAGTATTTTTTAACTTAAAAAAAAGGCGAATACTAAAAGATAGATAATAAAATTGTCTGTAAGATGGTGTCAGTTTCGTTTAATTATACCTGGTAGATTTTGTGTGATTGTTATGTTTTGTCCGCGTCAGACACAACACAACTTCACGATTTAATTAAACTATTTAATATGAATATAATAAAAAATATTCACACACTAAATGATTAAGAGAATGTTCTAGTTTAACATATATTTTTTTCAAATCATTTACACTGCACATTTTGACGTGATTGTCAGTTTAAAATCTGTAAAAGTCGTTTAATAGCCCCTTAAGGTTGACATGATGATGATAAACCTTACAGCGAGGTTATAATGTTATGGGGTATAAAAAAAAGGTCTCATTTTAAATTTCACAAACAGACACACTTTTCTAATTTTAGTATGGATTGAGTTGTTCCCTTCGTTTGTTCCTAATTCAGTACTGTCACCTCCTAAAATATACGCTTAATTAATATTCAGCTTGTGTAAGATGCTACATTTGTAGTGCTGTTATACCATCTAAATATAGTAAAAGTTAAAATGAAATGATGCTTTTGAGATTGAGTATTTTTACTGTGGATTTCCAAAATTGTTTGCCAAAACCCTAAATTCTTTACCAGTGTGCAGCGAGGGATGTGTGTGAAACTAGCCAATCACAGGCTTAGCTTAGCACAAGTTATGACAATGGAGCGGTATCATTGGTCATTATTATCACACACTCTGGCGTAACTATCACATCTCTGGCGGAAACGCGGCCTTAAACAACTGCACGGAATAAACTGAATAGCACACATTATTGATCTTGCATATACCTGGATTAATCTAAAAGTCTACGCAGACGAAGTCGCGGGCAGAAGGTAGTCTCTAAATAAGTCAAATTATTACTTCAAAGTACCTAATTCAACAAGTGTTACATTACTATCCACCAAAAACAGTAAATGCCTCCTAAAATGCTTAGAATATGAATAATTTAATATCATCATCATCACCATGTCAACCTTTAGACGCCCTCTGCACTGCTGGGCATAGGTCTCCTTCAGGGGGGCGATTACCGCTGAACCCCCTGGTTCAGCGGTAATCGCCTTAGGTACTTTGCCGATGCATGTTGGCGATCGCAGTAGGTAAATAAATAAATAAATAAATAAATCGCGACAACAATTTCATCGAAAAATTGGAGAAATTTCGACGTGGCTTTTAGTTTTCGCAGAACCAGTTTATAAAAGTTGGAAATCGTTTTAAGTTAACGGATCTAGAAGCAGTCAAGGGCAGGCAAAATGTTATTTCGTCCATCTATCTCATGACTTATCAACGAAGCTTTAAACACTTATAAGCCACTTCACATTGTTTTATCTCACGCATCAGTATATCTACGCAGAGAATATTTGGGTACCGTCAGCAATAGAGTAACGTAAAAATAAAAACAGTTTTTATTGCTAGTCCTTGCTTCGGAAAGCACGTAATACTTCCGGCTGTTATTTGTAGATCTTTGACAGTCCTCATAGGTAGTCAGAAGCCAGAAAGTCTGACAACCAGTCTTACCAAGGGGTATATCGTGTTACCCAGTGCGATGTGGAGGTCAGTCAGACAGTCACTCTCGAAGGACCATGTAAACCCTTCACCTTTGAGGGTTTGGAAACAGGTTGTTGAATGAAACACAAGTTCACTCTGTTTCCGGGATTGTAAGGCAAAACCTTCGGCCATTTGGACCATGATGGACGAAGGATTATTTATTGTGTTAATTCTAAGTTATCCATTTGTTTATTGTGACTATTATTGTTTTCATAATATTAAATATGTAAGTACTTTTTATATTTTTATCAATTATTTGGACATTGTACAGTCATGTTTCTTGTATAAATTTCCTCAAGAAACACACAAACATTTGGTGACACTGCCTATGTTTGTGATGGTCCATAACCAAAATTTGAAATGCTGAAAAGTAGTCGTCAAATTATATCGTGTTCTCTAATCTAGTTAGAGAAAACTTTTTTTTATTCACACTTACCTACATACTTCACTAGCGACGTACCCGGGATTCACACGAGTGTAATCGTCATATTTTAACCAATTTACACAAAACCTTAACCAATTATACTCCTTAACCTTCCTCATGAACCACTTTGTCTATTGGTAAAAATCGCTTGAAAGTCCGTTCTGTAGATCGATTTTGTAAAATTCAAACAACAACTCGCATCTCACATCGCTATTCACTCTCACTTCGCATAAGGTTCAAAATGACCTTGATATATTTGACACTATGAATCGGGTTCGAGTGCGAAGTTACAGAAAGCCACTTCTTACGTCATCTCATACTTTATCTGTCAAAATCTCCCTGTCAATTTAGTTCAACTCGCTCACACGCTCGCAAGGGTGGCGCTAGTATAAATTCGAATTTTCAACAGAGTTTTTAGAATGCCAATCAAGAAACTCACAGCGGATTCAGATTCGAAGTTTAGAATGAGGTCTTACAGAATCACATCCTAGTAGTTTGAGTTTGAAATTGGAAAGATACAAAAGCGGTTCTTTCCGTTCGATTCTTCCCGATAGTGTTTTTTTGCTTTTTCTTGTCTTCTATTTAAATGTTCTATTCCCCTAATTAGGTATCTGTGCAAATTTGTAATTGACCTTTTTGCATTATATTTTTATTATCTGTATCCTTCCTGTAAGTTTTCTGAAGAAATAAAATATGTAATTATAACATAATAATCGACATTTATTGCTGACCGTACAATCAATATTTTAATGTTAAAAATTTATTGCAAATCTTTTTCAGGATTTACTTTTGATGAGATAATGTCTTGGCACCTACATAGGTATTGAAGATATTGTTATCTTTAGATTTATCGTATTGGCCCCCCACATGTGAGTCGGCCACTCGGCCAAGGTCGCGAAAATCAGCAGGGTGCTATGCAGATATCGTTGATATCGCTAAAAGTACGTCCTATTGAGTCATTCTATATCGAAGATTATTTACTTACACGAGTTACACCTCACAGTTATAGGAATCATAACGTGTGCAAAAGATACCGAGAATCAAACTGTCAATCGTTCCTACTGTAACTGTACCGTGTGTGTTTTTTTTGTGGGTATATTTTTGTTGACGATGTACTGATAGGTCAGAGGTCCAACACTGTTGACGAAAACGTAAATAAACTTTAAACAATAGGGTGACACCACCAATCAATTAGCTTATGGCACTTTTTATGAACTGTCAAAATGCGATTCACCATAGATTTTTTCTATGGCAATTTAATACTTTTATGAATTTGTACAATTAGGACGTCACTAAAGTCTTCTAGTTAATCATTTAACAACTCAATCGACTAACTATTTATTGATTTCAATTTTCAAAGCAACTAAAAATAAAATTCTTCTTACAGTAAATTGAAAATTAATCGGGTTTTCAGGGATAAAATGAAGGGTTTTAAGAGAAGTCTGTCTTGTTTTATTTACCCAATTCTACTAACTTTTAGGAACTTTCGCATTCAAATCATCATATCTCTCTGATACCACCACGACCCCTGAACCGTTGCATCCACCAGTAACGCAAACACAATATTTTGCCGGCATTGCGTAGTACAAAGTACCGTACCTAGCGTAGATAAGTCAGTGGTATTTAACAAAAATATACGTAATTTCCCAGTATTTTTCTTTGCTTAATGTTTACTTAGTTTGATGTTTAAAAGCGAAGTAACTAATTAAATATACATACAGAACTTATAATATGCACAAATGGAGGAGGAGCTTCTAAGGTAAGTATCAAAAAACTTGTCCGCATCGCTCTCAATAGGGCAAGTGTTCAAAGGACTGTGTTCAAAGGAAGCAATACCACGTTGTATGGCAATGCTAATTTTATAACCCAAGAATAGGCCAGCCCCTGGTCACGTAAAGAGTCGAATAGTAGTTGAGGGTTTGGTATCGTTTTTTTTTTACACCAATAGGCGCTAGACTGGCTATGATGCTGCTGATATCCTATTTAAAGACTGACAGACATTGTTGCCTATATTTTGGAAAGTTGTCTTAAAATCCATCGTAGGACAAAATTTACAGGATCTGCCTGACTTAAATAAATAAGTTAATGAAGAGTTAAAATGTTGAGTAACTTAAATAAGTACATGACAAACTGACTATCAAAATTTCCACTGAAAAAATTACAATGAAGCATGCACCCTATACTCCTAGTCACCTATCATGAAACAAACAATTCTTCATAGACGTCCTCAAAAATAACTGATAAACAATTTTCACACAAATAATTTTGCCAAAACTTTTTTCTTCACCAACATTGTTATGTAATAACTTCTAATATAAAGTTTTCAACGAACTCACCTACAACGCACTGCTGACATGTCACTGGTTAGCACGGGTCACAACAGTGGCCTGCAGATCACCCCGCCATCTTTTATATACCGTCCCTTATTCCTGCGCATCGTTCCACGCACACCTACGAACGAAAGGATTAAGGAAATCTCTTGCGGTTTATATAAGATATTTTAAAAAGAACATTTTCATATTTTTCAATTTCCTTCTACTTTGTATACGGAATGTGAAGATGCTTTGCGGGTTCTGCTAGTGAATTAAAATAATAAGTACTAACTTTTACCTGCGACTCCGGGTTTGAGATACCTTTTTTCCCAAAATGATTCACTTACAAACATGAGAAATATTAAAGTAATCTTTTTGCTAGATACATATCATTACATATCATATTACTTTAATATTTCCAGCGAAAAGAAGAAGCTTTTTTAAAAGACAACCGCCTTCAAAACCTAAAAAGCGATAAATAACTTTAGCACATAACACACATGACTTTAGTTTCGAAAGTCGGTGGCTTTGTTCTGTTTGATGTTTTGTATTGCTTGCTTTTTAATTTTCGCATTTTAGTACTTCCCTATCATCCAAATCCATTAAGGCTACGCCGAGCAAAATAATTTAAAACAGTCGTCACTGTTAAAGTGATATAATCAATACTTTTACCATAATTGCCATAAAAAATATGTAATGAATACCACAGTGAATGTGTTAACCGATTATCGTTGGCAAAAAATAATAATACTGTTTAATTTAATAAACAAAAATACGTAAAGTTGTACAAAAATCTTTAAAAAAAATTCGTATTTAGTTGAGTTTTGTTAGTAAACTGTATTTTTTTTCACAGCCTATAGCACTCAGGGGTAACGTAGCTTCCTATTGGTCAAAGAATTTTTAAAATCGGAGGAGTAGTTTCGAAGATTGCCCCCTACATGCAAACTTACAAAAACAAACCAATTTTACCTCTTTATAATGTTAGTAAGTATATATAGATAGACTCGCTTTTGCTCACCTCTTCGTCGCAGACGCAGACGAAGACACAGATTACAAATCTTCGATCTTTATCCAGGTCCCAGCAAGCTAATCAGTACAGCATTAGCATTTTTTTTATTTATTTTTCGATATGGCATCTCGCCGTTCAACCTAGAGGCTGTTGGCTGCTTAACAGGACAATCCTGTGGTGCCTTAAAAAGTGATTTTTAGGGCCTACAGCCAGGGCAAAAACTTATAAAGTAAGTCACTACGCTAAGGGCACCCCCTGCGTGGTACGAGCCTCGGCTTACGGCGTCACTGAGGGAGGGCAGCAAAGGGACAGGCTGGATCGGGTCTCCATCATTAGCATTAGGTGCGGAGTCAATTCAAATAGTTTTCCAGGGCCTGTAAACAGTATTCCATTCTGTTAGCGTTAACGCCAGCGGAAAAATCAAATTGTATGGAGTTGACGTTTGCTTACCAGATGTCACGTGATGCAAATATGTCAACTGCATATAATTTGGGTTTTCTGTTGGCGTTAACGCTAACAGAAAAGGGATGTTGTCTACAGGCCCAGATCGGACACGGAAACGCATGCCCAGAACATTTTAATATTTATCATCTTGTATCTGCTTCGCATTCTCAGACATTACTTACTGACATTAATAATGTTCCAATAGTTATCATTTAACCTAATTCAAAACTCGTTTTGATTAATAGCATTTTGATCACAGCCTCTCTGATCGTTTATTACGTAAAATGGTGTTGCACAACAGCAGAAATGGTTTTATGAATTAAGTCCGCCTTTGTAACTTTTATGTCGCGTATAGTATAAATCTAAATTAAGTATAATATTACCCACCCGGTCGGGTTGAATTTGTGTTTGTTTGAGCTAATCTACGGAACTGTAGGTCGATTCTGTAAAATTCAAACAACAACTCGCATCTCACATCGCTATTCACTCTCACTTCGCATAAGGTTCAAAATGACCTTGATATGTGCACCGTGTCGACCCAACATGCTGCTGCGTCCTGCTGTACCTACAACGCAGCTGTATATTTCGCGGCTGCATTACACCACGAAGATTGAGGAAGTCGTGGAGTATTTGGGGGTGAAGACACAAAGTCACAAAGTTACCGAATTAACAAAATGGTTTTTGTTTCAAGCGATTCTCAAACTTTCGGACCCGGAGGCCATATAAAATATCAAAATGTTTTCTATAGTACTAACTAAAGATGGCACGTCCCACCTTATATCGGTTGTGCCTAGTAGTTACTTGAATCAACGAAGTCTAACTCTAACCTAAATTGGCCAAGGATGAGAAAACACAGCGACTTTGAACTGAAATGAAATGAAGAAATTAAAATAGGTGTGCCTTCGGAGAACTGGAGAAAATGAAAATGAAAATGTGTCATAAAACTAAAAGGCATAGCTAACGCTGAAGGACGTCGGAGAAGAAGGTGAAGGAAGTCGGTGGCAATACAAAACAACAAACAGAACAAAGCCACTGAATTTCGAAACTAAAGTCAATGTGTGTTCTGTGCTAAAGTTATTTTTCACTTTTTAGTTTTTGAAGCGGTTGCCTTTTTTGTTGTCTTTTTTGTAAAAAGCTTTTTTCTATGCGCCTCAGTTGCCTAACAATATTTTTTTTTTTTATTTATTATTATTATGTATTTGACACTTTGAATTGGGTTCGAGTGCGAAGTGAGCGTTGAAGTGACGGGGAAATTACCTTACAGAATGCCACTTCTTCGTCATCTCATACTTTATTTGTCAAAATCTCCCTGTCAATTTAGTTCAACTCGCTGACACGCTCGCAAGGGTGGTGCTAGTGTAAATTCGAATTATCAACCGAGTTTTTAGAATGCCAATCAAGAAACTCACAGCGGATTCAGATTCGAAGTTTAGAATGAGGTCTTACAGAATCACACCCCTGGACCGATTCTAGACATTCTAAATACGAAATCTCGAAAACTACTTACCTACCTAACCCTACTAACTCGTGGGGTGTCCGGACTAAAAAGGGTGTCGTAGAAGGCGACTGGAAAATCCGGAAGTCGGGCAGCTGCTTGAAATGAATAAAAAGCCGTACAGATTGATTGGACAAAGGTCTACGCTTGCCGCGGTCGGTCTGTGGATGGGTGACCAATTAACCATCCATTTCTTGCCTCGAAAAGCACATAAAGCCGTTGGTCCCGGTTGTTATTCGTAAATCTTTGACAGTCGTTATGGGTAGTCAGAAGCCAGAAAGTCTGACAACCAGTCTTACCAAGGGGTATCGTGTTACCCAGTAACTGGGTTGTGGAGGTCAGATAGGCAGTCGCTCCATGTAAAACACTGGTATTCAGCTGCATCCGGCTAGACTGGAAGCCGACCCCAATATAGTTGGGAAAAGGCTAGGCAGATGATGATGATGATGTAAAATTTAATTAATTTGTAGTTGGTTTGAAATCTATATACCTACCTATAAAGTAGGTAAGTTAATTGAGTTGACATAAAAGTAACGCGCAACAGCATATTGCCATATAAATTCTGTTGAATTGCGGTTTGACAGCTCTTATAGTGTGTCAATTGTATAGTTGTATTTACTCCCTTTATTATTATTATATAAAAAAAAAGTCACACTTTCGAAAACCCCAACAAAATAAAAAAACCGGACAAGTGCGAGTCGGACTCGCTCACCGAGGGTTCTGTACAAATTTGTAGGGACATATCCATACAAATCCATCTATACTTATATTATAAATGCGAAAGTAACTCTGTCTGTTGGGAACCGATCACATTTCCGAATTATTTTTGTCCGAATTTCATTTTACCGAAAACTATTGACCGACGTCTTTTTTGCTGCATTATTTGACATATTTTTAGATCATCGAAGTATCATATGTGTCATAGGTATTATTTTACCGAACTATGTTTCTCCGATTTACAAAATAACTTTTTTTCTATTGGCCGAAGTCTCTTTTGAACTATTTTCATTTGCCAAATGATTTATTTGCCATATTTTCACCCTGTCAAAACAACATTTTACGGAATATTATTTGATCACAAATATATAGCCGGTTACTAGGTAGCATTTCCAACATCAAATTAAAATAGTGTCATAAAATGTCAATATGTTACAAAATTTTGTGACAGAAACGAATCGCTGCAAAACCGACTTCACGCAGTCTTGTCTGCTCTATCCTATAGTATATGTTTATCATATGCTATATTGTCATTTTTTTATGCATGAAATAATTTGTCTCAATTGCTGTTTCTATTTTGTAACACTTGTTTTTATAGATTCTTGGAATCTTTTGTAACTTAAATGGGCCTTTAGAGTACTTACATTATATTCCATCGAGCATAAAGACTGTGTGTCTGCTAATTAAATATATTATAGTTTCTTTTTATAAATCTGGAAAATAAAATATAATGTTTTGTTGTGACATGTTTGTCAATGACAGTTGTCAACCTTGACAATTGTCTGTAATTCTTTTTAATTAGTTTTTGGGATGGTAACTTAAAACCTTCAAACTGTTAAATTGATAGTCGAATATATGTGTGTATTGCTGTATTTTATACTAAACAGCTGGACACCCGCTAATGTATCTGGTGTTCTTAAAAATTCTACACGCACTTACCGAATAAAAATAACTGGCAGACTACAATAATTGAGTCTGGCCGATACTATAATACCCCGCTATATGACGATACGGGCGTTCCAGAAATAAAATTCATACTTGGAAAATAATATGAATTTCGGAAGAGCCGACAGGAAAGAAACCTGTCAAATGGGTCAGTCTAGATCTCGGTGTCCATTAAGTAACACGCTGATTTACTTAAAAGTCTACCGGTCCACAACCAAAAGTCGGTAATAGTCCTGAGTCGTGCCATCGAGCTGTCGCGTGCCTGCTGCTCCCAGGGCGGGTCTTACTGTTAAGATTCCCCGGGGACCTCCGTCCCAAAGCTAGGAGCCGACCGCGGCAGTCTTATCTTCGGCCGATCCTGTTTCCCGGCCAGGCTGAGGAGCCTGGAAATCTCTGCCGCTAAGTTAGTGCATCTAGGTTAGTGTTTTTTATATCTCTGTTTTTATACTCATCGCATTTTTGTGAGAGCTATTAAATTTTAACGTACAAGTCTACTTAGCCTTTTATTTCATACAAGCAGTAGAATTGTTACAACCCCTGGAGTGTATTTTAAGAACGCGTAGGCGCGGAGAAGTGGGGCGGTCCGCGAGCTGAGGAGCAGGAGGTTTGAAGGCTCGCCGTCGTGGCTGAGGCTGGCCGACGGAGCCGGCCAGCAAGCCGAAGGTGCCTGCTTGCATGTTTCATGCTTTCATGTTTGCACGCTGCCTGCTTGCTTGCATGCTGCATGCTTGTTTGCATACTGCATGCCTGCTTGCTTGCTGCATGCCTGCTTGCTTGCTGCATGCCTGCTTGCATGCTGCATGCCTGCTTGCTTGCTGCATGCCTGCTGGCATGCTGCATGCCTGCTTGCACGCTGCATGCCTGCTTGCATGCTACATGCTTGAAACAAGAATCTTTGTTTGCAAGCTTCTTACTGGGACCACCTGTTTTATTAAGTGCCATTACATTTAAATAATTAATGAAACTAATCTGAAATTAGCTCTCTATAAAGACAGTGTAATAAATACATTGGTTTTGATAGCTCTTTCAAATATTTAATTTCACTCAAATTATCTTTAATTTTTATAAGTTTTTGATTTTTGGTTTCTTTAACGACGTATTTTTTTTTTCTGGTGGAGTACCGGTTATCAATGACTCAATATCAGATAATATATTTACTTCTAGGCGTTTGGCGAAATATGGTAAGTAATTAAAACAGTGGTATAAGGAATGTTCGAACAAATGCTATTTCGGCTAAGTGTAACTTCGGTAAAAAGTTTTTCGACCAAATGAAACGTCGGAGCAACGAAAAAAAGCGAATTGATAATAGGTCAACTGATACAGTGGCAGACTTCGATGATGTAAAAAAATACGAAACGAGAAAAGTTTAAAAGTTTTAGTTGAAATGAAATTCGGTCAAATAACGGTAACCCTGTCTGTTACGTTTCCACGATGAAAAGTCTGAACTGATTTTGATGAAATTTGGTATGATAATAGCTTGAACCCTGTGAAAGCACATAGGGTAGTTTTTAATCCGGGACTTTGTCTGCATCCGCGATAACCGACATTCACACGGACCAAATCGCAGACAAAATACGTTATAAATAAAAAATAAATTTTATATGATTTATTTAGAAATGTATAGTTTTCAGAGTTTTCCTGTATTTATAGGATAAGACGATATTACTTACCAAAACTAAATTTCATAGTTCTAGGTCAACGGAAAGTACCCTATAAATTTTGATTCCCTTGAGTGTCGAAATGTAAGTTTTTTGCGACATAAACGGCCGTATCTCTTTTTTTTCACGTTAACATAGAAGGTTGATTTTACAGCTTAAAGGGACCGTAGACTTGAGTATGTGGTTTTAATTTCAACTCGATACCTCCACGCGTTTCCGAGATAAAGGGTCTTGACAGACAGACAGACGGACAGCAAAGTGATTCTATAAGTGTTCCGTTTTTTCCTTTTGAGGTACGGAACCCTAAAAATAAAAATATTGAGAAACTGGGGCCCAGCTACATCTAAGATGTGTTCAGCTCCTTATTATAAAAATCCTTTGCACTCTGCAATAATCATGATTGGTACGTCGTCCCTTAGGCCTCTTACCTCCTTCACTGTAGTTAGCGCGAACATTCAAAACACATTAGACAAATGAAAATATAGCACCCAAAAGGCAAATAAATGTCTACTAATATTATTTTTCTTAAACATTAAAATAAAATTTATTTTTGTATGTCGCTGAAATGCTTCTAGGGATCCCCTATCTCTGTTAAATGAGGTACACCTAAATACATAATTATTTACTTTCTGGTGTAAATACGGTACTAAGAAATAAATAATCAAGGTCTTCAGATAAGTATAGTAAAAGGTTTCATATAAACCGACGGGTGTTTACGATAAGTACGACATAGGATGACTCACTTCACCTAAATTTACGAAGGAATATTTTTACAGAAAAGCCATTCCGTAAGAACTCACTTCAGTGCTCACTTGTGAAAACTGTATAAGGTACTCGGTGAAAACTACGCCTAGACCCACTAAGTGAGGACATAGGTGATGCGAATTATTTTTACGTAACAATTTTAGCGAATACCTGCAAATACTTTTCTCTTCAGGGAAGTAAAATCGGAAATGAGATAGAATTCGAATTCGCAGGTAATTTCATACAGTATTGCACTGCTGTTTGATGATCATGCTCTGAATAGTACAGCCAGCCATCAGTCCCGGTCATGTAGATACCTTCTAAAATTATTTCTTCAAATTATTGGCTACATTTATTTATTTATACTTCATGCACAAAGATACAAAGGTGCTCTAACAGCATCTTACAGGTTATTGCGGAGAAATTCGACTCTCCAATGATGAAAGCCTTCGTTCGGGTGTTGATTGAATAACCTCGTAGTAGGATATTCGATCGACCCCTGAATGAATCTTCCTACTTTTAATTTTTAATTTTCAATTGCCTACTAACATAGTATATATTTTAAATTGTTACTAACAAAGTGGACTAGTGGTCTGAAATAAAGAATTATTATTATTATTATTAAGGCATTCTCTATCAGTCAACCAAGGGAGATATAGAGATAACATGGCGGGTACATTTATACTTAATGTCTCTGGGAATAGACACGCACTCATCCACGGAGGGTTTGTCTAACAAAAAATATTGTGTGGCCCATTGGTCTCGCAGTCGCAAGTCTCCATAACGAAAACTAATGTTGTTTTTACCATGTAGACCAATAAATTTATTCAAATAATAATGATTGAAAGAAAAAACACATTTTAGGTTAAAAATAAAAACAACTTAAAGTTACTGAAAACAAAAGAAAATACTCCATGCTCATCTTTTAGTAACGGGTATGCCCCCCTCGTTTAGCTACGCACTCCTGAAGCCAGAGTGCATGCTCTCAATCAAATGCCTGACATTTTCCATTGGAATCCCTTCCCAGCGCGCTTACTCTTCATTTTAATACCGACCGATTGACATTGGAATTTTGACGTTTTGACGTGTTTCGTACTCTCGAGGTCGCCGCTAGCGCAAAATTATTATTAAATTACGTATCCATTTTGGGGAACTAATTGGAATCAGAATCGGGTTTAAATGCTACTCTTGAGTTTATTTTGACAGCTGTGTATTGCGCCCATGTTGCGTTGTGGTTGTAATTTTCCAATGACAAAAGTGCAACTTTTTAGAAATTGTTTTGCGTTTTAGGCGGTTTTCAGTAAGTAATAAGAGTATAATATGGTACGATCAGCAGTAATATAGTATTTTACATAATTCCCATGAAAAACATTTGAAATAAAGACGATATGAGCTTCGGAGGATGTGTCATACGGTCTTCATTCATTCATAGAATACGCAAAGCGGTTTCTTTGAATAAAGGCGAATTTAAAGCAAAGCATGGATTCGTTTGAGAAAATATGTACAACCTAATACAATGTTTTGCCCGCTACTTCGTCCGCGTGAATGTCGGTTATCGCGGGTGCAGACGAAGTCGCGGATTAAAAAGTAGCCTATGTCCTTTCTTGGAGTTCAAGCTATCTTCACAGAATTAAGACATTTTATACCTAATTATTAGTGTCTATTCAGTTTTTAAGAATATGTTTCACTTGTTATTTTATTCATATTTTATAATAAAACTGAAGTGCAATAAAAGAAAAGCAAATTTTTGGTCTCAAATGTTTGTATCGTTATAATTACGTAACTTGAAAATGAGATTTTTTGTGTGTGTAAATATTAAGGTAATTTTGGTTATATAGGGTAGGATTATGTATAAAAACATCAGTATAGAAGGTTTGAAGTCGATAGGACAATCCGTTCGAAAGTTATAAGGAAAATTGTAAAGGTAAAATTGTGAAATCATAAAATTGCGGCCCGTAACGTAGCTAACTTCACGTGTAATCAAATATCGTGGGGGCAATCACAAATTCAATCCAATGTTGCTTCAAGAGTACCGAATCACGTGACTGCATAGTTGACATTGGAATCATATTGTGATTACATTGAATTTAAAATTAATTTGAAGGGTAAGCCTCCAGGTCCTTTTCACAGCGTTGATGGGTTGCTGTTGGTTGTGGATTTCCTGATCACCGTCTCTAACTCTTCGTTTCAACTGATCCCACATGTGCTCTATTGGATTTAAGTCCGGACTGTTCGCCGGCCAGGGCAAGACTTGAATTTGAGAGTCTTCCAGTACAAACCGAGTCGCTTGAGCCGTGTGTGCACGAGCATTGTCTTGCATCAAGATGAATCCAGGACCCGCTCGCTGTGCAAATGGGATCACATGTGGTCTGACAACTTCCTTAATATACCTGAGCAGTAACAGTACCCTCATTTAAAATAGCGAGCTCAGTTTTGCCGTGTAAGCTTATCCCGCCCCAAATCACACCAATCAAACCAACAAATACATTTGGACCACCAAAACGATCGACTTCATGGATGCAGGCTTCTGAAAATCTCTCGCCGCGTCTTCTCCATACTCTAATACGCCGATCGTCGTTAAAAAAATTAACTTTGCATTCGTCTGTGAAGAGCACCATGCCCCATTGGTTTATGTCCCAGTCCAAATGTTGACGGGAAAATCTTAAACGATTTGCACGATGATTTCTGGTTAATGGAACACGGACAACTCGCCTTCTTGATGCCTGCTGGTCTTTATGCAATCGATTACGAATAGTTTGGTCACTGACACGAGTACCCGTTGTCAGCCGTAAACGATTTTGCAGCTTGCGGGCCGTCGTTGTGCGATCTCGGCGCGCACTTAATCGAATATAACGATCCTCTTGAGCTGTTGTAATGCGAACTCTGCCCGAACCAGGTCTTCTTCTAACACTGCCGGTCTCTTGGAAACGATTCCATAGATTTTGAATAGTCCCAATTGCAAACCCACAGATCGCTGCGAATGACCTTCTTCAATCATCGTAACGGCTCTGGTTGCTGTCAGCGAGTCCATATGACGCCTGCGTCTTTGTGGCATATTGCAAAAGATATTTCTGACTCGAGATATCAATGAACTCTGATAATTTCTAATAAACCAAGAAGCTAAGGAAAGCAAATCGTCAAAGAAAATGGAATCAAAATTTTCAAAAAGGATTTTAAATCAAATTTTATTTAAAATTGTTGCCAGCATTAGATGAATACTACAATATTAAAAAGTGTAGGTATCAAAGAGTTTGTATACTCAATATTTTACTACTTTCAATATGTAAATGTTTAATAAATTACACCAAAATGAAAAAGTACCTCGTGGCCCTTATTTTGATTTGAGTAGTTTAAATTTAAAAAATGTGCAGCATACAACGACCGCAGACTTAATAAGGGCGAAAATATATCATTATATTATAGCTACCGTGTGTGGTGGCTATGGCTAGCTATAATATAATTTATAGCATAGTATATTAACATATATTATAGCTACGTATGTGACGGGCTTAAATATGACATTTTCTCCATGCGCACGTAAACCAGTAAACATGTTTAAGAACATTGTGGATATGAAACACATTCATAATAGTTTCTTTGATCCATTGTTGGTTCACATGTGGACTGACAATGCCCGTGTGAGCCACCAGATGGCGCTTTACAAAATGTCCTCCATTGTCGCCAGTTATTTATGAATTTCAATACATTCCTTTGGTATTGGAAACTATTGAAAACTACAAACGTCTTACGGTATATAACGTTTTTCTTAGTATTTCTCCTGTGATGTAAAATGGCCGATCTAAAATTATCACTGTTTATTTTAGATGGACTTTTTTTTGATGTGTGAGATAGAATTTTTAGATCGCGTAATTCGATTCCTAGTTGTGCTGAGAGAATTGTCATGGCAACTTGACCCATATATCAAATTCCCATGACTATAATATGTTACTTCAGTTGGATTTTGTCTATAATAATATTAATAATAATAATATGTGGGGACATTTTCACACACGGCCATCTGACCCCAAACTAGGCAGACCCTGTACTATGGGTGTCAGGACAGCTGATATACATACACAAATACATTTGTTTTTTGTAAATACATACATATATAGATAAACAACACCCAGACACAAGGCAAACACAAGTGCTCATCACACAAATGTTTTATACCCTGGGCGGGAATCGATAGTCTTTAGATTGTCCTATGGAGCCAGATCAGCATGTTTCCAATCAAGATTATTGACATTTCATGCTTTGTTCAGACAGAGGTACTGGCGGTACCGACAAACTGTCAGAAGACAGCCCAAAGTTGTACTTTGGAATTGCACAACTTAACTAATTCCCAAATCTAGGCTCTATTCCATCATCGGACCGGCGAAGCGTCACCGCTATACGGTTTTTTAGTCTTTGGTTGAAGTCCACGGTCTCGAACCAAGCGCTTTGCTTCTATATTTATTGTGAGAACTGCCAGACTGTTTTTTTTTATCAATTGATAGGCATACGTTTGACCACTATCTCACCTAATGGGATAAAATGCGGTCTAAGATGGAGCACGCTTGCCTAGAAGTAACCTATTCACTCTTGACTTAAAGACTCCCAGGTTGTAGCTATCAGGGGGCCAAGTCTGCTATTTTTATAATTTCGTCATTCCAACACAATACCATTGTCATTTTGATAAAAGTTCGTAATCTGCTAAATTTATAATGGTCGATCATTGGTCGGTCGAATTATAAGCAATGACTACACAATGACGTTCTAATTGTAGGTCACTGATCAAAGGAACTGTAAAATTTTAGCAGATTACCGCCTAAGTCAGTGATTCATTTGTCATTTTGTACGAGATTACCATTCTATATCATGTCTTTCAATGGCATGTCAGTGGTTGACCAATGGAAAGTCATAATGACGCCATTATATTAGTAGATTACCAAACTTGTCAAAATCAACAATTATGAAATCAATGATAGACCATTCTGACACTTTTGTAATAGCAGACTTGAGGCCCAGGTGAGTTGCGGCCAAACACAAGCCTATAAGATTATAAAAAAATTGTTTGTCTGCAAAGTCGGTTTACGGACGATAGGTTTGATAACGTCATAAACAAACATAATGGCTAACATATTACAGAGTGGCGATGACAATAGCACAAAAAAGGATCATGGCAGGATTTGGTAATTTGGTGTAATTGTTTTTATTGAGCATTCATAATATTAAATGATGGCGCCACAAGTTGCCGCTCTTCTCACAAGTTAGTAAACCAAGATTTCAAATGGTGTTCTATTTTGGTTCCATTTATATGCTCTTTAGTATGTTAGATTTTTTTTTTCTGTGATAGGATTTATTTGATAGTTTCAAAATATTCTTATGAAATAGTATTAACAGTATTTTAATTTTTTGTCGTATCGTCATCCCCACCTTGTATAACATAAGCAATTAATAATTTCGTCGAGGTGGGCGGAGCTTATTGGTTGGGCCGATCGCGCCTCTCTATCGCTTGTTCCGCGCTCTCGCTTGCACGCTCAGGCACAGGCGGAACGTGACACTTTTTTGTGCGTGCAGCCTGTGGTGTGATACCCCCTTGTCTCGGAAAGCACGTGATGCAGTTGCTACGGCTATTCTTTTCTAAAATAAGCCGCCATAATCTAAAGTCGGTTAGGAGACCCACCTAGTATAAACTTTGCGAGGCAAGATTTCGAATTTACATAACTTGTTGATTGCCTAGTGATACTTTTAAATTATTATTAGCTATATTAAGAAATGTGAACCACCAAACTATATACCATATTTTCTAAAGCTGGCTATTTATACTGACATTAACCTTCATTTAGATAATTCATTATTTTTAAATGTTTAAAGACTTTATAGCTCTCCAGTGTTAATAATTTATTAAATTTTGATAATTTAAGAACACTGGAAATGTCGTATCTGTTTGATATTTTAAAATATTTAGCAAATTAAAATCTGCGCTATTACTTATGTATTTTTATTTAAGTATAAATGTTATTGTGTTTCATCGACATTTTATCGAGTAGGTAAGAACATTATTCAGTTTTATTGTAATTTGTCGAAAATTAAATCAATTCATTGTATCAAGCTTTATATGCAGAAATAAATAATTACATGTACGACAGAATTACTGTTTTTTTTTGTTTTTTTTTTTTCTTAGCAGAATTCTGAACTCTGAATTAGTACCAGTAAACTCGACCCACAGCATGAGATTTAAACATATTTTGAAATAACATGGGTGATCAGGTACAGTGAACTTGATGTTATGCAAATAATTTTATTTTCAGATAATTTCTTACTTATTACTTGTAAATCTTTTTGCTAAGGTATGTTCTCTCTTGTCCCTTGAAAATCAACCATCGACAATTATTGTCACCATTACGTCCTTGACCTTCCTCTACCTATTTTCTTGAGCGTTTTGGCAACGACAATCTCGAGACGTCGTGTTACTGATAGCGATGCCTGGCAAGTAATTGTAACATCTCGATGCTTGTTTACAGCAGTACACTAGTGCGTCGAACGCATACTACACGTCTTGCGCTATATATTTTTTTTTTATTCAAAAGTCGTTAATTACGTGAAACTGCATTGTGTAGGCGAAATCCGGTTTTCATTCGTGCACCATTAACTGAGAAAAGGTAAGTCAAGTTTTGTTTTGTTTCGTCTTTTTTTTGTCGATGGTTGACGTTTAAATAAGGAACTCCTTTCTCGAGTTTAAATATAGAACGTACATAGAAAATGACGTAACTTTATCGTCTTAAAAGTCATACACTGATAGAAATGTTAGAATAATAATAACAATCTTTAATCGGATAATGTTTTCAAAATAAACATCGTTATCACTTTTACTAGACCACTAGGCGGATATCTAGAACTGATTTCTATTGTTTTATAATAGTCATTCAATTGCGCCTCACCTATTTTCCGCTCGTTTAAAACAAAAAAATAATAATATTGGCTACTAGGTTTTGCCTGCGACTTCGTCCGCGTGAATGTCGGTTATCGCGGAAGCAGATGAAGTCGCGGATTAAAAAGTAGCCTATGTCCTTCCCCTGGGTTTAAGCTAACTCTATACCAAATTTCATTAAAATAGGTTCAGCTGTTTCATCGTGAAAGCGTAACAGACAGAGTTACATTCGATTTATAATATTAAGTATGGATTATTTTCGAGGGTTTTTTTGAATACGTTGTCAGTGTCACTTGCGTTTTGCCCAACTGTCAAACTAGCTGTCAAATTGTAGACTACCCCACAATTTTATGTTGCGTTTGCTTTTATATGCGAATGTAATCAATAGTTTTTATTACTATTACATTACTAAATCTTTATCAGTACAGGAAATACGGTATAACCATAATAACGTAACAATAATAAGTGATTGCAACATAATTTTCATTTGCAATTATTTGTAAGAATTCGATGTTTATTTGCTTGTTTTTATTGAGGAAATAACAAGTTTGCAAAATAGTTAAAACTTTCCATTCTGTAAATAGACGTTTGGTTCTGAAATAGAAAATGTACGTCAAATTCTTCATGCGGATTTTCATTGCGATACAATTTATTTTAAACATCTTTACAAAGAAGTGTTTCTTTAATAATAACTATCTACTTATTTTTCCGGACTTTGGTTCTCTTATTACTAAGTACTAGGTACCTACCTAGGTCCTCAAGCAACTATACAAACAAATGTATTAATTACTATCATATAATAAACAAAACTTTTCAAACTACAAATAATACAAATACCCACTTACGTAAGAAAGTAAGATAGTGGGTATCATACTATACACGACTACTTATTACTGCAAACCTAGAACTGCTATTCGAAAAACAACTGTAACTTATGTTCTTTAAACCTTAATTCTCCTTGACATAAAGCCAGCATTACTTCCTCTGTAAAATCACAGGAACTAACAGTGCATTACACCTTGTAGATCTGTCCATCTTCAACAAGCCATAACCAATAGTTTATTTTCTTTACGGAGTACGTACTTCTTGCATACTTTTTCAACGATTATGACCTACTTATTTAGTATTCTTTGGAATTACACGCGGTGCAAGGAACATAAATGGCCAGATACTCAATATATGCTACTCGGTGATGGCGTTACTCGTGCTGTCATGTCATCGTCTCGTCTTATACTATCATTTTATGCCAACGTGACTGTGACAGCATCTTAAAATTGAGTAGCGTTTGTGTATTTGACCATAAGAGTACTATTAAGTATTCTGTGCCATAAGACTCAAACTTTTATCAGACGCCTCAGCGTAGAAATTTATCGTCACTCGTCAGTTATTTAAAAAAATCTGCTGTTGCAATTAAAGGTAAGAATAGCTGTTATTTTTATGACCTGTGAAAAATGTAACTCTCTAAGAGGTCTAGAAGTTTGTGTAACGTTGCCTTTAGTTTGCTAAAGCTATGCAAATGTGTGGTGTTGTAAATACCACCACCCCATTTCTACCCGTGGGTGTCGTAGAAGGCGACAGAAGGATATTGACCAGAGGATAGGCAGCAACGTCCTTGCCATAGGCAGTCGCTTCATGTAAAATACTAGTATTCAGCTGCATCTGGTTAACCTGGAACCTTAGAGTTGGGAAAAAACTAAACAGATGATAGTTAAATCTGGGTGAGCCAGTACCTTTTGGCAACGGATTGGCGATTCCAGACCGTTTTTGGACCCAGGGTTTCCTCTGGGTTTCCTCCTTCACATATTATTAGTGTTTTACCATTAATGAACCTCTATGATCAGTCAATAATGTTCATGACAGTTTAAATGATTTTTTCGAACCTAAGAGAATTATTTTTAACCTACGTAGGTTTTGTCTTTGTTTTCATCTATGTATAATAAAACATTATAAGGGATCATACCTTCCGATCAAACCGATTCTGAAAATTCTATCGCTCTTAGCAATAGAATTTTGATCGGTCGATTAAATCCGGAGATAGCGCGTTCGAACAAAAAACATAATAATAGTATAGATCTTTACTAAACTATGGTCAACTTCGAATGCGGATATCAGGTTTTCCAATAGATCGCGTGATGTACTCGCTCGGGCGGCGGTTAGTAACGGAAAGCAGTCAAACAGGTACCCTAGTGATATTATGGAACAGGTAGTGTGTAAGCTATTATCCTACTGGAAAACTTTTAATACACAATCGGGGTGAAGACCTACGATCAATTGACTTGACTTGAATGGTTTGACTTTTTTGTTATACCACTTAATAATATATGGAATTTGAATTTGACATACTTTATTTAGCTGTCAAAACGCCAAACCCTCGTTTTTTTGTATGGCAATACGCTACTGTGAGGACTCTTATTTGCCAAGTTAATTGACCTAGGTACTATTTATTTAAGATTCACAATTAATAACTTGGCCGCTACTATTTCACGGTGTTTTATAACAGATTAAAAATACTGAAAACTTTGAATTGAATTTAAAAATTTGTTTTGTTATTTTATCCGACTTCTTTATGCCTAAACTGTCTCAATAACATAATTATAGATTTTTTCTCGTATAAAATTCATTGTCAATTCTCTATTACATATATCATTAATTGAAAATAAATCGTGTTTTCATGGCCATAATAGAAAGTGATTTTTTAAAGAAGTTGTGTCTTGAAATTATTGAAAAAACTGCAAATGGTGGGTGTGGCGAAACATTTTTATAATACAAATATTTATTTCGTGACGTTTTTCTGTAAAAATAGTTTTAGTGTGAATTTCCTATACCTATTATGCCCCATGGCATCATGACATGCCATTTTCTTTAGAGAGGCCGACAATAAAAGCATTTAAAAAATACATAGTTTTAATTGTCCCACATTCCTTGGTGAACCAGAAGGTTGCGGTTTCATCAATGTTACTGCGTCGATTCGTAACGAGAAATAAATAGACGAAAAATATTCATTTGAAATTGACGTGTTTAAACAAAATTAATTTTAATTTAATTGTGAGCAAGCATTTTACTAATTCAAGACATCTGAAGGCCAATATTCTAATAATTAAACACAAAGTAAAAAAAAAGAAAAACCTATAACTATATTAAACTCAAAAACTAATAAATATAGGTAATAAGACATCAAAAAATCCTCCACATCGCTGCATTGCCACGTTGGATGGCAATGCTTAACCTCCGCCCGAGGTAAAAACCAACTCTTGGATGACGATAAGTGTCAACCAAAGAGAATATAGTCTTTGGTGTCAACCAACCTATTGGAAATTTCCAGTAGAAGTAGTAACACGTAGTTACAAAACGTTACGTAGTTCGTTTCGTCAAAAACTTGTTTAACATGTAAGTAAGTAAATTAGACGCATTTTTGACAGATTAAGAGTGAGGTTAGAATGCGAATAAGCTAAAAGTTATGAGAATTGCCCTCCTAGCCTACGTAGATCGTAGACACACCCATTTTTTTTTTCTTGAAAAAGCTGACGTCTCTACGTGTTGCCCGCTCAATAATCTCGCTAAAAACAATGGAAACTCATCTCATTATCATAACTATTTGCTACAATATATTACGCGTCTTAAAATCCATATCTTTGACATTAGCGAATAGGGCGAGCCTCCCAGAGACCCGAAAGCGATATCTAGTAGTTATCAACAGCATGATGTAATTAAGACGAGAAGCCACACAGATAACGCTATCCGTGTTGTGACGTATCAACATGTTGTTGACAATTTAATGCAGCTTTATTATTGAGGGTCGTTTGATTGTGTCTTCAAAGAATTTGTAGATGTCTCGTGATGTTGCGTAAGATAAAAAAAAATGTCTATGGTCAAAATTTGTACAAAGAATAGACCATAAAGTTAGACTTGCCTGATTTTTATGCCAATACTCGACATTAGATTTTCTGTATCTCGGAAAACTGAACTGATTTATGATTTTCTGTGAAAACCTGAAATTGTAGACACCAGTACATTCTTATTTTCATTCATATACCTTTAAACCTTTAAACAATACCTAATACTGGTTACTATACCCTGTTCACAATAAGATTAGACATAAACACAAACCTTTTTTACAGTCCCTTCAACCGATTTTGACTTCTATTCCGTAGGCTTAAGGATGACATTAGAGGCAAAAAAGTGGTTACAATAACAACTGTTTACTGCAGTTGCCATTTGTCATGCTACCAACGCATTATAAGTCAAAATCGGTAGAACGGACTGTAAAAAAGGTTTGTGTAAATGTCTAATCTTATTGTGAACAGGGTATAGTACAATAGAGCACGTGTACATTTTTTTTTACACATGGTTATTTCCTACGTATCTAGTTACAGTGTTTGTAAACATAAGGTAAGTAATTGAATCATTAATTACCATGTAAACATAATACATTTTATGTTTTTGTTATTACAGCGTTGGCGTAAACGGGTCGAAGTAGTATTTTGCAATAACTTATTCTACCATAGACGATGTCCACTCTTTATTATCTTGTCTATGAATATTTTTAAAAACATTCAAAGTACATTATCTACCGATGCAAAACCCGTGTGTTGGTACTCCCGAAGGTACCATGATATTATCACGCTGAAGTACCAGCCTAGTGGAAGCTGAGTGCTTCTTCAGCAAAATAGTTCTCTTAGGACTTTGAGAGCTCATATAAATCTAAAATTAGGTTGGTACATGATAAAGTGGAAAATCTAGAAAATATATGTCATATAATTTCTATAATAAATATTCTTAACCCTTACCCTTATTTTCATGCGAGTTTTGTTTCTTTTCAACCGACTTCAAAAAGAAGGTTTTTTTTGTATATTTGTTACGCGATTTCGCCGGCAAATGTAAAGCGATTTGGAAAATTCTTTTTTTAATGGATAGGGTATGCCTCAAGGGTGGTCCCATATAAATTTAATCGAAATTGATTAAGCACTTTTTGAAAAAATCGACAGAAAGCAAAAAAAAATACATGGATGATGTTGTAATGTTCTCACCTTGTACTTTCAATCTCTGTTTTGACTGTGTTGCCATTTCTTAATGGATTTGGATGATCAGGAAGTACTGAACAGCGAAAAATGAAAAAGCTTTTTTACAAATAAGACAACTGCCTTCAAAAACCAAAAAGTGAAAAATAACTTTAAAACAGAACACACATGACTTTAGTTTCGAAAGGCGGTAGCAATACAAAACAACAAATAGAACAGTTAGTAGTAGTTTTAAAGTTATTTTTCACTTTTTGGTTTTTGAAGGCGGTTGTCTTTTTTGTAAAAAAGCTTTTTACGTGGTGAAAACGAAGAAATTCCTATGCGTAGAGTATAGTACACATAATAAATAATAAAATCTTTATTTCACCAAAAAGCCGTCACATTACAGTGCCTAAAAAACTAAGTTATGGCTTTTTATTAGGTCACAAAAAATTGAATACTCTGACTCCTAAACTACCTATGTGTCTCCGTAAACAAAAAAAAGCCATATTAATGGACGTTTCAGCAAATAGAAATGGTGGCATAGAAAACAGACTATAATTAAAGTAAAGAAAAAAAAAAATATAAAAAAAAAATAACTATGTAAGTAGTTAGTAGATAATTATATTAAACGATCGTTAAAAATTGCAAACAATAGGTAATAGGATATACTGCTCGTTTGTAGGCAGTTTATAAAATACTGCAAAGTATTATCAACAAATGAAACGTCATCATTTAAACGTGCCGCCGAGTTTAAAAATAAATCGCAAATATTCCATGAGCTGATAAGAAAATGCAAGAAAACCTTATGAAGTACCTACGTACCTACTGTTATTTAAAATTATAACGTTATCTGCTCGGTAAATCCGGGTGAAAAGGTTCAGTACTAACTAATGGCTGTTATTTTAATTAATAATTATGACAAATGATCTAGAATATTTTTACGCGTCACACAATCATTGATTTGGCTCATGAAGGCGTTAGCATAATAGACAATTTATTATGTTAGTTCTTTAATTACTTTATATCGCTTGTTTCTCAATCTTGGGCACCTTGATATTTTAGGCGTATCGTAGGTAAAATATTTTTCCTGCGTGTAGTAGGAGGTGCCTATCTACTTTCCACGCGGGCAAAGACGCAGTCTAAACTATAATACTGGTGTATCACAGATATCCGTAACTGGTATAGTGGTATATTCCATGAAATAGATAATAAGTCTATTAAAAAAATGGTTGAACGCATACGAACTTATCTGAGCCACTAAAACCTGTTAGCCACTGAGAGCAATCAATGGAGATAGTTTAGAAAATTATTATCCATTATACAAACTCTAACATTTGCGTCGGACTTGTTTTCTTTCTATGATCTAGATCGTGTCCTTTCAACTTCGGAGGTGAAATAGTTTTCGAAATTTCGTATTTAGTCTGTAAATGGCCTTTCGATTTCAAAATATAACATTACTTAACCATTTTATTGACATACACATTGACTATCAATGAAACTATGACACAGCAAATTACTTTTCTTAAACTTTCCACGACAGAATCGAACAGATTATGATGAATAAAGATACGTGGAAAGTTTTGAACATGCCCTAGAGAATCAGGGCCGTATAAAACATGATTGTTATCGCCAAAATTTGTCATCAAACATCAAGGTCTCCACGATTCCTATTTGTTTCTGATAACATTTCACAAATGCGTAATTTTTGACTGTATGTAAACAGCTGAATCTCAGACGTCATGCTATTTTCCTCTTAACACAAATAACAAGTAAAAATGAGGAAGATTCTTTATAATAATACACATTTTGATAAGATTACATATTATGTTGAATGTGGGAAACTAAAAATATCAGGTGACCAACTTAACTTTCATATTGGTCTATTTTCAGTTTTATACGACTGAAAATAGACCAAAATCAACTAAGAACAAAGACTAACTAGGTAAGGGATAATTTGCCTATCGGTCGCAGGGTTACCAGATGACAGGAATTTTCCTGATGTCTGGAATTTTAAACCTCGGTCGGGCGGAACGGGAAATCAAAAATCAGAAATCAGAAGCATTTATTTGTGTAACATAGGTAATTACGTGAAAATTTTAAACAGTCAACATTTTGAATATAAGGCAAAAATACAATAAATTACAAGTAAAATATTTATTGAGTAGATTGTGCACGAAAAATAATAACAAAAGAATCAAATCTCAAATATCTCAAAGTATCTTGTTCGAAATTGTCTTTTATTACATTGACACAACCCCCTGAATTTTCAAGTCAGGGCTTAAGTCTGATAACCCTAGCCGGACGTGAATTAAAAAAAAACCCTATGACATGTATATGCAACCAAAAGCACTCAACCAATTTCGCACCCCTGGCCACTGCAAACTCAATCTGGTGTAATAGGGGGTTATTTATTTATGTAAATTCTAACATCCAGTAAGAGTGCGGTAAACGTGGTCTTGCATATAATGTCGAGTGTCCTAAATGTCCGTTCGCACTTTTCCGAAACACTACGTAGCGCTACGCAGCGCTACGCAACGCTACGCAACGCTGTAACGCAAGAACTATCGGCACCAAAAAAAGAGGAAGAAATGTCGAAAATGTGATGTTGCTAGCGTAGGGTACGCCCATATCTCATCTTTCTGCCCTTGACCCATGTTTTCGCTCAATGACAACGATTCCCTGGTTAAGGCTAAGCTCCAGAGCCTTGAACATCGCCGAATCATTGCCAGCCTATCGGTCTTTTATCGCGTACATTTCGGAGAGTGTGCTTTGGAATTGCACAACTTAATTCCCCCATCCCCATTCCATTATCGGACGAGCTTAGATATGGCGAAGCGTCACCGCTCAAGGGCGTCGCCAGGGGGGGGGGACAACTAGTGGCAGTTGCCCCCCCCCCACCCCTCATAGAGATTCCAAAACCGTCATGTGCCTTTGAGAGTAATTAAAATTTATACGTTTCCTATCCACCATATAGGTACTCGTATCAACTTGCCCGCTAGATCATCAGCTGGCGAGTTCTGGCGACGCTCTTGTCTTGCTATACGGTTGAAGTTCCACCGTCCCGAACCAAGCGCTTTGCTTCCCACATTTATTGTGCGAACTACCAGACTGTGAAATTAATTGCCCGCCTCTCTGTTCCCCGATACTTATAATCTGGGTATCTTAAAAGCACAAGTGAACCGGTTTAGCGTAGGCAAGTGTGCTCCTTTTATAATTTCGTCATTCCAACGCGATCCCATTGTCATTTTGCTAAAAGTTCGTAATCTGCTAAATTCACAATGGTCGGTCATTGGTCGGTCGAATTAAAAGCAATGACTGCACAATGAAGTTCTAATGGTAGGTCACTGATCAAAGGAACTGCCAAAATAGCAGATTACCGCCTAAGTCAGTCATTCAGTTGTCATTTTGTACGAGATTACCATTCTATATCATTTCTTTCAAAGGCGTGTCAGTGGTTGACCATTGGAAAGTCACAATGACGCCATTTTTATTAGTAGATTACCAAACTTGTCAAAATCAACAATTATGAAATCAATGATAGACCATTCTGACATTATTGTAATAGCAGACTTGAGCCAAACGCAAGCTATTAAACTATTAAAAAGATACTTGAGGCCCACGGAACTCTTCTTCTGCTGCCATTTAATCCTGTCAACCGTCATGACTCACTCACTCTATTCTCATTCATATCATTCCTCACACAATACATCCATCTTTTCTTTCTCCTTCCTCTTCCTCTTCATCCATTCATTCACATTTATATTCGTAACTCTACGTAGATTACGGCGAAATCTAAGAGTCTTTTAGCGAAAAATTATGGTAATAGTTACTGTTCCATTGCGAAGAGCAATAGTTATTTGGTTTTATTGTTTAATAACTGCAAATTAGGGATATTTTTTTAATGATGTTATAGATAAAATGGTAAATAATTTAAATTGTTTGGTGTTTATCGTGAAACAAAGAGAATAAGGTCTTTGTCGTGAAATAACGAAACTACTCACAAGCTATAAATTGAAATAAAGACAGCTCTTAAAACGATAATTTTCTAATTAATGAAAGCTACTGAGAAATTGGTTTTAAAATATATATTTTGCCCGACCAAGGGAACCGAACGAACCCCGCTCTCTTCACACGTTTGCCAACCACGGCAGTCTTATTAATCGAATACCTACGCATGTTAAAAATAAACTTAACCTTTTAAAATATTGGTGACCACTCGTGACATTTTTAACACATTATTATTTCCGTGTTTAAGTTATACATTCTTTTGGTATTTAAATATCAGGTTTTTTTACGATCTGCATCGTAACAGGCCACACCCAGACTTGGTTTTTTTCGGCCTGTTTGTCTTTGGATCTTTGATGTCTGATTTTTTAGATCCTCAAGATAAACGGACATACTAACTATTGATTTGATAAAGTTATAATTTTTAAGCGAATGTTTTCCTTAACTGAGCGTTACGAAATAACTATGTCATAGCATAGTATGAATACCTAGACCCAAGAGCATCGCCAGGACTCGCCAGCTGGTCTAGGGGTGGGCAAGTTGATATATGGTGGATAGGAAACGTATGAATTTTAAATACAGTCAAAGGCACATGGAGCTTTTGGAATCTCTAGGGGGGGGAAGGGCAACTGCCCTTACCCCCCCCCCCCCCCCCCCCTTTGGTGACGCCCTTGCCTAGACCTAAACTAATATTACAAAGAGGGATAATAGCTTCTTATTTTTTTTTATAGATACGTAGGGAAATGATAATCTAAATACCAGCTTATTATACTTCCACTGCAGGGCAAAGTCTCTTCTCACAGAGAGGGCACGAGGAGGTAGAGTTGCCACCTATACTATAATACATAGTATCGTACTAAAGTTTAGTCAGTTATATTATATATTATAGAAAAATAATATAGTACGAAAAATACTATATTTTTATCTAATAATTCAACTGTCGCGCTTTTTTACATAAACTGTGACTGGTCTGGAACACACACGCTGCGCAGCACGGGGAATTGCAGAACGAAACGCATTCGTAGCAACAAAACGCAAAATAAGCAAAGCAGAGGTGTTTCTATCTGATCTAACAACACTGCTGAAAAATGGCAAATAAGAACTTTCCAAAAGTACAGATACTGACAAGACCTATATTTAAAATTATTAGTTTTCTTTTTTCCATTCCTGCAACTTGTGCTTTTAGTTTACGAACAGAGATATTTCCATCATGTATGTAAAGTGTAAAGAAGAAAGAAATTGAGCATCTATCAATTAATTAAAAATAAATGTATAAGTACTTTTTTTCCCTGCATTTCCCAAAAGTACTATATTTTTGTATCTTTTTTCGAAAAAATTACTATTCATACTTGCATTAAATTACTATTCATTAATTGTACAGCATGTCGTCTGAATTTATTGCACAACACAGACTTTCTGCTTATAGAACTCTTGAGATAGCGCAATGTTTTAAATCTCTTATACCCAGGCGACACTCTCTCAAAAAGTAACGAAAATCGTACATGACTGTTCCATAACACACTCAATAAACCGATCCAATACATTAGGGATGTTACGGAGGTGGTTTTATCGGAACCGGAGTCGAAGTTTTTAAATTTGGTTTCGGAGTCGTTTTGGTTTGGCGTCGGAGGCGGAGTCGGAGATTGTAGCAACAGAGAGTTGTGTTAATTAAGAAGGGCAAGCCTAATATAATATAATAGATCGACCATTTTTCAGTCAGCCTCTTTAATTTTAATAAAAATGTTCCTATTTTAATTCGCAGTCAATAGGTATGTACTTACAATTGCTTCGACCTCCGATTAAAACCTCCGATTTCAAACTGTCGGAGCCGAAGTCGGAACCGCAGGTGTGATATGAATAGCAAGTTCCGATTTATTGGAGTCGTAGTCGAAGCTCCGTGGTAACATCTCTACAATACATGTATGCAAATCGATTAGTTAGGGCGCAGGGCGGCCATCATTAAACTGATTAAACAGAGGGTAGCTTTCACCCTTTTTCAATGTCTCGCTGTTTTCTCGTTTTTGTGGTGGTAAATATGAATTCTGGAGAACCTGGACGGTTAATGACTAGCCACAGTCGAAAATAGGCATTTGTAGATATTGCTTCTTTTGTCAACGTCAATGTCAGAGTCATAATGGCTTTTTGTTCAAATAATGATGTAAGTACCTAATTAAAGGAACTAACCTTTCTGTGTGGTGTCGTGGCCACGAATAGCGGCACCCCATTTCTACCCGTGGGTGTCGTAGAAGGCGACAGAGGGATATTGACCAAAGAATGGGCAGTAGCGTACTTCTGAGTACCATAACACCTACTGCGATCACCAACATGCATCGACCAGGCATGGCGATTACGGCTGAACCACTCTTTGGGAAAAACCTATGCCCAGCTGTGGGCGTCGAAAGGATGACATGATGTCATGATCATGACGCTCTAACATAAAGTAACCAGCTTCCAACTGCGATTTCGATTGCGTAGTCTTCAGAATTAAATCGAGTTGTAAATTATCACACAGGAACCCAAGAAGGGGATAACAATACTATCTGATAAGCCTACAGCCTTCTTGGAAGTTATATGTTTGAGCCTTTTGGGGTTGTAGTGCACATCTTGTTTTTCAGAACATCGTCTCATCCACTCTTCATGTGAACCAATCAGCATTGCCATATAACGTGCACGTGGCAATGCTGTCAGCCTGTTGGGCACATGTCCCGTTGACAGTGATGTGGACGAGTTTTTTGATGCTATCCCCCTCTTCTTTTGTAGTTGGAACTACATAATTTTATTGCTTTTATTTTTAAGTTTGGTATGTGATTGTGCCAAATTTCTTCTAATTTCGTTTTATTTGGCAACAAACATCTATTATCATATTTCGGTTCGGTTTAAAGATATTTATTCTCATAAAGAACACAAATAGTTCATTTACAAATATGAGAATATACATAGATCATGCAATAATTATACTATTTACATAATGACTCCGTGAGTCGATTAATTGTGAAAAAAGAGCGATAACAAATATAAGTATATATATAGGGTTCTAGAGACATTAAGTGTACATGTTTTGTTACAAAAATTTAGATACATAAGCTTTTAACGTTGTTTTAAAGATATTTGTACTTTTTACATTAACCATATCATCTGGCAGTTTATTATATAACATCGCTCCTTCATATAAGATGTTTTTCTTCCCGTAATTGGTTCTGGGTGGCCTGAGTTCTAGCTTGTTTATATATTTAGAATTCAGATTAGTTCAGCGGGGCATTCACTAACAGAAATGCTTGTGGGCATACCCGCGGACATGTCCGGGCGGGCAACATTACAAGAGGATTGCCCTTATGTCTGTATGTGTGTGTCCATCGCAGACATCAAATCCTTTAGTAAAGTTGCCCGCCCGGACATATCCGCGGGTATGCCCACGGGCATGTCAGTTAGTGAATGCCCCGCTTTCCTCGTAGCTAGGGTTGCCATCCGTACTTTATAATAAAGTATTGTACGTTATTTCGGGTAAACGTACTTTATACTTTATGAGCGGAATAAAGTAAAGTGAAAATACTTTATTTTACCTATTAGGGCTTTTGGTTTTATTCAATAAAAGAAACATTAAAGCCTAGTTAGCGGTTTTATTAACTAACTTAAAAAAAGAAGAGGTTGAGAACCTCTTCTTTCTAAAAAGCGAAATATAAAACCTTTTTACAAAAAGACAACGACTTCAAAAACTAAAAAGTAAAAAATGACTTTAATTTCGGAACTCGCTGGCTAAAGAATTTTTTTTTAAATGTAGAATGTATCGCCTCGAATAACCTTGCTCCATAAATAATACTTTATTCGCAGATGCTGTACTTTACTTTTAACCTTAACCTTAAAAAGTAAAAATACTTTATGTGCTTAAAAAAAAGGTGGCAACCCTACTCGTAGCGTAGTTCTGTCTAACATTTTGTCAAAGTCAGTCAGGTCATACTTAATGACTTTTTTGTTGCCAAAAATTATAAATAATAGTTTTAAAGGCAACAACTCGATAGCGAATGTCATTCGTTTTACTAAACAGTAAGTAGTTTAAATAAAGAACGGAAAACAATCTAGACTGTATTGCCAAATCTATATTGGTGCGCCTACTTTACACGTGTGTAGCAATAGCAATACCTACTTACCTACATAATGGACAGGAAAATCTAAGTAGGAACCTATACTCCATTTACAATAGCATTAGACAGAAGTTAAAAAAGGTTATTTTTAATGGACACTTTGTAACAAAGTTACAATAAACATATTAAAGTTACGATAGACACCGAATTTATTATATAATCTCTTTTTACAGTAGCTGTCGCGCGTATTTGTAATCATTTTAATAATTTATCTTCTAAAATGATTTGGCATTCATTTAGTTGTATAATTAATTCCAATTTAAAATTACAGTGTCAATGCTAAAAACCTAACAGAATCAGGGATGGACAGTACCTGGAACGTTATTAGTTTCACTGTAATTCTGCCAGCTATAAGACTTTTATTCTGTTTATATTATTATACGTCCATATTTAGTAAGTACTATCTTAGATCTATTATCAAAAATATGTTAAAATAAGTTTAATTAAAATTGTTTTAACTTATCTTTGAAATAAAATGTTTTACAATCCTACTTCCATGAGCCTCTTTTTTCTAATGCTATTATAAATGGAGTATAAATAGATACCTTTGATTATATATATAATGTCTAGATGGAGCGTCAAGTGCACGCAAACGTGTCAAAAAGTGTCAGCCAACTATTGGCTGACAAGTGCTTATATAATCAAAGCCCAAATGCGTTATAATAATAATAAATGATTAATATATGTATAATAATATTAATTTATGTATAATTATATACATAATTGCTTATATAATCATTATTTACGCACAGTGTAAAACGACGCCTGCACGCACACATACTTGAAATTGTTGACTCGTTTTCTTTGTTATGATTGTAGGGCGACGCTCCATCTAGACATTATATAATCAAAGATAGATACCTACTCCCACAACGTTTAGCTCTGACATTGGAACAACCCAAATTTAAAATTTCGCCATTTTTCGAAGCGATAGTTATGTCATTTCAAAAGTGTCATTTTACGACACGATTGGCGCAGTGGCTGAGCGATTAACTGCTGCGCCACGTATCACTGGTTCGATTCCCGTACGTACCTAATACCTGTAGGTATGTGTATATGTTTGTTACCGAACCCACGAATCAGGAGAAATTCCTAATGTGGACAATGTTGTTGAAATGGAAACAACGGAGCTAGAGTTTAATTTATAGTAAATACCTATATTCATAGCAAAAATAATACATGTAACTGACTAATTACATTTTTTTGGTAAAATACCCTATTGTTTCACTTTAGTGATACATAAATGAATTGATCTGTATACTTTTGCTGAGAACTTTACGGATAAATATACATGTGTGGCATACATATTAACTGTCTTATATGAAGAAGGAGTTTCGGAGATTACCTCCTACATCCAAACTTACAAACTTTAAGTAGGTAAGTACCTTCTGTAGATTGAGGGATTGTTGATTAGATCGTATTGGCAGAACAATTAATTTTTTTTTCCTATGTAAGTTTAAATTATTATATAAAATACTTTATCTGTCTACCTGTTGTTTGGTAATGAATATAAACATAGTCCGTAGATATTTATAGAATTTATGTCTGCATAGTTACCAGGCTGATAAATCGTTCCAGACAGTTCACTGACCTTTGCAGTGTATTCCAGCAGTGAAAATTCCCGGGAAAATGTAATAGACTGACAGAGAGGCTTATCGATTTCAAGTATACCTAAGTAGGTACTTATTAATGTAAGTATCGGTCTGAAAAGTTCTTTAGTATTATGAAATATTTCCCGCGACTTTATTCTTCATTTAACAATAGAAATGGCATATTGTAGAGGTGCATTCGATTTATTGTGAAGGCTCTTCTTTTATGTAATATATAAAAAGTTTTTTCAAAAAAAAAGAAAACCGCCTTCAAAGACTAAAAAGTAATAAATAACTAGCACAGAACACACATTACTTTACTTTCGGAAGTCGGTGGCGGTGGCCTCGTGTTTGTTGTTTTGTATTGCCACCGACTTCCGAAAGTAAAGTAATGTGTGTTCTGTTATTTATCACTTTTTAGTTTTAGAAGGCGCTTTTCTTTTTTTTGAAAAAACTTTTTATTTTTCGCTTTTTAGTGTTGCCTTAACATCCAAATCCATTAAGAAACGGCAACACACTTAAAAGAGATTGTAAGTCCTCCAGTGATTGAAGAAACTAAAACGTCGTCTAAGTAAGTTTTTTTGGGAATTTGTTGATTTTCTCAAAAAGGGCTGTACCAATTTTGATAAAATTTATATGGGACCTTTTCGGAATAAACCCCTTTCAAACAAAAAAAGAATTTTGCAAATCTGTCTATATATGACAGAGTAATGCCGGAAAATACATAAAAAAAAAAATATATAAACATTCGAATTGATAACCTCCTCCTTTTTTAAGTCGGTTAAAAATCAGTCTTTTCATGTTTTCCAGTGCTTTAGAGACTATGTTTGTGGTGTTGTAAACTAAGTACTAATTCTGAGTGACACATAGCTGCTTAAAAATGAATGCGTAGTACGTTAGTATTTTAACATCTGTGGCATAGTGCATATATCGTATGGCATACATTTTAATATTATAATAACGTCGTATTCATTGAAATGTTTTAGTAAGTAAGTAATATTTTTTCTCATAAGTGGCTACATCAAGTAAGTTTGATTGTCGTACAGTTGACGTGCAGCACGTCAACTGTACGACACCCAAACTCTATCTCTATTATAAATGCGAAAGTAAATCTATCTGTTACGCTTTCACGATGAAACGGCTGAAGTGATTTTGATGAAATTTGGTATGAAAGTAGCTTGAACCCTGGGGATGGACATTAGGCTACTTTTTAATCCGAGACTTCGTTTGTTTCCAATAATATACTATAATAAATTATAATACGTCATTGGCGATAACCGACATTCACGCGGACGAAGTCGCGGGCAAAAGCTATTTTACTATAAGTTCAGGTTTCCCCACGATGATTAAACACTAATGGATTTTATTTTGGTTGTTTCAGAAAATCAAACTTTTGGAGCAGTAAACTAGAAGAAAAAGCAAAATGGTGTTTTTCTTTTCACGAATAACTAAAAAGTAAGTAGTTTTATTTATGTTCTACTTGTTAAGCCTTTGTATGCTTTGTTCTCGTCAGGTTTTAGATAAAGACTACACAGACAGTGAGCGGAATGATTAGGTAGCATTCTGCTCACTGTCTCAATTTGCTCAGGACTTACACAATTTAATGAGCCGGGAAATTATATGATTAAAAAAGCTTTTTACAAAAAAGACAACCGCCTGCAAAAACTAAAAATTGAAACATAACTTTAGCACAGAACACACATTGACTTTAGTTTTGAAATTCAGTGGGTTTGTTCTGTTTGTTGTTTAGTATTGCCACCGACTTCCGAAACTAAAGTCAATGTGTGTTCTGTGCTAAAGTTATTTTTCACTTTTTAGTTTTTGAAGTCGGTTGTCTTTTTTGTAAAAAGCTTTTTATTTTCCGCTTTTTAGTACCTCCTTCTCATCCAAATCTATTAAGAAGAGATTGAAAGTTAACTACTCCAAAGATTGAAGAAACTGAAACGTCGTCTATGTAAAATTTTTGGGTATTTGTTGATTTTTTCAAAAAGTGCTGAATGCATTTCGATAAAATTTATATCATACCCTATCTATAAAAAAAAGAATTTTTTAAATCGGGTTACGTTTGCCGGAGAAATCGCGTAACAAATCGCGCACATACTTAATGCAAATTTAAGACTTAATAAAATAAAATACAGACGAATTGATAACCTCCTCCTTTTTTGAAGTCGGTTGAAAAGATTAAGTTGATCTAAGTCGTATTACCACAGTTGTAGTTACTACGCAAATAGCAACTAAGACTGTGACAATTAAATTAATTAAAATTCCCAGAAACGGCGTTTCACACTGAAGTCATTTTATGGGAAATAATGTCACAAAATATAAAGATTAATCAATGTACTTTTTCAACTCTGATATTGTAAAAAACGATTCACGTCAGTTGTCTGTCAGTGTGATAGATCCGTTAATGTCACTTGTCACTTTATTTTTTCATAAATACAAAAAGGGCAACAAGATGAAACGAAAAACTGTAATTTTCATTTCGAAATATTTTAATTATGCGGTGGTTTAAAAATATATCAATCTACTCCTGGTAATTGTGACATCCACATTGGAAAATATTTTAAACACAATAACTGATTTTTTTTTCATACAATTGAATGTATGGGTTTCGCCATGATTGTTTACTTTATTAAAAATAATTGGTACCTACTTAACAATATTTTGTATAATTACAGGACTATATAACTAGTCAACAAACTATTAAGGCGGAAGGCGCCATCTGAGATACTTACGTACTTTTATTTTATTTTTGTTTACCATTCAATAACTTTAACAATTTCGCATGTAGGTTATGGTATGACCCAAATAGAGCTATCTAACTTAAACATTAAAAAAAAAAACACTAAGAAGTCTCAATTTTGCCTAAGAGATTTGGGAGAGTGTTGGTCGATTTTCTCCAGTGATCGCAAATATTTTTTCTCCAAACTTTTTGGCTTATCAGGGCATTATAATCCTATTACAACAAGCAAGAAACACAATACATACCAGCTTTGCAAGAAAATGTACCACTATTAACATTATCTATTGGTCTCTAGAACCCTTTCATTTCTATCAACATGTAACAAACGGTATCCCCCATTTCCTCACGTGTGAACGTTGCAACACTTGGCAGCTGTTGCATACAACGCGAACCAGTTGGGTACAGTTGGGTAGCAACTAGCCCGCATGGCCACAGTCGCTACTCTCGTATTTATGAATCTATTTTCACACTGCGATCGATCAGTTGTGACGGAACAGAGTCCCGACTGGCCGCTGGGCAGGAAAATGGCACAGAAGTTCTAGATTAATGTACTGGGTATTTTGTTGGACCAAAACTCTGTCTCTCGGTCACTCCTCTCGTTCCCTCGACCGATCTGTCAAATAAAAGTTCTGTCAGTGCTTCCTCTCTCAAGTGGTCTACCCGCCAATGGTGTACTCACTCTGACGCAAGTGGTCAACCTATAAGTGGGTCAATCAAAACATAACTTTGTTTACGTCCCGATTTTTTGTCTTGGTCACGTTTTCTTTTATGAAGTCCCCGATCTTTTTGAAAAATCGTTCTGGCAACACTAGTAGCGAGTGACCCTTATAAACAAAAGACACCAATCAATACAAAACACAGAACAATTAATACTAAAAGTCTAATAGCCACCTACCAAAGGATCATATTTTCGGAAACTTCCACTACTCACACAAACACCTATGCACACTGTTTTCAGCACGACACGAAAGTTTCTATGTAGATATCGCCGTACGGTTACTAATATAATATTAGGTATTTGTACGAAAACGTAGTAAAATATGTTTAAGAGTCATATCGGTGACATAATAATACCCACTGTTATTTACTGTAGGTACTGTAATTAACATTGTTTATACTTACTATATAAGAAAGTTTTTACTAAAAAGATATACTCGAACTGATTATAATAGACTGCACGCTTGACGGTTTAGTCCCACCTCGGCACCAATGACTGGAAATGGAAATGTTTCGCTGGCATGATGGCATTCATGTGTGCCGAGATGGGACTAAACCTGCTTGACAATTGGTCACTATAATTTTGTGTTATTATTCGTTAGATAAATAGGGGGTAAGTTGAGCTACTTGTTAAGGAAATCAACCAAAGAATTGTTACCACCATATACACGCTAGAAATTTGCGGTCTTCTAAGAATCTTCTCTTGCTGTGCCCTTTTTGCACATTGCCATGCACAAAGGTGCATGAAGTGTAAATAAATAAATATACAAGATAGTATCTGTTGCCAAGCATTCTTGATTCTTGCTTAGTTGAGGTTGGAACTGCGCCGGTGTACTTTCTGGCATAAGGGACGATTCAACTTTATCAACGCACGATAACTTACGTAGCTGATATTGTAAATGTCGAAACGCAGCGGTGAACACATTTGAAATTATCAGCGGTAAAACGCCTGCTTGATTGTAATAGCAAAAACACGCTTCTACATCTTTAGAACTAAATGTATGTAGGTACTGATTCACTTACCTGCATAATATTATTTTCGGTAAAACTTATTTTCATTTAGTCTTGTTATTAACTTCACAGTTCTATTGTATTTTTTTTATCAGTTTTGAGCAAGCGTGGTAATAAATGCTCTTGATGACACCCGAATGCTCCCGATCTTACCAATCTCGTTCACGTAAATCAAACTCGTTACAACATGTAACGCGACTTAAGGCTGAATATCCGTCAGCCAGATCTCCGGCCATCCGGTCTCGAAGCTTGCCGAATATCCGGATCGCTATCCGGCCAAACTATTATCCGTTTCATCTCTAATGACTTCGTCCGCGTTATTTTTTATCCAGATACCAAATTTTTCCATAATTCAATATAGCCTATTAGCACACAGGGATAACGTTTAGCTAGCAATAGGTAGCCTATTGGTGAAAAATTTAATCTCTTCTCTTCATTATATTAAGTTTATGGTAGCCTTTCAAGTTTATGTTTATACGCGAAATGTCCTTTCCTGGGGTTCAAACTCTTTTCGTACAAAATTTCATCTAGAAAGCGTAACAGACAGAGTTACTTTCGCATTTATAATATTAAAGTATGGATATGGACAAAATATACCCTACTTATATTGCAATGAAGTTGATTTTGTATTATCCAAATAAAGCTAATATTTGCACAAATACGCCAAGTGAAGTGCCACCATTCGATTCCAACGTTTTCAAGTATTCCACGAACTTAACCTTCTATGACTTATCTGTACTTTGCACACGCCAGTCGAACACACATTATAAATATTATTGTACTTCATATTCGGAGAACTCCGCTGTGATAACAGTGATAAGGAGGTTACAAAATGACCCTCAGCTCGGAGGCCTGGCCTCACACCCTCCAACGTAATCTAAAACAAGACTTGACGAACGAATAATCTGTGTAGTAACAACTTTTAAGAGTAGTTGTCATGCCCACTTATGTTAGTAGGTAGGTACTGTGACCAATCTGCTAATGATTACAGTACTGGGGGCATCATTACACTTTGAAACAATATTTGATACTTCTTGTACTATATTTAGAGTACAAAATTAATTGTAATTACTTATGATTTTGTGTAACACCGCCTGTCGGCCATCGTGGCGGGTCGTTCTGCCCCTAATTTTAATTTTAGAACAGAGTATTTATGCCTATGTCATTGTTTTTAGTGAATACGAATACGGATAGGACCAACCAGTCTCTATAGACTCTCCCATATCGAACCCTAATTGGCACGCTCAGTAATAAACTGGCCGTTTAGGTCCAAAATCAGTTAGGCAAACAAACAGATACGTTTGAACGTCATACTTCTATTCAATCCCAGATATTTTTCGATATCTATACCCTGTTCACAATAAGATTAGACATTTACAAAAACCTTTTTTACAGTCCGTTCAACCGATTTTGACTCATATTGCGTTGGTAGCATGACAAATGGCAACTGCAGTAATCAGTTGTTATTGTAACCACTTTTTTGCCTCTAATGTCATCCTTAAGTCTACGGAATAGAAGTCAAAATCGGTTGAAGGGACTGTAAAAAAGGTTTGTGTTTATGTCTAATCTTATTGTGAACAGGGTATAGGTAGTTCATAAACGGAGTTACAACATTATAAACCATAAACTCCAATCTGGAGTTTCATCAAAACGTTTTTTTTTTCATTTTCCAAAAATAAAAAATATGATTGGTTACATACACGGAATAATAAAAACATCAAAACATCTATTGTTACTATGAATAGATGTCATTTTCGCATGCAACTGTAAACTACACTCGGCGTCACAAAAATCGCACCTCTTTAAGAATTCCCTTCAAAGTCATTTTAACCCTATTAATCAATGGTATACATATGACTATAAGGTATAATTGGAAAGGCAATTTATTTAAATTTCAGAATAAATCAATGGATTTGGTTTTTTGTTTACCAGGGAATAAAAAAAAGCAAGCTAATGCAAATGATTAAAAAGTTAAATTTTATTTTATCAGCAAAAATTACAACAAAGTCCTTAAAACTAACTTAAAACTAACTTAAAACCTAGTGTTACCCCCCCTAGCCCTGATGACTGCTTCCATGCGTTCTCTCATGGACCTTATTAATGTGACAACAGTCTCTTGTGGAATGTTGTCCCATTCTGCAACGACGGCATCTTGAAGGTCTTGGAGAGTGGTAGGGGCAGGATTTCGTGCCCGTACTCGCCGTTTCAGTTCATCCCAAAGGTGCTCAATAGGGTTCAGGTCTGGACTTCGCGCCGGCCAGCGCATAACAGGGATGCCAACTTCTTGCAGGTAGTCTCTTACAATTAAAGCGGTGTGACAACGGGCGTTATCGTGCATTAACGTGAACCCACTGCCAACAAAACCCGCATAAGGGACAACCTGCTCCTCTAAGATCTCTGTTATGTACCGAGCAGCAGTCAGCGACCCTTGCCCGCGAGCACTTCCAGTCCGAGAAACACACACAAGTTTCGTTTTACCGTCGATTGACATGCCGCCCCAGAACATGCACGAGCCACCCCCGTATTCCACTGTCTCTTGAATACAGGCTTGTGCGAATCGTTCCCCTTGCCTCCTATACACTCTTCGACGCCTGTCGTTGCAGAAAAGACACACCCTCGTCTCATCCGAGAAGAGCACAGCCCTCCATTGGTCTATTGTCCAATCCACATGGTCACGGGCAAATTGCAACTGGTCTCTCCTATGCTGTGCAGTCAATTTGGGCCCTGTAGCAGCCCTATGAGCTGCAATTTTCTTCTCCCGCATTCTTCTTCTAATCGTGGAGACGCTTACAGAAGTTCTGCGAGCTGATCGCAGTTGTTGTTGCAGCTCAACAGCATTGGAGAACCGATTACGTAAAGACGTCGAAACAATGAAGCGATCGTCTCTTTCGGATGTGCACCGTTGTCTTCCAGATCCACGTCTTCGGATATAGCCACCAGTCTCTTGGAAACGTTGGAACACTCGTCGAACGGCAAAACGACTCAAGTTCAGTTGCCGAGCAACATCACATTGCCGCATCCCTGATTGCAGTAGTGCAATGACTTGAGCGGCTTCATCTGCAGTGGTATCCATCTTCTGGGGTATTTTTCTTGCTGTAGCTGTTCACGTGTGTTCACTTCAAAGGTTGAATAGCGAATGACCCACATTTTTTTTTTTTTTTTTTTTTTTTTTTTTTTTTTTTTTTTTTTTTTTTTTTTTTTTTTGATATGACCACTCGCAGCGCAACAACTCTCTGAGGTTGATGCTGCTTAACCGGACAATCCTGTGGTGGCCTAAAATTACTTTAAGGCCCCCAGCCAGGGCTTACAAACTAAGGATATTTATTAAATGAACAGACACTAAGGGCACCCCCTGCGGGGTTCGAACCTAGGCTTAGTGCGTCATTAAGGGGACAGCAATGGTCAGGCTGGGTCGAAATTATTTAGGGGAATTTAAAGCTACAGGCTCAGCGGCGCGGGCTGGCTCGTCGAGCAAGAGTCGGTCTGTGATATTACGGGGGGTCGCGGAGGGCCTCGGCGGCGGGGCCGGAGTCGCGGTCGGTATTTGTTTTTGTACTTACTACGGATCGTACTGGTTTCCCTACTACTCTCTTGGATGAGGGTGATGGGATCATCGGGTTCGCGACCCACATTTAACCCGGGTCGCCCGTTTTATACCCTTGTAGGGAGGTGCAATTAGTGGCCGTTGTAATGCGTATTTTGACAACATTTTTTTTTAACGTTACGTGCTAATGAGATCTGTTGTGTTTAGGAATTCTAACTGTTGTTAATTTAAAGGTCGTTAAACATACTTTTAATTGATACCAATATTAATTGGGTTTAATGTATTCGTTACTGGCGGGACATGTTTTAAACTTATTTTCGAAAAGGTGCGATTTTTGTGACGCCGAGTATTTTGCTATTCAATGAGAGATGTGGTCAAGTTATCGATAATTTGTACAATGTAAGAAATATATTAATCTTTTTAATGTACGTAATGGATCAAAAATGATGATTAACTAATGTTGTATTGACATATTTTTCTGCAATACCTTTCATTGAGTCCGTAATATGATTGTATGTAGGAAATTGATTGACATCCCAATGAAATGACGCATTATTTTAGACATGACAATATGTTTTTTAAATATGTAGCAGTCTCTTAAAAACATAATTGACATCTCAATTTTTGTACATTTGTACGATCAGGTGAATTGCGGTCAAACGCAAGCCTATTTAATAGTAAAAAAAAAAAAAACATGAAAATAAACTGTTTAAATGTATATATGTAGAATATTTATAGGCCTACGTCTAACCGCGAATGAATGACTATTTGTCAGAATATAGGTATAAGGTTTTTAAAACTCATTCTTTCAAACTCATACTTTTATTTATTAAAAAAAAAGTTAGGTAGGTACTTTAAAAACATGTTATTGTTTTTGTGTTATTGTTTTGTCGACACGAACTATTTGCATTAACGTGTCCCATCCCTAAACGAGTAGCGTCGAAGTTTCTAGAATTTATGCCACGTAAAACGATTACAGTCAAGACAGCGAGCAAGCTAATTTAGACTTTAGTGAATGGACATAAGGTAGTTTTTAGTTCGCATCAAAGCAAAAATATGGTATTGTGAATAAAAATCGATTATATTGAAATATATGAAAGTTTTATACTTTTTGGTGATACGATATACCTCTGCAAGAAACATTCTTTGACCTGCTATCATTTTTGCATGTAAAAATTGCATAATAAGGCATGGTTGTATTTTTTTTCCTTACGTGCGATATTGTGCGAATTGTCACGTCGCAGCAAGTAGTTGATCGCGACTGAACCAGTGTTGATCATTTCCACATAATTGTGCCACACGTTCGATGGCTGCGTGGCACTTCCACTTGTTTTTATTATTCCGTGGTTACATACATACATTACATACTCTGTTCGTAATTAGAAGGACTTGACAGTCCAACCATTAGTTTTAGTGTCTTACCATCTTTTATACCGTGTTTTTAGGCAAATAAATATTATTATTATTATTATTATTGAATAAGAATATAATTTAGTATGTAACTTGATGGTCTACGAATTAATAACAAAAATTGTGTATCAATTTTAATAGGTGAAAGCTCCCTGGTTTACAGCCTACAGGACCAAAGCGCACATCGCAGGCGCGCAGGGCGGATAGGAAACCACCTAATTAGCAATAGGTACCCCTATTGCTAATTAGGTGGTTTCCATACCTATTGCTAATTAGGTGGTTTCCATCTCCGCCTTGAGAAACTACACTAGATTGCTAAGTGGTGCGAGAAGCACCGAGAAATAATATGTTTTTAAAACATTAAAAAAATAAAGTACTGTTTATTTTCCTGAAATACTGTTGATTTTCTTTCTCCAACCTGAATATACTGTTTTTCTTGCAAAAAAAGTTGGCAACCCTACTCACAGTGACAGTTTAAATTCGCTTAGGGGATGTTTGACCCCTAGGATTGGTCTGGCAGCTTACAAAATATATTAAAATAGCCCCCTAAATATCATAGACAAAAATCAAGTTTCAGACATGTTTTTTTTCTGTCGATATTTGAAGTGTTTGGCAATAAATACGGCCCACAGAAGGTGTCTGGCAGTTTTCATTTCAAATTTTACACAATATTCCCTACAACATATCATGTAAAAATCAGACATTAGACTCTAAGTAAAGTGAGCACAATTTTTACCAGTAGCACCTGGTACCTGAGAATTGGAACTAGGCCTAATCTAGCTGGTTGTACACGTTCACTGTACACACTAATACTACACTACTGTATACATTTTGTTCATCAGAAAATAAGTAAGGTCTGGCGGCCCTAGGATCTTGCTCTATAATTTTGTACTTTTGTATTTGTACCTTTTCAACTTGACGAGACGTTTGATTGCGAAATAGGCGACGGAAATAAGCCTGGATTTTGAAATGCTTTGTAACTTGTAGAATTTAGGTAGAAGGAAATATAATTATAGCGTACCTAGGCTTGTAAAGGGGAAACATTTTGAAGGGCGTTTGGGTTTTTCTTGCACGTTTTTACAGAAAATGTAAGTTTATTTTATGACTAGCTTTTGTCCTCGACTTCGTTCGCGTGGGAGTCGAAAACCTACTTTATTCGGCTCTATCGCTAAATCTTTTCTTAGCTGACGTCTTCTACCCATAAACATCTTCATAACTCAAGTAGTTTTGGATTAGTGTTTACTCAGTGAGTGAGTTTTCGCTTGTAGTCAACCACAACTTGCTGACAAAAATCTAAAAAAAAATGTCCTTTTAAGTATTGGTAGTTTTATTTTAAGAACTGGACCTTTTAAGAATATGTTTGGTGTCACCGTTTCGTAATTAATTTGTATAATAAGAAGGCACTAAAAAGCGAAACAAAAACCGCTTTCAAATAGTAAAAAAATAACTTTAAATTCGCATGTCGACGGCAATACAAAGCCAAGCCAACTTGCGAATTTAAAGTTATTTTTTACTTTATGAAGGCAGTTGTCTTTTTCAAGCAGTTAGACATTATTACGAATTGAGCATTCGGGGCATTCATCTACTAAGCCCTATGTAGTTTATAAAAAGTAATTCATCTAAAAATATTCTTCTACCTATTTGATTTGCGCTACCTAGGCTAAGATTTATAGCTACACTATTGAATGTTTTCAATGTACTACGATTTGATTTTAATCTCCTGCAAAAGATTGCCTATTTCCTGGGCTCGTCTGTGCTAGCGAGGTCACGGTATATTCCATTGATAAAAATATAAACCTAAGTATAAATTGGTATGACCTTACGCAGCCAGGTTCATCCAATCTCGTTTCCAACGAGACCGCACTTCTATCGCCGACATTATCTAATGTCAATTAGCTGACCCGAATTATTGGCAGTAGGCACATTGTTACGACATGTTTAAATCTTGAACTCAAAAGTCAGTGCGTCTTGGCAATCACTGGGTAGCACGTAGGTAGGTACTACCTAAGCACACCTACTTAGGTAGGTAGGTAGAACCTACCTACCTAAGTAGGTGTGCTTAGGTAGTACCTACCTACGTGCTTACCTACTAGGTACATAATTATCTTTTCTAATAAATATTTAATATGGATGTTATGAACTACTAAGACGCTTTACTCACCATCCTTCTTGCTGTACGTCCCGCCAAGGTCATAGGGTAAGTTCGCCTGTTCGCGTCCATCGCCCAATTCGCGTCCATTTTACGGATCTCCCTTTAAAAATCCTCGAAAATAAGTAAACTGACACACCAATCAAACGAAAATTAATTACCGCTAATACCTCAATGTTTATGAGGCACGCACGCATGGACAAAAGGTCCGTGCGCCAAACCAATCCCGTTTAGAAAAAATAATTAGTCTCGGCTGTTCAACAAGGAGCGCGTACGCGCGGGATGTTTAGAAAAAAAATAGTGTGCAGCGGCGCGTTCGATGGTAATTTTTTTATTGTTTTATGTGAATTTTAGGATACATAGCTGTTTCTAGACTTTAATAATGAAAAAAGGAATAATATTAATTATGAATTTGCTTATGTTTTTTATATTTAACGGTTAAAATAAGGTGGACGCGAATTACTACATCGAATTTACAAAACTTCCACTTTGCGTCCGCAATGGACGCAAACTATACCTACAGAGAATAATAATAAACCAAATTGCGTCCACTAGGTATTTTCGTTAAATACAATAAACGTGCTTGTAAAAATAATTAAAAATGTGTTGTTTATTATTATTGTACATTTTTTATTAAGACTACGTGTTTATAATTCTATTTTTAACCCCCGACGAAAAAGAGGGGTGTTATAAGTTTGACGTGTCTGTGTGTCTGTCTGTGGCACTGTAGCTCTTTAACGGGTGAACCGATTTGAATGCGGTTTTTTTTATTTGAAAGTAGATTCTCTAGCGATGGTTCTTAGACATGTTTCATCAAAATCGGTTCAGCAGTTTTAAAGTTATCAGCTCTTTTGTTTGCTGCGGTAGGGATCTTAGACGCATACCGGATGTTTACTTTGCTTTCAAACATATTATTATAGGTGACCACACTGACCACACAAAACCAAACTAAATTACATTTAAAAAATTTAAAATAAAAATTAAATTAAAAATTAAAAAAAAACCCCAACGCAAAACAAAAAAATAATACTTTTGTTGAGCCATCAAATGTTTGTTCGTTGAAATGGCGCTATAATGTCGCGGCGGGGTACCGCTAAGTTTAAAGCAATAACTAAATATCTAAAATAGCGAACTGATGGTAACTAGATTTGCAACAAGATTAACAACTAGATTAGCAACAAAAATTTGATAATATCGAAGCAAATTGGTCGGAAATGCTGGTAAATTAATAGACAATGAATGAAATTGAGGGACTGACTTACTTAAGCGGTACCCCGCCGCGACCTTATAGCGCCATTTCAACGAACAAACATTTGATGGCTCAACAAAAGTATTATTTTTTTACTTTTTACATAATCGCTTTTATGTTTTGCGTTGGGGGTTTTTTTAATTTTTAATTTAATTTTTAATTTAAATGAGTAGGTAAGTAATTTAATTCATTCTTATTATTTTTCTATTTAAAATGATTTCTTCGGAGACAAGAAAGAAGAAGGAAAAGAGAACATACACAGAAGACAATTTATGCTATTAGCATATAGGAATATTATATAACTAGCGGGCCCGGCAGACGTTGTCCTGCCCTGAAAATATGAAAATAAGGACTACTAAGTTATGCGCTCCTAGTACCAGGGTGGCATACATCTAAGAAGTCCTACAACTCGACTGCAGCGCCACCTACCGGGTCCAATTGTGAATCTAAACCATTCTCGAATCCACTGGAACACACACGAAATAATTCATCTAAATCGGTCCAGCCGTTTAGGAGGAGTTCACTTTCATACACACGCACAGAAGATTTTTATATACTTATAAGATAATCAGTATAGCAATAGCATATCGATAGCAGCTCAATCAATGTTGAGAAGAATTTTTATTTTTTTAAAGTGATTTTTGTAATGATAATAATGTTTGTTTTTAACCGAGTTCAAAAAGGAGGAGGTTCTCAATTCGGTTGGTTTTTTTTTTATGTATGTACATCGATTACTCCGAGATTATTGATACGATTTACGTGATTCTTCCTTAGTTTGATGCGGAATAGTTGCCATTAGGTCCCATAAAAAATTAACATTGTTTGGCCAAGTAGTTTTCATTTTATGAACATTTTTTTATTTTTTAAATATTTATTTTTATGTTTGACCACGCATAACTTTTTTCAGTGTAGTCCGTTTTTGATGATTCTTTTTTAATTGATAGTGTATACCTCAAATTTGGTCCCATATAAATTTCAAGAAAATGCTCCACCCCTAAGGGTTGAAAATTAAGGGTTCACAGTTTTTTTTTGGTGTCGCCGTTTCGTAATTCTTTTCTATGATAAGAAACAGGCACGAAAAAGCGAAAAAAAATTTTTTTTTCAAAAAAGACAACCGCCTTCAAAGAGTAAAAAATAACTTTTAATTCGCAAGTCGGTGGTAATGCAAAACAACAAGCAAAACCAAAGCCGCGACTTGCGAATTAAAAGTTATTTTTTTTTTTAATATTTATATTCTTAAATAAAGAAATTATCAATTAACAATCTTTCTTTACAAATTCTTGAAAATATCACCCCTATATTCCTTTTCTAAGCTGGTGGACGCTAAATGGTCCATGGGTGGACGCAATTTGGATTTTGTGGACGCAAAGTGGGTAAAACGCCTAATTCTGAAGTTTATCTATTTAAAAAAAAAACGCAAAATGTTTCGAAGATAACTGAAAGTTAATCTTAAAATAGACTAATTTTGTGAATACATTACATACATTTTTAATAGAAATTAGTGCTGGGACATTTTTATTATCGCCGTCAAACTTGCCAACTGCACTAAATGGACGCGAACAGGCGAAATGACCCTACTTCAAAAGTACCGTGAAAAAAAACAATAATTATTATTAGCGTACAGCAAGAAGGATGGTGCGTAAGGCGTTTAAGACTTGTCGGGTGTTTATTAGATCTTTGTTAATGAATTTCTCAGACAAACTAATAGGCACCTAGGTAGGTACTTACCTACCTTATGAAACTTCGATCCATTTTGAAATCACTACATACCTACTTACTTAGTACCTAAAAGTAAATTAAAGTCCTCTCCGCGTTGAGTTTGTGTTAAAACTGGCTATGGCTATGATTTATTAGGTTTTTTAATTTATGTACAGTCAGCAAAAGAGAAAGGTATGCAGGGTCGTCAGATATAGTTAAAGTTTACTTAGAAACCGATGGATGTTTTTGAATAAAATAAAATTATATAATAGAGAATAAACATTTTAATGATTTAATAAAATTTCATTCGAAAACATCCATCGGTTTCTAACTAAACTTCAACCATTTCTGATAACCGGCATAGGTACCCCTTTTGCTGACTGTACCTAGTAGAATTATCTTTTTCTTAATCGATGTGTATAAAACCAATACTTATCGAAAGCTCCTGATTAGATTCCCAGAAGAAAACCAGGAGATCATTAATATTAATAGGTTACCTACCTATCTAAATATCTCCGTATGAGAAGAGACTGGCAGGGCTGTGCCCTCCAGTGGAACAATCAATAATAGGCTGGTATTATTTCAAACAGCGATTCCATGAAAAGCTTTTTTTAAAAAAAGACAACCGCCTTCAAAATCTAAAAAGTGATAAGTAAAAAACTTTAGCACAGTCACAGATTAACTAATAGTTCCGCACAGTACACACATGACTTTAGATTTGGAAGTCGGTGGCTTTGTTCTGTTTGTTGTCTTTAATTGCCACCGACTTCCAAATCTAAAGTCTTATGTTTACTCTGCTAAAGTTATTTATCACTTTTTAGATTTTGAAGGCGGTTGTCTTTTTTGTAAGAAAGCTTTTTATTTATCACTTTTTAGTACCTACCTTCTTATCATCCAAATCCAATAAAAACCGGCAACACAGTTAAAACAGGGATACTACTCCAAAGATTAAAGAAACTAAAACGTCGTCTTTGTAGATTTTGTTTCAAAAACCCCTGAGACATACTCTATCCGTAGGAAAAAGAATTTTCAAAATAGATTTACATTTGCTGGAGAAATCGCGTAACATTAATAATAAAAAAAGACAACATAGGTACAGGCGAATTGAGAACCTCCTACTTTTTTGAAGTCGGTTGATTAACTGGAGTTACGGAAGATACGTTTGTAGAACATTGTAAAGATTAGAGATATTCAATTTTTAAAGAATACCACCCAACGGGACGTGCATTTAATTGTTGTTGCTGGATGGTACCTAAACTAGATTAATGACAATCATTATCTTACTTTTACTTCGCCATGTACCCAATAAACAAACAAAAACAAACAAAAACAACAAACAAAACAAAAACAAAAACAAAACAAAACAAACACACAACAAACAATAATTTAAATATTTATTTGTTTATTGAAACTAGTAATACGTACTAAACTAATTGAATTAGTTAGCGTAATTAATTATTGAGAAATGGTGGCATGACACGTTTTGGCAGAACTCGAACTCGAACTCGTCGAGCAAACAAACAGTTGATTGGTTCCATGAATTATTTGTGAACTGTGTATCAATTGATTGTAAGTTATTATTATTCCAATCATGGAAAATCCCCTTTTTCCAAGATCCGCAACACTTCCACTACTTTGACGACTCTTATCTGTTTACTCATAAGACGAAGCAATTTTTTCTTTATGCATATTGAACTGTAGCCGTGTATTTTGTCACAATAATATTGTTTATTATCGTGTTATTTACTTATTATCGCGGAAAATCCCCCTTGACAGATAGCTTATATTGGTACTCTCTTATTAATTAATACATAATTAGCAGATTCAAGTCACACAAGACAGATTTAATATTTTAATCATTCACGAGACGTCATTTTTTGTCTTTGGTATTGAATTGACCAATAACAACAAAAAAATATGAATACCATACTGTCTTTACTGTTAAGGTACCTATAATATAAGAGTGGTACCTTTAATTTTAAGAATTAAGTAAGTACTTAGATACTTTAATAAAAAGGTTACACAGAAATTAATGGTTCAAACAAAATAACTTTGAAAACGTGAAGCAGCAGCGTTTAAAAAATGCCATTTAAAAGTAGCAATTAGCTACGCAAAATAATGCAAAACTAATGAAATAAGAATGTTACTATGTTGACAGTACTATAATTAATTAGCCAGATAATTACGTTAGACAGTATTTTTATAACTTTGTAGGTCCGTATCTGTCTGCTGCAAAAGGTCGGCCTGTTGCATCAGTGAGGCTGACTGAGGCTATACTGCCAGTGCCAAACTGCCAATGTAGCAATCGGGTAATAGACAAGACATCACGAATCATTTGACATAGGTACAAATTTTGATGTCAGCTATTCCAACTCAATTGTCTGTTTATTGATTTCCAAGCAAGTAAAATCGAATTTGAAGGAATTTTAATTAATCTAATTTTAACATTTATCGAAATTTCAGGTCAAAACTAAAATGTTTCTTTTAGACAAGCCTTGTTTCGTGTTTGTCTTACATACTTACATAGGTACTAGTCAATTGACATACGTTTTATGAGCTGTCAAAACGCGATTCCCCCATAGATTTTGTATGACAATAGTAAAATGTGACGACACTTTTTTCCAACTAGTGTGAGAGTGCTTTGACGTCTGAGTGTTTGAACTTGGAACCCCTTATTTTTTATTAGGAATTTCTCCTGTTTCGTGGACGCGCTTCGATCAATTGATCGAAGTGGACGCGTTTACAAACTACACTACAAAACAAAGAACGAGACCCTATAGTTGTATTTATATACGTCACAGTCAAAACTCTTAACCAGACAAAACTACGTAGTTTTGTCTGGTTAATAGTTTTGACTCATCATTATCGAAATGGTGACATTCAATTTTTTTATGGTTGAATAAAATATTGGCACCTGGTAGAAATCTTTAATTATTTTTATTAAGTGGAAAATTATACTTGCAACATGTTTTTATACTTAAAACTTGTGAGTTATTAATAGGAATAATGAAAAAAAATGGATACAATGATAAATGTGTTAGATCAAAGCGCCTAATGAGATTATAATATAGTTCGCAAGCAACATTCGCTAAAATGTAGGCGCTCGACGTGTTTTCTCCATCGATAAAAAATAGAACAAAAGCGGTTGGTTCTTTGTTTACAGTGTTTAATATAGGTAGAAAATGGTATTTCTATAAATAAATATTGAAAAAGTAAATCTTAATGAATGCTTTTACTGAAAAAAAAAACAATAAAAACTTCAATCAAATATAAATAAAACCCATTGCCGAGATTTTTTTATGTTATTTACATTGGCAATCTAATATGCTTCCTAGTTCAGATCCATAGACAAAGGTGCCCCATTCTCTTTCGACGACAGGTCCCGCGACCTTCACGACCAGTCGAACAGGTGTTCAGCAGACAAAGAAACGAAGGAATACATTATCTTACGAGTCGATATTTTAATTCGATTTCCCTATTTGTGTATTCTGGTACACAAATAGGGAGTTATTTAAAAGGACTTCGTAATACAAAAGCTTGATTGTCTGTGGTTGACCAGGAAATGATTAGCTGTGACTAGAACTATTATAGATAATGTTGTTTTGCTATTTTACCTCATTCTAGTAGAATTGATTTGATGAGGTAACATCACTTCAGTTTGCCCGATGGGACTGTCATAACTGTGTATTAACCATATTATAAGTATTTATCACAGCATTAGACATGGACAAATGCAAATTATATAACGATCGTTTTTAGATTATGTACCTATCTATACCTATTGTTAAAATAACTGCATTTTGAACTTATTTTTTTGCCCGCGACTTCGTCTGCGTGAATGTCGATTAGCGCGGAAAAAGTAACCTTTGTTCTTCCTCAGCATTCAAAGATCTTCAGACCAATAAATATCATTAAAATTGGTTCAGCCGTTTCATCGTGAAAACGTAATAAACAGAGTTACTTTCGCATTTATTATATTAGTAAGGATTTGTCTAATATTATAATGAAAGGAGCTTGTTAATTCCACGGGATTGATAAGAGGGCATTTAAAAATAATCGGTTATTTATGTTATAGCTATTATCTTCAATGTGAGTGTGTATCTATTGCATCAATATGTAACTGACTTTACTGAGCCAAGGCGACAGATAACCAATCGAATTAGAAGGTTACCAATAGAACCATAGACAAAATGTATTTATTGTTAAAATCTTTGTAAAAGCTCGTGCAGGAAATTGACAAAAACTACCACTGTGGTATGGAGGGTAGAGGCAAGGAGCACCTTACAGACATACATATTTATAAAACCAACAAACAATAAGGAAAGCATGTCACCTTTGACTTTAAGTGTCTCTGTACACTCTGTATAAAAAAAACCGGTTAAGTGCGAGTCGGACATGCACACAAGGGGTTCCGCTTCCGCCTCACCCACCGTACAATATTTAAGAGTTAATTACTTAACTATTTTCTTAAAAATTATTATCTCTGTGAAAATTTCAAGTATACACACAGATGGACAGCGAAGTCTTAGCTCATTCGTCACCCTTCGAGTGCAGAACCTTTAAAACAGCTGTTCAATACATTTTGATCTTATTTAGTGCATTTTTATATGGAATAGCGGTTCATAATCAAAATTACTTTCTCCTCGTGAATGATCGGTTGCAAGATTAGTTATCTATAGGCGGTAACTATTCTTCAAATCGCCAATATAATTAATAGGTACAGACAATTGAGACCATTAATAGCTTTGTTTTTGTTATGGCTTTGGTGTTGCAGATTACAAATAATATCAAATAGGTAAATAAAGGTGACTTCTTAAGGCCTAACTACACTTTCAGATCGATTCAGCTTTTGTCCATAGAAAGCACCAGTTTTGTATGGAGATACGTAGCTACGTTCAGCTTCTCATAGACGCGGAAAGCTGACAGGATCTCTCTTCAACATTGTGTGTCCTATGAACCAAATCTCAAACTGGACCAAAAGCCGATGCTCTCCAACTCATGTCAGGGAGATTCTTTGAGTTCTTTGGACACATCGCCTGTAAGCAGTAGCGGGACCTACATAGAAGCCGAAAAGCCGGGCTTGCCTTGCACCAATAAGCTTAACAAGAGTTATTCAGTAAACTTGCTGATGGTAAAAAACTCTATCGGGCTTGCCCTAACCCTAAGCACGCCACTGCCCGTAAGCCCGGTGATAACTTCCAAAACCTTATAGTTACCGGGAAAATGGAAGGCAAGCGACCTAGAGAGACCAATACGCTGGACAGACCAGAGCTGTAGACAAAATCTCTTTCTGTTAGGCTGTTACCAAACCAATCGATCGCTCGTCGATCGACAGTATCGATCGATGGTAGAATGGATTAGTCAACGTCGATCGATAGTTTCTACCAGACCAATCGATCGATCGTCGATCGACTGCATCGATCGATGGTAGAATGGATTAGTCGACGTCGATCGAGCTGCTTAATTATTATTACTAATGGATTATAGCTGGGGTTAATCGATCAACGTCGACCGATGCAATCGACCGGCAATCGATCGATTAGTTAGTGGAACGGTACCCGTCGATCAGCCATAGCTACCACACCAATCGATCGATCGTCGATCGATGCCATCAATAGACGTCGATCGACGATCGATCGATTGGTGTAGTAACACCCTAACAGAAAGGGATTTGGTCTACAGGCCCAGATCCGCACACTCAACATAAATTGCCGAAGCGGTTCACGTTGATGGAAGAAGTTGCAGATGGCGCAACATCGTCCGTAGTGAGTTGGTTCCCTGATAGGTCACGACGCCCATCATTGGGGAAACGACGCTGAATTGGGCTGAGTGAAAGTGTAGTTAGTCCCTTAGAGGCTTGCATGATTGTTACCTACCCAAAAGCATTTTAATACCCTTGAATGTCTGCAATGAAACACGACATTTTATTGTCATTACTATCTCATTATTTAGTTTTATTGTCTCAATTTTCGTGACATTTCTCATGTAAAATTTGACATGATTCAATATTGTTAACGTCACGTCTAGCCATTGCGTTGCGAATGTATGACGTTATGATACTTCAAGTGGCCTGCTGGCGGTGTCTGTATTGATACTTACTTGATAAGTATTATCAGGGCAAAGGTGTGTCAAATTGCTTATCAAAATCCTGTTTATCTACACTAGCTTTTGCCTACGATTACGTCCGCATAAATATGAATTACTTACCTACGGATCCCTTGGTTTTAAGAGTAATCAGGGTTTCAAAAGAATATTCCAAATCGAACCAGTAGTTTGGAAGATTATTGCTAAAACAAACAAACAGACACGCTGTTCTGCTTTATAACATTAGGAAATAAAGTTAAAGAGTTTGTATTATTTTATGAATTTATGATATTAGCATAATATAGATTACCTTGATTGTTTTATTCAAGCATAGAAGTATCTAGATAAAAAAACAATAACCAATAAATACACCATTAAACTTTTATAAATAAAAAAATACCTCTGTTTCATACAACTACAACAGTGAAATACTACTATGCAATCGAAATGTATGAAACTACACCATTATAGACCATAGAGCACCTAGATATTGTATGTACTCATACAAAAACGTGTAACGTGACGTAGCAGACACACCCAAACAACTCGTCGTCAGCTAAATATCACTACGTTAAGATATTCAAGTGGGTGTGTCAATACCGGTTTCAATAAATTTTCCATATCAACTATTTGAAATGTTAAGATTCAGGCCAAGTTCGGTTTTTTTTTTTTAATTGTTTTGATACCAGTTTCCTAGGCGGATTGAGGATAAATTAAGCGATGATATCATTATCAGAAGTATATTATTATTCTTCTGTGCGTGTGCATGTGACTGAACTCCTCCTAAACAGCCGGACCGATTTTGATGAAATGTTTGTGTGTGTTCCAGTGGATTCGAGAATGGTTTAGATTCACAATTGGACCCGTGGCGCTGTAGTCGGGGTCTAGAACTTTTTTTATTTTTAGGGCAGGACAAGGTCTGCCGGTCTCGCTAGATATTGTGTAAAAAATGACAAATGTCTGAGCTTAAGCGAGCTGTCGCCGTTGCTAGGGATTGACACCATTGCCAGCAGTTGGTTGCTAGTACACGACTGTCTAAAAAAAGGAGAGTTTATTAACCTTTTGGCATCCACGTCAAAAAAACAAAAACGCTCGGTGCCAAGTGCCAAGCCACAGATTAACTAGCTACGCATAATTATTACTCTATGGAATTACGTAGGTATGTCATGTAATCGTGACCGTGGCGTGCTGGGGTGTGATTCTGTAAGACCTCATTCTAAACTTCGAATCTGAATGCGCTGTGAGTTTCCTGATTGGCATTCTAAAAACTCGGTTGATAATTCGAATTTACACTAGCGCCACCCTTGCGAGCGTGTCAGCGAGTTGAACCAAATTGACAGAGAGATTTTGACAATGACGTAAGAAGTGACATTCTGTAAGGTAATTTCCCCGTCACATCGACTCTCACTTCGCACTCGAAACCGATTCAAACTGTCAAATATATCATATATACCTATCATATAGGTATATATCAAGGTCATTTTGAACCTTATGCGAAGTGAGAGTGAATAGTGATGTGAGATGCGACTTGTTGTTCGAATTTTACAGAATCGACCCACTGGGCATATTTTGGTTTGTCATTTATACATGACTAGCGACCCGGCCCGGCTTCGCATGGGCCTACAGCCTTTCTCGATAAATGGACTATCCAACACAAAAAGATTTTTTTAATTTGAACCAGTAGGTCCTGAGATTAGCGCGTTCAACCAAACAAACAAACAAACTCTTCAGCTTTATAATATTAGTATAGATTGTGCCCCTACACCTGCACCTTAGAGGACATTAAAAACGCCACTGATGCTGCGATAAATGTGGCTACCTACTGGGCCCAAGTAGTCTAGCATAAAGTAAAACCATCGATTCGAAAAGAAGAAGAAGTATAGATTGTGGTGGTCAAAATTGAGAAGCGCTTCACATAGAAACTGACTAGTTAAACCTTGTTTAAACTCATTTTTAACCGACTTCCAAAAGGTAATTATTTGTTTGATGCATGTATGCTGTATGTATGCGTGTTAGTACGATCGTGATTTTCTCAAAAACTACTGATCTGATTTGGATGGGGTTCGCTATTCGGCAACATAGTTTTCTGGGAAGGTTAAAACGTTGTCCTAAAATATGAGACAATTCAAAGCTCTACACTAAAACATAGGAGCAAAGATCTTTTTTATTTTTATTTTTTAGTGTTGATGTGGCACTAAAAAGCGAATAATAAAAACAAAAATCGGACAAGTGCGTGTCGGACTCGCTCACCGAGGGTTCCGTACAAAGGACATGTTTCATATTGGGCCCAGTCTATGTACACCACTTCAAAAAAAAGAGAAAAATCATAATTCATTTCAATGTATACTGTTGTGGTAGTAAATTGATATTTAACAATTATTTTTATGGATTTTCAACATGGCGTCACTCAGATTTAGCTACTCTATAAACCATAGATCGACCATTGATCATAGAAAGAGAACTGTCAGCTGTCAGTGTTACAACAGTGTCACTTTCGTCCGTATGTTCTGTGCTTTAGTCTCGTTTTGTTTCTAGTTTTTGGAGTTCTTTTTAACAACCTTCCATTCGTTTTTTTGAATTCAACACCGTTTATTTCCCATATGTTTACCTGGTTGTCCACAAATCCACGTACAAAATCAGAATTATAAATGTCAAACGTCATTAATCAATCATAATGACAGCTTATCGCCATGATTGTTTTTTGTTGTGTGTTGCAATTTCAAGTGCAATTTCCTGTGTTTTACCTGCTCAAAAAGCCATTTTAAAGTAATTGGACAGTTGAGGACTATTAAATAAAAGTTCGTTATAAATATAGAATACCTATGTTTTTTATGATTTAATTACAAATGCATAATTTTCAGACTTTTCCCTGAATTTATAGTATAATACGATATTACTTGCCAAATTTCATGGTTCTAGGTAAACGGAAAGTACCCTATAAATTTTGATTCCCTTGAGAGTGTCGAAGTGTACGTTTTTTGCGACATAAACGGCCGTATCTTTTGTTCACGTTAACTTAGAAGTTTAACTTAGAATTTTCTCATAGCTTTAAGTGACCGTGGACCTAAGTATATGGTTTTAACTTCAACTCGATACCTCTACGCGTTCCTGAGATAAAGGGTCTTGACAGACAGACAGACAACATAGTGATCCTATTAGGGTTCCGTTTTTTCCTTTTGCGGTACGGAACCCTAAAAACTGCCGAAATTAAAAAGAATTCGTAAAATCATTTTACGAATTATTTTTCATATGTACTAGTTTATTCTCTAAAGAATTCCAATGTGAAGGCGCTTTTTCTTTGATTTTATTTGTGATTCTTTTTTTAGAGTTTCATTTCAGTAGAAACCGATTAAAGAGCTCTTTTTGATTGAATCGATACCAGGAATAGCTCCAAGTTCGTATGAGTTCGTGGAAAAGTATCTTTTTGCGGTACCCCCATTTTTACTTTTAAGCCCGATGAATTTACACCGTTTACTTGAACTTGTTGCAGTCTATCAGTCAAATATGATTTTACTAAGCTAAGCGCTAGTTTACCCAGTCCGTAATGCTCAAGCTTTAAGAGTAGTGTTTCGTGATTCACGCAATCAAATGCTTTGGAGAGGTCGCAAAAGATACCAATAGCATCTTGAGAATCCTCCCAAGCCTTAAATATATGCTTGATTAAGGTGACACCGGCGTCAGTAGTGCAACGTCCTTTGGTGAAACCATACTGTTGATCATGTAAAATTTTGTGACAGTTAAAATGACTGTAAAAATGGGGGTACCGCAGGGCTCAATATTGGGTCCGTTCCTCTTTTTAGTTTATATAAACGATTTACCTTATTTGCTGAAAAATCAACCACAAATGGTGTTATTTGCTGATGATACTTCCTTGATATTTAGAGTTAATAGACGGGCACAGCACCATGACGACGTAAATGACGCTATGCTTAAGGTTCATAATTGGTTTACTGTAAATAATTTAGTATTAAATGAGAAGAAAACTAAATGCATAAGATTCGCTTTACCGAATGTTAAAAGTAGTGAATGTAACGTTGTATTGAATAAGGATAGACTTGAATTCGTCGAAAAGACTGTTTTCCTAGGGGTTACGCTTGACTCAAAGCTGCAATGGGGTCCTCACTTAACATCTCTTGCAGGGCGGTTGAGTTCGGCCGCTTACGCTGTCAGAAAAATCCGGCATTTGACAGACGTGGATACCGCTAGGCTAGTATATTTTAGTTATTTTCATAGCATCATGTCCTACGGTATCTTGCTTTGGGGGCGGGCTGCAGATATTGATTCTATTTTTATTCTACACAAGCGGGCTGTCAGAGCCATCTATAATCTCAGCAGTCGCGAGTCTCTAAGAGAATTGTTTAAACAGATTAAAATCTTGACGGTACCTTGTCAATACATATATGAAAACATTATGCATGTTCGAAAAAACCTTCATCTTTTTAATAAAATAAGTGACAGACATAGTGTTTATACTAGAAATAGGAACAAATTAGATCAGCCAAGATTCAGATTGTCAAAAGTTCATTCTTCTTTTATGGGGTACTGTGTAAAATTTTATAATAAAATACCTCTTGATATTCTACAACTAAATGAAAGACAATTTAAAACATGTATTAAACGCACACTGTGTAGACAAGCATATTATAAATTAGAAGACTACATCAATGATAAAAATGCTTGGCTAAATGCTGGTCCTGCTCCACAGGCAGTTTAGGGAATTTCCTAATCGGAGGAATGTTGTTTCCTACCCCTTTTTTTTTATTGACATGAGTAACGAGTATCGTTATTATTATACACAAATATATATTTTAATTACTTTTTCGTCATTTTTAGAAACATTGGAAACCTTAGTTTTGTATAATTTAGCAGCATTATTTCAATTTTGTAAATGTGAGTACCATGGAGCCATATTTTAAGTAAATTATTATGTGTTTGACTTAAATGAGCATGGCGGTTGAGAGAATTGTCATGCTCACTCAAATGTCTCGCTGGTGGTGGCGCGTGTGTTGGGTCATTCGGCTCCCTCTAAAATGGTTGAGCTGAATGGTGCTGATTCACGCGTCATGTTCGTGAACGGGCGCTGTCAGTAGACGGTCAACTCTTAACTGCCATGGTTTTTATCTTGATTATTTTTTATATTTTGTATTTCTAGATTACCTTCATTGTTTTCACATATAGAAGCAACAAGAATAATGTAAGCAGTATTTTGTAAAAACCTGAGTTTAAAAGAGTGTCCGTGGAGTTTCTTGCTCGTTCTTCTCCATAGAGACCTACCTACGTTTTGGAACGAGCAACTAGCTTCAACTTTCTGTCTAACTGACTGACTCCTTGACAATTCAAAAGTGCCTGTAAATGGTTTAATTGAAATAAATGCTTTGACTTTGACTTTGACTTTGACTTTGACTTTTAATTATTGAAAATTGAAAATCTACAAAAAATAATTTTACAACTTGTATTTTTACTAGGTACAGTAAACTGTACATCTAAAAGTAGACCGGTATTGTGTCCATGGCAGGTCGTTAGTTTTTTGCTGAAATATTTGGCTCAACAGACATCTTTCATTGTTTTTTTGCCATCAATATGGTTTGATGGCAACATGGAAACAGTTTAAAACCTCTTTTGTGTTCTATGTTTATGTTTATGTCTTTGGCTCTCAGATCAAGTAAAAAAAGGTTGATCTGAGCTTTGGCTAAAAAGCCTTAAGTCATTCAAATTAATAAATTGCCATAATTATACGAAAATGTGGATTTTATCATGTATTACGGCCTTTGCAACGTTTGATAAGGGGGAATAAGGAAGGTGGGAGGTTCCGGGAGTCAATGTACACGTTATATAATATTATTAGATATTAATATTAATCATATCTATATTCTATGGTAGGTATCGAGAGTCGCTTCCTGGTTACAAAACACGTTTAAAGGTCTGTGTTATTTGGAAGACATGTGTATTTTATTACATTGATTTCATACCGATCAACATATTTTTTTTATCTCCAACGATTGGCCCGTACATCCAAAAATAAACTTTTTTTACGACATTTTGTGCAAATATCTGTTAAGTCATCATGGACATCAATGCATGGTACGAAACTATGAATAATTAAAAACTTGATCTCCATAATAATAACACGTCTAGTAAGTGATATTACGAATTCTAGTCAATTCTAATAATTTGAGGAAAAATTTAAATGACATTTAAGTTTAATGTGTTGTATTCATAATTAATTATTACAATAAAAAAAATAGTACTTTCAAGTGGTCACATAGGAACCAAAAGCTAAGAATATGTAGATAATAGGATTATAGAATTAAGTAAGTGTCACATAATCTTTTTGTTTAAGTACCTATCTACATTTATCTAGATACCTCTGTGGACTTCGCGCCTCTGACACACCCACCATTTTAGACAAAGGCGTTCGAGACAAGACTGGCTGACTGACTTATCAGCGCACAATGGAAACAATTGGAACCCAGTGGCATTGCGTCGGCATCATGCTCATGTGGAGACATGGTCCCTACACCCCTGGGGTGTAGGGACCATGTCGACGCAATGCATGTTGATTATATACCCAAAATATTATATAAATTGAACATACTCTTTCCGTACATTTTTCTTAGCCCATAACAAAGTCTAAAAGTGGAATACTAGTTACTGAAATATATATAGCACCCGCTAGAAATAATACTTCCTGGGGCGGTGACACGGTGATTGGGTATTGTTTTCTGCGAAGTCTTTATAGTATTTTTTTTATTTAGCGAACAATTACGTACATTTTACGTTCCTACATATTTTTGACATTACACTTAATTTTTTATCAAATCATGTCACCGCTAGAAAGTGTGACACGATTTTTACACGCTTTTTATTAGCTTCACCTGTATGTTTGTATGTTTGTTTGTAACCGACTTCTTTGGGCGCGATTTTGACCCACTTTAAACGGCCAGATTTCGTTCAAACTTTGTAGATTTATCGAGGACCGATGACAATACACTAATTTGATAAAATTATAAAAAAAAGAAAAAAAAAAGCATAAGTCGTTCAAAATTAGTTCCCGAAAAAACCGCTTTTTTTAAAATAAAATAATTTATTAAAATTTATTTTCTATTTTTTAGTTTGGTTTTCTATAAAAAGCGTGTTTTTAGTTTTTTTTAAACTATTATTTATTCATATAAAACATGAATATTTGAAAACTAAAAAAATATTAAGGCTTGATCATATTGGTAGGATGGAAAGCTTCAAGGCTGGCAACTGGAAAGCACTGTCTTACTCTTGCTGTTCATTTATACGACTTTCATAAATGTGTTAATTTGTGCAATCGTGATAAAAACGAAAATGGTGTTCCAAACGTTATTTTTGAAAATGGTACAGCGAGAATGATAATTGCTGTTCCACTAAAAAGTTCCTAACTGAAGATCCGATAAAGCCCAATTGTGATTTTTTTAAAAGAAATCATCATTCTCGCTACCATTTTCAAAAATCCCTAAAAATCTTCAAATGTCCCTAGACAATGTTGAGTAGTGTATTTATGGCACAACAACCAAGTGCTATTCATCTCATGACATGCCCTTGTTCGTATTGATCATACAGTTCATACACCTACGCATCCCCCAAAGTGTTTATTCTCACAACTATCAACCTTCATCAGTAAATAACTACTTACTGAAAAATATGTAATTAGAGATAAATAGCGAAAAATGCGGAGTAAGTATTTGAATTATGCTGCAACGCGGAATAAAAAATCCGCGCGAAAAGCCGCGTTTTAGTTTTATCGCCGTCATTACGAGCATTTGTCCCACACTCCTCTAGTCGTGTCCCTTACCCAGGGATGAATACAAGGAAAACGTGTCGCCTTGGTTACTTAAAACTAACAGTACTTCTATATAAAAATCTTTCTCGGTTTTTGAGGTGTGCTGTTAATCTGTTGCATTGTGTGGCATGACAGCTGTCATCTAACTAACTTCAGATTATACCGGTGATTTATAATTTATAATCAAATAAAACGTTATAGGTAAGTACCTACCATCAAAGTTTGCGCCCCAATTTGCACCCATCTCTTTTATTTCAAACTCACACGACTGGTCATACGACTACAGTATTTCTCATATGATAGTTAAAAAACTGATGTAAATTATAAACTAAAACACTATATTTTCCACTATCTGTCTGAACTTAAGTATGACCTATTGAAGTCACGTAATGTAGAATGTAGTAACTATAGCCGCGGAGACTTGCATCAGATTTTTATTATCTATGGATTTTATAACGTTATTTGTAAACTGGTCTTTTTATTGCCCTTGTATGGTATGAGATGAGGCTTTTCTTCTTCTTGTGTGTGTCTGGGAAGAAATATACATAAGCAGTGTAGGTAGTCGTAGGACGGCGTAACCAGTGTTACCAACTTCGAAAAGAGGTTTCCAATGCGTCGGACTTTTTACAGTCCATTGTTGATATCATAAGTTTTTTTTCCCTTTTCATTTGATAAAATAGCGTAGCACGTCTACTCTTCAGTCGAGATTAATATTTCTAGTATCCAAGGCACAAAGCTATATTATATTGTTGGAACGGATCAGTCTGCAGTCATAGATATTTTTTTTGTTGTTAACTGTCCTTAAACATATGTTGTGCGTGTTATGTTGTTGGTGAGATAAATAAAGAATCCGACTCCGAGGAAACAAATGTCTTTAATTCAAGTTCCACAATACTTCGTTATAGCTAACTACGTACAATGAATGCGACGAGGCAGGGCGGTGGTATGTAGGCGACTGGCGAGCCGATTGCCCGCTGCCACGTACTTCGTCAATAATGCAACTCAGCATATTCCGATTACTAAGCCGCCACATCACACCCCCCCTTTCCCAAAATTTTACACAATAAAATTTTATTCTTAACGTAAAGTACATGCTTACATCACTATTATCGTGCTAAGGAGTCTCCTAAGTTACATTGTTGCTTACGATAACATTCTATCCTGTCAGCATTCCAACAGTTGAATGCTGCCTATTGTTTTATTCCTATCGCTAAATATAGCTTCTATGAACCTTATTTTCTAAAAAAAAAAAATTGCGGTCTCGTCCTCGCCTGGGCTCTGAGCCGACTTGACATTATACATATTAATATACAATAATTATTAAGGGTAGTTACCATGACCTCCGCTCTGCAATAATTAACTAACACCTCGCGGGTCGGCAGCTTTGGTCATGGTAACGCCGTTCACAAAATAAACTACAATATAAATATGAGCAACAACTTATTCTTACTCACTATCGTTTTCTTTATTTTGGAAGTTTCCCATTTTAGAATTCTAACTGTTTTTAATTAGTACTACAAGTAGGTATAATTGGTCAAATAACGAAAGTGAAATGTACATAAAAATCCCCTCAGCCTTCGGTGTACCTACGTTCTTGTCATGTGAGCAAAAATCGCACCGGTTGCTTAATTACTCGACCACAGCGCGTGGTTTTAACCATGGGCGGTAGCGATTTCTGCTCGCTTGGTTCTACATTTGGTTTATATTCATTTTCGGTACGTTTGTTTTCTGGCGGTTTTTCCTCGTCGTACGTATACGCTGGTTTTAATCTGTCTATGGAAATGGTTGCTTGACGGTCGCCTATTTGTATCTTAAAGGTTTTCTTATCCCTACTGATTACTTTGTGTGGGCCGTTATATGATGGGGTTAGTGGACTCTTTACCATATCGTTCCTTATGAAAACATGAGAGCACGTATTTAAGTCTTTATGAATAAATATTTTCCGCGAATCGCTGCTCTCCCTTGCCTGTGGCCGCATACTGCTTATTATGCTTCGGAGTTTGCTTACGTACGTAGGTAAATGTTCTACTTGTGTCGAGTTGTTTTCGCAATAAAAATCGCCTGGTAACCGTAATGTCTGTCCTAATACTAATTCTGCTGAGCTTACGTTTTCGTCATTCTTACAGGCCGCACGAAGTCCCAACAACGCTGTCGGTAATTCCTCGACCCATGACCTATTGTCCTGTAGCCTAGCCTTAATCGCGACTTTAAGTGAGCGATGCATTCTTTCGACCATACCGTTCGCCTGCGGATGATACGCTGTTGTACGGGTCTTTTTAATGCCTAACAGGTTTAACAGGCTCTTGTATAGTTCGCTCTCAAACTGTCTACCCTGATCGCTAGTTATTGTAAGTGGACACCCAAATCTGCATACCCAACCTTCGTAAACGGCTTTAGCTACTGTGTCCGCGGTGATATTGGTAACTGGGATTGCTTCTGGCCATCTCGTGAACCTATCTATCATAGTGACGCAGTATCTATAACCTTCTTGTGACGTTGGCAGTGCTCCGATTATGTCTACATGTAAATGTTCAAATCTATCTACTACCGGAAAACTACTTAATTTGGATACCGTGTGTCGCTGTACTTTTACTTTCTGACAGTGAATGCATGCCCTGGCCCACCTGGTGACGTCCTTGTTCATGTCTGGCCAAAAGTAACGTTTCGTTATCATTTTCCGTGTGGCCCTAATTCCAGGGTGGCTTATGTTATGTACTGCATCGAATGCTATTTTACGAAATTTGTGTGGGAGGTATGGCCTTACCTGGTTCTCTGAAATGTTACAATGAATTGCTTTGTTGCACAATGGTGAATGAATTAGTTTTAATACAGTGTTACCTTGCGATTCTGCTAACATACGCGCCATTTGTTCGTCTGTTTCCTGTGCCCGTGCGACTTCGTCGAAATCGACTTGCGTCGGGCAAAACACGGACTCGACCCGTGACAGCGCGTCAGCAACTTGGTTCTCGTTACCGTTGACGTATTGTATGTCGCTCGTGAATTCGCTGATATACAATAGCTGCCTTGTGCGCCGTGGCGTCTCTCGGTCGGTACCTATTTTAGAAAAAGCATACGTTAACGGTTTGTGGTCTGTTAAAATAGTAATCTCTCGACCTTCAATCATGTTTCTAAAATGTGTTATGGCTAAATAGACCGCCAGCAGTTCCCGATCGTATGTGCTGTATTTTTGCTGGGCCTCTGATAGTCTCTTAGAAAAATAACCTAAGGGCCTCGCTTCTCCGGCGACTCCTTGCTGTAGCACTGCCCCCACGCATGTATTTGATGCGTCACACATTAGGGACAATCTACCTGTGGCCTCTGGGTGAGCCAGTGTGATGGCGCTTTGTAGGCTTACCTTACACTGCTCGAAAGCCGCCGTGGCCTTATCATCCCATGCTATTTTTGACTTATCCTTTTTCTTGGCCCCATGCAAAAACTTGTTTAATTCTGCCTGGTGCTCAGCCGCTTGCTGTATGTGTAACCTATAAAAATTTACCATTCCAAGAAATCGTCGTAGCTGTTCGACGGTTTCTGGCCGCGGGTAACCTTGTATCGCCTCGACTTTATCTTTCAAGGGTTTTATTCCCTCTGGGCTGACGTTGTAACCTAAAAACTCTATTTCCGGCTTACCGAAACAACATTTTGACAGATTAATAGTAATTCCGAACTGTTCGAATCTGCTGAAAACGAGGCTCAAGTGTTTTCGGAGTATTTCGGCGTTAGTACTTGCGATGATTACGTCATCTATATAACAGGATAGGTATGAACATTCCCCTTTCCGCTCGCCGCTTACGTATTCTAGTCCCTGTAACACTGTGTTGTTCATGAACCTCTGGAATGTTTGCGCTGCATTTCGCAAACCGAATGACATTCTCGGAAATTCGAACAGTCCGAATGGTGTAATAATTGCTGTTTTTTCTATGTCCTGCGGTGCTACGCGAATATTATGATAGGCCCTATTTATGTCTAGGCGTGCAAAAATTTTCTTACCTGCTAGTCCATAGGTGAAGTCCTGTAGTCTTGGGATCGGGTATCTGTCCGGCTTCGTGATCGCGTTGAGTGCACGATAGTCGCCACAGGGTCTGATCTGCCCATCCTTCTTAGGCACGACGTGTAGCGCGCTTGCCCATGGACTCTTTGATGGCCTACATATACCTAAATCTTGCATTAACCTAAATTCTTCTTGTACCATTTTATATCTATGCGGTGGCAACGGCCTAGCACGGGAAAACACGGGTGGGCCTGTAGTTTCTATGTGATGGTATGTATTATGGGTAGGGGGTTCTTTGTACGAAATCGGTTTAGTTATTTCTGAGAACTTTTCGAGCAGATCTTTGTACGGGTTGTCATGTTGAATGCTAGATATGGTAAATTGGGAACATTTCACTATACCTGCTTCCCTACTTATATTAGTGAGACCGTCAATCAACCTTTTGTTATGTAAATCTACGACTAATTGGTGCGCTCTTAAAAAATCTGCCCCTATGATTGGCTGTTTCACTTCGCAAACTATAAATGACCATTTGTAATTTCTATTTAGTCCTAAGTTTAATTCTATAGTCACTACACCGTAGGTTTTTATTTCTGTGTTGTTTGCTGCGTAAAGTTTATACGTACACTCTTGTTTTTGCTTTGTTTTCACTTTACTCACTGGTATCACTGACACATTCGCACCCGTGTCCACTAAATACACAATTCCCGTTTTGTAGTCTTTCACGCAAAGACGGTGGTTTCCCGCGGCACAATCGTCCACCGACGCTGACTGCACCGCGTCTAGTTTTCCTGCTTCTGCTGCTTCTTGGTCCAGCTACACGGTGCTTCACACGTCCGCGCGTTGTTCCTGTAGCGGAAGTGGTGTCTGCATAGCCAGTCGGGAGATTCTGGTGTGCGCCGCGTCCTGCTTTTGGATCTAGGGCGTTGTTGCCATCGTCTGCCGCCCGAGTTGTCTTTTCGCCTCCTGATCTCATTTATTTCCCCGCGTAGTTCCTTCATTTCCAATGTTAGTTCCTTTAGCTGGCTGGCTATACCGTCACCTGTCGATGTGCTGGGTGTGATGGATGCGACCTCGCCGTTTCCCAAAGTTTCCAGCATTTTATCTGCTTTCCTAGCCAGATCCTCCAACTTGGTGTCTTCGCTCATTGCTAACATTGCGCGTACGCTAGGTGTTAGCCTGCCCAGCCACAGCCTCTTCAATGGTTCCTCCGTCAAACTGCATTTCTTCGCCAAGGCCGACATTTCTCTGAGTAATTGGGACGGTTTTTGTGTCCCCAGTTCTGTGTCATGCATTAATTTGCGAAATTGTGTATCTGTACTCTCTTCATACACTGACAACAAACGCCTTTTAATTGTTTCGTATTTCGCTGTATCCGGCGGAGCTTCGATGATGTCGGTTACCTGGCGTACAACGTCCGTTGGTAATTTTGCGAGCACCATTTCGTACTTCTGGGTGTCGCTTTGCTTCTGTGGTGCCATCATTGCCTCGAACTGGATGAACCATGATCTTGGTATTTCTCTCCAAAATTCCGGAACTCTCATCTGCACTGTTACTATTGATACGTCCCCTACGGCAGCTGCCCCGGGGTGGCTGATTAACGCTTGCGGGTTCATCTTGAAAACGGCACACGCGTCGCTTTACTTTGCTAAAGCACGTTACGTTTCACTTTGCACCACGCGGTCTAAACGCCTCTGCCTCGTAAGCTGTTTTGAGTCGCCTACCCTGTTGCTATCTGAATAACAACGCGGAATCCTAAAATCGTCGTAAGGTCACCAGTGTTGTGCGTGTTATGTTGTTGGTGAGATAAATAAAGAATCCGACTCCGAGGAAACAAATGTCTTTAATTCAAGTTCCACAATACTTCGTTATAGCTAACTACGTACAATGAATGCGACGAGGCAGGGCGGTGGTATGTAGGCGACTGGCGAGCCGATTGCCCGCTGCCACGTACTTCGTCAATAATGCAACTCAGCATATTCCGATTACTAAGCCGCCACACATACATCCATCCATCCCTAATACAACATAACAAATGGACAAATTAATTTTGAAACGTAGTAATGGATGGTAAAATGAATGGCACAAATAATAATAGATTTATTGACTTCAAATGTCTGATTAAAAATAACTATCTTCAATCAATTATTGTTGTCAATAAAATTATGTTCGTTATGTAGGTACCTAGTTAGTGTTCAGTCCATACTAATTTATTATGGACCAAACACTAACAAGTGAACACGTTAGTAATAAAGTAAACAAAATGTATTGCAATCGTAACATCAATGACTTTAATAAACACAATTATCAGTTTGTACTTACATTGAGCAGAATACTTTTATTTAAACATTCAATTGGGGGAAGAACATGATATGGGTCATTTACCTTACTATTATGTCCACGATTTGAAAGAGCAAGGTATTCAATGACAGGCAAATTATAATGTGAAAAGTCAGGAGAAAGTCGCCATTGTAGGGTGAATTTATTCTTATTGCTGCTTTTGAAAACTATAGGGTAAAGTGAAGAGTCACTTTACCCCATCGCGCAAGATCGCTCTAACGTAGGTAGCGTTGCCATTTTTAAAAATCAAAAAACCGAACTAAGCTGTCAAAAATACAGGACTTTTGGGTCCCAAAGCCGGACATTAAGAATATGGAAATATTGAATAAAATACATCTTATTTAAAAGCCGGGCTTTTAAATTCCAAGGCCGAACGATAAAACAAGGGATATTTGACAAAAAAAAAATAACACAACACATACTATACTACTTTATAAGAAGCGTTTAGTTGCGAGTCAGCAAATTTCGTCTCACTCGCTCGTTCGCTACTGACTGAAGTGATTGAATTTAACGATAGTATAAAAAGCCTAACAAAAGCCGGACGGGCCGGACGCACCTAAATTTGGCCGGACAAGAGGTCAAAAAGCCTAACACTCTCCGGCTTTATCCGGACGGATGGCAACGCTAACCGTAGGAGAGCCTAATGTAGAGCGATCTTGCGCTAACGCCAACCACAATAACCTATAGGTACTTACTCTTTACTCACGCTGTGAAGGTCAAAGTCAATCGTTCACGAATAGTACAGTATAAAAAAGTCTGATTGGTTTCATGATACAAATGCGTCAGTGCGAATTTGATCACTTACTCTAATTTTAGATACGGTATTATACGGTACCTACTTAGTAGGCGGGGTACTACGTCTTTCGTATATTGACGACAATATTATTTGCGTCACAAGAAGACCTATTGTGCGAATTAAGATCGAAAATAATACTTATATCATGTCATGAGACTCATGATAGTATATCGTTTCGTTATTAAATAATTCAATGAGAGAATGACGCTACGTAGAGTTTGCCACACGGCCTGGTTTCACTGACACAATATTTACAAATTAGAAAACAATTTAATTTTCTTGGACAAAAAAAACAATAAGTTTGTTATTAATTTGAAATAATATGTAAAACATTAAAAGGCAACGAAATATACAAGTATTTGAACTGTAATCAGTATGTATGTGCATACCGTACACACCTTCGATGACGAAATTCACCTTGAGCTTTACAACTTGCTGACGAAATACACGCCTTCGGTTACAATATAATACTTAAACACTAAGTTAAAAACCATCTTTTCATTCCCAGAGAAAAAGTAACGGTATTGGCCGTATTTTGTACTTGCCATAGAAAACCCCTGGAAAAAAGTGACATTTAAATTGGCACCAATCGGTATGAAAGTATTTTTAGATTTCCTCCAACCTTCTAATTTTATTTATTATCAAAATAATGATCAGCATTCACAACGATGACTAGATTAAAATTAAAAGTGCCCGATTTAGCGTTACATACATGATTAGCTGATGCAATAAGGCTTCCATCTTGCCTATATAACACAAGGAGATTGTTTAAGGTCTTGGAGTATTGCACACACTAATTTCTGGAACCATTAAGAAATGCTCCATGGAATTTTTGATTGACAATGTTTGTTACCTGCCTCTAAAAATACTAGGTAATACAACGGTATATATTCAAGGCTCGTAATATTGTTTTGACTATTTTCAGTAAGAAAATAGTCTAAAAGTTGATGACAGTTAATAATTACTAAGGGCTAATTTTACCAACGTCAGATACTTATCTTTAATCTGTGGAATAAAGTTGACGTCTAACAGATAGTCCACACATAAAACGTAAAAAAATCAACTCTTAGGATAAAATAAGTAATAAAAACGGTCTAATTAAAATCTACTTACATAACTAAGTAGTCCATGGTTCCTACCAACCTCCTCATCATCTAAATAAGGTTTTTTTTTAAATAACAATATCATTAATATTATTATCATTATCAGCATTACAATACAAATCGATAAAACAGAAAAACAAGTTGTTTCAATACCAACCAACGTTACATGTGCACACGTCACGACACACCCGCGCTCTCGGCCAATCAGAGCGCGCCGTGCAAACACTCCTCCAGTATTAAAGCGCGCGCGCAATATTTTCGAACCACTACGTTTCTTGAGTTTCATCACGCGTAGTATTAAATGGGTGACAAATTAAACACTATAGCATATTATAGGTGGCTGATATTTCTGTTCAGTTTCAGTAATTTTGATCACATTTAGCTTTGAGATTTTATTATTTTTTTGAATTTAAAGTATTAATTAATTGTATTGTTATTTAGTTTTATTTTTTACTTATTATTAATCAACCATGTTGCACTTCAACTCTTTCCCTGAAGACTACGTGAGGAAAACCAACCAGTAAGTATATTTCCTTTTTTTTTTCTTCTTTATTTTATAAATATTCCTTTTATTTAAATCTTTAAAAATTTATTTTGTTTCTGTCGCTTCACTAGGGATACATTTTCCTTTAGTGATAATTATTGTCTAAAATATATAGGTATATTTTTTTAATATTAGAACAATGTCTCCCTCTCAATTAAATTAGAGTTATTCTCCCACCACATCGTTTTTTTAATAGGGACCATACATACAGTACGCATAATCAACACAAGAAGATTTTAAATCGCTCCTGAAAATACGCACGATCATCGCACTAAATTAAAAAACTTCCATTTCCTTTTTCATTGAAGGACTTTCTAGTTAATGACCCAAAATACACTGTAGAAAATACATACTTGCTTATTCCCTAAAAATCAATTAGAAACCAATAACTTCTGTATCTAATAGCTTCCGCTCTTCAGATACAAGTCCTTAGCTATAATCGGGTCTTACTTCTCTCCTCGGTCCTCTCACGAACTTATCAGACATAATCTCCATGATTATAAGCTATTTATACCTACAACAAAGGATCTTTTTTTCCCAATTAGCAACCGTTACCACGGTAACGTCTTACAATGTATAGAAAAAATACGTTTTCAAAATACGCGATCCTCGACGAACGCCTACCTACAAATGTTCCATGAAGGTTTTGTATTTCTTCACAACAGCATTGTTGGATTGTTTCAAATTGATTCGAATTACCGGGGAACCAAACAGTTGTCCAGTTTGAATAACAGTCAATGAATTCTTAATAGAAAATAATTAATTTGGCGCGTCTCATTCACAACTGTTCACAAGAGATTTAGTTGTGGGCTTGGCAATCACATTCAACATACGTACCTATATTTATTTTGCATTTCGTGTATTATCATAATGACAACATAGGTACCAAAAAGTATTTCTATATTCAAAAGATTTTGATTGAGCCCGGTGACGCAAAATGCCATATTATCGGGGTACTTTTTCCTGATACTTAGCTTAGGTACAGGAAAACCTGACAATAAAATTATCAAAAGGAAAATCCCAAATTATAATGAGAGAAAAATATGTCTTGTGTTAGGGGGTATCGACCGTCTAAATTGCACGAGGAAAGAAATATCTTACTTAGGTTTTTTATTTTATGCTCCATTAGGTTATGCGTACTATAGCGGACTTTTCCGCCTGCTCAGTTTAAAAAAAAATTCCCTCGGCGCCTGCGAAGTCAACGGGGCGGGCTAGAGAGCGCTTCCATCTTTTGAGTGCAAGCAAAAATGAACTTAGTGGTGGTCAGGCGGGTGTGTCCACGATAGTACATTTAAATCGATGGTTACCTATAGTAGACTGGAGGCCAAACCACCATAGGGAAAAGACTAGGCAGATATGTTAGCCTATGATATCAAAAAGTTTAATTATAATAAAAAGTTAAAGAATCTTTCATTGGATTCTTCTAGGTAGGTACGGTCAGCAACGAAAGTCGATTAACACTTCAGAATTTTAAATCATATTTCTTGATCAGAAGGAAATACGAACAGGAAAGAAAATCAAGACAAAATAAACTTTTGACTATGAACTGAAATAATGTAAAGTATTACTTTCAACTTATTTATTTTTGTGTCTTTTTAGAGGATATGGAAATTTAATAGTGTTAATCTACTATTGTTGCTGACTGTACATACATTAGCTACCATCTCTTCCTTTTATTACCTAAAAGTTGTGCAAGATTACCTACTTAATAATTAATCCATTTATCTAACACTTAATTAAATTACGAAGTATGTACAAAGTGCAATAAGATAATATGCGTAAGTTTAATTGACCGACATTTTGTGACCGGTTCAAAGTTTCAAACGTCACCCTGAGTAACAAATGGACGGTGCGCTAACGCAATAGATAACGAATTTTATTGTTAATTATTTGGTATCAAATGTTTCAACATAACATTGTTATATTGTAGAAGTCAAGGAGGCAGATAAAATATTTATATTTAAATTAATACGGTTTTTTATACGAAAAGGAATTACCATTTGATAACCGTAGATAGGTACTAGCTTTTGCCCGCGACTTTGTCCGCGTGAATGTCGGTTATCGTAGAATGAAAAGTAGCCTATGTCCATCCCCAGGGTACAAGCTATCTCCATACCAAATTTCATCAAAATCGGTTAACAGAGTTTACTTTCGTATTTTTGCATTTATTTATGTATGGATGTTTGATACATCATCATTCGGCAATTACAGCCTACTACGGAATCGATTTCAACAAAAAGAGTCATATGTTTTTTCCTAATCCAATATATTGGACACCATATTGTGACGTTACAGACGTTGACGTTACGAAATCATCATATATATGACGCATATATAATGACGATGATACTCAAATGTCATGTATTTTACATTTCCATATTTGATTGTTATTTTTCTGATGTAAGTTTTTCTTTGTCTCCAGGTATGCCCAAGTGGCGCTGGCATGCGGCCGCGCTGCCCACCAAACCGCTCTTCGTGGGGCTACCAGCCCAAACCCACAGCTCGCTGCATTGACTCCCAAGGTATATATATATATTCTAAGGCCAATATCGATTCTGTGAAGGAAACAGATCTACCAATATTTCCTGAAGTCATAAGCAGGATAATTTCACGAACAAAGACAAGGAAATAATTATACGTAAAAAAAAACAATGGTTTCTTGCAAATCTTAATTAATATTGTCCTAATCGTGATGAAAAATAATACGTTTCCATAGATTTCCTTAAATTATTACATCAATAGCCTTTTTAGTAATAAACACAATGATAGGTACAACTGCGACGCGATACTTTTAGGTTTATAGGCCAGGCCGCCAGGCCAAGCACCCAACAGCAACAAACCACTTTTGAAACTATTGGACCAATACCTATTTATTAGTTACAAAGTTGAAGATATTTTTAAGCCTAATGTTCCCTACAAATTGAGCTAGACTCAGCTAGTCCCTAGAAGAAAATGAGTAAAGTTCCTTTCCCCCCCAGGTCCGTGCCTTCGTGGAGCGCAGTGCAGCTCTCTGCCAGCCAGAACATGTCCACGTTTGCGATGGCTCCGAAGCCGAGGCAGCTGCCTTGCTGCATATTATGCAGCAACAGGGAACATTAAAACGCTTGCACAAGTATGACAACTGGTAAGTACAGCTGGATATACTAATCTTTGTTTTTATTGAAAGAAACTATGGTTACAAGTGATAGTATGTGCATGATTTATCAATCAAATGTTATGACCGGTTTTTTGCTGATCCTTAGCGCCGTACAAGTCTAACAACTTCAATGACAAGCATAACCGAATTGCGTCATGTGGTACAAATGTCCACAACTCGGCTAGGTTATGTTGAATAGTAGGCAGAAAATATAGCTTAGACCAAGTGCTCAGTTATAAAAACCTTCTAGTAAAATAAAATATCCAGTTATTTTCATATCCAATAAGAATTACCAAAAAGTCAGCACCATTTTGCCTCAACTAAAATGACTGTAACGAAACTTTGCCACCATATTTTGTCTCATAAATAAACCTAAAACCTCGTTTCTTCACCAGCTGGTTGGCCCGCACTGATCCTGCAGACGTGGCCCGCGTAGAGTCACGCACCTTCATCTGTGCCGACAAGGAGAGAGACGTGGTGCCAATCGCTCGCGCTGGACAAAAGTCTGCGCTCGGGAACTATATTGCCCCCAACGCTTATGAGAAGGCAATCACTGAGAGGTTCCCAGGATGTATGAGAGGTGAGTTGCGGTTTCGTCAAATCTGCCTAGCCTGGTCTACTTCCAGTCTAACTGGATGCTGCTGAATACCAGTCTTTTACATGGAGTGACTGCCTATCTGACCTCAACCCAGTTACTAGGTGACACAATACCCATTGGTAGGACTGGTTGTCAGACTTTCGGGCTTTTCGCCTTTAAAAACTGCTTTACGAGTGCCTTAGTGAAAATTAGAAAATTTCTAATTTGTATGTATGTATATACTTTGTTATTGCAGTAACGTAGATAGATTACACCTCTAGTGTGCTGGTGATTGGAAATTTAAATCACCACTTAGTTTGCCAAGACCGGCGATTATAAAGTTGCAGCTGTCGATTAAAAAGGACCGCTTGTCTGACTATTAAAATGTGTCTAGCATAATTTTAGTTGCCCAAACACTATAATCTCTATTGCTATGTGTACAGCATAATTTGCACTTAAAAAACATGACCTTCGCAAGAACGTTTAGCATCTATCCACTAACTAAATATGCTAGATGACTTAGCAGAATCAAATGCGAAAAATATCTACCGTTGAAAAAACCGCAATTTAAAACTAGCGAGGAACCTGACGAAAGTGTTCAACTACCTATATCTATACATATACAATCTCATTTGACCAAACTCCTTTGAAGGTCATGAACAAATTGAACAATGTTGCCAAACAACAAATTGTAAACTCTATTTTGTAATGGCTACGTCGAAAGAAACAAAAGAGTGTTTGTTCTAATTTTAAACAATGAGACCTCGAATAAAATTCTCTAAATATGCGAACGACCCAACAGATATTGAGTCAACACGTAGAGTACCAAACAACGAAAGGGCTTCATCACATTGCAATCATGCATACATAGACAGAAATGATATCTATATATAAATGGTTGCGCCCATGTCTGGCACGCAGACTCTAAAATCAATACAGCGAGCCTGGGCGCTGCAATTAATAGACAGCCGACAGGTAGGGTAGGATGATAGGCAAATTAATTGGCATTGGTATCTGTGCAAAGATTAAAAATATTTTACACATGTCATTTACACAATTTGAAATTTGTACCATAAATCATATTACTAGGCATAGTGAACACTGTTCAGAAAAACGAGGGACGATGATTTTTAAAGTAAAATAAAAGTCCAAAAATGTAATCACTAGTATTTTTTGAGATTTTAGTTGAAAATAATCTGTTTATTTATTTATGTATTATTTATTTATTTCATTGGAATATTTAACAGCTAAAAAGAATTTACTGCAAAAAAAAAGAAACCATAGTGGACAGAAAGCCAGTTGCTAAGCTAATCTTTAAATAATTTGTCAACAGGCCGCACAATGTACGTGATTCCATTCTCCATGGGTCCTGTAGGATCTCCATTATCCAAGATCGGAGTAGAAGTAACCGACTCTCCATACGTCGTCTACTCTATGCGCGTCATGACAAGGATGGGTACGTACTTCAAAATGTTATACGTATCAAATCAGCCGGGGTGCAACCAGTATATTTAGACCGCACTCGGCCAGCGGTAGCTACATGTCAAACAGCATCTCAAAAGCTCTGTCTGTTATTGGAATACTCAAAGGTCAATTTATACTGGATGCAGTCTGAAAGAGCCGATGCGTCTAGTCTGTCGATGGAAAGAGACGATGATATGTTTGATCTCCCTCTAGCGGCCAACCCTTAAAATATAATGTTGTCTATATATAAATATTCGTTTATTGATGTTTTTCAATGGGTTTGTTGGCGCAGCGCAATTCGCTAATCATCATTGGTCACTTGCAACAGCCTTATTCTGGTATAAACTCGCAATAGCGTCATTTTATTGATGAGTTATGAAGAGTAAACGGTTATGTAGCAGTGACAATGAAAACGATAGCGAGCGTGCTTCACAATAAGACTCAGTTTGCCGCCAGCATCATACAATGTACGGTCAACAAAAAAAGTCCCAGCAAATTTTACATTCACTTTTTTTGTTGTCTATATCATGGGGGAAATAAAAGGCAATATATGGACTTACAACATTTATTTTTAATACTAAACACACACAACATACGCGTCACACATGCACCAACGCACAGCGATTTTCTACACAATAGGTACACACAAAAATATTTATATAGTACATAGATTAAATACAATACTCGGACACAATTCGCTTATCCAGATATTTGGTCTTAAAATAAGTAATTAACTTTAAAAGTGTATAGTCCATAATTCGTTAACATTTCTTTACACCTGAAAACTTCGTAAATTCGTAAACTCAGCGTAATTTTAGGCGCTCAAAATGGATAATATTTACATCATAAGTAATTGATTCTTAAAATTAAAAGTGAGATAAAGCGCAAGATTGTAGCAAAATAATTGAATTTGGGACTCACTTTGAGCAACATAAATTACGCTTGTCTCTTAGTGTGAGGCGAAACGAACTTAATTTTTTGAGCTGTGAGTAGCGTTTTTAAGTCACTTAATTTACACCTTTTTATTTATTCAAAAGTCCTGTTTCTGCCACACGGCGACGCAAAATGAGTTCTCCGTTTCAGTTGATTGTAAAATTACGCGAACCGAAACTCGCCAAATTACGTTTGTTGCCGTTGTTGTTCGTTGGTGGCCTCACACTTCTACATATATGAAAAGAGTTATTTCTAGACCAGCTCGTCGTTTAGACATCATCGAGGTCCTCCTGATCGGTTTCGGGGTATATAATTTCTCCTTCAGCGTTTCTAGGTCTACCGTGGCTCTCTGGTGGTAAATCTGTTGGTACATCTGGCGTCTCTGACATCTGTGGGATCTGTGGCATCTCTGCCATCTCCGGCATTTGTTGTATCAACGGCAATGCTACTTCTGGTGGGTAGTGGTGTAAACCTTGCGCTGCAAAGTGCTGCAATAAATGACTTTGTCCTTGTACTGTCTCTTGATATTTAAGCTCATTTTGTAGAATAGAGAACTTTTTTGGACCCTCCGCATCTCTTATTACATTTAAGATAGCCACCCACGCGTCATAACGTCGCTCTGAAGATAGTTCATTAAGCAAAGATACTAACATGAGAGCGAAATGTAAATTCGGGTTCATTGGTTCCACGATAGGCTGTTCGAATTGCGGTACAGGAATATAGAAGGGTTTCTTTTTAACGTCGTAAGTGCTTGCAAAGTCTGGAACTTGTGTGGACGTAGATGGAATAGGCATTTCAGCTCTCATGTCGACTTGAGGTTGCTGAAAGTGTGGCAAGTTCTCCAAACCAGGATGTCTGGGTTCCGGATTGTTGTTAAGTGGTAAATCACTATCACCCATTTCCATGTCCCTGGCAACTGCTGCTGGCAATAAGAACGCCATACTTTGGTTTCGCTGTTGTCGTTTCTTCTTAGCGGAGTCCGAAATCTTTTTTACACCACCGTGACTCTTTAAGAAATTCTCTCTTACTTTATACCACTTCCGTTGAACCTCGCGCGCTTAAAAAAGAAATTAAACACTTTCTAAAAAAATTGGATTTTATTATGAGCTTTATATAATAATAATACCAGCCTATTATTGTCCCACTGCAGGGCAAATGCCTCTTCTCATACAGAGAAGACACGAGCATTGATCACCTGCACGTGCGCTCAAGCCGGATTGGCGATTTGAGACCTGTATCATTATAAGTCCAGATTTCCTCACGATGTTTTCCTTCACCGATGTCGATGATGTCCAAGATAAATTTAGAAAGTACATATGAATTGAAAATGTCACTTTGGTACTTGCCCGGTTTTGAACCTATAACCTCATGCATGAGAGGCGGGCGCTTTAACCATTAGGTTATCACGACATTAAGAGCTAGGATCTCGTTTTTAAATATTTAATACCATCATTCATGGCCTGAAGGCCCTGTGCGTGAGATAAGCGCACACCCACATAAATATCTAAATAGATGACAATTGCCTATACTTCGATATCTAAGTACATAATAAATAGAGATCGCCATATTATATAACCAAAATCATTTCAAACGAATACTTGTTACACAAAAATCTAATTCAATTTCCTTTCTTTGTCTTCCTAGGAATCGAACCCGGGCACTTACCTAATCCGCCCGTTGTGCACCCTAACATTCGAAAAGTAAAGTAGGCGGGGGCTCGATTGATTTTCATTATTCTAAGAATCACAGTCCAAAATAATAACAATTATTTTCGCAAAATAATAAAGAAAAAAAAGCAAAGAAACTTACTTTTTTCTGCTTTTGTTCTTGGGCAGAATGTATTCCATTCTTTTTTATACAATACTGTACAGACGTCTGACCACTCTGCCTTGCCGGCTTTTTCGTTAGCTTTGTCATGAAGTATCGGCCTCTTCTTCACCTCAGCAATAAGAAGATCTACGTCGATTACGTCAGAAGCAGAGCCACCGTTATTAGCTGGCGGGCCAGGCGGGGTAGACGGGGTAGACGGAACTGACGGATCTAGCTCAGACATGTCGGCGCTATACGCGGTCCTGTTTACGGTATAGAATGCCGTGCGGCAACTCGCCGCAACCCTTAGGTATTAACTGCAACGATATATAGTTATGCAATTCGGAAAGGGCGCGCTTTTGAAAACCTATTTTCACATCACTATTTTTATGACGTCACACTTAAAACACGTGTTCCAATTCCGTTTTTTTTTCGATTTTTTTTTTTTTTCATAGATTTTAACCGTTTTTCGCAACAAATATAGTCTGTTTCGTCGTTGTGTAGTCTGGAAAATGTTGTTGTTATGGTAAAGGATAATGACGGGGTTCTCATCGTTCACGTGTTGCGTAGGTTACAGCGTAGTACGCAGGTGCGGGATTGTCGCGAAATTGAGAGCGCCAATCAGAGCGGGAGGTGAAAAATGGAGCGAACTGTCAAAATTATTTAGGTTATAATTAAACTGATAATTTATTTGGACGTGATTATTATAGAAATTACGTGTACTCGGTCATGTTATGATAAAGATTAAAAGAAATAGATTAAAATAATTACTAACGCTTTAAAAAAGTTGTCTTGTCAGCGACACGCCAGGATTTTAATAAGTCCCCTTAAGACTTGTTACTTTGAATTGGTGTTTTAATTAATAACAATAAAAACTAAACTTAAAAATTCAAACAAATAAGTACAACAATTACTCCAATAACCGAGCAAAGCCATTGAAAATTGCTAGTGTTCAACCAAACAAAATTGTCATAATTGTACAACTTCTTTGCAAAGAAACAGCTTATCCCTACACACACCCATTTGACAGCTGTTTCTACTTTCCAACTGGAAAGAGACGGAATATCTTTATGACCAAAGATTAGTTTTTTAGATTTCTATGTTTATGAGACTTCAAGAACCCACGATAGAAAAAGACGGCATTTCTAACACAGATGTTTTTTGTTAACAGGTGCTAAAGTTCTGGATGCTTTACGTCAAGATGAGCAGTTTGTGCGGTGCCTCCATGCTGTTGGTACCGGCGGAATTGCAGGATGGCCTTGTGACCCAACCCGGACTATCATCCTGCATAAACCTGATGATAATGAAATAGTCAGCTACGGTGCGTATTTTCTTCAGAATGAAAACGTTAGTTAATATGGCTTGGAGAGGGTAGTAAAATAAACAAAGTAGCATTTGTGATAGTTATGTCGTATTTCTACACATAAGTACATTCTTTGAACGTATAGTTTTCTTAAGCCAAGCACTACGTTACCCAATGTATGTCGCTTGAATGGCATCAGCTATGTATGGGGTTGGGAATAATGGAATGGGGTTTATGTTATAGACCATCTGTCATATCATTCAGTGAGAACATGACAGATTATCATCCACCGTCATACATTAATTCATGAGGCAATCTTCCCCTTTGTGGTCTCTCGCAGTTAATGACCACACAACAAGGTGGCCATAACATTACCTAGGGCATTTGATTCTGTAATCAAATTACAGTTATTTTAATTACTTTACTTGATGTTTAAAAAGAAAACTAGTACACGTGACTGCTGGCGCCCTCTAGTGGCGCTAAAGCAAATTAAAATTTAATTATTGTTAAAACTGTAGCAATAAAGTACAGCTTTCAGAGGACTTTTTAAAGAACATTCTAAACTCATTTTCAATCTGACCTAAAATAGTCTAATTTGCCTACATTTTACGGAAATTAACCTTTTAATAAATATATCAGTCATTTTAAATACTATTGTTTACTTTGTTGTAACAGGTAGTGGTTATGGTGGTAACAGTTTACTCGGCAAGAAGTGCTTCGCTCTCCGTCTAGGCTCCGTAATCGCTCGCAGAGAAGGTTGGCTCGCTGAACACATGCTGGTAAGTTTATAAGATCATTAATAACAGTAATATTAAAGTTGATACTGCAATAAAATTATAGTATGTTTTTCAAATCGTGAGAGTAGTGGAAGATTGCTATGAGATTTTTGAACATCCCACTTAAGATCCTTAGACGATTTGTATTTTAAAATAGAGATAAGTTTATACAGCATTTACCAGATAATATTAAAAATCTAGTTTTTTCTCGCGACTTCATCCGCGTGAGATTTGCTACAGATTTCAATTTTAATTTTTGCGCTTTCGTATCCAAATATGCTAATGTCGCGGAGAACTTTGCTTGCGCGATCTAGGAATCGTCTGTAGTACGCATAATGTGTGATAGATGTCGCTACAATATTAAAACAATAGTCTACAGCACTCAGATAACGTAACTTCCTATTAGAGAAAGACTTGTTTTTATATCGCGTTCAATCAAACAAATTCTTCATCTTTATAATATTAGTATACATATTAAACACTAGCGACCCGACCCGGCTTCGCATGGACCTATAGCCTTCCTCGATAAATGGACTATCCAACACAAAAATAATTTTTCAATTTGAACCAGTAGATCCTGAGATTAGCGAGTTTAACCAAACAAACAAACAAACTCTTCAGCTTTATTATATTAAGTATAGATGTAACAGAATTTGTATCAAACCTATCTCCCCTAAAAACCTAGAAATACACAACAAAATATCAATAAAAACCTTCATCTTTCAGATCGTCGGCGTAACCGATCCCAAAGGTCGTAAGCGCTACATCGCAGCCGCATTCCCTTCAGCTTGCGGCAAGACCAATCTCGCTATGATGACTCCGACCCTGCCTGGGTACAAGGTGGAATGTGTAGGAGACGACATAGCCTGGATGAAGTTCGATAAGAACGGTGTTCTAAGAGCTATCAACCCGGAGAATGGATTCTTTGGAGTTGCTCCAGGTAAGAGAAACGATGTGACTTTGAAGAATATTTACTTTTGATTGAAGAAGGACAGAATAATTAATACAAATGATAAAAGAACCGCTTTTTTTTTTAAGTCATTTATATAACTATCAGTCTTCGCGTGAATGTTGGTTACCGCAGGAGTAGATAAAGTCGCAGATTAAAAAAAAAGCTACTTCTGTCTTTCATTGCAATAGGTGTAGTGGTTTTATCCTAATGAGGTAGTCAGAGCTTTACTTTCGCATTTAAAATAACAGTGGGGATACAAGCAAGGCTTACGAAAGAATATGGTCGCAATTAAATAAAAACACACATCGAGTAAAAAACAGGTTTCAGACGGTTTAGTCAGCTATTCTGATTTTCTGAACCTCGTATCGTGCATAGACAAAAAATCTGAAGAATTTTGTTTCAAGTTTCATTATCTAAATATTGTATTTTTTTCACAGGAACTTCAGAAGCGACCAACCCCATAGCAATGAAAACAGTATTCCAAAATACGGTATTCACCAATGTAGGCGAAACCCACGACGGTGGCGTCTGGTGGGAAGGCATGGGTACCACCCCTGAGAAGCTGACCGACTGGAAGGGACAGCCATGGGACTCCAGCAAGAAGACACCCGCTGCTCATCCTAACTCTAGGTAGGCTGAATGACTTCAAACCTTTGTTTGATAAAAGTTAGGAAAATTGTCTAAGGCCGTCAGTGTCGCCAGCGTAAAATAACCGAAGAACTAATAAGGAAATGTTGAATTTAACCTCTATTTTTTTACAGATTCTGCACTCCTGCAGAACAATGCCCAATAATCGATGGCGAATGGGAGAGTGCTGAAGGAGTGCCTATCTCCGCCATCTTGCTCGGCGGTCGGCGACCGGCTGGCGTGCCTCTAGTAGTTGAATCAAGGGACTGGCAACATGGAGTGTTCATGGGCGCTACCATGAGGTCTGAAGCCACCGCTGCGGCTGAACATGCTGTACGTATATTATTTTGTATCTTAGTTACGATAAAAACGTGTAAATGTATTTACAATACGTCATGAATTTCTTGCATATTTTGGCCAAATGATCAAATACTACGGGCCCGTGGGGTGTCCGGACTAGAATAGCACCCACCCATTTCATGCCGAAGCTGTCGTAGAAGGCGACTAAGGGTGGCAGCGGCTTCCATGCTACTTAATAACTTCACTGCGATCCCCAAGCCGCCTGCCAAGCATGGATTATGCGTCCCCCCTTATGGGGGGGTCTTTGTTCAACAATGGACGTAAATACTGTTACATAATATTAACTCCACTTTTTCTATTACAGGGCAAGGTAGTGATGCACGATCCGTTCGCCATGCGTCCGTTCTTCGGCTACAACTTCGGCGAGTACATCAAACACTGGCTGTCGATGCCACAGGCTGGTCGCAAGATGCCCAAGATCTTCCACGTCAACTGGTTCCGTAAGAATGATGAGGTATGTATTATTCACTGCTTTTTTATATCATACTAGCTTTTGCCCGTGACTTTGTCGCCCAGAATTTTCTTGCGGATACCTTAAATTCCGATAAGCATAGTTTAGATAGATTGTTGGTAAAATTCTCTTGTTAATTCGGTTTATTGTACCATGTCATGAGGTATCCTTATGAAGTTCGTGAGTTTATCCAATGTTCAGATTTCTCAAGCTAAATATTTGACATATAATTCCTAAAATTTCAAGGGATTGTTTACCACCTCATAATAGACACTATTGACATATTTAAAACACAATTACCTAGTATGAAATGGTCCACCAAGTAATTTAATAAGATCTATATCGGTCTAAGAATTTTCCATACTAATAATATTTCTTTTCTTCAGGGTAAATTCCTCTGGCCCGGTTACGGCGAGAACTCCAGAGTCCTCGATTGGATCCTTCGCCGCTGTGACAACGAGCCCTGCTTCACCGAAACCCCACTCGGAAATATCCCAACTGAGAACGATCTCAACACTCAGAACCTAGGCCCCATTGACATGAAGACTCTTTTCAGTATACCTAAAGACTTCTGGCTCCAAGAAGCAAACGCTATCGAAAAGTATTTCAAGGACGAAGTCGGACAAGACCTGCCAGCTGCCATGTGGGAAGAATTAAACAAACTTAGGAAGAATGTTCAACAGTCTTAATTTTTAAACCAAAGATTATTAGTTTTAAGCTTTATTGTAAGTTTTGGAATGTAAAGGTGGGTCCACACCTGCGCACACGCATGTGCAGTGCAGTTCGTGTGCATCTAAAGGCGGATCCACATTTGCCCAATCCGATCACCATATTAGTATCGCCGACGCGTAACATGATCGCCTATCTGATGATACACGATCATAATACGCCGTTCTGATACAAAGCGCAATACGACCCATTCCATTTCGAGTCGTCAGAGTTTTTGTCCGGTCATCAAAGGAGATACGGATGCGGCACGGTTTACCGATTCTTTTTGAGGATACGACAGGTACGATACGGAGTAAAATAAAGGCGTCCGTAAGTAGATACGGAGCTTGATACAGTACGACGAATGTTACGATGATCGGAACGCACAAATGATCATAAATGTGGATCCGCCTTTAGAAACATAGTATGGACACATTTGGATATGCACACGCGAGGTTAGCAAGTACTAAAGTGTGCCTATAAAGCCTATGAATGTGCGATGCGCAGATGTGGACTCACCTTAAAGATACTACTTATATTTCTTTTTTGTGTATAGTCTTTGCAAACATTCCCGATATTTTATGTATTTTTTTTTATTTTAATCGAACGCTGGTCGTAATATTGAGATAAAATGATGTAAAAAGTTTTGAAAAGGATGGTATCTAAGAAAGTTGGTATGAAGTACGAGAAGGCTGTGTTATTTAAGTAAAATAATTATATTAAATAAGATAAATATGTCTTAAACGATAATGAATTACTCATCAAATAATGGATAAATATTTTTATACATATGTAAATTAACTTTTAAAATAAAACGTATTATTCAATGAGTAACTTTGAATTTTATTCAATTGTAACCACAATAGTATAATGTTTCTTAATCAACATACAACAATTTTTGTACATACTTACACTTAAAACTATTTCATATGTTTAGCTGAGAAAACACGGACGCCATCTTGTGTTGAAGCTCGAGCGTACTTCGTCAAAATGGCGTTGACATTCAATTTCTCTGTTGCATAGCATCTGGAAAATGCATTATTATTGTGAATAATTCATACAGTACGTAAAAGCCACTTCAAATAAACTCGACGTATTCAGTAGATCCACTCTAAAAATTATTTTGGCCTTATCCTTCTTTTTAGTATAAGACAAAGTCGCTCCCGCTGTCTGTACGCTAAGATCTTTTAAACTGAACAACGGATTTTAATGCGGGTTCATCGATAGATACTTCGAATGTGATTCAAGAGGATTAGAAAAAGGGATCTACGTATAGGTAGTTTGATCCACGTTGCATCCGTGCTAAACCGGGGCGGGTCGCTAGTTAATTTATGGTGATAGTGAAGTTAGATATGTTCTACTTACTCAATATAGGGCGATATTTGATCGACAGTCCACTTTGGTTTAGTTTGAAATAATATTTTGAACCGCTCGTGAATTTCCTCGGGTAAATCGCTCTCAGCAAATCCCCACACGACCTGCGGCGTGGACGATTTATCAACTAATGCTATACCAGATAACAGCGACTCCTGAAAAAAAAAAAACAACATAGGTACTTGTTAAATTATCTGAATAGCAATCACAAATATACTTAATCATAATATTCTTCCGATCTAATTTTGATCACGATCACCATTCGCCTAGCCTTGGCCCAAACTATGTTGCGGTTTGCTTCCAGTCTAACTGGATGCAGCTGAATACCAGTGTTTCACATAGAGCGACTACCTGTATGACCTCCACAGCCCAGTTACTGGGTAGCATGCATATCTGTGGGTAGCACGATACCCGTTATAGTAAGACTGGTAGTAAGACAACGACTTTCAAAGGTCTACGAATGGCAGCCGGGACCAACGGCTTTTCGTGTTTTCCGAGGCACGGAGGTGTCTACTGACAAATTCCTAATGGAAAAACGCAAAGATACTATGCACGACCTGGGAATCGAACTTAGAACCATGCGCTCAACAGTCGCGCTTGCGACAATAGAACCAATGAGTCATTAAAAAAATATTTATGTAAGTACACTTACATCTGTAACCATTCCTTCAGGTACTGAGTCTCTCCAAGCTTGCAAGAACTCTGCCAAGTTGAACTTTCCGGCACTCTTCAATAAGACTCTAGCTAGGAACCTACATACTTTGTCTTGCTTATACTGGTAAAACTGTACGCCATCCTCAAGAATGGACTTCGTAGTATAAAATCTGAACATTGCTTCCAAAATTGGCTGAGGAACTAATTCTTTGAGACTGTCTATAGTTATTTCTTTAGATATCCTGTCTAAAAGCCAAGAATTCTCATCTATGAGATCCAACATGTAGGACAAAACACGAAATTCGTAATCAAATTCAAGTAATCTATAATGTCCTTCGATTTCTATCGCTTGAATTTTCTCCAGTTCTTCATTTAATTCCGCTTTAGACGCCTGGATTTGGTTACAGATTGCATCGTAGTTTAGTAACTTCGTTTTGTCTATAGCATATTCTAACTCCAAGCCCTGATATCTAGTGGGTTCTAATAGCTTTCTTAACTTTGACAGTCTTGGTTTGCACGGTTTTAACTCGTAATATGTAAAAAAGGTATTGATAATATCTTTGTGAACAATATTTCTTGGCGGTTTTGCCCCTTCATCGGATTCAGTGGATTTGTTCAAACTAGCGTTGGACTTATCAAATGATGAGTCTGATTCCATGGAGTCATTTTGTATTGTTTCGTCTAGTCCTGTTGATGCTGCAAATAATAGTTCAGGGACTAGCAGAAGACTGTTTGATGTTTCGGCTTCCTTTACATCGTAAGTTTTGTTGTTTGTGCAAAGTACTACATTCTCGTCAGGATCGCCTGTAAATTACATTAATGATATGTTAATAACCTTTTGACCCCACGGTCATGTTAAGGTGATAAACCAAATTATGCCCAGCACGCCACGGTCACGACTAGGTATGTATGAGTATGTAACTGAGCTTGGCGCCGAGTGCACGTTTTAGCTTTTCTGACGTGGCGGTCAAAAGGTTAAATATAAAAATGATCTTGTAGTAGTAGTAGTATGACGGGCTGGTGTCCGCAACTCTACGTCTCAGCGCGTATTTTGCGTACAGAAATGATCATGTATTAACAATTTCAAACAACAAAAAACCAATTTCATAAAACTGGCAACCGCCTTGAACAGCTAAAAAGTTAAAAGTAACTTAACGTTGCAAGTGCTTTGATTCTGTTTGTTGTTTTGTATTGCCACACACTTTCGGACCAACCCTGAGGCATTAAAAAAAATATTCTCGAAATCGATCGCAGACCGACTACGTAAATTATTTTACGCTTACCTATTATCAATATTGATGATACCTGAACCCTGCTACTTTTTAATCCGCGACTTCGTCTGCATCCGCGATAACCGGACTTCACGCGGACGAAGTCGCGGGCAAAAGCTAGTATATTATATAGTAGATACGCGTGCGGTTAAAAACTAGTTGAATATTCCTTAAATGAGAGCTATCATCGTTATCATAACCTTAGTCAAAAACCGTTCACTGCTGAACACAGGTATTTCTCACAAATCGCAACAGCGGCAAGTGCTGATGCTGAACTTCCGAATAGAGTTGTTCGTGGCGACATCTATCACACCACATGCGGACAATGTTCTCCGCGACATACATTATGGAGAGTAGAGGGGAGCACTATCTCTGTGTATAAAAAGCGTCAGTTGAAATGTGCCACGTAAGGGTGGCGCTACAATCGCGACCGGGTAAAAAATGTCTAACTCGGCGTACTTCAATCTGTCAACAACTTCTACATCACGGATCTATGGCTACATTCATACCATATCCTGTGCCTACGCTAGCGCCATTTTGGCGGGTTTCGGAACTGTTACCATGCTGCATAAAGGCTCTCCCCTACAGGTGCGTTATTATCGGCCGATAATATCGATTGCGTTATTGTGATATTTGTTTTCAGTACATTTTGTACTAGGACGGCTACGAAGTTACACTCTGCTGCGATAATAATGACACAATAGCAGTCGGACGCTTGAGTTCCTCCGTTCTGCGATATTCCGATATGAGTTCTTAGATCACAGCTGCGAGATCGTTAGTACGTCAAGGACGAAATTTGGTTTGACCAACGGTTACCGAGTATTCTAAAAATCTATAATATGAATATTGAGTTTTCATCAGACGAAGAATTTTTTAACAGTAGCTACTGTACAGTGTGACCATAACAAAAATTACAAATCTGCCCGACATTAGCGAAAAACCTGCCAAAAACACGAATACGAAATAGAATTATCGGATGATAAAAACGCAGCTGTGTGCAAGTAATCGGGACGCATTATCACAAAAACGCATCCGGTATTATCGACCGGTAATAACGCGTCTGTGTGGGAGAACCTTAAAGCTGGACACTTTTTCAAATTTCCCCGCATATGGGATAGTGCTCCTTATCTCTACCCTCCATACATTATAATATAAAATCCCGACAACAACTGCCAGGCAGTAGCCCAGACTACAATATAATATCAGTAGCCCAGAACCAACACCCGTCTGGTCGGAGGAGGATCCTTCCACCCTGTTCCTCATACTTCTAAAAGTTTGCTATAAAGCCAAATTATTATTGAATTTTAATGAAACAAGGAGGGTAGTTGCTTATACTTAACATCAACCAAGCATATCCAAGACTTGTGTCTTCAGTACCAACGTGCAGCATTTGCACTCTCTTAGTCGGAGAAGCCAACCTCTGAAGTTGACGGCGGGAAAGCCAGGACTATGTGCGTAACTGTTTCTCAGTACAAATAATATGAATACAAACGAATAAAGGAGTTATTATACCTTTGAAAAACAGGTCGTTACCAGCTTCTATTTCCTTCAAGAGAGTATCATCCAGCAGCATGAGTTTCAAGTTATCATTATGTTTGCTGGTATCTGGGAATCGTAATACTTGTGTGACTTCAGTTAGCTCCGACTCGTGGAGCTTTGCAGTTTTAATTATTTTCCTCACCTGTTCTGGAGTTCTTAATTCACTGGAATAAACAATTGGATTAAATATTGGCAATTTTATAAATAACTTCTAAAATAAGAACGTACGTGCATAGAACCCGATATATTAATATGTACTAATATCGAACGCAGAAACTTTCTTGACCCGAACAAAATTTTATTACATACAAATGTTGAATTCGATTAAAATCAATTAAATTGAAGGCCTAAAAATACTAATTATTATAAAAAATCTTATATCTAAAATCATGTAAATTAATATTATTTTGTGAATAATAGCAGAATGAATATTTCATTTTTTAAATTGTCTATTGCCATATTTTCGATGTTGACAACATTCATGTAATAAAATGTAATTTGTTATCTATACTTTTTGCAGTCTTTTGACATTGACGTTTCATTGATTTTATTAGATAGATTTTAAAAATTCGCTGCGTGATAGCTAAATCACGTTTTAGCTGTAGATTAATTAAAACAGTGTTAAAAATTGCAAAATGTCTTTATTTGGCGATATACTATCCATAAAAAATGAAGAGAAGGCACAGCAGGCGGGGGCAAGTCTATCCCCATATTTGAACTTCGATCCCCATATCATACCGAAAATGCAGCCAGAATTCTTATATCCTGACGACAGTCACATGGCATCTACTGCTCGAAGGTCTAACGTAGCTCTACCCATCATTGGAATGTCCTTCATGACAGGATCAGGTAATGAGATGATGAAATTGTAATATAACCTCCAAATTATTATAACATTTTTACATAACTGTGTAAGGCCGAATATGTAAACAGTATGTGTTTGCTAGGCATGAGAAATCACGATTTTAAAATAATTATGTACATATTTTCCGGACGAACTTTTTCTCGCCACATGAGCTCCCTCTTAAAAGTTTGTACTTTTAAACAAAACCTTAATGAAATATGGATTTATGTTGAATCAAAAACATATGATCCACAATATAAATAGTAGTTTCTCTAATGACGCAGTAACTATCCCAGTTTATTTACATTATTGGCACCAATTTAGAGTATGTTAATCTGTTTGTTTATGTCCTTACACTTATGCAAATTGTTAATTTATTTGAATTTTGCCCTTTATACTTTATACCGGCTATTCGACTTCAAAGTTTGTAATAGACTATTTATACTAGATAATAATTTGTAGATATAACATAATTTAACTAGAACAATGTTACATCAAGTATTTACATATAAGATACCAGTTAGAATATGACAGAATTATTGTAACATATTTCTAATCTTACTGTACCTACTATTTATACTGAATAAGAATATGAGTAACAAAAAGAAACTGCTTACATAAAATACTGTGACAAGTAACTGTAGGAGCACTTAATAAATTAATAAATATATTCACAGTGAGCAACATCAGTTTAAGCTTTATTTTAAAACTTGTTTTCAACTCTGTTTCAGGGTTGGGTGGTATGTCAGGCTTATACAAAGGACTAAGGGCAACGACACTAGCAGGGCAAACAGGCAAGGTGCGACGAACACAAGTTATCAACTACATCATGAAACAAGGTCAGTTTGCATTATGCAAATTTTAATCTATGAATTAGAATAAATAGAGAGAATATACTGTATGTCCAAGAATATCTCTACTTGGGCCAAATAGTCTCTTTCCAGACAAGGCAAGATAAGGAAATTGCACGCTGCACAGAAAACGCCTGGATGAGCTACTGGTCCATGAAGGAACAGTTTAAAGGTACTCTACCACTGTAGGGCAAGCTAATGGACATTTGTGTATTCTTCCCATCTTGACCTATGGAGCACAGACTTGGTCTTTGACTAACATCCAAAAGTCCAAACTTAAGGTTTGCCATTGTGCTATGGAGCGCAGTATACTTGGTTTTAAATTAACCGATTGCATTCGTAATACCATATGCGCTCCAAAACACCGATCGTTGATGTGGCTCAAAAGTAGTCAAAAGGCTGCCCAGCTTAAATGGGACTGGGCTGGACATCTTTGTGTGTGTGGCTGTAAATCCCAAAATGGGTGCCCTGAAATGACGAGACGGCGCCGCGGTAGACCACGCAAGAGATGGTGGGATGACTTGATAGCTTCCTTAATAATTGGCAAGACATGGCTAGAAGTCGAGAGAGAGAGAGAAATGGAAGGAATGGAGGGAGGCGTTTGCCCTGCAGTGGGACAGTACAGGCTAAATATAATAATAATAATAGAAATAATGTTTATCTATGTAAGTTACTTTGCATCATGAAACTGTGTTTATGTGGTATTCTTAGAGAATATAGGAATTTTGTGAGTATACAGTTCGGTTTCAATAGCAAAATGCTAATTTTAATGGTTGGCCTTCATGATACAGGATATCATAGTACAAGAGCCAGGACTATACTGATGATAAGACTATCCCTCACTCATTAACGTATTGACCGCCAGTCATGTATAGATGACAAACCAATTACTACTACTCTACGAATTACTACTCTATGAAATTACGTATAGAACATATATTTTTATAGAGTAGACATTCGTAGCTTGGCACCGAGGGCACGTTTTTTGCTTTTGACGTGGTGGTCAATAGGTTAAGACCTTAGAAAAGGAGGTTACTAGTTGATGACCTAGTCCTTTAAGGTCCTATTTAGTTGCAGTAGGCATCCCATTTAAGATATTCAAGGGGGGCAAAGGAGCAACTGTTTTGCCACTTATCAACCCACTTATTAAAATAACCTTAATAAACCTTCAATACATTCTTGCAGGCACAAACACAGGCTGTACCCTCGGCATCATTGCATCATTCTACTCGTGTATCGCACTCGGCGTCACGTGGATGCGCGACAAGGAAGATACCGCAAACACTTTCATCGCTGCAACCACCACTGGCATCATCTACAAAAGCACCTCTGGTCTCCGCTCCATGGGCCTTGGGGCCGCAGTAGGCCTTACCCTCGCAGGAGTCTACACGCTCTTAACTGATAACGACAATATATGGAGCAAAGCTAGATACAATAGATTGTGATTCAACCCGCCTATAGTTATGTAAATACTTAATAGACTGTTATGTTTAGTTTTTTAACGAACGACGCGACGCCAAAGGATCTGTCAGGACGCTGGGACTTATTTGTGCCATGTCCCCCGTACCTGTTTAGATTAATTTATGTATAGTGCTTTTTGGTATCCATAAACTGTGCAGTTGGGTAGCTCTTGCCATTGTGGCAATTGTGTACCTACTTATAATATTCTTTCCATTGTCAATGTTTTTTTCGATTTTTAATAAATTTTGTGTCTTTTTTTATAACTTGTTACACAAACTCCTTGACACTACCAAAAGGTTTCCCACGCCAAAACTAAAGTGGGTACTTCGTAAATTATTGTGGAAGTCTAAAGGTGCAAAGAATTGCTCAATGTTCAGATATAATCAGATATCACGCTTAGGTTCTGTCTTGAAAATTGACTATGTCCATATTCAACTTTCAAAAGACTGCTAACCTATAATAATATTGAATGATTTGTTATAAGTGATTTACAAATAAAATATTATATTTATCTTTTTTTTTTTATTTAAATTACGGACAGTTTATGGATATCTTACCCCCCTGTGTTACGTACATATTCCCGCCTTGTCGTATCAGGACCGCACAAATATGCATAAGCGTTAATAAATGAGTTAATTGAAAAATAATGTTTATTTCATTCACGTCGTTTTACACAGTGCAGTTTGTACAATGTTGTATTTACAAGTGGCGATTACGATGGGATATGTTATACATATACTAGTAGTCTGCGATAGATGACAGTACATAAGTTATTGGGATGGGTATTTCTATAGCCCTGGATCCCTTTTAGTCTAGTCGAGCTAAAAGGAGTCGAGAAAAACGCGTAAGACTCAAGTGCACAAAAATAACAGGTACATTTAATTACTCGAGTAAACATAAAAAAACAAGTTCTGCTAATTTGTGACAAAAAAAGAGCCTTATTAGTATTTCAGTCAAGCTGGTTTGCCTCGCGGGTGGATCTGACCCGCATGCGTGGCCTTATCAAAATAACATCGATTACGTTTAATGGAGACTGTTTTTTTTTTGGCAACGTGCCTTTGGCCCGTGTGACATTTCAGAGATCAAGGCTATACACGCATACTGATGAGATGGGACCAGCAAGCAATAACCGCTCCAAAAAGCTCTAATAACTTAATTTCTGTTAAAACAAGTGGGTCAAGCCACCCTAGTTTAAACCAGTTTGGAACGCCTGCACGGATATACTGACGTCGCGTTAGCTCGACCCGACCTTGACATAATAATCTCCCTTGGGGTGCGTACATATTGGCGAACGCTCAGAAACCTTTCATGAGCTGCGGTAAACTTCTTTGAGATAATACAGTACCTACCTCGGTTAATGACACATTGAACTTTGGAAAGAAATTTCCTGAGTGACAAAGATGCACTACCTACGAAAAACAATGTGCCTTATCAAATGAGAGGAATATTGTACAGGTCCACGGAACTGAATATTCTCTGACAAGAGCTTATGTCTCAATTAAAAAGGTTTTAAGTAGGTACTTGCTCGTACCACCTGTTGTCCACTCTAAGCGGTTTCGCCAATGTGCCCGCACCCTTTCATAAGCTTACGCCTTCAAACAATTTTATTGAGCAAACAGGCCCTTCATGGACTATACCATAAAACTAGCTATTTATAAAAATTACAATGCCAGCATTAACATCCATTATTTGAAAACAAAACAATTTGGCACCCAATTATTTACAAATATTCGCGTAAAATAAAACATTGGTTGATCCAATATCGTGATTAACTAGCGTTGTAAATAATACGAACATTTATTTCCGGATGGCTGATAATTTATGCCTGGAATGTATTCAGACCTTGACTTTCGGACTTAATAAACGGAGTATATCCTTACTGTAGTACTATTCTTTAAAAATCTCCCTCGGTGAATTTCAGTGAAGATAGTTGTCAATCCCTAGCATGAGGACCGATGACAGCTCACCTCAAACTCACTCAGAGGAAGGCTTTTACAGAATGGACGCTGGTATGTGAACGAGGTTTTAAACCTCAGTTTTTTTTTTAATACAACCGGAATTGCGTGTTCGTTGTGCTTATTTTAATTTCAGTGAAGCGTCATAAATGTGCATCACACAGTAGGCGGGACGCAGGGGTGATACTGTATATTCTATCAAGAGGAGGCTTGGGTCTAGTTGAAGGCAATTGAAAGTTTTCGGAACATCTATCATTGGTTAATAGAGGTCAATTCATTCCATTAATAATTTTGATCCCGCTTATCTACAATCGATTGAAATTCGACACCAATCGAACATCTTTCCAATATTTCATAACATTGTGTATAAGAAATTATGTCATAGTTTATTAATTAACAAGCGCGGTCCGTTTAATATCAATGTAATGAAGCAACTTCAGCCAAATTGCGTAATAAACTCACAATCGCGTTAGATTTTTTAAAACATTATGACGCAAATAATGGATTTGTATCCCTTATTTTAAAAAGAAGCGAGATTGTGGGTGTGAGTTACGCAATTGGGGTGATAGTCTCGATAAAATATCTTAGAAAAAAATCCTTCAAGCGATAACAATGTAATTTATCTTATTCTTTACTTATCTATGTTCAACAACACAACCGTTCATTATTTTGCGGTTTTACTTTACAATTGGATGGATTTTCGTGTGTTAGACGAGTAATTTGAATAGATAGGGCTATTCCGATTGTCAGTTATGTTATAAAGTTATAATCTAATTATCGATTGTAATTCTGAATTTTACTTCTATCAAAAAATAATTTACAATTTTATTACTTAGCACCTGCACATGACAGTAGAAAATACCTATTAATGTAATCACGCTATAGGTAATTCGAAACTGAACTGAAAATTAATACATCGTTCTGGTTATTGTATCTATCGAAGTATCGATACATATTTCCGAAAACGGCCTTCAGAGATCACGGTTCACGGTTCTAAAGATAATTCTAACTGATAATGAAACTGGCCGCTGTATTATTTCACAGACAGAGATATACAAATAAGAAGCAGATTCGAGAGACTTGAGTGCCTCATAAAAGGCGTGGTGTAATGCCAAACATTTGCAGAATATCCTCCTGTGACTTATAATGTAATAAAGCTGTACACATCTTTCTGATAAGGTGATGATAATAACAATGATATCAGCGCGAAATTAATAATTTCTAATGATAATGACAAGACCACCAATTTTGACCTTTAATCACAAAACTGTCAAGGTCCGCAAGGAGGAGGTTCGTGGGCGCTGCAAAAGCTATCAAAGTACCGCGGTAACTGACGAATCAAAAGTTAGATCAAAGTACCGCGATAATTAGCAAAATGACCTTACTATCCTGCTATCGATTGGGTCAACAATATGAACGATAAAACCCTGTTATGATTAGTTACCGCCACTGACAATCGTAACGCGCCGTTTGCGATACATAAATACACAGATAGGACATTTACACATACAATATAGAGATTCTAAACAAACAATCTACTAAAATAGTATACGAAAATATGCTTCAACAATGCGAATAAATCCCGTATACTCAAACGATATTCAAGTATCTTAAAAGTATTTCTCTTGCTACAATACCTCTATGCGACTTAAAGTGACTCAAATTTGAGTAGCGTTTGAGTATTGGGCCGTATAATAAGTAACACATACTTAATTAGACTAACGAGGACAATCACTTATTTTTAAGACTGGAATTGGACTGTTTTCTTTGATAGATACACTACATAATAGACACATTACTTACAACTTTGAGTGATATTTTTGGCTTCTTTTTCAAGCATCTGTTCAAAACTAGAAAAGTTTCCTCAACCGACTTCAAAAAAGAAGGGGTTCTCAATTCAACACTATGTTTTTTTTTTACGCGCGTTTGTTACGCGGTTTCTCCGGCAAATATTAACGGATTTTGAAAATTCGTTTTAATTCGATAGGGTATGCTTTTGGGCTCCCATATAAATATTATCGAAATTGATTAAGCGTTTTTTTGAAAAAAATCAACAAAACCCAAAAAAATATACGTATACCCTGTTCACAATAAGATTAGACATAAACACAAACCTTTTTTACAGTCCCTTCAACCGATTTTGACTTCTATGCCGTGGGCTTAAGGATGACATTAGAGGCAAAAAAGTGGTTACAATAACAACTGTTTACTGCAGTTGTCATTTGTCATGCTAACAACGCAATATGAGTCAAAATCGGTTGAACGGACTGTAAAAAAGGTTTTTGTAAATGTCTAATCTTATTGTGAACAGGGTATAGACGTTTTAGTTTCGCCGTTTCTTAATGGATTTGGATGATACAGAGATACTAAAAAACGAAAAATAAAAAAGCTTTTTTACAAAAAAGAAGAGAAAAATTAAAAAGTGATAAGTAAATAACTTTAGCACAGAACGCACATGACTTTAGTTTCGGAAATCGATGGCAATACAAACAATTTGTAATTATCCACACGAATGATTTTACAATTGAACTAAATGGTGGATATTTAGAGCATTTTGTATTAATAGGGTTCAATAGATTAAATATGCTGAATGTATTGGATTTCCCGCAAGATCTGATAAAGTACGATTAATTAGATTAGCGGTAACCAGAGTCGCTTTGCACTCATCGATAATAGGTACGAGAATATTTATTTTACTGAGAGTGTAGACAATGCTCATTCAAAGGCATGACACACTGAAATATTTCTCACAATTTTTAAAAGTTTATTTTCAAACAGTACAATACTAAGCTACTTGAATCATGTTACTGACACAGCGCGGGCACAGGTATTGTTGTGATGACTATGGGAACGGTAATTGAACCTGATAATAGATATTCTCATTCTGCCATTTCACATTAGATGAGATAATGCTATGTAACAAAATATAAAATTAACTAGCTTTCGACAGTTGAAAGACGACATTGCTTGCAATAATTCTATGCCAAGATTTTCAGTCGCGTTTAAATATCCGTTCATTTATTATCGTAAGTGGCGTTTATAATGCCGGCACTTCCCAAGTGCATTCGCCTTATTTGGATACTACACAAAATGGGCTTTATTTTAATAAAGATAAGGTAATTTTTTTATTATCCAAATAAGGCGAATATTTGCACAAAAACGCCATGTGAAGTGCTAGTAAGACAAAAATAAACTCCACGTTTTTAGGTGACCTTGCTCACACAGCTAACAAAATAAGACTTACAAATTGGATTACAATGTTTTAACATACGATAATTATCTAATTAAAACGTCTTCCGACATTTTCTTAGGTTACCTACTCAAAGATAAAATTAATGATTTAGTAAGTATTCATTTTATAACTACAATATTTACACACCTATTTATAATCGACGAAGTTTCATAATAATATCATGCCTTTATCAGTGAACAAACCATTCACCCAGGCATCCTCGGCAAGATTTTCAATAGTTTAAAACTGAATTATTACGTTATTATGCAGAATTATGGCCGTTATATTGTACATTGAATATTTTGGTCATGGTAATATACATTGTTAATTTCAATATTGTTTAAATAGGTAAACAAAGACTTGATCGAAAATGTACTCAAGTAAAATATAACATAATATTACAGGAAAATACTCAGCAGTATCATTAAAAATGTCTTATGTAGCCATGAAGGACAAATAAACACAAACAGGAGAATTAGTAATAAAAATCGAATACCACCACCAACTTGAATTTGGATTTTGATTTTTACATACCTACTGAATGTATTAAAACTCGAATTTAACCAAAAATCAGTCATTCCTAACAAGATACTTTGTCATTACTATAATTACAACTTAATTAACATCAGATACTTAATATCAGAGTATATAGATGAAAGTAGATTCTAAGACCATTCATTGGTCACATGTGATTTAAAATATACAAGTCAGCATGTCTTTAGCCAAAAGATTGTTTGCAAAGTTTTCCGGTCTTTAAAATAAGTATAGATAATGTAATTAACTTATTACAATCATAAATCAACTACATAACAAATCTTTATTTCTGGCCAGAAATGGTGTAAACTCAAAGAGCATACAATTCAAAATGCGAGCTCAGTGCCTTATTATTCTTTATTACACCACAAAGTAACGAAAATTGGCTATAATAAAAATATTGCAACAAAACTTTACACTTGCAATCCATTTTCGCAAGCAACCCCTAAATGCGATACTATTGCAGTAGATATAGAAACCTAAACATTTCACATACACACAATAGGGTGACCATGTCTTATCTTCCCATATTGTGTCTTGCAGTCATCGCTGCATCCTCTCAGGCTTGAGGCGCAGCAGTGCTTCTGTCACGTGGCCGCATTCAGTATAGACTTCATATCTTCTGGCAGTACACAGTTGAGGTCTTCCAGACGTCGTGAGAGCAATGTCCTGGTATTATCCGCCACTGGGGGATTACTCTTCAATACTTCTCTCAGTTTTAAGACCATATCTACAATTTCAACCTCCTTCTTGCCAACGGACCATTTCTTAAGGTCACTCTCAGCCAAAGCTTCTAGTTGCAATGCATGTAATTTATTTGTCAAATTGTTGTGTCTTTCATGAAACCAGGCACTGAAATTTGGGGTTCTAAAGTAGTTCCTATATAGCCCAATCCAATCACCTTTGATACCAGTAGTCAATTGAGGGCCTGACTGCTGCAATGTTGCAAAGAAATCTTCAGGGTTGAAAGGATTTGGTACTGGTGGTGCTCTGAATGGCGATATGTTCTTCTGTAAGGGCATGAGTGATGCCATGTACCTTTCCAATGGTATCATAAAACTTTGAGTCAGTTCAAGCAAGTGTCGCTTCACCATAGCTGTTTGAACTTCAGATGGACGGTCAGTTCTGATACCATTATGCAATTTTTTTATAATTGATTTATCTTTTTCCAAAAAAGGTTTATACTGGGTGTACACACCAGGAGCAGTATCCAAAAGCTTGAGGTTACCAACTTTTCTAAGTTTAGTTTTTATTGAAGAAGCATCTCCCAACTTAATGGTATGTGGCCAATGTTGCAGTGTTTTTGTAAAGAATGGATTGGTCACACCTAATATTACACAAGGTGGGTTGAATTGTTTCCTTGTAAACTCTTTAAATTCACTGTCATGTATAGTGAAATATGGTCTATATTCTGCCGAATACGGCAATGGCTGTATCAAGTATGTCAGTGCTTGAACTAATGCAGAACATTCAGTAGGTGAACTTGCCATAACAACAATAGGTTCAGCCGTTAACACTAACTCCCATAATAAATGTAAATGTGAAATAACACTGGATAACACATCAAATACATTCACATCCTGTATTGAAGCTAATATGTGAGGTACATTTGGAGAATGCACTTGTTTAGCTATGTCAGATCTAGTTATCTTTCCAGTCTGTTGGTTTGGAATGTACGATTGAAAAACTGTACCAAGCACAGGTAACAACACATTCTGCCCGGCGTCTAGTGCAGGCCACCTGTTAATATCATGACAAGCAGCTTCTAAGCTCCTTTCCCCTTCCTCAAAATGTTTAGGAGCAATCAATTGGATTACTTTGTAAAATAGATTTATAAAAGGTAATCTAGTAAGTAAAATTATACTTTTCTGGAAGTATCCTCGAGGTAAAGAGGGGTCCTTGACTTGCCTGAAGTACACGAAGCCCCAGTAGTGCGTAGAGTCGGCGCGCAACGTCGGCACGCTGTCATCATTGTACAAGATTTGCTGCTGTGTGAGATCCGTTCTCGAACGCAGACGAACATGGAACTGGGTGTCTCCCATACATCCCGAATTAGAGTCAGGGAACGCCAAATAACAAATATTACACTTTTCTTGATCAGTCAGTTTGACACCAGGAGGATACACACTTTCCATAGCCTGACCGAGCTCTAAGTCGAACGTAACCACACAAATGCAGTGCAACCAGTCGGAAAACCTGCTCCATTTCGCTTGGAACTCAAGTTCTGCGGCGGGCATTTCACCGTCCTCGTAATTTTGCAATCCACAAGCCATGGTATTTTCTGATTAACGAAAACACATCCCTACCAACCAAACTATTAACATTAACTTATTAAACACGCTTTAGCACTATGTTATCATTGTTTATTGCTATATAACGAATTTAGACACATTTTTTTGTTAATACAAACGAATTTATACGACAAAAACAACGGAGCGCACAGAAGTCGTCCCGCAACAGCTGTTTGACACAATCAATATGGCTGCGGGCGCCAAAACAAAAGTTATAACAAGTTTTTCGATAAAACTAACCAAAAATCTTAACATAAACGTATAATTTTTAGCCAATTAACTTACCCGCAATCCATGATTTCCGATTTTTCAGCAATTAAGATCGTTTTTCACTTAGATTTTACAAAAATCGGTTAAAAAATACGATTTCAAGACCAAGCTACCTAATGAATGCGTTTCGTTTTACAGAAAATAACGACTAGGTACCTTATAATAAAAAAAAATGAAACTACGTTCACTTAACTAATTTGTATTTAATTTTTAAAGTCATATTTATTTAATTATTATTGAATAATGTGTTAAAATTATAAAATAGTACAAAAATATATAGTACAAAATTCTCTTTTTTGGTTTCAGCACGGTAACTTTGTGGCCCAACGTCTCACCCGTCCGAGAAACTTCATGCAAGGAACTATTATGACAAAGCCATGATGCAACCGACCTAGGCGACAAAGCAAGACGCAATCATGGCTAGCCCAATTATATCTCCAATAAATTCGCTAGGATCTATCTACCCTTGGCTCCAGGCTAAAATCTCATTTTATGATCATGTGTCATGAATTCATGACTCATGATTACCAATTTGTGGTGGCTGGTGTGACCTAGAGTAAAGTAGAGAATTTTACGTGACGGTATTCGTAAATACATTACCTTTTTCTTTGTCATCAAACTTTTCTAACTGCACTCGACAATTCGACATGACGACGCAACCTGCGATTTTGTTTTCAAAGAAGCCTTCCGTGTAAAATGCATTGACACGGCGAATATAATACGTATGTAGTCTAGTAAGGCTATAGGATTTATTACTATATGGCCTAGACCTTCACATAGGTCACTTTCACCTACTCAACCAACTCTATGTCTTAAAATCAGAAGACGTCCTAAATCTTGACGTCACGGTTGGCGCAGTGGTTGATCGATTGACTGCTGTGCAGCGTGTTCGAATCCCGCCAAAGGGTAAACATTTATGTCTATACGTATGTATTTAAATATATTTGTGTATGTGTATAAACTCTCTAACACCCATAGTACAGTAGTTTGGGGTCAGATGGCCGTGTGTCAAATGTCCCCACATATTATTATTATCTAATAAAAGGAATGTGGTGGATCACGTCCGTCCAAACTACCGCTTGTAATCCACCCTGGATACACATAGATGAATCACTTGTTAGAGTCAATTATTACATCATAGGCCAGAGAAGCTACTTCTATAATGTTGCTACATATAGTATTAATTTACTTCTACTATTTCGAAATACACCTATGTGTACCTACTGTAAATCAAGTGCTGTAGTAGTTGGGCAAAGGTAAATAAAAAAGAATTCTATTGGCATTATATTTATTTATGTAAACGAAAGACAGGTTCAATCAGGGCTACATTCAGCCAATATGACTAATCGCCCGTTACATTTACTATAATACATAATTCACTTATTAAAGAATCACATTTTATATTATTTCAACTAAATACATGAAAAGTGGATTTATGAATGGCGTTCTAAAATAATACAGACTATCGGTGCTAAACGGGCATTCTTTAGCCATCAGACATACACAGAGTAGTAATAAATGAAGTGCTAATGTGATTAATGGGCTTACCACACGCACAAGCTTCACCACAGTTTTGCCTGCGCAGGCCGGTTTGTACACACGGCTACATACCAAGCTATACATTTCCAGTATAAGCTTATCGCGCCTTGTATAGAATTTCCTTACAATCAGAGGTCAGCTTAAACTGGAAATGTATAGCTTGATGTGTAGCCGTGTGTACAAACCGGCCTGCGCAGGCAAAACTGTGGTGAAGCTAGTGCGTGTGGTAAGCGCTTATCCCTCGGTTTCTCAAACTAAAACGAACGCAAAAATAATGTGATTAATTTTCAATCGCGTTTTAAGCTGCTGTGATTGGTCGACTCACTGAATTATCAACAATCTCAATAGCTTACGCGCGCATGACAATTTGACATAATCATTTTCGTTTGAGAAACCGGAGAATAGAGATTAGATTGCACATTACCACTTTATTTCTTGGTAATTCATACAGACAGTTATTCTACATATTAGATAAGTACAAAGATTTCGCTACACGGACTCCGTAATATACGTATGGGCAGCTAGATCTATGCGTCCGGATGCGCATTTGGGTCATGAGAACCTCTGCACTTTCAGCGCATTACATCGCATCGGATTGTAGCTTCAGCAAGTTACACAAGCTATTTGATTGTTATCGACCGCCTCTCAATTAACCAATCGGAATTGGATCGGTCGAAAGCATCCCAGTCGATAACGGTATAACCATCATAATTTGCTTCGTCATAGCCGGTATTAGCAAAGCTGACACCAGCATCGGTTTTCTCGCTCTAGTAAAAGATGTTTTTTGTACGTCAAAAAGGGACAGAGTTGTGGAAAAATACGTATCCTGACGGATAGATCAGGCTCTGCCCCTAGCTCATTCTGCCCTGTGAAGACCAATTTTATAGAAATCTTTGTACCTATAAATATCGGTTTTCTCGCTCTAGTAAAAGATGTTTTTTGTACGTCACAAAGGGACAGAGTTGTGGGAAAATACGTATCCTGACGGGTAGATCAGGCTCTGCCCCTAGTTCATTCTGCCCTGTGAAGACCAATTTTATAGAATCTTTGTACCTATAAATAATACCCTCACGACTTCGACGTTTTATAAATATCGTAACTTATGTAGGTGTTTCTGTATTTATTTTGCACTATATCAGAGAATTGTAAGTAAATGGAATACTCACATTAAGTATATTCTTTTTTTTTTTAATGTGCGAGGACAGAAATCATTCTTCCTTTCCCAGACATTCTTCCTCCATTGACTCACTACTCTGTATCTATTACATTATTGTCGACGCAATCTCGTATCTACTGAAGTAAAAATGGGGCAGCCTTAAGAATTCTTTCTTTTGTTCAATTAAGTTGATCGTGTATTGCGTTCGTGATACGTATGATGTTCTTCGTACAATTAATTTATGAAAGTATGAAGCTTGACTGCCACATGATACAATTTCGACAAAATTGACATCGGAATGTGAAGTGATATACGAAATGGATTAACGTTTCGTACTTTCATAACAAATTGTAGCCCCGTAATAATAAGTTATATTACTCTCAATATGTGAATAACATGCAAAAGAGAAGTAACAGTGGCCCATTACTAAGTATAGTCGTTGCAGATTACAATCGCGTTTCATGTGACTTTTTCGTACAAGCATCGTCAACTTGGTACCCCTCAGGAGAAGCGGAGTAACGAGTTAATGACGACGTCCGTACATTGACAACGAGTTTAAATTGCAACGACTGAAGTGCGCTCGGTAAATTCCAGTTTTTTTTCCTTGATCGATTATATGGTTGGCAGCTACAATTTGCAAGTTGACATTTGTGAAAAGACACCGGTTTTTATCATATGGGATCTTAAAGTTAATACGATCATTTTCTTTTATAAATTGCTAAATTATAACTGATGTTGCAATACGATATGACCCTGTTCCAAAGAACGATGCACGAGAAATCAGTCTTTAGTGACAAAAGTTTGTCGTGCACAGGCTATGTTGAAAAAAGTAGATCAAGGTTTAGAAAGAAAATGTCAAACAATTATGGGTGGCAGAGACAAAGCCAATTTCTTTTTAAATTCTATACTCTTTGTAAACTAAAATTCACGTTAAAAAAATAATACTTGTCGAACTCAGCAACACCAAAAGAAATGCCTAAAAGCAGATGGGAATGGCTTACTATTATTTTGTAAATAGTTATAATTTAGAAACTTTACAATTTAGACAAAATGGTTATTAGATTTATTTAACATTTTAACCACTATAAATAAATAGAAAATATTAAACGTTGAACACGCACCAATTTTCGAGTTACAAACGTCCCGAAATCATTTTAAATTATTTCTTTTTTTTTTATAAATTATAATATACTTATGTAGTTTTTTCTTTAAGTAATTAAATAAAATATAAAAAATATCTGTTAACTTTTTTTTATATTTTTATAGCATTACGTCGGAATATAATGTATCCGGGACGCCTGCGTTTCCCAAAATAAAAAAATCTACTTAATATTACCGCGAATCTGTGACACAAACACAAATTATTATCTGTGCATAAATATTTAAAATAGTGTTAAAAAAGTGCTAAATTATTCATAAAAGTGTAAACGTTTTAGGATACACAATAAAATTATAAATAATTCCATGAAAATAAAAAAATAATTAAAATATCATCAGATTTACATAATTGCACAGGTCGAAATATAAGTTTGACGAGTTTGAGCTTGGTAGAATATTTCAAGCTGTGTGCAGCCGCGTTTGGCTTTATAATATCAAGATGTTAATTTACTATTACATAAATTACTTAAAACTTATCGAAATTAACATATAATTAGTATTTTTAGATTACATTGTGCTCTAACTATGGCCCACACTAGAGGGCTATTTAATTTAATTTTTGACGACTTAGCCATAACGCACATATATAATGGACACAGCTTGAAATAACTTAAGTCTATACACACATGTCTGTCAATTTCGTAAGTCATAAAGTAAAAATATTTTTTTTATTTTTTTAAATTGGCTTTAATTTATGAATGACTCACTTTTGCCCGCGTCAATGTCGGTTATCACGAATGCAGACGAAGTCACGGATTCAAAAGTAGTCTACGTCCTCCAAGCTATCTTTATACGAAATTTTCAAGATCGGTTCAGCCGTTTCGTCGTGAAAACGTAACAAAGAGACAAAGTTACTTCCGCAACTAATGTTAGTATGGATTGGGCAAACCTAAAGCCGGATCCAGACGGGTGTAACGTGTAATGTAATCCACCGTGTAATGTAACACGAATTCTACGTGTGGAGCGTTACATGTAATGCTCGTAGTGCCGTCCACACGTAGAATTCGTGTTATATTACACGATGGATTACATTACACGTTACACCCGTCTGGACCCGGCTTTAGAAACCGAACTGCACCTAAACTTTACCCCCCAGACATGTGTGCATTTACCGATCAAACTTCAGAACAAGTGGAAATTATCGCCTTAAAATATTTTTAGAAATCATAGATGACAGTTTTTTTCACATACCTGGATAGTTTTGTGAGAATAGCTTAAAACAAAATGCATACAAGCAATTTTTCTTACGCCCATATTATTAGGGTGGTCGCATATCTGACGGAAAACGCTCTGTGCATCGTCGGTCGTGTAACGCCAACACATAACCGATAATGCGCTTGTGTAGCGAGCATACTGACGATAAGTCCGACGCATTTTTCGTCTGATGTGCATCCACCCTTAAGGCTAAAATTATACATGACCCATACAAAGGTCATAAAACTAAGTAAGATTTTTAGAAACATAATTATAAGTACTTGACCGTCTACTCCACTTATTCTGAAATCCCAAGCCTCATTTGAGTCGAAAGCTACAAACACTAGGGGGTGTCACAGTCAGTTTTTGTTATATATCTAGAGAATGGTGTTCGCATCTCAATGATTTATTTGGGCATAAAGCTAGAACCACACTATCGGACATCACATAAATGGTGACTCACAATTTATAGTGTGTCCTATCAGATTTCGTTTTCGGACTTATGGCAGAGCAAGTGTTAGCGAAAACAGTGTGTTATTTATTATCTTGCACACTACAGGAATACAGGTATCAACTGCTGCTTGCTGTAGTGTTTTTTAGTTCTTATCAATAGGGTATTTTACTCTATACGAGAAAAAATCTATAAATTTGTTATTAAGACAGTTTAGGCATAAAGCAGTCGGAAAATGTAAATTTTAGTTCATAAAATAACAAAACAATTTTTTAAATTCAATTCAAAGTTTTCAGTATTTTTAATCTGTTATAAAACACCGTGAAATAGTAGCGGCCATATTATTACGCCGTACGGCTGTGTAAACAAAAAATTGACGACTGTCAGTCAACCGATTGGCGTAATAATATTTGTATAAAGAATATTCGTTCGGCGAGCATAGCGTTCAGAATTTGTTGTTCTAGTTTGGATTCACAAACTCACACTGAATGTTTGCGAAACAAATCAGGCGTACGGTCCTTTACTGTAATTTACGTCCAATAATCTGTTTGTAGCTTTAACTTGGTAATGGCTCGAAAAAAAATGACCACGACAGCCCCTAGTGTGTACAGCCTCATCAGTTTTCTGAGCATTATAAATAGGAACAAACTGCTTAAGAAGCCCGTCGAGCCATCGCTCACACTAACTTATCTTCACGTAATCAACTCCCGCGCAGATGTACGCAGCCTTATTGTCACGTAGTGGTGTTTGGGAAGGCCTATTTCTGAGATCAACATAACATAACGACTGTATCCCCAAAGGGGTAGGGGGGTTGTCAGCGGTTCACCCAAATTTTGCTAGAATGAATAATTTTCCTTTTTTGCCTAGCAAAATATAGAGCAATAAAATCATTTAGAAATTTACTGCTTGACATCTATAACACTGCCAGTCCTTGTCTATCTGACTGTCTCATAATAATTCCTAGGATCAAAAAGGGCAGAGTAATAGTAATTATAGTTGCACTGTCAGAAAGGGATGGCGTTATATATCTTGTATAGCTCCATCTCTTTTTAGCTCTGAACGGACAGACTCGAGGAGAGGCCCGTGTTATGGATGCCCGCAGTGATTGACTTTTGTAGATAAAACTGCCAGAAAAGTTTATGCAACACCTTTTACAATTAATTACATACTATATTTTTTTCTATGAGAGGAATGTAAGAAATTATATGAGGTAATAAGTTACTACTCTATGGCAAATTAATATCTATGGCATCAGAGTACCCATAAAAGTTCTGAAAAGGGATATTCTTGAAATTGGAAAGCTTTTCTGGCAGTTTTTATAAATATCATCGAAAAAAAAAACATCACTACATGACACAAATCAGCTTCCTCATACACAAATTACATCTGCGATAAATAAAAAAAAGTCTAAACCAATACAATTCTACTGCCATGTCGTGTTGCTAGCAACGTTCGCATTAGGTTGCGCGAACGCGTTCGGGAAACTCTGTCCTAAGTTCAAACTATTAAACTGTTGCGACAACGGCTGTTGGGGCTGATTAAAGAACTGATTACTCTGAAACGGTTGACTCTGCAACGGTTGCTGTACCTGAGCTCCGAACGGTTGCTGAAATTGATTGGGCATGGGGAATTGATTGAACTGCATACCATTTTGTTGCACTGGTACCTGTTGCATGTTGCTGAACCCCTGTTGGTGTTGAAACACATTACCAAATTGGTATGCTGGTTGCACCGGTTGAACTGGCTGGACCGGATTGAATTGGTTTACTAAATTGGTTGATGGGGTTTGACTGTATAAAGCTAATATACTGTCCTTTGTTAACTTTGACTTCTCCTTCTCCGTAGGTGCCGCTTGTTTGAAGAAATTCTCTTCCTCAGTCTTCAGGTCCGGTTTCAAGTCTTCGGGTTTTGTGTCTGCAGGTTTTTCTGAAGGTGCTGAGAAGAAGCTGGAGAATATGTCGTCGTTGGCTGGTTTTGGGTCTGGTTTAGTACTTGTGTCGAGTCCGAGGAGGTCTGCAGCTCCATTTGAAGTCTTGCTGAGGTCCGGTTGTGAGGGTGGCGTAGACCTGCCTAGTTTTGGGCTAACTGACGATTTTGGTTTTGGAATGCTGGGTATGACGTCAGATTTCTGAAAAGATTTAATTTAAGTGTTATACTCTGCTGTTGGTTTTGTTTTTAATAAATGTAGTAAACTTACGGCAAATTGTATAGGAACCTAAGAAAGCTTAACGAAAAAACAATAAAATAAAATGTATTTAATTGATTTTTAGAAGTACTTATTACATAGGTGTAATAAGTGCTTCTAAATTTTTTTTTGTTTTTAACGTAAACACTGTATGTGACTCATTATTTTTATCATTCTGATTCTAAAATAAGAAATGCATTATTTTAGATTCCTATGATTCTAAAATAATAAAATTCACGAGGGGCGCATTTTTAACGCGACGTAAAAAAAATCTGCGCTTAAAATCGCCCGTGAGAACAACCGCTTAACGTTATTTCCAGGAAAATAAAACAGCAAACCCTTAATAAAAGGTGCTTACATACAAAACATAGTAAAAACGTAAATGATAGTAGAAATGCTATAAAATTGGAATAGTTAAAGTTTATTACGGTTTTTCTAATAATTTTTCTTATCGCCGTTTATATTCAAATTATAACACCTAACAATGACGATAAGCTACTAAACTGTAGGTTATTATTTATTTAATTATACTTCATGCACAAAGGTACAAAGGCGGACTTAATGCCTTAGGCATTCTCTACCAGCCAACCAAAGGTGGTCAAGAGATAACATGGCAGGTGCATAGTAAAAAAAAAACAAAATAAGTAAACTACATTTAAGCATTCAGCTTAGATTTTTTTTGGTTATGAAGCATTTTGATTATCTATAGTAGAAATGGGTTTCTTTTTTTTTGTGACAGGAATTGTTGGTGGATTCTGGCATTTTGGACACCTTGAAACTGTCCCTTAATATAATTTATATTTACACCGTGGTATTTTAGTCGTCTTACAAAAGTGATCCACTTAATATATCCGACATAAAATACCTCTGGCACGATATTTTTTTAAATATTAATGTATACCTTTTTCGACCGTAACATCAAAAAGTAAAAACGTGCCCTCGGCGCCAACTTACGAATGACGTATAGAAGTCTGTCATGTAGTCATGACCATGGCGTGCTGGGCACATTATGGTTTGTCATCTACACATGACTGTGACGATTAAAACAAAAGGTTAATAAATGATTAAGAGTCATGAGATACATAAAGTGGGCTGCCGTTGTAAAACGATTTAAATATCATGGTGTATAAGTTTTTTATCAGTCAAGACAATTTATTTATTACATAAATACTTACATTGTATTTCTTATCACTTGTGGTGGGTGCTGGCAGAGGTCCTAAACCTGAGGAGTTGGATTTCTTTTTTCGTTTCAGCCTCTCTATTTCTTCATCAATCTCTTTGTCCCTGGAACACAAACATATTTGATTAATATTATAAAATATGTCGTTTATACTTTGTGCGTCGTGCCATGGCTTTAGAGTCCCGTCTTTGTCTAGTAAGTAAATGGAACTATGTCATTTTTAACCGACTTCAAAAAAGGAGGAGGTTATATGTTAACAGGAGTTCAAAACATTTTTTGTCTTTCCTAAGTGGAGTGTATCCATCTGGCTGGATATACATTTGATATTATATTTAACCCATACAGATACACACACGGCAAAGGCCCCCCTCCATTCCTTCAATTGGCCTCGATTTTGCGATATGTCTTGCTAATACTTATGGAAGCCGACCAAATCGTCTCGTCATCTCCTTCGTGGTCTACCGCAGACCCTTCTCACCATGGATTTTACGGGCCTATTGGTCGTTACGCATACGGCAGACATGTCCAGCCCACGTTTGATAAAGAGTTTACTATTTTAATCAGGATAGAAAACGGCAATGAGTAAACAGCTCTCTCTGATCTGGAGTGCTATTCAATAAAAAATCACTCAGTAAATAAAGGTAAAGTGTTTGAGGTGAGCAGTCCATCCCTAGCATCAGGTAAGATACCTAAATTCATTGATTGGAGATATTTACAGAAAAGCACTGCTGATTCAAAACCGGGGAATTCAGTGTCCAGCAGCTGCATTTTCCTGCCTAGCCTGGCCACCCACAGGCAATTCAGTCTTATCTAATCTTAATAGCGTTGATTTTCACTCCATCACGATTTATTTTTTTAATCCTTGCCCTATAGTCCAAATTTGTCCTGTATCGTGGGTGCCTTTTCAAACATTTAAATCTACATAAACACAGCGGCATACAACGCTCTGCGCGTTCAATACAACAATGCATTCAGGGTGTTGATGGGGTTGCCGCGCTACTGCAGTGCTTCCGGCATGTTCACAGAAGCGGGTATAGATGGCTTTCAGGCCATCATGCGCAAGCGATGCGCCTCCATCATGCGCAGGGTACGCGGCTGCCCCAACAGCATCTTGAGCACTATAGCGGACAGGTGGGACAGTCCCATGCTGGGGCATTGGATACGCCTACATGCCACTGTGGCGTACACTTAATAATAGTTTTAATTGTTTTATTTTCCTGGTAGATGTAAGTGCTAACACTAGTTTCTAAGTTATGTATTGTACTAACCAAATGGACATTCGTCTGAAATAAAAGAGTTATTATTATTATTATTATTATAAACAAAGAACTAGACCCGGAACAACTATATGTAGGGCATACCAATGTTTGTTCCGTACGGGAAACAAACCGTAGATACACAGCAGCCAATTGCTAAGCCACAGCCCTAACTGTACCGGTTGAGGGACCTACTCTACATAATTTGATTGGTCTATTTTTCAAGGTTTTAATTTTGCTTACCAGTTAACCTTAGGTAGTGCAGGCGGCACCCACTCTTTAGCGATGTACTTCTTCTGCTCATACTTAGCTCTGATGAACGCCTCGAGCGAGGAGTCGTTCTGCGGCCTTCGGAAGGAATCGGGTAAGTTCGCCTCGTACACGGCGCGGGCGCGCGAGTTGCCCATTTGTTGGAGAGATACCTGGAAGGTTATCGTATAAGGTATATGAATGGCAGGTATAATATAATCAGGAAGTAAGTTTTTAGTTGGAAGTAAAGGTACCAAGCTTGATAATCTAAGATCTTTTTTAAACCCTTCATATCAGCCTATTGCCGTCCACTGTTGAACGTAGGCCTCCCCCAGAGATCGCCAATTAACCCCGTCTTGGGCAACCCGCATCCACGTGCTCCACCTTAGGCCGCATCATAACTTAAGATCAGGTGACTTGCGGTCAAACGCAAGCCTAAAACAATATAAAAAAAAAAAAAAAAACCATCCGCTGCCAGCCGCCTTCTTCAAATCGTCGGTCCGTCGTGCCGCAGGGCGTCCCACACTGCGCTTGCCCAAACGCGGTCTCCACTCTAGAGTGTCTGCTCCCCTCTTTCCCGAAACCCTTACCAACTAGAAATTTCTACCGAATCGTGGATAAGTTTACAAACATAAACTTTAATACATTGACAACTAGTACCCGAGCAGCTATCTTCATGTCAAACAAATATTTTGTTCCATGCGGGAATCGAAACGTCAATCGCTAAGCCATAGCGTCGTTAGAAAAAGAATGTTTTTTTTATTACCGTTCTTTATTTATTTATTTATACATACCCCACATGTCAGACATGACAGATGAGTTACTACTCTATGGAATTACGAATAGAAACGTAATTCCATAGAGTAGCCCCCTAGTCAAGTTACAAGAGTTTCGTATCGTTTCTCTTTCTACAAAAATTAACGCCTCGTCCTAATCCATATTTGTTTTTCGATCACGTGACTTATAGTTGAGATAACGTCATTCCAATACATTTGATTCGTTTTCTATTAGCGCGTTATCGATCGTAGATTGTCAATTTGGGTAATATGGCTAGGGCCCAAGGTATTCGTAGCTTGGCCCCGAGGGCACGTCTTTTGCTTCTTATGTGTGGCTGTCATGAAAGGCTAGGAAAGCTACACTATGTCCGAATGCCATAGAACGTTTGGTATACTTGACTTCCTAGCTGAAGCTAGTAAGTTTATATTTAAGTTAACCACCTACGTTTTAAGTCCATTGACGTCGCTTTGGTGAGTAATTTATTGTTATAAGTCACGCAATCTACTATATAAAGGGTTTTAATAATTTTACACCACACGGTACCTCACTCACGATAACGCGATAACATCGTGTAACAATTTGTACAGGTACGCATGGCCAATGACCGTTAGAAAAGATGATATGATAGTGCCTAGGTTAACAGCAAAATTTTAACAGCATGTTATCAGCAGGTATACGGCAGCTATGTAATCAAACGCTTTCTCGATGATCAGCCGTCTGTAATGAAGGAGGCTGTCAGAGGCAGTATTGCAAAGGTTGCTTGCATTTGGCATGCTGGTCGAAACTATTCACTATACGGCTTCGTCTAAAAATTCTGGATTATTCTAGAATAATCCAGAATGTTTAGACGAAGCGTGTGTTCAGACATATTTTAAAAATAGAACGTTAGTCATAGGCAAATTGACTAGCTAGCAGCCGTCACAGGCACACGTATAATTCTAATACAGAGACTTTTTATGAGAAGTCCTTCTATCATTAAAGTCACCTCCTTCCAAGTCCCGATACCGTAAGGGTTCTATGAGAAGTCCTTCTATCATTAAAGTCACCTCCTTCCAAGTCCCGATACCGTAAGGGTTCAGTTAGTGGCTTCTAACTGTATTTAGATACACTCTCGAGCACAAATATATATATATAATATAATATATTTTAATAGGACAAGTCCAAGGTTTAGCAATAGTATAGCCAAACCACTGCAACTCCAGAAAAGCGCCGAGGCAATGAAGCTCTACGAATGCCGGAGAAACAATTAAACTGTCTTGGATCCCGCAACAAAATAAATAAAAAAAGAACAGTAGAAGGAATAAAAAAATTACGCTTCCCGACCACAAAATATGTATTCACTTAGCAAAATACAAAAGCGACTTTCTCCTAAAGTATTGAAACTTTATAGTGTCACGTACGTATTATTAACGTAGTATTTCTAAAACCATATTGATATGAAGTAGATACTTTTCTCTCTCTCTCTAAGTAGCAACAGTTATGACACGAACGAAATGCTTGTTAATATTGCGTAATTATTTGAAAGTAGCGGTTTAAGTCGTATTAGTTGGTCGTAATCACCAGTAATAAGAGATGATGACGACGAAGCAGTACTGAGAGCCAGCACCAATCCCTACGTAACTTAATGACGATAGGAATAATTAAGTCGTCTTTAAGATCCTTGTAGTTTAGCCCTAAATATAATTTAAAAAAAAAATACAAAACTTGACTAGGGAGAGACTGGTCGCCACGACACAAGGAACCCTAGTGTGGGGACCAGAGAACGCGTAATTTAGAGCATAATGCATATTTTTTGTATACATTTTCTTTTTACTTATCGGTTCGCACAGGTTAGTTAAACGATCTGTAAGATGTTAGCGTCTGAAATATTCCACTTACGACTTGTTCCGGCGTCCAAGAGTCGAGGTTGACACTCTTGACCTTTGAGATGTGGACACCGAGGTTGCGGTGGATCCCAGCGCACCTGATGCACAGGAATATGCCCAGGTTCCATGACGCCCAGCGGGGACCTGACGGGTAAGAGAACACAGGATGGGTTATTACCAATCTACTGCCATACTTTTTATGAGCTGTAAAACGATTTACACATAGATTTTGTTTATCAATAGGCTGCTGTGATCTTACTTATTTGCCTACTCAATTGACTTATTATTTAATGATTTCAAACCAACTAAAATTCTAGTTTTACAGTTAATTCGTCATGTTCGTGAGTAGGCGCTGTCAGTTAATAAAGATTGGTCATCTCTTAACGGCTTTTGTCTTTATTTTTATATTATGATTAAATGTTTTGGATTGCTCTTCACCTACATTAAGCAACAAGCATAATGTGAGCAGGATTTTGTAACAACTTGATTAAAATAAAAAGAGTGTCCATGGAGTTTCTTGCTCATTCTGCCTTCCATAGACTCGCCCTACGTATTGAAACACAGTTGCTCGTTCCAAAACGTAGGGTGAGTCTCTCAAAATTCAACTTTCTGACAGGACTCTTTGACAATTCAAAAGTATCTGTATGGCCTACAAATAGTTTTTCCGGGTCTTGCTGTTTGTGTATGTGAGTTTATATGTTTGTAAACGCATCCACAACACAAGAATATTTCCTAGTGTGAGGCAACTTATTTAAGATTAATGAGTTTTCAGGGTTAAAATAAATATTTTTTACAGAATATTCGTCTTATAATTATTGGCTAATGTGTACCAGTATTATTAGTTCTGACTCTAAACCATGACAGTTAGGATGGGATATACGAGTATCTAGTACCGTCAGTTGCGAATACTTTTTGGATTAAGTTATGCATTATTATGCTTGTCACGTTTATTGGCTGCTCATTATGTTTCGAGACATCATGCAATGAACACGTTGTTGTGCAACTTTCCTTAACATTATATGTCATAACGTCAATCGGTCCACTTCTAAAAGTATGTTATACACAGTGTGAAAAAAACAGGTTGTCATCCCTTATGAACTTGTTAGTATTGCACTTTTCTTTTGTGCATAGTAAGTACTATTGATTTTATTTTTTTATACCAGACGAAAAATTTCATTGCTATGGGGGGGGGGGGAATGTTAATTTTAGTTCATAAATTAACAAATTAAATTTTGAAATTCAATTCAAAGATATCAGTTTTTTTAATTTGTTTTAAAACACCATGAAATAGTAGCCGCCATGTTATTACGCCATACGGCTGTGTAAACAAAAAAATGTTCACAGTTGACATTTATAGCCTATATACTATATATTATTATAGGCTTTATACTTTTAATATTTTCGTAACCAACGTAGCTTTTTAATTATTACACCTATTACAAAATATTATTTAAATTATTTTTAAATTATATTTAATTATCATAAATAATATCAGCGCATTTGTTAACCAGCGAACTGACGTCATTTCCGCAGAGCAATATGGCGAACACTACGAGGCGTTTTCGTCAAACTACGCGCGTTTGAAAATTTTGATGCATTTTTATGGAATATATCATCATCTGCCTAGCCTTTTCCCAAGTATATTGGGGTCGGCTTCCAGTCTAACCGGATGCAGCTGAATACCAGTGTTCTACATGGAGCGACTGCCTATCGGACCTCCACAACCCAGTTACTGGGTAACACGATACCCCTTGGTAAGGCTGGTTGTCAGACTTTGTGGCTTCTGACTACCCATAACGACTGCCAAAGATCTGCAAATGACAGCCGGGACCAACGGCTTTACGTGCTTTCCGAGGCACGGAGGGAACTCGGTATGAAAGGGATGGTCACCCATCCACAGACTGACCGCGGCTAGCGTAGCTAAACCGCTGTACGGCTTTAACTTAGCATTTTGTGCTTTTCTTGGTGCCATATTAGCACTACAGAATTTAATTGATACACTTTTCAAAAATGGGTGTAATACCCTATTAAGGGGATGATTCTTTGACTTCGCAGTCGCGGGTTGTAACTAGTCCTAACTAATATTATAAATGCGAAAGTAAGTATGTTTGTTACTTTTTCACGCCTAAACCACTGAACCGATTATCCTAAAATTTTGCATACATTGTCAGGCGTACAGAAACAGACATAGGGTACTTTCTATCCCAAATACTACTGTTGTCGAGGAAAACAACGATAAAGTTCTTATGATAATAGATGGCGCTACGTGTCTTTCGAATCATGATTGAATTATAATGAAACCCGAATTGATTGTCAAATTCTAAATTAACGCCAGCAAAACTGCGGGCAAAACCTAGTATGTTATAAAAACAATTTAATAATTTACCTTGATACTTTATATAGCATATTATGCTCACTTAAACCACTCATATAGTACCACTACCCACATTACGCGAGTAAATTGAAGTATGCAGCATTGACATTCCAAATAATGTTGATGGCGTAGAATTGTAGAAGGTAATGATGTACGCAAACATAATTACCAACTTCCCGTTGTCTATATTTTTAATTAATGTAAGGTTAACTTATTTGCTATTTGATGCAGATCAGGCATATTTTAAGTAGATACTTATTGGATACCAAGCAATTTGTTTTTTTTTAAATGGCAGTTGATGGGACTATTCTCACTATAATAAATGCATTCAATTTAAATCTGTATTTCGTTACGCTTAACATTGACATTTTCATTACGAGGTCATAGCATGTTGGTGACGCAAACCCATAAGTTTTGCCCTTACCAAAAATTGCTCAACACTTTCATCATCTTCACTTCAAAAAGTAAATGAATTTGTAAATACTTTTCAATAATTGATGAAAGTGACATATTACTATGGATAATGGATGATAAAATCAAGATTACAGTATTGATTAAATGATGATTGATCAATAATTTGTTTTGTACAAACAATATAATAATTGTGCTGATAAAGATGTAGCTGGTCATCCTGAATTCGACATAGTTTGCATTTAACATAATACAGAATAGGTAGGGAATCAGCTTCTAGTCTAACCAGATGCAGCTAAATACATATGGAGTGACTGTCTATCTGATCATCATAAATTAATTACTGGGTAACAATAACAATACCCTTTCTTGGTAAGGCTGGGTTCATTTTATGACGTTAATCGATGTGAAAACTAATTTACTGAACATCTGTTTATTAGAAAAATATATTCTTTAAAATTATTTATGCAATGGATTTAGCACATCAAAACTTGGGTGAAGCTGTCATTTGATAGATTTTTGACAGTCAGACAGACTTTCGGGATTCTAAATATCCAACCCATAGTCGGATATAAAATGGATGAATATTTTTTTCTAATAAACAGATATTTTCAGTAAATTAGAAGTTAATAACGTAATTAACTGAGCTAAAATATTCTTGATAACATATCATTGAGTGTGATAAAAATAGAAATGTTGGACATTCGCCATTAAAACCCATGTCATAATGATAAGTAGAAATTGGAGGATAATTAAGTGTTTTTACCTGTTAATTTTATTTTGTTTTTAAAAATATATGGCCTTATTACTTGTGATATTAAAACCTCAGTCTTATTTCTTTTTAATCTTTATTATTTTAGGAGGCCATGTCATAATAATATAGTGATAATGTCACCCCCATAAAGTTAAATACTGACTAGAAAATCATTTGATCCTCAAATGTAATAAGTAATATTGGTAAAAAGATATACATAGGTGCCATCTTCAAGGGCAATTGTATAGAGACCATAAGGAACTATTAGGTAATCTGTGGTAAAGTGGCGATAGTATGGCCAAATTATTGCCGCGATGATCATGTGGAGATTGATTTATAAAGTTTCTATTGCATGTAATGGATGAATGATGTTAGTATTGTGTCATTTGGTAAGAGCTTTTTAATGCAATGTGATCAGACTGATCAGGCTACTAAACAAAGCTTTAAATGGATTTTGTAATCTGAAGTAAATCAATTATTATATTATTATTAAAATATTATTTTATAAAAAGTTACTACATGACACACTATGCATTTATGCATTTATGATTGAAAGACAGTTAAGGAACAACAACACATTTGTTTTAAACTACTGTAAGGCAAACAATAAATATGCAAAACATGCCATATCCATTAATAGATCTGTGTTTGATAACTTATAGAATATTGATATGAATGATTAATTAAAGAGAATGATGACATACCATTTTTAGTTCCTAATAAACTATCAATGGAATTGACGATGATATTTAATCTGTACCAAAGTCAAATCATTTATCTCAATTAGACCAATAAAGGCACTTTTAAATGTCATATAAGATATTAGCGGTGCATACAGACATTTCGGCGACTTTGTTTTATAGTAGAATTTAATCTAGTTACCCTTCCTGTGGTACTATGGCACACATGGGCATCAATAGATTAATAATAATAATATCTGTTTCACATTTCAGTCTACAGGTTTAAAATATCCCAATTTAAAAAGGGGATATTTTCCCATTAAAGATCTGACATAAATATTAATATCTGAAGAAAAACTTTGAACCCCTTTTTAAGAATATTGTCCCACCGAGGAGAGTGAGATTTAAAATAGTTAGTATTTATATTGAGACAAAGTGTAGAAAGCAAAAATAGAAAAGAAAAAGCCAATGGGAGACCACTAGAAGTTTCCTAGACACTATCCTTATAGCGTATTTCTTCACTACATCCAGGACTTCAAATAGTACCTGTTAAGAGGAAATACCACAGGCTAGAGAATTGAAAATTAGGTATTTGTAAAATCTATTGCTGTCGCGCGATGCCCGAACACGAACCGCAGAGCGCGATAGAGACAACTGCAGCTTTGACCGAAAATACCTATTAAAAGTACACAAAATCAATGATTCGTAGTCCCCTGATTTCTTCTCCAAAACTTAACCGATTTAACTGCTTTTTTCAATAAAAAATAAAGAAAGGCTTTTGCCGTGTTCCTATGTTTTCTATTTTTTATATAATCAAGTCAAATTTGTTTTCTGAATGCGGAAACACACACACACACAGCGGAAAATCATGCCAATTTTTTAGGTTTTTGAATCTTCATATCTCTTTTAATAATAAATTTATGAGAAAAAGGAAAACATAGGAACATGACAAAAAAAAATAATAATAATTGATCTACTGGCATTATCCAGGGAGGAAACAGGGGACTAAGTTTGTATGGAAAAACGGCCCTTAAGTTAAATCTGACAGATAATTTTATCTATTATGTACATATTTATTTTTTTATTTCTTTATCTGGTAGACAATGTCTGTCTGGATTTTGCAAAACAAACCTCTTATGTTGCTAAGTAACAAAATACTCTTTTTAATCCATGAGCAAAGAGAGTGAATGACATGGTATTGGAACAATGATAAAGGGTATTTTTCAAATTCAAGTAAGGTTGTCATATGAAGATTAAGAAAGTTAATGATTTAATTACAATAAATTTCAGCAGCTGTTAGCACTGAATACATTATTCTTATGATATAAATTTCTTTAAATCATTAAATCAAGAACAAAGCGTACACAAGATACTTCATGATTCAGATTTTATGATTTACTTACTACTCATTATAATGTTAACAAAGTGAGAGCACGGAAGCAATGACAATATGAGTTGTGAAGCTATAGCAAGACAGTTAATATGAGTTAACGTGAGTCATTTGAATAATTTTGATGTTAAAAATTGAGTTCAAGGACCTCAATTAAACTCACGAAATTTACGTAAGTGATTAAGAAACAGTGGTATAAGACTTTTATGACCTCATTACAAGTGCATTCAACAAGATACATAGAAAAACTAGAAACTAAAAAAAGAAAAATTCGCGTACCTTTAGCATCGCAATCAACACAATATTTATTGTCCTCATCCTTCAACATCTGCATCAATATGTTCTGACATCTGTCCTGAATCTGTTTGGCTCGATCCTTTTCACTTTTAGAAGACATTTCTTTGAAATATTATTAGCAAACGATATCAAATTCAATGAAAATGGGTGGAATGCTTGTTTGTTGAAGGAAAGAGAAACCATAGAGCAAAAATGACAGCAGATTTGATGAGTTGTGTTGTCATTTTTTACTCTATTACTTTTGACAGATTGAGGAAAAATAAGGACAATAAAAAATCTTGAAATATGAAACAGCTAGAATAATAAAATTGGCACTGCACGAATAGAAATATTAATTCATTATCTATGAAAGAAATAATTTGAAAACCTCTTCACAAATTGCCAAGCACATTGTCCTATTTATATAAAGATTTATTTCAAATAATGTGTGTTCTTGAACGCGTTATCCAAACGTCAATAGTCAAGTCAATTTGAATGGCAGTCAACAGTTGTCAATGTCAAAAAGGGCAAATTTTGCTTTGTTTTGATCGTGTACTTTCTCACTATTTATTTATCATAAATAAATCGCATTTATTTAGATAGTTCACAACGCAAAAGATTAACAACTGTTTTCAAGATACTAGGTTATACAACCCATTGGGTCGAAAATAAATAAGTTAGAGCTGAGGAGGAATATGTGAAGAATCGAGTCATAAGCAATTTTTTGTAAATTTTAATATTACACAATGGGGAATCAGCTTGTGGGTGTTGCTCCGTCACAGATATATCCCGTAGAACATTACCTGAGTGATCATGTAGACCTGTCATTCGACCAGAGGTATGATTCAATTGTATTGTATCAGAATGTCAGTACTGATAAGTATTTTGATAATAAATTGGTGTAAAATGTCCACGTCGCATATCATATTCACAAATCAACATAAAAATACAAATGAAATGGCATGGCTTCCTAGAAACTTATTTGTTTTTAAGTTAGGGTTGATGCTAGCACCAATAAATATGTTGAAATCTTTACTTAAGTCTAATGATATGATGATGACTCTGACATATCTGTGTTGAAATCAAATTAAAACACTTAAAGATACATACAACAAACCTTTTTCCTTTCAGTCTTGGCTCAACCCGTTTCCTGAAGGTAGCTCGGGCTAGATCTCGTGAAGGTCTGGTGGTGGTGAAGGTGTTTGCGGTTCATGACCCATCACTTCCATTAGCAGAACATAAGGAGAGGATTTTGAAGATTAAGGAGCAGCTAGCTTCTGCTTTCAACTGTTTGCCATTTCAGAGGGTTATTGTAAGTAATTTTGTTTTGTTGCATACCTCGGAATGAAAAGATGGTACTGTTATAAAATCACTTTTTATCAGCCTGGCTACTAGTGGTTTTTCTAATTGCATTGGAACTGAGTAGAGAATCAACATGATTTACCCTTAGTAAATCATGATTTAAAAAAATAATAAAGATTATTTAAAGAAACCAGTGGTTTTTTAAGTAGAAGTTATTTAGCTACAAGCTAAAAATGTCTACTTGAAAACTTTAGAAGAGCTGTAAATACGACAGAACACACAGCCTTGTGCATTTAAACTTTAGAGTACAATATGTTTGTTCCTGTTCTGCTATAGATTACATTATTGCCATGCACAAAAATAATTATTTGTGTCAGTCCATGTGGTACTGAATCTAAAAAAAAACAGTAATAATACTAATCATTAATATATGCCCCACAGCTGCACCAAACGGCCATAAAATAGCTTTTATATTTTTTATAAATCTTTTATTCATCCTTTTCCAGCTTACAGACAAAGCTGGTCTCCTAATGCGCGAGTACTGTAAATGCAGCGTCTACGACCGTATGTCTACTCGTCCATTTCTCACCACACTGGAGAAAAAATGGATCACGTTTCAAGTGTTATACGCACTGCACCGCATGCACAAACTTGGGATTTGTCACGGTGATATTAAGGTAATTCTATAAGAGAATTATTCATTTCATTGTTTTATTAATTATCATGTGCATCATCTGACTTTGTACATTCTGATAACTGTAAACGAAACTGCATAGACACTTTTACTATGCTAGCTAAGCTCCCAATGCTTAGCCCAAGTCCAACCATTATCCAACCAACTTCTTAACCATTTTCCAGTTAGAAAATGTAATGGTAACATCGTGGCTGTGGGTGCTCCTCACAGACATAGCCTCGTTCAAGCCGACGTTCCTGCCTGATGATAACCCAGCCGACTTCAGCTACTTCTTCGACACTTCACGCAGGAGGCTCTGCTATGTGGCACCGGAGAGATTTGTGAGGGCACCTGACCCGCATAATAGGCCTGCGGTAAGTCTTACAGTTGAAAGAAATGGGGGAAAAATGGAGGAGGCTTTTACCCACATCTCGAATAGACAGACTTAATTAATCAACTCGTAGTTAAATCCACAGATGTGTTGGAAAAATAAAGCTTAAATAAATAATAATAAGCCATATACTAATGAGAAAACTTTATAGCGGCTCTAAAGTGTGTAGTACCCCGTCTCTCGTCCCGTCTACTGCGCAGCGATTCGCCTCGTGTTCAAAATGTCAATTCTAGTAATTAAAAAAGTCCTGATTTCATCTCAACGACAATCAATGTCCAAAATAAAATAAAAAAATTAAAAGGGAAAAAGTGAGGAAAGAGAGGGGGAAAGGGGGTAAAGGGACGGTCAGGTAGGTAAAATTGAAGGATTTTTGGCTGATTGTCACTAAACAAGAATAATAATAATACATTGCGTATTTTATATACGGTAGTTAACTTGCGAATAAATTTTGAAAAATTTACCTTCCTCAGTTTTTCCTTACAAAAACTGCCAGACGTAAATTTTATTATGCATGTAAAAGTTCGTAAAATTCTCCTTTAATACTACTGCCTGCCATTTATACTGCCATAGTGGTAAAAAATAATCTACCGTCAGGCTAAATTTAAAAGATTTAGCAAATGAATTAGTCTTGGAAATCGCCGCACCGTTGCCAGCCTATCGGCCTTTCATTGGGTATATTTCGGAGAGTGTGCTTTGTATTTGCACAACTGAATTCCCCCATTTCCATTCCATCATCGCATTAGCAGAGATACGGCGAAGCATCACCGCTTTTTGTTTGAAGTTCGAAGATCTCGAACGCTTTGCTTCTAGTTATTTCTTTCTTTTCTTTCTTTCTTTCTTTCAAAACCTTTCTTTTTCCGATACAGGGTGATGACAAAATGGGCGGCCTGTTGCTGAGTGAATCTCCCTGTAAAGTTGGTGAACTTGTACCCAGTATGGACATATTTTCGGCTGGGTAAGATAATAAAAAATTGACATTTTAATTTATCCAAATCTTCTAAAATATAATTTTCTTATACGAAGTAGGTTAAAATGATCATAACCCAATTTTTTTTTTAAAGTGTTGCTCATCATTATTATGAGACTTTACAAGCCAATACCCCTTTAAAAAAAATCTGTAGTCAGGTATTTTACCCATACAAACGTCGAGTCATTTTAAATAATGTTATTGTTGTTGGGTTCCGTCTATAAAAGAAGAACCTGACTGACTGATTGATGTATCAGCGCACAGCCGAAATTACAGGATCTAATGCTTCGCGGGCGAAGTGCCTTATCTAAAACCGTTCCTGAGGTAGCTGCGCATTGCGGGAGGGGTGACAGTTGTCACAAGTGGACATCAACTTGTGACAACTGTCACCCCTCAGTGAGCTCTGACGTCACGTCACCACACCCCTCCCGCACCGCGCAGCTATCTCAGGAACGGTCTCAGTTAAGCGGTCGGGATATAGTTATATTATATAATAGTAGCTTTTTCCGCGACTTCGTCTACGAGAACGTCAAAGTTAAATCCGTTCTTAGCTGACGTCTCCTACCTATAAACTACCTACTTTAGTCTGTGACTGAGTATTTGCTTTTATACCTATGCAGTTGCCGTTTTACAATAGTAACATTTAGTTAGATTTTTTTTTATGGTTGCCATTTAAAACGTTATTTATGTATGGCTGGCAATAAATTCTAAATTCAAATTAATTTTATTCAAAAAATATGGAATTATATTTTCAAATTCAGTCATTTGTTTGTTAATGTTTTGTTTTCACTACATTTCTATTTTTTTCATCGATATGGACACCATAAAAATACGAATAATTATGGAATACGAGTTCCGTCGCGGTAGCAATGCCGGACAAACGGTTCGCAACATTAATTACATGTACAGAGTGAACACTACAAACGAACGCACGACCCGTTATTGGTCTGAACGCTTCAGACTTGGAAAGGACAATGCCAGAAACTCTATAGAACTTTGCCTCAATCAATAAAAGTCATGTACAAGCTTGCAATATGTAGCATCTTGCTGCTCATTTATTGCTGATAACTAAACATTAGTCCTAATGACTGCAGAACTTGCTGTTTCTGTTTAAATCAAAAAACTGTATTTGAATTCTTTTTAGCATTGATTTGTAATCCGCAAGAAATAATAATAATGCGGTTTATTTGCCAACAAAAAAAGTTCTTTACATTTCCTTATTCTCATTGTTAATGTAGACTACATTGACAATTAGGTTCACAACAAAAGGCAAATATAAGACACAAAGAAAGCATGTTGCTAATGAACTCCACACTAGGTCGAGCCTGACTCGTGGGAACAAGCCAAGAACGCAGGCAAGTTCTACAGAAAAACAATTTATTATGATAAGGTGTAATCATTACAATTAATTTATTGATTAAAATTTCTGTAAATGGGTGGGGCAGGATCTGGCATTGTCATTTATAGATTTCCCTAATCTGAACACAATTTTCCCCCAGCTGCGCCCTTCTAGAACTTTGGAACGACGGCACCCCCGCCCTGGACCTCCCCGGTCTACTCGCCTATCGTAACGGAGAAGACCGACCCCCCACTATGACGCTAACCACAGAGGAAACGCAGCTGAAGACTCTACTGCACTCCATGACGGAAAGGAACCCGAGGGATAGGAGAACAGCGGAATTGTACCTCGATGAAGCCAGGGGAAAGTGAGTTCTATTCAATGTATTTCATAATTCCTTTTTATTACAAAAAAATAATATATTTTTTCTTTGTTATTGTTTTTGTTGCTTTTTAGCTACATTGTTTTCACATTAGAAGCAAGAAAAATAATGTCACCAGGATTTTATAAAAACTTCACTGAAAAGAGTCATATCGTCATCATCATCCTGAAGAGGTCCACTGTTGAACAAAGGCCTCCCCCATAAATGGGGGGCGTTGCCATAATCCCCACGCTTGGCAGGCGTCTTGGGGATCGCAGTGAGGTAGCTAAGTACACGGAAGCCGCTGCTGCCTGACTTTCGGATTTTCCCTTAGTCGCCTTCGACGACACCCTCGGGATGAAATGGGGGGGGCGGGGTGCTATTCTAGCCCGGACACCCCACGGGCACTGAAAATAGGTTCTAGAGTTTATTGCTCGTTCGTAGTTCAGGTGTCGTAGAAAGCGACTGAGAGATATTGACAAGAGGATGGGCAGCAGTGTCCTTCTGAGTACCATAACACCTACTGCGATCGCAACCTTGGGGGACCTATGCCCAGCAGTGGGCGTCTAAAGGTTGCCATGATTAGCTATAAATTTTTGTCCTGTATTCATGTTCCCGTGCGATAGGGTATTACACCCATTTTTGGAAAGTGTCTCAATGAAATTCTGTAGTGCTAATAAGCCACCAAAAAAAAACACAAAATTTTTATTCAATCGATAAGTGCCATAAAAATACATCTAAATTTTAAATTTTCAAATTTCGCGCGTAGTTTGACGAAAACGCCTCTTACTGGACGCCATATTGCTCAGCGTAAATGACGTCAGTTCGTTTTGTATCAAATGAGCTTATATTAAATATGATAATTGTATAACGTTTAAAAATGATTAAAAGCATATTTTGTAGTAAGTGTAATAATGAAAAAATTACGTTGGTTACGAAAATAATAAAAGTACAAAGCCTATATTACGCCAATCGGTTGACTGACAGTTGACAATTTTTTGTTTACACAGCCTTATGGCGTAATAACATGGCCGCTACTATTTCACGGTGTTTTAGAACAGATCAAAAATACTGAAAACTTTGAATTGAATTTAAAAATTTGTTTTGTTATTTTATGAACTAAAACTTACATTTTCCGACTGCTTTATGCCTAAACTGTCTCAATAACATATTTATAGATTTTTTCTCGTTTGGAGTAAAATACCCTATTATATAAGACTTTGGATTAATTCTGAAGTCTACGCAGGCGATGTCGCGGGCAGACGCTAGTCTTAATGACGACACGGTTGGCGCAGTGGCTGCGATCGACTGCTGCGCAGCGTGTTGCGGGTTCGATTCCCGCCCAGGGTAAATATTTGTGTGATGAGCACATGTGTTTGCCTTGTGCCTGGGTGTTGTTTATCTATATATGTATGTATTTACAAAAAAAAATGTATTTGTGTATGTATATCAGCTGTCTGACACCCATAGTACAGGGTCTCCCTAGTTTGGGGTCAGATGGCCGTGTGTGAAAATGTCCCCACATATTAATGTATTTCTACAAAGTAAGACTTTAATTTGTTCCAGATTATTCCCAGAATACTTCTACTCCTTCCTCCAATCGTATATGCTGATATTTTCCGCACAGCCCATCTTACCGCCCGACGAGAAAATACTACGCATACACCAAGACATAAGAAACATTATCAAAATCTTCACTCAACCTTCCGACGCCAAAAACTATCAAGACTTGGTAGAAGAAACCACAGACCATCAAAATCTTGATAACATTGATAAGTTGAAGGATAAATTCAAAGTTCTGAATGTAAATACGACAGATTTCGACGAAGATGATGACAATGCTGTAGAGAGAAAAGATATGGGACCTGATAGTGAAGGCTTGATTCTAATTACATCATTGGTGACTTCCTGTATAAGGGGATTGCATCATTGTACGTCGAAATTGTACAGTTTGGAGATTTTGCAGCTTTTGTGTGAAAATTCTAGCTCGGAGACTATTTTGGATCGAATTTTACCTTATATTGTAAGTTTTCTTTTAATTTTTATGGTGGCTGTAGTTGATGAACATTTATTCTTTGATACCTACTGAAGATTTCTAGAACAGAATTTTATTTTGCCTTTGTATTTTCTATAGGCCTCATGAATGTTGCAGATCGCTAGCAATTCTTATAAATTTTACAATTCGTTGTGTATTACTTATTTTGTTTTCATTTAAATCAAACTATAAACCATAATAGACAATTATTTGTATGCATTATCATAATCTCGATAATGAGGTTCTTTTTAAAAAATATCGTCGTTAATAGTCCAATTCTATGTAAATAACATTGTTAAATTCCCCGTATGTACACTTTCGCTGATTTTATATTAGGGGGGATTAATATTGAAAAAGTAACCAAAAACTTAAAGCTACTGTACTCCAGTTCGTTCAAAACACGGCCGATAATTTTTTTAGATACTTAATTTGCGCCCTCATGTAAAGTCAGTGAAAGTGTAGATTCGAGTAGTGTAGTTAGATTGAATATCAATGACAATACCTGACTTTCTCATTTCTCTTCCTCAGATCCACCTCTCCCACGACAGCGTATCCCGTGTCCGCGCATGCGCAGTAGCGACCTGCGCGCGCGCCGTAGCTCTAGTACGGTCACTACCCAACGCAGACTGCAATGTATTCCCGGAATACATCCTGCCGGAATTAGCACCGCGTGCGACCGACCCTAGTGTGCCTGTGCGCATTGCTTATGCTAATAATATTGGTATGTTGAATTTAAAGTTTTCATTAATTTTGGTATCACTCTTGCATTAAAACAAATAAAAACCATTCAAAGAAAAAAGCCATTGAAATTTTAACTTTATGTCGTGTTACATAAAGAAACAAACATCACAAACTCACATACACAAACAGCCAAACATTTGATCCATGCGGGAATCGAACCCACATAGTGCCTACTGTATGAACGAGCAACTAGCTTCAACTTTCTTTCTCTATTTGATATAAATGGTTTTGAGTTTAAGTTTGAAAAAGCTTTCACGTTGATCTGTTTGACAGCTAAACTGGCAGAGACAGCAGTACGTTTCCTGGATCAAACGCAAAATATGGTGGATAAAGAAGCTGCCAACATTAACTATGAAACTGAACTGTCTGCGCTGCATGAAATGGTATGAAAATCCGTAAATCTCCATCTATGTATACATATCCGTCCTGAGCCAGTTCCGGTCGCGGCGACTATCATAATGGACACTCACTTAGTGCGCAGGAGTTAGTCACCATGCTTGGCCGATGCTTGAAATATACTGGAAAGCTAGATAGATATAATGTAGAACCTCGATTATCCGAACTAATACGGTATTTTACTCTATACGAGAAAAAAAATATTAATATGTTATTGAGACAGTTTAGGCATAAAGCAGTCGGAAAATGTAAGTTTTAGTTCATAAAATAACAAAACAAATTTTTAAATTCAATTCAAAGTTTTCAGTATTTTTAATCTGTTATAAAACACCGTGAAATAGTAGCGGCCATGTTATAACGCCATACGGCTGTGTAAATAAAAAAATGTCAACTGTCAGTCAACCGATTGGCGTAATATAGGCTTCGTACTTTTATTATTTTCGTAACCAACCTATTTTTTTCATTATTACATCTATTACAAAATATGCTTTAAATTATTTTTAAATGATAAACAATTATCATATTTAATATGAGCTCATTTGATACAAAACGAACTGACGTCATTTACGCTGAGCAATATGGCGTCCAGTGAGAGGCGTTTTCGTCGAACTACGCGCGAAATTTGAAAATTTAAAATTTAGATGCATTTTTATGGCGCTTATCGATTAAATAAAAATTTTGTGGTTTTTTTTGGTGGCATATTAGCACTACAGAATTTCATTAAGACACTTTTCAAAAATTGGTGTAATACCCTATTGGGACCGACAGTAGTTCGGATAATCAAAAGTTCGAATAATCGATATGTGGCTTTTTTGAGACAAGATCAAAAGAAAACAACATCTTTTTACATAAAACACGTTTCTCTCTGCGCGCTGTAAGAAATCTAGGTACATACATACATTCAAATTAAGCGCGGAATCTCCGTAGGCGGACTAACAACGTTCGATGAAACAAAATTTGCGCCAACGTTCGGATAATTGCACGTTCGGATAAGCTAAGTTAGCGTTCGGATAATTGAGGGTTTGGATAATCGAGGTTCGGATAATCGAGGTTCTACTGTATACTGTTATTGTTCTACTGTGTGTATAGATATGGCCAATTACAAGTTTGCATATATACATGTACATATTGCCTTTGAGATATAAAACGATTGATGTCTATAAAGCGCCATTATGCGAACATATATTTTAGTGCACAATTGTGTGCGCAAATACAGGTGCACTCCTCACACTCTCATAGTCACATTATACATTAGTCGTCTAGAACTATTTTGGACTTGCATTACAAAGATTTTACCCATTCCAGCCGTATTGTTGTGGTAATAAAGTTGAATTTTTATTGTTTTCCAGGTACGGTCAACAGTATCATATCTATTGACCGATTCGCAAGCGGTAGTGAAGCGTGCGCTCGTAGAGAATGGCATTACAAAACTTTGTATATTCTTCGGAAAACAAAAAGGTAAGTTTTTCTCTTGTACAGTAAACAAAAGAGGATCAGTAATCAGAAACGTTAGATATAGTTGAAATGTTCTTAGAAACCAATGAATATTCTTAAATTATATTTATTTTAATTTATAGGAAATAAACAGAGGGATTCGCGTAGTTTTCATAAAATTCGCATTCTGATCTCAGTGTCAATCTGTCATCTTTAATGTACTTTAAATTATTGACAATGGTCGCTAAGATGTAATAATCGTTTCTAATTGGATAGATAACACCATTGCCCATAATTCCAAGACGGATATTCTCTAAATATTTAACACTTTACCAATTCATCCTAGGCAAGCGTGCGCCATCTTAGGCCACATAATCATTTAAGATCAGGTGAGTTGTGGCCAAACGTAAAGACTGTTGAAATGTGAAAAAAGAAAAACACTTTTTTTACCCTAAAAGCCCGATTCATTTTTAATATACTGTAAAATTAGATTTTCGTCGATTTAAAATCAATAAATATATAATGACTAAAAGTGACGTCATAAGTACAAATTTGCCATAAACAATCTATGGCGGAATCACGTTTTGACAGATCATAAAAAGGATGTCAATTGATTAGTGGTGTCATCTACCATAAGGAAATTACCCTTCTGCTATCAGTTTCTAAGAAAACTTTAAATATATCTGACGACTCTGGTTACTTATCTGTGACTTTAAGTTAAAATCAAGCCTCTAAAATATATCAAAACAATATTAAAATTGGATTTATTTTTTCAAAATTACAGAGACTGGTAAGATTTATCAAGTTCCTTTAATCATTATCGTTTATATTATAGTCTATAGTAGTAGTCTATAGTCTTTGGTAACTATTCCAGCTTCAAGCTGTTTAACCTTCTGACCGCCACGTCAAAACAGCATAACCTTGCCCCCGACGCCAAACTCCGTATTCATATTTTAATACCTATTCCTATAATTGGTATTTGTTTTTGTCATCCTTTGTTAATAAAGATGAATTGGGTTGTTGTCACCATTAACCAATCATTCCAAAATTCAACTTATCTTGTACACTTTATTTTAGCCCCGAAAACCCGAATAATTTTCAATTAACTGTACAATTCGATTTTATGTTGCTTTGAAATCAATTAATAGTTAGTTCATTGAGTTGGTAAATAAGTGACGTCACAGGCCGCTCTTGTCGTACAAAATCTATGGAGGAATCTCGTTTTGATGCTACCACTTCACATGGCGTATTTGTGCAAATATTCGCCTTACTTGGATAATACAAAATAGACTTTATTTCAATAATCATAGGGTATACTTTGTATTATCCAAGTAAGGCGAATATTTGTACAAATACGCCATGTGAAGTGACGCCCCCCTTAAAAAGTATGTCAATTGATTGGTGGTGTCAAGTACCCAATTATAAAGAAAGGATTCAACTAATATAAATTCAGCCTGGTTTTCACAGGGTCAGTTTCTGACCACACAGTAATCAGCAACTGTACTGTCACTTTCCCGACGTGTTCTCACTACTGGGTCTGCACAGGATACAGCAATACGCAGCTACCTACTGTGTTTTACTAGTTCTGGCAATCTGGCACCCTGCCAATTTGGGAGTGGGGGAAGGTCAGTGGACAGTACAAACAAAACATTTTGAAGTAGCTGACCCACAACAACTGACCGGTCAGTACTGGCTCTACTTTGTTTTCACGGACCTAATAGCGGCCAGACAGTAACTGTCCTTCACTGTCCGCCAGTTACTGGGCCTGTGAAAACTAGGCTTTAGGATGAGTTAAGGAACATAACAAGAAAAGAAAACAAAAAACAATGTTTTTTATGTGCTTTATTTCGTCGTGAACGTGGCGTTCAAAAGGCTAGGCTAAATTATTTCTGAACGTAGTGCTAAGCTAAATTACCCAAATATGTTCTGTAGCTTTTTTTGTGATGCCGCGCGGCATTATTTTGTTACATTATTATCATTTTATTTATTATAAAAACAAAGTTTACAAAAATCTTAACTTAAAACTAAGCCCCAAAAACTGTTTTTACGGTTTGGCTGTGGGAACAGAACCAACAGTCACAAAAATATAGTTTGTTAATGGGGACACTAGAAAAACAAATTAAAATAAAATCAAACTACTTACAAAACTGCCCATTCGTTCCCCCTCATCCATCTGTAAACCACTTTCATAAGCATAGTTTACAAACTTTTGAGAAGAACCGCTTAAGCCATTTGGCAAATTTACCTATTTAAGTATAATCTGGGTATCTTCAAGGCACGAGTGAACCGGTTCATCCTAGGCAAGCGTGTTCCAACTTAGGCCGCATCATCATTAACTTGATTAAAACTTAATTGATAATTAGCGCGTTGTTCTAATCTCAGGCCATGGCATGCTAAGACAGACCCCAGAAGTCTAATTGTGTGCCTTGTTTTAATGTATGGAAAAACTTTGTACTTAATATTAAATAAATAAATAAATAAATAAATAATCACTTAAGATCAGGTGAATTGCGGAAAAACGCAAGCCTATTAATTAATAAAAAAAAACCTTTCCATCATTATTCTAAATTTGAATAAATTATAAAAGTGAAACTTCTATACATAAAATGCAATGTTTCCTGATTTGCCCGGCGGGGAGGGTATGTAGTAGCTACGCCTTATTAATCATCTATACTCATTATATTTTAGAAAAAATAAAATTGTATGTTTGGAACCTACAGAAGAATTGATGTGATTTGCAAAAACAAAATCACTGATAGACACCGATATACAGTGTGTTAATTAACGAAAGACTTTAAGTACCTTTAACTGGTAATACTACATCGTCCATAGATACAAAAAAAAAATACCATCAAAAATATAAATGTTTTTATTTTTTTTTATGTCATAAACTGTCACAAAATCTGCTGTTCAAAGCTTACTGTCAGAGTTTTTACACCGGTAATCTTCGGATCAACTACTCGAAAAGATCGCTGGATGCTCTACGCGTCCAATATAATAATGTTTTTAGGATGCTGTTGCGATTGCCTCGTTTTTTATGCTGATATATTTTTGTAAAGTTGTTTTTTTTTATCTATTAATGATGTAGATTAACGAGTTTAAGGGAACGCCCTCTATTGTATACTTCTAAACGGACAAAGTCGCGGACACAAGCTATCTAATACTAACATTATAAAGAGGTAAAATTGTTTGGTTGTAAGTGGTTACATCTTCAAGTAATAATCCGAATCCAAAAAAAAATCATTCATGGAAAGTGACACTATTGGCCAGTGCTCGACTTCCACTCGGACGAAGTCGCGGGAAAAAGCAAAAACTAGCTTTTTCAGAGACAGCTTCAAAACCAGAAGCCTTTAAAAATGCGTTGCCATCACAGAAACAATTTTGGTGACGTAATAAAGATATATATATAGCTGCGTCTGTGGTCACTCAAAGATTACTATAGAAAATATATCGTAATATGCCTTGCTATGAATTATATTAATATATATTATAGCTACCTCTGTGACGGGCTTATGGGTTACACACAGTTGGTACTAGGCCATAGCGCATGGGTCCCTGGCTCCGGCCGCCCATAAATCACCACTACTGCCACTGCCCGCAATGCGACGATCGCGCTCCGCTGTACGAGAAAGTAATGGTTTTGTACTAAATTAATCTAGAAAAATATTATTAACATACAAAAAAGTAACTTTATTAAAATAATTTCCATCAGTTTCCAAAGTAGGTACTTTTTAAAGGATATGCTCGCTACATTTTTCCCAACCACTGCAACTCTTGAAAGTCAAAATCAAAGTCAACGTATTTATTTCAATAAAACCATTTTTGAATTGTCATAGAGTCGCGATTAGTTAGTCAGAAAGTTGAAGCTAGTTGCTCCGCTGCCACTGCCTTCAATGTGATGGGCGCGCTCCGCTGTACAAGAATATAATGATTGAATACTAAAGATTTCTAGGATATTAACATACGGAAAGTAACTTTATTTTAACAATTTCCATCAGTGTCCAAAGTAGGTATTTTTAAGGTTCAAACCCGCCACTCTGTTCCCTTCACGGATAACTCTACTAGCTAGTATAACGGTCAAAACACTCCGGAATGGCAGCGCAGCGGCGCAGTTTTGCTGCCAAACCATTTTCAACTTTATCTCTAAATCTCAAAGCATAGTATCGCTTCGGCGGTCATCATCTAGCAGAGCCGCCCCGGCGGCACGAGCTGCCGCTTGACGCATGCAAATCTTTAAGCGATACTATGTCTTGACGTTTAGAGATAAAGTTGAAAATGGTTTGCCATCAAAACGGCCGGCCGCTGCGCTGCCATTCCCGTGTGACTTGACCCTTACTGTACGCAAAATACGCGCTGAGACGTGGAGTTGCGGACACCAGCCCGTCATGCTACTAATACTAGCTAGTATTAGCTAGTATTTTAATAAACAAATACCCTACAGCCAACGACGTGATCCTGTCGCATATGGTGACGTTTCTCAACGATAAGGAAGAAGCTGCATTGCGCGGATGCTTCTTTGAGCGAGTGGTGGGGGTAGCGGCGTATGTGGGGCATCACGCCGCACCAATACTCGTGCCACTGTTACAGCAGGTAGGTTAAACATTGATATATTTTATGAAACTATACCCCATTTACAATAGCATTAGACAGAAGTTGAAAAAGTTTATTTATAATGCACACTTTTGTAACAAAAGTACAATAAACGTATTACAGTTTCAATAGACGCCGAATTTATTAAAATCTATTTTTATAGCAGCTGTCGCACTTAATTGTTACCATTTTAATAATTTACCTTGTGAATTTATGTGACTTTCATTTAGTTTTATTATTTCATTCCAATTTGAAATTACAGTGTCAATGCTTAAAACCTAAAGGCCAAAAGAAGCAGGGATGAACAATACCGGGAACGTTATTCGTTTCACTATAATTCTACCAAATTTAAAATGTTACCTAATCTTTAAAAGACTTTTATTTTGTTTGTATTATAATATAGAATCTTTAATCTATTTATCAAAGTTATGTTAAGACAAAGGAGATGGCCAATTTACTTATAACACTCAGCCTAGCATCTAAAAATTATTGTACATTAACGAATTTTGTTTTATTTAGAATTGAGTATGCTATAAAATTTACTGTAAAAGTTACATAATCCACTAACTTCAGATTTCTTAGAAATTAACAAAAACATGTTATGTTCAAGAACTATGTTTAATCTAAACCTACGGTGAACGTAGTGGGACAGTAATGGAATGATTGATAGACTCTTGATAAAAGGTTAGGTAGTGTCATAGATAGTATAGAGTAGATTGTGAAGTGTTCAAATAAAAACAAACGTTGTATAATTTTTGAATGAAATATTTAATATTAAAAAATTCTAACGAAAATAGTGTCTAAAAATGATGCGTGTGGAGTAATATTGGTCTGATGTCTAGCCCAGCCTAAACACCAGATCATTAAGGTCGGCTTCTTCCACACTAATATTATAAATGCAAAAGTAACTTTTGTCTTTTTGATGCCTTTTTGTTTTTTAGTTTTTCAGTTTAATAGTTAGAGGTTTTCTTTTTTATAATGCGTGTAACTATTGAACAAGTTCATACTTTTTTTTTAATACATTGTGTGTAAATAAAGTAGTAATAAAAATACTCATTACGGTATAACCACGGTACGGTGCGGTGGTTCCCTGCTGTTATCGAACCCGCGACATGCAGTGCAGCAGGGAATAGCTCAGCCACTGCGCCAACCTAGTCGTCAATAAAATATTTTATTACTATTTTTGTTATGACTTATATTGGTTTATGTATACAAACGTTGTTCCAGGGTTTGACGGACCAGTCCGAGTGGATAATAGCGAAGGCTCTCAGAGCTACTACCAACTTGGCAGAGCTGGGCCTTTTGCCCAAACAAGCACTGTGTGACTTAGTGGCGGAGAGCGCAGTGTTCCTAGCACATCCTAACTTATGGGTAAGTTATAATAACATACTAGCTGACCCGACAGACATTGTCCTGTCCCTATCTACCTACTTACCTGCCTATTTACCTACCCTACACCTACCCTACCCTACTTACACTAATTGCGCTAATCCTCCAAAAATTGAAGAAACTAATACGTCATCATATTGACATTTCGTTTAAAATAAAACCATTTATATTCACTATACACAAATCATAAAAATCAAAATAATAAAATTATTTACAATTCTAAGAAAAAGCAAGGAAGCTCAAAGGGCATCAAAATACGTCATCTATATAATATTTTTGGTTTTTGTTGACTTTTTGCATGTTCCGCGCAACTTTCTTAGTTTTTTCTTTTATACAAACAGCTATTCCTTACAATAACAAACATAACAAAAAAAGAATTAGCGAAATTGGTCTAGCCGCTCACGCGTGATGCCGTGACCAAGGGAAATAGGGATTCATTTTTATATATACATAAACAGGGTGTCCCGTAACTCGACGTCAAGTCGGAATCGGGTGATAGGTCAAGTCCTAATAGTTAACAGAAAAATATAAAAAAAAACATTACTATGTATTTAAAAAAATACGGGCATTTATATTTTTTTTCCCCCCCAACCGTACCTATTCAATATTAATACTATGTCCTTGTACTAAAAAAAAAAGAAACTTTTTTAATATTTTTAACCCCCGACGAAAAAGAGGGGTGTTATAAGTTTGACGTGTCTGTGTGTCTGTGTGTCTGTGTGTCTGTGTGTCTGTCTGTGGCACTGTAGCTCTTTAACGGGTGAACCGATTTGAATGCGGTTTTTTTTATTTAAAAGTAGATTCTCTAGCGATGGTTCTTAGACATGTTTCATCAAAATCGGTTCAGCAGTTTTAAAGTTATCAGCTCTTTTGTTTGCTGCGGTAGGGATCTTAGACGCATACCGGATGTTTACTTTGCTTTCAAACATATTATTATAGGTGACCACACTGACCACAGAAAACCAAACTAAATTACATTTAAAAAATTTAAAATAAAAATTAAATTAAAAATTTAAAAAAACCCCCAACGCAAAACGTAAAAGCGATTATGTAAAAAGTAAAAAATAATACTTTTGTTGAGCCATCAAATGTTTGTTCGTTGAAATGGCGCTATAATGTCGCGGCGGGGTACCGCTAAGTTTAAAGCAATAACTAAATATCTAAAATAGCGAACTGATGGTAACTAGATTTGCAACAAGATTAACAACTAGATTAGCAACAAAAATTTGATAATATCGAAGCAAATTGGTCGGAAATGCTGGTAAATTAATAGACAGTGAATGAAATTGAGGGACTGACTTACTTAAGCGGTACCCCGCCGCGACCTTATAGCGCCATTTCAACGAACAAACATTTGATGGCTCAACAAAAGTATTATTTTTTACTTTTTACATAATCGCTTTTACGTTTTGCGTTGGGGGTTTTTTTAAATTTTTAATTTAATTCTGTTAACTATTATGACTTGACCTATCACCCGATTCCGGCTTGACGTCGAGTTACGGAACATCCTGTATACTCCATTTACAATAAGATTAGACTTTAAAACAAACCTTTTTTACAGTCCCTTCAACCGATTTTGGCTTCTATTCCGTAGGTTTAAGGATGACATTAGAGGCAAAAAAGTGTTTTTTTTTTTTATTTTTTTTTATTTAGGGACATTTGTAATCGCAATGCGTATGTCAGTCCCATCGTACCCTAAATACACATTGGTCATATCTGGGCCATGAACCTATACAGACTCTTCGCATCATCGCCATTTGGTTGGGACAGGATTTTATGGAATGTGCCTACTTCAAGTCTGTTCAACCTCAAGACCCTAAACAGATCATTTCTCCCAGACTCATATCGAACACAGTCCATCAATAAGTGGTGTAAGTCTTCAACAACTCCACACTCCACACAGTTAGGCGAGTTCGTTTTCCTCATCATGAACGCAAACTTATTGCATGGAATGTGTCCAGATCTGAGTCTATGAGCCGCTACAACTAATTTTCTACTTAAATTACTATTTATGAACCAGGGTACACGAAAAGTGGTTATAATAACAACTGTTTACTGCAGCTGCCATTTGTCATGCCACCAACGCAATATAAGTCAAAATCGGTTGAACGGACTGTAAAAAAGGTTTGTGTATATGTCTAATCTTATTGTAAATGGAGTATAGATACATATAGATGATGTCTATTACCTTATATTTTATTCCAATAGTAACTATAAGTTTATATAGTACCGTTTTTGATACTTTTTATAACTGTACTCTAACGTCTCCATATTATTTATATGATTAGATTCGTCACGAAGTTTGCGGCTTGGTGTCTTGCGTGTCGAGCCTCCTGAACCCTATCGACGTGAACTGTAAGATACTGCCACTAGTATGGCCACATCTGAAGCACAAATTAATACAGGTAACAACGATTTCAGTTGGTTCAATAATTTTAAAACTAGAACTAATTTTGAAACTAGAAAATTTTTGATGTGATCCAAAACAATAAAAAAATTAGGAGAATTTAAGAACATCTAATTTTCGTCCGTGTTTAGCCGTGTGGTGCCAGCTTCGAATAGCACCACACCATTTCTACCCGTGGGTGTCGTAGAAAGCGACAGAGGGATATTGATCAGAGGATGGGCAGCAGCGTCCTTCTGAGTTCCATAACAGCTACTGCGATCGCCAACATGCATCGGCCAATCATGGCGATTACGGCTAAACCCTCCTTAAGGACCTTTACCCAGAAGTCTGCGTATAAAGATTGACATGATGGTGATGATAAAAAAAGTTAAGAAAACTTGAAACTTTGACCTTCAATATTTTCCTGACCAAACAATGTTTAGATATGATCCAGAACAAAAAAAAATAGGGGAATGACATGTAATTTTCGCCTCCATCAAGTTTATTTTTACAATTGTTATTTATAACAAAATAAAATGATGTCTAGAAAATATTGCACTTTTTACCCAGGTGGAAAGAGCAGAACTCCTGCTAGAAAGCTTAGCAGAACCAATCCCGCGAAAAGTGTTGGATGCTGTGCTACGCCACGGCGACGTGGACCGACTGGTGCACACGTTACGGGAGAGAAGAAATACTAGGCTCAAGGTATAGTCACAGTATAAATTAGTACAACCGTACAGTAGCGACACGCCCCACTTCCGGCCGAAACACTGTTCCTCACCTCTTACCGCATCGAACGTGCTCTCGAAACTGCTTTTAGTTCTCGCGGCGCATAGACACGCATACATACGCACATATTTGTATAGTCTGTTAATTTGGTAGTAGTGTAGGTAATTAAATCGTTTCGTTTGTATGGAGTGTCGTAAGGTGTTGTAGTATAGTTGTCATTTAGTAGTAGTAGCTTTGTATAGGAAAGAACACACGTCTTATGGTCAGTGTACACTTTTTCGTGCTGACTGATGTCCTTTTGTCTCCATTTTGGAGTTTGTGGTATCGGTTTGAGTAGGTTGGCGGCCTGGGGTAATACGTTTTCTTTAGTCTATGTAGGTCATGTGATAAAACACAAAAAATACGACCTTTTACAACTTATCACGATGGGCCAAGTACCTGGAAAACGAAGTGTCGGTCGCAGTAGAAAATCTTGGTTAAAGAACCTACGAGAGTGAACTTGGTATCTCTAGCGCCGCGGAACTATTCCACCTCGTGAATGCAAAGGAAAAGTATGCAGAGCTGACTGCCAACCTTCGTAGTTCGGAGAGGCACTAGAAGAAGTTGAGTCTTTTTTCTTGTTTTTGTCCTTTTTCCCTGATCCCTCCCTAGCGCTTGCGACCGTATTCCCTCCCACGATTTATCTCCTTGGCACGCTACGCCCTTAGGATTAGGGTTATAGTGGTCTTCCTTGCGGCCAGGGACTCAATGGCTCGGATCGCCCGATCCTGAACTCAGGATTGCGGGGTGGCCGAGACGGCTAAACCGAAATCTTTTCTAGTGTTATTTCATATTTGTGATCAGCTCAAATTGTATGTAAACCTAATTACAACCAAAATTATAGTCCACTCTCGTAGTTATTTCGAAGGTCATCCCAAACAACCATAGACTACACAACGTTCACCAAGAAGCTTATAGATAAAAGTGGAGGCAACACTCTAAACACCTAAGTGAAACCAAGTGTAGGCAGACCTCTCTTTCTAAATGCATACATAAGAACGAGACAGTGATATGTGTTTTCTTTATATTATGTATGCATTCAGAAAGAGAGCGTCTGCCCACAGCTCACTTAGGTGTTTAGAGTGCGTGTGCGTGCGTGCGTGTGTGTGTGTGTGTGTGTGTGTGTGTGTGTGTGTGTGTGTGTGTGTGTGTGTGTGTGTGTGTGTGTGTGTGGTGTGTGTGTGTTTGGGTGTCTCCACTTTTATATATAAGCTTCTTGGCATACATTAGTGCTACTTTATTTTCAGGTAAAACAAGGTACAGTGCCACAGTATTCTGAAATGGGACAGCAGCTTAGGAACTTGTTTAGGAGACTGGCGTCTGATGGTGAGTGTAGTAAAAGTCAAATCATTTATTTCAATACACTAAAAACAGGCACATTTAAACGTTATTTTCAAGAAAAATTTAGAGTGTACGCCCTTTGCAAAAGTTCGTTTTGCATAAAGAAGAATGAACAGGAAACTTAAGGAAACTCCATACTTACTCTTTTAAAATTAATGTTTCGCAATATTTTGAATACTTAAATTACAAGTGAAGACTATTGTATAAAACCACTATACAAACATATTAAGTAAATGTACAATTTGTATAAAAGAAATACCTACAGTAACACATCAAAATAATTAAGAGGACAAGAAAAGGTTATTATTCAATTTAGAATCCGGAGTACAGGCCATCATTTTGGTGTCATCATTATTCTAGAAGTCACAAGATTTTAAAAAGTTTTAGAGCTTCGTACCTACATAAAACAATAGGGTGGGTCGATTTAGGAGTCCGGGAGTGTATTTATTCGACAGTATTGGTTTGTTAATAAGAAGTTTATAATAAAAGTGGAAAGAACACGTCAAAGAGATATGCCGTCTCTTTCTGGCTACCCTACCAGAAAGAGATGGCATTACCTGCCGAGAAAGACACATAGCATCAAGGTCACAATCTAGTGAAACCCGTATCTTTTCTCCACTTAAATTTTAAGATCCTTGTTTCTTACATTCAGTTTTATTTTAGGTATGACAGAGCATGTGGAGAACCAGCTGTTGGCTATGAGTGCGCATTTAATTAAAATACAAGGATCTTCCACACAGGTCAGTAAAATGCGAATTTAAATGCTGATCATTTTTTAGTTGAATAAGTTGAATTCCATATAGAACAAAGTGTATTCCAGTATCGTAATATACTGTATTGATACTGTATATTGTACAGAAAAAAAATCTAGTGTGAGGCAATGTTTTTATAAATATGTACCTACATACAATCACGAAAAATTTTTTTAAGGGCACGTCAACAGTAAGAAAAAGAAAATACTCTCTTGTCTCTCAAAATACAGTGCTATGTGGTGAATCCTGGGTGATACTATTAATTTCTTCATTTTCTTTTGAACGCCAACCCACAATTCACCGCAAATACCTACAAATAAAAATAGAGAAATAACAATTAACTAATGAGTATATCTTTGTGCCTTTTAATAATTTTTCATTCATGTAAATTTAAATAATAGGAAAAAAAAGAAACACAAAACTATATCTTGTATATTTATTTTGTACTTAAAAATGTTCAACTACCTGTAGGCCAATAATATTCTTACCAACGGCAGCACCACCCAATCGCTCAGCCAATTTGAAACTTTTGTACATTTCCAGCACATAACGGAAGCTCCCGGCCGTTTAAACCTGCAGCAAACGAGCATCTCGCGCGCCGTACAACTGGACACTGGCACCAGTGACGCGATGCAACATGTCGACAAAGTATATGCATCTACACAAAATAGGTAGGGTGCTTCTCGATCCGTCTAAGTTAGTTAGACGGTAGAGTTAACGCGAGCATGATTGATTTTTTTTTGTTTCATTCAGCGCAATGTTCGAATTTACGCGCGAAGATTTCACAATTAATTGTTCCAGAAAATACTTTGTGCAAAAAAAAACGGATTTTCAGACGTCTTTACTGAATTCGTTTCTCAAAAAAGTTTATTTTTTATTACATAGAACCCTAGATATAAATTTCACTGTTTGTTCGAAATATCTGAAGGAACATCTGTTATAACGCCTTAATCACGTACGAGCGTTTGTATGGGAATCATTAAATATTTATATATTTCTTCTTAAAATAAAACGGTGTTATATTTACAGGCGAATACATAAAACATCGGTATCCCACGAGACACACATGAACACGGAATGGCAACACATGTTCGGACAGTCGCATGAGCAGCATTCAAGAGGTAATGTCGATTTTTACGCAATAGGTACTTATTGCGTGTAACAAATTAAAACCGAATCTTATATCATTATTAAGTTTAGAACCATAAACTTAATTTTTTATCTACATTACAAAGTTCAAATTCCATTGCAACCAATATTTTTTTGGGACCTTTATATTACTTTGCTCTTAACAAATAATCGTTCCAAAATCAACTTAGACTACATTGTATTTAAGTAGGTTGAGTAATTAACGCAACGATATGTGATTTTTTGAATTCAAGTACCTATACCTAAGTCGTGATGATCCAGTAGTTAAGGGGCTCACTTGAAATACACGATCATTCGGTTCCCTTTAAAATGGTTGAGCCAAATGATGCCGATCCGTGCGTCATATTCGTGAACGGGCGCCGTTAGTTGGGACTGGTCATCTTTTAGCTGCCACGGTTATTCTAAATTTATTTTGAATTGTTTATTATGATTATATTTTTATCTAAACCTCTTTTAACGTTCACGACTTGTAACATTGTTCTCACATTGTACCCTAGATTCAATATGAATGATGTAACCGAAATTTGTAACATATTATTGATTTTAAAAGAGTGTTGTTCATGGAGTTTCTTGCTCGTTCTTCTCCATAGAAACCTACTGTTTGGAACGAGCAACTAGCTTCAACTTTCTGACTGACTGACTCTGACAATTCAAAAGTACCTGTAAATGGTTTATTTGAAATAAATGATTTCTAGTTTGAGTTATGAGGTTGTTTGTTCGATCTGCGTAGTCTAGTACCCACGAAATAGAAAAACAGTAGTCTAAACTTTGTGTGAACAGCAGATAAGCTTTTTGTCAAAGTTGAATTTGTTGTTCATACAAAATTAAGACATGACAAATGACGAAGGTTGTTATTATTTTACATATTTTCCGGATAATATTTTCGCATAACTGCAATATTTCCGCATAACTGCCCACACAGCTATCCCACACGTGGGATAGCTGTGTGGGCAGTTCCACTTGTTTTTTCGTCATAGTACCAATGTGGTTTTTTCAATTCGTATACACTTTATAAGTTTCTCTTGGACATCACTGACATCGATGAAGGAAAACATCGATAGGAAACCGGGACTTATAATTAACCAGCAGCCCGTCCCAGCTTCGTAAGGATGCAATTATTTTTGTCTTACTAACTTTATCCTGGCAATACCGAACACAAAAAAAAAGAATTATCCAATTTGGTGCAGTCATTCGGAAGATAAACGCGTACAGACATTTAGGCGACTTCGTTTTATGCTATGTAGGGGTATAAGTCTGATATCGCCCATCAGCCAATGCTCGTGCCTTCTCCATAAGAGACAAGGTTTTTGACTGGCACTAGGAAAATAATAGGATATTAATAAATCTTACACTTACTTATAAAAATAATACATTACATACATACATTACATTAAGCCTCTCATCCTGAACTATACATACTGTTGTTGTTTATATTAGTACCATGTTTATAGTATATCTCTGAGTTCAGTGTGCCTGTTGGCAAAGGCCTCCTCTAACATTTTCCATTGCTTTCTATCTCTAGCGACCCTTCTCCGGTTGGGACCCGCTGTTAATTTTAACTCATCTTCCCATCTTTTGTGTTGTCTTCCCCTTCTCCTTTTGCCGTTTCTAGGATACCAATCTGTGACAATTTTACTCCATTTTTCTTGGTAACTTCTTAGTGTATGCCCGGTCCATCTCCACTTTATTTGGTCTATCTTTGTAAGAACGTCGGTTACTTTTGTCTTAGATCTTATAGTTGTACTTCTTACTCTTTCTTGTTTTCTGATATTCATCATACTTCTTTCCATCTCTCTCAAGTATTGCCAAAGAGTCATGGAAGATAAAAATAATAGCCATATTTAATTCCAGAGGGTGTATCTCAATCACAAGCGGTGTCTGGCGGCGGAGTGGTGTCCCAAGCGATGTCAGTACCGCCGCATCACTCACAGCTAGGACACAGCGCTAGTTATGTACAATGTATGTATTTATTATATTTTAATAATTTTAAGAAATCTTTCAGCTAGTGCATAATAATATGAGTAAGAAATACATTATATAGAAGATGGCCAATTACTGAAGTTATAAACTGATATTTATAATCACCTCAGCCTATTACCGTCCATGAACGTAGGCATCTCCCAGAAATCGCCAACCGACTTGGTTTTTGTCAGACCGGATCCATCCGCTGCCAGCCACCTTTTGAAATCGTAGGTCCACCGTGCCGTAGGGCATCCTACTCTACGCTTACCTTATAAACAAGTGTATCAAGTAATCAAGAAGTATTAAAAAAAAATGGTTGGAATGGTTTGAAATTTGAATTGGAAATTTGTATGGACGGCACGAGAATCTAACAAATAAAGGCTCAAAGTCCTTTTAAAAAAAACTAAAAGTGTTCACGAAGAAATTAACTTACAAAGTAGTTTACTAGTATTTGCTTGCGACTTCGTTCGCGGCAGTACCTCAATGTAATTTTTCAGTATCAACGCGTTTTACATTGGATTATTTATGAGATTATGTTTTCACTCTTACGCCTAAACGACTAAATGGATTTGGATAAAACTTCGCAGACATATAGACTATATGTCTTGAATTAATGCTGGCACTCCACATGGCGTATTTGTACAAATATTAGTACAAAATCGGCTTTATTTCAATAACTATACAGGATGAAATTGAATTCATTAGCAAAATTTTAAGGAGTGACTCTGACCACGAACCTGAACAACTTTAATTATGGAGCCAACTCAAACAGCGCGGAAAAAGAAACAGCTGTTCCATACATTTTGGCCGAGTACAGTCAACAGCAAAAGTAGATGATCAAAATCAGAAATTCAATACTAATGAACGGAGTTCGCGTCAGAACTGTGTGGCGTTGCAGTGATTCAAAAGTATGTGTGTGACAATCACATACTTTTAATAAATAAACTAGTAATAAATTATATAAATTAGTATTAGTAAATTAGTATTGAATTTCTGATTTTGATCATCTACTTTTGCTGTTGACTGTACCTATTGCACTTCTGTATGGAACAGCTGTTTTTTTTTTCGCGCTGTTTGAGTTGGTTAAATTGAGGGAGTAAATTTTTAGGTGCTTTTAAATGAATAAAAGTATGTCAATTGATTAGTGGTGTCAAGTATCCAATTAGTCTTTATAAGTACTAAAGAGTCTTTGACTGATGGGAAGCTTTTTGAGAGCCGGGTGCAATAGGCCATGTTTTATGATATACTTGACAACCAAGCGGATGGAGTCGAAGACAGAAGTTGGTCTCGGTAATGGATAAATTTTCGAAATGATGCCATACACACATCTATTATACATTTATACATACATATACACATCTATCATATCAGTTAAGGCGACGATATACGCCGGCGACTTTGAGCGACCAGAGAATCGTATGCGCTGCGTCCAAAACTGCCAAGGTTTAGTCGAAATAATTCAATAAAAGATAGTATTCTATAACATAAAAAGGCCGTATACTAAAAGATAGATAATAAAATTATCTGTAAGATAGTAGGTAAAAGTTTCGTTTAAATATTCCTGGTAGATTTTTAATATGAATTTAATCAAAAATATTCATATACTAAATGATTAAGAGAATGTTCTAGTTTAACATATATTTTTTTCAAATCATTTACACTACACATTTTGACGTGATTGTCAGTATAAAATCTGACAAAAGTCGCTTGTTAGCGCCTTAAGCGGTCGGGTTATAGGGGACATTTTTTACATAAATCTCAAACCATTCTATTGTTTGCAGATAGCATGGCTCCGTGTCGAGTAGAACTAAGAGATTTGACGTCGCGGATGCAGCAAAAATACCAGAAGTCTTTGAGGTAACGATCCTTTTGGAACTCCCTCCCGGACTTGTAAATCTAACCACTCTGCATAGTTTTGTCATAGTCAAATCATTTATTTCGATAAAACCATTGACAGGCACTTTTGATTTGTTAAGGAGTCGGTTAGCTAGTTAGAAAGTTGAAGCTCTGCTCGTTCCGAAGAGAAGCTAGTTCTCTATGGAGAAGAACGAGCATGAAATAAGATTGTGTAAAGATCTATCACTTTTAAATGGTCGTGAATTCAAATTTGGACCAATCATCATCATCTTCGTCTTACTGACCTTGTTACTTGGGGTCGGCGCAACGTATCTTCTCCTTCGATTGGTTTTGTGAAGTGAAACTTCTATATAGAACTTCTTCTTCTTCTTCTGTATTAGGATTTTTCTGTCACGAAAAAGCGTTACGGTCGCGTGGAGGGGGTAGACGATATATCGCGTATCTTTCCACTTGTCCGTTGAAGTTTCACTTCTACTATGTGTCCCAGCACACATTTCGATTTTTTAATTTTAAGAACAATTATGACAACAAAATGATTGGCCAGTATGTCGGTTACAAAACTGCATAAAAACTTTATCTTTGACCACTCATTATTTTGACGTTCTAGGCCATTTTACCTAGCCTGTCTTATTTTATGAAGTCGGGGTGTAAACATTAAGAACAACATTTAAATACACACCTATTTTTGCGTTGCTGTTTTCTCAATTGAAGGGTATTAGTGTTGGTGTAATAACAGGCACACGTGACATTTCAACTTTGTTTCTGGGTTGGCAATGCATCTGCAAGACCTATAATGGTATTACAGAGGTTTATACGCATCGGTGACCACTTAACGTCTAGGTAGGCTGTCGGCTTGTTACCCATCCATGTTGGATCATTCGGTTCTACGATCACGCGTCATGTTCGTGAACGGCCGCTGTCAGTAGAGATTGGTCAGCTCTTATCTGCCATGGACTTTATCTTGCTTCTTTCTTATGTTTTGTATTGCTAGATTACCTTCATAGTTTTCATATATAGAAGCAACAAGAATCATGTAATCAGTTCTTTGTAAAAAACTTGATTTAAAAGAGTGTCCGAACGAGCAACTAGTTTTAACTCAACGACTGTCGGGCGAAAGTATTGAAGGTCAAACCTCCGCTGCTTATGTCGGACTGTGTAACATAAGACATTCGAAAGGTTAACTCTCTGACTAACTGACCGACTACTTGACAATTCAAAAATGCCTGTAAATGGTTTAATTGAAATAAATGCTTTGACTTTGACTTTGATCCAAAGACCATCTTTAACTTTGTTGGCATCGACTTGCAGTCTAACAGAATGTAGCTGAATACCAGTGTTTTACATGGAGTGACTGCCTATCTGATCTCCACAACTCAGTTACTGGGCAACACGGTACCCTTGGTAACACTGGTATTCAGTGTTCGTGGCTTCTGCCAACCCTTAACGACTCTCAAAGATCTACGAATGATACAACGGCTTTCCGAGACACGGAGGGGTCTCAACCGCGGCAAAAACAGTCAAAAACAAACGACAAAGTCATCAAAAATTAAACTTAAAAAGTATGGTTGCTTGTTTATAAGTTCGGGAGTGTATTTTACTTGACAGTTGAATACTTTAAAATGTAAATAATGTTTTTCAGGAGTCATGACGACCCATTAGAAAACAATGAGGATGTGTTACCCCCACACGGCTGGCGACCTGGAAACCAGCTGCTCGCATATTTACATGAGCATAAGTAAGTATTAAATATCTCTTTTATTCTTACCTTCTCTCTAACATCCGAAATCCACTAATGTAAGTCTGCTTTTTTGTTACCAGTTTTTGTCATCACGCCAAAACCACAGATAGAAAATAAACAGATAAATTATTAAATTAAAGAATCATGGCGAGATCCATACATTCATTTGTTTGAATAAATAAGAAACATTTAGAGGGTATAAAATATAGGGGATATAAATATTTTCAATGTGGAGAATACACTACTAGGAGTAGATTGATATATTTACCATATGTTTAAACCCCCGCATAATTAAAATATTTTACAATAAAAGTAACAGTTTTTTGTATCATCTCGTCGCCCATTTTGTGTTTATAAAAAAAAGAAAGTGACAAGTGGCATTAACGGATCTATCAAATTGGCATACAAGTGATGTGAATCGTTGTTGATAATGGCGGAGTTAAAAAAGTACATTAATTAATCATTATTTGTGACATTATTTCCCATAAAATGGCTGTCAGTGTCAACGTTACTATCATCAGCTGCCGTTCCGTTCTGAAATAATAAACTTTTCGTTAAACAATTCACTTTTAACATCCATTTTTATTGCGGGATTTTAAAAATATTTTGAATGCCTGAATACTCTTTAGGTACCAAGAGTATAAGAATTAGAATTTCAATTTCTCTAAACATCTTCATTTTTTTTGTAACAAATCTTGCCATGATTGAATTGTTATAAAATCATCGGTTTTCTATTGTTTATTTTTTCAAACGTTGACCCATACTTGGACTTTGCCTTGTATCGTGGACGCGTTTCCAAACATATAAATAATAATAATAATAATATGTGGGGACATTTTTTCACACACGGCCATCTGACCCCAAACTAGGGCGACCGTGTACTATGGGTGTCAGACAGCTGATATACATACACAAATACATTTTTTTTTTGTAAATACATACATATATAAATAAACAACACCCAGACACAAGGCAAACACAAGTGCTCATCACACAAATGTTTACCCTGGGCGGGAATCGAACCCGCAACACGCTACGCAGCAGTCGATCGCTCAGCCACTGCGCCAACCGTGTCGTCAATAGACAACCAATTACACCCGGTACAACTACATGTGGGTCATACAAATATTTCTTCCGTGCGGGAATATGTTGGGGTCCTTCCAGTCCATCCGGATGTAGCTGAACATCGGTGTTTTACATGGAGCGACTGCCTATCGACCTCCATAACCCAGTGACTGGGAAACATGATACACCTGGGTAGTGGTCAGACTTTTGGACTTCTGACTACCTGTAGTGACTGTCAGCGACTGACAGCGTCCTTACATGCTTTTCGCGGTTTTTTCTTTTCAACCGACTTCAAAAACAGAAGGACGTTCTCAATTCGGCACGTATAGATTTGTTTTTATGTTTGACCACGCATAACTGTTTTTCAGTGTAGACCGATTTCTATGATTCTTTTTTTAATTGATAGTGTATACCTCAAAGTTGATCCCATGTAAATTATTTCACCCTTAACCCCTTGTATCGTTCACCGTTTCGTAATTAAAAAGTAGGCACTGAAAAAGTATAAGAATGTTTTTATAATAAAGACAACCGCCTTCGAAAACTAACCAAACTTGCGAATGTTAAGTTGCTTATTTTTTACTTTTTAGTTTTAGAAGGCAATTTTTTTGTAAAAATGTTTTTTGTTGACCCTACATGGTAAATCTAACCGGTTTGTACCGGTTGCAGAGCACGCGTGAATCAGCTAGTAACACTACCAGCTCACCGCTCTCTCTTCGGTTCGTGTTCAGACGACGGCACCGTTCGTTTGTGGGACGCCGCAAGGCTACACACACAGGCACATATTAATAGGTATGTATATTTTTTAATGTCATTAATGATATGCCTTGTTTAGGAATACCATCACGAGATTTGAAAAGAGCCGTTAACTATACTGCTCATGAAACTAAGTAAGATTGCATAAAAAACAAAAATATATTTTCTGAACCGTGGCAATCTCTCCTAAAACAATAAGCACTGTGTTAACCAACTTCCAACTTTAAGCCGTGTGGTGCCGGCCGCGAATAGTATCACCCCATGTCTACCGGTGGGTGTCGTAGAAGGCGACAGAGGGACATTCATCAGAGCCCATGCTCTTATCTGCTGCTGCCCATGCAGCAGCGTCTTTCTGAGTATCATAACACCTACTGCGATCGCCAACATACATCAGCCAAGCATGTCGATTACGACTGAACCCGGGGGGGAGACCTATGCCCAGCAGTGAGCATCTAAAGGTTGACATGATGACCAACTTTTAGTCTAACTCATAAAAAATATTGATACGACTTTTATTGTTGGTGTAGAAAATTATTGTTTATGATAGCGCGCACTCAAAACATTGTGTTTACGGGTGCATACAACAGTACAGAGGTCGTGGGGATATTCAAAGTGTTGTTATAACATTTATAACTTGTTTTCGTAAAAAAAAGGTTAAAACAATAAAAAAACACAGTGATGGGAAGAACATGTAACTTTAACTTCCTTAAGAGGGCCCTTCCCGGTCCGTTTATCGTTCAGTATGATTGAAAATATTTTTGTTTCATCCAACGCAATGTTTGAAAAACAAACGAGTGAGTGAGAACGCGACAACGTCGCACGAAAATTGGCGTCCGGAGATTTCACAAAACTTGTTCCAGGAAATACGTGTTTTTGAAAAAGCCTTACATGATTTTAGTAAAAATGATTGTAATTTTGAATCTCCATTAAATGTCCAAGGTTTCTGTGATGGTTTCTTTATTTTTTCAATGTATGAGTACATTATGAATGGCCAAAGTTTCAAAAAACATATGCAAAACAAAATGGTTTTCAGACGTCTACCGAGTTCATTTTTCAAAAAGTTTCGTAATATCAACTGTTGTTCGAAATATCTAGAGCAGTGGTTCCTAACCTTTTCGACCTTGTCACCCCCTATGACTTAGCCAGGGAAACTTATTTAGCCCGCCCCCCCCCTCATGTTACCAATGAATATAGTAACATGTAAAGATAAACAGTTAATGATATACACAGATAGGGCATGAAATGCACTGGCGAGCTAGATTCGGTGTTATTGGTCTAATCTTTGTCATACATATGTATATTACCAGCTTATTACCCCCACAGAATACCAGTTTTACCCACGCAATGGTAATTACCCCCAGGTCGGGAACAGTGAATCTAGAGGAACATTTGTTATAACGCCATAATCACGTTCGAGCGTTTGTATGGGAATTAAAACGGGTTGGCTGCTCCTAAGCGTCTTTTTACATGCGTTATAGTAGAACAAGTAATAAAATGAATGATTTTATGTTTATGCAGATCAAAGTCAATGTATAACAGAAACGCAGGCCCAGTATTGTCGATAGCAGCGTGCGAAGCCGGGCAATCACTTGTAGCGGCCACGCAAGAGTCTGTGTTTGTACTGAGGTATGTATGTCGGTTGAATTCAGCTTGTATTTATGTAACATTTGAGATTGATTAGAAATTAAATTGGTTCTGTATAGACAAACGAAAAGGCTGTCTTATATTCATTTGCGAGCAAGAAAACTGTTATTATAATATTGTAGGTATTAGTACAAAGTTCTCGTAAATATGTGTTTGATAGACTGACTTTGACTTTAATCCACGGATTTTAATCAAACTTGGTTTGTTTAAAAACTCGATTTCATTCCAGCCTCATTTTTGGTGTCCATTTTGCTGTTTATAATGTTACACATGGGAACCGATCACTTTTCCGAAATGTTTTTTTCCGAATTTCATTTTACCGAAAACTATTGACCGATGTCTTTTTTGCTATATGCATTATTTGACATATTTTTATATCATCGAAGTATAATAATAATAATAATATAATATGTGGGGACATTTTCACACACGGCCATCTGACCCCAAACTAGGGAGACCCTGTACTATGGGTGTCAGACAGCTGATATACATACACAAATACATTTTTTTTTTGGTAAATACATACATATATAGATAAACAACACCCAGACACAAGGCAAACACAAGTGCTCATCACACAAACGTTTACCCTGGGCGGGAATCGAACCCGCAACACGTTGCGCAGCAGTCGATCGCTCAGCCACTGCGCCAACCGTGTATCATGTGTCATAAGTATTATTTTACCGAACTATTTTTCGTCGATTTATAAATTAACTTTTTGCTATTGGCCGAAGCCTCTTTTGAACTTTTTTCATTTGCCAAATGATTTATTTGCCATATTTTCACCACACCGAAACAACATTTTACAGAATACTAGCGGGCCCGGCAGACGTTGTCCTGCCTGAAAATAAAAAAAAGTCCTAAAACTACAACGCCAACTATCGGGTCCAATTGTGAATCAAAACTATTCACAAATCCACTGGATCACACACAAAATATTTCATCAAAATCGGTCCAGCCGTTTAGGAGGAGTTCACTTTCATACACACGCACAGAAGATTTTTATATATAAGATTACCTGGTAGCATTATCAATATAAAATAAACTAGTGTCATAAAAAATCAATAGGCTACAAAATTTTAGTGACAGAAACGAATCGCTGCAAAACCGACTTCACGCAGTCTTGTCTGCCCTACCCCTAGAGTGTAATTTAAGCCCGCGTAGGCGCGGAGGGGTGGGGCGGCCCGCGAGCTGAGGAGCAGGCGGTTTGAAGGCTTGCGGTGGTGAGCATTAAAACCATCTGCGACGATAAGCTCGCGTGGGGCCGCTCAGACCCCGCAGCGCCGGAGCCGTGACAGAAACAATGCTTGTGCATGTTGCATGCCTGCTTGCATGTTTCATGCTTGTTTGCACGCTGCATGCTTGCTTGCATGCTGCATGCTTGCTTGCATGCTGCATGCTTGCTTGCATGCTGCATGCAAGCAAGCAGATAGCAGAATGAAGCAGATATGAAATAGTGTGCACAAACTTTCTAGGCGTTTGATGAAATGAAAATATGGTAATTAAAACAGTGGCATAACGAATGTTTGGAATCATAATACTTCGAACAAATGTTATTCGGCTAAGTCTAACTTCGGTAAAAAGTTTATCGACCAAATGAAACGTCGGAATAACGAAAAAAATCGAATTGATAATAGGTCAACTGATACAGTGGCAGACGTGACTTCGATGAAGTAAAAAAAAACGAAACGATAATAGTTGAAAAGTTTTAGGTGAAATGAAATTCGGTCAAATATTTTTTATGTTGGAATAATGATAAACACGACCTAAGCCTAAACTTTAAAAAAGTAGATATGTTTCCTCTTTTCGACTACCGTGGCATTCTTTCCTTTTGGTCCGTCACTTGAACTTGTTTTACTCTTGTCAATATTCGTTTATTAATTTATTCTATTTTCGGTGTATTCATTTAATTTCCTCAGGTTATGGGCCGTCCCGTATACCCGAAATAGAACCGTAATTGATATATATTGCAGTCAAGGTAAAAAAAAAGGTGAACCGTAAATAAAAATTTCACCATGACTATGTCGAACCTCCAAATAACGAAACTCGCCGGCAGAGAAAACTATACGACCTGGAAGTTTGCAGTCAAATCTTATCTAGAGCACGAAGACTTATGGAATTGTGTTGATCCAGGAGGTCAAGATGCCAAAAAAGACATAAGAGCCAAGACCAAGATAATATTGCTGGTAGAACCAATCAACTTCGTTCATATCGAAATTGCGTCGTCATCTCGAGAAAAGCAAAACCTTCAAAAGGCTTTCGAGGACTCCGGGCTGTCTAGAAAAGTTGGCTTGCTTAAGGACCTAATCAACACAACGTTAGATAACTGCACCAGTGTCGAGGAATACGTGAACAAAATCATGAGCACAGCTTTTAAGTTACGTAATATTGGTTTCGAAGTCGAAGACGAGTGGCTGGGAACACTCATGCTAGCTGGCTTACCGGATAATATTATAAGCCAATGATAATGGGGTTGGAAAGTTCAAGTATAAATTTTTTTTCTAATTTTGTCAAGACAAAATTATTACAAGAGGTTAAAGTAGCGGAATCCTCAGCTTTCTTCACAAAGCTAAGGAAAAATAACTAATATAGAAGTTGATTCTGTAAGTATGTTTACCGTGCTGCGAAGCAAAACAAACTAGATTTCCGTTTCCACAGTCGAATTCTAGAGCAAATTCATTGCTAGAGATAATACTCACCGATACTTGTGGTCCGATGGAGACACCTTCCGCTGGAGGTGGGAAGTACTTCATAACCATGGTAGATGACTATTCTAGAAAAGTATATGTGTATTTTCTAAAGAATAAGATGGATATAAAATCTACGTTTATAAAGCTTTAAGAAGAGCAGCATCTGGAATCAAGCACCAAACTAGCGCTCCGTACACGCCAGAATGGAAAGCGGAACGGATGAACAGAACGTTGGTCGAGGGTGCTATATGAAGCTAATTTGAAGAAGCACTTACTAAAGCCACTTCACACTCTAAGTTGGCTTACTGTTCGTCGAAGATGGGGTTGTGTTTAAGGGAGGATGTTGGAATAATGATAAACACGACCTAAGCCTAAACTTTAAAAAAGTAGATATGTTTCCTCTTTTCGACTACCGTGGCATTCTTTCCTTTTGGTCCGTCACTTGAACTTGTTTTACTCTTGTCAATATTCGTTTATTAATTTATTCTATTTTCGGTGTATTCATTTAATTTCCTCAGACCTTATGATAGGTAACCGTTACACATCCATACTAGTGATGTGCCGGATTGTCAAAAATGTATATCGGCGGACACGGATCCGGAAACGGATATTTAGTGTCTAGATCCGCGGATACGGACACGGATACGGATCTTTATTTTCTCACTCAATCGGTGTCGCACATACACGGAACCGCTCGAGCAGTCGCGATTGCTTCGGGCGGTCAGCCGCATGGTGATAATATATTATATCGTGCGTTTAAACAGTTACCAAGCATACACTACTCTCACGCAGTCTCTCCGCCCGCGCTCTTCATTCCTCGTCACGCTTTTTGTTCTGCTTGTTGAGCAGTTCATACCAACTGCTCGAGCAGTTAGTATGAACCAGCCAGCAATTATTAATGGCAGCTTCAAGCGGTTGACTATGACTGCCAGCGGACCGTGTATGGCCGGCCTTACAAGTCATACCTTGCGTAGCTAAGTATATCGTAATGTTGTACCATTATTGTTGTCAGGGTCGACGGCACATCGTCCCGAATGAACTTATCCCAAGGTCGTCAGCTGGAAGGTGATGGTGACGACGCGGTTTGCGTGGCAGCACCGTCGCATGGGGCCGTAATATCCTACGCCACGTTACTCGCTACAATCGTGGGATGGGACTTGAGGGCACCAGGTACATATTATGTAGTTTGGAGTGGTGAAAGCTTATGAGAATCCCGCACCCCTGGCCATAGGCACAGGTGGAACACCGCGGTAGTTGACGCCGGTAAGATTCAGGCATGCCCCTCCGTCATCACCACGATAGAGGACGTCAATGAGGATTTACACCGCGTACCATGAAAAATAAAAGAAACGTATATGTAGTCAGGGACATTTTTAGTTGGCCAATAAGCAGGAACAGGGCACAATATTCAATCCTATTTTCAAGTGCGACTCAGAAGTACACTCGGACCAATTTTTAGTATATAAACTTTTAAATGTTTAAGAGTTAAACTTTAACCTTTTAATTAATTAAAAGTCAAACTGGTTACGGACATGTCATTTCAAAGCAACTAAAAGTCGAATTTGCCTCGAAAAAAGCCGTATGGTGTGCCGGCCGCGAATAGCACCACCCCATTTCTACCCGTGGGTGTCGAAAGGCGACAGAGGGACATTGACCAGAGGATGGGCAGCAGCGTCCTTCTGAGTACCATAACACCTACTGCGATCGCCAACATGCAAGCCAAGCATGGCGATTACGGCTAAACCCCCTCCCCCTTGGGGGGAGACCTATGCCCAGCAGTGGGCGTCTAAAGGTTGACATGATGATGAAAAATCTAATAATTTTACTGTTGATTGAAATTTAATCGAATTTTCAGGGTTTTTAATTATTGATTTTTGGTGTCAAAAATCCAATTCCGTAGGTTTTGTTTCTATTTTACCTTTAGTTCGTTTGCAGGCAACGCATGGAAGCTCCAAGGAGACTTAAAGCAAGGAGTATACACGTGCTTATATGCGGACCCGTGCGGATACCTCGCGGTGGGCACGTCAAGTGGCGCCATCTGTGTGTGGGACCTCAGGTTCCAGCTACCCATCACGTCTGTGAGGCATCCTAACTGTGAGTACATACTTTGAAAGTTATGTTTTTGAAGTGAAAAAATCTTCAATCGCGTTGAGCTATTTTTGGTAGGAGCAAAGCTAATAAGTTGCCATGCCAAGCCGTGACTTTTGACATGACAATTCCTTGGCGCTTTTCTGGTGGTCGCCAAATTTTATCTTCCATGGAGTTTCTTGCTTGTTCTTCTCCGTAGAGACCTTCCTACTGGAACTTCTTTTTGGAACGAGCAACTAGCTTCAACTTTCCGACTAACTAACCGAGTCCTTGACAATTTAAAAGTGCTGTAAACGGTTTAATTGAAGTTGACGTCAGTTTAATTGAATTTAGGAGTTGCAAAGGTTAGGAATGGTGTGCGGGCTTATTCCTTAAAAAAAAACAACTTTGGAAACTGATGGAAATTATTCCAATAATTACTTCTCGTATGATGATAATCTATTTCTAGAATGCTTTGATATTAAAGCGTTTTTTCTACAGCGGAGCGCGTCCGTCGTATTGTGGGCAGTGGCAGTAGTGGCGGCATATGGGCGGCCGGGGCCAGAGATGCCGCCGCCTGGAGTCTGGAGTCTACCCAGAGGACCCACGCGCTGTGGCCCAGCACCAACTGTGTGCAGCCCTTACAGTATACACCCGCTGTAAGTACTTAGGATCCATTTCTCTCCGCAGATCATTGACCATTTTCTACCTTGCGCCCTGTCACCTGCTCATGCGAGGATCTAATACCTGCACCAGCGGATGGCGTTGCCGTGGCTGAATACTGGCAAACAAGGCATTTGACAAGAACAAACACAATACACACACATACATACACATCCACACACACACACGTAATACATATCTGTGGTGTCCATCGACCCGAAGAAGAAAAGAGAAGAAAGAAGAAAAGAGAAGAAAGAAGAAAAGAAGAAAGAAGAAAAGAAGAAAAGAAGAAAGAAGAAAATTCTTTATAAAATAATAATAATAAATTCATTTATTTCAGGTAAATTACACCCATTGCCAACAATAAAATATTAAAGAAACACATACAATTAAATAAAATCAGATGAAAACAGATTAAATAGGTAAAAATAAAATTGAATTGAATTAAATTAAATCAAAACAAATCAAATCAAATCATTTTAAATCAATTAAATCAAATTCAATAAAATCAAATTACATCAAATTAAATAAATCAAATTATGGGGAATTGAACCAAAAATTAAAATAATATCAAATAAATCAAGCCAAAAAATAAAAATAAATACCAATAAAATTAATAACTTCTTCCCAGCACTGGTACAACAACGTGTCTGCTGGAACAATACCGGATGAAGGGGCAGTCCAGTGTCCAGTGTCCTTCCCGCAATCATCGTCAGTACAGTGTTGGGGCTAGCGTACCCTGCGCACTAAGGACGCGGCGCGCTTGCGCATAGTTGCGTGAAAGCAGTCGGTGCGCGCCTCAGCGAACATGTCCGAGGCAGTATCGAGGCAGTATAACGCGTTCAGCTCGGTGATGGGGCTACCCATCACCGAGCTTAACGCGTTATTGTACTGGACGCGGATGTCGCTGTAATTTCTGTTAGAGTAATGAGCTCACAAACTGTATGAGTTTATGAAGGAGCTTGTCCGGAGAAGTTCTACCATACCCACAGATATCCGTGAAATATGCCTTCATTCTATATTTGTTCAAGTTCAAATGCCGTCACTTTTTTCTTTTGTTTTTACTCACAAAAACAAAGCGGTGACCACTTAACATCAGATAGCCCGTCTGTTTGCCATCCAAGCTTGCTGTAATATCATGACCGAGGTGCACCGTACCTACGGATGTGACATCAAGCGTCTGATTGCGTCACGGCGCTTGATATGACGCGCATGCGTTGTGGAACTGCTTAAAATTCAGATCTTACCAAAGAAGAGTGCTAAGAATAATAGGATACTAAATGTTATGTTAATGTGTTAAAGTGCAAATTAGATCACGCGATCGTGATAAAAAAAAATCAGGTCGACGTTTTGTACAGCACATACAAAACTTTAGAGGTATGAAGAACAGAGAGAAAAGTTCTTCATTTTCTATAGAAAAGGGAGGATCCTCCGACCAGACGGGTGTTGTGTCTGGTGGGCTACTGCCCGACGGTTGCAGTCGGGTTTTGTATATATGCTAATGTCGCGGATAACTCTGCTTGCGCGATCTAGGAAACGTCGGTTGTAGTTCGAATCATGTGCGATAGATGTCGCCACAAAACTGACAAATTTTCCCTGTTGAATATGGAACTCATCATTTTGTGATAAAGTTAAAAATCTATCCAAGAAATTTGACAGATCGTTGTAGCTTGATATGCTAGCCTCTGTACAAATTTCCACTTTATGTCACTAATAACAAAGTGTATTTTTGTATTCCAGGCGTCCCACTACATAAGCTCGATCTACTGCGGAGCACGCGAAGGTAACAAGTTCGTGGTGACGGGCGGCTCCGACCTGCGCCTGCGCTACTGGAACCTCGAGCAGCCCGAGGACTCGTACGTGCTGCTACACGCACACAACGACGCGCTCAGGCACGAGCCCAACGCTATCAAGTACAGGTAGGTACTATACAAAGTAGCTCCCTGACATACGCGGCCTGCGGTGGTGGCCAGTTGCATTCGCTTGCAATGTAAGTGAGTCTTCGCGTGTGCTGCAATTTTTTACGACAGGCCTGTTGGAAAATGACGGCAAAGTTAATATGTTATTATTATTATACATTCTATTCCTAAAAGCTATATGCTAATGATAATATAGGTACCTCGCGTCTCGAATGTTTAATGAAACTGTTTTATTTTTTCAAATCAAATCAAAACTTTTATTTGCTAGAACATAGTACAATAGATGTTTCATTTAGGTAGTTCCAGCATAGACATGGCGTGCAACTTAAAAAAAAATAAAATCGTATTGACATACGACTTTTTTATAAGTTAAAAACAAAAAAAATAATAATAATCATTTTATAAATTATAAAATGTCCTAAAATTGTTCACTAAGTATGATTGAATAGGGTGTTATATATGATTGAACAAAGTATTGAGTTGAATTTTAAGTGTCTCAATGAAATTCTGTAGTGCTAATATGCCACCAAAAAAAACCACAAAATTTTTATTCAATCGGTAAGTGCCATAAAAATGCATCCAAATTTTTAATTTTCAAAGAACAATGCCCACTTCCCATACATTTAAAAACCTGATAACAAAAGTGTATGTATAGTAATAAAGTATAGTAGAAAGACTACCTGTAAGTTTAGAAAATAATGCCAGATAGTCATTTTTACGATTTAAACGCCACGAAGTCCAAAAAAATACGAATATTACTTTTTAGGTTAGGTTTTGCCGTTATCAAAAACAGTAGTAAAGAAATAAATGTGCTAGAACTAATTATTAACGCTTGGAAGTTTTTTTTTTGGTTTAAAATAGGAATACTTACCTACCGATCTATAGTCAAAAACAACTTTTTTACTTTGCGTATTCCTCGAAATCAGCTGCCTCTAAGTCACTACTTAGGCTCTCAATAATGCCACTATAAATAGAGTGTCGAGCATTAACTGCTGTTTCAACAACAACAATAACGTTCTAGCATTCATATAGAATCTTGGAAACCCCTATCCAACATCATCACATCATTTTCTTGACAATATAATCTAAAAGGTGAGTTTTCATAACATAAACATGTCAAATGTCAAAAAAATCCGTTTCAGTCGTGCGAATTCAATAAAGCATACTACGTGATTAATTTATTTAATTATTATGTTATTTGTAATGAATATGTAATAAAGGTGTATCTAATAAAAAATAACATAATAATAAATACTTACTGATTAAATAAAACGTAAAATAATGAATAAAACTCAGAAACAGAGTTGAATAAAGTTAAAGTTGCAATGTGTAAAATGGAACGTCGTAAAAAGAGTAGTGGAGGTGCGTTCGAAACATGGTAATACGTTTACCTTTGACGTAGAATAAGCATAAATAAACTTAAAAATCTTTTTTTCCTGCGTTTCATTTGACATTGTGATAAGCGTAATTAATATAGAATAAAATTAGCTAAATTTTAAGATTTATTACATTTCTATACATAGTCAGGTCAAAAATGAACATTTTTCTTTCGCGCGAAGATTTACCAAAACGCCTCTTACTGGACGCCATATTGCTCAGCGTAAATGACGTCAGTTCGTTTTGTATCAAATGAGCTCATATTAAATATGATAATTGTATATCATTTAAAAATAATTAAAAGCATATTTTGTAATAGGTGTAATAATGAAAAAATTACGTTGGTTACGAAAATAATAAAAATACAAAGCCTATATTACGCCAATCGGTTGACGGACAGTTGACAATTTTTTGTTTACACAGCCGAACGGCGTAATAAAATGGCCGCTACTATTTCACGGTGTTTTATAACAGATTAAAAATACTGAAAACTTTGTACTGAATTTAAAAATTTGTTTTGTTATTTTATGAACTAAAACTTACATTTTCCGACTGCTTTATGCCTAAACTGTCTCAATAACATATACACTCGGCGTCACAAAAATCGCACCTTTTCGAAAATAAGTTTAAAACATGTCCCGCCAGTAACGAATACAATAAACCCAATTAATATTGGTATCAATTAAAAGTATGTTTAACGACCTTTAAATTAACAACAGTTAGAATTCCTAAACACAACAGATCTCATTAGCACGTAACGTTAAAAAAAATGTTGTCAAAATACGCATTACAACGGCCACTAATTGCACCTCCCTACAAGGGTATAAAACGGGCGACCCGGGTTAAATGTGGGTCATTCGCTATTCAACCTTTGAAGTGAACACACGTGAACAGCTACAGCAAGAAAAATACCCCAGAAGATGGATACCACTGCAGATGAAGCCGCTCAAGTCATTGCACTACTGCAATCAGGGATGCGGCAATGTGATGTTGCTCGGCAACTGAACTTGAGTCGTTTTGCCGTTCGACGAGTGTTCCAACGTTTCCAAGAGACTGGTGGCTATATCCGAAGACGTGGATCTGGAAGACAACGGTGCACATCCGAAAGAGACGATCGCTTCATTGTTTCGACGTCTTTACGTAATCGGTTCTCCAATGCTGTTGAGCTGCAACAACAACTGCGATCAGCTCGCAGAACTTCTGTAAGCGTCTCCACGATTAGAAGAAGAATGCGGGAGAAGAAAATTCCAGCTCATAGGGCTGCTACAGGGCCCAAATTGACTGCACAGCATAGGAGAGACCGGTTGCAATTTGCCCGTGACCATGTGGATTGGACAATAGACCAATGGAGGGCTGTGCTCTTCTCGGATGAGACGAGGGTGTGTCTTTTCTGCAACGACAGGCGTCGGCGAGTGTATAGGAGGCAAGGGGAACGATTCGCACAAGCCTGTATTCAAGAGACAGTGGAATACGGGGGTGGCTCGTGCATGTTCTGGGGCGGCATGTCAATCGACGGTAAAACGAACCTTGTGTGTGTTTCTCGGACTGGAAGTGCTCGCGGGCAAGGGTCGCTGACTGCTGCTCGGTACATAACAGAGATCTTAGAGGAGCAGGTTGTCCCTTATGCGGGTTTTGTTGGCAGTGGGTTCACGTTAATGCACGATAACGCCCGTTGTCACACCGCTTTAATTGTAAGAGACTACCTGCAAGAAGTTGGCATCCCTGTTATGCGCTGGCCGGCGCGAAGTCCAGACCTGAACCCTATTGAGCACCTTTGGGATGAACTGAAACGGCGAGTACGGGCACGAAATCCTGCCCCTACCACTCTCCAAGACCTTCAAGATGCCGTCGTTGCAGAATGGGACAACATTCCACAAGAGACTGTTGTCACATTAATAAGGTCCATGAGAGAACGCATGGAAGCAGTCATCAGGGCTAGGGGGGGTAACACTAGGTTTTAAGTTAGTTTTAAGGACTTTGTTGTAATTTTTGCTGATAAAATAAAATTTAACTTTTTAATCATTTGCATTAGCTTGCTTTTTTTTATTCCCTGGTAAACAAAAAACCAAATCCATTGATTTATTCTGAAATTTAAATAAATTGCCTTTCCAATTATACCTTATAGTCATATGTATACCATTGATTAATAGGGTTAAAATGACTTTGAAGGGAATTCTTAAAGAGGTGCGATTTTTGTGACGCCGAGTGTATATAGATTTTTTCTCGAGTAGAGTAAAATACCCTATTGTCCTCTAAGTATTCCCTAACCGTGTAATATCTTTTTTGCATAAAGACAATAGCATTTTTTTAAATAGTAGAAGTAGTAAATCTTGGAGTGTTTGGCAAATGATTATATACATATAATAATAGCCATGCAGTATAATTATATTCTTCTTATGGCGGCACCACACTTCGCTATGCGCTATGCGTTATGCGCCTTATTCGCCCGCATACGACGAAGTGTGGAGGGTTTATTCGTCTATATTTGCTTTATTCGCCCGCATAACGCATAAGCGCAAATAGCAAATACGCCTATCCGTCTACCTGTCGGTTTTTAGACACTTCAAAGGACAAGAATAAGCCGAATATGCGTGTCGACTGCCCACACTTCGTTCACTCATTCACTCGTGTTCGCTCGCTTACGGTGGTCGTGTCGGACATTATACTCTAATCTGTAAAAGTAGCAGCCACAGTCAACACATTAATTTTGATTTTTCAAAAGCCAAACGCACCACATATGTTTGGCACACAAGCACGAAGTGTGGATGGCGTGTTTGTTGTACGCTCACATAACAAATATTTGGCGAATACAGTGTAGCCGCATAGCAAATAACGCATAACGAAGTGTGGTGCCGCCATTAGACAGCTTCAGTGTTATTGTTGACAACCTAAATTTATCTTTATGCCGTTTTAATTTCCTACCTTTTTTTCTCATCTTCTGAAAGGGCTATTATGAGTAATTAGACTTCGTTACGGTTAGCCAAATTGACTGACGTTCGATTGTAGCACAAACATTACAGTTAATGGAGATTCAGGCCGCAACTATGACCGCGGTGGTGTGTTGTTGCAGGGGCTGGAGTCGCGGCCCGCGGTGGGCCCCTGCCGCAGGCCGCGTCTGTCTGGGAGCCACTTAATGCTGGCACTTCACATGGCGTATTTGTGCAAATATTCGCCTTATTTGGATAATATAAAATCGACTTCATTTCAATAACATAAGGCGAATATTTGCACAATTACGCCATGCGAAGTGCCAACATTAAGTAATATTTCAGTTAGTTCAACTCATCTGTGCCATTATGTGTGTGAGCGCTTGTAAATACAGTAATAATACTTTAATTTGTGTGGCAGTGACGCTATAGTCGTCGTCTTAGCAACTATGGAGGGTAGAGATAAGGAGCACTATCTCTTTATATGAAAAAGTGTCCATTAAAATGTGATACATTATGGTGGCGCTACAATCGCGACCGAGTAAGAAATATCTAACTCTGCATACTTCAATCCGTCAAGAACTGCTACATTCATACCAATGCCCTGTGCCTACGCTAGCGCCATTTTGAAGGGTTTTGGAACTATTACTTGCTGCATAAACCTGGATACTTTTTCAACTTTCCCCCCACATATAAAGGTGCGTAGGGATGAGAGGCTGCCTCAGGGTGAACAGCCTCGCCACGCACGGCTCGTGTGGAGGCTGCCTTGGTAAATAATTAAAACAACATGAGGCAGCAGGCTGAGGCAACGTGTTTCGGGTCGAGCCACGAAGACGCAGCATCAAAGCATCAAAATGGCGCCGGATCGTCTTTACAGCTGATTTTCTTCTGCGTTTGTCCTGTCCGCCATTTTGCATTTGGTCTTTTCACCATTGTGCGTGACTCGCTAAAACCGTGCTCAAATCACGTCCACACTTGCGAGGCATATACGCCGAGGCACCTTTGAGCACAGTCAAAAAACCGACACCTGAAGGCTCGCGCCGCGGCGGCCTCACGTGAGGCACGCCTCGGGCTGAGGCACGTATACGCACTTGAGGCAACAAGGCGAGCCGTGCGTGCCTCAGGCGAGGCTGCCTCTAATCCGTACGCACCATTAGACAGTGTTCCTTACTTCTACCCTCCATACGAGCAACACACATGGCGCCACGCGCACAGTTGAGTTGAACTAACTATGCCTCTTATGTCAATCAGGAACTTGATTGATAAGCAAATTGACTATAAACTTTTATTTATTGGCCTCGGCTCGTGGCTAATTAAAAGCCGTACAGATCGACTTCTTACCGCGGTCGGTACTTGGATGGGTGACCAACTATTTTATACTGAGACAGGGGTCTCAGTATAAAGCACGTTAAACCCAGGCTGCTATACTTAATTTCACATTTTCAAACAAATGACAATGCCAGATCCTGCCCCACCCATGTACAGAAAAGTAAATTAATGAAAATAATTGTAATGCATATAGAACCTTTCTATAGTAAATTCTTTTTCTTTAGAACTTGCGGGTTACGAAATACCTACCTACAAAATACAAACTTATTTTACCTAAAATACAATTTAACTTATAATCAATGTCATTATTGTTTTTAGATTTAAACGGAAACCGCAAGTTCTACAGTCACTAAGACTAATGTTTAGTTTTCAGCAATAAATAAACAGTAAGATGCTACATATTGCACATGACTTTTATTGAGTGGGCCAAAGTTCTATAGAGTTTCTGACATTGTCCTTTCACGTTCATCATCATCATATCAGCCTACTGCCGTCCACTGCTGAACGTAGGCCTCCCCCAGAGATCGCCAACCAACCCGATCTTGGGAAGCACGCATCCATCCGCTGCCAGCCACCTTCTTCAAATCGTCGGTCCATTGTACCGCAGAGCGTCTCACCTCACACAACAAACACCCCCGTTTTTGTCCTGTGCGTTAATTTCACAATATTATCCATTCTTTTTCCACAGGAGCCGCATAATAGACGGCACAACAGTAATACAAGAATGCTGCAAGCTTAACCCTTCGGCCCCCGCCTCTATAATAGAAGACAATATCTACCGTAGCGTGGAGTCCCGTTCCTTCTACCACACCGCGCCTATCACAGACCTCACTATGGTGGAGGGAAGCAAGCCGTACCTCGTCAGTGCGGCGGCTGACGGGGTCATTAATGTTTGGAAGTAGAATAATATTACGGGTGTAGATACAAACGATCAATGGACATACATTTTATGAGCTCTTAAACGCGATTTACCCATACACTTTGTATAGCAATATGCTGCTGTGACGTCACTTATCTGCCAACTCACTCAATTGGGTAGATCACAACAACAACCAACTGACATACTTTAGAAGTTGTAACGCATTTCCCCTTAGATTTGAATACCCCACTATAATTGTAATAAGTTAACTCATTTATATATTACTACCGGGCCTGGCAGATGTTGTCCTGCCCTCAAAATAATAAGTCCTACTAGTCGACTGCAGCGCAACCTATCGGGTCCAATTATGAATCTAAACCATTCTCGAATCCACTGGAACACACAAAATTTTTCATCAAAATCGGCCCAGCCGTTTAGGAAGAGTTCACTTTCATACACACGCACAGAAGATTTTATTATATAAGATACATATACCTATAAATAATCAAGAGATCAAAACACAATTAACACATCAACGAGCAAGAACGTTTCCCAATACGAAACTATATTTTAGAATATAATGTAATTGTAATTGCGGGTACACCGACAGAACTTTGTATAAAACTTTGCCACAACACCGACGGGTGTTGTTGTCAATATATCTTATCTGCTCGACGTCCGCATGTCACTACAGGTATTCAGCAGAATATCAGCGTCAGGTATATTTACCTGACACATGCTGAGCTGGACTCCTATTTGGTGCAACCTTGAGACGCACACTGCACTTTGTTTAATCCTTATTTGGTTTGTTTTTTCTGTCTTGGATGCACAAAAAAAAATAAATGATTTAACTCTCTAACTTATTTAGATTTTGTATGGCAATTATATAAACTTATGACGTCAGTTGTAGGTTGCCATTTGCCAAGTCAATTGACTATTTATTGATTTTAAAGCAACTGAAAATCTAATTAAACAGTTAATTAAAAAATTAATCGGATTTTCAAGGCTATAATATCAGACAAATAAAAAACTATAGACGGAACATTGCGCTCATAAAAGTATGGCAAGTAATATGAAGACGATTCGGTGATATGAAGACGGCCGGTCGGTAGTTTCACAGAGTACATTGTATATACTGGGAGGTGGGTAGTTTGCCGCGAGTGACTGAGAACGCGATAGTTTTAGTAAAATGAAAATTGCGAAATTATGCCGTCCTGTGTCATAAACCGCTGCAAAAACAATTCACGTTTTCAAAATAAGTCTTAAGGGATTACTTTTCACAAGTAGGCAACGGATTTTCTGCATAGTTTAAACGAAATCGCAAAATGTTTGACGTAATTTCTTGGAACATGAATTCGAGACCATATTGTGTCGGTGTTGCAAGTTATGAACTTTGTCTTTTCCCAAAAAAAGGGAAGTTATAGTAAGCTTTGCGAGTTTTTTTGTATTAAAATCGTTCATAAAATGAAAATAAATAAATAATACTACCTAATAATAAAACTTTTTACCAAAGTATATCTCTCGCACTTTGGAGACGCAACACAGCGCTTGCAACATTATTCTCTAGCACACAAGCGCAAATCTACGATATCGTCGTTGAGCGTGCAATTCCGCGTAGTTAACATTGTTAAATACCGCGAAAGTACACGTCGCTAATTTAATATAAGGTCGAAATTTGCGGTACTTATTTAAAAATGTTAGTTTCGCGGAATTGCACGCTCAAGGACGATTTCGTACACCGAGTTACGCACACATAGCCGACTTTAGTCTTCACTTTTTTCGTCGCGATTGTTTACGACGGTTCCGTCTTTACTTTTTTATTGGTCTAAGGCTATGATATAGTGCTTTTTAGAGGAGTTCTGTTTTGGAATTATTGGTTAATGATGTTATCTACCCAATTGACCTACTATTTAAAGATTTCAAAACAACTAAAAATCTACTTATACATTTCACTGACTCGTGTTTTCAGGGCCAAAATAATGTATTTTTAAAGGAGCGTTTTCGAACTATTAATGATGTCTACATTCGTATATAATTGTTAATAAATGTCAGTTTCATAGATCAAAATGAAGGTTTTGCCAAAATAACCCAACCGGCAACCCACACAATAAGTAAATTGATATCGTAAAATATGCCGAAGATGTAACATTAATTTACTCTCTGACAATAGTAGTTATATGCTTAGAATAGATTTAAAATTAATCACTGTAAATTATCCAAAATCAATACACATAATGATAATGTACTTCGAAACGTTTTTTACGTGGGTTGGTTCGTTTTGGCAGAACTAAATTCAATTTTCCTCAAGAAGGAATCTAAATGATGGGTAAAACCACATCGATCAGCATCCAAACTGTTCAGCACTTTAGGAGTAAAGTAATTGACAGACAAATGTGTTTATTTTACACTATTTAGAGATGCAGTCGTCAAGCGCAAGGCTCAGCGTAAATGTTAAATGATAGGAAGTATAATAGTGGGCAAAGCAACCCTAATAATGTTTTAGAGATAACTAGCCTTTTTATTTCTAATTGTCTTACTTTAGCCAAGAATTGTACCCAATATTTTTTTCCAATAATACCAGTTTGTATTATTTGCACTTAGCGTTTGTGACTGAATATAATACTGCTTATTAAGGTGCAGTATCGTGGCGAGTACTTGGTACTTCTATGTTAATGACGCTAAAAGGTTCAGTAATTGAATATATGTAGTAAGGCCTACCGCATACGACAGACTGTGCGACCTCGAGTTTGCCGCGCACCAAGTAAGCGTGGCGCCGTCTTTGGCAGATATTTGACAGAATCAAAGCCATACATAGGTACATTTTCGGTCATTCTAACTATAGAGAGGTAGCTACACGCTATGGAAATGCAGACTGCGACAGACTGCAGGATAAATAAATAATAATAATAATAATAATAATATGTGGGGACATTTTCACACACGGCCATCTGACCCCAAACTAGGGAGACCCTGTACTATGGCTGTCAGACAGCTGATATACATACACAAATACATTTTTTTTTTTGTAAATACTTACATATATAGATAAACAACACCCAGACACAAGGCAACACAAGTGCTCATCACACAAATGTTTACCCTGGGCGGGAATCGAACCCGCAACACGCTGCGCAGCAGTCGATCGCTCAGCCACTGCGCCAACCGTGTCGTCAAAAAGATAAAGATTGTGTCGTTTGCGTTAATTGGAAGTTTGCTTCAACGCGCATAAGGCTGCATTTCGACCAGAGATGTGCGAGGATGAGTAGCGAGAGATGTGCGTTAATGACCAATGACATCGCTTCATTGTCATAACTTGCACAAAGCTAGTGCTGTTATTGGCTAATTTCTCGCACATCCCTCGCTACAAATCCTTGGTGGAAACGCAGCAGCAAACAAGGATATTTTATGTGTTGCACTTTAATAGTACGGGGGATATTAGTGCGTCGTGTACTGCATATAATGCTATAGATTCTATTAAAAACTACGATTTTTTTTTGTGATTAGTTTTAGTTTTTGTTTATCTGTGATCATTTAATTTTACACACGAATATATAGCAATTTGATGCTATATAAAAACATTAAATTATTCACACTTTCGGTCAAGGAAGTTCTTAAAAATGACAACGACTGAATATAATTGTATGAATTTTTATTGTATAATTCTAAATTCTTGAGTAATTCATATTGTAATTTAACATTACTTTCATACTTATCATCTTAAATGTTAATTACGTGCGTGTTTCGGTTCACGATCTCTTTCGAGCTCGAAACTAGTTGGGGTGACCTTAAAACAGGCATGTAAATAAACGTACATAATCATTACTATGTAGATAGTAAGATTCTATTTTTTCATAATTAAATATTAACTGATTTTCTTTGTTTTATTTACAAAAAATTTTTTTTTATACTGATATTGACATACCAAAAATTATTTTATTGCCAAAGTACAAAATGTACTTTTAATTTCAATACATATTTTTTGAGGAAATACCTCAAACGTAGTTTTGACTGTTTTAGTACAGTTGAACAACTTATTTGGTTTGGAATCAAAAACATTAATCTTTCCTATCTACTACACTGTCAATATTATTTATTTTGTAGTTTAACAATATGGCATGCTTAAGAGTGATATAATAGAATAAGAAGTTGCAAGTTAGCTACCTGCAAACCAAATAACTTCTTTAACTGTACTAAATAAAATAGCTACTACACAATATCAATCTTAATACTAAATCAACAACACATTATTATTCAATACAACTTACAACAATTTTCAAAACACTTGTGCAAATAATTTCCCATTTCACATTATTTAATATGGAACAGATTAACTATCACAGATTATAATAATTTTCAACAATACATTCTTCCATACTGTTTGTTCAATTCCATTCAATCTTAAAAACTAAGTACAGACGCCAGCACATCAACCATACCTAACTGTCAAATTTTCCCAATTAAATATGAACCTTATCCTATTGTAATAAAGTTGAAAATCTATCAAAGAAATTTGACAGATTGTAGTAGCTTGATGTGCTGGCCTCTGTACATAAGGCAATATAAAAATGTGATGGTATATACTATTATACTTCTTGCTTCTCTTCACTTAATACACATTTTTTTAAATGAAACCTTTTCAAATTCTTTTTGTTAATTACTTATGGTTGTTTATTATGACAATTAATTAGTAATTAAGCTTGAGCCCACGAATAGTTCGCGTAGAAGTAAAATTTACCATAAAACATATTCTATGACACTCAACAATAGTGTACAGATGCACATCACGCTACAACAATCTGTCAAATTTCTTTGAAAGAATTTCAACTTTATTACAAAAAGTTAAGGTTCATATTCAATTGGGAAAATTTGACAGTTTGGTATGGTTTGATGTTCTGGTATCTGTACTATTAATGAAATATTTTGTGTACTTCCAGAGATCACCCATATACTTAAGAACGCTGTTAGATTTTCCCGCAAATATCAATGTTTTTCAAGCACCATTTGAAAATGTATCAGGAATAACAAATGTGACGATGGGGCGTCGCCAAGGTGGGGACAGCCGCCCGCCCGAGAACTTCCAAAAGCTTCATGTGATTTTATTTCCTATTGACCTTGACCTATCTTCCATATATTAGCTTGCCCCCCCAAATGCTCCATGCAACTCGTATAAAACCCGCTAGGTCCGGACTACTACTAGCAACTACCGGTCTGTAACTCGCTAGTTAAGGGTGCTCCTCTGTACCCCACTAGGTTCAGGCTGTATTTATTTATTTATACTTCATGCACAAACGTACAAAGGCGGACTTAATGCCTTAGGCATTCTCTACCAGTCAACCAAGGGTGGTGCAACAGACCTGTTGCACTTTGAAATATTACTTTTTGTAATGCACCTGCCATGTTATCTCTTCACCTTGTGAAATAATCGTATGTGTACAAAAAACCAGGTTGTTATTTCCCATAACAACTAGGTACCTTCTTGTTTTTAATTTACGGCTGGTATTTAAAATTTTTGCGTACTAGCAATTAACGAAGCACTATAAAAAAATACTAGAAAAAAATAAAAAATATCTTCCACATATCTACAACATTACAGTTAAGTTATGTATAAAATCGAGTTCTTCATATTGTTTGTTCCGTGTGATAAATAAATTCTTTTCAAATCAAACATTTTGCATGAAGGCATGCTGAGTGTCAATTGCGTCACTTTATAGCTTGAGTCATACTAGGGGAATCCCACACAGAACTCATTTTAAAAGATTGTAATTGACTTGGATTCCCCTCACATTGGTTCAAAGATTAAAGTTTCACATTTAGGTCTTCATACACAACCTTCTTTGCCCAATTAGCTTGGAAGTTTTACTTATCAGGTGTATCAGCCAACAGTTTCTCAAGGTCCATTCCTTCGAACTTTGGGTTGGCTTTGTTGGCCGCAGTAGCAATGAAGAGCTCCTTCAATAGCTCTAGTTCCTTTGTCAGTCTCTTAGTGGTGTCTTCAAGCTCTTGATTCTCTTCTTTGAGCTTTTTGACACGTGTGAATGTGTCTTGTGTCTGCTGTTTTGATTTTACTCTGCTTTTTTTCACTGCCTGAAAAATGAAAAAAGAAATGTTATGTGTGAGGTAATGAAAGCAACTCCTTGTAGGGTTTAATAAACTTGCCCTTTTATCATATCAATAACAATATTACTGGGAAATATGGATACAGGCTAACTCTGCTCCACCTAATTCTTTAAGAAACAATAGGGTATTACACCCATTTTTGAAAAGTGTTTCAATGAAATTCTGTTGGGCTTATATGCCACAAAAAAAAACACAAAATTTTTATTCAATCGATATGTGCCATAAAAATGCATCTAAATTTTAAATTTTCAAATTTCGCGCGTAGTTTGACGAAAACGCCTCTTACTGGACGCCATATTGCTCAGCGTAAATGACGTCAGTTCGTTTTGTATCAAATAAGCTCATATTAAATATGATAATTGTATATCATCTAAAAATAATTAAAAGCAAATTTTGTAATAGGTGTAATAATGAAAAAAATACGTTGGTTACGAAAATAATAAAAGTACAAAGCCTACATTACGCCAATCGGTTGACTGACAGTTGACAATTTTTTGTTTACACAGCCGTATGGCGTAATAACATGGCCGCTACTATTTCACGGTGTTTTATAACAGATTAAAAATACTGAAAACTTTGAATTGAATTTAAAAATTTGTTTTGTTATTTTATGAACTAAAACTTACATTTTCCGACTGCTTTATGCCTAAACTGTCTCAATAACATATTTATAGATTTTTTCTCGTATAGAGTAAAATACCCTATTGTGAAAACAAGTAGCCAGAAGTGCAATATAAAACTAAATATCTATTCTGCCTGTATCCTCACTCTCTATCTTTGCCAACCTCCTTGTGTGATATTTGTGTTTATAACATGTATACGCTTTAGTTGTAACGAGTATTTTCTACTCGCTACATAGTGTCGACCTCTCTCGTCATTTTTTGGAAGTTTTCACGGTAATGCCTCGACACACTTTAGATATTTGATGGATTGGCAAGGATTTAGTAGAGTAATCGATAAAACCATAGACCATCAGTTTGACAGTTGGATTTTATTTCCCCGGCTGTCAGATTATTTTGACGTTTCCGGTTTGGGATATGTAGCTTTCACTTTCCGACCGAAGTCACTAAGATGAAGCACGAATAAAATTCTATTCCGTGCCAATCATTAGATTGGAATATTTTAAGGGTCCACCCCTGCTTGGAACCACTTGGTAGTGATGTCAGCAGCCGTGCAACGGTAATATTTTGGGAAATCGTGAGTATTTTGTTGGTTGAATTTTCCTCGCCATGACCTGACAATAAACTTGAGGTCATGTATCCTAACCCTCGTCGAATTTTCCATTGTTTCAGCACCTTTAACGCCATCGCTGTTTGATTGTGCCCATAGCACGAGTGATTGGCATGCTTCGTTTACAAAAAGAACGGTATGTGTCCTTAAATTTCCGATTTGATTCATCGTCGCCATTTTGCTCGACGTGTGAATTCCACTAACAAAGGAAATCGTTTTCGTTTTCAGCCCCAAAGGCGTTCTTACTTATAGTTTGGATTTTCATCCTTGAAACTTAAATTCATCAGGGATGAGCTGACGCGTTTCCCCTCGAGTCTCCAATCAACCCTTCAGGTTTATTATAAATAGATTTATCGAAGATTGTGGTATGTCTCTTGGTTTTCTTTTAGTAGATTCAACTTAAAAAAACGTGCAATACTGACAACTTAAACATAAACTTTAGTTATAAAACAACTTGCCCTTCAAAAGAAAGGGGCTTTCTAATATTGTGTTCGCCATACTGCCTGCGATAGAAATAAATGAGCTATTGTTAAAGAATTTGCAGCTTAATTTCAGTATCTCCGACCTAGATTAGAAGTCCTGTCCTTTACCTTTTAGCTATCCCGGATTCCCTTTGTTTTAAATTACCTAGTGAGCTCTGGCGCCCGAACCTTATTCCTTTTAGTTATTTTAGTTTAATTTTGAGCTCCCTAACTTCTCAACTTTAGAATCACACACATAGTTTGTTAGTTAGTTAAATAAATATAGACCCTTTAAATTTTTTATATTACAATTGGCGCCCGAACAGGGACTGAAGCAGGTTTGTACGGTGAGTACAGTCAGTATTGCACACTAAATTCATTTATATTTTAACTAATGAGTCTATTGTTTACAATATTTAGTATTCATATTGTATTTCATATTGTTTTTACATTGTAATTGATCTAGTTTATAAACTTTGAATAATTAGACTCATAAGTTGTAACTTAGTTTGGTATTGTATTTTGCAAACAATGTTTTAGTTTTACATTGGATAATTTGTTTATTTTCTTGTGTTTTTAACATGTTTTTTCCTTAGCAAAACCAACAATTGTTAAGTGTAGACCGTGTTATTGTTAAATCTCATACAGTGATATAATTCATATCTAAGTTAACTTTTTATGTTATTATTTAAATTTAAACATTAAGTACATTATTGTGCACCTAGTTTATTTAATTTTAAGCCGTTTTGTGAGTTATTATTGCACTTTTTAACGTTAAATAACTTAGCAATTTTTCATGGAAATACCACATTGATTTTCATACATAACCTCAAACTTTAATTTTATTTTTCAAACTTTGATTTATTTTGAAATTCTTTGAAGTTTAGTCCTTGCTTTTCGTTGCTATTTGCCTTGTTACTCGTTAGTCATGGAGGACAAGGGAGTTCAGTTTCCACCGCCTCAGGATTCGGTTGAGGTCGAAGCTTGTACTGCTGCTGATGCTAATGTTGTTGAGAAAGGTCACGAGATGGTTAATGCCACCGATGTTGGCAATCCTTTTGAATCTGGATCGCACATTCGTTTTCGGATTTTACAGCTCGAGCTTTGCCTTCTTTTAACTCCTTGAATGCGCTTGTTAACGAAAACATTCGAAAAAACTTTCCTCCTCTTACTAAACTGCCTGATTTGAAACATAGCAGAATAATTTATGATGGTAGAACTTGTGTTCGCGATTTTATTACACACGTTGAAGAATATTTTCTTTATAGAAATTACAACGAAAATTTGCTGGTTGGTTCTTTTACAGATTTGCTTGATGGTACTGCACTCAAATGGTTTAGATCTGTTCGAATTCGTATTTCTTCCTGGCATGAGCTTAAGCTTGCGCTTTTGAAACGCTTTGATACACCTAATTTTGATCACTTTTTAGAAAATGAGCTCCGCACAAGGAAACAGAAACAGTCTGAGTCGCTTCCTGATTTCATCACGGAAATTTATGATATGGCTAGTCGTCTTTCAGTACCTTTATTTGACTACACTTTAGTTAACGTGATACAACAAAATATATTACCAATTTACACACCCTTTTTGTTTCGTAGACAAATAGATTCAATCGAACAATTTCTAGAACTTGCAAAAGATTTAGAAGTTGTTGTCAATAGAAAACCTTTTAAAGAATCCCTTAAACCTTCTGTTAAATCTAACGCCGTTTCTAATGATTTAGTTTGTTTAAAATGCAAAAAACCTGGACATTTATATAAAAATTGCAAGTCTATTCCAGGTGTTGTTTGTTTTAAGTGTCATAAAGCTGGGGTCACTTCTAAGACTTGTGACGTTTGTAATTTGGATACTAAAAAGTCGCAAGAGTCAAAAACTGATTAGGCAGCATCGAGCCCACGTTTTTGATAAAACTTCGAGCGTCTCGATGTGTGAAAAAATTGTTAGAAGTCACAAGCCTGATGATGTTGCCCGTGACAAAGAATTTTCCAACTGGTTAGATTATTTAAAAACCTTTTTTAATATTTATCGTTCGGCTCCTATTCTATTTACAAAACAGAATGATGCTAGACCATTTTTTAACTTTTTTTGTTGGTAATCAAATTTTTTCAGGTTTGTTGGACAGTGGTTCCGATAAATGCATTTTAGGCTCAAATACACATGAACGATTTTTACAGTTGGGTTATAAAATTAGACCTATTAGTGGCGCTGCTTGCACTGCGGATGGCTCCGCCCGGAGAATTATTGGTGCACTGGATTTGCCAGTAACTTGTGATAATATAACTAAATCCGTAGAGTTTTTAATTATTCCTTCTTTTGATCCATTAATTATTTTAGGTTTTGACTTTTGGATTAAATTTCATTTAGCTGAAGAATTGTGGAAGAACATTATACTTGTTCCAGAAAATAATAAACAAGTTTGTTCAATTACCTCTATTTCTGAACTTTCTCCTTCTGAGAAACAAAAATTAGATAATATTATTGCTTTGTTTGAAGATATTTCTTATGAGAAAAGAGGTTTAGGTCTTACTCATTTGGTTGAACATAAAATTAACGTTACTAGTGAACCTTTTAAACAGAGATATTGGCCTCTGAGTCCTGCTAAGCAAAAGGAACTTTTTGATGAAGTAGAAGTTTTATTAGGAGAAGGTATTATTCAACCCTCTAAGTCTCCTTGGTGTTCACCCGTATTGGCGGTAGAAAAGAAAGATGGAGGTACTAGATTGTGTTTAGATTCAAGACGTTTAAATTCTGTTACTATTAAAGATTCTTATCCCCTTCCTTATACTTCTAGAATATTAGACAACCTTAGAGGTGCTAGATATATTAGTACTATAGATCTTTCTAAAGCATTTTTGCAAATTGCACTTGAAAAATCCTCCCGCGAAAAAACTGCTTTTGTAGTACCTGGAAAAGGTCTGTACGAATTTGTTCGCATGCCATTTGGTCTCACAAATGCACCGGCTGAGTTGCAGAGACTAGTAGATAAACTTTTTGGTCCAGAGTATGATAATTCTGTATTCTGTTATTTAGATGACTTAATTTGTATTAATTCTGATTTTAATAGCCATATAGCACAGTTGCATAAAATTCATAGTATATTAAAAGAGGCAGGTTTAACTGTAAATTTAAAAAAGTGTAATTTTTGCAAGGACAGACTTCGCTATCTTGGTTTCATTGTTGACAGTAATGGTTTACATACTGATCCTTCTAAATTAGAGACAATAGAAAATTTCCCACGCCCAGAAACGGTAAAACAACTTCGCAGTTTCCTTGGTTTATGTTCTTATTATCGTAGATTCATTTGTAAATTTGCTGATATTGCTTCTCCTTTAACTAAATTGACAGCAGGTAGTAAAAATTCTAAAAAGTCACTTACTTGGAATGACGAAGCTGAAAATGCATTTCAAGAATTAAAACATTCTTTAATAACTTCTCCTGTTTTGCAATGTCCTAATTTTGAAAAACCTTTCTTTTTGCATTGTGATGCCAGCTCTGTGGGCATAGGTAGTGTTTTGAGTCAAGAAGATGATAATGGAGATCAACATCCCATTGCTTTTTATTCTAGATCACTTAATAAATGTGAAAGAAATTATAGTACCACAGAACGTGAATTATTAGCTATTTTAGATTCCATAGAACATTTTAGACCTTATATTGAAGGAATGAAGTTTACTGTTATTACTGACCACGCTTGTTTGAAATGGCTCCTAGGTCTCAATAATCCTAGTGGACGCTTAGCTCGTTGGGCTGCTAGAATTTCTCAATTTACTTTTGATATTATTCATAAAAAAGGTTCATTACATTTAGTTCCAGATGCTTTATCTCGTATAGAAGTCACTGCTATAACCACTCAGGATAATTTAGTCTCCCCTGATGAGGAAATTATTGATCCCTGGTATAGAAAAATATTTATTCAATGTCAGAAATCTCCTAGAAAGTATAAGAATTTTAGAGTCGAAAATAACACATTGTATACACCTCAAAATAATCCTGTTGAGAGATATAATAAAACAGTCGAAACTTGCATATCGTGTTTTGTTAAAGACGATCATAGGACTTGGTCAAGTTTTTTGCCCAATGTTCAATTAGCTTTAAATAATAGTGTAAATCTTGCTACAGAATTTACACCTAATTTTCTTATGTTTGGTAGGGAACTTGTTTTAGATGCTTCCTTACATCATTTTAGTAACTCTGTTGATAATTTATCTCAACTAGAGGTTTCAAATAGAAACTCTTATGCAGTTTCTCTTAATTCACTTAGTGATATTTTTGTTAAAGTTCAAGCTTATTTGTTAAAGGGGTATAAGCGAAATGCCGCTTATTATAATAAGGGTCGGAAAGTCATTTCTTTTGATGTGGGTGATGTTGTGTGGAGAAGAAGTTTTGTTCAATCTCATGCACCTGCTTATTTTTCGGCTAAGCTTGCACCTAAGTTCTTAAAGTGTGAAATAACAGAAAAAGTTTCTGATAACGTTTATGTTTTGAAAGATTTAAATAAGGGTTCCGTGGGTCGTTATCATGTAAAGGATATAATTAAATTTTAAAATTTTGGGGAATTTTTAGACTTGGTATTGGTATTGAGTATTTTTGTGTGAGGTTACACCTCTGTAAGAATGATGAATGAAAGGTTATGGTGTTCTGAAGGTTATTATTATGTTAGGCAACTTCATTACAATTTATTAGATTCCAATTCAATTCTTTCTAAAATAAACTTAGGTCATTTTGGTTAATTTAGAAATACCTACTCTTTACACTATACATTTTACACATCAAAGGATCTTATCTTGTTTGTTTTGTTTGTTTGTTGAGATTGTATGGGATCTTATATCTTTCCTTTCTTTATTTTTTAAAGGTAATCCTTTACTTGTTTTCATATTTTTGAAAAAGAGAGATCCTATACAACCTTACACTTTGGGTTTTTTATTACCTAAAAAGATTTAAAAACTTAAATTTCATTTCAAGTTTTTTTGTAATCTTCTTTTTCTGTAGATTAAAATCATTCTATTTCTCTCATAGTTTTAAATAGTTATTGATTTTAATTCTATTTTTTTACTGTTTGATGACAGTGTTGTTTTTTGTCTAGATATTTCTTCGATACTAGACTTGGATTTGACTTTGTTAGTAACGCGTTCATACCGGATTTTGCTTTTGAGGTCATTCTGTAACTTTTGTTATAGAACGTCCTACCTTGTTTTTGCGGTCATTCTAAAACTTTTGTTAAAGAATGTACTTTGTTTTTGGATCTTGGTGTAATTTTTGACCTCGATTTCATCTTGGCTTTCGCCTTTAGGTATTGTGATTTTCCCCTTCGGTAATCCAATATATTTTGTTTGTTAGAGCCAATCACAGCTTACATTTGCCCTTTTGCCCTTGTGCTGGTCATTGTTGTGCCAGTCACAAGGTGGAATTTTGACTTTCGTCATACCTTTTTATTATTGTGCTCGGAAGTTCGGTGGTGTAGCGCCGATCACAATATTGTTTTTGTTTGTTACAGGTTATTGCTGTGACAATATTTTTGGATAGAGCCCTTCAACTCTATCCAACCTTTTTAGATAGAGCCCTTCAACTCTATCTAACTTTTTTGTTGGGAATCAATATTTTTGGATAGAGCCCTTCAACTCTATCCAACTTTTTTAGATAGAGCCCTTCAACTCTATCTAACTTTTTTGTTGGGAATCAATATTTTTAGATAGAGCCCTTCAACTCTGTCTGACTTTAGTGGTTCGGAATCTATACTTTTAGGTAGAGTCCTTCAACTCTATCTAGAATTTTTGTTTAGGTATTGTTAATTTTTAATTGGTTGTTGCTGAGATAGACAGAGGCTATGGTGCCTAACTGTACTCAAAGCTGAACTGTAGGTTAGTTGAGGATAGTCAGCGGCGATAGTGCCTACCTGCACTCCAGATTAGTTGGTAGAGATGTGTAGAGTTAGTCAGTGGCGATAGTGCTTAACTGAACTTAAGTGGAGTGGTTTAGTTTAGTAGGTTGGCTGAAGCTAGTCAGTGGCGATAGTGCTTAACTGAACTTAAGAGGTGTAGGATAGTTTAGTAAATTAGTGTAAAGTTAGTCAGTAGCCATAGCGCTTAACTGTACTCAACGTTAGTGTTTAATGTTTAGTAGTTTTGTTCAAGATTTAGTCAGCGGCTCTCGTGCCTAACTGAGTTTAGATTTGTTTAGTGTTTAGTCTTGTTAGAGTTTTAGTCAGCGGCCCTCGGGTTTAACTGAATTTGGATTTGTTTGTTGTTTGGCTTTGTTGATCGGTTGTAGTACCGAAGTTTTAGTCAGTGGCCATGACGCCTAACTGCACTATGATAGTTTTTTGTTATTGAATTTTTTTGTTCACTTCGTTTTTCGTTGTTTCTTTCTAATAAAAGAAAGTTCCTTTCTTTTATTTTTCGGGGAGGGATGTAATGTAACGAGTATTTTCTACTCGCTACATAGTGTCGACCTCTCTCGTCATTTTTTGGAAGTTTTCACGGTAATGCCTCGACACACTTTAGATATTTGATGGATTGGCAAGGATTTAGTAGAGTAATCGATAAAACCATAGACCATCAGTTTGACAGTTGGATTTTATTTCCCCGGCTGTCAGATTATTTTGACGTTTCCGGTTTGGGATATGTAGCTTTCACTTTCCGACCGAAGTCACTAAGATGAAGCACGAATAAAATTCTATTCCGTGCCAATCATTAGATTGGAATATTTTAAGGGTCCACCCCTGCTTGGAACCACTTGGTAGTGATGTCAGCAGCCGTGCAACGGTAATATTTTGGGAAATCGTGAGTATTTTGTTGGTTGAATTTTCCTCGCCATGACCTGACAATAAACTTGAGGTCATGTATCCTAACCCTCGTCGAATTTTCCATTGTTTCAGCACCTTTAACGCCATCGCTGTTTGATTGTGCCCATAGCACGAGTGATTGGCATGCTTCGTTTACAAAAAGAACGGTATGTGTCCTTAAATTTCCGATTTGATTCATCGTCGCCATTTTGCTCGACGTGTGAATTCCACTAACAAAGGAAATCGTTTTCGTTTTCAGCCCCAAAGGCGTTCTTACTTATAGTTTGGATTTTCATCCTTGAAACTTAAATTCATCAGGGATGAGCTGACGCGTTTCCCCTCGAGTCTCCAATCAACCCTTCAGGTTTATTATAAATAGATTTATCGAAGATTGTGGTATGTCTCTTGGTTTTCTTTTAGTAGATTCAACTTAAAAAAACGTGCAATACTGACAACTTAAACATAAACTTTAGTTATAAAACAACTTGCCCTTCAAAAGAAAGGGGCTTTCTAATATTGTGTTCGCCATACTGCCTGCGATAGAAATAAATGAGCTATTGTTAAAGAATTTGCAGCTTAATTTCAGTATCTCCGACCTAGATTAGAAGTCCTGTCCTTTACCTTTTAGCTATCCCGGATTCCCTTTGTTTTAAATTACCTAGTGAGCTCTGGCGCCCGAACCTTATTCCTTTTAGTTATTTTAGTTTAATTTTGAGCTCCCTAACTTCTCAACTTTAGAATCACACACATAGTTTGTTAGTTAGTTAAATAAATATAGACCCTTTAAATTTTTTATATTACATAGTGTTGACTTAACCCAAAATGTGTGATTACAACTGTTTTTTTTACAAAATTCTAATTGGAAAATCTATGCTGCACACATATAATATATTAAGTTTGAATAGAAAGATGAAATATATTGTTAGTTAATATGCTTTATAATTACCCTATTGAAATAAGAATTATCTGTTTCCATAATCACAACTATTTCATCATCTCTCAAAACAACACCATGAAAATATTCAATATTTCATCAACAGAACATCTAATAAGACCAAGATATCAAAATGTTGAATTGAATTGTCACTAGCATCAATGTAGTTCAATTTAAGTCATGAATTTAAATAAATATTGTTATGAAACTTAGAAGTTTACAGTATTGCAATTATTGCATCATCTTTACTTCATGTAAACAATTGCGCAATGTTATATTATATGAAGTGATACAGTAATCAGTAGTCATGAATTAAAATGGAGAAAATTGCATTTTTTTCCTTGAATCACGATGTAATATAACCCAGTTTATGAAATACAGCAGGAGGAAAATAGTAGCGTAGTTAGAAAATAAGGTCAGAGTGGCACTTTAAGGGACTAATCTATATGATTCGAAACAATAATTTATGTTTTGCTATTTCTTGAATGAAAATTGAGAAATAAAATCTTTTATAAGCATTTTACAAATAAAGCTGACAGTGTTTCATTAAACTACACATAACACACTATACATACATTTCTGATAGTTTGTATGAGACATGTCTCATACAAACTATCAGAAATTATAAATAGAAAGTAAAGAAGAATGGACTTTGCTGCTTAATTTTAAGATGGTTTGACCTGATTAATGAGGGATAGGCCTCTCAAACTTTAATAGTGCTCACTTTATAAGTTTTTTTGCATCACATAGGTACCTCATTGTTTCTTTCCCTTTTTCTTTTGTAGTCTTCGTCCCCCTCGTCAGCATCGCTGGCCCCTCGTCTTCCTCTCTTTACAGGTGGCATATCGAAGAAGTCGTCCAAATCGTATAATGTCATCAAACTGCTTACAACTGCACGCCCCGAACTTTTTACAGAAATTAACTGTAAATCACTTTTAACACAGTCCTGCAATAAAACAAAAGAGTTTTATTAAACGAAAAGTTAGTTTCCATGAAATTATGACGCAATTATGTTGTCGAATTGAATATCGCCATCAATTATTTAGAAAAATACGTACCGATTAGAGGATTTGATGCTGCTTTATCTAACAATAGCCAAGGTTTACTGGATTTGTTGTAAAATCAAATAATGTTCATATTTTTGATATTATAGAGCAATGCGCGATAGTGTACTAGTAGTAGTAAGGTTGAATGGGAAATAAATTGCAAAGCAAATGAAACTATGAAACTTCATCAATATTCATTCACGCGTCTACCAAAATAACTACGCAAGCAAATACGCAATAATGTTGTCATCATTATGTTCTCTGACTCCTCAAATAGGCTTTGGGATATAATTATTTTCTCTGGCTGATCTGTGACTGCATCTCATTGGCACTATTGATTTAGGTTCAAATGAATGATTTATTATTGTTATCTTTTTAAAATAGAGTAGTTGTTTAGGACTAAACAAGTATTTATTTTTTGGAATAGCTTTTCCTCTTTTACCCGCTTTTCTGGGAAGTTTCGGGAACTCCCCTACTAGAACGGCTACTAAATAATTTCGGAACTGTCAACTTGAAATGACGTCACGTTAGGGTTGTGATGATATCAAGAGATGCAGAATGTTATTGACTATCGAATGTTAATGTATAAAAATCGAGTAAATCAAATTATGTATGTCCGAATTTTGAATATTGACATTAAAGCAGTGATATGATAGCACGTCGAGCATACGACTCAACAGAACCAAGGATTTTTATCCGCTCTTCACCCTATTTTATTTATTTTTAAGAGATTGAAAAGACGTTAAGCCGTCCATTTACTGAAAAGCTGACACAACGCCAGCCAGAACCTACGTGAAATTTAATCAAGGTTTTGAGTTTTAAAGCAATAAACCCACAGACGCCTCTTGATTACTTCTCCCAGAGCTCCAATAGATGGAGTTAAACAGAACTTAAAAGATTTGGGGATGGGCCTGACCATCTTCAGTCTTCCATTATATTGGTTATTATTGTGCTTAATGATTTAATACTGTTCCATTTTTTAATTTTATCTTGTGGGTACTGCCAACCTAGAGGTGACGAAATAGGGGTTAAATGCAAAATTAAAACGTCAGAAATGTTTTGTAAAAATGTATTTTGTATTGAGTTTCATTGAATGCTTAGCTTAGTTGACTAAGATCTTTCCCCACGGTTGTATGATATGTGTGTATGTACAAATATTCACCTTTTTTGGATAAAACAAAATTTCCCCTATATTTATTAAAATAAAGTCGATTTTTTATTATCCAAATAATAATATAATATTTGCCCAAATACGCCATGTTAAGTGGCAGCATTAGACATTACAAATTCATTAGAGTAACATACAGTCTGCACATCTATTAAGACAATCTTAAACAGGCATAGGATACAAGTGTGAAGTAATATTTCTATAATTGGGTAGAGGACACCATTAACAAATAACAATAATTTAAAGACAGAAGTTCTCTGAAAAAGCAGTCGATTTCAGCCCTTATAACACGATTAATTTTCAATTTACTGTAAAATTAGCTTTGAAATCAATAAATAGTTGGTCAATTGAGTTGACAAAGTACTATCTACTTGCTATCTACTTACAAATGACACTATAATTATTATAAATTGCCATGCAAAAAAAGAGGAACCATGTTTTCACAACTTATAAAAAGTAGGTATGTCAATTGATTGGTGGTGTTATCTACCCTTTGTGTTTGTAGAATATTTTTTTCTGGTATCACAAATGGTAATGTACTTTCTTCAATGAAATGGTTTTGGGTTTATTTTATACTGTGAGATTTTCATACAATAATAAATCATTAAAAATTAACATAATATTATGGTGTATTTTTCTAAACTATTGTTCTTATACATAATTTTTTATTTTCCCAATAAGCAAAGAAACATTAATAAGTGTGTTCATAAACATACAATTATACCAATTTTTTTTTATGGAAACCATAATAAAATTATATTCTCATGTAAATAAATTTTATTTCATTATTAATATTGTATAATATAGCCCCTTTTATACTAGTATACAGTATGTTTCTTAGGTAAGGTAGGTTACCAATTTTGCAGATGGTTTCAAAACAATGGTTTCAAACAAAGAAATACCGCGAAGTTTGCAATTATATTAAAATTTGAGTCATGCATGACATACAAAGAAAAAGAAAATGTTTATTGAAAAGAAATATAATTTACAAAATGCTGTCAGTTATATTTAAAATTTTGGAATTAATAGTGTACCTTTACAACAGTTTACATGGATTTAATAATGCATCATCATAATAAACTAATAATACAGATATTGTTATCGACAAGAGGTGTGTTTTTATCTATAATTAATAAATCGTTTATTGAAAAGAAAATTCACAGGCATAATTCTTGCAAGACATACAGATAAAATAATATAAATTAATAAAGGCAAGCATTTTTGTACAGAAACTTTAGTTTTTATTGGATACTCTAGCTTTCTACAATTTATACAAATCAGAAATTGGTGGGTCATTCTACTGAAATAGAAACACATAATAAACAAATTACTTCTATAATAAAGAATGAAAACAAAAACTTCTTATCAATTAAAAAATGAAAGTTAATCTGTAGAATGACCCAGATTTGAAACTTTAATTAAATGTACCAAATGGTACAAAATAACTGTCAGTATACATAGTATACAATAATCCAGGTTTGTTGCCACTACGCACTTGCGACCTTATCATTGTTGACCGTTATGTTCTTTAATTTGAATATAACAATGTATTCTTTTTAGTTTTTTTTTGTACGTAAAAGTATAGTCATCTTGTTTTCAGTCGCCAGTACATAATAGCCTTTAATTTCATCTAATTGAGCTAAACAACACTGAATTTAGCTGTCCCGGTGATCACTTTCACTTTATTTTGGTATCGCAACCACTACTTACGGCAAGTCTAAAGAATATGGTATTAATCAACTATTTCTTGTCTTCTGGTATATCTTCTAACAGTTTGTCCAGGTCTATCCCTTCGAATTTTGCATTGGTTGTGTTTGAAGCATGAGCTAAAAATAGCTCTTTAAGAAACTGTAGCTCCTTTGTTAGTGTTTTCACTTTTTCTTCCAACATTTGGTTTTCAGCTTTTAGTTTGTTCACTCGTGAGAAGGTTTCTTGCGTCCGCTGTTTTGTCTTGAATCTGCTCTTTTTTACTGCCTGAAAATAATAAAAACATTTGTCATTATCATAATAATACTTTGCTGAGCACAGAATATAGTTCTATTGCATCACTTGAGGTGAGGTATGTAAACAATATAGTCCATACTAACGTAAAAACAATTTAAGTTTATATGTACCATTATGTTTTGATAAGAAAACCAGAACTCCAATAATAACTATAATTCCTGATTGTAATATCACAAAAACCACATGGTCACTATTATTAATTACAGAATAATCACACACAATATAATAAAACTAAAGCTAACTGTAGGATATAAGCCTTCGAGTGCCATTTTGAAATAAACAATACTCTGATAGAAACGCAAACAGTTATAGTACAACTATTGCATAATGATTACGGAATATACACAACAAATTGCACAATATTTTTTATAATCTTTTTATAGGAAATAGTACAAACAACTGCTATAGGGGAGATAAGAAGAACATTTAAATAGTTATTTATGTAAAAATGTCAAGTTATTTTTTATTCTTACACAATATTATTATAACTGTGTGTTTTGAATTTGTCATTACTTTATAATAGTTTTCCTTGTTTCTTCACAGGATCATGTTAGGCAATTCGAGGAAAATCTCATTCAGTAAATAAACAAAAGTTTAGAGAGATTATTATATTCTAAAGTACTGAATTATTACTGTCAAATTATGATAAAATTATAAGGCAAAAGAAGAAATTAAATTATTTCAGTAGGTAACTATAGTAACCATAGTGAAACACAGTGTTTGCTTAGGTGCTCTATCTTTTGAGATTATCTATTTAAGCTGAGTGGGAGTCTTTGCTAGCTGTAATTATTTCTATTGCAGTATTAAGATCCTTACTTCATTATTTCTGTCCCTCTTCCGTCGGTAATCGTCGTCCTCATCGTCAGCATCACTAATTCCTCGTCTCCCACGCTTGTTAGGAGCCATGTCGAAGAAATCCTCGTACTTGTCTAATATCATCAATTTATTTATACGACAAAAGCCGCTCTTTGCTCTCAAAATTAACTGTGAACTACTTTTAACACACACCTGAAAGAATAAAGAATATTTTACGACTACAGTAGGATTTTACAATAGTTTTAGAGATAAATCTGGACTAGTTGTGACGCACTGTTTATAAAGTAAATTACCACAGAGTACATTTAAAATAATAAATTACTTTTACTTTGACTGTGTTATTTGCACAACTTACTTCACAATGCAGAATAGTTTTGATATTTTATGAAATAAGCTATTCTTATTAAAAAAAAATGTTTCGCTGGATAGACACAAACAATAATAACACGTTTACGAACTGTTCATATAGTTACTCAGCTCTTGATGCGTAATAAAAATACTCAACAAAACCAAAAATATAAATAGCTCAGAAATGTCAGTTGACGACTGACGACGTCACTACTCATAGGGATTTCATCTGTTCACGAAAAACTATTTAATCGAGATGTTTGTCATCTCAAAAGGTTTTTAATCGATGAGCAACTTTACGTAATTAGCCAACTTGTAAAATAACACTGATACCTCGATTTTATTTTATCTAACTTGAATATTTTGATCGGATCAAAAATTTTATTTTATTTACTTGTATGATATAGAACAAAAAACAAATATTTGCTTTGAATCGATTCTTTTTTTATGATCAACATTCGTTTTAAATCGAAATTCACTAATACATCCCTACCATGAAGATATCTAGGTATAAATGGAGCCAACACTTAGAACAAAAGCTTGAAACCAACTGTGGGCTGATGCTCTCTTTCTGAATGCATACATAAGAACGAGACAGTGATATATATTTTCTTTATCTTATGTACGAAAGAGAGCGTCTGCCCACAGTTGGCTTCACTTAGGTATTTAGAGTGTTGCCTCTACTTTTATCTGTATGCTTCTTGATCCCTAACAGCAGAAATGTCAAACGTGACTGACTGACGACTGTCTACAATAACGGTGTTCAGAAACAATTCATTTATAAAATTGTAAGATGCGTTCATGTAAAATTTGAATTGCTCTTATTTTAACGGCCCATTTTTTTAACGGAGTGAACAGATTATTAGAAGTATATTTTAGCACTAGAATATAAAGACAAAATGATATCAGCAGCCGCTGCAGCAGCACCAGCACAGCACGCTGAACTAGGAAGATGGGATGGCGCAAGAGTATCGACGCACGTACCGTCCCACACTAAAGGTTTACCCAACTTCCAAGGAAATAGAGACAAGCCGTCCGGTCTCTTGCCATCCTCGCGTGCCTAGCCATTGGGTTCTAAGACAACCGGAACGCCGAGCGCAACGAGAGCACGACGAATAATATCATTAATATTCGCGTGCCGCGTTATGCGACCCGCACTCCGGATGCACAACAGATCATGGTGTCGAAGCTGTAGGTAATTAGGTTTAAACACGAAGTTATACTTAGGTTTAAATATACAGGTACCGTGTAGGTACAGCAACATCTGCATAGCCTTTTCAAACTAGGTATATTGGAGTCAGCTGTGTTTGACATGCAGCGAGTGCCTGCCTCACCCCCCCACAACGTTACTGGGTTACACGATACCCGATTTTGGATTCTGACTACCCATGACGATTGTCAACAAAGATCTACGAATAACAGCCAGGACTAACGGCTTTGCCTGCTTTACTGTGTACAGCGATTAAAATAAAACATCAGAATATCAGACCACAATTTATATAATTCTTTCTTCACGATAAACTTCTAACAATTTACGTAAATCTTATTTACACAATTAATGGAAGCATCGAATGCTAAACTTTCTAATACTGTAATGCTAACCATTCTCAATACATTATAACTATACAGAATAATTAAATTGAAGGGAATCTAAATTGAGAAATTCTTATTAATTCGATTTCATATCTTAGTCAACAAACAAACGCCAGGAAATTATTCATGCTTTTTACATCACAGAAGAAAACAAGAAAATCTAGTCACAATCGAAATTATTAATTAGGAATCGACTATCAATCGAAAACAATCGACTAATCTTTGATTAAAAATAAATGCCAATTGAAACTTATATTTTAAAAATTTTCGGAATCTAGTGTCAAATTGTCAATGCATCCTGCTTAGAATAATAGTGAAACACATTACGGTATCACAATAAGACATGACTCTCTCTTTTATAGGTACCAAAAAATACTACGCTGAAGACACACATTTATAAAATAAACTTTAGAGGGAATATAGCCACAACTGCATATTTAAGGAATTTTATATGAATTGAACAATAACTTTAAATCCATACGTTAATTTATGCTCGAATAGTTTTCCATTCATTCATTAACAAAAGCGCAGGAAATAAATGTAGCGCAAAATTATAATCTTGCATACAATTTTTTATCCTATTTCTGTTCGTTTTTTAGTTCATTATCATTTAATCTGCTCTTATGATAGCTAAAAATGGATTCTGACTTTAGTTGGGGATTACTCATACAAGAAAGCAATTATCGTCATACAGCAATGGCTACACAAAATCTAAATTTCCTTATTATATCACAGAACATACAAATTGCAATACAGAACCACCTTCTTCATTGAAGTCGGTTAAAAATGAAACGACAATCTTTATGAACCAGAAGCTCTACAATGGATAAAAAGTAATATCAGTTATCGGTGTTATAATAATATATGAAAGAAAGAAATCAATTAATTCTTACACTCTAATGTTATCTTATTGAGATTAGACCAGTCTAATGGTTATTTACATATTACTATGAACGATTAAATACTTTAATTGTTGCGTTATTGGAATTATAGTTAAATATTATGCTGTAAGACATAAAACATAATTTAGAACTTTTTATATTGTCTTTAGTTCATATGAATCTGAATGTAACGGTTTTCTTTTCGATTGACAACTGCGATGGTGTAGAAAATAATGATTGGATTCTTCAAGCACAATATTGAGGAAATGGTTTAGATTAAAAGTCATCTAAATCAGAGCAGTTGTCAGATATGGAAAATAATGGTAGTATCGTAGTACGTCACTCGTCAAGTTAATTTGCCAAGATTGTTTTTTTTTTTATTTAGAATGTTGCTAGCCTACATTAATAAAGTAATTCAACCTTTATTATAATCACATTGGGCAAAGGTATTTTTGACCAGCAACATACCACCCTAATATTGGATAGATGAAGACAAACATTATGTTTAATTATTCACTATAGTAATAGTTTAGGCCTCTGTGGCATTTCACAATTAAATGTACGGTACCAAAGCCTAACATCATAATATCTGAGTATTTAAAGACCGTAGTTGAAAACACAACAAAGCAATAATATTTAGGCCTTACCTATACTTAGGTGTCGCATACTTTTAGTGAAAACAGGTATAGGTTCTGTTTTCTTATAAAAAGATTTGGTAGTTACATTTTATCGCTAAACGCAGCACAGGTCTTCAATATAACAAATATGACTAATTTCAAACATTTAATATGTCCTTAAGTCCACTAACATCTGTATTTAGGTCAAAACATACCAATTTTACCATACTATTATTATAAATGGGAAAGTAAGTTGGTTTGTTATGTTTGTACGGCTAAGGTTCTGAATCGATTTTAATGAATTGTGGTACAAATTAAGCTTAAACCTTCTTGTTCTTCTTCTTGAGACTTCGTCTGCAATAACCGATATTTATTCAGACGAAATCACGGGCAAAAGCTAGGATATACATATATAATAATAGTTAGATAAATGTGTTTGCCCTCCAGTGGGACAATTAGCTGATATTATATTATTACTATTTATTATTAAATGTGTTTGCCAGAAAACACAGCATCTGTTATTTGTTGATCCATTTTGTGCTTCCAAATCACGGATGTAGGTACTGTCAAACGCATATAAGTGATAACACTTGCACTACGAAAACCGCCCTTAACAATACGATATAAAGACGCTGTCAATTGTTACTACTTATGTGCGGTTAACTGTACGTTATGCCTTACAAAGCTAGAATAACATTAATAAATAAATACAAATCAAATCCATAACAGGAACATTTTTTTACAAATATTTCGTATTTCTTTTGGTTTCTACTGCGTCTGCAGTTTTAGTTTCTGGTCAGGTGTCCACCTGATGAACGAAATATGTAATTGATTGTGTAATTATCTGTCAGTTAGGTTCACAGTCAGGCCATACGATAAAGAACTTTTAAATTATTGAAATATTAAAAAGTATTTCAATTATATGTCAGCCATTTTCTTGCATTTCCATTCCATTTTACAATTTTCAACTAATACAACTTACAAGGTTAATTTCATTAAAACATGAGTACAATTTTAACATTACAATAAAATATGAAGGCCCAATAGAGAAGGTAATATACTTAATATAATAAAATTCGAATTTCAGAAAAATTAACAGACAGACACGCATATATGACGCCTATATAATGGCTTATTGTACATTTAGGCAGTTATTATCAATAATAAGTATGGTACCCAGATTTTAATAAGATGAAGGGATCGGATAATCGGTAGCAAACTTCGAGCATATTCGCTAAGGTAGCAAACGATAGGAAAATATGTTTAGATACGACCTCTATAAATAGGTAATTGATTTAAAGAAAAAAGGTCAGGTTTAGGTTAATCAGGTTAAATAGGCATCAATTTTGTACAGTCAGTACCACCTACACTAATTTAATAATTACCCGACAATCTTAGAATCGCAGATTTTTGGCATACAAAAGTCCATTCAGTCAGTAAATATGCATCCGATTATCCGATCTCTGATAATATGACACGTCAATTTTCAAAAAAAGTACAGTTTTGTAGGTCATCGTCTCTGTCGAGGCGAGACTGTCAAATAGGTAGGTGTCTATGTGACAGTCTCTTTCTTAACTTCAACGTATCTTACAAGAAGCTTAGGTATAAAAAAGTGGAGAGACACGTCAACGAGGAATGCTGTTTCATTCTGGTAACCTTGCCAGTACAAAGATAAACTATTTTCAAGGTCTTTAAAATGGGTTTCACTGGAGTCTGACGTTTTCTATCCACTTTTACTAATAGGTTCTTGGTCTTAACAACATCCGAGTACCTAATGTAAAATTAGACTTAACAAGAATGTATCATTGGTGAAAAGATATTACCTATGGATTTTTAACAGAAAAAAAAACATTGTAAAGTCAAACTATTGTAACGTTTTGATTTAAAAATAACGTTTACACGCCTTTACGTAGTTGTAATAGTAAAGTTATTATTATTTCAAAGTTATTTTCTTTATTAAGCTCGCGACTTGTACATAGTGGTCGAGACAAAAATACGTTTTTACTATTTACAATTAAAATTTTCTTCTCTTTAAGGCCTTTTGACCAAAAATATTGGAGATAATTTAAACTTTTACGTACCTAAGTATATATATTTTAGCTGAAACTAAATAGTGAGGCATGGTTGGATTTTCATTTAATTTAGTCGATTTCTTGACGAATATTCTCATGTGTTTACAATCGACTAAAATAATAATTTAATAGTAATGACAGATAACAGTCTACATCACTAATTGCAAGCGAACATATTTAGCTAGAGTAAATAGGGAAATGCATTGTAGTTTTATTAAGGCCGTAAGTCAATATCGTTAGGCATTCAAAAAAAAAAATGGTGAGTTGGTTGTACACAATACAAAGTGAAAACTACTGATATTCAAAATCAATTTCAAAATATTATGTCGAGTCGAGCCGAGTAGTTCCGATTCAGCGTCACCGACCCGAGCGTGACGGATTTTGTTCGTCCACTGTTCAAAAAGAACGCGCCTAAAAAATCCAACCATTCTCATTATTCAGTATCGTAAAGATAATCATTAAGTATCATTAGAAGATTTAGAATTATTATGTCAATGCTTACACTTAGAACCGTATAGACTAGTGAACTAGTATCGCTTTGTTATCAAATACCAGCAGTCGACAGCGAGCGATCGCCGTGTCACTCGTCCAGATACACACAGCCTTTTAATAAAACAGTAGCACTGATCATTTGCTGTTTTATGAAGCCATTAATTTCCAATATTAAGCCGTTAATACGGTAAGTTTAAAAAATAAACTGCCATCCGTATTTTAGTGTTGTACCAACGTTATTTTATTTTAAACCGTGTAGGTGCTTCATGAAGGCAATAAAGTAGATATGCAAAAACACTTTACCTATTCCGACTTTTGAAAGTTTTACTTAATTGTTTGAAAGAAACAAACGTTAACGTAAAGTGTTTTTTTTTACAATGGAATAATATTTTTTTTTTTAGTGGTTGTGCTTTTCTTTTACCGTAAAAAGTAAAATATACCATGGATTATATGGATTATACCATTATCATCAACCATTTCTGTTAGATAATCATAATGGTTACCAATCCTGGTGGAGTTTCACCTTGCTGCGGCGCTGAGACTTCCACATCAGAATCCAACATTGGAAAGTACAACGTAATATTTAAAATACTGTTTGAAGTGATTTCGTCAGGCCCTGCTTCAAATAAGTAAGCAGAGAAGGTCATTTATTTCTAAATTACGTTGCCACTGTGATACGTATATCTTTAGAAGTAAGAGTATTTTCATTAATGGCATGAGTGGGTTTTAAAAGTCTGCGTTGTCTGGACCAGATCTCATTTATTAAAACTCCTATATTTATTATCATTGCGAAGACTTTAATTTATATTAATGAAGAAGTCAATATCGAAATTTAACTTTTATTAATCACCTAAATCTAGTCTTAGTTTTAGGAATTAGAATTAAGCGTCATTTATAGTGACGTATATGAGCAACATTTGGTTCTCTCATTTGTTTTAGTAACATTTCGATAGTCGATTATTCACTTTAGTCGATTGACTTTTTAGTCGAGTAGCTTAGTTTAAAAAAGTTTACGTCGCATCCTTATATTTCTATACTTCACATTTCGATTCATATTTGAGGAGTAAGAATAGGTATCGAATACACGTAAGAATTACGTTTCTGACTAACACGACTGTTCATAGTCATTCTTAAATCGATTATTACAAGTCAGTCATTGAGCATATCTTTAGAAATCGATTTGATTTTATATCGATGTCTCTACTTTTATTCCCCCTGAATTCTAAAAATAATAAAATTTAGCATCTTTAGCAAGGTGGCGGGACTCTAACCTTGAAAATTTTCATTCCTAAGACAGGCTGCTCTAACTGGGTGCACTAGTGTTGTACCTATCTAAAACGTTATTTGGGGCAGTGCTATCTATGGGTGCTAGAGTTGTTCACTGCGGAGGTGGCATCTGCGTCTTCCGGCATTGACATAGCCATTTAATGATGCGTGCATTCCGTTCTACAACGCTAGGTGGCTCTGTGTTGCGGTAGATTTGTTTCTGAACACCTGGGCCTTGGACCTGGAAAAAAGGTTATAACAATTAATGGTTGCAATGTAATTTGAACTTTGTCACCTATTTCATTGAGTTACTTGTTCTAAAATTTTATAATTATCATAAGTTCTAAATTCAAGTTACCGTATAATCTGCTGTAGCAGCCAATTGGTTGGAATCTACAGTGGAAGCCGACGAGAAGAACACGGGACTGTCAGGAGCTGCATCCCTGACCAAAGCGTCGTACTGACGCGGTTCCAGTCCGAGTCTCTCGAAGAACTCCTGCAGACGGGAGGCCTCCTCAGTGGGGCTGTCAGGGGAGTCCTCGCCCTCACAGGGGGCGGAGGCCGGGCTGCGGCCGTCGGAGCGTCTGTACCTAAAAAAAAAAACCAGTTTATAAATTGTTTGAGTTTTTTGTTGCACCACTGTTAAACCATTGCGCCGTTGTCCTTTTCGGATTAAGACATACTGGTCATCTACAGATAATCTACTCGTATTTAAATCCTTTCCAAGAACCTCCTATTTTTTATAACTACCCGTTACTGTCCCACTCCTGGGCAAAGACCTCCCCCATTGCTAAAGAACCGCTATTATACATATAATAAAATTATATATACAAGTACGTATGTAGAGGTACAGAGACCAGCACATCAAGCTACCCCAATCTGTAAAAAATCTGATTGTTTTTCAACTTTATTACAAAATAATAAGGTTCATGTTCAATTGGGAAAATTTGCCAGAATGGCATACCTTGATGTGCTGGCGTTTGTACAATCCAAGACAACATAGACCCTATACCCCATGCTACTCGAAATGGTTTCTTATATTATCGCAATTTTATTTTAACCGCGTCCAGTCAGAATTTTCCTCCTAATTTGTCTCAGTAACCTTTTTTTATTGAAAATCTAATCAGGAGTTTCCATTACTGGAACCCCTCGAAGGTAGACCGTCTTATACATATATGATAAGGGTCAGTATGTCAGAATTGCTTTGACACAGCAAAAACTGTCATTTAAATTAGAGTTTTAAAAGTATTTTTTAGAATGGGACCAACAATAGAGGGAATATGGCGCTCGGCAGCCGCTACTGCGGCACCGCTCGCTTCGCTCGCGCTTTACAGTTCTAACTTATCCTAGCCTAAACGATTTTTCTCAGTGGTTAGACCCACCATACCACCATGGTTATGACCAGTGGTATAATGGGTTCGCAATCGTTTTTTCGAGGCGGTTGCGCCCGGTACGCTGCCGTGTATAGTGAGCGATGACCTTGTACTTATCTTACCTATCAGAGATATCAGATTTGGAGCGCAGGATAGGTCGGGGTCGTCGCTGCTTGTACCGCAGACATCGCTGGCGCTTGAACGTGCCCAGAGGTGACGTCACCTCTTCCGATGGCTGACATATCTGGAAGAAGTTAGCCTTGTTATCAACAAAAAGATTGTGTGTGTGTGTGTTTTGTTTTCACCGCAGAAAACGTCTGTATGTCACAAGCATGAAAGTGTACGAGTAGTGTAGTACAGTACGAGACTTAGCGGCATCTTAAATTTGAGTAGTATTTGAGTATTTACCATTAAAGGCATTGTAATAACCTTGTCAAGTGAATATCCATAATATCACGTTAATTCATCATTACACCCTTGCAAAAGACGAATGGAGCTATAGAACATGTGCCCAGTCGCCCATCCCACGTGTTTTGTCTTCATTTTCATAATTCAACTTATATGGTTAATATCATTACTGACCTGGGTAGCATTGACGTACTCCTGTTTATCATCAACACGCGGTCGCATGCGCAGTTCTTGGTACTGCGGCTGCTTGTTCACTAGCTCCGTGCTTGGCTCGTGGTATCTTGAAAGGATTAAGAATAATACTATAATTACAGAGAAATTAACTTACTAGACATCGTCCATAAAACGTTTTACAAAATAACACCTGGATAGCCGGTATTTTTGTATGGCAGGTATTTTTTTTTTGTGTTTTTTAAAAATGAAACCTAGCTAGATCGATTTATCGCGTCCGAAACCCCCTGCTACTAAATTTCATGAAAATCGTTGGAGCCGTTTCCGAGATTCAGATTACCCTTAAATATATACAAGAATTACTCGTAAAGGTATTAGCTAGATAGATAGATAAGTGCTATGTGTCTTTTGTGGAACATATATTATTATCTAGATTTCATTTTGAGGCGATAAAGGACCAGCAGAACACAGCTACATATTGTTAAAGGACAAGGGTCGAGTCGCCAAGGGGACGGGGGCAACTACCCCTCCTTGCCCGCCCCCCCCCCTACAGCTTCCAAAAGCTTCATGTTCCTTTGACTGTATCGGTTTAAAAAGTATAGTGCTATCAGTCTTATCGGTCCCAACGGCTGTCGGGCCAAAAACGTTGAAGGTCGAACCTCCACTGCTTATGCCTCTATGCGTTATGATCGACATTCGAACGGTTAGTAACCGTTTTTGAGGAACATATATCTAGATTTCATTTAAGGTGATAAATAATAATAATAATAAAACCATTTATTTTCAGGTAACAAAGACCCATAGAAAGGGCCAGCAGGACACATCTATGTATTGTGGACCAAAAAAACGAAGGATTTGGGTGGATTTTAGTTAAGAGCACCCTTCCCCATCGAACGAACTTCAACGCGAGCGTGATTGATTTTTTTTTTGTTTCAACCAACGCACAGCTCGAACAAACGAGTGAGTGAGAACGCAATAACATCATATGAAAATCGGCGCGCAGAAATTTCACAAAACTTGTACCAGGACATACGTGTTTTTAAAAAAGCCTGACAAGTTTTTGGTATGTAATTTAGAATCTCCATTACATGTGCAAGGTTTTTTATGGAGCATTTTTTTACTCTTTCGATGTATGAGTGCATTATGAACGGCCAAAGTTTAGATAAAATTGTGCAAAAAAAAATGATTTTCGGACGTGTTTACTGAATTTGTTTCTCAAAAAAGTTTATTTTTAGCTTCATACAAACCTAGATTTAAATTTAACCACAAGATACCTGTGTGTTAAAAATATTTGGAAAATAATTTGTTATAACGCCGCCGCCGTAATCGCGTACGGGCGTTTGTATGGGAAATATGACGGGATGGGCGCTCTTAATCGGAAATATCCTGACTACCTCATTGGTCTAGTAGTCGAATACGCAATAGATTGCTAAACAGGGTTTTTCATCAGAAATTTCTCAGCAGTTCAAGTCTATATTTATGCCCCGCCACACTATTCCCAAACCACGGCAACTCCTGTAAGCCAGAATCAACAGTGGCGACCACCAGAAAAGCGCCAGAGCAATGAAGCTCGACGAGTCCCAGAGAAACGATTCAACTGTGTTGGATCCCGCAACGAAATTAATCAGAAAAGAACAGCGGAGGAGTAAAATTGATGGCAACCAATCATAAGGATCCCATTTCAGGACCCTTTAAAAATTACTGAGGAGACTGTGGGTGTAGTATAGAAGTAGGTACACCTCTACCTAACTCTTTTAGGGGAAAACAGTCGTAATCTTATGCCAATCTGCCCCCAGAAAGTTATCAAATGAACAACTTTTTATTATATATGTATAACTATTTATTATTTCTTTTTACACACAAGCACGGCACAACCACAAAGAGACTGTTTCTATTTTAACATCATCATTAGCCGGAAGATGTCTACTGTTGGACAAAATCCTCCCCAAGGGTTTGCCGAAGGCATAAACCCCACGCTTGGCAGGCGTCTTGGGGATCGCAGTGAGATTGTTTAGTACACGGAAGCCGCTGCTGCCCACTTAGCGATTTTTTCTTCGTATCTATTTACATACGTTAAAAGTATTGTATTACAGTAAGAAGACCCAATAATTACTAATGAAGGTGTTCCTTACCTGCTATACTCCCTAGCGTACTCCTTGCGCCCCACATTGAGGCACTTGAGCGGCGTTTTGTAAGTACACTCGTAGTCGCCGTAGTCGTACATCGGCGGCTCGTCTTGGAACTGAGGCGGGGGAGCGCTGGCCTGCAAGAAGGGAGCAAGTAATGGTTACTGTGCTGGTAGATGTTAGCAAGTTTTATAAAGTATAGCCGGGGAACGGATGTAGTAAAACGCTGGTGCTTTGAATTTATACCTGTATGTCTATTCTGTTAAACAGCAGTGCTATTCTGTTACAATCTCCCTCGGTGAACACCTAGGTGAAGTGAGCTGTCATCTGTCCCGACGTTAAGGATTTACAAAGCACTACAGTTACCGGCATGTAAGTTGGCCAGAGATTTTGTAGTGGGGGAAGTTCGCGCACGCACAATTTCACTCATTTTTACATGCGCGAACTTCCCCCACTACAAAATCTCCGGCCAACTTACGTGCCGGTAATTATACAATCGGATGACAGCTCACTTCATCTAGGTGTTCACCGAGGGAGTTTGTAACAGAATAGCACTGCTGCTATATTTGCCAGATTACACAAGTCACTACTTAACCTTCTGAAGTTCTGACCGCTACGTCAAAAAAGCAAACGTGCCCTCGGCGTCAAGCTACGAATGAATACTCTATGGAATTACGTTTCTATAAGTACGTAATTCCATAAAGTAGTAATTTGTCTGTCATGTAGTCGTGACCGTGGTGTGCTGGGCACATTTTGGTTTGTCAACTATATATGACTGTAAAAAAAGGGTCAACGAAACCATTAGTGGGTAGCTTTTTATACTCTAACTAGCGACCCGACCCAGCTTCGCATGGGCCTATAGCCTTCCTCGGTAAATGGACTATCCAACACAAAAAGATTTTTTCAATCCGAACTAGTAGATCCTGAGATTAGCGCGTTCAACCAAACAAACAAACTCTTCAGCTTTATAATATTAGTATAGAAGTATAGATTGTACTGCCCACTCTCAGAACTTTGTCGAAACTGCACGGGCGCCCTCTTACGGGTGGCCGGGTAACCACTCTGGGTTGCCATGTTTACAACTACACTCTGTCTGCCGCACGTTATAGAAGTCATTTTATTTTTGGGTTATCGAGAACAATTTTTTGTCTTGTACGGTAATTTTAGAAGAAAAGTGGGGGAGTCGAAAAAAAGGTGTTCAATGTTCATTGAGAAGAAAAGCTGTTTAGGGTCGATGTTCCATAGCTTTTATTTAAAGAATACATAATGGTTGTTTTACATAATATTTTCTATATGAACGCTATCAAACTGCTAAGACTGCTGCCTGTATAACAAACGTTGTTAGACGCCACAATTTCTAGGAAATTCTATCATCGTGATGGTTTTATTTGTCCTACCAAGAATTTAGCAAGGCGTTACCTGAAAGTGTATCCCGACCCTAGGGGCGTGGGTATAATGATGATGATGACCATGGTGTGGCGGGGGTGCTGAAGGGGCTGGCGGGGCGGGAGGCTCGGGGGCTCCGTCCTGGAACTGTGGGGGAGCTGACACGTAGCACTCCAGTGATGTGCCGTACTCTGACACGTAGGAGTTGAAGCGGCTGTGGAGAGGGAGAACTTTAGTGAAGTGTGTTAAACAACTTTGGAGTCGAAAATCGAATGAAATTGAAATAATAATTATTTATCGATATGATTGTTCGTGGAAAAGGTTTACTCGGTAAATGGCTTAACACGTTTATTGCCAAATCATGCTACGTCACGTGAAGTGATGTAGGCCTGTAGACGAAATCCCTTGTCTGTTAGCGTTAACGCCAACGGAAAAATCAAATTGTATGCAGTTGACAATAATACGCGTCACGCGTTTTATCACGTAACATCTGGTAAGCAAACATCAACTCCATACAATTTGATTTCTCCGTTGGCGTTATCGCTAACAGAAAGAGATTTTCTCTACATGCTCTGTTTACTGTTATACTGTGGCCGTTCACGCGACTTCGCGTGATGCGCCTTACAATTCGAGCCATGAAATAGTGGGCGCAGTGTATTGGATTCTGGTATTTGTTTTGCCACTAGGGAAGTCTGGGAAGTGTTATGTATATGTGTTACGTAGCGTGGCTGTGCTGCGCGTTGTATGAACGAACATTAAATCAGTGTGTCCATAGCTGTCACGTGTTTCACTTGTCTCCCTTATTAAGTACCCAACAGTGGCGACGAGTTTTTACCCACATCTCAAAATTGTAATCGGAAAATGAACAGTATCGGCATTTTGTCTACATTCGACCACAACATACAGGAATGGAAATCGTACAAAGGCCGAATATCGCAATGGTTTATTGCAAATGATATCGTTCCGAAGAATGATGCAGCAGGAGCCAAGAGGCGGGCGATCCTGCTCAGCGCACTTAGCGACGGTACTTATAAGTTGGCAGCGGATCTGGCCCTGCCAAAGGACATCCAGGAAGTGCCATATGACGACATAGTGCAGTTATTAGATGATCATTTCCTTCCAAAGATATGCGGCTTCAGCGAGCGTTACAATTTTTACGCGGCTGTTCAGCAGCAGGGCGAGACACATACACAATGGGCGTCAAGGTTACGAGGACTTACGGCACTCTGTAAGTTTAGTAACGTCGAGGAAGCGTTACGAGATCGGTTCGTGATGGGAATGGTAGCAGGGCATGAACGAGAGAAGCTGTTCGCGCAGGACTTGGACAAGCTGACCTTGGCTAAGGCGGTGGAGCTAGCAGAGAGCGTGCGGTGCGCGCGAGCTGGAGCCGCCACTACTTCGGCTGTCCTTGGGCATGGGCAGCAGACGCCAGTGTTCAAGATAGCCAAGGAAGTTAATAGTGCTAAAACCATCGGTGCCGGTAAAATAAAGTGTACAGTGTGCGGTCGTAAAAACTACGAGTCATCACAATGTCGGTTTGCAAGCTATAAATGCAATAAGTGCAACAACAAGGACATCTGCGTAAAATGTGTACCAAGGTTAATTACGTGTTGACAGGTGATGTGAGTGAGGACGACGACGACGGTAAGTCATTATTTAACATACGCTCAGTCCGAGGGGAACCTATGACAGAAACCGTTTCAATTTACGGAAAGGATTTAAAATTTCAAATAGATAGTGGATCAGCGGTGACGGTAATATCCGAAGGTACCTATAAAACTTGTTCAGTAATATTCCGTTATTAGATTCCAAAAAAAGTTTTATCACCTACACCGGCAATATTATAAAAAGTGTAGGGTATGTAAACCTGCCGGTGACGTACTATCGTGGACACACTCGCCTGACCACCACTAAGTTCATTTTTGCTTGCACTCATAAGATGGAAGCGCTCTCTACCCCGCCCCGTTGACTTCGCAGGCGCCAAGGGAATTTTTTTTTAACTGAGCAGGCGGAAAAGTCCGCGATAGTACATGCGACATACTCACACATTGGACGTCTACGTCATTCGCAAAGGCGGACCACCATTATTAGGCTGAGATTTTATATCAAGATTTAAACTTAAATTAACGCCTTGTAATTTTGTGAAGGATGAACAGAGTATGGTGGACCAATTCCAATCGCGTTTTCCATATATATTTTCTGATAAGCTTGGTAAATTTAATAAATATCGTGTAAAATTAAGATTAAAGGATAATGAGAAACCGATATTTTGTAAAGCGCGTCCAATTGCGTTCGCTTTACGTGATAAGGTCGACCAAGAGATAACACGTCTAGTGGACTTAGGTGTACTAAAACCCGTTGTGCACTCTGAGTACGCGTCACCTATTGTTCCCGTGCTTAAACACAACGGTTCGGTTAGATTGTGTGCCGACTACTCGGTTACTATAAACAAACAACTGATGATAGAACAATATCCTCTACCCACGGTACACGAACTATTTACAAAATTGTACGGGGGCCATCAGTTTTTAAAAATTGACTTGTCTATGGCCTATAATCAGTTTTTGTTAGACGAGGAATCACAACCGATCACATGTATAAATACACATCGGGGTTTATTTAATTATACGGGTTAGAGCGCCCGATAGCATTTGCTTCCCGCACGTTGAACTCAGCTGAGAAGAATTACTCTCAGATACAAAAAGAGGCGACAGCAATAATATTTGGAATACGTCGGTTCCACCAGTACTTATATGGTAGGTCGGATCCATTTATATTACGCACGGATCACAAGCCGTTAATTTCTATTTTCGGAAAACATAAAGGCATACCGGAGGTGTCTGCTAATAGATTGCAGAGATATGCGATGTTTTTAAGTGCATACAATTACATAATTGAGTATGTTCGGAGCGCTGATAACAACGCGGATTATCTGTCGCGGGCGAGTATACAGAGTGAGTCAGGACGGGCTCGCGGCGAGAGCGAAGGGGACAACATCGGCGCACACGCGGCCGCTGCCGCCGCTCCCATTGATCGCGCATCATACGTAAATTTTGTTGTCGAAGGCAACATGCCGTTGACCTTGAATGAGTTACGCAAAGCTACTAATGACGATACGGTATTACAGTTAGTTATAAATAATGTTCAAAACGGGTGGCCTAAAAAGATAGTAGACTTGCAGTTGAAACCTTATCATTTATGTAAGACAGAATTGTCATACGAAGGTGGTTGTTTAATGAGGGGACATAAAGTTGTCCTCCCTGAATCATTGCGGTCAAAGGTTTTGTTAGAATTACATGGCTCGCATTTAGGCATCGTAAAAACGAAATCAGAGGCTAGGAGATACCTATTTAGTAGTGGGCGTGGCCTACGGGTAGCCCCTTTGCATAAACCAAACATTAAATGTTTTTTTTTTATTTTGGCCATCTATGTAAGTTTAGCTTGGCTTGGCAATAAACGTGTTAAAACAATTTTGGTCCTTAGGTACGTATTTTTCTGACAATAATTTTTATTATAATTTCTCTACTAGCAGTGTTATTTTGTTAAAATCTCCATTGGTCAACTTGAGGCCTGAGTGGTGCCGGCACGCGAATAGCACCATCCCATTTCTACCCGTGGGTGTCGTAAAAGGCGACAGAGGGATATTGAACAGAGGATGAGCAGCAGCGTCCTTCTGAGTACCATAACACCTACTGCGATCGCCGATATGCATTGACCAAGCATGGCGATTACGGCTGAACCCCCTCTTTGGGGAGACCTATGTCCAACAGTGGTCGTCATAAGGTTGACATGCAACTTGAGGTGGTGAGGTGTCAATCTCGAGCGTCGCGGTGGGAATCTCACCTCAAGCTCACTTCACCTAAAGTCTAAACTACTGCGGAGAAATGTAGTGTTCACCTGGCGTGCTCGTGGTCGTGTTGCGTGGAGGAGCCGGAGTCGGTGCGTCTGTGTGTGTGCGGCGGCGCGTGCTGCGCAGGCGCACTGCGCTGCGTGTAGTGCCCCGACGAGCCGCCCGAGTCGCGCGCGAACGACGAGCCGCAGCGACTGCAGGACAACATACGAATTCAAAATGGCGGCGCTTAACGTGCTCTCTCACTCGCTAGTATAGCGAGCGAGTGAGAGAGTGTGAGTGAAAGGGCATGACAAATTCGTTGGTTTAACCGCAATTTTTTAATTTCTCTAATGGCACATATTTTTTTACACCATTTCATTATCCTTTTGACCGCAGTCATGTATGCTTGTATGTTTATAGTAGTTATAAACATGCAACTAGGCACGTTTTGGTGTAAATTTTATACCAAACCGTGCCTAGCACGCCACAGTCACGACTATGACAGACTTCTATACGTAATTCCATAGACTATGTAGCTTAACTTGGCACCGAGGGTACGTTTTTGCTTTTTGACATGGCGGGTATGCGTATCGTTTTAATAAACTACATTCTTTTGCTCAAATTAACTGACCAATTTTCTTAAACTAAAGATGGTGTCAGTAGTCACTTATGATATTATAGATATTATTTTGTTTTAAGATTAACACCTCTGCCAGAGTATTAAAATTGTATATACAATATACAATTTTAATACTCTGGCAGAGGTGTATACTGTGCCTCTGCTCAGCAAAATTAATAAATTATCTAAAACAAACTAAATTACAAAATCTTTGAAACAGTCTTTATAAAATATTTATGCTAAACAGATCCTAAAATTTTTGGTCAAAATATTTGTTGGCAATTCGTCTTGTTACCAGGTTCCAATCTAAAAATTATATAATTAATTAATAAAATTTATATTCAACTAATAAACTTTATAACGATTGGTAACCACCACTGGACATACCTGTTATAAGACTGATAATTCTCCTCCCCAGGTGACGGATGCTCAGAGAAGGCGTCGCACGAGGACATGAGTGAGGAGTGGTTGGAGCGGGTGCCCTTGGAGGAGCAGGACGCGGTGCGCTGGTGCGTGGAGTGACGCCGGCGTCGGGGGGAACGGCCGATGGTGTCCGAGTGACCCACGTTGACACTGAGGGTTGAGAAGATAAAAGAGATTAGGTACGTTTAAGGCTTGTATACATGCCAATAACCTTGAGCATTTGGCCCGCAATGAATTAGTGGACGAGTGCGGGGGTGATTGACTTATTTATTTTAAGGGCAGGACAACGTCTGCCAGTCCCGCTAGTAATATTATAAAAAGGTACACAAACACATACACACTCGCACATTTACACGCACACATACACACACATGATACACATCCGTGTTTGCCAACGACACGCTAGCAAGAAGAAGAGGTAAAAGTTTATTAATTGGTAAGTTTGTATGTAGGGTGTTTCGGTAATCTCCGAAACAACTACTCCGATTTCAAAAAATATTTTACCTATGGGAAGCGACGTTGTCCCTGAGTGCTACAGCCGCTATACGCTAGATTGCATTATTAAAAAAATATAGAGAAAATTCACGGGATCGTGGCAAACTGCTAGTTAAATATAAAATACCAAAAAAGTAATAAGTAATAATAGTATAGATTAATAACATCTACTCACTGTTCAGGATAGCATCGGGTCTGCGTGTGCAAGTCCGGGAGCGACTTGTGACTGTTGATGTTGGGGCAGCCGCTGTCTTCTTCGCGCATGCTCGGTTGTGAATGAGAGTTCGATCTGCACATACAACTGCTTATTTATTTATTAAAGTCGAAATACCGCGGCTGTCAAAGATAATACAAAATAGTGGATGCGTAGCTCGTCAAAATTTTCTCGTCGCATTACAGAGCAGGAATTTTTAACTCTAGCTGTTTTCATTAATTAATTGATAATGAACCAAAACGTACAATAAATAGGGTAGATAATTGTGTAATTTCGGGTAATAAACGCAGTGCAGAATAATGTAGATGACATCAGCACAATTTTTATGAGCTATCAAAAGTATAAAATGCCTTATAAAGTCTTCGGAGGAATTCCATAGATTTTGTACGGCAATTTATACTCAACTCAATCCAACTCAATCCAACTCAATCCAACTCAATCCAACTCAATCCAACTCAATCCAACTCAATCCAACTCAATCCAACTCAATCCAACTCAATCCAACTTAATCCAACTCAATCCAACTCAATCCAACTCAATCCAACTCAATCCAACTCGATCCAACTCAATCCAACTCAATCCAACTCAATCCAACTCAATTCAACTCAATCCAACTCAATCCAACTCAATCCAACTCAATCCAACTCAATCCAACTCAATCCAACTCAATCCAACTCAATCCAACTCAATCCAACTCAATCCAACTCAATCCAACTCAATCCAACTCAATCCAACTCAATCCAACTCAATCCAACTCAATCCAACTCAATCCAACTCAATCCAACTCAATCCAACTCAATCTAACTCAATCCAACTCAACCAAACCAACCAACCAACTCAATTGACTATAGCCCGACCAGTTATCAGAGACCGTTCCTGAGGTAGCTGTGCGGTGCAGGAGGGGTGTAGTGACGGTACGCGAGAACTCACAGATAGGTAGGTCAACTTGTGACAATAATTGTCACCCCTACCGGACCAAGCTGCTACCTCAGGAACGATCTCAGTTAAGCGGTCGGTAATTGTAAATTAATCGGGTTTTTAGGGCTAAAAACAAGTGTATTTTTTAGAAATGTTCAGACTCGGAACTATTAGTTAAGAGATCTACCTAAATATAACGTACATACAATTTTGAACTCTACTCGTGTTACATTAAGGTTCATTGTTAACCAATAAATGAAAACAATTCAAGCATTATAGCTGCTCAGATTGCACTGAAATCTTGACAAAATTTTTCGCGCTACGCATTAAGGTGAAAGCGCCAGGATAGCTCGCGAAATTCAAATATTTTTACGTTTTTTGTTGTAATTTTCAGCCCAGTATCTAATTGTATGGTAGGTACTAAAAACTTATTCGCACAGAATTCATCATAACGCCTAACTGAATACCAGTGTTTTATATAGAGCGATTGCCTATCGGACCCTCACAACCACTGGGTTGTAACTGTACTGGGTAACACGATACCCCTTGGTAAGACTGGTTCTCAGACTTTCTGGCTTCTGACTACCCATAACGACTGCCAAAGATCTACGAATGACAGTCGGGACCAACGGCTTTATGTGCTTTCCGAGGCACGGAGGGAACTCGGTATAGAAGCGATGGTCACCCATCCACAGACCGACCGCGGCAAGCGTAGCCTAACTTGATATTAATTTGGATGGATGAAGAGGGAGAGGAAGGCCAAAGAAAAGGTGGATGGATTGTGTGAAGAATGACATGAATGAAAAGGAAGTCAGTGAAAACATGACGATTAAATTCGTCATTTCAGCCGAAAGTCGTCCACTGCTGGACATAGGCCTTCCCCAAAGGGGGGGTTTTGCCACAATCGCCACGCTTGGCAGGCGGGTTGGCGATCGCAGTATGGTTGTTACAAAGGCACAGAGAACGCTGCTGCCCATTCTCTGGTGAGTACCTAAGTCGCCTCATACGACACCCACGGGAAAATATGGGTTGGTGCTATTCTTTAGGTCCGACACCATACGGACCACCATACGGACGATTAACTTGACAGGACGAAATGGAAGCCGCACCGACCCCAAAGTAACATGGGGGTAGGAAGATGATGATGAGATGATATTTGATTTCCTGGTACCCTGGTGCTTTCACCTTAACTTGACATGGAGATTCTATCTAATATAGACATATACCTGATGTACCGCGGCGCGGAGTGTGCGTACTGTGCCGGCGGACTGATGGCGGCCACCGGGTCCGCAGGGGAGCCCGACCCTGACACCACCGGCTCAGGGAGCTCCATGTTCTCTGGACTTGAGTGGGAACTCGCTGGAAGATGATACATAATAGAATTAAACTATTAACACAAAAATGTAGCTTTTTTAGGACATGCGGACCAAAAGACTGAAAACTTTTTAGATGAAATAACTTTAATTTCAGAAGCCGGTTGCAATATATATCAACAAACAGATTCAAAGCCGTCGACTTGCGAAATCAAAGTTATTTTTTCAATCGTTTCATATACCACTGAGAAAAAATTGTTTGGGTTAGGTTAGAACTGTGACCATTAAAGCGCGAAGGTGAGCGAGCGCAACAAGCGGTGCGGCGGTAGCGGCCGCTGAGCGCCAAATCCCCTCTATTGTTGGTGAATCATTTGGGTTAGGTTAGGTGAATAGTATAGTTTTAGATCCAGCACACCACCAGGGGTATGGCCAATAGTATGATGGGTCCGCAATGCAAATGTCTATAGGCAGCGGTGACCACTTAACATCAAAGGGCCGTCGGCATATTTACCATACAATGACGAAAAAATTGTTACTCACGCATAGAATATCCACTTTTAATCACCACCTCACTGGGCCTTTGCCGAGGAATCACGAAAGACTCCGGGAAGAAAACCCTCGCGTCTCCAAAGCTCAAAGGCCTGTTCATCTTCTCTCTATGGTCAGGGTCTGACTTCTGGGCTTTAGATCCTGAGGTGCCTGATGAAGAGGTTCCCGAGAATGTCCCGGAGAAGGTTCCTGAATTGTGCTGCGATCGAGGGTTGGTCTCCCGTTCTGGATACGAGTCCTTTAGCCGTCTTGTATCAGCATATACTTTGTGCGCTGAAAGTGTACCTGAAGTGGAAAATGGTTTTTTTTTTAGAATTTGTCAAACGCAAAACCATCAATATCTATCCATACTTCCATACTAATATTATAAATGCCAAAGTAACTTTTACGATGAAACGGCTAAATATAGGCTACTTTTTAATCCGCAACTTCGTCTGTATCTGTGATATGATAACTGACATTCACGCGGACGAAGTCGCGGGCAGAAGCTTAGTTTCAAATAAATAATTTACAGGAACTTTCGAATTGTCAAGAAGTCAGTCAGTCAGGTAAATGTTCAAAGACCTGTGAATTTTGTGAACCCTCATCATCTTCCTGGTTTCGTCCATTGTTATTTGGGGTCGGCACAACATGTTTCCTTCTTCCATTCCGTCCAGACAACCGCCAAGCTTTCATTGACTTCCTTTTCATTCATAATCATTCTTCACACATAACACAATCACAATACATCCACCTTTTCTTTGGCATTACTCTCCCTCTCCATACATCCAAATTTATATTCATAGCTCTTTTGGTCACATGCGTTTCATCTCTTCTCTTCACATGCCCATACCAAGACAAACGATTGTCTTTCAACTATTCTGTCACTGGCGCCACTTGCAAACTTTTTCTGATTTATTCATTCCTCACCTTATCCATTCTGGTCACTACACGTCCATCCCAACATTCTCATCTCCGCTACATGCAATTTTGTTTTTTTTTTATATGGTCTATTTTTATGTGTCCCACTGCTGAGCAAAGGCCTCCTCTTTCTCCTTCGAAACTTTCCGATCTTGTGCAATCTCTGCCCACGTTTGCCCAGAAAAAATGGTCAGATCGTCAAACCACCTTCGTTTCGGTCGGGTTTGGCGGCGATGTCCTCCTTCAGGTGCCCAATGAATACCAAATATAAGTAAATATCACTTACAAACAGCAAAAGGCGGCGAGTAGACATTCTCTCTGCTGTCGGCATGCTCTAGCAGTCTTCTCAGAGTATTCTGTAGTCCCTCGCCTGCGCTGACGGCGCGTCTAGCAGGACCCATGTTGCGCGTTGTCGCGTCTGGAAAATGTGGATTAGCATTAAAAATGTCACTGTAATTGTGGGAACCGTCGATTAGCGACTAGCGTCGATTGTAAAAGCCGTCAAAAATGCATTGTTGGTCGCAGGTGTGTAGGTAACTGCACTAGACGACTATGCCAAGTTATACCAGGGAGTAACTAACCCTAGAATAATTGTACTAAGTAATTGGTCTTCTGCGTTTTTCCATCACAAACGTAGAGTAGCCAATACTAAGTATTTTTACTCTTGAGTTTATGAATTACATGTGTAAGCCAACTAAAATAGAAAACTAAATAAATATTGTTTATAAAGCGGAACGCAAGATTTTATGTTTACATATTACTTAGCAAGGGTTCTGGTTGCAACACCTTGTTTATGTTTAAGTTAACATTGTTATTTGTGAATTCAATAAATAAGATTATTATTATTAATTTTCGCGGTTTATAATGGTGTCAACTGTCAATGATATTCACACGAGTTGTCATTATCAGCTGGTAATGTAGCGGCCGCCATTATATTAATCTCGGATAATTTGTTTATTCGAAGCATTTTGGCGGTATAGCAATTTACTGTCGGATAGACAGTTATTCCGTGATTCAAATTGTGTGCGTTACCCCAGCAAAATAATGTCCAAAATAGTAATTTAAATGTTACAGGCAATTAGTTGTCCAGCTTCTGTAATTGTTGCGCACATTTTGAAATTTGTTGCACATATAGATTTTGAGTTATTCCACAAAAACTTTTCCTGCTGGGGTAACGTTACCGCAGCCAGACATTTTCTTTTATAATGGGAATATTGAAATAAATATTAGCCATATAATTAGTAATCTAGACGAGGTAAATGTTGCAACTTTTTTGTATTTGTTCTTCCTTCGACTGCGATGTTATCCAAGATTTTGCTGGAGTAACGTTTGTGGTTTTGCTGGATCTCTGAAACGGATAAGCAGATTCTTATCATCTTTTTTACATGACTTCTTAAGAATTAGTTTGAATTAGTTGGGTAATAAAAAATAAAATTAATGCACCATTCCAAGGTTAATTAATTAAATATGAAAACACTTCAATAGGTCCTAACACTTTGAATAAGAGCTCGAAAGACTTACTTTAAACGTTGTTTTGTAGCTTGTATCTATCTTCAAATGTATGTGAAGTTTCATTAGTATCCTGTTAGTAATAAACAAATTATGATGAAATTCAGTTCTCCACTTTGACGGTCATAATGCGCGCTTAGTTATTTGGCCTCCGATAACCCTGTATGTGAATATATAAACTAAATGATATGTCAATAATTAGTTACTTAGTTCAGTTATATTCCTGTAAAATTTCAGCGTAGTACATACAATAATTAACGAGATAATAAAATAAAAGCCATTAGGAAGCGCAACACCGTGATAACCCGACTATATTAAGGTGGTTACAAAAAAGCGACCGCGCAGTACATTATGCTACCTTCTAAAATGTTTAGTATAATACACCTTACAAGTTCGGTACAGACGCGTACACTGTTCAATATTCGATGTGATTTTTAAATAATTTAAGTCATTTTTAGAATAAAACTATCCGTATTTAGCTAGAAAAAACTATTGTGATATTTGAAATTAGACTATAAAACAGTGGGGCTTGCTGTAAGCACTTTACTACTTACATTGTGATGTTATATTATATTACCATCACTTTGTGATTTTTAAACGATATATGTAAGTATTAGTAGGCATAATGTGAAATTAAAACATTTATTCTATATCTGTTATTTTCTGCGATGGTTTTAAATCTTAATTTATATTTTAAAAGTGAAGATTTGTATTACTAAAGACAAAGTGTAAAGTAAAATTTAAAAAGTAATGGAAAATGCCATAAGAACAGTATTGCTACCTGTGATTGTTTTAAAGTTTTATAAATATTATGAAAGTTTTATTGAAATGATTATTTTACCTGTAAATAAAATTTAATAACACAAACTCAAAACACTTGTGTACACATCCGTACTAAACTTGTAAACCTATCCTACATATTTAAGAAGGTAGCATAATGTACTGCGCGGTCGCTTTTTTGTAACCACCTTAATATGGTCGGGTTATCACGGTGTTGCGCTTCCTAATGGCTATTATTTTATTATCTCGTTAATTATTGTATGTACTGCGCTGAACTTTTACAGGAATATAACTGAACAAAGTAACTAATTATTGATATATCATTTAGTTTATATATTCACATACAGGGTTATCGGAGGCCAAATAACTAAGCGCGCATTATGACCATCAAAGTGGAGAACTGAATTTCATCGTAATTTGTTTATTACTAACAGGATACTAATGAAACTTCACATACATTTGAAGACAGATACAAGCTACAAAACAACGTATAAAGTAAGTCTTTCAAGCTCTTATTCAAAGTGTTAGGACCTATTGAAGTGTTTTTATATTTAATTAAATAACCTTTGAATGGTGCATTAATTTAGTTTTTTTATTACCCAACTAATTCAAACTAATTCTTAAGAAATCATGTAAAAAAGATGATAAGAATCTGCTTATCCGTTTCAGAGATCCAGCAAAACCACAAACGTTACTCCAGCAAAATCTTGAATAACATCGCAGTCGAAGGAAGAACATATACAAAATAAGTTGCAACATTTACCTCGTCTAGACTACTAATTATATGGCTAATATTTATTTCAATATTCCCATTATAAAAGAAAATGTCTGGCTGCGGTAACGTTACCCCAGCAGGAAATGTTTTTGTGGAATAACTCAAAATCTATATGTGCAACAAATTTCAAAATGTGCGCAACAATTACAGAAGCTGGAAAACTAATTGCCTGTAACATTTAAATTACTATTTTCGACATTATTTTGCTGGGGTAACGCACACATTCAAATTTGGTAAAACGAAAAGTTCTCTAACTCTAGAGTAATGAGTGATTTTATTCCCAGGATAATGACTTAAACAAGTTTGGTCGAATATGTGGATGGATTGTCGGAAATATGGTGTAGCTGGCTAACAAGGAACTGAACTTTGTCATGTCATCGGCAATATTTCTAGACAATATGGCGCAATATGGAAGAGATTTTGACCAAGGTTTGTGATGTTACAGCAACACGTCACCGCCTAGTAAATTCAGCGAGAATGCACGCAAATTCGCAAGTTTTACCTGTATATAATGCCATGATATACCTATCAAATTACTATAGTACGAACTACAATCTCATGCACATATATCCGCTCTAAATCGAATGCGGTTGACACTGATTGATAGTCAACTCAGGCATGAATTAACGATGTCGAGAGTTCGCAATTAATCTTAGACGAGATGTCAAAACAAGGCAATTTTATGCAATACGTATCGAAGGAAACGAGATAGATTTGCGATGTTCCGATAAATTTACTGATTCAGTATTTCGTTTAATTTATGATAATTCGTAGGATAAGTGAGGAATGTTACTGTGAAGCCTACCCCTGAGATCAATAAATCTCAAGTTAACTTGTATCTTAGGATTTATCAACATGAGAAATAATGAGAAATATTTGGGCATTTAACTACCATAAGACTTGGGCATATGCTAAATTTTACCAATGACGATTAGTAAAATATTGATTTTAGAATATGTATACCATTATTTTATAATAAAACCGCGAGTATGATTACGGGCCTTTCCTAAACATTAACAGTATCCTGAGCGTATTGTCCAAGCGGTGGGACTCGGTGGTGTTGGAGAGGTGGATGCACCTGCATGCCAGTTCGACACCATTCAATAAGTAATTACTATTTTAATGTATTTTTTATTAATTTGTAGTTTTTAATATGGCAATAACTGAATCCTGAAATAAATGTGTTTCTGAGCCAAAACGCAGGAAAGGGTATTACAATAGTGTATTCATACTTACAGGGATTGCAGCAGGCATCATTATTCAAGGTGCCCGAGCTGACGAGGTGGCAGCCCCCGGCGGCTATGGCCTGCCCCAGACCGCTACTCATCTGATGAACAATAGGAAACCATTGAATTTATGGTGGAGATTGAGAGCTTGAAATAACTAGCTTTTCTACAACCATATTTTTATGATCTCTTCGTTTAATCCATCAATAGGGGTCGCTCAGTAACTCGATTTCGTCTGGTGGAAACCGAAAGATGAAGTTCTTGATATATGTATGTACACAGTGCTCAGTAGATGCTTGATTATAGAATATCATAATCATCATCTGCTTAGCCTTTTCCAGTCAATGTTGTGGTCAGTTTCCAGTCCAACCGGCTGTAGACTTTCTATCGGACTACCTATCCAACCTCCACAACCCAGTTGCTGGATAACACGATACCCCTTGGTGAGACTGGTTGAATTTTTTTTTAGCATTTGACTACATATGCTGTTAAAGATACAATTCTTCCTAACGAACAAAACTCATCCACAAACAAAACTCACCCTCAACGGCAACTCCTGCTTCCTATCCAGCACAGTTTCCGACTTTACATAGAAAGCCTTAGTCTCTGCCAGAAGTTCGACAGCAGACTTCCGTTTCTGCTGCTGCGGCTGCGCGAGAGACCGCGGCGCCGCCATGCCGTCCCTTGACTTGCGCGGGAGTTTGAAACTCGCGAACAACGAGTCTGCGAGACGTCGTCTGGGGAGCGATGAGAAACTGTGATCATTGATTAGTCAGTCTAGGTGGTCTTAGCTAGAAGGAGTAGAAGTTTCATTTGGTATTATTTCGTGTCTGTCTATGACAATTTTAGCTCAGAATGTAAATAAAGGCCTCATTTTCGATGACGTCGACATATTCTGTTGCACTTTGAGTGAATTTATAAGCTAAATATTGAATATGCTATGTTATAAATAATGGGACCATTTGCATTTGAAGTATGCTACAAATATCGCGTTTATATTTATTGCAATTATTGGCTGTAAGGATATTTTTGTGCTTGGAGTGAATAAATAAAAGAGCCATTTTATTATCATACCTGGGCGGGGACTCAAAGGACCTCGAAAACGCAGGACAATTGGCAGCTCCTTCAAACTTTTTCCGCACTTCCTCGACTTTAGACCAGCCGGCTTCCACGTTGAGCCGGCGGTTTAGCGGCGTGGCTTGTGACGCATGCTTAGCCAGCTCTTCCCTGGTCCTCTTGACCGACACCTCAGGGATGGTGTCACGGGGGCGCAGGCCCCGCGCCTCGTGGCATCTCTCGATGAACTGCTGTCTCCGAAGCGAGAAGTTCACTGATTGGTGGCAATCTTCGTCGTCGTCTAGACACCTAGAAATGTGAATCAGGTGGTATATTTAGGAGAAGAGATACCTTCAAGTTATTCAACTGTGTGAACTCTATAAGAGACATATTTTAGTAGATAGAAAATGAACAAATACGAAAAAATTGTGTTGACGAAATATGATAACAATGGGTTTGTTAGGTTACCGAAATAATTGCGTTGATCTAGATCTGTTCCACAATGTCACTGGAACTTGTAATTCAAATACCATATCTAAGTAAACCGAATAGTATTTTTTGTATTCTAAGCAACAAGGCGTGTAAGTTTCGTGCCATGCTGTAACTAAGCACACTGCAATTGTCTGGCATCCAAGACTGCGTAAGTTCGCAGTGTCGCATGTGCGCAACTTGACCCTGATAGTCAAATAACTGTGCTTAGAGCTTTAAGAAAATAATTGCCATTTGTAATTATTAAGAGACAGTCAGAGTAAAGAGTCATGACGGTATAAATCATCAGGTTCATCGTAAGAAATCAATTTGGATGGTGTTTCAAATTATTGTTTTGATTTCCGTTCGCATGAAAGATCGTTAACTTCACGGTTACCGGGTAGGGGTAAAAACAAGAGAGGGATGGGACTTTTAACTCTACTGATTCTGTGTCTTTTAATCCACGTCTTCTTTACAGGAGAGTCAAACTATTTTGATACTTTAAAGTTGCATCCAGGAGGTATGATGAAATCTGGTCCTTTAGGTGTTAGTGTGCACCACATTTCTGGTCCTTCGGGTCTTACCTAGCAGGCTGTGCGAGATGCGACCTGCAGGGTTGGTAGCAGGAAAGGGCGGCCATGTCTCGGGCGGGGCTGCCGGGGGAGGCGCGGGGTACAGGGGACGCCGCCGGCGCCGCTCATCATTCGAACCGCGCACAGGAGACACCGCCGCTACTATCACCGGTTTCTGGAAAGAAGAAGAGGTAGGTTAGAGGTTGGTCAATATTATACAGATTACACATACAACATGGACGCAATCGGTGTAGATTTATAGGGAGGCGAGTGTCTTCCTAATTTAAATGTGAAGGGAGAATAATGTTTAAGGAGTTTATGTTTTGTTTTTTACAGAACAGAATCCTCCTATGACGTAAATAATCTTTGCAATAATGGCCAAGCTAATTTTTAATTCACTGGCTTAAAACAGTTGTTAGATAAGTTCTCATTCATAGTATTATAGTAGTGGGGGGTGAATGTATTCCACTCCTGAAATGGCTAGTAAATTAAAAGTCAGCTTGTAAAATTCATTCGCATAATATTGTCCTTTAAGAAAGAACCTAGTACCTGGAACCAAATTATATTTTAGTAAAATAAACAACTGAAACTTAAAATGAAAATAAGTCCCAAAAAGGTACTTATAGCTATTACTCTCTCCTTTAAGAATGGATTCATCTTATTTATTTAGCTGATCGGTTTTCTAAATTAGCAATAACGCCGTTTATCATTTAGAAATGAATGGTATCCATGGCCAAATTGAACTTTATTAGTTTTTAAGCACCGTAAAATACGATATGGTACTCTAGTCCTATAGAATACAGATTTACCTCATTAAATGATAATGAGGTGATGAAGTTCGTGTAGTTCAGTCACAAATTATGCTACGCTTATCCATCACATAACCATACGTACTATATCACTGTTTCGGTAACGCGCAATAAGGTTCTCAATTCGTAGGAATCTTTTTTATTTTTTATATTGTTCCCCGATTACTCGAAAACGCCTGAACCGATTTTGAAATATTTTTTTATGGATTAGGTATGGTATGCCTCCGAGGTGGCATAATAAATTTTATTGAAATTAATTCGGCAATATACCTACATAGATGACGTTTTGGTTTGTGGTTCCCTTTAGCAAAAGCAAAAGTTTTGATAAGGAATTTCATTCTGGGAGTCGGTGGCAATACAAAACAACAAACAGAACAAAAGCCGCCGACTTCCGAAACTAAAGTCTTCTAAGTATATATCTGTGCTTAAGTTATTAAGTATCAGGTTTTAGTTATGGAAGGCGGTTGCCTTTTTCTTAAAAAAGGTATTTTTACACCAGTGTTATCTTAACTGACACGTTTGAAACCACTTCACCTTTTTTAAATTTAACTCATTACATAACCTGCCATAGGATGTAATAATATGTTAAATATTTGAACTCTCAGTACTTTCACTGAATGACGCGACAGTTACTTAGGAACCAAATGTTACATAAGAGTTAAAACTAACACAATAGCAGAGAAAACTAACTCTAATGTTTAAAAAGTGAAGACCAACTGGTGTTTTATGATAGTTCAATGACTGACAGTTGAAAGAACTCGGTTATTCAGCATGATGTGCGAAATAATGTGAAACTGTTAGCGAATACTGTCATGTCAAGTCGAAGAGAATCTCTAATTAGGTATAAACGGCATGTCGTATTATTTAGCTGTAGTATTAAATTTACGTGTACAAGTAGGTACCCGTGTTAACCTGTGGATTATCAGCGCCAGAATAGCACCACCCCATTTCATTCCGTGAGTCCTAGAAGGCGACTAAAGGAAAATCCGGAAGTTGGGCAGCAGCGGCTTCCGTGTACTTAACAACGTCACTGCGATCCCCAAGACGGCTGCCAAGCGTGTGGATTATGTCAAATTCCCCCCGGCCTCTCCCCCCATTGGGGGAGGCCTTTAGAGGATGATGATGAAGTAGGCACTTAGCAGCTAGTGGAAATATACAACTAGCTTTTACCCGCGATTTTGTCTACGTGTATGTCGGTTATCCCGTTGCAGTTACGGATCAGAAAATATAGTCCATAAGCCTTTCTTGGGCTTCAAGCTTCAAGTCTGTGCCAGAATTCATCAATATCGGTTCTGTAGTCTAGCGCCGTGGAAGCGTGACAAACAAACTTATGTGGAGGATACTGTAATGTGTGTAATTTATAACTTGAAAGAAAGAAAAGCTGTTTATTCACGTGAAAGTCACGCACACATATAAAAATTGTTGTTTACAAAAGCCTAAAACACGGGCTTATGGATTAATCGCAAATTAACATTATGTCAAACATAGCCTCTCTTCGAAAATCTCTTTTAATTACATTCACCATTACTTGAAAACAAATGTAGGTATATATAATTTATTTTATTTTCATTCATTAATTTTATTTTGATTTGACATAGTATCTGGAATTCTTCAATAATATTAATTTTATTTTGATTTGACATTATCTAGAATTTTTCAATAATAATAATTGTGTAAATCTGACATGATAGTTATGAAAATATATTGAAATGTAAAGTAATTAATAATTAATTTGTTAATTTAATTTGTTATGCAGTGCCCTTACAGGGTGCATGTTTGATACTAAAACCATTTTTCCAACCCCTGTACAACATGTTTGCAATAAACTGATTTGATTTGATTTGAAACTAAAGTTTAGCCAGTTAATCTTATAACAAAGGGGAAAGGACTCCCCAAATATTTTTATTTCAGATAATGTTTTTAAATGCATCCCACTCGGAACGCATCTCACTCATCCCGCCACCTCTTTCCGGATATCTCTGGGCGACGCCGTTTATCTTCAGTCCAATGCGTGGAGACCTTTGCCTAGATTTACATATTAAAACACTTTGCAAAGTGCCCTTATTCTCTTCTATCAGTCGTCATCGTATCATTCTTATTATTCCTTTTCCATTCATGTCACTTTTCAATCAATCCATCCATCTTCTTTTTTCTAAGCATTCATCAATTTTTACAAGTAAAACAAAGCAAGCCAAAAAAAAACATCTATTGTGAAATGTACTCATCATCTGCCTAGCCTTTTCCCCCAAGTATATTGGGGTCGGCTTCCAGTCTAACGGGATGCAGCTGAATACCAGTGTTTTACATGGAGCGACTGCCTATCGGACCTCCAAAACCCAGTTACTGGGTAACACGATACCCCTTGGTAAGACTGGTTGTCAGACTTTCTGGCTTCTGACTACCCATAACGACTGTCAAAGATCTACAAATGACAGCCGGGACCAACGGTTTTACGTGCTTTCAGAGGCACGGAGGGAACTCGGTATGAAAGGGATGGTCACCCATTCACAGAGCGACCGCGGCTAGCGTTGCTTAACCTTTGACCGATCGATCTGTACAGCTTTAACTTAGCCACGAACCCCTCGTATCGTGAAATGAACTAAGGACTCTGAAATTCTGTATATTCACAAATTTTAGTAGATTATGAAAACAGATAAACACAAATGCCCCAATTGTCTGGTATCCAGGCCACGTCCCGCAATTCTGGTTGACCATAATATTGATGAATAGTATCCGCGTATACATTAGCTTTATTAAGCCGAGTGACAATACTGACCGCCCAGTAATGAGGTTATTGTGCCATTTCATTTTTAACGGGTTTTTGTAGATTTGCGATTTAATTAACCCAGTGTGAATTTTAAATTTTTAGAATATAGATTTCATGACATTTCAAATGTTCAATTGGCTTTGGTTGGTCCCAATTTATGTAAAATCAATATATAGCATTTATTTAAATTAAACCATTTTCAGGCAATTTTGAATCGTCATTAAACTTAGTTAGTTATCTAGAAAACTAGTTGCCCGTTCCAAAACGTAAATAGGAACGTGTTATAGGAAAGAACGAGCAAGAAACTCCACGGACATTCTTTTCATTTAAATTGTTATAAAATCTTGGTAAATGTAAAAAAAATAGAGCAGCTTCTCCTAAAACGTCACCACATAAGTTTCAGACAATGAAATAAGAATAAAAGACCATTTTTAAATACATATTTTAATTAATTGAGAATGTTCGAGTTCGAGGCATATTTATATTGCCAATATGCATCGGCCAAGCATGGCGATTACTGGCCCCCGTGGGGTGGGGGGGGGGCTATATACAGCTGTGGGCGTGTAAAGGTTGACATAATGATGAGGTATATTTAGAATTAAAAACACGTGCATTCGCAAGTACTGCCAGATTTAAATAAAGAGAGCTTGAATCACGCCACCAGCTATGCTTTATGGCTATTCATCAACAATCTCCCTTGGTGAACTCTAGTCTAGTAGTTTATTTCTGTTATTTTATCGACAAATCCAGAATGAATATCGATTATGATTGTAATGTTTCGTCAATCCCTAGCATTGGGTGGGATGACAGCTCACTTGACCATGGAGTTCACTGTTCACTGAGGAAGAATGGTACAGAATAGCAATGCCGGCGGCTTATTTTAGAGAACACTATCTTCTTCCCATTACTTCGTATGCATGGTAGTCAAGTAAACTATAAAACTTGTCTTAACCTTTCTTATGCCATAATTACAGACACAATTAAAAAGTTATTGTGTCTCGCGTGGATCCGCGTTTGCGGCAGTCAAAGGGAGGACCGAAGGTGGAGGTCCGAAGGCAGTCACTCCATGTAAAACACTGGTATTCAGCTGCATCCGGTTAGACTGGAAGCCGACCCCAATCGGGAAAAGGCTAGGCGGATGATTGCTGTTCTTTCAGTAAGAAACGCTACAATTACGTCCCTATAATTTTACCACGAAATCTATTGGTCTGTACTAAATACCCATAAAAATAAAGCATTATCCAAGACCATGCAGTATAGAAAGTTGCCAGCAGTCACCAGTCACGGGAAAACGAAAGTAGGTACGCAGTGTTTATCTAGTTTTTTCTTCACAAATTACCCGCTTTTATGAGAAACTTCTTGGTAAACAAAGGCGACTAATACCACGCTTGACTCAATTGAATGAGATTACACATAGTAAGTGAGATTACAAGTCTTTAGAGCAGTAAACATTAGAGTATTATTTTGATAATTTAACTGAGAGTCGAGAGGTAATTGTTGTGATCTGTTTTATTTTGGGGCTAATTAGAAAAATGTTGTGTGTTGTCTTGAAAGTAGAGTAGGTAATGACTATTATGAAGCTGTGCTTGTACTGCAGTTGTAGTGGAACATTAAATAAGTCTGAATTGATGGTACCACTCAGTACCTATAGGACAAGTAAGACAACCCATGTTCGTGTAACTATACATAAATAAATAAATAAAATAATGTTATTAAAGTAATAAGGTATTAAGGTGACAAGATGATTATGTGAGGTAGATCTCCTGTAATGTCACAAAGTATCGGTGAATCGTACCTCCCTGCCATGACCATCAGGATGGAGGAGAGCTTGCCCGAAACAAACTCTTCAGCACATCACAGCATAGATAGATATAGACTACTTTGGACAGAATAATACAAACTTCTACAACCCAATTTAAAATGACCTTAGATGAGATGGACATTCGTACAATGAATAGTAAAAATGGATTAATGGCCCTTTGTATCCGATGAATCTATTAACTGTACTATAAAGCGCTCTATTGTTATTTTCTCTTAAACTACGGAACTGCTTTTGATGAATGATGACTCTTCATTGAATGTGGAGAAGAATACGTTATGTAATTGAGGGATCAGATCTATCGATATCATTTTCTTAGAATAAAGATACAACAGAAGCTGTTGGCGAACAAAGCAGTGTTCTGCATATAACGGAGAAGATATTTCAACAAATAGAGATTTAAACTATATTAATAGGTACTAGAACTTCCTTGTGACAAGCTAAGATCTTAGTGGTAAGATTGTAAAACTGTAATTTAAGTTTAATAAGAACAATTCTCTTTCATTGACACGTAGTGTAGAGTGAGTGACTGGTATAAATAAATAGATAGCGATTCCGAGTCGGAACTTTTACTTGTGTGATTAATTTGTAATTGCTCGTAAGTCAATATTCTAGAACGATATTTAAACCTAATGTAAAACTAGCAATATCACACTTATGGCCAAATACTAAAAGGCTACTCAATTTTAAGTAGATCCTCTTTTATGTAATTCTTGTACTGCCACAGTCACTTTGACATAAAGTGATAGAGACAGCACGACTTAACAGTTAACGGCACCTTCAAATAAGTAGCGTTTGAGTATTTGGCTATTAAACTATTTTTTACAAAAAAGACAACCGCCTTCAAAAACCAAAAAGTGAAAAATAACTTTAAAACAGAACACACATGACTTTAGTTTCGGAAGTCGGTGGCTTGGCTGATCTATTTGTTGTTTTGTATTGACTTCCGAAGCTTCAAACTCCTTATCATCCAAACAAATCCATTAATTTGCTTTCTGTCGATTTTTTCAAAAAGTGCTGAAACAATTTCGATAAAATTTATATACGACCTATACATCAAAAAAAATAATTTTCAAAATCGCTTTACATTTGCCGTAGAGATCGCGTAACAAATATACAAAAAAAAAAAAACAGACGAATTGAGAACCTCCTTCTTTTTGAAGTCGGTTGAAAATGAGATTTATGCTTGAGTATCGTCATATTTATAAGAAAATAGACAGAACAATAAAAACATAAAAGATATACCTAGTGTAGAACAATTAAGCTGTTGCGTAAAAAATGTAATGGCTAAAGAGGTTTAAACTCTATAGATATATTTTTTAATGTGGATGGATGGATAGGTAGAGAAAGGCCAAAGAAAAGATGGATAGATTGTGTGAATAATGATATGAGAGGAAAGGGAGTCAGTGAAAGCATGACTGTTGACAGGACGGAATGGAAGAAAAAAACATGTTGTGCCGACCCCAAGTAATATGGGACAAGGGTAGGAAGATGATGATGGATATTACACGTGAAGGAAATACAAGTGAACACTAAGATGATGCCTTTTACGAGATAGTGAAAGCCTCATAAATAGATTATAATAGTACAGTTCGATTCAAACTTAATGGCGGCTGTGAAGTGAGCGGTTGGATGCGCAGTACCACGCCCCTCACCCCCGCCCCAGCTGTCAAGTGATATGGTTACTGCGCAGCCACTCGCCTCGTGTTCAGAGCCGCCATTAAGTTTGAATCGTACTGTACCTACCTATTGAACAAAGTTGCTGCCGTTGCCTGTATACCCTTATATCTTTGAAACTACGCAACGGATTTTAATGAGGGTTTTCATTAATTGATATTTTGTTAATTGACCCTAAGAAAGGCCGTTGTTCATGGCTCTGAGGAGAGCCTTTTTGATTTACCATCGTGGTGAAAGGATTAGTTAGCTAGACTGCGTTTCCGAGTGCTAGCTGTCCAGGGTGCGCCGGTGGTTTGGAATCGCTTTAGGATTTATGATAACGTCGCTCGGGGAGGCACCTTGATAAGAGTGATTCAAGAGGAAGGTTCGTATAGTTTGATCTACATTGCACCCGTGCGAATCCGGGCGGGTCGCTAGTATAAATATCAATAGTTTTAAATGGTCAAATATGACGACCACCAAAACATACTTGGTGAATACCAAATGTAAGTAAATGATCACCAAATCTTAGGACCCTTAAGTCCCCTCTGGGGCGGATCCGACATGGTTAGGTTAGGTTAGAACTGTGACCCCTACGTACGAGGCGAGCGAGCGGAGCGAGCGTGCCCCAGCAGCGGCCGCCGAGTGCCAGCTTTTAATAAGCTTTATATTAACTTGCACTGTTCGTATGTCAGTTGTCGCTTCAAAATTTGCAAACCGTTTTTACAGTCAAACTCATACATTTCTACAATACTTTGGTTTAATGTTGGTGATCATTTACTATTTTTGGAGGTCATTTACTATATCTGTAGGTTCGTTAACCATAAGCCGTTTTAAATACCCTAGGTAGTCGAGAAATATGCAAAAAAGATTGTAAATGATTCAAACAGGTAGTAGAGAAGAAATAGCAAAGTTCATCAATAAAATTGCCTACATACCACAGGTGCTGGTCAAGGAAATATAAACAACTAACAAATTACGTATTCAGCAGCTAAACACGTTTGTTAGATCAGTAGTTTGCGGGGACACCCGAGGCTTGCGCAAGCGCAGACGTGATGCGAGCGCAACGTCATCTATAACGGTAATCATAAATTGTGGCTAACAAACAGATACCAGACTTATACCTGATTTTCATTTATTTTTTAGGTAACTGGCGTTTATGAGCAATTTTTTGAAATGTTTTGGGCTTAGGTACGTGTACCTATATTTGGTAGTAATTAACTATTGATTGATTTTTTGAAGGCGATATTTAATTTGTCCGTAGTTTTGGAGTTGTAACCTCAGAAGTTACACCTTAATCCTTACCAGGTGGCTTCAAAAAATTATAAAATGAACATCGGATTTAAATAAAGCACTTAAATGATTACCCACATTTTGTACTCTTTTATCCTTGACCCAAAAGTACGCAAATGAGGATCTCAAACAAGATGTCACGAGTAGGTACCTATACTTGTAAGACTCGTAACAAAGTTATTGTGCAATTTATTGACTTTCATTGTTATGCTAAAATGTTACAAACAAAAGATCGAAGTAGATACTTACCTACTTTTCTTGATAAAAGTTTTTTAATAGCTAACAAGCGGCCCAACCTGATGAAGTGGACACTACGGTCTTGGCATCTGTAATACCTAATATTCTTCTGATCGAAATCCTACACGGGACATGGCCAGCAACTTTAAGGCTCTGCTGGCCTTTCTTGAGGAGTTGGGGTGGATCGAATAACTTACTTCCCACGTGTACGCAAAATATGTGAGACGTACATAGGGTTGCCAATCCTACTAGGTATATAATATAGTATCCTACTATATTAGAAGCCCGCCTACTATATTATTGAAAAAAAGATAAAGGCGAAACTACAATATTTTAAAGGCATCAAACTCTTATCAATAATATTCGTTTCAAAATGTGTAAGTGTAAAACATAACGTCAATACCTATTTTGAACGATTCTGGAATCTCAAGTTGACAGATGCGTTCAATAATCCACAAAATATTTTTCAAAAAAATAAAGTACCTACCTAATTTTTGGAACCTACTATTTTTTTTTCATCTTTCCGTTATCTACTATATTTTTATGGGTAAAAATTGTAGAACTACTATATTTGACGGTCAAAGAGTTGGCAACCCTAGACGTACACCAGCCGTGCTATTCTGTTACAGTCTCCCTCGGTAAACACCTAGCTGAAGTGAGCTGTCATCCGATTGTAGTGCTTTGTAAATCCCTAGCGTCGGGACAGATGACAGCTCACTTCACCTAGGTGTTCACCGAGGGAGATTGTAACAGAATAGACATACAGGCCGTTTTATGTACCATTATGACCGGTTTTTGGTCACGACGGCCAACCTCAATCGAGATATTATTGTGAACAAGCATGAGCAGAAACACCAGTGCAGAGTGTACTCTGGGCTTCATGGACCGTAGGACGGCAATACGACACGACCGGGGAGAGATCAGGCGTAGGACCAACGGCTTTACGTGGTTTCCGAGGCACGGCAATCCAATACTACAAACTTGCCTCATAATAGCTGTTAGCTAGTACCCAGTTACCAACATTTCAAGCCATTACCTGCTCACCTAACCTATTGCCATATTAAAGTAATTCATAATTGTTTTGTTTCAAGCAATAAAAACGTAGATTTAAATTACAAAAAGGCTAACGGTCCATATGATAATAATGTCGGATGTTACTAAAGAAATTAGCATAAATAAATAAAAATCTTTAGTGTATGATGTTCGTTACGTGTGGGCTGGAGGGGCCATGAAATAAGCGATATAACCGAACACCGAAGAGTGTAAGAATTTTGTTTTTAAACGACCAAAAAGAATAGGTTATCTAGTCGACGTGTATTTTCTATAACTGTATTCAATTGTTGATAAGCAAAGTACATACTATTTCTGTGGTAATAGGTAGCCTAGAGTTGTCATTTTGGATATAAAATGTCAGCTTTTGACATGTGGTTCGTGGAAACGAGAAACTATTGAATATTCATAGACATCACCTTACTTATTTATCAAGCTAATTAGTATTTATGTATTTTTAGGGTTTCGTACCTCAAAAGGAAAAAACGGAACTTTTATAGGATCACTTTGTTTTCCGTTTGTCTGTCTGTCTGTCCGTCTGTCTGTCAAGACTCTTTATCTCGGGAACGCGTAGAGGTATCGAGTTGAAATTACCCACATACTTAGATCTATGGTTCCTTGAAGCTGTAAAAAAATCAAACTTGTAAGTTAACGTGAAAAAAAGATGTTATGCCGTTTATGTCGCAAAAAACGTACATTTCAACACTTAACGGAATCAAATGACAATGCCAGATCCTGCTCCACCCATGCACAGAAAAAGTAAATTCATGAAAATAATTGTAATGAATATAGAACCTTTCTATACTAAATTGTTTTTCTTTAGAACTTGCGGATTACGAAATACCTACCCACAAGATACAAACTCATTTTATTTAAAACACAATTTAACCTATAATCAATGTCATTATTGTTTTTAGATTTAAACGGAAACCGCAAGTTCTACAGTCACTAAGACTAATGTGTAGTTATCAGCAATAAATAAACAGTAAGATGCTACATATTGCACATGACTTTTATTGAGTGGGGCAAAGTTCTATAGAGTTTCTGGCATTGTCCTTTATAGGGTAATTCCCGTTGACCTAGAACTATGAAATTTGGCAAGTAATATTGTCTTATACTATAAATACAGGAAAAACTATACATTTGTAATTAAGTCATAAAAAATATATTCCTTATTTATAACGAGTGTGAATGTCGTGAAAATTTCATCAAAATCGGGTCAGCCGTATCATCGTGGAAGCGTAACAGACAGAGTTACTTTCTCATTTATAATATTAGTATGAATATGTACATACCTAAAAATTTGTACGGAACCCTCGGTAAGCGAGTGTGACTCGTTTTTATCTGTAAGAACCAATTAGAAACAGTAAGATCACAAATATACGGGTCAACAGCTGTGTCTTGTTACTTCTCTATCTTTCACTACGACATCTTTAAAAATAGAAACGGGATATGGGATTTAAATATCTGGCGTGATACCTACTGGGGATAATAGAATCCCCGCCATTTTCCAGTAGTTTTTTTATTCTTTGAAAAGAGGTTCTAAATCAAGAAATTTTAGGAATAATAAAATATGACAATGACACAGTACCACTTAGCTCATTACCTAATGACCAAAAAGATTTTGAAGTCAAAAAGTTCCCATTCCTATCAGCTAACGAGTCAATAGATGATAAAATAACTTTTTTTACGAGGTATGTTGCAAATCTCCCATAATTTTTTTAAGGATACCTAGGGAAAACGAAATTATTTTCTAGGAAGTTAATATTTGTTGGTTAGTAATTTATAAAAAAAATAACAACTCGAAGTTTTAATTTAGTGAAAACTCAGGGTTTCGCCATTTTTGTCTGAAATGTTTTATTTTTATAGATGTACCAAAGACACATGTGACATTTTAGAATTCCCGCACGCTGCTCCGCTTTCGCTTATAACTTAACGCTTGTTTCATGGCCCATCAAGTATGTATGTTTACGTTCATATTATAGCATAAATGAAAAGCACTGAGCATCGCACTTGGTGTTAATATTACCTAGTTAGCAAGTGGAGCAGTGCGCGCCATTTTATTATTTTTAAATGTGGAACACTACTTTTTTTAAATGCACGAATTGATTGGAACGAATTGTAGAAAGTAGGTGCTTAATTTTATATTTAAAAAAATTAAGTACATCATTACAACATATTTCACGCTAAGTAATTTTTTTAATCTGTCTTCCGGATACATTTGCACCAATAATAAAGTGAGGCGGTAAACAATAAATTAATTGCTGAACAAGGTTTTTATCTGGCCTTATAAGATATTTAGATGAATGAAACAAAAACCTGCAATCTAGAGCCATTACACGGGAATGTAGAAGATTCAAACACTTACATTATTTCCAAACTCATTCGATGTTTCCATACACATACACACAATAATAAATTAATGTTACTCAAAACTATTTTTAATTTAGAACATCACTGTTGCAACCACAAAGAAACATTGTGTTTTTTTCTCTCTCAAATATTTGTACACAAATCACAATTAATTCAATAAGTGCAGCGAGAATATCAGTCGGGTGCGTTCGCTTCAGACGCAAAAACGTTAATAAACGAAACGAATGGTCAATTCGCAATATCAATTTATGTAGCAAACAACAGTACACGAAAGAAGGCACAATTCTAAATGAGGGTTCATTAAGTATAGTAATTAGTACTGCATTCGTTTGTACCAATAATAAGCACAACAACAGTTTTGGATGTGTTAATTATTATTAATTTGGAATGCCTAATTAGTACTAGGGGCTATGGATTCTATACTTAGAAAACACGAGTAAACGCAAAACGACTCCCTAATGTTGAGTGTGTTATTGCAACGCAACTCGATATAAAAATCTGTCAGGGCTCCAGAGACAGAAAAATCTATCGATGCGGACAGTGCCAGAAGTAATATGTCTTCGGAATCAAGCCTTTGATCCAACCGTCTAACGAGAGCCTGCTTAGATGTTGGTCGAGACTGTTGGCAAGACAATATAGACCTATTTCTACAATATAGACCTGTATTCGCTTTTGAATTTGTATAATTTGCTTTTTTGGCTTCACTCTCAGTGTTCCGCGCGGTCTATCTGCCTTTTGTTTCATAATCTGAGTATTATTTATTCACATCGTAAACTATACTAATTCAAAAGCACTAAGTCGGCGTTGTCTAGCAGCAGCTGGATTGCCTCAACATTCAAAGTTGAAATATCCCATGTATACCTGTAATTAAACCAGGACCCACATTTATAATCCTTTCAACTGGAATACAGCAACGCTTTTTTGTGTCAGTAATAGGTGGTGGTCCTAATCCAGACGAGGTCTTTCACAAAATGCTCTACTCATCATCTGCCTAGCCTTTTCTCAACTATATTGGGGTCGGCTTCCAGTCTAACCTTATGCAGCTGAATACCAGTGTTTTACATGGAGCGACTGCCTATCGAACCTCTACAACTCAGTTACTGGGTAACATGATACTCCTTGGTAAGACTGGTTGTCAGACTTTCTGGTTTCTGACTACCCATAACGACTGCCAAAGATCTATAAAATGGCAGCCGGGACCGACGGCTTTACGTCCTTTCCGAATCACGGAGGGAACTCGGTATGAAAGGGATGCTCACCCAGCCACAGACCGACCGCGGCTAGTGTAACTTAACCTTTGACCGATCGATCTGTACGGCTTTAACTTAGCCACGAGCTTACCCACAAAATGCTCTACTGTGAAGAATTATCACAAAATGCTATTATTGTATTACTAAATAAAAGGTGTCCCACTTATTTCTGGAATCGCTTTACAAATCTGACAACTGATAAATGATAAGTCGCTTGCCGTTTCAAGTGGACTGGTATCGATTTCAGCGGAGCAGCTGCGATTCCGCGCCTCGTAATGAAAATTTCATGAATATCGTGAGCGATTTAAAAATTCCAGGAGTTTGAAACATTATTGTTTGTTTGGTTAAATAATAGGCGTTTCGTTAAACTGGTTAATCTACATCTATCATTGATTTAAAAAAATATATCAGCATAAAATGTTAGACCTGTTTTTAATTGATTGACGTTATATTTTACTTTATTTTAGCTTTCAATTGAACAAATTGTTTTGCGTGTGTGACAATTTTATTATAATACTAGCGACCCGACCCGGCTTCGCACGGGCCTATAGCATTCCTGGGTAAATGGACTACTTATCCAACACAAAAAGATTTTTTCAATTCGAACCAGTACATCCTGATATTAGCGCGTTCGCAAACAAACTCTTCAGCTTTATAATATTATAGTAGGTATATACCTACTATAGTATATAATATAGTATAGATTATTATGTACCTACCTAATGTTCTACACAATGTTTATTGTTTCAATAAATATAAATAAAAAAATAATAAGCATACTTACAAAAAAACAAAAACGTAGGTACTAGTGTCGTTTATAACCCAAGGGTGCAAAATTGGGGATGAAAGTTTGTATGAAACTCCGCGATTTTTGTAGTAAGAGACTTAAATCTTGGTACATAAGCTTTTTGGGTAAAAACCAAAAAGACATGGTTCAGCTTTTTTGGAAATCCCACCCTCGCATTATAAATAATCTGAGATTCCATCCCTAATGAACTTGAAATATGGCACGAATGCGCACCTCAGCAGGTAAATAATAAAGATTGACGTACTTAATTATTTGGACTACGTGGACGATGTCGCGGGCTCAGTGCTAGTAATATTATGTAACTGTGTTTGTGTACAAAAATATTATCTAGGTAAGAAAACTGCGTATCTAACTTTTTTATTGTTTTATACATTGCGTGGGATTCTGACAGCGGCATCGATGATATCTTGTCATTACCATTAGGTAATAGAGGCATTGTGTTTATTTCCTGTTTATTTAAATAGGAAATAAACAATTTATCAATGCGTGAACTATTTCTAAAACTAAGTAGATGACTCAAATTCAAACTCAAGCTCAAATCATTTATTTCAAATAAACCATTTACAGGCACTTTTGAATTGTCAAGGAGTCAGTCAGTCAGAAAGTTAAGGCTAGTTGCTCGTTCCAAACAGTAGGTTTCTATGGAGAAGAACGAGCAAGAAACTCCATGAACACTCTTTTAAAATTAATAGAGTATTACAAATTTAGGTTACATACTCATGTTGAATTTACGGGACACAAATGTGAGAAAAAGGTAACAAGTTGTGCACGTTAAAAGAGGTCTAGAGACAATCATAAACAATTCAAAATCCATCCAGGACCGTCCGCGTACGGTGAGACGTAAGTTGTGGGAGAACCTCCATCCACCACCAGCCAACTTCGTTCAACCCAAGGAACACCTGCCACTCGGAAGTGATTTGCAGTGGCCTGTATGGAAAGCGCTCAATAGACTGCGCACCCAGGTAGGCCGCTGCAAACACAATCTAGCAAAATGGGGCATAATAGATCCCACCGACACCCAGTGTGAGTGCGGTGATCCTGACCAGACAATGGCCCACTTATTACAGTGCCCAAAGTGCCCCTACACCTGCACCTTAGAGGACATTAAAAACGCCACTGATGCTGCGATAAATGTGGCTACCTACTGGGCCCAAGTAGTCTAGCATAAAGAAAAACCATCGATTCGGAAAGAAGAATTCAAAATTAATTTAAAATAACCGAGGCTGCTACGAGATGACCAGTCCCAACTGACGACGCCCGACTGCTGACCGAGACTGCTATTACCTATATAAAAGTACTCTGCTATTATACCCCTGTTCCTGAAGTAGCTGCGTGGTGAGGGGTGTGGTGACGTGACGTCAGAGCTCACTGATACGTCAACTTGTGACAACTGTCACCTTTCCCGCACCGCGCAGTTACCTCAGTAACGGTCTGTTAAGGGCGCGTATTCGATTTAGCGCATTTTGAGGGGTGATGCCATATGGCCCCAAGTTCCAAGTTCTCCAAACCTTAAATTATTAAATAAAATTATACGACTCTGTCTTGTCCGAAATCTAGAATGGTACAGTCGCCGAATCAATGATTACGTACGTATTGTTTAACGTTATTTGTTATTACTTAAGAAAAGCAATGGGGTAAAAACGTAATATGTATTTTCATCGCAATTTACGGTTAATTCATTAAACATTATGCAATACTGATAAGTGATGGACGATAACACACGACGTGGTTCTCTACTTCAAAAACAAATAGGTGCCCATCAATAGTGATGTTAATGAGTGCGAATGAGCAAGAAATACCAAATATTGTTATCGCATTTGTGAGAATGAGAGAAAAGTAACAATATATTTTTCACTTCCGCGTTCTGCATTTCTGTTTTTATCTATTAGGCAGTTTGCATAGTGACGTTGATTATTGTGCATGTTGCAATATGAATAACCAAAATTCTTTCCTTACACACTATTTTTCCCTAGTACAACCTGGATACATTCCTAACTCACCCCTGAATACATTTCTAACACACCTTTCCTGGATATATCTTGTAACAATCTGAAAACACATAGTACAAATTGTAGCGAAAATATATCTTCCAAAATAAGTTTAATTTTATTCGGTACTGTTTTTATTTTATTCTAACACTTTTGGAGACGTCAGTACGAGGAATGGTCAAGTGTCAAACTCAAACTCAAACTCAAAATCATTTATTTCAATTAAACCATTTACAGGTACTTTTGAATTGTCAGAGTCAGTCAGTCAGAAAGTTGAAGCTAGTTGCTCGTTCCAAACAGTAGGTTTCTATGGAGAAGAACGAGCAAGAAACTCCATGAACACTCTTGCACATTACAAACAAATTAATTTTAAATTTTGGGGACGTTGGGAATTAATGTATGAACAATCATTTTGGGGAACTTGGAACTTGGGGAGATCGGGCATCACCCCTCAAAATCACGACTGCTTTAAATGATTACTAAAACATTGACGGACACGTAAATCATGTAAATTGATCGACAAACGATTGCGCGCGAGGTATTATAGTGTTTTTTTAAATAATTGTCTATAATAAATGAGTTCGTATAACGGACTGAAAAATATTCTGTATATTAAGCATAACTATTATATTTGTTTTTATAAAATAAATATATCAATTCTGCTTTATTCAAATATTGATGAAAAAAATTGTCAAAATGAAACGATTTTGTACTTTTTTAACATTATTTTTAATACCTAAAAGTAATATTTTCGTAATTTTGCCACTTTAATGTACTTTAAGACTGTATATCCTGTTGAAAAAACGCATAAAACATAATATTTTGGTAAACAGTAATGGTTGTATAAAGTTGTATTCGTCCTGAAAGTTAACTCTGACGTCCATTTTCGTAAAACGCTATGACCATCATTAAAAATTATACTTTTACTCTGTAGTTCTCTAAATCAAAACTGAATCTTTCTATAGTCGTATTATATAATTTTCTTCTTATAATCTGCTCACATCATTACGATAAAAAACGAACGCTTTGGGAAAAACGCGAAAACGTGAAGTATTCGTCACGAATCTAGTCGGGCTATAATGCAAAACGGGACTGAAAGAAACAAAAGAAGGAAAACAAACGCAACTCGCAATAGGTACTCACAAAACGAAACAACCCGTAAAACCTAGATTCATTGCCCCACGTAACACACGTACCTATACAAATTATATCACACACACACACACACCATCACAGACTACTTAACTGAACATTGCGAAATACTGCGCGCGCGCGTCCGAGCATGAGATCCAGTTAGATGCAGTCATTTGCATAGATAATACACTGTCATTTGTATGTGACTAGTGCAACATAGATGACGTGCGTAGATCAAAATGCATGTTAGTGTTATATCCCCGGTCGTGTTGGATTGCCTTCCCAAAGGAGTGACTATGAGAGTGAGGGAAGAGGGAGTGCGCTTGTGTTTACGCACACATATGTGTACTATTAGGTAATGTCTTCTACGTGCTTGAGGCTTCATTGAGACTGGTCGCTGTGACCGAAATTCGGTTGAGTGAATAATATTAGTTATAACCCCTTTTATAAGGATTCCCTCAGATATATACCCTCTACAGGTTCTACATCTAGAAAGAAAGAAAGAAAGAAAAATTGTTGTTGTGTGTTGTTGTTGTTGTTGTTATTGTTGTTGTTGTTGTTCATCTACCTGTCTTTCACCCCCTTATAAGGGACATAGGACTTTCCGCTCCAAAGAGATCGATCCTTTGCGTTTTTAAATCTATGCTAATTTGTAAGTAAGAACTCACAAAGCGGTTTTCACCCGCGTCCGTCGCGGTTGCCGGCCCGCAGCTTCTGTAGAATGCTGTCTGCATTCTACACGCTGAAATTTTAGTGGTCATTTTCCTGAAGCGAAATGATTTTGTCTAGGTAATACAAAAAAAAAACTAAAGTACATTTCACGACGCGGTTTACGCCCGCGGTGTGCGCGGTTGTTTGCGGCTCCCGCTGCACTGGCGAGCAACTAGTGGAATACGCAGCTCTCGGCGGGATGCGTCCACGCGCAACGTTTGTTAACCGCCTGTCTTGCGATAAGTGTCCTGGGCCTCAAGTCTGCTATTACAATAGTGTCAGAATGGTCTACCATTGATTTCATAATTGTTGATTTTGACAAGTTTGGTAATCTACTAATATAATGGCGTCATTATGACTTTCCATTGGTCAACCACTGACACGCCATTGAAAGAAATGATATAGAATGGTAATCTCGTACAAAATGACCACTGAATGACTGACTTAGGCGGTAATCTGCAAAAATTTTGACAGTTCCTTTGATCAGTGACCTACCATTAGAACGTCATTGTGCAGTCAATGATCGACCATTATGAATTTAGCAGATTACGAACCTTTAGCCAAATGACAATGGGATCGTGTTGGAATGATGAAGTTATAAAAATAACAGCCCCTGTCTGTCGACCGCCAACTTTGCGGGCGATAATCGCAACCGCACAGAACTCCGGTCTCATGAGTTTGGGTTGTTCCTCCACCGCGACGGGTGCGGGTAAAAACTGCTTCGTGAGTTCTTAGCCTTAGGGTGTTACTACACCAATCGATCGATCGTCGATCGATGCCATCAATCGACATCGATCGGCCTTGATCGATTGGTGTGGTACCTTTGGCTGATCGACGGATACCGTTCCACTAACTAATCGATCGATTGCCGGTCGATGGCATCGGTCGACGTTGATCGTTTTACCCCAGCTATAATCCATCAGTAATAACAATCAGGCAGTTCGATCGACGCGGACTAATTAATTCTACCATCGTTCGATGCCGTCGATCGACGATCGATCGATTGGTCTGGTAACACCCCATGAGTTTGCTTGTTTGTTGTTTGTTTGAACGCGCTAATGTCCAAAGCTCCTGTTCAGATACTGAAAATACTTTCACTAACATGAAGGTAGGTACGTTTTTCCCGACTGCTATGGGCTATATTTTATTATTCAAAAAGGGATATGTAAGAAGATTCAACACAATCTGTTCACCTGCCACCACTACAAGCTTAAAATATTTGATAGTGTGCAGGTGAATACGATCTTAGCACTTGCTGCTATCTGTCACCTACATCTAATGTTCGAGTGTGCTACAAACAATAGAGACTTACCTGTGTCCTAATTTTAGTTTAGTTTTAGTGTTTACGTTACACTTTGCTGAACTGAATGAGTTGGGCTTCGATAGGCGTAGGTAAAGCAAGTTAGTGTACTTAGCACCAATATTTGTGAAGTGTTTGACTTAAGCCGTGTGGTGCCGGTTGCAAATAGCACCACCCTATTCCTACCGTATCGTAGAAGGCGACAGAGGGATATTGACCAGAGGCTGGGCAGCAGCGTCCTTCTGAGTACCATAACACCTACTGCGATCGCCAACATGCATCGGCCAAGCATGGCGATTACGGCTAAACCCCCCCCTTGGGAGAGACCTATGCCCAGCAGTGAGCGTCCGAAGGTTGACATGATGATCTTATTAATAAAATAACCATCTTTAGAGGCTAAACTAATATTATAAAGCTGAGCTGTTTGTTTGTAGTACATGCTAATCTCCGGAATTACTGGTATGATTTTGAAAATTATTTTGCTCATGGAAAGCTGTATTATCCTTAAGTGCTTATATTATTACAAAAAAAATAAGCTATTTATTATTATAAAAAAAATCATAAGAAGTATTTACGCTGACGAAGTCGCGGGAAACGATAGTTAATCTCTATTAAGCAAAGCTTTTTGATGTCAATAACTAAGTAAGCACTCTTTAATTGCTCGTTTCACACACATACTTAGTCTAAATTAGTATGTTTTTAATGTTCTTTAGACCCTATGTACCTAGGCAACTTATGGTCCAAAACCGATAATCTCAAAAATCACCATTTATTTTTGCTTCTTTCGACGGACACAACGCATACGACTTTCACCCTAACTTTCCGTTATTCACCGGAGGTTCTAAATTCAAAACAAATGTCAAAGCTCATTCATATTTTTATTATAGTTACCGTAACTAGCAACAAGATGGCAGCACTTTCCATTAATTGACTTTAATAGGTTAGTATGTAATGTCACGGTTAGTTTGTAACTTTGTATACCATTTATTAGTTTCATGGTGGTTGAATTAGTGGCAAGGTCAAAACCGTGATGATCTTGAGTTGATGGACGGCTTTTAATCAAACCTTCAAACTTTAAGTAAGGGAATTGTGTTAGTAGTATCACCCAGGATTCACCACATAGCACTGTATTTTGAGAGATAAGAGTGTATTTTTTTTCTCTCTTGCGATGTTGACGTGCCCTTAAACTCCACTCGAAAATATGGTAGGAGGTATGGTCACAAGGATATTCTTCAACGGAATTCTGATAATTATAACCTGATCATGAACTAGGAAACTTTTTTGTTCTGTATCTAGATATTAGGTGTACATATTTCCCGTCTCCACTACACCACCGACGCGGAAAACTTCGTGAAGTAGGTACAGTCAACAGCAAAAGTATATGATCAAAATCAGAAATTCAATACTAATTTACTAACACTAATTTAAATAATTTATTACTAGTTTATTTATTAAAAGTATGTGATTGTCACACGCATACTTTTGAATCACATCGACGCCACACAGTTCTGACGCGAACTCCGTCCATGAATTTCTGATTTTGATCATCTACTTTTGCTGTTGACTGTACCTACCTTACGTGCGCTAAAGGCTGCAGTACCTATACCCCCGAGAGTGCAGCTGCTGGAATGGCATCGCAACCAACATGCTACCTGCATCAGGTGATGGAAGAAAGCTTTTGGCCACAGGATGTGGTATTCCGCCGCTTACGCGGACAAGTGCCACCGGAACGCTCAAACACTTAGTGCAACTAAGTGATACTAACATAGTTTTAAGTATGGTAAGTAAGTTTTATTTACTAGGACAATTATTGTTTTTATGTATACCTACCTACTATTTATCTATGGGCACCTATGAGTCTTTGTAACCTGAAAATAAATGGTTTTTTATTATTATTGTTATTTTAGTAGGTTATTAATATTTTTCATTCTTTTTAGCAAGAGTCAAGTTCATTCGCATCTTCCATGGACTATCAAACTAATGGTTCCACAAGCCGTTTCTTCATGGACATAACATACATTTTCATCTCACCATTAATAATGAAACCGTTGTAAAGCCGTAGCAAAACCATGAAATAATGTAGTTAAAAACAATAAATCGGTTAATAGATAGATGGTAGTTAAAATTAACTATCCGATATTCACAGTTGTTACACAACCTTGAAATTGTGTTCATTGTCATAAATCCAAGAAAAAGGTGTTACTTACCTACAAAAGAATCGAACTTCAAAAATAGCGCACTAACGCACAACGTAAATAACGTAACATTATAATGTCATATATTGATGAATGGAACGTCATAGATTTCTAGGATGTCGGGAAACATTTGGCAGTTGAGAGCATTGTCATCAATTGTCAAGCTCACTCAAATGTCTCGCTGATGTGGCGCTTGCGTTGGCAGCTCCCTTCAAAATGGTTGAGCTGAATAGTGCTGATCCACGCGTCGTGTTCGTAAACGGGCGCTATCGGTCAACTCTTAACTGCCATGGCTATTATCTTGATTCTTTGATGATACCTGCATTGTTTTCACATTTTATAGAAGCAACAAGAACAACGTAACCAGTATTTTGTAAAAACTTGACTTAAAAAAGTGTCCGTGGAGTTTCTTGCTCGTTCTTCTCCATAGAGATCTACCCTCGTTTTGGAACGAGCAACTAGCTTCAACTTTCTTCTTGACAATTTAAAAGTGCCTGTAAATGGTTTAATTGAAATAAATGCTTTGACTTTGACGTAATGTTCGGTTGCTTTGGAGCGCATTCTGACAGTCGGGATACAACAAACTCCCTTTGGCGCTCTCGCGACTCTGATCTCTGGTGAGCTAATTAGCACAGTTCCATTGTACCACTCGTGGAGTGCTTATAGACTCATCATCATCAGCCGGAAGACGTCCACTTTTGAACAAAGGCCTCCCCCATTGGACGCCACAACGAGCGGCGACCTACTGCTTGTATCCACCGCTTACCCGCGACCTTGACCTTGGCTTATAGTCTATCTACACCTTTTTACTAAGTAATATCATTGTAAATCATAACCCATGTAGGACCACATGAGTGAACTTAAATGCGCCACAAAAGACCAGTAAAAGGAAAAAGGGTGCTTTAGCTTTTGCACACACGAGTAACCCCTTTTATTCAATTGATTCGCATTTATTCTGAAGCTAGGATTTGAATTGACTGAACATGATTTCGATAAGTAGGTACGGAGTAAGGACAGCGTCATCAACTATGGTTACCCGTTTTTCGAAGCAATTCTAATGCGTGAGGTGTAACCAGCAAGATGTAAACAATTGAACATTTCATAATTTGTGACAATAAGGCTTTTTCCCCAAGGTCAAAGTCAGTCTTTGACTTTACGTTTTGGCTTTGACAGAACTATAAAACCGGAATCAAAAGTTAGTAGCAGGAACAACTATACAGGGTGGGAAGACGATACGACAAAAAATTAAAATACTGGTAATACTAGTTCATAAGAATATTTTGAAACTAATAAATAAATCCTACAACGAAATTATAAAAGAAGGTCAGATATACTAAAGAGGATATAAATGTAACCAAAATAAAACACCATAATATGAAATATTGGTTTTCTAACTTGTGAGAAGAGCGGCAACAGCGTCATAATTTAATATTATTATTTTTTTCATCAAACCCATAGGTGTGGGGTATCTATGGATAGGTCTTCAAAAATGATATTGAGGTTTCTAATTTCATTTTTTTCTAAACTGAATAGTTTGCGCGAGAGACACTTCCAAAGTGATAAAATGTGTCCCCCCCCCCTGTAATATCTAAAATAAAAGAATGATAAAACTAAAAAATATATATATAATGTACGTTACCATGTAAACTTTCACCAAAAATTGGTTTGAACGAGATCTAGTAAGTAGTTTTTTTTAGTACATCATAAATCGTAAACCGCAATTAATCTTTCATTCAATCAACTCAAATATAAAACGGAGTCAGGCGTCAGGATGTCAGGATGTCAGGATGTCAGGATGTCAGGCGGGTGTGTCCACGATAGTATAGCATCCTATATTCTAGCAAATAAAGGTATCATTCATTAATTCATTCATTACAGTAAGTATTAATAGGTCCTGGGTGGATCCTAGGTTTAAATTGACATTATTGACAGCTTTCATAATTAAATTGGTTAAGCCCCGTTCAGCTCAAACTCGTTAATTATATCAATCAAGAGCGTACATGGAGCTTATCGGTCGCATGTCGCTCCAGTGGTTGACAGGCCGATAATGATGTTTAAAACAAACTTACATCCCTTGTCGTGTGTGTACGTAATATTCGTGTGTATCGGAAACCATTTTGATGGTGTTTATTTACTAACTGTAGTGATATAGTGGTTTTATCTACAATTAATACTATAAAGAGGAAAGATTTGTATTTTTGTATGGTTGTAACGAATAAACTCAAAACAAATTCCGATTTTAAAAATTCTTTTGCTATTTAAATGCTATGTTATCCCTGAGTAACATGGGCTATATTTATCTACTGAAAAAATTTGGGATCCTTAAAAAAAACACGCGGACGAAGTCGCGGGCTAAGTGCTAGTAGCCTATAATATTGATATAGGTAAATATTATATACACTATGGGTATGTTACAGTGATACAATAATACTAATTGCAAGAACTGCCTTTTCACCTGTGACAAAAAATAAATAAATGACATAATAATATGAATTTTTGTTCTAAGTACTTAGAACAAAAATAAAAGAAAAGAGATCTAGGTATGCAGGTCATCAGAAATGGTTGAAGTTTACTCAGAAACCGATGGATGTTTTCGAATAAAATTTAATTAAATCACTGAAATGTTTACTCTCTATTAATTTTATTTTATTCAAAAACGTCCATCCGTTTCTAAGTAAACTTAAACTATTTCTGACGACCCTGCATACCTATCTCTTTTACTGACTGTACAAACATCGTAATCTCGTGTGATTAAATTATAATCACTTTCCCCGCGACTTCGTTCGCGGAATTTTTCTTAAGTCTCCCTTATTTTTTGATAATAAAATATAGTCTTTAGCACTTAGGGCGGGTTTCTTCAACTATACATTACTGACCGGTAATAGTAAAAAATGGCGCTAACTATCGTCAAATCAAAAAAACGGTTGTTTCACAAAATCTTACGTCAAAAAATTACTATTAATTACCATAACCGACAACGAAATTTTGCGTTTTCAAACAGCTACGTCAAACATCAAAATATTATGGTATCTCTTTTTGAATAACTTTAACTGACGGATTTTTATGTCATGAAACAACCCGTTCTTCCCCCCTTGTTCTTCTCCATACGACACTGCCTTTTAGAAGGGACTAGGTACTAAATATTATTATTTTTCTTGTAAAAGCCATCCCACTAAAAACATTTTCATGTAAAGTGTTGCCAAGACGAGACCGTATGACTCGCTCTGTTAAAAAGTTATCAGATCTCATGTAGAGCCAAGCTTTTTACTATATACGCTATAACTCTACAAGCCCTAACTTCACAAACTCTACGCCTTAGTCAACCGATTTTGATAAAACCTATTTAAGAACCATCGGTAGAAAACCTGCTTTCAAATAAAAAAAACTGATTTCAAATCGGTCCACCCGTTTAAGAGCTACGGTGCCACAGACAGACACACAGACACACAGACACGTCCATCTTATAACACCCCTCTTTTTCGTCGGGGGTTAAAAATATGTGGCACACACATATAGGTTTGATGAAAAAATTTTTTTGAGTTTTAGTTCTAAGTATGGGGCCCCTTTTTAATGCGGTTCACAGAATACATCTACTTACCAAGTTTCAACAGTATAGTTCTTATAGTTTCGGAAAAAAGTGGCTGTGACATACAGTCGGACCAAAGAGAATAAAGTCTTTGGGACGGACAGACAGACAGACATGACGAATGTATAAGGGTTCCGTTTTTTGCCATTTGGCTACGGAACCCTAAAAAGTCATGTACTGCAACGCCAATACCTACGTAAGTAATAAGTACTTAGGTAGGTACTTATCTAACTTCTTTTCGGGGTAAGTAAGTAAGGAATAAGTACCGTCACCCCCTGTTTAACTAATTAAATTTTCGAGAGAAGGCAAATATTCTGTCAAAAATTAATTTGTCCGTAAAAGCCAATTTGTAATACAAAAGCGACCAATTAACGGTCAGGGGAAGCTAGGCATAAAATTCCACCAGCAGATTTTTATCCGGGAAAATTTTAATTATTTATGTAAATAAAAACCTTTAATGACCGTCTCGTTATCGGCTTTTAGCCTTCATTACGGATTGTTAACACGGTTATATGCATTAACGTAGTTATATAGTTAAACTGTTAACGGTAATCACAGTTTAATTTGTTAGTTTGTTACTATTTAACTGTTTGTTTATTTTTCTTTCAATCGTGTCTGTTTGTATATAGGAATCCTAGCGATTTGCCCGCGACTTTGTCCACGTGAATTTTCTCAAGGATCCCTAATTTTTTCAATTGATATATGTAACCGTCGGTCGTCGGTTGGGACTGGTCATCTCTTAGCTGCCTCGGTTATTTTAAATTTTGGTTTGAATTGTTATTATAACTATATTTTTCTCTAGACCTCTTTTAACATGCAAGACGTTACATTGTTCTCACATTGTACCCTTAGATTCAACATGAATGATGTAACCTAAATTTGTAAAATTTAACTGATTTTAAAAGAGTGTTCATGGAGTTTCTTGCTCGTTCTTCTCCATAGAAACCTACTGTTTGGATCGAGCAACTAGCTTCAACTTTGTGACTGACTGACTCTGACAATTCAAAAGTACCTGTAAATGGTTTAATTGAAATAAATGATTTTGAGTTTGAGTTTGAGTTTGAGTAACCTATGTTACTCAGGGATAATGTAGCATTCCAATGGTAAAAGAATTGTTGAAATCGGTCCAGTAGTTTTTGGGTTAAAGGTCGTAGCACACATGACATATCAACTCGGAAAGGGATCGTCACCGTATCGCCTTTCGCCTCGCCGTCAAACAGGCGTCAACCTAACGTAAGCACGTAACCAAAGTGGATCAGCAGCTCCGATACGTCGACTCGGCTACGGCTAGGTGACGCCACGCTTACGGCTCGCCAACCACAGATTGACCTGGACCTGTAGACAAAATCCCTTTTCTACTAGCGTTAACGCCAACGGAAAAATCAAATTGTATGCAATTGACATATTTGCATCACGTGACATCGCGTAAGCAAACGTCAACTCCATACAATTTCATTTTCCGTTGGCGTTAACGCTACCAGAAAAGGGATTTTGTCTACAGGCCCTCGCTGGCACCAAGAGACGCAAGCGCAGTGACACAGAGGCGTAAGCGTGTGGACGACGAGCCATAAGCGCGGCGACCGCTGGTGGACCACGCGCCGCGGTGTGGGCACCGCGATTCGTGAGCTTGTCCCGAGGCGAGTCGTTTACGTTACGATTCCGATTAGTGTGCTTTGCAGTAGGGAGTTTCATACAAAGAAGACTGAACGGCTCGAGTTGATACGGTTACGATCCGTTTCCGAGTTGATATGTGTGCTACGACCTTTAATCGTAACAAACAAACAAACAAATCTTTCCTCTTTATAATATTAGTTTCTGCACGCGACTTCGTCCGTCAGGAAATATACCTTGTGACACTCGGCAATAAGTGTAGTTTTCTATCAGTGTAGAATTTTCATAATCAGATGAGTAATTTTTTTTAAGATTACCTCCTACATCCAAACCTACAAACTATATCGCTTTATAATATGTATTAGTGTAGAAATCGTCGTTCATAGTCCAATTCCGTGTAACTGACATTTTCAAATACCGCTATTTTCGACCTTATGTAAAATCAAAGACTTTTTATTGTCTTTGTGTAAAATCAACGAAAGTGTACATTCGCGGTATTTAAAATAATAATAATAACTTTATTATCAGGCAACTGTGGCCCATAGATAAAATACACAAAATAATCTTAAACAATAACAAACTAATACATATTAAAACCTTATCAACTATAATTAAATATATCCTATTTCACACGTAAAGTTGGCGTCGTGTGTCGCGCGGTGTCAGCAGGTAACCGGCCTCGGAAGCGCCGGAACATAACACCTTTCGGCCAAAATTCCTCCTTCGTGAAGGAGGATTTTTTTATTTACCCGACTGCACCAGTAGAGCTATTCTGTTACAATCTCCCTCGGTGAACACCTAAGTGAAGTGAACTATCATCCGTCCCGTTGCTAGGGATTGACAAAGCAGACGGACGGATGACAGCTCACTTCACCTAGGTGTTCACCGAGGGAGATTGTAACAGAATAGAAATACAGAAGGAGGCTTACTGAAAATGTTAGTTACGCAGAATTGGACTGTCAACGACGAAATGTCAAACCGCCATATAGTCTTGTCATCTACATAATTACTGACTGAAAATCAGCCAGTAATTATGTAGACAGAGTAAATAAATCTTGATTTTCCTCATCAGTTTATAAATTGATAACTTATAGGTCGATTTCCTTCTACACAAGTAAATTTCCTCTACCTGACAGTGACACTCGATTGCTGATTTATGTCCGGTTTAATTACCTGAAAAGAGGGAAATAAATCATTAGAAAATTGTATTAGATAGCAATAAACTCTGCTCATCTCTTAATGTGTTTAACACATTGAAAAATAACGAAAAATACGTTTTAATTAAATATCTTATAACCAAAATGTTGTTGTTGAGGTAAAAATATATCGACTGTAAAATACTTAATTTTCTTTCGAAAAAGAACAATTTCGAATGTGTCATGCAGCTCTTTTTTTAACCGACTATACCTGGCATGGCACTAGTGTAGTGTAGGCACAGGGTATGGTATAAATGTAATAGATCCGTGAATGTAGTTGTTGACGGATTGAAGTATCAGTTAGAAAAAAAGCGGCCAAGTGCGAGTCGGACTCGCCCATGAAGGGTTCCGTAGCAGCAAAGTAACATAATATAAAAGTTTTTTTATTCTTATATTTGAGTTGATTGAATGAAAGGTAAATTTCGGTTTACGATTTACGACGTTTTAAAAAATAACTACCTACTTACTAGATCTCGTCAAACCAATTTTAGGTGGAAGTTTACGTGGTAATGTACATCACATTTTTTTTTTTTATTTTATCATTCTCTTATTTTAGAAGTTACAGGGGCGGGGGGGGACACATTTTACCAATTTGGAAGTGTCTCTCAATCAAACTATTCAGTTCAGAAAACAATGATATTATAAACCTCAACCTCGTCCGTGTGGTGTCGGACTTAAAGAATAGCACCATTCCATATGTTCCCGTGGGTGTCGTAAGAGGCGACTAAGGGACTTACCAGAGAATGGGCAGCAGCGTTCTCTGTGCCTTTGTAACAACCATACTGCGATCGCCAGTCCGCCTGCCAAGCGTGGCGATTATGGCAAAAACCCCCCTTGGGGAGGCTTATGTTCACCAGTGGACGTCTTTCGGCTGAAATGATGATGATGATAAACCTCAATATCATTTTTGAAGACCTATATATATAGATACACTACACGTATGGTTTTGATGAAAATAAATTTTGAGTTTCAATTCTAAGTATGGGGAACCCCCAAAATTTATTGTTTTTTTTCTATTTTTGTGTGAAAATCTTAATGCGGTTCACAGAATAATCTACTTACAAAAATATATATAGTTTCGGAAAAAGTGGCTGTGACATTCATACGGACGGACAGACAGACAGACATGACGAATCTATAAGGGTTCCGTTTTTTACCATTTGGCTACGGAACCCTAAAAATGGCTTATGTTTAACTAAAGAGAATAAAACGTGTTTAACGAACCTCCAGTAGTAAATGACCTCCAAAAATAGTAAATGATCACCAACATTTAACCAAATTATTTTAGAAATGTATGAGTTTGACTGTAAAAAGCGATTTGGTTCTGTTCTGGCGTATGGGGTCACAGTTTAGAGAGATTTGATGACTGAGATTTGGTGATCATTTACTATTTTTGGTGGTCATTTGGTGACTAAGATTTGGTGATCATTTACTATTTTTCGTGGTCATTAAGTATATTTATTCACATTTTAACGTACACTCAAACACAGAGATCGTGCTTACCTTTAGAGCCCTGCCTCATTAGGATGCCATGGCGACGTCGCCGGCTACGTATCCAAGCAGTTAATACGGTTTGGCGACGTCGCCAAACCGTCGCCAAGTGAGTTAGGTACCTACCATACATTTCAATATTAACTGCTTGGATACGTAGCCGGCGACGCGGTCGCCATGGCGTCTTGGTGAGGCAGAGCTCTTACCCTCCACATAGTAGTACAGAGATACCAACAGCTAAATACTTCGTAAATGACATAAGGTCCTCTTTTGTTTGAACTTTAGTTTGTTGACGGAAAATGCTACCACTCATAACACCATAGATATTCGTGCATTACACAGATAACTTAGTCGGACTGTACCTAAGTATATCTACATGTCAAATCACTACAAATGTCATTTAAGTACATATTATCTGTGATACAAAACACGGAAGCTGCTGCATGCAATCGATACTATTTCTGAGTAGTTATCGGTGCTCGCCCGGTCATCCGCGGGGTGAACGGGGATACCACACGCACTGCGGTACTGGGACAATATTCATAGTGAAGCTTTGTTATCATACTATGCATTTCGATTTTTAGGTTATATAAATTACAAGCGACCCGCCACGGCTTTGCACGGGTGCAAAGTAGATCAAATTATACGTTTAAACCTTCCTCTTGAATCACTCTATCTATTGATGAAAACCGCATTAAAATCCGCCGTTGCGTAGTTCAAAAGATCTAAGCGTATACAAACAGCGGGAGCGATTTTGTTTTATACTATGTAAAGATTTCGAATTAGATTGAAAAATCTTTCTCATTTTAATATATATATATCTGTTTGACTGTTGACATGACTACTCTTGGCATCATAGCACATTGTTAAACAATGATAGTATTGATCAGTTGAGCTCATATTCAGTGTTGACTTGTATTATGTAAAAAAAAAGAAGTAAAATAGGGCTACCATAGATAAACTTCTTGCTGCAACCAGCGCAATTGTCGAATCTTAAAAACAATGGGGCCAGTTTGGATGACTTTTATTGAATTAATTGATGTCCATCTTCTCATCAGCTGTTCCATTCATTTTTACATAGAACAGCTGTTTTTTTTTTATTCTAAGTTGATCCCAATAAAATGTTCTTATTCATGAGTACTATGAGTAGGTACTTTCACCCTCTGAATTCTAAAAGATTGGCAGTGTATTAAATGGCCACCTGTAAATCAGAATAGTTGAAGATCGAAGAGAAGGAAATCCCACAAGCAGGTGAAATAAAGAAAACAAAAGACGTACAGGGTACTTGTGATTGCGTCTGCAATCTATCGTGTAACACCTATACCTATTATTAGAGAGCCAGTCCGCTGTTTATGAGATAATGATTTTTTTTTTCATGTCTGCATCCAAGCCAACCGCACTTATACATAAACAAGAAGAAATAAAGCAAAAAATCATTAAGAAATAATAATAATATCAGCCTATAATTGTCCCAATGAAGAAAAGAGAAGGCACGAGCATTGATTACCACACTTGGTCAAGGGAGAAAACAAAACTTTTTCTAAAAGAAGGTGGACTAATCCCATAAATTCACGTCACCATGGTGTCCACAACAGATGACACAGATGCACGTTATATCTGGGCACGACGCGACACCACACTCTGCCGCTTTTATTACTGTTTGTATCAAAATAACACCACATGGGATTCTTTGAAAACTTGTGGCAGTTACGGTTGCATCTTGGTTGAATAAAATTAAACCAAGCTATTACAAAAGGAGTTATGTGGTAGGTACTGCAGTTAAAGATTAGGGGAGAAGGCGTTACCTAGGTACTATGATCAGAGTTTAATAATCTAAGTTCGGTTTAGGTCAGATTTAGCCTAAAAAACTAGCTTCAGTTTCGACCATAACTGTGCCCAAACTTCGGCCATGCGGCGAACTCTGTTTGACCATTTTCAATTGTTATATACTACTCAAAACAAAATAAGGGCCACGAGGTATTTTTTCATTTTAACGACGATTTAAATTTAAATTTAAATTTTTAAATCTTTTTATTAAATTAAATTTTTTAACGACGATCGGCGTATTAGAGTATGGAGAAGACGCGGCGAGAGATTTTCAGAAGCCTGCATCCATGAAGTCGATCGTTTTGGTGGTCCAAATGTAATGATTTGGGGCGGGATAAGCTTACACAGCAAAACTGAGCTCGCTATTTTAAATGAGGGTACTGTTACTGCTCAGCGGTATATTGAGAAAGTTGTCAGACCACATGTGATCCCATTTGCACAGGGAGCGGGTCCTGGATTCATCTTGATGCAAGACAATGCTCGTGCACACACGGCTCAAGCGACTCGGTTTGTACTGGAAGACTTTCAAATTCAAGTCTTGCCGTCGCCGCGAACAGTCCGGACTTAAATCCAATAGAGCACATGTGGGATCAGTTGAAACGAAGAGTTAGAGACGGTGATCAGGAAATCCACAACCAACAGCAACTCATCAACGCTGTGAAAAGGATCTGGGAAGAGATTCCAATGGAAAATGTCAGGCATTTGATTGAGAGCATGCACTCCAGGCTTCAGGAGTGCGTAGCTAAACGAGGGGGGCGTACCCGTTACTAAAAGATGAGCATGGAGTATTTGCTTTTGTTTTCAGTAACTTTACGTTGTTTTTATTTTTAACCTAAAATGTGTTTTTTCTTTCAAAAGCAAATAAACTTTTTAATCATTATTATTTGAATAAATTTATTGGTCTACATGGTAAAAACAACAATAGTTTTCGTTATGGAGACAAAAAATAAATATGGGTTTTATTATTTTCATGGTACAGACAAAATACCTTGTGGCCCTTATTTTGTTTTGAGTAGTATATATACATATTATGTACTTACTTTTAACATAGATAAAGTTAATTATTGTTACACACTCCAATAATTCTTTTTTTCTATTTCCCTACTTACTTGAGGCATGTAATATAGGTATTTGTTGGTACCCACAGTAGAGTAGGCCACCTCAACAAACCTTTTGATTGGCCAATTTTTTTAAAACACAAATAAAGAAGATTTAATACTACCTACATAGAGTTGGTTATTTTAGGTAAACCTTTTCCAGAACTCAATGCTTTAAAACCCATAGACTCCAAAGGTGTTCTAAAATTAAATCATCACAACAATCGATCGGTCCATCGCTCTCGCTTGACCTCAGAAGACATTTAAAAGGTTTTTTGTCGGCCGTTGCGAACGTGACCGAAATCAGTCGCGAAGCTTTTGACAAGAAATGAGTTACGACATAAGTACCGTTCTGAACTTCTGATACTCTCGCTGTGATGCAGATGCAGTAGTTTGAAATTTATGCTGTAACTACTTACGAAAAGTTACAAGTAAACATTATTTTAGTTGGACAAAAAAGTAAGATCGAAGTACATACAATTAAACTTGTAATATCTGCTTTACATATTTTTGCAATTAGTAACTAACGACGTAATATAATTCTTATTTAATAGGTAATTATTTTAATACCATGGTAAAGGAAGAAAGGAACTTTTAAGAAGAAACGTACCTATATTCTTTGACACCATGCAGTATTAATAAAATTAATATAAAAATGCATTTAACCTACTATATCCCGTACACTATATACATACCTAATGGGCTTATTTACTAAATGTAAAGTGTAAAAATATACAAAACTGTCTTCTGCCCGCGTCTTCACCCGCGTGGTAGTCAAACACCATAAAACATTATGACGTTCGGCAATAATGTAACTTTGTATGATAAATACTTTTTTCAAAACGGACTTGAACTTCCAGAGATTACCTCCTACACAAACAAACTTACAAATTTTCCTCCTTTATAATATTAGTATAGATAACAGATGAACAAAGTGTTATCTTAACACCATAGAATTATACTTACCGAGAGTGCTTTAAGTTTTATAGAAACAGACGCTTGTGGTTACCGACCAGCCATCTTGTACACTTCTGACGATATTCTTTTAGTTTATTTAAATGTTGTGTGGTCCTGTGTTGAATAGGGTACAGTGTGGACAATGTTAAGAATAATAAAGTGCGTTTACACCAGTCGAGTGCGCTAGCTAGGGCAGTTGTGTAAGAGAGTCAGATAGAGCTTATACAGTTAGGGCCTGAATCGGCCTGATGCTGTTCTAGGCAACAATAATTCTTGCCGTTTTTTGACAATGATGCTAATTTTGTTGTACATAAGCTACACTTATTTTAAGCTATTTATTTCTCTTTATCTCCAATACAACAAAAAAGATATAATAAGAGCTGTCAATTTAAGTTGATCTAGAATGTTCATACAATTATAGTTGTCATTTCAGAACGTATTGATTAAAAACACGGCGAAGTTCAAGAAAAATTTAATTTGACATCTCTAACTTAGTTCTTATCTGTCGCCGTCCCTTTCTTCAGCTGCCTGATAGTAAGAGATGCCAATTGTCTAATTTTAGTTTAGTTTGTAAACAAGGGAATCGGCGCCTGTGACACCTTAAAAGTTACAAGCCTGTATTACAAAGATGGTGCAATTTTTTCAAGATTAAAATAGGCGGTTATCCTTTATAACGAATACTTATAAAATTTACTAGCTGACCCGACAGACGTTGTCCTGTCCCTATCTGCCTACTTACCTGCCTATCTATATACCCTACCTACCCTACATTCCCTACATACCCTATTGACCGATTTTGGGATGTTACAATTTTATTTGTTTCACCACCTTTTGACCAAAAACTATGCTTACATGAATTGATTTTCGGAGAATTCATTCGTTCATGAATTAAGAAAATCATTTATTTGCGTCCAAGGTAAGAATGCGAAAGTTTTAGATAATCTATTAAAAAGTAAAATCAACCCAATTTTGACGACAAGAAAAATGCGAAACTTAATTCAAAGTCTCGACCAAAAGTTTTGACTACAAATTAGCTCTAGTTCAGATGATCAAAGTATTTTTACTAAAACCATTCCCAGACGTGTATTTTAAAGATCATTTTTAGATTCTTATCGACTAATTCATAAATTGTCGTAAGATTACAATCAGCTTATAATAAAACCACTTTTATACTGATAAATTACTTTACTAATATCAAATGGACACATAAATGTTACAAGCTCGATAATACAAGCAGTATAACTTTTAAATAGAATTAGTACAAACTTTAATCTTTTAGCCTATTAGTCGGGGGTCTTACTTGGTCGACCGCTGTTTTTGAACTGATTTCACGATCCCCAAGTGTGTGGCTCGTCTCTCATTTTTCCCACCATGCCGTTATTAAAACAACATGGCGGTTGCTTGTGTTGCCAATCGAAATAAATAAAATTCCAGAACACAAAATCATGACATTCGGCCATCCGACAACGTGCTACTCCCGGAGCACAACTCCCACCTGAACCCGTTCAATCAGTTCAAAATCAAAATCAAATCATTCATTATGAAAGTACAGAATTAAAATAAAATAAAAGAATCAAGAATTGAGTTTTTAGTTCAGAATTAAAATTAAGAAATAATTATTTTAATTAGAACAAGAACCAGGGCTACTCAGAATAAATGTTTGTGACTTTGAAGCTGTAAAATATCGTGAACATTATATATAGATTGCTATTGTCAAGCTAAGGAAAATCATGACATTCGAAATCGTTTTGTAAGCAAGTACCTATTATTATAATTACTATAATTTAAAATCATAACATTTCAAATACAAATACATACACTGTTAGAAAATACTTAGCTACTAGTTTCTTCATCTGAACTAATATCCACATTGTCATCAAGCTCAAGTGCCTTGAGATGTATCCAGGGTCTAATTCTATCTGTAGATACAACACTTTCATAATTATTATTCCTTTTTCTTTTAAAACCAGGTACATCACTTATCCTATATCTATCGTTACCCAATACTTCTACAATTTTATAGGGGCCTATAAACTTTGACAGAAGCTTTGTACTTTTACCGTCATTATTATAATTGGTCCGGGTTAGTTTAACTAAGTCGCCAACTTGATACGTAGGGGCAGAAGTACGACCAAGGTCATGTTTACGCTTTTGTTCCTCTTGACTTTTCTTAATAGATGCGCTAATATTCTCGCGTAATGACAACAAATCTTCGTTTTGCGACAGTTGTGGAACATTAAACTTATTTGATAAACTATCGCGCATTTTTAATCCGAACAAAGCCTCTGTTGCAGTTTTTTGGGTGGTTGCATTAACAGTATTGTTAATACCCCACTGAACTTTGCCTAGACACTTATCCCAGTCGCACTCATTTTTATTTAAATTTTGAGCAGATAGTGAATTTAAAATAGTTTGATTAAACCTTTCGGCTTGCCCATTTGCTCTGGGACAAGCAACTGCATTAAGTACATGTTTTATACCAAGGTCACTGCAGAAGGATTCGAAAGCTGTTGATGTGAACGAAGTGCCACGATCCGAAATGATTCTAGCCGGTGTACCAAAATCATTGAAAATATTCTCCAAGATTTTAATTGCACTCTTTGTTTTCGTATCTTTCACTGCTCTGACGAATACATACTTGGTGAACCCATCTACAATCGTAAGTATGTAAGAGTTGCCATTTCTGCTTCTTACAAACGGTCCTAAGTGATCGATATGAATTGTGTGAAATGGTATACTAATTTTTTCTATTGGAAAAAGTAGACCCTGCTTCTTTTTAGTCGCACTATCCTTACTATAAGCACATTCTATGCAGGAACCTACATATTTCTTAACATATCGTCGTAATTTTGCGAACCAAAATTGACTCTTTATTCTTTCTAACGTTTTTGCATAGCCTAAGTGCCCGATGTCATCGTGGTTAGCTCTACAAACTTGCCAACGAGCACTTCGCGGAACTACAAGACATAAACGGTCATCAACTTTACGATAGAGTGCATTATTTTTGACTGTATATTTTTGTCTTATATCTTCCAACTCAGGGTCAGCTTCAGGTTTAAGAACTTTTATAATTCGAGACGTTTCGGGGTCACCCATTTGTAGAGTTAAGAGCCAATTACCCGATTCAATATTAAGAACACTAACAGACCCAACATCTCCTTCCGCGTTAAGACAAGTGTTTCTGCTTAAGGCTCTACATGCGCCATATTAACGCCCGGGCGGTATTCAATTTCAAAGTTATATTCGCTTATTTGCAACCACCACCTGGCTATCCGCGGAATGAGATCTCTCTTTGTCAATGTTGTCCTAAGTGCCGCGCAATCAGTAAATACCTTAAAAGGGACTCCTAATAAGTACACCCTAAATTTCTTTAGCGAACAGACAACGGCCAAAGTCTCTAATTCGTAAGAATGGAAATGTTTTTCGTCCACCGTGGTCTGTCTACTAAAATAAGCGACAGGTTTTAGAACGCGGGGTGATGCTTGCCATTGCATCAAGATTCCCCCGATGCCTAGGGCGCTGGCATCCGTATGTAACTCTGTTTCTAATTGCGGATCGTACAATGCTAAAACTTGTCTGGTTAAAAGGCTTTCCTTTAAGGAACTGAACGCAGTTTTTTGATCACTGCCCCAATGCCATGCGACATTTTTCTTAAGTAAGTTGGTCAGTGGTTGCGCTATCTCACCATATCCTTTTATAAACTTACGGAAATACCCCGTTAGTCCCAAAAATTGACGGACTTCGTGAATGTTACTGGGGCAAGGGAATTCTTTGACAGCCAAAACTTTTGCTTCCCCGGGTTTTACTCCCTTTGCAGAGATTTCGTAACCTAAATAGCTGATCGTAATATCGAAAAACCGGCATTTCGTTAATTTTAATGTAAGTCCGAATTCACGAAGTAATTTTAAAATTTCTTCTAAGCGCTCAAACCCTTGTTCTATAGTTACAGAAGGAATAAGTAAATCGTCTAAATACGCAAGTGCATAATCAAATCGTTTATTACCAAGAATTTTATTAATCATGCGCTGGAACACAGCGGGGGCGTTGGCCAATCCAAAAGGCATTCTCTTAAATTCATAGTGGCCGTCAGGAGTTATGAAGCCAGTAAGATGCCGACTCTCGCGAGACATAGGAATCTGGTAATACCCAGATGCAAGATCTAAAGTAGTAAAAAACTGATTGCCGCTTAAATTAATTAACTGGTCTTCAATAAGCGGAAGAGGAAACCTGTCCTTAATGGTTTTGTTATTAAGGGCTCTAAAATCTACACAAAGTCTTTGCTCACCCGATTTCTTACGGACCATTAGTATCGGGCTTGCGTAATCTGAACTTGATTCTTGTATGATGTCGGTATCTAATAGTTCATCAACAATTTCACGCACCTGCAATCGTTCTGAAAATGATAACCTATACGGCCTGTAAACAACAGGTCTATTATCCGTAAGGTTTATTTTCATTTCAAAATCTTTAACGCAACCTACTTCTTTCATATTGGTGGCAAAGCAGTCGCGATACTTTTGTAATAACGTATACAACCTATTCTTGTCGCTACTTATTAGATCCTCACCGACTTGAATATGCGTCCTATCTAATGGTTCTAAAGAGAGAGTAGAATTTTCTGAAATACGATTAACCCTACAGTTCCTGGCCTCAGTTACTGGTGACGATCGCGCAATTAATATTTCAGATTTAAATAAAAGAGGTGTTCGTGACAAGTTAGCTATGGCTATTTCTCCAGTGCCATTTGAGATGCCATAAGTCCCTTGCAACAAACGAAATTCTCTACCAGGTTCCAATGAGTTATAACCTTCGACGAAGACGTCACCGGAAAATGAAGCATCCCCTACTGTGATGGGTATCATACTAGTATTTACAATCGTCATGGGCTTTGAGGTATACATTTTGACTGTGATTTCAGATGGGAAGAGATTTTCTTCTGGTGTTCTGTAAAATACTAATTGGTGACAGTCTTTTAAGACTGTAATAAAAGGTAATTCCGTGAAGTTTTGTCCTATTAATAGACTGTTTGTCATGAACTCGTCACCGACTACTAAAACGTCTAATTGGGTCTCAATATCATCAAGTTTCAAGTTTACTCTTGACATATACAAAGGTGAAATACAAGAATTGCCAAATCCTCTAATTACTGGAACACTGCCAGAATCTTGTCCTAGCTGAAGTTCTAATGCAAGGCTCTCTCGAAGCAAGCTGCATTCACTCCCAAAATCTATGTAAGCTATAAACGGTCGACTGTTTACTAAGACGGTTTTGAAAAACTTATCATTGGATGTTGTGATTGAATTTAACGTTTTAGAATTAGAGGTATCGACAGGTTTAAGGCTTATTTGATCATTAAACGCGACGATCTTTAATGTGTTTTTCTCCACGGTACTCCGAGTATCATCAACTTTGGATCTGGGGACGTAATTATCAGTAACGGGCCGCAGTTTACAGTTTTCATTATCATGACCTATTCTGTTACATTTCTTACATTTTATTACAGGTTTTGAACACTTGTGATAAGGATGACCTTTGTTACGACAATTAAAGCAGACTATAGAACCGTCGTTAGTCCCAGAATTGTTAGTTACAGCACTAGAATTTGGTCTCTGCCTATTCCGGTCTCTGTTTGAAAAGTACGTAATACGTTGAGCACAAAGAAAGTTAAGCAAGTCCTCAGGTTCCTCGCAGTTAAGTGCCTGTGCACCACTCCTAACTGATCTATCAGTGATTCCGTGTATAACGCAATCAACAGCTCTCTTCCCCTTTATTTCACATCGGTTTAACAGATTTAACTTATCATAAAAATACTCTCTTAAACCTTCATCGACACGAGTGGTACGAGCCAGCATTTCTTCCAGCAGTCTACCATAATTTTCCTCACTAGGAAATGCCCGTTTTAATTTAGCTTGCCACTCGTTCCATGAAAATACGACCGTAGGAAGAGACTCAAACCATCTCTTCGCTAGTCCAACCAGTTTTTGGAGGGAGAAGTGAATGGTTTGCTTCTGATCCCAGCTGTAAATTTGTGAACATTCATTAACTTTCCGTATCCAAGCCTCAATGCTTTGCGACCTATTGGCCGGGTCAAATTCAGGTATCACATTATACAGTTGACTACTTTGCAAGGAATTGGTACTCTTACTTGGTTCAGCCTTCCAGGAAGTCAGGATGTTCAATACGTCCTCTGTGGTCAACCCTTTCGAGTGTTTTCGAGACCGTCGTCGAATCCTTTCTTCAGATGTAGACGACGCGGACGTGGATGATGATGACGATCGTCTTCGTTTCTCTCTGCGTTTACTACGCCTACGAGGAGGAGTATGCGATTCATCAACTGACTCTGCATCACTCATGGTAGCTGAAAGGTTCCATATCATCCGGTCACATTCTATTCACATTATCAAGATCATTTGTCTAGAAATGTCTAATATGTGTATGTGTATGTGTGTGTGTGTGCGTGTGTCTATGTGTGATGGTTTTAGATGTGTGTGTAGGGAGAATGTTCTTGTAGTAGCTGTAAGTGTTTACAAATTATTAAACCAGGATTCACATGACGCATTTTAAGGAATCAAATACATGGTAATATAAGAATCAAATACATAATATCTTTAATCGTGGCAATAGCCTCCAAAATCACGTGGCAATAGCCTTCAAAATCACGTGGCAATAGCCTTCATAATCACGTGGCAATAGCCTTCATAATCACGTGGCAATAGCCTCCAAAATCACGTGGCAATAGCCTCCAAAATCACGTGGCAATAGCCTCCAAAATCACGTGGCAATAGCCTCCAAAATCATGTGGCAATAGCCTCCAAAATCACGTGGCAATAGCCTCCAAAATCACGTGGCAATAGCCTCCAAAATCACGTGGCAATAGCCTCCAAAATCACGTGGCAATAGCCTCCAAAATCACGTGGCAATAGCCTCCAAAATCACGTGGCAATAGCCTCCAAAATCAGGTGGCAATAGCCTCCAAAATCAAGTGACAATAGCCTCCAAAATCAAGTGTCTATTTAAAAACTAGCAGGGCTTGTTTATCTATATAACTCCAATGTATTGTTACCACAGGACGCTCATGCTTAGTCTCTTTTCAAACAACCAATCAACACAACACTATAACCCCAGTCAAACACTGCTGAAGAGTAGCCTCAACCAAGTATTTGACGGGACCACAATGCATGCATTTTTGAAAGATAATGACACTTATAAGTGCACTATACCTCGGCCCAAAATACTAGCGAAGAGTAGCCTCGCTCAAGTATCACAGCCGAAGCACAGCGCACCTCTTTGTGTGAAATTCATGAAATATTGTATCAAAATTACCAGCACGTAGATGCACTATACCTTAGCAAAATTACTGACGAAGAGTAGCCTCGCCCATGTACTCAAGACAAAAGCATAATGCATCCTTTTGAACTGGTAACGTTTAAGAAACGACTTAACCAAGCATAAAAATCATTCCAACCTCAAAAATAATACTAGCATATTACTCCACTATTTAAGCGCACTATACTTCAACAGAAATACTGACGAAGGGTAACCTCGCCCACGCATTTAAGCCGAAAGTATAATGCACTCTTAAGACTCGACAACACTATCAGGGAGTACCCTGATCAAGTCTCATCGGACCCAATGTTGAATAAGATGCCATTGTCAACTTTTAAAATTAATTATCCTAAATAATAGGAAATGAAAAATAACTACACAAGCTCTGCCAGTTAAGTTAAATATTATTTAGCGAGTACATACCTTTTAATAAGTCTTAGCGAAGGTGGGCGCGTACTTTTGGACGTGTCACTTCTGATATATAATAAAACCACTTTTATACTGATAAATTACTTTACTAATATCAAATGGACACATAAATGTTACAAGCTCGATAATACAAGCAGTATAACTTTTAAATAGAATTAGTACAAACTTTAATCTTTTAGCCTATTAGTCGGGGGTCTTACTTGGTCGACCGCTGTTTTTGAACTGATTTCACGATCCCCAAGTGTGTGGCTCGTCTCTCATTTTTCCCACCATGCCGTTATTAAAACAACATGGCGGTTGCTTGTGTTGCCAATCGAAATAAATAAAATTCCAGAACACAAAATCATGACAAGCTGTACCAACGCACCGCCGCGCCGCGCCGCATGCGAGTGTACACGAACGCATTATTTATTCACTGCGACGCCTCTCGGTTCGTTCACATCGTGACAAACATTGTGTACTCTGCTTTACATGATAACTGCGACAATACATCTGTTTTACATGTGACACTTAATCATTTTTAATACTGCATTAAAATTTACATTATTATTACCACCTAAATAGTTGAGCATTTATTAATATTAAATTATGACGCCACAAGTTGCCGCTCTTCTCACAAGTTAGTAAGCCAATATTTCAAATGGTGTTCTATTTTGGTTACATTTAGAGGCTCTTTAATATGTTAGAATATTTTTTTTTTTTTTTTTTTTTTTTTTTAATTTTTTGGCATGATATGCTGAAATAAAATTAATTTAACACCTTATGTACCTATGTACCATATTCGAGCAAATAAATATTTTTGATTTGATTTGATTTAGGATTTATTTGATAGTTTCAAAATATTCTTATTCGTATGTTTTTATTGTATTATGAAAAAAAAAAAGCATTCATAAGCAAATTAACGTGGACAAAGTTGTAGGCAAAGTGCTAGTTCTAGATACTAATTAAAAATCGCAATCTCCTTGACTATGTTGTATATAATTATGTTAAAATATTGTCAAAAATGTTGGTAATTAGAAGTGTTTTCGACAGAATTAAATTTAAATGCAAATGTTACTGAAAGATACTAGAATTTAAAGTTACAAGAGCCGTTACTAGTAACAAAACATTGGTGTTTTTTTTTCTCTATGTAAATATTTATATAACACGTTACATTTGCTATCATGCTCTAAAAAAATCAAGAAATAAAGCTCAAGAAAATGAATGAAAAAAAACCGGTTGGTGGAAATCATACATACATTATACTCCTTTAATATCTAGTACTTAATGAGTGAAATGACAATATTTCAATCATTAGGTTAAGGGAAGGCAAAATGATGCGTTCTGCAGTTCGTTTTAATATGATTTTAAAAGGGAAATATTTTTTAATTTATAAGCAATTAAATGATTAACTAATTCGGTTTCCTTTGCTGTACCTATTTCGCGAAATTTTGTTTTATTTTCTTGTTAGGACCAATCTCTTTAGATCAATTTTTCATAAGTTTCCCTATAAATGCACATTTCGCAATCGTTCTAGTAACTCTTCCAATCATTAATAAACATCTCGAAGCCCGCATGCCCGCTTAATTGCGCCGACGACTCCGCATTCGGTAGCCATTGTTTTCATGTGACAGCGGAATGCATTCAGAGCTGAATATGTCACATAGTCTCGAACTGTGAGGTTACTGGCATTTGAAGATGACAGACGTTTTTACACCGACTTTAAAAAGAGGTTTCTATTGTTGTGTGCTTAAGTGTATGTACTACATACTTACTTAGATTGTTAGTGGTTTTTATGCCAGGTACATCGTATTCAAGTATGTTTATAATTCCTGTACTTATACAAAATATTGTTAAAAAAATATTTTGACACAGTACGAGTATGTGTGAAGTTTCTTGTTGATTCTTCTCCATACAAAAGTACCCTTTGAAGGGACAACTAGAATCAGTCTTTTTTTCTTGTAAAGTGCCTTTTCATGGTCTAATTTAAATAAATAATTTGACTTTGACTTTGCTTTGGAAAGCTTTTCTTTTGTTTTTTTATGAAGGGAAGCTACCTATTTTAAAAGCTTATTCAATGACCTAGATTGCTATCATGAGACACAGCCGGTCCAGAAAATTGGTGAAAAGTGATGCATAACACGTCCAGGATGCTATTTTACTTGAAAGATACGTTTCATATTTAACACTTTTATGTCCTTGCAATCTATTCCCACTACCCACACCAATATTTTAATTCGAAAGTAACTCTGCATGTCTGTCTGTTTTTAACTCAACTCTGCAAAACCGTTAAACCGATCGTAATTAAATTTAACTAAGCTTGCTGCTTGGTATATGGATAAGGATAGGCTACTTTTCAATCCGCGACTTCGTCTGCTTCTGTGATAACCACGGAATAGAAAAAAAAAGTGGAAGTGCCCACACAGTTATCCCGTGCCTGTCACAATTATGCGGAAAATAAAAACAACCTTCGTCAGTTGTAATAAGTCTGTATGAACAGAAAATTAGCTTTTCGTTAAAATTGAATTTGTTGTTCATACAAAATCAAGACTTATTACATCTAATAAAGGTTGACGTTATTTTTAATATTTTTCCGCATCATTGTGGCACATTTTTTCGCATTTGCAGCGTGGTGCCGGCCGCGAATAGCACCACCCCATTTCCACCCGTGGGTGTCGTAGAAGGCGATAGAAGGGTATTGACCAGAGGATGGGCAGCAGAGTCCTTCTGAGTACCATAACACCTACTGCGATCGCCAACATGCATCGGCCAAGCATGGCAATTACGGCTGAACCTGGGGGGGGGGGCGGTTTAGGCGTAATTGCCCTTAGGGAAGACCTATGCCCAGCAGTGGGCGTCCAAAGGTGGACATGATGATGATGAACCGACATACGCGCAGTCGCAGTTGCGGGGAAAGCTATTATTTGACAGGCCCTTTATCTTTGTAGATAGGTCATTGACATAAATATAGCCGACATGCTTGTACTGTTTTCTCTAGAACCATTTGTTCCGTGAGATGAGATTTTGTTTTTGCTAGAAATAGGGCAACAAAAACAGCGAAAACATAATCAATCATTGCCGAGTTGTTTTTGTTATTTTCAGATGTTTTTGTAAAGGTCTGCCCAACAGCTGGGTAGCATAATGTTATTTTGACAATTACTCCTAACTCCGCAATTTCAGATTACAAACTCGGCCATTTGATTGGTTGTGGGTAAGGATCGATCTACAACATCCTAATAGCAAGCGACCGTTATTCATTTTTAAAGTGCCTTTTTTAGGTTTTTACTCGTTTGAGTTCGGGTTTCAGAAAAAAACAATTATTTAAAATCTGTGATCAAAAATTATGCCATCTAATATTCGATTTTGACAGGTTATTTGTGCAGATATATTGATAAGAAAAAAACAGTATTAGGCTTTCAAAAAATAAGTTAAAAATTCACAGCTTTTTGCACCCACATAAGTAAAAAAAAATATTTTTTTACTTTTGCTTACCAAAGTCAACACAAAGCATTCATTTCAATTAAAGCATTCACTTTTGAATTATCAAGGAGTCGGTCAGTTAGTCAGAAAGTTGAAGCTAGTTGCATGCTAGATGCTAGGAGGTCTCTATGGAGAAGAACGAGCAAGAAACTCCACGGACACTCTTTAAATCGAGTTTTAACAAAATACTGGTTATATTATTCTTAGTGCTTCTATATATGTGAAAACAATGCAGGTAAAGAGCAATAAAAAACATTAAAAAAAATAACAAGATAAAAGTAATTCACCATTCTTGTCCATTGATTAAGGTTATAATTATGGGTAATTATCCGTTTATCTGAACTGGCTATAAAAGTATCCATACAATTTTTAAGATTAATCTGAATTGGCTACTTTTATGCCCCGACGCCATTTTTTTTTAGTTATTTTAATTATGTCCAATTTACTTAATTTTTTTACGTAACACATTATACTTCCATGCAATAATCTGTGGGGTCTTGAAATTCCGCTCACTGTGGTATATGACAATACTAGACGAGAATATCAGGAACATTTATTTATCTGTATCCTTTTTCTGTCAATCAATCATGTCGTTCATAAGACAATAAAGCAATATTAATAGCTGGTAATGTGGAAGTTTTAATTGTATTATTATAAAACGACGTTTTCGTCGTTTTATAATAATACAATTAAAACTGAAAAAAAATGAATCATCGAGATTAAAACTAATAAGTAAAACTTAAAACAAAATAAATCGCAAAATTGTGTGTTTGTGTCAGCAGTCTATTAGAGCGGGGAAGGGAGTGGAATGGAAGAGTGGTGGTGGTGGTGGTGTGGTGGTGGTGGTGGGTGTGGGTGAGTGGTGTGGAAGTCCGGCGGGAAGAAGCGCGGCGGGGAGAAGTCCGGCAGGGAGAAGCGCGGCGGGGAGAAGTTCGGCGGGGAGAAGCGCGGCGGGGAGAAGCGCGGCGGGGAGAAGTTAGGCGGGGAGAAGCGCGGCGGGGAGAAGTTCGGCGGGGAGAAGCGCGGCGGGGAGAAGCGCGGCGGGGAGAAGTTCGGCAGGTAGAAGCGCTGCGGGGAGAAGCGCGCCGGGGAGAAGTTCGGCGGGGAGAAGTTCGGCGGGGAGAAGCGCGGCGGGGAGAAGTTCGGCGGGGAGAAGCGCGGCGGGGAGAAGTTAGGCGGGGAGAAGCGCGGCGGGGAGAAGCGCGGCGGTGAGAAGCGCGGCGGGGAGAAGTTCGGCGGGGAGAAGCGCGGCGGGGAGAATCGCGGCGGGGAGATGTTCGGCGGGGAGAAGCGCGGTGGGGAGAAGTTCGGCGGGGAGAAGCGCGGCGGGGAGAAGTTCGGCGGGGAGAAGTTCGGCGGGGAGAAGCGCGGCGGGGAGAAGTTCGGCGGGGAGAAGTTCGGCGGGGAGAAGTTCGGCGGGGAGAAGCGCGGCGGGGAGAAGCGCGGCGGGGAGAAGTTCGGCGGGTAGAAGCGCTGCGGGGAGAAGCGCGCCGGGGAGAATTTCGGCGGGGAGAAGTTCGGCGGGGAGAAGCGCGGCGGGGAGAAGTTCGGCGGGGAGAAGCGCGGCGGGGAGAAGTTAGGCGGGGAGAAGCGCGGCGGGGAGAAGCGCGGCGGTGAGAAGCGCGGCGGGGAGAAGTTCGGCGGGGAGAAGCGCGGCGGGGAGAATCGCGGCGGGGAGATGTTCGGCGGGGAGAAGCACGGTGGGGAGAAGTTCGGCGGGGAGAAGCGCGGCGGGGAGAAGTTCGGCGGGCAGAAGTTCGGCGGGGAGAAGTTCGGCGGGGAGAAGCGCGGCGGGGAGAAGTTCGGCGGGGAGAAGTTCGGCGGGGAGAAGTTCGGCGGGGAGAAGCGCGGCGGGGAGAAGTTCGGCGGGGAGAAGTTCGGCGGGGAGAAGTTCGGCGGGTAGAAGCGCGGCGGGGAGAAGTTCGGCGGGGAGAAGCGCGGCGGGGAGAGTTCGGCGGGGAGAAGTTCAGTTCGGCAGGGGGGCTAAGTTCGGCAGGGGGGCTAAGTTCGGCAAGGGGCTAAGTTCGGCCGGGGGGCTCAGGGGGCCTAAGTTCGGCAGGGGGCTAAGTTCGGCAGGGGGGCTAAGTTCGGCAGGGGGGCTAAGTTCGGCAGGGGGGCTAAGTTCGGCAGGGGGGCTAAGTTCGGCAGGGGGCTAAGTTCGGCAGGGGGGCGATCTTAGCGATCAGGGGGTGGAAAACCGGTACTTAAGGCAAGGGCCTTAAGGGCCTTGGAAAACCGGTACTTAAGGCAAGGGCCTTAAGGGCCTTGGAAAACTGGTACTTAAGGCAAGGGCCTTAAGGGCCTTGGAAAACCGGTACTTAAGGCAAGGGCCTTAAGGGCCTTGGAAAACCGGTACTTAAGGCAAGGGCCTTAAGGGCCTTGGAAAACCGGTACTTAAGGGCCTTTAGTTCCGTCATAATCGAGGGTAAAACGCCACAGGCATGGTGCAGAGGTCCAAACTCTCCAAAAAGGGCGACAATGCCCGGCTGCAAGTTGTTTTCAAAAGTCATCACGAATCGTCTCGCGCGCATGTTTGACGACTTCCAGCCTCCCGAACAAGCCGGTTTCCGAACAAGCCGGTTTCCGAACAAGCCGGTTTCCGAACAAGCCGGTTTCCGAACAAGCCGGTTTCCGATCAAGCCGGTTTCCGAACAAGCCGGTTTCCGAACAAGAACATAAAAATTAAGGGACACTCCCTTCCCCGCTCTATATCAGATGCGACACTTGGAGGGGGGCGCTCAAAATCGTAAGAACTGTAGCGCTGTAGGGACTGCTGACACAAACACACAATTTTGCGATTTATTTTGTTTTAAGTTTTACTTATTAGTTTTAATCTCGATGATTCATTTATTTTCCAAGTTTTCGTCGTTTTATAATAATACAATTAAAACTTCCACATTACCAGCTATTAATATTGCTTTATTGTCTTATGAACGACATGATTGATTGACAGAAAAAGGATACCTACAGATAAATAAATGTTCCTGATATTCTCGTCTAGTATTGTCATATACCACAGTGAGCGGAATTTCAAGACCCCACAGATTATTGCATGGAAGTATAATGTGTTACGTAAAAAAATTAAGTAAATTGGACTTATGTCCAATCATTCCATCGACAATGGCCGACAAAATGAATAGAAACAATCAGTGTCAAGTGTGGCGCCGCCATTGCCATCCTTCGAAGGCTACAAAACATTGTCATTACCGTTTGGAATGGATCCCGGTGAGTAATCGAAGGGTAATCGTAGATGGATCGCCGGATGTCCGCCGAGACGATGTGCATTATACTTAACTAACGATTGACCAGGAAAGTAGGTACTTTTTTTTCACTATATTAGGTACTACTTCTTGGTTTGACATAATAGTTGTTTTGTTTTGAAGTAGTAAGTTTTACTGGCTGACTTTGAACTCGTAGGTAGGTTTTTTGGCAACAACTAAAATTACTGCAGACTGCAGCAACTCTGAAATATCTTCCTACCTGTCAAACAAAATCATAATATTTTTTTATTTTATAGAAAACCGGTGCCCCTCTTTTAAAATTACTCCTGTGTCGTATTATAGGTGCGTTTACAAACATATAAACTCACATACACAAACAGTCAGACCCGAAACATCTATCAGTAGATCATACAAATTTTGTTCCGTGCGGGAATCGAACCGGTGACACGCAATTTTCATCCTTAGAAATATATACGTTTCAAAATAAATACTACCATAGATATTAGAGAAGAAATAGATGAATGACCGGACATCCGGCTGGCGTCTAGGTAAATAATACATGATATAGGATAGCAAAAAAACATTTATATTTGTTTTATAAATCCAACAAGCTGATGCCCGCGACTTTGTCCGCGTGATTCTTGGTTATCGGGGGTTTTTTTTGCGCGGAACCCTATATTTTTTTCGTAAATAAATGTACTCTTATCATAATGCGCATGTGGATTGCTTTTACGCAACAATGCGCCGCGTGATATTTCTCAAGGATCCCTATTTTTTTCAATTGATAAATGTAGCATATTGTTACGTAGGTCGGTACGACCAAAAACGTCATGGTAGCGCCACCTATTATCGAGTAGCAGAATTACAGTTCTGGAATATTCAAAATGGTTAAGTGTCGTGTTGCAACTTTTTCGATCAAAGTAGTGTTTGCTAGAATGTTCGCGTATATGACCTAAGCTAAATAGTGGACCGCGAGGCGCGGAGAGTGAGTTAGTTTTTAGAAGCGAAACTGAAAACTGCGACTATTTCGAATACTGCGATCGAATCAAGTGATATTTGTAAGTGATTGATTATTATTATTGAGTTTGTACCATTTAAAAGAAAGTGTATGTTTTTTTTGGTGTAAATTGATGTGAATTATTTATCCGGAACCCCAGCTTGTAACACTATGTTACTCGGGGATAATGTAGCATTCTAATAGTGAAAGATTTTTTTAAATCGGACCAGTAGTGTTGAGTTTATTCGTTACGAACATACAAAAATAAAAAAAAAACCTCTTTTTGTTGTAATATTAGTGTAGACTAGCTTTAATCCGTGACTTCATTTGCGTAGAAGTCATCCTGGGCTCCTTATTTTGTTTTTCATTCCTATTATATCTTTACACAATTCATCTCTCTTTTTTATTTATATCTCTACTAATATAGTAAAGCTGAAGTGTTTGTGTGTTTGAACGCGCTTTATTTTGAAACTTATTTCCCCAATTGGAAGCTATACGTTATCTCTGGGTGTGTGCTATATTTAACTATAAAAAAATTAGGGATCCGTAAGAAAAATCACGCGAACGAAGTCGCGGGGAAAGTGGTATCATACCATAAAATATCACACAATTTATCCACTTTTCTTAGTCTCTCAACGATTAGTTAATCTGTGGTCTCTCCCCTTTGTCTATGATATTTTTCTTTTCAAGGCCTGTAGAGAAAATGTCTTTCTGTTAGCGTTTACGCCAACGGAAAAATCAAATTGTATGTAATGTAATCAGTTGACGTTTGCTTACCAGATGTCACGTGATGCAAATATGTCAACTGTATACTATTTGATTTTACCGTTGGCGTTAACGCTAACAGAAAGGGATTTTGTATACAGACAGTTCGTTTATAATATCTACGTAAACCGATTAGCAACAAAATCATGGCGTCCTATGCATCCTTACCAGAATTTAATACCTCGTAAACGTCAAATTCTAATGAGTTAAGCACACACACCGTATCAGCATGGACAATAAAAATTTACCGCTATTTATATTGCAAATTGAAAGACAAAAGCTTTAACTAACGGATATGTCATGCCTTATCGGTTTGAGTAGCTGCCATTTTATGCTAATATCAATACTTTATACCTTGGAAACGTTAATTTATAGAAAATGATGGTATTTTTTAGCTGCTGCCCTGTCGAGGTAGCCCCATTTTGCGAGATTGGCGTTACACCTTCCCACTTGGGTCCTTAAACGGTTCAGATGAACCACGGAAGGTTAGACCCTGCGGGTAGATGCTCGCTTGGTGGTAGATATTGAGTGGGTGGGGGAAAAGTGTCCTGCCACAGTTTGCAACGGGCATCAGCCGGGTCTCCTGACAAAGGAACTACCGATTTTAGGAAGCTGTGTCTGCTTATTAAACGCTGCGTTGGTAGTTGCGCAAATGCGCACCGAATAAAGGGTGCCTTGTGTCACGCTCCTGTTTCAGTTTCTCAACTGCACTCGCAACTTCCCTTCGGACGTGTGGAGGTGCTATTCCGACTGTGTGGTATAGTAGTCTGACCGGGGTCGGTATGAGGCAGCCGGTGATCGTACGGCATGTCTCATTTACAGCTACATATACTTCCTTGGCGTTGGTGGAACGGTGCCACACTGGACACGCGTATTCACCTGCAGAGAAGCAGAGAGCCAAGCCAGTAGTCCGGAGTACGTGAGGTGAAGCCCCCCAGGTGGTTGATGTTAGGCGCCTGAGTAAGTTGTTGCGGGATTGTCTAACTAACCATTGACCATCAAAGTACAGAAATCATTAAACTTGGAAAAAAAATCACTTTGTGGTGCTTCTGCCATGATCATTAACCACGCATCATGGATTCATGAGGCAAATGCGCCAAACCAGCACATTTTGCAACAAACAACTTATGGTTTGCCTTTTATGCTGACTCTAAGTACTTATTTTATTTTAGAGCACAGTGGAATGCATTCCTGGAGCGCAGTGGAACAACCCTTTTAAACTACGCAACGAATTTTTATGCGGTTCAACAATAGATACCTAGTGATTCAAAAAGGTTTATACGTAAATCTACATCACCCCCATTTAACCGGGCGTAGCATCACTCGTATCTTCACCTACGAATGCTCTTTTATAAATATTTAAAAGTTGAAGAGTTTGTTTTTAATTGCGCTAATATCCGGTAGACTGCCACTCAGTCGTAACAACCTCCGATCTACTTTTCCGCAAACCGTCCATACATTAGACATTTCCGATTTAATGCCGTATGTCAATCCGAAATTTCACGGGGACGAAGTCGCGGGAAAAAGGTATTGCTCTTATAATCTTGCCCCTTAAACACCGCTTTGCCCGCTTTTACGTAATCCGTCATTTAATCTGTGCATATCCAATAAGGGCAGGAAATCTGGCTTACATCCACACCACTTGAGTTCATATGGCTTCATTCATATTTTACGTGTAACGTGATAACTGCAGTCTTATTCATTCTGAAACTGGTTTTTATTGTGGTCGTTAAAATTATAATCTCATTTTAATTTAAAGCTTGCGTCTGTGAACAGAAAAGAGATGATGTTGGATATGAGTAGGTATAGTTTTAAAGTCTTTTCATTTAAAAAGTCTTATTTCAATTGTTCGTCGTTTAGCTGGAGAAAGGGCTGATATGTCAATCGTCGTTATCATAATGGAGGTATGATTGTGAACGGGTCCAGTTGACCAATTCTAAATATGCATTAGGTCAACTGAACCTACGGGATCAGTTCAAGTGGGATCGGTTAGAAGTAATATGTCAAGCTGTCATAAATTAGCTATATCTATAGCTGAAGAGTAGAGAAGAGTTTGTTTTATTGTTTGAAGTGGTTTGGTAGAAGTGTGTTTTGTAGTGGCTATATTTTTATATAGAAAATCGTGTCGTGGACAAAAGTTAGTTACTTAGTTGGAAACCTAATCTTGTCGTACATAAGTAGTCGATTGCACAATATTACAGGTTTTGTGAATTCACATTAAGATTTACATAAATTGCAACAGTGATTTATCGATTCTCTCTAATTCTCCAGCGTAAGTTTCTGTTTGCCCTAAACCAGAAAAGGGGTAGGGAAGAAGTATGGGGGGTTATACTCATCATCATAAACAACTCATGCTATGGAAACAATCCTGAAATCGCGGGAAAAAGATAATGTTCCATACATTTTGTAGATTTATGTAACACAAACGTAAAGTACAGTCGATATTTTTTAAATGAGTTAGTTTTGTGTCTGTCAACTGTATCCAAGATTAAGAAAGGAAATTTAAAAAAATAATGATATCGAACTACTGAGCAAAAACCCAACGTAACATTAGATTATAGCATTTTCAAGTCTACTTCCTAACCAATAATTACAAACATTTCACGCTGTCGCCATTGGTTGAGAATGGCGTCGTTACATTCACACTGAGCAAGTGACTGGGATAACACAGCCATGCAAACTGCTTGCTTTACATAATAGATAGATACAGAAGGCTTAGTTCATACAACCAATAAGCGTACACGTACGCACACTTACACACTTCACGTATAGCGTGCAAGTGCACTCGCAACTGGTATTTGTTTAAATTAGTTTTTTAGTGCGTGTGCGAGTTTTTATACGTACTACGACCGTGTTAACGTAAATTTGTATTGACACTGGAACCTCTAGTGGCAACAGAATTCCATACAAATTGACATGAGCGAACGTTTACGTTAATGCGATGTAATAGGTTTAAAAACTCGAACTAGGCCCCGAAGGTATAGTTTGAAGAGTATTCGATTCGAGTCGATTGTAGAATTGGAGATACGACTAATCTTTGCAAGCGAGCACAATTAGTATCAACATTGATAACAATAAAGCCCTAAAACTAAATAAATATTATGAGCAAAACGGATTATTTTCCAATTAAAATCGATCGAGGAATCAATCAATCGATCGACGAATCAATCAATCGATTGACGTTACTTCAATAAGCATATGTGCGTATCTGTGTGCGGACGCCTGTTTTCGCTCGTTGTATGAAGTGGGCCTTCTACCGGTACCTATTGTAAATTTTGTAGGACAGGCATGCAAACTGCTTGCCTGACCAGATATATTATAACGTATACCGTGGGAACCGGTCGCACTGCCTGCAACCGTCCTAAGGGCTCTACTATGGGTCTGCGAATTTGAATAGTTTGATGGATGATTAAGGATATATCAGGCTAACTGGTTTTGTTTCAAAGAGGAAACGGTTAGAATAGAATAACAGGTCAATTTAGATAGAGTGTGTTTAGGGAGGAATAAAACACACACTCACCCCCCCTGACCTGAGGTGGCCCGTCACCAGTCGGGGGTTGCGGAAGTATCTCGAGTTCTCGCGACCCTCGACATAGGTGTGAGATAGAACACCAGGGTGGTTTTTAGTCAGTAGGAGTTTGACAGACCCCTTCGCCTGCCCCAGGGCGGAGGACATCCATATGGATTTTCCACCCCGGAACAAAATAAAAGGTAGAGTGTGCTTGTGGTGAACTGTCATTCCATCTTTTCTTCTTCTTCTTTTTCCTGCCCTTATCCCATGTTACTTGGGGTCGGCGCAACATGTTTTCTTCTTCCATTCCGTCCTGTCCAACGTCATGCTTTCACTGACTCCCTTTTCATTCATATCATTCTTCACACAATCCACCCATCTTTTCTTTGGCCTTCCTCTCCCTCTCCATCCATCCAAACTAATATTCATAGCTCTTTTGGTCACATGAGTTTCGTCTCTTCTCTTATATAGAAATTGACAGCTGACCTCGAATTTATTTTAGTTGAATACATCGAAGGAGATTTTGTCAAATTAACACTGTAAGACAATAAATGGGTCGTTAGAGACTAACATAAGGATCTCTAACTGCCACTCTCAGAGACGACACTTAATAATAATGAATTATTAATAAGTGACATGTCAACAACAATATTTTAGACTGACTGCGTTCCAACTCTGAGTGTGGCAGCGAAAGGCCTATCAATTATCAATTATTGATAAATTGGGCTCGTACTGTTTGCTAACTGTTTTGCTGTGTCACCTTATAAGGAGCACTGCGGGCTTCCTTTTTTAAGGAGTACAATTTATTTGGTTACGATTGTACAAATTCTACCTTCCGTCACTTTGAAAATACTCTTTGAGACACAAAATTCACTATTAATTTACAAAAGCAAGTTTTCTTTAAAAAAAAAAATGATTAAAATGTTTTAAGGTTTTCATTACACTCTCTTTTGACTTTTGTATAATGTTGTCCATTACATCTTAGACTGTGTCGAAGCGAATAACTCCGTGAAATCGGTCAGCGATCAATCTAGATAGTTTCTGAAATTCGCAACGAAGGTTTGCGTGGAAATACTCAGTTACAGTCCAATGAAACACGTCACGCATATTACTGCTGCATAAAAAAAACAATGTGAATTGTTTGTGCCATGCTTAGATCATCGAAGGAAATTAGCAATATTTTATTGTATTTGGACCTATTGTTCCACTGCAAGGCGAAGACCTCCTTTTCCAGTACTCTGTATCTTGAGCTAGTGTGAACCAATACTGCTTGTAAGCGTCAAGATCTTCTCGCCATCTTTGCCTAGGTCTGCTATTTCACTAGACGTTTTCCAGGGCCTCAAGTCTCCTATTACAATAGTGTCAGAATGGTCTATCATTGATTTCATAATTGTTGATTTTGACAAGTTTGGTAATCTACTAATATAATGGCGTCATTATTACTTTCCAATGGTCAACCACTAACACTCCATTGAAAGAAATGATATAGAATGGTGATCTCGTACATAATGACAAATTAATGCCTGACTTAGTTTACAAACTTCTTACTACTTCAGATTGCTTATAACACTTATAATAATATGTAAAAACATATATAAATGAAATCTGACATGAATAAATGTTCAAATTTAGTAGTAGTATTTCGAAAATCATTTCTAAAACGGGTTTCATAATAATGGCAATACGACAATGTCATTTTAACACAATTCTATTACGAGACCATTGACCGACCACTGATCGACCATTATGAATTTAGCAGATTACGAACTTTTAGCAAAATGACAATGGGATCGTATTGGAATGACGAAATTATAAAAATAGCAGACTTGGCCCCCAGGACCCACAATGTAGTTGAAATTTTAACAGTCTGATGCTTCGTGGTCTGATGTTAACAAGATTTTTTTTTAAAGAAAATTTGTCTATATCCTAAAAAACTTAGTAGACATCTTAATATCGAGTTTGGTTTACGTAAATACTTGTCCGGTACACTCCATTGCTCGCTGTCACCGGTTAATCGACAGTTTCTACTGATTAGTACTGATTTCAATGTTTAGAACGCATTTAAAGCCTTATGTACTTACTAAGTAAAATGTTTTAGCTAATAAAAGACTCAAAGCTTTCAACAAATGTTAGGTGGTTTATATAACATTAGGAATGAACACTAGTTACTTTACAAAAAAAGCATTATTCCTGTCACTGCGGCACAACTGACATGATACCACGAGTGCAAGATACAGATGAGACATAGTGAGGCTAAAGTATTTTATTCTTAGATACTAAAACCCGAATTCTTAAACCTCTGTCATGTTGATAGCATAAATCCTAACAATTGAGGCCAAAGAAAAAAAAATTGTTTTTGTATAGTTATAGAATAAAGCTGTAAATCACTTAAGTGAAGAACGACATCTATTTAAAGACGGAAAATGTCGCCATTCGTGAACTGAAACAAGAGTCGTCAGAGACCCTTTCGTATTTCACGTGAGTAGAGAAAACGAGGACCATCTAATCACAGGCCTAAGGAAAAAGAGGATAAAATTCGATAATACGATATAATATTGTGTACATAATTAGATTTTACCCGGATTTCGATCGCGTGAATGTCAGTTTTGACAAAGTCATGGATTATAAAGAATCCTATGTCCTAATCTAGATTCTAAGCTATCTCTTTGCCAAACATTACGATCTGTTCAATGGTTTTGCGTTATAATGTAACAAACAGACAGATAGACACTTGCATTTGTAAAATTTGTGTGAATTGATAACTTTTCTGATGTCCACAGTTCAATTTACCAACACGTTTTTCCCAAATTCTATAAATATTCTCAAGAATTTGCTAATACATATTAAAGCCTTATAAACTTCTCAAAGGTTTGCGTAACCTTTTTATCCTTTAGAAACTTAAAGGTATTCTCCAAAAACTTTTCAAAGACCAAGTTTTGTAAAGATTTCGAAATGATAAATTAGCAGGTAGGTAGAAAGACGTTACAAATAAATAATAGGTTGAAGTTACGACTGGTAGGCAAAACGAGACGTTATTGGATTACGGTTACCAGGCGTTAGGGAAAGCATAAGAAGCAACATGCCATTTTTTCCAAACGTAGTACTTATCGAATATCTACATAATCTGATATAATGTGAGACCAGTCGCAGATCGAAAGTGAAAGTATATGACGCATAAATAAGGAAAATTGCGGAAAATAACACAACATATAGGTACATAACTATTTACAGTGTGTTTGAATGGCGGCCAAGAGAAGTTGAGCGGAACCTCGAATTCGCTATAATGACACAGTGACGAGAGTCGAGACTAGCTATTCAGGTACCTAAGAAGCAGATATATCTGGTATTTTGGTCCTAAGTTCTTGGAAAAAAGGCTCTATTGTCTCTTTGCTTCAATCTTTTTCGATCAATTACAGATTTCCTCTCACCACTCCACTCCATCCCCTTCGGAATATCCTTTTCCTTCTGTCTTAATAAACAGCAACGTAGAAAATAATGAAAAAGTAATTAAGTTCATCATATTTATTGATATAAACGTTGTGAACATAAACTTAGGCTTAAGAATGTTTCTAGACGCAAAATATTATGTTGATTTAAATGACTTAACACTAAAATAAAGTTGAGTTAGGTCTAGACATAAATAATTTCAATTTCCTAATTAAGATCTATTGATTAAAAAGTACCTATCAAATGGATAGCCACAGAGGACGCGCGGACTGTGGACCCACCATTGATTAAAATTTAATTAAAAAACTTTTAACAAGCTTCTAACGAAACTTTTTCACCAAAATGAACATCCCTTTTGGAGGGAGCCGGATTTAAAGCAAGCTATTTTATTAAACGAATATATCAACATTTAACAATGTTAATTTACGAAAAGCTCATGTATCTCTGTCCGGTCGTCTGCAAAAGCAGGAAAGTAATTTTAGGCTTGAAAGTAACAAAGAAATAATTAAAAATGATGCCTTAGAATATCCAATAAATAGAGCGAAGAAATCAGATGGACTGAACAAGGTAAAAGCCAGGACAATAATGAGTGATAGTAATTGTGACGGCTACAAGAGGAATCTGTGATGATCTGTTATATAAGTAATGTCCGCAGTAACGTTTAACTAGTTGTAAAATGATGAAAGAAGTTCTAGGGTCAATTTCCGCATCATTTATCTTTACGTCAGACAAAATGATGATTTTCAAAATATTTCATCAATATCTTCCTACCTTTATCCCAATTTATTTGAGCTGGGAGCATTATGTCCTTTTCTTTCATTTTATCTCTATCAGTCATCACATCAGTGTTCACTTTCGTTCTAGCCATATTCTCATTTACACAATCTCCATCTATTCTTTAATGTCTGCCAATTTCAAATCATTTTGAGGCTTATTTCCAATTTCAAATCTAACTACCACTCAGTTAACTAAATACGGTTATTTTGTTAACAAATCTAATAAATAACTGTGTCCTTGATAACCGACAGTACAAGATTCGGTTAGATTACTTCAAACTGGCCTGCCCACACACGCCCACTCGGTGTCGAAACTTGATGTTAACTCACTCGGAATTATCTTAAGCATTTTGTTTTTAATGTTACTTTACCTAACTCAGATGCTTGAGGTGATTGTGGATGAAAAGAGTGACTTAAAGATTAATATATTTTTAGATAAGTAAGATGTAAGTTTGTAAGGAGTCGTGTACTGCAGCTAAAAATCCTGTTAAATAAAGAGACATTATCTATTATGTCCAGAACTGATCATAAGGGTAAAGGCTATTTGCGTTCTGTGTTGATTTCATGTGTTGTGTCAGTTGGAAAGAGTATTTCACATTGAATTGCAAAACTAAGAGATGGTCCGCCAAGCGGAACAATAATTAACTGAGAATAGCAAAGATGAACAAGAATTAAACATAGGTAGACTAGGCCAACGGTCGAAATGACGGCGAAATATAATTCTACATTTGAACAATTTTACACAATACAATAGTTCCAAAGATAGACTCATATAATTCTTAGCCCGCTAGGGCCGAGAGAAAAAAAAAATTCCCTATGCAAAGACCTTAAGAGTGAACATAAACCGTCAGTCTGTTTGTCACACTGTATATCCAAAAGATATAGCAGGTATAAGTATCGTAGTAGTTTTGGTGGAGCACTTAGCCAATTTTATTAAACCTAATTCCTTAACAGGTCTATCACCGGACCCGTTTGGGACCCCAAAGGAAATCACAGGCAACAGTTTGTTCCCTCTTTAATTTATTCCACAATTGATTCCAGCCTCAATGAAAGTCGCAGAGATGCAAAGTTGTTTACGCTGTATCGATCTGTCGCGGGCGGTTGCTATAGCAACCACTTATGTACAACTACAGTTTGATTCGAGCGAATAATCTGATGCCATTCATGCTTGCTTTTATCTTCTTTATTGGTTTTTGGATTGCTTATGTTTGCGAATTTATCTTAAGCTGTGTAAGGGCTTATTACTCAGCACGTTTAGATCAGTATCGTATAAATAGCTCTGATGAGATAATAATTTCTTCTCCAAAAACACCTGTTATTTAAGTTCTATCTACAGCTGGTTCATCATCTTCTTTCCCCATGTTTCATGTTACTAAGGATCGGTCCATCACATTTTCTGCTTCAATTCAGTCTTGTCAATTGACTTGCCATCACTGACTCCCTTTTTTCTCTGAAATCATTCTTCACATAATCCATCCATGTTTTCCTGTCCCATCTCCAATCAAGTTATTTTGTCTATGCTAGTATACATCTTACAGAAACACGGACAGGATCTTGGTCCTTTGGAGTGCGATGCTGTTATGATTTTTGAATCAAGGGACCCAGAAGACAGAAATAGCTTAGAAAGCGATTGCTACCACCAGCAACTGCAATACCAAGGGAACTGTGAACCTCAGAGTCATAGTTCAAGTTCCAAATATCATACATAATCGACCTAGCATTACTTGGCGACAGATTGTCGGGATATTGCTCTCATTTTGCCGATGATCGGACACTACGCCCACACAGAAAAGAAATGGGGCGGTACATTACAAAGCAAAAATAGCGGTTTCATCCAAGTACGGTTAGAATTAATTCCCGAATCAATGTTCAGAGTTTGAGGCAGTTTGTTCACCGGTCATGTCTATAAATCAAAATGGTGTCATCTGATACTAAAATAGAGAGTATTTATCTTTAATTTATTGCTATTCAGTGTTATGTCAAGTCATATTGATATTTGCATAACCGAAGATAGGTATTCGGCTAAACATCTCGGAGTAGATACTTTAGTGTTTTCTATTTTTAGCATTGTTCTAACATTTTGCATATTTTCTTTCTGTAATTACTTCTATATTTGCTTTCACAGGTCTTTGAACCTAGCTCAGGAGTCAGGGACTTCATAGAACTGGGGGACTTGTGTATTTTTTTATGTGAATAATTTTTTTATTATTGTTTCTTCTAAACACAGGGTACCATGTAGCCTATCTAGAAGAGCAGTAATCCTCCCACTAACTAGATGTAAGACAATCGTTATCCTATTGTTACTTCGCCACGTATCTAGTCTTAGTGAAACAATAAAGCTTTATTATTATATTTTTTTATTAAAAAAATATCTTGCTTTGGATCACCACGTCAAAAAAGCAAAAACGTGCCCTTGGCGTCAAGATACATATTCTACGGAATTACGTATAATAATAATAATAATTAGAAGATTTATAAGAAGAAAAAGAATAAGAATAGAAGAAGAAGAAGAAGAAGAGAAGAAGAAGAAAAGAGGACGAAGTAGAAGGCATAGAAGTCTGTCATGATGTAGTCGTGACAGTGGCGCATGGCTTGCTGGGCACATTTTGGTTTGTCATCTATACATGACTGTGGCGGTTAAAAGGTTAAGTGATTAACTTCTGCAATTTCTACCATTTTTCGAGTTGTTAGGCCCCCATTAATTTTAAATCTACTCTAAGCAAGTTTGGAATGTTACATTGAACTATTATTGCTGGATACAAATGTAAACACATTTGGCTCAATGAATTAATTTGACGTTATTCATTGAAATTAGGTATTGAGAGACAATTTGTTAGCTCGTTTTAACAGAACTAAGCTCAATTATCATATTTACCATTAGCACTATAAACAGTCGTTTTCATTGTATAAATCAAACCACAATTTCGGTTAACAGTCCGACATGATTTGTATACTTACCTAGTATTCGCTCCCAATCAATTATTGAGCTCGTCGGTCACTGACCTACCGTAAGCAATGGCCGCTGTAAACTGTACTAAAACATTTAAATTAAACTATCAGTTTCCTTTCAACAGAAGTCAATCGGATCGTTAACAGCTATTGTTTCAGTTTATTTAGATTGTAAATGCCGATGGTAGTAATCAAAACACAACACAACACATCGACATTCTTGGTAGTAATCGGAGAGATAACTTCCAAACTACCAAGGAAAGGGCAATGTCCTGGATATAAATAATTGTGATGCTATTTTACGATTACCATCTACGATGCTTCGTCAGTCGCCAGGTTTTAATGCTCATTTTGTCTATTGATTATTGCCAGCCTACATCGCACACAGGCAGTGGCAGTTAGGGGCACCCATTTTTTTATTGATCAATCAATTGATATTAATTTATTGTCGATTCGTATGATTGGTGGCTCGTACATAGGTAGGGTTGCCAGGTCTTTACACCAAAAGCCCGCGCAGACCAGCCAGTTTAACCCGACATTTGGGTAAAAAGGCCGGACAGCCCGCTCGCCTGCATAAACCAACACATGACACATGTTAAAAATGGTCAAATTTAAAAAACCTAGCAAAAACCGGGCAGGCTAGACAACGTCGAACTTGGCCGGACACGCAAACAAAACACCTGACTGTGTCCGGCTTTAACCGGACGCCTGGCAATCCTAACAACCCTGGCAACCCTATCTTGGTTAACTGAAACCGTTGCCAACAGCAACAGCTGCTGCTGTTGCTGGCAACAGTTTCAGTTAACCAAGATTGTTTTGATTAGAGTTTAAATAATAATATTAAATGGTTATATCATACAATAGATGTACCTACTTATGTTTCTCTTTCGATAGACCAATCAGAAAAGCATAACTAGTTATATCCTCCTTATTCTGCAATTTAAGTGACTGTTCTATCATTTAAAACCTTTGGTACATACCTACCTACTTACTTTAAAACGACCACAACAAAGCAGAATGACCCAATGACCTACGGAGTCACGGAAACAGTTGTGAAGTGCATATTTCTTAGAAAAATAACAGGACAATATTATGATATTAGGATGTCGCGTCGACTTTACAAGTAAAATGTTATAAAAATATAAACATCGTTGTTACATTTAGTAGGTACACTCTGCTCAATACACATTATGTTCGGTACCTAGCTACGGCAAGGAGGTAAGTAGGTATATGATTAGATTTCATACAAAAATCATAATTTGAAGTCGATTTTGCAGTATTTCAATAAAATGTTGGTTTTTCTTGTCAACAACAAAAAAGCTTTTAAATATGAAAGCATTCAAAGAACTACTTACCCAGGTATATATTTACTTAAGTTGCTTAGATTATCCCCACTGTGTCTTGATATTTGAGTAAAATGCTCTAAATCCCACCTAAAAAAATTACGTGCCTTTTAGCCGCCGTTATTGATTTCCATTCCACGACAAACGGCGTCCATTTTGTATATTTTTTGCGATTAGCGGCAGTCACGTTTAGTGCACCCACGAGTTGGAAACTTTTTGTAAAAACTTCGTTACGCCTCCGGGCTTTGATTCGCTCTGTGATTAGGGCTGTTAAATTGCAGTCCAGATTTATAGGATAGGCGTATAGGAAAAAGGACTCCTCAAAAGGACCATGATGTTTGAACTTCTATGTGTACCTACTTATTTGACTAAAACTATGTACCGTATATAATGTAATGTACCTGACTATATTATCTCAATAATTGAAAAATTAAAAAGTAATTAAGTTGTTATTCCATTTCGTTTGGTAGGTAAATACTAAGGCTGGACTCACACATTCTGAATTCCTCTCTGAATTCAGTGTCGGAATTCATATTACATTATTAATAAGAAAACCCGGAAATGAATACAAATCATAATTTGACAAAATCAGAATGTGTGAATAATGAAATTGTATGCATTTCTAGGCTTTCTTAATAAAATTAATAATATGAATTCCGACTCTGGAAGAATTTATAATGTGTAAGTCCAGCCTAAAGCTAGCATAGCGAAAATCAAAAGGTATTAAAACGTACCTATCGTCAATAACTGAATTTTGAAAAAAAAAAAAAACAAAATTAAGGAAACCGATTTCGGTGCACTGCACTCACGCAAATTACATTAAGCCGGATAATCCGGTCTAGACCGGATCAGGGGCAGCCCTATTCGTAGTTACGGCATCGTACTACCACAGTCTGTTAAAAAAAGAGTTTAATGGCAGTGATTCACAGACATACAAAGGTAACTACCATTCGCGACTTTCTGCCATAGTTAAAACGAGCAGTTTGGACCTTGGACCAATCGACAGGCACTCGATAAATTGTTATTGTTATGGGCAGCTGACTTAAACGATGCAACTTATCTTTATTGTTATAAATTAGAAGCAAAGTTCAATACGTTGCAGTAGACAGAAGGACGAGAGAATTTATAGTTTTTGATTTGTAGTCAATTTTATGTAAGTTTATTTGGTAGTTAAGAGGATCCAGTTTGTGGTTTCAAATACAAAAAAGAATACGTGCATGTTCTTTAAATGGTACTCATTTTGAAGTAAGGGAGAAATGTGTACTAATTTTGGAGGAAAGGGTACTCATTTTGGAAAAAAGACCACAAATTGCATACTTAATTGTTATTATTTTGGCATGGGGTGCGGGATTCGCTTAAGCATTCATAATATGTACTACCTAAGTGCCTACCATTCTGAAACATACATAGAACCTTCAAGCTTGGAAAAACTAATGGCGATAGATTAAATCAGAGACTGGCCGTAACATTAACCAAGGGGTTGATTCAATACTAGTTATCTAAAGAAATCAGACCGAACACGTAAACTCTTTCAATAGCTTGGCCTCAAGAATAATACCTATAGAAAACGAGTAGAAGTAAAAATGTGCTCATTTATTCACATCCGGCGACTATATCCTTCTAAAAGCACATTTTAAAGCACTTTAAGTCTTGCGTAACTCAACGTACAAAACCACAGCAAATAATTGCTACGTTAACCTACAATTTGGATCATCATAAAACAACACAGTGCAATTACTGGTATCGTTCTACAATAATACACTTCAATATTTTGACACTGGCAACAAATTACGTCATTATTCTAAGTATACTTCTAATAGGCTCTTTACACTGGCAACTTTAACGGTCGCTGTAAAAAAAAATAGATCTGTTAAAGTTTGAATTCGAAATAGGAACTACTTTTTGACCGCCTCATTAGGCTAGTGATCGTTGATGCCGGCTTCATCAGATAACATCGCGATTTTCAGTTTAGTTCTAATCTTTTTATACTCCAGCAATTCAACGTTATTTTATTGAAACCACGAGTACCTATTTCTTACACAGGGTAGGTACAGTTGGTTATAACCAAAAATAGGTCTATGGTCAAAAAAGGGCAGATTTAACTTATGGATAGTGTTTGTTCAATTTACCGACCTCGGCTTCACCTTTCGGGGCTTCAAAATGTGATGCTGTTAAGTACGCGAAGTGAAATTGCAAAATTATTGAATACTTTATGTAGACGAAAATAAACAAAGAAGTTTGTAAGACTAGACATTATCAACGTACCGCTAAGTAGCTGTATTACTTTTACACTTACCTAGGTACTCAAAAGACATAATTTCCATTCGTACCCTAGAGGCTAAGTGTCAGCTTGTATGCTAAGTCCCTAATTCACTTCACAAATTGTCTTGTTCTACATAACGACGTCCATTGAGAGTAAAAGACAATGCTCGCTGAATGACATCTAAAAGTAGGTTAACACTGGACATTAGCACAATGAAATCAATAATAAACAATGATTCTTTTGAATGAAATACTACTGTGAGAATGGCGGGTTTAGACTCCGTTAGTGCATAGGAATGCTTTTGTCATTCGGAAATTGACATTTCGAAAATGGTGAGCCCGGGTCTTTTCTAGAGTCGATATTGGTCTTAATAATAGAACCTTTTTAGAGTCGCAAAATATACGTAGTGTTCTGAAAGAGCGCTTAAATAAAATCTATAAAAAGGGGAGGAAAACACGCGTGCACTTTGGCGTCCATTATGCCATGTAGCATTTTTAAGTTGCAAAGGTAACTTACACTTTTAGTTGTATTCCAACAATTCTTAGATAAAGGGCGTAAAATATTTGTCCTTCAACTGTAGGTTAGATATTATGTAACAAAAGTCAATTAAAAGTTTCACCCAACCAACCACCCAACCAAGATCAGGTCAGCATGCAAATTCACCCTGCTTCAATGGTCTTTACTTCCACGCAAAAATAATATCACAGTAGAGTTGGCAACTCCCCAAAACTACTCTTTCAGCAACGATTCATTATTTTCAGTTCCCTTTCCTTTAATCCTTAAAGCCATCCAGCCGCCATCAATTTTAATTATCAAAGTAAGCCAACTATTCTTTATTCTGTCACGCGCCTCCAAAATGGCGGACTGACAGACAAGGACCAAGGGCCAGACACTGTTGTCTTAACATCAATTGACAAGGCCAAACATATTGTATTAGAAGATTCTGTTTCGGATAGATTGAGATTATGTAGACAGCTATGTAAACTTAACGTGATATATTGTCTTAGGACGAAGGACAGTCTGGGTAAGGCTCAAAGTAACGACTATTTACAATGTTATGTTTATGTGGTATAGAAATTACTGAAGTTGCCGAAGGAGTGGACTAAGGTTTACTGACACAGCGATTTTGTCCCTATGAATCGAAATTTGAAATCATGTATGTCAGAGACACCCCCCCACGCCCTATCACGAAAAGAATCATGGCAGGATTTGTACACAAAAAATTAAGATGTTTAGAGAAGTTGAAATTCTAATTCTTATTATTCTTGGGAACCTAATTATTTTCAGATATTTACAATATTTTTAAAACCCCGCAAAAAAGTTAATAGTTTAACGAAAAGCTCATTATTTCAGAACAAAACGGCGACTGACAGTAACAGTGAACCGTTTCGCAGTTCTTACATTGAAATTGCTTCGTTTTATGGGAAATAATATCACAAATAATGATTATTTTGTTTCCACACACTTGTCACATCACTTGTCTGCCATTTTATAGATCCGTTAACTTCACTTGTCACTTTCTTTTTTTTTATAAACACAAAATGGGCATCGATATGAAACGAAAAAGTGTTATTATCATTTCGTAATATTCTAATTATGCGGGGGTTTAAAAATATGCCAAGCATATCAATCTACTCCTAGTAATGTACTCTTCACATTGGTAAATATTTTAAACCCTCTAAATTACTTTTTTTTTCATACAAATGAATGTATGAATCTCGCCATGATTCTTTCTGAAAATTAAAGACAGCTAACTTGCAACTCTTAAAAGATCATAAATCACACCTAAATACCTATTAAATACTTAATCATATTCTGTACATTTATAATCTCAAGTACTAGCTTTAATAAACAAACACTTAATTGTGACAAGCAATTAAGCCAATCAGACGTCAATTTTCATGCTTTGGTAATCAAGTAAATTAAGATTAGTGACCGTCACGGAGAGGCAATTCTCCGAGGTTATGCACCGCTAGAACTATTTACATAGCCAAGCCAGATGATCTACGTAGATACATAATTATAATACTTAATGTTTATTTGGTAGTTAGGTAAGGTGATAATGGTGCCAATTCCCTTGTTCACAAATTAAAGTAAAATTAGACAATTGTCATCTCTTACTACTAGGCGACAGATAAGAACTAAGTTAGAGATGTTTAATAAGTTTTTCTTGAACTTCGCTGTGTTTTTAATCAATACGTTCTGAAATGACAACTATAATTATATGAACATTTTAGATCAACTTAAATTGACAGCTCATCTGTAGGTATCTTTCTTGTTATGTTAGAGAGAAAGAGATATATGTAAATAGCTTAAAATAAGTTTAGCTCGTTCACAATTGAGTTTCTCTGTAATAGGAGAAACGACAATTAATGCTAATATTATAATATCAATTTCTAATTATACAAATTAACTATCATTTAGTTTTCACGAATGTCACAATGGCTCTCATTCAACTACAGATTAAATAGACCCTGATGACATTACGGTTTGCCACCGTAATGGCGTTAGTAGCGCGACTGAGATAATGAAAATATATTGTTTTCTTTACAAACATACTATATTATGAGACTTCTAGGAACGTGTCAGGTGGGTACTATAATACCGACAGGTTCAATCTACTATTATTGAGACAGAATTTCCATTATTACCTCTTACATTGAATGACGTATATTATTATAATATTCCTAATACGACTAGTCAGCCCTCGGAGCGGATTGTCAGGTCCTTATTACTAAATTAGAATAGAGTTCATCTCATTGGTATAAATTAATCAAATAAGGTTGGATATTATGTCTACAGCCAGAAACCAGCCAGATTCTCTACAGTACCACAGATGATATAAGACAGTACTAACTTGTTTGCGTATCAAAATGGCTTTTTGTCCTTGTGAGTTCAAATGTTCATACCCTGGATTCATATTTTGTCTCCCTCTTTGTCAAAGAGGAAGCTGTAGGGATTCACCAGACACAACTTCCAGAAGTAAAAAAAGCTTCCAATGAGTAGTGAAAAATGTTTCAAACACGTGACTCAATCTCTAACCACGATCATGATTGAATCTACAAAGAACTACCTATAATTACAGCAATATCCATACAACAAAATTGACTTAGCACTCTTGAGACAAAAAAATCAGAGAAGTAATTTGTGGAACGGCCGACGTACCCTGGGCCACTGAACCAATTTCCATGCGGTGTTCACATGGCTGTCAACACTGATTGTATTACAATGCGTGCCAATAGCACTGAATAAGTGGCAACAATTTGCGTTGTTACCTCTTAAGAGACGTGTTAACTGTTTCCGAAAGGAGTTCAATCGAAATGGCCTTAATAGTTGGTGAAAACAATTGAGCTTTGAAAAAAAAAAGAACGCTGCCCAGACATACTTAAATGCCTGCAATAATTATAATTTCCAGTATTGCGGGTGCGTTGTGTAATGTGTATGTGCTTATACTGGGTGTATGGGAAAGGGGGTATACATGCGAAGGGAGGTTAATATACTCGTAAAACTGAACGACGTTCAACCGAAAAAAAATCCGGAATATCTCACAAACATAGTTCTTTGAAAATTTGAGTGGAATTCAAATAACATCATTATGTACAGTCGAACACGCTAATTGGTTTACAGGCAAAAATATTAATCTTTCTACTATACTCACAATATTTTTTTTTTTTTTTTTTTAACTGGAGCACGTACGTATCCCTGGTCCCTACGTACTAAAGATAAAAAAATAAAATAATTAAATAAATTGTTAGTGTAGTAGAAAGATGAATATTTTTGCCTGTTAACCAATTAGCTTGTTCGACTGTACCTAAGTAAAACAATGCGATACAGTGTAGACACTATAATCTTGGTGATTTCCAATATTAATACAACACCATTTCAACTTTTAAATGTAACTGTCAACATTTTTCAAGCACCCCGTTTTCAAGTCGTGCCCACAATTACATATTCTCATCGTTTGCCTTTCTCGAATGGCTCCCATATTAGTAAAATACCTTGTTGCCAGTTATTTAATAAGTTCTTATTTCTAATATTGCTAACTAATCATATTTCCCGATATGGTGTGGAGAGGTTTATATTAGGCACACCCACATTATCCATACTGTCTATTGGTGGTAATCTTTGCTATTAATCGAGAGCAAATTTAAAACTTTTAGCTACTAAGTGCTACTGGAATAATAAATCAAAGCTGAATTACAGATGGTAGACTAAAAAATATTTAAGTGAAAAGAAAACTGCCACAAAGAGTGCGCCAGACGGAGGAAGGGGAGGCGATCGACTCGACTCGGCGGCTAGCAGACTACTTTTTTCTCTTTTCATGAATTTGTCTGAAATAAGTGCTCACTTCGGAGTCAGGCGGAGCTAGATTGCTGCAAAAAATGTTGGACTTTAGGGGCAAAAGTGAAGTCAAATCGAATTGTACACTATATAGTGTGACTGGTAATTAGTGTACGATACTTAAACACGTGATTGTGTTCATGATAGTTATCAAACAACTTTCCCGAAGAAAAAATGTTTTTTGTACTGGTTCACTTTAGACCACAGGCGTGCGCGCGCGCGAATTTCATACGGCTGTTGTGTTATTGTGATAAAAGTGAACCAGTACAAAAATCATTTTTTCTTCGGGAAAGTTGTTTGTTATCATGAACACAATCACGTGTTTAAGTATGGTACACTAATTACCAGTCACCCTATATAATCTACTAGCTTATGCCCGCGACTTCGTCCGCGTGAATGTCGGTTATTGCAGAAGAAGTTGCAGTTTCAAAAGTAGCCTAATGACCTCCCCCAGGGTTAAAGCTATCTTCATGGCAAATTTCATCAAAATCGGTACAGCCGTTTCATCGTGAAAGCGTAACAGACAGATATACTTTCGTGTTTATAATATTAAGTGAGTAAGTAAGTATGGATTATTATGGATAAAGTATTTATAATATTAAAGTATTAAGTATGGAAGTACAGATTTGTGTTCGATGGCTGAGGAACTCTTGCCTAAGTAACAGCCGTACAGATCTACATGTATTGTCAAGGTTAAGCTTCTCATGCCGCAGTCCATTTGTGGTGACCATCCATTTCATACCGAAACCCCTCCGTGCCTCGAAAAGCACTTGTACCGTTGGTTCTGGCTGTCACTCGTAGATCTTTGACTGTCGTTATTGGGTAGTCAGAAGCCAGAAATTCTGACAACCAGTCTTATCAAGGGATCCTCTTGTTAGCCAGTAACGGGGTTGTGGAGGTCATACAGGCAGTCGCTCCATGTAAATTACTGTTTTTACATAGAGCACTGGCTAACACGATACCCCTTGGTAAGACTGGTTGAACAGTTGAATACCAGTGTATTCAACTGCATCGGGTTAGATTGGAAGCTGACTATGTTGGGGCATAGTTGGGAAAAGGCTAGGCAGATGAAGATTCTGTTCGATGGCTAAAAATGCATTACAAAATATTTGAGGAGATTGGCGCTGATAGCTGAATTACAGATTTCTGCCCAATTCGAGTACACCAAGGTTTGTTCATGGTTAAGTAAAAGCATTATATATTTATATCCTATGTATGTTATGAACAACTATTTAAATTTTTGGAAATAAACGTTATTATTAGAATATGATTTACCTGTTTACAGGCTGGATTTAAATTCACTGCGTACCAATCAAGGTGTGAAATGACTCACGAAGTACGAATGACTTACAATGGGAATAACTCCAAAATTAAAAAAAATGCTGTTATCTGCATAAACACGATCATAATAATATAGTACAAAACAGCAAATTTTCGCATTCATGAATACTGAAACATGTGCAGGGGTATTATTCTGAAAGACTTCATTCTAAACTTCGAATCTGAATTCGCTGCGAGTTTCTTGATTGACATTCTAAAAACTCGGTTGGTAATTCGAATTTACACTAGCGCCACCCTTGCGAGCGAGTCAGCGAGTTGAACTAAATTGACACGGAGATTTTGACAGATAAAGTATGAAATGACGTAAGAAGTGGCATTCTGTAAGGTAATTTTCCCGTCACTTCGACGCTCACTTCGAACTCGAACCCGACTTAAAGTGTCAAATATATCAAGGTCATTTTAAACCTTATGCGAAGTGAGAGTGAATAGCGATGTGAGATGCGAATTGTTGTTTGAATTTTACAGAATCGACCTACTGTGCATTAATACAATTTTAAACTGATATACATAGTACCTAATGGCATTATTGTTTATTTACATTTTTCCCATAAAATTGTTACCTTGAAATAGTTTTACATAATATGTAGAACGCGCGAGCTTTGGCGTATAAATTGAATGATAGACATGGGCCGTCCATACATTTTTTGCTAGAGCCTTACGCTAAGCACAGACACCAGACATTTTATAATATTTTTACAATGAAATGTGACCGCTTCTTGATTATCAACATGATTTCGATAGGCAATATTTCTGAGAAATTCCAAGGACAACAAACCAAGGATTTAATGATTTGGAAATGGGGACAGGGATACTCCACTGGTAGTACCGACACCTACATCTAATTCATGACTAAGAAAACACTTAAAAATACGAGAACGGATTTGAGATTTGAAAATTCTTACAACTTGTAAAAATAACAATAAACTTTGTGTCTATGCCTACCCAACAAGTCAACTTTTAACTTCAATTCACACCTTATTATTTTTTCATTAATGTCTAACAAACAAAAAGATAACAAATATAAATACTCCCAAACTCTCATCGCTACACCAAACGGATCCAGTCGCGATCGAAAATGCGTTTGTGTGTCGAAATCATGCAAACACTACGAACTCAATCTGCTAGCACAATGAACTTGGCGGAGCATGATTGAAAATTGACGTTTGCAAAAAACGTACCTAGTCGATTGAAAATTGGAGTGTGATCGATCTACAACGCTTTTGTTGTAGGTTTCAAAAGCCTGGAAGCGGTTTGAAGAGTGGGTAAGTTAGTCAGATAATTCAGGTTCTAAAAGTTAGGTAGGTAGGTATCTATGGAGAAGAACGAGGAAGGAACTCAACGGATACTCATTTCAATCAAGTTTTTACAAAATCCTGATTACATTATTCCTGTTAACATATGTTGAATATGTGAAAACCATGTACAGTCAGCAACAAAAGTAGATTAACACTATTACATTTTCATATCGTCTAAAAAGACACAAAAACAAATACGATGTAAATAATGTTTTACAGTATTTCAGGTTATAGTCAAGAGTTTATTTTATCTTGATTTTCTATCCTGTCCGTATTTCCTTCTGCTCGAAAATAATGATTTAAAAATCTGAAGTGTTAATCGCCTCTCGTTGGTGACCGTAACTACATAGTTGAAGTGCAATACAAAACAATTTGAAAAAAAGTGAAGTCCTGAAGTTAGATCTAATCTTTGTTTTTTTTTTTATTACTGTAAAACTTTATTTATTTTCATTTTAAATACAATATTTACACGTACAATAAAAAAGAAAAACCTATTACTATGAAACAAAAAAAAAACTAATATAATAAGGCATCAAAAAATTCCTCCACATCGCCTTCATCTGGGAATGTGCCCAAGAGACTGGCTGCATTGCCACGTTGGGTGGCAATGCTTAACCTCTGCCCAAAGTAAGAACCAGCTCTTGAATCACGGGAAGAGTCAACTAACCTTTTGGAAATTTCCTTAAAAAGAAGATGAGCACTCGGACCCCACGATCCGAGGGTTTCAACCCCAAACGGCTCGAAAATAAAGTTATCACCAAGGATACTATACTTTCGCCGTTTGAGGTTTTCTGCAGCCGCAGCAGCAGCACCAGCACAGCACGCTGAGGTAGGAAGATGAGATGGCGCAAGAGTATCGACGCACGTAGCGTCCCACACTAAAGGCCTAATCTTTGTTAGATTAATGAATTATCTTGCTAAAGCAAGAGTTATCTAATGTGTTTGTTCGGGTCAACATCCGAAACTACTGTCCGATTCTGTAAATTCATTCGCTATTATGAAGCTATGTTATCAATCACTGAGTGTTATTTATAGGGTATACTCAGATTATCAAACAAAAGGCAGATAGACCGTGCGGAACACTGCGAGTGAAGCCACAAAAACAAATACAAATTCAATAACGAATACCTACAATCTCGTGATTGTATTCGCTCTTGAAAATTATTAGTTTTTTTTAACAATGCTTCGCTTCGTGCTGTAGGTACTGACTCGTGTCAATACACAAATACGAACTAAAGGAATTGATTGGATTGAGGAAGGGATTGATTGATTGATTGATTTTTGAATTTGCTTTTGTGGCTTCACTCTCAGTGTTCCGCACGGTCTATCTGCCTTTTTTAATTTAAGTAAAGTAAACTTTACTTTATTATCAAAAAAATAGGGATCCGTTAAATAAACTTTACTTTATTATCAAAAAAATAGGGATCCGTTAAATAAACTTTACTTTATTATCAAAAAAATAGGGATCCGTTAAATAAACTTTACTCTATTATCAAAAAATAGGGATCCGTTAAATAAACTTTACTTTATTATCAAAAAAATAGGGATGCGTTAAAAAAGTAAACTTTACTTTATTATAAAAAAAAAGGGATCCGTTAAATAAACTTTACTTTATTATCAAAAAAATAGGGATCCGTTAAATAAACTTTACTTTATTATCAAAAAAATAGGAATCCGTTAAATTAAAAATCACGCAAATGAAAACTAGTTGATAATAATGTCACCTTTTACCAGCATGCAAGTGGTTTTAGAAATGTCCAGGATCAATTTACAGGCCGACTTTTAGTTGCAAACGTCCCTTTGTGTCCTATAAGCCTAGTTCTATTGTCTTCTACTGATATTGAGGGAATTCGAAAATATCATTTTTTTTTCTTACTCCTCCTCTGTTTTTTGTGATTCATATCTTTACGGGATCCAAGACAGTTGAATCATTTCTCCGCGACTCCGGGACTCGTCGAGCTTTATTGCTTTGGCGCTTTTCTAGTGGTCGCCACTGTTGATTCTAGCTTACAGAAGTTGCAGTGGTTTAGGATTAGTGTAGCGGGCTTGTCCCAATTTAAAAAACAGCCGACTTTTAATTCACTGGCTGACTTTTTTAATATTTCTAGGTTGGTTCTATAATAAAATTTGTCCATATTTGTGACTACGCAACTAAAATGTAAGGCCAGTAAATTATAAGGGGCTGCTTTATATTGTATCTTAAAGTATAGTACGTGCCACGAAAGATGAGACTTGACACAGACTTGATTTGACTTGCGCAGTACTCGATTTAAAGGTAAGTTACCTTTATATCGAGTACTGCGCAGACTTGACACAGACTTGATTTGACTTGCGCAGTATTCGATTTAAAGGTGAGTTAACTTTAAATCGAGTACTGCGTAAGTCAAATCAAGTCTGTGTCAAGTCTCATCTTTCGTGGCACGTACTGTACCTAGGTATAAGTTATTCTAGAGAAACACTGATGTAATATTCACATACGACATTTGCAGTTTTCTTTAGTCATGAAAAAGTGATAGACAGTGTCTAGTGTTAATTTGATGTCAGCAGTTTTAATAATTATGTGACAAAAATAAACAGTACCTAAATGCTTGCCTGTACTAAAAATATATCAATTTTGCAACCTATGAATTAGGGCATGCAATATCGGAAGGTTCTCAATTCCGGAACTGAGTTCCAATACTGGAGATGTGACTCCGGAATTCCGGAACTGGTTCCGGAACTGGTAAGTTTTAAAGTTTGTTTCAAACCAAACAAGATTTATAATTATAGCAGTCTTGTAGTTATCAATTCGGATTTTTTATGTATGTTCGGGCATAACTCCGTCATATGTAGTTGGATTTGCATTTTTTTTTTGTTCGAAAGGGGTTTATTCCGAAATAGTCCCATTTCAATTTTATCGAAATGGATTCAGCGCTTTAGGAAGAAATCAACAAAATCCGTTCCAAACGAGCGATATTTTAGTTTCTTGAATCTTTGGAGGACTTTCAATCTCTTTTTTAACTGTGTCGCCGTTTCTTAATGGCTTTTTAGTATCGCCGTAACATCCAAATTATTTCAGTTTGGATGATAAGGCAATACTAAAAGCGGAAAAAAAACAAAAAAAAAGACAACCGCCTTCAAAAACTAAAATAAGTGGTAATTCAATACAACAAATAGAACTATGCCACCGTGACCCACTTCCAAAGCTAAACTCATGTATGTTCTGTGCTAAACTTATTTATCACTTTTTAGTTTTTGAAGGCGGATGTCTTTTTTTTTAGTTTTCATTTGTAACAAATTAAACATAGAACATCTTCCTCTCTTATTACTCTCATTAAACCGTAAAAACAACAAGGCTTATTTTTTTATCACACATTAATACTCGTAATATCCATAATAAAACATAGGTACGATATTTGAATCGCACTATGTTTACGTGCATTACATACATACGAGTCATACGACATAGTCTCTATCGAGCTGCTTTTGTAAAGTTGGTACATTATTTGTTACATCATTATCAGAATCAAGTGCGGAGGGTTGTGCAGTCAAAGTCAAAGCATTTATTTCAATTAAACCATTTACGGGCACTTTTGAATTGTCAAGGAGTCGGTCAGTTAGTCAGAAAGTTGAAGCGTTGCTCGTTCCAAAACGTAGGTAGGTCTCATGGAGAAGAACGAGAAAGAAACTCCACGGACTCTCTTTTAAATCATGTTTTTACAATATATTGGTTACATTATCCTTGTTGCTTCTATATGTGAAAACAATGCATACAAAAACAAACAAACACCAAAAACAAAAAAAAAAAAGAAAGGCCATGGCAGTTAAGAGTTGACCAATCTCTACTGACAGCGCCCGTTCACGAACATGACGCGTTGTAGAGTCAGTTGTAGAGTCGATGGGCTCGCTGGTGAGTGCCGGTGATGGAGTGCGGGGAAAAGGATGCGCGTGTGCAGTCAGCTGCTTATGGAAAGTTCCACAGCCTAATTTAGTTGCGTGTAGAAATAATAATAACCAAATTCCGGAATTCCGATATTACTCCTCTCAATTCCGGAATTGAAATATCAGACCAATTGTTACGGAATTCCGGAATTACGAAATTCCGGAATTCCGGAATGCATGCCCTACTATGAATGAGGTAACAAAGAAATGAAACATACCTATAATTGCCGATTTTGCTTATTGAATTTCATATTCAAAACTGTGAACATTGTGAAATCAATTGAAACGCGTGATACGGACAGTTATGGCGGTATAATCATGTTTTAATTCTAATAAACTGTGATTATCTGGTTTCTCATATAAACAAAGTAATTGCTGGATATATAAATAAAACTTCGTTTTTTTAATAATCGGAAATGGGCGCCAATCATTGAAACAGTAGCACAAAACTATATGAGCTGGTTCACTTCCTTTTTAAAAATTTGAAATTGGAACTGCAATTGCCAACCTAACAGTAACCAAGTTATACGGTTATACCCTTGGTTGCTTGGAGGTCTAACTTCAAATTATTATCGTAACCAGGAATTGAATTTTTATAACCATTTAGCATACAAAAATGTAACAACAGAATACAGTTAGGTAGGTCAAACGCCTTTAAACACCAGCGTGTTGAATTGTTTCGACCAATTTATTAGAGTTATATTTTATCGCGGGTTGTCACGCCAGCTATTTTGAATTTCTATACAGTACGAATAACACGCTACGAAAGTAATGTTGCCATAAAGATAAACAATTTTTAAGTGGAATGAAATATTATAGCACGAACTTCTACTTAGTGTTTTTACCCTAAAACAGTCGTTTATTTGATCAACAAAAGACAGTGTTTGGTTAGTCAATTTCGCAGTTTTTCAAATTAATATTTCATAGCAATAGAATATGTACGGATTTCGTGAACCCAGAGTTCCGGACCTAAAAATATTTGGTAGAAATAGGAAATCCTTCGGTCGTCTCTAGGGCTCGATACGACCATAACCAGCGTTCTTTTCTGCTAGATTGAATTTCGTAAAATGATATTTTGGTACTATGTAATTAATAGCCCGTTAAACAACGTTGTATATTGGACAGAATATTTGCATTTAATCCTACCAACCAAAATCCTCGTTGACTCTTCTATTAGTTAATACTATTTGCAGGCAATACCTACTGGCTTCTCAGGGACAATTGGCCATAATATTATTGATTAGAAAACTAAAAGATCCGATGGAGGATAAAGGAACCGGCTAACTGAACCAACAGTCGCGGTCACTGTTACGGTGGTCTTCAATCACCAAAAGAGGACCAAACGGCATAATAAATCAACGAACACATACTCCATGTCCCGGAACAAGTAGAACATAAACAAACCGTTATATTGCACAAGTACATATTTTCAAACTGTAAACACTGGCAGTTAGTCCACTAACTATCAATCAATAAAGTATGTAACCGATTTGTACCACTCCGCACCACATGACGCAAACATAACGCGCATTCTGCCAATAAATACGAGTGCTGTGGCGTCGGGTGTCACAAGTGTGTCTTAAGTGTATCTATGGTGATTCATCATATAGACTAATCTCTATGATCGTCCGGAGAACACGCGCCAATTCGACTGTAGCTAATCGCATAACGTTGTTTGAAATGGAGCATTGAAGAGGTTAGCAGATGATACGAGGTGTATAATTGAACACTGGCACGCTAGAGCTTTATACGAATGAGCCAGTGTCATGATATTGTTCTTTTAATTTTATTAACATCAAAATAAACTAAAATCTAGGACAGAATATGGATCATCAAGTTATGGCGCAAAGAATCATTGCAGGATTTGTACAAAAAAAAATTAAGATGTTTAGAGAAGTTGAAATTAGAATTTTTATATTCTTGGGTACCTAAAGAGTATCTTCAGGCATTTAAAATGTTTTTAATACCCCGCAAAAAAAAGTAAATAATTTAACGAAAAGCTCATTATTTCAGAACGAAACGGCGACTGATAGGAACAGTGACACTGACAGCCTCCGTTTCGCAGTTCTTACACTGAAATTGCATCGTTTTATGGGAAATAATATCACAAATAATGATTATTTTTCTCCACACACTTGTCACATCACCTATCTGCCAATTTTATAGATCCGTTAATGTTGCTTGTCACTTTTTTAATAAACACAAAATGGGCATCGAGATGAAACGAAAAAGTGTTATTTACATTTCGTAATATTTTAATTATGCGGGGGTAAAAATATATATAATATATAAGTATATCAATCTACTCCTGGTAATGTATTCTTCACATTGTAAAATATTTTAAATCCTCTAAATTATTTTATTTTTTTCATACAAATGAATGTATGGATCTCGCCATGATTCTTTCGGACCAAAAACCGGTCGTTATATTTTTTTTGTATTCTCATTTATTTCTCGAACCAAAACTACTTTTAACACTGTTTACATAACACCAAGTAAACGTACTTTAAGTGACAATAACTTCAACAAAACAATAGTTACTTAACACAGCATTAAATTCTCTGCAACAATATTGTACAATGGCAACACTTTGTAATACATCTTCTCCTGCCTTCAAACGTGATCAGCGACCGTGAAGGGTTTATGAAACTACTCAGAAATAAATAAGTAGAGTAACCATAATTCAGGCTTCTAATTGACTTTAACATCACTTTGTAATGATGGTGAAATAATTATTTTCATCTGTTGAGGGTATCCATTTAAAGTCAGAATTTCAGAAACACAAAAATGCTGGATTTATTTCAAATGCATAGTAAATAGAGACCTCTACAGCAGTTCATACCTACTTAGATAACAATGACTACTTAATTATTACACCGGAACCCGGATATGATGTAAACAAATAGGTACTTAAAACTGTTAGGCTGGTGGTTGTCTGTTGTGTTATTGGGTTTTTAAGTCTGAAATTGGCAAAGGCAAATATACTTCTCAGCGAAGAACTCTCTCAAATATTTACAGGTTCAATAGAACCTGGAAATATTATATATTTTTATAATATACATATTTTGTATAATATATATTTTTTTAAACCCGATTAATAAATCGGGTTTAAAAAAAAAATTATAATACCAGTTCAAATTAATATTACAAAAGTAATCTGCAGCTGAAGTATCTTTGTATTCTACCCATACACGTTCAGTCACCGTGAAGGGTTTATGCAATCGCTGTTCATAAGGAATACAGTGACCGCGCTCAAGGGTTTAAGAAAGATAATTAATATAATTACATTAAATTATGTAAATTCAAAACGAATAAATTGGCACTTCTTGTGCATCATTTAACTACTTAGTAAATAATCTATCAAAAACGTATTGGGAAACCAATAGGTATTGATGGTGGCACTACGTTCGTATCCTACTCGTAAAACCGTTAGATTTATACTCCATTACATCGCATTATCACCAGCATTGTTGCAATGCTAGCATGTCATAAACTTCGTTATTTTACGATAAATACAAAGCACTGTAAACTTTTGCCATTTTCATTGAAAAAAAAAACAGTAAAATGCAGTTATTTAAACAATATATCCAATAGCTATCGTTATTTAGCCGCTTTTTGTCAAATGCAGTACAAGTGTACAACTGATAAGACATCTGTAATACCCAAAGTAGGTGTTGTAAACTACAAAGAAAAATCGTTTTTATAATTACCTAACTAATTACTTAATCTATAAAGCAAAACAAACGAACTAAGGTTAACTGAGTCCTTGACATTACTTGACACTTCACAGTTTGTGCGGTCTTGAACACAGAGTCAATATCAATACGATACGGTAAAGAAAACCTATTGGATGAATTAAACTGGTTTTTGCTATCAAGCCTGCACGGTTGGTTTCATAAAAGCAATTCTTTAGTGGCTCGTTGTCTGGAGCGATGAGTCATACTAGATAGGAGAGAAACATAGTGTGTGAATAAAAAATTGGATATTATAGTAAATTTGATTTCGAATTTTACAGTGGCAGCTAATTACTGGCAAAATATAGGTGCACTAATAACTTTTGCCTATACCTTCGGGAAACAGACGAGATATTAATAAAGTTTTAAACCTGGAAGGTATGAGCCTGCAGGACGCAACTGCCTTAAACATTTCACATACCTATTTAGAAGCTCTTGTTTGCAGTATATAAATCTTATTGAATTCGGTGAGGGAAAACCAGAATACAGAATAATAAGTACCCAGACAAGCTAGGTAAGGTAAAACTGTCGATACAACCGTAAAATCTAAGTATGTTTACACAAATCAGTATTTAAAAGGCCTTGGTCTAGACTTAAACAAAACTAAGAATAGGGTATTACACCCATTTTTGAAAAGTGTCTCAATGAAATTCTGTAGTGCTAATATGCCACCAAAAAAAAACACAAAATTTTTATTCAATCGATAAGTGCCATAAAAATGCATTTAAATTTTAAATTTTCAAATTTCGCGCGTAGTTTGACGAAAACGCCTCTTACTGGACGCCATATTGCTCAGCATAAATGACGTCAGTTCGTTTTGTATCAAATGAGCTCATATTAAATATGATAATTGTATATCATTTAAAAATAATTAAAAGCATATTTTGTAATAGGGTGTAATAATGAAAAAATTACGTTGGTTACGAAAATAATAAAAGTACAAAGCCTATATTACGCCAATCGGTTGACTGACAGTTGACAATTTTTTGTTTACACAGCCGTATGGCGTAATAATATGGCCGCTACTATTTCACGGTGTTTTATAACAGATTAAAAATACTGAAAACTTTAAATTGAATTTAAAAATTTGTTTTGTCATTTTATTAACTAAAACTTACATTTTCCGACTTCTTTATGCTTAAACTGTCTCAATAACATATTTATAGATTTTTTCTCGTATAGAGTAAAATACCCTATTAGAATAATAATAATGTACTTACTAGCAAAATATTATGCAAGAAATTCACGAATGCTGTTTGTTTTTTTTTGGTTATATAATTATAATACTTACTACCTAAATAAAACCATACTATCCATACTTCATAATACTTTATCCATACTTAATACTTAATATCCGTACTTTCCATACTTTTAATATTATAAATGCGAAAGTAACTGTCTGTTACGCTTTCACGATGCAACGGCTAAACCGGTTTTGATGAAAGGAGGATGGCGAGGCTGGACCCACGTAATTTAAAAATTAACGGAGCACCGTGCTCGGACTAGTTTATACTAATTATAGTAACAAGTTTATAAGAGTTCTATATAAAAAATATTGAGTTACTAGAGAATGGGAATTAAAAGTTATTAATGATTTTAGTTTATTAAAAAATAAGTATCGTGCAGTTTCCGAACGCAATGTTTTTTACGAATTACATTGATACATTCCAATCTACACTACTGATTTACCCTCTTAAAATACTTAAGTACGTTTTCGCTTGGCAGATTTCCTTTTTATTTTACTTACATCTTGTTAAATAAACCAATAACGTATAAAACGAAACATAAATACTGTTATAAACAGTCCGTAAAAATAATATAAATTATTTTAACAGTAATGAAAACATGGAACGTAAAAATGGAACGTCAGTGTCGAATTGTCATGTCATTTGATGTCATTGTCAATTCATTCCATTGTTTGTGTTTAACAGGGGTGGGATTCTAATACTATTTTTGCGATTTTGTGGATTCTTGACAATTTGGCTTGGCTTTACCTTTAGACTGACGACCGACTTGCAAGTGATTTGGAATTTCTCAACGGTTAAAATGCGTTGTGTTAATAATTGAGAATTGCTCGCTTACCGAGACATCGTTTGTCTGATGAACGTGATCAAATAGTTGAAAGAGTACAGAAATGGGTGTACCCGCGTGATGTAAGTATATTCATGTACTAATTTGTTTAATTTCATGAACACAAATCATACAAATATAAAATAAATGGAGCAAGCAAAAGTAGAGATTTCGTATACAAATAGGTATGTAGTTTCGTATATAATACTCTTATCATAATTATGCTCTTCCTGCTCGTCTTGCAGTATTGGGCAACACAGGAGCATCTCTTAATCTTCTGAATATAATACCAACCTGAAGTATTTTATAATACTGCAGATTACGGTCAGTGGGTCGTCTTAGGTACTGCTTGTGGTGCACAATATTAATAACATTTTAAAATAAAATACTGCACCGGTATCAGGACCCAAGCTACCAATGGTAAGAGAGCAGAATCTCCTAACAATGTTGTATGACTAGGTGTACCACTGATGAAGTACAACTTCGCAGGCCAAGTCAAGATACTTGATTAGAAGAATATAACTATTTTTGTATAACCACACTGCTAGCGTAATAACCTGATGGATAGAGTTTTTGGATAAGTCTGTTCTTTAATCTACTCAGTATGGGTACCTGTACCACACATGCTTTGGCAGCATTGAATGTGGTAGTCACATTCTTAACCCAGAAGCAAAACATGATTATAACTTAGCTTGTAAACATTTTTTGTGTATCCTTAACCATAGTAATAATATTTTTAGGTAACTGGAGACAACTATATTTGTCACTCATGTTGGGAGTTGATAAATAGTAACCCAAATGATGGTCCTGAACATGAGACCCAACCACAACCTGGCCTTCGTGATGTATGTGCTGGATGTGGCAGATAGATTTTGAGAATCAGGAGCAGGCTAGTTGTCCGACCAGAGATGTCTGAAAGGGAAACCCGAATAAGAGACATTGTATCGGAATGGATAAGGCCCCGCCAGGTTGGTAATGAAAACAATTTATATAGGGTTACTGGTAAGCCTAAGGTAAGGTTACTGTCAAGGTCTCATCACAAGTGGGCTTTTTGGATGCCAACCTTACCAGTAACCCTATAAACATTTAATATTACAAATAATGATATGAAATCCTAATATATTATTATTTTTGGCAACATTTTCCTTTTATTGTTTCAGTTAACCTTAAATGAGGACATATGTGTGCCATGCTATTTACGGGCACAGAGAGTGGTGGACAGTTCTTATAGAAGTTCTGCTGTGGTTTCACCTTCTGCAATCAGTCAACCAACATCTTCTCAACAGACAGAGCAAACGGTGGAAGTTGAAGAGGTTGGTCCATCAACATTTGGAAATCCATTAGTGGAAACATCTACTGAACAAATATTGCCCACAAGAAGAATATCTGACACAGCAGAGGGTGAAGAGGCTAGTCCATCCACCTCAAGACGTCCATTACAGGAAACTTCTGCTGAACATATTATATTGCCCACGTTGAGAAGAGCGGTTGATACAGCACGGCGCTGCTTGTTTTTGGAGTGCAATGATGCTGAAAAGCGACATATACCTGATGGGCTCATAAAACGAATTATAAAGGATTTTAATTTCTATATTCCTAGCAATGCTAGAATTTGCAATTTCCACCTAGGTAACTATTTATTTGGCAACCACCCATTTATTCTAAGTGCCCGAATTAAATCTAGGCATATAGGTAGCAAGTCCTATTATACATACATCGCACTAGATAGGAGGCTGGAGGGGCGAAATGCCATATTAGGATACTATTGTTATTGCCCCGTGGGAACATGGACAGTGGGCTGTTGCTTTCATGTTATGAGCATATTGTGGTAGATGGGCTATGCCAGACACCAGAGGTATGTCGCTGCACCAGCTGCCTTCTTAGATAATCTTTTAATTAGATAAATCAATACTTACATACTAAAAAAAAAATATCCAAGATTCACAACAATTGTATGTCTTCAATATTTTATAAGTCATTATAAAGTAAATAAAAGCAATTTCTTTAAAATATATTTTTATTTATTTAACAAACCTCTAGTTTCAAGCAGAGCAAATATGCTTATTTATATTATATTCTAGGAGATCTAACAACTGGACTCCTTATCTAGTCATATTGTGTACCTTTACCACTTTAAAAAGTTATTACTATTTTATGAACCTTTTCGTAACGAGGGTTGATGTCTGTAAATCTAGCCAAACCCCTGAGCAGCATAGATTGTGTGAAAGATGATAGGTATGGTAGGTAGTAAGGGGGTGAATGCTAAGATGATGGCTTGTAGAGATGTAGATATGGAAGAGGACATACTGTGCCGATGGATTGGAAAGAGCAATAGGATGATGCTAAACTACATGTTAGCTAGGTTTAACCTGACCACAATCTAGTTTCTGGACAAGTAATGGGAGGACACCCTAGAAAAATCCACTGAAAATATTAGTGATGTCCTTAAAAAAGTCAGGCGCAACGCGCGGACGTATAATCGTGGATGAAGTAAAAGAAGTAGATACCTACCTATTACGAATCGTAGCAGATGGCGTTCTGTAGTTTCTACCTACCCTCACGGGATATAGGTGTGAATTTAAGTAAATATGTATGAATAAGCCATTCTACTACTGAATAATAGGCCAATAAGTACATGCCCAAAGTACTTTAAAAGAATATTTTAGGTTATAATCTTCTACCGTTCATATCTTTTTTCTCCCATCTTCTATAACTTACTTCCCATTTGCTTTTTGGTTAGTCTTATGTCGTTCTTTAACAATTCATAAGTTTCTATAATGTATGCTACTCCTAACACTGGGTCCCACAATACATGTAGTCTCGCCATTCTCCTTTGGTATAAAGATAGCTTAAACCCCAAGAAAGGACAATAAGGACATAGGCTTTTTAATTTGCGACTTCGTCTGAATTCGCGAAAACAGACATCCACGTGACGAAGTCGCGGGCCAAAGTTAGAACTTATTATATAAACTGTAGTTCTTAAATAATTTATCCGATACGAATACCCGAGTCCCATCATATTAATAAAACTTAGCGCTGAATATAAAACATTGCAAACCTATCCGGCATTGAATTAGAATAGAAATTCAATGACGGATAGGTTTGCAATAGAGACAGGCAAAACAGCATTTCAAACATTTATAAGTTTATTTTCAATAATATTTAATGAGTCCTCGTCCACACCCACAGTAAGGTATTATGACTTAAACCATCAGAAACCTCAAAAAGAAGAGACCTCAACAGAAACAGTCTATCCGCAAAAGTCCAAAAAGATGGTTGGCCTACAGTCCACGGTCGGTTGCGCGTCAGTTGAACGCGTGGCTGACACCTGGCCGCTACACGTCGAATCATTCGACTATTCTGAATTAACCACCATACTGCACAATACAAAACTGAATTGGAAACAATGAAATCCAAATTCAATAAATAGCTAGACTGTAGGCTGGCTTTACACCAATTTTAGAATATTTTCATCAATTACTCAATTATATTAAGTGTTTTCGAAAAAGCATTGAAAGCTGCCTAGCCTTGCAGTGGAACACTATATACCTATAAACAAGACCCGAAACACGACACGACTTATGTAGGTACCACCAATTTATACTCACTGAGAACACGAATTAATTAAAACCCTTTTTTATTAACAAAAACAACAACATACCTAGTTAAAATCATCATCCTCTAAGCAACAGTTGCAATAATACAATAGAACAGTCCCACCTATTTGTCGAAAGTCGCATTGTTTTGACTTCTATGGTAGTCTTGGAATAAGGCTAATCGTTTTTAGGTCTTTTTGGATAAGAATCGTAGGTGTTTTTTAGTAAGTAGAATATACGCTTTAATTCCTAATAGAGCTTAAAAGGACCAAACAGTACGGGACGAAAAAGGAATTGCTATGTCTGTAGGCTGCAAGCAACACGTCGCCACATGCCGTATATACTTTCTAAGTCATGATCTTTTTGTTATTATAAAAGCTGTGTGTACTTTGATATTTTGTATCAATAACAGTGCATGTTGTGTAAAATTAACCAATTTCTGCTCCTGACGTTTTTCAAACACATTCAAAATGCCGCCGGCCATTATTAAATTGCCGCGAAAAATCTTATGAAATACGCGGCAAAATAAAAGTACGATGTTGCCAGATTTAAAAATACGTCACGGCTTTTTATTTATTTGAAGTAGAGAAGTTTTCCAGTTGAATGTGATAAGCAGACTAACGGCTTCAGGAGCGGAAGGATGCTCTGCGGTCTGGTCAGGAAGTTGCCCGTTACCGCGTATCCTGGTTTCTGGACTCTTTGGAGAGCCCCACAACTTATCTAAAGCCTCTCGTTAAGGGTTGAATGGACTTCCAAGTGGCATTCACTGGTTGAAGTTGAACGTGCTTGAGGAAATTTAATGCTCACTGATTGGTGTTCTCAAAGAAGTACCTAAATGAATATTTTATATGAGTCAATTGCTAAAGAAGAGATGAACCAAGTTAGATACCTATTCAAATCGAAGCATAGATCAATGCATGTTATTGACTCTAATTTATATTATTTAATAATCATTGTTATTTAATAAAAATCAGACCGAATTTAGCTAATTTACAATCAGTCTAATAAACAAAACAAGACGAAAAAGTGCATTGAACCCTAAAATTTATGTAAAATAATGTATTTATTTCAATAATCATTGTTATTATAAAAATCAGACGAATTAAGCTAATTTAAAATCAGTGTCATAATAAAACAAGACGCATGAGTGCATTGATCCAATCATTTATCTAAAAATAATTTCCTTACCATATTCAATTAAAATGGTAGGGATGCCAGGCGTCCGGATAAAGTCGGACATACTTAGGGCGGGTTGCTTCAACTATACATTACTGACCGATAAAAGTCAAAAATGGCGCTAACTATCGTCAAATCAAAGAAATGAGTTTTTTCACAAAATCGTACGTCAAAAAGTTACTACTACCATTAACCGACCAGTCAACGTAATTTTGTGTTGTCAAACAGCTACTTCAAACATCAAAATATTATGGAATCTCTTTTTGAATAACTTTAACTAACGGATTTTTATGTCATGAAACCACCCGTTACATTTAACGTACCTACGTTATATAGTGCGTGCCACGAAAGATAAGACTTGACACAGACTTGATTTGACTTGCGCAGTACTCGATTTAAAGGTAAATTTCTATAAATCGAGTACTGCGCAAGTCAAATCAAGTCTGTGTCAAGTCTCATCTTTCGTGGCACGCACTATACATCTCACGTCATAGTAACTTTTTAACCGTCCGTATGTAACGTTAACCGACTGTTTGAAACAACCCGCCTTTAGTCAGGCTTTTGGATGCGTGTTCGGAAAAATTAGACAGTGTACGGCATGTCGGGTTATTGTTAGGCTTTTTCATTTTACCAGTTACGTACACGGTAGAGTAGTATTGTTTAGAATAACATGATAAAAAAGAGACTGATGGCCAAATACTCAAACACTACTCAATTTTAAGAGCGTGTATTCGATTCGTGACGAAAACTTTATGTTGTCGCGTTTTGCCCAGAGCAATATCGTAATGATGTGAGCAGATTATTTAAAAACAATTACAGTTTTAGAAAGATTAAGTCTTGATTTAGGGAACTATATAAAAGTATAATTTTTAATTATGGTTTTTTAAAGCGAAGACAATCCTTTCATGGCGTTTTACGAAAATAGACGTCAGAGTTAACTTTCAGGACGAATACAACCATTACAGTATGCCAAAATATTATGTTTTATGCGTTTTTCCAACAGGATATACAGTCTTAGTCTACTAAAGAGCCAAAATTACGAAAATATTATTATTATGTATTAAAAAACAAAGTTTAAAAAGTACAAAATCGGTTTACTTTGACAATTTCTTTTCACAAGAAGTTGAATAAAAACATAACTGATATATATTTATTTCATGAAAATAAAAGTTATGCTTAATAAACAGAATATTTTTCAGTCCGTTATACGAACTCATTTATTTTAGACAGTTATTTTAAAAAGCATTGTAAAACATCGCGCGCTTTCGTTTGCCGATCAATTTCAATGATACGTGCTTATTTCGTGCGTATTTTTTTTCTGATGCACACAAATAGACTATTGTATTGTACTAGTGTGTGTCAATGCTGCTACGCTGTTCTAGCAATCGTTTCGATTTTGAGTTGCGCTAAATCGAATACGCGCCCTTAAGATTAAGCTTAAGATTTAGTCTCGTACTGTCACAGTCAGTTTGACATAAAAGCTGTCTCTATCATAGCACGTCACTTAAGTAGCGTTTGAGTATTTGGCCATGATTCATTTAATTAAGGCGGTACCCTGAGCAAATAACGTTGAGCATTCGTTCCCTTTGCGCCGCGCAAGAGATACAGTAGTGAAATACGCTCAGATTTTAGAATTAAATCTTTATAAATCACATTTTGGGGATTATGAAAAAAAAAACTACCAAAATGTTAATTAATAAATTGCCTATCCATTAGTGTTAGTAAAAAATTGAATTAATGGTTACTTGCCGAGAAGATGCATGTTTTCAATAATTATTTCTCATTACTATGGTTTATTTGTGAGGAGATTAGTTAAATACTATTAGATACTTCGTAAAAAAAGAATCAGATCTACCATTTTGGAGTCAAGATTATGTAGAACATTAATCTATTATTTATTTGTTGATATTTCTTTTGGATAATGAGTACTTAGGTCCGAAAAACTGAACAAAAAACGGCTAGCGTTGCGTTTTGCACGCGCGGGACGCGCCTTAATGTTATTATAATCCTGGTAAAAGTTAACATGATTTAAGGATTAAGCATAAAAAGCTTACATAGTATCAATCATTTTCGAACTAAGACACTTATTCCATTTAGTGTCCGGCATTTTTATTCAAAAGTGCGGCTAAACAGGGTGTTCTGTTTGGCTTTCCAGTTTTAGAATCTGGCAACCCTACATCTAACCTAAATTGACAAACATCTTAAACAACCTTAGATCAGTAGATAGGAACGCCTAAAGTTGAGTATACACTAGAGCGTTTACTTGTAACAAAACATCGAGCAGCTCTGATGTGTAACCGTCTCACGAACCGAACATTGAACACGACGACGCTCGATGCTACAACTTGATTTTACAAAGCAGCGAGTGAATTTTTGGAACATTTCATCGAGCATTTTACCGAAGTGTAAATACGAATTAAGAAAGGAATGTTACAGATAAATGCTTACGCGTCTTGAACTTTAGGTACGTAGAACACAACGTCAAGCATTCGCAAGAATGTTACAATTGCATCGAAATGCTCGAGAAAATACTCAATTGTATATTCTCTTCTAAATGCTCACCTACATTCACCTCCAGGTCATGGGACTTGACCTTTGTCTTTTATTTCATCCGGATCCACCAGATACAAGGCAGGTACCTATCGAACATTATCGTGACCGTTAAGTCCCAATATTGCTTTCATATCAAACGTATTAGAGCATCACAATAGCGGCCATGTTCCTATCATTAGCGGGTACGTAAGAAATTTATAATTTCACGCCGTTCGATGCGCTTACGCACGTACTCAGCTAACACCGTTTTGGCGCAGTTTTCTTGAGTTAATGTAATGGAAGAGATCTATAATGTGTCATAAATCTATCTATATTAGAGACTAGCTGACCCGACAGACGTTATCCTGTCCCGATCTACCTACTTACCTGCCTATTTACCTACACCTACCCTACACCTACCCTACACCTACCCTACACCTACCCTACACCTACCCTACACCTACCCTACACCTACCCTACACCTACCCTACACCTACCCTACACCTACCCTACACCTACCCTACACCTACCCTACACCTACCCTACACCTACCCTACACCTACCCTACACCTACCCTACACCTACCCTACACCTACCCTACACCTACCCTACACCTACCCTACACCTACCCTACACCTACCCTACACCTACCCTACACCTACCCTACACCTACCCTACACCTACCCTACACCTACCCTACACCTACCCTACACCTACCCTACCCTAACCCTTAACATTTTGGGGGATGAAAAATAGATGTTGTCCGATTCTCAGACCTACCCAATATGCACACAAAATTTCATCAGAATCGGTCAAGCCGTTTCGGAGGAGTACGGGAACGAACATTGTGACACGAGAATTTTATATATAAGACTAGCTGACCCGACAGACGTTGTCCTGTCCCGATCTACCTACTTACCTGCCTATTTACCGACACCTACCCTACACCTACCCTGCACCTACCCTGCACCTACCCTACACCTACCCTACACCTACCCTTACACCTACCCTACACCTACCCTACACCTACCCTACACCTACCCTACACCTACCCTACACCTACCCTACCCTACACCTACCCTACACCTACCCTACACCTACCCTACACCTACCCTACACCTACCCTACACTTACCCTACACCTACCCTACACCTACCCTACACCTACCCTACACCTACCCTACACCTACCACTACCTAAGTGCAAAATTTACTCTTTGACGTTAGGAACATACCTACATTGTTTAAACAACAGTGACTGCTTGTAATTCAATATTAACTTTATACAATAGCAATAACGCTCGTTTTAGTTAGAAAACGTTTGTATGGGAAAAAGAAAAGGGCTGTTTTTAGGGTTTTTCCGGCAATTATTCGAATTTTTCTCGCCGTAAAAACCATCTTTGAACTTCAACGAACATTTTAAAAAAAGAATTGGCCAAATTGGTCCAGGCGTTGTTGAGTTATGCGCTTACCAACACATTTTGCGATTCATTTTTATATTATAGATATGGCAAATCTAAATTGTGAAAGTTTTTAAATGGCAAATTTTAGCGCCTATTGTAATTTATTTAATATAGATATTAGACTGTAAGCTTTCCGAATAATAAATAAATGCTACGGTCTTAACACGAACCGATTTCGGAGTCATCATCCTGTCAAACTGCAATGTTATAGGAAAATTTTCATGGGTCCGACTTCCGACAGTTCATGTGTATGATGCTTACAAAATATAGGCAAGGCAAGATGATGAAGTACCTAAGTGTGTTTATAAGTGGTTGCAGGAGCCCGTGATAAATTTAATTTAATTAAATTTATTCACAACACAAGTGGTCCTCGAGATAGCAAGTTTTATTAGCTGATAACGACATACACTCAGCACACAATAATTAAGGAAACATGACCATAAGCAGCAAATTACTTCCATATCAGCCTATTCCCGTCCATTACTAAACGTAGGCCTCCCACAGAAATCGGCAACCAACCCGGTCTTGGGCAGCCCACAGGCCACATCCATCTGCTGCCAGCCATTTATTGGCATTACCTTAACCTGACTATAATCACATACTTAGGTACAAAATACCCACTTAAAATTACACCGTTTCTAATACTACCTACATTTGACTCAACACCGTTGTGGAAGATAGCTGCAACGCCATTTATTGCAAGTCTGTGACAGATAATAAGTCCATCAAGCCAGATGGTCGCTCAGTCGTGTCTAGATCTTTAAACACTGCACCATTACCTGCGCACGATCAGTTAGAAGTGGGTTAACACTGCAGATTCTTGGGGGAACAGTTGGTTAATGTACTGTGGAGACTAGCTGTTTCAGTCATATCCAAACTTATTATATTAGTACATATTCCTATGAGATAGGAGTTCGTGGTTAAGTAAAAGCCGTACAGATCAATTGACCATGATTAAGCTACACTTGCCGCGGTGGTTCCGTAGATGGGTGACCATCTATTTCATACCGAGACACATCCGTGCCTAGGAAAGCACGTAGCAAGACTTTGAACTGGTTGTCATTCGTAGATTTTTTGCAGTCGTTATGGGTAGTCAGCAGCCAGAAAGTCTGACAACCTGTCTTACCAAGGGGTATCGTGTTCCCCAGTAACTGAGTTTTGGAGTGTAAAACGCAAACGAACTGAGTTTTGGAGTGTAAAACGTTTTACACTCCAAAACTCAGTTACTGGGGAACACGATACCCCTTGGTAAGACAGGTTGTCTAAAGTAGAGACCGCGTTTGGGTAAGCATAATAGTGTGGGACGATTATCAACTACTTACTAATTCTTTAAGTTTTAGATGTAAGATGTATTTACGAGTATTTCCAGCTCAATCAGGAAGCGCAAAAGAGTTGATTATCAGTCTGAGGCCTGTATTGTATTGGCATTTTGTGTATGTATATCAGCTGTTTGACACCCATAGTGCAGGGTCTCCCTAGTTTGGGGTCAGATGGCCGTGTGTGAAAATGTCCCCACATATTATTATTATTATTATTTACATACACGTATTTTGAGGCTTTTGACGACACAGTTGGTGCAGTGGTAGAAGTGATGGCAATTGTCTGCTGCACTGCGTGTCACTAGTCGATTCCCGCGCGGAACAAATACTTGTATGGCCTACTCCTACAGATAATTGCTCCGGGTCTGATTGTTTGTGTAATGTGAGTTATGTTTGTAAGCACACCCGCGATATAAAATTCTTAGTTTGGGGCAAAGTTTTATAAGAAAACACTAGAGACCAGCGAAGACTTTGCACGAGTAGCACCAATAAATTATAGTCAATAACCTTCCTAGTGCGTCGTTCGTATGGAGTCGGACGTAAAGAACAGCACCATCCCATATCTTCCCGTGGGTGTCGTAAGCGGCGAAAATGGACTAACCAGAGAATGGGCAGCAGCGTTCTCAGTGCCATTGTAACAAACATACTGCGGTCGCCAACCCGCCTTCTAAGCGTGGCGATAATGGCAAAACCCCCCCAAAAGTGAATAACGCAACATTAAAATGGCCCCTAGTACCCGGCAGCCCGTCTAGCCTCGACTATGATAGCGGTCGAGGTTACGGCGTGGCAAGGGGTGCGAGTCCACGGGACCGGTCAATGTGGCGACACTTGGAGGAGGCCTATGTCCAGCAGTGGATGTCTCTCGGCAGAAATAATGATGATGAACCTTCCTAGATAATTCCTCTTTCTATTGATTAAAACCATATGAAAATTCATACAGTTGTTTTGAGACTAGCCGAACGAACACTCAGTGCAGTGGGCGATTTTAGGTAATAAAATGTATAAAAATAATACAAAAGGAAAACAAATATTTTTTAAATGACTAGCTACCCGACCCGGCTTCGCATGGGCCTAAAGCCTTCCCCGATAAATGGACAATCCAGCACAAAAAGAATTTTTCAATTCGATCCAGTAGATCCTGAGATTAACGCGTTCAATCAAACAAACAAACAAACTCTTCAGCTTTGTAATATTAGTATAGATTTTGAGGGGCATCAAATTCTTCTCTCGGAAAAGTACGTCCTTTGAAACAATAGTCAGTAACCTATCAATTAAACTTTGAGCCTTGTTATTTGTTAGGGTTCAAAGCTTAAATACAAATAAAGTTACAATGGGTCTGCTAGCCTGTACCGCAATGAATGTATGTAAGAAACACGTGTATGTTGTAATCGCGTCGCATGTGCAGAACTACTTTATAAAACATGTCGCAACTATGTCTAGTGTGTTGTGTATGCATTATTAGTATGCTGTATAGGTCATGCTACGCAGACCAACATGATTGTATATACGTGCTGATAAAACTGACGAGGATAGACTGCTGAACGTACGATAGAAAATTAGCAACTATCATAATTTTTAGGGTTCCGTATCGAAAAACTGCCAAACAAGACCTAGTTCTTCTTTATCTTTTACATAGTATAAAACATTCGCTCCCGCTATCTGTACACTTAGATCTTATAAACTACGCAACGGATTTTAATGTAGTTTTCAGCAATAGATAGAGTGATTCAAGAGGAAGATTTATACGTATAGTTTGATCTACTTACATTGTACCCGTGCTAAGCTAGGATGATCGGATCGCTAGTGTAGCAAAAAACTAAGTCGCTCCTGCTGTCTGAACGCTTAAATCTTTAAATTTCGTAACGGATTTAATGCAGTTTTCAGCAATAGATAGAGTGATTCAAGAGGAAGGTTTAGGTGTATAATTTGATAAGTTTATGAGGTGTAATTGTTGAAATATGACGATAATACCCGTTCGAAGCCGGAGCGGATCGATAGTATTACTGTAAGACTCTGTTCTCTGTCAATCCGTCCGTCTGTCATAGGCTGTATATTTTGTTCCGTAATACGTAGACACATTGAAATTTTCACCGTGTGTGTATTACTATGTTGCCGCTATGAAAACAACTAATAAAAAAAAATAAAGGGACTCATAACTTTCATACAAAAAATGAGTTTATTTTTATTTAATGTAGTGATAAATTTTCTACGGTGGTACGGAACCTTTCGTGTGCGACTCGAACTTGGCCGGTTTGTGATTGGTGATAACATTAAAGTCGGAGGAAGTGCATCAGACTAACGAGCATTAGCTGTAAAATCAAAATGCTGCCGTTATCTACAGTTTATCTAGTGCAAAAATCAGCATCGTCACAATTGGCAAACGAACTAATGTTTCCAGTTGATGAGTAGACATATTGTTTTCTGGCTTTGACTTTGCTACCTCGTGTCTTTTTGACTGTTATTTATGGAGAGTGGAGCTAAGGAGCACTCATCACCTACAACTCACCTAGTTCAGGCAAATGAGCTCCTATGTTCTGTTTTAAATTCTAAGGGTGTTACCAGAAAAATCGACGGCATCGATCGATGGTAGAATTTATTAGTCGACGTCGATCGAGCTATTATTTAGAGATATTATTACTGATGGAATATAGCTGGGGTTAATCGATCAACGTCGACCAATGTCGAATGGTGGTATCGATCAACGATCGATCGATTGGTGTAGTAACACCCTAAGATATTTTTTGTATGTGTCTTTTTATTAAATAAACAATTATTATTATTATTATGTGGGGGGAAAGTTGAAAAAGTGTCCAGCTTTATGAAGCAACTAACAGTTCCAAAACCCGCCAAAATGGCGCTAGCGTAGGCACAGGGTATGGTATGAATGTAGCCATAGATCCGTGAATGTAGCAGTTGTTGACGGATTCAAGTATGTCGAGTTAGAAAAATTTTACCCGGTGTTGATTGTAGTGCCACCCTATGTGGCTTGATTGTAGTGCCACACTTTTATCGGACACTTTCATACACAGAGATCGTGCTCCTTACCTTTACCATACCTGCGCACTCTAAACAAACGAAACGATTTAATTACCTACACTACTACCAAAATAATAGACTGTACAAATACGTGAGTGTGTGTGCGTGTCTACGCGCCGCCCGAACTAAAAGCAGTTCCCAGAGCAGTCGTTCGACACGGAAAGAGGTGAGGAACAGTTTCGGAGGGAGGCGGAGCGTGTCGCTACTGTACGGTAGTACTAATATTTATACTGTGCCTCTACCCCCCGTACTGTTAACTACGACTACTAAATCAGAATAGTAGATAGCTTGATAGGTACTTCTAGATTTTGATAGGTCTAGCAAAATTCTTCGGTTACAATCAATAGTAAAACTTATGAACTATATACTAACCATTACTTATACGTGGGTGCTACTAATGCATACTTATACGATAGGTAAAGCTGAAAAGTTTGCTTATACAGGGTGAAATTGAATTCATGAGCAAATTTTTAAGGGGTGACTCAAACCACGAGCTTGAATAACTTTCATTATGGGGCCAACTCAAACAGCGCGAAAAATAATCAGCTGTTCCATACAGAAGTGCAATAGGTACTCGGCCAAAATGTATGGAAATGCTGTTTTTTTTCGCGCTGTTTGAGTTGGCTCCATAATGAAAGTTCTGTCGCTAATACGGAAGCTACGTTATGCCCGAATAATTACTATAGGCTATATTTGATTCATCATGTCAACCTTTAGACTTCCATTCGGCATAGGTCTCGCCCAAGGGGGGCGCTTCAGCCGTAATCGCCGGGCTTGGCCGATGCATGTTGGGGATCGCAGTAGGTGTTATGGTACTCAGAAAGACGCTGCTGCTCATCCTCTGGTCAATATCCCTCTGTCGTCTTCTATGACAGCCACGGGTAGAAATGGAGTGGTGCTATTCGCGGCCGGCACCCCACGGCTGGTATATTTGATTTTTAAACAATTTGGGAAATCTATAAGAAAATACACTTGGACGAAGTCACAGGAAAAAACTAGTAATGTGTTAAAGTACCAGGCCGTGGTTGTGAATTTTAATTGTTGCTTTACATGGAAGTGTATGTTGACATGTGTTCAACATAACCTTTGTGTACAGAAATCGTAACAGTTGAAATTAATTTTACATTCAACCACTGTTGGACTACTAAATAAATAGGGACTATTCTTGGAGAAATATAACTTACTAGTTCCAGCCCGCAACTTCGTCCGACTGGACACTGAATATACCATAAAATATATCTGTCACTCGGCTTTAACACAGTATAAGCACACCCGCGACACTCCATACAAACGAAACGATATAATTGCCTACACTACTACTACAATAATAGACTATACAGATACGTAGTGTGTGTGCGTGTCTACGCGCCGCTCGAACAAAAACGCAGAGCAGTCGTTCGACGCGGGGCGAGGTGAGGAACGGTCTGTTATTTTGGTAGTAGTGTATGCAATTATATCGCAGTGTCGTGGGTGGTTCAATAGTGTAGCTGCTATCAGTGTAAGATTTTTCGTAATCGGACCAGCACTTACAGAGATTACCGCCGACATCCAAACATTACTAGCTTTACTAGCTTTAGGCCGCAACTTGGTCTGAGTGAATTTTCTTACAGATTCATTATTTTTCGATTATTAAATATAGCCTATAGGCACCACTCAGGGATAAAGTAGCTTCCTGTTAGCGAAAGAATTTTCAGAATCGGAGCAGGAGTTCCGGAGATAAGCGCGTACAAATAAACAAATAAGCTCTTTAGCAGTGCTATTTTGTCACAATCTCCCTCGGTGAACACCTAGGTGAAGTGAGATATTATCCGATTGTAGTACTTTGTAAATCCCTAGCAACGGGACAGATGACAGCTCACTTCACCTAGGTGTTCACCTAGGGAGATTGTAACAGAATAGACATACAGATGTTGTAGTCTTTAAAATTCGGTAAAATATGTAAATACTTTATACAGTAAAGTAATTTAGGTACAGACCAGCTATCCCTAACTGTGAAATTTCCAATTGAATATGAACCTTATCATTTTGTAATAAAGTTGCAAAACTCTCAAAGTTTGACAGGTTGGTGTAGCTTGATGTGCTAGCCTCTTTACGATCTACATTATTGCTCACTTGTCGTACTTACAACTGCGTAAAAAACCGTCATTTGTCGGCTCCTACCATCAGTAAACAATGTACAGTTTGTTTTTTTTACACGCTTTTTATTAGCTTCACCTGTATGTTTGTATGTTTGTTTGTAATCGACTTCTTTGGGCGCGATTTTGACCCACTTTAAACGGCCAGATTTCGTTCAAACTTTGTAGATTTATCGAGGACCGATGACAATACACTAATTTGATAAAATTATTCCATTTTTCAAACTAAAAAGTAAAAAATAAATAATATAGCCGGGGAACGGGTGTAGAAAAACGCTGGTGCTATCAGGTTACTGTATATTTGCCAGATCACAAGTCACTACTTAACTAAATCTTAACTAAAGCTTAAACTTCGCGCGCACACATTCGCGGGTAGCGTCTTACACTCTACTTAACACACCGCCTACCTCATAAGAACTATATCGAACATGCGCGGGCGCCCTCCTACGGGCGACCGGGTAATCACTCTGGGTTGCCACGTTCACATTACACTCTGCCGCACGCTATACACTCCCCCTCGAGTTCTAGAGAACGTCCCCGCTCATGAACTCGCTCAAGGGACGCTGAACAGACTGAACAAACGTGTTTTCGTGGACGCCCTCTTTTACGTTTTGGAACCACGGGACGAGGAGTTGTACTGTCCCGGTTATGAAACCGAGTGAGGTCTGATACGTGATATTTTCCTAGCAAACTTTCAGGGCTATCTATGTTTGCTAAGAAGTATGCCGTGGGACTCACCCTCTTTACAATAACGTACGGTCCGTCTTTCTTCGGAATGAACTTAGATGTTATGTTCTTTGCTGCACTGCTAAGAACGTGTGACTTTAACAACACTTGATCTCCGACCTCAAAGATTTCGGCTGGTACAAAGGACTTATCAGCACATTCTTTACGTCGGTCTTGTTGTGCTTCAACCCTTTCCCTAACAGCAATGAAAGTGTTAACAAAGTTTTTCAAATAAGGAGTGATTTGTGGAATAAAATTATCTTTGTTAAGTATCGACCGAATATCGTGTTGGACGTCGAGGGGTGAGCGTAACTCTCTAGCAAACGTTAAGTACGCTGGAGAGACACCCGTAGTCTGACAAACTGCGGAATTCATGGCGAACCTTATCGCAGGTAGGTGCTGCGGCCATGAAGAATGGTTCGTTTCGACTAAACGTGACAACTGGAATTTCAAATCCCTATTTTTGCGTTCCGCTGGATTAGCTGAGGGATGATACAAAGGTAACAACTCTTGATTTATACCTAAAACAAACATACACTGCTGCATGACGGCAGAAACAAACTGAACGCCATTGTCTGACACAATGCGTCGAGGAAATCCGTAACGCAGGAAGAACTCTTCAATCAATATCTGAGCACACGCTGCTGAAGTTGCCTCCTTCAAAGCGTACAGCTCAGTCCACCGAGAAGCAGTGTCTTCTACTAACAATATCCAGCGTTCTCCATTATCTCCCACAGGAAGCGGACCGAATAGGTCAATGGCTAACACTTCTCCCCTTTGATTTAGAACAGGTGTCTGTAAAAGACCTGACGGCTTTTTATTTGAAGATTTATACCGTTGACAGCTGGCGCAAGTTTTGATATACTCTGTTATGGCCCTACGCATGCCTGGAAAATAAAAACCTTGAGAGATTCTATTGTAAGTTCTGTCTACTCCATGGTGACCTGCTAAATCAGAGTCATGAGACTCTTTCATGATTTCGAGGCGTAAAGAAGTTGGAACTACCAGTTGTGGTTCTTCACTGTCTACGTCGGGACTGTACCTATACAAAACGCCTTGTTGCAGGAAGTAACCTCTTTCAGACCAACGCTTAAGACCTATAGACTCCGGATCAGATGTATCCTCTAGATCGCTAATGATTTTCTTAAGTTCTAGATCATCTAGCTGCGCACGTCGAAGGTCGGTAGCACTCCTAGCAGGTAAGTCAACGACTACAGAACAAACTCCACACTGATCCTTGGTTTCTTCTTTGCAGCTTGGCCGACTAAGCGTATCGGCAATGACATTAGCCTTTCCAGGCGTATACTGAAACTGAATGTTAAAGCATTGAAGCTTTAAAGCCCATCGAGCAAGTCTACCCGACGGCGACTTTAACGTAAGAAGCCACTTTAATGGCTGGTGATCGCTACCTATGATGACCTCGTGTCCTTCGATATAGCCTCTGAATCGATCGACAGCCCAGACAACGGCAAGAGCCTCACGCTCTGTAGTGCTGTAATTCCTTTCTGCTGGAATAAGCAGACGGCTGGCGTACTCTATGGGGCGTTCATCCTTGCCCTCGCCCTGTAGTAATACAGCTCCAATGGCGTAGTTGCTAGCGTCCGTTCTTAACACAAAAGGCTTACTGTAGTCTGGTTGGATGAGAATCGGTGCCGACGATAGGCGCTTTTTAAGCTCGTCGAACGCACTAGCCTGGCTTGAATCCCAAGACCAGGGCTGATTCTTTTTGAGCAGGCGTGTTAAAGGCTCAGCTACAGCAGAAAAGTTTGGGATAAACTTTCTAAACCACGAACACGTCTGTAAAAAGGTCCTTAAATGGCGTAACGACGACGGTGCCTTCATATCTAAAACTGCACGGACCTTGTTATCATCCGGTGACACACCATCTTGGGTAATGACATGGCCTAAGTACTTGACTTTGTCTCGTGCGAACACACATTTGTCTCTGTTCGCACGTAGCTTAAATAGGCGTAATCTTTCGAACACCTTATGCAAATCAGAAATATGCTTCTCAAAGCTGCCTTGGGATATAATTAACAAATCGTCTTGGTACGCAAGAAGGGTCACGTCCTTTAGAGAAGCGCCCGTACGAAGCCTATCTATCAGACGCTGGAAGGTTGAAGGAGCGTTCTTCAAGCCAAACGGCATACGCTTGAAACGATAAGAACCAAAAGGCGTCAGGAAAGCTGTTTTATCTCTGTCCTGCTCGCGTAAACTGACTTGCCAAAATCCACTGCGCATATCAATAGTACTCATAAAAGAATGTTTTTTTGTTGACTGGACAAGCTCGTCTATCAGTGGCATCGGATAGACGTCGGTCTTAGTTACCGCATTGAGTTTTCTATAGTCGACACAAAAACGAACCTTACCATTTTTCTTTGGGATTAGAAGCGCCGGAGAACCCCACGCGGACTCACACTCCTCAACAATGTCGTCTGTCAACATCTTATCTAACTCCGCCCGCATGGCCTCTTTCTTAGCAGGCGTCAACCTATACGGTGGAACCGCAATGGGCAGGTGATCGCCAGTATCAATAATATGTTCTGCGAAAGGCGTCGGGTCTCCCCCTGGCTTAAAGATATCTTGATGCTCTACAATGAGCTGCGCAAGTACCTCGCGTTGACAATCATTAAGTGAATTCGCCTCGTCATCCCGCAACACCTCTACAGCAGCACACGAAGATACAGGTGACCGTGACACTCTCTCAAATTGGGTATCAAACTTTTGTTCACTATTTTCGGCAAAGTGCCAGCTATTCTCGCCGAAGTTGAAAACGAGATTGAATTTCGTAAGAAAATCTATGCCTAACAGGCTTTCATTACTGTTCGCTTCAGGAAAAATTAAAAAGTTAATGAATTTAGTTTTGTGTTTAAGTGTCACCTGTATCTCTGTGGTTAATACATTCATTTCCCTACTAACACCATCCGCCAACTTAACAACTTGCGTTGACGGCACTAACTGATGTCCTAATTTGAGCAGGAGAGCGTAAAGCGTGTGACCGGCAATACAGCTTTTTGCTGCTGAATCTACCAAAGCAGTGCCACAATAACCTAAAACGCTTATATCTAACACAGGGCGACGAAAAGGTACAATACCGATACCGTATGCTTCTTCTAAACACTCACAGCTATTACAAGAATTACAATTATAGCAGCTCGACACAGACGTATTACTATTTACATTAACAACATTATCATAACTTAAACATTTATCCTTAGAACCAGGCACGCAAATGTTTTCATTAGGAATATGGTCGTCTAAAAACTCTAAAGCTAAACAATTATTGTTACTTGAGTTATCCGAACAATTATTTACGTTAACTAAATTATTATCAACAAAAGTGTTACAAAGGCCCTCTCTGACGACGTGCGTAGGGTTACCTTGAGTCGACACTTGCTTTGACGGGCTTACCGACGCCGACGGCTGCGGGGCAGCATGGGCGACAGCGGGGTTGCGCGGGAGCGAGCGCGAAAGCATGCGCCAGCGCGATAAGCCTGGCGCTCTCGAATTTCGAAGCGATGAGGCCTTGCTTTTATTATTTATGGATCCGCTATGTTTCGTTAAGTTTATTGAATAAAACGCTGACGTCTGAGCCGGCGAACAGTTTTTACACTTTGATTTGATAACGTTCGCGGTACCACAACCGTAACACTTTATTTCACTTTCCGACTTTACTTTATCGCACTTATCGGACTTATCACTATTGCGCTTAAGCTTCTCGCACATTTCCTTGCGGTGGCCGAGACGCTTGCAGTACACGCAAAAGGGCTTCTTTTCCTTCGCTGCGGCGTCGGCGGCTTGCTCGGCGGGCTCGACGTTTGCGGCGCTGCCGGTACTTGAAGCATCGGTGATTGTAGGTACATCCCGCTGTGACGACGATGATGCGCGTTTGCTCGATTGCGCGTGAGACTTCGATGGGAATGCCTGTCCTTTTCTTGTTTCTTTTAAGGAATCTTCTACAAGGCGACACTTATGAAGTAGCTCGTCGAAGCTATTTACACATTCTCTCGTCACGCGTTTTCTAATGCGCGGGCTAAGTACACTGTATGCCATATCCAATTGAACTTTTTCCGAGAGGTCGTCCTCTGGGAATTTAGCTAACAGAGCACGTACCTTGGCGATAAACAAATCCGTGTGTTCGTCTTCTTGATCTAGGCTAAACAATTTCCTGTAGAGTCGGTGTGGTGGGTCATGCTCGCCAAAAGCCCCTTTTATTCGAGTAAGGGCCTCCGACCATGTGCTCGTCGACCTTTTAACACCTTGCCACCACACTGCAGCAGGCCCCTCCAACAACATTGAAAAACCGCGGAGAGCATTTTCGTCGGAAACGTTTACGCAATCCTTGTAGATAACAATCGCGTCTAAAAAGTTTTCCAATGATTCATCGGCACGTCCACCATAACGCGACGAGCATTTAGCGAAGTTTCCATTCGAGCTAAATGCAAGGCCCGATCCCTGTAGGGCCTCAGACACGTTAACGTGAAGTGTTGATGATCGTACTTCCCGTATTAGTTGTTGACAAAATTCACTTTGGGTTTGCTGGATTGATGTGATAAAACTCGCGAGGGTTTCTTGTGACATTGTAATATTAGCGGCACCGGCGTCTTCTGAGACATCTTCCGATCGAAGCTTCGGCATTTTTCTTTAGATTTACACGTTGGGCAGCCACTTATAGCCGGGGAACGGGTGTAGAAAAACGCTGGTGCTATCAGGTTACTGTATATTTGCCAGATCACAAGTCACTACTTAACTAAATCTTAACTAAAGCTTAAACTTCGCGCGCACACATTCGCGGGTAGCGTCTTACACTCTACTTAACACACCGCCTACCTCATAAGAACTATATCGAACATGCGCGGGCGCCCTCCTACGGGCGACCGGGTAATCACTCTGGGTTGCCACGTTCACATTACACTCTGCCGCACGCTATAATAATAGTTTAAAAAAACTAAAAACACGCTTTTTATAGAAAACCAAACTAAAAAATAGAAAATAAATTTTAATAAATTACACACAACACTATTATTAATTTATACTTATTGAAATTTTTAACACTTTGCTTAATTTAAATTTATTAAAATTTATTTTCTCTTTTTTAGTTTGGTTTTCTATAAAAAGCGTGTTTTTAGTTTTTTTAAACTATTATTTATTTAGCGTGTAAGTTCATTACGCGTTCAGTATACGAAAGAAGTCACAGGCAAATAGTAGTCTATAAATAAATATATCAGATGTAAAGAACCAAGTTAATGATCACTTCATCAAATAACTGTCATCTAACTTAATATTTTAACTTAAAATACGAAAATATGAGCTCCGAAGTGTCGAATAGCTTTCTCATTAATCACTGGTAAAGTGCAAAGTCGATCATATCGACAGTTCAATTTTAAAACTGCCACCGAGCAATATTCCGAACGAATCATTGGAACTTGGAACGAGCTGGTAATTAAAAAGTTGCATTGTCAAATAAATGATAAAAGGAGAACTTATTTACATGGGAAGTTAAAGGAATTATTCCCTCTTTGGATTTGACTTCATTAACCAATAAATCCAATTTAAAATTTCTGTAAGTTCACACTTTATATTAACTAACCCTGAAAACCAGATTAACTTTCAATTAACATAATCATTTTACTCATATAAAATCTATGGGGAATCGCATTTTGACAGCTGATCATAAAAAGTATGTCAAATTAGTGGTGAAAAATCTTCCTTATTAAATAAGATGAAGTGAACTTGTGAAGTGAACAGTCAATATCTTGAGGTCACTTCACCTAGCTCTGTTGAAGTGTCAAGCAACTTCGACATTTAATTTAATAGATGAAAAGCCAGTAAATACCAAGAGAGCAATTGAAAAAGCAGTTTTTAAGGCCGTTTGGACGCTTCCGGAGAAGACTGCAGTAGAAATCTATTATTGATAAACACAATACTATAATTGTATGGAAAGTAGCCAGCATTGACAAGGCAAGTCACTGACGAGGCAATTGTAAGGAGGAGCGAGAGATGTTATATAAAAGACCTTCCACAAGGTTCCCAAAAGGTCTTAAAGAAGATTCAAAGTATTCAAACCACAATATTTATTTTATTTTATTTATAATCCATTTTGTTAGTAAAACAAAAACCTTATACCTAATGTTAGTATTTTAAAAACAAAACACAAATCAACCGGCAATAACAAAACAATACATATTATGATCATTTAAGTGTCCGAAGCAGGTTGCACAGAGAATGACCACGCAGGAGATCAGGTACTTAGTTGACCATCCTCTCTACGAAATGCCTCAGAACAGGAGAGTAAGGGCTCTCCGCCACTGATTTCAGGATACTATTGTTACTGACCCGCGTTCGATGCATCAGTGAAGCAACTTTCTTACGAATGACAACGTGGAAACCGTCAGTTCGGTTTTGCGAAAACATCTCCGATGCACTACAAAAGCGGGGCAGTCCCAACAGCATCCTGAAAACATTATTATACTGGACGCGTAGAGCATCTAGCGATCTCTTGGAGTAGCTGACCCATAGACCCCCCGCATACAGACCCTGACAGAACGCCTTGAATAGGGTGATTTTGACTTGGTCACTACAACGGGAGAATCTACGAGCCAACATATTACCTCGGACCGCTAGTGCCCTACGTTCCCTCTCAATGTCTACATTATCCTTAAGGTCGTCGGTAAGCATATGCCCTAGGTACTTAAATTTGACTACTTTATTCATGCTTATACCATTTAGGGTAAAATTGGGTATAAAATTAGGACACTTACCGGAAAAAAAAATTTACGTCACCCAAATTTTACAACTACCCTACACCTAGCCTACACCTACCCTACGCCTACCCTACGCCTACCCTACACCTACCCTACACCTACCCTACACCTACCCTACACCTACCCTACACCTACCCTACACCTACCCTACACCTACCCTACACCTACCCTACACCTACCCTACACCTACCCTACACCTACCCTACACCTACCCTACACCTACCCTACACCTACCCTACACCTACCCTACACCTACCCTACACCTACCCTACACCTACCCTACACCTACCCTACACCTACCCTACACCTACCCTACACCTACCCTACACCTACCCTACACCTACCCTACACCTACCCTACACCTACCCTACCCTACACCTACCCTACACAACACATATCGAGTTTTCATTGTTTTTAAGATGTTATTCTGCTATTCGGGACGGAAACCAATCCAACAAATCAAAAATCATGGCAATCGGTCCAGCCGTTCTCGAGTTATAAGTGTTGTAAGAAACACGACTTTCTTTTATATTAGATGTAATAATAAATTCTTTCTCTCAGAGGCTATCGCTCAACAGCTGGGTCAAGAGTAAGATGCAGAAGATATTTGTCTTGGACACGGCATGCATTGTGAGGAGATTTGATTGCCTGGAAACCATCGTCAGCTTACCTTATCGGTCGAAGCACTATTATTATAAATAATAATAACACGAGCCTATTATTGTCTGACTAGAGCACAAAGGCCTATTCTCATGCAGAGAACCACAAACAATGATGCCAACACCACGCTTGCTCGAAGCGGGTCGGCAATTTCAGATTTAGGCAAGTATAATGATTATAAAAAAGCAGGTAATTGTAAATCCAGGTTTCCTCCGACTTAGATATTAAAAAAAACCGGATAAGTGCGAGTCGGACTCGCCACCGAGGGTCCTGTTCAAATTCCGTGATTTAGTCACCCATACCGCGCATACCTCAATGATTGATTATGTACTTTAAATAAAGACTATATATTTTTTATGATTTAATTACGAATGTACAGTTTTCAGACTTTTCCCTGTACTTGTAGTATAAGGCGATATTACTTGCAAATGTCATAGTTCTAGGTCAATGGAAAGTACCCTAAAGTACTTTTTTGCGGCATAAACGGCCGTATCTTTTATTCGCGTTAACTCAGAAGTTTGATTTTTATACAGCTTCAAGGGACTGATGTAGACTTGAGTATATGGTAAAGGGTCTTGACAGACATACGGACAGATAGACAGACAGACGAACAACAAAGTGATCCTAAAAGGGTTCCGTTTTTTCCTTTAGAGGTACGGAACCCTAAAAACGATTTTTGTAATTTCTTTTTTAAAGTATGTTTGACCATAGATATATCTGAATCATGACAGATGGGCCAGAGCACGGATATCGATGGGCTAGAGTCTTCAGGCAGTAGGTATCAGAAGATGTACGGCGCGGGCGGCGGCGTCGCAAAGGGAGACCCAGGAAACGCTAGCGTGAAAACTTAGAGACGTCCATGGATCAGATCAGAGAGGTCAACACGTAAAGAGAACAGACACGTAAGGAGGACACAAAGACTATGGAGGAGGTCTTTGCCCAGCTAGCAGTGGGACAATAAAATTTTAAACACATGAGTTAAATAAAGGTCAATTACAGAATATACTATTTCAGTATACCTAGGTTAATTGTATTATTGGGTGAATAACATCTGTTAAGGTTTGCGGTCGCAACTCAACGCATATGTTTTGCTCAGTGCAACTACTTAATAATACAATATCTACTCCACATGCCAGACAAACAATGAAACAGATGTTTCCAATGCTTTCTTTCGTATACAGCATTGTTTTTATCTTTCAAGAAACCGTATTTTTGCAAGCTGTGCCATTGAAATTGATTCTAGAAAACAGAAATGTGTCTGAATATAGACAAGTCAAGGAACTCTTTATTGAGATTTTCAAAGATTGAAACCTTCTAGAAGAGCTGATAATACTTATTTAATGACAAGCCAATTACTATATGTTTTATTTATTACCTAACATTACAAATTAATAAATCACGCAATTTTGAATACAGAGAAAGTTGTAATTATACTCTTGCAAATAATTGAATCCTCTTCACAGATTATGCCTTTCTTTAATTAATTCTTCATAGGTTAAATGGCCAAAAGAAACGCTAGCAATTATTTCATTTCAATAAACCGATGATCTGTTAAATATTTTCGCTTACGTTTTCAGATCAAATTTAATTAAGTCGGTATGATAGAAGGACAGAAATAGGAGGGAGGTAGAAGGTAGCAAGTATTTGAAAAGAAAAACTAACTCGAATTTGCAGAGGAAGCATTTTTGACAAACAAAGACTTAAATATTTCCTTGTCTCTAAAGCAATAAGACTCGAAATCGTAACAAGTCGATATTATTGTAGTGAATATCGTACAGTCAATCAGTAGGTTATGGGAATACGATGGGGGTAAGCGTGGGAGAGTGAATAAAGTACATATCTAGTTACCGTAGCATAGTGTACCGTTACATACTGTGACGTTTGAGCGGAGTAAGGAAAGATAATCTTGTGGATACATGGGTTTTCTTAGAACTTCATTTGATACTAAACAAGTTTTTGGATGATTTAATGAGGACGATGCCAACCATTATCGGTACAAGACCACACACCATTTTACTGAATAACACGATACCTCTTGGTAAGAATGGGTGTGAGATATTTTGGGCTTCTATATACCCGTAATGACTGCCAAAAATCTAGGAGCCGGGACCAACGGCTTTACGTGCTTTCCGAAGCACTTCCAAGCTCTAGGCTGCTACTGAGAAATTCCTTTTCCAAAAATCCAATAACACTTTGCCCGTTCAGGATATGGAACCCAGGACCCTCACGCTTAGCGGTCGCACTTGCGACCAAAAGACCAACGAGGCAGTTAGAATTTAAAACCAAATTCTCATACAAGCACAATTAATAAATTTATGATAAGTACTCGGCTAACAGCTGAAAGAGTGTTGGGAGACTAAAATAGGTAACGAGTTCATAAAACGAGCACACTCAAGAGGGCAAGTTAAATAAACGTTGAAAAACAATGGACGAGCCGGCTGTTTATACTACAGAGAGCCTAGTATGAGTGGGCGGAAAAACGTAATCTAATTTCAATCGATATTTAAATTAGGAACACTCAAGAATCTTATTGGGTCGACGGGCCATGATGGTTAAGCTACGCTTGCTGCGGTCGGTCCATGGATGGGCGATTTTCCATTTCATACCGAGGACCCTTCCCCCTGACCCCGAGTGCCTCGGAAAGCACGTAAAGCCGTTGGTCCCAATGGGGATGATGATTTAAATTGGGAACACCCAAGAATCTTACCCTCATGTTTTTAGTTTGAAGGTTATATTCATATCAGGTGGTATTTTTTTGTGGTTGGCTATCGTAAACATACAATTGAACCAAAATTCAAAGTCAAAGACAATTCAATCTATTTGTCCCTTTCAAAAAGTACATTCGTATGGGCAAAAAATCAAAATCAAGTAATTTCAAACTGCACTTTAAAAATGGCAAGAAGTCAGTCAATCAAAATGTTGAAGGACTCACTTTAAACAGCACGTTCTGCGCGTTCCTTTTATGAAGAACGAGTGAGAAAATAGAATACTTATACGATAGCGCGTTCGTGCTAGGCCTACAGATACAGAAGTGGTTCCTCGACAGTCCTAGTAGTTTTATTGGTAAAGTTTCTAGTGCGCCTGGATTTACGGTTAAAAGTTTCGAGATGCAGAATACAGTTGCAAAAAGCAATTTCGAATTTGTTTCGTACTCTGTACGTCTGCAGCCTTTATTATTGGCTTGATTTTTGCAAAAGCTTGTTGTTTTTACCAAAATGGTCAAGAGACCTTTTAGTGCTACTTATTAGGCAAAAGTCTATTGTATTTATTTCAAAACTATTTACCGTACCTAAAAATCCAAGGATTTCAAGTTAAAAGTTAGATGTACCAACATCTAACTGATGAAAAGGTGATGTTCCTCCTACAACTTACGTCTCATCGTACGTGGTCAGTCCTGGATGACCTGAATGCTGCGAAGAAAACTTCGTTCTACCGCAGTTACACCTGCCACTCGGAAGGGATTTGCAGTGGTCTATATGAAAAGCGCTCAATAGACTACGCACCCAAGTAGGCTACTACCAACACAACCTAGCAAAATACTACACACAGTATGAGTGTGGTACCTACTCCTGATCACACAATGGCCCACCAACTACAACGCCCAAAGTGTTCCTTAGAGGACATTAAAAACACCACTTCTTTTTGTTGCGCAGTTGGTATCATCATGGACTTCCATCATCGTGGGGATTACGGAGGGGCATGCCGAAAACCACCGCGGTGATCCACCTTTGCCTATGGCCGGGGGTGCGGAATTCGCATTTAAGCGCTTCCCCGACAGGCAAGAATGCTGCGATAAATGTGGCTAACTACACTGGGCCCAAGTACTAGATAACAAAAAAAACCCTTGATCCGAAAAGAAGATGATGAAAAGCTTGCATCACGATGTTCTTGTTGTGCTACTACACTACAATATAGGTTGAGTTCCGGCACGCGCAAAGTACCTACTTAGTTAACAATTGACGCAGACACCAGACAGTCTTAACTTATCGGTCCTCAAATGAGCAAGTATTGCTTACATAATGAATGTAATACATATCTGTTATGTCTGCATCGGTAGCACTAGCTTATTGACATTAACATTGCAGCAGTAAGGTCGAATTATCGCATTTTATTAAAACAGCAAAGAAAATTACTCAGCACGATATTTTGTGTAACATGGTCTCAAGGATTCGGATGTACATTGTATGAATTAGCAACGGCATCGTACTATGATACGATCAGCATAACCTGCTATTCTGTAACTTCCTAGTTCCTTTAGAGAAAACTATTGTTGTTTATGTTTTAATTCATTAAAAGGCTACCAGTATGAGTTTGTGATTGTGCTATCAGGTACAGATTCACGACAAAATAAAATACAGTACTGCATTAAACTTACAAAATAAATGTGACGTTGGCTCCGAAATCATAATCAAAGAGGTAACGGTTGAAGGGGCAGCGCGGCGCGCGGATAATGAAACGGAAATTCTATATTTGTTAATAATATCTATTTCGCACATTATATACCTATATACTTGATATTTATTTATTTACGTCAGATGACATGATGATGATTGTGCTATACTTACTACAGGATAGCCATTTCCAATTCGAAACCCAGTCTCGAAGCATTGTACTTTTATCTCAGCACGCTCGATTCTGATACGTTTACCATTTTATAATTTAAAAACTATTAATGTTCTGTTACGAAATTTATGACGAAATTGTTTATAATATATTCCATTTTCAGATGCGATTTCCTAACCAAGAATATTACTCGTTCATCTTGTATATTCGATTCTTTCAGCAGCTTTATGCAGCCACTTTAATTTTCAATAACCTTCCATTACGGTCAAACTAGCCAAAAATACCTCACTAACATAGAAACTTAAATTAAGTATCTGTAATGTCTTTAAATATATCAGCTTACATTGTACCTACATACTTAATAAGTTTATAAGTCTACCTACTCTTTGACCTTATTATGGGAAACAAAGGTACCTACCTACCTACGTAATTATAAGTATATCAAAGTATAAATTTAGATAACGTTAACCTTTACAACAAAGTCATTCACGTAGCAAAGATTCTGTCGCAACTAATCAACGATGTTGTCCGATTAGGGGGCATCCATTAACTACGCGAGTTCTAAATGGGGGAGGCTTTACAAAATCTTATGTAAAGGGAGCAGGAGGTCATTGGAAATTTTACATTAACTTTTTACACGACTGTCCCAATAAAGGAGTGGTATGTTTTTAGGGTTCATGTATGTTTCTGAGTTTTTAATTCAAAGAACATAAAGTAAAATACTATTACAGGCTACCTCCTTAACAAAAATAATCATTAGGTTTATTTTCTTTCAAGATGTCCCATTTTAACGGCGATCAAAAAAAGTTCATGGTTACTGAGAGGGGTTAAAATTAAAAGAAAAACAACTCATGTATTTAATGTGCGCACCCTTATGAGCTCAGCGCTGCATATCCAACGTATACACAAGCTAATCATCTATCGCCATTCAACGATGCGTGTGGTGCACAACGGTACATTTCGGTATCTACGCTTCATATTTGACGTTACTAAACACAGCCTCGTCTTGTTATAAACTTTATTTACATTCGTATGTATAAACAAATTGTCTTGTTATCCTATCATTGTTGTATTTACAGATCGCTTAAAGACAGTGCGTCCCATTCAAAATGTAGTCTACAGTATATCTTCTATTGAATGCTTCATCATCATCTGCCTAGCCTTTTCACAACTATATTCGGGTCGGTTTCCAGTCTAACGGGATGCAGCTGAATAGCAGTGTTTTACACGGAGCGACTACCTCTACAACCTAGTTGCTAGGTAACACTATACCCCTTCTATTAAATACCAAAATATATCTGGACTACATTTGTGATATACCCTCGTAAGTAAGTCTCTATTTCTGTTCAATTCTTTGCCAGTATCTATAACCGTCGCTTCATCCGTCTATTGTCTCTTCTAGAGCCTAATTATATCTGACACGATCATCTTTACACGACCTGGATTTAAAAGCAAATATTGCAATATTCAATTCTTCAAAACAATTTTAAACTTTATACCTAAACTACATAAACAACATATTACTTTTCTTCCGGCGGTGGCTTAGATTAAAATGAAAAATTAACCTAACTAGGTCAGCGGTAAACAGTGGTCGTGTCAGCGCGATTCAACCATGCAATAGGCGCCATAAAATCGTCAGTTAGTTCGATAATGATATTTATGCACATTACGCAAGTTTTGATGAGATTTTTAATTAGTCTAACTGACACAGTAGCTGGAATGATATGTGTTCTACGTTTGTAATTTGATTTAAAAAGTCTTCGCAATCTTTATTGTTATCTTTTTTAAGGGCCCTTATAATATAAAAGAATGAAAGTATTTCACCAAGGCACTGTTTTGGGCCCATTATTTGCGGCATTCCATAAATAAGCAGGTGATTTCAACTGTTACAAATCTTCACGCTATGTAAGTTATGTAATGGACTGTACCTAATCATATTATATTATGTAATGTAGAGAACTTGAAAATTTAACTTTTAATTACTAGTATATTTTATGTAGGCAGCATTCAACTCTGAAGATATAAAATTGCTATGAATTTAACATGCCACAATCGTGTGTGATGCAAAGAAAAAAAACGTACACACTTACTGCACAATTTGATTTCCTCTTGCCCCTCAATAAAAGTATCGATTTAAAAGTAGCATTCGAGTTTAACCCTCTCAAAAAAATATACACGTGCCTACAGTAACATCCGAAGAATAATTTATCTAAATAAGAGGGCGATATGAAAAGATCCTAGCGGGGTAGCTCCCCTAAATGGGCCAAGGTCGAAAACAACCGGGCCTAATACTGCATGCAGACGTAAAAAAAGACGCAACAAAAAATGGAGTCATATTGAAATATATTTATTTAGGGCTCGTATGAAAAACTCGTGAATTTGGACAAGGGTAGGTAAATTGTACAGTCAAATTTCAGGGACAAGATTGGGTGCAATAAGAATGTTTGTAAACATGTAGCTGAAATGTGGAGTAAAGATAAAGATAAGCAAATGTTATCGAAATGTTTTATAACATGCGATGGTAGATTTACAAGGAGAATTTTTAGGAGTAAGTCAGTGTACTATTTTTCTTTCACTGTTTTCACGATTATAGTGAAGGGTTTGATACACATTACCTAGATTTTTGAACGAAAAGCAATTCAAAATTAATGTGACAGATTGTTAAGCGCGTATGAGCCGCTGTCATTGGTTAACTTAATTATCAACAACCAATCACAGTAGCTAAAGTTGTTTGTTGTTTTATGCTCGCTCAATAATTTGCAACTGCCATTACCACCACCTTTGGTTGACTGGTAGAGAATGCCTAAGGCATTAATCCGTCTTTGTACCATTTGTTGCATAAATAAATAACGCGTGGTTGATAACTTGTCTCATTAATTTTTCCCGGTCGTTCAAAAAACTAATTGAACGAACAGTATGATGGTTTTCGCTCCAACAGAATATTTGTTAGCTCTTTTAAGTCCGGTAAAGAGGGGCAAGACCTTTTTACTAGATTATGATATCCCAAAATTTCACCCATTTCTTACTTATGCTGAAATTATTCCGCATTGAGAATTCAGCTTTATTACATACCGAAATGTACCAAAGGCTGTCCTTAGAGATGGCTTGGATTGGGAAATGAGGCCAAGGCCATCACCGCGGCCTGGCAATGTTTAGGGGATCTAGCCGGGGATAATGTATAGTAATGTAATGTTTAGGCGGCTGTTTACGTCATATTATACGCCGAGGTACGTAATCTTGTGGCAAACAATATGTGGGCCTTTAAGATGTGAGCCCTTTCTATGGATAACAAAGAGTAAGTAAACAGCTTCATAGGTTAAGTAGTTTTCGGGATACCGTGTTAAGGCAATAAGAGACGATTTTATAATAAAAGATGACAGTTAGAACTTCCTATTTCACATACTTCCACACCGTCCGCCTTTGTACTTTTGTGCATGAACCTTTTGTACGCCACGTCAAAAAAGTGCTCTCGGCGCCAAGCTACGAATGATTACTCTATGAAATTACGTTTCTAAAAGTAATTCCATAGAGTACTAATTCGTTTGTCATCTAGTCGTGACCGTGGCGTGCTGGGCCCATTTTGGTTTGTCATTTATATATGACTATGGCGCTCGAAAGGTTAAATAAAAAAGAAAAAATACTTGTGCTTGTATAGACAATGTCATAGATTAACCAACTTATTGCAAATAGTAAATTATGAATGGGAGAATTTGGGAATAATGGGACGTAAAGGAAATGATTACATCCAAAGTTAAACAACAACAACATGCAGTTTTAGGCTTTATTACAAGCAATGGTGAATTATTTAACAAGATGACAATAAATAAACACTAATTTTGCACTGTATGTTTGATGTGCATAAGATACTAAAAAGTTCTATTCTATCATAGATATCACGTGTATTCTAATATGGTGTACAGTCACGAGCATAAATATGTAGTTATACAGATTGCAAAATTCAAAAGCAATTTTCTCGTGATATAACTATTTCAATTTATAGATAAAACCTATTTTGTAGTTTTTATTAGTTTGGGATCAATAATACCCTATTCGTAATTCCATAACATTTCAATCAATAGTTTTGGAGAAAATCAGTTTAGAATGAGACCAACTGTTTACATGTTTTTGCTCGTGACTGTACATACCATTCCACTGCAAAGCAAATCTGGTCGAATTTGAATTCACGCCTTTTGGTCTTGAAAAATAATGTCCAAAAATTTTATTTTTTTTATTTACATAAAGGTAGCACTGTGTAATTTTCTTTTTTTAGTAAACCAATACGACCAGCCATGTAAGTAGGTATGTCAAGCAATAATAATTGTGTTGTTAGCAATGATAAAGCAAACAAGTTATTAATGAAGCAAGCATTCATTAGTGATGATGAGATTATCGCCAATTCAAGCCAAGTCAATTGCCAGCCCTCAACCAACCTGAACAAAACAAAACAAAGAATTAGTTAAGGGAATAAATAAAATAAAAAATTGTACACAATCGCATCTGCTTAGACTGGAAGTTGGATCCAGGATAGTTGGAACAACAAGAAGAATTTATCGACAGCGCTCTCCATACAAAGAGTAACCTAGTTCAATTCTAGTCATTACTTGACGAAATTTTGTAGATAGGATAATGCACTTATATCTAGGCTCGTGGTTAGTCAGTTTTCCAATAAAAGGGGTAACTTAATTTCAAAATGGTACATGGCAACTCAGCAACTCGTAGCTGGGTACCATCACGATAATGAGTTACGTATCAAAGCAGTTTAGAGAAGTTTATGATTTTCTATAACCCATCTTTTGAGTTACCGACAGCGTGCTCCTTACAAAAGTAGTTTCTATGTAACCTAGATTAAATTTTATTGAAAATATAAAGGCACTAATATCTCGTGAAGGACGAAGGGAAGGAAAGAGACAATTTCACCTGAGGGCCAAGTGTGAGTTTTTATTCGCATTTGATCGCGTTGACGTTACAAACGATCGCTAATGTCAATAGGGGATATTACTGCAATGTTCTGACACCAGAGTGCAGCACTAGCATAGTCCGTAAACAGTTTATCGATGAATCGTTCAAAGCGTGAAATTCTTCGTGAATTGAGTTCAAAATTGGGAAGTGTGTTATATTATACAATAATGTATCAGTGCTGTGTATTTAGATGAAGAAATGAAGGGAATTATTCATTTCCAAAAGAAGAAAATGTTCGAAAAAATTGGGAAGCAGCTAAAAATCACTCTAAAATATGTTCAGGAGTATTCAGGTGAGATAGTCGCATTTACAGAATAACGTTCACATTTATCATGTAAGACAACCAAATATTATTTTATTCTGAGCATAACCTAGAATCCACTTTCAAATGGTTGTAGGACGCCATAATATGGAAGTAAGATTAATTAAAAATTTGATATATTTTCACAAAATACCTAGTTATTACAATTAATAACATAATATAACAAGAATACGAGGTTATGATTTACGGAATGTGCTAGTGGCGCCCTCTGCGCCGAGTTTCGCGTAATGTTCCCTATTTGTATGGAATAATTGTGGTTCCTATTGTTGCCACTAGACTGTGCTGTTCCAGTTGCAATACAAATTGGAGTTTACGTTAACGCGATCGAGTGCGAATAAAAACTCACACTAAGCCCTCTGGTCGTACGAGAAGGCGCGCGCGCCGACAGTAGCTACGGAAATGCTCGAGAATTCGTCCAAAGACGCGCGACTTTTTTTGGCTTCTATCTAATTTGAACATTAACACAATTATCATAAAACTACGTTTCTAAAATGCGCTTCCCTTCGTCCGTAGTGTAAATTGAGCCTTAGGGTATGGTGTACCGTGGTGTAACTCATCTCGTTCTCCCATTCATCTCTATTAGCCGTCATCTCACAGTTCCCTTCATTCTCAGCTACTTAAATAAGGTGCATTACCATAAAAACATGCAATATCATAGACAATAATGAATTAATCAAAACCTCTTCAATGCGTAGGTATCTTATCAAATAAATCAGATTGATAAACTGTGCTATTAACCCACATTATTATAATGAATAATGTATTGATCTATCATCCATTGTAATGCAGGTACGTAATTACGTATGCATCTTAAATTACTAATAACAATTTGCATAATATATAAGAGCTAAATAAGATTATTACCTATGTAAATTATAGAAACACGTAGGTAATAGTAGTAAATAGGTACCTAGGTAATAAATAGATCATGCAAAATAAAACCAACAAGTGTTCTAATAGGTACCTAGTTACCTCTCAGATCAAGTAAAAAAGGAGTTAGGTACCTATCGTAAATCTAAATCTTTTTTTGCGTCGAAAACCTTGATCAATGCTCGAGCCTTCTCCTTCTCTGTACAAGAAGAGGCCTTTACTCTGCAGGGGGCAATTAAGAATTAGGCAAACCTTTCAATTTAAATATTTTAGAAATATTATTTCGGTAAAATAACAAAATCAGCTAGTCCTATTGCAACAATAAATCGGGAAATAATACGAACAAAAAACATTAGGTACCTAGTAAGTATATGTACCTACCTACTAATGGCACAGTAAAGATACCTAAATGGAGAACTTAGATAGGTACTTAATTGTATTTGTGTGGGTACAGTGCAACCATAATAAGTGTTAAGAATTCTTACGAAGATAGATAAACTGATAAACGTTGTTTCTACTTTAGAAAGGACAGTTACTCGAATAAAAGTAACAGGTACATGTACATCCACATGGTACAGACAGGGGTATAGATAGTTCACGTCACTAGATGAAACCGATTGAACTCAAACAAGTACAAAACTAAGCGCACTTTCCTTCCAGTGATGTTACTTGCATAACCAGTGTTCTAGTACAAATATAACGAGCAGAAGAGGTTCATCACTCACCGTGTAGAGGTAGCGGATCAACGGTGACCACTTGCACCCGATTGCAGCATCACTAACGGACACGACACACCACACTCACTCGCAAAATATATATAAGTACCACAAACAAATATACATAAACAAAAAACGCAACGGTCCCGAAACCCGTTCTTAACCCGACCAGCACGACTAGCGGGGCTCACACTTGTTGCAAAACTAAAGTCGTTTAACACAGAAATATCAACGAAAATACGATCTGTCGTATAGAATCGATTTTTTTTAACAATTCTTTCTCCGATTGTTCACAATACAAACTCGATTATGCCAATACTTTGAAACACTTTTTGTCATAAAAGCCCAAGTTTGTTTAATTGATTAGGTATAATATTTCTATTTATTAAAATAAATTATAATTATTTGACTGATCTGTCAATGTTCATTCAGCCACCTCAGCTGTGCGCGCTTGCGCGTTTCGACCGTAAGGACAATGCCACCTGGCTGCGCAAGCCAAACCATGCTATGGCAACTAGGAACATTCAACAATTTCGCTTTTTTATTGAGCAAAGCGCCATCTCTGAGCAATCTAGCTAAACAAAAATTACTGTGTTGCTATATTAAAATATATAAAAATTATGTAGGAAAATGATGTAAAACAGAAACTTATTAAATAAATAAAAAATCGCAAAATAATGGACAAAATTGACCATAAATTCAAAATGAATCTAAACCTAAACCAAATTTTATGAATTTGTTAAATGGTTCTGGAATAAGAAATATATTGTTTTTTTTTTATTATTATGGAAGTTATGGGAGTATATTATTGTTGCAATGGCAATTCTTTAATTGCAAATGTCTGTCTGCGCAAGAGTAACGGTTTCTCTGTTTTTCTTGTTCGGATTTTGCTTTTGTAATTAAATTCTGGTTGTTTCTCAAATGCATCTGCTAACCACGTTGAGTTGAGCATCTGTTCCTCCGTGACGCCGTGCCGCGATAGAATCATCCTCTGTTTCGTACGTCCACGTTGAGTTGAGTGTTCTCCTCCGTGTCGGCGTTTCGGAATAAACTTGTGATTTTGTGAAGTTTCTGTTCTATGAGCTACTGAGCATAGGCGCTCCTTAGAGTTTGGACCCATTATTGCGAATAGTGAACTGAACATTGAGTGAACTTCCATCATGTCACAAAACTCTTGTTGTGTACCTGGATGTCTAGTCACTAGTAAAGATGGTATGTACCTACCCTACCCATTATTTGTTTATTTTAGTTACTGTTATATTATGTATACCGTCTTCATAATACTTGGTTCTTCCCAATGTCTCACATATTCTACCCTACCCAATTGCCATCCTATAAGCTAGTATTATAATAATATGGACTTCCGGAATTAATGCACCTATTCAATCCGCTACGATGACCTTCTGACCACGGTCTTCCACTGTTTGAAAGGTTCTTTATTCCAGCTGGTCAATCTGCCTATGTTATAATTTGTCTTAGTCTGTATAAATTATTTACCCCAATTATTCGAAAATCAACCAAATATGGTGTTATTTGCCGATGACACCTCATTGATTTATAAAGTAGACAGATGGTCACAACATCTTGACGACGTAAATGATGCTATTCTTCAGGTTCAAATTTGGTTTACGGTAAACAATTGGGTACTTAATGAAAAAAAAAAAAACAAATGTATTCAATTCATTTTACCAAATCTTGGGAATAGCAAATTGACATCGTCCTAAATGGAGAGAAACTTGAATTAACTAGTCCTCCTAGTTTCCTAGGAATCACTCTAGATGAGAAATTACAATAGGGTCCTCACATAACATCTATTGTGGGGCGACTAAGCTCCGCGGCTTATGCTGATAGAAAGATAAGACAGTTGACAGGTGTAGAAACTGCGCGTATGGTCTACTTTAGCTACTTTCACAGCATTATGTCGTATGGTATTTTACTGTGGAGTCAGGCTGCCGACATTGAATCCTACTCTTAATCCTAAGGAGTGGCTGCCTACTTTTTCAATAATTGTAAATGATAATATGTGAACACTATGTACATCTGTGTATAAATCTTAGCTGTCATTCTTTATCTTGTAATACTTTGTACATACTTTAATATAGTGTTTTTTTATGCAAGGTCCATCGTATGATGACGTTCAAAAGTGCCTTTTATTGGTCTAATTGAAATAAATGATTTGACTTTGACTTTATTCACCCTAGGCAAAACAGGGGCGGGCCACTAGTTTCCTAAATAGAAGAAACCTCGGAACTTAATACCTATGTTATAAAACTGTTCAACCTAGGCAAAACCAGGGCGGGCCGCTAGTTTCCTAAAAAGGGGAAACCTTGAAACTTCTTAAAATGACTCGAAGCTTTTCCTATTAAAGTACTAACAATGTCTTAAAACTTCCTCATTCATACTAACATGCTATTTTGTTTCTCAGGTGTACCCCTTCACCGCTTTCCAAATCCAGATACGAATGCAGAGAAATTCAATACCTGGATTTCAAAAATTGGTGGTGTTATAGCTACAATGGATAATTTATATGTTTATGGCAACAGACGTGTCTGTGATAAACATTTTGAAGAAATTCATAAATATCCAACAAAAAGACTATGCAAATTAGCAATTCCTGTACTGTATTTGCCAGGTAATATTTTAATTTCATAAACAAAATATGATAAAATATGATGATATTCATTTTTTTGGTTTAATGATGAGTACACTTAGTTACTTTATAATTTGTGCAATGCAAGCCTAAGTTTAAGCGCCTCACCACTTACAGAAAAGCACAGCATGCACTACATTATATGCCAAAAAATACAAAATTAACTAATTCAAACATGATGTAAGCTTGATTGTTTACTTTGAATTAAATTACAATAAAATTGAATAACATAGGTTAAATATGAGTTTTATATGATTTTGTCTCAAATATTTATTTTATTATATAAAATGTTTAGGTATCTTTTACTATCTTTATACTTATATAATGTAAATGTCTAACTTTCAGATCAACTGGTTACTGAACCTCATGCTATGCCTGCCCTACATTCAATATCTGATGTTCAAGAGACACCATCACATGTTCAGTTGAGAGGTTTGTATTTTATTCATAAACTGAACTAAAAAGCAGTATAGTTAAAATTATGTCTACTTCTTACAGCACCTATTTATAACATTTAAACTCAAATTTTACTTAGTAGCTGCATCTATAGAACATGTTTGAAAACATGAATACTTAATTTACACTGTAGGTATATGAATAATACATAAAAAATATTTTCAGAACAACTGGATACTGGTTCGATAACCGTGCCTGCCCTACCTTCAACATCTGGTGTTCAAAAGACCCAATCTAATATTTGTATGAAAGGTTTGTACCTTCTTCATAAAATGAGTTAAATGCAAATTTAAAAATATTTACTTAGTGCTGATTTTCAAATTGTTAGATAACTGAACGGAGGAATATTTTTTTTTATTCATATGTTAAGTTGTCTATACAAAACATAATAACAAAATATGTCAAGCTGTCATATTTATCCTTCAAATAAAAGGTATTAGACTATTGAAAATTCAGGCCTTAGAGTCGTCACTTAAATTTATGCTTGGGAAAATAATTTATTTTAAATCATTTCCTTCCAGATCCGCTGTTTACTGAATCTGTTACAATGCCTGCCCTTTGTTCAATATCTGATGTTCAAAAGACACCATCACGTGTTCAGTTGAGAGGTGTGTATTTTATTCATAAACTGAGTTATAGAGCAATATAGATAAAATTATGTCTACTTCTTACAGCACCTATTTATAACATTTAAACTCAAATTTTACTTAGTAACTGCATCTATAGAACATGTTTCAAATTCAAATTCTTTATTTGCTTTAAACATGGGAAATGTTTGAACATGAATATTTAATTTACACTGTAATATTTTCAGAACAACTGGATACTGATTCGATAACCGTGCCTGCCCTACCTTCAACATCTGGTGTTCAAAAGACCCAATCTAATATTTGTATGAAAGGTTTGTACCTTCTTCATAAAATGAGTTAAATGCAAATTTAAAGATATTTACTTAGTGCCGATTTTCAAATTGTTAGATAACTGAATGAAGGAATAAAAAACCATTTTTATTCATCTGTTAAGTTATCTATACAAAACATAAAAACAAAATAAGTTAAATTGACATATTTATCCTTCAAATAAAAGGTATTAGACTATTGAAAATTCAGGCCTTAGAGTCGTAACTTAAATTTAAGCTTGGGAAAATCATTTATTTTTAATCATTTCCTTTCAGATCCGCTGTTTACTGAATCTACTACAATGCCAGCCCTATGTTCAATATCTGATGTTCAAGAAACTCCATCACATGTTCTGATGAGAGGTTTGTATCTTATCTCTTGATAATCACATTCTAGTGCCAATGACAAGCAAATTTGAGACAGAGTTTTAGGGCTTGTGCCTAATAATTAATATTGACATAAGAAATGATTTAATAAACGGGAGCTTTTTATTTTAAAAATTGTATTAAAATAATAGGTGAATTCATTACATCGAAACAAACATAAAATAACTTTTAATGATTGATTGTTAATGTCAATAGCTTTGAATACAACAGCTTTCCCCGATAATTTTATTCTGACATTCGTTAATTGTGTGCATTCTAGATAAACTGTGATAGTGAGCCCTGTGTTATTATGACTTCAAGATGTAGTAATGCTGTAATTTTAAACTCTTACCAATAACCAACGAAACACGTTTTACGTTAAAGCCCGTCACAGACGTAGCTATAATATACAATATCAATATAAATCATAGCAAGGCATATCAATTTTCTATAGTAATCTTCGAGTGACCACAGACCCAGCTATAATATATATCTTAATTACGTCACTAAAATATGTGGACAGATATAGCAAGGCATATTAATATATATTTCAAAAATGTGCCGCAAGCAACGACCGCAGACTTAAAAAATATATTATATCTACCGTGTGTAGTGGCTAGCTATAATATATATAGCATAGTATATGAATATATATTATAGCTACGTATGTGACGGGCTTTACAATTTCATAATAAATAAGACTATTATGTCATATGAAAAATAATAAACTTTTTATCAGCCATGCTAGTCTTTACACGTGGAACTGTCTATGCTTTGTCAGCGCTTCCGCCACATCTAATATTTTTAAATTAAAATTTAATTTATTTTTATTTAACTTTTAACCATTTATATTTTTTAACAGTAATCACATCACTAACACAGTTTACTTACTACAACGTCACTCAACTATAGTGAATATCTTCGCATTAATAAATATCTAATTTACAGGACATGGACAGCATATTAAGCGGATACCCCATAAAAATAAATCAACAAAATCAAAAGGTAAATTTTTATAACCTTACTAGCTGACACGACAGACGTTTTCCTGTCAAACGATTTTTTTAATTTTCTTACCGTATAAACCTGTGTTGTACTTCGTAGCACGACCATGAACGCATTTATTATAACTTTAGATAGTAATAAAATTCTTTTAATTTTTACTATTTTATACCACTAATTAGAAATTGTATACCTCTCAATTATCGCAGATAGACTGGTCGTGCTATAAAGATTGCTTCCCAGCACGACCACGCTAAAATTCCAGCTAGCGTAGAAGTTGATGAAACGGGAGGATGCCTAAACATTTGGACTATTATATACTCATATTTAATTACTGGTAAATTGTTATAAAAACAAAAACATTTTCTGCAATAGGCCAGTATATGATTTGTATGCGTGATAGATGACTAGATGGCGTTAAACGCAAAAAAATAAAATTACCTACACAAAATAACTTAATAAATAGCTACATTTCTTTAGCCTAAATACACTGAGATCCCAGAGGCATAACTAGCTATTTTGAGAATAAAGTGTACCTACTACCAAACATGTAATATTTACATAAAATCATTGGGAGAACTTTCATAGTTACAACATTATGATTAATAGTTTTTCTTAATTAAGAATATAACTTTTCTTCGTTCTACCCTCTATTATTATCATTCGATTCGATTGTAATATTTTTAATGAATTTACTAGATGGCGTTAAACGTAAAAATTAAAAATATACGATCAAACAATAATAAAAATATACGGTAGTTTGTTTTTTTCTTTTTCAATTTTTTCATTGTACTCCAGCTGTTACCCGCGGTTTCGCCCGTGTGTACATGGATAATAAAACTTTCATGCGTGAATAAGATGTTTTTCCGGGATGTTAATCCATATCGGATTAAGTAACAACAACAAAAGACACAAAAAATGAAAAGCAACAACAGCGTTTTGTAGTTAATTTTAATGAAATAAAAATAATTACGTATTATTTATTATTAAATACATCTTATTTTATGATTCGTTTTCGACTTAGCTTTGCTTATAATTTGTTGTAAATTTGGAAGTTCTCCCAATGATTTTATGTAAATATAATCGCGTGTGTTTGCTATACTAATGAAATATAGCTATCTAGTATGTTATTTTCTGTAAGCCGGTTTATTTTTTGCATTTAACGCCATCTAGTGTCACGCATACAAATCATATACTGGCCTATTGCAGAAAATGTTTTTGTTTTTATAACAATTTACCAGTAATTAAATAGGAGTATATAATGGTACAAATGTTTAGGCATCCTCCCGTTTTATCAACTTCTACGCCAGCTGGAATTTTAGCGTGGTCGTGCTGAAAAGCAATCTTTCTAGCACGACCAGGTTATCTGCGATAATTGAGAGGTATAAAATTTCAAATTATTGGTATAAAATAGTAAAAATAAAAAGAATTTTATTACCTTCTAAAGTTATAATGAATGCGTTCATGGTCGTGCTACGAAGTACAACACGCGAGACTAACAAACAACGATTCATTTTAATTATATAGAATACTAGCTTCTGCCCGCGACTTAGTCAGCGTGAACCGACATTTATGTCGCGGATGCAGACGAAGTTACAGATTAAAAAGTAGCCTATGTCTTTCACCAGGGTTCAAGCTATCTCCATACCAAATTTCATTAAAATTAGTTCAGCCGTTTCATCCTGAAAGCGTAACAGAGTTCCTTTTTTTTAATATTAGTATGAATTTGGATCTCACTCTATTGTTCACGGAAATCTCAATAAAACAATTATTTTCAAGTCATTTTTTAAAAATTTCTGTTTTTGCTTGGTTATGATAAAAGTGCGGTAATTTTTATTGGTTTACTCAGGCTATATTTTTTTTTTTCAGGTCCTTATGTGCCTCTATCAAAACATAGAGAATATAAATATCTGTTAAGTCAGCTGAAGAAATCGGAAAGTGCTAAGATGGCTTTTAAGAAAAAATATAACCTTGCAAAGAAAATGACGAGAACCACAGCATTCAACATTATCTCATCGAAAATGTCATCAACAGCCAAGATATTCTGCCAAATGCAAGTCTCTCAGAGTGGCAAGAAAAAACTTGGGAGACGATTCACACTGGATCAAAAAATTCTAGCACTATCCTTGTATAAGCCCTCGCCTAAAGCTTATCGCTTGCTGAGTCAAATGTGCGTTTTGCCAAGCAGACGCACATTGCAAAATTTACTGCTTAAGTTAGATTTAAGAGCCGGAGTCAATAATTTTATATTTGAAAACCTGAAAAATAGAGTAGCAAAACTACCTGACAAATACAAATATTGTTCAATTTTGTTTGATGAAATGGCAATTGGACCTGCGATTACATACGACAAAAAACATGATAAATTAATTGGATTTGTAGACAATGGAGAAAAAACAAAAAAAGATTTTTGTGATCACATTCTGGTTTTTATGGTCAGAGGCATCGTAAAAAAGTTCAAGCAGCCGATAGCTTACTATTATTGCCATGGAAGCACTAAGACTATTGAGCTAAAAGCTCAAATTAAAGATATCATTCAAAAAGTGCAAGAAACTGGCTTGAAAGTCGTGGCAACCATTTGTGACCAAGGCTCCTCCAATGTGGCAGCAATCAACTCATTATTGAAGGAGACAAAAGATATACTTTTACGAAAAGGTAAAGAATACCGGGGAGGATTTTATATGGTGGGGAAAGACAACATTTTTCCCCTATATGATCCACCTCACCTCATCAAAGGGATAAGGAATAACCTTCTAAATAAAAATTTAAAATTTACAATGAATAATAAAGAATTCACGGCTAAATGGTCCCACATTGTGGCCTTATATAATAGGTGCCCATCATATAGAGGCGTGAAGATGGTGCCGAAACTGACTGCTCTCCACGTGTTACCCAATTTAATCCCTAAGATGAGGGTGAAACACTGTACACAAGTGTTCAGTCAGTCAGTTGCAGTGGGACTTGGGTGTTTAGCAGGTATGCAGACAATTTTGTATAATATAATGTTGTTTTAATAAATAATTTAAACATGCACTTTCTCATATTTTCTCTCTTTTAGTACATGTTCATGAACACATCTCTTTCTTTGCCATATTTTAACTGACTTCAAAAAAAGAGGAGGTTCTTAATTCAACACATATATTTTGTTTTATTTTATGTGCGTAACATTTTACAGTGTATTTAATGCATATATTCCAGCTCTCACCTTCACTGTTTTCATATAAAAAAGCAACAAGAATAATATAACCAGTATTTTGTAAAAACTTAATTTAAAAGAGAGTCTTTAGAGTTTCTCGCTCGTTCTTCTCCATAGAGACCTACCTACGTTTTGGAACGAGCAACTCGCTTCAACTTTCTGACTAACTGACCAACGCCGTGACAATTCAAAAGTGCCAGTAAATGGTTGAATTGAAATAAATGCTTTGACTTTAAGGGTGGAATATTTTGTTGGTGTAACCGTTTCTTACATAGTTTGTATGATAAGAATTAGGCACTAAAAAGTGAAAGAAAAAGTACTTTTTTTACATAAAGGACATGATTTTCGTTTTGATGTAGTTTTGTATAGCCACCGTCTTCCGAATTAGCAATATTTTCAACTTTTTCTAGTTTTTGAAGGCTGTCTTTTTTGTGAAAATGATTTTTCATTATAGTTGTAGGGAGATTTTTTTTATTGGAAGTGTTAATTCAGTAGGCATGCTGACCATCCTCTAGTCTTATTTGATTATTGTTTTTGTGAAAATAATGTGAGGTAAACCTCACTGGGCTCATAATATAAATACATACATAATCGGAAACGAGGAAAGGTCTTACTCTCCACTGCCTTTATAGGACCAACCCCGAAATTCAAGAAATAACATGTGTTCATTTGTATTTGTTTTTCGTTGCAGATATGGGAGTTTTGGAAAAAGCCAGTCATGAGACAGCGGACCTCTTGATATTCTTTGACAACCTTTTTGACAGCGTCAATGGCAGTTTCAGTGAAATTAGAGAAGGGAAGAAATATCGTGCTGCAGTTACTCCGACTTCACCTCATCATAATTTGTGGAATTACAGCATTCCTATTCTAAAAACCATGAAATTTGTTAATGGTAACAATCAAGGAGTAGTGCCTTCTTTGACCAGTTGGATTATGACAATAGAAAATTTTAAAAAGATTGTACATTATTTAAATTTAATGGGCGTAAATTCTTTATTGCTGCGAAATTTTAACCAGGATCCATTGGAGAACTTTTTTGGAGCAATTCGAGCTCATGGGCATGGCAATGTAATGCCCACATCGTCTGCGTTTGAAGGAGCTTTTAAAACTTTACTAATCAACAATATAACATCTTCACATTCAGTTGGATCAAACTGTGAAAAAGATGATAGTGTTTGCCTCCAGTCGCTAAAATCTTTTTTAACGAATCCTGGAGACAACAACACAGCAACTGAATGTGAAGATGAAATAGATTGTGCTCATATGTGTTTAGAACTATTAAATACAAATGCGTTATTGGCGAGTAAAACTCCAGAGGATATGGAAAAATGCGCAGCAATTGGTTATTGCAGTGGCTGGATAGCACAACTTGCAAAAAAAAATGTTTATAAAAACTGTGCCACTTGCAGGCATGATTTAGAGGAAGAAAACATTCAAAGTTTTCATACATACATAAAAATGAAAGAATACGAAAATAAAAAGTGGTTGTGCTATCCGACTAGGGCGCTGTTTGATTTCTTTGCCCAAGTGGAACACATTTGCATAGAAATACTCAAAGAACATTGTAATCGAAATAATTTATGTAGATATATAAAATTAATCATAACCATAAATTTAAATTTAAACTTTGTATCCTGTTTAACACACAAAAATGATTTATCCGATTTTCTAATAAATAAATCAACCAAGTTTTTTGTTAATAATTGGTGCAAAGAGATCAACAGTGTCCTTACTGGCAAAATAACCTTTTGGGATAAAAATGACCCCATGAAGGAAAAAGCTTATAGGCACTACTCCAAAAATAAAGGGAGAAAGAGAACAAAACAAAATCATAATATGTCTGTAAATGTTTAAAAGACTGCTAAATATTTTTTATGAAGAATAAAGCTTTTCTAAATACGCAGTTACTTTCATTATACTCCTGCAGGTAGAAATGTGAGGCTTTTACTTTGGTGTGTAAATTATTGTTTACTATTAATGCTTTTCTATTAATTAATAATAATTATATTATTAAATAATTGATAAAAAAGCAGGACTATACAATAATTTGTACACTAGTTGTAAAATTTTAACTCAATGACAATCTACTATAGCTACCTAACTATCTATAGCTATAGCTACCTATCTATCTATAGCTATAGCTACCTATCTATATCCATAGCTATAACTACCTATCTATTCATAGCTATAGAGCTCGTAGTTTTGGTTAGATGGGTACTAGATGGCGCATTGTCCTGTCGATAAAAAAGAACGAGAGCTGCCTGTCTATACCCTATATTATATTGTAGTCTTTGAGCCAAACTGACATAACGGGTGGGTGACGGGCGTACGGTGGCGGGCGGGACCGCTAATGTTTCTAGCTAAAAAAAATACTACGCCATAAACACAATGTTGCCACGTAAGAACTAATAAAGTATTTTCTTTTCACAGTTCCAGTAATCCGTACGAATCTTTAACATACTGAAATCGGAGTAGAATACGCCCATGATAATAAGCGCCATCGAAAAAGTTTCTGAGAGATGTTTATACCGATAAATTTTAAGTAAAATCTTTCACCATAAAGCTATAAATAAAAACTGTTTACGGACATCCGGCCAAGCCATCGCGATGACAATTTATTTCATTTCCTTTTTGGTACGAAATTCAAAAACCGATTTCAAATAAAAGAAAAAAATATATCATGTATCTATCAAAAAAGAGGAAAATTTTGTTATTGTAGATTTAACCACCAATGTCTTTCAAATTCTCTTCGTTTTTATTAACAGTTTTACCGTTAATTTTTCTCTTAAAATTTAGTGACTATTATATTAGTTCGTTTCTTATTCTAAAGATAATTAATTGTATGTGTGAAATGTCACATTGAATGAGCTTCGAAGTGGATCGGTACTCGTCTGCGTGGGCACATATCGCCCTTTGTGCGGATCTCACATGGGCTACAGAACCTCCCGATGAATTCATTATAGCTAATCAGGTATCGTATTGATAAATTCCAAACTTATATGACAGAATGTTTCTTGACGTAAGGTTTTCGTTCTGATACGATGTTATTTTCGTTTTCAGCGTCTCTGGACACAACATTGTCGTGTCTCTCAAGTACTGCAAGACACATCATTGGAATCACAAAGTTTGCAAACGAATAATCAATGCGAATTAACAGGTCAGAACTGAATAACCACTAGAATTAATTTCTGTATTTAGTTCTTTAACATATTTATATTCACTTTTACGGTTTCAACACGAGTTAACTCTAAAAGATTTAAGTAAATAGCCCTAAGGTTGAACTAGTCTGTATTTTTTCCACCCAAACTTCGTAACTTTAGGGGGTTTCGTCAGTTTAATAATAATATAATTATGATATCAATTGTTCTCTATATCCCCAATCAATATATCCCCATTTAAACATTAATGTGGCGCAAATAACAGAAAGAGTATGAAATATCCCATACAATTCGTGCTGGCAAAGTTGGAAATTATCCACTCAAAGGCAAGAAGGCATACGGTTTAGCCATGTCAACCGAAGAGTTTGAAGCGTAGATTTATAAATTATCATATCATAGTAACTGGACGACGCCCACTGTTGGGCATAGGCAGGGAATCCTATAGGCATATAAGCGCAGGAGCGGTTCGTTTGGAAAATTTTAGGGGAGTAAAATTTTCCAAACGAACCGCTCCTGCGCTTTCCGCATCAAGTGAATTCCCGCGACTCTTGCAAGGTCATCAGTTCACCTAGTAGGGAGCCCACAAGCCCTGCGCCTACCGGTCTCAGTCTAGGAGCTTTGGCCCATCGCCAGTCGTCTCTACAATGTCTGTTTGGCAATGTGCCCAGCCCACGGCCAGTTGAGCCTGGCTATTCTTATCGCTACGTCGATCTTCTCATTTCTGATTTGATCCTGCTGAGAAATTGCACCCGAAGTAACCTGGAGCCGTGCGGTGAGGCCTGTCGTAAGTGCCCATGTCTTTCAACCGTATGCCATTACTAGCAACACACTCTGGTCAAAGCCTGTAGTCTAATGCTTCCTGAATGCTGTCCAGCCGAGTTGGAATCGTCTTTCTCAAAGTTAGACCGACATATAGGTATAGACAGTTTGTCCGAGGTATAAATCGGCACGCCGTGTGGTGCCGGCCGCGAATAGCAACACCCATTTCTACCTGTAGATGTCGTAGAAGGCGACAGAAGGATATTGACCAGGGGATGGGCAGCAGCGTCCTTCTGCGTACCATAACACCTACTGCGATCGCCAACATGCATCGACCAAGCACGGCGATTTCGGCTGAACCACACCCCCTTGGGCTCCCCCAACACCTAGACCGATGACCCACCACCCTAACCTATGCCCATCAGTGGGCGTCTAAAGGTTGACATGATGATGATGATGATAAATCGTCACCAACTTCCGCGTGGAGAGTCTCCAAACTTAAGAGGAGTGGGTACAGTAGCTGTTGAATGGGGGCATCTTTAAAATCATCGTTCCTTCTTTTTCCGCCTATTTAGTCTAATAAATCTTTGTAGATGCCTTAAAGCACCCTTGATGTATACACAGAACTTAACTTAGCCTTTTGAAAAGATATAATAATCTAAGTTATTTGTCTATGTAAGCTGTATACTCAGAATACTTACATAGTAACTTAGGCGGACACACCATGCATAATTTTAAACGCTGACTCGGCAGTCCTTGGCTCATAAGTTAGTCTGGATTCGGAAACAGAGAACCTAACGTTCTCCTGACGCTCCGAAGAGCTACATTTTGAGTAGGCAGGTAGGTAGTACTGTAAACCGTAGGGCGCGTTCACAGAACCAGTCTCTACTATGTGTGTGCTGGTGAGTAAGGAGACGGTGGGATTTTAATTGAAAGGGGGAAAATGTTAGTAAACGCGTCTATTGAGAGGTGCTAGCCCATGAACGGCTGGCTGGATGGCCTACCGGGCCTCCACAACCCAGTTACTGGGTAACACCATCTCTTTGTAAGACTAGTTGTCAGACTTTCTGGCTGCTGACCACAGATATAGATAGACCGAGATAACGCAAGAGCAACTACTTCGCGTGCATATTTTTGTGCCTAGCTTACGTACAAAAATCGTAAGTAAAAAAATAAAGTAAACGACTCCTTCCATCGGTAAGTCATTTGGTGATTAATATTATGCGTAATTAATTTAAAAAACAATTATTTTTAATCTAATACCTTTAGTACCTGGTAATACCAAATTTAAGAAAAACAAAACATTGTGACCTCATAATAGGTAGTCAAAAACTGGTACGCTTGGTTTTCATACAGATCGTGATACTTGCGTTATCTAGGGTCTATCTATATCTGTGCTTCTGACTGCCTATAACGACTGCCAACTACGAATTACAGCCGGAACCAACGGCTTTACGTGCTTTCCGAGGCACGGAGGGAACTCGATATGAAATGGATAGTCACCCATCCACAGACCGACCGTGGCAAGCGTAGCTTAACCTTTGACCGATCGATCTGTCCGGCTTTTACTTAGCCACGAACTCCTGCCATGAACGGCCGGCAGACAATCGCCAAAATGGAAAAATAAGCCTAATGATTCTATTTTCAATTTATTTCTAGAACCCCTTAGGTTCTAGAAGTAAATTGTGTTCGAAAGAAAACTTTTTTAAAACTATTTCGATTACGTGTAAATTGTGTTCGAAAGAAAACTTATTTAGAACTATTTCGATTACGTTGCGTTTCGAATGAAACAAACTTGACAGTACCTAAGTACTCGCCCTCCAGTTCTAACAGCTTTTAAAACCTATAGGAACTTAGTGATTGCTAGAAGCGTGAATATGCTGTGAACCATCTGGATAGTAAAGGCGATGATCGCAGTATGGTACAAGATCTTACGCACAAATACGTGCTACAGCCCTTATAGGTGTAGATACTACCATTTATATTCTAAATACAACTTACAAATTTTATCTAGGTTGTAATAAAAACAATTAAGTAACTACACTCAAATATAGAACGGAAGTAAAAGATATACCAAGTTTCAAAAATTATTCGAAGCTGAAAATGTATCTAACTTTAACTTAATTATTATTTATTATTATATATCCAGGCTGAAAATAATAATAAATAATAATTAAACATGAAAAAACAAACTACCTGTTTGATAATTTTGAGAGCCACGATTATAATAACTTAATGAGATGTATTATTGCGGTTTATAAATTGATTGCTGGTCTCACCAACCAACTGATGTAATTATTCTTCTTAGAACCTACATTTTGTTAGGAGTGCTTAAGATCTTCTTCTTTCTTACATAGGTTTTTATCTACCTCTTAATATTTATTTATTCACTCAACATACAAATATCTATAAAGGCTAGACCCTATGCCATATTGTAGCACACTTTAACCAAATACTTCTACTGTGCTGTAACGCTAGAACTTTAACACTAAAAAAAAAAATAGTTTAACCGTTGCTATTGCAAATTTATATATAAATCCAATGATGTGTGATATCTATTGTAGATAACAAACGCGCAATATCAAGCCAAAGCCAAGAAAATGGAAGCAGTAGTGGCAGAAAAAGCGTGAAAGACGTGATACCAGAGTCCAGATTGGCACAATTCTATGGAAATTTTTATTACGACGAAGTCAGGTGGTCTATTTGTATTATGTCGTTATTCAAATTAGAATGAAGCCAATGCAGTAGTACAGCTATCTTACCTTTTCATAATCTATTTGTGACCTTCATGTACCGCTAGCACTAATCAGCTCATTCACACCAGGTGTGTACGCATTAGAGGCAGCCTCGCCTGAGACACGCACGGCGCGCTCTGTTGACTCAAGTGCGTATACGTGCCTCAGCCCGAGGCGAGCCTCTCCTCACGTGAGGACACCGCGGCGCAAGCCAACAGGTGTCGGATTTTTGACTATGCTCAAAGGCACCTCGGCGTAAGTGCATCACAAGTATGGACGTGATTTGAGCACGGTTTTAGCGACTCATTCACAATGGTGATGTCGCGCCTTCGTGGCTCGACCCGAGGCACGTTGCCTCAGCCTGCTGCCTCATGTTGTTTTAATTATTTACCGAAGCAGCCGCCATACGAGCCGTGCGTGGCAAGAATGCTCACTCACCCTGAGGCTACTTCTAATCCGTACGCACCTTTAGCATATTATTATATCACAGTTTAGTAGTAGTAGAGCTAGTCCGGGGCAGTAGGTACTATTACCATACCCATTTCTACCGCAAAGCCGGTTCCGGTTTGAAGGGTATGGATGCCAGTGTAGTTATAGGTAGACGAGACATTTGAACTTTATTTCTGGGTTGGCAACGCATCTGAAAGACCTCTTTCTGGTATTATATCAGGTAGATTGTTGGCTTGATTGCCATAAATGGCTTAATGCCATCATGTATTTTTGTGTGATCTTGGCCTGGCGTGCGAATAAATGCTTTTTCTTTCTTTAAAAAATGGAGAATCTCACCAAGAGAATCTACATACAAGGACCGACATCCGAAACCTCTTGTATCCGCCATCCTGTAGACTTTATTAGTTTGATGGTTTGGCGAATATAGATTGTGAACAAAACTACTTTTCGTTTTTTTTTTTGTCACCATATTCAAATTCAGTGTAGGTAACGCAGAACATCAGTAGAAAGTTGTGTATAATTCATTAATTATTCACCCCCCACTTACTTATTTTTAATTAGAAAATAAGACAAGAAAAATATAAAACTTTTCGCGGGCAAACTTTTTAAAACTTGGAGCTATCATTTTGATTTTACCGCGTATTTTATCTAGCATGTTTTCTGTTTCCAGAGAAAAATGTTACACAAGTACGAATGAAAGAACAAACTTGCGAGGCTACAACGGACAAGGCTGCGAAAACTCTGACCTCACGGAATGCTGGATGCTGCCTGAGGTAATTTGGACCAAATTAATAACCTCACCATATTGGAACCATCCAAACATCCAACACCATTCTTCTTGGCCTGCAACCATTCACAGCAGGTATCTCTTTGATTAAAATGAGCGGTTTTCTTTAGTGCAGCGGATCTAGTCTTTCACCGCTGCTTTAACTGGAGATACAAATCTAGAACTTAGTATCACTACTACAGAGTTTATTTTGTGTATCCAGGTGGAGTACTGGTTTCGGAAGCTGGTAGACGACTCAGCGGATCGCAGCATGTTTCCACGACGGCGTCGTCAATACAGAATGCTGCCTGACGAAAATTTGTGCGTACACCTTATCTTGTTGACTATTATAAACGTTTCTACTATACTATAAACATTGCTCGCAGAACAGATGGCCGTTGAGGCCGAAAAGTTCTAGAGTGGCGACCGCGAACCGGAAGACGTTGCGTTGGAAGGACACCCACTAGGTGGACCGATGACCTGGTAAAGGTTGCGGGGATCCGCTGGATGCGAGACGCACGGGACCGGTCAATGTGGTGCCACTTGGGGGAGGCCTTTGTCCAGCAGTGGACGTCTTTCGGCTGAAATGATGATGATGATGATAAACATTTCTCTGGTTCCATTAACCAGAGTCTATTACTTAGGCTCCGTTGTTGGTCCGTCCGTCTGTCACAGGGCGGTACCTTTTGACCTGTTTCAGATAAACTTGAATTTTAGAATATAATAATAATAATAAAGCTTGTTGTTTTCTGCTTTGCAATGGATCCCTATTGGGTGAAAGCCTCCTCCATCTTCTTCCAGTCCTCTCTTTCTGCGCCGAGACTCCACCAGTTCCTGCCTGCAATTTCGATTAAATCATCAGCCCACCGTTTCTTTGTGGGCCAGACCACTGTCCACTGTGAGGTCCACCTTTTGTCTGTGTATCTTGTAACGTGGCCTGCCCACTGCCATTTTAGCTTCAAGGCCTGTTTAAGAGCATCTGTCAGCTTTGCCTTTTTTCTTATCTCTTCACTTTTTACTTTCCCTATTCTTCTCAGTTTCAAGATGCCCCTTTCCATAGCTCGTTGGGTTGTAATTATTTTATTTTTTATTTGGTTTGGTATAGACCCATGTCGGGCAGCCGTATGTTAGGCTTGGCAAAATACAGGTTTCTATTAATGTCTTTTTTAGAGGCATGCTGTAGTTTCCTTTCATTATTTATTTTTGGGCCCAAAAGCTTTTCCATGCGCAGTTGAATATTAGAATAGAATAGAATAGTTTATTTGTTTGTTATATATATATCTACTTTTATAAAAATGATCTAAATAGTGCGCTATGCTTTGCTAACAGAGTGCGAGCGAGTGTGTGCGTGAGTGCATGTGTGTGTGAGAGTGAATGTGTGTGTGTTGTTTGCTTTAACTGAGTGTGTGTGTGTCTATGCCGATACAAATAATACCGCAACAAATTCTATATCGTCAACCATTCATTTACACTGTTACCTATCGCCAACTTAGGGACTTGTGAATTTGGATCTGATTCAATAATCTCACCCTCATTCGGTCATTTATTAGAACTTCGTAACTTCTATAGCCTGACCGCTTAATTAACTGAGACCGTTCCTGATCCTGACGTTACTGTGGGGTGCGGGAACCGTGACAGTTGTCACAAGTTGAGGTGTCAGTGAGCTCTCGCATCACGTCACTACACTCCTCCCGCACCACACAGTGTAGTGACCGTTCCTGAGGTAGCTCAGGAATGGTCTCCGATTAGTAGTTGGGCTATAGTTTGTCCATCAAGAGTGATTACGCCATATAAAATTACAAGTCTAAAGAGTCAGAACATTTTTGAAAAATTGTTCTAGCTGGTAGGTAGCCACCATCGTGGGCTTTTTTTGAAAAATGTTCTCAACTGACTCTTATTCATGACATAAAAATCCGTCAGTTAAAGTTATTCAAAAAGAGATTCCATAATATTTTGATGTTTGACGTAGCTGTTTGACAACATAAAATTACATTTTAAGCAAGATATTTACATAACGGCTTAAACGCCCTTCTGCGGTGCCGACATAAATATCGCCGCATAAGAAGTGAATGTTTAAAAATTACGATATCAAAAACCTTTCATACCTGGCTACATGGCCGTCGTTTCGTGGCGTTAGGTATTATGGCGGCACCGCTTTCTGCGCTTCTGTGATACCTCTGCAGCACAAAACAGTCACGGAGACTTCGGCCATTGCTCATTATACGGCTCCGACCACAGTAAAGGATTTGCCATTCAGTTTAAAGATTGGAAGCCTTAAAACTAAAAGTATTTTTCGTGCTGAAAACGGGGGGGGGGAAGAGGCTCACAGGCGATGCGCTGATAGCTAACGGTTTCATTTTTCGAGGCGAATCCGATCAGGCCGTTGTCATGCTTGAGCGGTTCTGTTATAATGAGCCATGGCCATAAGATTATGTTTGGTGACGAGCAGAGGATTAATTGGCACCGATCGGCAGCTAGCGAGCGCTGGGGCCCGAGTGGGGCGCGAGCCGCGGGCGAAGAAGCGGCGCTGGCGGCGAGGGTGCTCAGCGTGCGGGCACTTTGGGCCCCTCAGACGCCGAGGAGCTCCCCTCAAACGCAGAGGCCCCGGACGCCCAGCCCTCCGGCCGTCTCGCGCAAGATGCGGGCCAGACGTCGCCAACCGAGGCGGTTGACTGCACTCGCCCCACCTCCGCCGGCGTATTGCCTCGACGTGCCTGCACAACTCTTCTGCGATCCGACGTGCAAAGTAAGCTTAATTGATAGTCTATTGGCGGAATAGTAAAAACAAGTGGAAATGTCCAATACAAAGTTAAGACTTACGAAGATTGTTATTATTTTTCATATTTAGCACTCAGATTATTAAACTAAAGGCAGATGAACCGCACGGAACACAGAGTGAAGCCACCAAAGCAAATACAAATTCAAAAGCGGATACCTACAATCTCGTGATCATATTCGCTTTTGAATTTGTATTTGTATTTTTATTAATTTTTTTAACGATGCGGCGTTTCGTGCTATTCTGACTCTTGTCAGTACAGCACGAAACGCGTTGTAGGTATTCGTTTTTGTATTGGCTTTTTTGGCTTCATTCTCAGTGTTCCGCGCGGTCAATCTGCCTTTTGTTTCATAATCGGAGATTTAGCGCATAACTGTGGTACGCGCGAAGTAGCTGCAAGCGTACTTCCACTTGCTTTTTTTATTCCGTGTCTATCTCCATCTCTTTTTCAGTCTAAAATAATGTTGACTTTACACCACAACTCTATACCGTTTCATCCACTGTGTTGTGTTCATAGGCGTATATAGAGGGGGGGCCGGGGGAGCCGGGTGGGCCCTGCCCACCCCAGTGTGATCTTGTGCCCACCCCAGGATGTTGGGTTAACGATTCGAAATTCTAGGATGAACACCTAAGAAACTTCACACAAAAATCATTTACGGCCGAGAAATCTACATACCTGCTTATTATTCCATACTATTCGACAATAATTGTTTTCTGTTTACATTTATTATGCTATTACTTTATTTACCTGGTAAGAATCTATTTATTGTTTAGGTATAAATTTAACCCCCTATTCATAACAAATTTGCCTCGTACCCTACGTGTAGTAAAGCTTTTTGGTCCCTAGCTAAAACGGTCGAGTCAAACTTCTGTCGTCCCTCACTGCCTCCATTGCTGAATCCTGATGGTTCTCTGGCTTACACAGCAGGAGAGAAAGCAAACCTATTTACTTCACTATTTGCAGAATCTTCGCATCTTGATGCAGGAGACGCGACTCCCTCGACTTTAGCTGGCAGCACGCCATCAATGTCCGATACGCGCTTTCGCCTATAGGAGGTTCGAAAAGCGTTACGCTATCTTGATGTCGTACCTACAAGGCCAGTGGACCAGATAGTATTCCAGTTATAGTTCTGAGAACCTGAATTGTCTCGTGTAATGACACGCCTCTTTCAGCTCTCTCTCGAGACTGGATTGGTGCCGAAGTCATGGATGCTCGCCAACGTATAGCCCGTGCCCAAAAAAGTTAGTCGTGCCGATCCTACCAACTACAGGCCCATCTCAGTCACGTCCATTATCTGCAAGACAATGGAACGTGTCCTCAATAACAAGTTCCTGGCGTACCTTGAAGTTATAATGACCTCCTCAGTTATCATCGATATGGCTTTCGCCGAAATCGGTCCACTGAGCATCTTCTCGCGTACGCCACTCGCATCTGGAGTGACGCCATCGAGAAATATGCCTTCAAGATGTTCAGGGAGACGGCAAGTGCTTCCCCTTGCCGTCTCCCTGAACATCTCGAAGGCCTTTGACATGATGGCATGGTATGGCATGATGGCCTAATTAGCAAGCTTCCATCACATGGCTTGCCGTCTGGTTTTTATACATGGATATCGGATTTCCTGAGGGATCGTTCAATTCGAGTAGCCATCGATGGCTGCTCGTCAGATCGAATGGCTATAAATGCCGGGGTCCCTCAGAGCTCAGTACTCTCTGGACCCCTTTTTTTTTTACTGCATATCAACGATATGCTGAAACCCGGTACCTTTGGGTACGCAGATGACTGGATTTGTAGTAACTCTTTACAACCATGCTGTGGTTGTAAAGAGTTACTCCAAATCCAGTCTTTCATAGAGTCCATGGTCGAACGATTTGGCGATGCCAATCTGGTCTGATTTAATGACGCTAAGACCCAGGCGTGTCTTTTCTCTGCCAAAAAGAGGCCTTTTCATCTGGCCCCTTCTTTCCGACATGTATCGGTCCCGATCACTGACTGACCATCTTGAGTTTCATGGCGCTACTCTGACGTCAAATCTTACCTCCAAAGTCCAATCCAAGGCCCAATTAGCTGCCAAATAGCTGGCAGTCCTCGCAAAGGTGCGAAAGTACTTCACGTCGGAATAGCTGCTCAACTTATACCAAGCAGCAGTTCGATCGTGCATGGAGTACTGTTCCCACCTTTGTGATGGATCAGCTAAATACTAACTGGAGGCGTCGGAAGTTATTGATAGACGTGCCAAGAGGCTCATTGACAACGACTTCCAGGTTAGGGCTAGGCTCCAGCGCCTTGAATATCACCGCACTGTTGCTAGCCTATCGGTCTTTTATCGGGTACATTTCGGAGAGTGCGCTCTAGAATTGCACAATTTAATTCCCCCATCCCTATTCCATCATCGGAATGGTAGTATATGGTTGAAGTTTCACGGTCTCGAACCAAGCGCTTTGATTCCAAATTTATTGTGCGAACTGCCAGACTGTGGAATTCACTGCCCCGTCTCTCTGTTCTCTGATAAGTATATTCTGGGTATCTTCAAGGCACGAGTGAACCTGTTCATCCAAGGCAAGTGTGTTCCACCTGAGACCACACAAAAAGATGTCACATGTCTTAAGATTAGGTGAGTTGCCGTCAAACGCAAATTTAGTAGAATATAAAAAAACACTATGTTCAAAACGTCAATTCACAGTTCATTGTTCAAACATGTGGAACAAACATAACGTTACGTAACATAGGTAATTCAAAATAACTTTATACTTATTATGAACTTTTTCACTACAAAAAAGTTTATATAAAAATGTATAGTTATTTATGAATAATGATAGTAATCGAATCGCACCTACTCACGGACTGAACATTGGGTGTCAACTCTGCTTCATCGCATCGGCCCCTGAGATACCATATCTCAGGGGCCAGGCCCCCCTGAAAAATAACCCTAGATACGCCAATGGTTGTGTTATGACTCGACGACCATTCAGTACATGTATTCACGATAATCGCAACATGAATACCTGCTGGCCTACCATATTTTAATTAAACTATTCAAAAGCAAGACTTTTCAGTTTAGGTTCCTAAGCCGCATCGCTTCACATTCGTACCATGTCGTCCAACACGCTCAGCAGCATTTGGATCGTTAAAAGTGAATGAAAAACTTTGATTTCGTCAATAATTCTCCGAACATTTCAGTTTATATTAGAGAAATAGTAACTTTAATTAAATCACTTATTCTGACAGTTGGGTCTAGGGACGTCATGGTACCCAATTGAATTAATGAAACCAAAACTGGTGACTCTGTTTGGGAAAACCGCTATCAGATGGCATGGCCTAAATTGAATCGGTAAACTGACGACATGGTACGAGTTAAAAGAACAGTTCAATTTAGATTCTAAAATGTATGGAGTTGAGATGTCACGTGATGCAAATATGTCAACTGCATACAATTCGATTTTCCATTGGCGTTAACGCTAACAGAAAAGGGCTTTTGTCTACAGGCCCTGTACAGTACGGTCAACGTATCTTGGCGAGCCTGAAGTTAGCTGTATGGCTGCGCAATGGAACTTTTAGGAACGAAATTGTCTACTGCGCAGCTAATCGGCTAACTTCAGGCTCGCCAACATACGTTGACCTATTGTACTGAATGGTTTGATAGCGATTCGATGTCTCAGTTCCAGTTCGATCCGCCGCGGCCTCCCCAGCTGACGGAGTGCCAGCGCGCCATGGGGCGGCTGTCGGCGAGCGTGCAGGCGGTCATGCGCGCGACCGCGGCGCGCTGCCCGCCCTACCGCGGGACCAACGTCAGCCGCTACGCGCCCACCGGGCCCCGGCCCGCGCGCTGCCCCGACCGGCGCTACGGCGTGTGGTGGCCCCGGGACCACCCCTCCCCTCGCCTCGACCACAGGTTCCACCTCACGCACGTGCAGACCCCCGCCCCCGACCCTGCCGCGACCACCACCCCCGCCACCCCCGCCGTACAGAAGGCACCCGACCGGACGGAGACCGAGGACGAGAAAGTAGACGTCGTCGAAGAAAAGGAAAGCGGCAGCACTACTAACGAACAGACTGAAGTTCTTCTACCTGAACCACTAACCACACAAGGTGATAAGCCGGAGAGTCCGAGTACACAAGACAACGTCGTTACTGATGACCAAATACCGTCCACTAGCGCAGCTGCCATAGACAACGGATTGAGGAAGAAGCGCCTCTATAGCACAGTGCTAAGCATGAGCGCGCCGGCGCCTATCGGACTCACTCCGGTTGTGAGACTGGCGCAGAAATTAGTGACGCCTGGCCTCTTGAAATTGAATCCAAAAATGGTGCTCCCTGGATCAAGGCTGCGGCCACCAACTGTCGATCATAAGTTCGAGGAACTGGAGAAAGAAGCGCTAGAGCAGTACAAAGCGTCCGATGAGAGTATAGACACCAAGTTCAGAGAACTAGAAAAGCAGGCTGTTGAACAATACAGCACGAGCAACAGTAACACTAGTTGCAGCAGTGGAAACTCAGCAGAGAAGCGAGCCTCCAGCTCACCCTCAGAGAGCGACTCGAAAACCAAGCAGCCGGCAAAATTTCATAAAGAAAAGCCGGTCGACAGCGTCGTGATATACTCTCAGAATTTTCCCGACCTTAATTCCAAGGGACAGACGTCTAGTGTAATGAATTTAAAAAACTTCCACACCCCCCCGAGGGGGGAAAAAAAGGAGCAAACCCATAGATCGAGTAAGAACTTGCGGAGTTTAAAAAGCGAGTCCCAACGAGCGGCCTCAGATACGGACTACGAGGCTCGGGAGAATTTAAAGGGGAATCACAAGGGGCCCGTGCGGTGGACCCTACACGTGGTGCCTCCCAAGAAACGGCATCTGACGCTATGCGTGACGGACTTCTCGTCCGACGAGGACATCGAGGACGGGAACGTGTCCATGAAGGACGGGCCGTGCATCAAGAACCACGTCGCGGGCAAAGTCAAGATGTCCGCGCACGGGGGCGGCGACCTTCACCCGATCATGAGGAAAACGTAGCAGAGTAATCGTGACTTGCCATCTTGTGCGGCCTCCAGCAAACCCAAGATTGCTACTCATTTATTTTTACATTTTACACGCACTCCCGCCACTGCCATTTGAAGAGTAGTGGACATATTGTGAATTGCGGCCGGTCACTGAGGAAGCTTAACCCTCGCACGCGCATGTGTACCCATGCATGCAGTTGTCGCATTAGTAAATTCATTGTGTCTGTGGCGTACAAATATATTTTTGACTTGTTTTTATATGATGCGTCCGTCAAGTCTTAGTGGTCGGAGTCAGTTTTTGATATAATTATTGCTGTGAATGGAGTTTTGTGGTGATCCCGTAGACCTGTATCGAACTATGTCGCTAACGACGTGAACAGTGTTCCGATAGAGCTGTTTTAACAATGTGCTTATTTTTACTAGTCATAAATGCTTTGTATATATATTTTTGTATTTTTGACTTTATTATTGAATAAGAAAAATAATTTCAGTTCAAAAAAAAGGTTAACAGTACAGAAATTGAATTCTTTAGGTATTAAAATAAATTGTATATGAATTGTTTAAAGTTCAGGATGTTATTTGATAGTTTTTAGTGCAACTGAACCCCAAATCACCCTAACAAACATCTTTCTTCAAATCTCCTAGACTGCCATCATTTATAAAATTAAAATGCCATAGTAAAATATTTAACAATATATATATTATATTAACTTTGGAATATAAAATAGAATGCATTACTTAGTCTTAATTGTACAAGCTCTGATATCACTGTACTTTTGCCCCGCACCAAAAAGCCATCACATCAACTATCGAGGAATTTCTCCAAGTCAGTGCCATCATCATCTAGTTGGATTTGTTCTAGGGTTACTTTTGGTGTTGTATGCTGACCTGGAATAAGAAAAGGGAACATTGCATTATTTCAAACACATCAAGTACTATTTTAATGAATTACGAATCACAACTGAGGATAATCATGGTATAAAATAAAAGATAATATATTCATCTCAAGAACCACTGCATAGGGTTGATTTTTACTCGGCTGACAGACCCTTCGACCCCCTTGGTTGTCATTTATACAAGACTGTGGCGGTCAAAACGTTAATCTATTCTCAAAAATTAAAATACATTGTTAATTTCAAATGCAAAATGATGAATAAAAAATAAATCAACATTATTCAAAATAATGAGCCAAAATCACCAATATGTGGTCAGATCTATATGATCTCAGATCTCACACAAACAACATTTGGGTCTGACTTGACTTTGGTCTAATGGCCTAATAGACAACCTATTTTCTTATTCATGACTAGCACATTGCCCGCTACTTGTCCACGTAAATTTATTCAAGGATCTAATGGAAAAAAATAATGTTGAAATCCGTTCAGTAATTTTTGAGTTTATTTGCTACAAAAATACAAATCTTTCGTCTTTATAATATTATTATATATACTAGCGGACTCGGCAGACATTGTCCTGTCAATTGATTTTTAAAAAAATTTCAGCTTTAAACCTTCCCTGGTCTACCACAAATATTTCAAGACCAACATTTGAGTAATCGGTCCAGCCATTCCAGAGTTTTAGTGAGACTAACGAACAATGATTAATTTTTATTATATCGATTATTATAAAGAGGAACTGATATATATTATTATTGAGGATATAAACTTTTAATGTTAAAGATTATGAATTTAGATTTTTTTTTTTTAAATTATGAGATAGAAAAATCAGACCTTTTTTTTAACCATATATCAACTTATTATACTCGGGCCCAGTATATGTTTAACATACAAGGAAAAATCTACCTTATCTTGTGCATACTTATCTTTTTATATACCAACAGCCTATCTAAGCAGGCACAAAACTATAATCATATTTAGGTACTTGCATAAGTCAGCATGATGCCATGCCATGCGCTGCACAAATAGCTTAGATACTGGTGCTAATTCATACCACATACTTAAGTACTTTAGCTGCGTAAACACATAGTTGTACGTGTGTGAAGGGAACATAGGATAAACAAATAACTTACTCGAGGACAAACCACCACTAGCTAAGTACTTGGCGACATCTTGTTGGAATGCATTAGAACTCAGCTCTCTTCTAGCTTGGTACTCTGCCAGTTGCTGTTTCTCCCTCTCATAGTTCCGCTGACTGTTGTCTTTTGCTAACTTATTGCGGACTTCTTCTAAGGCCACTGGAAATTAAAATTATGGGTATTTTACTTACAATAGTTCTGCACAGATTATGTATAGTTACAAAATAAGTTTACATAGTGTACTTAATAGGGTATTACACACATTTTTGAAAAGTGTCTCAATGAAATTCTGTAGTGCTAATATGCCACCAAAAAAAAAACCACAAAACTTTTATTCAATCGTTAGGTGCCATAAAAATGCATCCAAATTTTACATTTTCAAATTTCGCGCGTAGTTTACGAAAACGCCTCTTACTCGACGCCATATTGCTCAGCGTAAATGACGTCAGTTCGTTTTGTATCAAATGAGGTCATATTAAATATGATAAGTAATTGTATATCATTTAAAAATAATTAAAAGCATATTTTGTAGTAAATAATAATAATGAAAAAATTACGTTGGTTACGAAAATAATAAAAGTACAAAGCCTATATTACGCCAATCGGTTGACTGACAGTTGACATTTTTTTGTTTACACAGCCTTATGGCGTAATAACATGGCCGCTACTATTTCACGGTGTTTTAGAACAGATTAAAAATACTGAAAACTTTGAATTGAATTTAAAAATTTGTTTAGTTATTTTATGAACTAAAACTTAAATTTTCCGACTGCTTTATGCCTAAACCGTCTCAATAACATATTTATAGATTTTTTTCTCGTTTAGAGTAAAATACCCTATTACTCCATGCAAGCCTTTATGTCTGTTATTTAGCATAGCTGAAATTTTGAGAACAGATATGCAGAAGAAGAAGAAGAAGAAGAAGAAGAAGATGAAGAAGAATGAAGAATATATGAAGAATATGCAGTGAAGAGGGTGCATCTTTGTTAATTTCAATACTGGACCATTTTTCAGGTCACAGCACGCGTAGCATGACCACACTATGTCTACGGAAGAATAGACATACTGACAGCAAAAACAGACAAGTCAGTACAGTTTGTCTATTCTTCCTGTCAGTATGTCTATTCTTCCGTAGACATAGCATGGTCATGCTACGCGTGCAGGTATAAAAGGTACCTTACACACTTATAATTCAGTGTGACAGCTGGTTTTTCTAAGTTTAGATGTCTTAAAGGATATTGGTGCCGATTCCCTTGTTCACAAACTAAACTAAAATTAGACAATTTGCATCTCTTACTACGAGGCAGCAGAAGAAAAGGACGGTGACAGATATAAAATAAGTTAGAGATGTCAAATTAGACTTGGACGTGTTTTTGATCAATACATTCTGAAATTACAACTATAATTGTATCATCATCATCAGCCTGAAGATGTCCACTGTTGAACAAAGGCCTCCTCATAAATGAGGGGCTTTGCCATAATCCTCACGCTTGGCAGGCGAATTGGGGATTGCAGTGAGGTTGTTAAGTACACGAAAGCCACTGCTGCCCGATTTCCGGATTTTCCCTTAGTCGCCTTGGACGACGACTTATAATAATTGTATGAACATTTTAAATTAACTTAAATTGTCAGCTCTATTAATCTCTCTCTTGTTTTATTGGAGATATTTAGCTTGTGCACAACAGAATTGGCACTGTTGTTAAGCCTATCTGTCTGGCTAGCTATTGATTTTCAATAAATACCAATCCAATTGAGAACCTCCTCCTTTTTGAAGTCAGTTACAAACACGGGGCTGACTACTCTGGGAATACTTTTGTTTACCATAATGTGTTTTGGTCTCAGTTAACTAGTTGGGCTAAAAGTTGATAGGACTATTCATATTCCTCAGGTAGCAGTGTGGGAGGTGTAGTGACGTGATGTGAGAGCTCACTGATACATGTCAAGTTGTGATAACTATCACCCCACCCTAACTACCACAGGAATGGTCTTGGATAAGCGGTGCAGCTAGTTTCTTTTGCTATGTTGCTAGGAACTATTTTTAGGCTTACCCACCTAATAAAAATCAGGGTACGTATTTGAATATCGAAGATTAAAATACCTACTGTTAAAATATCGATGTTCATAACATCGAAAATGGAAATATCGAACGACCATAAAACCGAAAATTAAAATAACGAAAGTTTATAGTATCGAATGGTTAAATATCCTACGTCCAATATATCTAAAATCTAAATATCTACAAAAGTTACATCGAAAGATCCAAATATCGAAATACAGATTATCGAATGTCCTAAATATCGAAGTACAAACTATCGTCAATCGGTCGGTCAATCGTGAAGGTATTATTTAGGTCTTTAAATTAAAATATTTTCTTGAAAGTCAATATGTTGTGCTACTAAAGTTAGTGACAGAATCGTATCGCTGCAAAACCGACTCCACGTAGTCTTGTCTGCCCTACCCCTAGAGTGTAATTTAGAATCGCGTAGGCGCGGAGGGGCGAGGCAGCCCGCGAGCTGAGGAGCAGGTGGTTTTAACACCCGCCACCGCAGCTGAGGTTGGCCGGCGAAGCCGGCCAACAAGCCGAAGCTGCGGTGGTGAGCGTTTAGACCATCTGCGACGTTAAGCTCGCGTGGGACTGCCGGAGCCCTGCAGCGCCGGAGCCGTGCAAGAAACCATGCTTGCTTGCATGTTGCATGATTGCTGCTGATTCTATAAACTGTACGTTACATTTACGCAGTAAACAGACTAATGACTACTTAATAGCAACGGGTTTGCAGGGTGTGACAATTTCACATCTACCTACATTTATGAATACACTCATACTGCCTATATAATTTTTTTTCGGTATTTCAACTAGTAGGTATTTTTAACGTAGATATTATGAATTTAGATGTATGAAATGTTGATATTTTGAACTTAGGCATAATGTCATTCGATATTTTAAATCATTCGAAATTTTAATCACTCGGCATTTCAATCTTCGACGTTTTAAGCTTAGGTATAACAATTTTCGACATTTTGATATAATCGATATTTAAATTTTCGATGTTTTGAACATTGGTATTTTAAGCGTAGGTATTTTAATCTTCGATATTCAAATACGTACCCAAAAATCAACATGCATTTACTTAAATATGCCAAACAAATCATTTCGTCTGAAATAAAAATTATTTGATACCTGCAACTTGTCCACTGCTATTTTCTTATTGATCATGACTTTATTTAATAATTTTATATTTTTGCACTCACGGATAATGCAGCTTCCTATTAGCGAAATAATTTTTAGAATCGGACCATTACTTTTTGAGATTAGCCTGAACAAAGAAATTCAGCACAATGGGAGACTATAATAATATAATAAATGTAGTGATGTAGTGAGAGAAGATGATTTTGTTATATCAAATTAGCCGACTTACAGCCCAATCCTTATCAAAATACATCACCACTTCAGATAATCTAGGTCAGGGTAAAAACATTAAAATTTTGATAAAAGTATTTATGTTATCAGACTTTTTCTAAAGAGTTGATAGATCTTTGTAACAAAAAAGGAATTACTTATGTATTACAGACTCATGGCAGTGATCTAAGCTGATACATACCCATTTTTTTCTCCTTGTAAACAGTAAGATGGTAATGATGATCTAATTTCCAATTTTCCATCTTACTCCTTTCCACAATATCTTCAAATTCCACTAGCTCATCTTCAACAGATTTTAGCAGCCCTTGAACATTCTTCAAACTATCCATACATTGCGCTACGGAAGCAGTTAAACTAGGAATAAACGACAAATTATGCGCTAACTCATTAGCACTTTGTAAACGTTTTTTAGCCACTTCGTGTAACTCTACAATTAATTTATCTACGTCATCAGCTGCCTTAGCGTTTATGTCGGCATTTTCATGTATTTTGGCCCAATCTTCTTGATATTTCTCCAGTAAAGCGCCACCAGCACCGTAATTAACTTTGCTATCGTGTTCGTGAGAAACTTTATGCCTGTCTTTGAATATATTTGTCACTTTCTGCACTTCTTGTAGCGTTTGCCTTATGTTGTTGTTAGATGTTATACCATCTTGCACAACAGAAATAAAATCTTTAAGGTTACTAAGCATTATTTATAATGAATAAAAATATTGAGAAAAATGTGACATTGTTTACTTTGACAATTTCAGACTGCAGAGAAAATAGAAATCAGATGACAATTTGAATTTTGACAGACGATTCTCCGTATACCTATTCAATGTACTCTGTGGGACGATTCCATTTATACCTATATCTTCATGATTCAATCATCATGACGTAGGTATTCGATATTTTTTTTTCATCTTTTGCACATTGCACAGATAAACTTTTATTTACTAGCCGCCATGGACTTATTATAAAGTATAAGCTGGCCACCTACAACTTGCTAGTTGCTACTTGTATTCAAGGTCAATACAAAAACCCACACACAGGCGCTAAATAATTAAGAGGAAGGAAGTCCTATCAAGCAAAAACTATAAAAATAACATATCTATATAATAAAAATGCATCGTTGTTCGTTAGTCTCGCTAAAACTCGAGAACGGCTGGACCGATTTCGTTAATTTTTATCTTGAAATATTTATGGAAGCCAGGGAGGGTTTAGAAGGTAAGAAAATTAAAAAATCTTTGACAGGACAACGTCTGTCGGTGTCGGGTCAGCTAGTCCTATGTAAGTTAAAATAAATTGCTGTTCGTTAGTCTCGATAAAACTCGAGAACGACTGGACCGATTAGGCTAATTCGTGTCTTTCAATTTAAGTGGAAGCCCAGGGAAGGTTAAATTAAATTAGAAGCATACGTAGCACAAGTTCATATTCAGGCTTTTTAATAGAGTACGTAACGTAACGCGCTTTATTCCCAAAAAACGAGAATATCAGAATAAATTGTCTATGAATACCATCAAACTGACATTTGTCAATTGTCTGTCACGATTGATTGTCACAATAATGTCATATTTGAATTTTCGTCTGTTGCTTGTTGTTGCTTCTCGTTTATTGTCTGCAAAATAGTAATTTTATAATTGTAGGCAAACTTGTTCTTACCAAGATGAATGAAGAAAAATTGAGCGGTGATAAAGTACCCCAGAAGTTTGCAGAATGGTTACTGTCCATGGGTTGCCCGCCGGATAAAGTACCTTCTGTAGATAAACTTGCCGAGTGAGTCCTTTGCAATGTCCTTGCATTATCCAATATCGTACCTTTTTAGTGTATTTCTTAAATAAAAACGAAAATAAATTACGATTGTAATCAGTAGTGGGAGTATTTTTCTATGCTGTGGGTACTGAACTTAAAATTTAAGTTCTCATTCATATCCCGTATGGTCTAGTGGCTAGGATACCTGGCTTTCACCCAGGAGGCTCGGGTTCGATTCCCGGTACGGGAAATCTTTTTGTTATTTAACAATTTTGTTACATAATATTCCAAAGTAAACATATTTTCATTATACACATTTGTACACAAAAACTATAAAACAAAAACTATTTTATTTTATAGAAAGTATATACATATTTTGAGTGTTTACTCAGATACCATTAGGAAACTATTAAGACCATAAAAGGAATGACTGGAGAAATTTTGCTTTGATCAACATTGTTTAATTCTACAATCCTTTGCTTTGTTTGCTCTTTGGAAATGAAGATTTACAAAAACCTATAATTCATAATTTTATTAACTTGTATAAATGGTGCAGTTTGTAACTTGACATACCTAGCTTATACTAAACCTCACTGCACATAATATGCACAATTATTATATTACACACAATTATTTAGAAGAAAATCCTACTTAAATAGTATTAGTTGTAAAAGCACAATTTTGCTATTTAAAACCCACAGGCACATAAGAGATTTATCAGCAATAATTTTCTGAAAACATCTTTTTTTACAACCACTCTATATATGGCTCAAGTTTTTAATTGGAAAATAGGTATTCATTAAAAACATACATATCGGTTGGGGCAGTGGCTGAGAGATTTGGCGGAGAGAAGTATTAAATAAGGTTATTTTTCCTTACTCCTCCACTGTTCTTTTCAGATTAATTTTGTTGTGGGACCTAAGAAGGTCCCACAACAAAATTAATCTGAAAAGTTTAATCGTCTCTCTGGAACTCTTTGAGCGTAATTGCCTCGGTGCTATTTTATTTGTTACCACTGTTAAATAGTGTGGTGGGCTTGCTGGGTACAAATACAGACAGGGCTCAGGCTTCGACTGAGAAAATCCAGATGCAGATATTCAGTAACACTCTGCCTGAGCTAAGAATCATACCCAAGGCCTCATGCTCAACAGTAGCTCTTGCAACCAATATACCAGGCAACAAAAACACCAGTTACTGGTTGTTAGTAGTGCTTTCTGTAAAAAATTCACAAAAGTCAGCTGTCATCCCTACAGCAAAGCTATTCTGTAATAACTTACTTCAGCACTCACTTCTGATTCTGGGTGAAAACTGTATTAGGTATTCTGTAACTCGATGAAAACTATGCTGGTGCCACTAAGAGCTCAACTGTCGATTAGGAGACACAATAGTTAAACAATGACAAGCAACCAATATTTGGCTTCTGAACAGACGAAGGGCTCAGTGAGAATAAACATAGTGAATACCAAATACTTTTCACCTCAGGTAAGTGAAATCAGAAATGAGATAGGACTCGAATTCCCGAGTGATTTTTTAGAGAATTATACTGCTGATGCAGACATTGGCTGCTCAGCTCAAGTTCACTTCACCTCAATTCAACAACGAAGATTTTTACAGAATAGCACCAGCAGTTTATTTGAATCCCATATCAGAAACTAAAAATACTTCAAATTACAATCCTTACATAGGTACTTATTTAATTATTTTATAATCTCTGCCTCTCTACTCTCATTCCACTTCTCTCTGTCAAGGGCTATTTCAGACCAGTCTTTGTCAAAAGAGTCTAGATCATCCCGCCACCTCCGCCTGGGCCTGGCGCGATGTCGCTTGCCATGTAGAGGGACTCATTGGGTTACGCGTTTGGCCCAATGATTGTCTTACATGCGCCAGATGTGTCCAGCCCAATTCCCCGCGAGTGTAGACCGCTGCTGATTTGTCAAATGTCAAATACCATGTTTGAGAACCATAATTCTTGAGTCTTTTCAACTGACTTCAAAAAGAAGGAGGTTCTCAATAATTCGTCTTTATGTTTTATTTAATTTAATTTTTTTTGTATATTTGTTACGCGATTTCTCAGGCAAATGTAAAGCGATTTTGAAAATTCTTTTTTTGATGGATAGGGTATGCCTCAAGGGTGGTCCCATATAAATTTTATCAAAATTGATTCAGCACTTTTTGGAGAAATCGACAGAAAGCTAAAAAAATTACATGGATGATGTTGTAATGTTCTCACCTTGTACTTTCGATCTCTGTTTTGACTGTGTTGCCATTTCTTAATGTATTTGGATGATAAAAAGTACGAAAAAGCGAAAAATAAAAAAGCTCAATTCAAATCATATTTTAAATCAAAATCTTTAACAGAATGTGCCGTGGCCAGTATTACATGGTCTGGCGCAGTTTGATGGAGCATGTGGAACCTAAGGAGACCATCAGACACAAGAGAATGCAGGTCTTCAACAAAGATGTCAAGTGCTGCCAGAAAAAGAATGCTTTTCGCAAGGTTTGTGCTTGAAAATGGTAATTCAGTTTTTTTAAGCTTTTCCTAACAAATTATGTTTTTAGTGGTTTTTCGCCTTCAAACATTCAAAACCAAATGTCCATTGCATGCACCCATAGGCACACACAACGTTTTTCTGGGTTTTGCACATTCACAATGATAGAAGTTTCCCAACAAAACAACTTTCATTTTTGGTCTGAAAAATCATTGTTTATTGCAATCGCTCAATGTATACTTATCTTAAAAAAAGTTAAACCTTTGACCTTCAATATCTTTGTACCTCGGTAGAAGGATCCCAAGTATGGTAATTTAAGTCATCAACAAGTGCATTACGGCTTCGTTAAATTCAAATTCAAATCTTTATTGCATATCACATGTGTATAAAAAAAATAATTATAATATTATAGTTCACATGGACCCTGTCGGGCACAACAATATAATAAAATATGAGTAGTAGCACAATAAAAAAAAACAAATAAAAAAATATAATTAAAAAAATATAATTAAAAATTCAATCCAATTAAAATAAATAATGTCACAAATTAAAATTAATGTCATCTAAATTCAATTACAAGCTCAATTTCTTCCTACACCCTGAATATTTAAAAGAGGGACTAATACAAATGTAATGTATTGCAGCCAGACTCAAGTGCAGTGGTTCCGGAAGAGTTGTCTCTATGGAAGCAGCAGACTGCGCTAAGAGAGAAAGTAGAAGATGCAGAGGCGAGAGTGCTGCAAGCCAGACAGGAACTGAACCAGCTTGTGGAGAAAGTTTCTAGCAGGTGTAAGTGGGAATTTACTTCTTTTTTTATATTATTATAGGCTTGCGTTTGACCGCAACTAACCTGATCTTAAGTGATGATGCGGCCTAAGGTGGAGCACGCTTGCCCAGGATAAACCGGTTCACTCGTGCCTTCACTACTACTTAGATAAATTATTTTGCATTAAAAAAAATTAAATCCAACTGTAAAGCTGGAACTTTATTAGAGGGTTGGGCTGCGGGCTGAGCCCTTACCTCGAACCACAGCTGCTTCTAATGGACTCTCCACTTAAATATAAATAAGGGACTTTACCGATTTAAAAAATATCTAGTTTAATTACTGATTGACCAAAATATGACTAGACTCGATTCCTTTATGAAACAAATATTTTAAAATTATGGGACTACAATTATCAGTAGTACTGATAATTGTTCCGTGTCTGCTTGTTAATATGTGTGAGAGTATTATTATTCTGTGCCTCGGAACAATAAATAAATGTGGTTTTATTTATCGTTCCGAGACAGCGCCATTTCAGCTTACGCTGAAAATCAGCGCCGTGGTTTCGTGCCTTCGTGCGCGGACCAAGGCATTTATGCTTAACGCTATATTTTTTTATAATATTACTAGCTGACCCGACAGACGTTGTCCTGTCCCGATGGACCTAATGGGGGATGAAAAAGGGGTGAAAAAAGTGGATGAAAAATAGATGTGGGCCTATTCTCAGACCTACCCAATATGCTCAATAAATTTCATCTGAATCGGTCAAGCCGTTTCGGAGGAGTACGGGAACGAAAACTGTGACACGAGAATTTTATATATTAGATATCCTCTTGTAAATAGTTTTTCTGCCTTTCTTTCTTTCATGAGAGTTTCATCATCATCATATCAATCTTTAGACGTGGCATAGGTCTCCCCGAAGACCTCCACCAGTATCGGTCCTGCGCCGCGTTCATTTGTGGATCCCATTGGGGGTAGATTTAGCCGTAATCGCCATGCTTGACCGATGCATGTTGGCAATCGCAGTAGGTGTTATGGTACTCAAAGGATGCTGCTGCCCATCTTCTGGTCGATATCCCTCTGTCGTCTTCTACGACACCCACGGGTAGAAATAGGGTGGTGCTATTCTCAGCCGGCACCACACGGCAGAGATTGTACAGAAGGAAATCCCAGTAGTGGGCAACATTTCTTTTTGCTTATAAAAATGTTTGGTCAGTGTCCCACCGCAACTTGTCCCGCGGCCGCGTCCAAAACGCTCAGCGCCGCGCGTGGCTGCTACAGCAGCTCGCTGAAGAGCTCCGATCCAAGAAGTACAACCTCGGAGAGGCGAGGACCATCGCTGACTCCTTGTGCACTGTCGGGGATTGTGGAGATGTCGAGGTAATATGAGAAAAACGTTATCTATTCATTTGTTTTCGAACGCTCTGAGGGCTAATTCACGTAATTTTATAACGCGCCGATGAAGTTGCAGTGCAGTTGCAGTTAAGTTCAAGTTCGAGTGATAAATGGTATTCATGTAATCTTTAAACTGCGCGTAAGCTGCACGTCAACCAAACTTACTAATGGTGTAGCCACATGAGAGAAAAAATATCAATGGATTACATTTTAATGAACATGACGTTATTATAATATTAAAATAATACCCCAGTACAGATTTTAGTGCATTTTAACTGTAATTTTGAGACGTCAAACGAATAGTAGAATACCGATCATGTTGCGTTCCGTAGCTCGCACCAAAGACACGCAACTAGAATTCCGTTATTGCGCTCGCGTGACGCGAACTTGACGCGAGTGTGTCTGACAGCAATAGAGAATACGAAAAGCGTTGTTTTGATCGAAACTTAACTGCAACTGCACTGCAACAGCACTTCTTTAGTTACGTGAATAAGCCCACAGGTTACTTATTCCGGGAGCCAGTGTGTATCGCTTACATGGCCGAGTGTAGTGGCTAGTATGGAAGCAACATTTCAAGTTGGTGCATTTATCTATCTATATCCATATATGTTTGTTTGAACGCGCTAATCTCCAGAACTGCTAGTCTGATTCTGAAAATTCATTCGCCAATTGGAAACTACGTTACAGGCAAGTGCTATAGACTATATTTTACTATGAAAAATTACAGAACCGTTTGTAAAATCACGCGAAAGGAAAACGCGGGTAATGTGCCTGTAATTTAATAAATCAGAAACTAAAATAAATAAAATATTAGATAATGCGAAGACCCATGGACCCATTTTAAACCCATGATCACGCATCTTTACTTAATTCATATTCTTTCTTAGGCCGGTAGACGGCCGGTAGCAAATGACGTGTGACTACGATTTAAAAAAGAATATTCTTTTTTGTATAATCTTTTATTTAAATACTACTAAGAGGAAAGATTTGCATTTATGTATGTTTGTTACGAATAAACTCCAAAACTACTGGTCCAATTTAAAAAATTCTTTCACCAATCGAAACGTACATGTTATATTTATCAATTAAAAAAAAAAAAAAAATAGGGATCTTTGAGAAAATTCGGCAAAGTGCTGTCGTTTATAGAATTGCTACTTTATTTAACTATTAATTTGTTTACTTAAATTCAGTTTTTCATTCCAATGTAGAGCAAGTTGGACAAAGTGACCTCTCGCCGACAGAACAGTCGGCCGCCCGCCTCTCTGTCCGTAAGCGTTGCTCCACTGGCAAGCTCCTCCGTCGCTTCAAACAATGGGGACCTCAATGATTCCGGTGAGTAGTTTTAGGATAAGATGCATGCATAAAGTGCGTTTCATGACAACGAGTAATTGAAATAATAAATAGTGGTCACTCTCCCACCGCGACTTCGTCCGCGTGAGTGTCGGTTATCGCGGATGCAGAAGAAGTTGCGGTTTTAAAAGTAGCCTATGTGCTTCCCCAGGGTTAAATCTATCTTCATGCCAAATTTCATCAAAATCGGTTCAGCCGTTTCTTTGTGAAAGCGTAATAGACAGAGTTATTTTCGCATGTATAATTTTAGTATTTCATTAGAATCGGTTCAACCGTTTAATCGTGAAAGCGTAACGAACAGAGTTACTTTCGCATTTATAATATTAAAATGTATTTATTTATTTATTTATCCTCTTACATCCATCTTTACAGGCGTTAACCTAATGCGACAGTGTAGTTATAAACTAATATGTACCTAATTTTAATTAATAAAAGAATCTAAATACTAATTACTACCCTAGAAATGACACTTTAAACCTAACTTATTAAACCTTATATACCTAACAACAAAATATATAATGTTATACTCTAATTACATAACTAACTACATTTAATAGAACTCTTGCGAATTCACTCATAGTGCACGAAAAAATGTCCAGTCTCTCAAGGACTTCGTTCACCACACGGATTGTTCGGGTGAGAGGTGCTTTCGCCAGTAGATTGGTTCTAGACACAGGTACGTTTAACAGTTGCGGGCGTCGTCGCCTCCACACATATCGGTCCGGCACGCTAAGATGTAGGTGACGCAGCACTCCCGGATTATATGCTACACCGCGCAGTAGCTTAACTATATACAGTGCGAGACTAAAGTCCCGACGAACCCTGAGCTCGTTATACCCGACCATTCCCAGTACAAAGAGTGTGGGGTACATCAACGGGTAGTACGGATACACCCCATACAGTTTAAAGTACAAGTGCCTTGTAAACTTGTTCTGTACCCGCTCCAACATGAGACTGTATTTGGCTTCATGTGGTGCCCAAATGACCGCACTATGCTCAAGATGGCTCCTAACTAGTGCGTCATACAACACATTGAGCGTGGTTATGTTCGTAAAGCCCTGTGACTGTCTTAGTACGAAACCTAGGTTTCTGTACGCCTTCTTGCATATCTTAAGGATGTGTTCGCGAAAACTCAGGTCCGAAGTGAGATACACGCCTAGATCACGTGCCTGCGACACTCGTTGCATTGGTGCTGTCTCTACTTTGTACTCGTAGCACATCGGGGTCCGCGCACGAGTGAACGTTATCACCGAGCATTTGTTAACATTGAAATAGAACTTATTATTGTGACTCCACTCCACCACTCTGTCTATGTCCTCTTGCAGGCTTCACAATCCGACTTATCTTTAACCTCGAGCAGCAACTTAAGGTCATCTAAACAACAATAAACATAAGGCATGTCTGACGACCTCCGGTAACTTGTTTATCATTATGATAAATTCGAGAGGACCCAAATTGCTGCCCTGGCTTACTCCGGACCTTGTGTAATATAGTTCAGACTCACACCCATTGTAGTCCACATACTGCTGTCTATCTTCCATGTAGCTCACGAAGAACTGCAATAGGTAAATATAGGCAAATATAGCATGGAAGTATGGATTAGTAGAATTTGTGCACCTTGTGACTTGTACACCTTTGATTTGAAAAATTGTCTTCACTTCACTTTTTCTTCCGCACAACAGAAGATCAGATATGTTCGCTGGTGAAGTGCGGGGGGTCTCTGTGGCCGCAGCTTTGCGAGCGTCGCGCCGCGCTTAGCGCCGCACTCGCTGCGAACGCCGCTAACGACGCTGCTGACACGAACAGGTAAGATTGTATGGTTAAATATAGTGTTACAGTCAGTGGCATGCCTAGGAGTCAAGATAGGGCAAGCCCGACAATTTTGTTAAGATTAAGAAAACACTAGCAAGTTGCTCAGTTATTGACTAGCTCATTTTATGATCTTATTAGTGCAAGCCTGGCTTTTCGGCTTGTATGAAGGTCCCGCCACTGGTGTGTACCGTACGGCCGACGTATCTTGGCGGTCCTGAAGTTAGCTGTTTGGCTGCGCAATGGATCTTTTAGGAACGAAATTGTCTACTGCACAGCTAATCGGCTAACTTCAGGACCGTCAAGATACATCGGCCGTACTGTACCTACATAATTAAGGAGTAGCCACCGTTAGCGCTCATGCCCACGAAACGGTCTTTCACAGGAGCTAAGCTAAGCTAAGTCAAAACTGCAGACGGCGTAGTAGATACTGTCAAGTGTCTTCGTAAGGTACATTTTAGCGCGCACTATCGCGCGTTAGTGCACAGTTTCTGCTACGCCGTCTGCCGTTTGGCGCCGGGCTTATCTCCGGCGAAAAACCGTCTCGTGATCATGAGCCCTTAAACCATAATTCTAAAGGTGGCGACTGACATGAGCATTTGCTCGATGTGAATACTCGCATCGAATATTTGTTACTAGTAAGCCATTGCTCATGACACCTGAATATTCGAGACGAATATACGCTCGACCGTACTCTGCAGTTGTAGTTAAAATGGCGAACCAAACGCAAACCGGCACGTGCGCTCGCGGCGATGCTCGCGACTGACTGGCTTGTGTTAAGTTGTGTAACATTCAAAGGGATTTGCCAAAAAACCGACAGCCGCGTGGAGCGCATTCGAATGCTCGGCGGTCGTCATCGAGGTGCTCGGCTCGCTTTACCGACATACCGAATATTCGATATGTGACGTGCTCACATCGAGCGAATATTAATGTCAGCCGCTACTACCTTTAGATACAACTTAATTTTATTTTGGCCCTGGCCAACTCTATCCACGGTTTTAGAAGCGTCTAAAACCGTCACGTTACTATAATTTCAATAACTTCTTTACTGCCATCAGTCAGAGAGATAAGACATCAGAGTTCTAAAAAACATGATGTCTAGAGCATGATGTAATGTTTGTGTGGAATTGACAACAAACGGCTTTTATCAAAGCCGCAGAAGGTACTTGATTATTACTGATTTCAAATGGTAAAAAGTACAAGGATTCTTAACACACTGATCTGTCTTATTGTTACACGTACATATAAAAGAATATTCTATTCTGTTCCATTGTACAGAATATCTCCTCAATGGGTGCTATCTCACACGGCCTCCCTCCACTGCTCGCTCGCTCTCAATGCGATCAAGAACAAAGTGCACACCAAACACACACAGAAGAAACTAGCGGTAACACTAACGCAACTGAATGTGAGTATCTACATCTTGTTCCAAAACTGTTTGATACAAAGGTGTAAATAAAGCTCTTTAAGCAATGCAGCCATTGGGTACTTGATAACTTAACCTACCAATTAATTGACTTACTTTTCAAAACGCGGTTCCCTCATAGATTTGGTATGGAAATAGTGAAATGTGAACTTACTTTTTTGCCAATTGACTATTTATTAATTTCAAAGCAACTAAAAATCGAGGTATACTGTAGGTAATTGAGGATTTTCAGAGTTAGTATGTTTTTTTTATGGTGGGGCTACATTAGCCGGCGAAGTATTGTGTTGCGTTGGCGCGCTAAAACATCGTGTGTACGCAAAATACGCGCTGAGACGTGGAGTTGCGGACACCAGCCCGTCATACTACTACTATGGGCATACGCGATGTTCTTGTCTACATTAGGTGAGCGAAGATTAATCGCGCTGGATTGTGTTGTTCTCTGTTGTGCGACTGAGATGTAGGCTGTTATTCAAAATGGAGGGTAACTCAAGCGAATATTATCGCGACAAATCCCTTTGATGCGCTCCAGTTTACCGACAGTGCTCCAATAGTACATCATTTTCGCCCGAATACTATGCGTTGCAACGATTTGCCCGGCCACACTTATCGCGTTAACACGAATGTTCGCCGTAGCCTGCTAATGTAGCCCCAGCATTACAGAAGTTGTGTGTACTCAATTACACACTAATGGTAACTACAAGACATTCGTTCGTATTTCGAAGCTTTCTAATGTATATCTCACCACTTTTTCAAATAGTTGTTGTTTGATAACCTTATTATTTATATTATGTGTTATAATTGGGTGCATGACACCAATAACCAATAATACCCAGAGTTGAAATTTCAATGTTAACCGTCGTAAGTACAGAAATAATAACGCGGTATGCTTAGCCATGCCGTGTATTGAAATTGCAACTTTATATTTCTAAGTTATATTTTTTTCCGTCGCCTAAAAATACCTTGACATGCCGATGCCGACAATGGGAGCCGGGCCTAAGGCTCGGGGTCCACAAAAGCGGTGAGAAGTGTTGAAAGCTATTGATAGACGTGGCAAGAGGCTCATTGACAACGACACAACGCCGACAATGGGTGCCGGGCCTTATACTTTACCTTTTCTTCCCCAGGACTACCTGTCAGGCTCATCCTGTGAGCTCCTAGTAGTGAGATGCGAGCGAGCGCGCTCCGAGGCTCGCGTGCTCGCGCTGCGTGTTCTGCACGACGAGGTGACGTCACGGCGCGGAGTGTTCCACGTGCCCGGGGGCAGCGCGGGGGACAGGCAGGCGGGGAAGCAAGTCGCTGTTCTTGATAAGGCTATTGTGAGTACTTGAACACTTTTAATGTCTACGATTTTCGAGTCATTTTGCCATTTCTTCTTTTGTAAAAAAAAATATAAAATTTCAATTTACTACGTGAAATGGTTGATATTTGCATATGAGTTACAAGGCGTAATTTGGTTGTAAATGACCTCTCCCTACATCCCCTTAAGAGCGCCCATCCCGTCATAGTTCCCATACAAATGCTCCTACGTGATTATGGCGTTATAACAAATTTAACACACGGGTATCTTTTGGTTAATATCTACGTTCTTATGTATCGAAAAAGTAACTTTTTTGAGAAACTAATTCAGTAAACACGTCCGAAAATCATCTTCTTTGCACAATTTTTATCTGTACTTTGGCCGTTCGTAATGCACTCAAAACAGCTTTATAGAAACCTTGCACATGTATTGGAGATTCTAATTTACGGAAATATTTTGCAAGAACTTCTTCATGACACGTATTTCCTGGAACAAGTTTTGTGAAATCTCCGCGCGGCGATTTTCTTGCGATGTTATCGCGTTCTCACTCACTCGTTTGTTTTCGAAGATTGCGTTGAATAAAACAAATAAAAATCGAAACGTGTGCTGGGTCACATAGTAGAAGTGAAACTTCAACATACAAGTGGAAAGATACGCGATACATCCCTCCCAAACCACCACCCCCCGCCCCTCCACCTCTACATGACAGACTTGTATACGTAATTTTTAGTTTAGCGCCGAGGGCACGATTTTGCTTTTTTGACGTGCCGGTCAAAAGGTTAACCCTGTATCTGATTATGTATATGTCGCAGCAAGCGATAATTTAACGATAAAGAGGATTCAATTTAATTACTGTAGTCCTATAGAAGAAATGGTAAACGCCGTGACGTCAGCTATCAGTTAATGGCGGCACGTGGACAGAGTCGTGTTGGCGAGTGGGGTCCATGGCATGCTCAATTTTGCTCGAGACACCAAGCAGGACACTCATCTAGTACGAAACTGTCGGTTTACCTATTTGAATTGTATTTGTGTGATGAGCACTTGTGTTTGCCTTGTGTTTGGGTGTTGTTTATCTATATATTTATGTGTTTAAACATGTATTTGTGTATGTATATCAGCTGTCTGACACCCACAGTACAGGGTTTCCCTAGTTTGGGGTCAGATGGCCTTGTGTGAAATGTCCCCACATATTATTATTGTACGATCACATTTAATAAAGTAAGATTAATTTGTACTGCATTGAATATTGTTATTCTACAATGAACCCGATACCACGGAACCTAAACGATGTCGGCGCTACCGCTCAGCCATCCCTGACGCCCACATATAATTTTTTTATAGGAAAGCAAGCGTGACGAACTGAAGCGTCTGATAACAGCGCTCGCTATTACTGAGCGTAAGATACAGAACGTGCGAGAATGCCTCATCTCTGTGTTCAACAGCTTTCACAGTGATGCTGGGTACACGGAGACCGACCGGTTTGGAGGTATGTGCCACAGTTAGTAAGTTTTAGAGATTTTCTTTCGATAGTTTCATTTCTGTGTGAGTTGTCGAGTTTAATACATCGTATCTAATTGTGTTTAGTTTAGTCCGTATGGTGTCGGACGAAAAGAATAGCACCATCCCATATCTTCCCGTGGGTGTCGTAAGAGGCGACTATGGGACTCACCAGAGAATGGGCAGCAGCGTTCTCTGTGCCTTTTTAACAACCATACTGCGATCGCCAACCCGCCTGCCAAGCGTGGCGATTATGGCAAAACCCCCCATGTCTTGGGGGAGGCCTATGTTTAGCAGTGGACGTATTTCGACTGTAATGATGATGACGATGATGAATTGTGTTTATCAAGCAAACCTACATCAAAATGATATATGTAGTACGTACCTACATATTACGTATTTAACGCTGATTCGTTTAAAATTTATCCTTTGCATATGTTTTGTATGAATATTTATCTGTTTTTACTGGATAGAAACATATTTGGCAAATTGCATTCAAATACCTCTTTGATTAACACCTTTTGTAAAAAAGTTTCTTTTTGGTTTTTAGTGCCTACTTTTCTAATATTCCAAATTAATAAAGAGACGGTAACACCTAACAAATAAAATAAAAAAAAAATTAAATCTTCCCTTAATTTTGCAGCCTTAGTTAGTGGTGGAATATTTTAATGATTTATATAGAACCAACTTTGAGGTATACACTTTATTATTATTATTATTATTTTTATATTTAGCCTGTACTGTCCCACTGCAGGGCAAAGGCCTCCCTCCATTCCTTCCATCGGTCTCGACTTTTAGCCATTTCTTGCCAATTCTTAAGGAAGCTATCCAAGTCATACCGCCATCTCTTGCGTGGTCTACCGCGGCCCCGTGTCGTCATTTCAGGGCACCAATTTTGGGATTTACGGGCCCATAGGTCGTCCGGCATGCGGCAGACATGTCCAGCCCAGTCCCATTTAAGCTGGGCAGCGTTTTGAGCTACGTCAACGATCTGTGTTATGAGTGAGTGTGTGAGGTATACACTATACTAAATCGGACTACACTGAAAAAAATAACGGGTGGTCAAACATAAAAAAAATATACCTACCTACTTGTCGAATTGAGAACCTTCCCCTCGGAAATAGGTTAAAAAGATAACGATTAAAACAAAAATCATAATTTCTCAGGTCAATTGTCACTGCCTCAAGAGTCAGTAGCAACTCTTCGCCGGTTCTACGAGGAGGCGCGAGAGAGACACAGAAACAAAGTCAACCTGAGCATGGACCTCGATACTTCGGAGAACTGCTCATATGATGCTGCAGGTAAACCATCATACCATTACCAGCAGTGCAATAGAGTGTTTTACTCTATACGAGAAAAAATCTATAAATATGTTATTGAGACAGTTTAGGCGTAAAGAAGTCGGAAAATGTAAGTTTTAGTTCATAAAATAACAAAATAAATTTTTAAATTCAATTCAAAGTTTTCAGTATTTTTAATCTGTTATAAAACACCGTGAAATAGTAGCGGCCATGTTATTACGCCGTACGGCTGTGTAAACAAAAAATTGTCAACCGATTGGAGTAATATGGGCTTTGTACTTTTATTATTTTCGTAACCAACGTAATTTTTTCATTATTACACCTATTATATAATATGCATTTAATTATTTTTAAATGATATACAATTGTCATATTTAATATGAGCTCATTTGATACTAAACGAACTGACGTCATTTACGCTGAGCGTCCAGTAAGAGGCGTTTTCGTCAAACTACGCGCGAAATTTGAAAATTTAAAATTTAGATGCATTTTTATGGCACTTATCGATTGAACAAAAATTTTGTGTTTTTTTTTGGTGGCATATTAGCACTACAGAATTTCATTGAACATTTTTCAAAAATGGGTTTAATACCCTATTGGTATTCATTATCATCATCATCATATCAATGCCAATTGCTGTCCACTGCTGAACGTAGGCCTCCCCCAGAGATCGCCAACGAACCCGGTCTTGGGCAACCTGCATCCATCCGCTGCCAGCCACCTTCTTCAAATCGTCGGTCCATCGTGCAAAAGGGCATTGATTTTCGTTAAAAATAAAATTACGTTAAAGCAGTTCGAGTAGTTCTGTCCAACTATACCCTGTTCACAATAAGATTAGACATAAACACAAACCTTTTTTTCAGTCCCTTCAACCGATTTTGACTTCTATTCCGTAGGCTTAAGGATGACATTAGAGGCAAAAAAAGTGGTTACAATACAACTGTTTACTGCAGTTGCCATTTGTCATGCTACCAACGCAATAGAAGTCAAAATCGGTTAAACGGACTGTAAAAAAGGTTTTAGTAAATGTCTAATCTTATTGTGAACAATATAGGTAGATCCAACTTCGTTCGGGCGACCGAAGAATCCAACTCGGATGGGCAGCGTTCGGGAAACTACGAGCTATCTTTTCGTCCAAAATTCCACAGTGTCTAAAGACGAGGGTTTATAACCAGTGTGCCAGTGATGACATATGACACAGAAACGTGGTCCTTAACTGCTGGCCTCCTAGAGAAGCTCAGAGTCACGCAGCGAGCCATGGAGAGAGCTATGCTCGGAGTTTCTTTGCGCGATAGAATCTGGAACGAGGAAATTTGCCAAAGAACTAAGGTCACCGACATAACTCTCAGAACATGCAAGTTGAAGTGGCAATGAGCAGGCCACGTCGAATCGATAACCGATAGGGAAGAAAGATTCTCGAGTGGCGACCACAGACCGGAAGACGCAGCGTTGGTAGGCCCCCCGCCAGATGGACCGACGACTTTGTCAAGGTCGCGAGTAACCGGTGGATGCAAGCGACAGGTTGTCGCGAGTTGTGACGTTCTATGGGGGAGGCCTATGTTCAACAGTGGACGTCTTTCGGCTGATGATGAAAGTAGTTCGCTTCACCTATGTTCTCACTTAGTGGCGCTAGCGTCGTTTTCATCGAGTTACAGAATACCTATTACAGTTGTCACCGCGGAATCAGAGGTGAACACTGAAGTGAGTTCTTACAGAATAGGATTGTAGACCGGACTGTGATGTGTTTGCAGATGAATGGAAGGTGATCTTATCAGAGTGATTTAAGTGCTGCGAGAGGAATGCACAATGTAGGTGTGCAATTGTAAACTTGTTACATACCTATGTGACTATTTTATCAAAATAATTTACGGTTATTGGTTTATCATTCTGTCGTAAATTAAATAAGTAATATATACAGGGAAATTGAAAAAATACCCAAAATCTCTTAATCTGGACTTCGTATCATCCACGGATGATATCTGTCCTGAATAACATTTGTTCTACGACTTTGACCACAACTAAATAACGTAGCCAAAAACAATTTATTTGAAATCTGTAAAATGTATGTATACTACGCACGCACGCGCGCACCAAAGTCAAAGTCAAATCATTTATTTCAATTAGACCATTAAAAAGGCACTTTTGAACGTCATAATAAAAAAATATAAAGTTGATTCTAGTTGCCCATTCCAAAAGGTAGTTTCGTATGGAGAAGAATGGGCAAGAAACTCCATACTTGCTCTAACTTGCTCTAACTCCATAACACCCATAATGATAGCGAATATGACGTAGATAGTAAGTAGCAGGATAATGTACAGACACAGCTGATTGCAGGCCTTTCGTCGGCCGTGTCAGAAAAAAAATATTATGTTAAATTTAAAGTGTGTTTATATGTTTTGTATGGAATAAAAATGTCTGTGTACCAATTTTTATAATTTGTTTTAATGAATATAATATGGATTTTTCAGAAAACGCAAATCCAACATTCATTGATGAGCTCAAAATTTATTTGAAGAAATTCAAATTGGAGAAGAACAGAAAATTGGTGTTAGACAGGTAAATATTATTATGGTCAACAAAACAGATCAGATATTATTTGTCCAAACATCACTTTACATAATACAAATATAGGTATGTGAGTTACTATGTTTGCAAACTCACCCACGTTTAGGGGAATTAGGAGTGTGGGGCAAAAAAAAAACAATAAATCATATCTTGTATTTCAGTGGCGAAAAAATCTGGATTTTCGAAACTCTTCAATCTTCGATCGACCGACTCCACTCGAGCTGGCAACGCGATGACGTCACGTGTTCGCTTGTCTGTCCGTCTGTCAGTCTGTCACGAAACCTATTGCGGATAATACAGATGGTGGAAAAGAAAGAACATATGGAGCTTCTACTGAAGGCTCTCGAGGGTGAACAGAAGAAAAATCTGGCTATAGGTATGGTACTTTATTATTGACTAACTTACGGCGCTCAAACCAGGTCTTTAACTGTTCAGCTGAGGTTCAGGCTCGAGGTTTGCCAGCGAGCGATGGAACCAGCATCCTGGGAGTCAGATAAACGGACCGCATTAGGAATACGGTGCTGCGCACCAAGACACAGATCGGCGACGTCATTCAAAAAGCAGCCAAGCTTAAGTGGGATGGGCCGACCACATCTTCGGCATGTCGAACGTATCATGAGCTAAAGCAACCACAATGTGGGTCTCGGAAAACGTCCAGCGACTTCGAGGTAGACCTAGGCAAAGATGGAGGAATGAGCTTGACGCTTACAGTAGGACTTTGTCCTGCAGTAGGACAATACAGGCTGAAAATCTATCTTTATAATAAAAATGATTCGTTGTACGTTAGTCTCACTAAAACTCTAGAACAGTTGGACCGATTTGACTAATTTTGGTCTTGAAATATTCGTGGAAGTCCAGGGAAGGTTTAAATGGTAAGAAAATTCAAAAAGCGATTACAGGAAAACGTCTGTCGGGTCAGCTAGTAAATAATAAATAACTTCAAGCCCGCGACTTCCTCTGCTTAGAGAATTAGAATTTAGCCGATAGTAGTAGTCAGGTACCATGAAATATTTATGATATTCTGTAATAGTGAAGCTTTTTATTACTGCAAGATTATTTGAAATCGGTTTAGTCAGGTTCAGAGATTCTTACAACAAGTTTCCCTTTTTATTTTATTAGTTTATTATGTCACCAGATTTTTTACCGTTCAAACTTAGCTTATAATTGTGAGTTGCTAGCATTCGAAAGCTAGCGCTCTCATAGTTATTAATAATTCAAACATAATATAATTTCAGATATATCATCAGAAACAGAAGAAGAACAGAGAACAATTGATAAAATCAAAAAACGGCTCAACGAGAACCTTATCAACCTTCAAAAGACCACAAAAACTTTAGACTTAGGTCATGAGAATCTTCGACTGTGGTCTGATAATGACATGAAGAAATATATCTCTTGTAATAGGACCGTCGATGGAAAGACTTATAAGGAATATGAAAGCTTCTATGTAGAAAGTTTGAATCTCAATATTTAGGTCTACGCCAGTAGCGTAGCTAAAATTTGTCGGGGGCCTTATACCTGTCTACGGCAAAGCCCAAATGGAAGGCAAAACAAAACGTTTTACGTTAACACAAGATAATCGGTTAATAAACTCACATATTATGTTCGAGTTCAGTTGAATGTATGAGATCTGTATCCGTATCTATATATATGTGTGTGTGTGTGTGTGTAAATAAATGATTATGTTAATAATTTGGTGGTTTTATTTGAAGTTTATCGATGTTATTCAAGCTTTTCACCGCCCGCGGACACAAAATGCGATGCCTCGTCTAGCGCCAACAATTACAAAAACAATTGCAGCTTGAGTGACAATTTGCTGCGTGCATTCAACATGAAGTAGAGCCTACCGAGAGCGAAAGGGGCGCGACGCACCATCTTTATGTGCTCTCCGAAATTAAGATGGTGGGCGAAAATCACACCTAGGTATTTGACTTGCTTCTCCCAAGGGATAGGCTTACCGAACATGGTTATCGGTCTGGGAAGGGCGGGGATGAACGCAGTTTGGAAAAGAGTACTACCTGACACTTGATGGGGTTAACCTGGATTCTCCATTTCCGGAAATAAGCTTTTGCGGCGGATTGGTGGGTACGAGCTATGCAGTCTGAGTTGCGACCCGAGTATTAGATGGCCGTGTCGTCAGCGAATAGAGCCAGCTTGGCCTTATTATCTTTGGGGATGTCGCTGGTGAACAGCGTGAAAATTAGGGGGGATACTACGGAGTCATTGACACTTTACAGAGACATTGAGTAGACTAATGATGGAACGGTAACTGTATAACGGGTATTCAGAAGCAGGAATGAAATAAGAAGCCCGCGCTGGAGTTCTAATAATCTCTATTTTTCTAGTCGTAAGTATTTTTACAAACATCTGTCCCCACTAGTTACGCTAGTCGAAAAATGTACTGCCGCCAACAGGAAGTCCACAAACATCCCCTTTTTATTATTGTTTAAATTTAACACTTACATAAATTGACTTACTTATTATAATAATCATAACAATATTAGCTATAGGTTTTATTAAGTAGACTTTTACAAATGAATATGATTTACAGTATGTAATATTTCCCAATTAATAAATGAATGCTCAGAGAAAAAGGAAAAGTTATTAATATTTAAAATGACCACAACATTATGGTGTCTCTAATAATTGATAGATGGCGCTATTGGATAGTTTGCATCAGTAGACCTTAATGGCTGCTGTTATACTAGTTGTGTTCAATGTCAGTAGATGGCGTTAGCCGTTTATTCTTGACGATGAGGCGAGTAGAGTGAAGCTTCCTGGGCTACGGCTGCACAGCTGGCGACTAACTGTTACACTCGGCCATCCTGCTATTGTCGTGGTCCTCCACGGCGTTGGGCTCCAGCTCCTTCAGCAGAAGTAGTGACACCAGAGTCCATTTTTGGCGGGACCTGGAAACAAACAGCCCGCAGTATATTTTGATATATATGATAAATTATCAAATGTGTTCTTTCTGATACTTGGATTTTTATTAAATTAGCATTCGATTATTCACATAGATTTATTTGATATCTCACATGGCACATAGTGAAGTGCACTTAGATCTGTCTGAAGTTTCACAAAGCATAATCGGAAAGACATTCACTCAGATATAATAGCAAGTGTAACTGGATACATGATCACACAGATTTATATATTGTATCACTCAGTAGAACAGCATAGATATCCACACAGACCTAGCTGTATCACACAGCTAGCAGGAAAGATATTCACACAGACCTTTCAGGCATATCACACAGTATATCAGGATAAGTATTCACACAGACCTATACTTATGCTGTATCACACAGTATAGCAGGATAGATATTCACACAGATCTGTCTGCTGTATCACACAGCATAGCGGGACAGATATACACACAGATTATCTGTATTCTGTATCACACAGATTAGCAATTCTAATTTGTTTAGGTATCAATTAGATTCTGTTCTACAATGAGCACACTAATCTGTAACAAGTAGGTACCTAGTTGTTGTGTTCTGTAGTTAGGGCAATATTAATTTTTAATAGCTACTTAATGAATGCTACTTAATGGTGTGTTGAATGTTTAAATTGGAATAATACAACTATTTATAATATAAAGTAGGTAAGTTTTTAATTTAAAATTATCAGAGGAAGATAAAGCAATAATATTTGCTTAAAGTAGAGAATACAGTAAAAACACACACACACACACAGTACACAGTGTAAAGTATAAATATTATGAATAACAAGACAAACAACTATATCTGGTGCAAACAAATGGTATTATAATTACTTAGCTCTCCAATAAATCTATTAAATCATCCCTATCTATTTCATGATCAGAATCTGTAGAGCTGTCTGGCACTGATGACTTATACGGACGTAATGAATCACCAGCAACTACTGCACTGAACTTTTTATATCCTTTGACCCCTTGAATGCTATTTATTGTATATCGGTCAATAGTATGGTCTATTTTAGTGATCTTGTACGGACCCGTAAACACACTTCCTAACTTTTTAGTGACACCAACTGTATGATCACGAGATAAACCTCCCTTCCACAAAACCAATTCACCTACATTATATTTCCTACATTTCTTATGCCTCTTATCATACCGATCTTTCATCATTGCCATATTATTATCAATGCGCAACTTTGCATTTTGTCTACGTTCAAGTAACTGCTTCTGAGGGTCAACGTTTGTACCAACGTTTGCAGGGTAAGCAGGTAATAAGGCATTGTCATGCGTAAACATAAGACTAAAGGGGGAGAATCCTGTAACAGCATGAGGGCTGTTATTTATGCCCCAGACTACATCCGAAAGTTTTTCATCCCATGTGCATTCACTTTCAGCGGTAGTGTTTAGGCCGTTTACAATGGTTCTGTTTACTCGTTCGACCTGGCCGTTTGATCGTGGACAAGCAACTGCATTTAGTACATGTTTGAACTGTTTTTGTTTAGAAAATTCTGTAAAATAACGACTAGTAAAAGCGACACCTCTATCTGTAATTATTCTATGAGGATTGCCAAAAGTAGATATTATTTCCTTTAAGTTCTGAATAGTTTCTATAGAACCAGTCCCTTTAACAGCTCGAGCAAATACAAATTTCGTAAAAGAATCAATCACTACAAGTATGTACGAGTAACCACGGCGTGTTTTCAAAAATGGGCCTAAATGATCTATATGTAAAGTATGCATTGGTATTGCTACTTTCTCAATGGGATGCAGCTCGCCCTCTACTTTGCCATAATTTCCCTTAGCATAAGCACAGTGTAAGCAGGCATTTACATATTTTCGTATAAACCGGGTCATACCAGAGAACCAAAACTTTGATTTTATTGTCTTTTCGCACTTTTCAAAACCTATATGCCCAACTTGGTCGTGGTATTTTTGTAACAATGACCACTTTGACAGTTTAGGTATTACGAATCGATTGCCGTGTAAAGTTTTTCGAAATAGACATCCGTTATCAATGGTATAATTTTTATTTATATCCGGATTATTCGTGCCCGCATTAATCTGTCGAATAATACTTTGTACTGTATCGTCTTGCAACTGTAGCGTGAGGCGCCAGTCAGCTTCATCAATGCGAAGTATAGAAACGCTTTCAACCGGGTTGCGACTAAGTGCGTCAACGTGTTGCATACGGTGGCCAGGGCGATATTCGATTTCGATATCGAAATCCTGGATCGTTAGCCACCATCGGGCTATACGCGGTATCAAATCTTTTTTAGTCAGTGTGGTTCTTAGTGCTGCACAATCGGTAATCACCTTAACTGGGATACCTGTTACGTAAATACGGAAGCGTTTTAGAGATTCAACCACGGCGAGAGTTTCCAGCTCATAACTATGATAGTGCATTTCCTCCCTACTAGTAACGCGACTAAAATAAGCAACAGGTTTTAAATTACCATCGTTTTGATATTGAAGTAGAATACCGCCTAGCCCTAAGCTACTAGCATCTGTATGGATTTCTGTTTTAGCATGCGAGTCATAAATTGCTAAAACAGGTCGCTCAGTCAACATGGTTTTTAAAAGATTAAAAGAATATTCTTGTTCGGAACCCCACATCCAGGCTACGTCCTTTTTTGTTAGGCTGGTTAAAGGCCGGGCAATTTCAGCGAATCCTCTTACAAATTTACGGAAATACGATGCTAAACCGATGAATTGTCGTAATTCATGTACGTTTCGCGGCTGCCTAAAATTAATAACACTAGTAATCTTTGCTTGCCCTGGGCGTACAGACCCTTCAGTAACCTCATGACCCAAGTAATTTACACTGGTTTTCAAAAAAGAGCACTTTGTTAAATTTAGTTTTAAATTAGCACGAGAGAGAAGTTTCAAAACATCTTCCAATAGGTCTATACCTTCTTCTATTGTAACAGTGGGCAAAGTGACGTCATCAAGATATGTAGCTATTTTATTATCTAGGGACCCTAATGCCTTACGAATTAACCGTGAGAAAACCGCCGGCGCGTTGGCCAAACCAAACGGCATTTTTAAAAATTCATATTGTCCAGTCGACGTAATGAAGGCGGTTCTATGAATTGAATCTTCCGCCATTTTAACTTGATAATAACTTTGTGCCATATCAAGAACCGTAAAGTACACTTTTCCCGATAGTCGATTGATCTGATCATCAATGTGCGGAAGAGGAAATCGATCTTTTACAGTACGTGTGTTGAGAGCACGGTAGTCGATACATAACCGATAGTCGCCTCCCTTTTTCTTGACTAGAATTACAGGACTCGCGTATTCAGAGTTTGATTCTCGCACTATTCCCGCGGATAAAAGGTCATTCACCTTTTCCTGCACAATTTCATTTTCTTTGTAAGATAATCGATAGGGCTTACAAAACACAGGTGTTTCTGAAGTGGTAGAAATATGCATTTCAATTAAATCCGTACAACCAAGTTCACTGCTACATTCAGCAAAACAACTGGGATACTTATTTAGTAAATCTAATAATAATTTAGAATGTTTTTCTTCCATTTCGCCAATGTCTAGGTCAGACAATACAAATGTCTTGTTTGGCTGAACATAATCCTGTGTACTATTAGTGGCACAAGTTTGAGAAACAAAAGCTACGTCGGTTTGCGTGTACATATCTGCGCGCGTAATCAGTCGGCCCGCGGACCATTGTAAACAAAAATCACCTAAGTTAATTATGCGTAATTGTAATTTTGGGGTATTTTTCAAAACTAACTCTGGGATGTAGTACGATTCATCACCCATAGAATACAAACGTGGATGGGTAACAAGTATTTCACTTGGCGTCAAATCATATGATGTGTAGACGCGTACCTCTGCACTCGAACCCGGCAGGACTTCGACATTGTTGAACAAGAATAGGGGGACTTTTGATATAAAGTCCTTGCTAGACAAACAGATGGTTGATAAGGGACAGTCGTACGCACTATTTGCAATGAATTTCACAGAATTACAGGTTATAATTAAGTTTAAGTTCGGCTGATTAATAATAGGCTGCCCCACAATTAAATCTATACCGTTGAGGTTTGCATTTGTTATCTCGACACATGTTTGTAAACTTATATTATCTATAACTAGATCTACAGACGCTTTACCTAGAGAATTTACAAGTAAGCCTCCAAAGCCTCTCATTACAACATTTGATGGTAATATACATGAGTGCGATTTTTCGGTAGCTTGCATCGTGATTATGTTAACCTTACTGCCAGTATCAATATAGCCGATTGCTTCAAAACCATTTATACATATTTGTTTACGGTATAAATCTGAAATAACTTCTGTGGTTACATGATAAACCTTCCGTACCTGTTGGTTTCTTTGCGGTGGCGCCGGCATGTCCCGCGAGCTCCCCCCGGCCGCATACCAGCAGGTGTTGGCAGCGTGTCCCACGCGCTGGCAGACCTGGCAGCGTGTGGCGGGTGCAGCTCGGCAATCCCGGGCTTCGTGCCCCGGTCGCCGACAGTTATAGCACACCTTCGGAGCAGAGTTCCCTGCCGCAGAGCCCCGTTGCCAAGTTGACTTGATCAGCTTCTGGTCAGAGGATCGCCTGTTTTTTTCAGTCCCGTAGTTTTCGAGTGACGAAAGGAACCCGTAATATAGTTCTTCGGGAGTCTTGTAGCCGCATGCTTTCGCGTTCGCACGCAGTTCAACCGGCAATCCACGGATGAGGCACGACATTGCGTTTTCCCCATCCAGCCCACACTTTTTCATTAGAGATATTTTATCATGGTAGTATCGGGTCATGGTCTCGTTTCCTTTTTGGCGTGCTAGCATTTCTTCCAGGCGGTCGACGAAATCGGTGGTACGTGGAAACGCCTTTGTCAGCCATTCCTTCCATGTGCCCCACGTGGCGCTGTAATCCTCCAAGTCGTCGTACCAGTCGCGCGCAGCGCCGCGTAGCCGAGTTTGCATCACGAAGACCCTGTCCCTTTCTTCCCAGTTGTATATGTCGCCCAGTTGATCGATCTTGTGAAGCCATCCAATCACGTTTACATTTTTCTTCGCTGGATCGAATTTAGGAATGACCTCTGTGTCCAGGTGTGTTATTCTTGGTCTTTTGTTGGTGGGTAAATCACAAAACGAGGACTGCGAAGAAAAAAAAACGGGACTTTTTTCCTGGTGGCCACCATTTTCTATTTCATCCGAGTCGACGCTTGACGACCGTCTCCCTATGCCGCGGATATATGGGCCGTGGAATTCTTCCATCCCACTTCTGAACTATAACGGGTATTCAGAAGCAGGAATGAAATAAGAAGCCCGCGCTGGAGTTCTAATAATCTCTATTTTTCTAGTCGTAAGTATTTTTACAAACATCTGTCCCCACTAGTTACGCTAGTCGAAAAATGTACTGCCGCCAACAGGAAGTCCACAAACATCCCCTTTTTATTATTGTTTAAATTTAACACTTACATAAATTGACTTACTTATTATAATAATCATAACAATATTAGCTATAGGTTTTATTAAGTAGACTTTTACAAATGAATATGATTTACAGTATGTAATATTTCCCAATTAATAAATGAATGCTCAGAGAAAAAGGAAAAGTTATTAATATTTAAAATGACCACAACATTATGGTGTCTCTAATAATTGATAGATGGCGCTATTGGATAGTTTGCATCAGTAGACCTTAATGGCTGCTGTTATACTAGTTGTGTTCAATGTCAGTAGATGGCGTTAGCCGTTTATTCTTGACGATGAGGCGAGTAGAGTGAAGCTTCCTGGGCTACGGCTGCACAGCTGGCGACTAACTGTTACAACTGGTGGGATCAGATTTGGGATTGCCTTGTTTCGGAATGCGCATAACGGTGGCCTCTTTCCATGCCTGAGGAAAAATGTTGTTGCTTAGAGCGCCATTGAAGATGGCGGTCATCAGCATTATGAGATGGGCGGGGAGGAGTTTGAACACCTTATTGGTGATACCGTCAGAGCCGGGGGCTTTCTGGGGTTTGAGCCTCGTGATATTATCGATCGTGCACTTCGTCCGGAGTGACAGGAGGTAGAGGATAATCAGGGTCTTCAACGGGTGGGTGAGAGGCTCTTCGTTCGACTTCGGCGTCGACCTCAGAAAGGTGAGCTTCGTCTAGTGGTTGAGAGATGAGATTTCCTTGGGGACGCGTCGGATTACCACACGGGTGGGTATGTCCTCTGGGAGGGAGTAAGTGTGGAACGAAATGTTCCTCACTTTTAGCAAGGAGGTAAGTTCCCTGTGATCGTTTGCCGTGGGAACTTGGACTTTGATACCCTGTTGGGTCGAGCGCGCGTTAGTGTATTTGATCTTACGATCAATATTACACATTTTGGACACGTCGGTCCACTTCGCCTTGTCTTTGAAACCGAAGGATTGGGAGCAGCAGTGGACATGAAACTAGCGGGACGGCTGCCCTCTGAACGATAGGTAGCTGAGACGGAGGGGGCTGTAACCGTGGGGGCGGAGGAGGGGGGCGCGGCTACGGATTTCTTCGTTTTGGTAGCCTGAGAAGGACTTACCCTCCCGGACCGACAAGTTGGAGAGGGATTCCTCAAAGTCGGAGTGAGATGGCTCAGAGACAGGGACAGAGGTATCCATTGTTTCTGAGGAACATGGCGACGCAGCTACAGTGCGCAGCTGCGCGGGAACAATGGTTGCCGGAACAATGGGGACGGAAACAATGGGATCGGAAATATTAGTTGTTTCCGCGTACGGGCTTGTTGTCTTAATAGACAATAGGGACGGGATTTGCGGTGGCCACAAGTGTGCCTTTGTCGGCGGGAGCAGGGGATTGGGGGCTTTCTAAGACGTCACTGAAGTCAGCGACGCTTTCGACTGAATTACGGGACGCGGACGCGGAGTTCTCTAACCATTCCGTAAAATCGGCTTTAAACGCGGAGATATCATATAAGCGGGCCTTGACGAACGCTATCATAGGGCTAATTCACGTAATTTTATGACGCGCCGATGAAGTTGTAGTGCAGTTGCAGTTAAGTTCAAGTTTGAGTGATAAACGGTATTCTTGTAATCTCTGAACTGCGCGTAAGCTACGCGTGAACTACTGCAGGTCAACTGTACGACAACCAAACTCTACCAAACTTACTTATGTTGTAGGTACCTACATGAGAGAAAAAATATTATTCACTTAATAATCGAATACTTAGAATCGATTATATTTCAATGAATAAAACGATATTATAATATTAAAAAAAAGCTTTTTACAAAAAAGACAACCGCCTTCAAAAAGTGAAAAATAACTTTAGCACAGAACACACATTGACTTTAGTTTCGAAATTCAGTGGCTTTGTTCTGTTTGTTGTTTTGTATTGCCACCGACTTCCGAAACTAAAGTCAATGTGTGTTCTGTGCTAAAGTTATTTTTCACTTTTTGAAGGCGGTTGTCTTTTTTGTAAAAAGCTTTTTATTTTCCGCTTTTTAGTACCTCCTTCTCATTCAAATCTATTAAGAAGAGATTGAAAGTTAACTACTACAAAGATTGATGAAACTAAAACGTCGTCTATGTAACATTTTTGGGTATTTGTTGATTTTTCAAAAAGTCCTGAATCATTTTCGATAAAATTTATGTGGGTCCACCCCTGAAGCATACCCTATCTATAAAAAAAAGAATTTTCAAAATCGGTTTACGTTTGCCTGAGAAATCGCGTAACAAATCGCGCACATACTTAATGCAAATTTAAGACTTATACGGTTTTCTCATGGATGCCATGGTCAGAACTGGACCAAATTAAAATGGGACCACACGGGAAGCACTAGCTTCCAAATAAAAAAAGAATCATTAAAATCGGTTCACCCAGTCCCGAGAAATCAAGTAAAATACAGACGAATTGATAACCTCCTCCTTTTTTGAAGTCGGTTGATAATACCCCAGTACAGATTTTAGTGCTTTTTTTAGTCATTTTGAGACGTCTAACAAATAGTAGAATACCGCACATATTGCGTTCCGAAGCACGCACCAAACACGCGTAACAGTAGAATGCCGTTATTGCGCTTGCGTGACGCGAACTTGACGCGAGCGTGTCTGACAGCGGTAGAGAATACAAAAAGCGTTGTTTTGATCGAAACTTAACTGCAATTGCACTGCAACAGCACTTCTTTAGTTACGTGAATTAGCCCAAATATCAGCGTCCGACATGGTCGGGGGGAAAGTTATTATTATTTCATCGAGGTTAGAATTCTTATTACTTTATTTCCAATCATACCGCGGCATGCCGCAGCGCCCTGCCGCGACGTGCCGTGACATGCCGGGGTGTGCCACGGCCACCGCGTCACGACAGCTAAACTAATTAAAATAAGGTTTGAAACGGGTGGGGCGCGGCGGTGTCTTCGGCGAATTGCGCGCAGCCTGAGTTGGGCGCGCCGCGCGGGTGTCAAGGGAGAAGTAGCTGGACTTGCTGCGGGACGCCACAACGTGACGCGGCATGCCAAAGCGTCCTTCGAGCTGCCGAAGCACACCCTGCCACGCGGTCAGTCCGCGCCGGCCCTGAGGAAGTCGTGGCGCTGATGCAAAAAAATCTGAATTATATTTAAGTAACTGAGCCCGTGGCGGTGAAAAGGTTAACAAGTAGGCGACGTATATTTGACCGTTTAGATTCCAAGCGCCTTTCTTTCATTCTTATTGTATACAATCACGTACACACGGCTACACATCAAGCTATACATTTCCAGTATAACCTGATCGCGCATTGTATAGAATTTCCATACAATGAGAGGTCAGCTTATTCTGGAAATGTATAGCTTAATGTGTAACCGTGTGTACAATAAAATGTATTGTACAATACCTAATATTATTGCAGGTCTAGGGGCCGCCAAAACTGCAAGCACAAAAACAGATACCCTAAGTCTGATTTATTTATGCAGGAGGTAGGTACAGACGCCAGCAGGTCAACCTACCCGAAACTGTCACATTTTCACAATCAATCTTGAACCTTATTCTTTAACCATAAAGTTAAAAATAGATTAAAGAAATGTGACAGATTGTAGTAGCTTGATGTGCTGGCGTCTGTACATTTTGTTTCAATACTTCAGAAGTTACAAAAAATAGATCCACGAAAAAACATCCCCTTTTACACATGCACTCACATGAACCCACATTCGCACATATACTTACATACATACACTCACAGTCACAATACACAACACACGATAACACAACTCACATAATTATATTATACTGAGTAAATAATTACTGCTTCTAAAAGGCTTATTACACTGTTAATTTGTAGAAAATCTATTTAGGAAATCGGCAGGTGTAATCGCAGTTAGGACAGATTGGATCCGATTTAGTGTAAATTAGTGGGTTACTAAATTGAATTCTAAAGCGAGCGGACTGGCATTGTCCCCCACTCTCCGACCTTTTTACCCAAAAGTCCGTGGTCTGTGTCGTGTCGTGGTCCGTCCGTGGTTTTTCGGTTTTAAGACCTGGGGGTCTAAAAAGGCCACATAGAGCAATTCCACTAAAAGTGAATCACTTTCTCAGTTTCCAGCAGCTATAACAATTCCTATATTTTTACCAGTTTTTATTTAACTTGCACTGCTTGTATACAGTAAGTTGTCGCTCAAAATTTTCAAACCATTTTTCTTCCATTTCTAGGTATCCAATGAGCTGAAATTTTGCAAGCACCTTTAGTTCTAGTGACAATACAATGTCCAATACTCAATATTGTAATAAATTCAAAATTCAAAATGGTAATAAAATCAAGATGGCGGATTACATATTTTTGCTCGACCCCCTTAAATTTTGTGAAATGGTTACCCAAATTAGCAGAATCATACGCAAAGCAGAATCTGACAGAATGACGTTTAGCTGGTTTGCCCGGTTTTTCGGTTTTAAGACCCTGACAGCCCTACTCACTCTCAGTATCATTACCGTATAATTCATAGTTCCCTCATTTATATATATGTCGCAGTATAAAAGATAAAGCCGTAATATAGTTATATCCCTAGGGATATAATTATATACCGTAACATAGTTATACGAAAGCGATTCATTACTGTCTTACGGTCGCAATCTAGTAATATGTTTATCTGACTAAATTAATCTGGTAAAATAGTTATAAATAAACCAAAGAATCGAATAAAACAATAAGGTTGGTTTTATTTTTATTACAAATAGGTACAACTTTTTGTAACCAGCAATTATTTACAATACATTTTAGTAATACTTAATACGTATTGAAATTCATAAAACGAAACGTGAGTATTGTTGAGAAAAATGGATTAGGTACCTAACCCACTGTGTTGCCGGATTTGTTCGAATAAATCTATAGGTATACATATAATAAAACAGTAAAAAAACTGTGTCTGTACATTGAATATATTAAAAAAATAATAATTGAGGGGGTTTAGAAACAGTAATAGAAAAAGAATCCAAAAAAAAAAATTCTGTCTGTTTGTCTGTTTGTTTGTACACGCTAATCTTCGGAACTGCTGGACGTATTTGAATGATTTTTTTTTTGTTGTAAAGGGATTAAGTCTGGGCAACATATAGGCTATAATTTATCTTGGAAACTTGAACACCTGATGTAGAACTGCAACAGACCAGCTAAACTATAAGAGATACAAAAATGGTACCATAGCAAAAATTGTTCCACGTGATGAGCATTTTCTGCTGAGAGAATAAATTTGAAGATCTGGAACACCTGATGTGGAACTCCAAGAGCCCAGCTACACCATAACACATATAGGAATGACGTCTTAGCAAAAGTTGTTCGGTCTGGTAACAGTTTAGGACTGATTTTTGATGACGATGGTATATCATTGAAAATTTGACTATAATGGGCAAAACTCCCATTTATTTTTTAATTTTGTCGAATATATATATCCCTTCGGGCTTATGTTATTTCAGTGTTTATTTTCCTTTTCCATTTATCTTCGTGACACGGTAGCCTACCCGGTAACGCAGGGGAGCAGTCATTTAGATTTTAATTGATCAGGTATCTTCACAATAAAACTATAACCATGCCTAGAAAGAGGTCAAATCTTTCCCAATGTTCCAAAGGAGCTAAAAGATTGGGGATCATAAGATCCCAATAATCTACCGAAGAGACTTGATAATGTTCGAGAACATCAGGCTACAACTCGCTCCGTGGAAACCTCTTCAGATCGCGAAGCACGCCTGCGTTCTCAACGTATATACGCATCTACATACAGGTCTCTAGAGACCAGTGAAGAATATGATGCGCGACTGACCGCTGATCGTGAACGTCATGCATTGTCTCGCGAAGTCGCGAGTCGGAGACGTTCACGGATAGAGAATTGCGCTTGAGTTCCAAGCGTATCTACGCATCGACTTCTAGGTCTCTAGAGACAAGTGGGGAACGTGATGCGCGACTGACCGCTGATCGTGAACGTCACGCATTGTCTCGCGAGTCAGAGACGTTCACGGATAGAGAATTGCGCTTGAGTCCCAAGCGTATCTACGCATCTGCTTCTAGGTCTCTAGAGACAAGTGCGGAACGTGATGCGCGACTGTCCGCTGATTGTGAGCGACATGCATTGTCTCGCAAATCGGAACACGCACACAACAAAATATTCATAATCAGTTAGAAAGTAAGAGAAAAAGAATTGCTGGAGTACGGCAGAGACAAAAGAAGAGCGCAACGAACGTTTGAATTCTGATCGACTTCGACATTCTCAAAACAGAATGTCGATATCATCTGAAGAATCGGATGTGTCTCAAGATATAGCCGTAGGGCATGGCGACCTTCCTTGGGTTGATAAGGAACGGAGTGCATTTACGTATACTCCTAAAATTGACTACGCCACATATTCCGCCATCGGAGGTATGATTCAAAATTGTACTTTTTGAACGTCTCGAATCGTCTCGCGCATCCCGTTGTTTTCCCGTCCCCGGGCTCTTAGAATTCGACATCAGACGTGTCAGGGGGCCAATTCTCGGTTTTAGAGATGGTGTCGAACTCGACAAAAGTTTCTAATGACGTCATTTTTTCGACAAATTTTAAAAGTTGCTATTCTGGGGATGTCGAATTCGACATTTGTCGAAGGCTAACGTTAGAGTTCATGTCGAGTGCTTCTGAGCAGTAGACATGTCATGTCGATTGTAGAGATACGTCATTTCTGAGTGAATTCGTTGAGTTTTGGATTGTACACTTTGTTTTCTTTTCTTTAGTTTTTAAATAAAATCCGGCTTGGCATCTCATACCTACTGGAAATTCGATATGAACTCTTTGATTTGTGCATTGTAATTTGTGTACCCACGATTGGATTTGAAACCACTGAAAGATGGACGAGTTTAATAGCATTTTTATCTCGGAGTTGTTGGAAAGTGGCGAGCAACTGGCCAATACACGGCGACAACAGCGCGCTTATCCCGCCGTCGATATTACGACTTGAGCGAAACAGAAGTCATTAAAAACTTCAGACTAAATAAAGATTTAATTAGGGTTCTAATAGATCTATTGGCTCCTGTAATTCAGGAAACCACGAAAATAGACCTGAAAACGAAGGTAGGTAAATAATTGTCTGCTTCATAATTTTATTAGTCCATGTTAAAATAAAAATCTAAACAATGTAAACCTAAACACTAAACTTAACAAAAGTTTTGAAGGAACCGCAAAATCTGCCACTGACAGTCAACTGTCAAACTGATTATTTTTACACTAAACGTTTCGTTTCATACTTAAATAATTAGGTTTAGTTCGCGTTTTAAACAAAATCATTCATTCACTCATAGCTACCTAAAACGGAACGTGCGATTCTTCATTATGGTAAGATTATCTTCACTAGACTTGACATTTTCGTGTCTTCGTGACATTTATGTCTATTTTGACTGAGAATACGGAATTCTGCTCAATTCGACATTTTTTGGTAGAGATAGAGATATTTTTGATAGACATAGAGATAGACTTACAATCTCGAACTCGAGATAAATGGCGAAAATCGAGAATTGGCCCCGATCTTCGATTTTGCCGACCCCGTTGTCGCTGGCATAAGCAATAGGATCCGCGTACGAAGTCGCGGGCAGAAGCTAGTCTATAATACCTACGTATTAAAATAATTACAATTATTAATAAAAACGATCGATTAATAATAGTGCTGGTGGTATGACGATGAGTCTAAAGCTATACCAGTAAGAAAATCGTTTGGCTTAGATTAGGGCGTTCACACATTATGCCGTAGCGGTAGCGGAATCCCCGCCGCGCCGCCCGCTGTACTAGTCTCACTTGGATTTGTATGGAGCCATGTGCACGATAACGATACCGTGGTGGCGGCGGCGAATTTGTTCCGCGGCGGTAGCGAAAATGCTGCTGTTGCGGCATACGGTGTAAACGCCCTTTAGTTAGAACTGTGACCATAAAAGCGCGAAGGCGAGCGAGCGAAGCGAACGGTGCCGCGGCAGCGGCCACCGTGAGCGGTGAGTGGTTGGTATAGTTTTAGACCCACCATATCACCAGGGGTATGGTCAGTGGTATGGTGGATCCGCAATGACGAAAACGCAACCATGAACGCCGAACAACTGATTCCGACCGACTGACTGTGGCGAGCGACGTGCGCGGTGCGTGGTTCACAAACAGAACGAAGCACTCGCCGCCGCCTTCGCCGCACGGGGGTGCATCGTAGGCGGCCGGGAGCTCCGTTAGCTCCGGGGGCTTCTACACTCCTACAATTATATCACTAAACTTGAACCGTATTATAATTATATTCCTAGTGAGATAGAAATTCATGGCTTTCGTATAACAATGTTACGGTATATAATTATATCCCTAGTGATATACCTATATTACCTACGGCTTTATTCATATTGCGACAAATACATTCCGGAATCAAACAATTTCAGCATCATGATTGTAGGTGAGCAATTTCGGTGGCCGGTAAGACTTATCCCATATATTTTTATCCATAAGTCATATTCTATTTTTCCAGTTCCAATTCATTTTGTGAGCTGAAAAAACTGCAGTGTCCTCCATAAAGACACGGAGATGACCACACACGAAGATGGTCTTAAAATACAGTACAACTATTCGACTTACCGTGCATCTGGCATCACTACGTCGTCGTATCTACCTTCATGTCGCTTGTTTGCAACAATAATGACATAAATCAAAATGTAAGATTTTACATGAGAGCATTTTTTAAGTATGATAAAAATATTTTTATGATCATTGACTATTAATAAAAGGTTTGTAGAGAAAACTTGAATAGCAACCATTCACGTTTGCTCAGCAAACCTTTTTAGAAACACAACACAAACCAGATTTTGAGAAATCTCAGTTTTTGAGTTGTTGTGTCATTCTTGTCGCAAATGAACGATGTATTATTTTGTATGGTTTTTTTTTAAGCACGTTAGCCCGCCCGCACTCTTGGAATTACTCTTTCTCAGATACACAAATAATCATCATCATCATGTCAAACTTTAAACTCCCACTCCCCCAAGGGGGGGTTCAGCCGTAATCGCCATGCTTGGTTGATGCGCATGTTGGCGATGGCAGTAGGTGTTATAGTACCCAGAAGGACGCTGCTGCCCATCCTTTGGTCAATATCCTTCTGTCGCCTTTTACGACACCCACGGGTAGAAATGGGGTAACTAGTGCTATTCATACAAATAATAATGATCTGCTAATAGATGCTCTGTGCCGGTAACGAACGCGAGACACGACTGCGCAGCAAACACTCGGCCACTACGTCAACCGTGCTGTTACCTATATCTTTTTAATCTTATCATTATGAACACAATTATAACGCTTAGGTACCTACTTAAATGGCAAGTTATTTGCCGTGTCGGAGCGCGAGCGGTGCTGTTATTGAGCACGATGATCATTGTTCTGAATAGCTATTCATGTCTCATGTTGAGTCATTGAGTCGCACAAGTCGTATCGAACAAAGGCGCGCCACGAGCGATCGCAGCGCACTGACCTTCTGATAACCTCGGTCGGCCCCTGGGGGCTTGCGTCATACAGTGTAGGCACAAACATTCTTAAGTTAGGTATTAAAACGTGTCTGTACGGCGTGCAGTCGTAGACCTTTCATATACATACAAGATGATTTTTTAGTCACGCTCCAAATTTCTCAGGGTGATAGTACCCATGAAATTGAATAACTTTCTCCAAAAAACATGGGTCGAAATATTAAAAAAAAAATCGGACTTCCCATACAAAATCAATAGTCAGCTGATCGATTTTGTATGGGAAGTCCGATTTTTTTTTTAATATTTCGACCCATGTTTTTTGGAGAAAGTTATTCAATTTCATGGGTACTATCACCCTGAGAAATTTGGAGCGTGACTAAAAAATCATCTTGTATTTCGTTCCATACATAAAAAAGTACTCCGTGAGGCAGCGTCGCTTTCACCCGTGTCTGCTCGGGTGGAGATGTTGCCCCAAGCTGAGGCACACCGCACCAAGAGACTGTCTCAGAATGAGTTATATATTATAGGTTTTTGCGTTATTAACTCGTAGGTACAGAAGGCAGTGAACGTTTAACACTGAGGTTTTACGAATCGCTGCATTTGCATGCATTGCTCCAGTTCCTTGTCACTTACGCCTTTCGCCACGTCGAGGTCCAGAATAGCCTGGAACGGAGTACCTCAAATATTGATTAATTAGTAGAAGTAAAAACCTTACTTACTATGTAAGTAGTATAAAGTAGGTAATAAAACGGCTACGGTATGCATCGGGATTATCATCATTTATACGTCATTCTCATTGTCATTATCACATTTTTGTAATACCTAGATCATAGTTTGCGTCCGAAGTTCATAATAGAAACGCTTTAAAAAAAGCGATAAAAAAGACCCCACATTTTAAGCATAAAAACTTCGAGCCATAGAGATCATAGTTGAAGTAAGTAGGTACCTACGTAAGTGTTAACCTACCGCAAGCCATTATCGACTTTTAAGCCTAAGTTATTAAGCATATTTTCAGATGTGGTCTACGTTCTTAGAAACCATTTTACTTTCAACCTCTTTATTTTGAGCACTTTGTAGCTGTGACCGTGAAAAGAGATTTGAGTTGGCAGCAGCAGGTAATTTTGATGGGTATTATTCCGTTTATTCATTTGCATGCCTACCTACCACTACCTACCAACTTATAAACACATTTAGAAAATAAAATACTTACCTATTATAAATATAAAATTATGTTTAGTCACTATTATTACCTATTAGTCTACGTTACGACTAACCATGAGCGTGGATTAGGTCATGATTATAATTATGTATTTATACATATTAAGTAAATGCATAAATAACCATTTTAAAATGGTGATTAATAATACAAGTAGGAGTCCTCCACCAAAAGAGCCAAGTGATTAGTCATGAATAAAATTATCGCCTGTTTGTATGTCTTTAAAGGTACTTACCTAAATGATTATTTAAGTGTTTATGATAACATTGATAACTAATGATTATGGAAAACACATTTGGTATATAAATAATAATTATTGTCGCTAGCCGGCAGAAATGATTATGTAATATTTAGGTTGTATGTTAGATCATCAAACAATATAATAAATTATGTTACCTGCCTATCTACCTATTGGTGTAGGTCGCTCGATAATATAACACTGGAATTAAATGGTGATCTTTATAATTATAATTAAATAACATCAAAATCAAACAACCTAAGGTTTATGAACTATACCCGCCAACAATGCTGAAAATAATTCTTTAGCTGTCCCCTGCTGACGAGACGACGCTTGGATAATAATAAGTCAGAGATTTCACACAATATTGTACCACTTACAATATTGTGAGAGAGATTTCACACAATATTAATAATAATATTGTACCAAAGATTATTTAATCGTATTACACAGAAAGTGGTAGGTACAATATTGTGAGAAATCTCTGACTCCTGTGCTAGGTGATAGACCTGTGTTACAAGAGCCAGTGCCCTCTCTCAGTAGGAGAAGCTAAAGAATCTGATGCAATAAGATTAAAAAAAAAGAAAAAGAAAACCATGCTAACAACAAAAAAGAATATTAATAAAAGCAGTTAGAAGAAGCCTGTATTGAGTATTGCGAGTATGTGTGTGTATGTGTGGGTGTTCAATTCATACTCACACTCACACACACACCCAGTGTGTGTGAGTATAAATTGAATGATCAGCAGTGCTATTCTGTTACAATCTCCTTCGGTAAACACCTAGGTGAAGTGAGCTGTCATCCGATTCTAGTGCTTTGTAAATCCATAGGTGTCCACCGAGGGAGATTGAACGAGAACAGAATAGCACTGCTGGCGGAGTTTTCAGCAATCGTGAATGAAGTGAGAAAAAGAGTATCTGTCATACGTTAGTATTTGTTACGACACAGATATAATACTTAATTTTCTCTTTTTCGTTGTAGTTCAGTGACAGTAGCCATGGCTTACGACTCTGCTTGACTTTATGCAGGGAAAATTTATAAATTGAAAGCTTTTTGTTTATTTTATTACCTACAAATATTGTATTTGAGAGCTTTGGGCATGATAGTGTCGTCGCGCAAGTGCAGTACGACATTGAACAGATTCACAAATTGGAAAGCCAGTCCGCCGACTGCATAGATTGCGGTTTAGTGGCATAGTGGAACATCGGCGCAACACAGAGCGGAGGATGTAGAATTTTCTCTTTGTAAGTACTTCGGCTTCTGAGTATAACTAGGCTTTGGGGTAGTTCCTTTTACGGAAGTGCATAATTTTGAGAACTGCACGCTGGTAGTCAGATCATAATATTATTAGGTACTAAAAATAAAGTAAAAGGGCCAAAATACGCATTGTTTTTACTTTTTAAATTACGATAAGACACGCATCGTGCATCGTAAATTATGTTCTTCGATAATTCAGCTATAATAACGACTTTTGTGTCATTTTCTTTTCATCATTATGGGAAAATGCTGATACCTTTGGATTGGCTTATCCGATCTGTATTGTACAGACGCCAGCACATCAAGCCATACCTAACTGTCAAATTTTCCAAATTAAATATGAACCTTACTTTTTTGTAATAAAGTTGAAAATCTATCAAAGAAATTTGACAGATTGTAGTAGCTTGATGTGCTGGCCTCTGTACATAGCTGATTTTGTGGAAAAGGCGCCCCAAAATCAGCTTTCTATTAAATACCACTTCCCAAATCAGTCGATCTATTACTGAACTACGATGCCACAGACAAACACACAAGTTACACATTACTTTCTACTTATAATGACTCCCTGTTTCCTCGGGGATTCAAAAAAATAAATTTGCTAAAAAAATGTTAGATACGTTGGATGTGTAATGTACACTCGCCATTCATATATTATTGTATTGATGTATTGTAATTTTTGGTAGATTTTTCAATAGTTGGCGACTGAAAGTTAAACCAGATAGCACCGACTAGTAGTACCGACTAGTTTTGATTTGAAATAAAATTCTTTTAGTACAATGATCTATTTGAAGGATTCTCCCGATTCCTGAATGGTGGTTTCCATTCAGGTCCCATTTGTTTTTCCATCCTGTAAATCACCAATTTAAAATGGTGAACAAACTATGAATACCTACCACATTAATCACCAATATAAAACGATGAGACAAATCTTCATTTCACTAATCAGTTTACATGTACATCACGTTATAAATATTACAATCAGTCAGAATTATAAACACAGATAATGTGCAACAGGATATCTTTTCATTAAGTACTTTTAAGTACTAGTTAACGAGATTAAAAATACTTGATAAAAAAATAACATCAACTCTATCAACACCTAAGTAACATTTAATCACTTGAGCCGTTAACGAATGCCTACAAGTGTCTCATTCATTCAATTTCCGCCTGGGTTATCAATCAAACCAAATTCACCAACTGGGGATTATTATTATTAACGTCGAGGTTGGGGCATTCGGAGAACGCCACCCTCCCCTTCGTGACTCCCACCCCAAGTCCCCCTTTGGCTGTACACCGGGGATCTATACCGGGGGTATTGTCGGCGCGTGTCTCTCTCCCTCGTTTCTCCTTTTGAAAGTGCAGACTTAGGTCGTATTTAAAAGAAGAAAAGGTGGATCAATATACAACGTTGTAATTTGAGACACCTGTTAACTGCTCACTAAGCTCTGCTTGTTTTAGGAATTGGTTTACCGTTGGTCGATAACATTTTACCCTATTTCTATCATCAGAAATATGATATCGGCTCAGTTTTATAATAGTTACCATGCAGAAGCGATAAAATGCCACGTAATGAGGGTAAAAAAATGGGTAACAAAATAGTGACCACGTAGGCTGCGCACGACTGTTGAAAAGAGTTCTTATCTTTTAACGCCACGATAAGGATTTTATCTTAATGATTTGCCTGCTTCAAAAGTGTTGCCTTATCTTTTTTATGATTTTTCTCTTACAGCTTACTGGTAATAATATGAGAAGGAGAAAAACACTTGTGTAACCGTAAAGTATGCAATAGTATTTTACGCATTTTACTTTTATCCATACTTCCATACTTAATATTATAAATGCAAAAGAAACTCTGTCTGTTACGCTTTCACGATGAAACGGCTGAACCGATATTGATGAAATTTGGTATGAAGATAGCTTGAGCCTCGGGAAAGGAAGGACATAGGCTACTTATTAATCCGCGTCTTCGTCTGCATCCGCGATAACCGACATTCACGCAGACGAAGTTGCGGTCAAAAGCTAGTATAAAATAAAATATCCTTATTAGAATAATTGTACAAATTGTAAAGCTTTAGATAAAATAAATAGTGATAAAAACAGAGCGTAAAAATGCTTTTAAAAGTTTAGTACCGTCATGCCGCTCGTACCAGTATAACGCAGACAGGGTGGTATGGTGGGTAATGGGAGGGAACGTCCCACCCCAGTTCTGCCTGTTGTAAGGATTTGCTCACAAACTCTCACCCTCAGGGATCTCGGACAAAGTTTGCTATAGAAAAATGTATACCCAACCCACTGCGGAACTTGACTTGGAAGAGTGTTACGTACCTTACTAAAACTTCATTTCAATGTACTTAGGTAGGTCTATCTACCTATCTACCAAGGTCCAATTACCTTTCATGATTTTATTATTAGGTTAAGATTAATCATTTACTTCCGACCAAATTTTAGTCACGGTAGCGAATCTCAATACGGACTAGGCAAGTAGGTACGCAGAAGATATTATAGTGCTCAAGTGCGTGCGCAAATACAGAGGTGCACTCCCTCATTCCTTACTCTCATAGTCCAATGTGACGGCAATCCGACACGACGGGAGTGATTATACGCAGGCACAACGGCTTTTAAGTACTTTTAAACTCTGATAAACTCCTAATAGAAAAACCTATTAACAGTTTGCCTGACCTGGGAACGCACGAACTCACGCTCAGCAGTCGAGCTTGCGACCACTTCATAACTCGATATCAATTACATTACGTAATATCAACTTATTATAATAATCATACTTTCATTTTAAAACCGATTTGAAAACAAAATTTATTACAGCGCATTGTTATATAGAATTGACTAAATACAAATTACCTACAAACAGAATAGGTAAGGTAGGTACTTAATATGTGGCACTTTAAATGTTGATCACCACTTAAAACGTAGTTAATAACCATTGTAAAATGGGCTGCATTAATAGCCATTGTAAAATTACTTTAAATAAATAACCATTTGACAACGGTGATTAACATTTTAATTGGCGAACAATGCATGCAATGAATTTGTAATAATAAGATTTTTTTTAAATATCGTATATGATATGTACACACTTACCTAATTAATTACTTAGCTTACTTATATTATTTATGTATATTAGTTATGGATATATTAAATAAGTACTAAAAAGATAACATGACTGAAAATACGACAACAAGCTCCGATAATTTAGAAACAAAACCATTTGAATAAGATAAAACCAGTTAGGTATCCTCAATTTTTTTTCTGTCTGTAGTTAGGTAATCTGTGGCCTGGGTAGGTAGAACCGGTATTCAGACACCTGTGAAAATAAAGTCTAGAACCTACTTAAAAGCATAACTTCCTATTAAGTACCTATATTATCGTTGTGTGTGTATGAATACATAGGAAACGCAATTTGTAGCGTTAACTAGTTAGTATACTTACATAGACATTTAGGCATTTATTATGGCATTTATATTTGATTCAAAGTGAATTCACTCCATTCCTAATAAAATTAATATATAGGTTTGGTCTAAGCTCTGAATCCTCACTCATAATAATAGCCCCTTTCAAGGCCTTCCCTTGTAGGTAGCGCTCGCGTGGGTGCACACACACAAAACACAACACAGTCTCACCCACACACACCATAATACAATAAACACAATCACAAAACCCCAAGTCCCCAAGTGCTCAAAGCGGAACCACAGATTAAAACAAGTTTAAACAGAGAGTTCAGAACTTCAGGTTCACCAGCCGCTGTTAAAGTTAATAATAGATAGGAGGTTAGGTACGAATTTTGTCAACTAAGTAAGTACCTACCTAAGTATTTTGGCAACCTAAATTAGGACAAGAATTGTATGAGACTTTAGGAAACTTATCCTAACTCCAGCTCCGGTCCGAAATAGTACCTATTATACAATTTAGGAGCTAAATTGCGGTCAAGATAAGATAGTACTATCACCATGCAAACAAGTACCTAGGTAGGTAGGTATTTCATTTGTTATTTCAGCTAAATAAACTCGTATTTATACATACCTAAGCATGTAGGTAGGTACATACCTAGGTACTAAAAAGGTAAATTATGAACATTTTCTTTAATCACGAAGTGTTTTAAATTGTCACCTCATAAAGTCGTTACATGTAGTCATGTACAGAGGCCAGCACATCAAGCAACAAGAATCTGTTTTAAATCTGTCAAATTTTGTTTGATAGATTTTCAACTTTACAACAAAAGAATAAGGTTCAAATTCATTTAAGAAAATTTGTCAGTTTGGTATAGCTTGATGTGCTGGCGTCTGTACAACATTCCACAAGACCGTAACGCAACAAATGTCGCTGAATATTCTGTGCGTTGTTATTCTAAGTCTGGGCAACACACTACGATATTAATTACTAAACCTGCTAGTTAGCTTACTTAACAAAAAAAAGGAAGCAATAAACTTAAAATCTATGACTAAACTTCGTACCAGCTGGTATCTAGCTAATAATATTACAATATTGAGTACGACAATTCGGACTACGCAGCACGAAATGGCGTACCTACATATTCGTTTCCGTGATTATGTCCCTCTTTTCGGCTATTGTACAAGGACTCTGTCCTTGGGGCTTCTCGAAAAAGGGCGAGTAGGGTACATTGCGTTGTTTCGGTGGGTTGAGGGTACCCGAACAGCCCACCCTCTCCCCTTTTTGTTAAGCATTAACTTGATATCACGGGTTGGTTGTGTGTGAGTCTGGGATAAGCTGATTCGGAGCAGACGAATAGGTAGGTACTTACATTATTTTCATGTAAAGAAGAAGAAATAACTAAATACGTAGGTAAGTACTTCATTTTAATGTTTTTTTTTCAGTCGCTGGTAGGTCTAGTTCCAAATAGGTAGTAGTAGTACCAAGTAGGTACTTAGCTACCTAAATATACCTACCTAGGTAGACACTTTGTTAACAAAGCATGAAAAGGAGATGAATGAGTAGGTACTTACCTATCTCTTCTCCTTACTTCTCTTAAGTAGGTACCGTAAAATTCTACAACTTTGCCTGAATGTTGACGTTTTTCTTCGATAAATTTTTAATCTCAGTCGTATGTTTTTTCAATTACTGTTCAATTTTGGACTCGAAACCATAGGAATAAAAGTTGCTACTAGTAAAAAAAAACACCTACATAGCACCAACAATTACTAACAAAAACGAAGGCAAACTTGAGGTACCGTGAAACCGGCCATCATTGCCCGCATTTTTACTTATTTTTGAGATTTTGCAAAAATATTCACCGAGAACGCGTATACCTAGTCTTGCCACAAATATTGTCACGAAGAAAAAAATTAACTTTTTATTGCAAATAATATTTATTACTTTTACAGTGTGTTAGTTTAATAAATATAAAACAATTTAAAATATAAAAAGCTTATTCGAAGTGGTCTCCATTGGCTGCAATACAGTCTTTTAAACGTTGAGGTCAGGTATCAATAGAAGCACGCACTCTTTCCATGGGAAATTCTTCACTGCCAATCGTATGGATTGTTTTAGGGACTCCAAATTATCATGGCGTTTAGAGCAAGCCGTACTCTCTAAAACTGACCATAAATTATAATCCAGTGTATTAAGATCGGGACTAAACGACGGCCAGTCTTCAGCTCTGATGAAGTCCGAAACATTTACTTCCAACCAAGACTGCGTGGACCGAGCTTTATGACCCGGCGCCGAGTCTTGTTGGAAGGACCATACTTGGTTATTGAATATGGTGTTGTTAAGGGGCTTAACTACCTTCTCAAGAATGGTATCTTGATACACTTGTGCCGATCTTTTGATACCTTTTTCACAAAAATATGGCTCAGTCACTCCTTCATAGCTAACACCCCACCAAACCATCACTGAAGTCGGATAATGCCCACGTTGCACTCTGTCGACTAATTGGGAAGCGTCCTTAGAGCTTTGAGCATAAATACGGTCATTTGGTTTGTTAAAATGTTGCTCAATTGTAAAGATTTTCTCATCCGTAAACAAAATTTAATTCAATTAGACCATTAAAGCCACTTTTGAATGTCATTAAAAAAAAAGTTGATTCTAGTTGCCCCTTCCAAAACGTAGTTTCGTATGGAGAAGAATGGGCAAGAAACTCGATACTTCCTCTTTAAAAAAAAATAAGTACAATATTTTGCATTTACAGTTTATAGTTATATAACTATACGTGAACACGATGGACCCTGCATAAAAAACACAATATTGAAGTATGTACAAAGTATTACAAGATTATGAACGACAGCCAAGTTGTATACATAGATACATAGTGTTCACATATTATAATTTACAATTATTGAAAAAGTAGACAACAACTCCTTACATTTCAACAAATGAACTAGTGTGTGAACCAGAGCAAGAATTAAATATAATGTATATATATATTAAGAATAGATTAAGTAGTTTTGATTAGCAATCAGTTTGATTTTGTCTAGACTGTAAATTGTCTTATGGAACCCGGACCAGCATGTTTCCAAGCATTATTATCATGGATATAATCCTCTAAACTGTAATATGCTTATTTACAAAGTGTACTTTTAATATATGTTTTAAATTTTCTTTCACTTAGTTGCAATATATAACTAGGAATTTTGTTATAACACTTAACACATTACCCCATAAAAGATTTATGAACTTTAGACAATCTAAAATATGGTTGAGCTATTTTGTCTTTGTTTCTGGTATTAATATTATGTCTTGTAGCAATTCTAGTAGTTTATGAAATAAAAAGCTATGTACGTGTGTATGCTATGACCCGCCCTGGGAGCAGCAGCACGCGACAGCACGACGGCACGACTCAGGACATAAAACAGCGTGTTACTCAAGCGACAGCGAGATCTAGACTGACCCATTTGACAGGTTTCTTTTCTGACCGCTCTTCCGAAATTCGTAATAATCCAAGTATGAATTCTATTTCTAGAACGCCCGTATTGGTCTTGTATAGCGGGGTATTATAGTACCGGTCAGACTCAATTATTGTAGACTGCCAGTTATTTTTATTTTATTAGTGCGAATAGGATTTTAAAGAACACCAAATACATCAGCGGGTGTCCAGCTGTTTAGTATAAAATACAGCTATACACACTTATATTCGACATCAGTTTGGAGGTTTTACGTTATTTAAGCCGTAAACTTATTAGAAGTAATATTGACAATCATCAAGATTGACAACTGTCATTGACAAACATGTCATAGCAAAAACATTATTTATTTTCCAGATTTTTAAAAAGGTATTTAAAATACATAGATTTGGAATATAATGTAACGTAACGTAACGTAGACAAGACCAGCATAAAGACTGTAAGTACTTTTATTCTATTTTTGCATAATATAAGATTCCAAGAATCTATAAAAACAAGTATTATAAAATGTAAACATCAATTGTGATCAATGATTGCATGCTTATAAAAAGTAAATATAGTATTGTGCTAAACAGAATACTATAGTCTATCACTTACTTTATTAAAAATTTGTTGGTTTTTTCTTACGTACATAATATTTTCATAGATAAATTGGCAAGGCACTGTCATTATATTTATATTTTTAAATAGTTCCCTCAGAGATTCGCAGCGACGTAGATTATAAATGGCTCTAACAGCTCTTTTTTGTAAGATAAAAATGGATTCAATGTCGGCAATGCAATCACAGCGATTTGGTTCTCTTTCTCACCCCAATCCATTTTAATATCGCAAAATATTGTACAATGTATTGGCGCCAAAATTAGAAAACTCAATGAACAATCGTATAAAAATGACAGATTCCAAATTCAAATGTAATATCTTTCTTATTTTTAATTGTAACAGTATTTATGGCCAGACTAAGTATATAAAAAAGTCGACTATGGTAGCAATTACTATTAAAGGCTTTAAATCACAAAATGTGGTCCTTCTAGCTTTAACAGAATTCTAGAAAAAGGCGCTTAAATAGCCGGGCAAAATTTAAGGGTGAGCAATGTTGGACGGTTGTGCATAACCGTCCAACATTGCTCACCCTTATTTTCTCAGTAAAACTCAGTCTAAGGCTTTGGCAATAAGGTATGTTTTAGTGAATTATGCAAAGTTGCCATCCTTCATGATCAATATGTCAAACATACTTATCTTTTTTATTTTTCTGAGGTGGGCAATGTTACATTACACATCAGCTACTTTTTCATCTATACTAATATTATAAAGAGGTAAAAGTTTGTAAGTTTGTATGTTTGTAAGTTTGTATGTAGGGGGTAAACTCCGAAACTACACATACGATTTCAAAAATTATTTCACCATTAGGAAGCTACATTATCCCTGAGTGCTATAGGCTATATTGGATTATCAAAAAATTAGGGATCCTTGAGAAAATTCACGTGGAAGAAGTCGTGGGAAATCAGGTCTCCTGGTACATTAGTGGCCCTATACCAGGAGACCAGAAAATTCACGCGGACGTAGTCGCGGGCAAGTGCTAGTATAAACTAAAACAGTGGGTTAGGGTTGATACACATTAATGTGATAAATAATAATACTCTTTTATTATTAGTAATCAGTCAAGTACAATAGTATTAATAATCAGTCAAGTAAGTTATAAATTGCAGGTATGAATGAGAATTACGAGTATTATGAGCTTTGTAAAATAAAAGGGTTCTAAAACAAATCGGGAATCATTGCCCACTTCATTATCTTGAAGATTTGATGTTCTAAAGGTCTCAAACTAGCATACAAATGAAGCGTGGTACTTATTATTACTCTAATATTGAAATAACTTACCTGCGTTATGCTGTACGCTGACAGTGAGTAAAAAGGTAAAGCAAGATTTTGGCTCCACCTAACACTAGTCCTGCTTCCAACTTCCAACATGTGTCGCCGATAACTGAGTGAACTTAGAAACTTAACTAATATTTAGTTACCAGAAAAATATTCAAATTTACCATAAAGATTAAATTATGTTGTCAGCTATTTAATTTTAATTACAATTTAAGATTTTAGTTATTTTTCGTGTTAGGGCAAAGATATCCGCTAAGGGCAATGTTGGCCGGTTTTACGGTAAAACCGACATTGCCGAGCAAATCTTTTTAAATGAATAGGTATTTTGGTACCAAACGGACTTGACACCCATATTGCTCAGGTTTCTCTAAAACTCCATACAAAACTGAATACGTTTTATTTAGGGCTGTCGCAAAGTAAATGGAAGAACAACAAATTTTCTTGATACTTACAGAGGTATCTTTTTTAAGAAATCTAATTGATATACTTACTAAAATTCTAATTACTTTTTTCTTTGAAAAAATAAATAAACGTTGATATAACTTAACATAGGTAACTTTGCCGACCATGATTTAACTGTTTAACATAAGATATAATACAGAAAAAACAGTTTGAAAACATTCAAGGTCATATTTTCTGTGCTATCCAACATATTACGCTAGTAAATAAAGCATTAAATAGTATAAATACTAACAAAATTAAATTTTCTTCAGGACCGGTATAAAGTGGGTATCCGCACTGACAATAAAACAGACAGATACACACTGACAGATTGTTTAAGTATTAAAATTTCGAGTGATGTGTGATCTAATGTTGGCATAGGTACCTATAGATTGCCGACTTGCTTTTGGTAATATCATAGACAGTAAAAAACATTTCTCGACGACAATCATTTAACTTTTTAGAATTCCGGCAATTTGAGCTATAATGGCAAAGTTGTACTATTTTACGTTGTGTATTTTACGGTATTTTTCTTTTCGTAATACGTAATATACATAATACACCTAAGTACATAACATAATGTTGTCCATCCAACACACACTACAAACTACATTTTGGGGTCCCTACCATAACTAATAAGCTATAACATAATATGTAACTACATATCCAAACCATGCGAAATAAACCCGAAACCGGGACATTGTCCTATAGCTATTCCATGCATCGACGCACGTGAAACGAAAACTTCGAAACCAGATTCGTGTAGGGTACCTACCTACCTAACCCTAAAACGCCAAGTCGCCAACTCGTAAATCGGCACGAGTTGTCGTACTTAATTTACATAATATCTAAACGCCACGTCAGCGTTTGGCATAATATGTCAAGGTCAGGCTGCATTGCAAAATACACTGATGATAAGTTAGGTAGGTACATGATAACTAAAATCGTATAAATATTAACTGCCACGGAATGATTGACTGCCCTGCTAAAGTTTTATTATTATTAAGTACTTACCTACTTTCGATTCGATTTCACTATGTCGTTAAAACATAAAAACCCGACGTTATCGTTATAACATTTCAATAATAATATTATTATTATTAAAATTACCTGTTTCCTAGAGAGAGATAGAATAGTCGCTTGCTTGACTGCTCACGGACCGGTTTGAACCAGAATTAATGTAGCAGTAGGTAGGTAGCTACGGTAGCTACCAATTATTATACATTACAGTTACCAAAGGCGAACTGCCGCATGCATGCAGGAGATAGCAGTGCACGGAACATATTTTTTTTTACGCGTATTGTTCGAGAACTGGAAAGTTAGTTATGGAGGTATCTAGGTTCATTCTTTACGGCAGACATTGTTTGAAACATCGTAATGCATTATTAGCATCCTAATGATAGTCCGGATGTCTGATATAATTTAAGCATCTATTTGCCCAGGTAGGTTCCTAATAGGTACCTAATAGGTAGGTACCTATGTATGTAGTTACTGACTAGGAAACTCATCGTTTAGGTTCTCCCAAGTCCTATTCCCGGTCGGTACGTAAGTAGCCTACTGGGTACTTATAGGTAGGTACCTATCGACCTACATTTACGGCCTCCTATAGTTACTTACTTAAGGTTAGGTATTTAGTGGAGTAAAGGAACAAGAAAACTAATCGAGAAAACATAATTTCAATTTAATTTACATAGTAGGTACTAAATATCGTTTGTTTGATCAATGTAATCGCCGAGCGGAGCGGAGCAGAGCAGCGCAATGCTTTTGCTTCGGCTAAGCCCACTTCGCTCAATTATACATTCCGTGACTCAACGTTTCGGCTCAATCCGCAACCAGTATTATTATTACTTTCGTTGCGTTGTTTGCCACTCGAGCCACGAGCACAAGCCGAGCAAGCGAGCGAGGTCATTACGGACAAAATGGGGGCGAACCATTCCGATAATATACCACTATGTTCGTCGGAGGTTATTTATGCCTATGTTGATTGTCGCCGCTTACGAACTCTGCAATAGAGACAGATATATCGACTGTGGCCTCCACCTACCTAGTCAGACAGAGACAGAACATACTACTGCCGACAACCGCTAGGAATTTACCAGCCGACCAATACTGGCAGTCCGCCACTATACTGGCATTGGCAACCGCGTCTCTCCGCGCCTGCCTGTGAGTGAAAGGAACAGAGTTTCGGTCTGCCTTGGAAACCTGAGAGTGCGTTTCGAATTTTCGATCGAAAGACGTTGGTCAGCCACTTTGCTCAGTTAATTCTACTTTCAATTATAATATTGTAATTTACATAATTTGGTTTACCGTACCTAATTTAATCTAAACCTGTTTGACGCAAGATGTCAGAGAAACGCTGAATGCGTTACCTAGTGGCATAATCGCTGGTTATCGATACAATACATTTGGACTTTTTTGACAGCGCTCGTTTATTTGGCCGGCCATTTTGTATTTTCCTGCAGAAGCGAGATGACAGAAATTCGCGGAAAATAGTTATTTGCTTTTTACTTGTGTTCGTGATAGTTTTCTCAAGGTTATCATTTATTAAAGTGAAAGCCGGAAAAGCGGTTGAATATGTTGTTGTTTTCATTGCGGCTTGAAGAAGACTAAGTGTTAAAATTGGATTGTAATAACCTGAAGCATTGTGCCGGATTTTTAGGTTTTGATTGTGATTGTGTGGTACGAACCAAAACACGCTTGAAGTACCTGTACGAATAAGAATCGGCTACTACAAATTCATCTCTACCTAGATAATGATCGTGAGTTGATGTTTTATATATTTTATTGTTTTGCAGCATGTATTGTTCTGTCTATTTTCAAACTTTCATGTTTTGAGTCATTGAGTTAAATGTTTTAGTTTATTGTTGAGCGATTTGAACATACATTTTCAATTAATAACAACTTCGAGTTTTCACTCTAATTCGTTTTAGTTTGATACACAAATACCTAATTATGTATTTTACTAAACCAACCTCAACTAAAAACAAAACATTAAATTGTGACTTTATTTTACAAAAGCTTTTATCTATCAGTGTTTAGAAACTTAATTGTTTTGAAAGTAATGTTTGTGATTGGAATCAGTTATGTTTAAATACTAACAAAACTATCTGTGAATGAGTTAATAACATTATTTATCTATCAAAAAATATTCTTTAATTCCCACCTGAAATAACATGAAATAACCATAAAGTTTCCAACCTGTGCTGTATGATGGGTCGGTAACTTGTGCGAATGCATACATCCATACAAATTAGAAATAATATCTATGTTACCATGGGTGATAAAAATAAATAATATGATCCAAAGAGGATAACTTTTAAGGATGATATTAAACTTGTTCACAGGTATCATAGATGATGGCTACTAAGCATGAGCCTGTAATTTCCTCACCGCCTACGAACAATGATTCAGGTTAGTTTTTACTGTGATGTTTGTTATGATTTAAAATGCCTTCTATATGCTTTTCTTATTATTTTATAGTGTGCTTTATTTTCGAGATGTGTATAGAATAGGTGACTCTAGTAACAATGCTTATTATGCAATCTTATCTTAGTTCTAGTGGTAAGTATCTACTGCTCGCAGAGATGTCACATAAAAAGATCAATCAATAGGTAACAATACAAATATTGAAATACTTTCAGAGAAAAATTTGATAGATTGAGAACCTTTCAAGATCAATATTGAAGTTTGTATATTTATTTATTTCTTATATGTTTAGTTTACAGTTACAAACAATTTGGCATTTCAAAATCAAAGTTAGCTAGTGACTAATTATTTTTAAGTGATATTTCTGAAGCAGTTTTTACATAATAGTTGCTTTATTTAGAAAACTGGCTATGGGTCTAGTATAAGGCATATTAAACTTGGTTGAAAAACTGACACAGCTTTGAGTTATAAGCAAGCATAAAGTCAAAGTTATTTATTAATGATATTTTTAGTCATACAATTAGGTCTTAAACTTATATGGCTGCTTAGTTCAATGACCATATGACATTGGCAGAACAACTATTATATCCTATTCTATTCCTATAAGAGGAAATTGAAGATGATCAAATCAACATTACAATATTTAGTTTTTTAGTCAGTTCCAAGATGTGTTAATGTTTTTATTAACATTAGAATTTCTGGACCTCATTAAGAATTAACCTTAATATAATTTGTATGACAAATAGAGTTCTTTAAACCCAAATTATAACTATATTTCCATTACTTACAATGTTGAAGATTAAACCTTGGCTGCTTATGCACCTATGCGGTATCATCAACACTTGAGAGATCAATTTTAAGTTTTTGCTTTTATAAGTGATCTGTGGCTAATTCATAAACTATTTACTTTTTTTTTTATTTGAATGGTATGTAGGTACTTGTGTGCACTAAATAGTTTTTAGTGTGTGGTTGAATGCACTAAATATTTTTTAGTTTGGGTTGAGTTTTTTTTTTTAAATACATTGACTGGAGGGTCAAAAATGTTGAAGGTAAAACCTCCACTAGCGTCGGTGACCGGTGACCTACATGGCGTTTAACGTGTTAATAAAGCAACAATAACAGTAATATTAACAAACACTGTAAAAGTGTTTGTGCTCCTAGCCTGTAAGCTAGGAGCACCTTTATAAGTATATAATATTGATGCTTACAAACTTATCACTACATGATGAATGAATTAATTAAACCTTTATCATTACATTATCATAGGTATGAGATTATTGTTTTAATCTCATTTTAAAGTGATTTGGTACTGGAAGTCTCAAAAATGTAGGTATTAGGCAGTTAAAACCATAGGTAGTGTTAAAAAGCGTACTAAATATGTAAATTAGTAATGTTTTAGTAACAAATAAACTACTACCTTAGTCTTAAAAGTCGATTAGTCTATCATTCTGAAATGCGTGAAACATGTTATTTAATATTAATTGCGTTGGACGACATTTCTTATCTCATAAATACAAATACAATACCGCATATCTATGCGGTTAATGATGTAGGTATATACCTATTATCTACATCATTAATTTAATACGTTAGAAGCTTGTTAATTAATACTTTAATGCGTCAGATGATGTTTATTTAATAATTAAATGCGTCAGACGATTTTTAATGAGTAATTAAATGCGTCAGACAATGTTTCATTAAAAATTAAAGGCGTCAGACGATGTTTAACTAATCTTTAAGAGCGTGTATTCGATTCGTGACGAAAACTTCACGTTTTCGCGTTTTGGCCAGAGCAATATCGTAAAGATGTCAGCAGATTATTTAAAGAAAATTACAGTTTCAGAAAGATTAAGTCTTGATTTAGGGCACTACAGAGTAAAAGTATAATTTTTTATTACGGTTTTTTAAAGCGAAGACGGTCCTTTCATAGCGTTTTACGAAAATAGACGTCAGAGTTAACTTTCAGGACGAATACAACCATTACAGTATGCCAATGCCAATATTAAGTTTTATGCGTTTTCCCAACAGGATATAGTTTCAAAGTACATTACAGAGCCAAAATTACGAAAACATTATCAATATATATTAAAAAACAGTATTAAAAAAATACAAAATCGGTTCACTTCAACAATTCTTTTTCACCAGTATTTGAATAAAAACATAACTGATATATTTATTTTATGAAAATAAAGGTTATGCTCAATATATATAATTTTTTTTTCAGTTCCTTGTACGAACTCATCTATTTTATTAGACTATTATTTTAAAAAGCACTATAAAACATCGCGCGCTGTCGTGCCGATCAATTTCAATGATTCGTGCTAATTTCGTTTGTTATTTTTCTCACGCACACAAATAGACCGTTGTATTGAACTAGTGTGTGCCAATGCTGCTACGCCGTTTAAATTTTAAGTAGCGTTAAATCGCGTCAGACGATGTTTAATTTATAATTAAATGCGTCAGACGTTGTTTAATTGGTCATTAAATGCGTCAGACGATGTTTAATTGATAATTAAATGCGTCAGACGATGTTTAATTGATAATGAAATGCGTCAGACGATGTTTAATTGATAATTAAATGCGTCAGACGATGTTTAATTGGTCATTAAATGCGTCAGACGATGTTTAATTGATAATTAAATGCGTCAGACGATGTTTAATTGATAATGAAATGCGTTAGACGATGTTTGATTGATAATTAAATGCATCAGACGATGTCTAAGGGTGTTACCATACCAATGGATCGATCGTCGATCGACGGTATCGATCGATGGCAGAATGGATTAGTCGACGTCGATCGATGGTTTCTACCAGACCAATCGATCGATCGTCGATCGACGACATCGATCGATGGTAGAATGGATTAGTCGACGTCGATCGCTGCCCGCCCGCGCCCCGCGCGGTAACTACGTGGCTATCAACGTCGATCGACGTCGACCGATGGCATCGTTCGATGATCGATCGATTGGTGTAGTAACACCCTAATTGATAATTAAATGCGTCAGACGATGTCTAATTGATAATTAAATGCGTCAGACGATGTTTTAATTGATACTCGAATGCGTCAAACGATTTTTAATTAATACTTGAAAGCGTTAGATAATGTTTAATTTAGAATTGCAATTAAATGAGGTTAAACTGTTATTTTTTTATTATTCACATTTATTTATTTTAAATATTTGTCAAAACTAAAAAAAAAACTATATCTTCTAAATATATAAAAGCGAAAAGTCACTCACTCACTCATTACGAAATATCGAAAACCGCTTGACGTATAAAGATGAAATTTGGCAGGGAGGTAGTTTATAGTTAGTAGACGTCCGCTAAGAACGGATTTTGCGACAGGGCCGGATTAGGAGGTCTAATGGCTCCCGTAAGTGAACACCGGGAACGAAGGCGCGGGCAGCAGCTAGTAAAAAATAATAGTAACATACCTACTTGTATTGGGAACAAAGTCCAAGCTTCTGGCTGTCAGGGCTCCTGAGAGAGGAATCTCCTAACAATACACGCCGTGTCCAGGAGTGCCGCTTTCTGAATCAAGCTCATGATCTAGCTGCCGAAGGAGAGCGTCCTCAGATGTAGATGTAGGCTGAGGCTCTTGGAAATGATTCCATTGGCCGTTACGATTATCGGCACAATGACTGCTATACTCACATCCCACATGTCGACAACCTCGCGAGCCAAGATAGGTACTTAATTTGTTTATCTTTCTCAGCTTTCACGAGGTTCTCGTCATGCTGAACCGCTATATCAACAATCATTGCGCGACGCTCTAATCTGGCTATGTCCACTATGGTAGGCTTATTGGCAACAATAGCCCTGTCAGTGATCAAGATCATAGATCGATGCCTATCCAACCTGATATTGCCATTTTCAAGAAATGGGTCGGGCACATACCTGTAGTACGGTACTTCCAATTCCACAAGCCTCTATTTTAGAGCAACTTGCTGGTGAATAATCCTAGCTACAAGCAGTAGCGTGCCTAGGGGTAAAATTTAGGGCAAGCCCGACAGATTTAAAAATAAAAAACATAAATTTTCAAATCCTATAGTACATTTTGTATATCCTATTTTCATATTGTATTTACTTTTTGTGTTTTTTTTTTCGTTTTGATTTTAATCGTTTTCCGTTATTGATAGCAAGCCAAGCTTGCATCCACCATTTTTTTATTATTCATTGGTGCCAATTCTGTTGTGCACAAACGAAATTAATTTTAAGCTATTTATATCTCTTTCTCTCCAATAAAACAAGAAAGAGGCATATATTAATAAGAGCTGTCAATTTAAGTTGATCTAAAATGTACAGACGCCAGCACATCAAGCCATACCTAACTGTCAAATTTTCCCAATTAAATATGAACCTTATGGTTTTGTAATAAAGTTGAAAATCTATCTATAAATATATATATCTAAGAAATTTGATAGATTGTAGTAGCTTGATGTGCTGGCCTCTGTACATACAATTATAGTTGTCATTTTAGAACGTATTGATTAAAATCACTGCGAAGTTCAAGGGAAAAACTAATGACATGTCTAACTTAGTCCTTGTCTGTCGCCGTCCTTTTCTTTAGCTGCCTGGTAGTATGAGATGCCAAATGCCTAATTTTAATTTAGTTTGTGAACAAGGGAATCGGCACCATTATTAAATTATATTTAATGTAATTAACCTTATTTACATTATTTGACAGCTGCCTAACTAGGCAGCTACTACGCCAAGATAACTATCTTGGTGGAGTAGTAGTTGCGCACTTTAGTTATTTTTAATAACCACATAATTACGGTATTTTTACTCACGACATGTCGTGCTCTTGTCTGTGTGTGTGTTCCTTCGGAAATGTTTATCCGATACAATTAGGTTGCTTTTCCAAATTGATCTAAGTTAACACCGGAATTACACATACACCATGTAATTCTGGAGTAAGCGACTCTTCTCAGCGTCAGAAAATTATTGTTTGAAATTATAGTGTAAGTACTGAAATACTTACTTTTTGTCGCACATAAAATAGCATTTTTATCCGTATACTTCCGCAGAGTTAGTCCTTGGAGTACTTATCTATTTTTAATTAATAATAATCTTATATTTTTTTACAAATATACAAAAAAGATGGGTTTCTATGTTCGTCTGTATGTTTTGTTTTATGTATGTTCACTCATATATTCATCAATTGTTGACCGGCTATAAAAAAAATGTGTCTTACAAAGTAAAAAATCATTTTCGTCGCTGGCAATACAAAACCACAAACAGAAGCAAACCTTTATTTTTTTTTTCACTCCTTTGTCTTAATTTCTTTTATTTTTAGTGTACCGTGCCTCAAAAGAAAAAAACGGAACCCTTATAGAAAGAATCACTTAGTTGTCCGTCTGTCTGTCTGTCTGTCCGTCCGTCTGTCAAGACCCTTTATCTCAGGAACGCGTTAAGGTATCGAGCGAAAAATTAAAACCATATACTCAAGTCTACAGTCCCTTGAAGCTGTGAAAAAAATCAAACTTCTAAGTTAACGTGAAAAAAGATACGGCCCTTTATGCCGTAAAAAACGTATATTTCGACACCCTCAAGGGAATCAAAATTTATAGGGTACTTCCCGTTGACCTAGAACTATGAAAGGACATCTGACAAAATGGACCAAAAAGTTAAGTTATATTATGATAGTACGTATAAACCTAAACATTTTTTATTATGACGTCATTCCTCTTGGTCTGATATCTGAGTTACTACATAAGGTTAAAATATCCCATTTCAGTCAAAACTAAGAAGCTTTTATGGGGAACACCTTTTGGCAAAATTGAACTATAATTGAACCAGGACACCAGCCCGAAACTGACCCGACATTTCACTGAGGGTATCCCAGACATTAGCCTGTATGAGATTAGAATGGCCCTCCAACAGCTTAAACAACATGAAGGAATTACGATGGAACTTCTGCGAGCGGGTGGAAAACCAGTACGTTTAGTCCTCCAAAAGTTGTTTAATTCCGTCATACTCGAAGGTACTACGCCAAAAGCATGGCACAGGAGTGTGGTGATGCTCTTCTACAAAAAAGGTGATAATTCTTTATTGAAGAATTATAGACCCATCTTACTCCTGAGCCTGTGTACAAGTTGTTCTCGAGGGTTATTACAAATCGTCTCGAACAAAAGTGTGATGACTTCCAGCCTCCCGAACAGGCCGGTTTCCGAAAAGGCTTTAGCACCATAGACAACATCTATACGCTCCGCCAGATTATACAGAAGACTGAAGAGTATAATCAGCCATTATGTCTAACGTTTGTGGACTATGAAAAAGCCTTCGATTCAATCGAAACCTGAGCGGTGTTACAGTCTCTTCAGCGATGCCGTATTGAGTATAGATATATCGAAATGTTGGAATGTTTGTATAGAAACGCCACTATGTCGATCCAATTACAGAACGAGAGCATGAATCCAATCCAGTTGCAAAGAGGTGTGAGACAGGGAGACGTCATTTCTCAGAAACTGGAGGAGGTTCACAAACGCACTGGAGGGCGTTTTCAAGCTCTTGGACTGGGATGAATGTGGCATCAACATTAATGGCGAATACATCATTCATCTTCGTTTCGCCGATGATATAGTCATCATGGCTGAGTCGATGGAGGATATTAACACTATGGTCAGCGACCTCAGTAACATTTCTGAACAGGTAGGTCTTAAAATGAATATGGACAAGACGAAAATTATTTCGAATGTCCATGTTCCACCTGTACTTGTAATTGTTGGGAACGATACTCTCGATGTTGCCGCACACTATGTTTACGTTGGACAAACTATCCAAATAGGTAAGTCCAACTTTGAAAAAGAGGTCGCCCGAAGAATCCAACTCGGGTGGGTAGCGTTCGGAAAACTACGAGATATTTTTTCGTCCAAAATTCTACAGTGCTTAAAGACGAGGGTTTATTATCAGTGTGTGTCGCCAGTGATGACATATGGCACAGAAACGTGGTCCTTAACCGCTGGCCTCTTAGAGAAGCTCAGAGTCACGCAGCACCGGAAGACGCAGCGTTGGTAGGCCTCCCCACCAGATGGACCGACGACATTGTCAAGGTCGCGGGTAACCGGTGGATGCAAGCGGCAGGTTGCCGCGAGTTGTGGCGTTCTATGGGGGAGGCCTATGTTCAACAGTGGACGTCTTTCGGCTGATGATGATGATGATGACTTAGTGATAAAAACATATAAACTTACATACACAATCAGCTCGACCCGAAACAACTGAAAATAATCATAATCATGCAACTGAAAATTTGCTGTTTCCAGTCCGCTAATCCACACACATACACCCGCCTTTAATACCCTCCAACATTTGTATACCTACACCTACGCACACAAACTCACACTCACCCACATTCACACACTCACACATGCTCACTCGCATTCACTCGTACACACACTTAAAACTCATTTTATATCCATTTTTTGTAAACTCAATCAGACATCTAGTTCATAATTGAGCTAATAACGGTTGAACGTTGTTTATAGAAAGTCGTTTCACATAAAAAAAGAAACATAATTTCGTTTCATAGAATAATCAATAGTACGCAGAATACTTTCTTTGAAGATTTTTAAATCATTGATTTTTGTTTCACATAAAGTTTAATGATAGTATTTATCATATCAGAGAATAACAAATCAAATATGTATTCTTTATCCTTATATTGTTTACTAGCTGCTGCCCGCGACTTCGTTCCCGGTGTTGACTTACGACAGTCATTAGACCTCCTTAATCCGGCCCTTTCGCAAAATCCGTTCTTAGCGGACGTCTATTAACTACATCCCAGACAAATTTTGTCTTTATACGTCAAGCGGGTTTCGACATTTCGTGATGAGTGAGTGAGTGACGTTTCGCTTTTGTTAACCAAACCTACTGCTTGTGTGCTGCAAGCGAGCATGCAACATGCAGCTGGCATGGTTTTTTTTTGTCACGGCTCCGGCGCTGCGGGGCACCGGGCGTCGGCGGCGGTCGCAGATGGTATGGTATTCACGCTCACCACTGCTCCTCAGCTTGCGGCCGCCTCGCCCCTCCGCACCTACGCGGTTTAAGATTACACTCCCTTGAGTGTAATTTTAATGTAGGGCAGACAAGACTACGTGGAGTCGGTTTTGCAGCGATTCGTTTCTGTCACTAACTTTTGTAGCACAACAAAATGACTTTTTAAGACAATATTTTTGTTATTGCCTATTTTATACATTTTCGTCGAAATAAAATACCACGGAGAAAGTTTGTTAAACAAAAAAATGTGATTAAAAATTTATTGAATATTATGTCATTAAAGTAAATAAGTAGTTTTTGAAACAATAATATTCGAAATAAAATACAAGGACCAAATATTATATTATAATGAACCATTTTCTGGGGAATGAAATTCTATGAAATTTCTATCTGCGAAACAAGGGGACACGGCTAATAACATTAAGAATTTAAGAAGGATTAAGAATTTATTAAGCATAAGTTTACAGAATTAGTAAGCACAAAATAAATCTAAAAACAAAGATTGGCTTGTAAAGTAGAATTTGTGTGCAAAGGAGTGGCCCTAGACCCCACACTAGGATACCCTGTGTCGTGGGGTCTAGTGTCCTCGTAGTTGGTGAGACATAAAGTGCACGTAGTGGTTTACAGTTGGGTTCTGATTAGGTAACATAATATTATTAAGCAAAGGTGTCGCAATTTAGTTACAAATTCAAACTTAACGGTATAAGATTAAAAGCTGTGAGTATGTGTGGTGTGTATGTGTGTGGATGTTTGATATGTGTATGAGTTAGTATGATAGTGTTATAATGTGTGTGATGTGGGTGAATGTAAAGTGATATGATTTCTTGACTGTAAGGGTGTGTTTGCGTATGTTTATGTGTAAGATGTGTTGTGTGTGGGTACGCAGGGGATTTATATCAACGGAATCAGGAGAGCTTCAGTCTTGGCGTAGTCCAGAGCTGATAACCACTTCATAATTTTAATTTTAGAACTGTGCTTGGAGCAACCAAGTAAGTCCAGGATTTTGTTTAGGGTTTGATAGATATATGGACCGACGTATCTAGGGGATCTTTGGGCGAACTTTGTACGAGTTGAGGGTATGTCCCATTTTAATCTGTCTGCATGATCTTGATGATTTAATTTGGGTAAACAGTGCCTGTAGATGAAAGCGTAATGCTATAGACAGCACGAAACGTTGTTTAACCCTAAAAACGCTACATTCTTGGTACAGACTGTCAGGGGGATACCGATAAGGCTTTCCAAAAGCAACCATGAGGATGCCCCTTTGAGTTCGTTCAACTTTTATCATGTGGCTCTTTTCTGCTGTACCCCATACCCCTATACAGTAATTTAAAATATATGTTCCTTAGTTTAAAAAAAATTAACATAAGTTTCCGGATCCTTGCAGAGACAGCATGTATTTGTTTGATCCAGGATAATTGGTTGTCTATCAAGACGCCAAGGTATTTAATATAGTCAACCTGTTCGATCTCGACACATTGGCAAGTATTACAGGGTTCCTGCAGGAGTTGAGTTTGACTTGGAGGGGCTTTTCAGTCTCACATCGCTTGGATGTTTTGAATGCTATGTATTTAGTCTTGCTAGCATTCAAAGTGAGTAGATTTGGCTGCAGCCAGTCCATTACTTCAGCTAGACCCCTCTGAATATGTAAGTCTAACTGTAAGAATTGGGGAGACCAGCAGTGCTATTCTGTTACAATAACACTCGGTGAACACCTAGGTGAAGTGAGCTATCATCATAGATATCCGAGAGATAGCCTTCATTCTAAATTAGTTGAAAAAAATCTGTCGCCAGTTTTTGACAATTATTTTTATGCCTTCATTCTAAATTAGTTGAAAAAAATCTGTCGCCAGTTTTTGCCAATTATTTTTATGCCTTCATTCTAAATTAGTTGAAAATAATCTGTCGCCAGTTTTTGTCAATTATTTTTACTCACACAAGAACAAAAAGAAATAGATACGGTATGCATGATACTTTTTCGCACGCACACAATAAAATATGCGTAACACATCTGTGCTATCTTTTGGCACACATGCTGGAAAGGGGCGGGCACTAGAAAGTATAGATACAGGCACTGAATGCACACACGTAACACTAGTCTGAAATAGGGAAGAAGGGTTGGTATAAATATTTCATCGATAAAAGTCGAGTGAAGAAAAAGAGAAGTGTATTTTGGGCGTATTTTGTAATGTTTATTATGATATCGCTATACCTATAAATAAGCTACGAAAGGCTAACCAAAGACCAAAATTGATAAATGACAATGCCAGATCCTGCCCCACCCATGTACAGAAAAAGTAAATTAATGAAAATAATTTTAATGAATATAGAACCTTTGTATAGTAAATTGTTTTTCTTTAGAACTTGCGGATTACCAAATACCTACCCACAAAATATAAACTCATTTTAACAAAAATTAAATTTAAGGATTATAATAGGTCAAAACAATAATGCGTAATGTTTAATAATATGTTGTTTAAATTGCTTTAGAGTACTATGCAAAATATATAAAAATAAAATAAGTTGCATTATAATCATCATTTCGGTTCATGAATTAGGTATGTGTAAGGAAATGTTATTGACGCGTGTATGTCAATGTCATTACTTCGCTCTCTGTATTCCTGTTGTATGCGCTCGCGGCTTACTTTTTTACTGTGCTATTGTTTCCCTACCGATGACTTGCTTCTGACCCCCCTTAATTTTCCACCCTTAGGGAAGGGCGGAATATATTCATAAATTATGTTATATGGGGCCAACTTAAAGATACACACACACGCACTCTACACACACACACACACATGTGCTCGTGTGTGTGTGTACATACACTATCCATTAAAAAGAAATCATCGAAATCGGACTACACTGAAATAAGTTATGCGTGGTCAAACATAAAAAAATATACGTGTTGAATTGAGAACCTCCTTTTTTTTAAGTCGGTTAAACACAGTCTCTGAGCGGCATCGATTTCACGCCCTTAGACCAATCTGAGTTCACGGCTAACTCGATGTGGAGTTCGCCGTCGAGCACCGCCACGAATGATAACGTTAGAGAATAGCATAGCTAATATTTTTCAAACGGCACTGGTTTTTTACAATCATTTATTTTGCTTAAGAATCCCCATTCCCATACTCTTCAAATGTTATTATCAACGAACTGCTACCAACGTAATTTCATCTTTCGCCTTGAAAACAAAAAGAAAATCTTACGTGGTTTTGTATCCTCGTTTTGAGAGAAGTTGCGGGGCTAAACCGAAATCGAAGACCCCATTCATTCGACCCTGTCGCAAGATCCGTTCTTAGCTGGCGACTTCTGCCTATGTCTAAACTACCTACCTGCCAAAGCTCAGCTTCATAAGTCTAGCAGGTTTTCAGATTTCGTGTTTAGTGACCTTTCGCTCTTAAAAGTACTAACTTCTACTACCCACAGCATCGCGTGGAAGTCAAGTATACAATAAAACCTTTTCTCTATCTGGCAATACAAAACAACAAAATACCCAAAGCTGCCGCCTTCCGAAATGCATGGTTTTCAACCGACTTCAAAAAAGGAGGAGGTTATCAATTCGTCTGTATTTTTTTTTTTTTTTTTTTTTTTCAATGTTTGTTACCCGAGTACTTTGGACTGGGTGAACCGATTTTGATGAACCTTTTTTATTTGAAAGCTGGTGCTTCCCGTGTGGTCCCATTTTAATTTGGTCCAGTTCTGACAATGGCATCCATGAGAAAACCGTATAAGTCTTAAATTTGCATTAAGTATGTGCGCGATTTGTTACGCGATTTCTCCGGCAAACGTAACCCGATTTTGAAAATTCTTTTTTATGGATAGGGTATGCTTAAGGGATGGTCCCATATAAATTTTATCGAAATTAATTTAGCACTTTTTGAAAAAATGAACAAATACCCAAAAAAATTACATAGACGACGTTTTAGTTTCTTCAATCTTCATAGTAGTTAACTTTCAATCTCTTCTTAATAGATTTTGGATGAGAAAGAGGAGGTACTAAAAAGCGGAAAATAAAAAGCTTTTTACAAAAAAGACAACCGCCTTCAAAAATTAAAAATTGAAAAATAACTTTAGCACACATTGACTTTAGTTTCGGAAGTCGGTGGCATTACAAAACAACAAACAGAACAAAGCCACCGAATTTCGAAACTAAAGTCAATGTGTGTTCTGTGCTAAAGTTATTTTTCACTTTTTAGTTTTTGAAGGCGGTTGTCTTTTTTGTAAAAAGCTTTTTTATTTATTACTTTCAAGTTTTGAAAGAAAAACCGTTTTTTTATTTAACGCTTTTCAGAGTCTACTTCTTATCATCTAAATCTTTTAAGAAACATTTACATACACTAAAAAAATCAAGGAAAAAATTTGAAGCACATCACCGATTATGGAAATATTGAAATCTGACTTTATCTGACACATGCATGCAGGAGTAATAACCTTGCAAAGTTTCCATTTACAAAGTTATTTTGGTACAACTGTCAAACTACCTATATTATGCCGCTCATGCCAAAGAATAGCAGGAGCTTAGATGATTGATAAGGGTGTTACTACACTAATCGATCGACGTTGATCGATTGGTGTGGTAGTCGAGATCGATTGCCGGTCGATGGCATCGGTCGACGTTGATCGATTAACTTCGGCTATAATCCATCACTAATAATAATCAAGTAGCGCTCGATTGACGTCGACTAATCCATTCTACCATCGATCGATCGTCGATCGACAATCAATCGATTGGTCTGGTGGAAACTATCGATCAACATCGACTAATCCATTCTACCATCGATCGATCGATTAACTTCGGCTATAATCCATCACTAATAATAATCAAGCAGCTCGATTGACGTCGACTAATCCATTCTACCATCGATCGACTTGTCAAATGGGACCACAAATACTAAGCCAAATTTTGGCTGGTTAGGTTGTCAAGTTAAAGCGACTTTATTAATTTACTATTCAATTAATTGTGTTGTACGTAGTCGAACAAGCTAATTGGTTTATAGGCAAAAATATTCATCTTTCTATTACACTCACAATATTTAACTGGTACCTACGTACTAAAGATTAAAAAATAAAATAAATAAATAAATAATATGTGTAGTAGAAAGACGAATATTTTTGCCTGTAAATCAATTAGCTTGTTCGACTGTACCTAACTAATTTCTATAATTAGTTAGGTACAGTCGAACAAGCTAATTGATTGACCACCCAGGTTAGTTGTTTTTATTTTAAGAATAGATAATAAATAGGTACACTTTTTTATCAAATGAATCAATTTGAGTGAATGGCAAATAAATGAACGGTATAGATAGATAGTATACATGGGCGACATTGAATGATTGGCTTTTGTTTACACGATTCAATTTGGTTGTTCCTCCTAAATTAAAAAGGCAAAAGTAAAAAAGTGATATGGCCACACTTTCGTGGGCGTTTCAAACTTGATTGAACTGTTCAATGTCGCCATAATATTGTGGCTGAGTACCGCCCAAAAAATACAACTTAGCACTGAAGGCCAATTCCACTAATTAGAAACGTTCGAAATCTAGTCGCACGCAATCTCATCTCAGTGACAGTAAATGTCAAAATCTGGTCAAAAATGTAGGTAAAATAGAGGCAGTAGATTGATCGAAACCAAAAAGTTTATAGTCTTTGATTACAGATTAAAATACGAACTAGAATCGACCCAACTGCACGACCGCAAGACAGGGTTATTTAACTACCTACGTATTCAGATATGAAACCTCACTCTTCAGGAGGTCTAGATCAGACTAAACCGGTTATGAGATCTTGAGGTACAGCGATGAGGCTAACAAATCTGGTTTCACCGAGTTGCTGTAATAGCTATAAAAATATATTGGATATTATGCTCTACGTTTTAGATGCATACCTTACAAACACGAAACGAATATATTTGGTAACCTCATGATATTCGCTATAATGGTGTGAGTTGAATAATATTGTAAACTACAAAATGCAGAAAGTTCAACGATTTGGCCCATGAGCCGATAATAGTTATTTGTTATACAAGAGTGCAAAGTTGCTTTTTAACCGCGTGTTCAATTTTGATGACCGAGCAAGCGAAGGATTCTAAAATTGAATCACGAGCGCAGCGAGTGATTCAAAATTAGAATCCTGAGCGTTAGCGAGGGAATCAAAAGAGCACGAGGTGAAAAATCTTTGCACTCGAGTGCAACACGTAACTTTTCATTCCACCTCAGCGAGGAAATGACTAAATGCAAAAAAAAAAACGTTTACAAAGTCTGAGTTTTTAACAAATTAAAAAAAAGTTGTATGATATATTCGGCACCATAGAGGTAGCAGTAAATAGGTTTAATGTTTTTTTTTAATTCACAAACTTAGTGCACACGATGTTCTAAATTCAATTTACTTTATCCTCTAGAGAATAAAAACGGCTTTTCCACTCAGATATTGAAAAAACCCCCAACGCAAAACATAAAAGCAATTATTTAAAAAGTAAAAAATAATATCTTTTGTTGAGCCATCAAATGTTTGTTCGTTGAAATGGCGCTATAAAGTCGCGGCGGGGTACCCCGTAAGTCAAATCTCATTGCAAATCCATGAGTTCGCTATTTTACCTATTTAGCTATTGCCGACTTAGCGGGGTACCCCCGCCGCGACATTATAGCGCCATTTCAACGAACAAACATTTGATGGCTCAACAAAAGATATTATTTTTTACTTTTTAAATAATTGCTTTTATGTTTTGCGTTGGGGGTTTTTTAAATTTTTAATTTAATTTTTATTTGAAAGTTTTTAAATGTAATTTAGTCTGGTTTTGAGAAGTTGTAGATACGTCTAAAGTTGTATTTCGTCACATGGATCTTTTTTTATATTAAAGATATCACCCTGAGAATGCGTTTGGTATATATAATTCGCCATTTTGTGGTGCCGGTCATCTTGGCCTTAAAATTTATCATAGTGTAAAGTATTCTACTGGTGAAGCCCTTTCATTTGATACCCATATTGATGGAGTTGTGAAAAAATATGTGATTAGCTATTTTGTAGCGGCGGCCATCTTGGACCGATTTTCATCAAACATAGCTAAGAACACTCCCGACTAATTCACCTTTCAAATAAAAAAAACAAAAACAAAATCGGTTCATCCGTTCGGGAGCTACGATGCCACAGACAGACACACACACACACACACACACACACACACACACACACACACACACACACACACACACACACACACACACACACACACAGACACGTCAAACTTATAACACCCCGTCGTTTTTACGTCGGGGGTTAAAAATAAATTTACTTTATCCTCTAGAGAATAAAAACGGCTTTTTCACTCAGATATTGAAGATTAAAAATACTCTTTCCGAGATGGTGGGATGAAAAATGTTATTTCTAAAGATAGGCGCCAAACAACGCTTGGTCAAATTATGCGATTTATCTTGTGGGAGGGATGAGGAAGGGTTTGAAAGGGCTGTTCCTTATGTTATTCTAGCATACAATCTGTGTACTCGTTATCTTATTTCCTTTCCGTAGATCTGGATTTTTGTCCATTACGGGCACCCGACATGAACCTATCCAGTAGAACTAAGTGTTGCCATGGATATTACATACAAATATATAGTTGTATACCGAAATGAACAAAATAAATATATTCTTCAAAACGAAATACGGTCTACAGTCTCAATTATGGCTTTTTACCACAGGGCTAACCGCAATTCCTTTCAAAAGTAAGTGCAACCATGTGTTACAAGTGACAGATATATTAAATCCATGGAGTTTGCACCTGTTACATTGTATTGTATTTCCTATTTAATGTAAAAAAAGGAAAGACCAATTTTAAGTTTTCAAAACGAACAAGACTTGTATTATTCCACTAATTGACTGAAACCCCACCAATTGATTGATTGTTGAATTGACGACACGGTTGGCGCAGTGGCTCGAGCGATCGACTGCTGCGCAGCGTGTTGCGGGTTCGATTCCCGCCCAGAGTAAACATTTGTGTGATGAGCACTTGTGTTTGCCTTGTGTCTGGGTGTTGTTTATCTATATATGTATGTATTTACAAAAAAAAAAAAAGAAGTATTTGTGTATGTATATCAGCTGTCTGACACCCATAGCACAGAGTCTCCCTAGTTTGGGGTCAGATGGCCGTTTGTGAAAATGTCCCCACATATTATTATTATTATTTATTATTATTATTAATCCAACTAGGGACCTGTCAAATGTTAATGATATACTATTGTGTCAAGAAAGTACTGGGAATTATTCAATTAAAAAAAATGTGTTATAAATATCTAAATTTATTTGTATCACCTTCAAAGTAGGTCCATTCCGTAATAATACACTAACGCCAACGAATAACCCAATAATCAAAACATTTTTCAGACGTATTTTTAGGAATCGACTTCAGTAGTTGCCGCGAATTTTCTTTTACTAAATCTCTTTTTTTTTTTCAGTTAGAAGGCGCCATTCAGATTCTTGTTGTTTGGTTTGCATGTCAAACTCGTAAACCCATATGTCGTCAGTTCGTCACCAGTAGCAATACGTTTTATGAATGTGGGGTCGGAATTGACTCTTTCTAACACGTCTTCAGCAACGTTTACGCGATTAAGATTTCGCAGACGATACAAATCTTTCGGTACTACTCGAGCGGCAACGCATTTCATGCCAAAACAATAGTTTTAAACGGTATGAATTCATTCTTGAGATACAGAAATTTCAGCAGCTATCTCTGCTAGACTAAAACGACGATTTTCAGTCACCATTTCCTTTATTATAGCGATGTTAGTAGTGAAAGACGTTGATGGCCGACCAGAACAAGGCATATCTTACACCACATCTCGACCACATTTAAATGCATTATACCACTCATACGCACGTGTTTTTGATAAAGTCGATTCACTGAAAGCCTTATGTAACATTTTCATTGCTTCTGCACACGAAATTCTATTTGTTCGATATTTTTAACTATAGTAAAAATGGCAAAAGAACTATCGTTCTCCGCGTGAGTAAAGAGGACAGTTGTGCCAATTTAAAGTCAAAAATAATTTAGACAATCCCTTTAAATGAGTTTTTAAATTATTCATTCCCAGTACTTTCTTGACAGAAAGAATGTATAATTTAATTTACCTTATTTACATTTGACAGGCCTACTTGGCTAGGTACTTTCTTGACAGAAAGAATGTATAATTTAATTTACCTTATTTACATTTGACAGGCCTACTTGGCTAGGTGGAGTAGTAGCTTTAAATCTTCATTATATCTTATTTCTCCATTCCCCCGATGATTTATCCCAGTAAGAAAAGTACCTCCCATCCTCTTAAAGCACAAAGTACGTAAGGCTGGGGCCAGAGTTGGGCGTAATCAACTACTTTTGTAATCGGATTAATAATCGATAAAATCGAAAGTTATCATGAATACATCAATCATGATTACTTTTAATCTTGATTACTTTCAATCATGACTACATTTGTAATCATTAGTTTTGATTACAATAGTCAGTAATCTTAATTACATGGGTAGATTTGATTAATTTTTTAAGCATATTTTTAATAAATGCGGTTCTATATTCAATCAGTATGTATCTTGTATGTCTGCGTTTTTCTAAAAACTTGTGATCCAATTTGGATGTTTTGGACGTTTTGTATTCTTTCGTTATTTAAATCCTTAAGTAAATTCGAAAAAGAATTTCTGCGTGCTCAATTGCATTTCGAAGATACGGCACGCGGGGTGCGGGAGTTGGGTGGGGTACGGGGTACGGCCGGTAAGCCAATCGTCCGCCGCCTGCGCCCCGCTTCTTGCCATGGGCCATAGAGCAAGCAGTCAGTCTGTATAATAGTGCGCAAGGATGTAAACGTAAATTGATTCACGAGTCTAAACCGTGACGTATTGGCCTATGTGTTTTGGTGTTTAAACATTATTATTGTAAAATCAGTATTTATTGTAAAATGGCGTCAAGTTCTTTTTCGTCTTTATCTACTAATTCAGAATCTGAAACCGTGCACCATGAACAACTTGAGACATTACCATGCATTCTTGATGGAAATTTTTTTACGTATTCAGAATCGGAGTCTACGAGTAAAAAGAAAGTGGCAATTTGTACATTATGTCGGCCAAAATTAGTTAAAATTAGTGGTTTTAATAATTCTACATCAAATTTTGTAACTCATCTCAAACGAAGACACGGGGAAGAAACATACAACGAGTACCAGAGTTACTTGAAAACTATGAAAAAAAATAAACGGTCTACTAGAACATCCAACCAACTGCAACCAGATATTAGAGATGGTAGTACTAGTGATGTACCTACTGATCGAACGATTTCACAGGACCAATTTAATGAAAATATGTTAAAGTTTTTTATTCATTCTATGATTCCTTTACAAGCAATAGACGATCACTTTTTAAAAAAAATCTTTGGTGATTTAAATATCTCTGCAAATGGATTGAACGTTCCCAGTAGAAGAACTTTGGGTCGATTGATTGATGATTCCTTTAATAAGGAAATTACAAAAATCAAGAGTGAATTGCGCGATGTAGATGAACTCTGCACACTGCACAACTGCCGATATCTGGTCGGCAAAAACAAGAAGTTTTTTGGGCGTTACCGCACACTGGCTCGACACAAATCTGAAACGGAAGTCGGAAACACTGGCTTGTCGAAGATTTTCAGGTACGCACAGCTACGACCGGATAGCTCTTTTACTTGAAGCAGTACATGCTGAATTTGGTCTCGACTCCCGGAAAGTGCTGGCTACAGTTACTGATAACGGTAGTAATTTTGTAAAAGCATTTAAAGAGTTTGGCATAGACCTGGAAAATTGTGAAAATTTTACTCATAACATTGATGACAATTCAGAACCCGCAGAAAGTTCTATCCTCGAAGAAGATTCTCACATCGAGGTAATTTCTGTGGCACACTTTAGTACTCATAATGAAGTTGATCCGCTAGCTTTTGACGAAAATATTATTTCACAGTCAATAATACTAGAATTGCCTGTACATTTAAGGTGTTGTGCACACAAGCTAAACTTATGTGCCACTACGGACGCCAATAAAGTATTACGAAATAACGACACAAGTATTGGCAATATTCATAATCAAGTTATTAAAAAATGCAACAACTTGTGGAACTCCGCCGGCCGGCCTAAATCGGCTGAAATAATACTTGACATTGTTGGTCATACCCTTTCCAAACCGGGAATCACTAGATGGAACAGCCTTTATGATTCACTGAAACAAATTGCATCAATACAGGAGAAGAGTGTACAGCTGCACGTGGCATTAGGAATGACAAACTTTTTACGTGATAATGATTTCCATTACATAAAGGAATACTTGCGTTGTTCAAAACCAATAGCAGAGGCCCTGGATATATTACAAGGCGAACAAGACATGTATTACGGTATATTATTGCCATGTTTAGTATCTTTGCGCCAAAAGTTGCAAAAACTGAATAGAGAATCTCTTATTTTTTGTCAAATGTTGGTAAAGAAATATTTGGAGAGCGTAGAAACGCGATTTGCAGAGTTTTTTGATTTCTCCTCAAAAGTAGCTCAAAAGGCAGCAGTTGCTGCAATGTCTTACCCCAGATTCAAGGACAAATGGCTTGCTTGTGTTAATATAGAATACCATTCCAGAATCAAATCTATTTTTAAAGGAGCTGTAATCAAGGAAATCCATGAGGCACCTAAAACGCTTCAAGTCGCACCTAATAATATATATGAAGACAGCTATTTTGAGTTTGACACTGATTCTTCAGAGCCTGATTCGGGAGATATGTACCAAATACAACGCTCAAAGGCAGATGCCATTATTTCTCATTTTTTAGCGGACCAGGATCGGGATGTATCGATGCTAAATCGATACCCTGAAATTAAACGTGTTTTTAAAAAATATAACACACCTCTTCCGTCATCGGGTCCTGTCGAAAGACTTTTCTCATATGCGACCATGACCAATTTACCTAAATTACACAGACTTTCGGAAGAGATGTTTGAAAAGAGGGTGCTTTTAAAATCTAATTTAAGCCACACATGGCACACATAAAAATAATTCTTGATTGTTTTCTTAAGTACTTACCTATAATAATTATTAAAAAAAATTAATTCATGAGACTGATCAAAAAATAAAGATGATTTACAATGTTAATGATTTTATTTTTCGAATTCCTAAATGTGGTTAGTATGCATCAATCCAAAAAGTAATCAAAATAACGATTACAAACTTATAATCATTAATCACCGATATGATGATTACTTTCTTGATTAATTTCCGTAATCTGTAATCTTGATTGATGATTACAAAATGTAATCGTAATCCTTAATCATTAATCTGATTACATTTTGCCCAACTCTGGCTGGGGCGCGCCCGAGCAGAGAGACCACTCAGAACAAACCGCCATTTTACTCACGCACACATTGACATTACGTTTATAGGCAATCTTAAGCAGTTTCAAGCTGACATCAGTCTCGACTGTCACGTTTTGTCTAAATGAATAAATGAGAGACATTGACATTTCATGATAAACGGAAAAAAAAATGTTATAAAAAAAATGCAACCAGTGTCAATAAAATTTCATATTGTCACAAATAAAACCTACAAGTAGCAGCCGTAGTGAGTCTGGCAAGTTTAGGTAAATATTTTTAAAGATGGCGGGAGCGGTCCTTCTGTACCCTCTATATTTTGTGCTTAAAGTCTAAACCCTCGTGACAACGTGACGCCAGCTAAATTCTACTTTATTCTATAAGATTTTGGCGCGAACATCGGATTCTCAGACTTAAGTCCTTTCGTTGGCAATCTGTATGACGCTTCTTCGATAGGTTTTAGTGTGAACTTGAGACGACTCGTCCTCCTCTGCTCCTTTCGTAAGTACAGATATGTAGTGCATGATGAGGCAATCGATATCCTTTATAGGATCCTAGGTGTTTGGTGTATTAGTTCAACCTGGCAATAATAATCAACATATTTTATAATAGACATTATGTATGAGCTGTCAAAACGCGATTCCCAAGACTTTGCATGACAATAGCAAACTGTGACATCACCTATTGCGAACTCAATTGACTCGCCATGTATTGATTTCAAAGCAACTAAAAATCGAATTTTACAGTTAATTAAAAATTAATCAGGTTATCAGCGTTTTCAGAAAAGTTGTGTCAAGGAGATAATGGTTAATTAGCTTCTGCCCGCGACTACGTCTGCGTAGACTGGCCAAAGTCCAGAAATTATTCCACGTGAAACGGTGAAAAATATTTTTTTCACTGTTATTTCGGACACCAATAAATAAGCTATTTTGTACAGTCAGAAAAATAACTTCCAACGATAAAATCCTGTTAAAAACTGTTTTTATACAACTAGCTGGGTGGAAGACGGATTTCGTTCGTTGGAAGTTTTTTTAGTTGACGTACAAAACCGGTTTTTTTATTGGTGCCTGAGTCCATTCGGACACTGTGTCCGAATCGTCACTAAGCCTTTTTACAATGTAGTCCGATCTCGAAAACTATTTTTTTTATTTGATAGGGTATGCCTGGGGTTGGGGTTCTCAATTCGACAAGTTTTTTTTTGTAATGTTTGACTACGCGTTACATTTTACAGTGTAGTTCAATTTCATAAAATAATATATATGACATATAATTTCATAAGAATATTGTAGGATGAGAGGATGGCGTGGATGGTGGATGGTAGATGCGTGGGAGGTATTTATGGGTGGAAAATTAAGGAATGACTTAATTGGTTTGGTGGTACCATTTCTTAATTAATTTGGATGATAATGGGAAGTAGGCGCTAAAAAAGCAATAAAAAAGATATTGTAATAAAAAACACTTTTTTACAAAAAGAAAGCCGCCTTCAAAATCTAAAAAGTGATAAATAACTTTAGCACAGTACACACATGATTTTAGATTTGGAAGTCGGTGGCTTTGTTCTGTTTGTTGTCTTTAATTGCCATCGACTTCCAAATCTAAAATGATGTGTGTACTTGTGCTAAAGTTATTTATCACTTTTTAGATTTTGAAGGAGGTTGTCTTTTTTGTAAAAAAGCTTTGAATTTATCGCTTTTTAGTACCTTCTTGTCATCCAAATCCATTAAGAACCGGCAACACAGTTAAAACAGAGGTACTCCAAAGATTGAAGAATCTATTAAAACGTCGTCTATGTAGATTTTTTTGGGATCTAATTGATTTTTCAAAAAATGCTGAATCAATTTAGATAAAATTTATATGGGAGGCCCTGAGGCATATACCCTATCCATTAGAAAAAGAATTTTCAAAATCGATTCACATTTGCTGAAGAAATCGCGTAACAAATATACATACATACAAATAAATATACATTAAAAAAAATAAAAGATTATCAGTGATGTCTATTCATTATGAAAATTATTGTGTAATTAGCCATTTCAGCCGAAAACATATGGAACACGGCGGGTCATTAATCTTAATTAAAAATTCTATTAAATGTAAAAGACACTGTTAGATTATCAGTTGAACACATTATTGAATTGCCCTGTGTTGAGCTGGATAAGCATGTTATAGTATGCGTATACAGACCTCCAAATTACCAGAATTTATCTATATTTGATTCGGTAATGCAAGATGTGTTAAAAAAAATGAGTACTAGTAGTAAATCTATCATTATATGTGGTGTGACTTTAATATTAATTTGTTAGAAAACAACTCCAATAGTATCAGATTATTGAGTCATTTTAGGTCATTTAATTTGTCCAATGTTTTCATGGAACCCACTCGAGTGACAGCTTCTTCTGCCACCTGTATTGATAATATATTTTGTAATTGTGATTACTTTCATAAAGAAATTATAAATAAACTGCCATGTGATCATAGTGGACAGACAATAACGTTTTGCGCCTACATACCTTTACAAAAAATTCAAGTAAGGTTTAGGCCAATCACATGTAAAAACTTAGAGAAATTTGATAATTCATTGTAAAGTAAATTGAGTGTTCAGTGCTTTGATAATATATGTGACCCAAATGAGTTCTACGCCGAGTTTTTTTCACTATTAAACATGCAATTTAATGAAGCTTTTCCACTAAAGAATAAAAGTATTTGCACAAAGTTCTTATTTAGCGACTGGGCGACTCCAGGTATTCGTAAAAGCAGGGAAAAACTTTTTGAGCTTTATGGCCTAAAGCAACATATAATTAATACAAGCTTTCATCAGTATGTTGCGAAATATTCGAAACTTTTTAAAAGTGTCTGCAAAATAGCAAATCTCTTTAAATTAAAAATAAAATAAAATTAGCTGATGACAAAATAAAAACTACTTGGCAAATAATAAATAATGAAACAGGTAGGAAAAAGCAGCGTAGTACTGAATTTAATTTAGAGACTGCACATGGTCCCATATATTCAGATATAGAAGTAGCTCAAGAATTTGAAACCTTTTTTGGCAACATTCCCATTAGAACCACTGAAGCCTTAAATTCCTCTCCCGGTTTCCTTGCTGCCTTACTTAGGAAGAATGTTAAGAAATGCCCTTTGGAGTTTAGGTTTGAACATACAAACCCCCAGGCTGTTATAAAAGCCTTTAAAGATCTTAAAATTAAATCAACAGAAGATCTTTGGGGAATGTCTGTAAAAGTCTGTAAATCTATTATCGAAACGATTGCGCCCTATTTAGCTCTCATATTTAACACCAGTGTAAACCAAGGAGTCTTTCCGGATCTGATGAAACACAGTAAAGTAGTACCATTGTTCAAATCCGGTGATAGTAAAGACCCCAACAATTATAGGTCTGTGTCGATTCTGCCAGTTCTCAGTAAGGTGTTTGAAAAGTTAATGCTCAATCAAATGTTACATCACTTTAATAAAAATTCCATCTTTCATGAACAACAATACGGTTTCACCAAAGGGCGTTGCACAACTGACGCCGGAGTCACCCTAATAAAGAACATTTTTAGCGCTTGGGAGGAATCACAAGATGCCATTGGAATCTTTTGCGACCTCTCAAAGGCATTCAATTGCTTTGACCACGAGGCACTATTACTGAAACTGGAGCACTACGGGATTAGTGGAGTATCTCTTGATTTACTAAGGTCATACCTGAGGGATAGACAGGCAAAAGTTCAGGTTAACGGTGTGAACTCATTGGGGTCTAAAATGACTATGGGCGTTCCTCAAGGCTCAATATTAGGTGCATTTCTATTCTTAGTCTATATTAATGATTTACCCCAATTACTTCAAAATCAACCGAAGATGGTGTTATTTGCCGATGACACTTCATTGATTTTTAAAGTAGACAGACGGTCACAACATCTTGACGACGTAAATGACGCTATTCTTCAGGTTCAAAATTGGTTTACGGTAAACAATTTGGTACTTAATGAAAAAAAAACCAAATGTATTCGATTCATTTTACCAAATGTTAGGAATAGCAATTGTGACATCATTCTAAATGGAGAGAAACTGGAATTTAATAGTCAAACGGTTTTCCTAGGAATCACGCTAGACGAGAAATTACAATGGGGACCTCACATAACATCTATTGCGGGGCGACTAAGCTCCGCGGCTTATGCTGTTAGAAAGATATGACAGATGACAGATGTAGAAACTGCGCGTATGGTCTACTTTAGCTACTTTCACAGCATTATGTCGTATGGTATTTTACTGTGGGGTCGGGCTGCCGACATTGAATCCATTTTTATCTTACAAAAAAGAGCTGTTAGAGCCATTTATTATCTACGTCGCCGCGATTCTCTTAGGGAACTATTTAAAAATATTAATATAATGACAGTGCCTTGCCAATTTATCTATGAAAATATTATGTACGTAAGAAAAAACCTACATTTATTTAATAAAGTTAGTGATAGACATAATATTAATACTAGAAACAAAGACAAAATTGACGGGCCTGTTGGTCTAGTGGTCACTGACCCTGACTGCTAAGCCGGAGGTCGTGGGTTCGATTCCCACCCAGGACAAACTTTGTGTGATGAGCATGATTGTTTGTTCTGTGTCTGGGTGTTTATCTATAATATGTATGTATTTATAAATTATATAAGTATGTATATCAGTTGTCTGGTTACCATAACACAAGCTCTGCTTAGCTTGGGACCAGATGACCGTGTGTGAGTTGTCCCAAGATATTTATTATTTATTTATTATTATTAAAATAGCTCAACCATATTTTAGATTGTCTAAAGTTCATAAATCTTTTATGGGGTTCTGTGATAGGTGTTATAACAAAATTCCTAGTGATATATTGCAACTAAACGAAAGAAAATTTAAAACATATATTAAAAGTACACTCTGTAAACAAGCATATTACAGTTTAGAGGATTATATCCATGATAAGAATGCTTGAAAACATGCTGGTCCGGGCTCCATAGGACAATCTACAGTCTAGACAAAATCAAACTGATTGCTAATTAAAACTACTTAATTTATACTTAGTATATACATTATATTTAATTCTTGCTTTGGTTCACACACTGGTTCATAGGTTCATAGTTTGTTGAAATGTATGGAGTGGTTGTCTACTTTTACAATAATTGTAAATAATAATATGTGAACACTATGTATCTATGTATACAACTTAGCTGTCATTCTTTATCTTGTAATACTTTGTACATACTTCAATATAGTGTTTTTATGCAAGGTCCATCGTATTCACGTATAGTTTTAGAATTTGCAAGTTTTGCAAATTCGTTTGGTTCTGTTTGTCATCTTGTATTGCCACCAAAGTTACTTTAGTTTTTGAAGACTCGTCTTTTTTGTAAAAAGTTTTAATTGGGACTTAAGACACTTAACATTAGCATGCGAACGTTCTTAAAATTACGGTAATTGCCGCTCTGATATCAGGGCGGTTTTGAACGGTTATATATTTCTCTCAAATATATTTTTCTTTATTACTGTCCAGGAGACAAAAGTAGTTTCTCAATGGTTTCGGATTTCAAAGCGAGGAAGGAATTTCCGTGTCTCACATTTTGTGCCGCGTCAAGGAGTTCGGTGCAATTACTTGACCCAAGTGCACGTCACGTTATGGTAGCACCTACCTACTCACGACTGGTCTTATCTTACCGATGAGGTCGTTTGCCACAACGGTTAGTCAGAATAATGGTTGCAGGATCTACATTGCTAAGCCTAGGCTTTGGTTCTTTTTACCTTATTCCATTCTCATAGATTTTCATGTTGCGGGAGTATAACGCGGCGTCTTACGTAGGCAGTTTAAAGCGAACGCGATTGCGAAGCGATCCGATGCGGTGACACGCGAATTCAAAGCAATGTGCGCGAACCGCTCGCTTATTTTGGCCAATTCCTCCCATTCGTGATACGACAATAACCGGTTGTGACTTGTGATAATTAATTTTTGTTCCTTTTATACCATAAAGTTCTGATATAGAATTAAGTAAAATTTCTACTTCTGACATTATTAAAAAAAAAGTATTAAAAAAACGGCACCGCAACCTTCTCGCGCGAAAATATCAAGCAAACTGATCGCGTTCGCTTCGCTTCGCGCCGCGCCGCGCCGCTCCGCACCCAACGTGCATTTGACAACTTAGGTTCTTCAATATGACTAGGACTTCAATAGGTTTCGAGTGTTTGTTGTTTCCGCGCTGCGTCGCGTCGCTTCGCGTTCGCTTTGAATCGCCTACGTAAGACGCCGCGTAAATCTTGGTTAAGGTCTATTATATTTTGGGAACAAAATTTTTGAACTGTTATTTAAACATTCGAGAGGTTAGGCACTGCTAAGTTTTAACTGCCGAACTTGTAATGAATATGCATTTTGTAATTTTTTACTTACCAAAACTACTACATACAACTGCCGCTTTAAATCAGTGCCTTATATTTTTCACGGTAAAACGTGTTATTTCTCAGTATAGTCTGATTGTATAAGTTTTAATTTTTGGTTATAACTCTGTTGAATCTATTAATTTCCATAATGTGTCTGTCTACAAAAGCTACATCAGTCATGTCAGTGATGATAGATCGAGCTTAATTTCACAAGCGTAGCATAGCCATTTGCGAGAACTGCTTCGGGCGCGTCCTTAGAAAATACAATGTTTATCGTAGTCGTAACCGTAACCATGACCCTTAGAACAAGTCGTGTAAAGGCCTACGCAGACCGGGACGGCATGGCAAGGGATTTAAATTTTTACTAATGGACATTCAAACGTATCTGGATAGAAATACGACATAAATTGCTATGCTTTAAAATGATGCCGTGGCATCAAAAGGGATTTCATTGCACGGCATTGAAAGATGCTCCACGGGCTCACGCGGCGGGATGCCGTGGCGTACTGCGGTAGGCAACGGCATGCTAAGGACTCCGGCGCTCGTCGTGACATATCGCGGGGTGAGGCCGGGGTGGAGAAGCGGGGAATGCACACCATTTGCGCACTAAAAGTATCGGGCAGCTAGAGCTGCCGAGGCGTGCTTTGTCGTGCCGCGGCACGCCGTGGCATGCCGTGGCAAGGCGCTGGAATGCCGCGGTATCTAAGCGGCTAGTGTGCGCTGACTGACGGCAAAATCCCTTGCCATGCCGTCCCGGTCTGCGTAGGCCTTTAATGGTACAATGTAGAGAATACTATGTTCTTGTTTTTATTGTTAAGTATTAAGAAGGTTGGATACTTGCGTTTGGCCGCAACTCACTGATCTTAAAAGATGATGCGGCCTAAAGTGGAGCTCAACACGCTTGCTTAGCTAGGATGAACCGGTTCCCTCGTGCCTTGAAGATACTCAGATTATATTTATCGGGGAACAGCCGCGCAGTGAATTCCACTGTATGGCATGCCAAGCAAAGCGCTTGGTTCGAGAGTCGAGATATATCGGTGACGCTAAGATGTATCTCTGTTAAAAATTATAATTAAAACTAAAGTTAAAATACCCTCTTGACCTCTATACTGTTGGTTGTACCCGTAACCACAAAGTTTGGTCGTTACATTTACTTTTGTAAATGTCGGAAAAAAAACTGTCAAATATTTGGTGCGCTGCCATAAACATACATAAAAGACCAGTAGCGTGCCCAGAAGTCAAAGTTAGGGCAAGCCCGACAGATTTAAAAATAAAAATCCGATAAATTTTCAAATCCTATTGAAAAAAAAACAAATCACAAAAAAAGAAAATACTTCAATTGTCTTTTTGTGTTTTTTTTTTTGTTTTTATCGTTTTCCGTTATTAATAGCAAGCCGGGCTTTTTAGCTTTAATGGAAGGCACGCCACTGTAAAAGACATCACATAGTAGACGACACGGTTGGCGCAGTGGCTGAGCGATCGACTGCTGCGCAGCGTGTTGCGGGTTCGATTCCCGCCCAGGGTAGACATTGGTGTGATGAGCACTTGTGTTTGCTTTGTGTCTGGGTGTTGTTTATCTATATATGTATGTATTTACAAAAAAAAAATGTATTTGTGTATGTATATCAGCTGTCTGACACCCATAGTACAGGGTCTCCCTAGTTTGGGGTCAGATGGCCGTGTGTGAAAATGTCCCCACATATTATTATTATTATTATTATAGTCGTGATGTGATGTCTTTTTATACTCAGTATATAGGCAAAGCGCGGTCAGTCGAACTGAGGGTCAGGTCAGTATTTTAGCTAGATTCACTTTAATCTTACTTGAATTTCGAGATACTTGCTTGGACTGCTTTTAAAACTAGCGTCCAAAAATACAGAACTACTGGTTTCCGTAATGGTTTCAATATATTTAAGTAGTTATTCGTGTGTGCGTTACCCCAGCAAAATAATGTCGAAAATAGTAATTTAAATGTTACAGGCAATTAGTTCACCAGCTTCTGTAATTGTTGCGCACATTTTTAAATTTGTTGCATATATAGATTTTGAGTTATTCCACAAAAACATTTCCTGCTGGGGTAACGTTACCGCAGCCAGACATTTTCTTTTATAATGGGAATATTGAAATAAATATTAGCCATATAATTAGCAGTCTAGACGAGGTAAATGTTGCAACTTATTTTGTATTTGTTCTTCCTTCGACTGCGATGTTATTCAAGATTTTGCTGGAGTAACGTTTGTGGTTTTGCTGGATCTCTGAAACGGATAAGCAGATTCTTATCATCTTTTTTACATGACTTCTTAAGAATTAGTTTGAATTAGTTGGGTAATAAAAAAACAAAATTAATGCACCATTCAAAGGTTAATTAATTAAATATAAAAACACTTCAATAGGTCCTAACACTTTGAATAAGAGCTCGAAAGACTTACAACTTGTATCTGTCTTCAAATGTATGTGAAGTTTCATTAGTATTCTGTTAGTAATAAACAAATTATGATGAAAATCAGTTCTCCACTTTGAGGGTCATAATGCGCGCTTAGTTATTTGGCCTCCGATAGCCCTGTATGTGAATATATAAACTAAATGATAAATCAATAATTAGTTATTTAGTTCAGTTATATTCCTGTAAAATTACAGCGTAGTACATACAATAATTAACGAGATAATAAAATAAAAGCCATTAGGAAGCGCAACACCGTCACAACCCGACTATATTAAGGTGGTTACAAAAAAGCGACCGCGCAGTACATTATGCTATCTTCTAAAATGTTTAGTATAATACACCTTACAAGTTCGGTACAGACGCGTACACTGTTCAATATTCGATGTGATTTTAAAATAATTTAAGTCATTTTTAGAATACAACTATCCGTATTTAGCTAGGAAAAACTATTGTGATATTTGAAATTAGACTATAAAACAGTGGGGCTTACTGTAAGCACTTTACTACTTACATTGTGATGTTATATTATATTACCATCACTTTGTGATTTTTAAACGATATATGTAAGTATTAGTAGGCATAATGTGAACTTAAAACATTTATTCTATATCTGTTATTTTCTGCGATGGTTTTAAATCTTAATTTATACACTTCTGGACACATCTATTGGCCCACCTTGTATTTTCAGTTTCGTTTGGTCCTAGCTAAAATTTTATATTAGGTCGAGCAAAAAGTTTTTATGCAGTTTTGAACCTGGCACATTCACAATTTCATTCAATAGTCTTTTTTTGAATTTCGAACACAGAATTTAAAGAAACAAAAGACAATTTGGAGCCTGTTTGTTGATATCAAACAATCGAATACTAATAAAACTTGGTTTTATTGGTTTACTTGGATTTAATTCTTGAAAAAGTGATTGATATCTTTGGTTTTGCAACAAACATTACTTATTCTTAACATTAACGTGAGGTTCTATCAATAATCTATGGATACTTCACCTGAAGTCGCCGCCCAAGCTGTGGCACTTATTCAGGCCGGACACAGCCAAAGAAACGTGAGTGCTCAACTTAATTTAAGTCGATCTGCGGTCCGAAATGTTTATCGGAGGTACCTAGAGACTGGCGGCTTTGTTCGTCGCCAAGGAAGGCCACGATCTCGGGTCATAGCTGAAAGGCAGGATCGATTCATCGTGACGACCAGCTTGAGAAATCGTCACCTTACCTCCATTGAGATACAAAACCAACTTCGCGACTTCCACGGAGTATCTGTGAGCGCTCGAACTGTTCGGAGAAGGTTAAAAGAACGCGATATGGTACCACACAAGCCAGCTAATGGGCCCAAACTAACGCGAGCCCACCGAACAGCGCGCCTTCATTTCGCACGCAGTCATTTAAATTGGACACAGCAAGATTGGAGCCGTGTACTCTTTTCTGATGAGTCTAAAATTGTGTTACATGGCAATGATGGAAGGAAGAAGGTCTACCGACGTAAGGGAGAGCGTTTCGCACAATGCTGCTTTGAAGAGAGGGTTGCTTACGGCGGTGGCTCATGGACTGTCTGGGGCGGTATATCCGCGAGCGGCAAAACTCAACTTGAGGTTGTTACAGGACCACGGCTGCCAACATTAAATGCTGAAAGGTACATTCGTGAGTGCTTAGAACCTCACGTGATACCATACGCGGACTATGTGGGCCCAAATTTCCTTTTTATGCATGATAATGCAAGAGCCGATGCGGCCGGCATCGTCAGGGAATATCTTCGGGATGTGAACATCACAGTTATGGACTGGCCAGCCAGAAGCCCAGACATGAACCCCATTGAGCACATGTGGGACGAGCTAAAAAGACGTGTTAGGGCTCGTCAGCCAGTTGCCCAGACGATGCAGGAGTTGAAAACTGCCATAGAAGAGGAATGGGAGATGATCCCTCAAAATTTCATAGAGCGGTTGATAAACTCTATGCCTAATCGTATGAGAGCTGTGGTAGATGCCCATGGAGGCAACACGCGTTATTAAATTAAACCTTTATTTGATAAAACATGTTTTTTATTCAAAAATCAATTGCCTTTAACAAGGCGCATATCCGACTTGTTAGGCGTAGCTCCATGTCGTATGGTATTCTGAATTCAAATTTAAAACAATACGATCGAAAAAGATGGTAAAATGTATCAGGTTTAAAACTGCATCAACAGTTTTTGTTCAATCTAGCAATCATATTTCGGTAGGGGCCATCGAAACCTAAACTCTAAGGTGGGCCAATAGATGTGTCCAGAAGTGTATTTTAAAAGTGAAGATTTGTATTACTAAAGACAAAGTGTAAAGTAAAATTTAAAAAGTAATGGAAAATGCCATAAGAACAGTATTGCTACCTGTGATTGTTTTAAAGTTTTATCAATATTTTGAAAGTTTTATTGAAATGATTATTTTACCTGTAAATAAAATTTAATAACACAAATTCAAAACACTTGTGTACACATCCGTACTAAACTTGTAAACCTATCCTACATATTTAAGAAGGTAGCATAATGTACTGCGCGGTCGCTTTTTTGTAACAGGAATATAACTGAACTAAGTAACTAATTATTGATATATCATTTAGTTTATGTATTCACATACAGGGTTATCGGAGGCCAAATAACTAAGCGCGCATTATGACCGTCAAAGTGGAGAACTGAATTTCATCATAATTTGTTTATTACTAACAGGATACTAATGAAACTTCACATACATTTGAAGACAGATACAAGCTACAAAACAACGTTTAAAGTAAGTCTTTCGAGCTCTTATTCAACGTGTTAGGACCTACTGAAGTGTTTTTATATTTAATTAATTAACCTTTAAATGGTGCATTAATTTTGTTTTTTTATTACCCAACTAATTCAAACTAATTCTTAAGAAGTCATGTAAAAAAGATGATAAGAATCTGCTTATCCATTTCAGAGATCCAGCAAAACCACAAACGTTACTCCAGCAAAATCTTGAATAACATCGCAGTCGAAGGAAGAACAAATACAAAATAAGTTGCAACATTTACCTCGTCTAGACTACTAATTATATGGCTAATATTTATTTCAATATTCCCATTATAAAAGAAAATGTCTGGCTGCGGTAACGTTACCCCAGCAGGAAATGTTTTTGTGGAATAACTCAAAATCTATATGTGCAACAAATTTAAAAATGTGCGCTACAATTACAGAAGCTGGACAACTAATTGCCTGTAACATTTAAATTACTATTTTCGACATTATTTTGCTGGGGTAACGCACACGTTATTCGTGGTGTCGTATTGTTGTTCTCATTTTTTATTCCATACAAGCTGACCCGATAGACGTTGTCCTGTCCCTACTCCCTATGTACTTTACTTACGTACCCTTTCTTTTATTTCGTGATTTTTTCTGACTTTCTCACCATTTTAAACCTTCCCTGGATTTTCACAAATATTTCATGACCAAAATTAGCCAAATCGGTCCAGCCGTTCTTGAGTCTTAGTGAAACTAACGAACAGCGATTTATTTTGATTATATAGAAGATCAAGAAGATATATTTTGACAGGCAGTCAAATAATATTTGACGACACGGTTGGCGCAGTGGCTGAGCGATCGACTGCTGCGCAGCGTGTTGCGGGTTCGATTCCCGCCCAGGGTAAACATTTGTGTGATGAGCACTTGTGTTTGGCTTGTGTCTGGGTGTTGTATATCTATATATGTATGTATTTACAAAAAAAAAAAAAAATGAAAAAAAAAAGAAAAAAAAAAATGTATTTGTGTACATGTATATCAGCTGTCTGACACCCATAGTACAGGGTCTCCCTAGTTTGGGGTCAGATGGCCGTGTGTGAAAATGTCCCCACATATTATTATTATTATTAATATTTGACTGCCTGTCAAAATATATCTGACTATCTGACTAATCAAAATATATCTGACTTTCAGTTCATTTGATTCACTTGCTGTGAGCAGACGTGCTGTTAATCTGCATGGTCGTGTCGGGGCTATTTTAAAGTATTTTTGTTGTACTCTCGTTTGAAATAATCGGTACCTCTCTTACTATCTTGCGGGGTGTGCCATATAGTGTCTGCGCCATCTTGGAACTCGTAGTGCGGCGTCCCTTTCGTCCAGTGACAGCACAAATTGAATTCTAACATTTGGAAAAAGAGGTGCGTTCGGTGGGGTTCGAACCTGAGGTCAGTCGTTTCGTGGCGGCGAGTATAGCTGATTATACCACTAAGCCATCGCTGCGTGATCTCTCGACGGCGAAATTCTGTACTTCTATCTACGGCCAAAACGTTTATGCAACGCGTCATACCTGTATCATCGTGTTTGTATATAGCTATTTAAAAATCAAGCTGGTATACTCTCGTCTGGGTACGTTATTTATATTTATAACAACGTTTTTTTTTAATATAATGTTTCACTCGCCGAATAAAAGTCAGTCGAGTCCGGATCTGCATACGGAACAGGATTCTGGTACCGTTGCTAATGTCACGCAAAGAAAAAGGAAACAACCTGACTGCGAGCTGACGCTAGCTATTGCTGATTTATCGGCCGAGTTTAAAAAAACTATAGGCGACCTGCGCACTGACATAAATACCCAGTTCTCGCACATAAATGCTAACATTGGTAATCTAAGAGATGACTTTAATAATCTATCAACAACTTCTTCAAAAATACAATCTGAACTGAAGGAACTACGAACTGAATATTCTTCGGCAAAATTAGAAATATCGAGTTTAAGTGCAAAACACGATGCTCTATCTCAGGTTGTGACAGAGCTAGAGTCAACAGTAAATTTGAACTCTGCAAACTGGCTGGACAGTGCGAAGCGTATAGCTGATCTGGAGGTGAGTGTCAGGAACTCTGCGGCGACGTCGGTTGCTCTGCTGGAAAGTAAAATAGATGTGCTGGAGCAGCAGGCGAGGCAGTGTAACATTGAACTGGGGAACGTTCCTGAAAAACGAGGTGAAAACCTGATTTCTGTGCTGGAGTCAATTGCGTCAGCAATTAATATACCGATAGCAAAAAATGATGTGGTTGCGATTCACCGTGTTCCTCATGCGCACGCGCAAAATAATCGCCCTAAGAACATCATAGTGAAGTTTGCGTCACGCTTGCTGCGTGATAATCTACTAAGTGCGTACCGGCTATCCAAGGGGCTGACATCCGATCGCATAGGGCTCACAGGTACGCCATGTCGTATCTACATAAATGAGCACTTAACGCTTCGAAATAAGGATTTATTTCGCAAATGTCGTGAAGCAGCCAAAGCTAATAAATTTAGATACGTATGGATCAGAAATGCGACCATCTTGGTCAAGGAAGCGGATGACTCGGCCACTTTGGCTATTCGTACGGAAGCCGATATATCTAGCAAAATCACATCAAAAAACCATTCCGAGAATATCGCTGATAGTTAAACCTCCCTTAAATAGCACATTAAGTGCTATTATTACGTTAGCATTTTCTGTTATTATCATTAATCTAGTTACGCTGTTTTCCGCAGGTTCGCATTTTCTTTGTTTTATTTGTCTCGTATGTAATTATGTAAAAGTATCACTTTTATCAAACAATGTGTCCTATGTTAAAAAAAAATCAGCTATTTGTGTTATGGTGCTGCTGCCGATCCATAAGTTGTTGCTGTATCACTATAACTATATGAACTATATCTATGCCTTTATTGCCTTTACAGACGCCATATTAAAAATAGCCTTTTTGATTGTACTGTTTATAATGTGTCGTGTTTTTATAATTTTAACAATACTGCTTTTATTTAATACTATTGAATTGACTCATTTAATTAATGGCTAATAATCATATATCTATTTATTACCAAAACTGTCGAGGGATCAGGACAAAGCTGAACACGTTGTATTTGAATGTTTTGGCGAATGCTTACGACATTATAGTTTTCACCGAGACCTGGCTGACACCTGATATCTCAGATAACGAGTTTATTGACCAACGTTACCTTGTATTTAGATGCGATCGTGATCGTATTGTTACTCAAAAAAAAGACGGTGGTGGCGTCCTTATAGCTGTCTCTCGTGAATTAAGACCATCTTGCCTCGCACTATCGCCCCCTTTAACTTTACCGGAGCATAAATTTATTAAAATCCCTACCTGCCGTGATAACTATAATTTAATATGCGCTACCTACATACCACCGAACACGACGGAAGAAATATACATACATTTTCTTAATTCTCTCTCAGCTCTGTTTGATGATCCACGGGTGGACAATATTATTTTAACAGGCGATTTCAACATGCCACAACTTAACTGGAATAAAAGAACTTCATTCATGGAATGTGATACAAATACCCCCTCTAATGTAACACGTCATCTCTTAAATATCTGCTCGCAACTAAATATCAAACAATATAATCATTTAACCAATTGTAACGGTCGTATATTGGATTTGTTTTTCAGTAATGCACATTCTGTAACCTTTACTTCTGATGTTCCTCTCTTGCCCATCGATGCTTATCATCCAGCCTTTTACGTCCATGTACCGTTTGTACACACACCGAGTATCTCGAAATGCAAAATTCCGAATCCACTCAACTTTTACAAAGCTGACTACTGCCAGATAAATAGGGACATTAGTAATGTTGACTGGAGTATTTTACTCGAAGGGTTGATACCTGAGGAGGCTGTGTCTGCTTTCTACGAAAAATTGTTCGCAATAATTAGATCACATACACCCACATGCAAGCAGAGGAATTTTAATTTTCCCATCTGGTTCACACGTTCACTCATACGCACCTTCAAAAATAAAACTTATGCTTGGGTGAAGTGGAAGAAACGCGGCAATATAAGTGACTATGAAAAGTTTTCCGTCATTAGAACACGGTTCAAAAGGGAAGCTGATAGATGCTATAAAAGATATATGACGTCAGTTGAGGATAATATTGCCACTAATATTAAGGCTTTCTGGTCATACATCTCCAACCGTAAAACTGCAAATGGAATTCCTGGCACGATACATTACAAACAAAATTCAGCCAGTGATCCTATTTCAGCGTGCAATTTATTCTCTTCCTTTTTCCATTCTGTGTACGAACCTTCCACATTCAACTCTGATTCATGGGTACCTCCACCTACAAGTGCTGACCATGATGTTAACTTATCTAAATTGTATTTCCCCTTAGAAAATATTCGTAGAGAACTAAAAATGTTGGATTCGACTAAAGGACCTAGACCGGACGGTATTCCTGCGTTCTTTTTTAAAAATACATATAACACAGTATGCGTCCCCATATTTATACTATTTAACAAATGTATTTCCTGTGGAGTCTTTCCAGATGTATGGAAACGCGCAAATATCGTACCAGTACACAAAAATGGATCTAAAAATAATGTAGAGATGTATCGTCCAATTTCCATATTATCAACATTGTCTAAACTCTTTGAAAGGCTTGTCCATGCTGAGATTTATCCAATTATACGTAATGTTCTAATAAAGGAGCAACATGGCTTCGTCAAAGCTAGGTCTTGCATAAGCAACCTCTTAATATTCACAACGCAACTTTTTGAAAATATTGATAAAAGGCAACAAACTGACGCGATATATACTGATTTTCAAAAGGCGTTTGATAAAGTGGATCATAAATTGCTGCTCAATAAAATTGCGTTCAATGGTATCAGAGGGGATCTCCTGCGCTGGTTTGTCTCCTACATAACCAATAGGACCCAAAAGGTTGTGATCAATGGCTTCGAGTCTAGCTGTATTCAAGTTACATCAGGAGTCCCACAAGGCTCAATTTTAGGACCTTTATTGTTTATTCTGTTTATAAATGACATAAAATCTTGCTTTCTAAATTCAAAATTTCTCTTATACGCTGACGATTTAAAAGTTTTTAAACAAATTTCAAATGAACAAGACTGTGAGGAATTTCAACGTGATCTTGATCGTTTCTCGGACTATTGCAGTTATAACAAACTTCACCTCAGCTTGCCTAAGTGTCATAGTATTACGTTCACTAAAAAGAAAAATATTATACATTTCAATTATCGACTTGCTAACAGTGTTATTAACAAAGTTAACCATCTTCGTGATCTGGGTGTAAAGCTGGACTCAAAACTTCATCTTGATATCCATGTAGAAAACATTGTCAATAAGGCATATCAGATGTTTGGCTTTGTAATGAGAGCATCTAGAGATTTCCATCGTCACTCCACTTTCTTGCACTTGTATAAATCCATAATTAGGCCACAATTAGAATACGCAGTACCGATCTGGAATCCTTACTATGCAAAATATACCGAAATTATAGAATTAGTCCAACGCAAATATCTTCGTGCTATCCAATATAGATGTTCTCGTAAAAAAACATCATACCCATCGCTTCTTAAAGAATATGACTTGCTTACGTTACAATCTAGACGCGTCCTCCTTGAGACTATGACTTTATTCAACGTATGCCGAAACAAGTTTGATTGCCCTGACTTGGTGTCTGGTTTGTGTTACCTGGTTCCTCGAACAGTACATGGGCGGGAGGTACGCACCAGGCGTCTGTTTGCTACCAGCTTTTGTAGATCCAATGCTGGTGTACGCTCACCGCTGTATCGCTTAGTCGACACATACAATACGCACTTTGGTGCAGTAGACATATTATTCTTAAGCAAAAATAAATTTAATAATGATATTATTAAAATTCTAAAGGATCGGCAGGAGGCTCCATAGATTTTATACAGTATAGGCACCATTATTAATTAGCTAAGGACCTTTATGATATATCACGCATGATTTTTTTTTTTTTTTTATTATTTTGTTTTTTTCTTTTTGTTTAAATTTTATATTTGTTATTTTATAAAATATTGCTTATTCTTCCTTTAAATTTATTATTTTTCATTAAGTTAGCCCTGCTACAGTTAAACGTTTGCTAACAGTTTGTTGTTTTTATTATAGTAATCTGTGGAAAATGTCGTGGGTAGTATATTTGTTAAGTTTAATTTTAAGACAACAGTGTTTATTCTTAATATACTACTGTTTGTTTTCCCAAATGTAATAAATAAATAAATAAATAAATAATGTATTTGGAATAAAAACGAGATCGTGTAATTCGTGTGCGTCATATGCGACAAATGCATTGACCATTTCGTTACGAGTGTTTTGACTAATCATTATTTTATTCTGATCGGTGCAGACAACCTTGACCAGTGAGATAGCTTAGAGTGGTTTCTCTACACAGGCGGACAATAAATTACCTAAGTACTAAAGACGTTATGTTTTAAAATATGGACTGTACAAACTTACGAAGGCGAAATTTACGTTCTTCACATCATTACGATAATTACATTTTTTGGTCTATATAGAAGGGTCAAAAGTTTTCATGACAACAAGTTCTAAATGTTATAAGAGTATAATGGCCAAATACTTAAATGCTACTCAATGTTAAGATGTCTCGTGCGGTGTCCATCTCTTTATGTCAATGTGACTGTGGCAGTACGAGACTTAACGGCATCTTAAATTTAAATATCGTTTGAGTATTTAGCCATTAGTATAACTAATATTTTAATACCCTCATGAACCATGTACTGTTGTATGCAGTAAGCACAATTTGTCCGTTACATTGCACTCAGCCATAAACAATTATTTTACACTAAAATAAAAGTCGTTCACCAGCAATAATTTATAAATATTACTTAGTAGTACCCCGTGGGGTCCGTGCTAGAATAGTACCCACCCATTTCATCCCGAGGGTGTCGTAGAAGGCGACTAAGGGAAAATCCGGAAGTCGGGCAGCAACGGCTTCCGTGTACTCAACAAATTCACTGCGATCCCCAAGACGCCTGCCAAGCGTAAGGATTATGGCAACTCCCCATCCCATCCCCCCCTATGGGGAGGCCTTTGTTCAACAGTGGACGTCTTCCGGCTAACTACTATGTGATGTGTTTTTTACATCCCATATATAAAATTGTGAGCAAGAAGTTTATTTTGGGGGCTACAGCAGAGATGCTAATAATAACGAATTACGAGGCATGCCTTTTATGTTTTGTCGTTTCAATATATACCGGCAATTTTGGATTAGGAACTGTTTTATATTCAAATTTGTTTGAATTTGGAATGTTAAAACAATTGAAAGTACTCCGATTAATGCTATTGTTTAGTCACAGCGACGATTTGAATCTGTCAGGTCACGAACGAAAATAAATCTTGCTAAGGGAAATGTTCGTGCAATAATTTTCTACAACTTTCGAAGAGGCCTAACACAGTTTAAGTGTTTCGAAGAGTGTGCCTAACATCTGTATTCCATGATTACACCCCGTGTCTGCAGACTGTCGAACGCTGGTATTTATAATTCCAGCGTGGATATACTAGCCTTAGTGACAAATCTCGTGAAGAACGCCCAAAATCAGCCTTCATTGAAGATAAAATCGTTGCTGTGAGACAACTATTTCACTAATATCGTCATGTGTCATATCGAAGGATAGAGGCATTATTAGGCATCTCAGGGACAACCATTCAAAAGATCTTGCTTGGGGCGCTTGGTGTGAGAAAGCTAGTTGACCGTTGGATCCCGCATTTGCTTTCCGACGATCATAAATCGGCCCGCGTCAGACGGTGTAAGATAACTCTTCAAAGGTTTAACCGAGGAGAATCAAATCACGTCTACGACATCATCAGTAGTGAATAATCTTGGATCTATGTCTACAATCCTGATTCCAAATAACAATCTACAATCTGGGTCTTCCAAGGTGGGTCAAAACCAACTAAACTCGTTCGTTCTCGAAGCACCTCAAAAAGGATAGCGGGCAAGTTCGTTGCGAGAACCGGTTATGTTGCTAGGATTGCACTTGAAGATCGTAGAACGGTTAATATAGAGTGGTATACCACAGTTTCTTTACCACAAATCATCACCGAACTACGAAAATGTTACCCAAAGCGACGCAACATCCAAAAGCATGATAACGTAAGCTCACGCAGTGCTCATTAACCCGGCGTCATGGGGGTGGAAAATTGTTACACGAACGTGGGGGCTGGGTCATCATTACCCGGATAAGGAATGTGAATATTTCTGTATGTATTTGAGAAAATTAATATTTTTGTTGCCTACAATAAATGTCTGTTATAAGGGTAATAAAAAACTAGAAACATAATGAAAATAGAAAATTTTATTAATAAGAACAACGTTTTGAAAACTAGGCACCAAAAAATCAACAAATTTGGCTTCCTTTAGCAAAACTTAACATAAATAAAATATTAACCAGTCTTTAGTTTTCTAATGGCATTTTTATAAATGTTCTTATATAAAATAATGAAAAAAAGCTAATCAGACTCATCATTATTAATACAATTGGCGCAGAAAGGCACTATAATATGTTGAGGACAAATATTGTTGTTGCATCCTTCACATACGTGTGTAGTTTTGCGATCTTTGCTTGCAGGACACACCTGAAACCTCTTACGAGCATTTGTGTTTTTTGCTGGGGGCTCCTCTATAGGTTCGCCTGAAAATTGGCCAATTTTTTTGCGAAGGTCTCGTGGCAAACTTAGAACATTCCGGCGGACTTTCAAGTGCTCACTGACAAGAGCAAGGCCTAGATTTTTCAAATAACGGCGTCGCTTTAGGTTTGACTCATTATTTATGCGATGTATTATAAGTCCGTTAATTGCCGCCATGTTCAACATGGCATAAAAAATTGTCAGCGGCCACTTCTTTGAGTTACGACATACGTCATACGAAGCGCACAACTCATCAGCAACATCAACTCCACATTTTGTTATGTTGTAATAGGTGTTTATCTCTGGTTTTTTCACGTCAAACGTCACGTCAAACGTCAAAACCACAAAACAATGTAGTAACACAAATAAAAAGCATCGTAAACAACAATAAATCATTTAAACATTGATTGATAAAAATGGCACAAAATAGTTACACTGAATACAGGCATGGGTCATATTTACCTTTTTTCCAATACAACACTTGTAACTCCCAACGCGGTCCCCGCACGACTGATTTCGCGTCTAAAACGTGTAGAGGGACTCAATAACTCCAGCTACTGAGAAGAGCGGCAACGTCGCGTGCGTCGTTTTAAAATTATAAGTGAACTACAAAAGCGCGGGTAATTTTGACCCAGCCCCCATGACGCCGGGTTAAACGATTGGTTATTTTGAAGCAGGAAAACGTAAAAAACCTTGACCATCCTCCATGCAGTTCAGACCTGAGCCCTAACGATTCCTATACATTTCTTAAAATTAAGAATAGTCTTCGTGGCCAAAGTTTCCACTCCGGTGAAGAAGCAGTCGATACTTTCAAGTCAGCCATATTAAACACCCCCACTTTGGAGTGGCAAAAATGTTTTAATAACAAGTTCGAGCGAATGGAAAAGTGTATTTAACTACGTGGTGAATACTCTAAAAACCAATAAAAACACTGTAAGGTTCTAGTTGGTTTTCTTTCTTCAAACGACAAAACTTAAAAGGCATGCCTCGCAAGACCCAAAGACCAACTGGTCTTTGGGTCTTGATACACCGACTGAACTCATGACTTCGGTACTTCGCATACATTCGTATGCAACATTTTAATAACACTGGCGCCTGTGGCAAAAATAGCATCTTTGCCAAGGAACTTATTGGTATTCTCAAAGACTAGAAAGCAACTAAACTATCTACAGATTCAAGTTAACTCCATCGAGTTCTAAATTAAATCAGCAATAATATACCCGAAAATGTATTTCAAAGATATTTTGAGCATCTAATTTTGAATTTCTGAATGTTATTTCCGGTGTGGCTTCTATCTGATGTAATACGCCCGGGGGGCTAGGAAGCGGCATCTGCCTCCCCGTGTCATAATATTTAACTGGTATTACTGAACCGTCCAGCGTTTTAATTACGCCTACTTCCCAAGAAGTATTTTTAGGGCTTTATTATGTAGGTGTTTTAGTACCTCGAACACTTTCAGTTCAAATGTTTTTAGTGTCTGTCCTCATGGAAGGCTGTTTTGTAAGTAATATGACGAGAAATTTAAAGTGGAATAGTACTTTATTTGATCAATGTATTATGCTTATTATAGGAGTATTATTTTTGGTTTTCAGCGCTAGACACATTTATAGAGCAGTATTTTTGTCTACGGTCCACGCTTACAAAGTCGTGAGGATCGATAATTTAGTTATACGTGCTAAGTACTAGACTCAATTATGTCCATTATAACTCACACTGTTGTACAAAAGTAGTATTTAGTCTATTTTAGGACTTGGTAGCAGAAGATAAGGTACAAATTACTTTCGGCTTGTCCTCTAGGGCTACGCTCAAAGGGTTAGCGGAATCCTTTTGTATTCCCCTGTCGGTTCTTCCTTCCCGTCTGTCAGGGGTTTACAATAAACCCTTTTTGGTGTCTGCTGTACAAAGCTACCAGAACCCGTATTTTAGTTAAAACGGTAAAATCTAATACCTAACACGAGAGCAGTTTACGCGATTATGTATTGTTTAAGCTATTAAGTAAACGTAGCTTTTGAATTTGGTATTGAATGTAATCAGCTATTTCTATCATTATTTTATTTTCTAACATTTTCTAATATTTCTTTCCATGTACCCTATACGTGTTTAGACATCTAAATTAATAAGTTTTTAATTTACTTTTCAGATGACGAGGCCGCTGACTCGGTAGGTTCGGGTCCAGAACAAGAGGAAGAAGATAATATAAAGTCAGGTGCGAGCGATGTCGCAAGTATTCTAAAGAGACTCCAGTCTACGGGTGCCCTCATCAGAAAGCCTAAACAGGAGTACCGTTGCTTCACTTGCGACGAAGATTTCCGAGATTGGGAAGAACTCGAAAACCATTTGATTCAGCACGTGTCCCTACCCTCCGTGGTACTCGACAAACTGCCTTCCGACGACGAAGATACTCCTCCTTCCGGAGATGAAAACTGGTCCGATGAAGAAGAAGAAACAGTCGCACCTCAGACACCGCAGAAAGTTACACCTACCAAAATAGATATATCGCAATTACTAAAAAAAGGCATCTCCCTCAAAAAACCCGTTGAAAGTGACAATAAGAACTCCGACTCGGCTTTGAACAAACTAAGTGGATTAGGGTTCACTATAAAGAAAAGCAATACACCAATTAAGAATGAACCAGATCCAGAACAAAACGCTAATGATGTAATGCAAAAACTGGGCAAACTCGGTGGCATCAAACTGAAATTAAAATCTGACGGGAATAACTCTAATTCCTTTAAAGTTATAAATGGTCTCAAAGATTTTGGTGCTTCAGATGAAGAAGATGATGGAAGCGGGAATGATGAGGGTAGAGAAGAACCAGACTTCGATGAGGACCCAGAAAAGTCAGGTGATAATGATTCTGAGGGAGAAAATGAACGTACTCCGCCTAATACTCGGAAAGCCTCAGAAAGTGATGACTCAGACAAAACTCCAAAAGCCAAACCGAGTCCATTGAAAAACTTGCAAGGTATGTCTATAGTACAAAGGACAGATCCTCCTACGCCCGGAAAAGTCCTGGTACAGCAGCCAAAACCTCCTGCAAGACCGGTTGTCAAACAGACACCGAAGAGAGGAGCAAACCCTCCTGTCCCTCCCAAAGATACTTCACTTATTACTCTGCAAGAGAGAGAAACTCCTACTAAGCCTGCTACCCCCACTAAAGCCCCAACCCCAGAAAGAAGGGAATCCCGCTCCAGCATGGAGACCATTGCGGTAAAGCAGGAGGTGGAGACAGTCGAAACGCAGTCGTCCAACGTTCCGATATTCTCCTCTCAGATTAAGTCCGAAAGGGCTTCTCCCCCGTTGACGGATGGGCCTTCCACTCCAATATTAGCCACTGTGAAGTCTGAACCAGACGCCTTAGCATCACACCAGAGCGCACCGCCCAGTGCTCTGGCTTTACATCTGTCGTCTACAAACACACCACTCCTCCCAGTCACCAAAAAAGAAGAGCCTGGAGCAGTGACCGTCATAGAGATAAATGGAGATTCTAACGACGAAGATGATGACTGTTGTGTGGTGTCCGCGACCCCGGCGCCAGACATTAAACCCGTGGTTCCTAAAATCGAGAATCCTCCTGTAACATACCCGCCACCTGCGTACCCGACCACGCAGCCAGGCTTCAGTTCTTCAGGTATGCTCGGCTCACGTCTAACTGCCCCCTCCTTGGAAAAGCAACACAACTTCAACTGGAATGCCCCAGATTCCAAACCTCCTTTGGACATGCTTGAAAAAAGCGCTGATGACATATTCGAGAGCCTACTATCCAATTCCACGAAAAAGGAAGGTCATTCTATATCTGATGCGAGTGAATACATATCCTTAGATACTTTAGGACCTCAACATTCGTGTGACGTATGCAATACTAGATTTACCGACATATCTTTGTTAGATGACCACAGAAGGATGACAGGCCATACAAAATCGATAATTCTTCCATCATCATCATCACTTATGCCATACAGTCCAACTTCCAATATTCTCTCCAGCTTATTACCAGTAAAACTAGCTGATCAAGTTGGAAAGTTATCCACTATCGGTGGAAGTGGCCCGGGGTTTACTCATCAGCAAAATGTCATGATCAATATCCAAGCGTATCCTGGCGCCGGTGGCATGATGATGAATCCTCAAGGATACAACAGTTATCAGCCTGGTCAGAATGCACAACCTGATTATGGAAATAATATGTATGGTCAACAACAACCGATGCCAGGCCAGTATCCAGGACAGGCTTATATGAACCAGCCTGGTTATGGGCAGTACCCACAGCCCATGCCCAAACCTGGGGGCTATCCTGGGCCAATGCCCGGTCAGTATCCGCCTTCGTCAGCCCCTTACTCCGTGGCTTCTCCACTTCAGGGAATGCAGCAGGCTGTTTATGGACAAGCACCTTCTGGTAATATTAATTCGCAACTGGGACAAGCATTAGGCCAAATGGGTCCACCCGGGTCAACCTACGTACCCACCTCTAGCCCGGGCGGTGCGATGAAACCTCTCGCGGGTGGCATCAAGATCCAGAACGTACAAACTTTTCCCGCTGGGCAGGCGATGGGCATGGCCGGACCTGACCAGATGGGTGGACAACCGACAGCACCCGGCCAAATGGTAGGAGGACAAATGCCTGCGCCAAACCAAATAAGAATGGCGCCAGGCGCGAATATCACAGGTACAAGACCACGCATGGCCAATCCTAGAGGCCCTCGACCTTCAATAAGGCCAGGCATCCAAGTACATGCTCAAGTTAGGGCACAGAAGCCAGGAATGCGAATGCCTATGAAGAGACCAGCGCCTATGGCCGGTGGGCCTGGCCAGAAACGACGCACAGACATGTTACTACCCGGAAAGCACGATAATGAAGACTGTCAGGTCATGGCGATGCAGAAACAGAGGGAGGGCCTACCGATGATCCAGAGCGTGCAAGGAGCAAAAGACAAACTTAATCTAGGCAGCCAAATATCCATTACGAAAAAGACTGTGAATAAAGAAGCCAACGCTATGGCTAATGTGTTAGCATCGCGAGGTATTAGCGTCAAACAGAAGCAGAAGAGTCGATCCCCGACTCCAGAACGTCCTATTCCTCATATCCCGAACTTAGGCGCCGGCATGAGCATTAAACACACGTCGAAGTCAAGCAACTTCTCCATACCAGAGGCTAAAGTCGGCGGCGGCATGCATGCCTGTAAAATATGCAAGAAAATGTTTATGAACCACAATTCGCTCTCTGTGCACATGTCCAACGCGCACCCTCAGAGCAAACTGCCCGTCTTCAAGTGCGACGAATGTCCGGCTTCATATCCCAAGTCGTTACAACTACAACATCATAAAAGGGTATTCCACAACGTGACCGGTCCCAATAGAGAACTGGGTTTGCCCGTCGTAGACCTATCACAGGAAGATAATCTTAAACGGTTGAGTAGTTTAGGCATATATAGTTTTATTCCGCTAGCGAATAGGGAGCAAGCGGGCGGATGCTTCGGTATACCAGTAATCTCAGTACATAACGTACAAAACGGTATGACAAATAGTTTGCAAGCATTAGGAGCCGATGGAATGTTAAGTTTAGGGCCTCTTAAACCATTACCAAATTCATAAACTGTGTAAATTTTAATAATACATGTTTTGTAAAAGTGACAGACTGTGATTTGATAGTTTGTGTGTGTGGACATTTGAAAACAAATGGGTCACAAACGTTTCGTAAAAGACTTGATTTTGTAGTGAACTCGAAATAGTTTGTATGTTTCTTTTAAGTGAAATATTTATAATTTTCGTTTTAACACATTTTTATTATTCAGTTAAGTACAGAACATCATTCATTTTGAGGTCCCTTAAGTCGAAGCATGTTTATATTCTAATTACTTATTTGTTTGTCAATTGAAATACAATTTACGATGCGATTCGTGCAATGTCATAATTAGGTCAACAAATTGAAATTTGTAATGTTAAAGAACTTGTTAGAAAAAAGTTTTGCTATACAAAATTAGACCTAAAGTAAAAAATAATAACTTTATAATTTAATATTTGATTATTATCTAGTCGATATTGCTCTGCTAACATCTTCACTTTTTTAATTGGCTGTAAAATATCATAAATATTGCACTAAGAAAAATACTGCTGCTATGAATATTTCAATTTTAGACGCTAACCCAACCAAAACGATTCAATTAATGTTAAAACAAATGGCTGTTGTATTTATTAGATAACAAAATAACAACAGGAAAAGGCGTCAACACCAGCTGCCAATTAGTGACAAAAACATATTATATAAGTCAGGTATGTCTAATACAGCCCTGCATTTCAAGATAACGCCCAATTATAACACATATCACGAATATTATGACATTTTGTAACCAAACTCAACAAAATTGTGTCATTTCCTGTCTCGTGGACCCCTATTCAAGACTAGTTCCGATCTAAACTGTTTGTGGTCTAAACCAAGTCACGGATTCATAATTATACATGGACTATACGGATTTAATTTAAAAATAAATAAGGGAAGAATTATTGTCGCGCCAACGTAGTAAGAAAAAAAATAAGTTCGTTTTTGTGCTTCATATTCATCGTTATAAAACAGAGTTGTGTACCTATAGTATAATTTACGATATGCAGAGTTCGCATTTGGACCTTCATGCTTTTTACTAACTCTAATTCAGCCTTGACTAGTAAAGCATTTAATAAAATTTCTAAGTAAGCAGCTAATCTGTAATCTGGGAGACTCAACTGACATCCTGAAGTTATCAGTTTTTGTGAGGTTCTAAATAATTATGCCACATTTAATGTTATAGAAAATAGGAACCATTAGTATTGTACATATGGTTTGATGAACAATACATAAAAATGCATCCTGTTACAGTTTTAATAACTTATCCGGTCATTCTGAGGTCTTAGATAAACTTGCAATAGCTATGATTTGACAAAGCTATTTAAGTTCTAACTTATTGAACGCCATTGACAACTTAAGTTGCAAAACGGTCGCGTGGCTGAGAAGCCACCGGCAACTAAATTTGTATTCTTTTGCCATTTTTAAAACAATATTTATTTGTTTTGTATGAGACTGATACTTACTGTTAATGGCATACCTACTGACTGTTCAGGTCTGGGGTGAAGTCACGTAAAAAGCTAGCTAAGTTTAGCTAAGTTCTTTACCCGAGTGTTCAGTAGTGCAATATATCAAAATGTTGAACCATTACACTCTAATATACTATCTCCCCTTACTCTGGTTCCACGCTGTGCGTGCGGTACTTAGCTATGCTAACTTTCTCGTGCAATGTTTTTTATACAATCAAGTTTTCGCAACTGCGTGAGTGCACCTTCCGTTTGTTTTCTCATCATCAAATACAGCACAGCGCAGCAAAACTTGATGTTGACCTTCAGACAAGTTGCTTCTGTCAAATTGAGTCTCGGAGATTTAAAGAAAAAATTATTCTTTTGTGCAATCTATTTCCTATTTTGTTCCTCACAATGTTGCCAGTATGACTGCTAACATTAGTTTAAATATTAGCGATAGGTAAAAATGTAGACGTTTTATTTTTAAATTACGATACTATTGATATTTTTCAGTAGTGTACTTTTCGGTACTTAAGTAAAATGTAATTACAAACTTGATTTTGACATTTAAATTTTGATCGTGTAAAGCCTGTTTTCAAAAACACACACTAATGCCTAAATAAAATCTAACAGTGCTTTAATACCGGTATGTTTTACACTTAGGTGTCACCTTGTATTGGTAAAAAGTTAGAGATCCTAGGTCGATGCCTAAGAGAAGATGCAAATTATTCAAAATAATTCGAAAAAGAACAAACTCATTGAAAAAAAAAATGTTAAAGTGATTGATTAAAACAGACTTCATAAAATTAGGTGTGAAATCATATTATAATTTTACTAACTTGACGGAGCGTATTTGAAGTGTTGCAATGAATTGACAAAAATATAAATAATATTGATATTTGTAATGACGAAAACACATTTAGTATACCGTAACTAGTACGTGACTTTTTGGTAGGAATAAGCTGTTTCTATGTAGAATCTAACTAAACACAATAGCCGAGCGTTTAAGGTACGTACGTCGTGTGATAGTGACATATTGACACAGTTCAGCTGGGAGTTAATAATGCTGAACTTTTTCTAATGGCACTATTTTACCGTTCTTTACCAGGAAGTGGTTGCAATACATTGATAGCAATGTTCTATGTACGGCCACGTGACTCCTAAATGCCTGCTAAAATAAAAACCCTCCTGACTTTGTTAAGAATCTCGATTTGATTCAAGATTTGTATGAATCCTGTCGTGCTTAGGTACGAAACCAGACTCAAGAGCATTACTTCTAGTTTGAACCAATGAAATGGTTCGAAACAAACTAACCTAACCTAACCTAACATTTAGATAATATCTAAATGTTAAGGCACAAAAGGCTTAAAAACTTAAGCATTTCGTAACCGGAACTGTGACGAAATGCCTAAGTTTTGAAACACCGGGTTACTATTGAAATCCGAGAAAAGACATGATTATTATAAACTTTACCAATTAATGCTAATATTTTAAACATTATAATGTCACGGACTCTGCAATGTGTAAATAACTGATATATTTTTATAAGAAAAATTATAAGTTTATATTTTACATAATATATTTTGTTTTGCATGCTTTTAACAACATTATGCAAAATACTACTATTTAAATATGTACTTACTTATAATCTATTTAGTTTTATAATGTATACGAAACTCTAAACCTATTTGTATAAGTAAAGCCGTCGTTTGCGACTCGAAATATTATAACTTCGCACTATGACCCTTTTTTTTAAACCTCTAATTGGGCCAAAACGCACTAATCTAAATACCCGCGTAAAAATTGTCTAATTTTTGAAGTATGTAATGCAATCATTTTGGAAATTAATTATTTTTAATCGATCAAGGTATCCGATTTGCATGTACAGACGACAGCACATAAAGCCATACCAAACTGTCAAATTTTCCCAATTGAATATAAACCTTATACCTACCTTCATTTTTTTTATAAAGTTGAAAATTTATCAAAGACATTTGACAAATTGTAGCTTGATATTCTGGCGTCTGTACCTACATTAAACTATTTTTGCTTGAACTACATTTGGCATAAATTGAATTACTTTGATTAAATGAATTCTATTGTTAAGATATTGTGGATTTGCTCGTTTTAGCAGCACAGCTCAATAAAACTACAGTAGTATTTTTTCAATTATTTTTTACTGCGATTACCTAAATATTTTTGCGGCAGTTAATAGGCAGGCTGTAAATGTGTATAAGCATTTGTTCTAAATTACGTTTTTGATTATTTACTAATAGGTACTCGAGCGCAATATTTGACAATGCAATACATATATGAAACCCATATATGTATTTGCAATATATTATTTCCATCCCATTGTCCATGAGAAATCATCAAACTACGATTAAAAGTGTTACCTTTCAACCTACTGGCCATGTTTCAGGAAGTCAAATAACTAATGAAAACGATAAGCTTACAAGACCTACCTTTTAAGATTGAAAAAAGAATCCGCCGTTTCATACATTTGTTTTAGTGCATTCTTGTAAGGATTTGATTAACATATTGACCGCTGAAAAAGTAAAAACGTACCTTCGGCGCCAAGCTACGAATTACTACTCAATGGAAGTACGTTTCTAAACGTAATACCATAGAGTAGTAATTCGTCTGTCATGTAGTGATCGTGGCGTGCTGGCCGCATGGCCAGTAAATTCAAAATTAGCCTGTATATTCTTGTTTGTAAGATTGCATATCTGAAATCTATATAAATAAATCGTTGTTTGTTTGTCCTCTATGCGCTGCTAAAACATTGATCTGATTGTATTGAAACTTTAGTGAGTTGTTTCGCGTACACATACGGCGAAAGATCCTTCCTGACCAAAAAAAAAAAACAAATACTTACACCAGGAACGAAGCCGTGAGCAGCAGCTAGTGTACCTACTGTAAATAAATATAGGCATTACGAGAGATATTGTATGCCGAAATAATTTGTTTATTTTGACCCCAGAACATTATTTTCAATGTAGTCTCAGACTATGAAAAAAAAAGGCAGATAGACTTCTCGGAACGCGATAGTGAAGCCAAAAAGCAAATACAAATTAAAAAACAAATAAGTGCCTATAATCTCGTGATTGTATTCGCTTTTGAATTTGTATTTTTTTTTAAAGGTGTGGCGTTTTGTGCTATACTGGCACGTGTCAGTACTGCACGAAGCGCGTTGTAGGTATTCGCTTTTGAATTTGTATTTCCTTTTTCGTCTCCACTCTCAGTGTTCCGCGCGTTCTATCTGCCTTATGTTTCATTATCTGAGAATGTAGTATTAAGAAGGTCTTATGATTTCGAGATTCGGAAGTTATGTAATCAACCGATCTTTACATTTGCAATTCAAAATCTTAGATATTCATCAAATTTTGGAACAATAAACTTAATGTCGTACATGACAAAAATCTAATGCAACAATATGACTTTTAAATGGTCATTCTTAAATCAACTTAGACCAAAACATTTTAAAGTAGATATTTGAGTAAGTGGCAATAAATGTAAATTAATCTAAGATTCTGAATTCAAGTTTTAGTCTATAGCTAGTTTTTAAGGATACACACAAGAATACTATAAATCTTTTTTGTTGGCTTTGTAAAAAATGTGCGTTATTTGTGCATTATGTAACTTTAGTCTAAAAAGAGATTATTTTTAAGTTTAATGAATCAGAGTGATTGTACGTTTTTGAGTTCTATTTAAATGTATCTACTAGGTAATTATAAGAAAAGAGTTGAGATACGGAAAATGATTAAAATTTATGACTTACTTATAATTGGCTGCCTCTTACTAAATATTCCCAAAATATTACCCATACACATGACACACATTACATCTAGAGCACACCCACGACACTCCATAGACGCGAAACTATATAATTGCCTACACTACTACCAAAATAACAGACTGTACTAATGCGTGCGTGTGTGTGCGTGTCTACGCGCCGCTCGTACTAAAAGCAGTTCCCAGTAGGTACGCGGGAAGAGGTGAGGAACAGTTTCGGAGGGAGGCGGAGCGTGTCGCTACTGTACGGTAGTACTATATACTGTGCCTAGGGTGTATCGAAATGTTATTTGATACTAGTATTACGGTCGAGGTTGGATGTTAGCCTGAGAAAGGTGTAATGGAGCTGAGGATTTGGCTAGCTGTGCTCATATGTACAAAATTACGAATTAGGTATGAAAGCGAGTAAGCTAGGTCTTTTACCGAGTATATTGGGGTCGGCTTCCAGTCTAACCGGATGCAGCTGAATACCAGTGTTTTACATGGAGCGAGTGCCTATCGGACCTCCACAACCCAGTTATTGGGTAACGCGAGACCCTTGGTAAGACTGGTTGTCAGACTTTCTCGCTTCTGACTACCCTTAACGACTGCCAAAGATCTACGAATAATAATAATAATCATTCTTTATTGGCACTTCATCTGTTTTCTCGCATGGCTGATGTGTTTCCTCGCAACAGACGCGACAACACTCAGATTTGCTTACCACAAGCCAGAACTACTCTTATGCGGAAAAGTGTCTTTTGCATGGCTCCAATAATTTATAATAAATTACCAAAAAGTTGGGAAGTTTTAAGTGACATGCAGTTTAAATTAAAATTAAAAAAAAATTTTAGCAGAAAGAGCCTATTACACAATTAATGATTTTTTATGTGAAAAATATTTTGAACGACTATAATTATTTTAGACTTATTTATTTTGACTACTTTAGAGATACATGTTTTTTTTTTTTATGTGAACTATGACATTTTAACTAATTTGGATAACGGAATTGTGGTTATATTACTATTTAAAAAATTGCTTATACTCACCTACTTACTTAAATATTTGTATGCCATGTCTAAGGCAAGCATGACGACCTGTTTATAATATTTTTAACAACTTGCATGCTGATTTTTTTTCTGTATGTATACTCATGTTGGAACAAATAAAATTATCTTATCTTATCTTCAAGCTGACAGTCAGAATGACAGCCGGGACCAACGGCTTTACGTGCTTTCCGAGGCACAGAGCCTAGAAACTGACCGATCGATCTGCACGGCATTTACTTACTTTTTTTTTATGCCTTTCTGTGTAGATATCACGAATATTCCCGATCGGTAACACCCTGTCGTCAACACTGATGACGATCGGGAAAAAAAGTTCCGATCGTTCAGTGTTGACGAACTGGACCGATTTTCGATTATTTCAATTCCCGTTCAGTAACACCCCTGTCGTTCACACTGTTGCCGATCGGGAAAATTAAAGTTTCCCGACCGGCCTGCCGGTTTGTCCGATTGTCAACACTGTGAACGAAAGAAACTTTTTTTTCCGATTGTCAACAGTGTGAACGACAGGGGTGTTACTGAACGGGAATAATTGAAATAATCGAAAAATGGTCCCGTTCGTCAACACTGAACGATCGGAACTTTTTTTTCCCGATCGTCAACAGTGTTGACGACGGGGTGTTACCGATCGGGAATATTCGAGATATCAAGATATCATAATCAAGCCACTCAAAAGGCCTAGGTACCCATTGTTAACTACGGCAACATCACCAAGGTCCCGAAGAAGCGTGATATAATTATGGACTTTAAGTACAGAGGCAAGTTAGCATCAACAACTATCAACAAACTGTAACAACAATCTGTCAAACTTCTTTGACAGATTTTCTACTTTAATCCTAAAGAATATGGTTCATTATTATTCAATTGGGAAAATTTGGCAGTTTGGTATGGCTTGATGTGCATGAAATAAAAATCTTACACATATTCTTAGATACAGAACCTAAGAGTATGTGTACATTTATTTCATGTCGACTTTATGTCGGCCAAGATAAATGCCTATTTTACTTAAGCGACATTATTCACAGATCCCCGGATGGATGGATCTGTGAGTAACTACTTACTACTCCACTTCAATTACCCTAAAATTCTCGTATTTTTATTGTCTATGTAATATCTTGTTATTCCGGAACCTAAAGTGATGTTGTAGTAAACAGCTTTTATCTTGACCTTTCGCAAACTCGAAATCATTTAAGTATTTCAAATAAACCATTTTCATATTCTAGGGGTACAATGTGAGAACAATGTCGTGTACTTTAAAAGAGGTCTAGATGAATATAATCATACCAACTAACGGCGCCTATTCACGAACATAACGCACGGATCGAAAGAAAGAAAAATAAGAGAGAAAGACTAGTGAGTGAACTGACATGCCAACTGGGCCTCAAGTCTGCTATTACAATAGTGTCAGAATGGTCTATCATTGATGTCATGATTGTTGATTTTGACAAGTTTGGTAATCTACTAAATAATGGCGTCATTATGACTTTCCATTGGTCAACCACTGACACGCCATTGAAAGAAATTATATAGAATGGTAATCTCGTACAAAATGACAACTGAATTTTGACAGTTCCTTTGATCAGTGACCTACCATTAGAACGTCATTGTGCAGTCATTGCTTTTAATTCGACCGACCAATGATCGACCATTATGAATTTAGCAGATTACGAACTTTTAGCAAAATGACAATGGGATCGATCGTGTTGGAATGACGAAATTATAAAAATAGCAGACTTGGCCCCCTGACCTCGTACCGATAAAGTATGTGAGAGTATTAGGTAAGGTGGGTGGACCATGGAAGAGCACATGATTTACAAATCAACAGTTGAATTATTCCTTTATTTACTGTATAAATGAAACAAACAAATTATTCAGTAATATTTATTTTTATTATGTAACTTATATGTCGGATCGTCAGGATTTAGTCCGTTAGATTCGGTCATCATGTGGGCAGAAGTTGGGTTTCGTGCAATGCAAACACACTGGTTATAGGATACAATACACAGCGTTTATTAAAACAATTAAGTACACACAATTTAACACAAACTCAATTTAAAATAAACTCAGACTCAAATTAAAATAGACATAATATAATAATAATAATATAATAATATGTGGGGACATTTTCACACACGGCCATCTGACCCCAAACTAGGGAGACCCTGTACTATGGGTGTCAGACAGCTGATATACATACGACACAAATACATTTTTTTTTTGTAAATACATACATATAAAGATAACATAGTAACACATAAACACAACGAATCGAGTACAGTTTCGGAGCTTCTTAGCTCCGATGCTATCAGACACTGAATTCTGAATGTCCTACTTGCTGTGGGCTGAAAACATCACGACTCTGTAAAAGTGTGCCAAAAGTAGTGGTAGATCACGTGTTGTCGATAATCTGTTAATCTCGGGCTTGCGATTCGTTTCATGCCTGTACTATACTATTAACCGGATACGACATATACAGGGTGTCCAGTAAATAGCACGACGTAAGATTTTGCTAAACATATATTGTGTTGTTTTGGCAGGTATTGACCCAAGCTATCACCCCCTGCAGTATGTCGTGCTATTTACTGGACACCCTGTATAACATTTTTTAAATTGCAGGGTTAATGTTTATTCAATTTTCGGCACCTGCAGAGCTAGGTATTCTGTTACAATCTCCCTGTCTGCTTTGTCAATCCCTGGCATCGGGACGGATGATAGCTCACTTCACATAGGTGCTCACCGAGGGAGATTGTAACAGAATAAACACACTGCACGGTCCCCTCTACAGCCCAGTTACGTGCGCCAGCCTCTGCGCGCTCTCATTGATAATATTAGGGGTTAAAGTATTGGATGAAATTGCCGATTTATACTGCAAAATTAAAACTCGTTTTTTTCCAAGATGTAACTTTTTTTTTTACCAGCTTTTTATTAGCTTCACCTGTATGTTTGTGTTGACGCCGTATCAATTTCCAAACGAGTCAACCGTATCTGGCAACACAGTCTACGACTGCATCCTGCAGCCGCAACCAATAGCGGCCGTTCTCCATCACCTGATGTGGTGACGCTCGCCATCAACCAATCACATGACCGCTACATCACGCCATACTCGCTACCCGCGGGACGGCGTCCACGCACCCCACTTGCTCGACGGTCGGTCACACAGCTAGCACATATTAAAAACCTAATTAAAGGCGCCTTCTGCAGCCTCTTTGTACAAATCTAACTTGTAACCTTGTAACATTGTCTAAACTGTAATTAAACCTAAGTCAAGAGTTATTTTGCCTATTTATTTTAACTTTGTTCCCTATAACGAACAAAAGTGGCGACCGTGACAGGACCCGCAAGGACTTGCACTTTAATCTTTTGTCGAGTTCAAAGGTCCTAACCAATAAACTACACCAAGCCGAAGGGGATTGCTCTGAAACAGGAACATTCTACGAGAAGAGGGCATGCCGTTGGATGGAATTCCCGCGGCAAAGAAGTATAACTAATTTGCCACGCGCCTACGCGAACAAGTCTGCCGTAGAGCTGTGTCAATCATGAACGATTCGATCATTTGACCCGGGTCGCGTAGAAGTATTGATGATTGCAATCGTTCGTTTTCAATGATCCGGTTCACCAATCGTCGATCCTAAGATTATAGATTGAGAACAACGGATTAACTCACTGTGTTGTCGGGATCCGTTGTTCTCAATCTATAATGTGTAACAATACTCACGTTTCGTTTAATGATCCTAAGATTGTTATAATTAATTTCCAATCATTCAATGATACGATTCAACCAATCGCTCACAATCGACAGATCCTTTTCAACTTATCTGGTTGCAGATTTGTAGAAAACCGACCAATAACGAGTGAGCGCGAATGAATGGGTTACAGACAAACGCAGAGCAAACGGTTGATTGTACAAAGTAAAAGGTAAAATTGTAAAAGTAAAGTATTTTTTTTCAATCAATCGTTTGATTTGTGTGGTTCACTGATTCAGTATTGAACCAATGATCGAACGATTTAAATGACCCGGGTCGTGGTACGAACCAATACTTGAATGATCGAATCACTGAAAATGAACGATTGACGCAGCTCTGCTGCCGCGTGCCGACGCATCCACGTGGCGCATTGAAGGTGCCTACGTCTTGGAACCGCCTAATCAGCCAAGAAAAACGCTGTGGAGCCCAGACACCCACCTGCTTGCTTGTTTGCCATCAATAACGTGCGCCCGTTCCTATCATTTTTCCTAGTTCTGTCCTCTTTTATCTGTGTTCATACTTAGGATCCGTTTCTCTAAATGTTTGGTGATCATTCTCAATCTATCTAGGGCTTGGGAAAGTGCGTGCCTATATTTGTTCTAGCTCTAAGCATTTTGCCTAATCATTCAAAGGGAATCTGCTGTCTAAAGTCCTTGCACGCTTAATCTTTTCACTATTGCACGTGGCCGCCTAATCTATTTCAAGTCGAGTAAGCCTAAAATCTATTCATAACCTAAATATCTAAAGTCATTTTAAGTTCCCAATAAGTTCTTCAACTATTTGCAAGATTATTTACCCATTGCAAATTCGCAAACCATAAAGACATTCTCTTCTGTTCCTCACTGCACGCCTATCACAGTCAGCGGTTTATTTGTGTGACGTTGATTCCAGCATAAACAGTCTTGCTGTTCCTGGGGTCAACTGCCTGCCGCTTGCATGTTCCTGGTTTAGCCTGGCTTGAGCTCCTGCGGTGCTGTGCTGATCGCTTGCTTCGCTTCGCTGATAAGGAGCCGGTCTCTGCGTGTGGGACTACGAAACGAGGAGCGTATCGTATACAATTTTTACTATTTGTTTTGTTTTTTTTGATAATTCATCGCAATGTCTACCGAATTAAATTTTTAGGAGTTAAATGCCAAGCGTGGGTCCATTAAGGGACGCGTAACTAAATTTAAAATGTATTTAGACTCATTAGGAACCTTTGACAGTATATCTGCTGTTGAAGTAAATAGGCTTTTTCTCATTTTTAAAAAATCGTGCAGACGTTCTTGAGACTGTCAATAAAAACAAGACAGACAAAACACCTGGCGCTAAACAAGTTAACCAGAACCCAGCCTTTCACAATAGGAACACTACACAAACTAAATCATTGGTAGCTACATCTAAGGAATCGTCCTCCTCTTCTCGCCCTTCGTTTGAGTGTGTAGTATGCTCAGGCAATCATCGTGCATACGAGTGTCCCTAAGGATTCCCTCCATTTAAGGCTAAGACACCTGAAGATAGGAACTCCACTGTTGCAACACTAAACTTGTGTCGTAATTGTCTGAGGCCTGGCCATGATAGTCAAAGTTGTAAGCTCCCCGGTTCTTGTAGGTCATGTAAACAAAAACACAACTCACTACTACATTTACCAGAGACAGTCTCCGGCCCTAGCCAACCTAAATCTGTAGTCATGTCTGCATTGTCGTCCCCAGAAGTTTTTTTGTGTACCGCTAAGGTGCGACTAACTAACCCAAAAACCAATGAAACTATTAGCGTTAGGGCATTACTTGACAGCGGGAGCCAATCGTCTTTCATCACTGAGCGTGTAAGGTCGGTACTAAATTTGACTCCTCAGCCATCAAATGTCAGTATTGTAGGTATAGGTAACAACACCCTAGACCAAAACCCAGAGCGCTGCTTCATAAAACTTCAATCTAATTCAACTTCCTTTCAAGTTTTAATGTACTGTCTAGTATTGAAAACTATAACTGATGACTTGCCCAAGCATCATTTCGATATTAGTTCACTAAACATAAACGACTTTGAGCTTGCGGACCCCAGCTTCAACGAACCATCACCTATTGACATGCTAATCGGCTCAGATCTTTTTTGGGAATTGATAGGTTCCAACAAACAATCCCTAGGGTCAAATAAACCTAGTCTTCGAAGCTCTAAGCTTGGATGGCTCATTGCAGGTCCTGCACCTATTCAAAGTCGCACTCCCCCGACTAAGTCACTAATGTGTAATTTTCTAATGAAAACTGAAAATCCCACAGACATCAAGGAGGAGCTATTTAAATTCTGGGAGCTGGAAAGCGTCCCAAAAATCCAACCTCTATCAGAGGAACAAAATCTTTCCGAAAGGCACTATCTCTCCACTACTAGCCGTGAAAGTGACGGTCGTTTTTGCGTAGGTATTCCACTAAAAGACGGACTAGATTGTTTGGGCGAATCCTATTTTATAGCAAAAAAAAGGTTCTTCAATCTAGAAGCTAGATTTAAAAAAAAACCAGAGTTGAAGAAAATGTACTCTGACTTCATTCATGAGTACGCTGACCTAGGCCACCTTTCCGAGTCTAAGGAGACTAAACCCCCTAATTCCTATTTCCTTCCTCATCATCTCGTCATGCGAGAGAAAAGTGAGTCAACCAAACTTAGAGTGGTATTTAATGCGTCTGAACCCACTACTTCTGGTCTATCGGTCAACGACCTCCAAATGGTAGGCCCCCCAATTCAAGATTCATTGTTTGATATTCTTCTGCGATTTCGTCAGTATCGCTATGTCCTCTCTGGAGATATAGAGTAGATGTATCGCCAAGTAAAAATAAGAGAGTCAGATCGCAACCTCCAGCTCATACTGTGGCGCGATAACGAAGACGAGAATCTTCGTACTTTAAAGCTAAACACGGTAACGTACGGCTTTGCAAGTTCTAGTTTCCTCAGTACCAGATGCATCTGGCAGGTTGGTGAGGAATGCACTGACACTCAAATTAAAACTATAATTCAAAGAGATTTTTATTGCGATGATCTCTTAACTGGGGCTGACACTGAAGATGAGCTCCGATACATTCAGCGCTCTGTCTCTGATGAACTTGCCAAAGGGTGTTTCCCACTCAGGAAGTATCGATCCAACTTATCTAATCTTCTATCTTCCGACTCCATCAATTCTGAGGATCTAATTATAAGCAATGCCTCTAGTACTCTAGGTATCGGCTGGTCTTCGCAAACAGACCATATTCACTTCCCTCTTACCTATGCACCTGACACGATCTTCACTAAAAGAAGTATTCTGTCATCAACCTTTAAAATCTTTGACCCCCTGGGCGTAGGCCTAGGGGGTCAAAGATTTTAGTAGGGATTTTAGTTGGGGGGGGAGTTTAGTAGGGATAGCAGTATCCCTATGCACTATTAGCGCAAAAATATTACTCCAGAAACTTTGGTCTGATAAAATTGATTGGGACGAACCCGTCCCACCTTCTATCCAAGTTGTTTGGGAAAAATTCAGTCGACAACTTAGCACTCTGTCGTGTCTTAAGGTGCCAAGACAGGTGTGTGCCAAGAACTCTTATGAAGTTGAACTTCATTGTTTTTGTGACGCTTCGCAGATCGCCTATGGAAGCTGTGTCTACCTCAGATCTATAGACATGGGTGGCAATGTGCATGTCAACCTACTATGTGCCAAGGCCCGTGTAGCTCCCATCAAAGCTTGCACTATCCCTCGCTTAGAGCTCTGTGGTGCTCTGCTAGGTGCCGAATTGAGCACTGCTGTCAAAAAAGCTGTAAGACCCGAACTAAAGCGTTTTGTTTTCTGGACCGACTCTAGTGTCGTTCTAGGCTGGTTAAAATCGCCAGACAAAACAAAAACCTTCGTAGCTAACCGAATAGCAGCTATAGGTGAACTCACGGACCTTAACGCTTGGCGTCATGTTCCCACTACAGCAAATCCCGCATTCTCGCTTCACGAGGTGTGGAACCCCAAGACGTACAACATTCAGTCTTATGGTGGCATGGGCCTGCCTTTCTTAAGGAACTCGAATCAACATGGCCTTTCCTTTCAGCCGGAAAAGTAATTGACCTACCAGAAATGAAGTCGTTGCCCGCTTTGGTGGCGGAGGATCCACCTGAGGTGCCCTTAGTAAATTTTGAAAAATACTCTAAATTAATTTCTTTACAAAGAATATATGCCTGGGTCTACAGATTTGTCTATAATTGTAATAAACCTACTAATAAGCTAACGGGAACTCTACAAGTTCATGAACTTGAAAAATCCATGACTGTTCTCACTAAAATAGCTCAAAAAGAATCCTTTGAAAAGGAAATAAGCAACCTAAAATCCAATAAACCACTTTAAACTAATACTCACCTGTGCTCATTAAATCCTTTTGTAGATGATGCAGGTCTACTTCGTGTTTGTGGACGCATTGATACGTCTGCCTACCCCTATGAAAAAAGACATCCTATTGTTCTAAAATCTGATCACTATTTAACAAAACTAATTTTTCAATCTAAGGACACCCAGCTCTTGCATGCTGGACCACAACATTTACTCTCTTCTATCCGTGAGCGCTACTGGCCTATAGGAGGTCGCAAGCTCGCTAGAGACGTAGCTAGAAACTGTTTTGTCTGTCGTTGCTTCAAGGGGACAACATTGTCCAATATAATGGGAAACTTACCCACTGATAGAGTAGAACCTGACTTCCCTTTCAGTACTGTTGGCACTGACTTTGACGGTCCGTTTCTCATAACCGATCGCAAGGGACGAGGATGCAAAATAACTAAATGTTATTTATGCATTTTTGTTTGCTTTAGATATAAGTGCCTACATCTAGAGGTGGTAAGTGAACTATCCAAAGATGCTTTCATACAAACACTAAAACGGTTCATTGCTCGCAGAGGAGTGCCTAAGATTATCTACTGCGACAATGGCCGTAGTTTCGCTGCCAAGGAGATTAGCAACTTTCTACAGTCTAATCGTGACTCTATAAGTGACTTTGCTGCTAGCCGGAGCATTGAATTTCGCTTCTCCCCCTATATATACGCACCTCATTTAAATGGTCTTGCGGAGGCCGGCGTCAAATCGGCAAAGTTCCATTTACACAGAACCAATCTCAACCAATCAATCAATCAAGTCAATCTCACCTAACATTTGAGGAATTAACCTCTGTATTTACACAAGTAGAAGCTATCCTAAATAGCCGACCCCTATGTCCTTTGAGCCCGTCTCCTAACGATTTCCAGTCTCTTACCCCGGCTCACTTTTTGATTGGTAGACAAATGACAGCGCTGCCCTCGCCGAGCTACATGGACTCCAGCCCGAATCGCCTCAACCGGTTCCAGCGCCTAGAACAAGCCAAGCAGCACTTCTGGAACCGATGGTCTTCTGAGTACGTCTGTGAGCTCCAACAAAGAAACAAGTGGCGAGTGAAGTGCCGGGATCTCAAGCTGGACGATCTAGTCCTGATAAAAGAAGACAACACGCCGCCTCTCTGCTGGCGCCTGGGAAGAGTAAGCCGGCTCTACATTGGCTCTGACCAGACACCTAGAGTAGCTGATATATCCACAGCCCAAGGTACAATAAAGAGAGCTCTCAATCGTCTGGTGTTACTTTCAACCTCCGAAGTTAATGATGCTTGAAAGCTGATCTAGAGCTTTCAACGGCCGGGAAGATGTTGACGCCGTATCAATTTCCAAACGAGTCAACCGTATCTGGCAACACAGCCTACGACTGCATCCTGCAGCCGCAACCAATAGCGGCCGTTCTCCATCACCTGATGTGGTGACGCTCGCCATCAACCAATCACATGACCGCTACATCACGCCATACTCGCTACCCGCGGGACGGCTTCCACGCACCGCACTTGCTCGACGGTCGGTCACACAGCTAGCACATATTGAAAACCTAATTAAAGGCGCCTTCTGCAGCCTCTTTGTACAAATCTAACTTGTAACCTTGTAACATTGTCTAAACTGTAATTAAACCTAAGTCAAGAGTTATTTTGCCTATTTATTTTAACTTTGTTCCCTATAACGAACAGTTTGTTTGTAACCGACTTCTTTGGGCGCGATTTTGACCCACTTTTATCGGCCAGATTTCGTTCAAACTTTGTAGATTTATCGAGGACCGATGTCAATACACTAATTTGATAAAATTAAAAACATAAGTCGTTCAAAATTAGTTGCCGAAAAAACAGCTATTATATACTAGGAAGGTACTGCACAAGCGCCCCTGGTGGAATAAATGTACATAATATTTATAGATATAACCAAACTAAAAAGTAAAAAATTAATAATAGTTTAAAAAAACTAAAAACACGCTTTTTATAGAAAACCAAACTAAAAAATAGAAAATAAATTTTAATAAATTATTTTATTTTAAAAAAAGCGTGGGGTGCATGGTGTCAATAGTTATAAATATTTTATTGACAGCTATGAGTAGACTGATTATCATTTTGATAATATCTTAAAAAGCACCCCACGCTTTTTTTTAAATAAAATAATTTATTAAAATTTATTTTCTATTTTTTAGTTTGGTTTTCCATAAAAAGCGTGTTTTTAGTTTTTTGAAACTATTATTTTACTTTTTATATTTACATTATAAAATATGAGAAATTTCTTAAGAAATTGCTAGCAAAGCTTGCTAGGATACCTAGCAAAATGTCGAAATCCACTGAGTTGAAGGCACTACTGAAGTCAAGCAATACAAGAACGGGAAGAGACTTTACTCTCCATTGCCCAGCGGATAGCGTCAGTTACTTTCAAAAGTGCAGTGACAGTACTATGACCCGAGAAGAAACCAGATTGGAAAGGGGATATTAAAGAGTTCGACGTCAAGAAAAATGTTAATTGTTTATAAACTAAGTGGTCAAAAACTTTGGAAAAAATTAAAGAATAGAAATAGGCCTAAAGTAGGATAGCAAGGATGGATTGTTAGTTTTAGATAAAGGTATGATGTGAGCTTGCTTCCAAACTGAAGGAAAAAAGCAACAGAAAAAAGAATGATTAAAGATGTCAGTAAGAACAGGAAGTAACGATGGAAGGATAAGAGTAACTATTCTTGAACACAACTTATCGTTGTCGACTGCAGAAGATGTAATCGCAAGGACAGATTTCTTAACGTCATCCTCAGAAACATCGCAAAGGTCAAAAGGAGAACATTGAGGCAACGGCAATTTGGTAAGGTTCTCCAGGGTCACAGCTTTGACAGACGAATTGAGAGAAAAGGGAAGGAAAGAAAAATGTTTATTTAGATCGTTGAGGTTCACGTCCTTGCACTGGTTGGAAAGTGATTTACCGGAAGATGCCTTTGCGATAGAACTCTAGGGATCTAGATTCGAAAATTGTATGAAAGCATTTTGTACTGCCTTCTGGGAATATTTTTTTTCAGCACATAGAAAATTGTCCAAATCACGAAAACCATGGTACTCAGTTGGAGCAAAGTCTGGCGAGTACGGAGGTTAATGTATGGTTTCTAACTGCAGCGGCAGACCTGACGGCCGGAAGCATCGCCGTGCTGCGAAAGCCGCAACGAGCGATGGCCGTCAGAGTCATCAGGGGATATCGCACGATCTCCTACGAGGCGGCTTGTGCACTGGCTGGATCCCCGCCCTGGGACCTGGAGGCGAAGGTACTCGCGTCACTGCACCGGTGTCGCGAGGAAGCGCGGGCGCGGGGGGAAATTACATTTCACATGTAAATAGTAACATTATATCTATTACTTTTACGTAAATCGATCTCCGAATAAAAAATTTCATAACCTAATTTATTACAATGAAGTGTTGCCAGTGTTGTACGGAAAAATTACCCATAATTCTAAACACTAACACTGTTGGAGTCTACTGTATTATTCTGGTAGAAACCAACAGCTGATCCATACATTTATGTTCGTAAAACTCGGAATAATTATTTATTAATGTAGATATGGATCTGCTGTTTTTTTTTGGCGATATTCAGGTTTTTAGTGAATTTTATTTTACCTTGAATAATTTTAACAACTGAAAGCATAAATAATGTAATTCTGTTGTATCCGTTAATATCGGACACTGTGTTATCTATGGCTTAAGCTATGTGGAGTACATTTTTAGTTACCAAGTAATCCGACTGTAAATAATATTTTGATGGGATGACAACGAAAATATTACCTATATATTAAAACTAGCTTCTGCCCGCGACTTCGTACGCGGATCCTGTTGCTTATGCCAGCGACAACGGGGTCGGCAAAATCGAAGATCTGATACGTCTGATGTTGAATTCTAAGAGCCCGGGGACGGGAAAACAACGGGATGCGCGAGACGATTCGAGACGTTCAAAAAGTACAATTTTGAATCATACCTCCGATGGCAGAACATGTGGCGTAGTCAATCATAGGAGTATACGTAAATGCACTCCGTTCCTTATCAACCCAAGGACGGTCGCCATGCCCTACGCTACGGCTATATCTTGAGACACATCCGATTCTTCAGATGACATCGACATTCTGTTCAGAGAATGTCGAAGTCGATCAGAATTCAAACGTTCGTTACGCTCTTCTTCTGTCTCTTCATGCCGTACTCCAGCAATTCTTTCTCTCTCACTTTCGAACTGATTATAAATATTTTGTTGTGTGCGTGTTCGGGACAATGTATGATAATCTCGATCAGCAGTTAGTCACGCATCACGTTCATCACTCGTTTCAAAAGACTTGTTAGTAGATGTGCGAATACGCTGAGAACTCAAGCGTGATTCTGTATCGGTAAACGTTTCCGATTCGCGAGACAATGCATGTCGCTCACGATCAGCGGACAGTCGCGCATCACGTTCCGCACTTGTCTCTAGACACCTAGAAGCAGATGCGTGGGTACGCTGAGAACTCAAGCGCAATTCTCTATCTGTGAACGTCTCCGACTCGCGAGACAATGCGTGACGTTCACATCAGCGGTCAATCGCGCATCACGTTCTCCACTTGTCTCTAGAGACCTAGAAGTCGATGCGTAGATACGCTTGGAACTCAAGCGCAATTCTCTATCCGGGAACATCTGCGACTCGCGAGACAATGCGTGACGTTCACGATCAGCGGTCAGTCGCGCATCACGTTCCCCACTTGTCTCTAGAGACCTAGAAGTCGATGCGTAGATACGCTTGGAACTCAAGAGCAATTCCCTATCCGTGAACGTCTCCGACTCGCGAGACAATGCATGACGTTCACGATCAGCGGTCAGTCGCGCATCATATTCTTCACTGGTCTCTAGAGACCTGGATGTAGATATGCATAAATACGCTGAGAACGCAGGCGTGCTTCGCGATTTGAAGAGGTTTCCACGGAGCGAGTTGCAGCCTAATGATCTCGAACACGCATCAAGTCTCTCCGGACGCTCTTCGGTAGATTCTTGGGAACTTATGATCCTCAATCTTTTAGCTCCTTTGGAACATTGGGAAAGATTTGACCTCTTTCTAGGCATGGTTATAGTTTTATTGTGAAGATACCTGATCAATTAAAATCTAAGTGACTGCTCCCCTGCGTTACCGGGTAGGCTACCGTGTCACGAAGATAAATGGAAAAGGAAATTAAACACTCAAATAACATAAGTCCAAAGGCATATTTATTCGATAAAAAAAAAATAATGGGAGTTTTGTTTTGAGTTTGGGAGGCCAGTAGGGTCAAATTTTCAATGATATACCATCGTCATCAAAAATCAGTCCTAAACTGTCACCGCCTTCACCGCGTGGAGGTACTCCCAGCTTATTATAATATACAGTGAAATTAGTAATAAATTAACAGTGAAATTTTAAAAATTACAGCTTTGATTTCCACTTCAGATGTTTCTTATCTTCGATTTTTATAAGTCAACAGGAAATGCTCATCAGACCGAACAACTTTTTACTATTGTGTCGAAAGATTAGACACAACATTTAAAATTAAATAATTCAATTACTTACATACCAACATAATTATTCATTTATTCCTTACGATATTTATTATACAATTACCAATGTCAAAATATTAATAGTCAAAATGTAATATTGTAAAAAAAAAACTAAAATAAAACAAAATCTAAATGTGCAGCAGAAATCGTAATATTTTAATTTCGCCATAACTTCAAAACCAAACGTTCAATCTTAATCATTCAAAGACCAAATATTATCTACATAAACTCTACTTAGTGATGAAATACTTTATTTTGATAAGGATTAATAGCATGAGTAAAATAAACGCGTTTAAATGTAGCCAAAAAAAAAATCAAGATTTTTAAATAAAAAAATGGTTGTTGTGCCTCACTCGACATAGATAGACATAGTGTGTCGCGGACTTTTTTGTAGATATTTATAAGATCAACAATTAATTAGAACATTTTATGGTTCTATCTTTTATAGTTTAGGCAGCGTACGCAAAATAAGTAACTTTTCTGGTTGATTTTTACACCTTGTGGCCGAAAAACCCAAATATCTTACGGAACCCTATTTTTCTCCAAAATAAAATATAGCCTATGTTACTCGTGGATAATGTAGCTTTCGAATGGTGAAAGAATTTTTAAAATCGGTCCAGTAGTTTTTGAGCCTATTCATTACAATCAAACAAAGTTTTCCTCTTTATAATATTAGTGTAGAAGTGTAGATGTTTGGCGCGTATACATTTAAACTAATTTGAATAGATACGCGACATGAACTCACAAATGAATTTCTAAGTATAAGTACGAGTTACGTTAAAAACAACAATTAAAACTTTTATAACGTTGTATAACGATAAGATGATGTGACTGTATTTTAATTAATATAAAAAACCACATTGACGACTTAAATTACGTACGTAACATTTTTTAAATGCAATCGTGCTATGGCATTTGGGCCATAGCACGATTGCATTTAAAAAATGTTATGCATTATCATTTTTTCTAGAATCGGGGAAAAAATATATTTCCTAGCAACATTTTTTTACGTGTGTGTGCGTGTCAGCGGTCGTAATTACATGCCGATCACTCACACATAACTTACTATTGTAGTGTACATTTTTCATAGACAGCGTATAGAGCGTCCCTATACGCTGCCTACGAAAAATTTACACTACATTAGTAGTAAGTAAGGAGTCAAAAAGTGGGATTGTCGATGAACAAATCGAAAACCAAGATTTTTACAAACGGAGTATCTCGGGATATTATTATAGTAGGGGAGCCGAAGATGCTAAATCGGGATTTACTCGAGCGTCGTGGAGATCTATTGGATTGTGAAGGTTAGATGCTAAAAAGAAAAAAAGGTTATGAGATGTATGCACTTTCACTGGTGGGGAAAGCGTGTACAGGTTTTTAAAAATGTAAAAAAACCGTCGCATGTAAATACTCGAGCGCGTCAGATATTAATAGTGGATGCGCCCCACGTGTTTCTGGTAACGGAAAAATGTTAATCTGCCAGTTTGCATAGTGGGGGTGGCCGTACGAAGGGGTAGAAATTAAGAAAAAAAAAAATTGTCGAATCCGTCAGATATTGAAAAGGTGAAGCCTCAAGTAGCTCCTATTCAAAAGACTGACGATTTGGACGCGCCCTAAGGTCATGGTCGATTTTTGAAAATGCGAAAAAATGTCGTGACCTCGTGCGCGTCAGATTTTTATACAGACGCTTCATCTTGATGTCCTAGTCGTACTGACCCATAATCTGACAATTATGTGGAGGAATTTCCATAATCTGACGGTTAAAAAAAAAAAACATGTCTTTTTGTTAATTTTTGAATGTAATAATTAATTTTTATATTCAATTGAATATATCTATAATCATATATCCATCATACTTGTATGCTTATTTACGTGTTTGCATGCTTGCTGCGTGCATGGTAAAAATATGTTTAAATATCATTATGCGTAAATAAATGTACTCGTATGCTGTAGAATGTTATGTTTAATCATTATTAGGATTAGATAAAACTATGCTTAAAAAAATGCGTAAGCTGTTATGCGTACTTAATGTTATGCGAAAATATAATTAAGTAGGAGAAACAGTTTGCTAAGTTATATTAGGTTTTAAAGTTTTATCCAAATAGATAGAAAACCGTAAAATTCTATCCTGTATTTAGAAAATAAAATAGTGTACTGAGAAAAAAAAAACAAAACAAATTTTTCAATCATCATCGTCAGTGGAATCATTTACATTTTGAAAGTACGGTTCGACTTGATCGTTATCTTATCTTTTCTTCATCTTCATCATTCTTTTTTAGAAATGACATCTCGCAAGTCAACCTAGGAGGTTGTTTGCTGCTTAACCGGACTTTCCTGTGGTGCCTTAAAATCAATTTAAGGCCTCCGGCAAGGGCAAAAAAAACTTACATGCACCACACTTAATTGATGATTTTAGTTACTTCGGCTTGTGCAAATCGGCAGATTATGTTAATTCCGTGATCCGTAACTAATTTCCTTCTAAAAAAAAAAATATCCGCGCTCGAGAATGTCCAGGTGACGTTTTTTTTTGCAACTTAACTTTTGACTTTCCTATTTTTTTATGTCACGCTCAAATCGTCAAATTATTTAAATGCACACTTGTCTGCATGTAATTAACTTACATTGCCTTAATCTGACACGCTCGAGTTTTTCTAATGATCGATTTTTTTTATTAATCTGATCGGCTGTCCTGGACATTCGACGCTACATGAAAGGCTCAGGTATGGTGGAAGCACTTCACAAGTCGTAAGGCTGCCCCCCATATGTTATTCTGCCGCGCTCGAGTAAATCCAAAAATCCCCACTACGACTCCCCTACTATTATAGACAACGAGAAGATCGAATATGTCAATGAATATGTATATTTAGGACAGCTAGTATCATTCGGAAATAATACACGAAGAGAGATAGAAAGAAGGATAACACTAGCCTCGAAGAAATATTGGGGATTAAGAGAATTACTGAAAAATAAGGACATCAATATTAATATAAAGAAAAAACTCTATGAAGTAGTGATATTGCCCTGCCTTACATATGGTTGCCAGACGTGGTCATTGAGGAAAGAAGACGAAGAAAAAATTGCTATCTGTCAACGTAAAATGGAGAGAAGCATGCTTGGGCTCGAAATGTCAGATAAGGTTAAAAACACTAACATCAGTAAGGAAACAAAAATAATAGACGTAAGGAAAAGAACACGATTACTCAAGTGGCATTGGGCAGGACACATAATGTAGGATGAACAATGACAAATGGGCAAAACGTTTAACGGAATGGATCCCAAGAGACAGGAAAAGAGAAAAGGGTAGAGCAAGTAAAAGGTGGAGAGACATCTTCAACGAAAGGTGTGGAGGGTCCACACCTTGGATGCGAGAAGCGCGGCAAAGAGATGTGTGGAAAGGTTTAGGGAGAGGCCTACGCCGCAGAGGCGACTACTACTAATATAAGTTAATAATAATATCTATAAATACACAATAGTAACGTTAAATTACCTACTTATACTATTTTTTACTTGATACATTTTGTGTAAGTTCGTATAGTAGTAAGAATTAAAGGCTATTTTTATTTTATTTTTTAATTTATTTAGTAGTAAATGTGTGAGTGAGCGGCATTTAATTACGACCGCTGACACGCACACAGACGTAAAAAAAATGTTGCTAGTAAATATCATTTTCCCTAAAATTGGGGAACAATTAATGCATTTGGGCCATAGCACGATTGCATATAAAAAATGTTACGTACGTAATGTAAGTTGTCAATGTGGTTTTTTATATTAATTAAAATACAGTCACATCTACTTATCGTATACAATGTTATAAAAGTTTTAATTGTTGTTTTTAACGTAACTCGTACACTCGGCCAACGTAATTGATTTACAGGCCACACATACGGGATATTGTCACTGTGTGTGTAAATGAACTAGTCGGTTGGTCGGTTATGAAGTTAAACTGTTTGGGTGCGTATGATATACCCACGTACACCAATTTTAATTGAATGAAGTCCAATATTTCAACCGTTTAAATAAGGACCAGGTAGTCGGTCAGTGAAAGCACTTGGCATAGATAAGCCTCGTGTCGTAAGATCAAACCCCGGCAGGTGTTATGGTTTTGGGTTTTTATTTTTCCTTTGTCCTATAAAACATTAATATTTTGTGTCAAATAAAATTACTTAAACAAAAAAATAAAAAGGTAATTAAATAAAACCAATAAAATAAATCTAAATATTTTATTAAATAACCTAGGCGTTGGAATCATCGATCACTAATAAAAGATGGAATGCGGAATCCTATTGTTCCTTATCGCTATTGGGTCATTAGTGAATGAGCCAGCTCGTTTCGACTATTATGTTTCTTACAAGAGTTGGCTTAGGGTTCAATTTGGCATGGGTTATAATATGAGCAAATAAAAAACTACGTGTAACCAATTTTTTTTTTTTTTTTTTTTTTTTTTCCTTTTGCATCTGCAATCGACCAAGTCATAATCAGATGTTTTGACGTTTTCATTCTTGTTCAGAGGGGCATTTCCGTAAATTCTCTCCCTCGGTTTTCACATTATAATGTCCGGCTTCTAGCATCTTTGGTCCAACTGTAGTATTTGCCATCTTTTCAGTCTTATAGTGTCCTTATTGGTGATAGTTAGATCTCTAGCGAGTTGATTTGTGTGGTTTTGCAGTCTCTCCTTGTATTTAGCAGAATATCTGCTTACCTCCTCCTTGATCGTTGGCATTTCCAAGTAATCATGTATTTCTACATTTCTAACAAACCATGGTGAATTTGAGATCATCCTCAATGCTTTGTTCTGAAACCTTTGCAGGATTTCAATACTGGAGTTACTAGCTGACCCCCAAAGCTGGATTCCATATGTCCATATGGGTTTAATTATGCATTTATAGACTAGCATCTTGTTGTTTAAAGTAAGTGGTGATTGCCTCCCAATCAACCAGTAGAGTCTCTTAAATTTTAAATCCGCTTCTTTTCGTTTTGTTTTTATGTGAGTAGCCCACGTTAGCCTTCGATCGGTGTAACCAATACAATTATTTATATAACGCAAACTATTGTAAAAATATTATTATATCGCTATTGATACCTAACTTTTTTATGATTAGAACACTATTGGCAACTTCATTAAGAGTTTATAAGACAAGACAAAGTTTTCTTTTTATTGAATATGAATGGACGTAATTGTTTTTTCAATGTATACAAATTTAAACAAAGTGGAATTGAAAGTGAAGTGAATCAACATGTTAGATAGTAAGAAATTAATTTAACTTCTAACTGAATAACAATAACATCACTTACACTTCAAAATATATACTGCAAATAACTGTCAACTACGGACTATACATAATAACTTAGGTGTTTATAAGAGAATCACGGCAACATGAAGTAGCTTTTAAACCTAAGTATATTAATAGTAATTCGGCTTCGTTTACAGTATTTTAACGCCATCCATAAACGACTTTAAACATTTCTCATCACTAAAATAAACACATTGTTCTCCCAATTAAAATGAATATAATAATATGACCTAGCGAATAGAATTTGTTTTTGCCGGTGAGCGTTGGACAGAAAAATCTTCCGTGGTGGCTTACTGCAACTTAAACCAGCTTCATGCCGGTCAGCAGGTGATATCGCACTGTTTATGTCACACATGTCATTATGTGTTGATGCAGTTATGCGGGTGGATAAAAACGGATTAGTCCCGTAAACAGCCTTGCCACGATGTCGTGGTAACGAGCCGAAGAATTCGCCTTCGGTTTTGGCCCACGTCGATGATGGTCTATTTCTTCAGAATACGCACTTCGATGGACACATAACTGCACGGTTCTCCTTAATGAATAAAAACAAAATAATATTTAAAATAATGCAGATAAACAATGGTGAATTGGTGGATAATTAATCATAGATAAATTAACTGACTGTCTTATATTACATCATTGTAATAAAACTTAATACCATTATTTATTTATTAGATAAATAATAAACGTGTTTCATGACTATTTTAATTACATAATTTAAAAGTTTTTCTTTATTTCGACTAAATGTTTTATGTTAGACAAAAACAGACTGGCATAAGTAAATTTTATCAGAATCAAATTCTGATATATTTAAATATTATTTTACATTAATTTAGTCATAGGTCAAAGGTGAGATAAGTTAAGAATTTGAGTTGGAATATTACTAACGTAATGAAAACATTGTCACGAGTAGCTTTGTTACTCACCGATATTAATAATCACCTTGCAATTTCACTAATGAAAACGTTTTGCTCATGCAAAACAATGAATTGCGTCTTGTTGCATGGTTGGAAGAAGTTGAAGCACAATTGGATCTGAAACAAAGAACGCACAGAAATATGAGTGTTCATCTATATACTTAGGATTGCAATTTATATTCGTAGACTGACAACTAAGAATGCTCATTTTTTATAAACTAAGGTGGAAGTATAAAAAAATAAACAAAAATTGTGGGTAGTTATATCCTAAACGGTCAAAATAAATTGGCTGAGAGTTCCGTGCGCACTTCTCAAACGTTATTTTACTCATCTGTGAACGGAATTGAATTGTTAGCAATTCAACTAGGTATTGAAAGTTTTATGAAAATTATGTTTACAAAACAAAAAGAATGTATTGCAACCGAGATTTGATCTTAAGACTTCTTAATAACTAACCAGATACGTTAGCCATTGCGCCAAACCTGTTACAATGATTGGGTCCGAAATATTATAACTTATTCAATTACACAGATTACTGATGACGATACATACATTGATATTATAGTTACTGCTTAGTGACGCGACATACGCACACTAATAAAAAGCAGAATTCGTTCGTTTTATTTAACGTTTGTGTATGTAACTCTTCATACCGCGTGTGCGTGCAATGTGTAAACTAATTACGTTGTTCCACTGTACTTATACTTAGAAATTCATTTGTGAGACCATGTCGCGTAAGTATCTATTTATTAGTTTAAATGTATACGCGCCAAACATTTTAATACATAATAATATCTTCAAAGTCAAAGTCAAAGTCAAAGTCAAATCATTTATTTCAATTAGACCATTGTAAGGCACTTTTGAACGTCAAATGAAAAAAAAAAAAAATTGATTATAGGTGCCCATTCCAAAAGGTAGTTTTGTATGGAGAAGAATGGGCAAGAAACTCCATACTTAATCTTTTAAAAACGATGTTAACAATATTTGCATTTACAGGAATTATATAATTATACGTGAATACGATGTACCTTGCATAAAAACACTAGGTATTTGAAAGTGTGTACAAAGTATCACAGATTAAGGAATGACAGACTAAGTTATATGTACATAGATACACAGTGTTCACATATTAATACAAATGTTGAAACAGTAGACGACTACTCCTTATATTTTAACAAACAATGAATCAGTATGTGAGCCTGAGCAGTGTATAAAAAAGAGTCAAATATATATATATGTACATATTTATACTTTGCATAATCACTCGAATGTTTCACTCGAATCTTCGTTGTCATCCCATCAAAATATTATTTACAGTCGTATTCTCGGATTACTTGGTAACTAAAAATGTACTCCACATAGCATACCTATAGCATAGATAACACAGTGTCCGATATTAACCGGATACAACAAAATTACATTATTTACGCTTTCAGTTGTTAAAATTATTCAAGGTAAAATAAAATGCACTAAAAACCTGAATATCGCCATAAAAAATACAGCAGATCCATACCTACATTAATAAATAATTATTCCGAGTTAGAGGAATATAAATGTATGGATCAGCTGTTGGTTTCTACCAGATTATTACAGTAGACTCCAACAGTGTTATTGTTTAGAATTATGGATAATTTGTCCGTACAACACTGACAACACTTCATTGAAATAAATTAGGTTATGAATTTTTTTTTTCGGAGATCGATTTACGTATAAGTAATAGATATAATGTTACTATTTACATGTGAAATGTAATTTTATCATATTCTTAATGTTTACCGGTTGTGCTATGGCAGTATTTTACGCAACAAATCGTCATTTTAAAATATTTCTTGCGAGCTGTGTTCAACGGAGCGTGACCTTGAGCACTGACGGCTCGCTGCGACTACTAGACCATTTAAGGCCGAGTATGAATACTCGTACTTTTGATGCTCGTACTATGTTTCTATGCGTTATTATTCTAATGTTTTGTTTTATCTATAATGTAAAAAAAGTTTCACTCGAATAACTCATCCCATAAAGGTTTAATGTCAATTTAAAGTATCTATTACTATTTTTGTAGTAACCCCTATTGGAACGAAGTTCCTTATCGCGCGTTGTGAAAGGGGGCTAGACGGAGAAAGTTCTTACGAAAAGTTGTCACGACATGCTATAATAAGCTAAATTGAATCGTTAGAACTGTCAAATAGAGTTCATTATTAGTTGAATGGCGGCTTTTCTATGAAAATATTGGAGCGAATTAAAACCTTATTTTTGCTATTTTTATTACTTCACAAACGCAGACAATTCGAACAGAAAAATTGAATCGTTGGAACTGTCAAATAGAGTTCATTATTAGTTGAATGGCGGCTTTTCTATGAAAATATTGGAGCGAATTAAAACCTTATTTTTACACATTAACCGTGAAATTCGGTTGCTCATAGCTCCTATTGTCCGGTCGGGCACCAGCCTATACGTTTCTCAGAATAATTTTATCATACCTAGTTTGGTAAAATTTCAATTTTTAACCGTTTACGTTTACAAAATAAAGTCCGAATTCGCTTTTCGTAGAATATGTTTATGTATTTAAAGGCGGCGCGGCGAACTCTTTGAACTAGGTACCTACGGCGATATGTTTAGTACTTTTATCATTGGCGAATTATTTGTAGTTGTAAGTAGGTAAGTGAGTAGGTACTCTTTTGCTAGAAAAAGAAAGGCAGGCAGGCGTAGGTACCTATAGGTGCTATAGGTAACCTATTTAAATAAATTAGAGCTATTCACAAACACAGTTTTAATCAACTTTGGCTTAATTAAAAAACTTACCTATTAGGTATAAAATTTACACTTCCCTGTATCGAAGCAACTGCTCAATATGGAGTCCATTTCGCTCGATACATAAACGGGCACGTTTAATTAAATTGTCTTTTAATTACATTATATTTCTTAATAATAAAAAAAATATTATTATAACTTAAAAAAAATAAAATTTTATTACAATTCCTTCACTAATTAATCGAAAGGAACTTCGTTCCATCCGGGTGTCCCTTGACACCTCTCAAGTTTTTTTATTATGAATAGATTGTGTCCATATTTTGCTGTTAGCTTAAAAACGGAAAAATAAAAAAAAAACTTAATTAAGGGAAATATGTTTTTTTATTTATAGTATATATAGTATATATACTATGTTATAGTATATATACTATATATACTATAAATGTAGTAAATAGTACACATGCTATATTTACTTTTTATAAGCATGCAATCATTTTTCACAATTGCTGTTTACATTTTATAATACTTGTTTTTATAGATTCTTGGAATCTTTTATTATGCAAAAAATAAACTAAAAGTACTTACATTATTGTCCATCGAGCATAAAGACTGTGTGTCTGCTAATTAAATATATTATAGTTTCTTTTTATAAATCTGGAAAATAAATAATGTTTTGTTGTGACATGTTTGTCAATGACAGTTGTCAACCTTGACAATTGTCAGTAATTCTTTTTAATTAGTTTTTGGCATAGTAACTTAAAACCTTCAAACTGTTAAATTGATAGTCGAATATATGTGTGTATTGCTGTATTTTATACTAAACAGCTGGACACCCGCTAACTAATGTATCTGGTGTTCTTAAAAATCCTTTACGCATTAAACGAATAAAAATAACTGGCAGACTACAATAATTGAGTCTGGCCGGTACTATAATACCCCGCTATATGACGATACGGGCGTTCCAGAAATAAAATTCATACTTGGAAAATAATATGAATTTTGGAAGAGCCGACAGGAAAGAAACCTGTCAAATGGGTCAGTCTAGATCTCGCTGTCCATGAAGTAACACGCTGAGTTACTTCAAAGTCTACCGGTCCACAACCAAAAGTCGGTAACAGTCCTGAGTCGTGCCATCGAGCTGTCGCGTGCCTGCTGCTCCCAGGGCGGGTCTTACTGTTAGGATCCCCCGGGGACCTCCGTCCCAAAGCTAGGAGCCGACCGCGGCAGTCTTATCTTCGGCCGACCCTGTTTCCCGGCCAGGCTGTGGAGCCTGGAAAGCTCTGCCACTACTTAGTGCGTCTAGGTTAGTGTTTTATATCTCTGTTTTTATACTCATCGCATTCTTGTGAGAGCTAATCAATTTTAACGTACAAGTCTACTTAGCCTTTTATTTCATAAAAGCAGTAGAATTGTCACACTGTGAACCATCAAAAAAAGTTTTGCACTGCCGAAAAGCTTTTCCTGTTTAGTCGTGCGACTGATTGCTGATTAAACAGGAAAAAATACTTAGCTTATTATATTCACATTCAGATCAGGTAAGAAAAGGTAGATAACGCACTACCTTTGTTATTAATTAGTGAAGTCATAAAACTCTGCTACTTCAAGTAAACACACGCGCGCACGCACACACATGCATCCAACTATGCTGATTTTCATTAGTATCTCACGGGGCGTCGCACACAAGGCCGATTTGCCAATTTACGATGACAAAGATAAAGTATGTTCTATTTACTATCTGACTTGGTAATTATGTGTTTTAAGTGTTAGAAGGTAGAAATACTATTTTGAGATGGTACATACAAACAACAAAAAAAAAAAAAAAAAGAAAAAAGTTTTATTTAAAGTATTACACAAAAAGGTCCTAAAATTAAGTTCTATGCTACCTACTGATCATCGTCATCCACATATTTATTAGAGTCCTCATTGTCCCTGTTTTTGACCTCTTCGCTACAAAGATAAGAAAGAAAGAAAAGAAACGAAATCAATGCGAATACCTAGAAATAAAGGGATCAATTTATCAAAGGGGGCGATACGGGGACGAGTTCTTTGCTTGGTTTGAATCCTCACTAGTTGTAGTTTGTAAAGAATTATAAAATATAATGGAACTATGTGAAACTTTTTTTAAATGTCTGTAAACTCAAGTAAATCTAAAAGATTTTTCCATGAATAGTTAAATTACTGTTCGATTTATGAAAAAAAAATGACAAGTAAACAACAATAATTAGAGTAAACACCTGACGCTTCAATATCCATGTTAAAAACCTTCAATTTTTAAACACTGCGGCACAAAACAGACGTATTACTCCGTCAAGCTTTCGGGCGTAACTGACTTACGTTTGCCGTGCGAGAAAAAGAGACATAAAGCGCGCCTACACAGGCTTTTGTGTTACTTTATTGAGCTTCATTGTGTTATAATCTTATAGTTCGTTTTTTTTGTTAATCTATTGATAGGCATACGTTTGACCACTATTTCACCTGATGGGAAGCGATGATGCGGTCTAAAATGGAGCACGCTTGCCTAGAAGTAAAACCTATTCACTCTTGACTTAAAGACTCCCAGGTTGTAGCTATCAGGAAACACAGACTCAGGCAGGGAATTCCACTCCTTAGCAGTACGCACAATGAATGTATTCCCAAAACGTTTCGTGCGAGTGGGTGGGATGTCCACCATGTACCGGTGGCGCATCGCCGTTCGTCTTGTGGTCCGATGATGGAACGGGCTCGGCGGAATTAAATTATGCAATTCCGTCGCACACTCCCCAAAAAGCAACCGATAGAAAACCAACAGGCCAGCAACTCGGCGTCGATGCGTTTATCGAAGAAGTTAAACAAAGTAGCTTTTTTAAGTTTCAAGACATCGCAAAATTATATTATTGTCATCCTAAATTTGCAATCCGGCCTTGTGTGCGTCGTAGAGCGCGCGCGTGCGTGCTTTGGATAGAAAGTGCCGCCCTGTGTAATTAAATGGTGCAAAATCAACTCCAAAGTGAACAAAAAGTTTGAAAGAATATCGTTTCACACGTAAGTATACACAAAACAACATATTTTTTTGTCAATCAATAATTATTTTAAGGTTATTCAAAATAGGTAATACCATTGTCACGAAGTGACGTACCGGGAAAGTGTTGTCAGTAGTTTTTTTTATAATAGCCCAAATTGTGGGTATATAGATTGTAGTACCAGACTACCAGAGAATGGGCAGCAGCGTTCTCTGTGCCTTTGTACTGCGATCGCCAATCCGCCTGCCAAGCGTGGCGATTATGGCAAAACCCCCCCTTGGTAAGGCCTATGTCCAGCAGTGGACGTCTTTGGGCTGAAAATGCTGAAATGATTATGATGAGATTGTAGTCGTCCAAAAATAATTAAGACCTACGTGATTTTATGTTACGTATACATTTTAACCTTGGTAAATATTTATTTTTTAATTTGCTTATGTTTTTGTTCAAATTCTTGAGTTCATATTTTTCTATTTTACTATCAAATATTGTGTTTTTAGTAAGGCTCGACCGAGATGGGTTTTTCGTTCTCGGCCGAGACCGAGACCGAGACCGAGAATATAATACTATCTCGGCCGAGACCGAGAGCCGAGACCGAGAATAGACAAAGAGTGAAAAAAAAAATTACTTTTTAATACAGCACTAACTATTTAATTTATTAATAATCAAAGTTGAATAACATTATATTATAACATAAAAAAGCAATTTCTCGGCATTTTCGCCTTTTAAAGAGTGGCGCCTCTCGTCATACAATTGTCCAGCTTTGCTAAATAGTTGTTCACTTGCTACGCTAGTAGGCGGCGCAGATAAAAACTTATTTGCTGCAGGCCTAAGCACCTTATAAGGTGACGAAAACCAATACTCAAAAATATTAGCATTTCTTTGCAGTCTTGGCTCTTTAAGAAAACATTCTAGCGCTATTTGGATCACAGAACTTGAACTGTATTCGTCATTGGTCATTGGCTCGTCTTCCAACTCTATGGAATCATGAGCTGCCCATAAGACTTAACCAATCACAATTCAGCTCTCTCACGCACTTACACCAATCAACTTCGCGCTGCGGCGCGTGGCCGCGCGCGGCAAAATTTGAATGCCGATCCGAACAAAGTTACAATCTCGGCCATGACCGAGAATCTCAGCTATAACTAGCCGAGAACCGAGACAAATTTCTCGGTTGGATTTGTAGCCGAGAATGCCGAGACCGAGACCGAGACCGCGATCTCGGTCGAGCCTTAGTTTTTAGGTTTCCAACAAATATTTGAATAAGAAACGAATGGGTAGCTACTGTAAGACTGAGCCGAAATGAACCACAATGGCAGCCATCCTCATCTAGTGTGGTTTGTTTAGAGCATTTTGATAAGACTGACATGTACGATACAAAACGTGAACTTCGCCGAATCCATAGAACAGGATATCCAAAAAAGATATTTTTAACTGACTTTAAAAAAAATGACTTTTAAAAGGAGAGGGGATCTCTTTTCCAATTTTATCAATTTTCTGTTATTTACCTATGTTGCGGCAGGGCTCAAGTTCGGCAGGGCTAAGTTCGGCAGGGCTAAGTTCGGCAGGGCTAAGTTCGTCAGGGCTAAGTTCGTCAGGGCTAAGTTCGTCAGGGCTAAGCTCGGCAGGGCTAAGCTCGTCAGGGCTAATTTCGTCAGGGCTAAGTTCAGCAGAGCTAAGTTCGTCAAGGCTAAGTTCGGCAGGGCTAAGTTCGGCAGGGCTCAAGTTCGGCAGGCGACCAACGGAACTTTGCGATCGACTATGGTCTAAGCAAGCCAAGTACTGACCAACCAAGTCAACCAAGTGTCGAGTCAACCAAACCGAGATCTTTTACGGTAGGGCTAATGGGAATGACGTTACCATTGAAAATAATCGGAGGAAGAGAGCAAACCGCCACTCTAGCCATCATACGCGAGCTTCCAATTGAGCCAGACATTTTGAGGGGTTTACGGGGACCAGACCAGGAAACTAAAAGACCAGAAAGACCAGGTCTTTGATAGCACCCCAAATCTAAGTCTCGGTTTACATCTTCTATAGCGTCCGATTAACCTTCCACCCGCGTAGCTGAATGCAATTAAATATCACCGGCATAAAGATGATACGAACACCGAAGACAGTGAGTAATAAAATTAATTAAGATAGAGAATAGAAATGGACCCCCAGCATCCAGACCATGCCAACTTAATGAGCTCTCGTCAACGCGGACCGATTGCTGACGTCCCAGAAGATAAGAAGAGAACCATTCCAGCGTCTCACAGAAAACCATCAGATGTGAGAGGATGGATATGAGAATATCATGACTGACGGCATTAAAGGCATTGGAGAAATCAATTAAAACCAACACAGTAACCTTGGTATCACCCATTGCTTCTCTAATGTCACCAGTCACTTTATTATTTATTTAGTTTTGTGTATATTACAGAAACCACTTCCACCTTCGAATGCGGCTGTGAATATAATACTACTACTACTACTACTACTGGACTTACTACTTTTCTGTTATTTTTTTTTTAATCGAATCGAAATCAACAAGGTAATCCTAACCGGCTCCTAAGTAACTTAGGAGCTGAATACATTCTTTGATTTACGATTGCGTTCAAGTAATGTTTGTTGAGTATTATTATGTGAATACTCAGATCAAGTAAAAAAAGGTAGATAACGCATTTAGAATAGACAACTGTCGCCACTTTTTTATCTATGTGTGAGTCCCTGAAGTGTAGCCACTTTTTCAAAAAAAGTCCCTGATAAATACGATAATACGTAATAATAAAAATAGGTAGTATGCGAATGCGAAATTAAACCTGTTTGTTTGTTTGGTTATTTTAAGTACTGGAAACAATATTCTTTAGCGTCAACAATTCAATTCAAAGAGATGATGAACTTAGCCTAAGTTAGGAATATTGTTTCCAGTACTTAATGATATCAATACCAAATATGTTGCCAAACCTTTATATCCAAAATTAAAAAAAAAAACAATTAAAATGGCCTTCTTACGGGACTGTTCCAAGCCTAAAATGAAACTAAAATGATTTTAAGCCTGATTATAAGTAACATTATTAGGTACGACCTAAAAAATGATTTACCTATCTTCCCCGATACGTATGTACAACTAAAAATGAACTATTATTATTTTCGTGATTCCTAGATATTCATAGTAAGGTTCTAGTGCCCTAGCAAGGTTCACTGTATTTTTTTTGGCTAGCCTTACAAGGAACCATTGGCTTTCCTAGGAACACTATATTTTTTCCTTTATTACCATAGAAAATTCTTATATACCTATTTCAATTGAGAGTAAAAGAATTTAACGAAAATAATAGTTTACTAACTTAAAAACTTTGCTGTGAGTGCGTATTATTATAATTTTAACATCGACGACCGAAGTCCGTGTGTTGCCTAATAGGAAATCTCCAGGGCCAGACGGGCTGCATAACTACTGGATCAAATGGTTCAGAAAGTTGCATGTTTGCTTGGCGTCTCGGTTTTAGTCAGCCTTGAAATCAGGATCGCTGCGGAGCCCAAACCTATCGACCGATCACATGTCTGCCAACACGTCGACACAATGCTATCATTATGTCTCCCTCTGAAATGGATGTAAGAATGGGCACCGCGGTAATAAGAAACCGCTCCTGATTGACATGGCCATCATCCAACAGGTTCGCAGATCCCGGATCTGTCGACGTGTTGGATAGATTGCAAGAAGACCATGGCTCATGAGGGTGCTAGAGTAGTCAAATATAGATGCCAATCTGCACACCTTCCTGATGTCGACTCGTGGGCAGTGAAGGACGGTCTTTCGCTATCTAGGTTGTCGCCATATTCAGAGGAATGACAAACCGATAAAGATTGTCAGGGCGATAGTTTGAGTCCGCTTTGTTCTGCGTAGGATTCAAGGGAATCCTTCTAGTAAGAAACTTCACTGAGGCTTTTTTTTGGACATCCGCGAGTGCCAGTGCAAGCAGACCTTCCCGGAACACGAGAGCGATATCAACGCTGTCACGGTGAGGGACTTCCACTACTCATTCTGGCCATTACACTCTTCTGATTATATTCATAATCATTTACACGGGCTCGATGTGGATTTCTGTGGATGTGGCTACGATACGGTGACCCATTTATTCGGAAACCGAAGGTTTTGTCTGTGCAATTATTGGAATTGAGCAAAAGGCCATAAGCCTGATATTATGTAGTGGTTGTGAATCGATTGGAGAGTCTGGGGGTGTAGGGTAATCAAAGAGAATAGTCTTTGAGGGTAATGTAGGTAGGTAAATGTTCTTGTCTGGCTAAGTTGGGTTAATTCGTAGTTTTTATATTTCGTCATAATTTTGTTCCACCTACCAAGCTTCCACTTTATTTGTTATGACAGAATAAATTTTAATAAACTCCCATTCTAAATTAAAAACATGAGCCCTAAAAACATAAGGGAACCTTTTCGCACAATCGCGTAAAAAAATAACAGTATCGGTATAGCGTAGGTAATTGACTCTTAACATGGTACTCGTAAGTAGGTACTACCAGTAGGTTATAAATAAAAATTACCAGGAAAACACGGGGTCTGAAGTAACGCGTCAGCCAACACCCTTGTTCGTCAAGATTGGCACGTCGCGGGAGGTAACGGAGTTGTGCAGAACCCTCGCAGTGATCGTTCGACGGTGATTTGAGACAATTGATTCATTAACTACTTATTTATGTATTTAAAATGAGTGATTATTAAAGTAAAGTGAAAATATAAGTGACGCTGTAATTGGTTATAAGTAAGTAGTTACAAATGGTGGGTACCTCCGCAGTTATATCCGTTGTGCCATATATTTTGATCGTGTGAATGATGTAATTTGTTTTTCATATTTGTGTGCATGTATCTCATTGGGGTCATGTTGATGAAGATGGAAATGTTGCAAGACTTTGTCTGGGGTGTCAATCTTTTAGAAAATGTTAATTTTACATTAGGCGTTGATATGTTCTTGCATCGTAATTGGTTGAATGTTAAAAACCTACGTAAAACATTTAATATTACTCAAAAACAACAGAAGATTGAAACTTAAATAGATTTATTATCTATTTTAATTATTGTAGCTTAAATATAGTCAGTACCTAAATAGAAAGGAGGTTGCCTAAATGATTCTTTATTTATAATACAGTACCTAAGTAATTAGTTACATATAGTACATACCTACTAACGTACACATCTAATTTCAAAACGGCAACAATTATTCTCCACTCTCTATAAAAAAAGACACCATATCAAGACAAGGTCAGACACAAATGGTGTTCTACGCCAAAACGTAAACTTTCTTTGTTTCTTGCCCCTCCCCTATTTAGATATCTTGTGTTTCCGATTCTAGTTAAAAAGTGTCTTCTAGTTATTTGCTATTCGCACAGCCTTTGACTCTTTTGGTTTATTTTAAATCGAGATTGTTTTTGCCAAAATGAAATAGAAAGAAAGAAAATAAAAGAATTAAACTAATTCAATTAGCGCTTAGATTATGGAACAAAAGGCAGATAGACCGCCCGGAACATGAAAGTGAAGCCAAAAAAGCAAATACAAATTAAAAAGCGAATACCTACAACGCGTTGTGTGCTGTATTGACATGATTCAGTATAGCACGAAGCGCCGCGTCGTTCAGAACAACAAATAAAAATACAAATACAAATTCAAAAGCGAATACAATCACGAGATTGTAGGTATTCGCTTTTCAATTTATATTTGCTTTTTTGGCTTTACTCTCAGTGTTTGGCGCGGTCTATCTGCCTTCTGTTTCATAATCTGAGAATTAGCGAATCAATCTGCTTCGTATTCAGGAACAACATCGCGGAATTTCAGTTTAATGTTCATCCGAAACTAATACTTAAAGTAAATAACCTAGTTTTCGGTTTAAAGAAGTTTATTTCTCAAAAAAAAAAAACATAAGTTCACTTAAATATGAGAAACATAACGAAGAAAAATAAAAATAAGTATAATGTCTTAAGTAAGATTTAGATTTATCAGCGTATCGCACCTTTTGATATTATGTAGATAACCTAATTATCCACGTTCCTAAACTAAACACGAATTTTTAGCTTTTTGTGTTCATTTTTATGCTTTAATAGTTTTTCTTCCGAAATTCGCAGATAGTCATTGTATGTTGTGTTCGTACTCTCAAAAGAAAGTTAATAAATGAATTAAAGTTAGATAGTTTGAAAAAGATAATTCTTAGAAAAATAGATAATAAAAATGACCAACATTTCCTTTAAGAATCAAACATTACGTCCGAAAACTCAGATTACCATAAAAATATATTTTCATATCAGATTTGCGTTGTAATGGCTGAAGTTGTCGAAGAAACTTTTACATTTTCGTTTCCAATGGCCGCCGCCAGGCTCGCTGAAGTAAGACCTGCATGAAGTTGCATATTATTGATAAATTGCTTTCCTGTTTTCCCAGGACCTAGACCCGATCTAAATATAGAATCTGGGGGTGGGCAGAGAGGTGCTGCGCGTAACAGCAATTGGTCATACACCTATCGATCGTAATAAGCGCATGCGATATTTAGTTGGCCGCGTATCGCACCGAGTGCACCGTTCCGGCTAAGAAATATTCCAAAAATGCCTCTCTGCTCGGTAACTAATTGCTTATGCGAGAAAGCAGACCACAATGGAGTCGCCGAAGGGATAATATTTCATCCGTGAGTAAAAATCTTCATTTAACATACAAACATTTACCCTGAAAATTGCAATTCACCTGTTCTAGTGACCAATAATCTGTTGCATTGCAAAACATGTACGTTGCTGTTGATGTTCGCTCTCGATTTTCGTTCCGCTACCACAAAGAGCAATGTATTACGTAACGACCGATAACGCCGCGAACTCAACACGCGTATCATGGTGAGGGTTGAAGGCTAGAGGTGCTCCTATTATTTATTTATAAGGGAAATGTCGATAATGAGAGGGTATTGTGTTCTATTAGATGTTTTCTCGTGATTTGTGCTGTAATGCGATGTTTTTAGCTTATAATTTGCAAATTTTGGAAATCACCAGTTGCTGAGCTGAATATTGCGCAACATTTACAGATTTCAGTGGGCGTAATAAAACATTAAAATATCAAAGTGATTAGTGTCGTTATAAATCATAACTATTTCTGATTAGTGTCAAAGCATAGGTTCCCGCGCAAACAAACGGCCAAGTGTATTAAAAAGGTTTTTCCTTTGTTCTGATAAGTTGCTTTACTTTTGTGATATATTTCGTGAAACATTATAGGTAGTATATATACCTATGTACAAAACAAAGAAGGAAGATGACGTACTGCGCAGGCTCGTAGCCATATTTTATTTTAGACAACCAAATATGGTGTCATCTGAAAGTTATTAGTTCTTCGTAATATAAATGTCGTTAGGACTACATTAATTTAAAATCAAAAATAAAAATCTTTCTAAATAACTACGGACCGTTATCGGTAAAAGTTATGATTCGTAACTGAAATCCCAGAGTTGCGTAGTGCGTGGTCTTCGTAGCGTAGCGGCGTCGTAGCTTCGTAGGCCTTCCCTTCCGCGAGTGCATGCGCACAGGTTAAAGCGTAGCTGTGCTACGAATGATCCGAGTTCTATACTAACATAAATTAGCAGAACAAAACACAACGCTATGCAACCCTTAACGTTTGGAATGATAATGAAACCATTAATACAGTTTACGATACGATTCGTTACTTTATTTAAGAAGAATACAACAACAAGAGAAAGGTTGGTCCTCTATAGCATTGCGGTCCCACTATACCACTGGTAACCCACTAACCTAAGCTAATCCAAGTGATTCACCAACAATAGAGGGGATCTGGAGCTCGGCGGCCGCTACCGCGGCACCGCTCGCTTCGCTCTTTCGTCTTGGTGCTTTAATGGTCACTGTTTATAACCTAACCCAATTTTTTTTCGTGGCATAGTTTTAGAACCACCATAAGGCCAGAAGTATGGTCAGTGTTCACTTCCATCTTTAATGATCTTTATATCTCTTGTTACAGTTTCCCGTCTAACGAAGAGATGCGGGCTAAATGGGTGGATATGACTGGAAGAGAAGAAGGATGGGTCCCTGGGGCCAAAGCCTTTGTCTGTTCCCGTCATTTTAGGGATAGTGACTACACCATAAAGAGATCTGGCAAACGGTACTTGAAGACATCGGCCATTCCTTGCGAGTATGTGGTGTACCGTCTCGTAAGTACTTAGTTTATTTTTATGCTGGCACTTCACTTGGCGTATTTGTGCGAATAATTACTTAACTTGGTTAATCTGTACGCAAAATACGCGCTGAGGCGTGGAGTTGCGGACACCAGCCCGTCATACTACTATTACTACTTGGTTAATACAGATTATACCCTATGTTTATTGAAATAAAGTCGATTTTGTATTATCCAAATAAGGTAAATATTTGCACAAATACGCCAAGTGCCAGCAAACGTGCAGACGTTGACGGCCTACCTTGTTGTTAAGGTACTTCTGCACACCAGAGGTCTTGCAGATGCATGGCCAATCCAGAAACAAAGTTGAAATGCCTTATGTGCCTGTAATTACACCAGCACCCATACCTTACGCTGCTTTGCAGAGGAAATAAGTATGGTGGGTAGTACTTTCCCGGATGACCTTATTCACAAAGTGACCTTGACCTTGAGTTCTGGTGACCTTCTTCACGGAAATCAATCAAGATTGAGCTGCGAATCTCCTTATTGTGCTTCAGGTGTACTAGACACCTGAAGCACACCTCAAGCTTGATTGATTTCCGTGGGATTTTGGTATTTATCACCCAAACACAGCTGATACGTTTGGCGCAGTAGTTGAGTGATTGACTGCTGCGCAGCGTGTTGCGGGTTTGAGTCCTGCCCAGTGTAAATATTTGCCTGATGAGCACTTATGTTTGCCTTTTGTGTGGTTGTTTGTATGTATGTATATCAAGCTGTCTGACACCCATAATACAGGGTCTGCCTAGTTTAGGGTCCGATGGCCGTGTGTGAAATGTCCCCACATAGTATATTATTATTATCTATTATTAAACACTTATTTACCAATCATACTGCGATCGCCAATCCGCCTGCTAAGCGTGGCGATTATGGCAACACCCCCTTCCCCCCTTGGGGAGGCCTATGTCCAGCAGTGGACGTCTTTAGGCTGAAATGATGAAACACTTATTTATTTTTTATATTTACTTTTTTTGGTGTTCATTTATTTGTATATTTATTACGCTGTCTATCTATTGGGGAGGCCTTTGTTCAACAGTGGACGTCTTTCGACTGATGGTGATGGTGAATACGTTGCCTTGAGTATTACCTAACTGGTGGGCAAACTAGACTACCTACGGAGTTTGATTGTCGTAATATTCCACTTATTTAAATAATTTTATAGAAGGCGAAGCCCGCGACTTTGGCTTGTGATTTCTTTACGGATTTTTTTAAATTAATAAAATAGCTCATTTACAACGTAGCTTCAGATACGTGAAATAATGTTTAAAATCTGTTAAATATTATTTGAGTTTAAAAATTACAAAAATTTTCTTTCGGATATTGAATTTCAAGTTTTCTTATATTTTTTTTTAGCATTTCACACCTCTTTTGCTCACGAGTACCAACCCTTTACAATTATATAAAACAAACTAAGTAATTAAAAAAAAATTATACGCTATTCACCAATACAGGACCCACATCGTAATGAGAACACCTCTATCGGCGCATGTGAATTTATCGGAGTCTGCATAGAATCCGATATATTCACATCTATGTGCGTATATCAGTTGTATCTTCTGTCTGCACAGTACCTACCACGAAGTAAGTGTAATAGGTACATACCTACTTCGTGGGACTCTCCCTCAGAGTACAGTCAACAGCAAAAGTAGATGATCAGAATCAGAAATTCAATACTAATTTACTAACACTAATTTATATAATTTATTACTAGTTTATTTATTAAAATTATGAGATTGTCACACACATACTGTTGAATCACTTAGACGCCACACAGTTCTGACGCGAACTCCGTTCATTAGTATTGAATTTCTGATTTTGATCATCTACTTTTGCTGTTGACTGTACCAAGTACTGTGTCAATTGTACAATGATGTGCGCATATTCTGGGTTAATAGATTCACGGAAATATTGCTACTATGTATGTACTTATTCTTTACTAGATTTGTTCTTGTGTTCGTTTTAAGTGCAAGGGGCAATGGTTAGTGCAGTGAATGTATCGGTTAAAAAGACCTATCGAGTGTTTGTGCGATAATATCAATAAAGGGATTATGAAACTGTAAATGTTTAAAACTAAAAGACTTTATTTAATTTTAAAAAATAACGGTATTTTCATTGTTATTTTGTTTTAATTGAAATAAGCTGCTAAGTCGCAGGTGTGCTGTCGATACGATGGTTGTAATGTAAATAAGCGTTAGGTACCAATCTTTCTCTTTACATAATATAAAACAAAGTCGCTCCCGCTTTATGTACCTACGCTTAGATCTTTTAAACTCCGCAACGGATTTTAATGCAGTTTTCAGCAATAGATAGAGTGATTCAAGAGGAAGGTTTATACCTACGTATAGATTAATCTACATTGCATCCGTGCGAAGCTAGGGCGGGTCGCTAGTTGTATATACATTATAATATTTCGTCATAATTATGTATTATTTAACTTTGTTTCTTGTGTGTACGTGACTAAAATAAACCAACTTAACAAAAAAAAACAGTGACCAATCAAGTTTAAAAAAGTCTGTTCGGTTTATTGTTCAAATTTACAATGAAAACTCCAGTCAGGCCTTAAGGGCGCGTATTCGATTTAACTCAAAATCTAAACGATTGCTACAACGGCGTAGCAGCATTGACACACACTAGTACAATACAATGGTCCGTTTGTGTGCATCAGAAAAAAAAATACGCACGAATCATTGAAATTCATCGGCAAACGACAGCGCGCGATGTTTTACAGTGCTTTTTAAAATAATTGTCTAAAATAAATGAGTTCGTATACGGACTGTTATATTAAGCATAACCTATATACTGGTGAAAAAAATTGTCAAAGTAAACCGATTTTGTACTTTTTCAACATTGTTTTTTAATACATAATAGTAATATTTTCGTAATTTTGGCTCTGTAGTAGACTTTAAGACTGTATATCATGTTGGATAAACGCATAAATCATAATATTGTGGTATACTGTAATGGTTGTATTCGTCCTGAAAGTTAACTCTGGCGTCTATTTTCATAAAACGCTATGAAAGGATTGTCTTCGCTTTAAAAAACCATAATTAAAAATTATGCTTTAACTCTGTAGTTCCCTAAATCAAGACTTAATCTTTCTAAAACTGTAATTGTCTTTAAATAATCTGCTCACATCGTTACGATATTGCTCTGGGCAAAACTCGAAAACATGAAGTTTTCGTCACGAATCGAATGCACGCTCTTAATTTTATTATCCATAGTATCATAGATGACGTTAGTACCTATTTCTTTTAGCCTGATGACGAACCATTGCTGCCTCAAGAATCAAACGAGGCAGAGGCAATTGAAGAGCATGTTGTGAAGTTCGAAGAATGTGCAGGACATCAGGTTGACCTGCCACCTGCTCAAGAAGAATATAATTATGTTCTGGACGAGCAGCCAGGGACGAGCCGTGCATTCACCCCTTTACAACCAGTACACGAGGCGGACAGCACCATTGCTACGATTTATGATCAAGACCAGAGCCGCGGTTGGCAATTCCAGGTAAATATTAAAAAGAAAACGTGATTTAATGCGGTAGGTACTCAGAGACGTCACTTAATATTAATAAATCATTAAGTTTAATTGACCAGCATAAATTGGAACGCTGTCAGTCAAAAATATGACAGATTGAGAAAATTTTAATGTTGTTGACATGTGCCATGTTATGTCGGCCAATTAAAGTTAATGGTTCATTATTACTATGTGACGTCTCTAAGTGTGGCAGTTAATTTAGCTGTGCGTTCAAGAGCGCGCTCAACTTTGCGTGCATTGAATTCTAACGATTTTATTGATGTACTTATCTCAAGTTTTCATTTGTTTCATTAATGTTTCGTTAGGAGAAGTAATGAAATGTTTAGCATTTTATAAAATTTTGTGAGCCACAGAAAAAACAGCATTTAAATATTTTGGTCGGCATCCAAAGATTTAATTTACAATTAAAAAAATCAGACAGCAATCCTTGTTCCGTAAATTATTTTGGTAATGGTCAAAAATTAAATCATAAATAGGCAGCTTACAATAACATGACTTAGCATAATAAACATTCAGTCCGCAAAATAACTCGATCTTGCTGATCGAGTTATTTTGATTTCATGATTGATCAGCAGAGAAAACCTGTCTATAATCAGTGTATTTGATTGGTATGCATATTTAAAACATGGTAAGCAAAATAACTAATTGGATTGCGTTTTTGTTGACTCGAGCGGCACGCAGCAAGTTAGTTAAAATCGAAACGGGTAGGTTAGGTTAGATTAGCACTGTCATTAGCACAGGTTCGTGGTCTGAGTCACTCCTTAAAATTTTGCTAATGAATTCAATTTCATCCTGTATAGATGGATTTGCAAAATTATTTTTTGTTCGAAAGAGGTTTATTCCGAAATGGTCACATATCAATTTTATCAAAATTGATTCAGCTCTTTTTAAGAATATTAATAAAATCCCAAAAAAAATACAAAGACGTTTTGGTTTCTTTAATCTTTGGAGGACTTCGATCTCTGTTTTAAGTGTGTCGCCGTTTCGGATTTGGATACTAAAAAGCGCCTTCAAAAACTAAAAAGTGAAAAATAACTTTAGCACAGAACACACATTACTTTAGTTTCAGAAGTCTGTGGCAATACAAAACAAAAAAGCCACCACCGCCACCAGCCAGAGATATGAAGTATAATATAGTATTATAACATGACAATAATACGAGGTAAATGTAAATACTTAATTAGTTAGGTTCCTACTATTTTCACTTTAAAACGGTCAATTTACTTTGATAGAACTTTTTTCATTTCTTTTTCTATTACGTCATAATTTGACTATTTTCAACTGACTTCGTATATTTTTTTGTTTTTTTTTTTAATGTTTGACCACGCATATCTTTTTTCAGTGTAGATAGTCCATTAGTATGATTCTTTAATTGATAGTGTATGTAACCTCAAAGTTGGTCCTATATAAATTTCAAGAAAATATTCCGCCCCTAAAGAAAAAATTATTAAAATTAAATTAAATTCCGGGTAGAAAATTAAGGGTGATTGAAATTTTTTGGTGTCGCCGTTTCGTGATTAATTTGTAAGGTAGACTGCCTACTCTACCTTACTAAAAGTTTTGTTTTTGAAAAATACATTGTGTAAAATGTCATTCGGTTTGTTAGCACCGAACATTTCCTGAGTTTCGTGTCGAGCAATATCGACGGTGGAAGGGGGCATCGTGACGAAATCATGTGCATAGAGCTACACATCAGGGGGGGTCAAGTCTCTTAGTAGCCAATGCGAACGTCGGTCAAAAGAAGCGAGTTAGAGACCACGTTATACACGAGAAAGAGATATCGCTATTAGTGTTTTGCTTGACCAATATAAAATATTCCTACCATATTGGTAGAATTTTGAGAATTTACGCAATTGTGGAAGAATGGTGTATACAGCGTTTCTTAATTTTTTTAAGTATAGTTTTGGTATTATATCCATGTGCTATCTACGTCTGTGAATAAACTTGTGTAATTACTGAAAAAGTTTGCTCTTTAGAAGCAATTAATAATTACAGCATCATACTCTGGCATCAATCAACATGACAACATCTGATGCCACTGTCATTTTATGTTACAATGTCATGGTCCTACACATCAAGCATCATCATTTCCAGTATAAAGCTGATCTGAATTTCCATACAATGACAGGTCAGCTTAAATTGGAAATTTATAGCTTGATGTGTAACCGTAGTGTGTAGTTAGGGTTGCCAACTTTTCTTGCAAGAAAAACAGTATAATTATTCAGGTTGGAGAAAGAAAATCAACAGTATTTCAATAAAATAAACAGTACTTTATTTTTTAATGTTTATAAACATATTTCTTGGTGCTTCTCGCACAACTTAGCAATTTAGTGTCATTTTTGAAGGCTTCATGAGGAGCTCATTTTATGTTAAATTTATGGAAGATCTATTTTTGTCTGCCCGCAAGTTTGCATTCATGGCAGAAAAAAGTATTTCTGTGGCGGGAACAGAAAGTAGCACTAAACAATTTTTGTAATATTTTTATATTCTTCTGAAGTGTTTACTAACAAATTAATGTTTGTGTAATGTACTCTTTCATAAATTACTTTAAACTTTTTTAATTCTGAATATAAATCACCCATGCTACTACTGAGTCTATGCAAATTTTAGTGACCTACAATTTTTCAAAATGCGTTTGCATTCTGAAGCGCAAAAGGCTTGCACTGCATCGCGCGCCTGTAAAAGTACCAGTGATGTTAAAAACAGTATTGCATGGACTGTTTTTTTGTCCGATAGTAAAAAGTATAATGTCGTGAAAAACAGTATAATACTGTTTTTAACCCCCTGGGAACCCTATGTATAGTGTACGATAGACTCAGTTCACAATTCTAGACTGAAGAGTACTATTAAGTATTCTGTGACAGAAGTGTAGAAAATCCGACGAAAATTTTCTACACTTCAGCTCATTCTTTAATTTAAGAATGAGTTTCATTAATATCGAAACTGCTTTTCTACTCGGAGACTTTAATTCGCATCCTAATGAACAATTTTATAGTGAATTGGTTTCTTTAAGTCGGGAATCTGAATTATTATGCGCCGATGTAGAACTGTTAGGAGTAAACTCTGACACTTTTAGTTTTATTAGTGATGCGAACGGCTCGAGACGTTGCGTTGGCTAGATCACTGTGTTGCTACGAAAGCAGCCATGTGATGTACTTTGGTCCGACCACTTACCTCTTATAATACAATGCAACTTAAATGAAATCAAACCAAAATTGTACAATTCAAGTAGTAATAAAAATCTGTCATTTAATAAAATAAAATGGGGTGATAGAAAACTTAAGCAAATTGACATTTATACTAAATTTTGTAATGATAATTTAAAATACATTGACTTTCCAATTGAATTGAGTGCATGTTGTGACTATGTTTGTGATAATTTGGACCACAGAATTATTATTGATAAAATGTATAATGACATTGTTGATATTTTATGCCAAGCAGCTTCTGAAAGTTGCAGAATAAATCATGTGCGGAATAAGAAGACAGTAGTGGGGTGGAATAAGCACGTCAGTGGTGCTCACAGGCAGGCCAGGCTAAAGTTTGAGCAGTGGGTGTCTTATGGTAGACCGCGCGAGGGTCGTGTTTGGGTTGATATGCAAACCAAATTAAAATGGACATGTTGGCGTTGCATCATTCTAAGGGCGACTTCTGCAGTTTCTGGAAGTCCACCGATAAACTCAATAGTAGGCCGGGCCTGCCGGTGAGTGTCAGCGGCGCTGCTGATGTAACAGGGATTGCCGAGATATTTAGGCAGCACTTCGCTGTTTCTTCACCGTTGGGACCGTCACAGTTTACAAGCAGTATTGGTTGTACAGGTCAGGAGTCTAGTGTCCGGTTTACGGCAAAGGAAATAAGACATGTTATTATGTCTATGTCGAGGGGCAATTCTCCAGGCCACGATGATTTAAGTATTGAACACCTTAAACATGCTGGTCATCATCTGCCCAGAGTCTTAGCGATGTTCTACTCCTTTTGTATAGGACATTCGTATCTGCCTGAACGAATGATGAAAACTGTGGTGGTGCCAATTATTAAGAATAAAACCGGTGATGTTAGCGATAAGAACAACTATAGGCCTATTTCATTGGCCACTGTTATTTTGAAAGTGCTTCACAGTTTGCTTAACACTCAGCTGGATAAATACTTGCATTTACATGATAACCAGTTCGGTTTCAAAGCCGGTCTCTCTACAGAAACAGCTATATTGTGTTTAAAGCAGACTGTCAAGTACTACACTGATAGAAGTACACCTGTCTTTGCTTGCTTTCTTGACTTGTCGAAGGCATTTGACTTGGTTTGCTATGATCTGCTGTGGCAAAAACTGCAATCAGGTCAATGTTGTTCGATGGTCGGGGGCTTACTCGACCCCATACAGGTTGGAGTGCGGCGTGAGGCAGGGTGGGCTTACCTCACCGACGCTCTTCAACCTGTATGTTAATGCGCTGATAGGAGAGGCTCAGCAGCGCGCATGTCGGTTGCCATATAATAATAATAATAATAATATGTGGGGACATTTTCACACACGGCCATCTGACCCCAAACTAGGGAGACCCTGTACTATGGGTGTCAGATAGCTGATACACATACACAAATACATTTTTTTTTTTGTAAATACATACATATATAGATAAACAACACCCAGACACAAGGCAAACACAAGTGCTCATCACACAAATGTTTACCCTGGGCGGGAATCGAACCCGCAACACGCTGCGCAGCAGTCGATCGCTCAGCCACTGCGCCAACCGTGTCGTCAATATTGGAGGTGTGTGTCTAAACAATATTAGTTACGCTAATGACATGGTGCTGCTGAGCGCCTCTGTCTGTGGTGTGTCAAGGCTGATTGGCATAATGTGAAAAGTATGCTGAAGACCATGGTTTGTTGTATAACACAAACAAGAGCGAGTGCATGGTCTTTCGGGCCAGGAGGAGGTGTTCAGGGCCTCAAGTCTGCTATTACAATAGTGTCAGAATGGCCTATCATCGATTTTCATAATGACGCCATTATATTAGTAGATTACCAAACTTGTCAAAATCAACAATTATGAAGTCAATTATAGACCATTCTGACACTATTGTAATAGCAGACTTGAGGCCCAGATTACTTACCAGCAATTAAACTCAACGGATGCCCACTTAATAGAGTTGAAACGTTTAAATATCTTGGACATTTATTAACCTCTGACCTGGAAGACGATGCAGACATTGAAAGGGAGCGTAGGGCGCTGTCTGTTCGTGCGAACATGATAGCCCGCAGATTTGCTCAGTGTTCGAGGGGCGTCAAAATAGCTTTATTTAGGGCAATTTGTACATCCTTCTATACTGGCAGTCTACGGGTGGATTACACGCAGAAACAGTACAGCGCTCTACGTGTCCAATACAACAATGCGTTCAGGGGCTCTTGGGGCTGTCTCGCTTCTGTAGCGCGTCGGGGATGTTTGCCGAGGCGCGTGTGGATTGTTTCCACACAATCATGCGCAAGCGGTGCACATCCTTGGTGCGTAAGGTGCGGGCCAGCCCCAACAGTACCTATCCTGAGTACATTTGCAGAACGTTTTGACTGTCAGTACGTGAACCACTGCTGCATGGTTCACTTACATAATTTATTATTTTAATTTTGTGTATTTTAATTATTTTGTGTATTATTAATATTATGTAGAATTTTCAATTTCAATTTAAATGTACCTATTATGATCCAAAATTGACTGAAATAAATAAATAATAATTATTATTATTCTCATTTATTCATTGTATATACATATAAGTTACATTTTTAAATATTAATACAAATGTGTGCTCATCTCCTTTTTAAGGAAATTTCCAAAAGGTTAGTTGACACTTCTCGTGATCCAAGAGCTGGTTTTTACTTTGGGCAGAGGTTAAGCATGGCCATCCAACGTGGCAATGCAGTCAGTCTCTTGGACACATTCCCAGATGACGGCGATGTGGAGGAGTTTTTTGATGCCTTATTATATTAGTTTATTTTTGGTTTAATAGTTATAGGTTTTTCTTAATACAAAAATAAAAACATTTAAAAATATAAATATTATTATTATTACTTTTGTTTTTAGCCTGAACCTAATTACGAGCTGCGTTTCCCGGCCTATCTATTCGAGGAGCAGTCTTCGCAAGATGCCGCGGATTCTTCTTTCGATGCGCGTTTTCTTCGCGAGGAGCCCGTAAGTGTCAGTTTATTACCATTATTATCCATTGATGTTATTGATATGATATTTACCCCAAAACTTGAAGAATCGTGTAAATGGTTTGGAAAGTAAACGTTTTTTAAAACATGTCTACACACTCATACTCCATTATCATGATAAATAACATTAGATGAAGAGGCTCGTAGAAGCAGGAATGCAAATCGTTTTAATTCATAGAAAAGTAAAAAACTATTTTAATTTAAACTGTTTTAACATACCTTTGGTAAATAGATAATAATAATAATAATATGTGGGGACATTTCACACAGGGCCATCTGACCCCAAACTAGGGAGACCCTGTACTGGGTGTCAGACAGCTGATATACATACACAAATACATTTAAATACATACATTTATAGATAAACAACACCCACAAGGCAAACACAAGTGCTCATCGCACAAATATTTACCCTGGGCGGGAATCGAACCCGCAACACGCTGTGCAGCAGTCAATCGCTCAGCCACTGCGCCAATCGTACCTAGTATCTAAGATAGTAGGTACTAAATATGGACGTATAATAATATAAACAAGTTATTAGTCTTTTAAAGATTATAGTTAACATTTTAAATTAAAAGTATAGTGAAACGAATAGCGCATTAGGTTGTTAGCCATTAACACTGTAATTTGAAGTGAATTGAATTTTCACTATTAATATAATTAAATAAAAGCTACAAAAAAAAAACACATAAATACATACATACATAAATAAATGTATGTGTATTATTATTTAATATTATAGGTTAGTTAGATAAGGCACATATATACTTTTTCTCTTTCTTTTCTCACACACTATTGTCTACGTTTCTTTTTCATTTCTCCTTTTGCAGGTCTGCTGGCAGAAATTTCTTAAGAAATAAGCAGTACCTTTAAACTCATATTTTATAATGTTTTTTTCCTGTGTTGTCTACTGTGTGTACATAAATAGTAAAATAAATAACTAATTTCTTATGGTAAATTATTAAAATGGTTACAATTAAGTGCTACAGCTGCTGTAATAATAGATTATAATTTCGGCGTTTATTGTAACTGTAACACACGTTTATTGTACTTTTGTTACAAAAGTGAGCTTTTAAAATAACCTTATTAAACCTCTGTCTAATGCTATATTGTAAATGGAGTATAGGTGTGAAATAAATAAGTAGGTACATTTTTAGCCCTATCGTATGTGGAATCCGTTGATCAGAACAAATTAGTCATCTTTACTGACTCAAAAAGTGCATTACAACACCAGGGCCTCAAGTCTGCTATTACATTAGTGTCAGAATGGTCTATCATCGATTTTCATAATGACGCCATTATATTAGTAGATTACGAAACTTGACAAAATCAACAATTATGAAATCAATTATAGACCATTCTGACGCTATTGTAATAGCAGACTTAAGGCCCTGGCTCGCTGCACCTCGACTTTTCGAGGTTTACCAATTGCCTACGTAATTATAAGATCGATTTTGAACATTTCTCGTTCCAAGACTGTTATTTTACAATGGATTCCATCTCACGTCGGAATTAGTGGTAATGAAACAGCAGATCGGTTGCCTAAACAAGCTGCTTATGATGGGGTTGACTTTCCACTACTACCCACTTATAGTGATAGTCTAGGGCTAGTTAAAAATAAGTGTCGCGAACTTTGGAAAGAAAATTTTGATAAGCGTTCCCTAGAAAAAGGAATCTGGTTCAAGACGATTCAACCGCACCCCTTAAGGGGCTATTAAACCGTTTAATTATACCTGGTAGATTTTGTGTGATTGTCAATGTTTTGTCCGCGTCAGACACAACTTCACGTGTTAATTAAACTATATAATATGAATATAATTAAAAATATTCACTTACTAAATGATTAAGAGGATGTTCTAGTTTAACATATATTTTTTTCAAATCATTTACACTGCACATTTAGACGTGATTGTCAGTTTAAAATCTGTAAAAGTCGTTTAATAGCCCCTTAAACTCGCCTTAGATAGATAATATTTTACTAGGTAGGCAGGACCTCGTGTTACTGTTTCGATTGCGCTCCGGACACATACCATTAAATAGGTTCGCATACCTCATGCAGAACGTGAGTTCGCCTTCATGCAATACATGTGGCCGAAATGAGGATGCATTCCATATTTTGATGGAATGTGTTCGAAATGAGAGGGAAAGACGTTTAATCTTTGGCGACAGTTCCATTGGATTATGTAATTCATATTTAGCTTGTCTGACTTCAGATAAGACAAAGATACTACTACATATGGTTAAGTGTGGTTTGAAGGATAGATAATCAGTATAATAGAATGATGTGTATAAAACTCTAATTTTGTGTAACTAGTGTAGATCATTTGTATTGCATGTTATTACAGAGCAACATATTCGCCTTCTGAAATGTAGATCACTACTGTTGGAAGACAATATGCTTCTATCTATTTTTGAAAGGTGTTTCACATTCATCAATAACGGTTATCCGTGTGACGGAAACAATAGATTGAGGTGGCCCTCCCGTGCGTTTCGTTACAACCAACATCACTATAAACAATGTGATTTTCATAAAAAAACTTTTGTATGTTTAAAGTATTAAATGACTGGATTTAGTGTTAGTTTACATAAATTATAAAACTGGGTGTAAGTCATACAATTATACAAGATTTGACTGCATTTTGCTAAACAAAGTGGTAACGCTGGAGAGTAGGAATGGAAACTTGCTGTGGATTTATTTAAATGGAATCTATATGTAAATTCATTACAAGCTAATATGCTCATTTGATTGATTGTTTGTTATTGGTTCTATGTGATTGGACCTCAAAAGCATTTTCGTAGTGGGATAACTCTGGTTCTATTTCAAAATCAGTACTTTAACTTGAGTCGGACATGTTTCATGAGATTATAAATAAAGTATGTTTTAAAAGCAAACCATTTATCCCTAGAATTCGGCGGATCAACAAGTCTGTTACCCGTAGTTACCGTCCTATCAAACAAATAGTTGTCAACACGTCATTGGGACACATACTTTGGCATTTTCATACAAATAGTTATCCGTAGTAAGCCACAGACCCTCTCATCGATAGATATCGTGTGCCGGTAAGATTTCTTACTCTCTAACAAATAATTGGGACGTTATAACCACAGACAGATAGGTTTTTCTATTACCAGTATGTCAAAATTGGAGATAGAATAGGTAATTGGGTTTGGCCGTTAGTGAATCAGCTCTTTAAATAAAGGATTAAAAAAAAGAAAACTTCTGTCTAATGCTATATTGTAAATGGAGTATAGGTGTGAAATAAATAAGTAGGCACATTTGATCTTTCTATTCCTGTAATATCAAAGTCAATTTCAAATAATTTAATTTCAATTAAACCATTAAAAGGCAATTTTGAACGTGAAAAAAAAAATCGAATCTAGTTGTCTTTTATAAAAGGTTGTTTCGTATGGAGAATAATGGGCAAGAAATTCCATAAGTACTTACTCTTAATCATAATAATTGACAACAATATTTTGTATAATTACAGTAATTATATTATTATTTTACGTGAATACGATGTACAGCGGGAACAGATCACTATACCGAATTATTTTTGTCCGAATTTCATTTTACCGAAAACTATTGACCGACGTCTTTTTTGCTTTATGCATTATTTGACATATTTTTAGATCATCGAAGTATCATGTGTCATAGGTATTATTTTACCGAACTATGTTTCTCCGATTTACAAAATATTTTTTTCCTATTGGCCGAAGTCTCTTTTGAACTATTTTCATTTGCCAAATGATTTATTTGCCATATTTTAAACAACATTTTACAGAATATTATTTGATCACAAATATATAGCCGGTTACTTGGTAGCATTTTCAACATTAAATTAAAATAGTGTCATAAAAAGTCAATATGTTACAAAATTTAGTGACAGAAACGAATCCCTGCAAAACCGACTTCACGCAGTCTTGTCTGCCCTACATCTAGAGTGTAATTTAAAAACGCGTAGGCGCGGAGGGGTTGGGCGGCCCGCGAGCTGAGGAGCAGGCGGTTTGAAGGCTCGCCGCCGCCGAAGCTGCGGTGGTGAGCGTTAAAACCATCTGCGACGATAAGCTCGCGTGGGGCCGCCCAGACCCCGCAGCGCCGGAGCCGTGACAGAAACAATGCCTGTGCATGTTCAAGCATGAAACATGCAAGCAGGCATGCATGTTTCACATGCTTGCCTGCACGCTGCATGCTTGCTTGCATGCTGTATTCTTGTTTGCATGCTGCATGCCTGCTTTCATGCTGCATGCTTGCATGTTTTTGATTTTTCGTTTCTTTAACGACGTATTTTTTTTCTGGTGGAGTACCGGTTATTATTGACTCAATATCACACATATTTACTTTTAGGCGTTTGGTGAAATATGGCAATTAAAACAGTGGTATAACGAATGTTCGAACAAATGTTATTTCGGCTAAGTGTAACTTCGGTGAAAAGTTTTTCGACCAAATTAAACGTCGGAGCGACGAAAAATAGCGAATTGATAATAGATCAACTGATACAGTGGCAGACGTGACTTAGATGAAGTAAAAAATTACGAAACGAGGAAAGTTGAAAAGTTTTAGGTGAAATGAAATTCGGTCAAATATTTTTCGACCTTATGATAGGTAACCGACGCCAGCACATCAAGCCATACCAAACTGTAAATTCTTCCCAATTGAATATGAACCTTATTTTATATTTGTAATAAAGTTGAAAATCTAACACGACAATTTAAAAGATTGTTGCAGCTTGATTTGCTGGCCTCTGTTCTTTGCATAAAAACAACTATATTAGAGTTTGTACAAAGTAAGTATTACAAGTTAAGTAATGACAGTAGGTACAGTCAACAGCAAAAGTAGATGATCAAAATCAGAAATTAAATACTAATGAACGGAATTCGCGTCAGAACTGTGTGGCGTACAAGTGATTCAAAAGTATGTGATTGTCACACACATACTTTTGAATCACTTCGACGCCACACAGTTCTGACGCGAACTCCGTTCATTAGTATTGAATTTCTGATTTTGATCATCTACTTTTGCTGTTGACTGTACAAGTTATATAATTATAAATATATACAAATTGTTAGTAGTAGTGAAAAAAATTTTTAACTCAAAAGACAACCGCCTTCATAACGTAAAAAATAACTTCTAATTCGCAAGCCGGCGGCTTTGGTTTTGCGTGTTGTTTTGTATTGCCGCCGACTTGCGAATTGAAAGTTATTTTTTACTTTTTGAAGGCGGTTGTCTTTTTTGTTAAAAATTTTTTTTTCGCTTTTTGTGGCGTACTTCTCATCATAGAAATTAATTACGAAACGGTGACACCAAAAAAAAATCTGTCATCCCTTAATTTTCAAGCCTTAAGGATGGAATATTTTCTTGAAATTAATATGGGATCAAAGGATGTCAACAATATCTGCCCAATATTGTACAGAAGGTACACTTAGTGGCATAAAATACACTAGATTACACTGAATAATATTGCACTCTTAAATTATTCATATAGTTGCCCGGGAATGAGAATAAAATAACTTTTATCGTAATAAAAAGGACGCCATTTTAGCACTCTATCAAATAATCACCTTACATAATAAAAAAACAAAGTTCAAGTGTCTTCTTTCTTCTGTCAAACGCAGAAATGAACGGAATGACATGTGTGAAGTGTCAACAAAAACAAAACAAAATCACATTTACGAAATGTCAACCCGAGTGACAACCAAATAAAACGCAATCGTGCTTTCATAGTTGCCACGTGTTTTAATTGTATTACAGGTTATTAGGTTACTATCTAAAAATGATTTATAAATAAAAATGCAATTATTTTCGAATTCCTCTATTTTTTCTTTACGCTTTGGTGCACGTGTACCTCGATGCACATATTTGGGCAAAATTGTACGGGATTTTGTTGATCTCCTTTGAGGTATACACTATCAATTAAAAAAAGAATCATTGAAATCGGACTACACTGTAAATAATTATGCGTGGACAAACATAAAATAAATATTTAAAAAATAAAAAAATGTTCATAAAATGAAAACTTCTGGGCCAAACAATGTTAAATTTTTATGGGACCAAATGGCAACTATTCCGCATCAAACTGAAGAAGAATCACGTAAATCGGATCATAAATCGCACAGTAATCGATGTACATACATAAAAAAAAATACCAACCGAATTGAGAACCTCCTCCTTTTTGAAGTCGGTTAAAAATAGGTACCTATTTATATATAACATAATAATCTATTCTAAAGCCGTACGGATTAATCGGTCATGGTGAAGCTGCGCTTGCCGCCGTCGATCGGTGGACTAGTGACCATCCATTTTCATACCGAGATTCCTCCGTGCCTCGGAAGGCATGTAAAGCTGTTGGTCCCGGCTGTCATTCCGTAGATCATTGACAATCGTTATAGGTAGTCAGGACTTCAGGAGCCAGTAAGTCTGATAACCAGTCTTACCAAGGGGTGTCGTGTTACCCAGTAACTGGGTAGGCAGTCGCTCCATGTACAACACTGGTATTCAGCTGCATCCGGTTAGACTGAAATTCGACCCCAACACTGTTGGGAAAGGGCTAGGCAGATGATGATGATGATGATAACCTATTCTAATGAAATAGACAATTATGTTTTCACTTACAATAAATGTAGATAACGTTTACAAAACCAACTGAAAAATTGCTATCTTTGCCAAACTGCAAAGACACAGAAAGGTTCCTAATATTAGATACAGTACGATTCAGTTTCAGCACAATTTCACGTGTCAACGGGGGTGAGGGGCGGGTTACTGCACGCTCAGTAGCGCACTTCACAGCCGCCATTAAGTTTGAATCGAACTGTACCTACTAATTCAAAGTCCAATGAATCGAATAATTTAGAATAGCATGCATTTAATACGGCGACTAAGTAAAACCAATATTGGTTTAAAAAAATAGTGTGGGTACCAGATATAATCTGTAAGCTGCGGCAGCTAATAAGGAGTATGTGGATAGATAAAAGGTAGCATATTAATTTATCAGTCTCAGATTAAGTAAAATTTACTTGATCTGAGTTATCAGTTATAACCTCTGTTTAATTTAAACTATAGCATCAAGTTTTTATTTTGGTAACTGAATTTGTATCTAAGCGGAAACTTGGTCATGGATAAAAAATAGAAAATGGGCATTCATAAATAATACAAATCAGATTTTATTTAACATATTTTGGTCGCCCTGAAGTCGACCGTTTTCTTAACTTTCTTATTTTTATTATATTTCAGAAGAAGACGGTCGACGTCAGATCGACAGAGCCCACTTTATATTACGTTTTCATTTCCGTATTTGTTTATTTAACTTACAGACGGCCATTAACCCTTATCCACCGACTGACTATAGTTCGCAAATGGAGTTAATGCCCTCTCCTAGAGCGCCTGCGTGGCAAATACCTCAACTGCCCGGGCCGTCCGCTGGGCCATCAGTAGACCATCGCGATCGTCTACAACAACTTGACGAAGTAACAGCTATTATGTCTCGTCGTCGGTCGAGCAGGAAGGTTAGTTGATAATAATTATTATTACTTTATACACCGTCACAACGGAAACACACATCATGTATCCAATGATTACTAATCATTTCTTTTAAAAAAAATATATATTAATGAACATTTAAAAAATTTAAAAATATGAAAAAGTTAAAAATATGAAATATTTTTCAATAAGAATGACGTGTAAGGTAGTTTGAAATAAAGTTGAAGTTAAAATATTTCCCAATGTGAAGAATACATTACCAGGAGTAGATTGATTTATTTAGCATATTTTTAAACACTTTTTCGTGTCATCTCGATGCCCATTTTGAGTTTATAAAAAAAAAGTGACAAGCGACGTTTACGGATCTATAAAATTGGCAGACGAGTGATGTGACAAGTGTCTGGGAATAAATAATCATTATTTGTGATATTATTTTCCATAAAACGATGCAATTTCGGTGTAAGAACTGCGAAACGACAGCTGTCAGTGTCACTGTTACTTTCAGTCGCCGTTTCGTTCTGAAATAATGAGCTTTTCCTTAAACTATTTCTTTTTGTTATTGCGGGGTTTTAAAAATATTGTAAATGTCTGAAGATACTCTCTATGTACCCAAGAATATAAGAATTAGAATTTCAACTTCTCTAAACATCTTATCATCTTTTTTTTGTACAAATCCTGCAATGATTCTTTCGTCATTATTAATTTTATTTCCGTTTCCCTACCTAAGGTAATTCCCTACCTTAAAGGGCTATTAAACGACTTTTACAGATTTTAAACTGACAATCACGTCAAAATTTGCAGTGTAAATGATGTGAAAAAAATATATGTTAAACTAGAACATCCTCTTAATCATTTAGTAAGTGAATATTTTTGATTAAGTTCATATTAAATAGTTTAATTAACTCCATAAATACATACATTTTTTAAAAGAAATGATTAGTAATCATTGGATACATGAAGTGGGTTTCCGTTGTGACGGTGTATAAAGTAATTTAACAAAATCTACCAAGTATAATTAAACGAAACTTACACCATCTTACAGACAATTTTATTATCTATCTTTTAGTATACGTCTTTTTATTTTAAGTTAAAGAATACTACTTTTATTTAATTTTTTCGACTAAATTTTGATAGTTTTGGACGCAGACTGCGTCCGTTCTGCGTCAGTTCTCCGGTTCAGACCTCAGGTTAGTGCAGGATTATTGCGGGACACGGAAACTAAATATATGTCTATGGGTTTGGGATGTTCGAGTAGAGTGTAGATGGGTTTAACTATAAACTATGTGATTAATAAAGCCTCTGTGTGACCAATGAAAACCCTAAGTATTTCTTCAATGATAACTTGAGTTTCAAATAGTGAGCAGGAGAATATTGTCTGTGGCGTTAACTTAGTAAAAAAATGCAAATTAGTAGATAGGTACTTACCTCGAACTCAGCTTTGCGAAAAACAAAAGAATTCCATATAAATTAATTAGCGGTCTTGTCAAATTTACCATGAATACAGGAAAAAAAAAGTATCTTCAATGGATATTTATTTATAGCTTATCCCTCATTTTAGCCTATTTGATCCCCTAGCAACGCCCTATGACCGGTCCTGCTCGAGGGTTCCCCTCACTTGCCCAAGTAATTGTTATAATACCTATTAATGGTATTCAATTTCAGGACATGTGTGTATATTGCAAATTGCTTAACCTTTTTAAACTAAAATGCATTCAAACGCATTGGTCACGCAATAAGCGCCTATACATTCGTTATCCTTCCATACGTTATTATTCTTAGCTTCCATATATAATATTATCTCAGAATATATTCATCACACGTATAAAATTGAATTTTAATTTGTCGAACGGGGTGACTTTGAAACAAGAGGTGACCTTTGATAATTACCTGAAATTCAAATATTTTACAAATTTTTACTCGTAAAATTAAACGCAGTCTATTATTTTATCTTATATTGGGAATCCAAGTTGTAACGCCATGTTTTGTAAACGGTGTAGGAAGTGGAAAAAATACGTTCAAAGTTAACTCTGAATATTAGTCGAAAATACGTTTTGCGTGGGGGTGACTTTAAACCAGCTAAGTATAAAAACCGTGGATATTATCAAAGCAGCCCCATTTTCAATATCAATAAAACTGACAGGTTATCATTTTCTCCTAAATTCCTCTCCTAAATTATTAATCATATAAACAAAGTTACTTGTGTAATCATTCAAAAAGTCGTCATTAATTTTGTATTTTTTTTCGATTTTTTATTCTAATATTGTAAAAGATACGTAGGTTTTTATTTCAAAACTAAACAATCTCACCCCGTTTGACCGTACCTACTTACTTACTATTCTGTGTCTATGCATGTGTCGCCGTCATCTGGTTGAATCTGCAATTTGATTGAATGACTAGCGCGTTCATTAAATGACAACATTCAATTGAATGACTAGGCCGAACGTTGATTGATCAAGCGTCACTCAACGTCCAACTAGTTAGCGGATTGTAACATAGCCCTTTGAACAGAGCGGACGTAAAATCAGTCAGGTGATTGAAATTTAGTTCATTGTTTTCCCACTGCGACCTAACCTAACCTCAAAACACTAAAGTTGACTAAAGGCGTAGGAGGGGGGAGCCCCGACGGGGCTCAAGGGTTTAAAAACTAACCACGAAGGGGATGGCGGGGTCGACGTTCGCCCGCTCGCTCGCTCACTAGACCCCGCCATTCCCTTCTAACCTAACCTATCCGAGTCGGCGTGCCCCCAGTCCCGAGCTCGCTACGCTCGCTCTTGCATGCATTAATGAGAATGCTAGCGTTATAGTCGGCTATATCCCATTCAACGACTATGCTAAATGACGTTCAGTCAAGACGTTGAACGTTACATTAAAACAACTTGACGAGTTGTCAATGAACGCGCTAGTCATTTAATCAAATAGCAGATTCAACCAAGTGACTGCGACGCATAGATGACCTCTCAACAGTCTCAATACGATTTTGTCACATAACAAAGTTACACCACGCCAGTGGCGGCGTTAAGCACGGGGATCGGTCTCAGGAAGGCGGTCCCGTGGGTTCTAAATAACCCCCATAGGAGAACATAACCCATAATTCACATAAACGCTTTATCAAATGTTTAAAAGCAAATCTAGCTATGTTCCTTTGAAATAACCTTTTTTGACAGCAAACTCCTCTGTACCTAGGTACTTTTTGAACAAAAAGCGCTTGTGTGAATCAACCCTATTTGGTGTAACCATGGAGAAGTAAGGAAATGGAGTGAGCTAGTGCTCACTCCTACTTAAAGTAACTCTATCACGGGTTGTTTTGTTTGGCTAATTGATAATATTTAACCTTCGATCAACAATATTTTTGGTTTTTTGGTAACAATTTGTAAATTAAATTTTCCGTATTGGGGGACCTTTTTATGGGACCGTATCTATGTACACATTCGAGTGGGTATTGGCACTCCCTTTCCTTACTATTCCTATACAATTTTGTATTATGCCCATCATTATCATTGCTTCTCATTTTTTAATATTGTTGTAGATACGCGCTGCAAAACAAGATGAGTACAGAGAGGCCAAAAAAATCAATTTACAACTACAGTCAGGAGAAATGAGTAATCATGACAAGGCAACTGCACTCATCACATTACAGCATAGTTGTATTGTTAAATTAAAAACAAAATACAAAAGGGTTAAAAAAATATTAAAACGCATTTCTGCTGTTTTACATAAGGTAGAGATCAGTTTATTTTTTTATTATTGGTAATAATAATTATTGTAGTATGAATATTTAGCACAAAAAGGTTATCAGCTAATGCACTCGGTAGCCAATCCTATCACGAAATAGTAAAGTAGTTAACTATGTGAATCGTGTTAGTTTCACTTATTTCTCAACAATTAATCTCAATTGAAATAATGATACGAGTATGCATGTTCCATAGAAGGAGAAATATCATTTTTTGGATCATTAGTAGCGCCGTAAAATCTGGGGACGTGTTAAATTCAGATAGATACTCTGGAAAATAAGTATTGATGCTAGTTACGTGTTTTTAAGCAGGGTTGCCGCTAGGGGAAGAACTGGCTTTGCACATCATAACGGACTGCGGGCTGCTAGGGGATTTTACATCCCTTAGTATCTAAGCAACCCCTCAGTAAAATGATTTTGCACATGAACAACCCTAATGCCGTCCTGAGCCCTGATTTTATTTGGGATTAACATAAATTATAAACTCATAATTATTTTTTTGCGAGTATTTATCTTAGTTTTCTGTTTGCTTATTCCTCCGTGTTTATATTAGGCACTACCGACTCGCCCCGGTTACGCACGGGTGCAATGTAGATACTAATGTGGTGTCACACAAAACAATATCAAAACCTTCCTGTTGATCCACTCTATCTCTAAACTGCATTAAAATCCGTTGCGTACTTAGTTTAAAAGATCTAAGTACTAACTGTACCTACCCTACCCACCCTACCTATCCTACCTACATCAAAAAAAATAGATTTTGTTTATACCACGGACTAGAAAAAAAGGACTTCATGCCACGCATAACAAAAGTGTGTCAAAAGTAAAGCACCTAAAGTACGCCGGACCGAGACGCACACACAGATCGCGGGTACGGTCGGTAGTCGGTTCTTTCGGCGCGGAATCCTTTTTTTTTCTAGTCCGTGACTATGATGTGTATGTGTGCGTGAGGCATCTTTGTACAAACGGTCTGGCTTACTTAGGGTGCTTCACTTTCGATATGCGCGGCGCGGAGTCTTTCTTTTTTTTCTAGTCCATGGTATAGACAAAATCTTTTTTATTTTTCATAATTCTATTTTATCGCGGGGAACCATACGAAATCGTTTGTGCTTGGTTTTGAGTTGTAATATTTTTGCGCCGTTGATTTACCTATTTATTTAAAAACCACATGAGGAAACCAAGCTGACATCATATAGTTTTAGCACACGGCGTCCAAAATGGCTTCATTACTAAGATGTCATCAATATACGTAGGCAGGAAATATACTTACCTACCTAAAATAATATTTCTGATTATATGATTTTTATACGTTCGAAGAATCAAATGCTCGAAGGGTTCACGGTTCGAAAAACGACATTCCAATTTTCAATACCTCAAATATACTAATAAAATTAGAATTCAGAATCACTTTTCCGAATTTTATTTGTTCCAATTTCATATTGTCGAAAACTATTGACCGACATCTTTTTGCTGTATGCATTATATGACATATCGTCGTTGAGCGTGCAATTCCGCGAAACTAACATTTTTAAATACCGCAAATGACTTGACCAGTGAGGACGCCTGCCCCCGAGTTCGGGAAAATGTGCAGGGTTATAGTTTTTTCACTTAAGATTTAAGAATAAAGATTTATTTTATCGTGTTTATATTATTCTGATTAAAGTCTAGGTTAAAATATATAAAAACAGTATGTTATTAGTTTTCGCTTTCTTAATGCATTTCTCGGATTTTGTCGTTCCATTGATTCCATAATCATCCAGTAACCATAATAATCTACACATAGTACGGGAATAATAAACTATTAGCGAGTTGTTTTTGATCAAGTGAATTTTAATGACAAGGAATATGAACCCATGTTTTGATTACCTATATTTAAGTTTTATTGATACGTGAGTGTAAATAATTATAAAACCGAATCCGTCACCATCATTTTTATTATTATTATTGCGTATAAACGAGTGTTATTTCTTTGACAATATATTTGAAATTAGTCACGTGCACCTGTGTAGGGACCAAGAAGCTATTATTAGAAGTTTGCACCGGATAAATGACCACCGGAGAATCACCGGTTATTTTCCGGTGCATACATCCGGTTAAAAACCGATTGATAACCGGTTTTATTGAAGGAATATTTTTAAATAATGTTATTAAATAAAAGGAAGACTTGTTATTCAATAAGTGGTGCCAATTCTGTTGTGCACGAGCTAAACTTATTTTAAGCTATTTATATCTCTTTCTCTCCAATGAAACAAGAAAGAGACAGATGTTAATAAGAGCTGACAATTTAAACTGATCTAAAATGTTCATTTATTTATAGTTCTCTTACTACTTGTCAGAAAGTATTGTTTAAAAAACACGAAGTTAAAAAATTATTTGACATCTATAGCTAAGTTCTTTTAGGTCGCCGTCCTTCCGCGCGCGCCGGCCGGTTGCACGAAGTATGTTGCGCAATAAAACTGTCAAAATTATATGTTTTTTAAATCAAAATCATAATCCATACTTAACACGTTGAACGCCATGTAGGTCACCGGTGACCGACCTTAGTGGAGGTTTTACCTTCAACATTTTTGGCCCGGCAGTGAATGACTTAATTACTTAATATAACTTAATCTACTATATTATAATTGTGAAAGTAACTCTGTTTGTTACGCCTTCACGATGAAACGGCTGAACTGATTTTGATGTAATTTCATATGAAGATACCCTATCACGCGGTCGAAGTCGTGGGAAAAAACTAGTTTATTATAATTTACTGAAGTAATTTTTTGATTTTACTCCTAACCTAAATTTTATTTGAATACCATTTTTAAACTAATAAAAAATTAATGAAAACTGTATTTAGCAAACCAATTTAGCATACAATATTCATTTTTATCATAGGCTCATAATTGTATGCAAACAAGCATACAGCATGAAAGCAAGCATACAGCGTGCAAACAAGCATGAAACATGCAAGCAGGCATGCAACATGCACAAGCATTGTTTCTGTCACGGCTCCGGCGCTGCGGGGTCTGGGCGGCCCCACGCGAGCTTATCGTCGCAGATGGTTTTAACGCTCACCACCGCAGCTTCGGCTTGCTGGCCGGCTCCGCCCGCCAGCCTCAGCCGCGGGGGCGAGCCTTCAAACCGCCTGCTCCTAAGCTCGCGGGCCGCCTCACCCCTCCGCGCCTACGCGTTCTTAAATTACACTCTAGTAGTAGGGCAGACAAGACTGCGTGAAGTCGGTTTTGCAGCGATTCATTTCTGTCACAAAAATTTGTAACATATTGACTTTTTATGATACTAGCATATAGCAAAAAAGACGTCGGTCAATAGTTTTCGGTAAAGTGAAATTCGGACAAAAATAATTCGAAAAAGTGATCGGTTCCCATTTTTTACTAGTGTTGTATATCAATCATCATCATCTGCCATTCTTCTTCAGACCTATGGCAAATACGTCTGACGACACTATTAAATAACTGATAAATATACTTTTCACGAACTGCCAAAACGCAATTCTCCTTAGATTTTGTACAGCAAATTAGCAATAGCAAATTGGGACGTCTTTTATGTAGAGGGATTTGAAACGGAAATGTATTTCGTTAGGTTACACTTAATGATTTCACATAACATTCCAAAATTTTTTAAAACCGTAAAACAAAAATAACGCCAGTAAAAAAATAACGTTATAGAATATCACTTTTATAGAACAATATTTAAAGTTACGTTATTTTTCAGTAACGTTATATGTCCGCTTATAATAACGATACAGGAGATCCGTTACAGATTGAAGGCTCAAGCCAAGGCCATTAAAACAATGGAGAATTTTTTTAAAAAGAACGACTGTAAAAGCATTCGGTAAAATAAGTGGGAATATTAGTTGAGGGTGCCATATTTGAGATTCAGAAGACTAAGCTAAATCTGGAAACGTTATCGGTATCGAAATAAATAACGTTATTATTTCGTTATTTAGATAACGAAATTATACATAACAGTATATGTTTAATATCGTTATTATTAAATAGTTCTAGATTTTGTTCCGTTTGTTAGTATTGTAGGGATCGAACATTAAGCTACGTTAAATGAAAGGTACGAATAACTTTTAGAAGACTATATTAATAAGATTAGCGAGAGGTAAGATTTACAAGACCGCAGCTCTGAGCCTAGCTGGGTCTCACTGACATAACATGTCATAGTATAAAAACTATCTTCTACATCATCCAAATATATTCTAAGGTATCCAGAAGGTTCTAACCATAGACTAAATAGTTATGGCTTCATTACATAAAGCCTCCCTGCTGGGCAACTCTCTACATCAGCTACGCCCCCTTCATGAATAAAAGGGACTAGTAGCTTTTATTCATGTACTGAACGTTCTGGACACCAATACTAGTTTACGAAGTAATTGACCAACTAACCTAACAACTACCTAAACCTATAGGAAAGTCCCTACTCTAAAGGCGGAAATGTCGATGGGGACGTCTCAGACGAGATGGTTCAATCCATGACGCATGGGATAAACAATTAAATCCAATATTATTAAAAGAAAACCGAATATATGAATGCTAAAAACGCTCATGCTATCATGTCCAAACCCCGCTTTATAAAAACCGCCTCAAAATCCAAAACGCGTCCCCCTAAACAACCGATATGACCAAATTCATATCCTCCATTCTTGGTGACCTATATTTCTTCCTATACGAGGTTTACAATTAAATTAGAAAAGACTAAACTCGAAACAAACTTTGTACACTTAATAAACCATGCGTGTCATCTCGACAGCTTATACGAGGTTTACAATTAAATTAGAAAAGACTAAACTCGAAACAAACTTTGTACACTTAATAAACCATGCGTGTCATCTCGACAGCTTACGCAGAGATTATACTCTGTTAGCGTAATTGGCTACGTCAGTGAACGAGGCTGTTGGAGTCCTATTCTACACTATTACTACTACAGCACTTAGCTTCACATTATTCGTTAAAAAATCTTGAAATCCAATAGACTTCAAGAAATGTGGGCACCATTCACCCATCAGACTTCGTCTCGTAGCAAATATGAAAATACAAAAAACACGCATTATTATCATGCCGAAATATTTCTAATCACATATATAACAATACACCTAGCATCAACTGTCCATCATGATAGGCCTAAATAACCATGGCAACGATGCCGTATAACGCCCAATAATTAATAAAATGACAAACAATACACAACCTAGAAATATTATTGACAAAAAGTTTCTATTTAATTATATTTGTCGTAACCTATACATGTCAAGAATTATTGTAAACAAAAAGTTTCAATTCAATTGTATCCATAAAAGATATTATGATACAAAACTGTTGAGAGCTAGCCATTAAAATAAAAATAAAATCATCTTTCAAAAATTGACAATAATAAAATTTACCTAAAGGAGAGTTCATACTACCGAATATTTTCTTCATCAAAGCTAGTCGTAATAAATTATATTTAACCAACTTCGACGGAATGAGGTTCTCAGTTCGACCTATATATTTATTAATATATTTTATTTTTATTTTACTCTTCTTTGAACCTAATAAGGATTTCAAACTCATGCGTGTTATATATTTATTTATTACAGCAGGTTGCGGAACCATATTATGTAATTTCGTATCACGCGCGACCTTACTATTCGCTTCAATAAAACTTTGGTTATCCGAACCAACATTATACTCGTATCGCGACGACTAGACGACAACATTCTCTTCTAACACATTTTGGTTAACCTGACCAACATCAAAATCAATTCGCGACAACTCGACGACAACATTTTCGTCCACCTCAACGAATGCCTTAACACTCGTCTTGCATTCTACCATCACCAAGTTCTCTTCCTGAACGTCAGTGACAACATTATCTTGTACCTGCTGGTACGAAACATCAACCACTTCTACTTTCTGTAATTGATCATCGCTACTATGATCGTCAGCGATGTCTTCATCATGTACCTCATGGCACAAATCAACCACTTCTTCTTCTTTCGGCACCTCGACATCAGGTTGCACTGAAAGATTTCTACTTAATAAAATAATCGGACCGGACTGACCCGATTCATCCTTCTCTTCCTCGTACTCTAGAGGGGATGAGACAGACTTCTGTGCCTAATTCAAATCTAGGCTGCTCTCTAGACAGCTAGACTCCACAACAGCATCATTTTCAACACTGCCTGCTTGGCAGCCATCTTTTTTATTTCTAAGGGAAAATGAACTATTAATATCCTCAGACTTAACTTCCTTCGCCGATTCTACTACTGGAATTACGGCCTGCTGCTGTAAACGTTGCCGCTTCTTTCTAGCGGGCCATCTCCCAGCGAATTCTTCCCTTATTCTGTCGCACAAATCTGTGTAATTTAAATTCTCATCATATAATATACAGCGATACAGTGCATGTGCAGTGCCTAGCAAAAAAGCTGGCAAAATTACTGCGTAATCGCATGGACGCCAATCTTTGCGAACTGCAACCGCCTCAAACTCTACGATAAAATCATCAAAATCCATACCCTGATCGCCATAATAGCATATTTTCACCCGGAAAAATCTCACGACTTGAGAAATGATTCATTGCAGTTTATTTATAGATTAACACTTAATAAAACGACACAAACACTTCTCTGTTCTTCTTTTAGGAGATGCAAGAAAAATCGCTCGTCTACAGTACAGTGTCCTTAATGACAACCAACGCTTAAACGTATAATTCTTCGCTGCTTTAACAGCGTATCTTCAATCTGGCCCTATTAATAGGCCTTCCAGCTACTTCTGCTGGAATATTAAATGCTCTGGGGGCGAGCACTCGCTTTGCGCATCTGAAAAATAATACTTCTAACCGGCGCAACTTCACCAATTGTAGGGCTCGAACATTAAGCTACGTTAAATGAAAGGTACGAATAACTTTTAGAAGACTATATTAATAAGATTAGCGAGAGGTAAGATTTACAAGACCGCAGCTCTGAGCCTAGCTGGGTCTCACTGACATAACATGTCATAGTATAAAAACTATCTTCTACATTATTCAAATATATTCTAAGGTATCCAGAAAGTTCTAACCATACACTAAATAGTTATGGCTTCATTACATAAAGCCTCCTGGGCAACTCTCTACAGTATCATTACAGCCAAGTACATACATTTTTTTACGGTGCTATTGGAACGTTACAAACTACGCGTAACGTTACTTTAAGTAACGTTTCAAATCTCTGCTTATTTAACAACTCAATTGAGTAACTTTCAACTATTTCTTGATTTCAAAGCAACTAAAATCCAGTTTTACCGTTAGTTGTAACTGGATTGGGTTTACAGCGCAAGAATAAGTGTTTTTTTAGAGAAATCTTGTCGTACTATTATTGCTCAATGGTTTTTTACTACCAAACCAATTGTCATAAGTAATGCGTCAATCAGCTGCACATTCAAGTCCATCTCTATATTACAGTCTCTTAGCCAGTCAAAACTACTTTTGACTGGTTTCAGTCAAAACCCTTATTGAGATAAAAAGCTTATGCGTTACCAAAATAAAAATACAGAACGCCCTAGTAATAAGAATCACAACAAAACAAAAGTTTTAAAAGGGTCACATAAAAAAACCTACCAATCTAATGAGTTTCTAAGTATTTAGGGTAAATTTTAACCGCTCAAAAGTAGTTTTGACTGGTTAAGAGTTTTGACTGTGACATCTAGGTACATTAAAACTTACATACTCATAGCTGCACGGCTAGTATTAAAAAAGTGATAAAAAAGATAAAAGATATTTTATTTGTAAAACATGAACACAGGTTTATAGTGCAAGATGTTGAGGTTTAACTTGGCCTCCATGTTTTACCATAGAATATGGCGTACAAAGTAAAAAGTTTTTCAAATTAAGTACACGGCTAAACCGAAACTCAAAGAATGTATCTATCATAATATTCATAATGTATAAAAATAAAAACAAAACAAAGGCAAACGAACTTAGAATAAAATAATCTTACTGTAACAAAACAAACAAAATTAATATAATATATCCTTTTTAAGGACAGGTACCTACCTACATAAGAAATAAAACACACACATACCTACGCAACAATTTCTACCAACAGAAAACAAAAGAAAAATGACAATATATTATGGATGATCTTCGAGAAAGTCTGTAAGGCTATAGTAACATTTAGTAATTAAATATTTTTTCAAATGCTGCTTAAATTTGTTTCCGTTTAACTATTTAATTAGTTTTGTTATTTTGTTAAATATGACAGGTGCCAGACATATGACACTTTTGTGCATTAATGCCGTATTGGCTCTAACAATACACAGTTTGTCCTTATCCCTACGATTGCGAATAACTAGGTACATCCATCATCATCATCTGCCTAGCTTTATCCCAACTATATTGGGGTTGGCTTCCAGTCTAATCGGATGCAGCTGAATACCAGTGTTTTACATGGAGCGACTGCCTATCGGACCTCCACAACCCAGTTAATGGGTAACACGATACCCCTTGGTAAGACTGGTTGTCAGACTTTCTGGCTTCTGACTACCCATAACGACTGCCAAAGATCTACAAATGACAGCCGGGACCAACAGCTTTACGTGCTTTCCGAGGCACGGAGGGAACTCGATATGAAAGGGATGTAGCTTAACCTGTGACCGATCGATCTGTACGGCTTTAACTTAGCCACGAGCCCCTCGAGCGTATAACTACATCCGATAAACGATTAAACAGACCGGGATTAGTCTTTTCGAAAACAGCTACCTCATAAATAAATAAGGACGGGAGAGTCAAAATCTTATATTTAATGAAATATTGTCTACAGCTGTCGATCGTATCAAGTCCAAACATTGCTCTAATGCATCTTTTTTGTTGTTTAAATACTATTTCTTTGTTAGTCGTGTTTCCCCAAAATATGACTCCAAATCTTAGGAGAGAGTCAACAATGCCATGGTATGCTGTAATGAGAGTCTCGTGGTTGACTACTGATGCAACTTTATATAGAGCATACGCAGAAGAACTGATTCTCTTGTTGAGCTGCTCAGTGTGTGATTTCCAATTAATATTTGGTTATTGCTATTCATCCAGGTTATTAATGATTTGATAGTGTCATTTATATATTTTTCATAGGTATTCTTATTTTTGGACTCAATAATTACAGTGCTATCATCAGCAAATAGCGTCATGGGGTAATTGGTTGCTTTTGGTAAGTCGTTTATGTATATTATAAACAGCAAAGGTCCTAAGACACTTCCTTGAGGTACTCCATATCTGACTATGCGTATGTCGGATTTGAATTTTTCTTCTCTCTTTTTATCAAAATTTATTCTAGTTATCTCAGTGTATTGCTTTCTATTTTTAAGATAAGTTTCTATCAGTTTAAGTACATTTCCTCTAATACCGTATGCCTCTAATTTACTTAGTAAAACGTCATGTTTGACGTAGTCAAACGCTTGAGTCATGTCACAATATACTGCGCATACTGGTACTTTTCTATTTACGTTTGTTATAATTAATTTGATGAAATCAATAATGGCCATATTGATGGTTTTATGTTTACGGAAACCTTTTTGCTCGTTAGTTAAAATATTTTTCAACACACTTGCTCATAAAATGGCTCTAATTTCACCGCAATTAGGCACATAATGGCACCTGTAATCAAACTGTGACTTTTTCATTGTTATTATTCACAAGTGAGTTACAGGGTTTTTTTTTTATTGGTTGAGTTGCTTTGTTCTTAAAAAAGTTTCGATACAAAAAAGGTCGTGTTCAATAGTACAAATAAATTAATGTACCTATTGCTTACTCATTTCATGCAACTTCGTATTTAAATAGATAATTTCAACTTGTACGTTTTTAATAAATACAACTTTTACTCAAATATAACTTTTGTTTTCTCTGTTATAAAGAAAACTTTGAATTCCCCATTTTGTACGTGGCTAGAACGCTATCGGCCAAAAGACAAAAAAAAGAAACCTCATTCTTTTAGTCTATGGCCGATCGCCATTATTTGATGCGCACGCATAGGAAAACTAATTAATCTTTCCTGCCATTGCGAAAAATTTTTCACAACTCGTTTTCACTGTTGAATATATATTTTTTGTATAATTTTCTTCACAAGTGTGTTGAAAAACGTCGTATGATACACGTGTGTATTGATGATTACCGTCCTCGGCTCTCTTAAGACCCTCACCTAACGGCTCGGATCTCAATGGCGCCTCAGCGGTAATCACCAACATTACACACTAGTACCATAATGTACTATTGTTTTTCTAAGAACGTGTAAATTTGGTCATACATATATTTTTCAATATATTTTTGATAATATAGATAGTAGGGCTATCGGTCTGTAGCAGTCCATGGCTTGCCTCCTATCTTTTTTGAAGAGAGGCTTTACGACAGAAGTTTTTAGGTTGTCGGGAAATGTTCCTGTTAAAATACATGTTTAATATATGGTTTAGAGGTATGAGGAACAGAGTGGAAAGTTCCTCATCTTCCGTAGAAAAGGGAGGCTCCTCCGACCAGACGGGTGTTGTGTCTGGTGGGCTACTGCCCGACGGTTGTTGTCGGGATTTTCTATATATCCTAATGTCGCGGATAACTCTGCTTGCGCGATCTAGGAAACGTCGGTTGTAGTTCGATTCATGTGAAATAGATGTCGCCACAATGGCTTATATGATCACATATTGAATTACTTTTGTAGAGATTTCGTCGTGACCAACACTAGTAGTGTGTTTGAGTGATCTCATGATGTTTAGTATGTCGTTAGATAAACATGGAGCCATATACATAGATTTATTAGATTTATATAAATGAAAAGTAGCACTAGTTCCAGATACCGAGACAGGTTTGATTTTATCAATGAAAAAATCGTTAAATGTATTACTATTACATGCGGATCAGTAATTATTTTGTCCTCAATGTTAATTGACGAGATCACATTATTTGGTACATTTTTTTTTAGCTTTGTTTATTATTGCCCAGGCTGCTTTTGTTTTGTTCGCTGACGTTTTAATATTAAAGTTATTCTGTGCGCGTTGTGTTAGTTTGATGATTTTTTGTAAGTTTTGTTATAGGTATTACAATTTTTATTTGATTCATTAGGTTTTAATCTATAGTTCCACTGCAGTTGTCTTTTGTTTTTGCTACATTTTTTTATCCCGTTAGATAATCATTGTGGTGTTTTTTTAGTCTTGATTTTTTATTGTCTGTATGGAAAACACAGATCATATAGTAGTTAGTTGAAAGGTATCCATAAAGGAATTAAATGCTATGTTTGCATCGTCAGTATTATATATTTCTGAGAAAGCGATACTTTGTAGATGACTTTTGAAATTTTGCATATTTTCATTACTGTAATCTCGACGCCTTATATGCCAATAATTTATTACATAAACTTTATCTACTGGTAATTTTAGAATTTGGGATGTGTGATCAGATAAGCTGAATTCAATTACCTCTGACTACACATTTTAGGCCTAATATTATGGGCGAAATTGTCAATACAAGTACCACTTTTAAGCCTTGTGGCCTGGTTTAATATGAGCTATTTTGTAAGAAAGCCGAAAGGATTGGCTTAATCAGTCTTAGATATCTACTGCTAGTGCATTCACTGCTAGATAACGGCATTGTCTCAATCAGGTTACCGTAATTTAAAAGGGGTTTAGAAAAATCGACCCATGTGAAACAACTTGAGTAAAGAAGTTTTCAAGGGAATATTTTTCAGCAGCATAATCATAAGTCTTTTATTTCAGACTAAAAGTCCATTTACAACTAAGAAACTTGTGTAATTATTATGATTTTAGTATTTGTAACCGACCTCAAAAAGGTGAGGAGGTTCTCAATTCGATTGGTATTTTTTTTTATGTATGTACACCGATTATGCTGAGATTTATAATCCGATTTACGCTCAGTTTAAGGAAAAAAGGATTTACGTAATTCTTCTTTAGTTTGATGTGGAATAGTTGCCATTTGGTCCCATAAAAAATTAAAATAGTTTGGTCCAGTTGTTTTCATTTTATGATCATTTTTTTTATGTTTGACCACGCATAACTTTTTTCGGTGTAGTCCGATTTTGAAGATTATTTTGTTAATTGATATTGTATACCTTAAGTTTGGTCCCATATATAATTTTAAGAAAATATTCCACCCCTAAGGATAGAATATTATGGGATGACTGAATCTTGTTGGTGTCACCGTTTCGTAATTTATTTGTAGGTTAAGAAGTAGGCACTAAAACTAACAAAAAAGACAGCCGCCTTCAAAAAGTAAAAAATAACTTTGAATGCGCAAGTCGGTGGCAATACAAAACAACAAGCAAAACCAAAGCCATCGACTTGCGAATTAAAAGTTAAGTACTTTTTACTTTTTGAAGGTTAGTTAAATTTTTTTGTCACTTAGCTCGTCTTCCAACACTAAATTATGCTTTATCTTGTGTTGGGAAACGAGTGCCAATTTTATTATTTTCTAGTAAAAGGAACTAGTGTAATTACTATGATTTTTATTTTGTTAGCTACACAAGCATAAGCACAAGCGGCACAGTTGGCCCAGTGGTAGGGTGATTGATCACTGCACTGCGTGTTGCGGGTTCGATACCCACACGCAACAAATATTTGAATGGCCTACAGATAGTTGTTCCGGGTCTGGCTGTTTGTGTATGTGAGTTTATATGTTTGTAAATGCACCCATGACACAGGAATAATTCATAGAGCGGGGCAAGGTTTAAAAAAAAAAAATCTAGTGTTGGGAAACGAGTGCCAATTTTATTTGCTACAAATCAGTTTTCTATTCGTATTAGTTATTAATTAGAATTAGAATTAGAATTTTTATTTCCATATAAAATTACAAAAAAGTTACAAACAAATAAATGCACTTATTATAAATAGGCTATTTTAAATGAACACTGACACTCAAGGTAAGATTTAACTTGTGTTTTGGGTGCCAGGGCTCTCGCAGTTAATTTTACTTATTAACAAATGTACAGTTTATGTGAGTTTTCAATTTATATTAAAAAAATAAAAAAAAATGTTCTAATTGTTTAAAACTAAGAACAGGTGTGAAGAGTAGAGGTGTGAGTGCGTTGTGTGGGTGAGATGTGAGAGGTGTGATATGTGTGGGTGTGTGGTGATTTGTGTATGTGTAGAGTGTGTTAATAATGTACTTAGCTCCATATTTTTATTCGACAATAACAAAATGTCTTTCTGTTTTAGGCGGATTGAGTCCTCCAGCGAAGTCCAGCGAAGAGTAGACCCTGATAAGTTTGCGTAGTTTTCTTTTTAGTTTGCATATCCTTTCCTTCGTTACCACTATTTTGCTCAATATATTGTACTACCCAATAGGTGTTCTCCTACACTTGTTATTTTCGGTTAGACCGACCACACTATCACTTTCTTGTGCTTTTATTGATAAAAATATTTGATGTTGTAATTTATTCGGTGTTGGTATGTTAGTAGCAGGGCTAACATGTGCAGCAGGCTACTGTTTAGTTACAGTTAACTTGTAACCAACCAATCACTTTAGGTAGCAACCTAGAACCATAGAATCACTGCTCCGCACAGCCAGTCATGTTATTTTTTAAGTTCCACTAACTAATAATTACTAATCTTATTTTTTCGATATTTGTATTTATTCGATATGAGTAGATGACAGAAGAAATTGAGATACCTCTTAATATAGTGTCAAAAATCGAGAACTTTAGGTATAAGTATTCGTGCCATGTTAGGGTTTGTAGAGAAAATATCACGTTTAACAGAGGGTGCTGTTAAGAGCGCCCATCCCGTCATATTTCCCATACAAACGCTCGTACGCGATTACGGCGTTATAACAAATTATTTTCCAAATATTTTTAACACACGGGTATCTTATGATTTAAATCTAGGTTTGTATGAAGTCAAAAGTAAACTTTTTTGAGAAACAAATTCAGTGAACACGCCCGAAAATCAGTTTTTTTGCACAATTTTGTCTGAACTTTGGCTGTTTATAATGCACTCATACATTGAAAAAGTAAAAAAACAGCTTCATAGAAACCTTGCACATGTAATGGAGATTCTAATTTACAATCATTTTAACCAAAAACTTGTAAAGCTTTTTTAAAAACACGAATGTCCTGGAACAAGTTTTGTGAAATTTCCGTGCGCCAATTTTCCTGTGATGTTATCGCGTTCTCACTCACTCGTTTGCTTTCGAGCTTTGCGTTGGTTGAAACAAAAAATTTTTTAATCACGCTCGCGTTTGAGATCGTTCGATGGGGAAGGGCGCTCTTAAACGTGATATTTTCTCGAACTGTCGCATAATAGCCGGTTTGTATGAAATCATTGTGTTTCCTATTGTTGCCACTAGACTGCGCTGTTCCAGTTTCAATACAAGAGTTTACGTCAACACGATCGAGTTCGAATAAAAACTCACACTAGGCCCTCAGAGTGAGTCGAGTAGGTATTTTGTAAAGGAATTTTGGCGGAAAGCAACAAAAGTAACAGTGATGTCAAAATTTTCTCTACGCGGTAGTGAGTCTTATATTCCGTTTACATTAAGATTAGACATTTACACAAACCTTTTTTACAATCCCTTCAACCGATTTTGACTTGTATTCCGTAGATATAAGGATGACATTAGAGGCAAAAAAGTGGTTACAATAACAACTGTTTTTTGCAGCTGCCATTTGTCATGCCTCCAACGCAATATAAGTAAAAAAGGTTTGTGTATATGTCTAATCTTATTGTGAACGGAGTATAGCTGTGCATGTTAGCCCTGCAATATCTGTTTTTGAATAGAATAGAATAGTTTACTTGTTTGTTTTATAATACCGCATTTACACAATCGTGTTCACCATTCGCTTCGACACTCGACGAACATTTGACGAAACATTCGTATTCGAGTGCCGTCGCGAACTACTGTTCACACATTCGCGGGGTGAATTATTTCGACATTCGCACACGAACATGGAGGACGTGAAAATAATGGCGGTATGCGCGCTACATTTATTGAGTTTATACAATAATTCAGGTTTTCTGCGTAAAAATGTCTATTTTATGATTGCGATGTTTTGGGTTCCAAATGAGCTCTCTTTTGATAAAGTTCTAGGAATTCTAAAATTCACACTTCACTCCATTCCATTTTGTCTACACGTCCTGTGGGGTCGGGCGCTAGCTGTCAACTGAATGCAGGCGAATGTATAAACAGTAAGTTCGTGTTCGCCATTCGTGCCCTTTGATTCGCGTCCGAAAAACCGCTTCCAACGCGAGCGCGAGACGAAGCACGAGGCGAACAGCGAGCGCACTGTTTACATATGCGTGATCGTTATTCGCCTCGTCATTCGCTTCGCGATTTGCACGAATGTGTAAATGCGGCACAACCAAGCTCAGTCAATATTTCAAATAAATAATGAAAAGTTATTTAAATTTATTACGTTAACGCGTTCGAATTTAAAATAAATATATTAGTACAAATTGCCATAAGATATACAATAAAACAGTAAAAATAAATATGGTCGTGCAGGGAAATACAAGAGATTTGATTATATTACTGAGCTTAGTCAAATTCACTATTAGCCCTGAAACTGTTGTAAGTTTACACTGCATATTTATATTTTTATGTATGGCAAGTATGGCGAAGGTCTGTCAAATGCTAACGAAATGTACAGACGCCAGCACATCAAGCCATACCTAACTGTCAAATTTTCCCAATTGAATATGCACCTTATGGTTTTGTCATAAAGTTGACAATCTATCAAAGAAATTTGACAGATTGTAGTAGCTTGATGTGTTGACCTCTGTACATCGAAGTAAGTAACAGTTTTATGGTTCGGAGAAGACTTAGCCATGTATAAAAATATCTATCTAATTCTAATAATGCTTTCAATGTCATCTATATTAATAAGAACTAAGAAGTATTAATGAATGTTTTAAATTATAAGGATAGAAGACAAACGAGATAGAAATGTTCTAAGGCATATTTTGACCATTAAAAGATTGGAAGTTTATTTTAATAAATAAATTGTTAATGAAAAATGGAAAACATCATCGGAGAGACGAAAACATCATGGATTCTGTGAAAGTACCTTAGTACGAACAAGGAATTGAGATGTTGGAAATTATAATTATTTTGAATTTTGTGTTAACTAAACATTGAAATGATGACCACGTAAGAAGGAATTAACACCCTTTCAGGTAAGTGAATAAAACATAAAAACTGTTAGGTGTTTCGCAAACGTAGCAGCTTTTATCTCTGAGTTGCGGCAACAGGCCTTTAGGCAACTAGCCTAACCTTTTGTCCGCCATGGTCATGTGTTGATGACAAACCAAAATTTACCCAGCACGCCACCGTTACGACTAAGTACATGACTAGACTTCTTCTTCTTCACGTTTTTGCTTTTGTGACGTGACAGTCAAAATGTTAAACCGATTTACATTATAATTTTACGAAACTGTGAAACTTTCTCCAACTGGCAACATTATACGAAAACTTTTATAAAGTTGATAGTTGCGTCAACTAACGTTACTCCGTTTGCGAAGCGCCATAATCTTGAATAACCAGACAATACACTTTATAGGTAGGTAGATTTTTTATTGGGTAGGTACTTAGGTCTTGCTAATTAAAGTTCGAAGTTGATTATAATGATCGTATATATATCGTACATTGATTAAACAATTTCTAACAGGTACATTTTATTTTTTGCATGCCTGTGGCATGGATGGTAATGCAAAATGGCGAGTTGCATACCTAAATGCCTTGATTATATAAATGTCCCTAAATGCAACAACACAATTCGCCATTGGCGCCTTATATTATTATGCCGACCTACCTACCAAGAGATTGTAGGAACTTACATAATAAAACCTTTGATTATATAATGTCTAGATGGCGCGTCGCTCTACAATCATAACAAAGAAAACGAGTCAACAATTTCAAGTATGTGTGCGTGCAGGCGTCGTTTTACACTGTGCATCTACGTCTCTGTGTGCGTAAATTATGATTATATAAGCAATTATGTATATAATTATACATAAATTAATATTATTATACATATATTATATCATATTATTATATCATTTATTATTATTATTACGCATTTGGGCTTTGATTATATAAGCACTTGTCAGCCAATAGTTGGCTGACACTTTTTGACACGTTTGCGTGCACTTGACGCTCCATCTAGACATTATAAGTAGGTATATAATCAAAGAATAAAACTAAGTACTGTAAGAGATCCTTTTGGAGGATTCTTACAGGTACCGGGTAGTGGCGTAATTGTTTTAGGTTTAATCTAGAAATGAAAGCACTGATTTATATTTTAAGATACTTTCAGTGTGCCCGTGACAAGATCAGGCTAAGAAGTCCTAATGTCAAATGTAAAACAATACAAGTCTACTATTTGAACTTATTCTAGAAGCTTGCTGAGTGTTCCGTCATAGAGAATAATATCTAATGGAAACACATCAGATCTCCACATGAGCTACGCCCCCTTCATGAATAAAAGGAACTAGTAACTTTTATTCATGCACCGGACACTGCAAACTTATACTACTCAACAAAAATAATTGACTAAATGACCTAATTTCTACCTAAACCTATCGGAAGGTCCCTACTCTAAAGGCGGAAATGACGATGGGGACGTCTCAGACGAGATGGTTCAATCCATGACGCATGGGATAAACAATCAAATCCAATATTATTAAAAGAAAACCGATTTTAGGAATACTAAAAATGCTCATGCTATCATGTCCAAACCCCGCTTTATAAAAACCGCCTCAAAATCCAAAACGCGATAAACAACCGATATGACCAGATCCATATCTTCCATTCTTGGTGACCTACATTCGATCCCAACATTGTTTCTCTAAAATTTTGAGTGTATTTATAGGAATATGTATTTAAGAAGGTACAGGGGGTGGGGGGGTGGGGGGGTGTTGCCTCACTTTTATCTATAAGCTTCTTGGTTTTTAGAGGGGTTTAAAAAAAAAAGAAATAGTAAATATTAACCATTTTTTTTCCAGGATTGTACAGCAAAATTATAATGGATTCGAATAAAGAGAATTAGAGGTAATTATCATCATGTAAATGGTACGAAAAATATGCTTCTGAAGTAGGTCGAGAACAGGGTCTCTGTAAAATTATCTCGTTTTGCCTATAAGTAACGATTGTAACGAATTATGTAATTAATAAGTAGGTAGTCTATTCCTAATAATATATTTTCTATCACTCTATATTTATTTGTCCTTTACAATTATTGTAATAAGTATAAATGTTAAATGTAATGTAGTTCGTGTTACACGAGATTGATAAACTGTATAAAACTGAATGTAATAAAAACCTTGGAAAAATGTCGATGCTTTTAGTTACCAATGTTTTGTCAAAAGGTAAGAACCAGACACATTTGCCAACACTAACGCGCCGTCTTACGTAGGCTAGGCGGTTCAAAGCAAACGCGATATTTTTTTTCAATAGGTTTCGACTGTTTGTTGTTTTCGCACCGCGTCGCGCCGTTTCGCGTTCGCTTTGAATCGTCTACGTAAGAAGCTGCCGTTACCAGGATCATAGCAACTATAAGGGGGAAAGTTGGAAAAAAAGAAAAGTGTCCAGCTTTAAACAGTAAATACCTAACTGTTCGAGAACCCACCAGAATGGTGCCAGCGTAGGCACAGGGTATGGTATGAATGTAGCAGTTGTTGACGGTTGAAAGAATTTCTAACTCGGCATCATGGACTAGAAAAAAAAGGACTCCGAGCCAGGCATATCGAAAGTGAAGTACCCCAAGTAAGCCGGACCGTTTACAAACATGCCTCACGCACACATTTACATCATAGTCACGGACCGGGACTACAAAAAAAAGGACTTCGCGCCACGCCTATCGAAAGTGAAGCACCGTACCGATCTGGGTGTGTGTTTTTTTTTTTTTTTTCGGATTGGCATCTCGCAGGTCAACCTAGGAGGTTGTCGGCTGCTTAACCGGACTCAAAAAATATTATTTTTAGGGCCTCTAGCCAGGGCATAAAAGCTTACAAACTAAGCGACTACACGCTAAGGGCACCCCCTGTGGGGTACGAGCCTCGGCTTAGGGCGTCGCTGGGAGAGGACAGCAAAGGGACAGGCTGGATCGGATCGCGCGTCGGTCGTACTTAAGGGCGCGTATTCGATTTAGCGCAACTTAAAGTCTAAATGATTGCTAGAATGGCGTAGCAGCATTGACACACACTAGTACAACACAATGGTCGGTTTGTGTGCATCAGAATCATTGAAATTGATCGGCAAACGACAGCGCGCGATGTTTTACAGTGCTTTTTAAAATAATTGTCTAAAATAAATGAGCTCGTATAACGGACTGAAAAATATTCTGTATATTAAGCATAACATTTACTTTCATAAAATAAATATATCAGTTATGTTTCTATTCAAATACTGGTGAAAATAAAATTGTCAACGTGAACCGATTTTCTACTTTTTCAACATTGTTTTTTAATACATAATAGTAATATTTTTGTAATTTTGGCTGTGTAGCTGTCTTTATGACTGTATATACTGTTGGAAAAACGCATAAAACAAAACATTTTGGCATAATGTAATGGTTGTATTCGTCCTGAAAGTTAACTCTGACGTCTATTTTCGTAAAACGATATGAAAGAATTGTCTTCGCTTTAAAAAACCATACCTAATTAAAAATTATACTTTCACTCTGTAGCTGTCTAAACCAAGACTTAATCTTTCTAAAACTGTAAATTGTCTTTAAATAATCTGCTCACATAATTACGATATTGGGCAAAACGCAAAAACATGAAGTTTTCGTCACAAATCGAATACGCGCTCTTAATTAAGGTGCTTCACTTTCGATATGCGTGGCGCGAGGTCCTTCATTTTTTTCTAGTCCGTGATGCCGAGTTAGAAATTCTTTACCCGGTCGCGATTGTAGGGCCACCCGTATTTAATACATTTTAACGGACACTATTTGATGCACAGAGATAGTTTTCCTTATATTTATGTACCCTCAATAATATCAACCACATATTCACAGCAACACACCAACCGAACGCGTCGTCGCAACGAAAACAGTACATATAATAGATACACCTGCACAATAAATAAATAATCTTTTCCTTTTTAGTGTTCTGTAGATTTTTAGAAATGAAAAGCTGTAATTTGGCATGGATAGACCTGTTAGTCACGGCTATCAAGTGGTAAAATAAAATCATTTAGCGTACTTCCTCTACACGTACAGTCTTGTGGAATCGGAAGTACCGTACTAAAGGTAGGTAAGTGCCCGACCCAGTTATTGAAAATGGCAATATCTGGGATATCTATGACAATATCACATTGTATTGGCATCGATCTATTATCACTGACAAAGTGACAAGAAGCTAATAAGCCTGACATAGTGGTGATAGATAGAGAGTCGCGCAATTGTTGTAGAAATAGTGGTTCCGGGTGACGAGAACCTGGTGAAAGCTGAAAAAGAAAAAACATAGTCTCTTGACTTGGCTCCCGAGGTTGTCGACATGTGGGATGTGAGTAGGAATAGCAGTCAGTCAATGTGCCGATAGTCTCGACGGCCAAGGAAATAATTGCTGAGAGCTTCGACCAACATCTGAGGAGGCTCTCATTGGGCCGCTGGATCTTGATCGCTTTCTGATTTAAGTCCAAGGGCTTGATTCAAGCCTTGAATCAGAAAGCGGTACTTACTCCAGGGCACGGTGCGTATTGTTAGGAGATTCCTCTCAGGAGCCACGCAGGGCTACTTTTTTTTAAATTTCTTATTGTTGTTGTATTGTTTTTATACTTATTAGGCAACCTTTTCACCGCCTCATTAATATAAAGAAGACCAACCAAAATGTGCCATAAATAAAAGATATCATCCAACACACATTAAGATATTAGATACTGAGCAAGTTAGACTTGCCAAGTCAGCGTTGTAGCCTCAAATCGCCTCGATACTGTCCTGCACTAAAATTCATCTCAGAGACGTATGCATATTATACCTACCTACTAGTGCAGGTCACAGTTTCAGTATTGGTACAGTTGCTTGGTTTCAGCAGCCCGGCGAGACATTATAATAGACCAAGTACGAAAATCAAAATACATTTTTATTTTTTTTAGAGGCCAACTAATTTATCTGTTAAATAAGTGTTGGTGTTAAGTTTAAATAATTTTGATGACGAATTGACGAGCAGCACCTGCTCGTCAATTCGTCATCAAAATTAAAAGTTCAAACAAAAGACGGCTCAATGTCTTTTACAAAGTACCTATTAGACCTACAACGGACATGCGGCTGCATCATTTCAACTTTTATATGAAACCGCATGATTTTAACGCACTCAACGGCCAGACGTCAAGCGCTCCTGTTGTCTTGGGCACAAAATATCAAAATATAAAGGTTACAGAAGGACCGCTCCCGCTATCCCCAAAAATAATTATCTAAACTTGCCAGACTCACTAGGGCTGCTACTGTATTGACTCTTGTAGGTTTTATTTGTGACAATATGAAATTTTATTGACACTGGTTCGAACTCTTTGCCATTTTTTATAACAAAATTTTCCTGTTCGTCATGAAATGTCAATTACCTACATAATTTATTAATTTTGACAACATGTGACAGTCGAGACTGAAGTCTGCTTGAATGGAACTACTTGAGAATGCCTATAAACGAAATGTCAATGTGTGCGTGCGAAAAATACCGGTTTGTTCGGAGTGGTCTCTCTGCTCGGGCGCGCCGCAGCCTTACGTAGTTACTTTGTGTCTTGGAGCTGTGGCAGGCTGCACACAGTGGCGTAGCTAGGCGTAGACGAAGTGGGCCCTCGCCCACGGCCTCGCTCTTAAAGGGGCCTCGCGATGCCCCATTAAATTTGATACCCGCAGACTACCACAGATGACTAATTAATTTGATTACTTTAACGCTCAAAAAAAAACGTCACAAAAAAGCAAGTTTGTTTTGGGACTTGCAAGAAGACAAGACATCGAGGTTGACCTAGGCGAAGATGGCGGGATGAGCTGGACGCTTACAGGAGGGATTGGTCCACACTAGCTTTGGACAGAAAGGGTTGGAATGAAGAAAGTGAGGCCTTTGGCCTGCAGTGGGACAATACAGGCTGAAAATAAATAATAATAAGAAGACTCTTGGGGTCTTTGGGCTCTTAACATTAACATAGGACGACATGGTGCTGCTCAGCCCGCGGAGAGTTGTTACGAGAATGTGAGGCCCCTGCTGGGGCATATGGACTGGTATAGGTACAATGTCCAAAAAATTGAATATACTTATGATTTTAATGGTCGCCGCCGGTGGATGCCCCGAATATAGGTACACATAATATTACCCTAAATGGCTGGCTTTTAAATCGTGTCACGAATACCTGGGGCATTTAATTACCGAAGGTCATGAAGACGACCTGGATATTGAGAGGGAGCGCAGGGCTTTAGCGGTCAGTGGTAACATGCTGGCCCGCAGATCCTCCCGCTGCTCTGAATAAGTTAAAGTACCTAACGTTGTTCAAGGCGAATTGTCAAAGCTTTTATACTCGTCAGGGAAATCTGTGGATCAGTCATACCAAAAGGTCGCTGGATGTCCTGCGCATCCAGTATAACAACATCTTCAGGATGATGTTGGGGTTGCCTCGCTTCTGTAGCTGTACTGCATCGGGGATGTTTGTGCACTGTATCTAACTGATGGCTTTCATGGCGTCATTCGCAAGAAAACAGTATCCCCGATCTGCAGAATGCTTGGGAGCTGCAACCTGTAGCTGATAGGATGTCTTCTACAGTATGGAGATCCTTCATTAAACGAGTAATTTATTGTTATGTATTTGTATTTTAATTTTTAAAATTTAGCGTGTGTGGATTTTATTATCTGAATTAAATTAATTTTATTCTTTTTTATTTATTTAAACATTCAATAAACAAATAATGGTTGGTAAATGCAAATATACCATACATTATTTCTTTATTTTTCTTAACGTATTTTTTTTTATTTAGTCTATGCTGTCCCACTGCTGGGCAAAGGCCACCCTCCTCGCCTCCACCTCGAACCAGCCCTCGTGGTACCCGTCCAGGCCATGTCGCCATCTCTTTCTGGGCCCTCCTCGGCGACGCCGTCCATCTTCAGGCACCCATTGCATGGAGACTCTCGCCCTGCGGTCACTCTTCATGAGGCTAACGTCACCCGCCCAATCCCAATTAAACCTGGCACTCTTTTTGCCTACGTCTGATATACCCGTTTTAGAACGCAGCGTGGTGTTCCTGATTCTGTCCTGTCGCTTTACACCCAGAATGCTGCGCTTCATTGCTCTTAACTCCAAGGCGGAACTTTTGTGACTCAGTGAGCGATCAGGTCTGTGCACCGTAGGTTAGGACGGGCAAGATACACATATCTATCGATAAGTTTTCGCTTCAGGGAGATCGGCAGATTACACTTCATTAGCGTCTTCATGGACCAGTAGCTTTTCCAGACGTTTTCGATTCTACGGTCGATTTCCCTCTCCTGCCTGTTTTCGAAAGAAACTAACAGGCCCAAGTTAATATACTCATCGACGTATTGTATTTCCTGTCCTTCCACCTCGACCCTACGCTTAGTGCTATTAGTCATTAGCTCAGTTTTAGACCGCTTCATCGCAAGTCCCACCCTGAAGCTAGTTCAGTTCTTGGAGCATGGTCTGGAGTTCCAGAGCTGTGGGGGCAAAAAGGACTATGACGTCGGCAAACCGGAGGTTTTTTAACCTTTTCGTGCCGACTTCACTGCCCTTGGTCTTTCATGTGGCTGCCAGTGACTTAAATAGGTCTTCGAGAGTGCTTGTGAACAATTTAGCGTGTTGCTACTGTACGGTAGTACTAATACTTATACTGTACACTGGACGCGGGAAAAAGTTGCTGGAAGGACTTGGGGAAGGCCTTTAACCGAAATGGGACAGCATAGGCAAGATAAATAAAATCACTGGGCGAACGCAACGCCATCTGTTGGTTGTTAACGGGCACCCTGAATTCGCTGTATAGCAAGACAAGTATACATTTATCGGGTGTGGTGCGGTTGTCACTCGACTCGTGACGATCGACCCTAGAACTTGTCCGTGAAGCGAAAAATCTAGTTTGATTTTTAATTATGCATCTAACTAACTAGGTAGATAAAATAATATTAATTTAAATTTTAAAAATCCCCTTTTGTTTCGTCTCGATTCACCCCGTTTTACTGATAATTATTTATTAGAAACGCACACTAGAACGTCGTGGTCGTTCATCCTTTTTAAAGCTGTCAAAACACAATTCCCCTACAGATTTTGTATGACAATAGTAAAATGTGACGTCACAACTCAAATTGGCTATTAAAAGCAATTAAAATTAGATATTTCTTTTTCAGGGTTAGTAGTTTTTTTAGAAAAGTTGTCTCAGAATTATTGGTGCCATGGAGTCAAATACCCAATCATTGAGAAATAATGGGTAGGTTTGTTCTGCTAGAACGACTAACTAGACAAACTCACTCGTTTTTCGTGTCTTAATATCTAATAACTACAGAGTAATAAGTGTTAAACATAAAAAAAAAACAGAACATCTCCACAATAAGTTTATTCATCTTAGTTATAAGATAAAGCTATTATTGAAATCACCATTACCTACCATACATCCAGAATGAGAGTCCACTCAAGTTAGTTTACTTGTGCATAATTATATACAGTTTTGGGCTTCAGCTTCAATGCACATCTCATATTTTGGCCTTATTCTATCAAGATCTTACACTTCTCCATCATTTTAGTGAACATAGAGTGAGAAGACTTCTAAATGTGACTATTAAGACAATATTGCACGATTCTACTAATCCAAATGCGTAAAAGGAATGTCGTAAGAGCTAAGGGTTGTCCCGCTGACTGAGTGTATCTAATTCGAAAGAATACATCAATATTTTGCTAAAGATAAATTGATTTGTAATATAATGACAGCCCCATGAATTTTATAGAGTATATTGTGAAATGTAATTGACTATAATGAGTGTAGACTGTTAAATTCCATTTGTAAATAATCTTCAAGTTCTTATTAAAAAAAATGGTTGCATAATATATGAAACACATATTACACAAGTAATCATTGTGCAGAATCTTTAAGATAAATATGGTAAAAAATTACGTGTTGTTCCCTCTTCGAATACAAGCTAAGTAAATTCATTGAAATTGGGAGATTGACATTTGATCTTGGCAGTTTGAAGAGTGGTTTTCTTAGACATTTTCTATGTACCCATGTATCTAAAGTTTATTATGATTAGTTAAAAAGAACGTGACTTGAAATAGATAATGTCTAATGTTAATTATAAGTAGGTGGCTGTATTAAGGTTTTATTCGAGACGCAGGAGTTCCACATCGAAGACGAGTGTGGAGTTTGGGGGGATGACTCCCGGGTGGCCTTGTTGACCGTAAGCGAAGTCTGGGGTGCAGGTCAGCGTGGCGCGTTCTCCCACTGACATCTGTAAAGAAAAAGGGAATATAAATAAGTAACATGATGGTAAATGTTGAAATGTGATTTTGAATACCACTGTCGGATTAGCAGACAAAAAGTACAAAATAAATAAACCTACTGAATTAATTTATGAGGATTTGTGATTTGGCGTGAATGCACGTGCGTGCCTTTATGCTCTGGCGTCCAAAAGTTTAAACGTATATTCACATGTAATGTCAAACTAATGGTATTTTAGTGAACAAATCAACATTTGACAGAAGATTTACGATTACATTATGAGATCTATCTTATGCAGTACACATTTTAATGTTGACATTATTATGTACCGACAAAATAAAATGTTGCAAGAACACACTCATGCTTGAATACATCTACATGACTGACATTTTTATTTTGTTGTATAATTTAACATGAGTCTGTACTATACGGCTAGATGAAGTGATACATTGTCAACGGACATAGACCTGTGACATTGCGACTTTTTATTTTGGTTATTTTTATTTTATTTTATTTGTTAGGGACAAAAACAGTTACATGCCAAGCTTAAGAGCGTGTATTCGATTCGTGACGAAAACTTTGACGTTTTCGCGTTTTGCCCAGAGCAATATCGTAGTGATGTGAGCAGATTATTTAAAGACAATTACAGTTTTCGAAAAGATTAAGTCTTGATTTAGGCAGCTACAGAGTAAAAGTATAATTTTTAATTATGGTTTTTTGAAGCGAAGACAATCCTTTCATATTGTTTTACGAAAATAGACGTCAGAGTTAACTTTCAGGACGAATACAACCATTACAATATGCCAAAATATTTTGTTTTATGCGTTTTTCCAACAGGATATACAGTCATAAACACAGCTATAGAGCCAAAATTACGAAAATATTACTATTATGTATTAAAAAACAATGTTGAAAAAGTAGAAAATCCGTTTACTTTGACAATTTTTTTTCACCAGTATTTGAAAAAAAACTTAACTGATATATTTCTTTTATGAAAGTCAATGTTATGCTTAATATACAGAATATTTTGCAATCCATTATACGAGCTCATTTATTTTAGACAATATTTTTTAAAAGCACTGTAAAACATCGCGCGCTGTCGTTTGCCGATCAATTTCAATGATTCGTGCTTATTTCGTGCATATTTATTTTTCTGATGCACACAAACAGACTATTGTATTGTACTAGTGTGTGTCAATGCTGCTACGCCGTTCTAGCAATCGTTTAGATTTTGAGTTGCGCTAAATCGAATACGCGCCCATAACTAAAAATTCTTAAATTAGCACGATACTTAGAAATATAGTTATCTTACATAATCTGTTCCATATTTATGTTACTACACATGTCACACCCACACCATTGTCCACGAATTAACAAAAAAAGAAGTTAATAGAAAACAGACATACAGTATGCATCATAAAAGACTGTTAACATGAGAGAAATAAAAAAAAAAATATATGAAAGATTCTATTTATGAAGTTAATAGAGATTTCTATTTATGGTTACTTTGATTATTGACCGATAGAAGAGTGAAAGACACATGACTCATTCATTTAACGCCAGATTTCCTGATGTCATGTTATTTTTTGTTGGTGGAACATAAATACAATTAACATCGATGTTATTTGTAATGTCTGATTTGCTTATGTCCGATTATGAAAAGTTTCGTGAAATTGGCCCTTAATATAATACTAGGCTGACCCGACCGACGTTGTCCTGTCAATCGATTTTTAAGTTTTATCACCGTATAAACCTTCCCTGGACTTCCACAAATATTTCAAGACCAAAATTAGCCAAATCGGTCCAGCAACTCTCGAGTTTTAGGGAGACTAACGAACAACGATTCATTTTTATTATATAAATTATAAAGAGGTAAAATTTCTTTGTTAGTTTGTATGTAGGGGTGTAATCTCCGAAACTACTCATTCGATTTCAAAATTCTTTCATCAATAGAAAGCTACGCTAGCTATCACTGACTGCTTTAAGCAATGTTGCATTATCAAAAAATTGGGATCCTTGAGAAATACAAGCGGACGAAGTCACGGGCAAAGTGCTAGTTAAATAATATTTTAGTTTTTATTTGAATGTGGATTATTTTGTTACTCCTAATCCTAACATCCTTGTAATTGTTTCTTTGCCCCACTCCACTCGATTGAATGTGAACAAAACAAGCAACATATGTGCAGACTGCAGTCACTAGTTTATAAACATTGCACATGCAATTCATCATGCATTGCATTGAATTGTGAATAGAAACTCCAACTAACATTTATTTGCATTTTTGCGGACAACGCCCTCTTCCGGCCCCCCTAAATGGGTCCAGGGGCGGCAGACTCGGGGACGTCTTCGCCCCCCACATACATCAGGACCTGAGGTGGCGGCGCGTAGTGTTCCATGCGCGCCCCTCTAAGACGTCTGGGGGGAGTCTAACTCCTCACTCCCCCCCATGACCAGAGAAGGGGCCCGCCGTTGCGGGCCGGCACCAGCCGGGGGTTGCGGAAGTATCTCCAGTTCCCATGACCCCCGACGTACGTAGGTGTGAGATGGAACACCGGGGTGGTTTTTAGTCAGTAAGAGTCTGACAGACCCCTCCGCCCGCCCCAGGGCGGAGGACATCCATGAGGATTTTCCACCCCGTACCAAAAAAAAAGGTAGGTAAGTAAGATAGGTAGGGAAATAGTTGTGCAGAAACATTGCTTCATGAAATTAGTTTATTTTCGCCATTGTGCGTGCCTCGCTAAAACCCTGCTCAAATCACGTCCACACTTGCGAGGCAGGTACGCCGCGCCGAGGCGCCTATGAGCTTAGTCAAAAAACAGACAACTGATGGCTCGCGCCGCGGCAGCATCGCGCGAGACACGTCTCGGGCTGAGGCGCGTACGCACTTGAGGCAATAGGGCGAGCCGTGCGTGCCTCAGGCGAGGCTGCCTGTAATCCGTACGCACCTTAATAGGGGCTTTAGCTAGTTACAATGAAATAGTTCACTAACTAACGAGACAGCGACGACGTGCGTAACGACTAAGTAGTTAATTCTAATATCAAACTACTCAAATTTAATGAGATTATTAGGTTCAGACTAGATTTTGCTATCCCTAATCCCGTTCTTAGCTGAAGTGTCTGTTTGTAATGTCAAAATAACAGGTTTTTACTAAATGCATATGAAAGTATATGCAGTGCTTATAACAAAAAATCGATTGTTAATATTTTTGTCTCTCTGTCTGTTTGTTCCGGCTAATCTCTGAAACGGCTGGAACGATTATGACGGGACTTTCACTGGCAGATAGCTGATGTTATAAGGAATAACTTAGGCATTTATTTTAGAAAAAAAATTGGTTTCCGCGCAAAAAAAATAAACAACGCTGAGCGACAATCACGCGGACGAACTCGCGGGCATCAGCCATGATTATTTTTATTTGCTTTTTGTTTGAACGCGGTAATCTCGTACACTACAAATCCAATTTTGAGAATTGTTTTGTTATAGGAAGCTACGTTATCCCTGAGGCTATATCTAATATATAAAACTAGCTGACCCGACAGACGTTGTCCTGTCCCGATCGACCTAATGGGGGATGAAAAAGGGGTGAAAAAAGGGGATGAAAAATAGATGTTGGCCTATTCTCAGACCTACCCAATATGCACAAAAAATTTCATCAGAATCGGTCAAGCCGTTTCGGAGCAGTACGGGAACGAAAACTGTGACACGAGAATTTTATATATTAGATTCTCGTGTCACAGTTTTCGTTTTTTTCACCCCTTTTTCATCCCCCTAGATCGGGACAGGACAACGTCTGTCGGGTCAGCTAGTTTTATTATAATAATAATAATTCTTTATTATCAGGCAACTAAGGCCCATAGATTACACAAATTAAATAAACAAAACATAAACTAATACATATTCATTGACCTATATTATCTTTTTGCTACGTTGGGTCGGCGGCGTATTATCACTACATATTATAAAACAAAGTCCCCCGCCGCGTCTATCTGTCCCTATGTATGCTTAGATCTTTAAAACGCAACGGATTTTGATGCGGGTTTTTTTAATAGATAAGAGTGATTCAGGATGTAATTTGTCAAGCGAGCGAAGTCGCGGACATCAGCTAGTTATAAATATTATAGGGATAAGTAAGCAAAATCACGCTCTTATAGCCTATAGGTCTCTAGCTACTACTTTACTAGCTTTTGCCCGTGCCCTCGTCCACGTGGTACTCTGTACTTTAGTTGTATATCATACAACATAGCTAATAAAACAGTAAAATATCTTTTGTAATCACACAATCACACCAGTTCTTCCAGAGATTATCCCTAACAATAAAACAAACATACTTTACCTCTTTATAATGCTAGTTTTAAAGATTAGCATCACTTTTCTTTTATAAACTAGAGATTAGACTGACTCCTGTAACACAAGGTTTGTAACACTTGTCTCCCTCCCTTGCTCAGAAGTCAGAGTTAAAATATCATACACATAATTTTATGCCAATAAAAATATTATTGTTACTTGGTTGCATAATTTAATACTGCCTGCCATATTTTATGTCATTAGGTCATCATTTAATTCCAAATAAATCTTGTAGTAGTATGATAGTCATTTGACCTATAAGTACCTATGTTGTTAAAAACAAAAGGGCAAATAAAATCAAGAAGCCTTTTCTGGATTACCAAGAGAATTTTCTAGGTGGTCATGACAATTAGGATTCCTTTTACACCTACAGAAAACTATCTAAAAAAAATCAGTATTTCTAACTAACGATTTCTCTTTCTTAGATGAAAGAGAAATGGCTTTATCTACTACATATAACATCTTAATTTTGGAAGTGACTTTACTCTCGTGAATGCTAAAACACAAATGAGGTATGTCGGTTTCTAGATAACTAGCTTCCACAGACATGCAACTTTAACAGCAAAATTAAGGGTACCATAAACCATAAGATATGCACATGGATATGGGTGGTTGGCAATAGTGTAACTTTCTACTTATGTACCAGTACCCCGTAACTCTTTCCCTTTATAATATTAGAATGAAAAATAAATTGTTTCAGTTCATACCTTAGCAACACCTTCATCCCAGCCTCGGATGACCTCTCCCTTGCCAATGCGGAACTTGAAAGGCTTGCCACGGTCACGGGAGGAGTCGAATTTCTTCCCGTTGGTCAGTGTGCCTGTGTAGTGCACAACTACAGTCTGTCCTGACTTGGGGTAGGTGGACTCTGCAGAAGATATGACGAGACTCTTTAAAAGTTTAAAGTGATGAAGTTTTAATTGTAGGACTAATGTAGTTGAATTTTTTACTTTCTGCTTATTAAATAATTTATGTAGAATTTAAATTTTGTGTAAATTGATATCCGTTTTGGATTTTAGTTACCCTTTTTGATTTTTGATCAATATAAATTTTTACATTTGAAGGAGATTGTTTTTATTTTTATATTGGATATTATCTTCAACATTACTTGAATTTTAATGTATCATTAAAATAACGAGTCCTAGGACCTCAAAAAAAAAATCTATTAAGGACACAGGTCACCAGGAACATTAGCAAGTCAGTTCAGTAGGTACTGACCTTGTGAAGATTTGGAGCTAATATTGTACTGGTTAAACTTAAAAGTCTTTTCAAGCCACTCTAATGTTTTAAAATATTATCAACAGGGGAACTGACTGATAACTGACTGCATAATGTAACATATAGGTACATATACCTTATGTTTATTCTGTTATCTAACTTATCATGAGTTATATAAATTAGATAACAATTTTTAATCACCAAAGGACAAAATGTAGGCAACTTTGAAATATAAATTGAGGAAAAAATATTAGCTTATTTCAGTACACGTGGTTCGTTCCCACGCATTTTTCGTAGATACCAGCAGAAGCCCTATTGATGTTGAACAGGTATTTAGCGTTAATATGAGGAGTCACGCGCTAAAACTGTTTATTAGCGACTATACAGCAAAATAAATATTCAAATGAGTAATTAAATAGATTAGTCATTGTTTGTGCAAATTACCTGACGATCGTAATGATACGACCAAAAGGCGTCACCTACGGTGACTGCAAAAGATGTCATCAATGTACTGTTATTTTACACAGATATGTGCAAGAATCGACTTTAAAGGATTCAAATGCCAATTAAGCATGATGAGTTAAAAATGAGGAGAAAACTTTAAAAAAAAAACCTAAGAAAAAAAAAATCGGTCCGAGGTTCGACTTTCCAAGCAACACAACATTTTACCGAGAAAAAATAGAAACTTACCATCTCCAGGAGAAATAGTATCCACGTTTACTCCCATGGTGGTTGAGTTAGTATATTTACAAAATCAATTAAATCCAATACCACGCGTCGCGGCTTCCAAGTTCCAAACTTCCAATACACCGATTTTCTTGAAGTAATGAATGATGGCGGATTTGTAGTGTTGCCAATGCAGAAATGAGAAAAATATCTTGTCTTTGGACATAAATGTAGTGCCGCGTTTACATGCTTACTAGCCTAGGCTTGCCTAAGTTGCCTAGGACAATCGCGTGAACGCTTGCGAGCTTGGTGACTTGGAGAAGCTTGGCGCTGCTTTTGAACACAAAATAACCAAATAAAAGAGCGCCTATGTTCAACAGTGGATGTCTTTCGGCTGATGATGATGATGAGTACATTTCTATAAACTAAACTGTTGCGTTTAGTTTATAGAAATGTACTCATCATTAATGAAATAAGTTTAATGACCGCCAAGCATGTTTGTCCGGAACACTTTGACTGACAGATAATAATGACGTAACAACCCATGCATTCCTATTCAAGCTTATTATTAATCTGTGACATATTATTGTATTTTTATACTCTGTGGTTCGCAGCGTTCAAATATCTTCGTGGTCATGAAGTTATAGGTATAAATGGAGCCAACACTTAGAACAAAAACTTGAAACCAACTGTGGGCTGATGCTCTCTTTCTGAATGCATACATAAGAACGAGACAGTGATATGTGTTTTCTTTATCTTATGTACGCATTCAGAAAGAGAGCGTCTGCCCACAGTTAGCTTCACTTAGGTATTTAGAGTGTTGCCTCCACTTTTATCTATAAGCTTCTTGTTCGTGGTTGACACATAGTGTCAATGTTGCCACATTACCGATTCCTTAGGAAATGGCATTGTAATTCACTGATCGTCAACCAAGAAGCTTATAGATAAAAGTGGAGGCAACACTCTAAATACCTAACCCCTCGTTTACACCAAAAAACAAGTATAATACATGTCAAATACACAACTAGTATAAAACATGTCCAATACATGTCTTGACACTACTTGTCTGAGACTTGTAGAATACATGTATTATACATGTTTTGTTTTATCTTTTGTTCACACCGGATTAGACTACAAGTTTCATACATGTATAAAACACTTTTTCGTTCACACCAGCAAAATACATGTCTTAAATACATGTTTTATACTTGTCTTGTGTAAGGTATTGAGTTTTTTGTAAAATACTTGTTGCATACAAGTTTTTGACTGTATCCGTGCTAGTTGGATAACATATATGTATTTTATGCAATGGAGTGGTCGTTAACACAAAATTTGGAATTAATTGAACTTTTACATGAACATGAATGTTTATGGAATGCAAAAAATGAGGATTATAAAGACCCGCAAGAAAATAAAGGATGCGTTGGAAACTATAGCTGTCCAATTTTCTAAAGAATCCTCGATATATATGTAAGCGCATAATTTCCGAACGGCAGGACCGAATTGGATAATTCTTTATTTTTTGGTGTCGTTATTGTCAGGACAAGGTTTATACTTAAGAAAATTTTAGGTAGATTGGGCAGGTAGGTAGGGTAGGGTAGGTAGGTAGGTAGGGTAGGTAGGTAGGTAGGTAGGGTAGGTAGGTAGGGTAGGTAGGTAGGGTAGGTAGGTAGGTAGGTAGGGTAGGTAGGTAGGGTAGGTAGGTAGGGTAGGTAGTTAAGGTAGGTAGGGTAGGTAGGGTAGGTAGGGTAGGTAGGGTAGGTAGGGTAGGTAGGGTAGATAGGGTAGGTAGGTAGGGTAGGTAGGTAGGGTAGGTAGGTAGGGTAGGTAAGTAGGGTAGGTAGGTAGGGTAGGTAGGTAGGGTAGGTAGGTAGGGTAGGTAGGTAGGGTAGGTAGGTAGGGTAGGTAGGTAGGGTAGGTAGGTAGGGTAGGTAGGTAGGGTTAGTAGGTAGGGTAGGTAGGTAGGGTAGGTAGGTAGGGTAGGTAGGTAGGGTAGGTAGGTAGGGTAGGTAGGTAGGGTAGGTAGGTAGGGTAGGTAGGTAGGGTAGGTAGGTAGGGTAGGTAGGTAGGGTAGGTAGGTAGGGTAGGTAGGTAGGGTAGGTAGGTAGGGTAGGTAGGTAGGGTAGGTAGGTAGGGTAGGTAGGTAGGGTAGGTAGGTAGGGTAGGTAGGTAGGGTAGGTAGGTAGGGTAGGTAGGTAGGGTAGGTAGGTAGGGTAGGTAGGTAGGGTAGGTAGGTAGGGTAGGTAGGTAGGGTAGGTAGGTAGGGTAGGTAGGTAGGGTAGGTAGGTAGGGTAGGTAGGTAGGGTAGGTAGGTAGGGTAGGTAGGTAGGGTAGGTAGGTAGGGTAGGTAGGTAGGGTAGGTAGGTAGGGTAGGTAGGTAGGGTAGGTAGGTAGGGTAGGTAGGTAGGGTAGGTAGGTAGGGTAGGTAGGTAGGGTAGGTAGGTAGGGTAGGTAGGTAGGGTAGGTAGGTAGGGTAGGTAGGTAGGGTAGGTAGGTAGGGTAGGTAGGTAGGGTAGGTAGGTAGGGTAGGTAGGTAGGGTAGGTAGGTAGGGTAGGTAGGTAGGGTAGGTAGGTAGGGTAGGTAGGTAGGGTAGGTAGGTAGGGTAGGTAGGTAGGGTAGGTAGGTAGGGTAGGTAGGTAGGGTAGGTAGGTAGGGTAGGTAGGTAGGGTAGGTAGGTAGGGTAGGTAGGTAGGGTAGGTAGGTAGGGTAGGTAGGTAGGGTAGGTAGGTAGGGTAGGTAGGTAGGGTAGGTAGGTAGGGTAGGTAGGTAGGGTAGGTAGGTAGGGTAGGTAGGTAGGGTAGGTAGGTAGGGTAGGTAGGTAGGGTAGGTAGGTAGGGTAGGTAGGTAGGGTAGGTAGGTAGGGTAGGTAGGTAGGGTAGGTAGGTAGGGTAGGTAGGTAGGGTAGGTAGGTAGGGTAGGTAGGTAGGGTAGGTAGGTAGGGTAGGTAGGTAGGGTAGGTAGGTAGGGTAGGTAGGTAGGGTAGGTAGGTAGGGTAGGTAGGTAGGGTAGGTAGGTAGGGTAGGTAGGTAGGGTAGGTAGGTAGGGTAGGTAGGTAGGGTAGGTAGGTAGGGTAGGTAGGTAGGGTAGGTAGGTAGGGTAGGTAGGTAGGGTAGGTAGGTAGGGTAGGTAGGTAGGGTAGGTAGGTAGGGTAGGTAGGTAGGGTAGGTAGGTAGGGTAGGTAGGTAGGGTAGGTAGGTAGGGTAGGTAGGTAGGGTAGGTAGGTAGGGTAGGTAGGTAGGGTAGGTAGGTAGGGTAGGTAGGTAGGGTAGGTAGGTAGGGTAGGTAGGTAGGGTAGGTAGGTAGGGTAGGTAGGTAGGGTAGGTAGGTAGGGTAGGTAGGTAGGGTAGGTAGGTAGTAAGGTCATACAATGATAGCGTTCACACCAGCAAAATACTTGTTTTAAATACATGTTTTATACTTGTCCAATACATGTATTTGCACAACAAGTATAATACAAGTTTTGTAGAAGACCAACGACAAATACATGTTTTATACTTGTCCAATACATGTATTTGCACAACAAGTATTAAATACAAGTTTTGTCTAATACATGTTTTATACTTGTATTTGAGTGTGAACGATATTACAGACATTGCATAAAACTTGTAGAATACATGTATTATACCTTGGTGTAAACGCGGGGTTAGTGAAGCTAACTGTGGGCAGACGCTCTCTTTCTGAATGCATACATAAGATAAAGAAAACACGTATCATTGTCTCGTTCTTATATATGCATTCAGAAAGAGAGCATCAGCCCACAGTTGGTTTCAAGCTTTTGTTCTAAGTGTTGGCTCCATTCCGTCAACCCAGTTTAGCATGCGTGACGCGTGAGTGTGACCTAAAATTGTATATTTTATAACTAATCATAGTTCCAACTATTGATCCATTATAATATTATTTGACAGAGTTTAACTTCTGATTTGGTTAGTGTGACGACTATTTCGAAAAATTTGGTAGGAGACTTAAATAAGGAGATAGCATACTGTAGGCCTCACTAAAAAGAGTGGTCGGCTTAAAATTCTGTTTAAAAGCAGACATGTACGCAGACAATTTAAATATTCCCGTTTGGGTAACTTTTTAAAGTGAAATATTATTTATCATATTTAAAATACAGTAAGTAAGAATACTTACTGTATTTTAAATAAAATATGATAAATAATATTTATATACTGACCGATATCAGTCCTCGAGATTATTTGTCCAGTGTCACAGAGCGTATCGACTTCTTGAAGCAGAAGATCTGTGCATGGGCAAACCGTATAAGGCGGTACAGGCGGCGAGTGGAGCGGTACACTCAGAACCGCATATTCCAAAGTGATGAGAGGTGGGTGTATAGGTCTTGGGAGCGACCGGACCAAGGCGTGACTGATACGCGCCTGCCGGATGATGATGCCATGTGTTCGTTTTGGCGCAGCATCAGGTCGGTGCCTGTCAGTCACACTGAGGGCGATTGGACTCGGGAGGTTGAGCGAGCGTGTGATACAATACCAGAAATGGGGGCAATTACCATCAGCCCCCAAGATATAGCTCGTGCAGTCCGTCCGTTACCTAACTGGAAATCTCCAGGGCCGGACGGGCTGCACAACTTCTGGGTAAAATGGTTCCAGAGATCGCACGTTCGCTTGGCGTCCCAGTTCCAGTCAGCCCTAGAGTCAGGATCGTTGCCTCAATTCCTAACAACTGGAATAACCCACCTGCTCCATAAATCAGGTAGTACTGCGGAACCCAAAAATTATAGACCGATCACTTGCCTACCAACGGTCTATAAAGTTCTTACATCCATTTTGAGAGCTAAAATTAATGATCACATTGACAAAAATTCTATTATGTCTGCCTCTCAAAATGGATGTAGGAACGGGTCTCGTGGTACTAAGGAGCTACTCCTCATTGATATGGCCATTAACCAGCAGGTTCGTCGTTCCCGAAGGGATCTGTCGACATGTTGGATAGACTATAAGAAGGCCTATGATTCTGTGCCACATACATGGCTCATGAGGGTGTTAGAGTTGTACAAAGTTGACACAACTCTACGCACCTTCCTGATGTCATGTATGGGGCGATGGAGGACGGTCCTTCGCTATCCAGGATGTCGGCAAATCCGGGAAAATAGCGAACCGATAAGGATCGAGCGAGGTATATTTCAGGGCGATAGTCTGAGTCCACTGTGGTTTTGTTTGGCCTTGAACCCTCTAAGCACGTTGCTGGAGGGTTCAGGTCTGGGCTATCAGTTGAGAAGAGGAGGTCAGGTTATATCTCACCTTCTTTACATGGACGATCTGAAACTCTTTGCCCCCAACAATTTGCGACTGATGGAGCTACTGAAAGTAACAGAAACTTTCAGTAGTGCCATCAGGATCGAATTTGGTGTGGACAAATGTGCAGTCATGCATGTGAAGCGAGGGGAGATTATGGAATCCGTGGGAACCCAACTCTCGGTTTCCATACACCTTAGATCCCTCTCCTCAACCGAAACCTACAAGTACATGGGTATGTCGGAAGCGTTAGGTATCAATGCTGAGGACATGAAACAATCGTTGAGGGAGCGCTTCTTTGGCCGCCTGAATAAAGCGGTAAATAGTCTTTTATCAGGCGGAAACAAGGTGCGCGCCTTCAACGGATGGGTCATGCCGGTTTTGATGTACTCTTTCGGCATACTCAAGTGGACTCAGACGGAACTTGACGCCCTGGATAGGAGGGTCCGTTCATTGCTGAACGCAAATCGGATGCATCACCCACGGTCATCGGTAATGAGACTGTATATCCCACGGAAGTGCGGAGGCCGAGGCTTTCTTAATGCTAAGTCCCTGCACAACCGTGAGGTATGCAGTCTCAGGGAGTACTTCCTTAAAACCGACGTGGGTATGCACCGAGATGTGGTCTCAGTGGACAAGGGCCTTACCCCGCTCTCCTTAGCGAACGAGAACTGGCGCAAACCTGTAGTACTTGATACTAATGACCGCAAGGAGGTATGGTAGAGCAAGGAGCTTCACGGGCGCTTCTACCGGGCCCTACATGGGCCTGATGTAGATTTCTTGGCGTCCGTATCCTGGCTGCGTTTTGGTGACCTGTTTGGAGAAACCGAAGGTTTTGTCTGTGCAATTATGGATGAAGTTATAATGACGAACAACTACCGGAGGTATATTGTGAAGGACGGCACGGTTGACATTTGTCGGGCATGCCACCGGCCGGGTGAATCAATCCGACACATTATCTCTGGGTGCTCTCGTCTGGCTAACGGAGACTACTTGCATAGACACAACCTTGTAGCTAGGATTATCCACCAGCAACTTGCTCTAAAGTACAGGCTTGTGGAGTCGGAAGTACCGTACTACAGGTATGTGCCCGACCCAGTTCTCGAAAATGGTCATATCACGTTGTATTGGGATCGATCTATCATCACTGACAGGACTATTGTTGCCAATAAGCCTGATATAGTAGTGATAGATCGATTAGAGCGTCGCGCAATGATTGTTGATATAGCGGTTCCGCATGACGAGAACCTCGTGAAAACCGAGAAAGATAAACAAATTAAGTATCTTGACTTGGCTCGCGAGGTTGTCGACATGTGGGATGTGAATACAGCAGTCATTGTGCCGATAGTCGTTACGGCCAATGGACTCATTTCCAAGAGCCTCGACCAACACCTAAGGAGGCTCTCGTTAGGCAGCTGGATCAAGGGGTTGATACAGAAAGCGGTACTCCTGGACACGGCGCGTATAGTCAGGAGATTCCTCTCTCAGGAGCCCTGACCACCGGTAGCTTGGACCCTGTTTCCGATACCGGTGGGCTACTATTTTTTATATTTTTAAATGTTTTTGTTTTTATATGAATATTTAAAAATGTAATTTAATATGTATATAAAATAAATGAATGTGAATAATAATAATAATAATCTTTATTGTCGCAAATATACAGTTCACAAGGTGACTTATAATTAGACACAAGTAAATGTATTGTGCTTTGGGTACTGGTACTGTCTCCCAAACTAAGCGAATGCTTGTATCTTGGGTGGCAGTGTTCAGTCGTGTATTAATGTGACTATAAATTACAATTTTTGTACGTGCAAGTGAACGTTGTCGCATTATACAAGGGGTAGGTATATGATTATAAAGTAAAGTTATTGCTTAAGTGGACCATATGTTGTTGAGTGGGTATGTTGTGTATAGGTGAGTGTGTGTATGTATGGGTGTTTGTGTAAATGTGTGTGTGTGTGTGTTATTTTGTATGTTCTCGTATTTGTGGAATTTAGATGGTGAAGTTTGTGTGTGTGGGTTACGCGATGTATGTCAGAAGTTCTTCAGTTTTATCATAATCCATACTTAGAAGCCAGTCTGTAAGAGTGGTTTTAAGTTTTCGGCGATTTAGTCCTGCTATATTGAGTTTCTTGTGTATATCGTGGTATATTTTTATGCTTAAGGTATTAAATTGTCTGCTGGCAAAGGATGTCTTACAGGGAATGCGTGGGCATACAGGCATCTTGCTACGTCTGCCTGGATCGGGGCGCGGGACACTTCGATGTCTTCTCATGGTGGACTTGAGCACAAAGAGCTGTCGAACTGTTAACATTTTGCAGTCTGCATATAGCTTTTTGGTGGAGTATCTATAAGGCTTTTTAGTCATTGTTTTGAGCACACCCCCTTGTGCTCTTTCCAGACGTAGAAGAAGCGTCTTACCGGCGCCACCCCAAGCTGGAATGCAGTACTGGATGATGGACTGACATAGGGCTAAGCAGATAAGTTTTAGTGTTTCTAGTGGAACACAGTCTCTTAATAACTTAAATGTGTGTATAGTCTCCTCACTCTGGAGGTGACTGTGTCTATCTGCTTGTCCCACCTAAGTCCACTGTCGATGTATACTCCTAGGTACTTCACATGTTCAGCTCGATCGATTTGTTGGCATGTGCAGGTGTTTTGGGAGAGGCAACTATGGGCTGTTATAGAGAAGTTTTGTGGTGGGGAGTTAGTTTTTCTAATCGAGAAGGCAACATAATATGTTTTGGAGAGGTTGAACGTCAGTAAGTTGCCTGCAAGCCAATTGATAATTTTTGACAAAGAATACTCAGCTCTTTCTTTAACAGTATTCCAGTCTGGTCCCCAGACAAGAATTGCCGTATCATCCGCATACGTAAAGATGCTAGTGTTTCGAAGGGAGATTTGGCAGAGATCATTTATGTAGATCTGAAAAAGTGTCGCACTTAATATTCCCCCTTGCGGGACACCGTAAGACACTGTAGCCTCCTCACTATCGATATTTTCTATTCTGACTTGCTGTTTCCTATTGGCTAGGTAATCTTTAAAAATGTTATAAGCATTTCCTCGTACGCCTATCCTCTCCAATTTAGCCAGAAGGATGGGGATAGAGACTGTGTCAAATGCTTTGGAGAGATCTTGAAATATACATAAGCATCTATTTTTGCTATCTAAGTTTTTTACAATTGCTGTAGTCAAGTCCAGTACGACATCTTCAGTAGAGTAACCTGAGCGAAAACCATATTGGTTATCGGCTAGGATTTTATATTTCTCTAAAAAATTTTTGAGTACCCGGTTTAGTATTTTCTCTAGAATTTTCGAGATACTGGGTAGAACCGCTATAGGACGATAGTTGTAGACACAGTCCCTGTCCCCACTCTTGTAAATTGGGTGTACTATTGCTTTTTTGAGCATTTCTGGAAACACACCTGTGTTTATTGCGAGGTTGCATATATGGGTAATTAAGGGTGTTAAAATGTGACGACATTGTTTTATTATTTTTGATGAGATGCCATCCCAGCCTGTGGCGCAATCGGTGCGAAGTTGCAATATTATGGATTCGATGTCAGACTCGTCTACTTCCATAAAACCGATTGAGTTTACAGGTTTATTAAGAGACGCCAGATTACTAGCACTAGGTGTTACCGAATTGTGGTTTTGAAGCGCTGAAGAGGCGAGTACCTTGTCGGCCAAATTTTGCCCAATACTTGTGAAGAAATCGCAGACATGATTTACAGACATCTTGGGGTCGCTATTTAATTGAAGGAGTTCAGTGGGACTAACCTTAGATTTTTGAGTGTTTGTTATGTTTTTTATTGCTGTCTTTTGGGCTTTTGGGTCTTTACCTGCTTTGTCGATCAGATTTTTTTCATAGGCTGTTTTCAGTTTCCGTAGGAGCCGGTTGCAGTAATTTCTATAACGCGTGTAAATTAGTTTAGCGGTCATGTTATCTGGTGCTTTTTTAGCTTTGCTATGTAGTCTATCTCGATGCCTTATGCAACGGAGTAAACCTGGTGATATCCATGGCTTTAGGATTCTGCATTTTCTAGTTACTATATTGGTTTATGTGTTATTTTGTATGATATTTGAGACTGTGGATATAAGAGTGCTGGTTGCTAAGTTTGCATCATTTGACGTTAACACATTTGTAAAGTCGGCGTTTTCTAGATCTGCTTTTGTATACCCCCCTCAGAGCCATTTACAATCTACGTATGCGCGATTCTCTAAGGGAACTGTTTAAGGAAATTAACATAATGACGGTACCTTGTCAATACATATATGAAAACATTATGTACGCAAGAAAAAATCTGCATCTTTTTGGTAAAAGAAGTGACAGACATAACTATAGTACTAGAAATAAGGACCAAGTAGTTCATCCAGGATTCAGGCTGGCTAAAGTAGATTCGTCTTTCATGGGGTTCTGTCTCAAGTGTTACAATAAAATACCTCCCCACATTGTTCAACTTAATGAGACAAAATTTAAGTCCTATATTAAACGCACACTATGCAGCCGAGCATATTACAAATTGGATGATTACATCACTGATAAAAATGCTTGGCTGGATGCTGGTCTAGCTCCACAGCCTTATGGGTTCATAGATTTATTGATTAGCATTGGTGACTATTTGGAGCTGCTGAAGATCTAAAACTACGTTATCTTTGCATTGTATAAACTCAAACTATTAGTATTATATAATTTTGCATAGCACATACATGTGAGCACTATGTACTTTAAAGCTACCATTTACGAGATAATATGTCTTTCGTTGACTTGAATATGCCCTGGCGCTTGAGAGTTTGTCATGCTCACTTGAATGTCTTGCTGATGGTGGCGCATGTGTTGGATCATTTGGTTCCCTTCAAAATGGTTGAGCTAAATGGTGCCGATCCGTGCGTCATGTTCGTGAACGGGCGCCGTCAGTTGAGACTGGTCATCTCTTAGGTACCTCGGTTATTTTCAATTTATTTTAAATTGTCTAATTTCTTTGTCACTAGACCTCTTTTAACGTGCACAACTTGTTACATTGTTGTCACATTGTACCCCTAGATTCAACATGAATGATGTAACCTAAATTTGTAATATTCTATTGATTTTAAAAGAGTGTTCATGGAGTTTCTTGCTCGTTCTTCTTCATAGAAACCTACTGTTTGGAACGAGCAACTAGCTGCAACTTTTTGACTGACTGACTCTTTGACAATTCAAATGCAACCAAGCAAATAAACCATTTACCGGTAAAATGGTTTATTTGAAAACATTTTCAGTTTGGCTATTCATCCTTTATTACAAAAACTAAATTCCAAATTTAACGTATGGTATTTAGACGACGGAACCCTAGGAGGTGATATAGACACCGTTTTGAAAGATTTTCAACTCCTGAAACAGCAATTTGAATCTATTGGCCTAGACCTGAATCCCTCCAAATGTGAAATTTTTCTTTGTGACAATACCGACAGACAATCGATTTTAGATAAATTTAATGCAGTAGTTCCACAGATTAAAATTTTAGAAAAAAGTTCACTGCACCTCCTAGGTTCCCCAATTTTGGAAGATAGTTTTGCACCTTTCATTGACGAAATAATCAGACGTTTTGACGATATTTCGGATAGACTCTCCAAAATTAATTTACATTCGGCATTTACCCTCATCAGATATTGTTGTTTTGGTCCAAATTTCATGTATTACCTTCGCTCTTCACCTTTATGGCAGCAGCTTTGGACAAAATTGATCAAATTATTAGAGATACACTAACTACAATTCTTAATGTGGCCCTGGATGACCGAGCGTGGCTCCAAGTCACACTGCCCATTCGTTTTGGTGGTCTCGGGGTCCGCAAAATTTCCAGTGTTAGTTTGCCGGCGTTCCTGTCCTCCGTCCACAGCACCGAAAAGTTAACCACAAAAATCTTATCCTCGTCACTGGTTGACTTTCAAGTGCCGTGCTTGACTGATGCGGTGAATGCCTGGAAAGTGGCTTGCCCAAGTACGGTTCGGCCCGTGAACCCATCTTCCCAGAGACAGTGGGATGAGCCGCTCTGCAGGTTGGTACGGAATAAACTTATTAATACGTCCACCAATTCTGCTGAGCGTGCCCGCTTGCTGGCTGTGGGTGAGTGGGAGTCGGGCCTCTGGCTTCAGGCACTGCCGTCACCTAACATAGGTACTATGCTCAGTGACACTACATTCCGGCTCGCTACATGCCTACGTCTGGGCGCACCTTGCGGGGCCCCGCATCGCTGTCAATGTGGTGAAGTTGTCGACTGCCTCGGTCACCATGGCCTTTCCTGCTGTAAAAGCGCAGGCCGGATAGCACGGCACGCCAGCATTAATGACATCATCCGTCGTGCTCTTGCCTCCGCCGGCGTGCCAGCTGTGTTAGAACCTAATGGCTTGGCACGTGACGATGGTAAGAGACCAGATGGAATGACCATAATGCCGTGGAAGTTGGGTAGACCTTTGGTGTGGGATGCAACTTGTGTCGACACCCTTGCGCCATCCCATCTTCCTAGCACGTCGTGTTGTGCTGGGGCGGCTGCTGCGGGTGCCGAAAACCTCAAACGGCGTAAATATAATAACCTTCTTGGAAGTTATATGTTTGAGCCGTTTGGGGTTGAAACACTAGGGCCATGGGGTCCGAGTGCTCACCTTGTTTTTAAAGACATTTCTAAGCGGCTGGTCGACTCTTCACGTGACCAGAGGGCTGGCCTTTTCTTGGGCCAAAGAATTAGCATTGCCATTCAACGTGGTAATGCTGCTAGCCTTCTGGGCACTTGTCCCATTGTGAGCGATGCGGACGAGTTTTTTGATGCCCTGTGAGCCGTCCATTGTACATAATATATATATATTTTTTAATTTATTTTAAGCTTTGTACATATTTAATTCTTTTAAATGTTGTAACTAAGATGAATAAATAGAGTTTTTATTTGAAATAAATGATTTGAGTTTGAGTTTGAATTTGAACGCCAGCAGTCAGTTCATGTTAAAGATGCCTCGTCATGTTGGTGTGATTTGGAAACTGGTGTTCCTCAAGGCGGTATTCTTTCTCCTCTTCTGTTTTCCATTTTTATTAATCTCCTTAATTCTGAGCTTCAGTGTGCGTATCATCTGTATGTTGATGACTTGCAGCTGTACTGTCAGGGGAGGGTTGACGAAATGCGAGACCTAATCCGGTAAATTTGGTGTGGCAGTAAACCCGAATAAATGTCAGGCCATCATCTTTGGGAGTTCTCGCAGTCTGAGCAAGCTGGATAGTGAAACCTTGCCACCAGTTCTTTTCGACGGTACGGTCGTTCCGTTTAGCACTAATGTAAAAAATCTTGGCTTGCACATCGACAGCACTATGAAGTGGCATACTCAAGTCGCTCGTGTCAGCCAGAAGGGTATTGGTTCGTTGCGAGCTCTGTACCGTTTGAGAAACTTTTTACCCTCAAATACGAAAACAATGCTTGTTCTTCATTTTTCCTATCATCGATTATGGTGATGTGTGCTACTTTGACCTGAATGCAGATCTCCTCGACAAACTTGACCGTCTTCTAAATAACTGCATTCGATTCGTTTTCAATCTGCGTAAATATGATCATGTCTCCGAGCACCGGTCTCTTCTTAAGTGGTTGCCCATACGTCAGCGTAGGGAGCAAAGGGCGCTAACCACCTTGTATTCTTTTCTTGTTTCTCCCACTTCCCCTAGTTACCTTGCTCCCCACTTCCAGTACATTTGTGCCAACCATAATAGGAGTCTGCGATCATCGCAAAACCGTGTTCTTCATTTTCATTCACAAGAAGTTGGCAGTTTCATCACAACGGTAATGTTTTCTCCATTGTTTGTCTTTTTTTTTTGTATATCCGTGTAAATATCTATTTACAGTAGTATATATGTAGTCTGATGTTATATTTATATAGTATTTATATATATATTTATAGCATTTTTTTTTATATCCTTGTAGTTTAGTTTAGTCTTAATTTAATTATTTTTTCTGTTACACCTATCACTGCTTGTCTCTGCATCACCCAAAGGTTGACTGGTAGAAAATGCCTATGGCATTAAGTCCGCCTCTGTACATTGTGCTTGAAGTGTTAATAAATAAATAAATAAACCTTCGATTCATCATTTCAGCCCAAAGACGTCCACTGCTGGACATAGGCCTCCCCCAAGGGGGGATTTTACCATAATCGCCACGCTTGGCAGGCGGATTGGCGATCGCAGTATGGTTGTTACAAAGACACAGAGAACGCTGCTGCCCATTCTCTGGTGAGTCCCTTAGTCGCCTCTTACGACACCCTCGGGAAGATATGGGATGGTGCTATTCTTTACGTCCGACACCACACGGACACCGACACCATTAACATATATATACATTAACCTTCGATTAATGTATATAATATATATAATATAATATAATATGTGGGGACATTTTCACACACGGCCATCTGACCCCAAACTAGGGAGACCCTGTACTATGGGTGTCAGACCGCTGATATACATACACTAATACATTTTTTTTCTTTTAAATACATACATATTATAGATAAACAACTGGTTGTGGACTGGGATTCCGGAGTTCCCAGACCTGCATTATTTTAGTATATTTGAGGTTTTGAGGAATAGACAATGGAGGACAACAACACAACACAATAAGGGACCAGCAAGGGATAACAAGGGGCAGGTACAAGTACTAGCTAACTTTAATATTTTTATTTAACAAATTTCCAAGGATTTGAGTAAGTTACACTATCCTGATATTTAAAACAATCCATTAATGACTGAGCCCACCTATGGAAGTGACTGAGATTTATCTAAATAACTGGCGATATTTGTATTCAGCTGCTTTATTTACTTCAAACAATGTTACATGGTTACATGTTTGTGTTTCAGATCTGCTTACGTAGACATCTAAGCCGGTTGGTGTTTATTTGAAAAAATAGCACCATGCGGTTTGTGTATGATGTCATGCAGTTGGCGGGTTGGTTCAGTCACGGATCCCAGATGCTCTGCAAGGGATTTGGGTCGCAACGGTTTCATGGAGATCGGAGTGCTTCGTGACCATGACTTTTTCAACATCTTCCTCAGCTTTGTATGGTCACATATGCAAGGAACTTGGTACAAATAATCCGGCTTGGAAGTTATTGGTGCCAATTCAGTTGTGCATGAGCTGAACTCATTTTTAGCAATTTATATCTTTCTCTCCAATAAAAGCAGGAAAGAGACAGATATTATAAGACCTGTACATTTAAGTCTATCTGGACTGCTCATGCAATCACTGCTGTCGGTGTCGGGGTGTATTGATTGAAAGCACGGCGAGGTTCAAGAAAAAACTGATTAACATCTCTGACTTGGTTCCTATATGTCGCCCCCCTATTCTTCGGCTGCCTGGCGGTAGGAGATGACATTTGTTGTCTGGGTTGTGAACGAAGGCATTTGCGCTAGTATCATATCCACAGCTCTTTGCAGTTACGGTCAAACCCGATAACCTTTTCTATCTCCGAGTTTTATCATACTGGTGATGGAGAGGCCCATCTGTCGCTGGTAAAAACGTCCCGAAGATTTGTGAAAGATTAGGGAATCATGCTGGCACGCGTTGTTTACAAACGGGGGGTCTATGATGATAACTATTTGTATGAAAGAGCCAAAGTACGTGTCCCAACGGCTATTCGTTTATTTGTTTGATAGAACGGTTACTAAAGACTAGATTAGGTTATCCGCCGAATTGTATTATAAATGATATTCTAAAAAAACATGTCCGACTCAAGTGAAAATAGGTACTGGTTAGTTATAGTAACTGAGTTATCCCCCTGGGAAAGTGCTTTAGAAGTGTAATCACATAGAACCAATAACAATTAAAATCGTATAATATGAGTAAATTAACCTGTAATGAATTTACAAATAAACTCCATTTAAATAAATCAACAATAAGTTATTGACTCAACAAAATTACTTCCTGAGTTAAACTGTCAATTATGTTTAATTCCTACACTCCAGCGTTACCGCTTTGCTTAGCAAAATGCAGTCAAATCTTGTATAATGATTTACTACTTTAAACATACACAAGTTTTTATAAAAATCATGATTCTTTATAGTGTCGTTGGTTATAGCAAAACGCATGGGACGGGTATTTATTGTCCCCGTCAACGTTATTGATGATTGTGAGACATACTGTCTATAATCAGTGGCAATGTGCCTGGATGGCGGAGCGCAACGGTGCGGTGCTGTCGCGGAGGGTTGAGGGTGAATCCTGTGGTTGCGTCCAGGAAGTCCAGGCAGGCACCTTGGGTCTCCGGAGGGTGATTTGATTAGGAAAATGATTACTCAATTAATTTGTAGTAGTCGTAAGACATCCGGTGGATGAGGAATGTTTGTTTTTGAAAAAATACTGGTTACGTCAATTAATTTGATAAAGGAGGGAGATGTAGTGTATGTAGGTGGGTACATACGCTGCCTGTGTCTTGTCTAGTGTCACTGAGTCGGTGTCACGAGGGCCGCCGGCGAGAGTGCGTAGTTAGGCGATTGAACAGGTGCAGGTGCTGGTCAAGTGGTAACATACAACTACGTTAAAACAAAGAAGGGATGTAGTGTGTGTAGATATCAATGTGTCGCGCTGCAGGCCGATGACAGTGTTGTGACGTTGTCTCGGGCGCATACGTCGCTCGGTTGTGGATGCCGGTGCGATAGGTGGGGCGGTCAGTCGTTGTCGGGCTGTCGGCCTGAGCGGTGGTGCGTTGGCGAGCCAACTATTGTGTTAGTGAGTGTGCATATTACATATTGTGAGATAGCAATGAATTAAATTTTTGTATAATATGCACTTATACAAAAATTTAATTCATTGCTATCTCATGACATGTGTCATGGTGGTCAAAGATTTGCAAAAATATGTTTCATCATCCTTTGTACATATTATTTTGTGCTATTTTTTAACATTCTTTTAACAACAAACGCTTAACTTTTGCTTATGTGTTTATTAAATTGCAATTAAGTGCTTCACACTCTCTTTCCCTTTTTATCTTTTGTAAGCCCCGATTCTGAAGGTGACCTTTACACACATTCGCCTTAAGCGCCGTAGTACATCCGCCTCACGCTTACGCTTACGCTGCTGTGGTCACCGTCAGGAGAGGATTGGCAGAAGACCCTTTATTTACCGTCTGGACATAAATTCCAAGGTCACAAATTAGGTAATATTCGCCCAGAAGAACCGCAGTCGCGGCATCTGGCGGCCGGTATTCGAGACCCACCTCAACTCATTTATGATTCACCAGTCACCACCTCAACCCTGCGGGTCATCTACTTTCCAGGGTCACCTCCTTGACTCCTGCGTCATCACCAGGCCGTTAAGACAGGGTAGTACTTTTCGCGTCTACTTCCTTAGACCAAATAAATTGTGACGGGCCTTAGAACCCCGACCTAATAAATCATTTATTGAAAGTGTTTGTGAGTTTGTTTTGTGTAAATCATTTAATTTTATTAGTTTCATTCACCTCACACTCTTCATTGGCGTTATCGCCCAAAACCATATTTCAAAAGGGAAATGTAGGTAGGTAATTGCCTCCTAGACTTGCAACTCTCTCTATCGCACGATACGGGTCGGGGGGCAGGGCCATATTGTACTTGTATTGTTCTCCCGGAGGGAGGCAGAGTGAGCGGTATGAAACATATGGCATTTCTGGAAATACCTACTCTCGCCGCGTATCGGCACCTCACAATCCTCTTAATTAGAAACGGTTATTTCAGAGAACTAAAGAAAGTTAATGCTAGTTCGTCCATAGGGACGTCCGCATAACGATGTTTGTACGCCAACATTGTGGTACCTATTATGATTTTTGATGTCTTTTTTGTCATCATTTGAGTATTCTGCTGATAACATCGGAATAACTCCCATTTTTGGCCTTTTGATAAAACAGAAGGCATTTAAAAGAAATAAAACATGTAGTGTATATATATACGTATATATTGCTGTTATATGTTTAGGGCTAGGGTGTTAGGGAGCTAGGGTTGTTGATAGGCTACAGTCAACAATCCTACCCTTTACGGTACATTCAGATAGCTGAGTGTACAACAGTATTATGACGTTGTCTCGGGCGCATACGTCGCTCGGTTATAAATACCGGTGCGATAGGTGGGGCGGGCAGTCGTTATCGGACTGCCGGCCTGAGCGGTGGTGCGTTGGCGAGCCAACTAGTGTGTTAGTGAGTGTGCATATTATATATTGTGAGTGTGCATATTATACAAAACACATCCTCTCATATAATTCGTTCGATTACCTACATCTAGCATGCTGCATGCGGACAGGCGGACTGTGAGTGGTTGAGCGGACGTACAACGGGGATGGATCGTGAATAAATCGCTGAAGGCGCGCCGTAGACCACCATTGAGTGTGCTCAAATGCAAACGTTGTTGTACACTATCTGAATTACTTGGATAAATTGGTATTTATCCATGTAAATAGATTATGGTATTGGTAGTTTCTACCTACTCGTTATCTTTCACTTAATCAAAATTAGCCTCTCGCTTTTCCAACCATACCTAGGTACTGCACTAGATTTATATTTTACACTTTGCCTATCAATGACATGGTCATCGTTTTGTCCATGCCTTATACCTATAGGTCTTTGGCGGGGAATGCGATAACAAAATAAAACCAGATTACAAATATAAACATTTTATAACAAACATCATCGTATTCCAACCTTACATTTAACACTTAGTGCCAGGCGAAGGAATTAATTTTAATAAGTAAATAGCCATTTTTATCATCTACTTTCATTTACTAGTTTTTAATGCGACATTAATTTACCTTTCATATTTTCCGAAGTTAAAACTTAAAGATGTGTGGACTGTGGACTAGAGACTAGGGTACCTTGAAGCAGTGGTTTTTTATTTAACATTCTCCGCCATCTTATGTACCACAGCGTTTCTATCTTTATTAAACTCAAATTAAATAAATAGACCACTGATTAGGTACAGAAGTTTCCATTAACCAGTTTCGTAAACCTGATTATGTTAACATTGGGCTTTGGTAAATCATATTCGTTTGGCTTGACTAGGAAAGAAGTACAATGAAACATCAAATTAATAACATTTATGTCTGCCACAAGCATTAAAAATTTAGATTTTGCAATCTACTTCTAAAGAAAGTAATGCTCAATGCCAACAAAGACCCACAGTCCACGAGATTGAGTATTTTTTTAAAACTGATTTTAAGAAGATTCTATGAAGTTTTGGCGCTAAAATTCACGAAATCACGAATATAGGTACTTTACTTGAGCGATGTTTCATTGTGCATTCTATTTATATAACTCATTGGTAGATAAATATTTAAAGCTAGACGTTATACCTATCATCACAACACACATATTTATGTTTTGTTAATACAAAAAAATACACGTAACTAAGTACTAACGGCAAAAGAGTTAAGTTAGAAGGAAATCACTGAAAAAATTACCTACCGTCTTGACAAAAACTCAAATGGACAAAAATATGTAAGTACCAATGCAAGTATTATTAGACAATAATTTGAAAAAAAAGAGTAATTATTTTGTCGTAGGTAGGCTCAGATTATGAAACAAAAGGCAGATAGATTACGCGGAACACTGAGAGTGAAGCCATCAAAGCAAATACAAATTCACAAGTGAATACCTACAATCTCGTGATTGTATTCGCTTTTAAATTTGTATTTTTATTTGTTATTTTAACGATGCGGCGCTTCGTGCTATACTGACTCGTGTCAGTACAGCACGAAGCGCGTTGTAGGTATTCACTTTTGAATTTGTATTTGCTTTTTTGTCTTCACTATCAGTGTTTCGCGCGGTCTATCTGCCTTTTGTTTCATAATCTGAGTAGGTAGGTACCTAGTTGTTACAAATAAGTAGGTAACTTATGTAGCTGCACTTGCACAATATCGAGTAGGTAAGTAGTAGGTACGGTTAGTACCTTAATTACGTATTTATCAATAATAACCTTCCAAACTCTTCCCGCCGTAAAAAGATTCTTTTTTTAAATAATACACAGACTGAAGGCCGCTACGCACAATCAGGGTATTCCAACAATTAAATAACTACATAATACTCATTAATATTTAACATCGATTTAAGCTCGGACTAGAAAAACTAAAAACAAAACTTGATAATTCTTGCATTGAGCTTTCTTGGCTAAGTTTTATTTTTTCATTTTTCTAGTTAACAAGTCCTTTTATACAAAATTACTAATCAACATCACATTATTATTCGATACAAAACAATACTTATAATGTGAAACATCAATTTGTTACATTTTTTTTATTACACCTACTATACGACTACCTACATTTATTAGGTAATACAAAACACATTAAAAATATTCAACTCATCTGACACAACAGTTCAAAAACTGTGTTAAAATAGTGAAAAAAAAGCTTTTTAAATTTTTAACATTTTATTTTCTTGTTATTTTTAAAGTCTTCTTTATTTTAGCCAAATCAAAAAGCGAATCTTACACCATGATGTCGTTTTTTCATTATCACGTTCACACAAGGATCATTAAGCGAAGACATTTAGAGAAAAATCTAAGGGGACATTTTAAAGCTACACCGATTAATATCTAATGATTTATTGCAGCCATATTTTTATTTAGTTATAGAAGATCCACTCAATCAATACATCGAGCGAAAACTCACGCACACATAGACACGCATCACGTAGATGGACACAAAAAGCGCAAGCACTAACGACTGACACTGATAGGTATTGGTAGGTATTTAGATTAAGATCGCCGTAATTGTCTATTGTGTGCGTCCATTTTCATTCAAGGTGAAGTAAAATGTAAACCTAAAAACAGGCCATTGTACTACTAATGTACTATTATGAACAACTTTTACTTGAGGTCAAAACTAAAAAAGTAAAAAACTGAGCCATATCTACTTGTTCATATTAGCTCAAGTTGAAAGTGTCAGGGAAGCCCGCGAAATTCAAATATTCTTACGTTTTACTGAAAATTGCAAAATAGGTAAGTACGTGAGAAAATTTGAAATTCGCGGGTTGCCCTGGCGCATTCAATTTATCAAAATGTGTGATTTAAGGGTTGGTCTCGTAGTAAAAGTTGTTCATAGTGATGAATTCAAACACCAATTTTCAGGTTTTCAGTTAATTAATTAACACGTTGTATAGAAAGAGTCGATCTTCTGTACCTACTATTCTATGGCATAATACTTAGTGTGCGTTTTTTGTTCTTTAAGAATGGATGGACGAAAGATAAGGTAGACAAAGATTAGTATAGACTTGAAAGGTAAAGGGAAAAATACTATGTGCTTAATAATTGTAGGCCACATTCATTTTAAATTTGTGAAACATTTGAGCCGATTTTTTATCATTACATCATGTGTTTTGTAAGTTAATGATTGTCTTACATCATTTAATTTTTTTACTTCTATTACGCCATTGGTTATCTATAATGTTGAGATGTTAAAAAGACTTTCCCGACAGCGAGCATTTCCATACAAAAGTAAATGAAATTATATCATTGACATTTATTACTGCGTAAGGACCAGGCCAACCGCACGAAAACATGGCACCACAACGTTGGCCCTAAAAATGACAGTTTAGGGCCAACGGGCAACGCGACTCAGTCGACATTGTATGAGTCTTGACAGATGTCGATACCTTTGCTTGTTCCATGAACGTTTGTTTTTAAATGTTCTAATGGGCGTATCCTTCCTTATGAAATCATTGAATTTTATAGAAAAAATAAAGGCACTAATATCTAAGTTTGTGGTTTTTTTTTAATTCTTTATTTAAAGAGCTGATTCGCTAAGGCGAATATGTAGCTCTGTAATAACATGCAATACAAATGATCTACACTAGTTACACAAAATTAGTTTTATACACATCATTCTTACTAATTATCTATCCTTCAAACCACACTTAACAATGTGTAGTAGTATCTTTGTCTTATCTGAAGTCGGACAAGCTAAATATGAATTACATAATCCAATGGAACTGTCGCCAAAGATTAAACGTCTTTCCCTCTCATTTCGAACACATTCCATCAAAATGTGGAATGCATCCTCTTTTCGGCTACATGTATTGCAACCTACTTTGTACACACTTTCAAATACCTAGTGTTTTTATGCAAGGTAAATCGTATTCACGTATAATTATATAATTCCTGTAAATGAAAATATTGTTAACATCGTTTTTAAAAGAGTAAGTATGGAGTTTCTTGCCCATTCTTCTCCATACAAAACTACCTTTTGGAATGGGCACCTAGAATCATTTTTTTTTTCCCATTTGACGTTCAAAAGTGCCTTATAATGGTCTAATTGAAATAAATGATTTGACTTTGACTTGACTTTGACTTTGCAACCACCACTTTAGCAAGCGGATCTATATAGCCCTGCGAACCCAGTAGGTACAGCAATGTTTTTAGAATGCTGTTGCGATTGCCGTGACGCAGTGTGCAGTGCAGTGCGTATATTTGCGGAGTCGCAGACAGACTGCTATTAAGCAATTGTGCGCAAAAAATCTGCTTCCGAACTGCAGCGCTTACGTAGCAGCGGCGACAACATCTTTCAAGAAATTGCTGCGCGAGTCGAATGCCCTTACCAGCTATGTTATTCTGTAAGAACCCACTCCAGTTCTCACTTCTGATTCCGGCGGTGAAAACTGTTTTAGGTAGTCTGTAACTCGATGAAAACTACGCTAGCGCCACTAAGTGACAACACAGGTGAAGCGAATTATTATTTCGTTACTATTTAAGCGAATACCAAATACTTTTTACTTCAGGTAAGTGAAATCGGAAATGAGATAGGATTCGAATTCGCGAGTGAATTCTTACAGAATTGCATTGCTGAACCACTGGACAAGAATACCTTTAGGATTAGAGTAGATGAAGAATTTAATTATTGTTATCTATCTACAAAATGTCATAGAGTTACTTATTGACAAAATTATGACTACTTTTGTATGGAGCAAGCTGACAGAAAAGTCTCGTTTTGACATGCCCTCAAGATCCTACACACTGGCGGAGGTAGTGCCACTGCAGCTTGCAATACTAGTAATCTATCTGTGCCGAAAGCTCCGCATCTGCCCGGCAAAAAGTGGCACAATACACCGCGCATCTACATCAGAAACGGTCTCAGTTAAGCAGTAAGGATATAGTCACATTGTGTGCCTCGTATTGACTAATGGATATCAACGCTTGTGAGCAAGAGAAGAGCTTAGTTCTGTCAAAGTGATTCAACCGACAATCTATCAATCTCAGATTAAACAAAAGGTAGATAGACCGCGAGGAACACTGAGAGTAAAGCTAAAAAGCAAATACAAATTCAAAAGCGAATACCTACAACGAGCTTCGTGCTGTACTGACACGACTCAGTATACTTAGTATACTCAGTATACTACGACGAACGCCGCATCGTTAAAAAACACAAATAATAAAAAACAAATACAAATTTAAAAGTTAATACAATCACGAGATTGTTGGTCTTCGCTTTTGAATTTGTATTTGCTTTTTTGGCTTCACCCTCAGTGTTCCGCACGGTCTATCTGCCTTTTATTTTATAATCTGAGCTATCAATAATTAAATTAATTCATTGTGTTAAATGTGTTTCATTACTAGGTATCCAGCAATAACAGTTCAAAGTATGTACAGGCACTAAAGAAGATAATTAAACAGGGTTGTTGGATGAAGTTGCAAGCTTATTTAGAAACCGATGGATGTTTTCGAATAAAATAAAATGAATAGAGAATAAACAGTTTGTTTCTAAGTAAACTTTAACTATTTCCGACGTCCTGGTCCTATCTCCTTTGGTTACTGTACATCTAAATCTTATGTTTAGAATTAACTTAAATTAAATTAACTTTTAACATCCAAAATCCATTAGATACATAAAAAGGTATGTATTTCGATAATTTTAATTAAATTTGGCGTAAGTTGGTTCGTTTTAGAAGAACTGAACGCTTTTGAATATTATCATCACCATCTGTTATAATTATGTATAAAAATAATTGTGATACATAGGATTTAAAATAGTACCTATTTGAGAGAGGGGCAGAAATATTTTGATACTTAACCTTTTGCCCGCCACGCGACGGTCACGACCACGAAACAGATAAATAGAGTAAATAATAAACAGATAAATACTCTATTTATCTGTTCCGTGGTCACGACTACATGATAGACTTCTATAGTACTATATAGGTAATGTGAAGAAGTACGAACTTATAGTCTTTAAGGCTGTTGGCAAGAAATACCCAGTGAATGTGCCACCAATAAAAGTTAACGAACGAACTGGATATCTAATGGCTGACGACCTTAAAGATGATGTTGGTGTTGACCGGGACCGCAGGGAATAGGGTACTTCACACAACCAATCAATTGACATACTTTTATGAGCTGTCAAAACGAGATTCCTCCATAGATTTTGTATGACAATAGCGGCCTGTGACGTCACTTATTTACCAACTCAATTGACTAACTATTAATTGATTTTAGAGCAACTTAAAATCAAATTTTACAGTTAATTGAAAATTAATCGGGTTTTCGGGGCTAAAATAAAGTGTATTTTAAGATAAGTTGTATTTTGGAATTATTGGTTACTGGTGTCAACAACCCAAATGGCGGTACGGCCAAATATGTTGGCCCGTAGATTCGCTCGATGTACAGAGGCGGTCAAAAACGCTATTTAAAGCATACTACACATCTCTGTACTCGAGCGCGCTATGGATCAGCAGTACTAAACGTGCCGTAAATGTGCTCCGCGACCAATATAATAATGCCTGCAGGGCGAGGGCGCTGATGTGGCTGTCGCCTTAATGTAGTGACTATAAAACAACACTGTCTGTCGTAGTGTATAAGTACTAACATAGATCATAAGCCACATTGTTACTAACATTTTTTAAGTATTTTTGTTTTTTTGTCAGTGTGAACCTTTTGTTGTCTGATAAATAAATAATAATAATGATTATTATTATACGTAATTCCACAGAGTAGTAATTCATAGCTTGACGCCAAGGGCACGTTTTTGGCTTTTTGACGTGGCGGTCAAAAGGTTAAAATAAAGTTAGGAGAAATTAGAGGGGAAGATAGATTTTGTTACTAAGATAGAGTTACGAGTAATTAAAGAGGTACATAGGAAGTAAAGTTACTTGCTTTAGATTTGGTTTTAGTAAATACTTAGATCTCTTATTTTTATTTAAGTGGTTATTCGTTATTATCATAAAAAAATCGTTTGATAAACTATTCCTCCAGCAGGGCGTAGCACCGCCTACGCGAGTGGATTGCTACGACGTAGCTACGTGCTACGCCGTAGCGCTACATTTAATTCTATTGCTGTCCAACTTTAGTTCAACGTGCAGTAGAATAACTGCTTTTTGACCTAAAACGTTGATAATGAAACAGTATTTATCCAAAATAGTGTGCCAAAGCCAAGTGATTTGGAATGATATGTTAGTAGCTATCAGAATATTATACACAGTTTAATGTTTATCTACTTTTTTCATTATAAATGGTTTATGAAAATAGTTTCAAAGGACCTCTTGGTAAAAATGAAAAAGAGTTTTTGAATCGAACATATTTTTTTTTTTTGTTTTATCTGATAAATGGCGGCAAATGCCCTTATGGACCAATATTTTTATATTTTTAAGCCTAGAGATGGGAATATGCTTTAACATCATATACATAAATTGACTTGCAAGACTATCTTTAATTGTTGTTTAAATATTATTGACAAAGTATTTCATCGATTTAAAAATTGAGTCCGCCTGCGCAGACGTCACAGTTTTATTCCAATTTCAAAATAATTCCGCCCAGGACAGGGAAAGTGTTTCTAATTATCATTTAAACCAAGAGTCGATCAAATAGCTAGGTTTAAAATATTTGGCATACGATTTGGCTTTGTAGATGATCAATATAATTTTCTATATAATTAATATTTGCACTCAACCTTACGTGTCTTATATGTAAGTCAATGTAAAGATAAGCTTTTAAAAATAAAAAAAATATTTTTAAGCTCTTTAGAAGATACGATAAATGGTTGAGCTGACCAATTTTATGTAATTGTAGTGTTGCCATGTTACATCAAATAGTTTTATAAATTGCACTTTTACACGGTTCCACCAAACTGATTTATATGATTGATTTAACGGCGCAGAAATGAACGGTGTGGACCGAAATGAATAACTTTTATGTTTACACTATTCAATTTGGTTGATTCATTCAAATCGAAAGCCATAAAACCGAACCGTATAGGTACTAATGTCTTATGATAATTATACATAAGTGATCTTGTTAAAATGTTGTATTTTGTGTCATCAAGTTGTCAGTAAATATCAGTGAAAAAGGTGTTAAAAATGTAGAGATTGTGGTTTCTTTCTTAGTAATTAATTTCAAGGCGAAAATTATTATATTTTTTTTACAATTATTGAGAAATTCTATTTGATTATATTAATAACTAGTTTGTGCTTCATTTTTGACTAAATTGGGTACACTGGTTTTCAAAACAGAAATCTTAGCTACAATTTTAAATGTTAGGATTAATGTTTCGTGTTATAAACCAAATGTAATTGATCGACCAATACATACATTATAATATGTATTACAAATAGGTATTTATCCCAGCCATTAATAATTGTTTTGACACATCTAACGCCTGAGTATTGTTTTTAGTGTTGTCAGTGAGGAATATTTAATTTAACCTTCATTCATAATAGGGCTAAAAGTAACTTCGCATTGATATATGTGACCTGACCATTTATAAACGATAGAATCTATTTCAGAATGATTTCAGATATTTGCTACTCAGTCGATTATTTAACACATTGAACGGCTATTTTTAAAGTAGGTAAGTAAAGTCAACGAATTAAAACGCAACGATATATTGCAACTACAACTGCAATAACCAGAGATTCGAAAATCAGATTGACAATTCCAAGATGGCGTCGAATGTGTCAAAACGTCGCGATGCTAGAAATTCGTTCGGATATTGGGACGGAGTGGCGGTTAAGTTCGGATACAATTATGGAGTAGCTGGTTCTTCTTCTTGGTGGTGTTTGGCAAGGGCAAGGAGTATCATCGTGAGTTGTTTTCTGCTTATCTTGCCTTCACTGCTGTATTCGACACCTTGGAGAATCGTTTCTTCGAACTCTAATAGGTCTTGAGCGTCGTAGTCCTGAAAAACATTAGTTGGGTATTTTAGTGGCTAGTAGGTAGAAGAAATAAAAAAAATGGAGGCTGGTGCTATACCTGCTTTCATTTTTTTAATTTTGGCGATAATAGGCTTATTTCATTCGCCTTAATAGGCCATCACTTGGGAGTTTATAAACATGCTAGGGGTTAGTGTACATTTAAGACGTTAACCGGTGATGCACGAGCGATAACATTTAGGTAACACTATTCCTTTTATTCTATTCTTTACTCGCAAGTTTAAAACTAATTCCATTTTGAAAACTCCAACCGCCGAAACAAAAATTTTTAGACACAAACACTAACCTTTTTAACTAATTCTAATAAATCCTTGAGAAATCCCCGAAGTTCCTCGTTCTCGATCGAGCCATTGTTATCCTGGAAGAGATTGAAATGGTTTGTTAGATAACTTAAATTGAGTTAGTTTCTTAAAAAGGATTTTCTTTCTGTAAGTTCAGAGTTAAAAATACGAGTTTCAACTTCCGCTGTAAAATATTGAAGTGAATTGTGTTTCTTTTTCAGTGTAAAGCCTGTTCTTTACACGAACTAGCTCCTGTCCGCGTGGAAGTCCAATATATGGAACCATAAAACACATCCAGCAACCTATATTTCAATCAGTGAATATTTTTTTCATCAGTAATCGGGCCAGTACTTCGAAGGATTACCACTTACAAAAAAGAAAAAACTTTATCTCTTTATAATATTTAGTATAGAAGTATAGATACAGATTACTGAGATACCGCTAATTGTACGAGAAATACCTATACGTAGGTAAGTTAAAGTAAGATGTGGCAGGGCCCTTCATAAGTATCCCTCATCACTCAACGTGAGATACGTTGAATAAAAATACGACACGTACGATTGAAGGCATTTCAGGAAGTTTACGTCAGTATGTATTACTTCAACTATTCTATTCTCGTTAAACTTAAAAAAAAAGATTGTGTCCCTTACAAAATACAATAAAACATCTTACCCTATCGTATAAAGAGAAGACCCTTTCAATATCGTCCTTCGTAAGTTTTGTTGCGCCCTGATAACATAAAAACCATTTCTATTAGTGGAAAAACATATTAAAATAACTTAAGTCGTGTCCCACGTTGGGCGCCAACGCTTTTGAGTAAAAACAAAACGCAAATATTGAAATAAGAGCGGCTCGCAATAAAATTTAACTAAATTAATATAAAATCTAAAACATTTCGCAGCGCACTCATACTAGATAAATACATTCTTAATCAAAATAAATACTTAATAAAATTTTAGGTAAAGTATTAAAAAAATCACAAGCAAAAAAATTTATTTATTTTTGGTGTAATATTTTAGTAAAATAAGTGACGTCGCATTTAAACGCTAGCCCACCAATATAACCGTAAATTCTAAGAAAAAATATTAATTACATTAAAATTTATGAACCCTAAAAAAAGACATCTTAGCATCTTTTAGAGCCATGGAAATAATTTAGGGCCAGTGTGGACCAGCGTGTAAACACAGCGTGAGGACTTACCTCCATGCCCTCCTAGGAGTGCAGAGTGCAGACATAAGCGTTAGTGTTAAGATAGACAGATAGACAGACAGACAGACAGGCAAACCAATTATAGGAACGTGCTCATTTAAATTATTTTTCATTATTTTTACTTTTTAATCTGTCACAGACACGTGAGTAAAGTACTTTTAAAAAGTACGTAATTTTCTTTTTTGTTTTGTAATCAAGTAAAGAGTTCCGATAATGTTTTGAATTATGGGAGTACCTAATTATTGCAATTGTTGTGTGGAAGATACTTCATGTTAATTTGAATAGACTAAATTACATAGACATGCCCTGATTTTTGACTGATGTAACAATTTGTCTAGCGGGCGAAAGCTACTTTACTGTTATTGGTTGTTGATAATTCAGTGAACCAATCACAGTAGCTTTCGCTCACTTGACAATCTGTCACATTTATCTTTTGTTCGACAAACTAGGGTTTAACCTCGAAATCATATACCTAGTATTTTTTTCATCAAATTTTCTGGGTGAATTTAAATAACGTGTGAAAAAGTATCTAGTAGTCTTGTATGTAGGAGGCAGTACTTGTATCTATCTATGATGATAATTATGTAGATATAGGTATGTGTCAATGTTAATGAGTGTCATGAAAATGTCTGGAAAATTGCAATATATTATTATAGGATTTTAATGGTTGTTTTTATTCTAACTAAGCAAAACTAAAGGGAAAGGAAATGTAACTATCTACTATAATATTCTATGGAAGGGATGCTTTAGAAATAATAAAACTAGTAGGTATGTGTGCAAGCTAGTTATCATTCAACACCATTAGATTTCGTAACTGTTCTATGGATATATAATATTTTTAGTAGCAAGTTGGTAGACACCAATCAATCTAAAGGTGTTGTTAGTGAAAATAATTATTATGTTGGCATTAGCTTGAAGGATGAGATGAAACTAATTGTATCTTTTTATGTATGCATTGAACTACCTAACTATTTTCTACACAAAAAAATGTATTCACAACAAAATAATTATTGAAAAAAAATGGAATGCCTTTTTTTTTAATCTACCGTTTTATTTTTCAATTTACTCTATGCTTTCATCAATACGTATGGGCAATATGGCGTCGGGATGAACAATGGCGGGAAATGAAGTGTCACTCTCACCTTGAAGACTTGTCGACAGAGGAAATTCTCTTTGACGGGTAGCAGTCTGAAACATAATAAAGATAAATGGTCTAAGTACTTAATTACGTGCTTGTAATATTAGAAACTTTGTACCTACTATTGGCGTATTAAATTTTCGTGTTTAGGTAATATCAGATAAAAAATCATTATCGGCATTTGTTCTTTAAATCTATATAACGATATGATATTTTTTGCCATATCTTAGTTAATTGATAAGTCCTTGCAAACCTTGAAATAATAGATTTGCATCAGCCCTTTGATGAAAAAACTTAGTTCTATGTTCTATCAAGCACGTTTTTTTTATTTGCAGTTTAGTCCAATGACCGAAATAATACAAAGGTCGACAAAGAAATACGTAGGTACTTGAACATCCATTAAGTACTTATTTTTTCCACAAAAAGGTTCGTCAAAGGAGTTACTAATCCGTAAATAGGATGTGCTCATACGAATGGTCAAGTTTTGAGTTAGTACAATACCTACTTAAAACTCAGAGACCTTCCATTATCTGAGTACGTCTAAGCTGCCAAGTAGTTTTGTCTCTTTGAATAAGTTTGCTATTGATGTAGGGGTTTTTACTTACTTGAGAAAATTCTTAAACGTATGTTATTCCTGTTGCCTACCTATTAGTTATGTACTAGTGTGTATTCATGTGTTATATAATCCTTAATATAATCTTAGTTATGTACTTTAAGAAAATTATTTTTCCTTCTAACGAGATTGGAATTGTGCGATGCTGATTTGATTTCATTCGGGAAACATAATAGGTAGCGTAAAACAGTGTTCGAGAAACATACAAAATTGAGCCATTGACAAGTTTCATAATAGTAGCAGTAAGTTTGACCTCTATTACATTAAGTTTTAATATCTATATTTGTGGATATGTACGTACTATACACGTACATATCATAGGTCTGCCAACCCTTCGGAGAATATTATGCTTGATGTTATGTTACAGTACTAAAGTCAATATAACTGTCGCACAACAGTTGTAAGTACTTTTCAAGCTATTTAATTAAAACTTCCAAAAGGTTCAGCATGTAAACCCAAAGTTGACACCCACTCGCCCAATTTATTTCTGGATATGTCGACGTAGTTAGAATTAGCGATCAATACCGGATCAGTCGTTTATTCTGTTCGGGGGCGAGCAAAGCAAAGTTAATTAAATTTTAAAGTTTTATTGACGTGGCCCCGTTCGGACCAGAATCACCCGAATACCGTGAAATGATCAGATTCTGGTTTGATATTAGAACGGACCTGAAATAATTATGTTGGAAACATATCAAGAGCAACTTCAAAGGAATATTCATTGGAAGTAAACATTTGCGCAACAATGTTTCCAGTTGATCAGATTTTGTTTCCAAATGGAATATGGTCTCTGGTTCCACAAAAACATGTTGGTGAAACAATGTTGTGCAAACTTTGTTTCCCAGTACGTAAATATGAGCCAAAAAGCAAATAAAGGAATTGCTTACTAAGGTTCGACTTTTAATTTTATTCAGTAACTTACTTGACAGTTCAAAGAACTATTTGTTGGGATAGTGAATGATTTTGCGCAAAGAACGAATGATAAAAATGGTTTAATTTAAATAAAACTTTAAATGTTCGTATGTAAGATGTGGAATATAAGAACAATTAATAATTGTTAATAAAAGTAATTTCCTTTCTTTTTCTTCTAATAGAAACAAATTAAATTTAATATTTTTTTTACTTTTATCATTTATATTTGAATGACAAAAGTAAAAAAAAAGCAAAATTATAGATTTTTAATACTGTATATCGTGTTTTTAAGAAAAGTTATTAGTATAAGTAAGTATAAGTTATTTTTATACATTATTTAAGTTCATTTAATTTCGTTCATTCTTACATCACGTCACTACCTTTTTTATGTCAATTTCTGGTATCCCTTCAACTGTCAAGTTACTGAATAGAATTAAAAGTCGAACCTTACAGTTACAAGTAACATTTCCCGACTGAATTTTGGTCACGGCGGCGGCTAATACCAATGGAGACTATAGCCAAGTACGCAGGAGTTTACTATAGTGCTCAGTGTGTGCGCAAACAATAGGTGTCTTCCCTCTTCTCTCTCTCTCGTAAGGTCTGGCGCCCACTGGTGGCACGGCACGGCAAGGGATTTTATGTAACGCAACATAATACTCCTTAAAGTTACGGTAGACGTTTTAGTTGAAATTTCAATGATAATCGTTGTAGTTACCAAAGCAAATGCTTATTACGATGTCGTGTCAGAACGTGTTTGAAATTTCAACTTCAATGTCTTGGCGTTAAGGTATATCGTGTTTCGTCACATATAAAACCATTGTTATTATGTGCCGTCAGACGGCGCTGGCCCTTATTCGATGGGATGGCAAACCGACACGACTGAGGAGAGATCAGCTCATAAGATCATTATATCCACTAAGTACCAATTTCCTATCCGGGCTACTACCGAGAAATGTTTCATGGGAAAACATAAAAACGCTTAGCCTGCCCTGGGAATCGGACCCAGGACCCAGGTTCAGCAGCCGCGCTTGCGACTATAAGGCCTGTTTCACACTTACCACAACCACATCGCAGCGTCAAAAGGTGGTCAAGCAGTGGTTACGTGTGAATAGTGAAGCTGCGGCTTTTTGTAGCTGCGTTGTCGTACCGACAAAGTGGTCAGGCTGCAATTTATTTCAATTCAATTAAATGGCATTTGTGATTATAATACAGTGGTCTTCTTCGTTTCGAATCCATGGCTGTGTTCTTTTTTTTGTGTTAGACTCATATCCGTAGTTAGACTGCTTGGGCCCTGTAGTAGCTGCATTAATCGCAGCATTAATGGCGTTTTTAATGTCCTCTAATAAGCAGGTGACGGGTCACTTTGGGACTGTAGTAAGTGTGCCATTGTCTGGTCAGGAGCACCGCACTCACACTGGGTATCAGTTGGATCTATAATCCCCCATTTTATTAGGTTTTGTTTGCAGCGGCCTTCTTGGGAGCACACTCTATTGAGCGCTTTCCATTTAGGCTACTGCAAATCACTTCCGAGTCCCAAGAGTTACTTGGTTGAATGAAGTTCAGTGGCTCAGTGGTTGGGTGATGTTCCCACAACTTTCGTCTGACCGACGTGATCAGTCCTGGATGACCTGTGTGCTGTGGAGAAAACTTTTCCGATTCTTAAGTATATCTCGAAACTGTTGTATGTTTGTAGAGGGGATGGATAATATATATTTAAAATGTGAGTTTTCTAAAATTAAATCTATAGTTTTACAGAAAACGATGGTCAATGTGGGATAAACAAAGATGTATAAAATATTGCCTGGAATTTGGTAATTAATATGGTGATATGTGAACACCAGGTTCTACGTATTATTAGATATTTTTAACCACAAAAGAGTGTCACAGTAGTATCCAGGGGAAAACACAAAGAAATATTTGAGCTATAACTTTATGAATCTAACTAAACAATATTAAGACCTCGATTCGTTTGAATTTCATTAAGTTGTATTTTTTATTTGTTTTATTATAAGTCATCAATATATGTTTGTTGTACACATAGAGTTAGGTTATATTCCCTTGAAACTGGCCCTGTCGTAAAATCTGTTTCTACGTGACATGACTTAACTATATATATTTTATCTCTCTATCAATTTACAGGTACAAACAGCAAAGGATTTATATATATAAACTTGCAAGAGCAAGTCCAGGCTGTCACAAAATTCTTTCTTAGCAAATGTCTCCTACTAATAAACTCTAGACTTGCTAAATTTCAGCTCGGTACCTGGTTCAAAAATGAATCAAAACTTTCATACAAACTTAACAGAGCCATTAGACCTGTTTCATCCGGCCCTGTCACAAAATCCGTTCTTAGCGGACGTCTACTAACTTTAACTACCGCCCTGCCAAATTTCAAGTCTGTAGCACAAAAAATTAAGGACTTCCATACAAACTTGTGAGACCCATTAGACCTTAATCCGGCCCTATCGGAATATCCGTTGTTAGCGGACGTCTACTAAATATTAACTATTTCCCTGCCAAATATGAAGTCTATAACACAACCATGAAGGACTTTCATACAAACTTGCAAGAGCCATGAGACCTCCTTAATTCGGCCCTGTCCCAAGTCTGTTCTTAGCGGACGTCTATTAACTATAAATAACCTCCCTAGCAAATTGCAAGTATGTAGCACAAAAAATCAAGGACTTTCATACGAAGTTGCGAGAACCATTTGAGTTCCTTAATCCAGCCCTGTCGCAATATCTGTTCTTAGCGGACGTCTACTACTTATTAAATACCTCTCTGCCGAATTTCAAGTTCGTAGCGCAAAAAATGAAGGACTTTCATACAAACTTGCGAGAGCCATTAGACCTCCTAAATCCGGCCCTGTCGCAAAATCCGTTTTTAGCAGACGACTACTACTTATTACCTACCTCTCTGCCGAAATTCAAGTTTGTAGCGTATCTTTACGCTACAAACTTGAATTTCGGCAGAGGGACTTTTATACAAAGTTTCGGGACCCATTAGACGTTCTTAATCCGGCCCTGTTGCAAAATCCATTCTTAGCGGACGTCTACTAACTATGTACTACCTCCTTGCCAAATTTCAACTTAATATGTCAAGCGGTTTTCGATATTTCGTGATGAGTGAGTGAGTGAATGACCTTTCGCTTTTATATATATAGATTAGATTTGTTCAATCATATTACACATACTCATCAGATAAGTACGTAATTAAAAGATCACTATCATATCAATAAATTGATCTTATAATAACACATTTATTGTCAGATTAATATTAGTTAATAAATAATAATTATCTTTTAATGGACCGCCGCGCCATTGCATTCATTAGGTACTTACCTATAGTAATTCCCCTGTGATGGGGCCGTGATTAGATTGTCGTGATTTATGATTAATAGTTATTTTATCTATTTGTAAGTCTTCATTTTTATCTTTTGCGTAGTACGAAAATAGGATATTTTACCGTAAAACTATTTTTTTATTTAAAAAGCATAACGTAGAAAGTGCCGACAACATTCTTGGGGGCTAAGTCATATTTATAATTTTGTCATTCAAACACGATCCCATTGGCATTTTTCTAAAAGTTCGTAATCTCCTAAATTCATAATGATCGATCATTGATCGGTCGAATTAAAATCAATGACTGCACAATGACGTTCTATTGGTAGGTCACCGATCAAAAGAACGCCTAAGTCATTCAGTTATTATTTTGTACGAGATTACCATTCTATATCATTTCTTACAATAGCGTGTCAGTGGTTGACCATTGGAAAGTCATAATGACGCCATTATATTAGTAGATTACCAAACTTGTCAAAATCAACAGTTATAAAATCAATGATAGACCATTCTAATACTATTGTAATAGCAGACTTGAGGACCTGTTCTCTGGAAGTAGGTAACAAGTTAATACTCACTTGGCCATTTCTGATAATTGTAGTCTACCGTCCTTATTGGAGTCGAATACTTGGAGCTGTAAATTAAAATAAAGATCATTTTAAAAATACAAAATAGACCAATCCATACCCAATCCACATCCACGCCACACACACTCAGCGAAGCAGAATCGTCGCACTGTCGTTTTGTGCTCATAAGGAATTTGAATACGTATGTATAATTAAGAAATCAAGAGCTTTTCAGCATTTTATGTAGATACAGACGCACATCAAGCTTTACCAAACTTTCAAATTTTCCCAATTGAAAATGAAAATTATTTTCTTGTAAAAATGTTGAAAAACTGTCAAAGTTTGACAGATTGGGGTAGCTTGATCTGCTGGCCTCTCTACCTATTTAAAGTAATTTTTTACATGTGATAACCCAGAAATCACAACGGCTCGAGCAAGTACCTAACAACAGGGGACCATGTACTTTTAGAGCTCTGCCTCACCAAGACGCCATGGCGACGTCGCTGGCTACGTATCCAAGCAGTTAATATTTAAATGTATGGTACCAAACTCACATGGCGACGGTTTGGCGACGTCGCCAAGTTGGAAGCGTAGCCACGAGCTACAGCTCCCTACGTGGCGTCTGGATACTCTGGCGGCCTGGCGACGTTGCCACTATAATGTACAGGAGTAAACTGAACCTCGCTCACTCAGTCGCCAGTCAGTTGCCATTTTAGACGCTCGATCGGAATATAGTAGTTGATATTGTTGTAAATAATGAGTAATGTGTAATATATCATTATTTATTATTACATATAAATTGATTTCTAAGTAATAATAAATAATGATAAATAAAAATAATAAAAAAAATCAGGATATTTTCGTAAATCTCCATACAGTTTAAAAAAATACCACTTCGGGTTCTATCTGATATAAAAGGATGAACTCGCAGTTTCTTTTTTTTTCTTCTTTTCTTTTTCCATTTTTCTGTGACGTAGATAACAAAGAATCCATCCCAAATCCATTCCTGACGACGTAAACGAACTGACTATCGACTTGTCGAGACGCCATGGCTACTCGACTTGGCGACGTTCGGATGCCAGAAGTAGCCAGGCCTGCGCCGCTGGCGACGTCGCCATGGCATCCTTATGAGGCAGGGCTCTTAGAGCAGTTCAATTTTTGACGTAAAATAACCTGTCAGGCTAGTTTGTACCATTAGCGCGATATGTAGCAGGCGTGCTAGCGATCACGTCAACCTAAGCCGGTGAGTGATTACGTCACAGCATTTCAGCAGCCTGAACTGCAACTAATCCGTACCATCCAGTCTTTTTTGACATTTATACATTCGACAGTTGAACTGCCCTGCTGTCATAAGTTGCAGCCGTGAAAAACTGTATTTTGTTAGCTTATTTTAATTAAATTTAAATACAACAACAACTTATTATGATCTTGGATGTCACTGACATCGGCAAAGGAAAACATTGTGCGGAAACTTGGACTTATAAATGTAAAGTCAGAAATCGAGAATCTTTATAAATCGCTTAAAAAACCTTTTTGGTTCTATAAGAAATCTACCATAGACTGAAATAAAACATTATGGACTGCTGTGATCTCAAAGCTTGAAAATAGAGTCGCGTGGTAAGAGCTCCAGGATTATTTTATGACGATTTGCTTTTCTCTTTTTTAGAAAAAAAAGAATTGTGAAAGAGATTTAAGATAAGATACCATTGTGTCGGTGTATTCGATGAGTTTATCTTCTGAAACGTCGTTGATTTTTTTCGCCTCCTTTAGAAGATCGCGGAGGAAATTCTGGAAAAACAAAATGTTTATGATTTAATAATTAAGTAGGTACTTGCCTATAAAAGTTATTTATTTAATGGTTACAAAAGTTACAAAGATTTACCAGACTAGGTGTACCATGCGGTAAACACAGTAAAATAATAAGTAAAAAGGAGTTAAAAAGTTATGACTAAGTAAGTAGAATATTGGGAAAAGCGTGATATTTTCTTCTATTTGTAGTTTTTATGAAACAAAACAAAAAAAACAATCTCCGCCAAAGCTTACAATAGAATTAAATAGCTACTTAACATTAACAACCACTATACTCTATTTACAATAGCATTAGACAGAAATTAAAAAAGGTTCTTTTTAATGCACACTTTGTAACAAAAGTACAATAAACAATGTTAAAGTAACGATAGACACCGAATTTATTTATAATCTATTTTTACAGTAGCTGTCGCGCGTATTTGTAACCATTTTAATAATTTATCTTCTCAAATTATTTGGTTTTCATTTAGTTGTATATTTAATTCCAATTTAAAAGTACAGTGTCAATGGTAAAAACCTAACAGAAGCAGGGATGAACAATACCCGGAACGTTATTCGTTTCACTGTAATTCTACCTAATTTAAAATGTTACCTTATCTTTTAAAGACTTTTATTCTGTTTATATTATTATACGTCCATATTTAGTACTATCTTAGATCTATTTAATTTAAATTGTTTTAACTTATCTTTGAAATAAAATGTTTTGTATTCCTGCTTCTATGAGCCTCTTTTTTCTAATGCTATTATAAATGGAGTATAGGTACTAAAATATTTACTCGTCTCATATTTTCTTTTTCTCGGTATGGCATCTCGCATGTAACCTAAGAGGTTGTCGGCTGCTAAAAGGCTTATTACACTATACAATTTGTAGAAAATCTATTTAGGAAATCGGCAGGTGTAATCGCAGTTAGAATAGATTGGATTTAGTGTAAATTGGTGGTTTACTAAATTGAATTCTAAAGTGGTCCATTTTAGTATTCAATTCAGTGTAGTGTGTTCATTATAGCTAACAACTTTGGTTCCTAAATAGATTTTCTACAAATTGTATAGTGTAATAAGCCTTTTAACCGGGCTTTCCTGTGGTGCTTAGTTAAAAGTGAATTTAAGGCCTCCACCCAGGGCAATTAAACTTATAAACTTAGCGACTACACGCTAAGGGCACCCCCTGTGGGGTAGGGACCTCGGCTTAGGGCGTCGCTGGGGGAGGGTAGGCTGGATGAGATTTCATTACTCGTCTCAGACAAATGGCGAGATTTTATGTAAAAATATAATGACGTAGGCTATTAGCGACTTTACACTATGTGTAATGTGTTATAACTGTCAATGTCAGATTAAAGTGGTTTCTCACTTTCGCACACAATACGTATCGTGTTTTATTATAGGTTATGGGTCTAGAACCCTACACCTATCTATTTATGGCGTTCTCAGTAATCCTTGTGATAGACAACAGACTGTGTTAGTAATAGTAGTAGTATGACGGGCCGGTGTCCGCAACTCCACGACTAAGCGCGTATTTTGCTGTGACTGTATTTTACTATCACTAAACAGTATGTGGAGTTAAAACTGCGATAATAATAGAAGCTAGAATTAGTAGAATACTAATTGCTGTGAATAGCATGAGCTAAATGTTTACCTTTAGTTCATCGGCTTCTATGTACCCGCTGCCGTCAGTGTCGTATTCTCGCCATATCTGTGAAACAAACATCATAGTGATCATAACACAGTTACAAAAATAAATGGAATTTACTATAGGCACACCCCTGACACTACACTCACGAAAATAATTATTTACTACTACTACAAGCGCACCGGCCTTTATGTGTGTGGGTAATTGTTGTAGGGATGAGCCACAAAATATAAAGATTACAGAAGGACCGCTCCCGCCATATTCAAAAATAATTACCTAAACTTGCCAGACTCACTAGGGCTTGTACTGTATTGACTCTGTAGGTTTTATTTGTGACAATATGAAATTTTATTGACACTGGTTGGAACTCTTTGAATTTTTTTATAACAAAAATTTCCTGTACGTCATGTATTTCATTACATTATTCGTTTTAACAACACGTGACAGTCGAGACTGAAGTCTGCTTGAAACTGTTTGTGAATGCCTATAAACGTAATGTCAATGTGTGCGTGCGAAAAATGGCGTTTTGTTCTAAGTGGTCTCTTTGATCGGGCGCGCCGCAGCCTAACGTCTTTGTGGATGAGCTGAGCCTGAAGTCAAACGAGCGGGACGGTGGAAAATGAAATTTCAAAATTCGAATTCAATTTATTTTTTTATTCCGACAAGCACTTTGGGTGATACTAGTTGGGAATTTTGTATTTATGAATATGAACAACTTTTACTATGGGGCCAACTCTAAATAAAATAACTGTTCCCTAGACATAGGGACACGATCAAAATAAACAACAGATTTTTTGTCATAGTTTAGAATAAATGTCATCCCGAACGTACCTTCATAAACTCCACACTGGACTCCAAAGGATTGTCGAACCTGAAGAGTAGGAGGAAGTTCTCCTCCATGGGAAGCAGTTGTGCTAACTGTAACAATAAATAGGGATACTAAAAGTTATTGTATACAGGTTGTAAGGTTAAATGACGATTATTTTCCATGTGTAGACTGTAATGCTCAAAAACGGGTTCATAAGTTTAAGCTTGGACTAAAGTTATAACTCGGTTTTGTAATGAGAAGGTTACGGCCTTACCACAAAATGATAGACATTTTAATCCCTCGTTTACACCAAAAAACAAGTATAATACATGTCCAATACTTGTCTTGACACAACTTGTCTAAAACTTGTCTTGACACAACTTGTCTAAAACTTGTTCAATACTTGTCTTGACACAACTTGACATAAACTTGTAGAATACAAATGTATTATATATGTTTTGTTTTATCTTTTGTTCAGGCCGGATTAAAAATAAGTATTTGCACAACAAGTATAATACAAGTTTTGTCTAAAACAAGTTTTAAATTTGTATTTGACTGTGAACGATATTACAGACATTGCATAAAACTTGTAGAATACATGTATTATACCTTGGTGTAAACGAGGGTGACAACGCTTGTCTAATGTCATTCTTATGTCAAACGTCATACACAAATATCATTTTCGAATAGGAAATACGACAATTAGTTAGTATATATCATCATAGAGGGGCTCGAGGCTAAGTAAAAGGTTAAGCTACGCTTGCCGCGGCCGGTATGTAGATGGGTGACTATCCTTTTCATACTGGAACCCCTCCGTGTCTCGGAGACCATGTGTAAAGCTGTTGGTCCCGGCTGTCATTCATAGATCTTTGACAGTCGTTATGGGTAGTCGGAAGCCAGAAAGTTTGATTACCAGTCTTACCAAGGGGTATCGTGTTACCCAGTAACTGGCTTGGGGGGGTCAGATAGGCAGTCGCTCCATGTGAAGCCGGTCTCGCCATAATTGGGAACAGTCTAGGCAGATGATGAATTAGTATTTATCATCTATTGATAATTATGAATACTAAAATGTCAAAATAAATATGTCGATTTATGTGAAAAACGGGTACATAGGCGTATAGGTCTAAAAGTCTTTAAAAATCTGTCGAATTTAGTCTCGTGCGTGTGATAAACGCACAAACACACGGTATTATGGTAGCACAGATAAAATTAGGTAGGAAATCTTGTTTTTTATCTGTTAAGTATCTAATGTCAAAACCGTGTTTTATGTAATTGAAATAAAACTGATAATATCACCCTCTTTTCGGTGAAGTCCCGCGTTAATCAGTGAATCAGTTGTTATTGACAAAAATTAACAGTTATTTTTAGAATGAGATCCCTATCAAGTTGGTTGGTAGATTAGTTTGTCTGTGGATTTTCTATTATCTATTCATTTGTAGATACCGCGTAGGTACAGACGCCAGCACATCAAGCCATACCTAACTGTCAAAATTTCCCAATTAAATATGAACCTTATGATTTTGTAATAAAGTTGAAAATCTATAAAAAAAAATTGACAGATTGTAGTAGCTTGATGTGCTGGCGTCTGTACATCATAACTATACAAATAAATAAAATTGAAGAGTCTGTTCGTAATGTCAAAACAGCATTTTACTAAATGGATATGAAAGTATATACGGCTGTTATTTTATCAAAAAATCATTTTTTAAATTTGTTCATTTTTTGTCAGCCTGTTTGTTCCAGCTTATCTCTGCAACGGCTGGACAGATTTTGACGGGACTTTCACTGGCAGATACCTGATGTTATAAAGAGTAACCCAAATAACATACTTTTATTTAAAAAAAAAATTGGGTTCGGCGTAAAAAAAAGAACTTAAAACCCCGCTGATAATCGGACAATCACGCGGACTAAGTCTCGGGCATCTGCTACTTTTACATATCTTCTATTTATCTATATATATCTAGGGTGACTGGTAATTAGTGTACGATACTTAAACACGTGATTGTGTTTATGATAACAAACAACTTTCCCGAAGAAACATTTTTTTTTGTTCTGGTTCACTTTAGGTCACAGGCGTGCGCGCGCGTGAATTTCATACGGCTGTTATGTCATTGTGATAAAAGTAAACCAACACAAAAATCATTTTTCTTCGGGAAAGTTGTTTGTTATCATGAACACAATCACGTTTCTAAGTATCGTACACTAATTACCAGTCACCCTATATAAAACGCAAAAGTGATTGACTGATGTATCAACGCACAGGCCAAACTCTTAAGGCTAGAAAATTGAAATTTCGCACACGTGTTTCTCATATGACGGAGGCATCCACTAAGGAAGAATTTTCCGAAATTCAACCCCTAAGGGGGTGAAATAGGGGATAAAAGTTTGTATGAAACTTTTTATATTCCTTGGATATATTGGCGATATATTTGCTGGGATATAGTTGCGTACCTAGGTAGGTAGGTAGGTAGATAGGGACAGGACAACGTCTGTAGGGTCAGCTAGTAATTACTTACTTAGTAACGTACACGCTGTTTTAGTGGTTATTTTCCCGAAACGAAATGATTTTGTATTGGTAGTACAATCGATTAATAAAAAAAATTAAATAAATGATTAAATAACGGCAGATTTAGAATTGTGGAAAACTAGCGACCCCGAACCAATAGCGATACAGCGCGAACGGCTGACTGCGCGAAGTCCTGTGTTAACGAAACACAATACTTACCTAAAAGTTATTCCAATATCCCCTTCACACTTTTACAGGTTTAGGACCGTTATAAGAGGAGTTAATGCATATTTTTTAAATTATTTCAAAAATAAAATTCATTTACATTTTTAAGTTTAATTCTATGAATCGATAGTACTACTGAGGGCAAATCGTTCGGCCGCGGAAAATGGACCATTAAGATTTCAGCTTGAGACACTGCGTTGACGTAAAATGAAATCAAATCAGTGAACCTGAGATAGCTCATGTCGATAGAACATCGAACACAACAGAATTACTGTCGGATTCGCCATTATTCTATTAATTTCTCCATATGTCAGTCACATTATTGGCAAACGCATCACTTAAACGCAGCGGGGTACCATGGTACCCGGAGCCAAAAACAAATACAAACACACATCAAAAAAGTTTGTGATCACTAGCATAAGCTGATATAATTATTTAAATTGAACTTTATCAAGAAAAATTCTTTGTTATGTGTTTTCTTTAAATAGATATACCCTGTTTGAAATTAAAAAATAAAAATTTATAAAAAAAAATTGAGTAATTAATGATAAACTGTAACAGATGGAAAGAAAAATACTGTTGAACCAAGCTTAAACAACAATTTATTAATAAAAGGCTTATATATTTACTAATATAACTCCTCCAATGGCTCGAACACATGGGAAGATCCTCCTGGGCATGCTGAGAATCAAGTTATCCAGCATTTCTTGAGGTAACCTGTCCCATTCTTGAATAGTGGCTTCCCTGAGCTCTGGCACTGTCTGGGGACGTGGATGACGGTTCCAAACAGCTCGCTTAAGAGCATCCAACGCGTGCTATTGAGATGAAGTCAGGCGAGCCGGCAGGCCAGTCTAACAGTCTAACCTTGTGATGTTGTATTCTCGTAGAGCAGCATTGAGTCGTTGAGCTTGATGGGCGGGCGCATTATCATCGACCAGTACAAATTGGTACCCATGGTTTACTCGGAATGGTCTGACAATTCCATCATAAAGGACACCGATTTCCCGCTTTTCTGAACTGTTCCAGTGGCAGTTCTTTACCTTTCACGGTCTCCTGGTCTTCTCCAGACACGGACACGTCGGTTATCTGGATGAGTACCTACTGATTCGCGATTCGTCAACGAAGAGACAGTTTTGCCAAATGTTTTCTTCTTTATTTTGCCGAAGCCTAGCCCACTGCAATCTCCGCCGTTGATGTTGCCGGGAATTCAGAGGAGCTCGCCAAGACCTCCGTGCTCGTAATCCAGCCTGGTGTTAGCAATTCAGAATAGTCTGAGTGCTAACTTCAAGCCCAGAGGCGGCCAGAACTTCTGCTTTTATTTTAGTAGCGTTGGTTGTTGGGTCACGGGCTGCCAGCAATCTAATATAGCGCTTTTGGGCAGCAGTCAAAACAGTATGGCGACCACTGCGGGGTCGGTCAGCTAAATTACCCATCCCGTGGTACCTCTGCAACGTGGTCACGACACCGGATTAGGATATACCAACTCTGCGTGCAATTTCTCTCGTGGTGTATCCTTCTTCCCTCAAAGTTACTATTCTTGCTCGTAAAACTTCTGATAATCCTCTTGGCATTTTTTCAATCACAACTTTCCGCGAAAAAATATTTTAAATCCGTTAAAATTGACTAAATCAGATTTCTGAATTAGCGTAAGCTAGGACTGAAAGCCTTTATATATAGAAAAACCATTGAACTGTTTTATTGTTTTATGTTCTAAGTCTATTTATGTAAAGAATCTAAAAAGAAGAAGAAATCCTAATATAATCTACCGTAACAAAAAAGATTTCGATTTTTTAAAGTGATCGCAAACTTTTTTTGATGTGTGTATAGCGATGGCTTAGTGTCATTTGTTGTCATTTTTATGAAGCGTGATAATTTAAAATTCAACAGTGTAATAATATTTAGTCACTGTAATTAGGACTGTCGCCTAGTGTTTGTGCAAACGGACATATCTAAGTCCAGCATTATAATCAGTAGCAATAATACTATTATATACTTACTAGTTGTTTTCGTCGCCTGGTACAAACATACGTACATTATTTAAGTAGGTATTTCTGAATAAACGTTACTACATGAGAAAGACCGCGTTTGGGCAAGCGTAGTGTGGGACGCGCTGCGGCACGATCGCGATGGACCAACGATTTCGGCAGCGGATGGATGCCTGTTGGTTGGCGATTTCTGGGGGAGGCCTACGTTTAGCAGTGGACGGCAATAAGCTGATATTATGATGATGATTTATTTATTTATTTATTATTCACAAAACCCACAGCATCAATCCATCATAAAAAAACTTTTTTGAAAATAAGAGAACCGCCTTCAAAAACTAAAAGTGATAAATAACTTTAGCACAGAACACACATCACTTTAGTTTCGGAAGTCGGTGGCAATACAAAACAACAAACAGAACAAAGCCACTTTTTAGTTTTTGAAGGTGGTTATCCTTTTTTATTTTATTTTTTATTTTTCACTTTTTACTGCCACCTTATCACCCAAATCCATTAAGAAACGGCAACACAGTTAAAACAAAGATTGAAAGTCCTCCAAAGATGGAAAGATGGAAGAAACGAAAAAGTCTTCTCGGTTTTTGTTGTTTTTTTTCAAAAAGCGCTGAATCAATTTCTGTTTGTTGTTTTCTGTTGTTTTCGGACAAACATACGGGTCGAACTGAGAACACCGTTTTTTTAAAGTCGGTTAAAAATAAACTGATCTTACATTCAATACACGCAGTAGAAACAGATAAACAGAATACAGAATGAAATGCTAGCGCCAACTAAGCATTGCTAAGTGTACAATGTGGGTGAGTGTGTGAGGAGTTGAAGGTGGTTGTGTGTGGGTATGTTATGGTGGTGGTGTGAAGATGTGTGTATTTACCTATTATTCGATTGTAATTATTTTAATTAGATTTATTAGTCAGTTCGTCATATACAGACGTTAATAATTGTTTCTTAAATATGGCTTTCTTGGAGATAAATATATCAAGATGAGAGAATTTCTTGTTAGCCTTTTAACCGCCCGACTTTATATCAGTTGTCGTGCCTCCAGCGCCCGGCACAGTGAATAATGTTAGTAATTCATCTAACTTCGGACATTATTTTTAGGACTTCTAATTAAGAGACTAAAGTGTTTTAAATTGTAAATGATTACTTAATATACTATTATATAAACATCTTGATAGAATACAGCGTAATTAAATTAAAAAAGGGTCTTAACGAGCTGTGGTAGTTGGTCGGAAATATACGACGCTGGCGTAATGGACACAAACATATTAGTCAGATTAATCCAACGTAGGCGGTTAAAGGGTTAAAATTACTTAGCATCCTACCGATGACTGAATTTTGATGATGTTACTACATACCTCTCGTATGTCAATCTTGCCATCCTGATTGTCGTCGTAAGCCTCCATGAAGCACGCCTTCAACTCCACTAGCATTTCATCCGACACCGCCTGCGGAAGAAGAGGAAAAATATTTTAATTGTAGCTAGGAAATTATTACTGTGTTCAAAGTCAAACGTTTGAACGTTTTTGCAAGAGAGAAATAAAATTGAATCAAGTTGCCACTTTTAGGCGATTCGCACACTGCACCGCATTACGCAGCGGGGTGTGTGGTGACGAAGTGATTTCTTCGCAAAACGTGCGAGGCGACGCGATGCAATGTAATACGACCAATACGAGTACTTCACGCGACGTGTGTCCTACGTTGTAGGTAGTCATTGTAAGTACTTAATTATAAAGAAATAAGTTTGGAGAGTTTCATCATTTATATCCGAAACTAAATCCACGTTTATTTAAAGAGTATTGTGACTTATTACCAAGCACTTTCGATTATATTGTTGCAGCTGTTACACACACAACACGCACGCACGCACGCAACAAGTTCCTCACAGGAGGCACCAGGGCCCCCAGTGGAAGAACTTGTTAAGTGCATCCCATTTAGGTAACTCATCGGTTCCACAAGGTTCAATTTTGGGTCCTTTCCTCTTTTTAGTGTATATTAATGATCTTCTTCATCTGTTGAAAAATCAACCACAAATGGTGTTATTTGCTGATGACACTTCTTTAATATTTAAGATAGACAGACGAGCCCAGAACCTAGACCACGTAAATAGCGCCTTACTGCAAGTCCAAAATTGGTTTACGGCGAATAATTTAGTATTGAATGAAAAAAAAACGAAGTGCATCAGATTTTCTTTACCAAATGTCAAAAGTAATGACTGTGACATAGTATTGAATAATGAGAAGCTGGAATTCGTTGATAAAACTGTTTTCCTGGGGATCACGCTCGACTCAAGGCTACAATGGGGTCCTCATTTAACATCTCTCGCTGGACGGCTAAGCTCGGCAGCATATGCCGTCAGAAAAATCCGGCAATTTACTGATGTGGATACCGCGAGACTGGTCTACTTTAGTTATTTTCATAGTATAATGTCTTACGGTATTTTACTGTGGGGACGAGCTGCAGACATCGAGTCTATTTTTATTCTGCAGAAAAGAGCCATCAGAGCCATTTACAATCTCCGTATGCGCGATTCTCTAAGGGAACTGTTTAAGGAAATTAACATAATGACGGTACCTTGTCAATACATCTATGAAAACATAATGTACGCTAGAAAAAATCTGCATCTTTTTAGTAAAAGGGGTGAAAGACATAATTATAACACTAGAAATAGGGACCAACTAGTTCAACCGAGTTTCAGACTGGCTAAAGTAGATACTTCTTTCATGGGGTACTGTTTAAAATGTTACAATAAAATACCTCCCCACATTATTCAACTAAATGAGACAAAATTTAAGTCTTATATAAAACGCACACTATGCTGCCGAGCATATTATTCATTGGGTGAATACATCACTGATAAAAATGCTTGGCTGGATGCTGGTCTAGCTCCACAGCCATAAGGGTTCATAGATTCATTGATTAGCATTTTTAATTATTTTTGGAGCTGCTGAAGATATAGATCTACATTATCTTTGCATTGTATAAACTCAATGTGTTAGTATTATATAAATTTTTCATAACACATACATGTGAGCACTATGTTATTTAAAGCTACCATTTACGAGGTATGTCTTTCATTGACTTAAATGTGCCCTGGCGGTTGGGAGTATGTCATGCTCACTGGAATGTCTCGCTGACGGTGGCGCGCGTGTTGGATCATTTGGTTCCCTTCAAAATGGTTGAGTCGAATGATGCCGATCCGTGCGTCATGTTCGTGAACGGGCGCCGTTAGTTGGGACTGGACATCTCTTAGCTGCCTCGGTTATTCTAATTTGATTTTGAATTGTTTATTATGATTATATTTTTATCTAAACCTCTTTTAACGTACACGACTTGTTACATTGTTCTCACATTGTACCCTAGATTCAATATGAATGATGTAACCGAAATTTGTAACATGTTATTGATTTTAAAAGAGTGTTGTTCATGGAGTTTCTTGCTCGTTCTTCTCCATAGAAACCTACTGTTTGGAACGAGCAACTAGCTTCAACTTTCTGACTGACTGACTCTGACAATTCAAAAGTACCTGTAAATGGTTTATTTGAAATAAATGATTTTGAGTTTGAGTTTGAGTTTGAGTTTGCATTTTCATCATAAGCAACACCTATTATTTAACTATCAATAACCAATTTTCAAAAACCCATTTCTATTAAGGAGAGGTTGTTATTGACTTTACTTTAAGGTAAGAAAAAAACACTGGTACTTATATGTAACTATATATTGTATATGTAATACTGGTAATAGTAAATATTTAATTATTAATAAACTATTGTGTCGCGAGAAACAAATCCGCACTTGCCGCGTTGGGTCGCACATTGATTATGGCGACTACGTAGGCCACAAGTACAGATATCGAGTATTTGACATTTTCGCGTTAACTGCTGTGTTTCCTGTCGCTAGTTGATTCCCGCACGGCACAAATATGTATAGACTACAGATAATTTGTTCCGGGTCTGGCTGTTTGTGTATGTGAGTTTATAATGTTTGTAATCGCACCCACGATACAGGAGGAATTCCTAGTGTGGGACAACGTTTTTTGACGTGATAACGTCATAAAAATCGATGAACACCGGCTACACACACCAAAAAGTGCCACGTTCTGCCTGAGCCTGAGCGTGCAAGCGAGAGTGCGGAACAAGCGATAGAGAGGCACGATCGGCCCAAGCAATATTCTCCGCCCACCTCGACGGAAGCTATTATTTGCTTATGATAAACATATATTATGTTAGCCATTTTGTTTCTTTACGACGTTATCACGTAAAACTATTGTCCGTAAACCGACTTTACAAACAACCAGTTTTTTTTAATAAATAAACCGTTATAATCCATCCACTTCCATACTTAATATTATAAATGCCAAAGTAACTCTATCTGTTACGCTTTGACGAAGAAACGGCTGAACCGATTTTGACGAAATTTGGTATGAAGATAGCTTGAACCCTGGGAAGGACATAGGCTACTATAAAAAAAAGGAAGAGGTTATCAATTCCTCTATATATTTTTTTATTTTTTGTTACCTAATTTCTTTGGACTGGGGGAACCGATTTTAATGATTCTTTTTTTATTTAAAAGCTAGTGCTTCCCGTGTGGTCCCATTTTAATTTGGTCCAGTTTTGACAATGGCATCCATGAGAAAACCGTATAAGTCTTAAATTTGCATTAAGTATGTGCGCGATTTGTTACGCGATTTCTCCGGCAAACGTAAACCGATTTTAATTCAGCACTTTTTGAAAAATCAACAAATACCCAAAAAATTTACATAGACGACGTTTTAGTTTCATCAATCTTTGTAGTAGTTAACTTTCAATCTCTTCTTTACAGATTTGGATGAGAAGGAGGTACTAAAAAGCGGAAAATAAAAAGCTTTTTACAAAAAAGACAACCAACCGCCTTCAAAAACTAAAAAGTGAAAAATAACTTTAGCACAGAACACACATTGACTTTAGTTTCGGAAGTCGGTGGCAATACAAAACATCAATCAGAACAAAGCCACTGAATTTCAAAACTAAAGTCAATGTGTGTTTTGTGCTAAAGTTATTTTTCACTTTTTAGTTTTTGAAGGCGGTTGTCTTTTTTGTAAAAAGCTTTTTTAATTAGCAATTTTGTCTGCATCCACTATAACCGACATTCACGCGGACGAAGTCGCGGGCACTAGCTAGTTATACATATTTTTTAAACACTTTTAACACCCCACCGAAGATCGGAGATGAACGGAGCGGAAGAAAATTAACCAGTACCTACCAATACTTAAACGGCTCCCCTCCACAAGGCAGTTCTAAGCACCCTAATATTAATTTTCCTCTCCTACGCTTCGATGCGGGAGTGTCAGCGTAGAATAATTATTTTCTAACAATACGTTACCTTAAATGTTGTCTGTCTGTATCGTTAATTTCCATCGCCTTTCAGCATCGTAAAAGTATATTTTTGATATTTTTGATAAACCCTAAATGATATTTACAACAAAATAGATGAGTTAGCTATATATCGCTTTCTATACGTGGTAAAAGTCACACATAACAAAAACTTTTTCTATTCAGGTCACGATTAAAGACTCAAAAGAGTTGAAGATTTTCGTCGGTTATAAAAAAAAAACTTAATCCACGTTAGGTAGCCGACGAAAAATATGGAAATGACCCCAATACAATACAAAAGGGTAACATGCTAAAAGTTCAACACTAAATCCTGAATCTCTGTTATATAAATGTAGGGTTTGCTTCCGTAGTTTCCGTTGCGCTGCTGCGGCCATTGTTACGCGGTGGGAGCTTGAATGGGAAGCAATTTTAAACTTAGAACAGCCGACCGCGTCGCCCAGTTATGTCTGGATTTTGAATTAAATTTCGAATTTCACTTTTTGAAATATGAATTCCGCGCATTTTATTGTTAAAAAGTATACTGGCTGATAACTTTTGTGCTTTGGTCTCTACAGACCACAAAGCTACAGACTCATGGACTAATATCCCAGAGTCGCCAGACCAATGTTTTTTGCATTATGGTTGTTTGAGGATGTATAGAGAAATATGTCGTTATGAAGATTTGTGTACTTGCTTGCTTCAATGCTGGGCCCTGTATCAAGTACAGTGAAACCTAGTTTAGTGCGCCTTGGATATGTGGGAAACCTCTGTAGCCGTCTGTTTTTTTTTTGTATTTTAGTTTTACATATATAGCGCTATAACTTTTATGTTTATTGTTCACGTGATTATATGCTCTTGTTTTATTAAGACATAATTTCAGAACGAAAGTCTAGGTTATGCAAACTATTAGACGCCATGTTGAATAGAATAGGCAATAATTAAAAACCAATTACTTTTTGTTCACAATAAATCATGCTTCAATTCACGAAAGAACATTTTTCCTCAATTGGTGGTATTTTATTTTTCTCTTTTTTGATAAATTTACATCTGATGGCCGAAAATGAAACATCTCTTTTTTGTATTTTAGTTTTACATAATTATAAAGTGCTTGTTTGCGTAAAACAACAGTTAGTGAAACATGTTTCGGATTACTAGATTTTTAGATTATCTAACTAGATCACGATAGATAAGAAATTCCCTTGAAATGGAATTTGCTGCCATTAAGCTGCTGCAGGTTTTTGATAAATATTAATCATGTAAACAACCTGGTGTGCTTTATCAATGCAACATCAATTTCCTCTTTAGTTTGCCAAAACATATTTTATCAATGATTATTCAGAATATCGTTTAGTATTATTTTTGACAATTATTAATTGATTACAATTTTTTATTCGATTTTCCTGTTGTGTTTTTGGGTTCAATACTTATTGCTTAGAGAATCATGGCAGGATTTGTACAAAAAAAAATTAAGATGTTTAGAGAAGTTGAAATTCTAATTCTTATACTCTTGGGTACCTAAAGAGTATCTTCAGGCATTTACAATATTTTTAAAACCCCGCAAAAAAAGCAACGAGAAGCTCCTTATTTCAGAACGTAATGGCGACAGACTGTAACTGTTACACTGACAAGAGCCGTTTCGTAGTTCTTACTCTGAAATTGCATCGTTGTGTGGGAAATAATGTCACAAATAATAATTATTTTTTTCACACACTTGTCACATCATTTGTCTGCTAAATTTGATAGATCCGTTAACGTCGCTCGAAACTTTCTTTTTTTTATAAACACAAAATGGGCATCGAAATGAAACGAAAAAGTGTTATTTTCATTTCGTAATATTTTAATTATGCGGGGTTTTAAAAATATGGTAAGTATATCAATCTACTCCTGGTAATGTATTCTTTACATTGGAAAATATTTTAAACCCTCTAAATTTTTTTTTCATACAAATGATTGTATGCATCTCGCCATGATTCTTTAAGACTTATATGGTTTTCTTATGGATGCCATTGTTAGAACTGAACCAAATTTGAATTGGGACCACACGGAAAGCACCAGCTTTCAAATAAAAAAAGAATCATAAAAATCGGTTCACCCAGTCAAAAGTTCTGAGGTAACAATCGACCGGTCATGATCCACGGTCAGGCCATGGATGGGAGACTGTCTTATTATACATACATTGACAATAACTGTCTGCACTTTTCTGTCCAAGCTGTTCAACTTTACCATTGAATTATCTTTTTATTTATAGCGAAGTTCGCTAAGAACTTTGTTAATAACTTTTAATTTGTGTGTACTGTACACACAAATTAAAAAATGTTATAAAATACGAATATGATGTCTTAAGAATGTTGTGTTCTGCGAATGTGGTGTTTTGAGATTATGATATTTTGAGAATATGATGTTTTGAGAATATGATGTGTTGATAATATGATGTTCTGATAATATGATGATTTGCGATTATGATATTTTAAGAAAATGATATTCAGAGACTGAGCGAATGAGTGCCCCCCCCATTTAAAAAAAGTACATAGTTACCTAGTCATTTTATTTAAATTATTATTTATGAATTTTGAATATAGAATATAATCATAATCGGACCTGCCGTTCCGGAGCGCGTTCAAACAAAAACAAACATACAGACTCGTCATCTCATTATTATCAAATATTTAGAACTCAATAACACTTCACGAGCCAGGAATGGAACCCACTGCGTTCAGCAATCAAATAAGCAAGAAAGAAAGTAAGTAGTATTTTTTCAGTTCATTTGTTAAACTTTTAAAACAAAGACCGGAAACATTTAAATCTAGGACAAATTCGGGGAAACACTTTGTAAATGACTACTAATATTTTTATCTATAATCTAAAATATATCATCAATATAAGCATGATAATAGATAATATATGTGATTTACCGATTTCTTTCAAAAAACAAATATGATGATAAAACAGAATACCAGGTGATAAGACAATGATAAGATGAGTAAATTACCTGTGATTAAGTACTTATTAGGGGGATTACAGAAATAAAGATAAAGGAGTAGGTATGTAGATTTAATCAACCTCATTGCTGCAGTTGTAAACTACCATTTGGAATGGGAAACTAGATTAAAATTTTCTAATATGAAGTTCAAAAGTGCCTTTTAGCGCTGATTTTTCAATAGTCAGATAACTTTTATCTAAAGGATTAAAAATAGCGGTTTGACATATTTTCTATACATAAGCTGTCAAACCGCCATTTTTATTCCTCAGATAAAAGTTATCTGACTATTGAAAAATCACCCCGTCTAATTGAAATAAATGATTTGATTTTGACTTTGAGTTAGCCGTGTGGTGCCGGTCACGAATAGCACCACCCCATTTCTACCCGTGGGTGTCGTAGAAGGCGACAGAGGGATATTGACCAGAGGATGGGCAGCAGCGTCCTTCTGAGCCAAGCATGGCGATTATGGCGGAAACCCCCATTGAGGGAGACCTATGCCCAGCAGTGAGCAATTAAAGGTGACATGATGATGATTTACAGGCACTTTCGTATTGTCAAGGAGTCGGTCAGTTAGTCAGAAAGTTGAAGCTAGTTGCTCGTTCTAAAACGTAGGTAGATATTTATGGAGAACGAGCAAAAAACTCCACGGACACTCTTTTAAATCAAGTTTTTACAAAATACTGGTTACATTATTCTTGTTGCTTCTATATGTGAATTAATAATGTAGGTAAAGAGCAATATAAAAAAATAATAATAAAAGAAAAAGACTTGCGACCCGCCCCGGTTTTGCACGGGTAGTATTTATGAATACCCGGCTTCAGCCCGGCACGCTTAAGACCAACAAGGCTTTTCGAGGCACAGGTATATCACACTACCAATTTCCAAACCCCAGGCTTGTACTACGAAATTACTTACGGAAAATTCCAATAACACGAATTTGGCGATACCACCTATTTATGACATAGTTCCATCATCTTAGACAATCACCAGACGTGCTCATAATTAAAGGCTCACCCACTATATGTCACTGTCTTATAAAATATACTACTCAAAACAAAATAAGGGCCACAAGGTATTTTGTCTGTACCATGAAAATAATAAAACCAACATATTTTTTTGTCTCCATAACGAAAACTAATGTTGTTTTTACCATGTAGACCAATAAATTTATTCAAATAATAATGATTAAAAAGTTTATTTGCTTTTGAAAGAAAAAACACATTTTAGGTTAAAAATAAAAACAACGTAAAGTTACTGAAAACAAAAGAAAATACTCCATGCTCATCTTTTAGTAACGGGTATGCCCCCCTCGTTTAGCTACGCACTCCTGAAGCCTGGAGTGCATGCTCTCAATCAAATGCCTGACATTTTCCATTGGAGTCTCTTCCCAGGTCCTTTTCACAGCGTTGATGAGTTGCTGTTGGTTGTGGATTTCCTGATCACCGTCTCTAACTCTTCGTTTCAACTGATCCCACATGTGCTCTATTGGATTTAAGTCCGGACTGTTCGCCGGCCACGGCAAGACTTGAATTTGAGAGTCTTCCAGTACAAACCGAGTCGCTTGAGCAGTGTGTGCACGAGCATTGTCTTGCATCAAGATGAATCCAGGACCCGCTCGCTGTGCAAATGGGATCACATGTGGTCTGACAACTTCCTCAATATACCATTTAATTATAATATCATTTAAAATAGCGAGCTCAGTTTTGCCGTGTAAGCTTATCCCGCCCCAAATCATTACATTTGGACCACCAAAACGATCGACTTCATGGATGCAGACTTCTGAAAATCTCTCGCCGCGTCTTCTCCATACTCTAATACGCCGATCGTCGTTAAAAAATTTAACTTTGCATTCGTCTGTGAAGAGCACCATGCCCCATTGGTTTATGTCCCAGTCCAAATGTTGACGGGAAAATCTTAAACGATTTGCACGAAGATTTCTGGTTAATGGAACACGGACAACTCGCCTTCTTGATGCCTGCTGGTCTCCATGCAATCGATTACGAATAGTTTGGTCACTGACACGAGTACCCGTTGCCAGCCGTAAACGATCTTGCAGCTTGCGGGCCGTCGTTGTGCGATCTCGGCGCGCACTTAATCGAATGTAACGATCCTCTTGAGCTGTTGTAATGCGAACTCTGCCCGAACCAGGTCTTCTTCTAACACTGCCGGTCTCTTGGAATCGATTCCATACATTTTGAATAGCTCTTCGAGAAAATCCCAATTGCAAACCCACAGATCGCTGCGAATGGCCTTCTTCAATCATCGTAACGGCTCTGGTTGCTGTCAGCGAGTCCATATGACGCCTGCATGCTTGTGGCATATTGCAAAAGATGTTTCTGACTAGAGATATCAATGAACTCTGATAATTTCTAATAAACCAAGAAGCTAAGGAAAGCAAAACGTCAAAGAAAATGGAATCAAAATTTTCAAAAAGGATTTTAAATAAAATTTTATTTAAAATTGTTGCCAGCATTAGATGAATACTACAATATTAAAAAGTTACTCAATATTTTACTACTTTCAATATGTAAATGTTTAATAAATTACACCAAAATGAAAAAATACCTCGTGGCCCTTATTTTTTTTGAGTAGTATATATTGCTGCTACTAACAACCATTGACAACGGCTTCTGTAGAACGACCTCATTAATTGTACATCAGCGTTATCGTCATCCAAGGACTTTTTGTACTTAATAATTCCATGAAGACATCGTATAGATTTATGTCAATGGTTCATCGACCCGAACGGTTTTTTCTGAATAAATCCATTAGTGAAGTGAGTATGAGGTCATGAAGATGTCGCCGGTTTTAGAATCTACGGTTTTTTGGAAAACTATACTGTTTCCACATACAGGGGCGTTGCCTACAAAGACGTAGTTGGAGTGTTAACTTAAATTTCATTTTCATAATAGGCTGAAGTGGAAGAGGGCTGGCGAATATGGTGACTCACTGGACTCCTGAAAGAGAACGCCCCAATTGGCCTTGGCGGCGATAGTGATGTAAATGTTTGCGGGACAAGCGTGGATAGAGAACGCACAAGATGGGAAAATTTGGAAGGAGAATGGGCAGGCGTTTGCCAAGCAATGGGACACAAAAATACATATGAGACAGATATACTTTAGAACCGGAGAGTCGCGGCCAAACGTAAGTCTATAGATTATTTAAAAAAAACTTTGTTAATTTAAAAACTCACGTGAAGCTCATTTCACTTAAATGCATCGAGAAGGAGTTTTTACAGAATAACACTCCAGGTGCGTAGGTGTCAATGGGTGCGTGTCATTGACATTGTCAGTTTAGATTTTATAAAGCTTTTAATTTGTGAATTTTATATATAGCGTATTTCGAGATAGGTAAAACATTTTTACATCATAAAAATATTCTTTATGTAAATGTTACTCAAAACGGTCTTATTAGGAGCGTGTCCTACTTTTTTGGTTTTCACTGAAAAATATTGTTTGCAATATTTTTACAATGCCCACGAGGAACTAGAAACGAGTTAACAAGTAGCGAGAAAGTGTGTAGTTCCGATTGTTTTGTCGCTGGGCGATTGGAGATCTCTTGCAACACTCGTTCGGCCTCCAACGCTGGTATGCGTATGTACCTAGCGATAGTCTTTAAGTTCTGTACTGTTCTGACCGCCGAGCGTTCTCGTTGGCAGTGGGACAGGTGCCTAAAACTAGAACTACATTAAGCTGATGTAAGCCGCTAAGGTTCTCGATTGGCGACCACGAACCAGAAGACGCAGCATTGGTAGGCTTTCCACCAGATGGACTCACGATATCGTCAAGGTCGCAGGTAAACGGTGGAAGCAAGCGGCAGGTTGTCGCTCGTTGTGGCGTTATATGGGGGAGACCTTTGTTCAACAGTGGACGTCATCCGGCTGATGAAGATGGTGAGCCGCTAACGCCGATCTGGACAGATGAAATTAATGTGTTCCGATGGGAACACATTAATTTCATATAATGTATATGCCATTAGATCCACACCATGACATGCAATGCTACAGACCACTAAACGCCGATCCAGTCACGTCTCAGACGTGTGTGTCGCTGTAATGTATTTACAAAAAGACAAAAGGACAAAGTTTGGTAGACGTCGATAAAATAAATATTAATTGCATTTCAGATGACGAGTCTACCTCTCGTGTGGTTGTTAGGAGCGGCAGCAATAACATCTGTATTCAATAATAATGCGGCTAAAGCACACAATACAAATCTTGTGATAAGAAAGGAGATTGAGAATGTTGAATTGACCGAAGTGACTAAAACGGCTGAAGTTATTGAGGGGACTGATGCGGTTGAAGCGAGGGACGCAACTAAAACGGCAATGCGGACCATGTTGGGGACCCCTACTAAAGGCGGCCTGATGCTAGGAAAAGTTAACACTGGAGATGTGCTGTTGGCCCAGTGGGTAACATTTAAGTATTTATTTATTAAATAACAAGGCACACCAATAACTTTTTAACCGACTTCAAAAAGGAGGAGGTTATCAATTCGAATGTTTGTATTTTTTTTATGTATGTTTTGTCATAACTCTGTCATATATAGACGGATTTGCAAAATTCTTTTTGCAAATCCGATTTGTTCGAAAGGGGTTTATTCCGAAATGGTCCCATATAAGTTTTATCAAAATTGATGTAGCCCATTTTGAGAAAATTTTCTTCAATCTTTGGAGAATTTACAATCTCTTTTAAGTGTGCCGCCGTTTCTTAATGGATTTGGATGTTAAGGCAACACTAAAAAGCGAAAAATAAAAAGATTTTTCAAAAAAAAAGGAAACCACCTTCAAAAACTAAAAAGTGATAAATAACTTTAGCACGGAATACACATTACTTTACTTTCGGAAGTCGGTGGCAATACAAAACAACAAACTCAAAGCCGCCGCCACCGACTTCCGAAAGTAAAGTAATGTGTGTTCTGTGCTAAAGTTATTTATCACTTTTGCGACACTTTTTTGACATTGCGGCAGGCCCAGGTGGAGATGGTGGGATGATCTAGTCTCCTTCGACAAAGACTGGTCCCAAATTATAAGGAGAGTAGAGAGGCCTTCGCTCCCCAGTGTGAAAATTCAGGCTGATATTAATAGTAATAGTAGCGGGCCAAGGGATATCTATATATCAACTTAACCTTCCGGTCCCGGACAAAAATACGTACAGACAATAATATACCGTATTCATATTGTGAATAGAACTTAAGTCGTTTGAGGCAGGTGTCACACTGGTGACTTCGGCCCGGCGGGTCTTGACCGAAGAGCGATCTAAATACGCTTCCAACGATACCTCCACACCAAAATAGTTTTATTTTTCTAACTTTGTTTCACACTAGTATTTATCTGCTGTATCGTGAGTGCGTTTCCAAACATTTATTCACACAATACACAAGCAGACTCGGAGCAACTATCTTCATACAAATATTTGTTTCGTGTGGGAATCGAACCTGCGACATGCAGCATGGCTGCCAATCAATCAGCAGATGCGCCAAAAGTATCATCAAAAGAGATGCATATCTTTAGAGGTGTGGAGATATCTTTGGATGTTATATATGATAGTAAGTATGATATTCACACAGATGGACATACATACGTACATAGACTGATAAAAGCATAACCATAGTCATAGAAAGGAATACATAGGAAGAATTCTTACGGTGTTTCCTTATTACTTCCATGATCTTGGGTTCGGCACCCAATTCGATTCTGTAATGAGATGAAAGATACTAATACTAATGACACTTGAATTACGAAAACCGCCCTTACTTGTAAGACAATAAAACGCAGTCTGCATCAAATTGAGACTGTATTTTTTTCCGTTCTGCTTTTTCCATACAATTTTATTGTTTTTTCAGCGTTTCTTATAGCAAGAAACCTTGCAAGGGCAAAGTCCAAGTTCAAGATATAGAAATGTCTGGGAATTCTTTGTTAAAAATTACCGCAATACGAGTGGAAGAGGTGGGGCCCCCACAAAACGCAGTCGCAAGCATCCAGAAAGGAGGAATTGGAAAGAGCTTTGCTGTGATCAGGCTAAAATCAGCTGAAAGTGCCGGCTACCACTTTGTGGTCAAAGTATGGGGAGTAAAAAATTGTAATCGTTATCATAAAATGAAGTTTTTTTCTCTGTTCCACATATAATCTTCATGAGGTAGGGCCTGTCTTTAGGCGTTAGAAGGCGGTGTAGTTTAGTTTTAACTAGCTGACCCGACAGACGTTGTCCTGTCCCGATCTAGGGGATGAAAAAGGGGTGAAAAAAGGGGATGAAAAATAGATGTTGGCCTATTCTCAGACCTACTCAATATGCACACAAAATATCATCAGAATCGGTCAAGCCGTTTCGGAGGAGTACGGGAACGAAAACTGTGACACGAGAATTTTATATATTAGATAAGAGTTTGATTTTATATACATTATATCTTTCAAAGTTTCAAGTTTCAGTTTATTTTCTAAAATATTACATTTCAGATGTGCAGTTAAAATATATCTTTACAAGATGTAATTGCATAAACTGAAAATCCGAAAACAGGTCGTTCAAAAAAGGTTTGGTCATAATAAAAGTTGTTCATAATGATGAGTACACTGGGGCTCTTGACTAAGTAGAAGTCACGAGCAAAATTTTCTGACACAGTTGGGAACATTGAAATCGAATGACTCGGTCTTTTACGATACTTAAATCCGTAAACAAATCTTCTAGTCAGAATTCATCGTTGTTTGCCTAAGGAGGCCAAGTATTATAAAGGTGACGATCATGTTCCGAAAGAGGCAGCTTGGGAGGTCTGGGTCCACAAGTTGACAGCCAACAAGTCAACAAGCTGGATGCTGTCAGAGTCAGGTGTTGTGGTTTGTTGGCCTATATTGAACACTAATGGGGACCGTGTTTATCATCGCCGTTGCAATGACTATCATAAAGACGGTCCTGTTTAGTTGGTTTGTCATACCCAACGGTTTGTATTATCCAGTAATTGATATTAACACGTAAGGCAGAGATAACACCTGTTGTTCACTACAGAACTGATTAATGGTCGTAGTATGGATATAAATAACTTTATTAGAGTAGGTCAGATAAGTTTTATGGATTATCATAAGCGTGTGCTTTTGAATTTCACTATAAATACCGACTCCTGCAGAATACAACTTATACTCACATTGTCCTCAAAGGAGTTAACTTGTGGATCAAGACAAAGAAAAACTGAAAAGGTGAGTTTATATTTTTCATAATTTCAACCCAGTAAATGACAACGTGGACTACACTCCTAGCTCCAAGATAGACTTTTACGATTGGGTTTTCATAAAGACATTAATGTTTTGAATTGAAAATTAATTTGATATTAACCCATGAACCTTGGCTCCTAAGAGTGATACATAGACTTTTATAATTGACTTTTCATAAAGACATAAATTTTATTCTTGGATTGAAAATTAATTTGATATTTAACAAAATAAATAAAACAATTCCAGATGAACAGTCTTTTCCTAGTCGTGTTGTTAGCAGCGGTAGCTACAGCTGCAGTAGTCAGCAATGTGGTGCCTGAGGTGGTGGAGGTGCCTGAGAGGGTTGAGGGAGACGAAGTGGCTGACGCGGACGTGAACGAGATGCCAATTGTGTTTGTGTCTGATGTGGATGAGCTGACTGAAGTGACGGAGCTGATTGCCGAGGATAAGCTAATGGACGAGACTGCAGTAGCTACTCGGCGTAGCTTGAGCCTGGGATCCATCTCCTCTTCAGATATTCTTGCATACAAGTAAGTAAACCATTAGCGGAATAAGAACATAATTGAATTCAGCAATCAGATGGGGTTCACCACAGATTGTAGATGGGATCACAGTGTGATTATGACATAACATTTGGGGATCTTAAGACTCACCCACGAAACGTGATAAGCCTTATTAATTATTTGATGCCTCTTCAAAATTGTTCGAAAAAATATGACTTTGCTTATCAAATCGCCAAATTTTTATCCTGATTACGACTATATATTGGTACCTAACTATTTAATTATAGTAAGTAAGATAGCGATCTGTTTTACCTCAGGACTAAACATGTCTGCGATGCCAACTTTGGACATGAACTGATTTTTTCCCTGATCATGAATATTTTTTGTGTTTGCAGTGCTGAGGTCAGAGCGAACGCTGTTGCGAATCATTATCATTTAAGAGATACAAGAATTACCACGAACCGCGTGATACGTGCGATCCGGGTGACCCGGTTGGGGACCACACAGAACGCAACCCCATCCATCTTGAATGGAGGAATTGGACAGTCCTCTGTTACAATCAGGATACGATCAGCCGTAAGCCGCGGATACCACTATAGAATTCAAGTCTATGTCAGATAATTTGTGTCCTCAGTTTATTTTTATTTTTTTTAACATTTCTTTTTATAAGGACTTGATGTGCATGATATGTATTTCTTTATATTATTAATACAAAATAAATATATTCAAATGATTTCCTTCTTTTTTTGATCGAAGTCTTCTTTTTCTGTCAAGATTATGATTTGAACCTAGCACCTGGTAAATACATTGTGTCTTTATGAAAGAAATGAAACCAAAGCTATCCTGGTTCCAAAGCAAAAAAAAATATTCATTAGATTTATAGTCACCAGTGTGAGTACAAAGTGAAGTGAGAATAGATAACACTTGTAATTTAGTACTATTAAGATTTCATAAATTTAATGAATCTCTGAGGTCAGGTCAGTTTCCAAAAGCATGGAAACTAGCAAAAGTTGGGCCAATACGTGTTTAAGGATAGAGTTATCCATATTGTTTATAACTACAGGCCTGCCTCCGTTCTTTCTATCTTTGGCAAAGTCTTGGAATCCTTACTTTTCCTGTATGTACAGCAGCGTTAGGTACGTTGAAAAAGTTATATTGTGAAGATCAGCAGGAGTTTGTAAAATCTTGATTAATAAAACAAGTACGAAAAAACAACGTAATACTGAATCTAAATAAGTAAAGAGACTGCACATGACCCATAATTCCATAATTCAGCATATAGCGCAGGTTTTTATTTCTAATATTCCATTAAATCTTTTGAAGTTCTTAATTCCTCTCCTGCGCTTTCTGCTGCCTTACTTAGAAATAATGGTAAGGCATATGCCCTTTGGAGTTTCGGATTCAATATACAAACCGCCAGTCTGTTCTACGAAGGGCTTGTTCTGTTTAGCTTTCATATTTAGCACCAATGTAGGCCAAGGACTCTTTCCAGATCTGATGAAATACAATAAAATCGTAACATTGTTTAATTCCGCCGATAGTAATGAACCCAACAATTATGGGCCTGTGTCGATTCTGTCGGTTCTCAAGGTTAGGGTAATGCTCGGCCAAATGTTACATCACTAATAAAAAATCCATTTTTCATTAACAACAGTAGGTACGGTTTCACCAAAAGGTGTTGTACAACTGACGCCGGTGTCACCATAAGAAATAAGAATTTTACGGCAAAAAGAAAAGCACAAGTTGGTAATATTACAATATTTTGCAACTTCTCAAAGGCGTTGTATTGTGTTAACCATTAGACACTTTTGTTGAAACTGGATTATTAAAACATCGTTTGATATACCTACTACGATCATACCTGAAAGAAGTTCAGGTTAACGGCGTGAACTCATTGAGGTCTGAAATGACAATAGGTGGGACGCCCATTATCAAGGTCCGATCTTAGGTTTATTTATATTTTTAAGTTAATATTTTGTTTTTGCTTTCATCTGCGCTTACTGGCAGTTACCATTGTTTTTAAACCTGTTTGTTTTCTCTATAAGTGAATTTATAATTCTTTTAAAAATAAATATCTTTAACCGTAAGTTTATGTAAAAACTAGTGAAGTGTCAACACCATCCTAGGTTAATTTTGAAGTAATCGGGTTTTGGGGTAGGTAAATCGTCGTGTTAATATGTATACATAAACTAAAAACAGAAAAAGACTTAATCTCGAATCTTAAGGAACGCCCATAATAATTTCAGACTGCAATAAGATCACGCTATTAATCTAAACTTTAACCTGTCTACTGTTCAGGTTGATTATATTACTTAACATAAGTTATTAGTAAATAAATATTTTACGTATCCCGTAGTGCTTCTGTTTCAACAAACATGGTTAACACAATCGAACGCCTTTGAGAAAATGCAGAAAGTTCCATTGGCATCTTGTGCGTCCTCCCAGACGTTAATAATGTTCTTTATTAGGGTAACACTGGCGGCGTCAGTTGTACAACACCCTTTGGCGAAACCGTGCTGTTGTTTACAAAAGATGGAATATTTATTAAAGTGACGTAACATTTGACTGAGTACTAACCTTACCTTGAGAACTGGCAGAATCGATACAGGCTTACAATTGTTGGGTTCTTTACTATCGCCGGAATTGAATAATGGTACGACTTTATTGTGTTTCATCAGATCCGAAAAGTCTTCTTGGGAATACTAAATAGGGTGTAAGAGTTTCGATAAAAGATCTACTCGTACAAACTTCCTTTGTTTTTTTGATTGAGTCATAATCTTGTCAGAAAAAAATAGGGATATATTTTTAAGTTTTTATTGTGTATTTAAAGTATAAAGTAATCCATATCATGCAAATGCAGTTCTTACAAAAATGATCTCATATCCAAACAAATTCAATTTATTTTAAACCGAAGACACTAATTCTCCGACATAGACTTGAATTCTATAGTGATATCCACCGTTTACGGCTGATCGTATCCTAATTGTAACAGAAGACTGTCCAATTCCTCCATTTAAGATGGATGGGGTTGCGTACGGTCTGGTTCCCAACCAGGTCACCAGGATCACAGTTATCTGGTGCTTCGTGGTGATTCTTATATTTCTTATATGATAATAATTGGCAACAGCGTTCGCTTTGACCTCGGTGCTGCAAACACAAAAAATATTCATGGTCAGGAAAAATGCAGTTCATTGCTAATTTACTTATTTTACTTAAATGGGTAGGTAACAATATAATAAAAATATGTTGATTCGATGAGCGACGTCACATTTTTTTCAAACAATGTTAAAGAAGCAATAAATATTCACTGAGACTCACCACGGTTCGTAGGTGAGTCTTAAGATTCCTGACGAGGACTATGATATCACACTGTGATCCCATCTACAATCTGTGGTGAATCCCATCCGATTGTTATATGACATTTCAATTATGCTTTTTCATCTGTTAATGGTTACTTACTTGTATACAAGTAAATATGAGGAGGACATGGATCCCAAGCTCAGGCTACGCCGAGTAGCCACTGCAGTCTCATCAGTCAGTTCATCCTCGTCAGTCAGTTCTGTCATTTCTGTCAGCTCATCCACGTCAGTTACAAACAGATTTGGTATCTCCTTTACGTCCACGTCAGCCACTTCGGCTCCCTCAACGGTCTCAGGCACCTCATTGCTGACTACTGCAGCTGTAGCTGCTGCTGCTAACAGCACGACCAGGAGAAGGCTCTTCATCTGGAATTGTTTTATTCTTTTATTAAATACCAAATTAATTATTACCATACTATTCAAGATTGAACCCATAATCAAAAAAAGCGTCTATAGCGTCTATCGAAATGGACGCTCGCAAGACGCTAGCGTCTTGCGAGCGTCCATTTCGATAGTCCCTGGGTTAAATTATAAAAAAAATTAAATCACTCACCTTTTCAGTTTTAGTATGATTTGATCTACAAGCTTACCCTTTGAGGACAATGTGAGTATTAGTTGAATTCTGAAGGTGTCAGCATTTATAGTGAAATTCGAAAGCAGACGCTTATGACTAACCACAAATGTTATCTGACCTACATTATTTTAAGTTATTTATATCTATAATCACCGACATTGCGCGTCGAATCAGCACGCTGAAGTGGAAGTGGGCCGACCACGTCTGCAGACGGACAGACCCTTCATTTGTTGCCTCGCCCTTTAGGCGAGCGTCAATTATATTGCTTGTATGTTGGTCCACCCATTAGGTGGTCACATTTCTTGGGGGATAATAATCGACATTATTTAATCTGTATAGTTGCTAACTCGCTCAAACTTGCCCAGAGTCTAGGGGGATAAATGAGATACAAGTATAACATAGGCTTAATGTCACAGCAACACTTTGAAGCGACCAATTTTCGATCCCCCCAGTTGATCATTCTACAGCGCACCGACAGGTCGCTGCTTTGTTCTGTTTGTGCTTTTAAGTATCTAAAAGTGAGTGAATTGTGTGTGTTTTATGTGTTTCGTGTAATAAAAACGTGCCTGGTTGTGTTTGAACCATTTTTGATTGGAGAAACAGACGATTTCGGCCCGAAATAGTCGTTTCAATGAACACGGAGAAACGTTGCAGAGACGCTGATTCATTTCGAGGTATTTGTAGTTTATAGGATTGTTTTAGAAGCAATCTGGCTTTATTACGTGTGTTTTTATGTGTCGTACTATAGATATTAGGCGTTTAATTTGAATATTATAATAGTTTTCTTGTGGTCAATTTGAACATCAAAATTACGCAAAGCTACCAGAATCGTCGAATCCGCGCTGGCCAATCAGAGAGCCGGAAAGCGCAATCAAGGTGATGACGTCACACGATTTCACAGATCGTTAGAACTAATGGATAGGGCATCCGTTGAATACTTTTTGTTGACTTTATTTTTTATTCGTGATTTTAAATGTTGAACGTGTTGAAACTGAAAATTTTGTAGGTGTGTGTTCGTGTGTGTGTGTCCGTCAAGAAATACCGACCAAATTTTTTTTTTTTAATTTTTAATTTTTTTTTTATTATTATTATTTTTTTTTTTATTTTTTTTTACACTCTTTATACTTTTTATACACTCTAAAAGACTTCAAATAATAATATATTTTAGATTTCTATGTAATTTTATATTATTTACATGTGACCATAATTGCCGTATCTATATTTTGTGTGATCTGTGTTTACGTGATGGTCATTTTTAAGTGAAATTGTTCGTTTTGATTGTTGATTTGTGTAATGTTTTTGCTTCCAGCATGCATTTTTTATTTGCCTACCGTTTTGTAAATATCTTCAACGTGTAGAATGTTACATAAGATTTCAAATTGAGGCAACAGAATTTAAACAGTGATCCAAAGTGTGAGTAGGTGTTTTTTGCGCTAGTTTTCAAGTGGTTACTTTGGAAAGCCAATACTATTAAACTATACATTTTTATCCACTGAAACTCTGTCTGTGTCAAGTATGTGAACCAAACATTATTAATAAAATGTAACCCAAGCCACCAGGCGTGTAGCGTTCTTAGAATTGATGTGTAAACAAGCCCATTCTTTTGTTTCGAATGCGGGCACTCGTAAATGACGTCATGGTTTGTTTTGCTTGTGAGATGAAAAAAATGTATGGAGAGGTCTGTTCTTTTGTTTTATTTATGTGAACTAATGTGTATTTGTGGAGATAAAACGAAAAGTTTGTTGAATAAAAGGATTACTATTTTTTTATAATGTCTGTTACACAAGAAACGGGGAAAAAGTCGCTCACACCGAACAAACATTAAATTTCGAATACATTACAACGTAAAACTATACTTAACCATATATGACCTGTTAGCAAATTTAATAGCGATTCCAATGATATAACTGGAAACGAGCTAACTATCGTAATTTCGGAGATATCGTCGTTTTAGTACGACGCGCCGAAAACGCTCGCGGCCACCCGGAATGGCCCCACACACAATCGCTTGCGCGGTTTTTAACCGCCAACCCTTCAAGGGGTAGATGGAGCAGACACGCTCTAGAGGCTCCACCGCGTTTGGGTAAGCGTAGTGTGGGACGCCCTGCGGCACAACGGACCGACGATTTGAAGAAGGTGCCTGGCAGCGGGTGGATTCGGGCTGCCCAAGACCGGGTTGATTGGCGATTTCTGGCGGAGGCCTATGTTCAGCAGTGGACAGCAATAGGCTGATATATATATCAGCTTATTGCCATAATATAACAATTAATCAGTGTAGTAGTAAACAACAGGAGTTATCTCTTCCTCCTTCCTCGATATTATTAATTACTAGCTTTTGCCCACGACTTCGTCCGCGTGAATGTCGGTTATCGCGAATGCAGACGAAGTCGCAGATTAAAAAGTACCCTATATCCATCCCCAGGGTGTCAACTATTTCCATACCAAATTTCATCAAAATCAGTTCAGCCGTTTCATCGTCAAAGCTTAACAGACAGTGTTACTTTCGGATTTATAGTATGGAAGTATGGATTGTGTATGAGAAAGAAACCAAACGGGACTTTGTTCATCATTGTCGTTGCAGCAGAAAGATGTCCAGTGTTAGATATAGACCTCCTCAGGAAACACGACAACGACTCACCGTTGCATCACCCATATCGTGTTTATTCACGTTGCGATTTCAGGATCGTGGTCATCGCTCGGCATTCGAAAACTTTGCGACTGAAAAATAACTTATTTTAATTAGATCATCTGAATGTATGATTGAACGTGTACGAACGGAAAATAAATTAGAGCTAGTTGCATTTTCCAACTGGGTAGTTCCTTAATAGAAGAAAAGACAAGAAACTCCATACCTTCTCTTTTTTTTAATAAAAGTTCTACAATATTTTGGAAACAGGTGAATTAGGTACCTACACGTCAATGTGGTGTACCTTGCATAAAACACTTAATTGGGATATGTACTGTATATTTTATCTTTATTTCTGGAATTATCATGGTGTCTATCATTTACTTTATTTACGAGATGTCGGTTTTTCCTATGTTTAAAATATTTTCGTACATAAATTGGTAAGGCACTGTCATAATAATTATGAATGCTGCATTGTGAGTTTTTCAACAGTTCAGTTCGACGTTTGCATCGATGTACATTACAAATGGCTCTGAAAGCCCTATTTTGTGAAATAAAAAAAATATTAAATGTAAACAGCCGAACCCCACTGACAGTAAGTTGCCGTAAAATTTGTTAAAATAGACTAAACGCGCAGGTACTACATTAGTCAACTGTCTTCTGTCTAACATTGGACGTCTTTCTGCTGCAATGACGATGATGAATAAGGTCCTGTTTAATTTGTTTGGCATACCTACACAGTAAAATACAAATACAAAGCAATAATTTCGCGTAAGGAGTAGATAACACCTGTTGTTTACTGCAGCACTGAGTAGTTCTAAGGTCGTAGTATGGATATAAATAACTTTATTAGAGTAGGTCAGATAAGTTTTATGGATTATCATAACCGTGTGCTTTCGAATTTCACTATAAATACAGACGCCTGCAGAATACAACTTATACTCACATTGTCCTCAAAGGAGTTAACTTGTGGATCAAGACAAAGAAAAACTGAAAAGGTGAGCTCATATTTTTCATAATTTCAAACCAGTAAATGACAACATGGACTAGACACCTAGCTCCAAGATAGACTTTTGCTTTTGATAGAGATTCGCATCGACGTATATTACAAATGGCTCTGAAAGCACTATTTTGTAAAATAAGAAAAATTATTCAATGTCAGCTGCAGGCAAACCCCATAGTCAGTTGCCATACGAAGCTGTAAAAGTTGTTAAATAAAATAGACTAAACGCGCAGGTACTAAATTAGTCAACAGTCTTCTGTCTTACACAGGTCCAGTTTAGTTTGTTTGGCATACACAGTAAAATACAAAGCAATAATTTCGCGTAAGGAGTAGATAACACCTGTTGTTTACTACAGCACAAATTAATTGTCATAATTATTATGGTTATAAATAACTTAATTTAGAGTAGGTCAGATAAATTTTGTGGATTATCGTAAGCGTCCGCTTTCGAATTTCACTATAAATAGTGACTCTTTCAAAACACAACTTATACTCACATTGTCCTCAAAGGAGTTAACTTGTGGATCAAGCCTTAGTAAAAGGTAAGTGATTTTATAGTTTTTATAATTTAACCCCGGGTACATCGGTAGGTACAATAATGGAATATTTCTTAACTTCGAGAGTTTAAAAGCTCGACTTTACTCTTTGAACACAAAAATTAATAAAAATGATATTTCTCTAAAAGAATAATAGGTATGCCAAATACTTTAGTGAATCTTTTGATTAGGAGATTCATTCTAGAATAGTATGGTAATAATTAATTTAGTATTTTATAAAAGGAACAAAACAATTACAGATGAAGAGCCTTATCCTCGTCGTGTTGATAGCAGCGGCAGCAACAGCTGCAGTAGTCAGCAATGTGGTGCCTGAGGTGGTGGAGGTGCCTGAGAGGGTTGAGGGAGACGAAGTGGCTGACGCGGACGTGAACGGGATGCCAATTGTGTTTGTGTCTGATGTGGATGAGCTGACTGAAGTGACGGAGCTGACTGCCGAGGATGAGCTAATTGACGAGACTGCAGTAGCTACTCGGCGTAGCCTGAGCCTGGGATCCATCTCCTCTTCAGATATTCTTGCATACAAGTAAGTAAACCATTAACGGAATAAGAACATAATTGTTATGCAAATCAATGACGTTACTAATATTGTCATTCAACAATCTGATGGGGTTCACCACAGATTGTAGATGGGATCACAGTGTGATATTATGACATAAAATTTCGGTTATTAGCCTTATTGATTATTTGATGCCTCTTCAAAATTGTTCGAAAACATATGACTTTGCTTATCGAAACGCCAAATTTTTATCCTAATTATGAATATATCTTGTTACGTACCTATCATCATTTCAGCCGAAAGACGTCCACTGCTGGACATAGGCCTCCCAAAGGGGGGGTTTTGCCATAATCGCCACGTTTGGCAGGCGGGTTGGCGATCGCAGTATAGTTGTTACAAAGGCACAGAGAACGCCTATATATACTTAATATTATAAAGCTGAAGAGTTTGTTTGGTTGAACGCGCTAATCTCAGGATCTACTGGTTCGAATGGAAAAAATATTTTAGTGTTGGATCGTCCATTTATCGAGGAAGGGTACAGACCATGCGAAGCCGGGTCGGGTCGCTACTTTAATTATAATAAGTAAGATAGCGATCTGTTTTACCTCAGGACTAAACATGTCTGCGATGCCAACTTTGGTCATGAACTGAATTTTTCCCTGACCATGAATATTTTTTGTGTTTGCAGTGCTGAAGTCAGAGCGAACGCTGTTGCGAATCATTATCATATAAGAGATACAAGAATCACCACAAACCGCGTAATACGTGCGATCCGGGTGACCCGGTTGGGAACCACACAGAACGCAACCCCATCCATCTTGAATGGAGGAATTGGACAGTCCTCTGTTACAATTAGGATACGATCAGCCGTGAACCGCGGATACCACTATAGAATTCAAGTCTATGTCAGATAATTTGTGTCTACGGTTTAATTCTTTTTGTATAAGAGATTTTTTTATAATGATGTACATGATATGTATTTCACAATATTACTACAAAATAAAATACATTAAAATTATTTCCTTCTTTTTTATGTTCTTATACAGTATTTCTTTATGAATGAAATGAAACACAAGTTTTGCTGGTTTCAAACTGTTTACAACAATAGCAACATAGATGACATGTCCTTCATTAGATTTGTAGTTATCAATAAAAGCTCAAATTAAAGTGAGAAGAGATAACACTTGTTATTATTTTAAACAATAATTAGCTTTCCTATCATGTGGCTATTATATAGCTTTCTTTCGCAGTAGTATAGCCATGAACGCGTAACAATCAAATTAACAGATTCACTTTTCATCTATAATATTAGTATGGATTGTTGATGATGATTTATACTCAAGAGAGGGCTTTTGAAATATTTGGTTAACATTTGAACTAGGTGTTTTTTGTAAAAGGAATTCATGTATTCTTGCTAAGTTTATCTTGGTCATTGGTGAAGTCTTGAGGACTTAAAATTAATATAAATTTGAATTCGCACATCCATCTTGAGCAAGTTAATATTTATATTATTTTTGTGTTTGCTGCTTTGATATGTACTGCTGGACAACCTTTCGTCAAAGAGAACTGTGGTATTTTTCATTAGGCCACTAGTCCTTCTGATAAGGTCTCTTGACTTCTGTTTGGTTTTCACCGTAATGAACACTAGTAATCTTATAAAATGTTTGGGGAAGGACCAAACATTTCAAAAAGCAGCCAAAAGTTGGTTTTGGCTGTAAAGACGATAGTGAGAAAGGTCTTGTTTTATCGCATGAGGAAAAGATAATACTTGATAATTGACACTGATTAGCAGCTGTCATATAGTAGGTCAGATCAGATTTGAGGTTTATCTGAACCTTAAGCTTTTGAAATTCACTATAAATACTGGCTCCTTCAGAATACAACTTATAGTCACACTGTCCTCAGAGGAGTTAGCTTGTCGATAAAATTATTGTAAGATTGAAATGGTAAGTGATGGAGGTGGGAGTTTATTAATTTGATATTTAAGTTGGTAATTACTTGGTTTAACAAAGGGATAAAATATTTACAGATGAAGAGTCTTCTCCTTGTCATGTTGTTAGTAGCGGCAGCAACAGCTGCAGCTGTCAGCAATGAGGTGCCTGAGGTGGTGGAGGTGCCTGAGAGGGTTGAGGGGGACGAAGTGGCTGACGAGGACGTGAAGGAGATGCCAATTGTGTTTGTGACTGACGAGGATGAGTTGACTGACAAGGATGAGTTGATTGATGACACTGCAGGAGTCACTCGAAGTAACCTGAGCTTAGGAACTATCAGCCATTTAGATATTCCGTTAACCCCGTAAGTAATTTTTTACATAAAATAAACCATAATTGTAAACAACGATGAATCTGTAACATTGTCATTATTTTATTGTGATTAACAGTCGGATGTGGTCCACCATTGATTTTATATAGGATCGTAGTACGATATAAAACGGGCCTCGGGATCCTAAAATTCAGCTACGGATAGTGTTGAGATTCATTGATTTTTGGATGTCTCATAAACATTGTCGAGAAACAAACGTGATTTCGATCGAGTCATCAATGTTTTTGCCTTAAGGCGCTAATAAGCGACTTTTGCAGATTTTAAACTGGCAATCACGTCAAAATGTGTAGTGTAAATGATTTGAAAAAAATATATGTTAAACTAGAACATTCTCTAAATCATTTAGTTTGTGAATATTTTTGATTAAGTTCATATGAAATAGTTTAATTAAATCGTGAAGTTGTGTCTGACGCGAACAAAACATTGATAATCACACAAAATCTACCAGGAATATTTAAACGAAACTTTTACTATCTTACAGACAATTTTATTATCTATCTTTTAGTATACGCTTTTTTTTAAGTTAAAGAATGCTATCTTTTATTTAATTTTTTCGACTAAACTTTGAGAGTTTTGGACGCAGCGCATACGATTCTCTGGTAGCTCAAGGTCGCCGGCGTATACCGTCGCCTTAAGACTATTCAGATTGTTACCTGTCCGTTTCATTAATTTTTACTGAGAATGTGCATTGTTTGTGTTTGCAGTGTTGATGTCATTGCGCTCCCACTTCCCGGTGCCCATGCAACGGAACAAAGAACAATCCAGAATAGCCGAGCAATAACTGCGATCCGGGTGTACCCGGTGGGAGACTCACCCCCCGCAACCCCAACCCTTTTGAGAGGAGGACTTGGAGACATATATGCTTTTATACATATTCGATCAACTTTAAATCGCGGATTCCACTATAGAATTGTAATCTATGTCAGATAATATGTTTAAAAATAGGGTTTTGGGCATTTTGGTTTAACATGTAAACTAAGAAAGGATTTTATTGTAGCTAAGTGATTTTTTTTAGACTAGATGTGCTACAAATTTTATTTTTTATTAATATACTTTTATTCCTGTAAGCTTGTAAGCATACTCAGATGGTTACACCAAATAACTATAGTTACTTATTTAAATTGGGAAGGGCAGGGCATCCTAACACAAGCAAACTACTTTCTAGTAATTTGAATGGTTGAAATAAACACTTTTTTTTCCATTTTTTTTAGTTTATGATTTTAGTATATATTCAGTTGATCTAACAAAATATGTAGTTTCTAACTACATTCCTTTTATATACAGTTTGAAAACAACATTTTCTTTTGAGAGTCATCATCATCTCCCTAGCCTTATCCCAACTATATTGGGGTCGGCTTCCAGTCTAACCAGATGCAGCTGAATACCAGTGTTTTACACGGAGCGACTGCCTATCGGACCTCCACAACCCAGTTACTGTGTAACACGATACGCCTTGGTAAGACTGGTTGTCAGACTTTCTGGCTTCTCAGCCGGGATCAACGGCTTTACGTGCTTTCCGAGGCGCGGAGGGAACTCGGTATGATAGGGATGGTCACCCATTTACAGACCGCCCGCGGTTAGCGTAGCTTACCTTTGACCAATCGATCTGTACGGCTTATCGTCGCAGATGGTATTCACGCTCACCATCGCAGCTTCGGCTTACTGGCCGGCTACGCCAGCCAGCCTCAGCCGCGGCGGCGGGCGTTAAAACCATCTGCTCCTCAGCTCGCGGGCCGCCTCGCCCCTCCACGCCTACGCAGATTTAAATTACACTCTAGTCGTAGGGCAGACAAGACTACGTGGAGTCGGTTTCGCTGCGATTCGTTTCAGTCATTAACTTTGGTAGCACAACATATTGACTTTTTAAGACAACATTTTTATTTTTGTCTATTTATATCTATACATTTTCGTTGAAATAAATTCCATGGAAAAATACAACAAACAAACAATATTCGTTAAAAAAGAATTCTACTTTTTGATAAGTTTGTTAAACAAAAAAATGTGATTAAAAATTCATTGAATTGTGTTTCTGTGAAATATTTTTCATTGAAGTAAATAGTCTTTGAAACAATAATAGTCGAAATAAAAATACGAGAACCAAATATTATGTTAAACATTTTCTGAGAAACGAAATTCTATGAAATTTCTGTCTGCGAAACAAACCCCTCTAAATTAATCTTTTTTTTTCATGCAAATTAATGTATGGATCTCGCCATGATTCTTTACTCAGTACTGGTTTTACTAAAATTATTGATAGGTACATACTATGGAGGGACTCCCTCCATAGTACTTACACAAATTAGAATTAAAATATAAGTGGTACTTGAAATTTTCTTTTGATACAGTTAATTCTTAACTCAGCGTTGTTCTTTATAATAATAATAATAATAATAATTTATTTATTTAAATTGACAACAAAGGTCCACTGGTTAGTAACAAACTTATGAACTAAGGGTTAGTATTTAATAATAATTAGCACAATTTACATTCACCCCTGCCGCACGAGCAACTTGACGGCGTGTTTGAATATAAGTGCAGCATGCTGCTCGGCTATGGCTTTCAAAATGCTGTTGCTGCTCGCCCTCATTCTGCTTATTAAGGATGCGGTCTTTTTCCTTAAAATGGCGTAAAAGTCGTCAGTTCGTGCAACAGCAAACAAACTAGACGCGCTGCAGGACCGAGGCAACCTCAACACCCTGAAGCCATTATTATATTGCACACGCAGAGCATCTAGAGCCTTCCGCGTGCAGTTGACCCACAAACTGCCCGTGTAGAACGCTTGACAATAAGCTTTAAACAACGTTATTTTGACCTCGTTACTACAAAGAGCGAATCTATGAGCCAACATGTTGCATCTGGCTGCTAGTGCCCTGCGCTCACGATCAATATCTACATAATCTTTGAGGTCCTCAGTGACATAGTGTCCCAAGTACTTAAATTGGGAGACCCTTTCAAGTGCAGTTTGTTTATGAAACTATACACTAAATATACCATCTGATTTGCCTGTCTATATACAACTGTATTTTTTTCTCCTCGTCATTTTTAAGGAGTTCTTAGTCTATAAGGTCTTTGTTACCTGAATTAAATAATAATTATGATTTATTATTAAAACCTAAAATTTGAATCAAGAATTTTATGAAAATAAATAATAAAAAAAAAACTATATTAAAAGACATAACAATTACGAAATAACAAAAACGAAATAAAAATAAAATGTTTTGGAATCCAAAAGTAAGTCACAAATGTTGCACGAATGTGTACAGTAGCCGAATGACACGCGATAGTCCAATAGATGGCGAGCATCGACGAACGAATACGAACGAACCAATCGCGTGCATCTCCGGCGCCCCTCCCCTCTTCATTCCGCCAAAGAGACCTAAAAACAGGTGACGTTTGTGCTCACGACTCATGCCGGCGGCACCTATACTGAAACCCTTATTAAACTTGGCTAAATTAAGTTGACTAAATTCAGTCGCTACTGAATTCAGTAAAGCGTAATCGCATGCGTAAGTGCATTCAGTAAGTAAGTAGTAACTGAATTCAGTAGCGACTAAATTTTAATCGACTAAATTTAGCCAAGTGTTTTAAGGACTTTAGCAAGACAGAGCTGCATCACGATAGTTACGATCTGTTTTTGTACCTATTTGGTGTTGTCCGATAGACTACCACCTCAGTCGCAGAAGAATATTATTATTATTATTCACATTTATTCACATAAATTATATTTTTAAATATAATATAATTATTATTATTATATTCTAAAATTTTCTTATGGGTGTTCGGATGTCGTTTCTTGGGCCATCCTTTATGTACTGTACCCCTAGCACGAATATTTGTAGATTTCGTATCGCAAACGTATCGAGTTCTCGATACGATAACGGAGTATAACGAAAGTAGGAAGCACGAAACACTTTCGAAATAGTATCGAGAGCTCGATACGATAACGTTGGTGACGTCATACTAACGTAAGTAAAGATGGGCAAAATAGAACGAATGATCTTAAATTGAATGAATGTTTCGTACAGAAACTGGATAATTTAGTGATTTTAGGACTTTTAAAACTTTAATACTGTTCAATTTATGACGCAATACGAAGAAACTGCAGAAAAAGTTAATATTGAGTTAGATAAATGGTATAATAATTTAACATAATACTAAAACGTTGTGTTTGGTTTGACTGTATTCCTAAACGAACGACACGGGTGCTCGAAGCTCATTCAAGGTCAACTAATCAACTTTGTTTTAAAGTGAACTTGTGTTTTGTTGTGATTTTGGTGAAAATTTTGAAACTATTTTATTCTGTTAAAATGAGAACCAGCCACCCGCAGTACACCATTATGATAGAATTTATGGAAAAGTAAGTGTATTACCTACATTTAAGATTTTATTGTCTTAAGCAATGTTGATTTTAATAGTGTTTCAATGGGATATTTGGAATATGTTTTTGTAAAGTTTAAAAGAGCTAAAGTTTATTTGTACTTATACTCAAGTCAAATAAAGAATTAGGCTAGTCATGTGAAATAGGTATGTAAAAACAAAGTATTGTCAATTATGTCAGTATAAAATAGGAAGATAACATACTTACTATTATTATAATCAATCGCGCTTCAAGATAATAGTACAATGCACTACGTCGTGGGGTGCTTCTTCTGAACATTTTCTAACAAAATATATCCACACAATCACTTAAATTATAATTTTATACTTAAAATAAACTCCGACGAAAGTTTTCTCACTGTCAAATTTACAGTGAATAAACATTCGTGAAACTCGCAAGCCAGCCTTCGACAATTACGATACTATCCGTCATTGTATGCCTTCGTGCTAGCTATTTTCATACAAACGGCTCAAGTTACCTTACGAATTCGATACGATGGCGATACGAAACTTACATGTATTTGTTCGTGCTCTGAAAATTAGTTTAATTTACGGACACCAGAGGCGCTGTTCAAGTTTCCATACTAAATGCTTACGTTGACGATACGAATGTTTTTTCGATAGTGATTCGTGCTAGGGGTACTGTACCCCTAGCACGAATCACTATCGAAAAAACAAATACATTTAAGTTTCGTATCGTCATCGTATCGAATTCGTAAGGTAACTTGAGCCGTTTGTATGAAGATAGCTAGCACGAAGGCATAAAATGACGGATAGTATCGTAATTGTCGAAGGCTGGCTTGCGAGTTTCACGAATGTTTATTCACTTTAAATTTGACAGTGAGAAAACTTTCGTCGGAGTTTATTTGAAGCATAAAATTATAATTTAAGTGATTGTGTGGATATATTTTGTTCAAAAATGTTCAGAAGAAGCACCCCACGACGTAGTGCATTGTACAATTATCTTGCAGCGCGATTGATTGTTGAAAGTAGAAATGTACGAAGAGAAACAAGGTGAGTGATTTATTTTAGAACACTATATATTTTTATAAATTAAAAACAAGTTATCTTTTAAATTTACTATTTCATTTACAGAGAAATCTCAAGGAGAGCTCTACTCAGAAAGAATTTGGAAAATATAAACCTACAAAACCTTAGCGACACAGAATTTAAAAATAGATTTCGTCTAAGTAAGGAAGCATTTTTGTTCTTGTGCCGCGAATTAAAAGAAAAATCTAGTCTAACATCAAGTAAAAGGATAAGCCTGGAACACAAAGTAAGTGTAATCAATAAGCTACGTAAGTACCTTTCTAACTAAAATATTTTTATATTTTATTTGTTTTATCCCTATAATGTACTACATACTACTACACACACTATCTACAACACCTACCTACCTACCTACCTACCACACCACCACCACCACCACCACCCACACCTCCACCTACCTACTACATACTATGTGAGTATAATATACAGCTACATTGAAACTATGAACTCTTTAATATTTTTATTTCTAGGTGCTGTGTGCTTTGTCATTTTATGCTACAGGCTCCTACCAAAGAATAGTAGGAATGGCTAAATATTTAGGGCAAACTACAGTGAGCAAATATGTTAGGCAGGTTACTGATGCTCTTGTTAACCCTTTAATATTAAATAATTTTTTGAAATTCCCTACAACACGAGAACAGCGAAATATCGTAAAAAACAAGTAAGTAACACATCTATGTAAGCCAATAAAAACTAATTTAGTGGACAGAATGTTAAACAGCGAAAGGAGGATCAACTGAATAACCACAAAATTAAATATGATAGCTATTTAATACTAGAAAAATTTACTTACAATACTTTATTTACAGATTTTATACAAAATTTGGCATCCCTGGAGTAATAGGATGCATTGATGGATCTCATTTTCATATTTTCACTCCAAAAAGAGACATAGAACACTTATTTTACTGCAGAAAGCATTTCTACTCACTGAATGTGCAAATGGTGAGATATTACTCTACTTATTTATACTCATAACCTTACAATTACTTATGATAACAATTATTTATTCTGTTATACAGTTATACATTTTCTATGTTTTTACATTGTAGATATGTGACAGTGAATGCAGAATTTTAAATGTTAATGCCAAGTATGGAGGTGCGACCCATGACGCTTTTATTTGGGAAAATAGTCAAGCCAATAGGTATATCCAAAACTTATACCAAAATAATGAACAAGTGTGGTTGTTGGGTAATTTCTTTTTTACATGTAGGTTGTTCTAATTTTAAAATAAAAACAAAGTTATAAAGTTCACTATTTAAAGATTACTTACTGTCTACTTAATGTTACTGTCTGTTGTAAGATTATTTAATTCAATATAACGGGTGGCGCAAAAGTAAAGACCCTATTTGGTTCAGCTATAACATTTTTTCTAAATTAGAAAACTAGATTTCGATTTTTTTAAATGTATATTTGTGCCATTAAATTTCGTACCATTAGGATTTAAAGATGATGTCTTTTAAATGGTGACCTCCAGAGTTGATACACATTTGAGTCCTTCAAAATTGGTTATGAGTGACGAAGCGCATTTCCATCTCTCAGGGCATGTCAATAAGCAGAATACTCGGTTCTGGGGCACTGATAATCCGCGCATTATTCAAGAAACACCTCTACACCCACTAAAAGTTACTGTATGGTGTGGCATCTGTGTTGACAGAGTGATCGGACCCTATTTTTTCGAAGACGCTGGAGGCAATGCGATTACTGTCACTGGAGAACGCTACAGAACCATGTTACGTGAGTTTTTGATACCCAGTTTGGACGAATTGGGGCTGGAGCACATCTGGTTTCAACAAGACGGCGCTACGGCACACACAGCGCGCGACACTATGGACTTAGTGAGGGACGCTTTTCCAGGCCGAGTTATCTCTCGTTTTGGCGATTTGCCTTGGCCTGCAAGATCACCCGATCTGACCAGTCCAGACTTCTTTCTTTGGGGTTTTTTGAAATCTCGGGTGTATGTGAACAAGCCACAGACTCTCGCAGCTCTAAAAGAAAACATTCGTCAAGAAATAACGAACATATCGCAGGAAGTGTTACGGCAAGTTATGCAAAATGTCATAAATAGGGCTCAAATGTGTATCAACTCTGGAGGTCACCATTTAAAAGACATCATCTTTAAATCCTAATGGTACGAAATTTAATGGCACAAATATACATTTAAAAAAATCTAAATCTAGTTTTCTAATTTAGAAAAAATGTTATAGCTGAACCAAATAGGGTCTTTACTTTTGCGCCACCCAGTACAAAAAATATTTTTTCAGGGGATTCTGGATATCCACAGAGGCCATGGTTGATGACACCAATCACAGATGCTGCAGAAGGCACTCCAGAGGCAAAATATACTACCATCCATGGGAAGGCCAGAGTTGTAATCGAAAATACTTTTGGAAGACTAAAAAATAGGTGGAGATGCCTTTGTAAGGACCGGACATTACACTACACCCCTGAGAGATGTGCTTCTATCATAATGGCATGTAGCGTTCTACACAACCTAGCATTAGATTTTATGGTGCCTGATCCTGAAGATGATATAATATATTCTTCAAGATTAGGCGTTTCAACATTTTCTTCTCCAGAAGAAGCTTTTCGCGAAAGTGGATCCAGAGATGAATTGATTCGCGGTAGAGCCATAAGGACCACGTTAGTAAATAGGATTAATCAGCTTCATAATGTAAATAATTAATTTCAGTTTTTGTGTAAGTATGTTGAACTCTATAATGAAGAAAGCATTAGCATAGCATAGGCATTAGAGAATAAAAAATATAGTACATTTATGAATATATTTGAAACACATATGATGTTAGTTATTTACAAAACAGAATTAAGTACCTTTAAGATATAACTTTCATGAAAATAGTTTCACCATCTCAGCCGTACGACGCCCACTGCTGGATATAGGCCTTCCCCAAGTATGAATATAGTTTAAGCAAAATAAATTTAATTGTAACATACATACCAAATGTTTTTTTTTTAAGAAATACAAGTGAAATTTGCTAGTGAACCTAAAAATAATAATAATAATAATAAAAAAATCAGACACTATTCACTTGTTTTCTCTAAATAAGACTTTAATAACCCTAACGCCTCTTTCATACAATCTAACCACTGAGCTTGCAACTGAAGCTCTACATCACGCTGACGAATCCTCTCTCGTTCTAATTCTTGCGCAATTCGGTCACGCTCCCTTTCATATTCCCTAGCATTCCACTCACACTCCTTAAATAATTTTAAAACAGAGTCTTCTGGCTTCTTCTTTTTTTTCGGTGGTTGCCACTGGGTTTCCACTGGAGCTGGTGGTGGTGTAAGTGCTGGCTGCGGAGTAGGAGGAGGAGGTGGAGCGACTGTAGGTTGCCTGCTTGTTCCTGGAGTATTCCATTCATCTGGAAAAATTGTGATGCAACGTAAATACTAGGTATTCTGCTAGCTATAGTTATCCGGATCTTTTTTTTTACTTTAAAAATGTGCTTTGCTGGATACTTAATTGACTAGTTTGTGCTTGACTATCTTATTTTTAAATATTTTGTTATTACTAGTAGTTATATCAAACAAAACAGTTATGAGTTAGTTACCAAATGAATGATAGATAAAATATGCCAACCTTCAGGAATTGGTATATATTCACAAGGAACATCATCCACAGTCAATTCGTCTACAGTTTCTGTGGCTGCTACTTGTAGACCCGACAAGCTATCTTCCTCCCCAACAACACCCTATTTTAATAAAAACAATAATTGAGTATTAGTGCCTACTTAAAATTTGTGAGTAAAGGCCAGGTTTACTGTTTAGTATACCTACTGTATTTTTTTTTTATTAAACATAATACTACTCTAGAGTGTATACCTACATAAATCTTTAATGCTCATAGAAACATCAAAGTTTAGACATTGGTTAACAAAAATCATAATTGAAATGCATTATGTGGCACTCAAACCCCAGCCAGTCATCCACACAAGAATTTTAAGTGTCACAATACTCACAAAAAAGCTCAAGTGCTCAAGCAAAGCAAAGCAAAGCAAAGCTCAAGTGTGTGGTGCAAGCCCTTTTTTATTACTTACAGGATTAGGTAGGTAAGTTGCAAACAAGGTAAACTTTTGACCATATTCTGTCCCAATACGGAATTAAATATTCAGATAATTCGAAAATCATTAATTATTCCTTTATTATATTTCCCTGAGGTTATACCGATTGTGATGAAAAAAAATAAAGATATATGTACTACATTACCAAGCAAAAAATATCACACCTGTACAAATCCAGCTTCTTGTATAGGTATCCCAGTAGCAGCCTGCACCCCAATTAAATTTAAAACCCTGTTTTCAAGGTCTGTTAATGTCAGCTGAATCGCTGGCCCACCGCCTGTACCCTGAGCAGACCTATTTATTTTGGCCCACTTCTTCTTTACATTATTTTTGAAATCACTCCAAACCTTAGCAAACATAAATGAACACCACACCATTATGCCCAGCACCAAAATAAATGCATGCATGTATTTCTACTTGAGTGAAGTGAGTTTATTTCCTTAAATGTGCGTAATAAGGATTTAATAGGCTTACCTTCCGCCACTTTTCCTCTGTTCGAGAATCCCCAGTGCCATCACTATTGAGCATATCGGTTAACTCCTTCCATTTTTGCTGTAAATAGTGTCTACCACGAGGACCCCCGCTGGGTTTGGATAAGTCTCCATGCCTAAAATAAATTGAACGTCAGTTAAAGGTAGTTTATTATAATAATATGTTACCTTTCTATTTTATACTGACATAATAAATAATAATTATATTAGTATTAGTATAGTGACAACGGTCACTATTTCTATCTTATTTTTGTATCTAGCTGTAAGTTTTCCAAATTAAAATAAAATAATAATTGACAAAAATTACCTAAGCACTTACCTCAATTTTAGTTTTTATTATTCAACTTTGTTTTTACATAATTCACATGACTAGCCTAATACTTTATTTGACTTGAGTATACAAATAAACTTTAGCTCTTTTAAACTTCACAAAAATATATTCCAAATATCCCATTGAAACACTATTAAAATCAATCTTAAATGTAGGTAATACACTTACTTTTCCATAAATTCCAACATAATGGTGTACTGCGGGTGGCTGGTTCTCATTTTAAAAGAATAAAGTAGTTTTAAACTTTTCACAAAAATCACAAACAACAAAACACAAGTTCACTTCAAAACAAAGTTGACCTTGATGAGCTTCGCGCGCTTCGACTGGCTTCGAGCACCCGTCGTTCGTTTAGGAATACAGTCAAACCAAACACAACGTTTTAGTAATAAGTTAAATTATTATACCATTTATGTAACTGAATATTAACTTTTTCTTTAGTTTCTTCGTATTGCGTCATAAATTGATCAGTATTAAACTTTTAGATGCCCTAAAATCACTAAATTTTTAATTAACTAAATACTTATCAAGTTTCTGAACGAAATATTCATTCAATTTTAAGATCATTCGTTCTATTTTCTCCATCCTTACTTACGTTAGCATGACGTCACCAACGTAATCGTATCGAGCTCTCGATACTATTTCGAAAGTGCTTCGTGCTTCCTACTTTCGTTGTACTCCGTTATCGTATCGACAACTCGATACGATTCCGATACGAAACCTACAAATATTCGTGCTAGGGGCACTGTTTCTTAAATCCATACTATCCATACTAATTCCATAATTCATACTGTAATGTTATAAAAGCGAAAGTAACTCTGTCTGCTATACGCAACCGATTTTGATAAATACGAAAATAGCTTGAACTCCAGGGAAGGACATAGGCTACTTTGTAATCCGCGACTTCGTTGCATCCGCGATAACCGACATTCGCACGAAAGAAGTCGCGGCAAAAAGCTAGTTTATAATAGGAAGTGATGCAAGAAACGCTTGTTAAAAAAAAAAAAATGGTTTTACTAATTACTTTCTTTCTTTCCCTTAACAAAAAGCAAGCAAATTCAAGCAAGCAAGCAAGCTAATTCTCAAGGATGCTCTCCAAAGCATGCCCTATGAAGATACAGAGAATTTACTAATTGTGATGGAGTAAATATTATTAACATTTAGTTTATATTATATTTAATATAGAAATATTCGTTTCTACATTGGTTAAGTTGCTCAGCTATTTGTATTTTGTACATTTATCTTTTTGTTTGATTTTCTGATTATTTATAAATTTTATAAAATTACTTTAGCTTCTCTCGCCTGAAACACAGGATTACCTAGTTCAGGCACGGAAGTCTTAGTATTATAATTTACAGTTAAGCATATTGTACTTGTTATGATTTGTAATTTTTTGAATATTATTATTATTAAAAGTAACAGTAAGTTAGGTAATTTATCAAATCACGCAGCAATTCGTTCTTCCTATCAGTTATACGTTGATATTGGACAGAAGTTATTACTTCTCTTTCAGATATAAGCAGGTATAATTATTTACATTATTACGGAATCCACATGTTGAAATGACTGTATATAGCCAAGATTTTTCGGTTTGCTGACGATATGGCCTAAAAACTGAGACCAAAAAGCAGCTCAGTAAAATACTTACACACAGATACATTGGCCTATGCTCGGAGTCTCCCCGCGTGTTCATGTAATAAATTAAGTGTCTCGTAGGAGAACCAAAGTAATTAGCGAGGTTCCAGGAATAGCTTTACTAAAACAGAGGTGGAGAAAGCATACTAGTCATAGAACGGATAGCGGATGGAGCTGAAAAGTTCTCGAATGGCGTATTTCTTGGCTACCCAAGTAGGCCTATAACAGTGGCCGGCTTGAGCTTGGAAACTGTCGGTTCTTCAGATATTCAGTTATCCGCGTAAGTAACCATAAAAAAATCCATATATATCTTTACTCAACGATCAATGTGTATAATTGTCATTGTTTTATTGTTATTTGAAAATTAGAAGACGTTTATCATAGATTTGAATGATATGATATGAAATGGGTTTTACAAAAACCCATTTTAGTAGTTGACTTTTAAGATCCCCAGAACCGTTTTGGGGATCTTAAAAGTCAACTACCGATCATAATTTTTCTTGACCATGATCATTTCGTGTAATTGTGTGCAATCCAATTCATACCGAGACCCAGATGCCACGGGAAGCACGTAAAATCGTTGGTCCCGGCAGTCATTCGGATGACGAACTTCTTGACGAATTTCGGCTACAATGACGATGGTGAATATTTTTTTACCGATTCTTCCGTTTGATTTGTTTGTCATAAATCTTCATTATTTATCCTTATCACAAGATAACACTTGATGTTTGACACTGATTAGTAATTGTCATAGTATGTGTGTCTAATAAGAATTAAAACAATTTCAAATAGAGTAGGTCACATGTAATTTGTAGTTTATCAGAACCGTGTGCTTCCGAATTTCACTATAAATACTGACTCCTTCAGAATACGACTTATAGTCACACTGTCCTCAGAGGAGTTAGCTTGTGGATAAAGTTATTGTAAGATTATAATGGTAAGTGATGGAAGTGAGAGTTTAGGAGCTAGAGTGGGAGTTTATTAATGTGATATTTCACTTGGTATTTAAGTACTTGGTTTAACAAAGGAATACAATATTTACAGATGAAGAGCCTTCTCCTCGTCGTATTGTTAGCTGCGGCAGCAACAGCTGCAGTGGTCAGTAATGAGGTGCCTGAGGTGGTGGAGATGCCTGAGAGGGTTGAGGCAGACGAAGTGGCTGACGTGGACGTGAAGGAGATGCCAATGGTGTTTGTGACTGACGAGGATGAGTTGATTGATGAGACTGCAGGAGCCACTCGAAATATCCTGAGCTTGGGAGTCATCTCTCCTACAGATGTTCCGTTAAGCCCGTAAGTAACTATTTACAGAAAACCAACCTTATTTGTAATCAACGATGAATCAGTAACATGATAATTAACATTATAATACACGCCAGAGTGGCCTATGTTTTCCAGACACAATTTAAAATGCTCTGTGTCTTGAAAAGATAAGTCACTCTAGTGCTCACCGCCTCTATTATTGTGATTTATCAATCGGATGGGGTTCACCATTGATTTAATATTGGATTTCAGGCTTTGGGATCCTAAAGCGAATAGTGGTGAGAATCATTGATTTTTCCTCAGCCTCATCAACATTGTCGGCAAACAACATGATTTGGCTTATCGAATCAACAAATTTTTAATCTTGGGGCTATTCGAATTGTTACCTATCCATTTAATTAATTTTACCTCTTGACTAACCATAGCCGTAATACCAACTATGGATATAAACTGCATTTTTCTTTACCATGACCATTGCTTGTATTTGCAGTGCTGATTTCATCGCAAACCCACTTCCCGGCGCACAAGTAACACAACAAAGAACATTTAGTTCAAATTGGCCAATTACTGCAATCCGGGTGGGCCCGGTATTTGGCTCACCCAACGCAAACCCAACCCTCGTGAGTGGAGGAATTGGATTCTTCTCTGCCACAATACGTATTCAATCAGCAGTAAATCAAGGATTTCACTATAGAATCACAATCTATTACAGACCTCAACCTTAGGTATTTTGGTTTAAAATGTAAACTAAGTAGAGTGATGGTGTATAATTATAATTTTTAAATAAACTTAATAACGACACTAAAACATATTTTTTTTCTTTTTCGAAACCTTGCAATGTAAATTTTTTTACTGATGGTTGGCATTTAACCCTTTTAATGTTCAGAAGCCAAATGTTGGTAGATTGTCATTGTTTGACTATTGTGTCTCCTAATTAACAGTTGAGCTCTTAATTGTGTAGTGATTTTTGCATAAAATGTAAGAAAATTTGAATTTCGCAGACTGCCCTGGAGCATTCCCCTTAACTACACATACTGCCCATTAAACTAAGTAACGTTAAGCAAAAATGATTGCTGAGAAACGACTTTTATATTTGGTGTGATGCAAAAATATAAGTTGTATGTAAGTGTTGCATGTAATTGTTCGATAAACAAAACATAGTTTCTAAATACATTACACGTATGATTTTGAAAGCAAAGCTTAAGAAAAAAAAAATATTTTTTTATTTTTATATAATTTAATACCTATTCAAAATATTTTCTGTTGTTTTTGTCGAAAGACTGTTTTCCTATTAAGATCGTTTTTCAGTTAAGATTATGACATATAAATGTAAACAAAAAAAAAACTAAATACCTACATTTTGTTTCTTAAGAATAATGTGAAACGTAAGTTTGGCCGGCTACTTATATCTAGGAGAAAATGTGAACAAAGTAATTTCATTTTGACTGGACAGTACTACTCATACACTACTACTTCAGTGCTCAGGTGCAGAACTTTCGATCATTTTTATAAAGAGGTTTTTGAGCATTAACATCGAGCGACGTTCTGTATTCGATTTTAGTCGCGGAGAAAGTCTCCTTCACACAGAATTGATGGTAAATATTCTGCCTCTTTGACTGACTTGGTTTGTATTACTCAAAGAACATCTTATTAACAAATATATCGCTGAAGTCATTTTGATCTCTGCTGTTCGATATTATTCAGTGACAGGAAACCTTTATCTTCATCCTTCTAAGAAGATTGGGATCACTTGACTTTTTTGTCTGGTTTATATCGTACTACCGACCAGCCCGGGCTCCGCACGGGTATCACTTATAATTGATACCTATAAACGTTCCTAGATAATTTATTTTTCCATTAGTGTGTGCTATACCAAAATCCGTACAGCACTTTAAGAGATTGCCCGAACGTTTTGTCGAATTTGGAACCATTCAGTTGCTTATCAATGGTTTCAAAAAGTAAGCCCGTCATCTGACTGGCATACACACACAACCTACAATAAGCATATTACAGTAAGTGTAGGTAACCAAGATAATTAACATGTCGCCATTCAATTAGTTCTCAATACAATCTAAAACATGAAAATGCCAAAAAAAATATGGTTGGTGTAAATTTTCTTAAGTTGAATAATTCCTAAATAAATTATAGTGATATTAATTTGGTTTTTAACAAAGAGAGTAAAATTATTCCAAATGAAGAGCCTTGTTCTCGTCATGTTGTTAGCACAGGCAACAACAGCTGCAGTAGTCAACAATAAAGAGACTGAGAGGGTAAAAGGAGATGAAGTGGCTGACGTAGACTCGAAGGAGATGCCAGTTGTTTCTGACTGATGTGGATGAGCTGACAAAAGTGACGGAGCTGACTGACGAGAATGAGCTGATTGACGATACTACAGTACCCACTCGGCGCAACCTGAGCTTGGGGTCCATCGGTTCTTTAGATAGACTAGTGTACAAGTAAATACCCATTTTAAGAAAACATGATTGTAATGTAAATCAAAACGAATCTCTATTATTGTCAATTAACAATCAGATAGGATGGCAAACCCCATCTGATAGCTACGCATGGAATGGGTCCACCATGGAATTAATATGGGACCACAGTATTATGTGAAACAAGACTCGGAGGTCTTAAAACGCAGCTACGAATAGTGGTGGTAGTTATTGCGCTATGGTAGGATACTTTGGGAGAAAGTTATTGAAAGACGGCTGAGAGAACATAGCGAAATTTCACAGAACCAATTCGGTTTTATGCCTGGTCGAGGCACAACGGACGACATTTTTGCTATCCGCCAGCTGTGCGAAAAAAACAGAAGTATGCTTATGAACTTGCACAAGGTGTTTGTTGACCTCGAAAAGGCATACGACCGGGTACTTCGTGAAGTTTTGTGGTGGGCTCTGCCAAATAAAAGTGTGCCAGGGAAGTATGTGTGGTTGATTCGAGCAATGTACAATCGATGCAGTACCCAAGTCCGGTCTACTGTGGGCACTACTGGCAGCTTCAATGTGGCTGGCGGCACCATGGGTCGGCTCTCAGCCCTTATCTCCTTCTAGTTATAACGGACGCTTTGACGTCGGGCATCCAGGAAGAGGCACCCTGTTGTATGCTGTTTGTCGATGACATTGTGCTGGTAGCCGAAAGTGGCCTAGAATCCAGAGCAGGATCGAGAGACTAGAGAGTGTTGGCCTGAAATTGAACAAAACCAAAACGAAGTACATGTTTTTCGATTTCGGCGGTCTCTCTACTCCTGTGCCCATTATGTCTCTAGACGGAATGCCCATACCGATCTGCTCCGACTTTCGGTACCTTGGGTCGCTTGTCCATGGGTATGGCGAAGTAGACCGAGATGTAACACACCGGATCAACGCAGGATGGATAAAATGGCGATAGGGCATTGGAACAACTTGTGACCAACGGAAACCCCTCAAGTTAGAGAGAGTGTTGAGATGGATGTATGGAGTGACCAAAATGGATAAGGTGAGAAATGAATATATTAGAGGAAGTTTGAAAGTGGCGCCAGTGACAGAAAAGTTGATAGGGAATCGTTTTTAAGCAAGGGGGGGAGGGGGGTTCGAGAGGAAGGACAAAGAAAGATGGATGGATTGTCTGAAAAATGATATGAATGAAAAGGCAGGACGGAGTAAAAAGCATGACGTTGGACTCCTGCCCAACGTCATGAATGGGAAAACAAAACATGTTGCGCCGACCCCAAGTAACATGGCAGAAATTTAAAAAATTATTGCTGTGACAATAATTTTTGTCCTACGTATAATTGCTAGCAAGAACGAATGTAAAATTAAATTAATTAATTTAATTTAATTTAATTGATGTTTGTTTTAACTTAATTATGATTAATGCGTGAATTTTAGTTTTATATTTACTAACATGGTTTTAGGCAAACATTGTTACTAACCCATATATGAGTGCAAACTTGAAATAAATGATTAATAATATTAATTATTTTTCATGGAACCCACATGTTGGAATGACTGAGAATAACCAAGGGTTTTCCGATTTGCTGACGAAATAGCTTAAAAATTGAGACCACGATGCAGCTCGGGAAAATATTCACACACAGAAGATACAGAAGTCTGTCCATACAGTTTCCTTGCGTGATCACAGGCGAGGTGGGCGAGGCATAATTACTCATTGATAGAAGATAGAACGAAAACTGACGGAGCCGAACAGTTCTCTTATGACGATTACGTTTTGGTCGGTGTAGTGTGAATAGCGGGATCTGAGCAGCATCATCAGTAGCATCGTGGTGATTATTGGGGAGGCATTTGTTCAGCAGTGGGCGTTTTTCGGCTGCAAAGACTATAGTGGAGATGGTCTTGTTTAATTGGTTTATCATACACTGTAAATTATATTATCGCATGAGGAAAAGATAACATTTGTTTTTTGAGACTGATTAGAAATTGTATCGAATTAGAAATTTAAATCATATAATCTGTGTCTACTAAGGATTTAAATAACTTAAAATAGAGTAGGTCAGATGAGATTTGAGGTTTATCAGAACTGCTTTCCAATTTCACTATAAATACTGGCTCCTTCAGAATACAACTTATAGTCACACTGTCTTCAGAGGAGTTAAGTCGTGGATAAAGTTATTGTAAAATTAAAATGGTAAGTGGTGGAAATCACTCTAGCTCCTAAACTTTCACAGTTTAGGAGCTATAGTAAGAGTTTAATAATGTGATGTTTAGCTTGGTCTTTACTTGATTTAACAAAGGGATAAAATATTTACAGATGAAGAGCCTTCTCCTCGTCGTGTTGTTAGCAGCGGCAGCAACAGCTGCAGTAGTCAGCAATGAGGTGCCTCAGGTGGTGGAGGTGCCTAAGAGGGTTGAGGGAGATGAGGTGGCTGACGTAGATGTGATCGAAACGCCAATTGTATATGAAACTGACGTAGTTGAGCTGACTGACGAGAATGAGCTGTTTGAAGAAACTGCAGGAGCTACTCGAAGTAGCCTGATCTTAGGAGACATCAGTCATTTAGATACTCCATTAAACCCGTAAGTAACTATTTACAGAAAATAAACAATAATTATTATCAACGATGAATTTGTAAAAATATCATTATTTTATTGTTTTAATAATCGAATGGGGGGTTCGCTACGAACAGTGGTGATAATCATTGGTTTTTGGAAGTCTCATCAACATTCTCGGCAAATAACGTATTTCGTTTATCGAATCATCAATTTTTTTATCTTAGGGCTATTTTATCTATATCTTAGGGAATTGTTACCTATCCATTTCATTAATTTTACCTCAGGACTCAAAGCCGGTATGCCAACTTTGGAAATGAACTGCATGTTTCCTAACCACGTGCATTGTTTGTGTTTGCAGTATTGATGAAATCGTAAACCCAATTCCCGGTGTAACAAGAGTGGCAACAAGAACAATCACGACCGCCCGGCCAATAACTGCAATCCGGGTGAACCCGGTGGGAGCCTCACCCAGCGCAACCCCATCCCTCTTGTATGGAGGACTTCAACAGACAATTGCCACAATAGAAATTCGATCAGCTGTAAATCGTGGATTCCACTATAGAATTATAGTCTATGTCAGATAATGCTAAAACATTAGGCATTTTGGTTTAAAATGTAAAATAAGTAGTTTATTTGTTGATGAGATTTTTTGTTGTATCAGATGTGTATTTTTTATATATACTTAACATTAAACAAACATTTTTTTAAATACACGCACACATTTTTTATTTTTTCAAACATTTATTTTTTTCGAAACCTTGCAATTTAAAATGGTTTTTTAGTGATGAGTGGCATTTAATCGTGCAGCAAAATAGTTTATAATTTTAGTAATTATCTAAGTGGATCAAGCAAAAGATATAGGTTCTAAATAGGGGGCTCGTGTCTAAGTTAAAGCCGTACAGATCGATCGGTCACAGGTTAAGCTACGCTAGCCGCATGGGTCTAGTGCATGGGTGACCATCCCTTTCATGTCGAGTTCCCTCCGTGCCTCGGAAAGCACGTAAAGTGGTTGGTCCCGGCTGTCATTTGTAGATCTTTGGCAGTCGTTATGGGTAGTCAGAAGCCAGAAAGTTTGACAAGCAATCTTACCAAGGGGTATCGTATTACCCATTAACTGGGTTGTGGAGGTCCGATAGGCAGTCGCTCCATGTAAAATACTGGTATTCTGCTGCATCCGGTTAGACTGGAAGCCGACCCCAATAGAGTTGGGAAAAGGCTAGGCAGATGATGGTAGTTTCTAAATACAATCCTTTCATATACAGTTTTTCTATTGGATGTTTGGATGTCGTTTATTGGGTCACTCTGTACATACTCTTAGATTCTAAATAAAGACTTTAAAATAATTGCCGTTATTTTTGTCGGAAGACTGTTTCCCCTCTCAAGATTATTTTTCAGTTAAGATTCTGATATGAATCTGTAAACAAAAAAAGTTTCTAAATACATTCATTTTTTTCTTAAGACTAATGTGAAACATAAGATTGGCTGGCTAACTATAACTTGGACAAAACATAAACAAAGATTAAATGTATTACATTTTCAGTAGAAGAACTTTCAATCATTTTTAAAACGAGTTATTTTAACATTAACGTCGAGTGACGTTCTGGTACCTATTCGATATTAGATGTGGAGAAAGTTCCTTCAGTCAGACTTCACGGTAAATATTCTGCTTCTTTGGCTCACGGGATTTGGTTTGAATTACTTAAACATCAGAAAGAATCTATGACTAGTTTATTATGATCTTATTAACAAATAACAAACGTATCGATGATTCCCATTGGTCTGTGCTATTCAATATTACTGAGTGAGAGGAAGCCTTCTTTTTCATCCTTCAGAAGATTGCGATCACTTGAATTTCTTGTCTGGTTTTATATTGTACGGGTAGCCTATACAGGATGAAATTTAATTCATTAGCAAATTTTTAAGGAGTGACTCAGACTACGAATCTGAACAACTTTTTCATTATGGGGTCCCACTGTGTTTAAGACGGAATAGACTCTAGACGGAATGCCCATACCGATCTGTTCCGACTTTCGGTACCTTGGGTCGCTTGTCCATGGGTATGGCGAAGTAGACCGAGACGTAACACACCGGATCAACGCAGGATGGATAAAATGGCGATAGGGCATTGGAACAACTTGTGACCAACGGAAACCCCTCAAGTTAGAGAGAGTGTTGCACTTCTGTACGGCGCGACTCAAACAGCGCGAATAAAACTGCTGTTCCATACATTTTAGCCGAGTACCTGTTGCACTTCTGTACGGAACAGCTGATATTTTTTTCGCGCTGTTTGAGTTGGCTCCATAATGAAAGTTGTTCAGGTTCGTGGTCTGAGTAACTCCTTAAAAATTTGCTAATGAATTCAATTTCATCCTGTATATAACCTTCCTAGATAATAATAATATATCTTTCTGTAAGTGTATACTATACCAAAATTCGTACAGTAGTATACGAGATTAGCCCGAATTAATTAAATATGAAAGGCTTGTTAAAAAAATATTTGACATGTTTTTCTTTTTCATAAGAACAGTAAAAGTAAGCTATTAATTCCATCCACGATGCAATATCAAAATAATAATATGTCAAAAGATGCAGATGTCGCGATTTTCGGTAATACTTATGTATTTATAATTATGAAACTAATCGGACGAACCCGGCAACACAGTGAGTTAATCCGTTGTTTTCAATCTATAATGTGTAACAATACTCACGTTTCGTTCATTGATAAATTTTTTTTATTATGTATTCCGACTTCTGCTTGTTCGTGTGCCTGTACTCCAATGCTGTCCAAATGAAATTCACCCAGCGCTTTAGTAATGTAACATTGAAAATCAAATACATCTACTCAACAGACTGAAACAGATGGACTTAACTTAGGAGGCAGGACCTGATGATCTTCCAGCGACTTTCTTTGGGGCTACAGCCGACAGTATATGTTTCATCATACTGTATAAAAGATGTTTGTGCGAGTTTGAATTCCCAGAGGAGTGGAAGCAGGTTAACATTAAGTCGGTACATAAGGAAGGCATGACAAAATTATTATGTCGTTAAACAAATCAATCAATCAATTTAGAACAAATAATCATAACTGAACAACTTTGATTAGGATCAACAACATCTAATCTGGCTTTTTAAGCATCTGCGTGATTGCTGGCTTATACAAACTACGAAATAAGCTTTTAACAAATGAATTTCGAAGATAAAATTCTCTTCGTTCGTGCTAGCAGTTATTCATGTACACATGGAACATTTGTACTCCTATTTTTAATAAGTCAGCTACTATTTTTAATATAGTCAGCTATCATTTATGACTGTATATAAACCAGATTGTTCCGGTTTGCGACGAAGTAGCTTAATAACTGAGACCACGAAGCAAATCAGTAAAATGCTCACACAAAGGCCTATGTTCGGAGTTTCCCCGCGTATTCAAATCATGAATGAAGCAACTCGTAGAAGAACGAAGGTAATTGACATGGCGCCAAGAACAGTTTTCATGAAAACGAGGTGGACAAGGCGTATTGCTTATAGAACGGATAGCTGATGGAGCCGAAAAGTTCACGCATGAAAAACTTATTGGGAAGGCTTATACAACAATTGCTTTCGGCCGCAATGACGATGGTGAATATACTTCCGTTTGATTTATTTATCATACACAGTAAAGCCCCTATCCCATTGGCGTTTTACGAGTGTCGACGTTCCTCTAACAACTGCGCAGTGACCACTATATTGTATCTATTGCCAAAAAACGCAACGTTAATGTCGTGTTGCAACGTTGCGAAGTCACAGCGCGAACGCTTGCCACTAGAGACTCGCGACGTCAACGTCACGGTTGCGCAGCTTTGTCGCTCCACAGACGTTGGAGAAATGCCATCACTCGTAAAACGCCAGAGGCCTTAATACTATTATCGCATGAAGACAAGATATCACTTGTTGTTTGACACTGATTAGTACCTAATCGTCATATTATGTGTGTCTAATATGGATTTTAAATAACTAAAAATAGAGTAGGTTAGATATGATTTGTAGTTTATCAGAACTATGTGCTTTCGAATTTCACTATAAATACTGTCTCCTTTAGAATACAACTTATTGTCACACTGTCCTCAGACGAGTTAACTTGAACTGAAATGGTAAGTGATGGAAGTGAGAGTTTAGGAGCTAGACTTTCATAGTTGGCTCTAAATACAGTCTAAGTATATAAATTATATTCTTCTAATCCAAGAATTCCTATTTCAAATACTGTATGGTTGGTGTAACTGTTGACAAGGAGATGGTGATAATGAACTTGGTATTTACTTATGTGTTTTAACAAAGGAATATTTTTTTTACAGATGAAGAGGCTTCTCCTGGTCGTCTTGTTAGCAGCGGCAGCAACAGCTGCAGTAGTGAGCAATGAGGTGCCTGAGGTGGTGGAGGTGCCTGAGAGGGTCGAGGGAGACCCAGTAGTTGACGTGGACGTGAACGAGATGTCAATTGTGTTTAAAACTGATGTAGTTGAGCTGACTGACGAGAATGAACTGTTTGAAGAGACTGCAGGAGCCACTCGAAGTAGCCTGAGCTTGGGAACTATCAGTCATTCAGATATTCCGCTAAACCCGTAAGTAATTAATTACAGAACATAAACCATAATTGTAATCAACGATGTATCTGTAACATAGGATGGGGTTCAATAGTGTTTTAATATAAGATCTCAGTATGATATGAAGCGTACCTCGGGATCTTAAAGCTTAGCTACGAGTAGTGGTGAGAGTCATTGATTGTAGGATGCCTCATCGTCATTTTCCTAAAAAGAAACGTGATAACGCTTATATTAACGCTTATATTCGATAAGCGTTATCACGTTTATGTTTATTATGTTTGCAGTGTTAATTTGATCGTGAACCCAATACCTGGTGCACAAGCATCGCAACAAATAACAATCGGGACGAGCCGGCCTATAACTGCGATTCGGGTGGACCCGGTGGCAGGCTCACACAGCGCAACCCCATCCCTCGTGAGTGGAGGACTTGGACAGTTATCTGCCACAATACGTGTTGTAGCAGCTTTAAATCGTGGATTCCACTATAGAATAGTAATTTATAGAACGAATTAATAGATAATAATATGTTTCAAAATAGGATCTTGGGTATTTTGGTCTAAAATGTAAACTGAGTAGGTAGAGAATTGTTTTGTAGAAATGTTTTTTTTTTTGATTGTATGTGCAATAAATTTATTTTTATATATACCTACTTTATGAAGACATTAAACATAATTATATATATAAAAAAAATGAAAAATATTGAATGTTTTTTAGTTATGGGTGGCATTTAAACGTGTAGCAAAATAATGCATAATTTAAGTATTTCAATTGTATTTAATAAGTATATAGTTTTTAAATACATTACTTTCCAGTTTGGAAACAACGTTTGATTTTCGAACCAACATCAAAAAAAAAACTTAAATCTTTTAAAAATTGATGGATGTTTGGATGATGTCGTTTCTTGGGCCAACCTGTATATATTGTATTGGAAATTCTAAATAAAGACATTGAAATATTTTCTATTGTATTTGTCGGAAGACTGTTAATAATGTTTCCCTATAAAGATTGTTTTTCAGTTAAGATTATGACAATATGAAAACAAAAAATGTTTCTTAATACATTTTTTCCTTGGATTATTTCCTTAAGAATAATGTGAATCGTAAGATTTGCTGTCTTACTATATCTAGGACAAAACACGAACACGTCATATTCAATTCATATCCCTACATTTTTTTTTTTTTTATCTATTGTAAGGCATACGTTTGACCACTATCTCACCTGATGGGAAGCGATGATGCGGTCTAAGATGGAGCACGCTTGCCTAGAAGTAACCTATTCACTCTTGACTTAAAGACTCCCAGGTTGTAGCTATCAGGAAACAGACTCAGGCAGGGAATTCCACTCCTTAGCAGTACGCACAATGAATGTATTCCCAAAACGTTCCGTGCGTGTGGGTGGGATGTCCACCATGTACCGGTGGCGCATCGCCGTTCGTCTTGTGGTACGATGATGGAACGGGCTCGGCGGAATTAAATTATGCAATTCCGTCGCACACTCCCCAAAATGCAACCGATAGAAAACCGACAGGCCAGCAACTCGGCGCCGATGCGTCAATTTTGCCTGTTACGCTTTTACGATGAGACGACTGAACTGACTTTGATGAAATTTGGTATGAAGACAGCTTAGAATCTGGGGATGGGCATGGGCTACATTCACGTGGACGAAGTCGCGGGGAGAAACTAGTTTTTACATTTTCTGTGGACAGTAAAAGATACTATTAATTATACTGTGGTAATAGTGTGAACTATTACTGTCCATGCAAATGCTCAGGTGCAGAACTTTTGATAAATTTTAGAAATAGTCTTTTTAACATTAACATTGACAGACGTTCTGTATTCGATCTTAGATGCGGAGAAAGTTTTCTTCAGCCAGAGTTCAAAGTAAGTATTCTGTCTTTTTAGATCACGGGATTAGGTATGAATTACTTGAACAACAGAGAAAGACAGGAAAGTTAATTACGACCTTATTAACAAATAACGAACATAATTATCGATGATTTTCATTGATCTATGCTGTTCGATAATATTTAGTGAGAGTAAACTTTCTACATTATGTTAAGATTTATTAATCTACTCATCCTTCTAACATGACCTCGATCATATGACTTTTCTGTCTGCTTTATACTGTAACAGTTGTTATAAAACATGGACTTAATTTGTAGTCTTTCGTAGTTAACAAGTAACCCTCATAGTTTCGCCATGTCCGTCTGTCCGCTCGTCCGTTCGCCCGCAGTGTAGGTAGCGTAAAGACTATAAGAAATAGAAAGTAGTCATTTAGCATGGATATTACACGCCGACAAAGTGGTAAAATAAAATATAGATTTTTTTAAATTACTTTCTCTACTCGTGAAGTGGGGATGGTTATTTTTTTCTAGTGTACCAAATGGTGTGAGGTGTCGTTACTCGTTAGGTAGGTTTTTCAAAAACATTCAAGGTTTTGGAAAATCAATTTTTCGATTAAGGGATCCGATTGTGAAATATTATTATGCTTTAAAGTGCAAATTTTTGTTGGAGTCAAGTCCCTCCGCACTGTCAGTGAAATGGTTGTTTTTGGATATGTAAAAAAATTCACGGTAGTAGTACGAAATTCAAAAGAAAACTATCATAGCTAAGTAGCCTTTATAACTTTATGAGTAATAGTCGATCAACTTACAAAATAAAACAAATCGAACGGCAGCCGCGCTCACAAACGCGAGTAGGCATGCTCGCGACTTTTAGGGTCAAGTCACACCGGGATGGCAGCGGTCGGCAGCGCAGCGGCCGGCAGTTTTGCTGACAAACTATTTTCAACTTTATCTTTGAACATCAAAGCATATAGTATTGTTTAGAGATTTGTATGAGTCGAGCGACAGCTCGCGGCGCCGCGCGGCTCCGCGAGCCGTTGACCGCCGCGTAAAGGAATGGCTCGCGGCTGATCACCGCGTCGCTGCCGGCCGCTGCCATACCGGTGTGACTCGGCCCTTACAAGGGCTGCTATTAATGTATCCGGAACTGTTACAGAATTATATTAAAAAAGTAATTATAACATTTAAAAATGGAACTCTTTTGCTAAAAAATTCAATTTGTGTCATTTTGAAAATTGCGTGTCTTTGTTTATCACCATGGATTTAACTCGTGAAAATGGTATTGCTATGATTTATTACGATTTTCGGCGAGGGCTAATTCACTTCGACTTTTGGGGTCGAAGCACTATCGAAAACTGCTGTGTATCACTGGTTTTGTGAGTTTAATCGTGGGCGATATATGCTCATGGACGAATTTAAAGAAGGTCGCCCTAAAACGGTTGTTGTACCTCAAAATATTAATGCAGCTGTGCGGGAAATAATAACGCAAGATCTTCATGTTACATATCGCGAGATAAAGGCGTCTCTAGGCATAAGTATGACGAGTAGGTATGTATAAAATATTCACGAACGATTAGCGATTACACGATTTAGCTGTAAAAAATTTGGTTACGTTGGATTCCGCACAACTCGAGAATTGACAAAAAACGGGCTCGTGTCGGTTGGTGTTAAAAAAATGTTACAAAAGTACAATAAAGGGTTCGTCAAAAGCTGTCTATAATATCTGCACAGGTGATGAATCTTGGACATACGCGTATGATCCTAAAACTAAACAACAATCAATGCTTTGGGTGTATCAAGATGAGCCGAACGCAACAAAAGTTATTCGTTCAAAAAGTACTTTGAAGCAAATGGAGTGAACATTTGCTTCAAAGTGATTTTTGAACGAAAATAAACACAAACATGTCCATTTATACCAAAATGTTTTGTTGGTATAAATTAACATGTGGCTACAGTGGCATTCGAGGATCGTAAAACGGTAAATTCTGAATGGTACACGACTATTGGTTTGCCAGAAGTCTTTGAAGAAATAAGAAAGAACAAACGACAACGCAGAATGCTTCTTCATCATGACAATGCTAGCTATCACACATCGGCCTAAACAACTCGGTATTCGGAATATCAAAAGATCGAATTAACGAGTTATCCGCCCTAAAGCGTTCAAAATGCACGTTTTGAAGATATCTCAATCCGATTGGGACAAGCGCTAGTGCAATATTTTGGAAAACAATAAAACTGTGCTTTAAGTTTGTTTCACAGTGTTAGCAGCCCTCGTAAAAGTATATATTACTATAAGTATATTGTAGGTAGCTGCAGATTCAACACATAAAATTATTAATGTAAATTGGCTTACTTTCCAGGGTAGGTTTTTAAAAGACTTACCGCGGGATTGCTATAAAACTAAACAAATGTTACTGTAGATTAGTTATGAAATCCTTTAAAATAAAATCATCACGCCATACCTATGAGAAGCTATGCTGGCAATCTTGACAAGGCATGACTAATAGTTGTTACATTTTCTGACACATTTATAATTTGCTTTTAATCAAAACAAACTTGTCTCAATTTATTGGAAAAGCTTGTTCGTATTGATACCTAATGTGGTTTGGAATCATTATACCTGAATAACACGGATTAGGATCTACAACATCTAATCTGACTTTTTAAACCAAAAACAAACAAAACCAAAAATACCAAAAAACTAAAAATAAGCATATGCTTGTAGATTACTGGTTTACACAAACTACGAAATTAAGCATTTAAGTAACAAATGAATGTAAAGATGTTGTTTTTAATATGATGCGCTCCTGCTAGCAGATATTCTTGATTACTGAACCGACATGTTGAAACGGCTGTTTATAACCAAGATTGTTGCGGTTTTCCGACGAAATAGCTTAGAAACTGCTACACTGAAATTAAGGTGGGCAAGGGTTATTGCACAGCTGATGGTGAAGATAAGTTCTCGAATGGTCACTTCTTGGGTGCCTGTATCTAACAGTGGACTTTCGGTTGCAATGATGATGGTAAATATTCTGCCGTTTGACGTGTGAGACAGAGTGTGGAGACCGCGTTTTTGTAAGCGTAGTGTGTGACGCCCTGAGGCACGATGGACCGACGATTTGAAGATGGTGGCTGGCAGCGGATGGATGCGAGCTGCCCAAGATCGAATCGATCTCTGGGGGAGGCCTACGTTCAGCAGTGGACGGCAATAGGCTGATATTTTGATGATGACACAGAGTAGTTAATATTATCGCGTTAGGACAAGATAACACCTGTTGTTTGACACTAATTAGTATTAGATATTGTAATTTTATGTAGGATTGTTAAGGATTTAAATAACTTAAAATAGAGTAGGTCAGATTAGAATTGTGTTTTATCATAAGCTCGTTTCGAATTTCACTATAAATACTGGCTCCTTCAGAATACAACTTATAGTCGCACTGTCCTTAAAGGAGTTAACTTGTGGATCGAGTCATAGAAATACTGAAAAGGTAAGTGATTTTTTGTTTTCATAACTCAGCCCACGGAATAACGAAATTGGCTAGAATCTTAACTTTGAAACTTCAAGAGCTTTCAGAAATGGCTCTAAATAATGTTAATGAAATTGTTGGTCTTCTGAAACAATAATATTATGGAAAGTAAAGTATGTTTTCACAATTATGTTCGGGACGGCTCTTTTGTTTTCTTTTTTTTTTTGTTCCGGGGTGGAAAATCCTCATGCATGTCCTCCGCCCTGGGGCGGACAGAGGGGTCTGTCAGACGCCTACTGACTAAAAACCACCCCGGTGTTCCATCTCACACCTACGTCGGGGGTCGCGGGAACTGGAGATACTTCCGCAACCCCCGACTGGTGCCGGCCCGACAGTGCGGGCCACTTCTCTGGTCAGAGAGGGATGGGGGGTGTTAGACTCCCCCCCGGTCTCAGAGGGGCGCGCGTGGAACACTACGCGGCGCCACCTCGGTTCCTGATGTATGTGGGGGGTGACAGACGTCCCCGAGTCTGCCGCACCCAGTCTAACCGAATGCAGCTGAATACCCAGGGTTTTACAAGGAGCACCTGCCTGTCTGACCTCCACAACCCAGTTACTGGGTAATACGATAACCTTTGGTATGACCCTAGTGACTGTCCCTAACAACTGTCAAAATCTACAAATGACAGTCGGGACCAATGATTTTACGTACTTTCCGGGGCAGGGAGTGGTCTTGGTATGAAATGGATGGTTACCCATCTACGAACCGACCGCGGCAAGCGTAGTTTAACCATGACCAATCTATTTGTACGACTTTTACTAAGCCACGAGCTAAATAATGCCCGCTGCTTAATTTTCGAATAATAACGTGATAATTAATTTATTATTTGTTTGGGTTAACAAAGTAATAAAATATTTCCAGATGAACGGCCTTTTCCTCGTCGTGTTGTTAGCAGCGGCAGCAACAGCTGCAGTAGTCAGCAATGGGGTGCCTGAGGTGGTGGAGGTGCCTGAGAGGGTTGAGGGGGACGAAGTGGCTGACGAGGACGTGAAGGAGATGCCAATTGTGTTTGTGACTGGCGAGGATGAGCTGTTTGACGAGACCTCAATAGTCACTCGAAATAGCCTGAACTTAGGAAACGCCCTTTCTACAGATATTCCGTTAAACCCGTTAGTAACTTTACATAAAATAAACCATAATTGTATTCAACGATGAATATGTAAGATTGCCATTATTTCATTGTTGTTTATCAATCAAATGAGGTTTGCCATATATTTACATGATATAATATGAAACTGATTTTGGGGATCTTAAAACTTACTACTGACCACGTTTTTCTTAACCATGATCATTTCATTATGTTTTGTGTGCTGTCCATTTCATACTGAGACACATTCGTGCTTCAGAAAACACGTAAAACCGTTGGTCCTGGCTATCATTGGTAGATCTTTGACAGTCGTTATAGAAGAAGTCAGAAAGTCGGAGAACCCGTCCTACCTACGGGTATCTTGCTACCCAGGTCAGATAGGAAGTCGCTCCTTGTAAAACACTGGTATTCAGCTGCAACCTGTTAGATTGGAAGCCGACCCTAACATAGTTGGGAAATGGCTAGGCTAGGGCTAGATGATGATCTGAGGAGGCCCGCAGAAGCGGTCGAGGTTGCGGAAGTATCGTCAGTTCCCGCAACCCCCGAAGCAGGTGTGAGGTGGAACACCGATGTGGCCTTTAGTCAGTAAGCCAGACCCCTTCACCCGCCCCAGAGCGGAGGACATCCATGAGGATTTCTCACCCCGGATCACAAAAAAAAAGGGGCTAGATAGATGAATGATGATGATCATTTAATTTTATTCTTGCAGTGTTGATGTCGTGGCGAACGCTGTCCCTAATGGATTCCAAGTGAGTGACAGAACAATCGGTTCAAACCGGCCGATAAGTGCGATCCGCGTGAATCCGGTTGGAATGTCTAATAGCGCAAATCCATCCGTTTTGAGTGGAGGAATTGGGCAGACCTCTGTCACTATCAGGATTCGATCAGACATAAATCGCGGATTCCACTATAGAATTCAAATCTTTGTCAGATAATATGGTACTTTAGTTTAAAATTTAATCTAGTGATTTTTTTGTTGAAATTGTATTGAACTAGATGTGCAATGAATGTAGTTTTTTATACTTTTTAATAAATACATTTTAATTTTATTTTTTATTATTTTATTTAAATCACCGCTTTTCTAACGTCCGTTTCGTCATTGGCGAAAACTTTTATTTTCTCAAACTCCCTATTTTTTTCAAAATATAGCCTATGTTACTCCGGGATAATGTAGTTATAGTAGGGGAGCCCATGATGCCAAATCGGGATTTACTCGAGCGTCATGGAGATCTATTGGATTGTGAAGGTTAGATGCTAAAAAGAAAAAAAGGTTATGAGATGTATGCACTTTCACTGGTGGAGAAAGCGTGTACAGGTTTTCAAAAATGTAAAAAAAAACCGTCACATGGACATACTCGAGCGCATCAGATATTAATAGTGTATACGCCCCACGTGTTTCTGGTAATGGAAAAATGTTAATCTGCCGGTTTGCATAGTGGGGGTGGCCGAACGAAAGGGTACAAAGTAGGAAAAAAAAAAAATTGTCAAGCGCGTCAGATATTGAGAAGGGATGTTAAGTGAAGCCTCAAGTAGCCCCCATTTCAAAAGACTGACGATTTGGACGCGGCCAAAGGCCATGGTCGATTTTTAAAAATGCAAAAAAAAATCGAGACCTCGAAATACGCGAGCGCGTCAGATTTTTATACAGACGCTTCATCTTGATGTCCTTGTCGTACTGACCCATGATCTGACAATTATGTGGGGGAATTTCCTTAATCTGACGGTTAGAAAAAAAATATTCATAACTTTTTGTTAATTTTTGAATGTAATAATTTATTTTTACATTCAATTGCATGCTGCATGCTTGCTGCATGCTTGCTTAAATGCTTGCAGCTGCATACATGGCATATGCTTGTTTAATATCATTATGCGTTAATAAGTTTATGCTGTAGAATGTTATGCTTAAATCATTATTATGATTAGAGAAACAATTCTTAAAAAAATATGCGTAAGCTGTTATGCGTAATTAATGTTATTCGAAAATATAATTAGAAGATGTTTCTCCTAATTATATTTTCAAAAATTAAAAAAATTGGCAAAATGGCCAAATGGCAAAATTTTAAAACCCAACATAACTTAGCATACCGTTGTATGCTAAGTTATATTCGGTTTTAAAATTTGATCCAAATGGATAGAAAACCTGTATTTAGAAAATAAAATAGTGTACTGAGAAAAAAAATGAAACAAATTTTTCAATCATCATCGTCAGTGGAATCGCCTTCATATTGGAAGTTCGGTTCGACTAGTCGTTATCTTATCTTTTCTTCATCTTTCTTTTTTAGAAATGACATCTCGCAAGTCAACCTAGGAGGTTGTCCGCTGCTTAACCGGACTTTCCTGTGTTGCCAAATGAATTTAAGGCCTCCGGCCAGGGCAAAAAAAGCTTACATGCACCACACTTTATTGATGATTTTAGCTACTTCGGCTTGTGCAAATCGGTAGATTATGTTATTTCCGTGATACGTAACTAGTTTCCTTCAAAATAAAAAAAAAATAACCGCGCTCGAGAATGTCCACGTGACGATTTTTTTTTTTGCAACTTTGTGACTCTCCCATTTCTTTATGTCACGCTCAAATTGTCAGATTATTAAAATGCACACTTTTCTGCATGTAATTAACTTACCTTGCCTTAATCTGACGCGCTCGAGTTTATCTGATGATCGATTTTTTTTTACTAATCTGATCGGCTGTCCTAGACATTCGACGCTACATAAAAAGCTCAGGTATGGCGGAAGCACTTCACAAGTCGCAAGGCTTCCCCCCATATGTTATTCTGCCGCGCTCGAGTAAATCCAAAAATCCCCACTACGGCTCGTACTATTAGTGGGTTGATAAAATTGAGTATTTAAATTGTATTTAATAAGTATATAGTTTTTAAATACATTACTTTCCAGTTTGGAAACAACGTTTGATTTTCAAACTAAAATCAAAAAAAAAACTTAAATCTTTTAAAAATTGATGGATGTTTGGATGATGTCGTTTCTTGGGCCAACCTGTATATATTGTATTCGAAATTCTAAATAAAGACATTGAAATATTTTCTATTATATTTGTCGGAAGGCTGTTAATAATGTTTCCCTATAAAGATTGTTTTTCAGTTAAGATTATGACAATATGAAAACAAAAAATGTTTCTTAATAGGTACATTTTTATTATTTCCTTAAGAATAATGTGAATCGTAAGATTTGCTGACTTACTATATCTAGGACAAAACACGAACACATATTCAATTCATATCCATACTAATTTTGCCTGTTATGCTTTTACGATGAGGCCACTGAACTGACTTTGATGAAATTTGGTATGAAGACAGCTTAGAATCTGGGGATGGGCATGGGCTACATTCACGTGGACGAAGTCGCGGGGAGAAACTAGTTTTTACATTTTCTGTGGACAGTAAAAGATACTATTAATTATACTGTGGTAATAGTGTGAACTATTACTGTCCATGCAAATGCTCAGGTGCAGAACTTTTAATCAATTTTAGAAATAGTTTTTTTAACATTAACGTTGACAGACGTTCTGTATTCGATCTAATTAGATGCGGAGAAAGTTTTCTTCAGCCAGAGTTCAAAGTAAGTATTCTGCCTTTTTAGATCACGGGATTAGGTATGAATTACTTGAACAACAGAGAAAGACAGGAAAGTTAATTACGACCTTATTAACAAATAACGAACATAATTATCGATGATTTTCATTGATCTATGCTGTTCGATAATATTTAGTGAGAGTAAACTTTCTACATTATGTTAAGATTTATTAATCTACTCATTCTTCTAACATGACCTCGATCATTTGACTTTTCTGTCTGGTTAATGCTGTAAGTAACAGTCGTTAAAAAATATGGACTTAATTTTTAGTCTTTCGTAGTTAACAAGTAACCCTCATAGTTTCGCCATGTCCGTCTGTCCGCTCGTCCGTTCGTCCGCAGTGTAGGTAGCGTAAAGACTATAAGAAATAGAAAGTAGTCATTTAGCATGGATATTACACGCCGACAAAGTGGTAAAATTAAATATAGTTTTTTTTTAAATTACCTTCTCTGCTCGTGAAGTGGGCATCCCTACTTCACGAGCAGAGAGTTATTAGGGTTCCGTACCTCAAAAGGAAAAACGGAACCCTTATAGGATCACTTTGTTGTCCGTCTGTCTATCTGTCTGTCTGTCAAGACCCTTTATCTCGGGAACGCGTGGAGGAATCGAGTTGAAATTAAAACCATATACTCAAGTCTACGGTCCCTTGATGCTGTAAAACAATCAACCCTCTATGTTAACGTGAAAAAAAGATACGGCCGTTGATGTCGCAAAAAATGAATTTATAATATTAAGTAGGTAGATTAAAGTATGGATTAGTATAGAAGTATGGATATGTACCTACAAATATGTACGGAACCCTCGGTGGGCGAGTCCGACTCGCACTTGTCCGGTTTTTTTTTCTAGTGTACCAAATGGTGTGAGGTGTCGTTACTCGTTAGGTAGGTTTTTCAAAAACATTCAAGGTTTTGGAAAATCAATTTTTCGATTAAGGGATCCGTTTGTGAAATATTATGCTTTATAGTGCTAATTTTTGTTGGAGTCAAGTCCCTCCGCACTGTCAGTGAAATGGTTGTTTTTGGTTCTGTAAAAAAAATCACGGTAGTAGTACGAAATTCAAAGGAAAACTATCATAGCTAAGTAGCCTTTATAACTTTATGAGTAATAGTCGATCAACTTACAAAATAAAACAAATCGAACGGCAGCCGCGCTCACAAACGCGAGTAGGCATGCTTGCGACTTTGAGGGTCAAGACACACCGGGATGACAGCGGTCGGCAGCGCAGCGGCCGGCAGTTTTGCTGACAAACTATTTTCAACTTTATCTTTGAACATCAAAGCATATAGTATGTTTTAGAGATTTGTATGAGTTGAGTGACAGCTCGCGGCGCCGCGAGCCGTTGACCGCCGCATAAAGGAATGGCTCGCGGCTGATCACCGCGTCGCTGCCGGCCGCTGCCATACCGGTGTGACTCGGCCCTTACAAGGGCTGATATTAATGTATCCGGAACTGCCCAGTTACAGAATAATATTAAAAAAGTAATTATAACATTAAAAATGGAACTCTTTTGCTGAAGAATACAATTTGTTTCATTTATCTGTCATTTGTTTATCCTTTGTGTCATTTTGAAAATTGCGTGACTTTGTTTATCACTGTTGGGGTTGTAATGCCCAACAGTGAAAATGTTATGTTATTGTTACGTAAACTTGTTAAGGTATGTTATGTTATGTAAATGAGTAGACGAAAGATTCCCTTGATGGATTTATTGCTACTGAATATTATTACATAATTGTTCCACTTAAATGCTATGTACAGAAATGCACAGCTAAACAATAACGATGTGCATTATTAAATTATGAACTACAAACTATCGCAAAGGTCAATGTACAGCGTAGCTCGTACATATTGCCCACTCACAAAAGGTAACAGTGAACAAATAAAATGTTAATGTTATAGTAATAAAGTGTTACAAAGAGAGATAAAAATGTAAAAGAAAATGATCTAATTCAAGCCTTAAACAATTAAATCACAACGCGCAATAGGCGACGTTGCTTTGTTGAGTGTACGCGCACTCGATAAGTGCACTGCGCTGCTGTCGTCTGTGACGTCAAATACAGCTGTGTTGTCCACGATGCTTGCAGTCGACCTCCTTCGGGGCGCTGGATTGGGAACAGGTGGTGCCTCAGGTTTCTTGTGACTCGTGCAATGTTTGCGAAGTCGGTGGTACCCATATATTGCGCTTGCTATCGCTGCTACTGCTGTCAATACGTATATGACAACATATTGGTGAACATCGTGGTATGTTGCCCGATCAGATATGATGTCTTCTGCCGCCGCGGTTTTCAACTGTTCTATCTGCTTTCCCAGATCTAGCAGTAATGAGCTTTGTTCCATTACCGTCTCGTTCTTGGGTTCATGTTTCAATTCCGGTACCGATAGGCTGATGATCCGGTTAATTGGAGCGATTTCGAGCGTGAGTTCTTTCACCTGAGCATGTATTATATCCTTCAGTTGCCTTTGGGAATATACAGTAAACGTCTCACTTTTGATAGTGCAGTCGCTACCAAGTGTCATTACCCCTGCGTTGTTAAGTAATGCAGTTGAAACTTGATTCCCACATATGACGCGTAATTTGCAAGCGTCACAACAAAAGTATAGGTAGCTATTTATGTCGTTAAGTTCCAACCATTTGTTTTGACAGTTCTCATGTTTTGTTTTGCAGCTAGACGAATCTTGTCTTTTCTTACAAAGGCTCTCGTCAGACTGCATGTGGTATGTTGGTGACCTCATGGGACACAGAAGAGTCGTACTGTCGTAGTGCAGGCATTGATGTAGGTCGGTTCCAGTCATCGGTAGGTATGAATTCTTCTGTATGTTGATTGCTAACAGTTCCGCTATGGGCAGTAGGGTGACCATGTCGAAGCCATTCTTTTTTGGGACAGGAATGACGTGGAAAACTTCGTAGTTTTCTCTACTGATTAACGGCACCCGTATCTCAATGATTAGATATCTCTCTGTCATTTTTGCCTTCACTTGTAAAAGGTGATATAGGCGAAATAAATCATCCTGAATGTTCGTGATGGGAAGTGCCACATCCTTCAAGAGCTGACTGGATATGACGTTTAATTCGTCCCGTAGTTGTTCTGGCGCAATGAGGTGTAGGTTCATTTTGCCGTTGTAAATGTTGGTTACGGTATCCAACAGGACCTCTTGAACGTTTCTTAGATGCTCTATAAAGCTGTTTGCAGAAATGGCAGACATCACAAACTCAATTGCAAGTTCTTGAGATTCAATTTCTTGCTGAATGTTGCTCGTTAGCTTGTCTAGACTGAGCAGATGTTGATTGAATAATTTGTATTGTTTTGCGATTGTTTCTTGCGATCTTCTTAGTATGTTGTATTCGGCTTCTATTATAGTTGTCTGACTTTTAGACAAAAGAGCCAGATGTTTCTCATTTTGTTTGATGAGTTCAATGTCCCGTTGATATTGTTCGGCGAATTGGTCATCCAATACTTCGAACAGGGAACGTGCGATTGACCCGACACCGTTGATAAGACCGCGTTTGCTTCTCATATTCACCCGACCTTGCGGATTCAGCAACATACGGTTGTAGTGGTCGAGTTCAGCGAACGCGTGATGTAATTGTAATGAAATTACGTCACATTGAGTCTTCTGTTTTAGTTTTGAACATATGTTTTCAAGATGATCGTTGAATTTGGTGAACACTGCTGTGCCATGCCAGTAGGGTTTGACGTCGTAGTAGACCACAATCTTCCACTCGTCGCGAATTAGTTTCATGTTGGTGGTTTTATCGAAATATAGGCCTTGTTGCAATTCGATAAAGTTTGCTTTGTTTGTTGTCGCTCTTACTGGACTAAGTAGGTATAACAGGGTCATTACTAATCCGATCAAGTTGATTTTGCCTGTCTTGGCAAATGCAAAATTGCAAAATTGCTGACGTTTTGTTGTGGTTTCGTTTGTATCTTGTTTTTCGTGTTCATTTTCGGCGTTTTGTGGAATACAGTTTTCCTTGCTGTCTATTGGTAAAATAGATAGCTTTGTTATGGGTCTCTTTATAGAACCATTTCGGGTCACCTTGTATCCAACCCAGGACCACCATAGAATCAGTCCAGCCATAGACTCGAATTTCATGTTGATGTAAGGATTCCTTAACCTTCTGCATTAATTTGCATAGTAGGTGCGCTCCATTTAATTCCAGTTTTGGCAATGTTGTTGTTTTTCTGTGCGGTACTATTTTTGACTTTGCAGCGACAAGTATAACGTCTGTTGATGGGTGAATTCGTGCGTAAATAACACACGCATAGGCATCTAGGGAGGCGTCACTGAAGCCATGTAGTTCTATAGCTTGCCTTCCGTCACATCTGAGCCATCTTGGTACTTCACACAAGTTTATTATCCTTATGTCCGCTTGTATTTTGCACCATTATCTGTGTATGTTGTCGGGAACTTCCTCGTCCCATTGTAATTTGACCTCCCACACTTTTTGGAATAATAATTTTAATTTTGTTGATAAGGGAGCTAGCCAGCCAAGTGGGTCAAATAATTTTGAAATTTCAGCTAATAAGCTGCGTTTTGTATGTTTCTTGTTGACGCTTGAAATCGATTTCAGCATAGGCCCAATGTTTTAGATGTTTGATCCGGCTCGAAGGACCAAATGTTGGGGTTGTAATGCCCAACAGTGAAAATGTTATGTTATTGTTACGTAAACTTGTTAAGGTATGTTATGTTATGTAAATGAGTAGACGAAAGATTCCCTTGATGGATTTATTGCTACTGAATATTATTACATAATTGTTCCACTTAAGTGTACGATGTGCATTATTAAATTATGAAGTACAAACTATCGCAAAGGTCAATGTACAGCGTAGCTCGTACAATCACCATGGATTTAACCCGTGAAAATTGTATTGCTATGATTTATTTCGGCGAGGGCTAATTCACTTCGACTTTTCGGCACGAAGCACTATCGAAAACTGCTGTGTATCACTGGTTTTGTGAGTTGAATTGTGGGCGGTCTGTGCCAGTTCGTTCACTGGTCTGTGCTCATGGACGAATTTAATAAAGGTCGCCCTAAATCGGTTGTTGTACCTCAAAATATTGATGCTGTGCGGGAAATAATAAACCAAGATCGTCATGTTACATATCGCGAGATAGAGGCATCTCTAGGCATAAGTATGACGAGTATAAGTATGTATAAAATATTCACGAACATTTAGCTGTAAAAAATTTGGTCACGTTGGATTCCGCACAACTCGAGAATTGACAAAAAACGGGCTCGTGTCGGTTGGTGTTAAAAAAATGTTACAAAAGTACAATAAAGGGTTCGTCAAAAGCTGTCTATAATATCTGCACAGGTGATGAATCTTGGACATACGCGTATGATCCTGAAACTAAACAACAATCAATGCTTTGGGTGTATCAAGATGAGCCGAACGCAACAAAAGTTATTCGTTCAAAAAGTACTTTGAAGCAAATGGAGTGAACATTTGCTTCAAAGTGATTTTTGAACGAAAATAAACACAAACATGTCCATAAATACCAAAATGTTTTGTTGGTATAAATTAACATGTGGCTGCAGTGGCATTCGAGGATCGTAAAACGGTAAATTCTGAATGGTACACGACTATTGGTTTGCCAGAAGTCTTTGAAGAAATAAGAAAGAACAAACGACAACGCAGAATGCTTCTTCATCATGACAATGATGCTAGCTAGCTAGCTATCACATATCGGCCTAAACAACTCGGTATTCGGAATATCAAAAGATCGAATTAACGAGTTATCCGCCCTACAGCGTTCAAAATGCACGTTTTGAAGATATTTCAATCCGATAGGGACAAGCGCTAGTGCAATATTTTGGAAAACAATAAAACTGTGCTTTAAGTTTGTTTCACGTTGTTATTCCGGATACATAAATAGCAGCCCTCGTAAAAGTATACATTACTATAAGTATATTGTAGGTAGCTGCATATTCAACACATAAAATTATTAATGTAAATTGGCTTACCTTACAGGGTAGGTTTTTAAAAGATTTACCGCGGGATTGCTATAAAATTAAACAAATGTTACTGTAGATTAGTTATGAAATCCTTTAAAATAAAATCATCACGCCATACCTATGAGAAGCTATGCTGGCAATCTTGACAAGGCATGACTAATAGTTGTTACATTTTCTGACACATTTATAATTTGCTTTTAATCAAAACAAACTTGTCTCAATTTATTGGAAAAGCTTGTTCGTATTGATACCTAATGTGGTTTGGAATCATTATACCTGAATAACACGGATTAGGATCTACAACATCTAATCTGACTTTTTAAACCAAAAACAAACAAAACCAAAAATACCAAAAAACTAAAAATAAGCATATGCTTGTAGATTACTGGTTTACACAAACTACGAAATTAAGCATTTAAGTAACAAATGAATGTAAAGATGTTGTTTTTAATATGATGCGCTCCTGCTAGCAGATATTCTTGATTACTGAACCGACATGTTGAAACGGCTGTTTATAACCAAGATTGTTGCGGTTTTCCGACGAAATAGCTTAGAAACTGCTACACTGAAATTAAGGTGGGCAAGGGTTATTGCACAGCTGATGGTGAAGATAAGTTCTCGAATGGTCACTTCTTGGGTGCCTGTATCTAACAGTGGACTTTCGGTTGCAATGATGATGGTAAATATTCTGCCGTTTGACGTGTGAGACAGAGTGTGGAGACCGCGTTTTTGTAAGCGTAGTGTGTGACGCCCTGAGGCACGATGGACCGACGATTTGAAGATGGTGGCTGGCAGCGGATGGATGCGAGCTGCCCAAGATCGAATCGATCTCTGGGGGAGGCCTACGTTCAGCAGTGGACGGCAATAGGCTGATATTTTGATGATGACACAGAGTAGTTAATATTATCGCGTTAGGACAAGATAACACCTGTTGTTTGACACTAATTAGTATTAGATATTGTAATTTTATGTAGGATTGTTAAGGATTTAAATAACTTAAAATAGAGTAGGTCAGATTAGAATTGTGTTTTATCATAAGCTCGTTTCGAATTTCACTATAAATACTGGCTCCTTCAGAATACAACTTATAGTCGCACTGTCCTTAAAGGAGTTAACTTGTGGATCGAGTCATAGAAATACTGAAAAGGTAAGTGATTTTTTGTTTTCATAACTCAGCCCACGGAATAACGAAATTGGCTAGAATCTTAACTTTGAAACTTCAAGAGCTTTCAGAAATGGCTCTAAATAATGTTAATGAAATTGTTGGTCTTCTGAAACAATAATATTATGGAAAGTAAAGTATGTTTTCACAATTATGTTCGGGACGGCTCTTTTGTTTTCTTTTTTTTTTTGTTCCGGGGTGGAAAATCCTCATGCATGTCCTCCGCCCTGGGGCGGACAGAGGGGTCTGTCAGACGCCTACTGACTAAAAACCACCCCGGTGTTCCATCTCACACCTACGTCGGGGGTCGCGGGAACTGGAGATACTTCCGCAACCCCCGACTGGTGCCGGCCCGACAGTGCGGGCCACTTCTCTGGTCAGAGAGGGATGGGGGGTGTTAGACTCCCCCCCGGTCTCAGAGGGGCGCGCGTGGAACACTACGCGGCGCCACCTCGGTTCCTGATGTATGTGGGGGGTGACAGACGTCCCCGAGTCTGCCGCACCCAGTCTAACCGAATGCAGCTGAATACCCAGGGTTTTACAAGGAGCACCTGCCTGTCTGACCTCCACAACCCAGTTACTGGGTAATACGATAACCTTTGGTATGACCCTAGTGACTGTCCCTAACAACTGTCAAAATCTACAAATGACAGTCGGGACTAATGATTTTACGTACTTTCCGGGGCAGGGAGTGGTCTTGGTATGAAATGGATGGTTACCCATCTACGAACCGACCGCGGCAAGCGTAGTTTAACCATGACCAATCTATTTGTACGACTTTTACTAAGCCACGAAATAATGCCCGCTGCTTAATTTTCGAATAATAACGTGATAATTAATTTTTTATTTGTTTGGGTTAACAAAGTAATAAAATATTTCCAGATGAACGGCCTTTTCCTCGTCGTGTTGTTAGCAGCGGCAGCAACAGCTGCAGTAGTCAGCAATGGGGTGCCTGAGGTGGTGGAGGTGCCTGAGAGGGTTGAGGGGGACGAAGTGGCTGACGAGGACGTGGAGGAGATGCCAATTGTGTTTGTGACTGGCGAGGATGAGCTGTTTGACGAGACCTCAATAGTCACTCGAAATAGCCTGAACTTAGGAAACGCCCTTTCTACAGATATTCCGTTAAACCCGTTAGTAACTTTACATAAAATAAACCATAATTGTATTCAACGATGAATGTGTAAGATTGCCATTATTTCATTGTTGTTTATCAATCAAATGAGGTTTGCCATATATTTATATGTATGATATAATATGAAACTGATTTTGGGGATCTTAAAACTCACTACTGACCACATTTTTCTTAACCATGATCATTTCATTATGTTTTGTGTGCTGTCCATTTCATACTGAGACACATTCGTGCTTCAGAAAACACGTAAAACCGTTGGTCCTGGCTATCATTGGTAGATCTTTGACAGTCGTTATAGAAGAAGTCAGAAAGTCGGAGAACCCGTCCTACCTACGGGTATCTTGCTACCCAGGTCAGATAGGAAGTCGCTCCTTGTAAAACACTGGTATTCAGCTGCAACCTGTTAGATTGGAAGCCGACCCTAACATAGTTGGGAAATGGCTAGGCTAGGGCTAGATGATGATCTGAGGAGGCCCGCAGAAGCGGTCGAGGTTGCGGAAGTATCGTCAGTTCCCGCAATCCCCGAAGCAGGTGTGAGGTGGAACACCGATGTGGCCTTTAGTCAGTAAGCCAGACCCCTTCACCCGCCCCAGAGCGGAGGACATCCATGAGGATTTCTCACCCCGGAACACAAAAAAAAAGGGGCTAGATAGATGAATGATGATGATCATTTAATTTTATTCTTGCAGTGTTGATGTCGTGGCGAACGCTGTCCCTAATGGATTCCAAGTGAGTGACAGAACAATAGGTTCAAACCGGCCGATAAGTGCGATCCGCGTGAATCCGGTTGGAATGTCTAATAGCGCAAATCCATCCGTTTTGAGTGGAGGAATTGGGCAGACCTCTGTCACTATCAGGATTCGATCAGACATAAATCGCGGATTCCACTATAGAATTCAAGTCTTTGTCAGATAATATGGTACTTTAGTTTAAAATTTAATCTAGTGATTTTTTTGTTGAAATTGTATTGAACTAGATGTGCAATGAATGTAGTTTTTTATACTTTTTAATAAATACATTTTAATTTTATTTTTTATTATTTTATTTAAATCACCGCTTTTCTAACGTCCGTTTCGTCATTGGCGAAAACATTTATTTTCTCAAACTCCCTATTTTTTTCAAAATATAGCCTATGTTACTCCGGGATAATGTAGTTATAGTAGGGGAGCCCATGATGCCAAATCGGGATTTACTCGAGCGTCATGGAGATCTATTGGATTGTGAAGGTTAGATGCTAAAAAGAAAAAAAGGTTATGAGATGTATGCACTTTCACTGGTGGAGAAAGCGTGTACAGGTTTTCAAAAATGTAAAAAAAAACCGTCACATGGACATACTCGAGCGCATCAGATATTAATAGTGTATACGCCCCACGTGTTTCTGGTAATGGAAAAATGTTAATCTGCCGGTTTGCATAGTGGGGGTGGCCGAACGAAAGGGTACAAAGTAGGAAAAAAAAAAAATTGTCAAGCGCGTCAGATATTGAGAAGGGATGTTAAGTGAAGCCTCAAGTAGCCCCCATTTCAAAAGACTGACGATTTGGACGCGCCCAAAGGCCATGGTCGATTTTTAAAAATGCAAAAAAAATCGAGACCTCGAAATACGCGAGCGCGTCAGATTTTTATACAGACGCTTCATCTTGATGTCCTTGTCGTACTGACCCATGATCTGACAATTATGTGGGGGAATTTCCTTAATCTGACGGTTAGAAAAAAAATATTCATAACTTTTTGTTAATTTTTGAATGTAATAATTTATTTTTACATTCAATTGCATGCTGCATGCTTGCTTAAATGCTTGCAGCTGCATACATGGCATATGCTTGTTTAATATGATTATGCGTTAATAAGTTTATGCTGTAGAATGTTATGCTTAAATCATTATTATGATTAGAGAAACAATTCTTAAAAAAATATGCGTAAGCTGTTATGCGTAATTAATGTTATTCGAAAATATAATTAGAAGATGTTTCTCCTAATTATATTTTCAAAAATTAAAAAATTTGGCAATATGGCCAAATGGCAAAATTTTAAAACCCAATATAACTTAGCATACCGTTGTATGCTAAGTTATATTCGGTTTTAAAATTTGATCCAAATGGATAGAAAACCTGTATTTAGAAAATAAAATAGTGTACTGAGAAAAAAAATGAAACAAATTTTTCAATCATCATCGTCAGTGGAATCGCCTTCATATTGGAAGTTCGGTTCGACTAGTCGTTATCTTATCTTTTCTTCATCTTTCTTTTTTAGAAATGACATCTCGCAAGTCAACCTAGGAGGTTGTCCGCTGCTTAACCGGACTTTCCTGTGTTGCCAAATGAATTTAAGGCCTCCGGCCAGGGCAAAAAAAGCTTACATGCACCACACTTTATTGATGATTTTAGCTACTTCGGCTTGTGCAAATCGGCAGATTATGTTATTTCCGTGATACGTAACTTGTTTCCTTCAAAGTAAAAAAAAAAAATTAACCGCGCTCGAGAATGTCCACGTGACGATTTTTTTTTGCAACTTTGTGACTCTCCCATTTCTTTATGTCACGCTCAAATTGTCAGATTATTAAAATGCACACTTTTCTGAATGTAATTACCTTACCTTGCCTTAATCTGACGCGCTCGAGTTTATCATCAGATAAACTCGAGTGCGTCAGATTAAGACAAGGTCGATTTTTTTTTACTAATCTGATCGGCTGTCCTAGACATTCGACGCTACATAAAAAGCTCAGGTATGGCGGAAGCACTTCACAAGTCGCAAGGCTTCCCCTCATATGTTATTCTGGCCCGCTCGAGTAAATCCAAAAATTCCCACTACGGCTCCTACTATTAGTGGGTTGATAAAATTGAGAGCTTCTACCCCTGAGCAGGGCCAGTGGGTGGCGGCACCCTAAAGTGTCATACAAGAGCACACATGACGCTGTTCAGTCGCTGTCACGGCAATTTTAAGAGTGAATTATCTTCTTTCAAGCTTGTTGCCACGCCTTTGTATTAGTCTCTTCTTCCTTTCTCTACATCTGACTTTGAATACGAACAATGTGCACATGATATCTTATAGGAGTGTAATCTTTAGCAGAATGAAAGCAATATTATGTTAGATAGTGTACAGGCTACATTCGAAACTGTTTACTATGCGGACCTTGTGGAAACTAGAGCTAATTTCCGTGCGTTCAAGCACTTTTGCCATACCTATTATTTAAATCAAATGTAACAAGTAAATAGTAACTTGTAAATAGTATTCAATCAACATGTAAATAGTAATCCGTGGTGCTTAATAACTGGGCCTCCCCAGTTGTAAACGTCTTTTTGTGCCTGTTGGCCTAGTTCTGTTCTGTCTCCTGCTTGATTAGGAGGGAAGTGGAAAATATGTTTTACTTCTCTAGTTCATTTCGTTACGGGATCCATGACAGTTGTAATGTTTTCCGGGACTCGTGGAGCTTAATTGTCTCGACGTTTTTCTAGTGGTCGCCACAGTTGATTCTGACTTCCAGAAGTTGCAGTGGTTTGGGATCTGTGTGGCGGGGTTTCCCGGGTTGGTACGTGTAGAAACAGTATAGTAATGGAATTGGCTGACAGGATGTATGCTTCCAAGACCTACTAGCGGTGGCTGAACATAGCCGCGTAAAGTGTATGTTTTTTGTTTAGCTAGTAATGATATTTTTCTAATTGTGTTCTTTTTATGAATCTTGTGTGGTCTGCAATAAAGATATTTTATTTATTTATTTAATAGTGAAAATGTGATTATTCTTCAGTTTGCTAACCCTATACTAGGTACTATACCCTGTTCACAATAAGATTAGACATTTACAAAAACCTATTTTACAGTCCGTTTAACCGATTTTGACTTATATTGCGTTGGTAGCATGACAAATGGCAACTGCAGTAAACAGTTGTTATTGTAACCACTTTTTTGCCTCTAATGTCATCCTTAAGCTTACGGAATAGAAGTCAAAAACGGTTGAAGGGACTGTAAAAAAGGTTTGTGTTTATGTCTAATCTTATTGTGAACAGGTTATAGTACATACTAGTATTATGAAATTAAGTTTGTTTGTTTGTAAGAGTTAATCTTTGGAAGTGCTGATCTGATTTCAATAATTCTTTCACATAATTTATAGAAAGCTACACTATTGCTTAGTGTCATAAAATTTATTTTATACTAGCTTTTGCCCGCGACTTCGTCCGCGTGAATGTCGGTTATCGTGAATGCAGAAGAAGTCGTGTATTAAAATAAATATATGGGACCACCTCTGAGGCATACTCTATCCCTATGAAAAAGATTAGATTTTAAAATCGATTCACATTTGCCGGAGAAATCTCATAAAAATATACAAAAAAAAACAACTTACAGTCGAATTGAGAACCTCCTTCTTTTTTGAAGTCGGTTGAAAAGTAGCATATGTTCTTCCCCAGGGTTCAAATTATCTTTAAATCAAATTTAATCAAAATCGGTTCATCTGTTCGATCGTGAAAGCGTAACAGAGTTACTTTCGCATTTATAATATTACTAGCTGACCTGACAGACGTTATCCTACCCTACCCTACACCTACCCTACACCTACCCTACACCTACCCTACACCTACCCTACACCTACCCTACACCTACCCTACACCTACCCTACACCTACCCTACACCTACCCTACACCTACCCTACACCTACCCTACACCTACCCTACACCTACCCTACACCTACCCTACACCTACCCTACACCTACCCTACACCTACCCTACACCTACCCTACACCTACCCTACACCTACCCTACACCTACCCTACACCTACCCTACACCTACCCTACACCTACCCTACACCTACCCTACACCTACCCTACACCTACCCTACACCTACCCTACACCTACCCTACACCTACCCTACACCTACCCTACACCTACCCTACACCTACCCTACACCTACCCTACACCTACCCTACACCTACCCTACACCTACCCTACACCTACCCTACACCTACCCTACACCTACCCTACACCTACCCTACACCTACCCTACACCTACCCTACACCTACCCTACACCTACCCTACACCTACCCTACACCTACCCTACACCTACCCTACACCTACCCTACACCTACCCTACACCTACCCTACACCTACCCTACACCTACCCTACACCTACCCTACACCTACCCTACACCTACCCTACACCTACCCTACACCTACCCTACACCTACCCTACACCTACCCTACACCTACCCTACACCTACCCTACACCTACCCTACACCTACCCTACACCTACCCTACACCTACCCTACGCCTACCCTACACCTACCCTACACCTACCCTACACCTACCCTACACCTACCCTACACCTACCCTACACCTACCCTACACCTACCCTACACCTACCCTACACCTACCCTACACCTACCCTACACCTACCCTACACCTACCCTACACCTACCCTACACCTACCCTACACCTACCCTACACCTACCCTACACCTACCCTACACCTACCCTACACCTACCCTACACCTACCCTACACCTACCCTACACCTACCCTACACCTACCCTACACCTACCCTACACCTACCCTACACCTACCCTACACCTACCCTACACCTACCCTACACCTACCCTACACCTACCCTACACCTACCCTACACCTACCCTACACCTACCCTACACCTACCCTACACCTACCCTACACCTACCCTACACCTACCCTACACCTACCCTACACCTACCCTACACCTACCCTACACCTACCCTACACCTACCCTACACCTACCCTACACCTACCCTACACCTACCCTACACCTACCCTACACCTACCCTACACCTACCCTACACCTACCCTACACCTACCCTACACCTACCCTACACCTACCCTACACCTACCCTACACCTACCCTACACCTACCCTACACCTACCCTACACCTACCCTACACCTACCCTACACCTACCCTACACCTACCCTACACCTACCCTACACCTACCCTACACCTACCCTACACCTACCCTACACCTACCCTACACCTACCCTACACCTACCCTACACCTACCCTACACCTACCCTACACCTACTCTACACCTACCCTACACCTACCCTACACCTACCCTATCTTTCGAGTTGGATCAAACTGCACACGGTGTACAAATTTCATTAAAATCGGTTCAGTAGTTTAGGAGTCCATCGCATACAAACATCGTGACAGGAGATTTATATATATTAAGATTATAAAAATTATAAAATATTATGAAATTATAAATATAAATATTATACATTACAAATATAAATTATATATTATAAATATAAATTGTTTGATTTGTATAATATATGATTTATGTATATTGTATGATTTGTATACTTATTTATTTATTAATTTTACTTCATGCACAAAGGTACAAAGGCGGACTTAATCCCTTTGGCTTAGGATACTTGACCTCCACATGGACGAAGTCGCGGGTAGAAGCTAGTTAATAATATCGACGACGCGATTGGTGCATTGACTGCTGTGCTGCGTGGCGCGGGTTCGATCCCCACATGAGTAACCATTTGAATGGCCTACAGGTTAAGGTTCTGATTGTTTGTGTATGTAAGTTTATATGTAAAAACATGGTTAACACCGTTGGCAGGAGAAGCTTCTTCTGGCACTTTTAGTACTAATAGTATGGACTATTTTGGGCACAAAGTACATAAGTAAATCTAGTCTGTGCCCGCGATTTCATTTGCGTGGAGGTTGGGCACTTAAACCATATAATAGTGATTCCTAAAGTGGGTTCCGCAGAACGTATGGGTTCCATCTTATAGTTACCAAGGTTCCGCGAAATTAATATAACATTTTTCAATCTTCCCTTTTTCATTTTTCCTGTTTTATCTACTTTTTAATCTATTATTTTTGTGTTCAACTGTAAAATGGCCCTCGAACACGGGTGATGAATAAAACTGAATGTAAAAAGAATCAAGGCAGGATTTGTACAAAAAAATAAAGACATTTAGAGAAGTTGAAATTTAAATTCTAATACTCTTGGGTACCTAAAGAGTTGCTTCAGACATTACAATATTTTTAAAACCCCGCAAAAAAAAAATTAATAGTTTAACGAAAAGCTCATTATTTCAGAACGAAACGGCGACTGAGAGTAACTGTGATACTGACAGTCGCCCTTTCGCAGTTCTTACACTGAAATTGCGTCGTTTTATTAGAAATAATGTCATAAATAATGATTATTTTTTTCCTCACACTTGTCACATCACTGTCTTCTCTGCCAATTTTATAGATCCGTTAACGTCGTTTGTCACTTCCTTTTTTTTATAAACAAAAAACGGCCATCGAGATGAAACGAGCAGGTGTTATTTTCATTTCGAAATATTTTAGTTATGCGGAAGTTTAAAAATATAGTAAGTATAGCAATTTACTCCTGGTAATGTATTTTTGTCATTGGAAAATATTGTAAACCCTCAAAATTTTTTTTTCGGGAGTAAATTATACAATGACCACCAAAAAATACTTTAGAATACCAAATGTAGTAAAGGATCACCAAATCTTATTGTGCAAAATAACCAAAATCTTTTTGAATCATAAGTACCCCCTGCGGCGGATCAGACATAACCATGTCTGATCCGCCCCAGGGGGGATTTAAGCATCAAAAAGATTTTGGTTATTTAAGCGATTTTGTTCTGGTTCGTAGAAGTGCTAAGAACCAGAACCAAATCGCTTTTTACAGTCAAACTCATAAAATGTTGGTGAACATTTACTTCTTTTTTGGTGATCATTTACTAGATCTGGAGGTTCGTTAAACATAAGCCTTTTTTTTCATACAAATGAATGTATGGATCTCGCCATGATTCTTTAATTTAAGTATAATAAAGTGTCTCTCATGCACTACTATACGGGTTCGCAACCAGGCTTGTATGTACTTTCTAAGTTTACCTTGGACATCACTAACATCAGTGAAAGAAAACGTCGTAAGGAAATCTGAACTTATAATTAAGGCGGTATCCTGAGCAAATAACCTTGAGCATTGGTTCCCTCTTCGCCGCGAATACGCTTAGATTTTTGAATTGAATCTTTATAAAATCACATTTTGGGATTTTGTAAAAAAAAATATACCAAAATGTTAATTAATAAATTGCCTATCCATTACTGTTAGTAAAAAATCGAATTAATGGTTACTTGCCTAGGATCTCCTTGGCAAGTAACCATTAATTCGTTTTTTTTTTTAATTTTTTTGAGAAATAATTATTGAGAACATGCATCTGCTTGTTTTCAATAATTATTTCTCATTTCTGTGGTTTCGTTGTGAGGAGATTAGTTCAATACTATACTTCGTAAACAAAAATCAGATCTACCATTTTGGAGTCAAGATTATGTAGAAATTTAATTTATTTTTTATTCGTTGATACTTCTTTGGGATATAGAGTATTTAGGTCCGAAAAACTGAACAAAAAACGGCTAGCGCTGCGTTTTGCACAGGGACGCGCCTTAAGGCGCTACCTCGAAAATAAATCGTAGCTCGATGGGCGTGACTTAGCCTCCCGCGCGGGGAGCGGCGAATGCAGTGTACGCGGTCGACCGCGCGGTGACATCGGGAAAACTTCTATTAGAGTATTTAGGTCCGAAAAACTGAACAAAAAACGGCTAGCGCTGCGTTTTGCACAGGGACGCGCCTTAAGGCGCTACCTCGAAAATAAATCGTAGCTCGATGGGCGTGACTTAGCCTCCCGCGCGGGGAGTGGCGAATGCAGTGTACGCGGTCGACCGCGCGGTGACATCGGGAAAACTTCTATTAGAGTATTTAGGTCCGAAAAACTGAACAAAAAACCGCTAGCGCTGCGTTTTGCACAGGGTTAATTATCATCATGTCAACCTAATTTCGGGTCAGATGGCCGTGTGTGAAATGTCCCCACATATTATTATTATTACCTAACCTTACCATTCAGCCGTAATTGCTATGCTTGGCCGATGCATGTTAGCGATCGCAGTAGGTGTTATGGTACTCAGAAGGACGCTGCTGCCCATCCTCTGGTCAATATCCCTCGTGTGGTGCCATCCGCGAATAGCTCCACCCCATTTCTACTCTTGGGTGTCGTAGCAGGTGATAGAGGGATTATAATTAATATTGGTCTGATATAGGTCTGATTAATATAGGTCCAATTAATATAGGTCTATCTTAAGCAAGCTGGCTATCAATGCTCATGCCTTCTCTGCATGAGAAGAGGCCTTTGCCCTACAGTGGGGCAATTATAGGCTGGTATTATTATTATAGAACTACAGTTTCTCCTACTTAAGTCCAGTAGGTCGATTCTGTAAAATTCAAACGGCAACTCGCATCTCACATGGCTATTCACTCTCACTTTGCATAAGGATCAAAATTACCTTGATATATTTGACACTTCGAATCGGGTTCGAGTGCGAAGTGAGAGTGACGGGAAAATTACCTTACAGAATGCCAGTTCTTACGTCATCTCATACTTTATCTGTCAAAATCTCCCTGTTAATTTAGTTCAACTCGCTGACACGCTCGCAAGGGTGGCGCTAGTGTAAATTCGAATTATCAACCGAGTTTTTAGAATGCCAATCAAGAAACTCACTGCGGATTCAGATTCGAAGTTTAGAATGAGGTCTTACAGAATCACACCCCAGTTACACTTTATAAAATAAAAATATAAAGTTTAAAAACTAAAACCCGACCACAACAAAAAGTGATCTAAAAAGTACAAAACAAGAAAATATTTCACACAGAAATCAAGACATAGGTACAAAATGGTCAAGGTAAGCCGTGGTTGCATGCCTGTATCCCATATGAGTGCGATGAACATGAATATAATGGCATGCAACCACGGCTTACCTTGACCATTTTGTACCTATGTCTTGATTTCTGTGTGAAATATTTTCTTGTTTTGTACTTTTTAGATCACTTTTTGTTGTGGTCGGGTTTTAGTTTTTAAACTTTATATTTTTATTTAAACCATTTTGGAGTCACAGCTAAGTATTATATATTTAATAGGTACTAGTGAACCCCTTTCCAATGATACTAAACACGGTATGCGTATCTTACTTTATTTGGTAATCTTTCCTTTTTTTACAATAATTTGTGACAAATTACCACTAAATATTATATAAATTTGAAATGTACTAGTGAACCCCTTTCCAATGATACCAAACACGGTATGATTGTCTTAATTTTTTTTTTAATATTGTTTTTTTTGTCCGCCAGAGGGCGCCACATTGGATTCGGTGATACGTCATATAGCCTATAACCAGCGGACGATCAAGACGCTTCTAACGATACCTCATTTGTTCAGTTCTGATAAGTAGTTTAGGAGCTATGCGCGTACAGATGTACATACATACATACATACATACATACATACATACATACATACATACATACATAGCCTGTCAAACTCATAACCCTCCTTTGGCTTTGCCGTAGTCGGGTAATAACTTAACCTTGTTTGTTTTCCCTGTTAATTAGGTTAAGTCTTGGTTTAATAAATATTCTAATCTATAAAATCTTTATGAAAATGTCTTGTGTATACTTGGTAGATCTGAGAAAAGATCGTAGGCTGTTTTTTTTTTATATTTATGGTGGTGGTTAGGGTTATGTTTGATTTTTTATTATTTTATTTAATGGAATGAATTGTATTAATATAGTTTAGATATGATAGGATTGTCTTCGCTTCAAAAAACCATAATTTGAAATTATACTTTTACTCTGTAGCTCCTTATATCAAGACTTAATAAAGATTAAGTCACTAAAAAAAACAACAACAAATTAAATTTCAATTAATATTATCGCATTGAGATAAGTATCTATAGATCAACATATTACTGCATTACAAGTAATCAAAGTCGGTGCCATTATGATATTCCTGTTACTTTTTAGTTAACTGATAATCTTTTCATAATTATCATAATGCATTTTTACTATAAATAGTGTGTCTTACAGTACACAGCTATAGAAGCAGTGAACTCAAAGGAGTTAACTAAAAAGTTTCAAGAAACAAGTCGAAGTTTCGTTGAAAAGGTAAGTGTTAATAAGGCAACCGTACGGTGTATTCTGTAAAAAAAGTCATTAATTTTAGGTGAGCTATCCCTCTTTAGCATGGTGGGATGTTGACTTACCTCAAACTCATCGATGAAGATTTATAATAGAGATGCCGCGAATAGTTGATATAGTAAATAGTCGGAAACCGATTAATCGCCATTCCATTTAAGTCGATAGTCGATTAACTCGCCATTATTATTCGACATTAAAAATGAATGTATTTGTTTTCAAATAATAATATTATCACACTTGTTGTAGTCTTGAACTTACTAATCATTTATTTGCATCAAATCATTCTTAGGTTATGTGAACTAAAACATTGAAGTTAAAGAAATGAGTCTCATATTATAATTGATTTTAAACTTTTAAATGTTGGAACCATTTTTTAAATATTTTACGGGAACTACAGCCCGTAAAATAATTACAAGAAAATTTTACTCAGCGTTTAATATTAAACGGGATTCCCCGTCTAAATGATTTCGCTTATGTTTTGGTTGGGCGGCACGCTTTTTTTGCGCCTTTTGGACTTTAAATATTAAAAAGCCTAAATAATTGACTTCCACATGATTTTTGGCTAACTTTTTATATTAACAACTAGCTTCTGAACGCGACTTCGTACGCGGATCCTGTTGCTTATGCCAGCGACAACGGGGTCGGCAAAATCGAAGATCTGAAACGTCTGATGTCGAATTCTAAGAGCCCGGGGACGGGAAAACAACGGGATGCGCGAGATGATTCGAGACGTTCAAAAAGTACAATTTTGAATCATACCTCCGATGGCGGAATATGTGGCGTAGTCAAACATAGGAGTATACGTAAATGAATCCCGTCCTTATCAACCCAAGAAAGGTCGCCATGACCTACGGCTATATCTTGAGACACATCCGATTCTTCAGATGATATCGACATTCTGTTCAGAGAATGTCGAAGTCGATCAGAATTCAAACGTTCGTTGCGCTCTTCTTCTGTCTCTTCATGCCGTACTCCATTATTCCGATTATGAATATTTTGTTGTGTGCGTGTTCGGGACAATCTATACTATAATATTATAAAGCTGAAGTTTGTTTGTTTGTTTGGTTGAACGCGCTAATCTCAGGATCTACTGGTTCGAATTAAAAAATCTATTTGTGTTGGATAGTCCATTTACCGAGGAAGGCTATAGGCCAATGCGAAGCTGGGTCGGGTCGCTAGTGTATGATAATCTCGATCAGCAGTTAGTCGTGCATTACTTCATCATTCGGTTCAAAAGACCTGTTAGTAGATGTGCGAATACGCTGAGAACTCAAGCGTGATTCTGTATCGGTAAACGTTTCCGATTCGCGAGACAATGCATGTCGCTCACGATCAGCGGACAGTCGCGCATCACGTTCCGCAGCAGATGCGTAGATACGCTGACAACTCAAGCGCAATTCTCTATCCGTGAACGTCTCCGACTCGCGAGACAATGTATGACGTTCACGATCAGCGGTCAGTCGCGCATCATATTCATCACTGGTCTCTAGAGACCTGGATGTAGATGCGTAAATACGCTGAGAACGCTGGCGTGCTTCGCGATCTGAAGAGGTTTCCACGGAGCGAGTTGCAGCCTGATGTTCTCGAACAGCATCAAGTCTCTCCTGACGCTTTTCGGTAGATTCTTGGGATCTTATGATCCTCAATCTTTTAGCTCCTTTAAAACATTGGGAAAGATTTGACCTCTTTCTAGGCATGGTTATAGTTTTATTGTAAAGATACCTGATCAAGTAAAATCTAAGTGACTGCTCCCCTGCGTTACCGGATGCCTATCCGGTAACGCACGTACGTACGTGTCACGAAGATAAAAGGAAAAGGACATTAAACACCCGAATAACATAAGCCCGAAGGCGATTTTTTTTTATTCGATCAAAGTAAAAAAAAAAATGGGAATTTTGGCCAGTAGAGTCAAATTTTCAATGATATACCATCGTCATCAAAAATCAGCCCTGAACTGTTACCGCCTTCACCGCGTGGAGGTACTCCCAGCTTATTATTATTATTTTATAAGATACAGTGAAATTAGTGATAGCTTTGATTTTCACATCAGATGTTTCTGATCTTCGATTTTTATAAGCCAACAGGAAATGCCCATCAGACCAAACAACTTTTGCTAAGACGTCATTCCTATATGTGTCATGGTGTAGCTGGGCTCTTGGGATTCCACATCAGGTGTTCCAGATCTTTAAATTTATTCTCTCAACAGAAAATAATCATCACGTGGAACAATTTTTGCTATGGTACCATTTTTGTATCTCTTATAGTTTAGCTGGTCTGTTGCGGTTCTGCATCAGGTGTTCAAATTTCCAAGATAAATTATAGCCTATATGTTGCCCAGACTTAATACCTATACAACTAAAGAAAAATCATTGAAATCTGTCCAGTAGTTCCGAAGATTAGCGTGTACAAACAAACAGACAAACGGACAGAATTTTTTTTTTGGATTCGTGCTCTGTTACTGTTTCTTAAACCCCCCTCAATTATTTATTTTTTTAATATATTCAATGTACAGACACAGTTTTGTTACTGTTTTATTATATGTATAGATAATAGATATTAATAAACACTAAGTGTGTTTTAATTTTTAAGAATCATTAAAGTTTGAGAATTTTTATTTCTATAGTCTTTCTGTTATTTAAAAGTTTATTTTAGACAACTATTCGCCGAATTTCGAATAATAATACTGGCTACTATTAGGTATTCGACGAATAAAGACAAATGTCGAGTTGTGCCGAATTTCGAATAATAGCGAGTATTTTAATTTCGGCATCGTGTTACCCAGTAATTGGGTTGTGGAGGTCAGAAAGGCAGTCGCTCCATGTAAAATACTGGTATACAGCTCCAAACGGTTATACTGGAAGTCGACCCCAATAGTTTGGAAAAGGTTAGATAAATAACGAAATCTAAAACACTAATAACTTCGAAGGGCATTATTTAGTTCATGACTTATTTAAAAAATTCGAACAGTTATAAAAAAATTGTTAAACGATCCATACAAAAGTGCAATACCTACCCAGTCGAAAATGTATGGTAGGTACAGGTTTTTCAGGAACCCTAGTGGTCTAGTCATTTTTTATACTATTTTTACATTAATAGTAGCCATACAGGTCCATCGTAGGCTAAGCTTTGCTTGCCCACGAAATTGAAATGGTGTCACAATGTCTGGAGAATAAAAAAATATCGAATGGTTTCAGATGAAGAGCCTAGTTCTTGTCGTTCTACTGGCTGCAGCGGCGTCAGCAGCATTTGTCAGCAATGACTTGGTGGAGGCACCAGAGATGATAGTGTCGCAGGAGGAGGTGGACCCGACCGGCGTGGCTGAGCTGCCGCCGGCGACTTCGGCTATTTGGAGCGTGGGCACCAGCCGTGCTAGCAGATTACTCGCCAGGTGGGTATCATTCAAATATCCGTATAGTATGTCTTTAATTATTGTAATTGGTCTACCAGCAAGCAGTTAAGCTCTTCAAAAAATGGTGTCGGTCCTTCTATCAAACAGGATTTATAATTTTTTGTACACTGATTATGTAACAAAACCCAAAAAAGCAAATACAAATTCAAAAGCGTGCTATACTGACTCATGTCAGTACAGCACGAAGCGCGTTGCAGGTATTCGCTTTTGAATTTGTACTTGCTTTTTCGGGTTTTTTTCTTCACTCTCAGTGTTCCTCGCAGTCTATCTGCCTTTTGTTTCATAATCTCAGTTTTTGTAATATTTTATTGATTTTAAAACAGTTTTCTTGGAGCTTACATATTCCTCTCCGTAGGAACCTGCTGTTTGGTACGAGCAACTGGCTTCAACTTTCTAACGGATTTACTCCTAGACCATTCATAAGTGCCTGTAGTTTATTGGAAACATTTTTTGCCCGCGACTTCGATTCACTCGGATATCGCTAAATAAAAAGCTTATGTCCTTCTCCAGGTTTCAAGCTCTCTTCATACTAAATTTCATAAAAATCGGTTAATAATAATAAGTTTATTTCCAAAAAAATGTACTAGTTTACAATGACAATATGGCAACAATTTCAGTAAAAGTAGTGAGATTAGCATCTGTAGCCCAACTAAGCATAGCCTGTATTTCGGTTATCAGCAGTATTACCCTCGAGTATTAATTATGCAATACTAGGTGCCAAGCAATTGAAACTAAAACAGGATGTTTAGCAGATCGATCCAAAGCCGTAAAACGGAGCCAGTACAGACAATTTATAACCATTTGAACCGAACCCGTCCTGGACAAAGTGTGACCACCTTTTTTTCAGCAAAATCCCAATGATTTTTGATGACAAAACCCAAAACATTGTAGTTAGTTGCAACCAATATAATGATAGGCGATTGCTAAACAATATTGCAATGAACTGTACCTATCCCTCTGACCACGCGTTTTTCATATGCTTTCAGATCTATTCACATCAGGGGAGCTGCAACGAACGTTATTCATGTTCAAGACATAACTTTCCGCAGCAACTCCTTTCGGATAACTGCCATCCGCATTATTCACATCGGGGCCCTACAGGGTGCATCCTCATCCATCAGGGCTGGAGGTCTTGGTAGTAACTTTGTCACCATCAGGCTGCAATCGGCTAGAAGCAGGGGTTACCACTACCAAATTGAAATCTACGGACGTTAAACTGTTTTTAGCAAGACTTCTGCATTCTTTCGATGTATTACATGTTGGTGCTAGAATTTGTTCGTCAACCATTATCGTCTTAATTAAAATGTTTATTTGAAGTTTATTTTTTTTGCAGCATAACTTCTGTACTTTCCAAATTTTTATCAATTAGTAATAATTAATTATTACAGATCGAAGTTACTAAAAACCTGGCCAAGTGAGAGTCGGACTCGCGCAGGAAGGGTTCCGTACCATTCATCTATATAACATTAGACATCGAGCAAAAAAACGGCAAAAAATCACGTTTGTTGTATGGGAGCCTTTCTTAAATATTTTATTCTGTTTTAAGTATTTGTTGTTATTGCGGCAATAAAAATACATCATCTGTGAAAATTTCAACTGTCTAGCTATCACGGTTCATAAGAGACAGCCAGACAGACAGACAGACGGACAGTGGAGTCTTAGTAATAGGGTCCCGTTTTTACCACGGAACAGATAAATAGAGTTGGAAAGGCCCTCGCTTCAATTTTGTTTTAAAACCAGTGTCGCCGTTTGACTCCCACTATTTTAATTTCTAATACATACGCAGTACTATGTATATTAATATTTCGCACACTACCAAATCACACGTACATAAATCGCAGGGCAGCTATGCGTTTGCACACTAGCACAAATTCCCGTAAGCATAAACACTCAAACACGCAAAAAACAATAAAATTTGTCATTTACGCTAGTGCTTGACAAAGCCGATATTTATTTTCGATAAATTCTCAGTTCGTTTAACTGCTATATATTTAAAAAAAATGGAGTTTTATGAATTTATGAGGAAATATGAAACATGAAATAAAAATCAATAAATCATTTTATTTTACGTTTATAGATGACAAATAATCACCAAAAAGTCACATAAGTCAAATGTAATTTTATTTAAATTGTAATTCTAATTACAATACAATATAGTAAATACTCGTAGGTACCCATTCAGTGATTAATATAATATTTAACCGGTCAAGCGCCGATAATAAGACACAATTTATTTTCCTACGGTTATAGTGCAACTAAGTGATACTAACATAGTTTTAAGTTTTATTTACTAACACAATTGTTTTATTGTTATATGTATACTTAAGTTAAGGTATTTTTCTATGGGTCTTTGTTACCTGAAAATAAATGGTTTTATTATTATTATTCTCATTTATTTATTTTATTTACATATTGTATTATATTTTTAAATATTAGTAAAAAAAATATAAAAACATTTAAAAATATAAAAAATAGTAGCCCACCGGTATCGGGAATAGGGTCCAAGCTACCGGTGGTCAGGGCTCCTGAGAGAGGAATCTCCTGACTATACGCGCCGTGTCCAGGAGTACCGCTTTCTGTATCAAGCCCTTGATCCAGCTGCCCAACGAGAGCCTCCTTAGGTGTTGGTCGAGGCTCTTGGAAATGAGTCCATTGGCCGTAACGACTATCGGCACAATGACTGCTGTATTCACATCCCACATGTCGACAACCTCGCGAGTCAAGTCAAGATACTTAATTTGTTTATCTTTCTCGGTTTTCACGAGGTTCTCGTCATGCGGAACCGCTATATCAACAATCATTGCGCGATGCTCTAATCGATCTATCACCACTATGTCAGGCTTATTGGCAACAATAGTCCTGTCAGTGATGATAGATCGATCCCAATACAATGTGATGTTGCCATTTTCGAGAACTAGGTCGGGCACATACCTGTAGTACGGTACTTCCGATTCCACAAGCCTGTATTTTAGAGCAAGTTGCTGGTGGATAATCCTAGCTACAAGGTTGTGTCTATGCAAGTAGTCTTCGTTAGCCAGACGAGAGCACCCAGAGATAATGTGTCGGATTGATTCTCCCGGTCGGTGGCATGCCCGACAAATGTCAACCGTGCCGTCCTTCCTTATTATTATTATTATTATAGTACGATAACTATGCGAAAAATACGTCTAACTAAAAATACACTATCCTAACTAATGTTATAAATGCGAAAGTAACTGTCTGTCTGTCTGTCTGTCTTTTCTTCACGCCTAAACTACTGAACCGATTTGTGTGAAATTTGGTACAGGGTAAGTGTGAACCCCAACGAAGGACATAGGCTACTTTTTATTCGACTTCGACTTCGACTTCGTCTGCGTCCGCGATAACCGACATATACGCGGACGAAGTCGCGGGCAAAAGCTAGTCACTAAATAAATATAGTCGAGTTTTCTATCGATGATTTTATTTCACTACATGTTCACCTCACTATCGATAGTCAAGGCTGGCCAATCATGGCAAATCTTATAATCTCCATGGTTGAAGTGTAGAGAATGCAATGCATGCAGTACACTGCAAGCGGACTCGGTCATTGCGTTGTTAAGCGAGTACACATCGGGCAATGTATGCTTTTTGTAACGTAATGCAATAATGTTGTCTATATTTGAAATTTCATAATGATCATTATATTTTTACGAATAATATTTTAATTAAATGTAATTTTCGACTTACCGATGGAAAGATATACCTCCTCCCTCTATACTGGATGAATTTTTGTCTAGCAAGTTATTATTGCACAATACGGCATTTTAATGCAGATTTCTTCTCCGAATTGGACCGAAGCACAACTAAACGCGGTGTACAAATGAATCGGTCGAGTTATGATTGTCAAATCATAAGTGTGGCGCGCTTGCCACGCCCACATTACCATTCCAACTATTTATCTGTTCCGTGGTTTTTACCCTTTGGGTACGGAATCCTAAAAAGTACCTAATATTGCAAATTGTAATAAAACTTTCCTAAAGCCTGGAGTATGGGGCGGGTCTGGGTCTATGCTTTAACGGTTCCCGTACGGCATGCTTAACATGTTAGCATAGATGCAGGCCTACCCTATCATCTCCTTCAGAGGTGGTAGGGGGGCGTTGGTCTTGGGGGAGAGTGACAAGTTGGTCGCAAAGATCCCCAAGGCAAGTTCGGCGGACTAGCCTTCTCGAGGTTGCCAGCCCTGTTAATGGGTCTAGCTCACTAGGATATAGACTCAAACAGAAACCACCGAGCGCTTTAGTATAAAATATATATAGTATGTATTTGTGTAAGGTGTATTTCATAATATTTTCTTATATTTTATACAACCACACTATCGCGGGCCAGAGTAGTGTGGTTTTCTTTCTTTCTTTCTTCTTCTTTCTTCTGCCCAAACAAAAAACAATGGACGCACATAATAAAAAAGAGAAATTACCCCAGGAGGGTACCACGCACCGTGGAGAATCCCTCACCGAGCCCAGCTCGGTCAGTTCCTCGTATTCTGGGGGGAACAAAAAAGTGTGCGAAGAGCGAGGATCAAGCCTCGACCTATCAGGCCTCGCAGAGGCCATACCAAAAACGGAACCGCGACAACCTGACACGAACAGTGTCACGAAATGGAGCCAGACTGCTCATAAGCGCCCTTGCAAAAGGGCAGCTGACAAAGCAGCGAAAGCTCCCGACAACCCAGGGTTGAAAGGCCAACCTGAACGCAGTCGCCCCAACAGGCGCGCGAGACGGACGGCCCTTCGACTACCAAAGGCACCGAAGGGGACGGCAGACGCAGCAGCGGCAACGCAGCGCGACCCTGTACCGTCCACCTCGACACCGACCGTGACAGCACACGCAGCAGCGGAAACGCAGCGCGACCCTGTACCGTCCACCTCGAAAGAGGCAGCGACGGCGCAGAAAGACACGGCACTACCACCACCGGTTCCACCCAAAAAGCCGAAGAAGAGACGTACTCCGAGGGGTCTGCGCGGTCGGCGGACTGCTGCGGCGGCGCCCATTGCTCCTGAAAAGGAACAACCTGGGACCGGGTGTGGTCCGGGAGAGCGCGCTTCTACGAAGCGTGCTCGCCTGGACGACACCCGATCACCCAGAGGGGAGGCCAAACGCGCGAAAACCGACGCGAAACCGAAGCGGGCAGTGAGCTATGCAGATGCGATGCAATCGCATCTGAAGGTAGCGGTCATTACTGTCCCGCCGAGGGACCTCTCACAGAGTCAGACAGAGCAGCTTAAGGTAGCTATCGATGATAGCATCCTACAAGCAGCACTGTCGCCACCGTCTCCGAGTGCGCGAGCTCCATCTTTCCGCGGGCGTCCCTTCATGATGGATGGGATACTAGCGATGTGGTGTGAGGACGCGAACGCTCTAGGCTGGCTGGAAGAAGCGGTGAAAACCATCGTATCACCCATACCCGGCACCACTCTGGCTGTCATCAAGCAGTCAGAGCTGAAGAAGAGGCTGAAGGCAGGGCTTCTTTTACACACTCGTATCACCGACGCCGAGACGCTGCAGAAAGTCCTTTGTGCCCAAAACCCGTGGTACAAAGTCGACTCCTGGCAGTGTTACGACATGTCGGTGGACGAGAAGACCAAAGAGGGAAGCTCTCAGGAGAAGGTGGTCCACTTGATCCTGGGCATTCCCGAAGACCAAAAGGAGACCATCCTTGAAAGAGGCCGCCGTGTATGTAGCCCACATGTCCGGAAGCGGATACATCCGCTTCTTCAACATGGAGGAGGAGACAACGAGCGGGGAGAACCAGACGGCGACGGGTGAGACCACGGCGAAGGAGACGTCAACTCCTAAGCCGACCACCTCAGCTCCCCAACAGGGTCCGAGCGGGGCGGGGTCGAGCTCACAGTCGGAAACGGGGGAGGGAGGGACAAGCGACGAAGATGACGTCCTCCGCAGTCCCTAATTCCCTCACCATAATTCAAACCAACCTCCAGCACAAACAAATAGCGGCGGCCACCTTACGCAGAGTGCTGGAGGTAGACAACAAGACCGTCGCCCTGATCCAAGAACCTTGGATCAGGAATAACAGAATATGCGGTCTGAACAACATCGGAGGTAAGTTGCTGTTAGACACCTCTATTGACAAACCAAGGACTTGTATCTTCATGCCTAAAACCATGACAACAACTTTGCTTAACCAATTCTGTTCTAGAGATCTCACGGCAGTTAAAGTCCTCACAGATAAACAAACAACCCTGGTGTTGGCATCAGTGTACATGCCGAGCGAAGGCGAAGTGCCTCCAAAGGAACTGGCCGAGCTGGTGCAACACTGTGACACACACGCCTGGGATCTAATCATCTCCGCAGACTGCAACGCTCACCACTCGCTGTGGGGAAGTAAGGATACAAACAAAAGGGGTGAGTTACTAACCGAATACATATTTCAAACAAACCTAAACATCATGAATAGGGGCAAGGAACCTACGTTTGTGAGTTCAAGGTACCAAACAATCATTGACATTACTTTGGCAACAGACGCGGCGGCGGACCTTATAAAAGGATGGCACGTGTCAAACGAACCATCCTTTGCGGATCACCGCCGCATATGTTTCCAAATACAGTACAAACCGACAGACCCTGTCCGATACCGCAACCCCCGTAAAACCGATATAACAAAATATTTAAATTTACTTACCAATGCACTAAGTGACATTCAAATGACAGACTCGACACTTAGTACAGAAAACATAGAAACAAACATACAACTTTTATCCAAAACCCTCTTAAAAAGTTACGAACTGTCATGTCCTACAGTAGTACCTAAAGTGTCGAACGAAAGTTCCTGGTGGGGGCCAGAACTCGAACGTCTACGGGAAAAACTTAGGACACTTTTTAATCGAGCGAAGAACACCAGAGCCGACGAGGACTGGGATAACTATAAGACTGCACAGAAACACTACAAAAAACGGATTAGATTCCGTAGTAGAGAAGGTTGGCGCACTTTCTGTAGCAGTATTAACTCAACGAACCAGGCCGCTAGAATAAAGAAAATTCTAGCCACGGGAGACCTCAAACTTCTGGGCACCCTTAAAAAGGCTGACGGCACCTACACGAGTACAGAAGACGAAACCAGTGCACTATTGCTTGAAACACACTTTCCCGGCTGTCAAATAACAGCAGAGTCAGAGTGGCGGGACGAGCACTATAGCACACCAACATCCCAGGAATGGGAAATTGCAAACGAGATAGTAACCGCAGACAAGGTGGCATGGGCCCTAAAAAGCTTTAAGCCGTTCAAATCTGCCGGGCTGGATGGAATATTCCCAGGATTACTACAATGGCCAATAAATCTGATAACAAAGTACCTGGTACCAATATACAGGGCATGCATTGCCTTCAAATACATACCTACAGCATGGAGGGAAGCGAAAGTAGTATTCTTACCAAAACCAGGTAAAGAGGACTATACTCACGCAAAATCCTTCAGACCCATTAGCCTAACGTCTTTCCTACTGAAAACGTTGGAAAGACTGGTTGACCGACACCTACGGGATGGAGCACTGAAAACAAAGCCATTACATCCCCAACAACACGCTTACACGAAAGGCAGATCAACTGAATCGGCTCTGCACTTGTTAGTACACAAGATAGAGTCAGCCATTACAAATAAATCATCAACACTAGCTGCCTTCATAGATATAGAAGGAGCTTTTGATAAAACCACGCACAACAGCATTATCCATGCCCTGCAAGGCTACAAAGTCGATCCAGTAATAACAAAATGGATTACTGAGTTGGTCAGCAAAAGGGCAGTTCAAATAGAAGTAAACAATACAACAAGAGCAAAAGTGATCAAGGGATGCCCACAAGGAGGCGTCCTATCACCACTTCTATGGAACATAGTAGTGGACAGCCTTCTAAAAAGACTAAACGAACAAGGCTACACTACTATTGGATATGCAGATGACCTAGCAATACTGATAAGCGGAAACGCTGAAAGCATCTTATGCGAAGTAATGCGATCTGCTTTACGTATTGTGGAACAATGGTGTGGCGACCATCAGTTGTCAGTAAATCCAAGAAAAACAGAACTCATTCTTTTCACCAACAAAAGGAAGTTACCAGAACTCAAGCTACCAAACTTATTCAATACCAAGCTCTCCCTATCAACTCAAGTGAAATACCTGGGCGTCACACTTGATCATAAATTAAATTGGGCGAGTCATATCGAAAATAAAACAAAGAAGGCCTGTATAGCTTTTTATCAGTGCAAGAGACTAGTTGGTAAAAAATGGGGTCTCAACCCTAAAATAACACTGTGGCTATACACTTCAGTTATCAGGCCGTCTATAACATACGGATCCGTTGTGTGGTGGCCCAGAACACAACTGGCTACGGTGAAAACGAAACTCCAAAGCCTGCAACGCCTGGCTAGTGTTGCGGCAACTGGATGCATGAGAACTACTCCATCAGTCGCTCTTGAGTACCTGCTGAACCTAAGACCTCTGCATCTCGTCATTAAAGAAGAGGCACAGGCAGCCGCACTAAGACTGAGAGCCAACGGACTGTGGAAGCTAAACATAGAAACACCACACTCAACTGTACTGAATGGAATCCTGAAGGAAATACCACTCCTTGAGGCGCCCACGGACAGAACATTGTGTCATCATGTTTTCGATCGAAGATACAATATCCAACTTACAGCAGAAATGGAAGATAACTCTGGTATCGATGAAGTTAGGATATACACAGATGGCTCCAAAACCACACAGGGTACTGGGGCAGGTGTCTTCTCGAACGACCTAAATATTAAAATCTCAACCACCCTAGATAAACTTAACACTATCTTTCAAGCAGAATGTATAGGTATAACCAAAGCAGCACAAGCGGTTGCAGCCAGAGATGTCAGAGGACATAATATTAAAATTGTCTCAGACAGTGCATCCGTACTTCAAGCTCTACAAAGCAATACTATAACCTCGGTCCTAATACTGGAGTGTCATATTACACTGCAGTCCATTGCAAACACAAACAGGGTGACTCTGCAATGGATTAAAGGACACAGTAACTCACTGGGTAATGATGCAGCCGATGAACTGGCCAAAAGGGGTTCAAGGACGGCGGTATACGGCCCGGAACCACTACTGCCTATACCCCTGGCACAAATCAAAGCATGGCTGCGCCTTACAACAGAAGCTAACCACCAAACAGAATGGAGAAACAGCGCAGGATGCAGGCAAACAAAGAATGCTGTTCCGGTAGCTTCGAAGAAGCTTGCCCGCAACCTCACAAGACTAAACAGGGACCAAATCCGTAAAGTACTAGGTACGATAACCGGACACTGTCCCCTAAACAAACACCTGTGCACCATAGGTGTGACAGATAGCCCTCTGTGCAGAGGCTGCATGGAGGCGGAAGAAACGCCACAGCACGTGCTCATGGAGTGCAGGAGCGTGGCGGATCAACGGGCACAGATTCTCCAGTCTCCAGTATCACTATCGGAAGTCTGCAGCAACCTGAAAAGGCTGCTCGGGTTCTGGGAGGAACTAGGATGGCTGGAATAAAAGAAGAGACAGATTTCACGTACAATGGCCCAATCGAGTGGCTAAGTGCGGAAAAGGCCCCGACAAACTAACTAACTAACTAAGCCTGGAGTATGGTCTCATTCTAACCATAAATCATATAACATGTGAGTTCTTCTTCTTTTTTTAGTTGTAAATAACAATAAAGTTATTTGCAACAAAAAAAAAGAAGAAGAAGTATAGGGTATATATCTTCTGTAAAAAAAATCTTCTGTGCGTGTGTATGAAAGTGAACTAAACGGCTGGACCGATTTTGATGAAATTTTTTGTATGTATTCCAGTGGATTCGAGAATGGTTTAGATTCACAATTGGACCCGGTAGGTGGCGATGCAGTCGAGTTTTAGGACTTATTAGATGTATGTCACCCTGGTACTAGGTGCACACAATTGTCACCGTGGTACTAGGAACGCATAACTTATGCGCTAACTCGAGAACGGAAAGGCAGCTCTCTTCGCAGTGAAGAGGTACCAGGGTAGCATAGATCTAAGGATGGAGGCCTGGGTAGTTATTCGGCATATTTTAATTAATTGGTAGGTTGATAGGGTAGGTAGGTAGGTTGATAGGGTACGTAGGTAGATTGGTAGGATAGGTAGGTAAGTAAGTAGATAGATAGGTAGGTACAGTTTGGTAGGGTAGGGTAGGTAGGTAGGTGGGATAGGGTAGGCTAGACCAGGATTTTAGTACCGATTTTCAGGGCAAGACAATGTTTGCCGGGCCCGCTATCCTAACTAATATTATAAATGCGAAAGTAACTCTGTCTGTCTGTCTGTCTGTCTTTTCTTCACGCCTAAACTACTGAACCGATTTGTGTGAAATTTGGTACAGGGTAAGTGTGAACCCCAACGAAGGACATAGGCTACTTTTTATTCGACTTCGACTTCGACTTCGTCTGCGTCCGCGATAACCGACATATACACGGACGAAGTCGCGGGCAAAAGCTAGTAATCTATAAGTTTGCATGTATACAAATAATTTTTTTGTCTGTTTGAAATGTCAAATTATCAGCTTTTTACTAAATGCATTGTGAAAGTAAGTAAGTAAGTAGTTAAAACATAATTAAACCCCCGCTGATAACCGACAATCACGCGGACGAAGTCGCGGGCATCAGCTAGTTATATATAAATGTTTTTTTAATGTGTCATACATAGGTAATTTGACGTAATTATTATTTGGTTGTTTCTATTATTAGATTAGTTTATTGTGTGCTCAAGTTTTTTCATTTGTATTTCTTTAAACCTGACATGTAATTATCTACTGGTTCGAATTGAAAAAAATATTTTTGTGTTGGATAGTCCATTTATCGAGGAACGCTATAGGCCCATGCGAAGCCGGGCCGGGTCGCTAGTATTAAATTGTTTAATTAACTCGTGAAGTTGTGTCTGACGCGGACAAAACATTGACAATCACACAAAATCTACCAGGTATAATTAAACGAAACTTACACTATCTTACAGACAATTTTATTATCTATCTTTTAATATACGCCTTTTTTTAAGTTAAAGAATACTATCTTTTATTTAATTTTTTCGACTAAACTTTGAGAGTTTTGGACGCAGCGCATACGATTCTCTGGTTGCTCAAGGTCGCCGGCGTATATCGTCGCCTTATGTACCCCGCGTGCAACGCGATGCGTGCGCCGGCCGTCACTAGATAAATATTAGTAGTACCGTACTGAGTGTAGCGACACGATCGCCTCTCTCCGAAACACTGTTCCTCACCTCTTCCCACGTCTAACGTGCTCTCGAAACTGCTTTTAGTTCGAGCGCGTAGACACGCACACACACGCACGTATTTGTACAGTCTGTTACTTTGGTCGTAGTATTGGTTATTAAATCGTTTCGTTTGTATGGAGTGTCGTAGGTGTGGCGTCGCGTTGTCGCTGCGATCGAACGCCTACGCTGGACAAACGCTAGTGTGAACTGGCCCAAAGGGTGAAGTGCGCGCTTAGTGCGGCAGCAGTGCTATTCTGTTACAATCTCCCACGGTGAACACCTAGGTGAAGTGAGCTGTCATCCATCCCGATGCTAGGGATTGAAGCAAACGGACGGATGACAGCTCACTTCACCTAGGTGTTCACCGAGGGAGATTGTAACAGAAGTGACATACTGATGTCGGCGGGTACTAGCGATGTCTTAACAGATAAAACACGACCAAATTGTTTAAAAACCTCCAAAATCTGAGAACTATTGTTATGTCTACTTATAATGTTATTATCTCTTAGTAAGCCGTTGTTTGGATAATTATATTGATAAGCATTACAATAGCTCATTAAATTGATATGATTGCTTTTAGGTATAATTTCTTTTCAAGTACGCATGCATTCTTATCTACTGTTAGCGGCTAAGCAGCGCCCCTAGCGACATGCACCTCGCAACATACATCACATCCTCATGATTAATGTTCTGATTTATTAGAAATAATTAACGGGAGCATGTCTCATTTTTAATAATTATAATTATAACTATGAATTCGCTGTAAATTAAGATCAATAACATAATAATGTTTATGCATTTAAAATACTTACCAGTAGTGACGTCATTAGAGATTGCCGAATATTGAATGACTTAGTATAAAATCATACTTAATAATTTATTTAACTTACTATAATTCTAATTTCATTATTTAATGCTTTTACAAACAGTTAAATAATTTTATTCTTTAAAATAACGTACCGGATGTTCATGTTGTTTGTCAGTTAAAATTGTATCGTAACGGATTCTGAGCCGTATAAAAGTAGAAGGATAGTGTAAAATCGTACATTTGTAATGTAGCAAATTCAGGTGAAAGTGCTGCCCGAAAATATACCGATGCGTAAACATACCGACTATTTCTTTGTCCCACGGTCTGTTACACTACATAATCCTCTATCTATTCTTAAATTTCAGCTATGCTAGAATAAGGTAAGTCTGTCAACTCTAAGACCTCAATCCATAAGATTTTAATTTAAAAAAATCGTCTCATCATCATCTGCCTAGCCTTTTCGCATCTTTGTCAGGGCCAGCTTCCAGTCCAACCGGATGCAGCTGAATACCAGTGTGAGTGACTGCCTATCGGGCCTCCACAACCCAGTTTCTGGGTAACACGATACCCCTTGGTAAGACTGGTTGTCACTTTATGGCTTCTGACTACCCTTAACGACTGGCAAATATCTACGAGTGACAGCCGGGACCAACGGCTTTACGTGCTTTCTGAGGCACGGAGGGAACTTAGTATGAGACGGATGGTCACCCATCTACCGACCGACCACGGTAAGCGTAGCAAAAAAGTCGTCTCTAAAACTGGTTAATATAGATTCTCAATCAGTTTACTTTAACCATTTCCCTGTCCCATGAGTAACATATGATTCATGTTGATTGTTTGTGTCAGTGAAGTTGTTAAATACTGTAATCTAATGTTGGATGTCCAAGGGTCCGTGTGGTGTCGGACGTAAAGAATAGCACCATCCCATATCTTCCCGTGGGTGTCGTAAGAGGCTACTAAGGGACTCACCAGAGAATGGGCAGCAGCGTTCTCAGTGCCTTTGTAACAACCATACTGCGATCGCCAACCCGCCTGCCAAGCGTGGCGACTATGGCAAAACCCCCCATTCTGGGGAAGGCCTATGTCCAGCAGTGGACATCTTTCGGCTGAAATGATGATGATGAATGTTGGATGTTTATGCTGTTAGTATTACTGTAAAAATGTTACGTTTTTGATCGCCAAATGATTGCAGTAGATCGTTTGTACTGTAGCAGTTCTAATAGTTTATGAAATAAAAGGCTATGTAGAACTGTACGATTGAATTTAATAGCTCTCACAGAAAGATTAAAATGTGATGAGTATCAAAAACAGCAGTAAGAATAAAAATAAGCACTGACCTAAACGCACTACGTTCAGGCAGAGATTTCCAGGTTAGTAGGATCCACAGCCTGGCCGGCAAACGGGAACGGCCGAAGAGAAGACTGCCGCGATCGGCTCCTAGCTTTGCGGCGCGGATCTTTTCAGTAAGACCCGCCCTGGGAGCAGCAGCACGCGACAGGACGACGGTACAACTCAGGACCGTTACCGTTACTTAAGCGACAGCGAGATCTAGACTCACTCATTTGACAGGCTTCTTTTCTGACCGTTCTTCCGAAATTCATAAAAATCCAAGTATGAATTCTATTTCTAGAACGGTCGTATTGGTCTTCTAAAGCGGGGTATTATAGTACCGGCCAGACTCAATTATTGCAGACTGCCAGTTATTTTTATTTATTAGTGCGAATAGGATTTAAAAGAACACCCGATACATCAGCGGGTGTCCAGCCGTTTAATATAAAATACAGCCATACACGCTTACATAATCATCAGTTTGGAGGTTTTACGTAAGCCGTAAACTTATTATAAGTAATATTGACGATCGTCAAGTTTGACAACTGTCATTGACAAACATGTCAAAGCAAAACATTATTTATTTTACAGATATATAAAAAGTAATTTAAAATACAGGAATATAATGTAACGTAACACAGACGAGACCAGCATAAAGACTGTAAGTACATATATTCCCATTTTGCATAATAAAAGATTCCAAGAATCTACAAAAAACAAGTATTATAAAATGTAAACATCAGATGTGATGAATGATTTCATGCTTATAAAAAGTAAATATAGTATCGTGTTAAACCGAATACTATAGTACTAAGTCTAATGCAAAAAATTACCTACTAAAATTGTATGTAAATTGCACATTTTTTTGTTGGACGTAAAAAATTGTTTACTTAATTTTTATAAGCCAAATAACACTTAGCGCGACCTGGGATTCGAACCCAGGATCTTTCAGGATTCAGCAGCCTGGCTTGCGACCACGAAACCAACGAAGCAGTCAAGTCACTCAGTCAGTCATTATCACTGTATAAACGTGTCTTTAAACACTTTACAAAATTACTATATTCTTCAAACATCAAGCTTTCGTGCTTAAAATCTAATAGGTAGGATACATTTAAAGAAATACCAGAAATAATATTCATCGCTTATTTATTTATTAAAACTAAGATTTAAACATTATTTTACTTAAAGTTCCCTAATAAATTACATTTATCTTCCCCAAATATCGATGTTGTACTGGAAACCTTGGCCTGCTAGTGATGTTAGCCTGATAGTGACGAAAGACCAACCAAGACCTCCTCCTATGATCGTCGGGGTTGCACTCTGTCCAGACGTCTGCACCACACGGATAAAATTTATGCTGAGGAGGGAATTCCCGACGTAAGGTACATCTTGAACTATAACCGTCCCTGGAACAGCTGTCCTATGGGGTTGGTACCTGGAATAAATAGTCTTGGTTAATATGCTATATCCAGTTGAAAACCAGCGTCAGGCACAAGTGGTCTGGCATTTTATGCTGAACTGGGCCTGTTTGGCGAAGCCGTGGGGGGCACACAATAACACAGTTGTTTTTACCATTTTGTATTGTTTCTGTGTCAATAAACGTTTTTTCTTTCTTTCTTTCTTTATATAAACTCGATTGGTGTTTGCTATTATCATAGAGACAAACTAGAGTGGAAGGAGGTATTCGATAGAAAAATTGCACACGATCATCCGGGCAAATCGTCGTAGGAGGTGGTCGACTGTTTAACCGGACTTTCCTGTGGTGCCTTAATGTGAATTTAAGGCTTCCAAGCAGGGCATAATAAACTTATAAACTAAGGACACCCCATGTGAGGTACGGGCCTCGGCTTTGGGCGTCAGTGGAGTAGGGCAGCAAAGGGTAAGGCTGGATAGGATTTCTATTATTTAGGGATGAATTTACAGCTACAGGCATTACGGTGCGGGCTGACACGAACAAGAGTCTGGGAGGGGGATGTCGGAAAATCGTCATGCACTCTAGACTAACATAGTATTAAGTACTGTTTACACCTTTTGTAGAACAAAGATGGCACATAAAATATTTCATTTATTCAGTAATAACAATAATAATATGTGGGGACATTTTCACACACGGCCATCTGACCCCAAACTAGGGAGACCCTGTACTATGGGTGTCAGACAGCTGAAATACATTTTTTTTTTAATACATGCATTTATAGATAAACTACACCCAGACACTACTTACTGTGCAAGCATTACGTCCCACAATCCAATGCTTCCCTGGATCAGATTGAATCGGGAGTTACTTTCAGCTGTTCTTGGCCCACCTGGCCAAAAAGTAACCACGGATTCTCCATTGCTATCTGGCTGTAAAGTAAGCCTGCGCCATCCTTTGCCCTCTGGATGTAAGGGAGCACCGGACTCCCCGGTCTTTTCACCCCCTAAAATAAAAACCCCATCCTCAACCTGGCGAAACTCTTCAGCCGCCTCCAAGCTAGCTGCTAATGCTACTAGCATCAATACCAGAAGTTGACCCTTCATCTGTGAAATGTTTTCTGAATTAAAATTTAAAATTCACATATCCTTTGAGAAAGACAATATATAGAGTGAAATTGAATTTATGATCAAATTTTTAAGCATTGACTCAGATTATGAACCTGAAAAACTTTCATTATACTCAAACAGCGCGAAAAACAAATCAGCTGTTCCATACAGAAGTACAATAAGTACTCGGCCATAATGTATGGAACAGCTGTTTCTTTTTCACGCTGTTCGAGTTTTCTTCATAATGAAAGTTGTTCAGTTTCGTGGTCTGAGTCACTCCTTAAAAATTTGCTAATGAATTCAATTTCACCCTGTATACATGGTGTACGGTAGGTACCATTTTTATCACATAGCTTAACATGAACCACCCTGATATGATGGACACAATCCTACATAATAATAAAATGGCATGACATAGTTACTCGTAATAGTGCATATTGAACAATGAACAAAAGCAATGATAACCACAAACATAATCAAGAATAACAAAAGCCTAACATGGCTATGCAAGCTTGAAAAAAAAAAATAACCTTTTCGTTTTCACTTTTGCTTGATCCACAAAATACTACACTTTAGTATATCCTTTGTGATTTTAAAAGCAGTATTTATAGTAAAATTGATGATAAATAATTTCACATGATAAGATAATTGTTAGGTATCTTCGCTAATTAAAGAAATTACTTTCTCGCCGAATTAAGGTAAATAAGTAGTCCAACTGCCATGACCCAAATATTCTAGATATGCTTTGAAACATGTTTTTACCCGAATAAAATATTTTTATATTGAAATCTTAAATATAAAAATATTAGTGTTTAGTGTTTTCTTTTTTTTTAACGTTACCCCACCCTATTAATTTCTCCTGTGTCGTGGGTGCATTTACAAACATATAAACTCACTTACACAAACAGCCAGACCCGGAACAACTATCTGTAGGTCATACAAATATTTGTTCCGTGCGGGAATCGAACCCGCGTCACGCAGCGCAGCAGTTGATCGCTCAACCACTGCGCCAACCCTGTCGTCAAAAGTGTTATTCCAGTACTATTTTTGTATCTTTTAGTTTTATATTATTTTTGCTACAGTTTGTCTAAATCTTTGTGACCTCTACTTTTTTATGTAGGTATCAATTTTACAATTAATTAATTACCTAATTAAGTTAATTAATTAACTTTGATTGATTTATAACCCACGGAAAGTGTATGCCAACAAAGAATGTTGGTTTCTACAAATATCCTGTTAAACATGTGATTAAAATATCATCAGTGACACGGTTACGGAAGTGCGGAGGATACCCTGATACAGACGCCAGCACATCAAGTCAAACCCCACTAAACTGTCAAATTTTCCCAATTGAATATGAACCTTACTCTTTTGTTATAAACTTGAAAGTCTATCAAATAAATTTAACAGATGGTTGTAGCATGATGTGCTGACAGTACACATACATCCTTAACTACTACACCTGCAGTGCTATTCTGTTACAGTCTCCTTCGGTGAACACTTAGGCGAAGTGAGCTGTCATCCGTCCCGAAGCTAGGGATTAACAAAGCAGATGGACGGATGACAGCTCATTTCACCTAGGTGTTTACCGAGGGAGATTGGATTAAAAATGAGCCGCGACAAGATTACTACGTAATTGTATCTCATCTGGCGACTCTGGAATGTCAGTCTTTATATAAGGGTCACAGGACACATAAAGCAAGTCGACGCTTCGTTTCGGTATTTCCAAATTGAGTATGCCGAACCCAATAGGCAAACCCGCATAGTGTATAGCAACCTAAATGAAGACAAATAAAACCTGTAGGGCCATCACATTTGGCGCTGAACAAAAGTCAAACATTATTTCATAGACGGCGTGTCTATGAAATAATGTTTGAAACTAACTACAAAAAAAGGCTTACGCTTGCAAAAAAAAGGCACCGAATAGTACGCGCTATACAAACATGAACCTTATTTCTATCAATTACTGATACTCAAAATGGGGGGCATGACACGTTCTGACAGATATTTTATTCATGAAGAATCGTGGCGAGATCCATACATTCATTTGTATGAAAAAAAAAATGAATTATTTAGCAAGTTTAAAATATTTTCCAATGTAAAGAATATATTACCAGGAGTAGATTGATATAGGGGAGAAGGGGAGAATGAAAGAGCCAGTTTAGTAAACGGAGCAAAAAAGATACTTTTAATGAATGAAATTATGATTTCTTTTCCTAAATTATTTTTCATTTATTAAAGTATGTAATTTCAGACGAAAAAACCTTAAACACTATTAAACAAACAAGGGTATATTAATTTAAAAAAAAAAGTGTCTTTTGGCTCTTTTATAACATTTCGGTATTGAAAGAGCTACTAAAAGTTATGAAAGAGCCAGTCTGTATTATATGGTGTAATTGTAAAAAATATGCTAAATAAAAATTATAATTGGATGTTAAAAAAAAGGACAACTGCCATGGGGGACACCGTGTGTCCGACGCTAGTGGAGGTTTTACCTTTAACGTTTTTGACCCGGCAGTTAACGTATTAAAAACGAATGACATTTTAAGACCTTTTTAACCGACTTCAAAAAGGAGGAGGTTATCAATTCGAAAAATTTTATCAAAATTGGTAGAGAGCCTTTTTGAGAAAATCAACAAATTCCCAAAAAAATTTACTTAGACGACGTTTTAGTTTCTTCAATCACTGGAGGACTTACAATCTCTTTTAAGTATGTTGCCGTTTCTTAATGGATTTGGATGTTAAGGCAACACTAAAAAGCGAAAAAAAAAGTAAAAAAAAAAGAAAACAGGCTTCAAAAACTAAAAAGTGATAAATAACTTTAGCACAGAACACACATTACTTTACTTTCGAAAGTCGGTGGCAATACAAAACAAAAAACACGAAGCCACCGCCACCGACTTCCGAAAGTAAAGTAATGTGTGTTCTGTGCTAAAGTTATTTATCACTTTTTAGTTTTTGAAGCCGGTTTTCTTTTTTATGAAAAAACTTTTTTAATTCTATCAGTCATTTAAGTTATTCTTAAAAACGCTTTAAATTTAACTAATTTTTATTATTATTCAGTCATACCTATCTTACCATATTACAGGCGGATTATTTTATTATAATAACAATCTTGAAAATTAAACAAATTACCAAATAATATCTTCTATAATAATCTTTAAGAACTTAAATAAATAATATTGTTCACTTTGAGCTTCGATGTCTAAACTATCGATTTGCTTAAGTTTAAGATTCAGACTTTTTAGAAACTTTGGAATTTACTATACCTTTAATGCAATTTCCTTAAAATTAGAAACATTCTTGCATAAAAAAAAATATATTATTTTCCCTTAATGCCTCAGGATTCATGATCCCAATCAGAACAAATTTCAGAGACCAATTTTGATCACTATTTTCATATGCTGCAAACAACGCAATCATCACAGGCTTTTCATAATGAAGCAAATAATTTAATAATACATGAAAAAAAAAACATATTTATTATTATTTTCCTTTATTTATAAAATTTAAATGCAGAGTTATGAAAGAACCGGTTATGAAAAAGCCAGATCTTTCAAGGCCCATTCACCCGGCTTTTTCATAACTTATTCTTGAAAAAAATATAACCTTCAAAATAACAACAATATCAAAACTTTTGCGGCTCATTTTTTACGCAGCTGCAAGGCTAAATATATGCACAAACTTAATCTAAAGTCTATTTACCTATATTTGCTTACAATAAAATTCCAAAAATCAAGTTATATTAAGCAATATACTTACATTTTAGTTCCAAAAACTTTGACTCGATGTGACAGCGTCCGTTGGTTTCAGGGTACTGTCAAATGTTTGTGGGTGACGGGAAATTAGTGTTGCCTCTCAAAAATAAAGTTAAAATACGTTCATAAACTACCAAAATAATTGAAGTGGCTCTTTCAAAACCTGGCTCCTTCATACCACTTCTCCCCTACTTAGCATATTTTTAATCCCCCGTATAATTAGTGTTTATAACAAAAAACAAGTGACAAGCGACGTTAACGGATCTTTCATAAACTACCAAAATAATTGAAGTGGCTCTTTCAAAACCTGGCTCCTTCATACCACTTCTCCCCTACTTAGCATATTTTTAATCCCCCGCATAATTAGTGTTTATAACAAAAAACAAGTGACAAGTGACGTTAACGGATCTTTGGAATTGGCAGACAAGTGATGCAACAAGTGTGTGGAAAAAAATAATCATTATTTGTGATATTATTTCCCATAAAACGATGCAATTTCGATTTCGATGTTTTAATATTTGTGGAAGTCCAGGGAAGGTACAAACGGTAAGAAAATTTAAAAATCAATTGACAGGACACTGTCTGGTCAGCTAGTAATTATTCTGAATTAATCTAAAAAAAACTGCTTCTGAAATCGCCAATCCGACTTGAGCAAACGTGGTGATCAAAGCTCGTACATACCAAAGACTATAAAACTATAAAATTCTTTTTAGCTCGTACCTTCTCTTAGATTATTGTTATTAAATTAATCCTACTATCCTACTATAATATTATAAATGCGAAAGTTTGTGAAGATATTTGGATGTTTGTTACTCAATCACGCGCAAACCGTTGAACAGATTTGCATGAAAATTGGCACATAGATAGAGCATTTTCTGGATTAACATATAGGATACTTTTTATCCCGGTAATATGTTCCCTTGGGATAACCGTTCTTTTTACGCGGGCGAAGCCGCGGGCAGAAGCTAGTTTAAAATATATTTAAAATTTAAATTTTTTAAATATATTATAAAGCTGAAGAGTTTGTTTATTTGTTTGTTTGTTTGGTTGAACGCGCTAATCTCAGGATCTAGTGGCTCGAATTGAAAAATTATTTTTGTGTTGGATAGTCCATTTATCGAGGAAGGCTATAGGCCCATGCGAAGCCGGGTCGGGTTGCTAGTTTAAAATATAATTTATTTTATGTTACCAGTAATAATTGAACAAAGTAAATAGTAATTATTTATGCACGGTCAACAAAACAGATAAGTAACCATGGTAGTCAGATATAGGTGAACATTCTGTTGTGTACGTGCTAATCTTATTTTAATTTACTTATATAATTTTCTTTCCAGTAAAACAAGAAAGAGTCACATATTAATAAGAGCTGTCAATTTAAGTTGATCTAAAATGTCAATACAATTATAGTTGTCATTTCAAAACGTATTGATTAAAAACACGGCGAAGTTCAAGAAAAATTTGACATTTCTAACTTAGTTCTTATCTGTAGCCGTCCTTTTCTTTAGCTGCCTGGTAGTAAGAGAAGCCAAATGTCTAATTTTAGTTTAGTTTGTGAACATCGGCGCCAATGTCGAGGTTATCTTAGAAACCAACGGTTATTTTCGAATAAAATCAATTTTGACTAATGGAGAATGAGAATTTTTGTTTTAAACTTCGTTCAAAAATATCTATTGGTTTGACCTTGGTTTTTAATCCATTTGTTGACCGTACCTTCATACATAATATAAGAAATGTGCTGTCAAATTTAAATACCTTAGTGATAAGTAAACAAAGTACTATTATATATCAAAAAGATTAAGAGTGGATTAAATTAACATTAAATTTTTATTGAGGACGGATAGATAGTCAGGTACTTTTTTGCATTAGGCTCGATATAAACGATGTCCATTTTTTGATTAGCGATTATTGATTTGGCTATTCAAAACGTTACGTTACTTAGCTCTCGTATTTATATATTTAATGAAAAACAAATATTGCAAGATGCATTCCTTCATTCTTTATACACCCCATGATTTCATCATGCCTTTATTTTATTTCTTTTGGAAAACAAACATGCCTTGGTTCAAATATGGAGTTGTACTTACAATTTACTAAAACACAGCTGAAATCATAGAGACGTACTTACGGAGATGGTATTGACTTCAAAATATATGAAGAAAATACTTGTCAGAACGTGTCATGTTCCCCATAATTTGTATCAGTAATTGATAGAAATAAGGTTCATGTTTATATAGCGCGTACTATTCGGCAGCCATTTTGTGTGTTAAGCGGTAGCTTCTTAGGGTTCCGTAGCCAAATGGCAAAAAACGGAACCCTTAAGGATTCGTCATGTCTATCTGTCTGTCCGTCCGTATGTCACATCCACTTTATTCCGAAACTATAACCGAACCGAACTATACTGTTGAAACTTGGTAAGAAGATGTATTCTGTGAACCGCATTAAGATGATGTACAATTACACCGAAAATTGGTTTGAACGAGATCTAGTAAGTATTTTTTTTTAATACATCATAAATCTTAAACCGCAATTTACCTTTCATTCAATCAACTCAAATATAAAAATAAAAAATCTTTTATATTATGTTACTTGCTGCTACGGAACCCTTCATGGGCGAGTCCGACTCGCATTTGGCCGCTTTTTTGTAATTATGGCCCGTCTTTGAAATAATGTCCATCGTTTGTTTAATTCCTAAGAAATGTGTTTAAAACAATTATTCGCTATACACTAAAGCGGGTCGGCTTATTGGGTTCCGCATACTTAATATTGGAAATGAAGCGTCAAATCGCGAATGTGTCCTGCGACCCTATTATACAAAGACTGAGATTCCAGAAACGCCAGACAAGATACAATTACGTAGTAATCTTTTCGCGGCAGATTTTTAAGAACAGTTATAGGAATAGTAGATTGAATGTTGGGCTCTTTTTCATGTATCAGGCAGGTACTAAAGGTATCCTACGCGCTTACGTAATAGGGCGAATGATGGTTTTTCACATGTTTATCAGGATAATTTGTAATAAACTTTTTTACAAAAAAGACAACCGCCTTCAAAAACTTCAAAGTAAAAATAACTTTTATTTTGCAATAGTCGGTGGCAATACAAAATTACAAACAGAACCTAAGCCGCCGACTTGCGAAATTAAAGTATTTTTTTACTTTAAAGTTTTGGAAGGCGGTAGTCTTATTTGTAAAAAGAAATTTTTACGCTTTTTAGTGCTAACTGAAAATAATTATCGAAATCGGAATACAATGCAAAAAGTTACGCGTGGTCAAACATAAAAAAAAATATGTGTCGAATTGAGAACGTCCTCCTTTTTTTGGCACCAACATTCTTTGTTGGCAGAGAGACTTTCCGTGGGTGAAAAGTCAGTAAAACTTTTTAAATAGTCAAATATAGCTTATTTTTTTTAAATTAATTCATCAATTGTTAGAGAGCTAAATAAAAAAGTACATTAAGTCGATTCTGTAAAATTCAGACAACAACTCGCATCTCACAACGCTACTCACTCTCACTTCGCATAGTTCAAAATGACCTTGATATATTTGACATTTTGAATCGGGTTCGAGTGCGAAGTGAGCGTTGAAATGACGGGGAAATTACCTTACAGAACGCCACTTCTTACGTCATCTCATACTTTATCTGTCAAAATTTCCCTGTCAATTTAGTTCAACTCGCTGACACGCTCGCAAGGGTAGCGCAAGTTTAGAATAAGTTCTTACAGAATCACACCCCAGGTTTCAAATATTTAGACGAACTGTAGCAAAAATAATATAAACTAAAAGAGACAAAAGTAGTACAGGAACAACACTACAAAATATTTTTTTATTCAAGATTTCAATCTAAAAATATTCGGTTAAAACCATGTTTGAAATAAGCTTATCTGGAGTATTTGGGTCATGGCAGTTGAGATACTTATCCGAGAAAGTACTCAATTTCTTTAATTAGAAAGATCCCTAACAATTTATCTTATCATGCGAATATATTTATCATCAATTTTTCTATAAATACTGCTTCAAAAATCGCAAAGGATATATTTAAGCGTACTATCTTGTGGATTAAGCAAAAGTGAAATCGAAAAGGTATTTCTTTTACCCTTTTTTAATCTTTTTTTTGTGTATATTGTTCCAAATGCTCTATTAATTTAATTTTTACTCAGACTTTGTTTTTTCTCCCTCCCTCTTGTCAAATAAGTATTGAGGGTTTGTGTTCATCATAGGGTGGATCTTGTCAAGCTATGTGATAAAAATGATACCGTACACCATGTATAATACCTTCCTTAAAATTTTAATTCAGAATACATTTTACAGATGAAGGGTCTACTTCTGTTATTGATGCTAGTAGCATTAGCAGCTAGCTTGGAGGCGGCTGAAGAGTTTCGCCAGGTTGAGGATGGGGTTTTTATTTTAGGGGGTGAAGAAGCCGGGGAGTCCGCCACTCCCTTACATCCAGAGGGCAAAGGATGGCGCAGGCTTACTTTACCAACCAATGGAGAACCCATGGTCTCTTTATGGCCAGGTGGCCCACGAACAGCTGAAAGTAATTCCCGATTCAGTCTGGTCCAGGGAAGCATAGGATTGTGGGACGTAATGCTTGCTCAGTAAGTTACATTTTAACTACAATTTAAAAGTTAATGTGGTTAAATATTGAGAATCCCATTGGTTGAATGATTCGTTTTCGTTTAGAATATTATATACATATGTGACGGCGTCAGCGACGGCTGAGCGGTAGCGTCGTCATCGTTTGGGTTCGGTGGTATCGAGTTCATTGTAGAATAACAATGTTCATTGCAGTACTAACTAACCTGACTTTATAAAATGTGATCTTAAAATACAATTCAAATAGGTAAACCGACAGTTTCGTTCTAGAGGAGTGTCTTGGTTGGTGTCTCGAGCAAAAGTGAGCTTGACTCGGTTCCCACTCTCCAACACGATTCTGTCCACGTGTCGCCATTACAACTGACAGCTGACGTCACGGCGTTTACCGTTTTCTCTGTACTACAATAATTAATCAAATTAAATCCTCTTTATCGTTAAATTATCGCTTGCTACAACGTATGCATTTTTTATACTTACGTTTAAAAGGTTAATTTAATTGCATACTATTGATTGTTCCATTTTTATGGGCTAATAGGTGTAAACAGTACTTTATACCTACTATGTTACCCTATAAATGAGTGCATCAGGGATGTCCGACACCACCTTCTCGACCCTTGCTCGTGTAGCTTTAAATTCATCCCGAAATAATAAAAATCCGGTCCAGTCCGTCCCTTTGCTGCTTTCCTCCACTGACACCTGAGCCGAGGCCCGTACCTCACAGGGGTGTCCCTAACGTGTAGTCGCTTAGTTTATAAATTTGTTATGCCCTGCCTGGAGGCCTTAATTTTGCATTAAAAAGTCCGGCTAAGCAGCCGACGACCTCCTAGGACGGATTGGCATCTTGCAAGACACCTTCCACTCTACTTTGTCTCTCTCATAGTAGCAAACACCAATAGAGTTTATATTAACTAAGACTGTTTATTCCAGGTACCAACCCCATAGGACAGCTGTTCCAGGGACGGTTATAGTTCAAGATATTCCTTACGTCGGGAATTCCCTCCTCAGCGTAAATTTTATCCGTGTGGTGCAGACGTCTGGACAGAGTGCAACGCCGACGATCATAGCAGGAGGACTTGGAAGGTCTTTCGTCACTATCAGGCTAACATCACTAGTAGGCCAAGGTTTTCAGTACAACATCGATATTTGGGGACGATAAATGTAATTTATTAGGGAAATTCTAGTAAACTAATTTTAAAATCTCAGTTTTAATTAATAAATAAGCGATGAAAATTGTTCTTGATATTTCATTAAATATATACCTACCTATTAGATTTTAAACACGAAACCTTGATGTTTGTAAAATGTATTAGTCATTTTGTAAACTGTTTATAGACACGTTTATACAGTGATAATGAAATTAGTCATTGTTGGTTTCGTGGTCACAAGTCAGGCTGCTGAATCTTGAAAGATCCTGGGTTCAGATCCCGATCCCGATAAGTAAACAATTTTAACGTAACATGAAGAATATATGCGGAATAAATTAACATACAATTTTGGCACGTAATTTTTTGCATTAGACACGGTACAAGCGATCTATTATCTTTGATTTATTATCTTTTATTATCTATTTTAGATAATTAAAGAAGTCACGTTTTCGACCGTCAAATACTACTAGTATTTGACGGTCGAAAACGTGACTTCTTCACAATCCTTTTAGTAAATATTTTTTATTAAATAATATTGAAAATGTATTGATTTTTACGCGCCACAATTAAACAATGCTTTGAATATGATTTTATGAAATTTATTTAAGTATTTATTTGTTCAATTAAGTATATGCCGATCCCAAGTATCGACAGGAAGGTAATGATGATGATTGAATAAAGGACATAAACTGTATGCATACATTCAACCTAGGCTTACAGTAACTAAAAACAGTTCATTAATTCTAATGCGCACACCAATTATAGGTATACCTAACATTCACAAATAGAAATACCTATCTATAGCGAAAAAGCAAACTTCTAGGAGCTCTAATTTTGAAGGCTAAGTTCTCAGTCGACACAGAACTTGAACATTTTAAGAGCGTGTATTCGATTCGTGACGAAAACTTCTTGTTTTCGCGTTTTGCCCAGAGCAATATCGTAATGATGTGAGCAGATTAGGTAAAGACAATTACAGTTTTCGAAAAGATTAAGTCTTGATTTAGGCAACTACAGAGTAAAAGTATAATTTTTAATTATGGTTTTTTGAACCGAAGACAATTCTTTCATATCGTTTTACGAAAATAGACGTCAGAGTTAACTTTCAGGGCGAATACAACCATTACAATATGCCAAAATATTTGGTTTTATGCGTTTTTCCAACAGTATATACAGTCATAAAAACAGCTACAGAGCCAAAATTACGAAAATATTACTATTATGTATTAAAAAACAATGTTGAAAAAGTAGAAAATCGGTTCACATTGAAAATTTCTTTTCACCAGTATTTGAATAAAAATATAACTGACATATTTATTTTATGAAAGTAAATGTTATGCTTAATATACAGAATATTTTTCGGTCCGTTATACGAGCTCATTTATTTTATACAATTATTTAAAAAAGCACTGTAAAACATCGCGCGCTGTCGTTTGCCCAACAATTTTAATGATTCGTGCTTATATCGTGCATTTTTTTTTTGATTTACACAAATAGACCATTGTATTGTACTAGTGTGTGTCAATGCTGCTACGCCGTTCTAGCAATCGTTAAGATTTTGAGTTGCGCTAAATCGAATACGCGCCCTTAAATAGCAGACCGTAACTTAAGCTAATTTAGCTTTTTCTGAGTCTTTCTCATTAGTAGGTTGAATCGTTTTGCCTATGCCTATTTTACATATTTAATGCGCGTAAACCATTAGGCTTCTGCTCAAATAAATGAATAAAAAAAATGAATCTAAATCTGAATCAAATACTAAGCTGTGTCACTTGAAACATTGCTTGCAATGCTTGACACATTTTGTTTCAAGTCGATAATTATAATTATGAAAAGTATCTTAAAATAGAATCTGTTTGGACAGTAATCGTCGTCTGTACCAAGTTTCTGTAATCAATATTATGTTATTTCAACTAATTTACTTTAAACGACAATATAAATCACAGGCAACTGAACAGTTTCGCTTTATTCCACAAAACAGAGCACACATGCTGCATTTTTGGTCAAGCGACATTTATTTCAGATAAAAAGTCTTTTGTATTCGTGATATTACTTTGAAAAGATGCAGCATAATATTTGAATATACGGAAATACTGAATAAATTTTATCTAAATCTACCTAATTGTGTTATTTAATGTTTATTTTTCTGAAAACAAAAATGTTAAAACTCTTTCCTGGCACTTTTAAAAATGTTGCTTAGATCAAAAAAGTTCTAGAGCCGTTTAAGCCGTTCCGCTAAATTTAAAGATGAGCATTTTTTTTAAAACAACTAAAGTAGCCGCCAAATAAATCTGCAATAGAAGTCATTGATCCGACTTGTACCAAAAAGTCCAGAAACTTAATCGATAGAGATCGTTCGTCATACAAAACTGTTGCTAATACTGCTTCGGTCCCGTTTCCAAATACTGCGTCAATGGCGCCCATTACCACGATACGATCGTGATAGCGACACTGTTTTATGAGATTTTTTGAGATATTAGAATACATTGGTAGAAGGGCGTCAACGACTTTTATTGCGGCGTTATCTCGCGGCCACCTTAGTGTGAGTTCCGACTTTTTTATAATCTATGTACAGGATCAAGGTTTTCAGATTTTTAATAGATACGAACCTAAATACGCAGACAACATTTACAGAGCTACGTATTTACCTGAATTTTATTATGTTGGACCTGTACATTCGGCAAGCAAATGCTTTAATGTCTAATACAAACGAAAGACGTCTATGATGAATTAGATAGATATCTAAGAATTAGATAATTACATTTGACGATAATTAGGATCGAAATTAATGATAAATAGATCTATTTTTATGATATGATTATCATACGAATATATTTATCATCACTTTGACTATAAATACTGCTTCTAAAATCATCACAGATATACTTAGTGTAGCATTTTGTGGTCAAGCAAAGGTGACATTGAAAAGGTATTGTTTTTTTTCTTCATTGTTCTATTTTGCGCTATCAATTATCTTTTATTACTTACTAGCGACCCGACCCAGCTTCGCATAGGCCTATAGCCTTCCTCGGTAAATGGACTATCCAACACAAAAATATTTTTTCAATTCGAACCAGTAGATCCTGAGATTAGCGCATTCAACCAAACAAACAAACAAACAAACTCTTCAGCTTTATAATATAGATATAGATAGTATAGATTTTCCCTCCCCTTATCAAGTTTTTGTGTGGGATTGTGTTCATCATAGGTTGGTGCTTGTAAAGCTATATGGTAAAAATGGCACCATTCAGCATAGGTATATATATCTCTTCCCATTTTACAGATGAAGGGCCTAATTCTGGTATTGATACTAGTAGCACTATCAGCTAGCTTGGAGGCGGCTCAATTTCGCCAGGTTGAGGGGGGGGTTTTTATTGTAGGGGATGCAGAGGCCGGGGAGGCCGATACTCCCTTACATCTAGAGGGCCAAGGATGGCGCAGCCTTGTTAAATCGAACTCGCCATACAACCTGATCCAGGGAAGCATTGGATTGTGGGACGTATTGCTTGCACAGTAAGTTATATTTTAACTAAAGTTTATTTAATTTTTAATGTAATCAAATATGGTGAACTGAATAATTAGTATAGGTATATTTTTATGATCATATTAAAAAATGTGATTTAATTATATACAAAAGAATAAATGAAACATTTTTATGAGTCAACATTGGTCCACAAGAGGTGTAAGCAGTTCTTAATCTACATCTACACTAATGTTATAAAGAGGAAAGATTTGTGTTTTTGTAACGAATAAACTCAAAAACTACTAGTCCGATTAAAAAATTATGTCACCGTTAGAATGCTACATTATTTCTGAGTAACATAGTCTATATTAATTATTCCTTGAAAAAAATTAGAGATCCTTGAGAAAATTCACGTGGACGAAGTCCCGGGCAAAGTGCTAGCACTACTACACATGTTATTCTATAAATGAGTTCATTACATAATAATATACTAAAATATTGACCAAGACTATAATTTATTCCAGGTACCAACCTCATAGGACTGCTGTTCCACAGACGGTTATAGTTCAAGATATACCATACTCCGGGAATCCTCTCATCAGCATTAATTTTATCCGTGTGGTGCAGACGTCTGGTCAGAGTGCAATTCCGACGATCATCGAAGGAGGACTTGGAAGGTCTAATGTCACTATCAGGCTAACGTCGCCACCAGGCCAAGGTTTCCAGTACAACATCGATATTTGGGGACGATAATTATTCTGCAAGATATTACGGAACTTCCAGTAAACGTTTTTTTTTTTTAAATTTAAATTATATAAATATATATTTCACTTTATTAAATATTTGTTTCATTAAACCTAAATTACAGTTTCATTCAACTAATATGAACTAAGGAAACGTTTATTCGTGAATATTTTACCCTTCCACGGAATATCGGATATATATCAATAAAATAAAATAAAAATAAAATATTAGTTATACCAAATAATAACATTTTAAGATATTACTTGTCATGTAACACTGAAGTTAAATAAAAATAAAAAAGTTCTTACTCTGTTCTTGGATCTCGCAAAAGCTTTTGACACCGTTCCCATCTCCACCCTTCTGCTCAAGCTTTGAACTAGGAACACAACTGGAACTTTTCCGGAGTTACCTAACCAACCACACAAAAATTGTTAATCATAATAGTAACTAGCTCTTCATCTGCTACGGGGTGCCCCAAGGTAGCGTATTAGGCCCCACCCTCTTCTTAATATTTATTAAGGATCTGTGTAATCTTAATATTCCTAATGGCAAAGTTATTGCGTATGCAGATGACACTGCCATTACATTTACAACCGATAGTTAGTCAGAGCTTGCCCTGGAATGGCTCATCTCTCCTAACCTTACACTTAACACTAACAAAACAAACTTCCTCACTTACTCAATCAGCCCAATCACACAACCTCAGACTCCAATCAGAATAAAAGCACATCTTTGTCAAACTAAAACATCCCGTCCCTGTTCATCTATAGCATCTGTTGAACATACAACATATATGATCGTAGTGCTAGATAAACACCTAAACTTTAAGACGCATAAAACCTGCTTACTCAAAAGTAACCTAATATATACCATAGTTAAAAACCTTTGAAATGTAACAAATTTAAACACTATATGAACCGTCTATTTTGCTTTATGCTCCTCTATTGTTACATATTGTATTTCCTGTTGACGTGATGCGACAGAAACGAGCTGTTTTAGAAGTTGCTACTTTTCGTCCTATTATATGTATATCCCACAACCGACTCGTACAAAGATTGGAAAATTCTTAACGTAAGACAATATTATATCTTACAACCTGTCTTACTACAACATCGCAAAAACACCATTTAAAAAAAATACAAAACTACAAAAAGGTCTAATATGTACACGAACATGATCATTTTGCATCAAAAGATTCTGCTCTATTACCAAAGTCCGAACTAATACAATAAAATTAAAAAAACACTGTCCAATCTATGGTATGACTTACCATAAATGCAAAAAAACAGTTTACGCATTTCTACAAAATAAAACTTACGATTAGACAAAAAAGTTTCTATCAAAATCACACACACATACACACACAGACACACACACGTATACTAACAAGCCTGCAAAACCTCACATAATCTCCTTTTAACTTAAGTTCCTATCTTTTTTAATGTATTTTTTCCTCATGTTTCCTTTAATTACAATATGTCGCCAATAATAATAAAATAGTAGTAGAAGACTAGTGTTAAGCCACATACTGTGTACAATTTATTTATTACACTCAATGGGGACTGGCACTGTACTCCCTTATACAGGTTATTCTATCACACACACACACACCCACACATGCCCGTAACGTGCGAGTGTCTTCACAAAGAAGATTGATTACATAATGATGTTTAGTTTTAGTACATTTATTTTGTCAACCCTGTAAATTTCCATGTAGGTACTACGATGCTGAATATGATGAATAAATAATTTATTTACTATTTAAATGGCTCGTAGATGATGAAAAAGCTTTAATAAATAAATCAGCTATGAATATTACTACTGATATTTTATTAAATACATACCTACCAAATTCCGTAAGTACAAATACAATACTGGGTATGTCAAGCAGTGTATTGAATTTTTTTTTCAATACACTGCAACAACTTTATTTCCATACACGTAAATTATATTTTTATTCGTCGCCTAAAAATACCTTACCATGCCGATGACGACAATGGGCGGTAACTAACTGGCTAACTTTATTGAACCCTGAAAGATCCTAAGTTTGGTTCCCAGGTTTGGTAAAGTGTTATTGAGTTTAATAAAGTGATAAGTAATCAATGTTTTAGCTATCATATAGATTTTGTTTTTTGCAATCCTTTTATTAAATATGTTTTATTACAATAATACAAATATTTTTTTTAATTCTCGGCACATACAATGTAGCGAGTTATCGAAGTGGTAAAAAACTTTTTTACAAAAAAGACCTTCAAAAAGTAAAAAATAACCTTAAATTCGCAAGTCACCGGCTTTGGTTTTGATTGTTGTTTTGTACTGCCACCGACTTGCGAATTTAAGTTTATTTTTTCCGTTTCGAAGGCGGTTGTCTTTTTTGTAAAATAGTTTTTTTTTCGCTTTTTAGTGCCTACTTCTTATCATACAAATTAATCACGAAACGGTGACACCAAAAAAAAACTGTCATCCCTTAATTTTTTTTTAGTGATGGAATATTTTCTTAAAATTAATATGGATTAATTTTGAGGTATAGGTACACTATCAATTAAAAAAAGAATCATCGAAATCGAACCAGACCGAAAAAAGTTATGCATGATCGAACATAAAAGAAAACGTGACGAACTGAGAACCTTCTTCATTTTTGTAGTCGGATGAGATGATGATTGAGTCGGAAATACATATTATTTGTTATTTAATATTGTGGGAAACTGGTACCTAAACTAGGCTCTAGGCTCAGGACACCTAGGGTCTCCGCCAAATAACATTTACTATTATTACGTACTTGTGCACTGACAACGTAAAACAATATTTATTTTAAAATTAAAAGAGATTGTTGCGACTCAAGTAAAAAATTTTGCATTCAAATAAGTTATTGTTCGTATAGTAATAATATTGCAAATGTATTTATTTTTAAGCGCCATATTATGCAATGCTTAGAATATGGTCCATAACGCCCTCACCTGCGGTTTGTTTTGCAATCCAGGCTTGGCCGTAATCACAAACGTAACTCTATAATCACAAAGCCATTAAAATCAGCAAAGGCAATATGACTAGGTACGTAATTGTATACATTGTCTTTCGATTCGGGAATCTCAGTCTTTGCATGAGGGTCACAGGACACACACGTTCGGACACATTCAATTCGGCATTATCAACACACATTTATATATTAAACTTTATGCACATAAAAACACTGTACAAAGGCGGACTTAATGTCTTGGACACAAGCCTATCTTAAGGTGACGCAGAGACAAAACATGGTAGGGGCAAAGATACTTAAAGTTTACAATAATAAAATATTTAATACTTATATACGTACATGCAAATAAAATATACATACAAAGTATACAGGTAAAAATACATAGATAGAGAAATGCAAAAAAATAATTACACGATATCCAGTGAGTTGCGGTCAAGCGCAAGTCTATTAGAATTTAAAATAAAAGGTTGAACTTGTGCATTTGGCATTGGACCGCTCAAAGTCTTATACTACTATAATATTATAAATGCAGAAGTTTGTGAGGTTGGATAGATGTTGGTTACTCTTTCACGTTTAAACGGCTAAACAGAATTATCTGAAATTGGACACACATCTTTATCTTGATTTAACTTAACATTATAGTAACATTTTATCCCGTTTTTGTAATCCCCTCGGATAATTTAGAACGTTTGCTCGATTCTGAAATCTACGCAGACAAATTCGCGGGCTGATCTTAGTATTTGATAAATTGGAAAGATAAAAATGATTGTCTTATCATGCGAATTTATTTATCATCATCAATTTGACTATAAATACTGCTTCAAAAATCACCAAGGATATACTTAACTGAAGTATCTTGTGGATCAAGGAAAGGTGAAACTGAAAAGGTATTTTCTTGTACTTTTTTTAATGGCTTGCATTGCAAAGCCAGGCTTTTATTATTCTTGAGTTGTTATTATTCTATTATTTGTGCTATTAATTGTCCTTTTTTCTTACCCCCTTGTCAAGATTTTATGTTGGATTTTGATAATTATAGAATGGTACCTACTTGTCAAGTTATCAAACTAGAACTTAGAACCATTTATTTCAAATAAACCATTGTCTTTTGAGTTGGCAAAGAGTCAGTCAGTAAGTTGAACCTATTTGCTCCTTCCAAACAGTAGGTTTCCATGGAGAAGAACGAGCAAAAAACTCCATGAACACTGTTTTCAATTCATATGTCACAAATTTATGTTACATCATTTATGTTGAATCTGCGGGCGTAATGATAGAAATAGCACCGTACACCATGTAGATTATCTTGCCAAAAGAGCATAATCATTTGTTAAATGTAATTTATACAACATTTTACAGATGAAGGGCCTACTTCTGGTATCGATGCTTGTAGCATTAGCAGCTAGCTTGGAGGCGGCTGCACAGTTTCGCCAGGTTGAGGATGGGGTTTTTACTTTAGGGGGTGAAAAGACCGGGGAGTCCGGTGCTCCCTTACATCCAGAGGGCCAAGGATGGCGCAGGCTTACCTTACAGCCAGATAGCAATGGAGAATCCGTGATTACTTTATGGCCAGGTGGCCAACGAACAGTTCGAAATAACAACCCATCCAACCTGATCCAGGGAAGCATAGGATTGTGGGATGTAATGCTTGCTCAGTAAGTTACATTTTAACTAGCTTATTTAAATTTTAATGTAGTCAGGTATGGAGAATATCTAGCGAATACCGTGGTTGAATGATAAGTTATCGTTTAGAATAACAATTTTTTTTGTAATAATTTTTTTCGGACTAATATTTAAAAACATAATTTAAATATTTTATGTAAAGAATAATATTTGAAAAAGTAATTTGATTGTACACAAAAGTGGACTCATAAAAATAAGTCAACTTTTGTCCACAATAGTTGTAAGCCATAGAGCTACGCGCGTAAACGGTGTTACGTGTTGCTCTATGGTGTAAACAGTACTTAATACTATGTTAACCTGTAAATGAGTGCAAGACAAGTCATTTACAATGTCTCTTTTTTTCTTTTAAATAATTTAATGCCCACTATCACTCTTGTTTTGGCCACTCTGATAGTAGCAAACACTAATCGAGTTTATATTGACCAAGAATATTTATTCCAGGTACCAACCACACAGGACAGCTGTCCCAGGATCAGTTATAGTTCAAGATATACCATACTTTGGTAATGCCCTTCTCACCATTAATTTTATCCGTGTGGTGCAGACGTCTGGACAGAGTGCAATCCCGACGATCGTAGAAGGAGGACTTGGAATGACCTTCGTCACTATCAGGCTAACATCGGCACCAGGTCAAGGTTTCCAGTTCAACATCGACATTTGGGGACGATAAATATAATTTATTAGGGAACTTCCAGTTTAAGAATTTGTAATCTAAATTGTATAATGGCTTGTAGATTGTCAAAAAGTTTTAATAAATAAACAAACGATGAATAGTATTACTGATATTTTATTAAATCAATCAAAAGGTATGGCCGTTGCCCCGTTTAAGCCGCATATTTTGACATTCGCATGGGAATCAAAACCTGTGGACCACCTCCCGTTGACCTAGAATCATGAAATTTGGCTAGAAGCAATGTAATATAACACAAGTAAAGAAAGGGTTTAGAATATTTTCCAACGTGAAGAATACATTACCTGGAGTAGATTGATATACTTAGCATAATTTCAAACCCCCGTTTAATTAAAATATTACGAAATGAAAATAACTCTTTTTCGTTTATCTTGATGCTCATTTTGTGTTTAAAAGAAAAGAAGGTGACAGGCGACGTCTGCTACAAGTAATGTGACAAGTGTGTGGAAAAAAATAATCATTATTTATAATATTATTTCCGAGATAACGATGAAACTTCAGTATAAAAATTGAGAAACGGCGGCTGTCAGTGTCACTGTTACTGTCTGTCGCCGTTTCGTTCTGAATATTAGCTGCTTAATGAGCTTTTCGTTAAACTATTCACTTTTTTTTGCGGGGTTTTAAAAATATTGCTATGCTAGAAGATACTCTTTAGGTACCCAAGAGTATAAGAATTAGTCAAACTCAAACAATTTATTTCAAATAAACCATTTATAGGCACTTTTGAATTGTCAAGGAGTCAGTTAGTCAAAAAGTAGCAGCTAGTTGCTCGTTTCAAACAGTAGGTTTCGATGGTGAAGAACGAGCAAGAAACTCCATGAACACTCTTTTAAAATCAATAGAATATTACAAATTTAGGTTACACCATTCATGTTGAATGTAGGGGTACAATGTGAGAACAATGTAAAAAGTTGTGCACGTTAAAAGAGGTCTAGTGACAATGAAATTAGACAATTCAAAATAAATTTAAAATAACCGAGGCATCTTTGAGATGACCAGTCTCAACTGGCGACGCGCGTTCTCGAACATGACGCACGGACCGGCACCATTTAGCTCAACCGGTGTTTGTTTCGCAGACAGAAATTTCAAAGAATTTTGTTTCCCAGAAAATGATTAACATAATATTTGGTTCTCGTATTTATATTTCGACTATTATTGTTTCAAAGACTATTTACTTCAATGAAAAATATTTCACAGAAACACAATTAATTGAATTTTTAATCACATTTTTTTGTTTAACAAACTTATCAAAAAGTAGAATTCTTTTTAACGAATATTGTTTGTTTGTTGTATTTTTCCATGGAATTTATTTCAACGAAAATGTATAGATATGAGTATAAATAGACAAAAACAAAAATGTTGTCTTAAAAAGTCAATATGTTGTGCTACCAAAGTTAATGACAGAAACGAATCGCTGCGAAACCGACTCCACGTTGTCTTGTCTGCCCTACTTTTAGAGTGTAATTTAAATCTGCGTAGGCGTGGAGGGGCGAGGCGGCCCGCGAGCTGAGGAGCAGGTGGTGAACGTGAATACCATCTGCGACGATAAGCTCGCGTGGGACCGCCGGAGCCCCGCAACGCCGGAGCCGTGACAGAAACTATGCCTGCTGCATGTTGCATGCTCGCTTGCATATTGCATGCTTGCTTGCTTACATGCTGTATGCTTGCTTGCACGCTGCATGCTTGCTTGCAAGCTGCATGTTTGCTTGAACGCTGTATGCTTGCTTGCATGCTGCATACTTGCTTGTACGCTGCATGCTTGCTTGCATCCTGCGTGGTTGCTTGCACGCACGCGCAGTAAGTTTGGTTAGAACTAAGAGTCCCATTCCTGGGAATAATTTTTATATGAAATAAAAAATATAAGGATAAAGAATATTTGATTTGTTATTCTATGATATGATTATTCTAACAATAAACTTTATGTGAAACAAAAATCAATGATTTGAAAATCTTGAAAGTAAGTATTCTGCGTATTGATTATTCTATGAAACGAAATTATTAGAAAAATTTTATGTGAATCGAAATTCTATAAAACTATTAGCTATGAAACAACGTATAACCACACGTGAGCACTATGTACTTTAAAGCTACCATTTACGAGATATGTCTTTCGTTGACTTGAATATTCAACCGCCAGGGCATATGCCCTGGGCGGTTGAGAGTTTGTCATGCTCACTTGAATGTCTCGCTGATGGTGGCGTATGTGTTGGATCATTTGGTTCCCTTCAAAATGGTTGAGCTGGTTGTACGTTGTTTCATAGCTAATAGTTTTATAGAATTTCGATTCACATAATTTTTTTCTAATAATTTCGTTTCATAGAATAATCAATAGGTACGCAGAATACTTACTTTCAAGATTTTCAAATCATTGATTTCATTGATTGATTGCAAAATTATATAATCAGTACTAATAGTTTGAGTTTATACAATTCAAAGATAATGTAGTTCTACATCTTCAGTAGCTCCTAAAATAGTCACCAATGCTAATCAATAAATCTATGAACCCTTATGGCTGTGGAGCTAGACCAGCATCTTGCCAAACATTTTTATCAGTGATGTAATCATCCAGTTTATAATATGCTCGGCTGCATAGTGTGCGTTTAATATAGGACTTAAATTTTGTGTCATTAAGTTGAACAATGTAGGTAGGTATTTAATTGTAACACTTTAGACAGAAACCCATGATAGACGAATCTACTTTAGCCAGCCTGAAACTAGTTGGTTCGTATTTCTAGTACTATAGTTGTGTCTGTCACTTCTTTTACTAAAAAGATGCAGATTATTTATAGCAAGTGTATTGGCAAGGTACCGTCACTATGTTAATGTCCTTAAACAGTTCCCTTAGAGTATAATTTCAACTTCTCTACATTTTTTTTGTACAAATCCTGACATGATTCTTTGAGATTAGATATTACAAACTTATTTTGCAGTTAGTAAAGTAACCGATAACTACAAGTTTGTATTGGGGGCTTACCATGTACTCTTATAGCAGGTCATATCTTGACGTAAAATAACCTGTCAGGCTGGTTTGTACCATAAGCGCGACAAGTAGCAGGCATGCCAGCGATCACGTCAACCTAAGCCGGGGAGTGAATACGTCGCATTTAAATAATATAAACTGAGAAAACGTTAATGTTAAACCATCAGTGCTACGACAAAGACATCATATATTGTTGTGTAAATAGCCTGTAATCATTTAATTTGGTTTACTACGAATGATATTGTTTTTTACAGTAAAAACGTTATTCGTGATGCGTTGGCCGTTTTATTGCTTCTTGGGTATCTTGTTAAACACTGTTGCAACAACTATCTTACTTGAGGAACTTTAAAATTTCATCTTCATCACACATTTAAAATATACGTAACACAGGGCGTAAAAAGGATTTTCTATGTTTTAAAATACCTCGAAATAACGTTTGAAACCTGTTATAAGCACATTTTCACTATTACTTACGTTTTTGTATTTAAATTTAAATAAAACTAAATTCTCCAAGCCTGCAAATTATGACGGCAGGGCAGTTCAATTGTCCAATGCGTAAATGTCAAAACAACTAGATGGTCCGGATTGGATGCAGATCAGGCTGCTAAAATACTGCGACGTATCATTGAGTTATTATACCCATTAGTAAACAAAAGGTTGAACTTGTGCATTTGGCGTTGAACCGCTTAATGTCTTATCCTAGTATCTTGATTTCGTGCTCTGGAATTTTATTTATTTCGATTGGCAACACAAGCCACCGCCATGTTGTTTGAATAACGGCATGGTGGGAAAAATGAGAGACGAGCCACACACTTGGCGATCGTGAAATCAGTTCAAAAACGGTGGTCGACCCAGGTCAACCAAGTAAGACCCCCGACTAATAGGCTAAAAAATTAAAGTTTGTACTGATTCTATTTAGAAGTTATACTGCTTGTATTATCGAGCCTGTAATATTTATGTGTCTATTTGATATTAGTAAAGTAATTTATCAGTTTAAAAGTGGTTTTATTATAGTAGTAATATAAATGCAGTAGTTTGTAAAGATGAATAGATGTTGGTTACTCTTTCACGTTTAAGCGGCTGAACAGAATTATCTGAAATTTGACACACATCTTTATATTGATCTAACTTAACATTATAGTACAATTTTATGCCGTTTTTTTATCCCTTGGGATAATTTAGAACTTTTGCTTGATTCTGAAATCTACGCAGACAAAGTCGCGGGCTGAAATTAGTATTTGATAAATTGGAAAGATAAAAATGATTGTCTTATCATGCGAATTTATTTATCATCATCAATTTGACTATAAATACTGCTTCAAAAATCACAAAGGATATACTTAACTAAAGTATCTTGTGGATCAAGGAAAGGTGAAACTGAAAAGGTATTTTCTTTTACTTTTTTTTAAATGGCTGTCATTGCAAAACCAGGCTTTTATTATTCTTGAGTTGTTATTATTCTATTATTTGTGCTATTCATTGTCTGTTTTCTTACCCCCTTGTCAAGATTTTATGTGGGATTTTGTTAATTATAGGATGGTACTTGTCAAGTTATCAAACTCAAACTTAGAACCATTTATTTAAAATAAACCATTGTCTTTTGAGTTGGCAAAGAGTCAGTCAGTAAGTTGAACCTAGTTGCTCGTTCCAAACAGTAGGTTTCCATGGAGAAGAACGAACAAAAAACTCCATGAACACTGTTTTTAATTCATTAATATATCACAAATTTATGATACATCATATAAGTTGAATCTACACCATGTAGATTATCTTGCCAAAAGAGCATAAGCATTTATTAAATCTAATTTATACAACATTTTACAGATGAAGGGCCTACTTCTGGTATCGATGCTAGTAGCATTAGCAGCTAGCTTGGAGGCGGCTGCACAGTTTCGCCAGGTTGAGGATGGGGTTTTTATTTTAGGGGGTGAAAAGACCGAGGAGTCCGGTGCTCCCTTAAATCCAGAGGGCCAAGGTTGGCGCAGGCTTACTTTACAGCCAGATAGCAATGGAGAATCCGTGGTTACTTTATGGCCAGGTGGTCAACGAACAGTTCGAAATAATGACCCCTCCAACCTGATCCAGGGAAGCATAGGATTGTGGGACGTAATGCTTGCTCAGTAAGTTACATTTTAACTAGTCTATTTATATTTTAATGTAATGGTATGGAGAATAGATAGCGGATACCGTGGTTGAATGATAAGTTTTCGTTTAGAATAACATTTTTTTTTGTAATAAAAGTTTTTCGGACTAATATTTAAAAACGTAATTTTAATATTTTATGTAAAGAATAATATTTTTGAAAATGTAATTTGATTGTACACAAAAGTGGACTCATAAAAATAAGTCAACTTTTGTCCACAATACTTGTAAGCCATAGAGCTACGCGCGTAAACGGTGTTACGTGCTGCTCTATGGTGTAAACAGTACTTAATACTATGTTAACCTGTAAATGAGTGCGTCACCATTGCCCGACGTTCACTTGCTTGATTGACAAGATATTTACAATGTCTCTTTTTTTCTTTTTAAATAATTTAATGCCCACTATCACTCTTGTTTTGGCCACTCTGATAGTAGCAAACACTAATCGAGTTTATATTGACCAAGAATATTTATTCCAGGTACCAACCACACAGGACAGCTGTCCCAGGATCAGTTATAGTTCAAGATATACCATACTTTGGTAATGCCCTTCTCACCATTAATTTTATCCGTGTGGTGCAGACGTCTGGACAGAGTGCAATCCCGACGATCGTAGAAGGAGGACTTGGAAAGACCTTCGTCACTATCAGGCTAACATCGGCACCAGCTCAAGGTTTCCAGTTCAACATCGACATTTGGGGACGATAAATATAATTTATTAGGGAACTTCCAGTTAAAGAATTTGTAATCTTAATTGTATAATGGCTCGTAGATTGTCAAAAAGTTTTAATAAATAAACAAGCGATGAATATAATTACCGATATTTTATTAAATCAATCAAAAGGTACGGCCGTTTATGCCCCGTTTAAGCCGCATATTTTGATAATAGCATGGGATTCAAAACCTGTGGACTACCTCCCGTTGACCTAGAATCATGAAATTTGGCAAGAAGTAATGTCATATAACACAAGGAAAGAAAAATATCAGAAACCGGTAAAGAGATTAGATATAACAAACTTATTTTGCAGTTGGTAAACTAACCGCTAACTACAAGTTTACACACAGATGTGTAGCCGTGTGTACTATTCCCTCGGTGCGCGATGTCTACTCGCACTTGATATTACAATAATATTGTAAATTTATTTATTATTACGCCCCGTAAATATACGAATCTTCAAATAATTATGGTGTCATACATTTCCGTGCTAAAAGTATACTACTGACGTCATAGAGATAAACCTACGGAACTGTTTGTCGTATATTAAGTCGTCAATTTTAAAACGCGTCAGTGCGTACTGTTTGGCAGCTATTTTATCTGTCAATGTCAATAAGAATGTGTTTTAAAAATTACACTATACGCTACACACAGCGCTATACAAATTAAACAAATTACGCTATACACAGCGAGTGGGTCTTTTATTCGGCATTCACAATAAAACCGTTGATTTGAAAATGCCGAACCGAATGCGTCGCCCCACTTATGTCTCCTCATGGACTTCCTCCATCGTGGGGGTGACGGAGGGGTATGCCGGACTCTTACCGGCTGAAACCACCGCGGTGTTCCACCTCTGCCTATGGCCGGGGGTGCGGGTTTCGCATAAGCGTCCACCGCTCCCCCGTCAGGCCTTGACCCGCTGGACCTCAGCGGGTCCTACCTCCCAGTGTGTCCATTCCTATAATGACCGCCCCACTCTAGAGTGGCGCGCGTGGAACACTGCGCCCCACTTATGTGTCCTGTGACCCTTATACAAAGACTTAGAGTCTAGAATCGCCAGACCAAATAAAATGACGTAGTAATCTTGTCACGGCTCATTTTTAGGGTTCCGTACCCAAAGGGTAATAACGGGACCCTATTACTAAGACTCCACTGTCCGTCTGTCTCTCTGTCTGGCTGTCTGTCACCAAAAATGTTGAAATTTTCACAGATGATGTATTTCTGTTGCCGGTATAAGAACAAATACCAAAAACAGAATAAAATATAATATTTAAGGGGGGCGGGCTCCCATACAACAAACGTGTTTTTTTTGCCGTTTTTTGCTTGATATTGTATAGATAATGGTACGGAACCCTTCGTGAGCGAGTCCGACTCGCACTTAGCCAGTTTTTAAGAACACGAAGAGGAATAGAAGTTAAGGATGTATGTGCACTTGCTAGGCTAGGTTGAATGTTGGGTCATTTTTCATGTATCAGGCAGGTACCAAAGGTACCTTAAGTAATAGTGTGATTCTTTCTGGTTTTATAATTACATGTTTCACAGTATAATGTTAAAAACCAAAATTCATAATTCATCATCATCATCAGCCAAAAGACGTCTACTGTTGAACATAGGCCTCCCTCATAGAACGCCACAACGAGCAGCAACCTGCCGCTTGCATCCACCGGTTAACCGCGACCTTGACAATTTCATCGGTCCATCTGGCGGGAGGCCTACCGACGCTGCGTTTTCCGAATTGTAGTCGCCACTCGAGAACCTTTCTTCCCCATCGGTTATCGATTCTTCGATTCATCATTGTGTTGTAAAAATCATTAGATACTGCCAGAAAATTTCCTTGGGTCATAACTTGAGCCAGACGCTCATAAGAGTCGAAACGTGGTCGAAACAAAAGCGTCTGGTTGATGTTAATATTTCTGAAAATAATTAATTCTGTAGGTAAAGTAAACACAATGGCATCTTATTATTATTTGCAAATCCATCCCTGGTTTCGAAAAACCACTTGTGTAGGTGAGACCGCGGTGTGAGTTCCGAGTTTTTTACAGAATCTCTCATGTACTGTATTAACTTTTCCAGATTTATAATAACGAACTTTAACACGCTGACAATATTTACAGAGCTGCGCAATTACCTGAATTATGTTGAACCTGTGTATTCGGCGAGCAAATGCTTAGTGTCTAATACGAATTATATTGGTGGGTCGTTGTCGAAATTTTGCAGGACGAAACGCAACCGTTTTGCCGACGACAAAAACAGCTGCAGAAAACGGTCGTCGTCGCAACTGGTTTGAAGAAGGCTTAAAATAAAAGACGAAACTAGCGTCGAGTGAAGTAGTTGCAGTATCATACGACGGTTTTGACCGTCGCATTACGAAAGACAGCATAATAAGTGGTAATAAAATATCGACTGTATTTCATTTGCATAAAGTTAAGTTTTTATTGTAAGGACTGTTTTGTAAATGAACGCGGAACAATAAGGATGACAATGCGACGAGTGTGATAATTGAGACAATGCGTTCTCGACAGTGTTTTCTTAGACTTAGAATAAAAAATCATTTCGAGAAATAAAACTGGTTTGCGCGACGAAGACTGTTTGGCCCTGGACGTCAAAACGGTTTCATCGTCCCAGAACGTAAAACGGTCATTTGAAACGGTTCGTCTTTGATGAATTGGAAAGATTAATAATAAGACAATTAGAAGTGATGATAATTAAGATTGTAATAGATATATGATAAGATTATCACGCAAATTTATTTATCATCAATTTAACTATAAATACTACTTCAAAAGTAACAAAGAATATACTCAAGTAAAGTATTTTGTTAATCAGGCAAAGGTGACATTGAAAAGGTATTTTTTTTCTTTTTATTTAATGACTTGCTAAGCAAAGACAGGCAGTCGTTGTATATGTTTGTGGTTATCATTGATTTATATGCGCTATTTATTGTCTTTATTTCCTTTTCCTCCCTTTTATCAAATTATTTTGTGGTATTGTGTTCATCATAAGGTGGTTCTTGTCAAGCTATGTGTTAAATATGGCACCAAACGTGAAAAGATATGTGATTTTTTAAATTTTATTTCAGACATTTTTTTTTCAGATGAAAGGTCTACTTCTGGTATTGATCATAGTATCATTATCAGCTAGCTTGGAGGCGGCTTGGAGGCAGGGTGACGAGGGAAATTTTATTTTAGGGGTTCAAGAAGAGGGGGAACCCGGTACTCGCTTACATAAAGAGAGGAAAGGATTGGGCAGACTTACTTTGCAGCCAGATAGCAATGGAGAATCGCCGGTTTCTTTATTGCCAGGAGGCCCACTAACAGTTAAAAGTAGCTCCAAATCCTACCTGATCCAGGGAAGCATAGGATTGTGGGACGTAATGCTTGCACGGTAAGTTGCATTTTAGCTAAATCCTATTTAATTTAAAATGAAGTCGAATATATTTTGGAGAATAGATAGATATATGGTTGACGGGCCTGTTGGTCTAGTGGTCACTGACCCTGACTGCTAAGCCGGAGGTCGTGGGTTCGATTCCCACCCAGGACAAACTTTGTGTGATGAGCATGATTGTTTGTTCTGTGTCTGGGTGTTTATCTATAATATGTATGTATTTATAAATTATATAAGTATGTATATCAGTTGTCTGGTTACCATAACACAAGCTCTGCTTAGCTTGGGACCAGATGACCGTGTGTGAGTTGTCCCAAGATTTATTTATTTATTTATTTATTTATTTATTTATTTATTTATTTAAAGATAGGTTTACGTTTAGAATAATAAGAATATTTTATTATTATACTAATATTTAAAAATGTAATTTAATTAATATACAAATGTATAAATGGAACATTTTTAACTATGTTCAACTTTGTTTCGCGACAGGTGTAAGCAGTCTTTAATACCTACCTTTAATGAGTGAATGAGTTTATATTGACCAAGAGTATCTTTAGTTATTCCAGCTACCAACCCCATTGGACAGCTGTACCAGGGACGGTTATAATTCAAGACATACCTTACTTCGGGAATCCTCTCATAAGCATAAATTTTATCCGTGTGGTGCAGAAGTCTGCACAGAGTGCCATTCCGACGATCGTAGAAGGAGGACTTGGACAATCTAATGTCACTATCAGGCTAATATCGCTACCAGGCCAAGATTTCCAGTTCAATATCGATATTTGGGGACGATAAATATGCTAGATATCAAGGAAAAAGAATCTAAATTGTTTAAATATGTATTTCACTGTAATAAAAATTTGTTTTGTTTAATATTTGTTTCAGTAAATCTAAATTGTATTTCCTAACTAATAAGAACTACTTTCATTCGTGAATACTTTTATCCTTCCACGGTGATTTCTTTTAATGAAGCATCCTAATATTACCAAATAATAAGCAAAACCGCTTTGATTTAATTACCTACTAATTAAATCAAGCCTAAAACTTAAAGAAATCCAAATATCAAAATGGCTCGTTGATAGAGAAATAAATAAGTGTAATATGTGAGGGTAATTCAGTTAGAGGTACTATATTGCAACTAAGTGAAAGAAAATTTAAATCATTTATTAAAAGTACACTCTGTAAACAAGCATATTACAGTTTAGAGGATTATATCCATGATAAGAATGCTTGGAAACAATATGCTGGTCCAGGCTCCATAGGACAATCGACTACAGTCTAGACAAAATTAAACTGATTGCTAATAAAAACTAGTTAATTTATACTTAATACATTATATTTAATTCTTGCTCTGGTTCACACACTTGTTCATAGTTTGTTGAAATGTAAGGAGTGGTTGTTTCCTTTTTTAATAATTGTAAATAATAATAATTTTGTGAACACTATGTATCAATGTATACAACTTAACTGTCATTCTTTATCTTGTAATACTTGTACATACTTCAATATAGTGGTTTTTTTATGCAAGGTCCATCGTATTCATGTATAGAGTACCTAAGTATGGAGTTTCTTGTCCATTCTTCTCCATACGAAACTACCTTTTGGAAGGGGCAACTAGAATCAACTTTTTTTTATATCACGTTCAAAAGTGCCTTTTTAATGGTCTAATTGAATTAAAGGATTTGACTTTGACTTGACTTTGACTTTGGACTTTATGGAATAGTTCAGTATAGTTTGACATTTCATCATGGAAAGACTTAACTTAAACGGCACAGCGTCTTAAAGATATTTTTCTACTATATTAATAAAATCAGCGTTCTACGAGTAATGTTTTATGTGCACTAGCGCAATTTATGGTCCACATAACCGACCTACCGAACAGACGCCAAGATCCTATGATATCCACCCCTAGACCTTTCCTTTGGGGCAATGTAAAGTCAAAATGCAAAGTCTATGTGAATAATCGCGTACGATTAAGCAACTGGAAGCAACACTACTCGCGTTATTCGCAAAATTATCTAAAATTGGAACTGAAGAATTGACCATGTTAATTGCAGTTCTGGGCAACATTAGAAAGAAATAATCTTAAAAAAATAACTGGTAGGTCTTTTGTATGATAATTTATAATAAAGACTAGCGAGCCCGGCAGACCTTATCCTGCCCTGAAAATCAGTACAAAAATCCAAGGCCAGCCTATCCTACCCCACCTACCTAACATACTGTAGAGAGGTTTTATGTTAGGGAGGCTTTATGTAGTAAAGCCATAACTATTTGAATCTGGCCACCCGCCGTCAGGCACGCTCATGTATTCACCTTTAATTATCATATTATCATAATATAGAGTTCTAACAGTTTATCGCGTCTTATTTATAGTTATAGTCATTTACGTCCTCTACAATACCTTTTTTTTTTTTGGAACGGGGTGGACAATCCTCATGGATGTCCTCCGCCCTGGGGCGGGCAGAGGGGTCTGTCAGACCCTTACTGACTAAAAACCACCCCGGTGTTCCATCTCACACCTACGTCGGAGGTCACGGGAACTGGAGATACTTCCGCAACCCCCGGCTGGTGCCGCCCGCACTTCTCTGGTCAATACCTACCCTATCTACCCGACTCCTACATACCTACCCTACATACCTACGTACCCTACCAACCTACCTACCTACCCTATTAACCTAAAATTTCAATAATTCTTACAAAAAATCAGGTTCATCCTACCCTACCCCACCACCTACTTACTTACCTACCCTACCTACCTACTTTGTGTACACGCTACACAGAAATTTGGTTCTTCGCAGTGGAGAGCTAGATACCAGGGTGACATAGATAAGTACTACTAAGTTATGCACTCCTAGTACTAGGGTGACTTTTTTCGTTCATCATTAGATGTCTAAGAAGTCTTAAGTACAATTGCTTACAGGTTTTTGAAGTCATGTAGTCCTTTATTGTAATTTGTTTTTATTTGGGTCTTTTTATATTTTATATACCACATATAATTTTTTTGTTTTACTTTATTATTCATGTTTTACACCTGTAAAACATGAATAATAAAGTAAAACAAAAAAAAAAACAATATCTTATTGTTAAAAATAATTATTGCTAGAAACTTCCTGAGGGGTTTTCTGCGGGGCTGTATATAGTGGGGGTGAATTAAATTAATTTTATTTTATATTTTATTTTTTTTATATCTTCAGCCACATGCCTTTAATATTCAAACCGAATGCGTCTGTCTAAATACATTTTTTTTGTCGAATTTTGTGTCCAAGGCAGTTGAATCATTTTTCAGTGACTTGTCGAGCTCCATGATTGCCTTGGCGCTTTTTTGGTGGTCGCCACTATTGATTCTGGCTTACAGAAGTTGTAGTGATTTTGGAATAGTGTAGGTGGCTAATTCCATAAAAAAAAAACTGTAGATATGGCTTGTTTTAAGTAATTACAAGTTTAATCATATAACTACTATTCATTCTGTACAGTAATTTCTCGCGTCGTCGCCATTCATCCTGGCTCAGATGGAGTAGCTAGAGTCGCAGTTATAAGGACGAGCTCTAGTATGTTATGAAGAGCATTTAATAAAATTTGCCCACTGCCGGAAGTCTCACATCAAAGTTGTTGAAAGGCGTGCTTCCAACGCCCGGGAGCATGTTCCTGATGCGCCTACCACCAGCGCAGCAGTAAGCAATCGAAACCTCATTTTTTATTACTTTTTATTTTTACATTAATTCAATTGTTTTTTCACATTAACATTGTCAAATGAACCTCCAATCAAGGAATTGTATTTTAATACGTAGATTACCATTATTTAATGCATATTATCTACCTGATCCTCCCTAAACATTTCGTATATGGTGTCACAAAAAACATGTGTCCAATAAGATCGCGTCATGAGTTTCGAGTGTTCATTCAATGTACATTGACAACTTTTCAGCTTTATAATAGAACGCCTATGATTCTTTCAACAGCTGCAGTGCTGTGACTTTTTAGACTGCATAGAAAAGGAATCAATTTACGCTAAAAAAGTTATGCTAAGTTAAGTAGCTCCACTCAACTGCTACCAATTCAAATGCATAATGTTGATCAGTAGGTAATATAACATATTCTTGCAACAAAAAAAATCCTTTGAAAATAATAGAATTTTCAATGGTCAAGATTCTAAGTTCATTATTTTGCCGCTGCCACAAACTCAATAGGTTGGCTAAAACATTTTTGAAATAAGCCTCTTTGGAGTACGTAGGTCATGCCAGCCTAAATTTATTTGTTGTATGTTTTTATTTGGAAATACACACACATTTACAGAGCTACTTTACTAGTTTTCTTTACATGCATGAGGTTGAACCAGTGGGCCCGTCGAATAATTGACGAATTGTGTAGATAATTATCTTATCATGTGAATTTATTTATCATCAATTTGACTATAAATACTGTTTAAAAAATCACAAAAGATATACTTACCTAACTGTAGTACCTATTTTGTGCACCAAGCAAAAGTAAATATTGAAAAGTTAATCTAGTTTTTTCCTTCTTTTAAAGGCTTTATACAGCACGGTCATGGTTGCATTATTCTTGATATGTGTGTACATGTTTTTGGTTTAATTACTTTTATTATTATACTAGACTAATGCGAAAGCAAACATCTATTCCGTGAACTACAAAAATTGTAAGCTAATTCTCAAGGATGCTCTCCAAAGTATGTCCTATGAAGATACAGAGAATTTACTAATTGTGATGAAGTAAATGTTACTAACATTTAGTTTACATTATATTTAATTTAGAAAATATATTAGTTTCTACATTAGTTAAGCTACTCAGCTATTTGTCTATTGTACATTTTTCTTTTTGTTTGATTTTCTGATTATTTATTAGTTTTATAAAATTACTTTAGCTCTTCTCGCCTGAAACACAGGATTACCTAGTTCAGGCACGGAAGTCTTAGTATTATAATTTACATTTAAGCAAATTGTACTTGCTAAGCCTTGAAATTTTTTAATAAATATTATTATTATTAATTATCAATACACCGCAATAAATCAGAACTAAAGTAATCAGTTACTGCGTAACGTTCGGTGTTACGTGGTTGGATGGAATATAACAAATGATGCACGTTTTATTTTTTTCCCCTCGAAAAGTAATAATGTAGGTTGTATGGTGGGTCTTGTCAAGAAAAATGGCATCGTACACCATGTATATTATATTACCCAAGGATATGTGATTTTTTTTAATTTTAATTCAGGAAACATTTTACAGATGAAGTAATTCTGGTAGTAACACTATCAACTAGCTTGGAGGCGGCTGAAGAGTTCCACCAGGTTGAGGAGGGGGTTTTTGTTGTAGGGGGTGCTGATTCCGCGGAGTTCGGTACTGCCTTACATTCAGAGGGCAAATGATGGCGCAATTTTGTAGTGTACTGTATAAATGTGTGTATGTGTGTGTGTCTGTATAAATGTGTGACGGTCTCGAGATCGCGAGCGCGAGTCGAGTAAAGTGTTCATTAGTCTGAAGTCTATTCTACACTTAATAATAAATGATGTTGTGTCTCATGGCTTCCATGCCTCACGCCTTCCATGACTGCCATGCCTCACGATGCCGTGCCGTGTTTTAGACAACAAAGTTCTATCATTTTGAATACCCGTGCTTTAGAAATATATATTTTTTAGGGATCCGTACCTCAAAAGGAAAAAGCGGAACCCTTATAAGATCTCTTTGTTGTCCGTTTGTCTGTATGCCCGTCTGTCTGTCGAGACCGTTTATCTCAGGAACGTGTGAAGGTATCGAGTTTAAATTAAAACCACATATTCAAATCTATAGTCCCTTGAAGCTGTGCAAATATCAAGCTTCTAAGTTAACGTGAAAATGATGATGCAGTCGTTTATGCCGCAAACAACGTATATTTTGACACACTCAAGGGAATCAAAATTTATAGGGTACTTCCCGTTGACCTAAAACTATTATCTATACTAATATTATAAAGCTGAAGAGTTTGTTTGTTTGTTTGGTTGAACGCGCTAAACTCAGGATCTACTGGTTCAAATTGAAAAAATATTTTTGTGTTGGATACTCCATTTATCGAGGAAGGCTATAGGCCCATGCGAAGCTGGGTCGGGTCGCTAGTCGTCTTACACTACAAATACAAGGAAAAGTCTGACAACTATACATTTATAATTAAATCACAAAAAATATAGTCTTTATTTAATGGTTTCACCAAAGGACGTTGCACTACTGACGCCGGTGTCACCTTAATCAAGCATATATTTAAGGCTTGGGAGGATTCGCAGGATGCTATTGGTATTTTTTGCGACCTCTCCAAAGCATTTGATTGCGTGAATCACGAAACTCTACTCTTAAAGCTTGAGCATTACGGACTGGTTAACTAGCGCTTAGCTTAGTAAAATCATATTTGACTGATAGACTGCAACAAGTGCAAGTAAACGGTGTAAATTCATCGGGCTTAAAAGTAAAAATGGGGGTACGCAGGGCTCAATATTGGGTCCGTTCCTCTTTTTAGTTTATTTAAACGATTTACTATTTAGTTTTAAATGACGCTATGCTTAAGGTTCATAATTGGTTTACTGTAAATAATTTAGTATTAAATGAGAAGAAAACTAAATGCATAAGATTCGCTTTACCGAATGTTAAAAGTAGTGAATGTAACGTTGTATTCAATAAGGATATACTTGAATTCGTCGAAAAGACTGTTTTCCTAGGGATTACGCATGACTCAAAGCTGCAATTGGGTCCTCACTTAACATCTCTTGCAGGGCGGTGCGTGAGTTCGGCCGCTTACGCTGTCAGAAAAATCCGGCATTTGACAGACGTGGATACCGCTAGGCTAGTATATTTTAGTTATTTTCATAGCATCATGTCCTACGGTATCTTGCTTTGGGGGCGGGCTGCAGATATTGATTCTATTATTATTCTACAAAAGCTGGCTGTCAGAGCCATCTATAATCTCAGCAGACGCGAGTCTCTAAGAGAATTGTTTAAACAGATTAACATCATGACTGTACTGTAGAGAGTTGCCCAGCAAATGTAATGAAGCCATAACTATTTAGTCTATGGTTAGAACCTTCTGGATACCTTAGAATATATTTGAATGAATAGACGACACGGTTGGCGCAGTGGCTGAGCGATCGACTGTTGCGCAGCGTGTTGCGGGTTCGATTCCCGCCCAGGGTAAACCTTTGTGTGATGAGCACTTCTGTTTGCCTTGTGTCTGGGTGTTTTCTGTCTATATATGTATGTATTTACAAAAAAAAAAATGTATTTGTGTATGTATATCAGCTGTCTGACACCCATAGTACAGGGTCTCCCTAGTTTGGGGTCAGATGGCCGTGTGTGAAAATGTCCCCACATATTAAAAAAATATTAAATTAAAAATTAATGATGTAGAAGATAGTTTTTATACTATGACATGTTATGTCAGTGAGACCCAGCTAGGCTCAGAGCTGCGGTTTTGTAAATCTTACCTCTCGCTGATCTTATTAATATAGTCTTCTGAAAGTCGCTAATACCTTTCATTTAACGTAGCGTAGATTCCTTGGTAATTCGTACTTGGTACAAGTGTAGCTCAGGTGCTACAGTACCTTGTCAATACATATATGAAAACATTATGCATGTTCGAAAAAACCTTCATCTTTTTAACAAAATAAGTGACAGACATAGCATTTAAACTAGAAATAGGAACAAATTACATCAGCCAAGTTTCAGATTATCAAAAGTACATACTTCTTTTATGGGGTACTGTGTAAAATTTTATAATAAAATACCTCTTGATATTCTACAACTAAATGAAAGACAATTTAAAACATGTATTAAATGCACACTGTGTAGACAAGCATATTATAAATTAGAAGACTATATCAATGATAAAAATGCTTGGCTAAATGCTGGTCCTGCTCCACAGGCAGTTTAGGGAATTTCCTAATTGGAGGAATGTTGTTTCCTACCCCTTTTTTTATTGACATGAGTAACGAGTATCGTTATAATTATACACAAATATATTTTAATTACTTTTTCGACATTTTAGAAACATTGAAAACCTTAGTTTTGTATAATTTAGCAGCATTATTTCAATTTTGTAAATGTGAGTACCATGGAGCCATACATTAAGTAAATTATTATGTGTTTGACATAAATGAGCATGGTGGTTGAGAGAATTGTCATGCTCACTCAAATGTCTCGCTGATGGTGGCGCGTGTGTTGGATCATTCAGCTCCCTCCAAAATGGTTGAGCTGAATGGTGCTGATTCACGCGTCATGTTCGTGAACGGGCGCTGTCAGTAGAGATTGGTCAACTCTTAACTGCCATGGTTTTATCTTGATTATTTTTTATATTTTGTATTGCTAGATTACCTTCATTGTTTTCACCTAGAGAAACAACAAGAATAATGTAAGCAGTATTTTGTAAAAACCTGATTTTAAAAGAGTGTCCGTGGAGTTTCTTGCTCGTTCTTCTCCATAGAGACCTACCTACGTTTTGGAACGAGCAACTAGCTTCAACTTTCTGACTAACTGACCGACTCTTTGACAATTCAAAAGTGCCTGTAAATGGTTCAATTGAAATAAATGCTTTGACTTTGACTTTAAACTGATAAAAAGAAAACTGATTTACCATAGAAATGCGACCAATAATCTAGTTTTAAAACTAACTTCATGTTTAAATATATAATTATGGGATAAAAACAAATGAAGATATATTAATTGCACTAAATTAATGACAATAATCTACGCTTCATCATCTACCTAGCTTTTTCCCAACTATATAGGAGTCTATAATAATAATAAATATTTATTGCATAAAGGGTATTTGTAGTTCATACATATTATAGTTAAATAATTAAGTAAGTAAGCGTAGAAATTAAACTAACAATTATTTGTACGGGGTGAACTGCTGTTCTCCTAACTAGGTAGCTGAGCAACCTGTATTAAGGAGAGACAGTCTGCTTCCATTCTAGTGTTTTTTTTTTCAAGTCTGAATATTCTCACTGCAGGGTAAACGCCTCCTTCCACTTCTCTCTATCAAGGACTATTTGGGACCAGACTTTTTCGAAGGAGTCCAAATCATCCCGCCTTCTCCGCCTGGGCCTGCCGCGATGTCGCTTGCCATGTAAAGGGACCCATTGGGTCGTGCGTTTGGCCCAATGATTGTCTGACATGCGACAGATGTGTCCAGCCCAATTCCATTTGTGCGTGACAGATTTTCGAGCGACGTCACCTTTTTTGTGATGGAACTGATGGTAGTATTCCTAACCCGGTTTTGAAATTTTATACCCGGAATACTCTGTTCCATAGCTGTTTGACAAATCTCGAGGGTGGTTTGAGAACCATTGTACATGAGTCTTCTCTTAAGAGACAGTGGAAGATTGCCATTCATGAGGTCTTTCATGGCCTAAAAGCTCTTCCAGGCATTTTCAGGTTGGCTTCCATGACGATTATACTTGAATGTACTGAAAGAACTCAACTTGCTGGGCTCTTACGGTAGGTACCGGGACGATGTATAATAATTATAACGCTTTATGAGGAGGTTGGAGGGATACTTCAATCAAAGAGGGACTCTGTTGTAATCACTCTATTATTGAATAATACGTCAGCCTCTGATAGCTGCAGGCTAAACAGTGTGCCTTGTCATTTAAAAAACAGACTATCGTTCTAAATACGAAAAGGTTTTAGAAAGAATCCAGAGTTTTAAGACGAAGCCATTTAGTCAATGGTTTCGACCAGTACTTATGCCTAATGCATGCAACCTCTACAGTACCTACTTATGACTTGCTCACCCGGCATAGACAGCCAGTGATTATATTATGATATTGTCAGTATTGCACGCTCAATACTACTCTGAAAGACTAATAATCAGTCTTACGAAAGGGTATCATGTTACCCTAAAACTTGTGGGGTTCAGATAAGGAGTCGCTTCTTGTTAAAACACTAGTATTCAACTGTATTCAGTTAGATTGTAAGTCGACTCCAATCCACAATCGCACAATAATCCGAGCAACTTGCTCTATCACGATATTGCTAATTGAATTAAATCAGGTACTTAGGTTATTTGGTACAAGTTTAATTATCTAAAATAACAACAGACAGAATATTTTTAACAATATATTTTTACGCCCCGTAGACTTTTGTTCCAAAAAAAATCCAAAAATATCTTTAATCTCAGCTATTAATACGGCAATACATTCTAATGTTTTTCTTTGTTTTGTTTTTTTTTCTTTTTAGTCAGGAAAAACGGAAGAAGTTTCAAACTCAAAGTCAAAATCAAATCATTTATTTCAATTAGACCATTAAAAAGCACTTTTGGACGTCATGAAAAAAAAAGAAGTTTATTCTAGTTGCTCCTTCCAAAAGGTAGTTTCGTATGGAGAAGAATGGGCAAGAAACTCCTTACTTACTCTTTTATGAAAATAAAATTAAAAATAATGTGTACAATATTTTTCATTAATTACAGTTAATAGTTATATAACTATACGTGAATACGATGGACCTTGCATAAAAAACACTATATTGAAGTATGTACAAAGTATTACAAGATAAAGAATGACAGCTAAGTTTTATACCTACATAGATACATAGTGTTCACATATTATTATTTACAATTATTGAAAAAGTAGACAATCACTCCTTACATTTCAACAAACTATGAACTAGTGTGTGAACCAGAGCAAGAATTAAATGTAATGTATTTATTAAGTATAAATTAAGTAATTCTAATTAGCAATCAGTTTGATTTTGTCTAGATTGTAAATTGTCCTATGGAGCCCGGACCAGCATGTTTCCAAGCATTCTTATCATGGATGTAATCCTCTAAACTGTAATATGCTTGTTTACAGAGTGTACTTTTAATATATGTTTTAAATTTTCTTTCACTTAGTTGCAATATATCATTAGGATTTTTTTTATAACACTTAACACAGTACCCCATAAAAGATTTATGAACTATAGACAATCTAAAATATAAAACTTTAGTTTGTCCCTTAAGACACTTAAAATTCCTACCTGTGCGCAGCCGATCGCTCTGCCAACCATGTCGTCATTACAACGGCATTATATCCTACATAGCTAACTAGTTAACTGTGAGTGCAGAGAGTAATTGAAATAATAAATAAATAAATAAATAAATAGCAAACAGCCAATATTTCAACTACACTGTACCTACGACTTAACATAATTTTCTCTTTTTATTTATTTGTTTTTTTTTTCTATATGGGAGCTATGGAAAAGCGTATTCTGGGTATAAAACTTCAAGACCGGGTTAGGAATACTACCATCCGTTCCATCCCAAAAATAGCTGACGTCAGCTGACGGGGCCTCCCCCGAGTCTTTCCAGGTATTCTTTTCTTGCGCCGCCTCGAATCTATCTTTATTACAGTTATTAAAAATTATGATAATATTACAACGAATCAGTGATTAGGTACAATAACAAGAGTAATGTCCTTATTTTATAAAAACAGAGAGCGTTCGTACTTACTTGTTCCGTACCATATTTAGAGGAACTTTAGTACTTCTCTGAGAAATGTTTATCCTGTTACAAGAAGTTTCCATCATCATCATCATTATAATGTCGAAGAAAGAAGAGTTCCAGAAGTTCCCATAGCAAAAGTAAAATGTTTGCGGCCCGGTTGGCGCAGTGGTTGGGTGATCAGTCGGGAGTTGCGGATTCCCAGTTGCCAGTTCCCGCAAACTCCGACGTAGGTGTGAGATGGAACACCGGGGTGGTTTTTAGTCAGTAGAAGTCTGACAGACCCCTTCACCCGCCCCAGCGCGGAGGACATCCATAAGGATTTATCGCCACGGAACAAAAAAAAAAGAAAGGAAAAGTGGTTCAGTGTCTCTGCTACAAACCTAATACATATTGATGTCGCACGGAAATAGTACAGTCAACAGCAAAAGTAGATGATCAAAATCAGAAATTCAAAGTAATTCAAAAGTATGTGTGTGACAATCACATACTTTTGAATCACTTCGACGCTACACAGTTCTGACGCGAACTCCGTTCATTAGTATTGATTTTCTGATTTTGATCATCTACTTTTGCTGTTGTCTGTACAATCAGGGATTTGTTCAAATTCCTAAGGAATAGGCAAATCACGGAATTAAAAACATTTTGGGCCATTTCCTGAAAAAAGTTAGTGATTTCATCCAATCCATAAACTATTTTAATTAGTTATTTCACTAAAGCCGTTTAGAGATTTGATCAAATCCATGTTTGTAAATACCATTTTCTTGCGACATTTATATGGCCTACACAGGTAGTTGTTCCGGGTCTCGTTATTTGCGTTTCTGAGTGTAATTTTTATGTTGGTAAAAGCACCCACTGTTCAGGCGAAATTCCTAGGTTATGGGCAATAGTTTTATTAAAAAAAAACTTAGAACGAATACGCAACAGCAATAGATTTTTTAAACGACAACATAGCTACTGTGTTTCTGGAAATTCATAGAGAGAGCTGGAAAAGCTGGAATGTTGAAGTGCGTAGCTCGATTTTTGTTATACCAGTACAGTAATAAACAAGCGAAAAAATAAGATTTTATGGCCCAGAAAGTGCGGTATATCTACAGTGAATAAAATGCTGTGGCTGATGATAATATGTACTCTATACCCAATTCACCCTCTGAAATTAGCTTCGAAATAAAAAGCAAAATCAATGAAACAATCTATTAAAATTACATGGTATCCTGCAAAATGTTTTAATGTAAGTATAAGCGGCATTTTTATTTTATTACTAGCCTGTTATGTCTATAAAATTGGATTAACAAAATTAGAATGATTAGATTAATGGCACGATTATACATCGGAAATAATATAAATACTGAGTCTTCAATAGGCAATTTATAATCAACCTGTATTCTAAGAAACTGTACCATTTGGTGGATCAAGTCTTAGCGAAATATTGAGAAGGTAAGTGATTTTTTATTTATTTATTAATGTCAGCATGCGACATCCCACTGCTGGGCAAAGGTCTGCCCAGATGATTTTCAGTATTTTATCCTTTTAGAAATCTTCTAGAAAAGTTTTGGCCGAAGGTTGCTTGCATGTATCGGATTTCGCGGAAGTTTAAGTGACACCTCGCAGCGCAACACTTCAATACGTCGCGGTGGTCATCACTTCGTGTGCAGTGGTTTTTAGTTTAGTCTTGTGGCTCATCCGGCCTTGTTTTACGTGGTCAGCAGTAATGTCTTTTGCCTTTTATTCTTGAAAAATTTAAAGCCCACACTAAGCAAGTGTCGTACTGAAGGAGAAGCAATGTCTTCCACTAGGACCTTCCTGCTTCTTCTCGCGTCTTGTTCTGAAGGTCACACATTATGACCCCAAGATTTTTTTCTGTCTAACGATCTTGCTCAAGCAGTGATTGTTTTTGGCGTCGTGGAGCGCTTCGTGGATTTACGAATCAATTTTCAGCATTTTTTTTTACCTTTTTCTTTTGTGTCGTTTTCCGTGGGACTAGCAGACTGCCCATTACAATCTTTATGCTCCTGTCCTATGTAAAACGGGTTGTTTACTGAGTGGACCTCATAGTCGCAAAGGTGACTGCCGAGCATGGGGTTCTGTATTTGATTCCCTGGTCAGGCAGTGTGATTGGTTTTGTTCATTACAAATTTCATAGTCCATAGATGGTGTGACAAAATTCCTCTATAATACCTACTAATTTCTTACGTGATCCTATCTCGTCAGTCGAAAACACTTAATCAGTTTTTGTTTCCAGATGAAGAGTCTACTTCTCGTTGTAATGTTAGCAGTGGCAGCGACAGTTGCAGTAGCAGCGTCGGCAGGAGCAACTGAAGTCAGCAATGAAGCACCTCAGGTGCCTGAAGACGGCGAAGTGAAATACCTGTATGACGCGGATGGCGTGCCCAAGCTTGATGTACCAGAATCCAGGCAAAGCATAACTCTGGGAGTCGTCGGTCCTGATGATAGACTGATGGCAAAGTTTGTAACATTAAGCTGAATTTTAGTCATTATTAATAATAGTTCTCTAGGTGTTGTCATGATTGCCTTGCCGGAGTAAAAAAACGCCAGCCTGTGTGGTACTGGGCCTGTCTGGCTCAGGGTGCACCTTAAATTTGGGCAGCAGCATTCGTGGATGATGTGGGCATGACAATTAACTGACACATTGACCAATACTATTACAAGTGTATTGTATTTTTAACCGACTTCAAAAAGGAGGAGGTTATCAATTCGAATGTTTGTATTTTTTTTTATTATGTATTTTCTGGCGTAACTCGGTCATATATAGATGGATTTGCAAAATTCTTTTTTGTACGAAAGGGGTTTATTCCGAAATGGTCCCATATAAATTTTATCAAAATTGATACAGCCCTTTTTGAGAAAATCAACAAATTCCCAAAAAAAATACTTAGACGACGTAAGTGTGTCGCCGTTTCTTAATGGATTTGGATATTAAGGCAACACTGAAAAACGAAAAATAAAAAAGCGTTTTATAACTAATATATAACTTTACTTTCGGAAGTCGGTGGCAATACAAAACCACAAACACAAAGGCACCGCCACCGACTTCCGAAAGTAAAGTTATTTATCAATTTTTAGTTTTTGAAGGCGGTATCTTTTTTTTGAAAAAGGTTTTTATTAATCAGCCATTCTATTATGTAAATTTAGGTGAAAGAAGCTAGTCAACCTCAGTTCACCCAAATCCACCCGAGATGTTTTACAGAGTAGAAATTCAGTTTGTTATTGTACTTCAGTTTTAGAGGTATGAGGAACAGAGTGGAAAGTTCTTCATCCTCTATAGAAAAAGGAGAATCCTCCGACCAGACGGAGGTTGTGTCTGGTGGGCTACTGCCCGACGCGACGGTTGTAGTAGGGATTTAGTATACTTATATGCTAATGTCATGGAGAACTCGATATGAAACGTTGGTTAGTAGTACGTATCATGTGCGATAGATGCCGCTACACAAATTAAGATTATTGGATTTTTTAATGTGATAAAAAAGTAGACCACATTTTGAATTAAAATAAAATAGATATTTTAATACAGGTGTATTACTTGCAATGCTAGAAAAATCGCGGGTTTAGAAAGCATTGAATGGCGGGTTTTAGCGTCTGGCTAAAGAGTCTAGCAATAATATAATTATGTTGATTTTTAAAACTAAATAGTAAAATTTGTTTCAATATTTGTTTATTACATCGCTCGCTAATGAACTTACCTACAATTACACCTTTTCAGGATCGCTTACGACGTGGATGCTTCTGCATTCGTAACACATGATCAAGATATAACTTGGCGCGGAGTAAAATACACCAATATAACTGCGATACAGGTGTTGCGCGTCGGGGGCACACCGCATGCTACCCCGACCATTCAGGCTGGAGGACTTGGACACACCTTTGTCACAGTAAATTTACTAGGACAGAGAGGCACGGCCTTGTCATACTTGATAAGAATCTATTCGACTTTAAACTGTTCTAATAGTTAGTGGTTTAGACATATTCATTGATTAATTCATTTTCTACTATCACTATATCTGACTATTATGGTAATTTGTTGTAAATAAATAAGTAGTTTCGTTCATTTTGCAGTTTTATTCAAACATAATTAGAAATCATAAACATAATTATTTGACGATTGCATTCTTCCAAAAAAAAAAACACCAGCCTATAATGTCCCACAACATGGCAAAGGCCTCTTCTCATGCAGAGAAGGCACGAGCATTGATCACCACGTGCGCTCAAGGCGGATTTGTGATTTCAGACTTATATAATAATAATAATACCAGCCTATAATTGTTCCATTGCAGGACAAAGACCTCTTCTCATACAGAGAAGGCACGAGCACTGATCACCACGTGCGCTCAAAGCTGATTGGCGATTTCAGACATATATCAATTATAAGTCCAGGTTTTCCAGTTGGGACTGGTTATCTCGTAGCTGCCTCGGTTATTTTAAATTTATTTTTAAATGTCTAATTTCATTGCCACTAGACCTCTTTTAACGTGCACAAGTTGTTACATTGTTCTCACATTGTACCCCTAGATTCAACATGAACGATGTACTTAACCTAAATTGGTAATATTCTATTGATTTTAAAAGAGTGTTCATGGAGTTTCTTGCTCGTTCTTCTCCATAGAAACCTACTGTTTGGAACGAGCAACTAGCCTCAACTTTCTGACTGACTCCTTGACAATTCAAAAGAGCCTGTAGATGGTTTATGTGAAATAAATGATTTGAGTTTGAGTTTCAGTTTTACCAACTTTCAGCCCAGTATCTAGTTACCATTACGGTAATACTTAAATATTTGCGGGTGTAAAAAATACACATTTACAGAAATATAATAATTAAAATCATCAACAGAACTCTCTAAGTTATAAAAGCTCGTAAATATACCTATCAAATAAAAAAATATGGCATTTATGAGCTTTTCTAGATTGGAGAGTTATTTTGATGATTTTAATAATTATTATTCTGTACCTACATACATATTTGTTACTACATTATTTAGACCTTTTTATATTTATAAAAAAAAAAATATGCGATATTTACAAGAAAAAGAATAGGATAAACTTGCTCCTTCGAAAAAGAAGGTACTCGTAGTTTTGTGTAGAAACAAAAAAAAATAATCCCATATCTTCCCGTGGGTGTCGTAAGAGGCGACTAAGGAACTTACCAGAGAATGGGCAGCAGCGTTCTCTGTGCCTTTGTAACAACCATGCTGCGATCGCCAACCCGCCTGCCAAGCGTGGCGATTATGGCAAACCTATGTCCAGCAGTGGACGTCTTTCGGCTGAAATGATGATGATGATATAGAAATACTTTTCAACTTATTTTTTTTCAAATAAAATGTGTTATAAAATAATCCTTACTAATTCATATACATACACCATACTAATAATAAGGTAGGACATAGACTACTTTTTAATTCGCGACTTTCTGTAAATCTGTATCCTCGATAACCGACATTAACGCGGACAAAGTCGCGGGCAAGAGCTAGTGTTGTATGAGTACATTAATTAAGTAATTAATGTAGGTATGTACTTAGTACATTGTTGTTGTGCAAAGTTGGGTCCCTGATGGGTCACGAGCCCAGCATTGGGGAAATAAACGAAGGAAGAGGGGGGGATGAACGCGATGATGATGTATCTAAAATAAAAACCACTATAAGTACACAAGCTACCATCGGAATTATGTTTACTGAACTCGTAATTTTTACCGACTTCAAAAAGAAGGAGGTTATCAATTCGAATGTTTATATATTTTTTTTTTATGTATGATCGGGCGTAGCTCTGTCATTTATATAAACGGATTTGCAAAATTCTTTTTTTTCGAAAGGGGTTTATTCCGAGATGGTCCCATATGAATTTTACCAAAAATGATCCAGCTCTTTTTGAGGAAATCAACAATTTCCAAAAAAACAAATATTTAGGCGACGTTTTAGTTTCTTCTATCTTTGGAGGACTTAAAATCTCTTGTAAGTGTGTCGCCGTTTTTTAATGAATTTGGATGTTGAACACTAAAATGCGAAAAAAAAGTAAAAAAAAAGGAAAACCGCCTTTAAAAACTAAAAAGTGATAAATAACTTTAGCACAGAACACACATTACTTTACTTTTGGAAGTCGATGGCAATACAAAACAACAAACACAAAGTCACCACCACCGATTTCAGAAAGTAAAGTAATGTGTGTTCTGTGCTAAAGTTATTTATCAGTTATTAGTTTTTGAAGGCGGTTTTTTTTTTGAATAATAATTGAATGAAACATTTGAATGAATTAAGCAACTTTTTTATTCAGTGTAACAATATTAGTCAAGTGTGTTGGTCATATTTTACAGAAAATAGAAATATAGTTACATAATAGACGCCCCTCTAACTATTAGAACAGTTAATAGAAGAAAAAATGCTTATCACGTATGAGACACCCCAGTCTCTCCGTCCAAATATATTGATTGTAACGAAGGTGTGACCAAGTCCTCCAGCTTTAATAGTTGGAACAGCATGCTGAGTGTTCCCGGCGCGCGCCACCTGTATTGCAGTTATATTGGTGTGTTCAACTCCGCGGAAAGTCACATCTTGATCGTGAGCTACGAATATAGCACCTACCACGTCGTGAGTGATCCTGAAAACGTATAATCAAAGGCTCGTAATTAAAAAAAAACCGGCCATTCCGGCTATCATTCGTAGATCTTTGACAGTAGTTATTGGTAGTCAGAAGTCAGAAAGTCTGACAACCAGTCTTCCCAAGGGGTAAGTATCGTGTTACCCAGTAATTGGGTTGTCGGGGTCAGATACGCACTCGCTCCATGTCAAACACTGGTACTCAGCTGCATCCGGTTAGATTGGAAGTCGACCTTAACATAGTTAGGAAAAGACTAGGCAGATGATGAGATGATGATGGTGATGAAGACAAGCTTCCACCCAAATTCACCGAGGTAGATTTTTACAGAATAGACCGGCTGGGTAACCAATACATTTATACATATGTGTAAAAATATCTGCTACCGCCGCCGTGTCAGTTACTACATTGACTGACGGGCCAAAATTGTTCAAAGTGTTTATTGTGTGCTTTTATACCATCTACGAATGGAGAATAATACAGACGCATCCTGGACCAGCCAGCTTCACAACCACCCTTTCAAGCTTAGAAGCCATTACTAGAAAAGTAGTGTTAACAATTGCCTCAATCCAGCTTAATGTTACAAACCAAGCCATCAGTCTATCTTCAGGGCAGTTAATGGCCCTGAAGATAGACTGATGGCTAGGTTGCCTAAGGGCCTGGATATTTAAATAGAAGAGGAGAAGACTCCGACTCCGGTACCGAGGTCGGTTTTTGATCCATCGGTGTAGATCCTTAGCTCATTTGTGCCTGAGTAGGCACACAGCTACGCTGTGAGCTCTATGTTGTAGTGTTTCTGGAAGCAGTGTATTTTCAGGGTTCTGTCGTTGGGTGATGCCATCATGGGCTGTCGTTTGATTGCATCCACCAGCCAACCAGACACCAGGGGTACGGCCAGTGGTATAGTGGTCAAACATAAATAAAAATAAAAGACACATTACCAATGCAAAGGATGAATTAGTACACATTCAATTATTAAAATGGAAATGGGCCGGACTACAAGACCAGAGGTGGACCAAAAGGATAAGCACATGGACAGGTCCACAAGGAGAAAGAAGTAGAGGTAGACCTGTAGATAGTTGGGAAGATGAGCTCAAAAATAAAAACAGCCCCAACTGGATTCAAGTAGCCCAATCTAGTGAGGACTGGCAATCTTTGGAGGAGGCCTTTACCTGCAGAGGGGTGCAGATAACTAAATACTTATTACGAAATATTATTATATTCTACATGTAAAATCCTAATAAACAAAGAACAAAACTTAAGTACTAACAAAAATGGATAATACTAACATAAAATATATATTATATTTTTTCCTTTTCGACTGTAACGCATATAAGGCGAGGAAAATGCAGCATAATGGTTTCAAAAGCTTTTCGTTTCGGTCCTCGTAGTACGGTATATCATAAACAACCTACTTATTTATATCTAATTTTAATAACATTGCAAACAAGAAAAGATACTTAATTTAAATATATATATATACATAACTTTGTTAGAGGTGCCAAGGTCTAGGACGAATTTACTAAAGTTTGCTCCGTTGTCAAGCCGCACGTTTGATAAATAATATATCATCGGAGGATATATTTCATAGCCTACCGAAATTTTTATCAGGAGCGCAAAAGTGCATAGAAGATGGGATACAAATATGACTGACGGACTGACTATTGTTATCGTTAATGTGAATTATTGTTATATTATTACTTGTTATGTAGGATTTAAATATTGTTATAGTTAATTTTTAATATTTGTGCTATATGTTTGATATTGTATGAGGGATATAAGTATGTGCAGTTAGTAAGTGATGAATATAATTGTGTGTATGACATCTTATTGGAATTTTCTGTAAGATGTTGTACGTATTGATAAATAAATAAATAAACTTTAAAAAAATAGTGTGGTAGAAAAAGAAATCATCTTAGAGCTTTGTCCCTTTCCAAAAAAGTCCTGTACTTAAGTACAGTCAACAGCAAAAGTAGATGATCAAAATCAGAAATTCAATACTAATTTACTAACACTAATTTATATAATTTATTACTAGTTTATTTATTAAAAGTATGTGATTGTCACACACATACTTTTGAATCACTTCGACGCCACACAGTTCTGACGCGAACTCCGTTCATTAGTATTGAATTTCTGATTTTGATCATCTACTTTTGCTGTTGACTGTACAAGCATGCATTATGCACCATCTTATTGCTAATAACTTAACATTAGTATTAATGACTAGAACTTGCGGTTTTTGTATAGATTTATAAACAATAATTTCATTAATGATAGGTTAGGTGCAGAGGTAAATTTTTTTTATCGTTGTTTTGTAACCCGCAGTTGTAAACAAAAACAATTAATTAAAAAAGGTCATATATTCATTACAATTATTTACTTTAATTTATATTTTCTAGGCAAAATAAAAAAAAAAGGGGCAGGATGCGGCATTGTCATTTCTAAAATTGATCCATAGTAATTATCTCCAGGTTAGATAGCAAACTAAACATGGGTATGTAATTAGATAGTTAAATTATACATGTTTGAAATTTAGTTAACAAGATAAGAAAATTTTATCACTCGTTCATCACATTGACAACCATATAAATACAGAGTTCCTCAATAGACAATAACCAACCTGCATTCTAAAATCTAACTGTAACGTTTAGTGGACCAAGTTGTAGCGAAATATTGAAAAGGTAAGTGATTTTTTATTGCATCATCCCAAAGTTAAAGTCAAAGCATTTATTTCAATTAAACCATTTACAGCTACTATTGAATTGTGCAAAGATACTGTCAGTAAGTTGAAACTAGTTGCTCATACCAAAACGTAGGTTAGGTCTCTATGGAGAAGAACGAGCAAGAAATTCCACAGACACTCTTTTTAAGACTGCGCCGAGCAAAATAATTCAAAACAGTCGTCACTGTTAAAGTGATATTATCAATACTTTTACCATAATAACCATAAAAAATATGTAATGAATACCACAATGAATGTGTTAACCGATTATGGTCGGCAAAAAATAAGAATACTGTTTAATTTAATAAACAAAAATACAAAAAGTAAAGTTGTACAAAAATCTTTTAAAAAATCACGTATTTAGTTGAGTTTTGATAGTAAACTGTATTTTTTTTTCACAAACTTGAATTCATATTAATCTTTAATATTCATACTACAATTTGTAGTTTTAACATTTTCGAAATGTCTCTTAGTTATTTTATTATTAATTTTTCGCGCTGTTTTGAATCATACGCAACGTATGTATGTATGATTCAAAACAGCGCGTCAATTAAAACTAATAATAAAATAAAATAAAATAACTAAGCGACATTTAGATCCAAGCCAGCTTATGTAAGTTTAAATAACATCATATTAATATGATGTTATTTAATAAACTTTCATATGGTGGCCGGTTTCGTATGGTGGAAATTATAGAGTAGACTTAAGTCTACTCTGTAATTTTGAACAGAATATACGGAAACGTTTTGAAAATATGACCGAAACACACTGAACTCGCCATGCGACTCGCCGGCACTAGAATAAAATTAACGTGAACTCGCAGGGCGAGTCGGTGGCAGTGAACGTGTTAAGGTTAATACAGAGTACGTACATTTAACGTTCTTTTATAGTACATTATGGTACAAGTGTGTAATGTTGGTGATTACCGCTGAGGCGCCATTGAGACCCGAGCCGTTAGGGGAGGGTCTTAAGAGAGCCGAGGACGGTAATCATCAATACACACGTGTATCATACGACGTTCTTCAACACACTTGTGAAGAAAATAATACTTAAAAATCATTTTCAACAGTGAAAACGAGTTGTGAAAAACATTCGCAATAGAGGGAAACATTAATCAGCTTTCTTATGCGCGCGCATCAAACAATGGCGATCGGCCATAGACTAAAAGAATGAGGTTTCTTTTTTTTTTGTCTTTTCGTGGATAGCGTTCTAGCCACGTACAAAATGGGGAATTCAAAATTTCTTTATTACAGAGAAAACAAAAGTTATATTTGAGTGAAAGTTTTATTTATTACAAACGTACAAGTTGAAATCATCTATTTAAATACGAAGTTGCATGAAATGAGCAAGCAATAGGTACATTAATATATTTGTACTATTGAACACGATCTTTTTTGTATCGAAACTTTTTTGAGATCAAAGCAACTCAACCAATAAAATAAAAAAAAACCCCTATAACTCACTTGTGAATAATAGCAATGAAAAAGTCACAGTTTGATTACAGGTGTCATTATGTGCCTAATTGCGGTGAAATTAGAGCCATTTTGTGAGCAAGTGTGTTGAAATAGTACATTATGGTACTAGTGTGTAATGTTGGTGATTACCGCTGAGGCGCCATTGAGACCCGAGCCGTTAAGTGAGGGTCTTAAGAGAGCCGAGGACGGTAATCATCAATACACACGTGTATCATACGACGTTTTTCAACACACTTGTGAAGAAAATAATACTAAAAAATCATTTTCAACAGTGAAAACGAGTTGTGAAATTTTTTTCGCAATGGCGGGAAAAAATGATCAGTTTTCCTATGCGCGCGCATCAAACAATGGCGATCGGCCATAGACTAAAAGAATGAGGTTTTTTGTCTTTTCGCGGATAGTGTTTTCTATCCACGTATAAAATTCAAAGTTTTCTTTATTACAGAGAAAACAAAAGTGAAAGTTTTATTTATTAAAAACGTATAAGTGAAATTATCTATTTAAATACGAAGTTGCATGAAATGAGCAAGCAATAGGTACATTAATTTATTTGTACTATTAAACACGATCTTTTTTGTATCGAAACTTTTTTAAGCAACTCAACCAATAAAATAAAAAAAAACCCTATAACTCACTCGTGAATAATAGCAATGAAAAAGTCACAGTTTCATTACAGGTGTCATTATGTGCCTAATTGCCGTGAAATTAGAGCCATTTTATGAGCAAGTGTGTTGAAAAATATATTATACTGTATGCAAATATTTTTTTATATACGTACACAACAAATGTTGAAATTCCAAATGTTTAGAAGAAGAGAAAACATTAAAGAAGCTTGGCTATTATATATTTATAAAACCTCTCAGTAAACTTTAACGTTAAACGTTTATATTATTGCCGTTAGTCAAAATGTACAGAGTTAGGACTGGTGACGCGAGAGCAAGCGACGTACAGTTGATCGTGGGAAAAGCAGCTGGCCCTGAGATTGACAACCGCAGCCTTCAGTGTGGTAAACACCGACCGACCTGAAACCTGGTTATAGTTATGCCAAAGCACACGCTCACAGGGAACTGCACACGCTTGAATTGGAACGGGTAATTGTCTCATTGACATGTATACTACTTCTCTCCCTTCAATATGAGAGAAACAGAATGCTTTTATTGAATTTTTGGGCGTTAAAATAGCCCGTTCACACACCTAAATTCTAAAAATGATCATTGGAGAATTCTTGAACACGTAAATTGCCTCCAAGCTGAGCGCGCAAATTGATGGTCAAGAACGATTTATAAACGCGTGACCATAGAATTACTCGTTTCAACGATGCATTTACTCGTCAGCCCTAGTTCCTCGCGCCACCACAGGTAGCGTCTACCGGAAATCGCCACTAAACAGAACTGTGACCCTACCCATCATGTCTTGGTTTCTGCGGATGTCTTGCAGGGTTCTACAGATTGCACTGCGTTTCTATTAGCCATACATGTCTCTTGTCACTGTTTCGTGATACTCCACAAACAGGCTTCGCTCTCACAGGCATTGCTATCTTAACCGATGGAAAGGTCAAAAGAGTGTGGCAGCGCAATTTTAACTTGCCTCCTGACCTCTGCAAAAATGCCAGTACCAGTATAAATGTTTTTCCTGTTCAACCAGGAGCATTAATTGCTCTGCAATTGCTCTGAGGTGAACACGCAGACGTGGTTATTTACGATAATACCTACTCATTTCACCTGGATGGTAATTCGTTTCGCCGGTGTATTCTATACTGGAATGCCGCCGATCTAAACGACCACGTTTTGAAGAGAAGTAAGACAATTGTTTAGAATACGTTTATCATTGTTTTCATGTCACCTTAGTAGTTGCTCTCAAAACTCGCAAGAAATCTTCGGACAGATGATGCCGATATTTCTCCCACAAAAGTACTGGGTTTGCATTTTCACAAAACAAACAAATAAATGTCTCTGACGATGGGAATTTTCGGAAATTTTTGAAAGTGTTTCTCATCGCCATACTATTTTAACAAAATAATTTTATAATCCTTGAATTTGATGTAATAAAAATTACATATAATTCTTCTGCAGCATATATTGTAATATTAAGGTAATAATCAATGATTTCAAAAGGAAGGATACGCCGATTAGAACATTTTAAACAAACGTTCATGGAACAAGCAAAAGTAGCGACATCTGTCAAAAATACTCATTCTCTTCCGCGTGCGGCGCGCGGACCATTGTCAACTGAGTCGCGTTGGCCTTAAACTGTCATTTTTAAGGCCAACGCGCTGGTGCCATTTGATCGTGCGGTTGGAAAGATCCTTACGCAGTAATATATATGTCAATGGTATATTTATTTTGAGTTGAGTTTTCAAACATGACATGTGTCAAAATAAAATGTAATTTAAATCAAAAGCACTAAGGAGTATTGACGACACGGTTGGCGCAGTAGCTGAGCGATCGACTGCTGCGCAGCGTGTTGCGGGTTCGATTCCCGCCCAGGGTAAACATTTGTGTGATGAGCACTTTGTGTTTGCCTTGTGTCTGGGTGTTGTTTATCTATATATGTATGTATTTACAAAAAAAAAAAAGTATTTGTGTATGTATATCAGCTGTCTGACACCCATAGTACAGGGTCTCCCTAGTTTGGGGTCAGATGGCCGTGTGTGAAAAATGTCCCCACATATTATTATTATTATTATTATTGATATCAACTTCGATGCAAATCACCTCCAAAATAACTTTCTACCCCTTTTTAGCTCCGTTAGGCGATGAGTTTCAAAAAATACGAAACACGCCTTTCATCAATCTGTTAAAGTACCTATGTTTATGCAAAATTTTGAAGTAGATTGGATAACAAACATTGCATTGCACATTGCAAGACAATAATACTAATTGCCAAGTTTCATAGTTCTAAGTCAACGTACGAAAGTACCCTACAAATTTTGATTCCTTTGAGAATGTCGAAATGTACGTTTATTGCGACATAAACGGCCATATCTTTTTTTTTAGGTTATATTATTATATATCAGCCTATTGCCATCCACTGCTGAACGTAGGCCTCCCCCAGAGATCGCCAACCAACCCGGTCTTGGGCAACCCGCATCCATCCGCTGCCAGCCACCTTTTTTAAGTCGTCGGTCCATCGTGCCGCAGGGCGTCCCACACTACGCTTGCCCAAACGCGGTCTCCACTCTAGAACGTGTCTGCTCCATCTACCGTCTGTCCGTCTGCAGACATGGCCGGCCCACTTCCACTTCAGCGTGCTAATTCGATGCGCAACGTCGGTGACTTTAGTTCTCTGGCGAATGACTTCATTGCGAATTCTATCCACCAGAGAAACTCTGAGCATAGCTCTCTCCATGGCACGCTGAGCAACCTTGAATTTGTGGACCAGGCCCACGGTGAGTGTCCACGTTTCGGCTCCGTAAGTCATCACGGGTAGAACGCACTGGTTAAAGACCCTGGTCTTAAGGGATTGTGGGATCGACGATTTAAAGATACCACGTAGTTATATTATTAGGTACACATATTTGATTTTTTCACAGATTCAAGGGACTGTGGACTTAAAGCTGTGACTTGGAGCTGAGCAGCACTCCTGTGGGGCTCCGTTTGGATGAGAGGTACGTTAACAACCTGAGTTACGCAGATGACATGGTGCTGCTCAGCCCTTCGATTAAAGGTTTGAGACGACTTATTGCAACCTGTGAAAGGTATGCTACAGATCATAATTTGGTCTATAATGTTAAAAAGACTGAGTTGGTGGTTTTCAGATCGGGTAAGGGACCGGAAAACATACCAAAAATTATTATTAAAGGGCAACATGTTAAGATGGTTGATAACTTCAAATACCTTGGTCATATCGTAAACTCAAATTTGAAGGATGACGCGGATGTCGAACGACAGAGACGAGCTCTATGTGTGACGGGCAATATGATAATAAGAAAGTTCTCCAAGTCGGCTCCTGACGTGAAAGTTACTCTTTTTAGGTCTTTTTGCCAGAGTTTCTACACTTGTCAACTTTGGACTGATTATACTAAGAGGCCGCACGATGGCATACGAGTAGCTTATAATAACATCTTTAGGCAACTGATGGGTTTGAAGCGCTTTTGCAGCGCTTCAGAAATGTTTACGGAAGCGCGAATCGACTCATTTAATGCCATCCAGAGGAAGAGGATAGCGTCATTTATGTCCAGAATTTACAAGTGTACAAATACCATTGTTAGCGGCCTGGCAGATAGGCTTATAACGTCATTAACATATAGTCGTTGGGTACAGATTACACAATGAAACAGTTACTATGTACTGACCGATATTGTATTATTATTATTATTTTTTTATTTTTTATTAATTACTGTAATTTACTTTTTAACTATGGATCTCTGTGTCTGAAATAAAGAATATATTATTATTATTATTATTATTATTATTAAATATATGGTTTTAATTTCAACTCGATACCTCTACGCGTTCCCGAGATAAAGGCTCTTGACAGACAGACGGACAGCAAAGTGATCCTAGGGTTCCGTTTTTTTTCTTTTGAGGTACGGAACCCTAAAAATCAGCAATTGTCGTGTGTAATCAATTATATATATTTTTTTATATTATCTTAATGTGTTATATCAACCCTTGTGGCAGTGACACCGCGTTGTTTGTGTACGCCGTTTGTGTTGGTTATAAATCGCCACCAAACCCTGCAGCTGTGATGAACTGCAGGATCTGCTTTCTATATAAATGTTTTTTTCGTATATATAGGGTGACTGGTAATTAGTGTACGATACTTAAACACGTGATTGTGTTCATGATAACAAACAACTTTCCCGAAGAAAACATGTTTTTTGTACTGGTTCACTTTTGTCACAATAACACAACAGCCGTATGAAATTCACGCGCGCGCACGCCTGTGACATAAAGTGAACCAATACTACGTAGTACTATCAAGTATTCTGTGCCAATACAAAAAAAAAATTTCGTCGGGAAAGTTGTTTGTTATCATGAACACAATCACGAGTTTAAGTATCGTACACTAATTACCAGTCGCCCTATATATATTGAGAAGGTACTGCCATGATGCTAATTTGTTTAAACAAGAGATTCGCGTCTGCTGAAATTATAGATGGCTGTGTGTGTGTGTGTTCCTCTTTTGCAGAATAAAGATGTAATCTACATCTTCAGCCCGTCCCCAAAGCAAATTACCGTAAGACATGATGCCATGAATGTAATTAAAATAGACTAGTCTAGCGGTATCCACGTCCGTCAATTGTCTGATCTTTCTGACCGCGTAAGCGGCTGAACTCAGCCACACTGCAAGAGAAGTTAAGAGCGTTCATCCGTTAGAACCATGCTGGAGTCAAAATTGATGATTTCCCACGGACAATAAAACAATGTGTTTAATTCGTAGATAAGATATTGACGCTCTGGAGTAACGCTCTTAAGTGAGGATCCCACTCGCAGCTTTGAGTCAAGCGTAATCTCTAGGAACCAGTCTTGTCACACATTCAAGACAAATTCAAGTGTCTATGTCCTTATCCAATACAACGTTACATTCACCGTTTATTTAAACTTGTTGCAGTCTATCATTTAAATAAACTCTACTTCACACGACACGACACGACACGGTTGGTTCAGTGGCTGAGCGATCGACTGCTGCGCAGCGTGTTGCGGGTTCGATTCCCGCCCAGGGTAAACATTTGTGTGATGAGCACTTGTGTTTGCCTTGTGTCTGGGTGTTGTTTATCTATATATGTATGTATTTACAAGAAAAAAATATATTTGTGTATGTATATCAGCTGTCTGACACTCATAGTACAGGGTCTCCCTAGTTTGGGGTCAGATGGCCGTGCGTGAAAATGTCCCCACATATTATTATTATTATTATTATTACTTTACCGAGTCAATATTGCTCAAGCTTCAAAAGCAGTGTTTCGTTATTTACGCAATCAAATGCTTTGGAAAGGTTACAAAAAATGCCAATGGCATCTTGTGACTCCTCCCATGCACTACCTACCTAGACAATAAATCGTCGGCGAATGATCTACTAAGCGAGCGAAAGTGATGCAATTACTTTTAAAACGCAAAAGCAGAGATGGCTTAGATAATGTGCGTGCGCTCGGAATGTGATATTAATCTGCCATATTATTAGTTTTAAGTTACCTATCTTGCTGCGCCCTAACAGGGTCATGTACTCACTTGTTTTAAGCCTAGCGTGTAAGCTCTGGTTGTGTACATGGTGCATTTAATAATAAATAAATAAATAAATAAATGAAACGACGTATGTGCCAAAAAGAATTTGCTCCCTTTTTAACAAAATAAATGAATTAAATTGAAAATTTCTTTAAGTAAACTTTGATATGATAATTCTCTATGTTTTAAAATAAATTTAATTGACTACCTCTTATGCGTTACGCCGTGATATCGAAAAACGTAAAAAAATAGATATGACTTTGCATTTTTTTTTTGTATCGAGAAAATGTCATTGAATCGTGTATTCCTTTTATATGACACTAGATCAAGGATTCAAAAAACATATACTAAAATGCTTAATCAATATATCACCTTACAAATATTCTTAATAAAAGTGATACCGGCGTCAGTAATACAACGTCATCTCTTATTGCCATTAAAATGACTGAACATTTGATTAAGCATTACTTATTCAAACACTTTGCTGAAAACCGGCAATATCGAATCGGGCCTATAATTATTAGTGCCCTTGCAGTCGCCGGATTTGAAAACTGGTATATATTTGATGTACTTCATCAAATCCAGGAAATCTGCAAGTTAAATTGTAAGCTAAATAGGGTGCTACTGTCTCAATAATCGATTTACAAATATTAATAGACATTCCCCTCAGATCTTTAATAGATTTGGTCTTGAATTGTTTAAAAGCTTTTATAACGACCGCAGGGTTTATAAGTTTAAATTTAAATTCTGAAGGGCAGGTTGAAACATTTGTTCTTAGTAAATCAAAAGCAAGTTAGGACGAGGAAGCTAAAGTTTCTGTAGTTTTAATTGTGAAAATGTTGCAAATTCCTGAGCAACATCCCTATTAGCACTTATGAGACCACGGAAAGTCTCCAGAGTATAATCAGTTTATGTCTTTTGTTTCTATTCGTTTCATCATTGATAATTTTCCAAAGAGTCTTAATTTTATTTTCTGCTGATTGTAAGTTATTGTTAATGTACACTGCTGTAGCTGCTTTACAAAGTATTAAAGTAAGTAAACTTATTAAAAGTATCAGTGATTATTCTCAAGACAGGCTAGGCTAGGCTTAGGGCAATACAGTTTAAAAGTCTTTCCCTACTTTTTATACTAGTGTGTTGAATTCAAAAGTAACGGTTTGTTTGCTGTGATCAGAAGGGAGATTATTTACTATTGCTTTATCTAAATAGTCGCAGTAACAAAAAACATTATCAAAACATGTAGCAGTAGTTTATTCGTGATGGTTCTCAAAACACATTTGATGAATTGAATGATTTTAAAAGATTATTAATATAATGCTATTTGAATTATTTTCGAAATATTAACATTAAAGTCACAAATGATTACTGACTTATTACCATTTGTTAGTTTAGTCAAAACATCTTCCATTATTGATTCAAAAATTGAGTACTTTTGATAATTTGGGGTTCTGTAAACGCACACTATGATGTCATAGTGTGCATTTACAGAACACCAAATTATCAAATGCCCTATGTTGAGCTAGATAAGCATGTGCTTATCTAGCTCAACATAGGGCATTTCAATAATTATTTTCAACTGATAGTTCAACTATGTCTTTACGAGACTTTAATTTTATATTATTTTTGATTAAGATTAATGACCCACCACGCAGCATAGTTATTCGGTTGAAACAACTGCCAACAGTATAATTAATTAACATTTCATAATATTTCAAATAGTGTTCGGTTAAACAAATAATGTCGAGCAATATCTTCTCTAAAAACAGCTCAATTTCTAATTGTTTGGAATTATTTTACAATTTGCTAAGTTACTGAAATTTAACTATATTGGTACTGATACCTTCTATTGTCTTATTGACTAGTTTTAACTATTATTTGTGCTTAAAAGTAAAAGTTAATATTAAACGCTATTAATATTAATCTGCTATCAGTTAATACTAATGTGCAGACACATTGTATCTCTACTCGATATTTCAACCGAATTATTTGTGTTAAGAAATACTAGCTCAATACAAATAATAATAATTCTTTATTAACTCTCACAATTTAAAACCTTAAGATTACAGAGAGTTTAAGGGCGCGTATTCGATTTAACGCAACTCAAAATCTAAACGATTGCTAGAACGGCGTAGCAACATTGACACACACTAATTTAATACAATGGTCTGTTTGTGTGCATCAGAAAAAAATACACATGAAATAAGCACGACCCATTGAAATTGATCGACAAACGACAGCGCGCGATGTTGTACAGTGCTTTTTAAAATAAATAAGCTCGTATAACGGACTGAAAAATATGCTGTATATTAAGCATAACCTTTTTTTTCATAAAATAAATATATCAGTTATGTTTTTACTCATATACTGGTGAAAAAAAATTATCAAAGTGAACCGATTTAGTACTTTTTCAACATTATTTTTTAATAAATAATAGTAATATTTATATTATGAAAAAAAAGTTTATGCTTAATATACAGAATATTTTTTTTTTTATTCATATTTTCCTGTTTGGCATACTGTAATGGTTGTATTCGTCCTGAAAATTAACTCTGACGTCTATTTTCGTAAAACGCTAAGAAAGGATTGTCTTCGCTTTAAAAAACCATACTTAAAAATTATACTTTTACTCTGTAGTTCCCTAAATCAAGACTTAATCTTTCTAAAACTGTAATTGTCTTTAAACAATCTGCTCACATCATTACGATATTGCTCTGGGCAAAACGCGAAAACATGAAGTTTTCGTCACAAATCGAATACACGCTCTTAACAGTGATTGTGATTTTATATAGTCAAAGTACGGATCGCACGCAGCTGGTATCTTAGCTAAGTTACAGTGTAATCTGTGTTAAAGATATCAGTACCATTCCCCTTTACAAATGTAAACATTTTCACTCGACGTTCAAACTGTTCATGCAATCTAGAATTTGAAAAGGAAAAAACACAAATATTAAAATATAAGAAGATAAAACTAAAATAAAACTTTCTATAAACGCATGCGCAAGTAAGCGAGTGTGTTAATGCAGGTGTGTGTGAGTGGGTGAGTGTTTGTAATAGTGACCAACTAAGAAATGCATAATATGCTTATTTAACATCTTATATATAAAAATGAATCGCTAAATGTGTTGGTAAGCGCATAACTTGCGAACCGCTGGACCTAATTGGATAATTCTTTTTTTATAATATTCCTTGAAGTACGGAGACGGTTCTTACGGAAAGAAAAAAAAAAAAAAAAAAAAAACTTTTGTAGGGTAGGTGTAGGGTAGGTGTAGGGCAGGTGTAGTGTAGGTGTAGGGTAGGTGTAGGGTAGGTGTAGGGTAGGTGTAGGGTAGGTGTAGGGTAGGTGTAGGGTAGGTGTAGGGTAGGTGTAGGGTAGGTGTAGGGTAGGTGTAGGGTAGGTGTAGGGTAGGTGTAGGGTAGGTGTAGGGTAGGTGTAGGGTAGGTGTAGGGTAGGTGTAGGGTAGGTGTAGGGTAGGTGTAGGGTAGGTGTAGGGTAGGTGTAGGGTAGGTGTAGGGTAGGTGTAGGGTAGGTGTAGGGTAGGTGTAGGGTAGGTGTAGGGTAGGTATAGGGTAGGTGTAGGGTAGGTGTAGGGTAGGTGTAGGGTAGGTGTAGGGTAGGTGTAGGGTAGGTGTAGGGTAGGTGTAGGGTAGGTGTAGGGTAGGTGTAGGGTAGGTGTAGGGTAGGTGTAGGGTAGGTGTAGGGTAGGTGTAGGGTAGGTGTAGGGTAGGTGTAGGGTAGGTGTAGGGTAGGTGTAGGGTAGGTGTAGGGTAGGTGTAGGGTAGGTGTAGGGTAGGTGTAGGGTAGGTGTAGGGTAGGTGTAGGGTAGGTGTAGGGTAGGTGTAGGGTAGGTGTAGGGTAGGTGTACGGTAGGTGTACGGTAGGTGTAGGGTAGGTAAATAGGCAGGTAAGTAGGTAGATAAGGACAGGACAACGTCTGTCGGGTCAGCTAGTATGCATATAATTATTTTGCCTATTTGACAGCTGGTTCCAAGTATGGATAAGCGCCTAATATTATTTTATGACAATTAACGTTTAAGAGTTCAGGTCTCCCCACATGACTATCAGAGCCTATTTCACTTCAATGTCTTGGCATCCAGCCATGTTCTACTTGGTCAGCTGTGCCATTTGCCATTTTATTCTTGGCAAATTGGAAGACTGCACTAAAAAAGTGTGGTGCTGACAGAAGAAGAAGCAGCGTCTTTCATTAGGGTCATCCTGCTTCTTCTCGCGTCTTTTTATTTATTTTTGAGGGTCAATGCATGATGCGGCATCTTCAAAATTTTCTCTCTGACTATCTTGCTTTACCTGTGTCTTTCATTGGCGTCGTGGAGCACTTCATGCAGTTTAGTCTCAAAACTTTTGCGAATTCAGCTAATTAGGAATTTTGTATTGTTTATACTGGGACTAGCAGATAGGTCATCATATAATCTAACTGCTAATGTTCCATGTTAAAACAGGTTACTCCTCGTGGTCGTAAGCGCAACTGCTGAGCGTGGTGTCCTGGGTTCGATTTCAAGGACAGGTCAGATTGGTTGGGTTTGTTCTTTAGGAATTGACGACATGATTAACGCAGTGGCTGAGCGATTGGTGGCTCGCTGCATGTCGCGGGTTCCATTCCCGCACGGATCCAATATTTGTATGGTCTACAGATAGTTGTTCCATGTCTAGTTGTTTGTGTATGTGAGTATTTGTAAATGCTCCCACGATACAAGAGAAATTCCTGGTGTGGTGGCAATGCGTTTGAAAAAAAATCTAAGTACGTGTTTTATAGTTGATGGTATGACAAAATTCTTCTTTAGTACTCATTTATTATTTTATCCATTTTCGTCAGTCGGTTTCACATAATCAGTTTTTTATTTCCAGATGAAGAGTCTACTTCTCGTTGCAATGTTAGCAATGGTAGCGGTGGTGGCAGTAGCAGCGTCAGCATCAGCAAAAAAAGTCAGCGAAGAAGAACCTCAGGTGCCTGAAGACGACGAAGTGAAGTACCTACCTGCCTGACGAGGATGGCGTGCCCAAGCTTCACGTACCAGAATCCAGGCAAAGCCTGATTGTGGGAGAAGTTGGCCCTGAAGATAGACTGATGGCTAGGTTTGTAACATTAAGCTAGATTTAGGCGATTATTAACACTATTCCTCTAGTAATGGCGAGAATAGCGTGAATGGTTTTGCCGGCAAAGCCAGAAAAGGTTGTGGAGCTGACAGGTTTAGGATGCGTCGGAAGTATTATTAAATGTAGGCACCACCATTTATAGGTATTTGTAAAAGCACACAATTAACTGACACAGCGGCAATCATGTAAATGAATTGTTATATCAGTCGGTCGATTCTATAACAATCTACCTCGGTGGCCATTTTTATGATGAGAGCTCGTCATCATTATCATCATCTGCCTAGCCTTTTTCCAACTACGTTGGGGTAAGCTATCAGTCTAAGCGGATGCAGCTGATTATCAGTGTGTTACATGGAGCGACTGCGTATCTGACCCTCACAACCCAGCTACTGGGTAACATGATACCCTTTGGGAAGACTGGTTGTCAGACTTTCTGGCTTCTGAGTACCCATAACAACTGTCAAAGATCTACAAATGACAATCGGGACGGCTGGGTCTTTTTTCTGCCTGTGAATTTGTAATTATACCTTTTCAGGATCGGTCACACCGTGGATGCTTCTATTTTCGTAACTCAAGATCATGATGTGACTTTCCGCGGAGTAGAACACACCAATATAACTGCAATACATGTGGCACGGACTGGGAACTCTCAGAATGCTATTCCAAAAATCAAGGCTGGAGGACTTGGTCACACCTTCGTTACAATCAATATATTAGGACAGAGAGACTTGGGCTACTCATACTTGATATCCATTTATTCATCTATTAACTGTTCCAATAGTTAGAGGGATGTCTATTAAGTAATCATTTGTCTACTTTCAGTAAAATATGGGGTACATATTTGTATGTCAAAAATTTAAATATCCAATGTATCGTAATATCGAAAATTGATATACCTAAGCATCAAATGTTTAACATTAAAATGTTGAATGATATAAATATCTAATGATTGAAAATATCGATAGTCATTTTACCTAAGTTTATAATGTCAACATTTAATATACTTTAGTTCATTCTATTTACGTTAAAATACCTACTAGTTGAAATTTCGAACATATTTTGAAATAAGAAAAACTATACCACTGGCCGTATCCCTGGTGTCTGACACGAGTCAGTATAGCACGAAACGCCACATCGTTAAAAAAAAAAACAAATGAAAATACAAACACAAATTCAAAAGCGAATACAGTCACGAGATTGTAGGTATTCGGTTTTGAATTTGTATTTGTTTTTTTGGCTTCACTCTCAGTGTTCCGACCGGTCTATCTGCCTTTTGTTTAATAATCTGAGATTCGCGCCTCTTTTTTGTAATTTGTGTTCTACTAAAAATAATTGTTATTATCGATGTCCCTGACTTTGCTGATTAAAGATCGTTAATTATAATATTCGTCTTGTTTTTAATAAAATTGATTAATACTTACATTGTAATAGAAAATTTGAAAAAAGATCGATTTTTTGGAAATCGATCTTTAAGACCACGAATTTTTTGTGGATCGATTCATCAGGTCACGATTCGAATCGATTTAAAAATCGATCTTTTTCGGATAGAATCGCCATCCCTATCCTAAACTAGGTAGGCAAGCAAGCAAGGCTAGGCATTCAATTAATACAATCTGACTCGACAATTTATATATAACATCTTGTCTGCACTTTTCTGCGTTAATTATTTTATATACTTAATTAAATATTATGGGTAATTTTGTCATTATCCTGGCAACCGTAAAAGCACACAGAGGCAACGTGTTTTTACAGTGTTGTCACGCACACCTGTCAAAGAACTGTACTTCCCATGTTTGTTCCGTTCCGTCCATCTGCCTATTGTTTTATAATCTGAGCGTTTCGTATACCTTTTATTTCACAAACAACTTATTCATACATTACCATAGGCATGCAGCGTGCAAGCAAGCATGCAGCAGCAGCACCTCTATCAATACCTATACCTCTAGTAAGATTGAAAAGAAGATATATATTATGTTCCCATACAAACTACTTTTTAAAAGATTCAATTCTTTTTTCTTGTAAATGATATAAAAGTCTATTTTATGGTATTCTCTCTAGTTCATAAAAATCAAATGAAAATAAATTGAAAATATGAAATCGTAACTATCTCTGTGAAATCAGTCGCTGTCTATATTGTCGACATACGATCGGCGCGCCGCGCCGGTTTGCAAACGTATGAGAAGTTATTTGACCTAATAGACCGATTACAAGTCAGCGTTTGGAAACGTTTCTTCTAGTACAGTACTAAGATTCGTTTCCTATTCGTTCATCGTTCACGGACTACACAAGACTACTAACAAGTACTATAAGTACTTTCAGTGATAATAAAATTCAGGCGAATCCAGACTCTTGGACCATTCCATGCATATTCTTTTCTTTTATTCTCTCTCTAATCATCATCATCATCATTTCAGCCGAAAGACGTCCACTGCTGGACATAGGTCTCCCCCAAATGTCGCCACATTGACCGGTTCCGTGCGACTCGCATCCAGCGGATCCCCGCAACCTTTACCTGGTCATCGGTGCACCTAGTGGGAGACCTTCCAACGCAACGTCTTCCGGTTCGCGGTCGCTACTCCTGAATATTTCGGCCCCATCGGCCATTCGTTCTGCGAGCAATGTGCCCTGCCCACTTAAGTTTGGCGATTCCTCGGGCTACGTCGGTAACCCCTCTAATGTTGCAAAATAAACATTTGGTTTTCTAAGCTTGTAGCTAAATAATAGCCGTACGAATCGGTCGGTTCGGGATAAGCTACGCTTGCCGCGGTCGAGCTGTGAATGGGTGACCATCCAATTCATACCCTGTTAGGCGTACAGTCGCCCGTGCCCAGTCGCCCATCCCACGTGTACTGTCTTCACTTAACGCTCTCTTGGACGCCAAGCCTGACTGTGATGTGTTCGCGGACGAATGGAAGGCGATCTTGTCAGTATGTTTGGAGTATTGTGAGATGAGCGGGTGAATGTCGTTAAGTGTATAATGATATAAGTCTTTAACTAATGTAATTGGCCAATGGCCGTTTTATGTTATAGTAAAAAATAAATAAATAAATTATACCGGGACCCCTGCATCCGTTTAGACTGGAAGCCGACCTCAACATAGTTAGGAAAAAGTTAGGCAGAAAATGACCCAAAAAATTCCCCGTCTGTTCAATATCCACAAACAAACCGCGCCTAATCTGCCTATCTTGTCCATAAATATTGAAAAAAATGATAAAATGACAACTAATCAGTGATTAGGTAAAAATAACGAGGGTAAAAATAAGTAGTAAAGTAGTAGTAGTAGTAAATCAGAGAAACCGACCGCACTTAAGTGTTCCGTACCATATTTAGAGGAGCTGCTGTACACCATTTTTCTCTAGTTCTTCTTTATCTTGTCGTTCCTCTTCAATTACTAAAAGGTCAGGACGGTCATCAGCCTTGAAAACTTTTTCTTATCCCTGGCGAGGTGGACCAACTCCAAGGCACTCATGAGTCCGGTCCACTTTCTAATATTTTGTACCCAGGACGTTTTCCGACAGCCAACGCCACATTTGGCTACAATTTTATCCATTTTTATTGATTGCAATATATGGTTTCTCGTACCTAAGAATATGACCGAGGTAGGCAACTTTTCCTATTTTGTTTTGAACTTTTCTAGTATTAGGTTATATTGCTGAAACAACTACATTTTAGTCACATCTTTTAATGTTATGTTGTTCCGTATCTGGTTGTTTGTTGTGAACTATAACTATAGGTTGGTAAAAGCATCCAAAATAAAAGAGATTTTCCTAGTTTAAGGCAACGTTTATAAAAAAAAGTGTAGAACTAATCAATGTCGTAAATTTTTTCAACGATGATAAGGCTACACATATTTCTGGAAAATCATAGTTTTTGTTTAAATCTAAAAACAATAACGACATTAATCATATGCTAGGTACACAAGTTAAATTTCTTTTATCATTGATTTGTAACCCGCAAGTAGTAAACAAAAACAATTTATTATTAAAAAGGTCACGTTAATTACGATTATTTGCATTAGTTTACATTATCTGTAAATAGATGAGGCAGGATCTGGTATTGTAATTTCTAAAATTGATCCATAGTAAATATTTCCAGTCTAGATAGCAAACTGTACATGAGTATGTAATTAGAAGGTTAAATTTAACATGTCTATGAAATTAAGTTAGCAAAATTATTGTGATAAGATTAGAAAATTTTATCACACGTTCATCAGATTTAAAACAGTATAAATACTGAGTTCTTCAAACCAAAGTAATAAACCTGCATTCTAGGAAACTAGCTTTAACGTTTGGTTGATCAAGTCGTAGCGAAATATTGAAAAGGTAAGTGAATTTTTAATTATTTATCGGTTACTGTCAGCTTGCATTATCATCTTTATCACTAATAAGCAAAGGCCTCCTCTGATGACTTCCAGTATTGTAGTCTTCTAGAAGCCTTCTAGAAGAGTTTTGACCGGAGGGTGTCTGCATGTATCGTCGATTTGGCTGAAGGCTACGTGACACCTCGCTACTTTCTACTACTTGCTACTACTGACTCACAGCTATTTCAGTTTAAGGCTAAGTCTTGTCTAGCTCATTCAGTCATGTTCTACTTGTTCAGCTGTGCAATTTGCCATTTATTCTTGGGAAATTGGAAGCCTGAACTAAGAAAGTGTGGTGCTGACAGAAGAAGAAGCAGCGTCTTGCATAAAAGGATCTTCTTGCTTCTTCTCGGGACTCTCTGGTTGTTTGTGTATGTGAGTCAATTATTTGTAAATGCACCCACAATACAAAAAAAAAACAAATGATAAACTCCGGAAGGGAACTGCAGCTTGATTTTTTATTATTTTTTTTATTACAAAAAAATCTTTTTAAAAGTCATCTGTTAAATAAAACTGAAGTGGGAGTTTGCGAACGAAAGTACGTATTTTATAGTTGGTGTGACAAAATTCATCTTTAATACAAATTTATTATTTTATCCATTCTCGTCACTCGACAACACATAATCAGTTGTTTTATTTCCAGATGAAGAGTCTACTTTTCGTTGCAATGTTAGCAGTGGTAGCGGCGGCGACAGTAGCAAAACGATTCAGCGAAGAAGAACCTCAGGTGCTTGAAGACGACGAAGTGAAGTACCTACCTGACGAGGACGGCGTGCCCAAGCTTTATGTACCAGAATCCAGGCAAAGCCTGATTGTGGGAGAAGTTGGCCCTGAAGATAGACTGATGGCTAGGTTTGTAACATTCAGCTGGATTAAGGCGATTATTAACACTGTTCCTCTTTTGCCGGCAAAGCCAGACTGAGCTGACTAGTCCCAGGATAATAATAATAATAAAAAGTATTTTTATTTCTCACCACAATAAACGTTGCAGACATTGTTACAATTTCAGTACATGTTATAGTTCAGTTTACTGTGGGAGACTAGTGCCTAAGCTAGGCTTTAGGGGCCTGTGGTGCAGGTCACCAGCAGTGCTATTCTGTTACAATCTCCCTCGGTGAACACCTAGGTGAAGTGAGCTGTCGTCCGTCCCGAAGCTAGGGATTGACAAAGCAGACGGACGGATGACAGCTCACTTCACCTAGGTAACAGATTAACATTAACAGATTGTAACAGAATAGACATACAGGTCTCAACCTTCTAGTAGGTAGAATGATACATTTTGGTATTTAAAAAATAATAGTTTAAAAAAAACTAAAAACACGCTTTTTATAGAAAACCAAACTAAAAAATAGAAAATAAATTTTAGTAAATTATTATATTAAAAAAAAAGCGTGGGGTGCTTTTTAAGATATTATCAAAATGATAATCACTCTACTCATATCTATCAAAATGATAATCACTCTACTCATATCTGTCAATAAAATATTTGTAACTATTGACACCACGCACCCCACGCTTTTTTTAAAATAAAATAATTTATTAAAATTTATTTTCTATTTTTTAGTTTGGTTTTCTATAAAAAGCGTGTTTTTAGTTTTTTTAAACTATTATTTATTTTTTACTTTTTAGTTTGGTTATATCTATATCTATAAATATTATGTACATTTATTCTACCAGGGGCGCTTGTGCAGTACCTTCCTAGTACATAATAGCTGTTTTTTCGACAATTCGGCAACGAAATTTTGAACGACATGTTTTTTTTTGTTTTTTTGTTTTTTTTAATAATTTTATCAAATTAGTGTATTGTCATCGGTCCTCGATAAATCTACAAAGTTTGAACTAAATCTGGCCGTTTAAAGTGGGTCAAAATCGCGCCCAAAGATGTCGGTTGCAAACAAACATACAAACATACAGGTGAAGCTAATAAAAAGCGTGTAAAAAAGTGACGAACAATTAAGATTTATATATTAACTTTAAGAGTCTATAGCTCAACATAATATGTAATAAGTTTAAATTTTGAGTTTAAAAATAATTAACAAAAGTTAAATAAAAAAAAACAAAACAAAGCGAGAAAATAAAAGAACTAGTATGGTTCGGTATTGTGCTAGTATTGTTAGTAAATGGAAAAGGATGCGTCTGCATTATTCATTCAATCCACCATTTGTAGATGGTATGTAAATATTATCGTTAGATGGAACACGCTTGCCTAGGATGATCACTCGTACCTTGAAGTTACCCAGATTATACTTATCAGGGAATAGAGAGACGAGCAATGAATTTCACAGTCTGGCAGTTCGCACAATAAATGTGGAATCAAAGCGCTTGGTTCGAGATCGTATAACTTCAACCATATAGCGGTGACGCTTCACCGTATCTCTGTTCGTCCGATGATGGAATGGGGATGGGGGAATAAAATTGTGCAATTCCAAAGCACACTCTCTCTCCGAAATATACCCGAAAAAGACCGATAGGCTAGCAACTGTGTGGCGATGTTGAACCAAAGAGTCGTTGTCGTCTCTTGAAATGTCTATCAATAACTTCCAACGCTTCCAGTTGGTATTTAGCTGGTCCATCCCAAAGGTGCGAACAGTACTCCATGTATAAGTTGAGCAGCTGTTTGGACGTGAAGTACTTGAATATGAACTTATAAATACACCCTTTCAGGATCACTCACAACGTGGCAGCTTCTGTATTCGTAACTCAAAATCAAGATCTAACTTTCCACGGAGTTGAACACACCAATATAACTGCAATACAGGTGGCACGCGTCGGGACCAGTACGCAGGCTGTGCCTACCATCAAGGCTGGAGGACTTGGTCACACCTTCGTTACAATTAATATACTAGGACGGAGGGATCTGGGCTACTCATACACGATAAGCATTTATTCAACTATTAACTGTTCTAATAGTTAGAGGCATTCGAGTTTCAGTGAAATACGACATACATATTTGAGTAATATTGTATAATATATGTTCAAAATAAATAACTTGTTTAATTAATTCAAATGTTTTATTAAATATTATATTGTCTATACATATAATAAAACAGTAAAAAAACTGTGTCTGTACATTGAATATATAAAAAAAAAAATGAGAGGGGTTTAGAAACAGTAATAGAGCACGAATCAAAAAAAAATCTGTCTGTTTGTCTGTTTGTCCGTTTGTTTGTACACGCTAATCTTCGGAACTGCTGGACGGATTTGAATGAATATTTTTTTGTTGTATAGGTATTAAGTCTGGGCAACTTATAGGCTATAATTTATCTTGGAAACTTGAACACCTAATGCAGAACCGCAACAGACCAGCTAAACTATAAGAGATACAAAAATGGTACTATTGCAAAAATTGTTCCACGTGATAAGCATTTTCTGCTGAGAGAATAAATTTGAAGATCTGGAACACCTGATGTGGAACTCCAAGAGCCCAGCTACACCATAACACATATAGGAATGACGTCTTAGCAAAAATTGTTCGGTCTGATGGGCATTTTCTGTTGACTTATAAAAATCGCAGATCAGAAACATCTGATGTGGAAATCAAAGCTATCACTAATTTCACTGTAAAGCTATCACTAATTTCACTGTATTTAAGTAACATAAGCTGGGATTACCTCCACGCGGTGGAGGCGGTAACAGTCGCAACATATAGGCTATAATTTATCTTGGAAACTTGAAAAGAATTGCTGGAGTACGGCATGAAGAGACAGAAGAAGAGCGCAACGAACGTTTGAATTCTGGTCGACTTCGACATTCTCTGAACAGAATGTTAATATCATCTGAAGAATCGGATGTGTCTCAAGATATAGCCGTAGGGCATGGCGACCTGCCTTGGGTTGATAAGGAACGGAGTGCATTTACATATACTCCTATGGTTGACTACGCCACATATTCCGCCATCGGAGGTATGATTCAAAATTGTACTTTTTGAACGTCTCGAATCGTCTCGCTCATCCCATTGTTTTCCCGTCCCCGGGCTCTTAGAATTCGACATCAGACGTTTCAGATCTTCGATTTTGCCGACCCCGTTATCGCTGGCATAAACAACAGGATCCGCGTACGAAGTCGCGGGCAGAAGCTAGTTTAAAATAGAATGGTAAACAGAATTGATTAAACTGTTATTGCTTAATTAATAGTAGGTAGTTTGTACCAATTTTAAATTGTGTATAGTGGTGTTTAAATTAAGATCGACATCACATTAACATTTATTTTATTAATGAAGCTATACAAAATATTGTAAGCAATGTAAATATATTTGGACAATTCTTTTTTTTATGGTAGGGTATGCCTCAGGGGCGGTACCATATAAATTTTATCGAAATTGATACGGCAGTTTTTGAAAAAATCAACATAAACCCAAAAATTTTACATACACGACGGCGACGTTCTGATTTCTTCAATCTTTGGAGTACTTTGAATCTCTGTTTTAACTGTGTTGCCGTGTCTTAATGGATTTCGATAAGAAGGAGGTACTAAAAAGCGTAAAATAAAAAGCTTTTTTTACAAAAAATACAAGACGCCTTCAAATACTTAAAAGTGAAAAATAACTTTAGCACATAACACACGTGACTTTAGTTTCGGAAGTCGGTGGCAATACAAAACAAACGGTACACAGCCACCGACTTTCGAAACTAAAGTCATGTGCTAAAGTTATTTTTCACTTTTCAGTTTTTGAAGGCGGTTGTCTTTTTTGTAAAAAAGCTTTTGGTCTAAATATACATCTAAACTATTAAAATGAAGAGAAAAGATTTCTTTGTTAACATTTAACTTAAAAACTCATCACTATTAGAATGTTATGATGGTTTGCTATGATACTGTGTTGCGTTTTAAATGAAAAGGGCTATTATTAGCACATTTAATAAAAAAAATATTAGACTCAAAATAATTTCAATAAAAAGTAAATTTAGAAACTAAAAGTACTGAAAAATCACGCTTTACGTAATTACTAATTGAGACATAGACGTATGTAAAAGGCGAGTTCAGGCATTTGTATCACAGAGCTACGCCGTAGGTTGCCGCGTAGCGACACGAAATTTGTGCTACGGCGTAGCTCCGTCAGTTCTCCGTAGATTACGGAGTATCGGACCTGCGATTTACTAATAGAATACAATGTTACAAATTGATATAAGTTGTTTTTTTTTCATACATACATGGTATAATCTTTTCTTGTTTAAAAAGTTATTAAAAATTTTATCTACATTCTAGAGTATTTTTATTTATTTATCCACCTATATAATCATAATAAAGCTGGTTTACATCCGAACTACGTCACACACAAAGGTCCAGATGAAAATCACTGAACTGGGCCTGTTTGGCGCAGCCACACACTGGATACACAAATAATGCTTTTTATTTAGTATGTATGTATATATTGAAAAACCTTTTTATTATTTTTGTGTGCGCATGGTCTGTGTCAAATAAATATGTTTTACTTTCTTTCTTTCTTTCAGTATCCTGCACGCGTTATTGTATTGGATACGCAGATCGAACTAGAACTGGTCCAAAACTGGTCTTCGAACCATGCATATTACATTGAACGGCCAGCGACTTACGCTCCCTCTCTAAATCTATAAAAAATATATATATACAAGGAGTAACGGAATTAACGCAAGACCTCACACACCCCCATTAGAATATTAATTTATAAGACTAAAATAACATCTGTAATTTAATTTAGCTGAACCACACATAATTTTTATTCATAAAATAGTTATCCTAACTAAACGTCAAACGTTTGAACACACTACTCGATCTCTACACACACTAATAGCGCACCGCACACTCGTGTACCTACCAGATACCCAGCTGGCTAGCTGGCTGGTAGGCATCTCTCGTTCTCTCGTCAGTCCAGATGATGTTTCGTTGCCAGTTCTCCAACAACCATCTGCTAAACTCCTGACGTGGCAAATAGTCGTTCGGCGTTAGCTCCTGACAACGTCGTAGGTGGATCGTGCGTTCACCATCGCGCGTAACAACAGTCGAACAATAGCACTGCTTCTCTCGTGCTGCTCTTTTGGTGTTCCTCAAAATAATTGAGTATGTTCGCTTGTAAGCGAGTAGTGCGTACATTCGCCCCTCTATCTATTTTCATGTTAGGTCGAAAGGTCCGACCGAAGTCCCTCAGACGTTGACTTGCACTTAACATGGTTCTGGCGCTTACTCTGGTATAATATCTTTCGTTGAACTCTCGACATGCTAACTCGACATTATCGTCGCAACGAGCCAATGTCCTCACCATCTCCGTGTATTGAATATTGGTGTACTAGAATGTTTGATGAATGCACGTTAACAAATAAATGTGTGAAATAAGAGTAATATTGAAATATTAATAATGTCTTTTACTTCTTGTGAAAAGTCAGAATGACAGCAGGCAGTAACGACGCATGCGTATGTTTAAAATGCTTGTCGTTGGTCGTTACCGTACTTTTAAGGAGGTTTAGTTTCCAATTCTATCAATAACTAATCCTTTGAAATAAGGTCTAAATTTCCTTAAACCAACCATTTTTTTTATTATTATTTCAAGGTGTGTGTAAAGAAAGCCACTCCGAACTACAAATTTAGTTCTGCATTTAAATAAGACGTATTACTATGAAATAAGGATTAACCTTCCTTAAATTAACGTTTTTATTTAACGACCACTGCACATAGGATAGCTATGAGGGAATTGCAAATTCGGTCGTGCATTTGAATAGGCTTTATTCCTTTGAGATAAGGCATAAATTTCCTTCAATTTAATATTTTATTACCTTGTGATGAAGAGGTGATCCTAATTTCAGATAAATAAAAGTTTTTTCGTGAAAAATTAACGTATATAAATAATAACGGAAATCGATTCAGAAACCGAATCTGAACAACCTACTTTGAGGTCTTGCGTTTAATCTGTTACAAAGTGTATATAAATAAGGTGAAGTGAGGTCCTATTTATTATATTAGGGATTGACAGTACACCAGCTCACTTCATCGAGAGAGATTTTTACGCACTGTAGCTGATTTTAACATGTGGTTATGTCTTAAGAGCTGGATATACGCCGTCGACATTGCTCGATCGGGCACTACCGATGAAAATGCCCCACACGCGCAATTTTCGTGTATCGTTGACGTAAGAAATAATAAGGAAAGTTATTTGCAAAAATAAGCAGAAAAATATGCTGATGACATAAAAAAAAATCTTGTAATTGATAGGTTTGGAGAAACTATGAAAATAGAGGTTACTTACCACCACATATTATATTATTATTATTATATTAATAACTTAAAACAAAAACTTAAAACATGTTTTTTAATATTTTGAACCGCACAGAAAATGTTTGATATTTCTATAAACAATTCGGACAAAAAAAGGTTTTAATCTACCCCTAATGAAGCCTAACTCACGTATATCCTTAAATAGATATTTGAGCAGATTTTTGAACGTTTTGTGTGTAATTAATACCTCATGGTAAAGGTCAAATAAATGTTTTCCTTTCGTTCAGGCGCAAACACAACACCGCAGTGGCAGACAATACTATGTACGTATCGCAACAGATTGATAGTTGCGTTTCTGCTCCGACATTTTCAACAGGTGTTATAGAAAATCGTAGTCCCAGTAATTTATTTATATTTTACTAGTTGACCCAGCAAACGATGTTTTGTTTTATAGTAAAAAAATAGCCTATAACCTATTCTCAGACCTACCAAATATACACAAAATGAAACAAAAATCGGTCAAGCCTTTTCGGAGGAATTCGATAGCAAACACTATGACACGAGATTTTTATATGTCGGATCGTCAGGATTTAGTCCGATTGATTCGGTCATCATGTGGGCAGAAGATGGGTTTCGTGCGATGCAAACACACTGGGTATAGGGTACAATACACGGCGTATATTAAAACCACAAATTTAGCACAAACTCAATTTAAAATAAACTCAGACTCAAATTAAAAATAGACATAGTAACACTTAAACACATCAAATCGAATACAGTTTCGGGACATCTTAGCTCCGATGCGATCAGACACTGAATTCTGAATGTCTTCCTCGCTGTGGGCTGAAAACATCACGACTCTGTGAAGCGCTCTAAAATTAGTGGTAGATCACGTGTTCTCGATAATGGCGGGCTTGATTCGTTCCACGTTCGTACTATTGACCAGATACGACATATATATTACAAGAAAATAAAAATAACAGCTTATAAGCCGAGTGAGGAACCTCCTCAGAAGAAGGTCGACTTGGACACGGCACGCATTGTGAGGAAATTTCTCTCCGGATCCTTAACCACCGTCAGGTAGTGTCTACCAAAGTCAAAGTAAAGAATACGGAAACATAACCTTATAAACCAAAAAAGATACGTGTTGACAGCATTACAGTCAGTGAACATAATGGATTAATGACCGTAAGTGTCGACCAATATTTAAAGACACTTCAGGGACCAAAAACATCGGCACAACCGGTTTTGGGAACCCACAGAATCCCCTTCTGGTGGACAGGACGCCAGAGAGAGAAACCTCCTTATAATGCGAGCCATGTCCAGAAGCAGTACAAGCCTAAAGTTAGATCAAAAATTTAAGGTTGGAACATCTGGTATTCTGTTCCCAATACCGGTGGGCTACTGTTTTTTATATTATTAAATATTTTTATTTTTATACTAATATTTAATCATTTAAAAGGGTGTTACTACACCAATTGATCGATCATCGATCGATGCCATCGGTCGACATCGATTGGTGTGGCAGCTTTGGTTGATCGACGGATACCGTTCGACTAACTAATCGATCGATTGCCGGTCGATGGCATCGGTCGACGTTGATCGATTAAATCCGGCCATAATCCATCACTAATAATAATCAAGTAGCTCGATTGACGTCGACTAATCCATTCTACTATCGATCGATGCCGTCGATAGACGATCGAACGATTGGTCTGGTAACACCCTAAAGTATACCAATGAATAAGTGATAAGACTTTATTTCAGACGTAATGATAAAACAAGTACCTAGGTAGAATAAAGTGGATGTTTGTGATAGACATGTGATAGGTATTTAGACATACGATAGGATGTTAGTTTTACTAAAGTGGTTCTTGTAAATGAACTCTTGCGGGGAAGTACTGCCACAAAGTACGTAAGGCTGCGTCGCGCCCGAGCAGAGAGACCACTCAGAACAAACCGCTATTTTTCGCACGCACACATTGACATCACGTTTATAGGCATTCTCATGAAGTTTCAAGAAGATTTCAGTGTCGACTGTCCCGTGTTGTCAAAATGAATTAATGATGTAATTGACATTTCACGATTTTTGAAGATGGTGGGACCGGTCCTTCTGTACCCTTTGTATTTTGTGGTACTGCCGTCACGTATTTCAAGTACCACCTATTTCTGCCGTAAAACACCGTTGCTGTGGTCCGTCTGAAAGGGTAAGATTGTTGGTGTAATTACAGGCACGTCATTATCACCAGCTGGAAGACGTCCGGTTGAACAAAGGCCTCCCCCAAAAGGGAGGTTGGCTATAATCCCCACGCTTGGCAGGCGTCTTGGGGATCGCAGTGAAGCTATTAATTACACGAAAGCCGCTGCTGTTCGATGTCCGGATTTTTTCTTAGTCGCCTTCTACAACACCCTCGGGATGAAATTGGTGGCTGCTATTCTAATCCGGACACCCCACGGGTAGTACAGGAACATAAGACATTTCAATTTTGTTTCTAAGATGGCAACTTGGCAATGGACAACATCTTCATGGGCAACGGACTCGCCCATGAAGGGTTCCGTAGTAGCAAGTAACATAATAGAAAAGTTATTTTTATTTTTATATTTGAGTTGATTGAATGAAATGTAAATTGCGGTTTACGATTTATGACGTTTTAAAAAAAACTACATACTAGATCTCGTTCAATCCAATTTTCGGTGAAAGTTTACTTATCAATGTAAACACGGTATGGGTTTGATGAAAAAAAAATTTTGAGTTTCAGTTCTATGTATGGGAAACCCCCAAAATTTATTGTTTTTTTTCTATTTGTATGTGAATATCTTAATACGGTTCACAGAATACATCTACTTACCAAGTTTCAACAATATAGTCCTAATAGTTTCGGAAAAAAGTGGCTGTGACGTACGGACGCACAGACAGACGGACATGACGAATCTATAAGGGTTCCGTTTTTTTGCCATTTGGCTAATAAACCCTAAAAAGTGGTGGTGTAATAACAGTTATGGGACATTTTAGTGTTGGTGACAGGGAGGCACCGCACCTTTCATGCTTTTGGTATAGCAGACTAGCGACCCGACCCGGCTTCGCATGGGCCTATAGCCTTCCTGGATAAATGGACTATCCAACACAAAAAGAATTTTTCAATTCGAACCAGTAGATTCTGAGATTAGCGCGTTCAACCATACAAACAAACAAACTCTTCAGCTTTATAATATTAGTATAGATGTAGGTAAGTAGGGTAAGGTAGGTATGGTAGGTAGAGTAGATAGGTAGGTAGGTAGTATTGTATATAAAGACATCCTACAGTCTTATCATATTGTATGTTTATTAGTCATTGTATGATCAAAAATGGCGGTGACCACTTCTCATCAGAAGGTCAATTCAAATATTATCTAACCCTTTCCCTGTCCAAACCCACATATGGATTATTGTGATTGTTAAACTATTTTGTCTGCTTGGTGGACAGTCAACGTGTTAAAAACGTTCAAAATGTGGTCGCAATCTCGTCACAGCGGAAGTCAATGTTAAAGTCTTGTCAAAAATGAAGGAAATTCGAGATATTTTTGACAGATATCGACTTCGAGATAGATTCGAATGCAAACGTTTATAAAAAATAGAAATAGGGGTAAATTACCGCGCCTGCATTTCCACATTAAATATTTGTGGTTAAGCTGCAATACGCTTAAGTAGTTTTGACGATTAATTGACAATGAACTTTGTAAGGATGGAGGGATGTTATATACATGTAATCAATATGCCGTATCCGTTCAATAATACAGACATGAAACGAATCGCAAGCCCGCCATCAAGAACACGTGATCTACCACTTCTTTTGGCGCGCTTCTACAGGGTCGTGATGTTTTCAGCCCACAGTGAGGAAGACATTCAGAATCCAGTGTCTGTTCGCATCAGAGCTAAGACATCCCGAAACTGTACTCGATTCGTTATGTTTAAGTGTAACTATGTCTATTTTAATTTGAGTCTGTGTTTATTTTAAATTGAGTTTGTGTTGACTTGTGGTTTTAATAAACGCCGTGTATTGTACCCTATACCCAGTGTGTTTGCATTGCACGAAACCCATCTTCTGCCCACATGATGACCGAATCTAACGGACTAAATCCTGACGATCCGACAAATTTTAATATAATTAACACACACACACATAAATATATATGAGGGCCAAATTTCAGCTGCCGCTGCTGCATTCAGTGTGCCGTTCAGTCGTGAAATAGTAAATATGTAGTTAAAAATAGATCTAACTTAACGTAGAGAATTTTTCGAGCTTAATATTATATTGCTGTCTACATATGTATCTTGCTTAGTGATAGCTGTGCCAAAAAACAGTTATTCCTAAGCCTATGCATCATAATATTATCAGTCTTAATGGATAGATAATACCTATTTATACAATACAAAATCTGCACAAATGATAATGATTACCAAAAATAGCCGATATCAGATAAAGCGTAATCTAAATAAGTAGGTGAGGAAAAAATAATTACAGCTGTGACTATTTTTTATGAGAGGAAGAAGGAAAAACTTTGTTTATGTCTCAGATTATCGAATAAATGTCAGATATACCGTGTGGAACACTGCGAGTGAAGCCACAAAAGCAAATACAAATTCAATAACGAATACCTACAATCTCGTGATTGTATTCGCTTTTGAATTTTTATTAGTATTAGTATTTGTTTTTTTTTTAAAGTGTTTCGCTTTGTGTTTTATTGACTCGTGTCAGTACAGCGCGAAGCGAATTGTAGGTATTCGTTTTTGAATTTGTATTTGCTTTTGTGGCTTCACTCTCAGTGTTCCGCACGATCTATCTGCCTTTTGTTTCGTAATCTGAGATTTATGTTATAGGAGCTGACTTTTAGTTCACAGACAGAGAGAACGAGACTGAAAGTACTCCTGGATATGAATAATTATAATTAGTACTATAAAAACAACTCTTAAATATAGGCGGCTTTGTCTCTGTTTGTTATTTCCGACCGACTTTCGAAAATAAAGTTACTTTTTACTTTGTAGTTTTTGAAGGCGGCTGTCTTTATTGTGGCGTAGCTGGCTATTGGTACTACCTATATTAAACCTATATTAAGAATCGGTTTAGCACTTTTTGAGTTCCTCCGTTATAAACATGCAAAAATCAATTTCTTTAAGATATTAGTTTATTTGAAGGTATGACTCCTGATATACTTACCCCTTTCAAGTACCAGCCCCAATAGCCAAGTTACAAACGTTTCGTATCGTTTTTCTTTATAATAATTAACGCTTCGTCGTAATTCATTTTTGAATTTCGATCATGTGACTTATCGTTGAGATGACGTCATTCCCATATATTTGATTCGTTGTCTATTAGCGTTTCGATTATCGATTGTAGATTGTCAATTTGGGGGCAGGTATTTTTTACCTGAAAAAAATATCATGAGTCACGTTGAAACGTAGATCTGGCGACTCTGGCAAAAAATATCAACTTTTGTTGGGGTTTACTTTGTGTTTTTTTTTTAAACAAAAAAATTACAAACACCTTTTTTAAACAAAGTAACAGGAAACTTTAAGGAAAATGTCAATTTAAATAATAAAAAGATTAGGACTAAGATTATGCTATAAAAAAATACAGTGACAATTTTTTTATTGTTGATATGACAATAATCGGATGTTATTCATGATTCACTTTACTTTAGATTAAATAAGATAGTTGCTAAATGGACTTTAATCTGTTACGATCTGATAATAATATAGTAGCGCTCAATTAATTCATTAAGTCGTTGCTTATCACTTGATTTGAGATTGCTGTATGAAAGAAAATAGGTAATGTTGGGGAAAATGAAAATTGTAAGTATATTTCAAAGTTAAAGCATTTTTTTTTCAAATTTAAACTCACATCATTTATTTCAAATAAACCATTTACAGGCACTTTTGAGTTGTCAGAGTCAGACAGTCAAAAAGTTGAAGCTAGTTGCTCATTTCAAACACTGGCTTTCTATGGAGAAGAACGAGCAAGAAACTCCATTGAACATCTTTTAAAATCATTCATGTTGAATTTACGGGACACAAATGTGAGAAAAATGTAACAAATTGAGCACGTCAAAAGAGGTCTAGCGACAATTATATTAAACAATTCAAAATAAATTTAAAATAACCGAGGCAGCTAAGAGATGACCAGTTTCTACTGACGGCGCCCGTTCACAAATATGACGCACGGGTCGGCACCATTTAGCTCAATGAGAATTTAAATTTATAATTATTTACTTTAAATCGTGGATTCGGTTCCCAGGTCGGTTTTATTGGGTCTTTCTATCAGAAATTTCTCAGTAGCAGCTCAGAGACTGTAGTGCCCGGTTGATGGCAATAGTATTCCTACCCTCAAACGTGTGTTTAAAAACAAACATATCGAACTTGGTTAAAGAGAATATCCGTGGAGTTTCTTGCTCGTTCTCCTCCATAGAGACCTACACACGTTTTGGAACGAGCAACTAGCTTCACCTTTCCAACTGACTGACACCTGCATAAATCAAAAGTGCCTGTCAATAGCTTAATTGAAATAAATGCTTTGACTTTGCCATCGCTGGCAAAAAGTGGATGTTCAGTCACGAGCGAAAACAATACCATGTACACAGTTCATTGCAGTCAAAACAGATTTTTTCCTAAAGTGTGCATTGAAATGTCATGGTGTTACAAACATAGTATTTTTGATCCCAAACTACCTACTATAAAATAGGTTTTATCTTGAGAGTTTTAAGTTGAAATCGTTATTTCACGAGAACATTGCTTATAAATCTTGCAATCTGTATTATGCTCGTGACTATACAGACGACAGCACATCAAGCTATTCCAAACTGAGAAATTTTCCCAATCGAACATAAACCTTAATCTTTTATAATAAAGTTGAAAAACTATTCAAGAAATTTGTCAGATTGGGGTAATTTGATGTGCTGGCCTCTGAACTAATACTACTAGTCCAATCGCGTTAAAGAAACAGTGAGCTTAATTAGCTTAGAGACATTGTTCATTGACCAAATAATATCGTAAATACCAATCACTTTTCAGTTACACTGATGACTCACTATTTTCTAAAAGCAAATGGACACTGCTGCCTCCTACCTCTCGGAGAAACAGGCATGATATTGTTATGTTATGTTAATTATTTTCCTTATGTTTTCCTCCAATTAACAAAGGTACTTATTGATATTATTGAGATAAAGATTTCCATGAAACGGGGACACGACCACTTGTTGTTTGTGAATCAGTGATAGTATTATCTTATCATGTATGTATCTGTATAGTATATATACTTTCATGTTCAACAGTCAACTTATAGTCGCACTGCACTCTAAGGAGAAAACTACTGTGATAATTTACCGCACCAAAAGAAATTTTAAAAATGTAAGTAGGTTTTTAAATACTTTTCTTAGTTATCTCATATTATAAAAATATGTTAAGCACAATTGCTAGTATGTTTATTAAAATAGCAAATCTTTTGTCATACAGTGGAGTAAGTTGAAATATTTAGAAAGTAGTACAGTCAGTCACCATTGACACTACTGCCACTGTCTGACTACCATTGACTGCCACGGTTGACCCCAATTAGCTGACCGACCTTTGCATAAATGGTTGAAAACGAAAACGAATGGACAGAATGTTATAAATCTTTTATATTTTATTTACTCTGCTCAAATGGTAGAAACATATAAAATTCTATCGATTCGTTTTCTAAAAAATCTCAACCATTTGTGCAAAGTTGGGTCAGCTAATTGAGGTAACTGACTGTACGTATTGAAAACTTTTTTTTAAACTTATCTATTCAAAAGTTAGACAAAAATGTGGTGAAATTAACATTTACACTCAACAAACAGTCACATATCAAAAAGTATTCAATTAAGAAAAAGCCACAGTCTTCTAACAATTGAAAACGAGCAGTCATTAATTTAGTTACTTTGTTTCATTTCAGATGAAGTGCGTGATTCTCATCGCTGTGCTTGCCGCACTAGTAGCCTGCAATGATGCGGCTGCAGTACAAAATGCTGCCTTCAGGGCCAACATGTACCAAGGAGCTATCAGGCCAGGAGATAGATTGCTTCACAGGTATGTACCTTATTGAGAAAACCATGATCCTGGCTAGGACATGAGATACTTTCATTATAATTATTTATTAGTTGATGATATTATTTCCGATGATTCATTCATATCCCTATATTCATAAACAGTATACTATTAGATTGTAATTTTGAAATATTTTCTAGAATTTGACTTAATAAATTCATTTAAAAAATAGTAGCCCACTGGTATCGGGAACAAGGTCCAAGCTGTTAGGGTTCCAGAGAGAAACACCTCCTAATAATATGAACCTTGTACATTAATACTAGGTATCTGAATCAAGTCCTTGATATAACTGCCTAACGAGACTCTCCTTAGGTGTTAGTAGACTCTTGACTATTGGCTGTAACAACTATCATGTCGACAACCTCAATAAGCAAGTCAAGATACTTAATCAGCTTATCCTTTGGACCTTCGCGAGGTTCACGTCATACATGACTGTAATGTCAACAATAATCAGGTTTCAAATGAGTCATGCTATTATTGTGATAACTGATAAGCAATTGATATAGTTAGACATTTCGTAAGTTTGCGAGTTTATTGACCAATGAGATGTATTATCAATGTTATCAGCCAATTTTACTGTCATCCATTCGATTAAAACAGATAATCATAAAAGGTGATAAGCTCTATAAAATTTTCCGACATTTCTAGATGTCAATAGATCGTAACTTTTCCCTGTACTTAAGCATATCTTAATATTAACGTTTATGGGTTTGTTCTTTATCGTTTCGGGTTTTACCGACAACTATTGAACACGATCAGAATCTTTTCTAGGGTTAAATTCGGGAAGACGTCGACGAAATTAATAAAGAACTATTATCTTTTCAGGAACTACTACTCCAGGTCACCTATTTTCAATGCAGTACAGTACCAGGACATCACTTATCAAGGGGCCAATAATGTTCGTATCTCCTACATCGCGGCGACTGAGGTGGGTGGGACCCAGTGGGGCATGCCCACCCTCAGAGCAGGAGGCGTCGGCTGGAGTAACGTGACTATCAGGTTGACGACAGCCAGGGGCTACGGATACTACTACATGGTCGAAATCTGGGGCCAATAAGCGTTTAAAAGATTAATGGACAACTTTTACGACGATGAATGGTTTTTTTTAAGACAGGGGTTATTAACTGCATCAGGGGTTTCGGAGGATAGTGAAGGAGTAATAAATTTAGGTATAATTATATAATGTAAGAAAAAGTGATTTAAAAAATTCTGATTAGAATAAATTATTTTTTAATTTATTTATGATTTTTTCTTTTGCTTTTCCTAATTAATGTTTGAACAATACCTACAATGTAATGCCCTTATAATTAGTTAAGTCAGTCCGTTTGATTCAAAGTTATTGACATTAACAAACACCGTTTGCTTTGTCCATGTCCATTCAACTGATTTCATTTCATATATTATACAAGATAAGAAAATAGGATCCGTTTCTCTATAAAAATCGACATGTTATCTTTCGAGCGGTAAGTGTTGTTTTATCACTACACACTATAAAGGAAACAGTCATGTGTTACCTAACAATGTGACAATGACTACTTGCCAATGTTACAAGATATGATTAGATTGGAGTTACTCTGTTATCTCAGTAAGTTACCTTTGTTGATTGAATATTGAAAACTAAGATTGCAATAAATGTAGGTCTTTAAAATAAAAATTGTTATCTATAACAGTTAAAAAAAAAAGAATTGATTGCCGAAATGCAAAGCCACGGTAAAGTAATAATAATAATAATAATCGTTTATTTTTGGAACAAAAACAAGTACAGTAAGTGGACAAATTTGAAACGATGGTAGCTGAAAACTGTGGCGCAGCTACCCACGCCCGACTCCAAGTGAGAAGGTAAGCTGTTCCAGGTTAATACATAACAAAGTAGGTAAAATAAAAGAAAAAATAAAATAAAATAAAAATAAAATGTGTGGTAAAAAAGGAGTTAAATTGTGTGCCGTGAGTAGAATGTGGAGTTGGGGATGACGATGGGTTCGAGTGTTAAGTGTGGGCACAGTATAAAAATATGAACAGTATGGAAACTTGGCCTATTTGTTGAAATAATTACCTACGCTCGCTCCATTGGAGCGTTAAGGTTGTCACTCTTGATGTCTGTAAAATTGATGTTTTATTGTAGCAAACTTTTTTCACGCGTTCAGCGGTTAGAATTTGGCTGGTTATCTTACCCTCCTGGTCAAAATTTAAATCCAAGATAGCGGCTGTTATTTTATTTTAATTTATTAGTCATGGGTGTCATTTTCGTAGTTTTCGAGGGTGCTAAAGCCAATAGTGAGGTCAAAATGTAAATCTAAGATAGCGGCTACAAAATAATTTAAATATTTAGTTATGGGTATCGTTTCCATAGTTTTCGTGGGTGCCAAAACTGATAGTGAGGTCAAAATCTGAATCCAAGATGGCGGCTTTCATTTTTTTTAATTTATTTGCCATGGGTGTCGTTTTCGTCGTTTTTGAGGGAGCTAAAGTCAATAGTGAGGTCAAAATGTAAATCCAAGATGGCGGCTTCCCTCGAAATTATTGAAATGACTCCCATGACGAAAAAAATTTAAATTTTCATTGTCGCCATCTTGGATTCAGATTTTGACCTCACTATCGGTTTTGGCACACACGAAAACTATGAAAACGATACCCAAGACTAAAAATTAAAACAAATTTTGAATCCGCCATCTTGGATTTACATTTTGACCTTACTATTGGCTTTAGCACCCTCGATAACTACGAAAATAACACCCATGACTAATAAATTAAAAAAAATTACAGCCGCCATCTTGGATTCAGATTTTGACCTCACTATCGGTTTTGGCACCCACGAAAACTATGAAAACGATACCCATGACTAAAAATTTAAAAAAATTTGAAGCCGCCATCTTGGATTTACATTTTGACCTCACTATTGGCTTTAGCACCCTCGAAAACTACGAAAATGACACCCATAACAAATAAATTAAAAAAAATGACAGCCGCCATCTTGGATCTACATTTTGTCCTTACTATCGGTTTTGGCACCCACGAAAACTATAACGACACGCATGACGAAAAAAATAATTTACACGAACAAATAAAAAAACCGCCATATTTGTTTCAAATAAACTCACGAATTTCATGTGAACTTATTTGTAAAACAAAAATGGCGGCTGCTAACATGTATATTCAATATCAACAATAAATCATTCTTACCTTTCAATAATAAATAAATGTATTACACGAATACTCGACACTCGTTCAAACACGGCATCCGTGAGGCCGTGACTGAGAGCACCGCGACTATCGCTTAGGGTATCGTAGATGCGCGCGTCTGTGTGAGTGTGCCGTTTCGAACGGTTTGCTCTCCGTTTCCGTAATCTTTATACTGTGGTGTGGGTGAGTAAGTGAGGTGCGAGTAAGGCAGGTGAGTGTAGGAATGTGAGTGTAGGAGTGTGAGTGTAGTTGTACCTAATTGTGTACTGAATGTGCGTGTTTATAGATATTTAAACTTCCACGAGTTTTTCAGTTGCATCATAAGTGAGTGATCTTAGCCAAGTGTCGAGTCTTTTTCGCGTTTATGCCTGGTATCAGAATAGATATAGATTGTTTTATTTATACTGTTGCACATTTTACAGCTTATGTAATTAAAGTGGCGACGTGTTGCAACAGTTGTTCGAGGCTCGATATTACAAATACGTTCAGAACGACGTCTATTGCTACTTAAGTCCGGATCATATTTAAGTAAGGAATATTTACGGAGCACTGTCTGAGAGACGTTTAACTGTCTGACGGACAGGACCTGGCAAAGAGAGTAAATTGAGGTGGTAGGAAAACGGGTGGGTTTCTTCGCAAGGACCTTCAAAACCGCTCTTTGCGTCCTTTCAATCCGCAACATCGCCGTTTTGTGAGCCCCCAGGCCGTCAAACAATCTGTAAAAATAACTAATTATCATTAGAGAAACTATCGCTCAACAGCCGAGTCTCGTGTCAGATGCAGAACGCGGTCATCTTAGATACTGTACGTATTGTGAGGTTGCTTCCTTTTTATTCAAAGCAGATTTAAGTTTTTTCAAGTTAGATTTTTCAAGTTAGATATTTCTAAGCACCATTAGATTGGGAGGGGAGCACCATTTTTATAAATATAAAAAAAAAACTATTAACAGTTTATTTTCTAAAATATGTAATAATATTTTTTTTAACATATTCTTTTAGATATTTAGAACTATTATATATATACTTTATTTTTTAGAACGTTTATGGTTACCCAGTAACTAGGTTGTGGAGGTCAGATAGGCAGTCGCTCCAAGTTAGACACTGGTCAGCTGCATCCGGTTAAACTGGAAGCCGACCTTAACAAAGTTGGGAAAGGCTAAGCAGATTATAGTCCAAGATCCGAGGATTGCCAGACCTATGAAATTAAAGCATGGCTGTTTTGAGAACAAATATAGCTTGAGGTAAGCTGTTAATTATACCTAGTATCAGTTGGATGACAGCTTACCTTAATCCACCGAGGGAGATTTTTACAGAACAAACCGGCAGAAAGTAGTTGGTTTTAAAATCGACTTCAGGTACTTGCGACGGCGGTTCTAAGGCAGTTTCCTACTTTATACAATTCAGGCCCAAAAAGGCGGAGCACAGTATGAAGGGAATGTGCGGCAGGGCAGCCAAGGTCAGGTCTCCTAGCAGTAATACGGACTGGCCATAAAATATGTCGGAGGCCAGAAGTATGTACAGACGCCAGCACATCAAGCCATACCAAAAATATGACCCTTTTATGATTTTGTAATAAAGTTAAAAATCGAACTAAGAAATTTGACAGATTGTTGTAGCTTGATGTTCTAGTCTGTACAAGTATGCTGCGTTTCCAATTCATGGTAGCAGAAGGAACATCGTGCAGATTTACCGGAGCCCGGAGTCCAACATAACTCTTCATACTTTCTAGTAAGAGGGACATCCACGTGGATTTTATTACGAAAACATTTTTTTTAGGTTTTTCCTAATTAATTCTTAATGTGTTTGATTCTATTAGGGATAACGGCTTATCAAATAAATAGGCCGCTATCCTTAATACAATCAAAAACTTGATTTATTAGGAACTAAAATGGCGGCCCGACAATGAATATTAGAATATTTTGTCAGATCATTGATCTACAAAAACTTATCTAATCATTATGCATTTGTGTATTATATATATAAACGTACCTCAATAAAATATCAATTAGATTCATATTTTATTCAATCACGGAATAAAGAAAATAAACTGAAAATGTAAGTATTTTTTTTTATTTTTTTTTTATTTGGAGCCATTTATTAATTAAATTATTATGTGTTTACATAAATGAACATGGCGGTTGAGAGGATTGTCATGCTCACTCAAATATCTCGCTGATGGCGCGTGCGTTGGATCATTCGGCAAAATGGTTGACCTCACGAAGATCCACGCGTCAGGTTTGTGAACGGGCGCTGTCAGTAGAGATTGGTCAACTCATAACTGCCGGGGCTTTTATCTTAATTCTTTTTTTAATGTTTTGTAATGCTCTTTACCTTCATTGTTCTCACATATAGAAGCAACAAGAATAATGTAACCAGTATTTTGTAAAAACTTGATTTAAAAGAGTGTCCTTGGAGATTCTTACTCGTTCTTCTCCATAGAGACCTACGTACGTTTTGGAACCAACAACTAGCTTAAATTTTCTGACTAACTGACCGAGTCTTTGACAATACAAAAGCGCCTGTAAATGGTTTAATTGGAATAAATTGTATGCTACAACTTTGACTTTAAAATTATTTGTATCTTACAAGTAAATTACGTAAGAAATTAAATATTTGCTACAATCGAGTCATAATCGAGTAAAATAATCGATACATTTCAGATGAAGTGCGTGATTCTCATCGCTGTGCTTGCCGCACTAGTAGCCTGCAATGATGCGGCAGCGGTTGCGGTACAAAATGCTGCCGTCAGGTCCGACTTGGTCCTTGGATCTAGGGTACCAGGAGATAGACTCCTTTACAGGTAATAATAATAATAAGGAATCGGACGTGCCGTTTTACAGGAATCGGAAATATCATACAACAGGAATCGGAAGTAACGTACTACAGGAATCGGCAGTACCGTACTACAGGAATCGGAAGTACCGTACTACGGGTATGTGCCCGACACAGTTCTTGGAAATGGAAATATCACGTTGTATTGGGATCGATCTATCATCATTGACAGGACTATTATTGTTGCCAATAAGGCTGAAATAGTGGTGATAGATAGATTAGTGCGTTGCGCAATGGTTGTTGATATAGCGATTCCGCATGACGAGAACCTCGTAAAAGCTAAGAAAGAGAAACAAATGAAGTATCTTGACTTAATTGGCTCGCGAGTTTGTCGAAATGTGGGATGTGAGTATAGCAGTCATTGTACCGATAGTCGTGACGGCCATTGGAATTATTTCCAAGAGCCTCGACCAACTTCTGAGAAGGCTCTCGTTGGGCAGCTGGATCAAGGGCCTATTACAGAAAGCGGTACTCCTGGACACGGCACGTATAGTAAGGAGATTCCTCACTCAGGAGCCCTGACCACCGGTAGCTTGGACCCTGTTCCCGATCCGGTGGGCTACTATTTTTAACCGACTTCAAAAAGGAGGAGGTTATCAATTCGAATGTTTATATATATATATTTTTTTATGTATGTTCGGGCATAACTCTGTCATATGTAGACGGATTTGTAAAATTCTTTTTTTGTTCGAAAGCGGGGTTATTCCGAAAAGGTCCCATATAAATTTTATCAAAATTGGTACAGCCCTTTTTGAGAAAATCAACAAATTCCCCAAAAAGCTTACTTAGACGACGTTTTAGTTTCTTCAATCACTGGAGGACTCACAACCTTTTTTAAGTGTGTTGCCGTTTCTTAATTGATTTGGATGTTAAGGCAACACTAAAAAGCGAAAAGATGTAGTAAAGTGACCCGCGAAATTGCAAAGATGTAAGAAAGTTTACAAGAATAATAAAACACGAACAACGTAAAACTATATTAAACTAATTTAATAAAGCATCCAAAAAATCACTTGGTTGACTGGTAGAGAATGCCTAAGGCATTACGACTTTGTACCTTTGTGCATGAAGTATAAATAAATAAAAAATTACTCCACATCGCCGTCATGTGGGATGTTTGATGGCAATGCTTAACCTCTGAATGAGGTAGAAACAAGCTCTTGGATCACGAGGAGGTGTCAACAAACCTTTTAGAAATTTCCTTATTAAGTAGATGAGCATTCGGACCACCATTTGTAAGGTACCTCATGTCCTAAAAACGAGCCAGCTTTGGAACTACACAAGAACGCATGCCTTCTTAGCCACGGCTAAGGAATTGAGGTACCTTACATACGTTCAAATGTGACGTCCAGTTGCTATATACGTTGTTATAAACACAGATTATGGAACAAAAGGCAGATAGACCGTGCGGAACACTGAGAGTGAAGCCACCAAAGCAAATACAAATTCAAAAGCGAATATCTACCTTTCGTTTCATAATCTGAGATTATAAACCATTATTTGTTATTGTATAGGAAGACATTTTCCATGGATAATAACTTCAGCCGAACGCTTCAAAGTACCTACTTTAAAGCGTCAGATGTTAAGACGTGATCACAAGTTGAGAATTTTAGACGAAACCATTAAAGGACTAATTATGTCTTTTCAGTCAGATCTACCGCAAAGATGGAGATTTTAACGGAAGTCAGATCGAGTTTGTCAATTACCAAGGAAGCTTCAGTACCACAATCACTGGCATATTCGTAAGAGAGGTGGGAGAGAGCAACGGTGCGTCGGCTGCTGTGTTACGGGGAGGCATCGGCTGGAACAACGTGCAAATCGTGCTGCAATCCAGAAGATTCTTCGGTTTCCACTATTCGGTGGTTATCTATGGCCTTTAAGCATGGCATAAAAGAAAATGTAATGTAGTACAACATTTATGATTTAAAATGGATTAAAAAAAATAAAAAAAAACCGCTACATTTTCAAATAACTATAAAATTTGGTTTTTGTTGCTTTTGCTGTAATCAATAATTAGTTAAATGACGTCACATAATTCTATTTGTCACAATTTTGACAGTTCATAAAAATAATGTCAATTTGGTGTCAATTGTAATGATTTTCAATTAATAACGCTGGATAATTCCATACTTTTTAAATTAATTTTTTAATATTATATTAATGCGAAAGTAACTCTGTCTGTAATGCTTTCACGATGAAAAGGCTGAACCGATTTTGATAAAATGTGGTATGGAAATAGTTTGAACCCCGGGGAAGGATATAGGCTACTTTTTAATCTGCGACTTCGTCTGCATCTGCAATAACCGACATTCACGCGGACGAAGTCGCGGGCAAAAGCTAGTTTTAAATATATTCTAAACATACATTTGGATGAAGGTATACTGAAATAATAAGTTTCTGAATGTACCTAATAAATTTTATTGTGTCATATTAGTTGGTCGTAAATAATAAATATTGAGAAATTGTGGGCCGGCTTTTTGGTCAAACTAAGGCTCAATTTTGTTAGAAAAAATTAACAATAATTAAAGAATATTTATTTATTTGACTTTCCCTAATGAAAGCGTGAAGCATGATACTTATGTACAGATGCCAGACCATCAAGCTTTAAAGTTTGTTCCAAAACGATAAGGTTCATATTCAATTGGTAAAATTTGACAGTTTGGTATAGCTTGATGTATGTACTAACGTCTGTACCTTCATAAACTGTCGTCTTTTCCTATAGAGTTTACTCAGTCTAACTGTAAGATATAGAACGCTACCTATTACGATCCTAACATCCTACTCCTACTATCCCACTAATATTGAATAAATATAATGACCAACAAAAAATACTTACTAAATACCTAATGTAGTAAATGATCACCAAAACTAAATACCTAATGTAGTAAATGATCACCAAAACTAAATACTTACCACATGTAATAAATGATCACCAAATCTTAGAGTGCAAAATAACCTAAATCTTTTTGACCCTTAAGTCCCCCCTGGGGCGGATCCGACATGGTTAGGTTAGGTTAGAACTGTGACCCCCTATGCACGAGGTGAGCGAGCGGAGTGAGCGTGCCGCGGCAGCGGCCGCCGAGTGCCGGAACCAAATCGCTTTTATTTCTACAATACTTTAGAAAACACAATTTTGGTGATCATTTACTATTTTTGGTTTTATTTTATTTACTATTTTTGGTGATCATTTACTAGATCTGGAGGTTCGTTAAACATATAATTGCGAACATTTGTGAGGATGGATGGATGTTTGTCACTAATTCACGCTCAAACGGCTGGACGAAATTAGAGCACAAATATAGATTATAGATCATTTTTATGCTCTTTTGTGTTCCTGTGAAATAATTAAAAACTTCAGCTGAATTCTGAAGGGCGCGGGCTGAAACTAGAAGAATTTGTATGCTTGACCGCGCTAATCTCCGAAACGACTGGTCCGATTCAGATTTTTTTTTCCTAATAGAAAGCAACGTCATTCCTGAGTGGTTTAAATATATTTTATTATCAAAAAAAAAATACCACGTAATGATTTTTTTAAACCGAAGTAATTTATTGCCGTTTGCCGTCTATCGTTAGTGCACCGGATATTTCTCTTAAAATAAAGACTACAGCTCAGATTATCAAATAAAAGGCAGATAGATCGTGCGAAACACTGCGAGTGAAGCCACAAAAGCAAATACAAATTCAGTAACGAATACCTACAATCTCGTGATTGTATTCACTTTTGATTTTTTTTTACAATATATAGATATTTATATTTAGATATTTATTTAGTTTTTGTTTTTTTTAACAATGCTTCGCTTCGTGCTGTACTTACTCGTGTCAGTACAGCGCGAAGCGAATTGTAGGTATTCGTTTTTGAATTTGTATTTGCTTTTGTGGCTTCACTCTCAGTGTTCCGCACGGTCTATCTGCCTTTTGTTTCATAATCTGAGGACTACAGTACTCTTATAGGTAATATGATAAGGTTCAAGACTTCAAGGAATAGTATTGTTATTATTTATTTATTTTCGGCCTATAATAATAATAATGTCCTGTAATAGTCCTGCACCAACCGGGGGTTGTCTTTGGGTGCACTTGCATAGTGCATACAGGGATAATCGTCGGTTGATGTCTTATTTCATATAAAGCTACCTAAGGGGCCTCTGCGAGTTGGCTTCGGCTCCTCGTACGCCTTACAAAGGCCCGGGACCTCTGGGTCCCGAGATACATAAAGTATATAAAATATAATAATAATAATAATAATTCATTTATTTCAGGCTGCATAGGCCCATAGATAAATACCTTAACCTAAACATACATATTTTATAATTTCTAACTTGTGTTAATAGGGACTATAGATAGTGGGACGCCAATGAAGGGCAAAGGTCTCTCTTTCTTCTTCTCTCGCTCTGTCTAGAGTTAGTGTGGACCATCTTCGTCTGGGTCTATCACGATACAGTGGTAAGATCATTATCTGCAATACAATTTTTTTTTCAATTTCTTGGTTCTGGCTTGGTGATTTAAACAAAAGCTCATAGGCAGATGAATACTGAAGGTCGATCTAGTAACTCTGGCAACGCTGAATTTGACACTTTTATTAGGTTATGTAATTTCTATTTGACATTTTGCGTAGATGGGCAATAGAATTTTTACTATTCTGTCTGAAAATTGGGTCTACCACGACTTACTACATTATTTTCCATTATTATCCATTTCCATTATTTCCACCCTTTTCCATCACTCATAGTCCGATGGAACGGCAATCCGACACAATTGGGGAGAGATCAGGCGTAGGATTAAAGACTGTACGTGCTTTTCGAAGCACGGCGGTGTCACACAACCAAGTACCACACTGCAGGCTGCTATAATTGTGAAATTCATCATCATCATCATGTGAACCTTTAGACGCCCATTGCTGGGCATAGATCTCCCCCAAGGGAAGGAGAGTTCAGCCGTAATTACTATGCTTGGCCGATGCATGTTGGCGATCGCATATGGTACTCAGAAGGATGCTGCTGCCCATCCTCCAAAAAATTGCTAATGGAAAATCCAAATACACTTTGCCTGACTTTGGGCATCTGACTGGGTTCAGTTCCCATGTTGAACAAAGTGTTATTGGGTTTTTAGAACCTCTAGCTCAGCAGTTGTGCTTGCGATTTTAAAACAAACGGGACAATACATGATGAAGTGAATCATGAAAAACAAAAAGAACAATGGGGAGGAAATTTTTGATAGAATTAAACTTAAAATATAAAATACTTTTATTCGTAACTTCCTATGAAATTTTAACTAAAGATAAAACTGTTGTAAATCGAACTCTAGGGGCAGAATCTTTAGGGGCAGCGCAAACGTAGATACTTTTTGTTACCGACACAGGAAACCGTAGTTGCTGTGTCCTGTAGCGGCGATCGGACACAGTCGCCGGTTGCTACTCCTGGGCACTGGTAATTCTCTGGTCTTTCTCCTGGTCACGTAGTTGCTATGTACGGTGGCGGTTGCTCCGAACAATTGTAAGGAAATTTGTTAATGTGTCTTATATCTTCAACTGGCGACTTTTAGTTTCCAGTTACCGACACCGAACACTTTTTGATCGGCAATGAGTATGTGTCAAGTGGAAGCAAACGGACAAAAAAATGTTTAGGTACGTCTGCGCAGGGAGTGGCTGATTTCATACTGGTTATATAGAAATCAAATATTCAATGATAACATGTATGAATGAATGAATGATACCTTTATTTGCTAGCTGACACAAGACACCAACGTGTCCACGTTTGTGCAACGCCTTTTGAATTTAATGAATTTTTATTTATATCATAGTTCTTTTTTCAATTCTATTTTTTTTTCTGCCTGATCAAAAGAGGGTTGCAAAAAGTTATGTAAGTTTCTTAAACGTATTTGTCATTTGTAAAATGTTATATATAATTATGCACAAGTCCCTACTCGAAGCATTAAGTGTACAGTCAACAGCAAAAGTAGATAATCAAAATCAGAAATTCAATACTAATGAACGGAGTTCGCGACAGAACTGTGTGGCGTCGAAGTGATTCAAAAGAATGTGTGTGACAATCACATACTTTTAATACATAAACTAGTAATAAATTATATAAATTAGTGTTAGTAAATTAGTATTGAATTTCTGATTTTGATCATCTACTTTTGCTGTTGACTGTACCTACCCTATGTCATGCACTTGAGCGCAAATGGGCTTGTATTGTCTAATAGTGAATCATATTCTTATTCTGATACCTATTCAATTGTTCCTATTTTGCTATTGATCAGTTTGGATCCAAAGAGAAGTAGCTTTCCGGATTCCTAATATTTTTATTAATAAAATATAGCACTCAACGATAACGTAGCTTCCTAATATTGAAAAAAAAATCAGAACCGATCTAGAAGTTTCGGAGATTGGCATCCTCAAACCAATAATAATAATTATTATTTATTTCTCACCACAATATAGGTACAGTCAGCAAAAAGATAGGTATGCAGATCGTCAGAAATGGTTGAAGTTTCCTCAAAAACTGATGAATGTTTTCGAATTAAATTTAATAAAATCTTTGAAATGTTTATTCTCTATTAATTTGATTATATTTTATTCAAAAACATCCATCGGTTTCTAAGTAAGCTTTAACTAAATATATCTGACGACAGTGACTACCCTGCATACCTATCTCCTTTGCTGACTGTACATTAGAGAGGTATTAATACATAATGGTTATAATTATACTGTGGGAGACTGGTGCCTAAACTAGACTTGAGGTCTGTATTTCAGGACACCAGGACTCCACCCCATTGGGTAATGCTTACATTTTAAAGTTATGTACTTGTACAAAAGAAAGTGCAGGAATTTACAAAAAGTCTATTTCAATTATTGGTGCATGATGTTAGTATGATTAGTATAGGTATTTGGGTGAATGTAGTGCGGGTGAGTAGCAACACACAAATCACCCACACATACTCCTGTGTGGGTGATTTGTGTGTTGGGGAGGGCGAATAGAGTTTGTCAAACTAGTGATGACGGGACAGCAAGTAATTTTTCCGTTTTCTCAAAATTTATCTCCCGGAGCCAACTGCTTACTTTACATACATTTGGCATGCTGATCGAAACCAAAAAATATAAAGGGAAGGACCGCTCCCGCTATCTTCAAAAATAATTACCTAAACTTGCTAGATTCACTAGGGCTGCTACTGTATTGACTCTGTAGGTTTTATTTGTGACAATATGAATTTTTATTGACAATGGTTGGAACTCTTTGCAATTTTTTATATCCAAATTTTCTTGTTCGTCATTAAAAGTCAATAACATCATTTATTCATTTTGACAACATGTGACAGTCGAGACTGAAGTCTGCTTGAAACTGCTTGAGAATGCCTATAGACGTAATGTCAATGTGTGCGTGTTAAAATGGCGGTTTGTTCTGAGTGGTCTCTTATAGCATACCTACGCTTTATTTACTTTTTTATGCATGCAATCATTTTTTCACAATTGCTGTTTCTATTTTATAATACTTGTTTTCATAGGATTCATTCAATCTTTTAATACTTAATATATAAACTAAAAGTATTTACCTGTTTTCCATAGCTTCATAAAGACTGTGTGTCTGCTAATTAAATATTTTATAGGTATATTATAAAAATCTGAAAAATAATAATTGTTGTGGTTGTGATATGTTTTCTAATGACAGTTGTCAACCTTGACAATTGTCAGTTATTCCTTTTAATTCGTTTTTGGCATGTGTAACTTAAATCCTTCATACTGATATATTTGTTGTCGCATAATAAGTGTGTATTGCTGTATTTTATACTAAACAAAGGGACACCCGCTAATGTATCTGGTGTTCTTAAAAATCCTTTTCGCACTAACCGAATAAAAATAACTCGCAGATTACAATAATTAAGCCTGGCCGGTACTAAAATACCCCTCTATATGACGATACGGACGTTCCAGAAATAAAATTCATACTTTGAAAATAATATGTATTTCGGAAGAGCCGACTGGAAGGAAACCTGTCAAATGAGTCAGTCTAGATCTCGCTGTCGATTAAGTAACACGCTGAATTACTTAGAAGTCTACCAGTCCACAACCAAAAGTCGGTAACAGCCCTTGGTCGTGCTATCGAGCTGTCGCGTGCCTGCTGCTCCCAGGGCGGGTCCTACTGTTAGGATCGCCTGGGGACCTCCGTCCCAAAGCTAGGAGCCGACCGCGGCAGTCTATCTTCGGCTGATCCTGTTTCCCGGCCAGGCTGTGGAGCCTGGAAATCTCTGCCGCTAATCTAGTGCGTCTAGGTTAGTGTTTTATATATCTCTGTTTTTCTAATCACTACATTTTGAGAGCTATTCAATGTAATGTACAAGTCTACTTAGCTTTTTATTTCATAAAACGTAGTAGACCTGCTACATTTGGCGCCCAATCGTAAAATCATAGCTATCTCTATCATTTTCTTCAAAATTCTAAACATACTAGATCATTAGTACTATTTATTTTGACTTTTTAATTTGGTTTAGACTCTTGTGTGTAAATAAAATACTAATATTTTCTCCACAGCCCTTCTCGTCGTACTGAACATATACATACTATACAAAAACTTACACTACATCCCCACACACAATCCTCTTACCTCTCAGGTAATTGGCACCCATTCTTCGCTTGTGAGTTTTAAATCACTCGTTGGTTACTTACAAGTTGGGGTTTGGTTTACTGTACGACGTGCTATAGGGCAATATCCTATAGTCGTTCTCACCTAAACTTTTACTCTAAACTAAACCATAAACATGTTGTTCATGTAACAAGATAAACATTGCATATAAACAATTATAAATATTTTCTAACAACCTAATGATGAAGGCGATGTGGAGGAATTTTTTGATGCCTTTTTATATTAGTTTATTTTTTTTTTTTGTTTAATAGTTATAGGTTTTTGTTTCTTTATTGTACGTGTAAATATGGTACTGATTATTATGAATAAATGTATTTATTAATGATGATAAAGAAACTAATGAATACGAGTGAAAGAGAACAGCAGACGAGTTTGGGAATAAGATGTATGTAAAGACAACGTAATACTTATTTATCACTATAAATATGATGAAGAAATTAACATTACCCATTGGAGAACATTGTTACAAGTAAGATATTAATGTATAATACCACACTCTCTGTTTGGGCGCGACGCAGCCTCAGCTTCGTCTAGACACTCTGCTTCCTTCTAGAACGTATTTAAAAAAATAGAATGTTAGTCTTATTGTTATATGTCAGGTAAATTGACTACTAGCCTACTGCGGTCACAGGCACACGTATAATTCTATTACACGGAGCGTTGATAAATAGAAGTCTCTCTTTCATTGAAGTTACATTACGGCATCCTCCCATAGTAAATTATACTCACGGTACCAGTAAGACTCCACAGTAGTGAGCACTTGCAGTACTGTAAAGGTTGTATGCATATGGTATGCTGGTCGAAACCATTGACTAAATGTTTCCTCTAATAACTCTGGATTAATTCTAGAAGCTCTTCGTATTTGTTAGTCTTATTTTTATGTGACTAGGTATTGTTTGACCTGGAGCCATCCGAGGCTACCGTGCTCTTTCAAATATATAAAGAGGATAAATAGTTGTTCCGTCTTTATTATTAGAACCACCACTAACGTAAAATTGTACACCGATCTGGTACCGTAAGGGTTTATCAGGTTTAAGATCTTACAGTACCGTGCATGCACGACTACAGGTTGACACAAACAATACTGTCCGTGGACAGTACGACACCATTACTGCTCCGCAACCGCAGTTGAAAGAGCCCGAAATCCCTTAACGCCATTTTTCAAAAGGAAGAGAGAGACATTGCTATATGTGTATGTCCAATATTTGTAGGTCACAGGGGTCAAGCATGACTGATCTTATCTACAACCAAGGTCAACTTGCATACCTGTAAGTCGCAGTGAATAGCACCACCCCATTTTTACCCGTGGGTGTCGTAAAAGGGGAGAGGGATATTGACCGGAGGATGAGCAGCAGCGTCCTTCTGCGTACCTACCATAACATCTAGGTACTGCGATCGCCAATATGCATCTACCACGCATGGTGATCACGGCTGAACCCCCCCTTGGGGGAGATCTATGCCCAGCAGTGGGCGTCTAAAGGTTGACATAATGATGATGATGTAATACACACGTTTCTACAAATGAATGTCTTGTCTGCCTAGCCCTTTTCCAACTATGTCAGGGTCGGCTTGCAGTCTCATCAGGTGAAGCTAATACCAGAAGGCTAATTCACGTAATTTTATGACGCGCCGATGAAGTTGTAAAGCAAGTTTCAGTTAAGTCCAAGTTTGAGTGAAAAAAGGTATTCTTGAAATCTTCGAACTGCGCGTAGGCTGCGCGTGAACTGCACATCAATTGTACGACAACCAAACTCTACCAAACTTACTTATGGTGTAGCCTCATGAGAGAAAAATATTACTAACTAAATAATTGAATAGAATCGATTACATTTCAATGAATATGACGTTATTATAATATTAAAATAATACCCCAGTACAGATTTTGAGACGTCAAACGAATAGTAGAATACCTATCATGTTGCGTTCCGAAGCAAACAGTAGAATGCCGTTATTGCGCTTACGTGACGCGATCTTGACGCGAGCGTATCTGACAGCGGTAGAGAATACGAAAAGCGTTGTTTTGATCGAAACTTATCTGCAACTGCACTGAAACAGCACTTTTTAAGTTACGTTAATTAGCCCACAGAGCTTTCCATGAAGCGACTGCCTATCTTACCTCCACAACCCAGTTACTGGGAAACACGATACCCCCTGGTAAGACTGGTTGTCAGACTGTCTGGCTTTTGACAACTGATAACGACTATCATAGAAGCTTGACGTACTGTCCGAGGCTCGGAGGCGTCTCAGTATGAAATGGATGGTCACCCATCCACAGACTGACCGCGGCAAGAGTAGCTTAACCTATACCAGTTGATGCTTAAGGCATTTCTTGTTGTGTCTTTTATGTTTTACATTATTGCCGGACACTTTCCGTTGCCCATTACAGACGTTTTGAAGATCGGAACTTTTACACGAAAACAACTTTTTCCTACATTATTTTCCTTATGGTTTCACCCAATTACAAATCATTTTGATTGTATTAAGATAACAATCTATTTTTATAAAAAAACAGCTGCCTAACTTGTTGATGAGTAATTATTAGTCATTGATAATAATATTAAGGAATTATCTTATCATTATGTATTTGTTATGTATATATACTGTCTCCTAACGACGATAACTTACATACACTCTATACTCCAAGGAGATAGCTACTGTGATCTCTTTACAAGACCAAGAAAAAAATCTGAAAATGTAAGTACTTATTTATATTTAATTGAATTTAAATAATAATATTATGTTCCAAGAAAAAGACAGGGGAGCTTAAAGTGCATCAAAAAACTTATCCACATCGCTGTCAACGGGACACGTGCCCAACAGGCTGGCAGCATTGCCACGCTATATTGCAATGCAGATTTGTTGACCCAAGAAAATAATAGCCCAGCCTTCGGGTCCTTATTTAGACTTTTAAGATTTGTATACGAGCTCAACTGTCAATTAGGAGACACAATAGTTAAACAATGACAAACGACTAATATTTGACTTCTGAACATTTAGAGGGGTGTAATGCATTAAATAATTGATAAAAAAAAAAATATCTTATCCAATCAATATTAAAATCATTTTCGCATGTTGTTTTTTATTTTATTGTTCAATATATTCGAGCCATCATTAAATTGTTAACTTTATTACATTTCAGATGAAGTGCGTAATTCTCTTCGCTGTGCTTGCCGCACTTGTAGCCTGCAATGACTCGGCTGCAGTTCAAAATGTTGCCTTCAGGGCCAATATGTACCAAGGAGCTATCAGGCCAGGAGATAGATTGCTTCACAGGTATGTACCTTGTCGATTAAAGATTTGGATGTTTCGCATACAGGGAGACCGGAGATCGTATACCTAGCAGGTAAATGAGAATAGAAAAAGAAAGAACTAAGACATTAAATAAATCCCACTAGCTAGTTTATAGACATCTGGTTACAAATCTGTGTGTCTGCAACAAACAAGTTTTTTTCTTCCAACATTTTTATCTAGGTTTGCACGACAAGATGAAGAACTCGACCAGGAACCTTTTCAAAAGGCCTCATTTCGAGACAAGTCGAATTTGTCAGTTAAACTCTAAGCTTCAGTCAAAAATAAAATCTTTGTGTCTTTTCAGGAACTACTATTCCAGGGCACCTATTGTGAATGCAGTACAGTACCAGGACATCACTTACCGAGGTGCCAACAATGTTCGTATCTCCTACATCGCAGCGACTGAAGTGGGAGGGACCCAGTGGGGCATGCCCACCCTCAGAGCAGGAGGCGTCGGTTGGAACACCGCGACCATCAGGCTGACATCTGCCAGGGGCTACGGATACTACTACATGGTCGAAATCTGGGGCCAATAAGCGTTTAAAACATAAATAGACAACTTTTACGACGACTTTTTTTGCGACGGGGTTTAATGTGTATCTGAAAGGTTACTTTTGTAATATAAAGAAAGATCTTTGTTTGAAGAAATGTTAACCAATTAAAATTCTGATTAATAATAAATTATTTATTAACGTATTTATGGTTTATCTTGTTTTGCTCTTCCTACATAAGGATTAAAATAAAGCATGTAAGTGTCCTGTGATTGGTATCTTAGGTTTTACTGGAAAATCTTAGTAAGTTTGAGCTTTTACTATAACATTTATGTAAATTGTTCCGACAATATTAGCAAAGTTAAACGATAATCTCTCTATATGATAAAAATAAATTGTTATTCGTTAGTCTCGCTAAAACTCGACAACGGCTGGACCGATTTGGCTAATTTTAGTCTTACAATTTTTGTGGAAGTCCAAGGAAGACTTAAACGGTAAAAAATTGAAAAATCAATCATCATCAGTTAGTCTAACTATTCATTAAAAAAATTAATTGTTTTTCATCAGTTTCGCTAAAACTTAAGAACGGCTGGACCGATTTGGCTAATTTTGGTCTATATTTGTGGAAGACCACGGAAGGTTTAAATGGTAGGAAAATTTAAAAATCCATGTAGAATAACACGTTAGGTACAGTATAGGACAACGTCTGTCGGGTCAGCCAGTTATGAACAATATTAGAGCAACTTGTTCTTCTACGACATTGACACACACATACGACTTACTATCCAAGTACTATTACTCCTCACTATTAATAAACACGAAGGTTTATGAGGATGGATGAATGGATGTTTGTTACTCTTTCATGTTTTAACGGTTAAACAGGCTAAGGCATTAAGTCCGACTGTGTAGGTACCTTTGTGCATGAAGTATAAATAAATAAATAAATAAACAGAATTAGCAGAAATTAGGCACACGAAGATATTGATCTAGGATAAATAGGATTTAAATTGTTATGATGTTTTTATGATCTCGGATCTCTATAAGTTTACGGAGATAAAGTCATGCGCAGAAGTTCGCAGTATGACACATCACTACTAAATTTTTCGCGAAATACAAAAATATCATGTGATACCTATACAAGGTGTAGCGTCAAATACGCAAAACCTGAAAATAGTTTGATTGGAATAACGAGCAGAATCAATTGAACCACTTTTTAATATAGGTCACATTTTTCAAAAAAATCTTCATTATACATGTTGCCCTGTCTATTTATTAATAAGTCAAGCCATCACGTGCGCAAACCTGCCAAAATAGCTAAACAAACACAAATGGTTGTCGTCCAATTTAAATTTTCTCATACGCGTGATAATAATAGTTCTTATGTCAATGCAAATACGAGTCTTGGTAAAACTAAAACAGCACATAAAACCTTAAAAAAAAAAATTATGATTCTTTTTCTTTCAGAATTAGGTGAATTGAATTAAAAATCATTTGGAGTGTCTGAGGTTTTGCGTGTTTAACGTTACACCTTGTATAAGTTCTAAACACACTCATTATTTTTAAGAGGCTTCTAAAAGAAAGAAAGATAGAAAAAGCATATACTCGCCCGCCAGGACAAGAACACACAAACATACATGTTAAATAAGAAACGAAAATTGGTCCTGTACGAGGCCAAAAGGTGTATCCTATCTCTGTATGGTGCTGTAACATAAAAAAAAAACGTCAAAGCGCTGTTATTCTGATGGGCCCAAAGTTATGCCACGGTCAGATACGAAAAGCATATAATAAAAATAAAGTCTAAACGAAAAAACAAATATAAATAGGTATGTAAAGTATAATAAATTCGAAAAGTAAAATAATAATAAAATACATCTACACCCCACGTACAGTAACATGTTAGTTAAAGAGGACGATATGCCTCCTGGCAAGTGGTTACTAGGTAGGGTTGTGCAAAAACATCCTGGAGCTGATGGTCTAACTCGTGTCGTAACTCTACAGACACAATCGGCTGTTATAAAAAGACCTACGTCGAAATTATGTATACTACCTGTATCCAATTAAAACACGATTGTATTATATCTAAGCAACATTTCGAATTTATTGTTTAAACCGTTGTCCAAGGAGATTTATTGTATATAGTTATAAGGATGTCAAGGGTTTTAAATATTTTTGTACATGCTTCTCACCAAGGTTTAAATTTCAGGGCATTCAAGACATTATTGCCTTATTGAGCACGGTGGGCGGTATTGAAGGACATTCGGCAGTAAGGTCCTTGGTGGGCGGTATGTTCGAGCGGGAAGCGAAATCATAGTGCGGTCGCTCGAACTAACACTTAGGGTAGTTAGTTCTGGTTAGCTCCCTAGATACCGAGTTAGATCGCGCTATGGTTTCGTTACCGCCGTTTGGTTAGGTATCGATAGATTTTTTTGTTGTAAGTGTGAGCAGCGAACCTATTGTTATCTACTAGTACTAAATATATTGGTGAAAGTTAAAGTACAGTGTTATCATTGAAGTTCTCCTCTCCAAACCGAACCGACCCTCGAGCTTGTTCATGGTCCTTCGAGAGTACAGAAAGGATAGATAGGCAGTCGGTTCGTGTAAAATACTGGTACTTATTTAGACTTTAATAGTTAGACTGTAAGCCGACCGATGTTGAATCGGCAGAAGATGATGATAATGTGGCATCTATCAACCTTCACTGGAGGAACATGAAGGACTCCCTCTTACAGAAACGAGGTCTATGCTTGTCGAGGAAAGTTTATTAATCATCATTTGCCTAGCCTTTTCCCAACTATATTGGGGTCGGCTTCCAGTCTAACCGGAAAGTTTATTGATGTTTATTATAATTTGCATTTTAACCTTTTTTGTCAAAGACGATTTATGTGATAGGCTCAGATTACCAAACTTATGGCAGATAGACTGTGCGGAACACTGCGAGTGAAGCCACAAAAGCAAATACCAATTCTATAACGAATACCTACAATCTCGTGATTGTATCGCTTTTGAATTTTTATTTGTATTAGTATTTGTTTTTTTTTTAACAATGCTTCGCTTCGTGCTGTACTGACTCATGTTTGTACAGCGCGAAGCGAATTGTAGGTGTTCGTTTTTGTATTTGTATTTGCTTTGGTGGCTTCAATCTCAGTGTTCCGCACGGTCTATTTGCCTTTTGTTTCATAATCTGAGGTAATAGGTATAAAATAATTCACTTGCTTTTCTTTGTTAAATATTGCATAACCGACATGGGTTGCTATTTTTAAGATCTCATTGTAGGTACTTAGTTACGCAAAAAATAATTATTATTCTCATTCTCAAAGAACAAAACAAGAGACAAAAAATTGGTTCTCTGTTAAGTCGGTTTACTGACGATAGTTTTACGTGATAACGTCATAAAGAAACATAATGGCTAACATAATATAACATAAGCAAATAATGGCTTCCGAGGTGGGCGGAGCTTATTGATCGTGCCTCTCTATCGCTTGTTCCGCGCTCTCGCTTGCACGCTCAGGCTCCGGTGGAACGTGACACTTTTTCGTGCGTGCAGCCGGTGTTCATCGATTTATAAGACATTATCACGTCAAAAATAAACAAAAATTATTTTAAATAAAATATTATTTTAAAGCCGTTTCAAGTCAACCAAGCTACTCTGTATGAGAAGAGGCCTGCAGTTGGAAAATAATAGGTTGGAATGGTTTCAAACATGATAATTTTGATTATTTGGCTCTTTTCAGCGACTTAAGATAAGGTAAGGACCACTTCATATAACTTTTCCTCAGACCTAGGTACTTATCGAGATTAGGATTTATTTTTTAAATAAGTACTTTACAAGAAACTGAATCACTGTCGCTTTATCACGGATATTGTATTTTTATCGAATCGGAAATCTGTCAACAAACTTATGACTAATTTTGAACGGACAATGAACAGGAGATCCGGTTTACACAAGCTTTTATTTGACGTGCAATTTTTGTATACAATATGTATGTTAGTTTAGGACAAACTTTGCAACTGAATTTTGAATTAGTTCTCGTAGCCCAAATTTGCTGAAATATGGTGTCCATGTATAAACCTAATGACAATGCAATATTATGATGTCCTGGACCTGATGCTATTGTCAGGGCCACCTGCATACCATCCCAACTCCGCAATAGCTTACAGAGCCACAGTATAAATATTAGTACTACCGTACAGTAGCGACACGCTCCGCCTCCCTCTGAAACCGCTCCTCACCTCTCCCAGCGTTGTACGACTGCACTGGGAACTGCGTTTTTGTTCGAGCAGCGCGTAGACACGCACACACACGCACGTATCTGTACAGTCTGTTATTTTAGTAGTAGTGTATATAGGCAATTATATTGTTTCGTTTTTATGGAGAGTTGCGGGTGTGACAGAGCCATATCGTGTCTAGCCTTGCTAGATTTGCCTTAACAAGTAGGTGTAGATACTTTAATAAAGGCTCGTTTACAAAACTTATCTTTTTTTTTTAAATGGAACAACCATTTATAAAAAAAAAAAAGTTTAATGTGATAAATTGTCAAGCGAGCTTGAACCGCTGTGATTGGTTGTTGATAATTCAGTAAACCAATCACAGTAGCCTATGCGCGGAATCGGGTGTTACCTAATGCTAGGGATTGGTAGTTTACCTCATATACTCATAGCACTGAAGTTCACCTAATAAGGGTTTGACAGAATAGTATAATTGTTGTTTATGAGTAGTTGATGTACTCGTGGTAAAGGAAACAGCGAGTTCTTCTAAATAAGGAGGTCTATTTTCACCAATCACCATCAGTCAATCAATAGGCAGGAACAGGAGTACGTTGTCAACCTGTCGCGACCCAACCCGTGAAGAAAGTGAACGAGTCATTTACTTAAGTAAAGATGGCTACCGAGAGCGCACGCTATAGGTGATGTCCGTATTATTTAGTAATATTTGGTGTTGGGATTCCAACAAGTGTGCATATTATTTTTTTCCATTTGAGTTGCGGTCAAACGCATTTTAAGAACTTATAAAAAATTGGGATATCAGTTTTTTTCAATTCATTTGGCTTTTATTCCGGTAGTAGAGTAGACCGGCTGGTCTTCTTTACCATTAAAAATATTTATACAACACTGTAATGTAACTAAAACGGTAGGTACCTACTGTATGTTCCTATGCTTGTTAATTGTACTTAGCTTTTGAAATTCGTTCAAGCAATCCAACTGCAAAAGATGGTGTTGAGATGAAACTTACCTGAAAAAAATGAAAATATACATTAATTTGACATTACTGTTCTGAAGTGACAACATTTTACATTTTGAGCCGAAAACGTAATATGATAACATCTGCATTTTGTCACGGCAAAATTAATACATTCCGTGTCAAAGTGCTAATGTAAAATAATACATAGCTTTCCAAAAAAATTCAATTATCGAATTAAAAAAATACGAGTGTGCTTTAGAGCATACGACTGAAGTAAAACTTCTTTAGCTCCATCTATAAATGTATGTATGTATCCGTTTGCAACTGGCTATGAGAGAAAGAGAGAAAGAAAATGTGTGCTCGCACCTCTCTCTCAGAGAGACAGTTACGTTTCGTATATTACTGTAGGGGCAGTAATATACGAAACGTAACTGTCTCTCTTTCTATCTTCACTAACTTATATCTCCCTCTCAATTTCCGTTCGCCTCACCCGATCACACTTTTCGTAAAGCTCTCGTCACGCCTTCACCAGTCTACTCCCCAAGTCAAGCGTGCGTAAAGAAGTTTTACTTCAAAAATAGCTTATATCGCTTCTTGGAGTTCAAGTTAAGTCAGTCCTAAATGTCATCAAAATCAGTTCAGTAATATAGCCCTTAAAGTGTAATAAAAACTCACAAAGATCTAATTAAACGTTATGTACAGACGCCAGCACATAAAGCCATACCAAAATGAAAGATTTCCCCATTTGAATATGAACCTTATCGTTTTGTAATAAAGTTGAAAATCTATCAAAGAAATCTGACAGATTGTTGTAGCTTGATGTGATGGCCTCCGCCTCCGTACAAAGTCAAAGTCAAATCATTTATTTCAATTACACCATTATAAGGCACTTTTGAACGTCAAATGAGAGAAATTCGATTCTAGTTGGCCATTCGAAAAGGTAGTTTTGTATGGAGGAGAATGGGCAAGAAACTCCATACTTATTCTTTTAAAAATTATGTTACCAATGTTTGAATTTACATGAATTATATAATATACGTGAATACGATGTACCTTACACAAAAAAACACTATATTAAAGTATACACACACACACACTACACAGCACACAGCAGCAGCAGCAGCAGCAGTAGTTCATTAACGTTTTGACCGTCACAGTCATGTATAGATGACAAACCAAAATGACAGACTTCTATACGTAATTCCATAGAATGTAACTTAACTTGGCGCCGAGGGCACGTATTTGCTTTTTTGACGTGGGGATTAAAGGTGGTCTACTTTATTTCACCTCTAATAGCTCTTTTAAACCGACCTCGAAAAGGAGGAGGTTATCAATTCAGATGTTTACATTTTTTTTATGTATTTTCGGGCATAACTCTGTCATATACAAGGTGTAACGTCAAATACGCAAAACTTAAAAATAGTTTGATTAGAATAACGAGCTGAATCAATTGAAACACTTTTTAATATAGATCACATTTTTCAAAAAATCTTCATTATACATGTTGCCCTGTCTATTTATTAATAAGTCAAGCCATCACGTGCGCAAACCTGCCAAAATAGGTAAACAAACACAAATGGTAGTCGTCCAATTTAAATTTTCTCATACGCGTGATAATAATAGTTCTTAATTCAATGCAGATACGAGTCTTGGTAAAACTAAAACAGCACATAAAACCTTTAAAATTTTTTTATGATTTTTTTTCTTTCAGAATTAGGTTAATTGAATTAAAAATCATTTAGGGTGTCTGAGGTTTTGCGTGTTTAATGTTACACCTTGTATAGAAGGATTTGCAAAATTCTTTTTTATTTTTCGAAAGGGGTTTATTCGAAATAGTCCCATATAAAATTTACCAAAATTGACCCAGCCCTTTTTGAAAAAATCAACAAAATCCCAAAAAAATTACTTAAATGACGTTTTAGTTTCTTCAATCTTTGGAGGACTTACAATTTCTTTTAAGTTTGTCGCCGTTTCTTAATGGATTTGGATGTCAAGGCAACAACAAAAAAACAAAAAAGTGATTGTGCTTTTTTTGTTATCATTAATCCACAAATAATCGCGACATTTTCTTAAAGAACCTAGATATTTAATGATAAATACAGAATGTATGAGCCCCTAAAATAGCTAGACGGGGTCGTCGGAAACCTTGCCGTAATAAGGCCTTCGCACTTAGAATTTTCGGGGGCGTGGAGGTGCTGTGAATGGGGAAAATGAGAGTTAGAGATTAACTTATTAAGATATATTTGGCAATATTTGTCAATCTACGATTTTTTTAGGTATCAAGATTGTAAAGATAAATTGATAAGAATTACACAATATTATAGTTGAGTGTTTTTGCTAATTATTTTTAATAATAATCTTCCATGATAATAATCTTATCAATAAAAATAAACGTTTAAATATCTCCCACACTGAAAATATTGAATAAAGTCACACTGTACTCTAAGAAGGTAGCAACTGGACATACATAAGTGAGAAATTGAAAATGTGAGTATTTTTTAATAAATTGTTGTTTCGTTATCATTCTAAGGGCTGACTTTTAACTTACTGGCCATTTTTCAGTGAATGAAAATACTTAAGAATATGTACAACTTTTACTATAATAATCATCGATATATATGTATATATTTCTATGATAATAATCTATATAATAAAAAATAATCGTTGTTCGTTATTCTCGCTAAAACTCGAGAATGGTTGGACTGAATTGGCTAATTTTGGTCTTAAAATAATTGTGAAAGTCCAGGGAAGGTATAAACGGTGAAAAAATAAAAAAAACAACAATCGACAAGACTACGTCTGTCGGGTCAGCTAGTCTATATAATAAAAATTAATCGTTGTTCGTTAGTCTCGCTCAAACTCGAGAGCGGCTGGACCGATTTGACAAATTTTGGTCTTCAAATATTTACGAAAGTCCAGGGAAGGTTTACATGGAAAGAAAAATGGAAAATCAATTGACAGGACCACGTCTGTCGGGTCAGCTAGAAATAATAAATTTTATTGTCAGGCAACTGAGGCCCATAGATAAAATACACAAATAATCATAAACTAACACATATAAAAACCTGAAATGTGCTCAATACATGTTGATCGTATCGTATCAGGCTGTGTAGATGGCGCAGTGGTTTAGCGATTGACTGCTGCGCAGCGTGTTGCGGGTTCGAATCCCGCCCAGGGTAAACATTTTTGTTTTAGAGGTATGAGGAACAGAGTGTAAAGTTCTTCATCCTCTATTGAAAAGGGAGGCTCCTCCGACCAGACGGGTGTTGTGTCTGGTGGGCTACTGCCCGACGGTTGTAGTCGGGATTTTGTATATATCCTAATGTCGCGGATAAAGGCCTATTCAAACCTGAGCGATATTCGCTGCCGCTGTGGGTAGAGGTACATACCGCGCGGGTTTCGCTCAGGTATTTAGTATCAAGTACCGCGGCTAGAGCGACCTGAGCGATATTCGCTGCCGCTGTGGGTAGAGGTACATACCGCGCGGGAGCAGCAACAGTTACAGTTACGCACGATATTCCTTGGCGAAAGGACGCGTTTGCAACATGGCGTCATCGCAACGAACGAGTAACGATTCATTTATTGAAAAAAAAAAAAAACTAAAAAAATTTGAAAATTTCTTACTTCTCTGAGCGAAACTCGACTACCGCGCGTTATTCTACCCACAAAGATAGCGAAATCCGTTTTGGTGTGAACTGTAATATTACCGCATACTTACTGGGTTTTCTCTGCCGCAGACGGTAGCGAATACCGCTTAGGTCTGAACAGTAATATTACCGCATACCCACTGGGTTTTCTCTGCCGCAGACGGTAGCGAATACCGCTTAGGTGTGAATAGGCCTTAACTCTGCTTGCGCGATCTAGGAAACGTCGGTTGTAGTTTGCTTCATGTGCGATAGATGTCGCTACAGTGTGACGAGCACTCGTGTTTGCCTTGTTTAAAAAATGATTTTTCAAAAACGCTGATACATTAAAATTATTAATAACCAACCTAAAGGCTAAATAATTTTTTTTTAGGGTTTGAACTACAATACTAACTGGTTTTCTATTTATACATTCATATCCTATTTTACGCCCTCATGCAGAGGTTGATTTCCCAAAAACACTGAAACACGGTTTTTAGGGTGTTTAGGGTTCTTAGGGTTCCGTACCCCAAAAAGAAAAACGAAACCCTTATAGGATCACTTTGTTGTCCGTCTGTCTGTCTGTCTGTCAAGACCCTTTATCTCGAGAACGCGTAGAGGTATCGAGTTAAAAACCACATACTAAGGTCCACGGTCCCTTGAAGTCGTGGAAAAATCAAACTTCTAAGTTAACGTGAAAAAAAGATACGGCCGTTCATGTAGCAAAAAACGTACATTTTGACACTCTCAAGGGAATCAAAATATAGGGTACTTTCCGTTAACCTAGAACTATGAAATTTAACAAATATTATCGTCTTATACTATAAATACAGAAAAATGTCTGAAAACCATACATTTGTAATTAAATTATTAAAAATATATTCTTTATTTATAATGAGCTTTTGTCCGCGATTTGGTCCGTGTGAATGCCGGTTATCGCGGATGCAGATGAAGTCCCGGATTACAAAGTACCCTATGTCCTTAAGGTATAAGCTATTTTCATAACATATTTCATCAAAATCGGTTCCGTCGTTTTATCGTGAAAGCGTAACAGACAGAGTTACTTTCGCGTTTAAAATATTAAAAAAATAAAAATAGTATGGAATATATTATAGTGTGGATGTGGTAACTTTTCAGATGAAGACCCTCATCCTCATCGCGGTGTTGGCAGCACTGACAGTCTGCCATATTGCGACTTCCACCCCAATCGAACCCGAACAGTACCAAGAAGATATCGCTCTGTTCCAAGAAAGTGGTGAAGTGTACGAAAAAGATTACGGTCAAGAAGCAACTGGAAGAATAACACGCGATGACGATTTGATTCTGTTTCATGAGTGAGTATATTTTTATACGCTAATCATCATCATTTCAGCCGAAAAACGTCCACTGCTGGACGTAGGCCTCCCCAAGGGGGGGTTTTGCCATAATCGCTACGCTTGGTAGGCGGGTTGGCGATCGCAGTATGGTTGTTACAAAGGCACAGAGGACGCTGCTGCCCATTCTCTGGTAAGTCCCTTAGTCGCCTCTTACGACACCCACGGGAAGATATGGGATATATACGTTAATACTCAAACTCAAAACCCATTTATTTCAGACAAACCATTTACAGGACTTTTGAATTGTCAAAGAGTCAGTCAGAAAGTTGAAGCTAGTCGCTCGTTCCAAACTTAACTTAAATTTGGGTTTACCAACAGCTTCTGTAAACATTAGATCTTAGGTAGATAACAATACATAGAAAGTAACGGCCTTAAACAATCGCCAATTACAGGCCAACCACCATGTAACAAATTAAGATATCACAAATAGAAACAATAACATTTCTGAAACTAAAACTAGTCTAGAACTTAACTAAAGTTAAAACATAAATTAAAATAGTAACAATATACTTTTACAAAGAAATATGCATAAAAATGGATTTAAGGACATTAAAATATAAATAAGCACAAAAAAATGAGAAAAAGGTAAATCAAAAGTGCAAATTATCAAGTTGTATTTTTCGGAACTGTAGTATTTTGGGTTTAAAAACTAGGTTAACTACGTTTCAATGGACAAGAACGAAAAAGAAACTCAATTAAGAACACTAAATAAAGGTTGTCATATACTTATTGACCCAACACTCGAAAAGCACCGTCCATTGTGGTCTTTAGATGAACTTCCATATAAATGCACTGACTTATTAACTCCTTAACCTGACCAGATCGCCTCGCATGCAAGCAGTCCACCCGCTTATCGCGCGTTGATAACGAGTAGTTGCATTAAATTGTTGGTTGGTATAAATGACTATAATCTTATCTCATCCTCAGCCAAAGGTCGCAACTTAAAAACGTATAAATGCAGTTTTAGCTCACGAAAAGTGTCTGACAATATATAATCCTTTAAAACTTATTACAAGAACCAGGCAGATACCTTTGGTATTTGTTACATAAAAGAAGTCTCAGTTTTCAAGTACACCTCTACATACGTTTCTAATTTTAAACTCCTCATGTAATAATCAAAATTACTGACTTCTATAATGGGTGGGGCAAGTCTGGCGACTCTAAGATCATAAACCATATATTTCTACTACACGTTCTACAGGCTCCCTTCGTTCAAATTTACAGTGGATATAACAGGGAGTAACTAATACATCTACCTAGACTTTGCCCAACTATGTTGGGGTCGGCATTCAGTCTAATCTAATGCAGCTGGCCAGTGTTTTACACGAAGCGACTGCCTATCTTCACAAACCAGTTGCTAAGTAACACAAACCTCTTTGTGAGACTGGTTGTCAGACTTTCGGGTAATAAACGAATAATTCTGAGAATATTTTTGTCTTTTTCAGTGAATCCATCGACATTCCCGGTATCCCCAACACTGTACAGTACCGAAATGTGGAGTACTTTGGCAATTCTTCCACCAGCATAACCCGTATCAGAGTGTGGAACCCCCCAGTAGTTCCCGGACACACACACATCATAAATAGGTTCACTTACGCCATTGTCCAGTTTACATCTCCGCCTGGCGTCGGTCTAAGGACTAGAGTTGAAATATTTGGTAATTACGAAAATTAGAACTGATTCTAATAAAGCCATGGAAAACTGTAACGACAAAAAAATTTAATATGACAGGCAAATAAGTTTATGACTAATATTTCCAATTTATTTAAATGTACGAGTAACTACTATTGTACTTATTTTAGAATAAAGAAAACAGCAAATTATTAAAATTATTTCCATTTAAACATTTGTGTTTTTTTTAACTTATTTCTAACTAGCTTCTGCCCGCGACTTCGTACGCGGATCCTGTTGCTTATGCCAGCGACAACGGGGTCGGCAAAATCGAAGATCTGAAACGTCTGATGTCGAATTCTAAGAGCCCGGGGACGGGAAACCAACGGGATGCGCGAGACGATTCGAGACGTTCAAAAAGTACAATTTTGAATCATACCTCCGATGGCGGAATATGTGGCGTAGTCAATCTTAAGAGTATACGTAAATGCACTCCGTTCCTTATCAACCCATGGAAGGTCGCTATGCCCTACCTCCTGAAGAATCGGATGTGTCTCAGATATAGCCATCTGAGACACATCCGTTTCTTCAGATGATATCGACATTCTGTTCAGAGAATGTCGAAGTCGATCAGAATTCAAACGTTCGTTGCGCTCTTCTTCTGTCTCTTCATACCGTACTTCAGCTATTCTTTCGCTCTCACTTTCTAACTGATTATGAATATTTTGTTGTGTGCGTGTTCGGGACAATGTATGATAATCTCGATCAGCAGTTAGTCGTGCATCACGTTCATCACTCGGTTCAAAAGACCTGATAGTAGATGTGCGAATACGCTGAGAACTCAAGCGTGATTCTCTATCCGTGAACGTGAACGTCTCCGACTCGCGAGACAATGCGTGACGTTCATGATCAGCGGTCAGTCGCGCATCACGTTCCTCACTTGTCTCTAGAGACCTAGAAGTCGATGCGTAGATACGCTTGGAACTTAAGCGCAATTCTCTATCCGTGAACGTCTCCGACTCGCGAGACAATGCGTGACGTTCACGATCAGCGGTCAGTCGCGCATCACGTTCCCCACTTGTCTCTAGAGACCTGAATGTAGATGCGCAAATACGCTGGGAACGCAGACGTGCTTCGCGATCTGAAGAGGTTTCCACGGAGCGATTTGCAGCCTGATGTTCTCGAACAGCATTAAGTCTCTCCTGACGCTCTTCGGTAGATTCTTGGGATCTTATGATCCTCAATCTTTTAGCTCCTTTGGAACATTGAGAAAGATTTGACCTCTTTCTAGGCATGGTTATAGTTTTATTGTGAAGAGATACCTGATCAATTAAAAACTAAGTGACTGCTCCCCTGCGTTACCGGGTAGGCTACCGTGTAAAGGAAATTAAACACTCAAATAACATAAGCTGGAAGTCATATTTAACCAATTTAAAAAAAGGGAGTTTTGACCAGTAGAGTCAAATTTTCCATGATAGACAGTTTAGGACTGATTTTTGATGACGCTGGTAGTCATCAAAAATCAGTCCTAAACTGTTACCGCCTTCACCGCGTGGAGGTACTCCCAGCTTATTTTATTTTATAATATACAGTGAAATGAGTGACAGCTTTACAGTAAAATTAGTGATAGCTTTGATTTCCACATCAGATGTTTCTGATCTTCGATTTTTATAAGTCAACAGGAAATGCTCATCAGACCAAACAACTTTTGCTAAGACGTCATTCCTCTAAGTGTTATGGTGTAGCTGGGCTCTTGGAGTTCCACATCAGGTGTTCCAGATCTTAAAATTTATTCTCTTAGCAGAAAATGCTCATCACGTGGAACAATTTTTGCTATGGTACCATTTTTGTATCTCTTATAGTTTACTGTTGCGGTTCTGCATCAGAAGTTCAAGTTTCCAAGATAAATTATAGTCTATATGTTGCCCAGACTTAATACCTATACAACAAAAAAAAATCATTCAAATCCGTCCCGCAGTTCCGAAGATTAGCGTGTACAAACAAACAGACAAACAGACAGATTTTTTTTTTGGATTCGTGCTCTATTACTTGTTAACCCCCCTCAATTATTACTTTTTTAATATATTCAATGTACAGACAGTTTTTTTACTGTTTTATTATATGTATAGATGAAGAGACAGAGCGTGGCGTCTTTCCATTCTGGACGAGGCCAGAACATAAGGGTGTGAAACTAATGACGCATAGATTGCAAATCACTTTTTATGAAAGTTTTCCAATTAAACCCATAGAGAATTACCTTAAGAGCATGTATTCGATTCGTGACGAAAACTTCATGTTTTTGCGGTTTGGCCAGAGCAATATCGTAATGATGTGAACCGATAATTTGAAGATAATTACAGTTTTAGAAAGATTAAGTTTTGATTTAGGGAACTACAGAGTAAGAGTATAAATTTTTAATGATGATTTTTTAAAGCGAATATAGTCCTATCCTAGCGTTTTACGAAAATAGACGTCAGAGTTAACTTTCAGGACGAATACAACCATTACAGAATGCCAAAATATTATGTTTTAAGCATTTTTCCAACAGGATATACAGTTTTAAAGTTTACTACAGAGTCAAAATTACGAAAATATTACTATTATGTATTAAAAAACAATGTTGAAAAAGTACAAAATCGGTTCACTTTGACAATTTTTTTTCACCAGTATTTGAATAAAAACATAACTGATATATTTATTTTATGAAAATAAAGGTTATGCTACAGAATATTTCTCTGTCCGTTATACGAACTAATTTATTTTTGACAATTATTTTAAAAAGCACTGTAAAACATCGCGCGCTGTCGTTTGCCGGTCAATTTCAATGATTCGTGCTTATTTCGTGCGTATTTTTTTTTCTGATGCTCACAACCAGACCATTGTGTTGTACTAGTGTGTGTCAATGCTGCTTCGCCATTCTAGCAATCGTTTTGGTTTTGAGTTGCGCTCAATCGAATATGCGCCCTTAACCAAAGCATTGGTACATATTAAGGAAAATTGTGTTAATAGTTTAGGCTTAAGAGTATTGTTAGAAGCACTTCACTTTACACTAAATTGACTTTGTGCTGTCTTGTGACACTTGTCCGCGGAAGCTACGGAACATCACGTCCTGCGGCCAAAAGTCTTCTTCCAAGACGAGGCCGACGACGCCTTGAAATTGAAAACGCTTTTTCCCATTAATGCAGTCTTTGACATACGAGTATGCGAGCACAGTTGATTATTGTCACGTCTGTTACGGGAGAAGGTGTCTGCTAGTCGTAGAAATAGAGATTGATTTACTTTATTGATTTTTCAATTAGTTCTCGTAGGCCCAAATAGGCTGAAATTTGGTATTCATGTATAAACCTAATGACAATGCAATATTATGGTGAGCTGGACCTGTACTGCCACCAGGGTCATCTGCATACCATCCAAACTCCTCAATAGCTTACAGAGCCACAGTATAAATATTAGTACTACCGTACAGTAGCGACACGCTCCGCCTCCCTCTGAAACCGCTCCTCACCTCTCCTCGCGTCGAACGACTGCTCTGGGAAAGGCGTTTTTGTTCGAGACACGCACACACACGCACGTATCTGTACAGTCTGTTATTTTAGTAGAAGTGTATATAATTATATCGTTTCGTTTCTATGGAGTGTCCCGGTGTGACAGTGCCATATTACGTTTAGTCTTGATGAGATTTGTCTTGACAAGTAGGTTAGGTACTTTTATTAAAGGCTCGTTTACAAAACTTATTTTTTTTTATACTTAAATGGTTGTTTATAAGAAACATTAATGTGATAAATTGTCAAGCGAGCCTGAACCGCTGTGATTGGTTGTTGATAATTCAGTGAACCAATCACAGTAGCCTATGCGTGGAATCAGGGTTACCTAATGCTGAGGATTGATAGCTTACCTCATAGCACGTACCTAGAGGACAGAATAGAATAATTGTTGTGTATGACTAGTGGATGTACTCGTGGTAAAGGAAACAGCCAGTCTTCTAAATAAGGAGGTATTCTCACCAATCACCATCAGTCAATCAAAAGGCAGGAACAGGAGTCCGTTGTCAACCTGTCGCGACTCAACCCGTGAAGAAAATGAACGAGTCATTTACTTAGGTAAAGATGGCTACCAAGAGCGCACGCTAGGTGTTGTCCGTATTATTTAGTGTTGGAATTCCAACAAGTGTGAATATTTTTTTTTTCCTTTTGAGTTGCGGTCAAACACATTTTTAGAACTTATAAAAAAAAATGTGATTACAGGTTTTTTTTATTAATTTGGCTTTAATTCCGGTAGTAGAGTAGACCGGCTGGTCTTTTCTACCATTACAAATATTTGTACAATATACCTAACTAAACGTAGGTATGTACATTTGTAGTCATCTATACTAATATTATAAAGCTGAAGAGTTTGTTTGTTTGGTTGAACGCGCTAATCTCAGGATCTACTGGTTCGAATTGAAAAAATATTTTTGTGTTGGATAGTCCATTTATCGAGGAACGCTATAGGCCCATGCGAAGCCGGGTCGGGTTGCTAGTGTATGATATCCACTTAGCTTTTGATATTCACTCAAACAAACCAACTGCAAAAGATGATGTTGAGACGAAACTTACCTGGAAATAAAGAAAATATACATTATTTTGATATTACCATTTTATGTTCTGAAGTAACAACATTTAACATTGTGTGGTAACTGTAACAAATAAAGCAAGCATTACATTGCGTAGGTATGTAAAATGATACAACGTTTTCCAAAAGTTGTTCTAATGATATGTATTCTAGCTTTTGACCACGATTTTGACCGATCCAGACGAGAAGTCGCGGTGCCTATATCCTACGATTTTTTTTAGGCTGTTAAGGTTATAATTTGCTTGAGGTACGAAGGAATAATGTTTAAATAGTTTTTACAAAATTATGCGCGGATATATGGATGCTCCCGAACTGCATGGTGAATTTGTCCAATTGTTTGCCCCGGTTAAATAGGTACGACCGTAATAGGAGGCATTCATTGTTTGTTTGTTTGGCGTCCCTGTTAGGCGCACACTCGCACTGTCGCCCGTGCTCAGTCGCCCATCCTACGTGTTCTGAGGGCGCGTTAACGTAAACTCCAATTTGTATTGAAACTGAACAGCGTAGTCTAGTGGCAACAATAAGAAACACAATGATTCCATACAAATTGACATCAGCGATCGTTTACGTTAACGCGATCGAGTTTTAGTAAAAACTCGCACTAGGCCCCCTGTCTTCGCCAAACCTGAGTGTGATGTGTTCGCGGACGAAAAATATTGTGGGACAAGCGGGTGAATGTCGTATGTATATAATTATTATGTCTTTAACCAATGTTACTCGACAATGGCAGTTTTATGTTAAAGTAAAATGAAAAATAAAATCCCTTCTTGGTGTTCAAGCGTTGTCAGTTCAAAATTTAACTGTTATATTGTAGTACATTATGATATAAGTGCGATAAGTTGAAAATTACAGCCGAGGCGATATTGCAAGAAAGCAGAGGCTGTAAATATCAAAGCGCACGTAAGTAGGTTTGTCATAAGACGTTTTATAACATATTTGCGAGGAAATAAATAGAACTCGGACTTTCTTTAACGAATAAATCTTGAATCACTTGTTAAAGCAATAAAATTGATTATTACGTTACCAGTTGGCATTTTTTATGTTGTCAAGTTATTATTATTAGTTACAATTTCACCAGTTCTCTCTCACTCTCTTGAGTGAAAGTAGGAGAAACGAGACCACAGAGTTCTGCAGTCGGTGGCGGCGACGATGGTACTCGTGTGTGTTCTCGTAGATGGTCGAGAGTCAACACTTGGCTCCAAATTTATATTCCTTGTAATGCGGGAGCTAATTTCTTCTCATCGAGTCATTAATGTAGCCCTTGGTTACTCTGTTCGACCGCCACCCTCCGTGGCGTTTTAGTGTCAATAAGTTCACACCTGAATCGGCGAGCAATGTAGCCGAGGACCTGCTGAAACTGTACCCTAGTGTATTCATGTGGATCATCCAAATTTATGAAAGTGGCAATTTGTTTCGGCATTGCTCCAAATTTATTCATGCCAATGGGTTGGCTAGTGCATTTGCCATTTTGGTAATTTTGAAAAAATCTGTTACACATCGCTTTTGTTGAACGAAGCGCTTCGTATTTCTTCACTATGTTGTCAAAAGGCCCCTGTATTGTGAACAATTTTGGAATTTTATTTTTTGTGTTTTTGGCCTAGACTTCTTGACATTGTCAGCCGAAAATACTTTAAAATTTTTACTCATATGGCCCCTTGAGCGTCTTTTTAGAAATGCCAGCAAGTTGGAGTTTGACTTGATATCAATACCATGTTTTGTTTTCACAGTGCTTTTTAGCATTGAATAGTAGCACCACAATGAGCTTGACTTATATTTTTGAGAAAGTTCCATGAAATAGGCTAAAAACACACTTTTTGAAAATGAATTTCAATATCATGTTTTGTTTTCACAGTGCTTTTTAACATTGAATAGTAGCACCACAATGAGCTTGACTTATATTTTTGAGAAAGTTCCATGAAATAGGCTAAAAACACACTTTCTGAAAATGAATTTGCATCTTTGCTTGTTTTCCATAAGATACAATTTTGATACGCTTGTAAGTATCTATCGATCGATTTTTCGGGCAAGAGGCTTAGAGTAAGTAGCCTTTTCCGCTGCCTCTGAGATTTCTGGTGGAGTAGAATTAATAAATTCATCATTACTTGGCGACATTTTCAAACAAAAACAATACAGCGAAAAGAAAAAGCGCGCGGAATAATTTTTCTTGTTCACAAATTAGCGATGCGCCCGCATCATCCCTTTTTTTTAACGCAAAGGCACTAAAACACCCAGTATTAGTAATAAAGTTAATTAATATTTTTTAGTTTTTGTTACAGATAAGTTGTAATTTATTGTCAAAATTAATAAAATAAAATAATTAAATGTTAGTTTTTTATATTTTATCTCCCAAAGTTAATTTTATTCATAAAATGTTGACCACTTTTCTGACATAAAAACTTAAATTCTTGCTAAGATTTGAGAAAGTACCGTTCGTTTTAGACGGAGCATCTTGATAAACCGTACGTACCTTATTAAAAAGAAACTCGTGCGTTTTACATTACAATAACGCACTGGTACGTAATGACATACATTACGATATTGAAATTGGTGAAATAAGAGACCCTTTACGAGCAAATGTGTTATAATAGTACATTATGATATAAGTGCGGTAGGTTGAAAATTACAGCCGAGGCGATATTGCTAGCCCGAGTCGCAAGCGAGGGCTACAGGAAAACAGAGGCTGTAATTATCAAAGCGCACGTATGTCGTACGACGTTTTATAACATATTTGCAAGGAAATAATTCAAATATTATAACATATTTGCGAGGAAATAATTCAAATATTATAACATATGTGCGAGGAAATAATTCAAATAAAAACAATACAGCGAAAAGAAAAAGCGCGAGTAATAATTTTTACTTGTTCACAAATTAGCGATGCGCGTGCATCAGAGCTTTTTTTTTAAGGCAAAGGCACAAAAACAGCCAATATTACTAATAAAGTAAATTAATATTTTTTTTGTTTTTGTTACAGATACATGGTTGTAATTTATTGTCAAAATTAATTAAATTAAAGAATTAAATGTTTATTTTTTTGAATTTTATCTCCCAAAGTTAATTTTATTCATAAAATGTTGACCACTTTTCTGACATAAAAACTCTTTGCTAAGATTTAAAAAAGTACCGTTCGTTTTAGACGGAGCATCTTGATAAACTGTACGTTTTACGAAACTCGTGCGTTTTACATTACAATAACGCACTAGTACGTAATGACATACATTACTAGATTGAAATTGGTGTAATAAGAGACACTTTACGAGCAAATGTGTTATAAAATATATTATTCAACCTTATTTCGCTCTAAGCACTTATAATCACAACAAGCCACAAAAAATCGCAACATTTTCTTTAGTAAATTCAGAAAGAATGAGTCCCTAAAATAGTTATAAACGGGGTCGTCGGAAACCTTGCCGTAATAAGGCCTTCGGACTTAGAATTTTAGGGTGGTGGTGCAGTTAATAAGGAAAATGAGAGTTAGAGATTAACTGCAAATCTATACTTTTAAAGATATATTACGCAATATCAATATCAAGATTGTAAAAATAAATTGATAAGTATTACACAATATAATAGATAGGTACTTTTGTTAATTATTTTTAATACCATGATAATAATCTTATCAATAAAAATAAACGTTTAAATATCTCCCACACTGCAAATATTGAATAAAGTCACACCGTACTCTAAGAAGCAACTGGACATACATAAGTGAGAAATTGATAATGTAAGTATTTTTTAATAAATTGTTGTTTCGTTATCATTCTAAGGGATGACTTTTTACAGACCATTTTTCAGTGCGTGAAAATATTTAAGAATATGTATAACTTTTACTATTATAATAATAATTGAGGCACATAGAAAAAAATACACAAATAATTATAAACTAATACATAATATAAAAGCCTGAAATGTGCTCAATACATGTTGATCGTATTGTATCCGACTGTGTAGATGGCGCAGTCAAAGTCAAAGTCAAATCATTTATTTCAATTAGACCATTTTAAGGCACTTTTGAACGTCAAATGAGAAAAAAATTGATTCTAGGTGCCCATTCCAAAAGGTAGTTTTGTATGGAGAAGAATGGGAAAGTAACTCCATACTTACTCTTTTAAAAAAAAACGTAAAAACGATGTTAACAATATTTGCATTTACAGGAATTATATAATTATACGTGAATACGATGTACCTTGCATAAAAACACTAGGTATTTGAAAGTGTGTACAAAGTACCACAGATTAAGGAATGACAGACTAAGTTATATGTACATAGATACACAGTGTTCACATATTATTACAAATGTTAAAACAGTAGACGACCACTCCTTATATTAACAAACAATGAATAAGTATGTGAGCCTGAGCAGTGTATAAAAAAAAATCAAATATACGTATGTACTTAGTTATACTAAGTATGAAATTAGGTATTTTAAATTAGCAATCGGTTCGATTTTGTCTAGACTGTCGATCGTCCTATGGAGCTAGACCAGCATGTTTCCAAGCATTCTTATCTTGAATATAGTCCTCTAAATTATAATAAGCTTTTTTACAGAGTGTACTTTTAATATATGATTTAAATTTTGTTTCACTTAGCTGTAGTATATCACTAGGAATTTTGTTGTAGCACTTAGTAGCTGTAGCAGTTGTTGAGCGATTGACTGCTGCGTAGCATGTTGCGGGTTCCCGTCCAGGGTAAACATTAATGTGATGAGCACTCGTGTTTGCCTTGTGTCTGGTTGTTGTATATCTATATACGTATGTATTACGTATTTGTGTATGTATATCAGCTGTCTGACACCCATAGTACAGAGTCGGGTAGTTTGGGGTCAGATGGCCGTGTGTGAATCCCTAGCATCGGGACAGATGACAGCTCACTTCAACTAGGTGTTCACCGAGGGAGATTGTAACAGAATAGATATACAGCGTATTGAAGTACTTACTAATGTCATCAATTTGTTAATATGTCCTGATATTTTAAAATAATTTTTAGTTTTAATTTTAATAAAAAAAAAATCTATAGGCTTTACTCATAGTTAGACCGACCTTAACCTACTTACTATTTGTTTAGTACATAAATCGAATGGAGCGCCATTTATCGTTAACTAACTTTCTCACGATTACATTTGCGTCGAAGTTTGCCTTTTCCACATCCCAACCTACTCCTTTATCAAATTTCATTAAATTAGATTCAGTAGTTCGGCGGTGATGAGGTAACAGACAGGCAGAAAGAGTTCCATATTTATAACACCTACTAGCTTTTGCCCGCGACTTCGTCCGCGTGAAGGTCGGTTATCACGGATGCAGATGAAGTCGTGGATTAAAAAGTACTCTATGTCCTTCCTCAGGGTTTAAGCTATTTTCATACCAATTTTCATCAAAATCGGTTTAGTCGTTTTATCGTGAAAGCGTAACAGACAGAGTTACTTTCCCATTAATAATATTTAAGTATGGTAGTATGGATTAGTTCTAATATAGTGTGGATGTGGTAACTTTTCAGATGAAGACCCTCATCCTCATCGCGGTGCTGGCAGCACTGACAGTCTGCCATATTGCGACTTCCACCCCAATCGAACCCGAACAGTACCAAGAAGATATCGTTCTGTTCCAAGAAAGTGGTGAAGTGTACGAAAAAGATTACGGTCAAGAAGCAACTGGAAGAATAACACGCGATGACGATTTGATTCTGTTTCATGAGTGAGTATCTTTTTATACGCGGGCATGGAAGACTTTGTCCTGCCCTTAAAATAAAAAAGTCCTACAACTCGACTGCAGCGCCACCTACCGGCGGGTCCAATTGTGAATCTAAACCATTCTCGAATCCACCGGAATACACACAAAAAAAGTCTTCAAAATCGGTACAGCTGTTTAGGAGGAGTTCACTTCCATACACACGCACAGAATATTTTTGCCAAGCAACAACTACATTAGATCGCTACCGGCGGATGACTAGCTTTTGATGTTAGGTACTCATGTTAGTCGGGCGGCAGCGGCGGCGTGTTTGTCGGCATTTCGCATAAAACTCAAAGGGGTAGCCGACAAATGCTTTATCTCTTTGAAATAAGTTCTAAATTTCTTTAAATTAAATAATTGTATTTATTTTAAAATGCCTAAAAATTGTTTATGTGTAACTCTGATGACCGAACTATGTTGGGTCGTGCATTTCAATAAGCCTTACTCATTGGAGCCAAGGTTGGAATTTCTTTAATTTACCTGTTTTGATGCTCACTACCTTTGAAGTAAAATGCGTTGATATTATTTATGTGTGTGTATTACGAGCTATGTGTGAACTACAAATTATGTCGTGCGTTTAAGTAGGCTTTATTGCGCTGCGTTAAGGTTTAAATTTCCTTGAATTAAGAATTGTATTAACTTGTCATGTGTGTATTACGAGCTATCTGTGAACTACAAATTATGTCGTGCGTTTAAGTATGCTTTATTGCGCTGCGTTAAGGTTTCAATTTCCTTGAATTAAGAATTGTATTAACTTGTCATGATAATGTGCTTCCAATTTAAGTTAATTAAAAGATTTTTCCGTCAAAATTTAACACCTATTTTTAATGACGGAAATGGATTCAGAAGCCGATTCTGAACCAACTACTTTCAGGAATTGCGTTAAATTTGTTACAGGTTGTATATGAGATTTGGGTTTGCCAACAGCTTCTGTATACATTAGATCTTAGGTACAATACATAGAAAGTAACGGACTTATTACAATAGCCAATTACGGGCCAGCCATCATGTTACAAATTAAGATAACACAAATAGAAACAATAATATTTCTGAAACTGGAACTATTCTAGAACTTAACTAAAGTTAGAGAAAACTGAGAAAAAGGTAAATCAACAGTTATAGCCAATTATTTATTGTTGTTTATCTATATATGTATGTATTTAAAATGTATTTGTGTATCTCAGATGTCTGACACCCATAGTACAGGGTCTCCCTAGTTTGGGGTCAGATGGCCGTGTGTGGAATGTCCACACTTATTATTATTATTTATCATGTTGTATTTTTCGGAACCCTAGTATTTTGATTTTAAAAATTAGGTGAACTAGATTTCTATGGACAAGAACGAAAGAGAAACTCAATAAAAAACACAAAATAAAGGTTGTCATTCACTTATTGACCCAACACTCGAAAAAGCTTTTTACAAAAAAGACAACCGCCTTCAAAAACTAAAAAGTGAAAAATAACTTTAGCACAGAACACACATTCACTTTAGTTTCGAAATTCAGCGGCTTTGTTCTGTTTGTTGTTTTGTATTGCCACCGACTTCCGAAACTAAAGTCAATGTGTGTTCTGTGCTAAAGTTATTTTTCACTTTTTAGTTTTTGAAGGCGGTTGTCTTTTTTGTAAAAAGCTTTTCATTTTCCACTTTTTAGTACCTCCTTCTCACCCAAATCTATTAAGACGAGATTGAAAGTTAACTACTACAAAGATTGATGAAACTAAAACGTCGTCTATGTAAAATTTTTGGGTATTTGTTGATTTTTCAAAAAGTGCTGAATCAATTTCGATAAAATTTATATGGGACCACCCCTGAAGCATACCCTATCCATATAAAAGAATTTTCAAAATCGGTTTATGTTTGCCGGAGAAATCGCGTAACAAATCGCGCACATACTTAATGCAAATTTAAGACTTATACGGTTTTCTCGTGGATGCCATCGTCAGAACTGGACCAAATCAAAATGGGACCACACGAGAAGCACTAGCTTTCAAATAAAAAAGAATCATCAAAATTGGTTCACCCAGTCCAAAGAAATCAGGTAACAAACATAAAAAAAAAATACAGACGAATTGATAACCTCCTCCTTTTTTGAAGTCGGTTGAAAAGCACCGTCCATTGCGGTCTTTAGATGAACTTCCATATAAATGCACTGACTTATTAACTCCTTAACCTGACCGGATCACCTCGCATGCAAGCAGTACACCCGCCGTCTTATCCGTTTTACCGCGCGTTGATAACGAGTAATTAACTGGGCATTGTTGGTTGGCTAGATAAATGAGTGATAACCTTAACTCATCCTCAGCCAAAGGTGGTAACTTAAAAGCGTATAAATGCAGTTTTGGCTCACGAAAAGTGACTGACAATAACGAATCATAGTTATAAACTAAATCCTTTAAAACTTATTACAAAAATCAGGCAGGTACCTTTGGTATTTGACACATGAAAGAAGTCTCAGTTTTCAAGTACACCTCTACATACGTTTCTAATTTTAAACTCCTCATGTAATAATCAATATTACTGACTTCTACAATGGGTGGGGCAACTCTGGCGACTCTAAGATCTTAAACCATATATTTCTACTACACGTTCTACAGGTTCCCTTCGTTCAAATTTACAGTGGATATCACAGGTAGTAACTAATATATCTACCATGCCTTTTCCCAGCTATATACCACCTATTGCAGCTGGCCAGTGTTTTACACGAAGCGACTGCCTATCTAACCTTCACAAACCAGTTGCTAAGTAACACAATATGTGAGACTGGTTGTCAAACTTTCGGGTAACAAACGACTAATTCTGAGAATATTTTTGTCTTTTTCAGTGAATCCATCGACATTCCCGGTATTCCCAACACTGTACAGTACCGAGAAGTGGAGTACTATGGCAATTCTTCCACCAGCATAACCCGTATCAGAGTGTGGAACCCCCCAGTAGTTCCCGGAGACACACACATCATAGTATATAGGTCCACTTACGCCATTGTCCTTTTTATATCTCCGCCTGGCGTTGGTCTAAGGACTAGAGTTGAAATATTTGGTCATTACGAAAATTAGAACTGATTCTAATGAAAGTCATAGAAAACTGTAACGACAAGAATAGAATAGAATTAATCTTTTTTGGTACACAGAACATTTAGAATTCTTATATATTCTGCCTTAACATAGCATGCAAATGTGATAACAAAATGTGATACTATGTAATAAGAAAATGTTAAGTTATCGTGAAAGAAATCCAGAATAATAAAATTTATCTAACAGTACCTACATAATTCGGTAAAATATTTTTTTAAATTAGATTTTATTTAAGATTGTTAATTTTTGAATATGACAGACAAATAAGTTTTTGACTAATATTTCCAATTTATTTAAATGTACGAGTAACTACTATTGTACTTATTTTAGAATAAAGAATATAAAAAAATATTAAAATTAATGCCTTACAAACATAATTATGTGTCTTTGTTACTTACTTTTAATGAAGAGACATAGAGCGTTGCATTTTTCCATTCTGGACAAGGTCACAACGGAAGGGTGTGAAACTAATGGCGCATAGATTGGAAATCACTTTCTTTGAAGGTTTTCCAATCTATAAAAGCGTGTACCAGGGCTGGATTTATGGCAGGGCAACTGGCCTCTGAGCCCCCACAAAGAAGGGGCCTCTACAATTTAGGTAGGAATTTATTTTTTTATTACTTTAGAAAAAGATACATTTTCGTGTCCGTCAAAGAGAGAATAGAAAAATTTGGGGCCTCCACTTCATGCTTGGCCCAGGGCATACACAACTTTAAATCCGGCCCCGCGTGTACACTTCGTAGTGATATAAGTAGATAACTGGCTCTGTAAAATACAGTTGTTGTATGCATGTGGACCACGGATATCGATGTGGACTAATTAAATAGTATACATAGCTCCCGATTCCTCAGCAAGTAGTATCGATTGTTGTAGTGAATTCAAACAGCAACTTTTTAATCTTCGGAAAAGTGAAATTGTTAAAGTTAGGTTAAGAGAATATAATGAAGGATTCTGGATTTTGTAAGGCAAGTTTTAATGGATAAGAGGGATAGCTTATAAAGGCATGCAAGTGGTGTAAGGGTTTAAAAAACCTTCCATCCTTTATGTTGCTTACCACTATTTTATACCAAACTATCCAGACAGTTCATCTCAACATTCACTAATATTGACTGCTCCCAGCAATATCCTACCTACACAAACTTTAACAAATTTTGACACATATCCAAAAACAACCATTTAGTTGGCAGGGGGGACACTTTTGGCTCTATCAAAAATTAGCACTTTAGAGCTTAATATTTGACGAGTGGAACCCAGAACCCAGAAAGGGCAATATTTTTGAACGACCTTTCCAGCAACACCCTCCTCTATGTGATAGATGATAAAAACATGCCCACTTAGGGTAGGTACCCTAAAATAAGATTCAAAAAAATATTTCTCATCAACTCATCAACTTTGGCGAGCCGCTGCTGCCTGACTTCCGGATTTTCCCTTAGTCGCCTTCTACGACACCTTCGGAATGAAATAGGTTGGTGCTATTCTAGCCCGGACGCAACTAGGAATTTGTATACCCATGTCAAATTACAACTTTTTATTACTAAGAGTCTCACTGTCAGGCAGTCCCTTGTCGACTACGGAACCCTAAAAAGAGTGTGTTTACCTACATTATCATTTTCGGTATCAGTTGCAATCTGTGATTAATTCATAATATTCAATGTAAAGGTCACACTTAACTGATACATTAATGTATCAGATAAGTTAATGAGTAGTAATCAAAAGCACGTGATGATTTTAAGTGCGCAAATTCAAGTGCATTTAACTCGGCGGGAGGCGCTACCGGGTAAAATTTACCACATAGTGCTAATATTTATTTTTCTGCGTATTTTTGTGCAGCGCCGTTTTAGGTACTTTTTGACAGATGACGGTCTGTTGGCGGACGAGAAGGTCTGCAATTTTGAATAAACGGTCAGTTGGTGCACGGCATTCAGGCACGGCAGACGTCGGCAGACCCTGACCAAAACCTTGCGATAGTGCGTTTTCCTTCGTTATTCAGGGTCTATTAACTCATTAATTAAGATAAATAAACTACGTCTAAAAGCACATTATTAATGTTTGATATCCTATCATCACATTCAACGTTCTTATTTTTTTATGTGTACAAAATACCCCCGTAAAAAAATGAGTAAAATATTGATAATTATGTCTCTTTTACTAAAGTTGACATTGTATTAATTTGAGGATTACACTAATGGATAGATAATTAAAAAATCGTAATAATGTTTTATTTTTTTATAAAATATGTACAGCTTCTCTTTTTTTATAAAATTATTCCAGAAATTGTGCGATTTATGATTATTTGGCAAAGATTATTTGGTCAGGGACGTACTCACTAGAGGTGTAGCACGTAATGTTACTGATACCAGTTTTATTTGAGTATGTAGGCAGTGGGCCAGCTGCGAGTGGTTTGCCCACTTAATCCATCCATATTATTAAATATTATATAATTTACTAATTATGTTACTATATTAATGTTAATTAATTAGGTAATATATTATTTTTTTAATCTAATATTTTAATATATTGTTAATATTATAAATGCGGAAGTAACTCTGTCTGTTACGCTTTCACGATGAAACGGGTGAACCGATTTTGATGAAACTTGATATGAAAATAGCTTGAACCCTGTGGAAGGACATAGGCTACTTTTTAATCCGCAACTTTTTAAGCATCCGCAATTAGTAATAAATAATTAATTATAATTGTCTCTCTTTCTGTAAGTGTAACCAGCTTTAGGAACGAGAAAATGGGCAAAAAAATGTATTAATCAGACGGGTAATTTTAAGAATTTTTGCACCACGCTGTCATTGAAGGCCGATTTTAAACAATGTTAGCCCTGTACTAAGTACTACTTTTTTAATGATTATGAAAGCTGAGAGTCTGGTGCATGCTTGAAGCCTACTTAGGAACCATGAAGTCACCTGTTTTTATTTTTAATTTAAAATTGAAAATTGAAGTCATAATTTACCGTATGTAAATTTTTCACACGTCCTCCAGCCAAAAGTATTCTTACTCCAGTAACTGCTCAACGTGTACCTTGTCGACAATAAAAATCATAATCTCTCTCTTTTCTTGTCGAAATGATTCGACTTTGACTTTAAACTGCCATTCTCTGTGAATATAATCGACACGGCGAAGTAAAAGGTACAACTTTGACATCTTAAACTTAGTTCTCTGTCACCGTTCTCTTTTATTTCCTTGAGCTGTCTGTAAATAACAGATGTACCTACTTTCTCTAATTACCCGACTGCGCCAGAAGGAGGGTTATGTTTTTCGGGTGTATGTATGTATGCATGTTCGTTATAGGGAACAAAGTTAAATAAATAGGCAAAATAACCCTTGACTTAGGTTTAATTACAGTTTAGACAATGTTACAAGATTACAAGTTAGATTTGTACAGAGAGGCCGCAGAAGGCGTCTTTAATTAGGTTTTAATATGTGCTAGCTGTGTGGCTGACCGTCGAGCAAGTGGGGTGCGTGGACGCCGTCCCGCGGGCAGCGAGTATGGCGTGATGTAGCGGTCATGTGATTGGTTGATGGCGAGCGTCACCACATCAGGTGATGGAGAACGGCTGCTATTGGTTGCGGCGGCAGGATGCAGTCGTAGGCTGTGTTGCCCGATGCGGTTGACTCGTTTGGAAATTGTTACGGCGTCAACATCTTCCCGGCCGTTGTAAGCTCTAGATCAGCTTTCAAGCATCATTAACTTCGGAGGGAGGAAGTAACACCAGACGATTGAGAGCTCTCTTTATTGTACCTTGGGCTGTGGATATATCAGCTACTCTAGGTGTCTGGTCAGAGCCAATGTAGAGCCGGCTTACTCTTCCCAGGCGCCAGCAGAGAGGCGGCGTGTTGTCTTCCTTTATCAGGACTAGATCGTCCAGCTTGAGATCCCGGCACTTCACTCGCCACTTGGTTCTTTGTTGGAGCTCGGAGACGTACTCAGAAGACCATCGGTTCCAGAAGTGCTGCTTGGCTTGTTCTAGGCGCTGGAACCGGTTGAGGCGATTCGGGCTGGAGTCCATGTAGCTCGGCGAGGGCAGCGCTGTCATTTGTCTACCAATCAAAAAGTGAGCCGGGGTAAGAGACTGGAAATCGTTAGGGGACGGGCTCAAAGGACATAGGGGTCGGCTATTTAGGATAGCTTCTATTTGTGAAAATACAGAGGTTAATTCCTCAAATGTTAGGTGAGATTGACCTATTGTTCTGTGTAAATGGAACTTTGCCGATTTGACGCCGGCCTTCGCAAGACCATTGAAATGAGGAGCGTATACGGGGGAGAAGCGAAATTCAATGCTCCGGCTAGCAGCAAAGTCACTTATAGAGTCACTATTAGACTGTAGAAAGTTGCCAATCTCCTTGGCAGCGGCAACGAAATTACGGCCATTGTCGCAGTAAATAATCTTAGGTACTCCTCTGCGAGCAATGAACCGTTTTAGTGTTTGTATGAAAGCATCTTTGGATAGTTCACTTACCACCTCTAGATGTAGGCACTTATATCTAAAGCAAACAAAAATGCATAAATAACATTTAGTTATTTTGCATCCTCGTCCCTTGCGATCGGTTATGAGAAACGGACCGGCAAAATCAGTGCCAACAGTACTGAAAGGGAAGTCAGGTTCTACTCTATCAGTGGGTAAGTTTCCCATTATATTGGACAATGTTGTTCCCTTGAAGCGACGACAGACAAAACAGTTTCTAGCTACGTCTCTAGCGAGCTTGCGACCTCCTATAGGCCAGTAGCGCTCACGGATAGAAGAGAGTAAATGTTGTGGTCCAGCATGCAGGAGCTGGGTGTGCTTAGATAGAAAAATTAGTTTTGTTAAATAGTGATCAGATTTTAGAACAATAGGATGTCTTTTTTCATAGGGGTGGCAGACGTATCAATGCGTCCACCAACACGGAGTAGACCGGCATCATCTACAAAAGGATTTAATGAGCACAGGTGAGTATTAGTTTTAAGTGGTTTATTGGATTTTAGGTTGCTTATTTCCCTTTCAAAGGATTCTTTTTGAACTATTTTAGTGAGAACAGTCATGGATTTTTCAAGTTCATGAACTTGTAGAGTTCCCGTTAGCTTATTAGTAGGTTTATTACAATTATGGATAAATCTGTAGACCCAGGCATATATTCTTTGTAAAGAAATTAATTTAGAGTATTTTTCAAAATTTACTAAGGGCACCTCAGGTGGATCCTCCGCCACCAAAGCGGACAACGATTTCATTTCTGGTAGGTCAATTACTTTTCCGGCTGAAAGGGAAGGCCATGTTGATTCGGGTTCCTTAAGAAAGGCAGGCCCATGCCACCATAAGACTGAATGTTGTACGTCTTGGGGTTCCACACCTCGTGAAGCGAGGTCTGCGGGATTTGCTGTAGTGGGAACATGACGCCAAGCGTTAAGGTCCGTGAGTTCAAAGGCGTTTATGTTTAGTGAACTAATATCGAAATGATGCTTGGGCAAGTTATCAGTTATAGTTTTCAATACTAGACAGTACATTAAAACTTGAAAGGAAGTTGAATTAGATTGGAGTTTTATGAAGCAGCGCTCTGGGTTTTGGTCTAGGGTGTTGTTACCTATACCTACAATACTGACATTTGATGGCTGAGGAGTCAAATTTAGTACCGACCTTACACGCTCAGTGATGAAAGACGATTGGCTCCCGCTGTCAAGTAATGCCCTAACGCTAATAGTTTCATTGGTTTTTGGGTTAGTTAGTCGCACCTTAGCGGTACACAAGAGAACCTCTGGGGACGACAATGCAGACATGACAACAGATTTAGGTTGGCTAGGGCCGGAGACTGCATCTGGTAAATGTAGTAGTGAGTTGTGTTTTTGTTTACATGACCTACAAGAACCGGGGAGCTTACAACCTTGACTATCATGGCCAGGCCTCAGACAATTACGACACAAGTTTAGTGTTGCAACAGTGGAGTTCCTATCTTCAGGTGTCTTAGCAGATTAGTTTCGGTTTCGCTGCGGGGATCCCGTCCAACGGCAAGCCCTCTTCTCGTAGAATGTTCCAGAGCGATCCACTTCGGCTTGGTGTAGTTTATTGGTTAGGACCTTTGAACTCGACAAAAGATTAAAGTGCAAGTCGTTGCGGGTCCTGTCACGGTCGCCACTTTTTTTCGTTATAGGGAACAAAGTTAAATAAATAGGCAAAATAACCCTTGACTTAGGTTTAATTACAGTTTAGACAATGTTACAAGATTACAAGTTAGATTTGTACAGAGAGGCCGCAGAAGGCGTCTTTAATTAGGTTTTAATATGTGCTAGCTGTGTGGCTGACCGTCGAGCAAGTGGGGTGCGTGGACGCCGTCCCGCGGGCAGCGAGTATGGCGTGATGTAGCGGTGATTGGTTGATGGCGAGCGTCACCACATCAGGTGATGGAGAACGGCCGCTATTGGTTGCGGCGGCAGGATGCAGTCGTAGGCTGTGTTGCCAGATGCGGTTGACTCGTTTGGAAATTGATACGGCGTCAACAATGTATGTATGTAAATTTCTTTGGCACGCTCTGTAGCCCAAACGGCTTAATGGATTTTGACTTGAGAGGTGTCGTTTCATTCGTCTTAATTGTGTGAGTGACACAGGGTACATCAAAATTAGAAAAATTACACTGTCCGATTTTTGGCGACATATTAGTGTTTTCAAAAAAAATATTTTTCCTCAAAACCTATCGAGTGGGGTATTAAAACAAAGAGTTTTATAAATAGCTTACAAATATACATACAACTATTTGTTTAAATGTAATTTGAAATAAGAGAGAGAGAATGAGAAATGCTAAAAAACAACAAATAAATTAAGGTTGAGTTCCTTTACGTCGAGTCTGAGAGTCTATTGCTCTTGCAAAATATTGCTATTTTACGCTACTTAATTCCGTTACGTCGAGTTTATGTAATAAGTACAGTCAGGATATAAATTAAAAGCCAGTATCATTAAAATATTGTTTTATTATTTGTTTTTTAACGTTTCTCTATACTATAATTTACTTACTATGATGATATCAGTAGGAGAAAAAGATGAAATGTTTTCGAGAATATGCTGTTTAGCGATTTCTTGCAGCTTTGACTAGGTTCCGAGAGGCTCAGAAGTATTATCTTCACTATGATCCTCTTTTAACTCCCGATCCTTGCGGTTCTTCGCCATGTAAACTCCTGACGCCATTTAGAACATACGAGCGGAAAATGAGGTCATGGTGGGAAAAGCCAGATGCAGAATACTGATCATGAGTGGACTCAAGAGAGGGACAGGGTGTTGGGACTAAGTCGAGCACCGTGTCATACGCTGAGATATTAAAACAAGTAGGTTGCATAGGAAGAACATAAGCGACTAAAAGACTCAATGATATGTAAGAGTTTACGGGAACAAGAGGTTGGTTTTTCATATTCTTTGATATTATGATATTATCTTTGGATGATATTATCCATATCAAAGGTGTTAAAAACCTACTTGGTGTTGTCTATTAATGTCCGCCCGCCATTGCCTATTTTCGCAACCTTGAGAATCAGTAGGGTCAGTGTATGCACATTCGGCGATTTCAACACAGACCTTGGGCAGCCAACCTGTCGATGCCGTCAACTCTTACATATCATCGAGTCTGTTAGTCTCTTATGTTTTTCCTCTGCAACATACTCGTTTTAATATCTCAGGACACGTGGCTCGACTTAGTCCTAACGACCTGTCCCTCCCTTGTGTTGGAAATAGGTACCAACTCAGGGGCGACACCGTAAAGTGATGAAGAAGAAGCAATGTTTTTTAAAGGAAAATCTCTACGACGATAATTAAATATCAACACAACCTCCTTCTTTCCAATTCTAGCGTTTAACCAACTCTTACAAATCAGAACGGCGTGAACGTTGGCATTAGAAAAGGTGTCTTACAGATCACTGTAGTATCTTGGCACACATTGGGTATTATTATGACAGACATTAAACAAGTGGTATTTCTATTGACTGAAGCTCCGACGCACAAAGTCACCAAGGGTGTCGGTTATTGAACAAAAACTTGCATTTCAGCGGAAGGATTAAAGGAAGCATTGGAAGCAAAAATGCGACTAAGTTATAATTAATCCTTTTGATGCTACACCAATATCTGTGCACCATTGCACCCACCAACAACACTAGTAGGACAATACATAACAACATGGAAGAGAAAAAATATAAATAAATAATAAAAAGTTCAATCAGTTTAAGGTTTAGGTTAGTTCAAGGTTTGGGGCCGAGAGGCCCGCTAAGCTTGGGGACCTGGTGCACTGCACCGCCTAGCCCTCCGATAGCTACGCCACGGAAAAGCGGGGTACAGAAACTCGACGTTAAGGGAGTAAAAACGGGACAGAAATCGTAGACTCGACGTAGGGATAATAGAAGCGAGCTAAGGTTCTCGGCTCAACGTAAAGACACTCGACGTAAAGTTTTCTAAATTCTAAATTGATTCACTGCGAAAACTAAAAAGATTAAAATAAAAAAAATATTTAAAAAAACAAAAAACCCGACTGCGTGAAAAATTGTTAAACTCAAAAGATAGAAATAAGTGAAAATTTAAATATTTTTTTGGTTTTGAATCATCGTGGTTGACAGTGTTCACAAAGGCAGTCGGAGGCATTAAGTTAAAGTTTAGACACTTTCAACGGATTTGAAACATATTGTACATTTTTGATGCCTCCGACTGCCCTTGAACCACGATGATTCAAAACCAAAAAAATATTTAAATTTTCACTTATTTCTATCTTTTGAGTTTAACAATTTTTCACGCAGTCGGGTTTTTTGTTTTTTTAAATAATTTTTTTTTTTAGTTTGTCAACAAGGGAATCGATGCCTTAAAAAAGTACTTTCAATCTCTGTTTTGTCTGAATTGAATAATCAGGAAGTACTAAAAACACAGGAAGTCGGTGGCAATACAAAACAACAAATAGAACAGCAAAGCCACCGACTTCCGAAACTAAAGTCATGTGTGTTCTGTTTTAAAGTTATTTTTCACTTTTTGGTTTATGAAGGCGGCTTGTCTTTTTTGTAAAAAAGCTTTTTTTATTTTTCGCTTTTTAGTACTTCCTGATCATCCAAATCCATTAAGAAATGGCAACACAGTCAAAACAGAGATGGAAAGTACAAGGTGAGAACATTACAACATCATACATGTGTATTTGTTTGCTTTCTGTCGATTTTTTCAAAAAGTGTTGAATCAATTTCGATAAAATTTATATGGAACCACCCTTGAAGTATAAAAACATACAAACGAATTGAGAACCTCCTTCTTTTTGAAGTTGGTTGATAAAATAGTCTTGGCATCACCGTTATTGGTAGTCTTGTAGCTGTGTCAATGATAAAGGCATTTCTTGCATTTTGTTTTAGCCAATTAGATTTCTGATCTCTGGTAGTCAAAAGCCTGACAACCAGTCTTACCAACGGGTATCCTTTTTCCCAGTAACTGGGTTGTGGAGGCCAGACCAGCAGTTGCTCCATTTAAAACACTGGTACTCAGATTCTTTCGGTTAGATTGGGATTCGATCACAAATATTAGGCAGATGAACAATAGCATCATCTCATTTTATTTAGTAATATACTTATTTATTATTATTTATTTATTTATTTAATATTAAGTACAAAGTTTTTATATACATTAAAACAAGGCACACAATTAGACCTCTGGGGTCTGTCTTAGCATGCCATGGCCTGAGATTAGATCAACGCACTAATTATCAATTAAGTTTTAATCAAGTTAATGTAATGATTTTTTAGCTTATACTTTATGTTTTTAATGTTTAGTGAATCTCTAATGTCAACAGGTATTTGATTAAGTAGATTGTGTATAGTGAACGAAGCGGTACGCCTACCATAAAAGTTATTTTTACGTGGCACTTGAAATAACTTTAATTTGGCTTGTCGCGTATTCACGTCATAATTAACAGGAATCTGAATGTCTCTTTTATCGAACTGTTCAATGAGGAACAGATACTCAGCACGCGCTAGAACGCGAAGGGCGCGTATTCGATTTAGCGCAACTCAAAATCTAAACGAATGCTAGAACGGCTTAGCAGCATTGACACACACTAGTACAATACAATGGTCTGTTTGTGTGAAATAAGCACGAATCATTCAAATTGATCGGCAAACGACAGCGCGAGGTTTTACGGTGATTTTTAAAATAATTGTCTAAAATAAATGAGTTCGTACAAGGAACTGAAAAAAATTGTGTAAGCATAACCTTTATTTTCATAAAATAAATATATCAGTTATATTTTTATTCAAATACTGGTGAAAAAAATTGTTGAAGTGAACCGATTTTGTACTTTTTACCCGACTACGGCAAAGCCAAAGGAGGGTTATGAGTTTGACAGGCTATGTATGTATGTATGTATGTATGTATGTTCATCTGTACGCTCATAGCTCCTAAACTACTTATCAGAACTGAGCAAATGAGGTATCGTTAGAAGCTTCTTGATCGTCCGCTGGTTATAGGCTATTTATGACGTATCACCGAATCCAATGTGGCGCCCTCTGGCGGACCAAAAAAACCAATATAAAAAAAAAATGAAGACAAGTTTACCGTGTTTGGTATCATTGGAAAGGGGTTCACTAGTACATTTCAAATTCATATAATATTTAATGGTAATTGGTCACAAATTATTGTAAAAAAAGGAAAGATTACCAAATAAAGTAAGATACGCATACCGTGTTTGGTATCATTGGAAAGGGGTTCACTAGTACCTATTAAATATATAATACTTAGCTGTGACTCCAAAATGGTTTAAATAAAAATATAAAGTTTAAAAACTAATTCATGTTCATCGCACTCATATGGGATACAGGCATGCAACCACGGCTTACCTTGACCATTTTGTACCTATGTCTTGATTTCTGTGTGAAATATTTTCTTGTTTTGTACTTTTTAGATCACTTTTTGTTGTGGTCGGGTTTTAGTTTTTAAACTTTATATTTTTTTAATACTGTTTTTTAATATCTAATTGTAATATTTTCGTAATTTTGGCTCTGTAATGTACTTTGAGACTGTATATCCTGTTAGAAAAACGCATAAAACATAATAATTTGGCGTACCTACTGTAATCGTTGTATTCGTCCTGTAACTCTGACGTATATTTTCGTAAAACGCTATGAAAGGGTAGTCTTCGATTTAAAAAACCATAATTAAAAATTATACTTTTACTCTGTAGCTCCCTAAATCAAGACTTAATCTTTCTAAAACTGTAATTGTCTTTAAATAATCTGCTGACATCATAACGATATTGCTCTGGGCATGACGTTTTCGTTACGAATCGAATACACGCTCTTAACCCTGGAGTAGTCGCGTGGGCTACATATGTAGCCCACTCATACAAAATCGAGAATTTCTCAGAATCGGTAAGCGTTAGGTTTTTGTGCCCCCAGGTACTTTCGAACGAATGTACGAGAGACACGCTAAGTGTAGCACAAGCGGCAGTCACGCGCGGTTGTGTCACAGGACTTCAGCGAAGTGCATAGACTACATTTGTAGCCCGCGCGACCAATTACGTAAGTATTTTTATCATGTCAAACTTTTGTGTTTTTATTAATTTTATGATAATTAACTCAAATTCGTTATTTAATATTAGTTTCGGATTGATTTAACATATGTGACTTTTTATTTTTTAGCATAAAAATGGATAATCGACGAGCTACACAGATTGAGGCATGGCTGAAGATAATGAACCGCCTCAGCAACGCGCGCGCATTGACACATACCGGAGTTGACAATACATTGTGGTCAAAAACGATTCCTCTGAATAGAGGATTCCTCTATGATTCTCAGAAACCCAACCAACTCCCTCGGCAGCGACATCGAGTAATGTTGTGCGCTGTTGCTGACTTTGGAAGATCGCGCAGTAAACGCACCAGAAAGATGTGCACTGCGTGTAAAAAGTTCGTATGTGGGCATCGTTCGAAGATTATGTGTCTGTCCTATGCAGACAACAGAAGTTAGAAATTAGTTCCTAGTAGTTTTTTTTATTCTGATCTCAATTAGAGCGAATCCTGTGATTTGTGTGCCAATTTAGAGAGGTTTTTTTATTTTTGTTGATTTTTTGTAACACAGAGGTTGTGATTAGGTTATGTTAATCTTATTTAGTTAAGAAAACTGTACTGATTATATTTACATATGTCTAGTAAACCGTTTATGCTTACGAGTTTATTTATTTCAATTTGAAAATGGACTACGTATGTAGCCCGTGCGACCACTCCCGTTACTTTTAGGTGCGCGACTACTCCAGGGTTAAATATTCAACATTCATTGATTTACCTTTACAAGTCAAATATTATTATCCTCGTGCCACTCTGATTCCGACAGTTGTGGTCAACTAATTAAAGCATGACTACGAACTACGAAGGCAATTTTTTAAGCACAACACAACAGACTCACGTGTGTAGTTGAGATAAATATTTAAGACTAACGACCCACCCCGGCTTCGCTGGGGGGTTTTTTTTTATTTAGATATTCATTTAAAAATACTAACCAGTATGTCTATTCTGTTGCAATCTCCCTCGGTGAACACCTAGGTGAAGTGAGCTGTCATATGGCCCGATGCTAGGGATTGACAAAGCACTACAATCGGATGACAGCTCACTTCACCTAGGTGTTCCCCGAGCGAGATTGTAACAGAATAGTACTGCAGTATGTCTATTCTGTTACTATCTCCCTCAGTGAGCACCTAGGTGAAGTGAGCTGTCATCTGTCCCGATGCTAGGGATTTACAAAGCACCACAATCGGATGACAGCTCACTTCACCTTGGTGTTCACCGAGGGAGATTGTAACAAAATAAATTGACGACTTTCCGGTGAATTTTCCGAAAAAAAATCTGTCATACCAACCTTGTCTTGAATAAAACAACTAAAGAAATCAGCCAAATTGGTCAATCGATGACACATGATGATGATACTTATGACTATTATTTACTTACTAGTACTTTGCCCGCGACTTAGTCCGGGTGAATTTTGTCAAGGATCCCTAATTTTTTAATAATGCTATATAGCCTATAGCATTCAGGGATAACGTAGCTTCCGATTGGTGAAAGATTTTTTGAAATCGGATGAGTAGTTTTGAAGTTTACTCCCTACATACAAACTTACAAACAAACTTGCAAACAAATTTTACCTCTTTAAAATAATTATGTAGATAGATAGACAAATTATCATAAAAAAAACTAATTTGTCAATGATATTACTATCTTATCATTGCCTATTTATTATATAAAAAATATTTTGCTCATGTTAATTAAAGTCTCATTGTATTCTACGGTGACAGCTCCAGTGATTGACAGAAATAAGGAGGAATTAAAAAAGTGAGTTCTTTTCGATTTATTTAAATTCGGTCTCGCACAATTAGTTAAGATTCCGAACCAAACAACACTGAGCAATATACAAGATGATTTTTTTGATGAAGAATTTGGGACCTCTCACGCAATCAATAGTCAGCTGATCGATATTGTATGGGAGGTCCGTATTTTTTTTTAATATTTTGACCCATTTTCCTTGAAGAAAGTTGTTCAATTTTTTCAGGTACAATCAACTTGAAAAATTTGGAACGTGACTAAAAAAACAGCTTGTATACTAGAACGGTTGCTGTAAAGATAACTATTGCGCGATTGAACCGAATAATCCGACGCACGCGCCAGAGCCTTTTTTTTATTTATTTCCTTTGGTCTACCAACAGCTGATGTTACAGATACACATTAAAATACAGTAACAATGAATAGTGATCTTAGTACTACTGCACACCTAATTAAAGGTAAACACCACATGCAACATTTTTACAAATGGACACTAAACTTATAAAAGCAAACCTTAATTTAGACGTATATTATTGCCTATTATGATTAAATAAAATTATTAATTATAATTATGATGTAGTATAGCTACAAGTTATGGTGGTTATGGGTATATTTCATTTCATAATTATTGTTAGCATTAAGTGTTATAATAATAATAATAATAATAAATACTGGTTGTGTCTACTTGCATAGACACAACCTTGTAGCTAGGATTATCCACCAGCAACTTGCTCTAAAATACAGGCTTGTGGAATCGGAAGTACCGTACTACAGGTATGTGCCCGACCCAGTTCTCGAAAATGGCAACATCACATTGTATTGGGATCGATCTATCATCACTGACAGGACTATTGTTGCCAATAAACCTGACATAGTGGTGATAAATCGATTAGAGCGTCGCACAATGATTGTTGATATAGGGGTTCCGCATGACGAGAACCTCGTGAAAACCGAGAAAGATAAACAAATCAAGTATCTTGACTTGGCTCGCGAGGTTGTCGACATGTGGGATGTGAATACAGCAGTCATTGTGCCGATAGTCGTTACGGCCAATGGACTCATTTCCAAGAGCCTCGACCAACACCTAAGGAGGCTCTCGTTGGGCAGCTGGATCAAGGGCTTGATACAGAAAGCGGTACTCCTGGACACGGCGCGTATAGTCAGGAGATTCCTCTCTCAGGAGCCCTGACCACCGGTAGCTTGGACCCTGTTCCCGATACCGGTGGGCTACTATTTTTTATATTTTTAAATGTTTTTATTTTTTTTTACTGATATTTAAAAATATATTATAATATGTAAAAAAATGAATAAATGTGGATAATAATAATATGTGGGGACATTTTCACACACGGCCATCTGACCCCAAACTAGGGAGACCCTGTACTATGGGTGTCAGACAGCTGATATACATACACAAATACATTTTTTTTTGTAAATACATACATTAGATAAACAAAACCCAGACACAAGGCAAACACAAGTGCTCATCACACAAATTACCCGCAACACGCTGCGCAGCAGTCGATCGCTCAGCCACTATGCCAACCGTGTCGTCAATTGTCGTTTGTTAGAAATAATTGTTGTTGGCTTTACGAATACATGTTGCGAGACTGTCTGCGTGGATGTCGTTAAGGTCACTGTATTTATTTAATATATTACATAAACGCGGAATAGGTGAGCTTGTACCAAATTTAGTTCGTCGAAAAGGTTGAGCTAGAGGAGTTATGGGTTTTCGCGGCGACAGCTCAGCTCAGCAATTTATAGATAAATCTAAGATCTAACATATCTCTACGATTTTCAAGATTATTGAGAATGAGAACCCAAGATTATTCAAGAATCTCTTTTGGACACGCTCTATTCTTAACGAATGGATAGCGTAATGAGGTCGCCAAACTGTACTGCAGTATTCTAGGATGCTTCGAACTAGGCTGCAGTAAAGCATAATTTTTATTTGCGACGTTTGAAACAGTTTACTATTACGAATTATTAGGTCTTCACATATGAAATTGCCGCTCGGTATCAAAAAATTAAAAATAACATTTTTAAAAGAAATTATATATTTAGTCAATCGAAGTATGCACCATTGTTATCGATATACTTTCGCCATTTTATCGGGAGCTCATTGATCCCTTTGGTAAAAAAATCCTGGGAGCGAGAATCGATGAACTGCTTGAAGGCTGTTTAAACTGCGTCATCAGAATTGATTTTTTTTCCTTGTAAAAAGTTGTCCAAATTTCGGAATAAATGGTAATCGTTTGGGGCAAGATCTGGAGAGTATGGTGGGTGATGCAGAGTTTCCAGTCGCAGCTCCTCTAACTTGGCGACCGTCTGATGTGCAGTATGTGGTCGAGCGTTATCCTGAAGGAGCAATGGGCTAGAGCAATTGACCAATCTCGGTTGTTTAATGGTGAGCTTTTCCATCATTGTTTGCAACTGTTGACAATACATGTCTGCAGTAATCGTTTGGCCTGATCTCATGAACCTGTAGTGGATGACACCAGCACAGGACCACCAAACACTAACTAGAATCTTCTTTTTGGTCAGTTTTCGCTTGGGGCAAGGTTTTGCCGGTTTTCCAGGGTTAAGCCATTGTGATGATCGCTTGCGATTATCGTACACGATCTACTTCTCATCACAAGTGACAATACGATTTAAAATTCCCTGATTATTGTGACGATTGAGCAAGGAAGCGCAGCAACCGACGCGTGTTTGTTGGTGTGTTTCAGTCAATTCGTACGGTACCCACTTTTCGAGCTTTTTTACTTTTCCAATTTGACGCAAATGGATAATGATTGTTTTGTCACTTACTCCAAAGGCTGCTGCTAATTCAGAAGTGGTTTGAGATGGATCCGCTTCAACTATCGCCTTTAATTCTTCATTATTCACTTGAGTATCCGGTCGTCCACGAGGCTCATTTTGTAAATCAAAATTTCCAGAACGGAAACGTTGAAACCAAAAACGCACCGTTCGTTCGTTAGCGGTGCTTGGCCCGTACACGTCGTTAATCCTTCGAGCCGTTTCTGCTGCACTGGTGCCACGGTGGAACTCATATTCGTAAATATCGCGAATTTTTAATTTCTCCATTGTTGTTGCAATAGCAATTTTCAAGCCCAAACAAATAACGATAAAACAAATGAAACACGAATTTTAAAACAATATTCTTTAGTCTTTATTTTGAAATAATTTTGAATTTGGAATTCTTAATCAAACACAAAATATTTGATTTCAAAGTTGCCAGTATTAAGTATCGGCAATTTCATATGTAAGGACCTAATACAAATCACAAAGTCCGTAGTCCTTTTTTAATGATATGATCAACCAACATGCGGTACAAATGTTAGCTTTTGCAGTTGGTTTAGAGACTTTCGCATTTACAATATTAATTATGATGTATTTCAGATGAAGAGCTTCATCTTCGTTGTGGTGCTAGCAGCACTTGCAGTACACCATGATGCGACTACCATCCTAAATGAAGTCGACATAAACCAAGACGAAAGCATTGTATACCACGAAGACATTGATATGTACCAAAAAGGAGAAGTCAGACGGGACATAGACATTATGTTTCATGAGTAAGTACCAACTGAAATCTAAATAACTGTTATATTTTAGCAGTGGCGTGTCTTCCATTAATTGAAGCAAGCCGATAGGTTTGCTATAACGCGAGACTATAAGAAAATACCTTTAAGTAGGTAATAAATCATCGTCTTATAAGAATTGATACGAATAAACATTTTAAACTCCAGCGCTCGTAAGTGATATTAAGTTGATAGTAAGTTGTCGCAATTATTCATTGCCAGCCTAAGCATTTTGATACTAAGCAAACTAATAACTATGAGTCTTTTTGCAGACCGATGAATTTTGAAAAATAATACCTATGGGGTTTTTATTCTTAAATGTATCGGACTTGACCTAACTTTGGCCCCTAGGCACGCTACTGTATTATTTGTAGTATTTTTAGAAAAGTGGCCACCACATTGGTGCCCTAAGCATGTAGTCGCTTAGTTTTTAAGTTTTTTTCCCTGACTTAGGGTCTTAAATTCACTGGGATATCAAGTGAAGCAGCCGCTTTGTAGCGCTGCGAGATGCCATTCAAGAAAAAAAAAGTACCGACATTGGCCGTAATCGGCCGACGTGTACCACAAGCCGTCGCTTGCTTGCACCATTCCAGCCTACACATATACCCGTGGTTTACCCATGTCGGTCTACAATTCTTATTTACTTGCATCTACACAACGAGTTCATTCTGTAACTGAGAGGCAACTCCCGTAACTTTTATGAACGTTTTCATTCCAATCTCTGTCTCAATTTTTACAAAATGTCTTTAATTTACGTACCTATATTTTGACAAGTATTTGGCGTTGATCACGTCGCCTAGGTGAGATTTTTAATGTTTCTGATTACTAACGAGAATTGACGTCATGTACTCATATTACTGTTTTTGCCTACTTTGATTCAACAACAAAATATCGATATCCAACAAGTACTTATTCGTGAATGTTTTGTTTTCAGAGAAATTCTTCACATGCCGCCTATTCCGCACACAGTACAGATGAGAGATATACATTACCGTGGTAATTCTACAGCAAGGATTCTCGTTGTTTACTTTAACAGGCTCCCTCCTGTACCCGGACATACATACTTTGGTCCATTGGGTACTAAATCCCTCACTGTAAGGGTTGTTTCCGCACCGGGCGAAGGACTGTACTCACACTTTCAATTCTATGGGTACTACATTGATTGAGCATAAAATACTAATTGTGTTAAGATTTTTGTGATATTTCACACGACAAATAAAAGTTATTTTCCAACAAGAATTTTTGCGTTCTTTTACACGTAGTATGTTTTATTATTTAATTACAAATTTTGGAAATTATTATTGTAATTTATGTAATATTACAAGTATATTCTTCTTTCTGTTCAATGTTGCATTTTGAACTGGCTATTTTTTTGAAAGATAATTGTTGAATATAAACTTAAAATCTACAGTTCACTAAAATTGTTAAGTGGCAACGTTTAAGCATTGACTTACTCGATAGGTTACGAGAAAAAATATAATGACCCCAAATGTAGTAAATGACCACCAAATTGCAAATTAATGCGCTATTAATACCTAAATAAATAAATAAACTATTATGATTGCCATAAAATGTACCAGAGTGAGCGAAGTGAGTTAGGGGCTTAGGGCACCTCAAACCTACCTAGGGTGGTTCATTAAACATAAGCAAAGTTAGTATGAAACCTATGCTTATTATAAAACAATTATTGTTGAGTAATATTTGCGATATGTTTTATGTAATTTGACTAACAATATAGCCACTTCAAAGTTTTCTTGTATACTAGATATGGGGATATTATGTAATAGTTTATACATGTTGTCAATTTTAAAAAGTGTCTCCTGCAAGCCTACAATGGCAATAAACGATTTAGATTTAAATTTTTTAATTTCGGTTATGATTGTTTCAAAAATAAATGTAAAAATTCTAGGAACAGGCAGTTGAATTAATTAACCAACTAGCAAAAGTGCTTTATAACGAATGACTTATATGGGAATAGTGTTCGGTATTAACCGGCCGGGACGACGGAGGGGAATGAGGAGACGAAGGACGAGGGGGCGGCCGCTGTGACGAGCGGCGCCGACGCACCAATCGTACACTTCGCTAGAACGACCGTAACACAACGAGCACTGTACGCGTCGCGACTTACCTATTGTTTTTAATTAAAACTGTGATTATTATACTAGCATTTGTCTACAGTCTAGTCTGTCATTTCCAGAGTTTCCTTACACACTTAGATAGGGTCCTGGAACCTACAAATGGTCCTTCGAGCCGGATCGGTATGGATGTAGTTATAATTGGCAAAATTAAGCAGTCAATGTTCACCGTGAAATAACTATTTGATGACCTTATTTGAAGAGTGCAAAGTACGACAACCAAACTGAGGGTGGTATTCGATGCCACAGCGGTGACTACGTTAGGAAAATCATTTAATCATATTCAATTTGTTGGACCGAGAGTACAAAATGATTTACTGTCTATTCTCCTCCGCTTCCGTCAACATAAGTATGTAGTAGCTGCTGATATTGAAAAGTTCTTCCGTCAAATCTACGTAACTGATACACAACGACCTTTACAATTAATTCTATGGAGGTCTGATCCCTCACATGAACTTAAAACCTATACCTTGAACACCGTCACTTATCGAACTGCTTCCGCACCTTTTCTTGCAACGCGATGTCTGAAACAACTATCCACAGAAACTTCAGACGAAGCCACGCGGCGGCTATAGCTGACGATTTGTATGTAGACGATTTTCTTTCGGGGGGAGACACAATTTCTGATACGATTACACTTTGTCATAGTGTTAACAAAACATTGAATACTGCACAGCTTAATCTAAGAAAATGGCAATCGAATAATACACACATACTTACATCTATAACACAGGGTAATCAAGTCAAGTCAAGTCAAGTCAAAGCATTTATTTCAATTAACCATTTGCAGGCACTTTTGGATAGTCAAAAAAAAAATTGAAGCTAGTTGCTCGTTCCAAAACGTAGGGTAGGTCTCTATGGAGAAGAACGAGCAAGAAACTCCACGGACACTCTTTTCAATCAAGCTTTTACAAAATCCAGGCTACATTATTCTTGTTGCTTCTATATGTGAAAACAATGTAAGTGAAGAGAAATCCAAAACATTCTAATTAAAAATAAATTAATATAAAAGCCATGGTAGTTAAGAGACGACCATCTCAACTGACAGCGCCCGTTCACGAACATGACGCGCGGATCAGCACCACTTAGCTCAACCATTTTGAAGGGAACCGAATGATCCAACCCGCACGCCACCATCAGTGAGACATTTGAGCGAGCATGACAATGCTCTCAACTGCCATGCTCATTTATGTCAAACACATTGAATAAATAAATGGATCCATAGTTCTCACATTTACATAATAATTGAATTAATGCTATTAATTTATACAAAGCTAAAATTTTAAATGTATGTAAGTATGTCATTCGACTAAGGCTCGACCGAGATGGGTTTTTCGTTCTCGGCCGAGACCGAGACCGAGACCGAGAATATAATACTATCTCGGCCGAGACCGAGAGCCGAGACCGAGAATAGACAAAGCGTGAAAAAAAAATTAACTTTTTAATACAGCACTAACTATTTAATTTATCAATAATCAAAGTTAAATAACATTATATTATAACACAAAAAAAGCAATTTCTCGGCATTTTCGCCTTTCAAAGAGTGGCGCCTCTCGTCATACAATTGTCCAGCTTTGCTAAATAATTGTTCACTAGCTACGCTAGTAGGCGGCGCAGATAAAAACTTATTTGCTGCAGGTCTAAGCACCTTATAAGGTGACGAAAACCAATACTCAAAAATATTTGCATTTCTTTGCAGTCTTGGCTCTTTAAGAAAACTTTCTAGCGCTATTTGGATCACAGAGCTGGAACTGTATTCGTCATTGGTCATTGGCTCGTCTTCCAACTCTATGGAATCATGAGCTGCCCATAAGTTGTATTGATTTGTTGCAGTCATGTTTGACGAGTTAGTTGAAGATGCCAAAGTCGTCTCACGAGAACCTGATCCTACGTTTTCATTAAGAGTTAGAGTCTCGATAATATGAAGCTTCGCTGAGTTAACTTCGTTTTCAGTTAAGTATTTGGTTTTAAATCGTGGATCGATCAGTGTTGCAGTAACTAGTGGCAAACAACTTTTAACAAATGAAAATCGCTGATTAAGTGCATCCAGTAGCTTGCCCTTCATCGTCTCTGCGTGATTTTCATTTTCATTATCATTGTCATTTTCCTGGTTATTATTTTCAATATTTTGTGTTGGCGCCAATTTTCCATTTAACATTGACACCAACGGTATTACCACTGAAACACAGGACGAGTCAGAAGAGATATCCAACGTGGCTTGGTAAAAGCATTGCAAAACGTTCACTATATCTTTCATGAAATTCCATTCATCACTGTTAATTTCTAGGATGCCTCCTTTTTCAATACGGTATAGGTTCAAAGCATTTTTTTGCTCAAGCATTCGTTCCATCATTAAGTAGGTGCTATTCCACCGAGTTTCGACATCTTGGAAAAGTGCATGCTCCGGCAAATTTAAGGTTTTTTGAAAGGTACTTAAATGTCTTCGAGCTTGTTCACTCCTGTGAAAATGGCCGACTACTTTATGACATTTTTTTATCAGCGTTTCAACTTCTGCGACCGAAAAAATGGCATCATGGATTGTCAACTGCAAAGTATGAGCAACACAACCCAACGATGTGAATTCAGCTACTCGAGTGGCGCGAACCATATTGCGAGCGTTGTCTCGTACAGCCAAGTGAACTTTTGTTGCGATGTTGTAAGTTTCGGCAATTTCTTTGAGTTTTTCTGCTATATAATCGCCAGTGTGGTCCTCTTCCAGAACAGTCGCAGCCAGCACTACTTTAAGGCGCTGTTCTTTCCGCACGAAATGGGCAGTAAAACTCAGAAGCGAACAAGTTTTTGTAGGATTTGACCATATTATGTCAGTAGTAAAACTTATCCAATCAGCTTCCATTAACAGAGAGACCACTTTGGCTTGAACCTTTTCATACGTTTCAGGCATTAACTGACTGCGAAAATATTTTTCAGACTTCAATTTGTAACGTTTTGGGCCAGCTGGATCAGCAAAATTCAAACGTTTAAATCCTTCACCTGACACTGTAGTATAAGGTTGCATGTCCACAATTATGTAATCCATAATTCCTTTATCAATTCGTTTGACAATCTGGTGATCATCCGGCCATTTAACTGAAGACGGATGAGAAATTAATTGTTCTATCGTAGCTTGATGTTTATTATCATTATCAATATGAAGGCGCACGGGCTTTGAAATAGCCGGTTTTAAACTATTTTCGTGAGCAATTTGAGCCAATTTATTTTCATATTGTTCATATTCGGATGAATGATATTTCGATAGATGCAGTTTCAAACCTTTGATAGTCTGATGTTTGGGCTGAGGACTACCTAATGACACCGTTTTACTGCACGACTTACAAATAGCCTTCGATGGATGTAATACAATATTTTTTTCAAAATATTCCCAAATAGGATTTACTTTTGGCATATTTAGTTTTTATCTGCAACAATACAATATTATACCATCTTAGTAAACATAAACATTAAACACATTAAATCGAAACATGATCAACATCTTAACTGAAAAAGTAGCACCTGATAAATTTGTTGTTTAAACAGAAATAGGTACTTAGGTCGTCAACTTTTATCAAAAAAATTCTCGGTTAATTTTAATAAGAAATTAGGTACTTACTTAACCTACGTACCTAACGTAGGTATTCGATTTTAGCAAAAAGCTTTGCAATTGCTGTAGGTACCTATGGACAAACAAAACATGTTTGTTTGTGTTTAGTTATCTTAATTGTACCTTACGTATTATTAGCAACATTCAAAATACATACGCATAAAGTCACAAAACCCTATCAATCTGTAATATATATTTAATTTACGTATATTTATCCTAAAACCACTTACCCGATTTATATTCCACAGGAAAACTATAAGTAGGTAAGTAATGATCTTGCTTTCACCAAACCAGTGTAATTAATCAATTTACAAGTATCAACAACAAGAAATCACAGCAACTAGCACAACACAACCCTTAAAATAGAACTTATTTTAATTTACTGCATTAACAAACTTTCATCATGTTACTATTGTAAACATAAACAACAAATTATTATTTCAAATACTGCACGAACGGAATGAAGTCGGTCGCCCGCAGTTCGGCAACCGAGACTTCAACCAATCACAATTCAGCTCTCTCACGCACTTACACCAATCGACTTCGCGCTGCGGCGCGTGGCCATGCGCGGCAAAATTTGAATGCCGATCCGAACAAAGTTACAATCTCGGCTATGACCGAGAATCTCGGCTATAACTAGCCGAGAACCGAGACAAATTTCTCGGCTGGATTTGTAGCCGAGAATGCCGAGACCGAGACCGAGACCGAGATCTCGGTCGAGCCTTACATTCGACAGATAAAATATAATAAGTAAATATAATAATAACGGTACACGTTATTCATGTCAATAATAAGGGGTAAGCAACATAATTTTCAATAAGGGGTAAGCAACATAATTTTCAATAATAGCACACACACACATGATACATTAAATACTGTTGAGTTAAGTGCCAATGAATTATTATCAAAAACATTAGGACTCCATTGGCAATATACTCTTGACCAACTCACATTTTCAATCGACATTACAAAAACGGATTTAATTATTACAAAAAGAATCATTCTTTCAATAGTTTCACAAATATTTGATCCCTTAGGACTTGTCACACCTTGCATCATAGAAGCAAAACTCCTCATGCATAAGCTATGGGTTAGTAAAAATTCATGGGACGAGGAGGTATCTGATGATGTACGTAAGGTGTGGCTCAATTTCACACATACACTATCTCATCCCAATAATCTAAATATACCTAGAAGAATTACGTGCGATACACCCATAACGATTGAATTTCATATATGTGAATATATGAAATGTGAATATATTATGTCGTGTTAAAACACGACATAGCACACTCATGAGCATTTTTGAGGTAAATATTTAGAACTAGAGATCCGCCGTGGCTTCGCACGGATGCAATTTATTTAACGTCCCTTTTAATTATTGAGATTTATATACAAAACTTTTTTACAATAAACACAACCGTCTTCAAAAAGAAATTTGCCTCGTTATTGCAGTGCGTCAGCGATGCTTGCAGAAGCACAAGTGCATCGCTATTATGGCTATTATGCCATAATTAGAAAAAGAGCAGCATTGCTGATGCGCAGAGTGAGAAACAGTCCTAACAGCTACCTGAGGGTAGTTGCAGATCATATTGAGAATGCTGTATGGAGGTGTTGGATTCGCCTACATGTAGGATATTTACTATAGTTTATTGTTGTTTCTTTGTGTATTACTAATATTCTATGGACAACCTAGACTGAAATAAATTATAAATAAATAAAATATAAAATAATTAAAGAAAAAGTGGAAAATAACTTTAAATTCGCAAGACGGCGACTTTGGTTTTGTTTGTTATTTTGTATTGCCACCGTGAATTTAAAGTTATTTTAAGGTTTTTTTTTGTGAAAAAGTGGAAAATAGCTTTAAATTCACGGACAACGGGGTCGGCAAAATCGAAGATCTGAAACTGTTACCGCCCTCACCGCGTGGAGGTACTCCCAGCTTATGTTATTTTATAAGATACAGTGAAATTAGTGATAGCTTTGATTTTGACATCAGATGTTTCTGATCTTCGATTTTTAGAAGTCAACAGGAAATGCCCATCAGACCGAACAACTTTTGCTAAGACGTCATTCCTATATGTGTCATGGTGTAGCTGGGCTCTTGGAGTTCCACATCAGGTGTTCCAGGTCTTCAAATTTATTCTCTCAGCAGAAAATGCTCATCACGTGAAACAATTTTTGCTATGGTACCATTTTTGTATCTCTTATAGTTTAGCTGGTCTGTTGCGGTTCTGCATCTGGTGTTCAAGTTTTCAAGATAAATTATAGCCTATATGTTGCCCAGACTTAATACCTATACAACAAAAGAAAAATCATTCAAATCCGCCCAGTAGTTCCGAAGATTAGCGTACAAACAAACAGACAAACAGACAGACATTTTTTTTTGGATTCGTGCTCTATTACTGTTCCTAAACCCCCCTCAATTATTTATTTTTAATATATTCAATGTACAGACACAGTTTTGTCACTGTTTTATTATATGTATAGATTAATCACATTCTGGCAAACATTTTGAGATGATGATGATCATACGCAAATGTCTCAACATCTTTAGAAAATATATGAAAAACATTGTCAATACCTATAACATTTGAGGGTTGCCCTCAATTTCCCTGGGATTCCGTCATCGGATCCTGACTTGTTGCCAATGGGACCACCTCAGGAGTATACTCTTTCAAATAAATAAGAATTTTGAAAATCGGTCCACAAATGTGGGAGAAATCGGTGAACACACATTAAAAAAAATACCTACCTAATAATATAGTCAAACATAGAACCTCCTCCTTTTTTGAAGTCTGTTAAAAATACCATTCAGAGGCCCAACATTTCCGGTATATTAAAATAAAATATTTTATACACACATTGTCCCGATCATTACAAATAGAACAACAACAAAAAAAATATCGTCACGCGATGACACATAAGGATATGATGATGAGACCATACGACAATTTTTTTTTATCATAATATAGATAGGCAAATTATCAAAAAACGATATTAAAAAAATGTAATCTGTAAACGATATTACTATCTTATCATTACCTATAAGACATTATATTTGTTGCAGAAATTAATTATATTATAGTCACATTTTATGTCTCAAAGTGACACTGCAGTGACTGATAGGAATAAGGAAAATATCAAAAAGTAAGTTTTTTATTATTCTCCCAAAGATAAAGTATTTCTGTCAATTAAACCATCAACCGGCCCTTCTGAATCATCAAGGAAAGATATTATGGACAATGGATAGGAACGAGCAAGAACTACACGGACACTCTTTTCCTTTAATAAAGTTTTTTTAAATCCTGGTGACATTATTTTTGTTGCAAACCAATTTAAAAAATATACAAAGGCCTTGTCAGTTAAGAGCGCCCAACCCCATCGAGCGAATTTCGACGCGAGCGTGGTTGATTTTTTTTTGTTTCAACCAACGCAACGCTCGAAAACAAACGAGTGAGTGAGAACGCAATAACATAACAGGAAAATTGGCGCGCGGAAATTTACGTGAACATCGCTATGGGCCTAGTGTGATTATTTAATAATGCTAAGATAAATACTGTAAAAATAATGTTATTCAAATTTTTCAATAACTTAACTAGGCCTCTACGAAAGCGGTTTTGAATTATTCGTATTATTTATATACTTTATTTAAGCTTAAAGTTGCGCTAAAATTTTGCTTAAATACTCGAATGTTTAGAGGGTCCTAACTTTCAAACCAACTTTTTTTATGGAATTCTGGCTTCGTACAGGCGTAGGTAATAACAAAACGAATTAATATCATCCTAATTTTCTAAAATACAACCATAAATAGAGGAGTAATCACCTGTCGCCGTTTGTATGGAAGATTGACCGGCTTGAACAGCCTTAAGAGATGATCAATCAGAACTAATAGCGCCCGTTCACGAGCATGACGCATGGATCATTACAATTTTAAAGGAAACCGAATAACCCAACGCACGCGCCAGACATAGTTACTTTCACATTTGTAATATTGAGTATGATATTTTTCAGATGAAGAGCTACATCTTCATAGCAATGCTAGCAGCACTTGCAGTCTACCATGACGCGGCTACCATTCTAAATGAAGTCGATCCATACCATGATGAAGACGTTGTGTACCACGAAGATATTGATATGTACCAAAAAGGTGAAATCAGGCGTGAATTCGAAATTATGTTTCACGAGTGAGTACCAACATAAATGTAAATAACTGTCCGATGAAGAATAACTCAGTCAGTGTAAACAGAGTAGTTACATGTTTGAGCAGATTTGATTAAATTGAAATTAACTGAAAAACAAATCAAATAGGGTTTAAAATTGTGTTATCCTGGTCCATAACCGGCCCGTAACGTATCAATATAATGCCGCCTTCTTGGGTTCATAAGCGTTCGTATTTGTGGTATCCGCCGACGTCGGCCGTTTGCGGACGACATGTACCACAGGTCGGCGCTTGCGTGCATCGGGCCAGCTTTTCTTAATGTCGGTCAACTGTCGGACAACGGTCTATAGCTGGGGAGCAACTCTCGTAACTTTTAGGAAAATTCGCATTCCAATCTCGTACTAAAACTTACTCTACAAAATGCCGCTAATTTACCTACCTACATTTTTGTCAAGTTTTTTCGATACAACAATAGAATATTGATATCAAACAAGTTTTCATGAAAATACTTATTCCTTTTCAGAGAAATCCTTCATATGCCGCCTATCCCTCACACAGTACAGATGAGAGATATACATTACCGTGGTAATTCCACAACAAGGATAAGCGCTGTTCGGTATAGCGGACTCCCACCTGTACCCGGACATACATACTTTGGTCCATTGGGTTTTAATTTCCTCACTGTAAGGGTTGTTTCCGCACCGGGCGATGGACTGTACTCACACTTTCAATTCTTTGGCTACTACACTGATTGGGAACCAAATAATAGTAGTTAGTTTTTTGTGACATTTTACACCACAAATAAAAGACATTTACCAACAAGAATGTTTGCGTTTTTATTTACATCCGTATGTATTTGAATATAAATGACTTATTATTTTCTAAGTGAATAATAACTTAAAACGAGACTAAGTGTTTGCAAGTAATAAAATAACTTGAGGGGCTATAAATCATGACTTGGCGACTAAAACCAGAAGAAGACGGTCGAGCACCCTGAGGTTCGGTTAAGTTAGATTCTTTTAAACTCTGCAGACAGAAATAGGAGCCCCGCAGGGGTTCCGTCGAACTGACGTCAAAATGGATAAATGCTCACCAAATCTTTTTGACCCTTAAGTCCCCCCTGGGGCGGATCCGACATGGATAGGTTAGGTACCCCTACAAAAGCCAGAACTAAATCGCTTTTTACAGCCAATTTAAATTTAAACAAAGCTTACAACTCAATATAAAGCTGCTACTTTATACTTAAAATGCTACTTCACTGTAGCTGCCAACCTATTATTTTTGCTACCCATTTATTTCCGTAACCGTGGTTATTCTATAGCAAGGATAAGGGCTGTTCAGTTCAGCAGACCTCCACCCATAACCGGACATACATACCTTAGTGCACTTGGTACTAATTTATTTACTGTAAGGGTTGTTTCCGCACTGGGCGATGGACTGTACTCACACTTTCAATTCTTTGGGTACTACACTGATTAGGCGTAAAATAATAGTCGTAAGTTTTTTGTGATATTTTACGCCACAAATAATAGTTATTTGTTATACAAGAGTGCAAAGTTGCTTTTTAACCGCGTGTTCAATTTTGATGACCGAGCAAGCGAAGGATTCTAAAATTGAATCACGAGCGCAGCGAGTGATTCAAAATTAGAATCCTGAGCGTTAGCGAGGGAATCAAAAGAGCACAAGGTGAAAAATCTTTGCACTCGAGTGCAACACGTAACTTTTCATTCCACCTCAGCGAGGAAATGACTAAATGCAAAAAAAAACGTTTACAAAGTCTGAGTTTTTAACAAATTAAAAAAAAGTTGTATGATATATTCGGCACCATAGAGGTAGCAGTAAATAGGTTTAATGTTTTTTTTTAATTCACAAACTTAGTGCACACGATGTTCTAAATTCAATTTACTTTATCCTCTAGAGAATAAAAACGGCTTTTCCACTCAGATATTGAAGATAAATTTACTTTATCCTCTAGAGAATAAAAACGGCTTTTCCACTCAGATATTGAAGATTAAAAATACTCTTTCCGAGATGGTGGGATGAAAAAGTCATTTTCCAATTTAGAATTTTTCCTTTTTTTACAACCTAACCATTAAAAAACGCCTAAAACCTAACCATTAAAAAAAATCTCAGCTCATTACGCTGAGCTGAGCTCATTCAAGAACTCCCCTTCATAAGCTCAGCGTCATGAGATGATTTTTTTATTTTATTTTTTTGGGAAAAAATAACGATATTACAATACATATCACTTACCTATATATAAAAAAAAAACAAAATTAATGTAATAACTACAACATTTTCCACATATTAACAAAGAGATATGCTATAAGGACTCATTGGTAAGCTATTTATTTATCCATTAATACATTCTCTCTCATAATTTACACATTCTAGCAAACATTTTGAGATGATGATGACCATACGCAAATGTCTCATATCTTTAGAAAATATATGAAAAACATTGTTAATACCTATAACATTTGAGGGTTGCCCTCAATTTCACTGAGATTCCATCTTTAGATCCTGACTTGGTGCCAATGAGACCACTTTATGAATATACTCTTTCAAATAAATAAGAATTTCGAAAATCGGTCCACAAATGAGGGAGAAATCAGTGAACACACGTAAAAAAAATACATAAATATAGTCAAACATAGAACCTCCTCCTTTTCTGAAGTCGGTTAAAAATACCATTCAGAAGTCCGACATTTCCGGTAGGTATATTAAAAAATATACACACATTGTCCCGATCATTACAAATAGAACAACAACAAAAAAATATCATCACCCGATGACACATAAGGATACATGATGATGAGACTATACGACTATATTTTTATATTATAATGTAGATAGGCAAATTATCATAAATCGATAATAAAAAAATATAATCTGTTAACGATGTTACTATCTTATCATTACCTTTATAAGACATTGATATTTGTTGCAGAAATTAATTATATTATAGTCACATTTTACGTCTCAAAGTGACACTGCAGTGACTGATAGGAATAAGGAAAAAATTAAAAAGTAAGTTTTTTATTATTCTCTCAAAGTTAAAGTATTTCTGTCAAATAAAACCATCAACAGGCCCTTCTGAATCGTCAAGGAAACATATTATGGACAATGGATAGGAACGAGCAAGAACTACACGGACACTCTTTTCCTTTAATAAACTTTTTTTAAATCCTGGTGACATTATTTTTGTTGCAAACCAATTTAAAAAATATACAAAGGCCTTGTCAGTTAAGAGATGATCAATCTGAACTAATAGTGCCCGTTCACGAGCATGACGCATGGATCATCACCATTTTAAAGGAAACCGAATAACCCAACGCACGCGCCAGACATAGTTACTTTCGCATTTGTAATAGTGGGTATGATATTTTTCAGATGAAGAGCTACATCTTCATTGCGGTGCTAGCAGCACTTGCAGTCTACCATGACGCGGCTACCGTCCTAAATGAAGTCGATCCAAACCATGATGAAGACGTTGTGTACCACAAAGATATTGATATGTACCAAAAAGGTGAAATCAGACGCGAATCCGAAATTTTGTTTCACGAGTGAGTACCAACATAAATGTAAATAACTGTCCGATGAAGAATAACTCAGTCAGTGTAAACAGAGTAATTACACGTTTGAGCAGATTTGCTTGATTAAATTGAAATGAACTGAAAATCATATCAAATAGGGTTTAAAATTGTGTTATCCTGGTCCATAACCGGCCCATAACGTATAAAATGCCGCCTGAGTTCCTGGGTTCATAAGCGTTCGTATCTGTGGTATCCGCCGACGTCGGCCGTTAGCGGACGATAATGTACCACAGGTCGTCGCTTGCGTGCAACGTGCCAGCTTTACTTAATGTCGGTCAACTGTCGGACAACGGTCTTTAGCTGGGGAGCAACTCTCGTAACTTTTAGGAACATTCGCATTCCAATCACGGTCTAAAACTTTACAAAATGCCTCTAATTTACCTATCTACATTTTTGACAAGTTTTTTCTATTCAACAATAAAATATTGATATCGAACAAGTAATCATGAGAATACTTTTTGTTTTTCAGAGAAATCCTTCACATGCCGCCTATTCCTCACACAGTACAGATGAGAGATATACATTACCGTGATAATTCTACAACAAGGATAAGCGCTGTTTGGTATAGCAGACCCCCACCCACACCCGGACATACATACTTTAGTGCACTTGGTACTAATTTCCTCACTGTAAGGGTCGTTTCCGCACCGGGCGATGGACTGTACTCACACTTTCAATTCTTTGGATACTACACTGATTGGGAAGAAAATAATAGTAGTTAGTTTTTTGTGATATTTTACACCACAAATAAAAGACCAACAAGAATGTTTGCATTTTTATTTTTATCCGTATGTATTTGATTAAAAATGTCTTATTATTTTCCAGGTGACTAATACTAACTTAAAACGCGACAAAGTGTTTGCAACTAATAAAATAACTTGAGGAGCTATAAATCATGACTTGGCGACTAAAACCAAAAAAAGACGGTCGAGCACCCTGAGGCTCGGTTTAGTTAGGTTCTTCTAAACTCTGCATACAGAAATAGGAGCCCCGCAGGGGCTCCGTCGAACTGACATCAAAATGGATAAATGCTCACCAAATCTGTTTGACCCTTAAGTCCCCCCTGGGGCAGATCCGACATGGATAGGTTAGGTTAGAACTGTGACCCCCTACCAAAGCCAGAACCAAATCGCTTTTTACAGCCAATTTAAATTCAAACAAAGCTTACAACTCAATATAAAGCTGCTAATTTATGCTCAAAATGCTTCATTGTGCCAACCTATTATTTTTGTTACCCATTTACCGTTACCGTGGTAATTATACAGCAAGGATAAGGGCTGTTCAGTTTAGCAGACCCCCACCCACACTCGGACTTGCATACCTTGGTGCACTTAGTACTAATTTCCTCACTGTAAGGGTTGTTTTCGCAACGGGCAATGGACTGAACTCATACTTTCAATTCTATGGGTATGTAGGTACTACACTGATTAGGCGTAAAATAATAGTCGTTAGTTTTTTGTGATATTTTACACCACAAATAAAAGGCATTTTCCAACAAGATTTTTTGCATTTTTATTTACATCCGTATATGATATAAATAAATTATAAAAAAAAAATTAAAAAAAAATGATGATTATAAATTTGAAAATTATTTTTGTTATTAATGTTATATTGTGAATATATTCTTTCTTTTTGTCAGTATCACAAATTTAACTAGCTACTTTTCTGAAAGTTAATTGTTGAACAAAAACCTAATAGTGCTTCACCAAAATTTCTAGATGGTGACATTTGTCAAACGACTTTCGCTTTGTTGTTTATAATTGTGTACCTATGTGTAGTTTATATCTTCTTTATTATTACTTTGTTATGCACAACCATGCTAACTCTTCACCACTCTTGGTTGATTGATAGAGAATGCCTAAGTAAGGCATTAAGTCCGTCTCTGTACCTTTGTGCATGAAGTATAAACAAATAAATATATGACACAATACCTACTCGTAATCTGGCGTGAACTAGTTTTAACCTATTCATATACATAATGTGTTAGAATAATGAATCGCAACCAAACTATTTGAGTTATAATCTGTGACGCTTTTCGTCTTTGTCGTCGATTCTAGATGATCTATGATATAGAACTTACTTGCCGCCTTTTCTGATTGTAGATTGTAATGAAAAATTCCTATTGTGAAATAAAACTAAGTAGTACTGAAATAATTATATTGTTTATTTACCACGATCACGCTAATTTTCCTACATGGTAGCAGAGCGTGGTTCGGTGTGGTACAGTTAGAAAGCATAAACAGCGGAAATACAACTTCAGTCGGCGAAATACTTGTTGCGTCTCGAATTCTCAACACGTGCATCTCAACGACTTTTGTACTTCATAACTTCAAACTGGCGAAAATACACAAAATGAGCTCCTCACATATGTTTAACATCGAAAAACTGATTGGGAGAGAAAACTTCGCCACCTGGAAGTTCAGCATGAAGACCTATTTGGAGCACGAGGATCTGTGGTGTCCCTCAGACAAAGTGCCGGTTGATGCTAGCAAGGACGTGAAACCGAAGGCTAAGCTAATTTTGCTTCTGGACCCACAAAACTACGTCCATGTTCAGGAATGCACAACCGCTAAACAGGTATGGGAGTGTTTACAGAGAGCCTTTGATGATAATGGTCTTACGAGGAGAGTGGGCCTACTCAAGGATTTAATAAACACATCATTAGAATCAAGCAATAGTGTCGAGGACTATGTGAGCAAGATCATGAACACTGCCCACATATTGAGAAATATTGGATTTGATGTCAATGATGAGTGGCTCGGTACATTGGTGTTAGCTGGTCTATCTGACGAATACAAATCAATGATAAAGGGGTTAGAGAGTTCTGGCATAAAAATCAGTGCAGACTCAGTAAAGTCTAAACTTATACAAGAAGTTAATGCACCAAAGTCAGCAGCTTTTTATGCAAACTCAAAGAAGTCAAAGAACAATAATCAGCCAGTAAAAAATTAAATTAAAAATTAAAAAAACCCCCAACGCAAAACATAAAAGCGATTAAGTAAAAAGTAAAAAATAATACTTTTGTTGAGCCATCAAATGTTTGTTCGTTGAAATGGCGCTATAATGTCGCGGCGGGGTACCGCTTAAGTAAGTCAGTCCCTTAATTTCATTCACTGTCTATTAATTTACCAGCATTTCCGACCAATTTGCTTCGATATTATCAAATTTTTGTTGCTAATCTAGTTGTTAATCTTGTTGCAAATCTAGTTACCATCAGTTCGCTATTTTAGCTATTTAGTTATTGCTTTAAACTTAGCGGTACCCCGCCGTGACATTATAGCGCCATTTCAACGAACAAACATTTGATGGCTCAACAAAAGTATTATTTTTTACTTTTTACTTAATCGCTTTTATGTTTTGCGTTGGGGGTTTTTTTAATTTTTAATTAAATTTTTATTTTAAAAAATTTAAATGTAATTTAGTTTGGTTTTGTATATGAGTTTAAGACCAAGAATTCTTTAATCTTGTATAGTTTTATAGCAAACATGGGTGTTTCGTCTAAGATCCCTACCGCAGCAAACAAAAGAGCTGATAACTTTAAAACTGCTGAACCGATTTTGATGAAACATGTCTAAGAACCATCGCTAGAGAATCTACTTTCAAATAAAAAAAACCGCATTCAAATCGGTTCACCCGTTAAAGAGCTACAGTGCCACAGACAGACACACAGACACACAGACACACAGACACGTCAAACTTATAACACCCCTCTTTTTCGTCGGGGGTTAAAAATCAAAGGGACCGAGATGTTATAATTGCAACAAGAATGGTCATTTTGCCAAGTTTTGTAAACAACCGAAGAAAACATAAAAAGGAGTTGGATGTGTGGACATTCAGATTAATCACAAAGATAAAATACAGATTAAAAATGTTTTATTTGTTCCCGGACTAGCAGCAAATCTCCTTTCAGTCAGTACAATTGTGAAAAGTGGTTATAAAGTCATGTTCAATGACAAAATATGTGAAGTTCAAAATGTCAGAGGACAGTTATTATGCACTGCAACATTGAACAATAATTTGTATGTCATGAACACCAGCAAAGAAATGGCTCACTTAACTTCAAGTGATGTGAATTGTAATAATGCTTACCTATGGCATCTGCGGATGGGCCATTTGAATTTCTCAGATATCAAGAAACTGCCCCAGTGTGCTGAGAATGTGACTCTGACTCAGAATAAAAATAATGTCATCACCTGCACCCATTGTCTAGAAGGGTATTGTACATCAGACATCTACTCCAAACACTCCGGAGCACAATGGCTTGACAGAAAGAATGAACAGAACTCTGGTGGAACGAGCAAGAAGTATGCTATTCTATGCTAATCTGGAGAAGAGTTTCTGGGCTGAAGCTGTGGCAACCGCTGCATATATTGTCAACCGTTGTCCCACCAAGTCACTGGATGGTAAGACTCCGTATGAGATATGGAAAGGTAAGAAACCCAATTTATCACATATGAAAATATTTGGCTCTGTTGCTATGGTCCATATACCAAAAGAAAAACGCCAAAAGTGGGACAGAAAGTCTATAAAAATGATACTAGTAGGTTACTGTGAAAACTCCAAGGGATACCGTTTAATGGACCTAAAAACCCATAAAATTGTAAAAAGTAGAGATGTTGCTTTCATAGAAAATTTTAATGAGAATGATAATGTACCTGTGCCTTGTCAAATAAATGTTCCAGCCAAGGAGAGCCAGACAGACTGTGCCAGCTCTGCTTTACCAGCAAGCGAGAAGTCAGAAAGTGTGTGTGTCAGTCAGAATCAAGAATTACTCACTCAGGAGTCGACACCGGACACACAAGAAGGTAAAAGTGAAGACTCAAGTGAGTATGACACTGACATTGGAGAACTAGATGAAACCTACCACCCACCTCGTCCAATAGTACAGGTTGACAGACGCAATATTACATTAACGCCGAGGAATAAACAGAGTGATATGGGAACTAATCAAAAGGGACTTTTATGTATGTATACTGACTTATTAGATCCACAGACTGTTGAGGAGGCAATGTCGTCGTCACAAGCTACCAAGTGGAAGCAAGCCATGGACCAGGAATACAGTTCTCTGATGAAAAATGAAACTTGGAGTTTGACGGATCTTCCATCAGGAAAAAAGGCTCTGCCATGTAAATGGATATTCAAAACAAAGACTGATCAAGATGGAAATGTTGTTCGTTACAAGGCCAGACTGGTAATTAAGGGTTATGCACAGAAGAGAGGTACAGATTACGAAGAAACATACTCTCCAGTTGTCAGGTATTCAACTATTTGCTACCTATTTGCTTTAGCAGCCAGATATGGATTAGACATAGATCAGATGGATGCTGTATCAGCTTTCTTGCAAGGGGAGATTGATAAAGAGATCTACATGCAGCAACCAGAACAATACAGACAAGGATCTCAGGTGTGCATGCTGCATAAATCTATATATGGACTCAAACAGGCCAGTAGGCTATGGAACATGAAGTTGAATAATGTTTTAAATAAATTAGGAATGCAACAATCAAAAACAGATTCTTGTGTCTATTATAATGCAGAGAAGAATACTTTTATAGGTGTCTGGGTTGACGATTTAATTATAATTACTGCACAAAAGTCAACAAAGAATTTACTAAAGGAAAATTTAAAACAGCACTTTGAAATGAAGGACATTGGCCCAGCAAACCAGTGTGTGGGTCTGCATATTACTAAAGATGAAGACAAAGTAACAATAGATCAAGAAAAATACATAAATGATATATTAGCAAGATTCGGAATGTCAGACTGCAAGCCTGTGAAAACACCATTTGAAGTTGGTATGAAATTTGATAAAACAACAGAAGATGAAAAATCAACTTATTTTCCGTACCAGCAAGCAATTGGCTCTTTACTCTATGTGGCTCAAGGTACCCGACCTGACATATCTTTTGCAGTAAATACATTGAGCCGTTTCAACAAAAATCCTAGTACTGTACACTGGACTGCAGTGAAGAGAATATTCAGATATCTTCAAGGTACCAAAGATTTAAAATTAATTTACACCAAAGATGGTAATGAGAAGATCACAGGATATTGTGATGCCGACTGGGCCAGCGATGTGCGCGATCGTAAATCGTGCACAGGTTATGTTTTTGTGTTGCAGGGTGGTGCCATCTCTTGGCGGTCTCACAAACAACAGACTGTCGCACTATCAACAGCCGAAGCAGAGTATATGGCAATGTCTTCTGCGGCGCAAGAGGCGCTGTATCTGCAACAGTTGCATGGCGAGCTCGGTCAACAGCAGAGTAAGCCGCTCATCATCTACAGTGACAACCAGAGTGCCATAAAACTATAATAATAAACTATAATAAACTATAATTATCTACCTAGGTCTAAACATATAGACATACGCCATCATTTTCTGAAGGATATTGTAAATAAGTCAATGTTAAAGTTTTGCTATGTTAAAAGGGAAGATATGATTGCGGATAATTTAACTAAGGGCACTACAGTTGATAAGCACTTGTATTGTATAGTAAAAATGGGGTTGCGCTCCATGGGAGGGTGTTAGAATAATGAATCGCAACCAAACTATTTGAGTTATAATCTGTGACGCTTTTCGTCTTTGTCGTCGATTCTAGATGATCTATGATATAGAACTTACTTGCCGCCTTTTCTGATTGTAGATTGTAATGAAAAATTCCTATTGTGAAATAAAACTAAGTTGTACTGAAATAATTATATTGTTTATTTACCACGATCACGCTAATTTTCCTACATAATGTTTCTAAACTTTGTCATTTAACTTTACTAAACGTCCCTTTATTTATTGAGATATATACAAAAATACCAACCAGATATCCAACAATTCTGGTGAATTTTTATAAAAAAAATATTATTATTTTGGGTCTACCCTTTATAGCAGAATTTTTTATGTCATAATATTAGGGATATTAGTAATATTAGTTTTCAAAACAGGCCGATAGCATAAACTTCATTTCGCAGAAAATTGTTTGACAGACACTCATTTATCATACACTAGCAACCCGGCCCGGCTTCCCATGGACCTATAGCCTTCCTCGATAAATGGACTATACAACACAAAAAGATTTTTTCAATTCGAACCAGTAGATCCTGAGATTAGCGCGTTCAACCAAACAAACAAACTCTTCCGCTTTATAATATTAGTATAGATTCAAAAATCATAATTTTGTAAGTTTGAATCATTTTTAGGCATAAATTTCATACGCTTAATAATCGAAAAGTAGAACCACCATATCGCAGAAAGTTCACAAATGTCAGAAACGTCATTTGGACTACATTTCATATCAATAGTCATTATAATAAGGCAGAACTATCATATCTCAGAAACCTTACTGTTTGAATCATCTTTTGTTCGGAATACATTTCATATCCATAATAAAATATGATGTGATTTTCGATCGGTTTCGCATCGGCCAAGCAAGCGATTACGGCTTAACTCCCCTCGGGGAGACCTATGCTCAGCAGTAGGCGTCTAAAGGTTGACATGATGATATGTGGTTTTTATTTCCCTGTGAGAAACGCAGCATGCAAGCGAACATGTAACATGCAGCATGCAAGCAAGCATGCAGCAAGCATGGTTTCTGCCACGGCTAAGGCCTGCGGCGCTCCGGCGGTCTCTCGCGACCTTGCTGTCGCAGAGGATTTTAACGCTCACCAGCAGCTCCTCAGCTTGCGGACCGCCTCACCCGTCCGTGCCTACGTGGGCTTAAATTACACTCTAGGCGTAGGGCAGATAAGATTACTTGAAGTCGGTTTTGCAGCGCTAACTTTTGTAGCATAACATACGGACTTTTTAAGACAGTATTTTTTTATTTTAATTTAAGGTTAAACGGTTTTTTTACAGAAGTTTCAGTAGTTATGGCTAAAAAAATATTCAAAATGGAGTTCTGCCGTCTGCATAGTATGCCAAGTGAAATTGTACCAAATAATAGTCGCTCTAAATAAATTTACCTTTTTTATGAAATTTTTATAATTTTTATGGAATTTTAACTTTGACAAATTAATTATGCGAAATAAAATCTAAAGTATGCTATTGTAAATTCGAACATACTAAACATTCGGCCAAACAATAAATATATTAAATAATTTTTATGCGTTAAAAAGGTTTGTTTAAAGAAGATTATGCCAAATAAATTTCGGAGCATCAAAATTCTGCCAGATAGAGGGAACCCTAGTATTATTTCATACAAACCTTGTCTTGACCATTACAAGTATAACAGCAAAAAATAGTCAAATTTGTCACATATGAGGATACATGATGATGATACATACGACTTCGTAGATAGGTAAGCAAATTATCATAAATTGATACAAAAATAAATATAATTCGCCAAAGATAATTATTACTATCTTAACATTACCTATAAAACACGTTGATATTTGTTGCAGATATTAATTATATCTAGTCACATTTTACTTTGCAGTGACGTCTCAAAGTGATACTGCAGTGACTGATAGAAATAAGGAAAAATTCAAAAAGTGAGTTTTTTATTATTTTCTAGTCGAGCTCGCAGAATTAGGATTCAATACTGATCAATCTATAGTTGTAGTAGTTACTGATGAAACTTATAGTGCGTAATTAATAGATTACGCTAGCTCCTACAAAACACATGTAAATGAGAAAGTATAAAAGAAAAATCGAATCTGTACGATATAACTTATCTTCCTTTTGTTTTGACAAAGTATTTCTAATAATTAAACCATTAACAGGCCCTTCTAAATTGCCAAGGAGTGGGTTGGTTAGTCAGACAGTTTAACTAGTCGCTTGCTCGAAAACGTTGGTAGGTTTCTATGGATATTGTACCACGGACACTCTTACAATCAAGTTTTACAAAATCCAGGTTACATCATTCCTGTTGCTAGAATCAAGGCCTATGTTCCACAGTGGACGTCTTTCGGCTCATGATTATATATGAAAACAATGTCGGTGAAGAGCAATACAAAACCATATAAAAAATATATAAATGCTTTGTCAGTAAGTGATGACCAATCTGGGGTGTGATTCTGTAAGACCTCATTCTAAACTTCGAATCTGAATCCACTGTGAGTTTCTTGATTGGCACTCTAAAAACTCGGTTGATAATTCGAATTTACACTAGCGCCACTCTTACGAGCGTGTCAGCGAGTTGAACTAAATTGACAGATAAAGTATGAGATGACGTAAGAAGTGGTGTTCTGTAAGGTAATTTCCCCGTCACTTCGACGCTCACTTCGCACTCTAACCCGATTCAAAGTGTCAAATATATCAATGTCATTTTGAACCTTATGCGAAGTGAGAGTGAATAGCGATGTAAGACGCGAGTTGATGTTTGAATTTTACAGAATCGACCTACTGAACTAATAGCGCCCATTCACGATCATACTCGCAGATCAGCACTATTTGGCTCCGCAATTTTAAAGGAAACCAAATAACCCAACGCACGCGCCAGACATTGTAGTCACTTTCGCATTTATAATAATAAGTATGAAATTTTTCAGATGAAGAGCTACATATTCATTGCTGTGCTAACAGCACTTGCAGTCTACCATGAAGCGGCTACCATCCTAAATGAAGTCGACCCAAACCAAGATGAAGACATTGTGTACCACGAAGATATTAATATGTACCAAAAAGGTGAAATCAGAAGGGATTTCGATATCATGTTTCACGAGTGAGTACTAGCATAAATAACTGTAATGTTTAATTATTGTTAGAAACGTGTCCGAGGGAGAATAACCATACCAACCAAACAGACAGTGTCACCTAAGGGTTGTAATATGTCTGAGCAGATTACATCTACTAAACTGAAATGAACTGAAAGACATATCAATTTTAAAATTTTATTATGCTATCTTGGTTCGTAACCGCATTGTACAAACGTATCAATGATTAGCCTGAGTTAATAGGTTCATAAGCGTTTGTATCCGTCAACGGTAGTATCCGCCGACGTCGGCCGTAAGCGAACGACGTGTACCACAGGTCGTTGCTTGCGTCTCTGAACCTGCACGTCATCGAGCTTGATTTATGTCGATCAACAATTCTTATTTACTTGAGCATCTACACAACGAGCTCTTTCTCAAACTAGGGAGCAACTCTCCTAAGTTTTAGGAACTTTCGCATTCCAATCTCGGTCTAATCATTACAAAATACTTTTAATTTACCTACGTACATTTTTGACAAGTTTTAGACATTGATCCTATCGCTGATATGACATTATGATTAAATCTTTAATTACAAGTGTTGCTGTTTTTTAACCGACTTCAAAAAGGAGGAGGCTATCAATTCGGATGTTTGTATTTTTTTTATGTATGTTCGGGCATTACTCCTTCATATATAGATGGATTTGCAAAATTCTTGTTTTGTTCGAAAGGGGTTTATTCCGAATTGGTTAATTATCAATTTCATCGAAATTGGTTTAGCGCTTTTTGAAAAAATCAACAAAATCCCAAAAAAATCTACATAGACGACGTTTTAGTTTCTTCAATCTTTGGAGTACCTCTGTTTTAACTGTGTCGCCGTTTCTTAATGGATTTGGATGTTGAGGCGGTACTAAGAAGCGGAAAATAAAAACTTTTTTCAAAAAAAAAACAACCGCCTTCAAAAACTAAAAAGTGATAAATAACTTTAGCACAGAACACACATTACTTTAGTTTCGGAAGTCGGTGGCGATGGCTTTATTCTGTATGTTGTTTTGTATTGCCACCGACTTCCGAAACTAAAGTAATGTGTGTTCTGTGCTAAAGTTATTTGTCACTTTTTAGGTTTTGAAGGCGGTTGTTTTTTTTTTTGAAAAAAGTTTTTCCCCATTTCGATTCAACCATTGGAAAATAATATCGAATAAGTAATAGTGAGAATACTTTTTGTTTTTCAGAGAAATCCTTCACATGCCGCCTATTCCTCACACAGTACAGAAGAGAGATATACATTACCGTGGTAATTCTTCAACAAGGATAATGGCTGTTCAGTTTAGCAGACCCCCACCCTCACCCGGACATACATACCTTGGTACACTTGGTACTAATTTCTTTACTGTAAGGGTTGTTTCCGCACCGGGCGATGGACTGTACTCACACTTTCAATTCTTTGGATACTACTCTGATTAGGCGTAAAATAATAGTCGTAAGTTTTTTGTGATATTTTACACCACAAATAAAAGTCATTTTCCGACTAGATTTGTTGCTTTTTTTACACCCTTATGTACTTATTTGATTGAAAGATTTTGAAAATTGTACTTGCACTAGCTTTTGCCCGCGACTTCGTCCGCGTGAATGTCGGTTATCGTGGATGCAGACAAATTCACGGATTGAAAACTCTATGTCCTTTCGCAGGGTTAAAGCTATCTTCATGCTAGATTTCATTAAAATCGGTTCAGCCATTTCATCGTGAAAGCGTAACAAACAGAGTTACTTTCACATTTATAATATTACTAGCTGACCCGACAGACGTTGTCCTGTCCTTATCTACCTACTTTCCTGCCTATTTACCTACCCTACACCTACCCTACACCTACCCTACACCTACCCTACACCTACCCTACACCTACCCTACACCTACCCTACACCTACCCTACACCTACCCTACACCTACCCTACACCTACCCTACACCTACCCTACACCTACCCTACACCTACCCTACACCTACCCTACAAAAGTTATTTTTTTTTTTTCTCTCCGTAAGAACCATCTTCGTACTTCAAGGAATATTATAAAAAAAGAATTATCCAATTTGGTCAAGCGGTTCGCAAGTTATGCGCTTACCAACACATTTAGCGATTCATTTTTATATATAAGAAGATAAATAATAAATAAAATAAATAAATAAGTAATTAAGTAATACGTATGGATTTATTAGTTAATGTAATATTGTAAGTAAGTATATTCTTTTTCTAGTGTCGCATTTTGAACTAGTTTTTTTTCGGAAGGTTGATTGTTGAATAAAAACTGAATTAAAAACTACACCGATATTTCTAAACGGCCAGGTTTGCCAAAAGATTTTCCAAGGCCCGCTCCTTTTTAGATTATTTGCGCTTAAACACTGAAACCTATAAACCCACCATAACTGACCATAACTGACATAAGACATACAAACACGATACACACTCCGTTACAAAACAAGACTCAACCTATTAACATCCCGCTTAAAATACATTAAACAAGTCCTCTGGTTATGTCAATAAAAATATATTATTATATCCCGAGTCAATAAGAGAAGAAAAAAACTCCATCTGTTCACAAACAAATTAAAAAAGCTATTAATATAATAAGCAAATGATATTACAGCGTCAATAATTTTTTAAATGATAAATCCTTAAAATTGGAGGTATAAAATAAACGAAAATGTGTTTAAGGTAAGTTAGATCATAAGATTTTTGAATGATAAGTCCTCCACATATCTTACTTTTGCTGTGCCCGACAGGGGCCATGATTGTTTCTTTTGGCAAATGTTTACCACCCAAGCCTACATTGTGGAAATAAAGAATTGAGTATTGAGTACTGTGCATTATCTGAATGACATACAATCATAAGCGATCCGTTTTATTTATTTATTTATTTGTGCAAGGCACACCAACGACATATTTACAAACACAACAACAAGTAATCACAAATTTTACAAACTGTGTAAATACATCACTTAAAGGCATGCACAACATTCTTATTAAAAGGTAAACAATTCAATAAAAATTACAAATTAAATACAATATAAAATCAATTATTATGAAATAAAATTAAATAAATTAAAATTAAAATTAAATAAATTAAAATTAAAATTAAATTAATTGAATTAAACTTACAATAATTTAAAATGTCAATGAATTAAAATTTTAATAAATTGAATAATATTGCAAGAGTAGCTGATCACAGATTAATGTTGATAATTTTTGATTTGAATACGGGCAAACTATTAGAGAAGTAGTTTTATGTAATTTGATTAAAAAAAGAGCCAGTACCTACCAAATTATATACATATAAAATTATGATAATTTTAAAGAAATAAAAAGTGTGTCACTTATTTGTATGTCTTAATTATGACAAAACATAGCGCACCCACAATTTTATATAAACACCTATGTAAACACCTATGTTTCACAAATAAACTGATTGATTGATTGATTGTGCCGCCGCCGTGCAATCCGACAATGATAAAAAAGGACATAGCTAATTTCAGGTATGATTGCTTCAAAAATAAAGGAAAAAAATCTAGGTACAGACACTTAGTGAATTGAGGAACCAAAACCAACCAGTTTAGTACGTTCTCTGTAGGTATAAATATATCATCCACACTAACAAAATCGGGTGGTGGTTAATATCGATTTTTAATAATTGTTACGTCTTTATCACAAAGTAGGTAGGTACGTAATGCTGTGACTTTTATTTTGTGTGTTTATCGATGACAAATATGTCAAAAAACGCTTAAAAGATAACACTTTAGAATTAAGATTATAGCAAGTGGATTAAGTTATATTTAGTAGTAATTAAACATTTTTACATATAAAAAACATGTACATATTAAATATTGATAGAAGTTTACATGAGCTATACGCTGTTCACAATAAGATTAGACATTTACAAAAACCTTTTTTACAGTCCGTTCAACCGATTTTGACTCATATTGCGTTGGTAGCATGACAAATGGCAACTGCAGTAAACAGTTGTTATTGTAACCACTTTTTGCCTCTAATGTCATCCTTAAGCCTACGCAGTAGAAGTCAAAATCGGTTAAAGGGACTGTAAAAAAGGTTTGTGTTTATGTCTAATCTTATTGTGAACAGGGTATAGTTTTAAACAATTTGTCATAATATCTAAAAAAAAATCGTAATAGTGAAACAAGCTGAGTTAAAGCATTATGTTAGACCGTCATCACACCAGCTATTATTTTACAGCTATTGACGACACGGTTAGCACTGTGATTGAGCGATTGACTGCTGCGCAACGTGTTGCGCGTTCGATTCCCGCCCAGGGTAAATATTTGTGTGATGAGAACTTGTGTTTTGCTTGTGTCTGGGTGTTGTTTATCTATATATGTATCTATTTAAAATGTATTTGTGTATGTATATCAGCGGTCTGACACCCATAGTACAGGGTCTCCCTAGTTTGGGGTCAGATGGTCATTTGTGAAATGTATCAACGTATCAACTAAGCGACTACATAGCATAGGTACATGATAAGGGCAGCTCTGGTGAGGCCTCGGTTTAGGGTGTCACGCAAGGAACATGCTGGTTCGGATTCACATTAGCTTCTTCTCTGTAAAAATATACGATAAAAAGGTCATTCGGTGTTAAAGCCGGTCGTATACAAACAAAAAACCAGTTCAATAATTTTAAAACGAACATCATTCGCAAATACGTTGCCTGTTGGTCAACATGAATATATATTTACATTGCATTTTATTTTTATATTTTAGACTAGTTTCGTCTAACACAATAAGTATAAACAATATATCAACAACCGATTCGGATGCTCAAGATATTAAAGTTGTGATAAATGAAGGTTCCAAGGATGCTAAGGAAGCAACAAAAATAAAAGCCAGTTTGGAAATTGAGAGTGATAGTGTTATGAGAAGAGTGAATAATAAAGATTATAAAGTGTTTAAACGTTCCTTGAATTCGCTGGTCTTTGGAGGAGGTTGTCCCGGAGGAAATGGAAGAATTGGACAGTACTGTCAAAGTTATGATGATTAATTTGAACTACTGAAGGATAGCACCACAAGGAACTTACTATTAATATTAATACCACGTGATAGGCTTTTGCCAAATACATTGGGGTCGGCTTCCAGTTTCATTCATGAAACAGTTGCAGAAGAAATTAATGACACTGTAATTCAATTCATGTGGTGAAATATTTGTAAAAATATATTACAATTTTGAATGTAAGCTCGGTTTGCCTAAAATAGGTTAAAATATCACTCAGATGGGCAGTTTTTCAACTTTCGTTAGCTCTTGAACTAGTGAGTATTAAAACACGATTTGTGTTATGCAAACTCACCTTGAAGCTTAGGTTTAATGTCCGAAAGAAATATTGTGTATTTATTCAATCCAAGGTGGCCATTTCCAAAGATTGTTTAGATCGGAGCGTGTGTGGTCTGAGTGATTTACTTAAAGCGTTGTAACTTTGTAACACTAATGAAATAAATGTTATATATTAATAACTTGCTGACTCGACAGATGTTGTCCTATCCCTATCTACTTTACCTACCCTACCCTACCTACACTACCCTACCTACCCTACCTACACTACCCTACCTACCCTACCTACCCTACCTACCCTACCTACTCTACCTACCCTACCTACCCTACACTACCCTACACTACCCTACCTACCATACCCTACCTACCCTTCACAAAAAAAGTAGCTTACGACTTATTCTCAGACCTACAAAAATACACAAAAAATTTCATAAGAATCGGTCAAGTCGTTTTGTAGGAGTTTTGTTACAAAAACTGTGACACGAGAATTTTATGTATTAGATATAAATTGTTAATATAAGTGCACGTGAAATTCATTACATAAACAGTGATTTTTTACACCATAACTAAAAATGGTTTCCCAGCGAACAATTTTGCTTTGTGTTTCTTTGGAAAGTATGCGTAGTTAACGGCTCAACACAAAATGAAAATCCGTTTTTTTTTCAGAAACTTATATAATTTGTGATTGGTTAAGGAAAATGAACTACCTATATAATTAAATGTTTCTTATTACAAATCTATTATATCGTAAACTAGTGTAGATGTAATGACACGCTACGTACTCCGCTCCGCTTATGAATATTGGACCGCATGCTATTCGAGAGTCATTCGGAGTATTTGAGAGGCGCGTGCTCAGACTACAGCCTGCCTGACCAGTCTTTCGGCAAAGCCTAGCACTACACGTACGCGATGTTTTGTTTTTATATTCATCTCGCTCGCTATAGTTTCGTTTCTTTGTGAATTTACATATTTAAAGTAGTGATTTTAATCATCCAAATCAAGCATTCACTAAATCCAGTATTTTTATTTCTTCCGTCAACGGTCGACATGAAGTTTTTATTATTTTGTCTAGTTTTATTAGTGAGTTTGCTGTTCAATCTTGCTACTGGAGCCCCTGGTCGAGTACAAGGAAGAGCGTATGTCCAGGGTGTCACAGAAGCCCCTGAACCAAGTGGCACAACGCCTTTAACTGTTACTACAATATTCGCTGGAAACATTTGTGCACAGGGTCAAACTAGATTGAATAATATATGTGTTTTAATTGATTAAATTGTTTCAAAATTTGTTTGACTCCTGTTATTTTTTATATACTACGAGCACTTTGCCTGCAACTTCATCTGCGTGAATTTTCTCAAGGATCCCTAATTTTTTGATAGCCTACAGAACTCAGATCTCTTGATATTTGGAAATCTTAGTTTCGGAAATTACCCCTACATACAAACGTACAAACTAAGAAACCAATTTTACCTCTTACAATAATAGTACCTATAGATAATAGGCCTGCGTTTGGCCGCAACTCACCTGATATTAAGTGATGATGCGACCTAAGGAGATCTAGGATGAACTTCACTCGTGCCTTGAAAATACTCAGATTATATTTTTATTGGGGAACAGAGCGGTAGTGAATTCCACAGTCTGGCAGTTCGCGTTACTGTGTTCTTTTCGTCCAAAAATATGATAATTTTATTTTTCGAGTTTTGAATTGGCTTCCCTTGGCGTAACAAAAGGAAGCTGAAAGGAGTAATTATACTGCTGTAGGTAATACTAGGTGGCTACCCGGTTTCCACCACCTTATAAAGAGGAATTATCCAGGAAGGTTAAGGCTATCAATTTTATTTGTGCTATCCGTGTGAATCCGGGGCAGATTGCTAGTATTATAAACTAAAGTGATGTAACAATAATTTCACTTTGAGAACAAGTTGCAAGAGGCTATAATATCGTGGTATGGTATCCGACCGTATTAGTAGTCACTGTATTACGGTATGATAATTCCTCTCTTCCTTGATAACTAATATTACATTATTACGTACACAGTACACTACTGCTGACCTCCTAGAGAAGCTCAGAGTCACGCAGGGAGTCATGGACAGAGCTATGCTCAAAGTTTCTTTGCGCGACCAATCCGGAACGAGGAAATCCGCCAAAAAACTAAGGTCACCGACATAGCTCTCAGAATATGCAAGTTGAAGTGACAATGGGGAGGCCACATCGCTCGAAGAACCGATAGCCGATGGAAAGGAAAGGTTCTTGAGTGGCGACCACGAACTGGAAGGCGCAGCGTTGGTAGGCCTCCCGCCAAATAGACCGACGATATCGTCAAAGTCACAGCAACCGGTGGATGCAAGCCTTGCATCCACCGGTTGCTGCTCGTAGTGGCGTTCTATGGGGAAGGCCTTTGTTCAACAGTGGAAGTCTTCCGGCTGATGATAATGATGATACAATTTTGGATGTAGATAATAGACATGTAGCTACAACACCAAACCACAGTATAAGTATTAGTACTACCGTACAGTAGCTCCCTCTGAAACCGTTCCTCACCTCTCCCCGCGTCGAAGACTAGCTCTGGAAATTGCGTTTTAGTTTGCCCGGCGCGTAGACACGCACACTCACGCACTTATCTGTATAGTCTATTATTTTAGTATTAGTGTAGGCAATTATATCGTTTCATTTCTATGGAGTGTCGCGGGTTTGACCAAACTGTGTCCTCTAACTTGGTTATCATTAATTTTCTGAGTTGCCTCCTACTGTGAAAGCAAGTTTAAAGACGAATTCACAAGGCAATTACGATTCCAATTTTTACGATTAAATTATTTTGATTTAGGAATTTTGAGAAGCAATATGCTCTAGCACTTTTCATTGCTTGAATGATAATGAACTAAATTTGTTTAGTGTTTTTAGGGACATTGTTTTTACGTGACTGGACTGGCCTTTTCTTGGGCCAAATTATTAGCATTGCCGTACAACGAGGCAATTCTGTTAGGCTTTTTGGGCACTCATTGAGAGCGATGCGGACGAATTTTTTGATGCCCTATGAGCTACTTGTTGAGCTACTACTGATTGTACGTAATATTTTTTTATTATTATTGAAACAATATTTATAAGTTTTGTATATATTTAATTAGGGTATATGTATAAAGCATTAGATTTTAACTAAAATTCAACAAATGAAAACTTGAAAATTGCGTAAATAGATGCAACACAATAAATGCCGAATTATTTATTACCAGTCAATTAGTAAAAAAACTGCTTGGACATACGAGTATTCTTGCCTCGTATACGCGCTGACTCTGTGTTTTTTTCGCGAGCCTTCCTCTATTATTAGCCGCCACATTAAAACGATCCATCACAAACAATCACGCAGCAAGCGTAACTAATAGCCCAAAAAAGCAAGAAAATTGCTCAGTAATGTGTTGGCGCAATAATCATCGAAAATGAATAAAGAACCACACATTAGAACTCATCATTATCATCATCATTCAGACGATTATGTTGTTTTTTTTTTCGGATTGGTATCTCGCACGTCAACCTAGGAGGTTGTCGGCTGCTTAACCGGACTTTCCTGTGGTGCCTTAAAAAATATTATTTTTAGAGCCTCCAGCCAGGGCAAAATAAGTTACAAACTAAGCAACTACACGCTAAGGGCACCCCCTGTGGGGTACGAGCCTCGGCTTAGGGCGTCGCTGGGAGAGGACAGCAAAAGGACAGGCTACGACGATTATGTTGTACACGAGTTAAACTTTATATACCTAAGGTATTTCTATCCCTTTCTCTCTAATACAACAAGAAAGAAAGGGACATACTAAATAAGATATGAAAGCGCAGTGGCTGAGCGATTGGCTGATGCGATGCGTGTCGCGGTTACGTGGAATAAATTTCTTTCAAGCTTGTTGCCTCGCCTTAGTGTCAATGTTCTACACCTGACTGTGAATATGAACAATCTGCACTTAATAAATCTTATGGGAGTGTATTCTTTGGCAGAATAAATTCAATATTATGTTAGATAGTGTACAGGAGGAACTATTTTCCGAGTGTTCAAGCCTTTCTGCCATACCTAATATTGGAATCAAATGTAACAGCTCATATTTTAGGACCCATTAAATAATGTTAATTTATAATCCGTGGTGCTTGGCAACTGGGTCTCCCCTAGTTGTAAACGTCCCTTTGGTCCTATTGGCCTATAGTTCTTCTCTGTCTCCTGCTTGATTTGTAGGGAAGTGGAAAATATGTTTACTTACTCCTCCGCTATTCTTTTCTGAATAATTTCGTTGCGGGATCCAAGACAGTTGTAATGTTTCTCCGGGACTCGTCGAGCTTCAGTGTCTCGACGCTTTTCTAGTGGTCGCCACTGTTGATTCTGGTTATCAGGAGTTGCAGTGGTTTGGGAATAGTGTGGCGGGCATGTTACAATTAAGGTAAGTTTTAAGGCTTTGATACTTACCTTAATTGTAAATAATAATAATTATTATTTATTGTTTGCTTCAGATTACAATGATCTATCATGTTAGTAAGCCTCTTGTAAACTATATTAGTACAATTCAATCCATTAAATTAAAAAAAAAACAAACTCAATTCACAATAAATTACAGATAAATAAATCAGTTCATGTACCTCTGTCCATTACCCGAGGCACCCGACCCGCAGCTGTGCATACGGTCCAGTCCCCCAGGAATGGACAGTCTGGCTTGTCCGCAATAACTCTCAAAATACTGTTAGAGCTCCCCCGCATCCTGCACATCAGAGATGCCGTTCTCTTCCGCATTATTGCAACAAAGCCATCCGTCTTTGCTTCAGCAAACATGCCTGATGCACCGCAGAAACGCGGAAGCCCCAACAGCATTCTGAAAGCAATATTATACTGGACACGGAGAGCGCTGTAAGCCCTCTGCGTATGCCTAACCCACAGGCAAATAATGTGACACAAAATAATTGCAAGGTTCTTCATATCGACTATTTAACTTTTTAGTTCAAAGTGTATACTCACTTCGTGCTCATTACACATGGTGTAGTGCAGACTACAATTAAAGCTTATGTAAATAATGAGGTAATCATTTACATAAGTAAGTACTATAGCTGAGCACGCGGCCTCGCTAACGTGACTGAGTAATCTATTGGCAATAATAAGTTAATAGGAACGTGAAGTCATTGTATACACTGACTGTCGATTTACTTAATATATAAGGTGTTTGTGATTGCGGGAAAGACGAACAATTGAATCGCAAAAGATGAAATGAGTGAGGTAGAACTTGTCCAAGAATAGGAAAGGTTTGAAAAAAAACACTGTTTTCTCATTTTTTCCTTTGTACACACAATTACCCAGCTGGATGCCAAGTTTCAGGGTTAGTAATCTTAGTCAAAATGTCAGTCTGTCAGTCACAAAATGACGATTGGTAGACGTTAACGATTTTGAGTAATTAAGGGGTCAAATTGGTTCGTGTAATATATACATACAGCTGCAGCATCGCAGTTCTTTTTTTACTTGGAACTTAGCTTGACACACTTCCGCGTGGCTAGAAAAATGTCTATACCTACTTAAATATAATTATGCGCATCATAATTATCGTGAAATCACTACATATTATAAAACCTCCTCCTCCTCGGCCGCGTGTCTGTCTATTCGCGAAAAACTCAAAAACTACTTTGTCTAGTTTTTTCAATACATTAGGCTAAGATATAATGATATTTGTTGTAGGTGTCGGAAGAAAATACGCCGTCTGGGAGCATTCAACGAAAACGCTGTCTAAACTCTTTGAGATATAACAAAATGATGTATGGTGGAATTGTGTATCTTATATAGGTCTACTGAAAAGTCCGCGATGGTCTCTTAAGGATATATCTCTATATCCATTTTAATACTTAATAAAGTGGGCAAGGATAAAGCGGTAATTAGAGAGCTATTTACACAAATACGGTATTAATCCTTATCATTTTAAATAAGTTAGAAGCTTTAAGCATTTCATGCACATTTTTTAACTTTTTTACACATATAATTTAAACGAATATCTTAGGATTAATCGCAATGGGTTGGGGGAACGGGATCAAAATTTCATGATTACTTTTGACGCGATAACCGACATACACGCGGGCGAAGCCGTGGAAATCAGCTAGTGATTCATCAAACAAAACAATCTCGTAATGGTCAGTTCACAAAAGGCAAGGCGACGCGACGCTACGCTACGCACTATTTAAAATAGTGATACAATACATGTATAATATTGGTTTTTCTACAGGTGTAAGATAGGTGTTTTAATTATTTTATACTTTATAGTAATTTTGTTTCTTTTCTTTAATTTGTTATTTTGATGGTCTTTGTTCTGCCTTTGTTTCTTACGCTTATACTCTGTCCACTGGTTTAATCGTTTTTTGACAGCTGCAACTAATGAACAATATTTATGTTTTTTGTAAAAACTGATACGCATACCTGTATTTATAATGTCTGTAAGAGGTCATAAATAAGATAATCCAACAAGATAAGGCAGTTTATATATTTATTTTACAACACATTTTAAAGTTAACCTAAGGTAATCGGGAATAATTACATTATAAGGCAGCTGTCATAAAACAAATAACCCAATGGACAGGGTATAGAAACTCTATCTATTACGCTTTTACGATGAAACGGCTGAACCGATTTCAATGAAATTTGGCACGAAGATAGCTTGAACTCTTGGGAAGGACCGAAGCTACTTTTTAATCCGAGACATCGTCTGCATCCGCGATAACCGACATTCACGCGGAAGAACTTGCGGGCAAAAGCTAGTTATAAATATTTTAGTATACAATGAAGTACTCATGTCAATGAGAACAGAGTGCTAACTGGGATCGCAACGACGGAAACGTGCCCACAACGTAGGTGATGACGCTGCAAAATGTGTCGTTGATAGCTCAATTTAGAGTTCAAATTAGCCAATTGTATACGCTACCAAGGAACCATTAGTTAATCTGTAATGCTACGCAAAGCTGCAACAGCTTCACGATTTGTCAATTTTCTACATTGCGTGTATTGCATTGATTGAGTGCATCAACGTTATTTTTTTTATAATTTATTTTATTTTGAATTACGTATTGAAATTTAAATTACCTTCATAAATAAAATAAATTAATTTTATTCATTTTTATTTTATTTTATTGCATCACTGTGAGCAGGTCCTAAGAAGCGTAATTTACTCAATAAAAAACAGAAAATTACACTTAAATGAGTTTGTGTAGATATGATTATTGATGATGAATGAATAAATATAAAGAAATAATCATTAGAGCGTCAGTATTCAGTACACTTTGAAGGTTGCAACAGTCAAAATGAAAAACGTTGCAGTATTATTAGTTTGTGTTGTATTATTTACAACTTCGAGTTGCCGACCAAGTGAAGTGTCCGGAGGGCAAGATGGAACTGATTCAGACAATAATGAAGCCTCGGCGAGTTCAAGTTTCAATGCAGACCCTTGTCCAGCAAATGGTGTTAGAGTAGGTTCAATGTGCGTCAACAGAGATTAAATTGTTTCTAAACGGACCAAGGTTTCTTTTTCATTATTAATCATACTGAAAGTGAGTAATTGCGTGCTCTAGAAAACTTAAACTAAGGAAATACCCATTTATTTAATGTTTGGATTATTATCTCATACTATAGCTATAACTTATGCCCGCGTGAATTTTCTCAAGGATCCCAATTTTTTTCAATTGACACATATAGCCATGCTACTCAGCGATGTGCGTTGAATCAACCGTTTATCTCCTTTCAACGTAATTAACTTGAATCGTTTATGAATGAACTAGTTTAAATCAACTAAAGTCGAGAACGCGAACGCTGAAAATAATATGTTGAAAATAACATCATAATTGTAAACGACGTTGGTGTTATGTCATAAAATTTGAACTGTAATGAACGTACACAAACAGCTGCTGGCCTATGTCTAGCAGTGGATGTCTTTCGGCTGAAATGATAATGATGATGATGATTAACGTACACAAGAGTTGATTTTTGAAATATTTATTATAAAAATAGTCATACGATGTTGGTAGGGATGATAATCTAAATAAAACCACCAATTAATCGTTTTCCAGCACACGAATCAAATAGTTTCTATTATAATATTAAAACTGTATGTCTATTCTGTTACAATCTTCCTCGGTGAACACCTAGGTGAAGTGAGCTGTCATCTGTCTCGATGCTAGGGATTTACACTACAATTTTATGACAGTTCACTTGACCTAGGTGTTCACCGAGGGAGATTGTAACAGAATAGCACTGCAGGTCAGTAAATTCGTTGGACCTCGCGCAGCGTTGAATAAAAACTGTTCAACAATCTAACTGTTTACATTCATTCGTTGAACAATTTCGATTTAACGCTGCAATGGCACTTTAAGTCGTTGACGAATTCTAGTTGATCGACTAGTTGACGAACGTGAATTAACGTTGACGTTAAGTTGACGGAAAAACCTTCAATGCCATCCAGTAGTTTTTGATTTAAATCGTAACAAACAAATAACAAAAACTTTCCTCTTTATTTAATTAGTTTAAATTCGCTTATGCCTGCGAGTTCGTCTGCGTAAATAATATTAAAGATTCCTTCAATATTATAAATGCGAAAATTTATTAGAATCGATGGATGGATAGTTTCTGTTACTCTTTCACACCAATCTACCGAACAGATTTTGATTAAACTTTACAGTAATATAGCTTACTAGCACTTTACCCGCGACTTCGCCCGCGTGAATTTTCTCAAGGATCCCTAATGTTTTGATAATACAACATAACTTGTAGCATTCAAGAATAACGTGGCTTCCTATATGTGAAAGATTTTTAGAAATCGGATAAGTAGTTTCGGAGATTACCACCTACTTACAAACTTTCAAACAAATACCTCTTTATAATATTAGTATAGATATAGATACATCAGAATAACACATGCTACAATTCATAAAGTTTTTGTGTATAATTAAGGAAAGAGAGATAAAAGTGGTGAATTCAGTATGATAACCATTGGACGAATGACACGACTATAGTACCAGGAAATCATGACTCAGTTGAAGGCACCGGTTTTCAAACATCTTCAGTTTCCAACTTGCTCTTTTATATCCAAGTACTAGGAGCGCATAAGTTAGTAGTATTAACATTCATAAAAATAAAAAACAATGTTTGAAATTTTTTCCTCTATGCTTTCTTGTGTGCTAAACTTTAACGCAACGCAAGACTGCGAAGACAAAGAACACCGGGAACGAAGGCGTGGGCAGCAGCTAGTATATATAATAAAAAAATTAACAAAATTTTTTTTTTCGCTTTTTAGTGCCTACTTCTCATCATAGAAATGAATTACCAAACGGCGACACCAAAAAAAAACTGTCATCCCTTAATTTTCAACCCTTAGGGGTGGAATATTTTCTTGAAATTTGTATGGGGCCAAATTTGAGGTCTACACTATTAACTCAAAAAAGAATCATCAAAATCGGGCTACACTGCAAAAAGTTATGCGTGGTCAAACATAAAAATAAATATATAAAAATGAAAAAAATGTTCATAAAATGAAAACTACTGGGCCAAACAATGTTATTTTTTTATGGGACCAAATGGCAACTATTCCGCATCAAACTAAAGAAGAATCGGATCGGATCATAAATCTCAGAGTAATCGATGTACATACATTAAAAAAAAACAACCGAATTGAGAACCTCCTCCTTTTTGAAGTTGGTTAAAAATAGTACTGGCCAACGTATAGGCCAACATTGGAGGAGTGGCATTGGGACCAATGGTATGAAATCGACCTTAACAATGACATTTAACAGTTTATTATAATTTTATCCTTTAAGACTCGTCCCGAAGGTCGACCACTTAAATAATATTCTTACTCATGTACAATCGAACCAGCTAATTGGTTTACAGGCAAAAATATTCATATTTGTACTACACTCACAATATTTTATTTTATTCCATTTTCTTGTCTCGTCCACATATTATGTACCTGTACCTACCTACGTACTAAAGAAAAAAAATAAAAAATAAATAAAAAATTTTTTAATAAGATGAATATTTTTGCCTGTAAACCAATTAGCTTCTTCGACTGTATCATCTTTCTATTTCCGTCCGTCTGCTGAATTTTAAGTATTTATGTGGGTTTTATTTAATAACTAGGTGTGCCCGCGGCTTCGTTCACTTGGACCTATACCCTGTTCACAATAAGATTAGACATTTACAAAAACCTTTTTTACAGTCCGTTTAACCCATTTTGACTTATATTGGGTTGGTAGCATGACAAATGGCAACTGCAGTAAACAGTTGTTAATGTAACCACTTTTTTGCCTCTAATGTCATCCTTAAGCCTACGGAATAGAAGTCAAAATCGGTTGAAGGGACTGTAAAAAAGGTTTGTGTTTATGTCTAATCTTATTGTGAACAGGGTTATAAGTGTAACGGAAATATGTTTCTTTTTGTATACTAATAGACTTGCGTTTGGCCTAGTGTGAATTTTTCGAACTCGATCGCTTTAACGTAAACCATCGCTTATGTCAATTTGTATGTAATAATTGTGTTTCCTATTGTTGCCACTGCGGTGTTCCAGTTTCAATGCAAATTGGGGTTTACGTTAACGCGATTGAGTTCGAATAAAGACTCAAACTAGGTCCTCTGATCATGTGACCTAAGATGGAGCAGGCTTGCCTAGGATGAACAGGTTCACTCGTACCTTGAAGATACCCAGATTATACCTATATATCGGGGAACAGAGAGGCGGACAGTCAATTCCACAGTCTGACAATAAATGTGGAAGCAAAGCGCTTGGTTCGAGACCGTGGAACTTCAACCATATAGCGGTGACGCTAGTGCATACTATAATGTCATTACAATACTCCAAGTGCACATAGTTGTTCTAATAGTTGCAAGCGCGACTGCTGAAAGATGTGAAAGTGGATATTTCCATAAGGAACTTTTCTTTAGACGCTCTGGGTCTGGATTTGTACTCGGTTGGCAATTGGCTATCGCCCTACCTGGTACTGTAACATATCGTGCGAAAGAGAGACAGTTCTGTCATAACTCACTTATTTTTCGTAGTTATTTTTCTTTTGAACAGTTTAAATAGGAAACAACAGGGGTGTTCCAATTTCGACGATACACAATTACTACGTAAAGAAACGACATTAAACTCTTTCTCGCCAACCTTTAAGTATTGCTGTGAGGTGATTAACTTAGCTCAGCCCAGACAATAACCCACTGAATGTAATATCGAGGGCGTGCCCCTGAAGCTTGTTTACTCTTCAAGTTGTCAGTAATTCCGTTTTTATCCTCAAAAGAGACTTTTGCCATTAGTCAAAATTCATGTAGCAATCAGACAACTTGTTTTCCCCACTAAAAAAGCCGTTTTCATTCATGCCACGACTGACTGTTTACTGTTTAACTCCATGTAGGTATAACGAAATTATTTTAACTTCAAAGGAACCTGTAACTAATGAGTAATATTATAATATTTGTCTCGTCTTAAAGCAATACCGCTGTAAACAGTAAAAGGAAAAGAAAAGAGATACAACTTTGCTCTTCCTCCATATTATATAGCGTGATAATATTCAGCTATATCTATAATAATCCATACTTATTACTTATTTACTTATTATCCATACTATTCTTATTATTCCATACTTCCATACTTTATATACTTGTCGTATCCGGTCAACAGTACAGGCATGAAACGAATCGCAAGCCCGCCATTATCGAGAACACGTAATCTACCACTACCTTTGGCGCGCTCCTAGAAAATCGTGATGTTTTAAGCCCACAGCGAGCAGGACATTCAGAATCCAGTGTCTGATCGCATCGGAGCTAAGACGTCCCGAAACTGTACTCGATTCGTTGTGTTTAAGTGTTACTATGTCTATTTTAATTTGAATCTGAGTTTATTTTAAATTGAGTTTGTGTTAAATTGAGTTTGTGTTAAATTGTGTTTTAATAAACACCGTGTATTGTATCCTATACCCAGTGTGTTTGCATTGTACGAAACCCAACTTCTGCCCGCATGATGACTGAATCTAACGGACTAAATCCTGACGATCCGACATACTTTATAATATTATTAATTGCGAAAGTAACCCTGTCTGTTAAGTTTTTACGACAAAACAGCTAAACCGACTTTCATGAAATTTGGTATGAATGTACCTTGACGCTCGGGAAAGGACATAGGTGGCTTTTTAATCTGCGACTTCATCTGCGATAACCGACATTGATGCGGATGAAGTCCAGTACAGAATTATCATGTGCACATAATCTATCCGGTAGTAAGTATTCGCACGATTCAACAAACATGATTTCGTTACGATTTTATTATATGTATAGTATACAATTAGGCGATTTGGCACACGAACTTAAATAATAGGAAGTTGTCAACAATATATTCATTTGTGGATACATCTTCTCAAGAAATAGTCATGAGGTCGTTCTTATTACTTGTTTTCATATTGACACTAAAAATAGTGACGACAAAGACACATTTTGCTTATCCTACAGCACTAAGTTACAATGACTGGGTCTGTGATTATATCGATACTGTTGAGGATAACACAGTGGAAATAAGTGGTACAGAAGAGCTAGAAGATATATTATTTGAAAAATATAAACGAGTTGTTATTCAAAGCAAGGACCAAGTGATTGAGCCTTCTAGGGGTGCTAATGCAGTCGATGAGCCTGGAAGTATTGCAAATGGTGGATGTCTCAATGGTGAAGTACATGGCATTGATGGCAAATGCAGAAAACCTGACGATAAGTAAACAATGCGACGGAGATTGCATGGGTAACGATTTTAGAAGGTATATATAATGTTCTTCAACACGTTAAGTGGTTCTTATTGCATCGCTTTTAGGTTTATAATAATGTAGCGTTTCACACACGCGTGCATGTTACAACACTATATAATAGTCCATTAGCGTTCATAGAAAACACCAGATTAGTATGGAGACGTGCGTGTCCGTTTAACTTTCCGCGCCTGAACGGATGCGATACAAAACTGATGTTTTCTATAGACAACAGCTGAGTTGAGCTGAATAAGTGTGGTTAGTCCCTTATTGTCCGCCGACACTGGCACTGACGTGGACCAATCAGGTTGCCCGAAAATATATTTTTGACGACTAGTCTGGTCAATTCTAGTGACTCATTATTTTTCTGAACGAAGTACTAAGTAAAAAGCAGTAATTAAACTCAAATTATAATCTCAGCAAAGAGTGTTGATTGTTTTATGCCTAAATATCTGTTAAATATATAAGTCATGTGAATTAATGAATTAAAGTTTTCAAACTTTTTTTTAATATTTTTATTTTTAATTATTTGAAATTAACATTTACCATGAACAAGTCGTGTCGGATTACATCGGACCGCCTAAGACCGACTCCGCTCAACAAGTTCTACCTGTTGGCTGGTATCGCACCACCCGTCGTCCGTAAGGACGTTGCATGCGCGCTTGAGAAATATTACCAAAAATCAGATATACACCGGCGACCTTGAGCGACCAGAGAATCGTATGCGCTGCGTCCAAAACTCTCAAAGTTTAGTCGAAAAAATTAAATAAAAAATAGTATTCCTTAACTTTAAAAAAACACGTATATTAAAAGGTAGATAATAAAATTGTCTGTAAGATAGTGAAAGTTTCGTTTAAATATACCTGGTAGATTATCAATGTTTTGTCCGCGTCAGACACAACTTCACGAGTTAATTCCGGACTCGAACCGCACAGTACGCGGCAACAAACCAGGCGTTGGCTTTGCTCAACACACTGACTGCTCAGCAACCAGATGTAGATATATTCCACTCCAATGTGCGACTATTTTTACAAAAGTGTAAAGATTGTTTTTCCGCGTAAGACGGTTCTTATTATTTTATTATTAAATTACCTATTGAATATTTTTTTTAATTATTTGCTATTTGTTGTGTGTTCATAATTCTAATGTTTTATTTTTATTTTGTTTAATTTTTAATATTAATGTGATTCAAATGATTTTATTCAATTTTTTTATTCAAATTGACATTTCTATTTTTTATTATTATTCTGTTTTTGTTATGATAATGATAATTTATAATTGTAATGTGTTGTTGTCAACTGTTAGTGCAGAGAGTAATTAAAATAATAAATAAATAAATAATAAATAACTATTTACTACGAACTTAATCAAAAATATTCACATACTAAATGATTAATGAGAATGTTCTAGTTTAACATTTTTTTTTTTTCATTTTGACGTGATTGTCAGTTTAAAATCTGTAAAAGTAGCTTGTTAGCACCTTAATATCTTAAATTATTCACTTTGTGGCATTACATTTACTCTTCTGCTAGTCTCTTTAGACATTGTGGTGCAAAATACCTATGTTCTTTCTTACTCCTCCTCTGTTCTATAGTGATGAATTACGTTGCGGGATCCGAGACAGTTAATAATAATAATAATTGTTTATTTATCCAAAATACTACTTACTTGGACACAGGTACACTAGGTACAGGCACAGTGGTATTGAAAATACAATATACATGAATGGCTGTTTATAAATAAGCGTGAAGTTACAAAAATCTTGATGGAGACAAAACGTAACACCGTCCGCCATTGCAGCGCTTCAGCAATGTTTGCGGAAAAAAAGCGTGGACGGCTTTCATGCCATCATGCGAAAGCGTTGTGGCTCATTGCTGTTGCGCATGCGCGTCAGCTCCAATAGTATCCTGAGCGTGTTTGTAGACCGCTGGGACTCGCCGATGTGGCGGCACTGGATGCGGCTACATACTGCAGGTGGTCGCATCCTGGGCTTGGCGTAGGTTTGTGTTCCTGTGCTGTATACTTCTTGTTTTTGTATTTGTTTTACTAACACTAGTTTGTAAGGTATTTTTATATTACTAAACAGTTATGGACTCATAGTCTGAATTAAACGTTTATTATTTATTTATTTATGGCAACTACGGGAGCGGGGCAGCGGCGAGCGGGGCACGACAGGCCGTTGACCATATCCCAAAACTCGACGGACCAAGAAGCATGCGTCCTGATGTTCAATATACTAACCAATCTATTAATACAGTCATCAATGCTGCAGTCATTAATGCTTCATCGTATCGGTGCTTTTCTGGTGGTCGCCACTGTTCCTACTGGCTTTCAGTAGTTGCTGTGGTTTGGGAATGGAGTGGAAGGTTTATGCCCCAAAATAAACAATGTTGGAAACCTTGATGGAGAAGAAATTGCGTGAACGTCACGTATTTTAATGAAATTGCAATTCAATAAATAAAAAAAACCAAGTTTTTCCTCACAAGTGTTTCGAAATATCTATACTACGGACCGACTGTGTCCGTGTGGTGTCGGACGTAAAGAATAGCACCATTCCATATGTTCCCGTAGGTGTCGTAAGAGGCGACTAAGAGATTTACCAGACAATGGGCAGCAGCGTTCTCTGTGCCTTTGTAACAACCATACTGCGATCGCCAATCCGCCTGCCAAGCGTGGCAATTATAGCAACCCCCCCCCCCCCTCGGGGAGGCTTATGTCCAGCAGTCGACGTCTTTAGGCTGAAATGATGATGATGATGATGATACTACGGAAACACAAACAACCTCTTATCTGTAACGAAATCAACAGAGACACAACAGTGCCCAATGTAGGGACAATCAATACGATTGGCAATCATAGCCAGGACAATGTTGGAGCTAGCCCGCACTCTGCGCACCAAGGACGCGCACCGCTTGTCACAGTGTTGAAACTGTAGGTGCGCGCTTCCGCAAACATGCCCGAGGCGCTGCAGAATCGGGGAAGCCCCAACACTGCCCTGAAAGAGTTGTTGTATTGGACACGGAGAGCACCTGTAAGCAGCTTGAGAGTAAGATGTCCATAGGTTGCACGTATACAGGAAAGTACAGAAAGCTTTAAAAAGTGTAATCTTCACTTGATTTGAACATCGTGCAAACCTACAAGCTATCGTATTTGCTCTCTTAGACAGTGCCCTCCGCTCCCTCTCCATGTCGACATGGTCTTTCAGGGCCTCAAGTCTACTATTACAATAGTGTCAGAATGGTCTATCATTGATTTCATAATTGTTGATTTTGACAAGTTTGGTAATCTACTAATTTATTGACGTCATTATGACTTTCCAATGGTCAACCACTGACACGCCATTGAAAGAAATGATCTAAAGAATTAATGGTAGGTAATGTCGTACAAAATGACAACTGAATGACTGACTTAGGCGGTAATCTGCTAAAATTTTGTCAGTTCCTTTGATCATTGACCTGACCTACCATTAGAACGTCATTGTGCAGTCATTGCTTTTAATTCGACCGACCAATGATCGACCATTATGAATTTAGCAGATTACGAACTTTTAGCAAAAAAAAAGTTTTTTCAAAAAAAAGAAAACCGCCTTCAAAAACTAAAAAGTGATAAATAACTTAAGCACAGAACACACATTACTTTAATTTCGGAAGTCGGTGGCAATACAAAACAACAAACACAAAGCCGCCGCCACCGACTTCCGAAATTAAAGTAATGTGTGTTCTGTGCTTAAGTTATTTATCACTTTTTAGTGTTTGAAGGCGGTTTTCTTTTTTTTGAAAAAACTTTTTATTTTTCGCTTTTTAGTGTTCCCCTAACATCCAAATCCATTAAAAAACGGCGACACACTTAAAGAGATTGTAAGTCCTCCAAAGATTGAAGAAACTAAAACGTCGTCCAAGTAATTTATTAGGGAATTTGTTGATTTTCTCAAAAAGGGCTATATCAATTTTGATAAAATTTTTATGGGACCATTTGGGAAGTATAACCTTTCCAACAAAAAAAGAATTTTTCAAATCGGTTGGCAAACGACGGAGTTAAGCGCGAACAAACCTAAAAAAAAAAAAAAAATACAAACATCCGAATTGAGAACCTCCTCCTTTTTGAAGTCGGTTAATGACAATGGGATCGTGTTGGAATGACGAAATTATAAAAAAAGCAGGGTTGGCCCCCAGGTCGGCCGTCACCCAGTGCCCCAAGTATTTAAATTCGTTCACCCGTTGTAACGGTACATTATAATTTGAAAGCAATTTTCTACTATTCAAAATGTGTTAACTTTCTATCTCTAAAATTAATGCCTAATGAAAATGATAACTTTAAAACCGGTGAAGTAACATTCCTAAATTGGATCATGGCAGAGTTTTTCCTGCACTAGCTAAACCTACTTATACAATTTTTAGATTTAAAATGTTATGTCGATATTCTTAAGCAATTCAAATTCCAATTCAATGCTTATTTTAATTGAATTCTTCTAAGTACGAATATTACATAGATGGTGTAACAAGAAAGTGATCATAATTATGGACCCTGTGTGTTAAGTACCTACCTAGCTAATTGATATTTTGTGGGGGATTTTGTAAGATCTATGTACATAAATAGAAATCATTGACGAATGTTTGAAAGATCATTACTTGAGAACGGTCGAACGAATTGACTATTTAGGTTGTGTATAACCAAGAAGCTTATAGGTAAAAGTGGAGGCAACACTCTAAATACCTAAGTGAAACTAACTGTGGGCCGACGCTCTTTCTGAATACATACATAAGAACGAGTGTACGAGATATTATGTGTTTTCTTTAACTTATGTATGCATTCAGATGTATTTGCCTCCACTTTTACCTGTAAGCTTCTTGGTAATACTTGTGTATTGCCAAGAAACTTAAAGAGCTTGTAGATAAGCTTCTACACAAGATTCGCACTTCAAAAATGGCACACAAAATAACGTCATTTAGGTTGTCCTAAATGACGTTAATTTTTACGTATCATATCATGGATAGAAAGCGATTATAAATCACTTTGATCCATTGTTCGACGCGAGACTAAGACTCAGTACGCAATAGTATAGATACGTACCTATTCAATTAATTAACTTATAAAATAAGCTCACTGGAAAAAATCAACAGCTTTCCAAGATAAGCTTAAGCTTTCCCGTGCCTCGGAAAGCACGTTAAGTCTTTGGTCCCGGCACTCCAAGCTGTCATTCGTAGAACTCGGACAGCCATGAGGGTAGGTAGCAGCCGAGAGACACAACACACACAACCAACCAGTGACAACCAGTCTTATCGAGCGGTAACGTGTTATCCAGTTACTAAGTTATGGAGGTCAGGTAGGATATAAACCACTGGTATTCAGTTAAATCTCGTTAGACAGGAAGCCGACCGGACGGTTTGTAAGATACACTTAAATCTTAGTTACTTACATCAGGGCTGATGTCGGTGAAATTCGCACTGGAGACAAATTCCTTGAGAAAGCCGTCCAGCTCTGTTCCCTCGATGTAGCCATTACCTAAAACAAAACAGTTTCTTTTGTATTTTAACATAAAACAGCCGTTGGCCAATTACATTAGTTAAAGACTTATATCACAATACTCCAAACATACTGACAAAATCGCCTTCCATTCGTCCGCGAACGCATCACAGTCAGGCTTGACATCCAAGAGAGCATTAAGAGAAGACAGAACTCGTGGGATGGGCGACAGGGCACAGTGGGCAAGGCCAACTTTACGCCTGACAGGAATGGCAAACAATGTATGACTGCGAGAGTGGCTGAGCGATTGGCTAAGACGGTGCGTAAGTATCTCGGGGTTGATTCCCGGACGGAACATCGTCTTTGACAATTCAAAAGTGCCTGTAAATGGTTTAATTGAAATAAATGCTTTGACTTTGACAAATGTTTGTATGACAAATACGTAAGTTTTCCGACCGAATTTTGGACACGGCGGCGGCCAAACTCAATGAAGGTCAGAAAACGTTTTAAACACGATTTTTAATTTTATAATAATAACAATTATAATTCAACACAGAGTGTGAGGTAATGGCGAACAAATCTGATCTTTCTCAGATGTGTTTTGTGTTCAAGTATAGTTTTAAGCCTGGTTTTTTTACAAACTTTTAATCAAATACTAATAAATAACAAAAATGTTACGTTTTTTCAATGAACGGTAGGTATTCCGCCACCTTCCCCACCAAATATTTGACTTCGACTGTACTAAGTAGAGAGTAAGTAGGTGTTTGATTTTATCGCGGAGCAAGATCCTTTCAGATTAAAAGAAAATGGTTGATGAGAAACGTTTTAGCGTGGCCACGACAATAGCGAGAATATAACATCTGCCTTCCTAACCCTATTCAAGCTACGTCATCCAGTTTACAATTGCAGAATACCAGTGTTTTACATGGAGCAACTGCTTTGTCGACCAACAGGACCCAGTTACTAAGTAACACACGATAGGCCCTGATACGAATGGGTATCAGACTTTCGGGGAGGAAGTAATATTTCTTTAGGATCCAAGGAGGCAGTAGGTTTTGAATTCCATTGTAAAGTAAATCTAAAGTTTTAGTTAGTTTTTTTTGGTTTTAGGTAAGTTAATAAGTCACTAACATTCCATACTATAAATTAAATTTCCCCGCCGCACTGAGTTTATTTATTTATTATTTACTAGCTTCTGCCCGCGACTTCGTACGCGGATCCTGTTGCTTATGCCAGCGACAACGGGGTCGGCAAAATCGAAGATCTGAAACGTCTGATGTCGAATTCTAAGAGCCCGGGGACGCGAAACCAACGGGATGCGCGAGATGATTCGAGACGTTCAAAAAGTACAATTTTGAATCATACCTCCGATGGCGGAATATGTGGCGTAGTCAATCTTAGGAGTATACGTAAATGCACTCCGTTCCTTATCAACCCAAGGAAGGTCGCCATGCCCTACGGCTATATCTTGAGACACATCCGATTCTTCAGATGATATCGACATTCTGTTCAGAGAATATCGAAGTCGATCAGAATTCAAACGTTCGTTGCGGTCTTCTTCTGTCTGTTCATGCCGTACTCCAGCAATTCTATCTCTCTCACTTTCTAACTGATTATGAATATTTTGTTGTGTGCGTGTTCGGGACAATGTATGATAATCTCGATCAGCAGTTAGTCGTGCATCACGTTCATCACTCGTTTCAAAAGACCTGTTAGTAGATGTGCAAATACGCTGAGAACTCAAGTGTGATTCTGTATTGGTAAACGTTTCCGATTCGAGAGACAATGCATGTCGCTCACGATCAGCAGACAGTCGCGCATCACGTTCCGCACTTGTCTCTAGAAACCTAGAAGCAGATGCGTAGATACGCTGAGAACTCAAGCGCAATTCTCTATCCGTGAACGTCTCCGACTCGCGAGACAATGCGTGACGTTCACGATCAGCGGTCAGTCGCGCATCACGTTCCCCACTTGTCTCTAGAGACCTAGAAGTCGATGCGTAGATACGCTTGGAACTTAAGCGCAATTCTCTATCCGTGAACGTCTCCGACTCGCGAGACAAAACGTGACGTTCACGATCAGCGGTCAGTCGCGCATCACGTTCCCCACTTGTCTCTCTCAGAGACCTGGATGGAGATGCGTAAATACGCTGAGAACGCAGACGCGCTTCGCGATCGGAAGATGATTCCACGGAGCGATTTGCAGCCTGATGTTCTCGAACAGCATCAAGTCTCTCCTAACGGTCTTCGGTAGATTCTTGGGATCTTATGATCCTCAATCTTTTAGAACCTTTAAAACATTGGGAAAGATTTGACCTCTTTCTAGGCATGGTTATAGTTTTATTATCAAGAGATACCTGATCAATTAAAATCTAAGTGACTGCTCCCCTGCGTTACCGGGTAGGCTACCGTGTAAAAGAAATTAAACACTCAAATAACGTAAGCAGGAAGTCATAATAATTCGATAAAATAAAAAATAAATAAATGGGAGTTTTTACCAGTAGAGTCAAATTTTCAATGATATACCAGCGTCATCAAAAATCAGTACTAAACTGTTACCGCCTTCACCGCGTGGAGGTATTCCCAGCTTATGTTATTTTATAATATACAGTGAAATTAGTGATAGCTTTTCAGTAAAATTAGTGATAGCTTTGATTTCCACATCAGATGTTTCTGATCTTCGATTTTGATATGTCAACAGGAAATGCTCATCAGACCGAAAAACTTTTGCTAAGTCGTCATTCCTATAATGTGTTATGGTGTAGCTGGGCTCATGGAGTTCCTCATCGGGTGTTCCAGATCTTCAAATTTATTCTCTCAGCAGAAAATGCCCATCACGTGGAACAATTTTTGCTATGGTACCATTTTTGTATCTCTTATAGTTTAGCTGGTCTGTTGCGGTTCTGCATCAGGTGTTCAAGTTTCCAAGATAAATTATAGCCTATATGTTGCCCAGACTTAATACCTATACAAAAAAAAAACAATCAAATCCGTCCAGCAGTTCCGAAGATTAGCGTGTACAAACAAACAGATAAACAGACAGAATTTTTTTTTGGATTCGTGCTCTGTTACTGTTTCTAAACCCTCCTCAATTATTATTTTTTTAATATATTCAATGTACAGACACAGTTTTTTTACTGTTTTATTATATGTTTATAATTATGATTTATTCGTTCGTTAAAATCTTAGTTCGTTGAAGACCGTGGAACTTCAACCGTGTAGAGGTGCGCTGTATCTCTGCTCGTTCGATGATAGAATGGGGATGGGGGAATTAAGTTGTGCAATTCCAAAGCACACTCTCCGAAATGTACCCGATAAAATACCGATAGGATACTCTTCTGACTATGCCTTGTAGTGGGAAAATTCAAGCTGATAATAATAATAATAACACATAAAATATGTCCAGTGAGTCCTCCAACTTAAGAGCGTGTATTCGATTCGTGACAAAAACTTCATGTTTTCGCGTTTTTCCCAGAGCAATATCGTAATGTTGTGCGCAGATTATTATAAGAAAATTATGGCTTTAAAAAAATTAAGTCTTGATTTAGACAGTTACAGAGTAAAAGTATAATTTTTAACGATGGTTTTTTAAACCGAAGACAATCCCTTCATAGCGTTTTACGAAAATACGAGTAGACGTCAGAGTTAACTTTCAGGACGTATACAACCATTACTGTATGCCAAAATATTATGTTTTCTGCATTTTTCCAACAGGATTTACAGTTGTAAGTACTTACTTAGTCTTACTACAGAGCCAAAATTACGAAAATGTTACTATTATGTATTGAAAAACAATGTTAAAAAAGTCGCTTCAATTTGACAATTTTTTTCACCAGTATTTAAATAAAAACATAATTGATATATTTTTTTTAGTCAATTATTAAAAAAAAAACACTATAAAACCTGGCGCGTAATCGTTTGTCGATCAATTTCAATGATTGGTGCTCATACTTCCGCGTTCACGCACCAAAACAGAACATAGTATTGTATTAGACTGTGTCCACTGGCTTAATCGTTTTTTGACAGCTGCAACTAGTGAACAATATTTATGATTTTTGTAAAATCTGATACGCATAACTGTATTATAATGTCTGTAAGAGGTCATAAATAAGATAATCCAACAAGATAAGGCAGTTTATATATTTATTTTATAACGCATTTTTAAGTTAACTTAAGGTAATCGGGAATAATTTCATTCTAAGGCAACTGTCAAAAAATCAATAACCCAATGGACAGGGTATAGTGTGCTTCAATGCTGCTACGATGTTCTAGCAATCATTTAAAGCAGTCGTGATTTTGTGTTGCGCTAAATCGAATACGCGCCCTTAATACGTAGGAGGAATAACTGGACATATTTGTTTAACACTACAGAAGTTGTTTTTGTTAACATTGAAAAAGATTTTCAAACGTCGTGTTTCGTGGCCCGTCGCATCAAGGTTTAAGGAAATTGACTTGGCCAAATTCCCGTCATTACTTTAAATTTGCATCCGTTCTATCTCTTGACGGCCATTTTAAAAAACGTTTAAGACCCTGCCCCTTTTCCTGTAAGAAATTGGTGCTTTTAACGAATGAAAAAGTAAACATATAATTTATTATGATATATTATGTAGAGTGTAAGCCAAACATCGTCTTAAACTACAAGTACAGGGAAAACTCTGAAAAATAAACATTTGTAATTAAATTATAAAAAATATATCAATCATCAAGGTATGCGCGGTCATAATGGTATGGGTGACCAAACCACGGAATTTGAACGGAACCCTCGGTGGGCGAGTCCGACTCGCACTTGTCCGGTTTTTAATGCAATATATTTATGGCCCATAATAATAATAATAATATGTGGGGACATGTTCACACACGGCCATCTGACCCCAAACTAGGGAGACCGTGTACTATGGGTGTCAGACAGCTGATATACATACACAAATACATTTTTTTTTTGTAAATACATACATATATAGATAAACAACACCCAGACACAAAGCAAACACAAGTGCTCATCACACCGATGTTTACCCTGGGCGGGAATCGAACCCGCAACACGCTGCGCAGCAGCCGATCGCTCAGCCACTGCGCCAACCGTGTCGTCACTCAGGGCGTCTCATAGCACTCAGGGATACCGTAGCTTCCTGTTGGTGATAGAATTTGTGAAATTGGATGAGTAGTTTCGGAGATACCAGCACTTTGCTCGCGTTTTCGTCCACGTGAACTTTCTCAACGATCCCTTCGAGTACGACTCGCATTTGTCCGGTTTTTTTATCTGATAAATAAATGCGTATTGATGTGTTTTTATGTATTCCAGTATTGGGCCTGAACTTTGGCTTCCCACGGTACGCACTATTGGATACGGAATTACTACGAAAGGTTTTTGGTGGAAGTGTGACACCTAGTTCTACAACTATTAAGCCTCACATGTAAATCCATTACTCTGTACTCGTCAGATCCGTCTGTGCTTCGGGTTTAGGGAGAATTAACGGAATGTGTGCTGCTATTGATTAATACATTATTTTATTCATGTATTTATAATTATTAACAAGAATAAAAAACTAACACAATAGGGCATCAAAGAATTCCTTCACGTCGCCGTCATCTGGAAATATACCCAAGAGACTGGCGGCATTGCCACGTTGGATGGCAATGCTTAATCTCTGACCAAGGTAAAAACCAGCTCTTGGATCACGGGAAGTGTCATACAATCTTTTGGACATTTCCTTAAAAAGAAGATGAGGACCGGCTGAAGAGGAGGATCAGCTGAAAGACGTCCACTGTTGAACGAAGGCCTTCCCAGGGAGGGGGGAGGGTTGCCATAATCCCCACGCTTGGCAGGCGTCTTGGGGATCGCAGTGAAGTTGTTAAGTACACGGAAGCCGCTGCTGCCCGAGACTAATTGAAACTATTTATCACTAATCATTAAGTATGGTGAGCCAGACCATTAAAAGATAATTATTAAAACCAGAACTACAACATAATTAATGCTATCATTAAACGACTATAAAGTACCTACAGATAAGCATGCAACGTTTCATTCTAAAATAAACCAGCGACTGATCCAGTTGAAATGGATTCTTTTGTTACATTTCTGTGTGTTCTGATGTTGTGTGTCACTACGTTTTGTTACTCAAAACCAGCAATTGTGTTGGACACGGAAACAGGGCAAAAGGAATCTGGAGGACGTGTGATAACTACTTCGTCAACTACAATGCCTCCACCAACGGAGCTGTCAGTATTCGAGGGATCCGAGTGTGCTTCAGGTCACGCGAAATTTAACGGACTTTGTGTTCGAATCGATTATAATTAAATTCGTTCCTTTCTTTTTACTTGTTTTATTTCTGGTTATTCTTTTCTTATTTAGGTGGTGTATTTACATGTTTATTTGCCAGTAGCAGAAACAATCTTTTGTGTAAGTCAATAGTTAGAATTAAATATATACAAAGCTTAAAAATAAATAAACAATACTAATGTAGGTACAATGGAGGGTTCACACGGCATCAAAAAACTCGTCCGCATCGCTTTCAATGGGACAAGTGCCCAAAAGGCTAGCTGCCTTACCACGTTGAATGGCAATGCTAATTCTTTGGCCCAAGAAAAGGCAATGTCAATAAAAACAAGGTGAGCACTCGGGCCCCATGGCCTTACTGTTTAACCCCAAACGGATCAAATATATAACTTCCAAGAAGGTTGTCATATTTATGCCGTTTGAGGTTTTCGGCACCTGCAGTAGCAGTCAACAGTTGATGAAATATAAGTAAGTACCTAGTTTTGAGGTTTCAACTTCTACTTGGAATCGTATAGCCGTTTAGTTACCATTGTGCAGATGTGCAGCGAGCTGAATTGCACCATAACACACAACAGCTGATTTAGCTCAGAAATATTGCTAAAGATAGGTACTCCCTTGCTACAATGAGCTAGAGATATTGCTGAGTTATTCTAGGTAAGATACAATAAAGTAGATGTACAGCCCGTTTAAAATCTCTATGGGTTATTCTTGTTACTATCTTCAGCGCTGTCTGCTATTTTTAACCGACTTCAAAAAAGGAGGAGGTTCTCAATTCGACACACGCACCTTTTTTTTGACGACGTGTTATTTTTTTGCAGTTTGCGTTCGAAAATATTTTCTTTTTATTACCTATGTTTTTTCCACAGGCTTGGTCTCGTATAAATTTCATGAAAATATTCCACACATTCAATTTATTTTTAACCCCCGACGAAAAAGAGGGGTGTTATAAGATTGACGTGTCTGTGTGTCTGTGTGTCTGTGTGTCTGTGTGTCTGTGTGTCTGTGTGTCTGTCTGTGGCACTGTAGCTCTTTAACGGGTGAACCGATATGAATGCGGTTTTTTTTTATTTGAAAGTAGATTCTCTAGCGATGGTTCTTAGACATGTTTCATCAAAATCGGTTCAGCAGTTTTAAAGTTATCAGCTCTTTTGTTTGCTGCGGTAGGGATCTTAGACGCATACCGGATGTTTACTTTGCTTTCAAACATATTATTATAGGTGACCACACTGACCACACAAAACCAAACTAAATTACATTTAAAAAATTTAAAATAAAAAATTTAAAAAAACCCCCAACGCAAAACATAAAAGCGATTATGTAAAAAGTAAAAAATAATACTTTTGTTGAGCCATCAAATGTTTGTTCGTGGTGGTTGTTTGTTTGTGGTTGGGGCCATCTTGGATTTAAAATTTGTCATAGACCCCCAACCCCCAACGCAAAACATAAAAGCGATTATGTAAAAAAAAAAAAAAAAAAAAAAAAATAATACTTTTGTTGCTTTTGGCATAGGTCTCCCCCAATGGGGTTCCAGCCGTAATCGCCTTGCTTGGCCGATGCATGTTGGCGATCGCAGTAGGTGTTATGATACTCAAAACTTAAACGGTAAAGAACTTATTCATAATTAAATAATTTTATAGTAGTTAATTTAATTTAATGGCAAAAATATTTGTGCAAAATATGTTTTTGTGTCCGACAAAGGTTCGAAGTTAACCCCCAAACAGCTACGTACACTTAACGCTTTTATTGAACACCGCACGCCGCAGCTATCGAAGTTCATGTTTTTACACTACTTATGTTACTTCTTTTAACAACAATTATGCAATAAATAAATAAAATCAAAGTGAAAGACAAGGGGTAAAACCCTAATAAATGAAAACACGTCAAAAATAAAAAGAATAATTTAATAATCAATACCAATACATATTCCGTTGAATCTTGTTAAACCCGAAGCACAGTCAGATCCTGCGAACGCCGATCTTAAGATCGCAGGAGGCATTTTAGTCGAAGAAGTAGTTGTCACACTTCCTCCAAGGTCCTTCGCTCTTGACACAATGTCCACTACAGGCGCTTCTTTTGGATAACCAAACGTTTGAACCAACAGCAGAACACTCAAAAATAGAACGAAAGAATTCATAATGACCACTGCACTCGCTGGTGTAATATAAAATAAATTTACTATATTGTAAATGCACCATGTTGTATGGTTGTTTAATTGTAAAATTAATTAGTAACTGGTTCCGAAGTACAAATATTAACACGTTCCCAACCGCAAGCTCTATAAAAATGTAATTTAGTAAATTTTTTTTCGATAAGTAGCTAATTACGTAAAGTTATAGATAAGGTAAGATAGGATAATAGCGCTAATATCTAGGTTTGTGGTCTGGTCATCTCTAAGCTGCCTCGCTTATTTTAAATTTATTTGAATTGTCTAATTTTAATGTCACTAGACCTCTTTTAACGTGCGCAACTTATTACATTGTTCTCACATTGTACCCCTAGATTCATTCATGCATGATGTAACATAAATTTGTAATAATCTATTGATTTTAAAAAAGTGTTCATGGAGTCTCTTGCTCGTTCTTCTCTATAGAAACCTACTTTTTGGAACGAGCAACTAGCTTCAACTTTCTGACTGACTGACCCCTTGACAATTCAAAAGTGCCTGTAAATGGTTTATTTGAAATAAATGATATGAGTTTGAATTTGAATATAGTTACTTTGCCATCAAATTAAATAATTTCATAAATTGCCTCGGTCTGCCTCGGCCTTTCCTGCAGTAAGTGCACAGCCCGAATAGTACGACACGCCAGCATTAATGACATCATCCGTCGTGCTCTTAAAGCCGGGGTGTCAGCTGTGTTAGAGACTAATGGCTTGGTACGCTAAGATGGAAGGAGACCAGATGCAATGACCGTAATGTTGTTTTTGTGTGTTTTGTCCTGTGCGAGCTAATAAATGCTTTTTCTTTCTTTCTTTCTGATGCCGTGGAAGTTGGGAAGTTGGTAAAAAAGAAGGCAGTCAGTTTTATCATGACGGTAGACAGTCATCTGCCTTTTCTCAACTATTTTTGGGTCGGCGTCCGGTCTAACCCGATGCAGCTGAATATCAGTGTTTTACATGGAGCGACTGCTGACACGATACTCCTTGGTAAGATGGGTTGTCAGACTTTCTGGCTTCTGACTACACATAACGACTGCCAAAGATCATCGAATGACAGCCGGGACCAACGGCTATACATATTTTCTGAGGCACGAAGCGAACTCGGTATGAAATGAATGGTCACCTATTCACAGACAGACCGCGGCAAGCTTAACCTTTGACTGATCGTGTGTGGGATGCAACTAGTATCAACACCCTTCTTCCTAGCACGTCATGTTGTACTGACGCGGCTGCTGCAGGGGCCGAAAGCCTCAAACAGCGTAAATATAACAACCCTCTTTTTAGTTACATGTTTGAGCCGTTTGGGGTTGAAACACTAGGGCCATAGGACCCGAGTACTCATCTTGTTTTTAGGGACATTGATAAGCAGCTGGTCGACTCTTTATGTGACCAGAGGGCTGGCATTTTTTTGGGCCAAAGAATCAGCATTGCCATTCGATGTGACGGCATCTTTTTGAGTAGCGTTTGAGTATTTGGCCAGTCTTTTGGGCACTTGCCTGATTGAGAGATTTTTGATGCCCTGTGAACCCTCCATTGTACAATTCATAAATGGAATTATTTATCTAAAGTCGTAACGTCGGCGTCGTGATGCCTTAGTGGAGTGGGTCTCTCATTCATGAGATTGTGACGGCCACAAACAAGTACCAATGTGACTGACATCGGTGAAGGAAAACATTGTGAGTAAATCTGGACTTATACATGATATAAGTCTGAAATCGCCAATCCGCCTTGAGCGCACGTGGTGATCAATGCTCGTGCCTTCTCTGTATGAGAAGAAACCTTTTTCCTAAAGTGGGAAAATTAAGGTTTAAGACATTTATTTCTCAAAAAAGAATACAATTCACTTACATATGAGAAATACAAGGTAATAATAATAATAATATTTTTTATTGACATAAAATACAGGTATGGGTACAACTTATTTGAAGCCCTGGCTCCTGAGCTAGGTAGCAACCTGCGTTACAGGAGCCAGTGTCTTCGCCCAATTGTGGTTACGTTTAGCATTTATGCTGTGCAATAAAACAAAAAACAGTAAAATAAGAAAGATACATGTATGCTCTATTGCTATGCTTTATTTGTGTGTGTGTATGTGTGTGTGTGTGTGTGTGTGTGTGTAAGATCTAAATACATTACACTTACGGAGTACGGTACCTAGCTATCAATAAATATATATATTGTCAAACAAGTAGACTTTTTACAGTTTGTGCAGATATCAGGAAAAAATATGTGTACGTACGACACAGTTTTCGATAGCATGTCCATAGCAATTTCACATTTTTCATAGTAGTAACTAACAGCCTGCCACTAACGGCACCTGTGATTGATCGCGAGAGCTTATTGAACAAGCTTAAATTGTTAGATCCTCGTAAAGGCGCTGGCCCCGATGGTATTCCGCCATTATTTATTTATAAGTGTGCCCCCGCTTTGGTATCACCTTTGACACTGATCTTTAACAAATCTCTAAGCTTAGGTATTTTCCCTGACCAATGGAAAAAAGCAAAGGTTATCCCAATTTTCAAGAGTGATGAAAAGAACAACGTCAAAAATTATAGACCTATCTCTATCTTATCAACGTTTGCCAAGGTTTTCGAATCCTTGGTTTGTCCATATCTTCAGGCACATTTAAAACTCTATTTGAGCTATTCTCAGCATGGTTTCGTAGGTTCTAGGTCTACTTGCACTAATCTAGCGACTTTTACAGAAATGCTATCGGATGCCATCGACTGCGGCAAGCAGATTGACGTGATTTACACAGACTTTAGCAAAGCCTTTGACCGCGTGCCTCACCATATACTACTATCGAAGTTATCTGCGTATGGAATCACCGGTACACTGTACAACTGGCTAAAGTCTTATCTTGAAAATCGTTCCTTCTTTGTTGCGGTTAATGGTTTCCAATCTGGGACCTACGAAACATCGTCTGGGGTTCCCCAAGGCTCACATGTTGGTCCGGTTCTATTTAATGTTTTCGTTAACGATATTCCGCACTGCCTAATATTCTCAGAGTGTTATTTGTATGCAGACGACCTTAAATTCTCTAGGATAATCGAAGCTGAAAACGATAGAACCTTAATGCAGAGAGACCTTGACTCGTTAGTTCAATGGTGTAAAGATAACGGAATGAGCTTAAACTTAAAAAAGTGCTACCACGTGAAATACACCCGGAAAAAGAAATTGACGGCTAGTAAATATCATGTGGGCCCTAACATTATCCAAGAGGTGGATCAAATAAGGGACTTAGGAGTGGTTTTTGACAATGCCTTGACTTTTGTACCTCATGTGGAGGGCGTCATCAAAAAGGCTTCTAGAATGCTGGGATTTGTTGTAAGGAATGTTGCTGGTTTTAAGCGCAGTCGGACAAAGATCTTGTTGTACAACTGTATCGTTCGTAGTATCTTAGAATACTGCAGTACAGTTTGGAGACCTCATTACTCCACGCACATCCTTCGACTGGAGCGAATACAGAAGAGATTCCTCTGGCATCTGGCCTATGCCAGCGGTAATGTAAAAAAGATACGATCATACGAATCCCGACTATCTTATTTTAAGATGGTCTCTTTGGAGAAACGTAGAACAATAATTGATTCTAGGTTCGTATACAAGCTACTTCGTTGCAAAATTGATTGTCCCATATTACTATCTAAGTTTCAGTTTCGGGCTCCTGCTAGACTCCCTCGTGCTCCTATTACTCCTCTACACCCTCCACTCCGCAGAACAATACTTGGTGCAAACTCTATCGTTCCTCGTCTTTGCAAATTGATAAATAGCTCCAGCGATCTGGTTGACGTGCACTTTGATTCATATGCCAAGTTCCATAGAACAACTACTAGTAATATTTAATTTTACTTTTTTTTTTTGTTTTGTTGTGTCTCTGTCTGTTTTGTCCTTTTGAATATCATTTTTACTGTTTATTTTTAGATATTTTGTTCCATCATTTAATGTTAATTTAAACTTTAATTTTATTATATTAATATATTAGTTTAGTGCTTGTGGCACACCTAACATGTTTATGGGGTATGCAGTGCTAACCTGTAAGAAATTGTTACACTAGCCCTAGCTTGATACATATTACATTAACTATTTACAGTGTAAACAATTGTTGGTTGGCCAATAAAGGAAAATAAAAATAAAAAATAAACAAGCAAAATTTTTTGTTATAAAAATAATACAGGACGTTTATAGGAAGTTGTATCAAAAATTACAGGTTGGTATTATTATTCATTTTAATAATATGTATTAAAATGAATAATAATACCAACCTGTAATTTTCATCTACAACGTCAGTCTGTTTCGCCAACATAAAATTAGCAAGTTAAACTGATCAATGGCCTTCTTCCAAGTTGACATAACTCGTAACCGTCATAATTATTTTCATTAATTAAATATGCACATTTACGGATGCTTACTTGGAGAGCTATGTTGATAATTTAAATATTATAATTCTGTTGTCCACGCATCATACGCGTGTAGCCGCAGCGGCAGGGGAAGCGCGGGCGGAGGCGCCACACAGCTGATTGGGTCAACGGTCGCGCCCCCACTACTCGCCTTCAAAATTCGGTCATAGGCGGACGTACCGTGCGATCCTTTTAAAAATTATTATATTGTGACCGAAATTCACGTTAATTAAACTATTTATTATAAAACTGAGTCATATTTAATTCATATCTTCAACATCTGTAAATGTATATTTATTACTCCTGCAAATACATTTTTTTTATTAGGTACTAGATACTGGGCTGAAAATTGCAAAAAAAATATGAAAATTTGAATTTATCGGATTACCCCGGCGTTTCCACCTTAATAACTAGAATTGACCTTCAAAGTATACTATTATTATTAACGGGCTTCATTATGCGAAAGCCTTGCTCTGTACTCGAAATTTAAGAGCGAGTCTATTTTAATTTTATAAGAAAGCAATGTCAACAAGCTCTGTGATACAATTGTGTCATGGAGGCAGGTGCCCGCCGTCTCCTTGTCGTGTCCCACGCGCCTGTCTCCTCGTTGCGTCGCGTCTGTCTTTCAAACGAGATAGGGGTGTGTCACAGAGTACATATTTATTTAAACTTTAAGAATGCAACAACAAGATACAAAAGCGGCCTTAATACCTTAGACATTTAACGGCGGCTAAGAGATAAGGCAGGTGCAATTTTTTGTGCGAGTGTAAAATATATTTTTTTTATCCTACACTACCTAAATATATATTATAGCTGCATACCTGAAACAACTGCCTGTAGGCCATACAAATATTTGATCCGAGCGGAAATAGAACCTGAGACAGGCAATGCAGCAGCCGATCGCTCAGTCACGCCAACGACCGTGTCCTCAAAATTATTAAATTAAAAAAGAACACAGCTTTGACGGCTGAACGTAATTAGCTAATGTTTGGCATTTATGTAGATATTGATCAAGCAACACATCATCATCATCATCATCATCATTTCAGCCTAAAGACGTCCACTGCTGGACATAGGCCTCCCCAAGTGGGGGTTTTGCCATAATCGCCACGCTTGGCAGGCGGATTGGCGATCGCAGTATGGTTGTTACAAAGGCACAGAGAACGCTGCTGCCCATTCTCTGGTAAGTCCCTTAGTCGCCTCTTACGACACCCACGGGAAGATATGGGATGGTGCTATTCTTTACGTCCGACACCACACGGACCAAGCAACACATAAGATAACTTATATTCCGGTTTTGGTGGTTATGGGAAAAGCCTGCGACACTATCCCCAAATCATTGCAACCACTGAAAGCCAGAAGAAGAGAAGAAGAGTCAACAATGGCGACCAGTAGAATAGCGGCGAGGCAACGAAGTTAGATGAGTACCGAAGACAGTGGCGTGCGGTTCATACAGGCAAATAGTCATTGCCTACCTTACAAAATACTTACTACTATCGAAATAAAATACTACTACTATTTTATTTTGATATCAAATATTTTATGCACGAGTAATTACCATCATTATACCAAAAACGAAAAATAGAAAATCTTAAATCAGCTCCACCTATCGAGTAACGGTGGAATCATGAAGTCTCATTGATACCTTCGCGCATTTCGACCATAATCGCTTCGCGCTGCACCAGCGCCGCACCCGCCAACGGAAAGCCACAAAATCAAAGGCTCTGGATGATTATATGTGTGCGTCGTGAGAGACACGTATTTACGTGGACTACAATGGTGTGCTTTTTCTATAAATACTTGGCACACATTGAGACAAATAACGCACACAAACGTCAAAAGTAGACATTGCCTTTTTTAACTTTTACTTACACTTTCGACAATTGGGTTGTTGACACCATTAACCAATAATTCCAAAATACAACATATCTTTTATTACACTTTATTTTAGCCCGGAAAACCCGATTAATTTTCAATTCACTGTAAAATTCGATTTTAAGTTGCTTTGAAATCATTGAATAGTTAGTCAATTGAATTGGTAAAAAAGTGACGTCACAGGTCGCGTCATAAAAAAATCTATGGAGGAATCTCGTTTTGATTGGTGGTTTCAAATAGCCAATTGCGGGGTCTTAAAACCGAAGTTGGCTACACAAGGATCTGTGACTATTTTAAAAAGTAGCATCTTTTGGTTATATTAGCTCTAAATGAAGCACTATTAGTTTTTATAGTATTATTTTTTTATTTTTACGTGAGTTATGAGCGGCCATTGTTGATAAGGTTTGTGTGGTTTTGTGATATAATTTTTTTCTGGTATCTATATTTACGATTTTAACGTTGATAATAGGTGAAAGATGGGTGATAATAGGTGTGTGTGTACAGAAAATTTTAAATGATGCGTATTCAAAACTCTTTTATTGATAAAAATAGCGACGAACCAAAACAAACATAGTAGGCAGGTGTTTTTGTTTGGTAAGTAAGCTTTTAAAAATTTCTGCCTACCCTGTCTCAAAACCCTGTACACGCCCCTGACCGAAGAAACATTACAACTGTCTTGTGGGATACAAGACTATTTCGGAATAAACCCCTTTCGAACAAAAAAAGAAATTTGCAAATCCGTCAATATAGGTATGACGGAGTTATGCCCGAACATACAAAAAAAAATACAAACATCAGAATTGATAACCTCCTCCTTTTTGAAGTCGGTTAAAAAAGCAGAAGTAAACCAATAAGCACACAGGGAAGTTCACAACTGGGGGGAGGCCCAGTTGTCAAGCACCACAAATTACAATAAATTAACATAATTTAATGGGTCCTAAAATTATATCCCGGTTTTGCGTTCCCGTGGGATAATTTATATCAACTATGACGCGGCCAAAGTAGAGTGCGGAATCTTGTAAAGACTAAATTGGAGTGCGCCAGCCCTATATGTGTGCCGAGTAAACAAAAGCACCCGAATGCGAGTGACAAGGCGCTCCATATGCTACGACAAGAACCAAAAGCTAATATTCTAACCACAATGTGCTATTCTCAAGGCACCAGGGCCTCAAGTCTGTTATTACAATAGTGTCAGAATGGTCCATCATTGATTTCATAATTGTTGATTTTGACAAGACGCGATTACCGAGTAATATAATGGCGTCATTATGACTTTCCAATGGTCAACCACTGACACGAAAGAAATTAAATAGAATGGTATCCTCGTACAAAATGACAACTGAATGACTGACTTAGGCGGTAATCTGCTAAAATTTTGAAAGTTCCTTTGATCAGTGACCTACCATTAGGAACGTCATTGTGCAGTCATTGCTTTTAATTCGACCGGCCAAGGATCGACCATTATGAATTTAGCAGATTACGAACTTTTAGCAAAATGACAATGGGATCGTGTTGGATTGACGAAATTATAAAAATAGCAGACTTGGCCCCCTGGAGCGTTTGCCTGTAATGTAACATTAAAGATTCGATTTTGAGCATTACATTAAAGTACTGTCTCCCTGACCAATCTAATCAACCAATCCTAACCTGTTTAAGAAACTATCAGACGTTTCTATTCGTAATCGACTGGATAAACTGCCCAGTTTCTGAATACCACGATACCCCTAGGTAAGACTGGTTGTCAGACTTTCTGGCATCTGGCTACCCATAACGACTGCCAAAGATCTACAAATGACAGCCGGGACCAATGGTTTAACGTGCTTTCTGAGGCACGAAGGGGTCTCGGTATGAAATGGATGATAAACCATCTACGGTAGTTTAACCTTAACTGATCGATTTGTAGAGCTTTTACATAGCCATTAGCCCCTCGACTGTTACTAAAATATAGGTATATACAGTAGAAATCCATATTTACGAGTATAATCTACATCCACACTAATATTATAATTGCAAAAGTAACTCTGTCTGTTACGCTTTCACGATGATACAGTTGAATCGATTATGATGAAATGAAAATGAAATGAATGAAAATGAAAATAGCTTGAACCCTGGGGAAGGACATAGGCTACTTTATTATGCGCATCTTTGTCTGCATTCGCGATAACCGACATTCGCGCGGACGAAGTCGCGGGCAAAAGCTAGTAAATAATATATTTGTCGCATCCGGTCAATAGTACAGACATGAAACGAATCGCAAGTGCGCCATGGCGCCATTAGCACAACACGTGATCTATCACCACCATTTTGACACGCTTCTACAAAGTCGTGATGTTTTCAGCCCACAGCGAGCAGTACATTCAGAATCCAGTGTCTGATCGCATCGGAGCTAATACGTCCCGAAACTGTACTTTCGATTCGTTGTGTTAAAGTGTTACTATGTCTATTTTAATTGTAGTCTGAGATTATTTTAAATTGAGTTTGTGCTAAGTTGTGGTTTTAATAAAAGCCGTGTATTGTACGGTATTGTCTTGTTTTCCATAAAATCATTTGTACTATTATTGTTTTCCATAATCGTCCCCCGTCATAATATTTACTTGCACTATTATCATTTATACTAATAAAGTTTGTCATATCAACTTATTAGTCATAACTTTTATTTGCCATAAAATTAGTTGCCATAATAACATATGTTATAATCATTAGTTTCTATAAGTAACACATTACATAATCGTTACTTGACATAAACAACATTTGATATAATTTAGAAACGTTTATTGTTTCGTACAAAAATAATATCATTAAGGCCACCCACTAACCAAATGATTTATTACAGTAATCAATCTTTAGACAATAAAAAGTTTGTAAAAATCGAAACGGGTAGATTAGATTAGGTGGTGACCACACAACGCGCGAAGGCGAGTGAGCGTAGCGAGCGTGCCGCGGCAGCGGCCGCCTAGCGCCAGATGTCGTCAATTGCGTAGCAAATAATATTTAGACATTTGTTTTGGCATAAATTAAATTCGCATAATGTACTAGGCATAATGTGCAAATCTATTGTGCCACGCTAAAGTATTGTCTTAAAAAAAAAACAATAAGTTGTGGTACAAAAGTTAGTGACAGAAACGAATCGCTGCAAAACCGACTCCACGTAGTCTTGCCTGCCCTACCCTAGAGTGTAATCTAAGCCCGCGGAGGGGCGGAGGGGCGAGGCGGCCCACGAGCTGAGGAGCAGGTGGTGAGCGTAAAACACATCTGCGACGATAAGCTCGCGTGGGACCGCCGGAGCCCCGCAGCGCCGGAGCCGTGACAGAAACCATGCCTGCTGCACGTTGCATGCTTGCTTGCATACTGCATGCTTGCTGCATGCTTGCTTGCATTCTGCATGCTTGCTTGCTGCATGCATGGTGTATGTTTGTTTACATGTTTGCGTGGTTACTGCATGCATGGTAAAATATGTTTTAATATCATTATGCGTTAATAAATTTATGCTTTAGAATGTTAAGCTTAAACATTATTATGATTAGAAAAATTCTGTAAGCTGTTATACGTAAATAATGTTATTGCGAAAATATAAGTAGGAAGAAACAAATATATGCTAAGTTATATTAGGTCTTAAAATTTTATGCAAATGGATAGAGAATGTTTATTTTTAGGTTTCCTTGTGATTAAAAAATCTGTATCTGTTATCATGATCATAACATCAACATTGCAGGCGATTGTACTGAACTAGCATTGTTATACTAGTATGGGCAATGGTGAATAAATGTTATGGAAAACGAAATTATTAATAAAATATAAAAAAATAAATATTAAAATAAAAATTATAGCAAATATATTTATGGATTAACATTATTATGACACTTGATCGATTATGACCAATGAAATTAGTGAAAATGATTTTATGTAATTTAACGATTAAAGCAACTGAAGCATTATTTCTAATAAAATTATGGCAAATAAAAGTATGGCATATAAAATTATGGCATTTTAAATTATGGCAAACATTAGTAAACCGTATTGTACCCTATATACCCAGTGTGTTTGCATTGCACGAAACCCATATTCTGCCCACATGATGACTGCATCTAACGGACTAAATCCTGACGATCCGACATTATTTCAAATCAAAATAAAAAAAAAATATAATTTGCATCACTTAAATTCCTTCAACAAAGATACTATCTGAAATAACTTCACTAAAGACGTTAGAATACTTGGCCCAGCTATTAGTGAGCTAACACAATTATGGCAACACGAAGGGTTAAGTGCCTCAGTGTAGGGGGGCTAAATTAAAGTGTCCCACTCGGCCTCGCAGCGGTAAAGTAAGTGGTAAGACAGTGGGACGCGACGGTTGTGTCACACACAACACTGGTTTATTTTTGATGATATATTTTTACTGATCCCAAATTTGTTAGTAATAAAATATAGCCTACAGCGCTTAAGGATAACATAGTTTTCCATTATTGAAATAATTTTTAAAATGTGTAAGTTTTTTTTAGTTTAGTTAATATTTTTAAGTTCACTTACGCGGCATGCGTACCTTAACCATAATCGATCATGGTAAAGCTACGCTCGACGCGGTCAGTCAGTGGATGGGTGACCATCCATTTCATACCGAGATTCTCCGTGCTTCAGAAAGTACGTAGAGGCGTTTGTCCCGGGTGTCATTTATAGATCTTTGACAGTCGTTATGAGTAGACAGAAGCTAGAAAGTCTGACAACCAGTCGTACCAAGGGGTATCGTGTAAATGGGTTGTGGAGGTTAGATAGGCAACCGCTCCATGTGAAACACTGGTATTCAGCTGCATTTGGTTAGACTGGAAGCCGACCCCAACATAGTTGGAAAAAGGCTCAGCAGATGATGATGACTAAACAGAAATGAATCAAATTGAAACGTGCGAGAAAAAAGCAACTGTCAAAGTAAAAGAGTTAAAGGACTCTACGATATATAGGTAGGTACATACTTATTGCTACACCGCTTTTCTTCAGGATTTATATTCCTTCTCAAGTTTTTTATGGAAGAATATAATAGTAATTACTACTATTATTTATTCATCATTTTCACAACAGTGGCCCAAAGGTTAGTAACACTGATCTACTAATGGTTATTTAGTATATAATTTAATATAAGGATACATTTTTTGTAATTAATATTTAGTAATAATATCTTCCTTGGATCGTGTAACGAGTTTCCTAAAACAGGTCTCTAAAAAGAATTCATATTTTTAATGGATTATTTTCTAATTCGCCCATCAAGTTAAATAACGAGTCCCGCTTGACATTTCCCCCGTCAGGGAATTTTAATTTGTGAATATTCAATGGATCTCGTGAATATTATGAATGTTTGTCCTCCTTGAGAATCTTTAGGTCATAAAGGTTAAAATTAGGTATCATAACCTGGTTATCAAGACAGAACACCCAGGCGAAGATGGCGGGATGATCTTGATGCTAACACGCTTGATGCGAGTCCACTGATCTATATTCTCCGCACAATACACATCTACCTCTAACAAACTCCGTCTAATGACTGGTAGTAGTTTCACGCTCGGTACATCTTTTGTACACATCCCTCACGTACTTCTCTCGCACTCATCCCTCGCACACATCCCTCGCGTGTTTTGTACGTGAAAAACCTCGCTCTGCTAAGCCGTTTCCACCAGAGCTGCGCTGAGCGAGGCTAGGTAAATAAAGTGTTTATTGGTTCTTAACAAACACATCCCTCGTTTAAGCATCTTCGCTCATCTCTGGTGGAAACGCAGCCTAAAGGTAAAGAGAATTTAATAAATTCACAATTTGAATAAGTCTATCTTGTTAACGATTTGAGTATTCAATTGTCTACACTTAAAGCAATAAGAAAGTTGAAAAGCCTTAACTGAAAGTTTTCAATGAAAACGTTTTGGTCTTTCCACCGAAATAAGAACAATTTTGTACTGTGATTTGTTTGGTTGTCTATTACATGAAGTAAGGTCTATTATTATCTTGTGAATATGCCTACCTAAGTATTGATTTTCAGCCTAAATTACAGTCGGTTCTATAACAGACTCGTGATAGATTATGAGAGCTTAACTGCCGTAAACACCATTATAAATGAACATAATTTAGCTGTCACTTCTTAATTAGTAAACCTTTGCGTTGCCTTGTTTGTATTTTTGTTTGTTTGTTTTCGTACTAAGGAACAGTCAATGTCTGAAACAAAGATAGTATTACTATGGAAAATATGTTTGTCTCTTGGCATTTAGCAGCTAATATTAAGGTAAATGAACAGGTCCAAGCAAAGATAGGAATGGGTATCGTGTGAAGAAAATTATTCTTTAATACTTTTTTCATATTGTAGTATAGTGGTTTCATTCTAACTCATCAATGGTGCCAATTCTGTTATGCACGAACTAAATTAATTTTAAGCTATTTATATCTCTTTCTCTGCAATAAAACAAGAAAGAGACATATATTAATAAGAGCTGTCAATTTAAGTTGATCTAAAATGTTCATACAATCATAGTAATTGTCATTTCAGAACGCATTGATTAAAAACAGCGAAATTTAAGGGAAACACTAATTTGACATCTCTAACTTAGTCCTTGTCTGTCTCCGTCCTTTTCTTCAGCTGCCTGGTAGTAAGAGATGCCAAATACCTAATTTTAGTTTAGTTTTTAAACAAGGGAATCGGCACCAATATCAACCTATACTAAATTGGAGTCGCCTGCAAACGGTATACAGCTGAATACCAGTGTTTTACATGGAGCGACTGCCTCTCCGAACTCCTCAAGTCCACAACCCACTGATAAGACTGGTAGTCAGACTTTTTATTAGTAGTCAGAAAGTCTGACTACCAGTCTTCAACCTACCCATAAACATTGTCAACAATCTTCTGAATGGCAGCTGGGACGAACGGATTTTCGTGTTCTTCAAGGTATGCGTACCTGATCAACCGTGGCAAGCGTAGCTTAACCATGCCCGATATATAATTCTATAATACTTTTTTTTTTAATCAGTTCCTTTAGGAAGAGGCAATTAGATTCAATTCTTTTTCTTGCCAACGATTTTCAAAAGTGCCTTTTAATGGTCTAATTGAAATAAATGATTTGACTTTGACTTTACAGTGAAATAAATGGCTCAATTTATTTTTACAAGCCCAAGTATTTCAGTAATATACTATTAAGTTAGTTATGCGAGCACAACTGTATAGAGTAGTTATTATTTTATTTTGGCTTTACAGAGTAATAAATGGCTCAATTTTCAATTTAACCGCCTTCAAAAAGGAGAAGGTTATCAATTCAAATGTTTATATATATTTTTTTTATGTATGTAAGGGCATAACTCTTTTTTTGTTCGAAAGGAGTTTATTCCGAAATGGTCCCATATGAATTTTACCAAAATTGATCCAGCCCCTTTTGAGAAAATCAACAAAATCCCAAAAAAAATACTTAGACGACGTTTTAGTTTCTTCAATATTTGGAGGACTTACAATCTCTTTTAAGTGTGTCGTCGTTTCTTAATGAATTTGGATGTTAAGGGAATACTAAAAAGCGATAAATAAAAAGATTAAAAAAGAAAAGAAAACCGCCTTCAAAAACTAAAAAGTGATAAATAACTTTAGCGCAGAACATACATTACTTTACTTTCGGAAGTCGGTGGCGATACAAAACAACAAACACAAAGCCACCGACACCGACTTCCGAAAGTAAAGTAATGTGTGTTCTGTGCTAAAGTTATTTATCACTTTTCAGTTTTTGAAGGCGCTTTTATTTTTTATTTATTTTAAAAAGCTTTTTATTAAAATCCCAAGTATTTGAATAATATAGTATTTGTTAGTTATGCGAACAAAAATATATGGAGCAGCTTCATTTGTTTTTACTTTCTACATCTTTGTAAGCTGTTCATTTTCGTAAGTAATCCAGTCTTATAAGTAGGTACGTCCTTCGTTTAACCTAACAACGTGTATATTCTCCTTGGAACATAACTTCTTTCTGGATCACAGAATCAGATGAGAAACATAAAGAAAGTTTCCTCCAAAGTTTGGTATGAATGTCTGTATTATTTACGACACACTTTTCTAACTACCCTGGCACGGAATTCTTTCATTGGGATATGTGTTGCCCTAGAGACACTATATGCAGGTATCTGAGAGAAAATAAATTATATTTTTGTTGTTGAATAATACAGTGACTGATATAAGGCTAAGACTACACTGGTAATGTAAAAATATGAGTGTTGTAGCGACTTCTATCGTACATGATACGTACTACAACCGACGTTTCCTCGATCGCGCAAGCAGAGTTCTTCGCGACATTCGCATATATACAAAATCCCGAAGAACCGTCAGGCAGTTATAGCCCGCCAGACACAACACCCGTCTGGCACCACCTTCAGCCTCATTAGCAGCCTTGGTACAGCACGCTGCACTTCGGCCGGTCAGCAAGCAGAGGCGCATTTCTCTTCAGAGGGCCTAGACAAGTGGCAATGGCTCCGTGTCGAACCGAGTTTGAAAATCGATAACGCTTGCTTTTCTACAGGGTCCAAGCGTTCGCTAAGTTGTCGAACGATTCAATATTTCGGCGATTTTGATTGTCAAGCCAGTTGTCTAGAAAGAAGAAAGAAAGAAAGAAAAAAATGTTTATTTGACACAGACCAACGCATTTGTCTACGCATTTGTATGGGAATATCGATCGAGTCATTCAATTTCGTCTTGCTTTCGTTAAGCGATTTGACACTGTCTAGCACTTAGCGATCGAAAGTGACATTTCGAAAGCTTATGTCAATTCTGCATTTCGGATTTATCTAATTTCGTTAACGTTAATGAAAATGTGACTTTGTCTAAGCCTTCTGGTCCACGCAGCAGCCAGCTACTACGCAGCACTGCACCCCGACTCACTGAAGCATATGAGCAGCAATCACCCCGACTCACTGGGGTATCTTCGCAGACAGTTCCGACGGACCGTGAACTATGCTATATTAATGATCCGGTTCCAACTAACTGGAACCCCTTTACTGGCCTGGCAAGCATCTCAAGATGTACGGACGGCTCAGCGTGCTTCGAGTATCGACCTTTGGTCTCGGAGGCAATTGATGTAGCGTTTTCTATGGAGGATGAGAAACTTTCCAGACTGTTCCTCATACCTCTAAAGTGTACCACTTTGCACCATGCAACATGCCCATTTTGATGACATAGAATTATATCAGTAATGAAGTTTTTAATGTTTTCGTTAGATTAATAACCGATTGAATTTGAGTTGCACAAAACCAACATAAGTTTAATGGATACTTTAAATTGATGCTGTCACTTTCTTTTTGATACAAAATGTAAGAGATGGCATGAATTTAAAGTCTCCATTAAACTAATGTTGCTTTCGTGCAACTCAACGTAAGGAAAGTTTTAAAAAAAAATTTTTGTAACGTATTTTTAGCCCACTCTAGCTCAAAATAGAGAAGAGCTCATGGTCACGGTTAAACTATGCTTATCGCGATCGGTTCGTAGATGGGTGACCATTCACTTCATACCGAAACCCCTCCGTACCTCGGAAAACACGTTAAGCCTTTGGTCCCGGCTGTCATTACTAGTAGATCTTTGTAAGTCGTTAAAGGTAGTCAGAAGTTAGAAATAAAATTCTGACAACCAGTCTTACCAAGGGGTGTCGTGCTACCTGCTATGTTATTCTGTAAGAACTCACTCTAGTTCTCACTTCTGATTCCGCGATGAAAACTGTTTTAGGTATTCTGTAACTCGATAAAAACTACGCTAACGCCACTGAGTGACAACATAGATGAAGCGAACTGTTATTACGTTACTATTTTAGCGAATACCAAATACTTTTGACTTCAGGTAAGTGAAATCGGAAGTGAGATAGAGATTCGAATTCGCGGGTGATTTCTTACAGAATTGCACTGCTAGCAACTGAGTTATGGAGTTCAGATAGGCAGTCGCTCCATGTAAAACACTGGTATTCAGCTGCATCCAGTTAGAATGGAAGCCGACCCCAACATAGTTGGGAAAAGGCTGGGCAGATGATGACTAGCTCCCGTCTACAAAGGTATATAATACACGCCAGCACATCAAGCTATACTAAACTGACAATTTTTTCCCAATCGAACAAGAACCTTATCCTTTTGTAATAAAGTTGAAAAACTATCAGACAGATTGATGTGCTGGGCTCTAAAGGACAATGTCAGAAACTCTATAGAACTTTGCCCCACTCAATAAAAGTCATGTGCAATATGTAGCATCTTACTGTTTATTTATTGCTGATAACTACACATTAGTCTTAGTGACTGTAGAACTTGCGGTTTCCGTTTAAATCTAAAAACAATAATGAAATTGATTATAGGTTAAATTGTATTTTAGGTAAAATGAGTTTGTATTTTGTAGGTAGGTATTTCGTAATCCGCAAGTTCTAAAGAAAAACAATTTAGTTTAGAAAGGTTCTATATTCATTATAATTATTATCATTAATTTACTTTTTCTGTACACGTGTTACTTTTTCTGTACATGGGTGGGGCAGGATCTGGCATTGTCATTTCCTAAGTATTAGCTATCATCATTTCTTAAGGAAGGGGCTTTCCTTCCACTGACTAATTTTTCCCCAACCCGTATCATTATACAAGGTGGCATTATTAATCAAAGTCAAAGTCAAAGTAAAAGCATTTGGCTAACTGACCGACTCCTTGAGTGCTGAGTGCTATTTAGCACTCAACGAGTCGGTCAGTTAGTCAGAGAGTTAAAGCTAGTTGCTCGTTCCAAAACGTAGGTGTAGGTCTTTATGGAGAAGAACGAGCAAGAACCTCCACGGACACTCTTTTAAATCATTGTTTTTTATAAAGTACTGGTTACATGATTCTTGTTGCTTTTATATGTGAAAACTATGAAGGTAATCTAGCAATACAAAACATAAAAAAGAAGCAAGATAAAGTCCATGGCAAACAAGAGCTGACCAATCTCTACTGACAGCGCGCGTTCACGAACATGACGCGTGAATCAGCACCATTCAGCTCAAACATTTTGAAGGGAGCCGACCATCCATCTAACACAACATCCATGACTACGCACCATCAGAATCTGTCTATCTGTAACATAACTCCACGAAGATCTTCCGATGTGTAAATTGGATATCAATTCGAGGCATTGGCATGACAGTTAGGTGTCTGGCGCAGATTTTGATTAATAACGGGGCGGTGACGACGACGTCACACCAAAGCGACGCGACGTCGCGGTTGTGGAATAAATGTGTGTGGGGAAATCCTACTTAAACTGTTAGGAGGAGATTTTTATTTGGATGTTTTACACTTGGTTATCTATATCTATACTAGGTGACAGAGACAGACGTTGTCCTGACAATTGATTTTTCAATTTTTAACCGTTCAAACCTTCCCTGAACTTCCACAAATATTTCAAGACCAAAATTAACGAAATCGGTTCAGCCGTTCTCGAGTTTTAGCGAGACTAACGAACAACGATTTATTTTTATGATGTAGAAGATAGATAGATAGAAGATGATATTATAGAGAGGAAAGATTTGTATTTTCGTATGTTTTTAATTAATGAACTCAAAAAGTACTGGTCCGATTTCAAAAATTCTTACACCATTAGAATGCTACATTATCCCTGAGTAACAATATAATATATCAATTGAAAAAATCAGGGATCCTTGAGAAAATACACGAGGACGAAGTCGCGGGCAAAGAGCTATATAGTAAGTTCTATAAAAAGATACTATTTATTATTAAGACAGAACTTATATATAAGAGCCATTTCAATGTCCCAAGAAAAACTGAAAATTCAAATAGTGTTATTTAAATTCTCAGACACAAAAAAAATACTTCTAAAAAGTAAAAAAATAAATGTGTGTGTAGGTTATGTAACTTTATTTTAAGTAGTAAGTACCTAGAACCTAGTAATATTATGATCCAAGGGTCGTCGCGTCGGGGGACCCAAGTAGTTTATGAACTATACCCACCAATAATACTGTAAATATATCTTTAGCGGTCCCCCAACGTATCAACGGTTTTTACTTTAAGATTCATTTATTTTTTGGTCGTGGCTTTTCGAAATTTGTATTTCAAAGTTTTTAGATAATGCGAAGACACGCTACGCACGACATAAATACTTTTTTTAAAGATTATAAGTTCCATAATTTAGCTAGAATAGCGTCTTTTGTTTCTGAAATTCGATTCATCATAACCGAAAAATGTTGTTTCATCTGATTGGCTTATCCGATCCTCATCGTACATAGCTAGAAAAACCTTCTTCCCAAAATCAGCTTACAAATCCGTTTGGCAGCTACGATCCCACAGACACACATAGATACATAGTGGCGTGTGGGTTAGATAATTTGGTTCCTTTCAAAATAGTTGAGCTAATTCGAGCTGACCCGCGCGTCATGTTCGTAAAAGGGCGCTGTCAGTTGAGATTGTCATCTCTTAACTGCCATGGGTTTTATCTTTTTTATCATTAAATGTTTTGGATTGCTCTTCAACTACATAGTTTTCACATATAGAAGCAACAAGATTACCAGGGTTTAGTAAAAACTTGATTAAAAATAGTGTCCGTGAAGTTTCTTGCTTGTTCTTCTCTACCTACTCTACGTTTCGACTGACTCTTTGACAATTTAAAAGTGGCTATAAGTGGTTAAATTGAAATTAATGCTCCGACTTTGATAGACACGTTAAACTTATAGTACCCCTCTGTTTTCGTCGGGGGTACAAAATAGTCTAAGGGTACCTACATTGAAAAAAATCATAACCGCCAATACTTTACAGACGGTTATCGATATCAAAATATTTAAAGAGTTTTTAAATATACTTAATTTTATGTTCTTGTCTTGAGTCGTGGGGGAAAGCTAGTTAGTAGTTATAGTTTATTATAATAATAATACCTATAATATATAATTACATATATATAATTGTCCCACCGCAGGGCAAAAGGCTCTTCTCATTTTATTTATTTATGCAAGGCACACCAACGACATATTTACAAATACAACAACAAGTAATTTCAAATTTTCAAAACGGTGTAAATACATCACTTATAGGCATGCACAACATTCTTATTAAAAGGTAAACAATTCATTAAAAATAAAAAACTAGATACAATATAGAATCAATTATTATGAAATAAAATTAAATAGATTTACATTAAAATTAAATTAAATTACAAATAAATTACAATTACAATAGAACAACAATGGATTATATTAAAGTTATAATAATTTAAAATTACAATGGATTAAAATTGTAATAAATAGAATAATATTGGAAGAGTAGCTGATCACAGATTAATTTTAATATTTTTTGTTTTGAATACGGGCAAACTATTAAAGAAAATCTCATACAGAGAAGGCAGCGCACGGGCATTAATCACCACGTGCGCTCAAGGCGGATTGGCGATTTCAAACTTATATTAATTATAAGTTCCTCACGATGTTTTCCTTCATGTCTATTATAGAGTATGTTAATTAACGAAAGGGGTTCACTTTAACTGGCTTTATCGTTCATAGATACTAAAAAACATATTACCGTCCAAAATAAAATGTTTTTATTTTTAAATTTCATGCAACATTGAATACGCAAAAGAAACACTGTAGGTACACATGTTTGGATTTTTTTTATAGTACTTATTTTTTATGCAGATTTTTTTTTCTTATATTATGAAACAAAAGGCAGACCGCGCGGAACACTGAGAGTTAAGCCACCGAAGCAAATACATTTTCAAAAGCGAATTATAATTTCAATTGCGCTTCGTATTGTAGGTACTGACACGAGTAAGAACAGCACGAAGCGCCGCATCGTTAAAAAAAAGAAACACAAATACAAATTCAAAAGTGAATACAATCATGAGATTGTAGGTATTCACTTTTGATTTGTATTTGCTTTGGTGGCTTCACTCTCAGTATTCTGCGCGGTCTATCTGCCTTTCGTTTCATTATCTGAGCTATTAATGATGTAGATTAACGAGTATGGGAACGCCCTCTGTTATTTTAGTCTTTACTTACTGTATATTCATATTTATGATGGAAATATTTCAGGTATGACAACAGCTTTAGTCTTATCCATTCCAAGGCTGTAATAAATGTGTATCTTTTCCTTGAAATAAACCCTCAGAAGGGACCCACAATAGCATGTTAAGAAAGACTCAAATGTTCGCTTGCCGTAAATATCGATGTCAAATGTATTGAAGTGAATTTATTCACTTCACGTAACCAACCCATCTTTCTCTGTTTAAAAGAAGTGACTTGGGGATTACATCTTCCAAAATGATTGATAGGTAATATGTTGAACATACATTCAAAATCTTATGCCGCTTGCATCCACCGGTTACCCGCGATCTTGACGATGTCGTCGGTCCATCAGGTGGGAGGTCTACCAACGACAAAGTCATTAAAAATGGTTTTTTTATGACTTTTTATAAAACTTAATTTTGCAAAAAATAAATTTCTCCCATAGAACGCTTGCTCGAACGAATTGCGTGACTCTGAGCTTCTCTAAAACACTGGATACAAACCTTCATCTTTTATTTATTAAAACTTTAAGCACAAAATTTAAATAAACATTGTACAAAGGTGGACTTAATGCCTTGGGCATTTTCTACCAGTCTACCTTAGGGTGATGCAGAGACAAAACGTGGCAGGTGCGAAGGAAAAGAAAATTTACAAGAATAAAATATACTAATAAATACATATATACATACATACAAACAAAATATAAATAGTAGAGAGAGCTAAAAATACAACGATGGAAAAATACAATAAATCAATTGTGGGATGAGTCTGCCAACTTCCTGTGCAAGTGTTCGCGAGCTTTTACCTTAAATGTGATCCGACTGGTGGCCGTCCTGATATTTAGAGGAAGCGCATTCCAAAGAAAAACCGTCTGGACATGAAAAGAAGATTTGAGAAAACCAGAGCGGTGAGAAGGACATCGTAAACGACGATTATTGGAGGAACGAAGATTCTTGCTGTGCGCAGAGCATAAATATTGAAAGTGAGAAGTCAGGTAGGAAGGAAAACTGGGTTTGTTTAAAAGAGGAAACAAGGTTGTCAAAGCCCTTAACGCTCTGCGCTCACTGATGGGTAACCATTTTAAAAGCGACCGACGTGCGGACACATGATCATAGTTACGGAGATTAAATAAGAATCGAATGCAGTTACTAAGAAGTCGGTCAAATTTATTGAAGAGTTCCGCATTCAGGTCATAGTTACAAGTCATCACCATAATCAAGTATAGGGAAGATAAGGGACTGAACAAGCATTGCCTTTACGTGTGATCGGAAAACATTTTACAATCTGTAAAGCGACCGCAACGTCCCAGTGACTTTTTTGCTCACACTCGCGACCTGCTTATGCCAGTTCAGGCAAGTGTCAACGTACAAACCCAGATCATTGACGTCGGAGCTACTTAAACGGAATGACTGTGCCATCAAAAGTAACCGGTGGAACCGCTAGACCATTAAGCCTTCGTAGGCTATGGGTGCTCCCTATAATAATAGCCTGACACTTGGATGGGTTAACCGCTACGCCGAAACAATCAGATCAATGTTTCACCACTGCTAAATTCCGATCTAGCTTCTCCATCGCATCGGATAAGCTGTCAACACCTGCCTGACTATAGAGCTGTAAATCATCAGCGTAAAGATTATACGCACACTGAAGCTCGGCAGTTAGAAGATCTATAAAAATAGAGAACAAAAGTGGAGATAAAATACCGCCTTGAGGGACGCCAGCATCAAAATCACACCAGCTAGAAGAAGAGTCTCCCGCCAGAACTGTCTGCTGACGCCCCCGAAGATAGGAAGAAAACCAATCCAAAACCACAGGAGAGACCATTAGATAGGAGAAGATGGATAAAAGGACTTCGTGGGTTACGGTATTGAAAGCATTGGGAAAATCGACCAACACTAGAACGGAAACTTTTGTGTCTTCCATTCCCCGCCTTATATTGTCAGTCACTTCTGTGACTCTTCACATCGCTTCATTTGCTGTGACTCTTGTCATCTTTTGTGTTCGGACACTATTAGCTAGCAGCTAGCAGCTAGTAGCTTTTACTGGAACTAATAAAGTCAGCAAGAAGAATGACAAAAGGCCTGTAATTTTTTTTACAGTCTGCGCCACCGCCACCAGTTCGCGAATTAAGAAACCATTATTTGATTTGATGACACGAATGGCGTAGTGACTGAGTAATCGGCTGCTACACTGCGTGGCGAGGGTTCAATTCACGTAGAGAACAATTATTTATGCGACACAAAATATGTGAGTTTATATGTTTTTGAACTCACCCGTTCTTTCTCGTTGAATAAAATATCCCGGCTGTCATTCATAGATCTTTGTCAGTCGTTTTATCCCTTCATCCGTACAAAAGCCTCCTGACGGTCGCCGTCAATTGTTTTACTATTGTGTCTGCTAATTAGTCCGTTGTGCTGATAGGCAGTCAGAAGCCAGAAAATCTGACAACCAGTCTTACTAAAGGATTTCATGTTACCTAGTAACTAGGTTGTGGAGGTCAGACTAGCAGTCGCTTCATGTAAACACTATATTTTCATTAAACGAAACGTGAGTATTGTTACACATTACAGATTGTGAAAAACGGAACTCACTGTGGGGATTAACTCAATGGGGTCGGCTTTCAGTCTTACCGAATACAGCTGAATATATAGTGTTTACACATTGTGTTACCGGTGTCGTCCGAGTAGTTTCGATGGCATACGGGCACCTTTCTCAAGGAGTTCCACAAGATGACACACCGCCTGCAGAGACTCGATATAAAGGAGGAACTAAAAAGTGATGATATGGTCAGCTCGGTGTGTATGTGTTTCAAGCAAGATACTCTTCCACCACCTCTACCACCTCTACCCTTGCCCGCACCGCCCCCGCCACCCCCGCCACCTCCGCAGTTGTCCGGGTGCAACGCGCGGCCGCGCGCAGTGTCCGCAGGAACGCGAAGGGCGGTGTGTCATCTTGTAGAACTCCTTCTCGAAAGCACTCATCAAAGCCTATGACAGAAGGCTTAGTAACCAAGTCCTAGCACTCAGTAGGAACAACTTGCGCATTGTAGCTAGAGCCACTACAGGACATTGCTGCTTAAACTAGCACATGTTCCTGGGGTTAAGTGCTACACAAACCTGTAGACGCTGTAATGAGGCTGATGAAACGCTACTTCACCTTCTGGGAGAATGCGGAGCACTAATGCACAAGCGCAACAATCATCTGGGCAAATACCTGTTAAGCTCGGATGAACTAATGGAGATCGCCCCAAAGCAGATCCTGCAGTTCATAACAGCTGCAGGGTTTGGCGGCGATCTCTAACCAACACAAACGGCGATCACAATAGACCAACTCTGGTCGCAGTGATATCACAGCCGCACAAAGCAAATAAAAAAAAAAATGCCATCGAAACTAGTCGAACGAACCCGGCAACAAAATGTGTAAACACTATATATTCAGCTGTATTCGGTAAGACTGGAAGCCGACCCCAATATAGTTGGGAAAAGGTTAGGTAGATTATTTTTACTTACATCCAGCCTTACCCTAATTCAAATGAAAGTAAAAGGTTTTGTTTACGTGTCCTACTCTGTGGAAGTGTCATATAAATGGACATGGACACTTTTCATCCCGGAAAAGTGGGACTTTTGACGCAGGTGGACCCGAGGGCATTTGCTAGTATTTTTGTTAATGCTGGCTTGGAGTTTTATTGACCAGACTTTGTATGAAGTATGGTAGTTAGTTTTGTAAGGTAAATAAGAAAGAGGGGTTATATTTGTTGTTGTTTTTATAGACTGACTGACTAGGTCAATGATATTACAAGTAAAAAAGTATAGATAAAATTACGTACACATGATTCGAACTTTGAAAATGGCGCACTAAGGAATAATATTAATACTCGTTACTTAATATTGTAATAATCACACTATACTTTTAAATTACACGAAAAACGTCATGGATTTCAAGATTGTCAGGAAAAAGGGTTAAAGAAAAAAAATGTTTTTAACCGATATTAATGTAAACGAAGTTGGGAGCATGAGCCAGTAAATAATAAACCTTAATAGTCAGACTTTACTAATAATAAAAAGGTTTAGATTGAAAGATATAAAAATATGAATGCAAGAGGTAAACTTACCGTCCCTGTCATAATGGCTCCAAACCTCCATGAACTGGTTTGCTGACAGTTTCTTCAACTCACGAGAGTCAGGATCACGGAACTGCCTCATAAAATTGGTAGCTCTTTCTAAATTAAGCCTTTTGGCAGACGAGTTAGAATCGATACTCATTTTAGAAAAATAATTAAACTAAATTATCACTTCAAATCTAAAATTTATTTTGTCGATGAAAAAATATAACTTGATGTTAATCACTAGTTCGAATTTTAAAATATTTTTACTGTTATATTTAAAAGTAAATATGAAAATTATTTCTTTTTTTAAATAGACTCTACTTGATCTATGATTTGGCCTGTTTTATTGTCAATGTGTTTATTATAAATATTTATTTAATTTATTTTGACGTAGTTATGTTTAGTTGATAACACTATTTTTATTTATTTGCATTTTTCATTTCATCTGAAACAAAAAGAAAGATAGGTACATTAGTCATTAATCATAAATCCGTTATCAAAAATATTTTACAAAAAACCCTTTTAAAAATTTTCCGAAAATACAAACTGTTTTTCAGAAAATTTATTACTATTTGACCTTTTCAACTTCATTGGTCTTAACAAAATGAACGCTGCCAATCCAACATAATTTATCTTCATTTATAATTAATTCCACCAACAAGGAAACGTCTAACAGAGATTGACAGGGGATCGTCAACTTATTATGTCAATTGTTGACTCCCAATCAATACCTATTATACTAGTACTGTAGTTCCCCTCGTATCCATTTAAATCACGCCATACCGACGATTTCGGCTGTCTTTGACCGTCGTTACGGGTAAACAGAAGGTGTTAAAAGTAAAGTATTTAAGGCGACGATATATGCCGGCGACCTTGAGCGACCAGAGAATCGTATGCTATAAACTCTCGAAGTTTAGTCGAAAATATTATTTAACTTAAAAAAGGCGTATACTAAAAGATACATAATAAAATTATTTGTAAGATAGTAAAAGTTTCGTTTAAATATTCCTGGTAGATTTTGTGTGTTTATCAATGTTTTGTCCGCGTCAGACACAACTTCACGATTTAATTAAACTATTTATTATGAACTTAATTAAAAATAATCACATACTAAATGATTAAGAGAATGTTCTAGTTTAACATATATTTTTTTCAAATCACAGCAATTCCAATGACAGCCAGTTTTATTCGGTAAATTTAGATGAAGAGGTCAGAAAGACTGTCGCTCGATGAAAAATACTGGTATAAATCGGCATTCGGTTAGACCTACAACGCAACTTGCGGCTGGCCGCATTGCAGTGTGCCGCATGCGATAGACCGCATTACCGCATGGTATCAACGCACTGACTTGCAGCCAGTCATCAACCGCTCCAGTTGCCTTGGAGCTGTGGTGGCTCGCACATCTATTGCTTTAAACTTGTAATTGCTGTTGCATATAGCATATATAATTATCTACTATTGTTAGAGATAACATCATTACGGTCTCGCCGAGGGTATAAAACACTACGCACGCCAGCGACTGCCCTCTGAGCCTGTACTTTTAAATTCGTCCCTAAATAATGGAAATCCGATCCAGCCTGTCCCTTTGCTGTCCTCTCCCAGCGACGCCCTAAGCCGAGGCTCGTACCCCACAGGGGGTGCCCTTAGCGTGTAGTCGCTTAGTTTGTAAGTTAATTGCCCTGGCTGGAGGCCCTAAAAATAATATTTTTTACGGGACCACAGGAAAGTCCGGTTAAGCAGCCGACAACATTCTAGGTTGACCTGCGAGATGCCATTCAGAAAAAAAAAAGCGACTGCCCTCTTTCACCAACAACCATCGACGCAATAACATTTCTGTGTGATATTCTGCCTGACATTTTTCTACCCACATTTTTATGTTTTTGTATTTAAATAGTTCATTAAATCATACGTACTTGTTATTGCCAATTGTGTTTTTTTAAGTAAATTAGAATAAAATCTATAACACTATATTAACATAATGGAAAAGAAATACTCGAAGAATGCTTATATATAAATACCTATATACTTAGTACCTAATGTAGTTATGTGGCGAGTCTATTTTCAAATCTTGAGGCACAAATCCGGACCGCTATATTGAGAAATTCAAAGCTTGTAAAATAAAATGTATTTTACAAAGTGGTCCTGGAGTTTGAAATCCCTGCAATGCTAACTGCGTTGCAGATGTAGTTTGCAGCTGAGCAAGGTCTTTTGAACGGATACCGCGATGCATACAGATATTCAGAGTGAGTTGCGTCAGTTTAAAAAAAGATACTATAATAATATGCGGTATCAATGCGGGACTTGCGTTGTAGGCAGATTCTAGTAGCTGTGTGGATTTTTTGTGCACAAAAAGCTAATTTTTTCTTTCTATCCTCCATATAAAAACAAAACTTCATACATTATCTGTCTCTAGTTTATAGTCTATGTTCCAGCTATCTAAACTAATTTTATAAAGAAAAACGTTCAGAGTTTTTGTGTTTTACAAACAAACATAGACAAACTCAAAAAAATCTTAACCGATTTCAAAGATTCTTTCACTAAAAAGAAGCTGCGTAATCCAGAGGGCGATATTTTTTTATCAAAATGAGGGCTTCTTATGAAAATTTACGCGGACAAAGTCACGGGAATAGTGCTAGTTGGACTTATATACCGAGAACCACTGGTGATATCCATTTATATTTTAAGTCGCTTCTAGACTAGCCTTATTTTACAGCAATATGTTGCTCCCAGATTGTGAGCACCTTAAAAGCACAAAAATGGTCTCAGAAAGGTATAAAGATTTTATTATTATTATTATATTTAGCCTGTGCTGTCCCACTGCAGGGCAAAGGCCTCCCTCCATTCCTTCCATCGGTCTCGACTTTTAGCTATGTCTTGTCAATTCTTAAGGAAGCTATCCAAGTCATCCCACCATCTCTTGCGTGGTCTACCGCGGCCCCGTCTCGTCGTTTCGCTTGCGACTATTAGACCAACTTGGATCACTAGGAGAATTAATTGTGATGACAGTACTTAATTCTCATTTCTTATAGTTAATATTTCAAAAATAAAATACTCAACTCAACTCAAATCATTTATTTACAGGCACTTTTGAATTGTCAAGGAGTCAGTCAGTCAGAAAGTTGAGGCTAGTTACTCGTTCCAAACAGTAGGTTTCTATGGAGAAGAACGAGCAAGAAACTTCATGAACACTCTTTTAAAATTAATAGAGTATTACAAATTTGGGTTACATCACTCATGTTGAATTTACGGGAAACAAATGTGAGAAAAATGTAACAAGTTGTGCACGTTAAAAGAGGTCTAGAGACAATCGTAAACAATTCAAAATAAAATAACCGATTTAGCTACGAGGTGACCAGTCCCAACTGACGGCGCCCGTTCAAGAACATGACGCATGGATCGGCACCACTTAGCTCAACCATTTTGAAGGGAACCGAATGATCCAACACATGCGCCACCACCAGCAAGACATTAAAGTAAGCATGACATACTCCCAACCGCCAGGGCATAATTCAAGTCAATGAAAGAGATACCTCGTAAATGGTAGCTTTAAGGTATATAGTGCTCACAAGTATGTGGTATGCAAAATTATACAATACTAACACATTGAGTTTATACAATGCAAATATAATTTAGATCTACACTTCAGCAGCCCCATCAAATGCTAATAAATTAATCTCTGAACCCTTGTCATTGTGGAGCAGCAGCAATACACTAGAAATATACTACAAATTAAAATAAAATGATAAGCTATGACAATTAATTATTTTCCTTAGGAAACACTTAGATATACGAGCGAAGCCGCGGGTAAAGCTAATAATAAGCAACAAGGTAAGTAGAAAATACTATTTTCTTTTCTAGAAAAAGGTAGAGGCATCTGTTGCGGGTATACCCCAGAGAATAAACCAATAAATGAAAGGATTATTAGCGCTTTCATTGAGATATATTTTCGGCCAGCGATCGACATAAACCTCTTCAGAAAAGGCTTTTACTTGCCACGAGCTCCTCCGTCTTTGTACCTTTTAAACGACTTCAAAAAGGACGAGGTTCTCAATTCGATTGGTATTTTATTTCTTATGTAAGCATGTACACCGATTACGCTGAGATTTATGATCCGATTTACGTGATTCTTCTTTAGTTTGATGCGGAATAGTTGCCATTTGGGCCCATAAAAATTTAACATTATTTGGCCCAGTAGTTAATTATAAATTAAATAAGAAAAATATTCATATTAAAAAGAAATGAACCTTTTTTATGTTTGAGCACGCATAACTTTTTTCAATGTAGTCCGATTTCGATGATTCTTTTTTTAATTGATAGTGTATACCTTAAATTTCGTAAAAATTAGAAATGTCAAGATATTATTCCACCCCTAAGGGCAGATAATTAAGGGATGACTGTTTTTTTTTAGTGTCACCGTTTCGTAATTAATTTGTATGATAAGAAGTAGGCACTAAAATGCGAAAAAATTTTTTTAACAAAAAAGACAACCGCCTTCTAAAAGTAAAAAATAATTTTCGTAAAAGTCGGTGGCAATACAAAACAACAAGCAAAACCAAAGCCGCTGACTTGCGAATTAAAAGTTATTTTTTACTTTTGGCGGTTGTCTTTTTTGTTGAATAGAGTTTAAATAGAAATATCATGTTGTGTTGTCGTATTGAACTCCTTCAAAACGGCTTGACCGAATTTTTTTAAATGAGAATAGGTAGTAAGGCTATTTTTTTATATTTATATGGCAGAACGTTTGCCGGGTCAGTAAGTACCCTATAATATCATTTCTCAAAAATTCGGCCATGCTTGAATGGCTTATAGGTCTGGCGACTTCGGGATCTCAGTCCATAGTTTCAGAGTACCTAATTATCAAACTTCGCCAACCAGCATTTACGAGTATTGGTAGCAGGTGGCTGTCGTTATGGCAACTTGCGAATTTTGCCAATACCATTTTATTGGTTCGCTCTTGCGCTCATAAATGTTTTCCCTTACGTTTCAAAATTGTATGCTTTGTTCGAAATTGTATTTGTTTTATTGTTATCAGATTAAATAAAGCTGATATTCAGAAGCAGTCGTTAATTGGAACTTTTTTCTTTTGAAATGGAAATTGTTTCAAATAATTGATTTAATACTGTCCCATTATTGTATGTACAGACGGCCAGCACATTAAACCATACCAGACTTTCCCAATTGAATATGAACCTTATTCTTTTGTTGACAAAGTTGAAAATCTGTCAAAGAAAGACAGATTGTTGTAGGTCGATGTGCTGGCCTAGCTACGAATATTTATATTCTTACAAAGAATAATGGTCAAGACTTTTAAGGGATTCGTATCTAAAGGGTCCAAACGGAGCTGATACTGTTCTTACCTTGTAATAAAGCCAAAGGCATTAAGTCCGCCTTTGTAACTTTGTGCATGATGTATAAATAAATAGGTAAACTAAATTAGATGTCAATTTACAACACACCACACATTGACATTCGAATACCAAAGAACGACCAACTGTCAATCGTGATCGAACTTGTGATAAGGGTTCCGATCGTTCCCCGCTCTTAATACTGCCATTATTTACAACAACCATCTTAGAGTTCCGTACCTTTAAACATTTACATAGGACTGATATCTGTCTGTTTGTCAAGGGAACTTATGTAATACAGTTTGACATTGGTTTTGTTCGAGTATTGGCTCACCTCCAAATTCGACAAGATAGAAAGTTTTTAAGCCAAAATTGGATATCTAAGCTCTTATCTAACACAGTTCTCAACACGGTGGCTTATTGTGTAATATATCTGCAATAGCTTCATTTTATTTTGACAATATTATTCTTCTTGTATCGTTTCGACACTAACAATTTATATGTGATTGAAATAGTTTTAGAAATATCAATAACATAAAACAAAAATAATTCTAAAATATTATCCTTTCTCGGTACGTAGGTGTCTTAAAATCTCGGATTACCCCTAGAGAGTGAACACTATCTACTTACGAAGGTAATTGCGTATTAATATGATATGTGAGCAATCGAGATCGTAATCCTCCCTAACGTCGTGATTAAGGAATTATCCCTCCGAAGCGATAAAGCGTTTCAATATTATAAGCAGATTATCTGGCGAAATACAAGTGTATCCTACTATGCTACTGCTATTATAAACGCAAAAGTTTGTTTGTGTGGATGGATGAATGGATGGATGGAAATTAACTGATATTTGGCAAACATATAGATATTTATCCAGCTTAAGGGCGCGTATTAGATTTAGCGCAACTCAAAATCTAAACGATTGCTAGAACGGCGGGGCAGCATTGACACACACTAGTACAATACAATGGTCTGTTTGTGTGCATCAGAAAAAAAATGCGCACGAAATAAGCTTCATCAGCATCATTGAAATTGATCGGCAAACGACAGCGCGCGAGGTTTCACAATACTTTTTAAAATAATTGTCTAAAAGAAATGAGTTCGTAAGGAACTGAAAAAAATTGTGTATATTGAGCATAACCTTTATTTTCATAAAATAAATAAATCAGTTATGTTTTTATTCAAAAACTAGTGAAAAAAAACTGTTGCATTGAACCGATTTTGTACTTTTTTAATACTGTTTTTTAATATCTAATTGCAATATTTTTGTAATTTTGGCTCTGTAATATACTTTAAGGCTATATATTCTGTTGGAAAAACGCATAAAATAAAATATTTTGGCATACTGTAATGGTTGAATTCGTCCTGACAGTTAACTCTGACGTCTATTTTTGTAAAACGCTATGAAAGGATTGTCTTCGCTTTAAAAAAACATAATTAAAAATTATACTTTTACTCTGTAGTTCCGTAAATCAACATTTAATCTTTCTAAAACTGTAATTGTCTTTAAATAATTTGCTCACAACATTACGATATTGCTCTGGGCAAAACGCGAAAACATGAAGTTTTCGTCACGAATCGAATACACGCTCTTGACACATGGGATCATTTTTATCCTATTTGTGTTTTTGTGTACATTCGCTAAAGTGGGTGGAATTAGATAAGATTAATTGGATTGGTTGTTTTGTGGTTAGTCTACGCGAATGAAGTCGGGAGTAGAGATAATAATAATATAGAAAACTCCAGTACTCCTGTGGTACGGAGCATATTGTTTGAAGATTCCTCTCTCAGGAGCCCTGACCTGACCGTAGCTTGGACCGTTGTCCCGATACTGGTAGGCATGTATTTTTCTATTTTAAAATGTTTTTATAATATTTAAAAATGAAATGAATGTGTAAAATAATAAATAAAAGGAATAATAATATTATTGCTAACAATTTACGAAACAGATTATAAAGATTTTGCTTTTCAAACTTGAAATAAAAGAGTCGCTATCCTTTCAATTAGTAGGTAATCATTTATTTTAATTAAAGAATCACTATATACGGGGCTAAAAGTAATGAATACCTACACTTCCATACAAAATATTATAAAAAAAACACCCCTAGTAAAAGAAACATAAAATAAACAAGAAAATAACCGTAAACTATTTCATGTTATCGCACATAAAACCTAAACGATCTCAAAATATTTAGCTAACCCTTAATCACGGAACCCAAAAAGGTAGGGATTTACGAATCTTTGCATAAAAAGAACTTTAGCGTCCATATCGCCTTAAGTGGGCAATAAATTGTAATTTATAAGAGTTTTGTTTCAGCCCCTGAGCCTTTTCACGACAGATTTTGGTCGTGAAGAAAACATATTTGTTCACACTATATTATGTTCAAGTTTTTGTATGCGTAATTTATGTTTTTGGGGTATTTTTTTATTTCGAGTTACAAATTAAATTACGGAGTACGTTTAGCACATTATATACCTACTTTGCTACTTTAATTTATTCCATTCTAACACCTAAAACTAATACCATTGGTATTTGTTTCAACTTATTTTTTTTTCTATTCTAAATGGATACCACTTTTTAAATAATTAAATGACAATGCCAGATCCTGCCCCACCCATGTACAGAAAAGTAAATTAATGAAAATAATTGTAATGAATATAGAATCTTTCTATAGTAAATTGTTTTTCTTTAGAACTTGCGGATTACGAAATACCTACCCACAAAATACAAACTCATTTTACCTAAAATATAATTTAACCTATAATCAATGTCATTATTGTTTTTTATTTAAACGGAAACCGCAAGTTCTACAGTCACTAAGACTAATGTTTAATTATCAGCAATAAATAAACAATTAAGATGCTAGATATATTGCACATGACTTTTATTGAGTGGGGCAAAGTTCTATAGAGTTTCTGGCATTGTCCTTTAATGTGCGAAGGAATACGAACAACTTGAATTTGTACAGTCAGCACAGTCAAACCAAATCAAATTAATTTTCTAATATTTTTATGTGATCGCAATATAATGCTATCCAAATTAATAATTCCAATATTTTTACAAAGAGTAGTCTAAGTGAATCACCTTGCAATTTATTTTTACCTGCGATAATTAGTGAGGTTGCTCTATTGTTCCACAATTCGAAACAACCAATCAGAGTAAAGTGCGACTGGAATGTCTAAAATATTTTATTGTCTTTGTGGCCAATTTATGTCAGGTTCTGAACGTGCTGAAAGAGAATGCAGATTTACAAACAGTGGTTGTTACTCAATATGAATTAAACGCACCCCCCGCAAAACGTTGTTACAAAAACAACTGTTATGCAAAATTCGTGGATCACTTACGTAAGTTACCAACTCCTCGGTAACAAAATCTAAGTTGCTCACTGTTTAGAAAATTAATAGTTTAAAAAACACAAGAAAAACACGCATTTATAATAATAAATGCACGTAAAAACCAAAAATAAATTATGGATCGTTCAAGTTGTGTTTATTTCTGGGCTGAAGTGTAAATGTGTTATGTGCTTTTAATAAAATTATAATATTTGATTGTAATAGCGTGGGGCGCTGGAACAGGAAAGACTTTCTTGTAAACAAATACTAATACTAACTTCCTGGTGGAAGCTGCATGAGGTCGCACAAGAGCATAACGTTTATGCCGCCAAAGGGTTAAAAAAGGGAACCAAAGATATCTCGTCCACTAACCAAGTACTCTTCATTTTGCCACTGTTGACGCATTACCCTTATGTACTTAATTGCCAAGAAGAGGAGTTCAAAATGTCGGTGAATGTCGTGTCTCCTCGCTGCTGGCGCATGTTTTGTCTGAGTTCGACAAACTGGTACTTTGAACAGACTGTTTAATGTAGAGCCACCTACTAGTCGTGCTGCAACTCCAGTTAGAGCGCCGATCTCTGTAACCTGCTTCCCGTAACATCACTTAACTTGATTTCTCAGCAAGTTATTAAAAAAAAATCCTGTTGTTAAATCAAATATTATAATTAAAAGCACATAGTTTACACTTCAGTCCAGAAATAGAGACAACTTGAACGATTCATAATTTATTTTTGGTTTTTACGTGCATTTATAAAAGCGTGTTTATCTAGTGTTTTTTAAACTATTAATTTATTTTATACTTTTTAGTCTTTGATAACGAAATATTTTTAACATTTATACGTTTATTTCAAGCAGGCGAATGAGCCCGCATACTCTCCTTAAAATTACTTTATACTCTCTTTAAAACCTTGAAACCTGATCGTGTTCAAAGTTCATTACGTGACCTTTCTCACAAGTGCAAACACGACTATGATATGATATTCCATCATGAAATGCCAGTTCCTGTCTTCCGGCTTCATTATCAGACCTTGAAACTTAATCGTGGTCAAAGTTCATTACAAGACCTTTCTAACAAGTCCAAACACGGCTATGATACGATATTCCATCATGGAATGCCAGTACCTATCTTACGGCTTCATCATCAGACCTTGAAACCTAATCGTGGTCAAAGTTTATTATAAGACTTTTCTAACAAGTCCAAACACAGCTATGATACGATGTTCCATCATGAAGTTCCAGTTCATATCTTCCGGCTCCATCATCAGATCAGTTCGACAGTACCATATTATTGTATTGTCATTGAAACTACATTCAGCTGCCAATTTTCATGACGCTACGATCCTTGGAAGATGGTTAAATTAGTTACCTTAGATTCCATTAAATAGTTACATACAGGTCGACCTAACAAAAGCGTGTTAAAAATTAAGGGTTTAGCTACTAATTGTTAAAATACAATAAATTATTTACATGTTATATTATAGCTGATTATACTTAAAGTCGATTTTCTGTAATATTTTATAAATTTTGGATAAATGGTCTCATAATTACACACAAAGCATTTATACTGACTGTAGCACAAGGTACAGTCGTCGTTGAATTTGTTTTGGTATTAGTTTAAACAATGGTATCCGTTCGGAATAGAAAAAAAAAAATTGAGACAAAACCTGTGGTATTAGTTGTTGGTAGGTATTAGAATGGAATAAATGTCTACTTTGAGTAAACGAATAAAATTACATTGACTAAGGTCAATTAGAGTACCTAATTTTAACGATCTTTTATCTATAGGATATATTTCGGAGAGTTTGCTTTGGAATTGCACAACTTAATGCCCCATCCCCATTCCATCAGCGGACGAGCAGAAACATGGCACAGCGTCACCACTATACGGTTGAAGTTCCACGGTTTCGAACCAAGCGCTTTGCTTCCACATTTAATGTGCGAACTGCCATACTGTGGAATTCATTTTTTAATTCAATTCATTCTTTCATTTTTTCTTTTGTTGTTTATTTTTTTTTGTGTTCGTCATCATCATCATGTCAACCTTTAGACGCCCACTGCTGGGCATAGGTCTCCCCTAAGGCGGGGTCCCGTAATCACCAAGCTTGGCCGATGCATGTTGGCGATTGCAGTAGGTGGTATGGTACTCAAAAGGAGCAAAGGATGCTGCCCATTCTCTGGTCAACACTTTCTTCTTCTATGACACTACGGGTAGAAAAGGGATGGTGCTACTCACGGCCGGCACCACACGGTTGTTATGTATTTACGTCATACAATAAATCAGAATTATTTTACGATTTATTTTATCTTTCAATTTTATCTCAATAACGCCTCTTTTCTCAATGCAATGCAAATTAATTTGAATACAAAACGAGATCCAAAATCATTGCCGACCTCAAATTATTTGCGTGATATGAATTAATTACTTTCCGTTCAACTCTGGGGAATGGCCTAGTATGACAAGTACGGTAACTACTTTTTTCCATCCAAGCTATTTTCCGCTTAACGGCCGCGTCTGGCACTCGCTTTGTTTATTGACGCTTGGTGGAAAAAAATGGTGCAATTTTAAGGGACTGAAGATATATTTTTAACCCATATTGTATCGTAGTACTTAAGTATTATGGCGCTTCTGAATAGGCCCTACTTTTCGGCTTTTAAAAATGCGTGCAACGTTTAAATATATCCTGGGCATATTATAAATATTGCCAATTTGCCTTGGCAATATTTTTGGTATGGCCTATCTACTTTAGCAAGCAGGGCTTTAAATACCGGTAAAATATATTATTATAAATCAGATGTACTCAGCTTCACCCCCTCAATTACCTAAAAATTTGCTTCTTACCGCGCCTTAACTAAATATATTAAAAGAGTGGGTAAGTATGGAGTTTTTAGTCCATTCTTCTCCATACGAAACGTTTTGGAAGTCTAGGTTCATGTAAATAATATTCCAAGTGCCTTTTAATGGTTTTATTAAAATAAATTTATTTAACTTGACTTTGAGTTTTTTCTCAAAAATGCTCTCGCTACATATTGCAGTATAAAAGTATTGCTTGTTTACCGAACGTATTTACAAACAGTGATTGCTTCCAATGCAATGTAAACACAATACTTACATAGCAAAAGTATTAATATGGTTTTATATTCCAACACGTCATAAAACCAAAAATTAAGCTTCCAAATAAACCAATAGCGTTGTGTTTTTATTTTTATAAAGCAGCCATATTCGTCAAGCTTCATTTTTTTTCTCATATCGATATAGGTCACATATCTTTTACTGTGTCTTGAAATGTTTTAGTGAATGCCATAATTAACCCGCTAGCATAGCCAACATTCTCAGCAAATTGATTACTTTCTGTATCCGCAGATGAGCAAAAGAATTCACTAAGACAAAAGACCGAATATAAAATAACATTGGACAGAAATTCTCAGCTGAATTCGCAAAAGCTTTTTCTCGTTCTGGAATAAATGTGTCGTACCCAACATTTGTTATAATTTGTGCCTGCGTTGTCTTTGCCGGTCTTATTATATGACATGTGGATGGAAAAATAAGGATAAATATATGAGAATATTGTTTGAAGTTGGACATAAACAAAGGCATATATCAACGGAATCCGGTTAGGTTAGACATAGATTTCTTATGTTGTTATTGTACCTGGAATTTATGAGTTGAAATATAGGCTGAGTTTTATTCACTGTGTATCTTTTAAAGGTTGAAAGTAGTCTGAATATGGAAAACTTTTATTTTGGGACAACCTTGAAATATGAGAAAAAAACCAGCAATTACATACATAGGGTATAACCAGGATAATTGCCCCAGGGGTATATTTGCCTCAATTGTAATTACTCTAGCTTCGTGGATGAATTACATGTCATTTTATTTATGTATCGAGAGACTCTGCCATTACCACTTTGCTGACCGTGTTGTATGTCTCTGTGCCATTATATGGGAAGGCAAGGTGCGATCAAAGTGTCTCGGCAGCGTTTACTCTATTGATAGTGTTGCAGTGCATTTTTGTAGTCAATAGCAGATATTTTTTTTCCATATTTCCGAGTTGATTCAATAGTAAAACTTGTTCGTATTTATAAGTACATTCAGCCCCTGAAAATTGCGCAATGAATTGAATTCATGTATGTAGGTCAGAAAACAAAAACCGATCAATAATAATCGCAACAGGATCTACAATTTAAAGAAAGATAACAATTAAAAATTTCAAAAAATAAAAATTTGTTTGTTGGCCCTTTTACTTTATTTTAAGTTCCTATTAATATTATGGCGTCGGGGGACCAATGAGGTTAACGAAATATTAAATAAATCATAAATCGCCAACAATACTTAGTGGTTATACGTTTCCACAAAATTACCTTGATATTGTTACGTAGGTCGCCACGCTGGCGCCATCTATTGTCAAGCAGTAGAACTACGTCGTACGGTGGCGCCACCTGTTATCGAACAGCCGATCTACAGTTCTGGAATCTTCGAGATGTTTAAGTTTCGTGTTGCAACGTTCTCGATCAGTCCCGTATTTTCTAGAATGTTAGCGTATTATGTCCTAAGCTACTTATAAATAGCGGACTGCGATGCGGTGGAGTGAGTTAGTTTTTGGAAGCGAAACGGAAAACTGCGACTATTGAGAATACTGCGATCTAAGTGATTAACAAGTGATTCTTTTAAGTGATTGATTATTGAGTTAGTGACTTTTTAAATAAAGTGTTTGTGTTTTGTTTGGTGTAATAGTGGTGTAATTATTTATCCCGAACCCCAGCTCGTAACAATATTTTAAAAAACAGCGTCAGAATCGGTTTTTCCTTTTCGGAGCTACGATGCCACAGACAGACACATTGATACAGCGACACAATCCATGTATCGCTGTATCTGTGTGTCTGTCTGATACACATGTATACAGATACACAATCATGTAGAACTTATAACGCCCCTCTTTTTCATCAGGGGTTAAAAAACAAGTCATATTTATTTATTGATTTATGAACTATGTAAAATGTACAGCTAAACAAAATAGAATTAAAAATAGTAAACAAAACTGACAGTCAATTCTTTCTTTTCTTTTTTTTTTAAAAAACGTTACCCCATTCTAGGAATTACTCCTGTGTCGTGGGTGCGTTTACAAATATATAAAACTCACATACACAAACAGCCAGACCCGGAACAACTATCTGTAGGCCATACAAATATTTGATCCGTGCGGGAATCGAACCCGCGACACGCAGCGCAGCAGTCGATCGCTCAACCACTGCGCCAACCGTGTCGTCAAAAGAACAAATGAAAATTACAAGTCTTCTTATAAAAAAACCGACTCGCAAAAGATGGTCTAAAGATCACAGCACTGTCAACACAAAAAAAAACAGGACAACATTAAAAGCTTAAACTAAGTATATGACGCAACCTTGACAGCTATTGTTAAATCAATTTACCGTAAACATGAACTTTGTGCCTCCTTCAAACTATATTAGCTTCCCTGTCTAAGAGTGGCAATGTGTAATGTCTAAACTTTGGTTGGATTCCGTGGGGTAATTTCGTTGCTATCTCAATCCGAAGGATTTTGACAGATGTTTATAACTAGTTTCTGCTTGCGATATCGTCTGCGTTGACTTTAAAACTACGCCAAAAACCTCACAAGCTTCCTCTATTATGATAGTTTTTTTAGGGTTCCGTACCTCAAAAGGAAAAAACGGAACCCTTATAGGATCACTTTGTTGTCCCTCTGTCTGTCTGTCTTGAAATTAAAACCATATACTCAAGTCTACGGTCCCTTGATGCTGTAAAAAAATCAACCCTCTATGTTAACGTGAAAAAAACATACGGCCGTTTATGTCGCAAAAACGCATTAATATTAAGTAGATTAAAGTATGGATAGTAGGCATGGATTTGAATAGAAGTATGGATATGTATCTACAAATATGTACGGAACCCTCGGTGGCCGAGTACGACTCGCACTTGTCCGGTTTTTTTTTTAAGTGACAAGCCCGCCTCACTCTTTCCACACCACTATAACTCCTGTAAGCCAGAATCAACAATGGCGACCACGAGAAAAGCGCCAAACGATTCAACTGTCTTGTATCCCGCACTTTTCTCCTCGCGCGCTATTGATAGAGTTTTGATTTGTATTATCTATACTTCTATACTAATATTATAAAGCTGAAGAGTTTGTTTGTTTGTTTGGTTGAACGCGCTAATCTCAGGATCTATTGATTCGAATTGAAAAAATCTAATTGTGTTGGATAGTCCATTTATCGAGGAAGGCTATAGGCCCATACGAAGCCAGGCCGGGTTGCTAGTAAGTAAGACTGGTTGTCAGACTTTCTGGCTTCTGACTACCTATACCGATTGTGAAAGATTTACGAATTGTAATTGTGTTTCCGAGGCACAAAGAGGTTTCGGTATGAAATGGATGGTCACCCATCCATGTAAACCGCGGCAAGCATAGCTTTACCGTGACCGATTAATCTGATACAATATATATATATATATATCAGCCTATTGCCATCCACTGCTGAACGTAGGGCTCCCCCAAAGATCGCCAACCAACCCGGTCTTGGGCAACCCGCATCCATCCGCTGCCAGCCACCTTTTTTAAATCGTCGGTCCATCGTGCCGCAGGGCGTCCCACACTACGCTTGCCCAAACGCGGTCTCCACTCTAGAACGTGTCTGCTCCATCTACCGTATCGTATCTGATACAATACTGTGATGTATTTAATACATGATATTTTTCTATACCAACAACGAGTAGGAACATCAACTGCTTACCCCCTATCCGATGAAATTTTATTGCTTGGGGGGTAAGCAATTGATGACGCTGTCTGTACTTATACTCAGTAAACTATCTCAAACTAAGAACATAACGAACTACAAGCACTATGCTGTCTTACTCACCAATACTCTACTCGTCTATTAGTCTCAAACATGACTCACTAGTTTTTTCCCGCAAGTTCATTTGCGTGATATTTTTGTATGGATTTCTATTTGAGATCCAATACATAACTCTAGGTTATTAATGAGACCATATCAACTGGAATATTATTAATAAATTTTTCAATTTTTTTTTTCTTTGTTTTAGTCGTTATTTAGCTTTCAATATGAATGATTGGTTTCAATGAAAATGATTAAATGGTGTTTGTCAATAAAACTTAAATACACACATCAAGAGTCTAGTGTTTTGCCTAAAAAATGCTCTCCATCAGGCGTGATCAAGTTCAAGAGCGAGTCCAATACGCAGTAAAAAAAAATCATAAATGCCAGTTCATTCTTTGATATGGTCTTATTAACTTTTTGACCACCAAGTCAAAAAAAGCAAATTACTACGTGCCATCGGCACCAAGCTACGGCTTACTACTCTATAGAATTACGTTTCTATACGTAATACCATAGAGTAGTAATTCGTCTGTCATATAGTCGTGGACCGTGACGTGCTGTGCACTTTCTTTTTGTCATCTATACATGCTTCTGGTGGTCAAAAAGTGAATACTTTAAAGTTATGGGATACCAAAAGGAACATCTTGTATGGCCTATACCACTAAAGGATAACGTTCTTCCTATAAGGGCTACCGCAAACATACAACTTTTAGTTGGTCAACTATTTTGTTGTGTTTCATAAGTTTATAGAAATGTACTGCGAACATAGAACTTGTGCAAGCTGTAAACACGATAGTTTTTCGACAAAAAAATCAAAAAGCCCTATCGATTTGGGTTTGATTAAAAAGTTGGACAACTATCGATCAAACGCTTAATTTGTATTGCAGTGTATTAATGTGCGCATAACATCGACTAAATAGTCGATCTGCGACTGTCGGTCTCACATTAGCGTTTGAAGCTGTGTCACGTCGTTCGTCGCCATGGCGGGAACTATTACACGGAGGAGTTTATTAAAATAGCGTAGAGAAAAGGCCTATGCTTTACTTAAAGAGTCTGAAAGAGTATTCAGACATAAATCTGAAATAAACTGATCTGTTTTTTTAGGAGAAAAAAAAATCGACGATTCTATCGAGAATCAATTTTATGCGCCACTTCCAACGACTAAATAGTTTAGTTGTGCGGAATTCACGAGAAGTACACAACTCGACTTAACAGTTTAGTCGATGTAGAAATTGTATGTATGCGCTAGGCCTTAGCAAAGAAATACAAATCTGGTAAATTGGATCAGTAGTTCCAAAGATTTGCCCGAACAAACACAAACTCAACTTTATTATGTAGTTAGTAATAGTGATAGTGAAATAACAGAGCGGTCTAAACGAGGCACAAACTAAAAGGGGATTTTTTCAATAGCCGAGTTGCGTTCTTAGCTTTTTATAGTCGCCCATATTGTATAAGATTGCAAAGGAATTTGACTTTATTGAAAATTTCTCAACTGTACAACTATTTTAACGTAACTTTTAAAATATAATATATGAGCTCCAATACATATTTTCTTGAAGTAATAATTAATTCGAATAACTTTCAGTTCGCCCGTTCAGAATAACTACAAAATTTTTATTTTTTAAATGTGTAAAGGTACTACAATAGCGATTAGCTTTTGCCCAATGGTGGGGCAACATGGCTGGCAAAGTAATAATAACCTTATCAATACTTTGTTTTGAGTATATTTTGTAAAAGATAAACAATACAAATGTCATTACATCAGTACAAAACAATTTTACAACTTGACGGGTACGCCGTAGCACATTAATAATGTATGCTACGAGAGCGTAGTCGGCGTAGCGGTGGCATCAACACGAAAGCTACGCCGTAGCACCAATACAATAATTTTATTTTCATTGCGTACAGGGTATTCACAATGCGTAGTGTGACTATCTTGGAAATTGTTCTTTTCTAATGATTATCTAGCTTATATATAAACTCTATGAGTACAAATGAAGGCCGGCCAAGGGAGTCACTTTATTGACATTGAAAATACAAGGGCACGTTAAACAGTTAAGAATTCATAACTTCATTTTATGATTCGGGGTTAAGTTCAACTTAAAAGGAGTATGTAGGGGTTACTATATTTGTCTCTGAAATTAAAACACATATATAACTTTTAGAGGTTAATAAATAGGTTAATAAAGGTATCATTGGACGGTTTGATTGCACTATTTATTAGAGCCAAAGAGAATATCACCACATAGTGTTTGATTAGAGCACACCATGTTTACGATTTTTACACGCAAATAAAACAATGGATTATGAAATCCCTTCACAATAAAAGGGATTATCTAATCATAGTGTGTGTGTGTGTGTCTGTGTGTGTGTGATACGAAATAACCTACCTAGACCGAATTCCTACTTCTGTCAGCCTGAATTACTCCACTGTTGTGCAAGCCCGCCACACTATTTCGTTGCCTTAGAGTAAAAGCCTCGGGAATGCAATATTGATCAGTTATATTTAATTACACTTTGAGACCTAGTGTCATACAAAAAAAATATTTCTAACCAGTAACGCCATCTATGACAGTTATTGAGAACCTCGTGAAAACTCGCGAGTGTCAGGCTAGCGCGATGAACAGGGGGCTTCCCCAGTTGTAAACGTCCTTTTGTGCTTATCAACCTAGTCCTGTTCTGTCTCCTGCTTGATAATGAGGGAAGTGGAAAATATTATTTTTTTATTAATCCACTGCTGGGCAATGGTTTCTCCATGCCTGGTAGCTGGTACAGTGTAAGATTGATCATCATCGTCGTCATATCAGCCTATTGCCATCCACTGCTGAAAATAGGCCTCCCCCAGAGATCGCCAACCAACCCGGTCTCGAGCTGCCCGCATCCATCCGCTGCCAGCCATCTTCTTCAAATCCTCGGTCCATCATGCTGCACTACGTCCCACACTACGCTTGCCCAAACGTGGTCTCCACTCTAAAGCTTGTCTGCTCCATCTACCGTCTGTCCGTATCCAGAAATGGCCGAGCAACTTCCAATTCAGCGTGCTGATTCGAACGGCAATGTCGATGACTTTAGTTCTCTGGCGAACGACTTAGTTGCGAATTATATTTACCAGAATCCCAAGGCTACTGTGGATCATTGGCTACAATTTCTACTATCATCCTATCTCATCTCACAGCTCGGTAAGGGCCTGTGATACAAGTGTCTACTACGCCACGCTTAACATTAAATCCTCATAACGATCCATTTCACAAAAGTCTTTGATAGCATTCAACTCATCGGTAAATTGACTGCTGTTAAAGCGATCGTTTCCTTGGAGTTATTTCTATTTAAATGTTGAGTAAATGTGTTTTTATTGACATGTTATATAAGTAATGGGTGATTTATTTAAGGGGTGGAATAAAATGTAAGTTCTATATTCAATGCTGACGTGTTTTATTCACATTGCTGTAGATATTCCAATACTTGTGTAATTTTTATCTATATTTTTATTAATTAAACGCACGTAAAGCCGTTGGTCCCGGCTGTCATTCGTAGATCTTTGGCAGTCATTAGGGGTAGCTAGAAACCAGAAAGTTTGATAACCAGTCTTACTGAGGGGTATCGTACTGTTACTCAGTAACTGGGTAGTGGATGTCAGAAAGGCAGTCGATCTTTACTGGGCCATCACGACAATTACGGGTATTGGGTAGGTACCAAACCCAAAAAAAAATGTGAAGAAAACTTATCTACCTAATATTAAAACGCCCCTGAAAATCCACAATATCGAAATAAATATTCCTGAAAACCAAACACAATGGAAATAGCGAGATATTACCCCTTACCAAATAGGTACTATTGAGAACACTCGCGCCATTGTTATAATAAAGATAATATTTCTTGACTGAACTAAACGGATTGTGTTTGTTCTATCTGGTAGATAAATATTTATGTCTGGATTATTGGCGGTAGCTAGTGAACTATTGTTAGATAGAAAAGGATTATGTGTTGTATGTGTGTTGAATATACTGATATTATATTGTGTTTTAATTGGCATGCCCTATCTGATATAGACAGGTTGCAGTTTCAAACCCAGCAGTAAGTAGGTACCAATTTATTTTAAACTGGCTTGTGCCCGCGACTTTGTACGCCTGAAAGTCAAATCTATACTTCTATACTATAATATTATAAAGAGGTAAAATTTGTTTGTAAGTTTGTATGTTTGTATGTTTTTATGTTTTGTATGTTTGAACAAGCGCCCAACCTGAAGAACAGCAAAAAAACGCGAAAGAGACTTCCGTCAAAAAAGTGCCCCCACCACCGCCAATTATAATAGATGGAGTTAAGAACTACCAAACGTTCTACGACTCGCTAATTGAAACAATACCAGCTGAATCATTTACCGCAAAAATGATGAATGGTGATTGTGTAAAGGTAAACGCGAAAAAAGAAGACTCTTATAGAGAAATTACCAGATTTTTAACAGAAAAAGACCACCATTGGCATTCTTACGAGAATAAGCAGGCTAGACCAATTAGAGTTGTTGTGAAGAAGTTACATTCTTCTTGCCAACCTGATCGTATTAAAGACGATCTCACAGCACAAGGCCTAAAAATAGAAAAAGTAGACGGCAAATTGAGCTGGAGGAGTAAAGAACCACTCAACATGTTCGTTTTATCGTTTAGTAATGAGGAAGATGTCAACAAAATCTATGGCATAAAGTATATTTTAGGGTGTAAAATTGAAATACACCCACTTAAAAATCCTAAACTCATTCCCCAATGCAAGAGATGCCAGGCGTATGGGCATACACATAAATACTGCAGGAAAGAGCCAAGGTGCGTAAAATGCACTGGCAAGCATCTTACAGCCGACTGTACCAAATCTCCGCAAGAGAAACCAAAATGTGTTCACTGTGGTCTGCCGCACCCTGCCAACTATAGAGGGTGTGAAGTAGCTAAGCAGATCCAAATTATGAAAAATAAAAATATTAAAAAGAAAGTGGTGGTACCAACTGCCCAACAGTCTCTTCCCTCACTAAATCTTACCAAACAGACACAGAAACCAAGTGTCCTGAAACCCATGCAAGTAACCAACACTGGTTCCTACGCGGAAGCTGTAAAACAAAGGTCACAGCCTTTAAACCTAGAGGATAAAATTAATCAGATCTTAAAGTGTATAACCTCATTTGACAAAAGATTAGAGAAATTAGAAACCAGCACTAAAACAGCTGTTTTAAATAATCAAAATGAATAACACTCTTAAAATAATGGCGTGGAATTCTAATGGGCTCCTCAAACATCAAAATGAGTTGCAGGCGGTCCTAGACACAGAAAATATAGACGTGTGTTTGGTCTCCGAAACGCACTTCACTAAGCAATCTTTTGTCAAATTTAGAGGATACCTGGTATACAATTCGCTCCACCCTGACAACTCTGCTAGAGGAGGTAGCGCAGTTATAATCAAAGACAGCATTAGTCACTATGTGCAGTGTAAATATGAAGAACAAGATATTCAAGCCGTAGCAGTATCCGTTAAAACCAAATTTTGTCACGTGTCCATTGCATCCATATACTGTCCTCCACGGCATATGATAAGAAAAGAGAGATATTTACATCTCTTTGAACTATTAGGCCAGAGATTTATCCTAGGTGGCGATTTTAATGCTAAGCATACGCATTGGGGATCAAGACTTACTACATCTAAGGGAAGGCAGCTCTTGAGTGCAGTTAAGCATACACATTCCGAAGTTAGGAGCACAGGTAAACCAACGTACTGGCCCACTGACCACCAGAAAATACCGGATCTTATAGATTTCTTTATATGCAAAAATATATCCGCCAATTACATCAGTTTGGAGGAAGGTTTTCATATGAACTCGGACCATTCTTCGATAGTACTAATGCTTAGCCAAAAAGTCTTACTCAAAGAAAGCCATTCAACCCTGGTTAATAAGTTCACAGATTGGGAAAGTTTTGCCCTTGATCTAGATAATATTATCGACCTTAAAACTCCGATAAAAAAGCAAGATCAGCTTGACTCAGAAGTAAACAAATATATTGTTAACATCCAACAATGCGCGTGGAACAACACACCGCAATTAAAATGTAAATATAAGGGATTTGTCTATCCTAAGGAAATTGTGGATTTACTATCTGAGAAAAGGAAACAAAGGAAGCAATGGCAACAAACAAGGTGCCCGCGACATAAAACATCACTTAACAACCTAACGAAACGATTAAAGAGAAAAATTCTTCAATTTGAGGACGAGTCTCTGAATACCAACCTCCTGCAGCTAACCAATGACAAATCAACGGATTACTCACTTTGGAAAGCGACAAGAAATCTAAAAAGGCCGATTATACAAATACCGCCCATCAGAGATTGTGACGGAAAATGGGCCATAAGCAATGACCAAAAGGCGGTAAGGTTTGCTCAACACTTAGAAGAAACTTTTCAACCTAATGAAAGTTCGATTGAAATACTTGAGAGTACAAATTTATCACAAAACCAAAGAATTAAGCTTGTGACTCCTAAAGAAGTAATGAGAGAAATTCAAAATAATATTAGCTCGAAAAAGTCTCCAGGTTACGACCTCATTACAGGTGAAATTCTAAAACACCTCTCGCGCAAAGCCATAGTAAAGCTTACCAAGCTTATTAATGCTGCATTTATGCTAAAATATGTGCCTGAGTCATGGAAGGTTGCTGAAGTCATTATGATTGCAAAGCCTGGGAAACCACCCCATGAAGCATCATCATATAGACCTATTTCTCTGTTGCCCGTGTTATCAAAACTATTCGAAAAACTGTTATTGAAACGGTTAAAACCAATTATAGAAGATAAAGGCCTCATTCCGAATCATCAATTTGGCTTTAGGGAAAAACACTCAACAATAGACCAGGTACATAGAATAACTAATATCATTGAAAAAACGCTTGAAAATAAGGAAGTTTGTGCCACCGTGTTTTTAGATGTCGCGCAAGCTTTTGACAAAGTATGGCATAAGGGTCTAATATTCAAGCTCAGACGCATGCTACCAGAATTTGCAGACATCCTAGAGTCGTATATAACTAATAGAATGTTTAGGATACGGCAGGACGACGCATATTCCGAGCTAAAAACTATAAAAGCGGGTGTACCTCAAGGAAGTGTGCTAGGCCCAATTTTGTACTTGTTATACACCTGTGACATCCCAGAACTGGAGAACAACACCATTGCGACTTTTGCAGATGATACTGCAATTATGGCCACCGGATCAAGCCACAGAGAAGCAGTAGAAAAAGTTCAACTAGCTGTGAACAAAGTTTATGACTGGACACAAAAATGGAAGATCAAACTGAATGAGTCAAAATCAATTCACATTGACTTCACGAACAAACTCTTGGACTATCACCCAATCTACATAAATGGCATGCAAGTGCCTTATGCTAATACAGCCAAATACCTTGGCATAACTCTCGACGCCAAATTGCGTTGGAAAGCTCATGTCAAAAAGAAAAGACAGGAACTCGACATACGTTATAAAAGTATGTATTGGTTACTCGGAAGGAAATCCTGTCTATCAATACAAAATAAAATAACTATATACAAGCATATTCTAATGCCAATTTGGACGTATGGTATCCAACTTTGGGGCTGTACTAAACAAAGCAATGTCAAAATAATCCAACAATTTCAGAATAAAGTACTCAGGGATGCTGTTAATGCACCCTGGTACATTAGAAATGACGACATTCACCGTGACCTTAAAATGGAATCCGTCACCAACATTATCCAAAAATTTGCTGAAGCCCATGAACACAGACTTCACCGACACGTGAATGTTGAGGCAATTCAGCTGCTAGACAACACAGACTTAGTGCGTAGGCTAAAAAGAACTAAACCTTTTGAATTAGTGTAGTGTACAAAGTGAATGAATAATAGTAACAATGTTGTGCTATACATATAACACATGAACATAGTGTTTCTATATATTATATCAGACTCTAAGAAAGTGCTACGGACTTGTAAAAAATTCCATATGGACACTATTTTTAGTTTTAGTTTGTCACGTAACATATTAAGTCAGAGATAAATTGCTTATTAGTCTTTTAGGCTAGATCGTAATTAATTATTAAGAATTTAGTTCTTACTAATACAGTACAAAAAAAAAAAAAAACAAAAGTCTTTGATAGCATTCAACTCATCGGTAAATTGACTGCTGTTAAAGCGATCGTTTCCTTGGAGTTATTTCTATTTAAATGTTGAGTAAATGTGTTTTTATTGACATGTTATATAAGTAATGGGTGATTTATTTAAGGGGTGGAATAAAATGTAAGTTCTATATTCAATGCTGACGTGTTTTATTCACATTGCTGTAGATATTCCAATACTTGTGTAATTTTTATCTATATTTTTATTAATTAAACGCACGTAAAGCCGTTGGTCCCGGCTGTCATTCGTAGATCTTTGGCAGTCATTAGGGGTAGCTAGAAACCAGAAAGTTTGATAACCAGTCTTACTGAGGGGTATCGTACTGTTACTCAGTAACTGGGTAGTGGATGTCAGAAAGGCAGTCGATCTTTACTGGGCCATCACGACAATTACGGGTATTGGGTAGGTACCAAACCCAAAAAAAAATGTGAAGAAAACTTATCTACCTAATATTAAAACGCCCCTGAAAATCCACAATATCGAAATAAATATTCCTGAAAACCAAACACAATGGAAATAGCGAGATATTACCCCTTACCAAATAGGTACTATTGAGAACACTCGCGCCATTGTTATAATAAAGATAATATTTCTTGACTGAACTAAACGGATTGTGTTTGTTCTATCTGGTAGATAAATATTTATGTCTGGATTATTGGCGGTAGCTAGTGAACTATTGTTAGATAGAAAAGGATTATGTGTTGTATGTGTGTTGAATATACTGATATTATATTGTGTTTTAATTGGCATGCCCTATCTGATATAGACAGGTTGCAGTTTCAAACCCAGCAGTAAGTAGGTACCAATTTATTTTAAACTGGCTTGTGCCCGCGACTTTGTACGCCTGAAAGTCAAATCTATACTTCTATACTATAATATTATAAAGAGGTAAAATTTGTTTGTAAGTTTGTATGTTTCAAAGTTTGTATGTAGGGGGTAATATCCGAAACTAATCATCCCATTTCAAAAATTCATTCACCAATAGGAAACTACGTTATCCCTAAATGCTATAGGGCTATATTGCATTGTCAAAAAATTAGGGATCCTTGAGAAAATTCACGCGGACGAAGTCGCGGGCAAAGTGCTAGTATACCATAAGACAAGCTTTCTATTAGTGTAAGAATTTACGAAATCGTATCAGCTCACCTCAAGCTCACTTCACCTAGACTCCCGAAGAAGATTTTAATAAAATAGTACTGCAGGAATATCCTTATTTTTAAGAAGAGACATAAATTTATTCACTATCTCTATCACGCCATAATATAAACTAGTTTCTACCCGTGACTTCGTCCGTGTGAATGTCGGTTATCGCGGATGCAGCGATGTTACAGATTCAAAAGTAGCCTATGTCCTTCCACAGGGTTCAAACTATCTTCAGCGTAACAGGCAGAGTTACTTTCGTATTTTAAAATATTAGTATGAATTAAACTACCCGCTGCGCTGAGTGAAGCGTTGTGTGTTTTGTGTGTAGTGGACTTTGGTAAGGAAACAGCCAGTTCTTTAATAAGGAAGTATATTCTCCCCAATTCACCAAACAATCAATCAAAATGGTCAGAGGTAGGAGCACGTGTCGACCTATCGCGATCCGACCCGTGAGGAAAGTGGACGACACATTCAAATAACAATTGCTGCCGAGAGCGCGCGCCAGTGATGTCCGCACAATTTAGAAACATTTAGTGTTGGGATTCCAACACTGAGATATTAGAGTTCTGGCTAATCCAGAAACTACTGTCTTTCAGCAATAGAAAGAGGAATTTCTTGAGAGGCTATATAATTTATAAACACATTCAAGAAAAGACATATATAAAAATGTGGGGCTTTTATCGTGAGAAAAACAGACAGTACCTACCTATTGCATTGCTACACGTCAGGCCAGTAGCAAGGACACCAGACGTGCAGACCAGCTGGCAATTCAGGATATTTAATCGCCTGACATTATTCTAGCCGACCGCGACCTACTGTTTATCATAGTAGGTAACTACACTCCCGAAAAATGAAATCTAACAACCCTTTATTATTATGTATAACTTCATAAAAGGTCGTAATTTCAAATTTGGAACGACCAGAAAATAATGGGCAATATTTCAGTCTTACACCGACGCATTCGTATGCGGCAGCAAAACAACGAAAAAACTGTCAGTAGTATGGCAGAATTTTGCATATGGTATGTCTCACTCTAGCACTAGCTACATGAAATAGTTGCATCTTTTTTCGGTATTATGGTTTGGCATGGAACTGCGAAAATCGTCGTTACACAGACGCAGACGTTTCGCTAGTGGTGTTTCGCATCGCGTTCTGTCGGGTGAGGACAGAATTTCGCACCATAGAAGCCGAAAATATTGAAATATTTTTGAAAACAATTAGAAATTATCTCGAATTATATATGCAGTTGGTCACGCAGATTATAAAAATGCGTAAAAAAAAAGAGGAAAGTTCAAGAAAAGACGGAAAAATAACAATGACATTTCTTCGCGAAAAAACTGCACTGTACTAACATTTCGCAGATATTAATCCGTTACGCAGTAGTTCTGCAGTGACTCGCTGCCGCATACGAACGCGTCGGTGTACTAAAGGCGTGTACCTATATGGAATTACTAGCTTGATTTGCAACTCCGGCAGTGTAGCAAACGGAACTCATTATCATCATCGGTCTAGCCTTTTTCCAAATATTTTGGGGTCGGCTTCCAGTGTAACCGGATGAAACTGAATACCAGTGTTTTACATGGAGCGTCTACCTTTCGGATCCCAGTTACTGGGTAATTTAACCCTTGGTAAGACTGGTTGTCAGACTTTCTGACTTCTGACTACCCTTAACGACTGCCATAGATCTACAAATGACAGCCGAAACCAACGGCTTTGCGTGCTTTTCGAGGCACGGAGGGAACTCTGTGTGAATTGAATGGTCACCCATCCACAGATCGACCGCGGCCTTAACCTTTGACCGATTGATCTGTTCGGCTTTTAATTAGCCACGATCTCCTCTTCAAACGGAACTGAGGGAAAAAAAAATCAAGTGACTTATAATTATGATTTATAAATTTATTATGACCTGAACTCGTACCAGCAGTATTGGTTTCAGGAGGCGTAAGAAAACAGTTCCTAGAACGATTTGGCGGAGGCCTTTGCTTAGAAGTAGGAAAATAAAGGCTATTATAAAAAAAGTTAATATTGTTATCTGAAGACTTTTATTTTATAACTAGCTTCTGCCCGCGACTTCGTACGCGGATCCTGTTGCTTATGCCAGCGACAACGGGGTCGGCAAAATCGAAGATCTGAAACGTCTGATGTCGAATTCTAAGAGCCCGGGGACGGGAAAACAACGGGATGCGCGAGATGATTCGAGACGTTCAAAAAGTACAATTTTGAATCATACCTCCGATGGCGGAATATGTAGCGTAGTCAATCATAGGAGTATACGTAAATGAACTCCGTTCCTTACCAACCCAAGGAAGGTCGCCATGACCTATGGCTATATCTTGAAACACATCCGATTCTTCAGATGATATCGACATTCTGTTCAGAGAATGTCGAAGTCGATCAGAATTCAAACGTTCGTTGCGCTCTTCTTCTGTCTCTTCATGCCGTACTCCAGCAATTCTTTTTCTCTCACTTAACTGATTATGAATATTTTGTTGTGTGCGTGTTCGGGACAATCTATACTATAATATTATAAGGCTGAAGTTTGTTTGTTTGTTTGGTTGAACGCGCTAATCTCAAGATCTACTGGTTCGAATTAAAAAAATATTTTTGTGTTGGATAGTCCATTTACCGAGGAAGGCTATAGGCCAATGCGAAGCTGGGTCGGGTCGCTAGTGTATGATAATCTTGATCAGCAGTTAGTCGTGCATCACGTTCATCATTCGGTTCAAAAGACCTGTTAGTAGATGTGCGAATACGCTGAGAACTCAAGCGTGATTCTGTATCGGTAAACGATTCCGATTCGCGACACAATGCATGTCGCGCACGATCAGCGGACAGTCGCGCATCACGTTCCGCAGCAGATGCGTAGATACGCTGAGAACTCAAGCGCAATTCTCTATCCGTGAACGTCTCCGACTCGCGAGACAATGTATGACGTTCACGATCAGCGGTCAGTCGCGCATCATACTCTTCACTGGTCTCTAGAGACCTGGATGTAGATGCGTAAATACGCTGAGAACGCAGGCGTGCTTCGCGATCTGAAGAGGTTTCCACGGAGCGAGTTGCAGCCTGATGTTCTCGAACAGCATCAAGTCTCTCCTGACGCTCTTCGGTAGATTCTTGGGATCTTATGATCCTCAACCTTTTAGCTCCTTTGGAACGTTGGGAAAGATTTGACCTCTTTCTAGACATGGTTATAGTTTTATTGTAAAGAAGATACCTGATCTATTAAAATCTAAGTGACTGCTCCCTGCCTGCTGCGTTACCGGGTAGGCTACCGTGTCACGAAGATAAATGGAAAAGGAAATTAAACACCCAAATAACATAAGCCCGAAGGCATATTTATTCGATAAAATTAAAAAAATTAATGGGAATTTTGGCCAGTAGAGTCAAATTTTCAATGAAATACCATCGTCATCAAAAATCAGTCCTAAACTGTTACAGCCTTCACCGCGTGGAGGTACTCCCAGCTTATGTTATTTTATAAGATACATTGAAATTAGTGATAGCTTTGATTTTCACATCAGATGTTTCTGATCTTCGATTTTTATAAGTCAACAGGAAATGCCTATCAGACCGAACAACTTTTGCTAAGACGTCATTCCTATATGTGTCATGGTGTAGCTGAGCTCTTGGAGTTCCACATCAGGTGTTCCAGATCTTCAAATTTATTCTATCAGCAGAAAGTGCTCATCACGCGGAACAATTTTTGCTATGGTACCATTTTTGTATCTCTTATAGTTTAGCTGGCTTGTTGCGGTTCTGCATCAGGTGTTCAAGTTTCCAAGATAAATTATAGCCTATATGTTGCCCAGACTTAATACCTATACAACAAAAGAAAAATCATTCAAATCCGCCCAGCAGTTCCGAAGATTAGCGTGTACAAACAAACAGACAAACAGACAGACAGATTTTTTTTTTTGGATTCGTGCTCTATTACTGTTCCTAAACCCCCCTCAATTTTTTTTTTTTAATATATTCAATGTACAGACACAGTTTTGTTACTGTTTTATTATATGTATAGACTAGCGACCCGCCCCGGCTTTACACGTGTGCAATGAAGAAGTTAATGTGGTGCCACACAAAACAAAATCAAATTACTTATACCGTGTATAAACTTTCCTCTTGAATCACTCTATCTATTGCTGAAACTGCATTCAAATCCGTTGTGCAGTTTAAAAAATTCAAAAACGTACAGACAGCGGCAGCGACTTTGTTTTATACTATTTATTTATGCAAGGCACACCAACGACATATTTACAAACACAACAACAAGTAATCACAAAATATCAAAACTGTGTAAATATATCACTTATATAGGCATGCACAACATTCTTATTAAAAGGTAAACAATTCATTAAAAATTAAAAAATTAGACACAATATAAAATCAATTATTATGAAATAAAATTAAATAGATTAAAATTAAAATTAAAATAAAATACAAATAAATTACAATTACAATAAATTAAAATGTCAATGAATTAAAATTGTAATAAATTGAATAATATTGCAAGAGTAGCTGATGACAGATTAATGTTGATAATTTACTATGTTATATGCTGTTATGTATTTACTTTGTATACTATGTATACTTACTAAAGATTATAGAACCACAAACCACGACAATTTGTCTTATCCACAATGCAGTTTCATTGTGAAACCGTCGCGTGTTGAGCGATCTTAAAAGTTACATTCACAGTTATCCGCACTCGGAGTACACAACGAAGTAAGAGTAAACCGGTAAAATGTAGGAAAAGGAAGGAGAAAATCACAGGATTCTTTGTCAGTAAGAAAGTACTCCAACATAGGTATTACGTGAGTATTTTTATATGGGCTTTATTCTTACTTGTCTACATATAAGGTAAATCGTGTTTCAGAAAAAGTTTTTCTTTATAGTCTTGTCTTTATCACTCACTAGCGACCCGGCCCGTCTTTGCATGCCTATAGCCTTCCTTGGTAAATGGACTATCCAACACAAAAAGATTTTTTCAATTCGAACCAGTGTAGATGCTGAGATTAGCGCGTTCAACCAAACAAACAAACAAACAAACTCTTCAGCTTTATGATATTAGTACAGATATCTGTGCGTCTCTTTCTTAAGGGGCTATTAAACGACTTTTACAGATTTTAAACTGACAATCACGTCAAAATGTGCAGTGTAAATGATTTGAAAAAAATATATGTTAAACTAGTACATTCTCTTAATCATATAGAATGTGAATATTTTTGATTAAGTTCATATTAAATAGTTCACCATACACCATCTTACAGACAATTTTATTATCTATCTTTTAGTATACGCTTTTTTTTTAATTTTGAAAGAATACTACTTTTATTTAATTTTTTCGATTAAATTTTGAAAGTTTTGGACGCAGACTGCGTCCGTTCTGCATCAGTTTTGCGTCCAAAACTCTCAAAGTTTAGTCGAAAAAATTAAATAAAAGTAGTATTCTTTCAAAATTAAAAAAAAAGGCGTATACTAAAAGATAGATAATAAACTTGTCTGTAAGATGGTGTAAGTTTCGTTTATTTATACCTGGTAGATTTTGTGTGATTGTCAATGTTTTGTCCGCGTCAGACACAACTTCACGTATTAATTAAACTATATAATATGAATATAATTAACAATATTCACTTACTAAGTGATTAAGAGAATGTTCTAGTTTAACATATATTTTTTTCAAATCATTTACACTGCACGTTTTGACGTGATTGTCAGTTTAAAATCTGTAAAAGTCGTTTAATAGCCCCTTAAACTCGATTTCCGTAATAATAATATACTCCCAACCGAATTTTGGTGATATTACATTGCACCAGTATAAGCACAGTTGCACCCCCTCTTCCCTGAACTCGCATAAACCGATGGGACTGCAATGCGACACCATCAGGGAAAACTCAGGTGCAGGATCAACGGTTGTACGGATTTCCGGGCTGTTACTGACTTATTCCTAATGGAAAAACCCAATAACTCTGTCTGTCTCACCTGAGAATCAAACCCAAGACCCCCTCACCAGTCGCGCTTGCAACCACGAAGCAGTACAAACGCCCACTTACTGGAAACTTAACATTTTATAATTATGAACTCGTACAATGGAAAGTGCAGGAATTTAAAAAAAGCCTAGTAGGTATTTGGGTGAATGTGTATTTGTGGGTGAGTAGGGGTGTATGTGTGGGTGATCTGTGTATTGGGGAGGGGGGGATTGAATTTGTCAAAGTAGTTATGACGGGACAGCAATTAATTTTTCCGTTTCTTCATAATTTAGCTCCCATCGCCAACTGCTCACTTTAATATTGCATTTGGATTTGGTGAGTTTATAAATTCGGAGTGTCCTTTTGATTCTGTTATAAAGAAAGCAACCAAGGAAGCAAAAGAAGCGATTGGAGGAAGTAGTCGAGAGCCGGCAAAAGGATTCGATTTTCAAATTGGAAATACTATCTAATCTTATACGACTACCACATTTGGGTAGATCAAAATTAAGAAGCTACAACTACAGTCACCAATTCCAGGACAGAACTGCTCTAAAAACATTTGATTTTAGCCGTGATGACACGATTAGCAGATTAACGCGATTTCTACCCGTGGGTGTCGTAGAAGGCGACAGAGGGATATTGACCAGAGGATGGGCAGCAGCGTCCTTCTGAGTACCATAACACCTACTGCGATCGCCAACATGCATCGGCCAAGCATGGCGATTACGGCTGAACCCCCCTTGGACCTATGTCCAGCAGTGGGCGTTTAAAGGTTGACATGATGAGGATGATCACGATTGAATTACGTATTTAGATGAAATCAATAAATAGTCATTTAAGTAACTAGAAGTGACGGTGACTATAAATCTAATATATAAGAATCTCGTGTCATAGTGTATTATCGTAATGGTTTGAGAGATTTTAGTGTATATTTGGTAGGTCTGAGAATAGGTTGTAAGCAATTTTTTTTTAATTTATAGGGCAAAACAGTGAACCGGTCACTTTTCCGAATAATTTTTGTCCGAATTTCATTTTACCGAAAAACCCGAAACCCGAAACTATAGACTGACGTCTTTTATGCTTTATGCATTATTTGACATATTTTTAGATCATCCAAGTATCATGTGTCATAGGTATTATTTTACCGAACTATATTTCTCCAATTTACAAAATAACTTTTTCATATTGGCCGAAGCCTCTTTGATTTTTTTTCATTTGATAAATGATTTATTGGCCATATTTTCACCACATCAAAACAGCATTTTACGGAATTTTATTTAATCACAAATACATAGGTAGCCGGTTACTTGGTAGCATTTTCAACATTAAGTGAAAATAGTGTCATAAAAAGTCAATATGTTACAAAATTTTGTGACAGAAACGAATCGCTGCAAAACCGACTTTACGCAGTCTTGTCTGCCCTACCGAATCGCTGCAAAACCGACTTCACGCAGTCTTGTCTGCCCTACACCTAGAGTGTAATTTAAGAACGCATAAGCGCGGAGGGGTGGGGCACCCCGCGAACTGAGGAGCAGGCGGTTAGAAGGCCCGCCGCCGCGGCTGATATAGGCCTCCGGCAAGCCGAAGTTGCAGTGGTGAGCGTTAAAACCATCTGCAACGATAAGCTCGCGTGGGGCCGCGCAGACCTCGCAGCGCCGGAGCCGTGACAGAAACAATGCTTGCTGCATATCGCATGCTTGTTTGTACGCCGCATGCTTGCTTGCCTGCTGCATGCCTGCTGCATGCCTGCTGCATGCCTGCTTACATGCTGCATGCTGCATGCTTGAAACAAGAATCTTTGTTTGCATGTTTCTTACGGGGACCACTTAAAACCACTTTTGTTCATAATCAACTGTTTTATTAAGTGCCATTACATTTAAATAGTTAATGAAACCAAATAGTAGGAAACCAATCTGAAATTTGCTCTCTATAACGTCAGTGTAAAAAATACATTAGTTTTGAAAGCTCTCTCAAATATTTAATTTCACTCAATTTGTCTTTAATTTTCAAAAGTTTTGTTTCTTTACCGACATATTTTTTTTCTGGAAGTGAAGTGAATGATACTCCATCATTCACTCAATATCAGACATATTTACTTCTAGGAAGTTGGTGAAATATGGTAATTAAAACAGTGGTATATATTATAACGAATGTTCAAACAAATATTATTTCGGCTAACTGTAACTTCGGTAGGAAGTTTTTCGACCAAATGAAAACCAATGATAAAATGTCAACTGATACAATGGCAGACGTGACTTCAAAAAAGTAAAGAAATACGAAACGAGAAAAGTTGAAAAGTTTTAGGTGAAATGAAATTCGGTCAAATATTTTTCGACCATAATGTAACCGGCAAAACAACGTAATATGTCAGGTAAGCTAGTTACCAGGGGCGTGCACAGAGGTTTTAGACAGGGTAGGCAGAAAAAATAGAATGCTTAACTTTCTGAAATACCTACTGCAATTTGGATTTGGTTCATCGTCTTGTCGAGGATGTACCTACGCGATTTGCCACCTCAAATGACCATACCTCAAATGAAAATAGTAGGCAAGGTAATATAGTGTTTCGGTTCAACTCGAAAAACTATATTTACTTTTCATAGACATGAAATCATTCCTCGCACGATATGTCTACATTTTATAATATTTGTTGTATGGATTCTTGGAATCTTATAAGTAATATATAATGTACCCACAGTTATATGTGCTGGTTTTGTCTGTGTTATAATTGTATTCCTGTATCATCTTCATTTCATAATTATCATTCATTGTTTAATATTTACAAACCTGAAAAATAAATAATGTTTTGCTTTGACATGTCTGTCAGTGACAGTCGTCAAATTGACGACCGCAAACATTTCTTCTAAAATAAGTTTTCGGCTACTAACGTAAAACCTCTATGTTGTATATCTTGTAAGCTTGTTTGTCTGTGTTAGATAGTAAACGGCTGAACACCCGCTGTATTATCGTGTGTTCCTTTAGATCTGATTCGCACTAACATTATAATAAAAATTACTAAAATAAATGGCATTCGACAATTATTGAGCCTGGCCGTTGCTATATAAAAAACGATTTGACCGTTCTAGAAAGAAGATTCATAATTGGATTTTTTATGAATTTTGGAAGAGCGGTCAGAAAAGGAACCTGTCAAATGGGTCAGTCTGGATTACGGAGCCGTTTGGTAAACACGCGGATTGCTGATACGCTTACGTTGCTGAGTCTAGTTCTTGGAGCCGTTTGTTGGACACGCTGATTGTTCCTACGCTTACGTTGCTGCAGTCTAGATCTCGGAGTCGCTGGGGTAACACTCTGATTACCCATATGCGTACGTTACTGAAGACTACCAGTCTACTTACTGAAGTCTACCAGTCTGCAACCGAGAGTCGGTTTAGAGGCTAAGTCGAGCTGTCACGAGCCTCTTGCTGCCCAGGGCTGGTCCTACTGACCGCCTGGGGGGGCCTCCGTCCCCGAGCTGATCGCGTCAGACTTCTCTACGGCTGATCCTGTGCGCCGGCCAGGCTGGGGATCATAATCCTCCTGGGTACTGCCTAACCTTAGTGCGTTTAGGTCAGTGCTAACTTTTATACTTACAATTGTTTTTGATACTCATCACATTTTAACTTTCGTGTGAGAGCTATTAAATTCAATACGTACAATTCTGCATAGCCTTTTATTTCTCTTAAATTATCAGAATTGTTACAGTAAACAGAACAACCGATTGCTGTATACTCAAGCGTCAGGCCCGCGTCACAGAGTAGGTAGGTACCTACCTACATTATAATAAGCTCTCTAACGTTTCGGCGTTTCCCACCCCCTAGCAAGAGTAGGTAAAGAAAAAACTAAGAAAAAAATAGCAGAAGAATACAGATCAAACCACCATACGAACAGATGACTTCTATTTTTTTAAATCGATTTTACGATAGGAACTCAAAACAGGGTTAAAAATAATATTCGTAGAAGAAAAAGGTTTTGCAATCTACTAAACAAGGAACAATTCATGTGTTTTTTACCAATAAAATAATTTCAAGTTCACAACTTACTAGAATTAGGTATTACAAGCAGGTACCTTTTTCCCTTTCATGTTATGATGATGGTTATCTATCATTTACTCAGTACCGAAACCTAAACAAAATGTAGGCATTTTATTCGGGTTTGGTCCTACAACTAAATCTCGTCACATCTTAGGTAGGTACATCATCGTAAAGCACGATCACTTTATTTTGATAAAACAAAACTGTACCAACCTCTTATGACATAATCGCATGGTTAATTTGTATTTATTGCAAATCTAGCGGCTATCCTCGATCAGTCTTTTTTCACCGAAGCCGAAAGAAATTTTTGAAAAAGGAGAATCATTTTTTAAGTATTGTCTGTATCTATACAACCACCACCAAACTTTCACCGTGAAGTTATTCCATTTTACACACTAGTAACAAGTTAACAACGTTAAATTCATATAAAAATTCAATTACAAAACATTTACAAAACCATCAAACAAACCAAAACAAAAAAAATGGCGACTCAGAATTTACGTATATTTTTGTACACAATTGTCGTATTTCGTCGTGTAGTAAAATCTAAAATGTAAAAAAGGCAATGTCTTCAGTTTGCATTGTGTGCGTGATTTGTGACATTGTGTGTCATATACGAATAGAAAAAGCACACCACTGTACACACGTGGCACACGAGGCACACTTCCAAACCAATATAAAAATATAGGCACCAATATTTGTGTCTTTCCCGTAGGGTCCTAGCGGCGCTAGTGCAGCGCGAAGCGATCGAAATGCGCGAACGTATCGATAAGACTTCGTGTTACCACCGTTACGCGATAGATAGAGCTGATTTAAGATTTTTTTTATTCATTGATAGTAATTACTCGTGGATAAAATATTAGATACCAAAATAAATTAAAACAAGATAATAAATATTTATCTAAGTTGTAGGGTAGGCAATGTCTATGTGACTGTATGAACCGCACGCCACTGCTAGTTACCATATAAAATCTATAGGGGAATCGGGTTTAGATAGAGCTCATAAAATGTCAATTGACTAATAGGGTAGACAACACTGTTAGTCTTTAAATTAATAATAATAATAATTACTTGGTTGACTGGTAGAGAATACCTAAGGCCGCCGGAATTATCTAAGTAAAACCGCCCATTTTACCTTTGCGCATGAAGTATAAATAAATAAATGTCGTATCCGGTCAATAGTATGAACGTGAAACGAATCGCAAGCTCGCCATTATCGAGAACACGTGATCAACCACTTCTTTTGGCGCGTTTCTACAGAGTCGTGATGTTTTCAGCCCACATCGAGGAAGACATCCAGAATCCAGTGTCTGATCGCATCGGAGCTAATACGTCCCGAAACTGTACTTTCGATTCGTTGTGCTAAAGTATGTCTATTTTAATTTGAGCCTGAGTTTATTTTAAATTGAGTTTGTGCTAAATTGTGGTTTTAATAAACGCCGTGTATTGTACCTTATACCCAGTGTGTTTGTATTGCACGAAACCTATATTCTGCCCACATGATGACTGAATCTAAAGTCAAAGTCAAAGTCAAAGCATTTATTTCAATTAAACCATTTGCAGGCACTTTTGAATAGTCAAAATAAAATTGAAGCTAGTTGCTCGTTCCAAAACGTAGGGTAGGTCTCTATGGAGAAGAACGAGCAAGAAACTCCACGGACAGTCTTTTCAATAAAGCTTTTACAAAATCCAGGCTACATTATTCTTGTTGCTTCTATATGTGAAAACAATGTAAGTGAAGAGAAATCCAAAACATTCTAATTAAAAATAAATTAATATAAAAGCCATGGCAGTTAAGAGATGACCAATCTCAACTGACAGCGCCCGTTCACGAACATGACGCGCGGATCAGCACCACTTAGCTCAACCATTTTGAAGGGAACCGAATGATCCAACCCGCACGCCACCATCAGTGAGACATTTGAGCGAGCATGACAATGCTCTCAACTGCCATGCTCATTTATGTCAAACACATTGAATAAATAAATGGATCCATAGTTCTCACATTTACATATTAATTGAAATAATGCTATTAATTTATACAAAGCTAAAATTTCCAATGTATGTAAGTATGTCATTCGACAGATAAAATATAATAAGTAAATATAATAATAACGGTACACGTTATTCATGTCAATAATAAGGGGTGAGCAACATAATTTTCTTGCAATTAAGAAATTCCCTAAAGAGGCTGTGGAGCAGGACCAGTGTGGGCAGCACCTAACGACCCATGATGACGATCCGACATAAATAAATAATTCTTTATTATCAGGCAGGCTTAGGTCCAGAGATAAAATTACACTAACAAACACACATTACATTAAATCAATATTTTGCTCGTATCAGGTACCTGTTTCCAATTTAAAAATAGATTGAATTGCGTTACGTTTGCTCTGCGCGTAGGTGCTAGACCCTTTGTTAAGGTGACCGACGGACGTTTGTATTTTCGATTTCCAGTAAGCTAAACTAATTGATATTGAGGTTTACTGTTTTACAAAAGTCACGTAAGCTTAGTTCTGAGTCGTAATTTAAAAAAGAACTCTGATATGCGGTTTTTTAATGTCATTGAATGGTAAACAAACAGGGCCTCAAGTCTGCTATTACAATAGTGTCAGAATGGTATATCATTGATTTCATAATTGTTGATTTTGACAAGTTTGGTAATCTACTAATATAATGGCGTCATTATGACTTTCCAATGGTCAACCACTGACAATCTCGTACAAAATGACAACTGAATGACTGATTTAGGCGGTAATCTGCTAAAATTTTGACAGTTCCTTTGATCAGTGACCTACCATTAGAACGTCATTGTGCAGTCATTGCTTTTATTTCGACCGACCAATGATTGACCATTATGAATTTAGCAGATTACGAACTTTTAGACAATGGGATCGTGTTGGAGTGATGAAATTATAAAAATAGCAGACTTGGCCCCCTGACGGCCTGTCTGCGATTATGTAGTCACCAATGCTTATAGATATTTGCAACATGGCAAATGCGTTGCACTCCTAGAAACAAACGACATGAATGTTGAATTGCCATATGTGTCTGTATTTACACCGGCAACCATACCGTTCAAAGCGCAATGGTCATCGCTCATTATAACAGCACGGCTCCGAAACAGCAAAATATCAACGCAAACAAGAGCAACGGCTCGGCCGGAGTCGTCTTGAAAAATTCGCGCCGCACGCGAGGCGTCAACTTCTTTAGCTTGTCATGTATAAAAACATTTTCATGTATACGTTTTATAAATCTAAATTGAATGGTATATGATTTATCTGCTGTGTCGGAGCCGTGCTGTTGTAGTGAGCAATGACTTTAACACAGCAAAGTTGCTTTGGCAGAAATAGGTATAGCGTTTAGTACTTTCCCAGACGACCACTGAATCTGTAGTAGTAGAGCTTTTGGTGACAGAGATGGAGTATAGAACAGATATTATCATTACCTAGTACCTATATCTAAGATAGACAGTGATAGGGATAGTGATCGGGTTAGGGTGGTACGGGGGTAGTAGGATTGATTTTCGCGTTATTGTTTTGAATGTCATTTTTGATGAAATTCAGGGGTGTGATTCTGTAAGACCTCATTCTAAACTTCGAATCTGAATCCGCTGTGAGTTTCTTGATTGGCATTCTAAAAACTCGGTTTATTCGAATTTACACTAGCGCCACCCTTACGAGCGTGTCAGCGACTTGAACTAAATTGACAGGGAGAATTTGACAGATAAAGTATGAGATGACGTAAGAAGTGGCATTCTGTAAGGTAATTTCCCCGTCACTTCGACGCTCACTTCGCACTCGAACCCGGTTCAAAGTGTCAAATATATCAAGGTCATTTTGAACCAGTATGCGAAGTGAGAGTGAACAGCGATGTGAGATACGAGTTGTTGTTTGAATTTTGCAGAATCAATCTACAGTGAAGAGATATCGTTTTGCAGCCAGGTGTCTATTTTGTTGCGTGTTTAGAGTATAGAACAGCTATCAGTAGTACTGATGTCTGTTCTATACCCTCTTTCTTTTCCCAAAACTGCTTTTGCAAACCTTCACCAGCTTATTCTGCAGAAAAAGCACGTGATGATAGATGGTATGGTATGGTATCCGTATGGTGTCGGACGTAAAGAATAGCACCATCTCATATCTTCCCGTGGGTGTCGTAAAAGGCGAATAAGGGACTCATCAGAGAATGGGCAGCAGCGTTCTCTGTGCGTTTGCAACAACCATACTGCGATCACCAACCCGCCTGCTAAGCGTGGCGATTATGGCAAAGCCCCCCCCCCCTCCTTCTTTTGAGGGAGTCCTATGTCCAGCAGTGGACATCTTTCGACTGAAATGATGATAGATAGCAAAACATCACCCTCCTCTCAACTCCCGTCACGGTCGGATAAAAGTACTTATTTACCAACATCTAACAAATTCGCCAGTACGTAAACATCTAACTTTGCGAACAAGCAATAATAAACTTTATTGTCGAGCAACACTGCTGATATTATTTACATTTTCCCATGGCGCCTGTAGCGTAGACTGGAAAATCAAATGTAAATAGATCTTTTAAGCGTTACAATTTGAACTTTGTTTGGTCAAAGGTAAGGTTGATTTTCGCGTTACTGTAGTGAATGTCGTGGTTGATGAAATTCAGTGAAGAGATATCGTTTTGCAGCGAGGTGTCTATTTTGTTGCGTGTTTAGAATATAATTCTCTTCATTTTGTTAGAGAATTGTTATTAACGCCGCGTAAACAACATTTGTACAGCGCTGTCTATGAAAATTGAAAAAATAAACGTCGTCAACCATTTGTTAAGTTAGTTTACAAGCTAATTGGAATTTAGAGGGTTTTAAATTCAAAGGCCCCATTTTAATTTCAATTATAAACTAAGTAAATGTCGATACGTGTTTCTCATCGTACTTCGCACCACAAATCCTTTCATCCGTTTATTAGCATTTACATTAGGTAAGTAAACGTTTACTCATTTTACCATTGGTAGGCAAAACGGTCTGTAGGTATTTGTAATTGGTGTGCTAAACTTTTGTATTGTATTGAAAGTAATGGAAGCAATCTACGTCAATATTTTAAAGAGGAAAGATTTGTATTTTTTATGTTTGTAATTCAGATTTTGAAACAAAAGGCAGATAGACCGCGCGTAACACTGCGAGTGAAGCCACTAAAGCAAATACAAATTCGAAAACGAATACCTACGATAGCGTGATTATATTCGCTTTTGAATTAGTATTTGTATTAGTATTTGTTTCTTGTAACGATGCTTCGCTTCGTGCTGTACTGACACGAGTCAGTACAGCCTTTGGTCCCGGCTGTCATTCGTAGATCTTTAGCAGTCAGCATGTGTAGTCAGAAGCTAGAAAGTTAGACAACTAGTCTTACCAAAAGGTATAGGTGCCGGCATGAGTCTGGGCACAAACGTCACCTGCGCAAAAGTTTATTTTTCGGTCTCTTTGGCGGAATGAAGAGGGCGGGGGGCGCCGGAGATGCACGCGATTGGTCCGTTCGTATTTGTTCGTCGATGCTCGTCGTCTATTGGACTATCGCGTATCATTCGGCTACTTTACATATTCGTGCAACATTTGTGACACTTACGGATTCCCAAATATTATTTTTTTAGACTGCCGATAGGCAGTCGCTCTCAAGACACTGGTATTCAGCTGCATCCCGTTAGACTAGTAACCGACCACAAAATAGTGGGGAAAAGGCTAAGCAGATGATGATGAGTTGAAACGAATCGGTTAATATTTACTAAAGTCAAAGTCAAAGTCAAATCATTTATTTCAATTAGACCATTAAAAAGGCACTTTTGAACGTCATAATAAAAAAATATAAAGTTGATTCTAGTTGCCCATTCCAAAAGGTAGTTTCGTATGGAGAAGAATGGGCAAGAAACTCCATACTTACTCTTTTAAAAATAAATGTGTACAATATTTTGCATTTACAGTTATATAACTATACGTGAATACGATGGACCTTGCATGAAATCACTATATTGAAGTATGTACAAAGTATTACAAGATAAAGAATAACAGCGAAGTTGTATACATAGATACATAGTGTTCACATATGCTACACATATGAATATACTACATGTATACAGTTCCATCATTAATGCGAATCTTATCAGTTATCACAAACAACCAACAGACAATATGCCCGGATATACCGGAACCAGATATCGAGCCGGATAGTTGTCGACCAGTTGTCGACCAGTGCACACCCATATAATTATGTAATTGATTGGCTTATATTTTAGCCTAGTAGAGATATATAGCGTATTATTTATGTTTTCTCAAACATGAAGGTTCGACGACTCGCCACACTATTTGTGTCAGTGAACATACAGGAGGATGTGTTAGTAACTTAGAAACAGATAGGATGGTTTTTTCGTTCAGGGGCAAAACGTCCAATTCTCAAAATGTCCAACGGTGACAAAATGGCCAAATCCCAAAATGAAAAAAAATTGACGTTGATTATTGTATTTTTTTTATATTTCATTACAACAAAAATAATGATTCCGGGTATGTTATGGTCTTCTCTGGTCTTAATTTGTTACTTATAAATAAAACATATTTTGATTCTTTCAGTATTTTGTAATTATTGTTTGTCATAAGTATTAAAAAAGCGCTTTGATGAGTTATTCAACAAATTTGATACCTTCTCAAGCATTGGACATTTTGAGAACTGGACTTTTTGACAATTAGACATTTTAACATTTAGGGATTTGGACGTTTTCACACCGTTGGACGCGTTTTTAAATATTGCTTGAATTTAAAACATATTATCATTTTATCAAAACAAACACAATAGACAACGGTCCAGAGAGGAGCTCGTGGCTAAGTAAAAACCGTACAGATCGATCGGTCAAACGTTAAGCTACGCTTGACGCGGTCGGTCTGTGAATGGGTGACCAGCCATTTCATACTGAGTTCCCTCCGTGCCTCAGAAAAGACGTAAAGCCGTTGCTTCTCGTTGTCATTCGTAGATCTTTGACAATCATTATAAGTAGTCCTAAGCCAGAAAGTCTGACAACCAGTTTTTATTTAAGGTGCACCCGGCTAGACTGGAAGCCGATCCCGGGAATAGGCTAAGCCAGGGGTCGGCAACCTTTTGAAATGGTAGAGCCAATAGTGACAATATTTCTTAAAATTTACCAGTTTTTGAAGAGCCACTAAAATTTTATTTATTAAATATTTGCTTATACGTCACCGTATGATTGTGAAAACCGTTAGTTAATAATTCCGCAGCCGCAGGTTGCCGACCCCTGGGCTAAGCGTGTGATGAGTGTGATGACGCAATCAATATTATTTATTTGATTCCCTCGTCGAACAATTTCAATACTTAATATTACTCTTTATAATCTCAAAAATATATTGCTCTTTATGAACAGGCACGCTGTTCAAACCCAAATAAAGCTTCATAAATGTCGGTCAGAGTTTGTTGACCACAGCCACAGTAATTCATTTGTTTTCGCCTTCGCTGTCGCGTTCAATGTTGGCGATGTTTTTATAGGCTATTTCTGGGCTACTGTGATAATGGTTTTAATTCTGTGTGGGTTTAGGATTTTAGCTTGAGTAAAATAAAATTAATAGTAAGAATTAGGCTAGAGCTATATTGATTGTCATGCTTTGCTTAGCCTATTTATACCTTAACTAGCTTCTACCTGCGACTTTGTTCGCGTTTATGATATATTATCTCAAGGCAACCCGAATACGGAATACATAGGTGAAAAAGACATTATAAAAAAAAAATAATATGTACAAAAAATGAAGTTACGTCTGCAACAAAGTGCTTTGCAGTTTTTTCAGAGGTAAATGTGGCGTGTAAAAAGAAAATTTCTGCGAATAAACACATTTTTTTTTTTTTCAAATAGACTATGTGTCAATATTTAAGTGGGAATAATTCATCATCATACCAGTCTATTGCCGTCCACTGCTGAACGTAGGCCTCCCCCAGAGATCGCCAACCAACCCGATCTTAGGCAAGCGTAGTGCAGAACCCCTGCGGCACGATGAACCGACGACTTAAAGAAGGTGGCTAGCAGCAGATGGATGCGAAAAAATTCATAGCGTGAAAAAATAACAAACATCACATTCATCCTCATAAAGTTTGAAAGTTTTTTTAAGTTTTTCGTTTGATCCCTTTTCCCTTTTAGTGTTTTTAAAAAAAAGAAAGTTACAAGCGATGTTAATGGATCTATCAAATTGGTAGACAAGTGATGTGACAAGTGTGTGGAAAAAAACAATCATTACTTGTGATATTATTTCCCATAAAACGATGCAACTTCAGTGTAAGAGCTGCGAAACAGCGCCTGTCAGTGTTGAAGTATCATGTCAAAATGATTATCTATGGTAGATTGTCTTTGATTGGAAGATTACACAATGTGCTTTGATGCTTTCTCGGTACTTACTTAAATTAAAGTAATTCTTTAATCGCATGGTTTTATTTAATTTAATGAACATCACACATATAACATGGCGCAGTCGACTCGAAATCACTAAGTTTAAAGTGTATTTTGTAGAACTTACATCATGGAAAATAACCTAGTTAAGTTACCACCAAATTTTGACATTCGATCTCAATCGGCATCTACTGAGTGGAAATTTTGGAAATGTTTATTTGAAGATTATTTAGTGGCGATTAGTAAAGATGACGCCTCGGATAAAGTCAAGTTATCCCTATTAAGAAATATGATGGGACCGGATTCCACAAAGGTAATACAAAGTTTCAAAATGGCAGAAAAGGATTCTCAAGTGTACGAGAAAGTTGTGGCGGCTATTGAGAAATATGTAAACCCTAAATATAACGAGGTCTTTGAGAGGTTTAAGTTTAATGAACGGAGACAAGAACCAAATGAAAATTTTGAAAATTTTTATACGAATTTGAGACAACTTATCTCCAGATGTAACTATGAAAGTACCAAGGAAATATTAGAGGATCAGCTCTTAAGGGACCGAATTGTTCAGGGACTCCAAGATAAAGGACTCCAGGAGAGTTTGCTAAGGATGGATGATCTTACACTAGACAAAGTTGCAAACATATGTAGAGCAAGTGAAGTAAGTCGTTCACAAGCTAAGGAAATGAACCCAACAATAGAAATTGACGAAGCTAGGGTTAGTAGAAGCAAAAACAACTCCACTTTAAAGAAAAACAAGTTTGAAGGTCAAGGAAATGATCGTAAGTTTGAGTGTCGTCGATGTCAAAAAGTTCATGGTCCAAGGGAATGTCCAGCATTTGGCAAAAAGTGTACCAAATGTGGTATTTTAAATCATTTCGCGGTGAGTTGTAAGGTCAAAAAAGTTCAGGAAGTAAATAAGCATTCAGATTCAGAGTCGAGTGAAAGTTTTTTTTTGCGGCGAAGTGAAAAATTCAGGTGAGAACAATACAGATTGGATTGAAAACATTTGGATTGAAGATCAATATATTAAATGTAAGTTAGATACTGGGGCAGACATAAGTGTAATGCCAAAAAAAGTTTTTGAAAAATTTAACATAAATTTAGGTATAAAGTTACAAGAAACAAGTATTAAAATTGAATCATTTGCGGGAAACATCGTAAAACCTATGGGGATTGTAAATTTAATGTGTAAATATAAGGAAAATAAGTGTCATGAAAATTTTGTAGTAGTTGATTCTAGTACTATGTTGTTAGGTCTACCAGCATGTGTCTCACTAAACCTAATTAAGAGAGTACACACACTTGCTGTTGATAATGATAAAGAAAAGTTTATAAAAAGAAATATTCAAGTTTTTGAAGGAATAGGTAGACTGCCTGGATATGTAGAAATTCCAACTATGCCCACAGCTGTACAAATTTGTCACCCTTCTCCAAGACGGCCTTCATGTTTACTTGAACCATTGAATTTAGAACTGCAAAGATTAGAAGCTAGGAAGGCTATTATTAAGATTAAAAATATCAATAGTAATGCATTTGTTAATAGAATTGTTATTGTTGAGAAACCAAATGGAAAAGTAAGATTGTGTCTTGACCCATTAGATTTAAACAAGGTCATTGTAAAAAAACCAAAAATGTTACCTACGTTAGGTGATTTAAGTTTTAAGCTACAGGGAAAGACATTTTTCTCAGTTCTCGATTTAACTGAAGGATTTCATCATTTACTCCTGTCTGAAGAAGCATCTTGGAAATGTTGCTTTGCAACACCCTTTGGTGTATATAGATATTTAGTTTTACCGTATGGTTTAATGAATGCACCGGAATTGTTTCAGGAGGTGCTTGAAAATCACTTCGGAAACATGCCAAATGTTATAGTTTGGGCTGATGACATATTAGTAATGGGAAATACTGCATTAGAACATGATAAAGCTCTAGAAAGTGTTATAAGTAAGGCTAAGGAATTAGGAATTGTTTTTAACAAAAGTAAATTTCAATATAAACAAACCGAAGTAAAGTATGTAGGGCAGGTGTTTAATGAAAATGGGATGTCTCTAGATAAGGATAGAGTTGAGTCTTTATTAAGTTTAAAAGAGCCAAAGAATCAAAATGAATTAAGGCAAATTATAGGTTCATTTAACTATGTACGTAGATATGTGCCTGATATGGCAAATATAATGGCCCCACTCCTTAAATTACTTAAAAAGAATGTCGATTTTATTTGGTTACCAGCTCATAGATTAGCCTTTGCTGAGCTAAAAAGAAATATATGTAAAACACCATCACTCACACCATTTGACTCTAAAAGGAAAATAATTTTGCAATGTGATTCGTCTAAAAATGGTATTGGCTGTTGTTTGTTCCAAGAATATGATAATAAAAAAATAATGAAACTAGTAGCATGTGCCTCACGAACTATGAATGAGACAGAGGAAAATTATAGCCAGACTGAGAAGGAGTTCTTGGCCATTACTTTTGCAGTAAAAAAATTTCATAGATATATTTATGGTTCTAGTATTGATGTACAAACTGATCACAAACCAATTGTATCTATTATGTCAAAGCCAATTTCAAACATTGGGTCACCTAGGTTAAGGCGTTTGAGACTGAAACTGCTAATGTATAACTTAAATGTATATTATTTACCAGGTAAACTTTTGCATTTTGCTGACATGCTTTCTAGAAATAAATTAAATTACACTGAAAATGATAAACAAATGTTGCAAATGGTCCATACAGTAACTGCACACTTACCCATGTCTCCAGAGAGAAAACTGAATTTTGAAAATGAAACCAAAAATGATCCGATTTTAAGACAATTAAATTTGTATTGTTTAAACGGATGGCCTGCTGAACATAAAGTTTTAAATAACTGTAAACATTTTTTTAAGTTAAAGGATAATATATATTTTCAATCAGGTTTGGCATTTTATGAAGATAAAATAATTGTACCTTTGTCTTTAAAAAATTATGTTCTTAATTTAGTTCATGAAGGTCACCCTGGAATTTGTAAAAGCATAAAGAAGGCCAGACAATTGTTTTATTGGCCTGGACTGACTAAAGATATTCAGGATTATGTAATGAGATGTCGTACTTGTGAAAAATTTAGGTCGGCTAATCCTCATGACAGTTTAATAAGCCATAAAATACCTAATCGTAGATTTGCAAAAGTCGCTACTGATATATTAGACTGTATGGGAAAGTCTTATCTTGTAATTGTAGACTATTTTTCACATTGGCTCGAAATGTTACCCTTAAATGACAAATCTTCTAATTCTGTATTGAATGCATTTCAAGAAGTGTTCACGAGGTTTGGATATCCTGAAGAAATTGTAGCAGACAATAACCCATTTAATTCACATGAGTGTCATAAATATTATAAGAGCAAGGATATAATCTTAACAACAAGTAGCCCACACTATCCTCGAAGCAATGGGATGGCAGAAAAAGCTGTACATATAAGTAAAGTAATATTGAGAAAAGCTAATGAGGACAGAGTGGATTACAGGGACTATTTGTTAAGTTATAATAATACACCTTTAACAGGACTGGAATATTCTCCCTCACAAATTTTAAACAGTAGAAGGGAACGTACTCTTATACCTATAAATTCAAAGCTTCTTGATGCAAAAGTTGTGCCAAATATTCATAAGCTGTTATTATTAAAACAGTCACTTTCTCAGCAGAAAAATATTGTGAGGAAGAAAGAGAATGAATATAAAATAGGTGATAAGATAGTACATTGATAAGGATATGTTTTGGAGAAAAGGAACTATAGTAGGAAAATGTAAGGAACCAAGATCGTATTGGGTTAAAAAGGAAGGACAAGAGGGTAGATTGAGGAGAAATATAAAGCATTTAAAAAGTCCTTTACTAGGAGTAGCAATGACAGCTACATTTATTTAAATAATTCTTTTAAAAATGATGATTTGAACAATAGTAAAAATAACGTAAGGGAGGATAGTATTAGAGAGGAAAGAAGTTATTTAACAAGACCGAATGTGATTACTACTAGATGTGGCAGAATTGTTAAGCCGGTAAATAGGTTAAATTTGTAATGTTATTAGTCTAAAAAGGGAAGGTGAAGTATCATGTCAAAATGATTATCTATGGTAGATTGTCTTTGATTGGAAGATTACACAATGTGCTTTGATGCTTTCTCGGTACTTACTTAAATTAAAGTAATTCTTTAATCGCATGGTTTTATTTAATTTATGAACATCACACATATAACAAGTGTCACTGTCAGTTGCCGTGTCGTTCTGAAATAATGAGATTTTCGTTAAACTATTCACTTTTTTTGCGGGGTTTTAAAAATATTGTAAAGGCCTGAAGATACTCTTTAGGTACCCAAGAATATAAGAATTTCAATTTCAATTTCTCTAAACATCTTTTTTTGTACAAATCCTGCCATGATTCTTTTGTTTTTAGCTCACCTAGACCTAAATGTCATCATCATCACTTGTGATTGGCGTAACACGTTTTTTTCTTCCATCCCGTCTTGTCAATCGTCATGATATCAATGACTCCTTTTTTCATATCATTCTTCACACAATTCATTCATCTTATCTTCGATCTTCCTCTTCCTTCCTTTCCACCCATCCTATATTCATAACTCTTTTGGTCACATGCGTTTGATTGATCCCTCCTCTTTACAGGGCCATACCAAGACAGACGATTCCCTTTCAACTTTTCTGTCACTGGAGCAGTTTTAAAACTTCCTCTAATAAACTCTTTTCTGACCTTACCCGTTCTGGTTACTCCACAAATCCATCACAACATTGTCATCTCCGCTACATGTTATCTATCTACCTAGACCTAAGTATAACCTGTAAGGAGTAAGTACTGAATACTATACCAATATCTATTTTTAACCGATTTCAAAAAGGAGGAGGTTATCAATTCGAATGTTTGTATTTTTTTTTTTAATGTATGTTCGGGCATATCTCTGTCATATATAAACGGATTTGCAAAATTCTTTTTTTGTTCGAAAGGGGGTTATTTCGAAATGGTCCCATATAAATTTTACCAAAATTGATTTAGCCCTTTTTGAGGAAAACAACAAATTCCGAAAAAAAATACTTGGACGACGTTTTAGTTTCTTCAATCTTTGGGGATTTACAATCTCTTTTAAGTGTGCCGCCGTTTCTTAATGGATTTAGATGTTAAGGCAACACTAAAAAGCTAAAAATAAAAAAAGTTTTTTCAAAAAAAAAAACCGCCTTCTATCTTCTGTAATGTGTGTTCTGTGCTAAAGTTATTTATCACTTTTTAGTTTTTGAAGGCGGTTTTCTTTTTTTTTTTACTTTTATCATCACAAGTCTCCGCGTAAACTGTTGAGACTGTGTAAATGTTTATTGTTCTGTACCTCGGAAAAATAGATAAACTATGTTCTATTTATTTTTCCAAGACAGCGACACGTCGGCTTACGCTGAAAGGCAGCGCCGTGACTTCGCGCCTTCGTGCGCGGACCACGGCATTTATGCTGAGCGTCAGCCGTTTCGCGTGGCAGTGAACATATTTCTGTCTCGGACGTTATTATAGTTTTTTATTTTATTTTTAGTACTTATTTGTTTCCTACAACATGTGTCCACTTGTTATAGTCTTGTTGTATAAACTATTTTGTAATGTGCGTCGCTCTCTCGTAAATAAATGGTTTTTCTTTCTTTCTTTCTTTATGATAATGCGATTTTCCATAAGGAATTTGTCTGTGGTCCCCAGTAAAGCATTGCATCCTCTTGGCAATTGGCTATATAGTTATACGATCATTCTTATTTAAAGTACCTACACTTATTGTCATCGTTGTCGGTAAATATCAATTTGTAATCTAACGACAACTTACTTTTAACCTATTATTTTGTACTTGTGTATGTACAGTCACCAAAAGAGATAAGTATCCATGTCATCGGGAATAGTTGAAGTTTAGTTAAAAACCAATGGTGGCTTTCAAATGAATTTTAAATAAAATCATCGAATTGTTTATTCTCTATTAATTGTATGTTATTTCAATAATAAACACCCATCGGTTTCTTAGTAAACTTCAACTATTCCCGGCGACATGAATACTTATCTCTTTTGGTGACCGTACATCTCTCTCACTTTTATAGTTACTCTTTTGTTTATTTTGTAATTTTTGATCCAGGCCCAGGTCCACTTGCCTTGCTTTATATGTCTTCACCACCTTAATTTTTGGTTGACTGGTACAGAATGCCTAACGTACTACCTTTTTTGTTGCAAATAGTTTAAATAAATACTCTTGAATCCATGATTTTACTCAAAATCATGTGGTACTTGGTCCAAAGCTTGTGTGATTTACCTTTTTAACAAGTGTTAAAAAGGTACATCACACAAGCATTGCCTCATTATAAATTGTTTGTGTTGTAAAAGTTTACAACACAAACAATTCATAATGAGGCCCGTGTTTAAAAAAATCTCCAAACCCGTTGTTCATGAATATTCCTTTATTAATTTCTGCGCCATCACTCTCACGTAACATAATCAGTGTTACCGCACTAATCCTTAATAAATTAAGGCTCAAGCGCCATTAACCGTAACAGACGAGCCGGGTAATCCGGATAGTTGGCTAGACCCGGGCATAACCGGGTCTTTTCACTCGGTATAACATGTGAAATATGACGCTTCAACCTCAATTTTAGGGTTTAGGGGTTAGTGTAAATGAAGACTAGACTATAACCGTCCCTGAGAGAGGGTTTGTTACAAACAGGCTATGTCTGTCATTACGTAATGTAACAAATTTAATATAATAAAGTTAAAATCTAGTCAGATAATATGACCATGAATGGGGTTTAAAATATTTTCCAATGTGAAAACCACACACCCACCATACACAAACCAACAACCACCAACCACCAACCATATACTTACCATATTTTTAAACCCCCGCATGATTAAAATATTACGAAATGAAAATAACACATTATCGTATCATTTCAGTTTATAAAAAAAAAGTGACAAGCGACGTTAACGGATCTATCAAATTGACAGACAAGTGATGTGCCAAGTGTGTGGAAAAAAATAATCATTATTTGTGATATTATTTCCCATAAAATGATGAAATTTCAGAGTCAGAACTGCGAAACGACGGCTGTCAGTGTCACTGTTACTGTCAGTCGACGTTTCGTTCTGAAATAATGAGCTTTTTGTTAAATTATTCACTTTTTTTAGCGAGGTTTTAAAAATATTTTAAATGCCCTATGCCTTTTATACTCTTTAGGTACCCAAAATTAGAAGAATTAGAATTTCAACTTCTCTAAACATCTTTTTTTTTGTACAAATTCTGCCATGATTCTTTAAGTTTTTCGGATTTCTTCCTTTACTTGTGCTACATGCCAGCTTGCCAAAATTTCATGGTTCTAGGTCACTATTTTTTTTCCAACTCCAAGGGATTGCAGACCTGAGTATTTGATATTCATTTCAACTTGATACCTACCTCCAGGCATTCCTGAGAAAAAAGTAAGCAACTTTTTTCGTCCGTCTGTCAAGACACGTACGTACAGACAGATGGACAACAAAGTGATCCTGTAAGGGTTCAATTTCTTCCTTTTGAGATACGGAACACTAAAAATACAGAACATAAATAGATAATTTTCGGAAAAAAAAAAGAAATAACAAATGGGCCGAGAGGCGTTAAGTTAAAAATAATTTTGTTATCAGTTGTCAACCAATACTGTAGCAATTCTAATAGTTTATGAAATAAAAAGCTATGTAGAATTGTACGATAGAATTTAATAGCTCTCACAAGAAAGATTTTAATGTGATGAGTATCAAAAACATAGAATAAATAGAAAACACTAACCTAGACGCACTATGTTAGGCAGAGATTTCCAGGCTAAAAGGTTCCACAGCCTGACCGGCAAACAGGATCGGCCGAAGATAAGACTGCCGCGATCGGCTCCTAGCTTTGGGACGGCGCGGATCTTAGCAGTAAGACCCGCCCTGGGAGCAGCAGCACGCGACAGCACGACGGCACGACTCAGGACCGTTACCGACTTTTGGATGTGGACCGGTAGACTTCAGTAAGTTAAGTCAGGAGTAAATCAGCGTGTTACTCAAGCGATAGCGAGATCTAGACTGACCCATTTGACAGGTTTCTTTTCTGTCCGCTCTTCCGAAATTCATAATAATCCAAGTATGAATTCTATTTCTAGAACGCTCGTATTGGTCTTATATAGCGGGGTATTATAGTACCGGCCAGACTCAATTATTGTAGACTGCCAGTTATTTTTATTTGATTAGTGCTTTTAAGATTTTAAAGAACACCAGATACATTAGGGGGTGTCCAGCTGTTTAGTATAAAATACAGCCATACACACATATATTCGACATCAGTTTGGAGGTTTTAAGTTATTTAAGCCGTAAACTTATTAGAAGTATTACTTACAATTATTGTCAAGATTGACAACTGTCATTGACAAACATGTCATAGCAAAAACATTATTTATTTTCCAGATTTATAAAAAGGGATTTAAAATACATAGCTTTGGAATATAATGTAACGTAACGTAACGTAGACAAGACCAGCATAAAGACTGTAAGTACTTTTATTCTATTTTTGCATAATAAAAGATTCCAAGAATCTATTAAAACAAGTATTATAAAATGTAATCATCAATTGTGATAAATGATTGCATGCTTATAAAAAGTAAATATAGTACTGTGTTAAACATAATACTATAATACGCCGCGCCAATTTTATGCGAATGCTTTTTATATATTCTGGATACATAAACAATAACATTGCGACTATTAATAGCAAGCGTAATTCCCCAATTATCCACTGCTATCTCCAAATTCCTTAGGGATACTTTCAAAATTAGGGAAAAGTGCCGGAGAGCCGGGATTACTCTCACCACCCGGGTTATCCTTTCATCCTCCTCATCCTCAATCGGAGGCCCGGATCTCGACAGTTATACAATTGTATTTTAAGAGATTTGAGAAATGACCCACACTGATCCCTTGAGGATTTAGTGTTGATATTTCGCTTTGCAGTCAAAGAGAAAATGTTCGAATCTTTTCTCTTTAAAGGTTTTCGATTTACAGGCTTCAATCGCTTTTTGTTCTACAAAGAACGATCTTTGATTCCTATCAAAGTCTTTGGTCGATGTTTCTCTTTGAACTTTGGGCTCTTACTTTGTAAGCATTAAACAGTTTTGACGGGCTTAAAAAAGGTAGGCTTTTAACCTTCGTAGTACCGTACGCAAAATACGCGCTTAGACGTGGAATTGCAGACCATCAGCCCTATAAACAAAAGAACCCACATAGTTTCTAACATTACGTTCGCTTTATTTTTATTTGTAGGTATTAATCTTCACTACAACGCACCATTTAATTTAATCACAAAGCATTAACGGTACGTGCTAACCTTACGAATCGTCTACCCGGGACTATGTATCGGTACTCAGCAATCTTGCTGGGAGCTTAACGGTACTCGGCAATCTTACTGAGCGATCTTAAGCGTAAAACTTAATTAAATGAAAATTGCTGTGCCTTTACGTTATTATGTAATTCGGATTCATTAAGCAGAGTATTGCTTCAGGCAAATATTAAAAGCTCAAAGTGTTTTAATTTTATCGTCTGTCAGTCATTCAACGTTTTCGTATCGTAATAACCTGTATTGATTTGGTGATTAAAACGATAAAGAAGTTCTAAGGCGTCGCGTTATATCAGTATCTCAAAAGGTATAAGCAGCGTACAGCGTACTGCGCGTTCAGTACAACAATGCTTTCAGGATACTGTTAGGGCTTCCGCGGTTTTGTAGTGCTTCGACTAAGTTTGCTAAGGCGCGCACCGATGATTTTTTCGCAATCCTAAGGAAGCGGAGCGCTTCACTGTTAAGTCGCCTACGAAGCAGCTCGAACGGCCTCCTGAGGGTGTTGTCCGAGCGGTGGGACCTGTCCCTGATACAGAGGTGGATGCAGCTTCATGTTATTCATTCATTGTCGCTTCTCCTCCTATTATTTGACATGTGTGTATATTGTGTAGTAATTGAATTTTGTTATCAACTGTTTCTATGCGTATTTTTTATATTTTATTATTGTTTTAATTTATATTGAATTTAATTTAATTGATGTTTAATGATTGAATTGTATTGCTTGAATTGATGTAATTTTGTGTATGTGTAATTAATTTGTTGTTAATGATTTTAATCTTTTATATGTTTTGATATATAGGGTGACTGGTAATTAGTGTACGATACTTAAACACGTGATTGTGTTCATGATAACATACAACTTTCCCGAAGAAAAAATGTTTTTTGTACTGGTTCACTTTTATCACAATAACACAACAGCCGTGTGAAATTCACGCGCGCGCACGCCTGTGACCTAAAGTGAACCAGTACAAAAAAAATTTCTTCGGGAAAGTGGTTTGTTATCATGAACACAATCACGTGTTTAAGTATCGTACACTAATTACCAGTCACCCTATATAATGTATGGACTATGTCTGAAATAAATGAATTAATAATAAAAATATAACCACGAAGTAAATATAAAACATTATAATGGGGTGGTTGCCACCGCCAACCAATTGCCATACTTTTTCTGAGCTGTCATAACGTGATTTCCTTAGAAATCTTGTATGGCAATTTATATTTTTTTATATATATTCGTAAACTTTAAACATAAATTATAATACCACGCCTGTTTTACCCTAAGGGTTAAGCAAGGATGTAAGCTTTCAGTAGGGGGTTGCGGAAGTATCTCCAGTTCCCGTGACCCTCGATGTTAGGTGTCAGATGGAACATGTATGGGTGGTTTTTAGTCGGTAAGAGTCTGACAGACCCTTCGCCCTTCCCAAGGCGGAGGACATCCATGAGGACTTTAAACACTAGAGCAAAAAAAAAGGAAAGGATGTACACTTTAATTCTTTTTTTAATGTTATCCGGTCTTGTGATCAAATTATTACCATTTTTGAGTCCAGATTATTATATAAGGCACTAGGTCAATAAAAACCAAATTAAAGGGGATTGCCTAGGCTCCATGCTGTCCTAGGCCCAAGATTGGACATCAAATATTACTATAAAAATGGAGTGTTCCAAAATCTTAATAGTATTAAACATCTATAAAATATATTCAAATTGACGCCACTATTTTAGAATCGTAACGTTATAAGAAACAAGATTATCTGTTGACACCTAAAACAATATTCTTTTAGGTAAATAATTGTATGATGTAGGCAATAATAGAATTATTCTTATGGTTTGAATATTTACTTGCTGTGCCCACTGCTGTATCACGCTTATTTCTTCGGGTTCCAAGGTATGATTTTGAATCTAGGTCAGATTAAAACCACAACTCACACTATGTTCTTCAGTCATTGTATATAATGTTATTGATCAGTATCTAAAATCGAAAGCAGTCCTGATCCTTGATTTTAGAGTCAAAGTTATCGTCGAACGTGATTACAAAATTATTAAAACAAAGCCAATGTCGTGCGTAACAGAAAAACGAAATAAAAAAACACATCCACATCATTCCACATTGAGTAAGTATAAACAAACAACATAGACAACAAACTTTTTTTTTTATACGCTTTTTATTAGCTTCACCTGTATGTTTGTATGTTTGTTTGTAACCGACTTCTTTGGGCGCGATTTTGACCCACTTTAAACGGCCAGATTTCGTTCAAACTTTGTAGATTTATCGAGGACCGATGACAATACACTAATTTGATAAAATTATTAAAAAAAAACATAAGTCGTTCAAAATTAGTTGCCGAAAAAACAGCTATTATATACTAGGAAGGTACTGCACACGCGCCCCTGGTAGAATACATGTACATAATATTTATAGATATAGATATAACCAAACTAAAAAGTAAAAAATAAATAATAGTTAAAAAAACTAAAAACACGCTTTTTATAGAAAACAAAACTAAAAAATAGAAAATAAATTTTAATAAATTATTTTATTTAAAAAAAAGCGTGGGCATGGGTGTCAATAGTTATAAATATTTTATTGACATATATGAGTAGAGTGATTATCATTTTGATAATATCTTAAAAAGCACCCCACGCTTTTTTTTTAATAAAATAATTTATTAAAAATTATTATTAAAAATTATTTTCTATTTTTTAGTTTGGTTTTCTATAAAAAGCGTGTTTTTAGTTTTTTTAAACTATTATTTATTTATATATTCGTTCCTGACGGAGCAGGCTAAGGATAGACAACCCACGAAGTGTCAGATTCAATTCACTGTTGTCACAATAACGAAAAAATAATAACGTTAAATCGTTATGCCGGTTACCTTTAATACTATATCCGACAATTTATTTATTTTTGTTATTCTTTTTTACTTTTTTTTATTTTAATCATTACTTTTATATACATATTCAATTCAATTCTTTTAATGTTTTCTTTTAGTGGGATTTTGATTATAATACCAGTAAAGTCTCGTGGGTATGCCGTTGAGGTTATTGCGTTTGTTTATAAATCGATTCAAATCGATTGATTAATGATATACTCGTAATATGGTTTTGATTTTGATGCTGGTAATATTATGCCTGCGTTAGTATCAAAAAAGTTCTTGTTTTTCCTATAGATTTACTTTTTTTTACGAATCGTTGAAAATTGTAGTGGCGCTCATTTGGAAGAAAGTAAATACATATTTTTTTATGACAAAATTAATGCATGTTTTTTTTTCTCTAGCCTAATGTTCACTGGAGGGCCTAAAATGGGCAATCTCTTTTAAATAATTTACACTATGAGAGCCTGAAAAAAGGCTTTACATAGTGGATGTAAAGCCTTTTTTTTAAAGAAGCTATACTGTAGAACTAATGTGTATAACTACAACTGAGAATGTGCCATAAATTTATTAGACCATTAACAGCTGAGTCCTAAACCTAGTCTAGCCTACTTTAATGATTTAATTTATGCCAAACAAGGTATTTAACAGCATAATAATTATGCGTAACTACAGGTGGGAATCGGATTCAAACATCATGAATACTTGATCCCTGAGGTCTAATCGTACGCATACGTTATCATGTTACCGAAATTGGGTTTGTATTAACGCTGTAATGTTGTAAATAATCATTGTAATTCATATGTGATCCTCTACTATTACAATATTGTGAGAGTAATAATAAATTATTAGAATAAATTTATTTAAATTTGCTCTCACAATGGTTATTAAGTACTCAACAGCGTAAACCAATGATATTAAGACACGACTTCTCTAAAAAAAACCATTTAAGGCGCTACTCCGACAAAACCTTGCGATAGTGTGTTTTTCTTCGTTATTCGGGGCTATAAACTTATTAATTAAGAGCAATAAACTGCATCTAAAAGCACATTATCAACGTTCGATATCTTAACATCACATTTCACGTTCTTATATTTGTTATGTGTCCTAAGGGTCCGTTCACATAGACCGGCTCGAAGAGCATCGGCCGGCGCTCTTCTTTTCACACAGACCGGCGCGATCGGCCGTGCGAGCACGAAAGAGCATCTAAACGGAGCCATTCGGCTGCGCGATCGCGGAAGAGCACGTCATCACACTAAGCGCGTTAGGTTTGCTCTCAAGCATTCTCAATAATAAAAGAAGTGACATGTAAAAATAAACCTTACATAACAATGATTCAAAACTTTGTTTCAAACGTGATATAAAATCTGCTCTCCTCTCCGAGCCGGTCTGTGTTTACGGACCCCAAATACACTAAAATCTCCCTGTAAAAAAATAGGTACTTCAATAATTGATAACATGTATCTTCTGCTAAAGTTGACATTCTATTAATTTGAGGATAACACTAATGGATAGATAACTTAAAAATCTATAGGTATATTTTACGTTTTATTTTAGTACAAAAGTTCTCTTTTCTTTTTTTTCTAATTCTAATTCTACAGCAAAAAGGGAACGAATGCTCAAGGTTGCTCGACGCGCAAGGTTGCACGAATGCTCAAGTCAGGTCAGGTTCATAAACTAACCCTGAAAACCCGTTTAACTTCGAGTAAACTGAAAAAAAATTTAGCTGCTTTTTAATGAATAGTCAATTCAGTTGGCAAAAAGAAAGGGTAGAGTAAGTATGGAATTTCTTGGCCAGTCTTCTCCATACGAAAGTACCTTTTGTAAAGAGCAACTAAATTCAATTCTTTTTTCTTGTAAATGACTTACAAAGTCGTATTAACATATATAACTGACTTTGACTGTACTTTGACTCTGGCTAATATTTGCAGCACTGTTCAAACCTAATAGATTAATAGAAAATAAAACAACAAAGTAATACTGAAACGTAAAGGAAAACATTTATGTGCGTAAGAGAGAACCAATAAAATGTTATTGGCAAAATTCACAAGTTGCCATAGCGACGGCCACCTGCTGCCAATAAATTCTGGTTGGCAAAGTTTTGGCAAATCAAGTTTAGGTTCTTACGTAGGCGGTATTATATTAGGTAGGTAGTCTGAAACTATGTACTTAGATCCAAAATTCGCCAACCCTACGTTACTGAAAAGCAAATCGTAATTCAAAAATAAATCATTACAACACGATAAAAATGTAGGTACGGAATAACTGTTTTGTTTTTCATATTTCAGAGTTAGTTCCCTAGTGAAAGTTGCTCATTTTCATCAGATAAAAGTCAGTCTGTATAAGTAAGAATATTTATTTAATTAAACTTTATGCAACAAAAGATACATGACATAGTAGAATCGGTAGAATCGAATGCCTCAAGCATTCTGTACCATTAAACCAAGGCGATGAGAGAAAACATGACAGGTGCAATTTGCTAGAGTAAAAACTAACATTAGAAATAAAAAGTTTTTATTTTCCTCTTTTTAGTGCCTCCTTATCACCTAAATCCATTTAGGAATGGCAACACAGTTAAAACAGAGATTGAAAGTCCTCCAAAGATGGAAGAAACGAAGGCGTCATCTATGTATAATTTTTTGGTTTTTGTTGATTTTTCAAAAAGCACTGAATAAATTTCTAGTTGTTATATATTAAAATCTTCTCCAGAATGTAACAAACACTTTTCTAAAAACCGCATCAAAATCGTTTCATACAAACGGGAGATAATCGCGGACAAACATACATACATACATACTAGCGGGCCCGGCAGACGTTGTCCTGCCCTGAAAATCGGTACAAAAATCCAAGTTCAGCCTATCCTACCCCACCTACCTAACATACCTTTTTTTTTGATACGGGGTGGAAAATCCTCATGCATGTCCTCCGCCCTGGGGCGGGCGGAGGGGTCTGTCAGACTCTTACTGCAACTGCAACATCTCACGTCATAGTAACTTTTAACCGTCCGTATGTAACGTTAACCGACTGTTTGAAACAACCCGCCCACTGCTGATTAGTATTTCTGAAATGCCAACTTCTGTCTTCCAATACAATTTTGAAGTAAAAACTTCTTTAACCGCGGTGAACGATTTTCCGGAGGGTCAAACCTTGTTACCCACTTTTTTGACAAGATTGACAATTCGCTGAGATGAAATTCCGACTAGGTTTTAACGTTTTTATTTACAAGAATTGACCTTCAGACCTCACGATTCTATACTCATAAAGCCATCACCCTCAAGAAGTAAGCTAGCGTGACCATGCTTATTCCCCGTTGTATAAGTCTCCAGCAGCTAACAAGGGTACCTCAGCCTTAAGTGGGCTCAAACACAAAAGATCCGCCACTCATCGTGAAGCAGCGATCTCCCACTAAGATTAAGACACGCGACAGTTCAAGACTATAATGTACTAGCTTTTGCCTGCGGCCCCGTCTGCATAGAACGCAGCAATAAGACCAGTACTAAATGATCCCTCGACAACACTAAAACGGAATTAAAATATATCCTACGTGTAAAGCTAAATCAGAATCTATACTGTGTACCTACCAAAGAATCATGACGAGATCCATACATTAATTTGTATGAAAAAAATAATAATTTAGAGGGTTTAGAATATTTCCCAATGTGAAGAATACATTACCAGGAGTAGATTTATATACTTACCATATTTTTAAACCCCTGCATAATTAAAATAAAAAAAAGAAAGTGACAAGCGACGTTAACGGATCTATCAAATTGGCAGACAAGTGATGTGACAAGTGTGTGGAAAAAAAATATCATTATTTGTGATATTCTTTCCCATAAAACGATGCAATTTCAGAGTAAAAACTGCGAAACGGCGGCTGTCAGTTGCCGTTTCGTTCTGAAATAATGAGCTTTTCGTTAAACTATTTACTTTTTTGCGGGGTTTTAAAATATTGTAAATGCCTGAAGATACTCTTTAGGTACCCAAGAATATAAGAATTAGAACTTCAATTTCTCTAAACATCTTAATTATTTTTGTACAAATCCTGCCATGAATCTTTCAGCTAATATAATCTAAAAATATCATTTAGCCGTTTAACATGAAAGAGTAATTCATACATCCTTCTATTCATCCATTAAATCCATCCTCACAAACTTTCAAAGTCTAATTCAAAGCATTTATTTCAATTACACTATTTACAGGCACTTTTGAATTGTCAAGGAGTCGGTCAGTTAGTCAGAAAGTTGAAGCTAGTTGCTCGTTCCAAAACGTAGGTAGGTCTCTATGGAGAAGAACGAGCAGGAAACTCCACAGACACCCTTTTAAATCAAGTTTTACAAAATACTGATCACATTATTCTTGTTGCTTACGTAAGAACTTGTATGAAAACAATGTAGGTAAAGAACAATAGGAAAGTAGTAAGTAGATAAACGTATGTAAGTGTTAATAAAATGTTATTGGAAATATCATGTCGGGTCACACATGGAACATTGGAGAGGTATCTTGTTACCTAGAATTTTAATAAAACCTGAATTTTTGTTACTTTCGGTCTAGAAGGTCGCAATTTTGTCGAGGACGATAAAAAAATCTCACCCAAAAATAGTTCGTCGTAGTAAACAAAAGAATTTATATAAGTTGGAAATTCAAACACAGATTCATGTGACACAGATCAGCGGTGCTATTTTTTCATAAAAAGCTTTTTATTTTCGGCTTTTTAGTACCTCCTTAACATCCAAATCCTTTAAGAAACGGAGAAACTTAAACGTCATCTACGTATATTTTATTGGGATTTTGTTGATTATTAAATAAAATAAATATGGGACCAGCAAAAACCTAATCTGGTCCTTCCATCCGCACCACAACACCAGTCAAAACACAAAATACCAATCACAAATTTCACATAAAAATCATAACCGCATCAAAATCAGCCAGTATGTTTATGAGTTATAAAAGTACAAGCAAACAAACGCATAAACTTAGACTTCTAGTCACAAACACAGAAATAAATCGTCTGTTTCAACGACAAGTTGACCTCGTATTACTTCTTAATTTCTACTAGGTAAACAGAATACTAAATCAGCTGTTGTATGTGTCATGGAAGGTCGACCCGACTTGTATGTTTCGCTAGAGGTGGCTGTGGTATTATCTAACACTAGCACTCTGCCCGCGACTTCGTTCACGTGAATTTTCCCGAGGATCCCTATTTTTTATGATAATGCGTAGGGAACTTGGGATGAAATGGATGGTCACCCATCCACAGACAGACGGCGGCAAGCGTAGCTTAACCTTGTCCGGTCGATCCGTATGGCTTTTACTTACCCACGAGCTCTTCCTTATGATGAATTTGACTTTTAATATTTGGACGACTGAAACCTCGAAGTACATTTAGAACTAAATAAAACAAATATTTTCTTTATGTTGGCACTTCACGTGGCGTATTTGTGCAAATATTCGCCTTATTTGAATAGTACAAAATTGACTTTATTCCAATAATTATAGGGTAAAATTTGTATTATCCAAATAAGGCGAATATTTGTACATACTAATACGCCATGTGAAGTGCCAGGATTACACAAAAACAAATCTTTCAAATAAAATATAATGAGATTGTAATATTATAGCGCCATTTAATTAGTACTTATGGGTGTACTATAAGGGCGCGTTCAGACAAGCGCGATTTCTTCGCGATTCCAACGTTTCTAAAGAGGGAGCGATGCGGTAAGAAATGGCGCTCATCTGAACGCGCCCTTGTGGCCTCCACCAAAGAAATCTTTATTAATTGCTTGTCTTAATGTGCTAGGGCCATTTTTGGAACGAAGTTCCTTATCGCGCGTTGTGAAAGGGGGCTAGACGGAAAAAATTCTTACGAAAAGTTGTCACGACACTTTTGTATATTTGATTTAAGAGCCATCTATTAACGTTATTGGCGCAACTGTGCTCTTCGAGATCGAATTACGAACGGCCAATAGATGGCGCAGAAATAATTTATTGGTCTTTCTATCTAAATAACTACGCATTGTACTAACATGTTAGAAAATGTTAATCTTTAAAATTACTTACTTACAATGTAAGCAGCCATAATAACTTTTCATTCCTCGCTTTTTTTTTGCCCTGGCTTAAAGCCACTTAAATTCACTTTAACGCATCACATTAATTAGTGAAGGAATTATAATAAAATTTTATTACAATTCCTTCACTAATTAATCGAAAGGAACTTCGTTCCATCCGGGTGTCCCTTGACACCTCTCAAGTTTTTTAAATAAAACAATATTTAAATTAGAGGAAATATTATTAAAAATTGCTGCACTTTGTAAGAAGAAGATTAATAAGAATAATTAATAAACTGGCTATTTACACCAACGGTTACCACATATTCCATAATGCCCAAATCCTGCATAAAACCTCTGTAGGTACCAATAAATAAGTATCGACCATAAATAAGCTGTAAGCTTTAAGTGTATTCCTTCACATAAAAAAGTTTCAGGATTAATAAGGCTCCATGGTTTCTGTGATCGGAAAAGTTTAGTTGAAGGAAATAGTTATCGAGGGCCTTGGAGACAAGAGTCTGGGTAAGTACTTGATGGATTGGGCGCCCGCCCATAAAAACCTAGTTCCTAGCCTAGCCTAAAGCCTAAAACCTAAGCCTAAGCCTAGCCAGCCAAAGCCAAGCCTTAACCCCTTAGCCCCTTTGGCTTTGTAGCCTTAAGCTTAAGTTCAATTTTGAACCTAGTTTGGAGGGCCAGGGAACCTGTTATTATGTGTGATGTTCAATATCAAAGTGAAAATAAATCATTTATTTCAATTATGCCATTAAAAGTTCCTCTTGAATGTCATAAAAGTAAAATTAAATCTAGTTTCCCCTTCCAAAAGGTGGTTTCGTAAGAATAAGAATGGGCAAGAAACTCCATACTCTTTTAAAATAATATTTTGTATACGATGTATCTTGCATAAATAATGCTATGCATTAATTGTGGTATAGAGTACCTAGAACTAAAGTGCGGCGTAGAGTGCGTGGACCCGCTACTTTCAGTGTCCTTATGTCGCACCAAGGCGGGTGTCCGCGCGCCTCTAAGACGTTTAGCAAAAAACTATAATACTCTTTTTTCTGAATTAGATTTATTTTCTTTGTCAGCTAACAAAATTCGCATTGATCTACTTAAAATGAGCGAGAAAACAGTTGATTAACCATATCCTCATATTATTATGCATACATTGTAGTAGTAGAGTAAGAATTAGTATTTTGTATGATTAATGAGTAATATTGTACTCGTGCTCTTCCAAATTTTTATTCGAATATGTAACATGTGGATAACGTAGTTAGTTACGCACTGATAAACCTAGATTGTAAGCTATTGTTAACCATGTACAGTGTGTAATTGTTTGTTTTCCTTAATAAATAAAATATAAAATAAAATAAAAAATAACCACTAAAATAGCGAATGTACAAAGTGTAACGAGTTAAGAAATAACAGCTAAATCGGAAGAGTAGTTTCAGAGAATACTACATCAAAACTTGCAAACTTTACCTATTTATTATATTAGTTTTACTGATAAAATCTTAAGATCTTTACTAATATTATAAAGCTGAAGAGTTTGTTTGTTTGTTTGTTTGGTTGAACGCGCTAATCTCAGGATCTACAGGATCGAATTGAAAAAATCTTTTTGTGTTGTATAGTCCATTTATCGAGGAAGGCTATAGGCCCATGCGAAGCTGGGTCGGGTCGCGAGTTAATAATAATGCTATAGAAAATAAATTATTTCACTGCTCGTTCTAATTCAGGCCACAATAAATAAAACAAAATAAGTAATTATGTTAACTTGAAAACACAATTTTCTCTTTATTACCTACATGTGTTTTTACTTTTTCACCCAATCACATTAAGTTGAGTCCAAGTTTCACGATTGAAATCGTAACTTTGTTCATTTCACTCGAAAGACAATAACCAGAACTGTAGGGTAAAAACACGTGTTACGCGCTACATCAATAAATTTTATTGACGAAATAATTGCCGTACATTGATAACTACCATTGTCGTTCGAACTCGAGACGTATTAATAGCTATGTTTATGTTTAATAGCCATCAAATTTATGTGTTGTGACGGTAAACGAAACATTATGGTTGTTATAATGTACAAATGTTATAATGTAATGTAGATTGAGATTCATGGCACTTGATATCTTCTGGTTTTTATCTTGCAAGAGCGGTTTATGATCTATGCGACTATAATATGTCGTACATTATAGTCGTAATACTATTAATAACCTTACCAACCTACCAACTTAAAGTTGTATCTGTATGGCTTTTCAGCTGCCTAGCATATTTCCCAACTATATTGAAGTTGGCTTCCATTTTGACCGAATGCAGCTGAATACCAGCGTTTTACATGGAGCTACTGCATGTCTGATCTCCACAACCCAGTTACTGGGCAACATGATACCCCTTGGAAAGTCTGGTTGCCAGATTTTTTGGCTTTGATTTTACTCTGGCTTCGATTTTACTCTGGCTTCTAGCTTTCCATGCTTATGTGCTTTCCAAGGCACGAAGGGGTCTCACTATGAAATGGATGGTCAATGGTCACCTATTTACGGACCGAATATGGCCGATCGTGCTGTACGGATTTTACTTATGGCTTATGTTTAACGAACCTCCAGATCTAGTAAATGATCACCAAAAATAGTTAATAAAATAAAACCAAAAATAGTAAATGATCACCAAAATTGTGTTTCCTAAAGTATTGTAGAAATGTATGAGATTGACTGTAAAAAGCGATTTGGTTCTGGCACTTGGCGGCCGCTGCCGCGGCACGGTCGCTCCGCTTGCTCGCCTCGTACGTAGGGGGTCACAGTTCTAACCTAACCTAACCATGTCGAATCCGCCGCAGGGGGACTTAAGGGTCAAAAAGATTTTGGTTATTTTGCACACTAAGACTTGGTGATAATTTACTACATTTCGTATTTAGTATATTTTTTTGGAACGGGAGCTTAAAATCCTTTAGTATTTTTTGGTTGTCATTATATTTAATCCCTTTACTTATAACAGAAGAGGTCATACATATGGATGGGTCTATAATATGTATGACCTCTGCTGTTATAAGAAAGACAAATTACTGATGGCCCACATTTTCAAAGTACCAGTTTACCCTTTAAAATGTACTGAATAATCCCAAATAAAGCTCTTAACAGCACATTTACAAGATTTTCATACTTTAAAAGTTTAAATGAAAATTCGCCTATAAATCACTTTTCTTGGGGCACCCCGGCTTTAACAGAGTTTTGATTTATCTTGTGGGTAGAATTATGACTTAGAAGTTATATAACTTTACCTTACGTTTTACTAGTGAAACATCTGTATGTATTAATTACTTTTTAATTGAAGCTGCTCTCATAAGAAGATTCGAAGCCGTGTGGTGCCGATCGCGAATAGCCACCCAATTTCTACTCGTGGTGGGTGTCGTAGAAGGCGACAGAAATATTGACCAGAGGATGAGCACCAGCGACCTTCTGAGTACCATAACACTTACTGCTATCGCCAACATGCATCGGCCAAGCATGGTGATTAAGGCTGAACCCCCCTTGGGGGAGAACTTATACCCAGCAGTGGGCGTCTAAACGTTGACGTGATGAAGAAGATTCGAAAGATATTAAATTGGTCCTTACTTGATCATTTTGTTTTATTGAAGCCTTGTCTATTTCTCCCTTTTGTTTTGTAAAAAACATTTAATATACAGGTTAAGTATATTATGGCAAGATGGCAAGTTGCTAAGTTTTCTTAAAAGTCTCTTATACATAATATTAGATATTTACACTCGATCTAAATAACGTTATTGTGAACGCAGTCATATTTTTTCTCGATAAAAGAGAGTGAGGTGAGTGAGTGTACGTGTGGTGAGTGGTGGGTGGGTGAATTATGTGATGGTTATATAAATAAATCATAAAAATAACTATCAGCAGACAACGAAAAACAATGAGACAATATGGATACTAAAGATGACGAAGAAGACACAATAATTAACATTGATGACTGTTACATTAATGTTTTGTTTCAATAATTTCTGTACTCAATTCAAACGTAAACAATTTACGATAATAATCGGGGCATGCCACCCACAGTCGGAGACAGTTTTTATGTAACACTGCTTGTCAATAAATATCTGTGATTCTCCAATAAGATCTTGAATGATGTACATTAAAATAAAATCGTCTTACTGATTTTTTCTACTCGGGCGCGAAGTGGAAAATTATTTATTTATCGCTGTCATCGATTGGACGAGAACGACCTTCGTGCGCAAGTATAAATGGTTACTTATAGAAGTTTCCTCGTTCATTGTTTATGACATTATTATAAATGCCGAAATGCAAACCTAGAGATGTTTTTTTATGTGTATTTATCTTAGCACTCGGTACACGGTAAGTCGGTAACTGAGACTTCGAGAATCACATGCGTGTAAGCGTCAGATGACGTCACCGTAAAACTTGTTGTTTATGTGTGGGTGAGACTGGTAATCCCGCATGCTGCATGCTGGTAAGCTCACATGTTTACACATCAATTCTCGTGACTATCTTGGCACTAATTGGTTTTTTGTTTAAATCTATTACTTACTATCGTAATAAAAAGTTTTTTTCAAAAAAAAGAAAACAGCTTCAAAAACTAAACGGTAGCGGGTGGCTTAGTGTTTGTTGTTTTGTATTGCCACCGACTTCCGAAAGTAAAGTAATGTGTGTTCAGTGCTAAAGTTATTTATCACTTTTTAGTTTTGGAAGGCGGTTTTGTTTTTTTTTTTGAAAAAAACTTTTTATTTTTCGCTTTTTAGTGTTGCCTTAACATCCAAATCCATTAAGAAACGGCAACACACTTAAAAGAGATTGTAAGTCCTCCAAAGATTGAAGAAACTAAAACGTCGTCAAAGTAATTTTTTTGGAAATTTGTTGATTTTCTCCAAAATGGCTGTATTTTGATAAAATTTAAATGGGACCATATCGGAATAAACCCCATTTTGCAAATCCGTCTATATATACATGACAGAGTTAAGCCCGAACAAACATTAAAAAAAAAAATATATATATATACTATAAACATTCGAATTGATAACCTCCTCCTTTTTGAAGTCGGTTAAAAACTATACATTACCTACGTTAATTTTTATCGCTAACAATCAAATGTATCTATACTAATATTATAAAGCTGAAGAGTTTGTTTGTTTGTTTGGTTGAACGCGTTGATCTCAGGATCTACTGGTTAATTGAAAAAATATTTTTGTGTTGGATAGTCCATTTATCGAGGAAGGCTACAGGCCCATGCGAAGCCGGGTTGGGTCGCTAGTAATGTATAAATGAACTTCAGAAAGAGCACAGAAAAAGTAACCAAGATTTTCAGTAAACTGTAGATTACATTCCAAGTAAATTAACCTGCGGTTCTACTGTCGCAAGATTATCTCTCGTAAAATAAAACACGACTTTTATTAGCTGGCTTTATGCGACAGCAAAAAACACAAAGAACCACATTTTATGTATATTGCGGAGCACGCAGAGCAAAATACTGCGGTTTACGTTATTAATCTTCAATGTACGTGGAATCTGCAATGAGCGCAGTTTGCACGTGCGAGTATTAAAAGTGCAGTCGAGCGGGTCTTTTGTTTTTTCATCGTGTATAGGTATTTGTTTTACAAAGAGTAGGTAGGTCTCCCGTGTTCCCATATTGCCGTTTATAGGGTTCTGTAGCCAAATGGCAAAAAACGGAACCCTTATGGATTCGTCATGTCTGACTGTCTGTCCGTCCGTATGTCACAGCCACTTTTTTCCGAAACTATAATGTTGAAACTTGGTAAGTAGATGTATTCTGTGAACCGCATTAAGATTTTCACACAAAAATAGAGAAAAAAAAACAATAAATTTTGGGGGTTCCCCATGCATGCTTAAACTCAAAAATCTTTTCTCATCAAACCATACATGTGAGGTCTTCAAAAATGATATTGAGGTTTCTAATTAGAAACCTCAATATCATTTTTGAAGACCTATCCATAGATGGTTAAGTGTAAATAGTTTGCGCGAGAGACACTTCTAAAGTCGTAAATGGTGTTCCCCCCCCCCCCCCCCCTGTAACTTCTAAAATAAGAGAATGATAAAACTAAAAAAATATATGATGTACATTACCATGTAAACTTCCACCGAAAATTGGTTTGAACGAGATCTAGTAAGTAGTTTTTTTTTTAATACGTCATAAATCGTAAACCACAATTTACCTTTCATTCAATCAACCCAAATATAAAAATAAAAACACTTTTATATTATGTTACTTCCTGCTACGGAACCCTTCATTCAATCAACCCAAATATAAAAATAAAAACACTTTTATATTATGTTACTTCCTGCTACGGAACCCTTCATGGGCGAGTCCGACTCGCACTTGGCCGCTTTTTTATAATACATCTGTGGATCTTTGCCTCTAACCAATCAGTAATTTGAAATTACAAACACCCGAGCGGGTGTTTGTAATTTCAAATTGCAAACTCAGGCCATTGATTTCTTGTGGACAGCGATAGATCTACAGATACATTAGTTTTACAACGCACATAGATCTCCATAAGTGTTTTTGGAACGAAGTTCCATATCGCGCGTTGCGAAAGGGGGCTAGACGGAAAAAATTAAGACCAAAAGTTGTAAGGCGTGTTTATTTAAGCCAGTTGTACGTATATGTATATATATATATACGGGGGGAGGGGGAGGGGGGGTGGGGCTTAGGTTAGGGTGGTAAGGGGGGAGGGGTAGGGCGGGGGGTGGGGGTTATGTCAGGTGGGACGGGTTGGGGGTTAGGTTAGGGGGATTTGGTTAGGGGTGGGGGGGGGGGTAAATGGGGGGTTAGGGGGGTATTAGGGGGGGTTCGGGGGGGTTGGCTAAGGGTTTTTTTTTTAGTCTTTATAGTCTTTAGTCTTTATAGGTCAAGTTAAGTTATATATATATCTATATAACTTAAAAAAAAAAAATATTACAATTCCTTTACTAATTAATCGAAAGAAACTTCGTTCCATTCGGGTGTCCCTTGACACTTCTCAAGTTTTTTTTTAAAGGAACTCAAAGCCCCTTTGATTATATTTCCACAAACTACATGAGAATATCTCATCTCCTAAAGACCATCATCTTCCCATGTTACTCGGGGTCCGCGCTACAAGTTTTTTCTTCCATTCCGTCCTGTCAAACATTATAATATCACTGACTCCCTTTGTCTTTCATATCATTCTGCACACAATCCATCCATCTTTTTTTAGGCCTTCATCTTCCCCTCCACCCATCCACATTAGATCCATAACTCTTTTGATCACATGCGTCTCATCCCTCATCTTCACATGACCATACCAAGACAAACGATTCCCTTTCAACTTTTTAACATCTCCTAAAGATCATAAACCCACAATTCTATAAAATGAAACTACAGTAATTATGAAAATGAGCACTAGTGTTTGCCTTGTGTCTGGGTGTTGTTTATCTATATATGTATGTATTTAAAATGTATTTGTGTATGTATATCAGATGTCTGACACCCATAGTACAGGGTTTCTCTAGTAAGGGGTCAGATGGCCGTGTGTGAAATGTCCCCACATACTATAGTATTATTATTATTACATCTGCGGAAACATCTCACAGGCTAGAAAAAAACACGTCGCACACTTTCATTAATAGGGGCACTGATAGATGAGTCACCCGCCCCCTATACACAGAGAGAGAAAACTGACACAATAAACTGCTGGTCACGAGGTGCGTCACTTAATAGTAGTGTAACCACTATGACGTGATTACAGTACCGGATCTGTCTTTTTGATTGAAACACCATTTTCCTTATTATTTCGTATAAAGGTTTAAGAAAACATGTTGCGCCGACCCCAAGTAACATGGGCAGGAAGATGATGATGATAAAATGTTTTCAGCTCGACCCCAAGCTCAGTACAGTGCTTGCAAACAACTGAACAAAAACCTGGAAATATTTCAAGTCAGGGCCGTCTTAGACATGTAGGAAGGGTGCGAAAACGAGCCTGACAGGAATCCCCTTAAAAACAAAAACATTTTAATTATTCTAGAAAGTATTTTTAAGTTATAAGCGTTAGGATTACCTATATTTATATGAAGGGGTTATTCGGCCGGGCACTGTCAGAGGCTGACGTGTTATTTATTTAATATAGAATTTTCTCTCGGTTTCCCCTTTTTCATTTCAACCTCCGACTCCAGGTACACTATAACACACCAGAACACATTACGATCTAGGGGTGTGATTCTGTAAGACCTCATTCTAAACTTCGAATCTGAATCCACTGTGAGTTTCTTGATTGGCATTCTGAAAACCCGATTGATAATTCGAATTTACACTAGCGCCACCCTCGCGAGCGTGTCAGCGAGTTGAACTAAATTGACAGGGGAATTTTGACAGATCAAGTATGAGATGACGTAAGAAGTGTCGTTCTGTAAGGTAATTTCTCCGTCACTTCGCACTCGAACCCGATTTAAAGTGTCAAATATATCAAGTTCATTTTAAACCTTATGCGAAGTGAGAGTGAATAGCGATGTGAGATGCGAGTTGTTGTTTGAATTTTACAGAATCGACTTACAGTACTGTAAGATTTCAACACGGTCTGAACTCTTACAGTACCCATATTTCAATGCTAAACCGTCTTGTCAGGCCTCGCGGCATTCTGTCAAGTCTTTATTCCAATTACCCAGGATCTACACCAAAGACTATAGCCCGAACTTGGCAAGTGCAGGCAGGCCAAGTAGGCACTTCTTGCGATTGATGGCCACTTCACTGACTGTATAAACAAAAGCTGCGTATGGTCACTGCCGCCATAACCGGCCATTTGTCTTTTAGTAAACATCTCTATTAGTTACAGGCAGCCCACCGTGCAGAGCCTGTATGGGGACAGACAAGACAACAGCCCATGTGCTTCTGAAGTTATCACTTCTTTTCGCATAACGGTTTTTCTCCTAATTTACTTAAATAATCCTCTCTTCTCCCTCTCCCCTCCCCCTCCCTCCCGCCCTCTTCTCTCTCTTCTCTCTTCTTCTTCGCTCTTCTCTCGTTGATCTTTAATTATCTTTATGTTTGTTGTGACAGTTTTCTCTCTGTGTAATTTACTTTGGCATAACTATTTAGGTTTTTTTTTGGTATTATACATACTCTGCCATTATTGTTTTTGGCATACAGTTTATGTTGATAAAGTCTATCTTGTCGCGTAATATATTTTGGCATAATTTTAAAACCCCCGCGATACCGCAGTGAAAAAATTGAATTGTCTTTACAAATTGCGAAAGAAAATCACCTAATGCCCAAGGTTCAGTCAACGTTACTAGGATTTACGCAAGAGTGGGCGCAGCCAGCTCGGAACTTGGGACACCCTGACTCGGATAGGTTAGGTTAGAAAGGGATGGCGGACCCCGCCATACCTTTATGCTTTACTATTATGTTAATAATTAAGAACGGTTTTCATTGGAATAACAGAATATATTCTTAAAAGAAGAGGGAATAAGGGGTCTGGGCACACAATATCTATTACATATAATAAATCAGTAAAAAAACTGTGTCTGTACAATAAATATATTAAAAAAAAAATAATTGAGGGGGGTTTAGAAACAGTAATAGAGCACGAATCCAAAAAAAATAGTCTGTCTGTTTGTTTGTACACGCTAATCTTCGGAACTGCTTTACGGATTTGAATGATTTTTTTGTTGTTGTATAGGTATTAAGTCTGGGCAACATATAGGCTATAATTTATCTTGAAAACTTGAACACCTGCTGCAGAACCGCAACAGACCAGCTAAACTATAAGAGATACAAAAATGGTACCGTAGCAAAAATTGTTCCACGTGATGAGCTTTTTCTGCTGAGAGAATAAATTTGAAGATCTGGAGCACCTGATGTGGAACTCCAAGAGCCCAGTTACACCATAACACATATATTAATGACGTCTTAGCAAAAGTTGTTCGGTCTGATGGGCATTTCCTGTTGACTTATAAAAATCGAAGATCAGAAACATCTGATGTGGAAATCAAAGCTGTAATTTTTAAAATTTCACAAAGCTTTTTTGCAAAGCTATCACTAATTTCACTGTATATTATAATAAGGTGAAGGCGGTAACAGTTTAGGACTGATTTTTGCTGACGATGGTATATCATTGAAAATTTGACTCTACTGGCCAAAACTACCATTTATTTTTTTATTTTATTGAATTAATATGTCTTTGGGCTAATGTTATTTGAGTGTTTAATTTCCTTTTCCATTTATCTTCGTGACACGGTAGCCTACCCGGTAACGCAGGGGAGCAGTCACTTAGATTTTAATTGATCAGGTATCTTCACAATAAAACTGTAACCATGCCTAGAAAGAGGTCAAATCTTTCCCAATGTTCCAAAGGAGCTAAAAGATTGAGGATCATAAGTTCCCAAGAATCTACCGAAGAGCGTCAGGAGAGACTTGATGTTGTTCGAGAACATCAGACTGCAACTCGATCCGTGGAAACCTCTTCAAATCGCGAAGAACGCCTGCGTTCTACATCCAGGTCTCTAGAGACCAGTGAAGAATATGATGCACGACTGCACGGATAAAGAATTGCGCTTGAGTTCTCAGCGTATTTACGCATCTGCTTCTAGGTCTCTAGAGACAAGTGCGGAACGTGATGCGCGACTGTCCGCTGATCGTGAGCGACATGCATTTACCGATACAGAATCACGCTTGAGTTCTCAGCGTATTCGCACATCTACTAACAGGTCTTTTGAAACGAGTGATGAACGTGATGCGCGACTAACTGCTGATCGAGATTATCATACTTTGTCCCGAACACGCACACAACAAAATATTCATAATCAGTTAGAAAGTGAAAGAGAAAGAATTGCTGGAGTACGGCATGAAGAGACAGAAGAAGAGCGCAACGAACGTTTGAATTCTGATCGACTTCGACATTTTCTGAACAGAATGTCGATGTCATCTGAAGAATCGGATGTGTCTCAAGATATAGCCGTAGGGCATGGCGACCTTTCCTGGGTTGATAAGGAACGGAGTGCATTTACGTATACTCCTATGATTGACTACGCCACATATTCCGCCATAGGAGGTATGATTCAAAATTGTACTTTTTGAACGTCTCGAATCGTCTTGCGCATCCCGTTGTTTTCCCGTCCCCGTGCTCTTAGAATTCGACATCAGATGTTTCAGATCTTCGATTTTGCCGACCCCGTTGTCGCTGGCATAAGCAACAGTATCCGCGTACGAAGTCGCGGGCAGAAGCTAGTACATAAATAAATTAAAAGCTCCAAAGCAAAACATAGCTGAACTTTATAAGTAACTGCTCAAATTAAAACTTTATAATTTTATTTTAAAGATTTTGCTGAAAGTTTCTTTCAGTACTTATTATAACTTGTTGTCGCGAGTTCGTTTGCGAGTAACGTTAAACCCATTTGACCTCCTTAGAGTTAAAATTTATTTAAAAAGTCCTTAGAACTTAGCAGCTTCAAAAGTATTTTCGTCGCAAGGTACCTCATACAAGGTTCGAAGTTTAAAAATCTTGAAAATTAATGAACAGATTTTAATTAAATTTGATATGTCACAGTCAAATCTCTTAACCAGTCAAAACTACTTTTGACTGCAAATATCAGTCAATAGTACCTACCTACCCACTTTTGAACGGTTTAGAGGACAATGCCAGAAACTCTATAGAACTTTGCCCCACTCAATAAAAGTCATGTCCAATATGTAGCATCTTACTGTATTTATTGCTGATAACTAAACATTAGTCTTAGTGACTGTAGAACTTGCGGTTTCCGATTAAATCTAAAAACAATAATGACATTGATTATAGGTTAAATTGTATTTTAGGTAAAATGAGTTTGTATTTTGTTATTTCGTAATCCGCAAGTTCTAAAGAAAAACAATTTAGTATAGAAAGGTTCTATATTCATTACAATTATTTTCATTTATTTACTTTTTCTGTACATATGTTACTTTTTCTGTACATGGGCGGGGCAGGATCTGGCATTGTCATTTATCCTTATTACTTTGAAACCATTAGGTATAGATAGGTTTTGTTTGTGACCCAGTGATTATTTTATCTAGGGCGTACCGTATTTTTGATTTTGTAACGCAAACGCGTTTTATCTTAATAAGGGTTTTGATTGAAGTCATTCAAAAGTAGTTTTGCCTGGTTAAGACTTGGTTCTGTCACATATATACGAGATACAAAAGTTTAATGAATCAATAGAGAACATTTTTTGAGAGGCAAAACTCTTAACTCTTAAGTTTTGGGTTTTGTTACGTGACTGTAAGATAGAGGATTATAAACAATTACATCGTAATTATTCACAGTTACTGATATCCATAATTATATCCGCATCTGGAACAAAACTGTTCTGCTTAGATCAGCTAAATTGAACTTTAAAGATAAATTTGTTAAAAGGTTTCCTTTGCAAAAACCGTTCAGCAAAATGTGGACTGCAATAGTTAGAATTTCACGGACATTTCTAACTTTAACAATAAATTAAAATAAAACAATATTTAAGTTTTATTTCCCAGTCCTTCAAACCAACAATCCTTTCGTCCTTCAAATGAGATTACAACATAATACAATTAACAAAATCGTAAATCTGACTTCCGAGAGGTCAAACGTCATGAAAAACGCGAATATAACAAGTGGTGACGGCCAAGGTCCCGCACGCACACTTGACATGCAAACATGGCATGATTGAGTCAAGTTTATTGTTAAGGCTTATAAAATTAAAACCTTGGTTCAAATCTCTACGTACCACGCACTTTGCGGCAATGTCAGGGTAACTGATAGCGCCTTAGTTGGCAGTGTATCTGCGGTACAGTAGCAATATATGTAGTTTTTGTTAATTAATGGATAATAAACTAAAAAACAAGAGGTATAGAGTTAAAAATTGTATGGAAGATATAATTTCAAGCGGACTGACTGACAACTGATCGAGGTTATTGGTGCCCTTTTCACGCTACGACGTGTTCATAAATAATGGCATATACCCAGATGAGAGATACCTACAAGATTTCCCGAACAAAAGACCGATAGAGTCCAAAAGGTGCTCAGAAAAAAAATACGAATGCATTCCCGGGGTTGTACGCAAAATACGACGCGCGGTTCTTGGGAAATCCTTCACTAAGACCCAAGGTCACATGAAGTTCTACTCCGCTACTTGCAGCATCATTTGGATATTTTTTTTTAAAGATTGCATGCAGCGAAGTTAAGCATGTTGAAATTTATGTGTATGGAAAACGTTTGTCTTGGAATGGGTATGTGAAGAAGAAGGATAAAATTTATCATAGTGCAATTTGATACCCATATTGAAGGAATTGTGAAAAAATATGTGATTAGCCATTTAGTAGCGGCGGCCATCTTGGACCGATTTTCATCAAACATAGCTAAGAACACTCCCGACTAATTTACCTTTCAAACAAAAAAAACAAAATCAAAATCGGTTCATCCGTTCGGGAGCTACGATGCCACAGACAGACACACACACACACACACACAGACACGTCAAACTTATAATACCCCTTCGTTTTTACGTCGGGGGTTAAAAACGTATGTGACTAAAAGAATTATGAATATAAATGTGTATGGGTGGAAGTAGCAGGCCGAAGAAAAGATGAAAGGATTGTGTGAAGAAGGATATGAAAGAGAGTCAGCTATATCATGACGGTTGACTAGACGGGGTGGAAGAAGAAAACGTGTTACGTTGCCCACAAGTAACATGAAATAAGGGCAGGAATGGTAGTAATTAAAGTAATGGTAATACAACACCACCTGACTCTTCGAAAAATACACCCCAATAAGATATGATGTGCAGATGGTTCGTATTCACAGTCAGGTATAGAATATTGACACAAAGGCAAGGCAACAAGCTTGAATAAAAATATCATCATCATCATCAATAGCCTGAAGACGCCCACTGTTGAACAAAGGCCTCACCCATAAGGAGGGGGGGGGGGGGCTGCCATAATCCCCACGCTTGGCAGGCGTTTTGGGGATCGCAGTGAAGTTTTTAAGCACACGGAAGCCGCTGCTGCCCGACTTCCGGATTTTCCCTTAGTCGCCTTCGACGACTCGGGATAAAATGGGGGGGTGCTATTCTAGCCTGGACACCCCACGATTCTAAATAAAAATAATTAAATTAAAATTTACTCTTAAAATTGCCATGACCTGTGAGAAATTAGGCAACAATGTGGTCCACCTCCAGCCAAGTCCTGGCCAGCGGCTCACGATCGTATGGAAACAACTGATGGAGGTGTCTCTTGCAGATGCGCATAGGCAGCTGTGATAACTTAACATCAGGTGGGCCGTGTTGGCTTGTTTGTCATCCAAAGACATAAACAGAATCAACAGTGGCCACCGCCACAAAAGAGAGCAGGAAATGAGGCTTTTCAACCGACTTCAAAAAAGGAGGAGGTTAGCAATTCGTCTGTATTTTTTTTCCCATATAAATTTTATCGAAATTGATTCAGCACTTTTTGAAAAATCAACAAATACCCAAAAATGTTACATAGACGACGTTTTAGTTTCATCAATCTTTGTAGTAGTTAACTTTCAATCTCTTCTTAATAGATTTGAATGAGAAGGAGGTACTAAAAAGCGGAATATAAAAAGCTTTTTACAAAAAAGACAACCGCCTTCAAAAAGTGAAAAATAACTTTAGCACGGAACACACATTGACTTTAGTTTCGGAAGACGGTGGCAATACAAAACAACAAACAGAACAAAGCCACTGAATTTCGAAACTAAAGTCAATGTGTGTTCTGTGCTTAAGTTATTTTTCACTTTTTGAAGGCGGTTGTCTTTTTTGTAAAAAGCTTTTTTTTATAGTCTTATAGGCTTGCGTTTGGAAGCAACTCACCTGATCTTAAGTGATTATTCGTCTTAAGGTGGAGCACGCTTGCCTTAGATAAATCGGTTCACTCGAACCTTGTAGATACCCAGATTATATGTATCGGAAAATAAAGAGCCGGGCAGTAAATTCCACAGTCTGGAAGTTCGCACAATAAATGTGGAAGCAAAACGCTTGGTTGGAGACCATGGAACTTCAACGGTATAGCGGTGACGCTTCGCCGTGTCTCTGTTCGTTCGATGATGGAATGGGATGGGGGAATTAAGTTGTGCAATTCCAAAGCACAACGCTCGACGAATCCCAGAAAAATGATTTAACTGCATTGAAACCCGCAACAAAATTAATTAGACAAGAACTGCGAAGGAGTAAGAAAAAAATTGCGGTCTATATCGCAGGCAAGAAGAAGTGGAAGAAGGAAGGAGTACCGTGGAGTTGTAGTTGATACATGTTTTAGTTAGAAGTTCCCACTTATAAGTAACCCTTTTTTTTAACGTGGGGAAAGCCTCATGGGCTGTCCCTCGTCTGGGGAAGACGGGAGGGTGTGCCGGACTCCTACCGGCTAAAACCACCACGGTGTTTCTCGACCTATGGGCGGGGGTACGGGATTCGCTCGCGCATGCACCGCGCCCCCGCCAGGCTATGATTCGCCTACATGGCGGATCCCGTCGACCTCGGCGGTCTGGACGCCGCCGAATCCTCTACTGTGTAACCCTAATTTGCAGCCAGGAAAAAGGGCTCCTAAAACTTCATTGGGCCCTTTTCACACTCAGTCATATTAAACCCATGTAAGAGCACCCAAGTCGTATTTAAATCATAACATTATGAATAAAGTACCCATACCTAATCTAGCTAAAAGCACTTTCTCGTATAGCAAATTTTCATAAAACAGTAAATAAACATAATTTTTCCTTCTTTCCCGGGATATTATGATAATGGTAAAAATTTACAGCGCCGTCTGAAATTGAAAGTGTATACGGGTGATGTACTACACCTAGCTGAGCGAGAAATGAGCGAGGTTATGCGAAGATGAAATGTTTTTTATTAAGGTTAACGGAGTTTTCTTTCAAAGCTGTCTGGCCTTTTGAAAAGCTCTTATGACTAAATTAGATGACTGTTCAAAACCTTTTAGAAATATCTTATTACGATCATTTAAATATTTACAACCTTACTTTCGTTAAGTGCTAGGTATACATACGGGTAAAATAAATAAGGTATAATCGTGCTTTGAAGTAGATATTACCCGAAGAAAATTCTTGTTAAAAAGTACGTGTTTCATGCACGGACACAAATGTTTTCCTTCATATTTGACTACAAAATCACAAACAAATCTAAACTGAAATTAGGTGTTTGCGAGAATTCTGAAAATATAACCATAACGTAGGTACGTGTGATAATGAAACTATAATGATAAAATTATAGCTTCATTACTTACTTTAGATTAACCAAAGGGTTTCTTCTATGCCAATTTCATGTAACGGTATCTGCTTAATATTATGACATTTTAATAATATTTTTAGTTTGTAATATTTCAATTTCGCTTAATATTATGAGAAGTTTCAAGAGAGACAAATCTAAACTACATTTCAACGTCGTCACCGCAGTGGGGGGCCTCAGGCACCCGTCGAGGTACTGAATACGTTCGAAGGCGACACAAAAGAAGTCATTAACTGAACAAACTGTGGCTCTGTGGGCCCCTGGGCCCCAGAGATGTGGCGGTGTAGACAAATTATATACTTATTTGCTATATTCATTTGTTTGTTTTGGAGGGAGCAAGGAGGTAGACTGTAATAATTAAATACTTATACTTATTTGAACACGAATATGAAGTGTAATACATAAGTGTGCGTGTTGCGGTTCCGAATCCCGCCCAGGCTAAATATTAGTATGATGACCACTTGTGTTTGCCTTGTGTCTAGGTGTTGTGTATCTATATAAGTATCTATAGTATTCGTGTATGTATATCAACTGTCTGACACCCATAGTACAGGGTCAGATGGCCGTGTGTGAAATGTCCCCACATATTATTAGTATTATACTAGCTGGCGCGACAAACGTTGTCCGGTCTATTGATTTTCAATTTTCTTACCGCTTAAACCTTCCCTGGACTTACCACAAATACTTCAAGACCAAAATTAGCCAAATCGGTCTAGCCGTTTTCGAGTTTAAGCGAGATTTACGAACAACGATTTATTTTTATTTATTATATAGAAGACTACCTTCTGCCCGCGACTTCGTCCGCGTGAATGTCGGTTATCGCGGATGCAGATGAAGTTGCGCATTAAAAAGAAGTCTATGTGCTTCCCCAGGGTTCAAGTTATCCTCATACCAAATTTGATCAAATTCAGTTCAGCTGTTTTATCGTGAAAGGGTTAAAATATGGATAAGGAAGTATGGATTATTACCTAAATTTACTAGGTTGTGTTGAAAGTACAATGTGAAAATAACACATAAGTATCGTCTATTTAATATTTAAGTAACTAAACTTAAGCTTCACTAAAGACTGACTGACTTATTCGAGTTTGTCCGACTAGTTTCGGTGGCAAACGGCTACCTTTTTCAAGGAATTCCACAGGACGAACCCGGCAACACAGTGAATTAATCCGTTTTTCTCAGTCTATAATGTGTAACAATACTCACGTTTCGTTTAATGTAAAGCTTCATTAATGAAAATTAACAATTCCCGAAAAAAATTGGAAACACAGTGATAAATAAATCGTTTAGTACAGTGTTATTTAAACTTTGTAGAGTTAATTTAAATGTACCAAGCATTCGATTAAGGCTCGAATATCTATGATTAAGGCGCTAACAAGCGACTTTTGCAGATTTTAAACTGACAATCACGTCAAATTGTGTAGTGTAAAGATTTGAAAAAAATATATGTTAAACTAGACCACTCTCTTAATCATTTAGTATGTGAATATTTTTGATTAAGTTCATATTAAATAGTTTAATTAAATCGTGAAGTTGTGTCTGACGCGGACAAAACATTGATAATCACACAAAATCTACCAGGAATATTTAAACGAAACTTTTACTATCTTACAGACAATTTTATTATCTATCTTTTGGTATACGCCTTTTTTTTAGTTAAAGAATACTATCTTTTATTTAATTTTTTCGACTAAACTTTTGAGAGTTTTGGACGCAGCGCATACCATTCTCTGGTCGCTCAAGGTCGCCGGAGTATATCGTCGCCTTAATGAACAATAAGAAGTCCGTGAAAGAAACACTTGGAAGGATTGCGACTGACCTTAAGCAATGGTCCTTCGATAACGCCGGACGCGCCGCCACTGGCCTAGCTCAGTACTCACAATCGACACGCATTGAAGTCAAATATGCATGAACGCGGAAAACGAAAAGGTGAAGAAACTGTTAGTGCTTCTTATTTATTTAAGGACCACAAAACAAAATAAAGACAATTCATTGCATAGGTAACACTGAGTATTAACGTTTAGGTCGAAACTGTATTCCTATAAATATGCGTACAACATCACCTTAAAGAAACGATGACGATTTCTTGACTGTGACTTGACCTTGCGATGGATTTTGGAGAAAGTTTCTTGATTATTTACATAATAATTAGAAAAATATAAATATTTATGAAGTATTTAAACTCGATGAAGTTATGTAGATAAGTATTTATTTAAATCTAGGCTTGTGGTTACTCAGTTGTTCGTAACTTAACATTAAAAGACAAGAAACTCACTAACCATGGGTCTAGAATTCTAGATCAAGATATTAGTGCCCTTATCCACTATAGACAGCGGTTCTGCATCCGCAGAAACGCGACGGGCGTGTCATTTTGTGGACCTCCTTGAAAAAAAGGTAGCCGTATGCCATCGAAACTAGTCGGACGAACCAGGCTACATTCACAGTGAGTTAATCCGTATTTCACAGTCTATAATTTATTTATTTATTTATTTATGACAATACGTGCAACATCATAATGGTAAGGCACTCACATCTAGAATTCTAGAGTTCTAAGTTAGTGAGCTTCTTGTCTATAGTTTTGAGTTACCCATAATTTTGTAATTATTTATGATAAAGTAGGGCCCTTATCCTTCCTAAAATACTTCATCCAGTTTAATTACCTTATTAACGAAGGTTGAGGAAGTCGTTGAGTTTTTACGTCATCATTATACTTATTTCGTGGTCTAGCCTTTCCCAACAATGTTGGGGTCGGCTTCTAGTCTAGCCGGATGCAGCTAAATACTAGAGATGTGTGTTGTGTGTGGTGTTTTGTGTTGTGTGCATTGTTGTGTGCTGTGTCGTGTGTGTATCCAGTGTCGTGTTGGATTGTGTGTATGTGTCCAGTGTTGTGTTGTGTGTGGTGTTTTGTTGTGTGTCGTGTTGTGTGTGTGGTGTTCTGTAGTGTGTTGGGGTGTATGTATGTGTCCAGTGTTGTGTTGGGTTGTGTGTTGTGTGGATTATATAAGAATGAAGATCAATTGGACTTTGATGGTTATGAGTTTGGAGTCGCACCACAACACAAATTTCTAGTCGTTCGTGTTGCAGGTTCCGACTTATTATACAGTGTTGGCTAAAGAGTGTCATGTGTGGACGATTTCGTGGAAGATTAGGCGACACCACGCAATGCAACACGATGCTGTCACTTTGTGTGCAGTAGATTTTTAGTTTCAGTTTGATTATGTATATGTATTAGTCTTTTGATAAGTTCATATTATATAAATACATTTTTGTGGGCCCTTGTTGACTGAATAAAATAAATAAATAAGTCGTATAGTTAGTTTTTAACCCTTGGACCGTCACGTGAAAAAAGTTAAAACGTGCCCTCGCCGTGGCACCAAGCTACGAATTATACTCTTTTTTTTACTATAGATAGGCATACGTTTGACCACTATCTCACCTGATGGGAAGTGATGATGCGGTCTAAGATGGAGCACGCTTGCCTAAAAGTTACCTGTTCACTCTTGACTTAAAGACTCCCAGGTTGTAGCTATCAGGAAACACAGACTTGGGCAGGGAATTGCACTCCTTAGCAGTACGCACAAAGAATGTGTTCCCAAAACGTTTTGTGCGTGTGGGTGGGATGTCCACCATGTACCGGTGGCGCATCGCCGTACGTCTTGTGGTCCGATGATGGAACGGGCTCGGTGGGATTAAATTATGCAATTCCGTCGCACACTCCCCAAAATGCAACCGATAGAAAACCGACAGGCCAGGAACTCGGCGGCGATGCTCAATACTTTGGAGCATCGACTCGACGAGCCTATCATTGCCGATGATTCTCTTTGCTCATGTAATTACGTATCGTGGCGTGCTGGGCCCATTTTAGTTTGTCATCTACGAGTACTGTGGCAGTCAAAAAGTTTATAAATAGGCACAGTAATAGCGGCTTCGGTAAAATTCTAAACTAATCGAGCAAACCTGAAAAATACTCGTAATACTCGTAATTAAAGAGACTTCTATTCTAAGAATTTGTATCATGAAAGTCATATACCTACTTATACGTGAACGAAGTATTCCGTAACACAGTAGAATATAAATAAATAAATTAACGAAGGTCATTCCTGAAACGCAAGTCAACGGCGCGTTTAAAAAACGCGGTGTGCTTAGGCCCTTAGTCGTGGGCATCAGCAAGTTACATAATAATTGTAGATAAGTAGGTACTAGTGTAGGTACACTACCAACATTATATGTACAAAGGAAAATAATGTATAAAAATGTAATTTTATCAACCTTTAAGTTCAGTGTTCGTTAACATTTCACTCTGTTTTCTTTTCTATACGGATCATAAACGCGATGTACGAACCGTTCCATAACGGTAGTTTATCGGTACCCCATTTGTACCCTTTTGAGCCTATACTCGAAAGGGTACCAATAAAGTAAGGCCTTCAATATTGATATCGACTTTTAGTATCGACTCCGACGGCATAAGTTATTCACGTTTTACCTATTGTATTTTATTAAATACTAAGTTAAGTATACTATAAACATAGCCCATGTTACTCGGTGATAGCTTAGTATAGATAACGGAATTATCAACCGACTTCAAAAAGAAGGAGGTTTTTTTTTTTTGTAGTGTGTACTAGTTACATTTTTGTGCTAATTTCAGGTAAGAAGGAGGTTCTTATTTCGACACGTATATTTTTTTTTGGCCACGCGTAATTTTTTTCCGTGTAATCCGATTTCGATAATTCTTTTTTTAGTTGATAGTGTATACCTCAAAGTTGGTCCCATAAAAAAATCATGAAAATTTTCCACCCTTAAGGGTAGAAAAATAAGGAATGACTGAATTTTTGGGATGTCATCGTTTCGTAAATCATTTGTGTGATAAGAAGTAAGCACTAAAAAGCGTAAAAAATCTTTTTTACAAAAAAGTCAACTGCCTTCAAAAAGTAAAATTATATACTTTAAATTCGCAAGTCGGCGGCTTTGGTTTTCTTTCTTGTTTTATATTGCCACCGACTTGCGAATTTAAAGTTATTTTTTACTTTTTAGTTTTTGAAGGCGGTTGTCTTTTTCATAAAAAGGTTTTTAAAATCAGTTAAATAAATATTTTTTGAGTGTATCCATAGCAAATGAGTTGGGGACTTCTAACCCGATTTTGGGGCGAACTTGGGGTCATACACTATCGAACACAAATTAAAATCGTTTCACAGCTGACGAAGGTATAGACGGAAATACATACAAAAAAAATATATAATCTTATAAAGAAATATTTTTGACTCACTAGTTGCTACTCGTTACTACTTTTAGAAATGCGCTTAGCACTTCTCAATTTCTTCATTAGAAAAAAGCACCCATGCGAAGCCGGGGTGGGTCGCTAGTATTATTATAATACATAGTTCGTTTCACGATGACAAAAAGTAGCCAAATCTATAGATGTAAAGGTGATATTGTTGAAATAACTGTATTTTAGTGATATTCTTTTAGCGTACTGTACTACGTTTTACACGAGCGGCCTGTGGGCTAGATATACTCAAAAATCGTTCACAACGCGTTCAGGGTGCTGTTGAGGCTGCCCCGCTACTGCAGCGTTTTTTTCGACGTTCGAAAAAAAGCGGCTGCTGTTTGTACAGTCAACAGCAAAAGTAGATGATCAAAATCAGAAATTCAATACTAATGAACGGAGTTCGCGTCAGAACTGTGTGGCGTCGAAGTGATGCAAAAGTATGTGTGTGACAATCACATACTTTTAATAAATAAACTAATAATAAATGATATATATTAGTGTTAGTAAATTAGTATTGAATTTCTGATTTTGATCATCTACTTTTGCTGTTGACTGTACGTAAATCGCTGCTGCGCCATTTCTCATGGAATGGTGCAGCCACGGTGAAGCCGCTGTGTATCTATTTATAAATGAATTTGTTTAGCATGTCAATCAAATTATCATAGATAGTTTTCTTAGTAGCAAATGAGTCATGGTCACTTGAATAAACACGTTACCTAAATAATGAAAACAAAAATCGTAATGAAGCTTATTACATGTAGCAATGAAATAACGATATTTTTCTATTGTTAAAATAAATCGAGTTTTATCATCATGTCAACCTTGAGACGCCCACTGCTGGGCATGGGTCTCCCCCCAAGGGGGGTTCAGCCATAATCGCCTTGCTTGGCCGGTGCATGTTGGCGATCGCAGTAGATGTTATGGTATGATTATGTTATGAATCATCATCATCATCATTTCAGCCAAAAGACGTCCACTGCTGGACATACGCCTCCCCCAAAGGGGGGGTTTTGCCATAATCGCCACGCTTGGCAGGTGGGTTGGCGATCGCAGTATGGTTGTTACAAAGGCACAGAGAACGCTGCTGCCCATTCTCTGGTGAGTCCCTTAGTCGCCTCTTACGACACCCACGGGAAGATATGGGATGTTATGAATCGAGTTTAGTTAATCCTAAAAGTAATGTTTTAAAAATGTAGCCACGACCTTTATGTCAAGAGCGAGTGTGGCCGTCGACAAGCATGACACCGTGACACTAACGCGTTCAATTTCTCATTAATCTTTAAAGGCAGCGTGACAGACAGACTGCTTTCAACAGAAATAACTATTTGTCTTTATTAGAATAACACGCGACATTTTGGATATTTTTGTACGTAAGTATTTATATAATAAATAACATTTGTGTAGACATTGTTAATTAACGAGAAGTGTCTGTTCGTTTGAACGAAAATAAATAATTCTTAAATAATAAATCATTATTAATATAGATTATTTAAATAAATATAGAAGTTGTGTCGCGTGAGTATAGACACTTATCAATAAGACACCTAATGATTATGACAAGATGACCTTATGTCATTAGGTGGTTCATAATAATGTGGGTAGTTAATAATATTGTGACACATGACAATATGACGATAAGAATTTTGACAGCTGTTATCAATCATCAAATTATCAACAAGCTTATTATTGTACTATAATAAAGTCATTAATATTGAACTAAAACTTCTTGAATCAAAATATAAACAATGTAAGTATGTAGTTGCCCGATTTTTTAAAAACATTACTCTAGTATGGCTTTCGATAACATTTCATAATAAAGTCTAGGTGAGTTCAAAGATACGAAATTACATTATCACTCAACAATTTTGTCACCGCCTAAAACGTCGGAAAATTCCTAAATAGATCAAAAATATTCAGTAACAACCAACGTGTTTTTACAGACACGTTCATGAAAATAAACCCACATTGTCAACCGCTTTTAGAATCAAAACCAATAGCCCTATATGACCCAAAAACCACACACCACTTACCTTAAATTAGGATGAAGCTCGAAATGGCGATCAACAATTGTTTATATTTTTCCACGTAAACTCGCGAGTACTTATCGTCACGGACACGCGACGCGGGCGAGCCCCGATTGAGGAATGAATGAATTCAGGGGTTGCGACGGTGGGCGGGGCTGCTCTGAGCCGCTAGCACCCAGGCGAATTCAAAAGTCGCACCCTCCCTGCACATCAATAAGAGAAACAACCTCCTTAAATTCACAACTTCGTGGAAAACTCTTCGTGATTCTGCGGACAACCAACTCGTTTACGAAGTTATTCGTCTTATGAATGTTCGTTAATTGTGATGTGCTTCTGAATTTTGTTGGTTGTTTATATTTTATTGTGAGGGAGTCTTCTATTGAAATAATTCGCAGAATCATGTCGACATAAAGGCGCAATGTCTCTCATAACGTTGTCTGGATTCTTGAGCGTTGTGTGGGATTATTAAATCGTATCTCGCTGTGCTGAAATAAATGGAGAGATGATTACAAAACTTTAACTGCGAATGTGTTAGTTCTGCTCGAAGATCCATTCAGTCGCCAGATCGACTTAATTTTACCTTTGCGATTTGAGTAAATATAGGTAGACGGATAACTGAGGGGGCAGGTTCGACCTTGAACTGGAAGACGCAGCGTTGGTAGGCCTTCTACCTGATGGACCGACGACATCGTCAAGGTCGCGTGTAACCGGTGGATGCAAGCGGCAGGTTGCTGCTCGTTGTGGCGTTCTATGAGGGAGGCCTATGTTCAACAGTGGACGTCTTCCGGCTGATGATGATGATGGGTCAATGTTCTACATCTGACTGTGAATACGAACAATCTGCACATCATATCTTATGTTTTTTTGGCAGAAAGAACGCAATATTATGTTGGATAGTGTACAAGCTACATCCGGAGCAGTTTTAAAATTAATTTCCGTGCGTTCAAGCGATTTTGCCATGCCTATTATTGGAATCAAATTTAATGTAACATCTCACTTTTTAGGGCCTATTGATTATGTTAATTATAATCCGTGGTGCTTAGCAACTGGGCCTCTCCCAGTTGTAAACGTCCCTTTGCGCCTATTGGCCTAGTTCTGTTCTGTCTCCTGCTTGATTTGGAGGGAAGTGGAAAATATGTTTTTCTTACTCCTCCGCTGTTCTTTTCTGGTTAATTTCGTTGCGGGATCCAAGACAGTTGATTCGTTTCTCCGGGACTCGTCGAGCTTCATTGCTTTGGCGCTTTTCTGGTGATGACTAACCGCGGAAAGCACAGCTTATCTATGACCGATCGATTCGTACAGATTTTACTTAGCCACTAGCTCCTTTAAGGGTGTTACTACACCCTTAATAGTAGATTGTTATACAAGGAGCTAAAATGACCCATTATATACGAGGTAGTTTTACTCCCGAGCTTTAGCGAGGGAGTAAATAGAAACGGAGTTTTAATGGGTTTTAGCGCCGTGTGTTACACTATACTTTTCACTACGATTGCGAGAAATTAATTACGGTCACTACCAATTCAATTTGCAATTAGAGAAAAATTATAAAGATTTCGCGCCAATGTCTTTTTTTTGTTTCTTCTGTAGCCGCAACACATTGCATGCATTCTACCAGAGATCGCCGATTTTAGTTCCATTTTCAAAATTAAAATGAGGTTCTTTTTTTATGAAACAGTAATAAGTCGAGTCTTTATTCATGATTATTCTACTTATGACTAAAGACTTTTTCATTTTTGTAGGCTCATTGTCATATTTGACACACAAAAATTAAAAACAAAAAAAAACTTTTTTCCCTAGACGATGAAATGCTATTTTATCCCCGCTCTGGTATGCTACAATGACGGCCTTTTTGAGCAAGAGAAGAGAAAAGATTGGTGTAGTAACACCCTCGATTGCCCATCGATGACATCGGTCGACGTTGATCGATTAACCCGAGCTATAATCCATCAGTAATAATAATCAAGCAGCTCGATCGACATCGACTAATAAATTCTACTATCGACCTATTGTCGATCGAAAATCAATCGGTTGATCTGGTAGAAACTATCGATCGACGTCGACTAATCCATTCTACCATCGTTCGATGCCGTCGATCGACGATCGATCGATTGGTCTGGTAACACCCCAATGTTTAAATGTAAATGGAAAATAGTTAACATTCCTTTGGATTTATCGTGTTAATGATGAAGCTTATTTTTTTTTTATTATCTTTGTGCGACTGTGGTATCACTGCGACCAGAACTGATCTATTGAGATCGCCGCTTGTGTTGGTGTTCGAGATCGCCACCAAACCCTGCAGCTGTGATGAACTGCAGGATCTGCTTTGGGGCGATCTCCATTAGTTCATCCGGGCTTAACAGGTATTTGCCCAGATGATTGTTGTGCTTGTCCATTAGTGCTCCGCATTTCCCCAGAAAGTGAAGTGGCGTTTCATCAGCCTCCTTACAGCGACTGCAGGTTTGCGTATCACTTAACCCCAGGTGGAACATGTGCTTGTTTAAGGGCGCGTATTCGATTTAGCGCATCTCAAAATCTAAACGATTGCTAGAACGGCGTAGCAGCATTGACACACACTAGTACAATACAAAGGTCCGTTTGTGTGAATCAGAAAAAAAAATATGCACGAAATAAGCACGAATCATTGAAATTGATCGGCAAACGACAGCGCGCGATGTTTTACAGTGCTTTTTAAAATAATTGTCTAAAATAAATGAACTCGTATAACGGACTGAAAAATATTCTGTATATTAAGCATAATATTTACTTTCATAAAATTAATATATCAGTTATGTTTTTATTCAAATACTGGTGAAAAAAAATTGTCCAAGTGAACCGATTTTCTACTTTTTCAACATTGTTTTTTAATACATAATAGTAATATTTTCGTAATTTTGGTTCTGTAGCTGTCTTTATGACTGTATATCCTGTGGGAAAAACGCATAAAATAAAATATTTTGGCATATTGTAATGGTTGTATTCGTCCTGAAAGTTCACCCTGACGTCTATTTTCGTAAAACGATATGAAAGAATTGTCTTTGCTTCAAAAAACCATAATTAAAAATTATACTTTTACTCTGTAGCTGCCTAAATCAAGACTTAATCTTTTCGAAAACTGTAATTGTCTTTAAATAATCTGCTCACATCATTACGATATTGATCTGGGCAAAACAAGAAAACAAGAAGTTTTCGTCACGAATCGAATACACGCTCTTAAGCAGCAATGTCCTGTAGTGGCTCTAGCTACAATGCGCAGGTTGTTCCTACTGAGTGATAGGACTTAGTTACTAAACTTGTTACATACTGACATTGTAATAACAGTAACGCTGTAACGATAATTGGTCTAATGTGAATGAATGGAGTATAATACTGTTATATGAATGTTGTATGAATGACCACAAATGAGTACAGCCGACTATGAACGCTGATTGCGTAATGTCGCTTTGCAGTATATAGGGGGCTGGTAATTAGTGTATGAAATTTAAACACGTGATTGTGTGCATGATAACAAACAACTTTCCCGAAGAAAAAATGTTTTTTGTACTGGTTCACTTTTATTTCAATAACACAACAGCCGTATAAAATTTGGGCTTATGTTTAACGAACCTCCAGATCTACTAAATTATCACCAATAGTAAGTAAATTAAAACCAAAAATAGTAAATGGTCACCAAAATGGTGTTTCCTAAAGTATTGTAGAAATGTATGAGTTTGACTGTAAAAAGCGATTTGATTCTGGGGGTCGTAGGGGGTCACAGTTCTAACCTAACCTAACCATGTCGGATCCGCCCCAGGGGGGTCAAAAAGATTTTGGTTATTTTGCACACTAAGTTTTGGTGACCATTTAGTACATTTGGTATAACTTAGTATATTTTTTTGGTAAGGGAGCTTAAGATCCTAAAGTATTTTTTGGTGATCATTATATTTTACCCTAAAATTTGGCGCGCCTTTGACCTATCAGCTGTTACCTGCAAAAACATTTTTTCTTTGGGAAATTTGTTCGTTATCATGAACACTAATTACCAGACGCCCTATACATCGTGCAAGGCGACGAAAAGTGCAGATATGCTATTCTCTAACGTTACTATTTGTGGCTGTGCTCGACGGCGAACTCGACATCGACATTCATTTCATTTCATTTATTCTTAAACATTATATTATTATTATTGTGTTTAAAATATTTTTAGCAGCACTTACCAACATACACTAAATACAAAAAAATACTAATAGTAATAAATAATGGCTAATAAATTCAAATGTCAAGTTAGTAAATTAAAGAGAAAAACAATTGTCATAAAAACATTCAATATGTCCGTTTGAACAAATAAAATAAAATTAAAAACAATGTCTACAAATCGTTAATGAAGTATAGACACTGTCTTCATCATTTCAACCTTTAGACGCCCACTGCTGGACATAGCCTAGACTAGGCCTAGCATAGCATAGTATAGATAGTATAGACACTTAGGTATTTAACAGGAATTTCCGAAGCTTTGTCTTAAATGCGGATGTGTAAATTAGATCTTTTGTGAGTGTAGCGGGTAATTCATATAAATTGACATACGCGAACGTTAACGCGATCAAATTAGTTAAAAAACTCAAACTATGCCCTTTGTGCAGTATGTGCATGCGTGACGTATACAACGACATAACTTGAACATACTCTATGGATATCATTGCACCTAGTATGTTTGTCTCTTTATTTTGTACAGTGGAATTTTATAGGCTGTTGTACAGGTTTTTAAAGTTACTGTTTTCATTAGATATATTGCAGGAATGTGATTATAGCTGGTAAGAGTTCGGCACTGCTTAGACTGGTTAATTTGTGAGGCAGTCTCGTCCACGAAAAAAAAGTTACAGTAGCAATTTAGTGTTTAAATATAAAAAGTTTTTTCAAAAAAAATGTAATGTGTGTTCTGTGCTAAAGGTATTTATCACTTTTTAGTTTTTGAAGGCGGTTTTCTTTTTTTTTTTAAATCTTTTTATTTTTCGCTTTTTAGTGTTGCCTTAACATCAAAATCCATTAAAAAATGGCAACACACTTAAAAGAGACTGTAAGTCCTCCAGTGATTGAAGAAACTAAAACATCGTCTAAGTAAGTTTTTTTGGGAATTTGTTGATTTTCTCAAAAAGGGCTGTACCAATTTTGATAAAATGTATATGGGACCTTTTCGGAATAAACCCCTTTCGAACAAAAAAAGAATTTTGCAAATCCGCCTATATATGACAGAGTTATGCCCGAACATACATAAAAAAAAAAAACATTCGAATTGATAACCTCCTCCTTTTTGAAGTCGGTTAAAAATGGCAACCGTTTCCCTATATAAAAAATCAATGCATTTCACTCAATTACTCCGAAACCTTGTAGCAAATAACTATGAAACAATTTCGAAGTTATTTAATTTGGCAGACAGATCCTACAGATTTGGTCCTTTGGTAAAAAATTAAGAGAATAATATATTTCCACTTAGTCATAATGATGTCTTTTGAACATGATTTTAAATTCGATTTCTATAAATAAATAGAAGAGACTGTTCTATAGTCCAAGCTACAGTCTGCTGGCACATTTTACGAACATTTATTATAGTGACACTTAAGCTTCATAAACTTTACTAGAAACGTTAAACACGCAGTAAACTTTGAACTTATCACTGTCCGTAACATTTATACCGCCCCTTCTGTAGTTAATGTCTCGACAACTGCTGTTCGTAACGTTTTGTGTTTAAGTTGTACTGATTCTGTAACAATTTCCTGCTGTGGATTTAGGGGAAGTGAAATTGAAGTTTGCTGTCCATACTTAGCATTAGAGGTCACCTAAAGTTATTTTGTATACATTAAAAACTTTATTGTTCTTCACTACACACACACTTCATCTCTTTTTTATATAGAAATAAAGTGAAAAATGTGAGTTTCAGTAAAGAAATTGGTCAACTGCTTTCTCCAGATTCCTAAGTATCGACCAAAATTATGAATGCACATCAAACTCAATCTTGAAATCGATCTTTGCATATAGCCAATATAAGGCTGAGTTTATAATCTTTATTCTTGAGAGAGCTTACCTCAAGAAGAAGTTAGTCAGACCGCGGATCAAGATATAATTTTGGGCTAATAACCATGATATCACCAATCGATATGCTTTTCGTAATGATCATGTAAGCTTTTTTTTTGTCATGTGGATCTTCTAAACCTTAGAATATCCACATGACAAAAGAAAAACTAACATGATCCTTCTAACCATGAAGCCGTAGCTTTTTCAAATTTTCCATATTGCCTGCAAAAATAGAGATTAATTTGGATTTACTTTTTCCTAAATCCTTTTTAAATTGGTTCTTCTGTCCACACATTACCGATGTGATCGACCTGCCGTGGCGCATTGCAGGGCAACGTGACGAGATAGACAAGTAAACACCAGGCTTAACGGGTTTTATTGCCGCTTACACATCTGAGCAAGCGCTAGTACTACCGGTGTCCCCGATTATCATATTATATGGCCAAAACAAAGTTTGGAAAATTGTACGGATATGGGAAAACTGAATTTTGGGTTGTTAATTATTAATTAGTATACAGTGAAGCTTTTAACGGATTATAGTTGGTTTGCGTTTTATTAAATGCAGCCTTTGTAGTAGCATATCTGCTTGATAATAATTTCAGCTCTTTTTTAATATTTAGGTACTACTTATCCTTATATTTTGTTGTTTGGATCTATTTGCTTTTTCCTTTAGGGTATGATCTAAAAGTCAGAACTATGTTGAGGCCATAAGGTTTAAAATCGCAATTCGCCAAAATTTATAAAAATGATATAAAAAAAAAAAAATCTTTCCTAGACATCAAAGATGGTGAACATAAACATCATAACATAACATGGCTGCTATTTATTGTGTAAAGCGTAAACATCAAAATTAGAAATTAAAGAGCAAAATAACTTCATAAATAAAGTGAAATGTACCCAAGTACAAAATTAAGGCAATTTAGCGAGGAGAATCTGTTTCTTATACGAATTAAATTGCCCCATTAAACTGGGATTATATGAAGCCGGTTTCTATACATTTATGAGACCGGGTCGTCTTTTGTCCTTGTTTTTAAAAAATACGAGAATCAAAATCGTTTAAACCCTGGTTTAGACCTTTGCAGTACCAACTTCGATGTGATAAGATCATTGCTATCTTTCTTCTTTATTTTTCTATTAAAAAAAAGATTCCCCACACTATGAATTTTCCTGTGTCGTGGGTGCGTTGACAAACATATAAACTCACATACACAAACACAACGATGTGTGGGCCATTCAAATATTTGTTCCGTGCGGGAATAGAACCCGCACACGTTATATAGACCTATCTATCTGTGTGCAAAGAAATGTAACCATGTACTTATTGACATTGTCCCACTGCAGGGTAAAAGGTTTTTTTAATGCAGAGAAGCAGCGTTCTCTGTGCCTTTGTAACAACCATACTGCGATCGCCAAATCGCCAACCCGCCTGCCAAGCGTGGCGATTGTGGCAAACCCCCTCCTGGGAAGGCCTATGTCCAGCAGTGGACGTCTTTCGGCTGAAATGATGATGATGATGAATGCAGAGAAGGCAATGAGCAGGATCACCACGCTTGTTCTCAAGGGCGGATTTGCAATTTTGTGCAGATACATCTTATTATTTCAGGTTTCCTCAATATGTTTTTCTTCTCTGTTAGCAGTGATCTCCATGATAAACTTAGAAAGTACATATTGTTACGGCTAATACCCGAAATGCGGCTACACTTAGTTTTCTTTCTTCTCAGTCGTGCACTCCTGACGGAGTGATCGTGGTCATGGATCGTCTGAGTGGTTGGTTGCGGCTTTTGCGAGACTTCTCCATCTCTCTCTGTTCGCGGCACTGCGTGTACACTCGATCAGGGAACACTGTGTCGTCGATTTAATAAGGTCTGTCCATCTTGTGGTTGACCAGCCGCGAGATCGTTGACCTTCTACTTTTCCCTGTACTACTAATCGCTCCAAAGTTTTAGCCGGTTACAACTAGGTGCAGCCAGCGACATGTGGTTAAACTTAGATGTATCCTACTTATCTTCGGTTAAAACTAGGTTTAGTCTTCATCATAGCGGCTAGAACTAGGTGCAACTGCACACCGACGTCAGGGGTACTCCAATGTTCGGTTTGGTTCCTTTAACCTCTGTCATGTTTAGCGAAACGCAATTGATCGATTTGCAAAACTCGGCCATGCTTTTGGAAACGCGCGTGCCATTTTTTTTTTTTCTGTTAATCGGCTCTAAACTCTATTCTAAGGGCATTAGAGTCCTACCAAACGTGTTAAAACTATTGAGAATTAGATTATCTATCGTTTAGACGCAAGTTTGCAACATCACGGAACCAATTTTTATTTTCAATCGACATCCAAAGTTTGACGAAGCCATTTTGTATTATTTTGTAATTTGCTGTGGTCGTGTTGATTTGTGCTCGAAAGCAAAATGCCTTAAAGTATTGTAATTTATTGGTTTTTACTAATGTGATGGTTCTAAATTAATCTAGAAAACCTGTTCTGTGATAAATCAACGTTTTATTTACTGATACTATAAGTGAAATGTGCTAAAATCGAAATAGTCGAACGCGTGTTTGTTGTCGTTGTGTTTTTACGTATTACAAAGTGGTAATTTAACTTAATTACATGAAATCGCGGGAAACTATGTGTGACATGATAAAGTTTAGACATAATTCTAACCACAAAACGTAAAAAGTTCCATAATATCTTGAAGATGTGCTGGATTACATGAATTTTGGCGCCAAGTGAGTACTTTGTAACGATTTTTTTTGTTTTTTTTTGTTTTGGTCTCGCTAGTTTCCAGCTAGACACGGTTCACTTTCAGGGTTGCGGCTTTTTTTCACGTTTGGTATTCGTTTGATTGTGATGCACAATATGCGTATATTTGTAGTGTTGGTTTATGTCTTGGTTGTGATTTTTTTATTTATATTATTAAAAAAAAAACATACCAAATTTCATCAAAATCGGTTTAGCCGTTGCGTCGTGAAAACGTAACAGACAGACATAGTTACTTTCGCATTTATAATATTAGTATGGATAAGGAAAAAAAATTAATTTGGGATTATTTAAAATATATACATAGGTATATGTATTATAATTTTTTTATTATTGTTTTATTTTTTTTTACTTTACTTTTTTTCATAATATACATATTTTTTTAATCTTATTAAATAATGACTTATTTACAAATATTTTTTTTACGTATTTACGAATATTAAAAAATAAAAATAATGTGATTTAGGAAATAAAGGTAATTATTTCTAACCCTTTGTAAAAAAAAATAATAATTAATATGATTTAAAAAAAAATAACGGGATAAATTACATATTTTAAATATTAATATTTTTTTTTTTTTTTTAATTTTTTTATGTTTATTATGTATTATATACGTTATTTTATTAAAATATTTATTTTACATTTTTTATTTGAAGTTTTATTCGAACCCGATATTTTGTTTTAAATATCGGGTTAATTAAAATTACTTGGTCAGATGCAACCCTAGCTTCTACAGCCGCCATCTTGCGAGACTTGGGGTTCATTCAAGGTCGTTGCGTGTAGTTGCGTGTGTTTTTAGACAGAAAGTCGTTGTAAGTATTTGTTGTTATTTTATTAAAAATGTAATTAACTGTGGTAGTTTTATACCATAAATATAAACTATAGGATTTGATCTATTCGTCACATGAATGAAACAGGTTAGTTGAGAGCATAGTGTCATCGTAATTTTAGTTTGAAGTCGCTATGCTTTTGTTTTATAAAAAATCTTCCTTTGTGTTTTCTGTCCATTATCTAAGCAGTTTATAGACTTATGGGAAACTTTTTATATTACTATTAGAGCTAATGAAGTGACCTTTCTAAACATAGCTATATTTTTGTTCTAGGTTGTGTAGTTTTTGTGTAAATCGGCTATGATTGTCCGTCTAGTTTTATTGGTGAATGCGGTGGTGTTCCGCGTGGTGCGTGTAGATTCGATTATTATTTTTATGTAGATTATCTACCCAATTATTACTGTTTCTTATTAAATAGTACAAATAACTATTCTAGTATTTAAAAATGATGGAAACTATATACTTAGAGCCGTATTTTTTTCACAATTCAACGTTATTTGACTGAAACCGGCAAAATATGCTCGACCTTGACTTTAGTCTCGTATAAAATATTCTACACATAATTTCAGTCAAAACAAAATACGTTATTTTGTTCTTTATCTAATTGTCAACACAGAACAGTAAACACGCTTACGCTAGGCCACTTGGTTCGGTTTTAAACAAAGTTTTAATGAGGGCGGCCGCGCTGAGCGTTAAGGGTCAAATTTCAATGGTAGGGTTCAACGTTTTTTGGGCGGCAAAAGCTTCAGAGCGGTTAAACTCTGTAGATAGAAATAGGAGCCCCGCGCAGTGGAGTTCCGTCGATCTGTCGTCGACTGTCGCCTTCTGCTCGGTGCACGGAACGGAGCTCGGAGTTCGGAATTCGGAACTTAGGGCACCAAACCATTGTTTGGTAAACACTACTTAAAACTAGGTGGTAGCCGCAGTTCGAGTTTTAGCAAGAAATTGAGAGAGAAAACCACGTCGGTACTGTCCGTGCCCGGTAGCGGACCCACCACCTCGAAAATAAGTGACGGCTGCCTTAACCATTACACCATCGAGACATCTCGAAAATATACTTGATAAGTACATTTATTTTGATTTAACAAATACAAAACTGGTAGTCTCAGCTGCATTCGGTTGAATTAAAAGATGACCCCAACATATCAATTTAAGCAGAAAATGGCGGTAGGAAACCAAAAATTACAACATTAATTTCGGCTATTAAAAGGCTTATCATATAATAGCTGAAATTATTGTTGTTAATTTGCTTTAGTCTTTAGTCTGACCGCCACACTTAATTTCCAAGAAAGCTACTACAAAATCGATCATTAAACTTGGTTAGACAATTACAACCGTTTGGCCAAATATCGATCGCGTAACCGCTAGTGCTACAATGGATAGGCAGCAAAATAACATTACATAAGTAATAACTTCAGTTACTCCAAGAGATAGGTAGAAGTGTAAAGTCAAAGTCAAAACATTTATTTCTATTAAACTATTTACAGGCACTTATAAGTTGTTATAGTGTCGGTCAGTTAGTCAGAAAACTTGAAGCTAGGTGCCCATTCTAAAACGTAAGTAGGTCTTTATAAAGAAGAACAGGGAACAAACTCCAATACTCATTTCAATGTACATTTTACAAAATCCTTGTTACATTATTCCTGTTTCTCTATACTCGTAAATGTGATGGCTGTGTATGTAAAAAGAAACATAAAACTATATAAGAAATTAAAATCAGAGTTTACCTACATGATTGCTGACCCCCACCAGCCAAAGGACAGTTTCTAAGAATGTTTTGAATAAGCCCAACAAAACTGCTGTTCATTAAAAAACTGGACAGGACTCACGATCCAACTTTATCAACATGGCTCTCATGGCACAGCATAATCGTATTGTACTGGTCCCACTGCTGGAATCCAGGCCTACCTAAGTAAACCCACAACGCGGGTCCAGTGTGAAGCACATCAAAACTAATATAAAAAACTGAAAGGACAATGCCAGAAAGTTTATAGAACTTTGCCCCACTCAATAAAAGTAATGGACAAGCTTGAAATGTGTAACATCTTACTGCTTATTAATTGCTGATAACTAAACATTAGTCTTAATGACTTCAGAACTTGCCGTTTCTGTTTAAATCAAAAAACTGTATTTGAATTTCTTTTAGCATTGTGTAATCCGCAAGTAGTAATAATAATAATAATGTTGTTTTTTTGCCAACAAAAAAGTTCTTTACATTTCCTTATGGTCTACATTATGTGGTCTATTAGGTAATCAAAAAAACAACAAATATAAGACACAAAGAAAGCATTTTGCTAATGAACTCGATTGTGGAGTTGTGTGGAGTTCCATTGTGTCTCGTGGAAACAAGACAAGCCAAGAACGCAAGCAAGTTCTAAAGAAAAACAAATTATCATAATAAGGTTCTATAATCATTACAATTATTTTATTAATTTACATTTTCTGTAAATGGGTGGGGCAGGATCTGGCATTGTCATTTATGTATAACTATATGTTTCTTTTTTATTTGATTGCGCTAATCTATGGAACCTATGGAATCTATGAAGTCCGTATGGTGCCGGACGTAAATAATAGCACCATCCCATATCTTACCGTGAGTGTCGTAAAAGGCGACTAAGGGACGTACCAGAGAATGGGCAGCAGCGTTCTCTGTACATTTGTAACAATTATACTGCGATCGCCAACCTGCCTGCCAAAACCCCCCTTGGGGGAGGCCTATGTCCAGCAGTGGACGTCTTTCGGCTGAAATGATGATGATGATGAATCTATGGAACTTAACTAACTTAAGAATGTTGAGATGGATGTGTGGAGTTACCAGAATGGATAAAGTCAGAAATGAATATATTAGAGGAAGTTTGAAAGTGGCGTCAGTGACAGAAAAGTTGAAAGGGAATCGTTTGTCTTGGTATGGGCATGTGAAGAGAAGAGATGAAACGCATGTGACCAAAAGAGCTATGAATATTAATTTGGATAGATGGAGAGGGAGAGGAAGGCCATAGAAAAGATGGATGGATTGTGTGAAGATTGATATGAATGAAAAGGGAATCAGTGAAAGCATGACGTTGGACAGGACGGAATGGAAGAAGAAAACATGTTGAGCCGACCACAAGTAACATGGGATAAGAGCAGGAAGAAGAAGAGAGCTAATCTATGGAACTTCTAGTACCTACGGTTCTGAAAATTCTTTCTCTATCTCCAAAAAAACTTACTTAGACGACGTTTTAGTTTCTTCAATCACTGGAGGACTTACAATATTTTTTAAGTGTGTTGCCGTTTCTTAATGGATTTGGATGTTAAGGCAACACTAAAAAGCGAAAAATAAAAAGTTATTCAAAAATATGGTGGCAATACAAAATAACAAACACAAAGCCACCGCCACCGACTTCCGAAAGTAAAGTAATGTGTGTTCTGTGCTAAAGTTATTTATCACTTTTTTGTTTTTGAAGGCGGTTTTCTTTTTTTTTTGAAAAAACTTTTATTTCTTAATATATCAAAAAATTGTTACCTATAAGAAAATTTACACTGACAAAGTCACAGGTAATAGCTAGTTTAAAAAGTATTTTTTTCTGATAAATAAATGGTACAATCCCAAACCGCTGAATCATTTTATTAGATTGATGTATTATTTGAAAGAGATTCGGTCTGTAGGTAAGTGAATTAGGACCGCTTCATAAAACCATGATTAGGTATCTTTCTCTTCTCAATAAATCTCTATTTCGCTTTCGTATTGATTCCATTGTTGGTAGAAAACAATTGGATAATCCTTCAGCTTTTTCATTAAATAAATAATAGTAGTAAGTAATATTCTAAGCCATGTGGTGCCGCGAAGGGCTTAGCACCACCCCATTCCTACCCGTGGGTGTGGTTGAAGGCGACAGAGGGATATTGACCAGAGGATGGGCAGCAGCGTCCTTCTGAGTACCATAACACCTACTGCGATCGCCAACATGGATCGGCCAAGCATGGCGATTACGGCTGAACCCCCCCTTGGGAGAGACCTATGCCCAGCAGTGGACGTCTAAAGGTTGGCATGATGATGAGTAATATTCTCCCGACCGAATTAGGGCCCTTGTCCTGTCATGCGTATTTTCCCCAGCGCGCGGATCTGATCCGCATGGAGGTGATAATACACTCCTAGCCACACGCAAGACAAAGATTTCGTTTGACGTCACAGTGTCATGCGTGTCGCCAGTGACTAAACTCGTGCGTACTATAACCATGAGTGCGACCCGCGTCACAGTAAAAACAACACTGAAGACAGAAGAACGCCGCTCGTACCTAATCAGGTACGAGCGGCGTTCTTCTGCTTGCTAATCAGCAAGCACGCGGGCTGCTCGCCTGCAGCCAAACCGCGTTCCGCGCCCGTGCTGCCCGTATGATCGGAAAAACATGTATGAAATGATGCGGGCAGCCTGCATGCGGACCAGATCCGCGTGCGGACAATTATCATGACAGGAAAAGGGCCCTCAAGGTCATGGTGACTAATCTCAATAGATACAGGTTCTGTTCTATCTCCTGCTTGATTTGGAGGGAAGTGGAAAATATGTTTTTCTTACTCCTCCGCTGTTCTTTTCTGATTAATTTCGTTGCGGGATCCAAGACAGTTGAATCGTTTCTCTGGGACTCGTCGAGCTTCATTGCTCTGGCGCTTTTCTGGTGGTCGCCACTGTTGATTCTGGCTTACAGGAGTTACAGTGGTTAGGGAATAGTGTGGCGGGCTTGTCCCATAAAAGATACAGGCCAACTATGCAGGGGATATTATAAGGCATAAGTGCACGCCCGTTCCTTAGGTACTCTCAGTCCTATGGAACGTGAACCGGACACGACCAGGGAGATATCACGCACGGACCCAACGGCTACGTGCGTTCCGACTCACGGGGGTGTCTCAAAACAATTCACTTCCAAACTTCGGGTCACTAATAAGAAATTACTAGTTAATGAAAAAACCCGAAAACATTTTCCAAGATAGATGTCCAAGATAATCTTAGAAAGTTCATCATCTGTGTAGCCTTTTCCCATGTATGTTGGGGGCTTCCAGTCTAACCGGACACAGCTGAATACCAGTGTTTTACATGGAGCGACTGCCTGTCTGACCTCCACAATCCAGTTACTGGGTAACACGATACCCCTTGGTAAGACTGGTTGTCACTTTCTGGCTTCTGTCTACCCATAACGACTGTCAACTGTGACCAACAGCTTTACCTTCTTTCTGGGGCATGGAGGGGTGTCAGTATGAAATGGATGGTCACCCATCCAAGGAACGACCGCGGCAAGCGTAGCTTAACCATGGTCAATCGATCCGTACGGTTTTAACTTAGCCATGAGCCCCTCCGATACGAAACTAAAAAGTACATATTCCCTATGAATTGAAAATGTTACTCAGGTATTCGCCCGCTATCGAGCGGAGGCCTGTGTATCTTAACCGGGCCACCACGACACACCTAGACCTAGTACAATTATTTTCTACCTACATTTCTTCTCGTAACAACCGCGTAAATCACGTAATCTCCTGACAACGTAAGATGTCCAACTTGACGTTACTTTCGAACTATAATACTCCATTTACAATAAGATTAGACATATACACAAACCTTTTTTACAGTCCGTTCAACCGATTTTGACTTATATTGCGTTGGTAGCATGACAAATGGTAGCTGCAAAAAACAGTTGTTATTGTAACCACTTTTTTACAAGCTTTTTATTAGCTTCACCTGTATGTTTGTATGTTTGTTTGTAACCGACTTCTTTGGGCGCGATTTTGACCCACTTTAAACAGCCACATTTCGTTCAAACTTTGTAGATTTATCGAGGACCGATGACAATACATAAGTCGTTCAAAATTAGTTGCCGAAAAAACAGCTATTATATACTAGGAAGGTACTGCACAAGCGCCCCTGGTAGAATAAATGTACATAATATTTATATGTCGGAGATGGTTTTTAATCTCAATTATTATTGTGGGTAGTTAACTAAATTTGTTATGATTTGTTTCTCTTATTATTATCAATTTAAGTGATTTTAGTATCAATTATTGTCTATTAATTCGAAACATGATTTATTGAGTACTCACTGTATGCACACTGATTTGTGGTTACTTTATTTCGATAATTGTTATCGATGGTTATATTCAAAACAATTGTTGACATGTTACTTTGAATGTAAAACGAATTACTTTATGAAATCACTATTGTTTATTCATGACAATTATTATTGTGTTATTTGATTACAGATCTTATTAGATTCAGCACATTTTAGTGTTTTGTATCAAGTAAACGCGTGACGCACTTCCGTGCGCATGGGCAGACTTGTATGGAGAGGTTGCAAGGTGGGGGGCATCGCCTTATAAAAGAGCGTGCACTCCGTAAGTATGGCAGTCGATCCTCGGATTCGACTCAGTAAAGAGTTCCTGCTCCCGACAATACTGTCGGTTTACCTGGTACAGCGCTGCTGTATATTCACATAGCTGTATAGGCTTGCTGCTAGCGAGCGATACACTTTGTATTTGGGTGGCTTATGCTACTGTACGAACTATAAACCTTAAGGGTTTGTTCGTTTATCATTGGGTGGCTTAGGCTGCTGTACGAACTGTAAACCTTAAGGGTTTGTTCGTTTATCATTGGGTGGCTTGGCCACTGTACGAACTGTGGGACCTTAATGGTCTATTCGATTAACTGTATTGTTGCTGTACCTTTAACTTACTTTATTCTTGTTACTGTTTACCATTTGTATTGTGTTTTCTTTACTAATAGTGTGTAATTGTTTTTACAGGTCTTGTTTAACCCTAATGGGATAATGGGAACGCCCATACTCCTGACGATGTACTATACCGCTCGGCACTCCTCCTCGATCGCTCACTGACGATCCGACATATAGATATAGATATAACCAAACTAAAAAGTAAAAAATAAATAATAGTTAAAAAAAACTAAAAACACGCTTTTTATAGAAGACCAAACTAAAAAATAGAAAATAAATTAAATAAATTATTTTATTTTAAAAAAAGCGTGGGGTGCATGGTGTCAATAGTTATAAATATTTTATTGACAGATATGAGTAGAGTGATTAATATTTTGATAATATCTAAAAAAACACCCCACGCTTTTTTAATATAAAATAATTTATTAAAATTTATTTTCTATTTTTTAGTTTGGTTTTCTATAAAAAGCGTGTTTTTAGTTTTTTTAAACTACTATTACTACTATTTTTTTACTACTACTATTATTTTTGCCTCTAATGTCATCCTTAAGCCTACAGAATAGAAGTAAAAATCGTTTGAAGGGACTGTAAAAAAGGTTCGTTTGTTTTAAAGTCTAATTTATTGTAAATGGAGTATAGTACGTAAGACATTGAAATGAAAAAAAATCATAATCCTAATTAATTACTTGTAAATCACTGTAACAACGAGTATCATTCGTGAGCATCAAGTTTAACAATATATTGAAAAAAAAATGCACTCCAAATCACGAAATAATCATTGATACATATTCAAATACGTTATTATTATGTCAAATGGGACTTCTTTGATTGTCAGGAATATAGGGCGTCGATCGATACTATAAATCAAGATTACACATACGGCACCCAGATGTTAGATGTCGCGTCTATAAATAGAGCTCTTTGATTCAATCACCTTTGATGTCTGTCGCTAGAAAACATCTTGGAAGACAGTTTACATACAACGTCTTGTGTTTTTACATAAACATTATGTAGACACTGTAAATAGAACTATTTTGCATCTCTTACGTACACGGCTGGTCTTAAATGATTCATAATAACTGGGCTATTCTGCACACATAAAGAGTCATGGCAGAATTTGTACAAAAAAAAAATAAAGATGTTTAGAGATGTTGAAATTCTTGGGTACCTAAAGAGTATCTTCAGGCTTTAAAAAAATTTTTAAAACCCTGCAATATAAATGGGTGTTAAGAGTGAATGGTTTAACGAAAAGCTCATTATTTCAGATCGAAACAGCAGCTGATAGTAACATTGACACTGACAGCCGTTTTATGGGAAATAATGTCACAAATAATGATTAATCAATGTACTTTTTCAACTCCGCCATTGTAAACAACGATTCACATCACTTGTCTGCCAATTTGATAGATCCGTTAATGTCACTTGTCACTTTCTTTCTTTTTATAAACACAAAATGTGCGACAATAAGAAACGAAAAACTGTTTTTGTTTATGCGGAGATTTATAAATATGGTAGGTATATCAATCTACTCCTGGTAAGTAATGTATTCTCTACTTTACAAAATGTTTTAAACCCTCTAAATGAATATTTTTTTTCATACAATTGAATGTATGCATCTCGCCATGATTCTTTAGGTGAAGTGAGCTATCATTATATCGTCCATCATCAATCATCATTGTCCATATGACGACACGGTTGGCGCAGTGGTTGAGTGATTGACTGCAGCTCAGCGTGTTGGGGGTTCGAATCCCGCCCAGGGTAAATATTTGTGTGATGAGCACTTGTGTTTGCCTTGTGTCTGGGTGTTGTTAATTTATATACGAATGTATTTAAATGTATTTGTGTATGTATATCAGCTGTCTGACACGCATAGTACAGGGTCTCCCTAGTTTGGGAACAGATGGCCGTGTGTGAAATGTCCCCACATTTATTATTATTTTATATTGTATCATTATTATATTATCATGTCATCTCAAGTTCACTTTACCTTTTTTTTTGTTCACGGGGTGGAAAATACTCATGGATGTCCTCCGCCCTGGCACGGGCTAAGGGGTCTGTCAAACTCTTACTGACTAAAAACCTTTAGCTTTACCTTTAAACCTTTTTCATGTTGAATCTCCGTTACAATATGAAAATAATGTAACAAGTCGTGCACGTTAAAAGAGATCCCACCAAAAACATTTTCATGTAAAATGTTGCCAAGACTCTCAGCAAATGGCTCGCACTGTCAAAAAGTTATCAGATCTCTATGTATAATCTCTACTTTACTAGCCCTAACTTCAAAAAAACGACGAAGCGGTTCAAGAAAAGGTAGGTCATGCCCTAGCGCTTCGCTTGGCTGGGCTTGGCGGGGGCACTACCGCGCCCCCAGATCTAGATAAAAATACAATCATAATAAACAATTCAAAATAAGCTTATGAATAAACGAGGCAGCTAAGAGATGACGCCCAGTCTCAACGGCGCCTGTTCACGCACATGATACACGGATCGGCATCATTTAGCTCAACACATGCGCCACCATCAGCGAGACATTCAAGTGAGCATGGCATACCTACTCCCTTCTGCCAGGGCACATTCAAGTCAATGAAAGACATACCACGTAAATGATAGCTTTAAAGAACATAGTCCACACATGTATGTGCTATGAAAATTATATAATACTAACACATTGAGTTTATACAATGCAAAGATACTGTAGATCTACGTCTTTAGCAGCTCCAAAAATAGTTACAAAGGCTAATTTATTAATTTATGAACTCCGGGCAACTCTGGAACTGTGGAGCAGGACCAGCATCCAGCCACGCATTTTTATTAGTGATGTAATCAACCAATTTAAAATAGGCTTATGTTTAACGAACCTCCAGATCTACTAAAGGATCACCAATAATAGTAAATAAAATAAAACCAAAAATAGTAAATGGTCACCAAAATGGTGTTTCCTAAAGTATTATAGAAATGTATGAGTTTGACTGTAAAAAGCGATTTGATTCTGGCATAGGGGGTCACAGTTTCTAACCTTACCAAACCATGTCGGATTCGCCCCAGGGGGGTCAAAAAGATTTTGGTTATTTTGCACACTAAGATTTGGTGACCATTTAGTACATTTGGTATAATTTAGTATATTTTTTTGGTAAGGGAGCTTAAGATCCTAAAGTATTTTTTGGTGATCATTATATTTATAAGTACCCTTTAAAATATGCTCGGCGACCTTTTTTCTCTGTGTGTGACTTAATAAATGACCAAGTCAACAAATGATTCAGTAAAATAAACACAACAGTAAATAAAAATAAATTGTGTATTTAATTACAAAAGGTGAGAGATTTTAATCTGAACTACATGTTAATATGCTGGCGCGGCGGGGTCACCAATCACGGACCGCATAACCACAGGCGCGTTCTGTAGTTATTACTTTTCACTCGCCAGTTCGCTACGACTAGCAGTTTAGGGTTGAATCGGAAAATGGCGTCCATTAAGGCATTCGCTTACACTTTTTTAATTTACGTGTCGAATAAATCTCTAGGCGTTATATGTAATTACTAGCTTTTCCCGCGATAATCAACGTGGTTTTTTTACCTTCCTCCGCCTCCTCGAGACGTAAGCTCACTGCTGAGCGCCGTGATGTTCGCGTCCGCCAGACTCTCCACTGACTGACTAACTGACTGACTGTGACTCTCCATACCAGAGCTACTTCTACCTAAAGAAAAAAGAAAGAAAAAATGTTTATTTGACACAGACCATGTGCACACAAAACAAATAATAAAAAGGTTTTTCAATATATAACAGAAATAAATAAAAAGCATTATTTGTGTGCCCCACGGCTGCGCCAAACAGGCCCAGTTCAGCTTAAATGCCAGACCATGGCCATGGCCATGTGCCTGACGCTGGTTTTCAACTGGACCTTTGTGTGTGACGTAGTACGGATGTAAACCAGCTTTATTATGATATATAGGTGGATAAATAAATAAATAAAAATAAATAAAACGTGTACTAAAGAGGGACTGAGTATGAGTAATAAGGTTTATTTCGTTATCTATGTGTACATGAAACTAAGAGTTGAGACCACGAAGTAAGTGTTATACTTACTTTGTGGTAACACTTACTTCGTGGTTGAGACATACATTTAGTGAGTCGTAAATAAATAAAGATGTAAATAATAATACCTCCCTCGATCCCTGGCGTGGTTTAGAGCATCTGTGATCGTCGTGTTTAGGTTTTTGCATATTTGGTCGGACCATCTAGTTGGGCTGCGTCTTCTAGGTCGTTTTCCTTCTAACTTCCCCGTGACAATAAGTTTCTCCAGATTATCGAAGGGCTTTCAGGCTATGAGCACTTTCCTAAGGCAGATGCTCGAGAGGGTTTACTAATGTTTGCCATAATTTAAATGGCATATTTTTATATGCCATACTTTCGTTTGCCATAATTTAATTTGAAATAATGCTACAGTTGCCATAATCGTGAAATTACATAAAATCATTTTCACTAATTTCATTGGTCATAATCGATCAAGTGTCATAATTATTATAATCCATAAATTTATTTGCCATATTTTTTATTTTCAATAATTTCGTTTTCCATAACATTTATTCACTATAACGTAAGTGCACCTATTACCGCCAGTTTAAGCTAAGTCCAGATTGATGTGCAAGATTTAAGTACATGTTCTGTTGCTTGGGCCATTTTATTATTTTATTTTCGTTCTTGAAATATTGTTCTTTCAAGTCGATCATGTAACAACCAGCAAGAACCAACGTATAATTTTAAAAATAAATAAAAAGAGGAAATAGTCTCTATTCCTAATACCGACCCATCGGATAGGGCTAGTTCCTATTACCGTTTTTGCGGTACCAATTACCGACCGCTAAATTAACAAGATAATCTTATAATAAATAAATATGTGGGGACATTTTCACACACGGCCATCTGACCCCAAACTAGGGAGACCCTGTGCTATGGGTGTCAGACAGCTGATATACATACACACATACATTTTTTTTTTTAAATACATACATATATAGATAAACAACACCCAGACACAAGGCAAACACAAATCTTCTATATCTTCTATCTATACATATAACAAAAATTAATCGTTGGTCGTTAGTCTCGCTAAAACTCGAGAACGGTTGGACCGATTTGGCTAATTTTGGTCTTGAAATATTTGTGGAAGTCTAGGGAAGGTTTATACAATGAGTGAATTGTGGTAGGTAGGTAAGTAGGTAGGGTATGGTAGGTAGGTAGGTAGGTAGGTTGGTAGGTTGGTTGGTAGGTTGGCAGGTTTATAGGTTGGTAGGTTGGTAGGTAGGCAGGTTGGTAGGGTAGGTAGGTAGATAGGTAGGTTGGTAGGGTAGGTAGGTAGGTTTGTAGGTTGGTAGGTAGGTAGATGTGAAGGTTGGTAGGATAAGACGTAGACTAGTAACTATGCGGGATTGAAATTACAACTATTACGTAATGTAATGACTATGTTTCGTCAAATGAAAATCCCTTACCCTGCCATGCCACTATTTGCTCGCACATGCACCGCGCCACCTTGTAATTTTTCTCAAGGATCCCAAATTTTTTCAACTGATAAATATAGCCTTATTACTCAACGATAATGTAGTATTCCAATAGTTTAGATGAATTAGGTAGGTATTGACTGTAACATATGGAAAGATTTACGTGTAGGTAACCATCAAATCTCAATTTTTCGGTTAGGCAAATATATTTATTTTATACTTACCTGTGTATACGCAACGCAATAAAAAAACTGATTATACAAAGAAAATAATTTATAGATCGCTAATAGGTTCTAGTAAAGGAAATCGTATTTCTAATTAACGACCCATATTAAATTGTACTAATTGAGATAATTTGTCTTTTCATTGAAAGTTTGTATCATTATAAAGCGTTAATAGCTATAAATGTTCAATAGTAATGGTATTTCAACTACAAAAACACAATATTTAAGAAATAATGACTCCTACATTAACAAAAAAAGGAAGCTTAACCACAAAATTTATTTTCACAATGATCGGTACTCCAAAACATATGGCGTTAATAGCTCAAATTAAAGTTATATTACTAATCTATCAAATTAGTTCGACATACTACCAATACATCAAAGTATTAATATAAAAAAAAAACAAAATTTTAAATATTCGTCATTCACCTATCACCGTCATGGATCGGTAATAGGAACAAAAATGCAAATATTGTTCCTGTTACCGTCTCATTTTAATATTGAATTTAAACAAAATTAAAGCTGAATTTGAGGACAATTAGTTGATAGTGGTGTTAATGAATGTAGTAAGAACACATTTCAATTAATAAAACATTCAACAAAATGTTTTACATACCTAATTTTCCTTAAGATAAAAGTGAGTGTACTTACGTCAACGGGTGCGGGACACTATGAAATGTGCACTGTTTGCGGGTGCCTCCGACTAACTGACCAATTACTCTTTGTCTAGTTGATTTACCCACAAAAGTATGTGATAGATACATGCACTATTAGAACATCTAATTTTTTTCTAAAGTAACTACGATTCTAACTCTTACACAAAACTTTAAAATGATGATTTTACAAAAGGGACGGTGATAGGTACAGATTTTGAGGGGTCGTTGATAGGTGCGTTTACGTTATTATTCATTTGCCCATACTATCACAACAATGCTAGTTCAGTACAAACGCCTGCAATTTTGATGTTATGATCATGTTAAAATGAATAATATTGCTATTAACATATCCACAGTTAATACTGTAGTATGTGGGTAAAACAAAATAAGGTTGACGTAAATAATCAGTCCTTATTAACGTTAGTCGACAATTTACTAATTAAATCTGGAAACATGAGTGAAAGTTGTGAGGTGTTTAAAACTACAAAAGGCGGTCTTAAATTAAATGTTTATGGATTTACGTACGAAAAAAATAGATCAGTTAAAATAAGTATTACTGGGTGTGTGAGTTACGCAAAGAAAAGAAATGCAGTATGTATATTCTGTTACAATCTCCCTCGGTGAACACCTAGGTGAAGTGAGCTGTCATCTGTCCCGATGCTAGGGATTTTGGACGCACTACAATCGGATGACAGCTCACTTCACCTAGGTGGTCACGGAGGGAGATTGTAACAGAATAGAATTGCAGGTCTCGCGCAATAACTACGAGTGAAAAACAATTGCAAGAACATATTATTGTTAAACGGGACAACGTACACAACCACGGAACAGATAAATAGAGTTGGACAGGCCCTCGCTTCAATTTTGTTTTAAAACCAGTGTCGCCGTTTACTCGCACTATTTTAATTTCTAATACATACGCAATACTATGTATATTCATATTTCGCACACTACCAAATCACACGCACATAAATCGTAGGGCAGCGATTCGTTTGCACAAGTTCCCGTAGGCATTGGACACTCACACACGCAAAAAACAATGCAATTTGTCATTTACGCTAGTGCTTGATAAAGTCGATATTTTTTTTTCGATAAATTTTAAGATCGCAAACACAGCAGAAATACACAGCAGTTAAATGCTGTGTATTTTAAAAAGTGGAGTTTAATGAATTTATGGGGAAATATGGAACATGAAATAAAAATCAATAAATCATTTTATTTTTCGTATATAAATGACAAATAATCACCAAAAAATCAATCAAGTTTCAGGTTGGCTAAAGTAGTTAAATCTTTCAGGGGGTTCTATTTAAAATGTTACAATAAAATTTCTCCCCACATTGTTCAACTAAATGAGACAAAATTGAAGTATTATATAAAACGCACACTATGAAGCCGAGCATATACCTACCTACATGCATATATGTACCTATCTATACCCTAATGTTTAAATGATGAAATAATTTTCAGCAAAATGTTTAGAGCAAATAGTACTTGTATTTGTAGGCATCCACCTGTCACGTCTATCCATTGTTCCCTCCCTGACGTTAGGTACTTTAGGAAACCTAAAATTTATAATTTAAAACATAAGTCAAATATGATTTTATTCAAATTGTAATTCAAAATATAATACAATATAGTAAATACTCGTAGGTGACAGGTCTACATGTTTGATATCATTCTATCACATTCATTCATCATCATCTGCCTAGCCTTTTCCCAACTATATTGGGGTCGGCTTCCAGTCTAACCGGATGCAGCTGAATACCAATGTTTTACATGGAGCGACTGCCTATCGGACCTCCACAACCCAGTTAATGGGTAACACGATACCCCTTGGTAAGACTGGTTGTCAGACTTTCTGGCTTCTGACTACCCGTAACCACTGCCAAAGATCTACAAATGACAGCCGGGACCAACAGCTTTACGTGCATTCCAAAGGCACGGAGGGAACTCGATATGAAAAGGATTGTCATCCATCCATAGACCGACCGCGGCTAGCGCAGCTTAACCTGTGACCGATCGATCTGCACGGCTTTAACTTAGCCACGAGCCCCTCTGTCTGTTTGTCTGATTCTGTCACATTCATTCAATGATTCATATAATATTTAACCGGTCTAGTGCCAATAATGAGACACAATTTATTTTCCTACGGTTATAGTGTGTTTACTATGCGAAATAAACGTCTAAATAAAAATATACTATCATTAATTAAATATATGATATTTAAAAATGATTTTTGTCAAACGTAAATATAGTCGAGTTTTCTATCGATGATTTTATTTCACCACATGGTCAACTCACTATCGATAGACAAGGCTGGCCAATCATGGCAAACCTTATAATCTCCATGGTTGAAGTGTAGAGAATGCAATGCATGCAGTACACTGCAAGCGGACTCAGTCATTGCGTTGATTAAGCGAGTAAACATCGGGCAATGTATGCTTTTTGTAACTTAATGCAATAATGTGGTCTATATTTGAAATTTCATAATGATCCTTATATTTTAAGCTTTTTACGAATCATATTTTAATTAAATGTTATTTTCGACTTACCGATAGAAAGATATACCTCCTCCCTCTATACATGAGGTCTAACTTTTTGTTTTGCAAGTTATTATGGCACAATACGGCATTTTAATGCAGAGATTTCTTCTCCGAAGTGGACCGAAGCACACTAAACGCGGTGTACGAATGAATCGGTCGAGTTATGATCGTCATGTCATAATTGTGGCGCGCTTGCCACGCCCACATTACCATTCCAACTCTATTTATCTGTTTCGTGTACTGTAACACTTCGGCTACACTTGTACCTTGTACCGTGTACGAATTACTGTAGAACTAAGCTACGTTAAATGAAAGGTACGAATAACTTGTAGAAGATTATATTAATAAGATCAACGAGAGGTAAGATTTACACGACCTTCGCTCTTAGTCGAGCCGTCGGTCTCTCTGACATCACATGTCATAGTATGAAAGCTATATTCTACATAATTCAAATATCTATTTATTCCCAAGGTATCCAGACGGTTCTAACCATAGACTAAATAGTTATGGCTTCATTACATAAAGCCTTGTTGGCGGGCAAGTCTCTACATCAGCTACGCCCCCTTCATGAATAAAAGGGACTAGTAGCTTTTATTCATGTACTGAACATTCTGGACACCAACACTAGTCTACTACTCAACAAAAATAATTGACTAAATAACCTAATTCCTACCTAATCCTATCGGAAGGTCCCTACTCTAAAGAGGGAAATTACAATGAGGACGTCTCTGTAGAGATGGTTTAATCCATGACGCATGGGGTAATCAACTAAAAGAATTAACGAACAACAAATACGCTCATGCCATCATGTCCAAACCCCACTCTACCAAAACCCTCTCGAAAAGGTTAGAGTGCATCCCGCTAAACAAAATGATATGGTCAAATCCATGTCCTCCTTTCTTGGTGACCTATATTTCTTCCTATACGAGGTTTACAATTAAATGAGAAGAGACTAAACTCGAAACAAACTTTGTTCACTTAATAACCCATGCGTGTCATCGACAGCTTACGCAGAGATTACACTCTGTTAGCGTAATTGGCTACGTCAGTGAACGAGGCCTGTAGGAGTCCTACACTAACTACATCAAACAATCTACTAAGTAAAAAAAAGAATAAGTTACACGTTTTTGTACTTCAAGAAATGTGGGCACCATTCACCCATCAGTCTTCAGCTCGTAGTAAATATGAAAATACAAAAAAGCACGCATTATTATCATGTCGAAATATTTCTAATCACTTACATATCAATACACCTAGCATCAACTGTCCATCATGACAGACCTAAATAACCATGGCAACTATGCTGTATAACATCCAATAATTAATAAAATGACAAATAATACACAACCTAGAAATATTATTCACAAAAAGTTACCATTTAATTATATTTGTCGTAACCTACAAATGTCAAGAATTATTATAAACAAGAAGTTTCAATTCAATCATATCCATAAAAGATATTATGATACAAAACTGTTTAGAGCTAGGCATAAAAATTAAAATAAAATCATCTTTCAAAAATTGACTATAATAAAATTTACCTAAAGGAGAGTTCATACTACCGAATATTTTCTTCATCAAAGCTAGTCGTAATAAATTATTTTTAACCGACTTCGACGGAAAGAGGTTCTCAGTTCGACCTATATATTTATTAATATATTTTATTTTTATTTCACTATTCTTTGAACCTAATAAGGATTTCAATTTACTCCGTTTTATATATTTATTTATTACAGCGGGTTGCGGAACCATATTATATAACTTCACATCACGCGTGACCTTACTATTCGCACTAATAAATCTTTGTCTGTCCAAACCAACATTATACACAATATCTCGCGAGGACTCGACAACAATATTCTCTGGTAACACAATTTGGTTAACCGGACCACCATCATAATCCATTCGCGACAACTCGACGAAAACATTTTCCTCCATCTCAACGAATGCCTCAACATTCGTCTTGCATTCTACTATCACCAAGTTCTCTTCTAGACCGTCAGTGACAACACTATCTTGTACCTGCTGGTACGAAACATCAACTACTTCTTCTTCTTTCGGCACCTCGACATCAGGTTGCTCTGAAAGATTTCTACTTAATAAAATAATCGGACCGGACTGACCCGATTCATCCTTCTCTTCCTCGTGTTCTAGAGGGGACGAGACCGACTCCTGTGCCTCATTTTCATCTAGGCTGCTCTCTGGACAGCTAGACACAGCAACTACATCTTTTTCAACACTGCCTGCTTGGCAGCCATCTTTTTCATTTCTCTGGGAAAATGAACCATTAATATCCATAGACTTAACTTCTTTCGCCGATTCCACTACTGGAATTACGGCTTGCTGCTGTAAGAGTTGCCGCTTCCTTCTAGCGGGCCAATCATTAGCGAATTCTTCCCTTAACTTATCGCAAGTCTCCTCGAAAGACATGCCATACTTGAAGAAAAGTCGGTAGTAGGCGTTTGCAGTACTCTTCACAAAACAACCCAGAAGTACTGGATAACCGGCTTCCTCCCATTCCTTGCGCTGTGCAACCGCTTTGAACTGTTCGAGGAAAACATCGAACTCCAAACCCTGAATACCATAATAATAGGGCATATCTTCCCCAGGGAAATAATCACGATCATGACGATACATCGTGGTTTATAATAACATATGAAAAACGACACAAATACTTCTCTGTATTTCCTTTTATGCGATGCCGAAAAATCGCTCGTCTGCACTGCACTTTATAATATAGACCGATTATACGTACAATTCTTCGCTGCTATACCAGCGTAATCATCAATCTGGCCTCACTAATTAGGCCTTCCAGCTACTTCTGCTGGAATATTAAACGCTCTGAGGGCGAGCACTCGCTTTTCGCATCTGAAAAAAAATACTTCTACCCGGCGCCTCCACCAATTTGTAACACTTCGGCTACACTTGTACCTTGTACCGTGTACGAATTACTGTAGAACTAAGCTACGTTAAATGAAAGGTACGAATAACTTGTAGAAGATTATATTAATAAGATTAACGAGAGGTAAGATTTACACGACCTTCGCTCTTAGTCGAGCCGTCGGTCTCTCTGACATCACATGTCATAGTATGAAAGCTATATTCTACATAATTCAAATATCTATTTATTCCCAAGGTATCCAGACGGTTCTAACCATAGACTAAATAGTTATGGCTTCATTACATAAAGCCTCGTTGGCGGGCAAGTCTCTACAGTACACACCCATTAACAGAACCCAAACAGACTCAAAACAGTGAAATTATTTAATGAAATTAAGTTAAAAACAATTGAATGTGGCACTGAAAAACCATGTAAAATATTGCAAAATTGTATTTTGAATCAGCCTGATATTACATTTGCGTCATCATCGTTATATATGCCCTCGACACGAAACATTACAATTAAACAACGAGAATATTATAATGAAGGATGAAATATTGAAGGAAAATAAACGGGTAATAATTTATTCAACTCAAAAAATGATGGTTTTTTTATGTAGATCAGATTTATGGATATTAGATGGAACACTTAAAGATGCACCCAAAAATTTTATACAACTGTACACAATACACGGTAACGTTATGAATGGACACAAAAAAACTGTATCCCTTCTATTTGCTTTTTGTACACATAAAGATAGAAGTACATATAATCAATTATTTAATTTTATAGGCGATTATAGTAATGAAAATAATATACTTTAAAATTGAAAAATTGCATAATGGATTTTGAACAAGCAGCTATTAGGCGATTATAGTAATGAAAATAATATACTTTAAAATTGAAAAATTGCATAATGGATTTTGAACAAGCAGCTATTCCTAGTGCAAAACAAACATTTTATGAAATTAAATTAAATGGCTGTTTCTTTCATTTATCACAAATAATTTATAGAAAAATACAATCAAGTGGCCTAGTGAATCTTTATGGTACTAATTGTGCTTTTGCTCTGGATATGAAATGTTTGTTATCTTTATCTTTTCTCAAGAATCTCAAGAGATATCTACTTATTTCAAGAAATGGAAAGAAACTATAATTCCAGCAAGACAGCAGATTGTAAATTGGTTTGTAGAAAATTCGGGTACTGATAACAAACCACCCCGTTTTCCACCTTCATTTTAGAGTATTATACGACTACACAATGAGAACTTACCGCGTACACAGAACTACGCAGAGAGGCCTGGCATCATAGATTAAATACAATAATTGGCAGAACAAATGATGGTTTCTATTATTTCAGCAACGAAATAATAAAAGAAGCCAAAATTTCATAGATGAACATTGAGTCGATTCTTAATGGAGAACCAGAAAAAAAGAAATCTAAAATATACATTAAAAAAAACGAAAGAATAAATAATATTCTAACCCATAAAATTAATTACAGTGAAGAAGAATTTTTGAGAGCTTTGGCCTCCAATTTAAATTTAAAATAATATTGTTTTTCATGAAAATCATACTATTATGTTACTTGAATTATATTGTAAAATATATGATTATACAATACAGATTTTATTATTCACAAACAACCTAAAAATTGCTTGCTTGCCTTGCTTTGCAAAAGAGGAAATCTGGCGCAGCATGCAAGCAAGCATGCAGCGTGCAAGCAAGCATGCAGCATGCAAGCAAGCATGCAGTGTGCAAGCAAGCATGCAGCGTGCAAGCAAGCATGCATCAAGCAAGCAAGCATGCAGCATTCAAGCAAGCATGCAAGATGCAGCAGGCATGGTTTCTGTCACGGCTCCGGCGTTGCGGGGCTCCGGCGATCCCACGCGAGCTTATCGTCGCAGATGATATTCGCGGGCCGCCTCGCCCCTCCGCGCCTACGCGGATTTAAACTTTCTTACGTACTTGCTACGCAAATAAGGACATCTTTCTGGTCACAGTTCTAACCTAACCTAACCGATTCGATTTTTACTAGCTTTTTATTGTCTAAAGATTGATTACTGTTATAAATCATTGGGTTAGTGGGTGGCCTTAATGACATTTATTTTTATACAAAACAATAAAATTTTCTAAATTATATTAAATGTTGCTTATGTCAAGTAAAGATTATGTAATGTGTTACTTATGGAAACTAATGATTATAACATGTTATTATGGAAACTAATTTTATGGCAAATGAAAGTTATGACTAATAAGTTGATATGACAAGCGTTATTAGTATAAATGATAATAGTGCAAGTAAATATTATGACGGGGGACGATTATGGAAAACAAAAATAGTACAAATGATTTTATGGAAAACAAGACAATACCGCTCGAGAGCCTTTGCGTTATCTTCAGCTCGTTCAGGGTGGAGCTGTTCTTATGGGCTGTCCACGGTATGCGTAACATTCGCCTCCAGCACCACATCTCAAAAACATCGATACGTCATCGGTCTGCCATTTTGACGGCGCATGACTCTGCTCCTAATAAGAAGATGGGCAAGACCAAGATTCGGACGATGTAGATTTTGGTTCTTTTGAGTATATGTTTCGATCTTTCCACACCTTTTCGAGTTGCGTCATAGCCGATTTTGCCATTCCAATGCGTCGCTTGATTTCTCCTTCTGTTCTACCTTTATTTGATACACTCAAGTACACAAATTCGCAAAGGCTTTTTTTACGCGGCATCTTAATTCCTTTTAATAGTAGCCTATAATGCCTACTCCTCATAACATCAGCTGTCTGCCAATAGGAGTCTCGTCAAAATTAGACCAGCCGCTTCGGTGATTAGCAGGAATGAACAAACAGACAGATAGACAGACAGACTGTAATTTTTTTAATATAGGTTTTTTGGTATAATACCATGTAAACCTTCATATCCATTTACACAACAAACATTTTATCTTTTAACCGCCATTAAAAACTAAAAAGTAAAAAAAATACTTAAATTTCAAAATTCGGTGGCAAGTCAAGTTGAAATGCAAAATTTTAAAAAATACTCTTTTAATTCAAATTTTTCATTGTACCAGTCACTAAAGAGTCGTTTTAATCAGTAATGGATCGAAACGCATTCAAAATCATGCGCATGGCCTCTATGACCAATCAGAAACAATTGTAACTTGTAAATCAGTGTAATTAACATTCAGCCAGATCAGACCATATAATCACATTTCCAAGTGATTCTCAAGCGCATGCCAATGTTAGGGATCTCCTGCTAACAACATTACCTCCCAACTTCGAGCAACTTGCGTCTAGCGGTTAATTGAAATCTTTGTTTTGCTAACTAGTTCCAACATCCAGCAGTGATGCTAAAACTTTCTAGAACTCGGAGTGTTTGTACAAAAATTTGGAACGCAAAAGTTTTGTTATTAGATCGTAGTACAGACGTAGTGTCTGAGCTGTGTATGAAAATTGCTTTAGAGGTCATAATGCCAGATGACCTTTCAAGTATCTCTCATCTATACTTCGTTTACAATAAGATTAGACATACACAAACCTTTTTTACAGTCCCTTCAACCGATTTTGACTTCTATCCGTAGGCTTAAGGATGACATTAGAGGCAAAAAAGTGTTTTTGCAGCTGCCATTTGTCATGCTACCAACGCAATATAAGTCAAAATCGGTTGAACGGACTGTAAAAACGGTTTGTGTATATGTCTAATCTTATTGTCAACGGAATATAGCTATCTTTATTATTTAATTGTTTTGTATTGCTCTTTGCCTACTTGTTTTCACATATACAAGCTGAAATCTAAATGGTCTATTTCCCGCAGCAGAACGATTTGCCGTCAGAAGAACTATTGATCGAGAGTTAAAATCAAAAAATAAAAATGTTTATTATTTTTCTAATAATTAAATAAATGCATCAACTCCTCTTATAACGGACCTTTTTTTATCTATTGATAGGCATACGTTTGACCACTATCTCACCTGATGGGAAGCGATGATGCGGTCTAATATGGTAAAAGTGTGGAGGGAATATTGGAATAACTCTTAGGTAAGTATTGTGTTTCGTTAACACAGGACCCCGTGCAGTCAGCCGTTCGCGCTGTATCGCTATTGGTTCGGGGTTGCTTGTTTTCCATAATTCTAAATCTGCCGTTTTTTAATAATTTATTTTTTATTAATTGATTGTACTACCAAGACAAAGTCATTTCGCTTTGGGAAAATAACCACTAAAAGGGGATTGCCTGGTCTCCATACTGTCCTAGGCCCAAGATTGGACATCAAATATTACTATAAAAATGGAGTGTTCCAAAATCTTAATAGTATTAGACATCTAAAAAATATATTCAAATTGACCCCACTATTTTAGAATCGTAACGTTATAAGAAACAAGATTATCTGTTGACACCTAAAACAATAATCTTTTAGGTAAATAATTGTACGATGTAGGCAATAATAGAATTATTTTATGGTTTGAATATTTACTTGCTGTGCCCACTGTTGTATCACGCTTACAACAAACGCTTCAAACAAACAAAGCTCTTCAGTTTTATAATATTAGAATAAATGTCTACCACATTAGGTGCGTGTGGTGAGATTACGGCCAAATCCGTAGGTGAACCAATATGGTATAACGGGCTGGTGTCCGCCACTTCACATCTCAATATGAATGTGGACGAAGCAAAAGGAGTTTTTTTTTATATTTTTTATTAATTAATAGGCTTGCGTTTGACTGCAATTCACCTGATATTAAGTGATGATGCGGCCTAAGTTGGAACACGCTTGCCTAGGATGAACCGGTTCACTCGTGCCTTGAAGATACCGATAAATATATAAAAGAGAGCCGGGCAGCGAATTCCACAGTCTGGCAGTTCGCACAATAAATGTGGAATCAAAACGATTGGTTCGAGACCGTGGAACTTCAACCATACAGCGGTGACGCTTCGCCGTATCTCTGCTCGTCCGATGATGGAATGGGGATGGGGGAATTAAATTGTGCAATTCCAAAGCACACTCTCCGAAATGTACCCGATAAAAGACCGATAGGCTGGCAACGGTGCGGCGATGTTCAAGGCTCTGGAGTTTAGCCCTAACCAGGGAGTCATTGTTAATGAGCCTCTTGGCACGTCTATCAATAACTTCCAACGCCTCCAGTTGGTATTTTGCTGATCCATCCCAAAGGTGCAAACAGTACTCTATGCACGATCGAACTTGTGCTTGGTATAAGTTGAGCAGCTGTTCCAACGTGAAGTACTTTCGCACCTTTGCGAGGACTCCCAGCTTTTTGGCAGCTAGTTGGGCCTTGGATTTAGTATGAAAGAAATGTGTCCGGTATTACGTTGTTTTATACCCATAGTAGGATAACAGTATGAGTGTAAAGCGTTATTCTTTTTTTATATATTGGCTTGCGTTTGGCCGCAACTCACCTGATCTTAAGTGATGATGCGGCCTACGCTTGCCTAGGATAAACCGGTTCACTCGTGCCTTAAAGATACCCAGATTATACGTATCGGGGAATAGAGAGGCGGGTAGTAAATACCACAGTCCGGCAGTACGCACAATAAATATGGAAACAAAGCGCTTGGTTCGAGACCGTGGTACTTCAACCTTATAACGGCGGCGGCGGTGGCGGCGGTATTCGAAGCTAAAACAATTTTGACAGCACGGTTGGTGCAATAGCTGGGTAATAGGGTCAATCAATCAATCAATCAGTTTATTTGTGAAACATAGGTGTTTACATAGATTTTTTTATACAAATTGTGGGTGCGCTATGTTTTGTCATAATTAAGACATACAAATTTATAAGTGACCCATTAGGTGTCATTAGGTACATTATTATTATTATTATTTATATATATTTTGAAAATAATTTACACATGAAAAGAAAAGGATAAAAAAAGAAACATCAAATACAATATAATTAATTAGTCATAGTGCTTCTTATCAAAAGGTAAAAAACATGCATTTTTATTCTAATAATTGGTCATTCAAAAATTCGTCTAGATTATAATAACATTTGTCAATTAATAATTTGATAAGAGCTTTTTTAAACTTATATAATGTCATGTTTTTTATGTCATCAGGAATTTTATTAAACACTTTTGTCGTGCCATACCAAAAAAACTTTTTCGCATCAATGCGGGCTTACATTTTAGGTGACACAGTTTATTCACGTATTGGGCACGCAATGGAGTTTTTTTAGTGGCAGATAATTTTTCAAATAATTGCGTGTTTCTTTTCACAAACAATGCAGTTTCCAATATGTATAATGCTGGGAGGGTAAGTATTTTTAAAGACTTAAAATAGGGTCTACAGCTATCCGTTGTTTTTAAATTACACATTGCTCTGACACATCTTTTTTGCATCCTAAATATAAGCTCACGGTCAGTCGACTGCCCCCAAAAAATTACGCCATATCGTAACACAGAAGCTACAAGTCCATGGTATGCTACCAGTAACGTTTCTTTATTCACCTTTATTGATAACTGAAAGAGTGCATAAGCAGATTTACTCAGGCGTTTACAAAGTTCTTCTATCATGGGTTTCCAAGTAAGTTTACTGTCGATGGTAATACCTAAAAACTTAGCATTATTAACTTCTTCTATTTTGTGGTTATTATAAGTTACGTCAATATTTGGATGTGGTTGCCGTCGATGAAAGTGAAAGTTTTGTTTAAATTAATTACCAGATTATTTTTCTCTATACGAGAAAAAATCTATAAATATGTTATTGAGACAGTTTAGGCTTAGAGCAGTCGGAAAATGTAAGTTTTAGTTCATAAAATAACAAAACCAATTTTTAAATTCAATTTAAAGTTTTCAGTATTTTTAATCTGTTATAAAACACCATGAAATTGTAGCGGCCATGTTATTACGCCGTACGGCTGTGTAAACAAAAAATTGTCAGCTGTCAGTCAACCGATTGGCGTAATATACTTTGTACTTTTATTATTTTAGTACCTAACGTAATTTTTTCATTATTACACCGATTACAAAATATGCTTTTAATTATTTTTAAATTATAAACAATTATCATATTTAATATGAGCTCATTTGATACAAAACGAACTGACGTCATTTACGCTGAGCAATTATGGCGTCCAGTAAGAGGCGTTTTCGTCAAACTACGCGCGAAATTTGAAAATTTAGATGCATTTTTAAGGCACTTATCGATTGAATAAAATATTTGTGTTTTTTTTGGTGGCATATTAGCACTACAGATTTTGATTGAGAAACTTTTCAAAAATGGGTGTAATACCCTATTGACTGCTGCGCTGCGTGTCGCGAGTGCGATTCCCACATGAAACAAACATTTGTAAGACCTAAAGGTAAGTTAAGTAGTTGTTCCACATTTGTTTGTTTGTGTATCCCACGCCACGATACAAGAGAAGTATCTATAGCGGGGCAAAGTTATTAATGAAAAAGAATTGGTTATTTTTTTATGTCGGTTTCAGAAACCCACTAGCACGAGAACAGAGTCATATCAGCATATTGCCGTCCACTGCTGAACGTAGGCCTCCCCCAGAGATCGCCAACCAACCCGGTCTTGGGCAGCTTGCAACCATCCGCTGCCTGCCAGCCACCTTCTTCAAATCCTCGGTCCATCGTGCCGCAGGGCGTCCCACGCTACGCTTGCCCAAACGCGGTCACTTCGCCTTAAAGCGTGTCTGCTCTATCTACGAGCGCAAAGTAAACGTAACAAAAATTCGATCGATTTTTAAATTGGGAACACAAATACCCGTTACGCCCTCAATATTTATTTAGTTTAGAGCGGCGGTCAGCAACAGGCGGGAGGTCAAACCTTGGACTGCCAAATATTGCAAAATATAAATAATGCTAGCTAGTCATTTCAGCAGAGGGCTACCCCTCTGGCAAACCGCGAGCATTAGCAACGGAGTATTATGGGTATAAAACTTAAACACTGGGTTAGGAATCATCATCATCATCATAAACAGCCCAAAGACGTCCACTACTGGACATAGGCCTACATAATACCTATAAGCCGTGGTTTGAATACCACGTAGAATCTATAAGTTATTACTTATTCTAGTCTATTTCAATGGTTAAATTGGAGAAGTATTGAGGAAAGTCTTTTTTTGTGTTATTATAATTGTTCATAGGTAAGAAACTACCCTGTATAATCACATACTTACCTTAATAAGGCCAAATAAAAACTGGTAAGCATTCGATTTTTTTTTTGCGGGACATTTTTGAACGATATGCAGGAGCTCGTGGCTAAGTTAAAGCCGTACAGATCGATTGGTCAAAGGTTAAGCTACGCTTACCGCGGTCGGTCTGTGGATGGGTGACCATCCCTTTCATACCGAGTTTCCTCCGTGCCTCGGAAAGCACGTAAAGCCGTTGGTCCCGGCTGTCATTTGTGAATCTTTGGCAGTCGTTATGGGTAGACAAAAGCCAGAGAGTCTGGACAACCAGTCTTACCAAGGGGTATCGTGTTACCCAGTAACTGGGTTGTGGAGGTCCGATAGGCAGTCGCTCCATGTAAAACACTGGTATTCAGCTGCATCCGGTTAGACTGGAAGCCGACCCCAATATACTTGGGAAAAGGCTAGGCAGAAGATTTTTGAACGGTATCCCATCCCAACTCTACTTAAAATTATTTACCGACCCCTGGTTTTGAAGTTTTATTCATCAATATTATTTAATGTTTATATGGAGGCAATCGATTCAATACATTCGTAATCAGTCATCGATGACCTTTACCGTCAAAAGAAACCCAATCGACATAAAAGCTACGAAAAGAAGTCGTCAACTTGAAAACAAACGTCTTTAATTACTAAGCAAACGACATTAGGCGGTTCTTGTAAACAAATTGTTAGTAATATTATCGACTTTGTGCCAACCTTCGCAAGCTCATGAAAATGTATGAAAACATTCGTATGAAGTTCATATTTTCTTACAATACTGAGTATTTGTGCCCTATTTGTTACATCGAAGTCCCAAGTCCGGCTGTATAAATAGGAAAGATAGTGATGTACCTTAACTTCTTTTATAAATCGTTTCTAAAATTTCGGTACCAGATACCAAGACCATGCCAGTACCATCAAGACAATATCAGTACCTATGCGATTAAATCATTTTACTATTTCGCCGTAGCTAAATTTCATATTTATGTCAACTGAATTTAATTTTGCTAAAACCAGCCTTAAATTGAGCGGCGTCGCCGAGGACGACCCAGAATGAGATGACAAGATGACCGAGATGCGTACCACGAGGGCACCTCGATCGAGGTGGCACTGGACAAAAAATCCTGGAAGGACTTGGAGGAGAACTTTGCCCAGCAGTGGGATAGCACAGACTAATACACAAAATAAAACATAAAAATTGGTCAACCACTTTTGGAGGAGTGAGAACCTGTAATTGGCTTACTGCCACACTCAGAGACGTCACTTAATAATTAATAATTAATCATTAACTTTAATCGATCAACATAAATTGGAACGCTTGCAGTCAAAAATATGACAGATTGAGAAGCCAATGTTATGTTGGTCAATTAAAATTAATCATTCATTATTATTAAGTGACGTCTCTGAGTGTGGCAGTTAATGCAACTTACTCATTCACCCACCACCACCACCACCACCATCCCCACCATCATTCTCACCTTCTTTCATTCACTTTATGCATCAACAATGCATAAAGTGAATGAAAGAAGTTGATTCGGTTTTTCATGTATGTAATAAATAAAAGCTAATTTTGTAGAACTAAGCTGAATTAAATTCTACTAACGTGTACTACTAACTGTACAGAAAATCTCAATCCCCTATTTTCCTGTGATTTAGAATGATGTCAATCGGAAATGTCCCCCGTCAGATCACTAGATAGAGGGAGTTGTGATAATAGTCATTATTACTGCGACTGACAGACGAACGAGTGACCGCGTTGTTGTTATCTGTTTACAGATGATTGGTTTTATGTAACTGCTTTTAGGTCCCAGTTTGTGAAGATGGATGGATGGATGTTTAATACTCTTTCACGCTTCTTTATTAATCAATATTTTAGTTCCACCGCGCTCCAAGATATTTTGAGTAGGCATGTATTTAACGCGGCGACAAACTAATCTGATTTAGGGTTTTAAAAATAATTAAAATGGGTAGCAAAAATAATAGGTTGGCAGCTACAGTGAAGTAGCATTTTAAGTATAAAATAGCAGCTTTATATTGAGTTGTAAGCTATGTTTAAATTTAAAATGACTGTAAAAAGCGATTTGGTTCTGGCACTCGGCGGCCGCTGCCGCGGCACGTAGAGTGTCGCAGTTCTAACCAAACCTAACCTAACCATGTCGGATCCGCCCCAGGAGGGACTTAAGGGTTAAAAACATTTGATTTATCCATTTTGACATCAGTTCGACAGAGCCCCTGCGGGGCTCCTATTTCTGTCTGCAGAGTTTAAAAGAATCTAACTAAACCGAACCTCGGGGCGCTCGACCGTCACTTCTGGGTTTAGTCGCCAAGTCATGATTTATAGCTCCTCAAGTTATTTTATTAGTTGGAAACACTTAATCGCCTTTTAAGTTATTAGTCACCTGGAAAATAATATTTCCATTGTCTAATCATTGACAATCAAAATAATCATTAAACTTGGAAATATTTTCACTTTGTGATGCTTCTGCCATGATTATCAACCACGCATCATCAGTTGCATCATGAATTCATGAGGCAAATGAGCCAAAGCAGCACATTTTGCAACAAACAACTTATGGTTTGCCTTTAATGCTGACTCAACTTGATACTTATATTTTTTTAATAAAATAGGTAGGTAATAAAAACTTGGAGCGCAGTGAAACACATACCTGGAGCGCAGTGAAACAACCCAATGAGCGACCATGTAAATATTAATACAGGATAATTTTTATCTCATTTTTGTGTTTTCGTGTCATTTATGACACGAAAACACAAAAATGAGATATAAATTATAATTAAAGTAATTAAGTCTTAAAAGACTTTGACATAATTCTGAAGTGTACGCAGACGAAGTCACGGGCAGAAACTAGTCTTTTATATTTAAAATAATTATTTATGTTGCCTAAATGGCATTGATGATCTTCTGTAGGAAAACGTTGGCTCAAAACGTTTGGAGTTCTCGCCTCTAGGTAACAATGACAATAAACTTCCTTAAATTGTTTGAGTTACTTTATCTATGTACTAGAATGTTTACTATCGTACTTATATTTTTACAAGCGAAATATTCAAGGACCGCGGTCTCTGAACTTTATTCCGAGAACTTTTGTTAAGAAAATATCAACGGCGGCACGTATACCTACACGGTTCTACGGTTTACGCTACATTATTGTTGAAAAAGTAAAAAACGGTTGAACAGCAAACCTGCCACACATGACACTTGTTTATTTAAAAAAAAACATTCATATACTTACCCTCAGATTATGAAACAAAAGGCAGATAGACCGCTCGGAACACTGATAGTGAAGCCAAAAAAGCAAAAACAAATTCAAAATGGGTATTCGATTTTGAATGTACTGACACGAGTCTGTATAGAACGAAACGCCACAACGTTAAAGAAAACAAATAAAAAAACAAATACAAATTCAAAAGCAAATAGAATCATGAGATTGTAGGTATCGCTTTTGAATTTGCATTTGCTTTTTTGGCTTCACTCTTAGTGTTCCTCACGGTCTATCTGCCTTTTGTTTTATAATGCCCAAAAACTAATTCAAAAAATAGTAATAAGAAAAAACTGTTAGACAATTTCTAACCACAAGCCACCATCATAAAAAAGAACCGATGCCAATACTATCCTTATTCAGCAAACTTAGCCACATCACTAAAAAGGACGCGTCCTACAATTTGGTCGCAATAATTTCTAGTCTAGCAAACAGGGTGTCAATAAAACTGTTTACAGGAAAGCAGTCGGTTTATTGGCACAATTTATTATTATTATCAGCTATTGGTCCACGGTCTATTTTTTTTAGGTCGAGACGGCTGTTTGGCTAAAGCTATCGTATTATTGAGGGTATTTGTAAATAAAGAAATCGTAAATCATCATCAACCTATGTACTGGAATGTATGTGATGGAACTGATGGTAGTATTCCTAACCCAATGTTAAAGTTTTATACCCATAATACTCCGTTGCGTAGCCCTCTGTAGCCCCAAACCGCGAGCGTGGATCTCTGCTGATATAACTAGCATTAGAAAAAGCTTTTTAAAAAAAAGACAACCGCCTTCAAAAAGTGAAAAATAACTTTAGCACAGAACACACATTGACTTTAGTTTCGAAATTCAGTGGCTTTGTTCTGTTTGTTGTTTTGTATTGCCACCGACTTCCGAAACTAAAGTCAATGTGTGTTCTGTGCTAAAGTTATTTTTCACTTTTTGAAGGCGGTTGTCTTTTTTGTAAAAAGCTTTTTATTTTCCGCTTTTTAGTACCTCCTTCTCATTCAAATCTATTAAGAAGAGATTGAAAGTTAACTACTATAAAGATTGATGAAACTAAAATGTAAATGTCGTCTATGTAAAATTTTTGGGTATTTGTTGATTTTTCAAAAAGTGCTGAATCAATTTCGATAAAATTTATATGGGACCACCCCTGAAGCGTACCGTATCTATAAAAAAAAGAATTTTCAAAATCGGTTTACAATTGTCTGAGAAATCGCGTAACAAATCGCGCACATACTTAATGCAAATTTAAGACTTATACGGTTTTCTCATAGATGCCATGGTCAGAACTGGACCAAATTAAAATGGGACCACACAGGAAGTACTGGCTTCTAAATAAAAAAAGAATCATCAAAATCGGTTCATCCAGTCCCGAGAAATCAAGTAACAAACATAAAAAAAAATTAAAAAAAAAAATACAGACGAATTGATAACCTCCTCCTTTTTTGAAGTCGGTTGAAAAAGAGGCTAATAGAAGCAGAAATGCAAAACATTTTATTTCAAAGATAAGTTAAAACCATTTTAATGAAACTTACTATAACATAATTTTCATAAATAGATCTAAAATAGTACTAAATATGGACGTATAATAATATAAACAGAATAAAAGTATTTTGAAGATAAAATAACATTTTAAAGGTAGAATTACAGTGAAACGAATAACGTTCCGGGTATTGTTCATCCCTGCTTCTGTTAGGTTTTTAGCATTGACACTGTAATTTTAAATTGGAATTAAAATATACAACTAAATGAAAGACACATAATTTTAGAAGATAAATTATTAGAATAGTTCCAAATACGCGCAACAGCTACTGTAAAAATAGATTATAATAAATTTGGTGTCTATCGTAACTTTAACATATTTATTGTACCTACTTTTGTTACAAAATGTGCTTAAAAAGAAACTTTTTTAATTTCTGTCTAATGATATTGTAAATGGAGTATAGTTAGCGTTATTTATCATCATCTGTCTAGCCTTTTCCCAACTATGTTAGGGTCGTCTTCCAGTCTAACTGGATGCAGCTGAATACCAGTGTTTTACTTGGAGCTCCACAACCCAGTTCCTGGGTAAGACTGCAGGTTGTCAGATTTTCTCTAATCTACGAATGACAGCCGGGATCAACGGTTTTAATTTCCAGGCACGGAGGGGTCTCGGTATGGAATGAATGGTCACCCATCCAAGGACTGACCGCGTCAAGCGTAGCTTAACCATCATGACCTTTCGATGCCGACGGCGTTAATTTAGCCACGAGGTCCTGAAATAAAGAGTAAATAATATACATGTCGGATCGTCAGGTTTTAGTCCGTTAGATTCAGTTATCATGTGGGCAGAATATAGGTTTCGTGCAATGGCAACACACTGGGTATAGGGTACAATACACGGCGTTTATTAAAATCACAATTTAGCACAAACTCAGTTTAAAATAAACTCACTCAAATTAAATTAGACATATTAACACAACGAATCGAAAGTACAGTTTCGGGACGTATTAGCTCCGAAGCGATCAGACACTGGATTCTGAATGTCTTCCTCGCTGTGGGCTGAAAACATCACGACTCTGTAGAAACGCGCCAAAAGTAGATCACGTGTTCTCGATAATGGCGGGCTTGCGATTCGTTTCACGTTCATACTATTGACTGGATATGACATACATATTACTGTCTTGGCCTTATTCCGTAGCAACACACCTCCAAAATTTACGCGTCGGAAATTCTGCGTGCGTTTTATAAGTACGGAAATCTTACGAAGGCTCGGTCCTGCGCCTGATTCTCCGGATGTGTAGCATTGCTGTTCCATCGTACTATCAGAGTGGGGGAGGAGGGAATCTGAATCTGTGTTTGCGCAAATACTTGTGCAATATTATATATCTCCTACGTACTTGGCTATTCCGTTAAGACTTTCTTCCGATACCGAAATTTGGTTGTCCGGAAAGGAGGTCTTGAGTAATGCAACCAGAGTTCTAAGTCGGTATTAAGTTCAATGTGAAGGCATTTTTCAACTAATAGGTAGTCTGTAATTTTCAGCAGAAGTCAAAGTAGGTATAAGGAGGTTGTTGAAAATTATTTCAAAAACACAGATTTTAGCAATGCCATCGGTGTTTTGCTCGATCTTTATACTGTAAGTACGGTGCTACGGAACCTTCATATGCCAATCTGACTCGCACTTAGCCATTTTTTTCTGCCTTAGGTACACACAATAACTAAACGTGAAACTTTGTGAGAATTCATGTATATTTCAGATATATATTTTGTGATATCGTATAACCGTGTGGCGTCGGCCGCGAATAGCACCACCCCATTTCTACCCATGGATGTCGTCGAAGGCGACAGAGGGATATTGACCAGAGAATGCCTCATGCCCGCCCACTATTCCCAAACCACTGCAACTTCTGAAAGTCTCATGAAAGAATCATCAGAAAAGCAACTGAAGCTCAACGTGTCCCGGAGAAACATTACAACTGTCTTGGATACCGCAACGAAATTAATCAGAAAAGAACAGCGGAGGAGTAAGAAAACCATATTTTCCACTTCCCTCCAAATCAAGCAGGAGACAGAACAGAATTAGGCTAATAGGACCAAAGGGACGTTTACAACTGGAGGAGACCCAGTTGCAGCACCACGTATTACAATATTAACATTACTTAATAGGTCCTAAAAAAGAGGATAGGCAGTAGCGTCCTTCTGAGTCAACACGCCAACATGACGATTACTGCTGAACCCCCCCTTGGGAGAGACTTTTGTTCAGCAGTGGGCGTTGAAAGGTTGAGATGATGATAGATATTGTTATTTTATCCCATTTTTGTGTACCTGTAGATTAATTTAGGACTTCTTCCTAAAGTCCACGCAGGCACAGTATAAATATTAGTACTTACCTTACAGTAGCGACACGCCCCGCCTCCCTCCAAAACACTGTTCCTCATCTCTTCCCGCGTCGAACGTGCTCTCGAAACTGCTTTTAGATCAAGCGTCGTGTCGACACGCACACACACGCACGTTTTTTTACAATCTGTTATTGTGGTAGTAGTGTAGATCATTAAATTGTCTCGTTTGTATGAAGTCGTAGGCGTGATGGCAAAGTCGCGGGGAAAAGCTATTCGTTGTATAAAGCAAAAATTCACAGAAAAATGTTCTCCCCCCACCTTGCTAATCCACTTCGCTAATCCTATAATCCTTTATTAAGACACGAAGGTAACAAGATTATCTCGCCTTATCCAGAGAGCACCCTCATCCCTAAAAGATTAATTTATCAAGCATACATTTATAATTAACCGCTTGCAATGTTTCATGAATATGTTATAACAAAAGAATACAACGTAGGTAAGTGTGAAGGGCAAACTATGGAGGAAATCAATGAGGATTTCCACCGCGCAAAAAAAAGGCAGGAAGAAGCCGATTCCAGAATTCCAAACGTACTTAGTTGGGAAAAGGCTAGATACCGAAGAATTGGAAAAAACGGGACATTTTGCGAAAGGGACATTTTGCGAAAGGGACATTCTGAGAAAGGGACATTTTGCGAAAGAGACATTTTGCGAAAGGGACATTCTGAGAAAAGGACATTTTGCTACCTATAGACATTTTGCGAAGTAGGCATTTTGCGACTAAGCCCAAATGATGACTTGTTTATTGGAGAATTAAAGCCTATGCACACGCCACCCTTTTTTGACGTACTCATACGTATGAAAACATCGCGTGGAGATGTAGGTATATGCCTAGAGAATTATTTAATTATCAGTATGAACGTGTTTACTCAGTAACAAAACTAGCTAAACATTAACCAAAATGTAACGTAAATAAAACCTCTACGCCAGTCAAATTGCAATCGTAACTGCATAAAGCGCAAACTAAACTTCCGACCATCGTAATGGGTACACAACGCTCTCCAAAGGAAATAAACATGAGTTTGACGTGTAAACATCGATTAAATCGAGTACGTTGCATGAATCGATTTGTTCCTATTGATTATATTTAGAGCGTAGTGCTTAGGACCGGCCGGCGACCGGCGACTTATTTTGGGAACGAGAAATCGAATTGCAATTGATATGACAGGTAAACACACACAACCAACGGTGACAATTGACAAAAGGTATAAGTATTACCAGTTTTTCAATGATATTGAGATCTATTCAGTTAAACACAAACACATTAATTGGTAAAAGAATTACAATATCCTCTCAATTCTCTTTTTTTAAACAAACTTTATTTAATTCAGAATTTAATATGTACAGAGGACAGCCATTGATATTATGTACTACGCACATACTTCTATGAGACCAGCACATCAAGCTACAATAGATTTCCAACTTTTTTGAAAGATAAGGTTCATATTCAATTGGGAAAATTGTACAGTTTATATCAAACTGTAAACTTTTCTGACAAATTGGCTTGATGTGCTGGCGTCTGTACAAAACTTATAAATAATAATAATAATAATATTAAACACTTTTAATTACAACCAGCTTATTTTTTCATTACCAAAAACAAAAAAAGCGGCAATGGAATGACCAAAATACATGAGCCATGAATTTATCGAGCTATGCAAGACTTAAGAAAATAAATGGCCCTTTTCAGGTTTTTAGAAAACTTCGAAATCTTCGAACAATTTGAAATCTCGTACAAGATTTTTACAAAATACTATCATTCAAAAATGTATTGTCTAACCACAACAAGCATTTGAATTACCATTGATGAATATAATGACTAGACTATTTTATCTGGAGCAGTCTGTCAATAGTAATATGTAGGTCTATAATTTCTACCCAGAATTCAAAACAATTCTATTTCCATGACTCTTGATAATTTCGCAATGACAGGTCGTTTATGCAATAACTTCAGAACACTGCAGGTGGATTCCATACAAATGGTTTCAGGAACTATCGTAAATACATCTGGCTTGTGTTGGCACACGTGGCTATAGATGTAGGATAGTTACTTATATATCTTTTTCAAATGAAGAATGGCGCTCCTTGGAAAAACATTTAGCATAATTTGGATAATTTAAATTTTGATTTCCTAAAAACATTGATCGTCTAAATATTCTCTAATAAACTTACCGTTGAAGGTAGGTACTTACACTATTAGAATAATAATAATACCAGCCCAGATTATGAAAGAAAAGGCAGATAGACCGTGACACACACAAACAACCACCAAGGCAAATACAAATTCAAAAGCGATTAAGTACGTACAAATCGCTTCGCACTGTACTGACACGAGTCAGTACAGCACGAAGCGAAGCATTGTTAAAAATAAAAAAAATACTAATTCAAATAAAAATTCAAAAGCAAATACAATCACGAGATTGTGTTTTTGAATTTGTATTTGCTTTTGTGGCTTCACTCTCAGTGTTCCGCACGGTCTATCTGCCTTTTGTTTCATAATCAAATTGACGACATGGTTGGCGCAGTGGCTGAGCGATCGACTGCTGCGCAGCGTGTTGCGGGTTCGATTCCCGCCCAGGGTAAACATTTGTGTGATGAGCACTTGTGTTTGCCTTGAGTCTGGGTGTTGTTTATCTATATACGTATGTATTTACAAAATTTACAAAAATGTATTTGTGTATGTATATCAGCTATCTGACACTCATAGTACAGGGTCTCCCTAGTTTGGGGTCAGATGGCCGTGTGTGAAAATGTCCCCACATATTATTATTATTATATATTATTATAATCTGAGAATACCAGACTATTATCTATTATTGTGCGTCAACTTATGCAGAGAAGGTACGAGTATTGATCACCACGCTTGCTCAAAGCGGATTGGCGATTCCAGATTTAAGTATATACACATTTATACAACACATACTACAAAAGGCAAAGTAAATACAATTGAAATATCTGTTTGTAATTTCAATAGAGCAGCTTTTTTCTAGGTGTCTATAATGGAACAAGGAAACCAAGTTTCCTCACGACATTTGCCATCACCTACAATATCAAATCTTAATCTTCTACGACTATAATAAACGTCAAATTTTGTGGGAATGGATGGAAGGTGACTGTTAATTAACCTTCCTACAATTGCCAGTAGCAGCCAATTAAAGCCAGTCTGAACTAAGTGAACAATGGCACCGAATCGCTCTGTAGTTTCGCAGAAACAATAGCTCTGATTGTTTGATTTGGAGGTAATTTAGTGAGAACGTACCGGTTCTAGACTTCAAATAGACTTCCCTAACTAAAGGTGTTATTGATTAGCTAAGCACACTTTAGTTTCTAACACGAGGTGTTTTTTTTTCTCTCTTTATTTATTTTTGGGATTTAATAATAATAATAAAATAATAAAACCATTTATTTTCAGGTAACAAAGACCCATAGAAAAATACCTTAACTTAAGTATACATATAACAATTGTGTTAGTAAATAAAATTTAAAACTATGTTAGTATCACTTAGTTGCACTAAGTCTTTGCACGTTCCGGTGGCACTTGGCCGCGAAAGCGGCGGAATACCACATCCTGTGGCCAAAAGCTTTCATCCAACACCTGGTGCAGGTAGCATGTTGGTATGCGCACCACAAACGCCTTAAAGTTGACGTTGCGATGCGACTCTAGCAACTGCACTCTCGGCGCGTACTTCAGCCTTTGGCGTACGTACTTCACGATGTCTTCCGCGTCAGTGGTGTAGTGTGGTGTATTTTATTTAAACAGATATGCCAACCCCATCGTGCCTTTTAACATAAACTTAACACTTAAAATAATTAACTCATTAATAATACTAAACAGTTGAACAATATATAAAACACACGAGACAAATATGGAATTCACAAGTGAAGGACTGTTATCAAAGGGCATAATTTCTTGGCATCTTCTGAAGTTGGTAATCTTCTTATTCGTCGGTGTCACTCTTGACAGAGTGGTCGTGGTCGTCACTTCAGGTGTTGGTGGCACGCTTTACGACACGTCGCCATTCCTCCCTTACAGCTGCCTTTCTCGTGCATTCATGCAAGGTGCCATCAACAGCAGCCTTGACCTGATCAGTCCGCCTCATAGGCGATCTACCTCGTGGCCTGGTAACTTCGACTTCCCCCTGAACCACGAGGCGACGAAGTTGGTAATACGAGGTTATAAAATATAATAATATCGTAGAAAATGGATACGTGTTAGCAACTAATTCGAAGTTAAAAGGTAAGTCTGGCTTGCGCAAACGGATCTTAGGGGGTTTACATGTAAGTGTTCTTCTCAGTCGTATACTTCTGGTGGAGTGGTTATGGATTGTTTGGTAGGTTGACGGCTTTTGCGAGAATTCTTCATCACTCTCTATTCGCGGCACTGCGTGTACATTCAGTAAAGGAAAACTTCGTAGTCGATTTTATGAGGTCAGTCCATCTTGTAAAAACATTGACCTTCTACTCCTCCTTGTACCAAAGAGTTGTTCACACCAAAGAGTTGGATGTGCAAACATCTTGAGGATTCTCAACTGCACAATCGACGAAAATCTTTCTTGTGGCACTGATCTGTGAAGATAGCCCAGACAATAACAGGACCCATCGTCATCTGCCTAGTCATTTGTGATCGGCTTCCAGTCTAACCAAATGTAGCTCAATACATGGAGCAACTGCTTATATGTCACGGTTAGACGACACGGTTGGCGCAGTGGCTGAGCGATCGACTGCTGCGCAGCGTGTTGCGGGTTCGATTCCCGCCCGGGGTAAATATTTGTGTGATGAGCACTTGTGTTTGCCTTGTGTCTGGGTGTTGTTTATCTATATATGTATGTATTTACAAAAAAAAAATGTATTTGTGTATGTATATCAGCTGTCTGACACCCATAGTACAGGGTCTCCCTAGTTTGGGGTCAGATGGCCGTGTGTGAAATGTCCCCACATATTATTATATTATATTATTATTATTATATGACCTCCACAACCCAGTTACTGGGCAACACGATACCCCTTGGTAAGACTAGTTGTCAGATTTTCGGTCTTCTGACTACCCGTAACAGGACCAACGGCTTTACGTGCTTAACCTGCTAAGCACGTAAAGCCGGTCGGCCGGTTGACCATTTTGGACTTATCATAATAAGTTCAAAATGGCGCGCCAAAATGTCTCGAAAATACAGCAAAATTTTAGCACTTGCCGCAATTAACATGAAACTTGGTAAAAAATCTAAATCGAGTGATATAAACAAACGCTGTAACTTTGACCTTGTTTACCCAGCGTCAATACCAATAGAATTTAGAAAGTCTGTAGTTCATAACTTTTTACCGATTCTATTACAAAGTTTACAGTGTGAGGAAGAACAAAGCTTGTACAAATTGGGTTTGTCGAACATGGAATCTTTACTAATAAAGATTTCCTCGACTGAATTTCGGTCACAGCTTCCAATCTCATTGAAGACCAGTAGGTCGATTCTGTAAAATTCAAATAACAACTCGCATCTCACATCGCTATTCACTCTTACTTCGCATAAGGTTCAAAATTACCTTGATATATTTGAGACTTTGAATCGGGTTCGAGCGAACTGAGCGTCGAAGTGACGGGGAAATTACCTCACAGAATGCCACTTATTACGTCATCTCATACTTCATCAGTCAAAATCTCCCTGTCAATTTAGTTCAACTCGCTGGCACGCTCGCAAGGGTGGCGCTAGTGTAAATTCGAATTATCAACCGAGTTTTTAGAATGCTAATCAAGAAACTCACAGTGGATTCAGATTCTAAGTTTAGAATGAGGTCTTACAGAATCACACCCCAGGTAAGTATAGGAGACATTATAATGCAAAAGTATGTGCGGTAAACACAGGTGCATTGTCTCTTCCCTCAGTCTCAAAGTCCGGTGGGACGGCAATCTGACACGATTGCGGAGACATCAGATGCAGAACCAACGGCTAACAAGGTGCTCAGCTTGCTAAAGGCAGTCTTACATACATAGATTGGACCGACTTACGGTTAATAAGGTGCTCAGCTTGCTAAAGGATAAACACACATATTCTGATAAATTGTTTTAAAATCTACGAAAAACGATCTGAAAAGCTGGATCTATCTAAGTGTCTTATCTTATCAGATAGGTACGGAAAAACCAAGCATATTGTTAAAAAGGAAATAATTTTAATGCACTGAAAGTAGAAAAAATCATGATGATATTTATTAAATTATCATTATTTCGAATATAAATACAGCTCTCGAAGTTATATGTGTTGAAAATCGACCTATTTTTGAATTGTGTGTGAATTTTCGTTCTTATTTGCAACATGCAAATTTTTATCAACTTTTATTAAATAACGTTGCAATTTGGAAGCCAAAGAAAAAACCTAAGAATTTTTCATAGAATTTCACGAGTTTGACAGAACCCCCATTAACAAAACAGCAATGACAAATACCTACACTTTTACCTAATAAACGCATACCCCGTCGCCTACATCGAGACACATAAACTGACCGAATAACCTTGACCGTCGGTCGTATTCACACAGTGAACATAGTCTGGGTATTATTGCCCCGCGCTGCCGGTACAGTACACTTTATTGCTCGCCTAACAGGTTTATTGCGTGCTGACATCACCGTGTTCCAGCTTATTCGGGAGTAAATAACGTAAATATTCCTATGTAATGAAATGTCTTGCGTATTGCATTGCTGAAAACAACGCAGAGATATACCTAAGGATCTGGAATAGCACCCACCCATTTCATTCCGAGGGTGTTATAGAAGGTGATTAAGGAAAAATCCTGAAGTTGGGCAGCTTCCGTGTACTTAACAACTCTACTGCGATCCCCAAGACGCCTCCCAAGCGACCTGCAAGATCATGGCAACCTCCCTCCCTGCTCCTTCTATGGGGTAGGTCTTTGTTCAACAGTGGATGTTTTCCGACTGATGATGATGTAAAAAGACAACATAATAGCCATTGAGAATGTTACTTACATTGACCAAAAATTAACACTGAGAAACGACTTTTATTTTCAGTGTGAAAAATCACTGTTTGTTGTAAAAAATGGAGCAGCTAAAAATCTTCATTTTCTTTAAATCAAAATTGTAGCTTAAAAGCTCCAATCTAATAAAACAAAACAATATATCTTCCAAAAGGTCCATCGTAAAACCATCACGACAAATAAGCGGGTCCCTAAATAAAGGGAAATAGCCCGAAATAATAGCGTGAGGTGTGACTGTGATTCCGTTCCATACCACAGCCCGGCAGAAACGGCCACGCGGCACTTTCACAGGTCATTAAAATTTACAGACCAGGCTATTAGCACGAGAAAAAAATTTGTTTATTGTTTATTAAAAATGTTTGTGGTTTATTAAATGTTTATTGGGAAGTTATGTTGTTTTTATTTTAAATCATCGTTTTCGCGCTCTATCAATTACTGAACTCAGTTTTCAATCCAACCTCTTATAGAAGCTCAAACTGTACTAATATTATAAAGCTGAAGAGTTTGTTTGTTTGTTTGATTGAAGGCGGTAATCTCAGGATCTACTGAATCGAATTGAAAAAAAAAATTGTGTTGGATAGTCCATTTATCGAGGAAGGCTATAGACCCATGCGAAGCCGCGTCGGGTTGCTAGTGCACTCGTATACAGGTTGATTATTGTACTGGACGTTTTTCATATTCGTAAGTACTTATACCCTGTTAACAATAAGATTAGACATTTACAAAAACCTTTTGTACAGTCCGTTCAACCGATTTTGACTTTTAATGCGTTGGAAGCATGACAAATGGCAACTGCAGTAAACAGTTGTTATTGTGACCACTTTTTTGCCTCTAATGTCATCCTTAATCCTACGGAATAGAAGTCAACATCGGTTGAAGGGACTGTAAAAAGGTTTGTGTGTATGACTAATCTTATTGTGAATAGCGACCCCCTGAAAAATGGTCAGTGAGTTAAGAAAGTCTGTCTTTTTTTTAACCGACTTCAAAAAAGGAGGAGGGTCTTAATTTGACAAATATATCTTTTTACCGCCCATATTTTTTTACAGTGTAGTCCGATTTCGATGTCTCTCTTTTTTAATGGATAGTGTATGCCTCAAAGTTGGTCCCATATAACTTTCATGAAAATATTCCACCCCTAAGGGTAGAAAATTAGGGGATGACTTAATTTGTTTACCAAAATTATATTTAGATGATAAGAAGTAGTGTACAAAAAAGCAAAAAAAAAAACAAAGTTTACAAAAAAGACAACCGTAGTGGCAATACAAAACCACACATAGAAACAATGCCACCGACTTGCGAAATCAAAGTTATTTTTTCTCTTTCGTTTTTGTAAATCAGAGCTTTTCGCTCCGCCCTATACCACAGCTGAGAAAATGGTGTACTTAGGTATATTTTTACATACGCAACAGTATTATTCTATGGTTAATATATTAAATCGTATGGATTAAGAAAACAAACACAATAAAACCCAATAATTTCCCAGACAGAAAACAAGGAAACAGCAGTTTGTATGCGCATATAAATAGAAAAATATACCTTCGCATGTAACCCTGGAAAACAATAAATAACACGGGTTCGATCCGAAATAATGAAGGGACCCGTGTGAGGCCTGGATCCGAGCCTGTCCCGAACGATTCGCTGGCCATTAAAATTTATAGCCTATCGGCCACCCGGCAACAAGAGAAATGTTTTATTTATAATTGCTAACCAATCTTTTTAATGGACGATAATCGAAGAGATTTGAAACTAATTATTATTTTGATTATGTGAAATGAAATGAAAAAATCGGACAAGTGCAAGTCGGACTCGCCCACCGAGGGTTAAGTACATATTTGTATGTACATATTCATACTTCTATACTAATCCATACCTACTATCCATGCTTTAATCTACTTAATATTATATAATATATGCGTTTTTGCGACATAAACGGCCGTATCTTTTTTTCACGTTAACATAGAGGGTTGATTGTTTTACAGCATCAAGGGACCGTAGACTTGAGTATATGGTTTTAATTTCAACTCGATACCTCCACGCGTTCCCAAGATAAAGGGTCTTGACAGACAGACAGACGGACAACAAAGTGATCCTATAGGGTTCCGTATTTTCCTTTTGAGTTACGGAACCCTAAAAATGAAAAAAAATGAAGGTACATATTAACAATATATTTTTTTTTAGGGGTTTATAACCAGTGTGTGTTGCCAGTGATGACATATGACACAGAAACGTGGTTCTTAAGTGCGAAGAGGTACTTACATTTATGTATGTTACTTTTATAGACCACTGCCGATGCCTTTGAAAATGGTTTAAAGTGAAAAAAAATAATAGTAGAATGAAACCCATTGGAAAAGGAAGAGCATATAACAAAAATGAAAGAAAAAATAAATTACGGGCGATCCGAGGTCGGAAAGTGGATGGGGGTGCGTTTTTAAAGGTAAAAAACGGTTTATCTCGATTTCTGGCAAAACTACAAGTCCTATGGAAAAAAGTTGAATGGCAAAGTTGTAGGTATTAAAAATATCTTCAACTTTTGTATTTACACTTTTTTCACATAACCTCAAAATGTATGTGGAAAATTCAAATAACCAAGTTTTTGTATCTGCTTTATTAAAAAAGTCGGTGGGTTTTTTGTTCGTTGAACAGATAGTAGAGATTTCAACGAACAAAAAACCCACCGACTTTTTTAATAAAGCAGATATTTTGACGTGAGATTTTTCGATTGAAAATTAGGGTGCTTTTTCGATATTAAGTCAAAATAAGGTGAAAAAAAATAAATATTTTAAATAAAAAAAATGTCAGTGTATTTGGTACATAGAAGGGTAAGTTTTCACAAAATTTGATGAAAAATAAAAAATGTTTGTAAAAGATAAAAATAAAAAACCAAAAACTTGGTTATTTGAATTTTTCACATACATTTTGAGGTTATGTGAAAAAAGTGTAAATACAAAAGTTGAAGATATTTTTATTACCTACAACTTTGCCATTTAACTTTTTTCCATAGGACTTGTAGATTTGCCGGAAATCGAGATAAACCGTATTTACCTTTAAAAACGCACCCCCATCCACTTCCCGACCTCGGATCGCCCGTAATTTATTTTTCCTTTCATTTTTGTTATATTCTCTTCCTTTTCCAATAGGTTTCATTCTACTATTATTTTTTTTTGCTTTCAAAAATTATCGGCACTGGTCTATTAAAAGATCTTTTTGTAATACAATTGCTTATACCGGGAGGTTATTATAAGGTAGAAAGGTGGAATGTACCTTTAGACTACTGTTATTATGACTTATTTGACTTAATGTCCTATGTCCCCTAGATGGGGCAGAGAGCGTCCACAGATGTCCTCCAGCGCGATCGATCTTGAGCTTCACGCTTCACCTCGCGCCACGTCATTCCGATGCTCGCCGCTTCTGCCAACACGGTGCGACGCCAGGTTTGACGGGGACGGTCACGCTTTCTTTTTCCTTGGGGATTCCAATCCAAAGCTTGTTTGGGTATGTGGTCGGGGTCCCTTCGGAGCGTGTGGCCAATCCATCTCCACTTGCGACGTTTGATCTGGCAGTCGATCGGGCTCTCGTGGCATTGCTCTAACAGCTCTACGTTAGAGATGGTCTCGGGCCAGTAAATTCCGAGAATGCGACGAAGACCGCGGTTCACGAAAACTTGGATTTGGCGTGAGATGTCCTTTGTGACCTTCCACGTTTCGCACCCGTAAAGCAGCACGGATTTCACATTGGACCCGAATATCTTGAGTTTAATCCTTCGGGTCAGTTTCCGCGACTACCAAACAGGTCTCAGCTGCGCAAAGGTTGCTCGGGCTTTGGCGATCCGTGAAGCGATGTCCTTTTAACGGCCCCCAGTCTCTGCCACGACGCTCCCGAGGTAAGTGAATTTGTGGACGCGTGCCACTGCCTCAGTGCCAATCAGCAACGGTGAGTGATCCTTCACACCAGTTCTCATCTCCTGGGTCTTCCTGATGTTTATTTTAAGCCCGGTTTCTGCCGCCTCCTGTCGTAGATCGCTCAATTTTGCTTGCATATCGGCGTGGGTGTGACTCAGCAGGCATAGATCATCGGCGTAGTCAAAGTCTTCCAGGACGTTGGATAATCCCCACTCTATGCCGCGACGACTGTTTTCAGAGATACGAAGCATAATTCCGTCAAGAACGACTAAGAAGAGAAGCAGCGACAGGAGGCAGCCTTGGCGAACACCCGCGTGTACTGCTACCTCGTCCGAGATGAGGCCGTTATGGGTTACCTTACATGAATACCTCTTGTAGATACTCTCCAACAAACGCACGATTTTCGGCGGCACTCCAATTTCCAGTAAGCGAGACCAGATGCTAGACCACTTCAGCGTATCAAAGGCCTTTTCGAAGTCGACAAAGGTTAAATAAATCTCCCTCTGCCATTCTGATGCCTGTTCCAGTATGATACGGAGGGTGTTGATCTGGTCCGTACATGAGCGGTTTGAGCGGAATCCAGCCTGTTCCCTGCGTAGAAGCGGATCCACGGCCTTCGACAGTCTATCCATAATGATTTTGCAAAAAACCTTAGAGGGAATAGAGAGCAGTGTAATACCTCTCCAGTTATCGCACTGGCTAAGATCACCTTTCTTAGGAATAGTTATGTTAAGACCTTTATTCCAATCGTCAGGGAGCACCTCGGCGGTCCAGATCTTTTCAATAAGAGGCGTCAGAACGTCGACGACGGAGGATAAGTCGGCTTGTAACATTTTCGCCGTTATCAGGTCGAGTCCTGGTGCTTTGCCTGTCTTCAAAGAGCGGACTGCCTCCGCAACTTCAGAGGCTGTCGGTGGTTCCGTGTTGATGTTAAGATGCCGGGATGGTGGGGAACTGACTTGCAGCGCGTCAGGCGCTGATGTAGCTGACAAACGGAAGACCTCCTCAAAGTGTTGACGCCAGCGTAGCAGCTGCCCTTCTGATGTCACAATGAACTGACCATCTTTGGACTTCAGCGGTTTCTTCTTTGACCTGCTGTTACCTGCCAGGGTTTTGGTAGCTTTGTACAGCTCCTTCAAGTTGCCGCTGTTTGCAGCTTGTTGAGCATGATCAGCAATACCATCAGCCTACTGCCTCCTATCTTTGCGGGTACTGCGGTAGATTTCCTTGCGCTTCTGACGGTATTGGATGTTAAGGTCGGCCCGTATGGCGTCGTTATGGGCTTCTATCAGTTTCAGATGAAGATTTCTTCTGTCTTCGATCTTCTGGCTCCACGTGCGTTGTGACATCCAGTCCTCCCGAGAGTGAGTCGATTTATGCCCCAGAACGGCGGAGCTGGTCTCTGTATAGGCCACTTTGATGCGATTCCACTCCTCGTCTAAAGAGTCCGAAGCAGTATCGAGTACAGAAAAGCGATTGCGTAACTCGAGCTGAAAGGCTTTACGCGTGTCTGGGTTATGCAGTTTGTTAATGTCAAACCGTCTTCCAATCTTGCCGAGTCCTCCAGCCGCACGGGCTACTGCAACTTTCAGCCGGACTTCAGCAACCACCAGGTGGTGGTCGCTATCAATATCGGCACCCCTACGGTTGCGAACATCAAGCAATGAAGAACGCCATTTGGAACTAATGGCAAGGTGGTCAATTTGGTTCTTGGTGACCCCATCGGGTGAGTTCCACGTGTACTTATGATGGTCACCATGAATGAACAATGTTCCTCCGATGGTAAGGTCGTGGTTCTGACAAAACTCAATAAATCGCTCCCCATTCTCGTTGCACATCCCAAGTCTCTGTGTACCCATATGTCGCTCGCGGTTAGTGTTAACACTCCCAACCTTCGCATTCAGGTCCCCCATGACGATGATGATGTCTTGCTTTTTTAAGCTCCTAAGGGAGGCGTTGAGGGCATTGTAGAAGTCATCCTTAGTATCCTCAGGTGCACCATTGGTTGGGGCGTAGCACTGGACAATGGAGATCTTCCGGGCTCTTGAATAGGGTATTACACCCATTTTTGAAAAATGTCTCAATGAAATTCTGTAGTGCTAATATGCCAACAAAAAAAGCACTAATTTTTTATTCAATCGATAAGTGCCATAAAAATGCATCTAAATTTTAAATTTTCAAATTTCGCGCGTAGTTTGACGTAAACGCCTCTTACTAGACGCCATATTGCTCAGCGTATATGACGTCAGTTCGTTTAGTATCAAATGAGCTCATATTAAATATGATAATTGTATATCATTTAAAAATAATTAAAAGTATTTTTTGTAATAGGTGTAATAATGAAAAAATTACGTTGGTTACGAAAATAATAAAAGTACAAAGCCTATATTACGCCAATCGGTTGACTGACAGTTGACAATATTTTGTTTACACAGCCATACGGCGTAATAACATGGCCGCTACTATTTCACGGTGTTTTATAACAGATTAAAAATACTGAAAACTTTGAATTGAATTTAAACATTTGTTTTGTTATTTTATGAACTAAATCTTACATTTTCCGACTGTTTTATGCCTAAACTGTCTCAATAACATATTTATAGATTTATTCTCGTATAGAGTAAAATACCCTATTGAAGCGGGCATACATGATCCGGTCTGAGATCGGTTTCCAGTCCAAGAGACTATTCTTGGCTGATTTAGAAAGGAGGAGCCCCACGCCATACTCGCGCACATCTTCCTCACTTTCTTTACCAGAATATAACAATGTCAAGCCCCCGGACGTTCTCAGCTCTCCAAAACCGTTCCTCCTCACTTCGCTTAGACCGAGTATCTGCAGGTTGTAACTAAGCATTACTACTTCTGCTTGGGCTAGTCGGCTGTCGTCGCTAAGCGTGCGTACGTTCCAATAAGCAATTCGTGTCCGTTTTTTCATGCCAAAAGTCGTCGGTAAAAGATCAGTCCGGTTTCTATCTGTTTCAGTTTCAGGAATCAATTATTGTCGGGCAAGCAGGTGATTAGCCCACTGTTCCTTAATCCGATAGCGGGGCTGCCGCTTTAGAGCCTTCGGATGTGCTCGGTTTTGTTTCGGGTATCCTCCCTAGTGAGGCGATTTTGTTTTAAGGCGAGGTATTCCGAATTTTAGCAATTTTTGTTAATTTTTGAACAGCTGTATTTATTTTTAAGATCAACCTAGAATTATGAAATTGGTATTTTATCAAAATATAACATATTATCTAGTCTTTCGGAAAGACAGAAACATGATTAATAACAATTTACTCATTAGAAAAAATATATAAAGGCAACCCTAATTTAAAACTTAAAACATCGACTACTCCGAGATCTCATCACTAAATGATATGAAAGTTATACCAATAGAAGTAGCTTGTTATTATTTAAAATCTCGGAAAAAAACTTTTTTCTTTTAAGTTATAATTTTCCCACAAATTAATAATAACCTACGTAAATCCTTAATCTAACGGGTGGTCGCGTTCCCTCCGACGGCCCCGACCGTCAACCAGTACCCGTCGAGACACCGGAGCGGAAGGTTGTATCGATTTTGTACAAAAATAATACGTATAATATTTTAGTCTAAGTTCGTCCCCGTGATTAGGTAATTATTAAAATGGGCAATAAAATAAATGGAAGAAGATTTATAAAATTAAAATTAAAGGAATACCGATTTATATGTTACAAAAATGGTAGGTAAGTGCCTGCCTACTCGCTTTACTTTTATAATACATAATTAGATTACTAACATTTCCCATAGGTATAATTATAATATTAGCAATAAATAAATAATAAATAAGTAATAAATGAATAATATAATAGATGAGATGATGATGGCGTGGGCTTCTACCTATTCAGTAAAACGACAAAGTACTATGACCCGAAAACAGTTTAATATCGACACACAATAACAACTTGTACGATTTTAACTTATTGTAGAATAGGACTTAAATTTATCACTTTACAAAATTGGCGGGAGCGAACGAGATCCGCGGAATGGACTAAATATGTGTTCGCGTTGAAGCGGGCGCGCGCGACTGGCTCGGCGGGAGCGCGCGGGACGCCACCGGCGGCGGCGCGAGAGTTTGGGGCGCATGCGCGGCGCCCGGCCGGGCGGCCGGTAGGTAGCTGGCTAGTACTGCGACCGCGCACCGAAGCGCGTTTTGTGTTAGAGACGCGTGTTATAGTCTCCCCCTCTAACCCTAACGAACGTCCTCGCGTTTGGGTTAGCTTCTACGAGGCCTCCCCCTCTTACGTTCCTCCTGTACAGGAGCTTGGATGCGACCAACGAAGGGAGTAAGTACGGAGGCATGATACTTGCCTAGCACCGTGCCATCACTGAGGCGCTCGAGTAAGTACGTGGTGGGACTGACCACAGCCTGGACCTTATATGGCCCGTCACGGCGAGGCATAAAATTACACGTCTGCCCTTTGTTTGCCCATACCCTCCCCCTAGAGGGACCGTCTGATTCCAGAGCATCAACGATCTTACTGACCTCCGGATCCTTTATTTGGTTCTCACGCAGGTCCTTCAGATACCGATTGCAGCGCAGCACAGGTCACAATCGGCATCTTCGGCGCATGACGGACGCGACAGAGTGTCGGCTACAACATTGGGCTTACCTGGTGATTCCATTTTTAGGTTATACTCCTGAAGGATCTGGGCCCACTTTGCTAGGCGACCGCTCGGAGACTTCATTCTCATCAGCCACCTAAGCGGCTGATGGTCTGACTTGATCAAGACTTCAGAGCCATCTATATAACCTCTGAACTTAGAAACTGCCCAGACGACGGCCAGAGCCTCCCTCTCTGTCGTGCTGTATTTTTTTTCAGCCGCAGACAAGAGGCGACTGGCATATTCTATTGGCTGCTCGTCGGTCCCCTCCCCCTGGAGGAGAACCGCCCTGAGAGCATACTCACTGCTATCAGTTCTGAGGACGAAGGGTAACGTCGCATCAGCCTGACGTAGGATTGGCGCCGATACCAGCAGTTGCTTGATCTTGTCGAAAGCTGCCTGCTGCTCCGGGCCCCATTTCCATGTACTTGCCCCTTTTAGTAGCGCTGTCAACGGTTTGGCAACCTCTGCGTAGTTAGGGACAAAGGGCCTGAACCAGCTGCAGGTCTGCAGGAAACATTTCAGATGCTTCACGTTCCGCGGCGTCGGCAATCTGTAGGGGGAAGGCGCCAAAGGTTTCTGTGTCTCACTTACCTTATGAACAGCCAAGTCTGGTGGAGGTCCAGCCGAAGCAAACTGAGCGACTCTGCCTTGCTTGTTGAGTGCGGCCCTGTACTTCGGTGACAAGCTCATACCTTCATCTTGGCGCAGTGATACATTGCAGACCTCTGCTTGCATCACGGCCGCGCTGTTCAATACATAAGATTGCAAGATCGGAAACCGGTCTCCTGGACTATCTGCGAAATGCCATGACTCCTGGGCTATGTCTAAAACAATAGCCGCGTTAACAATAAAATCACGACCCAAAACTGTCCTGGTGTCGTTACCAGGTAACACCATGAACTCGGTGTCGACTCTTCGACTATTTAAGGTGACAGGCACAGTGGCAGTCTTCACCATTTTTCTATGACACGAGCCATCAGCGAGCCCGACATAACGTTCAGTCTCTAGGAATTGAACGCCGTTATTCACTAACAACGTATATAATAACGGGCTAGCAACACTGTGAGTAGCCCCGGTATCGACTATCGCAACACCTTCTTTACCTACAACACCTATTGTTATCAAAGGGTGTGACGTGGATGTCGCAAAGAAATCACCTTTCACGACGTTAAAATCGGTAGGCTTAGCGGGCGCGGGTTTAATCGAGCAAGTTTCACACTTCGACTTGACCACCCCTGGCTGGCCGCATCCATAACAACGTATCGGATTAACACCTTTACTATCGCTGGTACCTACTTTATTAGATGTGTTGGGATTATCGACTTTATTGGCCTTACGACATTCATTAGCGATGTGACCGAACGCTTTGCAAAACGAACATCTAATGCGATTATGTTTCGAGGTTTCGTTCGAGTTAGAGGAGAGTTTGGAACCTATGGTTGCGCTCGAACTCGTAGTACCGCGGTCGGGAGCCGTAGGTATATTCGGGTTATTCGTGGAAACGATCGAGTTTTTTAATTCCGTTATTGAATCTTCTACGAGTCTCGCTCTCTCTAACAAATGATCAATATCGCTAATAGTGTCTCGTGACAACCGTTTACGTATTCGACGATGTAATAATCCGTACACAATATCCACTATCATCACGCTTGGCACAACATAGGGTAATTGAACTAATAAAGATCGTACCTTCGATATAAAAACTTCGGCGCGTTCACACTCACTTTGTTCGCACAAGAATACCTCGCGAAGTATCCTGTACGCGGGCTTTTGCACGCCGTAGGCGGCGCGCAGGCGCGCGAGCGCGTCCGGCCACGAGCCGGCGCAGGCCCGGGCGCCGCGCCACCACACCGCCGCGTCGCCGCTCAGCAACATGGAGAGACCGCGTAGCGCGTGCTCGTCGGTCACGTCGGTGCACTCCTTGTAAACTTCAACTGCATCGATAAAGGCCTCCAGTACCTCGGGGTCGCGTGACTGCCCGTCGAACCTCGCGGTACACATTGAAAAGTTACCGCCGGAGATCGCGGGCGCGTTCGCCGTGGGCGATGCCGCCGATGTCGACGCGACTGGATTCCTCTGGTCGCCATGATGTAAAGATCGTAGGGTTTCCATTAGCGTGCGATTGGTCTCCGCCTGCATCCTGGCGAACGACTCCATCATGGTGGACAGCAGTCGCTCGGTGTTGAGCGCTGCGGCGGGCGCGCCGGTGTGGGCCCCGCCGAGCGTGTGGTCGAAGGCGGCGCCCCCCTGGGCGCGCATCTCCTCGGCCGCGTCGGTTGAGTCGCGTGCGTGGGTGGTAGCGGCGCCAGCACCGGCGCGCGGCTCCACCACTGAGTCCGCGTCGGAGTAACCGTCCGCGTCGCTTCCTTGTTCTTCCGCTTTGCGGTCGATCGGTGCTCGGGTTGCACGCGTCGTTCGTGGCATGATAATGTCTTTTTATTCACTGAATAGGTATGTTACTGCACTTCACGGGGTTCGATTTGCCGCTGTTTTACACAAACATGGCCCCACGTTGGGCGCCACTATAATAGATGAGATGATGATGGCGTGGGCTTCTACCTATTCAGTAAAACGACAAAGTACTATGACCCGAAAACAGTTTAATATCGACACACAATAACAACTTGTACGATTTTAACTTATTGTAGAATAGGACTTAAATTTATCACTTTACAAAATTGGCGGGAGCGAACGAGATCCGCGGAATGGACTAAATATGTGTTCGCGTTGAAGCGGGCGCGCGCGACTGGCTCGGCGGGAGCGCGCGGGACGCCACCGGCGGCGGCGCGAGAGTTTGGGGCGCATGCGCGGCGCCCGGCCGGGCGGCCGGTAGGTAGCTGGCTAGTACTGCGACCGCGCACCGAAGCGCGTTTTGTGTTAGAGACGCGTGTTATAATAATAAATAAATAAATTATAAATAAATAATAAATCAATTGTAAATGACTAATAAAAAATAATAAATTAATAAAAATAATAAATAAATAAATAATAATTAAATAATAAGTACATAATAATTAAATAATAATTAAAAAATAAATAAACAAAAAATTAATAAATGATAAATGAAAAATAAATAAATAATTAAAAATAAATGATATATGACAAATAAATAATAAATAATAAATAATAAATAATAAATAATAAATAATAAATAATAAATAATAAATGATAGATTTAGGGCGGAAATGTAAACACCAAATAAGATTATACAGGATATAATTAATAACACATCCTATCGCAAACATGAATAGTACAAGAAGGGAAAGAATATGTCAACGACAAAACAGAGACAGTAGTGTCATTATTTGTGACCCAATTACTTAGTAACATTCATAGGGTGAGCTTACGTGAGCATTATGCAAGACCTATTTACATTGGCATTGTGTTTATAAAGTCAGCTCTAATACTACCCCTTAAACCAATGTCATACGAACTAACTAAAAATAGTTACATAACAGAATACTACAATCAATAATTATCCACTTATTGATGTCTATAAAAAGTTAAATACAATAACACAAACTTAACAGTATTTTACTTCAATACAACCCAGAGAAATGATTAAAAACCAAGGATTAAACATAACTTAAAAAATTATGTAAACATAATCCGTTTACAAATTGATCATGTTTCTCTTTTGTCAGAGGTTTTGTCAACAAATCTGCAATCATTAAATCTGTAGGCAAATACTTAACAATAACAATGTTTTTCTTAATGTTTTCTCTAATGAAGTGATGCCTCACATCAATGTGCTTTGTTCTACTATGATGCATACAATTAGTAGTCAATTTTTGAGCGGATTGATTATCGTTATACAATGTTACTTTACAATTAATGTTTAACAATTCATAAAGAAAACTTCTTACAAAAAGAGCTTCTTTACAACCATCAGAAAGTGCCATGTATTCAGCCTCTGTGCTGGAGAGGGCAACAGTCTTTTGCTTTCGACTCTCCCACGAAATCAATGAATTTCCGAGCTTAAAAATAAAACCAGTAAAAGATTTACGATCAAGTTCATTCCCACCCCAATCAGCATCTACATGAGCAGTTACTTCCAAACCACTCTTCTGAAAAACTAACCTATAGTTTAACGTACCTTTAAGATAGCGAAGAACACGCTTCAAAGCTTTCCAATGATGTTCAGTGTGACACTCGTTATATTGACTAAGCATACTCACAGCATGAGCAATATCTGGTCGGGTGCACACTGCTATGTACATGAGACAGCCAAGTAAATTCCTGTAATGAGGATTATTACTTTTATTATCACCTTTTGGTAATTTGATACCTTTTTCTACTGGAGTTTTCGCAGGTTTGCAATCCGTCATACTAAACTTCTCCAATACCCTTTTTATGTATCCAGTTTGATCGAGTGTAATTTTATTTTGACTCTTATTTAGTCTCATTCCAAGAATGTGGTGCGCAGATCCAAAATCCTTCATTTCAAATGTGTTCATAAGGTCGCGTTTTACTTTTTCTTTTAGAGTTGAATTGCTAGAAAACAATAAAATATCATCGACATAAAGTGCAATTATTATTAATTCACTCTTACTCCTCAAGTAAAATACACATGGTTCTGAAGTCATCCTTTTGAAATGCATCTTCTGTAACAATACTTCGTTTATTCTCTCGTACCACATTTTGGATGCTTGCTTTAGTCCATAAATAGCTTTATTTAATTTGTACACAAAATGTTCTTTACCTTTTACTATGAAACCTTCTGGTTGTTCCATATATACATTTTCGTTTAAGTTTCCATTCAAAAAGGCAGTCTTAACGTCAAGATGATCAATGTCCATATTAAATTCAGCAGCAATGGCAAATAGAGTTCTAATAGTAGAGTGTCTTACCACCGGAGAGAATGTTTCTTCATAATCCACTCCGTACTTCTGTGAGTAACCTTTTGCTACCAGTCGTGCTTTATACTTTAGAAGTTCGCCATCAAGACCTCTTTTCCTTTTAAAAACCCACCTGCACTTAATTGGTTTCTGGTTCTTCGGTTTTTCTACAAGAGTCCAACATTTGTTGTGGTTAAAGGATTGATACTCATCTGACATAGCTTTTGTCCACTCTGCTGCTTCCGTGCCTGCCAAAGCTTCTTTAGCCGTTCCTGGTTCATCATCATCGTTGCATAGTTGTTTAACCAACAAGACAGACATTCGAGCCTCATCTACATCTTCATACTCTGATGAATCAGATGTCATCTCATCCAGTGTTGAGCATCCTGGAACGTATGTGGGGTCCGAACCATTTGATTCTAAAGTAGTGTCAACCTCACTGTCTGAATCATGCACTGTAGTTATGCTCGACCGTGTTCCTATTCGGCCATCAGAAAAATCTGGTCTAACGAATGGTTCAGACTGGCTCGGCTCAGGCCGTTCAATTTGCTGTGAGCACTGGTCATCATCCAAGATTGATTCTGGGTCATGAACAACATTCACAGGTTTCCCAAAAACAATGAACTCAGAGTCAAGATCATCATCATGTGACTTAGTATTGAAAAATTTATTTTCCAAGAAGCACACATCTCTTGCTTTGACACACTTGTATGATTTTTCCGGATCCAACAATCGAAAACCTTTTGTACCCTCACAGTACCCAACAAAAATATGCTGCTTAGATTTTGAATCCAACTTGTTTCTGAGCGGGGTAACAGCATAGGCAATACAGCCAAAAATACGTAAATGACTGATATCTACCTTTTTATTCCTCCATTTTTCCTCAGGTACTTGTCCAATTAGGGCTGTAGGGTGTGTGGATACTTAATGAAAAAAACTAGATTTACGAAAGGGTGAAGGGTGGGGAGACGCATCGACCAAAAATACGTCCGTGCGCAATCATACGAAAAGTGTACTGAAATTGCAAATGGCAGCGCCCCGCGCCGCTAAGCGCGCGCCCCTCTCCCGCTCGCATGCGTCTCCCGCGCCTTGTGTGAGCCCTGGATTTATTGAATGACCACAAGGAATGAAGGTACTTAAAATATAAAATCACTACTCTCACGCGTCGCCTACATTCCCCTCCCCAGTGCTGCTACAGCACTCATCACCCATAGAGATAGGCGCGACGCGTGTGGCATTCCGCCGCAGAAGGCCGGATTTTGTCTTGACATCGACCACTCGAACGCGGCCATCTTTGCCAACTATTACGGCCTGTATCACACCTTTCGGCCATACATTTCTGGGGGAGTTAGGGTCCACGATCAGCACAAGGTCTCCCACTTGCAAGGGTCTTTGTTCATAGTGCCACTTACTTCTTGGGCGCATATCTGGCAGTACTTCTCGTACCCAACGTTTCCAAAACATATCGGCTAGTTTTTGTGACAATCGCCATTGTTTTCTGAGGTAGGTATCTGACTCATCAAAAACACCCAAAGTAGGTAGGTTGGACGATGTTCCCAACAGAAAGTGGTTGGGGGTCAAGGTTTCATGACTGCTTGGTTCCACTGCGACGTGAGTGAGGGGGCGGCTGTTTATCATTTGTTCTACTTCGGCTAATAATGTTTGAAGTGTCTCATCACGTGGCGCTCGTTCCTTCAATACAACCTTAAGTGCGCCTTTTACACTTCTTATGAGCCGTTCCCAAGCCCCTCCCCAGTGAGGACTCGCAGGTGGAATGAAAACCCAAGTGGTCGCCATACTATAGGTCGTTACTCCTTCTTTGAGTTTCTCCGTGTCCAGCTCAAGAACACATTTCTTCAGCTCCGTGTCAGATCCTCTCAAATTCGTACCATTGTCCGAGTACAAGTACCGTGGCCAGCCTCTTCTAGCTGCCATTCGTCTGAGAGCCATTATTAGTGCGTCTGTGGTCAGCTGGTTCACTATCTCAATGTGGATGGCTCTAACGGTGAGGCAAGTGAAGATAACACCATACCTCTTCTCTCGATGTCGGCCAACGGTTACTTGTAGGGGTCCAAAAAGGTCAACGCCGGTGAACGTAAAGGGGCGATGCTGATGAGCGAGCCGCGCTTCAGGTAAGTCACCCATTCTGGGTGGTTGAGGCCGCGCCCTCCTAATTCTACATAACATGCATTTTGAACTGATATACTTCACTGTAGGCCGTAGTCGTATAATCCAGTATCGTTGTTTCAGCTCGTTAACGACCATTTCCTGGTTTCCGTGGCATGCTTTTACGTGGTAGTACTTCACGATGAGGTGAGTGACATGGCAGCGGCCGTGTAGTATCACAGGACGTTTCACGTGGGTAGGTATCTCCGGTGCGGCATCAATGCGGCCAGACAATCTCAGCAGGCCGTCATCGCTAATAATCGGCGTCAAGGTAAGTAATTTACTTTTTTTATCTAATGTTTTGTTATGTTTCAGGTTGTGCAGGTCATCTGGAAAAGCTTTCATCTGGGAGTATTTCAACAACATGTTCTCAGCACGTTCCATCATCGCGCCATCTACACAAACACCAGAAACTTTCTTGCATTTATCTATAAAAGATAATACCATACACATGGATCTTACTAGTCGAAGCCATGAAGAAAACCTTTCTGGTTCAGGAACAGCAGGTAAACACACAGGTGCAACGTGAATATTATTTATACATTCCAGGTCCCCATCGCGAATTTCAGGTAGCTGTATCTTTGATTCTTCAGGCCACGATCGTTCTTCTTCGTACAGGAATGTCGGCCCATATAACCACTCATTATTCAATGTTTTTATTTCGCAGGTTTCTCGAGTGGCGACATCGGCGATATTCAACTTCGTAGGTATGTATTTCCATTCTTCAATTTGCGTCAAATCGTCTAATTCGCCGAGGCGGTGAGCTATGTAGGCTTTATAACTTCGTGTATTATTACGTATCCAGTGTAAAACCGTAGATGAGTCACACCAGAATATTTTTCTTTCAGCCTTTATTCTATGCTCGTTTATTATATTATTAGCCAATCTTCCCGCCAAAACAGCTGCTTGTAGCTCTAAACGAGGCATCGAAACATACTTTACAGGTGCAACTCGACATTTACTGGACACAAATGCAACTTGAATATTTTGTTTACAATCGATCCAACGCCAGTACGCGGCGGCGCACATCGCTTGAGACGACGCGTCACAGAAAACATGTAACTGTAGGTTCGTATAGCGCTCGGTGAACTGCGCCGGCGACGCGCTATTCGGTGCGTGTGCACTGAGGTCGCGCTTCACGCTGTCGCCCGTAGGTACTGAGCGGCGGCGAGTACTTCTAGTTGCCGACTCGTAATGTCGTGGTAGGCGAATTTTATCAATTTGTGTCATAATGCTCAGCCATTCGGTCCATTTTATAAATATTTGGTCTGTTATTTCGTCGTCCCAACTGATTCCAGACTTCCAGGTATCTTGTAAAAGGATCTTGCCTTTGATTGTGATAGGCGAAAGAAATCCATAGACATCGAAGATGGACATTAGTACACGTAGCATTTCTCGTTTAGTGGGTTTCTTTTGTCCAAGCAATATTGTTGTGGGAATTCTTTTGAATGACACATCGAATCCTAGGTTGTCATTAGTCGGAAACCAAATTAAGCCGAGTGTACGTTCTCCGTCATACAGTTGCCCATTTTTAAATATCACAGACGTTGATTTCAGGTTTTCAGTAGGTAAATCTTTAAGTACAGACTGCATATTAGACGTCCAGTTTCTAATCTCGAATCCACCTTGTTTGTGGACGAATGTGACGTCATTCACAAGTTGATTAGCCGTTTGTTCATCGGGTAAGGAGTCTATATAGTCGTCGGCGTAGTGTTGTGTAAGTACAGCTTGCACGGCGGCCGGCATTGTTGACTGAAATCTTTCGGCGTTTTTATTCTTTATGAACTGGGCAATGAATGGGGAACAGTTCGCGCCAAATATTAGGCTAGTCATGACCCAAGTTTGTACGGGTTTATCTGGTGATTCACGCCATAGAAAGCGCAAGGCATCTCGATCAAGATCTCGTATTTTGATCCTTAAAAACATATCTTTTATATCGCCCGTGATTGCCACTTTATTTTCTCGAAATCTCAGCATTATCCCGTACAGTGAGGTAAGTAAGTCGGGACCTTGCAGTAAATAGTCATTTAAGCACATGCCATGGTTCTTAGCCGCGGCATCAAACACTAGTCGTAGTTTTTGTTTATTGGGGTTGTCGACTCCAAAGTGCGGTAAGTACCATATTCTATTCGGATTTTTAGTTTCAGTGAGTGGTGATGCGAAATCGTTACTGAACAGGTGGTCGATTCTTTCTTTGTAACGCTCTGCGAAGCTTGAATTTGCTTTCATTTTCTTTTCGACTCCTTTCAGTCTAGCGAGTGCATTATCGTATGAGTTAGGCATCTCACCAAATGCACCTTTCCACGGGAGACCCACGTACCACCTTCCATCTTTCAAAGTGGCCGTTTGTTGTAAGTATTCCGTAGCTTTTACATCTAGTAGGTTTTGGCGGGGCTTACTAGTAACTCCGACAGACTCCATTTCAAATGACTTTCGCATCTCATTTTGCATTTCTCGTAAGATATGCTCACATTCATTGTTTTCTCCTTCTGACAGGAACAGAGCAGACTGCAGCTTCATATCGTGATCAACAGCGGGCTTCGTGCGCATGCACCCGTGCATGCACCATCCTAACGGAGTGCGGGTAAAATAAGGGTCAGTAGGTTTACCCTTAATTATTTCCAATGGTAAAATTAGATCGTAATTGTCCTGCCCTATCAAAAGTTCCGGTCTGTATTGACCATCACAAATTATATTTTTTATTTCAGGTTTCATCAGTTCATAATCACTCATGTCCACGTCAGTAATATTTTGTACCGGTAAGTTCATATTTGTTACACTACGCGCACGAATTGTAAACTTATTTCCTTTACAGTTAGAAAGTTCAAGGTCGAGTACCTCACTTTGACATATCACTTCGCTATTGTCCCATGCACCGCACACACGCATAGATTGTTTATTACCGTGCAGTCCCACCTTCGACGCGAGCGCAGCGCTTATCAACGTCACAGTTGACCCGTCATCAAGGAGCGCGACACTACGAAAAGTACCGTTAGGTCCGTGTAGGTAAATAGGCACAGTTTTTAGTAACACTTTACGGCAGTTCACTTGGAGATGATTTACAGTTTCCACTCGCGATTCAGTCTCGGGTTCGGTTTCAGTCACATCGGTTATATTGACACTATTACGCGGCTCTGAGTTTTTGTTTACAATATAATGCAACAAACGATGGTGAGATAGTCCGCAGTTGTCGACGTCACACACCGGTGCGGTACAAGTATCTTGTTTATGTTGTGACGTCAGACACTTGTAGCACATACCATGACGTTTTACGAATGCCCAGCGATCTCTGCGTAATGATTTTTTAAACTTTCTACAGTCTTGTAGTAAGTGCTCGGAAACGTGACAGTACCGACACTTCTTATCACTTTTTTGTTCATTGTTCACTTGTTCACTGTTTACCACTAGAGTACGATGTTTAGAGTTTTCGTTATTACTTTGTTTACTATGATATTGTATGATCGATAAATTCACAGATGTTTTTGTAATTTTCACAGCTTCATCACTCAGAAACTCGGACAAAATGAGCAGTTTCGGTTTCTCTGTGTTACTGATAAGAGGATAACAGTAATCAGCCCACTTTGAGACCAGTATCATCGGTAGTTTCGAGAGGATGACCGATACAATGTTCATTCCTTTTAGGTATTCTTCACGTCCGATGGCAGTCACAGCAGCGACACAGTTTCTTACTTTCACTGAGAACGGGATAATATCCTTCTGATACTCCTGTGCCATGGGACGTAATTTACTTATGTCCTGCAGAATCCTGGAAATTATTACATCAGGATTACCAAACTGCAGTTCCAGTGTGTTCATTACATCAACTGCGGAGGTAGCACCAATGAGTAAGGCCGTTACCGCTTCTTTTGCTGGCCCTTGTAGGCTCCTCCTCAGACGCCACAAGTTTTCTTTGTCACTAAAATTGCACACTTGAGAGGATTCTTCAAATGCTTGCTTGTACTGAAGCCATTCAAGCGGGTCACCAGAGTAACTGGGTAGGTCCCTCGGTGTACACAAGCGATTAAGCATTCTGTCATTAGATCTGCTGGCACCGGTAGCAGATGCAGCGGCAAGGTCCTTCAGAGCAGTCGCCAGGGCTCGCACGGTTTCATCAGTGCCACCAGCAGCTGGTGGTGGCGGGCGTGCTTCGAGCGCGAGTTCCGTATCGGGGGGTTGCGGGCCGGCGGGGCCCACATTGTGCAGGTGCAATTCCTGCGGCGCCGGATGCAGCCCGTCATTGCGGATGCCACGGTTGGTCACGCCCTGAGTATTCATCTCCTGCCGACTGCTTTCCAGCCACTTTTCCACTACACGGTCATTTGTATATTTTTCTGAGGGTAGACTGCAGCTGCTGCCGCCGTCTTCCAGTTCAGCGAGGTCCGCATCGAGTTGTTTGTCGATCAACTCCATTCTAATTCGAGCCTTTGCTTGAGCGGCCTCAAGTTCCAGTCTTTTCTTTCTCGCCGTAATAGATGAAGTTGATGATTTTTTATTGCGGGTAGACTTTCGCACACTTTGGGCTGTAAAAGGTCCAGGTTGATTTTCTTCCATCTTGTTCCCGGGTTCAATAGGTATTACAGCTTCCTTCGGAATGTCTATGTGTTCGACTTTGCATTGTTCTCGAACTTGCAATTGTTGAGCATCTTTTTGTTGCGCTTCATTTTGCTCCTCTTCCGTCCTTCTCGCACTCCTAGTCTTCACCATGCTTCGCGGTGGTGTATGATACATCCAGAAATCCGACTCGAAGACCAACTAATGTAGGGTGTGTGGATACTTAATGAAAAAAACTAGATTTACGAAAGGGTGAAGGGTGGGGAGACGCATCGACCAAAAATACGTCCGTGCGCAATCATACGAAAAGTGTACTGAAATTGCAAATGGCAGCGCCCCGCGCCGCTAAGCGCGCGCCCCTCTCCCGCTCGCATGCGTCTCCCGCGCCTTGTGTGAGCCCTGGATTTATTGAATGACCACAAGGAATGAAGGTACTTAAAATATAAAATCACTACTCTCACGCGTCGCCTACAAGGGCCTTAGTTGGTGTCCGATTTTTGAGATATACTGCGGTATTAACAGCCTCTGCCCAGAATTTGTTGTCCAGGCTGGCATCCCTTAACATACATCTGGCCTTCTCGACAATGGTCCTATTCGCCCTCTCTGCCACACCATTCTGTTGTGGGCAGTACGGGACCGTTGTGTGATGTTTGATTCCATTTTCTTTAAGGTAAGCCTGTAATTTCGAATTAACAAATTCACCGCCATTATCACTACGTAGAATTTTAATCTTGTGGTTAGTTTCATTCTCCACTGAGACTTTAAAATTCTTAAAATGTTCATAAACTTCATCTTTGTTATGCAAAAAATAAACAAAAGTCTTCCTACTGAAATCGTCGATGAATATCAGAAAATATTTAGCGCCACCAATAGACTGTGCTGGCATTGGTCCACACAAGTCAGTATGTACCAATCCTAGTAACCGAGTTGCTCGTGTATATGACCTTTTAGGAAAGGGAGCACGAGTCTGTTTACCTTCAATGCAGGCAACACAAGGATTAAAAACATTAGAATTATATTTAATACCTGTGACCATACCTTTATTCATCAGTGCCATACTCCTGGAGTTCAAGTGACCAAGTCGCCGATGCCACATTTCCTGAGACTCCTCTTTCACTGTACCTTTTGATGAGCTTGATGAAGAAATCATTACAGTCTCATCACTAGACTGTTCTTCTTTGGTAACTGTACTGAAAGAAGCAAAATTACTATTACCTCCCCCCCCACACAAAGGCTGATCAATGGCATCTAGTTGATATATACCATTCCTAAGAGTGGCAGTTGCCAAAACTTCATCCTCATCAGATATAATACATTTCTGTTTATTAAAAGTTACTTTATAACCCTTCTTCACTAAAGAACTAACAGAAAGCAAGTTTGCTGACAGATTAGGCACAAAATAAACATCTCTAATTGTTCTTACACAGTCTTGTAATTTAACACGCACATTACCTAGTCCCGCTGTTGGTAATTTTTCACCATTCGCAACACTCACTTGTGACGGGCTTATTACACTAAATTCACTAAACAGTTCTCGGTTATTACACATATGGTTAGATGCACCGCTATCCACATACCATACACCGCGCTGAATGCTGACTGAGAGTGCCGTTAAGAGAGCCTTGGATACATCCTTGGGGTGTTTGCCCTTATCTGACTTCTTGTCTTTATCTGGCTTCTTAATATTATTATTCCTCGGGCAGTCTTTAATAAAATGTCCAGTCTTCCTGCATTTATAGCATTTTGGTTCCTTTCTAGTTGTTGCCAACGCCATAGTATCTTCAGATTTATTCCTGCGGTCGTATTCTTGTAATAATTTACCTTTGACCATGTCACTTGACAACTTTAAGTTTGAATTTTCTAGTGCCATAATAAGCGGATCATAATTACTTGGCAACCCACTGAGCATGATGACGGCCAAGAATTCATCATCCAGCGATGAATTTATGTCATGCAGCTGTTGTGACAGTTCCTGCAGCTTGCCAAGGTAGCTTTCCATGCTATCATGCTCTGTCAACTTGGTGCTGAACAGCGTTCTCAACAGACCTAGTCTTCGGCACAGCCCTTTATCCTCATAGGCTTTGCTCAAGTTGTTCCATGCCTCACGTGCATCCTTTGCGTTCCTGACATGGGGGAATGCACTCGTTTGAACAGACAGGCATATTCTTGCAAGTGCCTTCTGCGATTTTTTCATATTTTGATCGCTCAATAAATCTTTCTGCTCACCATCGATAGTGTCCCAAAGATCTTCATGGATTAGTATCATCTTCATACAAAACTTCCATGTTGAATAGTTTCCTATTCCTTTGAGTTTTTCGATGCTTTGCAAAGGTGAAGCATTTCCAGCCATTTTTATTTTTGTGTCCAATGGTGCTAATAGATGATAATTAATTTTTCTTCTATTATCGAATGTAGACAGAAAATAATATAATTGCCGTGCAGATTTCGGCGTTCTGGGCCCATAACCTGATAGATTTAGGGCGGAAATGTAAACACCAAATAAGATTATACAGGATATAATTAATAACACATCCTATCGCAAACATGAATAGTACAAGAAGGGAAAGAATATGTCAACGACAAAACAGAGACAGTAGTGTCATTATTTGTGACCCAATTACTTAGTAACATTCATAGGGTGAGCTTACGTGAGCATTATGCAAGACCTATTTACATTGGCATTGTGTTTATAAAGTCAGCTCTAATAATAAATAGTAAATAATAAATAATAAATAATAAATAATAAATAATAAATAATAAATAATAAATAATAAATAATAAATAATAAATAATAAATAATAAATAATAAATAATAAATAATAAATAATAAATAATAAATAATAAATAATAAATAATAAATAATAAATAATAAATAATAAATAATAAATAGTAAATAATAAATAATAAATAATAAATAATAAATAATAAATAATAAATAATAAATAAATAAAGTTCAGATGTACTAAAGAGCATATAAATGTAACCAAAATAAAACACCATATGAAATATTGGTTTTCTAACTTGTGAGAAGAGCGGCAACTTGTGGCGTCATATTTTAATATTATTAATGCTCAATAAAAACAATTACACCAATTACCAAATCCTACCATGATAATTTTTTGTGCTATTGCCATCCCCACCCTGTATAGAAGATATATTACGTTAGGAAAGGGGTGAACGATAAATGTAGCTTTCGGTATAAATGCTTCATCATCATCTACCTAGCATTTTCCTAACTATGCTGGCTCAGGTTCCAATCTAACTGGATGCAGCTGAATACCAGTGTTTTACACGAAGCGACTGCCTATCTGACCTCCATAACCCAGTTACTAGGTTTCACGATACTATATACAGGTGGTTTTTTGAGACAGGACAGTAAGGTACCCATAACTTTTGGAGATATTTTTAACTGTATTTACATATTTTTGAAAAATGTACAGCCAGCAAAAAAAAGGCCGGGCTTACACGTCGGCACCTTATGCAGCGGGCATGAGAGAAAGAAGTTGTTTCAAAATGTATGAAGCCTGGGCCCACTCCACTCTTTGTACATCATACTTAAAAATAGGGAAACACATTTTAATTAGTTCTCAATTGTCCAATTACCTTAAAAAAGCTTTGTGAGCACGTAAAATACAAGAAATTACACTAAAAATTGCAACACACAACATAAAAACAGTCATGGCGGTAAGCTGTCATTTTGATTGATTAATGACGTTTGACATTGATTCCGATTTTCTACGTCGATTTGTGGATAGTCAGGTAAACACATAAAAAAGAAACGGTGATAAATTCACAAAACTAAAGCAAGGTTGTTAAAAAGAACTCAGAAACTAGAAACAAAACGAGACGAAAGCACAGAACATACGGACGATAGTGACTGAAGTGACACTGTTGACAGCTGACAGTTCTCTTTCTATGATCAATGGTCGATCTATGGTTTATAGAGTAGCGAAATCTGAGTGACGCCATGTTGATAATCCATAAAAATAATTGTTAAAAACTAATTTACTACCACAACAGTATACATTTAAATGTAGTCAGTCAGTATTTTTCTCGGATTCTATGGATTTTTCTCTTTTTTTTTAAAGTGGTGTACATAGACTGGGCCCAATATGAAACATGTTAAACAGTCTTTGTTAAGCCGGCTTCGTGGCATACTGTACCTAGAAGCAAAAGTGCCTACCAAAAGTAGAAAATCATAGTTATTGGGTATTACATAGAGTTTAATATAATGTATCTTGTTACATACATTAGGATGGTGATCACCAAACTAGGTGGAACCTGTGTCTTGGGGATCGGCCATGCGTTATTATTTTTTTTATTGTGTGAATATTACTAAACTTTGTAAGATGTGTGGTACGTGTCTGTTAAAATTGTGAAACAATAAAATTAATTATTCAATGGTGAATGAGATAATAATAATAACATGTGGGGACATTTTCACACACGGCCATCTGACCCCAAACTAGGGAGACCCTGTACTATGAGTGTCAGACAGCTGATATACATAGGTACACAAATACATTTTTTTTTTAATACATACGCATATAGATAAACAACACCCAGACACAAGGCAAACACAAGTGCTCATCACACAAATGTTTACCCTGGGCGGGAATCGAACCCGATACTATAGAACTGAAGGACACAAACTATATATTCAACATAAATGTGCATTCACCTAAGGACATTACACGCATCTCCTAACTAATAATTTACGTTGGGAGATTTTTACCAAAGAAGTATTCTAACCTTTCAAACAAACCTTTTTGTTAATCTTGCCTAAAAATCCTTCAAATTGACGTAAAGTTTTTGACAATTAACAAGACATATAGGAACTACCTACCGTGTGATTTTGAAAACTATTTTATTTTACAAATAATTTTGTATTTTTAAAACGTTACGATACTACCTTAATTGCATTTCAAATTGTTTAAATCCTTCTTTAGTGTAGGCAATAGATAGTTTTTTTAGAACTTCTGTGTTGTGAAATATCTTGTGAGATATCTTTTAATTAGTAGATATTCTTACCATATTCATATTTAAATTCGTTAATTAGCAATATAATGACAGTGCATTAAAATTAGGTATGAGTATTTTCTAGAATATGTTTGTGGTCTGCGCTGGCTAGGAAATAAACTGAAAACTCCTAATTGATATACTTAAACTGCTCGCTAGAAAAGAGAAAATAAACGGTTTAGTCTCAAATAAATCAACCTGGGCGACTCTTACGCATTCCAAGTTTCGTCAACCGCAGCCAAAATTGCTGACCAACAGAAAACACTTAAAAAACACCGACCAGTACCAATGATGAATGTTTTGCGATCCATGTTCGGTGTCTGTAGCAGTTCCTCAGAGAAAGGGGAAGTCCACGACACGATACGAAGAGTATTTGGGAATGATATGGTGATAAAAGACAATACGGATAGACATAATCAGTTAGTACCATAGTCTTTAGTATAGTAGTGTAAAAGTATTTAAACAGTCAAAGCAAAACTCATGAAACGGATGGGTTATACAGGGAAATTGAAAAAATACCCAAAACCTCTTAATCTGGACTTCGTATCATCACCCTGAATAACATTTGTTCTACGACTTTGACCTCAACTAAATAAAGTAGCCAAAAACAATTTATTTGAAGTCTGTAAAATGTACGTATACTACGCGCGCGCACCCATATGATAGCGAATATGATGTAGATAGTAGGTAGGCTAATGTACAGGCACAGCTGATTGCAGGCCTTTCGTCGGCCGTGGCAGAAAAAAATATTATGCAAAGTTTAAAGTGTGTTTATTACCACATATTATTATTATTATTATTTGAAGTCTGTAAAACTTACGTATACTGCGCGCGCGCGCACCCTTAGGATAGCGAAAATGATGTAGGTAGTGGGTAGTCTAATGTTTTGGCACAAGCGTGAGGCCCTAGGGTCAACGACCTTTAACATCTGGGCGGAATTCGTACCTATACTGAAGCAAACGCAGTTTGATCTAGCCGCGCAGTCCGCCGCCGAGTCAGAAATAATAATGTGCAAAATTTAAAGTGTGTTTATATTTTTTATATGGAAAAAAAATGTTTCGAATTTTGAAAAGTCGTAGAACATTAATGTTGTTCAGGGTGATGATACGAAGTGAGGATTAAGTGGTTTTGGGTATTTTTTCAATTACCCTGTATACATACATACCCGTTTGTATGAGTTTTTATCATTTATGATGTCAATTAGGAATCTTACTGCCAAGCTTTTCCGCTAGAGGTGCGACAGAACCATAACGTAAACAAAGTGAAATAAAAAAAAAAATGAATAAAAAATAATAATAATGATAATAAGAGCCTCGACCAACACATTAGAAGGCTCTCGTTGGGCAGCTGAATCAAGGGCTTGATGCAGAAAGCGGTAGTTCTGGACACGGCACGTATAGTAAGGAGATTCCTCTCTCAGGAGCCCTGACCACCGGTAGCTTGAACCCTGTTCTCGTTACCGGTGGGCTACTATTTTTTATATTTTTAAATGTTTTATTTTTATATGAATATTTAAAAATGTAATTTATTATGTATATGAAATAAATAAATGTGAATACTAATAATAAAAATAAAAAATATTAGTGAAAAAAATATGATGATGATGAATGAATGATATAATTTATTTAAAATAAAGAATTTGAATTGACATGATAATACGTTTTGGCTGTCCATCAAAATTATATTTTTTAGCTTCCGGAGCAGCAATTGGGTACTTGACACCACCAATCAATTGACATACTTTTTATAAGCTGTCAAAACGACATTCCTCTGTAGATTTTGTATGACAATAGCGGCCTGTGACGTCACTTATTTACCAACTCAATTGACTAACTATTCATTGATTATAAAGCAACTTAAAATCGAATTTTACAGTAAATTGATCTGGTTTTCGGGGCTAAAATAAAATGTATTTTAAGATAAGTTGTATTTTGGAAATATTGGATAATAGTGTCAACAACCCAATTCCGGAATAGTTAATATTAACGACTTTTACAGATTTTAAACTGACAATCACGTCAAAATGTGTAGTGTAAATGATTTGAAAAAAAAAATTATGTTAAACTAGAACATTCTCTTAATCATTTAGCATGTGAATATTTTTGATTTTGTTCATATTAAATAGTTTAATTAACTCGTGAATTTATATATCTGACGCGGACAAAACATTGACAATCACACAAAATCTATTATAGGTATTCTCTGTCCATTGGGTTATTGGTTTTTTGACAGGTGGTAGTTTTGACAACTAGTGATTGCAGCTACGTAACGTTTTGATTATTTACACTTCAATTTGTATGTAGAATCGATTATCGTTTTTTTCTGTCGATAAAAAAATGTTGCAGTTACGATCATGTCTGTGTTTATTAATATTAAATACTAAATAATATAAATTACTATTACTACATATTAAAACACCTTTTTATGCATAACATTTTATGAAAGTTTTAAAATGTAAATGTTAATGTTTTATTACATTTACATAAAAACCTTCGTTTTTAAACATTACATGTTGTATATGGTGGCAAATCTATGTCCTGGCAAAACTGACACGATGCCACTGCTGTCATTTTTTTTTATATTGCATTGTCACTTGCGATGAAAAATGTTTTTTTTTTTTTGGTAAGCGGTCACTATGTTAGTCAGACCCTGGTTCAGTGCCTAGCCACGAACCATTGCCCCCAAACGAAAACTTACCCCTAAAAAGTCATGGTCACTGTTAGGTTGTTGTATAGTGTTGGTATTATCTTTTTTCAAAAGGTGGTGCCCTTTGAAAAAAGTTATTGCGCACCCCGCATTACTTACTGCGGATGTGTACTGTGAGAAACTGCACACAATGGTGGAGAAAATCGCAAATTTCCGGCCAGCCTTGGTTAATCGCAGTCCCAGCTGCTCCTACACGACAACGCTCGACCTCTTACGGCACAAGAGATGGTCTTTAAGCTACAAGAGGGTTGGAAGTTTTGCGCCATCCACCGTACTTACCAGATCTTGCGCCAGAAATTGGCATGGAAAAAGGTAATACCCGAGAGGTATTGTTAGCTCCTGTACACCTAACTTCTTCAAGAAGAGCATTGAAAAATTGCCACTGCGCTGGCAGAGATGCATCGATAGCATGGGTGCATATTTTAATTGATAGAAATCAAAAATATTTATGTAAAAATTACTTTAACTTTCTGTATACTAAACGGCAATTTCATAGATTATTGCCGATTTATTAATTTGAAGCGAATAATCGATCCCATCACTAGTACGATAGAATGTAATTATATTTAATGCGCATAACAATTTGTATTTATTTTGTAGAAACTGACATCTGCGGCATTATAATGTCTGTAAGGAGTCATAAATAAGAAAATCCAATAAAATAAGGCAGTTTATATATTTATTTTATTAACCTCCGACGAAAAAGAGGGGTGTTATAAGTTTGACGTGTCTGTGAGTCTGTGTGTCTGTGAGTCTGTGTGTCTGTGTGTCTGTGTGTCTGTCTGTGGCACTGTAGCTCTTTAACGGGTGAACCGATTTGAATGCGGTTTTTTTTATTTGAAAGCAGGTTCTCTAGCAATGGTTCTTAGACATGATTCAAAATCGGAAATCGGTTGAGCCGTTTTAAAATTATCAGCTCTTTTGTTAGCTGCGGTTGGGATCTTAGACGCATACCGGATGTTTACTTTGCTTTCAAACATATTATTATAGGTGACCACACTGACCACCCATTGAAACACCCATGTTTGCTATAAAACTAGGCAAGATTATAGAATTCTTGGTCTTAAGCTGCAGCCAGATTATACAGCACACTAGTACCTAGTAGCAGATATATCGTATTTGGATTCGTTTCAATCAGTATTTTATTAACCCCCGACGCAAAAACCTGGGGTGTTATAAGTTTGACGTATCTGTGTGTGTGTGTGCGTGTGTGTGTGTGTGTGTGTGTGTGTGTGTGTCTGTGGCATCGTAGCTCCCGAACGGATGAACCGATTTTGATTTTTTTATTTGAAAGGTGAATTAATCGGAAATGTTCTTAGCTATGTTTGATGAAAATCGGTTCAAGATGGTCGCCGCCAAAAAATGGCGGATCACATATTTTTTCACAACTCCCTCAATGTGAGTATCAAATGAAAGGGCTTGACTAGTAGAATACTATACACTATGAAAAATTTTAAATCCAAGATGGCCGCAACCACAAAATAGTGAATTACATTCTATTTTCACAACTCCCTCAATATATGGGTATCAAATGAAAGGCCTTGACTAGTAAAATAATGTATACTATATTGCAAGGGAATGAGGAATAAGTAACGAAATGAAAACTAAAAACTTGTAAATTATTTTTTTGTAAACTCTTATAGGTACAAAACCAAACTAAATTACGTTTAAAAAATTTAAAATAATAATAAAATTAAAAATTTTAAAAAACCCCCAACGCAAAACAAAAGCGATTATGTAAAAAGTCAAAAATAATAACTTTTGTTGAGCCATCAAATGTTTGTTCTTTGAAATGGCGCTATAATGTCGCGGCGGGGTACCGCTAAGTTTAAAGCAATAACTGAATAGCTAAAATAGCGAACTGATGGTAACTAGATTTGCAACAAGATTTACAACTAGATTAGCAACAAAAAATTGATAATATCGAATCAAATTGGTCGGAAATGCTGGTAAATTAATAGACAGTGAATGAAATTAAGGGACTGACTTACCTAAGCGGTACCCCGCCGCGACATTATAGCGCCATTTTAACGAACAAACATTTGATGGCTCAACAAAAGGTATTATTTTTGACTTTTTACATAATCGCTTTTGTTTTGCGTTGGGGGTTTTTTTTAATTTTTAATTTTATTTTTTAACGCATTTTAAAGTTAACTTTTACTTAATCGTGAATAGTTACGTTCTAAGGCACCTGTCAAAGAACCATTAAACCCAATGGACAACGTGTAGGTATAATTAAACGAAACTTACACTATCTTACAGACAATTTTATTATCTATCTTTTAAAATACGCCTTTTTTTAAAGTTAAAGAATACTGTCTTTTATTTAATTTTTTCGACTAAACTTTGAAAGTTTTGGACGCAGCGCATACGATTCTCTGGTCGCTCAAAGCGGCTGGCGTATATCGTCGCCTTAAACGTCCGTTATTATCATCGATTTTTGATATTATATTACAACAAAACACTCACACCGCAACTAGAATAAAATAGAAATATTACCGTGCTAATAGTGTTTATGTTCTAGTTCGGTAGCGCCCTCTGAGATTAGCTTTGCGTAAGCAAGCCTTTTATTTATATAAGAGTCTTCCTTATCAATTTTATACATCTTCCATTTATGTTTTAGCAAAATAAAAATCTTGTATCTTGAAATATTTGCAGAAGGTGTAAATATGTAACCCATATTCGTGAGAACCTACCCAAGATGCTAGATGCTAAGGTGTTGAACCACAAGGTAAAAGCGAAGAAACATGCTGCACCTGTGCCAGAAGTAAGAGATATAGTCGTAACCACAAATATAGATAGACCTAGATAACGCAAGTATCACGATCTGTATGAAAACGAAGCGTGCCATTTTTTGGACGTCACAATGCAATAAGAATGTTTTGTTTTTCTTAAATTTGGTATTATCAGGTATTACTGAGGGTATTCAATTAAAAATAATTGTTTTTTAAATTATTTACGCATAATATAAATCACAAAATGACTTACCGATGAAAGGAAACGTTTACTTTATTTTTATTTTTTTACTTACGATTTTTTATCGTAAGTTAGGCACGAAAATAGGCACGTGAAGTAGTTGCTCTTGTGTTATCTAGGTCTATCTATATCTGTTGTCGTGACAATAGAGTACGTAACTGTCTTTATCGTGACAATCTAAGAACTGGGATTTGACAGCTATCTACATACTTTGTGTAGTGAGAGGGGAGGGGAAGAATCGGTTGCTTTAAAAACTGGTTCTTGAGACATATTGATTAATAATAATTAGAGTTTGTAATCAACAATTGTATTTAGATTGCTAACTATTTTTTGAGTAACATAGTTTTATTACGTACGAGTTTGTAGTTTTTAACAGTTATTGAAATACCAACGAATCTAAAAGGGCGAGATTCGAAGCCAAACCAAGACATTAACTAAAACCCGACGTACAGTCACGAGCATAAACATATATACAGATTGCAACATTCAATAGCAATTTTCTCGTGAAATAACGATTTCAACTTAAAGATAAAACCTAGGTATTTTATTGTAGTTTGGAATCAAAAATACTATGTTTGTAACACCGTAACTTTTCAATCCACACTTTAGGAGAAAATCTGTTTAGGACTGTAGCCAACTGTGTACATGTTTTCGCTCGTGACTGTACTGATTTCTTACGATAGGTTTATGTAATAATACATTGTAAATAATGCACCAGTGGTGGTACCTTCATTGTCACGAAATTAAGTTTAATTTGATCGAAACGAGCCAACCCACAATCGCTCATACTATGTAAATGTTTTGTAAGTAAAGTAACATAAACAAACCTAATTTCAGGCGACAACAGAAACAACCGATGACAGATTCGGAAGAATTGGTCCGAAAATAGTTGTATTTGATGCATCTACAGGTAAGTTGTATATACAGGCTGACTTTTGATTCATTGGCAATATTTCAGGCGGTAAATGAACTCATGAAAATGAGCAAGTTTCACCATGGGACCAACTCTGAAATATTGCCAATGAATTAAAAGTCAGCCTGTATGTTTACAGGCTTTTCAGTACGCAGCGGTTGTAGGTCTCCTACCAGATGGACCGACGACATCGTCAAAGTCGCGGGTAACCAAGCGTTGGTTGCAAGCACAGATATAGATAATTACTCCAGACCTAGGGTCTCGCACGCATAACGCAAGTATCACGATCTGTATGAAAACCAAGCTTACCGTTTTTTGACTACCTATTATGACGTCACAATGTTTTGTTTTTCTTAAATTTGGTATTACCAGGTATTACTGAGGGTATTAGATTAAAAATAATTGTTTTTTAAATTAATTACGCATAATATTAATCACAAAATGTCTTACCGAAGGAAGGAAACGTTTACTTTATTTTGTACATTAGTTTGTTTCATTAATTAGAAATGTAATTTTAAATTCTATCTAATTTTAATTTATCTGTGTTTCACATTTTTCATTGTATTGCAATATTAATTCAGATTACCTGTTACATTGCCTATTACTTTCTTTTTATTTTTTTCTTTTGTTCATAATTTGAAATGTAATTTTAAATCCAATCTAATTTTAATCTTAATTTAATTATTTATCTAAGTTTCTAATTTTTCATTGCATTTCAATATTAATTCATTAGTTATTGTAATTTCCTAATTTTTTTTAACATGGTAACATTGTGCAGCGTCACACAGAACAATCTATCTGCCTATTCTTAACTACTGGGCCACCAAGATACAGACTCTGCCCAGTTTGGGGCCCACAGCAACGTCATTACTGTGCTATTATAATTTTGTAAACACTGTGTACCTAGTGTGCGTTACCCCAGCAAAATAATGTCGAAAATAGTAATTTAAATGTTACAGGCAATTAGTTGTCCAGCTTCTGTAATTGTTGCGCACATTTTTAAATTTGTTGCACATATAGATTTTGAGTTATTCCACAAAAACATTTCCTGCTGGGGTAACGTTACCGCAGCCAGACATTTTCTTTTATAATGGGAATATTGAAATAAATATTAGCCGTATAATTAGTAGTCTAGACGAGGTAAATGTTGCAACTTATTTTGTATTTGTTCTTGCTTCGACTGCGATGTTATTCAAGATTTTGCTGGAGTAACGTTTGTGGTTTTGCTGGATCTCTGAAACGGATAAGCAGATTCTTATCATCTTTTTTACATGATTTCTTAAGAATTAGTTTGAATTAGTTGGGTAATAAAAAAACAAAATTAATGCACCATTCAAAGGTAATTTAATTAAATATAAAAACACTAACACTTTGAATAAGAGCTCGAAAGACTTACTTTAAACGTTGTTTTGTAGCTTGTATCTGTCTTCAAATGTATGTGAAGTTTCATTAGTATCCTGTTAGTAATAAACAAATTATGATGAAATTCAGTTCTCCACTTTGACGGTCATAATGCGCGCTTAGTTATTTGGCCTCCGATAACCCTGTATGTGAATATATAAACTAAATGATATATCAATAATTAGTTACTTAGTTCAGTTATATTCCTGTAAAAGTTCAGCGCAGTACATACAATAATTAACGAGATAATAAAATAAAAGCCATTAGGAATCGCAACACCGTGATAACCCGACCATATTAAGGTGGTTACAAAAAAGCGACCGCGCAGTACATTATGCTACCTTCTAAAATGTTTAGTATAATACATCTTACAAGTTCGGTACAGACGCGTACACTGTTCAATATTCGATGTGATTTTTAAATAATTTAAGTCATTTTTAGAATACAACTATCCGTATTTAGCTAGGAAAAACTATTGTGATATTTGAAATTAGACTATAAAACAGTGGGGCTTACTGTAAGCACTTTACTACTTACATTGTGATGTTATATTATATTACCATCACTTTGTGATTTTTAAACGATATATGTAAGTATTAGTAGGCATAATGTCGCTTTTTTGTAACATTTGTTTATTACTAATAGGATACTAATGAAACTTCACATACATTTGAAGACAGATACAAGCTACAAATTAACGTTTAAAGTAAGTCTTTCGAGCTCTTATTTAAAGCGTTAGGACCTATTGAAGTGTTTTTATATTTAACTAGCTGACCCGACAGACGTTGTCCTGTCCCGATCTACCTGGGGGATGAAAAGGGGTGGGAAAAATGGGGATGAAAAATAGATGTTGGCCGATTCTCAGACCTACCCAATATGCACAAAAAATTTCATCAGAATCGGTCAAGCCGTTTCGGAGGAGTACGGGAACGAAAACTGTGACACGAGAATTTTATATATTAGATTAATTAACCTTTGAATGGTGCATTAATTTTGTTTTTTTATTACCCAACTAATTCAAACTAATTCTTAAGAAGACATGTAAAAAAAATTATAAGAATCTGCTTATCCGTTTCAGAGATCCAGCAAAACCACAAACGTTACTCCAGCAAAATCTTGGATAACATCGCAGTCGAAGGAAGAACAAATACAAAATAAGTTGCAACATTTACCTCGTCTAGACTACTAATTATATGGCTAAGATTTATTTCAATATTCCCATTATAAAAGAAAATGTCTGGCTGCGGTAACGTTACCCCAGCAGGAAATGTTTTTGTGGAATAACTCAAAATCTATATGTGCAACAAATTTAAAAATGTGCGCAACAATTACAGAAGCTGGACAACTAATTGCCTGTAACATTTAAATTACTATTTTCGACATTATTTTGCTGGGGTAACGCACACGTGTACCTAAATGTTTCTCTGTAATAACTAGTGTGTGTCAATAAAATAATAATAATTATTATTATTATGTTATTATTATTATTTTACTTACGATTTTTGTACGTACGCTAGGCACGAAACATGGCACGCGAAGTAGTTGCTCTTGCGTTATCTAGGTCCATCTATATCTGTGGTTGCAAGCGTTACCGCTCATTGTGGCGTCCACTGTTGAACTAAGGCCTCCCGCCTTTGTTCAACAGTGGACGTCTTCCGACCGACGACGATGTTTATTCAAAAATATACTAAAAATAATACCAGCCTATTTTTGGCTCTCCAGGGCTAAGGTCTCTTCTCATACAGAGAAGGCATGAGCATTGATCGCCGCGTTTGGTCAAGGCAGATCGGCGATTTCAGACATACGTATTGAAAGTTCACATTTACTCATATCGTATTGCGTAGCCCGAAGGGATGGTCTTCGGGCTATACACGTGTATCATCCGCGCGCGGTGAGAATGGGATAGAACCTTGTCAAAGTAATAGCAAAAAAGATCTGAATAAATTAGTTATTTCTAATTTTCTAACACTATGAGAGATCGTAGAAATAACTAATTTATAATTAATATTCAGATCTTTTTTGCTATATTTTCGATTTACTTTGACAAGGATCCATCCCATTCTCATTGCGCGCGGATTATGAAATACCAATTATCATCATCACCATTCTTCAATCTTTTAACACAGTTCTATTCTATACTAATATCACAAAGAGGTAACATTTGTCTGTAAGTTTGTAAGTTTGTATGTGACGGGTAATCTGCGAAACTACTCATCCGATTTTAAAAATTCTTTCACACAATCACACAATAGGAAGCTACGATATCCCAAAATGCTATAGGCTATATTGAATTATCAAAAAATTAGGGATCCTTGAGAAAATTCACGGAGAGAATTCGCGGGCAAAGTGCTAGCAACGATCCCTATTTTTTTATGGCTTATGTTTAACGAACCTCCAGATCTACTAAATGATCACCAATAATAGTAAATAAAATAAAACCAAAAATAGTAAATGGTCACCAAAATGGTGTTTCCTAAAGTATTGTAGAAATGTATGAGTTTGACTGTAAAAAACGATTTGATTCTGGCACAGTTATAACGTAACGTAGGGGGTCACAGTTCTAACCTAACCTAACCATGTCGGATCCGCCCCAGCGGGGTCAAAAAGATTTTGGTTATTTTGCACACTAAGATTTGGTGACCATTTAGTACATTTGGTATAATTTAGTATATTTTTTGGTAAGGGAGCTTAAGATCCTAAAGTATTTATTGGTGGTCATTATATTTATACCTTTTTTTTATTCCATATACTTTTTATTCTGCAACTTCATCTGTATGCTCAATAACCGGTATTCACGCGAACGAAGTCGCGGGCAGAAGCTAGTAAACAAATAAATACATGCAGCGCCAAAAAACGCCATTTGTACTTCGATCCGAACAATGTGCCCCGCCCACTGCGAATGCTTCTCAGTTCTTTAAGAGCACCCTTCCCCATCGACCGAAATTCAACGCGACCGTGATTGAATTTTATTTTTATTCAACCAACGCAATGCTCGAAAACGAGAACGCGATAATATCGCATGAAAATTGGCGCGCGGAGATTTTACAAAACTTGTTCCAGGAAAAACGAAAAAGTTTTACTAGATTTTGGTAAAAATGTTTGTAATTTAGAATCTCCGTTGCATGTGCATGGTTTCTATGAAGCTATTTTTTTCTATTTTTTCAATGTATGAGTGCAATATAAACGGCTAAAGTTCAGATAAAATTGTGCAAATAAGATTTTCGGACGTGTTTACTGAATTTGTTTCAAGTTTGTTTTCAAAAAAGTGGTTTTCTCGTTACTTAGGTACCTAGAAATTAACCGCAAGATACCCGTGTGTTAAAAATATTTGGAGGATTTGTTATAACGCCGCGCCGTAATCACGTACGAGCGTTTGTATGGGAAATATGACGGGATGGGTGCTCTTAAGTTATTTATTTGTTATTTATTTCATTTATTTATAGACCGCAACTAACAGGCTTATATGCTATGTCCAGGTACAGGCCGCTTAGTCCTGGTGGGTGACGAGAGAGTGAGTGTCCAGGGTCTCTCAAGCTTCGCCACCATAAGGGCCACGGCGTGCGTGTATGGAAACAAGTGGATGTATGAGGTTCAGCTCGGCACTAAGGGAATTATGCAGGTGTGGTAGTACAATCAGTGACCAATGTCGATTAACACTGTAACTTTTAGGGCCTTATCACACTAGCGGTTTGCGAGCAGCTGCGGGGCGGGGCGGGCGCGAATGCGAATTTGTTGTTCGCGAATGCGTCGCGAACACGCCGCGGCTGCACAGCGAAGACGAGAAAGAAGTTCGCAACGTTTTTGTCGCGTATTTGTAGCAAGTTAACGAGGCTGCGATTCGCGGCGATTTCGTTGCGCGTCCGCTACGAATTCGCTGCGCATGCGCCGCGTGTTTGTTGCGCGCCCGCTCCACTTTGAGGACGGTCGCAATCCGCTAGTATGATACGGCCATTATAAATCATCAAAATAGATACGAAATATTAGGGTGCACTGCTTTTTAGCATTTCAGGTAGGTAATAGCTAAGAGTTTATTTTATCTTTAACTAGCGACCCGCCCCGGCTTCACACGGTAGATATGTAGGTTAAACTATACGTATAAATCTTTCTCCTGAATCATTCTATCTATTGATGAAAACCGCATGAAAATCCGTTCCGAAGTTTCAAAGATCTACCCGTACAGACGGCGGGATGTGATACTATTTTTACCCGACTGCAAGAATAGGATTTGGTTTTATACTATGTATGTATAGATAAAGTCGAGACACGTTTATTGAGTTCTATGTCCTTAAGGTGTGAAAACTATAGGGAACAGGGTAGAAAGTTCCTCCTACGACCACGTGAGCTGCGGTGTCCAGTGAATTACTACGCCATGATTGATTTCTGGGTTCTGTCGCAAAAATTGCAATCATCACTTTTAGTTCGTATGTGGCACTAAAAATATATTGGAAAACCTTTAAAAATTCACACGACTATTACTAAATTTGCACGACTGGAAAGTCAAATTTATTGAAACTTCATGTCAATTTTACCATTATACAATGTAGACCGTACCTATATTCTGGCAAATAAAGCAATTATTTATTCATTCATTATAGGTCCTTCAATTTTTAAACACAATTTGACTCCACCAGGTCGGCTGGTGCACGGCGTCCTGTACGTTCTCCATGGACACAGGAGTAGGAGACACAGCACACTCCTACGCATACGATGGAGGCAGGGTCAGGAGGTGGAACGTAGCTACCGCACCGTACGGCCAGGCCTGGCTGCCTGGTGACGTCATCGGTTCCTGCATCGACCTAGATAAAGGAACAATGGAGTATTACAGGTATAAGTCCATCGTTCATTATATCAACACATTGCAGACCCACCATACCACGGTCTATACCCCTTGTGGTAGGGTGGGTCTAGAACTATACCACTCACCTAACCTAACTTATATAATTCAACAACAATAGAGGGAATGTGTCCCTCGGCGGCCGCTACCACGGCACCGCTCGGTTCGCTCGCTCGCCTTCGCGCTTTCATGGTCACAGTTCTAACCTAACCTAAACCAAACGATTTTCTCAGTGGTATTGTTTTAAAGCCACCATACCACCAAGGACAAGGCCAGTGGATGGATATCGTGTGCGTTAATGGTTATTTTGTAATGACAAGATAAAATTCGTCCGTATGGTGTCGGACGTAAAGAATAGCACCATCCCATATCTTCCCGTGGGTGTCGTAAGAGGTGACTAAGGGACTCACCAGAGAATGGGCAGCAGCGTTCTCTGTGCCTTTGTAAAAACCATACTGCGATCGCCAATCCGCCTGCCAAGCGTGGCGATTATGGCAAACCCCGCATTTAGGAGGCCTATGTCCAGCAGTGGACGTCTTTCGGCTGTAATGATGAAGATAAAATTGACGACGGCTTGCGGGAAGCGCATTTTCAGCTAGGTTATATCCGTATCGCAGCGGTGCTGTCTTTATGAACCATGACTATTAAATTTTTAACTTTCTTGAACTGATATACATTTGTATTACAAATAATGCGAACAATAATAATGTTCAAGATTTGGCAGAACTTTCTTTCTTTTTAATAAAACGTAGCGCCACAGTAGGAGTTTCTACTGAATCGTGGCCGTGGGTAACTTTATACTTACAAACACAAACAGACAGATCCGGAACAACTATCTATAGACCATACAAATATTTGTTTCATGCGGGAATCGAACCCGCGACAAAAATCGCAGCAACCAATCGCTCAGCCACTGCGCCAACCATGTCGTCAAAACACAACACGAACTACAACTACAATACAACAGCAACAATAACTTGAACATATTATGTTTCAGCATATAGCTTCGCAAAAGTTGTAAAACATGAATTTCGACTTTTAAATAACCAGCTAACTGGTTATTTTGTCCTAGAACATGCTGGAGTTTTCTCAACAGCTTGACATATAATTCGACAATGCATAAATTGATTAAGATTAGGATAATTTAAATTGTTATTGTTTCGTATACCTAACTTCCTGACTATCTGATTTTAATTACTCATTATTAATTCTATTCGTATTGTGGACATTTTTTATTTATTATTGCTTAATTAGTAATAATGTAATTGATTTTGTTTTTCTTTTTTAATTGTTGTTATTTTAAGTGTATAGTTTAATTAGTATTTATAAGGTCTTAACTGTCGCATTAGGGTAAACCCTGTAATGATAGTTTAAGTTGGTACAAATAAATAAATAAATAAAATAAATGTAATGATTTGCATGCCGTAAAGTAAAATGTAGCTGATCTCATTTATTTATGTTACTATCCTATACTGTACCTACATTTAAAGCAAATAAAATGATTCTAACTCTGATTCTGATTCTGAAGCTTTAGAAACTACTCAATAACATGAACAAAAAAAAATTCTAACAAAACATACCATCCCCATTTCCATAAAATTCTTGTGAACGATGCTTTTAATAGAATCGTTTCACCTGTCATAGCAATTTCCTCCAGTAAATCATCCACTCACTCACTCAATAAGCGGATAAATCAATCAGGAAATTCGTCTTCGTTCCACTCGTGATGCAATCTCGAAAATGAGAATCGATTTGATCTATTTTTACCAACTCGAACACAAAGGGCACATGGACTGGATATAGTAAGTATTGTCGGTACTGACTTATTAATGATTCAATGTCTTGTAAATGTCAGGGCAAAGGTCAGAATTGCTTTTAGATCACGATTTTCCCTTAAAAATTTATGACATCAGTAAGTTTGTCGGAGGGATTTTGTTAAATTAGAGTATTTTACCAAAAAATCTAATAAGTCCGTCAGATAGATTTCCAAAAAATATTGGGCACGTGTTTTTTTCTTTTTTCACGTAAACAAAACATGAAGACGATACAGTGCGTCGAAAACTCGTGTGACATCACCTATGTCAGTACACTTTTACTGGCGAAGTGACATCACAAACCCCCACTCATGATCTTTGATGCGTTTTAGGACTCGGGGCATTCCACGTGAAGCGGACATAAGAAAAAAAGTGACATCTTGAATTTCGCTCATATTCAGGTTAATTATAGTCCTTGAGGACATGAATGTACACATTATTTTTTTAATCTCATTTAGAAATACATATTATCATTTAGAAACAGAATATCTGATCTAGATAAATCAGCACAAGTTGCAATCTATACTAATATTATAATAATAATAATAATAATAATTCATTTATTTATTTGACAACATGGGTCCACTTGTTAGTAAAAAAAACAAATATAAAAATTACGGGTTAGTAACTTAATCTAAAAAACGAGACACAACTACATTACGAACGACAAGGTTGCCCTTGTCGCACCAGTACATTAATGAAATGCCTCAGCATTGGGGCATCCTGCTGTTCGGCTAGGGCCTGCAGAATACTATTGGAACTGCCACGCACTCTTGTAAGTAATGAAGCGGTCTTTAAAATTTCTAATTCTATTATTTCTAATTTCTAATAATAAAGAGGTCAAATTTGTTTGTGTAGAGGGTAATTACCGAAAAAAAAATTTTCTTATGTCCGCTTCACGTGGAAAATGCCCCTCGTCAGTTTTTATTGATTTGATAAAACAAAAAAAATTTAACAAAAAAGACAACCGCCTTCAAAAATTAAAAAATAACTTTTAATTCGCAAGTCGGCGGCTTTGGTTTTGCTTGTTGTTATGTATTGCCACCGACTTGCGAATTAAAAGTTATCTTTTACTTTTAGCAGGCGGTTGTCTTTTTTGTTAAATTTTTTTTTTTTGCGCTTTTTAGTGCCTGCTTCTCGTCATAGAAAAGAATTACGAAACGGCGACACCAAAAAAAAATCTGTCAACCCTTAATTTTCAACCCTCAGGAGTGGAACATTTTCTTGAAATTTATATAGGACCAAATTTGAGGTATACACTATCAATTAAATAAAGAATTATCAAAATCGGACCACACTGAAAAAAGTTATGCGTGGTCAAACACAAAAATAAATATATAAAAAATAAAAAATTGTTCATAAAATGAAAACTACTGGGCCAAACAATGTTAAATTTTTATGGGACCAAATGGCAACTATTCCGCATGAAACTAAAGAAGAATCACGTAAATCGGATCATAAATCTCAGAGTAATCGATGTACATACATAAAAAAAAAACAACCGAATTGAGAATCTCCTCCTTTTCGAAGTCGGTTAAAAATACGTGTCCAATATTTTTCAATAATCTAACTGACGGACTAATTAGATTTTTTTGGTAAATTTCCCTATGGTTTTATGAAGTTCAGGGTTTATGATTGCAAGCACTGGTGTCTAGGCAAAGAGTTCCTCTACTTTGTGCAGTATGATAAGACCATCATCATTTTTCTGCCCTTCCATGTTAATTGGGATCGACGCAATACGTTTTCTTGCTCTATTCCGTCCTGTCAACCGTCGTGATATCACTAAGAGGTGCCCGTGGCTAAATTAAAGCCGTACATACGGATCGACCGGTCAAAGTTAAGCTACGCTTACCTCGGTCTCTGTGGATGAGTGACCATCCATTTCAAACCAAGTTCACACTTGGTTCGGAAAGTAAGTAAAACCGTTGGTCCCGGCTGTCATTCGCAGATCTTTGGCAGTCGATGTGGGTAACGTCCCTTTGTGCCTATTGGCCTAGTTCTGTTCTGTCTACTGCTTGATTTAAAAGGAAGTGGAAAATAGGTTTTTCTTACTCCTCCGCTGTTCTTTTCTGGTTAATTTCGTTGCGGGATCCAAGACAGTTCAATCGTTTCTCTGGGACTCGACCAGCATCATTGCTTCGGCGCTTTTCTGGTGGTCGCCACTGTTGATTCTGGCTTACAGGAATTGCAGTGGTTTGCAAACAGTGAGGCGGGCTTGTCCCATAAAAAAAAAGAAGTCGATATGGGTAGTCAGAAGCCAGAAAGTCTGACAACCAGTCTTACCAAAGGATATCGTGTTACCCAGTAACTGTGTTGTAGAGGTCAGATAGGCAGTTGCTCTATGTAAAACACTGGTATTCAGCTGCAGCCGGTTAGACTGGAAGCCGACCCCAACACACTTGGGAAAAGGCTAGGCAGATGATGAACCGTACGATATCCCTGACTTCTTCTTTGATATCATTATTCACACAATCCATCATATTTTCTTCGGTCTTCCTCTTCCTCTGCATCCATTCACATTTTTAACCATCATTCTTTTGGTCACATACATTTCATCTTTCCTCTTTACATGCCTTTATCGAGTCAAACGATTCCCTTTCAAGTTCTTGATAAATCTGTAATTATTTTTGAAATTTCTTATTAAAGTAATTACTTCATACTAGGATCAGAATTAGTTTCCTATTGTTAGTATTTTTTTTGTTGTTGTACAAATATGTAATTTTATTCCTAATTCTTGATCCCAATCACTAACTCTAGTATCGTGATTTGCCATCCCAAAGCTTAAATCTAATAAAATACCCGCGACCTCGCGAAAATTTCGGCTATCGCGGCACTTTCACTGGCAGATAGCTAATGTTATAAGGAGTTACTTTATAACAAAAGTTACTTTCATTTTAGAATAATAATTAGGGTTCCGCGCAAATACATTAAAACCACGCAGATAACGGACATTCACGCGGCCGAAGTTACGAGGATAAGCTAGTGGCAAGTGGCAAATATGTGTCTTTATTTGTATTTTATCTACTGTACAATTACTTGGACACTATTGGCCGAATACTCTAACGCTACTCAATGTTAAGATGACGTTAAGTGTGTTACTGCACCAATCGATCGATCATCGATCGATGCCATCGGTCGACATCGATCGACGTTGATCGATTGGTGTGGTAGCTTTGGCTGATCGACGGATATCGTTCGACTAATTAATGGATCGATTGCCGGTCGATGGCATCGGTCGACATTGATCGATTAACTCCGGCTACAATCCATCATTAATTATAATCATGCAGCTCGATCGACGTCGACTAATCCATTCTACCATCGATCGATCGTCGATCGACAATCTATCGATTGGTCTATAGAAACTATCGATCGGTTGGTCTAGTAGAAACTATCGATCAACGTCGACTAATCCATTCTACCATCGATCGATGATCGATCGATTGGTCTGGTAGCACCCTTAGTCTCGTGCTGTCTCTATTATTTTTTGTCAAAGTGACTACGACAGTACAACACTTAACAGCATCTTGAAATTAAGTAGCGTTTGAGTATTTGGCCATGAGTCTGTAATCCAGTAAGCGAAAATAGACCATGACTATGGTAATCACAAAAGTTAAATTTTCTTCCTTATACAGGAACGGCATATCAATGGGTGTGGCGTTTGACAAGGTGACCCATGGAGCTGGTCTCGCGTACTTCCCTGCGGTGTCGTTGGCGATGCAAGAACACCTGTATGCTAACTTTGGACATGTTCCATTTGTGTGAGTTCAAACTTCTGGATCTCCAGTTCTTTTTATTTGTTTCGTCTCGATTTAATATTTAAGTTACGTAGCTCAACGACGCGCGACGGATACGGGAGATGGTATCAGGCTCATCATCATCATCGTAATGTCAACCTTTAGACGTACACTGCTGGGTATAGGTCTCCATTAAGGAGGAGTTCAGCCGTAATCGCCATGCTTGGCCGATGCATGTTGGCGATAGCAGTAGATGTTATGGTACTCAGAAGGACGCTGTTGCCAATCCTCTGGCCAATATCCCTGCAATATCCCTATCGCCTTCCACGACACCCACGAGTAGAAGCGGGGTGGTGCTATTCGTGGTTGGCACCACATGGCTTCAGGTTAACAGTTCAAAATCTAGCATGAACATGTTCGTGATAAGTGCAAAGTTGAGCTAACTTTGGAAAATTTTCAGTGTTATACTTAAGTTCTTCTTTCTGACGTTAAATTAATGTGATTTACCACAAACTTCCGCTAAAGGATAAAATAGAGCAGAAACTCGAAGCACGCTTGGTTTTATATAATTCTTCGTTGAATAAATATGCAATATTTAACTTTAAAACTACAGCTTTCCAGTGGAAGGCTACGCAGCTCTGCAAGCTCCTCCAACCCGGGAGTGCGCACGCGCTGCTTTGCTATTCAAGTCTCTGGAGGCACTGCTGGATGAATTGATTCGACCTCCAGACATGAAAAATTCACTCACTGCTAAGAGCAGCAAGGTAGGTATTAAAATAATAACTTAGTTGGTAAAGGTCTACGATTAGACAAAATATATTCGTTTTATGCGCTCTGAATACTAGGCTAGTTAGTAGTTTGTGAATCGAGTCAACTGACTCGATAACTAACCGCGAAGACTTCTAAATTCGGTAATCGTTAGTTTATGAGCTTGCAAAAGTTTCACCCGTAGGTTTTGTATGGAAAAACTCAATTGTGACGTCACTATTTTAACATTAAACGAAACGTGAGTATTGTTACACATTATAGATTGAGAAAAACGGATTAACTCACTGTGTTGCCGGGTTCGTCCGACTAGTTTCGATGGCATACGACCACTTTTTGTCAGGGGGCCAAGTCTGCTATTTTTATAATTTCATCATTCCAACACGATCCCATTGTCATTTTGCTAAAAGTTCGTAATCTGCAAAATTCATAATAGTCGATCATTGGTCGGTCGAATTTAAAACAATGACTGCACGTTCTAATGGTAGGTCACTGATCAAAGGAACTGTCAAAATTTTTGCAGATTATCAGTCATTCAGTTGTCATTTTGTACGAGATTACCATTCTATATCATTTCTTTCAATGGCGTATCAGTGGTTGACCATTGGAAAGTCACAATGACGCCATAATATTAGTAGATTGTCAAACTTGTCAAAATCAACAATTATGAAATCAATGATAGACTATTCTGACACTATTGTAATAGCAGACTTGAGGCCCGGCAGGAACGCGACGCGCGGTGTGTCATCCTGTGGAACTCCTTGAGAAAGGAGGCCGTATGCCATCGAAACTAGTCAGACGAACCCGGCAACACAGTGAGTTAATCCGTTTTTCTTAATCTATAATGTGAGGTCACTATTTTGCTAACTGAATTAACTAACTATTTAGTTATTTCAAAGCAACTAAAAATCAAATTTTACAGTTAATCGAACATAATCGACTTTTCAGAGCTAAAATTATGTTTTTTTTTTGTGAAATTGTGTTTTGGAATTAGTGGTTAACCTGTTGAACGCCATAATATATAGTCATGTATGTGAATGTCTTAAAATTCCTTACTACATTCTGTCAGCTTAATACATCATTTAAGAAATGAAAATGTAAAGGGCCCACCCCTTTACATTTTCATTTCTTAAATGATCCTGGTGTCCTGAAGCAGTTTCCCACAATATATACGTACCTGGCCCCTTGTTCACAATCATTCGATTCGATTTCGTACCGAATCGAAAGTCAAAAAATATCGAAGATGTCCTTCAAACGCAATTCACAAATCCGAAACCGAATAATTTTGACAGTTCAAATACGATACGAAGACTGAAGTCGGAAATGAGATTGTCGAATACGGTTCCTTACCGACACGGAAATGTATCGAATGGTTGTGAATAAGGGGCCTGAATTGTGTATATATCGAATCTGACCAATTTTAATTTATGTGTATTGTGGTGAGAAAATAAAGTTGATTGATTGATTGATAGATGAAAAACCAAAATGTGCTCAGCACGCCACCGTCATGACTGTCTTTAATCTGGAACCCATTAGAATGCTTTTTAAGACCATAATGTTAATTGGACATCATTACATGGTCTTATGCCCAGTGAACAACTAACTTAACTGTGACTTTGACAACTATATTAAAAAATATATATGTATTCTATTAATGAACAGGAACAGTTTAAAGGTACTCTACCAATGTCACTGAAGCGCAAGCTAATGGACATGTGTATTCTTCCCATCTTAACCTATGGAGCACAGACTTGGTCTTTGACTAACATCCAAAAGTCCAAACTTGAGGTTTGCCAACGTGCTATGGAGCGCAGTATACTTTGTGTTAAATTAACCGATCGCATTCGTAATACCGTACTGCGCTCCAAAACACAGATCGTTGACGTAGCTCAAAAAGCTGCCCAGCTTAAATGGGACTGGGCTGGACATGTCTGCCGTATGCCGAACGACCTATGGGCCCGTAAATCCCAAAATTGGTGCCCTGGAATGACGAGACGGGGCCGCGGTAGACCACGCAAGAGATGGCGGGATGACTTGGATAGCTTCCTTAAGAATTGGCAAGACATAACTAAAAGTCGAGACCGATGGAAGGAATGGAGGGAGGCGTTTGCCCTGCAGTGGGACAGTACAGGCTAAATATAAATATAAATAATAAATAATAATTCTATTAATTATTAAAACATGCTTAGTCATAATTACTGATTAAGTTTGGAATACAATTATGTTGCCTAGGCCAAGTCAGAAATTTCGAAAGAAGAGGAGGTGGCGTTAAGGATCCACAGCTCAGGGTCTGTATACAGTCCACGGCCATCCCCACATGCCATCGATTGCACGAGCCCGGAGGTTAAGAAGATGTCCAAAAAGGTACTCTGGTACTTAGTTACGATTTAAAATATACTTTTTAAGCAGAACTTTTTTACCGATCTTGTGTTTACTTAGTTAAATACAAATCATTTATTACAACCCATTGTTCTATTAGGTCCTTACATATGAAATTGCCGATACTTAATACTGGCAACTTTGAAATCAAATATTTTGTGTTTGATTAGGAATTCCAAATTTAAAATTATTTCAAAATAAAGACTAAAGAATATTGTTTTAAAATTCGTGTTTCATTTGTTTTCACGTCATTTGTTTGGACTTGAAAATTGGTATAGCAACAACAATGGAGAAATTAAAAATTCGCGGTATTTACGAATATGAATTCCACCGTGGCGCCAGTGCAGCAGAAACGGCTCGAAGGATTAACGACGTGTACGGGCCAGGCACCGCTAACGAACGAACAGTGCGTTTTTGGTTTCAACGTTTCCGTTCTGGAAATTTTGATTTACAAAATGAGCCTCGTAGAGGACCGGATACTCAAGTGAATAATGAAGAATTAAAGGCGATAGTAGAAGCGGATCCATCTCAAACCACTTCTGAATTAGCAGCAGCCTTTGGAGTAAGTGACAAAACAATCATTATCCATTTGCGTCAAATTGGAAAAGTAAAAAAGCTCGAAAAGTGGGTACCGTACGAATTGACTGAAGCACACCAACAAACACGCGTCGGTTGCTGCGCTTCTTTGCTCAATCGTCACAATAATGAGGGAATTTTAAATCGTATTGTCACTAGTGATGAGAAGTGGATCGTGTACGATAATCGCAAGCGATCATCACAATGGCTTAACCCTGAAGAACCGGCAAAACCTTGCCCCAAGCGAAAACTGACCAAAAAGAAGATTCTAGTTAGTGTTTGGTGAACCTGTGCTGGTGTCATCCACTACAGCTTCTTGAGATCAGGCCAGACGATTACTGCAGACATGTATTGTCAACAGTTGCAAACAATGATGGAAAAGCTCACCACTAAACAACCGAGACTGGTCAATTGCTCAAGCCCATTGCTCCTTCAGGATAACGCTCGACCACATACTGCACATCAGACGGTCGCCAAGTTAGAGGAGCTGCGACTGGAATCTCTGCGTCACACACCATACTCCAGATCCAGATCTTGCCCCAACCGATTACCACTTATTCCGAAATTTGGACAACTTTTTACAAGAAAAAAAAATCAATTCTAATGAGGCAGTTAAAACAGCCTTCAAGCAGTTCATCGATTCTCGCTCCCAGGATTTTTTTGCCAAAGGGATCAATGAGCTCCCGATAAAATGGCGGAAGTGTATCGATAACAATGGTGCATACTTCGATTGACTAAATATATCATTTCTTTAAAAAAAAGTTATTTTTAATTTTTTGATACCGAGCGGCAATTTCATATGTAAAGACCTAATATATTTTTCCGTACCACATAAGGAACTGCTATAGAATCACTTTGTTGTCCATCTTTCTGTTTGTCAAGACCCTTTTCCTCATGCAGGCGTGGAGATCTCAAGTTGAATACTGATGTCTGTTTTTTTTTAATTGCAGTCTTTAAAACCCTTATTTATTTTTATCCCTTTCTTGATCCTTATGTTTATTATAATTTTTCTATATATTGGGTAACTTTCCTAAGTTACATCAGCAATTTAGAATGTTAGTGCTGTGTACTTCTGTAGGTGACAAATTCATTATAATCCTAACATTCGTTCGTCTCATTTTACACAAATTATTAATGGACTTTGAATCAATAAATCAATTTCCAGGCTTTCCTAATGTCCCTATCACGGCTGGTGGTGGTAGAACTAGGTGGAGGCCTCCGACTCTCGTACGTTGTGGTGTCAGAACTGCTTCCTCGTTTGCGAGGACTCCTCGGTTTAAAGACCAGAAGTGTACACCTCGACCAAGCCGCTGCTGACTTCTATGCGCAGACCAGGGATGAAAATTTTGTAAGTAGTTTTAAAAAATGAATATTATCTGATTTATTAGCCGATGCTCAAAACGCTCGCGTTGTGTACTTGGTATTTTTTTGATCTTCGAAAAAGGTTGGTTTTCTTTTTAAAAAACCTGCGCATATTTGAATTCGAAATTCGAATTTACAAAATGTTTGGTCTATTGTAGGCGCAACGAACAAGCCCAACAACGTTACCTACATACTTTCAACAGATTCATTGTTTGAAAAGTTCGGTGTTTCCGTTTGTTCATCTTCTCACTGATCTTGTGATGGCGGTTGTAAGAAACATAAAATCCCGGTTACTTGATCTAAAATTAAGAGGTATTTCCAAAAATGCTATCTGTTTCATTCCACTGTCTCTGCCTTCCTCCGGGTGACACAAATACAGTATGCCCCTGCCCCCGACCCGTATTATTTATTTATTTATACTTCATGCACAAAGGTACAAAGGCGGACTTAATGCATATCTATGCCGTATCGTGCGATAGAGAGAGTTGCAAGTCTAGGAGGCAATAGGGAATTTTACTCAATATGAGAAAAAATCTATAAATAGATGATTGAGATAGTTTAGGCAAAATGCAGTCATAAAATGTTTTAGTTCATAAAATAACTAAATAAATTTTTAAAAACAACTGTCAGTCAACCGTTTGGCGTATATATGCTTTGTACTTTTATTTTTTTCGTAACCAACGTAATTTTTAAATATAACACCTATTACAAAAAATTACTTTAATTATATTTAAATTATATACAATTTTCTTTTATAATATCAGCGCATTTGTTACGCACCGAACTGATGTCATTTCCGCGAAGCAATATGGCGTCCACTACGACGCGTTTTTATCAAACTAAACGCGAAATTAGAAAATTTAAAATTTTGATGCATTTTTATGGCACTTATTAATTGAATAATGGTGTTTTTTTGGTTGCATATTAGTATAGAATTTAATTGAGACACTTTTCAAAATTGGGTGTTTTACCCTAAAACGTTATCGCTCAGAACAGTATTCAAAAAGGAAATATTCGTAAATGTTCATTGCACAGTAATTTTGAGCATCTGCAACATCCTTTTTTCGTGCGCCTGTTTTCCTTTATTGGACATATCCCTCCTTCTTTAAAGATAATGCTTGTTATATAGGTACAAAGCGAGCAAATTATTTCCTTTTTGAATACTGTTCTGGGCGATAACGTTTTAACCCCCCTAAACCTTTACGAAATGTCAATTTTGGTCTCATTATACATCAGTATCATCATCATTCAGTACACATCTAGGTTTGTACGTTGTACTTTTTAAGTAATTCACAGTACACCTTAATCTAGGTCTGTAGGTTGTTCTTTTTAAGTAATTCAGTATAGTTTAGTATGAAATAATAAAACGCTCGAGGAAAAGTTAAAATTAAATCAATCAATCTAAATCAATCGATCGTTCAAGTCAAAATGTGATTTATTTAGATGCTAATGACTTATATCGTACGCAATATTTTTTTAAAGTAAGAACGTACATAGGTACCTAGTTTTTCATTATAATATAATATTATCTACATTACCAAAAATTATGAAAATTGGACTAAGTTTACGCTTTTTGTATGAAAACTAGCTTATGCCCGCGACTGCGTTCGCATGGAAGTCGTAAACAAGTACTACTTGAGTACTCAATAGCAATTATAAATTTCACTGACAGGCAGTGTACGGCTTGGTCTAGAAGCACGAAACTTTGTATGGAGATTTGTCTTTTATGCCAATAGGAAATTCTGTCGTGCACACGGTTAATGTACTAAAAAGAGCTGACTCTTTCGCGATGCATGCTGCAAAAAAGTGATCATAAATAATTGATTATTTTTTACATTTTAAGATAAATACAGAGTACGTCTATTGCACGATTTAAAAACGATATATTATTTGTCGTTCTAAAAAAATACTTTTATATATTCATACGTGCACAGCAAATGTTGAAATTCCTAACCTAAAAATGTTTAAAAAGAAGAAAAAACATTAAGGAAGCTTAGCTATATATTTATAAAACCTCTCAAAATTCTACGGGGTAATGTGTGGCGCCACTTTGCCCGACTACTGTGTTCATTGAGATGTATACTACTTGTCTCTCTTCAATTTGAGAGAAACAGAATGCTTTTATCGATCGCTGCAGCTCGATAATTTTTGGGCGTTAAATTAGCCTGTTCACACACCCAAATTCTCTTGGTGCGGTATTTGACTGATGTCGCCGTAGAACAGATGAATCAGTTATTCTATTGTAGACACTACAATACCAAGAGTCTTTGTTAGATCCACCTGCCCTCTCTCCACTGGTAGAGAGTCTTCCCCAACTTTTAAAAGAACATCGGAGAATTCTTGAACACGTGAATTGCCGCCAAGCTGAGCGCGCATATTGATGGTCAAGCGCGATTTATAAACTCGTGACCATAGAATTGATCGTTTCAACGATGCATTTACCTCGTCAGCCCTAGTTCCTCGCGCCATCACAGGCAGCGCCTGCCACACCATTTCTACAAAAATATTTTTTTAATCCTTTAATTGAATGTATTAAAAAATACATATAATTCTTCTGCAGTATTATTGTAATAACATTTATTTTGAGTTGAGTTTTCAAACATGACACGAGTCAAAATAAAATGTAATTTAAATCAAAAGCACTAAGGAGTATTGATATCAACTTCGATGCAAATCATCCTTAAAATAACTTTCTACTTATTTTTAACTCCGTTAGTTTCAATAAAATACGAAACCCACCTTTCATCAATTCTGTTAAAGAATGTTTATGCAAAATTTGAAGTAGTTTGGACTAACGAATCACGTAGTCCCATAAAAACTTTGCCCCCGTTTTTCACCCCTTTAGGGGTAGAATTTCGGAAAATCGTTTCTTATCGGATGCCTACGTCATACAAAGAATACACCCTCCAAGTTTCAGGTCTCTACGATCAACGGTTTAGGCTGTGCGTTGATCCGTCAGTCAGTCATTCAGGACAAAGCATTTTATATATATAGATAGATGTACAGCTTCACAATCCTCTTAATGTACTATTATAACGACAAATTATCAATCGCGCGTGATTTACGCGCCATTGACAACATGTCACACAAATTCTTAGTTACAGAAACTAGAGGTTAGTAATCGGTTTCTTTTCTCGTGAAATAACTATTTCAACTTATAGAATATAAAACCTATTTTATAGTAGTTGGGGATTAAAAATATCCTATTCATAACCCATCCATAACTTTTCAATCAATAGTTTAGGATAAAATCAGTTTAGAATGAGACCAACTGTTTAAATGTTTTTGCTCGTGACTGCACGTGCACATACTTTATTATACTGGTTCTTATGCAAGGTACATCGTATTCACGTATAATTATAAAATTCGTGAAATGCACAAACATTTTACGCGAACTTATCGATCTATACGCGAATTTTTCTACGAGCGAATCGCTACAGTAGTGAGCGGGGCAGGACCGGCGGCGGGAACAAAAGTACTAGCGACTAAACTCATGTCATCACGTTACGAGACAATTTAACAATTTTTACGTCACAATTTAAACATACTTACTTTGGACTGATTATACCAAGAAGGCGCATGATGGCAAACGAGTTGCTTATAATAACATCTTTAGGTAACTGATGGGATTGAAGCGCTTTTGCAGCGCTTCAGAGATTCATACGGAAGCGCGAATCGACTCGTTTAATGCCATCCAGAGGAAGAGGAAAGCGTCATCCATATTCAGATTTATAAGTGTACCATTGTTAGCGGCCTAGCAGATAGGCTTATAACGTCATTAACATATAGTCGTTGGGTATAGATTACACAATGAAACAGCTACTACGACTAAAAAAAAAAAACAATATTATAATTGCGGTCAGTACCGCAATTATAATATTGTTTTTTTTTTTTAATTACTGTAATTTACTTTTAACTATGGATCTCTGTGTCTGAAATTAAGAATAGATTGTAATTATTATTATTCTTTTTCATTCGATAATTATTATCTTCTAATTATAATTATTCAAATTCTATAACGGTTCTAAACGCGAAGACTTGTAATTGGCTTTCTGTCGACTAGTGTTTCCTTTTTTGTTGTTAAGTTTTTGTAGCTGTAAGTATTCCATGCATAGATAGATAAATAAATTATTCTTACTTAAAACGACTTACTTAGTATGGAATTTCTTGCCTGTTCATCTCCATTCGAAGCAGACTGCCTTTTGGATGGGACAACTAGATTCAATTGTTTCTTACGTGACGTTCAAAGGTACCTTTTAATGGTTTAATTGAAATAAATCACTGAACCTGACCTTGACTTTAAATATAGAAAAATCAAACTCAATTTAAATTTAAAAATAACCTCAGTACTTATTGGATAAAAAAATTCTTAAACATATTTCTTGCTCAATTTTCTTACCTACCAAAAACTTCCACAAAATCAACAACCTACAACTATATTGTGTACATATTAATATATTATAATATCATTGTAACAGGTCCCAACATCCCAGGGAAATCTGACCGCATATATTATAAATGATGTAATTAACGGGTCGCCCTTGACCCGAATTTATGAAACTATTCAAACTATTTGATACAGGATAATGATTTTCTGAGATGGGACTTGAGACGGAAACCAAACGTATGATAAATTTGCTGTCTTTATAAAATTGTGGTAAGTTTGCGGTATAGATACCAGGTACACGATATTGGAAAAAGTACTTATAACCAATGTTATAAAGATCCGATCCAGCCTGTCCCTTCGCTGTCCTCCCCCAGCGACACCCTAAGCTGAGTTCCGTACCCCCAGGGGGTGCCCTTAGCGTGTAGTCGCTTAGTTTATAAGTTTTTGCCCTTCCTGGAAGTCTTAAAGGCACTACAGGAAAGTCCGGTAAAGCAGCCGACAACCTCCTAGGTTGACTTGCGCGACGCCACTCTGAAAAAATGGCATCCAAAACATTCAGCGTGGCAGCGATTCGAAAACGTCCCCAAAAATGTACTCAATTCTGAGAAAGTGATTGGCAATTCATTTAGTTCAAAGCGTTTAAAAAGGACTTTTGTCAGAAGGCCTTAAGTCGAAGAAGAAGGTATTAAAATAATATAGTGCCCCCGCCAAGACCAGCCAAGCGAAGCGCAAGGGCACTACCTACCTTTTCTCGAAGCGCTTCGTCGTTTTTTTGAATGCTCGTAACTTGTGTTAGGATCAAACCAGATAAACAAAATTCTCGAGATATGATGTCTATAGTGGACTTATTAAACATTGAAAGTTTCAATTGCACAACTCTTATATTTTAGATTTTATTGGTACTGTAACACTTGAGCTACACTTGTACAGTGTACGAACTATCGTGAGTCTAAGCTACGTTGAATAAAAGATATGATCGACTTGTAGAAGACTATATTAATCAGATAAGCGAGAGGAAAACTTTAGGTAGCCCGCAGCATTGAGCTTAGCTTGGACTAACTGACATCACATGTCATAGTATAAAAACTATCCTTCTACATTATTCAAATATATTTCCAGAAGGTTCTAATCATAGACTAAATAGTTATGGCTTCATTACATAAAGCCTCTCTGCTGGGCAAGTCTCTACAGTACCTAGAAAACCCCGATTTCGTCACTGACTCACTGATGATCATCAAAATTCTTAGGGTACTTCCTGAAGTCCTAGAAAGCTGACATTCGGTATGTAAGAGTTACTACAAGTATTATTGTTTAACGGAAAAATAATGAACAGAATACCTACATTTTTCACCTTACACCCATGTGACGGTAGCGAAACGGCCAAGCCACATATTTCGATTAAGGTGTAGAGTTTAGTAAAATTAGGGCTTGACGAGTAGAGATTAAAGGTAGAGATCTGATAACTTTTTGGCAGTGCGAGCCATTAGGTCTCTCTTTGCCAACATTAAAGATGAAAATGTTTTTGATGGGATCTCATTTTTTCGTCAGACATTGGCGTAGCGACGCGTCAACACGCCAACAAAGTCAATGTGAAACCATTTACAGGCACTTTTGAATTGACAGACAGTCCGTTAGTAAGTCAGAAAGTGGAAGCTAGTTGCTCGTTCCAAAACGTAGGTAGGTCTATACTCAACGGACACTAAATCTCTACATCAGCCATTCCGGCTCTAGATGTTTTACATCAAAAAATTATTGCTCAACCGAAGCTGATGGAGGTGTAACTTTACTCCAAATTTAACAAATGATTATCCGGTGTTGGTAATTGGTTGATACAAGTCCAAATACCTAATACATACTGACTTAATTACGACATACAAACGGCTACCGTAAATCGTCTAGGACTGGTTTACGAACTAAATCGACTGACTCTTATATTAAAGAAAATTTTAATTTTATCCTGCACCGACTTTCTTAATTACTTTGTAAAATAAATAAATAAATAAAATAAAATAAAATTCATTTATTTCGGATAATAAAATGCATATAGGCTTACATTTTTAAAATACAAAATACAAGTAAACTACACAAAACAAAACAGGATCTCCTTAGTGGAGAAGAGATCCTATCAGCTAAAATCTTCACAATTCCGTTGCAGCTGCCACGCATTGTGCAGATCAGGGATACTGTTTTCTTTCGAATGACGGCATGAAAGCCATTAGTGCGATACATTGCAACCATCCCCGATGCACTACAGAAGCGAGGCAGCCCCAACATCATCCTGAAGATATTATTATACTGGACGCGCAGGACATCTTTTGGTGTGGCTGACCCACAGATTTCCCGTATAAAAGCTTTGACAATATGCCTTAAACAAGGTTACTTTCACTTGTTCAGAGCAGCGGGAGAATCTGCGGGCCAGCATGTTACCTCTGACTGCTGAAGCCCTGCGCTCCCTCTCAATGTCAAGATCATCTTCAAGACCATCGGTAATTAAATGCCCCAGGTATTTAAATTTCGAGACACGATTTATGCACAAGCCATTTAGGGTAACATTGTGTGGGTTCAGGACTCAGGGAGGACTCAGGGCATCCACCGGCGGCCTTGAAGACCATATATTCCATTTTTTGGACTTTGTATACAAGACCACCACCACCACCAGCACCAGCATAGGCCTCACATACTCGTAACAACTCTCCGAGTCCCCTCACCGTCGGGCTCAGCAGCACCATATCGTCCGCGTAGCTAATGTTGTTGACGCAGACGCCATCTATCGAACAACCGACACGCTTGCTACTGAGCTCGACGATGAGGTCATTTATGTAGAGGTTGAAAAGCTTGGGCGTTGTCAAACCTCCCTGTCTCACCCCGCTTTCCAACGTATATGACTCAGAGAGTATATTATTCCACCTCACAAAATTTGTTTGGTGCGAATACCAATATTTAAACATATTGAGCACCTCCACCGGTACACCCGCGCTCCCCAACCTTCTCCAGAGCACATCATATGAGACAAGATCAAAAGCTTTGGAGAGGTCAAGGAAACACGCATACACCGGTGTCCTGCGGTCCATATAGTATTGGACAGTATGCTTGAGACTTACAATGGCAGCTTCCGTAGATAGCCCGGGTCTAAACCCGAACTGCGCGTCATGTAAATGAATGTATTTATCTAGGCAGGAATCAAGCATACCGTCCAGCACTTTAGCAATTGTCGTTGCTAGAGATATGGGCCTATAAAGAAGCCTTTTTATTAATTAACAGTTTTTAATTTAAAATAACGGTTATTTATCCTTTACAAAGGTTACAATCGATTCTAAATATGTCTGTGCCCTTTGAGTTCCGCTGACCTTTCAGCTCGGGGTAAAATTATTCTAGGATTTGGGCCAGCTTCGGAAAGTGTAACTTTTAAATGAAAATTGACTTACTTTTGCAACGTTTTTTGTCGAAAATACTCTCCGTGGTTAGGAAAGCGTGTTAACTGACTTTTAAGTGCCTATTAGGGCCATAGCAGACTAGCTACTTTTAGCATCGGCATTTTAGCATCGCCGCTTTTTAGAAGCTAAAGCAGCAATCAAGTCTCTAAAACGCGCGATTCCGATACTGCGTCCGAACGCAGAGAGTCGTCAAAACGCGATGCAGCATCGATACAGCCGCAAAATCGCTGATTGCCGATACTAAAAGTAGCGTGTGTGCTTTGGCCCTTAGACGGTTGTCAACCGCATCCCAACAGAGGTAGTGACCTTGGTTGGCGACCAGCAGAGGTGTTTCAAATTTGGTACATGGTTGGCGACCGTGTAGCAGTCACTTTATAAGTGGGTAAAAACACGAGCTGGCGAACGGCACATCCTAAGTTTTGATACCCATTCGTGTCAATATTGACAAAGAATATGTCGAGCTTCAGTGTGTCCCACAAGCGTGCATTCGAACTATGGGGAGTCGCAGTACAGTTTGGTCGCACTAGCGTTAATCGTACGTAGTACACACGGATTGACACTCATTCCCCCAGTCATTTATTAAATTTCCACAAAAATTTTGTATCGCAAAAACAACCTGTGACTTCACTTATTTGTTGTCATATTATTATTAACTCAATTAACGATTTATGAATTCCAAAGCAACTAAAAAAACAAAACGGTTAATTGAAAATTTATCTGGTTTTCAGGACTAAAAAAAATGCCAAGTGTGTGTGTGTGTGTGTGTGTGTGTGTGGGTGTTTTTGTACAGAAGTTGTATGGAGTATTTTTGTTTTGAATTAATACTTACAACCCAATTCCTCGAATTCAAACATTACCTTATGGCATTCTTCTGTCTCCAGACGGGTCTGGCATCGAAGCTCCTGAATCAGCCAAATTCTCGCCTCTGCACTATGCTGGACTTACTATGGACCTTCCTGGAAGAATCCGCGTTGTGTGATATCTTTGAACATTGCGTGGTGCGGGAATGTCTACTTTTCGACTTAGTGTCACAGGTAATTTCTAATTACAGCTTTATTAAGAAATATTTCAGGAGCATTAGACTGCGTCTCCACCTGATATAGAAAGAAAGATAGAAAAAGAATTTATTCGCCCCCCAGGACAAGAAAACGAAATGCGAAACGATATGTGAGTGGATGCATAGCGAGGGATGTATGTGAATATGGATAATAACATCGCTTCATTTCAATAATATTGTGTGCCTAGGAGGGTTCCATATCCATTTGCATAAAATTGTAAGACCTAATAAAACTTAGCATATGTTTGTTTCTCCTAATTATATGTTCGCATAACATTATTTACGCATAACAGCTTACGCATATTTTTTTAAGCATAATTTCTCTAATCGTAATAATGATTAAGCATAACATTCTAAAGCATAAATTTATTTACGCATAATAATATTAAAAACTTATTTTTACCTTGCATACGCAAGCATGCAAACAGATAAACAAGCATACACCACGCATGCAGCAAACATGCAGCATACAAACAAGCATGCAGCAAGCATGCAGCATGTAAGCAAGCATGCAGCAAGAAGCAGGCAGCATGCAAGCAAGCATGCAGCAAGCAGGCAGCATGCAAGCAAGCATGCAGTATGCAACATGCAGCAGGCATGGTTTCTGTCAAGGATCCGGCGCTGCGGGGCTCCAGCGGTTCCACGCGAGCTTATCGTCGCAGATGTGTTTTACGATCACCACCCCAGCTCCGGCTTGCTGGCCGGCCGCGCCGGCCATCCTCAGCCACGGCGGCGAGCGTCAAACCACCTGCTCCTCAGCTCGCGGGCCGCCTCGCCCCTCCGCGCCTACGCGGGTTTAGATTACACTCTAGGGATAGGACAGAGAAGACTACGTGGAGTCGGATTTGCAACGATTCTGTCATAAATGTTTGTTACAACATATTGATTTTTTAAGACAGCAGTAATATTATGCGAATTAAATTTATGCCAAAACAAATTAGCCTTTAAGATAATTATGCCAATATAAACTGTTTGGCAAAATATATATATGGGAAAGTATTATTATGGCAAAACAAATTATTCCAAACTAGTTATGTCAAATATTAGGAAAAAGAACATTATGCAAAAAGTAGGAATCCCACCTAGAAGACACATTCTGTGAAAATTTGAAGTCTGCCTATTTTTTTTTTTGAGATATGCCCGCCACCCTGTTTCCAAACCACTGCAACTTCTGAAAGCTTGAACCAACAGTGGCGACCAGTAGAAAAGCGTCGAGGCAACGAATCTAGACGAGTCCCGCAGAAACATTACAACTCTCTTGGATCCCTCAACGAAATTAATCAGAAAAGAACAGCGGAGGAGTAAGATACAAATCAAGCAGGAAACAGAACAGAAATAGACCAATAGGACCTAAGGGACATTTACAGCTGGGGGAGACCCAGTTGCCAAGCACCACGGATTACAATTAATATTATTTAATGGGTCCTAAAATGTGAGCTGTTACATTTGATTCCAATAATAGGTATGGCAAAAACGCTTGAACGCACGGAAATTTGCTCTAGTTTCAGAGAGAGAGAGAGTCTACTAAGAGTCTACCTATTACGGTCTAAAACAGACAGAAAAACGATCGAACAAGGGAGGCTTAGTGTGATAAGGTCCTGTTAAAATACAAGATACCAGTGTGTTCGAAATAATGTCTAGTAAAACATTTGTTATTTAACACCATAGTCACGTACGAGCGATTGTATGGGAATTATAACGGGTTGGCCGCTCTTGACATCTAATTTAATAATACGAGTCCTTTCTCCTGAAAATCCTTTATAGCAACCGTCCTAGGTGTTCGGAGAATCGGTCTTTGAAGTATCCCTTAACGCATTTAATGAGGTTGATTTATTCGTACTTATTTATTTAAAACTAGCTTTTTCCCGCGACGTCGCCCGCGTCGAAGTCAAAGACCCTCTTAATTGGGCCCTGTCGCAAAATCTGACCTTCCTACTTATTAACTACCTACCAGGCTATAAATTTCAGCTTCATAGGTCAAGAACTAGTTTTTGAGGTTTTGTGTTTAGTCAGTGACCTTTAGCTTTTGCTTATATAATATACAGAAGATTGACACTGGGACGACGTGGTTGGCGCAGTGACTGAGCGATTGGCTGCTGCACTGCGTGTCGAGGGTTCGATTCCCGCACGTAACAAATATTTGTATGGCCTACAAGCACTTGTTCTGGGTCTGGCTGTTTGTGTATGAGAGTTTGTATGTTTTTGTAAATGCAACCATAATACAGGAGAAATTCCTAGTGTGGGGTAACGTATTTTTATAAAATAAACTTAATTTATTTTATATATTTCCAGGACATGTTCTTCAGCCAGCAGCTCGAAGGTGTGTTCGTATTATGTGGACTGATGCAACACCGGGAGACCAGGCACCATCTTGTAAAATACGTGTTCTTCAATAAAATCACGTTCGTACAGCATTTTTTCTATAACATTTCTTTTCAATGGCTATAGTGCCAAAGTGATCCATCCCATCATCGTCATCATCAGCCGGAAGACGTCCACTGTTGAACAAAGGCGTCCCTCATAGAACGCCACATCGAGCGGAAATCTGCCGCTTGCATCCACCGGTTACCCGCGAACCTGACGATGTCGTCGGTCCATCTGGTGGGAGACCTATCAACGCTGCGTCTTCCAGTTCGTAGTCATCACTCGAGAACCTTTTTCCCCATCGGCAACATCGCTCGAAAAACCGATTACCCATTGCCATAAGTCATAAGTCATTTATTCATTTGTTAACATAGGTATAGGCACAATAAAAATAGTTGTGAAACAGAATTAATAGTGCGCTATGTTATGCCAAAAGGCGTACTAAAATACGTAGATGGATTGACAATAGGTATACAATTTAATTCAATTCTTAGCATTCAATTTTTTTTTATGTAAGTTAAGTTAATTTAGAAAAGAATACTAATAGAGAAGAGAAACTACAAAAACAAAGTCAAAAAATCATGGCATGTCATGTCATCATTATAATATAGTCTCAAACAAAAAAGAAGATAAGTCTATGTCAAAATACAATAAATTATGACAACAAAAAAAAAAACAGGAAACAATGTCAACATATAGCGAATTACCATCCAGCTTGAAAACATATCATCGTCTAATAAAAATAATCATGTCACACAAAAAATAATAATAAAATAAATAGGAGAATATAGAATGCCGCATATCAAGATATAAGGACTCAATACAAAGAGAGCCTTTGGCCCATTATGAAATAATTGTCAAGATGTCAATGTCAAGACTAAATTAACATGTCAACATTCCTTCATTACATTCTTATCAGACAGAAAATCCGAATGCCACTTCAACTTGTATATTCTGAGAGTTATGTGAGTGACCTTAGTTCTTGGCCGAAATTCCTCGTTTCGAATTTGCACGGATTTGCAATTTGCAATTGTGCCCAGTACGCCACGGTCATACATGCCACATCACAGACTTTTATACGGAAACTAGCGACCCGGTTCGGCTTCGCATAGGCCTTTAGCTTTCCTCGATAAATGTACTATCCAACACAAAAATATTTTTTCAATTCGAACCAGTAGATCCTGAGATTAGCGGTTAGATAATATAGTAAAAAATATAGAAAAAGCACATTAAACAATATTGTTATTTTTGTCCTTTGTTAAGTTTATTATGTTCCTTGACTCATCCTAATTTATATTAGTTCAACTTGCAATGTAACAGATGATGATTAAAGGATGAATTCGTAGCTTGGCGCAGATGACACGTTTTTGCTTTTTTAACGTGCCGGTTAAAAGGAAAAAAAATACAAACACACAGCCAATAAGTGAAATAGACGGTACTCTACGAAACTGAACTTTTTCACAAACTCCTCAGATTATGAAACAAAAGGCAGATAGACCGCGCGGAACACTGAGAGTGAAGCCAAAAAAGCAAATACAAATTCAAAAGCAAATACCTGCAATTTCGTGATTGTATTCGCTTTTGAATTTGTATTTGTATTTTATTTGCTTTTTATACGATGCGACGTTTCGTGCTATCCTGACTTGTGTCAGTACAGCACGAAGCGCGTTGTAGGTTTCCGTTTTTTAATTTGTATTTGCTTTTTTGGCTTCACTCTCAGTGTTCCGCGCGGTCTATCTGCCTTTTCCTTCATAATCTGAGACAAACTCTAAGTGCTATACTACCGGTAACTATCGGTTACTGTACTACTTCTTACTTCATACTATTTCCAGGTTTGACAATTTCTTGAACGTGAAATGCCCTGATGACAAAGTACTGCGGACTGTTATCAGACAACCATGGTGGCAGCGACCTACCTCTGTGCAAGGAGAGACAGATCCTAGGATAGCTGGTAGGTATCTGTGACGTTGATTGTAGACGACAGTAGTAATATAAGTCATTTATTTCATACCAAAAATACTTTTTTACAGAATAATATTTCACCCCTTATGGTAGAAAATTAAGGGATTACTGAATTTTTGTGGTGTCACCGTTTTGTAAAAAATTTGTATGATAAGAAGTAGGCACTAAAAAGCAAAATAAAATCATTTTTACTGAACAAGACTACCACCTTCAAAAAGTGAAAAATAACTTTAAATTCGCAAATTCAGTTATCTCTTAATTTTCTACCCTTAGGGGTGAAATATTTTTAAAGAATCATCGAAATCGGACTACACTGAAAAAAGTTATACGTGGTCAAACATAAAATGAAACCGACTTCAAAAAAGAATGAGGTACTTAATTCGATACGTAAAATACGTATCGAATTAAGAACCTCATTCTTTTTTTCTTATTTTATATATTTATTTAAAACATGGCACGTCAACAATATAAACACAAATAATTATATTAACATTTGAGTGGACTTAAGGCCAGTGTTTATACCTATTACAGACATGCACAACATTAACTAAATGTCAGTTACAAAATTGATTCATTTATAAATTATAAAATGCATGCAAAAATATATATATTGAGCCTCAGTATATATTAAGTCTTATCCTGGGAATAAACCACTCGTTACTCTAGAGTTAGAGAACTTTGCGTTTTACCTGAAACCCCTTCTTTGACTTTTTTGTCTTTGGTCTTGAATTTCGAAAATAGCACAATTTAACCCCAGGTGTTAACTGAGGCTATATTATGTCGCCAACTAACTGCTTCAAGGATTTCAACAATATAAGCCAACATTGGCTTGAATGTTAATCCGATTGACACATCTATACATATAATAAAACAGTAAAAAAACTGTGTCTGTACATTCAATATATTAAAAAAATAATTATTGAGGGGGGTTTAGAAACAGTAATAGAGCACGAATCCAAAAAAAAAAGTCTGTCTGTTTGTCTGTTTGTTTGTACACGCTAATCTTCGGAACTGCTGGACGGATTTGAATGATTTTTTTGTTATTGTATAGGTATTAAGTCTGGGCAACATATAGGCTATAATTTATCTTGGAAACTTGAACCCCTGATGCAGAACCGCAACAGACCAGCTAAACTATAAGAGATACAAAAATGGTACCGTAGCAAAAATTGTTCCACGTGATGAGCATTTTCTGCTGAGAGAATAAATTTTAAGATCTGGAACACCTGATGTGGAACTCCAAGAGCCCAGTTACACCATAAGACATACATTAATGAAGTCTTAGCAAAAGTTGTTCGGTCTGATGGGCATTTCCTGTTGACTTATAAAAATCGAAGATCAGAAACGTCTGACGTGGAAATCAAAGCTGTAATTTTTAAAATTTAACTGCAAAGCTATTACTAATTTCGCTGTGTATTATAATAAGGTGGGAGTACCTCCACGCGGTGAAGGCGGTAATAGTTTAGGACTGATTTTTGATGACGATGGTATATCATTGAAAATTTGACTCTACTGGCCAAAACTCCCATTTATTTTTTTATTTTATTGAATAAATATGCCTTTGAGCTTATGTTATTTGAGTGTTTAATTTCCTTTTCCATTTATCTTCGTGACACGGTAGCCTACCCGGTAACGCAGGGAAGCAGTCACTTAGATTTTAATTGATCAGGTATCTTCACAATAAAACTATAACCATGCCTAGAAAGAGGTCAAATCTTTCCCAATGTTCCAAAGGAGCTAAAAGATTGAGGATCATAAGTTCCCAAGAATCTACCGAAGAGCGTCAGGAGAGACTTGATGTTGTTCGAGAACATCAGACTGCAACTCGCTCCGTGGAAGCCTCTTCAAATCGCGAAGAACGCCTGCGTTCTCAGCGTATTTAGGCATCTACATCCAGGTCTCTAGAGACCAGTGAAAAATATGATGCATGACTGCACGGATAAAGAATTGCGCTTGAGTTCTCAGCGTATCTACGCATCTGCTTCTAGGTCTCTAGAGACAAGTGCGGAACGTGATGCGCGACTGTCCGCTGATCGTGAGCGACATGCATTTACCGATACAGAATCACGCTTGAGTTCTCAGCGTATTCGCACATCTACTAACAGGTCTTTTGAAACGAGTGATGAACGTGATGCGCGACTAACTGCTGATCGAGATTATCATACATTGTCCCGAACACGCACACAACAAAATATTCATAATCAGTTAGAAAGTGAAAGAGAAAGAATTGCTGGAGTACGGCATGAAGAGACAGAAGAAGAGCGCAATGAACGTTTGAATTCTGATCGACTTCGACATTCTCTGAAGAGAATGTCGATGTCATCTGAAGAATCGGATGTGTCTCAAGATATAGCTACGGCTATATCTTGAGACACATCCGATTCTTCAGATGGCATGGCGACCTTTCTTGGGTTGATAAGGAACGGAGTGCATTTACGTATACTATTATGATTGACTACGCCACATATTCCGCCATCGGAGGTATGATTCAATATTGTACTTTTTGAATGTCTCGAATCGTCTTGCGCATTCCGTTGTTTTCCCGTCCCCGGGCTCGTAGAATTCGACATCAGACGTTTCAGATCTTCGATTTTGCCGACCCCGTTGTCGCTGGCATAAGCAACAGGATCCGCGTACGAAGTCGCGGGCAGAAGCTAGTTTTTAATATGGCACCAACTCTGTAATATGAAAATATAATAGCTGGTCTATACATTTTAGTAATGCAGTTTTGTAATGAAAAGACATTTTATTTTTGCAAATGTCAAAATTTATTCACCCGTGAAAGATCTGTTTTCACCCCCCGAAAAAAAAACACTTTAAAACTGAAAGTCATACAAATAGATAGTTAACGCCATTCTTAGAATAGCTAGGGTAACATAAATATTATTTATTCACAGAAATGACAGAGCGGGGCATCATTAAGCATTCATCATTCGCACCTGCTGGGAATGGTAGGTATTGTTTTATTTAAGTACTCAAAAATATTATTTATCGTCCCTTTCTATAGAATATAATATTGTAAAATATAATGTTGTACGCACGCACCTTACTGGAGGGCTCGTGGCTAAATAAAAGCCGGCTTGCCGCGGTCGGTCAGTAGATGGGTGACCATCTACGGATCTACTATGAAAACACGAAAGCCGTTGGTCCCGGTAGTCATTCGTGGATCTTTAACAGTTGTTATAGGTAGTCAGAAGCCAGAATGTCAGACAACCAGTCTTACCGTGGCGTTTCGTGTTACCCAGTAACTGGGTTGTGGAGGTCAGACAGGCTGTCACTGGTATTCAGCTGAATCCAGTTAGACTGAAAACCCACCAACGTAGTTGGGAAAAGGCAGATGATTGGTTTTCTAAAAAATGATACAATAATGTGTAAAACATACATATATTTTTTTTTAGGTTTATGCTTAAGGCCTCTGCCTGGAATCTTGCGGGCAGCGGGGCGGTGGCGGCGGCGGCGCGGTGGCGGGGCGAGCAACGCAGGCCCGTTCTTGAAACGAGCGGGCAGATCGAGCCGCAATAAAGCGGCGTAGTGTTGTGTTCGGGGTTATGTCGTCGAGATATTTGTTTTTATTCGCGAACGAAATGTTTGAACGATTCAAATTTATTTCCTAACGCTAAAAATAAATTGCACAACACAGCAATGCAGACGCGCGGGCGGTCACCGCTTGACTGGAGTGCACCGCTCGTTGCCCGCCCTCGCGCCGCTACCGCGCCGCTGTTTTCGAGGGCCGGTCCATTTGATTTTACGCATTAGATCCTGCCGCCGCCGCACCTCCGCCGCCGCCTACCCGCTGCCCGCAAGATTCGAGGCAGAGGCCTTAATCCCGTAAATAAATTCAACATGAATGACGTAATCTATTTTTTTTATATTCTGTTGATTTTAAAAGAGTATTCATGGAGTTTCTTGCTCGTTCTTCTCCATAGAAATCTGCTGTTTGGAACGAGTAACTAGCTGCAACTTTTTGACTGACTCCTTGACAATTCAAAATTGCCTGTAAATGGAGTTCGAGTTTGATTAGCACAGTGTGGGGACGTGGGGACATTTCACACACGGCCACCTGACCCCAAACTAGGGAGACCCTGTACTATGGGTGTCAGACAGCTGATATACATACACAAATATATTTTAAATACATACATATATAGATAAACAACACCCAGACACAAGGCAAACACAAGTGCTCATCACACAAATATTTACCCTGGGCGGGAATCGAACCCGCAACACGCTGCGCAGCAGTCGATCGCTCAGCCACTGCGCCAACCGTGTCGTCACGGTTGGCGCAGTGGCTGAGCGGTTAGTAGTTATAGAGAGCTACTCCAAACTCATTGGCAAGCCAAATAACCCCATAAATCTCAGTACAGATTAGATCCTAATATTTTCAGATAACATATTGATGACGAAGGCCCAAGATGATGCTTTTCTCGAAGCACAGTACCGCGAGGACTGCGGTAAGATCACGTTAGCGATCGCACCTTTGGAACAAGTCCAGGTGACTATGTTGTTATAAGACATGTTAGGCGATTCACACACTGCACCGCATTACGCAGCGGGGTGCGTGGCGACGAAGACACTAGCGCGTTTGCGAGAGTGGAAATTTGCACCATCATGCACATTTCTTTGCACAAACGGGCGGAGCTGCAGTTTTGTATACGGTGCCCCAAAGACCTCATTTCACAGCAGCTTGCAGTGACGATAGTACAGTGCAGAGCATTGTTTCCTATATTAAAAATAGTTATTAATACAGAACTCATTCAGGACGTTACAGTTATATTATCTCTTTATTTAGAAGAAATCGTGCCTATAGAAGATATTGGGTACCTTTTACGAACAAGATCGATAAATAGGTCATTTGTTTAGAATTACTTAGATTTAAGGAAATAATTTTTCAATTTCAATTTCAATTAAGCTCTGTCAAAATCACGCACCATACTGCAGAACTCAGTGTGCTGATGCAACACTGCGCGTGAATGCATTTTCTGTGTGTTGCGCTACACGTGTTTTTAATGCAAACTGCAACTTTCAAGCAAAATAAAAACACGCACTCGCTACGCTGCGTATCTAATGCGGTGCAGTGTGCGAATCGCCTAACACTATACTTCATTAGTTATAGTATTCAAGATAGCTCAAGACAACCAAAGCTCATCAACTAAATCGAGAGGTCGAGTGAAAACCTAATGTAATTTATGCAAACCCATTCCTCTAACAAACTTAGTAAAGTTTAGTTTCAAATAAATTGAGAAGACCTCTACTAACTGAATTATATGCTTTTAAAAATTAAAAAGAATTTATGATCGAAATAGTTTTTGTGTGTTTCTCAATTTGAAAACGGTTCTTCAATCACACAAGAACTTATTTAGAAGTCTCACAAAATATAATCTCACAAAGTGTCACTACAATAATTATTATAAATTAAAGACCCTCGTCCGCACTGAATTTGTTTTCGTTCCGGTTCATTTTCGAAACAACTGACTGACTGTAGAGGCTATATTTTTCTTGTAAGATAAATTGGGATCCTTAAGAAATTTAATACAGACAACGTCGAAGGCATAGTTTAGAATGGTATAACGGGCCGGTGTCCGCAACTTCACATTCCAGCGCGTATTTTGCGTAGGTACAGAAGTCGCAGGCATAACCTAGATATAGGTATAAAATAAGCCCAGCCTACACAAAACAAAACACACATGATGTCTTCATCATGTCAACCATTAGAAGCCCACTGCTGGGCATAGGTCTCCCCCAAGGGGGGCATCCGTAATCGCCATGCTTGGCCGATGCATGTTGGCGATCGCATTAGGTGTAATGTTACTCAAAAAGACGCTGCTGCCCAACTTCTGGTCAATATCCCTCTGTCGCTTTCTACGACACCCATGGGTAGTAATGGGGTAGTGCTATTCGCGGCCGGCACTACACGGCGGCGGCATGATTTCTTATTGTTAGTTAAAAGAGGTCCAAAACTTCAAGAAATTTTGAATCCCGCGTTCTATAGATAAAAAAAGATTCACTTTTCGTTTTACCTACTTACAAATTTATCTATTGACCAAAAAATTGTTTAGCTACACCCAGTATGTAAATTAAACCTACAGCTTGTAGGCACATGATGCCAAGCTCACGACCCTGAAGCATAAAGTTCACGGACCAATACCTAGGTCACGAGGAACATTCGTTTTTTGGCACCATTCCCATTGTAACCGCGGCTGTTATGCAAAATAAGTGGCAGAAGTAGCTATTGCACCGATAATTTCCTATGCTTGGTAAGGCACTGTTGCTCACGGAACTGACGACGGAATTCCGTCGACAATTTCGAACTAATTTGGCAAGAAAAATGTGGATCTAGAATATTATGTTGAAGAGATTTATGGGAAAGTCCTTTTAAGGGTGAAGAGCGTAGAATATTATATGATTTCCGTATGCGCAATGGGTTTGGTGTTTTATGATTGTATTCTGCGAAAGTGTTTTTGTGATTTTTTTATCAACAATCACGGAGTTCAGGAAAATACGCATTTTTGTGAATTTTAGCCATGTTATTTTCATAAAAACAAGGTTTAGAGTTTTATTTTTAAAGGTCTGTTGAACGCGTAGGTACATACTTTAGGATTAGCTCATGTACGAGTATAGTTATTATAAAAAAAAAACAAATAAATTGTTGAAATTATAGTATAGGTACCTACTTAATTTGAAATCGAACACAATATTTTAATCGTTTTTTTGTGTCACTTTATGTCCGCAATATCACTGCCATGTTTTTCGCCATGTTTTTTTTTTTACCTGAAACAACGTTTCCGTTACGGTACCAGATTCGTTCAACGATTTTGACGACACGGTTGGCGCAGTGGTAGACCGATTGACTGCTGCGCTCCGTGTCGTGGGTTCAATTCCCGCACGGAATAAATACTTGTGTGACCTGCAGGTAGTTGTTCCGGGTCTGGCTGTTTGTGTACGTGAAGAAAAATCTCCCAGAATGGAGCAACGTTTTTTAAAAATAAAATAAGATTCAATGAAAGTAAAAAGTGCCAGCAATTTAGAAGATACTAGCGATCCGGCCCGGCTTCGCATGAGCCTATTACCTTCCTTGATAAATGGACTATCCAACACAAAAAGAATTTTTCAATTTGAACCAGTAGATCCTGAGATTAGCGCGTTCAACCAAACAAACAAACTGTTCAGCTTTATAATATTAGTATAGATAATAGAACATCTAAATATAGCCAGGTAAAATACTAACACTCCTATTGACTTTGCCATAGGTAAAACAGGGAACCATCCTGCTGAGCCTGCAGCCGATCAGCAGAGTTATACCTTATTGAGTAATTCATTAAAAAGTCTTGCATATTTTGCCCTAACAGCTCGAGTTCCTTCTACTTCTTCTGGACAACACAGATGGCACAAATATGGTACCTTCAACACGGAAGATTTTTTTGGAGAAGTTCAAAAGATACATTATGGACAACTGCATACTCGACATGGTAAATATAGACTTATCTTTCTCATAGAGGTATACCTATGGATTTATTGTTAACTTCAAAATGTATGAAGTAAATACCTGTCAGAACATGGCATGTCCACCATTTTGAGTATCAGTTATCGATCAAAATAAAGTTCATTTTCATACTAAAAGCGTCGAAGAGCGTACTATTGGGCGGCCATTTTGTATCGTTTGACATTTCAAGGCATGTAACCCGTTGTCCTAGGTGAACGACAAACGCGATAATGCAACGCGACGCGTAAATGTCAAATAGTCGTTGTATAATGTACTTGTGGCCTACGTAGTCGCCATATTCAATGTGCGACCCAACGCGGCAAGTGCGGATTGGTTTTTTGCGCGACAAGACGCTGCACAATAGTTTATTAATAATTATATATTTACTATTATAAGTACCAGTGTTTTTTCTTACCTTAAAGTAAAGTCAATAACCTCAGTAGAAAAAGGTTTCGAAAATTGTATATTGATAGTTAAATAATAGGTTTAACAGCTGCAATAAGATAATCGAAAGTGCTTGGTAATAAGTCACAATAGTCTTTAAATAAACGTGGATTTAGTTACGGATATAAATGATGAAACTCTCTAAACTTATTTTTTTTCTAAATAAGTACAATGACTACCTACAACGTAGGACACACGTCGCGTGAAGTATTGGTCGCATTACGTCGCATCACGTGCCGTCGCGTCGTGTCGCGTCGTGGCGCGTTCGGTCGCTCACCTAGGACAACGCCTAAGCTTTTTTATATAGTTTGGACTCGTTCAAAATTTAAATCACAAAATATAAAGGGTACAGAAGGACCGCTCCCGCCATCTTCAAAAATAATTATCTAAACTTGCTAGACTCACTAGGGCTGCTACTGTATTGCCTTTTTATGTTTTGTTTGTGACAATATGAAATTTAATTGACACTGGTTGGAACTCTTTACATATTTTTATAAAAAAAAACTTGAGAGGTGTCAAGGGACACCCGGATGGAACGAAGTTCCTTTCGATTAATTAGTGAAGGAATTGTAATAAAATTTTTTTTTTTTTAAGTTATAATAATATTTTTATTATTATTAACAAATATAATGTAATTAAAAGACAATTTAATTAAACGTGCCCGTTTATGTATCGAGCGAAATGGACTCCATATTGAGCAGTTGCTTCGATACAGGGAAGTGTAAATTTTATACCTAATAGGTAAGTTTTTTAATTAAGCCAAAGTTGATTAAAACTGTGTTTGTGAATAGCTCTAATTTATTTAAATAGGTTACCTATAGCACCTATAGGTACCTACGCCTGCCTGCCTTTCTTTTTCTAGCAAAAGAGTACCTACTCACTTACCTACTTACAACTACAAATAATTCGCCAATGATAAAAGTAAGTACCACTACCTACCTAGGTACCCACCTAAGCTCCCACTGGCTTAATTTAAACCAAAACATTTTAATCAAATAAAAAAAAATATTATCGTCGCTGGTAAAACCTAGAGAAAAGTACTCTGTGACCTAGAGCGACCGCGACCGATAGAAAGCTCATGATTACCAAACCCAAACTTTCAATAGGTACCTACTAAACAAAACATAGTTCAGAAGTAGGTACAGTAACTACCTACCTACCTAACCTACGTATTCTAGACTTAAAATTTACACTCGTTTTCACAATCCACACAGTCTCACAGTGAAAGGTGGACTTATCTCGTAGGTCGTTATCATCGGAATCATCACGCAATGATAATTCCGATGTCAATGAGGTAGGTACCACCACTATTTGAGCGAATAAACTTAGGTACTAAACATATCGCCGTAGGTACCTAGTTCAAAGAGTTCGCCGCGCCGCCTTTAAATACATAAACATATTCTACGAAAAGCGAATTCGGACTTTATTTTGTAAACGTAAACGGTTAAAAATTGAAATTTTACCAAACTAGGTATGATAAAATTATTCTGAGAAACGTATAGGCTGGTGCCCGACCGGACAATAGGAGCTATGTGCAACCGAATTTCACGGTTAATGTGTAAAAATAAGGTTTTAATTCGCTCCAATATGTTCATAGAAAAGCCGCCATTCAACTAATAATGAACTCTATTTGACAGTTCCAACGATTCAATTTTTGTCTCTCATTTATTCATTTAGACAAAACGTGACAGTCGAGACTGATGTCAGCTTGAAACTGCTTGAGATTGCCTATAAACGTAATGTCAATGTGTGCGTGAGTAAAATGGCAGTTTGTTCTGAGTGGTCTCTCTGCTCGGGCGCGCCGCAGCCTTACGTACTTTGTGTTTAAATGTTTACATTGTTTTGTGAATGTAACAGATAGCTTTAAAAAATATTTACATTTTATTCAGACTTTTGGGTATCATTGAAAAGTAAATAAATAAGTACTTGAACTCATTAAGCCATGCCATTTTACCAATCAAAAGTATTGTAAGGATAACGGATATTACAAGAGATATTTTTCCGCACATATCTAGGTACTAATGGCCAGCTGTATTTTTCTAAATGATTTTAGAAAAGAGATTCCTTTGAGTATTTTGTCGGTTTATGTCAGTCTCCTATACGGGTATCGTGTATACAAAAGGAAAGGGCCGTATCTCGAAATTGTCGGATTAATTTTTCCAAGTTTTCTAAATAGTATGTGGTTATGCATTATATGATTTAGACTTGGGGTCCGAATTTCGCGATAAAAAAGTGTCAGGAGGCCATATTTCAGCGGCTGTTTAACATTTCACGTACCTCTCCGGCCATCTCGTGGTGCTGCCACTCGAGGCTGCTCACCGCTGTGCTGAGGCTGTGGAACGAAAACCCAATCGGATCCAAGTAAGTATTGTATAGATAAAGCGTAACTGACCAAGCATCATACACCTCAGATTATGAAACAAAAGGCAGATAGACCGCGCGGAACACTGAGAGTGAAGCCAAAAAAGCAAATACAAATTACAAAACAAATCTCGTGATTGTATTCGCTTTTGAATTTGTCTTTGTATTTTTATTTGTTTTTTTTTTTTAAGACGCGGCGTTTCGTGGTGTACCGACTCGTGTCAGTACAGCACGAAGCGCGTTCTAGGTATTCGCTTTTGAATTTGTATTTGCTTTTTTTGGCTTCACTCTCAGTGTTCCGCGCGGTCTATTTGCCTTTTGTTTCATAATCTGAGTTATACACGCTATAACCCGATCGCTTTGTGATTTACCATGTATTTATTACACATCATTCTAGATACCCAAACGTTAAAATTTTTCGTAACATAAAAGAAATCTGCCGTACCACACATTTTCAACGTGTAAAGGACAATGCCAGAAACTCTATAGAACTTTGCCCCACTCAATAAAAGTCATGTGCAATATGTAGCATCTTACTGTTTATTTATTGCTGATAACTAAACATTAGTCTTAGTGACTGTAGAAGTTGCGGTTTCCGTTTAAATCTAAAAACAATAATGACATTGATTATAGGTTAAATTGTATTTTAGGTAAAATGAGTGTGTATTTTGTGGGTAGGTATTTCGTAATCCGCAAGTTCTAAAGAAAAACAATTTAGTATAGAAAGGTATATTCATTACAATTACTTTCATTAATTTACTTTTCTGTACATGGGTGGGGCAGGATCTGGCATTGTCATTTAGCATTTTTGTTTAGAACATCTTCTTTTCGAACGGATAGTAGTAAATCTTTAGAGTACTTTGGGCCAGTAAGTTCCAACCACATCTCGGGACCGGTGGCGTTTTTCATGTCCTTCAAAGTGCAGGTATAGGAACACTTTGGGCTGGTCAGGAACACCGCACTAGCACTGAGTACCGGTGGAATCTATAATCCCCCCCATTTTGCTAGGCTATGTTTGCAGCGGCCTACTTGGGAGCACAGCTGCAGTCTATTGAGTGCTTTCCACGTAGGCCACTGCAAGTCACATTCGAGTGTCAGGTGTTCCTGGGGCCTTGTGGAAGTTACGTTTCACTGTAGAGGTTCGGTCATGGTATAAAACAGCTGATTTTTTTTAGTAACTGACGAAAACTGCTGTCGCTGGTGGGTTTAGCGTTATTTTATAAAACCACGTTAAAACTTTATATCACGACGTACCGTCCACTATAGTTATATACTCAACAATACTGTTTAATAGTTAAGATAAGAATATTTTCCTACAGTAAATAGAAAACACTACCAATTCCTAAATGTAATTTTCGTACACCCGCTAAGAAGACAGGCGTGCAATATACATAATGTAAATAATATACATATTTGCACCCTCGTATATCAAGTCACGTCTGATAAGGGTATTTTTTATCTTTAAATAGAAATTCACACGTAGGAGACGTACAACGAACCAACACCGATGTCGCATAAAACATTTTCTATTACGTGTTTTGTTACATACATTTGCCGTTTGCTTCGTACATTTTATTGTGAAATAAAAGTTTTCCCAATTTTATAACAAAAAAAATAACGGGTTGTGGTTGTGTCGGGAATACGGCCGTGTTTTTTACGTAAATACGTGTACGTAACGGCTAATATTTTCTTTAATGTATGAAAATAATCAATTTTGAACAAACTGAAAATTGTAACGAATTCTTTGATCCCTTAGTTATCTAGTGGTTTAATAAAATTTTACATGTTACATGTGGCTTATAGATCTAGCTACAATACAAAACTGTGGCCCCTGATTTGGTTATCATCAGTAAATCACCATAAATATTTTTTTTAATATCATGTTTTTTTTATTACGTCCCGCTATGGAAGCAAATTTTAAGACTTCACTTCACAATTTGATATCATATTGTTCTATTACCTCAATCACAAAAACAGAATTTGTAAAGGGCTTTCAAAAATGAGATTTAGATTAATATTGATCGTACATTTTACTTAGTAAATTACTTTTTAAGAGTCGTCTGTTATAGTGGTTACGCTTTGCTTATGTATGTTGCCAAATAATATTTCGAGTAACACTCAAGCAAAATATATTTGGATCGTCATACAACATGGGTGTAGAAATACTTAAAAAATAATATCAAGAAACTGCTTCTCTAAAAAAACTCAATTTACAATAGCATTAGGCAAAAGTTGAAAGAGGTTATTTTAATGCACACTTTGTAACAAAATTAGGTACAATAAACATGTTATAGTTACGACAGACGCCGAATTTATTATAATCTATTTTTACAGCAGCTGTCGCATTTAATTGTAACCATTTTAATAATTTATCTTATGAAATTATGTGGCTTTCATTTAGTTGTATTATTTCATTCCAATTTAAAATTACATTTTCAATGCTAAAAACCTAAAAGAAGCAGAGATGAACAATACCGGGAACGTTATTCATTTCACTATAATAAAATGCCTAATTTAAAATGTTACCTAATCTTTAAAAGACTTTTATTTTGTTTGTATTATTATACGTCAATATTTAGTAATATCTTAGATCTATACAAGTTATGTTAAAATGATCAAAATTAAAACTGTTTTTACTTGTCTTTAAAATTAGGCTAGTTTAATAATAAATAATAGTTCTTTATTTGTACATAAATTGTACACACGGTAACATTGTATAAACAGATAACATCGGGTATAATTTGTACAAATGGTGGACAATAGAAAAATAAAATGTTTTGCATTCCTGCTTCTACGAGCCTCTTTTTTCTAATATAAATGGAGTATATGTATATTTTATTAACTTCGAAACCAATAAATAGTTAGCCAACAGAATTGGCAAATAATGTGACGTTCCAGTTTCGTCTTTGCCATACAAAGTCTAAGGGGGATTCGCGTTTTGACATTTCATAAAAATGATATCAATTAATTGGTAGTGCTTCACTAGCAGATTGCTGGCGACTGCTTACTTTGTACAAAGGCCAGCACATCAAGCTACAACAATCTGTGAAATTTCTTTGATAGATTTTCAACCTCATCACAAAAGTATAAGGTTCATATTCGATTAGGAAAATTTTACAGTGTGGCATGGGTTGATGTGCTGGCGTTTGTACTTGTTTTTTTTTTTTTTTTTTTTGCTTTTGCTTCTGTGATATCACTGCTACCAGAGTTGGTCTATTGTGATCGCCGCTTGTGTCGGTTAGAGATCGCCGCCAATCCCTGCAGCTGTTATGAACTGCAGGATCTGCTTTGGGGCGATCTCCATTAGTTCATCCGGGCTTAACAGGTATTTGCCCAGATGATTGTTGCGCTTGTGCATTAGTGCTCCGCATTCCCCCAAAAGGTGAAGTGGCGTTTCATCAGCCTCATTAAAGCGTCTGCAGGTTTGCGTAGCACTTAGCCCCAGGTGGAACATGTGCTTGTTTAAGCAGCAATGTCCTGTAGTGGTTCTAGGTACATACAATGCGCAAGTTGTTCCTACTGAGTGCTAGGACTTGGTTACTAAGCCTTCTGTCATAGGCTTTGATGAGTGCTTTCGAGTGTAACATGCCCGGAGACTCCTTCCATAACTTTCTGGAAGCTTCGAGGCATGCTTTAGTCAGGGTGCTCTGAGCTAGGCTTCTCGGTATACCACAGAAGGGCTCCGGACCCTGTTGCGTGATATGCGCCCCCGCCCTTGCAAGCTCATCGGCACGTTCATTGCCAATAATGCCTGCATGCCCAGGCACCCATCTTAATACTACTCTATTCTTATTGCCTAGAGAGTTAAGTTAAGCCATGCATTCCTCTACCAGTTTCGATGAGACTAAATTCGAGTCCAGCGCTAGTAGAGCAGCTTGGCTATCTGAATTAATGTGTACGGTTAGGTTGACGTATTGCCTTTGCAGATTTATTTCCGCACATTCTAGGATGGCGTACACCTCTGCTTGGAAAATGGAGGCGTACTGTCCCAGGTTTACACTTATGCTGAACCTCGGCCGCACTCCATTTATCCCACAACCTACTTTGTATCCTATTTTCGAACCGTCCGTGTACCAGATCATGCAGCCTGCCACCTGAGGTGGTTGGCTTTTGGTCCAGTAGTCCCTTGAAGGAATTTCCACGGAATATCGCTTCTCAAATACATGCCGCACTAGCGTGACAGCAGTTGTCATGCCGAGAACTGGCATTTCCAATATTGAGTCCTGTAAGGTCCTCATTTTCTGCGAGAGCCAGCAACCACTGCCCCGCACCTTGGCCCTGTACATGCTTGCTTTCGCCTCCTTGTGTATAATATAAATGTAGAGGCGGTAGTCCAAGCAGGGCGTTCAGTGCCATTCCCGTACTTGTTGACATAGCTCCTGCAGCCATTTTACTGACAGTTCTCTGAAGACTGTCTAGTTTCTTTATAGTGGTGGTCTGATGTGCTTTATCGTGCCACACTACTGATGCGTACGTTATGATCGGCCGCACAATAGCTGTGTACGTCCACAGAGTGTTCTTGGGGTTGATACCCCATTTGCTACCCATCATTCGTCCACTAATACCAATTGCCATCGTGGCTTTTTTCAGCACATTGTCTATGTGAGGGTTCCACGTCAGCTTTTGGTCGATTGTTACGCCCAAATATTTAACCTTCGTGGAGAAAGCGATCTCCTTCCCATTCAGCTTTGGCATTGCCAGTTTGTCCAAACGCCGTTTTTTCGTGAAGGGTACAATAGATGTTTTGTCAGGATTAACAGAGAGGCCACTTCTGTTACACCAATTACTGACAATGCTAAGGCCTTTTTGCATTCTACTGGAGATAGTAGATTGGCAGAAGCCTCTCACAATGATTACCAAGTCATCCGCATAACCTTGCGCATCAATGCGAGATTCTGCCAATTTGTGCAAAAGTTCGTCCACTGCAAGGGTCCACAGAAGTGGCGACAGGACACCACCCTGTGGACAACCCTTTGCTGTGGGTACCTGGATTGAAGTCTGATGAAGGGACATTTTTACTCCTCTGCTGGTGAGCATGGATTCTACCCACCTTACCGTAGTCGGGTCGACACTTTTGCCTATCAGCCCATTGACTAGCAAAGGAGTCGGTGAGTTATCAAAAGCCCCTTCAATGTCTAGGAATGCACATAGCGCTATTTCCTTGTCTTCTGTAGCTTTTTCCATTTTGTCTATCACGCTCGTGAGGGCAGTCTCCGTAGATTTGCCCTTACGGTACACATGTTGACTGTCGTGGATTGGTTTACTTACCAGAGCTACATCTCTAATATACTTATCAAGCACCTTCTCTATCGTCTTGAGGAGGAATGAAGAGAGGCTTATTGGCGTTTGTACTTGCATGCGTCCATAATTTATATAATAACTAGCGGGCCTGGCAGACGTTGTCCTGCCCTGAAAAAACAATCCAACTACAGCGCCACTTACTGGGTCCAATTGCGAATCTAAACCATTCTCGAATCCCCTGGAAAACACACAAAAAGTTTCAACAGAATCGATCCAGCCGTTTAAGAGGAGTTCACTTTCATACACACGCACAGAAGATTTTTATATATAAGATAATTTGGAATGTGGTTCTCTGTGGTAGAAGTGATGAAACGCATGTAACCAAAAGAGTTATGAATATAAGTTTGGATGGATGGAGAGGGAAAGGAGGGCCAAAGAAAAGATTAATTGATTGTGTGAAGACTGATATGAATGACATAGGAGTCAGTGAAAGCATGACAGTTGACGGGACGGAATGGAAGAAGACAACATGTTGCGCCGACTACAAGGACAGGAACATGATGATGGAATGTGGTCCTCAATTAGTGATTGAATAATGATTAGACCTTTTTAATTCCAGTCACGCAAATCCTCATATGCCAGCTCGAACGTTCATCGATGGTGAATTGGACTTCTACAACGTTGACCGGCTTGGTGGAGTGCTACCGTTTTTAGTCAGGACATTAAGGTGAAAATTCTTTAAAGTAAATTATGCTTTATTTACACTTACAACTAGGTACATAGTGCATCATCATCTAATTTTCCTGCCCTTATCCCATGTTACTTGGGGTCGGTGCAACATGTATTTTTCTTCCATCCTGTACTATCAATCGTCTTAATATCACGACTCCTTTCTCTTTCATATTCAGTCCATCTGTCGAGGACATTTGGCTCAGTGGTTGAGCAATTGATTGCTGCGCAGCGTGTTGCGAGTTTGAATCCCGCCCAGGGTATACATTTGTGATGAGCACTTGTGTTTGCCTTGTGTCGTCTGGTTGTTGTTTATCTATATATGAATGTATTTGATAATAATAAATATGTGGGGACATTTCACACAAGGCCATCTGACTCCAAACTAGGAAGACCCTGTACTATGGGTGTCAGACAGCTGATATACATACACAAATACATTTTAATACATACATATAGGTATAGATAAACATCACCCAGACACATGGCAAACACAAGTGCTCATCGCACAAATATTTACCTTGGGCGGGAATCGAACCCGCAACACGCTGCGCAGCAGTCAATCGCTCAGCCACTGTGCAAACCGTGTCGTCAAAATATATTTGTGTATGTACGGTCACCAAAGGAGATAAGTATCCATGTCGCCGGAAACAGTTGAAGTGTACTTAGAAACCGATAGGTTTTTATGAATAAAATAAAATACAATTTATAGAGAATAAACAGTTCAATGATTTAATAAAATTTCATTTGAAAGCCCTCATTGGTTTCTAAGAAATCTTCAACTATTCCCGACGACATGGATACTTATCTCGTTTGCGTACTGTACATTAGCTGTCTGACACCCATAGTACAGGGTCTCCCTAGTTTGGGGTCAGATGGCCGTGTGTGAAATGTCCCCACTGTCCCCACATATTATTATTATCTTTTTTTCGACCTTTCTCTTCCTCTCTACCCATTCACATTAAACATACACACTCACATACTTCACATGTATACATAAAGAATAATTTATTTTGCATGTTATGGTCTCCTGTAATTGAACCAGTACACATAACACAAGTTACACATTGTGTATCCTTTGTTGGAGATCCTAAATAAATATCTACACGTACACACGGCTACACATCAAGCTATACAATTTTAGTATAAGCTGACCTCTCATTGTATGGAAGTTTTATACGATTCGAGATAATAATAAAAAATGTTTATTCACCAAAAAAAAAGAGAGATAATATACAGAAGAGAACATTATTGAATATTTTAACGATCTGTTGCAAAATCTGTACAATATTGTGTTACCCTGCCTCTCAAACTAGGGTGACCTGTATCTTGAGAGACAGTGTTTGGCCAAGTTATATAAAAATACAATTTAGTGCAACAAGTGAACGGTGTTTGTGCTGCATCAACTTAATTTCTTGGTGAGTAGTGTAAGTGTGTATACACTTACACTACTCACACGTATGTGTGTGGGGGTGTGTATATGTGTGAGTATGTAGTGTGTGTGGTGTAGTTGGTGTTTGTGAGTGATATGTAGTTATGTAAATATACAAGCGCGCATAGTGTATGGTAAAACCTATAAGTGTATGAGAGGTAGTATGAATTTGTTAGACGATGAATGTGAGTAAAGTAATCCTTCTGTAGTAGCCACTCAGTTACTTTGGATTTCACGTCGTATTTGTTGAGCTTTATTATATTTAATTGCGTGTCAATTTTCCCATATAAATGACTATTCAGTGTGGAAAACTGTCGAGTTGCAAAGATAGTTTTGTGTTGAGCTCGTCGCTAAAGATTTTTTATAGAGATCTGCGTATACTGAAAATGTATAGCTTAATGTGTAGCCGTGTGTACTATGAAACTAAGTCGCCGTCTACCAATTTGTCAGCTAAGTTTTTGAAAATAAATTATATCAAAGCATCATGTTTACTCTTTAGACAAAAGTTATATAAAGATTTAAAAACTGTTTTTTCTCTCTCGGTTGAACTTGCACGTGCCATAGCACACAGTACAAAATATCATCAAGTTGTAATTACAATATTGACCAAAATAAATATGGCTAGACAGCTACTTTTGTAGAGCGCGCTGTCGGTAAAGTTATGAGAAGTGATAATTGCTTTCAGACAAGACCTCGTCAGCGTATTGGGGGAAGATAACCCTTTCATACAAAGTTTTGAACCGAATTACAATCGTGCTGGAGGAATCGATACAGGTATTTACACTGTATCTTCTTTATTTATAATGTTAGACACAAATAAAAGAGATGGCTCAAAAATAATTGAAAAAAAATTCGGGATTGAAAAAAACAGTTTTTTTTACTTTACGAATTTCGGGGTTATTGGGTTGGTGACGTCAAATGTTTGGTATATTTGGTAAAAAAAAATCAGTATAAATTATACTATGTATTATACATATCATAACAAATCTCTTATGTCATTTTATTGAAATATTTCATTTTTCAAGTATTGTAATAATTATAATTAATGTCAGGATATTTCTTCATTTTAAAATTATTTATAAAATATTTTTTAGAACATGTAATTTTCAATAGCATAATTATCCGAAGTTATTATGTAATGACATAGTTATCGAATAACATAATTAGTTTAAAAAAACTAAAAACTCGCTTTTTATAGAAAACCAACCTAAAAAATAGAAAATAAATTTTAATAAATTTAAATTAAGAAAAGTGTTAAAAAATTCAATAAATATAAATTAATAATAGTGTGAATAAAAAAAAAATATTTTATTTTAAAAAAAGCGTGGTGTGCATGGTGTCAATAGTTATAAATATTTTATTGACAGATTTGAGTAGAGTGATTATGATTTTGATAATATCTTAAAAAGCACCCCACGCTTTTTTTAAAATAAAATATTTTTTATTTATTCACACTATTATTAATTTATATTTATTGAAATTTTTAACACTTTTCTTAATTTAAATTTATTAAAATTTATTTTCTATTTTTTAGTTTGGTTTTCTATAAAAAGCGTGTTTTTAGTTTTTATAAACTATTATTTTTTTTATTTTAAATATGTTACTGTCAACAATTCTTAGTGAACCATACGTTTTTATCTGTCAGTCTGTGTTTTTGGGCCATCTCCTTTAACCTTATTTTAATAACTGTTCGATGCAATTACGATCGAATACGTTTTGCTGACCTAGCTAACCAAATACGCCGCGCTAAGTGCAGCGCGGCATCAGTGTACCTATAGAAAACCGGGTGCATTCGTTCTTATTAGCATGAGCATAGCTTAGCAACCGTTTTAGTAATAAACCCTTAAACGTCATTAAAGTGTTTAATTTAGCGGCATAGCAGGCTTATACCACTTAGGTCGCGACCCCTACAATAGCCTTGATATCCCATTGCTGGACAAAAGCCTCCACAAACTTAACTATATTTATTTTAAATGAAAATAGGCGTGCCCAGACTCGCCGATCAGGCTGGCTCGGTTCGTGTGCGACGGTCGCGGTCGATCCATCTGAACTCACCTCGCGGTTGGTTCACCCGGCGCACGAGTTGTTGAGGACCTCTGATTTAGATAAACACCGAAACGGCACACCTGCAGAAATTACGCGGCAAAAATTCGCCATGTTTTAAATGCTGGCCGTGCTTTTTTAATAACCAGTAACACATCAGCAACGTATTTCTGAATTACGACGCTTAATTTATTATGGTTCATAATGTGTATATCGAAGCGTACACTACGCTAAATTTACACACACACACACACACACACACATTCATTCATTCATTCACGCATTCATTCTCATACACTATGCTCGAGCAGTTTTGATTTTAAAATCGAACATACATAATTATAGGGTTCAAAATATTTTTCTAAAATAAAAATAGCATATGTTACTCTTTGTAACATCAGCTAAATGCCAATACCAGTGACCAGCCGTTTCGCAGATTGGCCGAAACAGACTGACAGACAGACAGATTCAAGTTACAAACAAACATTTTAGAATAGTTTTTTGTACACGGTACTTATAAGTACCGTGTAAAGATTCAATTGCAAGGTGATGTGTGTGGTGACGTGACGCGAGAGCTCACTGATACGTCAACTTGTGATAACTGTCACCCCTCCCGCACCGCGCAGCTACCTCAGTGTGGTGACGCGACGCGAGAGCTCACTGATATGTCAACTTGTGATAACTGTCACCCCTCCCGCACCGCGCAGCTACCTCAGGGGCGGTCTTATATAGTTAAGCGGTCGGGCTTTTATTATTTTAACATTACAAACAGACACTTAAATTTTATTTATCCATATGAATAGAGTATATAAGTAGATAATCATTGACAACTTCTCGAGCATACTACTGCTAAGTCTGCGCTCCGTTACGCGACGTAATTTTTGCAAGTGTGTGTACGTGTACCTTTTCTTCTTATATAGAACATTTTTCTTTCAGTTTTAGTTTGGTCCGGTTCCTATGAGTAACGGGACCGAGTAATCACTGTCAAATCAGTTCAAGAAAACCGTGCCATCTTTTTCAAAACTGACTTTGCGTTGAATCCGCTATCGGAACAGTGGTGCTCGAAGGGAGGAGAAGGAAAACTCCTGCGATTTCGATGTATAATCAATTTACCCAAATGATAACTTATTTTATTTTAATAAACCTTTCAATTTGATTCACCGCCATCGTCACTAGATGACTGAATACTATGACTATACTCAGAAATCGCGATGGTTTTTAAATCACGTCTCCATTTAAGAGGTTGAACACCCTCTTTAGTACTACTAAAGGGGGTGTCTTTAAGCTAAAATCTTTAATTATCCCTGAGAATACGTGGATTCCTGGGTTCGATTAACCCGGATTTTGGAAGTTGATAATCTGACACCCCGGTACCTCGGAAAACACGTGAAGCCGTTGGTCCTGCTGCTGATTTCAACCCGATGTCGGATTGCTGTCGCGTCGGACTGTGAGAGTCAGGAGGAAGTGCAGTGCACCCTTGTTTGCGCACACTCTTGGCTGGTCTCTTCACTGAGATGGGCCACCGTGACTGAAATTCGGTCAGGAGAGAGCCAAAATCGTCGGCTAGAAGGGGGCAAGTTGATATATGGAGGATAACATCATAATCATCATCATCATCAGCCGAAAGACGTCCACTGTTGAACAAAGGCCTCTCCCATAGAACGCCACAACGAGCGAAAACCTGCCGCTTGCATCCATCGATTACCCGCGATCTCAACGATGTCGTCGGTCCATCTGGTGGGAGGCACCAACGCTGCGTCTTCCGGTTCGTGGTCGCCACTCGAGAATCTTTTTTCCCCATCAGTTATCGAGGATAGGAAAAGTATGAATTTTAAATACAGTCAAAGGCACATGAAGGTTTGGAATTTCTAAGGGGGGGGAGCAATTGCCTCTCCCTGCCCCACCTTGGCGATGCCCTTGGAGAGAGCAGCAGTCAGTGAGTGACTATAACGCTTGGTATTTACCAGGTGTGAGCGACATGGCGGCCGGGTCGCCGGGGCTGGCGACCTTGCCACAAGTCATCTCCTCGATGGCCAGGTTCATGCAAGCACCCATGACAACGATGCCCAACAGGTAATCTTATTAAAGAGTTACTGAAAGTAAGATGTCATTATACAAAGTGTAATTGCATCAATCTCATCTTCTGCCCTTATCCCATGTAGGTAGTAGGTATTGGCACAACACGGTTTCTTCTTTCGTCATAATATCCCTGAATCCATCATCATCTTTCTAGCCTTTTAGCCTACTATATTGGGTTCGCCTTCCAGTCTAACCAGATGCAGCTGAATACCAGTGTTTTACATGGAGCGACTGCCTATCGGGCCTCCACAACTCAGTTACTGGGTAACACGATACCCCTTGGTCCCTTGGTATTTTATATCATTCTTCACACAATCCATCCATCTTTCCTTCGGCCTTCCTCTTCCTCTCCACGCGTCCACATTTATTGTTCATAACTCTTTTGGTCATATGCGTTTCATCCCTCCTCTTTACATGCCCATAAAAACGATTCACTTTCAACTTTTCTGTCACTGGCGTAACCATCAAGCAAGGTGTTGGGTGATGTAAACATAAATGTATGTATCAGTTATTTTTAGGGTTCCGTACCTCAATAGGAAAAAGCGGAACCCATAAAGGATCACTTTGTTGTCCGTCTGTCTGTCTGTCTGTCAAGACCCTTTATCTCGGGAACGCGTGGAGGTATCGAGTTGAAATTAAAACCATATACTCAAGTCTACGATCCCTTGATGCTGTAAAAAAATCAACCCTCTATGTTAACGTGAAAAAAGATACGGCCGTTTATGTCGCAAAAAAACGCATTTAAAATATTAAGATGATTAAAGTATGGATAGTAGGTATAGATTAGTATAGAAGTATGGATATGTACCTACAAAATTTATATACGGAACCCTCGGTGGGCGAGTCCGACTCGCACTTTTCTTTGGCACGCTCTGTAGCCCAAACGGCTAAATGGATTTTGACCTGAGAGGTGTCGATTCATTCGTCTTAATTGTGTGAGTGACACTGGGTACATCAAAATTAGAAAAATTACACTGGCCTGTTTTTGGCGACATATTAGTGTTTTCTAAAAAAATATTTTTCCTCAAAACCTATCGAGTGGGGTATCAAAATAAAGGGTTTTATAAATAGCTTACAAATATATATACAACCATTTGTTTAAATGAAATTCGGAATGAGAAATGCTAAAAAACAACAAATAAATTAAGTTTGGTTCCCTTTAAGTTGAGTTCCTTTACGTCGAGTCTGAGAGTCTATTGCTCTTGCAAAATATTGCTATTTTACGCTATCTAATTCCGTTACGTCGAGTTTATATAATAAGTACAGTCAGGATATAAATTAAAAGCCAGTATCATTAAAATATTGTTTTATTATTTGTTTTTTAACGTTTCTCTACACTATTATTTACTTACTATGATGATATCAGTAGGAGAAAAAGATGAAATGTTTTCGAGAATATGGCGGTTTAGCGATTTCTTGCAGCTTTGAAGAGGTTCCGAGAGGCTCAGAAGTATTATCTTCACAATGATCCTTTTTTAACTCCCGATCCTTGCGGCTCTTCGCCATGTAAACTCCTGACGCCATTTAGGACATGACACGAGCGGAAAATGAGGACATGGTGGGAAAAGCCAGGTGCAGAATACTGAATGACTGATCATGAGTGGACTCAAGAGAGGGTCAGGGTGTTGGGACTAAGTTGAGCCACGTGTCATACCCTGAGATATTAAAACAAGTATAAGTATACAATAGGCAACACCAAGTAGGATTTAACACCTTTGATATGGATAATATCATTCAAAGATAATATCATCTTATCAAAGAATATGAAAAACCATACCTCTCGTTCCCGTAAACTCTTACATATCATCGAGTCTGTTAGACTCTTATGTTCTTCCTCTGCAACCTACTCGTTTTGATATCTTAGGGTATGAGACGTGGCTCGACTTAGTCGTAACGACCTGTCCGTCTCTAGTATTGGAAATAGGTACCAACTCAGGGGAGGCACCGTAAAGTGAAGAAGAAGAGGCAATATTTTTTAAAGGAAAATCTCTACGACGATAATTAAATAGCAACATAACCTCCTTCTTTCCAATTCTAGCGTTACGGATAAAAACGAAACCGGAAAGTGGGGTAGATGGTAGAAAGAAGATTGAGGTTTGTACCAACTCTTAAAAATCAGAACGGCGTGAACGTTGGCATTAGAAAAGGTGTCTTACAGATCACAGTAGTAACTTGGCACACATTGGGCATTGTTATGGCAGACATTAAACAAATGGTATTTCTATGAACTGAAGCTCCGACGCACAAAGTCACCAAGAGTGTCGGTTATTGAACTAAAACTTGCATCAGCGGAAGAATTAAAGGAAGCATTGGAAGTAAAAATGCGACTAAGTTATAATTAACCCTTTTGGTGCTACACCAATATCTGTGCACCACCCACCAACAACACAAGTAGGACAATACATAACAACATGGAAGAGAAAAAATATAAATAAATGTTCAGTCAGTTTAAGGTTTAGGTTAGTCCAAGGTTTGGGGCCGAGGGGCCCGCTAAGCTTTGGGACCTGGTGCACTGCACCGCCTAGCCCTCCGATAGCTACGCCACGGAAAAGTGGGGTACAGAAACTCGACGTTAAGGGAGTAAAAACGGGACAGAAATAGTAGACTCGACGCGACGTAGGGATAATAGAAGTGAGGCAAGGTTCTCGGCTCAACGTAAAGAGACTCTACGTAAAGTTTTCTGAATACTAAATTGATTCACTGCGAAAACTAAAAATATTAAAATAAAAAAAATATTTAAAAAAACAAAAAACCCGACTGCGTGAAAATTGTTAAACTCAAAAGATAGAAATAAGTGAAAATTTAAATATTTTTTTGGTTTTGAATCATCGTGGTTGACAGTGTTCACAAAGGCAGTCGGAGGCATTAAGTTAAAGTTAAGACACTTTCAACGGATTTGAAACATATTGTACATTTTTGATGCCTCCAACTGCCTTTGTGAACACTGTCAACCACGATGATTCAAAACCAAAAAAAATATTAAAATTTTCACTTATTTCTATCTTTTGAGTTTAACAATTTTCACGCAGTCGGGTTTTTTGTTTTTTTAAATAACTCTTCATGATTTCAGGGCCAGTTCCAAATTAAAAGTTATTCATAATAATGAGTACAATTACCTGTTTTCAGGTTTTCAGTTTATGCAATTACACTTTGTATTTATGTCCTTTGGAATATAGACCTTCTTCCCTGCTATGGTCCACACAAATTAATTTGAAATAGTATTGTGAGAGACTATTAAGAACGTCTTAAAGAAAGTGTCGTTTTAGAATTAGGAAATAAGAATGTGTTGTAAGCCCTATTTACACGATGTTAGTTTCGAGCCTGTCTGTAGCAAACAATTAAATTGAAGCAATCAATTACTTGCATCTTCTAAACGCTGTTAAGACAGTGCAACTTTCATTGTTGCTTCAACTTTTTACATTAAACAGACAACTAAATTGCATCGTGTAAATGGGGCTTAAGGGATTATTTACACTTAAACAACTCAATTCAGGTACGCATTCCGTTAGGTTTCCGCTTCTATCCTAAACTGAACGGATGTGTGAGTACCTTCGCATTTCCATCCCTAACTGATATTTTGAATGGACAAAAGCAGAAATGAGCTGAATAAATATAGTCAGTCCCTAAGTTTTATTAATTTGGAGTACCAACTTGACCTCACTCACAACAAAAAAGAAAAAAAATAGACAAAAGTTTTCCTTTAACGTTGGTATAGGTTTCGTTTTTTACCATTGAGATATTGAACCCCCAAAAAGTGTCGAGAAAGCTACACAAATTGATTACACTGCTACGCTCAGCAGCTACGGCGTAGCCGAAAGCTACGATTGCTACGGCGTATCCAAAGCTACAATTGCTACGGCGTAGCACATCTGATCGCCATGATCGATTTTAATCTGCTATTTAAAACCAACTAGCTGACCCGAGTGACGTTTTCCTTTCCCTATCGACCTATCTACCCTGCCTACCTGGGTTACCCAACTTGCCTTCCCCTTTTTTTTCGGTAATTTTTCCCGCTTGTTTATTAGTTATTTGCTATCGCACAGTTCCAGTCACACACACCAAAACAACCTCAGAATCATTTAACTTTTTATAAATGTAAATTATTATTGGTTTGTCTTTTAACAACTACAGTTTTTATTGCATAATACAGCCTACCAGCTCCTAATTTATAAGGGTTTATAGTGAGAGAGTTCAAGTAGCAGTAGAACACTGACTCCTAAGTCACAGGTATTCCTAGTTTAGGAGGCAGTTTCATTACTTATACGCCTTTAATCGTTGAGAACCATAGCTACATATTAAGCATATTGTAAGGACTTGTATCAATGAACTGCTATTATTATTATTATTATTCGGGGCGGAGACAAATCCAACAAATCACCAATCATGAAAATCGGTCGAGCTGTTCTCGAGTATAATACATAGAAATACGCATTTATTTTGCAGTCTATTTTGTAAGTAAAGTCTATTGTTGAACTAAGCATGACGTGTCATATCACCGATGCTAGGGGTTGATAACTCACTTCAAGCTCATTTTACCTAAATACATTGAGGGAGATTTTTACAGAATTGCGCTTTTTGTTGGTTCTCACATCGCTCGTTGTTTTCTCAGGACTACAGGAGAAACGGCGCTGGCTCTCAAAGGCACTCGATCGATGATGCCAGGCGCTGGAGCCATCGACATTAGGTCCGCGTACCTTCGACTTGTGGACGGACTCCTCGCGTTGTATCATGGAGCTGCCATCAAACATGCTGAAAAGGTATTGTATCATCATCTGCCTAGCTTTTTCCCAACTAAATTGGGGTCGGCTTCCAGTGTAAATTCAGCTGTATCAGCTGAATACCAGTGTTTTTACATGGAGTGACTGCCTATCGGATCGCCTCAACACAGTTACTGGGTAACACGATACCTCTTGGTAAAACTGGTGGTCTTCTGGCTTCTGACTACCTATAACGGCTGCCAGAAATCAACGAATAACAGCCGGGACCAACGGCTTTACGGGCTTTCCGAGGCACGGACGGAACTAGGTATGAAATGGATGGTCACCCACCCACAGACTGACCGCGGCAAGCGTAACTTAACCTTGACTGATCGGGCCGTACGGCTTTTACTTGGACACGTGCTCCTCCCACCTCCAGCCTTATACAATAGTCATTTATTTTATTTATGGGCCCGTAAATCCCAAAATTGGTGCCCTTTAATGACGAGACGGGGCCGCGGTAGACCACGCAAGAGATGGCGGGATGACTTGGATAGCTTCTTTAAGAATTGGCAAGACATAGCTAAAACTCGAGACTGATGGAAGAAACGGAGGGAGGCCTTTGCCCTGCAGTGGGACAGTATATGCTAAATATAATAATAATAATAATTTTATTTATAGTTATGTGAGCTGAGGGACAATCAGCTGGACATGGCCGACTGCCTCCACGACATTGAGTTCAGAATATACACCGTCACCAACGAGTTGCAAGCTGCAGGAGGTTGGATATACTTCTCTCGTTGTCTCTTTTATTCAGAAATCCTCAATGATTCATTGGATCGTCTTTCATCTGAAACTTTTTGATCTGTTGACAGTTTTTCTATACAAAAACCGCCAAATGTCCTTTTATTTCAAAATCGAATCAAATTCGCCCTTAAAAAACAATTTTTGCAAACTCTTTTTTCGAAAAAAGTCAAACGAAGACCAGAGTAAAATGTTCAAAATTGCGGGCGCTTCTAATAAAATGTATAAATATTTATGTACAGACGCCAGCACATCAAGCCATACCAAACTGTCAAATTCTCCCAATTGAATCCGAACCTTACCATTTTGTCATAAAGTTGAAAATCTATCAAAAAAAATTGACAGATTGTTGTAGCTTAATGTGCTGACCTTTCCAAAACATTAGCAAGGTGTACGTAAACAGTCATGGAAAATTATTCGTTATATAATGTTAAAAAACTTTGATCAGGTACCGACAGCCTACAACCGAAGGAAGAAAACATGAAGAAAGAACTTATGGAGAATATGCTCAAAGAATTAGAGAGGTCCAAAGTAGTATATGAGGTTAGCATCGATGCTATATTTTGTAACACAATATTCTCTTTCCATGTATACCTTCTCTGTATGTTGTAGCAATTCTGGTAATTTAAGAAATAAAAGGCTATGCAGAATTGTACGAATTGAATTTAATAGCTCTCACAAGAAAGATTTAAATGTGATGAGTATCAAAAACAAGTAATAAATGTAAAACACTAACCCGACCGCGCCAGTCTTCTCTTCGGCCGATCCCGTTTGCCGGCCAGGCTGTGGATCCCTTTAGCCTGGAAATCTCTGCCTAATCCTAGTGCGTCTAGGTTAGTGTTTTATATTTATTACTTGTTTTTGATACTCATCACATTTAAATCTTTCTTGTGAGAGCTATTAAATTCAATTCGTACAATTCTGCATAGCCTTTTATTTCTTAAATTACCAGAATTGCTACAATGTGAAGAAGTGGCCTTAACCCCTGATATTTATAGGGTGGAAAAAATCAATGGGCCCTAATCACCTGTCAAATGTAAATATGATTAATTTAATTAAGCTTAATTAAATTATACAAAATTTCGTTTTTTCCAATTAATTAATATAATTGGAAAAACTTCATTCTTAACTAAATCTTATTTGGATTGATTGTGTTATTGGAAAATTGTATATAATTTAATTAACTTTAAAAAAAACCCGCCAAGTGCGAGTTGAAGTCGCGTGGAGAGAGTTCCGTACTATGTTTCAATTGATAGATTTCTTGTAGGTTTTCCTGTAATCTACAAGTAATTAACTATATTTTATACTTTTCTCTAAATATTGGGCTCAGTAGTTTCGGAGATCAAGCCCCCCCCCCCCCCGATCACCGAAACTACTGAGCTTAAAATTCTTCTTTCATTCTTCTTTCATGAATAAAATCAAAACTATTTATTTTACTATATTTGAGATCTTCTTAACAAGCCTTTTCATTTTAAACATGACACAGTAAAAAAACTGTTTTTTTTATTTCCTAATTTGTCCCCGACAAAAAGGGTCATTTAAAAAAAAGTATTTACTTTTCACATCTGTGTTTGGGTCATAGTATTACACCATCCTACCAAATTTCACCTGATTTGGTCCAGTACATTCGGAGCAAATTGGCTGTGACAGACGGATGGACAGACAGACGCACGAGTGAGTGCAAAAAAACAAAACTTCTAAAATCAAAACCCTTCCTTTGACAATGCCGTAATCAAGTAAAAATTATGGTTATTTTCTAGGAGAAATTAGAAGCAGGTGCATTGCAAATGTCGTGGGTGATAGGTGCTATTTGGACCAAACAGAGGCAGACAGAGTTGGCTAAGCACTTCGCAGGGACGCTGCATTCTTTGCGACTTTCCTCAGACCCAGAATATGTGGCACGTGTTCAAGTGAGTTTCTTTTTCTCCTCTTAAACCTGATATTTCATTTGAAATGGAATTTCGTAAAAAAAACGTACAATTATTGTTTCGCTTAGTTGGGTACTTGACACTAATCAATAAACATACTTTTTATGTGTTGCCTAAATGCAATTTTTCATAGATTTTGTATGGCAATTGTAAAATGTGACGTCACTTTTTTGCGAACTTAATTGACTAAGTATTAATTGATTTCAAAGCAACTAAAATCGAATTTTACCGTTAATCGAAAACCAATCGGATTTTCAGGGTTAGTATAAAGAGTTTTTAGAGAAATTGTGTATTATTATTGGTTAAATGTGATAATTACCCAATTGTTCTTTTCTTTGTCATGCAATATTAAAAATTTACTTTATTTTCATTTATTTGTCAGTTTAATAAATACATTCGTTTTTTTAACGACTTTCAAAAGTGCCTTTTAATGGTCTAATTGATTTGAATAGCCCTGATTAGCGTTGAAAAAAAGCAGGAAACAATCCCGTTTCTTTCCAATTCCGTTATTTTTTTCTATATTTCATTCGAAAGTTTGAAGAAAGTTTTTTTTCCAATAATGCCAGCACATTCCAGAAATAACCATATCATAATTAATATTTCAAGCGCTTTTTATATCAGCGAAGGAATTTTAATGAGATAGATAGGGAGGATAAGGTGGTTAGATATTAATAGAATGATGTTCAGTACGCTCAGGTGGCGAGTAAAGAGATACTACCAGGCAAGAGCTCAATACTGGGGAGTACCAGCTATGCCTCATTACAGTTAGAATATACCTCCAGTTCGGATCAAAGGTTTGTGGTCGTTTTAATTCCCTTGCATGAATTGTGAATATTTTTACGGTTTTTTTTTATAACAAATGCCTAGAGCAGGCCTCGGTCACAAAGTAAGCGGGAGCGAGTAGTCGGCGCGGCAACGCTGAACCTGATCTCGAAGCCAGCGGGGCAGATCACACGACGCTAGAGCAGCGTAGTGTTGTGTTACGCAAAATTAGTAACTTTGTTCGCGATCGAAATGTCTAAACAGCGACGACAACATCTTTTTGATACTAATTCCTTCCTTAAGTTTGATTTTTTGTAAATGTGGATAAAAAGAATACTACAATTCAACACTACGTCACTGTAGACGCGCGGGCACCGCTAGATTGGTACGCACCGCTCGTACGCCGCTCGTCGCCCGCTCCCGCTGACTTTGTGTCCGTGGCCTTAAGGATAACGTAGTGCGTAGTAAAAAATGATTTTTAGAAAAGTTATGTCTTGGAAATTATTGGTTATTAGAGTCAAATACCTAGTTATGTTTATTTGTTTTATTAAATCATGTTTTACTGAACTTTCACCGTTTTTAGTCCTATGAGCCCCACCTCAAGAGCCACAACGCCTCGGACGGGATCTAATTTACAAATTGGCCCATCTAATCGTAAGTGATGAACTTCGTGATACTTTTTTTATGTTAGCTTTTGCCTGTGAATTTTCGTACCCATCACAATTTTTTTGTAGTAAAATATCGTTTATAGCTCTCAGGAATTACGTAGGTTCCTGTTAGCAATATTTTCAGAATCGCATCAGTAGTCGGCTTTATAATATTATTGTAGAATAATTTATCGACTAGCAGTTACAGTCAAATGTAAAAACTTTAACTGAGACCACAATTAAAATCATGAAAAAAAATTGCTGATTCATATACTTAGTCTGGCCATAAATACTGTTACAATTAAAAATAAGAAAGATATTACATTTGAATTTGGAATCTGTAATTTTTATACGATTGTTCATTGAGTTTTCTAAGTTTGGCGCCAATACATTGTACAATATTTTGCGATATTAAAATGGAGTGGGGTGAGAAAGAGAACCGAATCGCTGTGATTGCATTACACAAAGTTGGTATGGAGCCAAATGCAATTTTTTAAACTCTCCATACGCTTGGTATTAGTCAAATGTTTGTGTACCGGGCTATTAATAGATACAATGAGACCTCCTCTGTTTGTGACAGAAAAAGATCTGGCCGTTCACGTAGTGTTCGTACGAAAGGTGGTCAAAGCAGTAAGGGAAACAATTCGAAAAATTCCTGTCCGAAAGCAAAAGATTTTATCTCGGGAGATGAAGATAGCACCCAGAACCATGTCGCGTATTTTAAAAGATGACTTAGGACTTGCAGCCTATAAGAGACGCACTGGTCATTATTTAACTGATAATTTAAAAAAGAATAGGGTGGTAAAATCGAAACAACTACTGAAGCGGTACGCAAAGGGAGGTCACAGAAAAATTTTGTTTACGGATGAGAAAATCTTTACAATTGAGCTACATTTTAACAAACAAAATTACCGTATTTATGCTTAAAACTCTAAGGAAGCTTCCCAATTAGTCGACAGAGTGCAACGTGGGCATTATCCGACTTCAGTGATGGTTTGGTGGGGTGTTAGCTATGAAGGAGTGACTGAGCCATATTTTTGTGAAAAAGGTATCAAAACATCGGCACAAGTGTATCAAGATACCATACTTGACAAGGTATAGTTAAGCCCCTTAACAACACCATGTTCAATAACCAAGTATGTAGTCCCGATCCTAATCCGCTGGATTATGATTTATTGTCAGTTTTAGAGAGTACGGCTTGCTCTAAACGCCATGATAATTTGGAGTCCCTAAAACAATCCATACGATTGGCTTTTCCCATGGAAAGAGTGCGTGCTTCTATTGATAACTGGGCTCAACGTTTAAAGGACTGTATTGCAGTCAATGGAGACCACTTCGAATAAGCTTTTTATATTGATGTATTAAACTAACACACTGTAAAAGGAATAAATATTATTTGCAATAAAATTTTTTTTTTTTCTTCGTGACTATATTTATGGCAAGACTAGGTATACTTAGGGTGACTTACAAATAGCGACCGATACTTAACTACATATTGTAACAATTATTAGGACATTTGTTTTTCTACTAGGACACATGAAAATTCACTTGTTTTAGAAATATTGAAGGTCAAAGTAACAATTTTATTTTTCAGATTTGTACGAATATTATATGAATTTAAGTACAATCCTCGAGGCGTAAGGTGAGCTTTGCATTTGTGTGAGTGTACATGGATAGTGTAAGTGTAACGTCGGCCTAGAGCGCGACTCACCCCTTGCTTGGCATAAACCGGTTCATACTGCTTTTACTTTTGTTTTTTGGTGATCACTCACACAAATGCAAATCTCAGCTTACGCCTCGCGGACTGGACTATTGCTAAACTTCCAAACAAACGTAATTTGCTCAGGTGATAGGTACCGTGCGTCTGCTATTCATTGCGTTTTTGTAAAATCCAAGCGTAATTTGTCAAGAAAATTAGAACTTTTTGATTGTTTGTTTGGAAGAATTTTAGTAATCACACTTGGAATATCTAATATATAAAATTCTCGTGTCACAGTTTTCGTTCCCGTACTCCTCCGAAACGGCTTGACCGATTCTGATGAAATTTTGTGTGCATATTGGGTAGGTCTGAGAATCGGCCAACATCTATTTTTCATCCCCATTTTTCACCCCCTTTTCATCCCCGTAGATCGGGACAGGACAACGTCTGTCGGGTCAGCTAGTGTATTTGTAAATAACCTTTGGCCTTCAATACATCCAGAACCAGTGGGTTCCCAGGTATGTCCTAGAAGAACAAAATGATCCTAGCAATTAATACAATATTTGGCATAAATATCGGTCACTAACTACTAGTCACTGTATATTTGTTAAATGACAAAAATGTCTAATAACAGTATTATTTAATATTACTTTGTAATTTCTGTTCCTGGATTCACATCTCTCGACGGTGAGCCTAGCGTTGAAAATCCAACAGTACACAAGACAAAGTAGGTGATAATCAAATATTACTGTTCTAAGCGCTGGTGGGCCCCCAGGGTTACATAAATACAGAGCCATTATGGCTTAGAAAGTACAGGTGGCACAGAATTTGCAGAGTCTCTATTCGCGTTCGTTCCGGAATATCACGTGGACGCCATGCTGGAGCTGTGCAACACCCTGAGGCTGTACATGCATCCCACCGTACCCGTGCAGCAGATACCAGGTAACCGGTTTAAACATTTATTTAACCTTAAGGGTGGATGTATATCTGATGGAAGATGGTGCTGCGTCACAGTCACAAACACACAAACAGTCAAATAGAAACTAAAATATCCAACCTTACCACATAACCGATGATGCGTTGGTGCGTCGAGCAATTAGTTCTACAAGGTCCGAATCATCATCAGTTTACGACGATTTGGACCTATTGTTGAAACTAGAACTAATTCCCGTGCGTTCAAACGTTTCTGCCATACCTATATTTGAATCAAATGTCACTGTGCTCACATTTGTGGACCCATTCATTATGTTAATTGTAATCTGTGATGCTTCTCACAGTTGTAAACGTCCCTTTGCTTGTGTCTATTAGCGTAGTTCTGTTCTTTCTCCTGCTTGATATGAAGGAAATCTTTTCTGATTAATTTCGTTACTGGATCGGGATCCAAGACAGTTTAATCATTTCTCCGGAACTTGTCGAGCTTCATTGCTTCGGCGCTTTACTGGTAGTTGTCACTTTTGATACTGCCTTTCAAGAGTTTCAGTGGTTTGGTAATAGTACAGCGGGTTGGTCCAAAACGACGATTCAATCAGATGTGCGTGCAACCTTATTTTAAAATTAATTAAACTTTTTTCGGCCTTCGATACGCTAGCTAGTTACATCAAGTCAATATTTTACCATTATCACCAAACCCCCCCAAAATCCCAACCAGGACCACAAACAAGAGGATTTTTTATATATTATTTATTATAATTTTTACGTTATGCTCGCACCAAAATCGAAAAGAACATCAAAATTCAATGACCTATATAGCTCTGTGAAACCGAGTCGACTCACAATCTCTCAGTACCTAATTAAATTAATATGATATCAAATTTTCTCAATTGAACATGAACCTTGTTCTTTTGTAATAAAGTTGAAAATATCAAAGAAATTTGTCAGATTGGGGTAGCTTGATGTGCTGGATGTGCTGCATGTATGTACAGTCAGCAAAAGAGATAAATATCTATGTCGCCGGGCATAGTTGAAGTTTACTTAAAAACCAATGGAGGCTTTCAAATGAAACTTAATTTAATCATTAAATGGTTTATTCACTATTTATTGTATTTTATTTCATTCATAAACACCCATCGGTTTTTAAGTGAACTTCTACTATTCCCGACGTTATGGATATTTATCTTTTGGTGACCGTACACCCAAAACATATGCTTAAAATAGACTTATAATTAACTAGCTTTTTTCCGCGACTTCATCCGCGTAAATATCAGTTATCGCCACAGATAATATCTGTTGTTATCGCGGATGCAGACGAATCTCTGCTTAATAAGTAGCATAATAATGTCCTTCCCCAGGGTTCCAGCTATCTTTATATTATCTTTATTTCCATATCAAGATCGATTCTGCTGTTTCGTCGTGAAAACGTAACAGACAGAGTTTGTTTCGCATTTATAATATTAGTACAGAGAGTATAAATAGATTAGCGTTAAATATCCAAAATTTTCCTTGATCTTTCCTTTTCGACACCTTCGAAAAATGGGAGAAATATATGGGTAGCATTTTGGCGGAATCTCTCTAGGTCATTTGCAATACATCATTATTATATTTAAATTCTTATTTTATTGGAATTTCAATCAGAATGGGAGGACCTAGCAGTGTCTTGTGCTGCGTTCTTGTGCGCGGAGTTTGCAGACTCACGGATAGTGCTGGCTAGCACGAGAGAGTCCCTGGTCCAGACTCTAGCGTCCTTTGCCACGCAACCAGCCACCATGAGGGCTATTGAAAGAGTGCCTATAAAACAGTGAGTAGCAAGTAGCATAGTTTGTGTCAGAGAGAGTTTCTGCCAGATACATTATGTGTCTGCCAGAAATTACTTTTTAAATTATATCGTTCATTATAATCCGACCACTTATCTGAGACCGTTCCTTAGGTAGCTGTGCGTTGCGGGAGGGGTGTGGTGACATGACGCAAGAGCTCACTGATACGTCAACTTGTGATAAATGTCACCCCTCCCGTACCGCGCAGCCTACCTCAGGAACGGTCTCAATGAAGCGGTCGGGCTTTAGTTCCATTTCATTGGTATTAAGCGTCGCTACACCTAGAAGCGGAACGTCACATTTGGTTCAGCATTTTGTTATGGATCTGTATTATTATTTACTAGCCACCCGACCCGGCTTCGCATGGGCCTATAGCCTTCCTCGGTAAATCTACTAACGATTTGAACGACGATTTGAAAAATTTTTTTCAAATCGAACCAGTAGATCCTGAGATTAGCGCGTTCAACCAAACAAACAAACAAACTCTTCAGCTTTATAATATTAGTAAGTATAGATTTTAAGACCGAAATGGTACCAACACTTATGGCGAATAAATTAATTTGAATTTGATTACGTCCTACCCGTAATGACTTACGGAGCGGATACATGGACACTCAACGTTGGCCTGGTCCACAAATTCAACGTTGCTTAGCGTGCCATGGAGAGAGTGATGCACGGGGCTTCTCTGGTGGATAGAATTCGCAATGATGTCATTCGCCAGAGAACTAAAGTAATCGATTGCGCATCGAATCGGCACGCTGAAGTGAAAGTGGACCGACCATGTCTGCAGACGGACAGACGGTAGACGAAGCAGACACGCTTTAGATTGGAGACCACGCTTGGGCAAGCGTAGTGTGGGACGCCCTTCGGCACGATGGACCGACGATTTGTAGAAGGTAACTGGCAGCGGATGGATGAGGGTTGCCTAAGACCGGGTTGGCTGGTCATATCTGGGGGAGGCCTACGTTCAGCAGTGGACGGCAATAGGCTGATATTATGATGATGGTTTTATTAAGAACGACGACCCTAATTCCATCTTCATTTTATCATTGTGATGAATAATAACTAAGAAGTATTTTTAGAAGTGCACAATATTACACTAAGAACATACAGGGCCTCTCTTTTGCTCCAGACAGATGTGCATGGTTGAAGAATTGGTGCGTCCGTATCAGAACCGTGCGTGGGCGCAGTCGAACTGGGTCCTGGTCCGTTTCTGGCACGGCTCGGGCTTCGGGTTCCGGCACCGTCAGTGGCCTCATCTAGCTGCCAGGTGAGAATATAAGCACACACATTTGGGACATGATTATAGGTATAAATCCGGTTGAAAACCCTTTTTAAACCAAGCGGATTAAAACGTCTCTGTACGCTAACAAATTTCTTTATCCATTTCAACCGGTAAGATACGGATATTTTCATTTAGTTCGTATTTATCTTTAATTTATTTTGTAATGGATACACCTATTTATAGTTTTACAATTGTTTTATATTTTTAAAGAATTAAGAATATAGAATATTTTCAATGTTTAAGCCACATTTAAAAACATAACCTTCTTCCCTCACGTTGGATAAATATCCGTTCTTAGCCGGTTGTTTAAGCGTTAATAATGGCTGCTTTGGATTAATATCCGATAACAACCGTTCTTTTACACCTGTATACAATCATGATGAAGTTCTAGTTTGCTTACACTTGTCATTAATCATTTATTAATCAATTCAAATTATTTTTTATTGTTTAATAATTATAAAAGAAAACAAGTTATAAACAGAAACATCACAAAAACTTCAAAAGGTTTGTCCGGATGCTGAAACACTTAACTTTTAACACTTTTTAAGTGACATCAATATTTTACGAATAAAAAACATAAGTTTCTAATTCTAATACAATAGGAGGTACTTAGTAAATAATAACTAAGATAAGCAGTACAAAAAACGACGATGGCGCGCGTCAAGCAGCCCGTCGATGCTAATTACACATTGAATTAAATTTAAACAGGATGATGCATTTTCAAAGGGAATCAAAATGTTTTTTGTATTTAATTTTATAATTATTATTTGTTATTTCTGATTGTTTTTTTGTTGGGACATCATTAAGTATTAAGTATTGACCGTAGCCAATACTAACGTAAGTACTAAACGTAGAGTACAGTCAACAGCAAAAGTAGATGATCAAAATCAGAAATTCAATACTAATTTACTAACAGTAATTTTTATGATTTATTACTAGTTTATTTATTGAAAGCATGTGATTGTTACACACATACTTTTGAATCGCTTCGATGCCACACAGTTCTGACGCGAACTCCGTTCATTAGTATTGAAATTTTGATCGTCTACTTTTGCTGTTGACTGTACTACGTTTGTGACGGTAAAATGCAAACGAAATTATCTGAGAGTAAGACCAATAAGTAAAATTATTCAAGGGTGTAATATGGCATTTGAACGAATTCACACTAAATGTTAAAATGCTAATTTTGTTTTATATTTACTTTTTATTTTCTGATTATTCGAAACAACTGTAATTTGTAATAACCGGGTTTGACTTCTCGTATGATCTGATGAGTCAATGAAAGCAAGAACGAAGCAAAAAAAAATCACCAAGCTATTTCTAAAAATTTTTTAAAACAGGAAAGTGCTTCCGACACAATTGCACTTTAACTAGAACTTGTGATAGAACACTTTAAACTGCCTTCCTCAAACACTGCGACGAGTTTCTCTTTAGAAACACAATGAACGCTTCGAACTTTACGTAACAAAGGTTCTTGGATCAAGAGTAATGTAAGAGATAAGGGTATATATATTTTAAAACTACTGTTTTAATGTCTAAATGGTGTGTAAAATGATGGTCAAGTAGTTGTAAAAAAAAAATGTTATTTTTCGCCCGAATTTCGGCCACGGCGGCAAATCTTAATGGAGATCGGTCAAGTACGCAGAAGATATTATAGTGCACAAGTGTGTGCGCAAACACAGGTGCACTCCGTCTTCCCTCAATCTCATAGTCCGGTGGGACGCCAATCCGACACGACCGGAGAGAGATCAGGCGCAGGACCAACGGCTTTACGTGCTTTCCGAGGCACGGAACAACCGGACCACCGGGTTACACCTCCAGCTTCCAAACTCCGGGCTGTTACTGAGAAAATCATAAAAGAAAAACCCTGCCCGACCTGGGAATCCAACCGTGGTCGCAAGCAGTCGTGCTTGCGACCACAGATCATACATACATTTCATCTCTAGAAAACCACTGCCTAGCCTTTTCCTAACTATATCAGCTTCCAGTCTAACAGGATGCAGCTGAATATTAGTGTTTTATATGGAGCGACTGCCTATCGGAGCTCCACAACCCAGAAACTGGATAACACGATACCCCTTGGTAAGACTGGTTGTCAGATTTTCTGGCTTCTACTACCTGTAACGACTGTCAAAGATCTTCAAATGACAAGCGGCTTTTACGTGTTTTCTGAGGCACGGAGGGGTCTCGGTGTGAAATGAATGGTCACCCATCCACGGACTGACCGCGGTAAGCGTAGCTTAACCTTTATGGCCGATCGATCTGTACAGTTTTTACTTAACCATGAGCTCCTAGCGAAAGGTAGTATTCTAATAAAATACAATAAAGTCGATAATTTAACGAATATTAAAATAATTAATCTTTATTCTCTCCCGATGTTTCTTCCCTTGTAAAAACGTTTAATCGAATCGTAATCCGATTCAGGAGAGACAATATCTGCCAGTATAACTCATGAACGATCCATAGACAAACACATAGCCTCTATATCATTGAGATTTATCGGCGCAATATCCAAATGGAACCTATTGAAGTGGACTGGACGACGTAGATACATTGCAGAAATATAATTTGAAACTGTTGCTGCCAAAAATGGTTTATATTTTTTGGTTAGATGTTCATTAGGTTTACAAACTATAATACTAAAATCTACTTATTATTTTAAAATAGTCCAGCGTTACTCCAGGGAGCTCGTGGCAATAAGTAAAATATTATTATTGTCATTCGTAGATCTATGACAGTCCCGGCTGTCCATATAGTAGGTAGGCAGAAGCTAGAAAATCTGATAAGCAGTCTTACCAGGGGGTATCCTGTTACCCAGCAACTGGGTTGTGGAGGTCAGATGGGCAGCCACTCTATGTAAAACACTGGTATTGAGGTGCATCCGGACTGGAAACCGACCCCAACATATGTAGTTGGGAAAAGGCTAGGCAGATGATGATGTTCTAGCGTTACTCCGAAAAAAATCTTTTTTTATAAAAAAAACGTTGCCCCACACTAGGAATTACTCCTGTGTCGTGGGTGCGTTTACAAACATATAAACTCACATACACAAACAGCCAGACCCGGAACAACTATCTGTAGGCCATACAATTATTTGTTCCGTGCGGGAATCGAACCCGCGACACGCAGCGCAGCAGTCGATCGCTCAACCACTACGCCAACCGTGTCGTCTTCGGTGAACTGTATAGGCATTTTAAACGATTCGTTTTTTCGACATAAAATCCCCTGTCTGATTTCTTTTTTACAAAAATGGCAACCACCTTCTAAATCTTCAAAGTGTAAAGAAAGAAAGAAAGAATGGAAAATTAATCGGGTTTTAAGGCGGATCCACATTATGATCATTTGTCCGATCCCATCACCGTCTCCGTACAGCCGACGCGTAGCATGATCTCCTATCTGGACGGGTGATGATACGCGATCATGATACGCAGTCTTGATACACCGCTCTAATACACAGCGCGATACGGCCCGTTCCATTTCGAGTCGGTTTTTGGCCGATCATCATCGATACTTTTTCTTGAGGTACGATACGGAGTGAAATAAAGGCTTCCATAACTAGATACGGAGCTTGATACAGGACGACGAATGATACAGTGGTACGAATACAGCGATCGGATCGGGCACTAGGCTTAGTAAAAAGTATTTTTTAGAGAAATTGTGTGTCTTAGAGTTAATGGTGTCAACTATCATTGTCCGATATTAATCGAACCTTCTGTCGATCTTTCTTTATTGATACGAGCCCACGAAACGAATGAAATAGCTGATATTAATAGTGACTTATATAACATCACGCAGGTACGGCGACAGAGAGCCGACAGTCAACAACCTCGGGGCCAAAGTCGACGCAGGACTTATGAGCCAGTGTTTTGGTAAGTTAATAGGGTATTACACCCATTTTTGAAAAGTGTTACAATGAAATTCTGTAGTGCTAATATGCCACCAAAAAAAACTCAAAATTTTTATTTAATCGATAAGTGCCAGAAAAATGCATCTAAATTTTCAATTTTCAAATTTCGCGCGTAGTTTGACGAAAACGCCTTTTACTGGACGCCATATTGCTCAGCGTAAATGACGTCAGTTCGTTTTGTATCAAGTGAGCTCATATTAAATATGATAATTGTATATCATTTAAAAATAATTAAAAGCATATTTTGTAATAGGTGTAATAATGAAAAAATTACGTTGGTTACGAAAATAATAAAAGTACAAAGCCTATATTACGCCAATCGGTTGACTGACAGTTGACAATTTTTTGTTTACACAGCCGTATGGCGTAATAACATGGCCGCTACTATTTCATGGTGTTTTATAACAGATTAAAAATACTGAAAACTTTGAATTGAATTTAAAAATTTGTTTTGTTATTTTATGGACTAAAACTTACATTTTCCGACTGCTTAATGCCTAAACTGTCTCAGTAACATATTTATAGATTTTTTCTCTTATAGAGTAAAATACCCTATTACTCTCTTTTTTTAGGGTTCCATCAGTCGCTCACAGGACTGTCTCCGTAATATTAATAAATTTTGATCCGTAATAGGTAGACACTTGGGATTTTCACATATAGTATTTTTCACTACGGCTGCCTAATAAAAATAATAATATACATGCGGACAATACACACACGGTCATCAATGTCATACAGCTCAAAGTCAAAGTCAAATCATTTATTTCAATTAGACCATTATAAGGCACTTTTGAACGTCAAATGAGAAAAAAAAAATGATTCTAGGTGCCCATTCCAAAAGGTAGTTTTGTATGGAGAAGAATGGGCAAGAAACTCCATACTTACTCTTATAAAAACGATGTTAACAATATTTGCATTTACAGGAATTATATAATTATACGTGAATACGATGTACCTTGCATAAAAACACTAGGTATTTGAAAGTGTATACAAAGTATCACAGATTAAGGAATGACAAACTAAGTTATATGTACATAGATACACAGTGTTCACATATTATTACAAATGTTGAAACAGTAGACGACCACTCCTTATATTAACAAACAATGAATCAGTATGTGAGCCTGAGCAGTGTATAAAAAAGAGTCAAATATATAGGTATATGTACATATTTATACTAAGTATGAAATTAGGTATTTTAAATTAGCAATCGGTTCGATTTTGTCTAGACTGTCGATCGTCTTATGGAGCTAGACCAGCATGTTTCCAAGCATTCTTATCTTGAATATAGCTGATATAGCTGGTATAGCTGATATAGCTGATATACATACATAGAATATACAAATACATAAATAGAATAGAACAAACAAACATGAAAATAATAAAATAACAGAATCTCTTATTTAATACAATTTTAATACATGACATTGAATAACCTTCATAAATAAATACTTTCGTATGTGTTGGGTAACAGTTAGTCAAATGAGAGTTTTACTTATACGGGTTCCTTGTAAAGTCACCGTTTAATTAAATGTTCCAACTGAAGCGCTCCCTTTTGTTTTTGATATGTTATGTAAAACAGTTTTGTGTTGTGAAATGCGTAGCTACGTGAATTTTGTATACTCGTAGATGTTGGTGGCTGAATATGATTTTCATTTTGTCACCTGATTTTTAGGTTATTATTTATTTATTTATGGTTTACGAAACAAACGGCGGACTTAATGCCTTGGGCATCCTATTTCAAACAACCAAAGGTTGTGAAGAAATAACTAAGGCAGGTACAATTTAACGGGTTGGATGCAGAATGTGCACTTCGCAATATGTGCACATTGTGCACTTCTTAAAATGAGTACTTCACAAGATTTGTGTAAATTTAATCACAATGGGTCAAAAATCAAAGAAAAAAACGTTTGGTTACGATGTTTTTTTTTATTATTTTGCACGATTTTTAGCACGATGACAGTAGTTCCTTTGTAAAAGTAATCACGTTCAGGAAATATTTGATTATGTTTTTCAGTACACGTCCAGTACTTCAGGTATTCATTGTAATATGCTGTGTGAGCTAAAATCTACGTACATAAAGATTCTCTATAAAATAAAATAAAAAAACTGGTTTATTATCTTTCTGCGCAGAGTTTATTAATACAGGCTTTACTTTCTCAAGGTCCTTGCCCCTCGGAGGTAATCCAGGGTCGTATAAAGGAGTACCTGGCAAGTCACCCCACCAATGCGGCTGCCTACCTGAACTCCTTGCTCAGTCAGCTCAACTGGGCCTTCTCAGAGTTTATCACTATGATGCAGGAGGTAAAATGACTAATTTTAACAGTAAACTGAAAGGAAAGTATTGCCATTGCTTTCTAACATAACGAGGATGAACAAGACAGTACTATCAAACGCGATATGTACGTTTGTGTCACCTTTTTAACCGATTCCAAAACAGGAGGAGTTTCTCAATTCGACACTTAAATTTTTTAGGGTTCCGTACCTCAAAAGGAAAAACGGAACCCTTATAGGATCACTTTGTTGTCCGTCTGTCTGTCCGTCCGTCTGTCTCTCAAGAGCCTTTATGTCGGGAACTCGTGGAGGTATTGAGTTGAAATAAAAATCATATACTCAGGTCTACAGTCCCTTGAAGCTGTGAAAAAATCAAACTTCTAAGTTAACGTGAAAAAAAGATACGGCCGTTTATGCCGCAAAAAACGTATAATTCGACACTTTATAGGGTTGAGGTAATGGTAATTTGGAACCTTACTTTGTTCTACTTCCGTTGACCTAGAACTACGAAATTTGGCAAGTAATATCGTCTTATACTACAAGTACAGAAAAAAGTCTGAAAACTATAATTTTTTTACTAAATCATAAAAAATATAGTCTATATTAAAAAGTACGTAATCAATCATCGAGGTATCTTCTTCTTCTTCTTCCTGCCCTTATCCCATGTTACTTGGGGTCGGCGCAACATGTTTTCTTCTTCCATTCCGTCCTGTCCAACGTCATGCTTTCACTGACTGCCTTTTCATATATCATTCTTCACACAATCCATCCATATTTTCTTTGACCTTCCTCTCCATCCATCCAAATTAATATTCATAACTCTTTTGGTCACATGCGTTTCATCTCTTCTCTTCACATGCCCATACCAAGACAAACCATTCCCTTTCAACTATTCTGTCACCAGCACCACTTTCAAACTTCCTCTGATAATCAATTAATTAATTAATCAATCATCGAGGTATGCGCGTTCATAATTGTTTGGGTGACCAAATCACGGAATTTGAACGGAACCCTCGGTGGGCAAGTCCGACTCGCACTTGTCCAGTTTTTTTTTAATATTTGGCCACACGTAACTTTTTATAGTGTATTCCGATTTGGATGATTCTTTCGTTGGTCCCATATAATTATCATAAAATTTTCCACCTTTTAGGGTGGAAAACTAAAGGATGACTTCATTTGTTTGGTGTTACCGGCTCTTAATTAACTTGGATTATTAGAAGTAGGCGCATAAAGGTATTACTAAACCGAATAAAAAACTTTTATACGAAAAATTTAAAAACTACGTACCTACGATAATATCGCGGGTTCGATTCCCGCACGGAACAATTATTTGTATAGCCTACAGATAGTTGTTCCGGATCTGGCTGCTTGTGTATGTGAGTTTATATGTTTGTAAAGGCACCCACGACACAGGAGTAATTCCTAGTGTGTGGCAACGTTTAAAAAAAACTTTAATTTCGGAAGTCGGTGGCAATATAAAACATCAAACAAAACCAAAGCCGCCACCTTGATAATTTAGTTAGTTGAATTAAATTTCCAAGATTGTTTTACATTTAGTTAGGCTACGGGTGAAGCTAATAAAAACATGCTCAAAAACATATAAAAAAAATAGTATGTACCAATACAATATTCTACCTATCTAGATGGATCGTGTTAGCATAGACGCTCATCTAGAATCGAGACAAATCAAACTGTGTGCGACGTGTTTCGACCTATACCACGGCTTGGCCAGAGCACTGGAGATGACGCTACACCTGGCACCGTTACTGCTCACTAAACCAGAAGCCTGCGACAACCAAAATGAGCTGCTGCTCGGTAGGACTTGTCAGGTAAAGATAAATGATGTTTATTCTGTAAATAAGTAGGTATCAAATAACATTTTTATATGTACTAGCAGATCCGATAGACGTTGTCCTGTCCCTACCTACCCTACCTACCCTACTAAGGTACCTACCCTACCCTACCTACCTACCTACCTACCTACCTACCTACCTACCTACCTACTTACCCTACCCTACCTATACCTGTGCATATACTACCCTACCTACACGTGTACTCTATCTTAACGTAAATTTTATTAAGTAAGTATGCCTAACTATTGCTATGCCTACTTGTAACTTCAAAAAATACAGGTAAGAAATACATCTCAATCATCTATACTTATTACTTCTTTTACTTATATATATATTATATATTAATATTATAAAGCTGAAGAGTTTGTTTGTTTGTTTGGTTGGTTGGACGCGCTAATCTCAGGATCTACTGGTTCGAATTGTTTTTTTTTTGTGTTGGATAGTCCATTTATCGAGGAAGGCTATAGGTACATGCGAAGCTGAGTCGGGTCGCTAGTATTATAATATATCTCACCGCTGGGCATGTAGTGTTGCAGACAGAACCCACCAATGGATCTGATAATAACGATGGGTCCACGTCGTACTGTAAACAGGAAAACATAAATTATTTACTTATTTTTTATCATTACTAATATACGTGATTTTATCAATTTGTTAACTACGGTTTAATTTTCTACGACCTTGATTTCGTTTGGTTGGACGCGCTAATCTCAGGATCTACTGGTTCGAATTGTTTTTTTTTGTGTTGGATAGTCCATTTATCGAGGAAGGCTATAGGTACATGCGAAGCTGAGTCGGCTTGCTAGTACAATATAGGTATACACCACAATAAAAAAAAGAAAAAGAAGTTTACGTCCTTTTCTTAGACCTACTGAATCTACACACAAAATTTCATAAGAATCGGACAAGCTGTTTCGGAGGAGTTTTGTTACAAACACTGTGACACGAGAGTTTTAGATATTAGATTTTATGAGGTCGTTGTATACTTGACGATTACCTTGAAAATAAGCTTAGACAATGGTACCTACCAATTCTGTTGTGCACGAGCTATTTTAAGCTATTTATATCTCTTCCTCTCCAATCAAACAAGAAAAAGACAGAGCCAGTCAATTCAAGATGATCTAAAATCTCCAACAGTGAACGTCTTCCGGCTGGTGATGAAATGTGAGCGTGTCATATTGTATGAAATGTGCTTGACATCGAGCTTGTGTTGCATTGCCGTTGTAGTAAACAAACAGGAAACAGCTTTTATCTTATAAGCACAGGTTTCCTCACCTACAGTGTACAAACATCAGATCTTCCATTCTAGATCTTAATGGCAGTAGTTTCTCGGGTCTGCATCCGCGGCGGTGGGGGCGCTAGCTTCGCTCGTCTGGTGGCCCGAGGTTTACCGGACACGGATCGAGTGCACTACTATGTGGCCTTGGCGCCAGTGGCTGGCTGTCTCATCAGGATGCTGGAGCCTAAGCTACCACCCGATGTAAGTTTAAATGATCTGGTCACCATGCCTGCGTTCCCTAACCGGTGCACCCAGGAAGATTGAATGGCTGCCACCGATAACAGGCAATAATATAATAATAGTTAACAATCGAAATGCTAACAAAAAGTGATTTTTTTTATTGGAACGTAGTTGCGAAAGGGGGCTAGACGGAAAAAAAATTCGACACTTTTTGCTATAGTTGTAAGCCGTGCGGCGTGTGCGTGTTTCTCTGTCCAAGCCAGTTATTAATTGTAAATAATAATAAGTAAATAATAATAAATAATAAACAACAACAACAACAACATATTGTTGTTGTTTGCTGTGTTGTTTGTTTTGTTATTGTGTATTGTTTTTGTTGTTTGTTATTGTGTTGTTTGTTGTGTTATTATTGTTGTTGTGTTTGTTGTTATTATTGTTGTTGTTTTATTGTTGTGTTGTTGTTGTTGTAAATTGTTGTCGAAAATTGTTGTCGAAAGGAACTTCGTTCCATCCGGGTGTCCCTTGACACCTCTCAAGTTTTTAACCATTTATGAACATACAAACTAGCACATCAAGCTATACTATTCTGTCAAACCTTATTCCGTCCTCGCCGCCGAGGCCCGCCACGACGACCCCGTACGTCCCCTCCCCGACCCTTGCTCGTGCAAGCCCGCGTCGCTGAGCCTGTAGCTTTAAATTTGTCCTAACCCTGGCTGGAGGCCTGAAATTCACTTTTAAGGCACTACAAGAAAGTTAAGGAGCTGACAACGTCCTAGGTTGATATGCGAGATGCCATTTCGAATAACAAAACAAAAAAAAGGAAATCAACCAGCAATATTCCTTCCAGCATATTAGCCAGGAGATTGACGAACAATGTAGTCCAGCAATTTCAGAGCCGTGCATGTGCGAAAAGGGCCGTAAGCTTTTAAAATCATTTTTTGATGTCCTCACATTTTTTATAGCATCTAGATCGGGTGACTAAAGCGTTGGTGACCGAACCGCTGTTCAGGATGGATGGACTCGATCTAATGCTCGGCAAGTCACAGGACCACAAAATATTTTCATTCTACAAATGTAAGTTGATTTTAAACTCTATTTGATTAGTGAACAAGCGCGAATTTCTGGGCCAGATAAGGTGTTGAACCCCTGGTCACAGAACCAGGTGTCATGGCCAAGTTTTCGGAGACCTACGTTTAGATATAATAATAATGATATCAGGATCATAAATATGTGGGAACATTTCACACACGGCCATCTGACCCCAAATTAGGCAGTCCCTGTACTATGGGTGTCAGACAGCTGATATACATACACAAATAGATATGTATGTAGAAAATCAACAACCAGACACAAGACAAACACAAGTGCTCATCACACAAATATTTACCTTGGGCGGGATTCGTAGCATATACGAGTATGGACGTAAAATCTAGTCTACTTGAAGATTCTTCGAATTATTATTTTTTTATTCTAGATTCAGAAGATGTCACAGTGGAAGAGTTAAGAGCACTAGAGATAGTAGCAGACCGTCTGCGTATAGCTCAGGACACTCTCGTGAAGGTCAGGTCTCCGGGCTCCAGCGGAGCGCAGTCTGATCTATTATGCACCATCTGCTACGCTAGGCCTGCGGACACCGCCTTTGTGCCATGTGGACATCATTCTTGCAGGTGCGTTGAAAATATAGGACTACTTTTTTTAGGAGATCTCTTTTGGTTTGGATAAGGTTTAGACCTTTTGAACTCCTGTCCCATACCCAAAGAGTAAAAACGGGACCCTATTACTAAGACTCCACTGTCCGTCTGTCTGGCTGTCTGGCTGTCTGTCACCAGGCTGTATCTCATGAACTGTGATAGCTAGACAGTTGAAATTTTCACAGATGTATTTCTGTTGCCGCTATAATAACAAAAATATTTTAGAGGGACTCCCATACAACAAACGTGATTTTTTCTAATGTTGTATAGATAATGGGTACGGAACCCTTCGTGCGCGAGTTCGACTTGCACTTGGCCAGTTTTTTTACAACCCACCTAATGTAAAATAATCACCGCTGCTTATAGACATTTGCAATACCACAGGCCTTGTAAATGTGCTGCCATCCCACAAACATGGTTGAAATGTCTCATAATATGTAGGTATGTAATAGGGTATTACACCAATTTTTGAAAAGTGTTTTAATGAAATTCTGTAGTGCTAATATGCCACCAAAAAACACAAATTTTTATTCAATCGATAAGTGCCATAAAAATGCATCTAAATTTTAAATTTTCTAATTTCGCGCGTAGTTTGACGAAAACGCCTCTTACTGGACGCCATATTGCTAAGCGTAAATGACGTCAGTTCGTTTTGTATCAAATGAGCTCATATTAAGGTTAGATATTTGATTGTGTTACGATTGTTATTGTGTTTAGTGTTATGTAATTTAGGATTGTCAATATTGTTCTTGTTAGTTTTTAGTTTAGTTTTTAATTAATAGTTAGACCCTGCTATCGCATTGGGTGCACACCTGTAAAGATAGTAAGGGAAATGTTAATAATAAATAAATAAATTAAATATGATTACTGTATATAATTTAAAAATAATTAAAAGCATATTTTGTAATAGGTGTAATATTGAAAAAAATACGTTGGTTACGAAAATAATTAAAGTACAAAGCCTATATTACGCCCCAATCGGTTGACTGACAGTTGACAATTTTTTGTTTACACAGCCGTACGGCGTAATAACATGGCCGCTACTATTTCACGGTGTTTTATAACAGATTAAAAATACTGAAAACTTTAAAATCAATTTAAAAATTGGTTTTGTTATTTTATGAACTTAAACTTACATTATCCGACTGCTTTATGCCTAAACTGTCTCAATAACATATTTATAATTTTTTTCTCGTATAAAGTAAAATACCCTATTACTCAGGCCATAGACCCATACTCTCCAAAACCAACACAGCAAAGCTATTTTCCAGCACAAATATGTATGATTGCATACATACACTATACGATTTATTTAGGGTTCGTATCGGAAGGACATTTAAGCAAAACGTTCTATGAGCACAAAGTCCTGAAAGCAAAAAGACCTGTGAGCAACTCGTCCTATTAGCAATACGACCTAATAGCAGATGGTCCTAATATCATAAGGTACACATGTCAAATCTCCGGGCTCTCCAGATCATATTCCAGACCGTGCTTTGCAGAACGTAGGTCCAAGGAACCGAAAGACCTGGTAGATATAGCTTAAATTGTAATTCTTTGTTCCAGAGCTTGTATAATGCAGCACCTTTTAAACAGCAAGCAATGTTTCTTCTGCAAAGCAGACATCGAATCTGTGCGAGAGATAGAACCAGCAGCTAATAACTGACGCTATATTATTACGTTATCATCAGTAATGGCGGCTGTACTTTGAGTTACATTTAATTACATCTATTGAAATCATAGCCATCCTACATTGTTTTTATAAAATAAAGTATGGAGACACAATTTCTTGTAATTAGGGACGTTAATATTTTGGTGTATTTTTATTAAATTATTTATTTATTTAGGTAATAAACTGAACATTTTATTTGCCCTACTATTAAGTTACACTTGGGAAGGTCGATAAAAAAGAACTCCAAGTAGTTTTTTAACCTTTTATTAAGTACACAAGTGTTTCTAGTGGTAGTGGTCAAGGCCCCTTGCTAAGTCCTTGTGGGGAGTACGCGTAGTACGTCATGGGACACTCGCAAGTTCCTCGCAGTCCTGGGTGCCCCCGGGGGCCCGTCGGTCCTGAAAATTAAAATGAGACGAATTTTGTAAACTAATCGTAGACACGTAGACGGTAATACAAACGTTTACCAGGGATTCAGACATCGTAATACAAACTTTTTCCAGTGATTCAGTTATTGAACCAGGATGAACCAGGGTAGCTCGCGAAATTCAAATTTTCTTACGTTTTTAGCTATTTGCACCCTCAGTATCAAATGGTGATAAAAAAAATAGACGCGGGAGTCACAAATATGCATTTAAAGAATTATAATTATCAACATAACTTTCCAAGTTAACATAATCTGAAAAATCGTCATATTTTGATTAAATAGATACATTATTACGGATTATCTATTTTTTAGAAGCTATGTTGATGATTTTAGTTATTATAAAATAAATGTCTAAACACATGTTTGTTACTCCCGCATTTATGTTAAATTCTAAAATCGTAAGAGTATTTTGATTTTCACGGGCTACCTTTCACCTCAACGCTTTCACCTTAAAGCATTTTAAAACAGATTTTAGAAGAAAATTGCATTAGAATGTATTTCATAATTAATACGTGATACTTGTTCGTTATCACGTTCTTTGTATTTTTATCTTACCTTCTCGTCCTGGATCTCCTCTGTCACCTGTTCTGCCCAGATGACCCGATGGGCCCACAGGACCTGTACATAACAATTAAGGTTTCTTTAGTTCATAATACTCAGGAATCAATTTAGACCTGACACAGGTTTTAATTCCTAAAAGTTTAAATTAAATTTTGCTTTGTTTCAATTCAGCAAAGTGAACATACAAAGAAGGAAATGTGAAATTGCTGAAAACGTAATCGCCTGAATTCTATTTTTATCTGTAACACTGCTGTTTATGTATGCTACTGTGACTGATTGGCCAAGATAGGAACAATCACAGCCTAATCCTACCCGTCCCTCCCCACCTGTCCCACCGCGAAAGAGAAAGTGACTAGCTCTCCACTATTTTCTCGCTCAAGACATGTACGACAGATACAGTAGATCCCGAGTCAATAAAAAAGGTGCAAATATTATATTTATAATTGAACTCTCTCTTTATTTGTCCGTCAAATGAAATCGTTTGTCAAATGAGCATGGCGGTTGAGAGCCTTGTCTTGCTCAGTCAAATGTCTCGCTGATGGTGGTGTCTGGGTTAGATCATTCGGTTCCCTTCAAAATGGTTGAGCTAAACGATGCTGATCCATGTGTCTTGATCGACACCTTGTTCAACGACACCCACGGGTAGAAATGGGGTGGTGCCACGAAGTTATACTTACTTCGTGGGTACTTTATTCGCGGCCGGCACCACACGGCAGAGCTCGCATGTGGCTAATGTAGCCAATCTTCTTTGTAAAAATCTTCGCACATTGCGGATATTTTAGGTCACCATCTATATATTTATAGTTACATTACCTATTTGTCCCCTGGGCCCCTCAGGTCCTTGCACTCCGACGCCCTCGGGTCCCCTGTCGCCCTTGTCCCCCTTCTCCCCTGCAGGGCCGGGGCTGCCAGTCTTGCCTTGATCCCCTGTCTCTCCAGGGTAACCACGCGGGCCTGGCTCTCCGGAGTCACCTTGTATACCTGTAATTCAATACAAATTAAGAAAATGCTTGCATATTTGTTCACTGATGACATTAATATATCTTATAATGGCAGCAACGCTATTCGGTAAGAACTCACTTCGGCTCACTTCTGATTTCGCTGTAAAATGTATTAGGTATCATGTAACTCGAGTCGACGCCAGCGCCAGTACTTAAGTGAGAACATAGCGAACATAGTGAAGCGAACTATTTTTACGTAATTATTTTAGCAAATCCTCATCATCAGCCGGAAGATATCCACTGTTGATCAAAGGTCTCCCCCATAAGAAGGGGGGATAGGATTCGAATTCGCGGATAATTTCCTAGAGAATTACACTGTCAGACAACTTCTAATAGTCTGTCAATCAATTATGTAATAAATTATGTTATTGACACTTCTTGTCACGACTTGTATTTTATGTCTTATTTCCTTGTGAATTAAACAAAAAATAAACAAAACAAAAGAACAGCAGAGGAGTAAGAAAAAAAGATATTTTCCGTTTTCCTCAATATCATGCAACAGGCAGAACAGAACTAGGCCAATAGGTACTAAGAGACTTTCACAACAGGGTGCAACCCAGTTAGCAAGCACTACGCCTGTCGGGAGAGTGGTGGAAGCTTATGCGAATTCCGCACCCCCGGCCAAAGGCAGAGGTGGAACACTGCGGTGGTTTTAGCCGGTAAGAGTCCGGCATACCCCTTCCGTCACCCCCACGATGGAGGAAGTCCATGAGGATTTCCACCACACAACAAAAAAAAACAAAAAACAAAAGTTACCAAGCGCGACGGACTACAATTACCAAATCAATGACAATTGGCATCATGCATGCTGCTTTATGCTGATCATAAAGCAGCATGCATGATGCCAATTAATTAATTTACTTTTATCACTTATCTTTCTATTTATTAATCTAATTCTCACCTGGTGGTCCAGGGGGCCCCGGTCTACCAGGATGTCCTCGCTTGCCTACTACATTCTGTGTCTGCACTATTTGGTTTAAGACCAGCTCTCCTAGGCGAACTGTGAACAACATTTATTTGTTAGGTACAGACCGCCAGCATTACCAAGCCAAACCAAATTGTCAAGTTTTCCCAATTGAATATGAATCATAATCATGTGAAATAAAGTTGAAAATCTATCAAATAAATTTGACAGATTGTTGTAGCTTGATGTGCTGGCCTCTGTAAGTAATGAAATTAGCAAAATTGGAAACGTTAATTTAATTGTTGTTGTTGTAATGTAACGAAACGCAGTAACAAGGCTCTTTGACGACACGATTGTCGCCGTGGATGAGCAGTTGGCAGTTGGCGTTGCGTGTCGTGGGTTCGATTTCCGCACGGAACAAATATTTGTGTGCCCACAAATAGTTGTTCCGGTTCCGGATTTTTATGTCATCATTATCATCATGTCAGGGGGCAAATTTTTTTCTTTAAAGTCCTCAGGATATCCTGATGCAGGAACAATAACTGTATGGTTTTTTTTAAACAAGTTTAGGATTTATAGCGTATCACGGGCCGAAACCAAGTGCTACCCTAAAAATATTAACATAATATGTGGTACTTAGATGATAATGATGTGATTCCATTTTTCGTTGCGTGCCTGTGTTCGTATACGTGGGTAAATGGCGATGGGTGTGTGTGTTTGTACATTTGCATGCCATAAGACAAACTTTTATTATATTGAACTGCGTAAAAATGTAAATTTGGAATCTATGTGTAACACCCTCACATCACACACACACACACACCCACACACATCACACACAGACACACATCGTCGTCGTCGTCGTCATCGTCACACATCTGTGTGTTACCTTGATAATAACACAAATAAATACATACTTTTAATAATATCTTCACAAATATTTCTTATTTCGGCTTCCGAGATTGAAGGTGACTGAAAAATAAATAAGCAAAATATAGGTATATATTCCGTTTACAAGAGGCTTGTAAAAGATTTTTGTTTTTTGAAATATTTGATGAAAGAGGTGGTTTACAAGCCTTTTAGAGTTGTTATTAAAGCAATTGGCACAGGTCTACGGTACTGTAAAGGTATGCATTTGGTTATGCAACTGGCACCTAGTAATAGGGTATCGATGGAACACTCTGGATTCTTCTATACTCCATTTACAATAAGATTAGACATTTACATAAACCTTTTTTACAGTCCCTTCAACCGATTTTGACTTCTATTCTGTAGGCTTAAGGATGAGATTAGAGGCAAAAAAGTGGTTACAATAACAACTGTTTTTTGCAGCTGTCTATATCTTATTGTGAACGGAGTATAGAGAGAGATATACATTATGTATCATTCCAATACATTCGAATGAAGTAAAACATAGTTATTTATATAATGACAGATTGGACTGCCAAGACGGCCCTTTATGAGATAGGGTGTAGTTTATGTATATATGTATAGTATGTTAGCTTACCTGATAAAATAGCTAATAACAATTTAATAAATCCTTGATTCATCGTAGATAGAGTTCCTGTAATCTAATGCCTCCTAAGTTCAATGTGTAAAAGATGGTCACCCATCCAAAAAAGGTACAACATAACCCGACCGCCTGTTATTTGCCCATTAATCCCTTCTCAATCTAGAAGCACGAGCTTTGAATTGCGTAGATGACACCACCGATCAATTGTCATACTATTTATGAGCTGTCAAAACGCGATTACCCTATAGATTTTGTATGGCAATTTATACTTATGACGTCACTTGTAGGTAGTCAATTGCCAAATCAATGGACTATGTATTGATTTCAAAACAACCAATAATCGAATTTTACCATTATTGAAAATTAATCGTGTTTTAACGTGACAACGTCTTATAGATCGATGTCACGTTCCGTCTGAGCCTAAGCGTGCAAGCGAGAACGCGGAACAAGCGATAAAGAGGCACGATCGGCCAAGCAATAAACTCTGCCCACCTCGACGGAAGCCATTATTTGCTTATGTATATATGTTAGCCATTTTGTTTCTTTATGACGTTATCACATAAAACTATCGTCCGTAAACCGAATTTACAGACAACCAATTTTTTCTTAGAGAATTTTAATGTCTTGGAATCATCTTCCCAATGACATCTATACTTACTAATATTATAAAGCTGAAGAGTTTGTTTGTTTGTTTGTTTGGTTGAACGCGCTAATCTCAGGATCTCCTGGTTCGAATTGAAAATTTATTTTTGTGTTGGATAGTACATTTATCGAGGAAGGCTACAGGCCCATGCGAAGCCGGGTCGAGTCGCTAGTCTTGTATAATATGCTAAGTAAATTAATCGACAAATCTTCATTATCTAGGTGTGTACTTTGATCTTCGAGTGCTTCTTTCTGGGCTACACTCAAGTGTTTTTTAGAGAAGTTCTGTCTTGGAAATATTGTTAAGAAAAAGCCGTACAGATCGATCGGTAAAAGGTTAAGCTACGCTTGCCGCGGTCGGTCTGTGGCCTCGGAAAGCACGTAAAGCCATTGGTCCTGGCTGTCATTCGTAGATCTCTATCAGTCATCATAGGTAGTCAGAAACCAGTAATGGGTCCACGATTGAGCCTAGCTTTAAGGGCGCGTATTTTATTTAGCCCAACTCAAAATCTAAACGATTCCTAGAACGGCGTAGCAGCATTGACACACACCAATACAATGGTCTGTTTGTGTGCATCAGAAAAAAAAATACGCACGAAATAAGCACGAATCATTGAATTTGATCGGCAAACGACAGCGCGCGATCTTTTACAGTGCTTTTTAAAATAATTGTCTAAAATAAATGCGTTCGTATAACGAACTGGAAAATATTTTGTTTATTGCGCATAACCTTTATTTTTATAAAATAAATATATCAGTTATGTTTTTATTCAAATACTGGTGAAAAAAAATTGTCAAAGTGAACCGATTTTGTACTTTTTCAACATTGTTTTTTAATACATTATAGTAATATTTTCGTAATTTTGGCTCTGTAGTAAACTATAAGACTGTATATCCTGTTGGAAAAACGCATAAAACATAATATTTTGGCATACAGTAATGGTTGTATTCGCCCTGAAAGTTAACTCTGACGTCTTTTTTCGTAAAACGCTATGAAAGAATTGTCTTCGCTTTAAAAAACTTTAATTAAAAATTATACTTTTACTCTGTAGTTCCCTAAATCAAGACTTAATGTTTGTAAAACTGTAATTGTTTTTAAATAATCTGCTCACGTCATTACGATATTGCTCTGACCAAAACGCGAAAATATGAAGTTTTCGTCACGAATCGAATACACGCTCTTAACCCATTCCATGTAAATACTAAAAAACGCAATCAATGTTATGAGTCTAACAGTGAGTTGCACAAAACCAACATTAGTTTAATGGAGACTTTAAATTGATGCTGTCACTTTCTTTTTGATACAAAATGTAAGGGACGGCATGAATTTAATGTCTCCGTTAAACTAATGTTGGTTTCGTGCAACTCAACGTGATGATGGCTCCATTAACATTAGCCGCCGTGATTGAAATTTATTTGAGAAAACATTACAATACATAGTTTAACTTAAAATTATATTTACCTCTCGTGCAAAGCTGGGGGGAGCTGGTAATCCTGGCATTCCTGGTAACCCTCTTTCTCCGGAAGTGCCCGGGAGTCCGTCCATACCGCGCATACCAGGTATCCCGGGGAATCCCGCCTCACCTTTCTGGAATAGTATTTAGGAATAGTATTTTCACACCACCTGCTCGACAATGTCAAATTATATGTCATGCAAACCTAAAGTAAGTCATTAAAGACCTGAGGTCTAGCAGGGCAATAATATTGTGCTGAATTTAATTATGACCCGCTGGTCATTAATGTGATTTGAATTTGGAACATAAGTAGAAATCCCATACGAACATACACCATTAAGATCTACCTCAGATTATGAAACAAAAGGCAGATAGACCGCGCGGAACACTAAGAGTGAAGCCAAAAAAGCAAATACAAATTCAAAAGCGAACACCTACAACGCGCTTCGTGCTGTACTGACACGAGTCAGTATAGCACGAAACACCGCATCGTTAAAAAAAACAAATGAAAATACAAACACAAATTCAAAAGCGAATACAATCACGAGATTGTTGGTATTCGCTTTGAATTTGTATTTGCTTTTTGGCTTCACTCTCAATGTTCCGCGCGATCTATCTGCATTTTGTATCATAATCTGAAAAAAATAAATTGTTTGAAAATCGAACTGGCCACCACTAGTAGAATATACCTAAATAAAAGAAAAATTGGGCACAAATTAAAAAGAGGCGCGAATACTGAAAATTGCTTTGCTTTGTTATACAACAAATTACATATCAGCAAATTCTCACAAAAATGTCGAGTGACAATAGTGATTTGGCTCCGGAGTACATTAAATCCGAATTTAAGTCATTGGTATTACCAACAATCTACTCTTAATTCTAGTACTATTGTTTTTATTGTCTCGTAGATGGTGTGAAAAGTAGAGTATGCTCCTCGGGGATAAAGCTGCCTTCGTCTTGGGCGACCTTGAATCCCACGGTGCACTCAGGATACTTGTCTTAAGTCCCTCGCTTTGCTCGGGAGTCAACTCCGAACTCCCTCGCTCCGCTCAGGAGTTAACGCTAGGATCCTTTGTTTTGCTCGGGACTCAATACGGCGCCCGTTACATAAGACACTACTTTATCCTCTTGATGAATAATCTACTGTTAAGCTTCGCAACCCACACATTGAAAAACACTGCATTAGATCATAGTACCTACTTGTACCAGTCTTAACAAGGAGTACCGTGTTACCAAGCAACTAGGTTGTGGAGGTCGCTCCATGTAAAACACTGGTATTCAGCTGCATCCGGTTAGACTAGAAGCCGACCTTGGGGTTGGCTTCTAGTCTAACCGGATGTCATAGTTTGGAAAAGGCTAGACAGATGATGAGATCATAATACCCGTCCCGTTGGTCCCTGTGGCCCCGGTGGTCCTGGGATGGGCATGAGCGGGGTGGATGAAGCTGCTAAGCCGGGCGGACCGGGGAGACCTCGCAGACCTGGTGGCCCTACAAGACCCTGAAGAAATCGAAATAAAGTAAGTGTTAAGTACGATACTATCTTTCTCCCGCGTCATCGCCCGAGTGAATTTTCTATCGGATCCTTAATTTTTTGATAATAAAATATAGCCTATATTACCTCTTAGGCTCTTAGAATGTTCAGAATCGGACCCTGCAGGCTTAAACCATATTTAATTTCAATCGAATCCCATTGATACAATTCCAATGTCAATATAGCAGTCACGTTATTCGGTGCTCTTGAAACAACATTGGATTGAAATTGGGATTGTACAACGATTATTTCATTACACGTGAAGTTAGCTACGTTAGGCGCTTTGCACACGGAGCAACTTTAGTTGAGGCAACTATTAACTTTTTGAAAGGTTTCTTTATAAATTGCTAGTTGTTACAAACAAAAAGACCATTTGATAATATGTAAAAAGCTAGTTGCCAGTTTCTGCAATAGTTGGTCGTGTGCAAAGCGCTTTACGGGCCCCAATTTTTTTGATTTCGCAATTTTACTTTAACAATTTCCCTTGTAACTTTCGAAATACAAGAATTGTCATATCAACTTTAAACCTCATAATATTACCAAAGTTAATTTGTTATCACACACATAACAGTTCACATTTTCAAGTTACGTAATTATAACAATACGAAACGACTTTCTACTATTTTACTTCAATCTTATTAGAAAAAATAGATAAAATTAGAAGTGAAACATATTCTTAACCTTTTAAACCCTTCGCTAAATATCAATTGCCGTGCCCCCAGCCAACTATTAGTTATCATCATTCATTCATTTCATCCTAAAGACGTCCACTGCTGGACATAGGCCTCCCCAAGGGGGGGTTTTGCCATAATCGCCACGCTTGGCAGGCGGATTGGCGATCGCAGTATAGTGTATTAGTTATAGGGTAGCAATAAAACGAGTGACCGTAAATTACAATTTTAAGTGTCAAAATTAATTAATTTGGGTTATATAATTACTAAGTGAGCGACTGACTGTAAGTGACGAAAAATCAACAGAAAAGATCTTACAAACATTTTTTTTGAGTTACTTAAAATACAAAATGAGCAGCTTCATAATATTTGAGCGACTTAATATTTGTTTGAGTGTCAACGTTACGTCCTGCATTTTTTTCAATATTTGGCAAATGTATTTTTATACTGAGCGGCATTTTATCTTAAATGAAGTGTTTAGAATACAAAAACCACTTTGAAAAATACACTAATGAGCAATTTAGCGATAAGACATTCACGAGAGTTGAATGTTCAATACAAACTTCAATACAATAGAGGGGATCTGGCGCTCGGCGGCCGCTGCCGCGGCACCGCTCGCTGCGCTCGCTCGCCTTCGCGCTTTGATGGTCACAGTTCTAACCTAACCTAACCCAAACGACCCACCATACCACCAGGGGTATGGCCTGTGGTACGGTGGGCCACAGGAAATCGATTCTATCTTAATATTGAAGTTGCCCTCTCTGTATTTCCAGTCGCTCACTTAGTAATGTAGTCGCTCGGATAAAATTTTAATATATGAAATGGATTTATCACAATCCACTTTTTGTAAGCTTGTTCTGGATTTTATTATTAATCAATATTCGTCGTTAGTTTAGTTAATTTTTCGCTTACTTAAATTCATACCGCTCAAGTTATTAATACAGTATGTCATCATCAGTCGCAAAGCTTTTTTTTAATCGCTCGTTTTATAATTCCCCTTAGTTATACCCTGTGCCCTAGCGCCCGATTACGAATCGATAAAATAGTACATACTACAATAAATAGGGAAGCGCAATCGTTATGTCGACTATAAAATAGTCATAAGTTTTTGTCACAGATATACAAAAATACGACACGGGCGGTAGGGGCACGGAAAGGTTTACAAGCTGTAAAAAGGTTAAAAACTAATTAGACATTACTAATAATAGGCATGAAATCTCCTAATTCTATGAAGATAATAAAGTAGCCTATGTCATAGGCTACTTTTTAATACGCGACTTCTTCTGCATCCGCGATAACCGACATTAACGCGGACGATGTCGCGGGCGAAAGCTAGTGTTTTATATAATTGTATTAACCTCTCGAATGTCTTATGTTACACAGTCCGACATAAGTAGCGGAGGTTTGACCTTCACATTTTTCGCCCGACAGTCGTCGAGTTAAGTATGTTGTACACATATTTCCTCAAACAAATCCTTGCTGACTCTATATTTTGCTAGCAACACCCTTATGAAGTAATCTCTAGAAGTACTGGTCCAGTTAGAAACATTATTTCACTTACACAACGGTACACTATTGCCGAGTTCCATAGGCTATGTTTTCTTCCACCTAGATGAAGTAGCAAGCAGAATAATAATTCAATATAAGTTTTCTAAAAACATACCGGTAATCCATCGAAGCCTGTCTTTCCTTGTGGGCCTGGTAGTCCGGGGACTCCCGGAAGTCCGGGGGGACCTATGAATCCCCCTGGTCCTGGTTGTCCCTGCAAAATATTCTCATAAAAAAGTTTTTTCATAAAGAAGAAAACCGACTTCAAAAAGTAATAAATAACGTTAGCAAACACACATTACTTTAGTTTCCGAAGTCGGTGGCGGTGGCTTTGTTGTGTTTCTTATTATGTATTGCCACCGTTCTTCCTAAAGTAAAGTAAGTGTGTTCTGTGCTAAAGTTATTTATCAATTTTTAGTTTTTGAATGCAGTTTTCTTTTTTTTTACTTTTTCTTTTCCGCTTTTAAGTATTACTTTAACATCGAAATCCATTAAGAAACGGCGACACACTTAAAACAGTGATTGTAAGTCCTCCAAAGATTAAAGAAACTAAAACATCTACTTATGTATTTTTTTGGGATTTTGTCGATTTTCTCAAAAAGAACTGATTCAATTTTGATAAAATTTATATGGGACCATTTCGGAATAAACCCCCTTCGAACAAAAAAATATTTTGCAAATCCGTCCATATATGACAGAGTTACGCCCGAACATACCTACATTAAAAAAAATATAAACATCCGAATTGACAACCTCCTCCTTTTTGAAGTCGGTTAAAACAACACGACACAGTATTATATTTCATTTAAATTAAACAGTATACCGGCGACGTTACTCAAAAAGCCGCCAATGGACTGGGCCGGCCACATCTTCCACATATCGATCATGGGTTAAAACAACCATAATGTGGGTCCCATATAACGTCCAGCCCAGTCCATGGAAAGGATGAGCTTCACGCTTACAGGATCGATTGGTCCACACTAGCTCAAGACAGAGAGAGTTGGAAAGGAGAAAGGGAGGCCATTGCACTGCAGTGGGCCAATACAGGCTTAAAAAAAAACAGTATACCTAGTAATATATTTAAAACATGTAACATTACCGACATTACGACATGTCCAGGAATACCTTTACTTGGGCCAAGTAGTCTCTGTTCAGGCGAGGCAAGCCAAAGAAGTCGCAAGACGAACATAAAACGCCTGGAAGAGTTACTGGTCTATGAAGGAATTATTCTAAAGTAAACTGCCTATGGTACTGAAACGTAAGCTCACGGACATGTGTATCCTCCCCGTCTTAAGCTATGGCGCATAGACTCGGGTTAAGACTAATTCCCAGAAATCCAAGCCAAAGAACAATGGAGCGTGGTATACTAGGTGTTAAATTAGCGAATCGAGTTTGAAACACTGTAGTGCGTTAAGAGATGCACGAAGGCGACGAATGATTTCATTCGAATCATTCGAATAATTGTTAACTGATTAACTGAAAAACGAAATTATTAACTGATTGGATTCGATTCGACATTATTTGTAGTTTAAACGCAGTAATAATCACTTAACACTAACAAGATAGTCTTAATTTTCAATTTAGTTTTCTCTACTAACTCGAAAACGATGACAGAATTTGAAATTTAGATTCATGTAAACGGATCGTAGCGGCAACGGCGAACGATTAGAATAACTTTATTTTATTTCATTCTGAATATCCACTAACCAACGCCAGTAGTAGTTACTAATTAGTAGATTATGAATATTAGTATCCTACCAATATTCAAGTCGAATTTGGAAATTTGTAGTTCCGAATATTTTGCCAGATCATTCGCAGTCGCGGATCACTAGAGTGCGCTCTAAAACACATTAGCAGACGTGGCTCATAAGGTTGCAAAGGACATGTCTGCCGCATGCCAGGCAAACTGTGGGCTTAGGTAACATAGAACTGGTGCAGGAGACGGGGTCGCGGTAGACCACGAAAGAGACGGCGGGAGGAACTGGACAGATTCTTCCGAAACTGGAGGGATGAAGCATTGCATCGAGAAAGGTGGAAGGCATGGAGGGAGGCCTTTGTACTGTAGGTCGATTTTGTAAAATTCAAACAACAACTCGCAACTCACATCGCTATTCACTCTCACTTCGCATAAGGTTCAAAATGACCTTGATATATTTGACACTTTGAATCGGGTTCGAAGTGAGCGTCGAAGTGACGGGGCAATTACCTTACAGAATGCCACTTCTTACGTCACCTCATGCTTTATCTGTCAAAATCTCCCTGTCAATGTAATTCAACTCGCTGACACGCTCGCAAGGGTGGCGCTAGTGTAAATTCTAATTATCAACCGAGTTTTTAGAAGGCCAATGAAGAAACTCACAGCGGATTCAGATTCGAACTTTAGAATGAGGTCTTACAGAATCACACCCCAGGATGGGTACAGAATAGGTTAACAAAAAAACATTACCGTTGCTCCATCGCGTCCGGGAAGTCCTCGAGGGCCTATTTGTCCATCTCGGCCGTCTCGTCCCGGAGCACCCTTCTCACCTTTAGCACCTTCGTAAACATCAAGTAGACATTAAACATATAATACATATAACCATCGAGCAAGACGGTTAATAATAACATTAAATGCAGACTCAAAATTAACATTCGTAAACTAATTATTGATCCACTTTCCTTGAGCATTTTCCTTGGACCATAACTTCAGCTAGATAGTTTTAAGTTTTAAGGCGACGATATACGCCGGCGACCTTGAGCGACCAGAGAATCGAATGCGCTGCGTCCAAAACTCTCAAAGTTTAGTCGAAAAAATTAAAAAAAAATAGTAAGTATTCTTTAACTTTTAATAAAAGGCTTATATTAAAAGATAGATAATAAAATTGTCTGTAAGATAGTGTACTCGTAAGTTTCGTTTAATTATACCTGGTAGATTTTGTGTGATTGTCAATGTTTTGTCCGCGTCAGACACAACTTCACGAGTTAATTAAACTATTTGATATGAATATAATCAAAAATATTCATCATCATCATCATTTCAGCCGAAAGACGTCCACTGCTGAACATAGGCCTCCCCCAAGTGTCACCACATTGACCGGTCCCGTGCGACTTGCATCCAGCGGATCCCCGCAACCTTTACCAGGTCATCGGTCCACCTAGTAGGAGGCCTTCCAACGCAACGTCTTCCGGTTCGCGGTCGCCACTCTAGAACTTTTCGGCCCCATCGGCCATTCGTTCTGCGAGCAATGTGCCCTGCCCACTGCCACTTAAGTTTCGCAATTCTTCGGGCTACGTCAGTAACCTTGGTTCTCTTGCGTATGTCCTCATTTCTGATTTTATCACGCAAGGAAACTCCGAGCATAGCCCTCTCCATTGCTCTTTAGGTGACTTTAAGCCTTCTGATGAGGCCCATTGTGAAATGTATAAATATAATGTGAAAAATATTCACATACTAAATGATTAAGGAATGTTCTAGTTTACCATGTATTTTTTAAATCATTTACCCTACACATTTTGACGTGATAGTCAGTTTAAAATCTGTAAAAGTCGTTAATAGCCCCTTAAAGGCGCTGCGCAAACGTAGACACCAGTGTTGTGTCTGACGGTGAGTTGCTCGAAACCAACATTAGTTTAACGGAGACTTCAAATTGTTTCTATTACTTTCTTTTTGATACAAAATGTAAAGGATGGCATTGATTTTGAGCAACTCAACGTGACACAATAAAGGTATAATAATAATTATACAAGGGGACATCACACACACGGCCGTCTGACCCCAAACTAGGCAAACCCTGTGTAGACAGCTAGACAGCCAGACAGCTGATATACACACAAATACTTAAATAGATACGTATATACATAAACAACAACCAGACACAAGGCAAACACAAGTGCTCATCACACAAATGTTTGCCCTGGGCGGGATTCGAACCCACGACCCTGTGCATCGGAATCAGATACAATACCACCTAGGCCCTGAAGTATACTACCTACCTGTAAAAAACACATTTATTTTTATCGAAGAATTAAGCTTAACAAACAAGATTCGTACGTAAATCTAAATAAACTTACCATGTATGAGAGAGGCATTGATGTTACTAGCGGCTCCCGGGGGCCCAGGAAAACCGCGGTCACCAGGAGGTCCTACGGGCCCAGGCGGTCCAGGGACACCCTGAAATAAACAAATGCTTAGAAAAACAATTCGGCAGTCTCGTTAAGCCTTAAGTACAAAATTTAGTGTTGTACTTTTAAAAAGGCAGTAAGTTCTAGGTTGCATAGGAAAAATCTTATGACGAACATAATTATTGCTGTAATTGTAGTTATTTAAATTGCCAGCCTCAATATTATTTACTCTTTGAGTCAAACCAATATAATTATGCTACATTAACGAAATGACTGCACGACATTCAACCCTTTGGTTAAACGTTATGCTCAATGACATGGCTAGTTGTCCTTCAGCTATTTAATTGGATGGCCTTTAATGGACGGCCTGGGGCGTCCAATTAGCTGGCAAATTTAAGCAGATTGCTGCGACATATACGTTATTACGTAACCCAACTTACATCTTTTCCATTTAATCCCGGAGGTCCTGCGAATCCAGTCAAGCCTGGATCTCCCAGATCACCTAAACACCAAATTGACATTTAAAAAAATACTACCATTTCGACTTTCTGGCCTTAAAATTTTGAATTGATAGTTTACCTTTTGACCCTACATCCCCTTTATCCCCTTTCGGTCCGCGGCGCCCAGGTTCTCCTGGGGGTCCAACAGACCCTGGACCCGACGCCTTTAAATGTAACAAAAAATATTACAAATGTTTGAACAAAAAAAAATATCTGCAATAGATACTGCTGTTTAAATAAGTACTAACATTGACGATGGTCCCCGGAACTCCCGGCTCGCCTTTGGCCCCCGTGGTCCCAGGGGGTCCCGGTATTCCCACATCGCCCTTCATACCACGTGCTCCCTGAAATACAAAGGTTTTTGTTCCAGATAATAATCAAATAAGAACAGTAACATCGCTCACTATAGGGGCTACCGCGTATATACAATTTTTAGTTGAACAACTATTTTGATGTGTTTCATAAGTTTATAGAAATGTACTGCGGTCATAGAACTTGCGCAAACTGTCAACACAATAGTTGTTCGACAAAAAAATCAAAAAGCCCTATCGATTTGCTTTTGATTAAAAATTTGGACAACTATCGATCAAACGCTTAATTTATATATTTGTATTGAAGTGTATTAATGTGCGCATAACATCGACTAAATATATAGTCGATCCAATATCTCTTTTAAAATTTCTATAATAAAGCAAAGCACAAACTTGAACTATCTAGTTATTGAACATTGTATTGTACACAGGCCCCTCTTTCCCACTGGGCACAATGGGCACGTGCCCAGGGCCCCGCGGTCGATAGGGGCCCCCAATTGCCAGATCACCAAACGATATCTAATAATTTAAAAAATATATATTTTGAAAAATCAAACGTTAAAAATAAAAGTACAATTTAATGGTCCACTATAACTAAGTACATCGTTTTGAACAAAAATAATCAGTAAACCCTTCTAAAGTAAATCTATGCTCTTTGAGGGGATTTAATGATTGGAAGCACACTAATCACATAATTTTAACATATCAATATAGCCCAGTAAAACGATGATGACTTGTCTGGCACAAAGTAAAGCGGTTGGTAGATTAGATAAAGACTTTTCAACATCAAAAAGAAGTGGATTTCTGGAGAAATGTCCTTAGATGGATTGTAGCTGTTGTAAATTAGTAGTAAATTTTTGGCATCGAGAGGGCTTCCGTTTCGCGGTGACAATAAAATCCTCGGACGGAACTTCCAACAATGGAAATTATTTGCAATATGTGGAGTTACTGAGTGAATTTATTAATCCAATATTTACAGATCACTTAAAAAAGATTTGGGAATCCTGGAAAAGGGAACTTCTCTTATTTTCTTATTTAGCAGTAAATATCTGTAATGAATATATTGACGAAATGGAATCACAGGTCCTAAAAAAATGAATGAAGTAAACCCTTCTAAATGTGAATTATACCTTGCACAGACATTACTGACAGCCTAGACAATCGACCTTAGAGAAATTTAATGCCCCAGACATCGAAATTTCAGGCAAAAGTTCTTTACATCTTCTGGGTTCTCCTATTTTGGAAGATACTCGTAGTTATTCACGTTTTATTGAAGAAAAAATTAAACACTAATGATATTTATATTTATTTAACGAACTGGACGGATTCCTCCAAAACTGGTGTGATTTGGCTCAGGATCGGGAAGGCACGGAGGGAGGCCTTTGCCCAGGAGTGGGACAGAAGAGCAAAAAAAAAACGTATGTATATATTTTTTTTTTTTCAAATATTTCGTATAGACTTTCCAAAATGAATCTAGATTCGACTTTTACCCTCATTACATGTTGTTGTTTTGGCCCAAATTGTATGTACTACCTCTGCTCTTCATCTTTGTGGAAGCAGCCACACCTCTTGGACCTAATTGATCAAATGAATAAAAATACTTTAACATCAATTTTGAATGTGGATGACCGAGCGTAGCTACAAACCACACTACCCATTCATTTTAATGGTCTCAGCGTCTGCAAAATTTCCAGTGTCGATTACCGGCGTTCCTGTCCTCTGTCCACCGCACCAAAAAGTTAACCCATTCAAAATTTTCCCCATCACTGGTTGACTTTGAAGTGCCGTGCTTGACTGATGCGGTGAACGCCTGGAAAGTGGCTTGCCCAGATACAGATCGGCCCGTGAAACCATCTTCCCAGAGACAGTGGCATGAGCCGCCCTGAAGGTTGGTACGGAATAATCTAATCAATACGTCCACCAATTCTGGTGAGCGTGCCGGCGTACTAGCTGTGGGTGAGTGGAAGCCGGGCCTCTGGCTTCAGGCACTTTCGTCACCCAACATCGGTACCATGCTGAGTGATACTACCTTCCGTCTCGCTACATGCCTGCGTCTGGGCGCACCATGCGGGGCTCCGCATCGCTGTCAGTGTGGTGAAGCTGTCAACTGCCTCGGACACCATGGCCTATCCTGCACTAGGAGCGCAGGCCGAATGGCACTGCACGCCAGCATTAATGAAATCCTCTGTGGTGTTCTTGCCACCAACGGGGTGTCTGCTATTTTAGAACCCAATGGTTTAGCACACGACGATGGGAAGAAACCAGATGGGATAACCATAATGCCTTGGAACTTGGGTAGGCCTTTGGTGTGGGACGCAACTCGTGTCGACATCCTTGCGCCATCTCATCTTCTTAGCATGACGTGTTGTACTAGCGCGGCTGCTGCAGGTGCCGAAAACCCCAAACGGCGCAAATATAATAACCTTGGAAGCTATATATTTGACCTGTTTGGGGTGGAGACCATGTGGCGGCCATGTGGTCCGAGTGCCCATCTTGTTTTTCGGGACATCGCCAAGCAGCTGATCGACTCTTCATGTAATTCGAAGGCTGGTCTATTCTTGGGTCAAAGAACATGTCATGTCATGTGCATTGCCATACAACATGGCATTTACAGCCTAGCATTTAGGTTTATAAAAAGTTGTCAAAAGTATTTCAAAAACCCGATGGTCAGCCCGAACTGATGCAGTAAGCGCCTTGGATTAATCAGAAAAAAAATCAGAGTTATAATATGTTTATGACCTTAAGGTAATAAACATATCAGATTTTGACCTTAAGGTCAAAATCAGAGTTATAATATGTTTCTGTGACTTTTGACAAATGACCTTAAGGTCATAAACATATTATAACCCTGATTTTCATGGCTAAAGACGATAAAACTAGAGACGACGCTCTTAATCTGTTCTGAAAAATGAGAAACTTTGAATTTATTCTAATATTTATAGGAAATTTGGAGCTCTACCTATATTGGAAAGAAGAGACAAACAAGTAGATAATTATGTTCAGAAAGAAACAATAACACTAGACGTTGTAACAAATTTGTTTACTTCACTTGATAATTTTATTATTTACCTCAGGGATACATTTGATTATCGACTCGTCCGCCAAGGAATAAAAACCCAGAATCTGACTACAAAGACTTATCTCAAAGAACAAGACAAGTCGTAGAAAGTCATGCCAGTTTTTTGATGGCGCCATCATTTCAACTGAACGGAAGAGAGAAATTCAAAGTAGAAACCTTTCTTCGCATAAGAACATTAGACAACGCTCCGGTTTATTTTTTTGCTTGAAGACTACAGCTACATTTTGATGAGTTGAGACAAAGTTGCAAAGAATTACCTGAAATCTGTTATAAAGACGTTAATATGAGAAAAAGTTGGAAATTGAATGTATGCATTTAACAGAATGCTTGAAAATTGTTCATAGTGAAGATGAAGGAAGAAATAATAGTCTATTGTAAATATATCATATTTTAAAAGAAAAAAAAATTGAAGGCATTTCCAAATGTAGAAATCGTATTGAGTATATTTTTAAGCATGATGGTAACTGCAGTGGGGAGCCTTCCTTCTCCATATTAAAAAGAATAAAAAAGAATGAAGAAGTGCAATGCTTCAAGAGAAATTAACCAGTTTGTAGCTAATGTTCATGTAAGTAAAGAAGTGGTTAAAGATTTTACCCATCTCAAATCTAGAAGGGTAATAAATACAAACCTTTCCTCTTTAATATTAGTGTCGATTTATTGTCATTGTAGATAAATAAAAATAAATCTAGAACTTTACTTATCTACTTTCTTTGTATATACTAACAAAATAGTGCTCTGTTTAGAGTTTAGGTCATAGGGGCCCCATTATCGTTTTGTGCCCAGGGCCCCCAATAGGTTAAAGACGGCCCTGATTGTACAAGCTTAGCATCTTGTCTTGAACGTTGCCGAATGAAGACTGGCCAGTTTGTTTAGGAGATAAACAAAATCGACCCTAACTGTACAGCTTCGGCACGAGAACGGTCCGGCCAAAATCGCATTGAAAAAGACGACAACTTTTTTCCGTCGACAACTAAACCTTTAAACTGAGGTCTCTATGGTCGAGCTGCGCTTCGAAAAATAGTTATTTTCTAAGTGCAGTTATGTAGGGAAGGTGTGTTTTTATAAATCTTTAATTTTATTCAATTCGCTTGTTTATATAATCTGTCAGTTTGATACTTATTTTTTTTATTTAATATTAGGAACTTCACTTTGGGATATGAGTGTAGATAAAATATGTATTTTAACGCACAGGAGTTAAAGCTCTAATTTGAATGGCAAACTATTTGCTGTTACTATGAGCGACGCCCTTAACCCGGTTTCTCAAACGAATATCAACGCGAAATTAATGGACAAAGTAGCTGCTATGATTGGTTGTTGTTAATTCTGTCAACAGCAGCTTAATATGCGTGTTTGATAATTTGTCACTTTATTTTTTCTTTTCGATAAACCGGGATTGAATAAAATCTTAATATATGTATATGTTACAGTCAAAACTCTTGACCAGTCAAAACCTTTATTAAGATAAAATGCGTTTGCGTTACAAAGACAACAATACGGAACGCCCTTGTTATAAGAATCACTACAACACAATAGTTTTAAAAGGGTCACAAAAAAAACTACCAACCTAATGGGTTTCTAAGTATTAATGATAAATTGAAACCGTTCAAAATTAGTTTTGACTGATTTTTGTAGTCAAAACTAGTTTTGACTGGTTAAAAGTTTTGACTGTGACATTTATAATTCTTCTGTACGTGTGTTTGTCACCTAACTCTTCCTAAACGACTTGACTTGGATTAAATTTTGTGTGTATATTTCAATGGTAGAAATATACATTATATAAACAACTGGGAGTTAAAAGATAACCTTGACCACCAGCGGGCCTAAGTCTTTTTTTTTAATGAAAAGGTTCAGAGTATTCATTTGTAACAAAGTTGTAAAGCAATGATGTGGAACTTTGTTTCCCAACTAGTTTATTTGTCTTACCCGTATACCAGTTATTCCTCTAAAACCTTGTTCTCCTTTAGGACCACGAGGTCCTTCGGGTCCCTGAAACAAAAACAAAAGACAAAGGTATATAATATATTTGCAATTAAAAGCCTTTTGTCACTTCACTAAGCCTAGGGGTGTCTTATTCTGATAATTAATACCAGCTTATCATAGTCCCACAGCTGGGCAAAGGCCTCTTCTCATACAGAGAAGACACGAGTATTAAAATCAAAGTCAAAGCATTTATTTCAATTAAACCATTTGCAGTAGGTCGATTCTGTAAAATTCAAACAACAACTCGCATCTCACATCGCTATTCACTCTCACTTTGCTTAAGGTTCAATATGACCTTGATATATTTGACACTTTGAATCGGGTTCGAGTGCGAAGTGAGCGTCGAAGTGACGGGGAAATTACCTTACAGAATGCCACTTCTTACGTCATTTCATACTTTATCTGTCAAAATCTCCCTGTCAATTTAGTTCAACTCGCTGACACGCTCGCAAGGGTGGCGCTAGTGTAAATTCGAATTATCAACCGAGTTTTTAGAATGCCAATCAAGAAACTCACAGGGGATTCAGATTCGAAGTTTAGACTGAGGTCTTACAGAATCACACCCCTGGAGTCGGTTAGTGAGTCAGAAAGTTGAAGCTAGTTTATCGTTCCAATACGTAGGGTCTCTATGGAGAAGAACGAGCAAGAAACTCTCCGGACACTCCTTTCAATCAAGTTATGAAAAACCCAAATCGTTCTTGTGTTTTAAACAATGTAAAAAAGAAAAATAACGTTCACGAACATAACGCGTGGACACAGATAATATAATACTAAAGTATCATCACCATTTATTACCACGCTTGTTTGAATCAGATTAGTAATTTCAAATTTATATTACTTATAAATCGTTATTCTTATTCTATAATTGGTAATTCAATTGATATTTGGTGGTGTTTTATTTTTTAATATTATAATATATCTCACCGCTGGGCATGTAGTGTTGCAGACAGAACCCACCAATGGATCTGCTAATAACGATGGGTCCACGTCGTACTGTAAACAGGAAAACATAAATTATTTACTTATTTTTTATCATTACTAGCATACGTGATTTTATCGATTTGTTAACTACGGTTTAATTTTCTACGTTTTAGGGTTTCTATAAACCCTTATTAGATTCAAAATCAAAACATTTATTTAGCTTGTAAACTAGATTTCTGTAGTCCTTTATAACAAGGTCAATAAATGTTTTATGATTAAAGTCAAAACATTTATTTGTTTGAATACTATACTATAAGTATATACAATGGCTTGTGTTTGCCTTGTGTCTGGGTGTTGTTTATCTATATTATGTATGTATTTACAACAACAAAAAAAAGTATTTGTGTATGTATATCAGCTGTCTGACACCCATAGTACAGGGTCTCCCTAGTTTGGGGTCAGATGGCCGTGTGTGAAAATGTCCCCACATATTATATTTATATTAATGTCTCCGGTCATAGACTAGCGGTATTTTTAGGGTTCCGTACCTCAAAAGGAAAAAACGAAACCCATAAAGGATTACTTTGTTGTCCGTCTGTCTGTCTATCAAGACCCTTTATTTCGGAAACGCGTGGAGGTATCGAGTTGAAATTAAAACCATATACTCAAGTCTAAGGTCCCTTGATACTGTAAAAATAAAATCAACTCTATGTTAACATGAATAAAAGATACGGCCTTTACGGTTACGATACGGTTTTTTGCGACATAAATGTCGCAAAAAACGCATTTATAATATTAAGTAGTTTAAAGTATGGATATTAGGTATGGATCAGTATAGCAGTATGGATATATACCTACAAATATGTACGGAATCCTCGGTGGGCGAGTCCGACTCGCACTTGTCCGGTTTTTTTAGGGTTCCGTACCTTAAAAGGAAAAAACGGAACCCTTATAGGAGGTACTTTGTGGTCCGTCTGTCTGTCTATCCGTCTGTCTGTCAAGACCCTTTATCTCGGGAACGCGTAGAGTTATCGAGTTGAAATTAAAACCATATACTTAGGTCCACGGTCCCTTGAAGCTGTGAAAAACTTCTAAGTTAACGTGAAAAAAGATACGGCGGTTTATGTCGCAAAAAACGTAAATTTTGACACTCAAGAGAATCAAAAATTATCATCGTTGTACTACAGATGGTCCGACAGAGGACAGGTGCTACAAATTTGTACGGAACCCTCGGTGAGCGAGTCCGACTCGCACTTGTCCGGTTTTTTTTTAACTTGTACACTTAGGTAACCTACCTACGTGCTCAAGATAGAAAATAAAATAAAGAATTGTTAACGTACCTAGTAGAAAGATGAAGTTTGCCTGTAAACCAAATAACTTGTTCGACCGTACAATATAACAACTATTTTAATCCATTCCCCCGCTTTGTGGTAGCCGTTTTGTTCTTTGTTGAGATATTTTCTACGTGTGTACTGTACACACGGTTACACATCAAGCTATACATGTCCAGTATAAGCTGACCTCTCATTGTATGGCTTGATGTGTAGCCGTGTGTACATAAAAATTATATCTCTCAAAGTTTTGGACTTACTGAAATAAAATAGGCTTATTCGGAGGGCAACAGCATTCTCTCATTTATTACCAAATAATGGGTTCTTATTTTTGTAAATACAACAAAAAATATTAAAATCGAAAAACAATATCAAAAAATTATGAAAAGAACAAATTATTGTAAATTACCCCCCTAGACTGAACCCAAGCGTGTAATGTATTTGTATTTTAAAATAATTGTCATAATATAACTAGATATATACCTAAAATATCGCCAGTCCATGACCAAAGAAAATATTAAGTAGAAATTAATTTCAAGGTATACTCACTGTTGGCGGTGATGTAGCCACTAGATATTGAGGTTTATTCTGAAAATAGACAAAATAATAATATAATAATAATAATATTCACTCTCTCACATCGCTATTCACTCTCACTTCGCATAAGGTTCAATATGACCTTGATATATTTGACACTTTGAATCGGGTTCGAGTGCGAAGTGAGCGTCGAAGTGACGGGTAAATTACCTTACAGAATGTCACTTCTTACGTCATCTCATACTTTATCTGTCAAAATCTCCCTGTCAATTTAGTTCAACTCGCTGTCACGCCCGCAAGGTTGGCGCTAGTGTAAATTCGAATTATCAACCGAGCTTTTAGAACGCCAATCAAGAAACTTACAGCGGATTCAGATTCGAAGTTTAGAATGAGGTCTTACAGAATCACACCCCAGGCCCACGATACTATTTCCAAGCCACTGCATCTCTTGAAAGCCAGAATCAAGAGTGACCACCAGAAAAGCACGGAAGCGATGAATTTAGATGAGACCCGGAGAAACGATTCAACTGAGTCCCACCAAGGAGGGAGTCGTTATGGGTAGTCAGAAACTAGAAAGTCTAACAACCAGTCTTACCAAGAAGTATCGTGTTACCCAGTAACTGGGTTGAGACACGTCAGACAAGCAGTCGCTCTAAGTAAAACATTGGTATTCAGCTGGCTGCAATCGGTTAGAATAGAAGCCGTCCCCAAAATACCGGATGTAATTAAATTCATTAGCAAATTTTTAACTAGTGACTCAGACCACCAAAAAAACAGCTGTTCCATAGGTACAGAAGTGCAATAGGTACTCGGCCAAAATGTATGGAACAGCTGTTTTTTTTTCGCGCTATTTGAGTTGTCTCCATATTGAAAGTTGTTCAGGTTCGGTCTGAGTTACTCCTTAAAAATTTTCTAATAAATTCAATTTCATCCTGTAGTTGGGAAAAGGTTTGGCACATGATGCATCAATTTGCTTCTTGGGCTATAATGGTTATATATATCTAATGCTTACTATTTCTTCACAGCTGTCCCTGCTCAAGTTATACCGGTCGCAACTCAACGACAGCCATTGTAGGTCTATCTGAAAACAGTAAAGCAACTTTACACGTTTGTTCAAAAATATCTACCAACTAAACGGACTAACGGAAGTTGTTACCAAACTATCAAGTTTTGAATCAATCAATCAATCGACATACTTTTTATGAGCTGTTTTTTTTATGACGTGATTTTCCCATAGATTTTGTATGTCAATAGAAAACTTTGACGTCACATAATTGTCAAATCAATTGAGTGACTATTTATTGACAAAATATTCAGTAAATTGAAAACGATCTAGTTATAAAAATGTAAAATATGTCAAACCGCCATTTTCATTAAGTATTCAGTAAGTACATGTTTAACTTTAGCTCATCATTAATGGCTTTTGTGAGACACCACAATTTTGTCAATATCACGCTATAGCAGAGTAGCTTTTGCCCGCCATTTCGTCCGTTATGGATCCCAATTTTTTTTGTTTATAAAACATAACCTGCATCTCTCAGGAATAACACAGCTTCCTATCTAGCGCGTAAACAAAAACAAACAAGCTCTTCAACTTTGTAATTTTAGTCTTGAATTGATAAAAGTTAGGCATCCGATCATTGCAAAATCAGCCGTAAATAAATCCCCATTTACACTGAGCAATTAAGTTGCCTGTTACTTGCAATAAATTGAAGCAACAATGTAAGTTGCACCGTCTGAACAGCGTTTAGACCATGCAACTAATTGAGTGCTTCAATTTAATTGTATGCTACAGACCCGAAACTTGCCGAGAAGTTGGCAGACTCGTCCAACAATTAATTTGTTGTACTTCTCTATGCATTTTTAGCTCTCTTCTTTGTATATTTTTTTAATGTTTGTATTTATGTATTCATTATTGGTTTATATTGTAAAGGATCATGGCAGGATTTGTACAAAAAATAAGATGTTTTAGAGAAGTTGAAATTCTAATTCTTATACTCTTGGGTACCCAAAAAGTATCTTCAGGCATTTACAATATTTTTAAAACCCCGCAATAAAAAGGGATGTTAAAAGTGTACAGTTTAACGAAAAGCTCATTATTTCAGAATATAACGGAGCCTGACAGTAACAGTTACACTGACAGCCGCCGTCTCTCAGTTCTTGCACTGAAATTGCATCGTTTTATGGGAAATAATGTCACAAACAATGATTATTTATTTCCAAACACTTGTCTTGTCACTTGTCTGCCAATTTATTATTATTAATATTTTATTATTTTATTTATTATTCATAATTCAATCAGTCATTTTCATGTCATTTTTTTTATCTCCCATTTTGTACCTATACAGTATTGAATGATAATTGATAATTTTCTTTATTGTTATTTTTGGTTGTTTATTTCGTTTTGTATGTATAATAACATCTAATTTTTAAAAAAAGGTACGGCAAATATGTTACTTAAAGCCGTTTTTTTTTTGTGCATGTGGTGTTAACCTTTAATTAATTGTTGCACTTGTAAATGTTACCATAGTCATTAAGTTAGAAATGTTTATGTGTAAACAATTGTTGGTTAACCTAAAATAAATAAAGAAATAAATAAATAAAGATAGATCCGTGAATGTCACTTGTCACTTCCTTTTTTTTATATAAACACAAAATGGGCAACGAGATGAACGAAAACGGGTTATTTTCATTTAGAAATATGTTAATTATGCGGGTTTAAAACTATGGTAAGCATATCAATCTACACCTGGTAATATATCCTCCACATTGGAAAATATTTGAAACCCTCTAAATGTTTTTTTTTTTCATACAAATGAATGGATGGATCTCGCCATGATTCTTTAAGTATCTTGGCAACTTGTATGTGTTGTCTCTGCAGTCCGCCTTTGTAGTGTTTTTCACATTATGTGCGTAAAGTTTATTATATAAACTTGCATCGTGTAAGTGAATAATGTTTTAGGTTTAAAAATTAGTATATCGGTTTGAAATACAGTCAGTTGCGAACCGAAACAGGTAACTCAGGTAACCACATCCTACCCGTTCCCCGGATATGGCATATCACCATAACTTTTCGCAGGCGGTGCAAATGAACCGGACCATTCGCATAATTGTTATGTGTGCGTATGTGTTTTTTAATGTTGTTGGGAAATATTTTAGATGACTTTCGGGAAGTTAGTAAGTAAAGGTCGCAAAAGTTTAAGAAAATAATAATTGTACGATTTGTTATTCTTAAAATTACTAACAAAATGTCTTGTTACTATTGTCTTATGTACTAACAAACTTTTGTATTTACTTTATCTATTGGGCTATAGTAAAGTCTGGAAAAAAATGATTATCTTGTCGTCTCACTCGCTCGCTATACTGTGTGAATGAAACGGCACAATAAGCTCGTTTGTTTGACCGCGTATTGTGATAGTTGATGAGGTACTTCATAAAGAGGTGTATTACTATCTAGTGCTGCAAAACTATATCTTTACTAAGATTATAAAGCTGAAGCTTAGATTTCAAAGAGTTTGTATGTTTTTTTTTTGTTTCGCTTATAAGAAGCTACATTATTCCGAAGTTTATAATTTAAAAAATTTGACGAAGTCGCGGGCTAAAGATAGTAGATAATAGACTTACAGGTGCAGAAGTCCCGTCGTCATTCGACACAATGGTGACAGTGGTGGCATTGCTGAAGTCACGGACACTGATCTTCTCCGGCATTAACTGAAATGCAATAAACAAACAAATAATAATTCTTTCTTTCTTTTCGTTGTTTTTTGACTGATATGATCTGATTTAAGGAGGAGGGGGGGGGACCCTGACAAATGCTCAAAGTCAAAATTGAGGGCGGTTAGCACATATTTATAAAATAATTTCATTAATTTTGTAAATAATAATAATTCGCATAAATTACTCAAATAGCCTATTAGTTTCAACCGAAATCCGAAATGTAAAATCTTTACACTTATATTCTCTTCTGGGTGTAAAACGACAGGATAGAATCAGTAACACCACGTTGCGTTCTAAAACGGGTATATTAGACGTAGGCAAAAAGGCTGCCCGGCTTAAGTGGGATTGGGCGGGTCACGTCAGCCGCATGCAGACTAACCGCTGGGCGAGAGTCTCCACGCAATGGGTGCCTGAAGATGGACGGCGTCGCCGAGGAAAAGCAAGAGAGCAAAGAAAGAGATGGCGAGATGACCTAGACGCATACCACGAGGGCTGGTTCGAGGTGGCGCTAGATAAAAGATCCTGGAAGGACTTGGGGGAGGCCTTTGCCCAGCAGTGGGACAGCACAGGCTAAATAAAAAAAAATTCAGTGTGTACTTATGTACGCGCGTGAGAAGTTATACTTCTTCGAGTCACAAAATAGCAACGAAGGCAGTAAGTAGTTCAGCATGTACGTCAGAGATGGCGTTGTTTACAATTACTCCCGTGAGAATTTTGTGTGACGGTGTGCGCGCGCATCGTAAAATTTCACTCTCATCATTTTTTCATAACGCGCCTAAAGAAGTATAACTTCAATAACTTCAAAAAAAAATTCTCTTATTCACTATCCTATCCTCTTTTAATATAAATTGTCTTAATTTTTTTAAAGATTCCACATTGCTGAACTGATAAGGTGTCATCTTTAAAGGATGGTAAGTAATTATTGACCAAAGCGGCTAAATAGCTAGATCAGGTCCTGGATATGATGATGAAAGACATTCACGTCTTTGTTTTCAATAGTTGTTCTAGGCAACACACATACACATAGGAGTATATTTTCTTACCTCAACGCAGTCGACAGCCACATGTACTGTGTGGTTTGAAATGGAAGCGTGTATCTTATGCCAACCAGGAGTGAATATCTGGAAAATAAATCACGATCAGTTTCTCATCATAATAACGATATTTTTTTCTATCTTCAACACAGTACAAAAAATGCAATTCAACATTAATTGTGTCGGGAGGAATCTGTACTTATGTATGTCATAACACCAAAGTAATGCGATATTTGTTGTTTAATTTGATACTTCTTGGTACCCCTTGGTTAACCCTGAAACAACCACCAGTAAACTGTTATGTGTTGTCAAAACACGATTTCCCCATAGATTTTGTGAGACAATAGGGTGATGTCTTCATTTACTTGCCAACTTAATTGACTGTCTATTTATTGAGTTTTTTATAGTGACTAAAAATCAATTTTTCCAGTTAATTGAAAATGTATCGGGTTTTCAGAGCTAAAATAAGATGTAATTTGAGGAGTGGTGTCTTAAAATGATTGGTTAATAAAAAAATCTTAATTTCAAACCATGCCCATAATAATTACAAGTAGTAATAAACGTTTTCAGGACATTTGAGTCCTGTTTATTTGAATAACCTGTAGGATGCTGTTAGTGTTACCCCGCACTCTGTTTAATAACGACGCAAACCGCTTGCTCACGATGCCGATGCATAGAAGCCGTGTACCATGGCCTCCGCAAACATACTGGAGCCACTACAAAAACGGGGCAGCCCTAACAACATCCTAAATTCATTGTTATTTTGGACTCGTATGGCGTGCATGCCCGTAACCCGTGCCGTGGCCTGTGGGGTGTCCGGGCTAGAATAGCACCCCCCAATTCATCCCGAGGGTGTCGTCGAAGGCGACTAAGGGAAAATCCGGAAGTCGGGCAGCAGCGGCTTCCGTGTACTTAACAACCTCACTGCGATCCCCAAGACACCTGCCAAATGTGGGGATTATGGCAACGCCCTCATTTATGGGGGAGGCCTTTGTTCAACAGTGGACATCTTCAGGCTGATGATAATGACGATGATGGCGTGCATTACCTCCCAACTATTAAACATGACCCTGGACCCTCCGATGAAGACTACGATCTTCTTTGTGACGGGCAGCATGGTGAGCGAGAACTGCAGGCTGGAGAGGGAGCGTGCTCGCACCAGACTCCAAGGCCGTCGCTGACCACGAGCGTTGAAGGTTCCAACAACGGTGAAGTGGGGAGGCAGGCCCGTTGGAAATACGTCACTATGGGTAAAAGAGTTAAGAGAAGTTTAGTTTAACCTAGCCACGTGAAAAAAGCATAAACGTGCCCTCGGCACCAAACTAAGTTACATACTCTATGGAATTACGAATATGAGACTGTCATGTAGTCGTGATCGTGGCGTGATGAGTATATTTTGGTTTGTTGTATGTCACAGTCAAAACTCTTAACCAGTTAAAACTACTTTTGGCTGGTTTCAGTCAAAACCCATATTAAGATAAAACGCGTTTGCGTTACAAAATCAAAAATACGGAACGTCTTAGTTTAAGTTATAAGAATCACTACAAAACCAAAGTCAAGGTCCCCCATCCCCGTTCCATCATCGGACGAGCAGAGATACGGCGAAGCGTCACCGCTATATGGTTGAAGTTCCACGGTCTCGAACCAAGCGCTTTGACTCCACATTTATTGTGCGAACTGCCAGACTGTGGAATTCCCTGCCCGCCTTTCTGTTCCCTGATAAATATAATCTGGGTATCTTTAAGGCACGAGTGAACCGGTTCATCTTAGGCAAGCGCGTGTTCCAACTTAGGCCGCATTATCACTTACGATCAGGTGAATTGCGGTCAAACGCAAGCCTATTTAATAGTAAAAAAAAAACCTACCAACCTAATTGGTTTCTAAATATTAAGGATAAATTTAAACCGTTTAAAAGTAGTTTTGACTGATTTTTATAGTCAAAAGTAGTTTTGACTGGTTAAGAGTTTTGACTGTGACATATACATGACTGTGGCATGGTTTCAATTTTTTGCGTGATTTTGTAAGTTGCATCTCAGCTTCTCACATTATGTAACAAAAGGCAGATACACCGCGCGGAACACTGAGAGTGTAGCCACAGATTGTAGGAATAAGTACCTACAATCTCGTGATTGTATTCGCTTTTGAATTTTGATTTGTTTTTTTTTTAAGTTCGTGCTATATCTGACTTGTGTCAGTACAGTAAGCGCGTTGTAGGTATTCGCTTTTGAATTTGCTTATATTGCTTTTTTGGCTTCACTTTTAGTTTTCCGCGCGGTCTATCTACCTTTTGTTTCATAATTTGAGCTCAGCATCAGGTTGTTTTAGGATCAAAATATATATCGCATTGAATAGTAAACAAGCCGACGACGGCCCACTTGATATTAAGTAGTCACAGCTGCCTATAGACGGTTTCCATCCGAGAGACAAAGTTGAAATGTCCATATGCCTGTAATTACACCAGCACCCATACTCTTCAAACCGGAGGACAGCAATGCTGCTTTTCAGCAAGTATGATGGTAGTACCTACTTCCCTGGACGAGCTCCGTCACAAAGAGCTCTTTTACTACTCAAAAGTCAAAGTCAAAGCATTTATTTCAATATAAACCATTTACAGGCACTTTTGAACTGTCAAGGAGTCGATTAGTTAGTCAGAAAGTTGAAGCTCTCTATGTAGAAGAACGAGGAAGAAACTCCACGGACACTCTTTTAAATCAAGTTTTTACAAACTACTGGTTACATTATTCTTATTGCTTCTATATGTGAAAACAATGCAGGTAAAGATAAACACAAAACATTATAAAAAAAAGGATCAAAATTAAAGAGTTGACCAATCTCTACTGACAGCGCCCGTACACGAACATGACGCGTGGACCAGCACCATTCAGCTCAACCATTTTGAAGGGAGCCGAAAGATCCAACGCACGTGTCACCATCAGCAAGATATTTGAGTGAGCATGACATACTTTTTTACACGCTTTTTATTAGCTTCATCTGTATGTTTGTATGCTTGTTTGTAACCGACTTCTTTGGGCGCGATTTTGACCCACTTTAAACGGCCAGATTTCGTTCAAACTTTGTAGATTTATCGAGGACCGATGACAATACACTAATTTGATAAAATTATTTCATTTTTCAAACTAAAAAGTAAAAAATAAATAATAGTTTAAAAAAAACCAAAAACACGCTTTTTATAGAAAACCAAACTAAAAAATAGAAAATAAATTTTAATAAATTTAAATTAAGAAAAGTGTCAAAAATTTAAATAAATATAAATTAATAACAGTGTGAATAAAAAAAAAAAAATTTTAAAAAAAGCGTGGAGTGCTTTTTAAGATATTATCAAAATGATAATCACTCTACTCATATCTGTCAATAAAATATTTATAACTATTGACACCATGCACCCCACGCTTTTTTTAATTTTTTTTTTATTCACACTATTATTAATTTATATTTATTGAAATTTTTAACACTTTTCTTAATTTAAATTTATTTTCTATTTTTTAGTTTGGTTTTCTATAAAAAGCGTGTTTTTAGTTTTTTTAAACTATTATTTTTTCATTTTTTTTATATTGTTATAGGCTTGCATTTGGCCGCAGTTCACCTGATCTTAAGTGATGATGCGGCCTAATACTACTACTGTCATTAATGAATATATATTTACAAGATAATATTCAACACACTTTCAATTTTAATGCAATATACTCTTCGCTTCTTCCATGCTGCCATACTTACTGCAAAGGCAGAGTCAAATTGACATCGATCCCGATCCTGTATGCCCTCTGCAAGTCCTGTGATCCCTGAACCAGGGTGATGCCCTTAGTGTTAGGCTGGTCCATCTTGTACACGGCTATCAGGTCTACTGTTTGGAAGTCTATGTCTCCTGGCATGTGGGGAGAGCAGGGTGCGGCTATGTCCGCCAAAGGGCGCTCTGATGTAGTAGTAGTATCTAAAGCAGACATTGGAGAAAGGTTATTAGTAAACAAATAAACGGCTTCAACTCAACTCATTTATTTCAATGACAACATTTACAGGCACTTTTGAATTTTCAAGGAGTCGGTCAGTTAGTAAAAAAGGGGCCTATGGGGCCCCCATGGTATAGAACGAGCAAAAACTTCACGGATACTCTTTTCAATCAAGTTTTTACAAATTCCTGATTAGTTTATTCTTGTTGCTCCTATCCTATGTGATAGCAATACAAAACAACGAAAAAAAAATTTGATAAGCCAGTTGAGAAATGACCAATCTTAGCTGTCAGCGACCGTTCACGAGCATAACGCGTGGCGTGGATCAGCACCAATAAGTTGAACCATTTTGAAGGGAACTAAACGATCAAACACATGCGCCACCATCAGAGAGATATTTGAGTAATGATTATAGGTCATTAACGAAGCATGTCACAGAAATGAGAATGTTGCGTTGGTCGGGAGGTGTTACTCAATTAGACAAAATTCGGAATGAGTTTATCCAAGGCACTTTTTAAGTTGCAGGTGTAAATGATAAGATGGTTACGCTGGTATGGTCACGTAATGCGCAGGGATGGACACCACATGACGAGACGAGTGATGTATATAGACGAGGGCAAGAGGGGCAGAGGTCGCTCGCCAACAACCTGGGCTAGAACCATCTCCAAGGACATGACGATGCTAGGCTTAACGCCAGCAACGACCCAAGATCACAACAAGTGACGATCAAGTATCAGGAAGGCCGACCCCAAATAGGCAATCTGCCAAGAGAAAGATTGAAGGAATGAAAAACAGACAAAGAAATGTCACATGTGTCTGTAAATACCAGACACCCATACCAAACCAAAACAGCAAAGCTGCTTCCGTCCGGGGAAGACTCCAGAATTATACCAAGAATTAACTGGGTACCGGTAATGTGACCCGAAGAAATACTGCTTCATAGCAAAAACAGTTGCGTTCACATGAAGCTTTATCAACAAACGTAGTCATAAATTATCTTGAATCAGCATTTCAAAATGTAAATTGGAAACCATTTGATATTGACAGAATTGGTTCAGACCAATTTGACCAATTCTGCCAATACAAAGTGTTTTTTAATGTTAGGTTATGAGATGTAAATTACCAATGACTATTTTGGGAGACTAGAAGCAAGAATAGATGTTTGTTTTTTTTCTTTTGAGTTAATTATTACTGTTTTAAATTATTTGTTAGTCTCACCTGTTTCTCCATTGCTGGGCGGGTATGATGATATCACGATTATGAATAGTGTAAACCTGAAATGGAATATTACAAAAATTAAATTCCCTAAGATACAGCTTGTTCTCTGTTCTTTTACCGTATTTTTTTATTTATACTCAAAAATAGCAATAAAACGATTTATTTTTTTAAATAATATGGTCCGAGATCCTGAAATTTTTAAGAACAGGTAGAGCAATATATAGTTAAAAAAACGTATGAGTACTTGCTAGCTTGAATACTGGGCCCATTCTCAGGTACCAAAAGTACCTTACCTGCTCACGTTAATTATGAACTCTAACTTTAATATTCTGTTTTATATATATTGTTAAAACCAACATAATTTATAGCCAGAAACTTTCAGCGGGCCATAACTTCCATCAGACGACAGTTCCGACCTTTAATCTTAATACTTCTGCCATCTTCCTGACCTAACATTGACCGGCCACCCTGCCCCCAAAGTGTAGATGCATCAAATAAATTAAGCCATCAGCCGTGTTCTACTTTCAGCCATCAAATCTCGATACACTGAGGTCAACAAATAATTGATCTGCGTCCACTGCCACTTGATTTGACCTTCAACAGTCAATGAGTGGACAGCGAGTCAATTTGATAGGTTCCTTAACGGTTTCGTGACGTCAATACGTTTGAGTGGGTCAATGTAACGAAATATTATTGCCTCCTTGTGGTACGAAAATGTGCTAATATTTTTGGCAATAAATGTAGTAGTTTCGAGTGCCTAAATGATAAATAACACAGAGCCTACTCAACCGAAGATAGAAACGTGAAAATGGGAGATATTCCTCAGGGATTTCAGACTTTGATGGTAATGCAAAAATGTTTCAATATTTCTCTATTCGTAGGTATACTAAAAAGGTAACGGAACCCAGTTACTTTTATTAATCTATACCTACCTGGAAGTCGAGTTTTAATTTAATTGTAGAGCTTACAATGAATACTTCTAAAGAAATTGATAAGGCGTTGATACTTGGAAGAGCGTGGGACATAACTTAGGTACCTTTGGATACCTACGATGTGGCATAAACACATGTCATGCGAATGTCAGCAGATATAGCGGCTAGACAGACAAATATACAGTATGATAATAAATTAAAGGCGTTCCCTTTAACCGGTATCTAAGGCGTTGTCCTAGGTGAACCACAAACGCGATAATGCGACGCGACGCGTAAAACGTCAAATAGTCGTTGTATGTACTTGTGGCCTATGTAGTCGCCATAATCAATGTGGTTGGTTTGTTGGCCATACAAATATTTTTTCCGAGCGGGAATGGAACCCTTGACACGCAGCGCCGCAATCAATTACTCAACGACTGCTCCAACCGTGCTGTCAAATACATATCTTAATAAAGATCCCCATTTTTTTAAATCCAAATACTGTTTATTGTTTTTAATTATCAATTGTTTATTATTTTTTTACATCTATATTCTGAGTAATGCTAATCTAGTTGCACTTATTACCGTATCTTAATTTTGTTATTGTTAATATGCGGGTAATGTAGTGGGCTGCAATATTATTAATACTACTTACTTATGAGCTACCTATGCTATTTGTAAACATTTTATATTTTAGCTGTATATTGACCCATAATAAATAAATAAAGAATCAAGTTTGAAATTAATCACTCTAATTACGTTAGGTATATTCGGTATCGTAAAACAGCACAAATTCGACGTAAAATTATTCAACTCAAATACTGTCTCATTTTGCGCAACGCAATTTATGCTCATTTAAGCTATAGCCTGTATAAATTACTCCGAACATAAAACTAAGTACCTAATTGCAACTACGAAGGAAACTGCCGACGCGGACGGCCCTAACGAAGACAAATGAAAACTTGCGTTTCTCCTTCATTGAAACTTGGAAGTTAACCTTTACTTTATCGAAAAGGAAATAAAAGATAAATAAGAATTTATTGTCATGTCAGCTGTACAATGCATCCATAATCTATACTTTATATTATAAAGAGGTAAAATTTGCTTGTTAGTTTGTAAGTTTGTATGTAGGGGGTAATCACTGAAACTACTCCCCTCCTTGAGTGCTGTATGCTATATTGCATTATCAAAAAATTAGGGATCCTTGAGAGAATTGACGCGAACGAAATCGCGGGCAAAGTGCTAGATATTGAACCCGCTAATCTTCGGTACTGCAGGCCCCTTATTCACAACCATTCGATACGTTTCCATGTCGGTAAGGAACCGTATTCGACAATCTCATTTCCGACTTCAGTCTTCGTATCGAATTTGAACTGTCAAAATTATTCGGTTTCGGATTTGTGAATTGCGTTTGAAGGACATCTTCGATATCTTTTGACTTTCGATTCGGTACGGAATCGAATTGAATGATTGTGAATAAGGGGCAGTCTGATTTTCAAAATTTATTCACTAATAGGTACGTTATCCCTGAGGGTTATACTATAAAAAGTCGCGGGCAAAAGCTAGTCAGAAAAACAAACCTGATCCTGTAGATTTTTTTAACTCAATTTATTTAATTCAGGAATCATTAAAAAGCATGCTGTATACAGACTCTTTCAATGCAAGGCTCAAGGCATTTCCATTGGTAAGATGTCTCTACTCTATGGAAAATTTGTAATCAGTTTCTTGAATTGTTAAAATGTTGTTTCATTTAAATTGATTTATTGAAATTATACAATGTAGATCAAACTTTACGTATAAACAAACCTTCTAATTCCTTTTAATTCTTGTAAATGCAAATTGTAAACAATATTCTTTTTAAAAGAGTATGTATGGAGTTTCTTGCCCATTCTTCTCCATACGAAACTACCATTTGGAATGGGCAACTAGATTCAAATTTTACAATATGACGTTCAAAAGTGCCTATAATGGTCTAATTGAAATAAATGATTTAACTTTTGACTTTGACTTCCTCTTAAATCACTTTAACTATTGTTGAAAACTGCATTAAAATCCGTTGCGAAATTTAAAAGGTGTAATCGTACCTACATACGGCGGGAGCGACTTTGTTTTATACTATGTAAAAATAAAGAAGATAAGTACGTCTGAAATGGCCAATGCGCCTTGACTAAATGGGATGAATGCTGGTACCTTCTCTGAATGAGAAGAGGCATTTGTCCTGCAATAGGACAATAATAGGCTGGTATTACCTATAGGTTGAAAGTGGCATAAAACTGGTAGAGTAGCGGCATTTTCTATCGAACACTTTACGAAGTCGCCTTGTGGTAGGCACGAGGTGGCTTAGGGAACTATCAATTTAGAGATGAATTAAAGATCGAGGTTACAACAAAAGCATTACACTTTTAATTTGGTTTAGACAGTATTCTTGTAGCACACTAGTTTAGAAAAGAGGCTTAGGGCTCAGACGGTAGACGGGCGTGGTAGGCTGGAAAAACGTGGTCTTCATTTCGGAGAGGTGACTGTGAGACACTTAACTCGTCGCTGCTGGCCGGGAAAGAAGGGCAGCGTCTTTTTATTTTTTTTCGGAATGGCATCTCGCAGGTCATCCTAGGAGGTTGTCGGCTGCTTAACCGGACTTTCATGTGGTGCCTTAAAAATTATTATTTTTAGGACCTCCAGCCAACGCAAAATAACTTACAAAGTTTGTAAGTTATTAGTCGCTTAGTTTGTATTACAAACTAAGCGACTAACTATACACGCTAAGGGCACCCCCTGTGGGGTACGAGCCTCGGCTTAGGGCGTCGCTGGGGGAGGACAGCAAAGGGACAGGCTGGATCGGATTTCCATTATTTAGGGACGAATTTAAAGCTACAGGCTCAGCGGCGCGGGCTGGCACGAGCAAGGGTCGGGGAGGGAGGGCAGCGTCTATCGCGCGGAGGTTTAAATAGGTCAGCGGGGGCTGCGTCAAGGTTGTGCGGGGTGTGAAGTGCTGGATCGTTGCTATTGCGGCCCGCGTCACAACTTGTGAAACATTTCGGGCCACAGATAGAAGCGGTCATCATCATCAACATTTCAGCCGAAAGACGTCCACTGCTGGAATTAGGCCTCATTGACCGGTCCCTTGCGACTCGCATCCAGCGGATCCCCGCAACCTTTCATCATCGCAACCAGGTCATCGGTCCATCTAGTGGGAGGCCTTCCAACGCAACGTCTTCCGGTTCGCGGTCGCCACTCCAGAACTTTTTAGCCCCATCGGCCATCCGTTCTGCGAGCAATGTGCCCTGCCCACTGCCACTTAAGTTTGGCAATTCTTCGGGCTGCGTCGGTAACCTTGGTTCTCTTGTGGATGTCCTCATTTTATCACACAAGGAAACTCCGAGTCCTCTCCATTGCCCTTTGGGTGACTTTAAGCCTTCTGATGAGGCCATGCGACAATAATAAAAGCTGAAACTGTATTACGCACTATGATTAAGGAGAGTTAAAGTGAACCGGTTTGCGCACACACTTGTGCATCATAGCTATAATCTCCTGCGTAGTCTCCATTGTGATCGACCGCCTTGACCGAAATTCAGTTGGGGAAATATTAAGAAACCCCTATGTTCTACCTAAGTCCCAGATCCGCCTGATAGGCAACGACCCTCGCTGCCTTAGCCTACTAATCTGTCATTAACCAAAACAAGAGTTTATGTAGGTATATTCGTGTGAGAATATTCTCTGGCCTAACCATCCTAAGAATATCAAAATACTTGATTTTGCCCGCGGCTTTCGCTGTGTTTTTTTTATCCGCTCCAATGTGATAGCCGCCTTCAGGAGGCGTTGGCTATTTTTTAACTAATGTTTCTGCTAATTAGACAGTTGAGCTCAGAGCTCTACCGATCCCTAAATTGTTCGATAATAAATAAAATATAGCACTCGAGAGTTCATCATCTGCCTAGTCTTTTCCCAACTATATTGGGGTCGGCTTCCAGTCTAACCGGATGCAACTGAATACCACATGTAGCGAGTCGAGACTTTCTGGCTTCCGACTACCCATAACGACTGCCAACGTTCTACAAATGACAGTCAGGACCAACGACTTTACGTGCTTTCCGAGGCACGGAGGAAACTCGGTATGGAAGAGCCTATCCACAGACCGACCGCGGCCAGCGTGGCTTAACCTTTGACCGATCGATCTGTACGGCTTAACGTAGCGAAATAATTTTCAGAATCGGCCCAGTAATTCTTGAGATTAGCGCGTTCAACAAACAAACTCTTCAACTTTATAATATTAGCAGGAATAGATATACGAAAGAGATTTCATATTTAGCTGTCTTTCTCCTATGTAAAGCCTAAAAACACGAATCATGATGACCATCACATCACATAAGCATCTTAATTAATCTTGGACACATGTCTCTCAAAGATGAATTACTCAATGTACCGCCAACGCGCTCCATTCAAAAGTAGTCTGGTCATATTTTGATCTATAGGTAATTAAACTAGATGAAATATAGATAAGATAAGAAAACTAGTTTCTAAGCTTAACTCAAAATCTCATACGAGATTACAAAATCATTTTCTCACAAGTAAATTGGACATTTCTTATGGAAAATCCGAAAATCGCGTTAAAACTCTGTTTCAAAAAGTCGACTGACTCTTTAGAGTTATAATAAGTTTGTGTTTTACTATGAAATTGCCGTTTTATAGTAATAGATACTTTGAATTGACATTAAACCTTCATAGTGTGAGATATTCGAGTGAAACTTTTTTTACGTTACACCCAAGAAGCTTTTAGATAAAAGTGGAGGCAACACTATAAATACCTAAGTGAAGCCAACTGTGGGCAGATGCTCTCTTTCTAAATGCATAAATAAGATAAAGAAAACACATATCACTGTCTCGTTCTTATGTATGCATTCAGAAAGAGAGCATCAGCCCACAGTTGATTTCAAGCTTTTGTTCTAAGTGTTGGCTCCATTTATACCTATATCTTCATGGTTACACCTATGAGATTTTTCTTTAAAAACTGTGCAACATTAGATTTTCGAATTTCAAATGTTTTTTTTTATTCAGCTTAGACGGAAAAGATGAATCCTTCGAAAATCCGAGTAATTTTTGAATACGAGTTTCGACACGGAACTAACGCGGCAAAAACGGCTCGCAATATCAATGCTGCGTTTGGAGAGGATAACCACCGATAACCGTAAGCAAAAAAATTCAATGGCAAGCATTGCTGTTGCGGCGTTTGACCTGGTCAACCCAGGTCAAACGCCGCAATAAAAAGGTAATGGTAACTGTTTGATGGTCTCTTTTTGGTGTTATTCACAATAGCTTTCTCAGGTCTAGTCAAACAATATCAGCAGATGTTTACTGTGCCGAACTTCGCACAATGATGGCGAAACTGGCAATGAAAGACTTGAATCGATCTTCACCATTATTGCTCCATGATAACGAGAGACCTCACACTGCACGGGACACCGTTGTAACTGTACAGGAGCTGCAGTTAGAACCCATACGTCAACCTCCGTACTCGCCAGATTTAGCTCCAACCGACTACCATTTTTTTCGTGATTTGGACAATTTTCTACGTGGTAAATTTCTTCCCAGGAGGCATTACAAAATGCTTTCACACAGTTTGTCGAATCTAGATCCCCGGAGTTCTATCGCAAAGGCATAAATGAACTTCTGATTAGATGAAAGCAATTAGCAATGTATCGATAATGAGGGTAAATATTTGGATTAAATTAATATGCTACATCATGGAAAAACGAGTTTTAATTTTGCAGTATAAATCGGTAATTTCATAATTTAACCCCTAATAAAATTATGTATCTTGCGCATACATATCAAGTTTCATTAAAATTTGTTGATTAATTTCCACGATATTGTACTTAAAAAACTCAAGATTGTATGAGATACATTAAAGCGTAAAAGCTATTAAACAAAAATGATGAAATGCAAACGTTAATAGAAACTGTACATAATATTATGTATGTTTACGAGCGCATGATTCGGCGATGTGATACGATCGTTTAATTCATTTGTTTCGTTTAGCGGAGTGTGCCGCTAACGACATTCGTCATCGTATTAGGTTCCTTGGATGTTTGTCCGTCGAAGAAGTAATTATGTAGATAGCTAATAACCACATGTGACATCTGTGACATGGGTTCCTGTTTGACTGTGTCAATGACGTTTTAAAGTCCTGAAAGTTAATCTGGCATCTGGGGTCCCATCACGAACGCGTATTCGCGAGAGGATTTCTGAATTGTAAATACGACTACCCCATAGTATTTTGGTTTAATTTTATACGACGACAGGCAGTTTAACTCATTGACATGAAAGCCTTTAAACTGAATAAATCTATAGGTACTATTAATATTATAAACAGGGAAAATTTGCTTGTATGTTGGGGGTAACGTCCGGAACTGCTCATCCGATTTCAAAACTTCTTTCACCAATAGGAAGCTACGATATCCCTGAGTGCTTTATGCTATATTTGATTATATTAAAATAAGGGATCTGTAAGAAAATTCACTCTGGCTATTTCCAAATTAAAAAAGTCGATCGTGTTTGCGTAAATAAACTTTTACTCGGTACCTACTCTCTTGTGCCCTCTGAACAATAAGCAGCCGATATACTTTGATGAAAAATAAATAAGCAATGACTTTAGTCTTCACTGTCCATCACACTATATACAAACAATTTGACTTAAAATTGTTGGTTTATAACAATTGACTTTGAGGCATAATAAACACACATTTTAAAAAAAGGTGAAACAAAATTTGTTTCACAAGAAAGAAAAGAAAGTTAATTTAACCATACAAAGACATGTACCAGCCTATAATAATAATAATAATTCTTTATTTCAGACCACTAGTCCTAATTATAATTGTCCCACTCCTCTTTTCATACAGAGAAGATATGAGCATTGACTACCACGCTTAGTGAAGGCGCATTGGCGATTGCAGAGACTCATATTAATATAACCCCAGGTAAACAAAAAAAAATAGATAATTATGCCTAAATATATACGTATATCGTAAGGTAATATTTAAACAGAGTTCTGTATTTCCAACTGAAAAACGATTCGTTCTGAATTTAAAAGGTGGATAATGAGCAAATAAAAAAAAAATACCAGTAATGGAAAAACTCCTCATAGATAGTAAAAAATAAAAACTTACCTAAAAACCGCCATGTTACTTAAAATTACGAACTCGAGCGCATACCGAGCGCGCGCGCCGTTCCGCGCAAGCCAACCGTCCGCGTCTTATCGAACTCTTACTGACTCGACTGGACTGCTCGGTACGGCTGAGATTTGACAACGCACATTGATATAAATATCTATTAATTCCTGACAGCACAGAACCGTAATTGAGTATAAAATGCATAAGTTCACGATTCTTCTACAATGTTACAAATGAGTGTATGGACAAAATTTGTTCTAATCGAAAACTTAAATCTTAAACTATATTTGTACAAAGATTGCTTTTATACAAAAGCTATTTTCGTGGCAGCATCTTAGGTAGGTAGAGAGCGTAAGAGCACCGCCAGGACTCGCCAGCTGATGGCCTAGGGTGGGGCAAGTTGAAATATGGTGGATAGAAAAGTATGAATTTTTTGAAGTTATACTTCTTTAGGCGCGTTATGAAAAAATGATGAGAGTGAAATTTTACGATGCGCGCGCACAGCGTCACACAAAATTCTCACGGGAGTAATTGTAAACAACGCCATCTCTGACGTACATGCTGAACTACTTACTGCCTTCGTTGCTATTTTGTGACTCGAAGAAGTATAACTTCTCACGCGCGTACATAAGTACACACTGAATTTTTTAATTTTTACAGTAAGGCACATGAAGCTTTTGGATTCTCTAAGTGGGGAGGGAACTGCCCCTACCTACCCCCCCTTGCCGACGCCCTTGGGTAGGTACCTACTAAAATAACTAATTAATTATTTTTTTTCAAGCTGCACAGTTAATTTTGAAAGAGTGTAAGTTTGTCAAGTTGTTATTTATTTTAAATGATTATTTTGATGTATTTAATAGGTACCGAGTCTGTAACTTTACTTACTAGCATCGCTTTGGTTTTCCTATTAATTGTATGCGTAAATAAATAAATAACAACTAACCACACTCAGTACCTGCACAAATATTTTTATTTATTTATTTAACCGCAGTCACAGCACCGCAATGTAGAAATAACTGCGATCACAAGATCATTAAATAACACTCCTTTTTTTGAGCAGTCGTGTACAAACTAAATAAACTAACTTGTGTACTTAAAAAAACTCTTTGATATTTAGATCTATCATTCCCGCCAATTTCCAAAATCAGGAGTCAAAATATTTTTTTTCTAACAAAAATATTCTCGCCTGCCAGTACCCATAGGCACTGTTAAACCTTTTCGATTGAAATCATTCAGGGGGTCTTATCATTTCGTTTGCAGACAGTGCCAATAATAGTTGCAATGTCCAGAAAGAATCATGGCAGGATTTGTACAAATAAAATAGGATGTTTAGAGAAGTTGAAATTCAAATTTTTATATTCTTGGGTACCTAAAGAACATCGTCAGGCATTTATAATATTTTTAAAACCCCGCAAAAAAAAAAGTTAACAAGTTTAACGAAAAGCTCATTATTTCAGAACAAAACGGTCACTGACAGTAACAGTGACACTGACATTCGCCGTTTCGCAGTTCTTACATTGAAATTGCATCGTTTTAAGGGAAATAATATCACAAATATTGTTTTTTTTTCCACACACTTGTCACATCACTTGTCTGTCAATTTTATAGATCCTTTAACGTCGCTGGTCACTTTATTTTTTTTATAAACACAAAATGGGCATCGAGATAAAACGAAAAAGTGTTATTTTCATTTCGTAATATTTTAATTATGCGGGGGTTTAAAAATATGCGAAGTATATCAATCTGCTCCTGGTAATGTGTTCTTCACATTGGAAAATATTTAAAACCCTCTAAATCACTTTTTTTTTTCATACAAATGAATGTATGAATCTCGCCATGATTCTTTAAATCGCTTAACTTTTCTCAATACCTTTATAACTATTATTGGCCAGCTTGTATGATAATCTCCTGTTTAGACAAATGCATCAGTTGGTCAAATAGGACGTCCCTTAGACCTCAACGGACAAAAGTTTAATGAATGCACATGGCGCATGCCACTTGATCCTTTCCTTGTTTCTGTACGATTTCAGAAACTCGTAAGTTCATCAAATAAATTAACCGCTGCTGTAGTACCTACTTTCTTATGTTTGAATCAGTATTGTCCGTTGACTTGCATCTTGTACCTATCTCCTGTCAAGCCAATGTCACAGTAAAGATATCTAACAGTATTGCGACTCGGCCCTGTCCTTGAAATAATTACCTACATGCGCGCAGTACCTTAACGTGCGATAGGGTTGTCCCGCGTGCAGTGTTTTAATTTCTTCCTAGTGTGTGTTTTATTTTCTTTCTAGTTTTGTGATTATAAATTTGTAGTGTTTTATTTTCCTTTTAGTTTTGTGATTGTAAATATAGGTATATAATAACTTCATTTAATAAAAAAAAATGAAATACGTAAATGAAATGGGAAGTGTTCAATAAAAATGCATGTTATGTTTTTAATTATAAGTTTAATAAAAAAACCACCCTTATTTTGAGACTGAAAGATATTTGCGCCTCAGTCGCAGACATTCAAGGCGTCTCAAAAAAAATATTTCCCTTTATTCTGCAATCCTTACAAACTTCAACACCTACTTCTTACTTAACCAAAATGCAAAACAGCTGACAAAACCTCTAACTACCTACTACAAAATCTTACTTAAAAAGTAACTAATACTGTAAATCTTACTAAATAGGTAGATACAGAGTCCAGCACAAGCTGGAGCAACAATCTGTCAAATTTCTTTGATAGATTTTCAATTTAATTACAAAAGCGTAAGGTTCATATTCAATTGGGGAAATTATAAATTTTTTAATGGCCTGATGTGCGGCGTCTGTACCTATCATTTACTCTCATAATCATTTTATAATGATATTTTGTTTAATTCAATACTATATGTAAGTAGCTAGTACATAAGTAGGTAGATAGATAGCCTAGCCTAAGAAACTACCTAGGTAGGTACTTACCTGTTCGTTTTAACACGAATGTAGGTAGGTCGCTTTTTCACCCTATCTACTTATTTGTTTATTATTCCAGGTACCTACTTTACTCGGTAGAAAAAGCTAAAAACTTACCTTTTAAAAAAAGAAACAAATTACGTACTGTACCTAGTAGGTATACAATTTTTTTAATAGTCTAGTAACGAGGTACCTATAGTCTGGAAGTAATTTTTTTATAGTCTATTAAGTTCCAGGAACATTATAGTCTTCGGAGTTCCCAGGTAATTTAAAAAATGTTATCTCTGGGTACGTTATTGACGAATTCAAGCAACCAAAAACAGCAAAATATTAGGTCCTTACATATGAAATTGCCGATACTTAATACTGGCAACTTTGAAATCAAATATTTTGTGTTTGATCAGGAATTCCAAATTCAAAATTATTTCAAAATAAAGACTTAAGAATATTGTTTTAAAATTCGTGTTTCATTTGTTTTCACGTCATTTGTTTGGGCTTGAAAATTGCTATAGCAACAACAATGGAGAAATTAAAAATTCGCAGTATTTCCGAATATGAGTTCCACCATGGCACCAGTGCAGCAGAAACAGCTCGAAGGATTAACGACGTGTACGGGTCCAAGCACCGCTAACGAACGAACGGTGCGTTTTTGGTTTCAACGTTTCCTTTCTGGAAATTTTGATTTACAAAATGAGCCTCGTGGACGACCGGATACTCAAGTGAATAATGAAGAATTAAAGGCGATAGTGGAAGCGGATCCATCTCAAAACACTTCTGAATTACCAGTAGCCTTTGGAGTAAGTGACAAAACAATCATTATCCATTTGCGTCAAATTGGAAAAGTGAAAAAGCTCGAAAAGTGGGTACCGTACGAATTGACTGAAGCACACCAACAAACACGCGTTGGTTGCTGCGCTTCTTTGCTCAATCGTCACAATTATGAGGGAATTTTAAATCGTATTGTCACTTGTGATGAGAAGTGGATCGTGTACGATAATCGCAAGCGATCATCACAATGGCTTAACCCTGGAGAACCGGCAAAACCTTGCCCCAAGCGAAAACTGACCAAAAAGAAAATTCTAGTTAGTGTTTGGTAGTCCTGTGCTGGTGTCATCCACTACAACTTCTTGAGATCAGGCCAGACGATTACTGCAGACATGTATTGTCAACAGTTGCAAACAATGATGGAAAAGCTCACCATTAAACAACCGAGACTGGTCAATTGCTCTAGCCCATTGCTCCTTCAGGATAACGCTCGACCACATACTGCACATCAGACGGTCGCCAAGTTAGAGGAGCTGCGACTGGAAACTCTGCGTCACCCACCATACTCTCCAGATCTTGCCCCAACTGATTACCACTTATTCCGAAATTTGGACAACTTTTTACAAGGAAAAAAATTCAATTCTAATGAGGCAGTCAAAACAGCCTTCAAGCAGTTCATCGATTCTCGCTCCCAAGATTTTTTTACCAAAGGGATCAATGAGCTTCCGATAAAATGGCGGAAGAGTATCGATAACAATGGTGCATACTTCGATTGACTAAATATATAATTTCTTTTAAAAAAGTTATTTTTAATTTTTTGATACCGAGCGGCAATTTCATATGTAAAGACCGTGTGTATGTGTATGTATGTCTAATACTATATTCGCCACTGAGGCGCATTCGAGACTGTCGGTATACTAATTTCTCTACTAACTTAAAAAGTGTAGGTACGACTCGCGTTCCGACCGTTTGTATGAAGATAGAATACTGTATAGATATCTTTACTGTGCCAATGTGTTCTCAATATGTAGGCATAAGTAGGTAGGTACCTACCTACAAAGGTAAGTAGTACTTACCGTTACACTACACCGTTACGTACAGTTTACACTAAATAACACAGCTGAACGATAGAGTAATAGTTTTTGAATAATTCTTTAATATTAATCAAGTCACAGTGTCATTTTTTCCGTGTCCAAATCTGGTTGATTTAGTCCATTTCTGCATAGGTACCTAATAGAGGAGAAGTTTTGACGAAAAAAACACATCGTGCGTACTGTTACAAGATAGCAGATGGGTAGGTTAGGTACATAAACAAACGTTATAAATTGATTAGAAGGTAAGTTTGCATATTCATAATTTTAATCCGACTTAGGTAGGTACCTACTTCTAAAATTGTAACGACACGCCATTTACATCAAGCAGAATTTAGAATGGTCTGTGACACAGCGATGACACAATAATGCATTAATTATTTCAATTAAATGACACTGTCAAGGCTCTGAGAATCTTTAAATAGGCCATCTTCCTGGAAGCAGTGCATGCCAACAAGGAATGCGATAGATTTCATTCGTTAATAGATTTTAATGGGCAGTAAGATAAACGCACGCAACACCAACAGTCTTTAATTTACGATTAAATAAGTTGGTAACAAATTATTAGTACCTTCCGTTGCTGCATGAGAATATTATCTGATTCTGAAGTTTGAAGTAAGATCAGAAAGGTCAGAGAGAGACCACGGTTACGGAGTTACGTACCTCGCGACAGTTAAGCAAAAGTCTGGATAAGTTAAAGTAATAAGGTTTGATACTTAACTATCCATATAAAAAACCAAGCTGAAAGCATCGTAAAAATGATATTGAAAGCTATTAAAGGTACTCACAAAAAAAGAATATTTAAAAATAATTGCTAATGGCCAATGGCATTATAAAAGTTTTTGATCGCAAATAACCAGTATCCTTGAGTTTAGACGAAAAAGCAGATTTAATACCGTAAAAAAAACCTTTTGAAGTTTATGGTGACAGGGCAGTGGTTGGTTGAACGATTTCTTTGCTATGTTAAGTGTCACGTGTATGTACGCGGTCGGTCTGTGGATGGGTGATCATCCCTTTCATATCGAGTTCACTCCGTGCCTCGGAAAGCACGTAAAGACGTTGGTCCCGGCTGTCATTTGTAGATCTTTGGCCGTCGTTCTGGATATAGTCAGAAGCCAGAAAGTCTGACAACCAGTCTTACCAAGGGGTATCGTGTTACCCAGTAACTGGGTTGTGGAGGTCCGATATGAAAAATATATTTGGGAAAAGGCTGGGCAGATGATGTTAAGTGTCACTTGTATATTGATTTCCCTACTTCTATTTTATCTGATACGTGCCCAAACCAGTTTTAAAGGGCAAAGTTACCAGTTAGGCCAGGGTCAGCACTATTCATTACTGGCCAGACTTCTTATGGTTGATTACAGAATCGACCCAGTTTAATTATTGTAGCGTGAACAGTAACCAAACTCTCTAATAGGGTATTTTACTCTGAACGAGAAAAAATCTATAAATATGTTATTGAGACAGTTTAGGCATAAAGCAGTCGGAAAATGTAAGTTTTAGTTCATAAAATAACAAAACAAAATTTTTAAATTCAATTCAAAGTTTTCAGTATTTTTAATCTGTCCTAAAACACCGTAAAATAGTAGCGGCCATGTTATTACGCCATAAGGCTGTGTAAACAAAAAATTGTCAACTGTCAGTCAACCGATTGGCGTAATATAGGCTTTGTACTTTTATTATTTTCGTAACCAACGTAATTTTTTCATTATTACACCTACTACAAAATATGCTTTTAATTATTTTTAAATGATATACAATTATCATATTTAATATGAGCTCATTTGATACAAAACGAACTGACGTCATTTACGCTGAGCAATATGGCGTCCATTAAGAGGCGTTTTCGTCAAACTACGCGCGAAATTTGAAAATTTAAATTTTAGATGCATTTTTATTGCACTTATCGATTGAATAAAAATTTTGTGTTTTTTTTGGTGGCATATTAGCACTACAGAATTTCATTGAGACACTTTTCAAAAATGGGTGTAATACCCTATGATAGGTCTTACTCATAGACTCATAACTATCAAATTATTACAGTATGTAGTCACAATAGTAGGTACTTAGGTATCATAATACCTAAAGGCGTGGTCACTTATTTAAGCTAATGTAAACGAATATTGTAATGCTACCACTTCACATGGCGTATTTGTCCAAATATTCGCCTTATTTGGATAATCCAAAATGGTCTTTATTTTAATGACTGTAGGGTAAATTATGTATTATCCAAATAAGGCGAATATTTGAACAAATACGCCATGTAAAGTGCCTACATTAAGAGGAAAGATTTGCTTGTTTGTTTGTTACGATTTAGCTAAAAAACTTCTTGTCCGATTTTAATATTTCTTTCACCTTTAGAATGCTACATTATCCCTGAGTAACATGGGCTACATTTTGAAAATTAGGGTGCCTTGACAAAAGAAACGCGGACGTAATCCCGGTTAAAGTGCTAGTAATCCATACTTCCATACTTAATATTATAAATGCGAAAGTAACACTGTCTGTTTTTCACGATGTAACGGCGGAACCGATTTTAATGAAAGGACAATGCCAGAAACTCTATAGAACTTTGCCCCATTTAAAAAAAGGCATGTGCAATATGTAGCATCTTACTGTTTATTTATTGCTGATAACTAAACATTAGTCTTAGTGACAGTAGAACTTGCGGTTTCCGTTTAAATCTAAAAATAATAATGACATTGATTATAGGTTAAATTGTATTTTAGGTAAAATGAGTTTGTATTTCGTAATCCGCAAGTTTTAAAGATAAACAATTTAGTATAGAAAGGTTCTATATTCATTACAATTATTTTCATTAATTTACTTTTCTGTACATGGGTGGGGCAGGATCTGGCATTGTCATTTGGTATGAACATAGCTTGAACCCTGAGGAAGAACATAGGCTACTATTGATCCGCTACTTCGTCTGCATCCACAATAAACGACATTCACGCGGACAACGTCGCGGGCAAAAGCTAGTAATTTATAAAGAGGAAAATGACAATGCCAGATCCTGCCCCAACCATGTACAGAAAATATAAATTAATTAAATAATTGTAATGAGCAAAGAACCTTATTATATTAAATTGTTGTTCTTTAGAACTTGCGAACTTACGAACTTGCGTTCTTGGCTTGTTTCCACGAGCCAGCTCGAGTGTGGAGTTGTGTGGAGTTCATTAACAAAATTATTCCTTTATGTCTTATATTTGTTTTTTTTTATGATAATGTAGACTATAAGGAAATGTAAATAACTTTTTTTGTTGGCAAATAAACAACATTATTATTATTATTACTTGCGGATTACAAATCAATGCTAAAAGGAATTCAAATACAGTTTTTTGACTTAAACAGAAACGGCAAGTTCTGTGTCATTAGGACTAATGTTTAGTTATCAGCAATTAATGCAGTAAGATGCTACATATTGCAAGTTTGTACATGAGTTTAATTGAGTGGGGCAAAGTTCTATAGAGTTTCTGGCATTGTCCTTTGTTTGTTTGTTACGATTTCACTCAAAAACTATTGGTCCGATTTCAAAAATTCTTTCACCAAGCGAAAGCTACATAATCCCTAAATATCATAGAGTATATTGCATTATTGGGTAAAGTGCTTTAAGGTATAGTATGGTAATAAAGCCACAACTACAGATGTGATTAATTCTTAAACTTTAAGTAGATGATACTAATCCTGGGCGACATAACCAAACTATTTTTTGTTAATCGTCCTGGATTTTTTAAGGTCAATGTTGGAGCAAATCACAGATTTATGCCTATTGTAATTGAAAGAATTTCAATTAAATTTTTACACTAGGAATTTCACTTGTATCGTGGGTGCGTTTGCATACATAAAAACTCAGTTGAATTTATAATTATTTATTTACTATATACAATTGTTTATTAATAATAATTAAATATAATATATACAAAGCTTAAAAATAAATATAAACACATAATATGTACAATGCTCACAGGGCATCAAAAAACTCGTCCGCATCGCTCTCAATGGGACAAGTGCCCAAAAGGCTAGCAGCATTACCACGTTGAATGGCAATGCTATTTCTTTGGCCCAAGAAAAGGCCAGCCCTTTGGTCACGTGAAGAGTCGACCAGCCGCTTTGCAATGTCCCTAAAAACAAGGTGAGCACTCGGGCCCCATGGCCCTAATGTTTCGACCCCAAACGGCTCAAACATATAACTTTCAAGAAGGTTGTTATATTTACGCCGTTTGAGGTTTTCCGCACCTGCAGCAGCCGCCCCAGCACAACACGACGTGCTAGGAAGATGGGATGATTAATAATTATTTTTCATTAGATAACTAAAAGCAATAAGTAGAGACTTTCATGAACGATTTTATAGTAAACTAGCACTTTGCCCGCGAGTTCGTCCGCGTGAACTTTAGTACTAGGTACAGACGCCAGCACATGAAGCCATACCAAACTGTCAAATTTTCCCAATTGAATATGAACCTAATCCCTTTGCAATAAAGTTGAAATTCTATCGAAGAAATTTGACAGATTGTTGTAGCTTGATGTGCTGGCGTCTGTACAGACAGCGTCATCAACTGCTTACCCCCTTTCCGAACAAATTTTAATGCGTGGGGGGTAAGCAGTTGATGACGCTGTCTGTACCTCTTCCAGCAGCTCGGGTAGGATCCTTTCCGTAACTGCTATGTTATTCTGTAAGAACTCACTCGAGTTCTCACTTCTGATTCCGCGGTGAAACCTGATTTAGGTATTCTGTAACTCGATGAAAACTATGCTAGCGCCATTAAGTGATAACATAGGTGAAGCGAACTATTATTACGTTACTATTTTAGCGAATACCAAATACTTTTCACTTTAGGTAAGTAAGTGAAATCGGAAATGAGATAGGATTCGAATTCGCGGGTGAATTCTTACAGAATTGCACTGCTCGAGGCGCCCCGACCCGAAGTTTCTCTCGAACCGCTCATTATGGGTTCCCCTATGGATCCACGTCTATAGTCTCCATAATCTCCTGCCTGCGTCGCAACCTCGCTTCGCCGCTGGCCAGCGCGGCTTCTTCATTCTTCACCGAAGAAGTCTCCTCCAGGATTGGGTGTACTGGTGCTTAGCCGCCAGGCAACAAGCAACTGCGTGATCCCGGCGCCCCCGGCGGCTTACCAATACATCTGGCGCCTTCACATTGTATTAATTAATCACCTACTAGACTTTTATTCACAAAATGTTAGGCAAAAAAGTAATTATGGTGAATAGTCTTAATTGCTTTTATTAATATTTAAAAAGAAATCGTTTTTGTAAAAAGTAACAAGATACAAAACTATCTACCTACTTAACTATTTTTTGGTTAAAAATAATAAAATATTTGTTTCAGCTTTTTTGGGCATTCTACGGGGAATGAAAGTTTATAAGTATTTTCCGTTTATTTTTATTTTTCTGTTTAAATTTTCAGTCACTTTTAATGTTGAAAACTTATTGTTTTATAATCTGAGGTTGGAAACATGAAAATTGGTTTTTGTGTTTGCGGCGAGAAATAAAAAAATGTGTTGCAGTTTTTTTGGCAATTTCATGCCTAAGGGATTGCCTAAGGGTTAAAATAGGGGATGAAATGCAAGAAATAAAATAAAAAAACGTGGGCCGCTTTTATATTAACACGCTTCTTATTTTATTTTTTGTTTGCTTTTTAGTGGAATACCTACTAAAGAAAGTGTGTTTTTTTACTAGGTACGAATGCGCCATTGGCTATAAAGAGTAGGTACCTACATTAAAAAAATACAAATTCTTGAGTTCAAAATTGAGAAGTGTCAAACTCAAACTCAAACTCAAAATCATTTATTTCAAATAAACCATTTACAGGTACTTTTGAATTGTCAGAGTCAGTCAGTCAGAAAGTTGAAGCTAGTTGCTCGTTCCAAACAGTAGGTTTCTATGGAGAAGAACGAGCAAGAAACTCCATGAACAACACTCTTTTAAAATCAATAATATGTTACAAATTTCGGTTACATCATTCATATTGAATCTAGGGTACAATGTGAGAACAATGTAACAAGTCGTGTACGTTAAAAGAGGTTTAGATAAAAATATAATCATAATAAACAATTCAAAATAAAATTAGAATAACCGAGGCAGCTAAGAGATGACCAGTCCCAACTAACGGCGCCCGTTCACGAACATGACGCACGGATCGGCATCATTCGACTCAACCATTTTGAAGGGAACCGAATGATCCAACACGCGCGCCACCGTCAGCGAGACATTCCAGTGAGCATGACATACTCCCAACCGCCATGGCACATTCAAGTCAATGAAAGACATACCTCGTAAATGGTAGCTTTAAATAACATAGTGCTCACATGTATGTGCTATGAAAAATTTATATAATACTAACGTGTATTATATTATACAATAATGCATCAGTGATGTGTATTTGGATGTAGGAATGAAGGGAATAAGAAAATGTTCGTAAACTATGGGAAGCAGCAACACGTATAAAGACTTTCGAACTAAAAAACACTCTAAAATAGGTATAGGTATAATCAGCACATTTTAAATCCGAAGATTTCTTTGAAATTGGAAAGTATTTTATTTATATTTATTTGTACAAGGTGACTTCACAGCTGACATGTAAGTGTAACATAAATAATGTAATATATAAAATTCTCGTGTCACAGTTTTCGTTCCCGTACTCCTCCGAAACGGCTTGACCGATTCTGATGAAATTTTGTGTGCATATTGGGTAGGTCTGAGAATAGGCCAACATCTATTTTTCATCCCCTTTTTTCACCCCTTTTTCATCCCCCTAGATCGGGACAGGATAACGTCTGTCGGGTCAGCTAGTTATACATATAAACGTTACGCCAATATCGAAGTACACAAAAAAATTTAAAAAATAAAAATTTGATTGGCAGATAGTGACACAAGAGAGAGAGAGAGAGACTGATTATTCTGGTGAGATGTCGCAGAATAACGTACATTTTTATCATGAAAGACAACCAAATATGATTTTATTCTGAGCATAACCTAGAATCTCGTTATCAATCCACTTTCAAATGGCTGTAGGAAAAATAAAACTAAAAACTAAAACTTAAAACTTGCTTTAAAACTTTGATATATTTTCACAAAATAAGTACCTACCTAGTTATTACAATAAAATTATAACTTATCAAGAATACGAGGTTATGCTCCATGGCGGTTTGTTTACTGTATGTGCTAGTGGCGCCTTCTGCGCCGAGTTTCGCGTATTGTTCCCTATTGCTAAGCACGTGAACACCATATTTTGGGATTACATTTGCGCGTAGAGAATTAATTCGATAATAATATTTAGAAATGAAAGCTTTTTTTTGTAAAATATAAATTTAGTCTTTTGCGCCACTAGGTATTCTATTTCAGAACAAGCAACATTCGCTATATTCCATTACGCATAAGGCTTAAAGTTCTACAGAAAAACTTTTTACAAATAATTTATATTTTATTTGTTGTTTTATTTGATACTGTGTAACATTTCTAAAAGTGTTAATTGTATTTGTTCCTACTTAAAATTCTAAATTTAACTATAGCTAACAACGTTGCCATCAGACATACCGAGTCCTTGTCAAAACTCAAAATGGGAAATGGAACGTAAAAGTTGTCTCAGTCGTCAACGTGAACAAGTGCAGAATTTCATCATTATTTAAGTTATTTTCCAAAATTATTAGCAAAATAACTAATAAAACACAAACAAGGTATTGTGATAAATCGACTATGGCTTTCATCATGTGAGAAGCCTTAAAAATTAGAATGTATAGGTTATAAATAAAGAAATCGTTTCAGATGCCTCTTTCGTGTCGATTTTACCAAGAAAAGTACCCGGAGGTGGAAGATGTTGTGATGGTGAACGTGAGGTCCATCGCGGAGATGGGCGCGTACGTCCACCTGCTGGAATACAACAATATTGAGGGCATGATCTTGTTGTCTGAGCTGTCCAGACGTCGTATTAGGTCCATCAACAAATTGATCAGAGTCGGCAAGACTGAGCCCGTCGTCGTTATCAGAGTAGACAAAGAAAAAGGTACTGTGATGTTTTTAATAATATATTTTACTGACAGTCACTGTCTGTACAATAGAACTATTTACAGGAAAACTTCATAAGTTAGGTTAAAAGTATCTTCACATTCTCATGTTTGAAATTTTCCTGATGTTACAGAAAAACTGTTGTAGAGTTCATTGCATTCTTAGAAATTTATTCACTGGTTTGTTAGCTAGTCAGGAAGTTATTCCTTCCTATCATTGCTATTTAAACTCTACATAATGGATTTTAATGAACTAAGTAATGTAAATAATTCTTGCTGTTATAATTGATGTATTGGACACTAGCTTCAACCTGCCAACTTCATCCGTGTAGAAATCATGTACTACAGAGCAAAGCCTATAAATCGATTCCCGCCCAGGGTAAATATTTGTGTGATGAGCACTTGTGTTTGCCTTGTGTCTGGGTGTTGTTTATCTATATATATATATGTATGTATTTGTGTATGTTTAACAGCTGTCTGACACTCATAGTACAGGGTCTCCCTAGTTTGGGGTCAGATGGCCGTGTGTGAAATGTCCCCACATATTATTATTATTATTTATTAGCGATAGTAAAGTGTAGCTTGCTATCAGTTCAGTGCCGGATTAAGCCAATGCGGGGCCTGTAGCAAATTCTATCAGGGGCCCTTGGTTTGCTATTTGTTATAAAGTTTATGGTAAAAAATAAAACAAAACGGTTACATACTTTTCTAGATTGAACTAATTTGGTCTTTAGAAATAATTCTATTAATATTGACTTCTCTGAGCAATTCGTATTCAATATTCATCTAAGTGAGATGACTAAAACGTTTTTGGCTCATCGTGTTCCTTAACTCATTTTTAACACGTTTTAATGTTAAGAAAGGACGTTCACCACTACAGTGTTGGAGATCTTTGCGAAAATTAAATGCGCAAGGTAATTTCTGCGTTTGGGAAAAATCATTCTACAGAATTATTTAACAAAAGCTTGTAAAATTGTAGTACCAGAACCTCATGCTTCTTGCCGTCCAAATAATAGGCCACATAAGATTTGTGTAATTGCAATGCAGAGAACTGCACTGATTCGTCGCCTACTAGGCTGTCCACCAAATCATCTGCGTAAGCACTGACAATAATGGATGATTTTTTCAAGATCACTTCTGTTATTTAAAAAATACCATTCATTTTATGGTATGCTTTCATACATTGAGTTAAAGCAGTCAGTACGTTTTCAATAATGACAATAAACACCTGAATTTTATAACGTTTGGAGTTTGATTTTCAACAAGGTCGTTGAGTGTAATTTGAATTGATTTTCGCGCCGCCACCTCGAGTCCCATGTGTCCCTGAGTCTATCATCCCTGGACCCATTTATGGGGGGCTGGCGTCGGCGGAGGCCAGACAGCGACCCGGTCTCTCTCGGTGATCTTTCTCCCCATTTCCGCAGCCTCCTTCTGCGACATTACAGTATCGCAGATGGTAACCACCGCGTCCCCGGACTCTGCGCTGCCGACCATCGACTCGGTAGTGACAGGTCACCCGAAACGACAGGGAGCCGTGCCTTATCCAGAGCCAGCGCTCGAGCACCGGCTGGACCGCTACGATGGTGGCGAGGCCCTGGCGGTAGGGTGCGAAAACCTGTCCCACCATTCTGACACCAGGATTTCACAAAGCTGAGTTGTCGTTGCTCGCCCCGCGCCCGCGCTTCCTCGCTCCACCTATACAGTGCTGCGAGTACTTTCGCCTACAGGTCCCAGAGCGGGGATCCAGCCAGTGCACAAACCACATCGTAGGAGATCGTGCGATACCCTCTGATGACTCTGACGGCCATCGCTCGGTGCGGCTTTCGTAGATCGACGATGCTTCCGGCCGTCAGGTCAGCTACCCAGATCGGAGCCCCGTACATGGCCATCGATCGCATGATCCTCACGTAGAGCCGCCTGCACACGGCACGCGGGCCCCCCAAAATGGAAAGCAGCCCCCCAGCCGCGCCCATGCCAATGCCAAGCCAAAGCCAAATGTCAAGCCAATCCCACGTACTTCATGGTGGACTCGACAGCTATTCGGGCCTACCCGGCCACGGTTTGTGATTTCGGTGGCGGCGCCCGCCGGGGGCCATGAAAGATCACGGCCTCCGACTTGTGAAGGGCCACCTTCAGACCGAGGCGCCGGATACGGCTCACCATCTGTGAGACCGCAGCCGCTGTATCCCACGTAGGTGACACACCTCTCTGACAAATAAGCCCTAACGATGTGGCGGCGGAGGTAGGAAGGCACTCGATGATAGCGCAGTGCCTCCCGTATACAACTCCAGGGCAGGGTGTTGAAGGCGTTGGAGATGTCCAAGGACACCGCCAACATCACCCCGCCTCGGGACACCGCTTCCTCCGCCAGGACTCTTACTCGAGATACAGCGTGTATGGTGGAGCACCCATGTCGAAAACCATACTGACTCGTGTCTAGATCCGGCCCCTCTTCGCACAAGTGGCTGACGAGGCGGGCTGCGATTATCCGCCCGAACAGCTTACCCACACCGTCTAGCAGCACTATGGGCCGGTACGCGAACGGAGAATCCGTTGGGCGCTCCGTCTTCCTGAGCAGAACCAGACGACCAGAGTTCCACACTTTTAGAAATGTACTAAAATTTTAAATTACTGTTGAACATTTTGGCACCTACTCTTTCGTGGTAAATATTGTACCTTTAACGCACTAAATTGTTTTTTTTTTTTTACGATTGAAAAGCGTTGGTGCGCGGGTCCCCAAATGCGCGGGATCCGTAGCATTTGCTACTCTTGCTACGTGGCTAATCCGCCACAGATCAGTTACTTTTCCATAATAGAACCAGTACTTCGTGAGATTAATAATAGCGTGTTCCAACTTAGGCCGCATTATCACTTACGATCAGGTGAATTGCGGTCAAACGCAAGCCTATTTAATAGTAAAAAAAAAAAAAAAATGTGGGGATCTGTCCCCAAACTAGGCAGTACCCCGTACTATGGGTGTCAGACAGCTGATATACATACACAAATAGTTATATACATAAACAACAACCAGACACAAAGTAAACACAAGTGCTTATCACACAAATGTTTACTCTGGGTGGCATTTGAGCCAGCAACACGTCCACCAGCAGCAGACAATATCTCAACCACCGCATCAACCTTGTCTTCAACCTCCTACAAGCAAACTTTAACTCTTTATAATATTAAATGGGATGTTCATTATATTATCTAACTAAATGCATGAATCTTTCCCAGTATTAAGTTAAACATGATAAAAAAGATAAGGTAAGCTCGATAGTAAAGCTTGTTATTGTTTGAAGCATTCAAAAAAGCATCACTTTACTTTTAAAATTAAATGTCTTCCGCCAGATATAACCTCTTACAAACATTAAAAGTGTACCTTAATTTTCCATATTCACTTTACAGGTTACATAGATTTGTCAAAACGTCGTGTATCAGCAGAGGACATAGACAAATGTACCGAGAGGTACGCTAAAGCAAAGGCAGTGAACTCCATCCTGCGTCATGTTGCTGAACTCCTGCACTATGAGAGCTCGGAACAGTTGGAGGAGCTTTACAAGAGGACCGCGTGGCTCTTCGAGGAAAAATATAAGAAAAAAGCTTCCGCTTATGACTTCTTTAAACAGGCTGCAGTGTAAGTGGACTCAATAATAATAATGTTACTGTATTTCTTAGCATTTTTAAGTTTCCATAATAGTAACTTGTATAATTTACAAATGGCTGAACGGAGCTAGGATGCCCCAGACAAATACACACATGAAACTTAACACTTTTAATTGTTAAAACATACTTAAAATTATTAACCATTTTGCAACCAATCTTCCAGTGATCCATCAGTGTTAAACGAGTGTGGTCTCGACGATAACACAAAGGAGGTACTCCTAGCCAATATCAAGCGGAAGCTGACGTCACAAGCGGTGAAAATCCGCGCGGACATAGAATGCGCGTGCTACGGCTATGAAGGTATAGACGCCGTCCGCGCCGCACTGAAGGCGGGGCTTGCATTGTCGACCGTGGACTTGCCTATCAAGATCAATCTTATTGCGCCACCTTTGTATGGTGAGTGTTGGAAAGAATTGTTAGTTTAATGTATTGCAGGCCAGCACATCAAACCATACCAAACTCGAATATCCCTTTGTAATAAAGTTGAAAATCTCAGATTGCTGTAGTTTGTAGCTTGATGTGCTGGTCTCTGCACTTTCATGTAATGCTAAGTTAAGTTGCTGGGTTTCAAAATAACTTATTATTGTAAATATGTCAGAAAAATTGTCTGCAATATCCTCTCTAGAAGTGTTTTAGGCACAGCTTATTATGCAAATTACATTAAATAAGGCAATATATATTTTGTCTGACACCCATAATACAGGGTGCTACTTCCCTAGTTTAGGGTCAGATGGCTGTGTGAAATATCCCCACCTATATTATTATATTTAATGTTGCCATATCAAATGTAATTTGCAATTAATAATCAATGTAAGTAATCTAGCAGATGGCTAGTGTTTCACTCCTAGATAGATTTTTATTTTAGTCAATGATTTATTTTACCAATACTTATTCTTTTCCTCTATAATTTTCAGTAATGACCACATCAACACCTGAAAAAACGGACGGTCTCAAAGCGTTGCAAGATGCCATCGACAAAATAAAGGAGACCATAGACACAGCGGGAGGAGTATTTAATGTGCAGATGGCGGTATGTTAAACTTTTTGTAACAGTTAGTTAAAATCAAGTAAAGTTTTACACTCAGACAGGCATTATTTATACTTATAATACTAGATGACCCAACAAACGTAGTTTTGCCATATAAATAAAAAATAATAACCTACGTTCTCAGACCTACCAAATATACACAATTTTTTCCTATAAAAATCGGTCAAGCTGTTTCAAAGGAGTTCTATTACAAAAACTAATGACACAAGATTTTTATATAAGTTTAGGTTTACCATACTGTCATTGTCATGAAAAGATCATCCAAGAAAACTATTGGACAAACCCAATAATACTACTTGTACTGGTTTAACGTAGTATACATTTAATAACAAAATAGAAAGTCAATAATGTACTAGCAAGTCTGCATGTTGTTTTTACAATCCATTCGAATCCCGCCCAGTGTAACCAGTAACCATTTGTATGATGAGCACTTGTGTTTGCCTTGTGTCTGATTGTTGTTTATCTATATATGTATCTATTTGTGTATGTATATCAGCTGTCTGACACCCATAGTACAGGGCCTGCCTAGTTTGGAGCCGTGTGTGAAATGTCCCCACATATTATTATTATTCCTAATAAAAACCCGCCGCATGGATAATTTCCTCCTTTGTTTTGTTGTCAGTTAAAATGTTTTTTGTTTATTCCGTATGGTGTCGGACGTAAAGAATAGCACCATCCCATATCTTCCCATGCGTGTCGTATGAGGCGATTAAGGGAGTTACCAGAGAATGGGCAGCAGCGTTCTCTGTGCCTTTGTAACAACCATACTGCGATCGCCAACCCGCCTGCTAAGCGTGGCGATTATGGCAATAACCCCCCTTTGGGGAGGCCTATGTCCAGCAGTGGACGTTTTTCGGCTGGAATGATGAAAATGTTTGATCTGACAGTAAAATTCGCGTCGTGTGTTTACAGCCTAAGGTGGTGACGGCGACCGATGAGGCCGAACTCGCGCGGCAGATGGAGCGCGCGGAGGCCGAGAACGCAGAGGTTGCCGGAGACTCCGCCGAGGAAGACGAGGACCAGGGTAGGCTTACAAAATATTACATACGGATATTCATTCGGTAATCAAATACTTGTTGACATTAGAGATTGACTAAACAATAAAAACATAAAGCATAAGCTAAAAAATCATTACATTAACTTGATTAAAACTTAATTGTTAATTAGCGTGTTGATCTAATCCCAGGCCATGGCATGCTAAGACAGACCCCAGAGGTCTAATTGTGTGCCTTGTTTTAATATACTTAATGGAAAAACTTTGTACTTAATATTAAAGAAAAATAAATAAAAAATAAATTCATCATCAGCTGAAAGACGTCCACTGTTGAACATAGGCCTCCCCCATAGAACGCCACAACGACTGACAACCTGCCGCTTGCATCCACCGGTTACCTACCCGCGACCTTAATCATGTCGTCGGTCCATCTGGTGGGAGGTCTACCAACGCTGCGTCTTCCAGTTCGTGGTCGCCACTCGAGAACGTTTCGGTGCGTTATGTCAACGCACCGTGCCGCGTTACCGCACCTTTCCACGTTGACGACGTCGTGACGTGGACATGTGGACAGGCCCATACAGTTACATTACATTCGCTTATAATGTGATGAATGCAACTTTTTTACTGTTTCATTAATACATACATTATTTAATAATCGAACAGTTCGAGGTGACACGGGACAAAAGTTCCTGGGAAGTTAATTAAAAAAAAAAAAAAAAGTCTTTGCCTAGCAGTGGGATAGTATATGTTAAAGAAAAAGAAAAATTGAAAGATTCAATAATAAATGTAATCGTGATACCTTGGTGACTTGGAATGGAACACACTTTAAGAATCGCTGCTATAGACTACCAATTTGCACCATATACCAATACACTCTAAATACGTAAACGCACAAGTTTATGTAATCCGTGGTTTTTGTCCCATTTTGTGTGTGGTCAGCGTAACATGTTTCCTCAGAATTCATTATGATGGTAAGAGCTAAGGATCACTATTTCTGTGTATGAAAAGTGTCTGTTAAATTGTGCCACAGACTGAGTAAAAAATTTCTAACTCTGCATGCTTCAATCCGTCGATAACTTCTACATTCACAGATATATGGCTACATTTAGGCTGGATTCACACATTCTGAATTCCTCTCTGAATTCAGAGTCTGAATACATTATCTATATAATAAAAATGAATCGTTATTCGTTAGTCTCGCTAAAGCTCAAGAACGGCTGGACCGATTTGGCTAATTTTGGTCTTGAAATATTTGTGGAAGTCCAGGGAAGGTTAAAACGGTAAGAAAATTGAAAAATCGATTGACAGGACAACGTCTGTCGGGTCAGCTAGTTATTAATAAAGAAAGCCCGGAAATGCATACAATTTCATTTTGGGCCTCCCACTTTCGGTTTTTTTAATACTTAATGAAATTGTTGCGTTGCATTTCTGGGCATTCTTAGTTTATGTATTCCGACTCTGAAGAGGAATTCAGAATGTGTGAGTCCAGCCTTATACCATACCCTGTGACTACGGCTAGCGCCGGACACTTTTCCTACTTTCCCCATATGCGATAGAGACCTCTACCCTCCATAGTATTCACCTACTATGTAGGTATGATTTTTTTTTGAGGTAGTAACACTAGTATTTTTTTTTTTGCCAGGTATGGGCGACGTGCGCGTGGAGGATGAACCACAGCAAAACGGCGCGTCGGATGAAGACGAAGATTAACCACGCGAGATATATGTCACTCTATATTACTATGATAGTACCGTCATGTTACTACCTAATATACACAAGTTTTATACATGCAAGACTTAATTTTTTTATATTTCCTCTAATGTGTCAATGTGAATATATGTTTATTTAGGTGCAAAATATGATGCTAATTTTAAAAGAGCCTACCCAGATCCACAAAAACAAATATTGTCTTATTTTTTTACGAATGAAAAAAAGTATATACGTCGTCGTGAAGCGTTATGAATCCTATTATTGGATTTATTGATACCATCTGTATGTCCAGCTATGTTATTCTGTAAGAACTCACTCCAGTTCTCACGTCTGTTTCCGCGGTGAAAACTGTTTTAGGTATACTGTAATTCGTTAACAACCACGCTAGCGCCACTGAGTACCAACTTAGGTGAAGCGAATTATTATTACGTTACTATTTTAGCGAATACCAAATACTTTTCACTTCAGGTAAGTGAAATCGGAAATGAGATAGGATTCGAATTCGCGGGTGAATTCTTACAGAATCGCACTGCAGTTATGAGTCCTCATAATGATAATTATGTATAATGACCCGACCCGGCTTCGCATGGGCCTATAGCCTTCCTCGATAAATGGACTATTCAACACAAAAAGAATTTTTCAATTCGAACCAGTAGATCCTGAGATTAGCGCGTTCAACCAAACAAACAAACTCTTCAGCTTTATAATATTAGTATAGATTATATTGTAAAGTATGAATAAGTACCAAAAAAATACAAAAAAAAATTTAAAAGACACTCAATTGTGATACTGTCTCCCCATTTGGTGGACAAGGAGAATAAATTTTAAAAGTTATTTCACCGTCGTCCTATACTGGCCAAACAAATGGTGGACATCGGGAATAATCAGTAGCGGGGCAGCACCATGACTGCGTTATTGTACTGGATGCGGAGGACTCCGTAGGATTCTATGTTAGGGGAGTTTGGTTTCCGTACTTAGTCCTTGAATATGGACCATTGTACGTGAGCCATGCCGGCCGTTACTCTAACCAGCCCACCTCCCTCCAGAAGCAGATCAGTCTTCTCAGGGCGCCCGCAAGGGAGTTTGGTGTGCCAAGGGTTTCCCTGCGGATCTGGGTGACGCCAGTGCACTCAAGGAGTACATGCGCCACCGTTTCTTCTGCCTGTGCAGGCTCTGCACAGAGGACTATCAGTGATACCTAAGGTGTGAAAGTGTTTGTTCAGTGAGCTGTGTCCGGTGATGGTCCGCCGTAGGATTTTTGGGTGAAATGAGCCCACAGATTACACTTGTAAAACGACATGCAGTCAGCCCTGAAAAGAGTGCAATTGGCCTCCTTAGAGGCACGCCTGAATGTGCGCTCTTACTCTTATACACAGCACCCTCCTTGGCAATGTCCTCATCATCCTTCAGGCCAGTGACCCGGATATGTAAACTGGTGAGTGGTGACTGGTGCATATTTGATATATTTTTATAAATATTTGGAGTGGTGGTTCTATATTATAACGTACTCTGTGGTTCTACCCTAGCCCCAACCAAAGACCATGACCACACTCTTCTTTACATTACCTATATGCCAGACCATGTAATGTGGCATAAATAAGTTTGCAAATAGTCACGAATCTTCTAAACCCATACCCATAAATTGACGCTCTCAGCAGTACCATGCCATCAACATAGCTAATATTATTGACACACGCCATCAATATGTCACCCGATGCACATGCTACTCAGCGCTCCAATAAGATCATTCAAGTCTAGGTTGAAGAGCGTTGGCGAGCATGCGTCACCCCGCACTCCAACCCATACGGCCTCGACAAGGCACTAACCCACTTGACACATTGACTTGGTTTCCATACCAATATTTTAGAACATTCATTAATTCGGAGAGTTAATTCTCACAATTTATTTCATAAGAGGACTTAAGAAACCAAATCTATAGCCCTACTCAAGTCTAGGAAGCAGGTGTAAACTGGCGATCCAAGTAGTGTGCTTCACACTTAATATAGCGGAGATTACCTTTTAAAAACAAACAATTTTACGTTGTAACATTAGTATATAGGGTGACTGGTAATTAGTGTACGATACTTAAGCACGTGATTGTGTTCATGATAACAAACAACTTTCCCGAAGAAAAAATGTTTTTTGTACTGGTTCACTTTTATCACAATAACACAGCCGTATGAAATTCACGCGCGCGCACGCCTGTGACATAAAGTGAACTAGTACAAAAAACATTTTTTTCTTCGGGAAAGTTGTTTGTTATTATGAACACAATCACGTGTTTAACGTACACTAATTACCAGTCACCCTATATACCTAGATAGTGGCTGAGTTTTACCTTGGCCAAAGGCTAAGCATTGCCACCCAATGTGGCAATAGCGCCAGTTTCGTAAGCACATTCCCAGATGACGGTGATGCGGAGGAAATTTAATGCCTCTTTTTTATTGTAAGTAGTTATAGTTTAGTTTTTGTAAATATTGTAGGTACATCTTTGTTTCCATATCAAAGTTCATATTACGTAGGTATAGGTAGTTGACAATGATAAGTACATGACCTCAAATAATAAGAAAAAAAAACAAGTATGTAACAACGATAATACATAATTTATTTACAACTGCAACTATTTACAAGTTCATCACAATTAACATAACAGATCTGAACACATTTAAAACAAATTCATAAAATATTCCCTACAGATAAATATAAATAATTTAAATAAATATATTTACACTTTTCTACCGTTTATTCTATTTAATTTACTTCTATGGATCTTGTCGAAGAATAATAGGCCTGCTGCTTTCTCTATTGACTCTGGTGGCACCTGAAAGAGAAAGAAAATAATTTAACACTAAGCTAAAACAAATATATATTTTTTTAATTTTAATGTCACGTCTGTTTTAACGCAGTGGCTAAGCGATAGGCTGATGCCCTGCGTGTCGTGGGTACGATTCCCACATAGAAAAAGTAATATTTGTATAGCCTATAGCAGGATTTCTTAATCTTTTTGTAGTCACGGATCACATCCACAATTTAAACAATTCCACGGACCCCTGTTAAAGAATATTTTAGGATTGGAATTTAGACTTTTTTGGTACAGAAAACAAATTTTGAGTTCGTTGCTTGGCCGAGAAATGCAGTTTACTACACAATTTCCTAATAAATATGTTGTGAGTTAGTTAACTGACTTACTGCGGACCCTGATACAATGCTATGGACTACTAAGGGGTCCGTGGACCCCACTTTAAGAAACCCTGGCCTATAGATAGGTAGTTGTTTGTGAATGTGAGTATATGTTTGTAAACGCACTTACGATACAGGTGTAATTCCCAGAATGGGTCTTTATGAAAAAAAAAATATAATTCATAATTCATTTTCATATTTCATTTAGAGGTTGAATACCTACGCCATAAAAAGAAAACCCACACCACACACTCCTGTCCGATCCTTTGAAAAATAAGTGTGCAGTTGTAAATTACAATTAGAATTTGAAAGTTACATAGGGTTTTACAATGGCGATACCTGAGCCTAGTTAAGTTGAAGTAAGTAACCCTAAATAACATTTTTATTTTTTTAAAAGATAAGAATAATCATACAACAACATGAAAGATATTACGCTATTCTCAGATTGTGAAACAAGGCAGATAGGCCGCGCGGAACACTAAGAGTGAAGCCAAAAAAGCAAATACGAATTAAAAAGCGAATATCTACTATCCTGTGTCGTGATTGAATTCGCTTTTGAATTTGTATTTTTATTTGTTTTTTTAACGATTTTTTTCGTGCTATACTGACTCGTGTCGTACAGCACCAAGCGCGTTGTAAGGATTCGCCTTTGGATTTGTATTTAAGAAAGAAAGAAGAAAGAAAGAAAAATGGTTTATTTGTAACCTCGTACAGGTAAACACAACATAAAAAAGGGTTATATAAAACAATAAAACATAAAAAGAAAAGCCTTATGAAACCTGTACGAGACCAAAAAGGCTCCTGTCTCAGCACAATGCTACGACATGAAATGTCGCAGCGCTGGTATTCTGACAGGGCCTTGCAGAGATGCCACAGTCATGACTTAAGGTAAAAAATAAATAAAAAAGTTGTAATAATAAATATCTACAAAAATATGCAAGCTAACATTATGTAAAAAATATGTAATATGTAAACCCGACATAACTATTAATTATATAAAGTTATTAAAACAATAAATAAATAAAAGTGAATACATAATATAGCATTTTTCCTTTTTTTTTTTTTTTTTAATGTTGCAACTATCGGCCAATGTGTTTCCACATTGTTTGTCTATGCCGCTGGCGTTGTGAGAGGTTTATTATATTACTCTGTGGTTGTGAGTTTGTGACAAATAAAGGGACACCGACGACTCAAATTGACAACAAATAAAACTAAAAAAGTGTAATATGTGTATGTAGTATTATGATAATTTCATGTATAATAATTATGTACTGTAATCTCTTATGTGTGGTGTGGATCACGACAGGGAATTTGGTCTTTGCTTTTTTGGCTTCACTCTCAGTGTTCCGCGCGGTCTATCTGCCTTTTATTTCATAATCTGAGACGCTATTACTTAATTTACGATTATTGTATTGACCCCCACGTCAAAAAAGCAAAAACGTGTACGAATTACTACTCTATGGAATTACGTTTCTATATGTACAGTGTTCGTAAAAAAACTCCTCCAAAACGGCTTGACCGATTCTTATGAAATATTGTGTGTATATTCAGTAAGTCTGGGAATAGGATGTAAACAATTTTTTTTTATGGTAGGGTAGGTAGCGTAGGTTATGGTGGGTAGGTAGGTAGGTAGCGTAGGGTAGGGTGGGTAGGTAGGTAGCGTAGGATAGGGTGGGTAGGTAGGTAGGGTAAGGTAGATTGATAGGGACAGGACAACATCTGTTGGGTCAGCTAGTTTACTGTAAAATTAGATTTTTAGTTGCTTTGAAATCAATCAATAGTTGCAGGTCGATTGAGTTCTCAAATGGCAACCCACAAGTGACGTCATAAGTATAAATTGTCATACAAAATCTATGGGGGAATCACGTTTTGACAGCTCATGTCAATTGAATAGTGGTGTCATCTACGCATTTCCACCGGCACCCATACTTTTTAAACCGGAACACAGACATAGGTGTAGTAGTTAAATAAAAAGTAACTGCTCATCAAATTTTGTCTCACAATATCTATTATTATTATTCACATTATTATCTACTTAATAAAAATGAATCGTTGATCGTTAGTGTCGCTAAAACTCGAGAACGGCTGGACAGATTTGGCTAATTTTGGTCTTGAAATATTTGAGGTAAACCAGGGAAGGTTTATACAGTAAGAAAATTAAAAAATTGATTGATAAGACAACGTCTGTCGGGTCAGCTAGTCACTTATCAAATTTACGAGGGCTTCTTTGTACTCATGTCAAATAGGGTATTTTACTCTATATGAGAAAAAATCTATAAATATGTTATTGAGACAGTTTAGGCCTAAAGCAGTCGGAAAATGTAAGTTTTAGTTCATAAAATAACAAAACAAATTTTTAAATTCAATTTAAAGTTTTCAGTATTTTTAATCTGTTATAAAACACCGTGAAATAGTAGCGGCCATGTTATTACGCCGTACGGCTGTGTAAACAAAAAATTGTCAACTGTCAGTCAACCGATTGGCGTAATATAGGCTTAGTACTTTTATTATTTTCGTAACTAACGTAATTTTTTCATTATTACACCTATTACAAAATATGCTTTTATTTGTTTTTAAATGATATACAATTATCATATTTAATATGAGCTCATTTGATACTAAACGAACTGACGTCATTTACGCTGAGCAATATGGCGTCCAGTTAGAGGCGTTTTCGTCAAACTACGCCCGAAATTTGAAAATTTAAAATTTAGATGCATTTTTATGGCACTTATCGATTGAATAAAAATTTTGTGTTTTTTTTTGGTGGCATATTAGCACTACAGAATTTCATTGAAACACTTTTCAAAAATAGGTGTAATACCCTATTGTATCTCAACATCAAAGAATGCAGGTATACATACCATGAAGGCTGACGTAGGCGTTTCATTGGGTATCTTCTGATTAGGCATGACATAAGCCTCCATATCGAGAGAGCCGTCTGGTGCCTCCCCGACCACCACCTTATAGAAGTGAGTGGGGACCGCCACTGTGTTGGCGCCTATCACTTGATAGTGAACATAACATTTACCGTCAGATTCTTTCCTGAAAACAAAAAAGTATTACTTACTGTTCAAAAATATACATACCTGAGGTTTTAATTCGCTTTCTTAATTTTTTTACACAAAACATATGACACAACCAATATGACTTATATCAAAATGTATTCAAATGTTCCAGAACCAGCAAATTTTTTAATTAACCTGTTTAACGATCAATCGATTGGTCTGGTAACACCCTAAGACGACTTAAATACCAAGATAGTTACTAGACTTTACATTAGCTTATGATTACCTAGCTAAGTACAATGGCCCTGTGCAGCAGTACACATTGTTATAAACTTTCGTAAGTTTGCGTACATGCTTCTCCAGTTCATTCCATGCATGTCTGTTGAAGCCTTCTCCTACCTGCAGACAAAAGCACAAGTCCAGTTATTACTTCATATTTTTTATTGAAAACACGATACCCCTTGGTAAGATTGGTTATCAGACTTACTGGTTTCTGACTACCCATAACGACTGTCAAAGATCTACGAATGACAGCCGGGACCAACGGCTTTACATGGTTTAGCGAGACATGTAGGGGGTCCGGTATGAAATGGATGTCCACCCATCCATAGACAGACCGCGGCAAGCGATTTTTATTTAGCCACGAGCCCCTCAAGAGCTGAACAAAAATCCAGTTCGTATTTACCTGAGGAGCCATATTGCTGAGAAAGAATGTCTCCTCCACATGTTTCTGAGAGAGACGGTGGTTACCAGCTGCAGCCATGTGGCCCCGGTCAAACCCTGAGCCTTTGTAGTCTGTGTTTTGTGACCTGGAAATGGTCAATAACCGGTATGAATTACAAAAATAGATTGCACTACATAAAGCAAGAAAAGTTCTTAAGTCCCGGGTTATGATTAGGGTTTTCGCATACCCAACCTTTTTTAACACCCGAGTATTGGGTATTATTTTTTCATATACCTGGGTATAGCCGGATCCGTGTATACCCCATATGACAACCCTAGTTATGATCCAGTCAGACCCAGAAAAATTTCTTGGGTATAAAAAACTATACTCAATAGGCTATTGAAGTCAAAATAGGTAGTTGAAATATTCTGTTAAGGGGGGCAGGTGAAAAGTATATAGGAACAGACAACAAACAAGATAATTAACTAGGGTCATTGGATATTTGACGACATGGGTAGCGCAGTGGTTACGCGATTCACTGCTGCGATGCATATCCTGGGTTCGATTCCCACAGGGAACATATTTTGTATGGCTTATAAATAGTTGTTTCGGGTCTGGCTGTTTATGGATTTAATCATCAACATTCACACACATAATCAAACCCACACACACCGCACATCCACCCACACATACACATATACACACACATACAAACACTACATGTAAACTTGAACATCCTAAACAATATTTTTAACATTCTAGTACTTACCTTAGTCTTTTGTTATTATTTATGTGTCAACATAAATAATAACAAAAGACGACACGGTTGGCGCAGTAGCTGAGCGATCGACTGCTGCGCAGCGTGTTGCGGGTTCGATTCCCGCCCAGGGTTAACGTTTGTGTGATGAGCACTTGCGTTTGCCTTGTGTCTGGGTGTTGTTTATCTATATATGTATGTATTTACAAAAAAAAAATGTATTTGTGTATGTATATCATCTGTCTGACACCCATAGTACAGGGTCTCCCTAGTTTGGGGTCAGATGGCCGTGTGTGAAAATGTCCCCACATATTATTGTAGCTAATAAACCACGGGAAGTTGCGAGGTATCCCCATCACAAGTATCTTTATAACTTAACGGGGTTGCCTCAATACTGTGTTGTAGAACAAATGTATGAGAAACAATAAAAACTTTTTTTTTTATGTTACTTGTGAGTTTATGTTTCTAAACTCATTCAGGAGAAATTCCTAGTGTGGGGCAACATTGACATACCTAAAAGACGTTTTGGCTATCAATGGATTGCATCTAGATTTAGAACGTGTTTAACTATGAAAATTAACCTTCTGGTATATCTGCCTACTTTGTATGTGATCACATAGTGAACTTGCGATGATCGCAAGATGAATGAGGAAAGTTGGATGTATTGGTAGATAGTAACGGACTTTCTCACCTAAAGAATGGGTGTATACTCTCATCAGGTTTGAAGTCACACTTGCTTCGGTCAATCTGGTCATTCTTAGCAATGTGCTCTTTAGTCATGTGCTCAAACACCCAGTGAGGCACTCTGTTACGTCGGTCATAAGATAGTACGAAGTCCTCGTAGGAACGAACACTGTCCAAACTTGGGAAGCCATATTTCATTATTCGGGATACCTGAAAGTTTTGTAATAGCGATGTTAATAAAATTTGCAAAATTATAATAATACCAGCTTATAATTGACCAACTGTAGAACAAAGGGCACGAGAGGAATGTGAAATGTATTTTAAGAAAACTATATTTATATAAATAATAATAATAAAGCCTTTATTGATTCCTTAATATTTACATTGCTTTTTATTTCTTATATGCTAGTTCCTATATCTACGTTAAGGACCCGTGACGGGTATAGGCCTCCTCCATCTCCTTCCATTTGTCCCTATCTCTGGCCCGGCTGAGCCAATTAGGTCCAGCTGTGGCTACTATGTCATCCATCCATCTTGCTCTAGGCCTTCCCACTCTTCTTTTTCCATGTGGTCCTGGCCATTTTGTGACTCTGATAGTCCATCTGTCATCTGTCATTCGGGTGACGTGCCCGGCCCAGCGCCATTTTTGTTTAAGCACAAATCCTAGTGCATCTGTGACTTTTGTTCTAGATCTTATTATTTTACTATTAATCTTGTCTTTCTTTTTGACTTTCAGGATGCTTCTTTCCATCGCCCTTTGGCAAGTTCTTATTCTCTGCTTAGTTTTGTTAGTGTGGACTCAAGTTTGGCAGCCGTAGGTAAGACTTACCAAGTCTTGCCAAGTCTTATATTTATATAACCATACTAATATTACAAAGAGACTAGCTGACCTGGCAAACATTGTTTTGCCATATAAATATTTTTTTATCATCTACGTAGGGGGTATAAAAAATTGCCTACAACATATTCTCAGGCCTTCCAAATGTACAGTCGTGAGCATAAACATGTAAACAGTTGGTCTCATTCTAAACAGATTTTCTCCTAAACTATTGATTGAAATGTTGTAGTGATACAAATAGGGTATTTTTGATCCCAAACTCCTATGCAATATGTTTCATCTATAAGTTGAAATAGTTATTTCACGAGATAATTGCTTTTGAATTTTGCAATCTGTATACATATTTATACTCATGACTGTACATCAAAAATTTCATAAAAATTAGTCAAGCTGTTTCAGAGGAGTTTCATAACAAACACTGTGATACGAGATTTTTTTATATTTAAAGATTAAGCTGGTTTTGTATATAATATGTAAGAGATAATATCTTGAAATCCTGGTTAATGATTACACATATTCTTTCACTGATATAAAAGTACACTATTGCCGAGTGCCATAGGATATTTGTTTTACGTCGTATTTGACTTTCACGCGGACAAATTCGCGGGCAGAGTTTAGTAAATAATAATGAATAGTCTTAACTATTCATTATTATATTTGACCACACGGTTGTCACAGTGGCTGAGCGTTGGCTGCTGCGCTGCGTGTTGCGGGGTCCATTCCCGCACGGAACAAATATTTCAATGGCCTACAGGTATATGTTTAGGGTCTGACTGTTTGTGTGTGAGTATACAATGTTTGTTTATAACGCACCCACGGATACAGAGTAAATTCCTAGTATGGGTCATCGTTTTTAAAAAGAATAACAAAGCTACAAGCTGGCGATAATATAAACAGGCTATGTGGGTTTGAGTGCTCTAAAATAGCACACACAAAACTTAACCATCGAATCTTACCCGATTTGGTCCGCTGCCGGAATCCGTGTAAGGCGTAGCAGCCGACACTGTACCGAAGACCGGTAGGCCTGGCATGCTCTTGAGGCGTTTACCATTAACCAGAATTGAGTCATCCCAAATAAAATTATGAAATTTTTCCGTATTTTGTCCCACATAAAATCCGGTCAGGCCAATAGCACTCAACTGTGCGAGATGAAAGAGCCGCTCACGAAACATTATGTATTTAGGTTAGTAGCAATAAACAAATGTGATTCAGTACTTTGACAACATGTATTTATGTCAGTATTAATGATTATTGTTTATCAAAGCACGTAACAATCCTATCTATGAGGTTATGTAAAATGACATGGACTTTGACAATTTAATTTGTTTGACTGTTGAAGTGTTGACAATGTCAACACTTCAATCAAGCTGATGATCAATGTCAACTTGACATTGATCATCAGCTTTTTAACCGACTTCAAAAAGGAGGTTCTCAATTCGGTTGGTTTTAATTTTTTTATGTATGTACATCGATTACTCCGAGATTTATGATCCGATTTAGATGATTCTTCTTTAGTTTGATGCGGATTTGTTGCCACTTGGTCCCATAAAAATTTAACATTATTCAGCCCAGTAGTTTTCATTTTATGAACATTTTTTTTATTTTTTATATATTTATTTTTATGTTTGACCATGACCATGACCATGCATAACTATTTTCAGTATAGTCCGATTTCAATGATTCTATTTTTAATTGATAGTGTATACCTCAGATTTGGTCCCTTAAAAAGAAAATATTCTACCCCTAAGGAAAAAAAAAGAAAATTAAGGGACGACTGATTTTTTTAGAAGAAGGCAATAAAAAGCGGAAAAAAAATTTTTTAACAAACAAGACAACCGCCTTCAAAAAGTATAAAATAACTTTCAATTCGCAAGTCGGTGGCAATACAAAACAACAAGCAAAACCAAAGCCGCCAACAATACTTACACTACTCTTTGGCCGCCAATTATTTTATACTTTTTGAAGGCGGTTGTCTTTTTAGTTAAAATTTTTTTTGGATATCTACATACCAAGCTTGACAAGTTTCTGTCGAGTGTCGACTTCAGCTAAGTTTGATGAAAGTATGTAGTTTTTTTCAATATTTTTAGGTGAACTTCTTCTTCTTTTCTTCGTTCTATTCTTTGTCTTACGTTTGTTTTATAATTATATTTTCAGTTTTCAGCAGACTGGACTGTCAGTTGTCAGTGCTGTCAACTCACTAGTCAAGTGAAAGTCACTTAGGTCAGTCACTTTGACAGTCAAGTCAAGTTCGTAGGAGTATTTGTATTTGCATAGATTCTGCGTTGAGTGTTCCTGGTTAGCACGTGTGCTTAGAATCTTTTCCGAGTTTTTTATTGTTTTTAGTGTTCGTTGAAGCTTTTGTGTCTTGTTATTGTGTGGCGTCCTTGTGTCTGTTATCAGGTTCGTACAGGGATTTTCCATTTTTCTTTTAAAAAACAATCGTAATCATGGATAAGCATAAACCTCCTGATCCTCCAGACATCCCATTCCCATCCCTTCCAAGTCCTTTGTCCCAGAACCCTCTATCCCAATTTGCGGAGGTCGTCTGCAGCATAACAGAGATGGATGTCTCTCATTCATCAAGAAAAAGACCTAACGATGAGGATAGCTTGACACCCACCCCCCCCAGTAAACAATTAAAAAGCCAGATCGGCCGTACCAAATATTCGGCGATGGATAAAGCTCCTTACATCATTCATGTATCCCGTCTGGAGTCACAAATAAATGCTGGTACTACCCTGCACCCTGTAAATTTTGGAAAGTTTTTAATAATCAACAACATTGCGAACATCGTTCGCGGTGGTGTTAACAGAGTAGGTCGTAACCGCGTTTCTGTAGAGTTTGCATCCCCTCAGGATGCTAACGCCTTCCTGATAAACCCCCTCCTATTGAAATACGGTTATACATCTTCAATCCCGACATTTAATATCACGCGAATGGGAGTTGTGACTGGAGTTCCCTCGGACATTTCAGAAGAGGAGGCCATGACTTATTTGACTGTTCCCTCAGGATGCGGTCAAATTCTCAAAATCCGGCGTATAAATAGGAAAATCCAAAAGGAAGGAGACCATGAGTGGAAACCCACAGAAACTTGTGTCATCACTTTCGATGGCCAAGTCCTACCCAAACGTGTATTCTGTTGCTACACATCCCTTCCAGTTGAGCAGTACATTTATCCCACGATCCAATGTCGTAAGTGTTGCAGGTTTGGTCATGTGGCTAACCTGTGTAGGTCTAAACCACGCTGCAATAAATGTGGCCACGATCACCCTGGTGATGGTTGCAACATTTCTGAGGGCGAGGCCTTTTGTGTGCTCTGTTCGGGGAATCACTTTGCTAATAGCAGGTCATGCCCTGAACAAGGTAGGCAGAAAGCCATTAAAACCATTATGGCTGAGAAATCTATTCCCTATGCTGAGGCTACAAAAATGATCCCATCAGTTTCTCGTAATTACGCAAATGTGACCAAAGCACCAATTTCTCAGTCATACCGAAAGACGGTTACACTTAAGCCTAAGACCCATGCCCCTCTCTCCCCATCATATGATAAAGCTGCTCACCAGCACTTAATTAGTTCCCCCCAACCTTCACAACCTAATGGCTGTGCTCTCAATTCCAATAATCCCACTTTTGATAACTCTGCTTCCTTTATTGATCTCCTTATAAAACTTTTACCCCACATCATTTCTTCTTCTAATTCCCAACTACCGTCCAACGTTGCCGATCAACTTATCTCTTTACTCTTAAAAATTAAAAATGGCGTCCCGCCTAATATTCCTTCAGTGGAATGTGAGGAGTGTGTGGCATAAGAAACACGACCTCATATTCCTTTTAAACAAATACAAGCCTCTGGCTTGTTCCATAGCTGAGACTTGGCTTACCCCAAGTCTAAGCTTCCGTATACCACACTACAACATCCTCAGATGTGACAGATCTGATGGCTATGGAGGGTCAGCCCTCTGTGTCAACAATCGTGTCCCACTTTCGCCCATATCTTTGCCATCACTTACAGGTAATATGAGTATTGCAGCTGGTATGGTTGAAGTTATCACAGTGTTTTCGATATACATTGCTCACCCTCATCATGATTTTTTTACAATCATAAAAAATATTATTACAAACATCCATGGACCAGTATTGGTCATGGGCGACTTTAACTGCCACCATTTCAGATGGGGGTCTGAACGTTGTGATACCTTTGGTGTTGCTCTGGTTGAGATATTGGATGACCTGAATCTCTGTATCCTAAACAATGGCTGCCCAACCCGAAGGCCTACTCCCGGACAGCAAAAAAGTTGTGTTGACCTAACATTTTGTTCGGTCGAGTTAGCAGCCTCAACCCATTGGGAATGTACAACCTTGTCGCATGGTAGTGACCATTACCCAATTGTAATATCTCTAGTTAACAGGACTTATTTAGAAAAAACTTGTCCTCCACTTTTGAAATATAATCTGTCCAAACCAGACTGGGCTAAGTTTGCTTCTTTACTGGAGGACAAAATTGATAATCTTCCAAATTTAAATTCAAGTTTATTAGATCCTTTTGGTCACCATCATGCCAAGAGCTGTTACGAAGGTTTTGTTACTGCTGTAACCGCTAGTGCAGATTCCTCTTTCCCTATTAAAAATAGTGCCCGTAATAAAATCCCATCACCCCCATGGTGGGATCCAGAATGCACCTCTCTAATTAGACAAAGGAAAGAGGCTGAAGAATGTTACAATGCAGACATGAGCACCCAAAATCTTCTAGCATATTTGCAAGCTAATGCCAGGACCAAGCGACTGCTCCGTAAAAAGAAACGTGCAGGTTGGGTTAAATTCTGTACATCTTTATCTCCCTCTACCCCAGCATCAGTAGTTTGGCAAAATATTAACCGGTACAGACGTGGTTGTTCCCCATCAATCTCTTCGCCAATGACTAGGGAAACAGCTGACTTCTTCTTTGACAAAATATCTCCTCCATATGTCCCACTCCTTTCTGAGATACTTAATGTTCCTCTGCATAATGTTTCCGTGGACCCTCTAGATGCTCCCTTTTCTCTAGAGGAATTGAATGCGGTTCTCAGATATATCCGGGACTCAGCCCCTGGCATTGACGGTGTGCCATATTCTTTTATTGCTCACTCTGGAGATAAGGCCAAACAATATTTCCTTAATATTTTAAATTTTTGTTACAACTGTGGTTGGGTCCCCGATCAGTGGAAGATACAGTTGATTATTCCGTTGCTGAAACCAGGCAAACATGTAGATGATCCGAATGGCTATAGACCAATTGCTCTTTCATCAGTTCTAGCCAAATTACTGGAGCATCTTATTAAAAACCGATTAGAGTGGATTGTAGAATCAAGGGATCTACTGCCGAATTTCCAATTTGGTTTTAGGAAAGGGCTGAGTACAATGGACAGTGTTGGCGTTTTAGTTGCGGACATTCGATTGGCATTTTCCAAAAACGAGTCCGTTGTTGCCGCCTTCCTCGATATTTCCTCTGCATATGATAATGTTCTTCTTCCCGTCCTCAGGCAGAAACTGCAACAGCTGAGTCTCCCGGTCAAGATGATTGAATGCATATGCGGACTACTATCATCCCGTTCTTTGATCCTGAGAGTCCAGGGCGAGGTCTTCGATAAAAGGCAGTCTTGGAGGGGACTACCACAGGGCTTCGTCCTCAGTCCTCTTCTCTATAACTTATATACCGCTGATATTGGCTCTTGCATAAACAGTAACTGCCATATTTTACAGTATGCCGATGATTTAGTCTTGTATGTGTCAGATTCCAATATTAGCGATGCCGCGCAGTGTGACCATCTTATAAATGGCGAATCTGCCACAGACTGGGCAAAAAATCTGCCAAAATCTGCCACACTTGGCGCCAAAAATATCCCTTCATAAAGCTGACACACATGTTGATTTAGGAAGCTATTCCTTATTTTTGATTTGTTTAAATTTACCTGAGAGAAGATTCTTTTGTACGAAGCGTTGAATATCGGCAAACATGCAGACGCTTTGGCAAAATTTGAAATGTTTGGATATTTTCTAGCCCCATTCGCGTCCATAATTTTGCAAGCTTTTCAAAATGTAACGTCCTGGTCATCCTAAGCCCTCGACCCGACCAGGAAGAAAGCAAGGGATTTTGCTCCCCCTAAGGTCGATAAGAACGTATTTTCTCTTCATAATTAATTATTCGTTACACAGAACCGAAAACGATACACATCAAAAGAGAATGAAGTAGAAGCAAAAGTTGATTGGAAACCAAATCAATAAAGAAGATAAAAATATGAACACTATTTCAGTTTGATTACAACAGTTCATAATCATATGGCGCACTTGTTTAAAAACAGAACAAGCGGGAATTTCCAGTGTAATTTAGCCATGAAACAAGCTGCCAGTTCGATAAAATCATATTTTGTAATCTAATTATAGTATATATTAAACCTGATCTAATTACTTAAAAAAAAAAGATGAATTCATTGAAAATTCATATTAGTTATTGTGAATTTTCTTGAATTCTTTAAATCTGCCGAAATCTGCCAGTTTTTTAAATCGTCAGCATGATCTGCCACAGACAAAATTTAGGAGCGAAATCTGCCAAAATGGCAGAAATCTGCCACAAATGGTCACACTGATGCCGCGTCATCTCTCTGCCTCTCTCTGGACTCTTTGGACCATTGGCTTTTAATCCATGGTCTTTCATTGTCCGCTCCGAAAAGCTCGGCAGTAGTTTTCTCTCGAAAGAGACGCATTCCTCAAATCTCGGTGGGGATTTCAGGCAATACTATTCCTTTGACAAGTAAAGTAAAGTTTCTAGGCGTTTTTCTTGATTCAAAATTAACAGGTAAACCCCACATAAATTTCTTAATTAGTAAATGTGAACGTATCGTCTCTATTTTAAAAGTTCTAGCAGGTGTTTGGTGGGGTGCTCACCCCTACACCTTGAAATTAGTTTATAACGCCTTAGTCCGTAGTGTGTTAGACTATGGTACGTTCCACTTAGTTCCTTGCAACAAAGGTGCTTTGGCTGGACTGGATAGGGTTCAGTCTAATTGCCTTCGGATCATCTCAGGCTGTATGAAGTCCTCTCCCGTTAACGCATTACAGGTTGAGTGTGCTGAACCCCCCCTAACCCTAAGACGGGAGTATTTAGCCTCCCGCTTTCTGTTTAGAGTCATATGTAGTACTTCCCACCCCCTCAAAGAAAGGTTAAACGAGTTAGATGCCTTATGCAGAAGCTCCAACTATTGGAAAAATAAAGAAATCCCCCTAATACTAAAATCCTCTCGACAAATTCAAAATTTAGTAAATCCGATTGTTCAGTATCCCAGAATTCCCCTTTTTAACTTTGCCTATGAAGCCTTAGGTTTTATTCCAAAAATTGTTTTTAATATTGGAATATCCAAAAAATCCCTGACAGCGAACTCGACCTTCAATGCGGTGGTAGGCGAACGATGGAATGGTTTTCAATTATTCTTTACGGATGCCTCTAAATCGACCGAGTCTAATTACACCGGTGCCGCGGTTTATTACCAAAACTATCGTATTATTTTACAATATAAATGCCCTAAGGAGTCTTCTATATTTACGGGTGAATGTGTAGCTATATTGGAAGCCTGCCGTTTTATTGAGTCACACACCAATATTGAGAAGGCTGTTATATTTACTGATTCCCTTAGCTGTCTGCAAGCCTTAACCCAAAACCCTTTTAAAAGTAAACTGTGTAGTCCTCTTATTCTTAAAATTAAAACTTCTTTACTGTCTTGCACCAATAGTCAAAAGGATGTTCAGTTAGTTTGGATACCTAGTCATTGTGGCATTAAGGGTAACGAACGTGTTGATGCCTTAGCTAAGGATGCCTGTTCATCTGCATTGGCTGATAACACACATAATACCCATCAGGGTTATGACTTATTATCTCTCCCAAAATCTAATCTTCAGTGTTCATGGCAGGAGCAATGGAATGTGTCCAGCAGAAAGAAAGGCAGTTTTTTCTATGCAGTCCAACCTACCATAAAACCGAAACCTTGGTTCTATTGCCACAAAAAAGCTTCCAAAACCGTAGTCTCAGTTATTTGTAGAATCCGCTTAGGTTTTTGTTGTACCCCCGTCTTTTTGCATAAAATCAGAATCCGCGACTCCTCTCTTTGCGAATGCGGATTGGCAGAGGGTACTCTAGATCACATATTTTTTGAATGTCCCAATAATATTCCTCCTCTCGATCTATATAGCCGTCTCCCTAAATTCAAGATTCCTCTTCCGATTAATTTCCCTTCCCTCTTAACATATACCTCTCCAGAACTGCTTGTGGCGCTGATGACTTTCATTCGTCACAATAATATAAAATTATGAGAATCTGTGTGGGTGTGGTATACCTGTGCGTATATTCTGTGTTCTAACCTTAATATATTATTTATGTAACTTTATTTTGTCTGTTTGTTTCAGTCCCGTACTAACCCAACAAGAGCTACAGAACTTCAACGAAACATCGTGTAACCGTGTTTTAATTTCTTCGCTATCTACACACCTATAGACAGTTCTTTTTTTTTTACTTTTTTTCTTCGTTTTCCTTTTTTTTTTTTTTTTTTTTTTTGCACACTTGATTTCCCTGTCACTTTGACATTGGCAGAATTGTCGACATCGGCATTGCTTGCCATAATATAAAAAAATTAAATTAAATTAATTGTATTTGCATAGAAATAAAATAAACGTTTGTTTATTTTTATTTCGAACTATTGACTGTGATAGTGATAAATGAAATACTATTCAAATAGTTATTTCCTTGAAGAATACACGAATCATGACGAAATTATTTATCAAAACAAACCACACTCTTTCAGCTGTTTTATCGAAATACAAATTCAGTACAGCTGCAAAATCTGTCGCTTCAGTGCAAATTAAAGGCAAAGAATTCATAACAGACGAATACACTAATGTCACCCCAAAAATTATATCTTATTTGGGTAAAAATCTGCACATGAGAAAAAATAACCCTTTATCAATAGTAAGGCAAAGAATTGTGAATTATTTTTACTCCTCGTTCACTCATAGAGGGCACCCAGCATTTAGTATTTATGACAACTTATCTCCAATAGTCACAACAAAGCAAAACTTTGATGATTTGTTGATTCCTTCTGATCACCCGAGTAGAGCGAAGTCCGACTGCTACTACATAAACAGGGAGAATCTTTTAAGGGCTCATATGACTGCACACCAGAGTGATCTGTTGCGGTCTGGTCTGGACAATTTCTTGATGATTGGAGATGTTTATAGGAGGGATGAAATTGATTCTACACATTTTCCTGTGTTCCACCAAGTAAGTTAATGATCATATTTTTACCTTTAATATAATGATCATTTATAATAATCATTTGTTTACCTTTACATATTTCTTCTTTCTTTTAATTAGGAAATTCTTTTTAATAGGCAATAGTACACAAGGCATGTAAAGTTGTTGATCCTGCACCTAATCTTTCCAATTGTGTCTGATTGTGATTGTCATCTCCTTAGAATAATATTCTAAGGTCATCTCGTGGAATTATTATGTAAGTGAGGGAGGAAAGAGTACCGCTGTGTTTGTCTATACTTTTGTGCACTATAATATCTCATACAATATATTATGTCTCCTGTAACTTCTTTAAGATCGGCTTCTGTTGGGAGAATATTTGCTTGACCATTGATAGTGTCTCTTTGCATTCAGACATATTTTTTTTTTTACTGATGATAGGCATACATTTGACTACTATCTCATCTGATGGGAAACAATGATGCGGTCTAGAAGTAACCTATTCACTCTTGACTTGAAGACTCCAGGTTGTAGCTATCAGGAAACAGACTCAGGCAGGGAATTCGACTCCTTAGCAGTATGCACAATGATGTGTTCCCAAAATGTTTTGTGCGTTGTGGATGGGATGTCCACCATGTACCGGTGGCGCATCTCCGTACGTCTTGTGGTTTTATTTTCTTGCTATTTGGTGAAATTCCAGAGGATGACACTTAGTATGTTGTCCACTATGTAATTTGTGCTTTTACCCAGACCCGTTACTTGGGACTGGACAATTAGCAATTTAAGACTACTTTTGCTTGTTAGCTTGGGTCTTGACTGTTAAAACAAAGAAAGAATAAAATTAATAATATTCTTAAAGTAATGGTAAGACTAGGTATGGTAAAAAAATAAAAATTCTATAAAGAGTGCCTAATATTATGGTTATTTACTCTTTATTTTTTCATTCATGGAAGAGGCCTTTCATTTTCAAAAGGCGTTTTATTGTCTATATCAATCACACTTTATTAAAAAGAAAACCCTTTTCAATTTCAGGTAGACGGAGTACGATCACAACGTAAAGAGCAACTGTTCCCTAAACAACCAGATCTAGAAATATTTGAGCCAAAATATAACAAGAACAACCCACATGCCTTTATCAACTCGATTGCTGATCCAATGAAACAAAGCTGCCATACTTTAGAAGCTACAAAATTAATGGAGACACAATTGAAAACACACCTCATTGGATTAACAAAAGTGTTATTTGGAGACAGCATAAAATACCGATGGGTTGAAGAGTACTTCCCATTCACTCATCCATCGTGGGAGCTAGAAATATTTTATGAAAACAAATGGATGGAGCTCTTAGGCTGTGGTATAGTTAGAAATGAGATTCTAGTCAATGCAGGACCAACAAACAATATAGCCTATGCATTTGGCCTTGGCTTAGAGAGGCTTGCAATGGCATTATACAAAATTCCCGATATCCGATTAATGTGGAGTACTGATTCAGGGTTTTTGACACAATTTGAGAATGCTAACTTGAATGACCAGATTACCTATAAGCCAGTTTCATCTTATCCTCAGTGCACTAATGACATGTCATTTTGGTTGCCTGAAAATTTGACTATAGACACTTTTATGAGCAATGATTACTATGATCTTGTCAGAGATATTGGAGGCGACATTATTGAACAGGTATGTATTATATTTGCTGATTAAAATAATTAATCAGCTAACAATAATTAATATAATGACAGCTCACCTCAAGCCTTCTTCATCTAAATTCACAAAATTATGAAAAATAATATTCAAAAAAATATACGAATATTAGCTGCTGCCCGCGATTTCGTCTATGTGGATGTTATGATGCTCAATGTACGGACAGCGTCATCAACTGCTTACCCCCCACGCATTCAAATTTCTTCGCATAGGGGGTCAGCAGTTGATGACGCTGTCTGTACCACTGACGGCACAAGCACAATACGACGCGGTTGGCGCAGTGGCTGAGTGATTGACTGTACGCTACGTGTCGCGGGTTCGATTACCGCACGGACCAAATATTTGTATGGCCTACAGGTAAAACGCACCGCACGATACAGAAGAACTTCCGAGTCAACGTCTTTTTAAATAAAATAAAAAATGTTTGTACGCAAAATACGCGCTGAGACATGGAGTTGTGGACACCAGACCATAATATCATTTGACGCTCGGCAATGTTTTTAATCAGTTATAGAATTTTTATGATCGGACTAGTATTTCCAGAGACAAACAAACAAAAAACGAACTAACTTTCCTATATCCATACTTTATTTAATATTATAAATGCGAAAGTAACTCTGTCTGTTCCGCTTTCACGATGAAATGGCTGAACCGATTTTGATGAAATTTGGTATGAAGATAGCTTGAACTCCGGGGAAGGACATAGGCTACTTTTTAAATCATGACTTCGTCTGCATCCGCGATAACCGACATTCGCGAGGACGAAGTCGCGGGCAAAAGCTAGTAATATTATAAGTAATTCATTATTTTTTCAGGTGAGACTCAAAGACAAGTTCGTTCACCCAAAATCTAAGAAGCACAGTCTGTGTTACAGCATAGTATACAGACATCTAGAGCGAACACTGACACAAGCAGAAGTCAATCAAGTTCACAAGGAGATTGAGAAAGCTGTGGTTGATGCCTTTGGTGTAGCCATGAGATAAAACAGTATTAATTTATTATTATAGTATGTTGAATTTTGAATGGCATTTTAATTTTCTTTGTAACACTGAAAAAATAATTAAAGCATATTTATGACGAAATCTAACAGGATTTTGAGCTTGCTGACCAATATGAGTCATTGTTACTCAATTAAACAAGTTAAAAAATATATATTGTGAGGGTACCAATATACCTTGCCAAAGGTATGTAATCACAATATGAAGTTGTAATTAACATACCTACTCAGATTTTATTACTTAAGTAGGCAATATAGCAATCAATATTAAAGCGGCTTTCTATCAATGAAAGAATTTTAGTAATAGACCAGTAAAGTACGTCCTCTTCAAATAAGGAATTTTGCCTAACTTTGTCCTTTTTGTATTAGTTAGAAAGAATTTAGGGATACCTAACATAAACACTAAAACAACATTACTTTCATAATTATTTATTAACACATACATTATATATACATTTCTGGTAAAATTGTGATGTGCAGTAAAGATCAGGCCAGCCTATTATAATTAGCGATGATCAACCTTATTACCTTGCAGGACCCCTAATCCAAGTATTATCCAAATGCTTTTTTTTTTTACTGCAGCTGCGTTTGATAACTTCTGAACGTAAAAAAGTTGTTTTTTATTTTCGCAGGTTGAGCATTGCAGTTCAGGTCTTACATTTAAAGAAAATCAGCATAAAATTGCCTGTGCGAAGTAAATAGTTACTAACTACCTATATACAGAAATCAAATTAACAGATTTGCCACAAAATATCAGATTTCAACAATATCTCATTAGGATGTAGATCCCATTTCTTGTGCAGTATCACGCAAGAGTATTTATAAACTCCTATACTGTTGTAACACAAGTGCAGCACATAATATAGCTCGCGCAACTGTGCATATTGATTTTTTTTTTCTTAGAAAACGTGCAAATTATATGCTACGTTCAGACGCTGGCGCAAATACTAATGACTAGTACTTGCGCCAGCTACTGCCTAACGTCTAAAAAGTTATTATTTACAAAATTATCATAAAATTACGCTTGCACGGACAGTTATTGCCTGGCAACATTAGTCTGAGGTAATCGTAGCTCAATATGATACGGCATCTCTAGCTAAAATAGCTACATATTGGCATCACCACGAATTAGGAATGAATTAATCAACCTAAATATAACGGGACATCACACTAAATTGCTTTGTTGACATCAAATTCGACAATGTTGCCAGAATTGAGCAATCAATTTGCCCATGTGCACCTTAAAGGTAATTGCCGCATTGATCAAACTGAGTAATAAAAAAAAATATTTTACTTCAAACCCCTTGAGGTTCAAATGCCTATCCTAAAATAATATCACAGAAAATCCATGGATTATATCACACAGATTGAATATTAGGATAAAATTGTTATTCAGGCAATTCTAAATATACTCAATACTGTTTCATTATTATTCACTTCAAACACGGATACAATCTAAAAAAATACACCTCATTCTACACGTAAAGTACGTTTATTTACAAGAAACATTTTTTTAACTGTAGATCAATAATTTTGGACGCCGTCACGAGCCACGCTCGCGCTTGTCCAATTAATTGATTATGATCCAAGTTTTTAGCTTAGCTATTAATTAAATATACCTCAAAGTGAATTTAAAATACGAAACCGATGGTACGGTTTCCGTATAACAAGAAAGGCCACATCTAATTAGGGTTTCGTATTAAAATGGTAAGAAAGAAACCCTTATAGTGCGAGTTCTCCTGTCTGCGGACTGCTGCCTATTTTTGTGATGATATGATTACTTTCAGAAAACTGGTGCTATTTGTAGAGACGCCAGCCAGTACATCAAGCCATGAAGCCATACCAAACTGACAAATTTTCACAATTGAACATGAACCTTATCATTTTGTAATAAAGTTGAAAATCTATCAAAGAAATTTGACAGATTGTTGTAGCTTGATGTGCTGGCCTCTGTACATTAATACATTCATCCTTATAAAATTATTATTTTTTTGGCTATATGTCGGATACATAAGTATAAGTGGACCATCTTAAAACTATTAAACTGCCACGGTGTATATAAATCGACTCTAAAACTGCCGACTGCTTATAATATTGGTCCCCGAATATTCCCGATCGGTAACACCCCGTCGTCAACACTGTTGACGATCGGGAAAAAAAGTTCCGTTCGTTCACAGTGTTGACGAACGGGACCTTTTTCCACCCGTATCGTTAACACTGTTGAAGATCGTTGAAATATTATTGTAATTACAGTACAACATATACGTATTTGATTTTTTGTGTTGCAAATTTCCTGGTTCGCTGATTTTAAAGAAAAAATCAAGTACGTATTTTATGATTTTGAGGGAATGTTTTACTTTGGAAGTTGTACTTACATAAATCATTTTAAAATCCGTTTCATCTTTAATTGAACTCAACCTTTCTAAACTTTGACTCTTGAACTAAGCATGTGTACGACTGGGAAAAAAAGTCGGGAATATTCGCCTCAACAATACTTTAGGAAGCAGTCTACACCATATTTAGATTTATAAATCCTTAAGAACAGAACAGCAATAACATTTCTATAAAACAATATTATGGTGAAAAAACAGTTATGTTCATACAGTTAACATGGTAAACGATTAAAAGTAGGTACAATATCGAAACAGATAAGGGGCCATTCAAATATTACGTAAGGATAATTTTTGAATTGTTATCCATGAGCAAAATTATCAAGTCAATAAAAAAGAAATGATCACAATCCGATTAAGTTTCGGCGAAATGCATGAACAAACATACATACACACCATCCCCACACCTGCACCTACAATTTGTTTAGAAGTTCTAACAGATTATCATAATGTGAATGTTGTGTTCCAATAATATTACGTACATACGTGTCGAATTGATAAACATTTTTTTTTGCACAAAAGACAGTAGAAGTAATTATATATTGCTAACATCACCATCCATACCCCTCCTTGGTGCTTACGTAACCATTGAATGGCCCCTAATCGTAGAAGTAACATTTAACTAAATTATATTAATCGATGTTATTACAAAGTAATTCTTAAACACACAATTACAAGATGAATACCAATAAAATCAAACATTATCCTACAATTAGTGAAATCACTAATAAATAATCACGCCATATTATTCAAACACTAAATATCGTCATGATTTCTAGTTTTTAAAGTCTAGGCAATTCCCTGTTATCCTCATATAACTTAATATTACAAATAAGGTACCTATGCAAACATCGCCTAATTTTAAATTGGTTCGTAAAAATTCCAATAGTTTGTATGGGAAATTTGCGGAAGAGCGCGAAATTATAGAAGATTTATACCTAACTACTAATCATACCAAACTATTTCGTTAAATAGTTTAATCTTTTGACCGCCACAGTCATGCAAAGATGACAAACCAAAAAGTGTCCAGCACATCACGGTCACGACTGCATGACCACAATAGGGTATTTTACCAAAAACATCTAATTAGTCCGTCAGTTAGGTTATCGAAAAAAAATTGGATACGTATTTTTGTTTTACCAAATCAATAAAAACTGACAAAGATAAAACGCATCAAAGTGGGGAGTTTGTGACGTCACTTCGCCAGTAAAAGTGTACTTGACATAGTGATGTCACACGAGTTTTCGACGCACTGTATCGTCTTCATTTTTTGTTTACGTAAAAAAAGAAAAAACACGTGTCCAATACTTTTTGGAAATCTATCTTACGGGATTTTTTTGGTAGAATACCCTATTGGCGCCGAGGGCACGTTTTCGCTTTTGACGTGGCGGTCAATAGGTTAAGAAAAACTTTCTAATAAATAAAACTGCTTATTTCTATAGCGCTATCCATCTGGAGATCACTGACACCGAGGAAGGAAAACGTTGTGAGGAAACGTGGACTTATAACTGATATAAGCCTGAAATCTCCAATCTGCATTGATCAAGCATGGTGATCAGTTTATGAAGCCTTGATTTTGAGACAAAAGCCTATTCTCATACAATGAAGGAATGCTTTCTTTGTATGAGAAGAGGCCTTTGCACTCCAGTGAAACAAGGGTGTTAATATTATTATCTAAGAATATTAGGCAAATTGTGGCAAATCTATTGCCACCCTAGATGATTATCTATGACAGTGCAAAGTTTATTAAAAACCAAAACGAACCTCTTCCTTAAAAACCTAATATACAATCCTCTTCCTCTTCGTTACTCTCAGTTACATCAAAGCCAAAAGGCGCTTCTTGATCTATTACATCATTGTCATCGTCACTCATTGCATCATTTGCAGCGTCAGCCGCTGGCAATTCGGATTCAATTTGTTTTTCAATAGGCGCTTCCGGTTCTATTAAACCATTGTCAGCCACTGGTAATTCTAATTCAATAACCGCATTCGTGTTTCCTTCGAGCGCATTTGCGTTTTCTCCAGGCGCATTCTCGATTACTTTGGGTGCATTAGCGTTTTTTTCGAGAGCATTCAGGTTTTCTCTTTTCCTCTTCGCTATTTTAGCTAGCGGTTCGTCGTCAGAAGAATCATCATCGGACAAAATTGTAGTTACTACATCTGTACACGATGTCGGTTCTTTGCATACTTTTTCCGTATCTTTATACAAATTAATCATATCGCTGTTCACCTTCATATTTTTTGTATATTTCCGCTTGGGGATATTCACTTCTGCGTCAGGCATATCTGTATCAGCGTTTAAATTAATTTTCCTTAAAAATTGTTTCCGCTTTATTTTGTGATCGGCACTTTTGTTATATAAAGGATGTTTACTGTCTAAATGCATTTTATGCAAGTTTAATCGTTTTAATATACTAGGCTTCAAAGCTTTGAACAATTTGACCGGCTTTACTGGTCCAGAAAAGGTAGCTTTTGCAGTACTGCCGGTAGGTGTATTATTAACTAGTAAAAGTGACCTCTTAACAGGTGAATTAACAGGTTCTGATTTATCGTCATCATCAGTTAAATCGATCACTGATTTCGGAGCAATGGAAGTACTTGTTGGTGCCAGCGGTTTGGTTTGTCTCTTTGCCGATGGTTTCATGCAGACATTTATAGGTACAATTAATCCAGTGTCAAAATCTAATTTAAAGAATGTTCCTTTATTCGCGCACGCGTATTTCAGTTCGTACAACGAAGTGATTGGTGTTAGCTCGCCAACTGGTGATTTTAATTTCGGTGGTGGTACGGTAGTTACTAGAACTGGCTGCAAAGAAATTGGCGTTAAGTTTGGGGGTTGGGTTGAGTTGGATACTGATGTGGGTGGTTGCTCAACCAAAGGTGTCACCAACATGGGCTGTGGCAATGCAATCGTTTCAGCTGGTTGTGTAGGAACTGATTCTTCTACCGCAGGTGTCATGTCTTCATCATCAAATATACCTGACATTTCCATCAAGTCCGATAATATATTTTTCGTCTTATTTTTAATGAGATCACCACTCGAGCTCTCTTCAGGGTGGTTTTGTACTTCGGTGCTAACATTCTGACTTGATGGGTCTGAACCTTGTACTTTTTCTGCTAATACTTCTTGTGTATCAGTACTTTTAATCTGGTTCGACGGTTTTTTCACGGATATTTCATCTACTTCAGCAGTTATGTTCTGAATTGGTGGGTCAGGGTGATCTTGTACTTGTTCTGTTGAAGCTGAAGGTACATCATTTTGATTTGACTCTTGGATATTCTTAGGAATATCAATAATAGTATTAGGGTTTTCATCGGCAGTGGCACTCTTGTCTTGAATATTTTCTATTGCTGTCGCCATGAGGTTTCCGTTGACATTTGATGCGGGGCGATTTTCTTCTATTTCATTGAAAGTTTTCATTTGTGAATTACAATTATCATTAGAAGAGTCGACTTCATTAATTGTTACACAATCCTCAGTAGTTTGAACTTCAGTCACGAGAGGAGGTGTATTATGTTCGTTAATACTAGGGCGAGATTCATCATCATCGTCAACAAGATCAACAACTTCGGTTTCCGTTACAACAGGCGTTGGTGGAACATTCTGTTTGATTAACTGTTCCTCTGGTGCCTTTTCAAAACTCATACGTGCTCGCACAGCTGCAATGATAGCTGGCATCTCGGCCAGTTCAGTCGCTTTCACCACAACATTATTATCGATATTATACGATAATGTCCCATCAGGCAGGTATACTAAATGCACACCTTTCGGTATTTTAAGCGACGACTTTAAAGCATCTTTGGCCTGTTTGAATAATTTCAAATCAGGCGGAAACCTTACTGTAGTCAGCAATATTTTGTTCCTCCCTAAAAATACTGGTTGTAGTGACGGTTTATCGGAAATTTGTTTGCTGTTTAAGAATATCATTTTTTCTTTGACTTTTGGAGGCAGGTTAGGTAATATCTTTTGTGGCGGACGCATTTTCGTTTTCAATCTATTCGGCACGTTAGCCTTTTTACTCTCTAGAAATTTTCTTAAACTTGGCGGAGAACTCTTAGTTTGGGTAATCGTTGCAGCAGGAGTTTTTATAACTGAATTAAGTATTAAACCTCCAGTGAGATTATCAGCAGTAACGCAATGTGTGTATTGATACGGCTGTGTACCTTTTTCTGGAGTCACACCATTACATGATACAATGGCACCCCCAGGGATCACAGGCACGGCTGGGGTGCCGGGATTCTCGAGTCCTCGCGCCGCTAAAGGGGCGACTATAGCAGTAGTCTTAACAAATACTTCACCACCCAATACAGGAATATTGTCATCTGTATCTATAGCGTCAATGACAATAGGTTCATTTCCAGTAATAGGCATAATCGGTTCAGTATTAGGGGCTTCGACATTCATCACTTCTGAGTCATCAGGAACTAAGATCGATTCCTCACCAGAAACTAGGATCGATTCCTCATCAGGAACTAGGATCGATTCCTCGCCAGTAATTTGAGGTGTCCTTGTATCTGGAGTTTCCGCAAGTGTTTCAACAGGCTTTTCGCCGACAGCTTCAACAGTTTTAGAGCTCACAGCCGCTGCTTTATCGAGACCTAAAGTATCGTTTACTGTTTCATTTATTATAAGCAATTCTGATTTTTTTAATTTTTGGTCATGCATAAAATAATCTCTTAACAAGTTCCGACAGCAACAGCCACATAGTTTCGGACACTCATGCCGCGGTATATACTGCCTACTAAATAACAACTTTAACATCATTTGTCGAGCCCAACAACAATATTGAATTTTCTTTTTAGACTGATCAGTACCTGCATCTTCGGTTTTATTCTGTGCATCTTTATCAGGTGGATAATTTGTCGCGGATTTTATATTAATTTTGGGCTTTTGGCACTTTGTAATTTGCTCTTCGGAAGTTTCCTCTTGTTTACTGCAATCTAGTGTGCAATTAGAACTATCAATAGATTCATCAATAGGTTCATCGTTAGGTTTTAGCCCTTCAGGTTGTTGTTTCGTCTGCTGAGCGCTGGTTTTCTTTCTTCCTTTAGACTTCGGTTTTTTCGCAAGAAGTGCTTCCGGTTCTAGTTTATCAGTTAATAAAAATAACATTTTGTTGAGAGAATCTAAAGTTAAGAGTGTCTCGTCCAACTGTCTAGCTTGAATGGTCGCGTCGTTATTTCTAGAAAGCCAGGGTATTTCAGGTCTTATTTCCCTCGGTTTCCATACCACCGCTTTTGGTGGAAAAAATCTTTTCCCATTTATAATCGTCGGTGGTCGGCCAATCATTGGCTTAGAAGGTCTGATGGCATGCAAACTACTTCTTACAGTTAATGAATAACGTTCAGTGCTCGCTTTAGCAGGTAAGTCTTCCGTAATGTCAAGTAATTTCGGTGGACCTCTTCTATCGGTCGCTTCAGCTGGCTGCAAATTTTTGCGAATTTCCGAGATTGTTAGAGTTTTTGAAGAGGGATTATTAATAGAAGAGACGATAGTAACTGGTACTTGAGGTTGATTATTTTGAACTTGGATAGGTGTTACTTCTGCAGTAAGAAGTTGTTGGTTAATACGACGTATCTCTGTAATATCTGGTAAATTTATTACTTTATTTCTCTCAACCGTTGGACCTAAATCTTCAGGCGGTTTCGAGGTTTGTAAACAAACGTTTCGTAACATAGGAAGAATATCTGCGACTTTCGAGTTATTTATGAGACTCTGAGCAGGCATGGCAGAGGGTATTACTGAAACGTTTTGGCTTTTTGTATCATCTATAATTTTCTGAACAACGTTGTGATCACTAGGTTTAAGATATAGCGTTCCGGAAATAAGTTTAGATTCGAAAGCTTTACTAAGATCAATAGTCAAGGGCTTGCAAGTTTTGATAAGTACACGGTTACGCGGTGAGCTGAAGAATCCTACATTTAACCTTTTCAGTTTTGTGTTAAAGTCAGGGTTTTTACACAGTTGTATAGGATGGTATCTGCGACTACGCGGTTTTTGTAATAAGTAGCTAGTTGGTTTGACTTTATGGCTTTCATCTATTACATTTTCATCACAGTCACCGTCATCAGATGTTATATTACCGTCATCAGATGGTATATTTCGTTCATTTTCTGTTATATGTTGTTCAATCGGTTCAATATTATCTGTTGGGACATATTCAATGATTTTATTGACAGGTTCCTTTTTTATTCTTATACTACTATCATTTACAGGTAGGCTATTACGATCAGCTGTTAAAATATTTTCAATTGGTTTGCTATTAACAATTTCTTGAACATAATTAATTGTTTTACTACTATCATTTACACTTTCAATTGTTTTATCACAATAGTTTACCTTAAGATTGTCAATTGTTTCCTTACTATCATTGTATGTTTCGTTTAAAATTGGTTTGCTTTTCAAAGCAATAGTATCTAATAAATGTTTACCGTTGATGTTATCAAAAGGTTGTTTATGAAACAAAGTCATGTCATCTAACCTTGTTGTGTATATGATAGGGCACATCAGTAGCTTAGCATCTATTTTTGGACCGTCGTCAGTTTCTTCTTCAAGTGCAATTTTTGTTTCTATTTCTGTAACAATCATTAGGAATTTATTAAAATAGCTTGGTAAGGGAGCACGCAGGCAGTATATCCTAGAGCCATTTTGTTTATGTGACAATGACCAATCCGTCCAGTGGCTCTAACATGCGCAGCGCGATAATTTTGTCACTCACGTTTTAACGAATTTTGTCAACAATTCTGACGTCATCCTAAACTCTTAACATGCAAGCACTTTGACACTGTTTACTCGCGACGTAATACCGATGTAGCAAGTAATTATAAAAACTAAAATCAAATAATTTTCATCATAGCAACAAATTGTCAAAAGATTCAGAGGGTTCCATTCGATTTTGTGTCTACCTCTTTTATTTTTGTTAAGTTTTTTGTGAAACTGACTTTACTATAATGCTTTTTCTTGACATTAGCATGACAATGTAGAGACATAATGAATAGGGAAGGTTGGGTAATATTATTATTATTAGTAAAATTGTATTATTGTATGTTACAAATCAATAAAAAAAATACTAACTTATTATAACGAATGTTATGTTTGTAAAGAAAATATCACGTTTGACAAAAGGAATCGAGTATTTTGTACGAAATTTTTGCGGTAAACGACCAAAAGTGACAAATTTTACAAAATTTTCTTCACGCGAGAGTGAGTAATTGCTCGCGGGCGCATGTTAGCCCTGCTAGGCACGCGGTGCGAATTACAGCCTCACGAAGCGGAAACCTGTGTCTTACACAACCATCATCATCATCATTTCAGCCGGAAGACAAGACGTCCACTGCTGGACATAGGCCTCCCCAACGGGGGGGTGGGGTTGCCATAATCGCCACGCTTGGCAGGCGGATTGGCGATCGCAGTATGGTTATTACAAAGGCACAGAGAACGCTGCTGCCCATTCTCTGGTAAGTCCCTTAGTCGCCTCTTACGACACCCACAGGAAGATATGGGATGGTGCTATTCTTTACGTCCGACACCCACCACACGGACAACTATCACAACTACAATTTTACTGACCGCCTGATATAAACATACAATTTTGCTCATTTCGTGTCTATACTGAGACAAAATTTAATAAAAAAAAATAATATTGCTCAATTTTCAAGGTAAAGCTTAGTTTAGATATAATACATAAGCACAGCACACTTACCATTATGATTATGACTATCTTCATCAATAAACACAATGCCATCGTCAGCAAATTCGATGCCATCGTCAGCAAATTCAATGCCTTCGTCCGAAAAACAAATATCATTGGACTGTTCCCTGAATGTAAAACTTTTTATATCTGGTTTAGTTTCTACCTCATCTTTTTTCACGACATTATTTTCAGACTCCACTGCATCTTTATTTACATCACTTACTTTTGAAGGCTCAGTAAATGAAGTTTCTAAAACTTGAGGTGTTGAATCAACCTCCATTGGTTGATCTATGGTATTCTTAGGGACGACCATATCTGTTACAATGGTATTTTCGAGTACGCTTCTATTATAACTAATGTCTTCTTCAATATCATGATTATCATCATCAGAATCAGTAATCACAATTGGATGTGAAATATTTTCTTTATCTTTATCTACTTCTTTTTTATCGGTAACTATAATATTACTTGTTTGAGTATTGATAACACCCATATCTGGTACCTTTTCAGTGGCGATGAGATCACTGGTGATTAAGACATTACCGCTTACACATGTCTCCATTACGTTACCTATAACGTTAGTTTCTACAACATTTCCAGAGATTTCGTCACTATGACTGATTTCATTTATGTCAGCAATAACCGGGCTAGTTTCTTTAACATTTGCGCTGACATCCGCGACATTAGAGCAAAAACCTGTATCTTTATCCTTACTGCGCGCACTAGTCTCTTTATTACTATCGCGGGCACTATTTTCGTCAGTATTATCGTAAGCACCGGAAGCTTTTTCATTGGCGGGAGCACTTTCTCCAATATTATTAGAGTCAATAATATCTTCCACGTTATCGAGTACAATTGTTTCGCCAACAGTTCTGCTTAATCCGGTATTTTTATCGTTACCACAAACATTAGTGTCCTCAACGATATCACAAACATCAGTATCATCAACATTACCACAAGCACCAGTGTCTTCAACGTTACATACTACATTGGTATCGTTACTATTATCAGCAACTTCAGTCATTTTAGCGTTTCGATAGACTGTGGACTCGTTTATGTTAGCGAGCACGCTGGTGTCACTAACATTACCGAACACGCTTGTTATTTGTGGCAATACTGATTCTAATGATTCTTCTTCATCTCCGGCTATACTTTCTACCGCTTCTCCATGTTCCTCTATTTCATTTTCATCATTATCAAGATCGCCTTCGTATATTTCAGTATACATGTTATCCAATTGTTCGTTTTCCAAATGTGTTGATTCTAATACTTCTTCGTACACAGATTTCTTTGGGAGTTGTATTTGTGTTTCAACATTCATGTCGTCCTCTTGTGGTTCTTCCTTTACTTTCACTAAGGGTAATGGTGGATTTTCATCTTTTTTCCTATTTTCATCCTTCCCATCATCATCAGGTTCAAATCTGAGATCTATCGTGTCTATTCTTGGTTCTATCACCACTAAATCTGGTGTATCTGTAGATTAAAAATAGAAAGTGTTGGACAGTGTAAAAGATAGAAAGTGTAAAAAGTGTTGGACCATGGACAGCAGACGATAGATTAAAAAGGGAAACATAATACAATAGGGACTCAATAAAAGTCATTATTTATGTGTTTATTTGTATGTACCTACACAACCTACTATATCGCATTATTTATCATTACCGCCATTTAATTTGGCACATTGAGTTTTAGAAAGAGGCGTGCGTGACACATGTATGAAAGCGGCAACGCTATACAATGGAAGACTTTATCTAAAACTGGTATTTGCCCGTAGATTTTTTTTGCATGGAAGTCAGTCATATCCGTTCTTAGCCGATGTCTCGAACCTATAAAGCTGTCTACCTGCCAAAGTAGTCTATTAGTCAAATAGTTTTCGATATTTCGTGATTAATCAGCAAGTGATATTAAAATGTGACTTTTATCTAAACAATATACTAGCTGACCCGAAATATATTATACTACTCAAAACAAAATAAGGGCCACAAGGTATTTTGTCTGTACCATGAAAATAATAAAACCAATATATATTTTTTGTCTCCATAACGAAAACTAATATTGTTTTTACCATGTAGACTAATAAATTTATTCAAATAATAATGATTAAAAAGTTTATTTGCTTTTGAAAGAAAAAACACATTTTAGGTTAAAAATAAAAACAACGTAAAGTTACTGAAAACAAAAGAAAATACTCCATGCTCATCTTTTAGTAACGGGTTGGCCCCCTCGTTTAGCGACGCACTCCTGAAGCCTGGAGTGCATGCTCTCAATCAAATGCCTGACATTTTCCATTGGAATCTCTTCCCAGGTCCTTTTCACAGCGTTGATGAGTTGCTGTTGGTTGTGAATTTCCTGACACCGTCTCTAACTCTTCGTTTCAACTGATCCCACATGTGCCCTATTGGACTTAAGTCCGGACTGTTCGACGGCAAGACTTGAATTTGAGAGTCTTCCAGTACAAAACGAGTCGCTTGAGCCGTGTGTGCACGAGCATTGTCTTGCATCAAGATGAATCCAGGACCCGCTCGCTGTGCAAATGGGATCACATGTGGTCTGACAACTTCCTCAATATACCGCTGAGCAGTAACAGTACCCTCATTTAAAAAAGCGAGCTCAGTTTTGCCGTGTAAGCTTATCCCGCCCCAAATCATTACATTTGGACCACCAAAACGATTGACTTCATGGATGCAGGCTTCTAAAAATCTCTCGCCGCGTCTTCTCCATACTCTAATACGCCGATCGTCGTTAAAAAATTTAATTGAATTTAAAAATTTAAATTTAAATCGTCGTTAAAATGAAAAAATACCTCATGGCCCTTATTTTGTTTTGAGTAGCATATATGAGTAGGTACGTACGTAGGTAGGTATGTTGGTAGGGTAGGTAGCTAGGTTGGTAAGTAGGTTGTAGCTTGTAGGGTAGGTAGGTAGGTAAAGTAGATAGAGACAGGACAACGTCTGTCGGATTAGCTAGTTGTTTATAGTTTTTAAATGGTTTTTGTTTTTGAAATCGATAAGGAGGACTATTTATAAATTATTGTTTTCACTCACCTTCAGCTGGTGGCGGTTTAGGTTTCCTTACCGCAGATCTTTCTTTCATTAACTTTTCCTGAAATATGTAAACATTAATTAACTGCAGATGCACAACGATCTTTATCTTCACTTCACTTTCTAATTCATTTTTTTGGTTATATTGGCCAAGTATTCAAACCCTACTCAATTTTTACCCGACTACGGCAAAGCCAAAGGAGGGTTATGAGTTTGACAGGCTATGTATGTATGTATGTATGTATGTATGTATGTATGTATGTATGTATGTTCATCTGTACGCTTATAGCTCCTAAACTACTTATCAGAACTGAACAAATGAGGTATCGTTAGAAGCGTCTTGATCGTCCGCTGGTTATAGGCTATATGACGTATCACCGAATCCAATGTGGCGCCCTCTGGCGGCCAAAAAAACCAATATTAAAAAAAAAAATGAAGACAAGCATACCGTGTTTGGTATCATTGGAAAGGGGTTCACTAGTACATTTCAAATTTATATAATATTTAGTGGTGATTTGTCACAAATTAATGTAAAAAAAGGAAAGATTACCAAATAAAGTAAGATACGCATACCGTGTTTAGTATCATTGGAAAGGGGTTCACTAGTACCTATTAAATATATAATACTTAGCTGTGACTCCAAAATGGTTTAAATAAAAATATAAAGTTTAAAAACTAAAACCCGACCACAACAAAAAGTGATCTAAAAAGTACAAAACAAGAAAATATTTCACACAGAAATCAAGACATAGGTACAAAATAGTCAAGGTAAGCCGTGGTTGCATGCCATTATATTCATGTTCATCGCACTCATATGGGATACAGTCATGCAACCACGGCTTACCTTGACTATTTTGTACCTATGTCTTGATTTCTGTGTGAAATATTTTCTTGTTTTGTACTTTTTAGATCACTTTTTGTTGTGGTTGGGTTTTAGTTTTTAAACTTTATATTTTTGAGATGCCTGATAAGTCTCGTGCTGTCTCTATCACTTTATGTCAAAGTCACTGTGACAGTACGAGACTTAACGGCTTCTTGATTAAAATTGAGTAGCGTTTGAGTATTTGGCCATGAGTGACTTATTCTAGACCTAAAGTCGATTTACATTTTAATTTGAAATATTTATGTGTAGGAGGAGGAGGAGGATTATAACAATCTTGATTTATTTACTTACAAATTCGTCAGGCATTATGACCAGTCTTTGATTAATTAATTCTTCCCACTCATGGAACGGCTGAAGTATTACCGTTTTAAAACTGAAAAGTAATACTATGCTTATTACATAATTATTGATTTATATTATCACACAAATTTTAACAGAAGGTACAAGCAGAGTTGAAGATGTATTTAAAAATACCTAAGTGTGGTCGCAGAGGAAAAGGAATCTAGTATGTACTAGTGTCAGTACTGTAGAGACACTGGCTGACAAGAGAAATACAACCTTATTTATATTGGTTTCGATTATGAGACAAAATGTATATTAGAATGACTTGACGTCTGTTATGTGGGCTGTCAAATCCCTATGAATGTAAAATATAATAAAATAACTTTGATAAGTATAGAAGAGTTTCGAAGTCGAATTGTGTATCATCATTAGATACTATCATCTGTCTCGGTTGTTATAGTATAGTACCTATAACTTATATCAGTTCCTCACATGCTATTATGCTGACGTCCCACTCACACAGATGCCAACGACGCCACGAGCAAGCGAGACGGCAAATATAATATTGTCACTGTACTAAATTCTTTGTGTTGTGTAGTCGAGGCCCTCGACTACCTCAAACTTTTGTTTTCCTGACTTCCCTCGACTCGAGGGTAGTCAGGGAAACAGTTTAACATCGTAAGGTAAGTATAAACTTTTCTATTTCTTCCTTTAATCCTAACAATATTTAATCCTAAATATTTTTTTAATTTCTTTAAATATTATACATACTTACCGTAAATCATATGTAACCTTTTTTCTTCGATGTAAAAACGAAATAAGGGAGAAAAGATACGTACTTTCTAGCGATATCAATTTGCAAAGGTGTCGGCCTGTATGGCTGCGCGAATTTAACCCTCGAGCTGTTTCCACGATACGCGTACCAGAAGTCGTAGAATTTATCTCTGACTATCATTTTCAGCTGGTACCAACGACGTTGCAACAGCATCGGAGAGCAGTGATGACCTCTGCAGCAAAGTAAAATACGTGAATGACGATCTCGCAACGTGAGCTCACGAACAATGTCTACGTTAGTCTGAAACTTGTCGGACATTTGCACCGATTTCCTTATTCACAAACTGAACTAAAATTAGACAATTGGCATCCCTTACTGCCAGGCCGCTGAAGAAAAGGACGGCGACAGATAAGAACTAAGTTAGAGATGTCAAATTAGTATTTTTTTGAACTACGCAGTGTTTTTATTCAATACGTTCTGGCATGACTACTATATTGTATGAACATTTTAGATCAGCTTAAATTGACAGCTTTTATTAATATCTGTCTCTTTCTTGTTTTATTGGAGAGACAGAGATAAAAATAGCTTTAAATTAGTTTACATTGTGCACAACAGAATTAGCACCATTTCCGATACGGCTAAAACTAAACAATACTGTCTCAGGAACTCATTTGGAAAAAAAGAAATGTTTGTTGAAAATTAAACTGATTGTTCGTAATAATTAGTTACGGAAAGTGACGTAGGATTTTCGACCTTGAAAAAGTATGACGCGAAGAAAAAGAACAGGGTGCGAAGCCGCGAGTCAATGCGAGTAATGTTCTTTCCTGATTTGTCGACAAGGCAGCAGTGCGTATAGTAAGCTTTTTATACCATGATGATACTGCACTGCTATTAATTACGGTCCTAATGTTATGTGACAATATCTCTTTCCGTCGTTACCTTTACAATTACAACGCGTGACTTTTCTCTGTAAATTCAAGCTTGTTGATTCCACACCGCTCACGCATCGACAAATTAGAGTAGGACCTTATGAATAAAACTCACTGCTTATTATAATACAAGGTAGCAGATGACCAAGCTTCAGCCAGCTTGTCGCCGCATAGATGCTCGATACTGAACATTTTCACCAGATCCACCAATTCAATCAATACTTCAGGGTCTTCATTACCTTTTAAAGATTTATTCTGAAATTTAACACAGAAATAATAGTAATAACAGTTTATTATTGTCCCAATGCAAAGAAAAGCCTATTCTCATATAGATAAGGCACAAACATTGATCAGCACGTTTACTAGAGGTGGGTGAGACATTCAGACTTCATATAACTAGGTTTCCTTACGATGTTTTCCTTCACTAATGTCTGTGATATTCAACATAAACATATGAATTGAAATATTGATATGTGGCTGATAATTATTTTACACCTATCTATACCAATTTTTTTTTTCGTTAGCCTGTTCTGTCCCACTCCTGGGCAAAGGCCTCCCTCCATGCCTTCCATCTTTCCCGATTCTTTGCTTCCTCCCACCAGTTTTGGAGGAATCCGTCCAGTTCATCCCGCTATCTCCTTTGTGGTCGGCCGCGACGCCGTCTTACTGTCTCAGGGCTCCAGTTCTGTGTCACGGATCGAGTTCGAAACACTATACTGCGCTCCAAAACAGGGATAGCAGACGTGGCTCAAAAAGCTGCCCAACTTAAGTGGGACTGGGCCGGACATGTCTGCCGCATACTAATATTATAAAGAGGTAAAATTTGTTTGTAAGTTTGTATGTAGGGGGTAATCTCCGAAACTACCCATCCGATTTCAAAAATTCTTTCACCAATGCTACGTTATCCCTGAATGCTATAGGTTATATTGCATAATCAAAAAGCTAGGGATCTTTGAGAAAATTTACGAGGACGAAGTCGCGTGCGAAGTGCTAGTTTATTTATGTAACCATCACATAAAACAATTTTTACAGGTACAACCCAATGCAATAGTTGAAGTAAACTTAATAAGAACAACTTATTTTTTACATACAAGCTGGAGATGACGATACGACAAAAAATTAAAATACTGGTAATACTAGTTCATAAGAATATTTTGAAACTATCAAATAAATCCTATCACCAAAATTAAAAAAAAATCCAAACTTACTAAAGAGCATATAAATGTAACCAAAATAGAACACCATTTGAAATATTGCTTTACTAACTTGTGAGAAGAGCGGCAACTTGTGGCGCCATAATTTAATATTAATAATGCTCAATAAAAACAATTACACCAATATACCAAATCCTACCATGATCCTTTTTTGTTCTATTGCCATCTCTACCCTGTATAATATTATCCTTGTGAAGTCTTTCAGTGTACAAGCAAAAATGTCCATCTCCTATGTTACAAGGTTTAGAGTGCACTTCATTCAACGGATTAGTGCAGCTACGAGGCCGATATGTGTGGCCGACGTCTCCGCCACACATATCTAACTGGCACACTAATGGCCAAATACTGAAACGCTACTAAATTTTAAGATGCCGTTAAGTCTGGTGCAGTCTCTAACACTTTATATCAAAGTGACTGCTGAGCTGATTGGTGCTGATTCACGCGTCATGTTCGTGAACGGGCGCTGTCAGTAGAGATTGGTCAGCTCTTGTCTGCCATGGACTTTATCTTGCTTCTTTTTTTATGTTTTGTATTGCTAGATTACCTTCATAGTTTTCACATATAGAAGCAACAAGAATCATGTAACCAGTACATTGTAAAAAACTTGATTTAAAAGAATGTCCATGGAGTTTCTTGCTCGTTCTTCTCCATAGAGACCTACCTAAGTTTTGGAACGAGCAACTAGCTTCAACTCTCTGACTAACTGACCGACTCCTTGACAATTCAAAAGTGCCTGTAAATGGTTTAATTGAAATAAATGCTTTGACATTGACTTTGACAGCACGAGACTTACTTAAATTTGAGTAGTGTTTCAGTATTTGGCTATCAAACACACTAACCCCAATATGTTGGTGTTACATATCTTGCCTTTTATTAATTTAAATAAATGTAGGACAAGTGCGAAGTCACGCCTAACTCTCAGCTTGTTGTATCCAACCATGCCTAATATAAACAAGGTGGGAAATATAAGCGGGAAAAAGGATATACTCCCCTCAAATATAAAACCTAACAAAATTTTGTATTCATTCCAAAATGAGACTTAATTACTATTTTTAAGTTTATGTGCCACAAGCATATACTTTAAAACCTATTGTTTATTTAATCTAAAGTTAATTTTCGAAATCTACTTGACCTGTCAAACTGAAAGGTAGTGCACAGGCAGGAGATACCTACCAGGGGTAAAACTAGTAATGAGTTTTACCTGGCCAATAAGGTCTATTTTCTGGTGGACGAGCACAAGGTCGAATAGCAGCCAGTCTGTAAGCGACATCCTGGCCGCTTTGGGTACGCCATCCATGCAGTCGTTGGCGGCCAGGAGCCGGTCCAACTTCTTCACCGTTAGTGCTCGCATACGCGTCCTGAGTACAAAACGTATATTATGGTACAGGCAGGCAGGTTATAATGGTTAGGTAGTGAAAGATGCAACTTCATAACAATCAAATTGATTTTTTAAATTAATCTATTTCTATACTAATAGTCTGTTTGTAGGTATTTTATTTTATTTTATTAAAAGAGGAACAGTAAAGAACTGCATTATATGATATTAACATAATTATGGAGAACCAGTGATACATAAGTAATAATGCAGCCCACAGCACTGTCCACAGATTAACTTAGTGTAAATAAAAAAGTATGTTTATTTTAACACTCTAATCCCTACAACTATAAAAAAAAAAATATTAGAGGAAGCTACATTATCCCTGAGAATAGGCAATATTTCATTATTAAAAAAATTTGGGATGTGTAAGAAAATGCATGCAGACCTGGACAGTAACTAAAGTAATACAATAGTTTACTAACTTCTGACAGCGAAAACTCATATACATAAATACAGCTGTTGCTAGTTTCAATTCATTTAAGAGCACCCATCCCGTCATAATTCCCATACATACGCTCGTACGTGATTACAGCGTTATAACAAATTATTCTCCAAATATTTTTAACACACAGGTATCTTGTGGTTTAAATCTAGGTTTGTATGAAGCCAAATTAACCTTTTTTGAGAAACAAATTAAATAACCACGTCTGAAAATCAGCCTTTTTGCACAGTTTTTATTTATTTATTTATTTAAATTCCTTAAAACTATCCTTCCTTTCTTTCTTTACTTCATTCCTTTTATCTGAACTTTGGCCGTTTATAATGCACTAATGCATTGAAAAAGAGAAAAACAGCTTTATAAAAACCTTGCACATGTAATGCAGATTCTAAATTACAAACATTATTACCAAAAACTTGTAAGAGAAAACATGTATTTCCTGGAACTAGTTTTGTGAAATCTCCGCGCGCCAATTTTCCTGCGATGTCATCGCGCTCTCACTCACTCGTTTGTTTTCGAGCTTTGCATTGGTTGAAATCTAATTTCGGCCGATAGGGATGGGGCGCTCTTAAAAATGCTTTGTATTGAAAAAAGCACCGGTTGGATCTATTTAAGGTGCAGCATTTTATTCAATACATAAAAGTTAAAGTCTCTGAACATAGAGATGCTTATCTTTCCTCACATTCTAAAACCTTATGAAAAGGCAATTACTTTTTAATAAATTTGGTTAATTTTTTTAATTTTACTTATTTTAAGAAATAGGTAGGTAATTAGATTTACCATAATAATTCGCAGTCACAACCAGCTTCCTTCTTCAACTCACTCCATATTTGGTCTTCAGGTTTCTTCTCTTGTAGTAACAGACGAGCTACGGCCCGGATCAGGCGTCTTTTAAACTTATCTAACTCAAGCGCAGCCTTTCTGTTTGGTAAAGCCTTCTCTGCAAATTAAAAGGGGCATGTGTCCTTATGACTAGTAGTGAAAAGAAGTGAATAGGTGTTATACAAAGAAAGATTTAACTTTTCAGGTCTTTTGAACAAAAAGTAGCCAGCATTATTGTCATCAATAGCAGTGTTTCTGAAAGTGGGGTCCACAGACCCCTTAGGGGTCTGTTGCATGTGTATCAGGGGTCGGCAATGTAGCATTTCTCGGCCTAGCCAAAAACACAAAATAAGGCTTGTTTTCTTTGACAGGGATCCGTGGAATTATTTTAATGTCACTACAAAAAGTTTAAAAAACTAATCTATAGGCACCAACTGCTTAAGTTTAGATGACAACAAATACTGCTCTAAGCAAAAAGTACATATTTGGTAGTCAGTGGCTTTATAAATAAATATATTATCATCATATAAATGGCAGTTTCCTATACAATGTGCTAAACAAACAGGTAATCATATCCTTTAAGGCTGCCTTTAGAAATCATAATATTATGCGGCCACATATTAGAGTGATATTTTATTTCAAAGCTACTGGAAAACAGTGTTTGTTAAAGATGCAAAATTGAAGACCACACAAGACACATTTCCACTGAATAAAGTAAGATTATTTTATCACAAGGAAAAATATTAGATTTTATAGAGGTATGTATTGCTTTAAGCATTGCATTATTTATAAAGGGTTATTCTCCTATATTCTTTTATATACCTGTACTTACATAAAATACACACTTTTGAATATTTTCATTTAAATAAAAAATGTGGTAATAAATGAATAAAATAAAGAAAGACATGTTTTCCAAGTCAAAAAAAAAAATCAACCTCAATGTTTTGTCTTCGGAACGCAATGAGATTATTATTATATCCCAACTAGAGTGATGGTTAAAAGTAATACGAACTTTCAACTCGATAGGCCAAAACGTGGGCCAAAAGCCAGTTACGCTTGGAAGATTTCATGATGCACCCATAGTAACAAGTGAAGCTAAATAAAAACTAAATCACACAACACAAAAATAGTTTCGAAAACTTTTTATCGTATTATTCGAAGTTTCGTTCTTCCTTCGCTCGCCTCAACATTTTGACAGCTACATGTCTGACCTTTTTTTTGAGCTTAATACGATATGACAGACAATGTTTCAGTGTTGCTATTGCTATCAATATTTCCCAAGAAATAATTATCATAATTATAATACCTAATCAAAAACTGTTAACTAAGAAGAAATTAGTGGGATAAGGTAAGAGTGATGATAAATAATTGAGCCTTAGAATAATAACGCTTGAGCGTTATTGCTGAAAAGTCAAGGATATAGTGTAGTAGGTACATATATAATATTCTCATAAATTACAGACAGCGATCAATATTTTCAATGTCCGTGTCAGTCACCTAGCGACCATGACCATGTGCCATGCAATTTTTGTGACAGCGTTTTTTACCGGCAGTTGGCCAGCGTGGTGAAATCACACGCAGTTAACCGATACTACGGGATAGTAGAGTCGGAAGTTTACAACCGTAATATGGTTGGCCTTACACCATTCAGATCTTCTGCAAGGCTCAAATAATTTGTTATACATAAAGCCAACCAGTTGGTTAACTGCCCCGTCAATCGAATTGCAATGATGATATAACCAACCTAACACTTTAAATTCCCTAATACGATACGAGGTAAAATGGGATAAAGGGATGAAAAAAACCAGCGATAAAGATCACTTAGTGGATGGAATTCTAGTTTTAGTAATGCACGAAGTACACGAGGGTAGATGTATAATAATGGGACACAAGGTGTCCAAAAAAGACATTGGTTGCGCTGTGCGCATGTGCTCTCAGTTTCAACACACGCGCCGCAGTAACGCGATAATACGTAAACCGACGAATAATTTATTATGCGTTTAATTGGTGAGAAATAATGCTACCGTATACCTACATAAATGATTCTATTTGATTTACTTACATAACTGTTATGTATTTTTTTTTTGTTTTTTTTTTGTCTTAATACCTAATTATGCTTTCAAAATAAAATGCACTGTAGATTGTAATATTGTACATGCCGAAACGTTATACATTTTATTATGCAGTTGGAAATCATTATTTGTAACTAAATTCTATGACTGTAAAAAAACTGTTTATTATACTATATTACCTACTAAACTCTTCCTGCCTGAATAAAATGTGGTCATGCGCTAAGCGAGCACACTTGACAACTTACTTAGTAATGGTTTCATGTTTAGAACAGCGCACTACTTATATTACCAGCAAAATAATATACCGCGAATTTTGAGGTAGGTACTTGTTATTTAATTTTATTTCTTACTGAACCACGTAACTAATTATATTTTTTCACATTTGATTTTTTGACCACCGAAATAAAAATCGGTCCTGCAACCATTTGTGTCAACTGTCAACGCGGCTGCGGCAGCGCGCAAAGAGTATAATAATTATAGATTTATAGTCACTACGTTTAGCAGCGCGAGTATTGTACCGAGCAGTGGTGTTTGTGAATAGCGAAGAGAAAGTTCGAAATTTAAAAAAAAATTGCCGTCACCGATCGAAGGCGCGGTCTCCCCTGTCGTCTATTAATTTTCTATAATTTCTATAGGTATTTCGGTTTTCAATTATTTATTTTATTTATGCTGAAATATTTATTTTATTTACAGAATAGGTCTACTTAGTGTAAAAAAGTTTTTTTTTTATTTGGTCCTAATGATGCTTTTTGGGGTAAAATGCGGATTCTATCTAAAATGAGACCTATATTTAAATAATCTATGTAGTCACCCACATTCTTATTAATTTGGAGAATATTATTGTATTTGTCCGATAAAGTTGAATTTAAAGATCGTCATAATATTAATGCAATTCTTAGATAGTGTTAATTTAATTTTTACATACAGTAATAATACTTACTTACACAATATAAAGGTATTTAACAAAATAAAACAATGATAAGTAGTATCCTATTAACTGCAGAGTCCAGAAAAGACATTGAAATAATCAGCGAGAGACACGACCCGTTAGACACGTCTGCATAGTCTTAATGCCAGGCCACAAATGAAATGAAATGAACATTCCGTTCCGGACCAAACCGAATTAGAATAACAACAAATATCACAAATATAAATTACCCATTGAGTACAGGAAATCGGGAACACAAGTTTATAATCACAATTAAACCAATTTATCACATTTACTAATGCTAGAGTTTTCTTTCACAGTTCACATTTTTTAACACTTGCGAACACGTCAACGTTTCAAAACAAAATGGCGAAAACGCGCACCGTTCAATGAAGACCAACTGCGCCGAATCGACGGGAAGCAAGTTGAAACGAATGCGACACAAATAGATTGTCGTTCTATCCTTGTCACGCCTCATAGCGGGATTTTGAGGCAAGGGCGTTACGCGAGCGAGATAACAACATTTCTAAATCACGAGCCATTTTCAACGTATTTTGTATGTGGCCATCGAACGAGTCGGACGTATGCCTGCCGCGGTGTGACGGAAAACCGCGTTAATTTATAACAAGTACATAATTATTACGTATTCAGTTATTTGTAATTAATGTGCAGTGGCTTTTAATTCTATTTTAGATCTTGGAGTATTTAATGAAAGTCCGCTTACTTTGTAAAAAAAATACTAAAAAGCGTAACAAATTTGTCAAATACTATCAAAGTAGGTCAACAGAGATGGAAATCGTTTTACATAAGAGAAATCGTATCTGTTTTCAATCATTAGTTCATTTATTGTTACCATTTACAAAAAAAATAAATGGATCACCTGGCTAAAAATACAGTCAGGTACACCTTCATTTGCACAGGTAGGCGAGTATTTTTTCTCAAGCATTTCATTCAATGCTCCGAATGCTAACATTAAACTTGTACTAAATTATCAGATAGGAACCCCTACTAAGTTACTCTAAACTTAATTCGAGTGAGAAATGAAATCTCGTTAAATTACTAGATAAGTAACTCTTCCCTAACTGGTCTATTCACATTAAATTATAATTTGATAGTTTTTAGCTCTCTAGTGATATGAGGTTTTTAATCAAAATTAAAAACCTCATATCACTATCCTAATTGAATGAGAGGAAAATGTCATCAACAAATAATGTAGGAAAAATTTAAATTTAAACTGTTTTATTATTACTCATATAAATAATAATTCATGCAACTTCTGTTCGAGTGGGGTAGTCTTGACGCGGCGCGCTGCCATGCCCGTCTGGTATTTTATAACGATCAAAAGTCGATTGAGTGTCGAATTGATAGGATCGCGCACATAGTAGGGACTCGCGACGCGTGACGCAATAGTATGTTTTCATTGTCTTGTTTAGACAACCAAAATATTCAAGAAATTGGAAAAAATAATATTAGCTACAATATTATATAATAGTGTTTTATTGAAAAAGAATATTAACCTATTGTTAGCTACTGACAATTTTTAGAAAGTCATGTATTTTCAATAACAATGAATAGGTACTAAAATGCAGTATACGGTACTTTAACATAATTTCGTAAAAAAATCTACCTTCCTTATGTTACTAATTATTTCAAATTCCTTGATAGGTACTTAGGTAAATAATTGAAAAGTGAAAATATTTAACAGCGGATGTTGTATCTACAAAAAGTAGGTGCAACGAGTACTATCTATTGTAAGTAGATAAAGTTATCATATGTACCTATATTGTAATCATTTGATACCAATTACGTTCACTAGATACCGTATCGCACAAGACTTGTATAATGAAACCGTACCCGCCAGCTGTAACTAGGCGTATGGATTTCTTTTGCATACGATTTTAAACTTTGTCTGTTTAATTTTAAAGTTTTCTTTCACGTGTACGAACGCTTTAGTGTTTATTATTCTTTGACCTCCGCGAATATTATACAACGGTGTTATTCATGAGTTTGGTGTTTTTTCAAGCCATTGAGTTACGTAGACATTATAACTCAATGCTTCAAACACGTTTTAAAGAATGGCAGAGATGTCTAGGCGGCAAGACACCCAATTTCGTAGTTAACCGATTATAACGACATCGTTTAGGAGGGACTGGTTATACGACCAAATGACGAGGTCCCTGCTGAATTCCTATAAACAATCAGGTTAGGCACACTGTATGTTACCGCCCGCCCGACCCTTGCTCGACAAGCCAGCCCGCACCGCTGAGCCTGTAGCTTTAAATTCCCCTTTTATAATTCGACCCAGCCTGACCCTAGCTGTCCCCTTAATGACGCACTAAGCCTAGGCCCGAACCCCACAGAAAGAAAGAAAAACCATATATACGAGAGAGTGACGCATAGGCACACAGCACAGGCGCACAGGACTTCACATGAGCGATAGACGCGATAGCGATAGATGTGAAGTGGCGCACAGGGGGTGCCCTTAGTGTCTGTTCATTTAATATAGGTATATCCTTAGTTTGTAAGCCCTGGCTGGGGGCCTTAAAGTAATTTTCAGCCACCACAGGATTGCCCGGTTATGCAGCATCAACCTCAGAGAGTTGTTACGCTGCCAGAGGTACTTTAAAAAAAAAAAAACAAAAAAAAAAACACTGTATGTATAGAAATCCGATCCAGCCTGTCCCTTTGCTGTCCTCCCCCAGCGACGCCCTAAGCCGAGGCTCGTAGGAGCCAGTGCCCAGTGGGCTAGTGTAGTCGCTTAGTTTGTAAGTTATTTTGCCTTGGCTGAGAAGAAAGGATTTCTATGGAGATGCCATTCCGAAAAACACACTGTAAACTGTAAATGCAAAATATTGTACACATTTATTTTTAAAAGAGTAATTATGGAGTTTCTTGCTCATTGTTCTCCATACGAAACTGCAACTAGAATCAACTTTATATATTTTGTTTTTATAAGACGTTCAAAAGTGCCTTTTATTGGTCTAATTGAAATAAATGATTTGACTTTGACTTTGAAGAAATAAACATTACACGGTGGCATCATTTGACGTATCCATGTTGCATAATGCAACCTACCTACAAATGACGATAGGCGTATTTAGCATATTTGTTATGCTGACAACATCAATCACCCTGCAAAACGTCTCAGTCACAGTAAAGATATCTATCTCAGTGTTCTTTCAATTAGCATCGCTAAAGTAGGTACCTACGTCTTTTCGTTTGTAAAATGTCAAGTGATGATGATGATGATATCATTATAGCGAACAAATTTATTAGAAGACGACGAAACAGACGAAAATTAAGACATATAAGTAAATTGTAGATTGTTTGTTGCTGCCAGAGAGTTATCAGAAGGATATTGTTCAATAATGTGAACTAAGCGTCCATTACTAAAATTCCATTTTATAACGCAAAATAACAAAACAAACAGGTGCTTGCACTGTTTGCGTCGCAAACTCGCAAGTCGCGTCGCAAGTCACTCGTTATCGAGTAGTAACAAACTGCCGCGCGCGCACCGCATGACGAACGCAAGATGACAGAGTACCTATGTTTATTCAATACTTATTCATCAGATATTAAGACGACAGGCGGACGCGACGACGTTGCCGCTCCGAAAACACAGTTTGAATTGTTCCTGCGCAAGATACAAGAATGCAAGCAACCGTCAATTCAATATAGCGTGCGCATGACGTGCGGTTTCAACATCGCCTATAACAACTTCGGATACAGTGGCATATCGCTTGAAACGACGTACTTTGTCAATATTCATTATTGAACTAATATTATACGTACCTAGTAATAATAACTCAGTGATATTCATCGGCTATAACGAGTTAACGACCAACCGTATTAGGTACTTGTTCTAGCAAAACAAAACATTACGAACAATTTTCAAACTTATTTTAATCTATGAAGGAATGTTTTGACTTACGCTACGTGTTTTCCCCCACCTCATCCGCACCTCTTACGCGCATCATCATCATCATCATCATCATTTCAGCCAAAAGGCGTCCACTGCTGGACATAGGTCCCCCCACGGAACAGATAAATACAGTGGTCCCCCCCAAGGGTTTTGCCATAATCGCCACGCTTGGCAGGCGGGTTGGTAATCGCAGTATGGTTGTTAGAAAGGCACAGAGAACGCTGCTGCCCATTCTCTGGTGAATCCCTTAGTCGCCTTTTACGACACCCAGGGGAAGATATGGGATGCGCGCACTGTTTGTTATTTGACCTTGCATGTTCCACGACTTTAGTTAGTCAGTGCGTAATAAGTTGAGTGTTGACAGCGCAAACGAAAGGTTGATTTGATAAGTTTTGGTTTTGATCGTGTGTTTTCGACTTACCATGTCGCAAAAAAAGAGGAAAGTGAAGACAAATCTCAAATTATAAGGAGATTACAAAATGGCGAGTCAAATAGTGAAATTTCAAAGGAATGTGGAATCTCACACTCTACAATATCAATGATTTGGAAGAATAGAGATTTTATCTCTATTCTTCCAAATCATTGATATTGTAGAGTATATAATAGTAGATAAAAGATCTTTTCGAAAACAATTCTTTGAAAATGAAACGGTCGAGGACATCTGAACATGAAGTTTTAGAAAAGGCTTTATTAACATGGTTTAAACACCAGAGGGCAAATAACGTCCCAATAAGTGGCCCGATCCTGCGGCAAAAAGCCAATGCCTTCGCTCGTCTTATGGGGAAGGAAAACTTCGAATGCTCGTCGTCTTGGGTACAACGTTTCCGTGCTCGTTACAATATTATAACTGGAAAACTTTCTGGTGGGGCGGCTAGCGTTCCTAAAGGTGTGTCGGAACAGTGGCTCTCTCATAAGTGGCCTGTGCTTTGCGTGGGATACAAACCAGAGGAAATCTTTAATGCGGATGAAACTGGATTGTTTTTTAATTTAACCCCTGACAAAACACTAAAATTCAAAGGTGAACAATGCAAATGTGGGAAGTTATCTAAAACAAGAATTGCAGTACTGGTTGCTACGAACATGACTGGATCGTGTAAAAAAAACTTTTAGTAATAGGAAAAGCTAGGAAGCCGGGTTCTTTAAGAACATTCACTCGCTACCTGTAACTTATGAAAATAATACTAGGTCCTGGATGACATCGCTTATTTTTTAAACTGGGATGCGAAACTGGGATGCGCAATTGAAATCAGAAGGAAACAAAATTCTTCTTCTAGTAGACAACTGTCCTGCTCACCCTGTAGTCCGCAATCTAAAATGCATAAAACTTGTGTTTTTACCACCCAATCTCACCTCTGTACAACAACCCATGGACCAAGGAGTGATTAAAGCTTTAAAAACACAGTACAGAAAACTTCAAATACTCCAAATGCTTCAGAATATTGAAAACGGCGAAGAAAAAAACGTCTTAGCGTTCTAGATGCAATTCTAATGATATCGGAAGCTTGGGAAAAGTTGACGCAGACCTTCATAGCCAACTGCTTTCGCCATGCAGGTTTCGAAGATCTCTCTCTATCGGAAAAGTAATACGATGATGATATTCCGCTAGCGAGAATGATGCAACCTTATGCAGACGAAGATGACAAGGTAGCCCTTGCTCAATTGGCTGCTCAGTTACACAGATCTACTACTACAGGATCAAGAATTGAAATAGAGGAGTTCATTGGAATCGATGACAATGTTACCGTGTGGGCCTCAGTTACTGAGGAAGAAATTCTAGCAGAAGCTGAAAGTAATAATCGTATTAACGCTGATGTAGAAAACGAAGACCAACAAGCACAGTTGCAACCAACAACACTATCTGACGCTATAACAATTCTACAAAAAATTCTTGCTTTTAATGAAGTTTAATGCTGATGATAACCAAGCAATCTTAACGAGAATGAAACGTAAAATACAAAATACATTTGAGACTCAGAACAGATTATAAAAAAACAGACCAAAATCACCGATTATTTTTTAAAACTAAATGTGTGTATGACTACTTGTGTATATTATTGCTTAAAACAACTCTAGCTACCGGATACAGCGACCAAGTACATGGTCTTTCAATGTCGTTATATCCGGCCTATATTCGACTGTATAAATCACAGACTTATAATACCAGTAAGTAGCAGACCAAACATTAATACATAGTAGATGGACATGATTCTCAGTCCTTTTTTTTTGCTAAGCGACAAGCCGTAAATGTATCTCGTTCTGTCACCTGTTGTCACACATAGACAAAATTTGACGCGTATGCCTGTTTATCCTGCACCGCCCGCCGTATTGATTAGCCACATCATATAGACACGTGGGTGTAGTCAGGGACGAATTTGGCAATTTGAAAGGCAGACTTGCTCATTGAAGTTCAACTCAGCACGTGCCATAAATTAAAAAGGTTTTTGTAATCTTTAAATAACCAGAGCAGATAAAATTGTAAAGCTCAAGTGCTGAAATGCATGGAAAGGTCAACTGATAATGGTTGTTAACTTTTGACTGTAACAACGTAACAACAATCAATCTGTAATAGATTGATTATTTCATTTCTAGCAGCCCTACAAAATTTTTGTTATTGGAGAATACTTTTTATATTGTTCTACAAATATTGTGAAATATTGTGAATATGTGTTTGACTTTGATTCATTCTTTTATTTCGAAATTCCTGATATATTCATAAACTACCTCTCAGACAAACCAACACCTTAACTCTAGGTCCCACAAAGCTGGCCTGCTGGGTATGCGGGTCCAGGTCCAGTTCACTGCAGTGCAGGGCCAGTTCTTCTATCGTACCAGGGCCTCAAGTCTGCTATTACAATAGTGTCAGAATAGTCTATCATTGATTTCATAATTGTTGATTTTGACAAGTTTAGTAATCTAATAATATAATGGCGTCATTATGACTTTCCATTGGTCAACCACTGACACGCCATTGAAAGAAATGATATAGAATGGTAATTCGTACAAAATGAATTAATGACTGACTTAGGCGGTAATCTGCTAAAATTTTGACAGTTCCTTTGATCAGTGACCTACCATTAGAACGTCATTGTGCAGTCATTGCTTTTAATTCGACCGACCAATGATCGACCTTTATGAATTAGCAGATTACGAACTTTTAGCAAAATGACAATGGGATCGTGTTGGAATGACGAAATTATAAAAATTGCAGACTTGGCCCCCAGGATACCCGTCCTACACTAATCCATACTTTCATATTTTTTAATATTAAAAATGCGAAAGTAACTTTGTCTGTTACGCTTTCACGATGAAACGGCTGAACCTATTTTAATGAAATTCGGTACGAATATAGTTTAAACGTCTGGAAAGGAAATAGGCTACTTTTTAATCGGCGACTTCGTCGGCATCCGCGATAACCGACATTCACGCAGACGAAGTCGCGGGCAAAAGCTAGTATCTTCTAATATATAAAATTCTCGTGTCACATTGTTAGTTACCTTACTCCTCCGAAACGGCTTGACAGATTCTCATGAAATTTTGTGTGTATATTCAGTAGGTCTGAGAATAGGTCATAGGCTATTTTTCATCCCCCTAAATGTTAAGGGTTAGGGTAGATGAAAGGTAGGTAAATAGGTAGATAGGGACAGGACAACGTCTGTCGGGTCAGCTAGTAATATTATAAAGAGGAAAAATTTGTATGTTTGTAACGAATAAACTCAAAAAGTATTGGTCCGATTTCAAAAATTCTTTCACCATTAGAATGCTACAAAATTCTTGACTATATTTTTATCAATTGAAAAAATTAGGAATCCTTAAGAAAATTCACGCGGTCGAAGTCGTGGGCAAAATGCTAGTGTAGAATATACCGTCACGCCGGTCGTCGAAAAGAGGAGAGTAGATTACTGTCTACTGTGTAAAAAAATATATAAAAACCATATATATACACTTGGGAGCAAATAAATCGAGCCACTACCTTTTTTCACGTAAAATGGTAAATATTTTTGGTAATATGGAACGTATCAATTCGAACTATATATCGCCTAAAAGTTTAGTTAATAACCTTTACAATGAGGGTAAATGATTGAATAATAACCTTATTGAATGATAAATTATTGGCTCTGCAAGAAAAATGGTAATTTTGATAGAAAATTTAGTAGGGCTAAAACAGTCCATAAAAACAATAAAAAACAAAATTATTGCAAAAAAAATATTCTTAATAACTGGTATTACCCCCCCGGGCCCTGATACATTCTTGTAGCCTATTAGTCATCGATCTGATCAGCGTTACGATGACATATTGTGGTATGTTCTCCCACTCTTCAAGCACAGCGACTTTAAGCTCGGGAATGGATGAAACAGCGGGAACCCTGGCTCGGACTCTCCGTTTTAGCTCGTCCCATAGGTGTTCGATCGGGTTCAAATCGGGACTTCGTGCTGGCCATACCATTTGTTGAATCCCGATCGCAGACAAGTATTCCGTAACGATCTGCGCGGTATGAGGTCTCGCATTGTCATGCATAAACAAGAAATTTTCTCCGACAAAACCAGCATACGGCATTACGTGGTTTTCAAGAATGTCAGTTATGTATCGGTCAGCTGTTAATCCACGTCTACCACTGCCATCGTTGGCGGGGTCGACGAAGACAAGTTCCGTTTTTCCGTCTAGAGAAATTCCTCCCCACACCATACAAGAACCACCACCAAAACTCACCGTTTCTCGAATGCAACATTGGGCAAATCTTTCACCAGGACGTCTATACACTCGGTTTCTCCCGTCATTGCTAAAAAGACAGATTCTTGACTCGTCAGAAAACAAAACTGACCTCCAGTCTTCTAACGTCCAATTAATGTGTTCTCGAGCAAACTCCAAGCGAGATAGGCGATGAGCTACAGTCAATTTTGGGCCAGTTGCTGGTTTGTGTGATGTTAAATTTCGTTCTTTTAGTCTTCGTCTCACTGTCCACCTACTGATTGCGACTCCTCGAACGTCACGTAACGCTTGCTGTAGCTGAACAGCATTAAGTCCACGGTCGCGCAACGAATTGGTTGCAATAAAGCGGTCGTCACGTTCTGTTGTTGCCCGTGGTCGGCCAGTTCCAGGTCGCCGAACAAAAGCACCAGTGTCCAGATACCTGCGGTATACCCGCTGTACCTTTGAACGACTCAAATGAAGTCTGCGTGCCACTTCACGTTGTCCGTGTCCAACCTCAAGTAAAGCTACAACTTGGGCAGCTTCCGTCGGTGTAGTATCCATTTTATCAGGTTATTTTGATTACACAGACACAGATAAAGACAACAATAACAAGTAATATGGGTATGATTAACAAAAACCTCAAATTTAATCTTTTCTTAACAGAGTACAATAAAAATGTCATAAGCAAATTAAATGCGATAATTTTATTCTACCCTTTAAACTTTAATAAAAATGAAATTTTGACAACTAACTACCCTCATTGTAAAGGTTATTAAATACCCTTTTAGGCGATATATGTTTCGAATCGATGCGTTCCTTAATACCAAAAATAATTACCATAATGCGTGAAAAAGGAAGTGGCTCGATTTATTTGCTCCCAAGTGTATATGGTATATATATTCATATTATGTATAAAAAAGACCAAAAATGTATGGAGGTTTTCTTTTACGTAAGTAGGTACTGTAAGAAGTCCAACTGCAGGGCTTCATGGGTACTGGTATCGGGTTGTGGCATGATGTAAGAGGTTTATTCTAGGGGATTATATTTCTTGTCACCAAAATTTATATTTGTCATCAAGTTGTATCACCTAATAAATAGATCTATCGCCACGAAATATTTTCGTTCTCAGGTAAACAAAAAGTGTTCCCAGATATGAATTATCAAATTAATGTTAATATATGTGTAAAATAAGAGATGAATTACCAATAAAATTTTAGTGCATTAGATGAATATAAACTTCGTTCTTATAATAATATTTTTGTTACTTAAACAATAGCTTTGTGCTCAGAATGGTAGATCTGTCACCAAATAAATCTTAGGACCCTTAAGTCAGTCCCCCCTGGGGCGGATTCGACATGGTTAGGTTAGGTTAGAACTGCGAGCGGAGCGAGCGTGCCACGGCAGCGGCCGCCGAGTGGCAGAACCAAATCGCTTTTTACAGTCAAACTCATATATTTCTACAATACTTTGGTTAAATGTTGATGATCATTTACTATTTTTGGAGGTCATTTACATTTATTTGGTACTAGACCCTATATGTCCATGATTTTAGGTGATTTACTGTGGAATTGATTTTATATTGTTTAGTGACTACATTTTGGCGACAAATCTACTATTTTGCGAACAAACCCTATTATTTAAGAAACACAAAACGAATTAAATTGGCGATAGCTTAAATGATACCCTTTATTCTATACCTATATAGGTACTCAGAATCAAACCCATCAGGGGTTTGACTCTGAGTATAGTATATGGAATACACCTTGGAATTAGTTTATAATCAAGATACTTTTACGTGTGCCCGTGACAAGATCAGGCTAAGAACTCCCCTACGAACAAAACAATACAAATCTAGGATTTGAACTTATCCTAGAAAATTGCTGAGTGTTTCTCTCATAGAGTTTATTATTTAATGGCTATTGCATCATAAACTCATGCAGCGTCCACACCTCCTCCACCTTCTCCTCTACTTATCCGATTTTGTATGTCAGGTATTAAAAAAATTAAAACTTTATTATAAAAAAAATATTTTGGATGTGAATATTTTGTTTTTTTGTATCTATCGACGAAATTTACACGATTATATTTTGTATAAAACCGCATGTTTGTTACTCCCGCGAATGTGTTGTTATTTCCTACCACTTAATAATGGTACCGTACGTAAAACAATGGTAGGTACGCCAGGAGACGCGAGTTCGAGTTCTACTCGTGTTATTTTACACAATCCAGCTGTGCAAGGTGACCCTGTATGTATGGTGGCGTTCTCTGTTACTGTCTCGCTCTAATCAATAAAATTAAACTGCGCCGCAGCGCACCCCACGCCGCGCACCCTTTGCCTGCTTCCGCGGCGTAAGCAGGCTAGGGGCTCCCTCGCCCATAATACAGTTACGAACGTGAAAATGTAAAATGTTAGCAAAATTTATAAGCAATTTTCCCGTGAAATAACGGTTGCAACTTCAATTTTATAACACTTATTTCATAGTTTTAGAAGGTTTCGGATCTAAAATAATAAATTAGGTACGTCCACCTTATATATTCGTAGCATTTTAATCAACATTTAGAATGTTTGTTGGTAAGTCTCTAATAACATACACTGTTGGTAAGTCTCTAATAACATACACAAGTGCATACAATTGTCTTATGCCTGTACCTATCTACATGAGATTAGGCTCTCCCTACATACAGGGTGGAATCAGCGACGCGACAACTTTTTATCACTACATATATGAATAATTATTAGTCTTTTACTATGAATTCCCACATCTACATGATTATTTGACATCTTCATTCATCCTACATGATTATTTACTGCCCAGACGAAGTGGCAAAACTTTTCGTCGTTTAAAAATAGGTAACAGAATAGATGTAAATCATTTTTACCATTTCTACTTAGCACTTTTGTACTTACTACGTTACGATACTAAGCCTTCGCTGTCCGTCTGTCTGTCTGTCAGAGAGCTGAATCTTTTAAACCATTAGATTAATATGTAGACATTTGAAAGAATCATAGCAGGATTTGTACAAAGAAATAAAGATATTTAGAGAAGTTGAAATTCTAATTCTTATACTCTTGGGTACTTAGAGAGTATCTTCCGGCATTTACAATATTTTTAAAACCCCGCATTAAAAATGGATGTTAAAAGTGAATAGTTTAACTAAAAGCTCATTATTTCAGACTTACACAGAATTACACATTATTTCTTACACAGAAATTGCATCATTTGATGGGAAATAATGTCACAAATAATGATGATGATGATAAATCAATGTACTTTTTCTCACTCGCCACCTTAAAAACCGATTATTCACATCACTTGTCTGTCAGTTTGATAGATTCCTTAAATCGTTACTGTCACTATCTTTTTTTTTTATAAATACAAAATGGGCAACGAGATGAAGCGAAAAACTGTAATTTTCATTTAGAAATATTTTAATTATGCGGGGGTTTAAAAATATCAATCTACTCCTGGTAATGTATTCTCCACATTGGAAAATATTTCAAACCCTCTAAGTGTTTTTCTTTTTCATACAAATGTATGGATCTCGCCATGATTCTTTTCACAGTGGGTACGGCAGCGATAACAAAAATACAAACGATATAAAATTTAAATAAAGTTGCAAATTGAAGGACCCCCTCTTAAGAGACATTATGTTTTTTGGTCATGTTTCGGTAGTAAGTAAGTTAAGTACCTATATTGTAAGGTGGTACGAAACCCTTCATGTCTGACTCGCACTTGACCGGTAGGTATTTTCTTTTAATAAACGGCGAAAAATGTCAACTCTAGGGCGATCTAGAATCATGTAGGTGTATGGGATGAGATTGCGCGTGTCCCAAAGACTATCTCTTTGGCGTGTCCCTTCCACTGTATATTTTTTGAGCCAAATATTTTTTTTCTACTCATTTCTATCCCATGCCTTTGTGTCCAGGGCAGGGGCGAAGACTTTCCCCACATCCTCCATTTCTCCTGATGTTGTGTGGGTTGTGGATCGTCTCGCCCATTATTTATATTTCCTAAGGTTACACTGTAGAGGCTTTGTGGCTTAGTTTGGGTGGTGGGTTTTCGATCTCATTCTAACAAAGGATCATTAAAAATTATTTAGACAAGTTATATAATATCAGGCATTATGTATACTTTCAATAAATTTATAAAAAATATGTGAAGTGCGTATTGGACCAGGCACAGTGCACGGTTCCGTAGAAGCTATAGACTGCGAAAACGGATCCCTAATTAAAAAAATGGTCTTTACGAACTTACCCCACTCTATGAGAGATGAGAAATAAACATTTCACAGTTTAGTATACAAGTAGGATAACCAATTTTTTTTTTTCTAATTTTTATTTTACCACTGTCGGCACGATCAGTATGTATCTCCATGCCAAAATAAAGCTTTCTAGTATTTACCCATATCCTCCGTGTAAAGCCGCGGACAGACAGACAGCGGACATGGCAAAAATGACATAGGGTTCCTTGGTTACTATGGAACCATAAAAATGATCAACTTGGTCAAACTGCAACCAAGACAGTGATTTCAAATGGTTTTCCTTCTGCACAATATTTTAACTAAGTTTGTGATCGCTTCCTTTTAAAATATAATAAATAAAACACAAATTTAGCGTTCCATTGTATTCCGAAGATACATCATTTCTATTCTACTGCAGCAACTTAAAAATACGGTTTTCAATAATGACTAGAAACAATACAAAACATATTCTTATGACAAACTTAAGAAACTAAACGTTTTTGGGAATGTTTTAATAATAATAAGATACATATATCACTCTAAAAGTCCCCAGTCTGTATTCCCTGTATTCTTGTTGTTATCACTATTTAGACATTTATTTTAGATACACTCTCTTTAGGTGTTCAAGAGACTCCACACACTTCTGCAATACTAAAGTAAGAAATGGAAAGAACCTGCAACTGTCGACCAAAGGACTTCAAACCAACAGCTTCAACAGTTTTGCTGCCCTTCCGATGACTAACCATAGGTACCAACCACGGAGTAAGTATAACACTTACTTCGTGGTACCAACTTACCCATTTAACTTTCAAATACATATTACATAAATATTATTTTTAAAATACATTCAGCATAAAATAAATTAGACAATATTGAGATTACAAAGTGTCAATAGAGAAGGTAACTGTTTGAACAGTTGCAAAACTAACAGTAAAATAAATTGCATTATTTTGGTTACATAATACTGATAATGGTTATGTTGTCAAATTGATTTCAATCAATTTGATTGTAGTACAGTTTAGAGGTATCAATTTCTGAAACAAAAAAATATTAAGTTTTAGAACAATCAGTGTCAAAAAGAAACGATCAATAGTAATAAGTAGTAGGGAGCATGTTCGCAAAACTCGATAAAATGCATAGGTAGGTTACACACGGCTACACATCAAGCTATACATTTCCAGTTAATACTGATCTCGCATTGTATAGGAGTTCCGTACAATGCGAGGTCAGCTTATACTGGAAATGTACAGTTTGATGTGTAGCCGTGTGTACCTACTTAGTAATGTTTTTTTTTCGTAATTTGGTCCCGTGGCGTGGTAAAATCATTTATAATGATGATCAATGTACAATGATCCCTTTTTGAGTCAGACAAGGTGTTTTTAAACGTAGTCTAGTACTGTGTCAAGAAAGTACCGTGAATTATTCAATAAAAAACAAAAGATGTAGGTAATTGTATCGCCTTTAGAGTAGGTCCCTTTCGTAATAATACACTAACGCCGTCGCCAACGAATAACCCAGTAATCAAAACATTTTTAGACGCATTTTTTGGAATCGACGTCAGTACCTACTAGCCGCGAATTTTCATTTACGTCATCTTTTTATTATGAAATAGGCTTGCGTATGACCGCAATTCACCTGATCTTAAGTGATGATGCGGCCTAAGTTGGAACACGCTTGCCTAGGATGAACCGGTTCACTCGTGCCTTGAAGATACACTGATTATACTTATGGCGGGCAGCGAATTCCACAGTCTGGCAGTTCGCACAATAAATGTGGCATCAAAGCGCTTGGTTCGAGACCGTGGAACTTCAACCATATAGCGGTGACACTTCGCCGTATCTCTGCTCGTCCGATGATGGAATGGGGATGGGGGAATTTAATTGTGCCTAACCTAAGCCCTAACCAAGGAGTCGTTGTTAATGAGCCTCATGGCACGTCTATCAATGACGTCCAACGCCTCCAGTTGGTATTTTGCTGATCCATCCCAAAGGTGCGAACAGTACTCCATGCACGATCGAACTTGTGCTTGGTATAAGTTGAGCACCTGTTTCGACGTGAAGTACTTTCGCACCTTTGCGAGGACTCCCAGCTTTTTGGCAGCTAGTTTGGCCTTGGATTCAATGAATGACCCAAAGATTCAACGTCAAAGTAACGCCAAGAAGCTCAAGCTGGTGTGTGTGATCGGAACGGATACATGTCGAAAAGTAGGGGCCAGATGGAAAGGCCTCTTCTTGGCAGAGAAAAGACACGCCTGGGGTCTTAGCTGCATTGAACCTGACCAGATAGGCATCACTCCCATCGGAGACTGCCTTGAGGGACAAGTTCAAGCGCTGGACCATGGACTCTCTGGAAGACTGGATTTCAGCCGCACTGGCACGTGCGCTGTATGTGTAACTTTCTACAACCGTGCTGTCATCTGCGTACCCAAAGGTATCGGGTTTCAGCAGATCGTTGATATGCAGCAAAAAAAGGGTTGCAGAGAGTACTGAGCCCTGAGGAACCCCGGCATTTATTGCCATTTGATCTGACGAGCAGCCATCGATGACTACGCGAATTTACCGATCACTCAGGAAATCCGATATCCATGCACAGAAACCAGCAGGCAAGCCATATGCTGGAAGCTTGCTAATAAGGCCATCATGTCATACCCTATCAAAGGCCTTCGAGATGTCCAGGGAGACGGCAAGTGCTTCCCCGTATTTCTCGATGGTCTCACTCCAGATGTGAGAGGCGTACGCGAGAAGGTCCCCAGTGGATCGATTTCGGCGAAAGCCATATTCACGATCACTGAGGAGGTCATTAGCTTCAAGGTACGCCATGAGCCTGTTATTGAGGACACGTTCCATTGTCTTGCAGATAATGGACGTGACCGAGATGGGCCTGTAGTTGGTAGGATCAGCATGACTAACTTTTTTAGGCACGGGCTGCACGTTGGCAAGCTTCCATGACTTCGGCACTAATCCAGTCTCGAGAGAGAGCCGAAAGAAGCGTGTCAGTACAGGAGACAATTCAGGTGTACGTCAGGTCTTTTTTCAGTTAGAAGGCGCCATTCCGAATCTTGTTGACTGGTTTGCATGTCATACAGTTCGTAAACTCATGTCTCGTCACCAGTAACAATGCGTTTTATGAATGTGGGGTAGGAATTGACTCTTTCTAACACGTCTTTAGCAACCTTTACGCGATTAAGATTTTGCAGACGATTCAAATCTTTCGGTACTAGTCGAGCGGCAATGCATTTTATGCCAAAACAATCGTTTAAAACGGTACGAATTGATTTTTGAGACACGATTTTCAGTCACCATTTCCTTTATTATAGCGATGTTAGTTCAGTGAAAGACGTTGCCCACCAGAGCAAGGCAAATTTTACACCACATTTCGACCACATTTATGTAAATGCATTATAGGTACCACTCATACGCACATGTTTTTGATAAACTCGATTTACTGAAAGCCTTATGTAACATTTTCAGTGTTTCTGCACACGAAATTCTATTTGCAATGCAACATTTAAGATGAATTACTTGTTCGATATTTTTAACTATAGTAAAAATAGCAAAACACAATTGACATGAACTGACAAAACGGCGCACTGTGAACAAACAGAATGACAAGTGACGATCGAACTCCGCGTGAGTGAAGCCCGTCACAGACCTAGCTATAATATATAGTAATATACGTCAGACGTAGCTATAATATATATTAATATACGTCAGACGTAGCTATAATCAAGGCATATTACGATCAGCTATAATATATATTTTTACTACGTCACCAAAATATGTGGACAGATATAGCAAGGCATACTTATTAATATTAATTTCAAAAATGTGAAACAAACAACGATCGCAGACGTAATAAGGGCGAAAATATATTATAATCTAGCTATAATATATAATATAGCTAGCCACCACAACACACGGTAGCTATATTATAATTTCGCCCTTATTACGTCGGCGATCGTTGTTTGTTTCACATTTTTGAAATACAAGGAGTAACGGAATAGGGTATTTTACTCTATACGAGAAAAAAACTATAAATATGTTATTGAGACTGTTTAGGCATAAAGCAGTCGGAAAATGTAAGTTTTACTTCATAAAATAACAATAGTTATTTGTTATACAAGAGTGCAAAGTTGCTTTTTAACTGCGTGTTCAATTTTGATGACCGAGCAAGCGAAGGATTCTAAAATTGAATCACGAGCGCAGCGAGTGATTCAAAATTAGAATCCTGAGCGTTAGCGAGGGAATCAAAAGAGCACGAGGTTGACGAGGTGAAAAATCTTTGCACTCGAGTGCAACACGTAACTTTTCATTCCACCTCAGCGAGGAAATGACTAAATGCAAAAAAAAAACGTTTACAAAGTCTGAGTTTTTAACAAATTAAAAAAAAGTTGTATGGTATATTCGGCACCATAGAGGTAGCAGTAAATAGGTTTCATGTTTTTTTTTTAATTCACAAACTTAGTGCACACGATGTTCTAAATTCAATTTACTTTATCCTCTAGAGAATAAAAACGGCTTTTCCACTCAGATATTGAAGATAAATTTACTTTATCCTCTAGAGAATAAAAACGGCTTTTCCGCTCAGATATTGAAGATTAAAAATACTCTTTCCGAGATGGTGGGATGAAAAATACTTTTTTAAACTCAATTCAAAGTTTTCAGCATTTTTAATCTGTTATAAAACACCATGAAATAGTAGCGGCCATGTTATTACGCCGTACGGCTGTGCAAACGAAAAATTGACAACTGTCAGTCAACCGATTGGCGTATATAGACTTTGTACTTTTATTATTTTCGTAACCAACGTAATTTTTTAATTATTACACCTATTACAAAATATGCTTTTAATTATTTTTAAATTATATACAATTATCATATTTAATACGAGCGCATTTGATACAAAACGAACTGACGTCGATTCCGCTGAGCAATATGGCGTCCAGTAAGAGGCGTGTTCGTCAAACTACGCGCGAAATTTGAAAATTTAAAATTTAGATGCATTTTTATGGCACTTATCGATTGAATAAAAAATGTGTGTTTTTTTTGGTGGCATATTAGCACTACAGAATTTCATTGAGACACTTTGCAAAAATGGGTGTAATACCCTATTAACGACTATATATATATTCTAATGTGGGTGTATGAGGACTTGCCTCACACACCCACATTACTATTTTTAAAATAGCACACAATTATTATTTTTAAAATAGTTATCCTGACTAAACGTCAAACGTTTGAACACACTACTCGATCTCTACACACACTAATAGCGCACCGCACACTCGTGTACCTACCAGATAGCCAGCTGGCAAGCTGGCTGCTAGGCATCTCTCGTGCTTTCGTCAGTCCAGATGATGTTTCGTTGCCAGTTCTCCTACTACGATTAATGCTATTGTTTAGTCACAGCGACGATTTGAATCTGTCAGGTCACGAAAAAATAATTCTTGCTAAGGAAAATGTTCGTGCAATAATTTTCTACAACTTTCGAAGAGGCCTAACACAGTTTAAGTGTTTCGAAGAGCTAACATTTGTGTTCCATGATTACACCACGTGTCTGCGTGTAGACGGTGTAAGAAAACTCTTCAAAGGTTTAACCGAGGAGAGTCAAATCACGTCTACAACTTCATCAGTAGTGACTTCTCTATCTTGGATCTATGTCTACAATCTGGGTCGTCCAAGGTGGCTCAAAACCAACCAAAGTCGTTCGTTCTCAAAGCATCTCAAAAAAGATAGCGGGCAAGTTCGTTGCGAGAACCAAGAGTTATGTTGCGAGGATTGCACTTAAAGATCGTAGAACGGTTAATATAGAGTGGTATACCACAGTTTCTTTACCACAAATCATCACCGAACTACGAAAATGTTACCCAAAGCGACGCATCATCCAAAAGCATGATAACGTAAGCTCACGCAGTGCTGGTTATTTGAAGCAGGCAAACGTAAAAATCCTTGACCATCCTCCATACAGTTCAGACCTAAGCCCTGACGATTCCTTAAAATTAAGAATAGTCTTCGTGGTCAAAGTTTCCACTCCATATTGTCAGCCATATTAAACATCCCCACTTTGGAGTGGCAAAAATGTTTTAATAACAAGTTCGAGCGAATGGAAAAGTGTATTTAACTACGTGGTGAATACTCTAAAAACCAATAAAAAATACTGTAAGTATCTAGTTGGTTTTCTTTCTTCAAACGACAAAACTTAAAAGGCATGCTTCGTATTAATATGCCTTGCTATATCTGTCCTGATATTTTGGTGACGTAGTAAAAATATATATTATAGCTGATCGTAATATGCCTTGCTAAAAATTATATTAATAAATATTACTAGCTTTTGCCCGCGGCTTCGCCCGCGTAGATGTCGGAAAATATCCCACGGTCACGTACTACCGGGATTCAAAGTACCCTATAGTATGTTAATCCAGGTAAACAATATCTTCTTTCAACATCAGCTGGAGACCTCCTATATTGCGGATATCCATCGTCTCCTGTCTGGTTGTCCTTGAAAAGTGGTCGAGGGTACCTCTTAGTGCAACCATATTTTCATGCAGGGTGATTTATAGTTTAAGCCTTTAACTGCCGGGGCAAAAACGTTGAAGGTAAAACCTCCACTAGCGTAGGTCACCGGTGACCTACATGGCGTTCAACGTGTTAAACTACCACAAGGACCATGTATCATGTTTGTCTTCACAATACCGTAAAGGAGAGGTCTTGTTTACGATCAGGTATTTCTGCACAAATGACATTGTCGATTTGATCTGGGTTGATACGCTGCTCTAGCCACAGCAAGATGTGGATGTGAGGAAGAACTCGTTTTTGTCATTCCACTGAGTATTTTAAGGAAAGCATCCCCCTAAACAGAGTACCAAGAGCCATCATCTTTTTCACCTTTAAGTGGAATACCCTGGCAATAATGTCGTGGCGATCGTGTCTCTTTTAACCAGGTAAAAGTATATCTGTGATCTCTTTCCATCGGGGGTTAGGTACATGTGAATGTGACAAAGAGTTCAGGACGGCCGTACTTGCGCACGTATGTCATGGCGTCTTGGGTACGCTTTGGCATATAGCGTGGTCCCCCGTAAAAGATGACGGGAGCACCGCCTTCTGACCCAGGTGCTCACCATCAACGTCCTGCCTCCCTATGGCATCCTTCAAGTGTACATAACAGTCAGCCCTCAGCTGCACCTGGTTGTTCCTGATATAGGTCAACCTTTCCGTCTCTATTTTAACGTCTACACAAATTTTTCATATCGTATTTTACAATCTTCTGGGATGCTTTTTCAAAAACGCTGATACGTGTAATGTCCCTCATATAGGTCAACCTTTCCGTCCCTGTTTTACCGTCTATACAAATTTTTAATTCCCTATTTTACCCTTATCTGGGATGATTTTTCTAAAACGCTGATACATGTGTAATGTTCCTGATATAGGTCAACCTTTCCGTCTCTGTTTTAGCGTCTATACCAATTTTGCATCTCCTTTTTTACCCTCTTCTGGGATGATTTTTCAAAAACGCTGATACATGTGATGTTCCCTATATAAGTCAACCTTTCCGTCTCTATTTTACCGTCTATACAAATTTTTCATTCCCTATTTTACAATCTTCTGGAATGATTTTTCAAAAACGCTGATACATGTAATGTTCCTGATATAGGTCAACCTTTTCGTCCCTATTTTAGCGTATATACAAATTTGTATCCCCTTGTACCCTCTTCTGGGGTGATTTTGCAAAAACGCTGATACATGTAATGTTCCTTACATAAATAAACCTTTTCGTCTCTGTTTAGCGTCTATACCAATTTTTCTTCCCCTTTTACCCTCTTTTGGGATGTATTACAAAAACGCTGATACATGTAATATTCCTAATAAAGGTCAACCTTTCCGTCCCTGTTTTAGCGTCTACACAATTTTTTCATCCCCTATTGTACCCTCTTCTGGGATGATTTTTCAAAAACGCTGTTACATGTATTATAAAGGGAAACTCTGTGCAAAATTTCAGCTTTCTAGGTCCAAGGGTTTGGGCTGGGCGTTGATGAGTCAGTCAGTCAGGACTTTTCTTTTTATTTATATAGATAGATACGTCAGACGTATATTAATATATATTATAGCTACGTCTGTGACGGGCTTAAAGAGGACAGTTGTGTCAACTTAACGTCAAAAAGAATTTAGACAATCCCTTTAAATGAGCTTTTTAAATGATTCATTCACATACACATAACACCCTCACACATTCACGCACAACACACACACAATCATATAATAATATCATTTCACATAACACTTAACAAATTTTAATATAACCACACCTTTATTATAGATTTTAGTACCTCTCTATAAAAAGTGTCCGAAAATTGTATTATGTATAATCGGAATTAAGATGCCGCTTATATGATAATATTTAAAAAGGTGTGAGCCTGGAGATCTGTCATACCGGTCCCGAACCTAGTACAGATTCCAGCTCTCACAAAGGTTCTAGATTAAGGCAAAATTGTTTATATACACAAATTGTAGCAGTGTCCTTTATGAGAGAAATAAACTATGTATTAATTTCATATTATTATTATTATTCCCGGTACTTTCTTGACATAATAAACATGTCAAATGCTGACAAAACCACTTTATCTGACCACAAGATCTAATTCAGGATCTCACAATGGCAGTAAAGTTATACCAGTAAATAAAAATCGAATGAAGGGGGAGTAGTAGATTTTCTACTTTGTTGGTTGTGTCTTTTGGACGTAAATCAGTAGAGCTCCTACACCAATTTTTATTATAGGTATAATCAATTGAAGTGGATAGAGGGATATCCATTTTTGGCTGGAAACAGTCTTTACCCTACTTTCATCTATAATACAAAATAGTTTGAATAAATATATATTACCTGGCTCTGGCTCAATCCCATTCTTTTTGTCAATAGCCTTCTTCAGCTTAGCAATGGTAGCAGCCAAGTCATGAACGCCCATCATTAGGTCCCATGCTGCCAAACAGTTGCTGTTGTGTTCTAGAAAAGAAACAAACGTTTGAATACCAGCCTATTTAGTGTCCCACTACATGCTAAGACCTTTTTACATACAGAGGGCTAATTCACGTAATTTTATGACGCGCCGATGAAGTTGTTGCTGCAGTTAAGTTTAAGTTTGAGCGATAAACGGTATTCTTGTAATCTTTGAACTGCACGTAAGCTACGCGTGAACTGCACGTCAACTGTACGACAACCAAACTTACTTATGGTGTAGCCACATGAGAGAAAAAATAATACTCAATAAATAGGATGTTATTATAATATTAAAATAATTCCCCAGTACATTTTAGTTCTTTTTCTTACGTCAAACGAATAGTAGAATACCGATCATGTCGCGTTTCGAAGCACGCAAGACGAGCAACAGTAGAATGCCGTTATATCGCTCGCGTGACGAGAACTTGACGCGAGCGTGTCTGACAGTGGTAGAGAATACAAAAAGCGTTGTTTTGATTGAAACTTAACTGCAACTGCAACGTAATGTTCTTTTTTGAGAAATAAATGTCTTTAAACCGAACTGCACTGCAACAACACTTCTTTAGTTACGTGAATTAGCCCACAGATAATGCATTGATTATCACGCTTCCTCAAGGTAGATTGGCAATAAATAAAGTCCAGGTTTGGTAATTAATAATTATTTGCTATATTCTATCAATACAGAATTATTTTTCAATTTTCGCGATAAACTTGAAACGCACTGCATATCAATTGAAATAGTCACATTGGTACTTGCTCGCTTTCGAACCCACAACCGCATGTTTGACAGAGCCCACCTCTTGTGCATGAGATTGCCTTGCCATTTAGCAATCACAATAGGTACAGAGAGATAATTGTTAAAGGTATTACATACGGCTAAAAGACAAATAGCTATTATATGGCTATAACTATTTATCAGAAATTTTGTTCCAGTATTTGTTGGATAATGCCTATGTGCACAGGCAGCAAGACCAGGGATTGAGACAGGTATTAAAATTATATTGTTCAACATAATTATCTTATGCTACAATAATGTCTGGTCTTTATCAACATTCAACACTCGAGCCTTGTATGTCATATAAAACAATGTTACAGATACAAAGTTTCTAAAATATCACGTAAATGTTTGGTCTGTGGTTCGCCTTAGGGACTAACCACATATAGTCAGCTCTGGGCCTGTAGACATAATCCCTTTTCTGTTAGCGTTAACGCTAACGGAAAAATCAAATTGTATGCAGTTGCCATATTTACATCACGTGACATCTGGTAAGCAAACGTCAACTCAATACAATTTGATTTTTCTGTTGGCGTTAAGGGCGCGTATTCGATTTAGCGCAACTCAAAATCTAAACTATTGCTAGAATGGCGTAGCAGCATTGATACACACTAGTACAATACAATGGTCTGTTTGTGTGCATCAGAAAAAAAATACGCACGAAATAAGCACGAATCATTGAAATTGATCGGCAAACGACAGCGCGCGAGGTTTTACAGTGCCTTTTTAAATAATTGTCTAAATTAAATGAGTTCGTACAAGGAACTAAAAAAATTGTGTATATTAAGCATAACCTTTATTTTCATAAAATAATTATATCAGGTATATTTTTATTCAAATACTGGTGAAAAAAAAATGTTGAAGTGAAGTGATTTTGTACTTTTTTAATACTATTTTTTAATATCTAATAGTAATATTTTCGTAATTTTGGCTCTGTTATGCACTTTGAGACTGTATATCCTGTTGGAAAATCGCATAAAACATAATATTTTGGCATACTGCAAAGGTTGTATTCGTCCTGAAAGTTAACTCTGACGTCTATTTTCGTAAAACGCTATGAAAGGATTGTCTTCGCTTTAAAGAACCATAATTAAAAATTATACTTTTACTCTGTTGTTCCCTAAAGCAAGACTTAATCTTTCTGGAACTGGTAATTGTCTTTAAATAATCTGATCACATCATTACGATATAGCTCTGGGCAAAACGCGAAAACATGAAGTTTTCGTCACAAATCGAATATACGCTCTTAACGCTAACAGAAAGGGATTTTGTCTACAGGCCCTGTTCAGCTTTTGTCCATCGAAAAGAACGATTTTGTATGGAGATGCGTACGCATCCGTTCAATCTATTTAGTTTTCGCGGCAAACAGGTATAAAATGAGGACAAATTATCTATATATATATATATATATATATATATATATATATATATATATATATATATTATATTACATATATATTAATTATATATATTATCTATAGCATTCATCATATGAATGCTATAGATAAGAGTTCACCAGAACCATCCGTATTTCCGTATACAGCGCTGTTCCGCCACGTTCAGAGCTGTACGCGGTCGCAAGTGGTCGACAAAGCGTCTCGGGAGCAGTTCACGTTCAGCGCCGATTTCTCCAAAGTGGATTGAATGAATGAGTCACTGTCGTTTGCGTTTTAATTTGATACGTTTATTTTTTTATATTTCTTCTGCAAGAAAGAAATAGCGTGGACTGTTCCCTACTCCTAGTCGACAAGTTGCGACCCTGAACGCGGCGGAACAGCGCTGCACACGGATGGTTTGATAAACTCATCTATAGCTTTCGCATGATAAAAACACATTTGTCCTCATTTTATGTCTGTTTGACGCGAAAACTGAATAGATGCGGAAAGCTGAACGGGTGCGTACGCATCTCCATACAAAATCGTTGTTTTCTATGGAAAAAAAGAGCATAAGTGTGGCTAGTCCTAATATAGTTATAGACTGCCTGTCCATTAGCGCGTAGTGAGGCAACAACGGAGCGGAGCTAGGGAGTAATGCGGAGCAATTACGCACTGTGTCTGTCCATTGTTGTGGAACGAGGTAGTGCAGAGCGGAGTTGCGGACTGTGCAGAGCTATGCAGAGATCGCGAGCGGGTGTTGGCAGGAGATCAGTTCAATTATAGGCTTCCCTGCTACGCTTCCCGGTTTTGTATGAATCATAAACTAGTTCTGTAATCCCTGTCCACTGAAGCAGAGCGCAGATTTTATGCAATTCCATTGATTAATATTGGCACAGTTCCGCTCTGCTCCTCTCCTCTCCGCTCCAGTGGACCGTCAGCTAAGGGGCGGAATTAGGAGTATAAGCTCGAGAGCACTTTGAGCAGCAAAGAAAAAAAAAATTGTGACACTCATTTACCAGGGACCCCGATGCGAAAAAACGAATATTCCCAATCGGTAACACCCCGACGACCGGAAAAAAAGTTCCGTTCGTTCACAGTGTTGACGAACGGGACCTTTTTTTCAATTATTTCCATTATTCCCGTTCCATTCTCCGTGACGACGGGTGTTACCGATCGGGAATATTCGTGAAAAAAGAGTTGGGGCCCTATCTAAACTGGTTCGATTTTATTTTATCAAGTATAAAACATAAATACATAATAATTATGTATGTAATATGTATAAAAAAAAAATAAGAATAGAAAAAGTTGACTAATGTGGGTAATTGATGGAAAAAGAAAATCGAGGAGCAAGTTGACCACATAATGACAGATGTAGTCATCATGGCCTACCGCTTTAGATTTATAAATATAGATCGGATGGTATTTTTTAATTTTATTCAAAGTGAATGGAGAAAAACGAAATGGTTTAATAATGGGACCAGAAACGAAACCCACCGTGTGAGACGTAGACGTACGTATATGGGCATTCAATTGAATAGCGTCCATTCATTTGATATCATTCATTATTATCTTCGGGAAGTCCACATGACGTGGGCTGCCGATAGCAAGAGTTCCGAGGAATTTCCAGATATTAGCAGGAAAAGAAGATGAAACGTTTTCCAGAATATCGCGGCATTTGGCGTTACTTAGGTATTTTGTGACTACACCGATTTTTTGCAGCTTGGAAGCGGTTCCTAATACCTTCACTGCGATCCTATCCTATCCTATCCTAACTTCCGAAAGGCCTGATCCCGATCTGCCATACGAAACACTGTCGTCATCCAAGGAGCAGGTAGACGCCTTAGCTTTTACTGTATTTTCAGTGGGCTAATTCACGTAACTAAAGAAGTGCTGTTGCAGTGCAGTTGCAGTTAAGTTTTGATCAAAACAACGGTTTTCGTATTCTCTACCGCTGTCAGACACGCTCGCGTTAAGTTTGCGTCACGCGAGCGCAATAACGGCATTCTACTGTTGCGCGTCTTTGGTGCGTGCTTCGGAACGCATGGGATCCCAAATCTGTAATGATAGATGTAGGTAAGATTAAAATTAATAAATAAATGATCGGTATTTTACTATTCGTTTGAAGTCTCAAAATGACTGGTAAAAAGCACAAAAATCTGTACTGGGGTATTATTTTAATATTATAATAATATTCATTGATGTGTTATCGATTGTATTCAATTATTTAGTGAGTAATATTTTTTCTCTTATGTGGCTACACTATAATAAGTTTGGTAGAGTTTGGTTCTCGTACTGTTGACGAGCAGTTCACGCGCAGCTTACGCGCAGTTCAAAGATTACAAGCATACAGAGGGCTAATTCACGTAATTTTATGACGCGCCAATGAAGTTGCAATTTAGTTCAAGTTAGAGTGATAAACGGTATTCTTGTAATCTTTGAACTGCACGTCCACTGTACGACAACCAAACTCTACCAAACTTACTAATGGTGTAGCCACATGAGAGAAAAAATATAACTCACTAAATAATCGAATAGAATCTGAATATGACGTTATTATAATATTAAAATAATACCCCAGTACAGATTTTAGTGCTTTTTAACTGTCATTTTGAGACGTCAAACGAATAGTAGAATACCGATAACGTTGCGTTCCGAAGCACACACAAAAGACGCGCAACAGTAGAATGCCGTTATTGCGCTCGCACGACAACTTGACGCGAGCATGTCTGACAGCAGTAGAGAATATGAAAAACGTAGTTTTGATCGAAACTTAACTGTAACTGCACTGCAACAACACTTCTTTACGTGAATTAGCCCACAGTTCATCACTCAAACTTGAACTGAACTGCACTACAACTTCATCGTAAAATTACGTGAATTAACCTTCAGGAGCGTGTCTGTCGTAGAGTACAATGATCGATCGATTGAAGATACCGTCAAACGGGGTGACTTTGAAACTAAAGGTGATGTTGATAATTACCTGAAATTCTAAAATTTTACTAATTTTTAAAAAAAACGTAAAATTAAACGCAGCCGACTATTTTATCTTATAATAGGAATTCAAGTCGTTACGCCATGTTTTATGAATTGTGTAGCACATTAAAGATAGTTGGAAGTGGAAAAATTATATTCAAAGTTAACCCTGAATATTAGTTGAAAACGCGTGCTGCGTCGGGGTGACTTTAAACCAGCAAAAAAATCGGGTGTTATCAAAGCATTAAGCAGCCCCATTTTCAATATCAATAAAACAGACAGGTTATCATTTTTTCTCTCCTAAATTATTAATAACTAGCGACCCGACCCAGCTTCGCATGGGCCTATAGCCTTCCTCGATAAATGGACTATCCAACACAAAAATAATTTTTCAATTCGAACCAGTAGCTCCTGAGATTAGCGCGTTCAACCAAATAAACAAACAAACAAACAAACAAACTCTTCAGCTTTATAATATTAGTATAGATTTAGGAAAAGTCGAAGTAAATATTTTTTTTTTTAGATTTTTAATTCTAATATTGTAAAAGATACGTAGGTTTATTTCAAAACTAATCAATCTCACCCCGTTCGACCGGTACGCAGTTTGTCATCTACGGTTGTAGTCGCTGCATTATGTCCCCTAAAGAGTTCCGGCGCACCATGACGTAGCTTCTCCACATCCATGTGCGAAAACAACGAATATGCAGAACTTAGGAACAGGTTTAGGAGGTTTTAGGACATACCGAGAGGAAAATGAGCTTATGGTGAGAAAAGCCAGATGCAGAACACTGACCATGAGTCGGCACAAGAGAGGTAGAAGTCGTTAGAACTAAGTCGAGCTACGTGACATTTCCTAAGATCTTGACCTTTTGACCGCCAGTCATTCAATTCACGTAATTTTATGACGCGCCGATGAAGTTGTGGTGCAGTTGCAGTTAAGTTCAAGTTTGAGTGATAGACGGTATTCTTGTAATCATTGAACTGCGCGTAAGCTGCGCGTGAACTGCACGTCAACTGTACGACAACCAAACTATACCAAACTTACTTATAGTGTACCCACATGAGAAAAAAAATATCAATTGATTACATTTCAATGAACATGACGTTATAATAATATTAAAATAATACCCCAGTACCGATTTTAGTGCTTATTAACCGACTTCAAAAAATAGGAGGTTATTAATTCGAATGTTTATATATATTTTTTTATGTATGTTCGGGCATAACTCTGTCATCTATAGACGGATTTGCAAAATTCTTTTTTTGTTCGAAAGGGGTTTATTCCGAAATGGTCCCATATAAATTTTTTCAAAATTGATACAGCCCTATTTGAGAAAATCAACAAATTCCCAAATAAATTACTTAGACGACGTTTTAGTTTCTTCAATCTTTGGAAGACTTACAATCTCTTTTAAGTGTGTCGCCGTTTCTTAATGGATTTGGATGTTAGTCCAACACTAAAAAGCGAAAAATAAAAAGTTTTTTCAAAAAAAAGAAAACCGCCTTCAAAAACTAAAAAGTGATAAATAACTTTAGCACAGAACACACATTACTTTCGGAAGTCGGTGGCAATACCAAACAATAAACACAAAGTCACCGCCACGGACTTCCGAAAGTAAAGTAATGTGTGTTCTGTGCTAAAGTTATGTATCACTGTTTAGTTTTTGAAGGCGGTTTTCTTTTTCTTTTTTTGCTTTTTTTAACTGTAATTTAACGCGAGCGTGTCTGACAGCGGTAGAGAATACGAAAAGCGTTGTTTTTATCGAAACTTAACCGCAACTGCACTGCAACAGCACTTCTTTAGTTACGTGAATTAAGCCACAGAACGTCACGTCACAACTACATGACAGGCATGACAGACAAATTATTACTCTATGTTGTTACGATAAGAAACGTACTTCCATAGAGTAGTAATTCGTAGCTTGGCGAGTTGGCGCCGAGAGGGCACGTTTTTGTTTTTTTGATATGGCTGTCAAAAGGTTAAAATGAGTACCTAGGTTGCAAAAGAAGAATATTTTATGCTAGGTCAGTTTGAGGTTCGCTGGCCAGGGGCCGAGGAACCCCGGTGCACTGCACCGCCTAGCCCTCCGATAGCTACGCCAATGCAAAACTTATTTCGGAAGTCTACACATTTTAATGCAGTATTGGGTACCTAAACCTTGACCCTCAAGATTATAATTTGTAATCTGAACCTTGGCCATAGAAACCATTTAGGTTCTGAGAAGCACGGCCTTTCCAACTTGGTTTTCGATCTTTTGTAAATTAAACATTTTGGATTTAGATTACTCAATAATGGTACAAGGTACCTATCGCGGATTATAATCATCTCATGGTTTTCGAATAGAACAACAATTTCTATCTGAACGATAGTGGTGTGTAACTCATAAGTCTTTTATTTCTTAACAAAATGCATTATGTAGAAAATTAAAGTTAAATACAGACTTTTAAAATAACTTACAATTAGATTATTATTATTATTATGATTCAGCTGCATTCAAAAGTCAAAACAATATAGAACAATTAAACTCTAGAAATACTGAATCAAAGGAATTCGGATCCAGTGACAGACACAATAAGTTTATTTATTCCTTCAAATCCTTATCGCCTCCAAGGAATTATTTAGTCTGGAGAGAATGACTGAATATAACTGGAATTTTGCTCTTTAATTCCTTTTGTTCAACAGTTCCACATACAGAATGCAACGTTAAATGAATGCACTACCTAATAGAAGTAGAGATCTAAATACCTTGGTATGTTCATGAATTTTAAATGATTGTGTTGAAAATATTACTTTATTAGGCGGCTAATAAAATTTATCTTTTCGGTCTCAATATACGGAATCAAACAAATAAAATTACATATTAATAAAATAAGAGTTAAAAAGGAATCTTGGGAGTCAAATTTTTTTGGAACCAATAAGGAAAAGCCAAAGGAATAATATATAAGGGGATTCTTCACTCTGAGGAATAAATATTACCCATCACTACTGAGCTTCCATTAAGAGAATATAAAGGGATGCATCAATGCTTCTCAGACCCTAAATAGTTTCTATGATGGACCCTTGTCCAACCTGATGCAGAAATAAAATTAGTAAATTTCTGAATTACAAAAAGGAAATAAAAATTGAAGTCCTCATCTAGTGCCCCGTATCCTACACTGCCATTATAAAGGGTAGAGAGGTAACTCCCAAGCTCAACCAAATGTTTACAGATGCAATATTTCGTAAATAATGCCGACCATAATTGGACATAGTTTAGCAGAAACCACCTAACCCCCCAAAAAGTATTTTTTGATTATGATGATAATTTTATGTAGGTAATGATGTTGTTTTGAAATATTTTGAAAATTGTCACTTATCTATGAGCTGAATTAATATTTTTATGTGAAAGGACCAACCGTTAAGACTTAGGACCTCTTTGGTAATAGTAAAACCACAAAAATATCATAGTCGTTCAAAATATGTTGCCAGAACAGAAGGGTGTAACAATTTGTTCCAGAAACATTGTTTGTGAATCAGTGTTCAAAATCTTTCTGTGAATCCTTCCTCGACGAGAGTAAAACCACATGCTACTAGATAACGCACAGCTTGTAACATACACAGCTACGTATGATACATATTATTACTTACTGTCGTTAATAAGGTATTCGTGATAATTGGACGATAAAAGTGGGTTCATTTTACACATTGGATACGGTCCACAGTATCTAATTTCTCCTTCTTTCACTGTCATTTTTAAGACGACCCACTGTCCACGATATTTAGTTTGCCGCAGTAAAATAAAATCGCGTCGAATGATAGACTACGACGAAGAGAATCGCGGAAATAAATAGCAAATGTTCACAACATCAGCAAGCAACCACAAGCTCACACCGCCGCACGCAATTTGGTGAATTTCAATTTGACAAAACAAAACAACAAAGAACTTGATTGAATGAACATTTGAACTTTGAACTATGAAAAAGGAATGAAATGAACTAAAAAGAACTTGATGTATCGACCGTCTCCAGCCAATGTTGCCAGGAATTTCGAATAATATGTATTGATTTACTGATTTACACTCAGTCAGAGTTTAACTATTATAGAGAACGAATCATAGAATTTTATTTTGAGAAATGTTTTTTTTCTAACGAAAAATACCATGAATCACACTATCACTACTAAAAAAAAACACTATCAGTATCCAAGCAGTAAGTTTTATAAAGAAATAAATAAAATATTAACTTTTGAGCTCTCTCATTAGTGGCGCGCGCATCGCTTCAGTCTGTCCATAACAAGAAGCTTATAGATAAAAGTGGAGGCAACACTCTAATACGTAAATGAAGACAACTGTAGGCAGACGCTCTCTTTCTGATAAGAACGAGACAGTGATATTTGTTTTCATAATTTTATGTATGCATTCAGAAAGACAGCGTGGCCCACACAGTTGTCTTCACTTACTTATTTAGAGAGGCAACACTGGGCTGAAACTCTCTTTCTGAATGCATACATAAGAAAGAGAAAGTGATATGTGTTTTCTTTGTCTTATGTATGCATTCAGAAAGAGAGCGTCAACCCACAGTCGAAGGAGAGTTGCCTCCACTTTTATATCTATGCTTCATAATTCATAATCGCTTTTGAAAGAATAATGTATCATCTATGGTTCTCGGTCCTCGTAATCAAGAAGCTTATAGATAAAAGTGGAGGCAACACTCTAAATACCTAAGTGAAGCCAACTGTGGGCAGACGCTCTCTTTCTGAATGCATACATAAGATAAAGAAAACACATATCACTGTCTCGTTCTTATGTATACATTTAGAAAGAGAGCATCAGCCCACAGTTGGTTTCAAGTTTTTGTTCTAAGTGTTGGCTCCATTTATACCTATATCTTCATGCTACAGACGACATGATCTGACGCCTGATTTGGTCAGATCAGGAGCAGAATCAGGTGGTATGGAGGTTTGTCACCTGATAAATGCTCATCAGGTGGCCAACGCCGACTGATTTGGTCAGATCTGATCAAATCATGTCGTGTGGCGCGCTCTCACCTGATTTCTATGCTCAGTTGCTCCGCGACAGCGGCGCGAGTAGTGTGTATGTCTTCGCGTTGTTTATTTTTGCAAAAATAATGCCAGAATCAGCGAATATAATAAGGGAACGCAGCGTTATTATAGAAATGCTGGAGAGTTACAAAGATTTACCCTGTTTATGGGATATGTCCCATCACATGTATAAAAATAAAGATGCCAGACAACAAGCTTTAGAAATTTTACTTGAAATTTGGAAAAAAGCAGATAATAAAGCCACAATTGAGGGCTTGAAAAAGAAATTGGAAAATATGCCTGCAGCATTTGGCAGAGAGCATAAAAAGGCCAGTTATTTAAGTTTTTAGGTACCTATTCATTTCAAACAATTTTTTTTGACGTCAACACATAATAGCAATAACTAGCGCAACTTGTCGCGCTTGTCGTTCGGATAAAAAAGGAGGCATTATGGCTGCACACCTACCTCGTAGAACGCACTAGAGCAAACTGCAAATCAGGCCTCGTGTCGGCTCGTGTGGACGCGATACCTGATTTTACGGATGATTTGGTCAGGCTAGCAAATCATGTCGTGTGTAGGGCGTTTAAGTGTTGGCTCCATGTATACCTATATCTTCATGCTCGTAATCGGTCTAGAATCACAATGACACAGTAAAGATAGTAGGTACCTACATTATAAACTGTTATCTGTTGGCTTTAGTCGTACGTAAGCATGTTGCCAACTCGTTGTGGTCTCTTTTGAATAATTTATTTTGATTCTTGAAATTTCTTTCTTATTCTATTCTATTAAATTCTATAAAATTTACATAGGTAGGTAGTATAAAACAAAGTAGGTAGCTTCCTGCCGTTCTGTATGTCCCTGTGTACGATGAGATCTTTTACTACACATGTGGTATTCACTAGATGAGAGTGATTCAAGAGGAAGGTTTATTCGTATAGTTATCTACATTGCACCCTCGCGAAGCCGGGGCGGATGGCTAGTAAGATGTAATTTACTTGTTTCAAACTTGTACTTACTCGAAACTATTTATATGAGGCAGGTAGACACCTAGTGGGGAAGTAGATATAAAGAAAATACATTGATTACTGGACATTGTAGTCGATGGATATTTAGTCTATGATAGATTAAGTGGCAACACTCTTTTCCGGTTAAGCAATGTAGTAGGTAATGGCGTGCAATAGTTTTGAGAATGAAAATAAATTGTCCGACTTATTGGTGCCGTTTTTATTCCACTACGCACTCAACGATAACCAAAACAAGTTATCGTCTCTATCAGCCTTCCCCAAAGTGGCGACAACGCCCCCACTTCATATTTTAAAATTCACTGAAATTAAAATCCTCCTAGTACACAACATCCATTTATTAGTTCATATTTATATTCTATTTTATTGTACCTCTAAAAATTTATTAAATATTTATTATTTAGAATGCGTTCACAACGCTATTTATATTGTAAGATATTTAGTAAACACTGAAAAATATTCGTGTCTTCCAGTGTCGCAGGCAGGGCCGGATTTAGAGGTCTGGAGGCCTCGGGGCAACAAAGGATTGGAGGCCCCCCTGGCCTCAAATTATTTTCCAAATGATAATTTTTTTTCATTCGAGTTTTCCGATAAATAATTTATTGTGAAACCAAGTATAGATTCTTTTATTATTTAACAAGCATACATTTTATATAATCGGAAACAAGAATTCAGAAAAGGAGGCAATGTAAGGTCTAAGTTCGTGCGGTAATTTTAAATAAAAGATACCTACTCTTAATATTGTAAAGTTGCATTATTATTGCTCTTTCTGGTAAGAAAAGTCTTAGAATATAGGTTTAATTAAACTCCAGGCGAGACTAAAATGTTATTGAGGTTTTTAAAGTTATAACTGGTTTTTAAAGTGGGCGTTAGACGAAATAAGTTTGGGAACCTCTGGTCTATATTGATGCAATCAAAGATTTTATTTTAAAATTAATCATCATTATTATATTCAAATTATTAACTCGGCACAACAACAATACAACTCTCATGGTACGGTCAGCAAAAAAAGTCGATTAACGCTGTTAGTATTCCAGATCATAGATAAAGAGTTTATTTTATCTTGATCTTTCCAGTATAAATTACTTTAAATTGTAATTGTAAAATTGAAATTCATTATGAATGATTTAAAAAAGTGGTGATCAAATTTTGTTGCTGACCGTACTAAGAGAGTTCCATACTTAATCAGTTAGTTACATTACAAATAAAATAACAAAGACCCACTTTCCTTATTTACATGGGCTATAATTAATTTTAATAATAATAAAACAAGATGTGGCAACAGAAAGCGCAGCATGAGTATTCATTGTGGCAATTCTTGAAGATCTACTACAGTCAACGTCTTACGACTGACATGACATGATTATGATGATCAGCAAAAAAATAATCACATAGGTACTTTAATACAAATAATTTCAAAAGTCAAAAACAAATTACATAGACGGGACCTTTGATGGCACGTGTTGTTACTTAAACAACACGTGCCATCAAAGGTCCCGTCTCACTCACTCATTATACTGTGTGAGTGAAACGACATGAAAAGCTCCTTTGTTGTGTCCAAAATTTCTTAGCATCTTGCCGATATCTACGTTCTGGCATGCAACAGACTAATGAATTCACTCCAAGTAAAACTTGCACGTGCATTGCATTTTTTTTTTTCTTTTATTTGTGTGTACTATTCCTTTTAGTTGCTGTATTGTGCTTGTGCCGTTTCATTCCAACTGAGGTAGTGAGGTTAGTGAGTGGTTAAAGGTTGAGCCCTTCAACCACTCACGGGGACAATTATACTTCCCAAGGTGGGCCCTTAAAGAAGCCAAGAAACGTTTGTTCCTCAAATCTGTTGCAATACTTAATTGTTCATTTAATAATAATGGATATATTGTGTTATAAGTACAGTCTAAATACTTCATTACTCGACGTTTAGAAGAAATGTTGTCAGGTTTTTTCGGTTTATCTGGTTCTCTTGTGGCGTTATCTATAGCACGAAAAATTATATCCAACATTTTCAGTTTATTTGTAGAAAAATTGTTTAAATCAGCACATTCGATAACAGGTTTGTATTTAAGCATTTTGAATTTAGGAATTTTCTGCATAAGAACTCGTATAGAATCTTTTTGTTCAAATGTACCGCTTTCTGGTATCAGTAAATCATAAATGTAAGGTGCATTTTTATCCTTTGATATAATTTCTAATGCCGATAGGGAAACATTAAACGAAGCGATTTCATCTCTTTTGTAGGTAGGTAATTTGGTTAGCACGAAAGGCTTGACACTAGATGAGTTAACAGCACATCTCATCGCAGGTTTTGTAAATTTCACTTTGATATTAACTTTTCTGCTAACCAAATCATTTGTATGCCTTACACCTTTATGAAAAAGTATAAGTTTGGCTTTCTTAGTATTTGAAGGTTTACAACAGCAACTGCAATTTGTGGGGGAACATGGGTGAGTACTCCTTATATAGTTTACTGTATTGGGTAAGGCGCTAAGTGCTAACAGACGACCGGCGAATTCTTCGCGTTTATACCAACAACAAATATTACCGACGATATTGTTCGCTGATTTCGGTAGTTTTGTGACACTTCGCCAATCATTTTCAGTTTTTTTTAAGTGTATTTTGATCTGGCCATCTGTTCCAATTGCATAATATTCTCCTCCAAAATCAATATTTGTTGAATGTAAAAATGGCAAATCGTCGTCTTTTACATGATTATTTTTTTTAGGGAGTTTTTGAACAGACCTCACCGATTTTGAAAGTAATGTATTTCTTGATATATCTGAAATTGGTAGTGATGCATGCATTTTTGTAATTTTTTTCAACCAATCGGTGAGTGATTCTGATGGCTTCTGTGAACTTGGCCTTATTGATGATGTATCTTTCGATACAGGTTCAAGTATCTTTCTACAGCAACAACGGCAAAGATTAATTGCACATTTGTGTGGTTTTCTCATGAACCTAAGTGTTTCAAGAGGGAGGAGCGTTAACGACTTCAAAAACTTTTCTCTGGCATACCAGCAACAACAGGTAATTTCCGAAAAATTGTTATCCTTTCTCAGTGAATGGAGTATATTTTCATTACCTTTATCAATACGAAACTTTTGATGTTCTTTAATGATATAGGTTCTATCCAGAGAATACATGTCGGCTTCTGCATGTTGCTTGTCATAAATCAATGCACATTTAAGCGTACCAGAGTGTGTTGGACGTTTTTTGTTGACACTTTTAGAATTCCCGCTTTCAGTACTTTGTGTGTGTAGTGTATATTGAATGTCTTCAAGTACAATTTTAACGGGTTTACACATAGATAACAGACGGCAATTAGCTCCAGCTATTCGAGCCACTTTTCTATTGAACGTATTTACATGACAAGATAAATCTTCGTAAGAATTATGAGAGGGTACTGGTACAGAACGTTTTCTTTTCTTAAAAATATTAAATTTTGGTTTACTCTCTTTGATTATGGAATTGATGAACGTTTTTACGCTTAAGTCTGTTGTACAGTCCTTGAAAATCATCATTTCATCTAGTTTTGTTGTATACACAATCGGATTACGTATCGCATGCTGATATTGTAATTCAAGTACATCTTTATCGAAGCTTCTGCTAGTCCCATTGTTGGATTTCATCGTGTCCTTGAACAAAAAAAAATGTACAATTTTATTGGTAGGTAGTTGTTTTAGCGACATTAGTACCACTGTTATGTTATCTACAGTATTCTATCCTCATACAAATGGTCGGAACACGAGTTATACCTACGCGCCTCAAGGTTAGTCACAATTAGGAGGGATAGAGTCGCTCAGTTCGTAGGTACACGCGGCTACACATCAAGTTATACATTCCAGTCTAAGCTGACCTATCATTGTATGGAAATTCTATACAATGGGAGATCAGCTTATACTGGATATGTGTAGCTTGATGTGTAGCCGTGTGTACGTCTCAGTCGAGGCGCAATTATTTTTCATTTTTGAAATTGGATGGGTATCTTTATATTAAATCTACTATGTACTCAAAAAAACAACGTGAATTTAATTTAAAAAAAAAATCCTGCGTAATGTTTACAATCACAAAATTAAAAAGAAATTCAAGTAGGTAGATTGATGAAATTAAAACACTGCAGGCGCAGGCCTCTCGCGTCTTTACGTGCCGCGCGGCTGTAGGTAATTATTTCAAGAGCAGGGCCGAGTCATAATACTGTCAAAAGGATTATTAAACTATACAATTTGTAGAAAGTCTATTGAGGAACCAAAGTTGTTAGCTAGTGATCACACTACGCTTCGGGTTCACTTCAAGTTCGAATGAAAACTCACACTAGGCCCTCTGCTCTCAGACAGTCAGACCTGAGAGCGACAGAAACCAGCACGACGTTTTTTTTTATAATTGATGTATTGAACTGTGAAGTATGTATTAAAATAAAACGAGTTTTAATAAATAATTTATACTGGGAAGAATTTTTAACCGAGTATAAAAAATATTTATGTTTATGGAAGTTTTTAATATTCTGTCTAGCATTTTTAGGCTCTACGAGATTTAATAAAAAATCAAATGATTTTTGATCCATGCGCAAGTAATTGTATAGGCAAGAGCGTCGCCAGGACTCGCCAGCTGATGGCCTACGGGGGGGGCAAATTGATATATGGTGGATAGGAAACATATAAATTTTAATTACTCTCAAAGGCACAATGTAGCTTTTGGAATCTCTAGGGGGGGGCAACTGCCCCTACCTGCCCCCCCCCCTGGCGACGCCCCTGTGTATAGGTCTCCTGGTTCATCACATTATTTGTACCAAATTATGTATTTCTTTTTCTTTTCATCTAAGAGTATTATCGCGGCACCAGCAATTATGATTTTTCTTCGTCTGGTAGTGAATTCCCCCTAAATTAAGTCGACTAAATCAGTCGCTACTAAATTCAGTTACTACTTACGACTTCTACTTACTTACTGAATGCGATTACACTTTACTAAATTCAATAGCGACTGAATTTAGTCGACAACTTAAGTATAGTGTGTCTACCTATTGTATTGTGTCTACCTACACGAGTCATACCTACACGCCTCAAGTTAGTAGGTAAGTTAGTATACCGACAGTCTCGATTTCTCGAATGCGCCGCAGTGGCGAATGGACGGTGTGATGGTTTTGTAAGCAGTGCGATTTGTGACTAATAATCTTACGAAATAAGTATGTAAGTGCTTCCTTAACATGGCAAAGAGAAATTGTAGAATATATTGTGCTGTTTTTGTTTTCGTTGCTTGAATTCGTCAATAACGCACCCAGAAATAACATTTTTTAAATTGCCTGGAAACTCCGAAAGACTATGTTCCTGAAACTTAATAGACTATAAAAAATGACTACTAGACTATACCAGCAGACTATTAAAAAAAATATATAACTACGTACGTAATCTGTTTATTTTTTAAAAGGTAAGTATTTTGCTTTTTCTACGGAGTAAAGTACCTGGATTAATAAACAAATAAGTGGATAAGGTGAAAAACCGACCTATCTATGTATCTATGCTCGCGTTAAAACGAACTGGTAAGTACCTAGGCAGTTTCTTAGGCTAAGCTATCTACCTACTTACGTACCTAGCTACTTACACATATTATTGAATTAAACGAACGATCATTATAAAATGATTATGAGAGTAAATGATAGGTACAGACGCCAGCACATCAGGCCATTAAAAATTTACAAATTTCCCCAATTGAATATGAACCTTACGCTTTTGTAATAAAATTGAAAATCTATCAAAGAAAGAATCATGGCAGGATTTGTACAAAAAAAAATAAGATGTTTATAGAAGTTTAAATTCTAATTCTTATGTTCTTGGGTACTTAAATCTTCAGGCATTTAGAATATTTTTAAAACCCCGCAAAAAAAATGTTAATAGTTTAACGAAAAGCTCATTATTTCAGAACGAAACGGTGACTGACAGTGAAATTGCATCGTTTTATGGGAAATAATATCACAAATAATGATTATTTTTTTCCACACACTTGTCACATCAATTGTCTGCCAATTTTATAGATCCGTTAACGTCGCTTGTCACTTTCTTTTTTTTTATAAACACAATGGGCATCGAGATGAAACAAAAAATGTGTTATTTTCATTTCGTAATATTTTATTTATGCGGGGGTTTAAAAATATGGTAAGTATATCAATCTACTCCTGGTAATGTATTCTTCAAATTGGAAAATATTTTAAACATTCAAAAAAAAAAATTATTTCATACATATGAATATGTGGATCTCGCCATGATTCTTTGACATATTGTTGTAGCTTGTGCTGGACTCTGAACTCTGTAAACTTCAACACCTACTTCTTACTTAACCAAAATGCAAAACAAGGCTGACAAAACGTCTAACTACCTACTAGAAAATCTTAATTAAGCAGTAAATAATAATAACGTAAATTTTACTTCGTCTAAGTTAGAGGTTTTGTCAGCCGTGTTTTGCATTTTGATTAAGTAAGAAGTAGGTGTTGAAGATTGTAAGGATTGCAGAATAAAGGGAAATATTTTTTTTTGAGACGCCTTGAATGGCTGCGACTGGGGCGCAAATATTATTCAGTCTCAAATTTATAAGGGTGGCTTTTTTATTAAATCTCTTCTAATCAAAAACATAACATGCATTTTTATTGAACACTTCGTATTACATTTACTTACGTATTTCATTTTTTTTTAATTAAATAAAATATATTATATACCTAAGCATATTTACAATCACAAAACTAAAAAGAAAATAAAACACTACAAATTTATAATCATCAAACTAGAAAGAAAATAAAACACACACTAGGAAGAAATTAAAACACTGTACGCGGGGCAGCCCTATCGCATGTTAAGGTACTGCGCGCTTGTAGGTAATTATTTCAAGAACAAGGCCATGTCACAATACTGTTAGATATCTTTACTGTGGCAGAGGCTTAGTAATAGGGTTCCGTGTACACCCTTTGGGTATGGAACCGTAAAGATAGAAAACATAGACTGTCACCCTTTTATAAGTTGGTTAAAATAACAAATGAAACAGTAGTTTCATACAATTATCGCAACTTAGGATTTGCAAGAGATATATTAGACTTTAAGTTACCTACACACAAAGGATCTTACAGAGTAAACAGGCTCATGTTCGGCTTCGGAGTTAAGGTCGCTCCGAGCCTATGCACTACCTATGGCAGAAATTCATGGACAAACTGTTACAAGGCCTAGAAGGCGTTAAATGTTTCTTCGAAGATAATTATAATAGGGTATTTTACTCTATACGAGAAAAAGTCTATAAATATGTTATTGAGACAGTTTAGGCATAAAGCAGTCGGAAAATGTAAGTTTTACTTCATAAAATAACAAAACCAATTTTTAAATTCAATTCAAAGTTTTCAGAATTTTTAATCTGTTATAAAACACCATGAAATAGTAGCGGCCATGTTATTACGCCGTACGGCTGTGTAAACAACAAATTGTCAACAGTCAGTCAACCGATTGGCGTAATATAAGGCTTTGTACTTTTATTATTTTCGTAACTAACGTATTTTTTTAATTATTACACCTATTACAAAATATGCTTTTAATTATTTTTAAATGATATACAATAATCATATTTAATATGAGCGCATTTGATACAAAACGAACTGACATCATTTATGCTGAGCAATATGGCGTCCAGTAAGAGACGTTTTCGTCAAACAACGCGCGAAATTTGAAAATTTAAAATTTAGATGCTTTTTTATGGCACTTAGCGATTGAATAAAAATTTTGTGTTTTTTTATGGAGGCATATTAGCACTATAGAATTTCATTGAGACACTTTTCAAAAATTGGTGTAATACCCTATTATACATTATACAAGGAGCTAACCAAGAACAATTACTACAGAGGCTCAAATTATAAGGAGAGGCAAAGAGACAAAAAGCTAAAGTTGGCAATATTCCTCCCTACGAGCATGACAACAGCGCCGCCGCTTGCCTACGGAGGAACTTCTTTCATGGAACGTGCGCTAAATACACTGGGTGTACTGTATGTGGTGTGCACAACAAACTAATAAAGTTCATTTTAATCAATCGCTTTGAAGTAGATGCCGTTGTCCGTCCCCCCCCCCCCTCCTGCCGTCACCTCCGCAGCGCACTGGTACCTACCATCACAAAATGGGTACTTAGGTATGTATCTAGACCTAAGCTGTTTTTTTAACATACGTAGGTACTTAGTTAAGTTATGTAAAATCTTCTATACTAGGTACTTAAGTAGGTACCTATATTCATAGTTATCGTTTACGTTGTATAAAATTTGCAAATAATATTTTGATTGTAGGTACCAATACAATAAGTAAGGTTATGGAAATGTGAAAAAAGGTACACCTACCGACGCTACCGTATCCATTGTTGTGTTTTATGACACTTTATAAACCGTGACACTACTTATTAGACAAACAAAACATTGCGAAAGTCAGGAATGATTTACTAAAATTACGTTCTTCTATCACAACATGAGTCATGAACTCGTGATGTGACAAGCAACGCCGCGTGTTTACGCGAGGGGACTGGGTGCGGGCGGGGAGGGCGGCCGCCCGGCGCCCGCCGGCCGCCGCGCCGCTCACGCGATCACGCCCCGTTCCGAATAGTTCCGATACGATACTTGTCGCCGAGCAGAGCAGAGGGGTAAGAAGAAGAGGAGGGAGGACCACCTTTTCGCCATGGCAAGAGTGCTCTGAGAATCGAGGATCGAGTGAAGCGCGACTTGACAAAAACCTCGAATTCCGGTCTCATTATCTCTTAATATTATTAAATATACCTAAACCTATTTAAAAATATGTACCTACCTATAATAATTTACCTACTTATCATTACAAGTTATTTTAACTAATCAGGTAGGTACTCAACTACCTACCTACCTACTAACTTAATAAGTAGCTACCTACATAATACAATTACGATAAATTAAGGCACTTGGAAAAGTAGGTACATTACCATGTTTAACCGACCTCAAAAAATAAAGAGGATAGGCATTTAACGATTTTTATATTTAATTATCATAAACTAGGTTTTGCCCGCGACTTGCGTGAATTTTCTTAGGTAGGTACCTAGGTACCTAATTTGCTTACCGTAGTTTGATATTTGCCCGAACGAATACAAATTCAGCGCGGTGCGATAGTAGGTATTAATAGGTACTTATATATACAGCTGTGACGGTGCGGCGGGGGACTTTAATTTATAATGTAGTAAAGAAGTGATGATGATAGGTAGTAATAATAGTACCTACTTAGACTAGGTATTATTTTTATAACATTAAGTACTAGCTGATCAGGCAAACGTTGTTTTGCCACATAAATAAAAAAAAATGCCTATGACCTTTACCAAATATAGGTAGGTACTTACCTACACAAAAAAACACACAAATCGGTCAAGCCGTTTCGGAGGAGCTCGATAACAAACAATATCACGTCTAAAAAAATATAGGTATGAGTTTGTAGTTTGTGGTCTCAGACCAATATGTTTGTGGTAATTTTTAGCAGGAAGCGGCAGCCATATTTGCGTTACCATGGCAACAGTGATTGTTTATTTCTTTAAAATTACTGTACCTACATTGCAAGGCTAAAACGTTTTATAAAATGTGTTTCTTAATAAAAAATACGAAGTAAATTTAATTGAGAAATCTAAAAATAGGTGAAATTATCAGATAACTAATAAGTAGAGGAATTGAATACAAAATGCTGTGTTTGACTGTGTTGTGAAGTGCTTTTCTTTTGTTATTATTTTGGACAAATGACAATTTCTGATTTGCTTTTTTTTATAGACCCCTTTCGATTATGTTCTATAGACTTTAAACTTCTTACAGGAAATTTTCTAACAAATACTTACCTATTTTTATTATTTATCAATTTGACCCAATATACCTATTTGACCTCGCGGCGGCCGCGACCGCGCAGTAGTTCGCGACCCATATAATGTATTGAATTGGGTCAAATTCCGAATGAAATGTTATTTTATTAATACCTACTTTGTTATATAAAAAGCAGGTAATAGGTACTTATGTAACTATGGGTAGGTGTTTGGTGATATAAATTACCTAAATTATGGTTTATTTACGGACAGAACGTGCTATGTATGACTTTCAACTTATGAACAGAGATCTATATCGTGTTATGAAGAAGTTGAGTAGAATTATCATCGTTGTTTTTTTTATCAAGAAAGTAAGTAGATAGTAACTATTACAAGCATTTAAAGTACCTAAGTATCCGCACACAGGTACTTATAAATAATAGAAATAAATAATTCCAGGATATACTGTCCCACTTCAAAAACCTCTTCTCGGTCTTCTCTGCCAATCACGCTTTCTCAAGGCGGATTTTGGCGATTTCAGACTTATATTAATTATAAATCTAGGGTTCCTCACATTACTCCCGGTATCGAACCCATAACCTCATGCATGAGAGGACTGGACCGGGCCTTAACCACCTCAGACCAAAAAAAACAATAAAAAAGTTTTTTATTGGTCTGAGTTTAAGCCATCACGGTTAGGTACAAAGGCAGGACATCAAGTTACAACTTCCTGTCAAATTTCTTTGATAGATTTTCAACTTTATTACAAAAGCGGATAGATTACAAGATTGAATATGAACCCTTGGGTTCATATTCAATCGGGAAGACAGTTTGGTATGGCTTGATGTGCTGGCGTCTGAACTTAGATAATTATGTAATTAACACCCTCTTCCTGTGGTCAGTCTCAGTCAACAATAGTATTTCGATAGAAACAAACTATCATCCGATTTCATAAATTCTTTCACCAATAGGGAACCATGTTATCCCTGAGGTGGTTATTATTCTCTTTGGTTATAAGCTGTAAGTATTTTATATAAAAAAAAAAGGAAAACCATCGATTCAAAAAGAAGAAGAAGTATTTTACTATCAAAAAATTAGTGATGCGTAAAGAAATTCACGCGGACTTAGTGGCGAGTAAAAGATACAAATGTCTAAGTACCTATTTACCTCCTATAAAGGTCCTGTACGATCCTAGGTACGTACCTGACCCACTAACCTACTAAGCTAACCTGATGTACTGTTTCAGTTAATTTTTCAACGACAGCCTCTAGCCTAGCTTCAAATGGGGGAAAAGCTAAGTAAAATGATATCGGCGAGCGGCGTGCAGGCGGGGGGTTCAGTGCTCGATAGAGTAATTTCGCAGCCCAGCAGCGAAGACCACACAGTGCTATATAAACTTGCAGATTATAAAAAAGGTAAGTTTTGAACTCAGATCAATAAAAAAGGGTAAGGTTTGTTAAAAAAGAGTTTTTTATTGGTCTGAGGGTTTGAATTTGGAATTACAAGATACATACAGACCTGCCTATGTTTCGAAGAGCGGTATTTGTGATGGATTTCAGTTTTACCGACTTTCGAAAGGCAAGCTGGAACTATACAAATGTCCATGCGAGATTTGTGTATGATACTCCATGAGTACAAAAAAGATAGGGATAACCCGGTACCCGGTTAGGCTGCCCGCTCACGGCAGACTTGTTGTAGGACCGATTATCGGATCGGTCGATTATTTCATAGTTTCGTGAGACCGACTTTTTGTGGGACATCTGCGTTGGTATATTAGAGTTCATATGTTCCGTTTCTCTCCGACAAAGCATCGGTCACCGATTGTCTGACGTGGGCGAAGACCCTTAAAATTAAGTTTGAGCCTTATCGATAACGTCATTTTGACGCTCCCTCCCCAGTACGGTATGCAAAAAAGCGAAATGGATAGGACCTATACAATACAATCCTCTAAAGTAGTAAGGTTTACAAAAAAGATCTGTGTTTAGTGTTTTATTTTAGCAATATTCCACGTCGTAATGCATAATTCTGTGCTGATGTTATAGTGAGAACTTAAATAATTATAATATAGTATCTATAATACTAATATTAGTAGGTACCAATAATCAATTTATTTGATAGTTACTGCGGCTTAAAATAAATTGACCATCCAGGGACTAGTTCCAGGATCGCGGGATCAATACTCAATACTCAATAGGTAGGTACTCAATTATTTATTTATTGATCTCTGTCCCTTATCCCGAAATTTCGGGATCGCTTTAATGGTCCGGAATTATATTCCGTGCGTCAATATACTCGAGCCAATAAATAAGTACCTAGTAAATAAAAGAAAACCGGTTTGTAATGTAACGTACAAAAGGTGTTCTTATAATGACCGCTGTTTCTTTTTGAGGTACGGAACCGTAAATAATGCGCTTCTTTGTAAATAAAGAGTGTAATAGGTACTATGGGAAATTAAAAGTCCCCCAATGCGCCCCCTTGTTTTTAGTATAATATTTAAGTAGGTATGTATTTATTTTTTCTCGCTCTTATTAATTAGCCGTTTTCTATCCAAGGCGGTCTCCTACTCGAAGCGTACACTAAAGGCGGAATGATAGCGGCAGAGAAGTTGATCAGGGACGAGTTCGCGGCATACATGTACGCGCGCGGCAGGGGTAGGGTCATTAACCGCGCTGAGTACTTGCGGTGGAAGTTCAGGGACCAAGAACAGGTCAGTACCTAGCTACACCTACTGTTTAACTAGTTGAATATTCGTATTTCTATTACAACGAGGTGTTTTGTAAAAATAAAATAATTTACCAAATTTCATGAATGTCACTATTTTAACGCTGAAAATCAGTTTAGTTTTAATGTTTTTTTATATCCTCTGATTTAGAGAGGCTATATGGCAGATCAAAAAACGACATGATGCAGATCAGCGGGAAATACTCATGTACAAACACCATACCTGTCAGGTTAAAATATCTGCCATGTGAAAGCCTGTTCAACCTAGTATGTTGAACAGGCTTGCACATGGCAGATATTTTAAAAGTTTATGGTAGGCAGATGATGTGCATTGTGCATACCGGGTAGGTCACAGGGACAGAAAAGTCGGTCTATTCTAAGCAAATCTCCTTTGGTGGGTATAGGTTGTAGATTGAGGTAAATTTGTCATCTAACGATGCCAGGAATTGGCACCCGGACCACAAAATAAAAAGGTTACAGAAGGACTCGGCTGTCCAATTTCAAAACCTAGTATCTGACATTTTTTTTAAAACGGGTGTTTTTGCATTTTTCGACCTTATAGACCACGTTCCACATACTAGGTTAGCAAAAACTCCTAAAAATGTATCAAAAACGAAGTTACACAAAGTCGGAAACCTAGTATCTACAGAAAAAGTTTTCAAAATGCAAAAATTACAAGATTAAAACATAGTATCCAACATCAACAATTTCATAAACCTAGTAAGTGCTTGCAGTTACTAGGTTATAAAATGGTTCATGTAGATACAAGGTCAATGAAATGGTTTAAATAAACGTCAAAACTCCCGCGCAACTTTAGTAAGTGAGAAGAAGTCGTTGAATGTGCATGTTTTTGTTGAGAAAAATGAGTAAAAATCAGTTTTATAGGTCAAAATTGCATGCCACTCGCATCCAGCGGATCCCCCAACCTTTCCCAGGTCATCGGTCCACCTAGTGGGAGGCCTTCCAACACAACGTCTTCCTGTTCGCGGTCGCCACTCCAGAATTTTTCGGCCCCATCCCATGGTGGCGTTTTTGTATAAAGACTTCAACACCTCGATATACCGATAGTTGATTTGGCACCGTTGCAGAGACTGCAGTACAGCCCAAGTCTCGATCGAATCGAAGGTTTTGTCGTAATCCACAACGTACACGTACAACACTAAACAGAGAGGCAGGTTATACTCTTCGGTCTTCTGTATAACCTGCCGCAGCGTATGTATGTGGTCTACGGTGCCTTTTCGGAAACCGGCTTGTTCGGGAGGCTGGAAGTCGTCAAACATGCGCGCGAGACGATTCGACTCTTGAAAACAACTTGTAGACATGGCTGAAAAGTGAAAAGGGCCTATAGTTTTGAAGACTATAAGAATGTAATTTTGGCTTGCAGATCGAATATTGAAGTTATTGAAGTCAAAAAATCGTATGAAATAATAAGAAAAATATGAGTAAAAAAGAAACGCATACCGCGACGCAATGATGACCTTTTTGCTTAGTTCTTTGGTTGAAGTAAAATTTGTAAATGGGAGCCGCAATATATTTTACAAGAACGATTTTGAATCTCCGTATTCCGAAATGGATTTTGTTATTAAAAAATACAATGCCTTGACCATGCCAACCTTAAAAAATATTTCAAGAGGCATTAAAGAAAGTAAAAAGGAACGCATAGTAAAAACTACTAATTATGATTCAGTTGATTTAGTTGCTGGGGACAAATATGCGAATAATTCATTTTTATTTTACTGTTTTCAAATATTTTGAGTGAATATTTTTTGTATTTTTTTATTGTAAAGGTTTCTGATTTTCTGATTTGTTTATTACTGGCTATATGTTGTTTTATTTAATTTAACTGTTTCTTACTAGTTTTATAAATTTGCATTTAGTCCCTACTCAGTAAATTCACGACTAGATGAAAACAAAGTAAGTGATCTTACTAGGTTTTGAAATTGTCTCACTAAAAAAGTTTGGTGTGAAAAAACAAATTTTTAATTAATAACTGCTTCTCTACGTACATCTTTTTGTAATAGACGCATTAAAACTACTTTTTTTAAAGCTTGTTATGTACCTCAAATTTTGCAATCACTCCCAAGAAGATACGGCTAATGTTATTAAAACGGCACGCGGTCAAAGATTAGGAATCATTTTTCGGCTCTCCTGTAAAATTTAGTTGTATGTAGATACTGGGTTTTGATATTTCACAGCCGGACTGCTCCCGCCATCTTCAAAAATAATTACCTAAACTTGCCAGACTCACTAGGGCTGCTACTGTATTGACTCTGTAGGTTTTATTTGTGGCAATATAAAATTTTATTCATTTAGACAACACGCTGAACCCCCCTTGAGGGAGCCCATGCCCAGCAGTAGGCGTCTTAAGGTTGATGAAGAAGAAGAAGACAACACGTGACAGTCGAGACTGAATTTTGCTTGAAACTGCTTGAGAATGCCTATAAACGTAATGTCAATGTGTGCGTGCGAAAAATGGCGGTTCGTTCATTCTGAGTGGTCTCTCTGCTCAGGCGCGCCGCGCCGCGCCTTACATACTTTGTGGCCGGACAATAGGTAGACAGAGATTTTTACAGAATAACAATTGGGTAGATGACGAATCGAAATTACAACTTCTCATGAAAAATACTCTATATTCTCCCTAAAAACCCAATTAACTTTCAATTAACCTCAGATTAGGAAACAAAAGGCAGATAGACCGTGCGTTCAGTGTCCCACTGAGAGAGTGAAGCCAAAAAAGCAAGTACAAATTCAAAAGCGAATACCTACCCGTCGCATCGATACTAAAAACAATTAAAAATACAAATACAAATTCAAAAGCGAAAACAATCACGAGATTGTGGTTATTCGCTTTTGAATTTGTATTTGCTTTTTTGGCTTCACTCTCAATGTTCCGCGCGGTCTATCTGCCTTTTATTAATTAACTATACCCTGTTCACAATAAGATTAGACATAAACACAAACCTTTTTTACAGTCCCCTCAACCGATTTTGACTTCTATTCCGTAGGCTTAAGGATGACATTAGAGGCAAAAAAGTGGTTACAATAACAACTGTTTACTGCAGTTGCCATTTGTCATGGTACCAACGCAATATGAGTCAAAATCGGTTGAACGGACTGTAAAAAAGGTGTAGTGGTGTGGTGTGTGGTGTGTTGTTTTAACTGTAAAATTCGATTTTTAGTTGCTTTGAAATGAATAAATGGTTAGTCAATTGAGTTGGCAAAAAAGTGACGTCACCTTTTACTATTGCCATAGAATATTTATGGGTAATCGCGTTTTGACAGTTGTTAAAAAGTATGTCAATTGATTGGTGGTGCCATCTTCCCCATTGGTGCGATCACGGTATAAGAGTGTATAGTAACCCCCCCAGGTGGTGTTACCAATAGAAGCGTCGCTCTCCCCTCACGACCCGCTTGCTAAATGGGAGGACCACACCGCGTGCTGGCAGATGTGCTACAGAGGTGCTCTGGGAGAGTCGCTACTTCATGTGCTCATCATTTGTGATACTAAGGTAAGACAGCTACAACTCCTATCCTTGTTCTCTTGTACAGTTTATGTACAATCACCAAAAGAGTTAAGTAACTAGTGTCGTCATGTTACTATGGCGATTCGCACTCTGCCCCGCATCATTCAGCGTAGCGCGGTAGTGCGTGTTCTTACGTTGCTTGAAAGTATCTCTTTGTCTCGAAAACACGCGCGCGTGACTAGACTGATCTCTTTTGGTGACTGTACATGCAGGGAAAGAAGCTAGGAAATGGACATACCTAATTAACCTCTCGCAGTCCAGAAGATAAAATACTATGACTTATACTTAAATAACAACTCAATTCAGATTTAAAGGGGCAGGCAGAGCTACAGCGCAACTACATTTTATCAGTTATGTTTTAAGACTCGTCTTATATCCTGATATTACGGACAACTCGGACTGGTACTGACAATTTTCTGGAAAACCCCCATCCATCTTCAGCAGTTACCTTTTATCTACTGTTCAATCACATTGGGTTGGGTAATTAACAAAGAGCCTCATTGAACAACTCAAAGCTAGGCAAGGCCTTAACGTTGGAGAAAGTACAGTTTAGTTACCGTGCGCTACACTATACGCCTGACGAGAATGTTGAGTGCTGACGATTGATGTCCAATTTCAGATCCACACGAGATTAGCAAGAACACTAGTGAAATGTTTTCCGAAACTGTCATTGGATGTCGTCGAAGGAGAGGAGTATTTAGGCAAGTGCAATACCACCTTTAGTGATAATAATTCATTTTGAGTTGGGTAGGAACAGAATTCATAATTTGCACTTTTTTATGCACTTAATTTTGCAAACTTTCGATTTCCATGCCCTTTTTCTTGATTATTGACCATGTCAATAATTTTGGCTCAGTAGTGGGTCCAAGGCGAAAAATTTCTAGACATTTGTGACTTTAACCAGCTGTGTTATTCCATTATTTGTAGGGGCCAGTTCTCTTCATCTGGCTATAGCTTACAGCAACAACGAACTAGTTCAAGACCTCGTGGAAGCGGGCGCTGACGTAAACCAGAGAGCTATTGGTAAGATCAAATATTTATGATATCTAGTAGTTACTATAGTTTATTCCAGCAGTAGAACATCCTACGTTTTACATTATTTGTTCTAAAATAATAATCCTTTGGTACAGTTTAGTTCGGTACATACAGTTACACGAATATAATCAAATGACATGTGCCGCGTCGATATCAGTACGCTAAAGTGGAAGTGGGCCGGCCATGTCTGCAGACGGACAGGTAGACGGGTAGACGGTAGATGGAGCAGACACGCTAAGTGGAAACCGGGCAAGCGAAGTGTGGGGCGCCCTGTGGCACGATGGACCAACGATTTGCAGAAGGTTGGCAGCGGATGTATGCGAGTTGCCCAAGACCGAGTTGGTGGGCGATCTCTGGGGAGGCCTATGTTAAGCCTTGGACGACAATGGGCTGATATGATGATGATGAATAAAATGACACGATTTTTCTACAGGTAGTTTTTTCCTCCCCCGCGACCAACAACGCGTGCCTCCAGCGAGACAGACAAACTACGAAGGTTTGGCGTACTTAGGCGAGTACCCATTGGCGTGGGCGGCTTGCTGTGCCAACGAGGGGGTGTATAATCTGCTTTGTGACTCGGGAGCTGACCCTGACGCACAAGATTCGTTTGGCAACATGATACTGCATATGGTGGTCGTTTGCGATAAACTGGTCAGTTTGTGTTCACTTTTCAAGACGGCTGTTCACTCAGGGCTACGAACTAGAGGCGTGTACATCTATAGCTTGGCAAATTCGTACGTGACACTCCCATGGTCTGCGGACGACGGGGGAAGTAAGGCAGCGGGGGTGATAAAACTTGCGCGCGGGACGGGGTCACCTGACTGAAACGTCAGTCGGGTGCCGTTGCTGTTGACGATAACGGGGGACGTTACCGTCAACAGCAACGGCGCGCGGCGCCCGACTTTTTTTTTTATTCCGGGGTGGAAAATCCTCATGAATGTCCTCCGGGGCGGGCGGAGGGGTCTGTCAGACTCTTACTGACTAAAAACCACCCCGGTGGTCCATCTCACACCTACGTGGGGGGTCGCGGGAACTGGAGATACTTCCGCAACTCCCGACTGGAACGGCCGGTGCCCAACTAACCCAACCGCGTGCACATGGGAGTATTACGTACGAATATGCCAAGCTATGTATGGTACTTACTTATACTAAATAGAGTGTTTTTTCCTATAAAACATTTATACACAGTATGAGTTCTGATTACTTCTGATAGTCCTTCTACTGTAAATCTCGAGACTGTGTTACTTATTTTAAATCATTGTCAAAACCACGAAACGGAAAAACAAGTGGAAGTGTGCCCACGCAGCTATCCGGCTTGTGTCACAATTATGCGGAAAAATGTGTGAACTAAACCACCTTCGTTAGTTGTAATAAGACTTTATTTTGTATGAACAACAAATACAACTTTGACGAAAAGCTTATTTATTTATTGGCTTACCTACAATTGTTACACTGACACATACAAATAAATATAGTTTAGGTTTAGACTAAGTGTACAATATTAAGCGGTAAACACAAATAGCAAAAATAATATTAAACTAAAAGAGAAACGAAAATGGTACAGGAATACAAGCAAACAAATAAAGCAAAACAAGGAATATAAACATTTTTTTTTTTCAGTTAAGTTAAAGGTACATTATAGGTAATATTTGAATAATTAGGTTAGGTACTTTTGTGGACCTGGCGCTTGAATTTTTGAAGTGAAGTGCCACAAATGTCTATCTTTCCATCGTGGTCATTAAGTAGTTGACAGAGTCTTGGAATTGGGGAATTAGAACCGGAAACAGTTTTACGAAATGGGGGATATAATAGTTTAATGGGCTTACGTGGATATTTATGGGGAACGTTGAAATTTAATTTGCTTAACAATTGGGGGCAGTCGATTTTGCTGTACACTTCCACTTATTTTTCTATTCCGTGGCAAAAACCGTTACTTAATTATTCTTACTGTGTCCGCAAACAAGGATATGTTCGGCTACGCTCTCCGGCACCCGAAGGTCCCTGCCAGCAACGGTCGTATGAACCTGGCAGGCTTCACGCCATTAACACTGGCCTGCCAGCTAGGCCGAGCGTCTGTCTTCCGGGAGATGTTGGAGCTGTCTGCCAAGGAATTCTGGCGGTACTCCAATATCACCTGCTCTGCCTACCCGCTGAATGCTCTGGATACCCTGCTGCCTGATGGAAGGACCAGTAAGAATTTTATTTTTGTTATAAGTTAACTAAGAGCTATGCCATCTACGCATAATACTAAAGTACAGTTTGCTAAAAAACTGTTTTGTGAAGCCTATTTTGACTATGCACAGCGCCTTAATTTATTATAACCATTACTAAAGCACTATTTGGATACACGGACTAGAAAAAAAAGGACTCCGCGCCACGCATTTCGAAAGTGAAGCACGCTAAGTAAGCCAGACCGTTTGTACAAACATGCCTTACGCACACATTTACATCATAGTCACGGAATCAAGGATTAGAAAAATAAAGGATTCCGCGGCGAAAGTACCGACTACCGACCGTACACCCGCGATCTATGTATGCGTCTTACTTTAGGTGCTTCACTTTTGATATGCGTGGCGTGGAGTCCTTCTTTTTTTTCTAGTCCGTGTTTGGATAAAATTAATTAAAATTCTAAGACTTTTTTGGTCTGAGTTAAAATTATGACGTCTCTTAATATTTTTCTTAGGGCTGTCATATTCATTATTTTTACTTAGTTTAATATGTTATAGAGTTCAAAAAACATAAATAAAATAAATTAAAGTAAATAAACGTAAATTAGGACGAAATATATTTCATTTCCAACTTTACATAGCCCTTTCATTTTAGCCTAGCTTTTTCATTTTTAAATCATCATCGTTTAAAAGTGACAGCCCTTAAAATTATGTCCCAGCTCATAGTATAACCGCTTGGGATATTTTACCTCCGCCCAGTTCCGCACGATTGTTTTGCAAAACAATCGAACGTTGCGTTGGCTGACTATAACAAATCTAAATTGTAGTAAGGTAAGGATACAAAAGCAGGTAGGTTAGGTTAGGTTAAAAAAAAAAAAAAAAAAAAAAAAAAAAGTCGTAAATATCTAAGTAAGTAGCAAGTTATTGACCTACAAAGTCTAATACGTAAAGTATTCTGTTCAAAATTACTTACCTAGTTCCTGAGCAGAGCAATAGAATCTTTGCTAGCTTGTATTTTGTGAAGTTATTCTACAATAAACAATAATAATCGTTACGAATGCGAGACACCGCGCCCCGTGGCACGCGGACCGCGGTGTACCTAGAGTCAGACCGTGCGGTGAGTGAAGAGCGGGGAGGAAACGCGAGGCATGTGTTGCGTAGCCGTGTCGGCGCAGGCGTTCGCGTCGCTTGGTCATCGCAGAGAGCGCGGCAGGGTGGGAGGGGGGAATCTCGACTAGCGCGCCCATCAAGTCAACCGTTACGGCATCTGCACCCCGCGCACCTCCCCTCGCCCCGTCACCTGCTATTTAACAACGTTACCTACCTATAGTTCGTGTCTCTCTCATCAACTACGTAATAATTGTTGGTAGTCTGTGGATTTGATAAGATTAACATATCAATTTAACAATATTAGAAATTAAATAAAACATATATTAAACAGTACAATTCTAATAAATTAAAAATCTTTACATAGAAATCATCACCACCTTGCCTCTGTCCATGCTTTTTATCCCGACTGCAAGGAAAGGGTTGTGTTTTTCCCAACTAAGTTTTGAGGGCCGGCTTCCAGTCTAACCGGATGTAGCTGAATACCATTGAGTTATAAATGTATACGTAGGCTATGGTAAATAACTTAATGCTGAAAACCAGTGTTTTACATGGAGCGACTGCTTATCTGACCTCAACAATACAATTATTGAATAACACGATACCCCTTGGTAAGACATAATTATATACAGGATCAGTCACACCACAAGAAATGTTGTCAGCAAAAAATTCATGCTTCAGCCATGATCGCCATGCTTGGCCGATGCATGTAGGTGTTAAATTGTACTCAGAAGGACGCTGCTGCCCATCCTCAGGTCAATATCTCTCAGTCGCATTCTACGACACCCACGGGTAGAAATGGGGTTGTGCTATTCGTGGCCGGCGGCACCATGCGGCGAACGGCTTCTACACATACTTACCTATTACATTAATTATTCGCAATTCAATATCGTCGGGGAACAGTCGCGTTGCCACCCTGTTTGACTCACCCTCCGCTGTACCTCCTACCGCCCGGGGTGCAGTACGCGCAAACTCTACAGGTACCTACAATAAATATGCGCTGACAACGCCCTAGATGAAATCAATATTTTGATGAATGCCTGGGCCTTAAGTCTGCTATTACAATAGTGTCAGAATGGTCTATCATTGATTTCATAATTGTTGATTTTGACAAGTTTAGTAATCTACTAGTATAATGGCGTCATTATGACTTTCCAATGGTCAACCACTGACACGCCATTAGAAGAAATGATAAAGAATGGTAATCTCGTACAAAATGACAACTGAATGACTGACTTACGCGGTAATCTGCTAAAATTTTGACAGTTCCGTTGAGATTAGTGACCTACCATTAGAACGTCATCGTGCAGTCAATGATCGACCATTATTTTAACACGACGCCGCCGGCGCCGTCGCTTTGTGTTCAATAGTTTAATTATATTTTTTGTGGTTTTTTATAAGTATGTATGATAGTCTGTAAGGTATTTATGTTATGGGTCTTTGATACCCGAAATAAATGGTTTATTATTAATTATTATTATTGTTATTATGAATTTAGCAGATTACGAACTTTTAGCATAATGACAATGGGATCGTGTTAGAATGACGAAATTATAAAAATACCAGAATTGGCCCCCTTGTCGGGTTCTGACGAGATTCATATTATTACATAATTATAAACATTGCAAATATAAAGTCAGACCAATAAAAAACTATAAAGCATGTACAGTCACCAAATGCTGCAAAGCTGTTGCGGTTGCCTCGGTTCTGCAGCGCGTCTAGTATGTTTGCTGTTGCGCGAACTGACGACTTCTACGCCTTATTAAGAAAAAAGACCGCATCTTTAATCAGCAGAGTGAGGGCGAGCCGCAACAGCATTTTGAAAGCCATAGCCGAGCAGCATGATGCACTAATTTTCCAACACGCTGTCAGGTTGCTCGTGCGGCAGGGGTAAATGTAAATTGTCGTATTATTATTAAATACTAACCCTTAGTTTCATAAGTTTTTTACTAACCACTGGACCTTTGTTGTCAATATAAATAAATAAATTATATATATATAAATGAGAATAGTAACCAGGTCGTCGGAAATTATTGAAGGTTACTTAGAAACCGATGGATGATTTTCAGTGATATAAAATAAAATTAATAGAGAATAAACAGTTTATTACTTAAGGCGACGATATACGCCGGCGACCTTGAGCGACCAGAGAATCGTCTGCGCTGCGTCTCAAAGTTTAGTCGAAAAAATTAAATAAAATATAGTATTCTTTATCTTAAAAAAAGGCGTATACTAAAAGATGGATAATAAAATTGTCTGTAAGATAGTAAAAGTTTCGTTTAAATATTCCTGGTAGATTTTGTGTGATTATCAATGTTTTGTCCGCGTCAGACAAAACTTCACGATTTAATTAAACTATTTAATAATGAACTTAATCAAAAATATTCATATACTAAATGATCAAGAGAATGTTCTAGTTTAACATATATTTTTTTCAAATCATGTTCACATCACATTTTGACGTGATCGTCAGTTTAAAATCTGCAAAAGTCGCTTGTAAGCGCCATAAATTAAATTCATTCGAAAACATCCATTGGTTTCCAAGTAAAATTCAACTATTTCCGACGACCTGGTACTTTGCTTCCTGGTGACTGTACCTATGGTACTATATTTTGAGTAGGTACTCCATTTATTAGGCAAATGCAGCCAAAAAGCGATAGTTACTGGTTATATTGTTGAAATAACTGCATTTTACCTACTGCTTTTTTTAGGGTTCCGTATTTAAAGGGTAAAAACGGGACTCTATTACTGAGACTCCCACTCTGGCTCTCTGTCACTAGGCTGTATTTAACTAACAGTGATTAGCTAGACAGTTGTTTCACAGATGATGTATTTCTGTTGCCGCTATAACAACGAAAAACAGAATAAAATAAATATTTGAGGGAGGCTTCCATACAAAAACGTTTTTTTTTATTGATACCTATTGTATAGATAATGGTAGGGAACCCTTCGTGCGCGAGTCCGACTCGCACTTGGCCAGTTTTTTTTTGTATGGCTTTCGATCAACAAGTGTATGGCCCAGGGCCTCAAGTCTGCTATTACAATAGTGTCAGAATGGTCTGTCATTGATTTTATAATTGTTGATTTTGACAACTTTGGTAATCTACTAATATAATGGCGTCATTATGACTTTCCAATGGTCAACCACTGACACGCCATTGAAAGAAATGATATAGAATGGTAATCTCGTACATATTGACAAATTAATGCCTGACTTAGTTTACGAACTTATTACTACTTCAGATTGCTTATAACACTTATAAACAATATGTAAAAATATATTTAAATGAAATCTGGCATGAATAAATGTTCAAATTTGTTGACAATGTCATTATAACACAATTCTATCACGAGACCATTGACCGAACAATGATCGACCATTATGGATTTAGCAGATTACGAACTTTTAGCAAAATGACAATGTGATCGTGTTGGAATGACGAAATTATAAAAATAGCAGACTTGGCCCCCAGATAGTTGTTCCGGGTTTGGCTGTTAGTCTATGAGAGATTATATATAAGTAATTTGTAAACGCACCCAGGATACAGAAGAAAATCCTAGCGTGAGGCAGTCTCTTATTGAAAAAAAAAGAAGGGAAGAGATTTTAATGATATTTTCATTTAAAAAGTAATTAGTTAACATTGCTTTGTATTAGTCGTAAAATAACGGAACTTATTACATGCTGGGATTTAAGAAAAAATAGCCTACGGCAACCGTAGTATATTTCCACGATAATAAGATTGCTTTTTAAAATATTATAAAAAGGGCGAACACGTGACACCAGTGGAGCCAACGCTATAATATGCTTATATTCTCCCGACAAAATATGAGAAGAAATGCTGCTCCGCTGCCGATCCCAAATAAAAAGGACAAAAGAAGAATGGTGATGTGGAAGAAAGTAGCAACCTACTATAATAATTATTTTGATTTTTAAATGTGGCAATATTATTTTGCCACATTTAAAAATCCAAAGCTCTGTTTGTTGAACAAGTACTCTACAAAATGTTTTTTTATGTTTCTTTTTTAGATTGGAACTCTGCGTTGTTCATAATCCTGAACGGTACAAAACAAGAGCATCTCAACATGTTAGATGGCGGCATCATTCAAAGGTTACTTGAAGAAAAGTGGAAGACGTTTGCTCGAGTACGTATATTTTGTTCTTTAGGAAGTAGAACGAGCATTTTTAAAGTATTTTTTTTGCGACAAGCTTTAAACAGTGGTGGATCGTAACTTTGTTAGACCCCGGGCTAATACTACTTGGGGCCCCGTATCAGGTTTTTTGTCAAGAGGGTAATTAGTTGATTCATTAAAATCAACTAATTACCGTTTTGTCAAAAAACCTATTTTCGATAATGATGTTAACGGTAGCTTTCCATTTTATATTCATAATATTGTCCATTCAATAGGGGCTGGGGCTCTATATAAGTACTCACAGCCGGAGCTCAGGCTGCAGCCCAAAAAGCCCTTACTACATAGATTCGCCCCTGGCTTTAAACTCAATAGTTGAAATCACAGGCTGTAAAAAAAAACATACGAGAAATGCATGAACCATTACAGTTTACCCGAAATCGGTAGCGTGTTCCTTGACAATAATTGACAATATCAACAACATAACGTAAAGTAATTGTTGGTGCTTTAATTTTGCAAATTAGTCCGGCTGCTCTTTTGTAACTGCGGTGTCCGTCGCCGCAACACGTGGTTATCCGGCACGTTTTGACACATGCTTTAGCACACCCGTATTAGTAATCTAACCATGCAATAACTTTAAAAAGTATGTAACAAGTGCCAAATCCGTTCTTGTTGTTGTAATTGCTATCTATGGAGATATAACAAGCTGAGAACAAGAAGGCATTTGGCACTTGTTACTTTTTGTTTGCGAGACCATTCTCGCCGTAGTTTGGTCATTGGTCATCGAATACAATTTCAGTGCTCACGAGTTAAGTACTCGTGAGCTTACTACTTTCACGTCTACACCAAATGGACATAAATACCTATTATGTTTCCTAAATCTTTTGTACGTCATTGTGCTACGTGCAACTACGTACGAATCTGTTAGGTAAGTACCTACCTTTATTATTTAGAACAACGGTTTAGGACTATACTATCTATGTGCTATGAGCTAAGTGCTGTGCACTTCTATCAGTGGCAAATTTACCATTATTCCAAACGAATGTTGATCTCTCATTACACTTACTGCCTAAAATTTACTTATTACAGAACAAATTCCTCAAACGCCTCCTCATCCTAATGCTACATCTCCTACTCCTTTCCCTCTCTGTGTACCTCCGACATAGCAGTGCCGAGGCCGACGCCCATCCAAACTGGAGCCTCGAAATTGCTGATGCAAGGAGTGGGATTCGGTTGGCTAGTGAACTGGGAACTTTGGCCAGTACCCTTTGCTACATCATATTGCAGCAGGGAGATGAATTGAAGAATCAGGGGCTGATCGCGTATTTCAAACAGTTGGTAAGTGTTTTAACAAGCTGGTTTTTAATTCAATGGCCGTTCAATAGGTAAGGTAATTTAAAGGATGAAATTACAGTAAATCCTATGGGACACTAAACTTTACGGTACCAGGGGTGTGATTCTGTAAGACCTCATTCTAAACTTCGAATCTGAATCCGCTGTGAGTTTCTTGATTGGTATTCTAAAAACTTGGTTGATAATTCGAATTTACACTAGCGCCACCCTTGCGAGCATGTCAGCGAGTTGAACTAAATTGATAGGGAGATTTTGACAGATAAAGTATGAGATGACGTAAGACGTGGCATTTTGTAAGGTAATTTCCCCGTCACTTCGACGCTGATTTCGCACTCGAACCCGATTCAAAGTGACAAATACATCAAGGTCATTTTAAACGTTATGCGAAGTGAGAGTGAACCTGAACAGTGATGTGAGATGCGAGTTGTTGTAGTGTCTCTGTGCGTTGTAGTGCCAGGGGTGTGGGAAGAGCCGGAGGGTTTCTACAAATTAAAGAGAGAAACCGAATGAAATGACCTGTATTCAACTAAAAACGTCAACACTCCACGAGTGCAATGTAAACAATCGCCTTGATATAAAGATAAGCATATCGCTTCTAATCTATACTAATATTATAAAACTGAAGAGTTTGTTTGGCTGAACGCGCTAATCTCAAGATCTAGGTACTTTGGTTTGAATTGAAAAAATATTTTAGTGTTGGATAGTCCATTTATCGAGGAAGGCTATAGGCCCATGTGAAGCCGGGCCGGGTCGCTAGTTTCAAACTATTTCTAGAATCAATTCAGAGTGTTTAGAAGAAACATTTAATCAAATGCTTTCGACCTGGGCCTCAAGTCTGCTATTACAATAGTGTCAGAATGGTCTATCATTGATTTCATAATTGTTAATTTTGACAAGTTTGGTAATCTACTAATATAATGGCGTCATTATGACTTTCCATTGGTGGAAAGTCCTAATGTCTTCTTCCAATCCCATAACTTTACATTTATTATATACTTTTTTGTAGTGACAAAGTTCATAATAAGTGTTAAGTTATTTTGAATTACCTCTGACTTAGGCGGTAATCTGCTAAAATTTTGACAGTTCCTATGATCAGTGACCTACCATTAGAACGTCATTGTGCAGTCATTGCTTTTAATCCATCGACCAATGATCGACCATTATGAATTCAGCAGATTACGAACTTTTAGCAAAATGACAATAGGATCGTGTTGGAATGACGAAATTATAAAAATAGCAGAATTGGCCCCCAGGTTACCGGTACAACCTTTAAAATACAGTACCTAACCTACTCATAAATATGATGAACTTATAGGTACCTAAGTATTATGGGACCAACTCTGAAATGTGAAAAAAAGAGTTCCCTACGGAACTACCTACAACACGACACGTAAAATCCGACTCTGTTTTAAATATTTCTATGCCTATAACCAATCATTGCTCTTCATTCTACTTTGAATTCGTTGCAAAGGTGAATTTAATGATCTAATGATTATTGAATTGAACATTTTAATGATCTACTTTAATTTAAAACCTGTCTCCTTTTTTGGCTATGAATATTTTCCTTTTACCCTTAGATCCACGAACCCGCGAAGTTAATTTTCCTGATCTCAAACTTGTTACTTCTGGCATGTATACCAGCGCGACTGATGCGACAGCCAATGCTAGAAGAAGCGCTTCTGATCTTTCTGCTGCCAGGCTTCTGGTTTCTGCTTATGTTCTTTGCTGGGTAAGTCCTTATCCTTTCTAAGTTGGGATCTCGCGCCGCCAAGAGCACGACTGGTCGCTCGACCAGTCGCAATATTGGTCGGGTCTTTTGTGGCCAAGAGAATAAAAGTTCATTTTTGTTCTATATTTTTTTACATGATTGCATTCTTACACTTATTTGAAACAAGGAAAATAAATTTTTTAACAGACATCTATCTTTTCATCCGTAATAAGTAGGCAGACATGAAATCACAGAGAGTGTATTAGGTACTATGGCCGCTATAACAAACATTTAATTATGTAAAAATTGAAGGGATATCCCATACAAGAAATGAGTTGTACATGTGTAGTACGGAACCCTTCATGACGGACTGACTCGCATTTGACTGATTTTCTATCTCGCCTTTTGTAACAAATGTGGATGTAGGTACCTATTATACACCTTTGCCTAATGCATTGGATGTTGCATAAGTCGAATCGTGTGGTGCCGGTCGCGAATGGCACCACGCCATTTCTACCCGTGGGTGTCGTAGAAGGCGACAGAGGGATATTGACTAGAGGATGGGCAGCAGCGTCCTTCTGAGTACCATAACACATACTGCGATCGCCAACATGCATCGGCCAAGCATGACTATTACGGCTGCACCCCCTCTTTGGGGCGACCTATGCTCAGCAGGGCGTCTAAAGGTTGATATGATGAGATAATTCGTGCATTTGTTGTTGTTGTCAGTGCGGTCAAGCTGACGGGTCCATTCGTGACGATGATCTACAGCATGATCACAGGAGACATGTTTACCTTCGGCATCATATACTCTATCGTGCTGTTTGGATTCTCGCAGTCCTTCTACTTCTTATACAAAGGTATAGTCATTTTTAAAGAACGTTTCTAATTAATTAGCGCACGACAGTTTTCACAGCTCTGGCACAGGTGGCATGGTCCCTAAAGACCCCTATAGATATACTTTTCGGTTCGTGATTGTTAGTACAACTTTTTATATAGTTTTATTGAAAACTAGCGACCCTCCCCGACTTCACACAGGTGCAATGTAGTTCAAACTATACTTATAACCCTTCTTCTTGAATCACTCCGTTGAGTAGTTTAAAAGACAAAAGATTTAAGCGACTTTGTTTTACATACTACTACCGGCCGGCGACCCGGTGCATTGTAGATCAAACTATATTTATCAAACTGTATTTGTGTATGTATATCAGCTGTCTGACACCCATAGTACAGGGTCTCCCTAGTTTGGGGTCAGATGGCCATGTGTGAATTGTCCCCACATATTATTATTATTATTATTTTATTTTTATTTTATTTATTAGGGACAAAAAACAGTTACACGTTACAATATTAACATTAAGTTAAGCATAATTATATTATTATAGTACAGGGTCTCCATATTTTGGGGTCAGATGGCCGTGTGTGAAAAATGTCCCCACATATTATTATTATTATTACTCTATTTATTGAAAACCGCTTTAAAATCCGTTGCAAAGTTTTAAAAATTTAATCGTACAGAGGGACAAACACCTGTAGAGATGCGGGATCGAAAGTATGGTTACTAATACTTATACTGTGCCGAAAGTGCCGACCTGCTAAGTAATAACTGTTTAGTCCTTGTCCGATTTTTGCAATATTTATTTTATATTGTAGGTATGAACAATGAACCCCCTTGGGGGAGACCAAAGAGAAGTTTTATAGTCTTTGGGGGAGACCTATGACTCAGCAGTGGGCGTCTAAAGTTGTCAAAAAATAAAAGGCCCGTTTAGACATTTGAGAAAGACCCTAGAATGTAACTTGGAACGAAACTGAAAAAAAACAATATAATAATAATGAATTACATAAAATGTTTAAAAAAATACATAATTTTTTTTTGGCGCGTTAAATAATATGATGGAATAATATGATACATTGAGAGTATTCTTTTCGTGCTAACTTTATAGTAGCATGCAATTTCTAATTATTACGAAACGTCTCAAAAACAGTTACGTTCTCAGTCTCTTTTTTTTAAATACAAGTGTTGTAACCAATTAATTACCGAATTTCACCAGCTTTATTCGATTTTAATAGTAATTAATTAAATATTGTGTTGTGATCTTTACTGAAAAACCGTAAACAAAATATTTAATTGGCCACACTGGTTTCCATAGAATGGATTGTCTCTGACCAAGCGGCATTTTTTTGTGATTGAGTGAATGCTATTGTAACTAAAAATATTAAATTAAAGACAAATTGACCTTTCGTACCATTGTATTATTTCAAAATACCTAAAATATTAAAGTTTACGTTAAATTTTCTAATCAGAACTTTAATTCAATGCATTTTACAATATATTATTAAATCGATCTAATACTTATACAAACTTGAATCGATTTCTCGTGAATAGTAACGAGTCGTATGGTTTCTTCACTAGTTATAATAAGTCGCGATGACAAATGTCAAAACGGGCCTATTACATTTTTACAACTTTAAAGGTTGACATGATGATGATGATTCAATGATGAATATGATGATGATGATACTGTCCTCTATACATTACCATATTATTAATGAAGTTTGAACTGACATTTTTTTGCAGGTTTTCCAAACGTGCAGTCTACCTTATTTTCAAGCTACCCCAGCACTTGGATGGCACTGTTCCAGATAACGTTAGGAGATTATAGTGTAAGTTGCTTACAAGCACCTAAGGAATTTGTTGTGAGAATGTAAATTGAATAACCCAAAGTTCAAGATACATACATAGTCAATGAGGATTTGTCGATTAATGCTATATGCCAGTTCCGCATATTTGCGGAGTAAATGTATGGAAATACTGGTTTGATCCAGTTTTTGGCAGCGAACGGTATTTTACTTACTTAGTATATTATACAAGATGTAATTGGGAAGATGGTACTGTAACACTTGGGTTACACTAGTAGCTTTTACGAACTATCGTGAGTCTAAGCTACGTTGAATAAAAGATATGATCGACTTGTAGAAGATTATATTAATCAGATTAACGAGAGGTAAGATTTACACGACCTTCGCCCTTAGTCGAGCGGTCGGTCTCCCTGACATAACATGTCATAGTATAAAAGCTATATTCCACTTTATTCAAATATATTTCCAGTAGGTTCTAACCATAGACTAAATAGTTATGGCTTCATTACATAAAGCCTCGTTGGCGGGCAAGTCTCTACAGTACCAACAACCAATAATTTTAAGACAGAACTTCTCTAATAAAACACTTGATTTTGGACTTGAAAACCCGATTAATTTTCAATATAATGAAAAATTAGATTTTTATTTGCTTTGAAATCAATTAATAGTTAGTCAATTGACTTGACAAATGACAACCTGCAAGTTACGTCATAAGTATAAATTGTCATACAAAATCTATGGAGGAATCGCGTTCTGATTCTGACAGCTCATATAAGTCAATTGATAGGTGGTGAAACCATAGAGTAAAGTAATATATCGGGTATAGAGAGCCCACTTGCAGATTTTTTTGTAGACCACAAATGTCAATTGATAAGATGAACAGCGCCATCTCATATCGCCATCCGAAAACTAACGTACATGTGTGAGTAAATGTGTATGTGTGCGTAGGTGTATCTACGTGTATGCATGTATTTGTGTATTACTTTAGTTCCCTTACTAATTTACTTGTTTTGAAGTTTGTATTTATTTACTTCCTCATTATTAACAAAATCATAGTAAAACTTCAAATTAGGAATTAGTAAAACAGCAAATTAAGAAAGAAAAAGTAGCACATTTTATAATCATTTTCTTATGATCTTGAAATATGCTACCGTTTCCTTCCTAATTTCCATGTTTTTAATTTGATGAAGTTTTAGTATGAATTTGTAAATAATAAGGAAAAAATAAATGCATATCAACTTTTAAACAAGCAAAGTCTTAAGGTAACTAAAGTATACACAACTGCAAAAGTAAATTAGTGTACAGGGTACAGTAGTGTACAGAATGGATACATAAAAAAACATTTTATTTTAATATATTATTTATTTAAACTCTTATGTTTATTTCTGTACATTTGCGCAGCTACTTTGGTCTCATCCTCACCATGATACGTGATTTTGCCAGACAAAATTCGGTTGATCGAACGGCACCAACTATACAAAAGAACATTAATAATTGTATCGTCAAAATAGTTTTTCAATTCATTTTTATGAATTTCACAATTGAATGGATATTCAACAAAAATGTCAGTAAACATTTTAATTTTAAGTTTTAGTTTTTTTTTGGTACATCTTTTTTGATTATGTCAGATACTAAATTTTGGATTTGCACAAAACATTTTTCCATTTCCTTTGATGGGTATAATAGGGACCTTTTGCCTTGTGTATATTCTTTGGCCCTTATATATTCATTTGATTTGCTATTAGGGTCGCCATACATATCTTTCATACAGATTTTACAACTTTTAGATATATTTTTTAAGCATTTTCCCAGTACCACACACATAATTACCCTGACCAGCATCTGTTACATTGCTACTATTTAAGTTGATGACTGGCACCACAATTTCCTCATCTATATTTTCAGAAAATTGTGGTGTCTCCTCATCAATTGAACTGGGAATATCAGAAGTTGTCACAACTTTGTCTCTTACAAAAAAGTCTAGATTCTGCAAGCAATTATCGTCGTCTTTTTCGCAGTTTGCATGCATAGAATGGGGCGAGTTATAATTATTCACTAAGAGGGACTTAAAGGCTCCTTCAAATGCTACCGTGTCTGGTGCCGTATTTCTCGCCCCATAACTTCTGATATTCCCAAAGAAATTTTCAAGTGGGTCCTGGTTGAAATTACGTGTAGCATAGCATCAAATGAATATGTTTGGGACAGCAATATCCATAATTGTTGCATTCCTTCAATTGTGCGTATTAAGTTCTTTATAGAAGGTATAGATTTCGTTTCAATCACACTGATTTTATTGTTTTTGTTACTAACTTTTTTAATAAATGTTACTGTTTTTAATAATTTAATGGCATTCTTCCACAAATCATGGTGTGGAGTAGCTCTTCGTACACATCCTTTATATATTTTACCATTAGGCACATGAAAATTATTTGAATTTAATGAGTCAAAAATATTGTCTATTAACTTTGTAAATTTGACCAAATTTTGGCACTCCCTCGGGATGTCTCCTCTTGCTACTAGATGTCCTGCAGTCACAGCTACGCTGTGACTAAATATTTGTGCAGCTGGTTTCACCTTCATTTTTCTTATTTTATTAATATAAATGTGTTCATCTGTGAGTTTCAGAAGACATTTCACCTCTCCATAAGTTTTATCAGCTTCATATACTTGTTTGTAGTAATTTGATAATTTTTTCACATTTCTCTTCAAAATCGTAGTATTTCAAATCCTTTGTTAATAAATTGTTTCTGACTCCTTTTAATAAATGTGGGACATCAAATAGAGGGATTATTTTGGTTTTCCCTATTTCAATTACCTCATTCTTCCATTCCCTTACTTCTCTTAAATATTTTTTTCTTGTGTCTTCTACTAAATCATTTGTAACACTTACATTGACTGTGCTCTGATCACACACAGTGCATATGATTTTTAATCCTGTACTACGTACATACTTGATGACTTTTTGTACAATTTCTTTTAACTGAGCCTTATTCAAGGCGTTGGTGAAATAATATGCAACGGGTTGCTTAAATTTCTTTCTTAACCCCTTCACCATGAATACCAATACATGGTCTGCAAGTTTCATGCCATCAAAGGTGAACCCCCTAAGCTGGTCTTTTGCTGCATTTGAGGATTTTATTTTTGTTGAATTTGAGGGGAAATTGACATTTCGTCGAAAATTAAATGCAAACCCGATTTTCAGGACATAACTCTTTGAAAGTATTTTTCATTTTCATAAATAAGCATTGATTCAGCCCTGGCTTCACTTCTATTTTGGTCAAAAGTCTTTTTAGTGATTTAGCAGATGGCAATGTGAAATATTTAGCCAAAAGAGGGTAGCATCTTGGGCTCTTCTTATACAAAGAAAGTGAGAGCACTTTTTCTTCCAGAGAAAATCTGCGACCAGAAGGCTTCTTGCTTGTCTGGGTGTACTGCATCTTTGTGAAAATCCTTGCTGCTATCGACATTTTGTTTGTAAGTTTTTTCATTAAAAAGTCTGTAGACATTTTTTCTGCCCTGGCTAATCTTGATTGAATGGTTATGTGTTTCTTTTGTGATCTGATCAATGTCGATTGCAAAATCTTAATTTTTCTTCTTGACGTTTTTAGGTCATTCAGCCATAATGATGGTATCTCCTGCTGCTGATCCTGGCAACCTGTAAAAAAAATACACAATTTTATAGTCCATAACTAAACATAGTAGCACTATAATAATAGGGTATTACACCCATTTTTGAAAAGTGTCTCAATGAAATTCTGTAGTGCTAATATGCCACAAAAAAAAACACAACATTTTTATTCAATCGATAAGTGCCATAAAAATGCATCTAAATTTTCAATTTTCAAATTTCGCGCGTAGTTTGACGAAAACGCCTCTTACTGGACGCCATATTGCTCAGCGTAAATGACGTCAGTTCGTTTTGTATCAAATGAGCTCATATTAAATATGATAATTGTATATCATTTAAAAATAATTAAAAGCATATTTTGTAATAGGCGTAATAATGAAAAAATTACGTTGGTTACGAAAATAATAAAAGTACAAAGCCTATATTACGCCAATCGGTTGACTGACAGTTGACAATTTTTTGTTTACACAGCCGTATGGCGTAATAACATGGCCGCTACTATTTCACGGTGTTTTATAACAGATTAAAAATACTGAAAACTTTGAATTGAATTTAAAAATTTGTTTTGGTATTTTATGAACTAAAACTTACATTTTCCTACTGCTTAATGCCTAAACTGTCTCAATAACATATTTATAGATTTTTTCTCGTATAGAGTAAAATACCCTATTATGCTTCAAGAAAAGTTGTATACAATAGTGGACACCACATCCGTCGTAAGATTGGAAAATGTACGTGTTTGCGTGTTTCTACGTGAGCCTACGAGGAAACCGATCGGTGACCTACGCCTACGCCTGCACACCACTCGCAGCTCTTGTTTTTGCATCCACAAATCTGTTACATAAAGTTGCTTAGCAATTTTAACAAAAAACTTACTTTTCTTTTGTTTTGTTGCCTTTTTTTGCCGTCGGCAATAGTTGTGTTCTGACGCTATAATTCCAGCACAGCAATCTGTAATACCAGATAAATATTTATGAGAAATATTGAATTTGTTTGTTAAATTTAGCCTTAATCTCCTCCTCTGCCTCTGCTCTCTTAATCTCGCCTCTTTCTGGGTACACAGAAAGAGTACATGGCATTAAGACAAAATGTGAATGTGTGCCGTTTTTAAACTTTATATAATTGACAACATTTCAAAACTGACACGACCTTAAAACAAAAATACCATTTCTATATTTTCGTATCCCGAGTTCAAATACTTATATATTTTTTTATTTCTTCATTTCTGAGAAAAATAAGTAAAACCAAAAAGCATGTGATGACGTCACTTATACGGTGGAATGAGGTAGTTTACCTTTGCATAAGCATTTCAATGGTTTATATGAAAACATTAACGTCAAATAAGACACACGTCAATGTCAAATATATGAAGTCTAATAATAATGATGATAGTTTTTTTGACGGGTCACAGTAAAGCAAAGGATAAAACGCTATTCCACCGTAAGTATGACGTCATTTGGCGCTTACGTCTTTTTAGAATACACCTAATTTCAAAGTTAAAATTATGAATGAAAAGTACATAATTTTGAAAAACGGAAAAATACGGGTGCCCTAGATTTGTATTTACTTTTATATAACGTAATAATACAAGTAGGTTAAAAATATGAAATGTTGTCAATAGGGGATATTACTGCAATGTTCTGGCACCAGAGTGCAGCACTAGCATAATCCGTAAACAGTTTTTCGACGAGTCGTTCAAAGCGTGAAATTCTGCCTTTAATTGAGTTCAAACTTCAAAATTGGGAAGTCTATTATATTATACAATAATGCATCAGTGCTGTGTATTTCGATGTAGAAATGAAGGGAATTATTCATTTTCAAAAGAAGAAAATGTTCGAAAACTTTGGGAAGCAGCTAAAAATCACTCTAAAATATGTTCAGGTTAAGTATTCAGGTGAGATAGACGTATTTACAGAATAACGTTCACTTTTGTCATGTAAGACAACCAAATATGATTTTATTCTGAGCATAACCTAGAATCCACTTTCAAATGGCCGTAGGATGCCATAATATAGTTAAAAGTACAGTTAGGTAAGAAAGATTAATTAAAACTTTGATATATTTTCACAAAATACCAAGCTATTATAATTAATAACATAATTAAACAAGAATACGAGGTTATGCTCGTGGGTATGTGCTAGTGGCGGCCTCTGCGCTGAGTTTCGCGTAATGTTCCCTATTGTGTACCTGCCATTATGCAATAAATAAATGAAATTAATGATTATAAAGTACCTGTCACGGGCAGTTTTAATGTAGCAAGACCGCTTTCTTTATTCACAGGTTCAAGTGTAAAAAGTAGTTTCTTTGAAGTACCAACTTCATTAAGCTTGCCTGAAAAATAACAGAATAAAATTATATTAAGTAATCAGATCATTTACAATTTAATACGTAGTAATACTTTAGTCTCATAATTTGAAGTGCTCAAAATAATGTCCAAAGTTAGATCATCATCTGCCTAGCCTTGTCCCAACTATATTGGGGTCGGCTTCTAGTATAACCAGATGCAGCTGAATACCAGTGTTTTACATGGAGCGACTGCCTGTCGGACCTCCACAACCTTGTTACCAGGTAACACGATACCCCTTGGTAAGACTGGTTGTCATACTTTCTGGTTTCTGACTACGCCTAATGACTGCCAAAGATCTACGAATGACAGCCGGGACCAAAAGGCTTTACGTGCTTTCCTAGGCACGGAGGGAACTCGGTATGAAATGGATGGTCACCCATCAACAGCCCGACCGCGGCAAGCGTAGCTTAATCTTTGACCGATCGATCTGTACGGTTTTTACTTAGCCACAAGCTCCTCCTTCTCCAATGTCCAAAGTTAGATGAATTACTAATATTATTCATTATGCCGGGCGCTGCGCGCTGGAGGCACGACTACTGATATGAAGTCGGGCGGATAAATATACAATAAAACAATTGAATTAATAATAATTATGTAAATAACTACCTATCACTGTTGGTTTCAATGAAGTAGGGCTGCTTTCTTCAATCACAGGGTCAAGCGCAAGTGATATTTTTTCTGAACTACCAACTTCATCAGACATGCCTGAAAAATAAGAGAATAATATATTTCTTGATTTATTTTGTAGATTTATAAAATAAAATAATATAAGAATTATAAAATCTAATACTTTTATATAATATATGATGTATATCTTACCAGTCACTCCAAGTTTTAATGTAGCAAGGCCACTCTCTGTATTCACAGGTTCAGGTGCAAGTAGTACTTCCTCCGAAGTACCAACTTCACCAAATTTGCCTGAAAAATAAAAGAATAACATGATATTTTAAATTAAAAAAAAACCTCTATGTGCGAGACTGACTTGATTGGTCTTTTTATTTGGTCTAATAATATAACTATATTATATTATTTAATTAATTTTATTAATTATAATACAGTGTAAACTCCATGTAACGTCACTCGATTTAACATGTGCGTGTGAACAGAGAGACCATACTGGTATTTCGCAAAATAAAAATCCTAGAATTTAATATTACCCTTAAACAATTGTAGAACACATCTGGGAATTTGTAAAGAAATATTATAAAAACTACAGCTCTTTAAGTGTGTTCCCTCAGTCCTCACAGACCATCAGCCAGATCTCGGAAAGTATATGAAAAATTAAGGTATTGTGAATACAGACATTTAGTTAAGAACTTGAAAAGATATTTACTGAATAACAGACCACAAAGCATGAAAGATAAAAAAAATATAATAATAATAATATTATGTGGGGACATTTTACACTTGGCTATCTGACCCCAAGTAGATTACCTACTAAATTAACTAATCGTTTATTATAACATTTTTGATTTATTAAAATATTGAAATGAAAATTTGAAATACATTGAAATATTGATCATCATAGCAATAGAAACACGCATTCATAAAACGATGATATCGGTAGATAAAAGAAGATTATGTGATCCGAGTTTTTTTATAGTATTTAATTTTTTTTTTCTACTTGCCTGTGTAATATCACATATTTGAACATATACGTACTTCTAAGATATTTTTTCAGTACAACTTACACAAAAAGGTGTTTGAATATGTCCTACCAATCAAACATAATCAAAAGAGACATTGCGTTTTGTCCTTAAATATTTTTTTTTATTGAAATATTAAGCAAAGGTATTTTAGAAGAAGAGGCAATTAATATCGATGAAGGAAATAGGAACTGTACCCTTTGTTTACCCGAGCATTCAAAAATAATTATTATTATTCGATTTTAATGGCACTGAAAAACATTCTCTTGCTAATGTTCCTGTTACCATAACAGTAAAAATCAAACAGACCTACAAAATCATGGGTGTCATTACCGAGGTCACTATTTTATAAATGAGTGTTTGTATTGCTATGATGATCAACATCTCAAAATTATTTAAAGTACTGACAAATATTCTTACATTATTGAATACTACATCCAAATTTCAATAACTTAAATAAAAGTATTATTATAAGTGATTAGTTCATTTAGTAACCTTTTTTTTTTAATATTTAGGTACACATACGACATATAACATGAAATTAACCGTACAACCTCGTTTTCGTTTCGTCTAATGCTATATATGAATTATAATAGTACCGTCTACATTTTGTTTCATTGTGTGGTCACACTATTCTATCTATTTGATTACAAAAATAATATTATCTCAACTAAGAGGTAAGTAGCACACAATTTTAGATATCTATTATGCAGTAGAAACTTTTTACTAAAAGTTAAACACACTAGACTATCTGATAGTTCTCTCGTCTAGCAGCTAGTACATGCTCATATGCCAGTGGAGGTGAGAATTGAGGGACCAGTTTTTATAATCGCTATCTTCAAATTGTGTCAATATTCTTTTCGATTAATTTTTTACAAACTGTTTTAAGTCTCTTACTAAAACTTTATGTAGAAAAAGAAAGACTTTATTTATCTGATTCGGTAATATTCACTAAAATATTTATCCACTTTGTGTGAAATGAGGGACCACAGTTGAAGTACTGCTTGACTGTGTACGTTCTGTTGTCGCTTTATTATCCTAGCCCGTAATAAACTCGACTGTCGGCATCATGCATACCGAACTTTTTAAGAAATTCGTCCTTTTATTTACAAATATGGATTGCTTGCACATGAAGACTGTTGTTGACCATGACTAATAAGAAGAAATCATATATTATATCTTATACGTTACCATATTCTTAGTTGCTCACAAACTTTCAAATTATAAACATAGCTAGTACAAGACTATCTACTAACACTAGTCTGAAATTAACTTTTTTCAATTCAATTTTTCTTCTCTCCATTTAACGACAACTCTCTATAACGCCATAAAATGCACAGTCCCTTCAGTGTTGTTATATAGAGTTTACACTGTATTATATTATAGTAATATAATTATGTACCAACAACATTAATGCATTAAAAAAAATTGAATTAATATGTAAATAACTACCTTTCACCGTCAGTTTCAATAAAGTAGGGCTGCTTTCTTCAATCACAGGGTCAAGCGCAAGTAATATTTTCTCTGAACTACGAACTTCATCAGACATGCCTGAAAAATAAGAGAATAATAATAATATTTTTTGATTTGTAACAAATAATATTGATAATGTTAAAGAATTATAAAATCTAATAGTTTCCTTTTATCATGTATGTCTTACCAGGAAGATGAAGAGATGGCACTGCTGAAAAATTCAACCGGTTATGACGATTCTTATCCTTGTCTGTAAAATGAATATTGCAGACAACCTTCTTCCTATAAAATTCATAATCATCTTCACTGTTCAACTTCCAACCAACTATCTTAACCCATGCCTTGAAACAGTCAGGATTCTTATATGGATGGGGAAACTGATGGTAGGGTGTTGCTGAAAAAAAAATTACAATTTTAATTTTGATCTGGAATATAATTACACATACCTACCTAACCCAATGATCTTAATCTTCTATATAATAATAATTAATTGTTGTTCGCTAAAACTCGAGAATGGTGTGACCGATGTGGCTAATTTTGGTCTTGGAATATTTGTGGAAGCCCAGGGAAGGTTTAATCGATGAGAATATTTTAAAAAATCACAAAAAAAGATTGTTATAGAGACAGGACAACGTCTGTCGGGTCAGCTAGTTTATCTATATAATAAAAATAAATCGTTGTTCATTAGTCTTGCTAAAACTCGAGAATGCCTGGTTGATTTGGCAAATTTTGGTTTTGAAATATTTGTGAAAGTCCAGGGAAGGTTTAAACAGTGAGAAAATTGAATCAATTGACAGGACAATGTTTGTCGGGTCAGCGAGTATTATAAAAATGAATGTTTGTTTGTAAATTAACCATGTAAAATCAGCTGGAAAGATTACAATGTAATTTTGCAAAGAAATATGCTGCTTCTTTTTTATATCACAGTAACACACTTCCATACAAAAAGCAATTCAATGAGAGACAAATAATTTGAGACACATTTTATTATTTGCGCCAAACCAGCTGGCTTAAACGTGATCAATAATCTTTACTTCTTAAATGCTATGGAACTCAACTATTTGGTATTTTGTTTATTGCCTTCTATTACAAAAAAACCTAGTGGGGGATGCCTATGCCCAGCAGCGGACACCATAAAACAGAGATACACTTACAGACTTACTGTATGGGCATCCCAAGGCACACCGTTTAGGCATGATGCAAGTCACAAGTCAGTACAGTACGGACAGTAAGTCAGTACGGACAGTAAGTCACAAGCGTCTATATCGCAAAGAAACAGCACAAACAAAGTGTCCGGGTCGCAAAAGAACGATTGCACTGAAAACGCGGAGGAACTTAAAGCTCAACTCACACAATAACTTCGGAAAATTCTCACACTTCACTACGGAGGAGAAGACTCAACTCAACGCGGATCGGCGGATTAATTTCACGAAGAAAAACACAAAAATGGAACGAAAACTACAGACATGCGTATACGCAAGGAGCAGTCGCCATTTTGTGACACTGACATCTCAAATCTCAATCAAAACAAACAAACCGTGTTGCTAGCAATCGTACTATCTATACAATTTTTTATAATCTTAACAAATATTTGCAAATAACAGGTGCTATGCATGTTTTAAATATAATATCTAAAATCAGTTACAAAACTAAAATTATTCCATTTATATTTTTAGCATAAATTATAATCTAACGATAGTGTCGCCATCTATGGTGAAATAAAGCAACTACATGTTTTCGGATGGCGATTTCAGATGGCGCATTTTGATAAAAAGTCGTTAAATTTGTCACTGTTTGGGATTGTCCTACCCCTGGGTGAAACCCAATTGAATTGTGCAAAAACAATCAGCTGATCCATACTTTTGTTCACGTGACTCAACAATTGTATGAAAGCTGTTTTTTTTTTATGATTTCATTGTTAGTCTCGTAATAAAAGTTGTTCATAATAATGAGTACAATAACCTGTTTTCGGGATTTCAGCTTATGCAATTACACCTTGTATACCTACCTGTAAGTCGAATGTGCCTGCTTTTACGTATTGTGAGAAATTTTCTCACATTACGTAAAAGCAGGCACATTCGACTTGCCTACTTTAATTTTAGGCATCTACAAAGACTAAGGCCTAGTTTTTATGTAGTTATTACATTTGTAAAAAAATAATTTTCAGTACACAGACCTCAGCATGACAACGTACCCGAATCTTTCAAAGACAGTTTTTGCCATATTCATGGTGTTCGTGCCGATCTTACTGCTGAACATGTTGATAGCCATGATGGGCAACACATACGCGCACGTCATCGAACAATCCGAGAAGGAATGGGTGAAACAGGTAACTACTGAAGTACTTATAGTAACTATAATATCCCCACGCTTGGTAGGCGTCTTGGGGATCGCAGTGAAATTGTTAAGTACACGGAAGCCGCTGCTGCCCGACTTTTCGGATTTTCCCTTAGTCGCCTTCGACGACACCCTCGGGATGAAATGGGGGTGTGCTATTCTAGCCCGGACACCCCACGGACAAGCCCGAACACCCCGCGGGGTCGTAAACAATACCTTGTTATTGTCCCACTGTCGGGCAAAGGCACACAGAAAAGGCACGAGCAATGATCACCACTCTTGTTCAAGGCTCTTCTCACGTTGTTTAAGCAATTAGTTGCTTAAACAACGTGAAACGGACTTCATGCCACAAACTTTAAAACCATGGATCTCAGATTATAAAACCTTGAGACATGGATTGAGTTCATGATTCACACCTCGCATACGATTTTTTTTGTCGGCTGCTGAAAAAAAGCTGTTTCATACAAATGCAAGACCCTGTTGTAATCGGGTAACACAACATACGGACCAGCTGATTTTTGGAACGAAGTTCCTTAACGCGGCTTACAGGTGGTGCGAATTAGTAGAAATCGTCACGTAACGAAATGCGTGTGTGTATGTGTGCATGTATCGAGCCTACTACAAACAAATGAGCACACGAGCAGGCGATATTAGTATTATATATATATATATATATATATTATATTTTGTTTGTTGTACAGACATATACGTAAGGAATTTCGTTCCTTACGGGGGTCCCCCGACCGCACAATGTTTTTTTTGAAGAATCGATCATAAACTTAGTATACTCATGTATGCTCAGTGCTCACCATGAAGCTGTAGATCAGAACACTGTTTTTTCTGTTCTGTGCGTGTATTAATACTTCGTTTCGAGGGCTTGAATATGTGTATGTGCGTGTGTGTATGTGTAAGCCATATTAGTGATCGATGGTGTAAGGTGGCCGTATGCCATCGAAACTAGTTGGACGAACCCGGCAGCACATTGAGTTAATCTGGTTTTCTCAACCTATGCTTAATGTGTAGGTATGCATCACGGAATAGATATAATGTAATATTATGCACAATTAGTTATAATATGTAACCTAACCTTATTTTTAACCGACTTAAAACTAAGTAGGTACCTACTTGCTTATTTAACTAAGAAGTTATTTTAATGTTTTCAGTGGGCAAAAATTGTCGTATCCCTGGAGCGGTCTGTGGCCCAGGAGGACGCTCACAAGTACCTACAAGAATACTCAATAGGTCTGGGACCATCTGACGACCCTAGATACGAGGTCAGAGCCGTCATGGTCATCAAGAGTGCGGCCAAGACGAGGGCTAAGCAGAGGAAGGGTGCTTTGACTAATTGGAAGGTAAGGAGTATAATTTCATCATCATCGTCATCATCACAGATGTATGAAAACCAAGCGTGCCATTTTTTGACTACCTATTAAGACGACACAATGTTTTGTTTTTCTTAAATTTGGCTAAGTTAAAGCCGTACAGATCGATCGATCAAAGGCTAAGCTACGCTAGCCGCGGTCGGTCTGTGGATGGGTGACCATCTCCTTCATACCGAGTTCCCTCCGTGCCTCGGAAAGCATTCCCGGCTGTCATTTATAGATCTTTGGCAGTCGTTATGGGTAGTCAGAAGTCAGAAAATCTGACAACCAGTCTTACCAAGGGGTATCGACGTGTTACCCAGTAACTGGGTTGTGGAGGTCTGATAGGCAGTCGCTCCATGTAAAACACTGGTATTCAGCTGTATCCGGTTAGACTGGAAGCCGACCCCAATATAGTTGGGAAAAGGCTAGGCAGATGATGATGATGAATATTAATCACAAAATGACTTACAGATGGAAGGAAACGTTTACTTTATTAATTTTTTTTACTTACGATTTTTGTACGTAAGCTAGGCACCAAATTAGGCACGCGAAGTAGTTGCTCTTGCGTTATCTAGGTCTATCTATATCTGTAGTCATCATCATATCAGCCTATTGCCGTCTACTGCTGAACGTAAGCCTACCCCAGTATAGGAGGAGTATAGGTACGCCAACTTTTTTTGAGGCAAACCCTAAGTATAATTGCATTAATTGCCATCTTTTATATAAGTATTTACTTTCTAAGGTAAAAAATAAAGGATTGTTCGGTTTAAAGAATTTATTTCTCATAAGAACTTACAGTTCACTTATAATGAGATACAAAAAATAAGTATGATAATACAATACAATCTAATTGCCTCCAGAGTATTAAAAGTTATAGTGTACATACATATTTCTTAAGTTTATTTTTAAAAGTATTAATGTTATCGCATTCTTTTATGTCGTCCGGCAATTCATTGAACAGCTGTGCTCCTTCGAACAATATGTTTTTTTTACCGTAATTAGTGCGTGCGCTGATAACTTCTAGTTTGTTTGTGTATCTATTTCTCAGATTATATGACATTGTTTTTTTCTTTAGTTGGATGTTGGTTTGTATTGAGTTAGTGGTTATGTTTTTAACAAGAATGCAAGTGTAGTAGATGTATAGCTGTCTAATATTTAGTAGTTTAGTTTTTTCGTATACGGTCTTTGTTGGAGTGAGATAGTGATAATGAAACAGAGTTTTTATTATTTTATTTTGAACTCTTTGCAGTGAATTTAAATTAGTTACTGATGCGGATCCCCATATCTCAATTAAATATTCTAAATGCGATTTGACTAGCGAGTTATAGATTAGAGTGCGCACTTTGTTAGGAATACAGTTTGCTACTTTCCGTAATGCTGCCAATAATGATGTTAATTTATTTCGGAGATGATCAATGTGTAATTTCCAAGTTAGTTTCTCGTCTACCCTTAATCCAAGATATTTTTCGTTGGTTGATCGTTTTATAATTTCATTATTTATTTTAAGAGGTGAGAAGTCCGGTATTTGCTTATTTTTAGTGGTAAAAATCATAAATGAGGTTTTCGACGTATTAATTGTTAGAAGGTTGTATTTTAGCCACTCGTTGAATAGATCAAGGTCATGTTGAGCGTCCTTTATGATGTCGTGTAGTGATTTGTCAAAGTAAAAGAGACAGGTGTCGTCTGCATACAGTGTTAGGTTTCCTGTTAACCCTATTTTATTTATATTGTTTATATAAATTAGAAAAAGTAATGGACTAATAATTGAACCTTGAGGACAGCCATATGAAATGTTTTGGATCGAGCTAGTGTGTACATTTCCTATTTTAACAACTTGACGCCTATTCTCCAAATAAGATTTGAACATTTTATGTGCTGTACCTGTAACACCTATGTTATCCAGCTTCTGTAGCAGTTTTTGATGACTTACGGTATCGAACGCTTTTTTTAGGTCAATAAATATCCCTAAGGCATAGCCCCCTTGATCTATATAGGTTTTAATTTTGGTAATTAGATCGGTTGCAGCCGAGAGAGTACTAGATTTAGGGCGAAAGCCATATTGTTCATCTATTAGAAAGCTTTTATTTGTCAAATAGTTATTTAAGCGATTATATAATACGCGTTCGAATATTTTGGACATTACCGGTAACACTGACACTGGTCTGTAGTTGCTTGGGTCAGTTTTATTTCCAGATTTGTAAATAGGACTGACCCTAGCCACCTTGAGGGTCTCGGGAAAAGTACCGTGTAGTAAACATACGTTTATACAGTTAGTTAGCTGCTCAACGATTATCTTTTTTAAACATTTTATTGCCTTAGTACTAATACCATCCAGACCAGTGCTAGTGTCACTATCGAGGTCGTCAATTATTCTTATTATTTCCGCTGTGGTGCACGGCGTTAGTTCGTTAAGCGTTATGTCATGTGTATAGTTATGATCATACATTAGTGTGTTGCCCGTATCTGTGTGATATGTGTCTGGTATTTTTTTTGCTAAGTCCGCACCTATAGATGAGAAAAAAGAATTAAACAAGTCACATATTGAGTTACCTTCGGTTAGAATTTGATTGTTTGACATTAGTTTCGGAGGAGCAGCACTGTCTTTAATTTTATTTAATCCCAAATTATTAATCAGGTCCCACATTTTTTTGGGTTGATTGTTGCAGTTATGAAATAAATTGAAATAATAGGTTTTCTTATGCGTGTTAGTTAGCATCTTCACTTTATGTTGTTCTTTCTGGAATTGCTTCAGTAAAACTTCGTTTTTTGGGTCTGATTTGGTTTGTTGCCATAAACAATTTCGCTGATTGATTGCGTTTATAATGTTCTGATTAATCCAGTCTTTTTGGGGAGGGTTTAGAATTTTAATTTTATCAATTTTGTTCTTGTCTATTTGTGTTGAGATAAATGTCTCTAGGTGGCTATAGTTGTGGTCGTCATTGCTGTATTTTGCTTCAAGTGTGTTGTTGTATAGTTTTTCATAATCCAGTGCCTTATAATGTTTCTTTTTGTTACGTTGAGGAGGCAAACTTCCTATTTGGAGATATATCTGCTTATGATCAGAAAGACTTGATTCAATTATTGAGAGGCTAAGAGAATGGTTATTTATATTAGTACATACGTGGTCCAGTATTGTGTTTGTGGTGGCCGTGTCACGTGTGCTGTATGATTTGTTGATTTTATTTATTATTCTATAGCCGGCTTCTTGGATTTCATGTTGGTATTTTGATACATTACTGTTTGCACTAAGTAGATCTATATTGAAGTCTCCGAAAACCATTGATCTTCTTCGTTTCTCCAATTGAGATGAATATATTTCCAGAAAGTTGTTTACGTTGGTATCCCCCGGTTTATAAATCGCCCCAATATTTAATGATAGTTTGTTTATAAATATCCATAAATAATGGTTTCCGTTCTCGCATAGTTCTTCTGTTATATCGTATTTAATACTGTCGTGCACATAAATGGAAACTCCTCCGCCTTTACAATTCTGTCTAAAGTTATAGATATGATTATAGTTAGGTAGTTGGTATAGTTTAGCATCAGTCTCAGAGTTAATCCACGTTTCCGTGAAAATCAGAAGATGAGTAGTCATTTTTATGGCCTTTAGAATGCATTTTATTTCGTCGAACTTCCCAGCCTTACGAATACTGCGCAAGTTCGCATAAAGGAATCTTAGCGAAGACGGATGCAATGGAATGTCCTCGTATTTACATACTATTTGATGGTATAGTTTCCTAGAACTATCCGTCCGTTTGTTATTTTGTAATAGGGTACTTACTGGTTTTTTTGGTTAGCAACAACTATTGTGGGTGTACCTTTTACATATTTAATAGTGAGGTTTACTTCACCATCCTGTGTACGCTTATTTAGCTCTTCCTTCAGAGATTCTAAGTATAGTTTTTGTTTTGGAGTTTGATCAGAAAAAATCTGCATATTTTCAGGTAGTTTAGTTCTGTTTTTTAACAAGTATTTTGCAGTCTCGGATTTTTCGAAGTGAACTTTTATGGGCCGGTTCTTGTTTCCCACGTATTTTCCTAATCTCTTAGACTTAATCGGTTTAGGGCAGTCGTCAAAAAGCATTGTAATTAACTTCATAACTTCCTGATTATCGTGATGTTGTCTGGCTTTCCAGTTTTTGTCGTTTATTTCCGATATACCCACAATCACAATATTTTTCTCGCGCTCGCATCGGTCCTTGAGTTCTAGGATGAGGTTTTCGTGGCACTCGACGGGCGATTTTAATGCCGAACATTTTATTGTTTATGGTTATTACTCAGACATTTTTTATTGGTCAGAGGCTGAGGGTAATTATGCTGATTTATGCGATCCATTCCGTTATACGCAACAAATAAGTAACTTTTTGTTTCTATTTAGTTAGATACAATCTTTAAAATATCGAAATGGTGAAATAAAATATTTTTACGTAAGTACCTACCTACCTACAATAGTCTATTATTAAAGTAACCCTAACCCTATGACCGTGCATGCCCTATGGCCTAGGTCAGAGATAATAGGGTGGTTTAGTTATTTAGGGCTGTTCCGGCAGTTTCCTAGACGGAAATGATATTTTGCTAGGGTAGTACATTAGGTACCTACTTATTTATTAAGTAAGAATCTAATTATTTCGCGAAGTACCTATTACTCCCTCAGACCAATAAAAAAGTATTACTCCTTTGTGCGACATTTATGGCAGCATTTTCTTTACCGGAATCTCGCAAGAAGATACAGTCTTACAAAATTTAATAAAATACCGTAGTTCTCATATTATTTTTTAAATATTCTTTCTAACTTTTTAGGTAAAATTTAAAATAAAATTTAGATGTAAATTCTTAATGCTTAATTAATAAGGTCCACTCTAAAATTATATACTTACCTACTTATCAGTTTTTACTGACAGACTTGACTGTCCAGATTTTATTTTACTTTTTTGTATTATTTGTGCAGCCGTTGTAATTTTATTTGTTAGAGTTTAGGAGTTATAGACTAAAGAGAGAACCCGAGAGAGAGAGAGAGAGAGAGGCCGATAAAATCAATCACAATAATATTGTAAGTAAATACCTACTTACCATACTATACTTATTTTCTTGTTTGCGCCAGCGTGTCGGAAAGGTGACAATAGCTGAACTGCGTCGTCGCGGTATCAGTGGTGAAGAGCTACGACGACTGATGTGGGGTAGAGTGTCCATATCTACACCTACGAAGGTACCACTAGGGTAAGCAAGATTACGTACAAAAATAATAATATTTTGTCAACCACTCTACGAGAAGAAAAATGCTAGTTCGCAAAGTAACTTTAACACCTAAAATGCCTGTCCCTACTGTAACAGTCGTCGCACCGCGGCACCTCCTCCAGACTGTGTGACGTCAGCGAGTGGCGCGCTGGTGCCTCAAGCAGGAGGCGAGGGCGGTGGAGTGGCCCCCGCACTATCCTCAGCGCTCAACGTCATGGCGTTCACGCAGGAAATGAACCTGGGGCCTGCGGGCACTACTGGTACGTAGAGACATGGAGATTGGAGATGTAGTCTTTGAATTTTAACTCGTGTTTGTCTATGCCCAGGGCCCGATTATCCTTAAGGTAGATTAGGCAACTGCCTAGGGGCCCCTCATAGGCCAGGGGCCCCGCGCACCAAATATTGAAAACGAAATTGTAATGTAGTAAATTAATAGCGTAATTATAAATATAATTAAATGTAGTAAATATGTATTTAAGGTAGTTAGAAAAGCGTAAAGCGGCCCTCGTCATGGTTAATCCGGCCCTGTCTATTAACCATGACGCCCATTCAAAATACACAGCAGTTATTTTATTTCAGGTCAAGAACACAAGCAACCTACTCCAGATTTACTGGTCAATGGAAAAGCGACACTAATACCAACCTCTGTGATACAAACTCAGCCATTGATCATAACTTCTAACCAACTCAGTGTGCCTTCATCTTTTCCTCCAAACAAGAATAGTTTGGAGATTTCAGTTGGTGGTACAATGCCAGTTATGCCAATCAATGCTACACCAACCACTGCCCAGATGCCTGTTACTTTTGCCCAAATGCCGATAATGGGCACTCAAATGTCATACTCTAGTGCCCAATCTCAACTACCGGGTACTCAAATTCCTTTACCAGGTGCCCAAATGCCTTACGCTAGTAGCCAGATACCTCTACCAAGTGGCCTAATCCCTTATACTAGTGCTCAAATGCCATTGCCAAGTGGCCAAATCCCATATACTAGTGCTCAAATGCCATTACCAAGTGGCCAGATGCCGTATACTAGTACTCAAATACCTCTACCAAGTGGCCAAATCCCATATACTAGTGCTCAAATGCCATTACCGAGTGGCCAGATACCTTATGCTGGTACTCAAATGCCCCTACCAGGTGGTCCGGTTCCATACACTGGTGCTCAAATGCCTATGACTAGTGGCCAAATTCCAATGGCAAGTGGCCAAATGCAGCAAATGGGTGGACAAATGCAAGTTTCTGGTATGCAAAATCCAATGACGTCAATGCAAGGACCGATGGTATACGGTCAGCCGGGATTAATGTATCCTATTTATGGACAGATGTATGGCCCAGGTATGCAGCAAATGATTGAAATACAAATCCAGAAGCCAGGTGAGTTTTATTTTACATTATGGTAAGTATATGAATTTGTGACGGTTTTGATAACTCCTATTCAGATTAACTTATTAGAAAGCACTAGATTCCGAAATTCATATCTAAGCTACCTACCTATTTAAAAGCAATCAATACCGATGTCCCCCAAAGTGTCAGGAACAATAAAAAAAAACATGGTTTTTACTTTCCTTCTAAACTTACTGTTTCTTACGTAATCCTGCAAATAATTCCAATAGTTCCAATATATAAATCGCAATCCTCGCTGTGCCTTCAGTTTCTGATGAGGTGTTCCGCGACTATTTGTTTGAGCTGATCAAGCTGTCTGAAGAGCCCACCCCTGACAAATCGGAACTTAAAGCTCTCGCCGAGAAAGCTGCAGATCTAGATGACGTGCCCGAGATTGATATCAATGTTTCTGTGAGTTTGTGTGTGAATCATTAGATACTTAAAGGAAACTAGCTTATGCCCGCGACTTCGTCCGCATGATTGTCGGCCTATATATTGTTGTATGTGAATGGTTGCTGGCGAATACTTGCATGTACGGTCCATTTGAATTCTGATCTTTTTTCAAATCAATAAACTTTATAGCTGAAATCGATTATTTAATCCAGAAACAGTGTCGGTCTTGACTTTTCTTTAACTACCCTGCAAGGTGGAGCGTTAGATGCCGTCAATGCAATTTTAATGAGAAGTCATAGTGCTTACGGTTACGATATGGATGACCGCGACTATTTTATTACTGATAGTTTCCACATGTTCATACGTCTGTGACTTCCGTTCGTGATTTTATAATTTTGCTCCCCAGTGTGGGTCGCCAGATAAACAAATTAGCATTATGTTGTTAGATGGCGGCTAGGTCAGCACGCCGCGTGGTGGCGGGCGCTGTGTCGGGACTGTTCGGAGTAGCTGCCGATGCGCCCACTGCCACAGACACCGCGTGGAAGCGAGAGAGGAATGAGAACAGCGACAGTGATCCTATATCAGGTATACAGTCCGTCATCAACCAAGCGATTAATGCTTGATGCAAAAACGTTTGTAGTAATACCGAAATACCGTAGATGCATAGGTGGTGGCTAAATTATTTTCATTGGTAGGCCGCCCAAATGCCACCACAACACACCACCGCCAGGTGGCCTATTTATACCCTAGCTTTATCGTCATATTTGGAGCCAACATTCGGATAATTTTAAGGTTTAAGTAATAAAATTAAAGTATGTGTGTGATGTCACAGAATCAGTGTTGTTGGGCCGTGCGTCGCGAGCTCGCCGAGCTCGGTCCGCATCGCGGCGCGCCCCTCCACCGCCCCCTCATCTTTATGTTCCTGCCAGGTACCTACCTAACTACTTCTTAACGTATCGATGGCAAACACAAATAATGATGTATTATTTGTGTGTGTTGTGTTTGTTGTTGACCGTACTGACAACCTCACTGGACCTCACTATTGGGTGTATTGAGCGTGACCTTCGATGAAGACGTGTTACCCTACATATAGGTAGACAGTAGTACTAAATAATATCAATCACTGTATTATAGGTCTATGTACTTGGTGGCGTCTGAAAGCAGTGCTGTGGAGAGTGATGTGCCTTGGGAAGATCACCCTAGCTCAGGGAATAACTCGTAAGTATTACAAGTCCGCTATAAGTCTAATCATCTGGGTACCTATATACTTACCAAAGATATATATGTCGGATCGTCAGGTGCGATCGAGGAGGAGTGCCGAGCGGTATAGTACATCGTCAGGACTATAGGCGTTCCCATTATCCCATTAGGGATAAACAACATACCTGTGAAAACAATTACACACTATTAGTAAAGAAAACAATACAAATGGTAATCAGTAACAAGAATAAAGTAAGTTCAAGGTACAGCAACAATACAGTTAATCGAACAGACCATTAAGGTCCCACAGTTCGTACAGTGGCGAAGCCACCCAATAATAAACGAACAAACCCTTAAGGTTTATAGTTCGTACAGCAGCCTAAGCCACCCAATGATAAACGAACAAACCCTTAATGTTCATAGTTCGTACAGTAGCATAAGCCACCCAAATACAAAGTGTATCGCTCGCTAGCAGCAAGCCTATACAGCTATGTGAATATACAGCAGCGCTGTACCAGGTAAACCTACAGTATTGTCGGGAGCAGGAACTCTTTACTGAGTCGAATCCGAGGATCGACTGCCATACTTACGGAGTGCACGCTCTTTTATAAGGCGACGCCCCCCACCTTACAACCTCTCCATACAAGTCTATCCATTGGCGCACGGAAGTGCGTCACGCGTTTACTTGATACAAAACACTACAATGTACTAAATCTAATAAGATTTAATTATAAAGCAATCAAATACCACACTAATAATTGTCATGAATAAACAATAGTGATTTCATAAAGTAATGAATAAAACCATCGATAACAATTATCGAAATAAAGTAACCACAAATCAGTGTACATACAGTGAGTACTCAATAAATCATGTTTTGAATTAATAGACAATATTTGATAGTAAAATCACATAAATTAACAATAAGAACCACAAATCATAACAAATTTAGTTACACCCACAATTGTGATTAATAAACTGTCTCCGACACGGCCAGACTGACATTCTACACGTCCCCGTGTAGTTATAAAGTTCTTGGTAAATATCGATCGGCCTTTCTGACAAAAAGCTTTAATTAGCAAAAGGTATGTTGTAAAGAAAAATCCTGAATTAGTCCTGAAGTAAAATCATTAGCAAAATTTGCATCATAACCAGTCAAAATAACCATACTGTTACAGACAATACATAGCTCAACCAAAGTAGAGACATAGTCTCCCAGCCGAAATCACACCATGGGATTCGACAAGTAACTTGAAGTCGAATAGACAACCCGCATAGGCGTCAACATAGACAACCCGCATAAGCGTCAAGTTCAACATTCAAATAAAGGAGTCAACATAGACAACCCGCATAAGCGTTATGTTCAACATTTAAATCCAGGAGTCAACATAGACATCCAAACAAGAGTCAACATAGACATCTTGTCAATTCAGCTATAGTATGTCAGCAGCAGATGAATCATTATCAGTGTCAACATTGACATCATTAAAATTGAATGCACATTCAGGCATTTTTCTAATATTGTTACTCAAAGATGTTAACAAATATCATTTTGGATTTACAACCAAAATAACCAATAACAGAGTAACCAATAACAAAGTATCCAATGATAAAGTATCCAATGATAAAGTATCCAATGATAAAGTATCCAATGATAAAGTATCCAATGATAAAGTATCCAATGATAAAGTATCCAATGATAAAGTATCCAATGATAAAGTATCCAATGATAAAGTATCCAATGATAAAGTATCCAATGATAAAGTATCCAATGATAAAGTATCCCATAATAAAGTATGCAACTTTAAACTTCCAGCACTTTTACCTATAACCAGCGTTGCTTGTTCTCTTTTACAGAACAGAATTTACTTTCATCTCCTCACTGTCAACAGTCAGGGGGTACACTGTTATTTTTCAGATAAACTATTCCTCAAACCTCAGAATCACGCTATTGGTTTAGCTGATTTATACTCTGTTAGTATCAATTTTATTCGGAGTTTCAGGAATAGAGCATAGCTGTTACAATCTCAACTTTTGTAATGGTAACAATACTTTCGGTTATAATAACCCCAAAATCTAAATTTAATATCTCACGGCAAAATATGATACTATGATTTGAATAAGCATTCGGTATAACATGAAACTTCACTTTATATTGACCCAAACTCAAACTCAAAATCATTTATTTCAAATAAACCATTTACAGGTACTTTTGAATTGTCAGAGTCAGTCAGTCAGAAAGTTGAAGCTAGTTGCTCGTTCCAAACAGTAGGTTTCTATGGAGAAGAACGAGCAAGAAACTCCATGAACATCACTCTTTTAAAATCAATAATATGTTACAAATTTCGGTTACACCATTCATATTGAATCTAGGGTACAATGTGAGAACAATGTAACAAGTCGTGTACGTTAAAAGAGGTTTAGATAAAAATATAATCATAATAAACAATTCAAAATAAAATTAGAATAACCGAGGCAGCTAAGAGATGACCAGTCCCAACTAACGGCGCCCGTTCACGAACATGACGCACGGATCGGCATCATTTGACGCAACCACTGAAGGGAACCGAATGATCCAACACGCTCGCCACCGTCAGCGAGACATTCCAGTGAGCATGACATACTCCCAACCGCCAGGGCACATTCAAGTCAATGAAAGACATACCTCGTAAATGGTAGCTTTAAATAACATAGTGCTCACATGTATGTGCTATGAAAAATTTATATAATACTAACACATTGAGTTTATACAATGCAAAGATAATGTAGATCTATATCTTCAGCAGCTCCAAAAATAATTAAAAATGCTAATCAATGAATCTATGAACCCTTATGGCTGTGGAGCTAGACCAGCATCCAGCCAAGCATTTTTATCAGTGATGTATTCCCCCAATGAATAATATGCTCGGCTGCATAGTGTGCGTTTTATATAAGACTTAAATTTTGTCTCATTTAGTTGAACAATGTGGGGAGGTATTTTATTGCAACATTTTAAACAGTACCCCATGAAAGAAGTATCTACTTTAGCCAGTCTGAAACTCGGTTGAACTAGTTGGTCCCTATTTCTAGTGTTATAATTATGTCTTTCACCCCTTTTACTAAAAAGATGCAGATTTTTTCTAGCGTACATTATGTTTTCATAGATGTATTGACAAGGTACCGTCATTATGTTAATTTCCTTAAACAGTTCCCTTAGAGAATCGCGCATACGGAGATTGTAAATGGCTCTGATGGCTCTTTTCTGCAGAATAAAAATAGACTCGATGTCTGCAGCTCGTCCCCACAGTAAAATACCGTAAGACATTATACTATGAAAATAACTAAAGTAGACCAGTCTCGCGGTATCCACATCAGTAAATTGCCGGATTTTTCTGACAGCATATGCTGCCGAGCTTAGCCGTCCAGCGAGAGATATTAAATGAGGACCCCATTGTAGCCTTGAGTCGAGCGTGATCCCCAGGAAAACAGTTTTATCAACGAATTCCAGCTTCTCATTATTCAATACTATGTCACAGTCATTACTTTTGACATTTGGTAAAGAAAATCTGATGCACTTCGTTTTTTTTTCATTCAATACTAAATTATTCGCCGTGAACCAATTTTGGACTTGCAGTAAGGCGCTATTTACGTGGTCTAGGTTCTGGGCTCGTCTGTCTATCTTACCATACAAGTAAGTTTACCACACATGTATCAGTAATGAAAGCAGGTACATTCAAACCCAGAGTCATAACAAAATGGAAGCGTCTCACCAGATAGTTGTAGAACATCAGTGGTGGGTACATCACACTTATCTAATCACGGACTTCAACTTATCACGGATGATTAGTTGCTCGAAAACTGACTCAAAGTAGTAGTACTCACTCGAACCTCCCGGCTGTTCTCCGGTAGTCACTAAAGTGACATACTATTGTACCTGGTTTGAACCTAAGAGGGTTGAGAAGAAATGTGTAGGTCAGAGGAAAATGAGACTTTCTCTTAAGATGGGACAAGACACTCAGTTCTTGTTAAAGTTTAAACCTCATGTACTTCGGTAGTAAATGCTAGTAGATGAGCACGGAAAATGAAATTTGGAAACATGGGCCAGTACAGTACAAACAGCAATTTGTTTGACACTTAGGTAGGTAAATAAGGGTAGCGGTAACTGTTGGAGTATGTAAACAATGAAATTAATGTGGGTAGGTGATTTATGAATGCCATTAAAACAGCCTTAGCTCAGCGCTAGGTAATCCCAAGAGAGGAAGCTGTCATAACAAGAGTGGAAAAGACATACGATAATTAGGGAAGCCATGCGGAAGCATTAAGAGGCAATCCCACTTCTGATGTCGGATCGTCAGGTGCGATCGAGGAGGAGTGCCGAGCGGTATAGTACATCGTCAGGACTATAGGCGTTCCCATTATCCCATTAGGGATAAACAACATACCTGTGAAAACAATTACACACTATTAGTAAAGAAAACAATACAAATGGTAATCAGTAACAAGAATAAAGTAAGTTCAAGGTACAGCAACAATACAGTTAATCGAACAGACCATTAAGGTCCCACAGTTCGTACAGTGGCGAAGCCACCCAATAATAAACGAACAAACCCTTAAGGTTTATAGTTCGTACAGCAGCCTAAGCCACCCAATGATAAACGAACAAACCCTTAATGTTCATAGTTCGTACAGTAGCATAAGCCACCCAAATACAAAGTGTATCGCTCGCTAGCAGCAAGCCTATACAGCTATGTGAATATACAGCAGCACTGTACCAGGTAAACCGACAGTATTGTCGGGAGCAGGAACTCTTTTCTGAGTCGAATCCGAGGATCGACTGCCATACTTACGGAGTGCACGCTCTTTTATAAGGCGACGCCCCCCACCTTACAACCTCTCCATACAAGTCTATCCATTGGCGCACGGAAGTGCGTCACGCGTTTACTTGATACAAAACACTACAATGTACTAAATCTAATAAGATTTAATTATAAAGCAATCAAATACCACACTAATAATTGTCATGAATAAACAATAGTGATTTCATAAAGTAATTCGTTTTACATTCAAAGTAACGTGTCAACAATTGTTTTGAATAAAACCATCGATAACAATTATCGAAATAAAGTAACCACAAATCAGTGTACATACAGTGAGTACTCAATAAATCATGTTTTGAATTAATAGACAATATTTGATAGTAAAATCACATAAATTAACAATAAGAACCACAAATCATAACAAATTTAGTTACACCCACAATTGTGATTAATAAACTGTCTCCGACATATATATATGGTACTTACAATAATTAAAATACAGTTATTTCCTCTACTCAGTAGTGTGCTGACTTATAAGTATTCAAATATCGTTGGAAATACCTAACACATTAGTACCTAATTGTAAGTAGGTACTTATTACTGAGTGGATCGTGGCTACGTAAAAGCCATACGGACCGATCGATCAAAGTTAAGCTATGCTTGCCGCGGTCGGTTCAGGGATGGGTTACCATTTATGTCATGCCGAGACACGCCCGTGCCACGGAAAGCACGTAAAGCCGTTGGTCCCGACTCGGCTATCATTCGTAAAATCTTTGGCAGTTGTTATGGGTAGTCACGTAGTAAGGAGTCAGAAAATCGGACAACTAGTCTTACCAACGGCAAGGGGTATTGTGCTATGCAGTAGCTAGCTTGTCGAGGTCAGTCAATTAGGCAGTTGCTATATGTAAAACACTGGTATAATATATACAGATTACAGTTGCATCCGAAGCCGATCCCCACACAGTAAAAACGCTAGACAGTTGATGACTTATGTTTTAAAAATGTACCCCGGCTTCGTATGAATGGAACTAATAAATTATTTCCTTACGTAATAGATATGTTTTCTTTCTGTTGCTGAAAACCCTATGGAAATCCGTACCTACTGTCGCAAAGTACGTATAGTACGTGCCACGAAAGATGAGACTTGACACAGATTTGATTTGACTAGCGCAGTACTCGATTTAAAGGTAAGAGACCTTTACTATAAGGCTGCGGCGCGTAACCTTTATATTTTGTACTACTGTACTTTCCGAGATTAGCCCGGACGAGCATTTCTAAGCGCGGCGAGCATGCGGCGAGGGACTCTAATTTATTAGATAGATAGCGATTTAGGTATTATTAGCATTTATTAATGTAATTCAAATATTATGGTCTTTAAACATCACTCAAGTTTCGAACACAGAGTATCAACTTAAGTCTGTATCATCACTCAAATTGTTCTTCAAGCCAGTTATAAGAACTTTGTTAATCAACAGTTCCGCACGATATCTCTGCAGTGAATTCATTCTCTTTAGTTTACAAGTTACGTTAGCTCCAATAGCGTCAAGTTCTCTATCTAATAATTCTTCATTTTGTTCATAATAATCATCTTCTATTTCTATCTTCACAAACTTATTAGGCATTTTGTTGGCCCTTAATCTTCTTTTTGTTGGTGGTTCATCTTCAGTTATTGATGCTAATACATCACTACTTTGAGATAGAAGTTCGTCATCTTCTGGCGCTGACTCGTAACTGGTTTCATCCTATAAAATAAAAATTCTTGGTGGATCAGTTCACTGACAAGTAGAGAATCAGTCGTCACCTAATGTCATCAATCCAAATTGAAGTTTGAGCAAATATGTATGGACCTAAATAATGTCAAGGTCAGGACTGCAATAATTGTTGTTAATTTACACAATATAAATGTAATAGAAACTTACGTCAAAGTTAGTGTCATCCATATTGATTTCAGCTATTTCATTGTTATTATCTTTATCAAGAAATTTTAGTGCATGGAATTTCCAATTTCTAGGTTCATATTCATAAATTTCCTCACCATTCTGCCCAACGTATTTAGATGCTAAATATTTTTTTTTATCTTTCCTATAAGTGGACCTTAATATATTTATTTTCCGTCGCACGTTCATACAATTCACGGACGGATTCCACCTCTTCATTATTTGTAACAGCACGTCTATTGCTTCACTTCGTTTGTATTTATTGGTGTAATGTTTATGATCAGTGTCCCAAAGTTCAGGTAAATTTTTATAAGCTTTTATAAAGTCTTCTTCCACGGCTCGTGTTTCTTGTATCAGAGATACACTAGCTGTAGATGTTGAACCTTCCTCCTTCATGATCAGTTTTACAAAAGTATTTACTGATGAGAAAAACTGATTTGACAACTTGACGTAGGTTGAACAACTTTCATTGATCGTCTTTTGACAGTTCGGTTCCGGTTCCGTCTCAATTTGTAAGGGTTACTAGTTGTAATAAAAAAATATTATGATGTGAGAGTAGATTCTATTATGAAACAGAAAATGCAGACGTCCACTGCTGGACATAGGCCTCCCCCATGATGAGTTTAGTCTGTGATAATCATTTGCACCCAGATTTACTATACCCACTGTTCCTACGCCAAGACAAGACGTATATTATCTATGAACAAAGTAAAAAAATAATAAAATTAGTTTCGGAAAACAGTGAAAATGAAACTCCGAAGTAGGTACCTACCTATCTATGTTTTACCGGGATATTCTGGCCATGTCTCATTTTATTTTAGCATACGGAACTTACTGGCTAACAGCTAGTCATTCTTTGTTCACCAGAGGGATTGGCGACGTTGCTCGCATCAGAGCGGCACGGCCTCTATGCATCTTGTCTGCTACTGGGTTACCAGCGCCGAACCACGTGGAGCATTCAATGTTTGTAGTTGGTATGTAGGTACCTATACTCCGTTCACAATAAGATTAGACACGCTTGACAAATGGCAGCTGCAAAACACAGTTGTTATTGTAACCACTTTTTTGCTTCTAATGTCACCCTTATACGCCTTACTCACACCATCCTTCTTGCTGTACGTCCCGCCAAGGTCATACTTCAAAAGTATCGTGGAAAAAACAATTATTATTAGGATTAGGTATTAATTGTTTTTTTTTACTACGGTATAGAGGTCAAAATCGGTTGAACGGACTGTAAAAAAAGGTTTGTGTAAATGTCTAACCTTATTGTAAACGGAGTATACCTAATTTTCACGAGACCTTACTTTTACCGCCGGTCTATATCCCACCCAAGCTTATACATAATTATGAAAGTGGAGGCAACACTCAAAATACCGAAGTGAAGAAGACGCTCTCTTTCTGAATGCAAGGAGACAGTGATGTGTTTTCTTTATCATCTTATGTATGCATTATTGCATTCAGAAAGAGTCTGCCCAGTTGTCTTCACTAAGGTAATTAGAGTAGGTAGGTATTGCCTCCACTTTTATCTATAAGCTTCTTGATCCCACCCAAGCACTTCATCAGGGGCGCTAGAATATTAGCACATTTATTTCGCTCCCCTGGGAGATAGGTACGTAACTATTATGCAGATCGGGCCGCAGTTACTTTTGAGAGAAGTAGGTACGTGCAGAACAGAACACGGCGAGCCCGAATATTCCCGATGGGTAACTGGTCGTCAATACTGTTGTCGAACGGGAAAAAAGTTTCGATCGTTCACAGTGTGTACGAACGGGATTTTTTTTCGATTATTTCAATTATTCCCGTTCATTAGCACCCTGTCAAAATATTATTATTGTAATTAGGTACTGTAAAACATATACATACCTAGTTATTTGATTTTGTGTGTTGCAAAATCCCTAGTACGCTGATTTAGTAAAAAACAAGTACCTATTTTGTGATTTTGATGTCAACAGTCAAAAGCTCATCGTTATTTCAATAGGGGCAGGTAGTGGTGTTGACGTTGAAAGTGCTGCGCCAGCTCAGGCATCGAACAAACACGTGAAGACCCGAAGGCCGAAAACCGCACGGCCCAGGCGAAATAGGTAAGTACCTATCTTGGGTAGGCTATCTAATCATACAAGTTGTGCCTCTGATTTTCTTTCGATAAGTTTTGCAGCCCTGCAGTTCCTACCTACCTAACAAGCTATGTAAGGCTAAATAAGAAACCAAGTCGTAAGTAGGCATGATTGGTGCTGTTCATATTTTTAAGTCTATTTCTTTGTAGGGTATCTCCTTCGCTAGTCATCGAAGCAGGTAGTCCACTCCAACCCTGGGCCACAGCGCCGCTGTCCCGTCTGTCACAGCTCATCAGAACATCGAGTGCATCAACAGCATCGCTCAACTCATGTACATCAGAGGAAGAGTCTGACACCAATCGGCGACAGAGGTACTGACGTGTTTTATAGTAAGACGAAGAAAATGTTAATACTTACACTGCCATCTTCAAGATTTTTGCATTGAATATATAAATTATAGTATAATAGTAACATAAAACCTAGGTACTATTCTAAAGATCATTCATATCACAGCTGTATTCTAAAGATCATTCACATCACAGCTGTGATTTGTGAAGCTATTGTGTGCAGAATTATCTTCCATTCAAGTAGTATAGCTGTATAGAACTTATGATGTTAGGTGATTTGCTGTTTCTACTTGAAAACTAGTCAAATTACTATATAAAAGAGTAGTGCTGTATGTGGCCATAACTACTTAGAACTTAAATGTGTTAACTTAAAGCTTTAACCTAAGTGATAATAATAAGTACAAATCAAAATGTATTTATTTTCTAGGTATAAGTATAATCGGTAGGTATCTAGTGCTAGTCAGGTCCTAATCATAACTATGTTTTCTTGTATCTATTGTGAAATAAAACAAAACATAGTTTTAATTAATATAATTTATTATATCGCCCCTAACTCGCTGCTGTGAAAACCAATATAACGTAATCAAATGCAAAACAATGTACCTAAAGGTTTAACATGAAAATAATAATAATTTGGAATAACTGTTGTTTTTTTACGATGGCATAGCTACGTAACTAAAATGCAAAATGAATTGGTTGAACATAGATACAACTAATATAAAAAAAAAATATCGAGTATGACTAGACATAAGATTTGTCCAAAACGTAAAGCGGTGAACGCACTACATCGTATTAGACTAATATAAAATGACTGTGATTATGTATAGTCTCTGGATTATTATAAAATGGCTCAAATGTAATCGCTTTGATTGATGACTGCGTTCAAACGCTTTATAATTCATCTGCACACTTTGATGCCCGGTTTCTGAGCTCCCCTCAATGGTGCCAATTCTGTTGTGCATGAGATAAACATATTTTAAGCTATTTATATCTCTTTCTCCTTAATAGAACAAGAAAGAGACAGATATTAACAAGAGCTGTCAATTTAAGTTGATCTAAAATGTCCATACAATTAGTTGACATTTCCGTATGTCTATTCTGTTGCAATCTCCCTCAGCGAACACCTAAGTGAAGTGAGCTGTCATCCGTCCCGATGCTAGGGACTGACAAAGCAGACGGACGAATGACAGTTCACTTCACCTATACCCTGTATGTCTATTCTGTTACAATCTCCCTCGGTGAACACCTAGGTGAAGTGAACTGTCATCCGTCCGTCTACTTTGTCAATCCCTTGCATTGGGACGGATGACAGCTCACTTCAACTAGGTGTTCACCGAAGGAGATTGTAACAGAATAGCACTGCTGTTCACAATAAGATGACATAAACACAACCTTTTTTACAGTCCCTTCAACCGATTTTGACTTTTATTCCGTAGGCCTAAGGATGACATTAGAAGCAAAAAAAATAACAACTGTTAACTGCAGTTGTCATTTGTCATGCTACCATCGCAATATGAGTCAAAATCGGTTGAACGGACTGTAGAAAAGGTTTTTGTAAACGTATAATCTTATTGTGAACAGGGTATAGGTGTTCACCGAGGGAAATTGTAACAGAATAGACATACAGAACGTATTGATTAAAAATACGGCGAAGTTTAAGGAAAAAACGAATTTGACATGTCTAACTTAGTTCTTTTCTGTCGCCGTCCTTTTCTTCAACTGCCTGACGGTAAGAGATGCCAATTGCCTAATTTTAGTTTAGTTTGTGAACAAGGGAATCGGTACCAATATCTATTGACTCAAAAATGTTAAGCTAATTTTTTATTATCTATTTAGAAACGCGATATCGTCCCATGAAATAGTACTATATAGCTATCGAATAAATAAACTACCCATAAAAAAAAAAACTTCAAAAACCAGGCATTACACAGCTATCTACAGTGTGCAGGATAAATAAACAATAAATACACATAATTGTATGTATGAATACACTGTTCAAATGTTGAATGTAAAACGAAGTTCTGAAGCCCTTTAGAAAATTTTGACAAAGATGTTTTTGTGTCCGAAAGTGTGACCCTCAGCGAATTGGTATTCTGTACTCTCCTTAGAAATAGCAATAGCCAGATAGAACTAAACCCTTTCAATTATTCCAAGAATTTTGTTGTCATGACACTAAAAACACTACTATATCAAAATACTATGCAGTTTTCATAGTGGGGTTACCCTCAGTACGTGATACTATAGCAAAATGTGCAACCATGGTCATTGACCTCATGGATCTGCTGTGTATTATATAGTTTCAACATGTTCGTCTACTCTCACTGTACTTGGCATGACGTTTGAGAGTAACCAAATAATCAGAGTTAATTTCATCCTTTCATTTATAGTAAAACTTACCAAGACAATCTCAGTAATACCACCTTTATCTCAGCGTTCGTGCTCGTCCCGCCATATTCCAATATTATTTGTATCATTTTTGTGTCAGTTTCAATGATATTAACGAGTGGCAGTACTTCTCCCACCTTTAACAGATCGACAACAATGAGGGTAGTGAGGAAATCACATGATGATATGCAAATATAGCATACACACAAGATAATAATCAAAATCAACACAGCAAGTACACAGTGATGTAAAAAATACAAGTACAAGATAAAGGGCATATAGAGAAACATGGAAATGTTACAATATGTAACGCAAAAACATTGTCAATGTTTAAAAATATTGGTTAACATATATCAAAGATGTCCCGCCTTTGTGGTGAAGTATGCTCGTCAGTATTGGTAAAAAAAGTGATGTCATATCTCTGGATATGCGATTCTGTGAAAAGCACATTTAAAATATGCAAACATCATAAAACGAATACGATAAAACAGTGAACCATGAGATTAGTACAGAATCTATCTACGAGACGTCAACGTAAGAATTGCACCTAATAAATAGGAAATAACATGATAACTCAAATACACGACGACTGTTGAGAAATGTGACTTTTGACGTGTGACAAAAAAAAAGCACAAAGGTCAATTTATTATATTGAAACGATATTCATTAATTTAGTGTTTGCAAAATATAATTCTTCTTCAACAAGATTTGTCCTATTTTTCGCCATACGCCAAATATCGTGCGACGGTAAAAATAGTAAATTAGGGTCCTATTTTAATAAACACTTTCACGAAACGTACATGACATCAGAAATAATAAAATTCACCAAATAAAATAATTTCAATCGACACGTTAAAACCTCAGAATATTGTGAGAAAGAGTAAAAAGCACAACAACGATGTATATTGTTAGAGTTAGGGTCACTTACCTCCAGGGACTGTGGACAGAAACCATGATTATAAATAAAATGAACACAATAGTGAATCAATATACACTTTATATGCTTAAAAATTAATACAAGTTTGAGGGAGTTTGCGCCCTCGGTGCCGAGTTGAGCGTCAAAGCCGCGTCGAACTAAGTGAACAGTGTCGAGAGGAATGTAGATAGTATTACATTACCTTTATTTCATTTATTTCTCATATAGACTAACACCTAATTAAACCGAGGCTATATAACCGTACATCACTTGATACCAGCATTACAACCTACGAGCTGTCAAGAGAGATGTGGCGCCAAACATTATAACCTAACTTATGCTAAACATAGTTTATACATGAATTGGGAGTACTATTTTCATGATTTGTTACTGATTTTGTGAAAAAATTAATTTGGTAATCTCCAAATTCACGTGGATATTACACAGGTATTTATAGGACAGTATGCGTGTCAACTAGTCACTCAGCACAGTGCAATTACCTCGGCTCCTCGCGGCGTGGTGTCCGCTTTTCGTTCATTCTCTCTATAGCTCCGTGGTAGGTCGTATCATTCTGTTACATCTTTTAAGGCAGTGTGGCTTTCTAACTTATACCTGGACAGACTGGCATGTCAAATGATCAATATTGGCACATAAACAATCATAACATTTCAGTGTAAAAAGAACATGATATAACACAGTTCAAAATACCACACAGCCGTAAGTTAAAATAATATTGTGTTCGTAAAAAATAATCTCATCATATACGTTTTGTTGACAATGTTCAAGTGTTAGTTACCCACAAGAAATAAATATGTGATAAGAGTCTATGTACTGTCTGTATAGTGACACGAGAGTCCAGATGTGAGTAGACCTCATAAAGGATGTCTGGTCGTCTATTGATCTTTTTGTATTTATTTACAATAATAAATAGTAATTAAAACCTTTAAAATAATCAGATCATACAGGTTGAATGTGTGACTCGAGTGCTGTATCTGTTCAGTCCGGTAGAGGTCGACTCAGATCCAGGCGCGCGCGCTCTAACTGAAGGTTATTTATTGTGGGTCATCAGTAGCTAGGTGTTGCAGCAGTTGTATGATGCGTTCATTTTCCAAGTTATAAACTATTTCGTTAGAATGTACAACGGGGGAGTCAGGCGGCGGCTGCTCTCCTGGCCCTCCGTCGGCGCTCTGCAATCACACAAACAAACGAACATGGCAACACTTGCTACGTAACAAATCGTGGATTTTGCGCTCACGAGCAGGCAACCCCGGAACTGGCCTACATCTGCAACACTACACACACTAAATAGTCGGTGTTCAACACATCTCACAGATAACTACTAGACACGTCAATATAGCATATTATAAATTTACATTATGTTTGTATGACATGCAAACTGAAATAGAATAAATCATAAATTAAGACATTGTCATGCATTTCGTCAATATGGTTGTGATATATAACGGAAAATGCCTGTAAAATAAAGATTAATTTGCAATGTAAAAATAAACCAATCACCTATGCTAAAAATACACAAAATATATCATAACATGCTGGATGAAATACTGTTCAAATTAAAATAAACCAGGATTTGGTAAAAGCTTGATTGAAAAGAATGTCCGTGGAGTTTATTGCTCGTTCTTCTTCAATGTCATACATTACAGGTCGATTGTGACCATTAGAACCACTATATTGTTCCAATTGTCTCTAGTAAAATTGTGAAAACGCCAATCGATGGTAAGCAATAAATAAGCTACATAAAATACATAAAAAGTACATAGGTAATTTACATTCATTTCATTTACATTAATCATTATTTATCATCATGATACAAATTGATTCATCCAAATATAGACTATAATTGATGAAGATTTATTTACGGCATTTTCAGTATTATTGAAAATGTTGTATGTTGTTTCTAATAACAATCTGTCATACGCTATAAAATAGAAGAAGTATTTTTATAAATATATGAACACAAAAGAGCATTCGATATGTCATAAAATAAACCAAAATTAATAATAAAACAGGCAAATATGAACATAAACACGTATCATGTAGTAATAGATAAGAACAAGTTATCCTAAGCACAAAACTTAAAATACACAACCAAATAATACACACAACAACGGGTATAGTAGTATCGTACATGAAACACTGTTTTTTATGCGACTGTTGGCATCATACACAAGAACTTGGAGCGACACATCAGCCGAAATTACGCGTGCTTGTGTTTCCTTTGAAAAACTACGAGACCTAATTGAAGGTCTAAGAAAGCACATCGTATTTTCCGTAGATATGTTATTGGACTAAGCACGGTAAATCTAAGCGTGTGTTTACATGTGCACAAAATAGATAGGTTCAGAAGGTCGGCGCTATACAACAAACGAAATTAGGCAGGCAAGCATAAAGCGCGGTGCGTGCGTGTATTCGTTTGGTGTATAAAATCGAACTTCTTTTTTTTACCTATTTATTTTGTGGTGTGTGCGTGTGAGATTAGGGATGGTACTCACGGCCTATTGGTGATGGTCGGCGCTGGGTTGTCCGGGGTAGTGGTAGGGCTGGTAGCCGGGGTACACCTGTGGTGCGTACACGCCGTATTGCGCGTACTGGGAGCCCGAGCCCCCCGCGCCGCCTGCACCCCCCGGGGGGCCCGCGCCCGGGGTCGTGCTGCCACCACCGCCGCCGCCGCCACCGCCTCCGGTCGACTGGATGGCATGACAATGTTAAATTGAAAATTAATATAATTTATAAATTAATTATAGTTTAAGCCCCATTGGTACGCCTCCCACCAGATGGTCCGACGACATCGTCAAGGTCGCGGGTAACCGGTGGATGCAAGCGACAGGTTGCCGCGAGTTGTGACGTTCTATGGGGGAGGCCTATGTTCAACAGTGGACGTCTTTTGGCTGATGATGATGAAGCAGACGAAGTTGCGGATTAAAAAGCAGTCCATGTCCTTTTTTGGGGTTCAATCTATCTTCATATAAAATTTCATCGAAATCGATTCAGCCGTTTCGTTGCGAAAACGTAATAGACAACAGTTAATTTAACATTTATGCTGTTTCGTCGTGAAAACGTAAGGGACAGAGTTACTTTAGCATTTATAATTTTAAAATATGGAAAGTATGGTCTATATAAATAATTCTTATTAATAATTAAATCTTAGATCATGTCATTCACTCATTCAACGACAGATCACTAGTGCACAGTTGTAATAATACCAAATGGCATATGATGGCTATGTGAACACAGCAGACAAATCCTTATATTTCACCTCGGCCCATATCATATTTTGTGGGCAGGTCAAATTGACTGTAACAGTTGCATTGCACATGGTTATAAATCGCTAAACACTTCACTATTTGTGTCTAGTATCGACTTGCTCTCCGTCAAATAGTTTAAGTTTTCTAGTTTTACTTCACCTTGAGTTTGATCTGCGCCTCTATAGCCTCGGCCTCCTTGAGCTTGCCGATGCTGCGGTAGTACTCGGCCCACTGCGCGCTGTAGTCGGGCTGCGAGGCGGCGGCCGGGGGCGCAGGCGCGGCCCCGGGAGGCCCGGGGGCGGAGCCCGAGCCCGCGCCCACAGCCGGTGGAGTGCCGCCACCGCCGTTGCCACCTGTTATCATAGGTTATATACAGGTTCGCGATGACAATAGCACATTAAGAGCGCCCTTCCCCATCGAACGAACTCCAACGCGAGCGTGATTGTTTTTTTTTTTTGTTTCAACCAACGCAAAGTTCGAAAACAAACGAGTGAGTGAGAACGCGATAACATCACAGGAAAATTGGCGCGCGGAAATTTCACAAAACTTGTTCCAGGACATACGTGTTTTTAAAAAAACCTTACAAGTTTTTGGTAAAAATATTTGTACTTTAGAATCTCCATTACATGTGCAAGGTTTCTATGAAGTTGTTTTTAAGTTTGATTTTACTTTTTCAATGTATGAGTGCATTAATGGTGCAAAAAACTGATTTTCGGACGTGTTTACTGAATTGGTTTCTCAAAAAAGTTTATTTATGGCTTCCTACAAACCTAGATTTAAACCACAAGATACCTGTGTGTTAAAAATATTTGGAAAATAATTTGTTATAACGCCGTAATCGCGTACGAGCTTTTGTATGGGAAATATGACGGGATGGGCACTCCTAAAGGATCATGGCATGATTTGGTAATAGTTTTTATTGAGCAAAAAAAAATTCAATTACTAGCGCGACTTCATTTGCGTGAATGTCGGTTATCGCGGATTAACAGACAGAGTTACTTTCGCATTTATAATATTGGGATGGATGGCGCCAAAGGCTCTTCTCACAGATAAGTTAATCAATATTTTAAATGCTATTTTGTTTACATTTATTATGCTTTTTAGTATGTTTGAATTTTTTTTTATTCGGTGATAAGATTTATTTGATAATTAAAAATATTCTTCCTAGTATTGCCAGTACTTTCGTTTTTTTCCTTATCTTTGTCCCCACATTGTATATTTTATTGAGTTCAGATAAATCTGTTCTAATAGACTATGGAGGGTATAGGTAAAGAGCACTATCTCAAAGGGTGGGAAAGTTGAAAAAGCGACTAGCTTTAAGCAGCAAGGTAACAGTTCCAAACCCCGCCAAGATGGCGCTTGCGTAGGCACAGAGTATAATAATAATATGTGGGGACATTTTGGCAAGTATGGTATGAATGTAGCCATAGATCCGTGAATGTAGCAGTTGTTGACGAATTGAAGTATTATTAGAAAATGTTTACCGGGCCGCGATTGTAGCGCCACCCTTATGTGGCACATTTTAACGGACACTTTTACACACAGAGACAATCTACCCATAAAATAGACGAAGATCAATAATGAAGTTAGCCGAATATCAATTTTCCTTAAAAGAAATTAAGCAAAACAATTCCTCACCATCCATGCCTTGCTGCTGTTTGGCCTGCTGCTCGATGGCTTCGGCCTCGCGCATCAGTCCCAACGAACGATAGTAGTCGATCCATTGCTGAGAGTAGTCTGGCTGTCCAGTCGCTGGGTTGATCTGCACCTGTTGCTACGCAATGATGACATAAAATATGCTTAAGAAACGAATCTGACAAAACAGTACTAGGTACAACTGTTGAGATACAATGTTAAAGTTTAGTCTAGCAACACTCTTAGGCTAGTGTCTATGATTCTTGTACTTTTGTCTATGAGTGCTCTTGCTGTAATTCTATTGTCTTTGCTAATAAACCCTGCTAAAACAGACTAATTTTGGTTCGCAATTACTGCCCCTGTTTACAACAACAATGCAAAATATCTGAATACTTGAATGAGACACTCACATGTTTCAATAGGGTATTTTACTCTTTATGAGAAAAAATCTATAAATATGTTATTGAGACGGTTTAGGCATAAAGCAGTCGGAAAATGTAAGTTTAAGCTCATAAAATAACAAAATATATTTTTTTAATTAAATTCAAAGTTTTCAATATTTTTAATCTGTTTTATAACACCATGAAATGGTAGTGGCCATGTTGTTACGCCGTACGGCTGTGTAAACTAAAAATTGTCAACTGTCAGTCAACCGATTGGCGTAGGCTTTGTACTTTTATTATTTTCGTAACCAACGTATTTTTTTAATTATTACACCTATTACAAAATATGCTTTTAATTATTTTTAAACTATACACAATTATCATATTTAATATGAGCGCATTTGATACAAAACGAACTGACGTCATTTCTGCTGAGGAATATGGCGTCCAGTAACAGGCGTTTTCGTCAAACTACGCGCGAAATTTGAAAAAAATAAATTTAGATGCTTTTTATGGCACTTATCTATCGAATCAAAATTTTGTGGTTTTTTTGTGGTTTTTTTGTGGCATATTATAGTACCGTCGTACGTACTGTTTTGTTCTTCTGCTGTTCGTAACACTTTTATTGTATTACATTTATATACATGTGTGTCTTTTATTCTCTGTATAATAATCTTGTTTGTGTCTATTGTATGTAATCATTGGCAAAATATAACCCCAAGACCAAATAATTTAAGATCCTTATTGCAAATTCCTATGTTTAATAAATAAATGATTCTATTCCACTTCTTCATTTTATTTCAATAGGGTATTTTACTCTATACGAGGAAAATTCTATAACGATACATCGTAATTTTTTCATTATTACAAAATATGCTTATAATTATTTTTAAATGATATACAATTATCATATTTAATATGAGCTCATTTGATACAAAACGAACTGACGTCATTTACGCTGAGCAATATGGCGTCCAGTAAGAGGCGTTTTCGTCAAATTACGCGCGAAATTTGAAAATTTAAAATTTTGATGCATTTTTATGGCACTTATCGATTGAATAAAAATGTTGTGTTTTTTTTTGGTAGCATATTAGTACTACAGAATTTCATTGAGACACTTTTCAAAAATGGGTGTAATACCCTATTCTATCGTTTTGTTTATATGGAGTGTCGTGGGTGTGGTAATAGTGCGTACCTGTGGGCCTTGCTGTTGCTGAGGCTGGTGCCAGTGCGGGTTGTACCCCCAGGCGGGCGGGCCGGCCGCGCCCCCCGCGCCGCCCCCACCCCCGCCGTAGTACTCGCCGCCGTTTCCTCCGTTACCGTTCCCATTTCCATTGCCACCGTTGCCTCCATTGCCTTCGTTGATGAAGTTCACCGGCTAAAGATGTGAAGATGTTCGAAAAGTAATTTTACGCGTGGAATCTTGTAATTAGCCATCGTATTGTTACCCATAAAACAAAATATGCTGTGTTGAGTGCCAAGCTCCATGTGTGTGGCTGGTAGTCTTGACTAGTGAATAAAACTGCGTGACATCTAGTTGATCTAGTAAAAACTGTATTGTAGGTACTGATTATCAAAACACAAAGATGACTGTGGGCGCACGGTAAAGGTGTAGGCGAGCGAGTGGTTACCGCGGTCCGACCGAGTTTGGCACTCAATATGCAGCATAAACGGCCGTATTATTTGATTGCGTTTAGAATTATGTCATTTTTTCACTGCACGAAGGGATTGCAGACCTTAGTAAGTATTTGATATTAATTTTAGCTTGATAGTTCCAACCGTCCCGGAGAAAAAAGGTTTCGACAAACAGACGTACTGTAACGAGTCTTTTATGCTCGTTACATGTATCGCCATTTTTTGTCACTTATTTCAAGGTCCCACTTGACTGTAGTGTTGCCATTTTTATAATTTAGTGGTTATGGTTTTAGTTAAGTGGTCACACTACATGATTTCTTAAAGTAGCACATAGTAACACATAACATAACAACATTGCAATTTCAATTTTTTTTTTACAGTACGTACTGTTAGTACGGGCTTTAGAAAAGCCTTTTTAAAAAAAACAATTATTTAAATGGAAGTCAATTATATTTAGTGAAATGCACAATTACAGTAGTTAATGGGAAACTTGGTCAATATTCTGACTTGCGACCTATCCGGTAGGAGTCTTAACCCGAACTGACGCTATGGCCTGACTAATCTACTAAGTCTAGAAAGGAAGTGATGATGGGGTGCTGACTAGGCACTTAAGGGTGTATTCTAGGGATGTAACAACCCCCCCTTTAAGAGGAACTTTACGGTTTTCGTGGAAAGTTACGAGTTTATTCTTAACCTTGGAAGAGGAATTATTTCAGGTTCTGAATCATTATCTATGGTGTTATCGTTTTGTAATGGTTTTGCTTTGCAGCCAGAATATTTTCCAAACTTCTTACAAAGTTTGTAACTAATGAAAATTAAAATTATAACGATAATAAGGTAAGTTAAAAGTGGATAGTGAGAACTATATTCAATTAGGTTGGGACTAGAATTATTTATAATTTTGTCGACATCTGATAACATTTGGTTGTTGATAACACTAGGTAGTTTTTCTAAGTCTATATTTGACAATTTAGAGAATAACAAATTGGGCTTTGATATATTAAACATTTCCAGATTACAACAGGTTTCATTAATTAGATTAAAATCGGAAACTATAGTTTTAACGTTTATGTTAAAATTGTTCTTTCCAAACAGTTGTTTACTTTTACAAAAAGCTATACAATTAGGTCGAATGTTAAGTACACCAGTACCTAATATTTTGAATTCTACTAAATCAGATTTACACTGGATAGAAAGTCTAGTCGGTTCGGATTGAACAAATATCCATTTGTTTCCTTGCAATTCTTGCCAAATATCTATCTGACCATACATTAATTTAGTTTGACAATACTTAGGTATTTCTGTTACAATTTTTGTTAGTATATCAGTTTCACAGGTAGGTGTTTCTTGAATTGAGCGTGTATCAATATCATCACAAATATAAACTCTGTTTACGGGCTCAGTACAAGATTTTAGATTACTTATACAGGTGTATGTGTTTATCTTTACTAATGCCAACATAATTACAAGATGGAACAATCATAGCATAGGAGGTTGGTTTTTCCATGTTATGCGGTATAGGTACTGAAATAGATTTAAATAGGTCTAACTCAAAAGAGTGTACAAGGGGAATTTTGATTACAAAGACTAACTTATTGTTTACAAAATAACATGACAACTTTGACATATCAATCAAAGCATTAATAGTATCTAAATCTAAATCTAAAGGTAATTCTTCGTAACTAGGTAATTTTCTAACATTACTTACTAGTTCATTATACAGCTGATTTGGTGTCATGACCGATGGGTGAAGAGTATTAGTTCTAGTAAATAACATCGAATTTACAAGGTCATCTAATTTAAATGACAGATTAAGTAGACAAGATAATAGTTCATTATAGACATCATTTAACTTTGATTTAATATACAACTTATCGGATATAATTGACAGATTACTAAAAGTACTAGATAGATTAATAATAGCGTCATTCAAACGGACTTCGTTTATAGTTATAGTTTCAAGAGTTTTGTTGTAACGGGATAAAGCAGTGCTTGTTACAAGAATATTATCTTTTAAAATAGACGCAAGTTTAATATTATTATTATTTTGGGTTTGAATAGCGTTATTATATCGTATGGCATCGTCTTCATCCATTGTGCCAATGACTTGTTTGAAAAGAGAGCCAACTCCTGCTAACCAAGCGGATCTCTTTTCTCGCCCAGATGTTAAGTGAGATAAGGCATTATAGTCTTTCAGAATATCGCTAAGTCGTAAGACCAGAGGCTGTAGTATATTTGTACATTCGGATTCTTTAAGTATTGTATTTTGTTGACACAAAAGCATAGAAGTTTTGAGTGCATTGTTTATGTTATCTATGTGGGGTTTTAAATATGTTATATCTACAGGTACAAGTAAATGAATATGATCTCTAGTCTGTTTCATGATTCCTATTGGGTCGAAGTATATACCAGGGCTTTTAGTGACTTGTTCGATGGTATCGGATGTTGCAAAGGACAGGAATGTAGATATTCTGAAATATATTATACAAAATATTTAACTAACATTATTTTTTTATATGTTAAAACTAGGTTTGTTAGATTAAGATATAATACTAAGATAATAACTAAATATTAGTTGTTTCCGCCAGTTTTAATTCATCATAGTGATATTTGACATGACGGCGATTAACGAGAAGGGTTAACGTATTGTTGCCATTAATCTTTATGACTTTATGTGGACCTTTCCAGATAGGCGACAGAGCTTTGTTCTGCCGCGGGTGGTGTTTGATATACACCATATCACCAGTTTTGTATTTTATGGGTCTGGTTCTTTTATCATAATAGTCTTTTGATGAGATCTTAGATTTAAGAATGTTTTCCACGGCTTTCTCTCTAGAAAGTCTCATTCTTTGTTGAAGTATACGGACATAACTAGGATATGTAGGTTCTAATGCCGTATCATAAATAGAAGTGGGTATAAATGGTTTGCAACCAAATAATAATTCGTATGGTGTATAATTTGTGGTGCAATGGACTGTGGTATTGTAGGTTAACATTGCCGTGTAAACGTATCTCGGCCAGTCATTTTGGTTGTCATCGACGAAAGACTTTAAATATTCTTTTAGAGTCGCATGACTTCTCTCTAACGCGCCTTGAGTTTGTGGATGATAAGGACTAGACCATAACTGTTTGATCTTCAAAAAGGTACAGGTTTGTTTAAATAGTTCCGCCGTGAAGTTGGTTCCCTGATCTGTGAGGATGGTTTTGGGGATACCAAACTGGGATATGAAATGGATTAAACATTCAGCGGTTTCTTCTGCCGTGGCATTTCGGATAGGATAGCCTGCTGAATATTTCGTAAGGTCATCCTGAATTGTTAAAATGAATCTAAGTTTGGCCGCCCCTGATTCGGGCAATGGTCCAACAATGTCAAGTGACACGCGTTCAAAGGGTTGTGTAGATGTAGATGTGATCTGCATAGGAGCTCGATTGGTTCTACGCAGGGCTTTATTGGTTTGACATTGTTCACATTTTCGGACATAGTCTTCGACATCTCTGCGCATATTACGCCAATAATATTTTTCTTGGATTCTACTAAGCATTCTATTTGAGCCTAAGTGACCTGATATAGGAATATCGTGGTTTTCTTTTAAGATTTTAACAATTTCAGTTGGAGAAGGATAAATTATGATGTTTTTGAAAATATGGACAGTGATTGAAGTAGTATGAAACAAGTATGAAATTATATTATGAATCTTCATAAAACTATGTGAATCAAATGGATTACGAAAGTCTGTTATAGCGAATTCAGTTATGTTTTTATTAATTAATTCAAATTTCAGATTTTTAAGGCTTTTAAAAATATCCTCATAATTGCACTGATCGAAGTGATGGACTTTTACAAAAAGTAAGTAAGATTTTAAATTGTTATTTTCGAAGGAGAGAAAGGAATGTAATGTCCTTTCTTTTTCAAGGATATCATTTGGTTCCGGAAGTTTATCGATAATTTCCGAAATATAAGGATTTGACTCGTCAAGGTCAATGGAAGTTGGTATGATAATGGTTTTTAATTTTGTTTTTAATAGGGTTTCACTATGTTCGTGAATTATAGTATCAAATTGATTTAATTTACTATTTATCTTTTTCAGGCATTTAGAGTAAGTATCGTCGTCGTTCAGGACTTCAGGAGGAGTTGGGATATCAAGATCTTCAGGAAGTTCAAAGTCATCAGGTAATTCAATATTTTCAGGTAAGTCGATAAAGTCAGGTAAGTCGGGAATTTCAGGTATTCCAGGACTTTCAGGATTAAAAGGAGGGATTTCAGGCTGTTGAGCCGGAGGTGGAACACTTACGGGTGGTACTTTGTCGGTAAGTACGTGAGCGGTATCTGGGAATCGAATGGATTTCACAGGGTAACGAGAAAGAGCGTCAGCGTTACTATTTATTTTACCCTTTTTATATTCGATCTCATAGTCATATTCCTCGAGTTTTAATCTCCATCTAACTAGCTTGGAGCCTGGTTCTTTGCAATTAAATAGCCATTTAAGTGGTTTGTGATCAGTTACGATTTTAAATTTGTAACCATAAAGATATGGGCGGAATATTTTCGTCCCAAAAATAATAGCCAGACATTCCTTTTCGGTTACGCTGTAATTAGTTTCAGCTTTATTTAGTGTGCGCGAGGCAAAAGCAATTGGGCGGTCTTTTCCCACCTCGCCTTGAGAGAGTATCGCGGAAATTGCGTAATTTGACGCATCACACGTCAGGACGAAAGGTTTAGTAAAATCAGGATATATTAAGACGGGTGCTGAGATTAACTTATTTTTTAGTGTTTCGAAAGCAAGTTGTTGACTATTAGTCCAATCAAATGGTATATCCTTTTTCAACAAGGATGTAAGAGGTTTTGCTAGTTTGGAAAAATCCTGCAAGAAGCGACGATAATAAGATACCAAACCTAGGAATGATTTTACGTCCTTTGGACATTTAGGGATAGGAAATTCACTGACAGCTTTTATTTTCTCGGGGTTAGGTTTTAAGCCTGCTTCACTAATGGTGTGACCAAGATAAGTAACTTCTTTACGAAGAAACTCACATTTGTCTGGTTGCAACTTGAGGTTGAATTTTCTCAATCTCTCAAATGTGTGGGATAATTTCTGGACATGGGATGTAAGATCATATGAATATATTACGATGTCATCTAAATATACATAGCAATGTATACCTTGAAGGCCTGACAGGACTGTGTTCATGAGCCTCTGAAAGGTTGCAGGGGCATTTTTGAGACCAAACGGCATTCTTATGAATTCGTAGTGACCTTCTGGTACACTAAAGGCAGTTTTAGGGACATCTTCAGCTGCAATTCTTAATTGATGAAAGCCTGATGCTAAATCAAGAGTTGTGAAGTATTTACTTTTACCTAGCTGGTCTAGGATTTCGTTAATTTGTGGAATTGGATAGCTCTCACCAATAGTAATGTCGTTGAGCTTGCGATAATCAATCACTATACGCCATTTCTTTTTTCCTGAGGCGTCCACTTTTTTGGGTACTATCCAAATGGGTGATGACCATGGGGAGGTAGATGGTTTAATAATATTTTGTTCCAGCATCTTACTAATCTGGGTTCTGACCTCGTCTTTATGAACTTCTGGAAATCTATAAGATTTTACATTTATAGGTTGAGAGGAGCTTGTTTTAATTTCATGCTCGATGGCACTGGTTGAAGTGAGTTCATCGTCAGGAAGGTAGAATATGTCTGCATATTGACTACAGATGTCATAAAGAACTTCGGACTCTTCAGAGTTTAAATGGGAAGTTCGTAGCTGTTTAAGGACCCCGTTTGTTCTCTCATAACAATTGACGTTAGGTTGAGTTAAGCATATTTCATTTTTAGTTATCGGGATTAAGGTTAAAGAGAGGTTAGGATTTATTGAAATAGGTTTTTCAGATACGTTCAGGATCGATACATTTATTCGATTGTTACTTTTTATTTTCACTATCGAATTAGCTACTAACAATTCATCAGAAATATGTTGATCCAAAATTATACCTTCCTTGACTTCTGGGTTTTTAACTGAACATTCTATGATGGTTTCGGTTCGCGGTTGTATTATGTAAGACGGATGGTTGAAGGACAACTTTATATGATGATGTGCGATTTCCAGCGTACCTGAATCATAATTAATTCGGCAGCCGCTTTTAATGAATAGGTCATTACCTATAATACCATCATAGGGAAAACTTAAGTTATCAAAGATATGAAATTTATGTAATACTATGTATCCAGGGGATAGACTTAAGTCCAGAGTAAGGTTACCGTGACTCGTAATCGGGTCCTTTGAGTCAATACCTTTTATTTTGACATTGTCAACCTCTAATTCAAGAGGTTTGGATAAACATGATTTTTTTAAAATACACAAGGATGCTCCAGTGTCTATCAAAAGGGTAAGTGGTTTTTGGCTGACAGACGACTGGGCGACGATATAAGGTAAGTATGTTTTTAGATTAGTGTTTACTTCGTATATTTTATAATCATCGTTGTTTTCTTTTTCAGGGATACACATGGATTGAAGAGGATTGGAAATGTCTTCAGTTTGGGGCTGGTTACCCTGTCGCGTGACATTATGAGAGCTGCCAGTTTGGGGCTGGTTACCCTGTCGTATAGCTCTAAGGAGAATGTCTTCAGTTTGGGGCTGGTTACCCTGTCGCGTGACATTGTGAGAGCTGCCAGTTTGGGGCTGGTTACCCTGTCGTATAGCTCTAGGGAGAATGTCTTCAGTTTGGGGCTGGTTACCCTGTCGCGTGACATTATGAGAGCTGCCAGTTTGGGGCTGGTTACCCTGTCGTATAGCTCCAAGGAGAATGTCTTCAGTTTGGGGCTGGTTACCCTGTCGCGTGACATTGTGAGAGCTGCCAGTTTGGGGCTGGTTACCCTGTCGTATAGCTCTAGGGAGAATGTCTTCAGTTTGGGGCTGGTTACCCTGTCGCGTGACATTATGAGAACTGCCAGTTTGGGGCTGGTTACCCTGTCGTATAGCTCTAGGGAGAATGTCTTCAGTTTGGGGCTGGTTACCCTGTCGCGTGACATTATGAGAGCTGCCAGTTTGGGGCTGGTTACCCTGTCGTATAGCTCTAGAGGATAAATGGTGATTGAATATAGGTTTAATGGCGTCGTCTTTTAAAGTTCGTCTCGTGCGACACCTTGTCGAGACGTTTGGTAATTTAAATTATCCTGATCAGATTCTAAATCATTTGTAAAGGAATTTTCTTCGTCCTTTACGAAGTTTACATGAGGGTTTTTGGGCTTCAAAGAATGTTGTTGCGCGGAAGAAGTGAATTTATTGTTATATTTTTTATTATTATATTCGCGCAATTTACATTCGGCTAAAGTATGACCTTCTTTCTTGCAGTACCTGCATACCGACGAATCTCTAGAGGAAGAAGGTTGATTATTATAATTAGGTTGATGTGGCTTAGGTGGAGGTCTAGTGTTGTCCTTTTTAAAGTTAACATGTTGCTTGAATGAGTATTGCTGAATCTTTTCTTCGGAAATTGCATAGTTGACAGCCTCGTTCAAGTTTTTTGGATCTCTACATCTTACAATGTTAGCTATACGAGGATGTAACCCTATGTTAAATGTATGAAGCGCTAAATCCTCCATCGCAGCCACTCTACCAACAAGTTCACTTTTCTTCATGTTGGAAATTGTTACTTCTGTAAGTAATTTGGATAAGCAAGTTTCGACTCGCAGGTGAAATTGGCTGACCGTCTCCTGGTTAGTTTGATGACACTCTTGAAGTTCGGTAAGTAAATGGGCGTAATGCTTTCGCTCACCGAATTGATTTTTCAGGAATTCTTTAAGAGATGACCAGTTGTCAAAGTCCTTGATGGAACACGCGCTTTGCGCTTTACCATCTAGTTGGCTGATAATATATCTAAAGACAATGTCCTCTTGAGATGATGAAGATAAGGATATCGCATTATCGCAATTTACTAGGAAAGCATTTAATTTTTCTCTACAACCATCAAACGGCTTAATAAACTTTAAAATAACATTAAGGGGTATTTCCTCATCTTTTACCTCTCTAAGGTCTTTTTTTGAATCTGATTTAGTCATTGTATATAACTAAAATAACTAGCTGTGAAATAAAATACAATAACTATGGTTAGCCAACTGGTTCGGACGGCTTATCAGTATTCTGAGTACTAAGTAACAGAATACGTGGGCGAAGGATGTTTAGACTACGGTCTGGACGCAGTGTTAAACAGATAGACAAATACAAAGTAACTTATGCTTTCTTAATACGGCAATCTATAAATAGAATTAAAATTAATAGCACTGAACTGACTCACAGGACACAAAAACACTTCATTTTGTGGGGACACGGAGGACGTCTGATCCTGGTCGGTGCTGGATACGGGCAGTTCCGTAGAATGCGCCTGCAGCGCGCTGCTCAGTACCGCTGCACAGTAGACAGGTGACGACTTGGATGAACCTCAAAAGGGCTCTGGATTTGGCCTCTTTTGAGCTGGGGTTAGCCTCTCTAAGGCCACTGGAGTTGGCCTATTTCAGCCAGGGTTGGCCTCTCTTAGGCCGCTGGAATTGGCCTATTTCAGCCAGGGTTGGCCTCTCTTAGGCCGCTGGAATTGGCCTATTTCAGCCAGGGTTGGCCTCTCTTAGGCCGCAGATGGATATGTTGAGTTCGGGTCGTAGGTAGGTCGTAGGTTTATGAAGCACACAAGATACACTTGGCACAGGTACACCTTCACTGGATAACACTTCGCGAGACGTTCCACGGGAATATAATCCCACCGCTGCCACCAATGTTAGTACGGGCTTTAGAAAAGCCTTTTTAAAAAAAACAATTATTTAAATGGAAGTCAATTATATTTAGTGAAATGCACAATTACAGTAGTTAATGGGAAACTTGGTCAATATTCTGACTTGCGACCTATCCGGTAGGAGTCTTAACCCGAACTGACGCTATGGCCTGACTAATCTACTAAGTCTAGAAAGGAAGTGATGATGGGGTGCTGACTAGGCACTTAAGGGTGTATTCTAGGGATGTAACAGTACCATGCCAACTTTCTCCATGATAATCCGCTTGCAGTGCTCGACGGCCTCAGGGTGTCCTCTTATGTAGAAGGTGCGGTTGTTACGGTCCGAGCCCTGCGCGCGTCGGTCCAGTTCGCAATGCGCGCCCGACGCTGCGTTGATCTGCTTTATTACCTCACCGCCTGCACAAAGTTTGTGGTATCACAACAATGCAGCTTTACTCTTAATTCAGATGGATGTGAGTCGTAAATATTGTAAATTCTACCCGTGGGTGTCGTAGAAGGCGACAGGGATATTGACCAGAGGATGGGCAGCAGCGTCTTTCTGAGTACCATAACACCTACTGCGATCGCCAACATACATCGGCCAAGCATGCCAAGCAGTGGGCGGCCTGAAGGTTAACATGATGTTGTGATTACCCATTATATATACTTTTTATTCATTAGTCTTATTGGATGTTTATTTTTTGTTTTCGTGGAAGTGAATATGCATTTTTTAAAATCTAACTATGCAATTACTTGCATGTTATGTTGTACAATGAACATGTTTCTTATACTAAATAATAATTACATATAATCTCAATAGTTGTCCCATAGTTCGATAAATGGTTTAAAATTCGCGCTATGGTTTCGTTGCCCACAATTAGTTGAAACAAAATATTATTATATTTAAATATAACCAAACACAGCATTGTCTTGTTTTGTTGATAAAATTCCAAGCATAGTGACGCATAAGTACGATATTATACACAGGGCTTGTTATAATCATTTACAGGGCAAGCAATGAAACACTTGATTATCATGTCTGCGTGACCTAACTAACTTATTAACCTTAGCAAGGTTAGGTTAGTTCCTGCTCCCTCGGCACGCTAAGGCGTTGTCCTAGGTGAGCGACCGAACGCGACACGACGCGATGCGACGTAATGCGACCAATACTTCACGTGACGTGTGTCAAAGAAATAAGTTTGGATAGTTTCATCATTTATATCCGAAACTAAATCCACGTTTATATAAAGACTATTGGACTTATTACCAAGCACTTTCGATTATATTATTGCAGCTGTTAAACCTATTATTTTACTATCAATATCCAATATTTAAAAACCTATTTCTGTAGAGGAGAGGTTGTTATTGACTTTACTTTAAGGTAAGAAAAAACACTGGTACTTATAATAGTAAATATTTAATTATTAATAAACTACTGTATCGCGTCTCGTCGCGCAAAAAACAAACCCGTACTTGCCGCGTTGGATCGCACATTGATTATGGCGACTACGTAGGCCACAAGTACATACCACGACTATAGATAGTGCAATCCACGAAGACGCGCCCCACTGTTTTTTGATCGAGGAGGCCTTGGGGTGTGGGGAGTTTTCTCCAGGCGTATGTGTCATCGTAGTGTTCGTGCGCACTCATAGACAATACATACGTATCGATAGCACTACAACACTAGCGAATGGATGCACACTTGCACTGCAAGCGATTAGGAAAAAGAGTGGGGCGCGTCTTCGTGGATTGCACTATCTATACTTGACATATACGCGTCGCGTCGCCAGCGACATCCCCAAAGATAAAAAGGCCCAGTTGGCTCTATTCGCTGACGACACGGCCATCTATTACTCGGGTCGCAACCCAGACTGCATAGCTCGTACCCTCCAATCCGCGGCAAAAGCCTTAGGCGCTTATTTCCGGAAATGGAGAATCGAGGTAAACCCCATCAAGAGTCAGGCAGTACTCTTTTCCAAACCGCGTTCGTCCCCCTCTCTGCCCAGTCCGATAACCATGTTCGGTAAGCCTATCCCTTGGGAGAAGCAAGCCAAATACCTAGGTGTGATTCTGGACCACCATCTTACTTTCGGAGAGCCCATAAAGACGGTGCGTTCGCGCGCCGCTTTTGCTCTCGGTAGGCTCTACTTCATGTTGAATGCACGCAGCAAATTGTCACTCAAGTGCAAATTGCGCATTTACACGCCGTGCATTCGTCCCATCATGACGTACGCCTGTGCTGTATTCGCACACGCGAAACCATACCGTCTCCATAGGATGCAGACCCTCCAAAACCGTTTCTTGCGAAGAATCACAGGAGCCCCTTTTTACCTTCGCAACGAGAACCTCCATCTCGATCTAAAAATACCTACCATCCAGCAGTTCATGAAACGCTCCGCCAAGCGCTTCTTCGACACTGCTGAGAAGCACTCTAACCCGTTAATCGTATCGGCCGCCCGGTACACTCCCTCCCGTATTAGTAAGACTCGACGACCGAGACATACTCTGACCGACCCTGACGACGCTATTACTCTCCTCCAAGAGAGCAATAAGGCCACCCCAGTACAGTTAAGAAACACAGACACAGACCGCCGTCATTCCGTCCTCGACGCCGAGGCCCGCCGCGACGACCCCGTACGTCCCCTCCCCGACCCTTGCTCGTGCCAGCCCGTGCCGCTGAGCCTGTAGTTTTAAATTCGTCCCTAAATAATGGAAATCCGATCCAGCCTGTCCCTTTGCTGTCCTCTCCCAGCGACGCCCTAAGCCGAGGCTCGTACCCCACAGGGGGTGCTCTTAGCGTGTATTCGCTTAGTTTGTAAGCTATTTTGCCCTGGCTGGAGGCCCTAAAAATAATAATTTTTAAGGCACCACAGGAAAGTCCGGTTAAGCAGCCGACAACCTCCTAGGTTGACCTGCGAGATGCCAATACGAGAAAAAAAAAAATAAAAAAAAAAAAAAAAAGCGTCGCGTCGCATTATCGCGTTTGTTATTCACCTAGGACAACGGGTAAGAGCCAGTAGTATGACGTACCTCTGCCGATGATAAGTCCGCACTTGACGTTGGACACGGTGAAGGTGACTCTTATCTCCTGCGCGTCTTGCCACTGCGAGTAGTCTCCGCCGCCGCCGCGCTCTCCGTTGCGTTGTCCGGAGCCGCCGCGTCCGCGCCCCGACCTAACCTCCTGCTCACGTCTCTGTATATTATCATAATATTACATGCACTATGTTGTAACATGAGCGTCAATAACTTCTATTATAATAGGGAAGATGACACCACAAATCAATTGACATACTTTTTCTGAGCTGTCAAAACGCTATCACCCCATACATTTTGTATGGCAATAGTAAAAGGTGACGTCACTTTTTTGTCAACTCAATTGACCAACCATTTATTCATTCAAAAGCAACTAAAAATCAGGATTTACAGTTAACTGAAAGTTAATTGGGTTTTAGGGTTAGTGAAGTATATTTTTTAAGAAGTTGTGTTTTGGAATTATTTGTTAATGGTGTCATCTAACCAATTCACTATTGGACATAGGTTACTCTAAGAGATCGCCAGTAACGCCAAGGCGCCGCTGGTCTTTCGTATGGAGCTTAAAATACGCGTTCAGAAGTAGAGTTTCGGACACAAGCCTGTTATACTTTACTACTACATGTCACTTTCAAACTGCAACAGCGGCTTTGCGCATTCACTCGGTCCGAGCCGTTAGCCCACCTAACCGGAGTGTCCCAGGCTATGCAATACTGCCGATTATTTTATTTTAAGCTGCTGTTTCCTTCGCCTAGGCAATTATGCAAAACTGATTTAAACAATTGACTCAAATAAGTCAAATGTTTCATACAAGTTAGCTTTGTGACAGTCAATTACAAAATGCACACAAACGTAGCTTTTGCAGTTGACTCCGACAGACATAGACCTCACCAAGATGCCAGTTGCAAGTTAATAGTCAGTGTTATTTTTAAGTGATTTTTAAGTGGTTAAGTGTGAAAATAACAGCATTTCGTAATGATTTAGTATCACACACAGAAAAGTTAAAATCTAGTAGTGGTAATAGTCAAGTTAAAACTTAGTTTAGGCACCAGTTTTCCACAAATTAAGCATAAAATTGTATCTGTAGACTAAGTAAACATTAAGCTGTAATTTGTGGTAAGAAAATAAATCTATTATATTCTTTTAATCTTCGTCAACTTCTGGAATTTCATAAAATCTCATGTACTCACATTTACACTTGAGATGAGATCCTCAATCATTTGCCTGGCTTGATCCACCTGGTGCGGCTTGCCTTGCAGGTAACATCTGTATCACAATCGTATATTTTTACAACTATATCTAGGTTACACGAAAAAATAAGCGTTGCACCACACGAATCACACACTACCATCACAAAAGGCCGAACCACTGAATTGAGAAATACAGTTTTCTTACACTTTATATGCACACGGAAGAAGTCTGTCGTTGCTACATACACTTGCTTTTGCCGCTACTGCCCACAATACGGCGACACTTTCCACTCGCTCAATAACATAGTAATCTATACAAGTTTATTTGTTTTTTTTCAAAGAGGCAATCTCAAGAATTACGGGTTTAATTACAATAAATCTTTCACTGATACAAGGTTGCACTATTGTCAAGTGTTTTGTAGCTATAGCTTATGGCCCGTGTGCAGGAACACTAACTGCTTGTTAGTACATTTATAATTTGATAACCAATCCAGATTTGTGTTGATATGTTCTTTGGCTAGGTTTAATATTATACTTTGTTTTGTAATAACGTATGTATTTTACTACGGTCGTTATCAACGGGTTTGGGCCGTAAAGTGTTTGGAAATAAATCTTGCATATAACCATAAAATAATATTGACTAATGTCAACCTAGATTTAAAATATATTCTTTTATTCTGGACAAGATTAAGTACTGTGAAGGTTGTATACCAGTGCAACTTGACCAAAAAGGTTTATACGTTTTATGCTAACACTAGGCGAATTACAGAAAAGGGGGTTTACATTCGAAGACTAGGCGATTGGGTCTTATATGTGGATACTTTCGTGTGGTGCTCCCATGCTGAGCAAATCATTGTAATATAACAGAAAAAATTAGTGTGTTTTAATCAAGTGTAGTTTGTAGTTGTCACACCCGATAGTAGACTGGTTAGCGGGGACTTCATACAACTATTCCTACCGGCTTCGCTTCGGAAGTTCGGAACAACAGCTATCCTGTCGCCATTGAAAAATGGAACACTTAGTAGTAACTATACTGTCTACTATTACTAAATAGAAACAATATAAAATCGATTTAGTTGTGTTTTGGTTTGACTATAGATAACATTAAATACTGAGAAATAAAGTTTGTGCCTAATGGAATTAAGCAAATCTTGTTTTTTTTTTCGGCTTACCAATTACGAAAATTAACTCTTCGTCGGTGGTCAGAGAACTTTCATGTTTGCAAAGGAAAGTAAAGTTTAATCTACAATACAGGTCGTCAATATCACAAAATATCCAGATTACAGAAGGACCGCTCCCGCCATCTTCAAAAATAATTACCTAAACTTGCCAAACTCACTAGGGCTGCTACTGTATTGACTCTGTAAGTTTTATTCGTAACAATATGAAATTTTATTGGCACTGGTTGAAACTCTGCATTTTTTTATAACAAAATTTTCCTGTTCCTCATGAAATGTCTATGTCTCTCATTTATTCATTTAGACAACAAGTGACAGTCGAGACTGAAGTCTGCTTGAAACTGCTTGAGAATGCCTATAAAAGTAATCTCAATGTGTGCGTGACAAAAATGGCGGTTTGTTCTGAGTGGTCTCTCTGCTCGGGTGCGCCGCAGCCTTACGTACTTTGTGTCAATATGGTCCAAATAGTTTTAGAAAGAGAAATGGAGAGAGAGATGACTCGATGATTCTCTACAAAGTAGAACTTTTGATAAAACTCAAAGCACACACACAGCAGCTTCCATGTTATTCTAAATAGTAAATCTACGCAAATGTATGCAGGTATTTTAATTATTTTGTACATGTGTACATTTCACTTTATTTCCTTTTCAAATAATGTAATTTTGATGTTTACACTTGCAGAAAATTTTGCACCTGCCATGTTATCTCTTCACCTGTTTTGGTTGGCCGCTTGCTGCAAGTTTAAATTAATAAATATGGTATGGTACCTCTTATCCCCGGGTCCGTCGTCCCGCTCCTGATGGAATTGGACCCTGCAACCGGTTTCCGCTTGAATCTTCTTGATCATGTCACCACCGCGACCAATCACGATGCCCACTGCTACTTTTGGTACAAGTACCTGATGACCAATAACACATTTTTGTTACTTACTTGCCACTTGTGATACAATCTTTTACATCATTTCATTACATTTATTTATTTATTTATACTTCATGCACAAAGGTACAAAGGCGGACTTAATGCCTTAGGCATTCTCTACCAGTCAACCAAGGGTGATGAAGAGATAATATGGCGGGTGCATAACAAAAAGTTAAAAAGATGTAAACTCATATACATAATAATATATCTGGATACCTTACCTATATAAACATATACATACATACATACATATATATAGTATATATATATATACTAAATAAAAAACTAAACTAAATATATATGTAAAAGAAAAGGGGGTTTATGAGATGACTCTGCTTACTTGTTCTGAAAATAAATTCTCAATTCTCATTGTAGTAATCTTCAGTGACCTTGTAGTAATCTTACTTGTGAATACCAAAACTTTGTTATATTTTAGATGTATTGTGTCTTTAATTTATTGTAATTGGTCTTATGGTCGGGCCACATTGATCGACGGCGTTCGACGGTTTGTCCATACAGAAAGAGAAAAGTTGTCGTGAAGCGGCAGATAAATGAAAGAATAGGTAAAAGTACAAAGGTACAAATATATTTAATATAAAATATTAGGAGTAGGTAGTATAGTAATGGGTGTAGATGGATTGATGATAGAAGATTCAGGAAGACGACAGCAGATGCAAACAGGCCAATCAGGACGGTGAAGGTAGGACATGAAGATGTTTGTCGACCGCGTGCCGCGGAGCTCAGGCTGCCGACTCCGGCTTCAACTCGGCGGACCTTTCGGGCTCCAAGGGTGTAGAAAGGTTGGTAATTGTAGGTTTTCACACTACATTTCTGTAGGTGGCATAGTCCAACCCTTTTCAATAAAGACGCGATCAGTTATAGCCACGAAGTAAGTATAATAGAGGAGATGCCCATAGCACCGGTGCACCGTGACACGCACTGGTGCAATGACGTCATCAAAGTGGGCGTGGCTTCGCTCATTAGATCAATAGCCGTCTTGTGCACCAGACATTTCGGACATTCCAGTTTTAATAATATTTTTATTAATTACTCCTAAAAATGGGAAGTCCCTAAAATTGCAACATTGCGGCATTGACATGCAAAATAATGACAGGGCCGTACTTAGAATTCAATAATTTAATAACGGCGGCGACGATTATTAAGGGCCACCTTAATAATCGTCGCCGCCACATATACATGTATATAATACAGTTGGATTACATCAAAAAATATGTAAATTTTAGAATTAAAAACTTGATGCATTTTATTTTTTCTTCTTTGATGGTTGTATGTACTTATGTAGCCAGTATGTCGTGGCAACAATTTACTAGATTCGCTGTGTATTATACAGCACCTTTAGAGCGTGTATTCGACTCGTGACGAAAACTTCATGTTTTCACGTTTTGCCCAGAGGGCTAATTCACGTAATTTTATGACGCGCCGATGAGGTTGTGGTGCAGTTGCAGTTAAGTTCAAGTTTGAGTGATAAACAGTACTCTTGTAATCTTTGACTGCGTGTTAGCTGTGCGTGAACTGCACGTCAACTGTACGACAACCAAACTCTACCAAACTTACTTATGGTGTAGTCACATGAGATAAAAAATATTACTCACAAAATAATTGAATAGAATCTGAATATGACGTTATTATATTATTAAAATAATACCCCAGTACAGATTTTAGTGCTTTTTAACTGCCATTTTGAGACGTCAAACGAATAGTAGAATACCTGATCATGTTGCGTTCCAAAGCACTCACCAAAGACGCACAACAGTAAAATGCCGTTATTGCGCTCGCGTGATGCGAACATGACGCGAGCGTGTCTTTCAGCGGTAGAGAATACGAAAAGTGTTGTTTTGATCGAAACTTACGATGAATTAGCCCATTTAGCAATATCGTAATGATGTGAGCAGATTATTTAAAGACAATTACAGTTTTAGAAAGATTAAGTCTTGATTTAGGGAACTACAGAGTAAAAGTATAATTTTTAATTATGGTTTTATAAAGCGAAGACAATCCTTTCATAGCGTTTTACGAAAATAGACGTCAGAGTTAACTTTCAGGACGAAAACAAATATTACAGTATGCCAAAATATTATGTTTTATGCGTTTTTCCAACAGAATATACAGTCTCAAAGTACATTACAGAGTCAAAACTACGAAAATATTACTATTAGATATTAAAAAAGTACAAAATCGGTTCACTTCAACAATTTTTTTTACCAATATTTGAATTTAAACATCACTGATATATTTGTTTTATGAAAACAAAGGTTATGCTCAATATACAAATTTTTTTTAGTTCCTTGTACAAACTCATTTATTTTAGACAATTATTTTATAAAGCACTGTAAAACCTCGCGCGCTATCGTTTGCCGATCAATTTCAATGATTCGTGCTTATTTCGTGCGTATTTTTTTTCTGATGCACACAAACAGACCTTTGTATTGTACTAGTGTGTGTCAATGCTGCTACGCCGTTCTAGCAATCGTTTAGATCTTAAGTTGCGCTAAATCGAATACGAGCCCTTAATTGCGTAATACTCGGGACACACCATCCCTTTTATTTTCACAACCCATGTTTCGAAAAATCCTTGCAAAAAATAAAAAGGTACTTAGTTCGTCCCTGTGTTGCGAATACATATTATCATAGACATCTAGCATGATATAGCTAAACCACGTAGAAAATGGCAGCTTTTAGCTTTTGCTATTCATCGCTAGTAAAACAGGCGGGACTTGACTAGATGTGGGCAGGGCTAGAGCTGAAGTGGGCAGGGTTTGGCTTGAAAAAGTGTCACGCATCTTTCTATGGGAAAATTCGATAACGCTATTTCCTCTGTTATACTTACTTCGTGGTTATAGTGTATCGTAAAATACCTTTTCCAGGCTCCAGGTCAGCTGCATAAAAGTATAGTGCGTAGTACATATATATCGATGGTCAGCTGCTATGTGCGTGTGAACTGAGGGACCACACTGCCATTTTGCGAAATAAAAAATAGTAGGATTTAGTAGTAGTCACAAAACCATTGTAAAAGTAATCAGGGAATTTGTAAACAAATGTGTTAAAAAACTACAACCCTTAAAGTGCGGTACCTCAATCCTCACAGACCATCAGCCAGATCTCGGAAAGTATCTGAACATTTAAGATATTGTGACTACAGACATTTAGTAAAGTATTTGTAAAGACATTTACGGAATAACTTTGATGTTTATTGATCTGTTATTCCGAGATACTTTCCGAGATCTGACCGATGGTCTGCGAGGATTGAGGGACCGCACTTTAAGGGATCTAGTTTTTTAACACATTTGTTTACAAATTCCCTGATTACTTTTACAATTGTTTTATGAATACTACAAAATCCTACGATTTCTATTTTGCAAAATGGCAGTGTGGTCCCTCAGTTCACACGCACATCAGCTGCTTTTGATGCTTGTTTGTTTGTAGACATAATTTACGGCAAAATAGATACCTTGGTACTTTGAAAACTCATATTGTATTATGTAAATAACTGATAATATTAAAATGACATAAGTCCATGTAAAAATACTTTTTTTACCATCAAAAGTCAGGGGACAAGTCCAGTGCTGACACCAAGTTGATAAGCTTTCTTTTATTTTGAAAATTGGCATTGAAAGTTTTACTCTATGAGTAAAGCGGCCAGAATTCATATCAGTGCCTTACGAAAGGTTGTCAAGGGATTTAAACTTCATAGTGTTTAAAAATATGTTGAATGTAAGAAATATGTTAATAATGTAAACATCACAAATTGTGGAACATACGCATCCTTTCGCATCGACGCGACGAACGCGTCCGTCGATCAATGTGGCCCGACCACGAAGTAAGTATAACAGAGGAGATGGCATTATCGAATTTTTCCATAGAAAGATGCGTGACACTTTTTCAAGCTAAACCCTGCCTACTTCAGGTCTAGCCCTGCCCACATCTAGTCAAGCCCCGCCTTTTTCCTAGCGATGAATAGCAAAAGCTAAAAGCTGTCATTTTCTACGTGGTGTAGCTATAACATGCTAGATGTCTCTATGACAATATGTATTCGCAACACAGGGATGAACTTCGTACCTTTTTATTTTTTGCAAGGATTTTTCTTATAAACATGTGTTGTGAAAATAAAAGGGATGGTGTGTCCCGAGTGTTACGCAATAAGGTGCTGTATAATACGGGTGTGTAACGTGTGAAATAATAACAAAAGTTCTAAAGATCATATGATCTAATTTCATTTAACATACTTTTTTAATATTACGATGAAATTATATAATGAATTATTGATATAATTTCATTTTACCTAATTTTATATGGTATAATTAACATTTTCTATAATGCACATTTGAACTAATATTCATATAGCATAATATTGGTATGTTTCCTGATATTTACGTATTCATTACAGCATTGTGGCTGAAAATTAGTAAATATGAAAATTATGTCAACTGAACGTTATATAAAAGGAGCATTATACAAATTGCAAATTATATGAAATCAACGTTATACTAAATGTCATTAGAGCAAAAGAAGTTTATATAAGTTATAACATTAGATCACATAAAATATATAATAATATAATATAATAATATAATATGTGGGGACATTATCACACACGGCCATCTGACCCCAAACTAGGAAGACCCTGTACTATGGGTGTCAGACAGCTGATATACATACACAAATACATATTATTTTGTAAATATATACATATATAGATAAACAACACCCAGACACAAGGCAAACACAAGTGCTAATCACACAAATGTTTACCCTGGGCGTGAATCGAACCCGCAACACGCTGCGCAGAAGTCGATCGCTCAGCCACTGCGCCAACCGTGTATAAGGTTATTTGTTTTTATAGCATTTGAAAATTATTTCAAGTGATATTATATTATCTGTTATTATGCCATATATTACACACCCGTATAACACACAGCGAATCTAGTTAATTGTTGCCACGACATACTGGCTACATCAGTACATATAAATATTAAAATGAACTTATGCAAAGAAGAAACAATAAATAAAATACAAGAAGTTTTTAATACTAATATTTATATATTTTATATGTAAGCAAACTATATTATTTACATCTATTGGTATGTGTCACCCTAAGTACGGCCCTGCCATTATTTTGCTTCCCAATTCAGCAATGTTTTAATTTTAAGGATTTTCCATTTTTAGGGGAAAAATAACATAACACACACTAGACAAAATAATTATGGATTACGACGATTTTTATTTTTATTCGGGGATTTAGAATTAAATATAGTTTTGTCCCGAAAAAAAAAATATCTCGATAATTAACAATGTAACATGGCAAAGTAAATTATAGGCAAGTAGTGCTATCGGCGGCGCTTCGGCGTTTAATTTTGATTTAATATTATAAGCTAGATATACACGATGCTTTCGTGTTATATGAGCGTGCAACTGGCGAGCGCACTATTCAGTGGTGGATCAATTAGTTTATTGTAATATAAAATGAATTATGTAAAACAAAACGTCTTTTTCCTAACACGAAATTGCGCCGGAAATCAAGGAACTTATTGGCCTCCATTTTATTTTAATAAGGATCATTAAAAAAATTTAGGGAAAATTCAATTATAAAGTTATAACCCTGGTTTTTTTGCTTGGCTTCCTCACACTAGATGGCCCGCGGAACAAGAAATGGAAAATTTTAATTTAAAACAACAATACGATACTTTTAGTCGACAAAAAAGATCAAGATAATCTAAAATGTATTTACAAACATACATAATAGTTTAAAACCTATTAATAATTATATTTTCACATAGTTTTTTTACCGAAAAGGTGGCGCCCTCTTGTTTCGAGTAGTAGAATATCGTATGACAATGACGGTTTTTTCTAGAATTTTGCTGATGAATTACGCAAAAAAAATGCCTACCGGTGCGATAAGAGGCCATAAGTGGCATCAGAACGTTTATTGCTGTAGGTTTAGCAATTACGCATATAACATTTCATGTTTTAATTTTTATAAATAGACTTATTAATAAAAAAAATGATTAAAACTGGAATGTCCGAAATGTCTGGTGCACAAGACGGCTATAGATCTAATGAGCGAAGCCACGCCCACTTTGATGACGTCATTGCACCAGTGCGTGTCACGGTGCACCGGTGCTATGGGCATCTCCTCTATTATACTTACTTCGTGGGCCCGACCCTTAACTGTTGTATTAAAGTAAAATAACTCGAGCACTCATACCTCAGTGGAGTTGGTAGCGAGGCCATTCCCTTGGTCGTGTCCCTGGTACTGGTCGTCGTACTGCGGCTGTCTTGGCCCGCCTCCTCCACCTTGCTGCATGTCCTTATCAGCTAATAGCTCGTAGACAAGCTGCTTGGCGTGCTCCACTTTGGCAGGGTCGCCTGATATGCGCAGTGGTTTTTCCTGAACATATTTTACGTTGTTTAATTTGCTAGTTTTCATGATAACAGATAGGTTCACCAGATATGGTACGCGATGACGATGTGTATGTAATAATAATAATCTTTATTTGACATGTGGGATGTGAATACAGCAGTTATTGTGCCGATTGTCGTTACGGCCAATGAAATCATTTCTAAGAGCCTCGACCAACACCTAAGGAGGCTCTCATTAGGCAGCTGGATCAAAGGCTTGATACAGAAAGCGGTACTCCTGGACACGGCGCGTACAGTCAGTGTATTCCTCTCTCAGGAGCCCTGACCACCGGTAGCTTGGATCCTGTTCCCGATACCGGTGGGCTACTAATTTTTTATATTTTTAAATGTTTTTATTTTTTTACCAATTGAGTCATATAGAAGCAAAAGCAGCAACATACACTTTTACTGAAAAGGCAGTAAACGTTTTTTTTTGTTTACGTTGCATGTACCAATTTTTAGTTACATTATGTTACAAAAATAGATAACTAATGTTGATGGGATCAGATATTGTAAAACAGAATTCCCTAAGAAACACTACATTTACCAAAATAAAGTAATACATTTAGGATGTTGCTGTTTTTGCATCCAATGTGTGGATAATGCTGCTTTTGCGCCAATCTTAATTGGATGTTGCTGGTTTTGCACCAGTCAATCATGGATATTGCTGCGTTTGTAATGACTGTTTTTGTTGATGTTTTACTGTAATAATCTTGATACTTACTTTTTTTTTCTCAAAAACCTGCAGATATTCCTTTTTACTAGGAAATATTATTAAGCGAATTTTTTAGCTATAGAAAGATAGAACGCTATGATTATGAATTTGAATACTTAGGTCTTATTTTTATATTATGGTAAAAAATAAATTTAAACTTTTTTTATTCTACACTGTTTATTGTTCCAATCATCAATTATTAATATTATTCTTGTATAATATGCACACTCACAATATATAATATGCACACTCACTAACACACTAGTTGGCTCGCCAACGCACCACCGCCCAGGCCGGCAGTCCGACAACGACTGGCCGCCCCACCTCTCGCACCGGTATTTATAACCGAGCGACGTATGCGCCCGAGACAACGTCATAATACTGTTATCGGTTTGTACCGTGATATATTGATATCTCTACATACACTACATCCCTTCCTTGTTTTAACGTAGTTGTATGTTACCACTTGACCAGCAACTGCAACTGTCCAATCGCCTAACTACGCACTCTCGCCGGCAGCCCTCGTGACACCGACTCAGTGACACTAGACAAGACACGGGCAGCGTATGTACCCACCTATATACACTATATCTCCCTCCTTTATCAAATTAATTGACGCAACCAGTATTTTTCCAAAAACATACATTGCTCATCCACCCGACGTCTTACGACTACTACAAATTGATTGAAAAATCATTTTCCTAATCAAATCACCCTCCGGAGACCCAAGGTGTCCGCCTGGACTTCCTGGACGCAACCACAGGGTTCACCTACAACCCTCCGCGATAGCACCGCACCGTTGCGCTCCGCCATCCCGGCAGATCGCCACTGATTATAGACAGTTTGTCTCACAGTCATCAATAACGTTGACGGGGACAATGGATACCCCGTCCCATGCGTTTTGTTACAACCAACGACACTATAAACAATCATTATTTTTATAAAACTTGTGTATGTTTAACGTAGTAAATCATCAAGATTTGACTGCATTTTGCTAAGCAAAGCGGTAGCGCTGGAGTGTAGGAATTAAACATAATTGACAGTTTAAAACTCAGGAAGTAATTATGTTGAGTCACTATCTTATTGTTGATTTATTTAAATGGAGTTTATTTGTAAATTAATTACAGGTTAATTTACTCATATTATAAATACGATTTTAATTCTGTTATTGGTTCTATGTGATTAAACCTCTAAAGCACTTTCCCAGGGGGATAACTCTGTTACTATAACTAACCGAACTAAAATCAGTACCTATTTTCACTTGAGTCGGACATGTTTTATTATAATATAATGTATCCCTACAATTCGGCTGATAACCAAATCTAGTCTTTAGTAACCGTTCTATCAAACAAATAAACAAATAGCCGTTGGGACACGTACTTTGGCTCTTTCATACAAATAGTTATCATCAGAGGGGGTCTATGATGGAGTTGGTAAACAACGCGTGCCAGCATGATTCCATAATCTTTCACAAATCTTCGGGACGTTTCAACCAGCGACAGATAGGCCTATCTATCACCAGTACGATAAAACTCGAGATAGAATAGGTTATCGGGTTATACTAGCACAAATGCCTTCGTTCACAACCCAGACAAATGGCATTTCCTACCGCCAGGCAGCTGAAGAAAAGGGGGCGACAGATAAGAACCAAGTCAGAGATGTTAATCAGTTTTTTCTTGAACCTCGCCGTGCTTTAAATCAATACACCCCGACATGACAGCTGTAATTGCATGAACACTCCAGATAGACTTAAATGGACAGGTCTTATTAATATCTGTCTCTTTCTTGTTTTTATTGGAGAGAAAGATATAAATAGCTAAAATGAGTTCAGCTCGTGCACAACTGAATTGGCACCAATAACTTCCAAGACGGATTATTTGTACCAAGTTCCTTGCATTTGTGACAATACAAAGCTGAGGAAGGTGTTGAAAAAGCCATGGTCACGAAGCACTCTGATTTCCATGAAACCGTTGAGTCCCAAATCCCTTGCAGAGCATCTGGGATCCGTGACTGAACCAACCCGCCAACTGCATGACATCATACACAAACCGCATGGTGCTATTTTTTCAAATAAACACCAACTGGCTTAGATATCTACGTAAGCAGATCTGAAACACAAACATGTAACCATGTAACATTGTTTGAAGTAAATAAAGCAGCTGAATACAAATATCGCCAGTTATATATTTAGTTAGATCTCGGTCACTTCCATAGGTGGGCTCAGTCATTAATGGATTGTTGTAAATATCAGGATAGTATAACATCCTCAAATCCTTGGAAATTGCTGAAATGAAAATATTAAAGTTAGCTAGTACTTGTACCTGCCCCTTGTTTTCTTTTTGCCCCTTGCTGGTCCCTTGTTGTGTTGTGCTGTTGTCCTCCATTGTCTTTTCCTTTTTCGTTTGTTGTTTTTTCCTCAAAACCTCAAATATACTAAAATAATGCAGGTCTGGGAACTCCGGAATCCCAGTCCACAACCATTATATACATTAATCGAAGGTTCCTTGAAATCTTTTGTTGGAGAACTTTAGTCCGCGCATAAAACTTTACTACAACGTCTGTCAACACCTATCCATCCATCTACTTGATGTCCGCATGTCACTGCAGGGGTTCAGCAGAATATCAGCGTCACGTATTTTTTCTTGATAAATGCTAAGCTAGCCTCCCATTTAGTGCACTATTGAGTTTCCAATTGGATGAAGGTTTTTTATTACCACTTGTGGCAACGGCGTGTCACTATGCCGCTACGCCTCATACTCGCGCATAAGCTTTTATCTCTTTCATCGCTCTTCCAATCATCTATTTTCTTCCGTTCCTTCGCTCTATACTTTCATCTTAGCTTCTCTTATCCGTTCGAGTGCAAAAGAATTGTACATACTACAGTATGTTGCTACAGGAAATTGCTGTAATAAACAGTGAGTTAAGTGGAAGTGTTGTTTCTATCTTCTATACAGACTACACACACATGACGCTCCCACAATAATTACCATGATGAAATGACAGAATTATCATAAAGTTTCCAACTTAATGGGGGTTATTCCAACCACTTTCTAATTTAATGGAGGTTTTTCCAATTTAATGGGGGCTACTAGCCATTTCAGACTTACCCGTATGATAGAAATACATACTGACACAGAATAAACCCATTATCATTTATGTTTAATGTATGTATATTCCATTTTCTTTACTGTACTTCTAGATTACTCTGGCTCACAAACTAATTTATTGTGGTTGAAATATGAGGGGTGGTTGTTTACTGTTTCAATATTTGTAAATATGTGAACACTATGTATATGTATACATAACTTAGCTGTCATTTCTAGATTTCAATACTTTGTGGTTACTAGTGGTTTTTATGCGAGGTATTCACGTACAATTATATAATTCCTGTACGTACAAAATATTATAAACATTTTCTTTTTAAAAGAGTAAGTATGGAGTTTCTTGCCCATTCTTCTCCATACGAAACTACCACTTGGAATGAGTAACTAGATTCAATTTTCTTTATATGACGTTTAAAAGTGCCTTTTCATGGTTTAATTGAAATAAATGATTTGACTTTGACTTTGTTTAGTTTTCCTTAACCACATCCAGTGTGTCCAGTATGTATATAAACAGGAACAACTACTGCTGACCTGCTTTCCTAATAAAACTGTCAATTTAATGACCAGTAGGTATATTCTACTGCAACCACAGTCGTTTCCGACAAATGTCAATTTAATGACCAGTAGATATAATCTACTGCTTTCACAGTCGTTTCCGACAAATGTCAATTTAATGACCAGTAGATATAATCTACTGCTTTCACAGTCGTTTCCGACAAATGTCAATTTAATGACCAGTAGATATAATCTACTGCTTTCACAGTCGTTTCCGACACATGTCAATTTAATGACCAGTAGGTATGAGCTACTGCTTTCACAGTCGTTTCCGACACATGTCAATTTAATGACCAGTAGGTATGAGCTACTGCTTTCACAGTCGTTTCCGACACATGTCAATTTAATGACCAGTAGGTATGAGCTACTGCTATCACAGTCGTTTCCGACACATGTCAATTTAATGACCAGTAGATATAATCTACTGCTTTTACAGTCGTTTCCGACAAATGTCAATTTAATGACCAGTAGATATAATCTACTGCTATCACAGTCGTTTCCGACACATGTCAATTTAATGACCAGTAGGTATATTCTACTGCTTTTGTGCTTCTTGATTTGCTGTTTTAGAACTAATTTTGTAGATAGCACAAATCAAGTAACCAAGCTTAAGGTCCCCAGTTTGACTCCCATTTGATTTTGTAATGCAACAATCTTCTTCTTCTTCTGCCCTTATCACATGTTACTTGGGGTTGGCACAACACGTCTTCGTCTTGTATTCCGTCCTGTCCAACCTCATGCTTTCACTGGCTCCTTTTCCATTCATATTATTCGCACAATCCATCCATCTTTTCCTTAGCTTTCTTCTCCCTCTCCATCCATCCATTTTGAAATGTAACAATATTATGTATATTTCCTTCCAAATAATTATCTACCTGTAGGAGACTGTTTTTATCTGCTTTAAAGAGTAGAGAATATAACAAAGTTGTGTTCCTCTTAGATAAGTTTTTTGTTTTCTCAGAAAACTATTTTTTTCAATCTACCTTAAAAAATAAATGTTATTTTCTCTTTTTCTTATAAACATGAATAAGCGCCATTATTACGCATTATTCTATTTCACTATTTTTTTTTTTTTTAAGAGTTTTTTTTTCTAAGAAAAACAACATTATTTCAATCGACCTTCAAAAATAAATGTTACTTTCTCTTGTAAACATGAATAATCATCATTATTACACATTTTTTTTCCAATAAAATATAAAAACTCACGGTTTTATCCTCGTCGCCAATGTATAATATGCACACTCACAATATATAATATGCACACTCACTAACACACTAGTTGGCTCGCCAACGCACCACCGCCCAGGCCGGCAGTCCGACAACGACTGGCCGCCCCACCTCTCGCACCGGTATTTATAACCGAGCGACGTATGCGCCCGAGACAACGTCATAATACTGTTATCGGTTTGTACCGTGATATATTGATATCTCTACATACACTACAATTCTTATATAAGTTTAGGTACTTATTTCTTATTATTCACACATGCATGTCATCAATTTCTTCGTTTGGCTCACACAACTCTTCGTTATTGTCACCGTCTTCACCCTGTTGGTTATTATCATCATTATATTCTTGTAGTAACTCTTTGAAAAATTGCAAATTTTCGTTTAGGTGCCAATCGTTACCCCAATGGCTTCTTAGCAAGGTTAGTGTATCTTTTTTTTTTGCGGCAGTTAATTTGTTCGAAGGACGTATTTTTTCTGGATTTATCATAGCGCTTTTTTTTCCTGGTTTACAAACATTTTTGCTAACTCCATCATCGGATTTATAATGTAAATGCCCTTGAATCAAAATATTTCCGGGTCTCTTCGAACGTTTCAAAATGAAACGTTTACACTGTTTAAATTTGAAATGCCAGTTGCTCACAGGTTTGAAAACTTCCTGTGAAGCTGTTTTCCAGTCAAGGACTTCGCAATCAGTAGCTCCCAAGGTAGTGACAGTACTAAAGTTTGAAATAATGTCCAAGTATTTTTGGGGGCTATTTATTTCTTCGTGAAGCCGGACTTCCTTTTCGATCTTAGCGAATACCCTGTCAGGTGGTATGTAAGAATGTCCAACTACTGGAAACACTAGTTCAATTCGTTTAACATTTTGAGGAGCTTCTGTCATCCATTTAGCTAACATAGCCAGCATAATAGTATTTTTGTTTTGGCCTGCACAGCCATCAGCGACAAGTCGAACTATTTGACAAGAAGAGAAATCTGTGTTTTTCAGTCGGTGATACAAGGCTGACGCAATTTCGTTAGCAGCTTTGGGAAAAACATTTTCTGTCCAACAGTAGGCAAACACGTTTGTAGGAGTTAACTTGCTTTTTGAAGAGCCCTCCACTATTGTGAAGTTATATAAATAAATATTTCTCAAGTAGTATGCGACTTGGTCAGGAAGTTTAAGCAAATTTAAATTTTTTTCACAATCAAATGAAAACGTCTTTAGGTTAGGGTTTTCTTCTCTGACTTTTTCAAAAAATGCTTTAGCTCTCAATTTGTGTAATCTTTGAGAGATCATTAGATCGTTTCGTGCTTGAGAATCATTTTGGCGACCGATTTCTGATGAAAATCTCAAACAAGTGGCACACATGTCTGTTCTTGGAGTACCGAAGCCGAGATTGTAGTTACTATTGAATATGTGTCGAAAGTAGGATTTTTTTACTTTTAAGTCACAACTAGCTTCTATATTGTATTGCTTCCATAATTTATTAATGGACAATTCCGATGACAAATAATACCTCTTGGTATTCCCTCTACAGTAATGAGGTTCTTGGCATGGAATTTTATTGATAAATCTTTTAATAGCTTCGCGTTTGTGCAGATATTTATTAGAAATACGGTCACCTCCTCTTTTTTCTGTTAAAAGTTGTCCGGTCTCAAAGTATGTCTTCATAATACTTTGCACTCTATATTTTGTGATTTGTAAAACTGTCAAAAAGAATTTTTGGCATACTTGTACTTTCTTCTTTGCAGATTTGCAGTAAATGTAGTATTTGGTTTGAAATTTTTGCATCGAATATTTTGAATTAGCAGAACGGCGATGACGCATTACTTTTTTTGGTTGACAATGCTTTAATATAAAAGCATCCTGCTTCAATTTATTGGGTTCTGCATAAAAATTGTCAAAAAATTGCTTAACGTCTGTCATTGCTACAGACATGCAATTAAAAGTCTTTTTGTGACGACACAGCAATCTTTTTGGGAGAGTTACAGCAGAATACCTAAAACAAACATAAAAGTAAGTAACTGCCTAAATATCACAAAAAAACATACCTATAAACTTGACTTTGGTGTGGTGTGGTGGCAACGAAAATACGATAGTGAACACGACCATGACCGAATTTATAAAAACCTAAATGATCAAAATTGTCTGAACGTACTGTAACTCCAACCATCGGTTTAGTAAATTATCAATATTATTTAGATAAAATTAATAAAACGAGATTATTTAGCTAGAAAAAATAGTTAAAATTATCAAGATTATCTAACTGTACTACAACTTACCGCTTTAGCTTCGCCTGGTATCTCTTCCATTTTTCGGGTTCTACCTTTCTCTTCCGACTGTTTTTATTATCACAGGGACTAGGAAAACATTCCATTTTCAAGTTTTATAACGTTTTTGTCAATAATAACACTATTTACACTTTAATTTCACTGATTTACGAGAGCAAAATACACAGAACCACCGTTGCACCGTTGGTTCGAATAGTGACACCTGATTGGTCAAAAAAGGATGTTGCTGTCTATGCCACAACTACGTGGGTATGTTGCTGGTTTTGCTACTAATCTCAATTTAGAACCTCTATTTTGTAAAGGATGATGATGGTTTTGCAACGATTTTAAAATTCGGTCAAGTAAAGTTGACGGAATACTACCATACTGCATTAAAAGTTGCCAAAATGAAAAAATGGGATGTTGCTGCCTTTGCTTTTATATGACTCAATTTTTTTAAATATAATTATGTAAATATTATAAATAAATAAGAATAATCTTTATTTTACCCAAGAACATCCAGTTTGAAATACAGTTTGATATTGGCTTGAAAATATACCTGTGCAAGAGTAATACTCACCTCTTAAGCTAGGTAAACCTGTATTTAAAGAGGTAGTTTACGGTCTATATTACAATGATCAACAAAAACTCATCTTAAGTTGACTGTATCTTTCTATTGTATGGTATTAAAAGAGTAAAATTGTATGTATCATAGAGTTGTGGTTGTGTGTGTGTGTGTGTGTGTGTGTGTGTGTGTGGTGTGTGTGTGGGTGCATGTCAGTCCTACTTACATATTCTGTGTTAGGGCCATCCTGGATGACCACCATCTTAGCCCCAGACTGTTCCTGGAGCTGTTTGATCGTCTTGCCGTTCTTGCCGATGATCAGACCCACTTTGGGACCCGGCAGCATAATCTCCTCCTGCTTATGAAAAAAATAACTTTATGCCTGTGTGAAATTCTGCGAGAAGAGTCATATAATACGTTTTTAGCTATAGTTTTGCATGTGCATTGATTAGATAAGTGCAAATAAATGGGCTTAGTTCTGCCAAAACACGACAAATTACTTCAATGTATCGTAATTATTGTAATGATTTTGAATCGATTCTTAGCTTGTTGCGGATGTACATTGAACATGTCTTGCTGAATAGTAATGCATGTCATTCGGCATATTGAATTCGTTTCACGTAATTGATTTAATTATTAATTTTGGATTCCCTTATTCACACACTAAACTAAAATTAGACAATTGGCATCTCTTACTACCAGGCAGCTAAAGAAAAGGGCGGCGACAGAACTAAGTTAGAGATGTTAAATCAGTTTTTTCCTTGAACTTCGCCGTGTTTTTAATCAATACGTTCTGAATGACAACTATAATTGTATGAACATTTTAGATCAACTTAAATAGACTCTTTCTCTCCAATAACACCAGAAAGAGATATAAATAGCTCAAAATAAGTTTAGATTGTGCACAACAGAATTGACACCATTGTGGGTTGTGTCGTTTTGGCAGAGCATGCGATTGTAAAATGGTAAGTAACATAATATAGATGTTAGTTACCATTTAAAACAATAACACTAATATTTAGCCTCAGTAGATAGTACTCAGGCTAAGTATTAGTGTTATTATTTTATTTTAATCTTTAGATACTATGACGACATGCTAAAATGTTTCTGAAACTCATGTGACTAAAAGAGTTATGAATATAAATGTGGAAGAATGGAGAGGGAGAGGAAGATTAAAGAAATTACAAATGGATATACATATTATATGAGTAATGGCGGATGAACGGGGGATGGATGGAGTAAACATGTTGCGCCAACCCCAAGTAACATGGAAACAGGGAAGATGATGATGTATATATGATTCTCAGTATTGAGAATAAAACAAGCACATTCCTACATAAAAAAAATGCAGATACTATCTCAAAAAGTGCATCATTCAACTACAAAATTAATGAAACAATACTACAGTGACAACGTTTTTTCTAGTGATTTATAAAATAAATATTGTTACTATTAAAATGGTTACTTACGTCACAATTTTGCACCCAATCCGCTCGTCCGATTGGTATGTTGCCCTGTGGATTCAGACAAGTTGGAATAACTACTTCCTGTGAGGGTGGAGCCTACGGGTTGACCACACACTGCTCCATACAGTGGTTCATCATATTTATACATCATACGTAATAATAATAATAATTGTTTATTTTTGGAACAAAAACAAGTACAGTAAGTGGACAAAGGGGATAGAACCGATCTGGCATATCGACCCGCCGCCATTTTGATTTATTTTCGAAATCACGGCGCACAATTATCATGATATGAATGGGTAGAGGATTCATTGACGAACAAAAAATGTCCAGTAACATGGTACCCCAAAGTATCACGTTACCGAAATATTTGAAGGTAAAGATCGACAATGAGTACAACGACATTCATTATAACCTCTTTACCTGTAACGAAATCTCCAGGAGATTCGCGATAGACTTACTACGTGTCTATAGGCGTCAATTGTATCCAAATAATCGTTCCCAGGTTAATTATTATTATTACTGTTTATTGGAAGAGAGTAGGTACATTACATACTACTAAGAGTACGAGAAAACTGCTACTACAATTAATTATTTTTATAAACTCACTTATTAGAAACCTACTTTAGTTTATTTTTATTACCTCACTTATTAGAAAGCGACTTTATTGCTGAGTGCCAAAGGTTATTTTATGGTACACTTATCGTCCACGCGGACTTATTTGCAGACAAAAACTAGTTTTCTTACTGCCTGTAAAGACTTAGTTACCTATTCTGTATTTTCTTTCAGACGTTTTGTTTTTTTTAAGAAATACTCTTCAATAATGCAATGATTCGACGGAAGTTGCGATTTCCTATTTATGGCAATAGTAGTGGTGTAGTATAGTTGGTCAGAACAAGCTGACTTTACATTGACTTTCTGTGCAATAAGTGGTCAGCTTATACTTTATTACAGCTTTATCGTCGACTTGTGTATAATGCAGGGAAATTGTATAATCAGGGATTTAATCAAATCCCTCTAAGGGATTTAGTCAAATCACAGCATATGTTACAATAACAACTCCGTTGGGTCATTTCCCTAAAGAAAGTTGGTGTTGGAAATTTGATCAAATCCTTCCTGGTTTAGTGAATTGGTGAAATAACCAACTAAACCACTTTAGGGATTTGCTCAAATCACTAAGTATCTTCATGTAAATGACCCAACAAGTTATTTTAGCATCTGCTGTGATTTGACAGTTGAATGATTGTACAGTTTCCCTGCGACATGTACAATGACCGACTGTATGGTACCATAATATGGGTCGACCCAGCAGATTGGGTGCGAAGTCGTGACAAGTGTACAAGAGATACATAGGTACATAAATCACGCTTTTTATCGCCGAGGTGTTACAATAATTTGCAATTTCCTGCTGAAAAACTTGTTAGTAAAAGTTACTATTTAAAAATCAATTTTTCTACTGTTGTACCCATGTCTAGTTTTACGTGGTTAAAACATAATCAATTGAACCCATTTCCGTCCGTAAATAGGCGACACTGGATTGGCCTCGCCCAAAATGTGAACTGCAAGTAATACTATTTACACACCAACTATAATGTCCACTACAATCACCAATCACCAATTTACTCGACTTCGTAGCACCCTGGGTTTTACAACATTGGCCTGATGATAGGCTCATAGTAATATAAAGATGAGCACAAAGTTTTCGGCAAAGCTAAGGTCGAGATTAACTGTCACTCTTGCACAGAACTGCCAAATTACAAGTATAAGACAGAGACGGAAACACAGCTAAGCTAAAGTACGTGTTAATGCTAATTTAAGGCTCTCTCATACAGGCGCGTTATTATCGGTCGATAATACCGGATGCGTTTTTGCGATAATGCGTCCCGATTTCTCCTACTTCTATTGCGTGGTTATTATCGCAGCAACTTCGAAGCATCCGTATTGCAAAATGAACTGAAAACAAATATCGCAATAACGCAACCGATATTATCGGCCGATAACAACGCACCTGTGGGGGAGAAACTTTAACGTTTATTTATCTCCGCCTAAGTCTTGGTAGGTACATAATAATAATATCTTGATCATATTAACTGTACAACATTTACAGTAATTCGATTTATTCTTTACATGTACTTTGTTCATCATTTATAATAATATGACATATGACATAAACCTCCACCGCATGTTGTTACTATGTTAGTATGTGACAGTGGTACATACCCCGATGGCTCCCCCGCCCCCTCCACCGCGCGGCATGGGCGGCATGCCACCCCCACCCCCGGCACCACTACCGCCCGGGCCCTCAGGATGTTGCGGGGCATTTTCGCGCCCGCGGTGGTTCACAATTTGGTTGACGAGTTCCCTACGTCAAAAAATAAAAGAACGTTCACAGTTATTTTACCTATTACAACCTCTTTAGAACCGACACAAAAATATGTCACCCAAAGAGTTCATAGATACTAGAATAAAGATCATTAAGATGCAAAATTAGTGGTAAATGAACAGAGAATGGAGAATATTTCCCAATTGTAGATAATGGTGGTATCATAGAGTTCTACTTGTTAGTAGATATCCTTACTTGGCTCGCGATATGGCTTCCCGCGACCCAGTGAGAGTGCACAGTCTATCGGGTTGGCCTCCTGAATCCGGCGCCATCTGTATCTTACAACCGGACTCCGCTTGCAAACGAGTAATCTGCTCTCCGCCGCGGCCAATGACTGTGGACAAAGGACATAATAATATTACATTTTAGAGGAAGCGAAGGAATTTGGTGTGGTTATACAAAAATATTGTTACAAATACTGGTATTTATCAGTTAAATTGGTTTCGTTCTACCAAAACGATGATTTTCGATGTTAATGTGTGTGAATGAATGCTGATTCATTTTAATTCTTTTTTTTTTGCATATGTTTGGGATATATGTACATGGAGCTGTTATTGCTGAATACTAATGTAATGCCGGCATTTCACATGGCGTATTTGTGCAAATATCCGCCTTATTTGGATAATACAAAATTTACCCTATATTTATTGAAATAAAGTCGATTTTGTATTATCCAAAAAAGGCTAATATTTACACAAATATGCCATGTGAAGTGCCAGCATTACACATTTGGCATATCACATTTAGTTTCACATCACTTATTTAATTATTAAGTTGTCTTGTTTTGCCAAAACTAAGCTCTTATTAACATTCACATATTATTTTGGGGACGGAACGCGCTCCGCGATCGTTAAGTCGTGTCCTTACTCAAATCACCCCGTAAAATTAATTATCGGCTGTGAATACTTATATTTTTTATGATAAACACAAGTTTAGTGGTGTGTAAATCCTCTAAAAACTGGTTTCGGTCTCACGGAGTGAGACACACATTCAATAATAAACATCGAAAAAGCATTCTAAAAGTGCCGTATCATATTGACTAACCCGCGAGTGCACGGAATCTTGGTGATTGTGCGACTGTTATAACGGCTATAGTCCTGCGTACGCGCAATATTCGCTGCGCTGTCAGAGCTACCAACTTTCCGACGACCAAGTAGATGCGCGCGTTCCAGCGACGAATATAGTGCGACCTAGTGCATTGCTAGTGAAGTGACTGGTGGCGCCACCCCTTGATTTATTTATAAATCAATATTGACCGTTGGACCAATTCTACATATTGCTCATAATGGCGAGCATTCCGCGCACCCCGCCCAATACTCCGACAGTAAGTCTCAGCCACAATCAAACGCAATCAGAGCCTGACATTAACTCCGCTGTCTCGATGAGTGGCTTTGTAAACACCTCCCGTAGCAAACGTCCGCGCAATGCTGAGTCTCCGCAAGGCAGTTCAAGCTGCCTTGCTCCTCAAGATATCTGCGTCTCTAAATCATTAGCGGAACAGACTGCATTAATGACCAAACTTATAGCCGACGTTGCAGAAATAAAGTCCCAAAACGCGGCCATTCAGGCAACAAACGCCAAAATTCAGAAATCAAATGAAGAGATTATTGAATCAGTGAAGTTTCTCAACTCGAAGTTTGAAGACATGAAGAAGGAGATAGAAGAACTAAAAAAAACACGGGATGTACAGCAAAGTCACATAGACCATCTAGAAAAAAAGATTATCGATCAACAACTCAAATCACGCTCATCTGGAGTGGAAATCCGTAATGTGCCTATTGCTGACTCTGAAACCTCTGCCAGTCTTTCTAGGACAGTGATCAAAATTTGCGAGGCTTTGGGAAACCCCATCAATGACTCCAATATTCGAGACGTTTACCGCCTACCTGGAAAACCCCCTAATACCAACTCCCCGCGTCCTATTATTGCCGAATTTGTGACCGTAGGCACTAAGCAAACTGTAGTCTCGGCAGTGCGATCATTCAACAAGAGCAGGCCTAAAGACCAGAAACTTAACACCTCTCACGTCGGAATGCCTGGCAAACCGCAACCTATTTATATCGCCGAGCAGCTGCCTTTAAGTGCAAGAAAACTTTACCATCAAGCCCGGGAATTTGCATCAAAACATGCCTACAAATTCTGTTGGGTCTCCAATGGAAATATTTTCCTGAGGAAGCACGAAGGGGACAAGCATATTCTCGTTGGTTCTGACCGCTCTCTTCAAAACCTCGAATCGAAATGACTATATAATCCATTGTACCCTCCTGCACATTACATATTGATACTTCTTCGGTATTTCCTGAACACAATAATCCCAACCTTATCACATATTGTACACATCCACACTACTTCACCCAACAACAAACATAAACTCCTCTCAACATACATCGTAACACTTTTCCCTCATTGTATACTTAAAGTTCTATGTATCTATAAAGGCTCCTACTCTGTTCTTGTCTCCCCATTTGCAAGCCTTTTCTTTAATAGTCTGTCTTGTTGTTTATACGTAAATAAAAATGGCGAATATTAATGACATTATACAAGAAATTGATGCATCTTCGTGTATAGGTACCTCCTTCAACTGCCTACCTGAGGACTGTCCACGGTACATTATCCCATCAACTCCTGGCAATTTTAACCTACTTCATGTAAATATCCGCAGTGTCAGTAAAAACTTTGACCATATCCAACTTCTAATTAATCAAACAAAAATCCCTTATGACGTTGTGATTTTCACCGAATGTTGGCTTAGTAAGGTTACCTGTTTACCTATTTTGGATGGGTTTCAGGCTCACTCTACCATCTTTAACTGTAATCAAAATGACGGCATTATTATATACACCAGATTAGGGTTGCAAAGTACTGTGCGGGAACCAAAATTTGAAGGAGGCAATTGCCTGGTATGTGAAATAGGCAACAACGAATTAGCAGTAGTTGCAGTGTATCGTTCACCATCCCTTAACTCTAAGAGTAACTTTAACTCCTTTTTATCTAACCTGGACAGTCTATACAATAGTATCTCTCGCTACTCTAACATCGCTCTTATGGGTGACATGAATTTGGACCTAAGTACAACCAACAGGAATGACAGAACGCTCGATTATCTATCACTAAATGCCTCTCACGGACTTTTGCCCACCCATCTCATCCCAACTCGCTTAGAACGATGTTTAGACCACATCTTCCTTAAGTCTCACCTACCATCTACCTCTCTCATCCTAGAATCGCATATCACAGACCATAAACCTACTCTCTTGAATATTGCTAACTACAACCCACCTCTTAAATCACCCCACAAAGTCACTCGCTTAAATTATCCAGCCATAATTGCAGATCTCGAAAATGTAGACTTTTCCAGAATGTACAACACAGACGATGTCAACATCACAACAGCCATATTCATAGACACTGTTACTTCGGTCGTCTCTAAACATTCAATTCAAATAAATGTCCCTAGGAAAAAAAATGTTATAAAACCTTGGGTCACTCCAGGACTCCTAAAATGCATACAAAATCGGGATAGAATGCATATAAAAGTCAATAGCTCCCCAGGTAACATAATCCTAAAAACTACCTACACTCGATACCGTAACTTCTGCAACGATTTACTTAGGAAGCTAAAAACTGCTTATGAAACAAATGAATTAAAAGAAGCCAAAACCTGTCCCCGTAAATTGTGGCAAACAATTAACACTATCACAAACAGGCATAAACCGCAGACAAGCCCCTCTGAGTTGTTGGAATTGAAAAGTGATTACTTGTCTTCAATTAATGAGGTGTGTAATTTCTTTACTTCCATAGGAAGCGACCTAGCTGACAAAATCACGTCACAGCATCATGCTAACACGACCATTACACATCATTCCCACCCATACCGTAATAGCCCACAAGCCTCGCAGGTTAATTCCTTGGTTATTCTAGATGTTTCTGAATCTGAAGTCGAGTCCCTCATTCTCCAGCTTCGCGACAAGAGTGCCGTGGGTTGGGATGGTCTGTCGCCTATGCTACTGAAACGTTCCCGACACGTTTTGGTCCCACCTATAACTTTCCTCTGTAACCTATGCCTCAAAACAGGCGTATTCCCTGATGCTTTTAAAAAAGCTATTATTCACCCGATATACAAGGGCGGGGACAGAAACTGCGTCACCAACTACAGGCCTATTTCGGTACTGCCAGCTCTTTCTAAGGTCCTAGAAAGAATTCTAAACAACCAACTAAGGCGTTTCCTTGATAAATACCATATTATCGCCGACAACCAATATGGCTTCAGGCCAAGGCTGTCAACAGAAGATGCTGTACTGGAACTAACGAAATCAGTTGCTGCTAACTTGGACAGTAAAACTAAATGCCTCGGAATCTTTCTGGACCTTTCAAAGGCATTTGATACAGTTTCTGTCCCCAACCTCATTTCAAAATTGGAAGTAATAGGTGTGCGGGGTATTGCCTTGGATATCTTTCGGAGCTACCTTACAAACCGTAAACAGCGCGTCAAGATAGATACTTACCTGAGTGATGAGGAAATCACATCCTACGGCGTTCCCCAGGGAAGCATACTGGGCCCAACCCTATTCCAAATTTACGTCAATGATCTGTGTAAGATGAACCTTCCAAATTGTAATATTTACGCCTACGCAGATGATACTGCAATTCTAGTCCGCGGTTCAACCTGGGATATGGTAAAGGCAAATGCAGAAGCTGCAATGTCTAAAATAATGATATGGCTAAACTCCAACCTACTTACCCTAAACCTAAATAAAACCACTTACATTCCTTTTGGATTAAGACGTGGTAGTACTCCAGGCTCAGATTTCACCCTCAAAGCTCACTCCTGTCCTAACCCCACAGTATCTTGTACCTGTCCCACGATAAGCCGTTCATACGCTGTCAAATATCTGGGTGTACAGATCGATTGCGGTCTAAGGTGGGACAGGCAAATTGATACTCTTACCTCAAGAACTACGCGTCTAATCCACATCTTCAAGTCCCTCAGAGATTCTGCCGACAGGGCCACGCTGAAGTTGATCTATTACTCCCTCTGCCAATCTATACTCGGATACTGCATAACCGCTTGGGGTGGAGCATCTAAAACCTATTTTTTACGAATAGAAAGAGCACAAAGAGCAATACTAAAAGTAATGACAAAGAAACCTTTTAGATATCCAACATCTGACCTCTATGCCGATTGTAAAGTGCTAACAGTACGGCAGCTCTTTGTGTTCAGGGCAGTACTAAGAATACATAAGTACCTCCCACCTCTGAACCGTAACAAACGCATTCAAATCTTACCCAGTACCCAGCACAGAACCTCTTTCGCTCGTCATCAATTTTACATTCTTGGTTCCTATCTGTACAATAAAATAAATAAGAACATAAAAATAATGGATCTAAACTCCCATGACCTGAAAATCAAACTGACTGAATGGCTACTGCAAAGAGACTACTTATTCACGGAGTCTTTACTTACATTCATAGAATAATCCCAAATAAAAGTTTCACTACCCAATTCACATTCAATACATTATCACTCATTCATCTCTACCAACCCTTATCCCTGTATACACACCACTCTCACTCGCACCCTTAGGGGTACACACACACTCCCATACTCACCACTCATTCACTTACACTCAAACACATTTACACTCCAGCACACACACAAATGTATGACATAACCACACTCGCGCTAAGCACTCTGGCTGCAGCTGTTCCTACATGACTAACCGCCCTGTATGGCCTAACACTGTCTCCTAAGATACAGGATTACCTAGTTTAGGAGACAGGGTTACATGATCTGTGTAGATTTATGTAGATTCTATGTTACCTTGTACACTTGCTCTTATGTATATTGAATCTTGTGTGTATCGTAATAAAGATTATTATTATTATTATTATTATTATACATTCAGCACTGTTGGTAAATTGGTCGCCAATACGATTGTTGGGTATTGGCTCCTACGTTTTCCAGGTAGGGCATAATGTTTTTGGGTTTCTTTTTAGGTGATGTTAAATGTAAATGTGGGAAAAAAGAAATAAAGGCATGGTATTTTTTTTAACTTATCTGAAATCCATTCTAAAGTGTTGTTATACTATGCTGCAGCTGTAAGGACTAGTATTGACAGTACTTACTGAGTCCGACCATCTTGTCGGGCACCCGAATGTACTCGTTGAGCGTTTGGTCGGGCATAAGGTTGGCCGGCGCGCTCGGCGGCGGAGGCGGTGCCGAGGCGGCGGCGGGCGCGGCCGCGCGGCTTGCGGCCGGGGCAGGACTCGGTGCACTACGAACAAACAAAGTATTGTTTTAATATTACGTACCTTTTTATGTATTTGTGTATGTATATCAGCTGTCTGACACCCATAGTACAATTATAAGCACGGATCTTGAGCGCTGACCTTCACCTGCTCAAAAGTGAGTTATTGGGTCCCTTTGGTGGTATGAAGTGAGGCGCGGTAGCGGGGTATATATATATATATATAGTCGTAAAGTGATTGGCCCGTCGCGCGATGTGATGCGCAAAGCGATCCCCACTCTACCGCCGAGCACTCAAGACCCGTGCCGGTATCTGTACAGGCACACCTACGACACTATACAAACGATACGATTTAATTACCTACACTACTACCAAAATAACAGACTGTACAAACGTGTGTGTGCGTGTCTACGCGCCGCTCGAACTAATAGCAGTTCCCAGAGCAGTCGTTCGACGCGGGGCGAGGTGAGGAAGTTTCTGAGGGAGGTGGAGCGTGTCGCTCTGTACGGTAGTACTAATATTTATACTGTTGTACAGGATCTACCAAGTTTGGGCTCAGATGGCCGTGGGTGAACTGTCCCCTTACATAATTATAAGCTTCTGTTCGCGACCTGGTCCGAGTGCAAGTCAAGTTTACTATAAATAGCTTTTGCCCGCGTCAATGTCGGTTATCGCTGATTAAAAAGTAGCCTATATCTTCTTTTCTTGGGGTTCAATTGTTTTTGCGTGAAAGCGTAAGAAACCAACACACTTTCGCATTTATAGTATTAATGTGGATGGCACTCTGCAATGGTTCTATCAGTGAAAAAAATACTGGTACTTCCAGATATTATTTCTTACAAACAAACAATTTTATCTCTTAACATGTAATATTTAAGCTTATGCGAAAAACACAGCACAAATACAGCGGGGGTTTGGCTTTTAAAATAAATATGCATGTAAATATATGTACAGGTGTTAAGTAGGTAAATAAAGCATACTATTTTTTCTTTGTATGGCTGTTTATTTTAGACTGTATGCATTACAGACATACTTCGAAGAGTTCGACGTATACAATATTACTGAAAAAGTTATGCACACTGTACTTAGGTACTGGTATGCAGACATGCAAAGCTATTTACTATTATTATTATTATTATTTACACGACAGACGTTGTCCTGTCAATTGATTTTTAAATTTTCTCACCTAAACATTCCCTGGACTTCCACAAATATTTGAAGACCAAAATTAGCCAAATCGGTCTAGCCCACATATATAGATAGACCTAGATAACGCAAGTATCACGATCTGTATGAAAACCAAGCGTGCCATTTTTTGGACGTCACAATGTAATGCGAATGTTTTGTTTTTCCTTATTATTCCTTATTACCGGGTATTACTGAGGGTATTAGATTCAAGATAATTGTTTTTTAAATTAATTACGCAGAACATTAATCACAAAATGACTTACCGATGGAAGGAAACGTTTACTTTATTTTTTTTTTACTTACGATTTTTTATCGTAAGTTAGGCACGAAAATAGGCACGCGAGGTAGTTGCTCTTGCGTTATCTAGGTCTATCTATATCTGTGGTCTAGCCGTTCTCGAGTTTTAGTGAGACTAACGATTCATTTTTATTATATAGATAAAGAGTTTTTTTTATAACGCGCTACTTTCCCGAACTACTAGTCCAATAGGGTATTTTACTCTATACGAGAAAAAACTATAAATATGTTCTTGAGACAGTTTAGGCATAAAGCAGTCGGAAAATGTAAGTTTTACTTCATAAAATAACAAAACAAATTTTTAAATTCAATTCAAAGTTTTCAGTATTTTTAATCTGTTATAAAACACCGTGAAATATAAGGGATAACGTAGCTTACATTATCTCGAGTATTTATTTATATGATTAATTATTTCAAAAGTGTCAGTTAACGGACAAGAAGTGCAGTAAAAAGCTGACCATTTTTAACCAGGAAAAGGAGGAGGTTATCAATTCGAACGTTTATATATATATTTTTTTTTTTATGTATCTTCGGGCATAACTCTGTCATATGTAGACGGATTTGCAAAATTCTTTTTTTGTTCGAAAGGGGGTTATTCCGAAAAGGTCCCATATAAATTTTATCAAAATTGGTACAGCCCTTTCTGAGAAAATCAACAAATTCCCAAAAAAACTTACTTAGACGACGTTTTAGTTTCTTCAATCACTGGAGGACTTACAATCTTTTTTAAGTGTGTTGCCGTTTTCGTAATGGATTTGGATGTTAAGGCAACACTAAAAAGCGAAAAATAAAAAGTTTTTTCAAAAAAAAGAAAACAGTTTTATTTTAATTACTTTTTCGACATTTTAGAAACATTGAAAACCTTAGTTTTGTATAATTTAGCAGCATTATTTCAATTTTGTAAATGTGAGTACCATGAAGCCATATATTAAGTAAATTATTATGTGTTTGACATAAATTCTAAGACTTTCGGAAGTCGGAGGCAATACAAAATAACAAACACAAAGCCACCGCCACCGACTTCCGAAAGTAAAGTAATGTGTGTTCTGTGCTAAAGTTATTTATCACTTTTTAGTTTTTGAAGGCGGTTTTCTTTTTTTTTGAAAAAACTTTTTTAAATACAAAAGTTACCCTCTGCTACTCATTAGTCGTATCGAATCGTATCTCTCAAGCCACCAAACTCATAGCACCAAATTTCTGCAAGTGCGTCTGATGTACCGCTTGACGCAATATGACACGCGCATTTCAAACACGTTCTTTTATCACGTGTGTAAGGGAGACGCGGGGGCGGGTTAACAAACAAACAAAAAAATTGTATTGGCAGTGAAGAAAAATTATTTAAAAATAGAAAATTAATCTTTTAACATACAAAATAATGTAGGTACTATGTTAAGAAATGTTCTATCTTAAGACTGCGCCGAGCAAAATAATTCAAAACAGTCGTCACTGTTAAAGTGATATAATCAATACTTTTACCATAATTGCCATAAAAAATATGTAATGAATACCACAGTGAATGTGTTAACCGATTATCGTTGGCAAAAAATAAGAATACTGTTTAATTTAATAAACAAAAATACGTAAAGTTGTACAAAAATCTTTAAAAAAATCTCGTATTTAGTTGAGTTTTGTTAGTAAACTGTATTTTTTTTTCACAAACTTGAATTCATATTAATCTTTAACATTCATACTACAATTTGTAGTTTTTACATTTTCGAAATGTCGCTTAGTTATTTTATTATTAATTTTTGTTTTAATTGACGCGCTGTTTTGAATCATACATACGTTGCGTATGATTCAAAACAGCACGAAAAAATTACACATTCACTGTGGTATTCATTACATATTTTTTATGGCAATTATGGTAAAAGTATTGATTATATCACTTTAACAGTGACGAGTTTTGAATTATTTTGCTCGGCGCGGTTGATTAATGAAATCATCAATATATAAAAAAAAAACTTGTTGCAAAACATGGCGAAATAGTACATTATATCTCAACTAAATATTATCTGAACATTTTTCCTGTAAAAATGAAAAGTATAAAAGATACAGTCAGCATAAATAAGTAGAGAATCATTTTCAATAATTGTATTGATTCTCATTTGTCAACATCAGTATTCTTTGAAGAATTTTCAAATACTTGTATATCACTTTTTAATGTAGTTGTAACAAGTCAGTTTTAATTTTAACTGTGATCTGTGTGTACCATTGATGCAGACTGTCTACCTATAAAATAGTGTTTCAACTTGAGATTGATTATCTTTTAACTGCCATGGCTTTTTTGTTTACATGTTTTATATTACTCTGCACTTAAATTGTTTTCACATATAAAAGCAACAAGAACAAAGTAACCAGTATTATATAAAAGAGATTCGGTGGTGTTTCTAGCTTGTTCTTCTCCATAGAGACATACCTAGCTTTTGGAACAAGCAACTAGCTTCAACTTTCTGATTAACTAATCAATTCCCTGACAATTCAAAAATGTCTGTTAAATGTTTTAATTGAAATAAAAGCTTTGACTTGACTAACAACTTAATGTTCTTTAAGAGTATAACATTGTAACTGATTTATATACATAGTTTCTGTAAATATTTTTTAACAGGGTTTAGAGAACAAACATCCTTACCTCATTTGTGGTTGTGGTTGTTGATAAGGTACTTCGACTGAAGCTAATTTTTTCGCATTCGGTTCTGGACCCTCCTCCAATGGCCTCTTGCTTCCACCTCCTTCAAGCTTAGCAGCAACCTGTGGTGAATATTGGTGTAATAAACAGTTTCTTTTTAAACATAATAATAATAGCACCATTTTGAGTAGTACTAATAGTATAGAAATATGAAGTATACTTACTTAGCAAAATTTTAAAATATTTCTTTAAAATTTGCTTAGTATCTTTTACATTATATTTTATTTCATAGACAAACTATGTACTAGATTCAACTAGTATGAAATACAGAATATATTTATGCACCAAAGTTTGTGTTTTTTGATATACATAGACATTTTTTTAATGTCTATATACAAAAATATATGCCTGTGCCTTGTCTATGTGACAGCTTAGGTAGGCTTATGTTTACATGTGATAAAAATGAACTTAAACTGACAACACCAGAACTTCAATCTACAAAAATACCAGCCTCTTTATGAACGAATAGTGCTGTTTATTATCAACATCACCATCAGTTATCTTTTGTTTATGTAGAACTAGCTTTTGCCTGCCACTTCGTCCGCGTGAATGTCGGTTATAGTGGATGCAGACGAAGTCGCGGAAAAAAAGTAGCCTATGTCCTTCCCCAGGGTTAAATCTATCTTCATGCCAAAATTCATCAAAATCGGTTTAGCCGTTTCATCGTGAAAGCGTAACAGACAGAGTTACTTTCGCATTTATAATATTAGTATGGAAGTATGGATTATGTAGAATATGTACAATTCTTCTGTATGTGTCTATATCACTAAATCCCTCCTAAACATCTAGGCCGACGTTTTTTGTGAGCATTCCGGGAGGATTTCTAGATGGTTTAGATTCACAACTAGGTATGGTAGGTGGTGCTGCAGTTTGGTTCTAGGATATTTTTATTTTCAGGACAGGATAATGACGTCTGCCAGGTCCACTAGTAACTTGCAACAATAGTTTTGGAATGAGCAAGTAATTATGAACTAGATAGCAGGGTAGCTTATAGATTTTCTACCCTGCTGATAATTTGTTTTCATATTAGTATAGCTCATAGACAGGGTTGGTTGGTGGTTGGTTGGGGGAGGCCTACGTTCAGCAGTGGATGGCAATAGGCTGATATGTATGTATCTATGTACAGCTCATAGCCTTTTTTGATTTCATTATTAAAAACTTGAAGAACATTTAACAATAGTTACCATTTATATTAGTATTTTTGTGTTTTCTTAAAAAAATTCTAATTAAAAAATTCAATAACACATTTCCAACCTGAGAATTGAAACAAGGACCACATGTGCACTTGAAAGCACAAGAAGAGAGAAGGCAGGATTTTAAAGTTTATTTTAACACATAATACTTTGTTACTATCATAATAGTGACCAAGCCATAGACCATAGATTTTATAGACTTCAATAGGCTGCAACTAATTGTTGGCTATATATTACTGTGGTAATAATATTTGAGTTCGGCAAGGAAATATAATTATAAGTTGCGCATTTAGCAAACTGTGGTGGTGACGAGTGAAATAAGGCTGTGACAGAGAAGTGTCCAAGGATTGGAAAAAGTGTCAGCCGTTGGGCAGAAAGATGGGCAGACAATATTGTTGCAATTGTGGGTAGAGGATGAGGAGGCTGGTGCAGAAGTGTGGAGATTGGCACATACAAAAAGAAGCCTATACTCAGCGATGAGTAATTAGGACTGTGGATGATAATAAAGAAAAATATTCAGGATTATCTAGAATATTCCAATTGACAATTAGAGCGGAAATAGTATAAAAATATTGATTTTTAATTTGTCTTTGTTACTAAATATTGATCCAAACTAATAGAGGCATTATTTTGTGATTAGCAGGCAGGTATTTGATATATTAAATATTGTTATTATGGAATGGCCATCACTAAAGCCTATACCTGAATTACTCAAAGTATATTCAGAATTTACTTTGTTGCCTGATGCATATATAATTCGCGCCTATGTGCCACAACGCAGTATTGCCGCGACAGAACCGCTTGGCACGTACACCAGCCAAAATGATCCAAGCCGCAAGGGCAGACATCAAAACTTATCAGCAGCATGGTATTTGCTAATAGCACATAGTTATCACCACCAAAAATTACAATCAATAAGTAGGTTAGGTAAAAGCATCTTACCAATGATCCTTCGTGAAACATGAATAGTATAAACAGAAAAGGGTGGGTTGGAATAAAAACTACTTCTAATGAATCATAATTTCAATGTTGAAGGTATAAACACAAAATTATAACGGTAAATAACACGCAAATGTCAATAGACGCGATTTTGTAAAGAGGAGATGCGCTTACCAATCTAGCACGTTGTACAGCAGCCGCAAATCCCGCCGTTTGGCTATTGTTTTGAAGCGTAGCCATAGAAGAATAATCACTCATATTTGAACCCAATTTCACATTCAACCGCGTAATACCGCAGCCATTAAAAAGGATCAAAATGACCCAAAAACTTTATGAAAGGTTTCTCTCGCAACGCAAGTTCGTTGCGAGAAAGACGCGGACCATAGACAAAGTGAGAGATGTTTTAAATGTCGCTTACCAATATTATTTCTTTTTGTATTTATCTACCAACTTGAATGGTCTAATGAGTTTCCCAATTTAACTAAAACTTATAGACTTAAAATAGAACAGCGACTGTGCTATTTCTCATTCTGAAATTGAATTAATTGTAGAATGGTGGTAAAAGTTGAGTTTTTAGAAAAGTCAAAAATTTGTCTTTGGTTGAAAACGAAATGCGTTTGGTTATTGCTGTTTTGTCAAAACAAGTGAATAAAGAGGATTTATGTAAAACTGCTCAAATAAAATTATTATAATTATATTATCTTTTAATTAGAACTTTACCTGTTTCTTCTCGTAGGTACCTTCCTTACCTATTCCAAATTGAAACTAATATTACCTAACCAAAAACGGTCTTTTTTTTTAAAGCTCCTATATCAGTACTATTTGCAAACAAAATAAACTGAATAGAAATATAATAGTGTTACTCTCGAATATGGTTTACCAAATGTTTTCATTTTCACAACTTAGGTACTTATTGAAATACATAAGCCAAGTCAGTAGCAAAATAATGTAAAGAAGAGAATTGTGTTGTGTTGTGTGACTGTATGAAAGATATTTTTGTGTAAGATTTATGAAACAGAATATATTTTTTATTTTATATTAATATTTAACCCATTTAGGAAAAGAACAAGCATTTTTCATATGTTAAAACACATTAAAGGTCGATGCACCGAAAATAACAAAACGTTCTAACTTTTTTTTCTATGTTATGGGTGCGTGCATTTGTGTTGTCCGGTGTTTGAAGACGCTTGGAATTCGCTTTCAATTTCTTCGTAGGAAAAATGTCGGGTGATACCGATAAAGCGAAAATCAGTGACAATCAGGTATAGTTGTGAAATATGTCTTTGTTTTAATTATCTCTGTAATAGTGCGCGTCTAATAAGATGAATTTGAGTTGTGTAGTGGTGTTATTTCCGTGTTATATCACTAATGTTTGCCTGCGTCTCAACATGGCTGACAGAACGATTGCTTCCCGCTAAAAGCGGGAACTACGCCACGGAGGGTTGTGATACGAGTCAATATTTCGCAATAAAAACTGTGAATGCCATCTTGATCAGTTATCGAAACTGATTCTAATGGGATATTTTTCAGGATTTCGCATATTTTGGCCACCCCCGCCCCTTTGCATTTCGTTGCAGGGCCTTTGTTAATGTGCACGATGTTATATGACATTGATATGAAATCCGCATGACCTTGATATTTGGTTTCTTGCGATTATTCAATTTTAGAGGCAGCGTGATATGTTGTTGTTCCACTGAGTCGCGGCCTCGCGACTCATTATTTACGCTCGGTACTCGGCCGGCGATGTAAATAAAACATAAGGATCCTTTCGGGGGCCTTTATTGCTGACCTCTTTAGTTTTTTCCGGTATGTTTTTTGTGCTAGGCAGACGTTTATGGCGCGAACGCAGAGTATAAAATGTAAATTCTTGAATTGTACAGCAGATTTTACTGGAGAGATGTAGAATATTCGTTTTAATGGTAATCCATACATCTATATTGTAATATTCTATACAGCAGTACGTTTTACTGAGTGCTAGAAGAGTAGCATTGGAATTTGTGACTTGCGTCTATTTAGATAAGGTTGATAATTGAATGATGGCGCACGGAAGTGACGCCGACTTCACCAATAGAATGGTGTTCGACATGCAGATTTTGCAATGCACGTTTGCAATTTTTTGTTTTTATCATAATATGTTGACATTATAAACAACAATGCTTGTTGCACTTGTTAGAGTAAAAATATTTTTATCCGTTCCTAGATTTTTTTACAAAATGTCATGTTTTACCTGAATTGTTTTATAATCTTGGAATTAATTATTAACTAATAGAGCAGCCTGTAAGTTCCATGAATCTATTGAAGTCATAGACTGACAAACCAACTCATCGGGAAATGTTCACTGATAGTACTTGGTTATCCATTGCTGTATTTGCTTGAACAACCATAGCATACACTAGATAAAACATGCAATAGAAAGGGGAGGTAGTCTTGACTAAATATGTTTATTATTGGCTCAGTATCTTTTTGATAAATGTATGTAATTATTCCTATGGCTATGTAAATAATGCTTACTGTGTTATTGAACTATTGGGTAGGTGATACTATTAACCAATCATTCCGACAAACAGATCAGAACTTCTCTAAAAAAAACTTGATTTTAGGCCTGAAAACTCGATTACTTTTCAATTTACTGTCAAATTAGATTTTAAGCTTAAAAATCAATAAATATTCAATTGACTTGGAACAAAAATGATGTCACATTTTACTATTGCCATACAAAATTCAATATGCAATACGCAATTAAAATCTATGGTTGAATTGCGTTTTGTCAGCTCAAAAGTATGTCAAATTATTCTTGTAGGTATTATTAAACTCATTAGCTAACTGCATAGTAATTATTGATAATTGATCTAAATTGGTCTGCACTTGGATACTAGAGTGATACAATCAATTCGTTATCAGAAATTTAAGTAACAAACATAATATCTGTATGACTTTTATTATAACCTGCATCGGATTATGATATGCTAACTGAGTTTTCTGCGATACATCTGCTATAATGAGATATAGAAGATTATATGTATATGTTTGGTAGACTAATGATTTTTATGCAAAATGGGTACCTATATTTTGAGTTATAACTATGGGCATGTTTTTTTAAAAATGTATTACTTCAACATATTTGTGTGCAGGATGAAGACAAGAAGTCAGCGACAGGCGACGGCCAAACAACGGAAGATGAGTCCTCGCAGGACTCAAAGGGTGAGTTGCAGGTGTCTGTGGGCCCTGCCCAAACCCAAGGTAACGCCGATGTAGATCAACCAGACACCAAAGAGGAAGATAAGCCATCTAGTATAGAAGGTCAGGTTCTTACCCCAGTACCCCAGTCTGGTCAATGTGTTCACGAGTCAGTGTTCATCTACATGGCAACTAACCATTTTGGGCTGTTATCTTTAAAAATAATTGTTCCAAAAAAATCCGCGACTATGGCGGTAGCGGGCTTTGGTGTTGACAACCGAAAAAAATATATTTTACAATGTGATTTTCTAACTTTTAAAAATTCTGCTGAATTATAGTCATTGTTTTTCTTTTTCAATTAAGGTTACTTGCAAAAGATTGTGTTGGCATCACACTTTACAAATAAAACCATTACACTTATAGAATGGTCTACTCTTTTAACACTTAACTGCATTTTCCGGAAATAACTTAAGTAGGTACTTACATTTTTACACATCATTTAAGCGTGATGTTTCTAAAACGTGTCTGATTTTATGGTTCGATATGTCGCGTCGCTTCAAAAAAACAAACTAGAGACAGAGTAATAATCTAATTTAACGATAGAGTTTCGATTTAATTATATCTTATCTTTAATACATAGATTAAATCGAAACAAAAAAAGAAACTAAAAAAAAAATCTTTCCTAAAGTTTTTGGCTCATTTTGAACCTTTTTAATGGCTGCGGTATTACGGGATTGAATGTGAAATTGGGTTCAAATATGAGTGATTATTCTTCTATGGCTACGCCGGGATTTGCGGCTGCTGTACAACGTGCTAGATTGGTAAGAGCATCTCCTCTTTACAAAATCGCGTCTATTGACAGTTGCGTGTTATTGTAGATGAAGGAAGGAAACGATATAAAAATCAAACATTTACAAGTAACTTTGACACTTCACACCAGACGAATCATTTAGGGATTTCATTTTGTTTGTCAATAATTCGTGTGAATGGTCATATCGTGATATGTATACGTCAACACTCACAACTCCTCCATTTTATCCCTCGGATACCTAAGGTAAGGTAAGTGTGGTCATAAACACCAACAGGACTATTTTTTATTTTAAAAAAAGTACATTATTAAAAAGCTTACCCCTTAACCCTTAATGTTATATCCTATGAAGCAAAGGACTCCTTAGGGTTAACTGATTCCTGTCCTAAGAGAAAAAAATAATTAAACAAACTATCCAGTTAAAAGTAACTAGAGCCCTTATCAAATCCATGATGAAGACATAGCGCGCCTTGTGCACTTTGGCTGGCATGACTAATTTAGTAATTACCGCCAGTGTATCCCAGTTTGAGAAACAGGTGTTAAAGTTCCCACCAGCCCTCAGGGAAAGGATGACTATTTCCGTATGTTAATTGTTTTAAGTCATTATTGTATTAATTGTTTTTTCTATTATTCTATGGTGATAAGAGATTATCAACTACTATTACAATAATTGTGACACAAGCTATCCTGTATGGATTCAGGTTATATTTTCGCTCGAGATAAGCAAATTGCTGAGACAACAGTGCAGTGCAGTGCAGACCCTAAGAATTGTCCAAAGTGACACAAAACATCCATCGGTTGCGACAACAAAAATATTACAAAATCTTTCGAACGAACTAGAACCTGAATAATAGTCGAAAGCGTTGCTAGTAAACTTGCATCCTTGTCACTCGTCATTATCGATTTCCGTGCATAGCACTTACAGTGGCTTAAATGGCGCCGGTGGTTGTGCGTAGAAACATCGCTTTACATCCTAAGGATTTGAGGCTTATTGGGTTATTATTTAATATCATGTATGGCTAATGGGCTCAAAATAAATCTATCAATACACCTGCCAATTAGTCCTGCCCACAATGTCCCAAGACAAAAAGCCCTAAAGCAAATATTCTTCAGTAGGAAGGAACTCTGTTTGCGGAAACTGGTTTTAATATGTCTAGCATTCTTAACGTGCCTGTATGTTTATTTATAAAATAAACATGACTTTCCCGCCAAAACAAACCTGTTGTCAAATGGCTGCCAGCTCTCCTAGACATATTTTTTTCTATACCTTCAAAGGTATTGTACCACGTGTACAAATAAGTAGTTTAAAATGCTTAATTAACCAGTAACTTATTAAAAGTGCAATGTAGTGATGAAGAATTTGTAGTCCAGATAGCATGCAAATAATGATATGGATTTTTTGCTTAACTCAATGGTATCAGGTACTTACTAATAGATTTGCTTAACTATCTCATTTTAAAAGAGAAAATTTGTAACTCAACGCAATTAGGACGATAGCGTTTTGACGTAATCACAGCTGAAGTGCTCAAACGTAAGTCATACAAATAGAATTTCAAAGTTCCAAAACAATAAGAAGCCAATGCAACAATTTTGAAGGTTTTTCTTTCTGTAAAGTTGCTTATAATAAGAGATCTCTTTTTTACTTATCTAAATTTCTTACTCAACAAAATCACAACAGAGCTTTTGTTGATTTAAGAAATTATTGGTAAATAGTATTAAGTTTGTTAAAAATGGAAAGAAATGAGACTGTTGAAACCGGTAGTAGGTATTATACTAGCCGATGATATTTGTAATTACGGATTCAGGCTGGGTAGATACGTGAGTCACACCCGCCTACAAATATGTTGACCTCCATTACTGTTCTGAAATTGAGAAATCGGAGGTCTTGTTATATCAGTCTTATTCCGGCCAGACATCTAATGCATACCGGTTTAGAACAAATTTATTTGTAGTATGTCGCTACTTTCAAAGTTTTTGACGTTGCAAATTTTTTGTCGTTTATGACTTTACAATTTATTAAATTCTTTATATTTATTACGTTACCTAATCGCTCTCTTGGAGGTAAATTTAAGAACCAAAATTTACACAACATTTTTAGTGACTGTTTCTAAAACTGGGTCTTTTCTGCTCTTGAATTTTCGGCCTTTGTCAAAATACTATATTACGACCATGTAAGGTACACTCGATAACTCAAAATCATGTTCTAAATGCATTATTTTGCTAGTTGCAGATAACGACCGCGGACAGTGCTCATTAAAATACTGAATTACTTTATTGTAGACTTTGTCACTTTATTGTAACTTACAAGTCTTCATAATAATCTCCACGGCTCATAAATAAACATCTTCTTCCCAAGTGATATACTAACAATACCTCAAACATCATAAGTACTAACCGCTTACTTTTATCCGGCGAGATTCAGTTAGCATCCAGATCAATTTAGCCAATCGTGTGGGAGTAGAGAAACGACAAATAAGTGCACTTTCATACGCTAAGTTGCACTGGGGAGAATAAAGTTTTGATTTCAATCGGGCGATCATGCTGTAAGAATTAGTGAACGGAATAAAATCTAAAAAAATATATTTGGTGGCGGTTCTTTACAATTTATAGATGATAATTATTGCGAATTTTGAAACCAATGCAGAACTCAATCTCTTAATATGAGAACATTTCGCCAATCTGTTTTCGCTATTGGCTAAAGAAAATCTAATCAGCCAAATGTCGTTAATGTAGAGTTCAACATGTTTCCGTGATTCCTTAGAGGCAATGTTATCAACAAGCTATTTATTCAGTGTTGAGGTAGTGCACGTTATGATAAATGGTGCAATTTACTGTGCGAACTGGTCGTTACAGTTTAGGGGCCGGTCAGACAGACGCGGGACAGACGGGAGATAATTTTACGAAGCCAATGATTAGCTAAGTCATCATAACAGTTATCTAATCTGTATTAATTAGCGGTGCAAATATTTGATTAAAAAAAATGGTTTTCTCCAAAAAAATGTGCTAGTATCCAGCCCATGAGGTGAGCCTATTCAGCTGTAAAAAAAATAATGTTAAGTAATCAAAAGATCATAGGGAAGCATAAATTATTGTATAAAAAGACGCTACGTCTATACAGTTTCTTGTAGCAGTAGTAAGTCTGGTCTAAACCTATTATGCATGATAGAAATGGATCACTCATTCATAATTCAATGCCCGCAAGGTTTGCACAGTCAAATCGATTTGTTGTAAGTTTAGAACCGAGGGTTATTGACACGCTTGTTACGATGTCGATACAACGCTGAGATTTTTCTGTAAGTGTGGTTAAATATGAGGAGGATGAAGTCCAGCTCGACCTTCGTGCACGTATGACCTACACCTTGACGAACTACGAACGATCTGTGAGTATAGTAAACATCTGACCCGTTGGCATCCCGTGGTTTTTATTGGAACTATCGAGAACACTATGAAAAACCACACGGTCTGTAGTTATTTGTTTACCGACAGCGCCGCCCGCCCCGCGTTGTCAACGTACCAGTGGGTTTGCTGCACTATCTATACCAGCAAGAAATCAATAATAATTAATAATGCAAAGTCGACACAAAGGAAAGTCACCTTATTCTGCCACTTTGTTGCATTCAACGAAACCTGGGAACTAACTTTTTTTTACATGTGGTAAATCAGCGACTATAATATGTATATTATAATTTAATCAGTTGGCAAAAAGGCGAGATGATTATGTAATTTATACGTTGGTGATCGCTCGTTGCAATAGTTTTTGAAAGATAACGCGTCGGGAGTTCATCACAACCCATATTCTTTGTATACAACCGTTATCGATGTGGGCGTGCAACAGGCGACATTGTAAGATGTATGTAGGTAAGCTACTGTTTCTATACGAACGGTTAAATTCGCAACATCATTATCACAACTCACCATTATTTGCGTAAATCATAGTACATATTATATAAATTAAATCGATAGCGTTTATCGTTGACAGTGTATCACATTTGCAAGTCGTTTGACTTTATTTGAAAAGACTGTAAATTGAAATAGATAAAGTGCTTTCTATTGAAAAAGAAAAGCCTTTTGATAGTGTCGGTAAATTAAAATGAATAGGACTTTGAACCCGTTGTTTTTAGGACTTTTAAATTTGACAAAAGACGTGCTTTACATATAATTTTGTCAATTTTGGAAATAGTCGCTAGTTACCTACATGCGTGATCTGATTACCCAGCTTGGTTCCAGTTTATTCCCAACAACAAGCATTAAATTTAGAAGATGGTGGAAACTGAGTGAGGGATCTCCGGAAATTAGCTATAGTGGGTGGAGGTTTCCCTTAAGCAATGTTTCGTTATCATCATTAAAATTATCGCTTAGTAGAAATCTACTGCAATGTCACTGAACGATATCGTTTTGTTATCGTCAACGTCGTCGCGCATACATTTTTTGATGTTGGAGTCAAACCATGCAAATGATAAACCTTGTTACTGAAAACATGATTTCGGTATTTTGGGGAAAGAGGACAAGAAATTCCGAACAGTAAATGAAATAAGTATTAAGACATAATAATATATTACACTAATTGTGCCCAAATCGTCCACAGTGCCATTTTCTGTAACTTTAAGCTAAAAATCCGGAACACAGGAACATCTGTATATATACTGTTTCAATAATATTCTCGTCATGTAGTATGTGAAACATGTGTTTTTTTTTGTTGCGAACAGGAGATTCAAAATCAACAACAGCTAACGGCAAGGACGATGATGGCGTAGGAGATGACTCTAAGGATGACAAGAGGGATGTGAAGGCTGATGCCGATTCTAAAAAGGTCAGTTAATTAAGAATTCTATTATATCCATAATTTTCATTATCTATCTTTTTACGAATGTTGTGAATGAACAATAGTACGCACAGCTTCAAATTACAGACGTCACTTGTAATTGCAACAGCTACGTTGTACTAACTTGAACCAAACGTTAGGCCAACTGAAATTATAGTTTTTGGCACTAATATTAAGGAGGTACATGACAATCAATTTTTGAAAACGACGTATATCACCTATAAGCCGCCTCTCTTTATACAGACATTTTGGTTGATTTTTAATTATGAATCAACAATTTGTCGGCATGTTGTCTGTTACTTTACAAATAAACAACCTTTCTTTTTTATATTCTATGTCCATTCCACAAAAAAAGGTTTTACTGACATCCAACACATTCAAAAAGAAGTGAACATTACTGGGGTTAGGTCAAGGTCTTTGGAAGTGCATAATGTATGCAAATAAGGGTCGCCCCACTGTATATTTCGCCAGAAACATTGGGTGCAAGTTTGAAGACTCTCAACAAGTTATTATGATTTTGTGGAGGCGTCTCGCGTGCTGCTTACCCAGTTAACGACGAGAGCGTGACGAACACGGATGCTGTGATTTAATTACGTAAATTAACTTCTATTCTGATAATGTATTTAATTTATAGATGACCTAATAAACACTTTATGGCCTTGGATTTTAAATATTTGAAATAAACGCTAGACAAGCCGCAAAATTGCTAACCTGACGAGTTTTTCAAGTTTTCACACATTCAAGTTAATGGCGCCGTATACGTTTTAAACCACGTGCTTAAAATACATAGTTCTAAATAGCAAGTGCTTGTTTTCTTATGTATTTTAGCATATAATGTGGTCAGTTCGCGAACCTATTGCTTAACCTTTAGTGTTGAACACTTAAACCACTATTTGTCGGTCATGGCCATGGTCAAAAGTTCACGACTATATTATCTATCTACTGCTAAAATTGCAGCGAAAAATATATGTAATTTATTTACTATCTGAAAATAGGTCGCATGCGATCATGCGATGTAGTGGTAAACTTGTGCTTTTAAAGACATGCATAATTAACATATATTTGAACTATCATTACAAGTAAAATTTAAACTGATTTAATACGTAAAAACGCGGTTAATATAATAAAAATATGCTTTAATTACTATCCTTATGTCAAAGAAATAGACTTCAATACAACGTAAATATAAAATTGGGCGGGTTTTTTAAAGTTAAAAATAAAATAATAGCCCGACTTGATAATGACTTTAATTAAAATTCATGTCATAAAAAAAACACGAGTAAAACTAGTTTGATGAATTCTTTCATTCATTCATTCACAGTCTTTGCTTTAACAAAAATCAGAATACTTATATCATTTTCACCAAAAAATATATTAGGTACTATATTTTAATATTTTTGCTCTATCATCAGAAGCCCTCCACATAGTCTCTGATTTTCATTAAAACGTTACTGTCCTTTTGGGATTCGCCACAGTCGGGTACAAGGAAAGTCAAAACACTGTCACTTAAATAAGTATCGTAACGGTGAGGTTAAAAATAACGCGTCCTCTAAAGTCAAGGACGCGTCTCTAACACAAATAGGGTTTATTTTGAGCAGTAACAGATGAATATCATTGATTTTCATTAGTCGCGACAGGTGCATTAGAACATACAGACAAGATTCGTATAAAGATCTATGAATGCAGGGTACGGGGTACCTACATCATAGTCACGTATAAATTCTTGTTTTTTGTATATGACGTTCAAAAGTGCCTTTTATTGGGTCTAATTGAAATAAATAATTTGACTTTGATAGAAGTCCTCGTTTAATGACATAGAATAGATTCATTAAATTAGTAAAAAACAGAGAATACTTCGCGTCTGGGCCTATTTCTGTCGGTAGGTTGTAACTTTTCTGACGATATCATTGTCTGTGCGGGGTTAACTGCTACTTTACGGGTAGCGAGTTTAATTCCCGCTCGTTAAAAACCTGCATATTGACAACTAGCGACCCGCCCCGGCTTCGCACGGGTGCAATGGTGATACTAAAATATACTACAGAATGTCTTTATATACAACGTTCACAGCTTTTTTGTCATTAGACAACTCAAACATGTAAACAACAAATCTAAGCGCCAGCCGCTCTACCCCCGCTTTTTAACACTGTGATAACTTAATATATTGATTTTAATGATATACTGTAAAGGGCAATTTTGATCTACATGAAATGCACAACGTATCTAAGACATTTAATTTGGTAAGGAATAAAACTATATTGTTTAAAATAGCTTGTTAAGTAACCCATATCTTATTTGTAATAAAACATAAAAATGGTTACTGTGGGTTATCCTTAAGAGATAAACATATACCATCGCGGACTTTTTTATCGATCTTTTTAAGATATACAATTCCGTAGTACATTAATTTGATATATCTCGTAAGGTTTAGCCAGCGTTTGCAATGTAAGCGCACAAAAATATGTTTATTACGACCTCACATTACTCTTGGAATTTCTCGATTTTCTTCTACTATAATATGTATGTATTATACCTATAAACATTCCTCTTGAATCGCTCTATCTATTAAAAAAACTGGCATCAAAATCCGTTGCGTAGTTTTAAAGATCTAAGCATACATAGGGACAGACGCGGCGGGGGACTTTGTTTTATAATATGTAGTGGTATGTTGATCCAATGTACAAGAGTAACTTTAAGTGTCAAATGTTTTATTATAGATTTATTTGTTGTTTACTATTTTAAAATACATTACATTTAACCTTTGTTTAGTAGTTCAACGCGCAGGTTCAAATCTGGGCAAGTACCAATGTGCTTTTTCAATTCATATGACGGTACTTTCTAACCATTCGATATAGTTAGTCAGAAGCTAGAAAATGTGACGTGTTACCCAGCAACTGAGGTGTGAAGGTCAGACAGGCAGTCGCTCCATGTAAAACTCCGATTCGGCGGTTGGCTCCGGTTCCGGGTCCGGATCCGGTTAGACTGGAAGCCGACCCCAACATAGTTGGGAAAAGGTTAGGCAGATGATGATGGCTGTATTTTCTAATCTGTTTATCTTGGACGTCACTGACTATCGGTGAAGGTAAACATCATGAGGCAACCTGGACAATTATATTATCTATATAATTATATTAAAATGAATCTCCGAAATGTATGTAAGCGCATAACTTAGGAACGGCAGGACCAAATTGGATAATTCTTTTTTTATTGTGTTCGTTATTATCAGGAGAAGGTTTGTATAAAAGAAAATTTTAGGTAGGTAGGGTAGGTAAGTAACTAGGGTAGGTAGGTAGGTTAGGGTGGTCTGTAAGAGTCTGACAGACCCCTCCGCCCGCCCCAGGGCGGAGGACATCCATGAGGATTTTCCACCCCGTACCAAAAAAAAAAAAACGTCTGTCGGGTAACATAGTAATTAATATAACTCGCATTGAGCAAGCGTGGTCGTCACTGCTCCTCATTCCTTCTTTGTATCTGCAGAGATCTTTGCCTTGCAGTGGGTAATAGGCTGGTATTATTATATGTGATTAAAACATCATTGTTTATCCTTATAGCAGCTGGTTTGTGTATAGATTATTTAAAATTAACATTTTCTGTTTAGGAAGAAAATGGGGAGATGCATGATGAAGACGAAAAGGATGATGTAAAGACCAACGACAAAGGTGCTAAGAAGGCAGCACCTAAAAAGAAGCCTAAGAAAGAGGTAATAAAGCAGAAACATTTCGTACCTGTCCAATACCATGTCGTGATTTGTACATTTTTCGCGAAGTCTGATTCATTTGACTTTCTTGAGGCGTATAAGGAAGGAAACACAACATTTTATTTATTTAGACTTGGCCTTACACAAGGAATTTCTTTTGTATCTGGGAGTGTTTACAAACATATGAACACAAACGACCGGACCCGTAACAACTAGGCCATATAAATATACCTATGTTCCGTGCGGAAATCGAACTTGCGACACGCCGGTCAGCAGCCAATCGCTCACATACTTTCCTTTACAGCCCCTCTAGCAGATAACAAAGCAACGCATGACCCCCATGAGCCTTACAACAAAGCATGTAATTGTGTCTATGTCTGTCTGTTTCTCTTACAAATATGTTTTATCTGTAGGATACTGAAGAAGAAGACGAGGATGATGAGGAGGACGAAGAAGAGGAAGAGGAGGAGGAAGGAGAAGAGGGTGAAGAGGAAGTAGCAAAAAAGCCAACTAAAGAAAAGTATGTTAAGTTTTATTACAACTTTTTTCGTTCGTCCGTGTGGTGTCGGACGTAAAGAATAGCACCATCCCATATCTTCCCGTGGGTGTCGTAAGAGGCGACTAAGGGACTTACCAGAGAATGGGCAGCAGCGTTCTCTGTGCCTTTGTAACAACCATACTGCGATCGCCAACCCGCCTACCAAGCGTGGCGATTATGGCAAACAACCCCCCCCCCCCCCCATGTCCAGCAGTGGACGTCTTTCGGCTGAAATGATGATTACAACCTTTTTCAGATACAGTTCACCTAGATGATGGTATAAAAAGTCATAAATGTGTTACACAAGAAGAGCTACATACTTCGAATAGACGGTTATCGAAAGGACATAAAAAAGTTGGTTCATGGAAACAGTACTTACGGTATTCGCATGTCGAATGCCCTTACCTCTGAAAGTTGAGAGCCGCCACGTCCAAAAATGAAAAACGTGCCGTCCGCGCCAAATAATTCCATAGAGTATGTAACTTATGGCCAAATACTCAAACGCTACTCAATTTTAGGATGCTGTTAAGTCTCGTGCTGTCTATCATTTTGTGTCAAAGTGACTGTGACAGTACAAGGCTTAACGGCGTCTTAAAATGAGTAGCGTTTGAGTACTTGGCCATAAGTTACATACTCCATGGAATTACGTATTGGAGTCTGTCATGTAGTCATGACCGTCCCGTGCTGAGCACATTTTGGTTTGTCTCATACATAACTGTGGCTGTGCATGTGTGTGAAAAAAAAATCGCATTAGAGTGTTACTACATCGATCGATCGTCGATCGATGCCTCGACCTTGATTCATTGGTGTGGTAGCTTTGGCTGATCGACGGATACCGTTCGACTAACCAATCGATCGATTGCCGGTCGATGGCATCGGTCCACGTTTATCGATTAACCCCGGCCGTAATCCATCAGTTTCTTTCGAAATGTATTTACAAGAAGACGCGCAGGCCGGGTAGATAGCGCGCGGGGCTAATGAGGTAGTAGGATAGGATAGTAGGTGATAATGAGGAGCAGACGGCGCGCGGAGCGGCTAATCAAGCAGCTCGATTGACGTCAACTAATCCATTCTACCATCGAGCGATGCCGTCGATAGACTAGCGATCGATTGGTCTGGTAGAAACCATCGATCGACGTCGACTCATCCATTCCACCATAGATCGATTGGTCTGCATGGTAACACCCTTACGAGTGGTCAATCTCAATTCGAGTAAATCTCCTGGCGATTCTCGTATGATGACACAATTCATTCGAGGTTTGTCACTCGGTTAGTGCGATCGTCACTTGCAGAACGTCGTTTTAGCATTCTCGCCTCCCAACTGTCTGTCTGTATAACCTTTGTAGCAGAATGTTGTAATATATTAATTGCTGCAGAGTGAAGAAGCCTGCAAAGAAAGCAAAGGTCGATGATGAGGGCGACGATGAGGAAGAGGGAGACGAAGAGGAGGAGGAGGAAGAAGAAGAGGAGGAGGAGGAGGCGCCCAAACCCAAGCCTAAAAAAGAGGTACGATTATTTACGAGCATTTTTCGCGTCACCAAAAACACAATAGACATCACTGACGTCATCACGGAGAGTTAACCGCTACGATAGAAAAGATTACATACATACTCAGGACTAAAGCATTCATTTTTGGTTAAAGCAATTACAAACTAAACCCTGTTAACAATAAGATTAGACATAAACACAAACCTTTTTTACAGTCCCTTCAACCGATTTAGGCCCTTCAGCCGTAGGCTTAAGGATGACATTAGAGGCAAAAAAGTGGTTACAATAACAACTGTTTACTGCAGTTTCCATTTGTCATGCTACCAACGCAATATGAGTCAAAATCGGTTGAACAGACTCTAAAAAAGGTTTTTGTTAATGTCTAATCTTATTGTGAATAGGGTATAGCAGATATGAAATTAAAAAAAAAATGGTAGTTAATTCTTGTCTACAATTTTTTGGTTTAATCTAATAATTGTATAAGTGTTGAAAATGTTTTATTATTCCTGATTCTGTTAGTGTGTCGACGGTAAATACTACCTGTATTTACCTGTATGTTTATGTATATTTTCTTGTCGAATTTCCCGTTTTGCCTAGTACTCGTCTACGCCATCCGCTGACGCAGTCGTTAGGTCCTCACGTGTGTAAGTGTCATTCTATGTTTATTCATTCCCCATGGAAGAACACTGATTTCAGAAATATACCTAGGTTAGAAGTCAGGAGTTCTTATAGTTAAGCTGCCTGTAATAGATGAACTCAAAAACTAGTTTACAAATTAAAAAAAAATCTTTTACTAATAGAAAGCTACGTTATTCCTGAGCGCTATAGGCTATATTTTATTGCCAAAAAATTTGGGATCATTAAGATAACTCACGCGGAAGAAGTCACGGGCAATGTTCTAGTTTAGATTATAAATATGTGTGCCTTCTAATAGACATTTCTGGAACAAGCTATATTCAAAATAAACGTTATTATTTTTTGAATCCGTATCATAATTTAAACGTTGAGTATGTTGATGATTGATTTTTTTACAATGATGTATAATGTGACAGTCGCTCCATGTAAAACACTGGTATTCAGCCGTATCCGGTTAGACTGGAATAATGTGACCGTGATGTCCTCAGCCGACCGAGCCGCCCGTGCCGCTGCCGGCCGGTAAGGGCATCCCGCTGGGCCATATCAGCAACGTGGAGGTATCGCTGTCGCGTTTCAAGACGCAGGATCAGAAACTGCTGCATCAGTACTTGTATGGGGTGAGTTTGTATTCTAACATCTACTTGTTTTATGTTAAGGGGGTTCGGTTTCCGCACCTAGTCCTTAAAATGGACCATTGTAAAACCATAAAACTGGTGCTTATAGCACAGGAACTTATCCTATTTTAAGCCCAGTTGCACTTTCTAGTATCTTGCCACTTTATAGAATAACTTCCTAGTTTTTTTACCCTGTAAATTGGATTAAGCCTTGGCTTAATACATTTTCTTATTCTTATTGTATGTAAGTCTTGGCGACCTTGGCGGTCGTTATTCCAACCAGCCCACCTCCCTCCAGAACCAGTTCTTCCCAGTCTTCTAAGGGCATCCGCAAGGGAATTTGTTAAAATTTCCCTGCGGATCTGGGTGACGCCGGTGCACTCAAGGAGTACATGCGCCACCGTCTAACATCTACTATTAACAGAGCAAATTGTTTACTTGACCTAGCCGTTAATATGGTCACTCTGTCATATCCATATGACAATCCCTTACTATCAATACGTTTTGTAGATGTAAAATTATCACTTTGTGTTTAAGCTGGCCTTCAAACTTTATAGGGTGGGTTTGAAGGTTCTTTTTTGGTAATATTACACAAGCCATGTGGCTTGTGTAATATTGTTACACAAGCCACATTATTGTTAGCACACTTTGGCATCGATGCTAGAAGTTCATTTAGCATTGGCAGCTCTCGAACCAAGGGCGCGTAAGAATGTGAACAAGTCTTTGGACATTTGGTTGTTGCTTTTTCTCACAATGTCAGTAATGAAATGCTAATGTTTTGATTTGTCTGTTAGCAATTATGTCTGGACCGCAACGTGAAGCGCAACGTCAAGAAGTTCAAGGGGTACGAGTGGGCCATCGGCTCGTCAGAGTACAAAGCTAAGCTGGAGGAGACCACCAAGATGGAGCCCAAGCAGCTGCGTACCATGTGCGAAATGCTCGATCTTGACAAGAAAGGTAAGATTCTTCACAGCCTGTATCCCCGAAGCATAAATAAAATTAAATGCCGGCTTAAATGCCAATGACCATGCCAATGACTGGGTTTTCAGTCAGAGTTGGCTCGCACAGAGTGCACTTGTACGAGTCGGCTTCATATGAGTGTATAGTGGTTTACACACGATAGGAGTGCACTCGTATTGTGATCATTTTCTCTCCTTGCACCATCAAGATGACTTGACTGATCTGCTGTTGCGAGGTATAGAAGTTGTAGCTGATATGTTAATAGCGGAAGTTCAAAATCTCGAAATCTCAAAAACAAAATGAATTCCGAGAAGAATTTGGACACGGAATTGGATTTTAAAACGTGGTCAACGGGTGCATCAAATAATTTTCTTTGTGACGTGGAAGAGGAAGATAAAAACACGTTTAAAAACCATTTTAGATTAAACAGCGCATTATTTTAGTATTTATTAGAAGAAGTAGCACCAAGAATTCTGAAAACACACCCATACTCCACTTTTTTTTTTAGTGGACTCCATTTTGTTATAAAAATTATCTGAGTGCACTCGAAAAATAGAGCCCGCTCCGAATCTACTCGGATTGGATGCCGGCGTCTCAGTGCTCTCGGATTGAGTCTTCACACGATACGTGTAGTTTCCGAGTAGACATCGGAGCGCACTCGGTCCGAGCCAACTTTGACTGAAAACCCGGCTTTACAGAAATCATCACCTTAACAACTCATAACTTCTAAGAGAACTAGAAATATATGTTTTTTGTGGGAATAAATATAATGACCACTAAAAATAGTAAATGATCACCAAATCTTAGTCACAAAATCTTAGGACCCTTAAGTCCCTCATGGGGCGAATCCGACATGGTTACGTTAGAACTGTGACCCCCCTACGCCAGAACCAAATCGCTTTTTACAGTCATACTCATACATTTCTACAATACTTTGGTTAAATGTGTGTGAGGTTCGTTAAACATGCTGTTGTTTTTTAATAAACTTGATCGTTCGTGTAGGCTCTGTGTCGGAGCTGTCGGCGCGGCTGGTGGGCTTCCTGCAGCAGCCGGGGCCCAACAGCCCGCACGCGCGCGCCGCCCGCGCCCCGCCTGCCGCGCCCCCCGCCACGCCCGGCGGACGCCCGCGCCGCTCCGCTGCTGTCAAGGTGCACAACAGAGGTACGTCACAGGCTATGTCCCTCCAGAACCTTCACGTATAGTGAAACTTGCCTCCGCGCCCATATGGGCGCGGAGGCGAGTTTCCCTGTCCGGCGAAAATACGTAATCACGCAAAAACAATAATAGGTATGTCTCTATTATTGTTTTTGTGTGATAACGTATTTATGTTGGCAAATAACTGAGAATGAAACCTAACATAAATTCCATGTAAAAAAAAAGGCTTTTCCGAACTTTAGGATACATAATATTTACTGTTTTTTTTTAATGTTTAAAGGCTATTCTGAAGAAGAATATGAAACTGATCAAGAAGCAAAAGTAAAAGGGCCGAAGCCAGCTAAAGATGGCTCGGAAGATTCCGATGTAAGTAGTGTACGTCAAAAATTTTGAATCATAATATTTAGCTTACTAATTAGCTGTTAAGTGTGATTTTATAATCTTGTGCTTGACTAGTCCGCCTTTTATTAGAATTACTGAAAACAATTCCATATTTTCTAATATGAAATAACATTATTGAGTAGTAAATCTCAGAAAAATAATTATTCGGAAGATTTTGTTAATGATAAGATTTTCTTGGTTGTATAATTTTTAAATAATAATAATTCATTTATTTCAGGCTGCATAGGCCCATAGATAAACATACTTATATATACACCTTAACTTAAACATACTTATAATATGTTTTAATAAATTTGTAACTTAATTTTGTTAATAGAAAATACTTAAGACTATGTTAGTAGCACTTTGCACTTCTGTCTTTGGGCTGTCCTGTGGCACTTGTCCGCGGAAGCGACGGAACACCACGTCTTGCGGCCAAAAGTCTTCTTCCATGACGAGGAGCAGGAAACAATGTGGTACTCGCACCACGAACGCCTTGAAGTTAACGTTGTGACGCGACTCGGCGCACGTATTCCACGATGTCCTCTGCCTTGGTGGTGTAATGCAGGCGGGAGATATACACCGGTGTGCTCGGCTTAGGGCGGGTTGCTTTAACTAAACATTACCGATCGTAAATAGCCAAAAATGGCGCTAACTATCGTGAAATAAAAAAAAAATGGGTGGTTTCACAAAATCGTATTTCAAAAAGTTACTATTACTATAACCGACCAGTCAACGTAATTATGTGTTGTCAAACAGCTACGTCAAACATCAAAATATTATGGAATCTCTTTTTCAATAACTTTGACTGACGGATTTATAGTAACTTTTAGCCGTCCGTATGTATTAACCGACTGTTTGAAACAACCCGCCCTTAGTGGCACGCTGACTTACATGAACTGTGAGCCCATATCAGTGGGTTTACGGGTAACATAGGCTTACACTTTAGACTATTCCTTGGTTTAGTTTGTAGTCTGAGTAGTGTTAACATGGCACACATGTATTGCGCAGGGGTCGTTCAACCCGAGCGGGTCGGAGGAGGCGGACTCGGACTTCGACCCGGAGGCGGGCGAGGGCGCGGCCGGGCCGGCTCGCAAGCGCAAGTCGTCCGGCCGCCGCCGCTCCGCCGGCAAGCCTGCCGCCAGCAAGCGCGGCCGCAAGCCCAAGGGCAAGAAGGGGGGACGGGTACGTACACACGGTGTTGGATATGCCACTGGATGCAGAACTATCAACCGCCGTCGGTCTGCTTTTAGATTTTCCCGCAGTAATGCAATGGAGTGCACCTGCAGTGCTATTCTGTTACAATCTCCCTCAATGAACACCTAGGTGAAGTGAACTGTCATCCGATTGTAGTGCTTTGTAAATCCCTAGCATCGGGACAGATGACAGCTCACTTCACCTAGGTGTTCACCGAGGGAGATTGTAACAGAATAGACATACTGTTCTGTTTATTTGCGTGTCCACCATTTACTCTGTCTTACGAGCGCCCATCCCGTCATATTTCCCATACAAACGCTCGTACGTGATTACGGCGTTATAACAAATTTTCCTCCAAATATTTTTAACATACTGGTATCTTGCGGTTAATATCTAGGTTCCTATGTAACGTAAAACAAGTTTTTTGAGAAACAATATCAGTAAACACGTCCAAAAATCAGTTTTTTTTGCACAATTTTTATCTGAACGTTGGCCGTTCCTAATGCACTCATACATTGTAAAATTGAAAAATCTGCTTCATAGCAACCTTGCACATGTAATGGAGATTCTAAATTACAAACATTTTTACCAAAAACTAGTAAGACTTTTTAAAAAACATGCATGCTACATGCATGCTGGAGCAAGTTATGTGAAATTTCCGCCCGCCAATTTTCCTGTGATATTACCGCGTTCTCACTCAGGCGTTTGTTTTCGGCCTTAGCGTTGGTTGTAACAAAAAAAATTTCAAGTACGCTGGCGTTGGAAGCTCGTCCGGTGGGAATGGGCGCTCTTAATGTTGAATTTTGAGGCACCAAGAAGTGGGCAGTTTGACGATTATCCAGGGAAATAAAAATCTGACTTAACTTCTCTAATCTGGTGATCAGTCGTAGCTAGTCCACGAATATGTCTGAACTCGGTAATGTTGCTAATACATAGTTGAAGTTGGACAACAATATTATAAAGATTCGAATTATTAATTACCAAAAAACATCGCAGAAAGAGTGTTGGAGCACTTATGACAAAAGCTATCGCCGAAGTGCAGACACTCGACAATAATTACCAAAACTTCCATTAAATGACATAATAAAAATTGTTTAATTTTTCAATACAAAACTGTAACATAACAAAGGTAAGGAAATAATAATAAAAATGGTTTTATATATTTTTTTGTGCAGCCAAGTAAACCAAGTCGCGGTCGGCGAGCAAAGTCTGACAGTGAAGAGGAAAGTGAAAAGTCAGAGAGTGAGAGCGAGAACGAGTCGGGAAGCGAGGGAGAGGAGTCTGATGTAAGTAACAGCTGATAATAAAACTTAGGTTGTGACCATGTTATTTAATTATCGTTGCAGATTTTATGCTAAGAGATAAATTTGCTAGTAACATCAAACATTTCTATCTCTCTTGGGTCAATGTAACTGTACCACCGTGAACTGGACTAAAAAAATTACTATGTATGCATTGAGTAAAGGGTCGCAGATATCATCTAAAGAATATAAAATAAGTCCTAGTCTTCAGTAAACTGTTACACCTTGTGTGACAACTTTGTCAATTCATCATGTCAACGTTTAGACGCTCACTGCTGGGCATAGGTCTTGCCCAAAGGGGGGGGGGGGGGGTCGATGCATGTTGGCGATCGATGTATGTTGGCGATCGCAGGTGTTATGGTACTCGGAAGGACTGCTGCCCATCCTCTGGTCAATATCCCTCTGTCGCGCTTTTACGACACCCACGGCACACCTCGGACACTTCATACAAAACTTGCAAAATAATTACCTATTACTACTACAAAACCAAATGACGTCTGTACACGTGCAAATGTGTGCGTGAATTTTAGTAGGGTTGAATCAATTGGATGTCGTGGCGTACAAAATGGCGCGAAAAGTGCAGCGCTTTGCGTCGGGCGAACCGAACGACGACGGAACTACCCGAACGTTTCGAGCATTATTATGAAGTGATCTTGTCCGAGCGGTCAATTATTTATTTCTAATAAATAAAATAAATGATATTTGATTATGAATACTCGGATTTGTAATGACATAAAAGTAATATTATAATATTTATTATGTAAAGAGGTTTATTTATTCATCAATAATGGTAAATTAAGGTACCTAATTACAAAATATGGAATTCACGATCGCCCCGTACCATTACGCGGCAACGCAATGGGGCGACGCGACAAAGTTAGTGCGTAGGGTACTACTTTTCAATTCCAAGAATGAATAGAACGTGAAAGAAAGGGACATAAGTACATAACAAAGACAATAAAGAGAGAGAGCAATATTAATAGCTGGTAATGTTGATAAGTTATTATTACGGAAGTTTTAATTGTATTATTATAAAACGACGAAAACTTGGAAAATAAATGAAACATCGAGATTAAAACTAATAAATAAAACTTAAAACAAAATAAATCGCAAAATTGTGTGTTTGTGTCAGCAGTACCTACAGCGCTGCAGTTCTGACGATTTTGAGCGCCCTGGCACAGAATACTTAATAGTACTACGTACAGAAGGGACACTCCCTTCCCCGCGCTATATCAGATACCGCACCCTCACCCCGCACTTACAGGGGCTAACCGCTGACTCTTTAGCCAGGGCGCTCAAAATCGTACGAACTGCAGCGCTGTAGGTACTGCTGACACAAACACACAATTTTGCGATTTATTTTGTTTTAAGTTTTATTTATTAGTTTTAATCTCGATGATTCATTTATTTTCCAAGTTTTCGTCGTTTTATAATAATACAATTTAAACTTCCGTAATATTATCATACCAACATTACCAGCTATTAATATTGCTCTCTCTCTTTATTGTCTTAGTTATGTACTTATGTCTCTTTCTTTCACGTTCTATTCATTCTTGGAATTGAAAAGTAGTATCCTACGTACTAAGTTTGTCGCGTCGCCCCATTGCGTTGCCGCGTAATGGTGCGGGGTGATCGTGAATTCCATATTTTGTAATTAGGTACCTTAATTTACCATTATTGATGAATAAATAAACCTCTTTACATAATAAATATTATAATAGTACTTTTATGTCATTACAAATCCGAGTATTCAAAATCAAATATCATTTATTTTATTTCTATACGAAATAAATAATTGAACGCGCGGACAAGATCACTTCATAATAATGCTCGAAACGTTCGGGTAGTGCCGTCGTCGTTCGGTTCACCCGACGCAAAGCGCTGCACTTTTCGCGCCATTTTGTCTTATGTACGCTAGCACGACATCCAACTGATTCAACCCTACTAAAATTCACGCACACATTTGCACGTGTACAAACGTCATTTGGTTTTGTAGTAGTAATAGGTAATTATTTTGCAAGTTTTGTATGAAGTGTCCGAGGTGTGGCCCTGGCTAAAGAGTCGGCGGTTAGCCCCTGTAAGTGCGGGGTGAGGGTGCGGTATCTGATATAGCGCGGGGAAGGGAGTGTCCCTTCTGTACGTAGTACTATTACGTATTCTGTGCCCACGGGTAGAAATGGGGTTGCACCACACGGTATCACTGTGTCAATTGTACGGTTACAAATTCGCTATGTTTTAACAATAACGAAATATTATAAGGTGATATGTTTTGCAGCAGGAGCCCAAGTCCAAGCGCGGTCGGCCCGTGGCGCCGGTCGCGAAGGGCCGCAAGGGAGCCGTGGCTAAGAACGCCGCCGCTAAGGCTACGCCCGTTAAGCGGAAAGCACCCACGCCACCCGGTAAGTTAACTTTTATTTATTCAAAAATAAACACCAACAACACACAACATCAGCACAAATATTGGCACACAGTAATAGATGTAGGTGTACATATTAACACATAGGACAGGAGATTTACAAATTGTAAAGCTCATATAAATATACTAGCTGAATCAGCAAACGTTGTTTTGCAAAACAAAAAAAATTGCCGGCGATCCATTCTCAGACCTACCAAATACATATACACAAAAAAAAATAACAACAATAGGTTAATCCCTTTTCGGTATTCGGAGTTCGATAACAAACATTGATACGAATTTTTATATACATACTTAGTAGATATTGATGTGCATAATAAATTACGATGTACATTCTACCTTCGCTTTGTTAGACTTGTGTTGAAGTATTGGATGTGAAATGTACTATTATCACCGGATGACTCCCTAATTTCATATACATTTCAATAGCTAAGAAGAAGGCACCCGCTGCCAAGGCCGCGGGGCGACCAGCCAAGAAGGGGGGCAAGAAAGCTTCTTCAGACGAAGAGTCCGGCGAGGGCAGCGAGGAGGAGGACGAGGATGAAGCTAGTGATGAGGAAGAGGAGAGCGGCGAAGAGTCGGACACGCCCGCTGATAAGAAGGCTAAGCGGCCGCCAACTGTGAGTCTCTTTAGTAATATAACAATCACATCAAATACAATCAAATCGTAATAACGATGATGGCAACGATGAATGAGATAATTTCACAAGTTTTTTAAAACTCGAATGTGTTAAGTCGCCGACACTTTGATGTCATCTAGTAATTCACATTTCCGTGGTAAACACGCATTGTTTACACTATGAGTGTGAACATTTGCAAACACTATCCCCGATCCCCCTAAGTACTAATACATTTATCTTAGTCTAGCGATGTTTCATTTCATCCCGACCACGAAACACGGACTTTGTCTTGCAAAAAATTGCTTTGTGATTCCCACCTGCCGGTCTCGGAATGGAAATTCGCTTCTCGACCGTGGATAAACAAGGATGACCGTCGTTGTTTTAAGTATAAGTAACGTTTACCACAACTATTGTGTCTGTTCAAGTTATTTTCAAGTTCCAAAAATGCAGGCTTATTCTCACGTTACTCTGTCTTAGGACGACGAGATCAAGAAGTACGTGAAGCAGATCCTGGAGGGGGCCAACTTGGAGCAGATTACGATGAAGACGGTGTGCAAGCAGGTGTACAGCCACTACCCAGACTTCGACCTCGCGCACAAGAAGGACTTCATCAAGGCCACAGTCAAGTCGGTCAGTACCAGTTGCTTGTCTACATTTTAATAAAGACTGCTTCCTATGGTGCGCGATACAAGCCTTAAATTTTGAGAATCATCTCATTTGAAGCCCATGCATCACCACGCATCATAGGAAGCCCATGTTTACTTATAAAGGATTTCTTTATGACCGTGGAAACCTTTATTTATTTTTATTACTTCCCTGTGATCTGTGATGGTAGTTCCGGCATTCTGTAAGTGTTATGCGCCCTTTGTCTCATGGTGCATTTGCATAGCACTAAGTCTCAAAGTAGCAGTAAGCCTCTAGCAGCAGTAAGTCACTAAATGTATGAAGTGGTTTCATACATTTAGAGACGATTCTCTTTTTTTTGTGTTTAAAGTGTTAACTGTCATTATAGGCTTTGTACCTTTATTATTTTCGTGACCAACGTATTTTTTTAATTATTACACCTATTACAAAATATAATTATAATTATTTTTAAATTATATACAATTATCATACAAAATATCAGCGCAATTGACTACACAGGAAACTGTCGTCATTTCCACAGAGCAATATGGCTTCCACTACGAGACGTTTTCGTCAAACTACGCGCGAAATTTGAAAATGTAAAATTTTGATGCGTTTTTATGGCATTTATCGGCTGAATACAAAATTTGTGATCTTAATGGTGGCATATTAGCACTATAGAATTTAATTGAGACACTTTTCAAAAATGGGTGTCCTTTAATTATTTTGGCAGTAAGCATATAGTTTTTTTTAGACTATTGTCCTATACTTACATAGATTCCATTAGCCGCTGCATGATCTTGAATGTTTTATTTGCAATTGCATGACATTTTCAATTAATTTATTTTTATTATTTTCTTTGTTACAGTGTATTTAAGATGATAGGAGTTAAGAGCGGAGTGTAGATGTCTACATAGTATACCTATAGATTATAAAAGGACATAGCTATATATTATTACAATAATAATATATTATGAATAATAAAAAATAATATGAAGTGGAACGGATAAACACCCGCTTTACTTTACAAGGTAGATGTTTTGCTTATTTTTATTTTTGTATGCTGTTTTTTTGTTTGAATGTTTGTAACATGTGTTAATATATACTACTCAAAACAAAATAAGGGCCACAAGGTATTTTGTCTGTACTATGAAAATAATAAAACCAATATATATTTTTTGTCTCCATAACGAAAACTAATGTTGTTTTAACCATGTAGACCAATAAATTTATTCAAATAATAATGATTAAAAAGTTTATTTGCTTTTGAAAGAAAAAACACATTTTAGGTTAAGAGCGCGTATTCGATTCGTGACGAAAACTTCATGTTTTTGCGTTTTGCCCAGAGCAATATCGTAATTATGTGAGCAGATTATTTAAAGACAATTTACAGTTTTAGAAAGATTAAGTCTTGATTTAGACAGCTACAGAGTAAAAGCATAATTTTTAATTATGGTTTTTTAAAGCGAAGACAATTCTTTCATATCGTTTTACGAAAATAGACGTCAGAGTTAACTTTCAGGACGAATACAACCATTACAATATGCCAAAATATTTTGTTTTATGCGTTTTTCCAACAGTATATACAGTCATAAAGACAGTAACAGAGCCAAAATTACGAAAATATTTATTATGTATTAAAAAACAATGTTGAAAAAGTAGAAAATCGGTTCACTTTGATAAATTTTTTTCACCAGTATTTGAATAAAAACATAACTGATATATTTATTTTATGAAAGTAAATGTTATGCTTAATAGACAGAATATTTTTCAGTCCATTATACGAGCTCATTTATTTTAGACAATTATTTTAAAAAGCACTGTAAAACATCGCGCGCTGTCGTTTGCCGATCAATTTCAATGATTCGTGCTTATTTCGTGCATATTTTTTTTCTGATGCACACAAACAGACCATTGTATTGTACTAGTGTGTGGCAATGCTGCTACGTAGTTCTAGCAATCGTTTAGATTTTGAGTTGCTCTAAATCGAATACGCGTCCTTAAAAATAAAAACAACGTAAAGTTGCTGAAAACAAAAGAAAATACTCCATGCTCATCTTTTAGTAACGGGTATGCCCCCCTCGTTTAGCTACGCACTCCTGAAGCCTGGAGTGCATGCTCTCAATCAAATGCCTGACATTTTCCATTGGAATCTCTTCCTAGGTCCTTTTCACAGCGTTGATGAGTTGCTGTTGGTTGTGGATTTCCTGATCACTGTCTCTAACTCTTCGTTTCAACTGATCCCACATGTACTCTATTGGATTTAAGTCCGGACTGTTCGCCGGCCACGGCAAGACTTGAATTTGAGAGTCTTCCAGTACAAACCGAGTCGCTTGAGCCGTGTGTGCATGAGCATTGTCTTGCATCAAGATGAATCCAGGACCCGCTCGCTGTGCAAATGGGATCACATGTGGTCTGACAACTTCCTCAATATACCGCTGAGCAGTAACAGTACCCTCATTTAAAATAACGAGCTCAGTTTTGCCGTGTAAGCTTATCCCGCCCCAAACCATTACATTTGGACCACCAAAACGATCGACTTCATGGATGCAGGCTTCTGAAAATCTCTCGCCGCGTCTTCTCCATACTCTAATACGCCGATCGTCGTTAAAAAATTTAACTTTGCATTCGTCTGTGAAGAGCACCATGCCCAGTCCCAGTCCAAATGTTGACGGGAAAATCTTAAACGATTTGCACGATGATTTCTGGTTAATGGAACACGGATAACTCGCCTTCTTGATGCCTGCTGGTCTTCATGCAATCGATTACGAATAGTTTGGTCACTGACACGAGTACCCGTTGTCAGTCGTAAACGATTTTGCAGCTTGCGGGCCGTCGTTGTGCGATCTCGGCGCGCACTTAATCGAATGTAACGATCCTGTTGAGCTGTTGTAATGCGAACTCTGCCCGAACCAGGTCTTCTTCTAACACTGCCGGTCTCTTGGAAACGATTTCATAGATTTTGAATAGCTCTTCGAGAAAATCCCAATTGCAAACCCCACAGATCGCTGCGAATGACCTTCTTCAATCATCGTAACGGCTCTGGTTGCTGTCAGCGAGTCCATATGACGCCTGCGTGCTTGTGGCATATTGCAAAAGATGTTTCTGACTCGAGATATCAATGAACTCTGATAATTTCTAATAAACCAAGAAGCTAAGGAAAGCAAAACGTCAAAGAAAATGGAATCAAAATTTTCAAAAAGGATTTTAAATCAAATTTTATTTTGCCAGCATTAGATGAATACTACAATATTAAAAAGTTTAGGTATCAAAGAGTTTGTATACTCAATATTTTACTACTTTCTCTTATTATGTAAATGTTTAATAAATTACACCAAAATGAAAAAATACCTTGTGGCCGCCCTTATTTTGTTTTGAGTAGTATATTATTTCTACTTAAAGTGAACCCATCGGTAAGCTTTGTCAGGTCTTCTCGGTCGTAACCAGTGATCGAATAATCGGATGCATATTCACCTATACTTCAGGTGTCGGTTTAGTAAAGAATGATTTTTGTGTCGAAAGAATCCTTTGATTCCGAGAATAAATTCATAAAAATGTGATTTTATTTTATTACAAGATAATATATATAGGCACAAAAATTAATAAACCCTTTTATGTTTATTTATTTTTGTGCCTTTCATCATTAAGTTCGATAAAGATGTTTATTTATGTGAATGGTTAATAAACAGATAACTAAGGTTAATATGCATCGGATTATTTGATCCCTAGTTATAATTATTTTACTAAGGTTTTTGCTGGAAAGTAAATCACCAAATAGCATTTACTTTTATTATGAGTGTGGTCCAAAAAAGATCTTTGTTTATCAGTAATTAATAAAACATGTTACATTCATTAAAATCGTCCGGCTATCGAGTGTCGACCTTATAGGAAGGTTTTGCTTTGTTTGCTATTGTTTCTTTTCCAATGTCCTTCGTCAATTCAAACCTCAAATAAATGTATTCAAATTGTCTGTTTTTATTCGCGACTTGGTAAATGTCGTTTGAGCGCAAAACTTGTTTGATAAAGTTGTGAGTGCGGGCGGACATGATGGCCTTGACGAGTTCGTCCACGCTTTTCAGGATATCAGCTACCACTTGATAGTGTTACTAACACGCATAATTTGTTTGCAGCTCATATCATCGTGAGCAGGTGACTATTCGGCCGCAAACACATACTTAGTCGAGTAAGCACCACTTAAACATACTTAGACTAATGCCCCTGGCTGTTGCCGGCTGTACACGCGCCCCGCAGACACCCTTACGTCACTCCAAGTAGATACATTTGTTTCTTTCGCCGGCGAAGCTGTGTGGGCCTATGTAATTTTATGTTGTAGGAATAATTCCCATTAGAGTAAGGATAACCCAAGTAAAACAGCTCTAGGATTTGTAAGTCGTTTTATTTTAACTGTGCCTGTATTAGTAATTACGATCACGTTTGTTGATTATGTTACGAAGAATGCGGCTCGGTGTTGTTAGCTGGTAACTGATGTATTTCCATTATGCTCTAGAGTTATTCTACATTATAAGTTATAGTTTGACAATAAAATGCATATTTTTTTTTCTCATATTCAGTTACATAAGCGGATGAGTATGTAATGAAACATGAAGCTGTAGCACGACCGTTGGCGTTTAAATTAATAAGTTTATATTTTAATATGTTGTTTTATTTTTCATATTGTGACTTGTGTTAACATTTGCTTAGAAGCGATGCTGCTGACAGTCGAACAACAGCTTTATGTATGGTTCGATTATAAAACGAACGGCGACGTATATAAGCACAGATTTTTAAAGTTATAGGTTTTAAAGTACATTTATTATATTTATTATTTCCTAACGCTCGAGCCGTATTCAGTTACGCTGAGAAGTCACGTTTATCCCTTTTATATACAATAATATGTACAAAGTTCAGGAACATATTGTGTTGATTGGAACATAATTTACTTTACAAAATCCAAAATTAATTCACTATAGTGATGTCACTTGTAATAATCCGCATATTATAATAAGGATTTATATACTAGTGTTGTAAAATCCAAAATTATTTTTTTATTGGGATCGGGGACGACATTGCCTTTGGCGTTTATTAACTTGAGTTTTATAGTAATGTACTTGTCGCAAATAAATAAGGTATTACGCGAAAATAAGAGGTAAATTTTAAAAAGAATTATTACGTTTCCTTATTTTTAAAATCGTTAACTATTTGTTTCTCAAGGTGTTTCGGGGTAGTGAGTTTATTTTTGAACGCGGACGTAGTTTGTAAAAGTTTTCTCGCAGTTTGGCACTATCGCAAAATAAAACTATTCGATTTAGGGTCGGTTAAGTGTACTATAAGAAGTGTAAATATTACACAGGACTTGCAATTTTTTGGGGATGATGCGTGTGAAATGTTTGACGTATTATTATTATACATGGAGTTATAGTAGTCGCATAGTTACTATGACTTTCATATTAATGAAAGAAACCACGTGTACTAAAATAACTTCATGTAAGGGCATGGTCTCACTGTATGCGTGTGTGCACGCGCGTTCCGCGTTGTATATTAGTTTGTGTTCCGATAAGTTAGCGTAACGTTCAGTACATAAATGTGTTCATGTATACGCGGCCAAGTGCAGTTGTTTGGCAAGGTAATCACGACACGCCCCGCTGTTGTGTCCCGACACGCAACACTCCCAACCCGGTATGATCCCCTTAGTGCAATAATCGTAACGCGTAACAAATATCTTAATCATTGACGTTTTTAAAATCATATCAATGTTCTTGTGTCAATCCGAGCTTAGCTTATATAAACAGGCATTTCTCTCGTTACACAGAAATAGTGTATAAGTTAATGTTTTTTGTCGAAGGATCAACCGCTTCTTATAAGTTTAGGTGCTGCTATAGCATTTGGTATTGTTTGAATGTAACTTGTGGCCGATGTCGCTAAGTCCCGAGGGTGAAGCTAACGTAGGTGTGGGTTCGGCCGAGCGGGGACGCGGCGCAATGCGTTCACTCATAGAGATGACCTGTTTTTGTCTATATTCGATAATCTCTATTCGTGGACCGCATTGCTGATAAGCAACCCTAAATCTTCAACAGCATTTTATTGCTTAGGGTTGTAGCGATGTCCTATGTTCAGTTCCCTTCATTTGAAAGCCGTCTCCCCGCGCGCTCGAGCCTCTTACTTCTAAGATAGTTTTAATCAACATTAAATGTGTATTTGTGAATTTTTAACCTTATTTCGGTTGATGTTTCTTTATAAATGTGTAAATGGCTGAGATCTGTAGCGACGTAGTGACATGGAGTGATAGCGAGTGACTGGTTCCCCCTTTTACAATTGGATAATAGATAATAAAGTAAATAAAAGTTTGAAATGTTTTGTTTTATTTTATTTCCACTTTTCCCTTCCGCAGTCTATTAGTTTAATATACACTATCATACAATAATACAAGGTATGTTACATTTAAATAAAACTTAACATACAATGTTTACAATTAGGTGAGAATTATTAACTTAGTGAGCTAACATCGAGATCCAATAACGGACGGATTATTATAAAAGTTAGTATGTACAATATTTGACTAATTGAATATACAAAAATATTGTCATGTTAGTAAACTACTACGTACGGGGTGTAAAAAGACATATCACATAGCCGTTAAATTGTGCTTACGGGTGCATCGAAGAGTCTGTACCAATCTAAAGTTTTAAAACTTGTGTTTTTTAGCATATAGTTGGAACTTTGACGTTCAATATCTCCGTAATCAGAAGGAGGGACCTTCTGATCCATATACATACAAATAAATAAAATTGTTGCTTGTAATTACAAAATAACAGTTTTTTACTAAATGCATATGACAATACAGGTGCTGATATAAAAACTGTGCGGTCAGGGCACCGTTACGACGCGTCGTAAGGAACATCGTTCCTTACGTGTGTCTACAAAAAAATAAAAATATATCACGAGCAGGCGAGTGCGGCGCAGTGGCTCGATACACGCACACACACATTTCGTTACGTGATGATTTCTACTATTTCGCTCTAACTGTAAGCCGGGTAAGGGAACTTTGTTCGAAAAAAAAAAAGAAAATTGTCTATCTATCTGTCTGTTTGTTTCGGCTAATCTCTGAAACGGCTGGACCGATTATGACGGGACTTTCTTTGCCGCTAGCTGATGTTATAAGGAGTAACTTTGGCTACAATTAAAAAAAAAAGAAAGGGTTCCGCAATTTAAATCCTCGCTGATAAAGTCGCGGGCATCAGCTAGTTGATAATATAAATGTAGGGAAGATGTATCTTTCTATTTTGTTAAATGTCTTTTTACACCCATTATTTACGCCTAACGTTTAGGCGTTTATCATTTTTCAGTGCCATTTTATAAACTGTTTAACATTATTTACATACAATGCTAAATACATACACATCCAAGTGTTATTCTTCATTGAGTCCACATAGTCTTACTGTAGCTACGTACTCTGCTCTATGCTATCATAGAGCAGAGTTCGTAGCTACAGTAAGCCTATGCAAGTGTCAACTCAAGTGTGATCGCAGTAGCTTGACCTATTGATGCAGGATACAGGATGCAGGAGCTACTGCACCTTAGAGGACATTAAAAACGCCACTAATGCTGCGATAAATGTGGCTAGCTACTGGGCCCAAGTAGTCTAACAAAAAAGGAAAACCATCGATTCGAAAAGAAGACTGGTACTACAGTTAAGAGATGGATTAAAATTGATTGCGGTGCTGGTATGTCAATGAAGATGTAAATACTTATTATGTAGTTCATTTTACATTTCGTAGCCACGTTTATTTAGATCCGTATTTCAATTGTGGAGGTTTGAAACCTACCCTTTTAAAGAAGTGATTACCTACCTGTAGCATTGCCATGCTACTATAGCTTAGTCTCCGGTTTGGCGGGCTGTTTACGGAAGGCGTGTATCCTGCGCGTGCGTCGGTCTGCGCATGCGTACACGTCGTCCCGCGGCACCATGTCGGGGTGGCGGTAGTAAGACTCGTACGTGGGGCTCTGAAGCTGGGAAGCTGCGGAACAGTTGGAGCGTTGGTCGCTGTCGTTGTCGTCTGCGCTATCTACGTCACCTGTGGAGTATGTCATCATATTTAAGATTGCTTAGGCTAGAGCAGTCTGTCAAAGAATCTATAGTCGCAGTTTCCAGAGTGCACTCTTTACTCCAAAAGGGAGAAAATTCTGAAAAGGATTTCCATGAAAACAGTATTTTTTCATATAAAAATGTCAGTGTTTTTATAAAAAAAAAAGAAGAAATACCTACCACATTTAACGCAAATAAGGGAAATATTAATAAAATTCAAAACAATACTATGACGACGCTATTAAAGAGAGACATAGTCACTCTTATAAAACGCACTTGCGGCTGGCCGCAGTAAATTTGGTCTGCCGCAACCGCAAGGCGTATTCCGGCTAACAGTATGACGTCGTCAATTACAAGCATTTCTTTTCCATTATATTGACGGCTATAAGCGACAGCAGTTACAAATTCATAACAATAGATGTGCAACCCGCCACAGCTCCAAGACAACCGGACCGGTTGACTGGCCGCAAATCAGTGCGTTGATATCATGCGATTTCTATAAAAATTGAAATGCGGTCTAACGCAAGTGCGTTGTTGTAGGTCTTACCGTCACTGCTATTGTTGCTGGGTACATGGTCCCGCAGCCTCGGCCTTCGGCGCCAGTAGCGGAACTCCCGCGGCAAAGTGTACGAGCGAGGCAACGATATCTGGAAACGACATAAGTAGGTATTTGCAAAAGACTTCCCAAAAATATAATGACAATGAGGTGCAATTTCCCATCAAATATGCGGAAACCTATTTGATTTCATTGTGTGCGTTACCCCAGCAAAATAATGTCGAAAATAGTAATTTAATGTTACAGGCAATTAGTTGTCCAGCTTCTGTAATTGTTGCGCACATTTTTAAATTTGTTGCACATATAGATTTTGAGTTATTCCGCAAAAACATGTCCTGCTGGGGTAACGTTACCGCAGCCAGACATTTTCTTTTATAATGGGAATATTGAAATAAATATTAGCCATATAATTAGTAATCTAGACGAGGTAATGTTGCAACTTATTTTGTATTTGTTCTTCCTTCGACTGCGATGTTATCCAAGATTTTGCTGGAGTAACGTTTGTGGTTTTGCTGGATCTCTGAAACGGATAAGCAGATTCTTATCATCTTTTTTACATGACTTCTTAAGAATTAGTTTGAATTAGTTGGGTAATAATAAAACAAAATTAATGCACCATTCAAAGGTTATTTAATTAAATATAAAAACACTTCAATAGGTCCTAACACTTAGAATAAGAGCTCGAAAGACTTACTTTAAACGTTGTTTTGTAGCTTGTATCTGTCTTCAAATGTATGTGAAGTTTCATTAGTATCCTGTTAGTAATAAACAAATTATGATGAAATTCAGTTCTCCACTTTGACGGTCATAATGCGCGCTTAGTTATTTGGCCTCCGATAACCCTGTATGTGAATATATAAACTAAATGATATGTCAATAACTAGTTACTTAGTTCAGTTATATTCCTGTAAAATTTCAGCGTAGTACATACAATAATTAACGAGATAATAAAATAAAAGCCATTAGGAAACGCAACACCGTGATAACCCGACAATATTAAGGTGGTTACAAAAAAGCGACCGCGCACTACATTATACTACCTTCTAAAATGTTTAGTTTAATACACCTTACAAGTTCGGTACAGACGCGTACACTGTTCAATATCCGATGTGATTTTTAAATAATTTAAGTCATTTTTAGAATACAACTATCCCTATTTAGCTAGGAAAAACTATTGTGATATTTGAAATTAGAATATAAAACAGTGGGGCTTACTGTAAGCACTTTACTACTTACATTGTGATGTTATATTATATTACCATCACTTAGTGATTTTTAAACGATATATGTAAGTATTAGTGGCATAATGTGAAATTAAAACATTTATTCTATATCTGTTATTTTCTGCCTGCGATGGTTTTAAATCTTAATTTATATTTTAAAAGTGAAGATTTGTATTACTAAAGACAAAGTGTAAAGTAAAATTTAAAAAGTAATGGAAAATGCCATAAGAACAGTATTGCTACCTGTCATTGTTTTAAAGTTTTATCAATATTTTGAAAGTTTTATTGAAATGATTATTTTACCTGTAAATAAAATTTAATAACACAAATTCAAAACACTTGTGTACATATCCGTACTAAACTTGTAAACCTATCCTACATATTTAAGAAGGTAGCATAATGTACTGCGCGGTCGCTTTTTTGTAACCACCTTAATATGGTCGGGTTATCACGGTGTTGCACTTCCTAATGGCTTTTATTTTATTATCTCGTTAATAGGGTATTTTACTCTATACGAGAAAAAATCAAAAAATTGTCAACTGTCAGTCAACCGATTGGCGTAATATAGGCTTTGTACTTTTATTATTTTCGTAACCAACGTAATTTTTTCATTATTGCACCTATTACAAAATATGTTTTTAATTATTTTTAAATGATATACAATTATCATATTTAATATGAGCTCATTTGATACAAAACGAACTGACGTCATTTACGCTGAGCAATATGGCGTCCAGTACGAGGCGTTTTCGTCAAACTACGCGCGATATTTGAAAATTTAAAATTTAGATGCATTTTTATGGCACTTATCGATTTAATAAAAAAATTGTGTTTTTTTTGGTGGCATATTAGCACTACAGAATTTCATTGAGACACTTTTCAAACATGGGTGTAATACCCTATTATTGTATGTACTGCGCTGAACTTTTACAGGAATATAACTGAACAAAGTAACTAATTATTGATATATCATTTAGTTTATATATTCACATACAGGGTTATCGGAGGCCAAATAACTAAGCGCGCATTATGACCGTCAAAGTGGAGAACTGAATTTCATCATAATTTGTTTATTACTAACAGGATACTAATGAAACTTCACATACATTTGAAGACAGATACAAACTACAAAACAACGTTTAAAGTAAGTCTTTCGAGCTCTTATTCAAAGTGTTAGGACCTATTGAAGTGTTTTTATATTTAATTAAATAACCTTTGAATGGTGCATTAATTTTGTTTTTTTATTACCCAACTAATTCAAACTAATTCTTAAGAAATCATGTAAAAAAGATGATAAGAATCTGCTTATCCGTTTCAGAGATCCAGCAAAACCACAAACGTTACTCCAGCAAAATCTTGAATAACATCGCAGTCGAAGGAAGAACAAATACAAAATAAGTTGCAACATTTACCTCGTCTAGAGTACTAATTATATGGCTAATATTTATTTCAATATTCCCATTATAAAAGAAAATGTCTGGCTGCGGTAACGTTACTCCAGCAGGAAATGTTTTTGTGGAATAACTCAAAATCTATATATGCAACAAATTTCAAAATGTGCGCAACAATTACAGAAGCTGGACAACTAATTGCCTGTAACATTTAAATTACTATTTTCGACATTATTTTGCTGGGGTAACGCACACGATTTCATTAGACACCACCAATCAGAATCAATCATGATTCCCCCATAAATTTAGTCAAAGACAAAGCATTTATTTCAATTAAACCATTTAGGTACAGGCACTTTTGTTGAGTCAGTTATTCAGAAAGTTGAAGCTAGTTGTTCATTCCAAAACGTAGGGTAGGTCTCTATGGAGAAGAACGTGCATGAAACTCCACGGGCACTCTTAAATCAAGTTTTTACAAAATACTGGTTATTATTCATGTTGCTTCTATATGTGAAAACAATGCAGGTAAAGAAAATCAAGATAAAAGCCATGTCAGTTAGGAGTTGACCAATCCCTACCACCATTCTGCTTAACCATTTTGAAGGGAGCCAAATGATTCAATAAGTGGGTGAGGCTCACAGAAAACGTACCATCACACACGGGAACTTGTAACGCACTATAACACACTGGAAATAGGTAACACACTGGAAATATTGTAAAGATTAGTTCACATGAGACAAGACTATTAAAGGAATTTAAAATCAAATACTAAGAAAAAAAATATTTATTAAACTCAAAAACTTCACTAACAAAGCTGCACAGCATTAATTATTATTTCTTAATTACTAATTATTCAAACGGTGAGATCCTAGATTTGTACTTAAAATGCTTAAAAAAATCTAATTTTATACTTGACAAATATTTGTATTCAACATCAAACAAATATTTTTTTCTTTTCTGTGTTAAGAACTTTTCAGGGTTTTTTTCTTTCAGCCTTTCCCGACAGAGCTTTTGTCTTTCAGCGGGGGTTAGTGGCATCTGCGAAAAAAAATATTGCTGGAAAAAAACATGCTATGTAAAGCGTAGTGTGGGTCAGCATTCCGCCACGTGGACCGCCTACCATATTATAGAAGTTGCGGGTAAGCGTTGCATGCAGGTGCGTCAGGACCGCGTGATTTGGGAAAAAACATAGGGAGGCCTTTGTCCAAAAGTGTAGGTACATCTCATGCTGTTGATGAAAATATTGCCATGTGCACTAAGCTTTACACTTTTCACGTGTGTTACGTAACACATCTTCATAACACACGTAACACACGTGATCAAACACGCGTGAATCACATAACCTAAAAGCCGTGTAGCATATTCAAATGGAATGCAAAGAAGTAAAAATGTACATATTTATAATGATATACATATCCCTCTTCATTGTCTATGCCCATAACAAGTAAATATTACTACTTACCACGCAAAATTGCTTCCAGAAAGTCGCTAAAATTCTATTACGAAAAATAACACACACACGAGTACCGCCTTTTCTCTAGAAACGAAGATGTTTGACAGGACACTGACATTTTATATTGAAAGTAGTAATGTTGCCTTCACAAAAAAAACATCACAAGTGTTGCTACTGCCTATTACAAAAAAACTAAATACGTAACAAACTGTTTGTAACACACGTGAAATATTATAGGCACATTTGTTTTTAAAGTCATAGTTTTATAATTTTTTGCATTATTTATTATATCTACTATTGGGATAGTAGTTTTATTCCTATACATTTTACATATTATTAAGATGTCATGATAAACAGTAAATACACGATGAATAAAATAAAAATGAATTCTATTAGGGGTGGGCACATTTTATTTTTCTATGAAACGAGAAGTAAGCAACTTGTTGTAACGGTTTGTTTTTAATTAAATTCGAATAAATTAACGATTTAAGTGGCCTGATATTAACAAGTGACTATTATGCAACACAGGAAAGAAATAGATTTATTTATTCAGAACTTTCGAAATACTTTTTCTTTACTCAAAATTCGGCACACGAAAAATGGGGTCAAAGTACGTTTTTTGTGAGCCTCACCCAAGTATGGCAACAGGGTACAGTGACGTCACTTCTTAGCGTGTCCATGGCAAACACGGATAGTTCACACAGTTATGTGTGTATGTGACGTCACTTATTTGCTAACTCCATTAAAAGCCAGAAAAAACGTAATTTTACAAAAAAAACTGGTTTTCGGGGCTAGTGTTTTGTTATGCTGGCACTTCATATTTCGTAGATATTTATGCAAATATTCGTCTTAGTTGGATACAACAAAATTTACCCTATGATTATAGAAATGTAGTCGATTTTGAAATACGTCATGTGAAGTGACAGTATTAGAGAAGCTGGCTCTTGGAACTATTGGTGGTGTCTGCTACCCAATTATGTGTGTTTGTGTTGTGAATCACCTGGCTATCAATATCGCTGGGTGGTCTTGGCGTCTCCCGCGCCGGTCCATCGGGACTGGACTCCTCGCCGCTGCTGCCACCGCCTTCCTCCTTCTTTCTGTTCCTAGGCCAAAATGCTTTTATCTAAAAATGTACCGTGTTTTGTCAAGAGGTTTTCTGCATGCATTAGTGTGTCATGTAAGTGTGATCACTGCCAAACAAATATCAAAATGGCTATATTGACATAAAGTCGACAATGAACTTGAACTTTAATTTTATGTTCCCTAAATTTCTTTATTTTTGACTTTATTTAAAAGTTGGCAGTGAAAACCATTCCCTGTGGCTGTTCCAAGGGAGGATAATACAATTGCACTAATACTACGATCAAAATTATTCGATTGCATCAAGTAAAACTAGAAGCAACCAGAGTTGCTTCTAGTTAAACGTCAGAACGTTTAATAAAATTAAATTCAATAAAACTCACGCATAAGGCGCTCCCCAATGGCAGCACACCTGTCTATTACACCCCTCTAGGTAATGCGGCGCGAGCAGTATCTCAGGTGTCCGACATCGCTGCATTTTCCTCAAATTCTCCACCTTCTTCCCCGCCAGTGGGTACTGAAACCTCTCACAGTTCTGGTTGTACCCGCAACCAACTTCATTATAGTTGTTCCTAATATTCTCTATGCTCTGAACGTTCAAAGCATTGTGTACATTATGTAACGCCGACACATATTCTTCTTTACTTTCATATTTCGGATATTGACCCCCTTCGCAGTACCCCGAATACTCCCCCATTTGTCTATGGTCTTCTGAATAGATAGAATTTTGAGCTATTCTAGGTTTATCTAAACCAGTTTCGTAGTTACTGCTCACATCTGGTATGTAGTTTCTAGGACTATTGTTCAGTACATTCCTAGGACTGCCGCAGTTTGCATCATAGTTTCTGTTTTCCAAGTAATTTGGTGATCGTAAAGGAGTCCGCGTCACATCAGTTCTCATGTTCGCTGGGTTTTCGTAAAACGTTCGGGTGTTGTCGTACCTGTTCGGGAGCCGTCGGATTTTTAATGGATCGTTTAGATCTGTGGGTGGGTTTTCGTTATTTTGAAAAGTAATGTTGATATTGAAGTCTGGTTTAATTTCTGTGTAAGTTGGGTAGATGTTGCATATGGGGTAATTTTGGTAGGAATGTGTCATTTCTATAGTGGGCCAGGCTAGTGGTTCCGCATGGGTCTTGGCCCGTGGTATGGGCTGTCGTTGCAAGCTGCTGTATATCTCCTCGGCGGCGACGGGCGTGGTCTTGGCTAGTTTGCCCTGTTTGATCTCTTCCTCTATGACGCGTAGTTCCGCGAGTTGTTTTTGTTTTTTCTCTTGTAGTTTCTGCTGGATATTTACTCGGGAACCGACGCTTGAACCTTCGTTTTCGGAAGAGCCGCCCTGAAATAATATCGTTATGATGAATAATATGCTTTTTCTTTACAGTAAAATAATTCCCGTTTAGAAGCCCCTTTTAGTAAACAAATCTGAGTGTAGGCATAATGGCCTCTCGATTATTGGTTGTTCAACGGTAATAGGGAACATTACGCGAAACTCGGCGCAGAGGGCGCCACTAGCACATTCCGTAAATCATAACCTCGTATTCTTGTTATATTATGTTATTAATTGTAGGTAATAACTAGGTATTTTGTGAAAATATATCGAAGTTTTAATTAATCTTACTTCCCTAACTGTACTTTAACCATATTATGGCGTCCTACGACCATTTGAAAGTGGATTCTAGGTTATGCTCAGAATAAAATAATATTTGGTTGTCTTACATGATAAATGTGAACGTTATTCTGTAAATGCGACTATCTCACCTGAATAGTTAACCTGAACATATTTTAGAGTGATTCTTAGCTAATTCCCAAAGTTTTCGAACATTTTCTTCTTTTGGAAATGAATGATTCCCTTCATTTGTTCATCGAAATACACAGCACTGATACATTATTGTATAATATAACACACTTCCCAATTTTTAACTCAATTAAATGCAGAATTTCACGCTTTGAACGACTCGTCGATAAACTGTTTATGGACTATGCTAGTGCTGCACTCTGGTGCCAGAACATTGCAGTAATATCCCCTATTGCGTAGAAATCACTTAAATGTCACATTATTATTTCAAATACCTATCTCAAAATCTTTGTGTTGCGTAATAACACACATTTACATATATTAAAAAGTAAAATTACGGTTTTCAGCCTACCAAGACAACATGCGTATGGTGGAATACGGCCTTCCCTCAACATGTTAGCACCGAATTCTAAATATTAGCGAATGACGTCATGACCGTGTCTACTTATTGGACTTATTGTCTATACTTAATATATTATAACATTATGCTGGCACTTTACAAATAAATTATGTATTAACCAAATATGGCGAATATTTGCACAAATACATCATGTGAATTGCCAGCATTAGACCAATATTATTATTGCAATGTTAACATGCAATAAGCTCTGTTAACTGTTAATCAACGTAAACTATTTGATGTTTACATTAAAAAAATATCACTAAAATGCAGTTATTTGAACAATATAACCTAATAACTATCGTTATTATCCTGGGGCTACAATCTACATTAGCGGGCTACGGCGAATATTCGTGTTAACGTGATGAGTGTGGCCGGGTAGGTCGTGGCAACGGGCGAAGACGATGTACTATCGGGGCACTGTCGGTAAACAGGCGCGCATCAAAGGGATTTGTCGCGACAATATTCGATTGGGTGGCTACACCTACGTTACTGCCTCCATTTTGAATTTCAACCTACGTCTCAGTCGCACAACAAAAACAACACAATCCGGCATAATGAATCTTCGCTCGCCTAATAAATGTAGACAAGAACAACGCGTTTGCCCATATATACACGATGTTTTAGCGCGCCAATGCGACACGAATCTTCGCCCGCTAATATAGCAATAGGGTGATTTTTGTCTAATGCTATAACAAAAGTGTTAGTCTCCTCACAACGTAACAAGTCCCATTTGACGTTTCATCTTTCGTACTATTCGTAAGAAATTGAAAAATAAATTTCATAATCCCAATTAATTACTATGTTACCCATCCATCCACCCAGTATCATTCGTAAGTATCAAGTTTAACTTTATATTGAAAGAAATAAAATAATAATAATTAAAGAACACGAATTAGGGCGGGTTGGTTCAAACAGTCGGTTAACGTTACATACGGACGGTTAAAAGTTACTATGACGTGAGATGTTAACCGTTTGTTAAATGTAACGGGTTGTTTCATGACATAAAAATCCGTCAATCAAAGTTATTTAAAAAGAGATTCCGCAATATTTTGATGTGTTTGACGTAGCTGTTTGACAACACAAAATTACGTTGACTGGTCGGTTATGGTAATAGTAACTTTTTGACGTACGATTTTGTGAAACAACCCATTTTTTTGATTTGACGATAGTTGGCGCCATTTTTTATTATTACCCGTCAGTAAAATATAGTTAAATATAAATAAATAAAATAAATAATGTGTCACGAATGTGTCGATACTTGCCGGCCGTAGACAAGCGGTATTGTTATTGGGCGACTCCTTGCATTCTATAGGTCGGACGAAAATCACGTCAAAGAGGTGTCTGCCAATGACGATCGTGCGTACATTTCCCGCGAAATCTTAAATTGGCTACATTTGGATACGCGGAATTATCCAATGCTAGTTACGCGGATTTGCACTATCCCCGACGATATGTCAAATGGGACTTCTTAGATTGTCAGGAATATAGTTTAAGATATGTGTGAGTGTTACATGATGGTTGTGCGCGGCAGGTAGTGGTCTCCTCCAGAAGGCGGCGGCGGGCGCGGCGGGGGGCGGCACGAATGACGTCGGCTTCTTCTTCTTACGACCATTCGCTGCACTAACAATACAGACCATACCAGTTAAACTTAATTCTGCTTAAACGTGTCACCCTACCACCTAGTGTTGGGTAGCTCACTCTGTTAAAACGTGGATCGTGCGTGGCACTCTTTTTACAAAGTGAGGCAGCACCACAGATATAGATAGACCTAGATAACGCAAAAGCAACTACTTCGCGTGCCTAACTTACGATAAAAAATCGTAAGTAAAAAAATAAAGTAAACGATTCCTTTCATCGGTAAGTCATTTCGTGATTAATATTATGCGTAATTAATTTAAAAAACAACTATTTTTAATCCCCTCAATAAAAGTATTACTGAGGAATACCAAATTTAGGAAAAACAAAACATTCGTATTACATTGTGACGTCCAAAAAATGGCACGCTTGGTTTTCATACAGATCTTGATACTGGCGTTATCTAGGTCTATCTATATCTGTGGGGCAGCACAGTGTGCTAGCCAAGAAGCTAATAGATAAAAGTGGAGGCAACACTCTAAACACCTAAGTGAAACCAACTGTGGGCAGACGCTCTCTTTCTGAATGCATACATAATATAAAGAAAACACATATCACTGTCTCGTTCTTATGTATGAATTCAGAAAGAGAGCGTCTGCCCACAGTTGGTTTCACTTAGGTATTTATAGTATTGCCTCCACTTTCATCTATAAACTTCTTGGTGCTAGCACGAATGAGGCGAGGCTACGAGTGTGCAAGTACACAGATGTGCTGTAGCAGACACGAGGGGTGACATCGTGCCTATGTGTGCCGTGCGACACTCGGCACTCGTAGACACACTCGGAATCACTCGGTAACGTCGTATAGCTCGACTCTCACGAGTGATAACGAGAGAGTTTGTAATAAAATTTCACGATCTTTAAAGTTTTAGTTTTACCATTGAATATTTTTAGGTTTGTTTGTGAGTTTTAAATATTTATCTTACTAAATATTATTTAAAAGCTATAGATGTGGACAGAGTAAGTACTAAGGGACGAAGACTTAAGAATAAAATTAGCTCAACTCATGTTCAAAACTCACGAACGTGTGTGCGAGCTAAAATTAAACATCCAAAATATTCACTCCGAAAAATACAAGAAATATTGTAGTAAGTAATTTCTTTTCATCATCTGCCTAGCCTTTTCCAGCCCAACTGGGTTGAGGTCGGCTTCCAGTCTAACCGGATGCAGCTGAATACCAGTGTTTTACGTGGAGTTGCTGAGTAACACGATACCCCTTGGTAAAGATTGGTTGTCAGATTTTCTAGCTTCTGACTACCTTTAACGACTGTCAAAGATCTACGATTGACAGCTTTTGGTAGAAGTAAACCCAGAAAATCTGCATAACAACAATCATCGAGTAAAAATAATAGTTACCTATTACTGACTGGGTTGGAGAATCTACAATTGAACACGCCCGGTATCGTCGGATTGTCTGCTTGGTTCGACTGTTTGCCTGGAAACAAAATATAGCATTAACACACACAAATACACACACGCACACTCATACACACAAACAAATCGAATCGTATTCTCGCATTTTTGTTTGTGACCTAAGATAGTTCTTAAGTTTACTAACACAAGTCCTTGTTACTTCATTAAAGATAATGTTCATTCTTCATTATTATTAAAACATTCAAGAGCATTGCCGATGGCCTGGGGGGGGGGGGGTAAGTTAATATATGGAGGATAGGAAAAGTATGACTTTAAATACAGTCAAAGAAACATAAAGCTCTTGAAAATTACTGGGGGGGGGCAACTGCCCCTCCCTAACCCCCTTGGCGACGCCCTTGAAAACATCAGGCTTAAATCGCGCGAGTGTAGGTATATAATACACCACAATAATATATACCTAATTAGTGGTATTAAATGTAAATAACCACGAAGTAAGTTCGTGTATATAACATATTATAATATTGTAAATTGGATGTGTAAAATCATCTTTTAGAGGTATGATGAACAGAGTGGAAAGTTTCTCACCCTCCTTAGAAAAGGGAGGATCCTCCGACCAGACGGGTGTTGTGTCTGGTGGGCTACTGCCCGACGGTTGTAGTCGGGATCTTGTATATATCCTAATGTCGCGGATAACTCTGCTTGCGCGATCTAGGAAACGTCGGTTGTAGTTTGCTTCATGTGCGATAGATGTCGCTACAATCTTATAAGTAAATATCTAGTAAGTAATAAATTATTATTATTACCTACATTTTGCCAGTTTAGCAAAATCATTATCATCTTCCTACCCTTGTCCGATGTCTCAAAGTACGTAAGGCTGCGTCGCGTCCGAGCAGAGAGACCACTTACAACAAACCACCATTTTTGGCACGCACACATTGACATTACGTTTATAGTCATTCTCAAGCAGTTTCAAGCTGTCAAGCAGACTTCAGTATCGACTGTCACGTGTGGTCTAAAATTTAGACCAATGTCAATGTCAATGTCTCTCATTTATCATTTAATGACAAATGAGAGACATTGACATTTCATTACGAACAGGAAAATTTTGTTATAAAAAAAAATGCAAAGAGTTCCAACCAGTGTCAATAAGTTTTCAAATTGTCACAAATAAAACCTACAGAGTTAATACAGTAGCAGCCCTAGTGAGTCTGGCAAGTTTAGGTAATTATTTTTGAAGATGGCGGGAGCGGTCCTTCTGTAACCTTTATATTTTGTGCCGATGTTACTTGAGGTCGGCACAACATGATTTCGTCTTCCATTATGTCATGTCAACTGTCATGCTATCACTTACTCCTTTTCTGTTACATAATTCTTAACACAATTCATCCATCTTTTCTTTGGCCTTTCTCTCTCCATCCATTACACATTTATACAGGGTAATTGAAAAAATACCCAAAACCACTTAATCCTCACTTCGTATCATCACCCTGAACAACATTTGTTCTGACTTTTCAAAATTCGAAACATTTTTTTTCCATATAAAAAATATAAACACACTTTAAATTTTGCATAATTTCTGACACGGCCGATGAAAGGCCTGCAATCAGCTGTGCCTGTACATTAGCCTACCTACTACCTACATCATATTCGCTATCATATGGGTGCGCGCGCGCGTAGTATACGTAAATTTTACAGACTACAAATAAACAAAAACAAACTATTTTTGGCTACGTGATTTAGTTGAGGTCAAAGTTGTAGAACAAATGTTATTCAGGGTGATGATACGAAGTCCAGATTAAGAGGTTTTAAGTATTTTTTCAATTACCCTGTATACATAGCTCATTTAAAAAGCCCGGTTGATTAACTGAGACCGTTCGTGAGGTAGCTGCGCGGTGCGGGAGGGGTGACAGTTGTCACAAATTGACGTATCAGTGAGCTCTCGCATCACGTCACCACACCCATTCCGCTTCGCACAACTACCTCAGCAACGGTCTCAGTTAAGCTGTCGGGTTCGGGTTTAGCGTTTCGTCCCTCTTCTTTTTATGTCAGGGTAGCAAAATATACTAGTCAAATAACACGGCATTGAAGGTTTTTATAAAAGCTTGAAATATATTTACCATCTTTATTTTGTGATGATGTGTTCGTGCTATTAGTTCCTTGTTGATGTTCTCCTAACATATAACCCAGTCTTCTTACGTGGAAATATCTGCGACATAAACATTACTTACATTGTTATTTTCATAAGATATAACCTAATTAGTACGCAAAAGAGATAAGTATCCATGTCGTCGGGAATAGTTGAAGATTTCTTAGAAACCAGTGGGGGCTTTCAAATGAAATTTTATTAAATCATTGAACTGTTTATTCTCTATAAATTGTATTTTATTTTATTCATAAAAACCTATCGGTTTCTAAGTAAACTTCAACTGTTTCCGGCGACATGGATACTTATCTCCTTTGGTGACCGTACCTAAGATAAAAGAGATAAAAAGATAAAAGATATTTAATTAGTAAAAACAGGTTTATAGTGTAAGATGCTGGGGTATAACTGGCCTACTTGTTTGTTTTGCCATAGAATATGGCATAAAAAGTAAAACGTTGTTTATATTTAAATACACGAGTAGACCGAAGCTAAAAGGATCTACCAAGTATCATTATATAAAAAAATAAACTATAAAACGACAAAAGTACATTAGAAAAACAAACTTAAGACTAGAATAATTAGTATTAGCAGTACATTACAGTATTTTAGTAGTTGTACATTTGCTAAGCTCAGAGTTTCTTTGCGCAATAGAATCCGGAACGAGAAAATTCGCTATAGAACTAAGGTCACCGATATAGCTTTCAGAATATGCAAATTGAAATGGCATTGGCCAGGCTACATCGCTTGAAGAACCGATAGCCGATGGGGAAGAAAGGTTCTCGAGTGGCGACCACGAACCGGAAGACGCAGCGTTGGTAGGCCTCCCACCAGATGGACCAACGACATCGTCAAGGTCGCGGGTAACCGGTGGGTACAAGATGCTGCGAACTTCCAAAGGGAAGCCGATAGGATTCATGTTGTATGGACTTCTGGAGGCCTGACCACTGTACCACTGTTGACTAGAACCTGCGGCAAAATGCTTCATCATATCAGCCTATTGCCGTCCAACCAACAAACCCGGTCTTGGGCAGCCCGCATCCATCCGCTGCCAGCCACCTACTTCAAATCGTCGGTCCATCGTGCCGCAGGGCGTCCCACAAAACGCGTGCCCAAACGCGGTCTCCACTCTAAAGTGTGTTTAGTCCATCTTCCGTCTGCAGTCGTGGCCAGCCCACTTCCACTTCAGCGTGCTGATTCGACGCGCAAAGTCGGTGACTTAGTTCTCTGGCGAATGACTTCAATTCGAATTCTATCCACCATAGAAACCCTGAGCATCGCTCTCTCCATAGCACGTTGAGCAACCTTGAATTCGTGGACCAGGCCCACGGTGAGTGTCCACTTTTCAGCTCCGTAAGTCACTACGGGTAGGACGCACTGGTTAAAGACCCTGGTTTTAAGGGATTGTGGGATATATATGCTCTTTAGTATGTTTTATTTTTTTTGCTGTGGTAGGATTTATTTTATAGTTTAAAAATATTCTTATGAACTAGTATTGCCAGTATTTTAATTTTTTGACGTATCGTCTTCTCCATATATTAGAGTAAGTTTGAAAGTGGCGCCAGTGACAGAAAAATTAAAAGGGAATCGTTTATCTTGGTATAGGCATGTGAAGAGAAGGAATGAAACGCATGTGACCAAAAGAGTCATGAATATTAATTTGGATGGATGGAGAGGAAGCCCAAAGAAAAGATGGATGGATTGTGTGAAGAATGATATGAGTGAAAAGAGAGTCAGTGAAAGCATGACGTTGGACAGGACGGAATGGAAGAAAACATGTTGCGCCGACCCCAAGTAACATGGGATTAAGGCAGAAAGAAGAAGAGTCGTCCCCACATTGTAGACTTATGGAGGCTTGACCACTGTACCACTGTTGGATAGACCCTGCGGCAATGTGTTACCTGTAGTATATGAGCATGAAGGCGATGCCGGCGCAAAAGGCCGCTGCAGCTGACGCAGCGAGTGGTGCCGGGCGCAGAGCGCGACCCGACCACCACCACGCCGTCACCAGCAACCAGTTCTCCACGCACATCACGCAGTAGAACGTTACCTGTGCATTGGTAATAAAGTGTCATGTATGAAGGCAGTGTCCCCTTGTTTCGCAGACAGAAACATAGAATTTCGTTTCCCAGAAAATGTTTTATATAATATTTGGTCCTGGTATTTTTATTTCGAATATTATTGTTTCAAAAACTATTTACTTGAATGAAACATATTTTACAAAAACACAAATCAATGAATTTTTAATTAGATTTTTTGTTTAACAAACTTTTCAAATAGTAGAATTATTTTTTACCGAATATTGTTTGTTCGGTGTATTTTTCCATGGTATTTTATTTCAATGAAAATGTATAAAAACAGACAATAACAAAAACATTGTCTTAAAATGTCAATATGTGCTACAAGCTCAGATCAAGTAAAAAAAGGTACAAGAGTTAGTGACAGAAACGACTCGCTGCAAAACCGATTCCACGTAGTCTGCCCTACCCCTAGAGTGTAATTTAAAACCGCGTAGGTGTGGGGAGGCGAGGCGGCCCGCGAGCTGAGGAGCAGGTGGTTTTAACGCTGGCCGCCGCGACTGAAGCTGGCCGGCAAAGTCGGCCAGCAAGCCGAAGCTGCGGTGTGAGCGTGAATACCATCTGCGACGATAAGTTCGCGTGGGACTGCCGGAGCCCCGCAGCGCTGGAGCCGTGACCGAAACCATGCATTGCCAACTGCATGTTGTATGCTCGCTTGCAGTATACAAGCAGTATATTTAGTTAAAACTGAGACCCCCATTCTTGGTAATAAGTTTTATATTAAATGAATATTATAAGGAGAAAGAATATTTGATTTGTTATTCTATGATATGATTATTCTAACATTAAACTTTCGGATCATAAATCTCAGTGTAATCGGTGTACATACATAAAAAAAATACCAATCGAATTGAGAACCTCCTTCTTTTTGGAAGTTGCTTAAAAATAATTACTTAGATCACGTTTGGGATTGAGATTCTTGACTTCAGGAATGGAGTCTGCATTTTTTATTTTCGATACGATACGTACCATCTTCTGCCTATGATTGAGCTCCTGAAGGTTGACATAGGCGAACACATACACGAAGGCGATGAGCGCGGACAGGTAGGCCTTGCGCGGCCGACTGATGCGCTCGCCATGGAACACGTTCTTAGGAGATATCAGCCACAGGAACATTGACAGCCAGTGGAGACCTGGGGTAACAGATAACACATAAGGTGGTTCATTGTTTTTGTAAAAGAGCGCCTCACGACATCAAACACACACACACACACACACACATTCTTTTAGGATATATCTCGAAGTTCTTCTTTTTTCTTTTAATTTCTTAGAGCTCAAGTCTTATCTATATATATAAAAGAAAGTCGTTATTTACACTATTTATAACTCAAGAACGGCTGAACCGATTTGAATGAAAATTGGTGGGGAGGTAGCCTAGAACCAGGAGAAGGACATAGAATACATTTTTTTTTACTTTTTTTTTGTAGGTAGTGTAGGTGTAGGAGTAGGGTAGGTAAATAGGTAGATATTGACAGGACAACGTCTGTCGGGTCAGCTAGCTTTGTTTAATTTTAGTTATGATAACTTGTTTAAATTTTGTTTCTTTTGTACACCGCTTATACCATTTTTTTATTTGTCATTCAAGAGCGGGGCCTCCTAGCACAGGTATATCTTTTACTTAAATGGAGGTCCCTATGCGAGATTTACTGTAAAAGTTGTACACGTTTTGCAATAAACGAGCAAGTTGAAATAAATATAGCTTTCCTCTCTCAAGATGTAGGTGGTAGGCGAGTGAGACGACACTATGAGAGGATAATTGTGTCCGTTTACTCACGTGGACAAGTCCGATAGGGGTGCGTCCGAAAGTGAAGCATACAAAAAAAAATTAAGTTAGTCAAGCACTTGAAACTATTTTCATAAAAATGTAATATTATATGTCTTACAGTAAAAAGGAATTTTATTTTGATACTGTTTACCTACTTGCGTGCATGTTACTCCTGAACTTTTTTTTATGTTCATTTGATTATTTAATAGCTCGCTTGCACCACCTATGGTTATCTTATTAACTCTGAGTTAGTTGTAACCAGGGTCAATTTAAATGACATGGGTTTGTAATTTAACCTCGTGTTAGCAAATACATATAAGTTAAGTTTCTGGTGCAAGTGTGTCTAAAAGTGTTGTACTGTTGTTAGTTTTTGTTTCTTCATATTAGATATTTCTCCTTACCTATAACTAAGAAGACCCAATACTCGTAGACTAAAGCGTACACAGTGAGTGCGCAGATCCGCGCGGATATCGTGCCCAGCCGCCACAGGAACTGAGGACAAACATTTTTACTTTAGTACTAGAGCCACTTTAGTAATGGCGGTGTTTGCTGTATCCCTTTTTCGCAATGAATAAAAGACGAGTTCGACACTTCCCTATAATAATTACGGAAACGCATTTCTTTATTTAATTTTATTTTACAATATTGTATCTCGCCAAACTTGGCAGTTTGATGGCGAGAAATGGCTGGCTTTGTTTGAGTCAGCCCGCACCGCTGAGCCTGTAGCGTTAAATTCGTCCCTAAATAATCAAGATCGGATCCAGCCTGTCCCTTTGCTGTCCTCTCCCAGCGACGCCCTAAGCCGAGATTCGTACATCACAGAGGGTGCCCTTAGCGTGTAGTAGCTTACTTCAGTTTCCCCTGCCTGGAGGCCTTACGTTTTTTAGGACACTAAATGTAAATCCGGCTACCATCTAGGTAGAACTGCGAAAAAAAAATGCAATACCAAAGCCATTGCATTTTAGGCCAGGGGCCTATTTAATAAATCCGAAAATGTTGTAAATTTTCGACAAATAAGTCGAATTGTCGCGATAGGTGCCGTTTTAATAAAGATGACAATTAAGTTAGATTTGTAAAATATTGTTTGTATTTTTTGGCGTCTGGTGAGAAATAAACATTTTATTATTTACCCTATGTTTGACGAACAACGTTGCAGTTGGTGTACATTATCATCAGTCGGAAGGCGTTCATTGTCGAACATAGGCCTCCCCCATAGAACGCTACAACGAGCAACCACCTGCCGCTTGCATCCACCGGTTACCCGCAGGGGCGTGCACAGAGTTTTTAGACCGGGTAGGCAGAAAAAAATAGGTATGCAGGGTCGACAGATATAGTTAAAGTTTCCTTAGAAACCGATGGATGTTTTTGAATAAAATAAAATAAAATTAATAGAGAATAAACATTTCAATGATTTAAGTAAGTAATTAAATTTCATTCGAAAACATCCATCGGTTTCTAAGTCAACTTCAACCATTTCCGATGACCTGCATACCTACCTATCTCTTTTGATTACTGTACCTACGTGATTTGCCACCTCATGACCAAACCTAGATTGACTGAATTTATAGACATCAATTTGTTTTTTTGCTGCCGTAGAAAAAATATGAATAGGTCTGTATCGATGTAATGCCTCGTTTCAAGCGATTGAAATTGGCCTATTTGAAAATAGTAGGAAAGGTAAACAGAACAACCGCTGTATAGGGTAAGTTCGCCTGTTCGCGTCCATCGCCCAATTCGCGTCCATTTTACGGATCTCCCTTTAAAAATTCTCGAAAATAAGTAAACTAACACACCAATCAAACGAAATTTAATTACCGCTAATACCTCAATGTATATGAGGCACGCACGCATGGACAAAAGGTCCGTGCGCCAAACCAATCCCGTTTAGAAAAAATAATTAGTCTAGGCTGTTCAACAAGGAGCGCGTAAGCGCGGGATGTTTAGAAAAAAAATAGTGTGCAGCGGCGCGTTCGATGGTAAGTTTTTTATTGTTTTATGTGAATTTTAGGATACATATCTGTTCCTAGACTTTAATAATGAAAAAAGGAATAATATTAATTATGAATTTGCTTATGTTTTTTATATTTAACGGTTAAAATAAGGTGGACGCGAATTACTACATCGAATTTACAAAACTTCTACTTTGCGTCCGCAATGGACGCAAACTATACCTACAGGGAATAATAATAAACTAAATTGCGTCCACTAGGTATTTTCGTTAAATACAATTACCTTGCTTGTAAAAATAATTAAAAATGTGTTGTTTATTATTATTGTACATTTTTTTATTAAGACTACGTGTTTATAATTATTATATTTTTAAATGAAATGAGTAATTTAATTCATTCTTATTTTTTTCTTTTTAAGCGGAGTTCTTGACAATTCAAAAGTGCCTGTAAATGGTTATTTTAAATAAATGATTTGAGTTTGAGTTCTTCGAAGACAAGAAAGAAGAAGGAAAAGAGAACATACACAGTAGACAATTTATCCTAATAGCATATAGGAATAGCATCTATATATATAAAAATTAATCCCTATTTCCCTTGGTCACGGCATCACGCGTGTGGCTGGACCAATTCCGATAATTCTTTTTTTATAATATTCCTTGAACTACGAGGATGGTTCCTACGGAGGAAAAAAAAAAACTTTTGTAGGGTAGGTGTATGGTAGGTGTAGGGTAGATGTAGGGTAGGTAAATAGGCAGGTAAGTAGGTAGATAGGGACAGGACAACGTCTGCCGGGTCAGCTAGTATTATTATAAAAATGATTGCTATTAGGAACAGCATATCAATAGCAGCTCAATCAATGTTGAGAAGATTATTTTTAATTTTTTTTAAGTGATTTTTTTAATGATAATAATGTTGGTTTTTAATATTTATATTCTTAAATAAAGAAATTGTTATAATACAATCTTTCTTTACAAATTCTTAAAAATATCACCCCTATATTCCTTTTCTAAGCTGGTGGACGCTAAGTGGTCCACGGGTGGACGCAAATTGGATTTTGTGGACGCAAAGTGGGTAAAACGCCTAATTCTAAAGTTTAGCTATTTAAAAAAAAAACGCAAAATGTTTCGAACAAAACTGAAAGTTAATCTTAAAATAGACTAATTTTGTGAACACATTACATAATTTTTTCATAGAAAATAGTGCTGGAACATTTTTATAATCGCCGACAAACTTGCCAACTGCACTACATGGACGCGAACAGGCGAAATGACCCTACCTACCTACTCAAGCGGCAGGTCACAGAGTAGGTAGGTACCTACCTACCTCCTACCTACATTAAAATAAGCTCTCAAACGTTTCGGCGTTTCCCGCCCCTAGCAAGACTAGGTAAAGAAAAAACTTAGAAAAATAGCAGAAGAATACAGATCAAACCATCATACGAACAGATGTTTTCTATTTTTTTTAATCGATTTTACGATAGGAACTCAAAACAGGGTTAATAATAATATTCTCAAAACAGGGTTAACGTTTTGCAATCTTATTATACAAGGAACAATTAGGTAGGTACTTACCTAATGTGTTTTTTACCAATAAAATAATCTCAAGTTCACAACTTACTAGAATTAGGTATTACAAGCACCTACCCTTTTCCCTTTCATGTGATGATGAGGTGATTATCTATCATGTATTGAGTACCAAAACCTAAACAAAATGTAGGCATTTTATTCGGGTTCGGTCCTACAACAAAATTTCGTCACATTTAATCGTAAAGTACGAATCTTCTACTTTAATTGATGTAATAAAACAAAACTGTACCAACCTCTTACGACATAATCGCATGGTTAGTTTGTATTTATTGCAAATCTAGCGGCTATCCTCGATCAGTCTTTTTTCACCGAAGCCGAAAGAAAGTTTTGAAAAGGAATCATTTTTTAAATATTGTCTTGTACCTACACAACCACCACCAAACTTTCACAGTGAAGTTATTCCATTTTACACACTAGTAACAACGTTGAAATCATATAAAAATGCATTCACAAAACCATTAAACAAACCAAAACAAAAAAAAGGCGACTCAGAATAATTCACGTATATTTTTGTACCTACACAATTGTCGTATTCCGTCGTGTAAACTCGTGTAGTAAAATCTAAAATGTTTATTGTCTTGTACCTACACAACCACCACCAAACTTTCACAGTGAAGTTATTCCATTTTACACATTAGTAACAACGTTGAAATCATATCAAAATGCATTCACAAAACCGTTAAACAAACCAAAACAAAAAAAATGGCGACTCAGAATAATTCACGTATATTTTTGTACCTACACAATTGTCGTATTCCGTCGTGTAAACTCGTGTAGTAAAATCTAAAATGTTTAAAAGGCAATGTCTTCAGTTTGCGTTGTGTGCGCGATTTGTGACATTGTGTGTCATGTACGAATAGAAAATGCACACCACTGTGTACACGCGTGCTACGAGCCTGTCACGAGGCACACATCCAGACAAATATAAAAATCTAGGCACAAATATTTTGTGTCTCTCCCGTAGGGTCCTAGCGGCGCTAGTGCAGCGCGAAGCGATCGAAATGCGCGGACTAAGGCGCGAACGTATCGATGAGACTTCGTGTTACCACCGTTACGCGACAGATGGAGCTGATTTAAGATTTTTTTAGTAATTGAGAGTAATTACTCGTGTTTAAAATATTAGAGATATCAAAATAAATTAAAACAAGATAATAAATATTTATCTGAGTTGTAGGGTAGGCAATGACTATGTGACTGTATGAACCGCACGCCACTGGTTACCCGCAATATTGACGATGTCGTCGGTCCATCTGGTGGGAGGCCTACCAACGCTGCGTCTTCTGGTTCGTGGTCGCTACTCGAGAACATTTCTTGCCCATCGTTTATCTGAGGTCTATGTCGGCGACCTTAGTTGGTCTATGAGCGAAGATGTGGCTTGCCCATTGCCACTCCCAACTTGCATATTCTGAGAGCTATGTCAGTGACCTTAGTTGGTCTTTGAGTGATGTGGCCAGCCCATTGCCACTCCAACTTGCATATTTTGAGAGCTATGTTGGTGACCTTAGTTGGAGTACACTTACCTGAAATATAACTCCGAGCCAGGTGAGCACGAGTCGGTGTACGTTCTGCAGTCGAACATTCTTGCTGAAGCTCGCCAGTGCCCAACACACGGAGAACAGGGATAAAGATGCCGATATCACATTCAATTCCGCAAATGCTTTATTTTCTAGAAATAACAAAAATATATAAGTTATTATGATGGTAGATGGTATATTATTGTGTTAATTTATTTGTATATGTTACGGCTAAAACTCTAAGTGCGGCTACACCTAGTTTGTAGTTTGCGAACTCGGGACTAGGGCAGCTTTTTTAATTGCTAGTACAGGTATTTTATGTCGTGTACATAAGCTGGATCACGTTTGTAAGAAGACTAAAATCCCACGGTATATTTTTAGGTTCAGTAGGTTTTACTTACTACCGCAGAGTCTGAAGACGAAAGTCTTTGACCAGTGCGTCCTGCCTGTTATGGCTTATGCTGCCGAGACGTGGACACTTACAGCGGGGCTAGTTCACAAGTTCAGAGTTGCTCAGCGGGCAATGGAGCAAGCAATGCTTGAAGTTTCTAAGTGGCAGTGGGCTGGTCACGTCTGTAGCAGGACCAACGGCCGATGGAGCAAACTTGTCCTAGAGTGGAGACCGTGAATCGGTAGACGCAGCGTGGGACGCCCTCCAGCCCGATGGACCGATTACCGGAAGAAGGTAGCCGGTGGTGGCTGGATGCGTAAGGCAGAGGACCGGAAAAAATGGCGCGCCATGGAGGAGGCTTATGTCCAACAGTGGACCAAACTAAGCTGAAGTGATGAGGTTTTACTCATTAGAGGTATTTAAGATTGTATAGTTTTTTTTTATTATTTCCTCGTTCTTACCAGATGGCTCATCGATGCTCGGCTCCGGTGTGACGGTGAGGTCGCTGGCTGGCTCCCTGTTCGTGTCTTTGAATAGTATGTGTAACTGTAGCAGCAACATCGGCGCCGCCTCGCAGAACGCGTGTACCAGTCTGAGCATACCTGAGTAATAAGGAATGGGTTGCAAATATTTGTTTTTTTTTTATAATAAGAATAATAATAAATTTAAACTTTGTTTAAAGCGAATCTTTCTATCACTTTTCTACAATGAAATGTAATCGCAATGGACTTTTTTAGGAAATGACTTACATTACCTATTCACTGAGAGTTTTAAGCTAGATAGAGTTCTGCGACTTGGAGTATCCACATAGTACTTACTATCTCCATGGTATAGCTACATTGGCTATAAAGGTTAGAGAAGTACGTATGTTTTACGAAACTTGTACTCGTTTAAACAAGTGAGCATGCCAATATGCCAGGATCCGTTACGATTCGGTGAATGGTTAAGATTTAAAGAATATCTTGCTAACTAAGACCCATAACACGTATAGGTACTATATAGACTAACATACATAACTTTAGCTATGTTACTTAGCAGCTTCACTTCAATCAATGTGTGATTGTGTGGCACTTGTCTGAAGAAGCTACGGAACAACTGCCTTAAAGGTACCTGTGCCTGCTCTAAGTAGTTTGGGAGGACTAATTTGCATCTTTAAGGAGGGGGGCTGGCTGGTTGCCTTGGCTCATGTAAAATGGTCATCTTTTGAACTTTTGTGGACTAGGTAAGTGCAGTAAACCGAACTCCCATAACATAATACCTACGGGTAAAGACCAACTGGACCTTGAGGATGGAGAAGTTGGAGACGCGACATAACATAAATTTTAAGTCGCTTGTGGTGCGTGTTCCGACACGCACCACCAACACAACATTAGGTGACCTTCCTCAAGAAAGAGTTTTGGCCGAAAGGTGTGCTGTAATAAATAATACTATCACCAATATTGACGGTCACATTTGACCTCTTCAAGAAATTGATCAGCTCTTGTATACGCTGTTGTATACTCACACAAGTCCCGCACTTGATGCTTCACTCGTCTCAGCTCGACCGGTACTAGCAGCCTCGCATATCGCCACAGTACACCCAGCTGTAGACAGTGTAGTACTATTGGCAGCCATGGCGGCCGCCCCTTGCGACCTTCGCCCGCCCACCAGACGTGGAGGTACCAGCGGAGAGATAGCACCTGGGGACAGTTATGGTGTATGAAGATATTGAAGAAAAAAGTTCAAAAGAAAATAGGTAGTAGTTTTCAAAAGAAAAAAAATATTGTAATTTTAGCAAACTGTAGGGGTTTTCAAGTAGTACTCGGATTTGCGCATGTTCTCGTTCGGAGAGCGGGGTGAAGCCCTTGTCCACTGAGACCACATCTCGGTGCATCCCCACGTCGGCGTCAAGGAAGTGCTCCCTAAGACTTAATATCTCACGGTTATGCAGGAACATAGCATTAAAGAACCTTCGACAGTCAGCCCCTGCACTTCTGTGGGATATACAGTCTCATTACTATTAACCGTGGGTGTGGCATCAGATTTGCGGTCATCAATGACGTATCCTCCTATCCAAGGTGTCAAGTTCCGTCTGAGTCCATTTCAGTATGCCAAAAGAGTACATCAAAACTGGCATGATGATCCATCTATCACTTGTGCAAGCATCCTTGTTTCCGCCTGATAAAAGACTATTTAATACTTCATTCAGGCGGCTAAAGAAGCAATGGTTTCGGCAGCATAGTTACCTAACGTTTCTGAAATACCCAAATGCTTGTTGGTTTCGATTGAAGAGAGGGATCTAAAGTCTATAGAACCCGAGAGTTGGGTTCCTACGGATTCCGTAATCTCCCGTCGCTTCACGATTGATGATTGCACATTTGTCCACACCAAATTTCATCCTGATGGCACTAGCTACTGAAAGTTTCCGTTACCATCGGTAGCTCCATCAGTCCCAAATTGTGGACATCTAGAAGGTATGAAGAGTTGGATTTATACAATTTCAATACCCTCGTGAGCCATGTATATGGCACAGAATCATGGGCCCCCTTATAACCTATCCAGCATAACGACAGATACTTTCGGGAACAATGAACCTGCTGGTTAATGGCCATATCAATGAGGAGTAAGTCTTCAGTACCATGAGACCCCTTCCTACATTCATTTTGAGAGGGAAATGACAGAATTATCGATAATGTGTTCATTAATTTTAGCTCTCAAAATGGATGTAAGAACTGTATAGATCGTCTGTAGATAAATAATCGATTTATAATTTTTGGGTACGAAGTACTACTTAATTAACGGATCAGGTGGGTTATTCCAGCTGTTAGAAATTGGGGCAGCGATCCTGACTCTAAGACCGACTGGAACCGGGACGCCAAGCAAACATGCGATCTTTGAAACCATATAATACCACTGTCAGCTTAAGTTTTTAAATAAATAAATAAATAAAAAAATGAGAGGCCAAATAGCATGGTGCCAAAGTTTAAAAAATCGCTAACAGGAAGATACGTTCCGTTCAACATGAACTATTTACAAAAAAACAAATACATACCTGTGATATAAGTAGCGAAGTGATAACAATAGATATAGCAGCTGCAAAAGTGCCTTTATATCCTCGTTCGAGCAACGCGTAGCCCATGACGACGTCGAACACCACGTCGCAGAAGTACCCGGCGAGCGAGATCACGTTGAACAGCACGTCGCACAGCGGCAGGAACTCCGCCATTTCCGAACATTTCTTTCAAGTACTTATTATTGATAAAATGTTTTTAATTCGTTCCTGAGTTTCCGTCATTTGCTGAAAAAATAATAAAAATCTATAAATTAATGTTACAAAACGGAACGGGGTGGTATTTTGTGAAACGGAACGTTACAGCGGTACGTTTCATTACACGTAAATGTAAAATGTTTTGAGGTTATATACTTCTCACGTTCAAAGTTCAAAATAAACATTAATTAAATCAATACAAAATAACATATTTATAGTTAGTGCTGTAAAAATAATCGTTGCGTTATTTTAAGACTTGTTATTTTTTAATTTACAAAATAAAGTGGAGCGTAGAATTGAAAGCGCTACAGCAAAATGGAACGGCATTGTTTATTGACGTTTCACGTATAGTTTACGGGAGTACTGGAGTTTTGTTGATTTACCAAGTTTCTAGTATATTCTTCGGGTTTTCTACGCAATAATGTCTAACTATACAGATTTAGTGAATAAATTCGGCAAGGAGACGTCTCGGGCCGCGTGTAAAAAGTGTGGCTATGCTGGACATCTAACGTTCCAGTGTAGAAACTTCATCAAGGTAAATAACTTCATTTGAAGTTTTGGAGTAAATATTTAATCGATGTTATTTCTTGCTTATGAATAATCCTGTTTTTGCCCAAAACATCTATCTTGTTTATTTTCTATTTGTTGTTTGATCACAGTATCTTATAAATAAGTATTTTCTATAACACAGCTCTATTGTTTTTATGACTGGTTAACTTGTTAATTCTAAGAATAATATATACTAACGCTGTTACGTCCAGGTGGACCCTAACAAGGAGATAGTACTGGATGTAAGTAGTACTAGCAGTGACACTGAAGAAGAATATGCAACACCTCTGCAGAGGCTCCGAGAAGCAGAACTGAGACAGAAGTTGCAAGAGAAACTACAGAAGACCAAGGAGAAGAAAAAGAGTAAAAAGAGAAAGCGGTCTAGGTATGTGTTGCCATTGGCTAGTTCACAGCTATGTCAACAATAATTATTTTTTGGATTATATTTCCCATTTGCTCACTCAAATATCTCACTGATGATTGTGTGTATTAGATCATTTGGTTCCCTTAAAAATGGTTGAGCTAAATGGTGATGATCCACTTGCCATCTTTATGAATGGGTGTTGTATGTGAAACTGGACACCTATTAACTGCCGTACCTTATATCCTTACTTTTATATTTTTTTTATATTGGTTGTTACATTCATTGTTATCACATAATGGAAGCAATATGACTAATTGTAATCAGGATTATGTAAAAACTTGATTGAATACTGTATCTGTGAAATTTCTTGCTAGTTTTTCTCCATAAAATACTTAAAATAAAGAATTTATGTTATTTTTGGTGTATGTTTTCCATTGTTAAGAATAGATTGTGACAAGGTTGTGTTATTCACCAATACTCTATATGGCAATCATCTGATCATCATGTTTATTGCTGTCTATCTATCAATTGCCCAAGTATGCAGTCATAAATCACAGCAATAAATTGCAGAGACAACACCACAAAGCAAAGCTTTTTCTAGAACAGTTATCTTATTAAAAGGCCGGTCTGTAGATAGGTGATTGCAACATAGGCCTACTCTTCTAGAGCCTTCATGAGTGGTTATTATTTTGCTTTACTAATTACTATCAATAATTTTGTTCACAGATCATCAAGTACATCATCCACAAGCAGTTCCTCATCATCATCATCTAGCAGTGAATCAGACAGAGGCAAAAAGAGGAAACATAAGAAGAAGTCCAAAAAGTCTAAATCTAAGAAGTCTCATAGTGACAGGAAAAAGAATAAGAAATAACATTAGTGGTTACAATTTAGTTTTTATTAGTTTCCTGATAATGGTAGTTCTGAATGCCTAGTAAACAACACTAAATGTTGTTTACTAGGCAGATAAGTTCTGTTTAACCCGTTGACTGCGGGCGAACATTCGCTACGCCGATCGCCAGTGCGGCTGGCCACACAACTGGTGTGTTGGCCGCACAGCCGAAACGCTTTTTCGTAAACGAGACGAGAGTGCGGCCGCACACGCCAAGCGTGTGCGGCCGTACTTTACGCCAGTGCGGGTTTACGCGCTTGGCGTGTTTTACTACGCGTGTGCGGATAAACACATACGGTTGTGTTTCATAATTTTGCGTCGACTGTGCGGGCGCTCACATACGGTTGTGTTTTTCGATTTTGCGTCGACTGTGTGGATATTTTTTAGAAATATTCACACGATTTATATTAAATATAAATAAATAAATAATTACTTATACATTATATCAGTTATTTTTCTCTCAAGACTTAAAAATGTAAATAGTATTGCCCCCCGATTATGTAGGCAAGTATGAAAACTAAGGGTTCTAAACCAAAATTATAAATTTATCTAGGTTTGTTACCTAGTATTTATACATATTTCAAACACGTCAACATTGGGACTTAATAATACTGAACTTCTTAATGCTTGACTTGAAACTATCAACTAGCCTATTGCAAAAGTACCTCTTTTGCAATAGGCTAGTTGATAGTTTGAGAATTCGATTATTATTTTTCTTGTGACTGGTTCTTCTTTTATTCTTTCATTCATATAAATCTTATTCCCCACTAGAATCCTATTCAGTATCGTCTAAAAGAAACACTCGTCTTCGTTAGATAAAATACCAGTATAGTTCCTATAACAGTCAATAGATGGCGGTACCAGCCAGTATGTTTTAAATATTTCGTGAAGGTTTTATCATTATTATATAGGGCATGGAATTAAAAAAATCAAGAGAGACAAATTTTCATCGCAGTCCTTATTCCCCACACACAACCGTATGTGTTTTGCCGCACTAGCGTACCTTCGGCCGCCACACAACCGTATGTGTTTTGCCGCACTGGCGTTTAGCAAAATACTAAAACACATACGGTTGTGTGTGCGCCGCACTCACGAATTTTTGTTGAAACACAAACGTATGTGTTTTGCCGCAGTCAACGTGTTAATTATAATTTATCTGGTAGATAGTATGTATTTAGAGATTGTGGAACATGCCTTTATTGTACTGAATATGCCTTAGCTGTCTTATTTGTAATACATTATAATTCCCCCAACCGAATTTTGATCACGGACCAATCTCATTGAAGACTGACCATAAACACAGGAGATATTATAGTGCACAATTGTGTGCACAAACATAGCTACACTCCTCTTCCTTCACTCGCATAGTCTGATGGAATGGCAATCCAAGATGACCGAAGAGTCAAGTGGGTGTCACACTTCTATATACTAGGCTGTTCCTGAGAAATTCCTAATGGAAAAACCCAATAACACTTTACCCAACCTGGGAATACGACCCAGGACCCCACACTCAGGATTCACGCTTGCAACCAGGTGGCCAACACTTCCATTAATCTATAATTGATATAGTTGCACTTGGTATTTTTATTATTTTGAACAAAGACAGGATTGACAATTAATATTTTAACTACAGTTTGATTAAAGCTCAATGGTGGCTGCGAAGTGTGCAATTGGATGCGCATTACCCTGTCCTTCACCCCCGCTGACACACGAAATTTATGCTTGACTCATGTTCAGAGCCGCCATTAAGTTTGAATCATACTGTAGAAAAGAATGTAAGATGGAAATTATGACTTTATGTAGTTAAATTGTAGTTTCTTCAAAATTCAGAAGACAAGTATACTAATTATCTCATTATTTATTTATCTATCATCCAGAGTAAATTAAATTTAAGAGTTCAATCATCTAACTCTTGTATGTAGTTAAGTTATAATATGAGTGAAAGAATACTTCAATTAACTTAAGGCTGATTATTATATTATTGTATTTCTTAAACAAATGTAGTTTCATAAGTTTTATAAAGTGCAGTTTTACTATGATTGTTAATAAATACATGGATTGTAACATTGAATCTATTAAATAAATATTTTACAGGCATTTGATTATTTATTAGTGTTTGATTGCAAGTTTTTTTTTTTTAATTTTGTCTAGTTATCAACTACCTTTGAGATTTTACATGCTAAAAATTTAAATACTTTTTTTGTACAAAAATGTTCTAACAGCATAGTAAGTTACTTTGTTTGTTTTGCTTTCACACCTAACCTACTGAACTTATTTTGATGATATTTAGTACAGACTAAGGTTCAAGCCCATAAAAAAAGGATACTTTTTAATAGCCAATCTCGTACACAGTAACCGACATTCACGCAGATGAAGTCTTAAAGTTAATTTTTGATGATTACACTATTGTTTCAAAAAGGGATTCGGTTTTTGGAGCTACCATACAGCTATAAATATAAAATCTACTGTCACAAAATCCATCCATTCTGTAAACTTTTCTGACACTTAAAAATACTATCATTGTTTTCAAAGAGATGCAAGGGGACATTGCCAGCGACATAGGTCACTATTGCCATAGACAAATCTGAAAAAAATACGGGATTTTATTGGTTGTTCTTATTTCAGTCAGCCAAATACAGCAGTTAACTTAAATTTTATAGAAAGGACCCTTAGGCCCACTTGAACCAGCCAGTCTTATCTTTAACTCTGAATTAGTTGCTAACACTGTTCCATTATGTTTATCATTTTGTAATTTAACCTTGTGTTAGAACTCAGAGTCAGTTTCTCTGAGTTTCGTTTTTGGCAGAAGTGGGCCTTACTTTTGGATTGATTGATGAGCTTTGATAAACAAAATATGCACAACCTAAAATAATTTAAATGCTATGTGAAGTTACAAAGTATAGTAGCTTTGATAAAGTTAGGATTTTGGTAGAATAATCATATTTTAAATGTTACTAATGAATGTATCAGAATGATAAAACAAGTTCCTCTTTTATCTCTCATAGAACTTAATATCACAGAAAGTTGACACAATTACTTAAAAGACAATGCAAAGACTTATAGTAACAGAAATAATTCAATTTAGTGTATTGTTTATGTAATTGATTAACATGGATTGTACTAAATGGTACTTAAATTATGTCTGTTTCAATTACTTTCAACCAAATACATTAGAAGTATGATTATAGTTAGTATATTTTCATGGAAATATATAACTTGTTGGTTTCAAGTTGTGGCCTAATTGAAAAAAACGGATGGTTATTATCATCGTGTAATTAGTAAGTAGGAAGTAAGTTATTACGCGCGTGAAAGTGGGCTAATATCGAGCAAGTGACTTTCGCCAACTGTTCATTTACTAAATTAACTTTAGGCGTTTATTGATAACATTAGATTTGAATTTAACTCACAAACTTTACAAATATTTCTTATTCTATTAGTAATAACACAACATACCTTAGCCAAAGGATTTGTTCAAAGTTTTGGAAAAAGGAACCAGGATGTAGTATTCTACGATTTAAACACACATGTGCATTTCTCACGCATTGTAATATAAATGTTCTTATGTAGATATATATTCACACGGTTATCACTATTCACATCACATAATTTTTAAAAGCTTAGAATATTTTGGTTAAGTTATTCTAACTAAGTTTCAATCAAGTTCACGTCAAAAGTTCATTGATACTAGCGACATCTAGCGTATGGCACGCGGAATATGGCAAAGCTCGATCGATCGTAGTGGGTGCGTTCATTGGCGACGAATGCTTGGAATGCATCCAGTTTACCAGCGCTGTATTATTTTATCCTTACACATACATAAATTGAAGTGTCCTATAGAAATTGTAAGTATTTTTTGTGTATAAGGATCTTTTTCAAATCTTGTCCTGTCGGCTTTCGTAGCTTTGGAGGGTGGTCGGGTGAAGGCGGCCTGCAAAATTACCGTTATGTTTAAAATGAATTAGAGCATTTATGAATAAAATATTCTGCGGCTAATATAATAATACATACATGATATTGCAATGAACGGTACATGCACCGAGTAGTCTTAAAAAGGCTGGTAACGCAAATTCCAATACTGTTTCCTCCATAGCCAGTAGTTTAATTTGTTGCAAGGGGTTTATGTTCATGGAGGTCAAGTTGCATATTTTATCCTGGAACGTTAGAAAGTATCTAGTAAATATGTATTATTCTCGGAAGTTACTTATGTATAGGAAAGGAGGTAAGTGGTGGCTTACTTTCCTCTTCTGTTACAGGTAGGTGTAGGTATGAGTACCTATCTTACAAAGATAAAACTACAATTATTGGTTACCAGGTTACCTACCTCTGTAAAAGTGCTGACTTCCGCTTTCTGGCGTTCAAGCGACTGAATTGATTTCTTGGTAATGGAAACACACTTCTTGTTGACTTTTTTTACACATTTCTTAAACAATCTTTTGCCTCTACTGTCGCATATCTTTTCCACCGCCACCATAGCTTGTGTAGCCTGCAAACAAGGTGTCAACTGAGAAATCAGTATTGTACAAAATGCCAGCTTTTATAGGAGCAGATTTATGTAGATACTTTTGTGAACACATAAAAGCCCAGCAGGTAGGTATATGAAGGTAGGTGTAAGGTGCGAGATATTTTATTGATGCACATCTACTTCTGGGAGTATCAAAGGTTTGGCACTAACAACCTCATGTACACACGGCTACACATTAAGCTATACATTTCCAGTTTATGATGGCCTCTCATTGTATGGAAATTATATATAATGCGAGATCCGCTTATACTGGAAATGTATAGCTTGATGTGTAGCCGTGTGTACATACCTACCCATCCTGAGTCATTTGCTCACTGGAATAATTTCACCTGTCATAAATATTAGGTACTTAAGCCTAAGCCTAAGGATTACCCAACTGTCTCAGGGGTGTAAGAAGAAGCGCACTTATGTACAATGTTCAAACGGAAGGTTTTACAGTACATCATAAGGGTCTATTCGTAAGAGAACACCAGTCTTGTTAATCGACGTCCGAAGAAAAAATAATAAGGTTTTAGTTACCCACCTCTTTTATTTTCTTCAGCAAGATCTGTGTCTTCTTATGGTAACTATTGAACTTCCTCAGCAGGGCTCTCTGTGTGAAGAGAAACAGGTCTCGCTGGGTTGGTATCACATAGGACCCAATGCTTAGCGTCTCCTCAATTTCAGGGCATTTTATTTTGAGTAGCTTCTCAATAATGTTTCGCTGTCTTTGACTCACATCTGGTGTGGTCAGATTATGTTTTAGTTTTGGCTGGAAATGATGTCTATTTAGTAGTTTGCGGGAAGGTTTGAAGGTCAACATTGGACCGTAGTTCTGCTAAATAGGGCTAACTTCAATTTCTCAATAATTAAATTAATTTCGTTTATCTAATTCAGTAAGGCAAATGTGTTATGGATGGTACCTAATGTAGCGCATTTGGCATTTTGAATTAGTTATTAGCAATATAGTTCAGTGGGTTTGTTCATTTCGGCAGAACTAAACCCAAAACATGAAGTACTGTCAACAGGCAGTGTAGGAATGTAGGTCTCGGTCTAGTGTGAGTTTTTATTCGAACTCGATCGCGTTAACGTAAACGCTTATGTAATAATTGTGTTTCCTATTGTTGCCACTAGACTGCGCTGATCCAGTTTTAATACAAATTGGAGCGTGTATTCGATTCGTGACGAAAACTTCATGTTTTTGCGTTTTGCCCAGAGCAATATCGTAATGATGTAAGCAGATCATTTAAAGACAATTTACAGTTTTAGAAAGATGAAGTCTTGATTTAGACAGCTGCAGAGTAAAAGTATAATTTTTAATTATGATTTTTTAAAGCGAAGACAATCCTTTCATAGCGTTTTACGAAAATAGACGTCAGAGTTAACTTACAGGACCAATACAACCATTACAGTACGCCAAAATATTATGTTTTGTGCGTTTTTTCAACAGGATACACAGTCTTAAAGTCAGACACAGAGCCAAAATTACGAAAATATTACTATTATGTATTAAAAAACCATGTTGAAAAAGTACAAAATCGGTTCACTTTGTCAATTTTTTTTCACCAGTATTTGAATAAAAACATAACTGATATATTTATTTTATGAAAATAAAGGTTATGCTTAATACAAAAAATATTTTTTAGTCCGTTATACGAACTCATTTATTTTATTTTAAGAAGCCCTGTAAAACATCGCGCGCTGTCGTTTGCCGATCAATTTCAATGAGTCGTGCTTATTTCGTGCGTATTTCTTTTTCTGATGCACACAAACCGACCATTGTGTTGTACTGAATTTCCCCAAATAGTTCTCAGCTACTTCTATTAAGCTAAATAACCTTAAAAATCACTATCATAAACTGTACAAACAGAACCATAATAATCAGCTGCATTAAGCATTCTTTACTTATTATAGGCACTTAGTAAAGAAAAGCACTGAAACAGATTTTGCAACTTATACTAGTAAAATCCAGTGTAATATCAAACGTGACCCCAAAACTTGCTGGTCTTTTGTGAAAAGTAACAGGGAAAATAATGAGCAGGCTACGTTTGGAGATATGTCTTCAAAGCAAGTGGCAGAATCGTTTTCAGAGGATTTCAGTAGCGTTTTCCTATCAAACGTGCCATCATTAGATCCCGAACACGCTATCATTGCTGTGAATTCGTCGCCTGATAATATTTCTCCTCTGGTAAATCTCGATTACATCCATGAATCCGAAGTACGTGCAGCTATGGCTCGACTTCCTCCAAAATCTACCCAAGGTCCAGATGGAATACCACAATATTTAGTTAAGGATGGCTGTGATATTTTCAAACTACCCTTGCAAATTATCTTCAACCTCTCTGTTACTACACACACATATCCAACCGAGTAACCGATACTCTGACATTACATACCTAATAATTTGTTTTTTTTTTTTTTTGACATTACTTACTTCTTGATTTTTATTTATGACATTGTATAATTATTAATTTGACAGGGTATATGGTATGATATTAAATTAATAAAATGGAATAATATTAGATAATCTCATCTCAGTGAATTTAATTATAATTTTGCATGCCTAAATTGGTGCAACACAGTGGACTGCGCATTCAATGAACACCAAGAAATGTATATTTATGTACTGTGTTGAGCAATAAATATTTGAATTTGAATTTGAATTTGAATTTGAGTGGAAAACATCAAAAGTACTTCCGGTGCTTAAGAGCGGTTCAAAAAGTGACGTTAAAAATTATAGGCCAATAGCTGTTTTATCAATATTCGGCAAGGTATTTGAATCGGTTCTGTATAAAAAAATATATAACCAATAGCAAGGGTGGTTCGCGGAAGAGCAGCACGGTTTCCTTCCAAATCGCTCAACCACGTCTAACTTACTCAACATTACTACACTTCTACCTATAAATATGAATGACAAAAGACAGACTGATATGGCCTATTTCGATTTTCAGAAGGCTTTTGACCGAGTCGATAATGATATTCTTTTAAGCAAATTGGCAATGGCTGGCTTCTCTGTGCCGCTACTAAAATTCTTTGCGAACTATTTACACGGCCGCAAGCAATATGTTGCATATAAAGATGCCTATTCAGAGTGCTACTCTGTTACCTCTGGAATAGGGCAGGGCACTAACGTCGGACCCCTCCTTTTCCTCATAGTAGTCAATGACCTACCCACATTTGTAAAGCACTCAACAGTTTTGATGTATGCTGATGATGTCAAGGTTGCTCTTCCCATAACTAACTCGAACGATATAGCCACACTTCAACTCGACCAGAGGCGGATTATCCTTAAGGCAAACTAGGCATGTGCCTAGGGGCGCGAGGGTACGAAGGGGCGCGCGGGCGCAATTGTAAAATAAAGAAAAAAATATATAATATAGGAAAAAACTTAATTGCGCCAGTAAGTAAGCCACCTACTTACACAATAAAAACTATTATTTTTGCTACAACAACCTCAATTTGCTTCAATTTATAATAAAATATTTTAACGGATGGGACTGACTTAAAACTTACGCCTAAAAACAACCTTGTCGATGATACATGATTGAAGTTGGAAAGATACGACTGCAATGTTCAGGAAAGATACAAAAGCAAAAGAAAACTTTTCTTTTTCATATGTTTTTGGGTTTTAAACGTACTGAAAGTTTTATACTTTTTTGCCTACTTAAAGTTAGGATAGTTCTACATAATTATTAATGGGTTGTTTACAGAAAAAGATATCGCTAATACTTACTTTTTTCGATAGACAATAAAAACTTATTTCTACGCGATACCGCACTACTGCTCCTGAAATTTAAACCTAGGTTTTTTTTGTATATTTTTTCCATTTTCGACAAATTCAAATCTAGGTTTTACAAAAAACTTCGGACCTCTGCGATGCATTTTCAGCGAGATATTGGCGATAACGTGTTTTCCACCGTTTCAATGGCGCGGCCATGCGGTTTTTGTCTTGCAGCTCCTAAAATATAAACCTAGGATTTTTTTCTGTATTTTAATTTTTTTTTTTACAAATTCAATCTGTTATTTACCTGAATTTCAGGTCTCTGCTACGCTTAGTTTTAAAGATCTCCGTGGCCGCGCGGTTCTCCGCGTTTCAATGGCTCGACCACGTTCAAACCCTTATAACTTTTTAACCATAACTTCAACAAATTTATAGTTTTGGGAATCAACTTTTAGAAAAAATATAATCTTGGAATAGTTTTTTTTTTCGAAATATCGTCGTGGCCGCGGTGTCGAAACGCACACGTTTACAGCGGTTTCGGTCAAACTATAGTACGAGTTATTTTTAGGGTTCCGTAGCCAAATGTCTATCTGCCTGTTCGTCCGTATGTCACAGCCACTTTTTTCCGAAACTATAAGAACTATACTGTTGAAACTTGGTAAGTAGATGTATTCTGTGAACTGCAATATGATTTTCACACAAAAATAGAAAAAAAACAATCATTTTTGGGGTTTCCCATACTTAGAACTGAAACTCAATTTTTTTTTCTCATCAAACCCATACGTGAGGTGTATCTATGGATAGGTCTTCAAAAATGATATTGAGGTTTCTAATATCATTTTTTTCTAAACTGAATAGTTTGCGCGAGAGACACTTCCAAAGTGGTAAAATGTCCCCCCCCCCTGTAACTTCTAAAATAAGAGAATGATAAAACTAAAAAAAATATATGATGTAACTACATTACCATGTAAACTTCCACCGCAAAATTGGTTTGAACGAGATTTAGTAAGTAGTTTTTTTTAATACGTCATAAGTCGTAAACCGCAATTTACCTTTCATTCAATCAACTCAAATAAAAAGAAAAAAAATATATATTATGTTACTTGCTGCTACGGAACCCTTCATGGGCGAGTCCGACTCGCACTTGGCCGCTTTTTAATATAGGGGCGCCGATGAGATGCTTGCCTACGGCGCTCTCAACGTTTAATCCGCCTATGAACTCGACATCGACAACATTCACACCTGGAGCACTAAACACAACCTTAGCTTAAATGAAAACAAGTGCGCAATCATGACCTTCTCAAAAGCCACACATCCCGTACACAACATATATACACTTAATAATGTGCCCCTGAAACGTGTAATGACTGTGCGCAATCTTGGAACTCATTTTGATCCGCACCTTACCTTTAACCAACATATTATACAGACCTGCAACAAATCCCGAAAAAACCTAGGTTTTGTCCTGCGGCAGGCTAAAATCTTCAATAACCGATTACCCATAACCATACTATACAATGCATACGTCCGCAGTTTGCTAGAAACCAACAGTTCAATCTGGAGCCCTCATGAAAAATCCTACACCCTGCTTATTGAAGAGGTACAGAAGTGTTTTGTCCGCTACCTCTACCTCAAATTATATGGATACTACCCATATATGTACCCAACACCATTTGTGCAAGGTATGGTGGCTTATCAGAGTTAGGAAGTTAGGAGAAATTTTGCTTTAGTCAAATATGTTATCCGGCTAATTCGTGGTTCCCACTTCAATTCCCCATAACTCGTATACATTTCCTTTAGGGTTCCGTTACCCATCAATCACGCACTTCGCCCTCGCCAGCAACGTCCTCTATTTGCGATACCCAAGGCAAGTTCAGTTATCCTTAAAACCAGTCCACTGTACCTAGCCCTTTCCCTTATTGATAACATATTGCTGTATGACGAATCATTGGATGTCTTTGCAAGTACTGAGCTGAGACTCCTGACTGCCGCTAATCGTTACCTGGAGACTATTGCCACTCCCAGTACAATCTCCTTGAGTTAAATTGATTAGTTATTATTATTATTATTTATCGTGCCGTTTATGATCATCCGATTTTGTTCATTTGCTGTAATTCAGTCAGATTCTATGTTCTTTTATGATATGTTATGTTTCTTCTTTTGTTTATGTTTAGTACTTAAGTTATATTATTATTAACCAATAACTTATATGTCTGGTGTAAGCTGTTAGTATAGGTTGGCTATTTATAAATAAAAATAAACTAGTGTGTGTCAATGCTGCTACGCCATTCTAGCAATCATTTAGAGTTTGAGTTGCGCTTTGAGCGACCAGCGAATCGTATGCGCTGCGTCCAAAACTCCCAAAGTTTAGTCGAAAAAATTTAATAAAAGATACCTAGTATTCTTTAACTTAAAAAAAAGGCGTATACTAAAAGATAGATAACAAAATTGTCTGTAAGATAGTAAAAGTTTCGTTTTAATATTCATGGTAGATTTTGTGTGATCAATGTTTTGTCCGCGTCAGACACAACTTCATGATTTAATTAAACTATTTAATATGAACTTAATCAAAAATATTCACATACTAAATGATTAAGAGAAAGTTGTAGTTTAACATTATATTTTTTCAAATCATTTAAACTACACATTTTGACGTGATTGTCAGTTTAAAATCTGCAATAGTCGCTTGTTAGCACCAAGGAGACTACAGGAGCTAAACGCGAGTTTTATATTGCCTGAAAGCATATGATTCACTGCAATAAACAAAATCAAAAAAATATGTGATATTCTTCAGGATATATGCTAGTTAGATAGTGTGTCGAAAACATAATACAACAAATTTTATTCGATAAAAACAAAATCACGAACTTATGTCTAAAAAATCTTTTAACGGTTAAAACCATACTAAAACGATTGAGTTCAAATCAAAACTCACACTGGGCTCTCAGGACGCGTACCACGAGGGCTGGTTCGAGGTGGCGCTGCACAAAAGTTTCTGGAAGGACGGGGAGGCCTTTACCCGGAAGTGGGACAGCATAGGCTATTTAAAAAACCGGACAAGTGCGAGCCGGACTCGCCCACCGAGGGTTCCGTTCGAATTCCGTGATTTGGTCACCCATACAATTATGACCGCGCACACATGGATGATTGATTACGTACTTTAAATAAAGACTATATTTTTATGATTTTTTGCGGCATAAACAGCCGTATCTTCTTTTCACGTTAACTTAAAAGTTTGTTTTTTTCACAGCTTCAAGGGACTGCTTTGAGTACCTATATGGGATAATTTCAACTCGATAACTCCACGCGTTCCCGTTATAAAGCGTCTTGACAGACAGACGGACCGACAGACAGACACACAGACGGGCGACAAACTGATCCTATAAAGGCTTTTTCCTTTTGTGGTGGGGAACCATAAAAAATACAAATGGACCCCTCATCCTATTCATAAGTCCATAACTTTTGTTATCAGAGGGTAAAAAAACACGGTTCAAAATACTTACAAAATTATTTGAAATTGTAATTTCTTCATTTCTTTGACTGGTGACTGTGGGGTTGGTTTCAGTACTAACTATCGCATTGACAAGCTTCAGTTTTGCTGTGGTGTTCCCGTCGAATAGCACATGTTGCCATTTGGAAGTATTCTGTTTTTCTTGTGTGGAAAAAGGTTCAAATCCTTCAAACTGTTCGTAGTTTGAGAAACTGGCACTGCAGACCAGGTTTATTGAGAGTACAGCTATATCTGTTGGTTAGGTAAATTGAGAGACACATGAAAAGTTGCTACATTGTGCCCTCGGTTTAGGAGAAGTCGGCCCGAATGGAGACGTCGTGTGCAGCTGCAGGGTCTTTGAAGCAAGAAGGAGGTCTTTTGACAAGATACGTGATGACCCCAAAGCTATACTACCTACAGCTACAATTATTTATAATTTGATCAACGGTGTCATAATATGACCACTTTGTGCTCGAAGTTTCTCAGTCAAAGTTGGATGGTCCATACTTCAATTGCTTCAACCAGACGATTTAACAGTCGGAACTTTAGCCCTTCCCTGTCCCATGAGCCACATACGGATGCCAGTCACATGTTATGCCTTAGGTAAGCAAGTCTCTAAATCGCACTAACAAATAGGTAAACAATGACGAATAATAATTAAAAAATATAATACGCACATAAATATTTCTTTCCGTTCATTGTGAAGTATGTATTATACAATTTATTATAATAGAGAAATAATATTTATTTAGTACACCAAGACGGAATTATTATACAGCTACACAGGGTTAAACGAGTACTTGCAACGGTATTAAGCAGTTTATGGTTGTAGTATACTATGTCTTACTGATCAATGGCGAGTTTACTCTGTACCTAGGCATTGAATGGTTGTAAAGCTTTATCGCTAATGTTTATAAAAAATAAAAAGAATGTCGCGGGAAATTATAGGTACCTAGCACGCGATTATTAACCCTATTTCTTAGTTTTAATTAAAATCTATCAATGAAACTTCCTGAACATAATGTTGTTTTGTTTGCGCTGATCCTAAGTTCGTCGACGGTGTTTTGTTTTGACATTGGTTAACCTTTTGACTGCCAGGTCAAAAAAGCAGGGCACACTTGCTTTTTCGGCGCCAAGCTGCGAATAAAAGTCTGTCATGTAGTCACACAAATGTGCCCAGCACATTTTGGTTTGCAAACAATACAAGGTCCATCTGTGACAGTGTGAAAACATAGTATAAATATACGAGTAAGTGTTCCTAAGTATGTACTTTAAAAGTAATACTTACATAGAATGTAGTACATGTGTATACTTATTACTTATAGTTAATAGTGTTTACGATGTTACGTAGGTAGGCAGCCGTCGCGTCGCGCGCTACAATCCGCCTTTTGATTTCTCGGTCACGTGTTAGTATATAAGTTTGTCACTTTATTTCCGACACTCGATGTTTACGAATAATACAAGTGATTTGAAAAAATAAATATGTGGTCTGTCAGCATCAACAATAACACACAGATTGGCTCTTAATTCTAGATTTAGTGGTGGTAAGCGCGGCTGTTGAGCGTGGGGCCTAGATTTGATTTTGAGGTTAGGCTGGGTTTTTTCTTCAGCCACATAACAGACTTACGTTTCGATTTGTATCCGATTAAATTACAGTGGACCTGACGAAATGAGAGAGAATACTAGAATGCCTTCCCCTCCGAAGAATGAATAAAGCACCGTATGCTATGTTAAATGTAAATGCAGATTGTGTATACTAAAAGCATAATATTGTCGGTTTCCTATAATGCCGTCAAGGATCGATTTATAGATCACATAATATTATTTATGTTCAGATTAGGAAACAAAAGGTAGATAGACCGTGCGAAACACTGAGAGTGAAGTCAAAAAAGCAAATACAAATTCAAAAGCGAATACCTACCTACAATCTCGTGATTGTGTTCGCTTTTGAATTTGTATTAAGTAGTATTTTATTTGTTTTCTTTTTAACGATGCGGCGTTTCGTGCTATACTGACTCATGTCAGTATAGCACGAAGCGCGTTGTGGGTATTCGCTTTTGAATTTGTATTTGCTTTTTTGCCTTCACTCTCAGTGTTCCGCGCGATCTATCTGCCTTTTGTTTAATAATCTTAGGTTATAATTATGTATGTATAACCCGGTTCGTTAAAGAAAGGAATCTTAAATGGCGGCGCTTATCATGTTCTCTCGCTCGCATACTAGTGCCGTCTATACTCACTCTCGCGCGTACCGTAAGATGAAAAAATGAGTTAAAAATAATACTTATTCGCTTTTTATTTTAACCAATATCATAAGAATCCTCCTGAAATTATGTAATATACGTTGTCACGTGTACAGAAATGGACAAAGAGTCATTTCATCCCGAAAAAAAGGCACTGTTTCCGATGAAAACAACAAAAACTCTTTAATGATTATAGGTGGCGCCACGTGTCTTTCAAATTTTCAAGTTTCACCCGGGCGAAGCCGCTGGCAGAAGCTAATTTGAAATTAATGTGACCCAGTCTTGTTTTTATTATTTTTAATTTGAAAAAAAAAACTTTAACTTGGAAATTTTATATGCTGACTGTACTATCTGTCAACGCGAGATACTAAGATTCCTTTCTTAAATGCACCGGCTTATAGATAGCTGCTAATAATCCAAGTTCTTAAAGATAGATAAACATGACGAATTTAAAGTGTAACGGCTGCGGTTCTTAAGTCATAATGTACTAAGAAGATATTATTTTTGCACTCGAAATACTCGAAAATCGCATTTAGACTTTGACGGAAATGCCGTGTACAAAGGTAGAAAGTTGTATTTAGTTAATAAATATTTAACAAGTAAGTATATAGGTATTAGTATATAATATATAAGCATTGTTTATATTTATTTACATATTTTTGCATGGATTGCCTAAAACTAAAACAAAAAAAAAAAATTGTACACCTAGACAAGATCAAGTCAATAAAAAAATATGAAAACCCTTCAGAAACCAACGACGGTGTCGAAAGTGAATCGATCATGTTATATGAGACGTGTGTATGTTTGTATAATATCGTGTTGCAAACAGTTAGCCCCCGTTAGTTCACACTTTATCGAGCCGATGCATTTTGTTTGCTTTTGCACTTCCTTGTGTATTAAAGCGTTCAAAAGCGTTTTTTTTATATTATTACCTCAGAAAAAGTTAAGAGAGCCATAAGATTAAAGAAACTAATTATTTTCAAACGAATTATCATAATCTAAGGACAACACGACACGCAGAGTAGTCGTAATGTAAATGCGATCGATCGATCGAAATATTTATTTGACTACTAGCTTCTGCCCGCGGCTTTCCCAAGCGAACGATTATCCCAAGGGAACATATTACCGGGATAAAAAGTATCCTATATGTTAATCCAGGAAATGCTCTATCTATGTGCCAATTTTCATGCAAATCTGTTCAACGGTTTGCGCGTGATTGAGTAACAAACATCCATACATCTTCACAAACTTTCGCATTTATAGTTATAGTAGGATAAACACATTGGGTATTCGTTAAAAAAAATCACGCGGACGAAACCCCGAGCAAAAGCTGGTACTTGTACAAAATAAAATTTAAATAAATCTTGCATGCAACTGACTACACAGAATTCCACATAATTCCTAAGTATACTTCGTCCACGTTTATCCAGTCTAATCGGATGCAGCTAAATAGCAGTGTTTTACATGGAGCGACTGCCTATCCAACTTCTACCCAGTAGCTGGGCAACCCAATACCCCTTGGTATTAAGACTGGTTTTCTGATTTTTATAGCTTCTGACTACCTATAACGACAACAAAAGACGTTAGTCTTTTTGTCACAGATTGACCACGACAAGCATAGCTTAACTACCACCAGGACCGATCGAGCGTACGGCTTTTATTCAGCCAGGAGCTCCTCTAGTTCCAAATCCAGCTCGAGTTTTTTTTTGTCTATGAGTAAGTAATTGTAGGATGGTTGGAACTGAGAGTGATACCGAGGCACTCATCTTCTACTACCTTTGCTGATTGGGTACTCTTTTAATGTTCTCTTTTGTTGTTGGTAGTTTTTTCAGTTTGTAAATGGGTGATTATCCATAACGAGTTACCTTCATGCTTCGGAAGACACGTATAACCGATGGTCCCGGCTGTCATTCGTAGATCTTTGATAGTCGTAATGGGTAGTCAGAATCCGAAAAGTCGGACAACCAGTCTTACCAAGGGGTATAGTGTTACCAAGTTACTGGGTTGCGGAGGTCCGATAGGCAGTCGCTCCATGTAAAACGCTGGTATTCATTCAGCTGCATCCGGTTAGACTGGAAGTCGACCTCAACATATTTAATAATAATATGAGGGACCTTTCACACATGGCCATCTGACTCCAACCTAGGGAGACCCTGTACTATAGGTGTCAGACAGCTTATAATACATACACAAATACATTTTTAATACATACATAAATAGTGATAATCCACACCATTTGGGCAAAGGCTAGGCAGACGATGAATTTATAGAATTGGATTTGGTTTCACTCGGATCCTCTCACTGAACAACAAATTTAGCGCCATTTATTGTACCATAGAATAGATTCGATTAGAATATTGTACCATAGAAGAAAGTTTAGTATGAAGAAAACAAAAATCGTTTCCATGGTAACGACTCGTTACTTCAATATTTAGTGTCAATCGTGCGAAACAGGTGATAATTTAATATTTTGTTGTCTAAAAATATCTGAATAATCTCCAGCATTTGATCAAAGAGTACAATATATATACAGAGCATTTGATGGTCTATCATAGCATCTTTGTTTTTGTGTGCGGTTGTAACCCGCATGGTCTTTCTCGATCGTGGTGGTAATACAGGGGCATGCCGGACTCTTGCCGACTAAAACCACCGCGATGTTCCACCTCTGCCTATGGCCGGGGGTGTGGGATTCGCATAAGCATTTATCGCTCACGTGATATTGTCAAAATTGTTGTGTCTCATCCACAAAAGCGTAAAGAGTTGAACTTAAGTTGTGGCCATCATCACTGGCTCGAAAGCCTAGATCATTTCTAAATCAACACCTAATGTTATCACCACGCTACTATTCATTTACTATCGTACATCCACCGATAATCTTTCACTTTCTTCTTTTCGAATCGATGGTTGTGATTAATATTTTATTGTGTTAGACACTTGAGCCCAGTAGGAGCCATATGAATTGCAGCATTAGTGGCGTTTTAATGTCTTCTAAGGTGCAAGTGAAAGGGCACTTTGGGTACTGTAATAAGTAGGCCATTGTCTGGTCAGGAGCACCGCACTCACACTGGGTATCGGTGGAATCTATAATCCCCCATTTTGCTAGGTTGTGTTTGCAGCGGCCTATTTGGGAGCGCAGTCTATCGAGATCACTGCAAATCACTTCCGAGTGGCATGTGTTCCTTGGGTTAAACGAAGTTGGGTGGTGGTGGGTGATGGTTCTCCCACAAGTTTCGTCAGCTCAACAAGCTCTACCCATTGGCTGGCATCGCACCACCCGTCATCCGTAGGGATGTCGCATGCGCGCTTGAAAAACATTACCAGGAATCCGATTCCCGACATCCCCTCTACAAATATACAACAGTTCCGGGTAGACTTCAGAGTCGGAAGAGTTTTCTCCGCAGCACACAGGCCATACAGGACCAACCAAATCACACTACACTGTAAAAATATATTGAAATGCCTTCGCCGCACATCGAACCTTATCATTTTTTTTAGTTTAAAGCACAGATTTAATTAAGCAAACCGGTGTTAAGCCAAATATTAACTATTTCACGGAATAACGAGAAATACTGAGGAATCTATCTAATACAATCTATTGTACAGCTATAGGTACTACATACAAATAAATACAATTTAAGTGTTTGTTTATAATGTCAACTAAATGTTTACTAAATTCATTTGTACCTAAGTTTAAACGATACTTATACCATTTTTTTTATCTGTGTGTCTGTCTGTTTGTATCGGCTAATCTCTGAAACGGCTAGACCGATTTTGACGGGACTCACGGGCAGATAACTGATGTTATAAGCGCTATTGCCAACGCGTCTCCGATCCTCAATATACAGGCTTCCATCTATCATCGTTTTATATGCATGATGATTCATGGTGTAACAAATCCATCACATAGCCTAGTCCCTTAACTACGCTTTACTCCTATTATGGTACTTCTGTAACAGTTAAAATAAATTCATTGTATTCTTTTCTATAGCTGCAGTTTAAAAAATGGATAAACCACTGAGTCAAGATGATTTCGCCGCCATGGAAAGTCAGTTGAAGATGTCTGTGGAGCAGGACAGGCATTATTGGAAGGTTAATGACATTAAATGTGATGCCATACATACTGCAAAGACTTACGAAGAATTCGCGTAAGTAGATATTAAAACCTTTTTTTAAAACCTATTATCATCTCCAGGTTTATTGTTATCCTTCACCGATATCAGTGATGTAAAAAAAAAACCGCAAGCGTTTAAAATGTATGGAATAACAGATTTTGTTTCACACTTTAGGGTTGGTCACTAGTAGTAAAAGTTGTTTCTATTCATGAGTGCTTTTACCCCTGAAAAATAGCCATTTAATAAAAAGCCAGCCTTTATAATATAGATGGATTAAAGGATGTGTGCATCTGAGCAAAGAGGCAACGAAATTTGAATGAGGAATGTCGACTCTTCATAAAAGTTAGTTAGTTGATCTAAAGACCAAAGAAAAAGCCGAGCTTAAATTTTTAGGTCAGTGACATATATACCGATCAATTAAAACGCCGGAAATATAGTATAGCGCACAATCGTGTGTGAAAAGACAGGTACATTCCCTCTTCCCTCACTTTTATAGTCCAATGAAGTAAGAATGGAACTCTGGACCCCACACGTTCAGGGCCTCAAGTCTGCTATTACATTAGTGTCAGAATGGTCTATCATTGATTTCATAATTGTTGATTTTGACAAGTTTGGTAATCTACTATACCCTGTTCACAATAAGATTAGACATAAATACAAACCTTTTTTACAGTCCCTTCAACCGATTTTGACTTCTATTCCGTAGGTTTAAGGATGACATTAGAGGCAAAAAAGTGGTTACAATAACAACTGTTTACTGCAGTTGCCATTTGTCATGCTACCAACGCAATATAAGTCAAAATCGGTTGAACGGACTGTAAAAAAGGTTTGAGTAAATGTCTAATCTTATTGTGAACAGGGTATAGTATAATGGCGTCATTATGACTTTCCAGTGGTCAACCACTGAACGCCATTGAAAGAAATGATATAGAATGGTAATCTCGTACAAAATGACAACTGAATAACTGACTTAGGCGGTAATCTGCTAAAATTTTGACAGTTCTTTTGATCAGTGACCTACCATTAGAACGCCATTGTGCAGACAATGATCGATCGAGTTATGAATTTAGCAGATTACGAACTTTTAGCATAATGACAATGGGATCATGTTGGAATGACGAAATTATAAAAATAGCAGACTTGGCCCCCAGGTGTCGCGCATCAGACCTTAAGATCGACGGGTCAGTTAGTGATAATAAACATTTGACTATAGAAATAGAAGACATAGAAGTGGAAAATATATATTTGTCTTTCTCCTCCGCTGTTCTTTTCTGATTGATTTCGCTGCGGAATCCTAGACAGTTGAAATGTTTCTCCTGGACTCGTTGAGTTTCATTGCTTCGGCGCCAGAAAAGCGCCTGCGCGCGCGCGCGTGAACTCCTGTGAGTTGCAGTGGTTTCGGAGTAGTGTGGCGGGCCATTAATTAAAAACAATATATTAAAACACCTTGACCATTAGGTGTGTTTCGAGGAATAAGATTATAATATTTTTTAATGGAATTTCCTAAGCGTACCTGACTGGTGCGATTCGAGGAATGCTTGAGGTCTGCTTCATTTGGTATGTTTTAAAATTAGTGCGCTTCAAGGAATACGGCCTTTTTTCAAATCTATATACTTTTCAATATTCTTCCACCGCGCATTTATATTTTTGCACTATCATAAGTAGGTATGTCGTGTCGTAGCATTTTCGGTAGAATAGATCTATTGCGTAGATCTGGGGAACGAAAGAAAAGGGGCCTCGCTGATGCGACTTCGCCCACGTCTATATTAGTCCACGCTACGCCTCTGATTAAAAAAACATTTGACTATGTTGCAGGGATCGCGTGGCAGCAGCTCACTTGGAACCGCTACACAATGCTGACTTCAAGAAGAAACATGCTCGCAAATGGAATCAGTACGCGACCGAAGACAAGAAATCAGATGAATAAATAATAATAAAGGGCAAATAGGCAATATTGAACTTGGTTTGTTTTTTTAATAAGTATACATAAACTAGCTGACCCGACAGACGTTGTCCTGTCAATAGATTTTTCAATTTTCTTACCGTTTAAACCTTCCCTGGACTTCCACAAATATTTCAAAAACAAAATTAACGAAATCGGTCCAGCCTGTTCTACTTACTTCGTGGTCCAGCCCGTGGAGCAGCCGTTCTCGTTTTAGCGAGACTAACAAACAACGATTTATTTTTATTATATACATAGATAAATCAGCAGAGATTTTCCTATATTGCCAACTAGCTTTTGCCCGCGTCTTCGTCTGCGTGAATGTCGGTAATTTTTTTTTTTTTTTGGTACGGTGTGGAAAATCCTCATGGATGTCCTCCGCCCTGGGGCGGGCGGGAGGGTCTGTCAGACACTTACTGACTAAAAACCACCCCGGTGTTCCATCTCACACCTACGTCGGGGGTCGCGGGATCTTGAGATACTTCCGCAACCTCCGACTGGTGCCGGCTCGCTACTGCGGGCCACTTCTCGGGTCAGGGGAGGGAGTGAGGTGTTAGACTCCCCCCCCGGACGTCTAAGAGAGGCGCGCGTGGAACACTACGCGCTGCCACCTCGGGTCCTGATGAATGTGGGGGACAGACGTCCCCGAGTCTGCCGCCCCTGGACCCATTTAGGGAGGCCGGAAGAGGACGTTGTTCGCCCTCCGCCGACGCCCGGTGCGCCTGCTGTTGGCAGGGTTGGAGGTTGTGATCTTCCTCTCCCTTTCCGCAGCCTCCTTCTGCGACATGACAGTTTCGCAGAAGGAAACCACACCCAACCCAATCACCCAATCAACCCCAACCCATCAAACCCAGTTTCATTACGTTACGTCTTGAAAACATAACAGACAAACAGAGTTACTTACACATTTACAATATTAGTATGGATTGACCTACTTTTTAACCGACTTCAAAAAGGAGGAGGTGTTATGTCACCCGGAGCTACATGTTGCACACAATTTGACGGCACGGTTGGCGCAGTGGCTGACTGACCGGCTGCCGCGTTCCGTGTCGCGGGTTCGATTCCCGCACGGAACAAATACTTGTATGGCCTACAGATAGTTGTTCCGGGTCTGGCTGTTTGTGTATGTGAGAAGAAATTGCTATTGAGGGGCAACGATAAAAAACAATGAACTCTATTTATGACATTTTTGGTTAATCATCTCTTTATAATAAAAATGAATCGTTGTTCGCTATTGATTTTGTATGGGAAGTCCGATTTTTTTTTTAATATTTCGACCCATGTTTTTTGATGAAAGTTATTCAATTTCATGGGTACTATCACCCTGAGAAAGAATGGCTGGACCGATTTGGCTAATTTTGGTCATGAAATATTTGTGGAAGTCCAGAGAAGGTTTAAGCTGTGAGAAGATTGAAAAATCTATTGACAGGGCAACGTCTGTCAGGTCAGCTCGTTATTAAAAGTGATTGACTGATGTATCAACGCACAGGCCAAACCCTTAAGGCGAATACGTGTTCGAAATTTAAATTTTCTAAATTGAAATTTCGAACACGTATTCCTCATATGACGAAGGCATCCGCTAAGGAAGGTTTTTTCAAAATTCAACCCCCAAGGGGGTGAAATAGGGGATAAAAGTTTGTATGAAACTTTTATATTCCTTGAATATATCAAACTCAAACTCAAACTCAAAATCATTTATTTCAAATAAACCATTTACAGGTACTTTTGAATTGTCAGAGTCAGTCAGTCAGAAAGTTGAAGCTAGTTGCTCGTTCCAAACAGTAGGTTTCTATGGAGAAGAACGAGCAAGAAACTCCATGAACAACACTCTTTTAAAATCAATAATATGTTACAAATTTCGGTTACATCATTCATATTTGAATCTAGGGTACAATGTGAGAACAATGTAACAAGTCGTGTACGTTAAAAGAGGTTTAGATAAAAATATAATCATAATAAACAATTCAAAATAAAATTAGAATAACCGAGGCAGCTAAGAGATGACCAGTCCCAACTAACGGCGCCCGTTCACGAACATGACGCACGGATCGGCATCATTCGACTCAACCATTTTGAAGGGAACCGAATGATCCAACACGCGCGCCACCGTCAGCGAGACATTCCAGTGAGCATGACATACTCCCAACCGCCAGGGCACATTCAAGTCAATGAAAGACATACCTCGTAAATGGTAGCTTTAAATAACATAGTGCTCACATGTATGTGCTATGAAAAATTTATATAATACTAACACATTGAGTTTATACAATGCAAAAATAATGTAGATCTATATCTTCAGCAGCTCCAAAAATAATTAAAAATGCTAATCAATGAATCTATGAACCCTTATGGCTGTGGAGCTAGACCAGCATCCAGCCAAGCATTTTTATCAGTGATGTATTCACCCAATGAATAATATGCTCGGCTGCATAGTGTGCGTTTTATATAAGACTTAAATTTTGTCTCATTTAGTTGAACAATGTGGGGAGGTATTTTATTGTAACATTTTAAACAGTACCCCATGAAAGAAGTATCTACTTTAGCCAGTCTGAAACTCGGTTGAACTAGTTGGTCCCTATTTCTAGTGTTATAATTATGTCTTTCACCCCTTTTACTAAAAGGATGCAGATTTTTTCTAGCGTACATTATGTTTTCATAGATGTATTGACAAGGTACCGTCATTATGTTAATTTCCTTAAACAGTTCCCTTAGAGAATCGCGCATACGGAGATTGTAAATGGCTCTGATGGCTCTTTTCTGCAGAATAAAAATAGACTCGATGTCTGCAGCTCGTCCCCACAGTAAAATACCGTAAGACATTATACTATGAAAATAACTAAAGTAGACCAGTCTCGCGGTATCCACATCAGTAAATTGCCGGATTTTTCTGACAGCATATGCTGCCGAGCTTAGCCGTCCAGCGAGAGATGTTAAATGAGGACCCCATTGTAGCCTTGAGTCGAGCGTAATCCCCAGGAAAACAGTTTTATCAACGAATTCCAGCTTCTCATTATTCAATACTATGTCACAGTCATTACTTTTGACATTTGGTAAAGAAAATCTGATGCACTTCGTTTTTTTTTCATTCAATACTAAATTATTCGCCGTGAACCAATTTTGGACTTGCAGTAAGGCGCTATTTACGTGGTCTAGGTTCTGGGCTCGTCTGTCTATCTTAAATATTAAAGAAGTGTCATCAGCAAATAACACCATTTGTGGTTGATTTTTCAACAGATGAAGAAGATCATTAATATACACTAAAAAGAGGAAAGGACCCAAAATTGAACCTTGTGGAACCCCCATTTCTACCTTTAAACCATGTGAATTCACCCCATTTATTTGGACTTGCTGCTGCCTATTAATCAAATAAGATTTTACTAAACTAAGCGCAAGTCTACCTAGTCCGTAATGCTCAAGTTTCAAAAGTAGTGTGTCATGGTTTACGCAATCAAATGCCTTGGAGAGGTCACAAAAAATTCCTATGGCATCTTGCGCCTCTTCCCACGCAGTAAATATGTGTTTTAATAAAGTCACACCAGCGTCAGTCGTACAACGTCCTTTGGTGAAACCATACTGTTGATCGTGTAAAATGCCATTAGTGTTAAAATGATTATTTATTTTTATTTTTTCAGCCTGGATTTTCCCACTGCTGGGCAAAGGCCTCTCCACTCTCCTTCCAACTCTCTCTCCTAAATGATTAAGCATCTGATTAAGCATAATCCTTTCAAAAACCTTGCTGAAAGCCGGCAGCACGGACACGGGTCTATAATTATTAGTGTCTTTACTGTCACCGGATTTGAAAAGAGGTATAACCTTACTAAACTTCATTAGATCCGGGAAAACTCCTTGGTCTACGCACATATTAAATATTAAAGCCAAATAAGGCGCTATTGTCTCAATTATAGACGTACAAACTTTAATAGACATACCCCACAGATCCTCAGTAAATTTTATCTTAATTTGCCGAAAAGCTTTTAAAACTGTCACGGGGTTAATATGTTTAAATTGAAATTCTACCGGGCAGCCTGGTACGTTCGCTTTTAAAAAGGCAATTGAAATGCCAGGTGAAGAATTTAAAGCTTCCGTGGTTTTAATTGGTATGTTGGTAAAGAAATTCACAAATTCATGCGCTACTTCTATGTTAGAGCTTAGGGGACCACGTGGTGTCTCTAATGTATACTCAGTGTTACGAACTTTTTTCCTGCCAGTCTCGTTATTAATAACTTTCCAAACTGTCTTTATTTTATCGTCTGCCGATTTGATTTTGTTGCTAATGTATAGGGCCTTCGCTACCCTGCAAATATTTCTAAAAGTTTTAGAATAAGTAGCAACATACTTGTTGAAAGTATCCGTGTTAACATAAGGCTTAAGGCCATAAAGCTCAAACAGTCTTTCCCTACTTTTTCTAATACCTCTAGTTGCCCAGTCACTAAATACAAACTTAGGGCTAATATGTTTTGTCTTTTTTTCAAAATTATTATCGAATTCAGACTGCACTACAAAAAAGAAATCATCATACAATTTATTTGCATCGTTATTATTATGGTCTAGAGTACTTAACTTATCATTTAAGGTAACATTGAATCTATTTAATTTACCAGTTGTTATTGGTCTAAATTTTATTTGCACTTTTGTTAAAGGCATTTTAAACACATAAGTTACCGTTTGACCGCTATGATCCGATGGCAGATAATTAACAATGGCTTTATCTAAATAATCACAATCACAAAAAATATTATCGATACAAGTAGCAGTCGTTGGAGTTACTCTAGTAGGTTCCATAAAAACGTTCGACAAATTAAATGATTTAAATAGGTTTAATAATCGACAACTATTCAAATTATCTATCTATCTATAATTATTATATATTTGGTACCTACCTAGGTAGGTAGGTAGGTAGGTAGGATAGGGTAGGGTAGGGTAGGTAGGTAGATAGGGACAGGAGAACGTCTGTAGGGTCAGCTAGTAAATTAATAAATTAAAACTGTTCGAACTTATGCTACACTCACTGTTAGCACTGCCTCTTAGGCTTCGATTTACGAATTATATTGTTGAGTTACATTTTCGCGCCGAGGGGTTCACATACCCCAAACAGGCACAATTTAAATCTTGAGTGTGAGTTATGGGTCGAGCAAATAACTGGCAACGATACTGGGTGGGCTGCATCGCAGTGCAAAATACATATTTAGCACATTAGTGACGGGTCGTAGCGCATTGACAGATTTTGAAAATCATATAACTCTTTATACCCTTGAACTAATTAAATGTGGAAAAATGCTGAAAAACGCTGTCATTAGCTGCCTCTACAATAAAATAAATGTTTTGTATGATGTTAATGAGTTTATTGATCTAATATTTGTAAATTCAGTTACATTTTTTTAAACACAATATTTAAAAAAACTTAAAATTTGCTTGTTTATCAGGAGGATTTTACAATTCTGACCATTATTTTGATCCACATATTTTTTTATATGCACCAGGAAGGTAGCACGGTCACTCTGTTATATTCTGTACAATGCCTGCTCCGCAACAATTAATATAATTCATAGATCTTTGACCGTTTTTACGGGTACTCAGAACCCCGAAAGTCTGGCAACCAAACTTACTGAGGGGTATCGTGCTAGCCAGTAAATTTGTTGTGGAGACCCTCTCTTTAGTCGTGTGTATTTAGCTGCATTCGGTTAGACTGGAAGCCGACCCCAACATGGGAAAAGACTAGCAGGTGATGATGTCTGGACCGCAAAAACCGCGCATTAGTTGCACATACGCAGTTTTTTTCACATTATGTCTTATTTTGCCTTCTTTTCCCTGGGATTGCACATGAGAATGATAACTTCGACCTTCGTACTTTGGCTCTCTACTAGGGGATAGTAGAATCGATTGTCGTTGCGATTCATCGGCACTAGTGGCTGGCCATACCAGCCGTAACTGAAACAAGATGATCAATCATGAAAAAAGAAAAAAACTATAGTTCTGCCAAAATGAACAGTGGTGACATCTATCGCACGACATGTGAACTACTTACAACTGACGTTTCCTACTTCATGATATTATTGTTCTCCACGTTAATCTTATAAATCTTCTGTGCGTGTGTATGAAAGTAATTTCCTCCTTAACGGCTGTAGGTACCGATTTTGATGAAATTTTTTGTTTGTGTTCCAGTATATTCGAGAATGGTTTAGATTCACAATTCGACCCGGTAGGTGGCGCTGCAGTCGAGTTGTAAGACTTTTTTTTATTTTAAGGGCAGGACGTCTGTCAGGCCCGCTAGTAGCATTTACTTAAGATCGTTCATCCGTTAGAACCATGCTGGAGTCAAAATTGATGTATCAAAATGATGTATCATAGATTAATTGATTAGCATTTGTAACAATTTTTGGAGCTGCTGAAGATGTAGATCTATATTATCTTTGCATTGTATAAACTCAATGTGTTAGTATTATATAATTTTTCGTAGCACATACATGTGAGCACTATGTTCTTTAAAGCTACCATTTACGAGGTATACCTCTCATTGACTTGAATATGCCCTGGCGGTTGGGAGAGTCATGCTCACTTGAATGTCTCGCTGCCGGTGGCGCATGTGTTGGATCATTCGGTTCCCTTCAAAATGGTTGAGCTAAATGGTGCCGATCCATGCGTCATGTTCGTGAACGGACGCCGTCGGTTGGGACTGGTCATCTCTTAGCTGCCTCGGTTATTTTAAATTTTGGTTTGAATTGTTATTATAACTATATTTTTCTCTAGACCTCTTTTAACATGCAAGACGTGTTACATTGTTCTCACATTGTACCCTTAGATTCAACATGAATGATGTAACCTAAATTTGTAAAATTTAACTGATTTTAAAAGAGTGTTCATGGAGTTTCTTGCTCGTTCTTCTCCATAGAAACCTACTGTTTGGAACGAGCAACTAGCTTCAACTTTCTGACTGACTGACTCTGACAATTCAAAAGTACCTGTAAATGGTTTAATTGAAATAAATGATTTTGAGTTTGAGTTTGAGTTTGAGTTTGATGATTTCCGACGGACAATAAAACGATAATGTATTTAATTGGTAGATAAGATATTTACGTCAAATTATTGAGAATTTCATAATCTAGTGCATGGCTTAAAAATATTTTCAAATGTTCGTATAGTTTCGTTATAAGAACAGTTTTTATTTAAGCCTTTTTTAGCGCTCGATGGTCTACGCGGATGCTAGATAATAGTGAAACCATATAGGTGCTTCAAACTTATAACAATATTACTGTTAAAAAAGCAATAACTTTTACTAGTGTATGGGTGGAAAAATATCAATACTACTATAAGTTTTCATACAAAAAAAGTATACTCAAAAGTGCAATTTTTAGCCACTTTTCGAGTTATTAAACGTGTTAGTTTGGGATGAAATCAGTGATATTTTAAGGTTTTTTTAGGCCTAGTAAATGAAAACATTTACGTTCTAAAACATGGTACATTTTTTTTAATAACTTATATATTTATTTTACTATGAATTATTTAGTAATTCTATAATCGGCGCGGCATCGCACCACCGCTCAGTGTCGGCCGAGGCGCGGGATCGCGCCGATTATAGTAGTTCACCCATACACTAGTAAAAGTTATTGCTTCTTTAACCGTAATATTGTTATAAGTTTGAAGTATATGGTTTTACTATTATATCTAGCATCCGCGTAGACCATCGAGAGCTAGTATAAAAAAGGCTTAAATAAAAACTGTTCTTATGACGAAACTATACGAACATTTGAAAATACTTTTTAGCCATAGATTATGAAATTCTCAATAATTTGACGTCAATATCTTATCTACCAGTTAAACTCATCATCGTTTTATTGTCCGTCGGAAATCATCAATTTTGACTCCAGCATGGTTTTAACGGATGAACGCTCTTAATATATAAAATCTCAACAACAACCGTTGGTTTGACTGATGTCGACGATGGGGGTTACCATAACCTCCACGCTTGGCAGGCCACCAAAATTATTTTTAGACGCTTTGCTTACCAAAATGGATAAATGCTCACCAAATATTGTGTGTGTCAGTAAGTAATACTGAAATTGGGGGGACTCGGACAGGTTAGGTTAGAATTAGATGTATTCGTTTTTTTTTTAACTTCCTAGAAATAGGAGCCTCATGAAGCGGGGCACCGTCGACCGGGTCTTATGGGAATCAGCATAATTTACTAAATTGAAAGACGTAACATAAAATACTGGTAACATATATTTAGCGTAATATAAAATATTTGGTCTGAAATTAACTTTAAAGGAGTTTTAACATTTTTTATAACATAGAATAAATAAGAAAATATGTGCTACTTGGTGTGGACAGCTTCATGTCTACAATACCTACTGCATGAAACACAATTTGGTGAGAATTTATCCATTTTGGCAGGTAACTACCTATTTGGAATTTGTTGGTAGTGAAATAGGCACTTCAGGTCGGCGTTTACACGCAAGCCCTTAGAATATTGCTGGCTATGTATTGCAGCCGCCGTGAAAAAACTATCTTACACTTGGTTCTCCGTAGCAGGGAACGGGTACTTGCTGTGTGGTCCCTTGGCCCGGGTCTGTGCTACGTTCTCGTGATAGTCATCTACCTTCTTTGTCTGTTCCTTAGTTTCCGCCTTTAACTGGTCGTGGGAGGCGTAGAACTTGCCGGTCACCGGGATGGCTGCGGAAGAATATCACCTTGAAATAGACAAGAAATTAAAACATTATCAAGAAGTAGACACAAAACTTAATCAAATAATTTATTTTCATGAGGTGTTACAAATGAATAGGAAGTACGTTGTATTAGGACCTAAAGAGGTGTGCAAATGCATATAATACTAACAGTAATCATTATTAATAATAATATGTGGGGACATTTCACAACACACGGCCATCTGATCCCAAACTAGGCAGACCCTGTACTATGGGTGGCAGACAGCTGATATACATACACAAATCTTATTTATAAAAATCTTCTGTGCGTGTGTATGAAAGCGAACTCATCCTAAACGGCTGGCCTGATTTCAATGATTTTTTTATGTGTGTTCCAGTGGATTCAAGAATAGTTTAGATTCACAATTGGACCCGGTAGCTGGCGCTGCAGTCAAGTTGTAGGACTTTTTATTTTAAGGGCAGGACAACGTCTGCCAGGTCCGCTAGTATAGATACATAATATATAGATAAACAACAACCAGACACAAGGCAAACACAAGTGCTCATCTCACAAATGTTTACTCTGGTCGGGACTTCAACCCGCAATACGCTGCGCAGCAGTCTTCTAATCAGTAAATTATAAGAGTAAATTTTAAAAAGGGTATTACACCCATTTTTGAAAAGTGTCTCAATGAAATTCTGTAGTGCTAATATGCCACCAAAAAAAAAACTCAACATTTTTATTCAATCGATAAGTGCCATAAAAATGCATCTTAATTTTTAATTTTCAAAGTTCGCGCGTAGTTTGACGAAAACGCCTCTTACTGGACGCCATATTGCTCAGCGTAAATGACGTCAGTTCGTTTTGTATTAAATGAGCTCATATTAAATATGATAATTGTATATCATTTAAAAATAATTAAAAGCATATTTTGTGATTGGTGTAATAATGAAAAAATTACGTTGGCTTCGAAAAGAATAAAAGTACAAAGCCTATATTACGCCAATCGGTTGACTGACAGTTGACAATTTTTTGTTTACACAGCCGTATGGCGTAATAACATGGTCGCTACTATTTCACTGTGTTTTATAACAGATTAAAAAAACTGAAAACTTTGAATTGAATTTAAAAAATTGTTTCGTTATTTTATGAACTGAAACTTACATTTTCCGACTTCTTTATGCCTAAACTGTCTCAATAACATATGTATAGATTTTTTCTCGTATAGAGTAAAATACCCTATTCAAGAAAGCACAATAAAATAAGAAAACAGAATGATAATACACAAGTACATATTGAATTATTATTTATAGTCATGTCATATAATGTCGTAGCAAACGATAATTTAACGTTATAAAGGATTCAATTTGATTATTGTAGTACAGAGGAAAGGGACGCCGCCCGTGACGTCAGTTATCAGTTGTAATGGCGGCACGCGGACAGAGTCGTGTTGGAGAGTGGGGACCGTAACGGCACAGAATACTTAATAGTACTGTAACGGGTAGGACAGTCATCTAGTACGAAACAGTCGGTTTAAGTACCTAAGTATTTGAATTGTATTGTATTGTACGATCACATTTCATAAAGTAAGGTTACTTAGTACTGCATTAAATATTGTTATTTTAAAAATAATCCGATACCACCAAACCCAAACGATGACGGCGCTACCGCTCTGCAGTCCTAACTGACGCCATCATATATTAGAATCGAATATTGTTAAATTACATTACAATTTGGTATATAAGATTAACGTCTCCATTAAACTAATGTTGGTTTCGTGCAACTCACCGTAAGAGAAATATTATTAAATTGCAATATTTTTATCCTTACAGGTACTGTTTAACATGGGAATTAATAGTGTAAGGTTTTGGGAGATAATTTATTTATTTGTAAGTTTCTGTTTCTTTGATTATTAAATAAATGAATAAACTCGCAAACATGTGCGAATGCAAGCATCCCATGTGCCCAATATAAGCCCAAACAAAGTTGCATAACTTTGTTCCAGCGACAACCCAACAGTAGATATCAAAGAACACCAGCAGCAGTCACGCGTGCTACTTCTAAACTAGACTATTGGAAGCAAAATTGCGCAATATGGTTTCAGCAACGTATTTTTGTGTTGCGGTTAACAACGCACAGTAGCAGCAGTGGGTCTAGCTGTCACACATGCCACCACTGGAATAGACTATAGGGAAGCAAAGTTGCACAACATAGTTTTAGCAAAGTATTTTTGTGTTTCGGTAAATAATGCGGTATTAATGGTGACCGTGTGGTGTCGGACGTAAAGAATAGCACCATCCCATATCTTCCCGTGGGTGTCGTAAGAGGCGTCTAAGGGACTTACCAGAGAATGGGCAGCAGCGTTCTCTGTGCCTTTGTAACAACCGTACTGCGATCGCCAATCCGCCTGCCAAGCGTGGCGATTATGGCAAAGCCCCCCCTTGGGGAGGCCTATGTACAGCAGTGGACGTCTTTCGGCTGAAATGATGAAATAATGCACAACAGCAGTAGTCACGCGTGCGTATAAACTATACGATTATAGCAATAAACTAGACTATTAGCGTATACAGTAGCGTATAAACTAGACAATAGCGTATAAACTAGACTATTGGGAGGCAAAGTTGCGCTTCATAGTTTCAGCAACGTATTTGTGTGTTACGGCAAACAACGCTCAACAGCTGCAGTGCATCTAGCAGTCGACCAGCAAACAAGACTAGCAAGACAGTGGATCTAAAATATACTCTAAAATAATATCCTGAGGAGGGCAAAAAAATAAACGAAATCCACTTACATCCAAAGTTGGGCCTGTAAATTTTGTAGTTCCTGAAATGTTTCACTTCTCGGTAGATGATTTCGTTGAGCATGTGTATATCGATCGGCGCCCGCGTACCGAACGTGCACTTACCGACGTCACCCATCCTGTCTTTGACACAAGCAGGTGTAATAACAATATTTCTAATGCCGTATTTATGCAAAAAATCGCCTTAATTGGAAAATACAAAATCGACTTTATTGTAATAGACAAAGGGTACATTTTGTATTATATAAATAACATAGGGCGAATATTTGCACAAATACGCCATGTGAAGTGCCGGCATTAAAAAGGCTTACAGACCAATAACATTGTAGATAGAACAATATACAGCTCGACTGCTAATTATAAGCCACATAGAACAAGTGGGAATTTTAAGGGGTTTTCCCCACAGTGCGCTAACGAAAGTAGTTTAATTATATATTTTGGTCAGTAATCAATAAAACTCTATGTTTTGTGGATAGAATTAGACTTAAGTTATTTTTCGTCAAATAATTTTATTTCAAAATGTTGCATCATAATAATTTAAAAAATCATATTTCCAGTATGAGTTATTGAGTTATCTACATATTATTGCATATTTTTTTTTTTTACTGGAAATTTACTAACTACAAACCTAGACATTAGGACCCTTGTCCTATCTAAAAAATGGTATCGTATTTAATTAGACACTAATTAACCAAAATACACTTTGTATAGAAGTTCGAAAACAATGTGATTTCTCTATGTGCGATTGTTTCGTATATAATCATTGACGTAGCTGAGGGGTGATAATTATGTGCATTCCGTAATTAACTGTGGAATCAGAGTTGAAATCAAAGCATTCATTTCAATTCGGTCAGTTAGTCAGAAAATTCAAGCTAGTTGCTCGTTCCAAAGCGTAGATAGGAAACTCTAAGGACACTCTTTTAATATAGTGCGGCTACCGCTGTTGGAGGTATTTAAAGCTGCATGCCATGCAACTGGGCTATCCATATTTTCATTGTCAGGTTTAAGGAAATACTAACGTTTGCAATGACAAATTTGAGTAAATAATGCCCTGGCCTTGGCGATGTGTTACGAGTTTATGACTGAGAGACTGGTGGAAGCGCGAATGTGGGGAAAACAGAATAATAATCAAATTAAAAACACACGACTTCGTAAATGCTATCTTACGGTATGTGGAAACATCATCTTTAGCATCCAAATATAAAGAAAGTCATTACATATAGGTACTTACTAGATTTTATATAAATACGTGTAAAAAAATAAAAATTTAACTGAATTTGGTGGTTCTAAAGTTTTGATTAGCAATGTCAGTTGGGTGACATGTTGGTGGTGTCAAACTGTTGTTGGACATGGATTCAATAAAAAGGTTATTAAATAAAAGTTTGCATGTCGTGACAAAACGATTTCTGTCGTGCCTACTTGTCGATTTTGAATTTCGAACTTAGCACCGCATCGTTAACATTTTTTTTCCACACTAGCTAGTATTCTCTCCTGTGTCGTGGGTGCGTTTACAAACTCACATACACGAACAGCCAGACCCGGAACAACTATCTGTAGGCCGTACAAATATTTGTTACGTGCGGGAATTGAACCCGCGACACGCAGCGCAGCAGTCAATCGCTCAACCATTGTGCCAACCGTGTCGTAGGACATTGGCTCAAACACGAAGTGGGCCCAAAAATATAGTTTCGAGTGTGATTCTGTAAGACGTCATTCTAAACTTCGAATCTGAATCCACTGTGAGTTTCTTGATTGGCATTCTAAAAACTTGGTTGATAATTCGAATTTACACTAGCGCCACCCTTGCGAGCGTGTCAGCAAGTTGAACTAAATTGACGGGGAGATTTTGACAGATAAAGTATGAGATGACGTAAGAAGTGGCATTCTATAAGGTAATTTCCCCGTCACTTCGACGCTCACTTCGCACTCGAACCCGATTCAAAGTGTCAAATATACCAAGGTCATTTTGAACCTTATGCGAAGTGAGAGTGAAGAGCGATGTGAGATGCGAGTTGTTGTTTGAATTTTACAAAATCGACTTACAGGTCTGTGTTATCAGTCCAGGAATTCAGTCTGTTTACACCCCAAGTTAACCAGAGGATGAACAACTAAACCCTTGCTAGTGGTTGTAATCAACAGGTGGAGATGTTAATTTTAATGGGTTGGTTAACTATGTTAGTGCCGGCTTCCCGGCTTAATCTTAAACCGGATAGATTGCTACCGGCGGCAACGGTGCCACTGGCCTGCTGCCATGTATTAGTACAAAGATATATGATGTACTTGAGGTGTGGTTTAATTTGAATTTAATTCTAGATGCAATCTCTCATGATTTGGATCTAGATCTAGCTTAAAATTTGGTAGGAAATCTTAGTATTCTTATTTGGACGTAAAAGAGAGAAATTGGAGACGGATGGAGCATTTGGACATGACATTTGGGAACCTTTTGAAAGGGCAACTAGAATCAACTTTTCATGTAAATTACGTACAAAAGTGCATTTTTAAACAAATTTGACTTTGGCTCAATAATTGGTGAACTAAATGCCTTACAACAAGTATTCTGTACCAGTCACCCAAAAGTGGTAACTAAGGGATAATGGCAGGGGCAAGAATACAGCGAGCGTAAAAATATAAAATTAAAAAACGCTTATTTTTAACGAACCTCCAGATCTAGTAAATGATAACCAACATTTAACCTCATTTTAATGTCAAATTATACCTTTTTCGCCCGTAGCCCCGGTCCCTTAGTCCCTGGAAGAGACCACAAGTATTTTTTTGCCCGTGGTTCCTTCAAGAAATATATACTGCCAAATTGAATTGTACTTAGATATTTGAAATGCAGTCATCAAAATGCCTGCCAGAATGGATAAATGCTCACTAAATTGTGTTTCCTTAAGTATTGTAGAAATGTATGAGTTTGACTGTAAAAAGCGATTTGTTTCTGGCAGCGTAGGGGGACTAGGGGGTCACAGTTCTAACCTAACCTAACCATGTCGGACATGTCGGACTTAAGTGTCACAAAGATTTTGGATTTTTCTCACCTGATGAAAAGCGCTGATGCGGTCTAAGATGGAGCACGCTTGCCTAAAAGTAACCTATTCACTCTTGACTTAAAGACTCCCAGGTTTTAGCTATCAGGAAACACAGACTCGGGCAGGGAATTCCACAGCAGTACGCATAATGAATGTGTTCCCAAAACGTTTTGTGCGTGTGGGTGGGATGTCCACCATATATCGGTGGCGCATCGCCGTATATCTTGTGGTCCGATGATGTAACGGGCTCGGTAGGATTAAATTATGCAATTCCGTCGCACACTCCCCAAAATGCAACCGATAGAAAACCGACAGGGCAGCAACTCGGCGTCGATGCTCAAGAGCTTCGACTCGAAGAGCCTATCATTGCCGATGATCTTCTCAAAATCTTCAAATATCCTCAGACAATGTTGGTCCCACCAAAAACATTTTCATGTAAAATGTTGCCAAGAACGAGACCATATATGGCTCGCACTGTCAAAAAGTTATCAGATCTCATGTAAACCCAAGCTTCTAACTCGGGACGCCCTTACTCTACAGGCCCTAACTTCACAAACTCTACACCTTAGTCAAAATATGTGGTTTGGCCATTTCGTTACTACAAGAACTATTGTATATCAGAAAAGTAATGAACAGTGAATACATTTTTCACCGTACGTCCATGTGACGATAGCGAATATAATCCAAACCCAAGATATGACGGTTCAAAAAAACGACGAAGCGCTTCGAGAAAACGTAGGTAGTGCCCTTGCGCTTCGCTTGGCTCGTCTTGGCGGGGGCACTTCCGTGCCCCCAGATGTGTGTATGTGCCGTAATTAGAAAATTATACGTATCTATTTTATTCTGACGAACTCTTTTACAAACACATCCAAACATTAAGCTCTAAACATTTTCCCACACCACCGCATTTCATTACCAAACTCCACAGCTAAGGCATCCAAGCAATCCCCAATCAATAGGAGACATAATTTTCAAAAGAAATACCAATAAGAAATGAAAAATTCTAATAAATGAGACGTCCTTCCGCTAAGCGTCCATGGACTGAATTTAAAAAGCGGTTCGTCCCGCTATATCTCTCATTCTTCGCGGCGTCGAGCGCGTGAGGTGCCTTCGGAAGCTGGTACGATGACGAGCGGAGCGATAGCGGGTAGAGTTGGAGCGATTTAACATCATTTCATTTGGGAATTTTCCGTCACTCTATTCCCAACCACTGCTTCTCCTGAACGTCAAAATCAACAGTGGTGACCACCAGAAAAGCGCCGTGGCACAGTTCGACGAGTCCCGAAGAACCGATTCAACTTTCTTGGAACCCGTGACGAAATTAATCACAAAAGAACAGCGGAGAAGTAAGAAGAGACATTTTACCTAATGAATGAGGGTAGATGTGACAATTTAATTCCCCATCCCCATTCCATTACCGGACGAGCAGAGATCAACGTCAACGCTATCGGTTGAAGTTCCACAGTTTCGAACCAAGCGCTTTGATTCCACATTTATTGTGCGAACTGCTAAACTGTGAAATTCACTGCCCGCCTCTCTGTTCCTTGATAAGTATAATCTGGGTATCTTCAAGGCATAAGTGAACCGGTTCATCCTATTATTCCGCATCATCACTTAAGATCAGGTAAATTGCGGTGAAAGCAAGCCTATTAGAACATAAAAAAACTGATAGTCATGGATGAATGGATGTAAGCATTTATTTATTTATACTTCATGCACAAAGGAACAAAGGCGGACTTAATGCCTTAGGCATTCTCTACCATACTACTATCTACCAAGTATCTAAATAACCTCCGCGAAGTCAACCCTGTAACTAGTTTGTTTACCCTATAAAACTATCCAAAAATATACCAAAACCACCATGTGTAAAAACTTACTGCTGGAAATACGTAACGAAATTATCTTTTCATCCCACCATCTCGGAAAGAGTATTTTTAATCTTCAATAAAATGGCTGATATCTCATAGTTTTTACTCAGTTGGTGAATTCCTCAATAAAAAATCGTGTCAGTCTTATCATTTCAGAAATGCATTGTAGTTAAAAGTTACTTTGTACTACCTACTTCCTTGACTATAATATGTGTAATGTATGTGTGTGTGTGTTTAATATAAAATGCAGGTACCTATCCTATAGAATTTTAACTTTATACACATTGTGTATACCTACATTTTTATTTGTGTAAATTTGCATGCCAACACCAAATGGCGAAATGTGTCTAAGCACTTTAAATATTTATGTACCATCTCTGTACCTACCACATTTTAAGCAAATAAATGATTTTGATTTTGATTTTGATTTTGAATATATGAGTGGAAAAGCCGTTTTTATTATCTAGAGGATAAAGTAAATTTATCTTCAATATCTGAGTGGAAAAGCCGTTTTAATTCTCTAGAGGATAAAGTAAATTGAATTTAGAACATCGTGTGCACTAAGTTTGTGAATTAAAAAAAAAAACATTAAACCTATTTACTGCTACCTCTATGGTGCCGAATATATCATACAACTTTTTTTTAATTAGTTAAAAACTCAGACTTTGTAAACGTTTTTTTTTTGCATTTAGTCATTTCCTCGCTGAGGTGGAATGAAAAGTTACGTGTTGCACTCGAGTGCAAAGATTTTTCACCTCGTGCTCTTTTGATTCCCTCGCTAACGCTCAGGATTCTAATTTTAGAATCCTTCGCTTGCTCGGTCATCAAAATTGAACACGCGGTTAAAAAGCAACTTTGCACTCTTGTATAACAAATAACTATATTAGCTTATAAAGATATGTAAAAAATATTGGTGTTCACACAGCATTTTTGTCCCTGGTACAGAGGCCAGCACATCAAGCTACTACAATCTGTCAAATTTATTTGATAGATTTTCAACTTTATTACCAAAGCCTAAGGTTCATATTTAATTGGGAAAATTTGACAGTTAGGTATGGCTTGATGTGCTGGCGTCTGTATAATCTACCTCTATTCTTCTCCTTGTAAAATCTATTTTTATAATACTGCTGCAGCAGGTTGTAGCGATGAAGACTGAAATAGAAAAGGCGATGGACAAAAAACTATTCAAATTGAAAAGCAGTAAGTGTCTCGTTCCCCACACTTCACATTGTCATCAGCCTCCGCTACAAGTCTCTCTAACAAATCAAAATATTCTTAATAATCCGCTCCGCTCATAACACAGAGACATTCCAACGAAAATTCCAATCGGCCATCGCATCGGCGCGATATTGCGAGCACAGGCGAAAGAGACACCGTTCCTCGCTATTTCATAAGACGTATAATTGAAATAGCCGCAAAATACCCGCGGCCGCACCCGCCGTCCTAAGGTAAGCGCCTGATTGGCGGTTTGAAAGCTGCGTTTAATTTTGTTGTAAAATGAAAATGAAAATGAAAATGTTTATTTTGTCTCAAAAACAGCAACATGAATTTTAAATGAGACACCCCCAGTAAGTTATTGATAATACTTGTGTTGGGGCTGTCTCGCTCTTTCCCTAATTATTAACAAAACATTGAGACTATTTTTACATAAGGTGAGTAAAGATTACATTTATAAAGAAAATATAACAATAAATTACTTATAAACTAATTAGCAGCTCTCTGTGTAACTGTAGTTGTATGGGAAACTATGTGCGTGTTGTTTTTACACAGGGTTTGTGGTGTGTGTGTGTGTATGTGTGTGTGTGTGTGTGTGTGTAGGTATGTATGTGTGTGAATGTGTATGTTTGTGTCTGTATGAATGTGTATGTTTTTAAGTGCCGATATGTTAGGAGTGTGGTTGATATAAAAAACTCTGTAACCGTTTAGTTACTTAGTGAGAAAGAAAGTAAAACTTATTAAAAGAAATTATTTATCCAAGTCTAACTAAGATTTGCTCTGTTTCCTCGTACGTTAGGGTTTTTAGCCACTCAGTTATTAACTTTTTGCGTACGTGTGAGACCTCAGGGTGGAATTTTACTTTAGCGTTTATTTTATTATAAATGTAGGCTGACTGGGTTGCATACTGACGCCTAGCAAAAGCGGTTCGGACCATTGGGGCGTGAGCCACTAAATCCTTTCGTCTTTTCTCCTGACTGTTACTGTAAAATGGAATAGATTTTTGTAAACATAGGGTTATTATTAAGAAATATAGTTTCCTGACTGAGAGCAAGCCACTGATTCTATATAGATCGACTGTGGGGTATCTGTATGGTTTATAGTACATAACTTTAATAAGTGACCTTTGGGCTCTTTCTAACTCAAGGAATTTGGTTTTTGTGGCTCCTCCCCAAACTGGTAAGCAGTATGTAATAACTGATTGCGTGAGCGCAATATAGATGTTGTTGAGTATCTTCTGAGGCATCACATATCTTAAATTTTTGAAAATCCATATAAATTTACGCACCCGTGACGTAACAACTTCAATATGCGAATGCCAGGTTAAACACTCGTCAACTATAACCCCCAGGTATCTTGTGGACGTAACACGTTGAATGGCTCGACAGTTACAATTTTGATCCAAATGGTCCGCACACGTGTGGATTCGAATTCTAAAATTAGGGCCCGGTTTAGACCTCACACTAGGAGAAAAACAAATGTAGTTTGTTTTAGGAACACTAAGGGTTAGCAGATTGGCTTTGAGCCATCTATCTATAGCATTTAATCCTTGCTCAGCATTATTGCACACGGCTTCCCAAGTGTTTCCAAAGTAGACAATGGCCGTGTCGTCCGCGTAGGAGAAGACTTTTCCGCCACTGTTACGTAGGTTGCAGAGGTCATTAATATACACTAGAAATAGTGGCGGGGCGATAACTGACCCCTGCGGGACACCGAAAATAATGTTTTCTTCCTCACTATGCGAGTTACCTATTTTAACTTGCTGTCTTCTACCTCGGAGGTAACTGTCAAAGAGGGAGAGAGCTTTGCCCCTGATCCCTATAGCCTCAAGTCTCTGCACAAGGATAGGAACAGATACGGTGTCAAAAGCCTTTTTCAGGTCTAGAAACACCGTAACGCATTTGTAACCCTGGTCAATCTTATCAATGATTTCAGACGTCAAGGCCACGACCGCATCCTGGGTTGAACGTCCCTGTCGAAAACCGTATTGTGAATCGGATAGAATTTTGTTTTTATTTAGATAACTTATTAGTCTTTTATTTAATATTTTTTCTATTATTTTTGAAAAGGATGGTAAGACAGATATCGGTCGATAATTGTTGACATCGCTTTTGTCCCCATCCTTGTGCACAGGCGTAATGATAGAACGTTTTAGCGCGTCAGGAAATATGCCCGTTTCGAAACACAGATTAGTTAACTGGCTAATAAGAGGAACAACAAGATCTCGAGCCAATTTAAGGAAACCCACAGGTATGCCATCCCACCCCGAAGCACTTCCTGAGTCAAGCGACCCAAGTATGCTATCCACTTCTGCCGGATCTGTCTCCAGTAACACGAACGAGTTGATTTGAGATAGTGAATTTAAATTTGTGATAGGTCTAGGTGCTTGTCCAGTGAGGGTTATGATTTCTTCCGCAAGTGTTTTTCCAACAGTTACGAAGAATTGGTTTACACGGTTTAATGAGTCGAGGGGATGTGGTGTGATATGCAGTAGGTGTGTACTAGACACCTTGGGTTTTTTATAATGTGTAATGTCATTAATTTTTCGCCAGAGTAGTTTAGGACTTTTTAAAGAATTTAGTATCTGTTTTTTGTGATATTGTCGTTTGAGTTTCTTGATAAGATTAGAACAATATGTGCGAAAACGTTTGTACGTTATGATCAAAATAACGTTAAAAGGGTCTTTCCTCTTCTGTAGTTGCAATTTATTTCTAAACCTGATACATCTTAGGGCGCCCGTAGAAATCCAGGGCTTTAAGGTTCGCTTTGAGCTGGACAATGAGACAACTTTAGTGTTTTGCAGGAGGGATGTCCTGATCACTTTTATCATCTCGTCAGCTAGAATGTTTGGGTCTCTATGTGCGCTAAGAAAAGTTATATCTGAGTCTATAAGGTGTTTATAGGCATTCTCAAAGTTTGTTATGGTTTTATATTTGACACAAGTCTTGCTTTGGTATGTGTGGGATATATTTAATAACACCATTGCATGATCCGTGACAGATGTGTTTAGTACTGCCACGAAAGCCGAGTTTTGTGATTTGTCTAGCTTAAGGAGCACGTGATCGAGGCAGTTCTCCTCCCTCGTAGGTAAACAGTGTCCTGGGAGGAAACCATGTATCGCCGTCATATTCAAGTAGGTTAATCTGTTAGCTCTTATTTGTGCTGTTTCTGACGGTTTTCTTATTAAGTTAATATTAATGTCTCCAGTAATAATGATGTTTCTATGTGTATGAATACTTTGCAGGTATTGATCAAGTGAGTTAATAAAACTATCTATGGATACATTCGACGGAGACCGATAGATACCAATAATGGTGTAATTTGAGATTTTTATTTGCAAGGCGGATGCATGTGTTAAATTAATTTCAGTTGTCAGGGGTAAGTGGCAGTTTTTTATATAGGCTACTACGCCATCATTTTGGTTTAGTTGCCTGAATGTATTAAACGAAGAATAGTTATTTAGCACTGGTAGTGGTTTATTAGCGTTTAGTCTGCATTCTGTTAGGATTAGCACATCTACCTCAACTCCGATTTGAGACAGAGTTATCTGAAAATCGTCGAAGTTACTGTAAATACTTCTTATATTTTGTGTCAGGACAGTTAAGTTTTTCGAATCTCGTTGTAGGTATGTATATAGATGTGCAACATCAAGAATAGCAGAGTTAGCTATCTCAGCGGTATCCAATTCCTGTAAATCTAATAAGTTACTATCCATTGTTAATTGGAATAAACAAACGTTGCTTCTTGCAGTTTGAACCATAATTTAGCAGTAATTTGACGTCTATTTCTGTATATTTGTATTTAATTATATGTGAGTTAAGTGGTACATCAAGACATACAATATTAGGCACTATTCGGTGTGAGTGTAAGTGTGAGTGTATTGTGTGAGTTACTTGTTTTTGTTTTGTGATACGTAGTGTACGAAACCTAGAGTGTGTATGTGAGTGTGTAGCAGCAGGCTGAGCATGCTTACAATGATAATTATAACAGTTTAAACTGGATCTGTATTTAGTTAAGTTATACAAAACATTATTAATATTAATAGAAAATGGCGAAGTTTTTAGTACTAATAATAACTTAATGATAGTGACATTACATACTAGTCATGCTTCTTGCATCAGCTGCTGTACCTGAGCCTTACTTTTGATGGCAATTACCCGAGAATTTTCATCTTTTTTTACTAAAATACGACCAAACGATGTCCAGCAAAATTTATATTGTTTACTTTTAGCCAAATCTCGGGCTAAGAAAAATAGTCGGGCGCCCTTAGGAGTTAATTGCTCAGATATAAACACAGGTACCTCGCCGTTGTTAATTACCCCAAGATGTTTTGCTTGAAGTTTACTAGTGTTTTTAATATTATATGACTTAGCCTTCTTTAGTAGGTTAGTTTTTAACATAGTGGAGTTCAGTTCCACAATTATAGGAGTGTTTGTGATACCTTCTTTTCTACTGGGCAGTCGGTAAATGTCCTTTAAGTCACGTGAGTCCATCTCGAGGCTTAGATGTTTAGATAAGTTCATAATCATATCTATTAAGTCAGAGTTATTTTCCTGAGGCATCTTAGGGACGTTCTTTATCTCAATGGATGTTTTCTTATTACTTCTTTGTAAGTCTTCGATCTTATCCTCTAACAAGACAATGTATTCTCGGTCCTTTTTACCTTGTAACTCAAGCAGTTCGATTTTCTTACGGAATTCCTCATTTTGAGTAGTTAAATTGGTAATTGCAGTTTCTATGTTATTGTTTGTTATCTGAATATCCTTGAGATTCGAAGTAATCACTTTTAATTCATTTTTTTGAGTTGAGATAAAGGAAGTTAACATTTCTCTGATTTCATTCTTGAATTTAGTAAACTCCCCTGGTAGATCTTCTTCCCTTACTCTCTTATTACGCGTAGAGATGAAATTAGGGGGAGTCGTGTCCATCATTGCGCTGATATTTGTATCAGAGAGAGATTTGTCCATTATATACCCGTTTAAAGTACTAGGCTGTGATGAGTACAAAGAGTTAATTAGTTGTTGGGTCGAGTTGAATGGACTATGTAGATATACGTATTTAGACAGCTGGTATTAGGCGCGAGCGCAGGTCAAGCGATCAATGACTGTTTAATGGGGCAGAGCTAAGTCCTCGAGGTGGGCGGTGCTTAGCCTTGGGTGGGTGGTGTTCTTGAGCGGTCGCTAATTAGCGGGCGTGACAAATTAGTAGTCACCACAGTCATCACAGTCTTGTGTACCAAGGCGACAGAACTGTCGAGTAGTATTTTGAGCGGTACTCACGCGCGGCGAACTGCGAACACCTACTGCGTTTTATGCTGTCCTATTATTTCACTGAATTAAAATTTACTTTAAATTTGTGATTTTATTATATTAAATACAATTGCTAAGAGTCTAGTGCACGTCTACACCTTGTGGCGGTCCGGGGGGAAGAGGATGTTGTCGTTTGAAGGAGTTTGGATTTTGGACATCTTATCTTATTACTGTAATTACGTTTGTGAAATTTTAGGGCTTTTTTATAGAGTGGTAAGGTAACTAGGTTTGTTGTTTGGGGCTGCATTAGTTACCACCAGCTATGTTATTCTGTAAGAACTCACTTCAGATCTCACTTCTGATTCCGCGGTGAAAACTGTTTTAGGTAGTCTGTAACTCGATGAAAACTACGCTACCGCTACTAAGTGCTTGGCATAGGTGAAGCGAACTATTATTTCGTTACTATTTAATCGAAAACCAAATACTTTTCACTTCTAGTAAGTGAAATCGGAAATGAGATAGGATTCAAATTCGCGAGTGAATTCTTACAGAATTGCACTGCTGACTCTGGCTGAACCGACAGATACAACACAAAGAGTGTGTTAGTCATCGAATTTGTCTAACGTATTTGGCCAGTTATGCATGTAACTTGAGGAGGACGATCTCGCTAACGAAAGCTACAGCATGTTTACTCTTTAGCTCTTTGCCAACTGGATGATCGTTTCATCTATGTATACAGGTGCATAAGTGCCGATACAAAGTAAATAAAACCGTCTGTAAATAATAGAAGATATTTTTTCGGTGTTAATTAACGTCATTAGTCAACCGAGGTGTTCATTACACTGATAACGGCGCCTCATTACGAAAACAAAACTTTTGATTGGTAAAATTGTTTCTTTAAACCTTGTTCTTTTATTTTAAATAAATATCAAGGAGTCTTTGATTATATAATATAATGTCTAGATGGAGCGTCAAGTGCACGCAAACGTGTCAAAAAGTGTCAGCCAACTATTGGCTGACAAGTGCTTATACAATCAAAGCCCAAATGCGTAATAATAATAATAAATGATTAATATATGTATAATAATATTAATTTGTGTATAATTATATACATAATTGCTTATATAATCATTATTTACGCACACAGAGACGTAGATGCACAGTATAAAACGACGCCTGCACGCACACATACTTGAAATTGTTGACTCGTTTTCTTTGTTATGATTGTAGGGCGACGCTCCATCTAGACATTATATAATCAAAGCAAGGAGTCAGCAAAATAGCAGTAGGTACCTATACAAATGATTAGACAACTTTCTTTTTTAAGTAAAGAGTGAGTGTGTAGTGTTTTACCCATTCTTCCCCATATGAAACTACCTTTTGGAAGGGGCACCTAGATATTTTTTTTTTCTTCGCTCAAAACTAGTTTATTATAATTAAACCATTAAAAGGCAATGGTTTATTTGAATAAACTAGCTGACTCGACAGACCTGTCAATCGATTTTTCAATTTTCTTACCGTATAAACCTTCCCTGGACTTCCACAAATATTTCAAGACCAATTTTAGCGAAATCGGTCCAGCCGTTTTCAAGTTTTTGCGACATGAACAGTAATACATTTTTTGTTATATAGAATATACTTAGCTATGATTTGGATCTTCTCATTAGTGTTATTTGAAAAGCAGTAATAATAAAAACGCAGCGTTCGGCCCGCTCGTCGACACACGTAATTCGTCGCCGCGGATGAATTCCCAAGATATCTGCGGCGCGTGACAATAGTCCTCATGTAATGACTGCCGTTGACGGGAGCTGCCGCAATCTGATAACTTACTGGGAACCGTTTATTTTATTATATTCGATAGCAATTCATCTAGCAGGTGTCCCACTAGTAGGAAATAGGTAGGTGTCCTAACCGTCAGATCGTCGCATGTCCGTTTCTAAAAATATAAAAATAAAACGAGAATGACGTGTTTGTGTTCTATGCGTTATGTAGGTACCATTTTTTACTTTTTGAAAGCGGTTGACTTTTATTGAAATAATCGTTTTCTTATGAAATTCATTAAATAACACTAAATAACCTTCGCACAACACCTGTAGCTCATATCAATAAACCAGGCCGCCACACTTACCTACACGTATTAAGTACCATATCTTGAGAACGACTGATGCGATTTTGGTGAAACTTGCACTGTTTCCTAAGTTGAAGTCTGGTTAGTAGTACAAATCTACATAAACTCAAAAACTCATCATCATCCCTCTGCTTAGCCTTTTCCCAACTATATTGGGGTCGGCTTCCAGTCTAACCGGATGCTGCTGAAAACCAGTGTTTTACATGGAGCGACTGCCTATCGGACCTCCACACCCCAGTTACTGGGGTAACACGATACCCCTTGGTAAGGCTGTTTGTCAGACTTTCTGGGCTTCTCACTGCCCATAACGACTGCCAAATATCTACAAATGATAGCCGGGACCAACGTCTTTATGCTTTCCGAGGCACAAAAACACACAAACTCGAAAACTATTGAACGGATATTCATGCTGTTTTTATCAATAGACAGAGTGATTCATGATTCATGTATAAATTTTTTTAGGTTTTGTGGATTGTTTGAATAATAATAATAATAATCTTTATTAACTCTCACAGTATAAAACCCTAAGATTACAGTTTTTTACAGTAATAGTGATTTTATAGTCACAGTACGGATCGCAACCGGCATCTTAGCTAGATTACAGTGTAACCTGTGTTAAAGATGCCAGTCCCATTCCCCTTTACAAATGTAAACATTTTCACAAGACGTTCAAACTGTTTATGCAATCTAAAATTTATTTACAATGTGAGGGAAAGGAAAAAACAAAAATATTAAAATATACAAAACTAAAACTAAAAGAAAACTTTCTATAAATGCATGAGCAAGTGAGCAAGCGTGTTAATGAGGGTCTGTGTAAGTGAGTGTGTGATTAAGTTAGAGTTTGTGGGTGCGTGAACGAGTGAGTGTGTGTGTGAGAGTGTGTGTGCGTGTGCGTGTGAGAGTGTGTGTGTAAGTGTACTACACCATTGTACTTAGGAGGTTTTCCGTCTCTTGGTATGCCATTCTTTGAAGATATTTATTAATTATATTTTTACAATCGCGGCTAGAGAGTTGGTAAATAGGAAGCAGTTTATTCAATTTGTTGTATAGTGTTGGTGCAAGAAAATAATTGAACCTACTCGAATGGGTAAAGTTACTTTTCCTAGGTTCGCAAACTATGTCTTTCCGCCTTTTTAAGATTTTTTTGAATGGGGTCGCACCATGCTGACTTATGACAGTTTTTGCTATGAAAAGTTGCCTTACAGTCAACACTTGACAACGTTTATAGAGTTCGGTAGTAGGAAACAAATAGTTTTTAAAATTGCTTACTTTTAGGATAGCCCTCTGGGCTCTTTCTAATTTTAATAGCCTTGTTTTTTGCGCACCACCCCAAGTCGATATACAATAACTCAGTAGTGATTGGCACAGTGCAAAATAGACTTGTTTTAGCAATCGTGCATCAGCTACGTGTCGTAGGGTTTTGAATATGTATATTAACTTCCTGAATGACGATGATTGTTGAAGATGGTGGAAAAAATCATGGCGACTGAGAGGTTAAGTAGATGGTTATGTTGCCGTGCGAAGGCGGGACTGGTCACTAGTCTAGAATATCTGTTTGAAAGCCCTAATATATTATCATATAGTGAATTTGTATTTAGCAGTTTCCTATCTAAGAATATTACATACATACGTGTTGAATTTATAACCTCCTTTTATTTTTGAAGTCGGTTAATTCAAATTCATATTTATTTATTAATTTTTATAAATAAAATCATTTTATTTCAGACAAATTAAGGATCCATCAATTTTGTTAGCAACAGTTTTGAACTTTACTATAATTATGTTAGTAATGTAATTAAATTAACTTATGGAATATGCAATTTTTGGTAGAAAATTCAAGTTCGCGTTAGTCATAACTGACGAAAGGATCGAACACAGAACTCGCTAACTACTATTGTGTATGAGGCTGGCTGTCTCATTTATGCTCATAGGTCGCCTTCATTGGATGGAATACAAAGTATCTACTCACATAATTTAATTTAATTTTCTAGATTTCTTCATTATTTCATCTTTAGATTTAATGATTACAGGTGTTCAGGTGCTTTGGTTGCAATTGCAATTCTCGTTATTTAGTTAGTTCCAATACAAAATGAAGGTGTTTACGCCTGAACGCGGGCGGATTTATCTAAAATCCATTTAAAGCTGCGTTGGATTTATTTTATTTTCTGTGCTGTTGTTGTTTTCAGTAACATATTTATTTATAAAGTCAAAGCATTTATTTCAATTAAATCGTTTACAGGCACTTTTGCATTGTCAAAGAGTCAGTTAGTTAGTCTGAAAAATGAAGCTAGTTGCTCGTTCCAAAACGTAGGGTAGGTCTCTATGGAGAAGAACGAGCAAGGAACTCCACGGACATTCTTTTAAATCAAGTTTTTACAATATACTGGTTACATTATTCACGTTGCTTCCATATGTGAAAACAATACAGGTAAAGACCAATACAATGTAGCTGAAAAAGTACTGAAAGATTTAAAACAAAATTTCAGCTAAAATACAAACTTTTTGAATTAAAAGTAAGGTTTTATGAAAAGTAATAATAAAATCCTTATAAGAAATATGAATGTCTGGACTGAAAGCCTCAAAATAATATAGGATATCCTGCTGCTTGATAAAAGTTTTGCAGGTGCATTCCTCATTAAATAATAATTATTTTAAAGTTAAATTAAGATATTTTTAAAGTACTAATACACCGCTAAACGGGACCATATAAGATTTGTCTATAGACCTTCAAACAGTGGAGGGTCCTGCTGGAATATAATTTTAGATTTCGCTGTAGCAATGAAGGTACTATATTTTTACTTCTACGATTCGGAAGGTACTGAATACTACGCACGTTATCATTTAACTTTCAATCGGATTAAACATAGGGTCCTGCTGGGTATACAGACATATATACATCCCTCCGATGTATTAAAATAGTAGTAGCGTTTAAGATCTTCGGTTGGGGCCAGGAGACCCAAGATACAAGCCTTGCTTAGTTTGGGCTCCTGTCTCTCTTCCTATTCTGTACTAAATTAAATTGTAAATAATATGTTTTAAGGGAGAAAATAAACGAAATTTATTATTAGTATATTCTCATTTATTCATTTTATGTACATATTGTTTTATATTTTTAAGTATTAATATAAAATTAAATAAAAACATTTAAAAATATAAAAAATAGTAGCCCACCGGTATCGGGAATAGGGTACTATTATTTTTATTATTATGAAAATAACTAAAATATACTAATCTAACGGTATCCACGTCTGTCAAATGCCGAATCTTTCTGACAGCGTAAGCGGCTGAACTTAACCGCCCAACAAGAGATGTTATGTGAGGACCCCACTGCAGCTTGGAGTCAAGCGTAATCCCTAGGAAAACAGTCTTTTCGACGAATTCAAGATATCCTTATTCAATACAACGTAACATTCACTACTTTTAACATTCGGTAAAGCGAATCTTGAGCATTTAGTTTTCTTCTCATTTAATACTAAATTATTAACAGTAAACCAATTTTGAACCTTAAGCATGGCGTCATTTACTTCGTCATGGTGCTGCGTCATATACTTTATGCACAAAGGTACAAGATGGACTTAACGCCTTAGGCATTCTCTCCCAGTCAACCAAGGGTGACGAAGGGCTTCATAATAATTAATGAAGTTAAAATTATATAAACTTCACATACTAAAATATACCCGTAATGTAACTATTTATATATGTTCATAATTAAAATAAAGGAAAACAGGTTTACTTTACATTAATTTCAATAGTGGAACAAAACACAGACAATTTTTTATTAAGTTTTCGAACTAATTTTAATAATTTTGAATTTAACGCTGATTTAGTTTGAATTTAAGGTACAGACGCCAGCACATCAAGCTACTACAATCTGTCACATTTCTTTAATCGATTTTCAACTTTATGGTTAAAAAGTAAGGTTCAAGATTGATTGGGAAAATGTGACAGTTTCGGGTAGGTTGACCTGCTGGCGTCTGTACTTAATTCAAGTAAAAATACTATTTAAGGCTGCTCTCTTGCAAAAAAAAAAAGCTTGAAAGAAGCATGCAGATGAAGCAACTTTTCGTCGGCATTTACAGAGAAATTACATCTGAAAAAAATTGTTAGTAATCTACATGATATGATACGTAATTTGGTTTAGCCACAATTTTGCTATCGGTATCACATAATAAGAAAAAAAATGTCAAATCACCTCCAAACCATTCAAATGAAACCATTTTACTCCTTCATTTCTTATCAAAAGAATATAAAAAACATATCTACTGCTTTGCAATACAAAGAAAAATAATTTGGTTTTGTTACTTTTTACAAATATGTATTATTTTTATTCCAATAAATTAAAAATGCGTCCGATTAAAGACTGCGTCTACATCACCCCCGCACTTGTCCACAAATTCAGTACAGGCCAAATGCTCAAGGTTATTGGCATGTATACAAGCCTTAAGGGGCTATTAGACGACTTTTACAGATTTTAAACTGACAATCACGTCAAAATGTGCAGTGTAAATGAGTTGAAAAAAATATATGTTAAACTAGAACATTCTCTTAATCACTTAGTAAGTGAATATTTTTAATTATATTCATATTATATAGTTTAATTAATACGTGAAATTGTGTCTGACGCGGACAAAACATTGACAATCACACAAAATCTACCAGGTATAATTATCCGAAACTTACACTATCTTACAGACAATTTTATTATCTATCTTTTAGTATACGCCTTTTTTTTAATTTTGAAAGAGTACTACTTTTATTTAATTTTTTCGACAAAATTTTGAAAGTTTTGGACGCATACTGCGTCCGTTCTGCATCAGTTTTGCGTCCAAAACTTTCAAAATTTTGTCGAAAAAATTAAATAAAAGTAGTACTCTTTCAAAATTAAAAAAAAGGCGTCAATCATTTTGAAGGGAACCAAATGATCCAACACATGCGCCACCATCAGCGAGACATTCAAGTGAGCATGACAAACTCTCAACCGCCAGGGCATATTCAAGTCAACGAAAGACATATCTCGTAAATGGTAGCTTTAAAGTACATAGTGATCACATGTATGTGCTATGCAAAATTATATAATACTAATAATAGTTTGAGTTTACACAATGCAAAGATAATGTAGTTTTAGATCTTCAGCAGCTCCAAAAATAGTCACCAATGCTAATCAATAAATCTATGAACCCTTATGGCTGTGGAGCTAGATCATCATCCACCCAGGCATTTTTATCAGTGTTGTAATCATCTAATTTATAATATGCTCGGCCGCACAGTGTGCGTTTAATATAGGACTTAAATTTTGTCTCATTAAGTTGAACAATGTGGGGAGGTATTTTATTGTAACACTTTAGACAGAACCCCATGAAAGACGAATCTACTTTAGCCAGCCTGAATCCTGGTTGAACTAGTTGGTCCTTATTTCTAGTACTATAGTTATGTCTGTCACTTCTTTTACCAAAAAGATGCAGATTTTTTCTTGCGTACATAATGTTTTCATATATGTATTGACAAGGTACCGTCATTATGTTAACTTCCTTAAACAGTTCCCTTAGAAAATCGCGCATACGTAGATTGTAAATGGCTCTGATTGCTCTTTTCTGCAGAATAAAAATAGACTCTATGTTTGCAGCTCGCCCCCAAAGTAAAATACCGTAAGACATAATACTATGAAAGTAACTAAAATATATCAGTCTCGCGGTATCCACATCAGTAAAGTGCTGGATCTTTCTGACAGCATATGCTGCCGAACTTAGCCGTCCTGCGAGAGATGCATTGTAGCCTTGAGTCGAGCGTGATTCCCGGATAAACAGTTTCGTTAAAGAATTCCAGTTTCTCTTTATTCAATACTATATCGCAATTACTACTTTTGACATTTGGTAAAGCAAATCTGATGCATTTAGTTTTTTTTCCATTTAATACTAAGTTATTAGCTGTGAACCAATTGGACCTGAAGTAGGGCGTTATTTACATTGTCGAGATTATTAGCCCGTCTATTTATCTTAAAAATAAAGAAGTGTCATCGGCAAATAACACCATTTGTGGTTGGTTTTTAAATAAACGGGGAAGATCATTAATATAAACTAAAAAGAGGAAAGGACCTAATATTGACCCTTGTGGGACTCCTATTTCAACTTTTAAACCACATGAATTCACCCCATTTATTTGAACTTGCTGCTGTCTGTCATAAAGATAAGATTTTATTAAACTAAGCGCAAGTTTACCCAGTCCGTAATGCTCAAGTTCTTCACCGAGGGAGATTTTTAACACTGCAGAAATAAGTGTTTTGGAAATACTTAGGCACTTGCCAAATTACTAACCTATTCCTGACCTAGTACTGATTTCTCATCATCTGCCTTACCTTTTCCCAACTATGTTAGGGTCGGCTTCCAGTCTAACCGGATGCAGCTGTTTACCAGTGTTTTACATGGAGCGACTGCCTATCTGACCTTCACGACCCAGTTACTGGGTAACACTGTTATACCTCTTGGTAAGGCTGGTCGTCAGATTTGACTACCTATAACGACTCCGGTAGCCAGGACCAACCGTTTTACGTACTTTCAAAGGCAAGGAGGGGTCTCGATATGAAATAGGTGGCCATCCACGGACCGAGCGCGGCAGACGTAGCTAACCTCATGACTGGTCCATCCGAATGGCTTTTGCTTAGCCATGAGCTCCTCTAGTACTGACTACTAATTATTGCAAACAAAAACAACTAGAGGGCTAATTCAAGTAATTTTATGACGCGCCGATGAAGTTGTAGTGCAGTTGCAGGTAAGTTCAAGTTTGAATGATAAACGGTATTCCTGTAATCTTTGAGCTGCGCGTAAGCTGCTTGTAAACTGCGCGTCGACTGTACGGCAACCAAACTCTGCCAAACTTACATAAAGTGTAGCCACATGAGAGAAAAAATTATTACTCAATAAAAATTTGAATAAAATCGATTACATTTCAATGAATAATGACGTTATCATAATATTAAAATAATAGCCCAGTACAGATTGTAGTGCTTTTCTGTCATTTTGAGATATCAAACGAATAGAAGAATACCGATCATGTTGCGTTACGCAGCTCGCACCAAAAGACGCGCAACAGTAGAATGCCGTTATTGCGCTCGCGTGACGCGAACTTGACGCAAGCGTTTCTGACAGCGGTAGAGAATACGAAAAGCGTTGTTTTGATCGAAACTTAACTGCAACTGCATTGCAACAGCACTTCTTTAGTTACGTGAAGTAGCCTACTGAATATTTGTGTTAAACGGTAACTAAGCTAAAAAAAAAACACATTCCTTTCACGATTAAACCAAATTAAACTATCATTCAAAATATATGTTGATAAAGATCGGTGATTATCGCGAACGGCGCCAGTTCTCAACGGACATTCATCTTGAGATCGCATTAATCACGCGCACCTCTATTGTCTCTGGTAATAGTCTATCCAAAGAGAATCTCGGCGAGTTATGGTCTTATCTGTTTAAGCTTTCACTGTAGCTTGTGAAATGTTTTAATATTGAAACATTTGAAATACCTTCTTTTAAGTTGGTGTTATATAGGCAGCTAGCAGAGCGTTAGACTAGGGTTGATGCTAGACCCTAGTCTAACGCTCTGCTGCTGCTGGCTTTGACCTTGACGGGGATTTATTGTTATTGCGAAGAGTGTGAGTGAGTGATTAAGAGTGCAAGAGGTATTTACAAATGAAAAAAGAAAATAAAATTGATACTTAAACAACAAGTTACTAGAAGAAAGAAAAATTGTTTATTAAAACCTCAGATTATGAAACAAAAGGCAGATAGACCGCGCGGAACACTGAGAGTGAAGCCAAAAAAGCATATACAAATTAAAAAACGAATAAGTACTTACAATCTCGTGATTGTATTCGCTTTTGAATTCGTGATTGTGTTTGTTTTTTATAACGACGCGATTGTAGGTAGGTATTCGTTTTTGAATTTGTATTTGCTTTGGTGGCTCTTATTTTTTTTTTATTTTTTTGTTTTTTACATTGGATTTTAATTATTTTGGTTAAATTGATTAATATTCATATTATTGTCGCAAAATTTGCATGCCGAATTTAGTAGGCGGATTATGAAGAATTATTGTTTTTTGTTATAAAATTTGTAAAATATGTATGTACAAGTAGGTACATACCATATTTCAGGCAAATAAATGAATCTATCTATAATGTTTTAATGAATGTAGAAAATCTTTATGAAAATGAAGTAACATAGCCGCGATTCTCAAACGAAACCACAGACAGAAATGATTAAAATATAATCCTGCAATGTATCAACTACTTTTTACCGAAAAAAGAAAAGAGTTTTTTGTTTTTATAATGTTGGTGTTCCATTCCCAGTTTACGTAAAATAAAATAACAGTAAAATATAAAAAGCTTTGGTAGCGATTTTAATATTCCTTTTGAAGCAAAATTCAGTGGCCCGTAAAGGGTTTAACATATTGTTTTAATTTTATTCGTCTTGCTTATGGAGCAAAATGATTGGTATGTGAGATATAAATATGATTAATAAAAAAGGTCTTTAAAACAATTAAATGTATTTTAATTGTAAAGGTGGCTTCTGCACGAAGCCTTGTTTCGTTCAATTTAGTAGTCGAAGATTCCAGAGTCTCAAGATTTACGTTATTTTAGCATGTAAGCCATACAAACATGTTGCAAAACCCTTCGTTTTGCAACCAGCCTTCAACTTTCTGATTTACTAACCGACTCTGTTAAAAAAATAATCATTATTTCCCATAAAAAGATGCAATTTGAGTGTAAGAACCACAGAACATATATACTCACTGCGAACGGCGGCTGTCAGTGCCACTGTTACTTGTCAGTCACCGTTTCGTTCTGAAATAATGTGTTTTTCGTTAAATATTGACTGTTAACATCCATTTTTATTGCGAGGTTTTAATAATATTGTAAATGCCTGAAGATGGAATTACATTAGACCGAGTAATCATAGAAGCAAACACATTAGAAATTGTAAATCAACAGTCACAAGAATTTAAAACATCTACAAAATCAAATGGAATTGAGGAAATCAATAAAATGGTTAGTAGATATAAAAAAACTTGATAAACCAAAGACCGCAGAACATGGATGCGGTAGATGTGGTAATCCCAGACATGATGCCAAATGTCCAGCAATAAATAAAGAATGTCTAAAGTGTGGTCGCAAGGGACATTTCAGACAATATTGTAGGACTGGACAAGCTTATAAGAGAAAATCAGAAAATGGATATAGTCATGAACAAAAGAAACGTCGAATCGATAAAGAAAAGAGTAAAGTAAACCAAGTGCGTGATTTCCCAAATAAGATGGTAAAAAAAGATGACGAAACCGAGTATAAGACATACTCGGTTTCGTCATCTTTACACCATACCATATTGATGACGATGTCGAAATCGACTGCACTATTGGAGGAGTAGAAACTAGGATGTTGATTGACTCGGGCTACAGGCAAAATTTGATCACAGAAGCAACTTGGGAAACATTTAAGAAAAACAAAGTTAAATGGTCTAATCAACAACCAAATCCTAATGTATCATTCAAAAATGCTCTATTAAAATTAAATTAACTATACATATTATTAGTATTATTTCTTTAATTTACTCATGGTCATTTTTCATGATGTTATAATCCATTTTATCGATAACGACTATTTTCCCTTATTCAAGTGGAGCAACCATAACGATGTCATACCTACGCATGTTGGCCTTGAGCTGACCAATTACTGCCGCGCGTACTTGCCCGTCCTCCGGTCCGCTGTGGTGAGTTGTGTACTTACTTAGAAGAAATCGGCCTATACGCTCTCTAGTGGTTATATTCTCTTTGACCCTACCCTACCTACCCCACCTTACTCTACCCTACCCTACCTACCTACCCTACACTACCAACCAACCTACCTACACTACCTACCTAATTTTTTCTTATATTCAAACCTTCTGACAATAACGATAAATAAGAATGATTAAAAGAAGAAAGACAAAAAAAAAAGAAAAAAAAAAGAAAGAATATACTATAAGAAGAAGAATATGAATGAAATAATTATTATTATGTATGTTGTATCCGGTCAATAGTACAAACCTGGAACGACGAATGGGAAGTCCGCCATTAGCGACAACACGTGATCTACCACCACTACTTTTGGCGCGCTTCTACAGAGTCGTGATGTTTTGAGCCCACAGCGAGCAGGACATTCACAATTCAGTCTCTGATCGCATCGGAGCTAAGACGTCCTGGAACTGTACTCGATTCGTTGTGTTTAACGGTTGCTATGTCTATTTAGTGTTACTGTGCAAAATTGTGGTTTTAATAAACATCGTGTATTGTACCCTATAATAATAATAATAGCATTTATTTCGGGCTACGCCCATAGTGTTAGTAACAATGATCTTAAGAACTAGTGTTAGTAGACATACATATTCCATTGGGTGTGGAGTTTCATCCAATGTCGAAGCATTGGAGACTCCCACCTATCTGCAAATAAGCTCAAGATAATATTGGCACTGCCACGGAGACGAGCAAGTAGGGAGGCGCTTCTTTTGCGTATGATGGCCGCAAAACCATCAATACGTCTTTCAGCAAACATCTTAGAAGCGCTACATCGCCATGGCAGCCCCAACAGTATCCTGAGTGCGTTATTATACTGGACCCGTAGATCGCTGTATGCACGCAAACTGTAACTGGTCCACAGACTGCACGTGTAAAATGACGAGCAAAATGATTTAAACAGCGTCATCTTGACCGCCCCAGTACATCGCGCAAACCTGCGGGCCAGCATGTTGCAGCGTACCGACAGCGATCTACGTTCCCTGTCAATGTCCATGTTATCCTTCATGTCTTCGGTAACCCAATGACCCTATACCCAGTGTGTTTGCATTGCACAAAACCCATATTCTGCCCACATGATGACTGAATCTAACGGACTAAATCCTGACCGATCCGACATCAGAACAGGGATGAAATCGTGCTAATGAATTCACACGTGGGAACAATGACAACAATCAGTGTCGGTTACTTTTTGAAATACAAACTCAACAAGTGTACGCGTTATTACAAACTCAAAAAAAAAAAAAGAAAAGCTATTCACTCGCTAATAGCAAGTTGATGTCGCCGGAATTCAACCCCGACATACCGGATTCCGATGCGCAACGGGAGTACAGTTAACGGCATCTACATGGCTGTCGCAGATAACCTATCCAGGTATAGCAATGGACCAGTTTGAAGAATTGTTCATGACCAGATTAGTGTTTCGAAATTTCTGCATCTACCCTCATTAATCTGAACAATGACAATACAAAGGAGAATGTGACTTATGCCGCCTGTGATACTTATGCTAGTCGTCTTATGACTTTTAGTTGAACCGTTGAAAGGGTGTGAGCATTGAACAGATTACAGTGTCAACTATTATTGCTCATTTGGCACAGATTAATACTGGCTTACAACGTTTTGCATTTACTACGCCAATCAAATGTCACGCATGCGGCAAGCTAGGACACAAACAAGATGACACAAAGAAGCTGATGAAGCACGAAGAAAAACGACGTTAAAAAGCCGTTGCCTGAGCCAGTCGCTACGGGCTCGGGGCAGCGATAACAAGCCAGCAGCAGCGTATTGGTGTGCTGCAACTGTGGCACGCCAGGCCACATCGCCAGGCGCTGCACAGCAAGCGGGTCCAGCGCTGCTGTACCGGGGGAGAATTTAAAAATTTGCATTATCGAGCGTCCACCAGGAACAATCTAACGGTCAGAGTATTGTTTTATTATCAAGTGAAAATAACCGTTAGAAACTTTTATTCGAAATGTAAAAACGCCAAATAATGAAATCAGTTCACGTGATTAAAGAACCTAGTTCAAATAAAAGCTACCGTGATACTTCTGCTAACTCTCAATCTCAGTTTTCAGGAAATAATGTATCGCAACGGGCCAAACACAGCGTTTTTAAGAAAGCATCGACGCCGATGACCTGTAATGACCTTCTGTGGCAAGCCGGGGCACATCGCTACACGCTGTCCTAAGAAGGAGGCTGACTCTGTTAACAGTCAAGTTGAAAAGCTAGTGTATATCTGTACCATCAAGCCAGCTACTGATCTATTATCTGCCGAATCTGGTGAGTCGTATTATTTTTATTTTGTTTTTGGTGCCGAATGCTCTCTTGTTGAGCAATCTGTCAGTCGTAGGTTCATGAGTGAACGTACCTACATTTGCTTGTTCGTATAGGTTTTGCTAATGTAGACTGTACCAAACAAATTCTTTGTGACGTATTTATTGGTAGTAATCTTTTACGATTTTTATTTCACGTGTTACCTGGTTATTGTTTGAAATACAATGTGATGTTTGGTTGACTTATTAACGTGTCTATTGTAGTAAGGGCAAGCCCATTTAAGTTTTGATTATACTTCGTTGCTTCGTCCTTCGAGATTAAGATAACAATGTAGTAATACGTCTAAGATATCGCCTTTCATCCACTAAGTTAGAGTTTTTTATTTTTTATTTTTTGTGGGTATTTTGTCTTCCTATTAGTTGTGCCTGTACTGTCACTCATTCGCGTTTTAGTGCGTCGCCGATCACCACGTTCTTTTCTTTCTTTTACTTAAATAGTGCAAAAAAGATGCCAAAACGTAGTTACAAGAACGACGACAGTGATTATATCAGAAAAAGGATTCGAAAACTCGAAAAAAAACGAAATAAAAATAATATACCTATATATAATTATATATATATATGGACCAGATATTAGAGGCCGCTTTATTAGAGATGCTGATAGCTGAGAGAATAAGCAGGTGCAGGTCGCAGCAAGTACCTATATCTTGTATCAGTGAAGCCCTCAGTACCTACCTATACTCTTTTCTTCAGATTATAAACATCAGACAGTAATAAATTTACTGATCGAATCCGGTCGACTGATGAGTGACTCACAACTGCGAGTCCATGACACGTCGTAGTTTCATATAATAATAATAATTTTATATATTATATTGTTCGAGAACTGAAAAAGATATATAAAAGATCAATTGTTTAATACAAAAATTGATAATTTCCTATTTGGTGAATAGCTGACCGATACTCTAAAGGCTGCAAAAGCTATATCAAAATCAGGTGCTAAAATAAAACTAAACACATCAGTCAGAAGACCGGCGCCAGCGCAGTTCCCGACAGCGCGGCAAGCAGGAACAGCGAGGAGGACAGCGCCTGCGCCGCGCGCTGAGTAGCAACCGCGACAGCGGCCGCGCTTGCAGCAGTTGCAGCAGCGCCAAGCCCAGCGCCGCCGCTAGACCTACGTTCCGCAGGTCGGTTACTCTACTTTTATGATCAATGGCAATTGATAACCAATAACCTCGTTATATTATCATGGATAAAGGGTTACAAGATACAGTTTACTAAGCCGGTTTATCACATGAACCAAGTTTACTTGCATTATCATTATCTGAGTCCTTTAAATACAAGGTGGCCATCATTGATCTTATAAACAGTGAAGCTATATCACATTGTGAACCATGTGAAGTACAGTTTCTTTCTAGTTATTTTCTAACTAAAAACCCCAGTGGCAAAAACAGATTTACATTAAACTTAAAGTCTTTAAACAAGTACATCATATTCATAACAGAACATTTTAAAAGAATGCCTATTTTCTCGTATCTATACATCCGACATATAGTTAAGTACCTACGATTTAGGTACGAGGGCAAGATTTACCAATTTAACGTTAATACGTTAAACGGTAATCCGTTTGGTCTAAACACAGCTCCATTAGTGCTTACAAAGTTATTAAAACCGGTAATTTGTTTACTGGGATCATTAGGGTGTTTGTCATCTATCTACTGACTGATCTCTGACTAATGACATTTGTATCATCTATATATATAAAAGGCAAAGGTGACTGACTGATGTATCAACGCACAGCCTAAACCGCTGATCGTAGAGACCTGAAACTTGAAGGGTGTGTTCTTTGTATGACGTAGGCATCCACTAAGAAAGGATTTTCCGAAATTCTACCCCTAAGGGTGTGAAAAACGGGGGCAAAGTTTGTATGGGACAACGTGATTCCTTGGTCCTATCTACTTCAAATTTCGCAGAAACATTCTTTAACAGAATTGATGGAAGATGGGTTTCGTATTTTATTGAAATTCACCACGTAACGGAGTTAAAAAGGGGTAGAAAATTATTTTGAGGGTGATTTGCATCGAAGTTGATATCAATACTCCTTAGTGCTTTTGATTTAAATACATTTTATTTTGACACATGTCATGTTTGAAAACTCAACTCAAAATAAATATTATTACCATATTATTATCTTAGAATGTTAACGCACATATTATATTACTCTGTGATTATTACATGATACTGCAGAAGAATTACATATAATTTTGAATACATTAAATTAAACGATTATAAAAATAGTGTGGCGAAGAGAAACACTTTCAAAATTTTTCAAAAATTCCCAATCGTCAGAGACATTTGTTTGTTTTGTGGAATTGCAAACCCAGTACTTTTGTAGGAGAAATATCGGCATCATCTGTCCGAAGACTTCTTCCGAGTTTTGAGATCAACTACTAAAGGTGGTATTGAACACAGTGAGAAACGTATTCTTAACAATTCTTACTTCTCTTCAAAACGTCGTCGTTTACATCGGCGTCATTCCTGTGGTCAAGTTTGGGTTACCGGCCCCGCAATCATTGGCACATTAAAATCGTGGAATACACTGTCGAAAACAATTACGATCCAGGTGCAATGAGTACTATCGTAAATAACCACGTCAGCGTGTTCAAACCAAGACATGATGGGTAATAGGGTCACAGTTCTGTTTAGTGGCGATTTCCGGCAGACGCTGCCTGTAGTGACGCGAGGAACTAGGACTGACGAGGTAAATGCATCGTTGAAACGATCAACGGTCACGAGTTTATAAATCCCGCTTGACCATCAATATGCGTGCTCAGCTTGGAGGCAATTCACGTGTTCAAGAATTCTCCGATGTTCATTTAAAAGTTGGTGAAACCTCTCTACCAGAGGAGAGAGGGCAGGTGGATCCAACAGAGACTCTTGGTATTGTAGTATCTACAATAGAACAACTGATTCATGTTTTGTACAGCGACATCAGTCAAATACCGCATCAACAGATTTTGGGTGTGTGAACAGGCTATTATAACACCCAAAATTGATCAAGCTGCAGCGATCAATAAAAGCATTTTGTTTCTCTCAAATTGAAGGGAGAGAAGTAGTATATATCTCAATGAACACTGTAGTCGAGCAAGATGACGCCACACGACGCCGTAGAATTTGGAATAGAATTCGCTTACGGCAAGTGGACTTCTAGCGCACATCATCCAGCTGAAGGTCGGTGTACCTATTATTTTGTGTAACAGAAATCGGCTCGAAGTCGTCTGTCTGCAGAGAAATAATTATCATTGAAGCTGAAATTGTAACAGGCTGTGGCGTTGGTGAGAGTGTTTATATCACGTATACCACTGATTCCCCACAATTACCCCTTCCAATTCAAGCGTGCGCAATTCCCTGTGAGCGTGTGCTTTGGCATGACTATAAACAAGTCTCAGGTCGGTCGGTGTTTGTCACACTGAAGGCTGCGGTTGTCGATCTCAGAACCAGCTGCTTTGCCTACGGCCAACTATACGTCGCTTGCTCCCGTGGAGTCTCGCGTCACCAGTCCTGACTCTTTGTACATTTTGACTAACGGCAAAACTACAAATATAGTTTACAGAGAGGTTTTATAAATATTTAGCTAAGGTTTCTTAATGTGTTTTCTTCTTTTCAAACATATTTGGGTTTGGAGTTTCAACATTTGTTGTGTACGTATGTGTAATAAAATAAAAGTATATATATATAAGCGAAAGGTCATTCACTCACTCATCACGATATATCGAAAACCGCTTGACATATTAAGATGAAATTTGGCAGAGAGGTAGTACATAGTTAGTAGACGTCCGCTAAGAACGGATTTACTACAGGGCCGGATTAAGGAGATCTAATGGGTCTCGCAAGTTTGTATGAAAGTCCTTCATTTTTTGCACTACAAACTTGATTATCGGCAGAGAGGTAGGTAATTAGTAGTAGACGTCCGCTTAGAACGGATTCTACGACAGGGCTGGATTAAGGAAGTCTAATGGTTCTCGTAACTTCGTATGAAAGTTTTGATTCATTTTTGAACTATCGACCTGAAATTTAGCAAGTCTAGAGTTTATGAGTAGGAGACATTTGCTAAGAAATAATTTTGTGACAGCCTGAACTTGCTCTCGCAAGTTTATATATATAAATCCTTGGCTTTTTGCATCTGTAAATTGGTAAAGAGATAGAATATAGTTAAGTTATGTCACATAGAAACCGATTTTACGACAGGGCCAGTTTAAGGGAATATAACCTAACTCTATGTGTTCAACAAACATTTATTGATTACTTATAATACAACAAATAGAAAATACAACTTAATGAAATTCAGACGAATCAAGGTCTTAATATTTTTTGTTATGACATTCGTAAAGCTATAGCTCAAATATTTCTTTGTTTTTCCCCTGGGTACTAAGTTGTGACGCTTTTTGTGGATAAAAGTATCTTATAATACGTAGAACCTGGTATTCACATATCACCATATTAATTACCAAATTCCAGACAATATTTTATACATCTTTGTTTATCCCACATTGACCATCGTTTTCTGTAAAACTATAAATTTAATTTTAGAATGCTCACATTTAAACAGTTTCGAGTAGACTTAAGAGTCGGAAAAGTTTTCTCCGCAGCACTCAGGCCATCCAGGACCGACCACGTACGGTCAGACGTAAGTTGTGGGAATATCACCCACCGCCACTGAACTTCTTTCAACCCAGGAACACTTGGCACTCGGAAGTGATTTGCAGTGGCCTAAATGGAAGCAGTCAATAGAGTGTGCTCCCAAAAAGGCCTATATATATCACTTTAGGTCACAGGCGCGCGCGCGCGTGAATTTCATACGGCTGTTGTGTTATTGTGATAAAAGTGAACCAGTACAAAAAACATTTTTTCTTCGGGAAAGTTGTTTGTTATCATGAACACAATCACGTGTTTAAGTATCGTACACTAATTACCAGTCACCCTATATAGGCTATTATTATTATTACAGTGCCCAAAGTGACCCGTCACCTGTACCTTAGAGGATATTAAAAACGCCACTAATGCTGCGATTAATGCAGCTCCTACTGGGTCCAAGCAGTCTAACCACGGATATGAGTCTAACACAAAAAAAAGAACACAAACATCGATTCGAAACGAAGAAGACCACTGTATCATAATCACAAATGCCCATCTCTTTAAATATTATAATGAATTGAAATAAACTGCAGCCTGAAAATTAAATCATAAATGTGGTGTATAGGTAGGTTGTAGGGTTTACGTAAATAACATCTATTTTTTTTTTAAATTGGTGCCTTAACATAGGCATTTTCTGTTGACTGAAATATAAAAATAGTTTCCGTTCAATATCATAAAACTTCATATCTTCACAACCACGCGGACGAAGTCGCGGGCAACAGCTAGTTTCTTATAATTATCAAGATTGCGTGGAAAATATTTTACGAACATAAAATATTTTGGAATCCTTAGGATTTATACCTAGTTAACATTAAACAGAGTAGTATGACTCCGAGTAAAGTTTGCAAATACCTAGGTTTTATGATAAATACTAAAGTATTTCATGTTAGCCTCCCTAAAGAAAAACGAAATTTAATTATAATACAAGAGTTACAATAGTTTCAATTTAAATCTCGTTGCAAAATAAGACATTTTGCACGCTTGGTTGGCCTCCTCACTTCATCCTGCCCCGCGATCCAGTACGGTTAACTTTATACCAAGCAGATGGAAAGATGCAAATACCTTGCGTTATGTAAAACGATTAGTTACAATAGCCACATGTCAGTACGTACCACAGTATTTGCAGGTCGATTTTTCCTGGTGGTTAAAATCTATTGATACCGCAGTCAATTAGACATGGCAGCTACTGTCTATAAACATTTTCAGATGCTAGCAAAAAAAAAAAAAAAAAAAAGGGTGGGGGGCGGCATGTGGTGAGGACACCGCGCGCTAGTGGCCAGTGGAGTAACAGAGTCTAACAAAAATATTAACTGTCTAGAACTCTTGGCTGCTTTCTTGGGCTTACAAGCCTTTGCAAAAGGATTAAAAAAATCAGGTTTTACTACGTGCTGACAACACAACTGCTATTTCGTACATCAACCGTATGGGTGGAGTAAAATTTCCACATTTAACTAAAATCACAAGACCCTTGTGGCAGTGGTGTGAACTTGTGAAGCTCGCGGTATATTTGTATTCGCTTCATACATAAGCTCAGAAGATAGCAGATGCTGAGTCCAGAAAATCTCATCCCGATACCGAATGAATAAAGATCACGCTTTTGATAAGATTGTGAGGGCTTTTGGGCAACCAAAAATTTATCTTTTCGCATCAAGGCTAAATAACAAATGTGTTATGTACGTCTCATGGAATAGGGACCCTGGAGCATTCGCTGTGAATGCCTTTACTTTAAACTGGAAACATCTTTGTTTCTACGCATTTCCCCCTTTCCCGGTTATATTAAAAGTATTAAGAAAAATAATATAATTATGACCAGGCAGAGGGTATTGTTGTGGTACCATTATGGCTCACGCAACCCTGGTTTCCACTTTATCAAAAACTTCTTTGTTCTAAACTCATTCAATTCAAACTGTCTGCTAAAGTGTTATTGTTTATTTGTAACAGTGTCTCCAAGCTCACGTTAATTGCAGGGTAGGTAGTTACCAGGACGTCACTACGAAACAGAAGAGTACCGCCATCAGCTTTAGATATGATAGCTTCCTTATCTGAGAAGTCAATTCAACAATATGACGGGTAAACGTTTGTAAAACTCACAGTATCGGAATACATGAGGCGTCAATTCCGATGGTAATGTATTTTCTTACTGAATTATTCCATTCCGGTTTACAATACGGAACCCTAAACAGCCATCGCTCCGCTTTGTGTTTGATCTTAGGATCGAGAGTATGGGTCTGATGATCGCGTTGCTAGGCTATTCAAAGGTTTTTACAGACTTCGTCTTCCAGCCCCATTATATAATATCACTTGGGACCCTTCATTAGAATTCTTATCGAAATGGTACCCAAATAAAAAATTAAGTTTAGATTTTTTGACCAAGAACGCCGTAACTATGCTCATTCTTGTAACGGCACATAGGGAGCACACCATTAATAAAATAAAATTAAAAAATATAACTGTCAATGATCATCTTAATATTTATCAATGCGATCTGATAAAAACATCCCGACCTGGTTTATCTCAACTTTGTTTAAATATCCCATTTTACAAAGACCGGCCGGAAATATATCCTGCTGAGGTGCTAATAGCGTATATAGGTAGATAGGACAAAATTTTTGAGAAAGAATATCAGAAAGAATGCTAATAATCTTTAATAAGTATTAAAAAACCACATAATTCAGTATCCACAAATACCATCAGTCGATAGATTAAATATATTATCAATGAGCGGAATTGACACATCAATATTCTCTGCCCATTCCACCAGACACGCAGCCACCTCAGCCGCTCATGGAGCTGGTGTCATTATTGACATAATACGAAAAGCAGCTAGGTGGAGTAACAGCTCCAATACCTTGCCAATGCTTTGTCTTTGCTAGGTATTACCATAGAGATGCTCAATGTGAACAAACTGATCAATTTGCCTTGTCAATCCTAACATCTGATTGAAGTTAGAAGTAATTAAAAACTTAATATATACCCCCAATTAAAGAAGTTCTACATTTTAGTTTTATAAAACTATGATTTAATGTTTGATTAGTATACATAATGAAGTATAAAAACGCAGTGTTTTAATATTTCACCATCTTTCAAAATCTACATTGTTATCTTAATCTCGAAGGACGAAGCAACGAAGTATAATTGGAGATTAAACGAACTTACCTGTAACAGTCATTAATTTTATCGCTTACCATATTTATACTCATTACTAATTAATAATATTATTCACTTTAAAGACTAATCTATTAAATAGTAATATCCATAAAAACCCAAGATATTCATAATCATAATTTTAAATCGATTCATGAATCGATTCATTTCCGAACGTTGCAACACCGACGGTCGCGGTCCGCCATTCGAATTGTGAGATCCGTTGGAGATGTACATGTTTGTGAAGTGCGAGTAAAAATAAAATACTTTGTGGAAGTTTGTGTTTATATCAAAAACCCGATCCTTCTGAGCGTTTTTCAGCTCAGAAGTGGGATTACAGCAAAAATATATTGTTTTTGCTACGCCTACAAGTCAACATCTAAGGTACGTGATTTTTTTTTCTCCCTGATACCTATGTAGATTATAATGACACTGTCTGTTTAAAAGGTATATTTAACTGAGGCTTAATAATAACGAATACAATTTCAAAATTAGGTCGACTGCAACACTAGTTTACATTGGATAAATAACACGTCGTTATACACGACGTGATGGCCAGTAAAAATGTGTAATAAAGTATCCTTGTCTACGATGATATTTAAATAAATATTGAATAGGTATCTTGAGCTGTCATTATTGTAATTATGCGCTTTGAAAAAATTGAACATAGGTTAGTATTTTTTTATTTTTATTTTATCTTATCGGAAATAAATCGAAATAAGGTTACTAACAAGTTATAAACCTATTTATATTTTATTTCGATTACAACAAAACTGAAAATAAAGGATAAGATCTGAGATGCGATTGGATTAATTTAATTTTGGTACCCTCTAATTTCTGCAATTAGTCTTGAAAAAATATACCCGTATTTGATAGTAGAGCGGGTAGTTAAATACGTTACCTATGCACAACAACAAGGAACTTAAGACTCTGGCGTGATGAACATCGATTAAAAAGATTTTAACCTTAGAAAATCTTTTACCCCATTTTAATTTGAATAAGCCTCAAGACAAGAAATACAAGAAGTTCGTTTCGAGTTTCAGATAATGGAACGCGGTAGCCCTGATGAGAAACGGTGTCGAAGTCGTAGACTTCAAACACCCGTACCACCTGAGAGCCCCATACTATCAACAATGGAAGCCGAACGTGGTGCAGGGAACAGCGGCGGTATGCGACGAAGCCGGAACCGCGTGAGGCACGAACATCGAAGTCAGGATCGAAGCCGAAGCCGGAGCATCCATCGCAGCCACCACAGTAACCGTGAGTTATTACATCAGAATCTGAATATGAACCGGAACTCACTCGAGAATAGACCCAGTCGTAGACGGGAATTATGTAGTGGATATCAGCAACGCAGTCGCAGTCGCAGTAGACCTAGGAGTAGCCGTCATAGCCGTAGTCATTCTCGTAGAGAAACCAATCGACGAAGTCGCAGTGGTACTCATATACGGAATGATGAGAATGATGAGTTGCGTGAGAGGCTATGTCTGTTAGAGCAAGAGTTGATGAGACAACGTGGCCGCAACGTGATAACACACGATGTCGCTGATAGCCATCGACGGCATGTTTCCCCGTCTAGAACGATTCGCAGCCCCCTTGAAAGTGACACTAGGAATCCAGGTTCTCAACCGCCAAGGGTTGTGGAGCCAGCTAAGTTCTTCGAAGAATTTGTCAATATTTTTAAGGGCAGGGATCGTGAATCGTTTCCTGTACTAAATAATGTTCTTTCTGATTTTGACCCGCTTTCTCGAGAACAGACCATCGAGATGTGGATAAGTAAAGTGGACGAATGTGCTGAAATCTATAATTGGAATGACCGGCAAACTGTTCACTATGCCCTGCCCAAACTAGTAGGACATGCTAAGACCTGGTACCAGGGCTTGCCATCTATTAGGCATTCGTGGGAAGAGTGTAAGACCTTATTGAGAGAATCTTTTCCGTCTACCGAGAACTATGCTGAACTTCTGACCGAAATGCTAAATAGAAGGGCGCGCCCTGGTGACTCCTTAGAATTATACTATTTTTCTAAGATTAACTTATTAAATAGATGTAAAATATTTGGTAAGCAGGCTGTAGATTGTATAATATTTGGAATTGAAGACAAAGGCATTCGGTTAAGCGCTCAAGCAGGAAAATTTAACAAACCCGAGGAAACTTTAGAGTTCTTTAAGACAGTTAAGTCTCACCCTAGGGAATACAATGAGGGTACTAGGAGAGAGGGGACCAGTAAGGATAGGCGCTTTCAAAGTTCTACTTCAACCTTGACTAGCTCTGTACCATCTAAAACCGTTGATAAAACTTTTAGAAATCGACCGAAAGGAAATGCAGTTTGCTTTAATTGTAAGGAAACTGGCCATATGAGCTACCAGTGTCGTAAGCCGATAACCAAGTGCTCTGAATGTAATTTCTTAGGGCACGACTCAAATACTTGCCCTAAAAAGAATTCCAATAACTCTAATAACGGTAACGTCTCTAATAAAAATGTTAACGATAGTAAACCAAAAAGTGTTCTTGAAGTATCCATAAATGATGATAGCAATGACAAATATAGAGTAGGGATTAAAATAAACGGCGTAGTTATTGCTTGTCAAGTTGATCTAGGTAGCCAAGCTACTCTTGTCCGTAAGACCGATGCTCATAAAATTGGTATTCAGTGGGACACCGTACAGGGCCCATTGTTGAGAGGATTAGGCAGTATTCCCTATGTACCCGTAGGTAAAGCTTTCGTTACAATCGAGATCCAGGATGTAAGAGAAGAACAGGTAGAAGTCTTGATAGTAGATGATTCACTTATAAATATTCCAGTGCTCCTTGGGCACACTTTTACGAAACGACCTAATTTAAGAATAATAAAGACTGCTACAGATTTACAAATCGAAAAGGTTGACGTAAGTGATGAAGCTAGACTTCTGCTTGTTACAGTTGATGATTTTGAATTAGATATAGGAGGACTTAGAGCAGTTACAGTCGGAGCCAAAACGAATTATAGTGGTAGTATTTATGTTGGAGGCTCGATAAGGGGTAAACCCGACAGGGAATACTATTTATTGCCTGGTGAATATCAGATGATCAATGGAGTGTGCCGCATTCTAATACAGAGCTTAAGTTCTCACAAAATTCATTTTAACAAGGATGTGTTGGTTTCTCAAGCTAGGACGACCTTGTGTCAGAAACGAGTTTTAGATGTGTTACAGATAAATACAGATTTGGTTAATAAAACTCATGTTAACCCCATCATGGGAGAGGGACTTACTGTTGGTGAAATGGATAAATGTCGAGCTTTATTAGCTAAGTACAAGGGATGCTTTTCGACAGGGTTGCATGATTTAGGTTTCACATCTGTGGCTGAAATGGAAATTCATTTAACTGACTCAACACCAGTCGTATACAGGCCTTACCGACTTTCGTATTCAGAACGTGCCTATGTCCAAGGTTTGGTAGAGGAAATGATAGAACATGGAATAGTACGTGAATCTAGCTCGCCCGCGAGTCCGATTGTCCTCGTCCAAAAGAAATCGGGTGAGAAGCGTTTGTGCGTGGATTACCGCGCCCTTAATCGACGTACAAAAAGAGATCATTACCCGCTTCCGCGAATAGAGGATTTACTTGACCAGCTTTCAGGGCAGTCACTTTTTACAACACTTGACCTCGCATCTGGTTACCATCAGATCGCTATTGCTGAAGCGTCTAAGGAGAAGACGGCATTTGTTACGCCCGAGGGGCAATACGAATACAATCGCATGCCCTTCGGACTAGCAAATGCACCTGCCGTTTTTCAACGGGTAATTCATAAAATCCTCAATAAAACTAAGGTGCCATTCGTGATCATTTACATGGATGACATTTTAATTCCATCTAGAACATTCCATGAGGGCTTACAACGCCTGGAACAAGTCCTTTGTTTATTACTGGATGCTGGACTGACATTGAAAATAGAGAAATGCAATTTCTTCCAAGAGAAAATAGTCTTCTTAGGTTTTGAGATCGATAAACTTGGTATCAGACCTGGAGAACAAAAGACCCAAGCTGTGTCCAAATTCCCTGTGCCAAGCAACCAAAGTGACGTTAGGAGATTTCTTGGCTTGGCCGGATTTTTCCGCAGGTTTGTCAAGGGCTTTGCTCTATTAGCGAGACCCTTGACAAACTTGCTAAGAAAGGATACCGCTTGGCACTGGGCCGAGTCACAGCAAAACGCATTTGATACCTTGAAGAGGCTGCTAGTAGAGAGACCAATCTTAGCACTATATGACCACAGGGCCGAAACCCAATTACACACAGATGCGAGCAAGTTCGGTTTAGGAGGCATTCTGATGCAAAAGTCCGGAAATAATCCGTGGCAACCCGTCTCTTATTATAGCCGTCAAACTAGCCTGGACGAACAAAAATTCCACTCCTTCGAGTTAGAAACGCTCGCAGTCATAAACGCGTTAAATAAGTTCCGCACTTACTTATTAGGTATAAAATTTACCATCGTGTCCGACTGCAATGCATTACGGTCGACATTTACGAAACGAGATCTGATCCCTCGGATATCACGGTGGTGGATCCAATTTCTCGAATACGACTGCAGCATTGAATATCGTCCAGGTGAGAAAATGGCTCATGTTGACGCTTTAAGCAGAGGCTCAATCGTAGACCGACAAGAACCAATACACGTGCTCGATATTCTAAACGTCAGTGTCGATGATTGGATTTCAACAGTTCAATCCGCCGACGAAGAAGTTAGACGTATCAAAGAAATTGTACAGGATCCTGAAACCGCCAAAATTGCAGCTATTCATAAAGAGTATCAAGTCAAAAATGGTCGCGTTTATAGGGTAATCGAAGATGGGGCATTAAGATGGCTTGTCCCGAGGGGTGTGCGCTGGCAGGTTCTCAAAACCAACCATGATGACGTAGGTCATTTTGGTTTTGAGAAGACCTTGCAAAGGGTCAAGTCCATATTCTGGTTCCCAAAGATGCGGAAATTTATTCGAAAGTATGTGTCGGCGTGCTTGGAGTGTGCGCACCATAAGGTTCCATCTGGCGCTAAGGAGGGTATGTTACATCCGATTCCGAAAGTGGATGTCCCACTACATACCGTACACGCTGATCATCTCGGACCATTTCCACGTAGCAAGCACGGTAACATGTATATTTTAGTCATTGTGGATTCCTTCACAAAATACGTCTATTTAACTGCAGTCCGTAGTACAAAATCAAAGGCAAGCATTAAAGTTTTTAAAACGTATTTTAGTTTATTTGGGTCTCCATCGCGGCTGATTACCGATAGGGGTACCAGTTTTACCAGCAAAAGATTTAAAAAGTTTGTTCAGTCCGTTGGAATGAAACATATACTCAACTCAGTCGCGACTCCACGTGCCAACGGGCAGGTCGAGCGATATAATCGCACGATTTTGGCCTCTTTGGGAAGTATGACTCACGGCAAAAGCAGTGACATTTGGGACACCTCCCTGATGTCCAATTAGGCATAAATACCTCGATACATGCTGTCACGAAAAGATCACCAACTGAATTGCTGTTTGGGCGAAAATTAGGCAACCCGTCGCAAGGTATTTTGAATAATGTGTCTGAAGAGATTTTAAACAGTGAGACTAATGAACCCATAGAGCGAATTAGGTCAGGAGCTAGTGATCGCATTAAAGAAAATCAAAATAAAAATAAGGATCGATTTGACAGGCATCGAAGGTCACCAAACAAATATAAAGAGGGAGACCTAGTCAGGGTAGTGAGAGCTATTGTTTCGGGTTCAGGAAAATCGAAGAAGCTAGAATCCAAATGCCAAGGGCCGTATCGAATCAAAAAGATTTTACCCAATGACAGGTTTCTCATAGTAGACACACCGCTTACACGGAAGGGCAAAGCATACGAGAATGTTGTAGCGATTGATAAAATTTACCCCTGGATGAGCTATGATGCACCGGCATGTTCATCTAGTGACGAAAGTATCTAGATATAAAATAATAGATGATTACTTTTAAGATTTATTGATTGTGAATGAATAATACAGATAACTTAGTTATACAGACTTTGTCATAATTTATACCCAACGATACTTAACTAAACCATACTCAACAATGTTTCCTTATACACGTATAGTTTTAAATCAACAATATTTAATTATAAAGGTTGTGTTTCTTTTAATACATGAAAGTACAATTAATTTCATTGTTTTATGTTATACCTAACAAATATGTAACTCTAGTACTAATGATCAGCGTAAATATGACATTAATTTATAGGTATTTCAATCAATTCGATTATCTTGGTAAGAGAATTTAATTGAGAGAACCAATTGGTACCGACTATGAATTAAAATAATGATGATACTTATTTACATGAGATACTGGCGACATAGAAACTGCATAGAGCTTCGGTTGGTTTAAACCGAGCATGAGTGCATTTTGAGAAGGATAACTGCTTACCTTAATTGAGAGCTTTGGCAGATTCGAGCCTAGCATGAGAACGATAATGTGATCAGTGAGGGTGTTTCATAGCACAGAGCTCGGTTAGATGCGAGCTGGACATGAGTGATATGTCCTTGAGGGTCATAGCACAGAGTTCAAGCAGAATCTAACCACGTATGAGTGATATGATATAACACGCAGCCAAGGCAAATTGATGGTGAAAGACGTGAAGTAACCTCCTTTTGTCTAGCTATATCTAAGTATAACAGTAGAATTAAGTAAATTTATTTCTCTCAGTATAAAATTAAATTAAAATTAGATTAAAATTAAAAAGAAAATTAAATGATTAGTTAAGATTAATGTTTGTTTGGAAATGATTACTACTTTAAACGAAGGGACTCGTTTATGTGACGGATGGCCGACTGTAACAGTCATTAATTTTATCGCTTACCATATTTATACTCATTACTAATTAATAATATTATTCACTTTAAACACTAATCTATCAAATAGTAATATCCATAAAAACCCAAGGTATTCATAATCATAATTTTAAATCGATTCATGAATCGATTCATTTCCGAACGTTGCAACACCGACGGTCGCGGTCCGCCATTCGAATTGTGAGATCCGTTGGAGATGTACATGTTTGTGAAGTGCGAGTAAAAATAAAATACTTTGTGGAAGTTTGTGTTTATATCAAAAACCCGATCCTTCTGAGCGTTTTTCATACCTGAAGTGAAGTTCTATCCAAATTATACGAGTTGCTTCGTCCGAAGAGATTAGTTCCCTCCCAACCCTGTGACCCAATACGTTAAGTGAAATATTAAAAAAGGGGTTCCAGGCTTTCAACTAAATGAGTGACAGTACAGGCACAACTAATAGGAAGACAAAATACCCACAAAAAATAAAAAATAAAAAACTCTAACTTAGTGGATGAAAGGCGATATCTTAGACGTATTACTACATTGTTATCTTAATCTCTTCGGACGAAGCAACTCGTATAATTTGGATAGAACTTCACTTCAGGTAAGTTCGTTTAATCTCCAATATGGTGGGTAACTAGGCATTAACAAGATAAGTGGCAACGAATGTGAAAGTGAGTGTTTCAAATTTGATTTTGATTCTGGTGTTGAATGCTCTTTAATGAGGGAGAGTATTTTAATGATGGAGAGTATTTCTTAAAAATTCAGAGTAAATGATGTGGTATTTCTAGTGGGTATGCAATAATAATGTTAATAGTACTTTGCAATTATTGCTTTGTCAGGTAGTAATTAATTATTTTGAGACGAAATATTATTTCATGCTTTGTTTGCTGAATACCTACGTACTTAGTGATATTTTATTAGGTCGATAGATCGTGGGTACCTAACGGTTTTCGAGTTAGTATGACCGGAATTTATTAAGACAACATTGTAAATGTTTGCAATGCGAGTAATGGTTACCTGTTACATAGTAAGTGCAAAAGACAAGTACATAGAAGGTCGAAATGGAAGGGATGATGAGTGTGCTCAAGGTCAGAGCTGAAGTCAAGGTCAAGGTCAAGGTCAAAGTCAAGGTCAAAGTCAAGGTCAAAGTCAAAGCATTTATTTCAATTGAACCATTTGCAGGCACTTTTGAATTATCAGTCTGTTAGAACTGTAACTGTACGTAGAAGTACGCTCACGATAGACTAAAGATGGTGCCAGGTGATCAGAGTATTACAGACAATGTTGCTGATGAATTTGATGGGTTTGTTGACCATACATGGGGTACAGATTGAGGATGTATGGTGATTGTGGGAAACCATGAAGTCATGTAGTGACTTGGCGATCCTGTAGAGATGCAAATGAATGGTTGTGTAACTGGAGGTTACTGTTTGTCAATCACATGCGGCTCTTTGTTTGTACGCTTTGTTGAGATTTAGATATTCCTGTAAATAGTATAGTCGGTAATGATCTGATCTCTGAAACAACACTTGTAGTTTGTAAATGCTTAAAAATTATACTTTGTAATGGAATTATTTTTTTATAAAGAGTTGAGATTCCAATTGATTTCTGTTGTTGTTCTTTAATTCTACATTTTTCCAAGCGCCATTGGTGCGTTCGTTATTTATTTATACTTACTTCATGCACAAAGGTACAAAGGCGGACTTGCAACAAGCGCCCCAGCCGGTCCTGGACGCATCAGTGAATATTTCTAATGTGAATGCTTGGGCTCTTATGGAATAATAATAAAGGCATGGAAATATTTTTAGACCACCAATAAAGATCAAATAAAAATTGTATTAGGTAATTTTATTTTTGTATTAAAATTGATGTTTATAGTAAACGCCAAGTATTTTTGTCTTTCTAAAATTTTGGTGTTAGTCCATCCATATTTTGCTGCGGGACAAGCAGCAGTAAGAATTCCAATGAATTGGGCAAATTCTCTTATTGTGCAGCTTGGTAAGCGTAAAAATGTATCTATTAAACTAGCTATAATATGCGTGCGTTTTTCTTCTGGTAAGAACATAGTTACTTCTTTTTTTTTTGGGTCATACCTAAAACCTAAATTTAATTGATTTGTTTGATTTGTTTGTTTGATTTGTTTGATTTGTTATTTGTTCTAATGAACTCTTATTGGGATTAATAACGAAACCAACGAAATCTAGTAAATTCAGAGTCTCTGTTATGTTATCACGACATTCAGAATAGGTACCTATCACCAATACATAAAATGTCGTCAAGGTATTGCACTGATTTATAACCCTGGTTCCTAAGATGGGATATTACCTCTTTCATAATCTTGGTAAAAGTTGTGGGTGCAATGGGTAAGCCTTTAGCGTAAGCCTTTTGTGCTTTGTCATTCTCAAAATGAAAACGCAAGTATTTCCGATTATTTTTAGTAATAGGAATTAAAAGATAATTATGCTTGTTTCAAGTCTATGCTAGCCATGTAACCGTTTTGGGGTATTAATTTAGTAACGGTCCTATAACGTCCTGTAACTAAATTTAGTAACGGTCTTCCATTTGAAAATTGCAAAAGATAAACTTGTTTAGTGGCATTAAATTCAAAATAAAACGCTTGTCGTCGTTTGGTTTGGAAGTAAAGCATATTTTTGATATAAATTGTTTCTCCGTTGGTTAACATAATATTATGTTAAAATCGCACCTACATCAAGTAAATTCTTGATGGTCAGATTCACATCCTCTTTATCTGCCGGTGACGGGCAATTACGAGGTGAAAAGGTTAGCACCGGAGTTTCGAAAATGGTATAGTAAAACTCTTACGAATCAATTCGAGAACGACGGCATTGTGTAAGTTATATGAAACCAGTGGGAATAAAAATGACATATTCGTCTAGAATATACCTGTTCTATTGTTGAGGTTGAGCACGTGTTTAGTTCGTGTTCGAATACCTCGGTTGCGCCGCTGGCTGCGCCTTGCGGTCTGCAGGGGTATGTCTCCTCTGGCCCCCGCGCAACCCCTGTTCGACAGGTAACGCGAAGGACCTGGCCAGTTCTCCAGGTAGCGAGGTCGTGTGACTGCCGATTGAACTGTATGTGAGGTTTCTGAGGCCCCGAGGCCTTCTTTATTTGAAGGCTCTGTCTTTGTCTCTGTCTTTCTATAGCTTTTAAAGCTTTGATTTTTTCGGATAGTTTTATTCCGAATAAAGTGCTATCCCTTTTGTTATCTTTGATAACATTTAGGAAAGATCTTTCCAAACCGGGTGTCACCAATTTAATACGTAGGAACTTCAGTATCCAAATAGGCAAGATGGGTTAAGATGCGACAACTGTCACTTAGCATTTTTGTGGCTTGAATTTTTTCTTTGCCAGTAATGAGAAGAGTCATTGCTCTATTCACGGCTGTCATCCCAGCGCCAAGAAGTTGTTGCGATAACTCCATCTTCTTGTCGCGATTCCTTACCATGTATGTAATAGCTGCCGAAATTTCGGAATTCAGTTTTGGTGCTTGTAAAAGAGCACAGTTGGAAGAAAAAAGATATTCCTTTGATCATGTTTCCTTAGGGAGTCCTTAGGTATGCGGACATCATTTCTGGGTCAAGTTCATATTCAATCGAAGATGCTTCAGTTTCTGATATTCCTGGTTCGATAACCGTAATATCGGAAATGTCAGTAACCTCCAAGGCTGGTGAATTTGCAGATTCATTTCTGTCCTCTTTATCGGTATATTATAATAAAATTATATATTTTACTATTTGTGGGTACAATGACTAAATATTACCGTTGTTCTATCTCTCGGATAGACCCCAGGCTTTGTCTTATTTCGCAAAAATGTAAAGCTACCTCATGTAATGCTACCACTTCACATGGCGTATTTGTACAAATATTCGCCTTACTTGGTTATTACAAAATAGACTTTATTTCAATAACCATAGGGTACACTTTGTATTATCCAAGTAAGGCGAATATTTGTACAAATACGCCATGTGAAGTGCCAGCATTAGGTAAGCTTATGTTTTGCTTTAATGCCCTCGTGTTGACTCACGGCCAACCCCCAGGCTTGCCAAGTTCGATTTCGAATCAAGGCAACAAGGAATGTTTGAGACCCATATAGGTACCACATTGAAGCACTTATTCACCACAATTAGTTAATAAAAAAAGTAGGTAGTTACAGGCGTCGTTATCAAGGCTCACATCGGAGCCCGAAGACTCGCATGCGACTACGATTTCATCGTTTTTTTTTTTGTTCGAGTTACGGATCTTATTATTATAACACTCAATTTTATCTAACACTGCACTAATAAAATTGCAAGCAATAGATAGCAATAATTTGCTATCTACCAACAACTAAATTCAACATTAAAATATTAACCGTCTTCAAATCGGGGACTGTGATCGCAGAACACGTGTTGTCGTTGCCTCGCACGGAAAAAGAATGACATTCGATACACTGATCGCAAATAAGAAAAAAAAAAAAAATGAACGGGGGTAATTTTAAAAAATTGTGCGAAGTTGCCTTGTAGGTTAGAGAAACTACGTTGTGAATGTTATATCTGAAGAATGAAGCGATGCAATATAATTGATATTGTAGACTATAAGGAAATGTAAAGAACTTTTTTGTTGGCAAATAAACAACATTATTATTATTACTTGCGAATTACAAATCAATGCTAAAAGGAATTCAAATACAGTTTTTTTATTAACAGAAACGGCAAGTTCTGCAGTCATTAGGACTAATGTTTATGTTGAGTGTGGACTGTATAGTGTTCGGGTTCTTGATTGTTCAAATAAAACTCTTCGGTATACTAATTAAAATGTCGATGCTTCATTTATTTCTTAATTCCCAGGTTTACAATTGTTCAGGTTTCTTACTTTAGTTCGTAGTTCAGTTCGTAGCGAGAGGATTGCGAGTGCGTAATCGAATGCGTGCCGACCTTTTTTTTTTTTTTTTCGGATTGGCATCTCGCAAGTCAACCTAGGAGGTTGTCGGCTGCTTAACCGGACTTTCCTGTGGTGCCTTAAAAAATATTATTTTTAGGGCCTCCAGCCAGGGCAAAGTAGCTTACAAACTAAGCGACTACACGCTAAGGGCACCCCCTGTGGGGTACAAGCCTCGGCTTAGGGCGTCGCTGGGAGAGGACAGCAAAGGGACAGGCTGGATCGGATTTCCATTATTTAGGGACGAATTTAAAACAACAGGCTCAGCGGCGCGGGCTGACACGTGCAAGGGTCGGGGAGGGGACGTACGGGGTCGTCGCGGCGGGCCTCGGCGGCGAGGATGGAATGACGGCGGTCTGTGTCTGTGTTTCTTAACTGTACTGGTGGCCTTATTCTCTCCTGGAGGAGAGTAATAGCATCGTCAGGGTCGGTCAGAGTATGTCTCGGTCGTCGAGTCTTACTAATACGGGAGAGAGTGTACCGGGCGGCCGATACGATTAACGGGTTAGAGTGCTTCTCAGCAGTGTCGAAGAAGCGCTTGTCGGAGCGTTTCATGAACTGCTGGATGGTGGGTATTTTTAAATCGAGATGGAGGTTCTCGTTGCGAAGGTAAAAAGGGGCTCCTGTGATTCTTCGCAAAAAACGGTTTTGGAGGGTCTGCATCCTATGGAGACGGTATGGTTTCGCGTGTGCGAATACAGCACAGGCGTACGTCATGATGGGACGAATGCACGCCGTGTAGATGCGCAATTTGCACTTGAGTGACAATTTGCTGCGTGTATTCAACATGAAGTAGAGCGGCGTGCGAACGCACTGTCTTTATGTGCTCTCCGAAAGTAAGATGGTGGTCCAGAATCACACCTAGGTATTTGGCTTGCTTCTCCCAAGGGATAGGCTTACCGAACATGGTTATCGGACTGGGCATAGAGGGGGACGAACGCGGTTTGGAAAAGAGTACTGCCTGACTCTTGATGGGGTTTACCTCGATTCTCCATTTCCGGAAATAAGCGCCTAAGGCTTTTGCCGCGGATTGGAGGGTACGAGCTGTGCAGTCTGGGTTGCAACCCGAGTAATAGATGGCCGTGTCGTCAGCGAATAGAGCCAACTGGGCCTTTTTATCTGTGGGGATGTCGCTGGTGAACAGCGTGAAAATGAGGGGGGATACTACGGAGCCCTGAGGGACGCCAGCGCGTATCGGGTGGGGTGAAGAGAGCGCACCCTCGATGCGATAGCGAAAGGTGCGATTCGACAAAAAGTCACGCAAGATGAGCACGAGACGATCTGGCACTCCGAGTTGGTAAAGCTTGTATAGTAAGCCGTTGTGCCAGACTTTGTCGAATGCTTTCGCTATGTCAAAGAAGAGCGCACCCGTCATCAAGCCACGCTGAAAACCAGCACTTATGTGCTCGACGATGCGGTGGACTTGTTGGACGCAGCTGTGTTCGGTTCGAAAACCAAACTGCTCGTCGGGAATGAGACTCTTTGCTTCTTCTTTTGAAAATTCTGTATAGTTCTGAAAAAATGGCTTATTTCACATAGCTTTTATTCAATAGCTGAATTTTTAAAAACCTCGTCATGTCAGTCCTATCATTTTAGGAATGCATTGTAGAATTAGTTGCCACTGTTCCTACATAGGCTTTATTTTATGTTATTATTAGGTAATTTAATTGTCTATCGTTTGATACTAAAAAAAAAAAAAAATTCACAAATTTATGTTAAGCCTAGTTGTTATAATGAGTATTACTTAGCAATGCAGCAAATGCGCTCATGATATAATGCTCAAATATATTATGTTTATTTTGTGAAGAGTAGTTATTGCTCCAATATTTGCATGCCAATTTGTGGCGAAATGTGTCTCTGCACTACAATAATGTACCTAACATCTTTTATAACCGCATTTAAGCAAATAAATGTTTTGACTTTGACTTCGGCAAAGTCTTTGAGCCGCTTATAAATAAGCCTCTCGTAGATTTTGCCTAGAACATTGAGTAGACTAATGGGACGGTAACTGGTGGGATCAGACTTGGGTTTGCCTGGTTTCGGAATGCCGATAACGGTGGCCTCTTTCCATGCCTGAGGAAAAATGTTGTTGCTTAGAGCGCCATTGAAGATGCCGGTCATTAGCATTATGAGATGGGCGGGGAGGAGTTTGAACACCTTATTGGTGATACCGTCAGAGCCGGGGGCTTTCCGGGGTTTGAGCCTCTTGATAATATCGTGCACTTCGTCGGAAGTGACAGGAGGCAGAGGATAATCAGGGTCTTCAACGAGTGGGAGAGAGGCTCTACGTTCGACTTCGGCGTCGACCTCAGAAAGGTGAGCTTCGTCTACTGGTTGAGAGCTGGGGGTGCATTGAGACTCTAGGCTGTCGGCTAGACATTCAGCCTTTTCATCGTTGTCGAAGGCGACGCTACTGTCGGGACGAATGAGAGGGGGCATGGAGGCCTCGTTAGAAGAACGGAGCTTCCTCTGGAGTTCCCAGAAGGCTAGGTGGGTCGGCTCGAGTTCGCTAAGTGTCTTGTCACAGCGGCTGGAGCGCAGCTCCTCGATGCGTTTCTTTACAGCACGCTGTAAAGAGCGCATGTGAGCCTTGTTCGCATCGCAGGGGAAGGCACTGTACGCACGGACGGCCGCGTTCTTCTCGGTCAACAGATCACGCACATCGTCAGGCAGTTTCCAGCGATGATCGCTCATCGCCGGAACCTCCCTTGAACAATCGTTCAAGATGGATTGTACATGATTTGTGAACGAGTCGATCGCGCCCGTCGTGTCTGCGACTGTCACCAAGTGGTCGGGGATAGCGTCCAAGTGAGGCGACGTGGTGGATTGTAGGCTTTCGCTTACTTTCCTCCAGTCAGTAATAATTTGAGTCGGAGGGGGCCGGCTAGGGTCAGAGGGACCTGAACGGGGAGCTAGTTCTAATATCACTGGACGATGATCGGAATTAAGCTCGTGTAGCGTCTCTATAGATTGCAAACGGAGGTTCACATTCTTGAGCAGCGCTATATCGAGGATGTCGGGAAGATGGTTGGGATCGTGGGGGAAATGAGTGGGAGTCATCGGGGCGATGACGTCGAAGTTCAGTTGGGAACAGAGGTTAAACACGATCCTACCTCTGGAAGCTTCCGACGCCCCGTCAGCAAGCTCGTCGTCGTGATGAAACAAGAAGAGGCTACGCGAGCTACGCCGGGGGGAGAGCTGTTACGGACGACGAGCGCGAGTAAAGTGATATAAACAAATTGCAACGAACACTGAGTGCAAGTGCGTGTTATTAAGTGAGTTAGGTATTAGGTATGATATTATAAGCACTAAGTGAATAGATTTAGGCCCTGTGTATTATATAGCTAGATAGTTTAGGTCATACTGTGTTAGTTTTAAGTGTAAATAAGAGTGAGTTACGTAATTATATAAGGATTTGTATATAATCTGTTGGTCTAAAGAAAAGAAGGGTAAGAGTCCCTCTCAGGCCACCAAGGCCAAGAAAGCCGTCACTTGTCGGGCATCTCGATCGAGAGGCCTTATAAATCCGATACGGTTGGACAGTGTCACCGCTGCCAACTTTACGGTCACGCCCAACGCAATTGCTACGCGACCCCTAGATGCGTCAAGTGTCTGGGTGAGCACGCAACTGCTGACTGTCCCCGTCCGAAATACCGCAATCTGTGCACAGAACCTCCCAGCTGTGTGCTATGCGGCCAATCAGGTCACCCCGCCAATTACCGCGGCTGCCCCAAAGCCACAAAATCCTCTTCTCCCAAATTGACCAAGCGTGCGAACGCTCGTCAACAAAGGGAAAGCCCCTCTGTTAAGATTCCCTCCTCAGAGATGCCCGAGCGTCTCAGCCCTCAGAGGCCCTCCCCATGGAACTCACTGAATCATCAGAGAGCGTTCCCTACATTGAGGCCCTCCCAATCTCTGCCCATGCCAGCGCTGATGGATTCGCCAGTCCTCACGCCGAACCTAGCCTCCGCGACCACGCTTCCCCTACCTAAGGTCGCGCCCGCCGCTCCTAAGCGTGTCCGGACATTACGCAAGCCCTAGATAAACTTTACCCTAACTAATCCAATGGATAAGGAAAGACCGTGTACTACCAAACCCCGATCCCTTAAGTTAGGATTCTTTAACGCCAATGGCATTATTAACCAACGTGATGAGATCGCGAATTTCCTCCGCGACCATCAACTTGATATCCTCCTCATACAGGAGACCTTTCTTAAGCCCCATCATCGTGACCCGAATATTGCCAACTACCGTATAGTTCGCAACGATAGGTCTCGTTGTCACAAGGGCGGTACCCTAATTTACTATAGAAAGGCTCTGTACTGCATTCCTATGGACCCTCCTACCCTCGCTCGCCTCGAGGTCTCTGTCTGTCGGCTCGGCATGACCGGTCATCTGCCGTTAACTATTATATCAGCATACGTCCCTCCATCACCATCGGAGGATGATCCTATCCTCCTCAAGAATGACCTTTCTGCTCTTCTTGGCCTGGGTGACTCCGTCTTACTGGCGGGCGATCTCAATGCCAAACATCCCTCCTGGAATAGTAACAGGACCTCTTCCAGAGGTAGGATCGTGTTTAACCTCTGTTCCCAACTGAACTTCGACGTCATCGCCCCGATGACTCCCACTTATTTCCCCCACGATCCCAACCATCTTCCTGACATCCTCGATATAGCGCTGCTCAAGAATGTTAACCTCCGTTTGCAATCTATAGAGACGCTACACGAGCTTAATTCCGATCATCGTCCAGTGATATTAGAACTAGCTCCCCGTTCAGGTCCCTCTGACCCTAGCCGGCCCCCTCTGACTCAAATTATTACTGACTGGAGGAAAGTAAGCGAAAGCCTACAATCCACCACGTCGCCTCACTTGGACGCTATCCCCGACCACTTGGTGACAGTCGCAGACACGACGGGCGCGATCGACTCGTTCACAAATCATGTACAATCCATCTTGAACGATTGTTCAAGGGAGGTTCCGTCGATGAGCGATCATCGCTGGAAACTGCCTGACGATGTGCGTGATCTGTTGACCGAGAAGAACGCGGCCGTCCGTGCGTACAGTGCCTTCCCCTGCGATGCGAACAAGACTCACATGCGCTCTTTACAGCGTGCTGTAAAGAAACGCATCGAGGAGCTGCGCTCCAGCCGCTGTGACAAGACACTTAGCGAACTCGAGCCGACCCACCTAGCCTTCTGGGAACTCCAGAGGAAGCTCCGTTCTTCTAACGAGGCCTTCATGCCCCCTCTCATTCGTCCCGACAGTAGCATCGCCTTCGACAACGATGAAAAGGCTGAATGTCTAGACATTCAGCCGACAGCCTAGAGTCTCAATGCACCCCCAGCTCTCAACCAGTAGACGAAGCTCACCTTTCTGAGGTCGACGCCGAAGTCGAACGTAGAGCCTCTCTCCCACTCGTTGAAGACCCTGATTATCCTCTGCCTCCTGTCACTTCCGACGAAGTGCACGATATTATCAAGAGGCTCAAACCCCGGAAAGCCCCCGGCTCTGACGGTATCACCAATAAGGTGTTCAAACTCCTCCCCGCCCATCTCATAATGCTAATGACCGGCATCTTCAATGGCGCTCTAAGCAACAACATTTTTCCTCAGGCATGGAAAGAGGCCACCGTTATCGGCATTCCGAAACCAGGCAAACCCAAGTCTGATCCCACCAGTTACCGTCCCATTAGTCTACTCAATGTTCTAGGCAAAATCTACGAGAGGCTTATTTATAAGCGGCTCAAAGACTTTGCCGAAGTCAAAGTCAAAACATTTATTTGCTTAAATGCGGTTATAAAAGATGTTAGGTACATTATTGTAGTGCAGAGACACATTTCGCCACAAATTGGCATGCAAATATTGGAGCAATAACTACTCTTATATATATTTTATTTTTTATTAAATGTTATTATTGCTATCTATCAATCTTGCAGATATTCAGCAATATGTGTAAGATTTAATTAAAGGGCTTGCACGAGAGCTGTCCAGTGACTACTCCGTTTATCCTTGTGCCTCTCAGAGAAGGTCTTGAGGTATCTTTCTTTTCAGTCTACGAGCAACTGTTTGGGTGTTCATTAGGTTGACTGCCAGCATATTTGGATGATTATTGATTCGCTTCTTGTACGCTTTTGTCCTTTCCGAGATTTCTTCTATAACACTTTTGACGCAGAGGTCGTGATGGAGTCTAGTGTTTGAGACTTATCAAGGTGCGTTCGTTATTATTCTTAGCATCTTTGACTGAAATCTCTGTATTATTTCTATGTTTAATTTTGCTGCTGTTCCCCAGAGTTGTAGGCCATATGTCCATATGGGTTTTATTATGCATTTATAAAGCAATAGTTTGTTTTGAAGTGAGAGTCGTGATTTTTTATTTAGTAGCCAGTACATAGTGCGCAACTGTTGGCCCATAGCTAATCGCTTCGTGAAAATATGCTTCTTCCAGGTCAGGCGTCTATCCAAGTATATTCCAAGATACTTGGCGTGATCCTCTTGCGGTAGAGGTATGCCGTTGAGAGTGACGGGTGGACATGTTTCTTTCCTGTTTGTGAAAGTAACCTGGACAGATTTGGTTTCGTTGGCTTTGATTCGCCAGTCTTTGAGCTATTTGGATACTTGATCGAGACTGTTTTGAAGTTTTTGTGCTGCGATGTCTGGTGAATTGTCCATTGACAGAATTGCTGTGTCATCAGCAAATGTTCCAGTAACTACTCCATCGGTCGTAGGGAGATCAGCTGTAAAAAGCAGATACAACAAGGGACCCATGACGCTGCCTTGCGGAACTCCAGCTTTGATAGCATATAAAGACGTTACCTCTTCTCCTTGTTTTACAAGAAAGTGTCTGTCGCTTAAATATGACTTTATTAGGTTGTAGAAGTTTATAGGTAGGTCTTTTTTTATTTTGAAAAGAAGTCCGTCATGCCAGACTCGGTCAAATGCCTGAGATATATCCAGGAACGCTGCGACACTGTATTGTTTTGATTCAAGAGCTTTATTTATATGTTCCACTAGTCTGTGTACTTGTTCAATAGTACCATGCTTTCGACGAAAACCAAACTGATTGTCAGGTAGTAATTAGTAATCGGGGATAATCTAAGCAGAATAACTGTCTCCATGATTTTTGAGGGTATGGGTAACAGGCTAATAGGTCTGTATGATTGCGCCTCAACCGGATTTTTCCCAGGCTTAGGAACCATTATAACTTGGGCTATTTTCCATTGAGGGGGGACCATTCCTCTTCGTAGGATAGCGTTATACAGGAAAGTGAGAAATTTAATCCCTTCCTTTGGCAGCTCCCTTAGGATTTTTCCTGTTATAAGGTCGAACCAGAAGCTTTATTTAGGTCAAAAGTCTTTATTGCTGTTTTTATTTCTTTATAAGTGAGCTCATTAATGGGAGGATCGAGTTGGTGGGTTTGGCCCAATAATTCTGTGACTTCTTGGATTTTAGAGGAGCCTGTATCTGGATTTGGTATGAAGACCTGTTTGAGATGTTCAGCAAATGTAGTAGCTTTGTCCGCATCGCTAGAAGTCCATTCTGAGTTACTTTTACGGATAGGAGGTTGATTGCTTGCCGGGCGTTTAAGTTTTTTAGTGGCTTTCCACAAAGAGTAATTTGTCTCTGCTGTAGCATCAAGGTTTTCCAGAGATGTTTGTATGCCTTGGTTTTCATTGTCTTTTAGCAGAATTTTTAGTTTTGTATGAAGATAGTTTAGATGTTTTTTATCGGTAGGATAACCTGTTGTTTGCCACTTTTTCCGAGCTTTTCGTTTATCAGCCAATAGTTCTCTTACAGATGTTGGGTAATCTTGTTTATGATACGAGTCTGCGGGAACTGGGGTAGCAGACCAGGCAGATTGTTGAACGCAGCTATTGAAATGTTCTACCGCTTCTGTTATATTGTCGTCCGTCTTTAAACAAATTTTTAAATCTAATTTTTCTGTTAGTAGCTGTCTGAAGAGCTCCCAGTTAGTTTTATTGGAGTGTAGTTTGCAGGGTTTAGGTACTACTGTGATTTTCCTTTTTAGTACCATTTCTTCCGGGAAATGATCGGAGGATAGTTCGGTTCTCGTTTTGCTTGTTATAAAGTTGTTAGGGATGCCTTTTGTAATACAGAAGTCAAGCAGGTTTGGTACTTTATTCAAGTCTGTAGGCCAGTATGTAGGATCTCCGGGGGTAATAACGTTTAGTTTTAATTTGTCAATGGCCATTAACAGCTGTCTGCCTGTCGTAGTTATAGTACGTGATCCCCAGTAGTGGTGCTTGGCATTGTAATCACCTCCAGCTATGAATCTGTGGCCCAGTGTAGAAAGAAACCTTATGTAGTCTTCTAACTTAAGTTTATGTTTAGGTGGACTGTATACAGCCGAGATTGTAAAAGTCAATGACGACATTTGTTGCTTGTATTTCATCTGTGCAGTAATGTACTGTTTCATGATGTTTGATGTTACCTCTTATTAGAACTGCACTTCCAGCATGTGCTTTGCCGTCGGGGTGCATAGTGTGATAGGTTTTATAGTTCTGGATGTTAAAGTGGCTCTTTTTGGTAAAATGCGTTTCCGTAACTAGGAGGATATCTATCTTTTGTGTCTCTAAGTTTGCCTTTACCTCAAGGGTATGTTGTGACAGCCCATTGGCATTCCATAGGGCAATTTTTAAGCAGTCGAAGTTGACAGCTTGGTTGTGAGGGCCAATATTAGATTTGTCATGGTGGTCAGTTGCTGCATCATTTGTTTCATTAGGTCCATTAATTCAAGCATGTCATTTTGGTTAGTGTGATTTGTCTCTGTTGTTGTATTGTTCGGAAGATTTTTATTGGTCAGTGCTTCTTTGTATGACTTATGTTGGCTATTTAGAGGTTCTTTATCCTTAGTTTTTTCGGCTGTAGCTCCCTGTTCCTTGCTGCGAACATAAGTGTTTCTGCGTTCTGGTGCCTTTGGTAATTTAAGATTTTGAAGCTCTCTGTAGATTTTACATCCCTTATAATTTGCCGGGTGATTTCCGTCACAGAGGACACATTTTACACTGTCTGATCTGGTTTTCCTTGAACATTCGATCGAGAGATGGTCACCAGCACATTTAATACATTTAGGACTCCGGCGACAGTACTTTTTGGTGTGTCCATACTACTGGCATTTGGCACACTGTGGTAATTCACGTTTAGGTCGAGGGGGTTCAAAGGTTATGATGCAGTTCATGAGATTTTTGACCTCATATATGCTCTTATTGTTGGGCATGTTTTTAATTCGACTATAAACAGTGGCAGCGGCTTCTTTGTTGCGCTTTGTTTGATGTTTCATATAATGGTACTGCAATGCCCTATTTCTTCTAACGCCGCTTTGATTTCCTCAGGTTCGGTGGAGGGGTGCATGTTTTTAAGGACCACTTTAAAACTCCGTTCATGCTTGGGTTTATACGTGTAGAACTCTGTGTTTCTAAGTTCTAGTTGGTGTACAATGGTCCTGTATGTCTCTGGATCTTTTGGCTGTATTTTAACTTGGTCGTTGTTAATAACTTTAAGGTTATACATATCAAGGGCGTGTTCATTAAGAATCTTAAGAAGAGGTTGAATATTTCCCACTTTGTCAACAAATATTGGTGGGGGCTTATTTATCTTTTCAGTTGCAATAGTTTTCTCTCCCTCAGAGTTATCAGCATCTAAGCCATCAAATCTGTTGGTTGTAGGTATGGGTGGATTTTGGGACAGCCAGTAAGTATCCAGTTTTGGTTGTTTTTGGTGCCCATTCTTTTCTGGACTTGTATTAGGCCTCTTTTTTCCAGAAACTTGTGTCCAATTAGCATCGTTGCTTCCACTGGGTCTGGGAGCTATGTCTTGCGTTATGAGATTATTTGGGTAATCACCAAGTGATAGTGTTCTGGGTCTAGACTCAAACATTCCTTTGTGGAAGATTTGTTGTGTTAGAGTTTTATTGTTAATAGTATTGGTTTTTTGGTTGTTTGTTGTAGAGTTAAATTTTTCATTCATTTCAATTCCCACGAGTAAGGACGATATAACAGTCACTACCTGGGGTGACGCCTATTCCCAGGAGAAGGCAAATACAACAGTGGTTGCCCGTTCCACTGAGATTGGCGCTAGAAACTGGTTTCCCACCAGTCATACATCCTCTCGGCACGTTGCCCACCTTAGGATTGGGGTTATTTATTTAATTATGTGTTGCGAGGTTTTCTTCCTCGAGGGCCAGACAATTAAGCCAAGCCTCGTAGATGTTCGTGAGTTCAGAGGCCATTTCCTGCCTTTGATTGGTCGAGTCGAGTTTGTTAACCGCCGCTCGAGACTCGGCGTTGTTGTTCGTTTAGCACCACCCGGGGGACACGTGTAGGGTGGGTTAGGAAAGATGGTAAATCCTACGGACGCGAGCAACTCCATCCCCCAAAAAACTAATATTGATGTTTTCGAATGACACCGAAACTACGGCACGGTTTCTTTTTTTGTAAACGTTGCCCCACACTTGGAATTTCTCCAAGAAACCGTGACGTAGTTTCGGTGTCATTCGAAAACATCAATATTAGTTTTTAAGAAAAGTTCAACATAATCTGACGATCTTAGTTACTTGACTGTAGAAAGTTAGGTACCTGTATTTTTTTTTATCCGAACATTCCGTTCTCAATGGCGTCTCTGATAGGATTTGTGCTTGATTACATGAGAATTATAATTTACTAGCGACCCGACCCGGCTTCGCCTGGGCCTATAGCCTTCCTCGTTAAATGGACTATCCAACACAAAAAGATTTTTTTCGATTCGAACCAGTAGATCCTGAGATTAGCGCGTTCCACCAAACAAACAAACTCTTCAGCTTTATAATATTAGTATAGATTTAGCAAAATATAAGTGCACTACTTCTACAACACACGTCTGCCTATTACTCCAGCGAAAAAGCGGTGATATTCGACATGTAAGGATTGATTGAAAACAGATTGATTCCCATAATGTTATAGGAAAATCAGTCAATAGTGAAATATGAAGGATATGCACTTTTTTCACTTTCTTGCCTGTGCTTCACGCGCACCTATGTTCACACGGCTGTTCTAAACGGCTAGCAAACAATTTTTAAAAAAAAATATATTTCTTCGTTAAATCGTTACTTACTATTAAATGTCGATTATAACCATAAAGGGTGCATTTGTTTAGTTTAAGTTAAAAGGTAGTACTTACTAAAATAAAAACTTGTATAGAATTAAATGAAAGCTCTTTTACAACATTACTTACATTTAAAAATAGTTCGCGTAGTCTATATGACGTATTATCTATACTCATATTATAAAGAGGCAAAATTGGTTTGTTCGTTTGTAAGTTTGTATGTAGGGGTAATCTCCGAAACTACTCATCCAATTTCATAAATTATTACACCAATAGGAAGGTACGTTATCCTTGAGTGCAATAGTGTAACAATTCTACTGCTTTTATGAAATAAAAAGCTAAGTAGACTTGTACGCGACAGCTCGATGGCACGACTCAGGACTGTTACCGAGTTTTGGTTGTGGACCGGTAGACTTTTAAGTAAATCAGCGTGTTACTTAATGGACAGCGAGATCTGGACTGACCCAAAGTCGGTCACTGTATCCCATATGAGTGCGATGAACATGAATTATAATAGCATGCAACCACGGCTTACCTTGACCATTTTGTACCTATGCCTTGATTTCTGTGTGAAATATTTTCTTGTTTCGTACTTTTTAGATCACTTTTTGTTGTAGTCGGGTTTTAGTTTTTAAACTTATTTTTTTTTATTTAAACCATTTTGGTGTCACTGCTAAGTATTATATATTTAAAAGGTACTAGTGAACCCCTTTCTAATGATACTAAACACGGTATGCGTATCTTAATTTATTTGGTAATCTTTCCTTTTTGTAAATAATTTGTGACAAGTCACAACAAAATATTATATATTTGAATGGTACTAGTGAACCCCTTTCCAATGATACCAAACACGGTATGCTTGTCTTCATTTTTTTTTTTAATCTTGTTTTTTTTTTGTCCGCCAGAGGGCGCCACATTGGCAGCTGTACATTTCACGGCTGCATTACACCACGAAGATTGAGGAAGTAGTGGAGTACTTGGGTGTGAAGACCGACTGGACTCTGAGGGTTGAAGCGTTGGAATCGCGACACAACGTCAACTTTAAGTCGTTCGTGGTACGAGTTCCAACCCAACATCTACAGATCTTTTTGAAGGAGGTCTTTTGGCCGAAAGGTGTCGTATATCGACGTTTCCGAGGACGGTTACGCGACACCACGCAGCGAAACACGACGCCGACAACGTAAAGTGTTAAGTTTAGTAAACGTTTAGTTGATAAGGTTTTTTTTAATATTTATTAGTTTATGGTTGTTTAAGATTATTTGTGTATTTTTTCTATGGGCCTCAGTTGCCTGACAATAAAATGTATTATTACTATTATTATTATTATTGGATTCGGTGACACGTCATATAGCCTATAACCAGCGGACGATCAAGACGCTTCTAACGATACCTCATTTGTTCAGTTCTGATAAATGGTTTAGGAGCTATGCGCGAACAGATGAACATACATACATACATACATACATACATACATACATAGCCTGTCAACATCAGAACCCTCCTTCGGCTTTGCCGTAGTCGGGTAACTATGTAGTAGAAGTGTTACAATAGGCATTATCAAAAAATTTGGGTTCCTTGAGAAAATTCACGCGGAAGAAGTCGGGGGCAAAGTACTATACTAAACAAAGTAATACGTTTTCTACATTCTTGGTCATCATGAGTTTCCTTTGTATTAGTGGCACTGTTATTACCTACTCTGTGGCATCTAGTGGAGGCACTTAATCGAACTAGTTGGCTCAATTAGTTGACTATAGTGCATGTGGCGTCTCAATAGTTCTTACATCAAAGTTGAAATTAAGGATGCACCATCTGCTAGGCGTTTGATTGCGTAAATCACGACACATTACTTTTAAAACTTGAGCATTACGGACTGGGTAAACTTGCGCTTAGTTTAATAAAATCATATCTTTATGACAGACAGCAGCAAGTTCAAATAAATGGAGTGAATTCATGTGGTTTAAAAGTAGAAATGGGAGTCCCACAAGGGTCAATATTAGGTCCTTTCCTTTTTTTAGTTTATATTAATGATCTTCCCCGTTTATTTAAAAACCAACCACAAATGGAGTTATTTGCCGATGACACTTCTTAAATTTTTAAGATAAATAGACGGGCTAATAATCTCGACAATGTAAATAACGCCTTACTTCAGGTCCAAAATTGGTTCACAGCTAATAACTTAGTATTAAATGGAAAAAAGCTAAATGCATCAGATTTGCTTTACCAAATGTCAAAAGTAGTAATTGCGATATAGTATTGAATAAAGAGAAACTAGAATTCGTTGATGAAACTGTTTTTCTGGGAATCACGCTCGACTCAAGGCTACAATGGGGTCCTCATTTAACATCTCTCGCAGGACGGCTAAGTTCGGCGGCATATGTTGTCAGAAAGATCCGTCACTTTACTGATGTGGATACCCCGAGACTGGTCTATTTTAGTTATTTTCATAGTATTATGTCTTACGGTATTTTACTTTGGGGGCGAGCTGCAAACATAGAGTCTATTTTTATTATGCAGAAAAGAGCAATCAGAACCATTTACAATCTACGTATGCGCGATTCTCTAAGGGAACTGTTTAAGGAAATTAACATAATGACGGTACCTTGTCAATACATATATGAAAACATTATGTACGCAAGAAAAAATCTGCATATTTTTGGTAAAAGAAGTGACAGACATAACTATAGTACTAGAAATAAGGACCAACTAGTTCAACCAGGATTCAGGCTGGCTAAAGTAGTTTAGATAGAGATATATCAGCTGTCTACACTACTGGTCTGCCTAATTTGGGTCAGATGGTAGTGTGTAAAATGTTCCCACATATTATTATTATTAATGAAGCATGCCTGCATCATAATATTAACCCTTTTGTTTACTTCTCGTGGGGAAATCATCATCCCTTCTGGTGAGAATGGAGAGAGCTTTATCGGACTCTTACCTACCGACTCAAACTCCACGGTTCCTCCTGATACCAGGAGTTGGGAGCCCAATATTCTCTTGACGTGGTACTTGGCTACTGGGCTTCTCCCAGCTATAAACGTACCTTTGTGCCTATTGCCCTAGTTCTGTTCTGTCTCTTGCTTGATTTCGAGAGAAGTGGGAAGCTCCGCTGTTCATCATCACCATCATCAGCCGAAAGACGTACACTGTTGAACAATAGGCCTTCCTCATAGAACGCCACGACTAGCAGCAGCCTGCCGATTGCATCCATCGGTTACCCGCGACGCGATCTGGACCTACCTCCGCTGTTAATTTCTGATTCATTTCATTTTTCTCGTCGAGCTTCATTGCTTCGGAGCTTTACTGGTGGTCGCCACTGTTGCCAATTTTGGCTTACAGGACTTGCAGTGATTAGGGAACTGTGTGGCGGGCTTGACGGATACACCACACCCCCCATTGGTATTGCCCCTGTAACTGCAGTGGTCTTAGTTACCAATAGGCTGAGTCTGAGAGTCCGTGTCGATATCTGTGTGTGTGTCTATGTTTCGGACTCACACACGAGTCCGTGTCATACAGACACGGACTCACACCGCCTAAGTCTGTGTCTGTCTCTTAGACTGAATTTCACCAATTATTATTATTATTATTATTAATCACAACACTCTCTTTTGTTAGTATCGTCTAAGTATTTCCTAAGAAGCTCAGGCACTTATCACGTTAGAATCAAACGGTTAGTATACAAATTAGATAACAATATAACGTGGAAACGGATGAGGAAGCCGATAATGAATGATCTTAAATTAAGATACTGAAGGTCAATTACTTCGGTTCTCGCGTGTGTTTACTATCGAAAGTATAGCGAATAGTTGGCAGTATATAATAATAATACCAGCCTATTATTGCAGTGTAAAGGCCTCAGAAAACTCAAGCATTGATCACCACTCAAAGCGGATTGGCGATTTTAAACTTACATTAAACTAGCTTTTGCCCGCGACTTCGCCCGCGTGAATGTTGGTTATTGCGGATGCGAAGATTAAAAAGTAGCCTTTGATCCTTACTCAGGGTTAAAGCTAGCTTCATACCAATTTTCATTAAAATCGATACAGCCCTTTCGTCGTGAAAACGCAATAGACAAACAGAGTTACTTTTGCATTTATAATATTAGTATGGAACTAGTGCGTCTAGGTTAGTGTTTTCTATTTATTACTTGTTTTTGATACTCATCACATTTAAATCTTTCTTGTGAGAGCTATTAAATTCTATCGTACAATTCTACATAGCTTTTTATGTCATAAACTATTTAGAATTACTACAAATTCGAATTCACACTAGCGCCACCCTTGCGAGCGTGTCAGTAAGCTGCCAGTAAGCGGCCAGTAAGCTTTTGAATAGACGGCAACGAATGATTCGTTGTCATTTTCAACAATGGCTGAAAACCGGCAACGGCGTGACACTTTTTTTTGAGGTTACGTCTTAGTCAATTTATTAATTTAATCAATGTTATTTTTACTGAATAACTTTACACAGGCGGCCTGGGCCCATAACCTGATGAAATAAATGGAAACACTAGATAATGAGCGACTTATCATTTAATGTGGTATATAAATATGTAGAGCACATAATGACAGTTCTACTATATGTTGACAGAGAGAAGACAGAGAGCCTAGCCATACATAATATATTATTATAAACTATTATGAGCGTGTGTGAACACTAGATAATGAGCGACTTGTCATTTAATGTGGTATATAAATATGTATTTATTTATTTATTTATTTATTTATTTATGTATTTATTTATGTATTTATTTTTTTTTAGTTTTTTTATTTTTTATTTATTTATTTATTTATTTGTTTATTTATTTATTTATTTATTTATTTATTCATTTATTCATTTATTCATTTATTCATTTATTCATTTATTCATTTATTCATTTATTCATTTATTCATTTATTCATTTATTCATTTATTCATTTATTCATTAATTTATTAATTTATTTATTTATTTATTTTTATTTTTTTGCTTTTTTATTTATTTATTTATTTATTTATTTTTTTATTTATTTATGAAGTCTGGAAGACTTACAGCTAAACAAAACAGAATAAAAATGGTAAGTGTAACAGACAGCCAATTACAAGTCTTCACTTATAAAAAACAGACTGGCAAAGGTGGTGTGAACAACACAGTACTGCCCACACAAAAAGAAAAAAAACAAACAGGATAACATCAAAGCCTAAACTTAAACATACTACACTCACTATACTACTACAACACACTACTACTCTACTATACTTATTATCATACCATATATTACTAAATATATATTATACTAACATTTAACAATAATTACCTTATTTAAAAAAGGTAAGGCTCAGGCACCTTCTGGCCGTAGACACACTTGTCGAGAAAGGATCGAAATCGTGCTGTTTACACAACTTATTAAAGCTTTTGCTTGCACGCACAATAAACGTATTCTGCCTGTAGTTGGTGGAGGCAAATGGAACACGTAACGGAGGGTACCATCTCATCGACCTTCCGGGAACGTTAAAGGCGAATTTTGAAAGGGTATCGGAACTATTAATGTTGTTGTTGAAAATTTTAAACAGTAAAAGACAGTCAGAGATTTCTCGACGGTTCGCTAGGGGTAAAATATGATACTTCTTACAGAGGTTGAGGTAATCTTCAGATCGGTAGGGTACTTTCTGATGATAACACAAATACTTAAAGAATCTTTTTTGGATGCTCTCTATACGATCAATGTATTTGTGATAACATGGGTTCCAAACCTCAGAGGCGTACTCCAAGTGGCTTCTAACATAAGTACAGTATAAGATTTTTAGAGTTTTGGCTTGTGTGAAGCACTTGGACAGCCGCATTATGAAGCCTAGTGATTTGGATGCTTTGGCGACTATGGCATTGACATGAAGTTCAAACGTGAGTTTGGGATCATGATACACCCCCAGATCTCGGATGGAATTCGATCTAGGTAGTACTTGATCACCCAGGGTATACGATGTGGCTATGACTGAATGCTTTCGAGAATATGTTAAAACCGAGCATTTAGTAGGGTTGTGATCTAGCTTATTTCTTAGACAATAATCCTCCAAACGACGTAAATCCTCCTGAAGCGTAATCATGTCCACCTGAGATGATATTGTGGCATAGATTTTCATATCATCAGCGAAACACAGCAATTTGGATGAAGTCAGGCAAGAGTCGATGTCGTTGATGTAAATGATGAAAAGCAATGGGCCGAGCAATGAACCCTGGGGCACTCCACTGGGAACAGGCATCCAACCAGACATATAATTGCTTAATACTACTGCTTGGGACCTGTTCTCCAGATAAGAAGAGAACCATCTGAGCAAGTCACCTCGTATTCCCATGCCACAAAACTTCGCTAGAAGGATGTCGTGGTCGATCCGATCAAAGGCCTTACTATAATCAGTATACACGACATCGACCTGCTTACCGTTATCCATGGCTTCGGTTATAAAATTATTGAGGAGGATTAAGTTGGTAACGGTAGATCTGCCCTTCAAAAAACCATGTTGGAATGAACTGAATGAATTTTTGAGAGCACTATATACCTGGTTATAGATAATCCTTTCAAAAATCTTCGCTATAATACAGAGTTTAGATATCGGCCTATAATTAACAATTTCTGTTTTGACTCCTTTTTTAACCCCCGACGAAAAAGAGGGGTGTTATAAGTTTGACGTGTCTGTGTGTCTGTGTGTCTGTGTGTCTGTCTGTGGCACTGTAGCTCTTTAACGGGTGAACCGATTTGAATGCGGTTTTTTTTATTTGAAAGTAGATTCTCTAGCGATGGTTCTTAGACATGTTTCATCAAAATCGGTTCAGCAGTTTTAAAGTTATCAGCTCTTTTGTTTGCTGCGGTAGGGATCTTAGACGCATACCGGATGTTTACTTTGCTTTCAAACATATTATTATAGGTGACCACACTGACCACACAAAACCAAACTAAATTACATTTAAAAAATTTAAAATAAAAATTAAATTAAAAATTTAAAAAAACCCCCAACGCAAAACATAAAAGCGATTATGTAAAAAGTAAAAAATAATACTTTTGTTGAGCCATCAAATGTTTGTTCGTTGAAATGGCGCTATAATGTCGCGGCGGGGTACCGCTAAGTTTAAAGCAATAACTAAATATCTAAAATAGCGAACTGATGGTAACTAGATTTGCAACAAGATTAACAACTAGATTCGCAACAAAAATTTGATAATATCGAAGCAAATTGGTCGGAAATGCTGGTAAATTAATAGACAGTAAATGAAATTAAGGGACTGACTTACTTAAGCGGTACCCCCCCGCGACATTATAGCGCCATTTCAACGAACAAACATTTGATGGCTCAACAAAAGTATTATTTTTTACTTTTTACATAATCGCTTTTATGTTTTGCGTTGGGGGTTTTTTTTAACTTTTAATTTAATTTTTTTATGTATAGGCGTTATAAACGCCGATTTAAAAAGTTCGGGAACAACACAGGTATCCAAGGATTTTTTAAACAGTAACGAGATAGGTTGGGCAATGGAAGTTGCACATCGTACAAGAAATTTCGCTGAAATATTGTCCGGGCCAGCTGCTTTAGTCGTATCCAACTTACCCAGCATGTTACCAACCTCATCAGCATTCACTGCGATACTGCATATATCACACAGACTGGGAGATTCAGTAAAAATAGGGGGCGAATAATCTGAATGACTAGGGCTAGTGTCGAGAAATGTAGAATGGAAGTACATGGAAAACGCCTCGCATATCGATTCACCGGTACGCAACGCTTCGCTATTATAGTTTAAGGTGCTCGGGATTGCATTTGAGTTGTGTCGTTTTTTAACGAAGGTTCAAAAATATTTTGGGTTTTCTGTAATAGATTTTTCAGTTAAATTTAGATAGTGTTCATAACATTCCGATTCTAAAACCTTTACCCTTTCCCGAAGAAGTTTAAATGTCGACTCATCAGCTAAATTACCGTACTTCTTAAACTTTTTAAGATATTTGAATTTTTCTTTAATTGTTTTTATGAGTGCCGAATTGTACCAAGTGGGATATGCTTTATTGCGATGTAATTTTTGAGGAATATATTTAGCGTGTAAATTAAAAATAACTTGATTGAGAAAGGTTACTGAATCATCAATTGATCGTGTCGCAAACTCGAGTTCCCAGTTAGTCGTACAAATATCCTTATTTATAGACTCATAGTCACCCTTATCAAACAGAAATTGCGTCCGTGACGCGCAGTCTAACAGCGGAGCTACAACAAAATCTATATTTATTTGTAGTGCTGGGTGGTAGGCGTCGATGGGAACCAGTGGGCTTGAACATTCAGTCACATTAACCAAATGGTTTGGAAGTACTAAATCTAAAATTTTACCATACCTATTAAGGACACCATTGTACTGACCCAAATCCAGAGTACATAATTCGTCACTAAGTAAAACTTCATCGTGACTATTAGGGTTCATTGGGACTAGCGATTCTTTCTCAGATAGGACCCAGTTAATACCACTCATGTTGAAGTCACCAACGACGAGAAATGTATCAGAAGAGTTGCTCATAACTATTTGGTTTAACTTTGTAAGGTAATTAAGAAGCTGTACAGAAAAAGATAGACCTAAGTTTTGTTGACATAAATAAACAACACAATTATGCATAGTAATAAATTTACGTGTATTACAATTTCTCAGGCGTATACTAAGCCATAGATCCTCCGCTGTAGAATGGAAACTAGGCTGACAAATAACTGATAGTTCCCTACGGGTAGCAATAAGAACACCCCCACCGTGCGATTTTCCGGTTAAAACATAATCCCTATCGCGACGCCACACAATGTACCGTTCGTCAAAGAACTCAGAATTCAATACCCCATCCAATAACCACGTCTCTGTAAGAACAATAATATCATACGAGTTTAGTAACATTTGGCGGTAAAAAGTATCACTTTTAGTTCTAAGCCCACGAACGTTTTGGTAAAAAATATTTAATTCAGCAGCCATTGAAACCATAACCAATAACAGTGTATAAATTTGTATAATCGATTAAAATAAAGCATTTCATTAAATAATATTGTAGAATATGGTAAAATAATACTAAAGAAGTGTAAAGAAGGTAGCATTCAATAAAAGTTGCGCGAGCGCAAGAATCGTACGATGTTGAGTAGTAAACAACTGTGCGAGGAAGCAAGCAATAGTGAGCGGTGCGTGCAAGCGCGAAAGAGTCAAACATATTATAGTGCGGTAAAGCTTTAACGTAAACAGCGCGATAACGAACACAAAGGATACAAGTAGCTAGACAAAGGAAAGGTGTCGAGCTCATTAGCGTGGCAGAGGTGTTAAACCTTTTATAAAACATTATTATGACATGAAGTAAAATGTTATTAAAACAGCAAAGCAGCATTGGACGCGTAAAAACTAAAAAAACATATTAGACAATTTTGTTTAAATCTTCCTCTTTTCTTATGATAAATACTTTTGAATGTTTATTTTTAAGAATATGAATTTTACCATGCTTAATCCATACATACTCATAATATTTATCCTTGGCCAAGACTTTCACTTTGCTTAAAAGCTTTTTGTACTCGACGCTCAGGTGATCGTTGACATACACACGTTGAGAAGGACCCTGGAACCCGATGTCAGAGGTGGATAGGTTCTTATTGGCACGAGCCGCCGCAATGAAATCTTCTTTTGCATACCGGTTTAGGAAACTCACGATGATCAACTTCTCATTTGAATTAAATATAGGCACCCTTGAAATATAGTTCTCCTGGGTTTTGGGACAGTTGTAGTCAACCTTGCGGCCAATAGCATCGATGATCGAATACAAGTTCTCATCCTTTTTAATAGGAACCCCCTTAATTTCGACGTTGTTTAGCCTGGACCGTTGCTCATACGTTGAAAGTAAATACTTCGTACTAGACAAGTCAGACTGCAAGCAATTAACTGTTTCCTGAAGCTTTTCGAGATTAGACACTTTCACTTCAACTTCAACGAGTCTTGCGCCGAGTTCGTCGAGTCTTCCACCAGTGCCCTCACATGTCACCTTGAGCCCAGCCAACTCCTCCTTAATCACTCGAATGTCATCTACCAGGGTCGGTAAGTTGTGTAATTGCCGTTTCATATCACGCAACTCGCTTAACACGGTATCCAGCGTCGCAGGTTCAGGGGTAGGCGCAGCTGGTGATGAGGTTCTGCAGGTGGGGCATTTCCGTTGTGCCATTCTGCTGGCACCCAGCTTCCTCCATCCGGTTTCGGAGATATTTGCACATCCAAAGTCCAGGTGTTTCTTGCAACTCCCACACTGGACGCCATCATTGAACTGTACGTTACAGGCTGCGCACGTTTTCATTTTCGCAAACACTGTGACGGGTGACTAATTACTATCGTGAATAGATTAAAAATATAAAAACTAAATAAATGTAAATGTAATGTAGTAAATGTGTAAAAGGTTGGCGATCTATTTCTCTGAGTGGCGCGTACCGTGCGTCCACACACGAGTGTGCTGTAGAGCACATAATGACAGTACTACTATATGTTGACAGAGAGAAGACAGAGAGCCTGGCCATAATATATTATTATAAACTATTAGGAGCATGTGTGGTTGCTGTTAATAGTTAGACAGGCGTTTGCGTTCCAACTTATATTCCAACACCGAAGCCGGAAGCGGACGCGGACGCGGACTCGGAAGCGGAAGCGGACGCGGACGCGGAAGCCGAAGCCGAAGCCTAAGCCTAAGCCTAAGCCTAAGCCTAAGCCGAAGCCGAAGCCGAAGCCTAAGCCTAAGCCTAAGCCTAAGCTGAAGCCGAAGCCTAAGCCTAAGCCTAAGCCTAAGCCTAAGCCTAAGCCTAAGCCTAAGCCTAAGCCTAAGCCTAAGCCTAAGCCTAAGCCTAAGCCTAAGCCTAAGCCTAAGCCTAAGCCTAAGCCTAAGCCTAAGCCTAAGCCTAAGCCTAAGCCTAAGCCTAAGCCTAAGCCTAAGCCTAAGCCTAAGCCTAAGCCTAAGCCTAAGCCTAAGCCTAAGCCTAAGCCTAAGCCTAAGCCTAAGCCTAAGCCGAAGCCGAAGCCGAAGCCGAAAGCCGACGCGGAAGTGGATGCTGTAGCGGAAGCGGCAGCGGAAGCAAACGCGGAAGCGAACGCGGAAGCGAACGCGGAAGCGAACGCGGAAGCGGAAGCGGAAGCGGTAGCGTTAGCGGAAGCGGAAGCGGACGCGGAAGCGGATGCGGATGCGGAAGCGGACGCTGTAGCGGAAGCGGAAGCGGAAGTGGAAGCGGAAGCGGTTGCGGATGCGGAAGCGGACGCTGTAGCGGAAGCGGAAGCGGACGCGGAAGCGGAAGCGGAAGGTGACGCGGAAGCGGAAGCGGAAGGTGACGCGGAAGCGGAAGCGGATGCGGATGCGGAAGTGGACGCGGAAGCGGATGCGGATGCGGAAGCGGACGCGGAAGCGGAAGCGGCAGCGGAAGCGGCAGCGGAAGCGGAAGCGGACGCGGTAGCGGAAGCGGATGCGGAAGCGGAAGCGGAAGCGGAAGCGGCAGCAGAAGCGGAAGCGGTCGCGGATGCGGAAGCAGACGCTGTAGCGGAAGCGGCAGCGGAAGCGGAAGCGGAAGCGGGCCAAGTATACTGCCTTGCGGAACGCCGTAGGTTACCTTAGCGTCTGAGTTAAAATCTTCCTTTATTTTAACCATCTGTGTACGGTCTATCTAAGCCGAAGCCGAAGCCGAAGCCGAAGTGGAAGCCGAAGCCGAAGCCGAAGCCGAAGCCGAAGCCGAAGCCGAAGCCGAAAGCCGACGCGGAAGTGGATGCTGTAGCGGAAGCGGCAGCGGAAGCGGAAGCGGAAGCAAACGCGGAAGCGAACGCGGAAGCGAACGCGGAAGCGAACGCGGAAGCGGAAGCGGAAGCGGAAGCGGCAGCGTCAGCGGAAGCGGAAGCGGACGCGGAAGCGGATGCGGAAGCGGACGCTGTAGCGGAAGCGGAAGCGGAAGTGGAAGCGGAAGCGGTTGCGGATGCGGAAGCGGACGCTGTAGCGGAAGCGGCAGCGGAAGCGGAAGCGGACGCGGAAGCGGAAGCGGACGCGGAAGCGGAAGCGGAAGGTGACGCGGAAGGGGACGCGGAAGCGGAAGTGGATGCGGATGCGGAAGCGGACGCGGAAGCGGAAGCGGCAGCGGACGCGGAAGCGGAAGCGGCAGCGGAAGCGGAAGCGGCAGCGGAAGCGGACGCGGTAGCGGAAGCGGATGCGGAAGCGGACGCGGAAGCGGAAGCGGAAGCGGCAGCGGAAGCGGAAGCGGTCGTGGATGCGGAAGCAGACGCTGTAGCGGAAGCGGCAGCGGAAGCGGAAGCGGGCCAAGTATACTGCCTTGCGGAACGCCGTAGGTTACCTTAGCGTCTGAGTTAAAATCTTCCTTTATTTTAACCATCTGTGTACGGTCATAGAGAAAGTCTTTAAAAATGTTCAGGGCATTTCCGCGAATACCAACTCTATCCAGCTTATCCACAAGAGCGGGAATTGAAACGGTGTCGAAGGCCTTGGCTAGGTCGAGAAAGACGCCAACACATTTCTGTTTTGTGTCTAGCTTACGCGTGACATGGTCTACTAACTGACTAACTGCGTCTTCAGTGCTCTTTCCCGACCTAAAACCATATTGGGAATCTGCTAGTATTTTGTTGCGTTCTAAGAAATTTATGAGTCTACTGTTGAGCAACTTTTCCAGAATTTTCGACATAGTTGTTAGGACTGAAATGGGCCGATAGTTTTGAACATTGTCCTTCTCCCCACCCTTGTGAACAGGCGTAATGAGGGATTTTTTGAAAACAGGCTGTTTGCATGGTGACTCGCTCAACTCGTCGCGGTCGCTCAACTTAGACTACCCCGGAGCTACACAAGTACACAATATGAAGACGTGGAATTGCATGTCCTATGCGATGCGAGCGAACAAGCGTACGCGACCGTGGCCTATTGGAGAATCAAGCAATGCGACGGGACCATAAGTGTCGCACTGGTCGCCGCCAAGGCTAAGGTGGCGCCGCGACGGGTGCAAACCATCCCTAGGCTGGAGCTACAAGCGGCGGTCATAGGGGCCCGCCTCGCCGATACTATAAGAAAGGAGCATCGCATAAAAATCAGCAGAACAGTGTACTGGACCGATTCTTCCACGGTCGTGCACTGGATACAGCACGACACGCGACGCTACACGCCGTTCGTCGCGCACCGCCTGGGGGAGATCGCCGAGCTCACTGCAAAAGAAGAATGGCGCTGGCTACCAACAGAGAATAACGTTTTCCCTTGGCGCTTGTGAAGTCAACGGGGCGGGGAAGAGAGCGCTTCCATGTTTTGAGTGCAAGCAAAAATGAACTTAGTGGTGGTCAGGCGAGTGTGACCACGATAGTACATGCGGTACAGCACAGACCTACCTACATACGAAGAAAATTCTATCATAGTAAGTGATATTTGTAATTTGATCGCCGGCGCCTCTTGACGCCTTTTTTTTTTTTTTTACGCGGTGGAAATCCTCCTGGACTTGACGGAGGTCGGGACGACGAGGACGAGGAGGATGGACGAGGACGGTGACGGAGGGGCATGCCGGACTCTTACCGGCTAAAACCACCGCGGTGTTCCACCTCTGCCTATGGCCGGGGGAGCGGGATTCGCATAAGCATTCACCGCTCCCCCGACAGGCCATGACCTGCTGTTCGTCAGCAGGTCCCACCTCCCCGTGCGGCCATTTCCATAGCGGCCGCACCCACTCTCGAGTGGCGCGCGTGGAACACTGCGCCGCCAACTCGGGCCTATCTGGTCGGACGACGAACGCCCCTGGGCGGACCAGGGGCGTTCGTCGTCCGCCAGCAGGCCACCTCTCATGGAGGTCGCAGATCGTTTTGCACCCTTCTCGGGCGCCCGGTGCGTCTTCTGCGGGAGGGGAGAGAGGATACGGCTTCTCCCGCTCGGCTGCCTCCTTTGCAGACATGACCTCCTCACAAAAGGAGGCAACCCCGTCCCATGCACTCTCGCTCTCGACCATCGATTGAACGACGGCCGGGAGCGAAAGATCGCTCCCGCCTAATGCCGCGACGAGGTCGCGGCGCAGCCCTGCCCAGGCTGGAGGTGTGCCTCTTGACGCCTGGACGTGATTTATCAAATTCAAATTAAATTCAAATTAATTTATTCGCAATAAGTGTTGGTACAATTTCGGTCTTAAAAGAAATAATTATACAGGTCCATAACACTTAGTCATAATGAATGTGACATGCAAACATTTGGGTTCATACTTATTATTAATTAATTATAATTCAAAAATTAAAATTAAGTGGCATTTTGCAATATTATTAGATACATTTTTTTATTAAATACTATTAATGTCCAGGGGTAAATGATTATGATTGTTATTTAATTTTTAATCTCTTATCAAATATGGCGTTTACTGAGTAGAAATTCTTTTCCCTTAACCATACTTTAAGACACCTTGCAAATTTATTCACGGGCAAGATTTTAATGCTGTCAGGTATAGCATTAAAAATGCGACCACACATTGCATAGCTATTCTTACTATATAATGCTGTCCTTGGAATTATGGGCAAAACTATTCTATTTCTGTGCCTAATGCTTTTTGAGAACATTTCATGAGCTTTTTTAAATAGCTCCGGGTGCATTTTAACAAAAATGTACAAACTTGGAAGGGTTAGTATCTTGAATTTTTTGAAAAAGGGTTTGCAAGATTCCCATGGTCGTATTCCGGCTATGGCGCGTATGATTTTTTTCTGTGCGATGAAAACTCTCTCACTTTCTGTTGCGTAGCCCCATGTAATGACACCATATCTTAATACAGAATCAACGTACCCATAGTATGCGGCGAGTACTGTTTTTGACGCTGATGTTTTTGATAGTTCATATAGAACGTAAACGAATTTATTTATTTTACTAGCTTCTGCCCGCGACTTTGTACGCGGATCCTGTTGCTTATGCCAGCGACAACGGGGTCGGCAAAATCGAAGATCTGATACGTCTGATGTCGAATTCTAAGAGCCCGGGGACGGGAAACCAACGGGATGCGCGATACGATTCGAGATGTTCAAAAAGTACAATTTTGAATCATACCTCCGATGGCGGAATATGTGGCGTAGTCAATCTTAGGAGTATACGTAAATGCACTCCGTTCCTTATCAACCCAAGGAAGGTCGCCATGCCCTACGGCTATATCTGAGACACATTCGATTCTTTAGATGATATCGACATTCTGTTCAGAGAATGTCGAAGTCGATCAGAATTCAAACGTTCGTTGTGCTCTTCTTCTGTCTCTTCATACCGTACTCCAGCAAATCTTTCTCTCTTACTTTCTAACTGATTATGAATATTTTGTTGTGTGCGTGTTCGGGACAATGTATGATAATCTCGATCAGCACTCGTTTCAAAAGACCTGTTAGTTAGATGTGCGAATACGCTGAGAACTCAAGCGTGATTCTGTATCGGTAAACGTTTCCGATTCGCATGTCGCTCACGATCAGCGGACAGTCGCGCATCACGTTCCGCACTTGTCTCTAGAAACCTAGAAGCAGATGCGTAGATACGCTGAGAACTCAAGCGCAATTCTCTATCCATGAACGTCTCCGACTCGCGAGACAATGCGTGACGTTCACGATAAGCGGTCAGTCGCGCATCACGTTCCCCACTTGTCTCTAGAGACCTAGAAGTCGATGCGTAAATACGCTGAGAACGCAGACGTGCTTCGCGATCTGAAGAGTTTTCTACGGAGCGATTTGCAGCCTGATGTTCTCGAACAGCATCAAGTCTCTCCTGACGCTCTTCGGTAGATTCTTGGGGTCTTATGATCCTCAATCTTTTAGCTCCTTTGGAACATTGGGAAAGATTTGACCTCTTTCTAGGCATGGTTATAGTTTTATTGTGAAGAGATACCTGATCAATTAAAATCTAAGTGACTGCTCCCCTGCGTTACCGGGTAGGCTACCGTGTAAAGGAAATTAAACACTCAAATAACATAAGCAGGAAGTCATATTTAAACGATAAATAAAAAGGGAGTTTTGACCAGCGTCATCAAAAATCAGTCCTATACTGTTACCGCCTTCACCGCGTGGCTAGGTACTCCCAGCTTATGTTATTTTATAATATACAGTGAAATTAGTGACAGCTTTACAGTAATAAAATTAGTGATAGCTTGATTTCCACATCAGATGTTTCTGATCTGCGATTTTTATAAGTCAACAGGAAATGCTCATCAGACCGAACAACTTTGCTAAGACGTCATTCCTATTATGTGTTATGGTGTAGCTGGGCTCTTGCAGTTCCACATCAGGTGTTCCAGATCTTCAAATTTATTCTCTCAGCAGAATATGCTCATCACGTGGAACAATTTTTGCTATGGTACCATTTTTGTATCTCTTATAGTTTAGCTGGTCTGTTGCAGATCTGCATCAGGTGTTCAAGTTTCCAAGATAAATAAATAAATAAATTCTTTATTTTCTCTTCCACAAATAAAAATTACAAAACACAACATAATATGTAGACACCAAATTCCAACTAATAATAAAAGGAACTGAACTTACAAAGGACAACATTGAGAATTTGAGCAAGGTGTTACAAAGGTGAGAATATTTTATTCGTGGGAGACTGGTGCCTAAACTAAGCCGAAGATAAATTATAGCCTATATGTTGCCCAGACTTAATACCTATACAACAAAAAAAAAACATTCAAATCCGTCCAGCAGTTCCGAAGATAAGCGTGTACAAACAAACAGACAAACAGACAGAATTTTTTTTTTGGATTCGTGCTCTATTACTGTTTCTAAACCCCCCTCAATTTTTTTTTTTTTAATATATTCAATGTACAGACGTTGTTTTTTTACTGTTTTATTATATGTAATATTTTTTTAATATATTCAATGTACAGACATAGTTTTTTTACTGTTTTATTGTATGTAATACAATAAAATTACATACTTTATAGATTTATATATTTATTATATAATATATAGATTACATACTTTATTTACGTGGGCCTTCCAGTTGCAGTGTTTATCAATCGTGATACCAAGAAATGTCGTTTCATTTATTTCTTTTAATTTAATTCCTCTGTAACTGATGTCTAATGTCTTGTTTTCTCGTCCATATGTAGTAAATTGGGGTACACTACATAAATACGAAAAACTTTATTCCGAAAGTCAGAAATACGAATTTCAAAATACCGATTTTCATATTTCCGAATAGTTCAAAATTCCTAATATGGCAACTCCGATTTATCATTCATCCTATTTTTATAATTCTAAAATTTCAAAATTCCGAACGTTTATAATTACTATTCTCAAAATACCGAGTTTCAAAAGATCGAATAACAAAAAGTCCGACATAATGAAAATTCCGAACATCAAAAATACGAATTCCGATTATTAAAATTCCGATTATCTTTATCGTTATCGTGCAATCGTTTATCGTGCAAGCAAGCATGCAGCATGCAAGCAAGCATGCAGCGTGCAAGCAAGCATGCAGCGTGCAAGCAAGCATGCAGCATGCAAGCAAGCAAGCATGCATCATGCAAGCGAGCATGCAAGCGAACATGCAACATGCAGCAGGCATGGTTTCTGTCACGGCTACGGCGTTGCGCGCCTACGCGAATTTAAATTACACTCTACGGTTAGGGCAGACAAGACTACGTGGAGTCGGTTTCACAGCATTCGTTTCTGTCATTAACTTTTGTAGCACAACATATTGACTTTTTAAGATTATTTTTGTTATTGTCTTTCTTTTTATACCTATATATTTTTGTTGAAATAAATTCCATAGAAAAATACACCGAATAAACAATATTTGTTAAAAAGTAATTCTACTGTTTGATAAATTTGTTAAACAAAAAAAATTGATTAAAAATTCTTTGAATTGTGTTTCTGTGAAATATGTTTCATTCAAGTAAATAGTCTTTGAAACAATAATAGTCGAAATAAAAATACAAGAACGAAATATTATATGAAACATTTTCTGGAAAACGAAATTCTATGAAATTTCTGTCTGCGAAACAAGGGGACACCATTTTGAATATATATGCGTAGCTGAATTGAATCAGAATCCTAATTTTAACAGTTTTTTCGAAATATTGAAATTCGGAATTTCGTTTTTCGGACCGAGAACTCATCGAGCATTTGATTCTTCGAACATATGAAAATCGGAAAACAAACAAATCGGATTTACGACATTCGGTAACATAACTTTCGTGATTTAAAATAATAGAGATTATAATTTTTAGGTATTATGAAATTCGGACTATTGAAAATCGGAATATCGAAATTCGGAATAAAATATTTCGGAATATTTGGGTGTTCCCAGTAAATTGAATAAAATTTGTTTTTGTCAGGTTTACTCGTAGATTATTTTCGTCAAGCCATGTTATTATCGATTCAATTGTATTATTTATGTCAGTTGTATATTTATTAATGTCAGTATTATTCGATGTCATTATTAATGATATGTCATCAGCGAATAGAAAACAGGGGTGGTTAGTAACTTCAGGAAGGTCATTAATATAAAGTAAAAACAATAGGGAACTAAGCACCCCCCCTTGGGGCACACCAGACCTGTTTTGTTTGTAATTTGACCTGTATGATTTTAGTTCCAGTTTACTGTCAATTTTTTCGATTTCTACACACTGCATTCTGTTATTTAAATAGCTTGCTATCCATTGACCCGTTTCCTTGATCCGTTTCCCGTATCCCATACTTTTCTAATTTGTCTATCAGGAGTTTGTGTGATACGAAGTCGAAGGCCATGTCAAAAAATATGCCTGTTGTCTGAATCCGCTTAGCTAAATTAGTCACAATTGTGTGAATTACATGCTAATGTTGTGGACTTTCCTTTTTGAAAACCGTATTGTTCTTCCCTTAGGATAGCATGCTTATCGATGAATTGAGTAAGACGTTTATGCATGGCAGTTTCAAAGATTTTTGATATGATGGGTATGAGAGTAATTGGTCTGTAGTTATCTAGATCTTCCTTGTTACCTTTTTTGTGTAGAGGTTTTACAACCGATTGTTTAAGTAGGTTAGGAAAACAACCTGCTTCAGTAGATTGATTAACTAAAAACGTTAAGACGGGTGTTAATTCAACTGAACAACATTTTAGAATTTTTGTTGCTATCTCATCGTAACCTACTGAGTTTGCGTTGTTTAGAGATAGTATAATTCTGTGTATCTCTTCGTATCCATATGGTCTTAGGAAAATAGTATCACTTACCGATTGTATAAAGCTAACGCGAGTATTGCTATGGGTATCGTTTGTTAGTCATTGAATGTTTCAGCAATTTTGTCCGGGCTATTACTACAGTACTATTGTTCCTTATGTTTTCTATGAATTGTTTGCTTTTACTACCGACGGACTCATTTTTTATCAGCTGCCATGCTGCTTTGCTTTTGTTTTTAGAAGTACAAATAAATCGATGATTAATTCTTTTAATAGACCCATGTATACAACGCCGTAGGAGCTTCGAGTATTTTTTAAACTTTGTTTTGTTTTCGATAGTTTTGTTAGTGTAGTATTTGTTTCGTAATGATCTTTTTGTTTTGCAGCTTACTCTAATTCCTTTAGATATCCATTTCAGGGGTCGGTCCCTGTTTGAAATCTTTATTCTTCTGATAGGGAAACATAATTTATAGAATAGATATATTTGATCGTAGAACTTTCCGTAAGCTATATTAATATCGGTTTCTTTAAATACATCTGAAAACGATAGTTCAGACATACATTCATTCACATACATTCTAATGTGATGTTTATTATAGTCTCTCTTATATATTGAGTATTCTGTCAAGGTTGGTTCTTTGTTTCTCACGGGTATACTTAATAGCTGTGCAGTATTGTGATCAGAAAGACCCAGATGTAAAAGTTCACCTTTAGCAGATTTGATGTTGCTAATTATATGGTCTATACAAGAATTTTGTCGTGTTGGTTCTTGAATATGGAGCACTAGACCATAGTCATTTTTGCATAGTGGGGTTGATTATGCTGGTCCAATTATTGGAGGACAACGAAAGGTCGTGGCCACCGTTCATACAAGGGCTATATATGCCTGTTTGTATGCATGGTCACACGTGCACTGCATCTAGAAGCAGTGAGTGATATGAGCACTCAAACCTTTTTAGCGGCGTTTAGACATTTTGTCTCGAGACGAGGACATTGCGCCAAACTGTGGAGTGACAATGGCACCACGTTTGTAGGTGCCTCCAGGGAGTTGCAGCAGTTGACAGCTATCCAACCCTCCATAGCCGAACACCTCGAAGCGAATGGTACGGAGTGGCACTTCATTCCTCCTCACAGTCCCAACTTTGGCGGACTTTGGGAAGCAGGAGTGAAGTCCACAAAGTTCCATTTGGAACGAGTGATCGGTGAAGCGACTCTGACGTTTGAAGAACTGACGACCCTCCTCAGTCAAGTAGAAGCGTGTTTGAACTCGCGACCTATAAGCACAATTAAGGTTGATGATCCTGGTGAACCGCTACCAATAACTCCTGGACATTTTCTAATTGGAGAGTCCTTAGTAAATGTACCAGATAACAAGTACGAAGCCTCAAATGTTAATTATTTACCACGCTGGCAATTCATTCAACGAATGCTTCAGTCGTTTTGGAGACGTTGGTATCACGAATATCTTGTTACTTTGATATTCCCAAGTTGCTGAGCCAAAAATTGGAGACATTGTGTTAATCAAAGAAGACGACTTGCCGCCAAGTCGTTTGCTGATGGGTAGGAAAGTACAAAAACATCCTGGTGACGATAACATCACCCGTGTGGTCACGTTACGCACCAAATCCTCAACAATCAAAAGGCCAACATCCAAAATATGTATTTTACCCGTAGTCGAATAAGAAAGCTGTATTGTATTTATTGTTTACATATACTTTAACTATGATTTTACAACTATTATACACTTTTTATCATGTTAAAATCAATTTATACAACCATTTTACCATCAACTGTTTAAAATCATATTATACACCTATTTTAAGTTTTTATTTACACTGTTTACAATTTGTATGAAATTGTTTAAAGTACACCTTATTTACAACCTAGAATAAATTATGTTTAGCTTTAAGTTATTGTAACATTCTTGTTAGTGATACCTATACGAACCATAGCTTCTAGATTTTAGTTCAAATTATTTTCATGTAGTACAAATGTTTAGTTCAACTTGCTACCGCAATGTGCCACTTAAGTTCAATTTAGGAGGACGTTCCGTCAGTAACGTCCTTGGTGGGCGGTATGTTTAAGACGGAATTATTTGTAAAGCTTCCAGCGCGCTCGATAGATGGCGTTGGCGTCGATTTAAAAGTCGCTATGGCTTCGTTACCGTGGTTAGGCTAAATAGGCAAATATGTTTTTTAATAAAATGTCATGGCGGCACCACACTGCGCTATGCGCTATGCGTTATGCGCCTTATTCGCCCGCATACGACGAAGTGTGGAGGGTTTATTCGTCTATATTTGCTTTATTCGCCCGCATAACGCATAAGCGCGAATAGCAAATACGCCTATCCGTCCACCTGTCGGTTTTTAGACACACTTCAAAGGACACGAATAAGCCGAATATGCGTGTCGACTGCCCACACTTCGTTCACTCATTCACTCGTGTTCGCTCGCTTACGGTGGTCGTGTCGGACATTATACTCTAATCTGTAAAAGTAGCAGCCACAGTCAACACATTAATTTTGTTTTTTCAAAAGCCAAACGCACCACATATGTTTGGCACACAAGCACGAAGTGTGGATGGCGTGTTTGTTGTACGCTCACATAACAAATATTTGGCGAATACAGTGTAGCCGCATAGCAAATAACGCATAACGAAGTGTGGTGCCGCCATGAGATCAGTACACAGTGGTTTTATTTTCGATTCTCGCTAGTGTACCATTCAGGTCAACCTCCCCAAATACCATCAGGCTAAGGCCAGGCAGCAGGCAGGCAGGCAGGCAGGGGGTAGGCTATGTAATAATTATGACTATGTAATTAATGGTAACCAGTAATTATAAGCTTGCCCAACAATTTACGGAGTTCCACGTTGGTAAAACTTTTATCATGCCTATTATTTTGTCCAGCATATATTGTGCTTAGCGTTGCGATGAGTTCTGCACTTCATCGTCGAAAAGGTGCTTAAAGACTGCGACTGTGAGGTGCTAACAAGGGTCAAACCTTTTAGGATACTTTCTTAAAAACGCCGTCATTGACCCGTTGCGATCCAGTGTTTCCTGAAAACTCAGATTAAGTACATTAAGGGTCCTTCGACACGGATATAGTGGGGAATAGACTTGAAGACTTCGTACTACAGCAGCAGAATCTACAGAAACAGGGACGAGCGCCACGGAGACTTCGGCGCTTCCGCTTCCGCGTCCGCCACAGCGTCCGCTTCCGCCTCCTCTTCCGCCTCCTCTTCCGCTTCCGCTTCCGCTTCCGCGTTCGCTTCCGCTGCCGCTTCCACTGCCGCTTCCGCTTCCGCTTCTGCAGCCGCTTCCGCTGCCGCTTCCGCTGCCGCTTCCGCTGCCGCTTCCACTGCCGCTTCCGCTGCCGCTTGGCGGTGTTAGCCGCAGGTGGCGATATTAGCAACAGGTGGCGATATTAGCCACAGGTGGCGATATTAGCCGCAGGTGGCGATTTAGCAACAGGTGGCGATATTACCAACAGGTGGCAGGTGGCAGGTGGCCGCTTCCACTTTCCGCTTTCGCTTCCGCTGTCGCTTCCGCTGCCGCTTCCGCTGCCGCTTCCGCTGCCGCTGCCGCTTCCGCTTCCGCTTCCGCTGCCGCTTCCGCTGCCGCTGCCGCTTCCGCTGCCGCTTCCGATGCCGCTTCCGCTGCCGCTTCCGCTGCCGCTTCCGCTGCCGCTTCCGCTGCCGCTGCCGCTTCCGCTGCCGCTTCCGCTGCCGCTTTCGCTGCCGCTTCCGCTGCCGCTTCCGCTGCCGCTTCCGCTGCCGCTTCCGCTGCCGCTTCTGCAGCCGCTTCCGCTGCCGCTTCCGCTGCCGCTTCCGCTGCCGCTTCCACTGCCGCTTGGCGGTGTTAGCCGCAGGTGGCGATATTAGCAACAGGTGGCGATATTAGCCACAGGTGGCGATATTAGCCGCAGGTGGCGATTTAGCAACAGGTGGCGATATTACCAACAGGTGGCAGGTGGCAGGTGGCCGCTTCCACTTTCCGCTTTCGCTTCCGCTGTCGCTTCCGCTGCCGCTTCCGCTGCCGCTTCCGCTGCCGCTTTCGCTTCCGCTGCCGCTTCCGCTGCCGCTTCCGCTGCCGCTGCCGCTTCCGCTGCCGCTTCCGATGCCGCTTCCGCTGCCGCTTCCGCTGCCGCTTCCGCTGCCGCTTCCGCTGCCGCTGCCGCTTCCGCTGCCGCTTCCGCTGCCGCTTCCGCTGCCGCTTTCGCTGCCGCTTCCGCTGCCGCTTCCGCTGCCGCTTCCGCTGCCGCTTCCGCTGCCGCTTCCGCTGCCGCTTCCGCTGCCGCTTCCGCTGCCGCTTCCGCTGCCGCTTCCGCTGCCGCTTCCGCTGCCGCTTCCGCTGCCGCTTCCGCTGCCGCTTCCGCTGCCGCTTCCGCTGCCGCTTCCGCTGCCGCTTCCGCTGCCTCTTCCGCTGCCGCTTCCGCTGCCGCTTCCGCTGCCGCTTCCGCTGCCGCTTCCGCTGCCGCTTCCGCTGCCGCTTCCGCTGCCGCTTCCGCTTCAGCCGCAGGTGGCGATATTAGCAACAGGTGGCGATATTAGCCGCAGGTGGCGGTGTTAGCCGCAGGTGGCGATATTAGCCGCAGGTGGCGATATTAGCAACAGGTGGCGATATTAGCAGCAGGTGGCGGTGTTAGCCGCAGGTGGCGATATTAGCCGCAGGTGGCGATATTACCAACAGGTGGCGATATTAGCAACAGGTGGCGATGTTAGCCACAGGTGGCGATATTACCCGCAGGTGGCAATATTAGCCGCAGGTGGCGATATTAGCCGCAGGTGGCGATATTAGCAACAGGTGCCGATATTAACAGCAGGTGGCGATATTAGCAGCAGGTGGCGGTGTTAGCCACAGGTGGCGATATTAGCAACAGGTGGTGTTGTTAGCCGCAGGTGGCGGTATTAGCCGCAGGTGGCTGTATTAGCCGTAGGTGGCGATATTAACCGCAGGTGGCAATATTAGCCGCAGGTGGCGCTATTAGCCGCAGGTGGCGTTGTTAGCCGCAGGTGGCGATTTTAGCAACAGGTGGCGATATTACCAACAGGTGGCGGTATTAACCGCAGGTGGCGGTATTAGCCGCAGGTGGCGTTGTTAGCCGCAGGTGGCGATATTATCCGCAGGTGGCGTTGTTAGCCGCAGGTGGCGATATTACCAACAGGTGGCGCTATTATCCGCAGGTGGCTGTATTAGCCGTAGGTGGCGATATTAGCCGCAGGTGGCGATATTATCCGCAGGTGGCGTTGTTAGCCACAGGTGGCGATATTACCAACAGGTGGCGATATTAGCAACAGGTGGCGCTATTATCCGCAGGTGGCTGTATTAGCCGTAGGTGGCGATATTAACCGCAGGTGGCGTTGTTAGCCGCAGGTGGCGATATTACCAACAGGTGGCGATATTAGCAACAGGTGGCGATATTACCAACAGGTGGCGATATTAGCAACAGGTGGCGGTATTAGCCGCAGGTGGCGGTATTAGCCGCAGGTGGCTGTATTAGCCGTAGGTGGCGATATTAGCCGCAGGTGGCGATATTATCCGCAGGTGGCGCTATTATCCGCAGGTGGCTGTATTAGCCGTAGGTGGCGATATTAGCCGCAGGTGGCGATATTATCCGCAGGTGGCGTTGTTAGCCACAGGTGGCGATATTACCAACAGGTGGCGCTATTATCCGCAGGTGGCTGTATTTGCCGTTGGTGGCGATATTAGCCGCAGGTGGCGATATTATCCGCAGGTGGCGTTGTTAGCCGCAGGTGGCGATATTACCAACAGGTGGCGATATTAGCAACAGGTGGCGCTATTATCCGCAGGTGGCGTTGTTAGCCGCAGGTGGCGATATTACCAACAGGTGGCGATATTAGCAACAGGTGGCGCTATTACCCGCAGGTGGCTGTATTAGCCGTAGGTGGCGATATTACCAACAGGTGGCGGTATTAACCGCAGGTGGCGGTATTAGCCGCAGGTGGCGTTGTTAGCCGCAGGTGGCGATATTATCCGCAGGTGGCGTTGTTAGCCGCAGGTGGCGATATTACCAACAGGTGGCGATATTAGCAACAGGTGGCGATATTAGCCGCAGGTGGCGTTGTTAGCCGCAGGTGGCGTTGTTAGCCGCAGGTGGCGATATTACCAACAGGTGGCGATATTAGCAACAGGTGGCGATATTACCAACAGGTGGCGATATTAGCAACAGGTGGCGGTATTAGCCGCAGGTGGCGGTATTAGCCGCAGGTGGCTGTATTAGCCGCAGGTGGCGATATTAGCCGTAGGTGGCGATATTAGCCGCAGGTGGCGATATTATCCGCAGGTGGCGCTATTAGCCGCAGGTGGCGTTGTTAGCCGCAGGTGGCGATTTTAGCAACAGGTGGCGATATTACCAACAGGTGGCGGTATTAACCGCAGGTGGCGGTATTAGCCGCAGGTGGCGTTGTTAGCCGCAGGTGGCGATATTATCCGCAGGTGGCGTTGTTAGCCGCAGGTGGCGATATTACCAACAGGTGGCGCTATTATCCGCAGGTGGCTGTATTAGCCGTAGGTGGCGATATTAGCCGCAGGTGGCGATATTATCCGCAGGTGGCGTTGTTAGCCACAGGTGGCGATATTACCAACAGGTGGCGATATTAGCAACAGGTGGCGCTATTATCCGCAGGTGGCTGTATTAGCCGTAGGTGGCGATATTAACCGCAGGTGGCGTTGTTAGCCGCAGGTGGCGATATTACCAACAGGTGGCGATATTAGCAACAGGTGGCGATATTACCAACAGGTGGCGATATTAGCAACAGGTGGCGGTATTAGCCGCAGGTGGCGGTATTAGCCGCAGGTGGCTGTATTAGCCGTAGGTGGCGATATTAGCCGCAGGTGGCGATATTATCCGCAGGTGGCGCTATTATCCGCAGGTGGCTGTATTAGCCGTAGGTGGCGATATTAGCCGCAGGTGGCGATATTATCCGCAGGTGGCGTTGTTAGCCACAGGTGGCGATATTACCAACAGGTGGCGCTATTATCCGCAGGTGGCTGTATTTGCCGTTGGTGGCGATATTAGCCGCAGGTGGCGATATTATCCGCAGGTGGCGTTGTTAGCCGCAGGTGGCGATATTACCAACAGGTGGCGATATTAGCAACAGGTGGCGCTATTATCCGCAGGTGGCGTTGTTAGCCGCAGGTGGCGATATTACCAACAGGTGGCGATATTAGCAACAGGTGGCGCTATTACCCGCAGGTGGCTGTATTAGCCGTAGGTGGCGATATTACCAACAGGTGGCGGTATTAACCGCAGGTGGCGGTATTAGCCGCAGGTGGCGTTGTTAGCCGCAGGTGGCGATATTATCCGCAGGTGGCGTTGTTAGCCGCAGGTGGCGATATTACCAACAGGTGGCGATATTAGCAACAGGTGGCGATATTAGCCGCAGGTGGCGTTGTTAGCCGCAGGTGGCGTTGTTAGCCGCAGGTGGCGATATTACCAACAGGTGGCGATATTAGCAACAGGTGGCGATATTACCAACAGGTGGCGATATTAGCAACAGGTGGCGGTATTAGCCGCAGGTGGCGGTATTAGCCGCAGGTGGCTGTATTAGCCGCAGGTGGCGATATTAGCCGTAGGTGGCGATATTAGCCGCAGGTGGCGATATTATCCGCAGGTGGCGCTATTATCCGCAGGTGGCTGTATTAGCCGTAGGTGGCGATATTAGCCGCAGGTGGCGATATTATCCGCAGGTGGCGTTGTTAGCCACAGGTGGCGATATTACCAACAGGTGGCGATATTAGCAACAGGTGGCGCTATTATCCGCAGGTGGCTGTATTAGCCGTAGGTGGCGATATTAACCGCAGGTGGCGTTGTTAGCCGCAGGTGGCGATATTACCAACAGGTGGCGATATTACCAACAGGTGGCGATATTAGCAACAGGTGGCGCAATTATCCGCAGGTGGCTGTATTAGCCGTAGGTGGCGATATTAGCCGCAGGTGGCGATATTAGCCGCAGGTGGCGATATTATCCGCAGGTGGCGTTGTTAGCCGCAGGTGGCGCTATTATCTGCAGGTGGCTGTTTTTGCCGTTGGTGGCGATATTAGCCGCAGGTGGCGATATTATCCGCAGGTGGCGTTGTTAGCCGCAGGTGGCGATATTACCAACAGGTGGCGATATTAGCAACAGGTGGCGCTATTATCCGCAGGTGGCGTTGTTAGCCGCAGGTGGCGATATTACCAACAGGTGGCGATATTATCCGCAGGTGGCTGTATTAGCCGTAGGTGGCGATATTAACCGCAGGTGGCGTTGTTAGCCGCAGGTGGCGATATTACCAACAGGTGGCGATATTAGCAACAGGTGGCGATATTAGCAACAGGTGGCGATATTACCAACAGGTGGCGATATTAGCAACAGGTGGCGGTATTAGCCGCAGGTGGCGGTATTAGCCGCAGGTGGCTGTATTAGCCGTAGGTGGCGATATTAGCCGCAGGTGGCGTTGTTAGCCGCAGGTGGCGATATTACCAACAGGTGGCGATATTACCAACAGGTGGCGATATTAGCAACAGGTGGCGGTGTTAGCCACAGGTGGCGTTGTTAGCCGCAGGTGGCGATTTTAGCAACAGGTGGCGATATTACCAACAGGTGGCGGTATTAACCGCAGGTGGCGGTATTAGCCGCAGGTGGCGTTGTTAGCCGCAGGTGGCGATATTAGCAACAGGTGGCGGTATTAACCGCAGGTGAAGTTCAAATAAGGTTGTTGCTAGTTTCATTTTAAAACACTAATTTCATCCTGAGGGTGTCGTAGAAGGTGATCAAAGGAAAATTCGGAAGTCAGGCAGCAGCGGCTTTCGTGTACTCTAAAACATCACTGCGATCCCCAAGACGCCTGCCAAGTGTGGGTATTTTGGCAAATCTCTCCCCCCCCACTCCTTATGGGGGGGCTTTTGTTCTACAGTGGACGTCTTCCGGCCGCTGATGATGATGATGATGAAAACTTTAAGCCAATTAACAATGTTGGTGGTCTAAACAACAATACGGGAAACTCGCGATCTGTTATGTTAGGGAATATTGAAGAACAACGAGAACATAGGAACATTTAACTGAAGAAATAATCGCGGTAGGTACGAACAAGTTGAATATATTATAACAATTGAATGATTCCTAACGGTCCAATGACCACCTCTGCCGAAGACGTCCATTGCTGGACATAGACTTCCCCTAAACGTCACCAAAACGATCGATATTTGGTCCCCACATGACATGGCATGATGGCCGCGCAACCAGTGGCTAAGGCAACCGCCCATCATGCATGAGATTGCCGGTTCGATATCGGGCTATGACTTTTTAAATTCATAATTTTGTTTTTTCTAACTTTGTCTTGGATATCACTGACATTGGTGAAGAAAAATATCGTGAGGGAATCTGGAATACTAATATCATCATGTCAACCTTTAGACGCCCACTGCTGGGCATAGGTCTCCCCCAAAAGGGGTTCAGCCGTAATGGCCATGCTTGGCCGATGCATGTTGGCGATCGCAGTAGGTGTTATGGGACACAGAAGGACGCTACTGCCCATCCTCTGTTCAATAACCCTCTGTCGCCTTCTACGACACTCACGGGTAGAAATGGGGTGGTGCTATTAGCGACCGGCACCACACGGCACAATACTAATATAGTAATCTATACTTATAATAAAACAGTAAAAAAACTGTGTCTGTACATTGAATATATTTAAAAAATAATAATTGAGGGGGGTTTAGAAACAGTAATAGAGCACAAATCCAAAAAAAAAATTCTGTCTGTTTGTTTGTTTGTTTGTACACGCTAATCTTCGGAACTGCTGGACGGATTTGAATCTTTTTTTTTTGTTGTATAGGTATTAAGTCTGGGCAACATATAGGCTACAATTTATCTTGGAAACTTGAACACCTTATGCAGATCCGCAACAGACCAGCTAAACTATAAGAGATACAAAAATGGTACCATAGCAAAAATTGTTCCACGTGATGAGCATATTCTGCTGAGAGAATAAATTTGAAGATCTGGAACACCTGATGTGGAACTCCAAGAGCCCTGCTATACCATAAAACATAATAGGAATGACGTCTTAGCAAAAGTTGTTCGGTCTGATGAGCATATCCTGTTGACTTATAAAAATCGATGATCAGAAACATCTGATGTGGAAATCAAAGCTATCACTAATTTTATTACTGTAAAGCTGTCACTAATTTCACTGTATATTCCTTCCACTTTATAAAATAAAATAAATAAAATAAAATAAAATATACAGAGCCATCAAAATTTCCGAGGGGGATGCTTGAAGGACCATGTCCAAGTGTGGAAGGAGCTTGGGGCAAACCAGTTCATGATAAATATAGTTACCAGAGGCCGCCTGCCTTTCAAGTTAAAACCACCACTCAGATGTTTAACAGCAAAAATGCTGAAGAAGTTCAACACAAGAACCTCCCCCGTGATGACGACAATAATAAAGATTTAATAGACAAAAGAATTTTGGAGGTGCCCCCAGTTTTGAATTCTGGTTTCCTTTCCAAAATGTTTCTTGTAAAGAAGCAAGATGGGGGCTGTCGCCCCATATTCGACCTCAGGGGGCTCAACAGATATGTAGCAACCAAGCATTTTCAGTTAGTGTTCCAGACAGACGTTGCAGACTTCTTACAAGAAAACGATTAGATGGCGAAGATAGACCTCCAACAAGCCTATTTTCATTTACCAATTTCAGAACCACATCGCCGTTTCCTAAGGGTATTTTTTACAACAACCAAGTGCTTCAATTAACAGCACTACCTTTTGGCCTGTCTTCTGCCCCCCGAACTTGGCTTTCGGCTTTCGGCTTTGGCTTTGACTTTGGCTTTGGCTTTGGCTTGGGCTTCACTTTAAGAATTAAAAAATAATACGACTCACCAGATTCGGCAGATAATAGATCAGCTGGCTTAATGGTACAGATATCTACTCGCTTTTCAACTTGACTGTTAACAGAGTCACCGCTTCCGCTTTCGCATCCGAGTCCGCGTCCGCTTTCGGCTTCGGCTTTCGGCTTCCGGCTTCGGCTTTCGGCTTTCGGCTTTCGGCTTTGGCTTCCGCTTCCGCTTCCACTTCCGCCTCCGCTTCCACTTCCGCTTCCACGTCCGCTTCCGCTGCCGCTTCCGCCACCGCTTCCGCTGCCGCTTCCGCCACCGCTTCCGCTGCCGCTTCCGCTACCGCTGCCGCTTCCGCTGCAGCTTCCGCTGCCGCTTCCGCTTCAGCTGCCGCTTCCGCTTCCGCTGCCGCTTCCGCTGCCGCTTCCGCTGCCGCTTCCGCTGCCGCTTCCGCTGCCGCTTCCGCTGCCGCTTCCGCTGCCGCTTCCGCTGCCGCTTCCGCTGCCTCTTCCGCTGCCGCTTCCGCTTCCACTGCCGCTTTCGCTTCCGAGTCCGCGTCCGCTTCCGGCTTCGGCTTTCGGCTTTCGGCTTCCGGCTTCGGCTTTTGCCTTTCGGCTTTCGCCTTTCGGCTTTCGGCTTTCGGCTTTGGCTTTGGCTTCCGCTTCCACTTCCGCCTCCGCTTCCACTTCCGCTTCCGCTTCCGCTTCCGCTTCCGCTTCCACGTCCGCTTCCGCTGCCGCTTCCGCTGCCGCTTCCGCTGCCGCTTCCGCTGCCGCTTCCGCTTCCGCTTCCAATTCCGCTTCCGCTTCCACTTCCGCTTCCGCCTCCGCGGATGGCCGAAAAACGCCATCATTGACCCGTTGCGATCCACTGTTTCCTGAAAACTGAGATTAAATACATTAATGGTCCTTCGACACGGATATAGTGGGGAATAGGGTTACCTATCATAAGGTCGAAAAATATTTGACCGAATTTCATTCCACCTCTAACTTTTCAACTTTTCTCGTTTCGTATTTTTTTACTTCATCGAAGTCACGTCTGCCACTGTATCAGTTGACCTATTATCAATTCGATTTTTTTCGTTGCTCCGACGTTTTATTTGGTCGAAAAACTTTTTACCGAAGTTACACTTAGCCGAAATAACATTTGTTCGAACATTCGTTATACCACTGTTTTAATTACCAATTTTCACCAAACGCCGAGAATTAAATATGTCTGATATTGAGTCAATCGATTTTGGGTCAATAGTTTTCGGTATATCGGGTACTCTACAAGAAAAAAAAAATACGTCGTTAAAGAAACGAAAAGTCAAAAACTTTTGAAAATTAAAGACAATTTGAGTGAAATTAAATATTTGAAAGAACTTTCAAAACTAATGTATTTATTACACTGGTGTTACCTATAGAGAGCTAATTTCAGATTAGTTTCCTACTATTTTGTTTCATTAATTATTAAAATGTAATAGCACTTAATAAAACAGGTGGTCCCAGTAAGAAGCTTGCAAACAAATATTCTTGCTTCAAGCATGCAAGCAGGCATGTAGCATGCAAGCAGGCATGCAGCATGCAATCAGGCATGCAGCATGCAAGCAGACATGCAGCATGCAAGCAGGCATGCTTGAAGCAAGAATCTTTGTTTGCAAGCTTCTTACGCAGCAAGCATTGTTTCTGTCACGGCTCCGGCGCTACGGGGTCTGTGCGGCCCCACGCAAGCTCATCGTCGCAGATGGTTTTAACGCTCACCACCGCAGCCGCGGCGGCGGGCCTACAAACCGCCTGCTCCTCAGCTCGCGGGCCGCCCCACCCCTCCGCGCCTACGCGTTTTTAAATTACACTCTGGTTGTAGGGCAGACAAGACTGCATGAAGTTGGTTTTGCAGCAATTCGTTTCCGTCACAAAATTTTGTAACATATTGACTTTTTATGACACTATTTTAATTTAATATTGAAAATACTACCAAGTAACCGGTATATATTTGTGATTAAATAATATTCCGTAAAATGTTGCTTTGACGGGGTGAAAATATGGCAAATAAATAATTTGGCAAATGAAAATAGTTCAAAAAAAAAAAAAGTTATTTTGTAAATCGGGAGAAACATAGTTCGGTAAAATAATACCTATGACACACGATACTTCGATGATCTAAAAATATGACAAATAAAGCATATAGCAAAAAAGACGTCGGTCATTATTTTTTGGTAAAGTGAAATTCGCACAAAAATAATTCGGAAAAGTGATCGGTTCCCGGGGAATAGACTTGAAGACTTCGTTCGTTCGCAGCAGAATCTACAGAAACAGGGACGAGCGCCACGGAGACTGCTTCCGCTTCCACTTCCGCGTCCGCTTCCGCGTCCGCTTCCGCGTCCGCTTCCGCGTCCGCTTCCGCTACCGCCTCCGCTTCCGGCTTTCGGCTTTTGGCTTTCGGCTTTCGGCTTCCACTTCCGCTTCCGCTTCCGTTTCCGCGTCCGCTTCCGCGTCCGCTTCCGCTGCTACTTCCGCTTCCGCTTCCGCGTCCACTTCCGCTTCGGCGTCCACTTCCGCTTCCGCTTCCATTTCCGCGCCCGCTTCCGCTGCTACTTCCGCTTCCGCTTCCGCGTCCGCTTCCGCTTCCGCTTCCACTTCCGCGTCCGCTTCCGGCTTTCGGCTTTCGGCTTTCGGCTTTCAGATTCCGCTTCCGCTTCCGCTTCCACTTCCGCCTCAACTTCCACTTCCGCTTCCGCTGCGGCCTCCGCAGCGGGTTAATTTTCTGCTAAAATTCTGTAATGAATAAAATCAGGAAACATACTGTTATAACCTCATCTAACCCATACGATTCACCAACAATAGAGGGGATCTGGAGCGGTGGTCACTGTTCTAACCTAACCTAACCCAAATTATTCAATAGGTAACTAAATTATGCTAGACGTTACTCATTGGTTTCAAATAATATAGTAACTGAATATTATGCTATATGAATATTAGTTCAAAATGTGCATTATAGAAATTGTTCATTATACCATATCAAATTAGGTAAAATGAAATTATATCAATTATATTAAAAAACAGTATGTTTAATGAAATTAGATCATAATATGATCTTTAGAACTTTTGTTATTATTTCAAACGTTACACACCCATTAGTATAGATGGGATCAACATAGACTGCTCATAGACGTAATCAAAGAAGCTGCTGTGCATACATAATGCTTTAGCAGTCAAGTTATTAAAGAAAAGAAAGAAAGAAAACCTTTTTATTCACGAGACAGTAACGCACATTATCTTGATAAACATTGTTGTATAACAAAGCCTAAAACTAAAACAAAAAAAAAATACAACGTCCGTGACAGAAATATTGCAAGCCAACTGTTTTATCCTTATAATGCTTTTCAAGTTTCATCCAAAATACACTTGTTATACATTTGATTTTGCAAGAGTTACATTAAGATTTGTGCATTCGAGTTTGTTACCCGCATTCGTACCGGCACATCCATGGCGTAACCATATTCGGCAGTAATTTTATTCATGGCTGTCTAAATATACCTAGGTTTACTCCTACTTGTGCAGAAGTTTATATTCACTAATTAGCAGACTTAAACGAAAGTACTAGCAGATGGTGCATCCTTAATTTCAACTTTGATGTAAGAACTATTACGACGCCACATGCACTATAGTCAACTAATTGAGCCAACTAGTTCGATTAAGTGCCTCCACTAGATGCCACAGAGTAGGTAATAACAGTGCCACTAATACAAAGGAAACTCATGATGACCAAGAATGTAGAAAACGTATTACTTTGTTTAGTATAGTACTTTGCCCCCGACTTCTTCCGCGTGAATTTTCTCAAGGAACCCAATTTTTTTGATAATGCCTATTGTAACACTTCTACTAGTTTTATGAAATAAAAAGCTAAGTAGACTTGTACATTAAAATTTAATATCTCTCACAAGAATGCGATGAGTATAAAAACAGAGATATAAAAAACACTAACCTAGACGCACTAACTTAGCGGCAGAGATTTCCAGGCTCCACAGCCTGGCCGGGAAACAGGATCGGCCGAAGATAAGACTGCCGCGGACGGCTCCTAGCTTTGGGACGGCGGTCCCCAGGGGATCTTAACAGTAAGACCCGCCCTGGGAGCAGCAGGCACGCGACAGCTCGATGGCACGACTCAGACTCACTCTTTTTGTGTTGGTTAACGAGGAAGGCTACAGGCCCAGGCGAAGCCGGGTCGGGTCGCTATTAAATTATAATTCTCATGTAATCAAGCACAAATCCTATCAGAGACGCCATTGAGAACGGAATGTTCGGATAAAAAAAATACAGGTACCTAACTTTCTACAGTCAATATATATATAAGTAACTAAGATCGTCAGATTATGTTGAACTTTTCTTAAAAACTAATATTGATGTTTTCGAATGACACCGAAACTACGGCACGGTTTCTTTTTTTGTAAACGTTGCCCCACACTAGGAATTTCTCCTGTATCGTGGGTGCGTTTACAAACATATAAACTCACATACACAAACAGCCAGACCCGGAACAACTAAATGTAGGTCATACAAATGTGTCATCGTGCGTCGATTGTCTTGCACCATCCCATGTTCCTAGTTAAGCGTTATACGCTGGTGCTGCTGCTGCGACTACAGATCACCTCAAATGGCGAAAATATAGTCACCTTGGTGATGACTCTATTTTCAAGCTGTTTGGGGTGGAAACCCTCGGGTCGTGGGGTCCGAATGCTCATCTTTTTTTTAAGGAAATGTCTAAAATGTTGGTGGGCACTACCAAGAGGTGGTTTTTGCCTTGGCCAGAGGTTATGCATTGGCATCCAACGTAGCAAGGCAGGCAATGCCGTTTCTTGGCACATTTCCAGATGGTGGAGATGTGGAGGAATTTTTTGATGCCTTATTGTATTAGCTATTTAGGTTTCTTTTTTATTATTCGTGTAAATATTTTATATAAATAAACTAAAAAAAAAAATAATGACAAAATATTTGTTCCAAGTCTGGCTGTCCGTATAGTAATGTAAGTTTATATTTTTGTAAACGCATCCACGGTACAGTAGGTCGATTCTGTAAAATTCAAACAATTACTCGCATCTCACATCGTCGCTATTCACTCTCACTTCGCATAAGGTTCAATATGACCTTGATATATTTGACACTTTGAATCGGGTTCGAATGCGAAGTGAGCGTCGCAGTGACGGGGAAATTACCTTACAGAATGCACCTTCTTACGTCATCTCATACTTATCTGTCAAAATGTCTCTGACAATTTAGTTCAACTCGCTGACACGCTCGCAAGGGTGGCGCTAGTGTGAATTCGAATTATCAACCGAGTTTTTAGAATGCCAATCAAGAAACTCACAGCGGATTCAGATTCGAAGTTTAGAATGAGGTCTTACAGAATCACACCCCAGGAGACATTCGTAGTGATTCGTAGTGACGTTTATAAACAAAAGTAAAAGAAAGGATACACAGTTTAATGATGAGGCAAAATCAATATTGGAAAATTCATTCAGTTATGAAAACTTTCAATTTTGATAACATTTACCAGTTGAGCTACTGCATTATCGTTAACTATGTCACAGCATTCACAAACTTCCAAGTAAATTAATTGAACACTTAGGTTTTTCCTCCTTTCTCAAACAATGAAAAAACTTGGATTTTAAACGAAAATCCGTTTCTAGATCTGGGTAAATAGTGGCTAAGAAACAATTAACGGTGAGTCAATATTACTATAGCTCAAAATTGGACAGTTTGTTATGGTCAGCACAGGCAGAATTTGAGTAAAATAATTACGTGAATAATAATATCAACCGAATTATATCTTTCACACAATTTAAACCCTATTAGGTACTGATGCATTTAAGTTCATTTTCAATTAATAAATGAAAACTACTGATGCTCTATTTGCGCTGACCCTAAGTGTGAGATCAAGCAAACGTAATTTTTCGAATTATGAGTCGCGTAGTTTACACCGGACTAAAACTAACACTCATTTGGCGTCGCCTTGTGGCACTAAGGGCGGGTTGATTCAAACAGTCGGTTGAATGTTACATACGGACGGTTAAAAAGTTACTATGACTGATGATGTTTAACGTACATTAAATATAACGGGTTGTTTCATGACATAAAAATCCGTCAGTTAAAGTTATTCAAAAAGTGATTCCATAATATTTTGATGTTTGAAGTAGCTGTTTGACAACTCAAAATTACGATGACTAGTCGGTTATGGTAATAGTAACTTTTTGACGTATGATTTTGTGAAACAACCCATTTTTTTTATTTGTCAGTAATGGTTAGTTGAAGCAACCCGCCCTAAGGCGATTCACACACGACGCCGCGCACCGACACGGCAGGCGGTAAAGCGGATCTCACGTCGCATTGGCTTGTATGTAAACCGCTGATGCCTTTCACACGTACACCGCCCGACCGTACGGACCAACGGCGCTCACGTCGACCTCCGCCCTCCGCGGCGGTAAGCGGCGTCGAGAATCGAGAATCGAGAATCGTGAGAATCGCCTAACAGGACTTTTCTAAGGAAAGAATTGCAGCGTAAATAACGGTGACTCAAAACTCACTGGAGTTCACACCTCGACAAATCTGTAAGGTGGAGCGATGTTCTTAGCAGGGTGGCTGGTAATAGCTCTGTATGAGAGTTAAAGTGGATTATTTCAATTACACCCTTAAGAGGCACTTTTGAACGCACATCCCTAATGGTTGTTCCGTATGGAGAAGAATGGGCAAGAAACTTCATAATAAGTCTTTAAAAAAAATGTTTACAATATTTTGCATTTACGGGAAATATATAATTATACGTGAATACCTTGCAAAGAAACTCTATTTAAAGTAAGTTACCGAGAATCGTACTAAGAGAGAGAAGCGGTCTTGGAGAGTTCTAGGCAAGGGCGTCGCCAGGACTCGCCTACTGATGGCCTAGGGAGGGGCAAGTTGATATATGGTGGCTAGGAAAAGTATGAATTTGAAATACAGCCAAAGGCACATGAACCTTTTAGAATCTCTAGGGGGGGGGGGGGGCAGCTCCCCCTACCTACCCCCCTTGGCGACGCCCTTGGTTCTAGGTCTAGTACCTAGTAGACTGTTACAGGCTTATGATGATGATGGGTCAAACAGTGGTCGTAAGCTACGTAAGGTACAGTCAACAGAAAAGTAGATGATCAAAATCAGAAATTCAATACTAATGAACGGAGTTCGCGTCAGAACTGTGTGGCGTCGAAGTGATTCAAAAGTATGTGAGTACACATACTTTTAATAAATAAACTAGTAATAAATTATTTATTACTAATTATTTATAACTAAATTATTTATAACTTTGTTTAATAGTAATAAATTATTTATTACTACTTTATTGATTAAAAGTATGTGATTGTCACACACATACTTTTGAATCACTTCGACGCCACACAGTTCTGACGCGAACTCCGTTCATTAGTATTGAATTTCTGATTTTGATCATCTACTTTTCTGTTGACTGTTTCTCGTTTGTTATGTTAGGGAATATTGAAGAACAACGAGAACATAGGAACATTTAACTGAAGAAATAATCGCGGTAGGTACGAACTAGTTGAATATATTATAACAATTGAATGATTCCTAACGGTCCAATGACCACCTCTGCCGAAAGACGTCCATTGCTGGACATAGACTTCCCCTAAACGTCACCAAAACGATCGATATTTGGTCCCCACATGACATGACATAATGGCCGTGCAACCAGTGGCTAAGGCAACCGCCCATCATGCATGAGATTGCCGGTTCGATATCGGGCTATGACTTTTTAAATTCATAATTTTGGGTTTTCTAACTTTGTCTTGGGTATCACTGACATTGGTGAAGAAAAATATCGTGAGGGAATCTGGAATACTACTACCATCATGTCAACCTTTAGACGCCCACTGCTGGGCATAGGTCTCCCCCAAGGGGGGTTCAGCCGTAATGGCTATGCTTGGCCGATGCATGTTGGCGATCGCAGTAGGTGTTATGGGACACAGAAGGACGCTACTGCCCATCCTCTGTTCAATAACCCTCTGTCGCCTTCTACGACACTCACGGGTAGAAATGGGGTGGTGCTATTAGCGACCGGCACCACACGGCACAATACTAATATAGTAAATATTATAATAATATTATAAAGTGTAAGTGTAATATTGTGAGTTTGTTTGTGAATAAACTCAAAAAGCCCTTAACTGATTTTAAAATTCTTTCACCAATAGAGAGATACGTTATCGATGAGTACTATAGGCTATATTTAACAATAAAAGAAAATAGGGTTCCACAAGAAAATTCAAGCGATTTAAGTCGCGGGCAAAGTGTCAGTTATCCATACTAATATTATAAATGCAAAAGTAACTCTGTTTGTCTATTGCGTTTTCACGACGAAAGGGCTGTATCGATTTTAATGAAAATTGGTATGAAGCTAGCTTTAACCCTGAGTAAGGATCAAAGGCTACTTTTTAGTCTTCGCATCCGCAATAACCAACATTCACGCGGGCGAAGTCGCGGGCAAAAGCTAGTTTAATATAAGTTTAAAATCGCCAATCCGCTTTGAGTGGTGATTAATGCTTGAGTTTTCTGAGGCCTTTACACTGCAATAATAGGCTGGTATTATTATTATATACTGCCAACTATTCGCTATACTTTCGATAGTAAACACACGCGAGAACCGAAGTAATCGACCTTCAGTATCTTAATTTAAGATCATTCATTATCGGCTTCCTCATCCGTTTCCACGTTATATTGTTATCTAATTTATTTACTAACTGTTTGATTGTAACGTGATAAGTGCCTCAGAGGTTCTTAGGAAATACGTAGATGAGACCAACAAAAGAGAGTGTTGTGATAAAATTGGTGCTAAAATTCAGTCTGAGAGACAGACACAGACTTAGGCGGTGTGAGTCCGTGTCTGTATGTGACTCCGAAACATAGAAATAACAGCGGAGTTAGGTCAAGATCGCGGGTAACCGGTGGATGCAAGCGGCAGATTGCTGCTCGTCGTGGCGTTCTATGAGGAAGGCCTATTGTTCGACAGTGTACGTCTCTCGGCTGATGATGATGATGATGAACAGCGGAGCTTCCCACTTCTCTCGAAATCAAGCAAGAGACAGAACAGAACTAGGGCAACAGGCACAAAGGTACGTTTACAACTGGAAGAAGCCCATTTGTCAAGTACCACGTCAAGAGAATATTGGGCTCCCAACTCCTGGTATCAGGAGGAACCGTGGAGTTTGAGTCGGTAGGTAAGAGTCCGATATAGCCCTCTCCATTCTCACCAGAAGGGATGATGATTTCACCACGAGAAGTAAACAAAAGGGTTAATATTATGATGCAGGCATGCTTTATTAATAATAATAATATGTGCGGACATTTTACACACTGCCATCTGACCCAAACTAAGCAGACAGCTGATATGCATACACAAATACATTTAAATAAATACTTATATAGTTAAACAATAAACAGAAACAAGGCAAACACAAGTGCTCATCACACTAATGTTTACCCTAGGCGGGATTCGAATATTCAACACGCTGCGCAGAGCAGTCAATCTCTCAACCACTACGCTAACCGTGTCGTCAATTGACGGATATTACTGACGACCCCAAACTCGTGGCTAAATTCCGGGTAAGCTTAATATAGACTGCCATCGACACGCTAAGAATATGAACATACAGCTATATTACATCATACGCTTACAGTAGGTCGAATCTGTAAAATTCAAACAACAACTCGCATCTTACATCCCTATTCACTCACACTTCGCATAAGGTTCAAAATCTCCCTGTCAATTTAGTTCAACTCGCTGACACTCTCGCAAGGGTGGCGCTAGTGTCAATTCGAATTATCAATCGAGTTTTCAGAATGCCAGTCAAGATCACAACGGATTCAGATTCAAAGTTTAGAATGAGGTCTTACAGAATCACACCCCAGGCGCAGGACCAACGGTTGTTATGTGCTTTCCGAAGTACGAGTGGGTCACCATAAAACTCTAGGCTGCTAATGAGAAATTCGTATTTAGGAGAACCTGTTATCACTTTGCCTAATCTGAGATTCAAACCCAGGACCCACGCTCAGCAGTCACGCTTTTGACCACAAGACTAACAAGATGTCATGTGATGGGGATTGGCCAGTAATGATTTCGTACACCCACATTTTTCCACTATAAATGGTAACATTATGTGTAAGTAGGCTACAGCATGAACATACTCGTATATACCACAATCAAGTATATATCTCCTTAATGATCTTCGACAAACTCTTGAACTCGATCAGGGATACCTTTATCGTTAATATGGTCACAAAATTCCCGATATTATGTTACAAAAGGTACCTTTACAATGTATTAAAACATAATAGCTGATAAAATATAATAAAATGCGTTACCTTTCGCATAAAACATTATTATTCATTACGATACTGCGCTTAACTTTTACTACGGTGTTCGTAGACAGGCGTAGCGGTGTCGTAGACGCCTTACTACGCCGTAGCAAGTAAGCGTTACATGTGTATGAAGTTTTTTTTTGAGATTTGGTTGATTGATTGTTTCAGAAATAATTACACTACACGCATAATAGTAAGGATATTTTTTTGTTACGATGTCTGCTTTTGATTTGTAAAGTTCAAATCTATAATCAAAATTCCTTGCTTTACTTTTCAAATACCTACCAACAACAAAAAGTCTTTGGCTTTGTAAATTTATAATATCTTTTTACTTAACAGCAAACCTAATTAATAATCTGACCAAAAAATTGTTTTAAATCACAATACTACATGTGATCAAACTCAGAATGAAAATGATTGTCATTTTGCAACAACTTCTTAATCACAATATTTCAAAACCAAATATGGTACACACAGCGTCGTCAACTGTTTACCCCCCACGCATTAAATTTTCTTCGGTTAGGGGATTGATGATGCTGTTTGTACCACTATATTTTCCAGTAATTATTACACTGAAAGTACTGAAACACCTGTCCTTGCAAGCTAGTACACGGTGAGTAGCAGCCAGGACTCAGTTGCGTTCGGGCAGTCGACCATCACGCACGTCTCGTGTCGCGCTCCGCAAAACTTCGTCGTAAGTTTACCAGTCGAGTGAATAAACACTTTTCATTGAGTGCCCTTTAACTTCAGAAACCAATAAATCGGAACTTATTAAAGATTTATGGCAGGTAAGTCCGTTTTCAGTATCGGTACCTTGTTTTGTATTTCGGTTTCTTGGAAAATGTGAACTTTGGAAATGTTAATAGGATTATAGTAAATATTTTACGGGACAATTTTAATAATTCGGTCCCGGATATTTAGTTAAATGTGCTACTTCATCATTTATAATTATTTAGCTTAACGAAACAATAAGCTAAATAAATCGTTTCGATAAGCTAAATAATTATGAATAATAATATTCATGGCCTGTTTCACCACCTCTAAATAGACACTATTGACAAGACATTAAAAATCGGAACAAAACTTGTATGAAATAAATTGCCTATTAATTTAATCGTAATTTAGTCGAAGGCGGTGAAATGGAGCTTTTAAATAAATTTGTGGTGGAATTATCATTTAACAAGGTAATTCCAGGTACGTTTTATCCCGAAAATGATTTAAGTGTCGTATAACCGATGTGATGATCATCAAGTGTTCGATAATCGTCGTTCGTTCTCGTGAATAAATGGTTTTTCTTTCTTTTCTTTCTTTCTTTCTATAATAATAGGGTTTAGTTCGCCCACAACTAACCAATACACAATTTAAAATATAGTCTTCCATTGACAATAAAACTAGTTGAGAGGTTTTTTTAAGTTAATGTAAGTAATTTAAAAACCTTTTTTAAGTATAAATCATATTTAGGTATGAAAAACTGAAATAGTGCCAAAAACGGAAAATCAAGTTCTTGAATATTAAAAAAATAACTAATGTATTGCTTTAAATATAGTCTAAGTATAAGATTAATTTTCGAACAGTATGGGATTGAAACCCTCGGGTCGTGGGGTTCGAGTACTCATCTCCTTTTCATGGAAATTTCCAAAAGGTTGGTTGACACTGCCCGTAATCCAAGAGCTGGTTTTTACCTCGGGCTGAGGTTAAGCATTGCCATCCAATGTGGCAATGCAGCCAGTCTATTGGGCACATTCCCTGATGACGGTGATGTGGAGGAATTTTTTCATGCCTTATTATATTAGTTTTTAGTTTAATAGTTATAGGTTTTCCTTTTTATTATTCGTGTAAATATTGTATCTAAAAATAAATAAAAAGTTAAAACTCCTAAACCGAAATATTGAATTATAATTACTGGTTAGTAGGTAATATAACAATTAGCAGATCAAATTAATTAGACGTATTTAATTTAATTGTTGACAGATTGTTGATTGACTCGCTTTGACAAAACCAAGCTAAATTATTGTGCGTAACAATATTATCTAGCTTATGTCAGGTGTCTAAATTAAATAATCTGACCTTGCATTCGACAAAGCCATCTTGACTTGAGTTTCCAATTGACTTGAGCTTTACCATGGAGATTTAGAAAAGCGGAACCCTTATAATTTATTTTTAACCGACTTCAAAAAATAAAAGTATGTTCTCAATTTTTTTTTATATTTGTCTACCTACGCATACTTTTTCACAGTGTAAGCCAAATTCGATGATTCTTTTTTTAATAAATAGTGTATACCTCAAAGTTGGTCCCATATAAATGTCATAAAAATATTCCACCTAAGAGTGGAAAATTAAGGGATGACTTGATTTGTTTGGAGATAACGTTTCTTAATTAATTTGAATTATTAGAGATATGCACTAAAAACCGAAATAAAATCAATTCGGCGGCTTTGGTTCTGTTTGTTGTAGTTTTTGAAGTCGGTTGACTTTTTTGTAAAAAAAATACGGTTAGTCTTCGGGTTTGCTATGTTGCAACGGAACGCCCACAAATCATTTTAGTAGCGAATTAGAATCATAAAGCATGTGTATACGTGGAAATACGAGGTGTAAAACGACCTATCACAGCCGTTAACTAGCTTCACATACAGGTCGTATGCGCAGTTAAAAGGTTATTTTATGTGACAAATAAATCGAACTCACTCTTGCTTGAAAAGGACTTTAATTTTTGGCGTGAAACATCACTGTTTATGATAGCACGCATTGTACATAGGCTAGCACACCAAACTGCAAGCACCCTAATCTGTCAATTTTTTTAAATAGTTTTTCAACTTTATTACAAAAGGTTAGAATTGGGAAATTTTGACAGTTGATTGTGATTGATGACATGATTTGCACAAAAAAAAATAAGATGTTTAGAGAAGTTGAAATTCTAATTCTTATGTTCTTGGGTACCTAAAGAGTACCTTCAGGCATTTAGAATATTTTTAAAACCCTGCAAAAATAAGTTAATAGTTTCACGAAAAGCTCATTATTTCAGAACGAAACGCCGACTGACAGTAATAGTGACACTGACAGCCGCCGTTTTACAGTTCTTACACTGAAATTGCATCGTTATATGGGAAATAATATCACAAATATTGATATTTTTTTCCACACACTTGCCACATCACTTGTCTGCCAATTTTATAGATCCGTTAACGTCGCTATTGTCACTTTCTTTTTTTAATAAACCGAAAATGGGCAACGATATGAAACGAAAAAGTGTTATTTTCATTTCGTAATATTTTAATTATGCGGGGTTTAAAAATATGCTAAGTATATCAATCTGGTAATGTATTCACATTGGACAATATTTTAAACAATCAAACTTTTTTTTTTAATGCAAATGAATGTATGGATCTCGTTATGATTCTTTAATTTTAAAAGAGTATTCATGGAGTTTCTTGCTCGATGTTCTTCATAGAAATTTGTTTGGAACTAGCAACTTGCGTCAACTTTCAGACTGATTTCAACTTCGTCTCTTAGCATTAGTTCGGTTATCAGCCTTTTTGTCATACAAAAACCGAAAAGAACTACTTTTTAACCGACTTCAAGAAAGAAGGAGGTTCTATGTTCGACTATATGTATTTTTTCATGTATTTTCACCGATTTCTCCCGCATTTGTGGACCGATTCTCAGAATTCTTTTTTTATGGATACGATGTGCCTCAGGGGTGGTTCCATATACCTAAATTTTATCGAAATGAAATCAGCACTTTTTGAAAAAATCGATAGAAAGCAAAAAAATATACATAGATGATGTTTAAAGTTTTTCCAATCTTGTACTTTCAATCTCTGTTTTGACTGTGTTGCCGTTTCTTAATGGATTTGGATGTTAAGGAGGTACTAAAAAGCGAAAAATAAAAACCTTTTTTACAAATAAGACAACCTTTTTAGTGTATGAAGGCGGTCGTCTTTTTAAAAAAAGCTTTTTTCCTAGCTTAAAACTCATTACACATCCATACTTTATGTTTAATATTATAAATGCGAAAGTAACTCTGTCTGTTACGCTTTCACGATGAAACGGCTGAACAGATTTTGATGAAATTTGGTTTGAAGATAGCTTGAACCCTACGCGATAACCGACATCCACGCGGACGAAGTCGCGGGCAAAAGCTAGTCTATTATACTAACACACACACAACTATTCCAAAACTTTGTATCACACTAAGTGATATGGAAGCCTGACGAGTAAATTATAATTAACATTTAAGTAATATAGTAACAAAATAGTTAAGGGACGGATTAGGAGTCCCTTGCCGACAAATTATGACTATGTATGAGGTGTTAATTGGTAATCACCACTCCCAGTTGAGTGACATTTTTAAACTAATTATGCATTAATTGGTTAACTTTTTGATTATTTGTTTACTGACGTGTGATGTTATTGATTAATACTGCAGAGATGTTGCAGACACTAATGGTGATCGATTATTATTTTACGACCTACGAGAGTGATAAGCTAAGTTAAGTAACATCCCACCCACACGCACAAAACCGTTTTGGAAACACATTTATTGTGCGTACTGCTAAGGAGTGGAATTCCCTGCCCGAGTCTGTGTTTCCTGATAGCTACCTTTAAGTCAAGAGTGAATTGGTTACTTCTAGGCAAGCGTGCTCCATCTTAGACCGCATCATCGCTTCCCATCAGGTGAGATAGTGGTCAAACGTATGCCTATCAATAGTAAAAACCGGTGCGAGTCGGGCTCGCCCACCGAGGGTTCCGTAAATATTTGTAGGTACATATCCATACTTCTATACTAATCCATACCTACTATCCATACTTTAATCTACTTAATATTATAAATGCGTTTTTTGCGACATAAACGACCGTATCTTTTTTTCACGTTAACATTGAGGGTTGATTTTTTTACAGCATCAAGTTTTTTCCTTTTGAGGTACGGAACCGTACCTCAAAAGGAAAAAAGAAAAAAGTAATATGAAATGAAAAATTAAATGAAATTTATTTATTACCAGATTATCATCCAATTAAATATATAAAAACACATGGACAAAAATAAATAATAAATAATAATTACAATTATGGCATATACAATATCATCGAAGGATCGCATGTATTGAGTTTTTTGCTCATTCTTCTCCATACAAAACTACCTTTTGGACCCTTTCCAAAACCAAGTTTTTCAACTAGATTCAATTCTATTTTTTTCTCTTGTAAATGACGTTAAAAAGTGCCTTTAATGGTCTAATTGCAATAAATGATTTGACGCTGACTTTCAAGTAAAAATCAAGTTATTAACTGCCTTGCTTTTACCCAACTACGTTGGGGTCAGCTTCCAGTCTAACGGGATGCAGCTGAATACCAGTGTTTTACGTGGAGCAACTGCCTATCGGACCTCCACAACCCAGTTACTGGGTGACACGATACCCCTTGGTAAGACTGGTTGTCAGACTTTCTGGCTTCTGTCTACCCATAACGAATGAAGAAAATCACACTTGATTTTCTTCATTCAGAAGTAAATGATTTTGGAGTGTCGGAAATCGTTGAAGACGGTATGTAACCTACTATGAAAATGAATAGCAGGTACCGCGTCTAAAAGTTCAGGCTGAAAAATAACATAATGAACAGAACCGAAGTGTGATCGAAGTGGGCAGTCGAACACCTAAAGTTATAATAAGGCATGACAGCTCAACCATACCAATATAAAAAAAAACCTGACAAGTGCGAGTCGGACTCGCTCACCGAGGGTTCCGTACGAGTTTGTAGGTACCTACATTGCCATACTTCTATACTAATATTATAAATGAAGAAAGTAACTATGTCTGTTACGCTACCACGATGAAACGGCTGAACCGATTTTGCTCAACATTGGTATGAAAATAGCTTGAACCATGGGAAAGCACACAGGGTACATTTTAATCCGAGGCTTCGTCTGCATCCGCGATAACTGAAATTCACACGGACCAAATCGCGGACAAAAGCTCGATAAAAATAAAGAACATATTTTTTATGTTTTAATTACAAATGTATAGTTTTCTGACTTTTTCCTATACCTAGAACTATGAAATTTTGTCTTATACTATAAAATAAGACGAAATTTCATTGTTGTAGGTCAATGGAAAGTACACCCTATAATAATTTTGAATCCCTTGAGAGTGTTTCTGCGACATAAACGGCCGCATCTTTTTTTCACGTTATCTTAAAAGTTTGATTTTTTCGCAGCTTCAAGGGACCGTGGACTTAAGTATATGGTTTTAATTTCAACTCGATACCTCTACGTGTTCCCGAGATAAAGGGTCTTGACAGACAGACAGACTGACAGACGGACAACAAAATGATCCTATAAGGGTTCCGTTTTTTTTCCTTTTGAGGTACGGAACCTTAAAAAAAGCTTTTTACAAAAAAGACAACCGCCTTCAAAAACTAAAAAGTGAAAAATAACTTTAGCACAGAACACACATTGACTTTAGTTTCGAAATTCGGTGGCTTTGTTCTGTTTGTTGTTTTGTATTGGTTGTCTTTTTTGTAAAAAGCGTTTTATTTTCCGCTTTTTAGTACCTCCTTCTCATCCAAATCTGTTAAGAAGAGATTGAAAGTTAACTACTCCGAAGATTGAGGAAACTAAAACGTCGTCTATGTAAAATTTTTGGGTATTTGTTGATTTTTCAAAAAGTGCTGAATCAATTTCGATAAAATTTGTATGGGACCACCCCTGAAGCATACCCTATCCGTAAAAAGAATTTTTAAAATCGGGTTACGTTTGCCGGAGAAATCGCGTAACAAATCGCGCATATACTTTATGCAAATTTTAGACTTATACGGTTTTCTTATGGATGCCATTGTCAAAACTGGACCAAATTAAAATGGGAAAGCACCAGCTTTGAAATAAAAAAAGAATCATCAAAATCGGTTCACCCAGTCCAAAGTTCTCAGGTAACAAACATAAAAAAAAAATACAGACGAATGGATAACCTCTTCCTTTTTTGAAGTCGGTTGTAAAGGTGTATAATTTGTTTGTTTGCAGGTTGTAACCCCGCGAATTCCGATTTCAAAAATTCTATCACCGCTACGTCATCCCTGAGTGCTATAATAGGCTTTATTGCATTATCAATAAAATAGGGATCCTAGAAGATTCACGCGGACGGAGTTACGAGCAAAGTGCTAGTCAGGTATAATCTCTTTCAGATTACAAAAAATCCTTCACTGTATGTCTATTCTGTTACAATCTCCCTCGGTGAACACTTATGTGAAGTGAGCTGTCATTCCTTCCTCCCGATGCTAGGGATTGACAAAGCAGACGGACGGATGACAGACAATAGACATACTGATAGCAATCATCACTAATGTCGAGTGAGTTGACTTACTCGCCGGCGAAGTCGAGGGTAAAAGCTAGTATTTGAATATTTTTATTAATAAGAATAAAAATATTACCTATATTTTTTGGAAAGAAGTATAAGTAGTACCAGCCCATAATTATAATTATACGTATAGTTCTGTAAATGCAAAATATTGTACACATTTTTTTTTAAGAAGTAGTATGAAGAATTATGGAGATTCTTGCCCATTCTTCTCCATACGAATCTACCTTTTGGAATGGGCAACTAGAATCAGCTTTTTTTATGATGTTCAAAAGTGCCTTTTAATAATAAATTGAAATAAATGATTTAACTTTGAATTGTCCCACTGAATGGTTTCCGATTTTTCGTGTTAGTACAATGTATTTACTGAATTATACATGTGTACACACAAAGACACGACATAGTGATAAATGATTTTCGAATTCATATAAAAATCCTGTTCTTGTGGTACTGATGCTGAAGTTTCACTACACTATGGAACATTACTTAGGTATCTATAAACTAACCTGGTAAACTGAGCTTATAAATAAGTAGGTACTACAAGGTAATGTTATAGAGAAAACAATAATTCGAAATATATTAAAATTGTATAACTATCTCAATTTATTTAAACTAAATACAAAACCTATTGAAAATATAATATATAAAAATCTCGTGTCATAGAGTTTGTAATCGAACTCCTCCGAAACGGCTTGCTTGACCGATTTTTACGTTTTTTTTTGTTTATTTGGTAGGTCTGGTCGTAGGCAATTTTTTTTTATTTGGCAAAACAACGTTTGCCGGGTCAGCTAGTACTCACACACGTTTTCGCAATTTTCAAGGTCTATATCGATTTCCCGTTGTTTGGTGCTAAAAATCCATTAGAAGTCACAAGCATGACAAATCAATCCTGTAATATATTACCCGTAGGAGCTATACCTAAGACGTTCAAAGGAGTAGGTAGGTACTCACGTTCATTATGTCTTATTGAGAAATGAAACAAGATGTTACAAAGAATAAACAATCTTATTAAATGTGTTTAAAGAATCAAAATGAATCGTTGTTCGTTAGTCTCGCTAAAACTCGAAAACGGCTGGACCGATTTGGCAAATTTTGGTCTTGAAATATTTGTGGAAATCCAGGGAAGGTTTAGAAAATTTAAGAATCAATTGACAGGACAACGTCTCTCGGGTCAGCTAGTAATTATAATAAAAACATAACCCTTTTCTTACACTCGGGGTAAAAATAGAGATGAGCTGTCCGCTCATAGGGCAATGCTGATGCTTCGGGCCAAAAATAAGTGAACATTTGAACCCATGGCCTTATGATTTAACCCATTTAACCCCAAACGAAACAAACATAATAACTCCAAGGAAGGTTGCTAAATTTGCGCCAGTTGAAGTTACCTACATAATAACAACGTACAGTTTTTGATAAAGAAGAACTTCTCATGTTTGTTAGCAATTAGGTAATGATATTCCGATAAATAAAAAAACAGGTTAAGTTTTCATCTCTTCTTCTTAAAAAAAAACGTTGCCCCATACCACGAATTTCTTGTGTATCGTGGGTGCCTTTATAAAAAAAACTCCCCAAGCAACAAAATGCGGTCCTGTAACATGTCCTAGGAACATGATTTTTTTTAGTCCTATAGAAATCCTATAAACGGTAACAGTGCCGCATTTCGGTGCAGTTAATAGGAGTAACTCATAATTTTCCAACTATCCGTTAAAATGCATTTCGGTTTTATAAAGATCCGGTAAACGAATTGGATAAGCTTGATTAAGGCTCTACCCCGACCAAAAGTGCGTTTTGCTTCGTTATTCAGGGGCTATTAACTTATTAATGTTCAATATCCCATCATCACTTACCACGTTCTTATTTTTTTTTATGTGCCCTATAAACACCTAAATCTCCCTGTAAAAAAATTACTAAAATAATTGAAAACATATATCTTTTGCTAAAGTTGAAGTGCTATTGATTTGAGGGTTACAATAATAGATAGGTAACTTAAAAATCTTTATAATTCACGTTTTATTTTATTTCAAAATTTCGTTATCTTTTTTTATAACAAAAAAACCCAAAAATTGTGCGAATTTCGATTCTGCGGCAAAGAGGGAAATGTATGGTCAAGGTTATATGGTCAGGGACGCGCCTTAATACTGGTGTTATTATCTAGTTCTGTAATAATCTGGTACCTGTTGCTACCGGTGTAATTGATCCAATATAATCAGCGTGATACCATAACAATAGCATTCATTTCTCATTCCTGGTTAGTATAGAGTCATACGGATTTTGTGCGAATATTTCATAATAAGTTAACGAAATATCGCATTATCTCGTGACAATATAACATTTTTCAGGAGCTGTATAATACTATCTACTTAGTCAAAGTTAAGGCTATTACAGGACATACCATATTTACCTTTACCAAAATATAACAGAAATAAACACATGTCAAAAATATATTTTTGTATCAGAATTAGAATATGTTGTTTGTTTTGTTTGAATGTGTGTGTTTGTTGATTTGTTTGTTTATTTTATTCATAATCACAGTGAGTTCAGTTTTAGGTAAATGTGATATATAATCTCAATCGCGCACTGTTTCACCTCCTTTTTGTTGATTGATTGATTGATTTGATGATCAAAACATTAAGATTAGGTACTTCTTTTCGCAATTTTCAAGGTCTATATCGATTTCCCGTTGTTTGGTGCTAAAAATCCATTAGAAGTCACGAGTAAGATAAATCAATCCTGTAATATTTTGCCTGTAGCAGCTATGCCTGAGACGTTCAAAGGAGTAGGTAGGTACTCATGTTCATTATGTCTTATTGAGAAATGAAACAAGAGGTTACAAAGAATAAACAATCTTATTCAATGTGTTTTATGAAATGCTCCTAGAACATTATAATTATGTCTTACAAGAATCTTATAAAGTAACACTGTTAACGTTTATAAAACTACGAAACATGATCAAAAGGCAAATTGTAGACAAAATTATAACTTGATCCCGCTAATAGTTAATATAACTACGTTATAGAATCAAAACTGCGTCTAGCTCAAATCGCCACATAAGATGCTGTTATAATATCAGTGATCTTAGTCAAAGCGTTTACTGGAGTCTTATAAGACGTTTTGTCTTATTAGTCAGTGATTATAGGAGAATTATGTCATTAGTCACATACATCAAGTAGCAGTAAATTCTTTACATTAAAATCCATTGACAGTTCTATAATCTTGTAATTACACATTACAGCACTGCAGAAGAGTAGATACTTTGGTACTTAATTCCCTTGTTGATGTGATCCATCACTATCTTGTTACCCACTGATTCTTCTCAATATATCTTACAAATATTTTAAGTGCAGTTCTTAATCGGCACTCTTGTCAATGGCACTTGATATATTAACTTGTTTACATTGTTCTGTGAGTTGCACTTTAAGTACTTAAAGACACGAACAAACAGACTTACGATATTTGTACTACATATAAAGCAAACGGTCCATGACTATATCTCACTAAAAAAACCCACGCCCGTCGCATTTGAGAGTATAAACAGTAATATCTTCTTAAATTTTAAATTTTGGTGGAATGCTTGTGTCCTATTGATGCTGATTAAAATCGGTCTCTTTAGCCCCTACACAATTTCTCCGGGAAAAAAAGACATTTTACATAGGTTAGCCACTCGATTGAAATATATGATATAATATAATATTTTTCCTCTTGCTACTCTATAAACTGAGATAAAAATTCTTAGCGACTTGAGTTTAGTTTGCTCCATCTCTGAAATAACCTAACAAAGTACGGAGCCATTTAGTTCCAATGTTCAAACCAGATGGCGCTGTACATTTACGTCACGTTTCTGAATCGCGGTGTTAAGATTCTCCGCCGTTGAATGACCCACGCTGGAAATTGTACGTTAATCATACTTACCTGGCATAGGGGACACCGTGATCAACAAGGCGGTTCCCCCAGGGCGAGGCCTTCCCATTGCACTGCGGTTGGGTTGACCCCTGCGATTATCCCTAATGTGGATAACTCGGATGCGTTATTTTTGGTAGTGGGGACTGCGTACGCGCCGTCCCCTCAGAATTCCTTTTGAACAAAAATGAATACCGAAACTTGGATGGAACACTTGGAAGTGGAACATTCGCCTATTCGGTGCTTATTCTTCACTTGAATAGTTGGTAATGGTATCGTACGCTGCAAAACCTGTTTAATATCATATACTAGAGTAGTACTTATGAATTTTCATACATACTTTTCTCTAAATTCTTGATTATCACTAAATATTGTAAATAAAAAAAGTCCCCCGCCGCGTCTGTCCCTATGTATGCTTAGATCTTTAAAACTACGCAACGGATTTTGATACGGGTTTTTTAATAGATAGAGTGATTCAAAAGGAAGGTTTTAGTACCTATATAATTCATCTGCTAGTATATTATATCTATAGACAGCCTCAGATATAACGTAGTTTCCTGGTAGCAGAAGAATTTTTAACATCGGACCAGAAGTTCTGGACATTAGCTGAAAGGAACATGAACTCAGCACGGCGGGGGACTTTAATTTATAATATTTTATTTTATTTTTATTTTATTTTATTTTTATTTGGAAAACTTACAGCTAGGTACAAAAATAAGACAGAAATAGTGACAACGATAAGGCCAATAGGGTATTTTACTCTATACGAGAAAAAATCTATAAATATGTTATTGAGACAGTTTAGGCATAAAGCAGTCGGAAAATGTAAGTTTTAGTTCATAAAATAACAAAACAATTCTTTAAATTCAATTCAAAGTTTTCAGTATTTTTAATCTGTTATAAAACACCGTGAAATAGTAGCGGTCATGTTATTACGCCATACGGCTGTGTAAACAAAAAATTGACAACTGTCAGTCAACTGATTGGCGTAATGTAGGCTTTGTACTTTTATTATTTTCGTAACCAACGTATTTTTTTCATTATTACACCTATTACAAAATATGCTTTTAATTATTTTTAAATGATATACAATTATCATATTTATTATGAGTTTATTTGATACAAAACGGACTGACGTCATTTACGCTGAGCAATATGGCGTCCAGTAAGAGGCGTTTTCGTCAAACTACGCGCGAAATTTGAAAATTTAAAATTTAGATGCATTTACATGGCACTAATGGATTGAATAAAAATTATGTGTTATTTTTGGTGGCATATTAGCCCAACAGAATTTCATTGAGACACTTTTCAAAAATGGGTGTAATACCCTATTAAAAGTTTTCACAGATAGAAAATATGTAGTCATAGTGATTGTTCGAGCCCAACGCCTGCTCGATTATAATGAGCAAATCAACGGCGCATGAAATTAGTCTCTGTTAAGAAGATCTATAATATTTGAATGTTAATTCCCTCTTCCATCTTTTTCGCTATCGAGACAATACAAGATTGACTATAAATTAGCATATTTGGAGTTTCCTTGAAGAGCCACTAAATTCTCGCACAATATTAATAAAACACTGGCCAAGTGCGAGTGGGACTCGCGCACGAAGGTTTTTTTATGAATCTTTATTATTTTAAGGGACTTTTGAACACAGTTCATACCAGTTCCATCACGAAGGGTTTGTTGTATGGGAGCACCCCCTAAATTATTTATTTTATTCTACTCGTATATTTGTTTTTATAGCGGCCACAGAAATACATAATCAGTGAAAATTTCAACTGTCTAGCTATCATCATTCATGAGATACAGCCTGGTGACAGACAGCCAGACAGACGGACAGTGGAGTCTTAGTAATAGGGTCTAGTTTTCACCCTTTAGGGTACGGAGCCCTAAAAAGGCAGGTAACCTACATCCTTGATTTCTTAACAAATAATTTTCCCGACCAAATGACAATGCCAGATCCTGCCCCACCCATGTACAGAAAAAGTAAATTAATGAAAATAATTGTAATGAATATAGAACCTTTCTATACTAAATTGTTTTTCTTTAGAACTTGCGGATTACGAAATACCTACCCACAAAATACAAACTCATTTTACCTAAAATACAATTTAACCTATATTCAATGTCATCATTGTTTTTAGATTTAAACGGAAACCGTAAGTTCTACAGTCACTAAAACTAGTGTGTAGTTATCAGCAATAAATAAACAGTAAGATGCTACATATTGCACATGACTTTTATTAAATGGGGCAAAGTTCTATAGAGTTTCGGGCATAGTCCTTTTGGTCACGGTAGCCAATCTCAATGAAGACGCTCAAATATTCACTTCTAGATACACTATCACAATTACTTGCTGTGTTAACAACTACCAGAAATGTCACGGTTACATTATATAAATAGAAACCGTAAAATCTCCGACTCCTAAGATACAGGTACCTAGTTTAGGAGCCCGGAGAGCTGACATTAATTTTAGACTTGGTTGTATAACCCCGTAGTATAACCCACTGATTCCATATGCTATGTACTGTGTTGTATTATTGATAATGAATTTAATTATTTCAAAAGTGTAATCAATTATTATTATTTTCTTTATGTGCACCGACGTGACGTGATCATTTACCAAAAATTTGACGTGTAATTTTTTCTTACCAATAAATGTGTTTATCTGTTTATCTGTTTGTTATTTTTAAGGCGCTAACAAGCGACTTTTGCAGATTTTAAACAGACAATCACGTCAAAATGTTTAGTGTAAATGATTTGAAAAAAAAAGTATGTTAAACTAGAACATTCTTTTAATCATTTAGTATGTGAATATTTTTGATTAAGTTCATATTAAATAGTTTAATTAAATCGTGAAGTTGTGTCTGACGCGGGCACAAATTGATAATCACACAAAATCTACCAGGAATATTTAAACGAAACTTTTACTATCTTACAGACAATTTTATTATCTATCTTTTAGTGTACGCTTTTTTTTAATTATTGTTGTTATTGTGTTTGTTTTTTAAGAATACTATTTTTTTAACCGACTTCAAAAAAAAGGAGGTTATCAGTTCGACCCGTATGGTTGTATGTATGTATGTTTGTCCGCGATTATCTCACGTTTGGCTGATCCGATTTTGATGCGGTTTTCAGAAAAGGGTTTGATACATTCTGGAGAAGGTACAACAAACAGAAATTTATTCAGCGCTTTCTGAAAAAAAAACAACCAAAACCGAGAAGACGTTTTCGTTTCTTTCTTTGGAGGACTTTCAATCTCTGTTTTAACTGTGTTGCCGTTCCTTAATGGATTTGGGTGATAGGAGGCACTAAAAAGTGGAAAATAAAAACGTTATTTAAAAAAGAGAACCGCCTTCAAAAAAAAACTAAAATGTGATAAATAAATTTAGCACAGAACACACATGACTTTAGTTTCGAAAGTCTGTGGCAATACAAAACAGCAAACAGAACAAAGCCACCGACTTCCGAAACTAAAGTCATGTGTTTATTTAAGTTTTTCGACTAAACTTTGAGAGTTTTGGACGCAGCGCATACGATTCTCTGGTCGCTCAAGGTCGCCGGCGTATATCGTTGCCTTAACCGACTTCAAAAGAAAGGAGGTTCTTAGTTCGAACCGTATGTTTGTATGTATGTATGTATGTTTGTGTGTATGTATGTCTGTCTGCGATTATCTCCCGTTTGGACGAACCGATTTTGATGCGGTTTTCAAAAAAGGTGTCTGTTACATTCTTGAGAAAGTTTTAGTATATAGCAACTAGAAATTTATTCAGCGCTTTTTGAAAAACTCAACAAAATTCAAAAAAATATACATAGCTTTCGTTTCTTCCTCCTTCCACAGAACACACATGACTTTCACGTGGCAATACAAAACAACAAACATAACAAAGCCACCGACTTCCGAAACTAAAGTCATGTGTGTTCTGTGCTAAAGTTAATTATCACTTTTTAGTGTTTGAAGGCGGTTCTCTTTTTTTTATAAAAAGCTTTTTTTTGTGAACGAATAAACTTATTACTTTTGTTAAAAAAACTTATTAAAATTAAGTACGCAGGAGATACTATAGTGCATAAGTGTGTGTCGTACACTCTCTCTTCCCTCACTCTCATAGTCCGGTGGGACGGCAATCCGACACGACCGGAGAGAGATCAGGCGCAGGACCAACGACTTTACGTGCTTTCCGAGGCACGGGGATGTAACACTTTCAAACTCTGAGAACTTCCTAGTGGAAAAACCCATTAACACTCTGCTCGACCTGGGAATCGAATTCAGGACCACATGCTCAGCAGTCGTGCTGTAGACCACGAGATCAACGAGGGAGTAAATTTAAATAAATAATAATTATTATTTGTTTTCACTCTGTTTTGTCCATCTGCAGGACAAAGGTCTCCTTTTCTCCTCTCCAACCCTCTCTGTCTAGAGCTAGTAGGACTCTGTATATAGCTAGTATCCCTCCTGAAGCTAATCCCGTCATCTTCGCCTAGCTCTACCACGACGTCGTTGGAAGTTTTCCGGTACCCACATTGTGGTTGATTTAGCCCATGATTCGTTTGACATGCGGTAGACGTGGTCGGCCCAGTCCGACTTAAGCATGGCTGCTTTTTTGCACATTTTGAGAATTGGACATTTTACCTTTGAACGCTTTTTGAGTGACGTCGGCGAGTTGTGTCTTCGAGCGCAGCACCGTATTCCTAACGCGGTCCGTTAACCTGACTCCCAGGATGCTGTGATCCGAAATAAACAATGATTTCTTAAAATAAATAGATAGACAAAAACTAATTTATGCTAAAACGCGGTTAAACCAACAACCGTTTGGATTTAAGGCCGAGTAAACGGTAGACGCGCAAATAAACAGAACAGGTGCACTCCGTTGCATTACTGCGAGCAAATCTAATAAAAGCAAAGCAGAGCGACCGTGCCTTTATTAAATGTTTCATTATTATGAAATTGTGTTTAGAGGACATCTTTGTTGCAGGCTTTTAAAATATTAGAGTTTAAAATGACGATATTGTGGTGGTCTATTCTGTTTAAATTATTTATTTATTCTGTATTTCTTTTTGCTTTGAAGATTTATTGGTCACAGTAAGAATTTCTCCTGTATTGTAGGTGTTTGTTTACAAACATAAACTCACATACACAGTAAACAACCAGACTCAGAATACAACCTGCAAGTCATACAAATATTTGTTCCGTACGAGAATTAAATCCGTTACTCGCAGCACCGCGTACCGTCAAAAACCACAAGATTGTTTTATTCCAGACTACTTTTGTCCAAATTTAGTAACAAAACTCTGTGCCTCGGAAAGCACGTAAAGCCGTTGGTCCCGGCTGTCATTCGTAGATCTTTGACGTTCGTTATGGGTAGTCAGAAGCGAGATAGATGACCAGCAGTGCAATTCTGTAAAAATTCACCCGCATTTCCAATTTCCCTTACCTGAAGTGAAAAGTATTTGGTATTCGCTAAAATAGTAACGTAATAACAGTTCGATTCACCCATGTTGTCACTCAGTGGCGCTAGCGTAGTTTTTATCGAGTTACAGAATACCTAAAACAGTTTTCACCGCGGAATCAGAAGTGAGAACTGGAGTTCCGGGATTCCGCGGGGGTATAATAAGGGGTATCGTGTTACCCGGTAAACAGGGTTGTCGAGGTCAGATAGGCAGTCGCTCCATGTAAAATACTGGTATTCGCCTACATCCGGTGAGACTGGAAGTCGACCGCAACTTAGTTGGGTAAAGGTTTTACATCTGACTGTGAATACTGTCGGACGGAATATATTCTTACTCCTCCGCTGTTCTTTTGTGATTAATTTCGTTGCGTATTCCAAGACAGTTGTAACGTTTCTCCTCAAGCTTCTCTCGTGGTCGCCACTGCTGATTCTGGCTTACAGAAGTTTGCTTGCCCCATAAAAAATATCGGAATAGTGCGAGTCGGACTCGCCCACCGAGGGTTCCGTACATATTTGGAGGTACATATCCATACTTCTGTACTAATCCATACTTCAAATGCGTTTTTTGCGACATAAAGGGCCGTATCTTTTTTTCACGTTAACATAGAGGGTTGATTTTTTTACAGCATCTAGGGACCGTAGACTTGAGTATATGGTTTTAACTTCAACTCGATACCTCCACGCGTTCCCGAGATAAAGGGTCTTGACAGACAGACAGACAGACGGACAACAAAGTGATCCTATAAGGGTTCCGTTTTTTCGTTTGAGGTACGGAACCCTAAAAGTTGGGAAAGTTCTAGACAGATGATGGTTTTATTATTGATAAAAGTATTAAAAGTTCTTAAATTGCAATGTTGATGTTGACGCACGGTTGGCGTAGTGGTTGAGCGATCGACTGCTGCGATCGCTGCGTGTCGCGGGTTTGGTTTCCGCACGGAGAAAAATATTTGTATGGCCTACAGATAGTTGTTCCGGGTCTGGCTGTTTGTGTATGTGACTTTATGCACCCACGACACAGGACAATTTCCTAGTGTGAGGAACCGTTTAAAAAAAATGTCTGCAATTTATTTAGTAAACAAAAATCATCAATTTCTGTAGACAGATCACTGAACGCATTCAATCAGCCACAGCAGCCATAGTTGAATAAATAGAGATCGCATGTATTTGTTTAATATACTAAAGTGCAGTGCAGATTTGTTCTATACAGTGATTGTACCATCAACGTAAAGCCTCATTTACCCGGTGAAAGGGCGTCGCCAGCCAATGGCATAGGGGGGGGGGGGGGGAAACCATTTCCTATGTCCAGCAGTGGGCGTTTAAAGGTTGATATGATGATGATAATATTAGTATAGATTTTATAGTTAGACTATAGTAAACTTAGATAACGACTACGGTTTGTAAAGTAGTATGGAAAAAAGTGTCTGTAAAATACCCTTTAGGTCATTACGTTGTGGCTTATCGGCCGGCTACCGGACGGCGCGGCCCTTGTGATGTTTGAGCCACATAAATTAAAAATTTAAAAAACCCCCAACGCAAAACATAAAAGCAATTATTTAAAAAGTAAAAAATAATATCTTCTGTTGAGCCATCAAATGTTTGTTCCTTGAAATGGCGCTATAATGTCGCGGCGGGGTACCCCGTAAGTCAAATCTCATTGCAAATCCATGAGTTCGCTATTTTACCTATTTAGCTATTGCCGACTTAGCGGGGTACCCCCGCCGCGACATTATAGCCCCATTTCAAGGAACAAACATTTGATGGCTCAACAGAAGATATTATTTTTTACTTTTTAAATAATTGCTTTTATGTTTTGCGTTGGGGGTTTTTTAAATTTTTAATTTAATTTTTATTTGAAAGTTTTTAAATGTAATTTAGTCTGGTTTTGAGAAGTTGTAGATACGTCTAAAGTTGTATTTCGTCACATGGATCTTTTTTTATATTAAAGATATCACCCTGAGAATGCGTTTGGTATATATAATTCGCCATTTTGTGGTGCCGGTCATCTTGGCCTTGAAATTTATCATAGTGTAAAGTATTCTACTGGTGAAGCCCTTTCATTTGATACCCATATTGATGGAGTTGTGAAAAAATATGTGATTAGCTATTTTGTAGCGGCGGCCATCTTGGACCGATTTTCATCAAACATAGCTAAGAACACTCCCGACTAATTCACCTTTCAAATAAAAAAAACAAAAACAAAATCGGTTCATCCGTTCGGGAGCTACGATGCCACAGACAGACACACACACACACACACACACAGACACGTCAAACTTATAACACCCCGTCGTTTTTACGTCGGGGGTTAAAAATAGCTTACAAGATAGGTAAGGGTCTTCTTTCTTGTGCTAATGTGTCGGCCGAACTCTTTAGTAAAGCGGTTTTGATAGTTTAAAAAAGATATTTTTAATTAAAAGTTGAAGTGATAGTTGTAGGAGCTGTTTTGAACTCATGACTTACGACTTTCCTCACGATGATTTATTACACCGATCTCGGTGATCTCCAAGATAAACTTAGAAAGTACATATATGACATTGAAAAAGTTGATAGTTTCCCGGTATCAAACTCGCAACCTCTTGCATAAGAAGGGGGAAGCCTAACCACTGGGCCATCTGACAGTTTTAGATAATTCTGATTATTTATTTATCTGAACTTGAAACAACAAGAAGTCTTGAAACACAGAAATCTGATGCATCCAAATGAACAATTCACCCCTAAGTCACCACATAGCTGAACAAAATGAAAACCAAACAATATAACTTCCACTTGCATATATATTATGATACAGCACAGTTCAGTCACCCCCTTATAAGTTCAACTTTAACAATATCTCTGTAATTGTACAAAGGGAATACTTACATATAGACATAATGGTAAGTACAGTCGACTAACGAGAAAGGTGTGCCGGCAAGAAATTAACTTCTTTGCATTCTGGAGGAAATGATTTTCAACCGACTTCAAAAAAGGAGGAGGTTATCAATACGTCTGTTTTTTTTTTTTTATGTTTGTTACCTGATTTCTTTGGACTGGGTGAACCGATTTTGATGATTCTTTTCTTATTTGAAAGCTAGTGCTTCCCGTGTGGTCCCATTTTAATTTAGTCCAGTTCTGACAATGGCATCCATGAGAAAACCGTATAAGTCTTAAATTTGCATTAGGTATGTGCGTGATTTGTTACGCGATTTCTCCGGCAAACGTAAACCGATTTTGAAAATTCTTTTTTTTTACGGAGGGTATGCTTCAGGGGTGGTCCCATATAAATTTGATCGAAATTGATTCAGCACTTTTTGAAAAATCAACAAATACCCAAAAATTTTACATAGACGACGCTTTAGTTTCATCAATCTTTGTAGTAGTTAACTTTCAATCTCTTCTTAATAGATTTGGATGAGAAGGAGGTACTAAAAAGCGGAAAATAAAAAGCTTTTAAAAATAACTTTAGCACAGAACACACATTGACTTTAGTTTCGGAAGTCGGTGGCAATACAAAACAACAAACAGAACCAAGCCACTGAATTTCGAAAATAAAGTCAATGTGTGTTCTGTGCTAAAGTTATTTTTCACTTTTTAGTTTTTGAAGGCGGTTTTTTGTAAAAAGCTTTTTTATTGTTGTGAAGCGTAAATTCTTTGTAAAGTGTATAACTATGGAGTACATTATTATCTGTCTTACCGTATTAACTGGGAAACTGTGAGAGTTGCATACCTACAGTTCTGCCTATCCCTTGGGAATACAGGCGTGATGTTATATTATAATACCAGCTTCTGCTCGGGATTTTGTCCTCCAAGAGCTCAGAATTAAGCCACGACCTTAAATTATTACACAAAAACACAAAAACTTGATAAAAATATATGTTAAGCTAGATCAATATGTGTACCAAATTTCGGCTAATTCTGTTCAGCCGTAACAAGGAGTAACAAACATCCATCCACCCTCATTTACTATTGCGTGTATAAGTAGGCAGTAGGTCTTTAGCTTGAATAATTTTTAAACAATAAAGTGGGCGATAGAAGTACGTGCTTTTTCAGAATTTTAGCAATAGTGACAGCTGCATTGGAGAACTTGAAAAGGGTTGGTTTCCCAAAAGTTATACAACAGCATGTGGTACATCTCTTTAAAATAAAACAGTAACATGTTTGCTGCAGGAATGCGTAGTTACTATGTTCTCGAAGACGTAGGGTTTCATAGGGAAAGTTGTTTAATTTGACGGGTAGAATCACCCCTTGACCTGCACTCTGCAGGTGACTAAATCGTCAGCCTTTTTACAACTTTTTTATTAATTAGCAGCCTGCACACGTCTCCGTTTTGTTGCCTGTACCTACATTAGGTATGTATATTTGGCGTTACTCAGTGATCGTGTTGCTTTACTAACTCAAAGAGCGTCTCTTAGGAAAACTATACACTATTTATGTGAAACTTTGAGCTTTGACGTCTTCATATTAAGATTATTAATGGACCCTTTTTTATTTACTAGAAACACGAGAGATGTCTTTGACTGGGCAAGAAGAAAGAGATTGGGTGGGAGAGATTGGTTTTGGTCTAGTAATCTTATTGGAATGATCAAGGTCTTATCTTAAGCAATACCTAGGCAATGTATAGAATACCTGGGGCGTCCAGGCAATGTATAAAAATATTATAAATATCATTGCTTTACCTAGGTAATATATACAATTTCTAGGGATGTATAGAATACCTGCTGGTCCACCGGCAATGTGTAAAATAAATAGATTTTGGTCAACAAAGAATTGGATGGAATATCAGTATTGGATTAGTTGGTTGGTTGGATTAGATTAGATTGGACTTGGATTTTGATTTTTTGGACGATGTTGACCGGCCTGCCTATAAAATGACGGCAATGACTATTAGCACAATAGTATTTAGGCATACAATTATTAGAAATAACGGAAACTGAATTATTTTTACGTATTAAAATATTGTCTAAAAAACCGGACAAGTGCGAGTCGGACTCGCCCACCTAGGGTTCCGTACATATTTGTTGGTACCTATCCATACTTCTATATTAATCCATACCGACTATCCGTACTTTAATCTACTTAATATTATAAATGCGTTTTTTGCGACATAAACGGCCGTATCTTTTTTTCACGTTAACATAGAGGGTTGATTTTTACAGCATCAAGGGACCGTAGACTTGAGTATATGGTTTTAATTTCAACTCGATACCTCGACGCGTCCCCGAGATAAAGGGTCTTGACAGACAGACAGACAGACGGACGACAAAGTGATCTTATAAGGGTTCCGTTTTTTCCTTTTGAGGTACGGAACCCTAAAAATCAATATATTGTGCTACAAAAGTGCTATAAAACCAACTGCTACCGCGCTACACTCAGTTCTAACCGGTTAAAACTAGGTGTAGCCGCACTTCGGGTTTCAGCCGTAACATAAATACAAAACTCAAAAAAATACCAATCGAATTGAGAACCTCCTCCTTTTTGAAGTCAGTTAAAAATGAATATTTGACGACACGGTTGGCGCAGTGGCTGAGCGATCGACTGCTGCGCAGCGTGTTGCGGGTTCGATTCCCGCCCAGGGTAAACATTTGTGTGATGAGCACTTGTGTTTGCCTTGTGTCTGGGTGTTGTTTATCTATATGTGTACGTATTTACAAAAAAAAAATGTATTTATATATGTATATCAGCTGTCTGACACCCATAGTACAGGGTCTCCCTAGTTTGGGGTCAGATGGCCGTGTGTGAAAATGTCCTCACATATTATTATTATTATTATTAATATAATAATATTTTGTACAATTATAAAAAAGTTACTTATTATTTTTATGGATTTACAAGTGGGACCCACAGACGTTGTCCTGTCCTTAAAATAAAAAAGTCCTACAACTCGACTGCAGCGCTATCTACCAATTGTGAATCTAAACCATTCTTGAATCCACTGGAACACACATAAAAAAATTCATCAAAATCGGTCTAGCCGTTTAGGAGGAGTTCACTTTCATACACACGCACAGAAGATTTTTATATATAAGATTTCTCTAAAATTTCTCTCAACTCATTCAGCTTTGCTGGTTAGACACTTCTTATTTTACCTACTTACCTACTTTTTTATTTACCTTCAGATTAGGGTGTAAGGATTAAAGATACTGTACTCCGTTCGATAAAGCAGTGGTTTGATCACGTTTCTCTCCTAAGTGACACTTGTCACGGCTGTAAGGACTTGTCGCGTGCGTGTGGAGGCAAATAACGTCGAGCTGCTCATTGAAAACGATATTGCGTTCTTTTTTAACAATGTAACACCTTTTGCTTAATTTTTGGGGTTCCAAAGAGTGCCAAACAGGACCCGCTAAGACTCCGCTCTCTGTTTATCCGTCTGTATATTTTGAACTGTAATAGTTTGACACTTGAAATTTTAAGAGTGTGAATTACTTTATCTTCTTCTTCTTCTTTTCGAATCGATGGTTTTCCTTTATGCTAGACTACTTGGGCCCAGTAGGTAGACACATTTATCGCAGCATCAGTGGCGTTTTTTATGTCCTCTAAGGTGCAGGTGTAGGGGCACTTTGGGCACTGTAATAAGTGGGCCATTGTCTGTTCAGGATCACCGCACTCACACTGGGTGTCGGTGGGATCTATTATGCCCCATTTACTTTATTATGGCCGCTATAACATTAAATAATTGAAATAAAATATTTATTTTAATTTGACTTTTATTATTTAAGGTACCTTGTAACCTATACAAGAAAGGTATTTTTATGTTTTTGGCTCGATCTTAATATTGAACGGTGGTCTAGAACTCTTCGTGGGCAAGTCCGACTCGCACTTAGCGTTACAGTTAGGTTCAAGAGGAACTGCTCACGCAGATATCGAAATTAGTAAATACATTGTTACATTAAGTGCCATGTTTTAATTGACCCATCTCAATAAAGCTCGCTAAATGTGGGTAGTTTGTGACATGTTTACAGTAGAGCTGTCAGTCCGCCACTCGCAACCATGACCGTACGGGAGACGCACTAATTGTGTGTGCCCTGTCCTTGACACACGCTCACTGCAATCTGCATTAATATATGTGTATCTGTCTGTTTGTAATGGACTTGTTTATAAATAATGTGTATAATTATGAGGAAACACTTCACCTTCCAAAATAAAAAACACTGTGATTTTTAAAGATAAAGATAAAAGTACAAAAAGTTAAAGTAAATTCCATCAAGTGAAAAAACATCTTGAATGTTTTGGCGCCCAACGTGGGACACAATTATCAAGACAAATAAAAGTATTCCCTTAACTTTGGATCGTGTTTCTTAAAGTTCGTTATTACAGCATTTATTTGCCAGTCTCATAGGTAAAGAAAGATTAGTAGTACCATATTTTAATCTTATCTGTAGTAGTTGTTCGTCACATAATATAATTGTCGCCGTCTTGCTCATTAGACTAGTTCGGAATAAACCATCATTGAATGAAGACGTGTGTTTTTTTCTAAGAAGTCCATCAAACGATTTTGAACCTTATTTACACCAACATATGGTCCAAACGAGCCGGATCATTAGAAGAAATAGATAAGGACGACCCGGCGATCGGAGAACAAAAGGCCGCATTCCTGAGCTACCGAGGAACCGTTTTTTTTGCACATATTTATTGCAAGTCATTAGTGTACGTGATATAACGAATAAACAAGTTAAACTATTGACTTTATAAGTGAATTGAGTGCGTTATAACTATCATAGACACTTTATATACAAGAAAAATGAGTGTTACGTTAACCAGTGAACAACAACAGTTAGTTAACTCGTTAGAAGATACCTATTTACTGCTACAAAAGACACAAAGCAATCTAAAGAAATGTTCGAAGCAAAGATTAACGAGAGGTTATATCGAAACGAAGTTGCAATGTATTGAAGGTTATTGGCAAACGTTTAATAAAACACATCAAGACTTAGTAAAGTGTACGCCTAAGTGTAAACGAAATGAGATCCAGTATTTCGTCAACGAAGATTATTTCCTGGTTGAAGATTTATACTCATGTTTAGTAGGTGATTTGAAGGATACGTTGTCGAGAACTGGGAAGACTATTGACAGTCCGATGCAATCTCAAGACATGTCGTTGCCGCCACGTGTTAATTTACCACGTATCGAGCTGCCAACCTTCAACGGAAGTTATGATGACTGGCCTATGTTCCGGGATATGTTTACGTCGCTGGTACACAACAACACGTCTTTATGTAACGTTGAAAGGTTACATTACCTGAAGTTGAGCCTGGTTGGTGAAACCAAAGAATTATTGAAGCATGTAAACATTACTGATATTAATTATGAACAGGCGTGGAACACACTTGCACAACGTTATGGAAACAAACGTTTGATAGTGAATTCTCTTCTCAATAAGTTATTTATCCAAAAGAAAATTACTACGCCGTCGGCTGTGCAAATAAAGAATGTATTAGATACAACTTCTCAATGCTTAAATAACTTGAAAAATGAGGGAATACCTGTTGAGTCCTGGGATCAGCTGATAATACACATAGTTGTGCAGAAGTTAGATGTCGATACGCACACGGCCTGGGAACAAGATTCTTATAAGGAAAAGGCTGATCAACTACCAACTTGGGAAGAATTAAAGACGTTCCTGGAAACAAAATATCGGACTCTGGAGTTGGTTAACCCTGTATCTAAAAGGGAGCAGACATCAGTTAAATCAAAGTCATTCCATTCCACGTCACCAGAAGAAAGGTCAGATACAACACCGACCAAGCCATGCAGTATGTGTAACGCTGAGCACGCCTTGTGTCACTGCAAAGAATTTTGTAAGCTAGAACCGAACGAACGCAATGAGTTTATTAAGAAAAACAATTTGTGCTACAATTGTCTAACGTCAGGACATTCTGTCATGAGATGCCGCAACCGAATGTCTTGCAGGAAGTGCAACCGCCGCCATCATACCTTGCTACATCAACCAAGCCGCGGTCAGTCAGACAATGTGAATACTCATCATAGTGAAATAGAAGAAGAACAACAGGAGGCGGAACAAAGTAACATTCCTGAGTTGACATTATCTACTCACTTTGTGACGGAGAAGTCTACAGCGTTGCTTGCCACAGCATTAGTTCAAGTAAGAGATGAAGTGGGACATAGCACAATATTGCGAGCATTGATAGACCAGGGCTCGCAAGCAAACTTTATAACTGAACGAGCAGCACAACTATTGAAAGTTAAGAGATCGCAAACAAAAGGAACCATCACTGGTGTTGGTACAACACGCACTACAGTTAATCACGTTATTCAAGTCGAGCTTCATTCGAGATATGATATGGATGTCAAGATTCCTATCAATGCATATGTAATGCCAACGCGATTAACCTCACACTTACCATCTAGAACAATTACTGGTACAATGCACACCTGGCCGCACTTAAAAGGACTCACCCTGGCAGATCCGAGTTTCCATACACCAGGGCGAGTGGACATGCTGTTGGGCGTTGAAGTCTGTGCTCAAATTTTAAAGGCTGAGATAATCAAGGGTCAACCGGGCTCCCCATGTGCCCAAAATACAAGCTTGGGTTGGATCTTATTTGGAAAGATAGAAGCACAAACTTCAGAACAACCAATACTAGTAATGCATCATACGCTTAACCTAGATGAAATATTGAAATCAATGTGGGAAGTTGAAACAGATACAAAAGGAAAGTTTACCAAAGAAGAAGAAGAGTGCGAGAGAATATATAAAGAAACTCACATGCGAGATAGTGAAGGGCGTTACATAGTGAAATTGCCATTTAATACAGACAGCCCACAGTCCCCGCATGGTAATACGAAAGAAGGAGCTACAAATAGATTACTTCACTTGGAAAGACGTTTTATTAAGAATGATGAGCTGAAGACAGAGTATACTAAAGCAATTATGGAATACAGCGAAATGAAACACATGGAAGAGGTTCCGAGTGAGGAAAGTAATAAGCCAGCGGTATACCTACCGCATCATGCCGTGGTAAAGACAGACAGTGAATCTACGAAGGTCAGACCAGTGTTTGACGCCTCTCACAAGGGCACAAATGACATAGCACTTAACGACGAGTTACTGGTGGGACCGCAAGTTCAGGAAGATATGAGGTCACTTGTTATGAGGTGGCGCTTGAAAAAGGTAGCGTTTGTAGCCGATATTCAAAAGATGTATCGACAGATACTCGTTTCAAAAGAAGACGCAGATTACCAACGAATGGTTTGGCGTAACAGCCCTAATGAACCTATTAAAGAATACCGCCTTCTGCGTGTTACCTTCGGCACAGCATGCGCACCCTATCTTGCCGTTAAGACTCTGCATCAGGTAGCGAACGATGAAGGCGAGAATCATCCTATAGCAGCAGATACAATTAGACAAGACTTTTACATTGATGACTTAATGTCTGGCCAAGACACGGTACCGGAGGCAGTTAGCGTAGCTAAGAACGTGAAAGCAATTCTTGAGAAAGGTGGTTTCAGTCTGCAAAAATGGGCGTCGAACAATTCAGATTTCCTTAAAGAATTTCAGCCATCTGAGCTCAGCTCTCATGTTAACATCGATATCAAGTTAGACGGCTTGATAAAGACACTGGGATTATCCTGGAATATGGGAGAAGATGTATTTAAATACAACCTTAAATTACCACCCTTACCAAAAACAATAACCAAGAGGAAAATATTGGCCGAGGTTCAAAGACTTTTTGATCCTCTTGGATGGTTAGCTCCAGCACTGGTCCCTGCAAAAATAATGATACAGAAACTATGGCTTCTAGGGGTACACTGGGATGAAGAGCTCTCATCTGAAACAAAAAACGAATGGCTAAACATTAGACAGAGTTTTGAAGACATTCAGTTCATGAAAATAAAGAGATGGTTATGTACTTACCAAGAAACGTTGAGAGAGGTTACTATTCATGGTTACTGTGACGCATCTACAAAGGCATACGGAGCTGTGGCTTACCTGCGGGTCCGCGGAGACAACGGAGACTATCAGACAGGCATTATCGCGGCCAAGACAAAGGTCGCCCCTGTCAAGGCATTGTCCCTTCCACGACTAGAATTGTGCGGTGCAGTTCTCCTGTCAAAGTTACTGAAACATATCAGTGAGGCAACGCGCATTCCAAAGAGTCAAATATTTTGCTGGACTGATTCCACAATAGTGTTGTCATGGCTGCACGGAGATCCTAACAGATGGCACACATTTGTACGAAACCGAGTGATAACCATACTCGACAATATTGGGAACAAATGGTACCACATACAGTCAGAACAGAATCCAGCTGATGTCGCGTCAAGAGGGATGTTGGTTCCTGAATTGAGAGAATACGCACTCTGGTGGCATGGTCCGGAACATCTGAAACAAGAAAAAATACACCTGAAAACATTAATGAATGAAGAAACTGACTTAGAAAGAAGAAAAATCATCGATACTTACCTAACTGTAGAAAGCGAAGACAGGTCCTTGTACAGAAAAATTGAAATTTTCGAGAACTTACCGGAATTATTGAAGACTATCACGTATGTTAAAAGATTTTTGAAGTTGAAGAAAGAGCAAAATCCAAATTCGCCGTTCACGACGGATGAACTCGAAGACTCACTTCAGACCTGCATAAAAATCGTACAAGATGTTTGTTTTCAGGAAGAAATTAGAGACTTACTAGAAAGGAAACAGGTAAAAAAGACAAGCCGTTTGAAGACCCTTAACCCATATCTGGATGCTAAATTGATACTCAGGGTGGGCGGACGGCTACAAAACGCAAATAATTTAGAACACGATCGTCTGCATCCTATAGTCTTAGACCACAAAAATTCACTTACCTCCTTACTCATCGCTCATGCTCACAAACAGACGCTGCATGGAGGCATGCAACTGATGCTAAATTATCTGAGATCGAGATACTGGATTCTGAGAGTGAAAAGTTTAGTGAAGACGTACCTTCATAAATGTTTTGTTTGCGCAAGGTTGAATGCCAGATCTCGCACGCAAATCATGGGCGAGTTACCCAAGGTGCGAGTGACCCCTGCGCGACCTTTTCTCCGCAGTGGCGTTGACTTTGCTGGCCCGTACGACGTCCTTATGTCGAAAGGCAGAGGTGCAAAAACACACAAATCCTATATCGCCATCTTTATCTGCATGTCGACAAAGGCGATTCATTTAGAGCTGGTCGGAGATTTGACCTCGGAAGCCTTTATCGCCGCGTTTCGGCGCTTTGTATCACGTCGCGGAAGATGTAGTCATTTGTGGAGTGACCAGGGCCGAAACTTCGTCGGAGCGAACAAGGCGCTTACAGAAGCGTTAAAGGAAGCAAACTTTGAATTTGGAGATCACATGTCCAATCTGTTAGCAGCGGACGGCACCCAGTGGCACTTCATACCTGCATATAGCCCAAATTTTGGAGGCCTCTGGGAAGCCGGAGTAAAGTCGATGAAATACCACCTCAAACGCATCATGAATACCAACTTGACATACGAAGAGATGACCACCGTATTATGTCAAGTTGAGGCATGTCTGAATTCGCGACCTCTTTGCCCAATGATTGAGTCAGATTTAAATAATTTGGATGTGCTTACACCTGGCCATTTCCTTATTGGGGAGTCTCCGGTTACTATACCATCACCGAGCATGAAAGATATCTCCCAATCAAGCTTGTCGCGGTGGCAACACTGTCAAAGGATTCTTTCAAACTTTTGGCATCGCTGGCAATGCGAGTATCTCTCCAGACTTCAGCAAAGACCAAAGTGGCATAAAAGGCAAGAAGAGTTTGATTTAGGCCAGATTGTCCTTATCAAAACAGATGGGTTACCACCAGGCAAGTGGCCTTTAGGACGAGTGGTGGACAAACACCCAGGACCGGATGGATTCAGTAGGGTGTATAGCGTAAAAAGTGGTACGAACACTGTAAGAAGATCAATATCCAAACTCTGTTTCCTACCAGTTGATATTGATGTCAGTGAATAGTAGTTCTATAATTTCAGTTATATTATTTTATGTAAAATGTTTCCACAATAATTCAATTAATTCTTTTATATGATTCTTTGTTATAAATGCAGACTCTCAATTTGTTTTGTAATCTAAAACTTATGTTGTAGTCTACCTAGAATGTCCTGTCGGGTATCTGTTAGTCTACATCAGCTAATATTTGATAAACCTAATGTCCTTGTTGCATGTTTATGTAATTGTAATTGATTTAGAGGTATGATGTTTCAAATTTTATTGTAAAAGGTATTAATAATCCCTTTTGGTGGGCGGTATGTTCGTCACATAATATAATTGTCGCCGTCTTGCTCATTAGACTAGTTCGGAATAAACCATCATTGAATGAAGACGTGTGTTTTTTTCTAAGAAGTCCATCAAACGATTTTGAACCTTATTTACACCAACAGTAGTAATAATAATAATAATAACGGAGACTACTTGCATAGACACAACCTTGTAGCTAGGATTATCCACCAGCAACTTGCTCTAAAATACAGGCTTGTGGAATCGGAAGTACCGTACTACAGGTATGTGCCCGACCCAGTTCTCGAAAATGGCAACATCACATTGTATTGGGATCGATCTATCATCACTGACAGGACTATTGTTGCCAATAAGCCTGACATAGTGGTGATAGATCGATTAGAGCGTCGCGCAATGATTGTTGATATAGCGGTTCCGCATGACGAGAACCTCGTGAAAACCGAGAAAGATAAACAAATTAAGTATCTTGACTTGGCTCGCGAGGTTGTCGACATGTGGGATGTGAATACAGCAGTCATTGTGCCGATAGTCGTTACGGCCAATGGACTCATTTCCAAGAGCCTCGACCAACACCTAAGGAGGCTCTCGTTGGGCAGCTGGATCAAGGGCTTGATACAGAAAGCGGTACTCCTGGACACGGCGCGTATTGTTAGGAGATTCCTCTCTCAGGAGCCCTGACCACCGGTAGCTTGGACCCTGTTCCCGATACCGGTGGGCTACTATTTTTTATATTTTTAAATGTTTTTATTAATTTTTTTACTAATATTTAAAAATGTAATTTAATATGTTAAGAAATTGAATAAACGATAATAATAATAATATGTGGGGACATTTTCACACACGGCCATCTGACCCCAAACTAGGGAGACCCTGTACTATGGGTGTCAGACAGCTGATATACATACACAAATACATTTTTTTTTTGTAAATACATACATATATAGTGTGTGTAATGTGTAGCTGTTTTGGCGCCCAACATGGTACGGTCAGCAACGAAAGTCGATTAACACTTTAGATTTTTAAATCATAATTCTTGAGCAGAAGGAAATCCGGACAAGATGGAAAATTATGATATAATAAACTCTTGACTTTGAGCCGAAATACTGTAAAGTATTACTTACATCGTATTTGTTTTTGTGCCTTTTTAGAGGATATGAAAATGTAAAAGTGTAAATCTACTTTTGTTGCTGCCTGTACACAATTCTTTCTCATCTCTCTGAAGAATGTTAAATGAATTTAATGTCAATACAGGTTATTGCACCTACAGGTTCAGTAGGTATATACCTAAAATAGCAATGAACGATATACACGATATTTCTCAAAGATTGTCAAAGATAGGTCTTATTACATTACCATTTAAATAAAAAAGGTTGCAAAGCCTCAGCCCTTCAGGTTTAAAATCGTATTCCATTTAGTTTTAACCGAGACATTTATTTAAATGTCCATTATCTTACTATTTCATTTCCAACTGAATGTTTTGTCACCCACAGACTCATACAGAATAGAATAATGCTGCTATTGTTATCAATAATACACTAGTCGCGGCACCCCTCGCTATTTCGGTCACGTGGACACCTTACATAGTTCATTTGAAAACCTGATAGTATAATTTTATAGAAGTACTAGCTTTTGCCCACGACTTCATCTGCGTGAATGTCAGTTATCGCGGAAGCAGACGAAGTTGCGGATTAAAAGTAGCCTATGTCCTTCCTCAGGGTTTGAGCTATTTTCGTACCAAATTTCATCAAAATTGGGTCAGCCGTTTCATCTTGAAAGCGTAACACGTAGAGTTACTTTTGCATTAATAATATTACTAGCTTTTTCCCGCGACTTCGTCTGCGTGAATGTCGGTTATAGCGTGCAGACGAAAGTCGCGGACTATTAAGTAGCCTATGTCCTTCCTTAGGATTCAAGCTATCTGCATACCAAATGTCATCAATATCGGTTCAGCCGTTTTACCGTGAAAGCGTAACAGACAGAGTTACTTTCGCATTTATAATATTAAGTATGGAGTATGGATAGTATGGAAACATGGATTTTTACCAAATACTTACCCAACCGTGAGATGACGAAGGATGTGGACAATCGTTATGATGTAACCAGTTACTGGTGGAATCCCTTTAGAATTCAGACGTGGCTGATTTAATTAAATTCTGTAGAAACAAATTGTCCAAATTTTATTGTAAAATTGTTCAATTTACCAAATAGCTCTCTTAATTTGACGAATAAGGTGTTATATTGCTCTTCAAAACACGTATAGGCCACCATAGTTCTATTTTACAGATCATTCCGAATTCGATGGTGTTTGGCAATCATTTTATACAAATACTAGCTTTTGCCAGCGGCTTCGATCACGTGCATTGTTTCACCTGCACTCAGGAATGACGTACCGAGTATGATGTGACCTAAAGTAGCTATGTGGGGGTGTACGAGTATGTATGTGTGTGAAAGAGTTTACAAAACATTTGTATAGGCTAAAGTAGTTTTTCAGGGGTCAGCTTATTTCTTTAAGTGAGTTTAATATGTTTATAAACGCATCAACGACACAGGAAAAATAACGAGGGGAAATAAAAAAAACTATTAATTTTTTTGCTATATTACCTACGTAAGTAGATACCTTTTGAAATAGCAAACAGATGCCTAGTCTGTGTATATCATAGCTATGTTAAATGTCCACCCAAAAAACAATTTCTCCACAACAGCAATAAAAATCAAAACAAGACTAAAATGTAACCTGAACACCAGCGAACCTTTAAATTGAATCGCTCGCCAATTGAACTGGGGGGCTAAGTCAGCTCTGTTTTATGTTTCGAGGACAAAAATGACAGGTTTATGAAGACCCCTAAATACGAAGAGCTCATTAAGCAAGTACCTTTGACTGCTTATATGCACAATCTGCTTATAATATTTTGTTTTGGGATAGCAGTCCAGTAAAAGAAGCGACATAGCGTGTTGCTTTTAAAATAAATAACATCGGCGGCTTCTGTTGATATTATTGATAAGTAATAATAAATGATTAGATTCAGTGCCGATTTTTATATTGTCAGGTAACGTTTAAAGGAGGGTAACAACTTTTGTATAGAAACTTAAGTATGTCAATCTTTTATAAGTATAAACTTCTCTTAAAAGATGTCTGGCTATTAAAAAATCAGTCCTTATTAATAAAATTATAACATAATTTTATTTTATGTTTTAAAAATTTAATTTAATAATAGAGACGAGACAATTTGGTATTGCCACTGAAAGTAGGCCAATTTTATTAATATTACCTACTTACTACTTAAAATACATAATATAATAATTATAATTGACCTCTCTCCTAATTTGCTAAGCCCAGAACGTGTTGTGCTGATCACCTTTATTTTATACTAGAACTGTGCCCGTTTGAATCTAGGTATATAGCATAACGTAGCTCCTCTCTGGTGGAAGAATTTACAAAATCGGTAAATAATTGTTGAGTTCATACATTACAAACAATTGTACAAAAAATCAAATATTTTCTCTAATAACGTTAAGTTTAGATTCCACCTTCGTAAAATATTATGGAACGAAATAAAATATTGGGTATTGAGAAAATCAAAGCTATAATTCGCAGCCTCATCTCTCAGTTTGTTAGTGTACTAAGTTCAAGTAACCGCACCTCCGCTAAGTTGTTGCAACTTGTCTTGGCTCCGTCTGCGAACTATGTAACAAACGAACTTAACTCATGCTTATTGCAAACTCGTTGCTAACGATTTCAACTGACGTTTTGTGCCTCTATTTAAGCTTTTCTTCAATATTTTTTTTTCATCTTACTATTTTTTTTATTGGCATTCTCTAGTAAATAGATAATTAATCATGCGAGCAGGCACATTAAACATAAGTTAGTTAAATCTTACACGTACTAGTTGCCAGAGATATTCGAAAAGACCCTTCCTTCCGCCCCCGCCCTTAATGGCTAAGCTGCATAATTTTATATAAGTGTTATTACATTATTTTATCGAATCAAACCCAAAACACACATCGTAGAAGCCACTGGACCTGAAATAGTATCCCCTTGAACCATATTTCGCAATGTAACCAATTATAAGACGTATCTAGTCGTGTGTAGGTATCAATTCATAAGAGCTCCCGTTTTTAGGCATTGTGGCTTATTTAACTATTGACAAATAAAATTGAAGTGTTTGTTTGTAATGTTAAAATAACAGCTTTTTAGTTAATGCATATGAAGGTAAGTATATGTTACAGTCAAAACTCTTAACCAGTCAAAACTACTTTTGACTGGCTTCAGTCAAAACCCTTATTAAGGGGCTATTAAACGACTTTTACAGATTTTAAACTGACAATCACGTCAAAATGTGCAGTGTAAATGATTTGAAAAAAATATATGTTAAACTAGAACATCTTCTTAATCATATAGAAAGTGAATATTTTTGATTAAGTTCATATTAAATAGTTTAATTAACTCGTGAAGTTGTGTCTGACGCGGACAAAACATTTACAATCACACAAAATCTACCAGGTATAATTATCCGAAACTTACACTATCTTACAGACAATTTTATTATCTATCTTTTAGTATACGCCTTTTTTTTAATTTTGAAAGAATACTACTGTTATTTAATTTTTTCGACTAAATTTTGAAAGTTTTGGACGCAGAATGCGTCCGTTCTGCATCAGTTTTGCGTCCAAAACTCTCAAAGTTAAGTCGAAAAAATTAAATAAAAGTAGTATTCTTTCAAAATTAAAAAAAAGGCGTAGGCCCTTAAGATAAAATGCGTTTGCGTTACAAAATCAAAAATACGGAACGCCCTAGTTTTAAGAATCACTACAAAACCAAAGTTAAGTTAAACCTACCAACCTAATGGGTTTCTAAATATTAAGGATAAATTTAAACCGTTCAAAAGTAGGTAGTTTTGACTGATTTTCGTAGTCAAAAGTAGTTTTGACTGGTTAAGAGTTTTGACTGTGAAATGTATACGGTACATGTATAATAAAACAATGTTTAAAACTGTCTGTCTGATTTAGACGAGACTTCCACTGGGAGATACTCGTAGCTGTTGTTATAAGGAGTAATCTAGGCAACGTTTATTTTAGAAAAAAAAATAGAGTACAGTACCTCCGATAACCGACAATCACGCGAACAAAGACGCGGGCATTAGTTTGATTTTAGAATTCAACTGAAGTAACCTTAAAGTGAGCTGTCTTTCCAATTTAACAGCTCACTTCAGACTGAGGTGAGTTCACTGAGCGGGTTTTTATAGAATAGGACTACTGGTAAATGGGTCACTGGTATTAAGCCATAAAGTCTTGACCCTATTAAATTTGCCATTATCCCGTGGTCCACGTCCACAATTGACGTGTCCAACGTGATATTTCATTGCACACCTCCAAAGACTTGATTGAACTTGATTTGAAACATGATATTGAGACATGATTTGAAACCGATGGATGGTCAAACAGAATCAAAGTAGTGAGTTTATGAATTTGTTGCCGTATGTTTGGTCTACGAACATATGCATGGACACGGGATGCTTATAATTAATGAAATTAAAACATCACTAGGCAAAGTACGAAACGAGTACTCAAAGTCGTACGAATCGATCGGTCAAGGTTAAGCTACGCTTGCCGCGGTCGGTCTGTAGATGGGTGACCATCCATTTCATACCGAGAACGATCCGTGCCTTGGAAAACACAAAAAGCCGTTTTACCGGGCTGTCATTCGTAGATCTATGACAGCCGGTATGGGTAGTCATGTGTCAGAAAGTCTGACAACCAGTTTAACCAAGCGGTATCGTATTACCCACGTGTTAAGCCCGTCACAGACGTAGCTATAATATATATTTATATAATTCATAGCAAGGCATATTACGATCAGCTATAATATATATTTTTACTACGTCACCAAAATATGTGGACAGATATAGCAAGGCATATTAATATATATTTCAAAAATGTGAAACAAACAACGATCGCAGAGATCGAAGAGATCATCTGCTTAGCCTTTACCTGGCAGATGATGCTTAGCTACCCTTTACCTTAATGCACTTTTCCTGTCATGCGGATTATCGCGCGCGGATCTGGTCCGCATGCGGGTGATAGCACGCTTCTGGCCACACGCGTGCTGCCCGCATGATAGGACAAACATGTATGAAATGATAGCATGCGGGCAGCTTGCATGCGGACGAGATCGGCCGAAAACATGCATGACAGGAAAAGGGCCCTTATGACAAATAGCGAAATAATGTCTAAAACATATTTAAGCAAAATTTCAAGAGTGTCTTCTACACAGACCAAAAAATTGAAAAAATATATATTTTCTTCAACTTCTTTAGACATACTTTAGTACTTCTTACCTTCTACCTATATCTAAGAAGTATGTAACACACAAAATACATTTCTAACCTGCAGTGATATTTCGAAAAAATCTGCATAAATGACGAAGACAGCTTGAGGAGAGCTGTCATATGACCAAAATATGACCGATGCTAGGAATTGTCAGCCTCCGGATGTAAATCATAGATGAGAACTGCATTCCCGCGATGTACGTTACCGCGAAAAGAAAGTTTACCATCGCGACGTTGGTGGTTGCGAAAGTTCTTTACAGTAGGTAGATTCTGTAAAATTCAAACAACAACTCGCATCTCACATCGCTATTCACTCTCACTTCGCGTATGGTTCAAAATGACCTTGATAAATTTGACACTTTGAATCGGATTCGAGTGCGAAGTGAGCGTCAAAGTGACGGGGAAATTACCTTACAGAATGCCACTTCTTACGTCATCTCATACTTTATCTGTCAAAATCTCCCTGTCAATTTAGTTCAACTCGCTGACACGCCCGCAAGGGTGGCGCTAGTGTAAAATCGAATTAACAACCGAGTTTTTAATGCCAATCAAGAAACTCACAGCGGATTCAGATTCGAAGTTTAATATGAGGTTTTACAGAATCACACCCCTGCGATGATTGTATAGGTAATCCTTCTAGGGCAAATTCAACAAGGTTAGGTTAGAAAGCTAAGGCGGGAAGCTTTGTATCGCTTTGCTCCCGCACTAGCCTTCGTGGCTATTCTTTATTTTCCCTTAAATCCCCTCTGGCGCAGATTCGACATGGTTCAACTTTCGTGACAATGTATGTTGCAATGGTAAACTTTCGCAGTATCTTACATCGCAGTAAAGAACTTTCGCAGGAACGACCGCCGCGATGGTAAACTTTCGCAGTATCGTACATCGCGGTTATGAACTTCGCAATTAATATTTACCACTTCACCTAAATTAACCGAGAGATTTTTACAGAATAGACTGGTTGTTTATAATAACCTAACTATACCTACGTCTAGCTCTATAGTTTTATTACCATCACTAGACGAAAGGGAATCGATACCAAAGTTACAAAATGAAATTCAATTTTCATCTCACTTATGGTATCGAAAACCGATACAGATGCGACGGTTATTTGGAATTCGTGCACGAAACGAAACCTTTAGGCATTGCATTCTTTTTTGTTTTCCAATGTAGTGAATACACTAGGTATGAATTTATGACGTAATTTCCAACGTGTAAGAATTTTTTCAATTTTTTTATGTATTCGTCGCGTGTTGTTCACTTGGTGGCTTTTATTCTAAAGCTCGGCTCGGCAGACGTTCTCCTGCCCTTAACATAAAAAAAATCTAAACCCCTTCTGCAGCACCATTAACCGGTTCCAGTTTTGAATCTAAACCAACCAGGGTCTCACTTAAACGCACATAAAAAATTTGGTGACATAAAGACAGCCTGCAGCGCCACCTACCGGATCTAATTGTGAATCTAAACCATTCTAGAATCTACTGGAACACACACAAAAAATATATTTAAATCGGTCCAGCCGGTTAGAAAGAGTTCAGTGGCATACACACGCATTGAAGATTTTTTTATATAAAACGTGTAAACCACAGAGTACATTTGGTGTAAACGCCAACCGTGTCGACAATACGACACGGTTGGCGTACTGGCTGAACGATTGGCTGCTGCATTGCACGTCGCGGGTTCGACTCCCGCATGGAACAAATATCTGTATCACAAACAACCAGATAACTGCCTGTAGCTTGTAGTGCGGACTTGTAGTTACAGACAGATATCTGGTTGTTTGTGTAATATGCGTTTATATGTTCGGTACAGAAATTCATAGTGACTGCCATTTTTAATAACAAAGCCGTTTCTCACAAAAAGAGTAGGTATTACAAATTATAATCCAAGAAACAGACTTCCAATGATCAAAGGGAAAGATCTCGATCAGATTACTTACCTCTTGACAGGCATTGAGGGTAGCTTTATCATTTTTGTGTACCTTACCTCTGGCTTTAAAAATCTCTATAAGGAAATGTATATGGAAAAATTGGTTGTCTGTAAAATCGATTTACGAGCGATAGTTTTACGTGATAACGTCATATAGAAACATAATGGCTAACATTAACATAAGCAAATAATGGCTTCCGTCAAAGTGGGCGGAGCTTATTGCTTGGACCGATCGCGCCTCTCTATCGCTTGTTCCGCGCTCTCGCTTGCACGCTCAGGCTCATGCGGAACGTGACACTTTTTCGTGCGTGCTGCCGGTGCTCATCGATTTATAAGACGTTATCACGTCAAAAATAAGTTTATTTACGAGATACTGAACACAAACAAAATAAGATTATTACGGTATGGCTCAAACTACACCGGTGCTAAAAAGCGCGAGCAGTTAGAGCTAAAAAGCATTTTAAACTTTATCTTCATTAGTAAAATACATCTTGAATGGCAGTCGCGCCTCGCCGCTTTGACCAGACGCAAGAATGCGCGCGGAGCCGCGAGCGGCCGCGCTACTCTGTCCTGGTATTCGCGCGATACTAGGTATAATATTAATAGAGATAATGTTTAAAATGCTTTGAAGCTCAAACTTTAGCATTAAGATAGTTTGTTGGCAGAAATAACTCTCACAAATTGTTGAAATATTTAAACTAAGTAGGTAGGTACATTTTTCACTTAAAAGTTAGATATCACTACAGAGTGATTCATGGAGAGGTGTATAAATAATTCTAATTGTAAGGTTTTGTGTAAATTGGTTGAAATATCCGTACGAAGCCGGGGCGGTTCGCTAGTATTAAATAATAACAATAATAATAAATGATTAGTTCCCGCTGTCAAATACTCTAATACACGACAGATCCCATGATTTAAAAAAATGTCATGTTGAGGTAAATTTTCGTATTCAATCATGTATAGAAGCTTTAATAGTCTATAGCAATTCACGCAAATTTCAAAAGCGATTATCGTACTATATCGATCTGTCGATCTTTGCAGTCGCCATGGGTAGTCAGAAGCCAGAAAGTCTGACAACCAGTCTTACCAAGGGGTATCGTGTTACTCAGTAACTGGGTTGTGGAGGTCTGATAGGCAGTCGCTCCATGTAAAACATTGGTATTCAACTGCATCCGGTTAGACTGGAAGCCGACCCCAATATACTTGGGAAAAGGCTAGGCAGATGATGATTATCGTACTATATTATTATCACCTTGCTTAAAAAAATGACAAGATAGAGATATACCTTTTTTATTATATTCAAACTAGCTTTTAGCCGTAACTTCATTCGCGTGAACTTTCTAACAGATCACATTTTTTTAATAACAAAATATAGAATATCTATTGAGGGCCGTAGTATAGTTAAACTTTACTTAGAAACCGATGGATGTTATTTAGTAAAATCAAAATAAATGAATAGAGAATAAACAGTTTATTCATAACTAGCACTTTCCCCGCGACTACGTCCGCATCAATTTACATGAAAGCCTATGTTACTCAGCGATAATGTAGCTTTCGATTGGTGAAAGAGTTTTTAAAATCGGACTAGTAGTTTTTGAGTTTATGCGCTACATACAAAAAAGCTTTTTCAAAAAAAGATAACCGCTTCCAATATCTAAAAATTGATAAATAACTTTAGCATGTAACACACATTACTTTAGTTTCGGAAGTCGGTGTCTTTGTTCTGTTTGATGTTTTGTATTGCCACCGACTTCCGAAACTAAAGTCATGTGTGTTACGTGCTAAAGTTATTTATCAATTTTTTGGATATTGGAGGTGGTTATCTTTTTTGTAAAAATCTTTTTATTTATCGCCTTTTAGTACTTTCTTATCATCCAAATCCATTAAGAAACGGCAACACAGTCAAAACAGAGATTGAAAGTACAAGGTTTGGAGAACATTATCACAACATCATCCATGTATATTTTTTTGCTTTCTGTCGATTTTTTCAAAAATCGATTTCGATAAAATTTATGTTTTTTTTACCCTTGAGGCATACCCTATCCATCAAAAGAATTTTCAAAATCGCTTTACATTTGCCGAAGAAATCGCGTAACAAATATACAAAAAAAAAAAGATCGCAGATGAATTGAGAACCTCTTTCTTTTTGAAGTCGGTTGAAAATCAAAATAAATGAAGAATAAACAGTTCATTAATTATATTAAATTTTATTCTAAAACACGCACTGGTTTCTAAATAAGCTTCAACAAAATCTGTCGGTTCTAATTACTTTATTTCTTTTTGTGACTGTACATCAAAATAGTGGTCGTCGTCGTTAAAGATGGAAATACTATCTTGATATTAATCCCAAGTATTTACCGGACAAGATAAGGATAGCCAAGTGTCGGCCGAATAACCATACGGCACGTAAATGAATCTGTCACATGATAACACTAAATTCTATCTGACTTAGCTCGGCAGTTTACGAGTATGTCTCGTTAGATAAACGACTGACATTTCCCAACTAACATGTGCTGACGATACGCTATGAAATCGAGTAATGAAAATGGTTAGATCGTTGTATAGAGTAGTAGTTGTTTGAATCCATTAGTTCAGAAAAATAAATCTATAATTGTAGAGCAATAAATAGACGTGATTTGAATAAAAAATCGTATTTTATGTTAATTCATACTGCCTATAGTACCTTATACCCAATTACAGGATAAAAATAGTACTTATAGCCTGTAAACAGAGACTCAAGATACAATAGGAGATAGCTGCTTGAGGTTTTTTCAAGGCTACTGAGTAATGATATTCTGTTAACTTAAAATAGATTTGATTAAAATATAAACTTTTTATATAGTACATAATATATAATAGTTAACATTAAAATAGATTTAGTAATAAGCGTTTAGAAGCTCCGTGATGAATGAAGGACTCCAGTCGATTCAACATAATTATAAATAAAAAATAGAGCTTCATCGTTGAAGTACTTCGCTATGGACATTTCTAGAGCTAGATATACTTACAAATCTTACAATACAACATTTAACTCTTAACATAATTTAACCAACAAGATATTATAAGTAGCGACGATGACTATCTAGGTATGTTTGACGTCACTTGCAAGGTTTTCCTACGGAACAGACTCTATTTATCTGTTCCGTGGGTTTTCCCAATAATTAAAAATCAAAAATCAAAATACAGATTTAATTTATCGTATATACACTCATACTCACGCCGATTCCCTATGAGTGTAGCAGAGAATATAGAACACCACGTTTGATACTTGTTAATACATAATAATACAAGTTTGTATTTTAATTATTTTATAGCTGTGTACATACATTTCACTTTATTTATGTAGTTATTTTAATAATTGCCAATAGTCTCAACCAATATCTGAGGAGGCCCTCGGTGAGCAGATAGATCAAGGGCTTGATTCAGAAAACGGTACTTCTGGAAACGGTGCGACTATAATAGTGAGGAGATTCTTCTTTTAGGAGCCCTGACTTCCAGTATCTTGGACCTTTTTCCCGGTACTGAGGTGTGATTCTATAAGACCTCATTCTTAACTTCAAATATGAATCCGCTGTGAGTTTCTTGATTGGTATTCTAAAAACTCGGTTAATAATTCGAATTAACACTAGCGCCACCCTTGCGAGCGTGTCAGCGAGTTGAACTAAATTGACAGGGAGATTTTGACAGATAAAGTATGAGATGACGTAAGAAGCGGCATTATGTAAGGTAATTTCCCCGTCACTTTGACGCTCACTTCGCACTCAAACCCGATTCAAAGTGATATATCAAGGTCATTTTGAACCTTATGCGAAGTGAGAGTGAATAGCGATGTGAAATGCGAGTTGTTGTTTGAATTTTACAGAATCGACCTATAGGTGGCCGGTGGGTTACTATTTTTCATATTGAAGACACGACTCGACTTCGTATATCGCTTTTGAATTTTTACACTTCTATTTAAATGTATTGTGCCTGTCAGTTTATCTCTTAACCTCTTTTGGTTGACTGACAAGAAAAGAATGACTGAGGCATTTAGTCCGCCTTTGTACTTTTTGTTGTATAATGTTTAATCCATGCTCTAACTAATCCATTTTCCTTATACTCCATACCCATACTAATATAACTCTGTCTGAACTACGTTTTTCACGATAAATCGGGTGAACCGATTTTGATAATCTTGGTATGAAGATAGCTTGAAACCTGGGGAGGGACGTAGGCTACTTTTTAATCCGCGATAACCGACATTCACGCGGACGAAGTTTCGAGCAAAAGCTATAGATAAAAATAATAATATTCAATCTCCAATAAACGTTCCGCGCAAAAATGTAAAGTTAACAAAACTGTATATTTTCCGCGCCATCGTACACAGTCGCGTTACTCTAAGGTCAGGCGTGGCGTGGTTAATGTAGCATAGGTCCAATTTACACGCTATGTACCACTGATAAAGTCATACAAAAATATTGGGGCCACGAGAGAGGAGTGATTGTTTATAGCAGACCGTTTTTTTCTTTTCTTTTTTTAAAAACGTTGCCCAAGGTATCTGGTGCTGCAGATGTCTAAACTCAGTGTGTCAAGTGCCCAGGGTTGGCCGTCGGCTTGATTGCCATCCAATGACTTTAAAAAAGCGTTCAAAAATAGCCTAGAGCTTTAAGACGGATCCCTATATGATCATTTGCCCGATCCGATCATCGAATCTGTACCGCCGAGGCGAAACATGATCCCCTATCAAGTCTGCTATTACAACAGTGTCAGAATGGTCTATCATTGATTTCATAATTGTTGATTTTGACAAGTTTGGGAATCTAGTAATATAATGGCGTCATTATGAAAATCAATGATAGACCATTCTGACACTATTGTAATAGCAGACTTGAGGCCATGGACGGGTGATGATACGCGATCAACTATATAAGAAAATAATGTTTAACTGTTAGTATATTTCTTGATTATTCTGGCACCACAGCAACTCAATTCGACATTACATTAATATTTTGACTTGCCGATGAATTGACATGTCCGGATTCCAAGTTTTATCATCATATATTTAGGTGAGAATAATATTGATATTAATAAAAATGAATATAGGTTAGGTATACATGGATGAATTATGTCTTGTGTGTGGTTGATAAATTATATGACAATCATTAAATCCCCTCTCTACCAGTGGTTATTTCTATCTGTGTTCCACCCGGATGGTTCCACAGGTATTTTTTTATTTTGTGTTAATGAAATATACAAACTATTTATTTACTTTATTTATTTCTGACTGACAACATAATCGGGATAAATCATAAATTGTTTTTCACACCACCTGCTCGACAATTAATTATATATCATGCAAACTTAGCCTAAAGTAAGTCATTAAAGACCTGAGGTCTAGCAGGGCAATAATGTTGTACTGAATTTCATTATGACCCGCTGGTCATTAATGTGATTTGAATTTGGAACATAAAGTAGAAATCGCATACGACCATTCACCATTAAGATCTGCCTCAGATTATGAAACAAAAGGCAGATAGACCGCGCGGAACACTGAGAGTGAAGCTAAAAAAGCAAATACAAATTCAAAAGCGAATACCTACAACGCGCTTCGTATAGTACGAAACGCAAACACAACTTCAAAAGCGAATACAATCACGAGATTGTAGATATTCGCTTATGAATTTGTATTTGCTTTTTTGTCTTCACTCTCAGTGTTCAGCGCGATCTATCTGCATTTTGTTTCATAATCTGAGAGATCTGCACTAGAAAATCAATTGTTCGAAAATCGAACTGGCCACCACTATATTAAGTAGAATATAAATAAAAGAAAAAAATAGGACACAAATTAAAAAGAGGCGCGAATCTCAGATTATTAAACAAAAGGCAGATAGACCGGTCGAAACACTAAGAGTGAAGCCAAATAAGCAAATACAAATTCAAAAGCGAATACTTACCTACAATCTCGTGATTGTATTCGCTTTTGAATTTGTATTTGTATTTTTATTTGTTATTTTTCACGATGTGGCGTTTCGTGCTATACTGACTCGTGTCAGTACAGCACGAAGCGCGTTGTAGGTATTCGAATTTGTATTTGCTTTTTTGGCTTCACTCTCAGTGTTCCGCGCTGTCTATCTGCCTTTTGTTTCATAATCTGAGGCGCGAATACTGAAAATTGCTTTGCTTTGTTATACAACAAGATACTTATCAGCAAATTCTCACAAAAATGTCGAGTGACGATAGTGATTTGACTCTGGAGTACATTAAATCCGAAGCCATTGGTATTACCAACAATCTACTCTTAATTCTAGTACTATTGTTTTTTTTGTCTCATAGATGGTGTGAAAAGTAGAGTATGCTCCTCGGGGATAAAGGTGCCTTCGTCTTGGGCGACCTTGAATCCCACGCTGCACTCAGGATTCTTGTCTTAACTCCCTCGCTTTGCTCGGGAGTCAACTCCAAACTCCCTCGCTCCGCTCAGGAGTTAACGCTAGAATCCTTCGTTTTGCTCGGGATTCAATACGGCCATAAGGTTAAGGCCCGCTACATAAGACACTACTTTATCCCCTTGATGCATAATCTACTATTTCCTTGTGTCAATGGAAGAAGGAATTACGTCCAAAAGTAGAATTACGCGGACACCAACCACTCACTTCGTGGCCCACGTGTATACGGCTATAAACCCGAGGTGAGGCTAGCAGAAAGCAGTGGCTCGCTCGTTGATAAGGGACGCTTTTGTCCTGCAGTGGGCACCACGCCTAATTGTGTGTGAAGTGAGCCTCTCTATGACCTCTCTACCCGTGAAAACTGGAACGTTATAAGATTTGTTTTGATTTTTAAATGTTCAATTGTTTATTTGATTAACTTTACTGATTCATTATGGTATTTTGTTGATTGTTTGCCTACTTTGAATACTTGGTGGATCAAGAAAATAGTGCAATATTTGACTGTTATATATTGTAATATAGCTTTTGCCCGCGACTTCGTCCGCGTGAATGTCGATTATCGTGCGTGGATGCAGACGTAGTCGTGGATTAAAAAACTTTTTTAAAAAAAGAGAACCGCCTTCAAAAACAAAAAAAACTTAAAAGTGATAAATAACTTTAGCACAGAACACACATGACTTTAGTTTCGAAAGTCGGTGGCAATACTTACAAAACAACAAGTAGAACAAACACTTTTTAGTTTTATTTTGAAGGCGGTTCTCTTTTTTCAAAAAAGTTTTTATTTTACACTTTTTAGTGCCTCCTTATTACCGAAATCCATTAAGGAACGGCAACACAGTTAAAATAGAGATTGAAAGTCCTCCAAAGACGAAAGAATCGGAATGGAAGAATCGAAAACGTCTTCTCGGTTTTTGTTGTTTTTTTCAAAAAGCGCCGAATAAATTTCTGTTTGTTGTATACTTAAACCTTCTCCAGAATGTAACAAACACTTTTCTGAAAAACGCATCAAAATCGGTTCAGCCAAACGGGTGATAATCGCGGACAAACATACACACATACATACGTACAAACATACGGGCCTTACTGAGAACATCCTTTTTTTTTTAATTTGGTTATAAAATAGCCTATGTCCTTCCCCAGGGCTCAGCTATCTCCATACTAAATTTCATCAAAATCGGTTCAGCCGTTTCATCGTGAAAGCGTAATAATATTAGTATGGATTATAAACCTGAAGAGTTGTTTTTTATTTTGTTTATCCTCGCTAATCTCCAGAACAAATTGTTTCTCTAATTGGAAGCTACGATATCCCTGAGTGATATAGGCTATGTTATCAAATATTTATTATATTTGATAATATAGGCTAATAATTCTTTATAGACATTATATAAGTAAGTAGTAATAATTAGGGTTCCCTATTAGCACCTGCGCTAGTAAAAACTGTGTTGCAGGTGTTATTGTATTTCCCTTAATAAAATAACAGTAATGTTACATCAAACAAAATAATTAAAAAGAAACAATTATTTTTATAAATTTACAGTTAATATAGTGCTGCTATGTTTGTATGCACGTGCGTGTGTGTGTGTGTGTGTGTATGTTTGTGTGTGTGTATGTGTGTTTGTATGTCTGTGTGTGTGCGTGCGTGTGCTTCTGGTGTCTGTTGTGAGTGTTGTTTAATATGTATATTAAACAACATGCATGATCGTCAACATGCATCATACCCCTAGAGAAGACCTATGCCCGTCAATGGGCGTGTAAAGGTTGACATGATGATGATGATGTATCAAACATTAGAGATCCGTTAGAAAGTCGAGGGCAAATACTAGTTGATGGTAAAGAGAGAAATAGAATTAAATTCTTTCCCAAATTCCTTTTTTGATTGAGCAGATTACCTCGCTATTATGGTTTAAAGTCATTAAATTTTTACGAATGTTAGCTAACTTTGCTCAAAGGAAACATTCCTTTATTTTGAAAAGTAACTTAAGTAAAAAAAGTTGCGACTGTGTTGGTAGGCGCTGGAGTCAAAACAGCTTAGGTATCTAACTATGTTTCAATCCTTTTCGCAAAATTCTCCGTGTAAAGATACTTAAGAAGTATAACTGTTATAAAACGTGCATCATCTCACTCGTACTAGGCCGTAGACTGGAGCAAGACACATGTGCGAAAGACACTTACGCTCTTTGCCCGAAAGGACAAAAGCGCGAATAGACATTTTCGCGAAAATACACTAGCGCGATTGTTGTGCACTATAATCTCTCCTGCGTACTTGCCTAGTCTCCATTGTAATTGGTATTACTATAGTTTGTAATACTACCATAATATTAATATTACTCTCTGGCTGAACTTAAACCAGTACAATTTTATTGAATTTACAAGTGGCCACCGGCTGCCTGAACGCTTTATACCTACTGACATTCAAGAGTACTTATAACCCTTCACGTGGAAGAATTTGAAATCAGTCTGTATTACTGAAGCGTGATTAAGTATACATATATTTGACAATATATTTTACCATTATATGATTACTTATGTTATACCTAGTCTTCACCATTTCTGATGACAAAGACTTGGACCAGTTTCTTTTCCACAAAGAACTCTATTGCTAATATAGATACTCACTCGATCACAATATAGATCGCAAAGATATATATATAAGTAGTCGCATAAAGTTATTAAAAAAATATACCTCTCGAGTGTAGATGATACCGCATAGGTTCTTATAAGCAGTGGAGGTTTGACCTTAAACATTTTTCGCCCGAGAGATTTAGCAATTTTCATAAGCTTATTAATTTACTACTGTTCGCCCCTCAGCTTTGTCCGCCGCAAGGACAATGTACAAGGTCTTGGCCAGATAGACATACATTTTGTAAACGTCTCCTTTGCAGGGATGCAATGATTACCGTGAGTCCGGAGACCGACTTTTTCGAATTTTATGCAACAAAAAAGGTACCCTCAAAAAAATCGGTGGTGACGACAACCTTTTTTGAGCTAGATCCGCGCCTGGCTTACATAAACATGGATCTCCTAATTACAATTACTTGGTTCAAATTTAAACGTAATACACAGGCTTGGTATGAAATCCACGTCACACCTTACATTCAGACGTGATTTATTTACCGAAACCTTTACAAATTCATGTATCTGGCAACATTTATGTTTAAAACGGACGCACTGGCCTGTAAACCGATACACGAATCACCCTGTACTTGCTTTGTGTTCGATTATCTTATACGGGTGTTTATTATCCACGGAAGACTGAGAGACGGGAATATCTGATCTTGGGAGTTAAAAGCATAAAAAGTCTTTGAGCTTAAATCGATGAACTCAAATACAAAGTTGCGTTCTTACTAAGTAGAATCGGTTCAATATTCAAGTGGTAATCTGCGTAACCAAATAGTACCATAACATAATACTAGCTATTGCCCGCGTCTTCGCCCGCGTCAGTTTTCATAGGGATCCTGATCTTTTGATAATAAATTAGGAATCCTATAGCACTTTTCTTTCTATTAGCGAAAGTTTTTTTAGAATTGGACAGTAGTTTCGGACAAACGGACCAACCAAATCTCTTCAGCTTTGTGATATTAGTGCAGGTTTATAGACCATCCACATTTTGCTGCTCATGTTCCAACATCCATGTGACATAGAACTCAGTAGGTTTCTGACAATTTTCTATAGGGTAAACTGGAAAAAATAAACCCTAAAATAGAAGTTGTGCTAAATCAGCCCAAATAATAAAATAATAATTACTTATTGGTTTCGCCAATTTTGCAGTTTCCCTATAGATAACAATAAACACAGGGCAACTTAGTAGGGTGAGTGATGCGTTATCAGAAGCAACACAAGGAAAAGTTCTAACGCGATCTCTTATGAGGGGACCTATCCCTCTCCATGTACTGATGGTGACCACCGGGGTGGTTTTAGTGCGGTGACAATCCCACAGTCCCCGGTCTTACCTCAAAAGACCTGGCACCTTTTGTAGATATTCCTCCAAAAACAAAAATAAAGATTGAGTATTTTTCCCACCCTTTTTTTTCTCGCCGTCTAGCGTCTGTACGTATAAATTTTGTTAAAATTTACAAGTTTTGTACTTATTTATTTAAGGAGGAGAGAGAGAGTTGAGCAGAGAGAACAAAATTGGCACGCAAACTTCTTCTTTGGCGAATGGGCAACCATTTTAACTCAGACCTGTAGCTTGATGTACACATGATCATATTTCCTCAAGTTGAAGATAAACCTGATGCAGTTATGCAGGACCCTATCCAGCTTATCCAACAAAACCGCATTCAAGTCAAAGTAGCATATGTCACCATAGTCGATTATAGGGAAGATTAAAGACTGCACAAGCATAGTCTTCGTCTGCGCAGGCAGAAAGTTTCTCAGACGATACAAAGATCGTAAAGTTCCGTTAGCTCTTTGACAGACACTAGAAACCTGACTTTGCCAACCAAGCGTCGAATCAAGATGCAAGCCGAGATCTTTTACGCTATTGCTAATAGGGATGACGGTACCATTGAAAATAACCGGAGGAAGAGAGCTAACCGCTACTCTACCCATCATAGGTGAGCTTCCGATTATAATGGCCTGACATTTTGAGGGGTTTACGGCCACACCAAATCTATCAGAGAAATCTTTTAAAGCATCCAAATCTCGGTTTACATCTTCTATAGCGTCCGATAAACCTTCTACCCGCGCAGCTGCATATAATTGAAGATCATCGGCATAAAGATGATACGAACACCGAAGACAGTGAGAAATAAAATACGAATAAGTACTTTTTGTTTTAAATTATGGATTTATATATTAAATTGTAATGCTCATCTAAGAATATAATTAAGTACACATGATTTGTTCAGAGTAGTGGGGAGGGGAGTACTAGATTGTTTAGGTTTTTAGTGTTTAGGTTAAATATTTGTACCATCACAGGTAAATAAGAACTAGACCGATCCCTAAACTCCTAATCCTAAGGGTTCTTAGAACGCGAAAACCTGAAGGTCATTTTGTAAATCGGCTTATCTCTGCTAATGCAGAAGAAAAATATAGTCATGTGCGAGCGGGACTACTTTGTCAAAGGTTCCGTATCTATTGACGTTACAAGAAATATATAGGGCTTAGAATCAATTTCAAATCATTTTCTGTATAAAAAAATGTTATCAATTTCGTGAATTTAAAACAGGGATTTAAATGTTGTTTAATTCTTAATAATATTATTGATCTTTCACCATCCCCAAATTAGACCCAATTATACTCGTACTTGTCTGTCAATTAATAGATTTTGGTTTATTTAATATTCTGACAGCAGATCCTCTTTTTATTTTTTATGTGTTCGTGGGTTATGAAAATCCAAAATTAACCCAAAATTAAATCTTCTTTATGGAATCTCTTGACATGTGAAACCTTACTAGTCGATGTGGCAACGCATACGAGTGAATTTATCCGTGAGTGAATTATTACATGTCTAGACGTCTTTCGGTTGACCCTTCCTTCCTGCTTCCATCTCTACCGTGTGTATTCCTAGATTTTTGTTCTGCTAGATACAATTAGAGACCTAAACCCGAGGTCACACACGAGAGGTGCCTTTACCTACTAAAGCACTCTCTTACATCTCACGGTGGTATAAAAGACTCTATAAACTCAATTATACTTCTTATAGCTGTCTGGCTACGATATTGAATGCTCCTTTATCACTAGGTATACGACCTAGAAGTTGAAAGGTTTTTAAATATGCTACTGTACATCTTTAGGAAAATTGTACAGCAATTGAACGACTCCTATACAATTTCCAGGCTGTACAATGCGTGTATAAGCAGCTTGTGTGTTAGTTGGGTAGCCTTTGCCAAGATGTAGCCGCGTGAATATCGTCGCGGATTTAGACGAAGTTGTAAATAAATAAGTAGCTTATTTCCTTATTTACTCATGTCTGCAGATGAACGGTAGATGGAGCAGACACGTTTTAGAGTGGAGACTGCGTTTGGGTTGGACAAGCGTAGTGTGGGACACCCTGCGGCAGGATGGACCGACGATTTGAAGAAGGTGGCTGGCAGCAGATGGATGCGGGCTGCCCAAGACCGAGTTGGTTGGTGATCTCTGGTGAGGCCTTCGTTCAGCAGTGGATGCAATTTTAGGCTGATATGATGATGATGATTATGCAAATCCCAAACTAACCTTTTTGTCAAAAATTACGATCGGTTGTCTTACCGTGATGAATTACTTCGGTAATTCAGGATAGGAACCCTGAAAATGCCCGTAAAGCTAACGACGAATGTTTGAAACAGAGAGTGGTTTTTCAAAGTTTGAAGGTTAATTCTTGTGATAATTCTTATCTTATTATGTAAACGTTAATGGAGGCTCCTGCCATGAGACGTCGTAAGCGGATAACGACGGATCTGTCAAAATGCCATTAACATTCGGCTTTTGTTGCGTGTGAGAAAATGGCTTTGGTTTTTTGTGTTGTTAACGGGTAACACTTTAAAAGTATTTTGTTCTTCTTTATTACATTCATCATCATCATGTTAACCTTTAGACCCCATGGGAGGGGGAGGTTAGTCGTAATCGCCATGCTTTGCGATGCATGTTGGCGATCGCAGCAGGTGTTATGGAACTCAGAAGAACGCTTTTGCTCATAATCTGGTCAATATGCATATGTCGCTTTCTATGACACCCACGGGTAGGTGCTCTTCGCGGCCAGCACCACACGGCACGGTTTGTTACTAAAATTTATTTAACTTAGATTTAAATAGTACAATTTTCATTTAAGTCTGTTACTGTAATGATTTATGTGAGAAAGTTGTAATTGAATCGTCTTTAGCTAGTCTATTCGACCTTAAGTGAATGTTGTGCATACCTTACCACCGACGACCAACCCTGCCAACCCCTAACAACAACAACAACCAACAACGACAACAATTCCTATTATTCAATTACTAATTTTTAATTTTCGAGGTGTCTCGTGCTTTGAACTTACAAAAACTTTCCATCAGGCTGTACTGGTTTGAAAGAATGCCTATCGGTAAAGTTATTTGAATGGGTAACCTTTCTCGCAAGGGAGCGGAAGTCAACTAAATAAACAAACGTAATAAAAACATAGGATATTTCCGATAATTCAGTTTATCGGGGAGAGCTCTTAGCTGTTTTGGATTTTAGTTACAAAATATATAAATGTCATGAGATAAACAATGTTTTCTGTAACTTTTTAAATTTATTTGTAATTGTAACTTCTTAAAGGGCAGTGCCCGTAGGCCTAGCAGGAGTACCCTAACGTAAAAGTTTTTAATACAAGTTGATTTTTGAATTCGAAATATCACTATCGTATATCGCCCATCTTCCTAGTCTGCTAACAACCTTCTTGTAATATGTTTGAGCCGTTTGGTGTGGAAACACTGAGGCTATAGGGTCCAATTATGGTTATGCTCGTGTACGAGCGCTGTCAGTAGAGATTGGTCAACTCTTAACTGCTATGGCTTTTATCTCCATTCTTTTTTTATGTTTTGTATTGTTCTTTACCTGCTTTTCTCCCCCCCCCCCTGGCCGTTATTGTGAACAGACGTGCTACCAGTGCTCTCTGAACTTTTAATTCAAAATACGTGGAAAAAGTGTTTTTTAATATTATACAACCCTACAATACTAAACTTCAGTGTACAAGTGACAATCTGTAAAAAAACTGTAGTGAAATACGAACTAGAACTTCTTCTAAAATCAAAAATAACATTATAAACGGTTTGCATTACTTTAAAATTTGTAAACATAAGTGAACTTTGGACTCATTAGTGAACACAAAGAACTGGTGTCAACCGCTCTCTACCTACTTTTGCACAAGACGGTAGTGGTGACTAAATTAGCAATCATTCATAACAACTTAGTTGGCGCGGTTCGGAATAGCGCTGGGCTGTAGATAAGTGTCTCGAGATCAAATCCAACACGAGACATCTCTTTTCGAAATTATAAAGTTTTATTTAACAAAAAATTTTACTATAAAAAATAACAAGGATGCCTTTAAATCGCACTCCGCCAGTGTCGCCAGCCGTTTCAAGTAAACAATCTCCAGCCCACCACCAATCTGAGCCAAACATAAGTGCGTCTTTGGAACTAAGCGAAGTCTGCTTATCGGATTCATCAAACATTACCAGTCGTAATAAAAGGAAACGCGACGAGCAAGACAATTTGCTTAGTATGAACGAGTTTAAAGACGAAATATCGGGTGTAATTAAAGACCTTAAAAAAGAGCAAACTCGATTCTTCTCTAATATGGAAACGACGCTGCAAGAAATAAAAAATCAATACAGCAAATTACAAGACTCTGTAGACTTCACTGCTAAAAAGTACGACGACATGCTGAGTAAAATGGAACAATACGAAGTTGAAAGAAAGCAAAATCGAGAATACATCCGGAATCTTGAAGATAGGGTAGATCAACTTGAAAAACAACAGAAAAATACATGTATTGAAATAAAAAATATACCTAAAACAGAAAATGAATCCCAGTCGGATCTAATAAAAGCAGTCACAAATGTCGGTAGTGTCCTGGATCTGCCTATTACTCAATCGGATGTAAAAGACATCTATAGAATCAACTCAAAAAATTCCATGAACAACACCATAATAGTTGATTTTACTACGGTCTTGCTAAAATCGAAAATACTGAAATCAGTGAGGAATTTTAATAAAATTAATAAAAATAGCAAATTGAACACTACTCAGCTGCGTGTCCCGGGCCCGCAGGTACCGGTTTACATATCCGACAACCTCCCCACAAAAGCTCGTAAGTTGTTCTTCAAAGCAAGAGAGTTTGCCTTACAACAAAAATATAAACATTGTTGGTCTGCTTACGGCAAGGTGTACATACGAAAGGAAGACGGCGCTCAACGAATCACTGTAAACTCTGAAACGGACTTGGTTAATCTAAACGAAAAAAAATGACTATTTGGTTACCTTTTCATAATTACCTGCATGTTTTCTTGTTATTGTTATGGAATGTTTGTTTGTGTTTTTATGCTTAATTTATATAATGTACCTTTTTACGTCTATAATCAGTCATACACACACCACACTACATTTTTTTCACTGCACAACAATAGGGAACGGTATTATACAAGACATAAAAAACTAAAGGGACTACTACAGTTGTCTTTGGCTTACAAATTCCATACTTGCAACTTTAATTTGTTTTGGTATTCAGTTCAGGACATAGAGTATTTTCTAGTTTTGTTAAACTTACCCATTATACTTTGTTTCAATTATTCAAATCGTACTCTTCGATAATTTTAATGTAATAAACCATGACATCGACAACCTATCAGTGGCTGACTCAGTAACATGTGACCTAACAGATTGCTTTGAACTCGTTCAAAATAAAGAAAATCGGCTCAAAATTCTAAATCAAAACATTCGAAGCATTAATCGTAATATGCCTGGTTTTAATATTCTATTGGCTCAATCGAGAACTACCTGGGACATAATTATTCTCACGGAGTGCTGGTTACTCTGTACATCAAATCTCCCGGTATTGGATGGCTATAGCTGTTACTCAACTAGCAGAAACAATACACAAAACGAGGGTGTAGTTATTTACGTTAAAAACGGTTTGCAAGCGAATGTTATAGAACCCATGTTCCAAGATGCCAATTGTTTGGTAATACAAATTAATAATGACACCGTTGTTTTGGCTATTTATCGTCCCCCATCCTATAAAAATTTAACGAACTTCTTTCAATCTCTTAATGCAATCTTGAGCAACTATTCCTCGTTTATTAACATTATTCTCACCGGTGACATTAATATAGATATCAGTACTTCTAATCACGATCAAAATGCTTCTTCTTACCTCGACCTAACTTCTTTTCACGGTTTACTACCTTCCCACGTTATTCCAACACGTGATAAAGCATGTCTAGACCACTTCATTCTTAAAACTAAGTTGCCAGCTAATGTCTATGTGGCTCAAACAACTCTCACAGATCATTATACTGTTATCTTAACACTAAATCTTTGTTTACCTTTGCATTCCAAAAGCACGATCTCACGAATAAATTCGGATGGATTACTTTCCGACTTAAAAAATGAAAATTTTCATTCTGTTCTTCATTCCCATGATGCTAACGTAGCTGCTGACAATTTGATCCACGTATTAAAAGCTGTAATTGAGTCAAATACCAAAATCATTACCATCTCAAAGCGAAAATCAATCTTAAAACCTTGGATAACCCCGGGTCTCTTGAGGTGTATAAGAAACAGAGACAATCTACACAAAAAATCTAAAAAACATCCAGATAATGCAATATTAAAGACAACCTATATACGTTATCGAAACTATTGCAACAAAATATTAAAAAAAGTTAAAAGACAATTTGAAAGGGAGGAGGTAAGGAAGGCGGGAAAAGATAACCGACGCCTCTGGAAGGTGATAAATAAAGTTTCCAACCGATCAAAGCCAAAGTTATCTCCGTCAGAATTAATAAGTCCACAAGACCCACCATTACATGCTCTTAATAAGATAAACCACTTTTTTGCCAGTATTGGCACAACATTAGCTCAAAAAATAACGACCCAACAACAAATACACGCGTACCACCCCCCTACATACTCAACGTTCCCCCATTCCATGGTTATTTTACCCACTGATATAAATGAAATATCTTCCATAATTACTTCTCTGAAACGCGATTGTGCCGCCGGGTGGGACAAAATCTCCTCAAATTTTCTCATTACTCATATTAATCTTTTAGTAACACCCATCACCCATGTCTGTAACTTGGCCATAGAAACTGGTACCTTTCCACTTGCATTTAAAAAAGCACTCATTCATCCTATTCACAAGAGTGGAGACCGACGCTGTGTTAATAACTACAGACCTATAGCTATTTTGCCCGCCTTATCGAAAATACTGGAACGGCTTTTGAACAACAGATTGGTGAAATATCTAGAGTCAAATAACTTATTATCCCCGTCACAATTTGGTTTTCGCGCTAACAAGTCAACGGCCATGGCTGTACACGAACTAACCAATTTCATTGTTTCCAATTTGGATGATAAAAAGAAGACTATAGCTATCTTTTTAGACCTGGCTAAAGCCTTTGACACAGTGTCGGTTCCAATCTTGCTACATAAACTCGAGAAAATTGGAATACGAGGAAATCAGTTGTTACTTTTTAAAGATTATTTAACAAACAGGTCACAGTTCGTCAAAATTGAAAATCAAACAAGCGACAGTCTTCCCGTTACATTTGGGGTTCCCCAAGGGAGCATCTTGGGACCGACTTTATTTTTAGTGTACATAAATGACCTCTGTAATATTCAGCTTCAAAATGGCCGTTTAATTACTTTCGCAGATGACACAGCTCTTCTTTTTGAGGCAGAGTCATGGGAAAGCGTTTATCACCACGCTCAGGCTGGGTTTAATGTTGTGAGTGATTGGCTAAAAAATAATATTCTCACTTTAAATTCCGAAAAAACTAAATTTATAACCTTCACATTAAAAAATAATCAGCAGCCATCCGACCAATCATTCAAAATATTTACTCACACCTGTCTTTTTCCTCTAAACGGTGATTGTTCCTGTTCTGAACTACAGAAGGTTGACACTATTAGGTACCTGGGTGTTACCCTGGATTCTAGACTTACATTTGCCGCTCATATTAGTGGTCTCACTAGTAGAATTCGCAAATTCATTTTTGTATTTAGGAGTCTTAGGTCTGTGTTGAACCCCAAGCAGCTGCTCTCTGTCTATTGTGCATTGTGTCAATCGCTATTAACATATTGCATTACTTCTTGGGGTGGAACATTTAAAACAAACCTTTTACCTCTCGAAAGAGCTCAAAGGGCAGTCTTAAAAGTGGCACTATCTCTTCCCTTCCGACATCCCACAAAAGATGTTTACAGATCCTCAAATGTCCTCTCAATACGTCAGCTTTTTATTCTACATGTTGCTTTAAAACAACGATCTCTTATTCCTGTTTTTGTCTCCCAGAACATTGATGTACGGAACAGAAGAAGAAACGTATGCCAATCTAGGCCAGTTAAAACTAAATTTGCTCGTAATTTCTTTCTTTTTCTTGGGCCGTTCCTATACAATAAACTAAACAACTTACTCTCAACACATATCCTAGGCAAGGCAGCTTTTAAAAGAGCATTGACTAAATGGCTGCTTTCCTTGGACTTTGTCCAAACTGAGGCTCTTTTGATTACCTTGTCCTAAGTTAGGGTTCCCAAAATAATATAATACACATAACTTCATACACACACTGACACTTTTACTTACATATACGCACACCCTACACTCTCACACATCTTTGCATGCCTCATAAATAAAACTCACATTAGTAGGTAATTATTCTTATCTAAAGTTTGAAAATTTGAATTAAATTAAATGAAATAATAATAAATAAATAATGAATGAATCACTAATATTATGACCTTTAACAAAACGTCTCCAGTACAATACTTAAAATATATCAATTGTTAAGGGGGCCTGGTGACCTGACTTACAGGTTTTGAATAAAACTTAGTTTAGGCACCAGTCTTCCACAAATTAAGTATAATATTGTAACTGTAGACTAAGTAAACTTTAAGCTGTAATTTGTGGAAAGAAAATAAAATTATTCTTATTCTTATTCTTTATTCTTACCTGCATTGTTTTCACATATAGAAGCAACAAGGATAATGTAACCAATATTTTGTAAAAACTTGATTTAAAAGAGTGGCCGTGGAGTTTCTTTCTCGTTCTTCTCCATAGAGACCTACCTACGTTTTGGAACGTGCAACTAGCTTCAACTTTCTGAGTAACTGACCGACTCCTTGACAATTCAAAAGTGCCTGTAAATGGTTTAATTGAAATAAATGCTTTGACTTTGATCTTGTTTTTCGGGACATCAACAAGAAGATGGTCGACTCTTCTAGTGATCAGAGGGTGAATCATCAGCATTGACCTACAAAGTGTCATTGCAGCCAGGCTTTCGGGCTTATGTCCCACGATGTGAACGAGATTTTGATGACCTATGAGCTTTCCTCCTTTGTTTTTAATTTTTTATAGCATTTTATTGCTAGCTTTATTTATAAGCTTTATATAGGGTGACTGGTAATTAGTGTACGATACTTAAACACGTGATTGTGTTCATGATAACAATCAATTTTCCCGAAGAAAAAATGTTTTTTGTACTGGTTCACTTTAGGTCACAGGCGTGCGCGCGCGTGAATTTCATACGGCTGTTTTGTTATTGTGATAAAAGTAAACCAGTACAAAAAAAAATTTTTCTTCGGGAAACTTGTTTGTTATGATGAACACAATCACGTGTTTAAGTATTGTACACTAATTACCAGTCACCCTATATAGGTATATTTATTCTTGTTTCCTATAGCATATTAATTAAACGACACTAGTTTCTTCGCGCGACTTGGTTCGAATTTTCTCACGGATTTCTACTTTTTTTGACAATTGAATATAACCTGTAGCACTCAGGGATAACGTAGCTTTTTATTAATGAAGGAGTTTTCAAAATTGGACCAGTATTTCCGGAGATGGGGCCGAACAAACATAATCACAACGCGACGAGTGTATTTTATAATATGTAGTGATGAAGCACAATTCTATATGACAAGCACAACTAAGCTACGAATAAAGCTTTACACATAAATAAATATTATACGGTCTTTACGGCTATTTCTATTTAAAAAATCGATCGAATTTACGTTACTTTTGTTTCTTAGAATTAATTAAACAAAACCTGCGAGTTTCGGATATCATGCAAAGTGATATCAAGCAACAAGCACCTTTTGTTTATTCTGACGTTTTGAAAACAATTTAAAGGTCATCATAGAGTGTTGTTATTTTTATACAGGCTGTCTTTTTGCCTCTTTGAGGAGGTGTCAGCAATACGAACAACATTTATTCAGGGACGAACTCTAAAATATGAACAAAAAACAGTTTTTTCTATGAAAATGCTCTACAATAATAATAGTAAAAAAATATTATCAAGTTACAAGATAAAGATCTGACCTGACCCATACATAACCTAAGCATATGTATAACAATATAACAATTTTGTTAGTAAATAAGAGTTAAACCTATGTTAGACTTACTTATGTGGACGAGTTCTTTGATGCCCTTTTAGCACCCTGCCTTTTTCTTGGAATTGTAAATAATATTATTATTTTGTTTTTTAAGATCTATTATCTATTTCAAACTATGTTAGTAGTTAATAATAATAATAATAATATGTGGGGACATTTTCACACACGGCCATCTGACCCCAAACTAGGGAGACCCTGTACTATGTGTGTCAGACAGCTGATATACATACACAAATACATTTTTTTTTTTTTTTTTGTAAATACATACATATATAGATAAACAACACCCAGACACAAGGCCAACACAAGTGCTCATCACACAAATGTTTACCCTGGGCGGGAATCGAACCCGCAACACGCTGCGCAGCAGTCGATCGCTCAGCCACTGCGCCAACCGTGTCGTCAAAGTTATACTAAGTTATACTAACATAGTTGCCACCGGAACGTACAAAGACAGTGCAACTAAATGATTAGTTAATTGCGCTGTCTTTGTGCGTTACGTATTCAATAGGGGGTACACCCATTTTTGAAAAGTGTCTTAATGGAATTCTGTAGTGCTAATATGCCACCAAAAAAACACAAAATTTTTATTCAATCGATAAGTGCCATAACAATGCATCTAATTTTTAATTTTCAAATTTCGCGCGTTGTTTGACGAAAACGCCTCTTACTGGACGCCATATTGCACAGCTTAAATGACGTCAGTTCGTTTTGTATCAAATGAGCTTATATTAAATATGATAATTGTATAACATTTAAAAATTATTAAAAGTATATTTTGTAATAGGTGTAATAATGAAAAAATTACGTTGGTTACAAAAATAATAAATATACAAAGCCTATATTACGCCAATCGGTTGGCTGTCAGTTGTCAATTTTTTGTTTACACAGCCGTACGGCGTAATAACATGGCCGCTACTATTTCACGGTGTTTTATATCAGATTAAAAATACTGAAAACTTTGAATTGAATTTAAAAAATTGTTTTGTAATTTTATGAACTAAAACTTACATTTTCCGACTGCTTTATGCCTAAACTGTCTCAATAACATATTTATAGATTTTTTCTCGTATATAGTCAAATACCCTATTGTTCGCGAAAGCGGCGGCGGAATACCCCATCCAGTGGCCAAAAGCTTTCTTCCATCACCTGATGCAGATAGCATGTATGCGCACCACAAACGTCTTATTATTATTAATCCTTTATTTCAGGCAACTAAGGCCCATAAAACACAAAACATACATAAGCATAAAAACAATAATTATAAACTAATACATATTTTAAAACAATAAACTTAAAAACTACTGCACACGAAGAGACGGCAGTGGCGTCGTGTTACGCTGCGAGGTGTCACGTAGCCGACCGCGGAAACGCCGATACAGCACACCTTTCGGCCAAAACTCTTCCTTGACGAAGGTCACCAAATGTTGGGTCGGAACGCGCACTACGAACTGAAAAAACTAAAAACTGAAATTGGTGTTATGGCGCCTCCAACTTCTCCACCCTCAAGGTCCAGTTGGTCTTCACCCGTAGATACTCCACGATGTCCTCAGTCTTTGTAGAGTGATGCAAACGGGACACGTACAGCTGCGTCGTCGGTACCGCAGGACGTAGCAGCATGTTAGCCGTCCTACACCACGACGCCGCCGACGCGACGACGTCTTTTGCCAGCTACACACGTAACGATCTATCGTTGCGATTAAACTGTGCAAACCAATCTGCGCAGTTTTATCGATCGTGTGTATGGTAAATCGTTGCGATAATCTGCAACGATTTACCATGCTTGCGGTTGCCTACAACTGCAAGCACATTTTTGAATGATGATGTAAATGAATTACTGCGTAGTTTTTAGACTCAGTCATTGAGCTCATACTTAGTACTTATTTATTGCATAGATATGTGTACATGATTTGAGTTGACGATTTTCTTTGCATTCAGTATAAAACTAAAAAAAAATAACAAAAAAGACAACCGCCTTCAAAAAGTAAAAAATAACTTTTAATTCGCAAGTCGGCGGCTTTGGTTTTGCTTGTTGTTTTGCATTGCCACCGACTTGCGAATTAAAAGTTATTTTTTACTTTTTGAAGGCGGTTGTCTTTTTTGTTAATTTTTTTTAGTTTTATACTGAATTCAAAGAAAATCGTCAACTCAAATCATTCGAGATACAAACCCTCAAAGAAATACTGCCCAACAATCTTCCTCCACTGACACAGAAAACGAACCATTCTCCTACGCCAGAGCTACTAGAAACGTCCTAGACAAAGTGAATACAGAAAATGCCATACCTAATGTAAACCAAAACATAATAGTATTAGAAACTCTCCTCACCAAACAAAACGAGAAATTCGACATTATCTTACAACAAATGAGCACTCTAATGAGTCTCATGACTACGGTCATAACCAAACTACAAGGTTAACAGGCCTTGGGCTAAGACTGGCGACTTGGAACATAAATGGACTCTCACCCAATAAAGATGAACTTGAGGTACTAATGGCCGAACACAAACTAGACATAGTCCTAATATCCGAAGCACACTGCACAGACAAAACCAATGTCAAAATCAAAGGATTCCAAACATACACTACAAATCACCCAGACGGTACAGGTCATGCAGGATCAGCTATAATTATTCGGGACAAAATAAAGCACCATCTGCTACCTGAATATAGAACCGAGCAAATACAGGCCACAACAGTCGCAATACAAGACAGATGTGGATACTTTAATGTCTCAGCTGTATACTGTCCACCAAAACATCGAATTGACTCCGACCTGTTCTCTCATTTCTTCTCAAGTCTAGGCAATCGCTTCATAGCAGGAGGCGAGTGGAACTCCAAACATGTTTATTGGGGTTCAAGGCTAATAACATCTAGGGGAAGACAACTAAAGTCGAGCGTCAATACAAATCACCTAAGTATAATTGCTCCACTAGAACCTACTAACTGGCCAGCTGATCACAATCGAATCCCGGACATACTCGACTTCTTCCTAACAAAAGGACTCTCCAAACAGTATATGAAGATCGAGTCATGTGCTGATGGGTCATCTGATCACACCCCAGTCTTACTAACTATCAGCTCAACTATAATTGAAGTTGAGAGACCCATAATGTTATACAACCGGCATACCGATTGGCCCTCCTTCAGGGAACACATAGAAGAAAACCTTAATCTAAATATCAGACTCAAAGATGCGGAGGAAATTGAAACAGCAGTAGTGCAATTAACTAATCTCATACAAGTTGCCGCGTGGAGAAGCACGCCTACTACGGAACATAGGAACCAGCCCACAAACGTACTACTGGAAATACGGAACATGATCCAGGAGAAACGTAGACTACGCAGAGTTTGGCAGCTGAGCCGTCATCCGCAAGACAAGGCCGTCCTTAATAAAGCCATTGTAGAACTCAAGGAAGCTATAAAGAATGCCAATGACCTAACAATGCAAGCTAAGCTGGAGTCACTAACTGCTACTAAAGCCAGCAACTACTCGCTTTGGAAAATTACCCGATCTTATGACAGACCCAACTTACCGAAAACCCCAAAAAAAAGGAAAACGACTGGGATAATGACCGAAAAAACATCCTATCGGCCAATCAGTCTGTTATCTACCCTATCCAAGGTACTGGAGAAGACAATACTTCGCAGAATTATGCCAAGCCTCTTGGAGCGCAAAGTGATACCAGATCACCAATTCGGCTTTAGAGAACGCCATGGCACAGTTGAACAAGCCCACAGAGTATGTGATGCCATAAGAAAGTCCTTAGAACAAAGGGAATACTGCTCGTCAGCGTTTTTGGATATTCAGCAGGCATTTGACAAGGTCTGGCACAAAGGCCTACTATGTAAGATCAAGCAGAATATTTCCCACTCATACTTTCCAATCTTTAAATCATATCTCGAGGATCGCATATTTTATGTGAAAGAAGGTGACGCGACTTCTGAATTCCAAGAGATAAACGCCGGGGTGCCACAAGGATCTGTTCTCGGCCCCATGCTCTACACGTTGTACACTGCTGACCTACCGCTAACCCCAGGGACAACCACAGCTACATTTGCAGACGACACCGCTATATTAGCTAGTAATAAAGATCCAAGACTGGCATCAGAGGACTTGCAGAAGGGCCTTAACAAAGTATACGAATGGCTCCAAAAATGGAAAATAAAGGCTAGTACTACAAAGTCAGTACAGGTGACATTCACCCTTAAAAAAGGACACTGCCCACCTGTCAAGTTGGGCCAATCTACTCTACCCCACAGCGACCATGTAAGATATCTTGGCTTACACATTGATCGTAGACTAACCTGAAGGCACCACATCAAATGCAAAAAGCAGGAGCTTCAGCTAAAGTACAACAGCCTATACTGGATGCTAGGAAGAAACTCGAGACTCTCTTTGGACAACAAACGCCTTATCTATAAAGTCATCCTAAAGCCCATTTGGACATATGGTCTGCAACTATGGGGCAGCGCAAGCGATTCCAACATAAATATACTCCAGCGCCAACAGAACAAAATCCTAAGAACAATTGCAAACGTACCATGGTACATAACCAACAATGAAATTCACGAGCACCTTGAAATGAGAACGACCAAAGAGGAAATTCGGAGTTTGGCAGCTAAATATAAAGAGCGGTTAATCTATCACCCTAACGAACTTGCTCGCCAACTCACCATGGACCAGTATGTTAGACGGCTAAAACGTCATCATATTCTAGAGCTAGAAGACCGACAGTAGCTCTAGGCAGCAGATGAGTAGATGCTTCCAATGGGAAGCCACTCCGCATGACAGTTTCACAGAACAGATTTGCTCATAGTCTTAGGGCTGATTGCAAATAAACACAAAGTAAAAAAAAAAAAAAACTTTTTGACGGTGGTTCTGTTTTTTGTTGTATATTTTGTTTTTTTGCTTTTTAGTGCCTGCTTCTCATCATAGAAAAGAATAATTAAGAAACGGCGACACTAAAAAAAATCTGTGAACCCTTAACTTTCAACCCTTAGGGGTGGCGCATTTTCTTGAAATTTATATGGGACCAAATTTGAGGTATACACTATCAATTAAAAAATCTCAAAAATCATCAAAATCGGGCTACACTGTAAAAAGTTATGCGTGGTCAAACATAAATATAAATATATAAAAAATAAAAAAATGTTCATAAAATGAAAAATACTGGGCCAAACAATGTTAAATTTTTATGGGACCAAATGAAGAAGAATCACGTAAATCGGATCATAAATCTCAGAGTTATCGATGTACATACATAAAATAAAAAACCGAATTGAGAACCTCCTCCTTTTTGAAGTCGGTTAAAAAGGTGTAACAAAATATAAAAAGATGAGAATACCTTTATTTACAATGTCTTTTTAAACCAGGAAATTAACCATTAACTAGGCGGCGACATCAAAGTATCGGTGACGATGTAAACGAATAACTTTCATTTCCTCGCCGCCCTGTTGTACACAATATCGCTTGCTGTGGTACATTAACTTTTTATACACAATCATGGCGCTGTTTTTAAAGTAGATAAAAAGGTTTTCTTTAGATGTTCGTAAGTGTACCTTCCTGTAATGCTAGCGTTAAGTCTTGGGTTCGATTTCAGAGACGGAAAAAGTTTTCTTAGACGTTTGTAGATAAAATGTTATGCTCTGAAGAGAATAATATAGCAGTACCTACAACGTATAAACATATACACAACGTCGGCTAAACTACAAAAAGCCAAATGTTTTGATTCCGACCTGCTTGTCAAAGAAGGGCCTGTCAACGTCTATGTCTTAACATGTAGGTACCTCAATGCCAACAGGAAATATAAACACACATACATAACACAATATTTTGTAAATGTGTTTATCAAGAAGACACTAAACACACTAGGTCAGACTGGTCAAGGTGATCTGAGACTACTGCTGTCAAGTACCTATATAGATTTTCTGTTTATAAGTAGGTAAATCTATACACATAAAAATGAATCCCGGCTGGACCAACTTCGCTAATTCTTTTTTTGTTACAGTGTTTGTTATTGTAAAGAGAAGAAGAATATGAAAGTAAAAAACTAAGAAAGTTGAGCGGAACATTCAAAAAATCAACAAAAACCATAAAAAATTACAAAGATAACGTATTAGTTTCTTAAATTTTTGGAGAATTGGCGCAATTAGTGTAGGTAGAGTTTGTAGGGTAGGTACGCGGTATGTAGAGTAGGTAGGGTATGTGAGGGAAGGTACGGTAGGAAGGGTAAGTAGGGTATGTAGAGTAGGTAGGGTAGGTAGGGTAGTTCGGGTAGGTCTGGTCTGGGTAACATCTGTCGGGTCAGCTACGAGTAGTGTATTTATAATTTATGATTTTGCGTTCCAACGTGGCCATGCCAGTCTTTTGGGCACATTATCAGATGACAGCAATGGTTTTTTTTAATGCCACTTTGTTTTATTTATAGTTCTATTTTGATGTGTAATTTTTGTAAGAGCTGTTTATTTAATTTCATTTACCTATTCATTAACAATTTCCACAGTGTTTGAATGTGTTTCCAAAAAAGAGCAGTCCACGACTAAGGTCCAACACACAATAATTATAATCCAGACATGTCAGTACAAGAATTAGTGGTTAATAATGTGTGTAAATATTATATACGTTGAGATTCAGTAAATTTGCGATATCTGTCTCGCTTGTAGTAAACTACATTTATAATAATAAAAATATAAAATAATTTTCAACCAGATCTGAAATTTCATATCCATAACATCCCTGATGGAGATACTCACAAATAGCCCAGTGCAGCTGAACGCAGTACATTAGTCGGTAACGCAGTTACCGATGTCTGTCCACACCATGTTACTTAGCGTTAGTTGATACTGACAGACGACAATGGCAATGTTCGCTGCGGGATGGTAATTGACACCAATATTAGACTGAACTGAGGATACGTAGTGAGTAAAACTAGTAGGAAAGCTGACGACGAGTAAGTAGGCACGAGTAAGACATGAAAACACTCAACAAAGGCCATTTATTTTCTTCTCTCTAAATCTAATCTACAAGATTAGATTTTATTTTATAAATGAAAAAACTGCAATTTAAAACAAAAGCCCTTTATTAAAAACTAGCGACCCGACCCCGCTTCGCATCGGCCTATAGCTTTCCTCGATAAATGGACTATACAACACAAAAATATTTTTTCAATTCGAACCAGTAGATCCTGAGATTAGCGCGTTCAACCAAATAAACTCTTCAGCTTTATAATATTAAGTATAAATATTTTCTAAGTGATAGGTAGGTACAATTATTGCTTTTTTTAATATTGTTTGATAAATTCGCTAAACCTTCGGAATCGCTGGTTTACGCCACAACTGAAACATTTGTGGCTTACTACATATTTAGTTTGCTAAGCGTATTAATTTCGTCGTTCATAAACTAAAGTGGATTCTACTCAGACACGGCGAGGTAGGTACTTATTGATGAAAGTGAAAAAAAAACATGAAGTGCAGCAGCTTCCGAAACCAAAAAAAATCAGATGACTCTCTGACGTCTGAGGCCACATAATCCATACTCCTTACTTTAATATCATAAATGCGAAAGTAACTCTGTCTGTTACGTTTTCACGATGAAACGGTTGAACCGATTTTAATGAAATTTGCCATCAAAATAGCTTGAACCCTGGGGAAGGACAGAGGCTATATTTATATTTAATACGCGACTTCGGCTGCATCCGCGATAACCAACATTTAAAGCTAGTATAAGTAAGATATATATAATATAAGTCGTATCAAGTTATGTTTTTTTTTTTTGTAAATTTAGTAATTGCGCTCCTAATACTTTTAATGCACGTCACTACTCCAGCGGAACATAATAAAGGGCAAAATCAATCCACAATCCATAGATTTTATTCGCCATCAAATAACATCTGTTATAGTTATAAACCTTCGGAATTCTGACAGATCTCTCGTAAAATGTCCGGCGTGTAGTGACGGACGAAATGTGGGGCGTCTACCCTAACTGACGGCTATGTCGAGTGGTGCAGTGTTGCCGACTGGCTTGACACCCTGACGTAGATAATGTAACTGTAGGCCTACAAACGACAAGTAGCGCGCCGGCTTAAAAGTATCGAATTGGAAACGAGTCCATTTTTATAATTATTAATCGATTTTCGATTATCGAGCCGATTTTGGAATTGAAAATAATTTATCCTATAACGTCAGTGTGTGTAACACAATTTCAAATACTAGTACAGATATCACCGTTAACTTAATCGTTTATTATTTATGACTATCAATAAATAAATAATAATAAATAGGTGCTCGTGGCTAAGTAAAAGCCAAGTATGGACAAATCCGCCTTACTTTCGGAAATCGATGGCGGTTTGTTGTTTTGTATTGCCACCGAGTTCCGAAAGTATTTTTTTTATTTTATATTGCTATAGGCTTGCGTTTGACCGCAACTCACCTGATCTTAAGTGATGATGCGGTCTAAGGTGGAGCACGCTTGCCTAGAATAAACCGGTTCACTCGTGCCTTGAAGTGTGTTCTGTGCTAAAGTTATTTATCACTTTTTAGTTTTGAAAGGCGGTTTTCTTTTTTTTATCTTTTTCTTTTTCGCTTTTTAGTATTGCCTTAACATCCAAATCCATTAAGAAACGGTGACACACTTAAAAGAGATTGTTAGTCCTCCAAAGATTGAAGAAACTAAAACGTCATCTAAGTATTTTTTTGGGATTTTGTTGATTTTCTCAAAAAGGCTTGGATCAATTTCGGTAAAATTTATATGTGACCATTTCGGAATAAACCCCTTTCGAACAAAAAAAGAATTTTGCAAAGAGTTATGCTCGAACATACATAAAAACAAAATATATAATTTAAACACCCGAATTGATAACCTCCACCTTTTTGAAGACGGTTAATAAGTAGGAGGTGCTCGTGGCTAACTACGCTTGCCGCGATTGGTCCGTGGATGAGTGACCATCATTTCATACCGAGACCCCTCCGAAAGCACGTAAAGCCGTTGGTCCCGGCTGTCATTGATAGATCTTTGGCAGTCGTTATAGGTACCAGTCAGAAGGCAGAAAGTCTAACAACCAGTCTTACCAAGGGGTATCGCGTTACCCAGTAATTGGGTCGTGGAGGTCAGACACTGGTATTCAGCTCCATCCGGTTACACTGGAAGCCGACCCCAATTGGGAAAACGCTAGGCAGATGATGATGTATAGCACAAGCATACATTTAGTGTCACCCATTGTAATATGAATAAAGACTTCAAATAAATATAATTTGGAAAACAAGTCGGTATTTCCAGTTTAAAAATCCAACACATTTACGCTTCGTTTACTCTACGCGCTCTCATGTCAGGCCCTCGGGTTGCAGTGAGCCGTGTTTCAGTGGAAATCGAAAGGTCTGTAGTACTTACGGCATCATATCTAAATCTAAACGAATATTGTAAAGTTTTCATCTGTAAGAGGTAATCCGACTACAAAACTTCTAATAGTAGACGAATACCAAGGTGTATAAATACTTTACTTGTTTCAATGTGTTCTACATCTGACTGCAGTGAATACGAACAATCTGCATATCATATCCTATGGAAGTTATATACTCACATTATGTAACATAATATTTCGTTCTTTCTGCCAAAGTAGAGACAGAAAGAACGAAATATAATGTTACATATAGTGTACTCCCAGAACTGTTTATTATCCCTATGTTATTATACTGTTTATTATACCTTGTTGAAACTAGAACTAATTTCCGTGCGTTCAAGCGATTTTGCCATACTTACCTAGAATCGAATGTAACAGCTCACTTTTTATTATCCATAAATTATGTCAGTTATAATCCGTGGTGCTTGGCAACTGGGCTTCTTCCAGTTTTGTAAATGTTCCTTTCTGCCTATTGGTCTAGTTCTGTACTGTTTCCTACTTGATAATGAGGAAAGTAGAAAATATATTTTATTATTACTCCTCCGCGTTCTTTTCTAATTAATTTCGTTGCGGGATCCAAGACATTTGAATCTTTTCTCCGGGACTCGTCGAGCTTCATTGCTTTGTAGCTTTACAGGTGGTCGCCACTGTTGATCCTGGCTTACAATAGTTACAGTGGTTTGGTAATAGTGTCGGGCTTGTCCCAAATGCATTGTTCCACGTGAAAGAAGATTTTACCATCACTGATCAGTTCATTACACTATACAATTTTTAGGAAATCGGCAGGTGTAATTAGAACAGATTGGATCCGATTCAGTGTAAATTGGTGGTTTACTAAATACAATTCTAAATTGGTCCAGTTTAGAATTCAATTTAGTGTAGTGTGATCACTAGCTAACTACTTAGGTTCCTAAATCGATTTCCTACAAATTGTATAGTGTAATAAGCACATTATCATGTGCTTATTACGACAATAAGCAACGAGTGTAATAACCACATTATTATGTGCTTATTACACTATACAATTTGTAGGAAATCAATTTAGGAGCTACGAGCCCCTCCGATTCGACAAGATTCCTCGATTTTGACACCTGTTTTGTAAAATTTCTGTCGATAATAGACACGAATTTGTCATGCTATACAACAAGTTGAACTATACTCCTGACTTTGACCTTTCAACGACTGAAAAATATCAATGAAATTGTGGATAACATAAAGTTAATGCGTATAATAAACACCGTTGCGTCACGCGCTTCGTGCAAAGTAAGTTTTTAATTTTATTTAATTGACTGCCTGCACGGTATACGGTGTGAATCAGGGCTGTTCCGAGAATACAAGCGATTTGCAAAAATACTTAAGTTAAAAATTTTATCGTTTTTATCAAACTGATAGCCTGGTAGCCATCGGGAATAATACACAAAGGTACCATTCAGTATTTTTTCAAGACTATTTTAAATCGCCACAGTCATGAGTTAAGTAGCCACGGAATGCCAAATATGGAATTCTGAATTTGACGTTTAGGATTTTTTTTTGTTCTTTTTTTTTTGCTCTAATAGGCTTGCGTTACGCCACAACTCACTTGGCCTTAAGTGATGATGCAGCCTAAGGTGGAACCCGCTTACCTTAGATGAACTGGTTCACTCGAGCTTTGATGATCCCCAGATTATATTTGTCGGAGAACAGAGAGACGGGTAGTGAATTCCACAGTCTGGCAGTTCGCACAATAAATGTTGAAACCAAAGCTCTTGATTCGAGACCGTGGAACTTCAACCGTATAGCGGTAACGCTTCGCCGTATCTTTGCTCGTCCGATGATGAAATGGCGATGGATTTTTATGCAAAGAATTGAGTTTTTTCACATGGACATTCACAGTAGCAGCCCTCACTCTGACACTGTAAATGGTTGATGCCAAAGAACTACTATTACCAGGATGGTACGGTTGGCGCGCTTCGTGTCTTTGGTGCGATTCCCGCACGAAGATACGAATATTTGTATGACCTACAGGTAGTGTTTCCGAGTCACACTAGGGTTTTTTTAGTCTCAGTACCTAGTATGTTTTCAAAAAAAGAATAAAACAAAAAACAATCTGGCTTAATGACAGATGTAGTACCAATAACTTCAATCAAATATACTATATTTGATCGAAGACTTATAATATGTTTTCGTTTGTGGAAAACAGTCGTGATGTTTTGTTCCATTTTCAACCTTTTTTTTAATCTCGTCCTATTACTAATAACTTCCAATAAGTTACTGAATCGGTTACGTAACCCTTTCAGAAATCAAGTTAAGTTTCAATCTCTAGAAAATTGAAATAGGTCTTAGCTTGGGGCTTAAGATTCAAGGTGAGGAACGGACTGTACTTGTTTATAAGTCGGTAGGTAATAATAATAATAATAATATGTGGGGACATTTTCACACACGGCCATCTGACCCCAAACTAGGGAGACCCTGTACTGTGGGTGTCAGACAGCTGATATACATACACAAATACATTTTTTTTTGTAAATACATACATAATATATAGATAAACAACACCCAGACACAAGGCAAACACAAGTGCTCATCACACAAATGTTTACCCTGGGCGGGAATCGAACCCGCAACACGCTGCGCTGCAGTCGATCGCTCAGCCACTGCGCCAACCGTGTCGTAGGTAAGTAATAAAGTAAGTAAGTAGTAAGTAATTTTGGCACTCTGTGTTATTTAGATCGCGAGAACGATCGCGAACGAAGTCGCGGGCTGCATCAAAGCAAATGGTCACTCACTTACTAACTGACTAATGGGAGAGGCTCGCATCGAATAGGTCATCTTGACGCTTTACTATCAATAAAAATGTAAAACTATTTGAGCAAAAGCGACTTGACACCTCAAGTGGTCAAGTCGCTTTTGACACCTTGAGGTGTATTTGGCGCTTCTCGTTCAAACGAGAAGCGCCAAATACCTAAAGAGAGAACTAAACCCTCCTACACCTATACTTTTAACTCTGCAGGCTAACTTTACTGCATTCTTTGTGACCGGGTATTTAAAACCAAATTCGGTCTGGCGAGTCATATTAGGGGCACACGCAAGGAAATTTTTTTTTATAAAGGGTCGCCGTTATCGAAATCGATGAGCAAGCGCGGATCCACCGTTGTGGGCACGGTGGGCATGCCCACAACCCTAATTTTCACGAAAAAGAAACGTTAGGTTGAATGTGTTAAACAGGTTATACCTCTCGAGTGTAGATGATACCGCATAGGTTCATAAAGCAGTGGAGGTTTGACCTTCAACATTTTTCGTCTGAAAGCCTTTCTAATTTTAAGCTATTTATTATTAATTTACTACTTTCCGCCCCACAGCTTTGCCCACTGCAGGTACAATGTACAAAGTCTTGATCGGACCGACATACAATTTGTAAAAGTCTCCTTTGTAGGGATGCATTTCAAGCAACAAAAAGGTGCCCTCAAAAAAGTCTATCGTGACCACAACCTTTTTTTGAGGGCTAGATCCGCGCCTGTCGATGAGGAGGACTATAACTGACTAAACACGAAATCTATAAAGCTGAAAGACAGCTATTTAGTTTATAGATAGACTAGCGACCTGTACCTCAAACTATACGTATAAACCTTTCTCTTGAATCACTCTAGCTATTGATGAAAACTGCATAACATCTGTTGCGCAGTTTTAAAGATCAAAGCGTACAGACAGCGGGAGCTACTTTGCTTTATACTATGTAAAGAAGATAAAGAAAACATCAGCTAAAAACGATTCTTGTAACAGGGTCAAACTAGGGGTCTTTAACTTCTACAAATAAATCACAAAAACAATTACTACAATGTATCACGTGACAGCCCTACAAATCGACAGGGTGTGAACATAATTAATTACTCGTCTAAGTGAGAGTACGCGAGGGTTGTCACATAGCTGTAGATTCGCTCACAGCGGGCTGCGGGACGTAATTATCATCGCAGAGACTTTCAACCCTACGCATGTCATGCATGGATGGATAAATATCTTTATATTGTATTAACAGGAGTGTCGAAAGATAGATAATTGGTTCCTGATTTTAACAATGATAATCTTAACTCCTTGACTATTTCTGTCGTCAAGAAAGCACGATTTCAGTTCGAAAGGTTCGATTGTTTCTGGTGAGATTTTTTTTAAACATTGCTGCACCCTAGGAATTTCTCCTGTATCGTGGGTACGTTTCATCATGTCAACCTTTAGACGCCCACTGCTGGGCATAGGTCTCCTCCAAGGGGTTTCAGCCGTAATCGCCATGCTTGGCCGATGCATGTTGGCGATCGCAGTAGGTGTTATGGTACTCAGAAGGAGGCTACGTCATGGGGTACATTTACAAACATGTAAACTCACACACACTAACAGTCAGACCCGGATCAACTCTGTTGGCTATACAAATATTTGAACCGTGCGGGAATCGAACCCGTGACACGCAGCGCAGCAGCCAATCGCTCAACCACTGCGCCACCGTGTCGTCAAAATTCAAAGCAGCTGCGATTCCATTGGATTGCAGACCTCTATAGACAACAGTGATAGCCAATCAGGGGGCAATTCCAGTATTTTCTTAGAACTATTGCATTATCTGTTGCTGTCAACCTGTCAAAATACCTCTAATTTAGCTTCAGTTTTTGACGGTCATTGAGATGGCCGCTATTACACATGCATATAGATTATAAACGTTCAGAATTTCGAGAATTTCGCTCCTGGTAGTTACTTGCTTGATTGCTAAAACGTATCTTTGACGTATAGACCTCAGTGAACGGAATGTTTTATTTCCGTTCACTGATATACCTACGTTGTTGAATGCAAGCGGCATAACTATGGACAAAACATCATTCATTGTTAGATTCTATAGGGTTTCTAATAACTTCAGGGAACTTTTTAATTAAATTGAATATAGCACAACTTTAACCAACAGGTTTTTTTTAATTACCTACGCTGTTCCACAGGTACAGGTATTTACTAAAAGAAATAAACATGAAAATTATATGTTAGTCGGCATTTGCAAAAGAACTTAAAATATTTGGTAATGAAGTCTCATTCTTCGTAGCTGCGTAGCGCGCTACGACGCTACGGTGCTACGGTACTACGGTGCTACGACGCGCAATTAAGAAGTATTAGAAGTTTATGCAAATTATTGCTGCAAGTATTTGCTTGGAAAACCAATTAAATTCATTAATTCTTTCTTATTAATCTTGAAGACGGTACTAACATTTACTGGAGATATTGTACGACGTCATGTACCATTTATAATATATGTATATCTATACTACGAATATAAATAGGTAAAGTTTGTTTGTTCTTTTTGTTTGTAGGAGATAATCTCTAAAACTGCTCGTCTGGTTACCAAAAGTCTTTCACTGATAGAAAGCTACATTACTGCTGAGTGTCATAGGCTATGTTTCATTGTATACCTACTAACTTCCACGCGGGTGAAGTTGCGTGCAGAAGCTAGTAAATGATAAATGAAAAGAATGGTCAACTGTGAGTCAAAGTTGCTCTTAAAACTGCGCAGGGCAGACTGGCGGACGAGACGGCAGAGGATTTTTTAAATTGAATTGAATACTTATCTAATCGAAATAAGCTTTGCAATGCTCGGTGATCCACCTCGGAGCATCGCAGCGTAGTTTTCTCTGGAGCATCGCAGAGCTCAGTGGAGGAAACCGCGGCGACAGGCGGCGGCGCTGGCACGCACAGGTATGTACCGGTTAGCGCTGGTATGTGCCGGTATGCCCCAGTATGCGCCAGCTTGTGCCGGTGTGCGCTAGAACCGGGCGGTAAACGCGGAGGTAGCGCACACTCTTTCAAAATCAACTTTTCGACTAATAATCATTACTATTGGACCGACGCGATGGATGCTTCGGTAAGCTGGCGGACGCTCGTGACATCGCAGAGAACTTTTCTTATCAGTGTGTGCTGACGAATAGAGGAATCTTTCTCAATCCTCTCTCCTGCCGTCCACCTGTATGTGTAGGCCATAATTCTACGGAATTATGGCCTACACACACAGGTGGTGGTGGTTGCAGAGGCGTACGTCTGCAACTCATCGTCATCATTTGCCTAGCCTTTCTCCAAGTATATTGAGGTCGGCTTCCAGTCTTACCGTATGCAGCTGAATACCAGTGCTTTACATGGCGCGACTGCCTATCTGACCTCCACAACCCAGTTAATAGGTAACACGATACCACTTTGTAAGACTGGTTGTCAGACTTTCAGGCTTTTGACTACTCATAACGACTGTCAAAAATGTACTATTGACAGCTGGGCCAACAGCTTTACATGCTTTCCGAGGCATGTAGACGTGTCGGTATGAAATAGATGGTCTCTCATCCACAGACCGACGATACCGTGATCGATCGATCCGTACCTACTTAGGGTTTTTACTATGATGCGAGCTCCTTTTTAGGGTTCCGTACGTCAAAAGTAAAAAACGGAACCCTTATAGGATCACTTTGTAGTCCGTCTGTCTGTCTGTCTGTCTGTCAAGACCGTTTATTTTGGGAACGCGTGGAAGTATCGAGTTGAAATTAAAACCATATACTCAAGTTTACGGTCCCTTGATGCTGTAAAAAAATCAACCCTCTATGTTGACGTGAAAAAAAGATACGACCGTTTATGTCGCAAAAAACGCATTAGTTTATAATATTAAGTAGATAAAAGTATGGATTAGTATATAAATATGGATATGTACAGTACGCAAAGGAGATAAGTATCCATGTCGCCGGAAACAGTTGAAGTTTACTTAGGAACCGATAGGTTTTTATGAATAAAATAAAATACAATTTATAGAGAATAAACAGTTCAATGATTTAATAAAATTTCATTTGAAAGCCCGCATTGGTTTCTAAGAAATCTTCAACTATTCCCGACGACATGGATACTTATCTCCTTTGCGTACTGTACCTACAAATATGTACAGAACCCTCGGTGGGCGAGTCCGACTCGCACTTGTCCGGTTTTTTTTCATGGGGGGTCTGTCAGACTCTACTTGTCTAAAAACCGCCCCGGTGTTCCATCTCACACCAACCTCGGGGGCGAGCTCCTGGCCGTATCTCTGTAACTGTTACAGTTAATTGTAGACGAGTATTGTATGTTGTTGTTTCAGACGATGACATGGAGGAGCGGGTAGCGTAGCGGGCGGCATGGCGGGCATGCCCGTGCTGGGAAACAGCGTCGGCGCAGGCGAGCTGCGAGACAACAGCCGCGGTGAGTCACCGCAGGGCTACTTGTATATAATAACGACGGCAAAGGCATATCTTCATCGTTGTCCTTGTTCGAATTTATTGGTTATTGTCCAGTACACTGACTTTTATTGATACCCTAACTTAGATTAGAAAATAGCACGAGATGTTTACAATATTTTGCGATTAGTCACTGAATCACATGTAATACAGTGATGTTAGTTGTGTCGCGGCCACGTTCTGCACATTGCCAATCCTGCCAATTGAATGACTCGTAGTCACTTCCATCATCTCTCATCGACTTACTGTCATCTCTCAATTATCAGCTGTGAACTTTCAGCTCTCAACTAAACACACTCAAGAAAAAAATCATATGATTCAACGAAACGGTTAACTAGAAATAACCAAGTTTATCATAGTAATTGCTTGACATTCCGTCTTCATTTATCTGCCACCATGCATCTGCGACATATATATGTTACGACTAAAACTCGAAGTGCGGCTACACCTAGTTTTAACCGGCTTGAACTAGGTGTAGCCGGTAGCAGTTAGTTAAACTTAGGTGTAACCTGCGAGCTCGGTACTTGGGGCACCAAACCATTAAGCAGAAGAATACGGTCGACGTCAGGTCGACGAAGACCCGCTGCGGGGGCAGCGCGGGGCTCCAATTTCTGTCTGCAGGGTTTAAAGGAAACTAACTTTTACATCCCCCATTACGCAAAACTGTATCTGGATCTAACTCCCCCATCCCCAGAATTTGCAGGCTTCTTAATAATTGCGATGAATCTGTAGATATTTTTTCCACAACGCTTCAAAAATTCCAGGTCCATCAAAACTAACCACCATATTGCCTTTTTTACCTTTGTCATCTTTGTATCTGCTGTATTTCTATCTACCCACTTTTGTATCTATCCACTAGCTGTTAAGTGTTATTTCTGCACTATGTGTTTGAATTAAATAATTCGTCATAGCGTACTTTCTAACTCACGTAATTCGTACTTTTAAACTTTATGATTACAGTACATCGATATTTTAAGCTTCGAAGTTCAGTATGACAGTCGTATTTTTATTATAGACTAGCTGACCCGACAGACGTTGTCTTGTAAATTATTTTTTCAATTTTCTCACCGTTTGAACCTTCCCTGGACTCCCAAAAATATTTTAAGACCAAAATCTGCCAAATCGGTCCAGCCGTTCTCGAGTTTTAGCGAGACTAACGAACAACGATTTAATTTTAATTTATAGATGTAATACTTTTGTTTTTGCATGCTGTGTCTATCGCATCATATTGTACACTATACTTATATCACATTGCTTGTATTATTAGAATAAACAGAGTAACAATTGTAGATAGACCAATAAATAAATAAAAAATAAACCTAACCAAACCGAACCTCGGGGTGCCACTGACGTCGGTGTGATGAAGGCCAAACCTAGTTCTAACCGAAGATAAGTACAAGATAAGATAAGTAGATACATCGAAGTTTAACCGCATGTGGCCGGCTGCACCTAAGTAGTTGTAGCCAGCTAAAAATAGGTGTAGCCACACTTCAGTTATTAACCGTGACATAGGTATACAAGGTGTAACGTCAAATAAGCAAAACCTGAAAATAGTTTGATTAGAATAACGAGCAGAATCAATTGAACCACTTTTTAATATAGGTCACTTTTTCAAAAAATCCTCCTGTCTATTTATTAATAAGTCAAGCCATCACGTGCGCAAACCTGCCAGAATAGGTAAACAAACACAAATGGTTGTCGTCCAATTTAAATTTTCTCGTACTCGTGATAATAATAGTTCTTATTTCAATGCAAATACGAGTCTTGGTAAAACTAAAACAGCACATAAAACCTTTAATTTTTTTTTCGATTTTTTTTCTTTCATTATTAGGTTAATTAAATTAAAAATCATTTGAGGTGTCTGAGGTTTTGCGTGTATAACGTTACACCTTGTATATACCTCAGAGATATTTACTATGCGGACCTTGTAGAAACTAGAGCTAATTTCCGTGCGTTTAAACGTCTTTGCCATATCTTTATTGGAATCAAGTGTAACAGCTCATATTTTAGGACCCATTAAATCATTTTAATTTAAATCCGTAGTGCTTGGCAACTACGCCTCCCCCAGTTGTAAACGTTCCTTTGTGCCTATTGGTCTAGTTCTGTTCTGTCTCCTGCTTGATTTGGAGGAAAGTGGAAAATATGTTTTTCTTACTCCTCCGCTGTTCTTTTCTGAATAATTTCGTTGCGGGATCCAAGACAGTTGTAATGTTTCTCCGGGACTTGTCGAGCTTCAGTGTCTCGACGCTTTTCTAGTGGTCGCCACTGTTGATTCTGGCTTTCAAAACTTGCGTAGTAGTTTGGGAATACACACTTTCACCAGACTTTGATTTATAATAAGCAATGAATTCCAACCCACTCGAATATTCTTTATTAATTATTTGATAATAAACTATAAAGTTTAAAAACTAAAACCCGACCACAACAAAAAGTGATCTAAAAAGTACAAAACAAGAAAATATTTCACACAGAAATCAAGACATAGGTACAAAATAGTCAAGGTAAGCCGTGGTTGCATGACTGTATCCCATATGAGTGCGATGAACATGAATATAATGGCATGCAACCACGGCTTACCTTGACTATTTTGTACCTATGTCTTGATTTCTGTGTGAAATATTTTCTTGTTTTGTACTTTTTAGATCACTTTTTGTTGTGGTCGGGTTTTAGTTTTTAAACTTTATATTTTTATTTAAACCATTTTGGAGTCACAGCTAAGTATTATATATTTAATAGGTACTAGTGAACCCCTTTCCAATGATACTAAACACGGTATGCGTATCTTACTTTATTTGGTAATCTTTCCTTTTTTTACATTAATTTGTGACAAATCACCACTAAATATTATATAAATTTGAAATGTACTAGTGAACCCCTTTCCAATGATACCAAACACGGTATGCTTGTCTTCATTTTTTTTTTAATATTGTTTTTTTTGGCCGCCAGAGGGCGCCACATTCGATTCGGTGATACGTCATATAGCCTATAACCAGCGGACGATCAAGACGCTTCTAACGATACCTCATTTGTTCAGTTCTGATAAGTAGTTTAGGAGCTATGAGCGTACAGATGAACATACATACATACATACATACATACATACATACATACATACATAGCCTGTCAAACTCATAACCCTCCTTTGGCTTTGCCGTAGTCGGGTAAAAATGGAACAGAAACAGACTTAAAGCTTTAGTGATAAATAACCTCCCTTTGAAGTCGTTTAAAAAAAACCTTCTCGATACTAATGGTTTGTTTGTAAATGACTTTTAACACATGATCGAGTTTCTTAAGTTAAACGGTCGAGACAATACGTAGAAATCGAGGGTTAAGTTCAAGAACCAAAGTTAAAATAATGAGGCTTTACTTTCAAGCACTTCTGCAGTACTTGAAAAATTAAGCCTCAGCAATTCAGCCACCACATCGTCTTAATAACTTACAGAATAAATTTAAATATGGCTTCTATATTTAAAAAAAACCCCCACGTGCCTCGGAAAACACGTATAGCCGTTGGTCCCGGCTGTCATTTGTAGATCGTTGGCAGTCAGAAGCCGGAAAGTCTGACAACCTGTCTTACCAAGTGGTATCGTGTTACCCAGTAACTGGGAGGTGGTGGTCCGATAGGCAGTCGCTCCATGTAAAACACTGGTATTCAGCTGCATCCGGTTAGACTGGAAGTCGACCCCAACATAGTTGGGAAAACCTGAGCAGATGATGATGATATTTTGAAATAAATGCAATTGAAATATAGTTATCTGACATCTAAGAAAAGTCCAGTAAAGTAATGTCGTTATGGCCCAGTGGTGAAGGCGCCCGCCTTTCATGCACGAGGTTGTGGGTTCGAAACCGGGCACGAGCACGAACAAATGTGACTTTTTCAATTTCATATGTTTCGTGTGTCTAAGTTTATCTTGGACATCACTGACAGCGGTGAAGGAAAGCATCGTGAGGAAACCTGAACTTATATCTATACTAATATTATAAAGCTGAAGAGTTTGTTTGTTTGTTTGGTTGAACGCGTTTATCTCAGGATCTACTGGATCGAATTGAAAAAATCTTTTTGTGTTGGATAGTCCATTTATCGGGAAAGGCGATGTGAAGCCGGGTCGGGTAGCTAGTAATTAATATAAGTCTGAAATCGCCAATGCACCTTGAGCGCACGTGTTGATCAATGCCTTCTCTGTATGAGAAGAGGCCTTTGCCCAGCAGTGGGATAATTATAGGCTGGTATTATCTATTATTATTATTAAAATTTCAGAGGTCTAGAGCTAAAATACAAGGGTAGAATCATACGGTAACACGATTTCTAAATTATACCGATCATTAAATTGTAAATACTTGTATCCTCCTTTATTTATACACGTAGTACAATCGATTAATAAAAAAATCTTTCAAAACGGTATCTATATCACCTCCTAGCGTTCCGTCGTCCAAATACCATACGTTAAATTTGGAATTAAGTTGTTAATAACGAGACCACACGGCTCGCACAGACAAAAAGTTATCAGCAGTGCAATTCTGTAAGAATTCACTCGCGAATTCGAATCCTATCTCATTTCCGATTTCACTTACTAGAAGTGAAAAGTATTTGGTTTTCGATTAAATAGTAACGAAATAATAGTTCGCTTCACCTATGCCAGCACTTAGTAGCGCTAGCGTAGTTTTCATCGAGTTACAGACTACCTAAAACAGTTTTCACCGCGGAATCAGAAGTGAGATATGAAGTGAGTTCTTACAGGCAGATCTCTTAGAGAGCCAAGCTTCTAACCTTACACGCCCTAACTTTACACCTTAGTCAAATATGTGGCTTGGCCGTTTTAACGTCATATGGGCGTAAGGTGAAAAATGTATTCACAGTTCATTACTTTTCTGTGAAATAATAGTTCTTGTAGTAATGAAACGTAATGTGTGTGTAGAGTGACGAAATCGAGGTTTTTAGATATCAATCAAATCAAAAGTACAAGAACTATGCCATTTTTAATAAGTATACTATTGATAATATCTCGTGAATTTTGTTTATCCATATCTACACTTCCATACTTATTACTTGTTTCACTTATATACTATATACACTTATACTTATTACTTATTTACTTATCCATACTAATACTATAAATGCGAAAGTAACTCTGTCTGTTAAACTTTCACGATGAAACAACGGCTGAACCGATTTCGATGAAATTGGTATGAAAATAGCTTGAACCCTGGGGAAGGACATAACGCTACTTTTTAATCCGGGGCTTTGTCTTCATCCGCGATAACCGACATTCACGTGGACGAAGTCGCGGGCAAAAGCTTGTCTGATGTAATCCAAACCCAAGTTATAAGCGCGTCTTTTCTCTCGCCCTGCCAACCGTTCGTAGTAATAAAACCATCAACACTAATTAGTTTGTATTGTTTGTAGAGGCCAGCAACAGGTCGTCGAGTAGCGGCTCACGGCGCGGCTCCTCCCCACACCACGCACAGGTGAGCTATAGTTGTAAATACATTACTAACAAGGGGAGACTGTCCCGTTTTTCTCCTAGCCGCCAGTTTGACTGCTGAGTGTCAGGTCCTGCAGTACAATTCTGTTAGAAATCACCCGCGAATTCGAATCCTATCTCATTTCTGATTTCACTTACATGAAGTGAAAATAATTTGGTATTAACTAAAATAGTTACCGTAAAATAGTTTGCTTCAACTATTTTTATCGCTAGCGTAGTTTTCATTGAGTTACAAAATACCTAATACAGTTTTCACCGCGGAATCAGGAGTGAGCACTGAAGTGAGTCTTACATAATAGGATTGCTGGGTTTGATAACCAGTGGGCTAATTCACGTAACTAAAGAAGTGCTGTTGCAGTGCAGTTGCAGTTAAGTTTCGATCAAAACAACGCTTTTCGTATTCTCTACCGCTGTCAGACACGCTCGCGTCAAGTTTGCGTCACGCGAGCGCAATAACGGCATTCTACTGTTGCGCATCTTTGGTGCGTGCTTCGGAACGCAACATGATCGGTATTCTACTATTCGTTTGGCGTCTTAAAATGACAGTTAAAAAGCACTAAAATGTGTAGGGTATTATTTTAATATTATAATAACGTCATACTCATTAAAATGTAATCGATCGATTTTTTTCTCACATGTGGCTACACCATAAGTAAATTTTGTAGAGTTTGGTTGTCGTACAGTTGACGTGCAGTTCACGCGCAGTTCAAAGATTACAAGAATACCGTTTATCACTGAAACTTGAACTTAACTGCAATTGCACTACAACTTCATCGGCGCGTCATAAACCCTCCCCTCCCTGCCCTCAGACCTGCAAAATATTAGTGTTTTTCCAACAGGAATTTCTCAGTAACAGCCAGAAGTTTGGTAGTTTGTGGTGTGACACCCCCGTGTCTTGGTAAATTTTAACGTTTCGGGTAGTTGGACGTTTTGCTACGTAGGGTGGTATTATTTTATTACCGAAAATCATAATCAATCAATCAAAAGAATTGAGCTGGCGGTCACATTGACGCGGGGTGAGGCAGAGTAATGCGGAGCATAGTTCCGGACTGCATCTGTCCATTAACGACACTGTTGGCGCAGTGATTAAGCGATTAGCTGCTACGCTTATGGTCGCGGGTTCGATTCCCGCACGGAACAAATATTTTTATGGCTTACAGCTGGTAGTTGTTCCGGGTCTGGCTGTTTGTGTTTGTGAGTTGAATGTATGTAAACGCACGACCCACAAGAGACACACATGTAAGAAAAAATCCTAGTTTTTTTTTTTTTCGTTATGGCATCTCGCAGGTCAACCTAGGAGGTTGTCGGCTTAACCGGACTTTCATGTGGTGCCTTAAAAATTATTATTTTTAGGGCCTCCAGCCAGGGCACAAGAAATTCCTAGTGTGGGGCAATGTTTTAAAAACAAAGGTTCACGGGAGCTCTTCGTATCCCCCCTTCTTGGTAAGCTAGCACGTGGCGGCGATAGCAGTGCAGGCACGTTTTAATGTTTGTACAGTTCCGCTCCCTTCCTCTCTTCTCCAGTCGACAGCCAGCCTCAAGACTTTAATAAAGACATTATAATTTGTGTTTGTTCCTCTGACAGGAGCATGAGACATGTGACGCGACTGTACACAAGTCTGACGTGACGCGCACGCGTCCCACCAGCTATGAACGAGAGTATCAAGACAAGGTCCCCACTATGGTGAGTACTAATGAAAAAGAGCCCAGCGTTGAAGCTAGCAAATACTCATATGTTTTTGACTACACATTCCCTTTTTCTTTTAAATAAATTCTCAAAATTTCGGTCATGTTAAAATGATCATTAATTTCAATTAAACCATTTACAGGCACTTTTGAATTGTCCAACAGTCGGTCTGTTAGTCAGAAAGTTGAAGATAGTTGCTCGTTCCAAAACGTAGGGTAGGTCTCTATGGAGATGAACGAGCAAGAAACTTCATGGACACTCTTTTCAAAGAAGTTTTTACAAAATACTAGTTTCATTATTCTTGTTGCTTGTATATGTAAAAACCGTTTAGTCTACATTTGACAGATTCTACTTTTGACATCATAGTCTACATATGACAGATTCTACATTTGACAGATTCTATATTTGACAGAATTTGAAAAAAGTCAGACAAGTTGCTATTTAATTTAACTTATGAAAATAATAATAATATATACAAAACAAAACAAGTTAAAAACCGTTATGCAGTTAAGCGACGACCAATCTCAACTGACAGCAACCGTTCACGAACATAACGCGTGGACGATGTCGGTCTAGCACCCCTGGAATCACGGTTTCGAACAAATTTATTTGTTGTCTGGTCGATGGATGTTTAAAATGTAAATTCAAATTTTGCACGTAATATCTTTTTAGTTTAAAGACGTCCTTCGTATTAGATAATGGGTGATACTGATTGTGCCTATCGTATAAAATTAAAACAAAATGCTATATAGGATCAGAAATAATCGTCTTTCGAATTCAAAAATCGACTTGAGTTTTGTTCTTTTACGCTAGCGTTCTCTTACTAGGTTTACAACGAACCATTATAAAGCGCCGTCTTTATATATAGACAACCTTTAGACCAACGTTCGCAACTTACGCGTAAGTTCCGATGGTTGTATGTTCTAATAATAAAAGTTACAAAACGACCACAATAACTTGATTGTAGTTACTTAGAACTTTAAAGGTTAATCACTGTGTTACTCAACTTTGCGGGGGCGGTGATATTGAGCTCAACCTACGTAATTGGGTATAATAGAAAACACCATTGTACCAATGTTTGCAATACACAACTTTTCTAAAAAACACACGTTGTTTTAGCTTTGAAAACCCTTTTAATTTTTAATAATTTAATAATTTAATTAGTCTTTTTGGTGCTTTGAAATGAATAGACCGCTTAACTGAGACCGTTCCTGAGGTAGCTGCGCGGTGCGGGAGGGGTGTGATGACGTGATGCAAAAGCTCACTGATACGTCAACTTGTGACAACTGTCACCCCTCCCGCACCGCGTAGTTATCTCAGGAACGGTCTCAGTTAAGCGGTCTATTCATTTCAAAGCACCAAAAAGACAAATTTTTGCAGATTTTAAACTAACCATCACGTTAAAATGTGTAGTGTAAATGATTAAAAAAAAAAAATATGTTAAACTAGAACATTCTCTTAATCATTTAGTATGTGAATATTTTTGATTAAGTTCATATTAAATAGTTTAATTAAATCATGAAGTTGTGTCTGACGCGGACAAAACATTTATAATCACACAAAATCTACCAGGAATATTTAAACGAAACTTTTTTTACGTATGCGCCTTTTTTTAAAGTTAAAGAATACTATCTTTTATTTAATTTTTTCGACTAAACTTTGAGAGTTTTGGACGCAGCGGATACGATTCTCTGGTCGGGCTATACATAATTGAGTTAAAAAATAAGAAAAGCACATAAAGTCGTTGATCACTGTCATTTATTAGATCTTTGACAGTCGTTATAGCTTGTCATAAGCTAGAAAATCTAGGAGTAACGTGTTACCCAGAAACTGCAATGGGTCGTGGAGGTTCATACAGGCAGTGACTCCATGTAAAACACGACCCCAACATACTAGTAAGTAGTTGGGAAAAGACTAGGCAGATGATGATGCGATGCAATTCAAGATGTTACTTATCTTTTCATGGTGGCACTGTCATGTACTTACATTTATTTGTCAACAGGCCACGCTCAGTGGTGCAGGTGTGGTGACACATACGGCGCCGTCATATGAGGAACAGCGCGCAAACCCCGCGCTTCTGAGTCGCGGCGCTAGTGGCACTCCTGGCGGTCGGAGCGTCAGGGATGATGGGTACTGTTCAGCGAGCAGCACTCCACGGGCTTTCGGTATGTTATTCATAAAAATTATCAACAACTATTAAAGCCGAAACGGTGTGGTGCCGGCCGCGAATAACACCACCTTATTTCTACCCGTGGGTGTCGTAGAAGGCGACAGAGGGATGTTGACCAGAGGATGGGCAGCAGCGTCCTTCTGAGTACCATAACACTTACTGCGATCGCCACCATGCATCATCGACATTCACTGCTGGACATAGGCTCCCCCAAGGCGGGGTTTTGCCATAATTGCCACGCTTGGCAGGCGGGTTGGCGATCGCAGTATGGTTGTTACAAATGCACAGAGAACGCTGCTGCCCATTCTCTGGTACGTCCCTTAGTCGTCTCTTACGACACCCACATGCATCGGCCAAGCATTTTGATTACGTCTGGGGTTCAGTCGTTGGAGGATGCTCCAGGACAGAAATTCAAATTTTCTTACGTTTTTTGCAATTTGCAGCTCAGTATCAGGTTGTTTTGTAATAAAAAAATAATTGCGACAGTAACAAATATGCATTTTTAGAATTATAATAATTAAAATCAACAACATAACTCTCCAAGTTACAAATGCTCGTAAATGTCATATATTCATGAAGTAGGCACATTTTTGAGCGGGCTACCCTGGAGTTTTCACCCTAAGGGGCTATTAGGGTGGTTCTTCGAGTAAGGCATTCTTTGGTGATTTTCGTGGCAATTTTTAAATTCAATTTTTTCTTTTAATTGGTATCAGATTCATAAAATATGCGTAAAATTATTATTTTTATAGAAAAGGCACCTCAGAGAGCGATATACTTACAGAGATAATCGAGGTTAAAAAAATTGAGGCCACGCAAATCACAAAACACCCCACGAAAATGAAAATTTTAATTTAACTTTCTCAAATGAGTTACTTATTGTTACTTCATATTGAAAAGAAGTTATTTTATTATAATATCTCGCCCGGTTTTTGGCCTTGAACTCTTTATTAGCCTCTCTCTTCTTCTTCTTTCAGATAACTTCTTTCTCTCTAATTTTTCTTCTCTTGTTAATGGCATTTTTGGTCTAAAATGTTAATAATCCGTTATCATTTTTCGTTTGTTTTTTTTTTTTTTTTTTTGAGCGCTTGCAAAATTTATGTATTCTCTTTATTTTTGGTCTCCGTAAATATGACCACGTTTCTCATCTTCGCAAAGAACTCAAGTGGCTCCCAATCCGCCTTCGCAGGAACACTAGGATCTTATGTCTCCTCTTCAATATCCTACACAACCCGTTCTATCCTTCTTACCTGCGTGAGCGTTTTTCTTATGCCCGCCCTACTGACGCACCGTGTAGATCGCACCTTAGATCCCTACTTAAATCCCATCCTCATAAATCCAGCTATTACTCTTATTCCTTTTCCGTCCTTGCTGTAAGGTTGTGGAACGCACTTCCGCCTAGCATTCGTGGTTTGAAGACCATTTCTTTATTCAAAACCAGAGTGAAAGAGCATTACCTTTCCTCTCAATTATGATTTGTTATATATTTATATATATATTATTAGTTTATATATCTTAGCATTATGTATTTATATAAGTATATATTAATATTTACTTAAATGTATGTGTATTATTATTTAATATTATAGGTTAGTAAGATAAGGCACATATATACTTTTTCTCTTTCTTTTCTCACACACTATTGTCTACGTTTCTTTTTCATTTCTCCTTTTGCAGGTCTGCTGGCAGAAATTTCTTAAGAAATAAGCAGTACCTTTGTACTCATATTTTCTAATGTTTTTTTTTCCTGTGTTGTCTACTGTGTGTACATAAATAGTAAAATAAATAAATAAATAAATAAACATGAATATAGGTGGCTAATCTTACGCTATTTTCATTTGTTTTATTTATTTATGCACGATTAATATACAAACGCGAACTTAATGGCATATGGCATTCTCTGCCAGTTATCTATTTCTATTGTTCTATTCTTAATATGATTAGGTACTTATAAAGTCAGAAACCCATCGAATATGACATTTTAAGTTTGATTTAAACGAATTTATATTTAACTAAAGTGATAAAAAACATTTCATAACTTTATAAGTAGTACAAAACTCAAAGTAATTTCATTTGCAAGGTCAAAAATTTATCTGCGTGGGTCGTAACTACCACGTAAACCACGCAAATCACAACCACGGAAATCAAAATAAATCCTAGTTATATGCTAAAAATATACAAAAACCTTTTAAGCAAATACACTGTGTTTTGATTATAAGTTACGTTACCTTATATTTGTTCACTACAATATTTTATGAAATAAATAAATTCATAGACACCGGAGATAATTGTATCACGCAAATCAAAGTTTTGAGAAACCATTCCCACGCAACGAAGTTCTTACCATCTATTTTTGAAAACTCGACGCACTATCATTCAAGAACTCTGCCCGGCCGTCGAAGCGCGACTAGTTGTAACTTGAATTATGATGACGCATCATCAGGCCGCGAATTTAGAGATGTGCTAGTGAAATTATAATAATCCACGCAAATCAGCAATTACCTCGGGACAGTTACATTTTTTTTTTTTTTAGGAAATGTAGTTCTTTTAGAATGATGGTCTAATTTTTCACAGCATTGTAAACTTCTTAGGAATTAGTGTTATTTTTTTGGTAAGTATGTAGCGTTTAGTTTTAAATATATAATTTACTAAGTGACCAGATCGGGGCTTGGGACACTCCACGAAAATCAAAGAATGGGGGTATTTTATTTTTTAATGATGTTTAATTATACAGATAATTAAATAATATTATCGGTATCCCAGTTAGGGGAGAAAAAAAAATGACTTGCTAACTTTTCGATTTCTATTATTTTTAAGTAAAGCCGCTTGAAAAACTTGTCCAAAAGAATGACCCATTAACGACTTTTACAGATTTTGAACTGACAATCACGTCAAAATGTGTGGTGTAAATGATTAAAAAAAAAAAATATGTTAAACTAGAACATTCTCTTAATCATTTAGTAGTATAGGAGTAGTAGTCATATTAAATAGTTTAATTACTCGTGAAGTTGTGTCTGTCGCGGACAAAACAATGACAATCACACAAAATCTACCAGGTATAATTAAACGAAACTTACACTGTCTTACAGACAATATTTTATTATCTATCTTGTAATAAACGCCTTTTTTTAAAGTTAAAGAATACTATCTTTTATTTAATTTTTCAACTAGGGAGGCGAAATATATTAAAAACTCGTAAGTCCGCCAGGTGGCGCTGTGGCACTTGAGTAGAAACTTATTGCCACTTCACTATTTATTCCACCACTCTTGTTTGACTTGGCGGAAAACTTTGTTCAGTGGCCTACTTGACTTAACTGATGAATTAATTTTATTGGAAAATTGAAATATTTGTAATAGACTTTTGATGAAGTTTTGGTAAAGTTTCGTGGTTATGTTTAGTGGGTACTCGAAGGGATTCTGTGGCTGTAAAACCCTTATCTGGAAGTATTAGATACTACCAACCTACATAAAAAAGACCAGGGTTTCATATCTATAAAATTTTGATTAATTATAAACGAAAAACCTACTAACTCAATAACTTCAAAAATATATGATATATTTTATAATGGCATCCATTATAAATATTTATAAAATTGTAGACTATTAAATAATATTTCAAAGATTATTTTAAAACATTTTTTGCATTTTAACGAAAGAAAATTAGAAAGCTGCAGAAAAATAACATTTTTATTTCACATTACTGAAAGATCAAATAAAACCGCAGGATTGGTAATCTGAGTGCGGTCAAACGGAAGAAGTCTCCCGAGACCGACATCTTTTAGCTTAACCATCTCAGCGTTCCATTACTTTAATATTTAATAACTCTCAAGGCTTTTGAAATGACCAGAGACAATACTGTATTTAGGTATATTTCAATCCTTTGTGTACATCAAAACATTGATGACTTGAAAGGATGGGTAAATAAATGGCGCCTCATTTATGGTCCCAAATAAAAAGTTTTGTGTTATGTGTACATGTTAATTTAGTAAACATAGGGATTATCCAATGGCATTCAAACCAAAGTAGTTTTTTTTTTATAGTTTATTTACTAAGATAGTTTTGTACATTTGTTAAACATATTACACACCAACACAAACCATCGCGGGTTTAACAGCGGTATGTCAGACCCGGCAGCTCGGTGCCACAATACTTTTAATAAACAGGTATTTCACATAGTACATAAAGCCCGTCATATAAAAACTTATATAACACCCCGTCGTTTTTACGTCAGGGGTTAAAAATACACTTTCTAGATCGCATTGCCATTTAGAAAGTACCTTTTCAGCACTCTTGAGCAGTTCTTTGCATTTAGTGTATTACAGGTTTCCATGGGGAGGTCATTTAGATAACATGGTAGCATGCATTCCCACGTCCTTGCTCCATACACATTATTAGATTTAGGTACAATAAATGTAGGTAATGTAGTTCTCATCAAAGTCAAGACCAAAGCAATTATTTCAATTAAATCATTTACAGGCACTTTCGAATTGTCAAGGAGTCGGTCAGTTAGTCAGAATGTTGAAGCTAGTTTTTTTATATAGCCTATTTTTTACGTCCCACTGCTGGGCTTTCTTTCTCCTTCCAAACTTCTGATCTTGTGCGATCTCTGCCCACGTTTGCCTCGCAAATATGGTCAGATCGTCACACCACCTTCACCACGGTCAGCTTTTGCGGCGATGTTTTCCTTTAGGTATCCAGCGAGTGATCATCTTTGCCTATTGAAGCTGAGTTACTCGTTCCAAAATGTAGTTAAATCCATCAGCTACCAACCACTCTGCGAAAAAATGTGCTCCATGTATCCTAACACCATGTACTGTAACAATATCCATTGTCTAAAACTCACCTAACCTAACCCGAATGATTCACCAACAATAGAGAACCATGAACAACCATGAAGCGATGTGTGTTTTGTGTGTAGTGAACTCTTAAAACAGCCAGTTCTTTAATAAGGAAGTATATTTTCACCATTAGGGTATTTTACCAAAAAAATCTAATTAGTCCGTCAGATAGATTTCCAAAAAAAATTGGACACATGTTTTTATTTTTTTCACGTAAACAAAAAATTAAGAAGAGATACAGTGCGTCGAAACTCGTGTGACATCACTATGTCAGTACACTTTTACTGGCGAAGTGACGTCACAAACCCCCACTCATGATTTTTGATGCGTTTTATCTTCGTCAGTTTTCATTGATCTGATAAAACAAAAAATACGTATCCAATATTTTTCGATAATCTAACTGACGGACTATTTCGATTTTTTTGGTAAAATACGCCTATTCACCAATCAGTAAATCAAAATGCAGAGTTTGCAAAGGCAGGAGCACATGTTGACCTATCGCGATCCGATCCGTTAGGAAAGTGGTCGAGACATTCAAATAACAATGGCTACCGAGAGCGCACGCTAGTGATGTCCGTATAATTTAGTAACATTTAGTGTTGGGATTCCAACATGCTCCAGTCAGGCTTTAATGGTCGCAATTCTAACTTAACCTAACCCAAACGATTTTTCTCAGTGGTATAGTTTTATAGTTTATAGTTTTCAAGTCACTTTAATCTCATATCACTTAAATTCTTGACTTTCTCTTTGACTTTGAATTCACCGAGGGACATTTTGACAGAATTCACCAACTGATATTATCCATACCATAGTCCATACTTAATATTATAAATGCGAAAGTAACTCTGCCTCTGTCTGTTAAGTATTCATGACAAAACTGCAGAATCGTTTTTAAAGGTAATTTGGTATGAAGGTAGCTTGAACCCAGTAGAAAGACAGGCTATGTTTTAATCCGCGACTTCTGTATCCGCGATAACAGAGATTCACACGGACGAATATTATATTATAAAGCTGAAGAGTTTATTTGTATATACATATAATGATATTATTCTGTTCCTGCTTTTGGATAGAGAAATAAAAGGCGTAATTGCGTTTCTTTGAAAACCTAAGAAACTACATTGAATGCCAATTATTATAGTTTACAATATTCATCACGTTTTTATTACACAGATTTCTACTTCAACTGTCACCACTGACTAATTAAAAATATGACTGCCACTAGGCGTTGTCTTTCTCTATAAGAGTGCAGTAAACCTCTTTACATACATGATAACATCCGGAACTACAATTATTTCTCTAATAGAGCAACGTTATAGCGGATCAGTTTTAATACAAATACTTATGTAGGTTGCTAGGGCTGCATCAATTTGTTAGTATGTTCAATTTTTGAAAAATAAATAAATATTTTTATATTTGGTCATCTCTAAATGCTGTATTTCACGATCAAAAAATTAGGGATCCTTAGGAAAATTCAAGCAGACAAAATCATGGGAAAAAGCTAGTTTAAGATAACCAAGTAAATTAAGATTTTTCATTTACCTATTTGGCACGTATCGTGTTGCATTTAATTTACTTGAAGTTTTAATTAAATCCGAGAGAGTCATAGAAAGAGACTAGACTTAATCAAAGTATAAGTTTTACAAGGTTTCAGTTGCATGTTATTGCATTCCTTCAGTAAATGGGGTCTTCAAACTTTGCTTTTTGCTGTATTTACTTTATATTCTGTTAGAAGTTTTGATGTAAATGTACTTTTATATGATGAGATTTCTCTATATGAAAGAGCCGTTTTTTTCTAGTTAATTTGGGTGGAAAAATGTCCAGCTTAGGGTGCATCAATCATTTTAATCGTAATTAAAGACATTGAAAAACTAGTCAAAATCTCATGTTGTCACAATTAATGTCAAAAACTTGTCAGAAATGTATGTATTTTTGACAAATTGAGTCTTAAAAATCGAGAGATTTCATCTCAATTGACATTTAAACCAACATGATTTAAAGCGACCTTAAAACAACAAACAATTTGTGGTGGGGCCACATTGTTTGTTGTTTTAAGGTCGCATTTCTCATTAATTAAAATTCGTGCAACCAACGAAATCAATAACAGCAAAAAATACCGATGCATATACAACCTTCATATTTCAATAATATGAAATACCGATCCGTACCGCACCGACATTAACGTTCCGTTTTTGAATTCCAATGGAATCGCACCTCTGGATTATTGCGGAATTTTTTCACATCGGCATCCTATTATGGCGTGCTCGGAGAGAATGCCAGTGACATTATTAAGAACCCGCGGTAGGTGTAAGAATGAACGGTATTAAGGGACAGTTAGGGCTCATTTATATGCACGGGTTTATAGACTATTCGCATATTGATGAGCGGGATTAATGTAAGAGAGTTTTGGATGCATTCAGTCGAAGTTCGTGATTGGTTTGTGGATTTGCGAATAATGGACGATGGTGGTGCATTTTTTTTTAGTGTCCAATGACAAACGATCAGACAGATAGGATAGAAAATAGTACACTTTTTTTGCATATAATGAAGGTTCCTATTATAAAGTGTTGTTAATGATTATTGTTGAATTCTTGAAAATTGAATATTGTTATACTTGGGTACCTATCTGCCTATTATATTCTTGCTAGGAAATTCTTGAAAACATTGATATTAAATTCGAATTATCGGTAAAGAATCTGTTACAGAATAATAAAAATATGTATCATTGACAATTTGAATTCTATAGATGAGTTATTACATAGATAGCTAAGATTGAACTATTTGAATACTGAACTTATTGGGACGGGGTACTTAAAAAAGTTCCAAATAGCAGTAACGATAGGGTTTTAGAAAAAATGCATTATTTGTTACAACAGAGATGTCTTTGTGTTTAAAAATTAATTTTATATTTTCTTTTCAGATAACAAATCAACGAAAGGCTCGGTCGTTACTCTGTCATGTTATAAGAGTAAGTTATTAATTCATAGTGTTAATTAAAAACGGTTTCACATGCGTAGATAACGCCCTTTTGTAACTGTTATTTTGGGTAGTCATGTAATGTAATTGGAATATTGAATGAGGAAAAATTAAAGTTTCACGTAATTTACTCAGATTATGAAACAAAAGGCAGATAGACAGCGCGGAACACTGAGAGTGAAGCCACCAAAGCAAATACGCCTTTGAATTTGTATTTGTTTTTTTTAACGATGCGGCGTTTCGTGCTATACTGACTCGTGTCAGTACCTACAGAACGAAGCGCGTTGTAGGTATTACTAGGCTAGGTATTAGTAGGCTTCACTCTCAGTGTTCCGCGCGGACTATCTGCTTTTTGTTTCATAATCCGAGGTAATTTATTTAACCTTTTAACCGTCACGTCAAAAAATCCAAAACTTGCCCTCGGTGCCACGCTAAGTTCTTTTCAACTCTATGGAATTACTTATAGAAGTCTATTATGTACTTACGACTGTAGCGTGCAGGGGTGTGATTCTTTAAGACCTCATTCTAAACTTCGAATCTGAATCCGCTGTGAGTTTCTTGATGGGCATTCTAAAAACTCGGTTGATAATTCGAATTTACACTACCGCCACCCTTGCGAGCGTGTCAGCGAGTTGAACTAAATTGACAGGGAGATTTTGACGGATAAAGTATGAGATGACGTAAGAAGTATAATAGTAATTTCGCCGTCACTTCGACGCTCACTTCGCACTCGAACCCGATTCAGTGTCAAACATATCAAGGTCATTTTGAACCTTATGCGACGTGAGAGTGAATAGCGATGTGAGATGCGAGTTGTTGTTTGAATTTTACAGAATCGACCTACTGAGCACATTTTGGTTCGTCGTCTATACATGACTGTGGCGTTCAAAAGGTTAATTATAGAGAGATTATGGGTTGGGTCGTTTTGGCAGAATCAACTTAATAAAAATAAACCTTTTGATTTCATTTCAGAGGAGCCTAAAGTACAAATAGAAGAGGAATTCTTTAATGAAAATTCAAAAAAAGTCAGAACGAATAGTATTAAACCAGGTACTTTCTCATATTTTTGTTGTACAGACAGCGTCGTCAACTGCTTACCCCCTACGCATTAAAATTTCTTCGGATAAGGGGTAGGCAGTGGATCACGCTGTCTGTACCTTTGCAATTATTTTGCCGTAACACAATGACAGGGCGGCCATACTAGTCCCACGGCTATACACCCTGATTATCATCGCACCAACGAGAAGATTTAGAAGCTTCTCAGGTTATCAAACAGGATTTTTTTTCAAGCTTTTCATTTTGCTATTTCAGTTGAATTTAATTTTATCTTATTTTGGGGCAAATGTGGCAACTCTGTAAAGAATCATGGCAGGATTTGTACAAAAAGTAATAATAGAGATGTTTAGAGAAGATGAAATTCTAATCTCATACTCTTGGGTATTTAAAGAGTATCTTCAGGCATTTATAATATTTTTAAAACATCGCAATAAAAATGGATGTTAAAAGTGAATAGTTTAACGAAAAGCTGATAATTTCAGAACGAAACAGCGGCTGACAGTAATAGTAACTCTGACAATTGCCGTTTCGCAGTTCTTTACTGAAATTATCGTTTTATGGGAAATAATGTCACAAATAATGACAGGAGCGGAGTCAACAACGAATCACATCACTTGTCTGCCAATTTTGTTGATCCGTTAATGTCACTTGCACCTTTCTTTTTTTTATAAACACAAAATGGGCAACGACATGAAACGAGGAAGTGTTATTTCCATGTCGAAATATTTAAATTATGCGGGGGTTTAAAAATATCGTAAGTATATCAATCTACTCCTGGTATTGTATTCTACACATTGGAAAATATTTTAATCCTTCTAAATGATTTTTATTTTGTACCAATGAAAGTATGGATCTCGCCATGATTCTTTTCACCGCATGTTTTTTTTCTATATTCTAATATGCTTGCGTTTGGCCGCAACTCACCTGATCTTAAGGGGCTATTAAACGACTTTTACAGACTTTAAACTGACAATCACGTCAAAATGTGCAGTGTAAATGATTTGAAAAAAATATATGTTAAACTAGAACATTCTCTTAATCATATAGAAAGTGAATATTTTTGATTAAGTTCATATTAAATAGTTTAATTAACTCGTGAAGTTGTGTCTGACGCGGACAAAACATTGACAATCACACAAAATCTACCAGGTATAATTATCCGAAACTTACACTATCTTACAGACAATTTTATTATCTATCTTTTAGTATACGCCTTTTTTTTAATTTTGAAAGAATACTACTTTTATTTAATTCTTTCGACTAAATTTTGAAAGTTTTGTACGCAGACTGCGTCCGTTCTGCATCAGTTTTGCGTCCAAAACTCTCAAAGTTTAGTCGAAAAAATTAAATAAAAGTAGTATTCTTTCAAAATTAAAAAAAAGGCGTATACTAAAAGATAGATAATAAAATTGTCTGTAAGATGGTGTAAGTTTCGTTTAATTATACCTGGTAGATTTTGTGTGATTGTCAATGTTTGGTCCGCGTCAGACACAACTTCACGTATTAATTAAACTATATAAAATGAATATAATTAAAAATATTCACTTACTAAGTGATTAAGAGAATGTTCTAGTTTAACATAATTTTTTTTCAAATCATTTACACTGCACATTTTGACGTGATTGTCAGTTTAAAATCTGTAAAAGTCGTTTAATAGCCCCTTAAGTGATAATGCGGCATAAGGTGAAACACGCTTGCCTAGGATGAACCGGTTCACTCGTGCCTTGATGATATCCAGATTATACTTATCGGGGAATGGAGCTTGTTTCGAGACCGAACTAACCACGTATAATAATAACAACAATAATATAATTTTTTACTGTATTGGTCATCACTCTTTATAATTATAACCGCCCGCCGCGCCCGCGAGCCATCCACTCTTTATCTTGTCATTATAAAACTAACAGCCCCTCCCCCCTCACACCCCCTCCCCCTCCCCCTCACCTCACCCTCGATTTAAAGCCCTAAATTGAATGGCAAATTATTTCCTGTTTCGGACCCGTGCTGAGTACAGAGTGTGAGTTTTTTAACCTATTCGATCGAATTAATGTAAACGTTCACTTATGTTAATTTGTATGTAAATAGGGTATTTTACCAAAAAAATCGAATTAGTCCGTCAGTTAGATTATCGAAAAATATTGGATACGTATTTTTTGTTTTATCAAATTAATAAAAACTGACGAAGATAAAACGCATCAAAGATCATGAGTGGGGGTTTGTAACGCCACTTCGCCAGTAAAAGTGTACAGACATAGTTATGTCACACGAGTTTTCGACGCACTGTATCGTCTTCATTTTGTCCAATATTTTTTGGAAATCTATCTGATGGACTAATTAGATTTTTTTGATAAAATACCTTAATGTTGCTACTAGACGAAGCTGTTTCAGTTTAATTCCTGTTAATTTTTCCGTCATCGGCCGAGCAGAGGTACGGCGAAGCGTCACCGCTATATGATTGAAGTTCCGCGGTCTCGAACCAAGCGCTTTGGTTCCACATTTATTGTGCGAACTGCCAGACTGTGGAAATCACTACCCGCCTATCGGTTCCTCTGTTAAGTATGATCTGGGTATCTTCAAGGCACTAGTGAACCGGTTTACCCTAGGCAACCGTGTTCCACCTTAGGCCGCATCATCACTTAAGATCAGGTGAGTTGCGGTCAAGCAACAATACAAAAAAATAAAAAACGGAGTTTACGTTCTATCGATAGAGTACGAATAAAACTCACACTAGTGATCCTGTTATAATCAGCAATGAACACTAACCCTTAGGACTTTTACAAACTAACTTAATAAAATAGGTAACTGTACACTAATAACTTATGTCAGAGGAAGGCGACGGGCGCGAGACATGGGGTACCGGAGCTGACTTTCTGCTGTCCATCATCGGCTTTGCAGTCGACCTCGCGAATGTGTGGCGCTTCCCTTATCTTTGCTACAGGAATGGCGGCGGTAAGTAGTGGTATTTCTTTTTTTTTACGGTTTCAGACATTTATTTCTCAAAAAGATTACAAATCACTTATTATGAGAAATACAAGGTAATCTTAAAACTCAATATAAGAATTACTTACAAAGAAGGTAGGTACTGAGAAATACAAGGTAATCTTAAAACTCAATATAAGAATTACTTACAAAGAAGGTAGGTACTCGTAAATAAGTAACTATTACATATTGATTCTTAAAGGCAAGTCAATAGCAATTACACAATACACCATTTATATTTACTGTGATGTTTTGGAAATGCAGAGTAGGTATCCTAGTTATCTTTATACTTAGTAAAGTAGTAGATAATGACAATTGTTACAGATGTAAATTACTTAAAAAAATTACTTTTTTATTTTATGTAAGGGCCTAGTCAGACAATAAGTAATTAAAGTAATAGACCTGAAAGATTCTTAGCCAGGTTTCATTGATTAATTTATATAGAACTAAAAAAGACAACCGCCTTCAAAATCTAAAAAGTGATAAATAACTTAAGCACCAGAACACACAAATGACTTTAGATTTGGAATTTGGTGGCTTTGTTTACATTGTTGTCTTTAATTGCCACCGACTTCCAAATGTAAAGTCATGTGTGTTCTGTGCTAAAGTTATTTATCACTTTTTTAGATTTTGAAGGCGGTTGTCTTTTTTGTAAAAAAGCTTTTTATTTATCACTCTTTAAAACCTTCTTATCATCCAAATCCATTAAGAACCGGCAACACAGTTAAAACAGAGGTACTCCAAAGATTGAAGAAACTAAAACGTCGTCTATGTAGTTTCCTTTTGAATTTTGTTGATTTTTCAAAACCTGCTAAATCAATTTCGATAAAATTTATGTAATCCTGAAGCATACCTTATCCACAAGAAAAGAATTTTCAAAATCGATTCACATTTGCCGGAGAAATCGCGTAACAAATATACAAAAAAAACATACAGTCGAATAGAGAACCTCCTTCTTTTTTGAAGTCGGTTGAAAACACCAGTAATAGAATATTTCAACTTTGTTTCTGGAATGGTAACCTATCAACACATCTGCAAAGCCTCTGGTATTGTAGATGCCTTTAGGTAGCAGTGACCTGAGGGCTAATTCACGTAATTTTATGACGCGCCGATGAAGTTGTAGTGAAGTTGCAGACAAGTTCAAGTTTGAGTGATAAACGGTATTCTTGTAATCTTTGAACTGCGCGTTAAGCTGCGCGTGAACTGCACGTCAGCTGTACAACCAAACTCTACCAAACTTACCTACTTATGGTATAGCCACATGAGAGAAAAAATATTACTCACTAAATAATTGAATAGAATCTGAATATGACGTTATTATAATATTAAAATAATACCCCAGTTCAGATTTAAGTGCTTTTTAACCGCTGCAGATCATGTTGCGTGCCGAAGCACACACTAAAGACGCGCAACAGTAGAATGCCGTTATTGCGCTCGCGTGACGCGAACTTGACGCTACCGTCTGACAGCGGCAGAGAATACGAAAAGCGTTGTTTTGATCGAAACTTAACTACAACTGCACTGCAACAGCACTTCTTTAGTTGCGTGAATTAGCCCACAGTTAATATTAGATGGTTTACTTGCTATTCATCATCATCACCTGCCTAGCCGTTTCCCAACTGTATTGGAGTCCGCTTCCAGTCTAACCGGATGCAGCTAAATACCAGTGTTTTACATCGAGCGACTGCCTATTTGACCTCCACAACCCAGTTACTGTATAACACGGTACCCCTTGGTAAGACTGGTTGTCAGACTTTCTAGTTTCAGACAACCGTCTACCCATAACAACTGTCAAAGATCTAGGCTCGTTTGCCATCCAATGACATTAAAAAAATAGAGTTGAAAATGGCGGGCAAGATATATATCTTTATATCTCTAAGTATATCTTTATCAAGATATATATTTTTATCTTTATCTTATATATTTTTATATTTCTATTACATTTTAGTCCATTTTAAATTCATTAAAAGAAACTACTCGAGGATACGCTGCTGTGATTGCGTTGTCCCTAAACGTGTTGAAGCCAGTAATTTAATGTTGTTTTATGAAAAACAAAAAAGGTTTCTCTTTGTAATGTACGTTACTTTCTCGTGAATAAATGGTTTTTCTTTCTTTCTTTCTTTCTTTCTTTACTTAGATCCGCTTGCGCTAGCCTAGGTCGTCATTTAACTTAGAATTAGAGACACGGGCCCATTATTATGACATTTTGCAATTTTACCTTGTGTTAAACCGCGGCGCGGTGTTGTGTTGTGTTTGTTTTGCCTTCAGTTCAGTTTTTGGCGCGATTGGGCCTAATTGTGTTAGTTTCAATATAAAGTGAGATTATTAGAAGTTGAGACTAAATTTGTAAAACGCTTCCCACATTTATCTGGATTCGTAATATTATTGATTTGAATGCTTTTTCTCAATTATCATCAAAGTTATCGTCCCATTATTGTATTCTTGTTTCCGTTTGTCGAGAGTGTCGTCAAAATAACGTCGCTATCGTTATCAAAATGATAATATTATCAAATGCTTAAACGTGCTACAGGTGGCTGTTCTTGTGAAAATATTTCCATATTTACTTGGCAATGTCTTGGCTCGGAAATTCGGAATGGTTAAGGTGCCCGACTCTGATGCACGAGGTTTTAGGGTGGCAACCGAGCCTGGGCAAATACCAATGTGACTTTTTACATTTCGCATGCACTAAGTTTATCTTGGACAATATTGACTTCGGTGAAGGAAAACATCGTGAGGAAAATGCAAAAAAAATACTAACGGAATAGATAATAAAACTTACCTACAGCAAGACTGAATCAATTCTGCAACAGAGAACATAAATACTGCACGCACACACACACTCACACATACACACAAATACACAAACACACACCCGTTTTTAACCTACTTCAAAAAGGAGGTAGTTATCAATTCGAATGATTATATTTTTTTTTTTTTGTATGTTCGGGCATAACTCTGCCATATATAGACGGATTAGCCAAATTCTTTTTTTGTTGGAAAGAGGTTTAGTCCGAAATGGTCCCATATAAATTTTACCAAAATTGATCTAGCCCTTTTTGAGAAAATCAACAAATTCCTAAAAAAAATACTTAGACGACGTTTTAGTTTCTTCAATCTTTGGAGGATTTACAAGTGTGTCGCCGTTTCTTAATGGATTTGGATGTTGGTTAAGGCAACACTAAAAAGCAAAAAATAAAAAGATTTTTCAAAAAAACAAGAAAACCGCCTTCAAAAGCTAAAAAGTGATAAATAACTTTAGCACAGAACACACATTACTTTACTTTCAGAAGTCGGTGGCAATACAAAACAACAAACTCAAAGCCACCGCCACCGACTTCCGAAAGTAAAGTAATGTGTGTTCTGTGATTTGTGCTAAAGTTATTTATCACTTTTTATTAGTTTTTGAAGGCGGTTTTTTATTATGTATTAGTATAGTTTAATATACACTTTTAGTTAAGGAAAGAGCGGAGTCTCCTAATACAGGCATCTTTTGCTTAAAAGGAGGCTTCAATCTCAAATATATTGTACAGTCACGAGCAAAAGCATGTAAACAGTTGGTCTCATTCTAAATTGATTTTCTCCTAAACTGTTGATTGAAATATTATGAGGTTAAAGTCTGAAATTGCTAATCCGCCTTGAGCGCACGTGCTGATCAATGCCCGTGCCTTCTCTGTATGAGAAGAGGCCTTTGCCCAACAGTGGGACAATAATAGGCTGGTATTATTACGTATTTGCTTGGCAAGGTATATTTTGCATAATCATTCGATGTCGTTTCTGATATTTCCGAGTGGCGAACTCCATATACTTATAAGTGAACTCATTAATGTGGCACGTGGTGACATTAAATCATTTACTGCGTAATTTTTTATCCAATACCACAGATAAGCCGAAGTGTAGTAACATCAGGTGGATCTTCAGCTATTACTTTAAATGTTACGAGAAAAAAAACATTATCATTACGACTACACTTTCTCACACTCACCCTCACCCGTACACTCACACACACCTACACACCTACACCCATCCTTAATATACATCACGCAATATACACACCACCTTTTCTTTGTTTCGCTTCTATTCCTTTGTTTTTGTTATTTTAAAATTTATTGTAAGTTAACTAATGTATAGTTTACCCTGATTAATACTGTTTGCAACAAAGATGGTCAAACCTTTGGCAAATCCACTCACGAACTCCACGAGACAGGCTAGACCTAGTGTGGAGTTCAATAGTAATATTCTGTTTCCTTTATGTATTCGACTATTTTAAAGATGCGTAAATCTAGATATTATGAAGTACTTGAAGGAAATGTAAGCACTTATTTATTTGGTAAATAAATTATTATTATTATTATGACTATTCATTCAAAAACTTGGACGGTCAGAGTGACTGGCCAAAATATTTTTAACAAATGTCTGTATTTGGGGTTCGTGGTAAAGTAAAAGCGGCGGAGGAGCTTGTGGCTAAGTTAAAGCCGTACAGATCGATCGGTCAAAGGTTAAGCTACGCTAGCCGCGGTTGGTCTGTGGATTGGTGACCATCCCTATCATACCGAGTGCCCTCCGTGCCTCGGAAAGCACGTAAAGCCGTTGGTCCCGGCTGTCATTCGTAGATCTTTGGCAGTCCTAAAAATGTGACAACCAGTCTTACCAAGGGGTATCGTGTTACCCAGTGATTGGATTGTGGAGGTCCGATAGGCAGTCGCTCCATGTAAAACACTGGTATTCAGCTGCATCCGGTTAGACTGGAAGCCGACCCCAACACAGTTGGGAAAAGGCTAGGTAGATGATGTTACTAGTTTAATAGGCACCGTTGGCTATGTGGTGTGTCTTGTTACTCACCGTAGGTACTCGTGCTCATTACGTGGCGAGGTCACGATTCCGAATACACGTTATGAGCTTCAGCTGAATAGATATTTACCTCGTCCTGAGTTCGATTCCTAGGTCGGGTAAAGAGTTATTGGGTTTTTCTATTCAGAATTTCTCAGTAACAGTCCAGAGTTTGGAATCCCCGTGCCTCGAGCACGTAAAGCCGTTGGTCCTGCGCCTGATCTCTCTCCGGTCGTGTCGTATTGTCGTCCCACCGAACTATGAGAGTGAGGGAAGAAGGAGTGCACCTGTGTTTGCACACACTCTTGTGCTCTATAAAATCTTCTGCGTAGGTACGGTGACCAAAAGAGATAAGTATCCATGTCGCTGGGAATAGTAGAAGTCTACTTAGAAACCCATTGGTTTCTAGGTACTTAAAAACCAATGGGTTTCTAAGTTAACTTCAACTATTCCCGGCTTATAGGCTTATAGGCTTTCAAATGAAATTTAATTAAATCATTGAAATGTTTATTCTCTATTCATTGTACTTTATTTTATTCATCCCATCGGTTTCTAAGTAAACTTCAACTATTCCCGGCGACATGGATACTTATCTCTTTTGGTGACCGTACCTACGCAGAAGATTTTATAATAATATTAATAATAATAATAAAACTTTAATTCGGACATCAAAGATCCATAGAGTGTTAGTATTATAGTGCACAAGATTTTTTTTACGCAGAAGATTTTATAGTGACACTCGTTCAATTATTTAATTAAATTTCATTTGAAAGCCTCCATAGGTTTCTAAGTAAACTTCAACTATTCCCGGCGACATGGATACTTATCTCTTTTGGTGACTGTACTTGGCTGATCTCCATTGCGATCAACCGCCGTGGCCGAAATTCAGTCGGGCGTGTTCACTTGTTACAACTCGTAGGTTACCCGCGCTCATCACGTGGCGAGGTCACGATTCCGAATGCATGTTATGAGCTTTAGCTGTATAGTATGTTCACGTTAACTTTGCATATCGGAAGGCTGTATACGGCTTTCCATGCCAGCGGGTTTATGACTTTCAATGCTTACGTCTTGGAATAAGATGGATTGCATAATACATACAATTATTGTAGGTATGCATTATGTGGGTCGAGTTGATTGTGGAACAAAGAAGCTAGGTATTGTGGGTTAATTCATGTAACTTCATTACTTTAGTTGCAGGTGCAATTTCGATCCAATTTCAATTTACAGCATTTCGAACACGAATTACAGCTCAGTACAAAAATGAGTAGGTAAAGGGGTGAAGTATATTAAAGTATAAGTAAGTAAGTGTAAGTATGTTAAATGGTGCTCAGTTGTTTATATCTGTTTCTACTCTGTATTAATACACTGTATGTTTTCCCAATAAAATAAAATAAATAAATAAATAAATAATAAATAAATAAATTATGAAATTCGGTATTTTTATTTCTAGTCTCTAAATATAGTTATACAGTGTTAGTTGATCAGTGGGTATTATCCACTGCTCAATTATTAATAATTGAGCAATTACCAGTTGCGCTTTATTCAGTTGAGCAATCTAGTTGAGCAGTGGGAAAGAAGTGGTATTGTTGTAGACCAACCAAATACTGTATGGCGAAAATATCGGGAAATTACTGGTTTGAAAGTAGTAACTAAGTTTATAGAACATATCTTCTTCTCGTGATATCGACCGCGTGGAAGTCACGACTCAGTGATATGATAAAACAATATTGTAAAGAGGTAAAATGTTTTGTTTGTTTGTAAAAGTAAACTAATATTAGTTTAATTTTTTATCGCTAATACTCCAGCTCCGCGTAGCCTAATAATAATAATGAAACCTTATCTCTTATCAATTTACTAGACCTAAGAGTTAAACCACCACTTCAACTGAAGGATTTATAGTTTCTTTACAAAATTCAATTAACAGTGAAATTGTTTGTGTTGATAATTAATTAATATGTTAAGCCGATTATTTTGTAAACGATAAGTTTAAATTAATATTGATTTACGTCTTGCCTAAATCTGAAACGGATTTTTACCATAATTATTTTATTTGATACTAGCGACCCGACCCAGCTTCGCATGGGCCTATAGCCTTCCCCGGTAAATGGACTATCCAATACAAAAATAATTTTTCAATTCGAACCAGTCGATCCTGAGATTAGCGCGTTCAACCAATCAAACTTCTAAGTTAACGTTAAAAAAAGGCACGGTCGATACCGTAAAAAACGTATATTTCAAGGGAATCAAATTTTATAGGGTACTTCCCGTTGACCTAGAACTATGAAATTTGGCAAGTAATATCGTTTTATATTACAAGTACAGAGAAAATTCTGAAAACTATACATTTGTAATTGAATCATAAAAAATATAGTCTTTATTTAAAGTACGTAATCAATCATCGAGGTAAACGCGGTGATAATTGTATGGGTGACCAAACAACGAAATTTTAATGGACCCTCGGTGAGCAAGTCCGACTCGCATTTGTCCGGTTTTTTTTTAATAATGGTACTTAATCTCTGAATAGTCCGTCCTATTACAAAAAAATCTTTCACTAATGGAAAGCTACACTGTTGCTGAGTGTTACTTTATGGTACCTATACTTGACTTCCACGCGGCAGATGTCACGAGCAAAAGCTAGTTAATTATTATCGTTAACTACGCGACCGTAGCACATTACAAGCTACGCCGTAGCTCCGCGCGTAGCAGAGTACGGCGTGGCGTAGCGAGGCTACGAACAGCTTACATCTTTAAAATAGTCGAATACTTAAAGGAAACTGAATATTACTATTGAACTCCACACTAGGTCCAGCCTGTCTCTTGGAGTCCGGGAGTGGATTTACCAAAAAGTTTGAGTATCTTTGTTGCAAACAGTATTAATCAGGGTAAATTATATGTTTTACTATTACATACTATACATTAGCTAATTACAATACCTTATAAAATACGCACGTTTAGTTTACGGTGCAATCCTTTTCATACAAAATTCTTGTTTGTGCTAAACGACGACGCAAAATAAGTGGTCAGTTTTAGTTGAAACTAAATTAAGCGACCGGAAAGTCCACATAAGTTGTGTTTATTTCCTTAGCAGCTAAGCTCTTCGAAAAATAAGACCATGTATGAAACTACCCAATGTTGTGATAAATCCCATTTGTATAATAATGTTCTGTATTTAGGAGCGTTCCTGATTCCATATACACTGATGCTAGTGTTCGGAGCCGTGCCTCTGTTCTACATGGAGCTGATCCTCGGCCAATACAACCGACAAGGACCCATCACGTTGTGGAAAATATGTCCGCTGTTCAAAGGTAAGATAATTTTACTTATGTTAAAAACACTAAATAAAAAAGTAAATAAAAAATAATAATCATGACAATATCTAAGAAGGTTCTCGCTTGGCGGTTAGATTTGGAGCTTGATTCAGAAGGCAGTACTTCTGGACATGGCCTGCATTGTTAGGATGTTTCTCTCCCTGGAGCTCTAACCACCGTAGCTTGGACCCTGTTCCATTTCAATTTCATTCAATTGTTTTTACTTTTAAGTTAATATTTTATAATGTAACATAAGTACTGTACTGTACCTGTACTTGTGTTATTTATTCTTTCTTACTTACTTTTTCTTCTTAGTGAAAAGAATAAATGGAAATAATGAATAAAAATAATAAATACAATATACATGCTTTTCCTCATTGGTTGGAATAATGTAACCAGTATTTAGTAAAAACTTGATTTAAAAGGGTGTCCGTGGAGTTTCTTGCTTGTTCTTCTCCATAAAGACCTACCCTACGTTTTGGAACGAGCAACTAGCTTTAACTTTATGACTATCTAACTCACTCTTTGACAATTCAAAAGTGCCTGCAAATACCTTAATTTAAATAAATGCTTCGACTTTTGGTTACTCTATTTACCTATTTCTTTTAGAATTATATTTATTATAATTTTGTTTTAAATACTATCTACGTATCTACGTAATACGACCGTGTATTTCCGTGAAATACTTTCATTGACATTGCTTCAAACATAACCTTAATAATACGTTTTAACCGGATAATCTACACTACACCATCCGAATTCAATTTTAAATATCAATATGACATGCCTCCCTATTTATATTCACCGAAACTCGAGGATTATCGGAAAATATTAATCGAATGACCACAAACAAAATGTGAGTTGTTATCGACATGAGTTGACACAACCATTGCTACGAGTACAGACAGCAAAGAAATACGGTTATCATTTCAGTTTTTTAAATCACAAACATTAAAAGATTAGAGAAAACTATGTGGAAGTAGAAATAGGGCTAGGCCCTTAGGGACATATCACTATCAATTCTTGACTAATTACATACAAAAAACTGCAGAGTCAAATAATGTTGTGTCAATTAGAATATTGACATGAATAACAGGTACGATGAGCGGTGGGTCAATAGTTAAAATTACCACCATGTAGAGACCTGACATAGTCAAGGGATAAGCTGGTGGGGACAAACTAGCCAACAAAACTGATAAATAATGGCCTGGAGCAGATCAGGAAGCCAGTGTAAAGTCCAAATCAAATCAAAGTATTTATCTCAATTAAACCATTTACAGGCAGTTTTGAATTGTCAAAGAATTGGTTAGTTAGTCAGATAGTTGAAGCGAGCTGCTCGTTCAAAAATGTAGGTTTCTATGGAGAACAACGAGCAGGAAACTACGGACACTGTAAGTTGAGACGGGAACTGCAGCATTTATAGCAGTAGCGTCAGGTTGCAAGATGCGGACAGTAATCAGTAACATAGTATTTTTAAGTAATGGTTTTTTATTCCCAAGTAAAGTATTCCCAGGATCCTCCTTTTCCAGGATCCTCGAATAAGATGGGTGATGTCTCTAGTTGACTACTGCCCAAAGGTTGTTGTCGGGTTTCTGTAAATGCGCTAATGGTGCCAATTCTGTTGAGCACATGCTAAACTTATTTTAAGCTATTTATATCTCTTTCTCTCCAATTAAACAAGACAGGGACAGATATATTAATATCTGTCTCTTTCTTGTCAATTTAAGTTGATCTACTATGTTCATACTTATACGAGTAGTTATGATATAATAACGTATTGATTAAAACACGGCAAAGTTCAAGAAAAAAGTAATTTGACATCTCTGACTTAGTCCTTATCTGTCGCCATCCTTTTCTTCAACTGCCTAAAGTAAGAGATTTGTCTAATTTTAGTTTAGCTTGTGAACAAGGGCATCAGCGACAATGTCGATAACTTGGTTATCGCGATGGAGGATATGTTAGCTGTAGTGCGCATGTTACGCGATAGATATCGCCGAAGTGTTAACCGATTTTCATTGCAGACCGTACCTCCTCTCTCGTGTTACAGGTGTCGGGTTCTGTGCGGTCATGGTGGCTTTCTACGTGTCGTTTTACTACAACGTCATCATTGGTAATTATGTCCAGTATTTGTGAGGTTGTCCAATTTATTGGCTATTTATATATTGCTATGACATGTAGTTGTAGGTATCTATATTATGTTAATGTTATGTAATTAAGGTAAAATCGTTTGGGCGCTTACATTTGTGCGGTAGGTAAAATTATTGGCTAAAAAAATGTAATTTTTTACGGTGTCAAGCACGTGTCAAGACATTTTATTGAGGATGTATGTACTGCTTAGTCCGTAGTCCATGCCTACCTAAGCTCATATTAATAAAACACGGAGCTTTGAATGATTGCATAATATGTGAGAGGCAGAACTAACGCGTTATAATTCATATCCTATTTACTTATCATTAATATTTATTTACTTTACTAACAGTTTTCATCGCCAGCACAACAAGCCATACCAAACCGTCAAATTTTCCCAACTGCATATGAACCTCATATCTTTGTAATTAAGTTGAAAATCTAGTCGACGATTTCAGTTTAAGACCTCATAGCTAGTGACACGTACCTATTCCGTTGCTCTTGGCACTTGTACGTAAGAATTGCATTGTTTGTAATCAGCAGTGTTATTCTGTTACAATCTCGCTGCGGGAACACCTAGGTGAAGTGACCTATCATCCGTCCTAATGCTAGGGATTGACAAAGCTTGACAGCTCACTTCACCTAGGTGTTCACCGAGCGAGATTGTAACAGAATAGACATACCTACAGTTATTTTAATTTAAGGTAACTGTCAAATTGGGCAACAAAAATAAACCTGTAATGATGATAATAAATAAAAAATAGTTTATACTAAAATATTTCTTCTTCTATCCAGGCTGGGCATTCTACTTCCTCATGTCATCAGCTCGGTCGGAGCTGCCCTGGGTGCACTGCGACAACTCCTGGAACACGGAACAGTGTTGGGACTCCGGTCGAGGAGTGAACGGCACCAGTAACAGGACTGATGTGCGGTACCAAGGCCCGCTGTCGCATTTCACACCAGCTTCTGAGTTCTTTCAGTGAGTAAAGAAAAAAAGAACAGTTTATTTGTAAGAATTTGTAGTACTTTAAGGTGTTACAATTCCCACTCTCTGGTGTTTCAATTCGAATGTTTATATTTTTTTTTTATGTATGTTCGGGCGTAACTCTGTCATGTATAGACGGATTTGCAAAATACTTTTTTTGTTCGAAAGGGGTTTATTCCGAAAAGGTCCCATATAAATTTTATCAAAATTGGTACAGCCCTTTTTGAGAAAATCAACAAATTCCCAAAAAAAATACATAGACGACGTTTTAGTTTCTTCAATCACTGGAGGACTACAATCTCTTTTAAGTGTGTTGCCGTTAAGGCAACACTAAAAAGCAAAAAATAAAAAGTTAAAAAAAAAAGAAAACCGCCTTCAAAAACTAAAAAGTGATAAATAACTTTAGCAAAGAACACACATTACTTTACTTTCGGAAGTCGGTGGCAATACAAAACAACAAACACAAAGCCACCGCCACCGACCGAAAAACTTTTTATCTTCTTTAATTATTCGACTCAAATCTTGAGCTTTTTATAGACCGTATCTTCTGAAAAACGTGAATCAAATCGCTGATAGTATTGCTTGAAGTTTCAACAATTGGTATTGTTGACACTAAAAGTATATAGTGTCAATCTTATTTCGATGTATCCTGTGTCGTATGTGAAACATCCGGCAGATACAAAAGGTCCAATCATAGCTTCCGGAAATTGACCCTTATTCAAGGGTGGATATAACGTAATTTGCGCTAAATCCAGCGCAAAGGTTACCTTATGTAGGTTTATCTTAGTTTATCATTTGGTTATATTTTTGCAATCACCTTTAAGGGGCTTACAACAAAAAACATGTGTAGAAAGATACCTTACTGACAACTAGAATAAATTTTTGTGTAGATAGATACCTTACTGACAATTAGAATCAATTTTTCTCATTGAAATAAATGATTTGACTTTGACAAATTAGTTCCAATTAAGTTTAGTTTTGTCAAAACGAGTCAACATAGGATCTATCAAATGAACTGACAAAACGTTTGGCTGACTGCTGCACTTTTTTGTATGGTCTAATTATGTAGTTGTTCCGGGTCTGGCGGTTTGTGTTTATGAGTTTATATGTTTTTAAACGCACTCTCAATACAACAGAAAATACTAGTGTGGAGCAATGTATTAAATAAATCTACCATTCCATCTATACAACATTAGACATCAAGCAAAAAACCTCAAAGAATCACGTTTGTTGTATGGGAGCCCCCCTTAAATGTTTATTATAATCTGTTTTTAGTTATAGTGGCAACAGAAATACATCATCTGTGAAAATTTCAACTGTCTAGCTACCATGGTTCATCAGATACAGCCTGGTGACAGACAGACAGACAGACAGTAAAGTCTTAGTAATAGGGTCCCGTTTTTACCCTTTGGGTACGGAACCCTAAAAAACCCATGACGATGTTAGCAATGGGTATTTTTGGTGTCCACTAACACGTAACATGTTCAAAATCAACCTGACTTTGTAAAACATTACCTATTTCTATCTTTATCCTCTTTTCGCTCTGTTCTTCTATTCCTTTCTATTTTACAAGAATTTACTTGTTTTCAGTCGTGCTGTCCTTGAAATGCAACACTCAGAAGGTTTGAACGATCTCGGCTTCCCAAAATGGCAACTGACGATATGCTTGGGACTTGTCTACGTAACTCTCTACTTGTCGCTCTTCAAGGGAGTCAAGAGTTCTGGTAAGATTGAATAATAGCACCTTCAACTCTATTACTCATAATATTACAGTCCAGGTCACACCGGACTGACACCTTCCGGGGTCAGCCGCGGTCACGGGCACAAAATATAAAGGGTACAGAAGGACCGCTCCCGCCATCTTCAAAGTCAAAGTCAAAGTCAAATCATTTATTTCAATTAGACCATTAAAAAGGCACTTTTGAACGTCATAATAAAAAAATATAAAGTTGATTCTAGTTGCCCATTCCAAAAGGTAGCTTCGTGTGGAGAAGAATGGGCAAGAAACTCCATACTCACTCTTTTAAAAAAAAATGTGTACAACATTTTGCATTTACAGTTTTCAGTTATATAACTATACGTGAACACGATGGACCCTGCATAAAAACACTATATTGAAGTATGTACAAAGCATTACAAGATAAAGAACGACAGCTAAGTTGTATACATAGATACATAGTGTTCACATATTATTATTTACAATTATTGTAAAAGTAGACAACCACTCCATACATTTCAACAAACTATGAACCTATGAACCAGTGTGTGACCCAAAGCAAGAATTAAATATAATGTATATACTAAGTATAAATTAAGTAGTTTTAATTAGCAATCCGTTTGATTTTGTCTAGACTGTAGATTGTCCTATGGAGCCCGGACCAGCATGTTTCCAAGCATTCTTATCATGGATATAATCCTCTAAACTGTAATATGCTTGTTTACAGAGTGTACTTTTAATATATGTTTTAAATTTTCTTTCATTTAGTTGCAATATATCACTAGGAATTTTGTTATAACACTTAACACAGAACCCCATAAAAGATTTATGAACTTTAGACAATCTAAAATATGGTTGAGCTATTGTGTCTTTGTTTCTAGTATTAATATTATGTCTATCACTAACCTTATTAAATAAATGTAGGTTTTTTCTTACGTACATAATATTTTCATAGATAAATTGGCAAGGCACTGTCAATATATTAATATTTTTAAATAGTTCCCTCAGAGAATCGCGGCGACGTAGATTATAAATGGCTCTAACAGCTCTTTTTTGTAAGATAAAAATGGATTCAATGTCGGCAGCCCGACCCCACAGTAAAATACCATACGACATAATGCTGTGAAAGTAGCTAAAGTAGACCATACGCGCAGTTTCTACATCTGTCAACTGTCTTATCTTTCTAACAGCATAAGCCGCGGAGCTTAGTCGCCCCGCAATAGATGTTATGTGAGGTCCCCATTGCAACTTCTCGTCTAGCGTGATTCCTAGGAAAACCGTTTGACTATTAAATTCCAGTTTCTCTCCATTTAGAATGATGTCACAATTGCTATTCCTAACATTTGGTAAAATGAATCGAATACATTTGGTTTTTTTTTCATTAAGTACCAAATTGTTTACCGTAAACCAATTTTGAACCTTCAAAAATAATTACCTAAACTTGCCAGACTCACTAGGGCTGCTACTGCATTGACTCTATAGGTTTTTAACCGACTTCAAAAAGGAGGAGGTTATCAATTCGAATGTAGATATATTTTTTTTTATTTGTGACAATATGAAATTTTGTAATTGATACTGGTTGGAACTGTTTGTATTTTTCTTATAACATTTTTTTCTGTTCGTCATGAAATGTCAATGTCTCTCATTTATTCATTTAGGCAAAACGTTACAGTCGGGACTGATGTCTGCTTGAAACTGCTTGAGATTGCCTATAAACGTAATGTCAATGTATGCGTGAGTAAAATGGCGGTTTGTTCTGAGTGGTCTCTCTGCTCTGGCGCGCCGCAGCCTTACGTACTTTGTGTCACGGGTGTGAATGTGATCAGATATTGCAGTAATATTTTACCGGTGGGATCCATATATACAAAGACCATGACCATGCAACCAAATTGTCCGCGGTCCGCTCTAGTCTGATCGGCCCTTAAAGCTCTGAAGTAGGTACTTCTTCATTTGAAAGATTTATTTATTTGCTCTCATGCACATCACACATTTTACAATATAATTATTAAATTGACGGTTTTTGCACATGAACCCTGTTAGGGCACTGCGAATAATCAAGTTGGTTTGCTGTTGAGCGTACATGCTGCGTCATCATTTTATGAGGTAATTTAAATAATAATAATACGTCTAGAATTATGATGTCCAATTTACAGTAATAAACCTTATAAGTACAATAATACACATTAAGTAATAATTAGTCAAATTGCAAGAATAAAAGGTATTATTACAATCATGTCATGTCAAATTATAAAGTATAAGTCGTGTCATGTCAAGTTATAAAGTTATTGATTAAGTCGAATTTTGGTATGTCATTACATTACAATACAAAATTGAATACAAAAATAAAAGGATAAAATAAAATAAAGTAAACAATATTTATGTCTTTGATCAGACCGGATCCAACAAAGAAGAGAAAGAAAAAGTTATGAAATACCTACATCTATAAAGTTTTATCTGTCATGTATTCGTCTACGGTGTAATAACATTTCCCTATTAAAAGTAGTCTTAGTTTATTATTGAATGAATTTGTATTCTCGTCCTCTTTGATGTTATTTGGTAATTTGTTATAAATTGTTGCGATTCTATAGTGGGGGCTATTTTTCATTATTTTTAGTTTTGGTGTCGGTGTAATCAACTTGTTTTTGTTTCTACGGTTATAATTTTCGTTTGCTTCTATGTTTGATCGAAAGTAGTCTCTGTGTTTTTGCACGAACGTAACTATTTGTAATATGTAAAGGGAGGGTAACGTTAATATTTTATTTTTTATGAAATATGGTTTACAACTTTCCCATGGCTTAATGTTCATAAGGATGCGTATACATTTCTTTTGCATGATGAAAATATCATGAACGTCAGTACTTTCACCCCACAATATTATGCCATAGTTAAACCATGCATAAGCATAAGCATAGTATGTTGAGAGCGCGGTCTCATAATCCGTGTTGCTTTTTAATTTGCTTAATGCGTATATAAATTTTGATAATTTAGCCTTCAGATTTTCAATATGCTTTTTCCATGTTAGATTATTATCCAATGTTAAACCAAGAAGCGTTAGATCGTCTGTTTCTGGGATATTTAATTTATTACTAAGGTTATTTATGTCTAGCGGCTTTCGCTGGTATGTCCTAAATTGTAGTAGATTACTTTTGTTAGCATTAATTTGTAGATTGTGCTTCTCTAGCCACGATTTAACTATTTCATAAGTATTTTCTATGTTGGTCAAAGTTTCGGCGTTTTCAGTGCATCTAAACAGTAGCGATATGTCGTCCGCGAATAGGACACACTTCGAATCAATTATTTTAGGTAGGTCATTTATGTATATTATAAATAATATACATCCCAAAACACTGCCTTGTGGTATGGAGTGGTTAATAATCTTTGTCCGCGATTTTACAGTTTGTATTTCTGTTGCTTCTTTATTGTAGTATTCTATTTCAACATATTGTTTTCTATTTTTTAGGTAAGATTTTAGCCATTTATAGCATGATGACAGATGACAGAAGAACTGTTATATCTCGACCGCTTAACTGAGACCGTTCCTGAGGTAGCTGCGCGGTGTGGGAAGGGTGTGCTGACGTGACGCGAGAGCTCACTGATACGTTAACTTGTGACAACTGTCACACCTCCCGCAATGCGCAGTTACCTTAGTAACGGTCTCAGTTAAGCGGTCGGGCTTTAACTTACCGTACCACAACGTTTTTTATCTACCAGCCTTTACTTACTTTCAGAAGTTACTTAAAATTATAGTATATTTGGTAATTTTGACAATATTCTCCAGAATTTTCGTCAATAGTTCATCTGAGAATATTCGTTTTATGTAATAACAACAACTCTTCTAACACCCTCATTTCGCTCTCAGACATTTTTTAAAGTTCTTGATTTTGTTTTGTAGGCAAAGTGGTGTGGATGACAGCAACTATGCCGTACGTGGTGCTGTCCATCCTGTTAGCACGAGGACTGCTGCTGCCTGGAGCCACTAGGGGCATTGCCTATTATTTGCAACCGGAACTGACGAGACTGAAGGACACGCAAGTAAATAAAATTATTATTGTGGTGTAAACTAATGTAATGATATTCTCTCAACCGAATCTCGATCTCGTCGGCTAATCTCAATTGAATTTGTGCACAAGCACAGGTGCATATCCTCTTTTCTCACTCTCATAGTCTGATTGAACGGCAATACCACACAGCTGGGGAGAAATCAGGCGCAGGACCAATAGCTTTAAGAGGCACAGGCCTTTGAAGAACTCACTAGTTGGTGAAAACTGGAAAACACGTAGACCAAATAATGGGATACGGATATTCGTCAGCTATGGTGTTTAAACCAACGATTTAGTTAATGGTTTGTCATCCACAACTTTTAAACCACAAAATACTCCTACTATAACGGTACTTTACAGCAAGCAAAAATACTCCCACGGTTGAAGTTAAAAAAATTAAGTCACTAGAAAGTCGCGTCGTCAAATAATGAAGATAGTAGAGGTCTCGAAGAGGATTAGTTACATAATACGAATAATAATAATTTTGGTTTCAGGTGTGGGTAGATGCAGCTGTCCAGATCTTCTACTCAGTTGGAGCTGGCTTTGGAGTCCATCTGTCGTATGCCAGCTACAACACTTTTCACAACAACTGCTACAGGTACGACACATGATTATTATAATTACTTCATCCTCGTAATTATCGCGAATGGAGGCGAAATCACGGTTTCAAAAGTAGCCTATGTCCTTTCTTGGCTTTCAAACTTAGTCTATACCAAATTTCATCAAAATCGGTTCAGTTTAAATTACAGCAGTTACTTTAGTTGTAAAAAGAGCGTAGATAACAAGCAAACAAGTATACTCACTTTCGCATCTGTAATCAACAACATCGATACTTACTGAAAACAATGTGGGCTGATCATTTCTGTAGAATGCATCCATGGCAAGAATTTGGTAATATATTACGATGTTTCGAAGGACTGAAAAGTTTTCGCCAAGATAAGATGAACCACGAAGTACCTAAATATAAATACTTCGTGGCTGTAACGAAATGACGAAGGGTTAAAACTATAAGCACATACCATGTGGGGTCTAGGGAAGACTTATACCCCGAAATAGGGTTAAAAAAACTTGTTATTATGTTTATTATTTTAGCCTGTATTCATCCACTGCAGAGCAAAGGCCTCCCTTTCTCATTTTCAATTTAGGGACGATTAGAAAGAATCCTCAGCTAGTGTGGAGCAATACGGCCTGTGAGCTTCAATCTCATTCCATCATCTTATCCTGGGTCTGTCCTGATAAAACTTATCAAATACGACGCATTATCTGACAATGTATTTGACTTCTCGATTTCTTCTTTCAGAGACTGTTTGGTAACCACACTGGTGAACTGCTTCACATCGTTCTTCTCCGGATTCGTAATCTTCACATATCTTGGATTCATGTCGCATAAACAAGGAGTGCCGATATCGTCAGTCGCTACTGAAGGTGAGAAACAATAAATTAAACAATTTCTAGCTAGTAGGTCCTTAAAAGTTTCTAATTGTAATTCCGAAATGTATTTACCATTTTGGACGATGCATTGATTATAAATTATAATTATTTTTATTGTTATTTGTTTTTTTTTTATCTTTATTTTTTACGAACTTCTTTTTTTTTTGGACTTTGTATTGTCAGTTTCATTGAACCGTTAACTAGTGTTACATCTTAGTGTGAAGGCACACTGCTCCGTTGCGTTGCGTTGCGACGTCGCAGCGCAAGATTTGGACGCACTGCATGCCACACTGCTCCGTTGCGTTGTCTTGCGCTGCGCACGTGTTTTTTCTCTGCCAGTACAAAATTAACTGCGTTGCTGCTCCGCATCACCTCCCCCCGCTTCGTCTCGGCGACGACACATTGGACAACGCAACGCAACGGAGTAGTGTGGCTTCACTGTAACAAACTATTCAAACATCTCTAGAACTAAAATATAACTACTTTAAGCTGGGTCGAATTTGATACTTTTTCTCAAATCAAATGCTGATGTTTCCCAGGACCTGGACTGGTATTCCAAGTGTACCCGGAGGCGGTCGCAACTCTGCCGGGAGCTAGTCTATGGGCAATGCTGTTCTTCTTCATGCTTATCATGCTTGGATTAGATTCTGGGGTAAGATCGAAGTTTTTATTGATAAGTACCCATTTATTTTCTCTCGTGCGAAAATTTGGCACGGAAAGGTAGATGTCAAAATCGGACATTATTAAACTTTCTGGTATGAGCTGAACAAAATTGACACACAGTAAACGAAAAAAAGGGTCTATTATAATGGCCTGCAATGGCTGAAATAGGCTACGAATGATGAAGATGTTTTTTTTTTAACTGGTAATAAATGGGCGAGTTCAGTCAGATGTTGCTCCGTGCAATGTTCCCTCTGCTGTAGGATCCTATAGAAAGGAAACAAGCGAACCCGCCATATTATTTCCAACAACTGTCATTATAAGTAGGTCTAATGACAGTTGTTGGACTTGTTGGGGATAACGCTAACGGAAAACGCACTGTATAATAAATAAACATAGCAACAGCTTTGCGGTACGGTGGTAATATAGTTCTCCTGACCATCTCCTTCATCAAGAACTCTTCTACTTCTCATCTGCCTAGCCTTTTCCCAACTGTGTTGGGTTCGGGTTCCTAAATAACTGGATGCAGCTGAATACCAGTGTTTTACATGGAGCGACTGCCTATCGGACCTCCACAACCCAATCACTGGGTAACACGATACCCCTTGGTAAGACTGGTTGTCAAATTTTTAGGATTCTGACTATCCACAACGACTGCCAAAGATCTACGAATGACAGCCGGGACCAACGGCTTTACGTGCTTTCCGAGGCACGGAGGGAATTCGGTATGAAAGGGATGGTCACCCATCCACAGACCGACCGCGGCTAGCGTAGCTTAACCTTTGACCGATCGATCTGTAGGTCGATTCTGTAAAATTCGAAAAACAACACGCATCTCACTTCGCTATTGACTTTCACTTCGCATACGGTTAAAAGTGACCTTGATATATTTGACACTTTGAATCGGGTTCGAGTGCGAAGTGAGCGTCGAAGTGACGGGGAAATTACCTCACCGACTGCCACTTCTTACGTCATCTCATACTTTATCTGTCAAAATCGTCCCTGTCAATTTAGTTCATCGCGCTGACACGCTCGCAAGGGTGGCGCTAGTGTAAATTCGAATTATCAACTGAATTGTTAGAATACCAATCAAGAAACTCACAGCGGATTCAGATTCAAAGTTTAGAATAAGGTCTTACAGAATCACACCCCAGTACGGTTTTTACTTATTCTACTAAAAATGAATAGTTACGACCAGTGTTTTAAGTTGTTTAAGCAAATACCTTTAATTTCCAGATGGGTGGTCTAGAGTGCGTGATAACCGGTCTGCTAGACGAAGCTCGCGCTTGTGGCGCCACCTGGTTGAAACGAGAACATTTCACACTCATCGTCGTCTGCGTGTCCTTTTGTGTGGCCTGCATTAACGTCACTCCGGTAAGACTACCACTTTGTTTAACCTTTTGACCGCCAGAGTCATGTAAAGATGACAAACAAAAAAATGCCCAGCCGCCACGTATGTACTTACGACATGACAACATTGAAAAGCTAAACTGAACGGTATCTTATAAAGCTGACCTCGACTTTGTGGTTTATATATTTTATACCAGATTTATATTCGTGTCTCCTGTTGCAGGGAGGTATCTATATGTTCCATTTGCTGGACACCTATGCTGCTGGTATATCTTTGCTCTGTTCTGCTCTTTTCGAAGCGGTTGCTGTATCCTGGTTCTATGGTAAGATTCTGTCTTTTTAGCACAGTCAAAGTCAATATCAAATTGTTAATTCAATTAGACAGACCATTAAAACGTACTTTTAAATGTGCCCCCTATCAGAAGGTAGCAAACCTAAAAGGTAAACTCTTCCTATGACTCTACCTATTTAGTTTTTAACGAATAATTTGCAGGCTTGAAACGATTTTCTGATGACGTGGAAGAGATGCTTGGCTTCAGACCTGGTCTTTATTGGAGGATATGCTGGAAGTTCGTCAGTCCTACATTCATTATTGTAAGTTTAATACTATTTAAAAAAGAAACCATTTTTTTTTTAATTAATTTAATTTAAACTTTTAATCAAACTGAAAAAAAAAACAAAACTAAGACATTAAGGCATCAAAAAATTCCCTTACATTGTCGTCAACTGGGAATATGCCCAAGAGACTGGCGGCATTGCCACGTTGGATAGCAATGCTTAACCTTTATTTTTTTACTTTTTCTTGTAAATATTGTATATAAGACTTAATACATACTATTTAACTCATTGGTTCCGTAATCTGCCATATTTGTATAGGGTTAGACATAAGTTCGGCTTTTTACGATTTTGATTTTTGAATAATTTACTAATTTTTACGAATTTAGTTTTGATTCGATCTTTACTAAAATATTCTTCACTGTACACGTTGGACTAGCTCTATAGCCCGACCGACCGCATAAATGAGACTGTTACTGAGGTATCTGCGCTGTGCGGGAGGGGTGACAGTTGTCACAAGTTGACGTATCAGTGAGCTCTCGCACACGTCACCTTTATTTATCTAATGGTCATACACACGAATGTTAAATATGGGGTTCTGGATCGATACCAGCCTAGGATACATTGCAAAGGTTGGTTACCAGGTTGTGTAACGTAAGTATTTTTGGTTTGTGTCCGGTTAGTGGCAATATGGCGAGCGAACTGGCGAGATTGCCATCCAACGTGACAATATCACCAATCTCTTGGAGACTTTTCCAGTTGAAAGCGATGCGAAGGATTTTTTGATGCCACTTTTTTTAGTTTTAAGTCAAATTGTCTGTTGACGACACGGTTAGCCAGTAGCTGAACGCGTGTTGCGGGTTCGAATTCCGCCCTGGGTAAACACCCCCAGGACCAGGGTAAACATTTGTGTGATGAGCACTTGTGTTTGTCTTGTGTCTGGTTGTTGTTTATCTATATACGTATCTATTTATGTATTTGCGTATGTATATCAGTTGTCTGACACCCATAGTACAGGCCGGGTATGCCTAGTTTGGGGTCAGATGGCCGTGTGTGAAACGTCTATTATTATTATTATAATTTTATTTGAATTTTGAATGTTTTTATTATGTGTTATACATATATTATGGTTTATACGGTATTTTATTATTGAAATATTTTATCAATATCTACATACTACTGCATTTTTACATTCCAGGGTGTCGTGGTATTCGGTCTCTTGTACCAACAACCGCTTCAGTACCAGCACTACACGTACCCGCCGTGGGCCGTGGTGCTGGGCTGGGGACTGGCCTGCTCCTCCATCCTCATGATACCCATCGTCGCGATATACAAGTTGATAAGAACTCCTGGGACTTTCCGACAGGTAGGGACTTTCATTCAACTTTTAGAAATGTATTCTTGTTTGTGTTGGCACTTTTAGCTAGCGTCAGGAGGCATCAGGCCTTCGGAGCTGGTAGATAGTACAGTAGTGGAGTAATCTAGGTTTAAACACCATTTATTATAGAATTAGTCAGCCAAATAACGATAGTTTTTGGCTCATAGACTCGGATCTGGACACATTCCATGCAATAAGTTTGCGTTTATGATGTGGAGGAGTGTGGAGTTGTTGAAGACTTACACCACTAATTGATGGACTGTGTTCGATATGAGTCTGGGAAAAATGACCTGTTCAGGCTCTTGAGGTTGAACAGACTTGAAGTAGGCACATTCCATAAAATCCTGTCTCAACCAAATGGCGATGATGCGAAGAGTCTGTTCAGGTTCATGGCCCAGATATGACCGATGTGTATTTAGGGTACGATGGGACTGACATACGAATTGCGGTTATAAATGCCCCTAAATAGAAAAAGAAAAAAAACGACAGTTTTTAATACCTCTAATTTTTTTTTATTGACTTCATGCGGCTATAGTGTCACTGCGACCAGAGCTGATTTATTGTGATCACCATTGGTTTTGGTTAAAGATCGCCACCAAACCCTGATTAGGTTATTTTGTTTAAGTAATTGCAGTTTAGTGTTTTATTATGTGCAAATAGTTTACATTGCTTTGTATTGATTGTAGAATAACCGATCTAATTACAGACTAGAAAATATCTGTGCATTAAATGGAGTGTAGGTAGGTTAGTGGTAATCTGATCTGATAGGCTCTTGACCTCTGGTACTTAATTGTAATTTCTTTGCGGATTTCAAATAAAGAACAACACGCCCAAGTACCTTAGTTACCTTACCTGGTTCAGATCAATCTTTTCCTACTTTCAGCGCCTAGCTTGCTGCATATCACCGGAATCTGAACATGAGGCCATTCGAGGAGGCGCTCCCGTCAGTCGCTTTACTTGGAAACACTGGCTGTATGTCTAAGTGAAGACAAGAAACCTTCTTGGAGATAAGTATCGGTTATGGAGTGCCATTCTTTCTTAGGAGCGGTTATATGAAGCGGTGAAGAATTATCAAGAATATAAAGAAAAAGATTTCCTATTCCTTCATTTTTGTAATTTTTTTTGGGACAGGTCCAAATCCTGAATAAAAATTGTGTAGATTCTTTTATGATAAAACAAAAAAATAAATTGATGTTAGAATCAGGTAAGTGTGCTTTTATCGATCTTGTTTTAGATTAGTTGCGGATGGTTTGACTCCTTGGTTTGATAACAGAATTTTCGACAGGGTCAACCATAAAAATTATTTTGAACCCTAAAAATTAAAAAAAAAATGTTTTGTTTATCACTTACAACTTCTCTATGGTGGTGCCACTGTCTGTGGAAAATGAACTATGAGTTCTGTAAATAATATCTAAATTGTAAGATATTCCACTATAATTTATAAGATACTTCCTTTATCGTAGTAAACATGTATAAAGTAGTGATGTTGTAAACAGTTCTATTGTCCTGCCAAAGCATTTATCGGAAAAATATATATTACTAGGGAAATGCATCATATTCTGTTATGTCTATGCCTAAGTAAAAAAAGTAGATTATTTATTGTTAAAAATATAAATATTTATTTATATACCTAAATGTGAATTTTGAAAGCTAAACGCTATAATGTAGTATGTATCCTAGTTAAATTAAGTACCTAATATTACTAGAAAATTCGATAATTGTAATATCTTGTGCTAAGAATTCTATTTGTCTAACCGTACGATAATCAACCTTTAATTGTGGTTATATTTAAGACACAAGTAGGCCGTAGGTACCTCTCTACTTCTACAAAAAATGCAAAATACACTAATATCTATACCTATCCTTCTACAAAACGTAGTGAAGCTGTCCTCCCAATTAAAGAAGTTAGACGCATGAAAATCTCGATGCCTAGCTCTCTGTACGCAAGTGTACCTTTAAAGGAAGGTGGAACTCATTATTACAGGCCGCATAAGAACTGCTAGGCATTCTCATAGAGCTGCTGTGGTTCCCAAGGTTGTAACCGCCCTAACCACCATTTTGCTGTCGACAAAGGGGCATAAAGGACATAGGAGCATATGTGGGTATAACTAAATGTTTGCTTTTGTTTTTTTTTTCGTTTCTTTTTACGTTGCGCTTGCACACCCCTCCATACAGAAGAAATGTCTAGTGTGAGACTATAATTTTTTTCTGTATCGTGACGTACCTACCTACGTTTACAAACATGTACCTATATTCACATACCTGAAATATTGAATGAGGGACTGCCCAAATAAGCAAAACAAACATTTAAGTGTAAATCGAAATATAGATAGTTACATGTCATTTTTTAGCCACCCAATATCGCACCCAATATTCGCACGCGGCCTATAAGCCGGTCGCAACCAATAGTTTCGTAAATGCTACCATAGAGGATAGTAACTTGCAATTTTCATATAAATACGCTGCCATACAAAATGTGGGCTTCTAGTCTATTTTTAAATCAAATTGGAGGTTGAAAATTGCTGCTTTACCTAATCTTAAGAGTTACTACCAAAACAATGAAGTAGATAACTATATCCCTAGATACGCTTATATGTAGATGTTAAGTACCTATATATATTACTTATTCGTAATCTACGTCCTACGCTGGCTGGACCAACTCGCGAACCGATCTGTGACAAGCACAATAATTTTGTATAAAACTATTTATCTTTGTATCTACTTACCTACGTAGGTACTAATACATAAAAAATTAACATTCATGTAACCTATAATACATAATTTGTCGCTATACCTAATTTTATACAAATGCTTAAGCAAATGCTTTAGTACCCTACGGAAAAGGTATGAAAATATTCGTCATCACCAATCAAGTCTTAAGGCCTGTCAATCAGTAATGTAGCTATTATGGAGAGTAGAGGTAGGTATGTACAGTACGGCTGACGTATCTTGGCGGTCCTGAAGTTAGTGATTCTGCAAGTGTTCTCCGACAGTCAAAACAATCTGACAGCAAATATTCCATAATTGAAAAGTCCTGTCGTCGAAACAAACAAATGCGAACCATTCTGTCGGCGAAACATCCATCGATGAATCTCTCAAAAACGAAACGTCCTGTCGGTGATCAGTCCAAAGGAGAAACGACTGTCGGAGAACGCTTGCAGAATCAAAGTTAGCCGATTAGCTGTGCAGTAGACAATTTCGCTCCCGAGTAAAAGATCCATTGCGCAGCTAATCGACTAACTTCAGCGATACGTCGGCCGTACTGTAAGGAGTACTATATCTGTGTATCCAAAAGAGTCCGTTAAATGTGTTAAATAAGGGTGGCGCTACAATCGCGACCGGGTTATTTTTTAACTCTGCATGTCTGCATACTTCAATCCGTCAACAACTGCTATATTCATATCATACCCTGTGCCTATGCTAGAGCCCTTTTGACGGGTTTTAGAACTGTTACTTGCTGCTTAAAGCTAGACACTTTTTCAACTTTCCCCCCATATGAGATATCTAGTTCTCCTTATCTCTACCCTCTCAAACATCATCATAGTACGCTAAGAAGATTAAATTACAGAAGTAGGTAATTGCTTTTTGGCCCTAATTTCTTTTTTTTTATATACCTTCTAATCATCAGAGTATAATATGGCGCTCAAACAATAATGGCTAACTCGTAAGTACCACGGTGAACTGCCCATCAAAATATTTAGATACATACCTCTTACGTACCTACCTACTAACTATAAATTTATTTATTAAGTATTAGCGAAACCCGGCCACGCTTCGCTCAGGCTCAGTTTCCATTTTCCTTGGAACTTCAGGATAAAAAGTATCCCACCAAAAACCATTTCCATGTAAAATGTTGCCAAGACGAGACGATGGTTCGCAATGTCAAAAAGTCATCAGATCTCATATAGAGCCAAGCTTTTATCTTTACACGCCCTAACTCTACAAGCCCTAATTTTACAAACTCTACACCTTAGTCATAATAAATGTGGCGCTTCGAAAAAAGGTAGGTAGTGCCCTTGCGCTTCGCTTGGCGGGGGCACTGCACTCTTCCGTTAAAATGCAATGTCGTATTAAAATTTCAAGTCAATCCCATAGACTACCTTCCAAGTTTTGCGAACACAATCAAACGGGAACAAAATTTTCTGCATTTTTCAAATTATTTTTATTAGAGTTATATACGCCTACTTTTTTTGGTATCAATACCTAAGTATTATTAGGTAATTATTATTATTGCGAAATTAAATAAATATATACTAAATCGCGTCCTACAAACTAAGTAAATGCCTAAATAAAACGAATACCTACCTAAGTATGTATAATTTATGAAAATGATATAGATTTTTAAATAAATGTGTATCGAAGGCAATGCTCCGGGCGAGTAAAAATAATTAGAAATTGTAAAAAACGTAGTGTTGTGTTGTTCATAATACATTCTTGTGTAGATTTTGAATAGTGATGTAAATAATAATTTTATTACTTAAATGTATTGAGTTGTCTGCAGCAGATAATGTTTAATGTCAACTGTGTTCATTTTTAAATAAATGTCTTAGAACTATATTTATTTTTCATTTTACCTACCCTACCCAAGAAAACAGCTACTAAAAACTAAAAACATAACAGTAGGAAGACTAGGAAGGTAAATCATAATTAGGTTATGTGTTGCTTAATTGCGCCTAACCTGTAGGTAAATGTAATTCTTCCGACCGAATTACGGTCACAGCGGCCAATCTCAATGGAGATCAGCCAAGTACGCAGAAGATATTATAGTGCACAGATGTGTGCACTATCATCCCTCAATATAATAGTCCGGTGGGACGACAATCCGACACGACCGGAGAGAGATCAGGCGCAGGACCAACGGCTTTACGGGCTTTCCGAGGCACGGGGGTGTTACACCGCCAACTTCCAAACGCCGGGCTGCTACTGAGAAATTCTAAATAGAAAAACCCCAACAACACTTTGCCTGACCTGGGATTTAAACCCAGAACCCCATGCTCAGTAGTCAAACGAGGCACCACTGGGCTGCGTAGTAATATACTGCACCCGACTTAGGGCGTATTTATAAAGGAAGCAGGTAACCAGCGCCGACAGGCCCCTCTTTCCCACTGGGCACAATGGGCACGTGCCCAGGGCCCCGCGGTCAATAGGGGCCCCCAATTGCCAGATCACCAAACGATAACCGATATCTAATAATTTAAAAAAATATATGTTTTGAAAAAATCAAACGTTAAAAATAAAAATACAATTTGATGGTGCACTATAACTACATCATTTTGAATAAAAATAATCAGAGAACTATACCCTGTTCACAATAAGATTAGACATTTACAAAAAGTCCCTTCAACCGATTTTGACTTCTATTCCGTAGGCTTAAGGATGACATTAGAGGCAAAAAAGTGGTTACAATTACAACTGTTTACTGCAGTTGCCATTTGTCATGCTACCAACGCAATATGAGTCAAAATCGGTTGAACGGACTGTAAAAAAGGTTTTTGTAAATGTCTAATCTTATTGTGAACAGGGTATAGTTTTTCATATAGTTAAAAATACTCTGTAAAAAAGGGCTTCCGTTTCGCGGTGACAATGAAATCCTCGGAACTTCCAACAATGGAAATTATTTAGGATGTGTGGAGTTACTGAGTGAATTTAATACAATATTTACAGATCACTTAAAAAAGATTTGGGAATCCTGGAAAAGGTAACATCTCTTATTTTCTTATTTAGCAGCAAATATCTGTAATGAGTATATTGACGAAATGGAATCACAGGTCCTAAAAAAAAATGAATGAAGTAAACCCTTCTAAATGTGAATTATACCTTGCAGACATTACTGACAGACAATCGACCTCAGAGAAATTAATGCCCCAGACATCAAAATTTCAGGCAAAAGTTCTTTACATCTTCTGGGTTCTCCTATTTTGGAAGGTAGTTTTTCACGTTTCATAGAAGAAAAAATTAAACACTAATGATATTTATATTTAACGAACTGGACGGATTTCTCCAAAACTGGTGTGATATGGCCCAGGATCGGGAAAGATGGACGGCATGGAGGGAGGCCTTTGCCCAGGAGTGGGACATAAGAGGCTAATAAAAAAAAAATATATGTATTTATTTCCTTTTTTAATATTTAAAGATTTCTGATAGACTTTCCAAAATTAATCTACATTCGACTTTTACCCTCATTACATGTTGTTGTTTTGGCCCAAATTGTATGTACTACCTCTGCTCTTCATCTTTGTGGAAGCAGCCACACCTCTTAGACCTAATTGATCAAATGAATAAAAATACTTTAACATCAATTTTGAATGTGGCCCTGGATGACCGAGCGTGGCTACAAACCACACTACCCATTCGTTTTGGTGGTCTCAGCGTCTGCAAAATTTCCAGTGTGAGATTACCGGCGTTCCTGTCCTCTGTCCACCGCACCAAAAAGTTAACCCATTCAAAATATTCCCCATCACTGATTGACTTTGAAGTGCCGTGCTTGACTGATGCGGTGAATGCCTGGAAAGTGGCTTGCCCAGATACAGATCGGCCCGTGAAACCATCTTCCCAGAGACAGTGACATGAGCCGCCCTGAAGGTTAGTACGGAATAATATACGTCCACCAATTCTGGTGAGCGTGCCGGCGTACTGGCTGTGGGTGAGTGGGAGCCGGGCCTCTGGCTTCAGGCACTTTCGTCACCCAACATCGGTACCATGCTGAGTGATACTACCTTCCGTCTCGGTACATGCCTGCGTCTGGGCGCTCCATGCGGGGCTCCGCATCGCTGTCAGTGTGGTGAAGCTGGCGACTGCCTCGGACACCATGGCCTATCCTGCACTAGGAGCGCAGGCCGAATGGCACGGCACGCCAGCATTAATGAAATCTTCCGTGGTGTTCTTGCCATCACCGGGGTGTCTGCTATTTTAGAACCCAATGGTTTAGCACACGACGATGGGAAGAAACCAGATGGGATAACCATAATGCCTTGGAACTTGGGTGAGCCTTTGGTGTGGGAAGCAACTTGTGTCGACATCCTTGCGCCATCTCATCTTCTTAGCACGACGTGTTGTACTGGCGAGGCTGCTGCAGGTGCCGAAAACCCCAAACGGCGCAAATATAATAATCATAGGTTACTTCTAGGCAAGCGTGCTCCATCTTAGACCGCATCATCGCTTCCCATCAGGTGAGATAGTGGTCAAACGTATGCCTATCAATAGATAAAAAAAAAAACAAAAAAAAAAAAAAAACGTCTTGGAAGCTATATATTTGACCTGTTTGGGGTGGAGACCATGTGGCGGCCATGTGGTCCGAGTGCCCATCTTGTTTATCGGGACATCGCCAAGCGGCTGATCGACTCTTCATGTAATCCGAAGGCTGGTCTATTCTTGGGTCAAAGAATTAGCATTGCCATATAACATGGCATTTACAGCCTAGCATTTAGGTTTACAAAAAGTTGTCAAAAGTATTTCAAAAACCCGATGGTCAGCCGTACTGATGCAGTAAGCGCCTTGGATTAAGGTCATAAACAAATAATAACTCTGATTTTCATGGCTAAAGACGATAAAACTAGAGACGACGCTCTTAATCTGTTCTGAAAAATGGGAAACTTTGAATTTATTCTAATATTTATAGAATTTGGAGCTCTACCTATATTGGAAAGAAGAGACAAACAAGTAGATAATTATGTTCAGAAAGAAACAATAACACTAGACGTTGTAACAAAGTTTACTTCACTTGATAATTTTATTATTTACCTCAGGGATAAATTTGATTATCGACTTACCTTACCGCCAAGGAATAAAAACCCAGAATCTGACTACAAGGACTTATCTCAAAGAACAAGACAAGACGTAGAAACTCATGCCAGTTTTTTGATGGCGCCGTCATTTCAACTGAACGGAACAGAGAAATTCAAAGTAGAAACCTTTCTTCGCATAAGAACATTAGACAACGCTCCGGTTTATTTTTTTGCTTGAAGACTATAGCTACATTTTGATGAGTTGAGACAAAGTTGCAAAGAATTACCTGAAATCTATACTAATATTATAAAGCATAAGAGTTTGTTTGTTTGGTTGAACGCGCCAATCTCAGGATCTACTGGCACAGAATACTTAATAGTACTCTACTGGTTCGATTTGAAAATTTTTTTTGTGTTGGATAGTCCATTTACCGAGGAAGGCTATAGGCCGTATATATCCGAAGCCGGGTCGGGTGGCTAGTCGTTATAAAGACGTTAGGAAATTGAATGTATGCATTTAACAGAATGCTTGAAAATTGTTCATAGTGAAGATGAAGGAAGAAATAATAGTCCATTGTAAATATTATATCATATTTTAAAAGAAAACAAAATTAAAGACATTTCCAAATGTAGAAATCGTATTGAGTATATTTTTAAGCATGATGGTAACTGCAGTGGGGAGCCTTCCTTCTCCATATTAAAATAATAAAAAAGAATGAAGAAGTGCAATGCTTCAAGAGAAATTAACCAGTTTGTAGCTAATGTTCATGTAAGTAAAGAAGTGGTTAAAGATTTTGCCCATCTCAAATCTAGAAGGGTAATAAAGTCAAAGTCAAAGCATTTATTTCAATTAAACCATTTACAGGCACTTTTGAATTGTCAAGGAGTCGGTCAGTTAGACAGAAAGTTGAAGCTAGTTGCTCGTTCCAAAACGTAGGTAGGTCTCTATGGAGAAGAACGAGCAAGAAACTCCACGGACACTCTTTTAAACTCAGGTTTTTACAAAATACTGCTTACATTATTCTTGTTGCTTCTATTTGTGAAAACAATGAAGGTAATCTAGAAATACAAAATATAAAAAATAATCAAGATAAAAACCATGGCAGTTAAGAGTTGACCAATCTCTACTGACAGCGCCCGTTCACGAACATGACGCGTGAATCAGCACCATTCAGCTCAACCATTTTAGAGGGAGCCGAATGACCCAACACACGCGCCACCACCAGCGAGACATTTGAGTGAGCATGACAATTCTCTCAACCGCCATGCTCATTTAAGTCAAACACATAATAATTTACTTAAAATATGGCTCCATGGTACTCACATTCACAAAATTGAAATAATGCTGCTAAATTATACAAAACTAAGGTTTCCAATGTTTCTAAAATGTCGAATAAGTAATTAAAATATATATTTGTGTATAATAATAACGATACTCGTTACTCATGTCAATAAAAAAAAAGGGGTAGGAAACAACATTCCTCCAATTAAGAAATTCCCTAAACTGCCTGTGGAGCAGGACCAGCATTTAGCCAAGCATTTTTATCATTGATGTAGTCTTCTAATTTATAATATGCTTGTCTACACAGTGTGCGTTTAATACATGTTTTAAATTGTCTTTCATTTAGTTGTAGAATATCAAGAGGTATTTTATTATAAAATTTTACACAGTACCCCATAAAAGAAGTATGAAGTTTTGACAATCTGAATCTTGGCTGATCTAATTTGTTCCTATTTCTAGTATAAACACTATGTCTGTCACTTATTTTATTAAAAAGATGAAGGTTTTTTCGAACATGCATAATGTTTTCATATATGTATTGACAAGGTACCGTCAAGATGTTAATCTGTTTAAACAATTCTCTTAGAGACTCGCGACTGCTGAGATTATAGATGGCTCTGACAGCCCGCTTTTGCAGAATAAAAATAGAATCAATATCTGCAGCCCGCCCCCAAAGCAAGATACCGTAGGACATGATGCTATGTAAATAACTAAAATATAGCGGTATCCACGTCTGTCAAATGCCGGATTTTTCTCACAGCGTAAGCGGCCGAACTCAACCGCCCTGCAAGAGATGTTAAGTGAGGACCCCATTGCAGCTTTGAGTCAAGCGTAATCCCTAGGAAAACAGTCTTTTCGACGAATTCAAGTATATCCTTATTCAATACAACGTTACATTCACTACTTTTAACATTCGGTAAAGCGAATCTTATGCATTTAGTTTTCTTCTCATTTAATACTAAATTATTTACAGTAAACCAATTATGAACCTTAAGCATAGCGTCATTTACGTCGTCATGGTGCTGTGCCCGTCTATTAACTCTAAATATCAAGGAAGTATCTTCAGCAAATAACACCATTTGTGGTTGATTTTTCAGCAAATAAGGTAAATCGTTTATATAAACTAAAAAGAGGAACGGACCCAATATTGAAACAAAAAAAACCTTTCCTTTTAAATACAAACCTTTCCTCTTTAATTGTCGATTTATTGTCATTGTAGATAAATAAAAATAAATCTAGAACTTTACTTATCTACTTTCTTTGTAAATACTAATAAAATAGTGCTCTGTTTAGAGTTTAGGTCATAGGGGCCCCATTATCCTTTTGTGCCCAGGGCCCCCAATAGATTAAAGACGGCCCTGAGCGCCGACGTTCCAGCACTTGTCGGTACTGTTCCGTGCAGGTAACCACAACATATAGGAAACGGTTTGAAGCAGGGGCTGGCTGTCTCAGTACCTTACAAAAAAGCGGAGTACCTACGAGTCGGACTCGCCCATGAAGGGTTCCGTAGCAGCAAGTAACATAATATCAATGTTTTTTTTTATTTTTACGTTTGAGTAGATTGAATGAAAGGTAAATTGCGGTTTACGATTTATGACTTATTAAAAAAAACTACTTACTAGATCTCGTTTGAACCAATTTTCGGTGGAAGTTGACATAGTAATGTAGGTACATCATATATTTTTTTTAGTTTCATCATTCTCTTATTTTAGAAGTTACAGGGGGGGGGAACACATTTTACCACTTTGGAAGTGTCTCTCGCGCAAACTATTCAGTTTAGAAAAAAATAATATTAGAAACCTCAATATAATTTTTGAAGACCTATCCATAGATAGCCCAAACGGATGGGTTTGATGGAAAAAAAAATTGAGATTCAGTTCTAAGTATAATATGGGGAACCCCCAATTTTTTTTTTTTCTATTTTTGTGTGAAAATCTTAACGCGGTTCACAGAATACATCTACTTACCAAGTTTCAACAGTATAGTTCCTATAGTTTCGGAAAAAAGTGGCTGTGACATACGGACGGACAGACAGACAGACAGACATGACGAATCCATTAGGGTTCCGTTTTTTGCCATTTGGCTACGGAACCCTAAAAAGTGTCGACTAAGGTTTTTTTTTGTTACAAAATGCTAAATGAAAGTGTAGGTAGGTACATAAAATTAATAGAAAAAGGAAAAGTGTTACTAAATGTTAGGGAAAGCAAAAAGTCAATATCCATTATGAATGAAATGATATGAAACGGCCTACCAGCGCTGTTTGGAGCAGGTCCAGGTCGGAACTTGTCAGTGACATTCGGAGCTGTTTAAAGAGAGACTACCTGCGCCGACTAACACCGACAAGCGCTGGTAGGTCGGCGCTGGTTACCTGCCTTCTTTATGAATACGCCCTTAGTCGGGTTCAGTATTTTACAACGCAGCCCAGCGGTCCAGTGTAGGTTTGTTTGTCTACTTCGTTGGTCTTGTGACGCCTGCCTCGTTTGACTGCTGTGGGGTCCTGGGTTCGATTCCGAAGGTCGGGCAAAGTGTTATTGGGTTTAGTAGATACTAAACCAAACAAACTTACCGTAGCATAGGTATGTTACGGTAAGTTTGATACATTGAAAATTATTAATAATTGTCTAACATTATTAATAATTACCGATAGTTTAGGTAAAAGTGAGAAATTATTCATATTTTATCGGTGATTATTAATAATATAACCTTAGTACCGATAAATGTAACACATTTTCAAAAATAACATGCGATGCGTCTTTCAAGACATTAAACAATGTTAGCCACGTGGTTAGAAACCAACAAAACAACACATTGATCATAATGATCATGCATCTCATCATCATGCATGATGTAAGCGAGCAAGCGTAGGCGTGGAGGGGCGAGGCGGCCCGCGAGCTGAGGAGCTGGGGGCCAAGTCTGCTATTTTTATAATTTCGTCATTCCAACACGATCCCATTGTCATTTTGCTAAAAGTTCGTAATCTGCTAAATCCATAATGGTCGATCATTGGTCGGTCAATGATCTCGTAATAGAATTGTGTTATAAAGACATTGTCAACAAATTTTATCATTTATTCATGCCAGATTTCATTTATATATATTTTTACATATTATTTTTAAGTGTTATAAGCAATCTGAAGTAGTAAGAAGTTCGTAAACTAAGTCAGTCATTAATTTGTCATTATGTACGAGATTACCATTCTATACCATTTCTTTCAATGGAGTGTCATTGGTTGACCATTGGAAAGTCATAATGACGCCATTATATTAGTAGATTACCAAACTTGTCGAAATCAACAATTATGAAATCAATGATAGACCATTCTGACACTATTGTAATAGCAGACTTGAGGCCCAGGTGGTTTTAACGCCCACCGCCGCGGCTGAGGCTGGCCATCGAAGCCGGCCAGTAAGCCGAAGCTGCGGTGGTGGGCGTGAAGACCATCTGCGACGATTTTCGTATTCAGATTTAATTTACACTGTAGGCGTAGGGCAGACAAGACTACGTGGAGTCGGTTTCGCAGCGATTCGTTTCTGTCATTAACTTTGGTAGCACAACATATTACTTTTACCGACGAGTGTAGTGAATTATTAATAACAACTAAAAGTGATGAATTTCAATTTTATATTCACATTTAGGTACCAAATCATGAGGTAATTATTAATAATGATGGAAAAATATTAATAATTTTCAATTAATCACACTTACTGTAACATCTATATTAGCAATAGAGTTCTTTGTGAAAAAGCTCCGGGTAGTAAGTACTACCATCGTAATTAAACAAATGTTAACACAGCAAATGGAACACAGTACAACACAGCAAATCGCTGCTTTGCGGCAGAAATGCCGCAAAGCAGCGATTTGCTGTTGTTCCGGTTTAAATGGTATAATTATAATTAAAGGCACATGATACATTTCAACTTCGTTTTTGGGCAGACAACGCATCTGTAAGATCGTGTGGTGGAGATCGTGGCTAAATTAACACGTTGACTGCCCGTCAAGCAGACATATGTAATTCACTGGACAGGGAAAGGGTTAAAGCCGTACAAATCGATCGGTTAAAGGTTAAGCTACGCAAGCCGCGGTCGGTCTGTGGATGGGTGACCATCCCTTTCATACCGAGTTCCCTCCGTGCCTCAGACAGCAGGTAAAGCCGTTGGTCCCGGCTGTCATTTGTAGATCTTTAGCAGTCGTTATGGGTAGTCAGAAGGCTCAGAAGCCAGAAAGTCTGACAACCAGTCTTACCAAGGGGTATCGTGTTACCCAGTAACTGGGTTGTGCAGGTCCGATAGGCAGTCGCTCCATGTAAAACACTGGTATTCTGCTGCATCCGGTTAGACTGGAAGCCGACCCCAATATAGTTGGGAAAAGGCTAGGCAGATGATGAACGCATCTGTAAGGGCTCTGGTATTGTTTATGTCTTGCAGCAGAGACCACTTAACATTCAGGAAGGCTGATTTCCCATCCAATGACAAAATAAATCGGGGGTGTAGCAGCTGTGTCGTGGAAACACAGTGTTTTACGTGAATACGAGTAAATATTATATACATAACGAATTCTATCGTCTAGTAAGTCTATCTATCTAATAGTGGTGTTATTCAATTTTGGATCTTAGAATAAATAATAACGTTAGGTAAGTACCTACTTACCTACTTAGATGATAACATGTACCATAGCTACAACACCAAACTCTATTCCCCTATTTTGTTTTCAGCAGTCTTCTTTCTTTACCTTAGAGTAGAGCTAAGTTCTTTACGGATGAGAAACACAGATTTCCCTCCTGTGAAGATGGCGCCACTCCAATGATCGAAGTAAAAACTCTGGCATTACTAGTTTTTGTTCCATCACGAACATCAACGATCTCATAATGTAAGAAACGGAAACCAGTGGCGTCATCTGTGTACATTTTCCAGAACTTGTAACACAAGTTCAAACAATGAAAATTATCTTGATTTGGGTAATAAATTATTAAGATGTGAAATGTTAAAACTAACATTTTGTATTTAGATTATAATTTTTCATTCAATGTTCAACCATTTATTTAAAAATTGTTATTGCTTCTCCGCGCAATATTTTGAACCTATTGTTTTGATTGCATAAACCAACTGTTTACGTGATTTAGGGTGGGTTGTTTCAAACAGTCGGTTAACGTTACATACGGACGGTTAAAAAGTTACTATGACTGATGATGTTTAACGTACGTTAAATGTAACGGGTTGTTTCATGACATAAAAATCCGTCAGTTAAGATTATTCAAAAAGAGATTCCATAATATTTTGATGTTTGAAGTAGCTGTGTGACAACACAAAATTACGATGACTGGTCGGATAAGGTAATAGTAACTTTTTGACGTATGACTTTGTGAAACAACCCATTTTTTTTATTTGACGATAGTTAGCGCCATTTTTTACTATTACCGGTCAGTAATGGTTAGTTGAAGCAACCCGCCCTTAGTTAACACTCGACTAAATCATACTTCACTCTAATAATTACCTACAAAACGACTTGTTTACAGTTACACGGTTCGAGTCACTAAATAGGGTATTTTACTCGAAAAATACGAGAAAAAATCTATAAACAGTTATTGAGACAGTTTAGGCATAAAGCAGTGTGAAAATGTAAATTTTAGCTCATAAAATGCCAAAATATTTTTTTAAATTAAATTCAAAGTTTTCAGTATTTTTAATCTGTTAAAAACACCACGAAATAGTAGCGGCCATATTATTACGCCGTATGGCTGTGTAAACAAAAATTGACAACTGTCAGTGAACCGATTGGCGTATATTGGCTTTGTACTTTTATTATTTTCGTAATCAACGTTATTTTTTAATTATTACACCTATTACAAAATAGGCTTTTAAAAATTTTTAAATTATATACAATTATCATATTTAATATGAGCACATTTTATACAAAATGAAATGACGTCATTTCCGCTGAACAATATGGCGTCCCAGTAAGAGGCGGTTTCGTCAGAATACGCGCGAAATTTAAAATTTAGATGCATTTTTATGGCACTTAACGATTGAATAAAAATTTTGTGTTTTTTTTGGTGGCATATTAGCAGTACAGTATTTTATTGAGACACTTTTCAAAAATGGGTGTAATACCCTATTGTAGAAACCATAGACACGTACTTTTGCAGTTTGCACTCCACTCCACTGGGTATTGTCTTGTTTTCCATAAAATCATTTGTACTATTATTGTTTTCCATAATCGTCCCCCGTCATAATATTTACTTGCACTATTATCATTTATACTAATAACGTTTGTCATATCAACTTATTAGTCATAACTTTCATTTGCCATAAAATTTGTTGACATAATAACATATGTTATAATCATTAGTTTCTATAAGTAACACATTACATAATCGTTATTTGACATAAGCAACATTGAATGTAATTTAGAAACGTTTATTGTTTTGTACAAACGATAATATCATTAAGGCTACCCACTAACCAAATGATTTATTATAGTAATCAGATTGATTACTATGTGTTAGACAATAAAAAGTTAGTAAAAATCGAAACGGATAGATTAAGTTAGGTGGTGACCACACAACGCGCGAAGGCGAGTGAGCGTAGCGAGCGTGCCGCGGCAGCGGCCGCCTAGCGCCAGATGTCCTCAATTACGTAAATAATATTTAGACATTTGTTTTGGCATAAATTAAATTCGCATAATGATACTAGGCATAATGTGTAAATCTATTGTGACACGCTAAAGTATTGTCTTAAAAAAACAATAAGTTGTGCTACAAAAGTGAAGTGAAGTGAAGTGAAGTGTTTAGTGACAGAAACGAATCGCTGCAAAACCGACTCCACGTAGTCTTGTCTGCCCTACACCTAGAGTGTAATCTAAGCCCGCGTAGGCGCGGAGGGGCGAGGCGGCCCGCGAGCTGAGGAGCAGGTGGTTTTAACGCTCGCCACCGTGGCTGAGGTTGGCCGGCGCAGCCGGCCAGCAAGCCGAAGCTTCGGTGGTGAGCGTAAAACACATCTGCGACGATAAGCTCGCGTGGGACCGCCGGAGCCCCGCAGCGCCGGAGCCGTGACAGAAACCATGCCTGCTGCATGTTGCATGCTGCATGCTTGCCGCATGCTTGCTGCATGCTTGCTTGTATTCTGCATGCTTGCTTGCATTCTGCACGCTTGCTTGCTGCATGCATGGTGTATGCTTGTTTACATGTTTGCGTGGTTACTGCATGCATAGTAAAAATATGTGTGTGTGTGTGTAATAAATTTATGCTTTAGAATGGTAAGCCTAATCATTATTATGATTAGAAAAATTATACGTAAGCTGTTATACGTAAATAATATTATTGCGAAATATAATTTTATGCAAATGGATAGAGAAGGCTTATTTCTAGGTTTCCTTGTGATTAAAAAATCTGTATCTCTTATCATGATCATAACATCAACATTGCAAGCGATTGTATTGAACTAGCATTGTTGTACTAGTATGGGCAATGGTGAATAAATGTTATGGAAAACGAAATTATTGAAAATAAAAATTATAGCAAATAAATTTATGGATTAACATTATTATGACACTTGATCGATTATGACCAATGAAATTAGTGAAAATGATTTTATGTCATTTAACGATTATAGCAACTGGAGCATTATTTCTAATGAAATTATGGCAAATAAAAGTATGGCATATAAAATTATGGCATTTTAAATTATGGCAAACATTTGTAAACCACTCCACTGTAAACGTGTAAAAGTCACAGAACATATTTTAGTGATATCTAATTATGGCTATTTTTTTTTCTTGATCTAATTGTCTCACGACCATCCGCTACAAATTCCGTCTTTAGCTGTAGCTCTCTAGAAAAACTCTAGAATTCGGCAATTTTGATACGTGTGAACAAGGGAATTTAGTTCACAGCTCATTAGCTGTCATTTACTATCTAACTTTGACACTTTGACAGTGTTTTGTTTTGCAATAATGGCGGGAAACAAATGGTCAGAAGACATTACAATTAAGTTTGTTGGCGAATATGTTACTCACGAATGTCTGTGGAATACAAAACACTGGCTATATAAAAACAAATTAGCTAGACTGGCCGCCTATAGAGATATTATAGCACGTAATATGAATCTACCTAATTTAGGTGAAAAGGAAATAGTTGCCAAAATTAAAAATAGAGGGTCCACATACTGTCAGGAAATGAAAAATATTAAAGATTCAAAGTCCTTGGAACGTAAACTTCTCCAGGTCCACCTGGAGAAGTTTACGTTCCAAATCTTAAGTGGTTCTCAATACTTAATTCAATTAGAGAAGAAGACAACTTGGTAAGTTTTTATTTTAATAAGTTCATTTAAAATTATAAACTAAAATCACAGTAGGTAAATTCAAAATTGATATTTCCATTAGGTATCTTATTTTTTGCAATAGCCAGCTCACTGCTCGTTCTCCAACAAAATAATTAGCATAGTTATCCCTAATGTGCCGAGCATCTTCCGATGAAAAATCATCCAGCTTTTTATGGAATTCTGTGAGCCCTTCTGTTGGTAATTCCCTCCATGATCCTGGTATAATGTTGCCAGTGCTATTATCTTCTACATCCAGTGTTGCTACCTGTATTAGACATTTGGTCATTCTCAGCCAGTTATGCAAAGCACAACATGCTTTAACCACCTTTTCTAATTTTTCTGGTGTAAATGGAAGGGGATTTTCAAATATTCTGAAGTGACTGACAAGAAGTCCAAAGGAGTTATCAGTGATACTTCTAGCACGGGACAATCTGTAGTTGAATAGAAAAAAGAAACATCAGTATATTTGAAACTATAGTCATTGTCACACATAGCCAGCAAGGCAATCTTATGTTGATGCTTTCTTGTGTCCCTTGAGGTTTTCATTACAACATATTTCCCGTCAATTGCACCACAGCATCTTGGGAAACCCCATTTATTTCTAACAACCATCACCATCCACTCATCATGTGCTGGTACCTGAAACAAAATTAAAGATTGTTATTGACTTATTGTACAGACTTTCAGGACAACCCCCATCTAGAAAATGCAGACGATAGTGCTGGTGGTACCAGTGTTCAAGATGATATTTACAATGGTGGTACTAGCTCTCAATATAATGTTGAAGAGGTAGAAGAAATAAAACACCCTCGCAATTTGAAGAAAAGGAGACTTCAAGAATTAGCATCACTATTAACAAAAGTCAAAGAAGTTTGTGCTATCAATAATACTCCACCTCCAGACGAACACGAGTTCGATATTTTTGGCCGAAGTGTTGCAGCACAGTTGAAAATGTTTCCATTAGAACATGCTTTACAAGCTCAGCATTATATACAGATTATTTGACAGGTTTACGGTTGCAGGATTCTCCACATTCTGGGATGTCTTCTCCATATTATGTAAAGTTTGAGCAGATGACAACTCCCTGAATGGAATTGTTTCAAGAGATTGGCAAGCATGGGGATGCCTTAGTCAAGACTGAATAGTGAAGAAAGTTCATGCTTCGAAGAGACTGGATGATGCAAGGGAATTGAATGTAGCGGTACTAGTCGGGTTGAGAGAGCGATGCCTGATTGTGATTTTGTGATTGTCATTGAACGACAGGCTTTAGTGAAATGATTGAGAGAATAGTTTTTAACTATCTAAGTATAAACCCGTGGTTGTTACAGAAACATATATACTCTTGTTTACTCGTACTTTTTAAACGGCTCCGCGAAGCTCAAACTTGCACATCATTCTATGTCGAAGGCTCTAACCATGGGATGTCCTCAAGGTTCAGTTATTAGTCCATATTTAAGGAATGTAGGTTTTGATGATTTGCTTGCGATTCCACTTCCTTGCGGCTGTTCATTAACCGGTTACGCGGACGATGGCCTTCTGCTTATTCAGGCAAGTACCCGGGCTGAGCTTGAGAATTTGGCTGACACATGCCTTAGTTTATTATCTCAGTGGAGCGACCGAAACCGTCTAACCTTTGTACCTCACAAAACCTATCAACTTATTTTAAAAGGTAATCTTAAATCATGGCCTAGTATTAAATTTAAGAACGTTCCCGTTAAAAGAAAACAATCAGTGTGCTACCTTGGTCTGGTATTAGAGAAAAACTTTTCATTTATTGACCACATAAAAACAGTTGGTGAAAAAGCTAAAAAGAACTTTTATGCCTTGACGAGTATATCTAAAGCCACTTGGGGTCTATAATTTTTAACTTTAAAAACTATTTATGGGGCTACCTGTTTGGGATGTATGTGCTACGGAGCACCTGTTTGGGCTGATAGGGCCACCATAGGGCGGTACGACGTAAATTGCTTCAAAGTCAACGTTTAGCTTTAATTTAATTTTTTTATGTAAAGCATATAGGACCGTTAGTACTGAAGCCCTTCCGGTTCTAGCAGGCGTGCTTCCAGTCGATCTTGAGGTGCAACGACGTGCTGCAATGTACTAATTCCGCGCGAGAGACCATGGACGCAAACTTTTTAACTCAACGTGACCGCGCTAAGATCTCTAGATTATTTAAACCACAGACTGACGTCTGGGAGGAACTTTTATCCGAGTGGGAGTGTAGGCGGGATGACTCTAGCAAGGGCCGTTACCTTCATCAGTTCTTTCCATCCGTTCGTGAGCGGCTGGCCAGGACATGGCTGGAGGTGGACCACTGTGTTGCCCAATTTCTAACAGGTCATGGCAACTTTAAAAGTAAATTATTTTCTTTCAAGCTTGTTGCTTCGCCTTTGTGTCAATGTTCTACGCCTGACTGTGAATACGAACAATCTGCACATCATATCTTATGGCAGTGTATTCTTTAGCAGAAAGAACGCAATATTATGTTGGATAGTGTATATGCTACATCCGGAGCAGTTTATTATGCGGACCTTGTGGAAATTAGAACTAATTTCCGTGCGTTCAAGCGATTTTGCCATACCTATTATTGGAATCAAATTTAATGTAACAGCTCACTTTTTAGGGCCCATTAATTATGTCAATTATAATCCGTGGTGCTTAGCAACTGGGTTTCTCCCAGTTGTAAACGTCCCTTTGTGCCTATTGGCCTAGTTCTGTTCTGTCTCCTGCTTGATTTGGAGGGAAGTGGAAAATATGTTTTTCTTACTCCTCCGCTGTTCTTTTCTGATTAATTTCGTTGCGGGATCAACATTTGAATCATTTCTCTGGGACTCGTCGAGCTCCATTGCTCTGGCGCTTTTCTGGTGATCGCCACTGTTGATTCTGGCTTACAGGAGTTACAGTGGTTAGGGAATAGTGTGGCGGGCTTGTCCCAATATCTAAGTATAAACTTTTGAAACAGGATGAAAATTTGCTTCAGGAGTAATCTGTTATCCAGCGTCTATAGCTAGCTATAGCTGATGTACTATAGTATAGGTGGGTACTGGAAGAGTATAATAATAATATGGATGAATACAAATAGAGCTTTATTATTTGGTGCAACCGCTTATCAACGGTAACGAAACCATTTTAAGCGGAACTGGCTTACTATTACTTGTCGTAGATACTTTCTGGAAGATTTCACAACCGAAATACAAACTAAAAATAGAAAAGATGATCAAGCATACAGCCACCATTTTGAAATTTGTAACAGATAGTACCAGTGAAAAAAGATCATACGAAGATAACATCTTATTTAGTTTAATGTGTAAAAATATTAAAATAAGCTCAATTTTAATTGGAAACTTAAAACATATTTTTTTATATACCTATTTTATGTTATAAAATGTATAATAATCACGATAATAATTAAATTGGTTTTTGTAGCGACATCTGTTGAGATACTTTACTTACTAACAAAACCTAAAGTTTTGGGAACAACATGTAGATGGAGCCATCATCTTTTGGTCCAAGACAAATATATGTGACTGTCTCCCCCCTGCGCAGCATACAATAATGTACTCTGTGTCTTTTTATCCTTTTGCTTCGTTGTGACGTGATTTTTGTGTTTACAATACTATTTAAATTCAAGTCACATAAATCCAAGTATCCAGTTTTGGATGATTGTTTAAAATAAACTCAGAATTACTCTATGGAATATGGATGACATTTGCATGGTGACATCAGACATGGTCCATTACACACAGAATTTCAAAGACTCAGAAAATCAGTTATTTTGTTTTCAAAGCCAAAAAATCATTTCATTTACTTGAAAACAGTAATTAACAGAATCTTTAAATTAACTATTATCTTTTAATTTTATACCCTTAAGGGTATCCTGATACTCTGCTAAATATAAATATTTTTGATAAAGATAAAAATGTCAAGATTACAGGAACGCACTTTTAATGGCAGGCTTGTCATGTTGATTTCGTTATTCCGTAATTTATTGGCGTAGAGAAATGACTTTTATAATTTATTCTCTAAAATATATGACAAGGAAATAATCTATTAATATAGGAGAAATAAAAACGTGTATTGAAACTGTTTATGTGGCATCCGTTTTTAATCAAATCATCAAGTAAATATCAAGTTGTCACTAATAATATCTTTGAATCGATATAACTACGAAAATAATCTTGAGTTTGCCGTGAATATATTATCGTTATGTCAACAAAGTTATGAGCTAATCGTTTGGTTAAGGTGAGAGCTATTTTTCATCGTGAATTTCGTAACAATTAAGTGTTATCATATGTTTTTGCAGACTCGCGACTGCGGGCCTTGTTTATATTTTTTGCGTCGGTCAAATCACTTTCAATCTTATCTTTGTGTTGTCATGTAGAATCAATGTTTCAACACACACCTTCGTAATCGGTTTTTTGTGATAATTAGCACCGAGTTTTTCTGTATAGCAGTGATAATGTCGCTTGAACGCGAGAGTGTGGGCGGAGTGCCCAATGTGGGGGACATACGTGGGGCAGTGGTCCCCAGTGCAGGGTCTGCATCCGCAGACCCTCGCTCTCAACTACTGCAAGAGATGAGGGAGCAGAACTTTGATCTGATCAGATTTGCTTCATACAGGACGGCTTGCAAGCTCCGCTATGTACAAAAGAAATGTAACTGTGAGTAATGTACAGTGTAATTTATTTACACACATTTAAAAAAAAACGAAAACTATTATAGGATTTTTTAATTCTAATTCTAGAAAAATATGTTGGCATTTGTCTGCAATACATTTTCTCTATTAGATGGTGCGTAAATACATTCATCAACTAACAAGTTTATAATTTTTTATTGGGTTAAATTGGTGTTTATTGCTACCAAAATTATGAAAAAATTAACTGATATGACCCACATAAACTGAGTCATGAATATTTATAACATGGTTGGAATAACAACTCTTTGTAATTGTATGATTGATTGAGCACCAAGGTTTTAATAATTCATTGACAGTTATATCTGTTGCAAGTTACACAATCTATTTTTCATCATGCTTTTTCCTTTCAGTACACGTAATAGACATATGGAACGTAATAGAGGCATTCCGTGAGAATGCACTTAACACTTTAGAGCCAACTGCATGTGTGAATGTAACGAGACTGGAAACGCTGGTATCTTCGTTATACCACAACTTGAACAAAAGACTGCCACCTGCTCATCAGGTGTCTGTTGAAGCTTGTTCAGCTTTATTGTTGAATTGGTTGCTGTCCGCCTACAGTACTGGGTGAGTTGATAAAGTGCAATAAAATGATTTCTTTCCTTCTCTCAATTTCAATGGATACTAGCCGAGTACACAGGACATAATATGCACAAACACAGGTGCGGTCTCTTTTCCTTCAATCTCATAGTCTGATGGGATGCTAGATCTATACCTTTTACATTTATGATCCCTTCTTTGCCCAGCATAAATTGATATTGTTTACATATTAACACAATGATGCAAATTTCTTAGCCTTGAATGGACATGTAATGACAATATTGATACGTGGCAATACTAATTAAAAGTCACTATAAACATAATCACAACACACGCAGTGTACTTCTGAGTACCAAAACACCTACTGCAATCGCCAACATGCATCAGCCAAGCATGGCGATTACGGCAGAACCCCCTGGGGGAGACCTATGCCCAGCAGTGTACAGCAGTGCACAGTGCACTAAGGGTTGACATGATAAACATAATCAAAACAGATTAAAAAATAAATATCATTTAATTATGTTTTAAATACTTTAATTACATACTTATACACAATCGAGATTATAATAATCAAAAATTGCAGCACCATAATTTATTTAATCATTGATTAAAATCTGCTAGTATCAGATACAGATTGTGAGTTCTCCAAAACATTGAGAACTTTTGTGGCTTTTATTTTATTCCCACTTTAAATATACCCATTGCAGTATAAACCGTAGCTTGGTTCCATTTCCAGTTCCAACTCTTAATGTCCTTGTGAAGGCTAGTTTTACAAAACAATATAGTAAAGTCCTAGTTTGCCACCTAGCTTGGCTTTACAGTCTTGACTTTGTATAAGCTTACTAGCTCCGAAATGACGCTATTTCTGTACACATGAAGCCAGAGTGGCTGTTTGTGTATGAGTGTTTGTAAACATATCCACAATACAGGTGAAATACCTAGAGAGTGGACCAACATTTGAAAAAATAGCTCCTTAGAATTCTCGTGTATTCTGGGCATAATCAATGACTGTTCAACAAAATACTAAAGTGAAATAAACCTGAGGCTGATTGTGAGTTATACTTAAGATCTTACATACAGAAGCCTGCTATGGGTAAACCGTAATAAATAAATAAATAATCACTAGAGGTTGAGCAGTGTAGTGCAGAAGTTCCATTTTGAAAAGTAAAATATTGACATGTAGTTATTTTTAAGCCGTTTGGGGTCGAAACCCTCAGGTTGTGGGGTCCGAGAGCTCATATTCTTTTTAAGGAAATGTCGGTTAACCCTTCCCGTGACCCAAGACATGGTTTTTACCTTAGTCAGAGGGTAAGCATTCCGCCAGTTGCTTGGGTACATTTCCCGATGACGGCAATGTGGAGGATTTTTTTGATGGCTTACCTATTGTGTTAGTAAATATTGTGTATACTTATAAACAATAAGTTATTTGGTTTCAGTGAGAATGTGGGTAAAATCAGAGTATTTTCCATCAAGGTGGCCCTTGCTACTATGTGCGCGGGCAAGTTAATGGATAAACTCAGATGTAAGTACCTTTGTATGTTCAGTCTCTAAGTGTGGAGGTCAGGGTAAACAATGATTCATTAGTGACAAGGCTACTGTACTGTGAGTCATCAATGTGCTCGAACTTAGATCATATAGAGGAATTTGCAAAATTATGTTTAAATAAAGTACTGATGACTTTATGAACATAATAAAATGGAAGGGTTAATTAGATATCTAATTAATTAAGATGAAAATGCAAAAAAAAACTACATTGTATACATAGTGGAATAGAAGTTGTTTTTTTTTTTAATAATCAACGAAACATTTTATCGCTTTTGAGTCCTGTACTGAAACTGAATTCAAGATAAAAATTACTTCCACGCGTGTATTTTAATTGAGAAATATATCAAATATTGAATATAGTCAAAACTATGGTTTAATATTTCGAAATAGTGTCAATATACCAACCAGTATTCAAGTAGCAGTTTTTAGAAAATATTCGGCTTTATAAAGAGAGCTTCGTTCGTCTTTCTAAAGCTTGACAAATAATGTGTAAGGTATTTGACGAACGGTTACCGCAGTGGCTGGCTGCTGCACCGCGTGTTGCGGGTTCGATTCCCGCACGGAACCAGGTAGTTGTTCCGGGTCTGGCTATTTGTGTATGTGAATTTATGTGTTTGTAATCATACCCACGATACAAAGGAAATTCCTAGTGAGGGGTAAAGTTTTTTTTAAAGAAAAATAATTTACTTCTTTCTGCACTTTTTTGAAACTTTTTCTCTCTCATCAGACATATTCTCCCAGTTATCTGACGGGAATGGCCACCTGCTTATGAAGAGGCTGTCAGACTACCTGCGAGAGGTGCTCGCGTTACCAGCGGCAGTGTACGAGTCACCGTCTTTCAACTACACTGACTCACTTGCGCTTACTATATTTAATCAGGTCAGTTTTTACTTCTATGAGGTCTATAATGGAATGAATGGATTTTCTTGGATGGCTTGGATGGCTTCCTTGAGAATTGGCTAGACACAGGTAAAAGTTGAGACCGATGGAAGGAATGAAAGGGAGGCCATTGCCCTGCAGTGAGACAGTACAGGCTAAATATACTAATAATATAATAATACTGATTTTCATCTCATAAGATTTCTGCCCTTGCGGACACACCATATCACTGGTGGTATGGTGGGTCTAAAACGATACCCCTCATCTAACCTAACGCAAATGATCCATAACCCAAATCCAACAATAGAGGGAATCTGGAGCTCGGCGGCCGCTATCGCGGCACCGCTCGCTTCACTCGCTCGCCTTCGCGCTTTAATGGTTACAGTTCTAACCTAACCTAACCCAAACGATTTTCTCAGTGGTATAGGTGGTACTGTATACCACACACGAACCACACAAATGTGAACGACGTTTCTTGAGTCGCATAATTTATGATGCATTTCTTTTTATATACAAAATTACTGTTTGTGCCACACGGCGATGCAAAATGAGTTGTCAGTTTCAGTAGAAAATAAATTGTCTTCACACATAAGCTAGACGCATAATATCATATCTGACGAGACGCGGGTGTGGTGTCGTGATGCGTTAGCTCCATGTTCTATGTTAGGGAGTTCGGTTTTGGAGCACTTAGTCCTTAAAATGGACCATTGTACGTGAGCCATGGCGGCCACTACTCCAACCAGCCTACCTCCCTGATGCCCTCTCTCCCCTCCACGTGATGCGAGAGCTCACTGAAACGTCAACTTGTGGCAACTGCTACTTCTCCCGGACCATGCAGCCTCATGAAGGGCTATAGAAGCATTTTTGATAGACTCTCTAAAAGTTGCTGGAATTGCCCCGCTGACCTTGAAACGGCGGATAACAAGCAGCAGTCAATTACTACGGCTTGTTTTCGAGCGTTATTTGTAGACAAGAGAGGCGAAAATTAACAAAGAAAACTGCGTCAGTCTAAGGTTTAAGTCCCATGAAAAATCGTCTTCTTCCTGCCCTTATCCCATGTTACTTGGGGTATACACATAATCCATCCATCTTTTCTTTACCCTTCCATCCATCCAAGGAGGGTATGAAAAATACAATATTAAAAATATAAATTATTTTCTTTGTTTAGAACGGCAAGATTACTGTAAACGATTTCCTTGATACACTGATGTCGGACCCAGGGCCGCCGTGCCTTGTATGGCTGCCACTCCTGCATAGACTCGCCAGCGTCGAAAATGGTATGTCATAATATTAAGAATGCACTATCGAATAAATATAGTCCAGTTAAATCACCTCAGGAACTGGGCATCAGTATATGGCGGCAATGAACTTGTAACCTGTTCTTCGGCAGTGGTCCACCCGCTAGCCTGCAGCGCTTGCCGCCGCAGCTCCCTGACCGGCTTCCGGTACCGCTGCACTCGCTGCGCCAACTACACCATGTGCCAGGACTGCTTCTGGCGAGGCCGGGTCTCCGCCACCCACAGCAACGATCATGAGGTCAAGGAGTACGCCGCCTATGTGAGTATTCATACTACTGTTATAAATGTAACTGTTTGTTTCCCATTTACTGCTAAATAAATGAACTTATTTTGATGTTTGATACAGGGTTATTTTGAACCTCAAGAAAGGATGATATAGTCTCCTTTTTAATCGACTTAAAAAAGGGGGTTGTCAGTACGACCCGTATGTTTGTATGTATGTTTGTTTGTGCGCGATTATATCCCGTTTGGCTGAACCGATTTTGATGCGGTTTTCAGAAAAGTGTTTGTTACTTTCTGAAGAAGGTTATACAACAAACAGAAATTTGTTCAGCGCTTTTTGAAAAAAACAATAAAAATCGAGAAGACGTTTTCGTTACTTCCTTTTTTCCATCTTTGGAGGGCTTTCAATTTCTGTTTTAACTGTGTTGCCGTTTCTTAATGGATTTAGGTGGTAAGGAGGCATTAAAAAGCGGAAAATAAAAACTTAATAAAAAAAAGAGAACCCCCTTCAACAACTAAAACTTCCGAAACTAAAGTCAAAGTCATGTGTGTTCCGTGCTAAAGTTATTTATCACTTTTTAGTTTTAGAAGGCGGTTGTCTTTTTTTTTTAAGTTTTTATTCCCCAAAATAACTGCATCCGCAATAACTGATATTCATGAGGTGGTTAAAACTAGTATTTGGTAAGCTAAAGATCTGGTTTCAAGACAGCTCGACTTGTTTTATTTCCCCTATTTCCTGGGGATGGGGGACTTTCATTTTCACATTATTGCTAACTAAGATTCGGGCTTATATATAGCAGCGGTGCGTGCTTTAAAAATACTGCTTTTACTAACAATTTTACCATCAATTAATAAAAATATAACACTCGTGTATCTCCTCAGAAATCTCCGTCGAAGCAGATCGGCGCGACGCTCCGCAAGTCGTTCCGCTGCGTGCCGGAGCGTGCGCGGGCGCAGCTGCCGCGCTACCCCGACCAGCCCGAGCGCACGCTCAACCTCAGTCACATTGTGTACGTATGAGCTAGTGAATGCTACATGTTATGTGGGCACTTCATTTGAAGAGCCCACATACCATTTTTTGCCAACTCAATTGACTAACCTTAGTCACATTGTGTGCGTATGAAACTGAATATTACAATTATGTTATGTGGGCTCTTCATTTGAAGAGAATTTGAAGAGCCCACGTAACATTTTTTGCCAACTCAATTGACTAACCTTAGTCACATTGTATGCGTATGAACAGCTGAATATTACATGTTATGTGGGCTCTTCATTTGAAGAGGATTTGAAGAGCCCACATAAAATTTTTTGCTAACTTAATTGACTAACCTTAGTCACATTGTATGCGTATGAACAGCTGAATATTACATGTTATGTGGGCTCTTCAAATGAAGAGCACATAACATGTTTTGCCAACTCATTTGACTAACTATTTATACATTTCAAAGCAACAAAAAATCGAATTTTGCATTTATTTAAATGTTAATCTCGTTTTCAGGATAATACAAAGTGTTTTTGGGGTTCCGTACCCAATGGGTAAAAATGGGAACCTATTACTATGACTCCCCTGTCCGTCTGGCTGTCTGTCACCAGGCTGTATCTCATGAAACGTGATAGCTAGATAGTTGAAATTTTCACAAACGATGTATTTCTGTTGCCGCTATAACAACAAATACTAAAAACAGAATAAAATAAATATTTAAGTGGGGCTCCCATACAACAAACGTGATATTTTGCCGTTAAAAAAACACAACATTAGACACTCTATTATAACCATAATAGAGTGTCTAATGTTGTGTTAGACACTATTATAACCATAATAGAGTGTCTAATGTTGTGTAGATAATGGTACGGAACCCTTCGTGCGCGAGTCCGTCGCGCACTTGGCCAGTTTTTTAACCGACTTCAAAAAGGAGGAGGTTATCAATTCGAATGTGTATATATATATATTTTTTTGTGTATGTTCGGGCATAACTCTGTCATATATAGACGGATTTGCAAAATTCTTTTTTTGTTCGAAAGGGGGTTATTTCGAAATGGTCCCATATAAATTTTATCAAAATTGATCTAGCCCTTTTTGAAAAAATCTATAAATTCCTAAAAAAATTACTTACGAGGATGTTTTAGTTTCTTCTATCTTTGGAGGACTTACAATCTCTTTTAAGTGTGTCGCCGTTTCTATATGGATTTGGATGTTAAGGCAACACTAAAAAGCGAAAAATAAAAAGTTTTTTCAAAACAAAGATAACTACTTTCTGAAGTCGGTGGCGGTGGCTTTGTGTTTGTTGTTTTGTATTGCCATCGACTTCCGAAAGTAAAGTAATGTGTGTTCTGTGCAAAATTTGGTTGTTGGTGTCACTTCTCAATTTGATTTGTTAATAATTGTTGGTGCAGTCCGCCGTCCCCGGTGCCGGCTCACAACGGGTTCCCGGAGTACGTGGGCGGGTACGTCAACACCGGCTCGCTCGACTCACGCTCGTCGCGCTCCACACACCGCAGTACGTATTACAACTGAATAAGGTTCATATTCTCTTAACAAATGTGAATAACGTAAAGTGTAAGTTTAGAGTAATCATTCGAAATAAGCGCTTGTTTTATTATTCTAGTAAGAAACTAGATAATTAACCAATAGAAATAATAATAATTTATATTTACCTCAGACATACATCCATAAATTGTTACAAAGATAGCGTTAGTAGGGTTGTAGTACACAAAAAAAGGTGTTAGAAATGAAGCTATTTATTTATTGGGTTCCAACAGCTTCTGTATAAAATATACCTTAAGTATAATAAGTTGAAAGTCACGGACTTATACAATCGCCAATAGGGTATTTTACTCTATACGAGAAAAAATCTATAAATATGTTATTGAGACAGTTTAGGCATAAAGCAGTCGGAAAATGTAAGTTTTAGTTCATAAAATAACAAAACCAATTTTTAAATTCAATTCAAAGTTTTCAGTATTTTTAATCTGTTATAAAACACCTTGAAATAGTAGCGGCCATGTTATTACGTCGTACGGCTGTGTAAACAAAAAATTGCCAACTGTCAGTCAACCGATTGGCGTAATATAGGCTTTGTACTTTTATTATTTTTGTAGCCAACGTATTTTTTTCATTAATACACTTATTACAAAATACGATTTTAATTATTTTTAGATTATATACAATTATCATATTTAATAAGAGCGCATTTGATACAAAACGAACTGACGTCATTTACGCCGTGCAATATGGCGTCCAGTAAGAGGCGTTTTCGTCAAATTACGCGCGAAATTTGAAAATTTAAAATTTAGATGCATTTTTATGGCACTTATCGATTGAATAAAATTTTTGTGTTTTTTTTGGTGGCATATTAGCACTACAGAATTTCATTGAGACACTTTTCAAAAATGGGTGTAATACCCTATTACAGGCCAATCGGCATTTAAACGTTTTCCTAAGGGCAGATTTTTCAATAGTCAGATAGCATTTATCTGAATAATAAAAATGTTAGTTTGACATATTTTCCATGCATAGTATTAGCATTAGAGCTTTTTGTGAAGGAGCTCATCCGGGGAAGTACTATAGTGCTCGCGCAAGTGCCAGTCACCGCCTGAGGTATGTGAGCGATGCGGGAGGGGTGACAGTTGTCATACATTGACATATCAGTGAGCTCTCGAGTCACGTCACCACACCCCTGCGGTGTCTAGCACTTGCATGCAGAGCAGACTATACCACCATACCTATTTTGGCCGCAAAGCAGCGTTGCTGTGTTCCCATTTGCAGGGTATAAGGTAGGTAGGTGTGCACCTACGACACTCCATACAAATGAAACGATTGAATTACCTACACTACTACCAAAATAACAAACTGTACAAATACGTGCGTGTGCGTGCATGTCTACGTGCCGCGTGTACTAAAAGCAGTTTCGAGAGCACATTTGACGCGGGAAGAGGTGAGGAACAGTGTTTCGGGGGGAAGCAGGGCGGGTCGTTACTGTACGGTAGTAATACGGTACTAATATTTTTACTGTGGTATGGGTGCCGATATAATTTATTATGAGCACATGAGACATTTGAACTTTGTTTCTGGGTTGGCATCGCATCTGCAAGGCCGGTATTGCCGACGACTGTAGGCAACGGCAAAAAAAAATGCTGTCAATCCACCATTTGTATATCTCCGTTAAGTTATCCTCCGTTATATTACCAAAGTTATCTGAAGATTCAAAAATCGAACCTTAATCATAAAAATAATAAAAATTTATACTTTTACACATAAAAAATTGCTTGGCAGGTATAGCAGAACATTTGTCCCGTGGAGTTGACGATGAACATCGTCTGATAGCACGATACGCGGCGAGGTTGGCTCACGAGAACAGAACTATGGTGAGTATTGTTACGAGAAATTATACTTTAAATAAAGTGTATTTTTGATTGGGCAAGTGACAATCAATATTTTTATAAATAAGTATAGCAAGAATTCTAACGAGAAATTAAACTTCATTTGTATTGATGTAACATATATTTTGGATTGGATAAATATGATTATATGTATTGACAAATAATAGATTTATTTGTAGCAAGCCTAAAACTTATTTAGTTGTTTATTTAGTATTGGTATTATTGCAGCCAAGAGCCGGCAGATCAGCGTCTCTTACTCCGGAACTGGTAAGCTTCAGAACTATTTTCTTTACTTAACTAACATTTGCCGGCTCACGTACAATGGTCCATATTTCAAGGACTAAGTGCGGGAACCAAACTCCCCTAACATAGATAGAACTAACATTTGCCGCGCTTCTTTTGCTGAAACGGGTCTAATTTACATTATTAAATAAAAATGCAATCAAAGCTTTTCTTTACGTAAAGAAAACCTAAGTAAACGTAAATCGAGTTAGAAACCCCACAGACACTTTTCAATCAAGTGTGTACAAAATTTAGATTACATTATTCTAGTTGCTTCTGAGCTTCGTAATTATATATTATTATTATAATAACGTCATAGCCGACTTTAGGGCTTGTACACAAAACTGCGATGCGGCGTCGCATCGCAGAAATGTGCTGAGTAAAAGTATGTTATGACGGCCTACGAGCTCTGTCTCTCTCTTTCTCAGATGTGCACGATGCGACGTCACATCGCAGTTTGATGTACAAGCCCTAAAGTCGACTATGACGTCATTGTAATTATAGCCGTTATGTCACTTACACTGTCTTAGAAAACCTACTTCATATATTTTAAAACTAGCTAATGCCCGCGACTTTGTTCGCGTGATTGTCGGGTTATCAGCGGGGATGTTTTTGCGTGGAACCCAATTTTTTTTTCTTAAATAAAAGTTATTCTTTATAACATCAGCTACAATTATCGGCACGGATCTTGAGCGCTGACCTTCACCTGCGCAAAAGTGAGTTACTGGTGCCAATTCTGTTGTGCACGAACTAAATTAATTTATAGCTATGTTTGCTTTGCTTTGTTTGCTTTCTCTCCAATAAAACAAAAGAGAGAGATATATTAATAAGAGCTGTCAATTTAAGTTGATCTAAAATGTTCATACAATTATAGTTGTCATTTTAGAACATATTGATTAAAAACACTGCGAAGTTCAAGGGAAAAACTAATTTGACATCTCTAACTTAGTCCTTGTCTGTCGCCGTCCTTTTCTTTAGCTGCCTGGTAGTAAGAGATGCCAAATGCCTAATTTTAATTTAGTTTGTGAACAAGGGAATCGGTACCATTGGGTCCCTTTGATGGTATGAAGTGAGGCGCGGTAGCGGGGCATATATATTGTCGTACAGTGATTGGCCCGTCGCGCGATGCGATGCGCAAAGCGATCCCCACTCTACCGCCGAGCGGTCAAGATCTGTATCTGCCAGTGAATGTCCCGACAAAAATGGGTCACCCGTTCAGAGATTACCCGGAACAAAATTGTTTTCGTATATACTTTCATGTGAAGCTGTTATCTTGACATTACAAACAGACACTTCAATTTTATTTATTTGTATAGATGTACAGATTCAGATTGTAAATAATTTATTTACTTTCAGGGTCGTTCGTCGTCCGAAGGTTCGGAAGTGGACGCGGCGCGACAACAGCGTGAGTTAATCTCACAGCTAGAAGCGAAGAACAGGGAGATCATGAGAGAGATTGCTAGACTCAGGTGAGCAATACGATTATTTTATTTCAATGTGTATCAATTTTATATCAAAATTCTTCCGTGCCTCAGAAAGCACTTAAAACTGTTGGTCCTGGGCTATCATTCGTAGATGCAGAGGCAGTCGTTATGGGTAGTCAGAAGCCAGAAAGTCTGACAACCAGTCTTACCAAAGAGTATCGTGTTACCTAGTGATTTCATGTCTTCTCTCAGTGTTTCCGTTTTAAAAAGATGAGCTCAGCTGAAACTTCGGTTGAGCTTATATCATAGAGGGCCGATTTTTCAATCGAAAATTATACTTAACCGATAAATAAATACGGCGGTTTGACTGGTTTTATATGGATGTCAAATTATCATATCTCACCATCATCTGCCGAGCATTTTCCTAACTATATTGGGGTCGGCTTCCAGTGTAACCGGATGCAGCTGAATACCAGTGTTTTACATGGAGCGACTGTCTCTGGTTCCCCAGCCAGTCATTAGGTAGCACGATACCCCTTAGTAAGACTGGTTGTCAGAATTTCTGGCTTCCGACTACCCATAACAACTAGTCAAAGATCTGCGAATGAAAACCGGGACCTACAGCTTTACGTGCTTTCCGAGGCACGGAGGAATCTCCGTTTATTCTTCTGATAAAAGTTATATAGTCTTTAGATCATTATAACATACTTAATCCTAATCCATCTTTCTTTTAAAGACGTCAACAAGAAGCTGAAGCAAGTGCGGGCGGCGGCGTTGGCTCAGCGCCCTTAGTATCGGAGCTTCGTCTTTTACGACAACGTAAGGACGAACTGGAAGGACATCTGTCTTCACTCCAAGAGTCGCGCAAACATCTCATGCATCAGCTTGAAGGACTTATGAGGATGCTCAAGGTATGTACACATCTATTAGACGTATGGGGGAATAAAGGTGTACTTGTCTTCGTTACGAGAGTTGCACAGCACCTCATGTACCAAAATAATAAATACTTATGAGGCCGAAGATAGGTGCGCATTTTCAAAAGATGTTCAAGGTATGTACACGTTTATTAGACGTATAAAAGGAAGGGAGTGCACGTTTTTACACCAAAATAAGAAGGGCTTATGAGGTTGAAGAAAGGCGCGCTTTTTTTTATTTCAAATGTTGCGCTATAATCTCATGCATCTGTTTGACGGACTTATAAAGATGCTCAGGGTATGTCAATGCACGTCTATTAGACGCATGGGTGGAAAAAAACGCATTTGTCTTATGTCTTATTCGACGTTTAAGTGCTGATAGCGTCTAACACATTACGACTACGTCTACTAGACGTACAGATACTGAAGTACTTCTACAAGTACCAAACTTGTTGCCTATCTAAGTTGTGCAAAAAGTAAACACAATTTTCTACTGACAGTGAAGCAAGAATAGAGACTGGAGAAAACAAAAAAAAAACAACAATTCACATGTATTTCAGTTATTGATAGGCTACAAACATTTAAACATTCTTATTGGGATTCTTTTTTTTTAATTGGTTAAAAATAGGAACTTTTTTTATTAATAAATCGATTATAAAACCATAAACTAAATAATGAAATGACAATTTTTGTGTACTAAGTCGGGTATATTTCAATGGCATCGATTTCTGAAGGACTACGTGGATATCTGCAAATAATAATACGAAATGTGATTAAACCTTTTGACCGTACGTACGATACGTAATACCATAGAGTATGTACCCTAGCTTGGCGCCGAGGGCACATATTTGTCACCGCCAAAGTCGCCGACACAATCTGTTTGCACAACTGCCTTGCAGAATGGTCGCCAGAGCTCAATCGCCTGTGTGTCGTACCTTAAAGATGCTCAATGCCCTCCTGACGGCCAACCCTCAATGTGATGTGCTTGCGGACGAATGGAGTAAAGCTGATGTTCTGTGAGAAACAGTATGCCAGGGTGTCCACTGTTCCATGTTGATTAGTAGCGAATAATTGTTTAAGACGCTATTTGTCTGCATTGTATAGTCTTATTAAATTGAGTCATCATCATCATCATTTCAGCCGAAAGACGTCCACTGCTGGACATAGGCCTCCCCCAAGTGGCGCCACATTGACCGGTCCCGTGCGACTCGCATCCAGCGGATCCCCGCAACCTTTACCAGGTCATCGGTCCACCTAGTGGGAGACCTTCCAACGCAACGTCTTCCGGTTCGCGGTCGCCACTCTAGAACTTTTCGGCCCCATCGGCCATCTATTCTGCGAGCAATGTGCCCTGGCCACTGCCACTTAAGTTTGGCAATTCTTCGGGATACGTCGGTAACCTTGGTTCTCTTGCGGATGTCCTCATTTCTGATTTTATCACGCAAGGAAATTCCGAGCATAGGCCTCTCCATTGCCCTTTGGGTGACTTTAAGTCTTCTGATGAGGCCCATTGTGAGCGACCACGTTTCGGTCCCGTATGTAATCACTGGCAACACACACTGGTCATAGACTTTCGTCTTGAGACACTGCGGTAAGTTGGACGAGAAGATACCACGCAACTTCCCGAACGCTGCCCAGCCGAGTCGGATTCGACGATTGACCTCTTTCTCGAAGTTAGACCTACCTAACTGGACCGTTTGTCCCAAGTATCGTTCGTTAGCACGAACTTTGACTTGCTATGTTCTTGCCTCCTTCTTACACTCGTAGTTTGACAGTAGTAGGACAGTGACAGGAATAGTGCTCAAACAGAGCACAATGCTAAGTATGGGTCGGTTTACACAAAAACGGGTCCGGCACATTCGGTTAGTGTAAAGCGACCCTAACGTCTCTTTATCCCAACCTTTTAAGAAAATATCGTCGAATCAATCTTCTGAGTATCTATACGTACCTTTGAACTTTGTATTATAAGCATTTATACAATTCAACAACCTTTGGCATAACACATTTTATAATTCCCGTCCAGTTCACTGTAATACAAAAATAGAACATTATTTGCGACCTGATTGGTCAATGTATGTATATGGCTCACTATTTACATAACGCGAATGGACTATAAACTAAATTGATTTTTCAAATGTATACACACATAAACTATGCTCACAATTACACACTAAGTTTAGCTTGCACATTTTCAACACTAAGTAATTTTAAAATCAACTTAATTTATAATACGTGTGTAAAGTTTATATTGGGAAAAATTTAAATTTGAAAGAAGAATTCAAAAATGTTCATGAATGCTTACCTATACCTATAATAATTAATGGACTTAGCTGGCCATTAACAATGCACTTTACTGTGTCCACTACTGTGTTGAACATGCATTGAATTTTCGCTACATAACTATTCGCAATATCGGTTGAGTTTCCACCCTTAAGAGCAGGTGCTAAAAACACGAAAGCTGGTATTAAAAAATAACGTTAAGGCTGCGCCGAGCAAAATCATTCAAAACAGTCGTCACTGTTAAAGTGATATAATCAATACTTTTACCATAATTGCCATAAAAAATATGTAATGAATACCACAGTGAATGTGTTAACCGATTATCGTTGGCAAAAAATAAGAATACTGTTTAATTTAATAAACAAAAATACGTAAAGTTGTACAAAAATCTTAAAAAAAAACTCGTATTTAGTTGAGTTTTGTTAGTAAACTGTATTTTTTTTTCACAAACTTGAATTCATATTAATCTTTAACATTCATACTACAATTTGTAGTTTTTACATTTTCGAAATGTCGCTTAGTTATTTTATTATTAATTTTTCGCGCTGTTTTGAATCATACGCAACGGATGTTTGTATGATTTAAAACAGCGCGTCAATTAAAACAAAAATTAATAACAAAATAACTAAGCGACATTTCGAAAATGTAAAAACTACAAATTGTAGTATGAATGTTAAAGATTAATATGAATTCAAGTTTGTGAAAAAAAAATACAGTTTACTAACAAAACTCAACTAAATACGAGATTTTTTTAAAGATTTTTGTACAACTTTACGTATTTTTGTTTATTAAATTAAGCAGTATTCTTATTTTTTGCCAACGATAATCGGTTAACACATTCACTGTGGTATTCATTACATATTTTTTATGGCAATTATGGTAAAAGTATTAATTATATCACTTTAACAGTGACGACTGTTTTGAATGATTTTGCTCGGCGCAGCCTTAAAATAAATAGAAAAAGTTTAGAATACAGCTCTGCTTACATTCGGAAGGCCAATTCTACTAACTAAAAAAGTCAAATTATCAATGTTAAAAATGTAAAATCAAGAGGCATTTTTGACAGATGGAGAGTGAAAAGATTAGAATCAATTCAAATTGCCCCCCCCCCCCCCCCCTTCTTATTTTAAAATATTACTTATTATTATAATAAATAATAACAATCTTATTAATATAATAAAAAAAAACTAGAAAATTATATTTTGAAGGTCTTACTAAGGCATTAATAATGGTTTCGTTGAGATATGAAACCGTGCCATTAAAGAAACGAATTCAAAATTTCGGTCGTAATCATGCCCTCTCGCTCACACATTCAAAACAAGATTAATGTACGAATGAAAAGGCACGACAAGCGCCTTTGTCTGGCCGCCATTTTGAATGGTATTTGTTACGTAAAAAGACACATCACACTACGTAAAACATTCTACGGGGAATTGACGTTTGTTTTTGGTGTAAAAAATCACACAAAACTTTGTGCTGACATCCAACAGTACAGGGGTTGTTGAGATATTTGAAGTTTAGTTTGAAAATATTAAGCTTGTTTTCGTTAACAGAAGGTTCACAGCTATGGTCTAGAACAGAAAAAATATAGCATAGCTGGAAGGAACATGTAAATTTCCGTTTTGTTAAAAGTGTCATTTTAAACCAGTTATTGTAATATTGTACCTCCTAATCCCAATAATGGCACTTTGTCGACTTTGTGTTCTGTGCACTCGATGTAATCTAAAAATGTATTCGATAGACATTGTAACTCAGCTATACCTGAAATTATAATTTAAAATATTATTCTAGAACTTAAGTTATTGACTGTCTTACGGTCCGTGCAAACCGATTACTAATTTTACTTTTTTAATTAATAATGAACTAAATTAAAACAGAAAATATAGTTTAAATTTGCATGGCTACACGCAAAATAATAAATGCCGCGCGGAATTTTATTTTGGACAATTTTTTTTTTCACACTTTTTAACTCTATATGGTGGATTTGTCAAAGACTGAGAGTTCAGAGTTGTCAAATCTATGTCATTTTAGCGTGCCCGCATTTTGAGATAGATAGAAAAATATGTCGGTAAAAAGGTATGCGTGCTGGTTAGCTTCGAGCTTCAAAATGTCAGTCATGCTAAAATAAATCATAGACATGCTAATATATAAGGTGCTATAAAAATATCTGCCACGGCTGCAATGGGAGACAGTATTGTGTTTATAGATTACAATAGTAAAGATAAATTATTAATCATTTGTCATATTTTTTTTCATACAAAAAATTGTACGTATAAATTTGAATTGATTTATTCGCATAAAACCATCACGTAGACTTGCTGTTGCCAGACCGCACCGAATAGGTACAATTCAATCGTTTCGCAAAACGCCGGCGCCGTTCATACACTGTTGCCATTCTTAACATTTATCAAACGATGCCGAGCGCTGCGCATCGGCACTCGTCGGGACGTCGCGTCGTCAAAGAGCCGCGCGCCCCCACCCTGCCTGACCCGCACTACCCCGTTCGTCGCACGCGCAAGCCGACCGCCCGCGGCCCGCTCGCCAGTCGCCCGGTCGCTCCCCGCCCGCTCGGAAGTTAGTTTTAATTAGCGGTTAGCGACGGGATAATCGCTCGCGCTTCCTTTAAAAATGCCTCCCAGACGACGGTATTCCAATCAAGAATATCTTGAAATGGTGTTGTGCTACCGCGAGTGACCGAGTGTAACTCCATAACTGCGCATGCAGTAAACTTATACCAGCAGAGGTTTGGTGTGCGAGTGAGTCATCATACCATTCTGGATGCCGTGTACAGATTTCGTGAACACGGCCGCTTTGACCCGCCTCCGGTTGACGCAGGCAGGCCTCCATATTCTGCCGAACTACATTTGCCTTAGACATGTGTAAGTAATGCGATTGTTGCATTGCGCGTCATATATCTCGACCGCGTACTGTAGCATTACACATGACTCGACCAAATTAAGCATGACTCATGACACTTAAACATGACGCGCGTCGCGCGGTGTCTCGCAGACTCGATCGCCGTGTGTGCAAGCGAGAAGGAGCATGCGCCGGTAAGCTGGCTACGAAATAGGTGAACTATTATTTAGAATTGGAACCGTATTGTTCACAGTTTAAGGTTTATGTTTTATTGATACCGCGGACTGCCTAGTACGTAATGTTTAAAATCATGACTCTTGCCGCACTTGGCACACTCGCTACTCACTCACACACACAAAATATTAAGACACATAAAAAAATGCAATCATTGTGTATAAAAGTGATTTTTAAATACGTCAATATTCATTGTCTTGGTCAATAATCAATACCTATACATGTCTATTGCCAGTCCTAAGCCTGGAATGCCCTTTCGATTAAATTATTCCGTAGATTTTAGTTAAATGTGAAGGAAAATCGACTTTATATATATGACAACAAAAGCAACTATTTATTAGTGTAGTACGAGGGCGCATTGCGTTTGACGATTGTCACATCACAATATCACTTCATAGCACAACGCGCTATATCATCTCACGTAATGATGTATTGCATTCTACATTGCGAGCATTTCATTACAATGACATGGCGCGAAATGAAGCGCGCTGGATGGCGTGTGGCGCTTCATTTCGCGTCATGTTCGGAGTCATGGTGTAATGTCATATTCCTCGGTGCGAAAAGTAATGTCATATTACATGACTTTATAGCGCACTGTTTTGCGCATGTCTAATTTGCCTACATTTGTGTGCAACGCGAAGGCGGACTCGTGCAACAGTTTTGTAGATAAGTAGGTAGGGAGTGTGTAAATAACTGTAAATACGATGCAATTATTGTAAATAAGATGATTAACTTTTAAACACGCCAAGTTACTATAATTTATCGTTATTTGATACCTAAGTATTAATCTAAGCACCTACTGTTTAAAAATAATAAGAAAAAAATTGCGATTCTTACACTAACTTGTCAGTCCAAAGCCTGTTTTATGTGTGATGGGAAGTTTATCATCTTATTTACCTACGTCAGTTTTTTGGAAGAATGCGGTAGCTGGTAAGTAATTGCACTTTTAAAACACTTTTTTCCCTGCGTATTATTGTGTACCTAGTAGGTTAGATAGTGACGAACTAATCAGCTGATTTCAGTTTTCATTCACAGAACAGATTGAAAGAGATAGCAGTTGTTTTCATTGACGAAGCGACACATCGCGCGTAATTTGTGAAACGCGTTATGCAGAGTAGAGTCAATGTTTATTAAACTACTTTATTTTCTCAAATTAAATTAACTATTCTGGGGTACGAAAGTTCTTCACTATTGTAATCTTTGAACACAATACTACCTCCCATTAAAGCCGTGGCAGATATTTTTATAGCACCTTATATAGGTCTGGCGACTTTGGAATCTTAGTATAACATGTTTGATGAATACTTATATCAGTCAAAATATTGGTCGAAAACTAAAACTCAATCGTACCACTCTCGAATCCATATTTAGTACAATTGGCAGTTTCTATATATGCTTGGTGCCTGCATTGTGTATTGATGTTCACTTGTTCGACCCCCGGTGATAAAAGCTCTACTGGTACCACACCGAAAAAAAAGGCTAAAGATACCACTATTAACTCTTTCATTTTTACGACTGAGAGTTACAATAATAATATTCTCTCATATATTTATAGAAATACAAACAATACAAAAATTTGCCGCTTCAATTTATGGAATTTCACGATAAAAAAGTATATAATTGCGTAACATTTCGTTTTAAGCTAACGTCTCAGTGATTAATTAATATTTGTTTAATTATTCTCTATAGAGTTTATCAGCGTGTCAATCGATCTTTAAGCTTAAACCACACGCGTCCGTAATTTTATTTATTATTATTTATATTTAGCACGTGTCCATGTCTTGATGAAATAGGTGTGGACCCACCATGCCACTGGCCGTACCTACCCCTGGTGGTGTGGTGGTAACTATACCACTGAGAATCGTTTGGGTTAGGTTAGAAATGTGGCCATCAAAGCGCGAAGGTGAGCGAGCGGTGCCGCGGTGGCGGCCGCCGAGCGCCAGGTACCCACAATTTTTTTTTTTTTTTTTACAGTATTTGTGATTTTATAGTCACAGTACGGATCGCAACCGGCATCTTAGCTAGATTACAGTGTAACCTGTGTTAAAGATGCCAGTCCCATTCCCCTTTACAAATGTAAACATTTTCACAAGACGTTCAAACTGTTCATGCAATCTAAAATTTATTAACAATGTGAGGGAAAGGAAAAAACAAAAATATTAAAATATACAAAACTAAAACTAAAAGAAAACTTTCTAAAAATGCATGAGCAAGTGAGCGAGCTTGTTAATGAAGGTGTGTGTAAGTGAGTGTGTGATTAAGTTAGAGTATGTGGGAAACTATTGTCGGTGAATCATTTGGGTTAGTCTACCATATGGCCAGTGGTATAAACGTGTCTATGTTAGAAACGGTTGCCATAAACACAGCTATGTGACAGTAACTTTAACAAACTCAAATAAAATATCACATACTATCTACCAACAATTTTATCTCCGTTAACTTGGGTTGATTTTGGGTTATTTTTTAAGTTTCACGATATTTTTTATAGTTCTCGGTGTATTCATTCATAAGCTACCAAAAAGTATGAAATTTTCGTACAGAGTTGTATAGATTAAAATAAAATTGTTTTCTTTTTTTTATTGTTTTTGATCAAAAAGCGAACAAAATCAAAACATAAAAAAATCCAACTTAATAACTTAAAATCAACCCAGTAGTAATCGCAAGTTATCGAAAACTAGCTCTAATTAATTTCCTTTCAAGAATCGCCTCGAATTCCTAATCATCCTGTATTGTATTTGTTTTAGTTTACTAATAGTTTTCTAGTAAACTGCCGGCAACTTTAATCTGGGCATCACTATTGTTCTTCAACTTTACTAAAATGCGGTTTTACGGCTAGTTAGGACCTAGTTTACACAGAGTCAGGGCAGAAATTCTTCTTTCCCACTGGAAATAATGAGAAAAGCGTTTAAATAAGTTTCTTATTATTTAATTTCTTTTTTTATATATACCTGGAACTAAACTCTCTGTAACTCACCTGTGTATACCTTCTACATACAATGCAAATTAATTTTATTCATCGTCACGTCAACCTTTAGATGCCCACTGCTGGGCACAGGTCTCCCCAAGGGAGGATTCAGCCGAGCCGTAATCACCATGCTTGGCCGATGCATGTTGGCGATAGCAGTAGGTGTTATGGTACTCAGAAGGAGGCTCTTGCCTCAAAAAATAACAACATTTTTAATTCTCAACCGTGTGATGCTGGCTGCGAATAGCACCACCCCAGTTCTACCCGTGGATATCGTAGGAGGCGACAGAGAGGTATTGACCTGAGGATGGGTATAGCATCCTTCTACGTACCATATCACTTACTGCGATCGCCAACATGGATCGGTCAAGCATGGCGATTACGACTGAACCAGGGGAGGTTCAGGGAGGGTTTGAGGTAGACCTATGAGGTTGACATAATTCTTTTCTATTCACAGACTCAGCAATCATCGCCCCGGTCAACGCCGAACTCTTCACCTCGCTCCACAAAGAGTCCACCGCTACCGGGGACCCAACCACAACCCAGCGCGCCGGAGAGGTACTGCTTTATTATCAGCCCATTATGTTGTTCTTAGTGTAACAATGGAGCTCGTGGCCAAGTTAAAGCCGTACAGATCGATCGATCAAAGGTTAAGCTACGCTAGCCGCGGTCGGTCCGAAGTAGGGTGACCATCCCTTTCATACCGAGTTCCCTCCGTGCCTCGGAAAGCTCCTAAAGCCGTTGGTCCCGGCTGTCATTTGTAGATGTTTGGCAGTCGTTATGAGTAGTCAGAAGCCAGAAAGTCTGACAACCAGTCTTACCAAGGGGTATCGCGTTACTCAGTAACTGGGTTGTGGAGGTCCGATAGGCAGTCGCTCCATGTAAAACACTGGTATACAGCTGCATCCGGTTAGACTGGCCGACCCCAATATATTTGGGAAAAGGCTAGGGAGATGATGATGAGTGTAACAATGGTGCCGATGCCCTTGTTCACAGACTAAACTAAACTTAGACAATTGGCATCTCTTACTACCAGGCAGCTGAAGAAAAGGACGGCGACAGATTAGAACCAAGTTAAAGATGTCAAAATAGTTTTTTCCTTGAACTTCGCTGTGTTTTTAATGTTTGTATGTATGTTTGTCCGCGATTATCTCCCGTTTAGCCGAACCGATTTTGATGCGGTTTTCAGAAAAGTGTTTATTACATTCTGGGGAAGGTTTTAGTATACAACAAACAGAAATTCATTTAGCGCTTTTTGAAAAAACAACAAAACCGAGAAGACGTATTCGTTTCTTTCATCTTTCCATATTTGGAGGACTTTCAATCTCTGTTTTAACTGTGTTGCCGTTCCTTAATGGATTTGGGTGATAAGGAGGCACTAAAAAGTGGAATATAAAAACTTTTTTCGGAAGTCAGTGGCAATACAAAACAACAAACCGAACAAAGCCACCGACTTCCGAAACTAAAGTCACGTGTGTTCTGTGCTAAAGTTATTTATCACTTTTTAGTTTTTTTTAAGGCGGTTCTCTTTTTTCAATAATTTTTTTTTTGTCAATACGTTCTGAAATGACAACTATAATTGTATAAACATTTTAGATCGACTTAAATTGACAGCTCTTATTAATATCTCTCTCTTTCTTGTTTTATTGGAGAGAAAGAGATATAAATAGCTTAAAATAAGTTTAGCTCTTACTTTCACATCATCCACCTAGCCTTTACCCATCTATGTTGGAATCGGCTTCTAGTCTAACCGAATGCAGTTGAATACCAGTGTTTTACATGCAGCGACTGCCTATCTGACCTCCACAACCCAGTTACTGGGTAACACGATACCCCTTGGTAAGACTGGATGTTAGACTTATAGCTTTTGACTATTTATAACGACTGTCAAAGATCTACGAATGACAGCCGGAACAGCTGTACGTGGTTTCCGAAGCACGGAGATGTGTCAGTATGAAATGGATGGTTGCACATCTATTGACCAACCGCGGCAAGCTTAGCTTAACCGTGACCAGTCAATCTGTACGGCTTTTACTTAACTACGGGCCCCTCTTCTGCAACGGGGCAGAGTTACTTTCGAATTTATAATTAAGTATGGATGGCAAGTGAAAATCTACGTCGGCACTTATATTATAAAGAGTATTTTTATAACGAATAAACTCAAAAACTACTGGTCCGATTTCGAAAATTCTTTCACCATTAGAATGCTACGTTATCCCTGAGTAACATTCTATAATTATCAATTGTGAAAATTAGGGATCCTTGAGAATATTCACGCGGACGAAGTCGCGGGCAAAGTGCTAGTAAGTTGTATTTTTACTATAGTCCATTCGCGTTAAGAAAATAGCGAGTCATCGTTCATTGACCAGTCAGGTCACTAATACCAATCACACTATTTCCTTAACACAAATGGACTATAAATGAATTACTATTACAGGGAACCACCACCGCGGGGCACAGTGCGAAGCGCTCCTCAAACGCCATCGCTCGGAGAGAGAGAACGAATTGATATGTCACACAGTCTCGGTAAGTTGAAATACATTTTTTATTCAAGTAACAAATCCTTAAGCTAAAAAAAATATAGTAAGCTTTTTTGCTATACTCCATTTGTTATAACATTAAACAAATATTGTTACAACACTATCGTCATTTCAATGACAGCCGAGCCGCTTTCCTTTTTCTTTTCTCTTCTATAACTAATATTATCTGTCTTTAATTATTGTAAGTGGTGTAAACCGTGGTAATTAAAGTAAAAATAAATAAATCAATAAATAACTAAACTAGCATGTATAGCCCGACCATTTAAGGCGATGATATACGCCAGCGACCTTGAGCGACCAAAGAATCGTATGCGCTGCGTCCGTAACTCTCAAATTTTAGTCGAAAATATTAAATAAAAGCTACTTTAAAAAACTTAAAAAAAGGCGTATACTAAAAGATAGATAATAAAATGGTCTGTAAAATAGTGACAGTTTCGTTTAAATATACCTGATAGATTTTGTTTGATTATCAATTTGGTCCGCGTCAGACACAACTTCACGAGTTAATTAAACTATTTAATATGAACTTAACCAAAAATATTCCCATACTAAATGAATAAAACATTGACTGCCGGGCCAAAAATGTTGAAGGTAAAACCTTCACTAGCGTCGGTCACTGGTGACCGACATGGCGCTCAACGTGTTAAGAAAATATTCTAGTTTAACATATATTTTTTTTTCAAACAATTTACACTTTACATTTGGACGTGATTGTCAGTTTAAAATTTGTAAAAGTTGTAAAATTTGTAAAATTTGTAAAAGTAGTTTAAAAAAAAAAGCTTGTTAGCGCTTTAACTGAGACCGTTCCTGAGGTAACTGCGCGGTGCGGGAGGGGTGTCAGTTGTCACAAGTTGACGTATCAGTGAGCACTCGCATACGTCACCACACCCCTCCTGCACCGCGCAGGTACCTCAGAAGCGGTCTCAGTTAAGCGATCGGGCTAAAAATATTATAACTGAATTGCAGGTGTTTTAACAATACAATCTAATAATTTTAAGTATATCAAATAAAATCATTACTTTTATATCAAGGTATGGAAAGCATGGGTGGCGACGCCAGAAACTTCCATCAAAATCAAAGACCTACGACCAGTGAGTATGATAGCGCTTTTTTCTATATACCTATTGCTTCACAGAACTAAATAACAACACATTTAGGACTGATTGTACTCACTTTTGGGAACATTCGCATTCAACTCTTAATCTGACAAATACGCCTGTTTACCTATATTTTGACAAGATTTTAAAATTGGTGCCAATTCTGTTGTGCACGAAGTAAACTTACTTAGAGCTATTTATAGCTCTCCAATTAAACAAGAAAGATATTAATAAGTGCTGTCAATTTAAGTTGATCTGAAATGTTCATATGATTATAGTTGTCATTTAAGAACGTATTGATTAAAAATACGGTGAAATTCAAGAACAAACTAATTTGACATCTCTTACTTAGTTCTTATCTGTCGCCGTCCTTTTCTTCAGCTGCCTGGCAGTAAGTGATGCCAATAATCTAATTTTAGTTTAGTTTGTGAACAAGAGTATCGGCGTCATTAATAGGGTATTTTACTCTATGCGAGGAAAAATCTATAAATATGTTATTGAGACAGTTTAGGCATAAAGCAGTCGGAAAATGTAAGTTTTAGTTCATAAAATAACAAAACAAATTTTTAAATTCAATTCAAAGTTTTCAGTATTTTTAATCTGTTATAAAACACCGTGAAATAGTAGCGGCCATGTTATTACGCCATACGGCTGAGTAAACAAAAAATTGTCAACTGTCAGTTAACCGATTGGTGTAATATAGGCTTTGTACTTTTATTATTTTCGTAACCAACGTAATTTTTTCATTATTACACCTTTTACAAAATATGCTTTTAATTATTTTTAAATGATTTACAATTATCATATTTAATATGAGCTCATTTGATACAAAACGAACTGACGTCATTTACGCTGAGTAATATGGCGTCCAGTAAGAGGCGTTTTCGTCAAACTACGCGCGAAATTTGAAAATTTAAAATTTAGATGCATTTTAATGGCACTTATCGATTGAATAAAAATTTTGTGTTTTTTTTGGTGGCATATTAGCACTACAGAATTTCATTGAGACACTTTTCAAAAATGGGTGTAATACCCTATTGTCATTGAGATTATTAAGATTGCGACTCAATTTTGAATTAGGAATTGGCTTAATATTAATGAATTAGGAATTGGCCTAATATTAGGCCTAGCTTAATATTAATGAAGTTGGTATAATTTTAATAGGTCTATGTACACAGTGTTCTCTCACCGTATACTGAGTATGCTCCTGAAAACTGTCGGTTTAAGTGACTCGTCATGATATGACGTGTCATGTATGAAGTTCATAAAAGTAATCTTATTCCCGTCACTGAGTTAAAAATTCATAAACCCTGATATGTTTAAATTGAGGTTCATGGGATAAATCTACCTTCAGTATTTTTAGATAGTATTCGCTTGTTTTGAATGAATTTTGGATAGGTTATGATGCTATTTCTTGGTTTTATTGTCTTACGTACCTATTATGAAACTTAAAGGGAGCTGAGCAATTACATTTATGACCAATTTGTCAAGTAAAAAAATACACAATCGAAAAGGTAGAAGAACTCTTACTGGACATTCAGGTTCGACCATTCGCTTCACGAAATACCATTAATTAGGAGACTATCCTAGGGATAAAATCTCGCTACAGCCGGCGCGCTCCCTTGCACTCATTGTTCTTATACACGGAATAGAAAAAAAACAAGTGAAAGTGGCCACGCAGCTAAACCGCGAGAGCCACAATAAAATAATAACAACCTTGGCCAATTGACAACATTTCATATTTTTAACCTACTTGTATTATTACGTTATATAAAAGTAAATACAAATCAAGGGCACCCGTATTTTTCCGTTTTTAAAAATTATCTACTTTTCATTCATAATTTTAACTTTTAAATTAGGTGTATTCTAAAAAGACATAAGCGCCAAATGACGTCATACTTACGGTGGAACAGCGTTTTATCCTTTTCTTGACAATGACCCGAAAAACTATTATCATTATTAGTAGACTTCAATTATGTGACATTGACGTATGTCTTATTTGACGTTAATGTTTTCATAAAAACCATTGAAATGCTAATGCAAAGGTAAACTACCTCATTCCACCGTATATGTGACGTCATCGCATGCTTTTTGGTTTTAGGTACTTATTTTTCTCAGAAATGAAGAAATAATAAAATATACAAAATATATATTTGGACTCAGGATACGAAAATAAAGAAATGGTATTTTTTTTAAGGTCGTGTCAGTTTTGAAATGTTGTCAATTGTAATAAGCCTTAATTTTGTATGAACAACCAATTCAATTTTGACGAAAACCTTATTTGGTGTTCAAACATAATTAATACTTATTACAACTGACGAAGGTTGTTATTATTTTACATATATTCTGCATAATTGTGACACACGCGGCATAGGTAGCTGTGTGGGCACTTCTACTTGTTTTTTTCTATTCCGTGGTCTTATGGCAAAATGTAGTGACGTATAGCGCTCGTATCGATAAGCTTATAGAAAATTTAGAGCGATTTACGCTGCACATGAGTCACCCCCTCCCACCAGTTTGTTATCAATAGTATATCGCCTACACGTGCACATAACTATGACTGAAAATATTATTTATAACTTTACCTGTAGCGAAATTTTGTCCCTAGTATAAGAGGAAACATTCTTCATTCTTGGTAACAAGGTACTTATCTCCAAAACTAGATCAAGGTGTGTTATAACATTTTTGTGTATATGAATGTCCGCTTTTCATCGTGCAGTGGGTATAGACAACCGTAGTCTTCGCAGCGACCTGTTGTACGCAGCGGATTCGGTCACCAACGCGATGTCGACGCTCGTAAGGGAACTCAACTCCGGTTAGTTCGCGACACGATTTGTAACAGACATTCATAATGTCACCATCCTAGGCTTTGTTGACAAACAACAACAGCGATAATCGAAACATGAGATATAAAATAAATGGGAACGTAAGTCTGTCTGTTTGGTAACTCATGTAGAGGTATAATCTGAGGGTCTACTACGAAGTGACAAATCCGAAGTATCGACCGTATGTTCGGACGTTCCCTACTACTAACTTAATTCTATTTCGTTCGGTCGGTTCGTACCCGACCGAATGAGAATTTGAATAAAGACTTCTACTTTTGGGAGACTTTAGCCCTTAGCCAGTTGACGTCAACTGCTGAACGTAGGCCTCCTCCATATATTTCCACAACGACCGGTCTTGAGCCGGTTGCATCCAGTGCTTGCCTGTGGTTTTATTAAGGCCGTCTGTCCACTACATGGGGAGCCATCCCGCCCCGCGTTTTCTAGTCCGTAGATAAATAACTAAATAATAAAACGAATACACTGAAAGGTACATGTAACCAAAGAGTTGTCAACAGAAAGTTTTGGAGGTGACATTGTGAAAGGTCCGTTTGTTTTACCATCCTTATGTGGATAAAAATAAATACCTGACTTTGGAATATCGGTCTGTTATAAGGCATTGGGCATGCTTGTGTTCTTTTTTCAAATTGTACATACGGTTCGGGCTTGACAGTTGCGATTGACAGTTCGTGTAGAAAAGAGACAGAATAACATAATGTCAGAGCAGCAATTTGCTTGAGTAGCTTTCATTGGATAAGTATTATTGAACTAAAATTATAACAGAAATAGAGTTAAAAAAAACAGGGTATTCCTGCTGTGGATCATGATCAATTTGTCAATAATAACTGCTCGAGTATATTGATGGTCTGTTTGCCGTGACCACTTATACTTTCCTTAAACCATGCATTTTAAAGTTTTGGATCATTTTGAATGATTGGTGTTTTTTTTCTTTTAGTGGTCATTCATTCTAAAAATTATAGTAACGCGTTGTTATGTTTTCTGTTTTATTAAATGTCTATGTTAAGTAAATAAATATTAAACTTATGCTTTTATTGTATAACGGTCAATAAATTGGTCCACAAAATATAATTATCTAAACTTTTCCTTTCTTTTTGATTTGTATCAAATAATGTATCATTTAAAATCCAACTTTATATAAGGTGGACTTAGTATGATTTTTGTTTCCATACTTTAGGATGGACAAACGACAAGCGACATTTTGCCTAAAAATCCTTCCTCAAAGAATAACGTATAGGTCAATCGCAACTACATCCACCGTCTACTAATAACAAATAGCAGATACATAAACAACTGATACGATGTAAAAAGACACATCACATACGTTGAGTTGCACAAAACTGACATTAGTTTAACGGAGACTTTAAATTCATGCTATCCTTTACATTTTGTTTCAAAAAAGAAAGTGACAGCATCAATTTGAAGTCTCCGTTAAACTAATGTTGGTTTTGTGCAACTCACCAATAGCCGTTATCTACGTATTCTGTCCATCAAACTAAGTAGCATTGAGTATTTTTTTTGCTGGGAAACTGTAGTGTTGGTGTGAAAAATCACTGTTAATGGTAATGTTTGTGGCGCTATGTTATGCTGGCACTTCACATGGTGTATTTGTAGTAACATTCGCCTTATTTGGATAATACAAAATGTACCCTATTGTTTTTGAAATAAAGTCGACTTTGTACTATCCAAATAAGGCGAATATTTGCACAAATACGCCATGTGAATTGCCAGCATAACGTACGAAAAACATTAGGCATACGCGTGCATCCAATAGTAAGTCGTGGGGGGTAATTAAAATTTTGTTAGACTTTGACTTTGGTTTTCAATGTATCTCATCAATCAAACTATTTGTGTTGTGCAAGAGCTAAATTTATTTTAAGCTATTAAATAGCTTATAAATAATATATATATCTTATATATATCCATATATCTCTTTCTCTCCAATAAAACAAGATAGAGACAGATAATAAGATCTGTCAATTTAAGTTGATGTAAAATTTTCATACAATTATAGTTGTCATGTCAGAACAGATCATGTCAGTATAGATTAAAAACACGGCAAAGTTCAAAAAAAAACTAATTTGACATCTCTAACTTAGTTCTTATCTGTAACCGTCCTTTTCTTCAACTGCCTGGCAGTAAGAGATGTCAATTGTCTAATTTTAGTTTAGTTTGTGAACAAGGGAATATCTGCGCCAATATCTCCGTAACCTTAAGGTATAGTTCAGAACCAAAAAAATATCGCAATGATGGACAGAACATGTAACTGTTGGCTTTGTTGACCTTTTGACCGCCACAGTCACGTATACAGGGTGGCGATGGCAATAGCACAAAAAAAGATCATGGCAGGATTTGGTAATTTGGTGTAATTGTTTTTATTGAGCATTAATAATATTAAAAGACGCCACAAGTTGCCGCTCTTCTCACAAGTTAGTAAAGCAATATTTTAAATGGTGGGTTCTATTTTAGTTACATTTATATGCTCTTTAGAACGTTTGTTTATTTTTCGCTAATATGATTTGAAAGTGTCATAATATTCTTATGAACTAGTATTACGAGTATTTATATTTTTTTGTCGTGTCGTCATCCCCATCTTGTAGATGATAAACCAAATTGTGCCCAGCCCGCCACTGTCACGACTACATGACAGACTTCTATACGTAATTCCATAGAGTAGTAATTCGTAGCTTGGCGCCGTAGGCACGTAGCGGTTATAAGGTTGTTTAATGTGTTTTTTTTTAATCGATATATCTCCTGCACCATTTCCTCAGTAGTACAACTATACATGTTTTGCAGAGGGTTCTGATACGGAGGATACCGTAAAGGGAGACAGCAGAAAGCAAAGAGGTAAGATTTCTTTGTGATAGTCACCCATAGAGTAGGATGCACTTTTTTTGTTTGTTTTTTTTTTTGTATTCTACACTGCTCGGCTCCCTTTTTAGTGTTGTGTGTGTGTTTGTGTTATGGTTTGATTTGTTACTTTTTTTTACTTACTATTTTTTTTTACTATAAGTTTTAATAAAATTACCAGCCTTAAAAGACTCGAGTATTAGACCACGCTTTCTCAAGGCGTATGGCCGATTTTAGACTTATATTAATAAGAAGTTCGGGCTTTCTCACGATGTTATCTTTCACCGATGTCAATGATGTCCAAGATAAACTAAGGAAGTACATAATTATGCATTAAAAAGTGCAGTGAAGCATTGGTGCTTCCCGGGTGTCCAACCTGGGCGTCTTAAACTGCTAAACCATCGCAACATTGTCACTGAAGGTTTTATCCTCGGATAAATGTAAATTAATATTATTAATATTTCATACATGCTATTGCATCTTATATATATGTGCATTTCACATGACGTATTTATGCAAATATTCGCCATATTAGGATAACACAAAATGGACTTTATTTCAATAAGACGGTTCTCTTTTTACAAAAAAGTTTTTGGAACGAAGTTCCTTATCGCGCGTTGTGAAAGGGGGCTAGGCGGAAAAAATTCTTACGAAAAGTTGTCACGACACTTTTGTATATTTGATTTAAGAGCCATCTATTAACGTTATTGGCGCAACTGTGCTCTTCGAGATCGAATTACGAACGGCCAATAGATGGCGCAGAAATAATTTATTGGTCTTTCTATCTAAATAACTACGCATTGTACTAACATGTTAGAAAATGTTAATCTTTAAAATTACTTACTTACAATGTAAGCAGCCATAATAACTTTTCATTCCTCGTTTTTTTTTGCCCTGGCCACTTAAATTCACTTTAACGCATCACATTAATTAGTGAAGGAATTGTAATAAAATTTTATTACAATTCCTTCACTAATTAATCGAAAGGAACTTCGTTCCATCCGGGTGTCCCTTGACACCTCTCAAGTTTTTTTATTCTTTACTTTTTAGTGCCTCCTTATCACCCAAATCCATTAAGAAACGGCAACACAGTTAAAACAGAGATTGAAAGTCCTCCAAAGATGGAAAGATGGAAGAAACGAAAATGTCTTCTCGGTGTATGTTGTTTTTTTCAAAAAGCGCTGAAAAAAATTCTGTTTGTTGGATATTAAAACCTTCTCCCCAGAATGTAACTAACACTTTTCGGAAAACCGCATCAAAATCGGTTCAGCCAAACGGGAGATAATCGCGGACAAACATACGGGTCGAACTGAGAACCTCCTTTTTTTTAAGTCTGTTAAAAATAGGGTAAATTTTGTATTATCCAAATAAAGCGAATATTTGTACAAATACGCCATATGAAGTGCCAGCATTAAAGTTGTACAACATATTATGTGGTGTTGCGTCACCAGTTAGCATTTTTGGAACTTATACAATATCTTGTAATTGTTTACATCAGTGAAAACTATCTATATACATAAATAAAAATCAATTGTCGCATGTATGGAAGATCAATACTTGAGTACGGCTAGACCGATTTAGCTGTTTTTAGGTAGTAAACCAAGGAACCTTTAGTTTCGCCATGTCCGTCTGTCCGCAGCTTAGTTCAGAGGATATAGGTACCTATTAGAAATCTGTAATTTGGCATGGAGATATAGTATGTATCCCCGTCTTATATGTATCTTGATCATGCCGACAAAGGGGGAGACAAATATACTTGGGTACCTCCCATACACCCAATTTTTAGTTGTATTCGTAATTGTCACGACAAGGTCTGTAAGAAATATAAAAAAAATAAACCTTAGAAGTCGAAAATTGCACCCGTGATAAATCAGGGCAAGTCGCTATAAATAATAATTAAACACTGTTTTATTACCATTCATCTTTTTTATTTATATAAATATTTTACTACTCGTACATAGATAGGTCACCATAAGTACGAGTACTATCTGTAAATACACGTAAACAAACTGAAAAACAGGCTAGTTCAGATTTTACTAAACACCTCCTTTTTAACAAAGTAGATACATTTTTTTAAATGTATGTATTTAAGATGTCATATTCAACATTGTACCTACCGTTTTGCATGTAAATAAAAAGCATGTCGTTTTTTTTATAGACCTATTTTTTGTTATCTGTAGTTGTCATTGAATTATTTGTAATACTCTGCCCCACGGAACAGACCTTTATCTGTACTGTGCTCTGCAGTACTAAGTGCAAAAGCGGTATCTCAAAAAAATCGTAAAGTTGATTTTTATGTCAAAGTCAAAGTCAAAGCATTTATTTCAATTAAACCATTTACAGGCACTTTTGAATTGTCAAGGAGTCGGTCAGTTAGTCAGAAAGTTGAAGCTAGTTGCTCGTTCCAAAACGTAGGTAGGTCTCTATGGAGAAGAACGAGCAAGAAACTCCACGGACACTCTTTTAAAATCAGGTTTTTACAAAATACTGTTTACATTATTCTTGTTGCTTCTATATGTGAAAACAATGAAGGTAATCTAGAAATACAAAATATAAAAAATAATCAAGAAAAAACCATGGCAGTTAAGAGTTGACCAATCTCTACTGACAGCGCCCGTTCACGAACATGACGCGTGAATCAGCACCATTCAGCTCAACCATTTTAGAGGGAGCTGAATGATCCAACACACGCGCCACCACCAGCGAGACATTTGAGTGAGCATGACAATTCTCTCAACCGCCATGCTCATTTATGTCAAACACATAATAATTTACTAAAAATATGGCTCCATGGTACTCACATTTACAAAATTGAAATAATGCTGCTAAATTATACAAAACTAAGGTTTCCAATGTTTCTAAAATGTCGAAAAAGTAATTAAAATATATTTGTGTATAATAATAACGATACTCGTTACTCATGTCAATAAAAAAAGGGGTAGGAAACAACATTCCTCCAATTAGGAAATTCCCTAAACCCTTTTCCCTATGCCATCGGATAGCTTTAAAAAATATGCATCTAATGAACTAAGCCTTTTAGCGCAATCTCAACTAAATAGAAGATCCGATGGCATAAAAATCAACTTTACGATTTTTTTGTGATACCGCTTTTGCGCGTCGTAGGGCAGTACTGTAAGAAATAGTTAATGGATTTTTTCTTTCAAGTTGCAAGTCAAAAACTCGTGTCATGGTAAAAATATTTATCAGCCAACAATATCGATAGGAAAGACAGCGTATTTGAAAAAATACTATACAAATGGCTCCTTTATATTTATCTTTGTATAGAATAGAGTAGAGGACTCTGTGAAGGAGTTCGCCCAGTGTAGTACTACTATCGTATACGGTAGTTTACTAGAATCAAATTTTCTCATAATTATGACGTTGAAAAATGCCTTTAAGGGTGAAGCCAGACGAGCGTAAGTTTTTGAGTTGTGAGTCGCGTTAGTTCTGCTACATTCGGTTTCGGTTTTATATAAAAATCCTGTTTCGTTCACACGGCGACGCAAAATGAGTTGTCTGCCGACTCACACGCACAATCCCGGCTGAATTGAGTTCGCGGCGAAGGAATCGACAGTCAATCACGGAACGCGTGGGAGTGAATACGTTAATTTCTTTGTCACAATGTTTGTAGACATTAAAAAATTGATAATTGAAGTTCATACGAGACATGAAACTGTCCGCGCATCAGTCTTTCACTGTTGAGCGGATTCACCCAGTATTTTCTTTTCTCATCATCTTCTGTGTCTTTGCTATATGATTCGTAAATACACAACGTTTTAATTATATCCATTGCACTACACAAACACCCAGTACAAGCGTTGAAAAGCAACTGAATAAATTACGCTCGTCTGGCAGCTCAACAAAATTTGTACCGAGCAGAATTTACGCGACCGAAATTAAGCGACTCACAACTCAATAAATTACGCTCGTCTGGCTTCACCCTTAATGATCTAATTGAAAGAAATGATTTGACTTTGACTTTAACATCACCTGCGCCGTCAGTTTATTTACCATCCAAGGCATTAATAAAATAAGCGCCGATCACATATCAAAGTGTTGCTGAATGTCGAATGTTTAATGTTATTAGATTTCGAGGAAGATGATGACAGCGACGAGCCGATGCCGCGGCCGCAACCTCCGCGCCACTATCTACACGACAACAACGTACAGGTAAATTGAGGAAAAAGTGATTCTTACTTAAGTAGGTACTAGCGGGCCCGGCAGACGTTGTCCTGCCCTGAAAATAAAAAAAAAAACTGACTACAGCGCCACTTACCGGGTTCAATTGTTAATCTAAACCATTCTCGAATCCACTGGAACACACACAAATAATTTCATCAAAATCGATTCAGCCGTTTAAGAGGACTTCACTTTCATACACACGCACAGAAGATTTTTATATATAAGATTTTTCATTTAAAAATATATAAAAATAATGTACAGTTAGCAAAAGAGATAGGTATGCAAGGTCGTCAGATATAGTTAAAATTTACTTAGAAACCTTAGAAATTATAGAGAATAAACATTCCAATGATTTAATTTAATTTCATCCGAAAACATCCATCGGTTTCTAAGTAAACTTCAACCATTTCCAATGACCTGCATACCTATCTCTTTTGCTAACTGTACTATATCCTAGCTTGCTTTTCGTCCATATGATCAGAGCATAAAGAGCAGCAATGAGCTCGAGAAGTTCCTATTTATTTTTGAAAGTGCAGCAGACATAGAGTTCAAAATTGCATGATAGGGTAGATGACACCACCTGTCAATATTGACATAATTTTTATGAGCTGTCAAAACATAAAGATAACCCGTAGACTTACCCACTCCTTTTATTAATATATTTATTTTATGTTGACCGGTTACGTTGGTTTTTATTCATCTCCACGTAACCTCCACGTCACATTGTAAAATACCCTATTGTATCTTGCAAATAATTTTCGACTCTCCTGTTATGTTATGTATTTCAGTTCATTATCAATTAATAAGTTAGTGAAGACTGCTGGAGCATTTGCTGCTTAAACTGAGTTGGTTCTTAGACAAAATAAGTGGATAAGCCCAAGCAACTATCATGCACGTGTCCCGCACAACCCGAATTTAAGCCTTAATACAATTCACGAAGGTTGTTATTACTTTACATATTTTCCGCATAATTGTGACACGTGCGGGATAGTTGCGTGGGATTATCCACTTGTTTTGTCTATTTGGCTCCAGCACACTTCACTAACCTATTAAATTCAATCATCATATATAACCGCAGAGTCGAAAATTATTTGCAAGATACAATTCTACGCAGCATTTATCTTGCACGCAATTTTGTTTTTATTCCGTGTTCTTTATGCACTAGCAGAGATAGAACACATTTTTTTTATTTTGTTTTTTGTTGCTTAAGTTATTATTGTTTTGCAATTAGTGGTCCTCTATTTTATTTCAGAACGTCACACCCAGTGTTGAAATGCGATCATAAGCTTGCTTGAGGTTTGTTTTATTTTTGCTTTCTTTGTATTTCTTTGCATTATTTTATTGTGAATCGTCACTTTATTTTTTGTTTTTTTTTTTTTGCTTAAAAAATGGCGACAATAATTATAGTAAGAATAGCGATTTGGCTCATTTTTGGAGGTTTAAGAAAATGTAAAGAGTATGAGATTTGACAGAACAGCATCTTTTTATATTTTTCTTTTCCTTTTTTTTCGTAAATCTTCATTTTATAAGAACGTTGAACTATGTATACCACGCATCTTCATAAGTAGGCAAAATATTATTTTCTAATGACCGATGATTTTTGTTTCAAAAATTAATCATGTAAACAAACTGCTAGGATGTTTTCGCAATAAATTTGATTGTATTATAACAATAGCACAATATTTCAGGACACGCCCCCACCACTGCCCGCGCGCACCGGTCACTACTACCCGCGCACATAGCTACATCACTAACGTATGTACTTATATAACTATATTATATACTGTAACTACACTACATAGACGTTATCCTATTATATACCTAGCTACACTGGTTTGTACCTTAAAACATGACAGTATTAGCTAGGAAATCAGTTGATGTTCTACTGTTTTTTTTATTCACGTTTTTGTCAAAATATCGATAAATTCGTGATTCGTGTCGTGTATTGAGTTACTAGATACTTTAGAGAAGGCAATATTTAAATGAGTTGTTGTCATTGAAAATGTTTCTCCTGTGAATCTGGTTTGTATTATGCCTGTAATTTAGGGTTAGGCTAGTAATTTTAGAAGTCATATTATGTTAGCTTAGTTCTGGGAAAATGAGCCAAGCCACAATCACAATAAAGTACGTCAAACAAACCAAACAATCAAACTTACGCCGAGGATATGCCAAGTGTGTTATGCTGGCACTTCACATGGAGTATTTGTGCAAATATTCGCCTAATTTGGATAATACAAAATATACCATATCTGTATTGAAATTAAGTCGATATTTTACTATTCAAATAAGACGAATATTTGCACAAATACGCCATGTGAAGTGCCAGCATTACATCCATTCTCCGACGTTTCGCTCTTGGCAGAGCTGTCGTGGTTACGTCGAGGCATCCACTTTGGTGGTAAAAGCGGACACAAATATTAAAATAACAAATATGGGTGTGTGTTCTACGTATGTACAAAATCCAGAATTTCGGATCGATAAAGTTTTTTTTTCAACAAATCACATGCCTAGACTTAAAATCGGTCTTTAATTATCCTATATTTGAACTTCGAAAGCAAAAGATTTTTGGAGATAATCTACTTGTTTTTAAATCTCTATTTTTGTCAAATCAAATCAAATCTCTTTATTGCATTCATGTGTGTACATTTAGTTGTTATAATATGGTAAGTTCCAACATGAAACCATGTCCATAGGTTGATTGTACATGTGGACAGTGTTAACTGTACTGTAGATAAAAAATTGTTGGTTTGTATTGTTAGAACCAAACTATCTATGTAAAGAATAAAAGTTTTTCAGCTGTTTACATCCTTTAGTTTCTAAATCATCTACCACTTGACTAAATTGCAGGCATATTGCAAGACATGTTTAAAAAAAAATTTGGGTATAGTGACATATTCTCAATTGATTCAAGGTTGGAGTTGTAATCAAACGGATTAAGCCGATGATTATTAAATTAATTTTAAATTGAGGCGAGATGTTGAATGTGTGGATTTTAGTTCAGTATTAGAACTTATGAAAATGTACAACTTGATGGTTTCGGGGTCTTACTAATGGGCAAATTATGTCAATAATTCTTTCTAGACGAATATTGACTTTATGATAATGCATTCAAAGTTGATTTCAGAACGACAAAACGATTAAAACCGTCATAAAATATTATGTACTTAGTTTAAAAACTGAACTATTTGCAATCAAATAAATTAATAAATTAAACATGTTGACGTTAAACGAAAATTCAATATTGATTCATGAGAACAAAACGTATTTTTTTAATGACATTAAGCATATTTTAATTATTTATATAAATATAGATAGCCCAGAGTCCAGACATACATTACCATTAGTAAGACCTAGAATGTCATTGACCCCCGGGTTTTCGAGCGAATAATTTGAAAATTTGTCAAGCACGCGTAATCTAATGGGATTGGTTGATCGAATTATCTGTTAACCAATCATAGCAGCTTACGAGCTTTGTAATTCTTCGTTCGTCCGAGAAGCCGGGGGTAAACTGTATGTTATTTACATAATATAATTGTACTGAAGAGCTGTCAATGATTGTTTAGTAGAGAAATTATTTATGTCTGTACATATATATATTTTAAGGACGTGTTCCGCTTACTGTGTCTAGTCCCGGAGCTATGAAATTCGTTTAAAATTTTATCTATTATATATATAAAGTGTGGCAGAACTTTTTACTACCTCTGCAATACTATACTCGTGCATGTAATTAATATAATTGGTGTTAATTGTTTTCGGGTGGAGTTTTAACTGAATACTAGAAAAGGAAATATAATATTTTTATAATACCTAATATTTTTTTCCCCAATTCGCCGTTAATAAAAAAAAGGATTTTTAAAACCCACCTGAAGATTAATGTCACTTTAACTCTCGAACTCTAAAAGCTATTTGTACTAAATGCGCTTACACTTATAACTATGACTATAATTACGTCTATTATTTGACATATTACTTTCTTGTCTTCCATGCGTCAATTCCTTCCAATATATTGTACAAACTTGTCAATTGATACTTCCCTGCAGACGTCTGTGTTCTTACCCATTTGTATTTTATAAATTGTAATGGGTTCGGTAGTAGTGTGAATGTTTTATGAAAAAAATAAAACAAATTGTGACGTAGAATACCAATTTAAAAATATTAATTGATATTGATTAAAAGAAAATCTTGCATTTTACTTGGTGACAGCAAAAAAGGTTTTAACTGACTATTGGTCAAATACTCAAACGCTACTTAATTTTAAGATGCCGTTAAGTCTCGTACTGTCACAGTAACTTTAACATAAAGTGATAGAGACAGCACGAGTGCTGAACTCTTATGCTGTTTGGTAGATTACCTATAGATGTTTATATGGTTTCGTCGGTCTGTGGTGCGGTTACCGAAGGAAGGTTCTAGGTTCGTAAACGTAGTATTCAATATGTTTTTGATTAAAACATTTATACTTTCTACCAACGAAATTATTTTAACAAAATGATGTCTTAATTTTAACATGCACCAGAAATTATACTCCAGCATTGTGCAGTTTTCTTCTTCGACTAATATTACTTGTCAGCAATGTTCAAAATCGACTTCCAATTGCGTGCTAATAATTACTTAAGCATTTTAAAACCGTAACATTCCTTTGCATTTAGAATCAAAATTGTTAAAAAACAGCTTACCCTTAAGTTTTTATTGATGATTATTTTCTTGTTTTATTACAATTATTAATACAGCTTCGTTTTAGTATTAATGATGCTTTTATTTTATTAAATGGCTAATACTTGTCTTTGGACATGTAAGAAGGCAAACTGTTATAATATTGTGGATAACTATATAGTTCAAAGAATGACATTATCTGTGACAAAGGCATAGTAATGATAATGTAATAATAATAAAAATAACATTAATGAAATAAATAAATTACCTTTATTTAAGGGGCAGTCAATAGCCAACTAGCACCACTCATCATTTTATTTGTTTACTCCTAAATCAGAACAAATAAAAAAAAAATCTGTACCTACTTAATTTTAGCGTTTAGCGTTAATTATGAAATTCCAAATAATGGAAAGTTACTCCAAAAAGAATACAGGTAATTTAACAGTTAAGAGCGACCAACCCGTCATATTTCCCTCATAATAGTTATAACAAATTATTTTCCAAATATTTTTAACACACAGGTATCTTGTGGTTTAAATCTAGGTTTGTATGAACCAAAATTATACTTTTTTTTTTAATTATTCTTTTGAATCAAATTCAGTAAACACGTCCGAAAATCAGCGTTTTGAACAATTTTATCTGAACTTTAACCGGTCATAATGCACTGATACAATGAAAAAGTAAAAAAAAAACAGCTTCATAGACACCTTGCACATGTAATGGAGATTCTAAATTAGAAACATTTTGACCAAAAACTTGTAAGGCAAGGCTTTTTCAAAATAACGTACCTATGTCCTGGAACCAGTTATATGAAATTTCCGCGCGCCAATTTTCCTTTGATGTTATCGCGTTCTCACTCACTGGTTTGCTTTCGAGCTTTGCGTTAATTGAAACAAAAAAAATTTCAATCACGCTCGCGTTAAAGTTTGTTCGATGGGAATGGGCGCTCTTAAGTACAGTTATTGATTTTTTTTTTAATTTTTAATTTTTAACTAAATGCTTTATGAATTATAAAAAAACTAGCTGACCCTACAGACGTTGTCCTGTCCCTATCTACCTACCTATACCTTCCTACCCTACCCTATACCCATACCTACCTAGGTAGGTAGGTAGGTATGGGTATAGGGTATGTAATGTATGTGTGGGTAGGTAAGTTGTTGCCCTACCTATACCTACCTACCTACCTAGGTAAGGTAGGTAATGCAAATATATCCAAGGAATATAAAAAGTTTCATACAAACTTTTATCCCCTATTTCACCCCCTTGGGGGTTGAATTTTGAAAAATCTTTCCTTAGTGGATGCCTTCGTCATAAGAGGAATACGTGTAGGAAATTTCAATTTTCTAGCTTTAAGGGTTTGGCCTGTGCGTTGATACATCAGTCAATCACTTTTGCCTTTTATATATATAGATTATCTGCACATATCCATAATACAGTTTGTCTTATTTTTGCCCAAAGTACGCTTGCGCAGTTTTAAAACTCCCGCCTTAATCTTTAGGGAAAGATCGGTACTTAATTTTAGCGTTTAGCGTTAATTATGAAATTCCAAATAATGGAAAGTTACTCCAAAAAGAATACAGGTAATTTAACAGTTAAGAGCGACCAACCCGTCATATTTCCCTCATAATAGTTATAACAAATTATTTTCCAAATATTTTTAACACACAGGTATCTTGTGGTTTAAATCTAGGTTTGTATGAACCAAAATTATACTTTTTTTTTTAATTATACTTTTGAATCAAATTCAGTAAACACGTCCGAAAATCAGCGTTTTGAACAATTTTATCTGAACTTTAACCGGTCATAATGCACTGATACAATGAAAAAGTAAAAAAAAAACAGCTTCATAGACACCTTGCACATGTAATGGAGATTCTAAATTAGAAACATTTTGACCAAAAACTTGTAAGGCAAGGCTTTTTCAAAATAACGTACCTATGTCCTGGAACCAGTTATATGAAATTTCCGCGCGCCAATTTTCCTTTGATGTTATCGCGTTCTCACTCACTGGTTTGCTTTCGAGCTTTGCGTTAATTGAAACAAAAAAAATTTCAATCACGCTCGCGTTAAAGTTTGTTCGATGGGAATGGGCGCTCTTAAGTACAGTTATTGATTTTTTTTTTAATTCCGATTTAGGAGTCAAGGAAATGAAATTGGTGGCGCTAATTGGCTCTTGTCTGCTCCTTAATGAATTTAAACCCTTAATGAACTTAAACCTTATTTGTAACTAAATGCTTTATGAATTATAAAAAAACTAGCTGACCCTACAGACGTTGTCCTGTCCCTATCTACCTACCTATACCTTCCTACCCTACCCTATACCCATACCTACCTAGGTAGGTAGGTAGGTATGGGTATAGGGTATGTAATGTATGTGTGGGTAGGTAAGTTGTTGCCCTACCTATACCTACCTACCTACCTAGGTAAGGTAGGTAATGCAAATATATCCAAGGAATATAAAAAGTTTCATACAAACTTTTATCCCCTATTTCACCCCCTTGGGGGTTGAATTTTGAAAAATCTTTCCTTAGTGGATGCCTTCGTCATAAGAGGAATACGTGTAGGAAATTTCAATTTTCTAGCTTTAAGGGTTTGGCCTGTGCGTTGATACATCAGTCAATCACTTTTGCCTTTTATATATATAGATTATCTGCACATATCCATAATACAGTTTGTCTTATTTTTGCCCAAAGTACGCTTGCGCAGTTTTAAAACTCCCGCCTTAATCTTTAGGGAAAGATCGGCAAAACGAGTTCACCCGAAGTCTAACAAGTACTTATTATTGTTATCATTTGCTCATACATCACCCATTGAAGACTGACGCATAGATTGAATATGTCTCACCGACTATACAAACCAAAATTGCTACGAGCCAAAATGTTTGATAGGTTTTTTTTTATGTGGCAGCTTTTTTATTTTAGTTTTAGGTTTTGTAGGGTTGGTATTTATGGTTTAATTTACAAAATAAATTATTTCATAAGTATCAGTTTAGTTTTTATGGCGTTTTTCGCTATAGTTTATTTGACAAATACTTTTAACATAGTTTTAGTTTATTGTACCCACTAATTGCTCATTTCACACATTCTGCAAACCCGATTATCACAAAAGACAGCGAAAAAGTGTAAAAAATCTTTGTTTAAATTGGATTTTCGGGTATATTTATATCTTAGGCTAAGTATCTGCATATCATTTTACTTTTTGAAACGAATATGTTATATTAGTGCAATATTGTTATAAATGGTTCGAGAAAGGAGTCTTGCCGGAATGTGATCGAATTGTTTTTATTTTATTAAGTTTTTATTAGATCTGTTATTTGGGAAAAATTATGCGGCAACTATATTTTTAATTTTTTAATGTCAATCCAAAGCATATTATTAGCTATAGGAATAGTTTTTAAGTGATTATGTACTTATAAAAGTCAGACAAATAGAGAATACCTATACTTATTGTATTTTAGGGCAAAATTCGTATTTAAATGTAATGTAAGTAATAGTTTGAAAACCTCGATATACTCTACTATTTCATTACATTCATTTGTCGAATTTTAGCCCCATTGAAAATGTTTTCATATAATTTTCGACCTTATTCTTCAGATTGAGTTATAAAATGATAAAACCAAGTACTGATGAACTAAGGTCATAACATTTACACATGTTAAGAACCTTTTATTGTTTACATGTACTATGTTTTTGTAAACTAACCTCCCCCCCCCCCCTACCATACTTGACGTGATAAATAAAGTAATCAGGATACTAAATATTATGACAGTTTTATAAATAGTAAAGTTTGCCTAATTAATTATCACCTGTACTTATATAAATTGAAGTCTCCTCCTAAAAAAAAACAAAAAGAACTAAAACCACATTAGAAATATGTTTTAAATTAATATAGCAAATTCACTAACAAAATAAAATTGAATTGTGTACAAAAGAAGCAGGTGGCGTGTTTTTAAAATAAAACATCTGCACGGTCTATATTTACAAAATAGAATTAACTTCGAAATCTTCGGGGTTTTTTGGAAATCAGGTTCGGTACTTGACGCACTTATGCTTTGTCTATGGGAAATCTCTGGTATTGCAAATGTCCAGCAGTGACCACATCCATCAGGAGGGCCACCAAGTTATTTGTCATTGAAAACATATTAAAACTCTTTTCAACATTAATTTCAGACACTGTCTTCATGAATGCAAAATATGTATATTCCATTTTTAAATTCCATTTAAGTACAGGTGAAAATAAGGCTCAGTCGTCACAAATGTAAATGGATACCTTCAAACTAAAGTTGCATAAGTACATAATAATCTTTTATACTATGCGTATTATAGATTTTGTAATAGCGTAGTCACGTAGTTGTATGTTAACGTCTTAAGATGTATTAATAACTATTGTGTACTAATAATGTTTAAACTAAATCTTTGCATAATTAGCGATTGTGGTAAAAAAACATGCATAATATAATATTTGTAAGTAGTAGTTTAAAAGTTTATTTAATGATCTGGCTTAAAGACTAGACAGGTTTTTATGACCGTAAGTAAATAAAATATTTGATAATGCAAACATATATTACGAATGTCTCCTAATAAAATCAGCATTTTGTCATTGTGTATAAAAACCTCAAGAATTACAAATTGAGCAAAGATTTAGTGGAGTATTATCTATTTATGTATGTATAATCTATTTATAGGAGAAAGCACAAATTTCAGAAATAAAAAGAACACTCATTTTCTATAATAATCGTGATCGTCGTTTTATATAAAAAATAAACTTCCATTTTTTATCAATGTCGTATACGTTAGAACACAGAATCATTATGTACTATGTATGTAATATATAACCAAAAATAATCGAGTGTTTTGTATAAAATCTCTTCGAACTGTTCAAGAAAGGTAGTCTTGCTTTGTACTTGTGCCGGCAGATGGCAGCACACGGTATTGGTATGAAATTGTCGTTAAGATTAGAAATGTATTATTTTGAGAATTAATATTGTCTCTCCTAAATCTTAGCAAGATTCTACTTTGTTTTGATACATAAAATTAATAATTATTGAAGGCTACCTAAATCTAAATAATTTGACTGTTCAATGACATAAGTGCTACAAAAAGCAAAAAGCAGACATAAATTCCATTATTCCTATTGAAAAGCGAAAAGGTTGTGACTTCAACGAATGGCTTGAATTTTGAGAGTTTATCCGGAATACATATTTATTTATAGAAAAGTTTATTGGATTGTAGATATTTAATGCAAAGTGAGACTGTCTTTCAGGCGAGGCTTATATGTACTTACACATGATACTGTAAGAACTTGATCATTGCAATTGTAAACATTCCATTGCTTGTGAATCCGTTGTTTTATTTAAGACTACTAAAACCTCATCCATGAAAATTAATCCTACAAATTCATTATTTACTTTTTCAATTATTAACTATCTGTATACTTATTTTCAAACCACTTTACCGATTTTTTTTTTTGTTAGCCTATTTTGTCCCACTTCTGGGCAAAGGCCATGCCTTCCATCTGAATAGCTTTTCATCTTAATAAATACAACGCTTAAAAATAAATATGTTATGTACAATGGAAGGCTCACAGGGCATCAAAAAATTCGTCCGCATCGCTCTCAATGGGACAAGTGCTCAAAAGGTTAGCAGCATTACCACGTTGAATGGCAATGCTAGTTCTGGTCACGTGAAGAGTCGACTTGAAAGCAATAAACTAACTGCAATTGGTGAAAACAAGTGAAACAAAACAATTTACATAAAATACTAATTTATTTCTCAGGTCCTTTTGTCATACAATTTTGACAAATTAATATAAAATAGTACAAAAAAGACAATCTAAAACTTCTAACGTTCTAACAATTTAGCACTTGAGTACATACCTCAGTGAAATGGCAATTTTATGCGTGAGTTTTCACGTATATGGGGCGACTGGTAATTAGTGTACGATACTTAAACACGTGATTGTGTTCATGATAATAAACAACGTTCCCAAAGAAAAAATGTTTTTTTTTACTGGTTCTACTGGCTAACAGCTGGTCAAAGGCGTGCGCGCGCGGCTGTTGTGTTATTGAAATAAAAGTGAACCAGTACAAAAACATTTTTTCTTTGGGAAAGTTGTTCGTTATTATGAACATAATCACGTGTTTAAGTATCGTACACTAATTACCAGTCGCTCGATATAGTCATAATTGGCTTAAATATACATATTTACTGGTTTGCTCGACAAATTGGTCTGGGCCAACAAGACTTGATGATAGAATGTGGCCAGGTTACCAAATTAGTATTTTTCGAATCTAAATGTGACCCTTATACCTGTTTCTTTATTCAAAATTATAGTTACTGTGAGAGCCTTTTTCAGTCTGTAACCTTAAAAAAGGTTAAAATTTTGGTGGACAGCAAGAGGACTAACTACTTACAATTACGCAGCTGAGTATTAGTGCAAGCTCACTCACATAATTAAATAAATTATCTGATTACATTCTTCTACGCTCTAAACTACAGTATAAGTCTTTAGATCCTAGAAGTTAGTAGGTTGCTAGCAATGATTTCAAAAGGAAGGATACGCCCATTAGAACATTTTAAACAAACGTTCATGGAACAAGCAAAAGTAGCGACATCTGTCAAAACTCATACAATGTCGACTGACTCGCGTTACCCGTTGGCCCTAAATTGTCATTTTTAGGGCCAACGCGCTGGTGCCATTAGGTCGTGCGGTTGGCCTGGTCCTAACGCAGTAATATATATGACAATGGTTACTAGACATACGCGGAGATTGTGAGCTCTGACAACTAGAAGAAAAGCAGTCAATATTTAGCTCTTCGACCCTTGTATAACTGAGTGAGCTTGCCGAATGCAAAACATCTACAAAAAACTAGATCTACACACAATAAGTGCAAAATATCACTGTAAAGCCAACGTTCAAATCTAACTGAACTAGCACTCAATACATTACACAAGCGACACCTAACCTCAAAAATAATACCGACATAACAAATGACGTCATCATCTACAGTTTTGTGACGTCAGCCTCGCAGTCTTTTTCTTTGCTCTTAATTTTGCTGTCTTTGCCCCCGATTTCCGCGTAGATTTCGTCTAGGGACCTCATCTTGGTCTCTGGGACTACGCAGACGATGTAAATGGTGCTGACTAGGCATACTGCTGAGAATAACCAGAAGATGAGGTAGAGACCTACTGAGGCGGCGATTGGCTGAAACACTCGTAGTTCTACGGACATGAGACCACAGGCGAAGGCGATGACTATCGCTGTCACTGTGCCGCGGAGCTGGAAAAAAAAGGCTTTTAATTTAAGCACGATGTATCATTTAACATAACTGTAAATAGACCTGTCAGCTGTCAGTCACCATAGAGTGTAATAATAGCCACACATGTTAAGATGAATAAGGCTTGTTACACGTACCACAAGTCCACAACTACACCACATCGCAGCGTCAAAAGGTGGTCAAGCAGTGGTTAGGTAAGTGTGTGACGCTGCGGATTTTTGTAGCTGCTTTGTCGTACCGACATAGTGGTTCGTGTGAATTAAACTATTTATTTATTTATTAAAAAATAGTGACAGACTACATGTTTTTGACTCCTAGGAGACCCTAACGCACAACGCGTGGCGTTACGTGACGCCGTTGTGACCACAAATGACTTAGATACTTGCACTAATTCATCCTACACACGTTAATGTATACTTGTGCGAGTTTAAATTTGGGCAAACTTATCGTTACGTGTGTGGTCTGTCTGGATAACATCGTTATTACCGATTTTAGAAACTCTTGCCTGAACTAAAATTCATACAATTTATAAAGTCATTAAAATATCGGAATTATACAAACCTGGAAGGAGAACATCTCCGTCATAATAACGAAGGGTACAGGCTGCAACCCAGCTGCGTCACAGTATATGCACAAGCAGAGAGCAACGATCGGCAGCCATGATGCAGTCTCTGTGACCGCGCCCACGTGTGCGTAGAACCACGCCCCTAGAGCGCACATGGCTATGCCGGATACTAGGCAGGTTGTTCCCAGTAGGGGCTGAGGAGAGAAATAAAAGCTGTATATCTGTGGAAGCTATAATATATTCGTTATCAACAGGCATCCATGGTCAGCTCCACAAACCTATCCCTCTCGAGGGTTCATAATGCCTGTCGCAGTCTTCATGTAAAACCTAACTTAGGTACTTGCCACAGTTGCCAAGTGACACCGTGCACACAAGCCGGCAGGATAACAAACAACCGCGCGCCAACAAAAACTATCGTCCATGTGCAGTACGACACCCGCACCGCACCGTTCCGGTTCCGCATAAGTCCAGTACTAAACGCTTAAGGGGAAGGCGCCAGGTTACCCCGCAAAGAATCATGTCCAGCTTTGACCTGAACATTTTCTAACACGTCTAGTGATGTAAATTATCTTAAAAAAATGCTTTGTTTTTGCTTATTTCATATTGCTTAGTTGAATTTTCAAATAAATCCAGGAAAAAACAATATTATTATGTTTATCATTCTCAGTAGATTTTTGGAAACGGAACGTATGTAAAACACGTTCCGTTTAGTTTTATAGACTTGCAAACGGAACGTGTTTTACCGACGTTCCATTTCACAGAATACGAAAAACTGGTTCGTTCGTCATGTGGTTAAAGAATGTTCAAAACAACAGATAGATATATTTATTTTACTCTACTAATTAATTTATCAGTACCTATGATTTCTTTATTGTTTTATAGTGAGATGTGGGAAGAAAAGAAAGTGTACATTTGAAAGGTTACGCGTAAAATGAACTTTGGAGTGACCGGCTGTCATGTCATTTGTTTGACGTTTTGCGTTTTTGCAGTTGTTCGTTCTTGATAAATAATTATTGTACTGTGCTGTGCTAGTTTGAATTTTCTGATACCCTTAAAACTTTTGCATTTTCCACGGACTCACGATACCTACTGCCGATGATTACTTTGGCCAGTGTCATACGGATACCGATTAGTGCGTTTTAATTGGGATCTAAGACGTTATCGCTCTTCATGGAAAGCGCTATAAAGTCGTCTACGAGATTGTTTTGTATAAACCACAGAATACTCAATAGTACTACGGTATAAACTGCAACATATATTATATATGTGTGTTAATATAATACGCTTTGGCATTATCGGGCCCTTTAGCTTGATAGCAGAGTCATCTCGCTAATTAGCACTTGGATATCTCCAGTAATAGTAAGTATAATAACAATCAAGTAACCTAACGATTTAGTAATCCAACATGATTGTTTTATAAAAAAGGATTTATATACAGAAGTGGTAAAATATATTTTTTTAAATTACATGAAAAATAGAACAAGTAAATATAACTAGTACTACTAGAAATAGGGGATGCCTCTAAGATGACCCACTGACCCAATGTGATGTAGTACATGTAGATTTTCCCCATGTTAAGCTAAAGTGTTCTTTTAGACAGGTGTTGCTTAAGACAAAACATGTAAAAATATACTTATTTCTATTGTAGAAATCAAAATCTCATAATTGATTTGTTTTGCAGATAAAGGCAGAAGGTTACATTTGTTAAGCATGTTTTGACATATCCATGCAGACTATTAATACTCAGATTCATGGAAACAATGGGTGTGATCCATCTGCCGGTTCATCTCACGGTAGTCATGTTCAAGTATGCCCCGTTTATGGATGATCATTGCTCAATCGTCAAAGAGCACACCACATTCTCCGAGCAAACTCATCGAACCTCATGCTATGGATGATAAACTTATTCAAACTAATTCAGCTCCTCGTCAGGTTTGTATTTAAATAATTAAAATCATTTCATGCACTTTTTTCTTTAAATATCACGTTCTAATTCATTACTTTACTAGGTATGTCACTGCATTTATTATAAATATGTTGTTTTTTTGTTGACAGATATCACAATTTCACTGTCTATGCAATGCCTGTTGGTTGCCATTTAAAAGAAACTCTTTCAACAGCAACAGGATAAGAGAAGAGACTTAGACAGTGATGAGACTTTATGGTGAAACAATAACAAAAAGTGGAATAGTCTGTTGATCCAGTCCATGTTCCAGAAATACAACCTCCCCCACTTCCTGCAAGCACAGATTAGAGGCATGAAAAGGAATCATCTGTAGAATCAGTTTCAGTTCCAGAGCTTCATTCTCAACAATCCCAAACCCAACCAAAAGTTTTGTGCATTTTATGGGTGTAACAATGACACAAATTGTATACCTAGGTTAGGCAGTGGGGAAAATTCACTTAGAAAATTCGAAAATAACATCAAGACATAATATCTTAAGATGTCAGTACTATGTGTACATTTTGATAGCAAATGGTATTAATGTACGAGAAGGCATTATGGAGTATTGCTGCAAATGCACTGTAGGCCGTCGCGCTGTGGCTCTAGCGGTATTTTTAGTTGACGTGATTGTGCGAGATTAAATAAATAATAATAAATCAAATCCTGTTTTTAATTTAATTTCATTGTCTTCCCCAAAAACATGTAGGTAGGCAGCTCTTTTCGTTATCTATTTATGTTTATGTCAGTGATGGCCCAGAGATTAACTCCTCACCTCGCATGCACGAGGCTGAGTTCAATCCGGGCAAGTACCGATGTGTACCAATGTATACCGTCTTGACCAAACGTTGTGATTAATGCTCATGTCTTCTCTTATGAGAAGAGGTCTGCCCAGCAGTGTGACAGTAATAGGCTGGTATTATTATTAACTCTTTCCCTTGTCTGCCTGACTTATAGTTCGTTGGCTAAAAGCAACGTCTGTCACGCCGATTGTTGTAATCTGGTCCACTTTGTCGACAGATTTTGACGATACTTCAATGAACTATACGTTAATTGCTTTATTTGCACAAAGTGTAGTGTAGAAAACAGATGGCATAACATCACACGTGAAATGACAAAGCATCGGCGGGATATTACGATTGATGATGCTATTACATTGAAGAAGGATTTATTTTTGAGTGATTGTAACTTGTAACTCTCTCAGGGATTAAGAAATATTTTGATTTTAATTGGTATCGTATAGTTCTGAGGTTTTAAGAGCAGTCAACTTTCATCTGACAGCTGTTTAACCTCAAAAACTTATTTGCCTAATAGCATTATTCCCTGGCCTCTAAATAAAAAGATGATAAGATATTGTGTTATTATAAACAATAATTGTTTTTATACAACACTAGTTGTGAGTAGATGCGACCTGTAAAAAGAATCAAGTGACAGGTCAATCAATGTATGGAAAGTGGGCATGATTCTTTCTTACGTGTTTTCCAATTATCAGGTTACCACAATATTATAAAGAGGAAAGATTTGTATTTTTGTATGTAACGAATAAACCCAACAACTACTGGTCCGATTTCAAAAATTCTTTCACCAATCGAAAGCTACATTATGCCTGAGTAACATAGGCTATATTGCATTATTAAAAAATTAGGGGTCCTTGGGAAAATACAAGCAGAAGAAGTCGCGGGCAATCTGCTCTCCTGGTAAATAAGTGGTCCAATGTACCAGGAGACCAGAAAATAAGAGGTGTAGGGTAGGCGTAGCGTAAGTGTAGGGTAGGTAGATGTAGGGTAAGTGTAGGGTAGTGTAGATAGGGACAGGACAACGTCTGTCGGGTCAGCTAGTTTATTATAATACTAAACAAAAAAATGCAAAAATGTGCGGTTGGGGGACCCCCATAAGGAACGAAGTTTCAAAGTCAAAGTCAAATCATTTATTTCAATTAGACCATTATAAGGCACTTTTGAACGTCAAATGAGAAAAAAAAATTGATTCTAGGTGCCCATTCCAAAAGGTAGTTTTGTATGGAGAAGAATGAGCAAGAAACTCCATACCTACTTACTCTTTTAAAAACGATGTTAACAATATTTGCATTTACAGGAATTATATAATTATACGTGAATACGATGTACCTTGCATAAAAACACTAGGTATTTGAAAGTGTGTACAAAGTATCACAGATTAAGGAATGACAGACTAAGTTATATGCACATAGATACACAGTGTTCACATATTATTACAAATGTTGAAACAGTAGACGACCACTCCTTATATTTTAACAAACAATGAATCAGTATGTGAGCCTGGGCAGTTTACGTACCTAACTCTGTAGAAAATAAAAATATTATAAATATGTACTACATTGTATAAAAAAAATATATATATAGTGCTAGTGTGCTCATTTGTTTGTAGTAGGCTCGATACACGCCCACATATATACACGCATATCGTTACGTGACGATTTCTACTAATTCCCACTAGGTACCCGTACCCGTAAACCGCGTTGGAACTTCGCTCCCATAAAATTAAGAATACGGAGGTTACCCTGGTGCTTTCACCTTAAATTGTAAGAGCCACACCATCCTTCTCTTATCAAATCATCTTACCTTCCTGCCAGTTCTTTCCACCAGACTAGACGCTGTACACGACCCAACGAACTGCACCAGGCCCAGCACAGCGGCTTGTTGGTTAGCAGTGAGGATACACCCTCCGGCGCTGGCCTTGCTGAAGATGAGTGATGCAAAGTGTAGGACGGCGAGGCAGCCGCATAGCTCCCGTGCCACAGTGATGATAAGCACGATGCGAAACGCACGGAATGTACTGCGGTCTGTTACTGTGAAATAATGGTTCGAGTTGTTAATCAGGGGGCCAAGTCTGCTATTTTATAATTTCGTCATTCCAACACGATCCCATTGTCATTTTACTAAAAGTTCGTAATCTGTTAAATTCATAATGGTTGGGTTGATCATTGGCCGGTCGAATTAAAAGCAATGACTGCACAATGACGTTCTAATGGTAGGTCACTGATCAAAGAAACTGTCAAAATTTTAGCAGATTACCACCAAGTCAGTCATTCAGTTGTCATTTTGTACGAGATTACCATTCTAAGTATATCATTTCTTTCAATGGCGTGTGAGAGGTTGACCATTGGAAAGTCATAATAACGCCATAGTAGATTGCCAAACTATTCAAAATCAACAATTATGAGATCAATGATAGACCATTTTGACACTATTGTAATAGCAGACTTGAGGCCCAGGAGTTGTGTTTAATGGTAAATTTTGTGAAATTCTGCGCCAAAGATATTCTGGGTGGATACCAGTTATTAAAGTTATTGACAATACGGGTGTAGGCACCTAGTCATCACTAATCAATTGACATATTTTTTAGGTTTTCAAACCGCAATCACCGCGATTCTCCCATAGAGCTAGCTAGTATGGCATTAGCATACGTAGGTACTTACTGTGATGTTAGTACCTACCTAACTTATTTGCCAACTCAATTGACTACCTATCGGGTTTTCAGGGCTTAAATACAGTGTTTTTTTATAGGACTTCACTTGTGTCATAAGGGTCTGATTAGAAAGAAGAGTCTCTTGGAGTTATTGGATAATAGGTTCTAGGTAGGTAATCACACCCTAGTGACTGAGTACAAGTGAAGTCCAGGTGCAGGGTATGATTCCCTGGCCGGGTAAGTAGTGTTATTCTAATACGAAGTTACTAGTAGGTAAGTTGTAAGTAGGTAACTAGGTACCTATAAAAATGATGGCATTACTAATACCTACGTCATGTTATTTGATAAATATATATATTGCGATAAAGCCGTTGGTCACGGCCATAGAAGTCTAAATATCTATGGTCCCGGCGGTTACTTGTTATGGATAGTCAGAAGTAAGTACCTACTCAGAAGCCAGAAAGTCTGAAAACCAGTCTTACCAAGGGGTATCATGTTACCCAGTGGGTTGTGGAGCTCAGATAGGCAGACGCTTCATGTAAAACACTGATATTCAGATACCTAGATCCGGTTAGACTGGAAGCCGACCCCAGCACCCAGCATAGTTGAGAAAAGGCTAGATAGATGATGGTAATACTTATAGGTTTGCCAAGTTCTAAATTTAATCTGAGACTATGAGATTGCTTTACCTACCAAACATAATCCTAGTTCAAAACAAAAATCTTACCTACAACAACTTTATATTTAATGTTCTGAGATCATACAACTAATCACACAAGCGACCAATAGCCAGTATCTACGCTACCGCAAGTTTTTCGTGCGGAAACTCGTCATAACGGTGGGTGCGTGTTAAAAGCGTCATGGGAATGTACATAAAGCGAGACGTGCTACACTAGCACAGCACCATGGCTGCGCTTATTTGTCTATAAATTGTCAGAAAGGTGGTAAGTGCATTAGATGTTGGGCCTAATGAAGAATAATCTCTGACAATGTCAAAAACCATCAAGCTTGGCGAAATTGAACCCAATACGAGTAAGTATATAGATTCAAATTGGTACGCTTACAATAGGTACGACTTTAAATAGTAGGTAACCAGTATTGATATCTAGAACACACCCTGTTCTAAGATCTATGTCATCCTTGAAGCATAATTAGGGTAGCGTACCTCCTCTGGCGTGCCACCAAAAAAGAATGACTACTTATGATTTAAAACCTAGTCCCCAAATTCAACGAATGGTAAATAAAACGATTCATTTACCACACAGCAAAATAGTGTTACTAAAAACAGGTTCTTCTCAAACTGGAAAAAGGTCCGTTTTAACCCAAAAACCTATATTATAAGTTAGTCAAACACATACGGTCATGTCGAGAGCATTAGTGTGGACAAACAAAGTCTCCCGGGTGTTTGTCCTACGGCCTACGTCCCGTTACCGGCAGCCGCTACTGGTGACCAGCCGTTTACATATTGTTAGTTGTTACCGTTCGCCTGAACACACAGTAACTAATGACTGGATGATGGATCTAGGCAGGTTCGTTGCTGTTTAGCGGTTCGAAGATATAAATAAATTTCTTTCTTTATTTGACTTACGCAAAGTTTTTAAGAGCGCCCTTCCCGTCATAATTCCCATACAAACGCTTGAACGTGATTTGATTATGACATTATAACAAATTTTCCTCCAGATATTTTGAACACATTTTTTTTTACTAAATAGTAACCTAGATATAAACCTCAAGTTACCTGTTTCCGTTCTGTTGTTGTGGTTTCATTTAATAAAATAAAAACTTTTTAAGAAATAAATTCAGTAAAGACGCCAATATTTTTTTGCACCAATTTTATCTGAACTTCGGCCATTCATAATATAGATACTGATACATTGAAAAAGAAGAAAACATCGTTATAGAAACATTGTAAATGTAATGGAAATTCTAAAGAACAAACATTTTTTACAAAAACTTGTAAGAATTTTCGCTCGCTCACTTGTTTGTTTTGTAACATTGCGTAGTACTTATGAAACAACAAACTTTTTAATCATGCTCGATTTGACGATAGATAGTGAAGGAACTTAACAACATGCAGTGACATTTAAACTAACTGAGAACAATATTCAACAGATGTAGCAGCAGCAAGTACCAAGTGAAAAGAAATTTAGAAGTTAGCCACCTGTATACCAAACAGCTTGCTCGACTATACATAGATGGACTAGTTTAACTCAATGTTCCAACTTACTGAGTGTCTTAAGCGCGGCGCTCAGGTTGCCTGACTTGCTTTGCTCGAGTTCCAGCAGTAAGTTCTGCAATTCGTTGTCCACTGCTGGCTCGGAAGGCTCCCGGCATCGCAGCCATGCTAACGCGTCTCGAGCTTCCTGAGGAACGATAAAAAAGACGACATAAGTATATGATGGATACTGTTTGGAATAAGTAGATAAGCCCTTACCTTTCTCTGACGTTTAGACAATTAACAGCATTATAAATAAATGGACTTATGTGACACGGTTGTCGGATGTGGTTGGCGCAGTTGTTGAGCGATTGACTGTTGCACTGCGTGTCGCGGGTTCGATTCCCGCACAGAACAATTATTTGTATGACCTAGAGATAGTAGTTTTGGGTGTGGCTGTTTGTGTATGTGAGTTTGTATATTTGTAACGTACCCACGACACAGGAAAATTCCTAGTGTGAGGCAACGTTTTTAAAAAAAGAGAGAGGAGAGAATTCAAATGAGCATATTTAGCTGCTTTGAATTGTCTGAATTATGAACTTTTCATCACAGCAGCTTACGAGCTCTTGGGAATTTCTCACTCACATTAATTTGCACAGATTTTCCGGTCGAAACCGGGGTTTAGTCATCTTAGGAACATATCCAATCTGTATTCCTTCCCATTTACCCATGACTAACAAAATCATATTTTAGCTTATCAGTGTACTTAGTTATATTTTTTAGCCTTTGTTGTTCCACTAGTGCAAAATAAAAGTCCTTAAATCACCCACGTCTCTCTTGGAAAAATAATTCTGTTCCTCACCTCCACTTTTCCGCTCTTCAACAAATACGAAGGCGTCTCCGGCATCGCGGTGAACAGCACCAGATGCAGTATAGGTACGATCAGACACACCCAGAGCATCGCATGGTAACTTAGGTACTCGCCCATCACGTACGCGAACAGATTGCCCAAGTTCTGGGACAATACCACTAAGCTGCCAAGAGTTCCCCTGATGGAATCCTCGCTGATTTCTTTGATGTACAACGGCGTGACCACGTAGGAGCCACTCACGCCGAGGCCGACGATTGCTCGGGCTGTTATTAGGGCCCACGTTTCTGTTGAGTAGAGCTTTAGGCCCCAGCATGCCTGGAAATATACAGGTAGATTTAGTGTCTAGCCTTAGTTAGTAGTTATCATTTGGAACAGTTGCTTTTTGGAGAAGTTAGTCTATCTAATTGCAAAAGTCCTGTCTAGGAATTGATTCGGGTCATGCACGGTCAACGCCGAAAGTTGATAACACTTTAGACTTTGGTACTTTGCTTTGCTCTTGCTTAATATTTTCGGAAGTCGGTGGCTTTTGTGTTCTTTCTGTTTGTTATTTCGTGTATTGCCACCGTCTTCCAAACCTAAGGTTAGGTATGTGTTCTGTGCTAAAGTTGCGGTTGTCTTTTTATATAAAAAGATTTTATGTGTCTATTTAGATGATAATATAAAAGAAGCAGTGTAAATCGGATTTTGCTGCTGACTGCACCAGCCCCGCTTAATATACATTATGGAAATAAAATCCGATCGATTGAGACATAAATCCAAAAACACTTACAGCCATAGAAAATGACGTCAGCATCAAAGCCCGCTTCCTCCCATAGTTATCCACAATATATCCGAAAAAGAACACGGTGGGTGTCCCCACGAGGTATACCACTGATGCCATCCAAGATATGGTGTCTGGATGCACAGGGGCCGATGCCGGGGTCTCCTCCGACATGAGCCGCGGGCCCATGGGAGAGATCCAGCCTATCGCCGTGCCGTAGGAAAATACTGGTAGGACCACTGTAACAATGAAACGTTAGGTTTACTTTAAACATTTTGTTAAGCTGTGGTCCTTCTGCTAGTCTAAGGATACACCTGTTCCTGTTTGACGGCTAATGTGATTGGTTGTTGATAATTAGTTAGATGACACTATTAACCAACAATTTCAATACGAATCAATTTTAATTTTCAATTTATGGTAAAATTATATTTAGTTGCATTGAAATCCAGAAGCCAGAAACGCTGACAACCGGTCTCACCAAGGGGTATCGTGTTACCCAGTAACTGGGTTATGGAGGTCAGATATACAGTCACTCCCTGTTAAACACTGGTATTGGTATTCATTCATTCTGCGTCTGGTTTGAGCGGGAGCCGGCCCCAACAACATAGTTGGGAAAAGGCTAGAATAATGATGAGGTAACACCTAAAACCAATCTTCCACCTAACTGTTCAGGGTAATGAGAGATTCCACTTCGTGAATCAAAATTCTATGCTGTTCAATAATAACAAAATTGAACAGCCGAGATGTTTCTTAAATATCTAGCTACTTATAAGTTCAATTTACCATCGGTATGCCTCTACTCCAAGACAAACAAAAAACACTTTAATTAACCAGTGCATTCGTAAATCATCATACCACAATTTTTCCATAGGTAGTTAACTTTTCAATTGTCCAGATTACAAACAAAACAATTTGCTGCGTACTTACTAATCAATATTCAATTAGTCGGTAGTTCCACGTCTGACCCATCAATGGAACTACACGTGCAGTTGACTCGGTGCCAGTTCATCATGTTAACTAGATGCCTGACCCTGTTAGAGGAGTCATGGTTGTGGAAGCGGAAGGTGCGTTGAACACGTGCCAAGTTGTTGAGTACCCTAGATGCAGCACCTTGAGACAGCCCTGCTGTTTGGCAAAGGTACCTACCTATGTAATATTCTCGTATTTTTCTTGATGTCCCAGAAGAAGAACTATATTCTGAGAACCACAAAGAAACTTCGCTAAGAATCCTACTAGTTATCATACTTCACCTACTTCCTATTCTACAACGACCTCTCGAATGTCAAATGCACCGCATAGGTGTATAAGTAGCGGCGGTTCGACTGTCACATTTTTGCCCGAAAATCGTTGCGAAATCGATCTAGCTTAACTTAAAGGATGATTTTTATTCCGAATTTGTTTTCTGAAGTCTCGTAGACGAAGCCTAGCTATACCTAATACTAGCTTCTGCCCGCAGCTAATTGTACCTATTTTAGAGAAATAAAAAAGAACTAAGCGGTTTTACTGCAAGCACGTTTCTCATCACAAGTTCATGTTGGGTCATTAATTGTGCCGGATCAATTGTGTAGGGTCGATACATTGGCTCGTTGATTCATTTGTTGCGACGGCGACGTCGAGCAGTCTCGACCATTTAATTTAGCGATTAATTTACTATATCACAAACAAGTTGCGATATGTGTGATTATTGTTTTGTTTTGAACTGATAATTTTGTTAACAAGCTGTTGACCCCGTTCCTATAAGTGTAGAGCATCTTAAGAGTTGCTTACAAAAAGCTTATTTTTGTTCAGCGTGTTGCGGGTTCGATTCCCGCCCAGTAGGTCGATTCTGTAAAATTCAAACAACAACTCGCATCTCACATCGCTCTTCACTCTCACTTCGCATACAGTTCAAAATGACCTTGATTATATTTGACACTTTGAATCGGGTTCGAGTGCGAAGTGAGCGTCGAAGAGACGGGGAAATTACCATACCTACAGAATGCCACTTCTTACGTCATCTCATACTTTAAAATCTCCCTGTCAATTTAGTTCAACTCGCTGACACGCTCTCAAGGGTGGCGCTAGTGTAAATTCGAATTATCAACCGAGTTTTTAGAATGCCAATCAACACCCAGCGGATTCAGATTCGAAGTTTAGAATGAGGTCTGGGTGTTGTTTATCAATATATGTACGTATTTAAAATGTATTTGTGTATGTATATCAGCTGTCTAACACCCATAGTATAGGGTCTCCCTAGTTTGGGGTCAGATGGCCATGTGTAAAAGGTCCCCACATATTAAGTGTCGCCTAACTCGTAGGGACTTGATAAAAAACATCTCGTAGCTAACTAAAAGCCGATCGATCGGTCATGATGATTAAACTACGCTTGCCGCGGTCGGTTCATGGATGGGTGACCATCCATTTCATACTGAGACCCTTTTTTTAACGTGGGAATATCCTCAGGGACTATCCCTCGTCTGGGAAAGACGGAGGGGTGTGCCGTACTCTTACCGGCTAAAACCACCATGTTGTTCCTCGACCGACCTATGGGCGGGGAATAACATGGCTCGGAAACTACGTAAAGCCATTGGTCGGCTGTCATTCTTAAATCTATCACAGTAGGTAGTCAGAAGTCAGAAAATCAACCTGTTTTACCAAGGGGTATCCGTGTTCCCCGATAACTGGGTTGTGGAGATCAGATAGGCAGTTGCTTCATGTAAAACACTGGTATTCAGCTGCATCCGGTTAGACTGGAAGCCGACCCCAACATAGTTGAGAAAAGGCTAGGCAGATGATGATGATGACTCTTGAGTCTGACCTCGCCTAACGGAAGTTTATCGCCGCTCCGTGGATAACTTTTATTTAAAAGCCAAGGGCGTAGCGAGGTACATGCAGGATGGGGCGGCTGCCAATGGCATAAAAAATGGCAGAACAAGGGTTTGTTCAAGGGCTTTTTAATTTTTAAACCTGTCCCATTGCTCATGCAGAATTTACCTTAGATATATTCTAGGTTTGTCTATGCCCCCTCCCCTTAACAAAATCCTAGCTACGGCCTTGTTCAAAGTTATCCTAATTTCATCCCTATGACTATTGCTAGGAAAATTAACGCTACTGTTCGAGGCAAGAACACTCCTATTTGTATTGGTTTTTGCCTTAAGAGCCTTAAGTCTAAGTGTACCACCAGTGATACTATTTGTACTAGCATCATAACTTACCTTATTTGATCGTAAAGCAAATCTTCATCCAAAAGATCACTTAACCGCCCGGAAATGTTTTAGATAACAATCGCATCAGACATTCTTAATATAATATCTCACAACACCAGAAATTAAATAATAATAACTATTATGATATAATTTCTGGTTTCCACAAAAAGTGTAGTCTGCCACCCGTGAGACTGCCAAGAAATGGCAGTCTTATCAAAATGAAGATTGGACACAATATCGGTACTCATAAGTAACAATTTTGTTTACGATTGGTCCTTAGTTATAAGACTTTGTTTAACGGGTCTATTTGGTGGTTGAGTGTGACGTTACAGAAACCGAAGAGCAAAGAAACAGTAACAGATTTTGATAGGAATAACTTGGTTGCAGGAGTATCTACCCTAGCTATCCTTAACATTAATTAACAACAAGAGAAATTAAAGAAAAATTCAACTGGGCTTGAAACATTGGATTACCACCAGACGGAAGACCTATTAAAATATAAGCACTCATAAAATAATTTACACACACCTACACACATCCAAAGAGATTTTCTCACCCACGAACCCACACACACTCACACACATACGCACAAACAACGCACAAGCACACACGCATACACTTATTAAAAAGTATTGCATACCAAAAGAGCATGCGGGCCTCTTACATTTCTTTTTTTTTATTTACTGTTTCTTTTTGTTTATATAGCAAAGTTTAAATGATAATTATACCACAATTGGGCAAAAACACTGCTCGGCTCCTGTAACATAGATTGCTACCTAGCTTACGAGCCAGAGCTTTTATTTACTTAAAAAAGTAAGTAAGTAGGGAAAGAACTGACAGAAACTCAATGGACCTGCAAAACCATTTGTAAGTAATCCTCACCATTACATGTTCCTAGGTTGCAATAGACAACGCAGAGACCGTTGGTTTGATAAAGAATTTGATTCCGAGAGTATCACTATTTGTACCGACCAAAATAGATAGCAGCCAAGTGGAAAATTTCAGGCAACCCAAGTTTCGAAACTTGTTTCTCATACATATTTTCATGGTAAAGAAAGTTTATTTACCTATGAGGTACAATATCAACCCCAAATCAAAGTCAATTCAGTAAAAGCTGCTATTTGCCTAGTGTTACTGTGACCTCGAGGTTCCGAACTGTGGAGTTCGAAGTCAAGTGTTCACGTGGAAAAACACTTTTGTACAGCCACGTTCAAGAAAGTAAATAGGTAGGTAGTGATGTGTCTGTGCTTCAACTTGGCTTTGGCACAACAAGGCTTTGCCTTATACGTGAACTATATTCGAAATGACGTGCTCACTCCATAAGCTTACACAGAAAACTGCTCTTGTCAACCAATCGCTTAACATAAAATATTTTTAATTTAAATTCCTTCTGGAATCCTTCTGAGCGTGTGGATAAAATTTATGAAACTTTGCAGCCAGGTTGCATGGACATGAAACCTTTACAGTAGGTACCTACTTGGGAAGATTAAACAACAATAGTGCCAATAAATTCTGTTTTACATGCCCTAAACTAATTTTAAGCTTTATAAATCTCTTTCTCTCCTATAAAAAAAGAAAGAGACAGATTTGAGTAACAGTTGTCAATTTAAGTTGATCTAAAATGTTCATATCTACTATTATAGTTGTCATTTCAGAACGTATTGATTAAAAACACAGCGAAGTTCAAGAAAAAAGTAATTTGATATCTCTCACTTAGTTCTTTTCTGTCGCTGTCCTATTAATAATAATAATAATAATAATTTTTATTTGGTACTTAATGTGAGAACAAATATATCTTCTGGCTCCCAAACTAGGTTTATAGCCTGTGACTTGGGAGTCAGTGATTCCAAAAACTAAAAATATACCTAATAATAGACTTATTAACTAATTACAATTAACAAACAATTTACATTAGGATAAGTATAATAGAAGAGAAATGTGTGTGCGCGCGTGAGTGTGTGTGTGTGTGTGTGTGTGTGTGTGTGTGTGTGTGTGTGTATGTATGTGTGCGTGTGTATGTGTGAGTGAGTGTGTGTGTGAGTGAGTATGTGCGTGAATGTGTGTGTGATGTGAGGACATGAGGCGTATATAATGTGTCTGAAGTTGCTTAGGATTGGGTGAGAAGCAATTCTTCTGTTTCATCGTATGATTGATCCATCAGCCACATTTTCACCGTATTTTTACATTGATGGTAATTCAATTTATGCACCTGGAGAAATTTATTAATTTTATTATATAAACTATAACTGAGGTAGTTGAATTGACGTTTTGCGAAGGTGGTCTTATGTCTTACTGGTGGGATAACAATATCTGCACGACGTTTGGTACTTATTTGAAGTGGGAGTCGATGTCTTCTTAGTACACACTGTAACACATATAGTCCTCTCACTGACAATACTTTGCTTTCTCTATAAAGTTCCATTGTTGAGTATCTGAAGGACTTGCAAAACATAACTTTGAGAACAGCCCTCTGGGTCCTTTCTAGTTTTAGAAAGTGTGATTTGCAAGCGCCGCCCCATGCTGGCAAACAATATAAGAGAAGAGATTGGCAAAGTGAAAAATACACCAACTTTAGTGTATCTGTGTCTGCTGAAAGGCGAAGTTTTTTGAAAATACATATGAGTTTTCGCGTTCGGGCTATCAGGTTATCAATGTGGCTATACCAATTGAGATGTTTGTCAATCAGCACTCCTAGGTATTTTATGTTTGATGTGATTGTTAAAGGAGGACACATACAAGATGAATGCATTGGGAGCCCATGACTGGTGTGGGCTTGAATAGTAAGTGATGTGCTTGGCTGAGATTGGTTTCTTAAAGAGAACGAGATTAATTTAGTTTTTTCTGCATTTAGGGTCAACAGGTTTTTGGTTAACCAATCCATAACAGCGTCTAGTGCTGTCTGAGCATATTTTTCTGCTTCACTCCAATCTTTACCGTGAATAAGTAGAGCTGTATCATCAGCGTAGGTAAACACCGAGCAGTTAGTTAGTGAAAGCGAACACAGGTCGTTTATATAGATGAGGAATAGAGTTGGGCCCAGAATGCTTCCTTGTGGAACGCCAAATTCAATTTTTGCCTTGTCACTTATTACCTCACCTATTTTAACATGCTGGTGTCGATTTTCAAGATAACTTGAAAACATATCCAGTGCAATACCACGTATCCCCATGCGTTCCAGTTTTGATAAGAGTATGGGCGCAGAGACAGTGTCGAACGCTTTCGATATATCTAGAAATATACCAAGACATCTCTGTTTGCTATCCATAAGTTTTGTCGCCTTTTCAGAGAACGCAATAACCGCATCTTCTGTAGCGATTCCAGCTCTGAAGCCATATTGGTTTTCAGATAAAAGGTTATTTGCTTGGAGGTAAGAAAGCAGACGGTTGTTCAATATTTTCTCTAAAATTTTTGAGATAGTAGGTAGAATAGAAATGGGTCTATAGTTGCCGACACTGTCTCTGTCCCCTCCCTTGTGAATAGGGTGAACTAAAGCCGTTTTGAAAGCATCTGGGAAAACACCTGTGGATATTGCGAGATTGCAGATGTGCGTGATATAGGGGACTAACACTTGGCGTGTTAGTTTCAAGATGTTTCCAGAAATGCCGTCAACTCCTGCAGTAGAACCGGATTTTAGACTGCTTATGATTCTCTCAACTTCGCAATTGTCAGCCTCCAAAATACAAATAGAGTTACAAGTACTTTCCAGACAAGAGTAAGGTGATACATTTAAATTTCGGTGTTGTATTTTTGTGGCCAAGTTTTTTCCCAGGCCCACAAAGTAGCTGTTGACTCTATTTGCTGATTTGATTTCATCAGTATCAAGATGTAGGAGTTCATTTGGTGGCGATGGTGCAGATTTGGTATATGTTATAGTTTTTATTAGATCCCAGGTCGCTTTAGAATTGTTTTTTCTTTTCATAAATTCTGTCTTCTCATAAAGTATCTTCATTTTTCGCAACAATGAATTGCAGAAGTTACGATATCTAGAATACGTTACTTTTAATATGGCATTTTCTGTTTGTGTTCTTAAAGCTAAGTGCATTTTATCCCTGTTTCGGATGCAGCGAAGTAAACCTATTCTTCAGTTGCCTGGTAGTAAGAGATGCCAATTGTCTCATTTTAGTTTAGTTTATGAACAAGGGAATCGGCACCGATATCTCCCAAAGTGTCTTAAAGTATTGGCTAAAGTGTAGGATAAATTGTAGCTGCAAAGCAGCAAAATTTAGTCCTGTAAATATGATATACCTATCTTATATATAAAAATCTTCTGTGCGTGTGTATGAAAGTGAACTCCTCCTAAACGGCTGGGCCGATTTTGATGAAAATTTTTGTGTGTGGTTCAGTGGATTCCAGAATGGTTTAGATTCATAATTGGACCCGGTAGGTGGCGCTGTAGTCGGGTTTTTTTTATTTTCACGGTAGGACAACGTCTGCCGGGCCCGCTAGTTCTAAGGGCTTGTGAAAACCTTATTTCAATTATCTATGTAGGTAATCAAATCAAGATGTCCGTTATCACTTATTGCTTAAATCGATGGAATAAGGAAACTGCTTTATATAGTAGCGTCGTTACCACAATATTGTGCTATGATAATATTGAGGCGTTTAATTTTATAAACATCGATAACATTCAGAGACTGTTCCGGAAAATGGTACGAGTCTGACCGTGAGATCTATATTGTATTTTTCAGTACCATAAGTCCTTTTTATAAACTAACGACGAAACAAATCGTAGAACATTTTCATATGCACTACATACACGGTGAGACGAACCAAGTACCTAAGTAATTTTCTAATTAAGTTCTCGCTTAGGATAATGCACGAATATAGTGGCTCATCACAATTCAAGATTAAGCGTGTGTAATGTGGCATTCCCAAATAAATATTAACAGATTTGGAGAGGGACTCGGGGCTAAGTAAAAGACGTTAAGCTTCGCTTGCCGCGGTCGGTCCGTAGATGGGTGACAATCCATTTCATACCAAGACCCTTCTATGCCTTGGAAAGCCTCGGTTGTCTTTCGTAGATCTTTGACAGTCGTTATGGGTAGTCCAGTCAAAAAAACTGACAACTAGAATTTTTCTTTTTTTTACACGCTTATTATTAGCTTCACCTGTATGTTTGTATGTTTGTTTGTAACCGACTTCTTTGGGCGCGATTTTGACCCACTTTAAACGGCCAGATTTCGTTAAAACTTTGTAGATTTATCGAAGACCGATGACAATACACTAATTTGATAAAATTATTCCATTTTTCAAACTAAAAAGTAAAAAATAAATAATAGTTTTAAAAAACTAAAAACACGCTTTTTATAGAAAACCAAACTTTAAAAAAAAAAAGTGTTATAAATTTCAATAAATATAAATTAATAATAGTGTGAATAAAAAAAAAATTGTTTTAAAAAAAGCGTGGGGTGCTTTTTAAGATATTATCAAAATGATAATCACTCTACTCATATCTGTCAATAAAATATTTATAACTATTGACACCATGCACCCCACGCTTTTTTTAAAATAAAATATTTTTTTTTTATTCACACTATTATTAATTTATATTTACTGAAATTTTTAACACAATTCTTAATTTAAATTTATTAAAATTTATTTTCTATTTTTTAGTTTGGTTTTCTATAAAAAGCGTGTTTTTAGTTTTTTTAAACTATTATTTATGGGATATGCCCGCCACACTATTACCAAACCACTGCTATTCTTTTCTGATTAATTTCGTTGCGGGATCCAAGACAGTTGTAATGTTTCTCCGGGACTCATCGAGCTTCATTGCCTCGACGCTTTTCTAGTGGTCGTCACTGTTGATTCTGACAACTAGTCTTACCAGCACACGTAGCATGACCACGCTATGTCTACGGAAGAATAGACATACTGACAGGAAGAATAGACAAACTGTACTGACTTGTCTATTCTCGCTGTCAGTATATCTATTCTTTCGTAGACATAGCGTGGTCATGCTACGCGTGCTGGGATATCGTGTTACCCCGTAAATGGGCTAAGGAGATAAGACAGGCAGTTGCTCCATGTAAAACACTGGTACTCAGATGCATCTGGTTAGATTGGAAACCCACCCCAATATAGTTGAGAAAAGGCTAGGCAGGTGATAGTGTTGATGACAGTAGTATTATAGGAACCCGACGAGGTCTTCTGACGAGCAATAACAAATGTTTATTGTAAGTATTGTTTTGTTCTTAGAATGCGTACAATGGGGATGTAGGTTTAGCATACAGATTTTTCTTTGAATTACTAGGTACACATTTGTGAGTCGTATAATTCATCACCTGCATTGCTGGGCTTGCTTCATCACATCTCGGTGCAAAGATTGTTCAAGGAGGCTCTAAATTGCATTGCTGACTACCTTATACTTTCATACAACATATAAAAGAAATCATTTATATTTTTCATACGTACGCTGCTGAAACTAAGCCTTACAGTTTACTAATTACGATACAGTAAATTGTAGATGATCGAGCCTACAATTTTTTTTTTACCTCGTTGACTACCACTATTTCAGTATTTATGTAGTACCTAAATCGATTAAACTGTTACTTTTCAAAATTAGTGTAATAATACCTGCATAAGTTTGCAAGAGGGCTTATCATGCTACCCTGTGGCACGCCAAACATACTGCGCAATTATCTGACCTAATCATAGATATAGAAGTGCTTACTCTGTCTACGGACCTAATAGTGACCTATTTAGTTACTAATAGTAACTAGTAGTAGTACTACTAATAGTAACTAGTAGGTAATTGTTTTATATCTTATAAACAAAATGATTTTTAGCTTTGCTTTTAGCTTTTTTTTTATTTGATTTTAGCTGCAGCTTATGTATTTATAAACCATAAACAACTATAAAAAACATTCGGTAAGCCACAGTGTGCTAAAAACCAAAGCTCAAACAAAAATGTAAATTATTAGGGTACCTACTTGAAATTTCGAAATTGCCTGACAATATTAACTTTAATTAAACCGAAGGTTTTCATTTATTACTCTGCAATGTAAGTACGTGAAATTCTTATTGTCATCGTAGAGAGGTTTTTCTATTTTATTGGAACCGTACGTACCACAAACCCAATCTGTTTTTCTGTAACCATGGTTCAGAAATACAGTTTCTTACACGATTAAGATAAACCTTACATAAATATGGTATATTTTGAAAACAATAGGCTCGTTTCCAATCAGTTTCTGGGGCACGCTAATAAATATCTGGGACAGTTATGTCATTATACTTGTTTAGATTTTCAGAAGAAACCTAATTATTGATGTTTATACAAGTGTGTTCAAGCATAACTACCTAATTGTTGTAACGTATATTAATTATATGTACCTGATGCAGTAATAACATTAAGTATCTAAACATTCATTATTTTCGCACTGTAAATGACATAATTTTATTTATTTGTTAATATAAAATTTGTGTGTGATTCTTCTGACAGTTTTAGAAAGCAATGATTTATTTTCATGATGTGTCTAAGGCCTTGGGCCAGTAATGACTATATATATTATACTTTGGTTATGACTTCACTGGTCATTGCATGATCAAGTCTATTTTTTTCAATTTCAGGGATACAGTTGTTCTGTACTTATCAGTTTTTTTTTTTAAACACGCAACATGAATAAGTTTGGCACTAGGTACATGTTGTGTAGTAAAGTAGCATATGAGAGAGACCAAAGGAGCCCTTTGGTACAAGGTAATGTGTGATAATAGGCTCTATTTTTCATAAGTTGAACAAATCTAAGTCCCTCTGACCTCTTTTACACGAGTACACAATTTCATTAAGTAGACAATTTCGTTTCAGTACCTACATAATATAATTCAACACAATTCTAAATCTCGTTTTGGACTGACATGACTGGTCTAGGGTAAGATGTCTAGTCTAAGGGGGTAATACGAAATCGAATTAATTGGGAAACGCAAGATAGGAATCTCAAAACAAAACCAAAATGCTAACTGCAAATCTAGTTCTAGCCGATGATAAATAGGATACACCTAAGTTTAACCTCCGGTGTGCGGTTGTAGCCGCTATGATGAAGGCTAAACCTAGTTCTAACCGAAGATAAGTAGGATACACGCATTGAGTTATATGTACTACGTACTACACGTAGGTTTAACCTACTGCTACCGGCTACACCTAGTTCTAGCCGGTTAGAACTAGTTGCAGCCGCACTTCGGGTTTTAGCCGTAACATATACACTACAAAAATAAAAGTTAGTTAAAAGGTGCAATTCAAGGTTTAGTAAGCAGTATACATTTAAAATTAACAAAAACAATTAAAAATAATAATGTCAAAGCGTGCCCTTTCAAATGTCATGCTCCTGTATTGTTCTAGCTAGGTGTTCGCATTATAAAATAATATAGGTACAGTTGTTCAAACAAGTTTACGTATTTTGCTGTTTTTCTGCAGAGAAAGATATTTTGTATATACGTCAGTCGACAGGCATTGTTGAAGTACCAGCTGTTGGTCATTTTGTCACTTGCATCAAACTTAAGTAAGTATAAGTATATTATCTATGGGCATATGGTCTTTAGTAAGGAGTAGGTAAACCACAGTCTTTACCCCAATAATAATACCAGCCTCTAATAACACCAGCCTATAATAATACCAGCCTATAATAATCAGCTCAGATTATGAAAAACTGAGAGTGAAGCCACTAAAGCAAATACAAATCCAAAAACGAATACCTACAATCTCGTGATTGTATTCGCTTTTGAAATTGTATTTTTATAATTGTATTGCTATTTTGGCTTCACTCTGTGTTCCACGCGGACTATACACAGTAGACAACACAGGAAAAAAAACATTATAAAATATGAGTACAAAGGTACTGCTTATTTCTTAAGAAATTTCTGCCAGCAGACCTGCAAAAGGAGAAATGAAAAAGAAACGTAGACAATAGTGTGTGAGAAAAGAAAGAGAAAAAGTATATATGTGCCTTATCTGTCTTTTGTTTCATAATCTGAGCTAAAAGACATAGATAAAATAAAATAGACAGTACCTAAAGACTATTCTCAAACTGAGATTTTGATACTACTGTAACTACATCGATGCAGTATCGCGTTTTAAATGGTACCACAAAATACGCAGCCTTACGTACATTGTGATGGTACTTTGCACTTTGCCCGCGAAAAGGCCCGGGTCACTTTCTTACAGATTTTATTCTTCTCTTATTTTAAGGCTGCTCTCTCGAAAAAAGCTTGAAAGACGCATGCAGATGAAGCAACTTTTCGTCGGCATTTACAGAGAATTTACATCTGAAAAATTGTTAGTAAGTAATCTACATGATATGATACGTAATTTGGTTTAGCCACAATTTTTCTATCGGTATCACATAATAAGAAAAAAAATGTCAAATCACTTCCAAATCATTGAGATGAATTCATTTTACTCCTTAATTTCTTTCCAAAAAAAAATATCTACTGCTTTGCAATACAAAGGAAAAAGATTTGGTTTTGTTACTTTTTACAAATATGTATTATTTTTATTACAATAAATTAAAAATGCGTCAGATTAAAGACTGCGTCTACATCACCCCCGCACACGTCCACAAATTCTGCTCCGCCCTAATGCTGAAGGTTATTGGCATGATTACAAGACTTAAGTTATTACTGAGTGCAACAGGCAAACGCACTCAGAAATAACGAAGCATCCATTTAGTGAATGAATTTTTGAAATCGGATGAGTAGTTCCGGGTTTAGAAATAAATTTTACCTCTTTAAAATATTAACTTAGTATACTTAGATTTAATCTGTGAATAGATTAAACTAAACAAAAAAGTGTTAATTTTTGTTCGTCATATTTTTTCAAATTTATGAGGTCGGTGTTTCTTAGCTGACTACTCAGAAGAAGAGAAGAAACAGAGAAACCAACTCAGAAGTTAGAGCTCTGCCTCATTGAGACGCCATGGCGACGTCGCCAGCGGCGCAGGCCTGGCTACTTCTGGCATCCGAACGTCGCCAAGTCGAGTAGCCATGGTGTCTCGACAAGTCGACAGTCAGTTCGTTTACGACCGTCAGGATTGGATGTAGAAGAAATCGCACTTCTTTGTTACCTACGTCGCAGAAAAATGGAAAAAAAAAGAAACTATGAGTTCATCCTTTTATATCAGATAGAAGCCGAAGTGGTATTTTTTTAAACTGTATGGAGATTTACGAAAATAGCCTGAATTTCTTTTTATTATTTTTATATATCATTATTATTATGTATTATTACATATATTACACATTACTCATTATTTACAACAATATCAACTACTATATTCCGATCGAGCGTCCAAAATGGCGGCTGACTGGCGACTGAGTGAGCGAGGTTCAGTTTACTCGTGTACATTATAGTGGCAACGTCGCCAGGCCGCCAGAGTATCTAGACGCCACGTATGGAGCTGTAGCTCGTGGCCACGCTTCCAACTTGGCGACATCGCCAAACCGTCGCCTAGTGAGTTAGGTACCATACATTTCAATATTAACTGCTGTAACAATTCTAGTAGTTTATGAAATAAAAAGCTATGTAGAACTGTACGATAGAATTTAATAGCTCTCACAAGAAAAAATTTAATGCGATGAGTATCAAAAACATAGAATTAAAAAGCACTAACCTAGACGCACTAAGTTAGGCAGAGATTTCCAGGCTACTGGTTCCACAGCCTGGCCGGCAAACAGGATCGGCCGAAGATAAGACTGCCGCGGTCGGCTCCTAGCTTTGGGACGCAAGTCCCCGGGGAATCTTAGCAGTAAAACCTGCCCTGGGAGCAGTAGGCACGCGACAGCACGACGGCACGACTCAGGACCGTTACCGACTTTTGCTTGTGGACCGGTAGACTTGTAGTAAGTAAAGTATAAGTAATCAGCGTGTTACTTAAGCGACAGCGAGATCTAGACTGACCCATTTGACAGGTTTCTTTCCTGTCCGCTCTTCCGAAATTCATAATACTTTCCAAGTATGAATTCTATTTCTAGAACGCCCGTATGGTCATATACAGGGGTATTATAGTACCGGCCAGACTCAATTATTGTAGACTGCCAGTTATTTTTATTCATACATTAGCGGGTGTCCAGCTGTTTAGTATAAAATACAGCAATACACACATATATTCGACATCAGTTTGGAGGTTTTACGTTATTTAAGCCGTAAACTAATTAAAAATATTACTGACAATTGTCAAGATTGACAACTGTCATTGACAAACATGTCGTAACAAAAACATTATTTATTTTCCAGATTTATATAAAGGGAACTATAATATATTTAATTAGCAGACACACAGTCTTTCTGCTCGATGGACAATAATGTAAGTACTTTTATTCTATTTGCATAATAAAAGATTCCAAGAATCTATAAAAACAAGTATTATAAAATGTAAACATCAATTGTGATAAATGATTGCATGCTTATAAAAAGTAAATAAAGCAAGTGTAAACATAATGCTACACTGCTTGGATAAGTAGCCGGCGACGTCGCCATGGCGTCTTGGTGAGGCAGAGCTCTTAGTCAGTCATATCATATATGATATCACGTAATGCAACGTGCTCATTTGTATAATTCGATCGCTGTATTTCAAAATATGGGCTTCTCAAGACCGGGTTGGTTGCAAGCGCGGATCCATCGTTGTGGGCACGGTGGGCATGCCCACAACCCTAATTTTCACGAAATAGAATGTGTTATACCAGGTTATACCTCTCGAGTGTACGATACCACATAGGTTCATAAGCAGTGGAGGTTTGACCTTCAACATTGACTACTGATCGTCCCACAGCTTTGCCCGCCGCAGGCACAATGTACAAAGTCTTGGCCGATCCGACATACACTTTGTAAAAGTCTCCTGTTGGAATGCAATGATTACCGTGCGTCCATAGTCCGACTCGCTCTTTGTCGAACTTCAAGCAACAAAAAAGGTGCGCCATGCTCATTTATGTCAAACACATAATAATTTACTTAATATATGGCTCCATAGTACAAAATTGAAATAATGCTGCTAAGTTATACAAAACTAAGGTTTCCAATGTCTCTCAAATGTTGAAAAAGTAATCAAAATATATTTTAATACTAGTTTTAATATAATGATAACGATACTCGTTACTCATGTCAATAAAAAAAATACTTTATAACCCTGTGGGACTCCTTGAAAAAGGTGGCCGTATGCCACTGAAACTAGTCGGACGAACCCGACAACACACCGTTTTCTCAGTCTATAAATTTTGATTTACTCAAACCACGATAAAAAGATGTAGGTACTCTTTTCCATTCTAGAGACGGAAACTCTGTTAGCGGTCTCCTCAGAGTCCTCAGTCCTCAGATTGTAAAACAAAAGGGCTATCTCTTAGGTTTCAAGCTATACCTACCGGCAGGCGGGGTTGGTAGGTAGGTAGGGGGTTTAGTTACTTGAGTCAATTATCATCTTTAGCGACAGTTGTACCTAGTAAAAAAAAAACCGGACAAGTGCGAGTCGGACTCGCTCACCGAGGGTTCCGTACAAATTTTTAGGTACATATTCATACTAATATTGTAAACTGGCTTTTGCCCGCGACTTCGTCCGCGTGAATGTCGGTTATAGTGGATGCAGACAAAGTCGCGGATTAAAAAGTAGCCTATGTCCTTTCCTGGGGTTCAAGCTATCTTCATACCAAATTTCATCAAAATCGGTTCAGCCGTTTCATCGTGAAAGCGTAACAGACAGAGTTACTTGCCACCACTACCACTACTTGCAACCACAATGAAATAGCTGAACCGATTTTGATGAAATTTGGTATGAAAATAGCTTGAACCCTGGGAAACATAAGGTACTTATTAATCCGGGACTTCGTCTGCATCCGTGATAACCGACATTCACACGGACCAAATCGCGCCCAAAAGCTAGTTAAAAAATAAATAAAGAATATATTTTTTATGTCTAAATTGCACATGTATAGTTTTCTGGTTTTTCCCTGTATTTATCATTCATAGCTCTAGGTCAACGGAAAGTAGCCTATATTTTGATTCCCTTGAGAGTGTCGAAATGTACGTTTTTTGCGACATAAACGGCCGTATCTTTTTTCACTTTAACTTAGAAGTTTGATTTTCTCACAGCTTCAGGGGACCGTGGACCTAAGTATATGGTTGGTAATTTCAACTCGATATCTCTACGCGTTCCCGAGATAAAGGGTCTTGACAGACAGACGGACAGACAGACAGACGGACGACACAATAAAGTGATCCTATAAGGGATCCGTTTTTTCCTTTTGAGGTACGGAACCCTAAAAATAAGAATCGGAATGAATGAATAATTCACAATGATAACATTGTTTTGTAAATAAGTATTGGATGAGAAGCTGCCGAATTGTACATACTTAGGTAATATTATTATTTTTATTTTTAAGGTTTATAAAATATACACGCTGAAATTTTATTTTCCCGAAGCGAAGCGGTAGTACAGTCGATTAATAAAAAAATTAAAAAAAAGACAACCACCTTCAAAAAGTATAAAATAACTTTCAATTCGCAAGTCGGCGGCTTTGGTTTTGCTTGTTGTTTTGTATTGCCAACGACTTGCGAATTGAAAGTTATTTTATACTTTTTTAAGGGGGTTGTGTTTTTATTAAAAAAAAAATTTTTTCGCTTTTTAGTGCCTAGTTCTCATCATAGAAATGAATTACGAAACGGCAACACTAAAAAAAATCTGTCATCCCTTAATTTTCAACCCTTAAGGGTGGAATATTTTCTTGAAATTGTTATGCAACCAAATTTGAGGTATACACTATCAATTAAAAAAAGAATCGTCGAAATCGGACTACACTGAAAAAAGTTATGCATGGTCAAACATAAAAATAAATATATAAAAAAAAAACATAAAATGAAAACTACTGGGCTAAATAATGTTAAATTTTTATGGGACCAAATAAATGGCAACAATTCCGCAGTATTCCCTTCACACTTTTACGGGTTTAGGACCGTTATAAGAGGAGTTGATGCAATTTTTTTCAATTATTTGAAATTTTACAAGCTTTTATTTAACTTTTTGTCGTATGTAAGTTGTTTAAGTTTAACTCTTTGAATCGATACTTCGATAGTACCTACTACTGAGGGCAAATCGTTCTGCCGCGGGAAAACAGCCATTTAAATTTCAGCGTGTATATGTAATCCGGAAATCCGAAGGTCTGGTCTGATGATGGCAAACATGCTAGGTCGGGTAGGAACACCAGGGTGGTTTTTAGACATTAGTCAGTAAGAGTAGTATAAGAGACCTCTTGCCCCCCCCCCCCCCCACTCCACAGCCCACACAGAGAAAACACAGAGAAAAAGGCCTAGCTAGTGCACCCCGGGGTGTAGGAAGAACAGCTGGGGTAGTTTTTAGTCAGTAAGGAAGACCCCTCTGCCCACCCCTGGGCGTAGAACATCTAGATGAGGAATTTCCGCCCCAGCAACAAAAACACAGAAAACAAGTAAGTACTTAGTAGATATAAATAGTCGTTTAGTGTTACGTGTTATTTTAACAAGATCCTCCGATTTCCCTCTCTCTACTTATTCACCATGTTTTCAATATTAATAATAAACGCCGAACGATTTTCTGATTATTCCCAGATGTTCACGAAAAAATCAACAATTACCTCAGTAAACAAAGTTGGAGAGTTATCGAAAATTCTTTCCCATAGGTTTCATATTTTCAAAACATTATGCGGTAATGCCGGTTTGTCCACTTGTATATTGTTAAACTTTTCGTACAGTTTACATGCATATTGTTGTGTAATGTTATAGTGCCTTCCTACTGTAACCGAAAAAGGAAAAAAACACTGTTTAAGAACGTTGTACAGAGGCCAGCACATCAATCTACAACAATCGATACAATTTCTTTGATAGATTTTTAACTTAAGGCTCTAACAAGCGACGTTTGCAGATTTTAAACTGACAATCACGTCAAAATGTGTAGTGTAAATGATTAAAAAAAAAAAATGCTAAACTAGAACATTCTCTTAATCATTTAGTATGTGAATATTTTTGATTCAGTTCATATTAAATAGTTTAATTAAATTGTGAAGTTGTGTCTGACGCGAACAAAACATTGATAATCACACAAAATCTACCAGGAATATTTAAACGAAACTTTTACTATCTTACAGACAATTTTATTAAGTATAGATCTATCGAATCTTTATTTAATTTTTTTGACTAAACGGAGAGTTTTGGACGCAGCGCATATACGATTATCTGGTCGCTCAAGGTCGCCGACGTATATCGTCGCCTTAAAGAATAAGGTTCATATTCAGTTAGGAAAAAATGACAGTTTGGTATGATTTGATGTGCTGGCGTCTGTACTTCATATATTTAACAAATCAATATAATTTTACACTGTGGAATATTTTAATCGTCCTATAACGGCAGTTCAGTACATGTATCCAATGACTACTAATCATTCATTTCAGTAAAAAACATTTATGAACATTTGAATAATTAACCATTTTAAAGGCAGATAAACCGCGCGGAACACTGAAGCCACCAAAGCAAATACGAATACTTACAAATAGAAATTCAAAAGCGAATACAATCACAAAGTTGTAGGTCTTCGCTTTTGAATTTGTATTTGCTTTGGTGCCTTCCTTCTCAGTGTTCCACGCGGTCTATCTGCCTTTTGTTTCATAATCTGAGACTATCACAATATCACTTCATGTTATAAATTAAAGTTGAGTTTGTGGTTCGTCTAATCTCCGGAACTTTCGATTCTTTAAATTCTTTCGATATTCTTCCTTTCCTTTCTTTTTTTTCTTTCTTTTTATTATTGAAAAAAATGGGATATGTAAAAAATCGCGCAGCCGTAATCGCGGCCAAAATTTAATATTATAAAATATTATAACGTTTTAGATACATAGCTAAACCAACTACCTATTCATCTATAATGAACCAATTTATGGGTTGCGTATTACAGAAGAAAAAAGGGTAGGTAGGTAAGTCTTCTTTCTCATAGATGAGAAAAATGAATGAAAAATATAAAATGAAATTAAAAGATCTTTTAATTTCATTTTATATTTTTTATTCATTGTAGTTTTAAAATCGCATTGGTTAAAGCAGATATTAATTATTTATAGAGATCTCAGTTTATGAAAAAAGGCAACATTGAACATAATCTAAGAGCTAATTAAGTCAATATTGAAATCATATGGCTGAATGCCATATGATTTTCATAAATCACATACTTCTTCTCTGAAGTTTTTATTTCTAAAAAAATATTTTTTTAGACATTCAAGAAAATACTGATTTCACAGTTAATTACCACTATCGCAGTTTAATAAGAACCCATTATTATTGCTCTCTTATTTTAAAATATTGATATATATAATCAAACGTGGCTAGGGACCGCACAAAATAGAGAAGTTTGGTAGAAGAAAGGGGAGACCAATGGCTACACACAAAAAAAAACAAAGTTTTACTCACTCAAACTAGCGATAACAATTTGGTTGAATTTACTCCCTTCCGCACAATATTTCTTCATTGTATATTTCAACATTTTCCCTTTTTTTTTTTTTAACTAGGCACTATGTCTTACGAAAATGCACTTATTTAAAAAAAAGCGCGGGCTGCCGTTCGCCGCCCGATACTGAAGTCGAATGGTCGACGACCGCCTTCCCGCCAACCGGCCTGTATTTGTTTAAAACTTACGCACCTACTGTAATCTCAAGTCAAAGCCAGCCTTACGTATAAATAGGGCATTGTTAGCAAAAAAATCGATAATGTTGGAAAAAAAAATAGGAAATTGATAATAAAATTGAAATTATGCGCGAGTGCTGGTTGAACAAATCTCTGATATGCTAAACGTGATTTTGATAAAATTGCCTTACAGACCTTCACTGAATGTACAGTGGCGAAAAGAGATAAGTAACCAGGGGCCTATCTAATAAACGTGACAATCCGACAATAGTGTCAGTTTTTGACAAATAAGTCGAATTGTCGCGACAAGTGCCGTTTATTAGAGACTAGCTGTTGCCCGCGACTTCGTCCGCGTGGTTATGAAGATATGAAGTTTAATGATATTGAACGGAAACTATTTTTATATTTCTGTCAACAGAAAATGACTATTCTAAGGCACCAATAAAAAAAATAGATGTTGTTATTTACGTAAACCCTACAACCTACCTATACACCACATTTATGGCTTAATTTTCAGGCTGCAGTTTATTTCAATTCATTATAATATTTAAAGAGATGGCATTTGTGATTATGATACAGTGGTCTTCTTCGTTTCGAATCGATGTTTGTGTTCTTTTTTTTTTGTGATAGACTCATATCCGTGGTTAGACTGCTTGGACCCAGTAGGAGCTGCATTAATCGTAGCAATAGTGGCGTTTTTAATATCCTCTAAGGTGCAGGTGACGGGTCACTTTGGGCACTGTAGTAAGTGGGCCATTGTCTGGTCAGGAGCACCGCACTCACACTGAGTATCAATGGGATCTATAATCCCCCATTTTGTTAGTTTGTGTTTACAGCGGCCTTTTTGGGAGCACACTCTATTGACTGCTTTCCATTTAGGCCACTGCAAATCACTTCCGAGTGCCAAGTGTTCCTGGGTTGAAAGAAGTTCAGTGGCGGTGGGTGATATTCCCACAACTTACGTCTGACCGTACGTGGTCGGTCCTGGATGGCCGGTGTGCTGCGGGGAAAACTTTTCCGACTCTTAAGTCTACTCGAAACTGTTTAAATGTGAGCATTCTAAAATTAAATTTATAGTTTTACAGAAAACGATGGTCAATTTGGGATAAACAAAGATGTATAAAATATTGTCTGGAATTTGGTAATTAATATGGTGATATGTGAATACCAGGTTCTACTTATTATAAGATACTTTTATCCACAAAAAAGCGTCACAGTAATACCCAGGGGAAAAACAAAGAAATATTTGAGCTATAGCTTTACGAATGTCATAACAAAAAATATTAAGACCTTGATTCGTCTGAATTTCATTAAGTTGTATTTTCTATTTGTTGTATTATTAGTCATCAATAAATGTTTGTTGAACACATAGAGTTGACATAGAGTTAGGTTATATTCCCTTAAACTGGCCCTGTCGTAAAATCGGTTTCTACGTGACATAACTTAACTATATTCTATCTCTTTACCAATTTACAGATGCAAAAAGCCAAGGATTTATATATATAATCTTGCGAGAGCAAGTTTAGGCTGTCACAAAATTATTTCTTAGCAAATGTGTCCTACTCATAAACTCTAGACTTGCTAAATTTCAGGTCGATAGTTCAAAAATGAATCAAAACTTTCATACGAAGTTGCGAGAACCATTAGACTTCCTTAATCCAGCCCTGTCGTAAAATCCGTTCTAAGCGGACGTCTACTACTAATTACCTACCTCTCTGCCGATAATCAAGTTTGTAGTGCAAAAAATGAAGGACTTTCATACAAACTTGCGAGACCCATTAGACCTCCTTAATCCGGCCCTGTAGCAAAATCCGTTCTTAGCGGACGTCTACTAACTATGTACTACCTCTCTGCCAAATTTCATCTTAATATGTCAAGCGGTTTTCGATATATCGTGATGAGTAAATGAATGACCTTTCGCTTTTATATATATAGATACGTACACAACAACTGTTGAAACTCCAAACCCAAATATGTTTGAAAAGAAGAAAACACATTAAGAAACCTTAGCTATATATTTATAAAACCTCTCTGTAAACTATATTTGTAGTTTTGCCGTTAGTCAAAATGTACAGAAAGTCAGGCCTGGTGACGCGAGACTCCGCGAGAGCAAGCGACGTATAGTTGGCCGTAGGCAAAGCAGCTGGTCCTGAGATCGACAACCGCAGCCTTCAGTGTGACAAACACCGACCGACCTGAGACTTGTTTATAGTCATGCCAAAGCACACGCTCACAGGGAATTGCGCACGCTTGAATTGGAAGGGGTAATTGTGGGGAATCAGTGGTATACGTGATATAAACACTCTTACCAACGCCACAACCTGTTACAATTTCAGCTTCAATGATATTTCTCTGCAGACAGACGACTTCGAGCCGATTTCTGTTACACAAAATAATAGGCACACCGACCTTCAGCTGGATGATGTGCGCTAGAAGTCCACTTGCCGTAAGCGAATTCTATTCCAAATTCTACGGCGTAACGTGTGGCGTCATCTTGCTCGACTACAGTGTTCATTGAGATATATACTACTTCTCTCCCTTCAATTTGAGATAAACAAAATGCTTTTATTGATCGCTGCAGCTTGATCAATTTTGTTATAAAAGCCTGTTCACACACCCAAATTCTGTTGATGCGGTATTTGACTGATGTCGCTGTACAAAACATGAATCAGTTGTTCTATTGTAGATACTACAATACCAAGAGTCTCTGTTAGATCCACCTGCCCTCTCTCCTCTGGTAAAGAGCTTTCACCAACTTTTAAATGAACATCGGAGAATTCTTGAACACGTGAATTGCCTCCAAGCTGAGCACGCATATTGATGGTCAAGCGGGATTTATAAACTCGTGACCGTTGATCGTTTCAACGATGCATTTACCTCGTCAGCTCTAGTTCCTCGCGTTACTTCAGGCAGCGTCTGCCGGAAATCGCCACTAAACAGAACTGTGACCCTACCCATCATGTCTTGGTTTGAACACGCTGACGTGGTTATTTACGATAGTACTCATTGCACCTGGATCGTAATTGTTTTCGACAGTGTATTCCACGATTTTAATGTGCCAATGATTGCGGGGCCGGTAACCCAAACTTGACCACAGGAATGACGCCGATGTAAACGACGACGTTTTGAAGAGAAGTAAGAATTGTTAACATACGTTTCTCATTGTGTTCAACGCCACCTTTAGTAGTTGATCTCAAAACTCGCAAGAAGTCTTCGGACAGATGATGCCGATATTTCTCCTACAAAAGTACTGGGTTTGCAATTCCACAAAACAAACAAATGTCCCTGACGATTGGGAATTTTCGAAAAATTTTGAAAGTGTTTCTCTTCGCCACACTATTTTTATAATCGTTTAATTTAATGTATTAACAATTATATGTAATTCTTCTGCAGTATCGTTTAATAATCACAGAGTAATATAATACGTGCGTTATTATTCTAAGATAATAATATGGTAATAATATTTATTTTGAGTTGAGTTTTCAAACATGACATGTGTCAAAATAAAATGTATTTAAATCAAAAGCACTAAGGAGTATTGATATCAACTTCGATGCAAATCACCCTCAAAATAACTTTCTACCCATTTTTAACTCCGTTACGTGGTGAATTTCAATAAAATACGAAACCCATCTTCCATCAATTCTGTAAAAGAATATTTATGCGAAATTTGAAGTCGATTGGACCAAGGAATCACGTTGTCCCATACAAACTTTGCCCCCGTTTTTCACACCCTTAGGGGTAGAATTTCGGAAAATCCTTTCTTAGTGGATGCCTACGTCATACAAAGAACACACCCTTCAAGTTTCAGGTCTCTACGATCAGCGGTTTAGGCTGTGCGTTGATACATCAGTCAGTCACCTTTGCCTTTTATATATATAGATGACAATTATGTCCAAATGCGACAGGTAAATATTGTCAAAATTGTCAAACTAAAATCCCGTTTAATAAAGGCGACAATTGTCAGATTTTACCTGTCGAGTTTCTAAGAAAATATTCTCTGATTTAATTGTCATAGTAAATGTCAAATTTGTCTTTTTCTGACATATTTGTCAAATTACAATATCGAGGCATGCACATTAGAGAACATGAGGGTAATATTAAAAAATATACCAATTTTTTCAATCAACAAACAATTGTCAAATGGTCGGATTGTCACCTATCCCCTGGAGGTCCCAGGGTCGTCGGACCCGCCGGACGTTAAGTGTGAAGATTGCTCTTTGGCACACTCCAATTCTCTATTCATTTTATTTTGTTTTATTCAAAAACATTCATCAGGTTCCGCCGTGTGCCGCGACCCCATTTCTACCCGTGGGTGTCGTAGAAAGCGACAGAGGAATATTGACCAGAGGATGGGCAGCAGCGTCCTTCTAAGTACCATAACACCTACTGCGATCGCCAACATGCATCGGCCAAGCATGGCGATTTGACGGTTGACCCCCCCCCCCCCCTTGGGGAGATCTATGCCCAGCAGTGGGCGTCTAAAGGTTGAGATGATAATGATGAGTCATCAGGTTCTAAGTAAATTTCAACTATATCCGACCACCCTATTACTTAACTCCTTTGGTGACTGTACATAACCCTTCATAGCAGATGATTATCAACTACAACCCAAGATTTTACGATCATCGCGCCTTACAAGATTTCGTTTTGTTTTGGAATTCCTAAAAATCCTACTCATTTTATTAAAAACTTAAAGCTTACTAAAGCTATTCGAAGGAAGTTTCGGATGTAGCTGCACAACATGTTTAATGAGTTTAACAGTTAGTTAAAAAAGGCGGTATTTAAAATACATAATTATATAAATATGTAATGTTAACGACTTTGATGATTAATCTGAATTCATTAGAGTGGTTGCTTGCAGTAGGTACCTGTGCCTAAGCAGCCGTCCTCGACTCGATAACAAGTCGGGTATATTTTTGTAGAAGTGCCTAGTGAGCCACCAGCTTTTAAAAGTAGATAGGTAACTACCTACCTATAAAAAATTGCTAGCCTATTATTGTCCCTCTGCAGGGCAAAGCCCTCTTCTCATACAGAGAAGGCACGAGCATTGATCACCACGTGCGCTCTAGGCGGATTGGCGATTTCAGACTTATATCAATTAAGTATAAGTCCAGGTTTCCTCACGACGTTTCCTTTAACTCGCCGCAGCCTTACGTACTTTGTGCTTTAAACGAGCAATTCTTGTAGGTTTAATCTAAATCTCGGAAACGGCTCCAACGATTTTCATGAAATTTAGTATGCTGCAGTGCGATTCTATAAGAATTCACCGGCGAATTCGAATCCTATCTCATTTCCGATTTCATTTACCTGAAGAGAAAAGTATTTGGTATTCGCTAAAATAAAATATTAACATAATAATAAGTAGTTCGCTTCACCTAAATTGGTACTCAGTGGCGCTAGCGTAGTTTTTATCGAATTACAGTATACCTAAAACAGTTTTCACCGCGGAATCAGACGTGAGAACTGGAGTGAGTTTTTACAGAATAACATAGCAGAGGGTTTCGGGGGCGATAAGTCGATCTCATCATCATCATCATGATGAGATCGACTTATCGATCTCATCATGTGCATCACCAAGTGCATCAGCATACAGCTAAGTACTTAGGTACCATCCATTACTTAGAATCCTGCCAACCTAATAAAAATAAATCGTGAGACACAACCTTTTTCTAATTATAGTCCTAAGTGTAGCCCAGTTAAAAATAGACTGGATCGCGTGCAAAAACGCGGCGGAGGCACAGGCGCCTAGCTCTTCATTCTTGGCGCCGATAAATTATAGCAGAGATTTCACATAACTTTCAACAGATGGCACTTTGTAGCGGTACCAAAGTGCCAACGGTACTTTTATCATAGATTTATGTGTGATGATAATGTAAATGAGGTACTACTTTTTGTGAGGAGGTCAGCTAGTCCAATCTCGGTGATTAGGAATACATTTCTTCTTAACTAAATGTTGCGTCGCTTTTACTTAGATCGAGCCCTTTGTAATGAATCACGATACCAAGTAACCAACAGAGATACCAACTTATCTGTGGAATGGTAATTTTTGGTACCAATTCTTTGTAAAATACGTAAAATACATAAGGTCGTTTTTTGTTTTAACTTTAAATTTTGTTGACTAATAGTGCCACTATCACTCTTTTCACAGATCGGTTTTTTTTATTTATCAAAAGTCAAAAGTCTAACCATTTATTTCAATTACAGCATTAAAAGACACATTCGAACATCATTTACGAGAAAAAAGAAAGAATTGTTAAACGCTTGGTTATCATCTGGTATTTAAAAGTAATAAACCAAAGCTCGGTCAATTAAAATATTGATACTATGAGATGGCAGTCCTTTTGAGTACCATAACACCTACTACGATCGCCAACATACATCGGCCAAGCATGGCGATTACGGCCGAACCTTGGGGAAGACCTGCGCCCAGCAGTGAACGTCTAAAGACGAAATTGACATGATGATGATGATCAGTTATATGCACTGTTCTCAAATCCCACATTTCATTTTCTCCTGTCCAATACGTAGCTGAATCCTTTAAAATATTTAAGATGATTCTTTAAATTAAGTCTGACACCTACCGACAGCGACTACACCCGCTTTGAAAACCTCACGCTTCCTTTGTAGATATCCTGCCACCGTTAGAAGTGAGAGGTGTTAAAACTTAGTCACAGTTCTAAAAAAAGAACTTCTATTTCCGTTCCTGGAATTTGTTAACCTCAGTGAATGCCTTAATCAGCCTATGTAGATAAGGGAGCCTCGAAGATATAGAGAAATATAGTTAGCAAATGCTGTCTCTACAATAGGTTCATGCCCTGAATTTTAGGTTGATTTCCAGTCAGTGACAACCAGTTTGGCAGTCAGGTGTAGGTACCACAAAATAAAGTCACTTGACAATAGTTTATCTTTATAATTTCTATCAATATATTGATATTGATATAGAAATTACAAAGATTAGAGACGTAGCCTTTTCCCAATTACGTTGGGGTTGGTTCCATGCTAACCGGATGCAGCTGAATACCAGTATTTTACAAGTAGCGAGTGCCTATCTGACCTCCACAACCACTGGGTAACACGATTTCCCTGGTAAGACTGATTGTCAGACTTTCTGACTGTCCGGCTATAACAACTGTCAAAGATCTACGAATAACAGCCGGTACCAACGGCTTTACGTGCTTTCCGAGGCACGGGGGGTCTTGGTATCGATTATTATAACAGTGTTGACGACGAGGTGTTACTGATCGAAAAAAGGTCGCGTTCGTCAACACTGTGAAGTGCGTACTTACTTGTTACACTATTTCTTGTAAGATACACATTTATACATCCGTGGGTTACCTATATCTGAAGCTTCGAGTCTGCCTGCTTGACATTATCAAGCTGTCGCTCTAATGTTCGTCACACGACGGTACTTCGGAGTAACACAGATTACAATGCATCACGTGAGCTAATTAGTTTAAATATAGTTTGCGTCTACTTGGGAATAGCGATACAGGCTTTTGTTGTGACTCTGCCCCTTTTAATTATGAAATTAAATAGGTACTAAAAGAAGCTGTTTGAGAAATAAAACATATTAATATTACCTACATAATATCAATAAGCTCCACATAGTATAACACAAAGTAGCTTCCCGCCCGCCGTCTGTCCGCTCCGCGGATCTCATCTATACCTACTATTCTATACCGTAATCGGTAATCGTTTGGGGCAAGATCTAGAGAGTATGGTGGGTGACGCAGAGTTTCCAGTCGCAGCTCCTCTAACTTGGCGACCGTCTGATGTGCAGTATGTGGTCGAGCGTTATCCTGAAGGAGCAATCGGCTAGAGCAATTGACCAGTCTCGGTTGTTTAATGGTGAGCTTTTCCATCATTGTTTGCAACTGTTGACAATACATGTCTGCAGTAATCGTCTGGCCTGATCTCAAGAAGCTGTAGTGGATGACACCAGCACAGGACCACCAAACACTAACTAGAATCTTCTTTTTGGTCAGTTTTCGCTTGGGGCAAGGTTTTGCCGGTTCTCCAGGGTTAAGCCATTGTGATGATCGCTTGCGATTATCGTACACGATCCACTTCTCATCACAAGTGACAATACGATTTAAAATTCCCTCATTATTGTGACGATTGAGCAAGGAAGCGCAGCAACCGACGCGTGTTTGTTGGTGTGCTTCAGTCAATTCGTACGGTACCCACTTTTCGAGCTTTTTTACTTTTCCAATTTGACGCAAATGGATAATGATTGTTTTGTCACTTACTCCAAAGGCTGCTGCTAATTCAGAAGTGGTTTGAGATGGATCCGCTTCAACTATCGCCTTTAATTCTTCATTATTCACTTGAGTATCCGGTCGTCCACGAGGCTCATTTTGTAAATCAAAATTTCCAGAACGGAAACGTTGAAACCAAAAACGCACCGTTCGTTCGTTAGCGGTGCTTGGCCCGTACACGTCGTTAATCCTTCGAGCCGTTTCTGCTGCACTGGTGCCACGGTGGAACTCATATTCGTAAATATCGCGAATTTTTAATTCCTCCATTGTTGTTGCTATAGCAATTTTCAAGCCCAAACAAATGACGATAAAACAAATGAAACACGAATTTTAAAACAAATGAAACACGAATTTTAAAACAATATTCTTTAGTCTTTATTTTGAAATAATTTTGAATTTGGAATTCCTAATCAAACACAAAATATTTGATTTCAAAGTTGCCAGTATTAAGTATCGGCAATTTCATATGTAAGGACCTAATACTATATCTTCTATAACATAAAAATGAATCGCTGAATGTCTTGCTAAGCGCAAATCTCGAGAGCAGCTGGACCGATTTCGCTAATTCTTTTTTTATAATATTCCTTGAAGTGCGAGGATGGTTCTTACTGAGAGAAAAATTTAAAAAAATGCGTGAAAAAAAAAAGAAAGCGGAAGAAGTCGCAGGCAATCTGGTACCGCTCTGCGGTTCTCATCTATACTATACCATACTACATATCTATACTAATATTATAAAGCTGAAGAGTTTGTTTGTTTGTTTGGTTGAACGCGATAATCTTACGATCTACTGGTTCGAATTGAAAAATTATTTTTGTGTTGGATATTCCATTTATCGAGGAAGGCTATAGGCCCATGCAAGACCGGGTCGGGTCGCTAGTCAATAGATAAAGTGATACAAGAGGACCATGGACGACGTTGAGAATAGACGGACCGGAAATAGCCCTCTTAAATGAAGTTACATTCTGAGTCTTACATTTTACACTTAGTTGAAAAGAAATCGTAGACAAGCATATTATGGGAGTTATAATTAGTAAAATAAGTAGAATTAGACGTTTGCCCTGTTAGATCCACGTGTATGATCATAGTTATAATATCAATCACATTAATTAAAGATAATCTAGATGTATGCGGCTTCCAGCGGGTTCCAATGAACCTTCATCATCATCATCCTCAGCTGGAAGACGTCCACTGCTGAACAAACGCCTCCCCCATAGAACGCCACAACGAGCGGAAATCTGCCGCCGAATGAACCTTAACAGACTTCAAAAATCCAAGATCATTTATTTGCTACAATGTAGGTTTATATCACCTGTATGTGGGTTTGGGGTTGGTTTGATGGACTCCAATAAGTCATTTCAATTAAGATGGATGCAGTAACATTGCGTTTAAAGAAAATGCCATGCCATTTTGTACCAATTTTTCCGGAATAGGATATAAAAGATTGTTTACGTGCATTTTCTTTATCTCGAATCTCTCTTTTTATTAAGTAATCCCATATGGATGGATCACCTGTACTGTACCGTGTTCATGAAAAATTTAAAACTGGTTCTTAATTACCTTGTGCAACAAACAGACGCCCATGCGCTTACACAATAAATCGCGAACACGTTTATTTAAACAGAATTTAATTATTATTCAAATTATACGAGCCTGCCGCCATGAAAATAGCAATTGAATAATACAATGTGGCAGTTCAATTAGGTTATTAGTCACTTGAGAGTGGTAATTGAAGTAGTAAGTACTTTTTAATACATTATAATTCATTTGGAGTCCTTCCGTGGCTTGAAGGGAGCTCCTCTGTTCATTCTCGGAAGTGGGCAGTTAATCTGGTCGAACAAACATATTTATTTGTATCCTTAAGGCTGCTCTCTCGAAAAAAACTTGAAAGAAGCATGCAGATGAAGCAACTTTTCGTCGGCATTTACAGAGAAATTACATCTGAAACAAAATTGTTAGTAATCTACATGATAAGTATGATACGTAATTTGGTTTAGCGCAAATTTTTCTATCGGTATCACATAATAAGAAAAAAATTGTCAAATCACCTCCAAACCTTTGAGATGAAACAATTTTACTCCTTAATTTCTTATCAAAAGAGTATAAAAAAAAATATCTACTGCTTTGCAATACAAAGGAAAATGATTTGGTTTTGTTACTTTTTACAAACATGTGTTATTTTTATTACAATAAATTAAAAATGCGTCCGAATAAAGACTACATCACCCAGGCACTCGTCCACAAATTCAGTGCGGGTCAAATGCTCAAGGTTATTGGCATGTATACAAGCCTTAATGACTGCACGATTACTAAGGGTGGGATTTGGAAAACTCCTGTCACATTATTCACTAACCTCTGCGACACCTGTAAGCCAGAATCAATAGTGGCGACCACCAGAAAAGAGCCGTAGCAACGAAGCTCGACGAGTCCCGGAGAAAAAAGGATTCAACTGTCTTGGATTCCGCAACAAAATTTTCAGAAATGAACAGCGAAGAATACTTATTTGTCTTAATGTCCAGAAAACTCCAGCATTTATGTAAACAGGCAATAGGTTGGAATGCATTTAAGTACAATGGACCATTTGTTGTAAAGGACGAATCACCAAATAATAATAATATGTGGGGACATTTCACACACGGCCATCTGACCCCAAACTAGGGAGACCCTGTACTATGAGTGTCAGACAGCTGATATACATACACAAATACTTTTTTTTTTGTAAATACATACATATATAGATAAACAACACCCAGACACAAGGCAAACACAAGTGCTCATCACACAAATGTTTACCCTGGGCGGGAATCGAACCCGTAACACGCTGCGCAGCAGTCGATCGCTCAGTCACTACGCCAACCGTGTCGTCAAATTTTATCGTTAAATATAAAAATGAGATAGATGTAATACATATAGGACAAAGTTATATTGTAAGAGTCGAGAATGTAGGTTTGGAATGTATCGAGAAAAATAACAAAGTGACTTGTTTTTTTTTTTACTTTAGGGGTGAAGTGGTGAGATGTCACGTACATCAGCAGACATCAGCACATCACGTATATAAAGCACATAGTTTATGTTAAGATAGATAAGATATGTTCGTAGTTTTATTAGAATAATATCACGCACGCACTATGTATACGGTAAGTTAAATAACAGAGGGCGTTCCCTTCAACTCGTTAGATAATCATTAATGGATGTAAAAAATATATCAGCTTAAAAAATTCTTAAAAAAAAATCCAAACATGTCATCATTTGTCCTAAAAGCCATAAAAATGTTATATACTCATTCTTCAGGCTTCCATCATCATCTGCCTAGCTTTTTCCCAACTAAGTATGTTGGGATCAGCTTCCAGTCTAACCAGATGCAGGTGAATACCAGTGTTTTACATGCAGGGACTGCCTATCGGACCTCCACAACCCAGTTACTGAGTAACACGATACCCCTTGGTAAGACTGGTTGTTAGAGTTTCTGGCTTCTGTCTACCCATAACGACTGCCAAAGATCTACAAATGACAGCCGGGACCAACAGCTTTACGTGTTTTCCGAGGCACGAAGGGAACTCGGCATGAAAGGGATGGTCACCCATCCACAGGCCGACAGCACAACCTTTGACCGATCGATCTGTACGGCTTTAACTTAGCCACGAGCTTCCTTATGCCATATAAATAAAATACCAGCCTGTAATGGTCTCACTGCAGGGCAAATGCCTCTTCTTATACAGAGAAGGCACGAGCATTATAATCACCACGCTTGCTCAAGGCGTATTGGTGATTTCAGACTTATTAATTATAAGCCTAGGACCTCAAGTCTGCTATTACAATAGTGTCAGAATGGTCTATCATTTATTTCATAATTGTTGATTTTGAAGTTTGGTAATCTACTAATATAATGGCGTCATTGTGACTTTCCAATGGTCAACCACTGACACGCCATTGAAAGAAATAATATAGAATGGTAATCTCGTACAAAATGATAACACTCTAACTCTTTCTCTCTCTTAAAAAAATTTGATAGTTCCTTTGATCAGAGACCTACTATTAGAACGTCATAGTGCAGTCATTGCTTTTAAATCGACCGACCAATAATCGACCATTATGAATCTTTTTTTACTTGATCTGAGTTACCTACTTATGAATTTAGCAAATTACGAACTTTTAGCAAAATGACTATGGGATCGTGTTGAAGTAATAATAATAATAATAATAATAATATGTGGGGACATTTTCACACACGGCCATCTGACCCCAAACTAGGGAGACCCTGTACTATGGGTGTCAGACAGCTGATATACATACACAAATACATTTTTTTTTTGTAAATACATACATATATATAGATAAACAACACCCAGACACAAGGCAAACACAAGTGCTCATCACACAAATGTTTACCTGGGCGGGAATCGAACCCGCAACACGAAGTGACGAAATTATAAAAATAGCAGACTTGGCCCCCAGGTATCCTCACGATGTTTTCCTTCACTGATGTTAGTGATTTCACGACATCATAAAATATGATCGAAGGCAAAACATTTAAGACCTTTTTTTTTACAAAAAAGTTCTTTGTTCAACACCAAAACCTTTTCAGCCCACTGACACCAGACCCCTAAAAGTCAACCAGAAAAACCTAAGCTCCTGTCATATTAACAGTCAATTATCATCAATATAGTCAGTACATTTTCGGAATGGCCTGGTGAAATTTAAAAGTGTGCCATGTGCTCTGTGTTCGTGTTCAGTGCTTGTCTGCTCATCTCGGTGACCGGAGTGGACATCACGGCTCAGCACCATAACATCTGCAGTGTATACGGCTACGAGCTCTTAGAAGCCAAGTTCGGTAGCGAAGTTCATGTTCTGTGCTTGAAGCTACAGCCTATTGGTGAGCAAGTATAAACTTGAATGCTTTGAGTTAAGGCTTATAATAATAAATCAATTTTATTTATTTATCTCCAGTTCTCCACCAATTACAATTAGTACATGTTTTGAATAAAGCTGACAAACATAGAGTAATTTGTGAGAGATTTAGAGTCTAAACTTAGCCTAGACCTGTATGTTAGAAGTTCAAGTCCCCATTAGCCCATTACTCATACACACACACATACGTACACACACAAACAGACACACATCACACAAATGCTCCCACATACACACACCCTATTGCTCACATGCTTCGCTGGCTGAGTAGGTTTTGGTTGTTTATTAGCGAGTTAACTCAACAACGTTCTTAAATTAAATTAACAAGATTATCATACTACTTATCTGATATTTAGGTGCTTATCTGATCCTATTCCATTGGATATGATAAACCATGCTGGGTTTTTGGACCTTTAACTATGCATTCCATTTATTTCATCCTAGGAGGGTTGGTTTAACTTAGGGTCGGCGCAGTTCTGTTGCCAGGCGTAGTTGCTGTGCTTCAGTTTGGATGGGTGTAGCTCATATATGCATGTAGGAACGCCGCTCTCAGATGTCCGGGGGGTGTCCAACACCTCACTTCCCCCCTTGACCAGAGAAGTGGCCCGCACTTGCGGGCCGGCACCAGTTAGGGGTTGCGTGCGGAAGTATCTCCAGTTCCCGCAACCCCCGACGTAGGTGTGAGATGGAACACCGGGGTGGTTTTTTGTCAGTAAGAGTCTGACAGACCCCTCCGCCCACCCCAGGGCGGAGGACATCCATGAGGATTTTCCACCCCAAACCAAAAAAAAAAAAGGAGTGTTTTTTTACTTAGGGTCGGCGCAGTTCTGTCGCCAGGCGTAGTTGCTGTGTTTCAGTTTGGATGGGTGTAGCTCATATAATACATGCATGGAGTACCTACGGACTTTGGAAACGCCCCGACACTTTATTCATACAAACTTTATTGTAATAACAGTAGGTAGTAGGAACATGAGACATTTTAGATTGTGTGAAATGGTGTTGCATATCTGTGATAGGTGGCGATGACCATTGGACCTGTTTACCTTTTTTTGTTGGCCGCTGATTTGTTTTTCATACAAAAAAGAATAATGTGACAGTACCTAATTATTATTAACATCTATCACTAATTCCGACAATTTTAGGAGGTTCGCACCTAACAATTCGTACTTCAACTCTTTACCTGGACCCAGAAGACTCTGACGACGTTCAATACCCCGACAGCGATATCAATACCCTCGCGGGTGACCCGCTTACTGACATAACCATGGCTTATGGGTATCCCGTTGAAAACCCGTCTTCGGGCTCCGCTGAAGGATACATCGGTGAAGATCATCAGTTCTATGGAGTTTTACATTTAGGTATTTTTTTATTTTTTTTATTTTCATCTTTCATCCCAATATATTTGGGATAGGCGCAGTATGTATCCTTCCATTAGCTGGGATGTAGCACCATTAACCAATAAAAATTGTTTTAATTTAACCTTGTAGAGTCTTAGTTGCATTGAAATCTATTTGAGACCCGAGTTCCTAAGGTAGCTGCGCGGTGCGGGAGGGGTGACAGTTGTCACAAGTTGACGTATCAGTAAGCTCTCACATCACGTCACTACACCCCTCCCGCACCGCGCAGCTGTCTCAGGAACGGTCTCTGCTAAGGCGCTTCCCTGACCATACATTTCCTCTTTGCTGCAGAATCGAAATTCGCACAATTTTTTGGGTTTTTTTGTTATAAAAAAAGAGAAACGATCTTTTGAAATAAAATAAAACGTGAATTATAAAGATTTTTAAATTACCTATCTGTAGTGTATCCTCAAATTAATAGCACGTCAACTTTAGCAAAAGATACATGTTTTCAATTATTTTAGTCATTTTTTTACAGGGAGATTTATAGGTGTATAAAGGATACATAAAAAAAATAAGAACGTGGAATGTGATAATGAACATTAATAATATGCTTTTAGATGTAGTTTGTTTCTCTTACTTAATGAGTTAATAGCCCCTGAATAACGAAGAAAAACGCACTTTTGGTCGGGGTAGCGCCTTAAGCGGTCGGGCTCCAAATTAATTGAGTTTGCACTGGCACATAAGCTCCAGCTCTATCCAACCTCCATCCCTTAACGACATGTCAGATAATCGTTCGTAACCTTATTAATTATTGACTGGCTTTTGATTACAAAAAAGAGACCATTATTACCTATGTCCAAAGGAAAATCTCTTAAAAACCAGGCCAGTTATTGGCCAGGTTAAGTCTTATAAAAAGCTTGTCATGATCTAAAATACTTTTCGGCAGGCAACCGCACTCTCCACGCGGATCCTTACGGCAAGGATGATCCACACAAGTTCTTTGGTGCGTTTGAGAACGACGACATGGCGGTGCCCCGCTCTCGACGCGATCATGCACAGGTGATCAGGTGAAGATAATGGCTTATTATAGTGATTGCAGTGCATGATACAACTACTATTGGCTGAGGCTTTTTAAGGCGAATTTACAAAAAAATATACTTATCTAGAATAACTGTCTACGAATCACGGTATCCCATCTGTGAAATAAAATTGACGGCTAACAATTTTTTGTGGAAAACAGACAATAATTCAATATTCTTCGCTTATAAAACTTACAGTAATCATTTGGTGAATTCACCCCAAAACGGGGTTAGATGAGGTCTACTACCTCTTACGATTAGTGGATTGTAGGTAGGTAAGTACCTATTAGTCTACCTATAAATATGTATTATTGAAGAGGTGTTGAGAAACACGCTGATAGCCACACATAATTTGTAGATAGACGTCTCCGTAGCCTTGAATGTTGCCGCATCATCGTTGCCAGCCTATCGGTTTTTTATCGGTTACATTTTAGAGAATAGCACCATCCCATTGGGTGTCGTGTAAGGCGACAGAGGGATATTGACCAGAGGATGGGCAGCAGTGTGCTTCTAAGTACCTACCATAACACCTACTGTGATCGCCGTCATGCATCGGCCAAGCGTGGCGATTACAGCTGAACCCCCCTTGGGGAGACCTATGCCCAGCAGTGGGCGTCTAAAGGTTGACAAAAATGATGATGACATTTTAGAGACTGTCGGAATTGAACAACTTAATTCCACCACCTATTCCCCATTCTATCATCGGACGTGTTTGAGATATGACGAATCGTCACTGCTAGGTATACGGTTTTGCTCCCACATTTATTGTGCCAACTGCTAGACTGTAGAATTCCACTGCCCGCCTCTCCGGATAAATATAATCTGGGTACACTACCTATATTCATTAAGGCACGAGTCACGAGTGGCCGGTTCATCCTAGGCAAGCGTGCTCCATTTTAGACCGCATTATGACTTAAGATCAGCTGAATTGCGGCCAAACGCACGCCTATTAGAATGTAAAAAGGTTCATTTTAGCACATAGATTAGTAGCAAATAGTATTCCCAAAAAGCGCTTCATTTAGGCACATGCTATTTAAATGGCATCGCCTGGACGTAGACGTAGTGGACTTAGCCTTATTCTGTACCGATATTACTTAATTGGCAACGAGTTATACATTTCGACTCCCAACAATTTTTACTAAACGCTCATCTTCCCTTTCAGTACAACGTTTTAGAACGCGTCCCTTACTTCCCTTTTCGGATAGAAGAACGAGAAAGAGTCCCCGGAGTTGCCCGCGCTAGGATCTGTGACCTTCTACTCCTGGCTGATAAAGAGTTCTTCGAAAAAGACGCCAACTCAAGCTTGAACCATGTGGTGCGACGAATGATGCATGCGGTCGCTCAAGCTGATATTATATTTAGGAATGCAGATTTTAATGAAGACGGGATCCCTGATAACATAGGTTATTTATTTAATCTATATGCTACAAAAGGTAAAAAGGCAGACTTAGGCAGACTTAATACTTTAGGCATTCTGGGTACTTACTAGTTAATCAAAGGCAGTAGGTGTTGGTTAGTTTTATAAAAATCTTTTAAAACAGTCAGCCGATCTAGAATGATGAATCTAAATAACCAAGTACAAATGATTAGACTAGACTATTCTAAGCAGCAAATTTCCGTGCGTTCAAGCTTTTTTGCCGTACCTATTATTGGGTTAAAATGTCACAGCTCACATTTTAGGAACCATTAAACAAAGTTATTGGTTGTCCGTGGTGCTTGGCAACTGGGCCTCCCCCAGTTGTAAATATCCCATTGGTCCTATTGGCCTAGTTCTGTTGTCTCCTGCTTGATTTGGCGGGAAGTGAAAACTATGTTTTTCTTACTCCTCCGCTGTTCTTTTCTGATTCATTTCGTTGCGGGATCCAAGACAGTTGTAATGTTTCTCTGGGACTCGTCGAGCTTCATTGCCTCGCTTTTCTAGTGGTCGCCACTGTTGATTCTGACTCTCACGAGTTGCAGTGGTTTGGGAATAGTGTGGCGGGCATGTAGACTATTCTAGAATGATTTCTTTAAATACACCTATTGAACAGATACTTCTTCCTTCAGGATTCTCAGTAAAGTACATACTTGTGTTGACATCGGAGGATACAAACAAGCGTGTGTTCGGGGACCTCCTGGTAAACAAAGCAATCGATGGACGCACCTATCTCATGCGGTTTGCAAGACTACGCCGCCTATCTGAAGTTTGTCTTGGAGTGGCGTTTTCAGGACATGCGTTTCATAATAGAACTTTAGGTTTAAGGTAAATTGGAGTAGAATTAAAATTAGATATATTCAAAAAGATTGAAACCATAGTTAACCACTGGTAATACATAAAGAACCGTAGAGCGTGGACATGTAATCTCGCGCTCCCGACTCATGGTCGCAGGAGGATTTGCGTAAGGTTTAAGTCGGACCATTGGAGGTTGACGTAATTATCGTAACCTTCCGTTCTTCCCAAGCGTAAGCGGTCGATAAGAATTTTCCGAATAAAAAAATAATCCTGGATATGAAACCGACTAGTATTCATATGGAGCGTGCATAAATGATCTCACGATTAAGTGTGATAGCAATAGCACAGTATGTCTAAGTATTAGTACTACCGTACAGTAGCGACGCTCTCCGCCCCCCTCCGAAACACTGTTCCTCACCTCTTGTCGCACACACACGCACGTATTTGTACCTAGTCTACTATTTTGGCAGTAGTGTAGGGAAATACCTATATGTGGTTATAGCATGAAAACGGTTCAATCCCCTCCCACCCCGTGACTTTCAAAAATATATTAAGAAACCTGCCTTTTTCATGTTGCGTTGCACCATCTTGACTTATTTTCCATCTACTATTTACCAGTTTCACCTCGCTCGGTGGAGGTGTGGGAGGCGCCGCGGGTGGTTTGTGTGACCGGCGTGCGTACGGCCGCTCCTTCAATACTCTGGCCATAGCGCACGCCACCACACAGGAGAAGGGGAGAGTCCCTGAAAGGATTGCTGCTCTTACGCTGGCGCATGAAATGGGTATCTTACTCTTGATTGAATATTTTTAAAGAGTTAGATTAAGTGCTAGCTACGCTGGCCGCGGTCGGTCTGTGGATGGGTGACCATCCATTTTCATACCGAGTTCTCTCCGTGTCTCGGAAAGCACGTAGAGTCGTTGGTCCCGGCTGTCATTCGTAGATCTTTGGCAGTCGTTAATGTAGTCAGAAGCCAGAAAGTCTGACAACCAGTCTTACCAAGGGGTATCGTGATACCCAGTACCTGGGTTGTGGAGGTCTGATAGGCACTCGCTCCATGTAAAACGCTAGTTTTCGGCTGCATCTGGTTAGACTGGAAGCCGACCTCAACATAGTTAGGAAAATCTAGTAGCGACATCATTGGCAGTGGCTGCTGCCCTGCGTATTACGGGTCCAATTCCCGCACGGAGCAAGGTATGGCCCACAGATAGTTGTTCCGGGTCTGACTGGTTGTGGGACTTTATATGTTCGCAAACGCACCCACACGATATAGGAGAAATTCGTAGCGTTGGGCAACGTGTCCTTAATGCCTTCGATCAATACTAAATGATGAGTAGACTTACGTCCTTTGAGAATTTTCTCTTTTTCCCGGTTATATCAGACTCTTTCTCCAGGTCACAGTTTCGGTGCGCACCACGATGACAACTTCCCCAACCAGGAGTGTCGCGGCTACCTTATGGGATCACAGTCCTCTACATCTGAAAGTGGCCTGAACTACGAGTTCTCTGTGTGCAGCAAACGACTAATTGCTGCCACTCTGAGCAGCATGAGCTATTGTTTGATGGAAGAGGATCAGCCGTATTGCGGGAATGGTAATGATTAAGATACTCACAACTTTTACTCGAATATATAGTTTACGACCTATAGTAACATCCCGGGAGTACCATACACCTACACTATTATATCATCCAGAACACAGTTCGTTTAAATATGTGAAGTCAAAATTTCTAGGGGCATTATTATCGTTGCAACGAAATCTCAACCCTAAAGTACTTCATTGAATTATCGAGACGCACATCCGACGAAGGATGCGCAATATCCCTTACACATATAACCGAGGATATGTGTTAGTGCGTTGAGCATAACTAACAACGACATGTCCAACGCTTCTACCGCTTTTACCGACAGGTTAACTTTAAAGTCTCCGTGAAACTAACAGACTAAAAATATACAATATGGTATATTCGATTCCAGGAATAGTAGAAGAGGGTGAGGCCTGTGACTGCGGCTTGCCGTCCCGGTGCATCCACAAAGATCCCTGCTGCACCCCTCGGACTGGGGGCGCTCTGGTCCTTGAAGAAGGGTACTTCGCTTTCTGTGCTATCTTTATGAAATACATCTTCTCTTCATTTGACAATTACAGTATCACTTAAATGAAGGACATGATGTGCAAACAAAGCCATCAACTGTGAACTACGCTTTCTGTACATCGATTTAAGTGTAAACCTGAGGCAGTATGCCTCTATTTTCCAAGCAGAGGTGAACGCCATCTTAGAATGTGCGGAAGTAAATCTGCAAAGGCATACACCAACCTAACCATATAGATTAATTCAGATAGCCAAGCTGCTCTACTAAAATTGGTAGAGGAAAGCATGGCCGACTCTCTAGGCAATAAGAATAGAGTAGTATTAAGATGGGTGCCTGGGCATGCAGGCATCATTGGCCATTAACGGGCCGATGAGCTTGCGAGAGCGAAGGCGCATAGCACGCAGCAGGGACCGGACCCCTTCTATGACATAAATACATAGCCTAGCTCAGAGTACCCTGACTAAATCATGCCTCGAAACTTCCATAAAGTTGGCATGTTAAACTCGAAAGGACTTATCAAAGCCTATAACAGAAGGCTTACTAACCAAGTCCTAGCACTCAGTAGGAACAACTTGCGCATTGTGGCCAGAGCCACTACAGGACATTGCTGTTTAAACAAGCACATGTTCTACCTAGGGCTTAGTGACTACAGGACATTGCTGTTTAAACAAGCACATGTTCTACCTAGGGCTAAGTGACACGCAAACCTGCAGACGCTATAGGGAGGCTGATGAAACGCCACTTCATCTTCTGGGGAAATGCGGAGCACTAATTCACAAGCGCAACAATCATCTGGGCAATCACCTGTTAAGCCCGGATGAAATAATGGAGATTGCCCCAAAGCAGATCCTGCAGTTCATCACAGCTGCAGGGTTTGGTGGCGATCTTTAACCAAAAAAGCGGTGATCACAATAGATCATTTCTGGGCGCAGTATAATACCAAAGCCACATAAAGATAATAATAAAAAAAGTATAAAGTTGGGCAAAAATAATATCTGATAATTTATTTGGTTTATTTTGATGTGGAAAAGAATGCATGAGTTTTCATTTAAATTTCAGCACCCTACTTAAAGATGGGTGTTCAGTGGCTCCTTCAGCGATGTGCCATCCTTCCCAAGGCCTGTGCTGCACAGCCAAGTGCCAGCTAGCAGACCTCATAAAGAGTGGTATTGTTAGTAGTATAATTTTCATATCCATCGTTATTGTTATCTATGTAAAATGTTATTTTTGACGCCCATAATGTACCTATTTTTCCTTTCACTGTATTTCTTGGATTTTATTTTGACTTTAGCATTTAGAGTTATTTTGAAATATTTTGTTACGCATTTGGATTGTATATTATTTATGGATTTTTTCATTGTAATAAATTCATTCAGTATTATGTAGTTTTATTTGCTTATAAGGTATCTGTAAACTTAAGTACAGGAGTGCTTAAGTGCTTGGCTTAGGACTATACCGAAACCAAGTTTCGGGTAATTGAGGAAGCAACATTTTCACTCCTACCTATACTTTGAGAGCCCAACCAACTTACCAATGCAAGCGATTAGTACGTACCTATTAGGGCTGAAAGTCTAGCGCTTGGACTCTACGCGCGTCCAGAAATTAGATAGCCGCAGATAGCTAGCTGGGTCGTCCGAAAATATAACGTAGCCTCGACCCTGGCAAACCTTATAATCTTCAGTATAGCAACAAATAAGCACAAATTACAAATTCTCACTGTATTACATGACACTCTAGATAACTCTAAGTGAGCTCCACATTAGAGTAGACTCATCATAATTAAGTGTCCTGTGAACATGGAGTATGAAGTAATGGAATGCTCATTTGCACGAAAGTATCTACCGATTCAAGGAACCGATAGTCGTTGTCCGCTGCGAAGAAACACTTGCATGTTGAGTTTCTCCACACGTTAGCACTCCATTTCTTACTACTCCGTTTTAAGTTGTGTAGCTTTAAATAGTTCATTACCAATCGACGGAGTTATTTTTAAAATGACAACACATTACCTACTTAGCTGATAATTAACACTACGATGTATGATAAAAATAATGTATGTTTTAATCTGTGATCATATTTGTATGTGGATGTGTGTGTGTAGTGTGTGTGTGTGTGTGTGTATAGTGTGTGTGTAGTGTGTGTTGTAGTGTGTGTATTGTAGTGTGTAAATTAGATACCATGGAGACTTAAAATGACATACCGAATATTTTAGTTAATAGTTTAATATTCGATAAATAATATTTGTTTAGGCACTAATGCGCGCACTAAGGCGCTTACCCGTCGATGTCTGAGCTGATTTGTCGTAGATGACACCATTGATCAATAATTTCATGACACAACTTCTCTAAAAGCACTTTATTTGGCCTGAAAACACGATTAATTTTCAATTTACTGTAAAATTAGATTTTTTCATAATATTATGGCAAAGAAGAGACGTCATAAGTACAAATTGCCCTACAAAATCAATGCGGGAGTCGCGTTTTGACAGCTCTTAAAAAGTATGTAAATATTGATTGGTAGCATTTATATACCCTATATTCATGAACTTTTGCAAATAGCCTAGACTTCGTGCGGATTCTAAATCCTTTAAATATTACAGACACAATTCCTCGCCATTATTTGGCATAGATTCAACCCAGTTCTAAATATTATTCATCCCTTAATACCAAAGCGTGCCAGCTAGATAATTGTAAGCATCACTCGCCAGCTGCGAGTTCTGTTTGAGTAAGAATCGGCCATTTTGAATCAACATTGTCACAACTAAGCCCGATAGCGTAGCGACCCATAATGAAATAATGTAGGTAAATCAAAATTGAACCTTGACCTTTGATTTCAGTGTTTATTTTATGTTATTCCCACAAACTTACCTATAGCTTTTATTTTGGGTCGATGAGTAGCCTCATGATCAATACGTCTACTTATATCAAAACTTCTAACAAAGTACCCCATACGCACGGACTAGAAAAAAAAGAAGGACTCTGCACCACGCATATCAAAAGTGAAGCACCTAAAGAACGCCGATCGAGACGCACACATACATCGGTACGGTCCAGTCGGTACTTTCGGCGCGGAATACTTTTTTTCTAATCCGGGACTATGATGTAAATGTGTGCGTGAGGCATTTTTGTACAAACGGTCTGGCTTACTTAGGGTGCTTCACTTTCGATATGCGTGGCGCGGAGTCCTTCTTTTTTTTATAGTCCGTGCCCATACGTCTATTTCATCTTCTAAGCAAATCGTCCATGCCAACGTAACGTCTAAGACCTAAAACGCAATTGCGGCTAGCCGCAATGCGGTTCCGCCTGTCTTGGAGCTGCAGCGGGCCGCACATAATATATCTAGCCATCATTATAATGGAAAAAAAATGCTTTCAATTGACGACGACATGCTGCGGACCGCAGCATGGCGCGGAAAACAGGCACACTTCACTCTTTGTCATTCTTCCACCGTTTTGGTATATTCTAATAGGCTTGCGTTTGGTCGCAACTCACGTGCTATTAACGACACGGCACGACACGACATGGCACGACACAACACGACACGGCAGGACACAACACGACACGGCAGGACACGACACGGTTGGCGCTAAGCGATTGGCTGCTACGCTACATGTGGCGGATTCGATTCCCGCACGGAACAAATATTTGTATGGATAGTTGTTCCGGGTCTGGCTGTTTGTGTTTGTGAGTTTATATGTTAGTAAACGCACCCACGATTAGTGGCGTGCCTAGGGTCTAAGGTCAAAGTTAGGGCAAGTCCGCCAGATTTCAGTATAAAAATCCTATGAATTTCTTCAAAATTCATCGTTCCGTAAAATCACACAAATATTATTATACTATTATCGTTATGTTAATATTCATGCTATCATTGTCACAATTTAAAATGTTTATTGTTATCAATTCTTATAAGGTTATGACTGAATTCAGAGGTGCTTTTTTTAATCGTCTCGCGTTATTGATAGCAAGCCTGGCTTTTCGGCTTTTATAGAAGGCCCGCCCCCTGCCCACGATACAGTAGAAATTCCTAGGGTGGGGCAACGTTTTTACAAAAAAAGGGGTGATGCCGCCTAACCTGGGCCTAATTGTTAAAGGTGGGGCACGCTTGCCTAGCTAGGATGAATCCGGTTCACTTGTGCCTTAAAGATACTCAGATCATACTTATTTGGAAACAGAGGCGGGCAGTAAATTTTAGTCTGACAGTTCGCACAATAAATGTGCAAAGTGCTTTGTTCGAGACCATCACCTTTGTTAAACACGTGCAATTAACGCTTCGTTTTCAGGACTGCAGAACTCAAGACCAATTATGCACATGTAACGATTTGTCACCGGAGTGTCGGTGTGGTTTGAACGGACGGTGTCTACCAGACGGCTCGTGTCACGCGGTAGAATGCGCCAGTTTAGGACTCAGAGAGTGCCAGTGTGTCAAGACCGCACATAGGAAACCGCCCCATGGTATTTTACAGGTATTCAATAAAAAGGATTGGGTCTTTGCAAACCTTTGAAACCTTTGGTCTTCGTGAACTGTTTTTAAAAGGAGGTTGTGTTCATTTCGGAAGTATGCTCTGAGGTAGATCCGATATTCTTACGTTTTTTGTAAATTATTTAAATATGAAACAGTTGAGCAAAATGGTTGCGCACCATTTGTAAAAAAAAAACATGTTCATTTTAGCACAGGCTTTAGATGTTGCCAGCAAGACTGCCACATTCGTAACCAGAAACACATGTTGTGCAACTTTGTTTTTAAACGAATACAACTAGATTGCGATCAGTCGATGACTTCTTCAATCAGTCATATCGATCCAGTTTTGTTTAATGATAAGTATTATATTTGACTCATCCACGTCAATCGAACCAAAGAATACCTACGGTATTTTTTTCTATATAAAAATGGGTACCTATTGTTCCTTTTTATTCCAGGATTCCAGACACGAGATGAAAATGTGCGGCGTATGCTGCGAGGTAATGTCGAACGGTGGTCACATACAGTGCGTTACCGCAGAGGAGGCGGCTCGAATGATACTGGCTGACAATACTCCACTACCTGAGAACTGGCCTGATAAAGAAAATTATAACGGACGTAAGTACCCAAGTACCCAATAATCGAGGCGTTGTTTATTTTAATAGTAACTCACTGAAACGCTGCCCAAACGTATACACTCTTTGTTACCGTCATGGGACACCACCTGGTTGCTGTGCCTAGCCCTGTTAACCGGTTACAGTTGCCGATTGCTACTACTGGACGCTTTCGCCGTTACTGGACGGACACAGCGATTATTCCCGATGAGTAACACCTTGTTGTCAACACTGTTGACGAACGGGAAAAAAGTTTCATTCGTTCACAATGTTGACGAACAGGGCCTTTTTTCGATTATTTGCGTTCTGTAACCGATTATTCCCGATTAGTAACACCTTGTCGTCAACACTTTTGAGGAACGGGAAAAAAATATCCGTTTCATCTTTAAATGAACTCCACCTTACTACACGTTGACTCTTGAACTAAGCATATTATGTGCAGTCACCAAAAGAGATAACTATCCATGTCGTCAGAAATGGTTCAAGTTTACTTGGAAACCGATGGATGTTTTCGAATGATATTTAATTAAATTATTGAGCTGTGTATTCTCTATTAACTTTAATTTATTTTATTCAAAAACATCTACCGGTTTCTAAGTAAACTTCAACTATTTCCGACGACATGGATACTTATCTCTTTTGGCGACTGTACCTACGATCGCGAAACAATGTTCCATTCATCAGTACTCTGAACGAAAGAAACTTTGTTTTCCGCGATCGCCAACAGTGTTAACGACAGAGGTGTTACTGAACGGGATTAATCTAAAAAAGTTCCCGTTCTTCAACAGTGTTGACGATAATGTGTTACTGATCGGAAATAATCGGGACACAGTTGCTATATCTGGCCACTGATGGTAACAATTTCTGTTTTGCGAACATTCTGTTGTCTGTGTTCTGTGTATGACACATGCAACAACTTGTTTACTCGTACAATTTGCATGGAATCTTATCATTGTTACCTACTTGTGTGTTTCACTAGAAACTTTTCAGTGTCTAGTCGCTAACACCGAACACTTGTGATCGGCGACCAGTGTGTTATAGTGGAGGCATTAAGAAACCACAGTGGCCGCGTCTGGGTATGAGTCAGTTGATTCAAATATACTAATTATAATTGTGAAAATAAAATATTCTTTCCGGTTGCTTTGCTTGTGTCAAATACAAAACTAAAGTGTACATTTGCGCAGCGGTTAACTCCAACGCCTTTCTGGTTTTGCACGAACTGTTGCTACCGCAGCGGACACAGTCAGGTGTTCGCACCTCTGGCGACTGTTTGCTAATAAACAATCCGAGGAGCCTATCAGTCAAACATTACGTTATTAGTAGTAGCAGAGTTCATTGTGATGGAGCTTGTCTGGGGAAGTACTAACACCATACCATACCTATTTCTACCGCAAAGGAGCATTGCTCCGGCTCTGTTCCGGTTCGAAGGGTGTTGACAGGCACGTGAGCCCTTTGCAAATTTGATCCTGGGTTGGCAACGCATCTATAGCCTGATCGCTTAACTGATAATCGTTCCTAAGGTGTTCCGTGACGCGAGAGTTCACTGATACGTCCTTGTGACAACTGTCGCTGTAGCCCCTCCCGCACCGCGCAGCAAATTCAAAAATGGTGTCAGTTAAGCGGTCGGGCTATGCAAGGCCTCTGGCATTGCAGATTTCCCCTTCGGCCTGTTTGCTATCCAATAAAATAAAAATACTTTAAGAAATATCTTCAAAATCTTAATTTATTTCAGCGAACGTATCAGTCCGCCTTTGTTACGGCTACGATTGCACGGATACTTGGTTGCGTGCCTGGCCTCCAGGCAATGTGTGCGTTACAATGAACGTGGTAGGAATGTGCTCGCCGAACGGGATGTGCAAGCTGGACCACATCACACCGCGGTCCAACGTCTACCCAGATATAATGGTAAGCTATCTATGCTTACTAAAGGGAGTAAATATAATGACCACCAAAAAAAACTAAATACCTACCACATGTAAGTAGTAAATGATCACCAAATCTTAGTGTGCAAAATATCCAAAATCTTTTTGACCCTTAAGTCCCCCCTGGGGCGGATCCGACATGGCTTCCGACTACCCAGAACAACTGTCAAAGATCTACGAATGACAACCTGGGAGTAATAGCTTTGTGTGCGGATTCGTCAAAATGCCATGTTATATCAGACTCCAGAGTAACTAAACCTTGAATCATTTTACTCATTTGTCTTACTCTCAGATAACTTCGTTTGCGTTTTTCCATCACAAACGTACACATCACATGTGTAAGCCAACGAGAATAGAAATAAGATTGTTTATGAAGCGGAACGCAAGATTTTATATCTACATAATTTTGCCGGTATATAATGGTGTCAACTGTCAATGATATTCACACAAGTTGTCATTGTCAGTTGGTAATGTAGCGGCCGCCATTATTTTAATTTCAGATAACTTGCATTTTGGCGGTGTAGCGATTAACTCTCGGATAGACAATTATTTCGGGATTAAAATTTAGTACAGCGAAAAGTTCTATATTTCTGGAGTAATGAGTGATTTTATTCTCAGGATAAGACGTATACAAGTTTGCTCGAATCCGTCCTAATTAAGATAATTTAACTCGCGGTATGATCATACCTTAACGACTTATAATGTCAATTTCAGAACATACACGGGATGGGCCTAACTAAGTCGTCGACGTGCATGAAACCAGACTCAATAATATTTATTCCTAATTTAGTTTTGTTATGTTTAATAAAATAATATCCAAAGTCGCTTTAATTGTTTTTATTAACAATTCATATAAAATATAATTTAAATATTTAATTTGGTATTGCTTAATATCTAACTTTTCATAATACATATCTTTGCGATGTAAAAACGTCAATTGCAGTTATGAAAGATGTCGCTACACTTCTTTTAAGCTCAGAGTCACACAGCGAGCCATGGAGAGAGCTATGCTCGGAGTTACTTTGCGCGATAGAATCCGGAACGAGGAAATCCACCGAAGAACTAAGGTCACCGACATAGCTCTCAGAATATGCAAGTTGAAGTTGCAATGGTCAGGCCACATCGCTTGAAGAACCGATAACCGATGGGGAAGTAAGGTTCTCGAGTGGCGACCACGAACCGGAAGATGCAGCTTTGGTAGACCTCCCACCAGATGGATCGACGACATCGTCAAGGTCGCGGTTAACCGGTGGATGCAAGCGACAGGTTGTCGCTCGTTGTGGCGTTCTATGGGGGAGGCCTATGTTCAGTCTTTAGGCTGATGATGATGACACTTCTTTCTATCCTTCAATACTTCCCACAAAGTTTCTCAAGCATTTTAAAATAGCAGTACTTGATATCAAAGTCCATATCATACCAGTAGTTGACGGCGATGCAGCCGTGGCTTTGTCTGACGTGGTGGAACCAAAGGCTTGGCAGGTATAGGCAGTCTCCTTTGTGTAGGCGCACTGAGTACACGTGAGCTTTTTTGTATTCTGGGAACTTTGTCAAGTTCGGGGCTAGAGGGTCTGAAAGTAAGACAATTTTGATTAATAGAGTTGGATACCATACCAGGGGCGTAGCCGTAATACGGGGCCGCCGAGCTACAGGGGCCCTAACCTGTGTATGCAAAATTTCGTAAAATTTTACCCACAATCTCACTCAAACTTAAGCCGTATGCTACGAACATTAATATTGTAAGTAGTTATTTATAATTAATAAAGGTATACTTATTTATTTTATACAAAAGATACCCTCCATTTGGATTTTCGTCGGGTAGAAGGGTCCTCAAAATTTGTTGGGGGCCCCAACAAATTTTGAGGGCCTTTCTAAAACAAGCTACGCCACTGTATCTCGTACAGACTTTTGTATCCAAACTCTTGGACAACAAACAGATTTTAATTAAACTTGATCATATGTTATACGCAAGATACGTCTAAAGTTTATTTTTTTATGTTTTTAGTTCTCACAGCTGTTTAAGAAATAATCAGCCATCAGATGCTATAATATGCTATGCTAATTATTATAGGCACGCACTTTCACCATGGGGTAAACTGATGCTGAGCCAGACGAAAGTCGCTATCACTAATATATTGTTGTGTAAGGTTTTAAAATAGTAAAATTAAAGCGCTATTTTGAATGCCAAGTGGAAGTTCTGCTCCTTCTCTAAGATTTTTTTTTTATGTAAGTAATCGCCATTGTCACAAAAAAAAACTTGTGCGGTCGGGGGACCCCCGTAAAACAAAATATAAAGGGTACAGGAGGACCGCTCCCGCTATCTTCAAAAATAATTACCTAAACTTGCCAGACTCACTAGGGCTGCTACTGTATTGAGACTGTAGGTTTTATTTGTGACAATATGAAATTCTATCGACACCGGTTGGAACTCTTTGCAATTATTTTATAACAAAATTTTTTTGTTCCTCGTGAAATGTCAATTACATCATTTTGTCAACACTTTAGAATGCCTATAAACGTAATGTCAATGTGTGCGTGCTAATTATGGCGGTTTGTTCTAAGTGGTCTCTCTGCTCGGCCGCGACGCAGCCTTACGTACTTTGTCGGGCACAAAGTACGGGCACAAAGTAGTAAGGAACGAAGTGCTGCGCACTCGCCTGCTCGTGTGCAGTGTGCTCATTTGTTTGTAGTAGGCTCGATACACGCATACGCTGTGTGCGTATGCGTGTATCGAGCCTACTACATACATACTACATACTAACATACAATACACACACGTATTTCGTTAAGTGACGATCTTTACTAATTCGCACTACCCGTAAGTCGCGTTAAGGAACTTCGTTTCAAAAATATAATCTCATGGACCAAAAAATAGTCTCACCTATACTAATCCAAGGCAACTCCCCGGAATGATCAAACTCTTCATCATATACAGTTTCTGTGTCGAAATCACCCTGCTTCACTGGTGGTGTCACTGGTACAATATCCCATTTTCCATCTTCATATTTGAACTCGGCCTGTGGGTATCGCTTGTAGGGAACTAAGGGCAGGTCCGTGGGAGGGATAAGAATGAAATCCTTATACCCATCTATCACGCAGTATATGTTCTCATAGGGATCTTTGTGCACTGAAACAAGGTATATATGCATGTATTAATTTAACAGTACCTGGGCGATCGGTATTTTATTTATTCGTGTTTTTTTAAATGAAACCAAGCTAGATCGATTTATTGCCCCCGAAACCCCCTGTATACTAAATTTCATGAAAATCGTTGGAGCAGTTTTCGAAATTAAATCGAGCCTACTACAAAAAAAAGCTGTTTGTTGTTGTTTAGTATTGCCACACAAAACAGTGGCAATACAAAACAACAACAAACAGAACAAAGCCACCGACTTTCGAAACTAAAGTCAATGTGTGTTCTGTGCTAAAGTTATTTTTCACTTTTGAGTTTTTGTAAAAAGCTTTTTATTTTCCGCTTTTTAGTACCTCCTTCTCATCCTAACCTATTAAGAAACGGCAACACGGTTAAAACAGAGATTGAAAGTTGACTACCCCAAAGATTGAAGAAACTAAAACCTCGCCTTTGTAACATTTTTGGGTATTTGTTGATTTTTCAAAAAGTGCTGGATCAATTTCGATAATATTCATATGAGACCACCCCTGAGGTATACCCTATCCATAAAAAAAGAATTTTCAAAATTGGTTTACGTGCGTAGCGTTGGGCAACGTGTCCTTAATGCCTTCGATCAATACTAAATGATGAGTAGACTTACGTCCTTTGAGAATTTTCTCTTTTTCCCGGTTATATCAGACTCTTTCTCCAGGTCACAGTTTCGGTGCGCACCACGATGACAACTTCCCCAACCAGGAGTGTCGCGGCTACCTTATGGGATCACAGTCCTCTACATCTGAAAGTGGCCTGAACTACGAGTTCTCTGTGTGCAGCAAACGACTAATTGCTGCCACTCTGAGCAGCATGAGCTATTGTTTGATGGAAGAGGATCAGCCGTATTGCGGGAATGGTAATGATTAAGATACTCACAACTTTTACTCGAATATATAGTTTACGACCTATAGTAACATCCCGGGAGTACCATACACCTACACTATTATATCATCCAGAACACAGTTCGTTTAAATATGTGAAGTCAAAATTTCTAGGGGCATTATTATCGTTGCAACGAAATCTCAACCCTAAAGTACTTCATTGAATTATCGAGACGCACATCCGACGAAGGATGCGCAATATCCCTTACACATATAACCGAGGATATGTGTTAGTGCGTTGAGCATAACTAACAACGACATGTCCAACGCTTCTACCGCTTTTACCGACAGGTTAACTTTAAAGTCTCCGTGAAACTAACAGACTAAAAATATACAATATGGTATATTCGATTCCAGGAATAGTAGAAGAGGGTGAGGCCTGTGACTGCGGCTTGCCGTCCCGGTGCATCCACAAAGATCCCTGCTGCACCCCTCGGACTGGGGGCGCTCTGGTCCTTGAAGAAGGGTACTTCGCTTTCTGTGCTATCTTTATGAAATACATCTTCTCTTCATTTGACAATTACAGTATCACTTAAATGAAGGACATGATGTGCAAACAAAGCCATCAACTGTGAACTACGCTTTCTGTACATCGATTTAAGTGTAAACCTGAGGCAGTATGCCTCTATTTTCCAAGCAGAGGTGAACGCCATCTTAGAATGTGCGGAAGTAAATCTGCAAAGGCATACACCAACCTAACCATATAGATTAATTCAGATAGCCAAGCTGCTCTACTAAAATTGGTAGAGGAAAGCATGGCCGACTCTCTAGGCAATAAGAATAGAGTAGTATTAAGATGGGTGCCTGGGCATGCAGGCATCATTGGCCATTAACGGGCCGATGAGCTTGCGAGAGCGAAGGCGCATAGCACGCAGCAGGGACCGGACCCCTTCTATGACATAAATACATAGCCTAGCTCAGAGTACCCTGACTAAATCATGCCTCGAAACTTCCATAAAGTTGGCATGTTAAACTCGAAAGGACTTATCAAAGCCTATAACAGAAGGCTTACTAACCAAGTCCTAGCACTCAGTAGGAACAACTTGCGCATTGTGGCCAGAGCCACTACAGGACATTGCTGTTTAAACAAGCACATGTTCTACCTAGGGCTTAGTGACTACAGGACATTGCTGTTTAAACAAGCACATGTTCTACCTAGGGCTAAGTGACACGCAAACCTGCAGACGCTATAGGGAGGCTGATGAAACGCCACTTCATCTTCTGGGGAAATGCGGAGCACTAATTCACAAGCGCAACAATCATCTGGGCAATCACCTGTTAAGCCCGGATGAAATAATGGAGATTGCCCCAAAGCAGATCCTGCAGTTCATCACAGCTGCAGGGTTTGGTGGCGATCTTTAACCAAAAAAGCGGTGATCACAATAGATCATTTCTGGGCGCAGTATAATACCAAAGCCACATAAAGATAATAATAAAAAAAGTATAAAGTTGGGCAAAAATAATATCTGATAATTTATTTGGTTTATTTTGATGTGGAAAAGAATGCATGAGTTTTCATTTAAATTTCAGCACCCTACTTAAAGATGGGTGTTCAGTGGCTCCTTCAGCGATGTGCCATCCTTCCCAAGGCCTGTGCTGCACAGCCAAGTGCCAGCTAGCAGACCTCATAAAGAGTGGTATTGTTAGTAGTATAATTTTCATATCCATCGTTATTGTTATCTATGTAAAATGTTATTTTTGACGCCCATAATGTACCTATTTTTCCTTTCACTGTATTTCTTGGATTTTATTTTGACTTTAGCATTTAGAGTTATTTTGAAATATTTTGTTACGCATTTGGATTGTATATTATTTATGGATTTTTTCATTGTAATAAATTCATTCAGTATTATGTAGTTTTATTTGCTTATAAGGTATCTGTAAACTTAAGTACAGGAGTGCTTAAGTGCTTGGCTTAGGACTATACCGAAACCAAGTTTCGGGTAATTGAGGAAGCAACATTTTCACTCCTACCTATACTTTGAGAGCCCAACCAACTTACCAATGCAAGCGATTAGTACGTACCTATTAGGGCTGAAAGTCTAGCGCTTGGACTCTACGCGCGTCCAGAAATTAGATAGCCGCAGATAGCTAGCTGGGTCGTCCGAAAATATAACGTAGCCTCGACCCTGGCAAACCTTATAATCTTCAGTATAGCAACAAATAAGCACAAATTACAAATTCTCACTGTATTACATGACACTCTAGATAACTCTAAGTGAGCTCCACATTAGAGTAGACTCATCATAATTAAGTGTCCTGTGAACATGGAGTATGAAGTAATGGAATGCTCATTTGCACGAAAGTATCTACCGATTCAAGGAACCGATAGTCGTTGTCCGCTGCGAAGAAACACTTGCATGTTGAGTTTCTCCACACGTTAGCACTCCATTTCTTACTACTCCGTTTTAAGTTGTGTAGCTTTAAATAGTTCATTACCAATCGACGGAGTTATTTTTAAAATGACAACACATTACCTACTTAGCTGATAATTAACACTACGATGTATGATAAAAATAATGTATGTTTTAATCTGTGATCATATTTGTATGTGGATGTGTGTGTGTAGTGTGTGTGTGTGTGTGTGTATAGTGTGTGTGTAGTGTGTGTTGTAGTGTGTGTATTGTAGTGTGTAAATTAGATACCATGGAGACTTAAAATGACATACCGAATATTTTAGTTAATAGTTTAATATTCGATAAATAATATTTGTTTAGGCACTAATGCGCGCACTAAGGCGCTTACCCGTCGATGTCTGAGCTGATTTGTCGTAGATGACACCATTGATCAATAATTTCATGACACAACTTCTCTAAAAGCACTTTATTTGGCCTGAAAACACGATTAATTTTCAATTTACTGTAAAATTAGATTTTTTCATAATATTATGGCAAAGAAGAGACGTCATAAGTACAAATTGCCCTACAAAATCAATGCGGGAGTCGCGTTTTGACAGCTCTTAAAAAGTATGTAAATATTGATTGGTAGCATTTATATACCCTATATTCATGAACTTTTGCAAATAGCCTAGACTTCGTGCGGATTCTAAATCCTTTAAATATTACAGACACAATTCCTCGCCATTATTTGGCATAGATTCAACCCAGTTCTAAATATTATTCATCCCTTAATACCAAAGCGTGCCAGCTAGATAATTGTAAGCATCACTCGCCAGCTGCGAGTTCTGTTTGAGTAAGAATCGGCCATTTTGAATCAACATTGTCACAACTAAGCCCGATAGCGTAGCGACCCATAATGAAATAATGTAGGTAAATCAAAATTGAACCTTGACCTTTGATTTCAGTGTTTATTTTATGTTATTCCCACAAACTTACCTATAGCTTTTATTTTGGGTCGATGAGTAGCCTCATGATCAATACGTCTACTTATATCAAAACTTCTAACAAAGTACCCCATACGCACGGACTAGAAAAAAAAGAAGGACTCTGCACCACGCATATCAAAAGTGAAGCACCTAAAGAACGCCGATCGAGACGCACACATACATCGGTACGGTCCAGTCGGTACTTTCGGCGCGGAATACTTTTTTTCTAATCCGGGACTATGATGTAAATGTGTGCGTGAGGCATTTTTGTACAAACGGTCTGGCTTACTTAGGGTGCTTCACTTTCGATATGCGTGGCGCGGAGTCCTTCTTTTTTTTATAGTCCGTGCCCATACGTCTATTTCATCTTCTAAGCAAATCGTCCATGCCAACGTAACGTCTAAGACCTAAAACGCAATTGCGGCTAGCCGCAATGCGGTTCCGCCTGTCTTGGAGCTGCAGCGGGCCGCACATAATATATCTAGCCATCATTATAATGGAAAAAAAATGCTTTCAATTGACGACGACATGCTGCGGACCGCAGCATGGCGCGGAAAACAGGCACACTTCACTCTTTGTCATTCTTCCACCGTTTTGGTATATTCTAATAGGCTTGCGTTTGGTCGCAACTCACGTGCTATTAACGACACGGCACGACACGACATGGCACGACACAACACGACACGGCAGGACACAACACGACACGGCAGGACACGACACGGTTGGCGCTAAGCGATTGGCTGCTACGCTACATGTGGCGGATTCGATTCCCGCACGGAACAAATATTTGTATGGATAGTTGTTCCGGGTCTGGCTGTTTGTGTTTGTGAGTTTATATGTTAGTAAACGCACCCACGATTAGTGGCGTGCCTAGGGTCTAAGGTCAAAGTTAGGGCAAGTCCGCCAGATTTCAGTATAAAAATCCTATGAATTTCTTCAAAATTCATCGTTCCGTAAAATCACACAAATATTATTATACTATTATCGTTATGTTAATATTCATGCTATTGTGGCGGCTTAGTAATCGGAATATGCTGAGTTGCATTATTGACGAAGTACGTGGCAGCGGGCAATCGGCTCGCCAGTCGCCTACATACCACCGCCCTGTCTCGTCGCATACACTGTACGTAGTTAGCTATAACGAAGCATTGTGGAACTTGAATTAAAGACAATTTGTTTCCTCGGAGTCGGATTCTTTATTTATCTCACCAACAACATAACACGCACAACACTGGTGACCTTACGACGATTTTAGGATTCCGCGTTGTTATTCAGATAGCAACAGGGTAGGCGACTCAAAACAGCTTACGAGGCAGAGGCGTTTAGACCGCGTGGTGCAAAGTGAAACGTAACGTGCTTTAGCAAAGTAAAGCGACGCGTGTGCCGTTTTCAAGATGAACCCGCAAGCGTTAATCGGCCACCCCGGGGCAGCTGCCGTGGGGGACGTATCAATAGTAACAGTGCAGATGAGAGTTCCGGAATTTTGGAGAGAAATACCAAGATCATGGTTCATCCAGTTCGAGGCAATGATGGCACCACAGAAGCAAAGCGACACCCAGAAGTACGAAATGGTGCTCGCAAAATTACCAACGGACGTTGTACGCCAGGTAACCGACATCATCGAAGCTCCGCCGGATACAGCGAAATACGAAACAATTAAAAGGCGTTTGTTGTCAGTGTATGAAGAGAGTACAGATACACAATTTCGCAGATTAATGCGTGACACAGAACTGGGGACACAAAAACCGTCCCAATTACTCAGAGAGATGTCGGCCCTGGCCAAGAAATGCAGTTTGACGGAGGAACCATTGAAGAGGCTGTGGCTGGGCAAGCTAACGCCTAACGTACGCGCAATGTTAGCAATGAGCGAAGACACCAAGTTGGAGGATCTGGCTAGGAAAGCAGATAAAATTCTGGAAACCTTGGGAAACGGCGAGGTCGCATCCATCACACCCAGCACATCGACAAGAGACGGTATAGCCAGCCAGTTAGAGGAACTAACGTTGGAAATGAAGGAACTACGCGGTGAAATAAATGAGATCAGGAGGCGAAAAGACAACTCGGGCGGCAGACGATGGCAACAACGCCCTAGATCCAAAAGCAGGACGCGGCGCACACCAGAATCTCCCGACTGGCTATGCAGACACCACTTCCGCTACAGGAACAACGCGCGGACGTGTGAAGCACCGTGTAGCTGGACCAAGAAGCAGCAGAAGCAGGAAAACTAGACGCGGTGCAGTCAGCGTCGGTGGACGATTGTGCCGCGGGAAACCACCGACTTTGCGTGAAAGACTACAAAACGGGAATTGTGTATTTAGTGGACACGGGTGCGAATGTGTCAGTGATACCAGTGAGTAAAGTGAAAACAAAGCAAAAACAAGAGTGTACGTATAAACTTTACGCAGCAAACAACACAGAAATAAAAACCTACGGTGTAGTGACTATAGAATTAAACTTAGGACTAAATAGAAATTACAAATGGTCATTTATAGTTTGCGAAGTGAAACAACCAATCATAGGGGCAGATTTTTTAAGAGCGCACCAATTAGTCGTAGATTTACATAACAAAAGGTTGATTGACGGTCTCACTAATATAAGTAGGGAAGCAGGTATAGTGAAATGTTCCCAATTTACCATATCTAGCATTCAACATGACAACCCGTACAAAGATCTGCTCGAAAAGTTCTCAGAAATAACTAAACCAATTTCGTACAAAGAACCCCCTACCCATAATACATACCATCACATAGAAACTACAGGCCCGCCCGTGTTTTCCCGTGCTAGGCCGTTGCCACCGCATAGATATAAAATGGTACAAGAAGAATTTAGGTTAATGCAAGATTTAGGTATATGTAGGCCATCAAAGAGTCCATGGGCAAGCGCGCTACACGTCGTGCCTAAGAAGGATGGGCAGATCAGACCCTGTGGCGACTATCGTGCACTCAACGCGATCACGAAGCCGGACAGATACCCGATCCCAAGACTACAGGACTTCACCTATGGACTAGCAGGTAAGAAAATTTTTGCACGCTTAGACATAAATAGGGCCTATCATAATATTCGCGTAGCACCGCAGGACATAGAAAAAACAGCAATTATTACACCATTCGGACTGTTCGAATTTCCGAGAATGTCATTCGGTTTGCGTAATGCAGCGCAAACATTTCAGAGGTTCATGAACAACACAGTGTTACAGGGACTAGAATACGTAAGCGGCGAGCGGAAAGGGGAATGTTCATACCTATCCTGTTATATAGATGACGTAATCATCGCAAGTACTAACGCCGAAATACTCCGAAAACACTTGAGCCTCGTTTTCAGCAGATTCGAACAGTTCGGAATTACTATTAATCTGTCGAAATGTTGTTTCGGTAAGCCGGAAATAGAGTTTTTAGGTTACAACGTCAGCCCAGAGGGAATAAAACCCTTGAAAGATAAGGTCGAGGCGATACAAGGTTACCCGCGGCCAGAAACCGTCGAACAGCTACGACGATTTCTAGGAATGGTAAATTTTTATAGGTTACACATACAGCAAGCGGCTGAGCACCAGGCAGAGTTAAACAAGTTTTTGCATGGGGCCAAGAAAAAGGATAAGTCAAAAATAACATGGGATGATAAGGCCACGGCGGCTTTCGAGCAGTGTAAGGTAAGCCTACAAAGCGCCATCACACTGGCTCACCCAGAGGCCACAGGTAGATTGTCCCTAATGTGTGACGCATCAAATACATGCGTGGGGGCAGTGCTACAGCAAGGAGTCGCCGGAAAAGCGAGGCCCTTAGGTTATTTTTCTAAGAGACTATCAGAGGCCCAGCAAAAATACAGCACATACGATAGGGAACTGCTGGCAGTCTATTTAGCCATAACACATTTTAGAAACATGATTGAAGGTCGAGAGATTACTATTTTAACAGACCACAAACCGTTAACGTATGCTTTTTCTAAAATAGGTACCGACCGAGAGACGCCACGGCGCACAAGGCAGCTATTGTATATCAGCGAATTCACGAGCGACATACAATACGTCAACGGTAACGAGAACCAAGTTGCTGACGCGCTGTCACGGGTCGAGTCCGTGTTTTGCCCGACGCAAGTCGATTTCGACGAAGTCGCACGGGCACAGGAAACAGACGAACAAATGGCGCGTATGTTAGCAGAATCGCAAGGTAACACTGTATTGAAACTAATTCATTCACCATTGTGCAACAAAGCAATACATTGTAACATTTCAGAGAACCAGGTAAGGCCATACCTCCCACACAAATTTCGTAAAATAGCATTCGATGCAGTACATAACATAGGCCACCCTGGAATTAGGGCCACACGGAAAATGATAACGAAACGTTACTTTTGGCCAGACATGAACAAGGACGTCACCAGGTGGGCCAGGGCATGCATTCACTGTCAGAAAGTAAAAGTACAGCGACACACGGTATCCAAATTAAGTAGTTTTCCGGTAGTAGATAGATTTGAACATTTACATGTAGACATAATCGGAGCACTGCCAACGTCACAAGAAGGTTATAAATACTGCGTCACTATGATAGATAGGTTCACGAGATGGCCAGAAGCAATCCCAGTTACCAATATCACCGCGGACACAGTAGCTAAAGCCGTTTACGAAGGTTGGGTATGCAGATTTGGGTGTCCACTTACAATAACTAGCGATCAGGGTAGACAGTTTGAGAGCGAACTATACAAGAGCCTGTTAAACCTGTTAGGCATTAAAAAGACCCGTACAACAGCGTATCATCCGCAGGCGAACGGTATGGTCGAAAGAATGCATCGCTCACTTAAGGTCGCGATTAAGGCTAGGCTACAAGACAATAGGTCATGGGTCGAGGAATTACCGACAGCGTTGTTGGGACTTCGTGCGGCCTGTAAGAATGACGGAAACGTAAGCTCAGCAGAATTAGTATTAGGACAGACATTACGGTTACCAGGCGATTTTTATTGCGAAAACAACTCGACACAAGTAGAACATTTACCTACGTACGTAAGCAAACTCCGAAGCATAATAAGCAGTATGCGGCCACAGGCAAGGGAGAGCAGCGATTCGCGGAAAATATTTATTCATAAAGACTTAAATACGTGCTCTCATGTTTTCATAAGGAACGATATGGTAAAGAGTCCACTAACCCCACCATATAACGGCCCACACAAAGTAATCAGTAGGGATAAGAAAACCTTTAAGATACAAATAGGCGACCGTCAAGCAACCATTTCCATAGACAGATTAAAACCAGCGTATACGTACGACGAGGAAAAACCGCCAGAAAACAAACGTACCGAAAATGAATGTAAACCAAATGTAGAACCAAGCGAGCAGAAATCGCTACCGCCCATGGTTAAAACCACGCGCTGTGGTCGAGTAATTAAGCAACCGGTGCGATTTTTGCTCACATGACAAAATGTAGGTACACCGAAGGCTGAGGGGATTTTTATGTACATTTCACTTTCGTTATTTGACCAATTATACCTACTTGTAGTACTAATTAAAAACAGTTAGAATTCTAAAATGGGAAATTTCCAAAATAAAGAAAACGTAGCCATAGCGCAGGCCCAAGTAGTAGCAGGACAGCAGTTAGAGAACAAACTAAACTATTTCGGAATAATGTTAATCATTATCGCCGCTATAATGGGCATATTACTATGTTACGCTATCAAGAGAGGTTGCGCGGGCCAAGCGAGGGAATGGTTAAGAAAAGAAGTGCCGGGAATACTGGCGAGACAACCCGGTACAGGGGGAAACCCGGCACCGACGGCCACCGCCACGGGATACGTATAGCTAATCAATGTTGTGAAATGTGCAAGAAAACGATAGTGAGTAAGAATAAGTTGTTTCGCATATTTATATTGTAGTTTATTTTGTGAACGGCGTTACCATGACCAAAGCTGCCGACCCGCGAGGTGTTAGTTAATTATTGCAGAGCGGAGGTCATGGTAACTACCCTTAATAATTATTGTATATTAATATGTATAATGTCAAGTCGGCTCAGAGCCCAGGCGAGGACGAGACCGCAATTTTTTTTAGAAAATAAGGTTCATAGAAGCTATATTTAGCGATAGGAATAAAACAATAGGCAGCATTCAACTGTTGGAATGCTGACAGGATAGAATGTTATCGTAAGCAACAATGTAACTTAGGAGACTTCCTAGCACGATAATAGTGATGTAAGCATGTACTTTACGTTAAGAATAAAATTTTATTGTGTAAAATTTTGGGAAAGGGGGGGTGTGATGTGGCGGCTTAGTAATCGGAATATGCTGAGTTGCATTATTGACGAAGTACGTGGCAGCGGGCAATCGGCTCGCCAGTCGCCTACATACCACCGCCCTGTCTCGTCGCATACACTGTACGTAGTTAGCTATAACGAAGCATTGTGGAACTTGAATTAAAGACAATTTGTTTCCTCGGAGTCGGATTCTTTATTTATCTCACCAACAACATAACACGCACAACACTATCATTGTCACAATTTAAAATGTTTATTGTTATCAATTCTTATAAGGTTATGACTGAATTCAGAGGTGCTTTTTTTAATCGTCTCGCGTTATTGATAGCAAGCCTGGCTTTTCGGCTTTTATAGAAGGCCCGCCCCCTGCCCACGATACAGTAGAAATTCCTAGGGTGGGGCAACGTTTTTACAAAAAAAGGGGTGATGCCGCCTAACCTGGGCCTAATTGTTAAAGGTGGGGCACGCTTGCCTAGCTAGGATGAATCCGGTTCACTTGTGCCTTAAAGATACTCAGATCATACTTATTTGGAAACAGAGGCGGGCAGTAAATTTTAGTCTGACAGTTCGCACAATAAATGTGCAAAGTGCTTTGTTCGAGACCATCACCTTTGTTAAACACGTGCAATTAACGCTTCGTTTTCAGGACTGCAGAACTCAAGACCAATTATGCACATGTAACGATTTGTCACCGGAGTGTCGGTGTGGTTTGAACGGACGGTGTCTACCAGACGGCTCGTGTCACGCGGTAGAATGCGCCAGTTTAGGACTCAGAGAGTGCCAGTGTGTCAAGACCGCACATAGGAAACCGCCCCATGGTATTTTACAGGTATTCAATAAAAAGGATTGGGTCTTTGCAAACCTTTGAAACCTTTGGTCTTCGTGAACTGTTTTTAAAAGGAGGTTGTGTTCATTTCGGAAGTATGCTCTGAGGTAGATCCGATATTCTTACGTTTTTTGTAAATTATTTAAATATGAAACAGTTGAGCAAAATGGTTGCGCACCATTTGTAAAAAAAAAACATGTTCATTTTAGCACAGGCTTTAGATGTTGCCAGCAAGACTGCCACATTCGTAACCAGAAACACATGTTGTGCAACTTTGTTTTTAAACGAATACAACTAGATTGCGATCAGTCGATGACTTCTTCAATCAGTCATATCGATCCAGTTTTGTTTAATGATAAGTATTATATTTGACTCATCCACGTCAATCGAACCAAAGAATACCTACGGTATTTTTTTCTATATAAAAATGGGTACCTATTGTTCCTTTTTATTCCAGGATTCCAGACACGAGATGAAAATGTGCGGCGTATGCTGCGAGGTAATGTCGAACGGTGGTCACATACAGTGCGTTACCGCAGAGGAGGCGGCTCGAATGATACTGGCTGACAATACTCCACTACCTGAGAACTGGCCTGATAAAGAAAATTATAACGGACGTAAGTACCCAAGTACCCAATAATCGAGGCGTTGTTTATTTTAATAGTAACTCACTGAAACGCTGCCCAAACGTATACACTCTTTGTTACCGTCATGGGACACCACCTGGTTGCTGTGCCTAGCCCTGTTAACCGGTTACAGTTGCCGATTGCTACTACTGGACGCTTTCGCCGTTACTGGACGGACACAGCGATTATTCCCGATGAGTAACACCTTGTTGTCAACACTGTTGACGAACGGGAAAAAAGTTTCATTCGTTCACAATGTTGACGAACAGGGCCTTTTTTCGATTATTTGCGTTCTGTAACCGATTATTCCCGATTAGTAACACCTTGTCGTCAACACTTTTGAGGAACGGGAAAAAAATATCCGTTTCATCTTTAAATGAACTCCACCTTACTACACGTTGACTCTTGAACTAAGCATATTATGTGCAGTCACCAAAAGAGATAACTATCCATGTCGTCAGAAATGGTTCAAGTTTACTTGGAAACCGATGGATGTTTTCGAATGATATTTAATTAAATTATTGAGCTGTGTATTCTCTATTAACTTTAATTTATTTTATTCAAAAACATCTACCGGTTTCTAAGTAAACTTCAACTATTTCCGACGACATGGATACTTATCTCTTTTGGCGACTGTACCTACGATCGCGAAACAATGTTCCATTCATCAGTACTCTGAACGAAAGAAACTTTGTTTTCCGCGATCGCCAACAGTGTTAACGACAGAGGTGTTACTGAACGGGATTAATCTAAAAAAGTTCCCGTTCTTCAACAGTGTTGACGATAATGTGTTACTGATCGGAAATAATCGGGACACAGTTGCTATATCTGGCCACTGATGGTAACAATTTCTGTTTTGCGAACATTCTGTTGTCTGTGTTCTGTGTATGACACATGCAACAACTTGTTTACTCGTACAATTTGCATGGAATCTTATCATTGTTACCTACTTGTGTGTTTCACTAGAAACTTTTCAGTGTCTAGTCGCTAACACCGAACACTTGTGATCGGCGACCAGTGTGTTATAGTGGAGGCATTAAGAAACCACAGTGGCCGCGTCTGGGTATGAGTCAGTTGATTCAAATATACTAATTATAATTGTGAAAATAAAATATTCTTTCCGGTTGCTTTGCTTGTGTCAAATACAAAACTAAAGTGTACATTTGCGCAGCGGTTAACTCCAACGCCTTTCTGGTTTTGCACGAACTGTTGCTACCGCAGCGGACACAGTCAGGTGTTCGCACCTCTGGCGACTGTTTGCTAATAAACAATCCGAGGAGCCTATCAGTCAAACATTACGTTATTAGTAGTAGCAGAGTTCATTGTGATGGAGCTTGTCTGGGGAAGTACTAACACCATACCATACCTATTTCTACCGCAAAGGAGCATTGCTCCGGCTCTGTTCCGGTTCGAAGGGTGTTGACAGGCACGTGAGCCCTTTGCAAATTTGATCCTGGGTTGGCAACGCATCTATAGCCTGATCGCTTAACTGATAATCGTTCCTAAGGTGTTCCGTGACGCGAGAGTTCACTGATACGTCCTTGTGACAACTGTCGCTGTAGCCCCTCCCGCACCGCGCAGCAAATTCAAAAATGGTGTCAGTTAAGCGGTCGGGCTATGCAAGGCCTCTGGCATTGCAGATTTCCCCTTCGGCCTGTTTGCTATCCAATAAAATAAAAATACTTTAAGAAATATCTTCAAAATCTTAATTTATTTCAGCGAACGTATCAGTCCGCCTTTGTTACGGCTACGATTGCACGGATACTTGGTTGCGTGCCTGGCCTCCAGGCAATGTGTGCGTTACAATGAACGTGGTAGGAATGTGCTCGCCGAACGGGATGTGCAAGCTGGACCACATCACACCGCGGTCCAACGTCTACCCAGATATAATGGTAAGCTATCTATGCTTACTAAAGGGAGTAAATATAATGACCACCAAAAAAAACTAAATACCTACCACATGTAAGTAGTAAATGATCACCAAATCTTAGTGTGCAAAATATCCAAAATCTTTTTGACCCTTAAGTCCCCCCTGGGGCGGATCCGACATGGCTTCCGACTACCCAGAACAACTGTCAAAGATCTACGAATGACAACCTGGGAGTAATAGCTTTGTGTGCGGATTCGTCAAAATGCCATGTTATATCAGACTCCAGAGTAACTAAACCTTGAATCATTTTACTCATTTGTCTTACTCTCAGATAACTTCGTTTGCGTTTTTCCATCACAAACGTACACATCACATGTGTAAGCCAACGAGAATAGAAATAAGATTGTTTATGAAGCGGAACGCAAGATTTTATATCTACATAATTTTGCCGGTATATAATGGTGTCAACTGTCAATGATATTCACACAAGTTGTCATTGTCAGTTGGTAATGTAGCGGCCGCCATTATTTTAATTTCAGATAACTTGCATTTTGGCGGTGTAGCGATTAACTCTCGGATAGACAATTATTTCGGGATTAAAATTTAGTACAGCGAAAAGTTCTATATTTCTGGAGTAATGAGTGATTTTATTCTCAGGATAAGACGTATACAAGTTTGCTCGAATCCGTCCTAATTAAGATAATTTAACTCGCGGTATGATCATACCTTAACGACTTATAATGTCAATTTCAGAACATACACGGGATGGGCCTAACTAAGTCGTCGACGTGCATGAAACCAGACTCAATAATATTTATTCCTAATTTAGTTTTGTTATGTTTAATAAAATAATATCCAAAGTCGCTTTAATTGTTTTTATTAACAATTCATATAAAATATAATTTAAATATTTAATTTGGTATTGCTTAATATCTAACTTTTCATAATACATATCTTTGCGATGTAAAAACGTCAATTGCAGTTATGAAAGATGTCGCTACACTTCTTTTAAGCTCAGAGTCACACAGCGAGCCATGGAGAGAGCTATGCTCGGAGTTACTTTGCGCGATAGAATCCGGAACGAGGAAATCCACCGAAGAACTAAGGTCACCGACATAGCTCTCAGAATATGCAAGTTGAAGTTGCAATGGTCAGGCCACATCGCTTGAAGAACCGATAACCGATGGGGAAGTAAGGTTCTCGAGTGGCGACCACGAACCGGAAGATGCAGCTTTGGTAGACCTCCCACCAGATGGATCGACGACATCGTCAAGGTCGCGGTTAACCGGTGGATGCAAGCGACAGGTTGTCGCTCGTTGTGGCGTTCTATGGGGGAGGCCTATGTTCAGTCTTTAGGCTGATGATGATGACACTTCTTTCTATCCTTCAATACTTCCCACAAAGTTTCTCAAGCATTTTAAAATAGCAGTACTTGATATCAAAGTCCATATCATACCAGTAGTTGACGGCGATGCAGCCGTGGCTTTGTCTGACGTGGTGGAACCAAAGGCTTGGCAGGTATAGGCAGTCTCCTTTGTGTAGGCGCACTGAGTACACGTGAGCTTTTTTGTATTCTGGGAACTTTGTCAAGTTCGGGGCTAGAGGGTCTGAAAGTAAGACAATTTTGATTAATAGAGTTGGATACCATACCAGGGGCGTAGCCGTAATACGGGGCCGCCGAGCTACAGGGGCCCTAACCTGTGTATGCAAAATTTCGTAAAATTTTACCCACAATCTCACTCAAACTTAAGCCGTATGCTACGAACATTAATATTGTAAGTAGTTATTTATAATTAATAAAGGTATACTTATTTATTTTATACAAAAGATACCCTCCATTTGGATTTTCGTCGGGTAGAAGGGTCCTCAAAATTTGTTGGGGGCCCCAACAAATTTTGAGGGCCTTTCTAAAACAAGCTACGCCACTGTATCTCGTACAGACTTTTGTATCCAAACTCTTGGACAACAAACAGATTTTAATTAAACTTGATCATATGTTATACGCAAGATACGTCTAAAGTTTATTTTTTTATGTTTTTAGTTCTCACAGCTGTTTAAGAAATAATCAGCCATCAGATGCTATAATATGCTATGCTAATTATTATAGGCACGCACTTTCACCATGGGGTAAACTGATGCTGAGCCAGACGAAAGTCGCTATCACTAATATATTGTTGTGTAAGGTTTTAAAATAGTAAAATTAAAGCGCTATTTTGAATGCCAAGTGGAAGTTCTGCTCCTTCTCTAAGATTTTTTTTTTATGTAAGTAATCGCCATTGTCACAAAAAAAAACTTGTGCGGTCGGGGGACCCCCGTAAAACAAAATATAAAGGGTACAGGAGGACCGCTCCCGCTATCTTCAAAAATAATTACCTAAACTTGCCAGACTCACTAGGGCTGCTACTGTATTGAGACTGTAGGTTTTATTTGTGACAATATGAAATTCTATCGACACCGGTTGGAACTCTTTGCAATTATTTTATAACAAAATTTTTTTGTTCCTCGTGAAATGTCAATTACATCATTTTGTCAACACTTTAGAATGCCTATAAACGTAATGTCAATGTGTGCGTGCTAATTATGGCGGTTTGTTCTAAGTGGTCTCTCTGCTCGGCCGCGACGCAGCCTTACGTACTTTGTCGGGCACAAAGTACGGGCACAAAGTAGTAAGGAACGAAGTGCTGCGCACTCGCCTGCTCGTGTGCAGTGTGCTCATTTGTTTGTAGTAGGCTCGATACACGCATACGCTGTGTGCGTATGCGTGTATCGAGCCTACTACATACATACTACATACTAACATACAATACACACACGTATTTCGTTAAGTGACGATCTTTACTAATTCGCACTACCCGTAAGTCGCGTTAAGGAACTTCGTTTCAAAAATATAATCTCATGGACCAAAAAATAGTCTCACCTATACTAATCCAAGGCAACTCCCCGGAATGATCAAACTCTTCATCATATACAGTTTCTGTGTCGAAATCACCCTGCTTCACTGGTGGTGTCACTGGTACAATATCCCATTTTCCATCTTCATATTTGAACTCGGCCTGTGGGTATCGCTTGTAGGGAACTAAGGGCAGGTCCGTGGGAGGGATAAGAATGAAATCCTTATACCCATCTATCACGCAGTATATGTTCTCATAGGGATCTTTGTGCACTGAAACAAGGTATATATGCATGTATTAATTTAACAGTACCTGGGCGATCGGTATTTTATTTATTCGTGTTTTTTTAAATGAAACCAAGCTAGATCGATTTATTGCCCCCGAAACCCCCTGTATACTAAATTTCATGAAAATCGTTGGAGCAGTTTTCGAAATTAAATCGAGCCTACTACAAAAAAAAGCTGTTTGTTGTTGTTTAGTATTGCCACACAAAACAGTGTGTTATGCGACCACTCATACTGCTGATCGCCTACGTAGCTCCGGATAGCGTGATGCAAATACACAGCTACAAAGTCCGCACATACACGCGCCGCACCGTCAGCATAAAACGCTCGAACGACGGAAATGTAATTAGGTTAAAGATTTTCAACACTCACTTTTGTATCTACCGTAGAACAATTGGCATGTAATTTAGAATATTGAGTTTAAATTAAAATTGTCTTAAGCAAATTGGGTTTTTTTTTTGCATTCTCCTGCGCCGTCGTACTTATTTGGCGCAGTCGGTAGGATACTCGCGGGTCGGGTCGCGATATTACGGGAACAGTATCGAGCTGTACGGGAACGCGAGCCGCCCGGGCTGGCTATCAAGCACCGATCGGGTATCCTGAACCTACGGCAGGCGCATCGGGAAGTATCCAGACATCGATACAGCAAAGAGGCCGAATATGTTCATGTAAGTACATTAGACTCTTCTAGTGATTGCTTGCTTCCTTAATCTTATCCTTCTGTCCTTTCATTTTATAGTGTATTAGAAACGTAGTCAAGATTTTTCACCCACGCGAATCGAAACACGGTAGGGTAAGCAGTAGTAGTAGGTCTTTGCTACAAGATTTAAATAGAGAATTAAGTTTAAACTCTAGTTTTAATTCAGATAACTCGGAAATAAAGATGGCCGATTTAGATAGTATTTTCAAGGCCCTTAGGTTAGTCCCAGAATTTGATGGGAATGTAAATGTGCTGACTCGCTTCGTGCATCTATGCGATCAACTTGTAGAAGAATTTGTTAATAAGGACCCATCTAACAAGCTCCACGAAATGGCTCTTATGAACGGTATTCTTAATAAGGTGACGGGAAATGCAGCTCGTTTAATTAATTCAAACGGCATCCCTTCGGACTGGGCAGGTATTCGCAAAGCGCTTATAAATAATTTCTCTGACCAGCGTGACGAAACTGCGCTTTACAACGACCTTGCCTTACTTACTCAGGGGTCTGGGACTCCACAAGAGTTTTATGAGCGTTGCCAAAACCTATTCAGTACGATAATGACGTACGTCTCGTTGCATGAAACTGTTCGTACTACCGTTGAAGCGAAAAGGGATCTTTACAAAAAGTTAACTATGCAGGCGTATCTACGTGGGTTAAAGGACCCGTTAGGTTCGCGAATCCGTTGCATGCGACCGGAGAGTATTGAGAAGGCCCTGGAGTATGTACATGAGGAACAAAATACTCTGTATATGCAACAGCGTAGTGATCACGGTTCAGATAGGAAAGCACAACCTCAATCTGTAATATCTAGATTACCACCTATGCTAGGGTTAAATATGAATGCACCTAGACCTACACATTTTAATATGCCCGGGCCCTCAAGGCCTCAATTTTTGCAACCCATAATGTCACCAGGACCCTCGCAATGGAGACCAAACTATAATCAATTGCCTCAGGCTGGTCCATCACGCACTCAGCAGATGTTCCGAGCCCCACCCCCAAGTTATAATGTTAACAACGCATACAGAATGTCGCAGGGCAATACTTTACCTGGAAATAACTCTCAACAACCTCGTGCAATGAGTGGTGTGAGTCATTACGTACCTAAGGCTTTACCCCCAAGCTCATTTATGAGAGGACATGACTGGATTAAATCTGGAAACCCTTCTCCTAATAACTATTTTAAAACTAAGGAAATGAACTTTAACGAGTGTGCGGTGTATGATCCATTCTATGACGTATATGATCCAAGCTACTGTCAGAGCTATGAGTCCTTTGAATATCCTGATTCGTGCTATAATCCGTACGAACCTCAGTACCTTTACTTGCAGCAACCAGATCATGTTGAGATTAAAGATCATTCTAATAACGAGGTGGCTGATAAACCACCATCGGATAACAAAGACCAGGATTTTCAGAAAGCTCCAAGCTCAAACAAGTCAAAATAGAAATAAATCTACAGACCCAACGTCAATTGCCATTTATTCAAATACAGGATCCACCTCTTAAGTTGCTAATAGATACAGGTGCAAATCAGTCGTTTCTTAGCCCGGAGGCTGTAAAACGTTATTTTAGTGAAATACCTTTAAACTATGATCCCTTCGAAGTCATTAGTGTGCATGCAACCAGTAGAAATAACTATTCAATAACTATACCTTGTTTTTCAGAGCTTAATGATAGTAATGATGTAACATTTTTTATACACAGGTTTCACGATTACTTTGACGGATTGATAGGGTCTGATTTGTTAGATTTATGGGAAACGAGTATAGATTTTAAGAACAAGGCTCTTGTCACGAAATACGCTACAAATAAATTGAACGTATATGACTCAAGGAACGCTAACCTTTATGAAGACGTTATACCAGCTGAATCTTCAAAATTAGTTAGAATACCTATAAACGTTAAGGACGGGGATGCACGAGTTCGCGAGCAGATAATTTCTAATTGTTTGATTAGTGAATGCTTAACCAATGTAAATGATAATAGGGGCATAGTAGAAATTAGGAATCCTAGTAAGAGCGACGTTATATTTTCTATGGACCGGGCGGCCTCAGGTGAAATTTACAACATCGAATGCATGCGTACCGAGCCCTTAGATAATCGCACAAAAGAGATATTATCACGCCTACGCACGGATCATTTAAACGCTGAAGAGCGGTCCAACTTAGAGTCACTCTGTTCCCAATATGCTGACATCTTCTATGTCGAAGGGGAAGCACTTACATTCACGAATAAAATAAAGCATTCTATTAAAACGACCGACGAGGTCCCAGTTTATACTAAGACATACAGATATCCGTACATCCATCGACAAGAGGTTCAAGATCAAATAAATAAAATGTTACAGCAAGGCATAATAAGACCATCTGACTCTGCCTGGAGTTCCCCAATTTGGGTTGTTCCAAAAAAACTTGACGCCTCCGGAAAGCCCAAGTGGCGTATAGTTGTCGACTTCCGCAAACTTAATGAGAAAACGTTAGACGATAAATATCCAATTCCCAATATCGCAGATGTGTTAGATAAACTAGGGAATTGCCAGTACTTCACCACTTTAGACCTCGTCAGCGGTTTTTATCAAGTGGAGATGAACCCCGCTGACATAAATAAAACAGCGTTTAATGTTGAAAATGGCCACTATGAGTTCTTAAGAATGCCCATGGGTTTGAAGAACAGTCCATCAACTTTTCAGAGAGTCATGGATAATGTCCTAAGGGACCTGCAAAACAGCATATGCCTGGTCTATTTAGATGACATCATAGTGTTCAGTACCTCACTCCAGGAACACATAGTTAACCTTGGTAAAGTGTTCCAGAGACTACGGGAATCTAACTTTAAAATCCAACTCGATAAGTCCGAGTTTCTCAAGTTAGAGACGGCATACCTAGGGCATGTAATAAGTAAGGACGGCATCAAACCAAACCCTGAAAAAATTTCAGCTGTAAAAAACTACCCGCTACCCAAAACACCTACGGAGATAAAGCGGTTTTTAGGACTCTTAGGGTACTACAGGAAGTTCATCCCAGACTTTGCAAAAACAACTAAACCCTTAACGCAATGTCTTAAAAAGGGGTCAAAGATAGTACTCGATCAAAGTTACGTAGCATGCTTCGAAAAATGCAAGACCTTACTACTAAACGATCCGATACTCCAGTATCCCGATTTCACAAAGGAGTTTTTGCTAACTACAGATGCCTCCAATCTAGCTTTAGGCGCTGTCCTTTCTCAAGGGCCAGTAGGGTCTGACAAACCGATAGCATACGCTTCAAGAACACTCAATAGTAGCGAAATAAATTATAGCACTATTGAGAAAGAGTTACTAGCTATTGTTTGGGCCACAAAGTATTTTCGACCTTATCTCTTTGGAAGAAAATTCAAAGTTCTGACAGATCATAGACCATTACAGTGGGTAATGAACTTAAAAGAGCCCAATTCTCGACTTACTCGTTGGCGACTTAAGCTCAGCGAATACGACTTTACGGTCATATATAAACAGGGAAAATTTAATACCAACGCCGACGCATTATCCCGTGTAGAGATCCACAACGAGGAGATTAGCTCCATAATAGCGAACCCCACAGAAAAACCACCTTCTCTGATAGGGTCTAGCACTGTCACTGCTCATACAGATGCTGAAAATCCCATACTGGAAGTGCCCATTTCAGACGAACCCCTGAACAAATTTAATAAACAAATATATTTTACCGTAGTCGGTGATATTAAGAGCCGCCCCACAGTATCAAAACCTTTCGAAAACCATACTAGAACTAGCATACAACTTTCCAAGTCAAATCTCGAGCATGATGTAGTAGAGGCCATTAAGGAGTATGTTAATCCTAAAGTCAAGACAGGAATTTTAATAAATCCCCCGTTAGAAATGTATACAATAGTACCAATAATTCAGAATAACTTTAAAAGCTCCTCCATGAACTTAGTCCTCACAAAAATTGAGTTGGAAAACGTTAAGGATTTCTTAAAACAACAAGATATTTTAAGAAAATACCATGAAGGTAAGACCAACCATCGGGGTATCAATGAATGTTACTTAGCCCTATCCTCCAAGTTTTACTGGCCGAAAATGAAGGATCACGTCACTAAATATATTAACGAATGCAACGTTTGCGGTCAGGCAAAATATGACAGACATCCGATAAAACAAAAGTTCCATATAGTTCCGCCCCCAAGCAGACCATTTGAAATAGTTCATTTAGACTTGTTTAGTGTTGAAAGCCAAAAATATCTAACCATAGTTGACTCGTTCTCAAAATACGCTCAGGCTTATCTCTTAAGAGATGCAACCGCGGTTAGCGTAATACAAGCCCTACTAAAGTTCTGTACTCACCACGGTGTTCCTCTGACAGTTGTAACAGATCGAGGACCTGAGTTTACTAATCAATTGTTCTTGGAATTCATTAGATTACATCAGGTTCAACACCATAAGATCTTAGCTTATTCACCAAACGAAAACGGCATAGTTGAACGAGTACATTCAACACTACTAGAACACCTTCGAATCTTAAAACTACAGCAACGGGGAGAGTCCTTAATCAATCTTATGCCTTACGCCATACTAGCTTACAATAGTTCCATACACTCATTCACTAAGTGCAGACCCTTGGATATAATAACTGGTCACTTCGACCCTAGGGACCCAGTTGGTATAAACTTGTCGGAACGCTTGCTACAGCAATATATACATGATCATAGAGATAAAATGGTTAAAGTATACGATATCATTAATGAAACATCCCTTCACCGGCGCACTGAAATAACCGAAAATGCTAACAAAAATAGGGAACCTGAAACTACGTATAGCCCAGAACAAATAATATACATCCGTAATCCAGCCGCAGCACGTCAGAAACTAGCTCCAAGATACACTCGCGACACAGTCATGGCAGATCTGCCCATACACATTTATACAAAAAGGAAACGCGGTCCCGTAGCGAAATCGCGACTGAAACGCGTTCCCAACAGTGCTCGTTTGTTACAGGACGTTCCTGATTCTGAGCCTGGCGCGGGCAGAGGAGATAACACTTAACAACTTGGAAGATGGGCCCGGATTACTACCGTTCAAATTGGGTTCCGCAAAAGTAGTCTCACATTACCATTCCTTTATACAGCCAGTAAATCTGGACACTATCCGAGAGAACTTAGAATCAGTCAGATTACAGTTGAACCAAGTAGCTCCCCAGATAAATAATAAAACGTCATCCCTTTACCAACCTCATCTGGAATATTTAGGTACTAAAATAGAGAAGTTATTCAGTTTACTAGAGTCATTTGAACCCAACCGCAGCAAAAGGGGTTTGATAGATGGGATAGGATCAATTATTAAAAGTATATCCGGTAATTTAGACTATACAGATGCTATCAAGTACGATAATGCAATTAAATTATTAAAGGAAAATGAAAATAAAATTGCCGCTGAAATAAACTCTCACATGAGTCTTAGTAAAAATTGGATGACACAAAATTCTGACATAATCACTAGTTTGGTTAGAAATCAGGAAAAGCTAGGGCAAGCAATAAATAATCTAATAGGCAACACTACTCATTACGAAGCTGATTTAATTAGATACGCCCATCTGGCCCAGTACCTACTTATAATAAGTGATAACATAGAGAGTTTATCCGAGGAACTCTTAAAACTAGGCAATTTGCTAGCTTTCATTCGTGCTAACAGCAGCCATCACTCTATATTAAATTTTGAACAGTATAAGAAAATTACCAACAAACTTAATACGTTGTATAAGGGTGACGGCCTATTATTAGATGTTAATTTTAGGGAATTTCTAGATATAATTAAACTAGGTTATTACTACAATGATAAGATGTTAGTCATAGTTCTCAAAGTCCCTATAACCTATCCTAAACCCTACGACCTATACAAGCTAGCAATAGCTCCCAATAGAAATAATAAAGCCATTATCCCTTCCTATCCCTACATAGCAATTCACGATGAAGACATAATGTACATGGAGGCAGAATGCCCGAAGTACAACTCAAGGTACCTCTGTGAAGACAAACCCAGCCATCACCTCGGGAAACAACGGGAGTGCCTGCGACACCTGCTCCTAGGACAACAGATCGTCGACTCCTGCCAGTACACTTCTGTAATTATCACCACCGCAGCAATGGAAAAACTAGACGACATACACTACGTAATCAATCTTCCCATACCTACGAAGATTCATCTCGCATGCAGTCAAAATCAATACACTACAATACACGGAAGCTTCTTAGTTACCATACCCAAGGGGTGCTCCATCCGGACTCCGGATTTCCTAATAATCAACCATGACGACCGTATAAAAGGCCAGGCGCTAACCATATTAGACCCATCAATCATAGAAGAACAAAGACACATCTCCGCTCACGGAACCATCAAGCTGAACTCCATGGATCTAGCTAAATTGCACAACGCTGACGCCGAGATTACCCTGGAACCAAGAATCGACATTACACAACCGCAAATAGACAGCTTGTACCACACTACCATACCCATATACTCAATCTTATTCGTTGCAAGCGCACTATGCATCGGATACTTGATCCGCCGATACTACGTCAAATCAACGAGGAAGAACAATCAGATTGAATCCAATAAAAACGTTGCCGAAAACCAAGATGTATACGCCGAGATCGAAGAGAAGAAGACACCTGGTACATCGCAACCCAGCCTCTCAGCACTATTCTCGACAAAAGTGCTCAAATAGTTGCTGAACTTCGGGAGGGAGGTGTTATGCGACCACTCATACTGCTGATCGCCTACGTAGCTCCGGATAGCGTGATGCAAATACACAGCTACAAAGTCCGCACATACACGCGCCGCACCGTCAGCATAAAACGCTCGAACGACGGAAATGTAATTAGGTTAAAGATTTTCAACACTCACTTTTGTATCTACCGTAGAACAATTGGCATGTAATTTAGAATATTGAGTTTAAATTAAAATTGTCTTAAGCAAATTGGGTTTTTTTTTTGCATTCTCCTGCGCCGTCGTACTTATTTAGTGGCAATACAAAACAACAACAAACAGAACAAAGCCACCGACTTTCGAAACTAAAGTCAATGTGTGTTCTGTGCTAAAGTTATTTTTCACTTTTGAGTTTTTGTAAAAAGCTTTTTATTTTCCGCTTTTTAGTACCTCCTTCTCATCCTAACCTATTAAGAAACGGCAACACGGTTAAAACAGAGATTGAAAGTTGACTACCCCAAAGATTGAAGAAACTAAAACCTCGCCTTTGTAACATTTTTGGGTATTTGTTGATTTTTCAAAAAGTGCTGGATCAATTTCGATAATATTCATATGAGACCACCCCTGAGGTATACCCTATCCATAAAAAAAGAATTTTCAAAATTGGTTTACGTTTGCCGAAGAAATCGCGTAACAAATCGCGCACATACTTAATGCGAATTTAAGACTTATATGGTTTTCTCATGGATGCCATTGTCAGAACTGGACCAAATTAAAATGGGACCACACGGGCGGGGGGAGCACTAGCTTTCAAATAAATCATCTAAATCGGTTCACCCAGTGCAAAGTACTCAAGTAACAAACATAAAAAAAAAAATACAGACGAATTGATAACCTACTCCTTTTTTTAAGTCGGTTGAAAATGTGCTCATTTGTTTGTAGTAGGCTTGACACACGCACACATGCACACACACATTTCGTTACGTGACGATTTCTACTAATTCGCACTACCCGGAAGCACCCGTACCCGTAGCCCGTAATCTGAATCTATCTAAAGGTATATACTAGCGGGCCTGGCAGACGTTATCCTGCCCTTAAAATAAAAAAGTCCTACAAGTCGACTGCAGCGTCACCTACCGGGTCCAATTGTGAATCTAAACCATTCTCGAATTCACTGGAACACAAAAAATTTCATCAAAATCGGTACCGCCGTTTAGGAGGAGTTCACTTTCATCACACTCAGAAGATCTCAAAAACTCACGCACAGAAGATTTTTATATATGAGATACACAAGAATGGCTCGTTTAAAGGTATTAGATAGATGTGGCTGCATAGAGGCAGTTTTAATAAAGGCACCCCACGACAGGCACATTAAATAAATATAATACCAGCCTAGTATTGTCCCTCTGCAGGGCAAAGACCTCTTCTCATACAAAGAAGGCACAAGGTTAGATCACCATACTTGTTTAAAGCGGACACGGTTATGGCTTACATTAATAGCACTCTGGCCGCGACTTCGCCGACGCAAATTTTCTCAAGGATCTCTAATTTTTTGATAATGCAATATAGCCTATAGCACTCAGGAATAAAGTAGCTTCCTCTTGGTGAAAGCATTTTTAAAATCGAATGAGCAGTTTCGGATATTTATTACCCCCTACTACTATTAAGTATTCTGTGCATATACAAAATTATAACTAACTTTCACCTCTTTTTTATAATACTAGCTGACCACACACGTACATACGTTGTCCTGTCCGTATCTACCTACCTACCCTACTCTACCTATACCTACCTACTTACCTAGGTAGGTAGGTAATGCAAATATATCCAAGGAATATAAAAAGTTTCATACACCAGTCAATCATTTTTTGATACATCAGTCAATCACTTTTGCCTTTTATATATAGATTAGTATAGAATAGATGATAAATCTAGAATTCCTCATATTTTTCACCAATGTCAATGATTGTGAGTACCTCATGTATGAGAGACAAGCGCCTTAACTACTGGGTCATCACAACACCAAGCACATTATTATTTAAAAGATCAATACATCACACTCCCCCTAGTCTATTTTTACTAGGCTTACTTGAAGTGACAGCCCTCTCGTCTCCCATCCAGAAGTTGACAGCATCCGGGCTCTTGTTAAACGCTTCACTAGCAAATGGTATCTCCATTAAAACATCTGGCAGGAGTTCAGAAAAGTCTGATGTTAAGTTAGAGTTCTGTTTTTGAATGTACTGGATGTAGTTTGCTCTGTAAATTAATATTGTGGGAAGTTCAGGTAGAGCAAATAGCTATAGCCCATCATCATCAAGTGATCATCACTGCCTATAGATATCAATACCAGACGCCATTCCAGAAATTAAGTTGGAATATCATCATCATATCAACGCCCACAGCTGGGCATAGGTCTTCCCCAAGGAAAAGTTCAGCAGTAATCGCCATGCTTGGCCAATGCATGTTGGCGATCGCAGTAGTTGTTATGGTACTCAGAAGGATGCTGCTGCCCATCCTCTGGTCAATATCCCTCTGTCGCCTTCACCGACACCCACGGGTAGAAATGGGGTGGTGCTATTCGCGGGCGGCATGCACCTCACGGCGCGGAACGTTGGAAATGGAATATACATATATACACATAAATATGACGACACGGCTGGCGCAGCGGTTGAGCGATTGACTGCACCGCAGCGTGTTACGCATTCGAATCAGTTTTTTTTTTGTTTGACCACGCATATCTTTTTTCAGTGTAGTTCGATTTCGATGATTCTTTTTTTAATTGATAGTGTAAGTGTGAAATTTCAAGAAAATATTCCACCCCTAAGGGTAGAAAATGATAAAAATGGATGACTGAATTTTTTTGGTGTCACTGTTTCGTAATTAATTTGTATGATAAGAAGTAGGCACTAAAAAGCGAAAAAAAAAAACAAACCGACCGAACTGACCATGCATAGTACTTTACAGTGTACTACGTTACAGTGTAGTCCGATTTCGATGATTATTTTTTTAATAGTCTATACCTAAACGTTGATCCCATATAACTTTCATGAAAATATTCCACTTGTAAGGGTGGAAAATTAAGGGATGGTTTATTTGTTTAGTGTAACCGTTTCTTAATTAATTTGGATGATAAGAAGTAGACACTGTTTAGTAAAAAAAAAAACATTCTTTACAAAAATAACAACCGCCTTCAAACACTAAAAAGTAAATGATGCTAAATTAAAGCAATTTTTTTGGTTTTTGAAGGAGATTGCCGTAATTGGTAAAAAAAACGATGTACAAAGTAAGATAGATAGATTAAAAAAGAGATGCAATAGGCCTTGTTCTTTAAACGGGTTTTTATAGTTTTTTTAATAAAAAATTAGAAAAGCACATACTTTTTCTGTTCCAAGCCATCCAGAAATGTTGACATAGTCATGTCAACTTCATAAGGAGTAACAAAATACTCTTCACCCTTCTCGTTTCTAGTAATACCATCAGCAAAGCCATTTGGTGTAATGGCTACTGTTACATTCTTGTTTGATATTGTTTTTCTGAAAAATGAAGTATAGTACCCAATGTTATCAACTGAAAAACAGGGTGTTAATGTGATTATGTTTGTATCTATATGGTATGGTATGGTCATAAAAATAGGCAAGTAGAATACTATATACAATACAATGGCTGTGCTTTGATTTGTGTCCAATGGATTTTAATAATTCCCAAATTCTAAAAAGCCTATGAATATTTGTGTTGTCGGCACGGTTGGCGCAGTGTCTGAGCGATTGGCTGCTGCGCTCCGTGTCTGTAGTTCGAATCCCATAGAACAAATACTCGCATGGTCTATGGTCAGATGTATAGTACTGTACCGGGTCTGTTTAGTTAAGTATGCTAAAAGTACCCACGATACCGGAGAAATTGCTGGTACAGGGTTTAAAAAAAAACGAAGTTCAGAAGAATTAGGTACCTGAAATAATCAGAATTCCATTTCGCCACAGCCGGCCAACCAGAACAAGAGCCTCGTATTACTACTGGGATATTTTTCGACACATAATCTCTAAAGAACTGTAGAGGCTCTAACACATCTGTTTCTGCTATACTACTCCCCAAATATAAAGCTGAAATTTCAAAAACAAGTAAATCACCGTCGGTGATAATATTGTAACAATTTTATGACAAAAATTACTATTTACCTGATGTTTCTTCATTTAGAACTTGGTAAGCTGCAGTAACTGTGTTATTCATGGTTTTTACCTTTATTTTAAAGTGTTTTTTTTATCTTTTTATGTTAAAAATAAGGTGAAACATTTTTGTAAACATAACCTACACGACGTAGAGTCCAATTCCAGCTGCTTTTAATTTGACATAAAAATTTGAAGTGTTGCTAACTCAACTGATTTATCAATAGATTTATTATTTTTCTATGGCATCTGGCTTTAGAGATTCCTATTCCTAAATCACAATTCAGCCCCTCTTCGTATTCTCCCCGACCATTGCTCGTGCCAACCCGCGCCACTGAGCCTGTAGCTTTAAATTCGTTCTTAAATAATCGAAATCCGATCCAGCCTGTCCCATTGCTGATCTGCTCCATCGACGCCCTAGGCCGAGGCCCCACAGGGGGTGTCCTTAGCCGTTAGCGTATAGTCGCTTAGTTTATTAGTTTTTTGCCCTGGCTGGAGACTTTGAATTCACTTTTAAGGCACCATAGGAAAGTCTGGTTAAGCAGCCGACAACCTTCTAGGTTGACCTACGAGATGCCATACCGAAAAAAAAGAACCTCTTGTTCTTATTGTAATTATTAATAATTTAAGACTAGCATTAGATTTTTTTACTGTTTAAGCAGCCGAAACACCTACTTTTTTTAAAATTTAGAATAAACATTCCAATAACGGCTATATTGCTCTTTTTGACGACCCTACTAGAAAAGGATAGCATTGCCGCCCACGAAAGAGCGTCGGAGCTCTAAAAATTGTTTTCACTAGAATTTTTGGCATGTACTCTCCTCCAGCTTTTATTCAGCTAAACAATAAAATTACTGTTCTGATATTACTATTTACTGTTAATAATACATTTATTAACGTAACGTCCGTGTGTTGTGTCCGTGTTAGGTCTAGTAGATACGGAGCAAATTGACTGTGACAGACAGGCACTCATGATCCTCTAGGGGTTCCGTACTTATTTCATTCGGACGAACGGAACCCTAAGAAGTAACACCACTAGAAGAGGTCTGTGTAACTTATTTTAAAAATCATACTCGTGAATTAATTTAAAATAACATTTTAATCAGACACATGTGATTTTGTGGATTAAAGTTAGCACACACAATGACACAACAGATTATTTACTTAAATAAATTTCATAGGCATAGGTTTTTTCAATATTCCCTTGATCGGTGGGCCTTCGTTTTCAAGCGGGGGCTGCTTCGGTAGCGGCGGAGGCCTCAATGTCGTCGCTACGCCCTCTTGAGGTGTGGGCGTTGATCGAGTTCGCCAGAACGCACGTGGCATAAATGTATAGGTGGAATCGAATGCTGTTACTGCAACAAAAACATGTAATTTGATTAAGTGTGCAGTGCCTAAACTCTAAAAAAACAACAGCCAACTATTGGCTCATAACCTCGTCCCGCCCGCGTAAATAATCAAACGTAATTGCCTAACTCAATATACTCAAACAATGAAATCTAATCATAGAATAGTTTTCCTTTTCTGTAGATATTATAACACTACATGCAACCTTTTTTACAAAACATTCGAAATAATTATAATAAATTATTTGATGTATAAGGATGCAAAACATAACGTCCATTGTTACAATACCGTATGTTTTACTAGAGGTATTTGTTCTAAATTATTTTTTAACTATTGATAGGCATACGTTTGACCATTATCTCACCTGATAGGAAGCGATGACGCGGTCTAAGATGGAGCACGCTTGCCTATGATGTCATACCCGAAAAAGAGGGCCGAAGCCAAAAGTTTCGGATGGTTTTTTCAAACATGCCAGTTGTAGTGGTAGTACCCAGTCCAAACCGCTACTTGTTAGTTCCTCATGTACGATTAAAAAAATTGAACATACTTACTTTTAGGCTTCCGGTTAGAGAACTCCGAAATAGAAAGAGCGCTTTGAGCCCTTGGCCCAGGCAGCATATTAAGGTCGAAGAATTCGTCGACCCCGTTGCGAGTCGCCTCGATTTTGTTCTTCGCATGTAGCTGACGCAAACGAACTACCTTGTCAAAGTTCTCCATGAAGGTTTTCGACGTATTGTGAATGACTATGGTATCCAGGACGCCTGTAATAAATATTGAGTAGGTCGTTAAGTAAGTAGCAAAACAGTGTGAATAAAATATACTAAGACATCGATGACAATTCCAATCAAACAAGAGTTCAAAGAAATAGGTAAATACTAAAACATGAGTTAACATACGTAACTGCGAACACCTCGCGATGATGGTCTCTTTATACCGGTGCTTCTTAGTCATAGGGTTGCCCAAAAAATTGATGTCCACTAAACTTGTCAGTGTGCACAGGTTATCAGCAACTGTCTGAAGTGCATAGAAGCGTTATACATTACTTTTTGTCGGTTGACGAAAGGTTAGCGAATGTCGGTTATCGCGGATGCAGACGAAGTTGCGGATTAAAAAATAACCTATGTCCTTCCCCAGGGTTCAAGCTATTTTCACACCAAATTTCATCAAAATCGTTAAGCCGTTTCATCGTGAAAGCGTAACAGACAGTTACTTTCGCATTTATATTATATTAGTATGGAAGTTTGTGGCCAATAGGACGTCTGAAATATTGACCACGATGAAAGCGTCGCAATGTCCCCACTAAAGAAAATCCAGCAGACTGCGCCTCTAGAGGGCTTATATATATACTTCATACTTCCTAGTTCACTGCTAGAAAACGATTTATGGTTTTCTGGACCATCATTTCTTAAGTCACAAAACCCTCATCCAATTTTGTCATTGGAATACGTCTTATAATGAGCCCGAAGCGCCGTAAAGTCTAGTTAAGTATTTATTCTAAGAAACATTCATTTTATTTAAATAACAAAAAAATAAACAATGCTATGTGCGATCTATTAACTGTGGAAAAAAAACTTACTCATTAAATTGCCTATGCAAGCAGGTTACTTCACATGATAGTACTTATATGAAATTATGAAATAACCTTGCTTACCCTATGATGATCTATTGCAATAGCCCAAAAAAAAACACAAAGTCTAGGAGTCGGGAACTCTTTAAATACCGGGATAAAACAATAATACAGTACTAAAAACTTCTCAGATCTACCTGGTGATCATGCAGCATGTTCTTTTTGGCTATGAGCACCTCTAAACACCTCAGAGGCTTCACCCAAGTCATATCGATCAATTTATTGTCAGATACGTCCAATATTCTTAGGGAGCCCTAGAAAATAAACCATGGCAGTATTACGAAAATGTTGATATATAGATCATACTGCAACTTAACAAAAAACTCATACTTACACCAATGTAAATGAGAGTCCGTGGGTCAAAGCACAAGGCATCTGGACTATCCAAATTCTGCTTTTCTATGTATAATTCTTCTAAATATTTTAAACCTTCCAAATTTTCTACAACACTAATCTTATTGTTACCTAGATACAGCTTTTTTAAACAATGCAATGAATCCAGACCTTCCAGTTTCGTAATTTTGTTCCATTGTAAATGCAGATGAGTAATGTTGTATGAATTTTCTAGGTTTTCGATTTTCGCTATCTGGTTATTGTGATAGTAGGCGTATATTGTATGGGTTGGATTCTTAGCGGCAAGCTGAAAAAGGTCATAAAGAACATAGTACCTACCTGTCATGCGCACGTAGTTATCTAATGGATGCACCGATTAAGTAGCTAAATAAAATAACTTAAAAACCGCTTGCTGAGCATATTGTTAGTAGACAATAGAATTATACAAATAATTAAAACTTACTATTTTAGATAATCCCTTTTCATGCATAAACAAATGCGTTTGTTTTTTCAAAATTTCTGAAGTTTTTTGTCGTATTAGTTTTTTTGCTTGCTTACGTATTCTGATTTCGCTGTCTTTTAATTCGGCTAATTTCGGTGGTTTAATCATGGTAAATCTAGTTAAAAATACACAATTCTAAAGTAAACCGTGTCGCAACTAAGGAAATGTAAGGAACAATCGATCAAACAAATTTGAAAACGGCGGCTGTCACTTACATTTTTTAAATTGCATCAATCGGAAGTTTCGTAGTATCTTTGTAACCTGTGGAAAATATTATTTTCCTTTGATTGCTTGAAACTTTATTGAATAAAATTGTTAAAACAGGGTTGCCAATTTGTGGGGAATTCCCCAAACTGCGTGGAATCTGAAGTTGATTGGGGATTTATCCGGGGTTGGCATTTCGCGCGAATTTTGACATCTGACCGTTAAATAATATCGATAATCCATACTTCCATGCTTAATATTATAAATACGAAAGTAACTCTGACATTCACGTGGACGAAGTCGCGGGCAAAAGCTAGTTATTCATACTTAAAAATTATTATAACGGCTAATTAGTGCTTAAAATTATGTAAATCTGCCGTAATCTATAATTTGCTGTAAGTATAACCATCAGAAATAAAAACCAGGGAAATAACTAATAACCAATGGATATAAACGGAACCACTACTAGACTAGACTGATAGTGCTGATGCCCGCCCAATTTTTGAACCCGTTTCCTTGTTGCCATTATAGATACCATAGAATCTGTATTTAGTCGATTGCTGTTTTCTGTAAATTTTGGATCGACCGATGCGTGCGAAATCAACAGTATTAGCAATAAGAACATCACAATTTTTTTCATATTTGGGAACAAGTATTGTCCTAGGTACCGTTTTTAACCTTTACAAACGGTATAAAATAAAATATATATATATATTACTACAGAACACATTAAAGGTGCCCTCACTCTGTCGTTTTAAATGTGTTTTGTGGTCTAGTTCAAGGTTTAAGTTTTAACTCATTAAGCAAAATGCTTGCACTGCAATAGAAACTGAATGGAACTGGAAAGTGTCCGATATAAAAGATAAACAATCTTTGTCTGCTTTCAAGAAGCTTATAGGTAAAAGTGGATTAGTGGAGGAGGCAACACTTTGAACACCCAAGTGAAACCAACTGTGGGCAGACGCTCTCTTTCTGAATGAATAAGATAAAGAAAACACATATCACTGTCTCGTTCTTATGTATGCATTCAGAAAGAGAGCGTCTCCCACAGTTGGTTTCACTTAGGTATTTAGAGTGAAACATTGCCTCCACTTTTTAACCAACTTCACATAGTTGCGCGCGCGTATTCGATGCGTGCGGTCGGGTTTTATATTATCGGTGTCCTTATACGTCACGCGAGTAGTGTTTATTTGCGTTAGCGAAATCACCGTTTGGTTGAATCATGGAAAGTGGAGAAGAAGGTGATGGCTCTGGAGATGAGGAGAGTTTACCCACCAACCATCAACAAGTTCAAAAATCTTTGGAGTCAAATAATTTAGGAAACGAGATAACAAATGAAAGTGAGAAGAGATTAGCTGAAAAAAGAAAAGAGAGAGAAGATGAGAGTAACGAGGATGATGACTTTATTACTGTTAATAGAAGGAAACCCAAACGGTTAATTCGGAGTACTTCATCAGAAACGCAAAATATGAGGGTAGATGGTGAAAAAAATGTGAACTTCAATGATAAACATGAAGTATGTATTACGTCGGTAAAAAATATGCCCAAACAAATGGCATTGGCAAAACTACTGAGATCTGAGAATATAAAAAACGTTATAAGAATTAAATACAAAAGTTTTAACAAGGTACTAATTCAATTTCAAGAAAAGGAAGATGCTATTAATCTAATAAATTGTATAAAATTGAAGGAAATGGGATACAGATGTCAATTGATTAACGAGTTGTCAATATCTTACGGTGTGGTAAAAGGGGTTGATCTTGATTTAAGCGCTGAGGAGCTCATGGGCATCTTTGAATCTAGCACCGAAATTGCATCTATCAAAAGGTTAAAACGAGTTGATTCGGAGGGTAAATGGATTGATAGCGAGTCAGTGAGAGTTGGTTTTAAAAGTAAAAATCTACCACTTCATATTTATGCGTATGAGTGCCGGTTTAAGGTCGAGTCTTACGTTTTCCCTGTGACTCAGTGCTCAGGATGCTGGAAATTTGGACACGTAATAAAATATTGTCCTACGCAGAAGAAATTATGCCCTAAGTGCGGTGGTGATCACGTGAATTGTGATCTTAGTAATGTCATATGTCTTAACTGTAAGGGCGATCACCTTGTCATCGACAAATATTGCCCTTTTTTTTTGAAAGAAAAAGAAATAAGGATTGTTATGAGTAGTGAGCAGCTAACATATCGAATGGCACTTCAGAAAGTTATCGAAAAACGACAAAAGGATAATTACACACCAAATAATACCCCTCAAAACTTTACAAAACCACCTAATTCAGAAACCCGAGTGGAAACCTACGCTAGTATTGTCTCAGGAAACAACACAGGATCAATGCAATATCAAGAAGAATCTGTCGAACAGTCGGCTCAGGAAGAAGAGGAAGAAATGGAAATATCTCAGCAAGATTGCACAGAGAATACAACGCAGACAGTTCAGAGAAAAGGAAGTGGGGGAAAAAAAACGAAAAGTAGGAAAAGTCAAAATGCGCTAAAACAACCGATCGAAAAAGAAGTAACAAAAACTTTAAATGAAGAAGAACGCAGAGAAATAGGCGAACAATCACGATACAAGTTTGAACTAAAAAAGTTTATTAATAAGTTTAAAAATATTTACAAGTCTGATGATACTTTTGAAGATAAAATTATACTGGTAATTAAAATTACTTATGAAGAAATTAAGGAGATGTTACTAGGTAGGTTCTTAGGAGGAGGGTTGTTTGAAAAATTATTAGATAATTTTGATGGATAGTTCACGCATAAATTTAAAAGTTAACTTATTGCAATGGAACTGTCAAAGTCTTCGTCCTAAATTAATTTCCTTTTCTGAACTCCTCAATCAGGAAAATATCCACATAGCAATTTTGAGTGAAACATGGCTAGATATTGAAACTGACATTCATATTAGTGGCTATAACATATATAGATCGGATAGATCTGATTCCTATGGGGGTGTCTCAATTTTAGTGCATAAATCCATACGGTCGCACCCATGTTCAGTACGACTTCGAAACAGTGGAATAGAAATTGTTTGCGTAAAATTAATAAATTGTAAAGATATAGAAAACGTTTTAGCTATTTATTGTCCATCTTCTGTCCAGACGATGTCTTCAGATTGGGAACAGATTTTTTCTTTGTTTTCTAAAAATACTTTGATAGCAGGTGACTTCAACGGTCATCACACCAACTGGTCTATTAAAACGGATACGAGAGGAACGCAAATATTAGACGCAGCACTTGAAAATTCATTCGTTTCTCTTAATAATTGTGCGGCTACACGGGTTAAACTAGTAAGCGGAAATTTGCAAGAAACTTCACCGGACATTTCATTCACATCTTCGGACATAGCGATTAAATTTGACTGGCAAGTATTTAACGAAAATTTGGGTAGCGATCACATGATTATTAAAATGGCAATCAATATCACCGACGATTTTATTATTATTAAAAAAAGAAACTATTCTAAAGCTAACTGGAATGAATACCAGAACCACCTTACACAAAACTTTAACCCCCCAAGCGGCAATGTTCAGGAAATGTACGATTATTTATTACTTCAAATTAATAACACTGCAGATAAATATATTCCGTTTATTAAGAATAGTTGTCAACCGTCTAGTAATTTTAAACCGTGAACATACTGGAATCCGGATTTATCTAAAATAGTGGCACAGCGTAGATTATGTTTATCTAATTTCCGACGCAACCCGACGCCTGACAATTTGACCAAACTAGAAGAAAAAACTAGAGAATCTCAATTATTAATCCAAAAAGCAAAGTCCGTAGGTTGGCAAAAATTTTGTGACTCAATTGATGAAGTAACGTCAGTGTTCTGAAATGTGGCGGCGTATGCGCTGGGTAAAGGGCTATAAGCAACTTAGAACCTACCCCCCAATAGAGAAACAAAAAGAATTACTGTTTGCATTAACACCTGATTATGTTCCAAACCGCGAGCCTGTGTTTTTTTCTAAAAATGAACTCTTAGAATGCGAATTTAAAATACATGAACTTGAAAACTGTTTAAAAAAAAAAAATTCAGCCCCGGGCGAGGATGGTATAGCATATTCTATGATTTTTAATTTACCTGTCTCTATGAAATTCTACCTACTTGAAATATACAACAATATTTTTAAATTTAGTATTGTACCGCAACAGTGGCGACATATCCAAATAATCCCAATCCCCAAGGCTAGTAATTCTAATACTGATTTTAAATTAAGACCTATATCTTTAATCTCATGTTTATGTAAGATTTTACATTTAATGTTGGTAAAACGTTTAGAATGGTACGCTGAAAGAGAAAAAATTTTATCATCGTGCACCGTTGGTTTTAGAAGATCTCATTCATGCCTCGATTCATTAGCCCGTTTGGTCACCTATATTCAAATCGGATTTTCTAGAAATATTCCTACATTAGCATGCTTCTTGGATATCCAAAACGCCTATAATAATGTTTCGATTGATGTGGCAGTTCATATTCTGGATAAACTTAAAATTGGATCAAAATTTTGTTCTTATATATGAACATTTTTAAGCGAAAGATATCTTAAGATTCAATCTGATAATAGTGGTGGGCTAACAGCAAGGCATACTAATAAAGGGTTAGCTCAAGGGGATCCTTTGTCCCCATTACTTTTTAATTTAGTAACACACGAACTGTGTCAACTTCCACTTGAAGTGGTGATTTCTCAATATGCTGACGACTTTGTACTCTATGTTAAAAACAAAGATATTAAAATATGTGAAGTGTATGTACAAAATGCGTTGGATTCTATTGTGGGCGTTTTGGATAAACTTGGTTTGGAATTATCTTCTAGTAAATCTACCTTTTGTGTGTACAGTAGGGGCAGGCGCAGAATACTTCCTACCCTAAAGATAAATGAGCAACCCTTGGTGTTCTCTGAATGCATTAAATTCTTAGGTATGTGGCTAGACAGAAGTCTACGTTGGGGAAAACATATAAATGAAATAGTTAGTAAATGTTCAAAATTTCTAAATCTATTAAAAGTATTAACGGGTAGTTCATGGGGAATACACACAAAGCACATACGTAGGTTATACATTTCACTGATTCGAAGTCGAATTGACTATGGGTGTTTTATGTATGATTGTAGTGCAAAATCTCATGTTTCAAAGCTAGATAAGTTACAGAATCAAGCGCTAAGAATCGTAGGTGGATATATCAAAAGTACCCCAATCCATGTAATGGAATCTGATTTGAGTATCCCCCCTTTATTTTTAAGAAGAGAGTATTTAGCCTATAAATATTGTTTAAAAATAATGTCATGGTCAAACAATATGACAGTTACGTTGATCGCGGATCTAAGTGTCCTTTGTAGTATTAAATATTGGGAAAATAAAAAAATACCCTTACTAGTTAATATGTATAATAATGTAAAACATTTGGATGTTCTTTCAACAGATATTAATAAAATGTATACTTTAGAAACTTGGACGACAGCTATTGAGATGAAAAATGTAATTAATGTTGAACTACAGTGTGTAAAGAAACCCAAATCAAATTATAATCCAAATTTATTAGTGTTCGATGTTTTAGCTGAAATCAATTCAATGCATTGTAGTTGGCACAAAATGTTTACAGACGGTTCAAAGAGTGCTCTCGGTCTAGGCGCAGGGGTATTTGACCAAAGCTTAGGAACTAATCTCGGATTTAAAGTAAACTGTAATGTATCAATAATGACACTGGAACTCATTGCAATTTATCAAGCGATCTTTTATAGTCGAAGTCAAAATTTAACAAAAGTCGTAATTCTTTCAGACAGTAAAAGCGCATTACAGCATATTGCTCGATGCGCCTCTGGTTTCAGAGGTGCATCGATAGCGTATGATATTCTTCAAATTATTATTTTATTGTGTAAGAATAATATAGACATAAAGTTGCAATGGGTTCCAGCTCACATTGGACTACGTGGTAATGAGGAAGCTGACCGACTATCTAAATTAGCAGCAGTAGAGGGTACAACAATTGACTATTTACCTGATTATTGGGAATACATATCTAAATTTAAAGTAATTTGCTATAGCTCCTGGAAACAACACTTTGTTAATATTAGTCAACAAAAAGGTATATGGTATAGAACCATACAAAGCGAGCCTCCTCATGTGCCTTGGTTTGATGATGATCAACTTAGTAGGAATTATGTTAAATTAATTTTAAGACTTCGCTCTGGACATGTTCCATCAGCGAAGTTTGCATTCCTTATGAAAAAAGCTGACTCGCCGAATTGTAGTGAATGTAATCAGATTGAAGACGTGCAACATTTGCTGATGGAATGTGTCCGGAACAGGCGCGAAAGGGAGTCATTGTTGAGAGAATTAGATTTAAATAAGTTTAACGTGGGATTAATCCAATCAATTTTATCTCGACCCACATCAGAAGGTGCCAAAAAATTATGCCGTTTAATAACAGTCCTTGACCTATGACTCCCATATTTATCACCAAGTGTTTTACATAATTAAGTATTGTTCAACTGATTAGTATAGTTAAATATTTAAAGTGTTAAGTTTATATAATTTTAAGAGGCACGATGGGGTTGGCATATCTGTTTAGACAAAAACCCCAAAAAAAATTAAGAGAAAAAAAAAAAAAAAAAAAAAAAAAAAAACAACTTCAAATAGGAGGAGGTTCTCAATTCGGTTATTTTTTTTATGTACATCGATTATTCTGAGATTTATGATCCGATTTACGTGATTCTTCTTTAGTTTGATGCGGAATAGTTGCCATTTGGTCCCATAAAAATTTAACCCTCTACCACCTACCACCTAATCTTGTTACACAACCACCTACCATACGTCTCACAGACGGGCGAGTACAAAGACTTTCGTATGTAAAACCTAAGCGTGAAAGGTTTGTTTTTTAATTAAAATCAATTAAAATACATATCAAGGTCTTTAATAAAGCAAACAAGGCACATCAAAATTAACATATTTTCTTAAAATCTTAATTTGTTTGGAACAACTCTTAATTCTAATGTAAAAAATGTCTTATTCAAAAAACGAGATCTACAAAAATAATTACAAGACATAGGTACTTATTTCTTTCTTTTTATAAAAATATAATAATCAGTAAGTAATATAAAATCAAAACTTTTTCGTTATAATTGTAGCGCTGAGGTGGTGAAGGTAAATAAAACTCCAGATGTTGATAGGTCCGATGTATAAAGTAGAATGTCTATTTACAAAAATATGTACAGAACTTAAAGCTACACAATATGTTACAAGTAGTTGGCTTATTAATAATTTACCACTAAACAAATCGACCAATAGGATTTCAGTTGGGATCTTACTAAATAACATGTATTGAATTATAGTACCTAAATAATCAGTGAGGGGGCGCCTCAAGCGTCGTCCATCTGATTGCTCGCAAAACTCGCGGTGAGTGCGCTTACATAAATATCACCGCGCCGCGCGAGACCTCAGTGAAGCGGTCGTCGCGTCAGCGGACGAATGTGAATCTAATTTATGTATTGCAGCTACAGTACTCCCCCCCTAGCGAAGCGTACAGGCATTTTGACGATCCTGCCTGATCTTGTGCAGTGTGTAGAGTCGCTGGTGCTCGTAGGAAGTAGGCTGGAGTCTTCGGTAGCTGCTGCTGGTAGTAGGCTGGAGTCTTCGGTAACTGCTGCTGGTAGTAGGCGTGTGTGTGTGTTACTGCTGTCGTAATTATCTTCAGTGTTGATGTTGTACGCCGGTTTCAGTCGGTCGATCGATATATTAGCAGATCTTCCTGGCAGTTGTAGTGTGTAATATTTCTCGTTGCGTTCTACGATGAGGTACGGGCCTTGGTATGGACGTTGCAGCGGTTTGCGGACGGTGTCATCACGGACGAATACATGGCTGCATGTTTGCAGGTCGTTGTGCACGAACATACTTCGCTTATTTGAATGCGGTTTGTATGTAGGTGTGAGCTTCGTGATTACGTCATGTAGTTGATTGACGAAGTCGTGATCCATCTTCGCTGCGACTGGTGATGGTGATATAAAATCACTGGGTAGACGTAGTGCTTGGCCGTAGGTAAGCTGTGCGGCGCTAGTGTTGGTGTCGATTCGTATAGCGGCACGTAATCCCATCAACACGGTCGGTAGTTCTGTTATCCATTTGTTGCTATTTTCTAGTCTTGACATGAGTGCGGCTTTCAGACTTCGGTGCCAGCGCTCAATGATGCCATTACTCTGCGGGTGATATGCAGTAGTACGGGTTTTTTCTACACCTAGTAGTTGTGCGAGGTCGTGGAATAGTCTGCTTTCGAACTGTCGTCCTTGGTCGGTAGTAATCCTTGTAGGACAGCCAAAACGCGATATCCATGTTTCATACAGTTTTCTTGATACGATATCAGCTGTTATCTCTTGCATCGGTACAGCTTCGGGCCATCGAGTACAGCGGTCGATCATCGTGAGTAGGTATCGATGTCCACACGAAGATATAGGTAGTGGCCCAGTTATATCGATATGAAGATGTTGAAATCGTTCGCTCGGTGGGAATGATGCGAATTCGCTGTGATTGTGTCGTTGAACTTTTGATAGTTGACACGAAGTACATGTTTTGGCCCATTCGCCAATGTCGGTGTTCATTGCTGGCCAAAAGTAACGTTCTTGCATTAGCTTGCGTGTTGTTCTTATTCCAGGGTGACTTGGATTGTGCACAGCGTTGAATGCGATGCGACGATAGTCAGCTGGTAGGTATGGTCGAACGTGTGACGTAGACGTTTCGCAGAATATTGACTTGTTGCTACCGGGTATGACGATTTTCTTGAGATAAATATTTGTTTGTTGCGATAAGGTAGGTATGTTGCTGTCTCTTTCTTGCGCTTGTGATAATTCCTCGTAGTTTATTGGTGATGGTAACTCGATGGTTTCGATGCGTGAAAGTGCGTCGGCGACAACATTGTTTACTCCACTGACGTGTCGTATGTCCGTTGTGAACTCGCTTATAAACAAAAGCTGACGAGTGCGCCGTTGCGTATCGTTATCAGATGGTGGCTTGCGAATAGCGTAGGTCAGCGGCTTGTGATCGGTATAAACAATGAGTTCTCTTCCTTCGAACATTTTTCTGAAGTGTTTGATTGCCATATAGATAGATAATAATTCTCTGTCGAATGTACTGTATCGCTGTTGTGTTTCTGAGAATTTCTTTGAGAAGTAGCCGAGTGGTATCCATTTCTTGTTTACGAGTTGTTGTAAGACCGCTCCCGCGCAGGTACTCGATGCGTCGCACATTAGGGATATTGCGTCAGTTGGTGTTGGAGATGGGTGAGCGAGTAAAGCAGCGTTTTGTATGCTAACTTTACACGACTCGAATGCTTGTAACGCTTCTGTATTCCAGTCGATCTTCGTTTTATCTCGCTTCTTGGAATTATGCAGGAACGCGTTGAGAGGTGCTTGTATGTGAGCTGCGTTAGGTATGCTGTCACGGTAGAAATTTATCATGCCGATAGATCTACGTAGGTCGTGAATCGTCTCGGGTCTGGGGTAAGCAGCGATAGCGGTGACTTTTTCTTGTGGTGGTTTGATTCCGTTGCTTGACACTTCATAACCCAGGAACTTGACGGTTTCTCTGCCGAAGACGCATTTCGATGGATTAATGGTGATACCATACTCGTTTAGTCTGCGTAGCACTTCTTGTAAATCTTCAATATGGCGAGCTTCATTTTCAGATGCGATTATGACGTCATCAATAAATGGGAATGCGTAGTCTAACCCGATGAGAACTTGATGGATAAATCGCTGGAATGTCTGTCCGGCATTCTTGAGACCTGGACACATTCGTGGAAACTCGAATAAGCCGTTGTGATGGCTGTCTTCTCGATGTCTGGTTCGTAAACTGGTAGTTGTTGATAAGCACGATTTAGGTCGAGTGTAGTGAAGATTTTCTTGCCGTGAAGTAGGTAGGTGAAATCTTTGAGTCGCGGTACTGGATAGCGGTCTGGTTTCGTGACGTCATTAAGCCTGCGATAGTCGCCGCACACGCGAATGTCGCCGTTTTTCTTAGGTACGACGTGCAGTGGGCTGGACCACGGACTTTTGCTTGGACGGCATATTCCTTGCTGCATCATCGTCTCAAATTCCTTCTTCACGGACATGTATCGGTGTGGTGGTATTGGTCTGGTCTTGTTGTGTACTGGTGGGCCGGTGGTTTCTATGTGATGTTCCACACGGTGCTTCGGAGTATCTTTCATGCACGACGGTCGTAGAATATCAGGGAACTTGCTGAGTAGCTGATGATATGGCTGATCAACATCGATACTTCTTATTGTTGGTTCGGCGGAGTAAGTGACTGGTGCCTTGACTGTGAGGTTGGTAACTTTGTCGACAAGACATCGGCCGGCTATGTCGACTAGAAGTTGGTGGTGTTTCAGGAAGTCGGCACCGATGATGGGCTTGCTGACTGCAGCGATGATGAATTTCCAGGTGTACGGTCTTCGTAGGTTGAGATCCAATTGTAAGGTTTTCTCTCCATACGTAGGGATGACTGTGTTGTTCGCTGCATACAAACAAAAATCTGTCGGTGATGCTTTCCCGCCTTTTTTCTTAGGTATGACGGAGATGTTTGCGCCAGTATCAATTAAAAATGATAGTCTTGAATTTTGATCTGTTATAAATAAATAGGCGGTACGAAGTAAGGTTTGCGCCGGTTCCCGCCTCAGCCAACGCAGGTTTTAGTTTCCCGAGAGGGCGCCACTGTCTACGTAACTGCACGGACGCGTGCATCTTCGCGCTTCTTTGCCGAACTTGCGATGATAAAAGCAGATCGCTGATTGGTCGTTTGACGTGCGATGCTGATTGTGCTTGCTTGACGAACGTGATCTTGATTGCTGCCGGTTGAATGGTCTGCGCCGTTGATAATTCGATCGTGTTGCTTTTAGCTCAGCGATTTCTTTAGTGAGCGCGTCGATCTTCTCTTCGATTGATGTAGGTACATGGGCGGTGGCGGGGACGGAGGAAACTGCAGCGACTGCGCCAAGAGGTTGCGTCTGCTCGAGGATCTTGTCCGCCATCATGGCTAGCTCGTGGATGTCGGAATGCTTCGCAATATTATCGCTGACGGCGAGGACTGCTCGAACGGACTGCGGTAGGTGATTAGTCCACATAATGCGCAGCGCTGAGTCGGAGATATTGTCAGCGGCGAGGCTCTTCATGCGGCGTAGTAGCTGTGAAGGCTTCAGGTCGCCGAGTTCCATTACGGAGAGTAGTCTCTGCACTTGCCGTTGTTCTGATTCTTCGTAGACCTGGAACAGACGACTCTTCAGGGCTTCGTACCGGTGATTCTCAGGTGGGCGGAGAATGATGTCTGAGATTTCATCAAGATCTTGCCGCTCCAACTGGCCGATGACGAGCTCGTACATGGCTTGGTCGCCTTTCTTCTGCGAAGCCATGACCGCTTCGAATTGCGCGAACCACAGCCGAATTCTGTCGCGCCAGATGGGTGGGATGCGCAGCGACGTCGACACACCGGAGAGTTCTTGGTCAACGTTCTTGTCCATGATGCAGTAGGTTGAAGGCTTGTAGATTAGGATCTGGAGGTTCCACTTCTTGAGTATCACGTCGGGGTCACCACTGTAGCGCTGAGGTGGTGAAGGTAAATAATACTCCAGATGTTGATAGGTCCGATGTATAAAGTAGAATGTCTATTTACAAAAATATGTACAGAACTTAAAGCTACACAATATGTTACAAGTAGTTGGCTTATTAATAATTTACCACTAAACAAATCGACCAATAGGATTTCAGTTGGGATCTTACTAAATAACATGTATTGAATTATAGTACCTAAATAATCAGTGAGGGGGCGCCTCAAGCGTCGTCCATCTGATTGCTCGCAAAACTCGCGGTGAGTGCGCTTACATAAATATCACCGCGCCGCGCGAGACCTCAGTGAAGCGGTCGTCGCGTCAGCGGACGAATGTGAATCTAATTTATGTATTGCAGCTACATAATCATATCTTTTGCAAAATTGCAAAGCATCAATCTTATAGATTTTTCCGACAGTGAATGCCTATTTTTTGGGAGCATTCGATACAAATCGGCTTTTTACACTGAAAACACATGTATTGTGTCCTGCGTTTCTTTTTAGGGTCGCAGGTTGAACAATTTTTTCGAGAAGCCAATCTGTCTTCGGAACTGCTTCCACCTGGTACAGCTGGTGGGGTCGAGTCATTGCCGTGGTGAAGTATGCGCCGAAGTGCGAGTCGAATATCTCGTTGAATCTTCACATTGTTTTCTCGACGCTCCATATGCGGTCTGGTGAGCTGTTCAGCTAGCCTCTTCATAAATTTGAACCTGCTCTCAATTTTTTGTCCTTGGGCTTGAACAGATAAACTGACGACGTAGCAGTTGGACGCCGAAATATCGAGCAGCCTGTAAAATACTGCCAATGGCTTTGCAGGTAAAACCGGAGGTTGAGATACAATAATGTCATGGTTTTCCTCAGCATTTGATTCTTCACCTTCAGAATTCGATTCGCAGCTATCCTGCAATACATGCTGTATGCCAATGTCCAAATCGACATCGCTGCCTTCATCATTTGGTAGGTTTTCGTCGTCAGATTGATCTTGTTCTAACCAACGCTCAATAACACTATCACTAGAAACCATTTTCAACTGAAACCGAATAAAAACACAATAAATCACAATTTCAAAAAAGTCACGCAACCACCTAGGTACCATACGTCTCACAGACGGAACACGAGCATTTTTTACTTACCAGTGACAAACGCGCACACCTCCGACCACGACGAGCGCTTGGGCGGCACTGAGGGACGCGGCGGGAAGGTATAGGGACGTGCAAGTTGATACGTGTTTTGCGCGCCCAAATATTAACGATTTTAATTTCCTTGCGTCTGAGAGACGTATGTCAGGTGGTTAAGGGTTAACATTGTTTGGCCCAGTAGTTTTCATTTAATGAACTTTTTTTTATTTTTTATATATTTATTTTTATGTTTGACCACGCATAACTTTTTTTAGTGTAGTCTGATTTCGATGATTCTTTTTTAATTGATAGTGTATACCTCAAATTTGGTCCCATATAAACAAGAAAGTATTCCACCCCTAAAGGTTGAAAATGAAGGGATGACAGATCTTTTTTGGTATCGCCGATTCGTAATTCATTTCTCTGATGAGAAGCAGACACTAAAAAGCAAAAAATAAAATTTTTGAAGGCGATTGTCTTTTTTGTCAAAAATTTTTGTCTATATACTTCTGGTCTGCTTTGCTCATGAAGATATAGGTATAAATGGAGCCAACACTTAGAACAATAGCTTGAAACCAACTGTGGGCTGATGCTCTCTTTCTGAATGCATACATAAGAACGAGACAGTGATATGTGTTTTCTTTATCTTATGTATGCATTCAGAAAGAGAGCGTCTGCCCACAGTTGGCTTCACTTAGGTATTTAGAGTGTTGCCTCCACTTTTATCTATAAGCTTCTTGGCTTTGCTATTGCTCTCTCACTCTGTCTATGGAGTATGGGCACAAGGAACTATTAGTTAATCTGTGGTCTGTGGTATGGGTATGGAATGGACCATGAAGTTATAGGAGGATGGGCTGACCAACGGATTGTAGTTTTCCCTTTATGGGTATATTATGTTCTGTGGTAGTTTTTGACGTTTGTGTAATTGTCTGTTGAGTGAGTCAATCAAATAATCAATCAAATCAATTTATTGTGTTTGTGAATGTGTTGTGTCGTTTGTTGGACTTGGAATTTCGTTAAGCATAATATTATATAAATTAATTCGTGAAAGCAGTTAAAACTACAGGTAAAAATTACCATAATCATTGACTCAAATAGTATTTCAGTCAGTGCAAATAACATTGATTATCGACATAAGATAATTTCCCCAATATTTACAAAACCTAACCTCAAAATTTATGTTGCAGTAAAAATCATAAAAATGGGTGAAAGATACAACATCCACAGTCAACTAGAGCATCTTCAGAGCAAATACATAGGCACAGGACACGCAGATACGACGAAATATGAATGGTTAACGAATCAGCATCGAGATTCGTGCTGCAGTTACATGGGTCATCCTGATCTATTGAGTTACTTTGCTATAGTTGAAAACGAGTCAAAGGCTAGAGTGAAATTCAACCTCATGGAAAGAATGCTACAACCTTGCGGTCCCCCTCCGGAAAAACCTGAAGATTAAAAATAGTTTCATACTACATAATGACAAAGATCTATTCTGTATTCTATGTGGTTATCGTCTAAGCTATGTTGTATGAAGTGGTGTTGCAAATTATCTCTCATTAAAATAATTTTGTCTCAAAAGGATGGTTATTATTGTTGGCACGTTTCATCTACAAAATGTGAATAAAAAAGTACATCAGGTTTTCCTTTCAAAACAATAGGTATATGTAGGTTGAGCCAGTTGTTTTGCTTATAGGAGATGCTTCTTCAAGGCATGAGTGATTATGGTTCATCTTAGGCAAGTGTGTTCCACCTTAATTTATATCATAACCTAACATCAGGTGAATTGCGATCAAATGCAAGCCTATTAGAATATAAAAAAAAAACTTAAAAGTAGATACTTCTATTATGGTAAAGAAATAAAACACAGACATTAAATCTCATGCATAATTTAATAATTTCTTCCACTCTTCCATCTTGGAGTTTAAAAGTTGTTCCCTTGCCCTCGCTTCCTCTTCCAACCTTTTTTGTTCTTTGAAACACTTTATAACATTTGCAACAAGCACTTTCTGCATCACAGGCACAAGCTTAGCACACTCTTTTTCTAAAATGTCCATTGCTTTCGCAACACACTCAACATCCATCGACCCTACTTGTGTAAAGTCAGATATTTGTTGCAATTCGGGCAGCATTGATAGTGTTATTACTCCATGATTTGTGGGAGTCTTTGGGCTAATTACAGCAAAGTTTTCTTCAGCTTCTGTTGGGTCCACAAACATGCTGTCCCCTATGACGGCAATAGAACAGGATGTTATTACATCAAACAATGGGACTACGGCATCTGCTAAGGCAAGTCCTGCGGCATTGATTGCAGCTGACAGACATGCTCCATCATTTTCCAGAATGTATATGAAGATATCAACCTGTAAATGTAATGATAGTATCTTTATTTGAGACTGAGACATAATGTAAACAGTAAAATTTAAATGTGTTGTCCTAGTTGCACATAAGTAATAGATGTGGCTATGGGGTGCATAAAATAAATCTTCATATTATAAGCAAGCATTTGGGATTGTACCTAGTATGTGCAACATAGGTGCATATCTTGCTAAATTCTATTATTTGATTTATAACTTCAGTGTTACTTATAAAAATAGTGAGACACTCACTCCGGTGCTATGTTTATCCCAATTGTTGTAATGTATTTGAGACAATAATATTTCAACATATTTCTACAATTTCCACATAATAATCATAAAATAATAGTTTTGCTAAAGATACTACTACTGTAAACTATACAATGTTTTAATAACTAGAACTGTATGGAGAAATCTCTAACCAAAGAGATAAACTTTTAGAATTCATCTAAAGTTTATTATTGTCACTCTTCTTAGTTAAAATGAAAAGGTTGGTAAAAGGGCTCACTATGCAGACTACACCAGAGATTTTTAATACACAATACTGGCTCTCAAGTTTGGTATTAACAATTTGAAATAATGCCTCTACCTGATAGTTAGGAAACATGTGTCTACACACAGAAGGCTCTAGAGCTTTTCGTACTGCAACAGACAAAGCCTTCTCTTCAGCATCAGGCACATGCGACCGTCGTCCTCGTGGACACGAAAATGGCGCGAATTTCACCTCACAAAATATTTGACCAAGTTGACTGAAAATAAGATTATAATAATGAGGTAGAGCTGCGTCAATCGTTCATTTTCAGTGATTCGATCATTCAAGTATTGGTTCGTGCCACGACCCGGGTCAATCGTTCGATCATTGGTTCAATACTGAATCAGTGAACCACACAAATCAAACGATTGATTGAACCAAATTACTTTAGTACAATCAACCGTTTGCTCTGCGTCTGTAACCCATTCATTCGCGCTCACTCGTTATTGGTCGGTTTTCTACAAATCTGCAACCAGATAAGTTGAAAAGGATCTGTCGATTGTGAGCGATTGGTTGAATCGTATCATTGAATGATTGGAAATGAATTATAACAATCTTAGGATCGACGATTGGTGAACCGGATCATTGAAAACGAACGATTGCAATCATCAATACTTCTACGCGACCCGGGTCAAATGATCGAATCGTTCATGATTGACACAGCTCTATGATGAGGATAGCGATTTTGATTCGGGTCTTGGACAGCTATGTTCTATTGTAGATACGTAGGTTTATACGATTTAAAATAAGTAAAGCTTTTCAACAGTGTGATAAGGTTTAGAAAATTATCTTACCTAAATTCATTCTGATGGGGGATTTCCCGAGGATCGAACACAGAACAAACAACTTTTGTTTTTCTCAGTTCAACATACGATGATCCCTTTGCCTGGGACACCATGTCTGTCCTAGCAACTGAAATACAACATTCAAGTTAACACCTCAGTTCTCATACATGAAAGGTCATTCAAATTAAACCAGTACATACAAAACATACACAAGCTTCGCGCTTCGGACAAAGCGCGCCCATCTTTACGAACTCCTTTATCATCCAGTAACTGTTTGAAATGTTCATCGTAGGTCTGCAAATAACCTTTAGTGAAACGATTGTATGATACACTGTCTTCAGGTCCGTTGAATCTTCGGTAATCAAGAGGCATTTTGATCGTATTATCGTATTTTGATTTTGTTATTATGAATACATTGACCCCGCTTCACATAACCTCAAACTTTTTAACCATAGATTTCTTGACACTGATTATTGGTGTTTTTCGCTGCGTTTCGTTCATATTTTTTCTATTCTCTATGTCATTTTAGTAAGTAACTAAACGCAAAAATTTTCGTTCTGAAAGATAAACAAAATAGCTGTTATTGCTTCATTTGCTTCAACGAGGGCTACCGTTTTTATGCTCACCAGTTGGCGCCACTGTGCACTGTTGAGTAAGGTCCCAAAGTTTATTATTACGAGCGTGAAATGAAAACATAATATCGTGAAAACGCGCGGAATCTTAAATACCTTAAAATCGTACCGTAACAATATCGAGCATGCTGTAGTGTTTTGCAGTCCCATTTTATTCGGAAAAAATGAGGACTAAGTTTCCGTAAACTTTCTAAAGCACTGACATTCATTGACCCGTAACTCATATTTGCCATAATTAATTTCAGGTATTGCAAAATATGTAGACACAACACTATTTTCATTAAAAATAAACCCGCGTAGCCTACCCATAAACAGTGACATTTGACGTTTCGGAGACCTCACGCTATACTAGCGCCTCTAGCGGCGAATTCATACGCGATAGCCCTCACTGGGAGAGTAAGAATCTTTACGATATTTTATTTTTATTTTAGATAACTCGCCGGTTGGAAGACGAGACGATTGTTGACACTTCTAGAAGTTCTGTATTATCATCATGGTCTTCATATTAACAAGTTCTTCAGTATAAAATGTATACATACATAGAAGAAAAATAATGGACAGGACAGTACTGTCCTTTATTGTAGTAAAAAATGACTGAACGTATTTGGAACATTAGGTACGAAATATTACATTGTTTATGTTTTCCCATCATTATTTTTCTTCTTTGAAACAATTTTTATTTACAATTTCAATATTTCTGAACTAAAGTGTAACTGAGTAATTATGACAACATTACACCAAAATGACAGTTGGCTCAAGTCAAGTCAATTTGTCAAAGTCAACTGAAACGTCAGTTTGGTCAAGTTTTTATTTCGATTTTGGTTAGCGAAAATGTTGAATATATTATAGAAAACGTGTATTGAAACACTATTAATTTGGCGCCGCTATGAAATAAAGATAACAGCTAGTTGTTTTAATTGTCACTTTTGCGTATCACCTTCGCGTAAGAAGAATATATAAAGTAAGTAGGTACTTTTGTTTGTCTGACATTCACGTCGACGGTCGAACGTTCAGGGTGACGTTAAAAAAGCAAGAATAAATTCTATGTGTGGAGGAATTCAAATCGATTAATAGGTTATTATAGGTACTCGATAGCAAGTTGTCATGCTTAGTTCTATAATCGTTAAGCGTGGAAGCAATAAACATTACAAGTTAACTACATTACATGTTTATGTCTAACTCGCGCTTCGTGATTTATGTGCGTGGTGTTCATTAGTGAGTGTCTGTGTTATTAGTTGTTATTAGATTCTTGTGAAGATCAAATCAAGTTGGTTTATATTAAAATTGGTTTTGTTTATAATAGCATCACAATTGGAAATATCACCATATCAATCGCAAAACAACACAATTTGCCTATTGTTTCAAAGAGTTATTACAAGAACATTAGCTATAATTTTCCAGCTGGTTAGGAATCAATAAGGTTGGCTACAGTTAACACCAAAATATTTATCACTACATAGTTCATAATTCAAAATAACACCTGTTTATGCAATACCACATAATAATACAATAATTATTATTTTGTTATGTTATCAGTGCCTTACTCATAGCTACTAATGGTAGCTTATCAATTAACATTGTGAATTAATTATGTTGGCAATTAAAAACTATTAAGTTAGGTACCTCTTTTGACTCTTATTTCTATTGTAACAATTTTATGTAAGTATTAAAATTTTGTAAACACTATCGTTTAGAGACTTTTGGGGTGCTGGCCTTGTTTGCAGCAACAAGTGTCCAATTAATATAAAATGCGAGGTCAGACTTGTTATGATTTCATTCTACTAATTATATAATAGTAGTGTAAATAAAATTGTTGGTGTAACACACAATAAACATAAATTAACATCACCCTTGTTTTCACAAGGGGTCATAGTACAACCTCTTTTTGGAGACCATTTAAGTGTAGTTGTGTGTAGTTACCATCAGCAAAAACAGAATAGCAATATTAAAGCAGTTTTCATTGATAAATTAAATAAGTAATTAACTCAAATATTTTTTAATTAATTACTTAGTTTTACAAAAATAGAAATGAAAATTACATACAAGTTAATAAATGCCACACAAAATTAAATCAAGCAAACAATTTTATATTCTACTAGCACTTTGCCCACGACTTCATCCTCGTGAATTTTTACAAACTTACAAACTAACAAATTGTATCTCTTATTTTCTGGTCTCCTGGTTTTAGGAGGTAGGTACATAACCAGGTGACCAGATTGCCTGCTACTACGTCCGCGTGAATTTTCTCAACGATCTCTATATTTTTTGGTAATGCAATATAGCCTATAGCTTTCAGGGGTAACCTAGCTTCCTATTGGTGAAAGAATTTTTGAAATCGGATGAGTGGTTTCAGACCCCCTACATACAAACTTACAAACATACAAGCTTACAAACAAATTTTACCTCTTTATAATATTAGCATAGATTTGTGAGAAATTGTAGTCCATAATTTTTGAAGATGTCTTATTAAAGTTGACCAATTTTACTTTTTTCTTAGTAGCAAATGTGTATGCAAGAAGGAAAAACCTAAACTCTGAGTAGCAGCAATATTAATAAGAATAAAATGACTCATTGCTTTTCAAATACCCTTGAGTATACTTATAATACACCAAACCTGTTGTAATGTTGTACTAGCTATTAACAAAACTTGTTTTCAATTTATTTTTGATTTCCTTATCCGAGTAAGAGATTTAATATATTCTGATATGTTGTGTATTGCCCATAAATTGGTTTTACCTTCAGTTTTACACCAATCTTAAACTTTTAATCTTAAACTGTGAATGATATAATTCTGATATTCAAAAATAAGTAAGTTTCTTTTTTTAAATTGATTTCTGACAAGCTTGGTGGTGTTAAGAAATTCCTGACTTTATTAAAACATTAGTTCACATAAAATTTAAAAAGAGCTTTACTGATTAAACACTATAAACTCTGAGAACGGTTTGGATAATCTGCTACTCTCATGCAAACAAATCCTAAGATAGTGTTAATAATGACGATACGGTTGGTGCAGTGGTTGAGCGATTGACTGCTGCGCTGCGTGTCGGGGGTTCGATTCCCGCACGGAATTAATATATGTATGGCCTACAGATAGTTGTTCCTGGTCTGGGTGCTTGTGTATGTGAGTTTATGTTTGTAAACATACCCATGATTCAGGAGAAATTCCTAGTTTGGGGCAATGTTTTTTAGGGTTCCGTAGCCAAATGGCAAAGAACGGAACCCTTATAGATTCGTCATGTCTGTTTGTCTGTCCGTCCGTATGTCACAGCCACTTTTTTCCGAAACTATAAGAACTATACTGTTGAAACTTGGTAAGTAGATGTATTCTGTGAACCGCATTAAGACTTTCACACAAAAATAGAAAAAAAAAACAATAAATTTTGGGGGTTCCCCATACTTAGAACTACTCAAAAATTTTTTTTCATCAAACCCATACATGTGGAGTATCTATGGATACATCCTCAAAATGATATTGAGGTTTCTAATATAATTTTTTTCTAAACTAAATAGTTTGCGCGAGAGACACTTCCAAAGTGGTAAAATGTGTGTCCCCCCCTGTAACTTCTAAAATAAGAGAATAATAAAACTAAAAAAAAATGGATGTACATTATCATATAAATTTCCACCGAATATTGATTTGAACGAGATCTAGTGAGTATTTTTTTGAATACCTACGTCATAAATCGTAAACCGCAATTTACCTTTTATTGAATCAACTCAAATATAAAAATAAAAAAGTTTTTATATTATTATGTTACTTGCTGCTAAGGAACCCTTCATGAGCGAGTCCGACTTGCACTTGGCCGCTTTTTTAATAAAGAACATAATCCTAAACATTATCAACAACTATGCAAAACTTAGTAATGACGCTATAATAATATATCCATATCTGGATATATAGCTGACGGGCTCATGGCTAAGTAAAAGTCATAGGGAATGATTGAATATGGTTAAGCTATGCTTGCTGCAGTCATTCTGTGAATTACTGTCCATCCATTTCACACAGAGTCCCCTTCGTGTCTCGATTAGCATGTAAAATTGTTGGTCCCGGCTGCCATTTGTAAATCTTTAACTGTTGTTAGGGTAGTCAGAAGCCACACAGTTTGAAAACCAGTTTTAACAAGGGGTATTGTGTTCCCAGTGACTGGGTGTAGAGGTCAGACAGGCAATAATTGCTCCATGTAAAACACTGGTTTAGCTGCATTTCGTTTGACTGGTAGCCGACCCCAACATAGTTTGGAAAAGACTAGATAGATAATGAATATAGCTGAGTATAAACCATGCAGCTAATGAAATTATTCCATGGCATAAACAGGATAATCCATCAAATCTATAGTACTAACTTATGATTTTATAGTATGTATGTCATGTTATTTAATTATGCTACTAATTTAACTTGATAATAGCTCGTGTTTACCGATAATAGTGCACCAGGCAATAAAAACGGGGCATTGTGTGCTTATTTTCACTTGGTATACTATACCAATTTGACATGGTATGATAAAATGGTAATTGTGAACTTCATATAAATTTGCAAAATTGTCTTGAGTTAGTATAGACTAACTCAAGACAATTTTGCAAATTTCCAAACATCCAAACCATAGGGTTTGGATGTTTCAAAGTATTGTTTATGAAACTATGCTGAGTTGCCAAAAAGTTAAACTGCCAAGGTCAGCAGAAAGTGAAATTCACCCAAACAGGTGGTTGAGCTAATACCTGCTAAACTTGCTAATAGTATCTTAAACACCTTGATAAATGAAATAAATTAAAACACCTTTATTTAAAACATGCCACTAACATGTGTTTCACAATGTATTGTACTGTTTTATTAAAGTCAAAGTCAATTAATTTATTTTAATTACACCACTAAAAGGTATTTTTGAAAGAAGATAAGAATAATCATATACCTACCTAACTAGCTTCAATTGTTAGATAGGTATATGATGCACTTTCTATTGATCCCCACCACAGTACCTACTGTTGTCCAAAATGTATAAACCCATTCATTAATAAAAGCATTTTCATTAAATATTTTGTAAAAAATACTAATCAACTATTAATTACATTTCAGAGTCAAGATGCTGAAGAAAAGGTCGGTCTGCTTAGCAGTGGCAGTGTTCATGGGGACGGTTGCAGTCTCGATGGCACAGACCCCTCCTGAACCCTCTCCGGCTTCCACTACACCGGTATGTTCAAATTTAATATATAATGTCTTAACTAAAGGAGCATTTTATTGATTAGTTGGACAATACTGGCTGTATAGCCACACCCACGATACTCCATAGAAACCAAACGATATAAGTGCCTACACTACAGCCAAAATAACAGACTGTACAAATACGTGCGTGTGTGTGCGTGTCTACGCGCCGCTAGAACTAAAAGCAGTTCCCAGTACCAGTCGTTCGACGCGGGAAGAGGTGAGGAACAGTTTCGGAGGGAGGCGGAGCGTGTGGCTAGTTGGCTACTGTACGGTAGTACTAATGTTTATACTGTGGTAAAGCCTTTCTCATGTCACTGCTATATTAAAAAACTGAACCTAAACAAATACTTCGCTCGGCCAAAAAAATGGCGTGTTAAATAATGTTACTGAAAAGTGGATATAATAACTTGAAATGTTTATTTTAAGAGTTAATTATTATTCCAACCTTACGGAGCGTATCAGGGCGGGTCTAAATGGACTCAAGCCTATGCAGTGTGTCTACAGCTACACGGTAGACTGCCAGTTTCGAATGCTCCTCACACAAGTCACACATGCTAGGAATTTTTTTTTTTTTATCGTCTGTGGGCACAGGGACGAGACCCATCCGCTAGTAGGAAAATGCATGCAGAATGCAGGAGCAAAGATTGATGCCATAAACACATGCAAATATGAACCTTAATTATCGTCTACATACAGTAGGTGGCCATTCAATAGGATGGATTATTGTATTTTCTAGTTTAACTGAATTTTTCAGGTAAATGAAGGGTTATAGGCTTCGCGGGTATTTTTTATTTTAGAGATAATAAAAACAACAAACATATAGGCGAAACTAGTAAGTTCTGATAAGTCGAAATATATTAGTAAGTATACTTTAATATTTTGTGACACCACCCTTAGCCGTTATGACAGCTTCTATTCGACGTGGCATGTTCTCAATACATATTTCACCATTCTCTTGAAGGTGTGCAATAAGATGCCACTCTATATTAAAAGCTGCAATCAGCTGGTGCTTCATGGTGATCACTTCTTTAACGATCGCCAGTTCGGTGAGCTCCTACTCCTCACTTGGAATGAGTGGAGTGCAGTAATTAAGTATGTTTGTATTTCTCCACATTTTCTCGGAGACGTGTCTGAAGCCTTGCCCATGCCAAAAAAATACGTTTTGGACGTTGCCACGTTACAAAACCGTTAACAAACTAACATTCACGTACGAAATTAATAAATAAATGCTGTAAAAATCGTTACTTACGTTCTGACTACGAAACAACAGCAATTATCAACATATGGCAGCAAAAAGAAAAAAAAATACTTATTTTTTTAAATGGCTCGTGTTCGCTGTGTTATCTCTTATCAAAAACAATAATAACAATACCAGTAGTAACACGAAATGCAATAACCTTATATAAATCTATGTATTTGCATAAAAATAATGTTTCAACAAAAAATTACATATCTATGACTGCTGTCCCTAATTTAATTTGGCCACCGATAGTAACTGGACGCAAGCGCTATGCAATGTCCCTACACGGTAGGATGCCAGTTTCACATGCTCCTTTCACATGCTAGGAAAATGAAAAAGTTTTTATTGTCTGTGGGCACAATGACCAGACCCATTCATCCGCCAGCTAGTAGGAAAGTGCATGCAGACTGCACAAGCAGCTGCAAAGATTGATGCCATAAAATATGAACCTTAATATATCGTCGACATAATATAGGTAAGTCGATTCTGTCCGCGATTTTGTCCGCGTGAAAACCTCTGGTACTTAGCAATAGTGTATCTTTCTTTCTATCACTGAAACAGTTTTACAATCAGACCAGGGGTCCTAACCAAATTAGCCAAATTGACGATCTACAATCGATAACTCTAATAGAAAACTAGTCAAATGTATGGGAATGACGTCATCTCAATGATAAGTCACGTGATCGAAAATCAAAAAGGGATTACGACAAGCCTTTAATTATTGTAGAAAGAAATACGATACGAAACGTTTGTAACTTGGCTAGGCCTCAGTACTTCCAGAGATAACCTTCTGAAAACAAACAATTTTACCTGTTTATAATTTAAAACGACTAAATTATATGGTGGTTGTATTTAATGACCCCTAAATGTTTATCCTCGACATTGCGTAGTTATGTATGTTTCAAATCGGATGCTGTTACTAAAATAAATTATGATTGTGTCTGATCGTGAGGAAGTGGTGATAGTCAAATCGCAAGCCAATTTTTTAACCCAAATGAATTGCTGAGAGTACAAAGAAAGAGATCTTTAATTGACTTCTTTGCTATAAACGGATTCATTTATTTATGGGAGTTTATACAGGTTTTAGATTGAACAGGTTAATCAAGGGATTGAGGAGGCAGTCGTTTGGTCTGGTCGGTATTAATTGACTTCTATTATATAGTTTTCTGAAGTCCAAAATAAGATTTTAATGTAATTTATTCACATATAAAATACACAAGACCTAAGAAGATACCTGAGCTAGTAACAAAGACCTGTGTTACAGGAGTTAGTGTCTCAGGATTAGTTGTAACAAAAGCAAAAAGAAAATAAATTGCAGAAAGAAACGATGCAAATTGTTAAATGTGTGTTTATCAGTTGAATTTTAATGAAACATTAACATTAAATGTTGTCATCATTGATAATAACATTAATTTAAAATTGTCATCGGTTTCATATAAATCCGTGAAGGAAAACATAACAATATCAATCACTAATTTCAAGTTTTAAACCTAAAATTATCGTATCATTTTAATAATCATAGAATAATACATTAAATAAATTATTAATAATGTATCATAATTTTTATGATTAAATGGAGATAACGGTTGTATATGAACAGTCGGGCATCTGTTATTATTTGGTCTACATAATAATAATTGAAATAGATAAAGTTTTAATATCCAAGGTTGTGTCAAGAAACTCATTAAAATGTCGCTGACCTAGACAAATGTTTGAAGTTTTTGTTTGTGAAAGTTTAACTTAAACACGAGGTCAGATAATATTGTTGCAAGTATTGTAAAGACGAAGCCGTTGAAAGAAATAAGTACTTAAATATTTTGTTAGTTCTCAATCAAATTACTTAACATATTATTAAGGCCAAATACTCAAACGCTACTCAATTTAAAGTTCTTGTTAAGTCTCCTACTGTCTCTATCACTTAATGTCAACTGTAACAATACATCTATACTTAACGGCATCTTAAAATTGAGTAGCGTTTGAGTATTTAGCCATTAATCTATATAAATAAAAATCAATTGCCGCATGTATCGTAAAGATCGATACTTGGGATCGATTTGCCATTTTTTCATTGTGTTTATAATAACTAAGACTAGGTTTGCATGACGAAACAAAATTTTCAAATCCATCGGTAATATCATTTTGATGGCATTTTTGTACGAAAATCTCAATTATGAAAAAGTGCTTTAGAGTAAAAGCCATTAATATTTTATTAATAAATGCAGTCTTTTGTAAGGTCAACTGTCATAATTTGACACAACTGTGTCAAATTATACACAACTGTGTCAAATTATACCGAACTAAACCGTTATCGTTAACTTCGTTACTAACCATATGCATGTCGCTAGTTACCAGAAATCATCAATCATCATCATCAGCCGAAAGACGTCCCCCATAGAACACCACAACGAGCGGCAACCTGCCGCTTGCATCCACCGGTTACACGCGACCTTGGCCTACCAACGCTGCGTCTTCCGGTTCGTGGTCGCTACTCGAGAACCTTTCTTCCCCATCGGTTATTGATTCTTCGAGCGATGTGGCCTGCCCATTGCCACTTCAACTTGCATATTCTGAGAGCTATGTCGGTAACCTTAGTTTTTTGGCGAATTTCCTCGTTCCGGATTCTATCGCGCGAAGAAACTCCGAGCATAGCTCTCTCCATGGCTCGCTGCGTGACTCTGAGCTTCTCTAGGAAGCCAATAATATATAGGAAGTCATCACTGGCAACACACACTGGTTATAACTTCTCGTCTGTAGAATTTTGGACGAAAACATATCTCGTAGTTTTCCGAACGCTCTGCTCATCCGAGTTAGATTTTTTAGGCGACTTCTTTATCAAAGTCCAATTTTGATAAAGAGGTCGCCTAAAAAACTACCTAGTTGTACAGCTTGTCCAAGGTAAACATAGTGTTTCACAATTTCTAGAGTATCGTTCCCAACGATTACCGACCGGTACAGGTGGAACATGGACATTCGACATAATTTTGGTCTTGTCCATATTCATTTTATGACCCACCTGTTGTGAAACGACAAACAGACAGAGAATGGAAAACATATTAGGTATATCTACACCTAAATCTTCCTCTTGAAACACTGTCTATTGGTGAAAACCGCATGAAAATCAGTAGTATTAACGCGGCGTTACTACTCGGGTATTACTACTTATGAAAAAAGAAAGTCTTTGCTTTATTATAAGTAGTAATAGTGATTTTTACCGTCTGTCATGATAAGGTAAATGGTTGTTAAAATTCCGAACTCCTAAAACCATCAAGTGCATCCATTAGTTCTTAGGTGTCTTCATCATAATTATTCCGAGGGCGGTTTCTGGATCTACGGTGTAACGCGCAACGGTGCCTCTCTTGTGTAAGTGTAGTCTAGGCAGTGCTGCTACACATCCCATCAAAAGATGACCGTTCTAAAAATGTCTCTAATTATAGTTACCAGTGAGAAATCAGATGGCGCTTTTGTCGCCTACGCGGTTAGAATTTAAGCGAGTGGCAATATTTGGAACTTCGTCGCGTGGTACACAGCACGCGGGCAACGGTGGCTACAGCTGTATCTGCAAACACGCGCTAAAAGTTCACGTGAAATCCAACAGATAGCGCTAACGGTAGTATGAAAGCAAACCATAAGTTGATAAGCCATATTAGTTGGCTTAAGTTGACAGATATAGGACAATGCTGATAAGAAATTAAAAAGGTGGTTTAACTTACAAACTCGGTTACGACGACGTATAGGTAATTTGGTAGATGATCCTTGGCAGGTAGGCAGTTTCTGACCCCAAATACCAAAGTATTTGGGGTCAGAAACTGCCTACCTGCAAATAATGGTTTGTCCAATTAACTTTATAGGCAATGTTCGAAAAGCTTTTAATGATTTGTATGGTTTTATTCATAGTGAATTGATGGTGATTTTTCTTGATACCATTTTATTAATTTTTTAGACCAATAATAAAAAAATACCCAACATTGATCGTGTATCGTGGAATAGAGGAAAAATGTTCACCTTGAGAGAACTCATTAAAGTCAATAGCAATTCAATAAATTGCAATGACACAATCCTGTTTCTGTTTCTGTAGACTGAAAAATGTTCAGGCGAAAATAAGTTTTTAGTTTCGACGTAGCATGTAATGTTGTACTTATGTGTATTTGATTTTTGAATACTTAGTATAACTGTAGCATAAACATGGCGGTCCGATATATAATTTCCATACAAAAGCTGTCAAATAAGTAGTCATAAGTTTAATCACTCGGAAAAAAGTTATCTTCTTCTTCACAAAGACTACTACTACCTACTACTAGGTACTTTTTAGGATTCCGTACCCAAAGAGTAAAAACCGGACCCTATTACTAAGATTCCACTATCTGTCTTTCTGTCTGTCACCAGGCTGTATCTCATGAACTGTGAAAGTTGAATTTTTTATAGATGTATTTCTGTTGCCGCTGTAACAACAAATACTAAAAACAGAATAAAATACATGTTTAAGGTTTTTATGCTCGATGTCTGTTGTATACTCGCACTTGGCCAGATTTTTCTACACAATTCAATTACTTCTATTATCGACAAAAATCGATTCTCTGAATAATCTCTGGTCTTTTACACCAAGCTTTTTTCAATTAAATCGTTGCGATGTCTATCGTGTAGGTGTGTCAACACCATAATCAGTTAGCAGAAGGTAAGATGGCGCTGCTCGCCACTTTTACGGCACTCGTTAGTTGGGGAGTGGTCAGTAACGTTTTTTGGCAATCGATCAGACTATGAAACTAGTCAAATATAATAAATATTACATTTGCGCGTCAGTCATTGCAATTTATACCTTACACCAATGACATAAGAGATACATGACTAGCACTCGTTAACTGCAAAGAATAAGTGAACTCAGTATGATGTAGTAGGTAATCTGTAGATGATGATCATCATTAGCCTTTGGTGGCCTACGTGAGAATATTTGTATGGCTCCACTCCGGTCAAATAGGACATCAACAAAAGTACCTACCTATATAAAACTATGAGGTCACTTCTAACACTTATCTTCACTTTTTACAAAGACACCATATTAGTATTGTTCTTATGTATTTCTTAGCCACAGTGATGTAAGCACATTCAGTACGTAATTCGTAACATACCGTTCATTGTCTTCTATTTTATTGGTTCTTTATCGTACTAAGGAAAACTACAGGAAAATTGCTGGAGATAATTTAGCACGGTAATTTAGCACGGCAGCGTGTACTGTTTGGAACATGATACATAAAATAATAAGCACAATCAAATTTTCTTAGGGCTGATTTTTCAACAGTCTGGTTACTTTTAGGTAACACAAAAATAATACTTTGACGGTTTCTAATTTTTTGTACAAAGGCTGTTAAACAGCCAATTTTATTCCTTCGTTGCGAGTTATCTGACGATTGAAAAATCGGGCTCAGGCTAGGAAAATAGATTCTATACGTGGTGACTATGACGCAACTTCTAGATACACGACGTAAGTCTGGCGCACCCTGGTAGTCAGCCTTGACTGACTAAACTTAACACCATGGCGTGAACTATACTCGTAATATAGCGCGTCGACTAAAATTATACAGCTACGTGTAAGTTACGAAGCAAAATTCTGGTCATCATTACATTTGATTAATGTAGTTTCGTATTTTTTTAATAAGAGCCTAAAGGTCTAATTAGACCATTGTTGTCTGATAAGACAAGAATCTGTCGCTCCGTCTGATATTTCTGTTTCAGAGCGACAGGCGAACCCTGGTGTAGGACTGACATGAATGAGGCCAGTAAAGGCAGCCGCTGTAATAACTTACATACTGTATTGTAGTCAGTCATGCATGTCTGAAAACAGCCGATGTAATATTTTTTTGTATTCGGAAAATTTTTGTTTCAACAATTTAAGAAATTATTTGGTTGCGGATTCCAGCGACGTATTTTAAAAGCTCCCACGTAATCGTTATTTAGAACGTTATTCAGCGGACATTGTACCCTGAATTTGAATACATTTTGAAAGCTTATTTCAATTAACCTTTAGTTATAATAAAATCTGTGGGTTCGTGGGATCCGAAAAGTGATACGGTTTGAATGCATTTTATCAAGTTTTAAGTTGTTGGCCCAACATTGGATGGGACCTACCACTGCTTTGTACTGTATTATCACTATTTAAATACACCATATTTTTTATGTTATGTTTGACCGAGTTCTAAGGTATAATGATAGTAAATTAATAGATTTTACTAACTACTTATACGACTTGTAATGTATTGGCACATAGGTGGCCTCACGGGGCATTGTCTTGTATTATTCCTCATATAAAATAAAAATAGCGCGCCACCTTCGTTTAAAAAAAATGTTAAAAAAAAGCAAGCTTTTAGACCTGCCATCAGGAACAGCTTTTATTTTAGCTTGCATTTTTCATTAATAAATACCTTTATTACTCTGCTTTACCTTTAGATTTCTTTGTATCTCGATTTTTGCTAGGTTTTACCTGCGTGAATGTCGGTTATTGCGTATGCAAACGAAGTCGGGGGTATAAGTAGCCAAGCTTAGCCTGTACACAATTTCATCAAAATCAATTCAGTAGTTTAGCCGTGAAATCATAACAAACAAACACCACGAACTATGAATACGCATACTAGAAGATCATCGCACCTAATATTGACTACACACAATAAAAGATATAAAAGACAAAGCAAGTTTTAGGAGACTTTTGTGGGAAGTTATTTATACAATAGGTACTAATAGGTGCAATCGAAAAAATAAAAATCACATGATGCGTAGGCGTACATCCGTCTTTGGCACGTTATTTTTTGTGGCAGTTTTACCTACGCTCAATTACTGATATTTTATTAAATTGCGTAGGTGGTTTCTGTAATGATAGTGATGGGTACCTGCGAAATAAGGTTGTTGGCATTGTCTTACATGGATAGGCACCTTATACCTTTAAAAAACCCTGTGAAAGAGTTAAACTTCTAAAACTGGTCGTATCAAAACCTTGTAACTGGGAAAAAAAAAAACTAGAGAGCTACTAGTTGTTTATTGATGTCATTCGAATGAAGGTACTTATTTTATGTAAGTAAATTCATTCCATTTTAATTTGATGATTATTGTTCTATTCAAAAAGTCAAATCATTTATTTTAATTGCTTAGACCATTAAAAGGCACTTTTGAACGTCATATGAGAAAAGATTCTAGTTGTCCCTTCCAAAAGGTAGTTTCGTATGGAGAAGAATAAGCGAATAGAAGAAACTCTATACTTAATAAAAAAGATGTTTACAATATTTTGCAGTTACAGGAATTAAACGTTGTCCTGCCCTTAAAATAAAAAGTCATATAACTCGACTGCAGCGCCACCTACCTGGTCCAATTGTAAATCTAAACCATTCTCGAATCCACTGGAACACGCACAACAAATTTCATCTAAATCGGTCTAGGCGTTTAGGAGGAGTTCACTTTCATACACACGCACAGAAGATTTTTATATATAAGATATATACGTGAATACGATGTACCTTGCATTAAAAACACTATATTGAAGCACACTATATGTATAAAGTATTACAAGTTAAGGAATGACGTGTCTGACGCAGAATATGCACGTCGCAAAATGTGCACTTGACGCAAAATGTGCACTTCGCAAAATGAGCGTGAATTTTGTTACAATGGGTCAACATGAAAACAGTTTGCTTACAATATATTTTTTTTATTTAATCACGTCCAGGAAATGTTTCATAATGCATTTTTAGTACACGTCAGCTGTATAGCACAGCCTATTACAATGGATGGCTGAAGTATTTACATTATGTATAGCTATGTGTATACATAGCTATACATAATGTAAATACTTCAGCCATCCATTGTAATAGGCTGTGCCAGTTCATAATATTATAATTATCTAATATATCAAATTCTCGTGTCACAGTTTTCGTTCCCGTACTGCTCCGAAACGGCTTGACCGATTCTGATGAAATTTTTTGTGCATATTGGGTAGGTCTGAGAATAGGCCAACATCTATTTTTCATCCCCTTTTTTCACCCCTTTTTCATCCCCCATTAGGTCGGTCGGGACAGGACAACGTCTGTCGGGTCAGCTAGTTATGTTTATAAAAATACAGTTAAATGTAGTCATCTAACTATTTTTTAATAAACATAATAATATAATATTATTATACAACATTTTAACCTTATTTTTACTTATCGCGCTTACAAAGAATACAGTTATTTATAAAAAAAATATGTACAGTCGCCGTCAGATATATTGTAGCAGACAAGGTGACCAAATACTTCTGAACATTTTAAAATGTCAATAAGTTCCATACACTACAAGTTACCATTAATATCTGAACATTAATTAGTTCATTCATATCTGAGCAGATGCTTGTCAATAATTTCTATACAAACAACTAACCAAAAATATCTGAACACTTACAACGTCAAGTGTATCTACGCAGACAAACACTGAGTTTACCTAATTCGTTACTGCGTGATATAAAGGACGAACCAAAAACGACTATCGACTTGACGATCTACGGTTAGTCCAGTTATTTGGTAGTTTTACCTGGAAAGTTTTTAAACTGGTGCTCTCTTCGAATTTTCACATTGTCCCCAGAGTTCTACCGCAAAAGCATAAATGACCATCCCATGAGATGGCAGAAATGAATATACAATGAGGGTAAAATACTTTGATAAAATAAAAATATATATATTTTACCTTAAAAAAAATGTTTGAATTTCAGTACAAAACGGCAATTTCATATTAACACCCCTAATACTTCTATTGAGTTCTGCCGGCAGACGTTTCGTATAAGGGAGAGAGGGGGGCCTGTCACAAACGACGCCACGCATTCCCATAAACCTACAACGCATAGTAAAATATTCGAAAAGTACATGTAGATGAATAATAGTCAGCGGGCTCGTTCGCGAAATTGTGAAGACATAAATTGGAGGAAATTTTTGGTTAGTTGTGTGTATAGAAATTGACAAGCATCTGCTCAGATATTAATGAACTAATGAATGTTCAGAAGTATTTGGTCACCTTGTCTGCTACAATATATCTGACGGCGACTGTACCTACATATTATTTCGTAAGTTTAATACTCAATTTATTTAAAACTTAAACTGTATTCATTCTTTATTTTCAACAGAAAAACTACTATTATCGTGCAAAATAATAAAAAAAAATATTGTAAGCAAACTGTTTTTGTGTTGAACCATTGTGATATTTACACAAATTTTGAGAAGTGCTCATTTTCAGAAATGTACATTGTGAGATGTGCTCATTTTGTGAAGTACTATTTTGAGAAACGCACATTTTGCGTAATGCTCCTTTTGAGAAGTGCACATTTTGCGTCAAGTGCACATTTTGCGAAGTGCACATTCTGCGTCAGACCCGGAATGGCAGCCGAGTTATGATATTTACTATCATTGTATCATAAAACTCAGTGAACCATTGCAAGACTTGAAACCACGCCTAACATAAAAATATGATGCACTCGTATTTAATATGGTGTCCTCGCAAAGGTGCGAAAGTACTTTATGCCGGAAAAGATGCTGAACCTATACCAAGCACAAGTTCGATCGTGCATGGAGTACTGTTCACACTTTAGGGATGGATCAGCCAAATACCAGCCAGAGGCGCTGGAAGTTACAGAAAGACGTGCCAAGAGGCTCATAGACGACGACTTCCTGGTCAAAGAATATGACAGCTCTTATTTGTAAAATAAAAACGGATTCAATGCCAGCAGCCCGACCCCCACAATAAAATACCATACGAGATAACGCTGTGAGAGTAGCTAAAGTAGATCAAACGCGCAGTTTCTACATCTGCCAATTGTCTCATCTTTCTAACAGCATAAGCCGCTGAGCTTAGCCGTCTCGCAATAGATTTTATACGAGGTCCCCATTGTAATTTCTCGTCTAGCGTGATTCCTAGGAAAACCGCTTCGACTAGTAAATTCCAGTTTCTCTCCATTCAGTATGATGCCACATTTGCTATTCCTAACATTTGGTAAAATGAATCGAATACATTTGTTTTTTTTTTTAAATTGTTTACCGTAAACCAATTTTGGACCTGAAGAATTTTCTTATGAGAAAAATAAAGTTCTTAAACCATAAGAATAGTGTAATTTACGTCGTCCAGATTTTGTGACCTTCTGTCTATATTGATAAAATCAATGAGGTGTCATCGCCAATTCAGTAAAGTAACGAAAAAATAGGCACCGGTACTCATAAGAAAAATACAAAAAAAGATGAACTTTAGATATTGACAAAAATCTAAATTTTGGTACTGTCAGATTTTATTTTAGACAGAAATTAATTTGTACTGGATAAATGGGCTGTAAAAAAAAACGACAAATGAATAGTAGAAATATGAAGTTTGGTTCTAGGAATCAGAAACAGAATGGAAACAGTATAGATAAGTTGCGGATAGAAAACTGACTCGCCTAATCGAAACACATGACGAGCGACTAGAATTATGTGACTATCGATAAGAAGTATTGTTGGAAGTGGAATTGTACTACAATATGACAAGGACTAAGTAATTCTAAATGTTTGAGTTGTGCTTATCTATTTAAGATGAGCACAACTCACTACAATAGTTAGATTCATTGCTATTGTTTCAAAATATACTTGGGTTAGTATATTTATTACAATTATTACCTATTGATCTTGATCAACAAAGGGTTAGGCTTGTCCTTAGTAAATTGGGTCCATATAAAAGCTAGTATATCTACCTACAAAATGGCTTTGCTAGCTACGTCACGATATTTTAAACGTTTCTGCTATAAAGATGATGAATCAGTATTTATTGCTTTTTATGTAATTAGAAAAATAATAAAGAGGCAATAAAACTTAGGATGGCGATTTAGTTTAAACTCAAGGTCAACTTTGACGTTAATACGCAGGTGTGTTATTTTTGTCCATGGTGTACACAAACTTTTTGGTTCGGTCAAAGTTTTCGTTTGTTTAAGTTGTGATGGAGAGAGAGAAGTTTTCTGTAACTCTTAGTAAAGAAGCTCGTCTGGGAAAGTACTACCAGTAGTCCAGTACCACCATACCTATTTAGTAAAGCAGCGTTGCTGTGTCCAGTTTAACCTATTGACCGCCTCGTCAAAAAAGCAAAAACGTGACCTCGGTGCCAAGCTACGAATTCGTCTGTCATGTAGTCCTGACCGTGTCGTGCTGGGCACATTTTTTTTGTCATCTATACATGACTGTGGCGGTCAAAGGTTGAAGGGTACATATGCCGGTGTAATTACAGACACGTGAGAAATTTCAACTTTGTTTCTGGAATGGTAAAGCATAAGCAAAGCCTCTGGTATTGTGAAGTCGTAGCTCGTAGCGGTGAACACTAAACATTAGGTAGGCCGTCGGTTTGATTGCCATTCAATCGCATGGAGGAGAATCCTATGTAGGTAGGTATATAACTAACTGGTTGGCAGGTACCCCACCATCGCTTGCTATGATCAACGCACATACTCTTTTTTTACAAAGACTTGTTACTCTTATTCTATTCTGTGTCAAAAATTAGAATAGTAAATATGCCACTGTTGACCACGAATAAGTGCAAATATTTTATATTCTTTCAGTTCCTTTATGCGTAGGTGAAATGTTTATTTTCTGCTTCCATTTTGGTGGCTATCAAAACATTTATAAAAGTAACGAGATAGCAATAATGCTTTGCATTTATTTGCACAAAAAGGTAATTATTGTAACCTTGCTCAGATAATGAGCGAATTTGTTTTTTTTTTTTCATTGAGACCAAGGCCTTAACAGTAGGGTTTAATGCATACACCTGGCCTACTTACGTTAAAAATAAATGTAGAGGTTAATTTATCAAAAGCGAATGTGTCATTTTCTTAAACACACTCTTTGAGATATAACCGTACAGAATAAAAAAAAATAAGGACACTGGGCATCACAAGTTGCTTTTACATGCAACAAAACTGCAAAATAGTTATTTAAGTGTGCATTAAACTAATAAACACCTGTGAGTGCAGGCAAGCGATAACAAAGCCTTGGTGATTCAGCATGCGCTAGGAGCTCCTATTAATAAGCAGTATTAAGTAAAGTACGTCTACACTTCATTATTTTTCCCATTGTACATGTACAATGTAACACTATCTAAGTACTTATGTTATTGTCTTATTCATATCTTAGAAGCATGTTCTTGGTATAATAAGTTCTTCCTGTGACAAGTTGCATACCTATCTAAATAAAGAAGTTGAGTGACAATGCAACAGAGGCCTTATTCCATACAAATGGACATATGCGATAATTTACTTTAACGCGATCGAGTTCGAATAAAAACTCAGACAAGGCCCTCTGGACTTGTCAATGGTTGTTTTTTTTTTGTGTTAAAGTACTTGGGCCCAGTAGGTAGCCACATTTATCGCAGCATTAGTTAGCAATAGTTCACTAAATGAATGAAAGTAATGTACACCGGGTACGAAATGGTGATAACAAACAACTACCAAAGAACTGTCAACCGCGTGACTGATGTCACTGTTGATACCTGTCACACATACCACCGTCCTGGTAAATTTAAACACAACCAACCCCGGTTCTTGTAATGTCTATAGGCCAGCGCTTGTATAGTCACGACTTGCTGACCAGAATTAACGTCTTGTTTTCAAAAATGTATTTATCATCAATGCTACTGTTTTATTATCATGCTACTAAACTTGCTAGGAAGCAAAAAAATGTCTATAAGTAAACCGTACCTAACACACTAGCGGAAAAATTATGATAACCGAGTCACGTAACTAACATAATTCGATAAAAAGTAATTTTATTCTTAATTCCGAATCGATATTGGCATTATCGGTTATGAAATCGACTGAAACCGAGTGAAAGTAAAAATTATGTCAGTTGGTTTAGTTTTATCAGATTGTATTAAAATCCGAACGATGGTTCATAATAACTGTGGTACTTACTAGTATTTATATAATGATTTAGCAAAACTTTAGCGATAGTTAGAGTATTACAAATTAAGGGAATAAAAAACTTATTGGCATCACCCCCAAAACAATTTAAGTAACATGATGATCGTTTTCAATGTCAAATTTAAATTTAGAAGAAAAATCGCAAAGGGGTACAGATAATACTTTGCCGTACATTACATATGTGTATGTATTAATAGATAACTTGTTTACTGACAGCTTGGAACCTAGGACGTCTAGTTGGTAATTTGTAGGACGAGCACCGACCACTATGGTAACAGATGACCTCTTTACATGCCTGAATGCTTCGTTACCTCACAATTTGGTTTTATATGCACACAATGATTTAGAGATTTTGAAACCGCGTACCTAAGGACCTCAGCTGGGAAAAGGGGTTTATTTGACACTACGTCTTATGAATAGAAAATGTTGCCTATTACTCGATATTAGTGCTTATATTCGCAGCCGCTACTACTTGCCGGTGTTGCTGTTCACCGTTTAAAAAGGTCTACAATTTAAATAGTTATCCTTGTGTTTAACGTTTTTATTAATGTTATAACGAATAAGATCTACGATTTTCAACTATTCGTTTTCAAACACTTGTAACTGGTTTTCCATAAAGGTAATCGTATACGATCAAACTCATTGAGTCAAAGCTAAATGCGGGACTGTATGATAAATACGTAGGTACTAGGTAGTTAGAATCAAGAAAAATGAACACTGCAATGATACAACCAATATCTTAGTGCCTGGGATATAGGGCACAAAGGCTATATAAGACGTAATAATTATAAAAGTTTTTGGGTTTGGTTCTGAATTTATGACAGACTTCAAATACCATGTTGTAAAACTGAGTACTTACCTGATGACATTCTTACTTGCTCTATATAATGCAGCAACTTAACTATCCACAATAGTTAGTGGTTGCGCCCAGCAAAACTAACTGATACATTATACTGTAAAAACTATAATAAACAGCTTTGGTTTTACGACCCAATCAGAAATCTAAAAATAAAATTCTTACCGTCCCGAACAAAATAGGAATGCGAAGCATTTCCTTGCACCTTTCAAATACATACATAATACTGAAAAATTTGTACCTAAGTAGTTAGATTTATATCTCGGCAGTAGGAACTTTAGCCATAACGCACGCACGCAAATATTTAAGCAAAAGGTCCGAAATAATCTAAAGAGACGGTTATGCCTTAAACAGGTGTGACTGACACTGGCTTGGCCACCATCAGGGGTTTTAATTCTGATAACACAAAAAATTTGGTTTACTAATGTTTGCCATAATTTAAAATGACATAATTTTATATGCCATAATTTTATTTGCCATAATTTCATTAGAAATAATGCTTCAGTTGCTATAATCGTTAAATTACATAAAATCATTTTCACTAATTTCATTGGTCATAATCGATCAAGTGTCATAATAATGTTAATCCATAAATTTATTTGCTATAATTTTTATTTTCAATAATTTCGTTTTCCATAACATTTATTCACCATTGCCCATACTAGTACAACAATACTAGTTCAGTACGAGTACAACCGCCTGCAATGTTGATGTTATGATCATGATCACAGATACAGATTTTTTAATCACAAGGAAACCTAACCTTCTCTATCCATTTGCATACAATTTTAAGACCTAATATAACTTAACGTACATTTGTTTCTCCTAATTATATTTTTGCAATAACATTATTTACGTATAACGTATATAAATAATGATTAAGCATAACATTCTAAAGCATACATTTATTTACGCATAATGATATTAAAACATATTTTTACCATGCATGCAGTAACCACACAAACATGTAAACAAGCATACACCATGCATGCAGCAAGCAAACATGCAGAATGCAAGCAAGCATGCAGTATGCAAGCAAGCATGCAGCAAGCATGCAGCATGCAACATGCAGCAGGCATGGTTTCTGTCACGGCTCCGGCGCTGCGGGGCTCCGGCGGTCCCACGCGAGCTTATCGTCGCAGATGTGTTTTACGCTCACCACCGCGGCTTCGGCTTGCTGGCCGGCTGCGCCAGCAAGCAGCATTAAAACCACCTGCTCCTCAGCTCGCGGGCCGCCTCGCCCCTCCGCGCCTTCGCGGGCTTAGATTACACTCTAGGGGTAGGGCAGATAAGACTACGTGGAGTCGGTTTTGCAGCGATTCGTTTCTGTCACTAACTTTTGTAGCACAACTTATTGTCTTTTTAAGACAATACTTTAGCGTGACACAATAGATTTGCACATTATGCCTAGTAACATTATGCGAATTTAATTTATGCCAAAACAAATGTCTAAATATTATTTGCTACGCAAATGAGGACATCAGGCGCTCGGCGGCCGCTGCCGCGGCACGCTCGCTACGCTCACTCGCCGTCGCGCGTTGTGTGGTCACAACCTAACCTAATCTACCCGTTTCGATTTTTACAAACTTTTTATTGTCTAAATATTGCAGATTACTGTAATAAATCATTTGGTTAGTGGGTGGTCTTAATAACATTAATTTTTGTACAAAACAATAAACGTTTCTAAATTATATTAAATGTTGCTTATGTCAAGTAACGATTATAACATATGTTATTATGGCAACTAATTTTATGGCAAATGAAAGTTATGACTAATAAGTTGATATGACAAACGTTATTAGTATAAATGATAATAGTGCAAGTAAATATTATGACTGGGGACGATTATGGAAAACAATAATAGTATAAATGATTTTATGGAAAACAAGACAATACCAAAAAATTTGTAGCTAATTAGGTAGTTGAAATTTGTCGCCAAATATCAGAATTTTTCGGTCACTGGTTCACAAGATATAAGGGTTATAGGTGGCCGATCTGGAGAGAGTCTCCCCAGCTTGGCCACATTTATATCTCAAAAACTAGGGTACCTAGCGAAGATCTGTTTTGTTCCAAATTTAGTTGCTAACTAGTCGCAATTTGTCGCCAAGTCACAGATTTAATCGGGTCTTAGTTTAGAAGATATAATGAGTTCAATTAGTAAGTTACTTATAGTTCATTATCTTCTAAACTAAGACCCGATTGCGGGCGAAAGCTAGTAGTCTATAACCTTAAGCTAATTTGGTCCTTTGAATCATGTCACAGTATACCGTATTTTGACTTCTTTTTTTACGTGGATGTCGTAAAATATTCATCCAATTACATATAACGAATACGCGGTATAACAAGTGCGATTACCAATCTCTTTCCCAAGCGAAGTTTCTCACAGACGTTTATTGTAGCAGTATTCGGGGAGGATTATGTTAAGCATTAGGTATTAGTGTACAGGCAGGAATGAAAAAGTAAAGTAATATATTTCTGTCGTAACGGTTAATAGACCTATAAAAATACCCAGTGTGGTCTGACTAAATCATGATAAATTATCGTTATTTTTGTTAGTATTTTAGATTATACAAAATAAGGGTCTACTTTGGTCTTTCGATCCATATCTAGGTATCGTTATTGAGATAGACAAGAGATAATTTAGATTTACAGCACGCAGTAGCATCAATGTTAGTATTAGGAAGGTAGCCGGGCGTTTCACCTTGGTGGTGTACGTGCAAATATAGAGAGATGAGGAGGGACAGACTTTTAACACGCCACACGTATGTGGAGGTTATTTTACGTTGGACTGGGTGATATTAACTAGTTTTTGCCTGCTACTTCATCCGCAATTATTTTCGTGCAGATCCCAATAAAAAAACAAAAAAGGAGCTGTATCACTCAGGGATAACGCAGCTTTCTATTAGCGTAAGACTTTTCAGAATCGGACCAGTAGTTCCGAAGATTAGCGCGTTCAGACAAAAAAAATACGACCAGTAGCTAGTTTTTGAACGGTTGACAAGTTTGAGATTCAGTTATAGTGACCTACTCTTCAGCTTAATATTAGTATAAATGGTAGGTATTATGTTTATTTTGATGCACCAATTTAGGCTGTCTTACTAGAGGCGAAGCTATTTTTACTACCTAAAAAAGTTAACTTAAAATGCAAATAACTACTTAGTCCATTTAAATAGCTTAGTTTAAAAACCATGCTGAAGAATAGTTGCATTTCGGAAACTAATTCATTCAAAAGCGTGCACAATGCAACCTGCGTATCGCAATATTTTTTCTTTATCAAACAAACCTTGAACTTGATGGCGCTGTGTGGATACACGAATACCAAACCGTCACCATGGTAACGACCTTGGTAGGGTAAAGTAATAAGTTGCCCTTAGAATGACCGCTGAATAAGGCCTTTGTATGTGACCCTACTGAGTGTACAAAATTAAAGGACTTCAGTAAGGTAATGACTGGTATCACGGTATTTGCGAAGTGGTGTGATTATGGCATTGGTATGTAACGGTCCCCGAATCCAGAAATAATTTTGATGCTGAAAATCATACTTAAAGCAGCAAACATTCTAAAAGGAGTTCTTATGTTTTAAACAAGATTCTAGAACAGTCTTGGAATATTGCGTAGAAAACTTGAAATCTCACTTCCATTACCAAAACCATTTCCCCACAAAGTTTATTTACCATTGTCAAGGTGACTAGACACTGCTGCCCATTCTTCAGACTAATTTCATAAATATAGATGGAGCCCGCAGAGCTTTTAGAACCAGGGACACTTTGATATTGCTGACTCACAAACACAATATGTGTCATGAATATCCTACAAACTTCTGTCGCGTCATCCTGGTAGCATCATTTGCAAAAGGCTTAAGAATTACTAATTCATTTTGGCCCTTCGTGTCGGCGATTCATTTATTAACTCCGCGAAATAACGATCACCGGAGTTAATTTTTGGGGGTTGTAAAGGCCGAATATTTTGATTAGAAAAGCATCGAGTGACTCATTGGAGGTCGCCTTATTGTAGGTACCTACACAGTTTGTAGGCCTGTACAATTAGGTAGGCTGTTCATTGGGAAGGTACCTTTGTTTTGATCATACTGGTATGGAGAAAATTCTCTATGCCTGTGTCTACCGTTCGCACAGCGGAGACCAGGAGACGACTAGACTCACAGATTATCTCAGTGAGGCGGCCGATGCGGCTCAGCAAAAGTACCCTACTGCCCAATTGGTGTTACTGGGGGATTTCAATGCCCACCACAAGGAGTGGTTGTTCCCAAACCGGGACACTGACCATGCTGGGAGAGAGATGCGAAAGCTTGCCTTAGCGTTAAATCTCACCCAACTGGTCCAAGGGGCTACTAGGGTTCCTGATGTTGAGACGCACACAGCCTATTGCTTGGACCTTCTGCTCACTACTGATCCAGACCTCTACTCTGTGTCGGTTTCTTCACCTCTGGGTAGCTCCGACCACTGTCTGGTGAAATCTGTATCCGTCTACTCTCCGTCCATTCCTATCCCAAGTGGCTACCGGCGGATGTGGCGGTACAAGTCAGCAGACTGGGATGAGATGTGCTGTTTTTTCGCGTCTTACCCTTGGCAGCCTGTCTGTTTTTCTTCTGGTGACTCCTCTACCTGCGCGGATGCCGTGACGGAAGTGTTGCGTCAAGGTATGGAGTTTTTTATACCTTATTCCGACGTATCTCTGTCTGGCAAAGCTCGCCCATGGTTTAGTTCCCAATGCAGACGCGCAGAAGCGCAGAAGCATGAGGCCTACCTAGCCTGGGTTGATGCTCGTCACCGTAAAGCAAGAGACTTACGCCAGAAGAAGACAGCCTTTAATAGAGCTGCCAAGTCTTGCAAGAAGGTTCTACAGAAGGCTCGGCATGACCACATTAGTCGAATAAGAAACAAACTGGCCTCGTACCCTGCGGGTTGCAAAGCGTTTTGGTCCTTAGCTAAATCGGTCGAGTCGAACTTCTGTCGCCCCTCACTACCTCCATTGCTGAAGCCTGATGGTACTCTGGCTCACACTGCAAAAGAGAAAGCAAACCTATTTGCCTCTCTTTTTGCAGAATCTTCGCATCTTGATGCAGGAGACGCGACTCCTCCGACTTTGCCTGGCAGTACGACATCGATGTCTGATTTCCGCATTCGCCAAAAGGAGGTTCGAAAAGCGTTATGCAATATAGATGTGAATAAGACCAGTGGACCAGATGGTATTCCTGCTATAGTTCTGAGGACTTGTGCACCTGAATTGTCTCCTGTGCTGACACGCCTCTTTCGGCTCTCTATCTCGAGTCTGGATTAGTGCCGATGCCGAAGTCATGGAAGCTTGCCAACGTGCAGCCCGTGCCCAAAAAAGGTAGTCATGCCGATCCTACCAACAACAGGCCCATCTCGGTCACGTCCATTATCTGCAAGACAATGGAACGTGTCCTTAATAACAGGCTCCTGGCGTACCTTGAAGCTAATGACCTCCTCAGTGATCGTCAATATGGCTTTCGCCGAAATCGGGCCACTGGGGATCTTCTCGCGTACGCCTCTCACATCTGGAGTGAGGCCATCGAGAAATATGGGGAAGCGCTTGCCGTCTCCCTGGACATCTCGAAGGCCTTTGATAGGGTATGGCATGATGGCCTAATTAGCAAGCTTCCATCTTTTGGCTTGCCCGCTGGTTTCTGTGTATGGATATCGGATTTCCTGAGAGATCGTTCAATACGAGTAGTCATTGATGGCTGCTCGTCTGATCAAATGGCTATAAATCCCTCAGGGCTCGGTACTCTCTGCAACCCTTTTTCTGATGAATATTAACGATCTGCTAAAACCCGGTACCATTGGATACGCAGATGACAGCACAGTTGTAGAGAGTTACATATCCAGCGCACGTGCCAGTGCTGCTGAAATCCAGACTCACAGGGAGTCCATGGTCGAGCGCTTAAACTTGTCCCTCAAGGCAGTCTCCGATTGGGGCGATGCCAATCTGGTCAAGTTTAATGCAGCCAAGACCCAGGCGTGTCTTTTCTCTGCCAAGAAGAGGCCTTTCAATTTGGCCCCTGCTTTCCGAAATGTATCCGTTCCGATCACCGACCATCTTGAGCTTCTTGGCGTTACTTTGACGTCGAATCTCAATTTTGGATCATACATCGAGTCAAAGGCCCAACTAGCTGCCAAAAAGCTAGGAGTCCTCGCAAAGGTGCGAAAGTACTTCACGTCGGAACAGATGCTGAACCTATACCAAGCACAAGTTCGATCGTGCATGGAGTACTGTTCGCACCTCTGGGATCGATCTGCCAAGTACCAGCTGGAGGCGTTGGAAGTTATTGTAAGACGTGCCAAGAGGCTCATAGACAACGACTTCCTGGTTAAGACTAAGCTCCAAAGCCTTGAACACCGCCGCGCCGTTGCCAGCCTATCGGTCTTTTATCGGGTACATTTCGGAGAGTGCGCTTTGGAATTGCACAACTTAATTCCCCCATCCCCATTCCATCACCGGACGAGCAGGGATACGGCGAAGCGTCACCGCTATACGGTTGAAGTTCCACGGTCTCGAACCAAGCGCTTTACTTCCACATTTATTGTGCGAACTGCCAGACTGTGGAATTCACTGCCCGCCTCTCTATTCCCCGATACATATAATCTGGGTATCTTCAAGGCACGAGTGAACCGGTTTATTCTAGGCAAGCGTGCTCCACCTTAGGCCGCATCATCACTTAAGATCAGGTGAGTTGCGGTCAAACGCAAGCCTAAAACAATATAAAAAAAAAAAAAAAATCAGAAAGCCGAAAAACAACAATTATGATGACAACAGGATCTAGCAACAGTTCTGCTTGGTTCGTTCGGTTTTCGTGTTTAGAATCTCTAGTATACAGATATTTTTGTTTCTACATATTTCGATTATTCTTGATTCATTATTATTATTAGACACCTACACAAGATTTATTTTGAAACATGGTGTGCCACGGGTAAATATTTTTGTATATTTCAAGACCAAAACGGTGTAACCTACCAGATTACACCGTTCTAACGTAAGTGTTCAACGATTCCATAGTTTAGCCATCAAAATGTAGTGAATAATAATTGATATTGTGCTACGTTCGTTATCAATTGGGTTTCCTAATCAAAATTACTTCAGGACAACAGCCCAGCTCTCTTATCATTAGATAAAACTGATAATTTGTTAACAAGGGTAGACTAATCAAGAAAGGTGCATAAGGTTGATGCAAGGTTAAAAATAAAAACCAATAAAAAATCTGTAGTAAGAGAGAGAAAGAAAGGTTGTCCTGTGTTTTTAAAAACAATATCTACTGTTGGTTCAGTTAAGAGCGCCCTTCCCCATCGAACGAACTTCAACGCGAGCGTGATTGATTTTTTTTTTGTTTCAACCAACGCAAAACTCGAAAACAAACGAGTGAGTGAGAACGCGATAACATCACAGGAAAATTGCGCGCGGAAATTTCACAAAACTTGTTCCAGGACATACATGTTTTTGAAAAAGCCTTACAGGTTTCTGGTAATTTAGTAATTTAGAATCACCATTACATGTGCAAGGTTTGTTTGAAGCTGTTTTTTTACTTTTTCAATGTATGAGTACATTATGAACGGCCAAAGTTCAGATAAAATTCTGCAAAAAAGCTGATTTTCGGACGTGTTTACTGAATTAGTTTCTCAAAAAAGTTTATTTTTGGCTTCATACGAACCTAGATTTTAACCACAAGATACCTGTGTGTTAAAAATATTTAGGAAATAATTTGTTATAACGCCGTAATCGCGTACGAGCGTCTGTATGGGAAATATGACGGGATGGGCGCTCTTAATAGTAATAGTCGATTTATTAATATTTTTTAAATATCAGCCAAACAAACTTATTTACTAGTTCTGTATGAGATAACACATTATTTGTCAGCCTTGCTAATTGTTAATTAGCATATAAATGTCTGCGTTTATAATTGACTAGCACTTTGCCCGCGACTTCGTCCGCGTGAATTTTCTCAAGGATCGCTAATTTTTTAATAATGCAATATATTCTATAGCACTGAGGGATAACGTAGCTTCCTATTGGTGACAGAATTTTGGAAATCGGATGAGCAGTTTCGGAGATTACCCCCTACATACAAACCAACAAACAAATTTTACCTCTTTATAATATTATTAAGTAATAATTATTAATAAAGATGACGTACAGCGTATCAAAATATCCAAGTAAAAATATAAAGGCACTAATTACTAATGAAAACTCTAATCCAAGTTCGCCTTTTAAGGCACCTCTAAGGTATAAAACCTGTTTGAACCACCTCAGCGTATCTTTGCGAATGCCGGGATTATAATGATTGTTTTATGGTAAACAAAACTTCATCAATATGAAACAGCCAAATACCGATCTTGAGCTTAATAAAACAAACAGACTGAGCGACTCGTATGAAGTTTTACCAGGTCGACTGTTTGTCTATTTTGTATTTATAAGACGTTAGTCTTATAAATCGATGAACACCGGCTGCACGCATGAAAAAGTGTCACGTTCCGACTGAGCCTGAGCGTGCAAGCAAGAGCGCGGAACAAGCGATAGAGAGGCACGATCGGACCAAACAATAAGCTCCGCCCACGTCGACGGAAGCCATTATTTGCTTATCCATACTAATATTATAAATGCGAAAGTAACTCTGTCTGTTACGCTTTCACGATAAAACGGCTGAACCGATTTTGATGAAATTTGGTATGAAAACAGCTTGAACCCTGGGGAAGGACATAGGCTACTTTTTATTCTGCGACTTCGTCTGCATCCGCGATAACCGACATTCACGCGAACGAAGTCGCGGGCAAAAGCTAGTGTTATATATGTTAGCCATTATGTTTCTTTATGGCGTTATCACGTAAAATTATCGTCCGTAAACCGGGTTTGACGCAGAATGTGCACTTCGAAAAATGTGCACTTGACGCAAAAGCGGCAGTGCACATCGCAAAATGTGCAATTAGTAAAATAGCATTTCTCAAAACGAAGCATTTCTCAAAATGAGCAAGCACTTCTCAAAATAAGTGTGGATTTTATCACAATGGTCAAAAATAGAAACTGGTAAGGAAACAGTTTTTATCTTAAAGACTATGCCTATAGACTATGACTATAGGTCTAACAGGAATATAAAAATCTTCTAAAATTACAACACGTAAATTAATCCTAATACATATAACACCACTGTTCCAATTAAATGTAATTTTTGATATTAGCAACGCTATTTTTGATAATATAGAGTAGGACCAAGGTTATTATTACTGGCCTCCCTATTTAGGTATTTATGTTTTTTTTAAACATATAATTATGCGATTTTGGTTTTCTATTTCTTTAGAATATAGAGAATTAAATTACCTATGTATTGATATTATTTAATAAATATATAAATACAGCATCATAATTATGAATATAGCATTTAATATACTTCCTAATTTTCCTATTTCCTATTCTTGAGTAAATTGAGTAGAAAACTTACGAAATATTTACTTATATTTTGTATTCTTTGGAAGTGTGATGGCTGGAGTACAGTCAACAGCAAAAGTAGATGATCAGAATCAGAAATTCAATACTAATTTAGTAACACTAATTTATATAATTTATTACTAGTTTATTTATTAAAGTATGTGATTGTCACACACATACTTTTGAATCACTTCGACGCCACACAGTTCTGACGCGAACTCCGTTCATTAGTATTGAATTTCTGATTTTGATCATCTACTTTTGCTGTTGACTGTACTTTTATTATGTACAGAGGCCAGCACATCAAGCTACTACAATCTGTCAAATTTCTTTGATAGATTTTCAACTTTATTACCAGACCATAAGGTTCATGTTTAATTGGGAAAATTTGACAGTTAGGTATAGCTTGATGTGCTGGCGTCTGTACATAGCTTTGTGTATAGCTGACGTGTACTGAAAATACATAACTAAAAAATTTCTGAACGTTATTGCTTTTTACAAAAAAACTACTGTTATTGTGCTAAAATCATGCAACATAATAAAAAATATTGTAAGCAAACGGTTCCTCATTTTGATCCATTGTGATACAATTTACCCTCATTTTGAGGAGTGCTCATTTTGAGAAATGCACATTTTGCAAAGTGCTCCTTTTGCGAAATGCACATTTTGTGTCAAGTGCACATTTTGCGAATTGCACAATCTGCGTCAAACCCCGTAAACCGACTTTACAGACAACCAATTTTTTACAAAGACGTAACTAAACCGATCATTTTCAATATTGGTACATGGGAGACTTCTAGCTCGGATTTAACCTTAACTCAGCCTCTGCTAGCTGTTACATAGCTTGGGCTTTTGTTTGACTAAATAGGCAAATAAAAGCCCTCTTCGTCTCTCCTACTTGCACTTTTGCTGTGCCCCACAGGGTCCACAATGTTCATTTTTGTATTATAAATATATATATTGAGTAACTAAACTTCATACGTGAAAAAAGCTGAGCACAGCTAAAAGCTAGTCCTTTCGATGTATCTTACTAACGAATAACAAACTAATGGATTTGTCGTATAAGTTGTTAATATTTCAATCTCTGCTATATCTCAGACGAAAATAGCCCAAAGCAAGTTAAAATACTGTTGTGTGTATTATTAACGATCTGTTCTACATTAATAATTCTATTTTAGGATACCTGCTAACATAATAATATTATGCATAGTTGGCACGATTAATATTAAAATATGATATTATACCGATAGATAAAACCATTTATTTTTATTGATAATACATAAATAATGAAGTATTTGGAGTACAGAAAAACTGTATATTATAACGGGCAGTGAACCCAATGCGTATCAAAGGCCTGGGGTAAAGTAACTTAGCCAAGGTAAATAAAAGTCTGGCAGTCGTGAAATGTACGTACAACAAAAAAGATAAGTAAACAGTGTCTTCGGATATAGTTGAAGTTTACTTAGAAACCGATAGTGCTTTTAAATTATATACTGCTGTGCCAAGAAAGTACGGGGAACAATAAAAAACAAAATATGTATTAAATATCTAAATTTATTGTATCGCCTTAAGTAGGTCCATTCCGTAATATTACACCACTAACGCCAACGAATAACCCAATAATCAAAATATTTTCTAGACGTATTTTTTGGAATCGACTTCAGTAGTTGCCGCGAATTTTCTTTTACGTCATCTTTTTTCAGTTACAAGGCGCCATTCCGATTCTTGTTGACTGGTTTGCATGTCAAACTCGTAAACCCATGTCTCGTCACCAGTAACAATGCGTTTTATGAATGTGGGGTCGGAATCGGAATTGACTCTTTCTAACACGTCTTTAGCAACCTTTACGCAATTAAGATTTTGCAACGAATCGAATGTTTCGGTACTTGTCGAGCGGCAACGCATTTCATGCCAAAACAATTGTTTAAAACGGTACGAATTGATTCTTGAGATACAGAAATTTCAGCAGCTATCTCTCCTAGACTAAAACGACGATTTTAAGTCACCATTTCCTTTATTATAGCGATGTTAGTTCAGTGAAACGTCTTTCACTGAACTAACATCGCTATAATAAAGGAAATGGTGATTGATGGCCCACCAGAACGAGGCAAATCTTACACCACATCTCGACCACATTTAAATGCATTATTTCACTCATACCTACGCACGTGTTTTTGATAAAGTCGATTCACTAAATGCCTTTTGTAATATTTTCAGTGTTTCTGCACACGAAATTCTATTTCCAATGCAATATTTATGACGAATAATTATTTGTCCGATATTTTTAACTATAGTAAATCGTAAAACACAGTTGACATGAACTGACAAAATGGCGCACTGTGAACAAACAGAATGACCAGTGATGATCGAACTGCGCGTGAGTAAAGAGGACAGTTGTGCCAACTTAGCGTCAAAAATAATTAAAACAATCCCTTTAAATAAACATTTTAAATGGATTCATTCTCGATACTTTCTTGACAGAATGTATATGTAATTTAATTAATGAACTGTTTATTCTCTTGTAATTTTATTCGAAAACATCTACATATCGGTTTTTCTATAAACTTCAACTATATCTGACGAACCTGGTTACTTATTTCTTTTGTAGACTGTACCTTCCTATGTACCCAGGAATGGCATTAACCTACCATGTCAGCGGTCGATATCTCTAATGTCAGTCTATACGGTGTTCCCACACCTATATCCAACCAAAAAATAAAAATAAATAAAATAGGGCAGTTGGTAGAACCGCTTTTTCTCTTCCAAGAGTCACTTTACCAAAACAGAATCTATGAGTTTTCATTTAGCTGATAAAGGAATAACCAAAAGAGATACGATATATTCTGCAGCTGAGCGATACTATATTTGGCACGTGGCCCTTATCTTTATAATTAGCTCGGGAAATTAATAAAATATTATCGCCAGCCAGACAGGACAGTCTGATATGTCATTAGAATCTATTTTCAAAATTTCCTCTCCACCTTCGCAGAGTTGGTTTGACGTCAACCCAACGCGCGAAAATATTGTGGACAAAAATAATATTTGCTCACGCCAACTTTTACCAAAACATTGACAAATTAATTCATAGCACTATGTGTCTGAGGCAGAAGGTTTAAAATCCTTCTGGCAGTAACTCAATTTCGTTAAAAATATAATAGGTGTGTTTACTTACTTATTTATTCCTGTATAGTTTTCTGCTAAAGGTAGTTAGTTGGCTTATATAGTAAGTAGTCGTTGCGACGGGCACGAGCCGCGCGGTCGCGTGTTATCGTGGCACATCACTCGAACTACTGGCTCCGTCCATGACGAATGTTTTTTATGAAATATTTTATATTAACTAATATTATCTAGATGTTTAAATGATACGTACTTTTATCAGTCTTTGTTAACACTCTTTCCTCGGCGCGCGATGTGACAGTGCGTACTTTTGGCGGGACCATACAGTGTTTTATTTGTGCAAAGAAACTTAGGCGGACAGCCTAATAAACTATTTAAAAATGAATGTTACCGATATAATGGAGGAGTTTTCAACAACCATGATGCCTGAGGTTTCAACCGCGGCCCCTGATCTCAGGACGTGGTTGACTGATATAATAGTGCAGGTTTGTTTACTAATATTATAGAAAGTACCTACTAACATAGTTTAATGCCAGAACAATATATGTTAGTAGGTACCTTCAATGTTTCCACAACGTTTCCACAATGTTTCTACAACGTTCATTGACTGAGTTATTGTCGAAATATGATAATAATATCAGTGAATAATGATCAAATAATACAGTAAGGTATTGTTATCGGCATTGTGGAAATATAAACTAATGACGTTAAATGTTGCACTTCAAGTTTAACAGTGATTTCGACAAGGTTTTCTAATCATGTTTAACATACAATGGCATGATTTATAAGCCGTATTGCCATGTATATGATGGGGCACACTTTACTAAAATATATGCGATTTTGGGAAAATAAACAAGTATTAAAAGCTTAGTTTAAGCTAGGTTTTGCAATTTGGATGCATTAAACCGAATTTTGAAAAAAGAAATGCAAACAATCCAAAAATATCTCGAAGCTAAACGTTCGGGTTTGGCTGCCTACCTACATAATAATAATGTTTATGATTCGAACGAAAATGTCAATGTGAAAAGAATAGGTCGATGGGTCAATAGCCTAGCGAGTAGTAAATAATAAAACAATAGGCCGGTACTTTAATTATGAATGAAGTATGTCGACAATCAAATCATATGTTTGATTTTGTATATAACGAAGGTTTTACCTAACCTTTCTATTAGTTTTTTTTTGTCAAAGCATGATAAGGGCAGGGAGAGTAGACAGGTCTTTAAATCCCGTGTTTGGAACAGCATTTGGATAGGTAGCAAATCATAATGATGTTTTTAAATATTGAACAAAGGCTACCAAAAAAGTCAACTGTCAAACCATTTCGTGTGAACATTTCACCGGCTACATATTTTACAACCAGCAGTGCTATTCTGTTACAATCTCCCTCGGTGAACACCTAGGTGAAGTGAGCTCTCATTCGTCTCTATGAGAGCTCACTTCACCTAGGTGTTCACCGAGGGAGATTGTAACAGATGAGAGCTCACTTCATCTAGGTGTTCACCAAGGGAGATTGTAACAGAATAGACATACTGATGCTACGAGCTAAATGTTTTATATGCATTTCGATTATTGGTAACTAGCTTTTGCCTGCGACTTCGTCCGCGTGAATGTCGGTTATCGTGGATGCAGGCTAACTTACGATGAAAAAGTAGCCTATGTCGTTCCCCAGGGTCCTAGCTATTTTCATACCAAATTTCATCAAAATCAGTTCAGCCGTTTCGTCGTGAAAGCGTAACAGACAGAGTTACTTTCGCATTTATAATATTAGTATGGAAGTATGGATTGGTTATAAGTACCTTTATCATAAAAAATATGTTATCCAATTTCTAGTGCATTTGAGGAAAAGCCCAAGGCCATAATAATTGCGTGCCTGGGCTGTTGTGTGCTCGTTACAACGCATTACCTTTGGCATGCGCCGACGCAGCTTAGAGATATTAATTGTTAATGTATACTCAATTATAATTGCTGTTATAAGGAAAACTGGTAGTTTTCATTTAATAAAATTTAAAATCAATTATCTAATCGATTGATTCACTTAATTTATTGATAAGTCTTTTGCTATCAGATAACCAATATTGTCCTAAATTGTCATAGGGTTGAAGTTATTAAAAAAAAAACAAAAGGACTCTTAAATAGTCCTTTTGTTCTTTTTATACTATTTGTATTGCTTACTACGTAATAATCAAAATTAACGTCGTCAGGTCACACGTACACATGTACCTAAGTTTTAACTTTTACTTGAGCACAACCTAATCGAACTCTATGTTGGTTTAGGGGGAGTCTAACACCTCACTCCCCCCCCTGACCAGAGAAGTGGCCTGCCGTAGCGGGCCGGCACCAGCCGGGGGTTGCGGAAGTAGCTCCAGTTCCCGCGACCCCCGACGTAGGTGTGAGATGGAACATCGGGTTGGTTTTTAGTCAGTAAGAGTCTGACAGATCCCGCCCCAGGGCGGAGGACATCCATGAGGATTATCCACCACGTACCAAAAAAAAAAAATGGTTCTGCTCAAGTAACAGTACGAAAGTAAAATTGTGAGGGTGTGAATCATTTAAATTTAACTTACACGTGTAGTTAAAATTCATGCAGGTACTTAAAATATATTATATAGTAATCCTTCCCGCAACGCAGCTATCTAGAAACCTGCACCTTAACGCACCACTGACTCTGAATTAATTTAACTTGCGTACATACTTATTTTACATTATCTCTTAAACCGTACGCCCAAATTACATGCTCTGAAGGGCATGATAAGTTTTCTGTAGAACCTTTCAGACCGCTCTACATTAGCTACAAAACGTTTATTTTAAAAACTCTCTCATCTGATTCTTACCACAAACGTATCTTGCGTATAGGTACGATTTTGGATTTGAAAGTTAGTATGAAAAACCCTGTGTGGCGTATTTGTATGTTTGTCGTCTATGCATTCCTAAACCAATAATCCGATTGAGATACAACTTTGGTAGTTCTGCGTACGACACGAAAGTTCGGGGTCCAAAAAAAAAAGCAATGGGAACTAATTCGCAGGCAGTAGCTAGTACAGACAGCGTCATCAACTGTTTACCCTCAACGCATTAACACTTCTTCGGTTAAGGGGGTAAGCAGTTGATGACGCTGTCTGTGCCTATAACATAAAAACGTCGACCTATGACACTAGTGTAGTTTTCTATCAGTAAAATATTTTTTTTTAATAATCGGATCGGTAGTTCAGATTACCTCTAACAAACAAATTAATCATTTTACCTCTTTATAATAGTAGGTATCGATATAATCGATTTAATGCAGTAACAAAATGGTTACCGACATTATTTTTTAAGAATGTACCTCGTATTGTATTATTGTAAACTAAATGTGAATCATACGGGAGGAAGCGTGAGTTGATGGTGACGCTTGGCTGAAAATAATGTACCTTTGTTCAAAGTAAATTGGTGTTTTTCATCGTCACCAAATTACTTTGCTGTTATTTGGGGGCAATAGCACATTTGTATGGTGCTCTAACATATTGGGACAGTATGTTTTTTTACATATAAAATATAAAACCTACACTAGGAATTTCTCTTTTATGTGGGTGGGTTTAAACATAAACTCATACACTAACAAAAATTTTAGTGGAATAATTGTATGATCGCCGTTTTAAAAGGTGTAAAAACAATTATATGCGGTAGGTTGACATGAGTTGACATGATTAAGGTTGTAAATTGTAATTACGCTGTTTAGGTACGGTTCACTTTTTCACAAATCACCTATTTATAATTGTACTTTTCATATTATGGTTTAATAATTGGATTCAATTAGATACTCATACAAATGTGGCGTTATGCTCTGGATATGACCACGTCTTAACATAATTATGCTCTAAGTCGTAAATAAAGTTTAAGAAACAAGTGTACCGACGTCAAAATTAATTAAGGCGCATGTTAAATTGACCCACTAAACCGTTGATTAAATCATTGTGCAAAATGCATTCAAATCCATACGGCAGTTTTCACGTTTTTGACCCAATCATCATACAGACACAACCATTGCTAACAAAAACTTCTATGGCCATTATCCTATTGTTAGGTAAAATGATGTATTGTCATTATTATTTAGTATTCTTGAGTCGTTAAGAAGTAGGTACTAACCTATGTATACGTGGCTGGTTGAAGTATAACTAATTAAATTATCAACAGTTCAAAAAAACAATTAAATCAAACAATGGGACGACCTATGATACAAAGTATGAAGAATCGTTAAATGAACGCTAATACACGTGCTGAAATTGTATAGTAATTATAATTTAGAGCTTTTGTTTCAAAAGAAACAGTGGCTGGATTAAATTATTAAGATTCAGGAACAAAAATGTATAGTTGCCATAATTTTGAGGGCCCTATCAGAATGGGTTTTTTCCCGTAGGTGTTATATCGGAAGGATTTAACCACAGATATACATAGACCTAGATAACGCAAGAGCAACTACTTCGCGTGCCTATTTTCATGCCTAACTTACGATAAAAAATCAAAAGTAAAAAAAATAAAGTAAACGTTTCCTTCCATCGGTAAGTCATTTTGTGATTAATATTATGCTTAATTAATTTAAAAAAAGAATTATCTCTAATCTAATACCCTCAGTAATACCTGGTAATACCAAATTTAGGAAAAACAAAACATTCGTATTACATTGTGACGTCCAAAAAATGGCACGCTTGGTTTTCATACAGATCGTGATACTTGCGTTATGTAGGTCTATATCTGTGGATAAAACACACAGAATAATAATTCTAAAGTACTGTTTTTCTTTAATTATGTGAAATTTGTTGCGTTTATTTATTTATTTATACCTACTTCATGCACAAAGGTACAACGGAGGACCACGTTATCGAATAATGTGTCGCGAATTATGCCGTAGTGAGGACAAGGTGGTCTAAAAAGACCACATTAGGTGTTCCATAATTTGATCATATGTTTCATTTCATAAATCACAAAATGGCCACACTATATGATTCATATATGTTTTCTATTAGATCTGGGCTTCATCAAATATTTTGTCTGATGTCTTACACGACACGTGTCTAAATAGAAAATAAAGCAGTAGTGTTGAACAAGTGTTGTGTTTGCAAATAATAACAAACTATCTCTATTTACGCACTACAAAATTAGAATACTGTTACTTGTAAACAGCCGCGGTGGCGTCGGTTAAGCTTAAAGGTTTTATCTGTATATAATGATATTATTCTGTTCCTGCTTTTGGATAGATAAATAAAAGGCGTAATTGCGTTTCTTTGAAAACCTAAGAAACTACATTTAATGCCAATTATTATAGTTTACAATATTCATCACGTTTTTCTACTTCAACTGTCACCACTGACTAATTAAAAATATGACTGCCACTAGGCGTTGTCTTCCTCTATAAGAGTGCAGTAAACCTCTTTACATCTCCCCCCTTGGAGAGAAGCAATTGCAAGTAACTATGTATGCAATTGTTCATCTTGAAACCAATACTGGAGATAATTTTGTAATATGGTATAAGTTTGACTCCGCTTTCTTGTGTCCGGTATCAACTTCATAGATTGATTTGGAAACCACCTTCAGAATTGTGTATGGTCCAATTCTCAATTCATCCATTTTCCGTCTATTTAGTCGATTTCCATTTTCCACATAGACTCTATCACCCACTTCTAATTTATATTCTTTCCTCTGTTGGTCAAATTTTTTTTTATTATAATTATGAGATTTTATTGTATTTTTAAAGGCTAGTTTTCTATCTCTTTTCAGATCTTCCTTTGTATATCTGGATTTTAATTCTAGTGGTAGAACATTTACGTTTTCGCCTTCCAAAAGATATTTTGGAGCAAACTTCGTGACTGTGTGTTCTGTTTCGTTATATTTTTTTACACATTTCTGTGCAATAGTTGTCCATGCTGTTTTCTTATCGCTTTCATTTATTTTACATCTAATTTTGTTGACTAAAGTTTGGTTTAGCCTTTCGTTAAGCCCATTTGAAAATGGTGCATCAACAGCAGTGAAAATAATTTCTATATTTTTCTTCTTAAGAAATTCTTTAAATTCTTTGGAATTTATGCCAGGGTATTGGTCCGTTAATACCATATCAATATTGTAGCTCTGTGCCACATCACTTATTAATTTGATAAAATCTCCAGAGCTTTGATTTTTTGATGTTGAAATATAAGCATATCTTGTGTAATGATGAACCAAAAGATGTAAGTATTTTTTTGTTGACCGTGATCCTCCAAATCCTCCGATGGTATCAATAGATACAATTTCAAATGGACGTGTTGCTGGACCCAAGTGAGACATTAAACCATACTTTGGCTTCTTCCTTGACTTGTTTTTTATACAAATCTCACATTGATCACAAATTTGTTTAATGTTTGCAATAATGTTCTTTGCTGTGTAGAATGGTGTTATCTTATTTGTCATCTGGGTTCTTCCAATGTGACAGTAAATGTCATGAACATTTTTTATTAAAGTTTTGCTAAGTTCTTCTGATAGTATAATTTTTTTCCTTTTTTTATTATTTTTGTAGTAAATTTCATTCTCTAAAATAAGTTTGGTTTTGTCCTTTTGTATGTTAAAATTTGTATTTTGGTCATTTTTTATATCTTGTAGGTTTATTAAATTTACTACTTTTAAAAAATCATCAGCATTGTCATGAGGTTCTAGCACTGGATTTCTGCTTAAACAGTCTGCTTCTTGATTTGATTTTCCTGGAATATATTTGATTTTAAAATTATATTGGGACAAATAATATGTCAAATCACCTAGTTCCTCATCAGTTCTAGCCTTGATGTTCATATTTTCTAATGGTTTATGGTCTGAGTAAACCATAAATTCTTTTCCCATAAGCCAGTGCTGCCAATATTTTACAGCTTCTTTTATGGCCAGACATTCTAGATAAATTGCCTTCTTCTTTTTTTGAGCATCAGATATTTTTTTTGAAAAATAAGCAACTGGCTTACTGTCTCCGTATTCATCTTTTTGTTTAAGCACTGCTCCCACTCCTTTGATACTAGCATCCGTGTAAATGTTTATTGGTAGTTCAGGATCAAAGATTTTGAGAATTGGTTCTGAGCATAGCAATGTTTTTATTTCATCAAACGATTTCTTACATTCTGCAGACCATATGAATTTTACATCTTTTCTTAATAAATTGTGCAATGGGTCCAAGATAATTGCAGTGTGTGGAACAAATTTATGATGAAAATTATTTTTTCCTAGGAATTGTCGTATATTCTTTCTTGTTTCTGGGACCGGAAAGTTTTTGACAGCGGTTATGTAATCTTTCAGAGGTCTAACTGTATTATTTTCTATTATGTGACCCAAATATTTGGCATCCTTATTTGCAAAAGCACACTTCGAAAATTTCAGTCTGAAACCCTCTGTTTGTATTGCCTCCAGCAGCCTTGATAAATGTACTATGTGTTCTTGAAAAGTTTTCGAGAAAATTAAAATATCATCTATGAAATTTACTGCAAAATTAGACAGTTTGTGTTTTCTTATGATGTTGCTCAATATTCTCTGAAAAATAGCTGGGGCCGTTTTCAATCCAAAAGGGAGGCATGTCCATTGGAAATGGCCTTCTTGTGTTACAAATGCCGTTTTATATCTATCTTGAACTTTCAATGGAATAGACCAAAATGCGGAATTTACGTCAAATGTAGAAAAATACTTCTTACAGTTTACAGTTTTAACCATTAAATCTTCAATCAATGGAAAAGGCTGAGATTGAGGCATGACAATTTTGTTTAATTCTCTAAAATCTATACAAAACCTTGTTTTTTTTTCATCTTCTTTCTTATATGCCAGAGTTACTGGAGCAGCAAAAGGGCTGTACGATTCCTCAATCATATTTTTCTGTAATAGTTTTGATATTTGATTTTCTATTTCAATTCTATCTTCAGCCGTACATCTGTAAGGACGTTTGTAACAGTATTTATCCACCATTAAGTCTATATGAGCTTCATAATCTCGTACAGTGCCGACGTCATATTTGTCTTTAGCAAAGACTGATTTGTATTTTTCTATTAATTTGTCTATTTCTGATTGTTGGTATAAATTTAGATTGTTTACTGTCCTTTCAAATTCTGTAAGTTTCATGAGCATGCAACTGTACCAATCAACACTGGAGAATTCGAAAAAAAATTTTAGTATTTCTATTTTCTTCTTATCTTCGTCAATTCGGAAGCGTTCACATTCTTTATTAAAACTCTTAATCCACTGGTAAGCATTTGAGTTCCTGCCCGTGAATTTTTCAATCATGAATTCTTTTGCAATATTTCCTAAGTTTTGTTTTACTTTAAGTAACTTCTCCAGTTTTCCAAACATCTCATTTGAGTCACCGGAAGTAGATTCAGGATAATTTGCTTTCTCCAAAATTTCTTCAAGGTAAAAATCATTAAACTGTATGTTTTGTTCTTTATCCAAATATGTTTTTGATAAGTCATCTGTCAAAGTTATCCATATTTTTCTAATTTGATGTCTTTTAGTTAATGTTTTTCTTATTTTGGCATAGTTGGGAGTATTTGTTATTGTTTGATGTAAATTTGCTGGTTGGTATTCGGCTGGTATTCCAAAAATTTGTCCATTAGGTGTAGATATTGACGTAATGCATATTATGTTCGATTTTTCATCTACACATGGTTTCACAGCAAAATCAAACCTCAACTTTTCCATTTTATTTAAATATTTTATGACAGTTGTCAAATGGAAATGAAAAATGCAAAAAATCAACGAAATAGATATAGAAGTATATCTTACAGTACCTACATATATATATTATTGATGGAAACATACAAAATTAAATTGAATACTGAAGAACCATAGAAATATATCAATGTGAAGAACAATGTTGACGCGAGCAGCGATACGACGAGCACGCCCACCATCTCCGGACCCGTCGCTCAGCTCCGCCTCGCCGCCGCCGGAACCCAGCCCTATAGTGAGTGCTGTGACACCGGCCTCGGCAGTTGCGTCGAGCTCGAGCGACGAATATTTCTCTCCACCGATGACGCCACCACCTGTACGTCGGCGGGGACGACGCCGGCCGCCGGACAGCTTGGGGCCTCGAGACCCTCCGGTCTCTGATAGGGTCCCCGCTCCCGGTGGAAGTGTGCAGCGCATGAGATGGACACAGTCTCTCAATGAAAGTGTCATGCGCTCATACTTTGGGGCTACAGAGGGGGGAAGTAACCTGACTGCTTACCGTGGTCGGATGCTCTCTCTGTTTCAGGTGCTTGAGCCAGCTGTCAACGTGTCGGCACAGCGACATTTAATGCCAATTATTGTAGTTTACAATATTCATCACGTTTTTCTTATACAGATTTCTACTTCAACTGTCACCACTGACTAATTAAAAATATGACTGCCACTAGGCGTTGTCTTCCTCTATAAGAGTGCAGTAAACCTCTTTACATGTATTTGCGCAATCCATAGCAATATTTACATTTTGATCTGAGAAGGATTTAAAGAGTAGCCTGCACTTTTATTATATTTATTAATATGACAACGTAGGTGTGAGATGGAACACCGGGGTGGTTTTTAGTCAATAAGAGTCTGACAGGAAGGACACCTCCGCCCGCCGCAGGGCGGAGGACATCCATGAGGATTTACCACACCGGAACAAAAAAAAAGGTCTGCTGAACTGCAGAAGGGAGACTGAATGCGAAGGAATAACAACAATTTGTGATAGAACATTATCTTCAACAAAAAAATTGTATCTGCAACAAACTGTTTCGAGTTTTGTCTAATGCTGGCACTTTACATGGCGTATTTGTGCAAATATTCGCTTTATTTTGATAAAACAAAATAGACTTTCTTTCAATTAACATAAAGTAAATTTTGTATTATTCAAATAAGGCGAATAATTGTACAAATTCGCCATGTGAAGTGCCAGCATTAAATGCCTAAATTAATGAAATAGAATACGGTGGTGGACATCGTCTTCTCATCGAATGTAATAGACATGGAGGGATGTCTATAGAGATGTCTATATGTATAGACACGTCTATATGTATAGACACGTCTATATAGACACGCTAACTACATATTTCATTGGCAACAGTTGGCGGCCAAAGTACAGTACGAATTTAGGCTATTGAATTATCAGAGCCAAAATATACATGAAGTTTTCAATTGTGTTATGGCGAGTGAACAAATTTTATGAATCTGAAATTTAAATTGGTATTTGTTTTTTTTAACGCGCTTATAATCTGAAACTAAAAAAAAAATCCGATATGAAATTTTAATTTTTCAATTTAGAAAATTATTTCGCTAATAGGTTGAGTGCTATAGGCTATTTTTAATTATAAAAAAAAAATGAGGATCCGAAAGAAAATTAATGCGGGCGAAAACACTGGCAAGCTTGTTAGTTTGTACTTAGGATTAAACTTAACAAAAGACAAAAAGTCCTGACAAATGTACTTGAAATGGTTTTTGAAATCTCAAATGGATTATCTTTTTAGCGGAAGAACTATGTCTCGAAATTGAACTTAAATAAGTATTTTCAATGTATGCAGGTGCCCAAAATACTTCAATTTACCAAACTCCTAAACATAAGCATAAAACACATGTAAACATGATAGTCTAATCTTAAAGTACCTGTCACTGACGTAACAGCAAGCTTTAACTATATTTAAACGCACAGTTTGGCCTTGCCAATACACTCTGTTGAAACATAATTTTTGATATTACAAGAACACACTGCACGCTATTTTCATTACTGATTACTGATTTTGAAACATAAAAATGAAACCTTGAGCAACTGAAAATGATGAGGCAAATATTGAAAGAAATAGTGTAACCTTGCGAATAAAGTTCCTAGCATTAGTGAAATGTATGGAAATAATGATTACATGTGTCCATTCCATTTACACACGTGATCTGTAAAAGCTTGATGTCAGTTCAGTAAATGCCTTTGGTAATGATAGATTGTCGTATTTTTAGGGGCAGTTAGGTATAAAACATATCTAAATCGAGAGACACTTCTTTTTTATTTCTTGATCAAAACTCCGACTTTGGAACTTGTCAAATCTGACAGAAAACTTAATTATGCGATTCTAAATCGGAATTTCAGCAACCGGAAACAGCAATTATAATTCTCGTATGATTAATCTGAAACAGTAGTTTTATATGGCATTGGTGGTCCTTTTATCCGGAAAGCAAATAACAGTAAAATTCGCACACAAAATACACATATAACCACAAAAATGGCTCACTGACTTGATAAAAAGGACAGACTAAATAAAATTTACACTAAAGCACAGTGCAGACTAAAATTATGAGCCTACCTCGGATATATCGGGCCATGAACTTGACTGTTATCGTATCGATCTCAGCTGATTTGTTTGCACGCCCACACGTTGTTGTTACTACGATACACCGACGCAGTTGGGTAGATAGATAGTTTTAAGTTCTGATGCGTTTGCGCCTTTTCTCAATATACGTTACAGTAGCTGTTACAGTCGGTAAAATCTTCATTATCTATTTTCTATGGAGAAAATCTTTCAATTACATCTAAACGTGTTCTAATAATTTTACCTTCAGATTGGTTTAGAAGTATTTAGGTTAGGTATGCATTGTCTGTTAGTCTGTCACGGATATAAGTTTGCGTATTGCAACAGCTACAGTTACATAACCATCTTTCACCATGGCTTGTGTTAATGATTTTTGTCGTATTGATTGATTTGGTAATGAAAATAATGTTGTAACAAATGTCAGGTAATAATAGTCTAGTATGAGCTGTGTTAGAAAGGTTTTCGGTTCAATACGTAATTCTTAATTTGGATAGTTATACAACAATTTTATTTATCAAACCGCTGTTTGTTCTAATTATAATTCTTACAGTCCCGTGAGTATCTATGGGGTGTCAATCGTGCAACATTACACGGACTCTGGGGGTATCAAAAGTTAAGTTACATAATTTACAACGTGCTTCCGTAAAAAAAAAGTTGAAACTGTCCTTCAATAATTCCGTGATCAGAAGTAGTCCCAAGTATGATCCAGAACAAAAAAAATATCGCAATGATGGGAACAACATGTAACTATCGGCTACATGGAATGTCTTTACACACGTTACAGGTGAACGATGGGTGATCTCTAAAAATAATAGGTAAAATGTTAACATAATTTTCAGCAGTTTAGATACCTCTAACTACATTCATATTTAGCCTGTGCAAACTCGCTACCCTAGTAGCAATTAGAAGGAAGTAGTTCATTAAGTATCGCAATCTCGTCCACTTATATTTAGTTAATTGAACCTGGCCGGCTACCGCGTGTGTTGGATGTAGACTTTTTCCAAATTATACCTTTACCACTTTTAGGGTATCATATTTGGGCACTCAAACACTTGTCCATTAGTTTTTGTTTACCCTAAATCCTGAAAAGGGTCGCATTTTATACAAAACATACATTTTAAGTTAGCACAGAATTATATTCACTCAAGCTGTAATATATCCTGCAAAAGCTCATAAATTGGCGTTCTCAGGGTCCGTATACTAAGTTTTATAACAATTATATATTTCATCTTTCCAAATAGTCGGCAGCAAGTAACAAACAACATGAATGCTCTTTAAAAAAAACATGGTTTTAATATTTTAATGTTACGGTAAAAACTTGACATTCTGAATATTCATTTTGAAAATTTGTTAGAAATAATCTACAATGTAAATTATATTTCAATAATTCTTGGGTCAACGACCTTTTAAAACATGTAAAAATAAATAACCAGACCATACCATAGTGGAAATATGCATACCATAAACTTAATTTACCTTTGCCATACACCGAATTACGATCATTTCACAAACAATATTTGAAAGTGTCACGAATTCACGAACAGTAATTCCACCGGCTTTTTCCAAAACATTATCTTTATTCGGTCGAAATTTACTGCTCACGTGAGACCTTGACCAAAGGTCATTTATACCTATTCTGAATGTGTCGTAGTATACTGAATTATACCTAGCTCTTTTAAATTTTTTCGGGGAAATATAACGCGGCGTCTTATGTAGGCGATTCAAAGCGAACGCGAAGCGGCGCTAAAACAACAAACAGTCGAAACCTATTAAAGTGTCCTACGTTGTTAAATGAACGTTGGGTGCGGTGCCGCGGCGCGGCGCAAAGCGAAGCGAACGCGATCATCAGACGAACGGATGACAGCTCACTTCACCTAGGTTTTCACCGAGGGACATTGTAACAGAATAGACATACAGCCATTCATATGTAGTTTGATATTATATTTATATAGTATTTATATTATATATTTATAGTATTTATTTATTTTTTATATCCTTGTAGTTTAGCTTAGTATTAATTTAATTATTTTCTGATACACCTACCACTGCTTGTCTCTGCATCACCCAAAGGTTGACTGGTAGAAAATCCGCCAATGGCAATGGCATTAAGTCCGCCTCTGTACATTGTGCTTGAAGTGTTAATAAATAAATAAATACAGTTGGCTTGACATTTTCGCGCGAAATGGGTGCGGTGCCTTGGTTTCTTTTGTTTCTTGATTATGGGATAAAGGGAACAAAAATGATCACAACCGGTTATTATCGTATCATCTCATGTACAGAGCTCACTGAAGGAAGGCGAGCGGCGGGCGGTTCGCGCGCACGTAGGACAGTGCCGCCGCCGCTTCGCATCGCTTCGCGTTGAATTCGCCTGTAACCGTATCTAATGCTGGCACTTCACATGGCGTATTTGTGCAAATATTCGCCTTATTTGGATAATACAAAATCGACTTTATTTCAATTAGTCTAGGGTACATTTTGTATTATCCAAATAAGGCGAATATTTGCACAGATACGCCAATTGAAGTGCCAGCATGATCGCTTAGCGATCGCGTTCGCTTTGAACCGCCTACGTAAGATAAGCATAACAGTTATACACGACAGAGTGACGTAAATACCGTTTCTGTCTACCGTCATACTTCAGCGTTCCATTTAGTAGAGTGCAATACTTCCGAAGACATCAAACAACAATCGCTAAGGGATTGACGTCAATGGAATGTTCTTCAACATCTATCCTCCCCCCATCCTGTTTTATTCAGCCTTGACATTGGCACGATGGCAACCATAAACACTTGATATAATTAGATTTGGTCTATGCTTAGTAATTGGCTCATGAATGGTCTCGTGATTAATCATTCATCTCAACATTTCTTTATTGAGATTCAACAGTTACACCACTACTACTACCTCTCTCTCAGTTTATATTTTTTCTGCCGTCCTCTTGGAAACGTCTAATGGACCTGGACAATGTGCCAACCTAATTTCAAATCTTCTACACTTGTCCATCGATTTACTAATTTCTACAAACTTCTTCTTGCGATATGTAGAGATGTCGGTATTCTTCGAGTGACGAGATGTCATTTCTGTATGTTTTATAAATTATCTTTTTACGTGTTTAAGAGTATCTCTAATTCTCTACACGTGAAAAGATACGACTTTGTCAAAATTATAATCGGCCAATGACGCGGGAATCGATAACTTACGGTAGATACTGAAAATCGACTTTGTGAACTGAATAATGCAAAAGTCAATCATTGGTCAACACTCTACTAAGTATTGTGGGATCATCCTCTCAAGTGAATGCATCTCAAGCTATTATTTTGACCATAGATTTTTTGTTCATCGAAAGATCACTTACCTATTCGTAAGTGACTGATACAATGAAGCTATCCACATCGTCCCGCTCGTCCAAAAATTGTCTTATCCTTTAGAAAGCATCTGAAATTACAGCAGCCAACATTAGAACATAAATAAGGTTCCTTATCAAACAAGATTTGACTTGTAATCTGTATTTATGTAAGAATATGAGCTCTCAGATAACAATAATATCCTACGTAGTTTCGCAGCTGAGATGAACCCTTTTTAAAATAATACAAATATTAAACACTCGGGGAAAACTAAGTGTTAAGGGGTACACTATAGGTAGAACATTTTATTTTATTAGGGACAGCAAACAGCAGTATATAAAACAATAATCCAAAAACTTATTAATAAGAGTAGCATATACACTGCTAACGACGTTATCCACAAATTAATAAAACAGAATAGCTAGCTGTTAAATGACTATCGATTCAACTTATCGTAGTGTAATTTATAGTTACATAAAACAATATTATTGTTATTACTAGGTTGAGAAAGAAAAACAAAGACACAAATTCAAAAATTCTGTAGTATCCTAATATGAATGTGTACTGTTAGCACGGTTAATACCATAGGTGACACAAACATCTAAATTAAACAAAAATAAAATAAAAAGTATATTCTATCTGAACTTTGTGAGTGTCAGGCAACTCACATTGTCAACATGCATATCCTCAGTGACTACTGCTGATCTTTTAAGATATTAGAGATTTCCTTTTTAAATAACGGCTTGCTGAGGAATATTATATCTACAGAACAAAATTTTTGATTATAAGTTTCAACCAAACGATGCAGCGGCGAGCGGGATCCCGCATTAGAGCGACAAAAAGGAGCAGCGAATAAGCGCTTTAAGCGAGAGTCACGCCCATGTGTTGTGCGAGGGACCAGGTAGCACAAACTATTCACCAGATTGGTACAGTCAAACTTGTTACGACATATGTTGAAAAGCGTCATCATCTCAAGGAGAGCGCGTCTAGAAAATAAAGTCAGAAGGCCGTATTTTTTAAGTAGAGACTGGTATGATATTTTTTTACGGAAGCATCTATAGTGCATAGCGCGAAGATATTTTCTTTGAACTAACTCTATGATTTCAGAATACTTTTTTTTAGTAGGGATTCCAAATAGGGACTGCGTACTCTAGCTGTGGGCGGATTATGGATTTGTATAAATGTAAGTAGGTGGAAGGGCGTCGAAATTCTCTAGATGATCTCATTACAAACGCAAACATTTGGTAAGCTTTATTAACTATGAAGAATATAAGAACATGACGTTTAATGATGTTTCTTGTAATCGTAACTACTTTTCCGCGCTATGAATCCGTAATCCGTGATCAGGGCCATAAATCAATAATTTTGGCAGGGCCATAAATCAATAATTTTGGCGACATTTTCCGATGTCAATGTCACATAAAGTTATTTGAATAAGCGGATATAGCTTCTTTACAAGCCTCCAACATGCCATGATGGCAAGTAATAATAAAAGAATAATATTTACCAACATGATTATATTATGTGAATAACAAGCTGTGTACTTATAGTTAAACTGAAATTTTGTCAGTGTTTGCGTTCTTATTAAAATACGTTTTTTCACTTTCACTTTATTTTTCGGAATGGCATCTCGTTGTTCAGCCTAGGGAGGTTGTCGGCTGCTTATCCGGACTTATCCGGAGTTTCCTGTAGTGTCTAAAAATGAATTTAAGGCCATGTCAGGACGGGCCAAAATACTTATAAACTAAGCGACTATACGCTAAGAGCACTGTGGGGTAAGGGTCTCAGCTTATGGCGTCCCTGAGGGAGAGCAGCAACAGGCTGGATCGGAACTCAAATTCACATTCACTACATACATGTCGTAGTACCTGAAATTTGCGGTTATTAAAGTGATTCCTGTTAGCCGGCGACCTATTGACGGTGACTGTACTGTTATGCTCGATATTCGATCCAGGGGTACCTACTGAAAATGACATCCGGTTTCGAAACTAACGCGATGACGTTTCGGCTCGAAGTTTAGTAAGAAGATCATGAATCACGGGTTTTATCGATTTTTATGAGGTTTTCCAAAACGTCGGTGACACATCATCTCATTTCAAGTTACATCCCGAATAGGGTTAACGTTTTTTTGCATCATGTGGATCTCTTTGGTTCCCATAAACGGCCGTGATACAGGAGCATCTATCCTCTGATTTAGAACTTCTGCAAACGAACCTTGTCCATTAACATAACGAATTGTTCGTTGTTCGTGTCATTACAAGCCAGACTTAACTATTCATAGGACTATTTAGAAAATTAAATAAATAATCTATGCGGATTGAATGTCAAATAAAACTAGTAAGTACCTAGTTTTCAAACTCTGAAACAAGTCTACTGTATTGCAAAAAATAATAATTAAATCCAAGAATATTCGTACTGGTAGGATTTGTTTTAATTACTACATAAGCACATAGACATAATGTTTTTTTTTTTTTTTTTTATAAATAGGCTTGCCTTTGACCGCCATTCACCTGATCGTAAGTGATAATGCGGCCTAAGTTGGAACACGGTTGCCTAAGATGAACCGGTTCACTCGTGCCTTAAAGATACCCAGATTATACTTATCAGGGAACAGAGAGGCGGGCAGGGAATTCCACAGTCTGGCAGTTCGCACAATAAATGTGGAGTCAAAGCGCTTGGTTCGAGACCGTGGAACTTCAACCATATAGCGGTGACGCTTCGCCGTATCTCTGCTCGTCCGATGATGGAACGGGGATGGGGGAATTAAATTGTGCAATTCCAAAGCACACTCTCCGAAATGTACCCGATAAAAGACCGAAAGGCTAGCAACGGTGCGGCGATGTTCAAGGCTCTGGAGCTTAGCCCTAACCAGGGAGTCGTTGTTTATGAGCCTCTTGGCACGTCTATCGATGACTTCCAATGCCTCCAGTTGGTATTTTGCCGATCCATCCCAAAGGTGCGAACAGTACTCCATGCACGATCGAACTTGTGCTTGGTATAAGTTGAGCAGCTGTTCCGACGTGAAGTACTTTCGCACCTTTGCGAGGACTCCCAGCTTTTTGGCAGCTGGCTTGGCCTTGGATTCAATAAATGACCCAAAGTTAAGATTTGACGTCAAAGTAACGCCAAGAAGCTCAAGCTGGTCAGTGATTGGAACGGATACATGTCGGAAAGTAGGGGCCAGATGGAAAGGCCTCTTCTTGGCAGAGAAAAGACACGCCTGGGTCTTAGCTGCATTGAACCTGACCAGATTGGCATCGCCCCAATCGGAGAGTTGCAGAGAGTTCTGAGCCCTGAGGAACCCCGGCATTTATTGCCATTTGATCTGACGAGCAGCCATCAATGACTACGCGAATTGATCGATCACTCAGGAAATCCGATATCCATGCACAGAAACCAGCGGGCAAGCCATATGCTGGAAGCTTGCTAATAAGGCCATCATGCCATACCATATACCATAATTTTAACTACCTAATGTATGATGTAAGTAGAAGTATTTTATAGAATACTAGCGGGCTTGAATAAAAAACTACAACACGACTTCAGCGCCACCTACCGGGTCCAATTGTGAATCTAAACCATTCTCGAATCCACTGGACACACAAAAAAATCATCAAAATAGTACAGCCGTTTAGGAGGAGTTCACTTTCATACACACGCACAGAAGATTATAAGATTAAGCATGGACAACTGGTCTCCAACAATTCTTAGGGTGTTACCAGACCAATCGATCGACCGTCGATCGATAGTTTCTACCAGACCAATCGATCGCGCGTCGATCGATGGTAGAATGGATTAATCGACGTCGATTGAGCTGCTTGATTAGCCGCTCCGCGCGCCGTCCGCTCCCCATTATCACCTGCTGCCCGCCTGCGCCCCGTGCGCTATCTACCTGGCCAGCGCGTCCTCTTGTGAATACATTTCGAAAGAAACTGATGGATTATAGCCGGAGTTATTCGATCAACGTCGACCGATGCCATCGACCGGCAATCGATCGATTGGTTAGTCGAACGGTATCCGTCGATCAGCCAAAGCTACTACACCAATCAATCAACGTCGATCGATGGCATCGATCGACGATCGATCGATTGGTGTAGTAACACCCTTAATCAACTACCATAATTTTAACTACCTAATTTAAATACTTGCATACCATAAAGAGGTACTCAAAAATATATATATTATCGTTACTTTATAAATAAATTCTTAATTTATCTCTTTATCTGTCTTTATCAACTGTATATGAAATAACACGATTTGTAATTATTAGGGTAAATGTATTTTATTACAATAATAAACGCCGTTGCGCTAATAAAATACGTTGTATACACTGGCTCGCAATACACCTGAAGAGTGATTTTATAGCTTCCGAATGCTCTGCGTCTTTTCTTCAAATTCATCCTTGGACAAATTATCAGAGCCATGTCAAAGACTTTACTCAGCATACGCCTAGGTTAAAAACCAGCCTGCATTCTTATCTTTTATGTTGTATAGACAAACTAAGACAGACAACATTGTCATGGTTGGTATTTGTAATGTATCACAGTTTACCGCACTCGACATTCACGCTTATATAATAAAATTATACACGTGACCTGCCAATCAAGTAGATTGCACGTTTGAATGATGTCAATAAAGATATTTAATGCTGTTACCTCTTCAAAGATCAGCAATTTGTTGGTTACAGTTGCGTCAACTTACACTAAAAGCTTAGATCAATATGTGTGGAACAAAGATGATGTTTCTTTAATAATATCAATAAATAATAAGTGTCCATTGCTGAACCGTTGAATATCGCGCTATTTATAACCCATACAAGCTAAGGCTGCCAAGAGACACTAATTCTCTGTACTAATAAATATACGTGCGACTTCAAGAAGACGCATGGTATGAAGTAGCAGCTCAATTTGAATGAACGATAGTGCACATCCGACTTATTATCGCTATCGGCTATACACATAAGCGGGCCGGTATTTCAATACACCGAAAACGAAACCGAATAGGCCGCGACCCTTAACGACTCCAATTATAGATTGAATACAGTGTCTTGGATGTTACGCTTCCAGTTTATTTAAAAGATACCTCTCACTGAGTTTCCCTTGAACTTTTAGAACGACACTCTGTATTTAATTCCGTTCTTAATTATATTTCTTTATAGCGCTATCTTTTTAGTACACGGCAATTTAAATGTTATCAACCATAAACTTAGAAGCAGTGCGTGCAAATATAACGTAAGATTATTAAGAATTCGTGTTACCTCGTATTGTTTTCAAAGATATAAACCATTTGATATCCGGTACTTTTCCGCGTCCCTTTAAGATTGGACTTGATAATGCTGAAACAAATTTGTGCTCTCATGCATAGCTAGGTTTCGTCCGGGTGGTAGGTGAACCAAGGTGTTCTAAAAAGTTGTATATTTTAACGCTATAGTGGTTTTAACATTGATAGGGTTATGGGCAAGAATAGTAAGCATCTCTAAGGCAATTTAAGTTGGCAAGGTTAGGTCAATACGTAGTTTCGGTGTTAACCTGTTTATTTAAAACAGCTAAAAGTAAAAATCACATCTGTAAGACAATGGTAAGCTAAACTTACTTCAATATTTAAGCTCAATCAGTTCAGTTCAATTGTTTTTCTAGACCCTTAAGTTCGATTCGCCGACAGCATGCCAAGCTTAAACAGAGCCTTAGGAAGCGCGATGCGTGGTTATGTCAGTAAGCCTTTCTGCTTGTTGAGACGACTAAGAATTTTATTCACCGAATGTTTCTACAGAGATGACTAAGAAATACTTATCTAAAATTAATAGACAACAAGAGCGCTAATATCTTACACGCAAGGCACCATAATCGTCTATATTACAAAATGAGGAAGTTGTTAAAGAAAGCATACAAGCAAGGTATTATAACGTGTATTTATTAAACATATTTAGTAACAAAGGGAGGTTGAAATTATTTCATGTCGACTGAAACAATCACATTTAAACATTGACTGTATAGGAGTAGTAGTAGATACTGCGTGTCAATATTTTACCGCGTAATATGGTTACTGCACTAGGAGTCTATCATGAGGTTGTTGTCTAGTTTCCTCCGCTCAAATAAATAAGCCCGTTGTTTGACATAAGCCTATGTTTAGCGAGCATGGTCTTTTTTTTTACGAATGCAGACTGCATTTGGAAAACCCTAGCTTTACCCTTGTTTCAAGCAAAATAATAGATGGGAAGTTCCTTCTAGAGAAGACCAACTTTTGCCCACGGCTTCGTCTGGGTAGAATTAAGCCAAAGTCTTAAATTATCCTAGGGGAACACAGGAATTTTTACTCCCAATACAAAACAATGGGAAAATTCCTGTGTTAAGTAAAATATTTACACGTGCCAAATTTCAGCTAATTCCGTTCAGCCATTATCCATCCATCCTCACAAACTTCGCGTTTATAATAGTTTAATATATATTACAGAAGATGCAGCGTAGCATTGTGGTATTTTATAATCAAAAAACCGCACCGCACCGCATTGTGGTGGTGGTTGGTGTCTTGGGTGGTTGATTAATTCAATAAAACAATAATGTTGATGATGGTTTAATTAGTGCAGACTTCTCAAGTTCCCATAGCTGGCCGTTTTGAACCACCCAAGAGTCCTATTAATTGCAAACGAACCAGTAAATTCAATTGCGTCGTCAAGTTTACTCGATATAATTGCATCGATATCTTTACTGGCACGATTCGATAAAATTGCGTCATTGCACTTATACGATTGTTGAATTAATTAGTCTCTGTGCGGAAAACCTTAGGACTTCCCCTGGCCTTAATATATTTTCTGTCTAAGTATTGAATTGGCACGTGATTTTGTACGGCAAGAAGTGGTTGGTTGCGACGTTCCTTGCAATCTGTTAATAATTATTATAGTCAATTGCTAATTCCTCTGTGACTTTTGGGAGTTTTCAACAATTTCACCAATGTAATTTACAGTAGATCATCATTTCATCATATTAGGTCCTTACATATGAAATTGCCGATAGTTAATACTGGCAACTTTGAAATCAAATATTTTGTGATTGGTTAGGAATTCCAAATTATTTCAAAATAAAGACTAAAGAATATTGTTTTAAAATTCGTGTTTCATTTGTTTTCACGTCATTTGTTTGGGCTTGAAAATTGCTATAGCAACAACAATGGAGAAATTAAAAATTCGCGGTATTTACGAATATGAGTTCCACCGTGGCGCCAGTGCAGCAGAAACGGCTCGAAGGATTAACGACGTGTACGGGCCAGGCACCGCTAACGAACGAACGGTGCGTTTTTGGTTTCAACGTTTCCGTTCTGAAAATTTTGATTTACAAAATGAGCCTCGTGGACGACCGGATACTCAAGTGAATAATGAAGAATTAAAGGCGATATTGGAAGCGGATCCATCTCAAACCATTTCTGAATTAGCAGTAGCCTTTGGAGTAAGTGACAAAACCATCATTATCCATTTGCGTCAAATTGGAAAAGTAAAAAAGCTCGAAAAGTGGGTACCGTACGAATTGACTGAAGCACACCAACAAACACGCGTCGGTTGCTGCGCTTCTTTGCTCAATCGTCACAATAATGAGGGAATTTTAAATCGTAATGTCATTTGTGATGAGAAGTGGATCGACGATAATCGCAAGCGATCATCACAATGGCTTAACCCTGGAGAACCGGCAAAACCTTGCCCCAAGCGAAAACTGACCAAAAAGAAGATTCTAGTTAGTGTTTGGTGGACCTGTGCTGGTGTCATCCACTACAGCTTCTTGAGATCAGGCCAAACGATTACTGCCGACATGTATTGTCAACAGTTGCAAACAACGATGGAAAAGCTCACCATTAAACAACCGAGATTGGTCAATTGCTCTAGCCCATTGCTCCTTCAGGATAAAGCTCGATCACATACTGCACATCAGACGGTCGCCAAGTTAGAGGAGCTGCGACTGGAAACTCTGCGTCACCCACCATACTCTCCAGATCTTGCCCCAACCGATTACCACTTATTCCGAAATTCGGACAACTTTTTACAAGGAAAAAAATTCAATTCTGATGAGGCAGTTAAAACAGCCTTCAAGCAGTTCATCGATTCTCGCTCCCAGGATTTTTTTACCAAAGGGATCAATGAGCTCCCGATAAAATGGCGGAAGTGTATCGATAACAATGGTGCATACTTCGATTGACTAAATATATAATTTCTTTAAAAAAAAGTTATTATGATTTTTTTGATACCGAGCGGCAATTTCATATGTAAAGACCTAATACATTCCTATGTATATATATATATATTGGAGGACCAAATAGAGATTTGCAACTCCTTTGCAAATATCTATTTGGACCTCAAAACAAGGTTCCAAAGTAGCTTAAACATAAGGTATTTTTAATAGTCCATTATCACAAGATAAAAAACTCACTGCATGATGTTTTGTAAAATAAAAACCATTGACTTCAATCCGAACATTGCCATTAACGGTCTAGGTTCTTGAAGTCCTGGAGAGTTGTGAGCTTACTTTCTATTAACGAACGCACTACAAATTCTTTGCCTACGTGTTCGACTGGACGCGAAGGTATACCCTTTTATGCCGAATGAGAAAAGAAAAAAGAAAATAGTTTGCATAACTTGGTAGACATGTTATGAAACTAATACGTAGTTGTTTGTTTTTCATAATTTTGAAGTTTGAGACAAGGACCAGAATCATGATCTACCACGAATTGAATAACTAGCTGATTTCATATTTGTATGCACTCAAGTCTAGTTTTGTGAAACTAGATTCATGCTTTAACTTCTAAAATACATACAAGCCATAAGTACACATATATTATCACAAAATACACTTTTTTCTTGATCTCCAAACACACATAACAAACTTGTACTTTATTAAAAGAAAATTAACGAATATCAACTAGCACTTGTCCATGCAAAATTTTGACAAATTCTCATTTCTTTTTTCCAGAGAGCAGCAGTGCAAGGCAGTTTCCTGCAAGGTTTCCTTGCATCCCTCTCCGTGGTTATAGTCTCGGAGTTAGGCGATAAAACCTTCTTCATAGCAGCAATTATGGCCATGAAACACCCTAGAATAATAGTCTTTGCCGGAGCCATATCAGCGCTGATCTTCATGACAATATTATCAGCAGCATTTGGATGGATAGCAACCGTTATACCTCGAGTTTATACGTACTACGCCAGTGCTGCACTTTTTGCGATATTTGGTATAAAAATGTTAAGGGACGGGTGGAAAATGGACCCCAATGAGGGACAAGAAGAATTAGAAGAAGTACAGAGTGAATTGAAAAGAAGGGAAGATCAGGTATGTGACTATAGTTTTTTTTTAGGGTAGTAGGGGTGACAGGTAAAAACCGATTATCTCGTTGGAATATCGATCGATTATTTGAGTGAGATAAAAAATCTAGGGGATATAGTTTTTTTTTAAGTAGTTGATATTATCGTTATGCAGTGACAAAATACTGTTCATAAGTATTTTATTTATTTCTCTTCACGGAAATCTCCTTCCCCTTTTTATTTCGAATCCGGTTTTATAATTAATTAATTCACGGATTATGTAATGTTATTGTATTATATATAATTATTTAACGTAAATGTAATCGATTTTATTCTGGTATATGAACAAATATTATTATTATGATGACTACCTCTACCAAAAATGTGACCCACATAGTATACTAAGTAGCCTTTTAAAATAATAAAGTTCCATTTACATGATGCAAGTTTCTTGCCTGTTGTATACAATAAAATTGAAGCAATTAATTGCTTGCCTCGTCTAAACACTGTCCAGACGGTGCAACTTTCGTTGTTGGTTCAATTTCTTGCATTCAACAGGGAACTAAATTGCACCGTGTAATTAGGGCTATAGTATATTTTGTAGGTTTGCCAAATAAAAGATTATTTTGCGTATTTTGTCTTTACTCGCGGCGTGCTAAAGACCTCGATAGATAGCAAGACATGTATAAACTGGCTAAGTGCGAGTCGGACTCGCGCACGAAGGGTTCCGTACCATTATCTATACAACATTAGATATCGAGCAACAAAACATAAAAGAATCAGGTTTGTTGTATGGGTTTTTAGTATCTGTTGTTATAGCGGCAAAAGTAATAATTTGTGAAAATTTAAACTGTCTAGCTATCGCGGTTCTTGAGATACAGCCTGGTGACAGACAGACGGACGGACAGACAGCGAAGTCTGACAGTAATAGAGTCCCGTTTTTACACTTTGGTTACGGAACCCTAAGAAGTATATAGTTTTTTTTGTTTTATTTGTTTTAAACATATGGTACATTCGGATATACTTATTCAATAACATAAAAAAAAACATATGATAATTTATGCACAAATTCTAATGAATAATTAGCAATATTAATTACTTACTTGCTAAACAGACTTTCCTGTAATTTCATCTTGGACCTATAATAGTTTTAAATCATTTTAATCGGATATCAAGATTATTGCTACGCAGAAAAAAATACCTACTATTTTGTCTATTTAAAAAACAATTAGAGAAATCTAAAATCAGAGTGCACGATTCACACGCTTATCGATTTTGCGGCTTTTATTAAGTCCCTCCTATCGGACATGCCGATAATTATTATAATCGTTGATTAATTGTTATTTAATTATTATATTTTATACAAGGTGCCGTATTTTAATTAATGTTATTATGTTTTGAAATATTTGCAACAACGTGAGCAAAATAACATAATTTTTATACTATGCTCTTTATTATTCTCGAAATAACTGCAAAGTTCTTTTTGTTGTAGGGAAATAAACTTGATTGAAGTTAAAAATGTTTGTCTATAAAAAAAGATGTCTTATTTGAAGCAAGCAAAAAAATAAAATAAAAAATAGATATAATTCAGCCTTCATTGCGTAGGATACTCATTACTCAGTTACTTTTTGCGACCATAATGGATTATAGGAATTAGCAATAGTCACCATGGATTACCAATTGTTGCAAATGTCTAAGCGCTATGGTCATGGCAATTATACCTTCACTGTTTTACACTTTCAATTTCACAACTTCAGTTGTTTTTCAAGTTTGACGAATCTGACCGTTCACTTTCTTACGTATTATCAGTGTATACTATCTTTTGCCCGCAACTTCGCGCGCGTCAATTCTCTGACCAATTTTTAGGGTTTGTACCCAAAGGGGTAAAAACGGAACCCTATAACTAAGACTCCACTGTCCGTCTGGCTGCCTGCCACCAGGCTGTATCTCATGAACCGCGATAGCTAGACAGTTGAAATTTTCACAGATGATGTATTTTTGTTGCCGATATAACAACAAATACTTAAAAACAATAAAATAAATAATTAAGGGGGGACTCCCATACAACAAACTAAATGTTTTAATATAGTGTCTAATGTTGTATAGAATGGTACGGAACCCTTCGTGCACTTCGTGTGTGTTGAAACAAACAAACTCTCTAGCTTTATAGTATTAGTATAAGATAAACGTTTTTACTTTTATGGTACAACTTATTGAATGTTTGGCTATACCCGGAAATTCTGACTTCTCCCAAACAACAGCCGTAGGCCGAGAGCAAGAGAGCCACTTTAATAGTCGTATTATACCGCATTTTTTAATTTGTACAATTTCACCTAGCCGCAATCTTTTAGGAATGTTCTCATTCTAATCTCAGTCCCAATTTATCAAAAAGTTACCTAAATTTATGATTTTGTACGCATAACTTCTTAAACAAAAGAAATTATTTGATAAAAAAAAATGTAGATGTCAGTGTTTTTTTTAAGGTTGAATGACCACTACACTCCCTGTGAAGTTTTACCTGGTAAAATTAAACAAATGAACTCATTGCTTACTATCCTTACCTACTGTTTTCTATCAATAGGTACATTAAAATCTCTGATACGTCACTTTTTAAAACAATGATATCGTTTCATGACACACTGTAAAATTATATCCTATAATCAAACTTAATATTTTTGCTATCTTACATGATCAGTATCCAAATAAAATGATATTTTTTATTTGGGTATCTACAAGTTTTAGTAATAGTACATACTTACATAATTTTTTTATTGACCCATTAAAAAAGCCGGCACCAAACACAAATTGGAAGAGTCCTAAGACTAGACTTACTAAACTGCCATAATTTCGTGAATGCTTTGATCAGGTCGTTGCAAGAAATCATCGTTACGAATAATTAGTATCGATTCAAAGTCACTCCTTTTAAGATCTAAATGGATGGATCTAAAAAACAATAGCGTGACGGTAGCAAAGGAGGTCGAATAGTAACTTACTAGTCGTTATTTATATGAAGGTCAATTTAGTCGAATCAATTACTATTTATCATTGAAGAAATCTTACTTTTAACAGGATTGTGTTTATTAGATAAGATTGTGTTTTTCAGATATTTTACTATTTGTAGATTCTTTTCAATCTTAACCTAGCCGCAAATGTTGAATTCCTTTCTTTATTTTATTGATGTAGTCGGCACATATGAAGCGCCATTTTGTTTGTGTACAAAGGGGAAGGGGATTTCTAAATATCAAATCAGAAATGTTGTCATTAACAACTTTTGAAAGGATATGGGTGTACATGCCGTTTCTGTATTTAAATCTGCAATGTCAAAATTAACGGTTTAAGATTTAAACATCAAGAATAATTTCGATCTTAAGTTGCCAGTTCGAGATTCAAAAGTATGACACTGCAGGAAATGCTAAAACATCGTTCGAAGTCGCCTGACACGACATCGGTAGTGAGCGGTGATTCTGAAAGCCCAAGCCCGGGGCCTTCGGCCCCCAAAGAAACGGAGAATGCCCCACAGTCCCCAGGGGAGTCTGAAGCGGGCAGCTCGACGCAATCAAAACCGCTGAGGGTGATCTTACGTCATTATGCCTGGCAGTACGAATGACACCTAGTTATTTTTTTCTTTAGCCTTTGCTTTTTTCGTTCTGTTACGCACAGACCATAATCATTATTTCGTTTGAGCAAGGCTTCGACAGATGAATTGAAACGATTATGCAAAGGAATTCAGCATTTGATTAGAATGTTGTTTAGGCAGGCGTTACACCATCAAATAATAAAACATTGAATTAGTTAACCTTTGATTGTGTAATACCGGCCGTAGTGCGCGTATTGCTATTCTATTCATTCATACTTTTTTGTTAATTTATCTGTCCAGAAAAATTAAGAGTTAAAGTTTCAATAACTTTTAAGACTACTTAGTATATGCGAAATCCGATTGTATTTTTCTGGAAAAGATTTATTGCTTTGGGCTTCAAATATTTAAATATATAAACCGTAATTCAATATAGTCTATTATTTAATTTAGACTCAAAAATTGGCGCTACAAGTCAGTCCCTAAATACCTAACCCATAAACAATTTAAAATACATAAGATTATTACATAAAAGTGCTACCACTTTTGCATAAAAAGCATCTATATTTGAAGCCTGGAATATGTAAATGATTCATGCATTTTGATTTTGATTTTTTTTAATTTTGACTTAATTATGGAATATTTTGATTGTAGCTTTGTAATGTAAAATTGCACTTGAAGGCTGAAATCCCCATTATAAGACTTGATAAAAATTCAATGCCAATTTCAGAGCTCTATTTGTTTTCCTTAAAAAAAACCATAGCAAAGAAAAGATTTTAAGAACAATCTTAGACTATAAAAAATGCTTGAACACTATAACATTTCACTGCAACATTTTATTTGCAAGAAAACCTTTGTTTTTTTAATTAATCGGTTCATAAATAATGTTGTTTATGCCGTTTCAGCCTTTTGTCTTGCTTAGCATGTACTTATCTGTATTTACATGTCTGTAATTCCAGTGAGTTTGTACTTACTTGTGGACTAATTTTAGAATAGTATAATTACTGTAAAAATATTGTCTTTGTGATAGAAGTTTGCTGTTGACATTAATAAAGATAAACAAATACATTTTGAACCTTATTTTGAACGACATTGAGTTAAAACTCAATATAGAAAAAGCCTCTTCATTGAGGAAACAAAGAAAGAAAAGGTTACATTTTTTTATACTTAGCTACTTTGATTCCTACAAAACAATAGGATAATTTTAACCTTTACAATAATTTGAGTTCTTATCCTATAGAATCACCAGACTAAATTAATGGAAATAGTTGTTCCTGACTAAACAGCCTTTTATATTGCAGGAAGAAAAAGAAGAAACGCTAGATATGTTAGAACAAGGACAAGTCGAAAACCGGCGGCGGAAACGAAACGCCGTCCTCAAAGTGCTTCTCCAGGCTGCTACGTTGACCTTCCTCGCTGAATGGGGGGATCGGTCGCAGTTGGCCACGGTCGTACTTGCGACCAGGGAGCACGCGGTCGGCGTGGTCGTCGGTGGCTCTCTCGGCCATGCTCTGTGCACGGGATTGGCTGTGATAGGCGGCAGAATGGTTGCTGCCAAGATTTCTGTTAGGACTGGTGAGTTGAGTTTTTGTCTATAACATTATTTTTTTTCAAAATAGGCTGATAAATCAATACTTTATGGAATTTACCTTCCATAAAGTATTGATTTATCAGCCTATTTTGAAAACAGCACCTAAAACACCCACCCTGCACCACTTCTTAGTGTTTGAGGTCTTCAGTTCAAACTGCAGGATACGATAGACTTGCTCTAATTTGCCATAGAGGCAAGTTCTGATCTGCTGGAAGCTTGGAACCATAACAAATGGATGATATTCTGACTTAACGGAAGTTTGAGAAAGTCAAGACGGAAGACAGCATATTTCCATCTGAATTGCATGTTGATAGAAATATAAATGTCCACGGAAAACATTTAAAAAGAAATAAACAGCCATGACGCATTTCTGCGGCTTTGGCAAACGTCTGGGTGTCGCCATGCAGCTATTTTGGGCTTTGCTTTACAGACGATGATTTACGCGAATATTTTGTTTACTTTTACAGATTATCACAGTTTGTTTAGCCTTTTATCTAACTTTATCTTTTTATCTTTGGTATTTACATGCTTTTTAACTGTTTTCTTTTAAAATAAGTAGCAAGGAAGCTTGCACGATAATGTAAAAAAAACTTGTTTATATTTTGTGCGTTTCTTTATTAATTTTAACGAATATTTTTCTTTCTTCCACAGTTACCATAATCGGTGGTATAGTGTTCCTGGGTTTCGCAGTGAGCGCCCTTTTCATAGGTCCCGGTGAATAAACACCTAGTTTTGTATCTATGTGTAAGTGACAATATGTACTGTACATTGTTAGTTTTAGCTTAGACAATCTCATTTGTTAATATTATAATAAAAAAATGATTAGGCGCTGTTAGAACAACATTAGCTTAACTGATAATTTAGGTTTCAGCAAATACGTCGTATGCTTCGTCTTACAAAAAAAAAAACTAGAATTTATGATATTTTCAGTGTCAATGCTTGAAACGGTAAGGTTTAGTAAGTGATAGGGGCGAATATAAAGTACTTGTTTTTTTTTATCATTTTACACTTAAGTATTAGTAACTCGACAACCTAATCGATATTTTTTATGAGGATGATAAATTTATCGGTTTAGTTTCATAAGTTGTTGAAATCAATTTTATTGGTTCTTCGCTCCGTTCTTCGTTTCTTGCAATAAAATCGACTTACTTTTCTCACACGTATCGTTAAAAGTGGCAAGGATATGGTGTATATAAGTCAGCGTAACCGTGTACCAATATGCTCAATCAGTTTTTATTTATTCATTGATAATAAACTAAAACTCAGCACAAATAGAGTTAAAAATTGTGTGCAAGTCAAAATTCCGCGCGGCATTTATCTTGCTAACTACGGTATATGATGAAACTCTATTTTTATAGTATATTAGTTCATTATCAATTAATCAATGACAACTACTCTAGCATATTGTTGTTTTGTCTAACCGTCTACACATAAAAACAACAAAGTTGGTAATATTCAAGCTATCGTTTACGTTGGAAACGAATACTGTTAAGATAGTGTTGTTCTATAAAATTAGATTTCCTATGGTTATAAATTATACGTCATCTTCAACTGTCGGTATTTTTATACCTAATTTAATACTACTTGAGTTGCTTGTCTTGTGTGCCAATATACACGAGTTTATATTAAGAATCTCTTAAATTAGACACTTGGGGAGGTTTTACTTAAACTATGATTTTATTTGAAGCCTTCCACAAATGTAGTTTGTTTTCGTCTATGATCAAAAATGTATTGAAAACTTATTCAATATAAACATATGAAGAGACTGTCTTCTATTGTTTGTGTTTCGTGAAGATAATTATTTCTGACTGCATGTCATAACGTGAAGTGGTCTTAATCTTTACCTTACCGGTATTTACTGGGTAATTACTTATCTATGCTGATATGGTAAATATCTCACCGTCTTAAGTGTCTATAAAACTATTTTCCAAGACAAGAAAACAAGTCATTCAATGTTACTTTGAAGATGTCATACAATTTATATTCCTTTGTCAATGATAAAATATACAAACATATTCCTCAAACTACGTAATACCGTGCTTTGTTTAAACCTCTTGTAATAACGGAAATTACTCAAAAACAAACAATGACAGCAATGTAATTTTTAAACTTGCCTTGTGTATGGATAAATATGGAATTAATGTTGAAAGATTGGGAGATCATCGGTGAGGAATATTTCAAAATCGAATTTAATAATAAGATTTGTTATCGGCCTGCAAACATAATTATGATAATAGAAGTTTGAACTTAATGTATCGAAATTAATTGAAAAGGACACACGATACAGCTCAATGATTCAGTGCAAAGTTTATGCGCAGTATGTATTATTATTAAAAGATTAGAGTATCCCGTTTCTAGAAAGTAGAAAGCTTGATATAAACCTTGTTTATGGGCTAAAAAGGACAAATCATAATTCGGAATTGTGCAAAGTAACGGCAACAATCTTTTTCTGCTAACATGTTTGTACTAACAAACAAACTTTAAACATGTCAGGTTTGATTGTGCTGATAATTTTTATTAGAGTGTAATTTATAATCGGTGCGGTTTAAGCCTATATAAAACAAAAAACTGCAATAAAAATTATAATGCACTAAAATGTTAACATTGATCTTTGGCCCAACTTCATTTATCGTAAAATATAATAATATCTAGCTAAAAAAAAATCGGTTTATTTTCAACTCGTTGAAAAGACAGTATGGTAGGTATATTGAGTTTTCGAAAAAGCTCTGCATAGTAGAGCGTAATCTCTGTCGTTCGTGACTGTGTCAGTTTTCTAAAACTCGATATGTCATATTAAAGCCCGGGTACAGTTCGATTGAAACTTAATGGCGGCTGTGAAGTGCGCTACTGACTACGCAGTAACCCACCCCTCACTCCTGCTGACACGTGCAATTGTTACTGCGCAGCCACTCGAATCACCCATAAAGTTTGGATCATACTGTATTGCAATATTATTTTGGGCACAGTAGCGCCATCTAAATCGATGAGTTGAAATTTTGTTGCATCCGATTGTAATGTTGAGTCATAACACCCCTCTTTTTCGTCGGGGGTTAAAAAGAGTCAGTTGGAGGTGATAATCAGTTTGGATATACTCGTTAAGTTTTATTAGTATGAGGATAGGAATCTAAACTGATTTAAATCAAATATGCAAGAAATAGGAAGGCCTGTGCTTATTTTGGATTACAGTAGGCCAATTATGGAACTTAATGATGGTACATAATGCCACGCCTGTTATCCCCCTAAGGTTAGGCAGAGGTGTACAGTATACTCGCATTTTAAGAGTACGATTAATATGCTTGACTATTATTAATGTTCCATAGGCCACAAATTAGATTGCCAAACTTTATTTTTCTAGCCTAATGTAAATGTTATAGATAAAATTATATAAATAAATTAGTATAACTAAATTATATATATATCTAAATATATACATTTTAGACGCTTCTAAATAACGCCGGGTGCGTTTAAATATAATCATTTATACTAATATTTTTGTACTTCTTGTCTGTGATCTTGTATGTATGCCGAATTATTTTTAATTACAGTACAATGAAATAAAATCGTAAACTGAAATAATCTGCATTTAAAAAGGCTTTATTTATATGAAAACACCATTAGGAATTTAAAAAATAGTAATATATATTCTTTCATAGTTCCATTTTAGTATCTTGGCAGTAAATTGAAATAAAAATTGAAATAAATTATTGTGCTGCAAAATAGTGCGAGCCTGCGCATTTAGTGTAGAACATAAAATAAATATAACTTTAGTTATTATTTGAATAATTTTAAGGAAAGTAATGCATGTCATTAAGTGTTGAAATTGTAGAAAATAATAAATGTTCACTTCGTGGTTTGTCTGTGTCAGCCATTTTGCCTTATGTAATTTATAATAACGGTCGGTATAATTATTATAATTTATAAACGCTGTTGATAGAAATCACAACTTAATATCTGATACGAGCGTGGTAATTATGCTTAATTGAATTATAATGTTTTAATTTAATACGCAACACCTAATACGGCTTGAGTTATGCTAAAAGCCTGGTTAAACCTAGGTTTAAATTAGCTAAAGACTTTAAAGATACAGCTTCGTCTTGGCAGTATTAAAGAAAATAAAGCAAACTCGGGTGGAATAATTTTTAAGATTCGAAGTTTAATCAATCAAGCATTTTGTATTATCTACGAGGTAAGTGACACCTCTACTGATTAACCCAGCTACTGTTGGGCCAATGTTGAAGATCAAACCTCCACTACTCTTATTATCGACACTCTTAGTGGTTATAACTTAGATTATTGATAGGTTTCCGCTACGACTAGATACTGCCGACATATTTGTCAAATGAGGCAACAAATACCTAGCGAAAATTCGCTAACACGAGCCTGTCTCCTAGCAACCAATGTGTCAGGTGGAGGTACGTAGTATTTTACACCCACATTTTTTCACGCACACTAGCGTCCTTGCAATTTGTTTTACACACACTACAATATTGAGTTGCCTCATTCATGGAGCTATTGCTATTATGTAGTGCGGTATCTAGTCGGAGCACGCAGAGACCTATCAATAATCTAATGGCGGCACCACACTTCGTTATGCGTTATTTGCTATGCGGCTACACTGTATTCGCCAAATATTTGTTATGTGAGCGTACAACAAACACGCCATCCACACTTCGTGCTTGTGTGCCAAACATATGTGGTGCGTTTGGCTTTTGAAAAAACAAAATTAATGTGTTTACTGTGGCTGCTACTTTTACAGATTAGAGTATATGTCCGACACGACCACCGTAAGCGAGCGAACACGAGTGAATAAGTGAACTAAGTGTGGGCAGTCGACACGCATATTCGGCTTATTCGTGTCCTTTGAAGTGTGTCTAAAAACCGACAGGTGGACGGATAGGCGTATTTGCTATTCGCGCTTATGCGTTATGCGGGCGAATAAAGCAAATATAGACGAATAAACCCTCCACACTTCGTCGTATGCGGGCGAATAAGGCGCATAACGCATAGCGAATAGCGAAGTGTGGTGCCGCCATAAGGGTTAAAAGTTATGTGGCGAATATTCGTAAATACTAAATTTATGTGATGTGTTATTTTGTAGAGGTTAGAAAAGAAATAGTAAGAATTCAAATCAGTGTCAATTTCTTAGAAAAGTTTACAACTACGGAATACTTTACAATAATAATTGTTTTTTGTATAAAATCCCATAAGATAAGCTCAGGGAGTGTACACATGAATTGTATTTCTACTGAGCTAACAAAAAAATATAGAAATGCAATATCATTGCATGACAATGGGTAATGGTTCCGGGTTAATTGCAATTAAGTATTATGCCCATGATCCGACTTCTGCCTGAACTACACCTCTCAGTGGAATATGGTCTATCTATACACACCCTAAGAATTGTTGAAATTATAGTGTAACCTTAGCTTAAACATTTGTTTGTAAAGCCACTCAACACTTAGCCTATTTTTTCCTATAAGAACAAGTTAAGTTCACTACTTTTGGGTGCATTAACATAATAACATGAACTGTTATAGGTTGCTTTACCGTAAGATGTGTCACGGGTTTTATCGTATTTTGTACTATAAATGTGCTCGTAAGTGCTAGTCACCGCAGGGGGTGGTGACGTGATGCGAGAAGCTCACTGCTACGTCCACTTGTGCCAACTGTCACCCCTTCCGCACCGCTCACATACCTCAGGCGGTGACTGGCACTTGCGTGAGCACTATAGACAAATCTTTTATCGCGATAGCGTGCATCTAAGGTGAAGATACAGGGCGATTCCATTTTAGAGATGATATAAAAATGTTCTAGAGATTCAATCGATAAGTATTTGTAGGGAAACGAGAACAATCATGTATATACCTATACCGATATCGATATACCGATTCCATTGCTATATAACTTTTTGTTCATTACAAAATGTACGGGTCGTAATTGTAAGTGTAAACTTAAGCGGGTCGGCTTATTTTGCTCGTCATTTTTAATACAATCTTTGCACGCCGACCCGCTTGTGTAAAGCGCGACCCTAGAAGATGGTATTAAGGTTTAAAATATTATTTTGCATGCAGCTGTACCGGCAATAAGGACGGGACGAAACGGTAAACAATAGAAACAAAACCCTAGAAATAAAATAATTTCTTGTTTTTCTCTGTGCAAACCATACTGAGACGTTAAAATTAGCACCCTATCGGCCGCATTCGGAATCGCTTAAATCAACGAAGGAAAATTAAGCCACTCCGAATGCAGCTTTATGTAAAGTAATTCGTATGTAGCATAGTGTTGAAAATATAATTTTATAAGTACAAAACATTGTCAACTGAAAATCACATAGATGTTGCTTCGAACTTGTTGATTAAAAAAAAAGTATTATTTTATAAAAACGATAAATAAAATGTGTAAATAATGTATTTTTGTTTTTTATTTAAACCCCAGGAATATAGGCTACAAAGCTAGTACTATAATAAATGGAGTCTAGCTAGTCTGTTTTTGGATGACTGAATATGTAGAAAACGCTGACGTTTTTAATCTCTCAACCCAAAAAAAATTATGTGTTGTGAAAAAGGATTTCAGACCGTGCTGAGCTCGGCTGGTTTTAATTTTCGCTCGTGTCAACTTTAGGTATTTTAGAGCGTGTAGCCGCTAAGGGAGAAGGTGCATACTATGGAGACGGCACCTGGTTATAACGCCTCATGTTGTTTGCTCGTGGTAAAGGTACTTGCGAGGAGGGTGGCAAAAAGCAACCGGATCGATGTATGTATTCTCGTGTAGGTACTTTAAATTAAAGATGGTAAAGCAATTGAGCACTTTTATAGTATCGAAAGAGCACGTCAGCCACTGACGGCGCCAAAGAGTACAATATGACGGCGCTAGGCTAAACAAGGCCTTGATATAAAAATAAGACTACCGCATCTAAATACGAAAAGCTTTTACAACGAATCCAGAGTGTTCAGTTAGACGAAACATTTAGTCCAGCATGCCTTATGTATGCAACCTTTAACAGTACCTATTAAATAAAAATTACTACTTAATAAAAAACTATTAAATTAAAATCTATCGAAACTTGTGCACCCCATTTTAAATCTTAAAATTACTTACTATGCCTGCTATGTACAACTACGAGACTGCTTTATTTGTTAAAATTAATTTAAACCTTTTTCAAAAAATATCCGATGTAAAAAAGACTCCGATACGTTCTCAATTGTGCGACATAAAATGCAGAACCGCTTTGATGGAAAAAAGTTTTTTTGGAACGGTTTCGAAAATGTATAACTTATAAAATACCTGACAGTATAAAAAATATGCCCTTAACAAAATTTAAGAAAGCTTTCATCTCGCTATTACGAGGGCTGCACTAAAAGTATCGGGAATGGAATATTTCCACTGTTCCTGTCATATTAAAATCTCCTTAATTGAAAACTCCTTGGTTTTAAAAATCGAATACCATTTATTTATTTAAAAAAAGATTCTCGATCTTGTCACAAGGTTTTGTCAAACTTGTTTAGTCGTTGAGAAAATGGAATTGACTCGAGAACAGTGAACGGAAATAAAACATTTTACATTTTTTATTTCCGTTCACTGCTCGAGAAAATTCAAGAGCGATGATTTATTATGACTTTCGAAGTGGTTTATCACAAAAACAGTGTGTTGACCGGATGATTTCTGCATTTGGTGATGAAGCCCCATCCAAAACCACAATTTATCGCTGGTTTGCTGAATTTCAACGTGGACGTGTCAAGCTCAGTGATGATCCCCGCCACCATCAGCGAGATATTTGAGTGAGAATGACAAATCTCTCAATCGCCATGCTCATTTATGCCAAACACTTCATATAGTTCACTTAATAAATGGCTACATGGTATTCACATTCACAAAATTGAAAAAATGCTGCTAAATTATACAATGACAGACGTCCATCAAATCTACTTGGCAGCCTCCTTCCCTGCTCTCGTATTTTACACACATTACCGGCTGCACATTCGGTATTGTATAGAATACCTAGGCAAAGTATAAAATAAATAATATTTCATACATTACCTACCCGTTTTAGGTATTCACATATACATTGCCTACGTATTGTATAGAATACCGGATTGTACAGATTGCCGGTAACATAATATACTTTTTTTTTTTTTTTTTTTTTTTTCTGATTGCCATCTCGCAGGTCAACCTAGGAGGTTGTCGGCTGCTTAACCGGACTTTCCTGTGGTGCCTTAAAAATTATTATTTTTTTATTTTTAGGGTCTCCAGCCAGGGCATAAAAGCTTACAAACTAAGCGACTACACGCTAAGGGCACCCCCTGTGGGGTACGAGCCTCGGCTTAGGGCGTCGCTAGGAGAGGACAGCAAAGGGACAGGCTGGATCGGATTTCACATAATATACACACACACATACACAGTTAAGTTACAACACTTACAACATTTCAAACTTGATTACAAAACTTAAACAAGAGTTGGGAACTTTGACCTTCAATTACTCTGTAATCGGAAGCACAGAATACTTAACAGTACTACGGAAGGCTACAAAGACCAAAAAATACCGCATCCAGGGGCGGATCTATTAAGGGCTGCAGCCCAGGGCCCGGTGATTATATTGGGCCCCCAGCCCCTATTGAAGACAATGGACAATAATAATATGTGGGGACATTTTCACACACGGGCCAGACCCCAAACTAGGGAGACCCTGTACTATGGGTGTCAGACAGCTGATATACATACACAAATACATTTTTTTTTTGTAAATACATACATATATAGATAAACAACACCCACAATATTCTAAATATGAAAAAGAAAAGTATCGTAGTAGCACAGTGTAAGTATTAATACTATCGTACAGTAGCGAGACGTTCCACCCCCCACCGAAATACTGTTCCTCAAGTCTACCCGCGCCGCATTGGCTCTGGCAACGTGTTCTAGTTCAAGGGCTGACTCGTGGCTCGTAAAAACGTGTATTCGCTCATTTGTGAAAAAGAAAATCGAAATATTTTATATTATATAAATTAAATATTTTATATATAGTATTTTATATTTAAAAACAAATAATAATAATATGAAATTATGTAATTTTTCTCATATTAACTATAACGTATATACATGCACGTACCTGTTTTAAATTAAATACCATGAAATACAAGTTGGAAGAAATAAATAAAAATCTAAAAGTATTGTAGAATACTGTGTAAATCATTCCCTTATCAATCGGCATTCCCTCCTAAATGCAATGAGGTAATGACCGTGAGGGAATGACGAATTTTAACTAAAGCTAAAAACTTCTTGGTAGGTACCTACTTACCTATTTGGAAGTTCGAGTTTCAAGAATCGAATATGTACACATGAGAGAGAGAAACACTTTTGTTGAGTCCAAGAAGCTTATAGGTTTCTTGGTTGAGGCCGGTATCGCGCGCTCGCGGTGGCAGTGACAGCCCTAGCGATATTAACGCACACACACGCACGTATCTGTACAGTCTGCCATTCTAGTAGTAGTGTAAGCAATTATATCGTTTCGTTTGTATGAAGTGTCGCGGGTGTGGTAGTAGTATGACGGGCTGGTGTCCGCAACTCCACGTCACAGCGCATACCATACATCATTATCGAAATCAGTTGTTTTTATAAAAAAGGCAATTAGTTGATTCATTAAGCAGGGCCCCAAGAATAAGCCCATAATTCCACAAACTCCTGGACCCGTCTGACCGCAACGATGGGTGAACATGTACAGTGCGTGCCACGAAAGATGAGACTTGACACAGACTTGATTTGACTTGCGCAGTACTCGATTTATAGAAATTTACCTTTAAATCGAGTACTGCGCAAGTCTGTATCAAGTATCATCTTTCGTGGCACGCACTATACGTTTCAGTTTCGTTAAATGTGTCTTTTTTTACGCCCGTTATTTGCAGACTGTAAATGTGAATCATGGGGAAATAAAAACCTAATGTATATAATAAAGATTCAACTAATTTATTGATAATATAAAAACAAATACACACTTACATCTTTATCAAAATTTTAAAGATAATTTTAATGAGTTTATTCGTCCGTTATAAATAAAAAGATAATTTATCATAAGCTTCTGTCAAAATATGATTGATCGATTTTTAAACGTTTTTCAATTTGTTTTTATTATCATTTACGTCACGATTTTTGCAATTTTATCATGGATTCAAATTTATTGATAATAAAAATGTAATCATACCTAAACATTTAAGTCAATGATAAGATGAGTGTCCATGTTCGGCACGTATCTATATCTATCACGTCTATTGATAAAAATAAGCTAGACTTCTATGAGTATACTCCCAATTTGTTCGGAATATACGTAACAAACTTATCATTATGATTTGATTATTTCAGTACCTATTGGAAGAATCATTTACCTACATGTAAATGTAAAGGCTTGCATAATTGTTTACAACTACTTAAAGTCTGAGTTTAGTCTTTGGTAAAACTTAAAACTAATATAAAAATGAGCATTTTCACAGTAATTACTAAGTCTTCACAATAAAATCGCTATTTAACAGGCCATGACGAGAGTTCGAAAGCCAGTCAACTTGACAGACTTTCTTAAAATATGTATAATAATTACTGAAAGTCGGAATTAGTCAATTGAAATTACATGCGAGCGTTTGTCGTCCAATAAAACAAGACGACTATTACCCAATAAACCAACCTTAACAATTACAAACCGGTGGTAAGTAGAGATGTTTCAATTTGTGGTGGTTTGCTGGCGGAGGGGAGAGCACTCAATTCAATAAAAGACAATTAAATTGTGATGAAATTATCAGTTGAGGGAAGTTCAATTTTAAAATAAAAAAATTCTAACATAAAAATCCTCAATCTTAAGATGGCACTTCACATTTGGATAATACAAAATGTACCCTAAGGTTATTAAAATAAAGTCTATTTTTTTAAGGCAAATATTTGCACAAATCCATCACAGTAACATTGCACCCCCGGTTGCTGTCGTAAGCTGTTGTTGAGAATTCAGTCAACCAATCACAGCCGCTTACGCGTGCTTGATAATTTTTCACAATTATTTTTCGTTAAAAAACTTAACCCTGTGAAGTCATTTAAAATATTTGAAGTAGCTAGACTTCAAATATTTTAAATGACTTCACAGGGTGGTTTATGTTTATTTGAAAGGATCATGTACAGAGGCCAGCACGTCAAGCTACCAAAATCTGTTCATTTTATTTGATAGATTTTCACCTTTATTACTAAAGAATAAAGTTTATATTCAATTGGGAAAATTTGACAGTTTGGCACATTTTTATTTTTTTGTACAGACGCCAGCAAAAATGTTTAGAGAAGTTGAAATTATTAATTCTTATACTCTTGTACCTATACCTAAAGAGTATCTTCAGGCATTTACAATATTTTTAAAAACCCACTATAAAAATGGATGTTAAAAGTGAATAGTTTAACAAAAAGCTAATTATTTTAGAACGAAACGGCGCCTGACAGTCGCCGTTTCGCAGTTCTTACACTGAAATTGCATCGTTTTATGTGAATATTTTCATTTATTTATTGTTATTATTATATATTTTTTCAACTCTGCCATTGTAAACAATAATTCACCTCGCTTGTCTGCCAATTTGCTAGATCCGTTAATGTGTATATCACTTTCTTTTTTTTATTAACAAAAAATGGGCAATGAGATGAAACGAAAAAGTGTTATTTTCATTTCGAAATAGTTTGATTATGCGGGTTTTCAAAATATGGAAAGTATATCAATCTACTCCTGTTAGTATTCTCCACATTTAAAAATATTTTAAACCCTCTAAATATTTTTTTAATTCAAACTTATGAACGTATGGTTCTTGCGATGATTCTTTGTTCTCATCGATATAATTATATGTATTCTATGTTTGTTCTTCAATCTCTCAAAATCGGAGTTTAATTCGGAACATACAAGTGAACATGGAAGACATTGCAGTGTACTTACTAAGTAAGGTAGACTGAGATATAATCGTCGCAGGCATCGAGCATGGCTTTGGCGAGCATTTCATCCCGTGGTATGGTGTCCGCGTGAGAGGGCAAGAAGAGGCTCATGCGCGACGATTCGCCCCATGAATGGTTTAGAGTACCTGAAAATGAGACATGCAGAATTGTTGGCAGATTTGCCCTGAAACTGAGACATGCAGAATTGTTGGCAGATTTGCCTTGAAAATGAGACATGCAGAATTGTAGGCACATTTGCCTTGAAAATGAGACATGCAGAATTGTTGGCAGATTTGCCTCAAAAATGAGACATGCAGAATTGTTGGCAGATTTGCCTTCAAAATGAGATATGCTGTATTGTAGGCAGATTTGCCTCTAGTTACAACTGCATAAATACAAATAAGGTCCAACCCAAATAATCAACTAAAAAGAATTACAAATAAATTTGAAAATTATGTGCGAAAAATGTTTCGCGGGACATTTTTTATTTGAACACTAATTTTCAACTTTATTTCTGTCGTATTTTAGCTTAATAACGATTGTTAAAATGACAATTGCTCGAGAATATCGCAGCTCTGACTGGGGTTAACTATTACTTTTGTATTAACTATATCACGTTACCGTTGCCTGGCTGCCTCAACTACTTTGCTCGCTTGACATTACGATCTCTCTGTATGTCCCGACCTCAGGTTAAGAAGCACATCAGCATCTCATCTTCCTCCATACATGCTAAGTCTTTGGGCTGCGAACATAATGTTATATTGAAACTTACCGTAATACTTGAGCGGCCAGTGGTGTGGCGAGTGGCGAGTTGCTAGGAGACAAGATGGCGTCGCGCCAGGAGTGAGCACGCGGGCTGGCCACCACGGACACGGGCCCAGCTTGTGCCATACTACGTCGTCGTAACTGGAATTAATATAAATATTTACACGTATACGTACGTCTGACTTTGAAGTTCCCTGATAAGTATAATCTGGGTATCTACAAGGCACGAGTGAACCGGTTCATCCTAGGCAAGCGTGTTCCAACTTAGGCCGCATCATCACTTAAGATCAGGTGAATTGCGGTCAAACGCAAGCGTATTAATAAATAAAAATAAAAAAAGAAGTCATGAAGGTGGGTCTGTGTTAGAGATGTCACGAACAGTGATGTAGCCGAATACCAAATATCTGGCCGTGGGCCGAATTTATGAGGAAGGTGACGGGGCGTGCGTTTGTCTCATTTGCGATTTTTTTTTATCTAGCCTTTACTGTCCCACTCCTGGGTAAAGGCCTTCCCCCTTCATTTCTCCCGATGTTGTTCCTCATCTCGCCAATTCGTGAGGAAGCCAGCCAACGCGTCCCGGCATCTGACCCTCGGTCTGTCGCGACCCCGCCTGACTGTGTCAAGGTTTCAGTTTGTTCTATTCAATTCTATCTATTTGTGATTAGATAGGTTTTCTTAAATTTTGTTATTCTATCTTTGGCCAATAATCGAATTTTAAAAGAGTAAACAGAGTACCGAACATTGAAAAAGAGGCCGAATTAGCTGAAACCACGTGAATGTACATCACAAATCGGAATGACTGAAGAATCACACAATTTCTGGAGAAAATTGCAAGGAGGGCTGTTTTATGCATTATGGACGTACTTGCTTTTTCCCGCTAGTATATATTTATACTTCCATACTAATGGAAGGGGGGGGGGGGGTGCTATTCTAGCCCGGACACCCCACAGGAGAGCTGACCTCTTATTGTAAGGAAATTCTATACAATGAGAGCAAAGTCAAAAGTCAAAGCATTTATTTCAATTAAACCATTTACAGGCACTTTTGAATTGTCAAGGAGTCGATCAGTTAGTCAGATAGTTGAAGCTAGTTGCTCGTTCCAAAACGTAGGTAGGTCTCTATGGAGAAGAACGAGCAAGAAACTCCACGGACACTCTTTTAAATCAAGTTTTTACAAAGTTTGGTTACATTCTTGTTGCTTCTATATGTGAAAACGATGAAAGTAATCTAACAATACAAAACACAAAAAAGAAGTAAGATAAAGTGGCATCTAATCCATGGCAGATAAGAGCTGACCAATCTCCACTGACAGCGCCCGTTCACGAACATGACGCGTGAATCAGCACCATTTAGCTCAACCATTTTGAAGGGAGCCGAATGATCCAACACACGCGCCACCATCAGCGAGACATTTGAGCGAGCATGACAATACTCCCAACCGCCATGTTAATTTTTGTCAAACATAAAGGTATTAATATACATGGCTCCATGGTATTCACATTTACAAAATTGAAATAATGCTGCTAAATTATACAAAATTAAGGTTTCCAATGTATATTATTTTATCATATGAAGTGTGATAAGTTAATAATTTAAAAGAGAGATCAGCTTATACTGGAAATTTATAGCTTGATGTGTAGTCGTGTGTACATGTTTCACCCGTTGGGCGTACAAATTTATAAAATTTACAATACATAAAAACTTGTGCGGTCGGGGGACCCCCGTGAGACACGTACGTGTCTGTACAAAAAAGATGAAGAGTTTTTTTGTTTGTTTGAACGAGCAAATCTCCGCAACTGCTGGTACGATATTGAAAATTCTTTCGCCAATTGGAAGCTATGTTATCATTGAGTGCTATAAGATATATTTTATTATAAAAAGATTAGGGAACCGTAAGAAAAAATCCGCAAACTAAGTCACGAGGAAAGTGCTTGTATATATACATTATAGCCTATGCTCTTTCTTAGGGTCCCAGCTTATTTCATATCATATTTCACCACAATGTACGGCCGTAAAAGCGTAACAGGCAGACAGAGTTAGATACTTCCACATTTATCTAATCTAATACCTTTAAACAAGCAATTCTTGTATATATATTTGTAATTTAATTTGATTAATTTGAAATTTGAATAATGTGATTATTTTTATTAATTCTAATTTAATTTCTTTTGTTATAATTTTAGTGCTTAAATTTTTTGACTCTGACTCCCCTCCCGTACCCCAGTGACGCCTACATCGCTTATTATTATTATGGTGCCGTCTAACCGAGCGGCGTGAGCGGCGACCATGCGACATTTTTCAAATAACTTACATTTTTAAACTTGTGATATCTTTCGAATGAAATTTTGTTAAAATTGAATAATTCAAAAAGTTATATAATGGTATTGAAGCAGACTTAAATATGAAGTCATTTATTTTGATAAGGATTAATTACAAAGTATAAATAAAAGAGCTCTTATAGCTGTGGCATCTATATAAATTTTATTACCTAAATGATAAAACATTTATTGTGACATAACTATAATAGTTAGACATATACTGTTCTGCAAAGACGTAGTACATTATTTTGTTCTATAATCAGTAGTTTTCGCAGCGCACGCAATGTAAGAAAGTTTTTTGGTAATTATTTCACACCTTGGGTTACATTATTGGAGTTTTAGTATGGATCCCTAGCTTTTTGAAAATTTAATATAGCCTATTACCTATTAGTTCACCGGAGATAGTGTAGCTTCCCAACAGTAAAATAATTTTTCAAATCGGTCAAGTAGTTTCGGAGCCTATTAAATGCAAACAAACATAAAAACAATCAAATCTTTCTTCTTTATAATATTAGTGTAGAAGTGTAGATATAAATGGAATAAGTCACTGTTTCCTGAAATACAGGTACTCTAACCTAGCTCTGGAGACAGAGTCTCAAATATTTGTAACTCAATTATGGCAATAAAAAATATTTATTATTATGATTATTATATAATATATTATTATAATAAATATTTATTATTATGATTATTATATAATATATTATTATAATAAATATATAATCTAAATCTCGGAAACGGCTCCAACGATTTTCATGAAATTTAGTATACAGGGGCGATAAATCGATCTAGACTTTTTCATTCCTTTAGTTTCATTTTTAAAAACACAAAAAAAAAATACCGAGTAAAGATCATTAGCTCAGATATTAATATGGATATGTGTAGTTATACCTACAGCGCCTTTCTTGAGCGAAATGCAATATAGACATATCAACAAAATAAGCTAAAAATCTGTTTCTTACCCAACTCTAGGTCCCCACATACAACTGGGACACAGTTCGATATTCTCCTTCTCCTTGCGCACTGAACATATAGTGCGGGTGCTGGATAAGATCTTCTCTATTAGAGTCACCGGCTTTGATTCTTTCTTCGGCGGGTTTTTGCGATCTGAAAACATATTGGTAGAGATGTGTATTGTTGCTATACGTAAATTTTTAGGTGTCAATCTATGAATTTAACTTTTTGAATAAATATTTGAGATACTCACAATAAGCCCTTTCATTTGATATATCACATGGTAAACATAAATTACTAATATGCCCTTAAAAAAAATCATATACTAACGTTACAAGTCAGTGTTTGGATACAGAAATTTATATGTGTACATAATTATAAGTTCAGTAGATTCGGTGAAAATGGGTTGTGACATACGGACACAAGTAATTATATAAGGGCATTCCGGAACCCTAAATTAAGTGTCTTAGAGGCTGTTTCATTCACTTAATGAATTACTTAGAATAGATCATTTCATACGAATCTTGTTCCATTATTGAATAAATCTGGTGAACAGTGTCGAGCAGAAGTGATGGAACAGAACAGGGCCTTTATTAACTACATATTATACATACATACATACAAATATTGAGTAGAAATGATAATATTTCAGGACAAAAGCAAGATAAAAGCAATCAGAGATTCAGGACTCCAATACCTGTTGAAACAATATGAAATTATTTGAAAATAAAGTCAGTCGTAATGGCATTATTCACTTACGCAGTATAGTGACCAGCCATTCCCTCCTACAAGCAAGGTGGAATGCAGAGGGACAGTTAGGGCATTCTCGCAGACGCTCTCCTTTCCCGCAGACGAGGCACCATGGAGTATGCAGAGTAATCACTGGCTTTGCTGGGGATGTCGAATTCTGTAATCAAGACAGTTTTATCATTACAGGTTTTGACATAAATATATTCGCAATTTAATTGTCATAATCATCATGATGTCAACCTTTAGACGCCCCTTGCTGGGCATTTTTAAATAGTAATGTTGTGTCACTTCCTTGATTCCCGAAATGTTGAGTGCCGCCCTCGTATTGTTAGATTGCCTTCATAGTTTTCACATATAGAAGCAACAAGAATCATGTAACCAGACTTTGTAAAAAACTTCATTTAAAAGAGTGTCCGTGGAGTTTCTTGCTCGTTCTTCTCCATAGAGACCTACCTACGTTCTGGAACGAGCAACTAGCTTCAACTCTCTGACTAACTGACCGACTCCTTGACAGTTCAAAAGTGCCTGTAAATGGTTTAATTGAAATAAATGCTTTGACTTTGACTTTAAGCCTCCCCCAACGAGGGGTTTAGCCTGCTTGGCCGATACATGTTGGCGATCGCAGTAGGTGTTATGATACTCAGAAGGGCGCTGCTGCCCATCCTCTGGTCAAAATCCCTCTGTCGCCTTCTACGACACCCACAAGTAGAAATGGGGTGGTGCTATTTGCAGCCGGCACCACACGGCACTTAATTTCGTCATTTAATTGTAATAATAAACTAGCTGCTGCCCGCGACTTCGGTCCCGGTATTTTTTACCTTCGCGGGATACAAACTTGCGGGAGCCATTAGACCTCCTTAATCCGGCCCTTTCGCAAAATCCGTTCTTAGCGGACGTCTACTAACTATAAACTACTTCCGTGCCCAATTTCATCTTTACACGTCAAGCGGTTTTCGATATTTCATGATGAGTGAGTGACCTTTCGCTTTTATCTTATCTTATCTTACATATAAAAATCTTCTGTGCGTGTGTATGAAAGTGAACTCCTCCTAAACGGCTGGACCGATTTTGCTGAATTTGTTTGTGTGTGTTCCAGCAGATTCGAGAATGGTTTAGATTCCCAATTGGACCCGGCAGGTGGCGCTATAGTCCGGTTGCAGGACAACGTCTGCCAGGCCAGCTAGTATATACAAATAAAAATCTTCTGTGCGTGGGTATGAAAGTGAACTCCTCCTAAACGGCTGTACCGATTTAGATGAAATTTTTTGTGTGTTTCAGTGGATTCGAGAATGGTTTAGATTCACAATTGGACCCGGTAGGTGGTGCTGACGTCGAGTTGTAGGACTTTTTTATTTTAAGGGCACGACAACGTCTGCCAGGCCCGCTAGTATACTTATATTTCGTTTTTATATTAGTATAGGTATCTGTGTGTTAGTGTATCTCTGTGTAGTTTGTTTATAACTAATATAAAAAATGCGAAAGAAACTCTGTCTCTCTGTTACGCGTTATTAAAATTTAACGTTATATTTATGAAAATATAACGTTTACGAGCTTTTCTAACTTGGAGAGTTATGTTGATGATTTTAATTATTATAATTCTGTAAATTAATATTTATTACTTGCGCGAATATTTTTTTTATTACAATACAACTAGATACAGGGCAGCAAATTGCAAAAAACGTAAGAATATTTGAATTTCGCGGGCTACCCAGACGCTTTCACCTTAACGTTCCGTTCCTACATCACACATGACTGTAATTTTTATTTTTTTGACAAAATTAAATAATTATATGAAATTAGTGTTTATGACACGATGAGCAGGTATCGTCGACGTATGTTTGTCACATTTTAATAATAAACATACTTGAATTAATTTATTCACAACATATTTAGGTATAAAACAATCAAAACTATTTAACAAAACCGCATTAATTCAGTACCTAATGGTTTTGTAGGCATTTTTAAGTATTTTTCGTTAACTTTAGTTTTTCGTTATTTTAAGCATTTTCTAAACGTAGATTTAGCTTATTATTTTTTTGGAGTTAGGCGACATTGACGTCAGTACGTCACTGACACTGACTGATTTTGATAAGAATTAACACATCGACTCGATTTGTCGTAATCGTAATTTTTGGATTAAACATAAAGTAATTGCATTGCAAGATTTTAAATATGGTTTAATATTTGAGTCTTAATGCTCAAGGTTAGACAATTAAAAACTAACCATCGTGTTCAAGTAAGTAATTGTTTTGGTTTCCGTTTGTGTTAATATTCATAATGCCTTCGAAACGAAAGGCAAATATCGGGCGTAGCACTATCAGAGCACGCGCCGCTAAAGTTAGAAGGATCCAAGAGTCTGATGAGAATGCTGCAGCAAGAAGAACCGCACAAACTCAAAGACAAGCTGCTCTTAGAAAATTGACGAATCCTGAGAAGCCATCACCTAGCCCGACAGTAGATGATGAACAACAAGAATCTCCTGAAGTTGCTGAAGATGAAACTTTAAAGCCTGAAGAAAAAGGAATGACAAGCGAAAAATCGTCTAAAGTCAAAAAACCATCATGTCCTAGCCAAACTAAAGAAAGTGCAACACCAGAAACGTAATGCAGAGGGTGGTGATAATTCACAAGTTACTCAGATTATATGTATACAAAATATATTATGCAAATGAAGTCGCAAAAAGAAGAAATGGAGAAAAAACGAATGGGCAAATGATGTATATTTTAAATAGTGTTTGCCTTAGCTAATCAGGTATTTGTCTTTACCTAGACAAAATGTGAGTGATCAATAGATACTTCTCAACTATCTGGAAATACTGGTGTAGAGTTATTTAGTATATTATGTACTATTCTATAATAATATTATACATAGGTAAAGTTTGTAAGTTTGGATGTAGCCGGTAATCTCCAAAACTCCTCATCTGATTTTTATTATCATAAAATTAGGGATCCATAAGAACATTCACATGGACAAAGTTTGTACAAATATTTGCCTTCTTTGGATGTTGCAAAATATACCCTATTTTTTTATTAAACGAAACTTGAGTGACAATAGTCGGACGAACCCGGCAACACAGTGAGTTAATCTGTTGTTCTCAATCTATAAAATGTACCCTATTACTATTACAATAAAGTTCATATTATCCAAATGAGGCGAATATTTGGACGAATACGCCATGTGAAGATAAAACATCTTGTCAAAAGTAGTTTGCATGTACCATTAACAATATATGCTTATAAGTACAGATGCCCAGCAAGCCATATCAAACTGTAAAATTTTCCCAATTTAATATGAACCTTAACCTTTTGCCTTAAAGTCGAAAATCTATCAAAGAAATTTGACAGCTATCTTGTCTGCTCAATGTGCTGGCCTCTGTACCAACTGCAAAAGAGAGCATGTGTCCGTCTGTTTTTTAGATTGTCAAGGTATAACTGGAACTCAGTATCTGACATACTAATGCATCAAAGTTATAAGTAGCATTTATTTCAATTATAACATTCTCAGGTACTTTTGAACTATCAAGAATTTAGAAATTCATTCAGAAAGTTGAGGCATGTTGCCCATTCTATGTAAGGTCTCCATCTGATTAGAATATAAGTAACAGATTGTAGGGCACTTTTTATTCTGTGATATACCTATAGGTATGATAATTATATTAAATAAATCTTTATTCAATAATTATTACTACTACATTTTTATTACTTAATTTTTTTTTAAATTTCGTTTGAACACATACAGTCCCAAAATATTAATTTCTACATAAAAAAACCAGTTATACTCACAGAACTATCAGATGCATCTTTATTATTGTCCATTTGCTTACGAACAAAGTTATACCTCCAGCACTGACGTAAATAATTTTCCATTTCCTTTTCTGAAACAATGTTCTTGATAACCATCTCAAATTTATCTTCTGTACTAGCATCTACATTCATCAAATAGTCCAGACACTCTCTGTTTCTGTCAATGTCACGTTTTAAATATTCATAGTATTGGTCGAAGAGGGACTCCTTGCCTCTACGGATGAATTCGTTGAAGGCGTTTTCGTATCTGCCTTGTTTTAATGGAGTGTGTATTACGTCATATGTTGCGTTGAGGTCTGGATCTTTTTGTGTGTTTAGTTTGACATTTAATGGTACTGTGAGGTCTTCTTTTATTTTACGCTGAAACAAAATTAATTGATCAGATTGGAATCGAAAAAGAGAGAAATAAATGAATACAGTGTTAATTCCAAAGCTACATATTTATTTTCTAAAACACTCACACTTAAGCCAGAATGTTCAGCACTTGGAACTTTCAACTTTTAATGCAATGATTTAGTTGGCAATCATCATCTACCTGCCGTCGTCCCATGTTACTTGGGGTTGGCGCAACATGTTTGCTTCTCCCATTGCAATAATAGGTACTTTGAATTTGGAAAAAACAAATAACAAATTGAATTTTGAATACCTTTTTAGGAATTGCAGTCTTAGGAGGAGATTTCTTAGGAGCTTTTTGTGAAGGCCCATAGAAAGGTCTGGACCTCTCAGCCAGGTGTAGACTGGTGTAAGGCAGCCAGAACCTGTTCTTGGAGTTACAGGTCTCCACATAATAGCATAGTTCTTCAGTTACTGTGATAGAACCATCTTCATTGCCTGATATGCCTAAAACTGAGAAAATTATACATTTGCATTAGTTGGGAGAGATCTAAGAGATTATAAGTTGTGGACTTGTGGATCACAGGGTTGTCCAAAGGGCTGAAGAAAAGTAGATGGTTTGGTTGTATCTTGAATCTAGTAACTCCTTCATTCTATAGAATTTTGTGTACCTACCTAATCAACACTAATCATGAATTATGTGGTCGTGATCTACGATCTTGAAGGACCCCCACCTATAGTTAAGTCTCGTAGCACCGACTTTTTGTGGGTTACTACTTACTTACTGCGTTGGTATATTGGAATTCATGTTCCATTTATAAGCAACAAAAAATTGGTCACAGATAGGTAGTCTAAAGTGGGTGGAGGCTCAAAGAGGAATCAACGTACGTACTCTAGACCTAACTATTTATAATAGGTACACATGATCTAAAGAAGAATGTTATTTGTTATGATTATCAATATTTAAGTAAGTACAAAAATTTCTATTCAAGTTCTTCGGAGAAATCGCCGAGTATAAATTACACCTGAGAGATATAATGCTAGGGATTCCCATGTGATCGAGCGGCATTCTAACAAGAAAAATATAAACATAGCGTTTGTTTTATTTTACATACTACTTATTTTGTTTATGACGAAACAATTGAATGTTTACCTTTGTCGTCATAAAACAATCCCTCTTCGTTTTTCACAACTTGTACGTTTGAGTAAACTTTTTTACAAAGTCGTGCAAGGGCTATGTCGCCCAACTTCCAATGGTAAATGCCCGTATTTTCCGTCGTCATAATGAATAAAATAATTTAATTGATTAACCATCTACATCGTAAAAATAATCAACAATCTAAAAATAATAGAAAAGAATGAAATGAAAGTTTGAAATTTTTAAAAGAAGACTCGGATCCTTGATCATTCATTCAAATATCCGCGCGTGAAAGTCTTTTTACAGTATTTCCAGTATTTCAAAGAATTGACAATGAATTATGATTTTATTATTAGTGTTATTTTTAATTAGAATTATTAAAATATTGGACATTGCGATTAGAATCATTAAAAAAAACAGTAGGTTTTATCAAACACCGCCATCTAGCGTCGAGTAGCAGTACCTAATATAAAAACTCACTCGTCGAGTAAAAATAACAGTGCTGCCATCTGCGGCTGTGACTAAAACTACTTGAAATTGTTCTATGTGACGTCAATAGATGGCAGTAAGGGTATCGTATACTTGACAAGAATGGAAGGTGTGATCAAGATGATTCATAGCGAAATTCGAATTCAATCTCTTTTCTTTCTTTGCTTTGGGTAATATCGCCTACCAGACATTAGGACTCCGAAACTGCTACCAACGAAAATAACAACTGTTCTACTTGGGTACAAAACATAACCCTCCTTTTGGTGGCGCAGTAGGGTAAAACGCTTTGTCAAATTGTTACCGTGAACGTATAATTCTACTGTCTGAGTATACCTATCTAGTTAGTAGCCTATTCATAATACTTACAACAAGTACCTAGATAGGCAAACGAGTTACCAACCTACATCTAACCCCCAAACTGGGCATCGAACCCAGGACCCCTCAGCAGTTGCGCTTGCGACCACCAGACCAACCGCGGGGCAGTTAACCAACAAGTATCAACCTATCTATTTAGCCACTGTAAAATGTAAACCTACTTAGTGGGGCTAATTTTTAATAGTCAGATACATTTTATCTGAAGTAGAATAGATATAGGTACCAGTGTGACATAATTATTTTCTGTACAAAACCTAATCTCTTCAATAATTTTACTAATTGGTGTTTCTCTCAGATAAATTCGTTTGCGTTTTACAATCACAAACGTAGAGTAGCCAATTTTTAGGTTTTGTTAATCTTGAGCTTATCCCACGTTAAAGCTTACCGAATGATTAAAAATTCGGCCCTTAGTGTATTAGAGTAAAAAACTCTGTAAATCTTCCATTTAGTCCACTAAACATTAAAAAATACAAACGTTAAAAAATTTGAATTAAACGGAAGATTATTTGAAAAGTACTAATAAAATGCTACCTCAAAACAAAATAGGGTCCTGTTGGCTTGATAAAAGTTTTGGAGGTGCATTCCTCATTATTACTCATTAAATAATAATTATTTTAAAATTAAACTAAGGTATTTTTAAGGTACTAATACACCGCTAAACGGGACCATATAAGATTTGTCTATAGACCTTCAAACAGCGGAGGGCCCTGCTGGAAAATTATTTAAAATTTCGCTATAAGTAGTAGTCGTATGACGGGCTGGTGTCCCGCAACTCCACGCTTCAGCGCGTATTTTGCGGACAGAAGATTTCACTGTAACAATTAAGGCTGCTCTCTCGAAAAAAGCTTGAAAGAAGCATGCAGTTGAAGCAATTTTTCGTCTGCATTCACAAAGAAATTACAACTAAAAAAAATTGTTAATAATCTATATGATATGATACGTAATTTGGTTTAGCCATAATTTTTCTATCGGTATCACATAATAAGAAAAAAAAATGTCAAATCACCTCCAAATCATTGAGGTGAAACCATTATACTCCTTAATTTCTTATCAAAAGAGTATAAAAAAAACTTTTCGCCGACGTTTACAGACATTACATCTAAAAAAAATTGTTTGTAATCTACATGATATTATACGTAATTTGGTATAGCCCCAATTTTTCTATCGTTATCACATAATACTTAGGAAAAAAAAAATGTAAAATCACCTCCAAATCATTGAGGTGAAACCATTATACTCCTTAATTTCTTAACAAAAGAGTATAAAAAAAATATCTACTGCTTTGCAATGCAAAGGAAAATGATTTGGTTTTGTTACTTTTTACAAATATGTATTATTTTTATTATAATAAATTAAAAATGCGTCCGATTAAAGACTGCGTCTACATCACCCCCGCACTCGTCCACAAATTCAGTGCGGGCCAAATGCTCAAGGTTATTGGCATGTATGTATACAAGCCTTAAGGTACTATTTTTTAGGGTTCCGTAGCCAAATGGCAAAAAATGGAACCCTATGGATTCGTCATGTCTGTCTGTCCGTCCGTATGTCACAGCCACTTTTTTCCGAAACTATAAGAACTATACTGTTCAAACTTGGTAAGTAGATGTATTCTGTGAAACGCATTTCGATTTTCACACAAAAATAGAAAAAAAAAATTTTGGCGGTTCCCCATACTTAAAACTGAAACTCGTGTGGGGTATCTATGGATAGGTCTTCACAAATGATATTGAGGTTTCTAATATCATTTTTTTCTAAACTGAATAGTTTGCGCGAGAGACACTTCCAAAGTGGTAAAATGTGCCGCCCCCCCCCCTGTAGACTTCTAAAATAAGAGAATGATAAAACTAAAAAAATATATCATGTAGGTACATTAGGTACTATGTAAACTTCCACCGAAAATTGGTTTGAACGAGATCTACCTAATAAGTAGTTTTTTTTAATATGTCTTATAACGTAAACCTTAATTTACCTTTCATTCAATCAACTCAAATATATATATATATATATTTTTTTATATTATGTTACTTGCTGCTACGAAACCCTTCATGGGCGTGGCCGGAAGTCTAGAAAAATTATAATAATTAACCTAAGTAGGCACGTTTACGGATTATGCTGACTTGGAGAGCTAAGTTGCTGATTTTTATTATTATAATTTTTCTAGACTCTTATTATTATTAGTTAGCCCCATCTTTTCAGGTTTTTATTACCATAAAACCTGATACGTAGGTACTGGGCTGAAAATAAAAAAAACGTAAAATATTCTTACCTACGTATATTCTACGGAAAACCTACCAAAAATCTAGCATCCGATTCCCTCACCCCAATAATATCTTATTTCTCCCTACATCACAACATACCTACAATTTTCCCCTCTCATACATTATCAACATGAGATTCTATTGACAAGCATACCGTACTTATGTTTACATCGTGGCACCGAGATGCTGGCATCTGATTGGTCGATCTCGCGAGAGGCGTGGCTCGAGATCGCAGCATCCAATCCCCACTCTTACTGCGAGGTTGACATAAGTATATTATGTATTCATTCGGATGAGATTTCAAACTCTTCTTGTGTTATTTTATTATCTTAATAAATTGGTATTTTTGGTAGTAAGGGATAAGGTAAGGTAACTATAGCTACGTATATCTACTGGGTTATTGAGAAACAATAATATAGGATGGGTAGCTAATAATGGTTGTTTCGTGAGGGAATTGACACCAATTGAAACCAATGACACGCAGCAGAGAAGCCAAAGGCTAAGGGACTCCGCCAACAACCAAAAGGTAACACTTTTGGTTTCATCAATTTGAGGTTAAAATCATCTGTAAAAATCAAATTTTCGGTAGAAATACCTACGTATGAATCGGGTTGTTGACACCATTTTCCAATAATTCCAAAATACAACTTATCTTATAATACACTTTATTTTAGCCCGGAAAACCCGATTCATTTTCGATTAACTGTAAAATTCAATGAATAGTTTCGATTAAATGAATAGTTAGTCAATTGAGTTGGTAAATAAGTGACGTCACAGGCCGTTATTGTCATACAAAATCTATGGAGGAATCGTTTTGACAGCTCATAAAAAGTTTGTCAATTGATTGGTGGTGTCAAGTATCCAATTAGAGTAGGTTTAGAGACTCTAAACGTCAAACAATTTTCGTTCGGATGATTCCCGAAATTATTAGGTACTAGCACTTTCCCCGCGACTTCGTCCGCGTGAATTTGCAATATAGCCTGTTACTCAGCGATTGTGTAGCTTTCGATTGGTGTAAGAATTTTTGAAATCGGACCAGTAATTTTTGAGTTTATACGTTACATACAAAAATACAAATCTTTCCTCTTTATAATAATGGTATAGATAATAATAATAATAATAATATTTTCGATCAAATTTCGGTCAAAGCGGCCAATCTCAATGGAGACGAAGATATTATAGTGCAAAAGTAAGTACCTAGGTATGTGCGTAAATACAGGTGCATTCCCTTTTCCCTTTCCCTCACTCTCATAGTCCGCGATGAGATAACAAACAATCTGACACGACTGGAGAGTGATCAGGCGTAGGAAAAAAAGCAGAAAAAAAAGCTGTTTCTCATACATTTTAACAGTGCTGTATTGCATTCTTGCAACAGTTGCTTTTTTAATATTTTCGAGTTGATCCCATAGTAAAATTTCTTTGTATTTATAAGTATTTTCGAATTCTGAAAGATACGCAGTAAATGAAAACTTAGCCTGTTTATGGCCAATGGCCCATAATTATGGCCACCCCACTGGCACTTCAGCTTACGTTCTGAGTGATATGTCAAAACCTGGTTCTTTCTCTAATCACTTAATTCCGTAGCTAAATGGACTTGGAGGAATTTACTCGTGGAAGTACTATTAATATAAAGCGTTTCGCTTTTTTGAAATTCTTAGGAAATGCGCAATTCATTTTCTTATCTTACTAAGCCCTTCAATATACAGAATATAGCTATGCAATTATTACTTGATGTGAAAGTGCCGTGAAATTAATTATCCGAAAATTCACGCGTACTAGATGTGCCAGTGGCCCTGCCATAGATATCGTAGGCCCTGCTGTACCTTAATTGCGGAAGATCGGCTATTTCATTCTATAGCTATTTAGCTATTTTTATTCTCGTGAATAAATGGTTTTTCTTTCTTTCTTTCTTTCTTCTTTACCAAAGTATGTTAATAAGATTTGTCATCTCGATTGACTTGTCGAGATTAAGCTGGCGCTATTATTTTCCAGATTTTTTTAATGCATTTTATTATCTTTCATATAAAAATCTTCTGTGCGTGTGTATGAAAGTGAACTCCACCTAAACGGACCGATTTTGATGAAATATTTTGTGTGTGTTCCAGGTGATTTGAGAATGGTTTAGATTCACAATTGGACCCGGTAGGTGGCGCTGCAGTCGAGTTGTAGGACTTCTTAGATGTATGTCACCCTGCTACTAGGAGTCTAGGAGAGTCTAGGAGACTAAGATATACAACTTAGTAGTACTTATCTATGTCACCCTGGTACCTCTCCACTGCGAAGAGCCAAATTGCTGTGTCGAGTGGACACAAGGTAAGTAGGGTAGGTAAGTAGGTAGGTGGGGCACGGTAGGCGATTTTTGTAAGAATTATTTAATTGTTAGGTTGATAGGGTAGGTAGGTAGGTAGGGTAGGCTGGACCTGGATTTTTGTACCGATTTCCAGGGCAGGACAACGTCTGCTTGCCCGCTAGTTACTTATAAACTATTTGCTAATTTGAATGCGCTTATCCTCGAAACTACTGATTCAATTCTGAAAATTATTTCGCTAATAGGTAGCAACGTTATCCTGGAATGCAATAGTCTATTTTTTATAATCAAAATTATTAGGAACCTGTAAGATAATGGATGCGGACAAAACGTCTTATTAAACTCAACTTCCGACCAGGGGTGTGATTCTGTAAGACCTCATTCTAAACTTCGAATCTGAAGGCGCTGTGAGTTTCTTGATTGGCTTCAAAAAACAAAAAACTTGGTTGATAATTCGAATTTACACTAGCGCCACCCTTACGAGCGTGTCAGCGAGTTGAACTAAATTGACAGGGAGATTTTGACAGATAAAGTATGAGATGACGTAAGAAGTGGCATTCTGTAAGGTAATTTCCCCGTCACTTCGAAGCTCAGTTCGCACTCGAACCCGATTCAAAGTGTCAAATATATCAAAGTTATTTTGAACCTTATGCGAAGTGAGAGTGAATAGCGATGTGAGATGCGAGTTGTTGTTTGAGTTTTACAGAATCGATCTACAGCTCACGGTCAAATCGTGTGCATCTCGGAAACTGCTGGTTCAGTTCTGATAATTGTTTCGCTAATAGGTAGCTATGTTATCCTTGAGTGCGTGTTGCGGGTTCGATTCCCGCACTGGGTAAATATTTGTGTGATGAGCACTTGTGTTTGCCTTGTGTCTGGGTGTTGTTTATCGATCTATGTATGTATTTAAAATGTAATTGTGTATGTATGTCAGCTGTCTGACACTAATAGTACAGGGACTACCAAGTTTGGGGTCAGATGGCCATGTGTGAAATGTCCCCACATAAGTATTGTTGTTATTCACATTTATTCAGTTCATTCACATATTATATTATATTTTTAAATATTAGTAAAAAAAAACATTTAGATATATAAAAAAATAGTAGCCCATCGGTATCGGGAACAGGGTCCAAGTAATTATTATTATTAAGCTATATTTTATAATCAAAATTATTAGAATGGCCATGTGTGAAATGTCCCCACATATTATTATTATAGTATTGCCACCGACTTGCAAATTGAAAGTTATTTTATACTTTTTGAAGGCTTGGTTGTCTTTTTTGTTAAAAAAATTTACGCTTTTTAGTGCCTACTTCTCATCATAGAAATTAATTACGAAACGGCGACAGTAAAAAAAATCTGTCATCCTTTAATTTTCAACCCTTAGGGGTGGAATATTTTCTTGAAATTTTTATGGGACCAAATTTGAGGTGCTATCAATTAAAAAAAGAATCGTCGAAATCGGACTACACAAAAAAGTTATACATGGTCAAACATAAAAATAAATATATAAAAAAATAAAAAAATGATCATAAAATGAAAACTACTGGGCTAAATAATGTTAAATTTTTATGGGACCAAATGGCAACTATTCCGCATCAAACTAAAGAAGAATCACCTAAATCAGATCATAAATTTCGGAGCAATTTTTTTTTATGTACATACATGAAAACAACCTAAATTGAGAACCTCCTCCTTTTTGAAGTCGGTTAAAAAATAATAGCACACTGGTATCGGGAACGGGGTCTAACCGTCTAAACAATTATTATTATTTTTAATGAGCTATATTTTATTATCAAAATGATTAAGGATCTGTAAGATAATGGATGCGGATAAAACGTCTTATTAAAGCTAACTTTCGACCAGCTCACGGTCACATCGTGTGCGTTGTCCTCAACAAGGGAAAGTGTCGCGACTCGCGGCAGATGCGTCACTCTCTCCCAATTATATTGTGGCCAGTCTGTTGCCATTAATTTGGTCGTTAATTTTGGCGAAATAATAGTAGGGTTAAAGTCTTTCTTTTAGTTTTGCGTTTGCGGCGTCTTTTTGTTGAATTGCGGAAGGTAGGTAGGTACTCAATAAAATTACGTAATGGTTGTAGATAATGAAGTTGGTGGCTGAAAAAATATAGCCTCAATAGTTTTAAATTTCGCTTTTTAGTGTCTACTTCTTAATATCCAAAACGAAACACCAAAAAATTAAGTCAATACTTAATTATCCTTCCTTAAGGGTGGAATATTGTCACAAAATGTCATCATATCAGCCTATTGCCGTCCATTGCTGAACGTACTCGTAGGCCTCCCCCAGAGATCGCCAACCAACCCGGTCTTGGGCAGCTCACATCCATCCGCTGCTAGCCACCTTCTTCAAATCGTCGGTCCATCGTGACGCAGGGCGTCCCACACTACGCTTGCCCAGACGCGGTCTCATAAAATGTATAAATATGGCGTTAATTCCGAGGCATAATGAAACCAGACGACGTCGTCTTTAATTAATTAGTTGGGTTTTCAGGGTTAGTTCAGTGTTTTTTTAGAGAAGTGGTGTTTTGGAAATTTGGTTAATGGAGTGAAATACCCAATTGCCAAAATATAAAAATAAACCTAACGACTTTATTTTAAATTTCCTTTTGAAATTTCTCAGACGGAATACTATATAGAAGCCTCTCTTTAAAAAAAACAGGTTGCATTCGCATTCAACCTTTACAGTACCAGTAGGTAGATGAAACTAGTCCTGGTTTTTAACCCCACCTGTTAATCACTGAGTAGGTACCTACTTAGTAACGCTTTAAGATGTAACAATAAGAGTCGATAGTCTATGGTGCTCGGCGATCAATGTAATACAATCGACTACTTTTTACCGGTCCGTAGCTCGTGCCGACACCGACTCGCTTCCGGTACTGGGGATAACACAAGTGTTCATGGAAGTTTTTATTAATCTGATATTGTGTGCTTAGCAGTGGCGTGCCTTCCATTAAAGCTCAATAATGCGAGACAAAAAAAAAAACGTAGAAAGCACCAAAATAAAATAGGTTAACCATTATCTCATCTGTCGGGCTTGCCCTAACTTTGACCCTAAGGCACGCCACTGGTGCTTTAGTATGTTAAGAGGTTACCGATGCGTTATTCAGGGGCTATTAACTCATTAATTAAGAGAAATAAACTACATCTAAAAGCACATATTTCATTGTTATATCCTATCATCACATTCCACGTTCCTTTTTTTATGTGCCCTAAAGTCACTTAAACGCGTCCCTGTAAAAAATGACAAATAATTGATAACATGCATTTTTTGCTAAAGTTGACGTTCTATTAATTAGTTCACGTTTTGTTTTATTTCAAAAGAACGTTTCACTTTTTTATAAAATTAATTCCAAAAATTGCGAGAATTCTGATTCTGAGGCAAACACGGAATTAATGCTCAAAGTTATTTTTTTATTCGAAATTGGAAATAATTAAGAAGTTTATTGTAAAAGTGGAGCGAACACGTTGAAGAGTCTAGTGAAACTGGTTTCGGCGGGAGACCTTGAAACTGTTTGTCTTTCTCGTCGAAGGTATTGTCGTCTCTTTTTGGCAAGGCTAACAGAAGGAGAGAGCATTCCCTGCGATCTTTCCATTTTTATTATAAGCTTTTCGAAAATAACGATACTGTGGCCATCCATGGTATCTGACTCTGCGTGTACTCAATTCTTTATCTGTTAGATGAAACATACCTTATTTGCAGTATTTTCAAAGGAGTGTTAGTGTGATCATGCAGGTTATTTCAAGTTTCTAGAATATAACATAAGGATCGTTATATATTATGCAGCCGACGAAATTTAAACCTATGTGTTAATACACATAGAAAAAAAACATATAGGGGGCCAAGTCTGCTATTTTTATAATTTCGTCATTCCAACACACTCCCATTGTCATTTTACTAAAAGTTCGTAATCTGCTAAATTCATAATGGTCGACTATTGGTCGGTCGAATTAAAAACAATGACTGCACAATGTTGTAATGGTTGGTAGATCACTGATCAAAGGAACTGTCAAAATTTTAGCAGATTACCGCCTAAGTCAGTCATTCAGTTGTCATTTTGTACGAGATTACCATTCTATGTCATTTCTTTCAATGGCGTGTCAGTGGTTGACCATTGGAAAGTCATAATGACGCCATTATATTAGTAGATTCATAATTGTTGATTTTGACAAGTTTGGTATTGTCAAAATCAACAATTATGAAATCAATGATAGACCATTGTGACACTATTGTAATAGCAGACTTGAGGCCCAGGTAGCGCACACTGGTCGAATTGAGAACTTCTCTTTTAAGTTGGTAAAAATGACGTGTTAGTCTTATTTTAATAAGCCGTAAACTTCAGTGACTGCCTGTACACCCTTTGTCAGCATCTGTCGTCAGAGTTTTTGTGTTGTTCCGTTAATTTCTCCAACTTTTTTTGTAACACTACATTGTTCTCTCCATGCTGACGGACGGACGGACAGGTAGACAGAAGAACTGGGCCTGGAAATGCGGTCAAATGGTAAGCTATCATAGAGGAATAGCTACAGAAATAGAATGGTGAATCATGTTAGAGTCTAGACGGATTAATTTTGTTTAAGAATGGTGCTTGCCCTTTGTCTATATTTTTTTCCCTTATTTTGCCTGACTGTGACGCGTGACTGCAATGTACAAGAATATTAAAAAATCAACTGTTTCAAATAAGTGTTCATAATTGTTAGCCTACAAGGTGAACCATTGCTCTATGGACAGTTTTGGTTTTTAAACTCAACGATGAAAATATTCTTTCTAAAATCATGTAACTAGACACAGAATCTATGATTGAGCGTCCATGTATTGATGTATGTACAGAGGCCAGCACATCAAGCTACTACAATCTGTCAAATTTCTTTGATAGATTTTCAACTTTATTACAAAAATCATAAGGTTCATATTAATTTGACAGTTAGGTATGGCTTGATGTGCTGGCGTCTGTACATATTATTATGATGATATGACATTTTAAAGTTATGGAAATTGTAGGTAGTGAATTAATAATTCAAATAAAGTTCTCTTTGCTAGATAGTGCACCAATTGTTTGATAGGTATCTCACGTAATACGCCGATTCGGTTAACCATCGAACGATGAGAAATATGATGCAGCATAGACGCATAGTGTATGGACTGGGACCCCAGAATCTGACTAGATCTACGTCATTTTAGCATAGCTGAGAAATGATATAGGTAAACTTGTACGCATATCATCATAACTACATAATTCTCAGCTAGATTCAATTATTTTTTTCTAAGTAATGCAATATTGACCCCTTCGGCTGGAATCAGGTAAAAAATTCAAGCTATGCTAATGACGTAAGGTCTAGCGAAATGTCGCTAGACCTTACGTCATTAGCATAGCTACATACATATCTTATTACCCAAGATTCCAATGGGAATCTTGGGTAATAAGATATGTACGTGTGTCACCAAAATAATTTTGAAAAACATTTTTCAAATAATGCAGGCTCTTTTTACCTCAGACCAATACACTTTTTTATTAGTCTGAGCTTTTTACCTATTATCAGAGTCATAAAAAAGCTCAGGCAATACACTTTTAATAGGTAAAATATAAGTACTTAAACGAGTAAACCAATGCATTTTGGTATCTGTTAACATAATATGCCTGTTTAACTTACGAGCTTCAAAGCTTACAAAAAAAGCGGAAAGGGAAATAGGGCGCCATCTTTTAATCAAGTAGATCCTACATCAAATCTTACAATAGAAATTAAAAAATAATACAAATAGAACCATAGATCCTAGAGGAGAGTCAACAGGCCATAACGTCACTTTTTGTCGATGGCACGGGCCAACAGGATATCGACTATTTGAGATACTTTTTGTTACTTCCTATAATTACTTTTAAATGTTCTTTTAGTTAGAAACAGGATCTACTAATGCTTTGTCGTTTTTTTTAATTATTATAATTTGAATAGTAAAAAATAAATATTACCAGCCGCTCAAGGCGGATTGGCGATTTCAGACTAAATATTAATTACTAGCACTTTGCCCGTGACTTCGTCCGCATGAATTTTCTCAAGGATAAGGATTTCTATGGTACCACCCCATTTCTATATTATGACCTGAGGATGGGCAGCACGTCCTTCTGAGTACAATAACACCTACTGCGATCGCCAACAAACATCGGCCAAGCATGGCGATTACGGTTAAACCTCCCCCTTGGGGGAGACTTATCTGTTCCGTGGGGGAGACCTATGCCCAGCAGTGGGCGTCTAAAGGATGACATGATGAGCTAAAAAATGACGCTATGCACTAATAGTAAAAAAATATGCACATGTATAGGTTACTTGTAACGGTTTACTGGGAAAGCCCGTATTAACATAAGGCTATAAATAGCCTATGTTAATCAGGGATAATGTAGCTTTTTAGTGGTGAAGGAATTTTTTAAATCGGTCGAGTAGTTTTTGAGTTAAATCGTATCAAACAGACTAACAAATCTTTCCTCATTATAATATTAGTTTAGTCCAGGTTTGAACTTAGAAAGTAAGTACACTATGAGATTGAAAAAGTCAGATTGGTATAATTACTAGTGCCCGGTTGCGACCCTCTACCTGCCTTGTACATGAAAGGCGCCGCCTTAATCACTGAACTAAAACAAAAGGGCCATTCATTGGCATAATATACTATCGATTTCAAATAACAGAAAGTTACTACTTGTTTCAAACAGTCGGTTAACGTTACATACGGACGGTTAAAAAGTTACTATGACGTGCGATGTTTAACGTAGGTACGTTAAATGTAACAGGTTGTTTCATGACATAAAATCCGTCAGTTAAAGTTATTCAGAAAGAGATTCCATATTATTTTGATATTTGAAGTAGCTGTTTGACAACACAAAATTACGATGACTGGTCGGTTATGGTAATAGTAACTTTTTGACGTATGATTTTGTGAAACAACCCATTTTTTTTTATTTGACGATAGTTAGCGCCATTTTTTACTATTACCGGTCAGTAATGGTTAGTTGAAGCAACCCGCCCTAACTCACCCTAAACTTACCCTTATAAACTTGAAACCCAGTTTTCGTTCATACTTTTTCTCAGTCACCTAGCAGCTGACATTCCCACTATCTATCAGCTCTTATCTAACTTCTAACTAATCACGCATATCGTTGACATAACTGCGGTAACGTAAAGGTGGATGAGTGACGCACGCGCACGAGATGTAATAACGTTGTAATTATAGAGAGACTGCGCGGTCAATGTCGCGGTGAGTCATCGGCGCGTGAGTGGTAAGCGGTAGCGGGTAAGATTCTTTGTCGTTACTGTGTTGTGTGAAATTATGTGTTTTCTGTACAAAGGTTGATTGATAGTCATTGCTTCGTGATATTGGGTGTTTAATGTTGACTGCAGGCAGTTAGGAAATGTTGAAAACCCGATATGTCTTCTAGCTTAATGCAGAAAATTAAGTTTCTTTGTTGCGACCAGTTGCGACCTATTTGCTAGACGCCTTAAACCTATATTTCATAGTGTGTCCTTTAGGCAATGTTTGATACCCGCACGGAACAAGTAAGTACTTGTAATGCCTACGGGTAGTTGTTCCGGGATTGGTTGTTTGTGTATACGTTTGTAAATGCACCCACGATACAGGAAAAAAATCCTGTGTGGCAACGTTTAAAAAATAAAAGATTTTTTGCACTTATTATTATGGGATGTTACTATCTCTGTACTTACCGCATTTAAGGTAGGTAATTATATAAAAAAATCACAAAGGTTTCAATACATTATATGTAATAAGTTTTAGAAAATAAGTAGTTATTATTAGGTTTTACTTTACTACTGCATTGGGCTGTACCTGTAAAAATAGTTGTAAGTGGTGATTATATAAACAAATAAATAAGTAAATAAATGTATTATTTTTATTAGTTGGCGATTACGAGGGAATGGATAAAAAAATGCTAGTATGTAGGACCCAAAATTACCCCTCAGAGACTGAAGAGAAAACAAGCCAACTTACGTTACTATTTTAAATTGTTATTGTTACTCGCTGACATCTTGTCTCTTGTCCAGTCGTTGCAGCTTCACCGACACACAGACAGACAGACGCGAGATGCGCGCGCTGCTTGCGAAGCAGCTGACCGATAAGCAACTGCCACTTATTAGTCTTGATACTTGCGAATTTTATTATATTATATTATATTCATTTATTATATATAAGTCTGGTCTGTAGTTGCAGATGGCGGGACGACTTAGATGAATGGCAGCCTCAGGATTTGGCGAGATGAGATACAATATCGGAAGGGGATAGGGGAAACTTTTGAATCGTGATGGATGACAAAAAATGTAGATCTGTATTTTCTTTTTAATTATTAAAAGTAAATAAACTTAGAACTTATAGCGGCAGGTTGTCGCTCGTTGTGGTGTTCTATGGGGGAGGCCTATGTTCAACAGTGGATGTGTTTTGGCTGATAATGATGATGAAACTTACTTAGACAATATTATATCTAACTAGACACATTATATCATCCATGGAACCCGTGAGGGAATTAGAAGAGAACCATAGAAGAAGAAATATAAAGTTAAGGCCGCGAATGAAGTAGACACGGATGCCGATTCTGTTGTGCACGAACTAAATTCATTTTAAGCTATTTATATCTCTTTCTCTCCACAATAAAATAAGAAAGAGACAGAAATGAATAAGTGCTGTCAATTTAAGTTGATCTAAAATGTTCATACAATTATAGTTGTCATTTCAGAACGTATTGATTAAAAACACTGCGAAGTTCAAGGGAAAAATTAATTTGACATCTCTAACTTAGTCCTTGTCTGTTGCCGTCCTTTTCTTCAGCTGCCTGGTAGTAAGTGATGCCAAATGTCTACTAATTTTGGCACGGCGTAAGTATCATTTCTACATTGATGACTAGTCATTCTATTTAATAATACATTTCTTAATTTCATTGCGGGATCGAAGACAGATGATCGTTGATATTTATTGCTTCGGCGCTTTTATAGTGGTCGCCACTATCGATTCTAGCTTTCAGGAGATGCAGTGGTTTAGGAAAAACGTGGCGAGCAAGACCCAATAATAAAAAATCTCCAAGAAATCCTTTATCCTCTAACATTCCAAGTACCAAAACACTTCACTCCCTCAACCAGCGCACGCGCCGCGGCAGATGTTCGCAGCATCTGTCCGCGCACACAGAGGCGATGCTCATCTCATCGCACGCACACATACACAACAACCTGCTGCCCAGCTGATCGCTACCTGGCGGTTTTTTGTAGTTTTTTGTTTGATAGATTTTGTTTGTCCAAATCGATATAATCAAGGAATTTTGGTTTTTAGGATCTTATAAGAATACAATCTACGCGGCATGGCGTTAATATTGCTCTTTGTAATTGATATTAAATTAAAATCTTATTGGAATAAAGATGTCAATTAGCAAGGTCTTAACGTTCTGGTTTAAGAAGCAATCAAACTGTAAACCATTTATTTCAAATAAACCATTTACAGGTACTTTTGAATTGTCAAAGAGACAGTCAGTCAGAAAGTTGAAGCAAGTTGCTCGTTTCAAACAGTAGGATACATTGGTTTTCTAGTCCTAAGCAAAACTATTGCTGTCCGTTATGCTTCTTAAGACTCCTTCGTAAATAAGAGTGCACATTCAGCCGGTCTGTTCTACAAAAAGCTTCTTCAGTGAATTTCGGTGAAGTGCAGCTCACCTCAAACACACTCTTTCACTCAAAGTTTTCATAAGCCAACGACAGTGATTATAAAAGTTCGATTTTGATGAAATTTGGTATGTACATAGCTCGATTCCTGGGATAGGACATAGGTTGTCGCGGGCAAAAGTATGTCCTATAAAATTCTATCATTCTGTCAAACTCTAATTTTCTCTATTAGGAGAGCCTTCCAAACTGATGGCTAGATACTGAACAGAGTTGGGAAAAGGCGATGCTGGTTGAGTCATTCATTACGCAATACACCTTTAAAAACTTAGCGTTACAAACCCTCTATGGTAAACCAGCCTACAGATAATCAGTAAGCAAAAATCCACGTAATTACTTGTCAATGTTTTCGTTAACTTTACACCTGGACTATATTATTAAATGCACCTGTTGTTTGTCCAAAACTACCGTATTTGACCCAGAGACCTTAATTTGACCATACTACCTAACTTAAATGACTTCAACGTTACAATGTCCTTCATTTTTATTTTAATAAGTGTTGTTTTTTATGGTGATCACAATTTAATATTTATAAAGGACGACGATACATTTTTTTTTATCGCATTATATGTATTTTTGATACAGTATTTTGTTTTAAGTGTTTTTTATTCGCCAAATGAACGGAAATGGATGGAAAGGTTATGAGGCTTCGTTTATTAATGATATCATTTTTGTTAAATCGATTCATTCGCGCTTCGGTGAAATGTTCTTTGTGTTAAAAACAATTGCATGCAAGCTGGTGTTACCATGTCTGGAAACAAAGAATTAAACGTAGATTGCTATCACATTTCGGCACATAACTCATGATCTGGCTCAAAATAAGCCTTGTTACCTGGTCAAGACAATATAAATTAACAGCCATTTGTAGCCAAACACAGTTCTTTTTCTCTTTTTGAATTCAAAACCATATTACCTAGATAACAAAAAAAAAAAAAAAAAAAAATCAACTACCAAAAAAATATAGATAGTGCGGAGCAAGCCAACGCAAAATCCAATTCCCAATACGCAACTCCCTAGTCCCTAGTGTTGGGTCATCGTCCGGGAAATCCGTATGAGCGGCAGGTGGGCGGCACACGGCATACGGCAGCTGCGGGATTTAACTGCCCATCACTATCTGCTAGTATCTAGCCGATGGGGGATCACCCTTGGTGGCGGTTACCACCAAGAATCTTGTTCAAATGTCAAAGTTTATTGAACGATTTTAACAACTCGTTCAGAATAATTTAGGTTATAGATTTTTGGTGGCCGTCTATTTGTTATTGGCATTATTCTCAAATACTCAATACTGAATACTTTATTACATTCCACAATTTGAGCTTTAAATGGTAACTCATATAATAGATCATTTGGGACCCTGTTGGGCACAGTAAATAAGCAAGTAGGAGAGGAAGCTTATCATCAAATATTATTAAAATTAATAGGGAGCTGATATTATAATAGCATAACTTAGCTTTTTTTTTGATAATCTACTAGGTACATAACAAATAAAATACCCTATATTTTGGCCACAATTAATTTATGAACTATCTGCGACTTATTAGAACGACAACTGAATTTACTAATTCAAAACATTGTTAATAATGATACCACAGTTGATAAAATTATAAATTAAATGGACAGCGAAATAAGTAGGTGCCTACGTATTTTATAAAGAAAATAGGTCATGAGAATCATTGTACTCTATGGTACTTTGTTGTCCTGACAGCATAAGAGCAAAGTTCTCATCTGACTCAATGCATACGAGCTCTTATAGTATTTATATGTAAATGCAAGTAAGTATGATAATTTTAATAAAACATCTATTCATAATTGGTATTGCACAAGTATGTTCTTATGATCTACTTTCTTAAATTAATGAGCTAGATTAGCAGCATCCATTTCGTCAATGATAATATAATAAAATAAGAACTCATTCATTAGGTATCCTATTAACGATATTCCTAACAATCTAAGAAGTCGTATTTGACATATTTAAATATTAATCAACGATTTATTCATGTTCTTGAGTGACTTTCTATGCGTGAGGCTTATGTTCAACAGTAGACGTCTTTCAGATGATGATTATGAAGTAGACGTTGATTCAAAATTCGGCAAAAGAAACGACAAATCGGATCTTTTCGGTCGGTCTTCTTAGATTTTTGGATTAGGAATAATATTATAATTGATGAACTGCCAAGTTATTCTAAGCAAGTCATTTATTAAGTAAATAACCAAGAACTCCCTCTAATCCAGTAGAATTTGGTGAAAGAAAACCCTCTAATCAACATTCCCCGCATAGTTATATCCACTAGTTTCATTCACCCATACAAAAGCAAACTACTTTTAATAACAACTCCAATCATACGCTGCAACGTCTGTAACCACAACAATTTAATTACTAAATTCGTATTAAAGTGCGTACGCGCATGAGTCAGAGTCTGCGAAGGGGAGATTAATACAAAAATATTCAAAACATTCCAACCGCCGTGACAGACAGACGTGTGACTCATATCGTTTGTTGAATCATTTTATTGTCTGCAGTGTATGTTTAATGACAATATAAAAACTATTTTATATGAAAAAAAATGCCATATTTTGTCACCTTTATCGTTCCATAAAACAATATACCTAGTAGGTTCTTAAGTATCAAGATTCATAGGTTGTTCTAGAAGCTTGAGTTATTCGTTGTTCAGTGTTCAGCTGTTCACAGTCAAAGAATGGACCTCCCCTAATCTTCTAGTTAGTGTAGCCAGCCTCATCCCACTTTTATTCCAATTGCCTATGCAAATACTCCATAAAAAAATCAATCGCCTAAGAAGTACAATCTATTGAGAATTCAAATCACTTCACAATAAAAACTGTAAGTATATTACGATCATGTATCGTTTTCAATAAAACTAGAAGTTTAAATAGAAAAAACGTGAGACAATGGTAGGTAATTGAATCTTATTAGATTCTTATTGATCCATGGCGCTAATCCGAGTGAAGGAATGTTATGAATTTGCATTGGTATAATAAATATGTAAAGAAATTAAAGAGCAAGTACAATAAGAAAAACAAAACAACACCTTTTTCATCAAAAGGAACAAATACCAAATTACAACTAAAACATTCATATAATCGACTAAATTAAATCGATTATTTTACCGATTATACCGTAAAACATTCAATAAAAAGTCCAAGACTCAAGACACCGAGAATCGAGACAATACAATCTCATTTGAATCTCATGAGTGAACGCAAGGTGTTTGAGCACGCGTCGCACCTGCGCCGTGTCAATGCACCTCGTTACTCCGAGAGATTGATATTACATAAAAGGATTATTTCATTGAAGCAGGTTTTTTTAAATGGTATTTTTTGTTAATTATACTGGTATTATTATGTAAAGGTTCATTGACGGAAATTCTTAATGCCTGCTGTAGGTACTTTAAATGCATTGTATGTTATGAAGATTTGTCATCTCGATTCATTTGTCGAGATAAAGCTTGTTAATTGTGCAGATTTTTTTTAATTTTTTTACATAGTATAAATCAAAGTCGCTCCCGTTGTCTGTACGCTTTGATCTTTTAAACTCCTCAACGGATTTTAATGCAGGTTTCATCAATAGCTAGAGTGATTCAAGAAGAAGGGTTATACGTCTGTAATACTAGGCTAAGCAGAAAATTTGTAGTAACAGCCTGTGAGCTGTTACTACAAATTTGTTACTACAAATCTGCGATCTGGACACATGCCGCTCAATAATTTTGGATTCCTAATGAAAAAAACTGATTCACCGAATTGTGAGGTGTGTGGCGCACACTGGAGGATGTTACACATTTATTGACGGAGTGTGTTAGATATCAGTCTGCGAGAGAGGATCTACGTAGAGAGCTCGACATAAATATGAATGATGTTTGCATTGTTCCATCATATTTTGGCGATACCTAACTCCGGAGCTGCCTATAGTTTAATTAGGTTTGTTTTGTTAAGATTTACATTATAAGGTCCGATAAGACTGGCATATACATCGGTATAAAAGTCCTTATTAATAAATAAAGAGAAAAAAAAAAGTTTATAAGTACGTATAGTTTGATATACATAGCACCCGTACGAAGCCGGGGCGGGTCGCTAGTTTATTATAAATCTGTTTGTTTATTTGAACTCGCTAATCGCCTGAATTACTGGTCCGCTTCTGAAAATCCTTTCGCTAATAGCAAAATACGTTATTCTTGAGTGCCATTGGCTATATTTTGTGATATATACTTCACGTCCACGCTGACGCTAGTAAAATAATAAACTTTTTCGTACTGGAAAAGCCACTTACCTTGCTATTCCAAGGATTTTTTTTTCAGAGTAGACCGGCTGTTCCGTTTAAAGAAAGAATGATCAGCCTCAGGCATATCCACATCAGTCGATTTCAGGAGGCTTACCATAAACTTTCATAATATTTGCCAAGTACAGGGCAGGTCAACTCAGTGTGTAAACCTGACAGGTTTCGATTTTCGATTTAATTAATACAGGTCAACAAAATACAGTTTTTCACGGCTGTAACTTATAACAGCAGGGCAGTTCAACTGTCGAATGTAAAAATGTCAAAAAAGACTGGATGGTACGGAGTAGTTGCAGGTCAGGCTACTGAAATGCTGTGACGTAGTCACTCACCAGCTTAGGTTGACGTAATCGCTGGCTCACCTGCTACTTGTCGCGTTAATGGTACAAACTAGCCTGACAGGTTAATTTACGTCAAGAATTCACTTGCTCTAAGAGTACCTACACGGTCAGCCCCCCCAGTTCTTAATAAGCTCCTGCTACGTCCTTTCCCTGTGAATAGCAATGTGGCCGTGTAACAGATTTATGTCAGTAAATATTTACAGCCTTACAGGAATAATAAACAAGAAAAACTTATAACTTCTTAGCGTGTCGATGGCAAACACGGATGTGTATCATGTGTGTGTTGAGTTTGTTCTTGTCAGATTCCTTGTCGTTCCTGCATGTGTGGCGTCTGCAGACTGTAGTCCTTCTTCCTGTAGACCTAATGACTCATCGAGTAATGAATTCATCGAGGAAGTGTACAGAATAACACCGTTTAATCGCCACCAAACAAACAGACAAACAAACTCTCGCCACCCTCAAAGTTACTGTAACTCCTATACTTAGTTACATCAGCATAAACCACCACTTTCAGTAACTGCTTAAGAAATACGCAAATGAGATGTCACAGTATGATAGTCATATATAGGTATTCAGGTGATCTGTGATGCGTTACAGATTGGCACCCAGTGTGGCGACAAATTGCTACGCTTGCTAACTGTCGGAGAGCGCAACTTGGTAGGTGCGCTGTACATCTCACTTAACACGGTCAGTCTCCAGGAAAACAACCGTGGACACAGCTTTCGATATTGTAACTGTTTGTGGTTATTCGTATTTTATTCGCGAAGGAATTGGACGTTTATATGATTTGCCCATCAACGTCCAAGATATTGACCATATAACCATATGTTCCCAATGTCTAGACTATTTTGTTGGAGTGCTCTGTGAGTTAAATTCAATTTGATTCACAATCGACAAATCATTATTTAAGTACCTAACTAGGTTCACTTTGAGGATTATGATGACATAGTATTTGTAGCGACCCTAGCGATGCAATATGCTGGCTGGCTGGCTGACTGGGCCAAGTCTGCTATTTTTATAATTTCGATCCCATTGTCATTTTGATAAATTCATAATCTGCTAAATTCATAATGGTCGATCATTGGTCGGTCAATGGTCTGGTAATAGAATTGTGTTATAATGACATTGTCGTATTGCCACTATTATGAAACCCGTAAGTAGAAATAGATTTCGAAAAACTACTACTACATCAGCATCATCATCATCATCGAACATCTATTCATGCTAGATTTCATTTATATATATTTTTACATATTATTTATAAGTGTTATTAGCAATCTGAAGTAGTAAGAAGTTCGTAAACTAAGCCAGTCTTTCATTTGTCATTATGTACAAGATTACCATTCTATATCATTTCTTTCAATGGAGTGTCAGTGGTTGACCATTGGAAAGTCATAATGACGCCATTATATTAATAGATTACCAAACTTGTCAAAATCAACAATTATGAAATCAATGATAGACCATTCTGACACTATTGTAATAGCAGACTTGAGGCCCTGCATACCGTCGTCGCCCAGCCACAATCTTACTGAACTATTTAGCCGAGTTTTCTTCTGCATTCATCGGGACCTTTGACCAACATAATTATTCAATACTTACGTCCTTAGGTTACACTTAGGTCCCCGTCAACGACGCCGCGAATGCAAACGTTTGTGAGGATGGATGAATGGATGGATGTTTTTACTCTTTCACGTTTACATGCCTGAACGAAATTAGCTGGATTTGGCACACATCACATCACCTAGCTTAACATATACTTTGGATATTTTTGCCTCTTGTTTATTTATTTATTTATACTTCATGCACAAAGGTACAAAGGCGGACTCTTGTTCTTGTGTTCCCTTGGATAAAGGACTTTGGCTTATTCGAATTCTATACTTTAATTATAGATATTCTATATTACGGGTTTTAAAAGACTCCATTGACCAAATAATCCTAGACACAACATCTCTAATAAAAAATCACCTTATACTAACCCTGAAAACCTGATTTCAATTTACTGTTAAACATTTTTTAGTTGCTTTGAAAAGAATAAATAGGTAGTCAATTGAGTTGCCCAAGAACTGACGTCACGTTTTACTATTTCCATACAAAATCTGTGGGGAAGTGTATTTTTACAGTTCATTAAAAGTATGTCAGTTGATAATGAGAGTGTTACTTACCACCCAATTCTACGCGGACAAAGTAGCGAGCAAAAGCTAGTTAAATATGAAAATGGGTCCATCCTTTCTTCCTTTTAAAAGGTACGATCATGTCAAGGACTAGTAAAAAAATGTCTAACGGTATTAACCCAATCTCATAAAAAGGGCCAAATTATTGATAAAAGAAATAGTTTAACAATTCGACTGCCATTTAGTAATAGTTTTTATTGAAAGTTTAACCGATTGAAATCACAACTTCCGCCGTTTTGTCAAACACGCCATTTTAATACATTTAATGGAAAACAAATGCAAATGGTGGACAATTAAACAGGGTCAAAATATTTTGGTCCTTTTACCTGTTTTAAGGAAATTAAGATTTGACAATAGAATTGTTTGTGTTATTTGAATGGTAGTAGGTATATGTAAATGGTAATGATTTTTTTTAAGTTTATTTAATTCGTTAGGTTGGTAATAGTAGTCATTAGCTTTGAGGGTGACCAGCATTTAAAATCATTTTTTTTTAAGTTACTGAATTTAGTGTTGGTAACGACGAATAATATTTTTTTTCATAGTAATCATCACTACATATAATAATAATAAAATTTTAATCTCAGACCAGGGCCCACAGTTACAAGATAACACATGCTTAATAATTGAAAATTACAATTTATGTACAAATCAGAATAATGACTTTAAAACGGAGTGATAATAATCAGCTGATGATGATGATATAAAAAAGACATCAAAATAAAAAAATAATTATAAAAATAATATAAAATAATCAGTTATCAATAAAAATTAAAAATAAAGTAATAAAATCAATTACAATTAAAATAAAACATCAAAATTAATGAAATCCAAAATATCAAATTACAACAAAGCGAACAACTCAATCTATGTAACTGGATGACGAAACATATATTTATGATTGTAAATTAAAGTCCCCGACACTCCGAGTTTGTGATCGTTTGAGCTAATTTCTGGAACTACTGGCCCGATTCTGTAAATTCTTATTGTTGGCTTATAATTAATATATATTTTCGCCTTGCAACACTGCATGTAGTGTCAGTGTCATCTGTCATGTGTACTGGTAGTTTGAATAAGAATAAATAAATAGCAAGTTGATTGTCTCCATGAACAAATCACGTTTTTCATTTATCACGACCTTTTTTTCAATTTAACTAGTCAAACCAAACCCTACGGAAATACGAACTTTAACACTTAGCCCTGAGTGTTATAGGCTATATTTTGTTATCAAACCCTTAGGAGGAATTCGCCAGCAAAAGCAAGCAATATACAAAATTATAACTACGTGTTACCTGCCATTACCTACATACTCGTAGATTTAATCAAAACATCGAAAACATGCAAGGAATAATAATTAACTTACCATAAATCTACCGTAAATTTTTTTTCTCACAAAAAAACAAGAATTATGTAAATAACACATTTTAAATACGTCCTAATGAGACTATTTAGTAACGGAACTCTGATTTTGAAATCACAACAAAATCCAATTAGAAAAGACCTCTATTTTCATACAAAATCTCTAAACTAAAGCTCAAGTAATTTTAGTCGATTTTTAAAACTCTAATTTAGTCGATTAGTTTTTTAACCTGTGACATTTTGCATTAATTTCTCAGAATGTTTCTACCAGTTTCCGGTAGATGTCGACAGTTTAGCATGCACCTGTATAAAATACTCATTTTTGTTATTTTTTCCGATTAGGAACAGGATGTTCGTTAAGTTGGTAGTTTGTATTTTAATTTCTGTTGATTGTAAGAAAAATCAAAGGACTAACTGAGCTGCATGCTTAATTTTTTCTCGAAAATTCTATTTTTAGCCGTGACCTGAAACAGCTTTTTGAAACCTTTAGCCACTGTCTCAAGTAAAATCAAGCGATGCTACGTTGAACTCACGTAGATCGTTAATAAAGACATCGATATTCCAAGATTTAGACCGTTTGTTAATTTTTAACTTCTGACTGTAGGTAACCGATCCCTCGCAGATTGATCCTCAGAGTTCCGTTTCTTAATCATTTAATCATTATGTTAGTATAATAGCAATACGGCTAAAACAACCACAATGTGAGTCACGGAAAACGTCCAGCGAAATTATGCTAGACCCAGGCGAAGATGGCGGGATGGACTTGATGCTTATAGGTGGGATTGGTCCACACTAGCGACAGAGAGGGTTGGAAAAGAGAAAGAGAGGCCTTTGCTCTGCAGTGGGACACTACAGGAGAAAATAAATAATAATAATAATAGCAATACCTACCTTATTTATCTTCTGCGGCGTTGGTAGAGCCGAAACTGTTTTTTTAAGTTGACAAAGATTTTGTCCTTTCTTGTGCTTTCTTGTGCTTGTTTTGTCTATGCTATGTATGTGTGTGTATCTGTGTAGTGAAATAAAACCATATCCTACCAAATAGTGTTTTTATTTAATAAAACAGGGCATTATTTCTCTGTTAATTACCTAGTCTTTACTAAGAAGATTGCAGCTCCATCGTAAGCCTACTCACACATACTCACATATCCCTGCGACTGGAAGTCGTGTAGGGCTTCCTACTCGGGTTACCTTCCGACCGGCCGGACATACGCTACATCCTATACCGGTAGAGTTCGGTTTGTTATCGAATTGTGTGGATATAGCTCGGTGGGATTTCTGCGGTTCGGGAAGTTGGTACAATTGTTTGTTGCGGGTTCCGATCGATTTCTACAGTTTCAATATTTGTAAATACGTGAACACTATTGGGAACATAATTTAGCTGTCATTTCTTAATTTGTCTTACCTTTGTACTCGCCCCCATTTCTACCCGTGGGTGTCGTAGAAGACGACAGAGGGATATTGACTAGAGGATGGGCAGCAACGTCCTTTTGAGTACCATAACACCTACTGAGATTGTCAACATGCATCGGCCAAGCATGGACCCCCTGGGGGAGACCTATGCCCAGCAGTGGGTGTCTAAAGGTTGACATGATGATGATTATAATGAATACCTTTGTATTACATTCTAATATAGTGATACATTTGATATGTGTAAGAAAGCTTTTTGGACATTTAAGTTATTTAGACCTTTTTTTCATGGGGAAATCCTAAAAACCCACAATTACTACCGCGAGTCGGGGGCCTGGTATTTGTTTGACGCATTGAGGACTCTTGAAATGTTTTAAAATTACTAACATCGTGAGGAAATGTAAAATACTTAAAACGGAAACTTAAAATAAAAGTTTGAAATCGCCAATTCGCCTTAAGCAACCGTGAGAAAAGGCCCTGGAGTGGGACAAAAATAGACCAATAGTATTGTTATTTATTGCCCTGACGTAGTACCTACCTAACTTATGTTTTTATTGACCAAATGGTCTGCAGTAAAATGTTTACAAATCGATGCTTTTTTTATCCAGTTGGAATTATTACTCTAGTCGGCTTAAGACAACTGTCGTGACTCGTAGAGCTAACTACAATCCCCCTTCGCAGTTCGCACCTTAGCTAAGGAACATAGGGTGTGAGACCCAACGACCGGCGGCAGATGTGCTCGCATCTGGACTGTCAGTGACCTAGCTAGTAGCAGTAGTAGCTCGGTAAAATGCTTTCTTTTATAGGAACACAATTTTTTTTTTACAATCAAAATTGACAATTCTTTTTTTTTAAATTTCGGAATTAGATGGTTAGTTTTAGTTAGTTACTGGTCAATTTATTACTTTCTTTTTTGTTATTCCTTATTTGAAAAATAAAGTTTTTTATTTTCTAATAATGCGCGGGATGACCTCCTTTGTATGTTTATAAAATTAAACCTCTTTCTATTAGGTTCATACTTACTTTAATAACATTTTTAATTAATTAAAAGGTAACTTCTGGTATTTTAGTATTCCGCCATATAAAGGCTGTTGTTGCATCTGGTCAGGCAGAATGTTGGCGGCATGTATAGTAACTAAATTACTTTCTTTAAAGCTAGTAAAAGGGACAGGACTGTTTAATGGAAATTTATAAGGCAAGCTTAAGGTTACTTTTAAGATAAAAGATGCAGATAAAATGCGGTAAGGTATAGTTTCGTATGGAGAAGAAATTCTAAATTTATTGAAGAATGATTTATTAAGTCGTTGTTAAGTTCTAGTTTTCTAGTTTCTTTAGTATTTTTGTTTGTTTTTGTATTGGTAAGTATGTACATTAATTGAATAATTACTAGAATGAGAAGACGATGAACCTAAAAAAACGCTATAGATACTACAATAGATATACCTATCTATCTACAGCAATATTGCACTGCATTTTTTACTATCACCTAAAGTCATGCTAACTAGGTATACAAATGATATGTCATACGATATTATCTCTGATAGATGCCGATATAAAATGACACTAACATTGCGGCACCTTTAGTGGTATAAATGTATGGTAAAACAATATTAGGTACCTATATATTGTTTATGGTTCAATAATATTTGTATTTAACGTTTGCTCGCAACTTCGTCCGCGTGAAAGCCGGTTATCACGGATGTAGAGTCGCCTATTAATAAGTAGCCTGTACCTTTTTCTAGATTCAAATAGATTTTCTATATTCAAGTAAGATCCCGTCCCGTGGGGTGTCCGGGGTCCCGTAGGGTGTCCGGGCTAGAATAAGGCGTTTGTGGTGCGGTTACCAACGTGTTATCTGCAGCTCGTCATGGTGGAGGACTTTTGGCCGAAAGGTGTGGTGTTCCGTAGCTTCCGCAGACAAGTGCCACACGATCGCTCAGTGAAGTGAAGTAACTAACATAGGCTTATGATACCTACTAACAAGTAATGTAATTTAGTTATGTATGTTAGTCTATAAGGTATATATTGTATGGGTCTTGTTACCTGAATTAAATGATTATTATTATAGCACCCCCCCATTTCATCCCGAGGGTGTCGTCGAAGGCGACTAAGGGAAAATCCGGAAGTCGGGCAGCAGCGGCTTCCGTGTACTTAACAACTTCACTGCGATCCCCAAGACGCCTGCCAAGCGTGGGGATTATGGCAACCCCTCCCCCCCCCCTTGGGGAGGCCTTTGTTCAACAGTGGACGTTTTCCGGCTGATGAAGAAGTAAGATCTTAAGTGATGATACGGCCTAAGGTGGAGCACGCTTGCCTAGGATGAACCGGTTCCCTCGTGCCTTGAAGATACCCAGATTATACTTATCGGGGAACAGACAGGCGGGCAGTCAATTTCACAGTCTGGCAGTTCACACAAAAAATGTAGAAGCTTGGTTCGAGACCGTGGAACTTCAACCATATAATGGTGATTGTTATATGGTTAATACATATCCTTTCTTGGGATTCAAGCTTAGGCTTTACCTTTCATTTCATCAAAATTGGCGCAGTAGTTTTGCCGTGAAAGAGCAAACAAACAAATTCACTTTCGCATTTACAATGTCAGTACTCAGGTAAATATGAGTTCCATTTGACAGTTACGTCATCATTACGTGAAAAATACAGCTAGTATAGCTGTTGTAATTATTTATTTTTGTTTAAGTAATTGTTTATTAGGGCATTGGTACTTAAAGGATCTTAACTAAAGTTCAACTTCATTTATTGTGCGAACTGTCAGACTGAAATTCATTGCCCGCCTCTCTGTTCCCTGATAAGTATAATCTGGGTATCTTCAAGGCACGAGTGATCCAGTTCATCATTGAGAGATTCATCAGGTGAGCTGTGGCCAAACGAAAGCTTATTAAAATAAAAATAAAAAATCTAATTAAAAACAATAAAAATACATAGATCGTAACTACCTATCTCAAAAGTAGTTAAAAGTTATTATATTTTTAATAAAACATTTTTTTATTTATTACTTTCATTACTTATAATGCAAGATATAATTACTAAGTTCGCTTCCAGTAAGGACAATGAATTACCAAAAAACAAGGTGTAACCTCCAATTGAGGTTACATGCGGCTACCACGACGGTATTACATAACTTGTGATCGATACCACCTGGGTGTCCACCTGCCGACAACACGTGCTCTCACCCTGCTCAAATTATCCGTAAAGATCACTTCTTTATTGTCGATCAAGTTTGTTAGTTTACGGAGTCAATGATGATTATTTGTACAATGATGAATTTTGATGCAAAATCATTACAATCGTTCTTCTTATATTGTCTGAAGAGTTTTTCTAATCTTCTACAGTACGGTCAACGTATCTTGGCGCGTCTGAAGTTAGCCGATTAGCTGCGCAGTAGACAATTTCGTTCCTAAAAGTTCTATTGTGCAGCCAAACAGCTAACTTCAGACGCGCCAAATTACGTTGACCGTATTGTACCTTCGTATGCCTCTTCCCTTTTATGCCTATTCAAATATGTACATTAATTGATCTATTAATTTATATTCTTTTATTTATCCAAACTAATATTATAGAGGAAAGATTTGTTTGTTTGTTGCGATTAAACTCAAAACTACTGGTCCGATTAAAAAATAATCTTTCACCAATGAAAGCTACATTATCCCTGAGTAACATAGGCTATCTATTGAAACAAATAGAGATCCTTGAGAAACGACGAATTCGCGGGCAAAGTCCTAGTGCCTAATAAAACTGTTTATCTTTAAGTTAGTGATCGTCCAGGCTAATCTCCGAAATCACTCTACCGATTCTGTAAATTCTTTCGTTAATAAAAAGCGTCCTTATCGCTGAGTGCTTTATGGTATATTTCATTCATCATCTGCCTAGCCTTTTCCCAACTATATTGGGAGTCGGCTTCCAGTCTAACCGCAGCTTAATACCAGTGTTTTACATGGAGCGACTGCCTATCAGACCTCCATAACCCAGTTACTGGGTAACACGATACCCCTTGGTAAGACTGGTTGTCAGACTTACTGGCTTCTGACTACCCTAACGACTGCCAAAGATCTACAAATGACAGCCGGGACCAACGGCTTTACGTGCTTTCCGAGGCACGGAGGAAACTCGGTATGAAAGGGATGGTCACCCATCCACAGACCGGCCGCGGCTAGCGTAGTTTAACCTTTGATCGATCAATCTGTACGGCTTTAACTTAGCCACGAGCTCCTCTTTATGTTATATTTCATTATCAATAATATTTTATAACCATAAAAATATCACGCGGACGAAGTAGGCTCGCGGGCAAAAGCTAGTTAATTATAAAAGTAACTATAATTAATCATATTGTCACTTAGGATCTTTTGCATTAACACTTTTTTCACCTCCATACAAATAATATATTAATTCACCATTTACAAAAAAATAAAAAATCGACACCTACTAAATATATATCCTTAAATAGTTATAAAGATGTAGACATAATTACAATTAAATAAGAAGCCGCCTTCAAAAACGATCTCAATAAATGTCCCATTGAAAGTCGTTAATTTCAAAACGAATGCAATGAGTATTAATAAGACAAGCTGTACTTATGAACGTATGAAGTACTTTTGAACAGATGTCCCCAGTGCAAGCGCCTTATTTGGAACTCTCCAGTGATATTACTGTCGTTAGTACTGCGGTATGATGAAAGAAAAGGTTTAAAATGTAATAATTTACTTTTATAAGTGCATTGTATGGCAGTTTTGTGTTAATAAAACATATTGGTCCGGTAAATTGCGTGGAAATCCACTAAGGTAAACTAAGTATGGTATAGAATGGGTAACCTGCGAATTACAAATGAAGCCTCCTAAATGTAGTTAATAATATTACTTAGTTACTATCAGTATTTGCAGCAGCAAATCACAAATTACTTTCAATAACGTTAAATATGGCGATAAAATTGCTTACAGTTCACGTACAAGATTTTTTATAACATTCAAAACTGCATCATCGAAAATTTTAGAATTTTTCTTAATAATATGTCATCGGCAGCGTAGTACGCGATGCTCAATCCATACCTTGTCACATCAATACTCTATTACCAACACGAGGGTCTTAACTTCGTGGTCTTAACTGTCGTAACGTACTTAAGGCATGTCATGGCTGTAATGACGTTAACGTCTCGTCTTGCATATGACGCGAGTACGTGACGTCAAAGAAACACAATGTAATGAAAGGAATAGAAGGGTGTTCCATTTTTTATTTGTAACGGTGAATATGTGCGTTTGTTTTGGGACCCGAAATACTGTGACCCCGACTGTACTTACGTACTGTGCTGTTAAGTTGGTCTTTGGTAAGCGCGACTGATGGACGTGGTGTCCTAGGTTGGATGTAAGTCGAGAAAATTGTTATTGGGTTCTTTTTATTCGGAATTTCTCAATAGTAGCCCAGAGTTGTGATACCCCAATGTTTCTGAAAGCACGTTAACTTTAAAAAATCCGTCCTAAAAGCAAATACCTACGTGTCCTCAGCGCCAAGCTAAGTTTACATACTCTATACCTCTATGGAATTACATAATTATAGAAGTCTGGCATGTTGGGACCGTGGCGTGTCGGGCACATTTTGTTTTGTCATCTTTATATGACTGTGGCGGTCAAAAGGTTAAATCGTTGGTCCTGCGCTTGATATCTCTCTGGTTGTGTCGACGGACTATGTGAAGAGAGAGTGCATTTGTGTTTGCGCATACACTTGTGAACTATGAAATCTCCTGCGTCGATATTTGTCTCCGCTGAGTTTGGCCGCCATGATCGAAAATTGGTCAAAATCTTCAAACTAATTTTGATAATGACATGTTGAGTGTAGGAAGTGTCAGGACATCGTAGTCAGAAGCTCTCTTAACAAAATAAAAATGTGAGGATTGTGTAGCATCGCTCGCAGCCTAGTTCGCAGCCGTGCTCGTAGCTTAGCTCGCAGCCTACCTCGCAGCCTAGGTCGCAACCTAGCTCGCGTACGCCTAGTCTTGAGGATCCTAATAATAAACTGACTGATACGAAACGGAAATGGATGTGTTATGATATTGACATCATACATATCGATGATTGACATCATACAACAATAGTATATTCTTATCATTTAGGTATATCGTTATACGTGACCTATGCTTTTAACAGATTAATTTCAAATCAATGTTTCAGTCATTTACAGATTGATACGGCTTTTTTATCTGATAACTAATTTGTCATCACTGATGTACTATCAAATAGCCTAGGTACTTAGGTTGTATTGCATCATCAGACAAACAAAAGTGACTACAGTATTATTCCTTTTAATTTTATTTTTTAAATTAAAAGTAGCTACGAGTATATATGAACTATAATAATAGCTAGTTTATGAACAATTTTACTATGGAACCGACTTTAAAATAACTCAAAGTCAATGCATATAGTACTTTTGAATTGTCAAAGAGTTACTATCGCAAGTTGAAGCTTGTAGCTTGTTCCGGAACGTAGAACGAAGAACAAGCAGAACAGTCTACCTATGTGAAAATAATGTAGGTGTAGAGCAATACACAAAACAATATTTAATAACATTTATAAAATAAAGATTAAAGCCATAGTAAGTTGTTAAGAGATGACCAATTCCAACCAGTTACTGGGTAATACGATATCCCTTGGTAAGACTGGTTGTCAGATGTTCTGGTTTCTGACGAGAAGTCAGAAGTCTAATCTGACAGATGGAATATCAACCGGGACCAACGGCGCTACGTGTTTTCAGAGGCACGTTCCAGAGTGCTCTGCTTAAAAATAGGGTAGAGCCCTCAGATTATGAAATCAAAGGCAAATAGACCGCGTGGAACACTAAGAGTTAAGCCACCAAAGCAAATAAAAATTCTAAAGCAAATACCTAAAACCTCGCGATTGTATTCGCTTTTAGATTTGTATTTGCATATTTATTTGTTTTTTTTAACGATGCGGCGTTTCGTGCTATACTGGCTCGTGTCATTACAGCATGAAGCGCGTTGTAGGTACTCGCTTTTGAATTTGTATTTGCTTTTAGGCTTCACTCTCATGTTCCGCGCGGTCTATCTGCCTTTTGTTTCATAATCTGAGGTAGAGCCTATAATCAATTTTCCTGAGAGCAGTGTTATTCTGTAAAAAACTTCCGATTATACTGAAACTGATTCTAGGAATTGACTGGTGACCTCAAGCTCAGATGATGATTTAATTTCATATGCTTTTTACAGATAACAGTTTGTATCGAACACAGAATGGCTTGGCAGTCGAGTAATCGAGTTGGCAGGTCTACTAGGTAATAAAATAACGAATATCAAAGTAATCGCGGCCAAGAGTCAGTCATTGATCTTGGATTAATGAACTGAATAAAAAATAAATAACGGATCAACACATGCGCAGGTCCGTTGAGAGGAAACTAAAGGGGTGGCAAACATTTTACTTTTTATTGATTTTTATTTACCAAACAATGTTTCTACCTTGCCTTTAACTTTTTTAGTTTAAATTTAAAGTACTACTTAGTTGCTTTTTGTATCATTTAGCTATACAGGTAACGTTTAAGCGGAACTGCGACCTCTAAGAGAGTTCGCACCCATGCAACTCTTTTCTTAAAAAATGGTTTCTTAGTTTATTTATATACTTACGCGTAACTACTACTTTTGAAGTATAAAGATAAATAATATTTAGTAATTAATAACATATTCATCATTTAAAGAAATATAAACGTAATATAATTGAAATAAACTTTATTTTTGTTGTTTCGTGTGTGCATTCTCTTTGCCGCTCGCAAAAACTAAAATAGTTCAACGGCTTATTGATAATTTACTTAGAAGGCGTCTATTTATTTATGTCTGTGGGAATTTATTTGTAAGGTTACTTATGCTGGGATGTTTAGGTTTTTCAGAGTTATTGTTAGTTAATGGAGATACCCTTGAAATCGTTATAATATTCAAATTCAGTAACCAGTAATTGGGAGAAAGCTGAATACATGATGTAATTGTTGAAATGTATTTCCATGCCTTGGCTTGCAGTCTTATTCTTATATTTAACTAGCGACCCACCTGGCTTCGCACGGATGCAATATAGATAACAAACTATTCCTTTAAACCAAGAGGAAAATCATTCCGCAACCGCAAACCGCATTCAAATCGTTGCGAAGTTTAAAAGATTTAAGCGTGCAAACAGCGACATTGTTTTATACTATGTAAAGAAAGAAGATAAAGATATATTTAACTATAAAAAAAAACTATCTTTTCTAAAAGGTTTACGTAAAAGACATCAACGATCTCACAAAGATTTTTCTTGACTTAACCTATCCTACGGTTGCGTACTCCTGGCGAGGGTGCAGGCACCTGCGCTTGGGCACGTGCCAACTGTCCCGTGTCGCCCCCCCCCCGCCCCCGCTCTGAGCCCCCGCACCACCCCTTGCTGCTTCCGCTGCATCCGGCTAAAGCCTTCGGTTGTTGTTACGCTACTTTTTAATGGTATTGGTACTTTTTTTAGTTTTAATAAAATAGTGAGGTGATTCATGAAAAATTTTTCGATCATGTTGTGGTATTTTTTTTTAATAATAAAGATTGCTTTTTGCTTTTTGGTTCTATCGCTTCGTATCATTGATTACCTACCTTGTTACAATATTTCTTTTCATTTCTTAATTGTAAATTCTCTTTCTGCTTCGTTTTTGTATAAAATAATAGGGTCTTCTAAAGTATAAACATCACAAATAGTCAACAAACCATTTCAGTAGCTCACAGGCAACTGCCAATCCATGAACATGAATAACTAACTATAAAAAGTTGAATTTGGTCTTCATACTTTAAAGAAAATAATACCAAAAAATCTTTATAGCACAAAAAATCATAGAGAACTTAATTATGGGTTTAAAAAAAAATATTACTAATTATAACAGTTCAGCTAATTTATTTAGCTACGCTTACTCAAACTCGCACTAAGTATTTTGAATTGTGCCAACTTGTAGGTATATAAGCTTGACTATACTGTGATCGGTTTTTCCACGTCAGTAAAAATCATTCTAGTATTTTCCAGAACTATACTAATTTATGTTTTGATCAGTACTCATACCATTCTCTCACTCCAATTTCCAATGTGGAATCAGAGGCATAACTGGCAGACACTAAACATTAAATTTCATCGTAAAAAGCATCACCGGGAGCACTGTAGCCAACACCACCAAGACACCCAATGCTCTCAACCGTTACACCGCTGACTTAAATACTATCGGTAAATCCGTTGGGCAACGGTCAAAATGACCGAACAAAAAAACTGTATCAACCACCTTGCTAAACACAAAGCGAATCATTAAAAAGAGACCACTCCATTGTCTAGCAGACAACGGACCAACTTTCCCATATCCAACTTAAAAGGACTAAAAATCCTTTGTCCATGTTACAGTTTTGCAAAGGAACTAGACCGTTCTCACGCAACGCAAAAATTTCGCCGATAGACAAACGTCCGAAAATAGGAACTGAATAGATGACGAACAATAAAATAGATTCGCGAAAGGGATTACAAATAATGCCTTGTAAGAAAGGGGTGGTTTTCTAAAGAAGGGTCAGTGAGGTCACTTGAGGCGTAGGGCTGACCCTATAACTCACGGTGCAGCGATTTCGGGGTGTTTAAACTGGCGTAAAGGGTTGTTGTGACCTCTAAGACCTTTTGTATTATGTGTGCGGGTCAGCACGGGTTGGCTACCTGGACCGGACGGGCCGGGTTGACCCTGCCCAAGAATGGACTATTAAAACGAGAACGGTGCATCAACGGTAATTTGGAAAATCGCGATAACCTTTCCCTTTTATAAAGTATTTAGTTGATAGTTTTGTGCAGCTATTTGTAGCGTTTTATGAGCAATACGAGTTCGAGTAACGACTGAATGGTATGGCAGTTCACAATTATTTTATGTTGCTCTTAAATTGCATTGAATTGTTTTGTCGGTTTTCATCGGATCAATGGAAATACGTACTCCGTCGTCAAATGTTTTGTTATTGCTCCAATAAATATCAATCAATTGTGACCTTTCTTTTTACTACTTAACCTGATTATAATTGAAGACCTTTTCAAGACTATTTTAATTATTTCAAAATTCAAGTCTTCTCGTACTTTTAGCTTTAATTTCCATTCCACATATTTTTAGAAAAAGAACCCTTTCAAAACATTCTTGTCTTAACGAATACTTTATACCGGCTACTGTTACATAACGCCTGACGTATAACGGTCATAATTCAACAATAATAAGCAATACCGACCATTCCATTATGTTCGCATTATATTAAAATCACATAAACATTTGCCAACGGCGAATCCTTGGGGCGTTGATGGACAATGCAAAAAATAGAGCATAGAAAACTATTTCCCATAAAAATCGTAGCGCGAAAAGGGTTTGGTCATACAGCCCGTCTTTGTTATGGCCAGTGAGAAATTTTGCGCTCGCTGAATAGGCTACAGTTAGAAATGGGTCAGTTAGACCGGCAGGTAGTTGTAGGATAGTGTTGTATTGTTCGCTCGCATCGCAGGGTTATGCAAATTGGTTGGTCACGAACAATGGAATGATCTTTGTGAGATGGGAAGATGGACGGCGAAGACCATTGATTAGGAGGCAGGTAGGTACATATTTAAGATGTTGAGAATTTAAGATATAATACTCGTATACCGGGTGTTGTTAGATTGGATGTTATGACGTTAATGACGTAATATGGAGAGTTTGGCTTTTCAATGGTCAAACATGGCCAACGGCCTTTCTTGTATTGTTTAAAAAATCTTCACCTGGTAACCTGTAAAGTAAAGTTTTTGACATGCATTTTCTGTAGGTTTGCATTACTTAGTACCAAATTCAGTACCAGTATCCGCAACTGTATATTTCTAATTTAGTGAAATTGATTTCAGCAATGTAAGAGTGTTATCTGATTCGATTATTTTTTTTTCTAGTTAGAATTACTGATTCCTGAATTCCAACTAGACGATACGAACTAGATGATATTCTAGCGTATGTCACTTGTGCACTGCCGCTGAAAATCAGCGTCAGCACTTTGTGTTGTGGTCTGACATCATGCTGAGCTGAGGCCCTTTTGGCATTACAATATTGTTTTCTGTTTTTTATAGTTTTAAGGTATATTTCAGGTCTCCACGCAATGGGTGCCTGACCTGATGATGGTCGGCGTCACCGAGGCTGGGCCAGGAAGAGGTGGCGAGATGATCTAGACGTGTATGGTGAGGGCTGGTTCGAGGCAGCGAAAGAAAAGAATACCTGGAAAGACTCGGGGGAGGCCTTTTCCCAACAGTGGGACACAACAGGCTAATAAAAAAAAGTGTATTTTATTTTTAAAGTAATGTCAATAAACGTAGGTTTCTTTCTTTCTTTTAGAGTAAGATTTATAATTTGTTGTTTATTAATCAAGTAGCCTTATTGCCAACACCCATGTTTTTTGGCTTTAATGGAATTAAGTGGGTCACGCCAGCCACATGCACATTAATCGCTGGGCAAAAGGTGCCTGAACATAGACGGTGTCGCTTAGATCTACTGAGAAAGAGATGTCCTAGACCCGCATCTGGAGATCTGGTTTCAAGCGGCACAACAAACCTGGAAAGATTCCAAGTTAATTAAAAAAAAAACTTCTAAGCAGAAGTTTTTTTTTTACTGACATGAATAGAAGCCTTACCCACTGATATGAAAAGAAGCCTAAAGTATCGTGGTTCTCACATGCCAAGGATAGACACTGTGCGAATTGAGATATTTATTTCTGTACCAACCAGACACTACTTATTACATTTTCAAGTTACTCGAGGTCACACGTATCAAAATTAGTCTTAAGGTGCTCCCTCACTTAGAATATTCATTGCACAGCCTGTAATGTTACAGTTTCGAGCATTACATTGGTGAGGGAAGAGAACCGAGCATTACAGTGCGCAACTTGATGTTACAATATGTAATATTTTGATACAACTTGAGCACCACTTATAATTGAGCGTGTTGTGTCTGAATCAATCAAATGCTCAAAATCGAGCTTGCTCAAGATGCTTGTCAGTCAAAATACTTAGAAACTAAATAAAACAAACAATATAATGGCTAGTATTGTAATGTAATGCTCAAAATCTGTTAATATACTATTCTTGATTATATAAATGAAAATTTTTGATATGTTTTTGGTTTTGTTATATTGTTTGTTTTATTATTTTTTAAGTCTTTGGTTTTTGTACGCCTTCACGGTATAGCGCCCACCTTTTTTTTTTTTTTTTTAGCGCCCACCTATGTTAAACCTAACAGCTTTATGTAGTACCTATGTTTTACAAGTAAATACTCTAATTTTGATTCCAAAAGTTACATTACAAACGAACACTCCAAGTGTGGGAGCACCTTAATGTTCGCAGCACGTGGTCAACTGCGAGCACGTAGGAACGAGCAGAGGTCAAGTCAGCATCTCGTTACTGACTCACAGTTCTCGGTAACGAGATGAATGCCCGCAAATGACATTACAGACGTCAAAGTAGTCTGTAACAAGTGCTAACTGCCCGATTTAGGTAATTTATTTCATTGATTCATAGTTTTTTGTATTTTCTACATTTTAATGTTGAGACAAATGTTTTTTTTAGTTTAATACTAGCTATTGCCGGCGACTTCGTCCGCGTTATTGTCGGTTATCAGCGGGTTTTTTTTGCACGGTATCCTATTTTTTTATCTAAAATAAAAGTACTCTAACTGCCACACTCAGAGACGTCACTTAATAATAATGTATCATTAACTTTAATTGACCAACATAATTTGGCACATGTCACCCACTAATTTTTGACTGACAGCGTTCTAATGTTGGTCGATTAAAGTTAATGATTCATTATTATTAAGTGACGTTTCTGAGTGTGGCAGTAAGTCACTCCATATAACATCGGCTAAGTATTTGCCGGTGTAAAATCCCGTCAAAATCGGTCCAGCCGTTTTTAGCCGGGGCAAACAGACAGACCTACAAAAATTTTAAAAATGGTTTTTTTTTGTCTAGGTACCGTAATATAGTTTCATAAGCATTTTGTAAAAAAAACTGTTATTTTGACATTAGAAACAGACACTTCAATGTTATTTATTTGCATGTATTTTATTTATTTGTATGTATGTATGTCCGCGATTTCGTCCGTGTGGAAGTCAAATATCTACCATCAAACATGTCCAATGACCAGTGAACGGGAATAAAACCAATGACACTTGGCAATATGACGTCTACCCAGTAATTCCTAGTAGCAAGTAAGTAAACTAAAAAAACACTATACCCTTTTTAACATTAGCAAAGATTCAGGTTTCTTATATTTGTTTCGAATTAATCAACAGATTTCACATCATATGTGTGGATTTTCGTTAGCAAGTACTAGCACAGATGGCGCTACATGAACGTTATATATGATTTGTATAGTTTTAATTTTCTTTTAAGTTTATAATCAGTGTAGTTCTTCCGATCTTTCCGATTATGCTTCATTGGTCCGAATACTTGTTCAGATCATGCATTGTTTGATCCAAAAGTAAATCTCTTAACTAGAATGATCATGCTTAACTTAAATTAACACTAAACGAGACGCAGTATTTATTAACAATAATAGTAATCATTATTTAATTATATAATATTTACAATAAAAAAGGGCGTACCTACATTAATCATCAGTAGGAATATTTTCCATACATGTAGAGCGCCTAAAAATAAACTAAAACTAAAATATTTGAATATAACTAATATTACGGAAGACGTTGCGTTGGAAGGCCTCCCACTAGGAGGACCGATGACCTGGTAAAGGTTGCGGGGATTCGCTGGATGCGAGTCGCACGGGAACGGTCAATGTGGCGACACTTGGAGGAGGCCCATGTCCAGCAGTGGACGTCTTTCGGCTGAAATGATGATGATGATGATGAAAATATTTATATTACTGGTGCGAGTTTTCAAGCACAGTTACATTATTAGGAAGCGACCCGCCCGATCTAGGTTATTTGAAACCTATGTTTCGGGCCACCGCTTTGTGGAGTTCGTGGCTAAGTTAAAGCCGTACAGATCGATTGGTCAAAGGTTAAACTACGTTAACCGCGGTCGGTCTGTGGATGGGTGACCATCCCCTTCATACCGAGTTCCCTCCGTGCCTCGGAAAGTACGTAAAGTCGTTGGTCCCGGCTGTCATTTGTAGATCTTTGGCAGTCGTTATGGGTATATTCAGAAGCCAGAAAGTCTGACAACCAGTCTTACCAAGGGGTATCGTGTTACCCAGTAACTGGGTTGTGGAGGTCCGATAGGCAGTCGCTCCATGTAAAACACTGGTATTCTGCTGCATCTGGTTAGACTGGAAGCCGACCCCAATATACTTGGGAAAAGGCTAGGGAGATGATGATTTCGGGCCATCATCACTTTATATTTTTTTAAATATATATTAGAACAGTGAAATTTTAAGTTTAACTGATATAAAATAATCTATTAACAACTATGAGAAAAAGCATATTAGTAATCCATCACTTATTCAACAGAATAAACACAGCAATTGGTAAGTCAAGACATAGATAGGTACTTATACTTATTCTGCTTATCAACCCGCATAAGTGTCAAGTTGGAGCAGTCAGACAGTAAACGAGCGAGACGGCTTCTTAATGATCCGTGGATCAAGGTGACGTCTTACTGTTTATTGATAAAGGCCAACGATCTTACGAAGGTTTCAATTAAAATGTTAGACAATTATCTGGACGGTGACTGATGTACAGACAACGAAAGAGAGTAACCAGGGCCTCAAGTCTGCTATTACAATAGTGTCAGAATGGACTATCATTGATTTCATAATTGTTGATTTTGACCAGTTTGGTAATCTACTAGTATAATGGCGTCATTATGACTTTCCAATGGTCAACCACTGACATGCCATTGAAAGAAATGATATAGAATGGTAATCTCGTAAAAAATGACAACTGAATGACTGACTCAGGCGGTAATCTGCTACCATTAGAACGTCAGTGTGTTCTCTTGTAAGTGACTTGGTGTCTTTTTTCAGAATGAATAAATATATATAACCTTAACTAACTGTTTATTCATTCTATACGTACCTAAAACGATGTAGGATGTAAGAATCTTGTACTAAAAATATGATTATCTTTGAATCTCATTTTATCTTACTATTATTGTAAGACCGTTTTCAGGTTGTTACTAAGGCTAATTTGGCTCTATTTATGTTGTTTAAAACAAAATAAGCCAAAGGAATCAATAATAGTTAGACGGCTGTCTCTTCACTAAATCCACATCTGCTGAGCTCACTGAAGCGTACTGATAAAGCGACATGTTTCCGCGATAAGTGCATGTTTAAAACATACTGAACTTAGTTAATTGTCCACCAAAACAAAGGAAAATTCCTCTTATTGTGTGGCAGATAAGGTTTATGTGGACAGCAAAGGTAAACTTGCAAAGATATCGTTACGGAGTGAGTATACAATTACATATGCTGTGAGCACATCCCAAACTTAATCTTACACCAATATTGTGTTCCTTAGCTCTTATTAATCCAGTTTTAAGGTTCAAAATCGATAGACTTTGGCTTTCAAAAAGGTAAATAAGTGAGCTATTGAGGTCAACGATTCGCACCTTTGAAGCTCATTTCGTTATCAGTGAGTATAAGAAAATGGGGAGAAAAACGACTGTTTCACTAAATGTGGGCAAATTATTCAACGTAAAACGTTCGAGAGAATTCGTTTTTCAAATATCCTTGTAATGAGACTATGGCCACAGTATAAGTATCTATGGCTATGCTATAGGCAATAAGTACGGGCATGTTAGTTGATTATCCTTTTTTCATGGGGTTATAATTCTTGAGAGAGCGTTCTCAATGAGTTTTGAGATGTTAACAAAATATTTTTTATTTTTGTATATTAATGGTAGGTAATTTTCTGCATTCATTGTTTAAAAGAAGAAAAGATTGGTGAAGATTTGCCCGTTTGTATATTAATATGTAGAGCAGTATACTAATAATGACAAATGATAGAAGGCTTAGTGACCAAGTCCTAGCACTTAGTAGGAACAACTTGCGCATTGTGACAAGAGCCACTACGGGACACTGGTGCTTCAACAAGCACATGTCCAACCTGGGACTAAGTGAAACGCGAACCTGCAGACGCTGTAAGGAGGCTGATGAAACGCCACTTCATCTTCTGGGGGAATGCGGAGCACTAATTCACAAGCGCAACAACCATCTGGGCAAACACCTACTAAGCCCGGATGAAATAATAGAGATTGCCCCAAAGCAGATCCTGCAGTTCATCACAGATACAGGGTTTGGTGGCGATCTCTAGGTAACCAATACAAGCGGCGATCACAATAGATCAATCCTGGTCGCAGCGATACCACAGCCGCATTAAAATAATAAAAAAATAATAATTCTAATAATACATACATTGGTAAGCCCATGTGAAAACCCGCCAAAAATGGCGATTAATAATCCGAACAAAACCCCATTTTGCTAACATCCGGCTATTAAGATTATAACACAACATCTAACCCTTAGACAACCCTTCCAGCGTCCATCTTAAACAAAAATGACCCTGTTTGATCTTCTCACTGTTAATCGCCTAACCCTCCGACTGCGACGGTCAGATCCGCAGGTAACAAAAAAAGGAAAACAAAAGAGACAATTGTGGAGCGGTGTCGCGGAACTTTAGGATCCGACAATTTCCGGATAAAACCGGTTTTGATGGGTTCCAACCGTCTTATGATGCGTTGTTTATGGTAATTTGGACGTTTATTGTTAAATATCTCTTGTTTTTTTTTGGACGTGGGACTTGGAAGCTGACTTGAGGCGAATAGGATTAGTGGTCGTGTTCTCTCAGTTATTACAATAAAGGATTTAAACGCTTGAGATAAAAGATTTTAGTTGTTATGGTTTTTTAACTGTCACCACTTTTACCTCGCCATCGAGAGAGTAAAGGACGCGTCTTTATTGGCCTTATTTTGTGTTATGGCTGCTTTCGTCATTGAGTGCCATGACACACCTACGACACTCCATACAAAGGAAACGATTTAATTACCTATTACTACTAATTAACTACTACTACCAAAATAACAGATTGTACAAATACGTACGTGTGTGTGCGTGTATACGCGCCGCTTGAACTAAAAGCAGTTTCGAGAGCAAGTTCGAGGCGGGAAGAGGTGAGGAACAGTGTTTCGGAGGGAGGCGGGGTGTACCGCTACTGTACAGTAGTACTTCCTTATGTCTATACTGTGGCCATGCTGTCCATTTGCGCAAACAAACAAACGTTACTTTTCTCAAGAGTGTCACAGATATACTTAGTGCAACAGAACAAAAAGTTAAACCCGAACACAATTATCTACTTCTCACTAAATGCAATTTGAATACATGATTGCAAGGGACCAGAGACGATCAATTCGTGAAATCTTTAATGTTGACACTTTATCAAATACATAGCTATGATCATAGCCATCCAAATTAGGTATTAAACAAAGATCGAAAATATTTGCAACCGTTTCAAAAACAATATCTCTTCCCGTGCAAAACAATTCTTTCACACTTTTTTGCTAGTCTCTATACAAACACAAGATTAAGAAGCTCTCGCAGTACTTCCACGTCCCCTTTACTAGCATGACCACTTATAATCAATCATAAGACGTCCCCAATGTCCTGTCTTTTCCCTTTTTGCAAAGATCCCTGCAAGCGTTTATGCAAATTTTGGCAATTAAAACTTTGCACGTATAACGGTCTTGGCATCTTTTGTTACTTCTGCAGCTGACGGTTAATTTTTAGATAGAAATAACATTGCAGGATGAATTTTGAAAGGTTATCCGTTGCTTCTGAGTGAAGATGGGGATGAAGTTACCAAGGATCTGCAATTAATAGAAAATATTGAACGCTATTAATAAATCTTAGACATAGTTTAAAGAGGTTATGTTGTTAAGAATCTACATAATATCAGTTGATGAAGAAAGAAGACTTAAACTAACTAAAAAGAGTGTCTTCGAAGTTAATTGGAATTCTTCTCCATAGTGACATAAACGGATACCTATGTTTTGGAACCAGCAACTAGCTTAAACTTTCTGACTTATTGACCGATTTACTATCAATTCACTATCAATTTACTATGAAATGGTTTTAGTTGAAATAAATGTTTTGGCTTTGACCTGAATAACGTATGTAAGTATTTAAATTCCCTTTAAAGAAACCAAATCATTGAAATCATATCCTAAGTGAGGACAGTTGTGCTAGTGACCACATTATTGACATTAGATAAACCAGTAATCACAGTGTAATAATTTATTTAAAGATAGCTTTCACGAGTACGATTTAAACTGAAAAGGTTCTATATAGTTCTTAGAAATCTCAATAAACACGAAAAAAAAAACAAGAAAAAATTAAGATTTTTTTGTGTTAACGTTGCCAGTAGCAGTAGTTAAAGTTAATAATAAACCTTAACCTGCTCAATCCCACATAGGGTCAAGTTTACCCCACTCTTTATACTGACCACTCATTGTAATCCTATTGACCCTTCTCAAATAACATTAAATTGCGAGCAGGGGTCATCTGGACCAATTTCGGACAAAGGTGTAAGTTTATAAAAAAACAGGGATTGGTCAAGATTTGACAATAGAAGTGACCCTTGAAATTAACGAGTCTTGACCCATACGGTCTTGGTGTATTGAAAGGGTTGGGATTAGAGGTGTAACGGAAGATGAAGAATGGGGTAACAGACGCCTTATTCTTCGAATTACAATGAGCTGTGTTGAATAAAAGGTGGGTATTATTAGTTGTACTTATGCTGTGTGTATATTTGAAACTTGAGAGGAGTATGGTAGATGCGGATTGATATTTTGATTTAATTTCTTTACTATTTTGCATTTTGTACAATTGGTTCAATTATACAATAAAGTAGGAGATTGAACCACAGTTTTAACAATTTACTTAGACTTTGTCCCTACTGTTATTTCATTATTTGCAGTCAGAACTACAACTAAAGGAAACCTGTCTTTCGAATCTGTTAAATTCACTATGCTGTACTGTCAAGACCATGAAAACGAATAAAATCCTTTCCTATTAAAAACTGAGCACATCTTGAGTATCAGTGATTGCATTTGATTGGCTATTTCACGGCTGTTTTCTAGTAAATCATTAGTAGCTGACACAAATACATACATTAGTGATTCGGCAGTATTTCTGATTTACTTCTTCTTTTCAAATCGATGGTTTTCCTTTTTGTTGGGCTACTTGAGCCCAGTAGGTAGAGCCACATTTATCGCACCATGAGTGGCGTTTTTAATGTCCTCTAAGGTGCAGGTGTAGGGGCACTTTGGGCACTGTAGTAAGTGGGCCATTGTCTGGTTAGGATCGACGCACTGACACCGGGTGTCGGTGGGATCTATTATCTCCCATTTTGATAGGTTGAGTTTGCAGCGGCCTACCTGGGTGCGCAGTCTATTGCGCTTTCCTTATAGGACACTGCGAATCACTTCCGAGTGGCAGGTGTTCTTTGAGTTGAACGAAGTTTAGTAGTGGTGAATGGATTCTGAATTACTAAAGGCTTCAGGTAGAATTGCCACCGTAATTCCTTCTTGCAGTAAAATTGTACAATGATTTAACTGATCAATTTATACTTATACCTATATTTTTTTAAAAGAATATAGTATCAGAGAGAGAGATAACGCATCCATTTAACTATATGTCGGTTTAAAGTAGCATTTATGCTATTTCCAACAAAACTATAATAGTTGTAATTAACATTATTTTACTTCAAGAAAAGAGACAGTTAAACGAATTGGGGTTTTGAATTTAATTTCGAAACGACAAGTGAAGCAATACTGAAAACCTATCAAGCAATAAAAGCTGATTACATTTCACGCCAATTTTGATATCCTCAGTAGTAATTAGGTCTCGACAGATCGATGTCACTTTAAAGAATTGACATGTTCGTATATTTCCTTTTATTACTCCCAAACATAGTTTCAACAAAACTGAGCAAAGAATGTTTAGTAAAACAAAAGGAAAGAGAAAACGTAATGAGAGAAATACTAGCACAATATTTTCCGGACATTGCAAAAACAGAATATAATGAAAATATATTTGGCTCTAAGAAACCTGAGTTTGATACTTTGGATCAAAAACGATTTAAAAGAGTATCCAAACGACCTTCAAATAAGAAATATAATTTGCGGGATTTTACTAAAAGTAAAAAGAGAAAAAATGTTGGTAAGAGAAAAAATGTTAAAAAGAGAAAAGCATGTTAAGAAGACTGCATATGATTCTTATACTCATAAACATACGTTGATGGTGTTGCTGAAATTGTTGAAATACGTATCTGACTTCTGAATTTAACTTGTCTTCTACCGAGTAGTATAAAGAACCCATGTCCTCTAAAGAAATGATTAATATTTAGTGTCGTGAATAATGAAGTAAGCTTAGCTGACCAGCAGAAGGTACCACTAATCAACAATGGGTCGCCTATATATGACAATGACAAGTCACCTGAAAGTCGTGTCAACTGTATTAAATTCCCTGGGTAAACCTCATTCGTAGCCATCCGTAGAAAATTAAATTAATAAAATGGTAGGTACTTTCATCATTATTATAACATTTTAAACGCAATTCATTTTAGCAACAATTTAGTAAAGTAAAATAATGGTATTTGTAATAAATAATAATAATAATTCCGTGACACTTAAATGTTTCTCTTAATAAATTTGTTCCATGAAGTTACTACGTTTAATTGCATTTTTAATAGCCTGGTACAAGTAACTGGCGATTCTTCTGATTACGATTGAATAGAATATTTCTAGGCAAGCGTGCACCATCATCAACCATAAATGCTCAATTAATATATGAATTAAGGCAGTGGTAAAAGTCTATCCAATATCTAAATAAAACGTCCTTATTGTAATATTTAAAGGAATTTCATTACAATTCTAATTGTAACAAAAGACAACTGCACTGCGTGCAAAAAGATTCAAGGTTGGGTCAAGACCTTAGGCTGTAAGCACTGAATGTCTAAAATTACCCCCTCGGACATTTGAGGGTTAACGAAAATGTTTGTATATTTAATCTTCGTTATTAATTATTTATTACCGATATTGCGAATATTATGTTGTTTGTGTTGTATCATGTACCTTTTTGTGTATAAATTAATTGACAACAAAATTTCTAAACGAAAATACGACTATGACAAAAAAGTGAGTGTTTATAAAAGCGAACGTTTTCTGTATATTTCCCTCGAGATGGGGGTGAATAGAGGTTTTTCATCGCAGAGGCGTGTCTGTGTTTAAATTTTACCGCACCTACTAATGTTTATTAATTGCTTTTTTTCGACAGTCAACATCAAAAATGTTGATGTTATTTGAAGAGGTGTAGATTAAGCCTTCTTTTCAAAAAAAAATCAGTCACCCACTCTCTCATGTCTTCTGTGTCGTGGTTGAGTTTACAAACATATAAACTCACATACATAGACCCGAAACAACAAGCCATAGGTCTACACTTCTACAGATATTTGCTCCGTGCGGGAATCGAATCCGCGTGACGCAGCGCAGCAGCCAATCGCTCTGCCACTACGCCCATCGTGTCATAATTTTACTTTCAGTTTCAACTAATTCTACGAAAAACTAAATATTACGGTAAAAAAGCATAATAAATCCATGTTTAGATTTATGGTGACTATTTTAATAGACATTGTAAAAGTTAAGTACCTTTGTGTCTGATAATGAACTATTTGAAAACATCACATACCTACAGCATATATATAATACATGTCAGCCTAATACCGTACACTGCTAAACGTAGGCCTCTCCCAGAGTTTGCCAACTTACTGAACCAACCCTTTATCGGGCAGTCCGCATCCATCCGCTGTCAGTAACCTTCTCCAAATCGTCGTGCTGAGGCCTGACTGGAATGGACTGAGGTCCATCGTGCCGCATGGCATCCCACGCTAAGTTTGTCCAAACGCTGTCTTCACTCGTAAAACTGCTCTGTCTACCGTCTGTCCGTCTGTAGACATGGTTCTACTTCAGCGTACTGGGGTGTGATTCTGTAAGACCTCATTTTAAACTTCACATCTGAATCTGCTGTGAGTTTCTTGATTGGCATTCTAAAAACTTGGTTGATAATTCGTATTTACACTAGCGCCACCCTTGCGAGCGTGACAGCGAGTTGAACTAAATTGACAGGGAGATTTTGACAGATAAAGTATGAGATGACGTAAGAATTGGCATTCTGTAAGGTAATTTCCCCGTCACTTCGACGCTCACTTCGCAATCGAACCCGATTCAAAGTGTCAAATATATCAAGGTCATTTTGAACCTTACGCGAAGTGAGAGTGAATAGCGATGTGAGATGCGAGTTGTTGCTTGAATTTTACAGAATTGACATACTGATCCCAACCGGGGACTTTAATTCTCTGACTTATTTGCGAATTCTATGCACCAGAGAAACCCCGAGCATCGCTCTCTCCACAGCTCGCGTTGAAAACTACATGACGTGTGGTATAAATTATAACAATTTACTTAAATCATCACGTCATCATGTTACCGCTCTACTTCTCATTAATGTTACATTTAAATATTACTCCAATAAACATTGTTAGAATATTTAATTAATATATTATTTTGATAAGCCTAAAATATTGTAACTATTGCGTTATTTTATAAAAATGTAAGTAGTTGCGTCTCCTTTAGAATCCAAGTTCTCTTTTATTGACTTTTGTTGGGTTAGGAGAATATTACATACATACATATTTACTTTATGGAAAATGGTTATACACAAAAAATATTTTTTAAAAAAGACAAAGTACACTTTTGTACAGAACACACAACGTTTGTTTCGGAAGTCGGTGGCAATACAAAACAACAAACAGAACAAAGCCACCGACTCTGTGCAACACTGTGCACTGTGTTCTGTCCTAAAGTTATTTAGGTATAGTTGTTGTTTAGTTTTTAAAGGCCGTTGTCTTTTTTGTAAAAATGGTTTTCATTTTCTGCTTTTTAGTACCTATCATCCAAATCCATTAAAAAACGGCAACACAGTTAAAACAGAGATTGAAAACACTCCAAAGATTGAAGAAACTAAAACTTCTTTGTTATATGGGCCCACTCTCGAAGCATACCGTATCCATAAAAAATAATTTTCAAAATCGATTTACATTTGCCGAAGCAATCGCGTAACAAACATACAAAAAAAAAACATAGAATCGAATTGAGAACCTCCTCCATTTTTGAAGACGATTGAAACGAAAGAGCCATTTTTTTCCTATAACATGATATTGAGGAAAAAAGATTGTTTAGTAACTACAACAATATTTAATTTTAAAAACCCAGGACACAAATAATACTCAATCGGACCTGTGGAAAATGCTCACGTCCTTTCTACAACTAGAAAAGAGCCGATAATATTCAAAAGTTCCAACCGATTTTCTAAAATAGCTAAGAAACACTCTTTATTAAGTCTTTTATCAAACAAAAGAAAAACAAATAGGTAAATCCGTTTGGGAGCTACCTAACGATGCTCCAGACAGATCCACTCGTTAAACTTATAAAATCCCTTTATTTTCCTCGGAGGTTTAAAAATAAGCCTTTGTAGCAAAGTTCTTAGGGAAATTCAATAAAATCACTGTTGTTTATGCTGCATTTCTCACTAACGCAACACTAGGTTGGTGCACAGAAGCGTAAATTATGCAAAAGTTACATAAACATAGTTTTGTGCATGGATAAGTAGGGAAATGGAGTGCGACTCGTCTTTGTTTTTATTAGAGTAGGTAGAAATTATCAAATTAGTAGGATCAGATAAAAGTAACGATTTTATGCTTCATTCCAGCAACTAAGTAACTTAATTATAGCAAACGTTTTTAATAATTTGACTGTTCATAAAACAGACACAAGTAGTTAAACAATCGCCCTGAATCTTTTGTGATCACGAAACTGATTATAAATGCAGTTGATATCTATACACACCTACAAGTGTGGTTATTCCAATCACAATGTACATTGAATACACTAACTAAATATTTACACGAATATCATCATCATCATTAGACGGAAGACATTCACTGTTGGACAAAAGCCTCGGCCAAGGACGGGAGGGGGACGGGGGAGTTGCCATAATCCCAACGCTTGACAGGCGTCTTAGGAATACATCTATCAACAATAAATTATTAACTGCCGTATTCGTCGATCAAGGCGTTTTTTCCCGCCCTAGCACTCCATTATTTACTACTCTATGTTTCAATATGGTTCAGTTTAGTTTTGCATGGGAATGTGTCGAGATGAAGTTACGTCGTCATTGATATGCGACTGTCTGCTGTTTTTACTAGATTTACGTGGAAATCATTGTAATAAACCAGCTGCCAAAGAAATGTTTACCTAATTGTTAAAAGGAAATATTTTCTATTTGTTTGTTTTAATTTTTTTAAGGAAAAGTGGAGTAAATTATTATTTATTACTAGCTGACCCGACAGACGTTGTCTGTCCCTATCTATCTACCCTACCATACTACCTACCTACCCTACACTACCGACCTACCTACCTACCCTACCAAACTAACCTACCTACCCTACCTATCTATCTACCTACCTACCAACCCTACCCTACCAAACTAACCTACCTACCCTACCTATCTATCTACCTACCTACCAACCCTACCCTACCAAACTAACCTACCTACCCTACCAAACTAACCTACCTACCCTACCTATCTATCTACCTACCTACCAACCCTACCCTACCAAACTAACCTACCTACCCTACCAAACTAACCTACCTACCCTACCTATCTATCTACCTACCTACCAACCCTACCCTACCAAACTAACCTACCTACCCTACCAAACTAACCTACCTACCCTACCTATCTATCTACCTACCTACCAACCCTACCCTACCAAACTAACCTACCTACCCTACCTATCTATCTACCTACCTACCAACTCTACCCTACCAAACTAACCTACCTACCCTACCTATCTATCTACCTACCTACCAACCCTACCCTACCAAACTAACCTACCTACCCTACCTATCTATCTACCCTACCATACTACCTACCTACCCTACCTATCTATCTACCTACCTACCAACCCTACCCTACCAAACTAACCTACCTACCCTACCCTACCTACCTAAAATTTTCTTTTATACCCACATACCTCCTCCTGACAATAACGAACACAAAAAAAAGAATTATCCAATTTGGTCCAGCCGTTCCGAAGTTAAGCGCTTACATACATTTCGGCGATTCATTTTTATATATATATAGATTATTTTTAGCCTGTATGGTCCCACTGCAGGGCAAAGGCTGGGACCATACAGGCTCTCCTTTCCAACCCTCTCTGTCAAGAGCTAGTGTAGACCAATCCCTCCTTTAAGCGTCAAGCTCATCCCGCCATTTTCGCCTAGGTCTACCACGATGTCGCTGGACGTCGCAAGCGTGCTCCACCTTAGGCCGCATCATCACTTAAGATCAGGTGAGTTGCGGTCAAACGCAAGCCTATAACAATATAGAAAAAAAAAAAAAAAGTTTTCCGGGACACCCACATTGTGGTTGTTTTCCCATGACCTTGCTGCCATATTCGTACAGTTCGGCAGGTCCGTATGGTGTCGGACGTAAAGAATAGCACCATCCCATATCTTCCCGTGGGTGGCGTAAGAGGCGACTAAGGGAGTCACCAGAGAATGGGCAGCAGCGTTCTCTGTGCCTTTGTAACAACCATACTGCGATCGCCAACCCGCCTGCCAAGCGTGGCGATTATGGCGAACCCCCCCCTTTTGGGGGAGGCCTATGTCCAGCAGTGGACGTCTTTCGGCTGAAATGATGATGATGCTGCCATAAGCTTGGCTGCTTTCTGAATGGATGTTTAAAATATAAAATGCATAAGATCACTCGTTTTAGTCCAAAAGAATTGTAGAGTTTTATTACACCCTTGCTCATTAGCTATATTAAAAGGACTAACTGTCCCGTTGGTTTGTGCGTTTGATTCCTAGGTTGGACAAAGTGTTATTGCGTTTTCCACTAGGAATTTTACAGTAACAGCTTGGAGTTTAGATATTCGTGGTGACAGTATCGTGTCTCGGATAGCACGTAAAACCGTTAGTCTTGCGTCTGATATTCTGTTACTCTCCGATCGTGCCGGATTGTTTCCCATGAGAGTAAGAAAAGAGGGAGTAGACTTGTGTTTAAACATACACTTCTGCACTATAATATTTCTTACGTAGGTACTCAGCTGTTCGTTATTGAAATTTATCGCCGTGACCTAAATTCAGTCGGGAGGACATTATTATAAAAAAGACTGACTAATTACTATTTAACATTTTATGGTCTAGACCCGACTATAATCTACTGCTCGTTAATCAGTACCTATCTCTAGAAACACGGTTCTTCCAACAATACGCGTCTTGCTACTGTTTTCTATGAAGTTTTGTTAACCCAACCACCTAACGATAACCTTTTCAATCACATTGACCACCAGAATACGGTTACAGCTAGGTTCCAAATAGCGCAGGCGCGCATAACATTGATCCCACATCGTCCTATTTACCCTCAAAGATAAAAAGTAAAAAACATATCTCCTCAATATTAACCCTAAAATGCACCCCAACATACATATCTCGGCTAAATAAAGGTGTGTCTACACAATACGTATGCAAAGTTTATCTTGTTAGTGCTTATGTGTTGTGCATGTTGGTGTATGATTGTGTATGCTCCCCCGAGACGCGCGTGTCTCTAGTCCGCGCAGTGAAATATTAAAAACAACACCTAACTGCCGAGGGATAGTAGGGGTGTGGAGTATTGGTATAAATATTCGCTTTATAAAATGGCAATGTAACTATAAATCGGTGATTTTACCACACTCAACACGGGCGGTTTAATTCATCATCCCCGGGATTTCCACCATCATAAGTGTACAGATCAATCATCGTATGCTTGAACAAAGTGTATAGACTATCGTCGTACATAATGAATACATATGACTAATTAAGTGTCTGAAGCAGGTTGTACGGAGAACGGCCACGCAGGAGATCAGGTACCTATTTAGTTGACCATCCTCTCTACAAATCATCTGAAACTAAACACAGAAACAGAAGCGAATTAAAAGCCTACTACTAGCCTATTAAGATGCAAACTTGTAGGCATGAAGTTGCCGTGTCTACCTTTGTGCTCATGAAATTCTGGCTTTTATTAAAAAACTACGTCCCATTTATGCCCAAATCAATCAATTTGTCAAATTGATTCTTGAATGGCTTTAGCAGCATACGACACCTAGAGTAAAATTTACGAGATACGATCAAAGGTGAGTAAAATGCAATAACGAAGACAGAAACCATTAACATTAACCACCAAACACAGGACACTACAATCTGCAACACCCATGCAAAAAAAAATAACCAATCGATAAACCAACACTGACTAGCAAGCTCCAATTAAAACCTCTAATAACTACCTTTGGACGCCAATTCAGTGCGCCTGTACTGCAATGACAGACGCCATTCTGTCTCGCACGCACACACACGCATACACCCACACGTTCAAACAGATAGCGACAGTGACTCACCTGACTGAGGGTGTGTGAGGCGACCATGGGATGTGGAGGTGGGCAGGACAAAGATGGGGTGGTGAAAGGGTCAAACTGTACCGAGATAGTTTTTATTTTGGACAAAAAAGACAGGAAATAATTTAATACAGGCAGCTATTTTACGGGAGTTGTAATATTAATTTGGGGACCTTCGTCCCTGTTTTCTGAATTATTTAGCCGTAGCAAAATAATATTTATAGGCAAGGGAAATATAGTAGGAAATTCAATAATCATAATCCGCTAAAACTCTTTTGATATTATAGCCCCGTGAAGTGTAAGGGTAAACATTAAAATGATCCCACGAGAAAGCATCACCCAAACCAACGTAACAAAAAGTATATTATACTTATATACAGGTATCTAAAAACATAACGGCAATATTCCCTGAAAATCATAAAAACATGGTCACTACAGGTGTAGATTTTACTTGCATATCGATTCAGCGCACTCCCCCGGCGCCAGGGGGGAGAGTCAGGGTGCCGGGGGGGAGCAGGGCACCCGCTCTTTTTATGCCCGACTCGAAAACTGGATAAATGCGGCTTCCACTTCCCTGAATTGTGGACACCGTAGTATCATTTTTCGGATATTTGGAAACGCTAGACGTAGGTATGTTTTCCGTTGGGTTTTTCACAACAGCTAAAGTTGATGAGTGGTTTGTGAAATGTGTTTTTGTTTAGAATATATTATCGAAATACTCAAAAATTCTTATTTTCCATTGAGTACAATAAAATTCTGAGTCATTATGAACAAAAATATTAATGATTAATTTCTCACCAGAATATAAGTTGTTAGACGAAAAACTTATAAACCAGAGCCAAGATCTACAAAATCATCGAGTTAAGTTTCTCTTGGACATCCTTGGAAACATGGACTTAAAATGACTATGTCTGAAATCGCCAATCCGCCTCGAGCAAACGTTTTTTTCAAACATTTTTTTTAAACATTGATCACCAATGCTCGTGCCTTCTCTGCATGAGAAGAGGCCTTTGCCCAGCAGTGGGAATCAAATAGGCCGGTACTAAATATATAATTATTTATTGACCAAATTTTGAATAGAATTCGTTTTGTGTGAAGCGAGCTATCGGTACAGTAGGTCGATTCTGTAAAATTCAAACAACCACTCGCATCTCACATCGCTATTCACACTCACTTTGCATAGGTTCAAAATTACCTTGATATATTTGACATTTTGAATCGGGTTCTACTGCGAAGTGAGCGTTAAAGTGACGAGGAAATTACCTTACAGAATGCCACTTCTTACGTCGGCTCATACTTTATCTGTCATAATCTCCCTGTCAGTTTAGTACAACTCGCTGACACGCTCGCAAGGGTGGCGCTAGTGTAAATTCGAATTATCAACCGAGTTTTTAGAATGCTAATCAAGAAACTCACAGCGGATTCAGATTCGAAGTTTAGAATGAGGTCTTACAGAATCACACCCTTAGAACTGGGGTGTGATGTGTACTTTGTAATGATAATTGTGGAGGATAGAAAGTTTATCATCTAATTAACAACTAAATGAGGTTTATTTTCAGCAAACGCGACCATCACGCTTGCCTCCTTTATCGTAATTTTCACCAACATAACAGCAATATAACAAACGTCATTTGTTTCTTGAAACCCCACATTATCTCAATACACAGTTGGCAGTTGGCACAATTGGCTGGGAGTGGGACAGACGCGTGGGATAAGTCTCGGTCACCAGCCACCACTAATTCTATTATCTGAGCTATTCTGTAGGATTACACGTCACGCAGAGATATCACTGAGTGGGCTGTTTTCCTATAATGTCGACACACGTTGATTGGTCAATAAAAATAAAGCATTTTTTTTACCTAAGTAGATTGCGTAATGATTGTTGAGAATTTCAGAAACGTCACACTATAAGTCTCTTTTTATCATTTTTATCATACAAGCTATGAATTTCTTCGTGCCCTAACCGGGTTTCATGTTGAAACTTACCTACTTATATTGTAACAACTAAATGTACACATGAATGTAATAAAGAGATTTGACTTTGAATTCTTTGCTCCTCTTTAATTTCTGACACATAAAAAGTGCAATAAGATTCATCTTCAATTAAAACATCATCATAAATATCCACATGCCATAACTATACTTTCTCTTAAACTTTGATCGGTATTAAGGGCTGTAAATCTAAGAAAAATAACTTACCAAATAATTTTATAAGTAGCTTAATGAAAGCCGCCTCAAATTAACCAGTATTATTCACGTTTCTATTAAACAAGAACGTCACAATACGACATACATATTGTAATACAATAAATTAGCAAACAAACGCATCGTTGACCGCAACTCGACGCCAAAGGGAACGTTAAAGAGTTAACGGTAAACTGATTTGCGTAAGACTGTAATATTATGTGTCATAGTTTTAGAGACGATCAACACGTAAATTTTGGGGCATGTAAATAACTATTGTATGATTCAAACAGATATTTATAGTACCAGAACATAAAAGACTAAGTTAAGACATAAAGCAACATAGGCAAAAACAGAATCCATCTGGTTTCATTCGCTAAAACTTCTACCCGAGAAGAAGAAAAAACTTAAAGCACTTTCCATTCTGCTAGAAAAAAAAATTGTAAAAAATCTGTGTCGACACAAATGGAAAACTACATGATCGTTCTGTAAACTACGCTTTTACGTAAGCTCAGTATGTCACTGTTGTGCGTACAACAGGCTCTATCATTCTATTGTTAGGAAGATTGTTAGCTATACTGTTTACTGTACTTTGTGGCTATGAGAATGTTCTAGGAGATGAATAGGTTCGCGCGTAAGTTGGCAGAACCGAAAAATGTAATTGGATATAGGTAGAGACAGCGTCATTAACTGGTTACCCCTTACGTAATAAAATTCCTTTCTAAAGGGGGTAACCAGTTTATGACGCTGTCTGTACATCGAATGACTAGCAATGTTTAGAGATCAGCTGCTACATTAAAAAATAAAGTACTTAATAGACCTGTCCATGAATAATACCAGCCTATATAATTGCCCCACTGCAGGCCACTGAAGAGTCCTTTGCGGCCTCTTCTCATACAGAGAAGACACTTGCGTTGATCACCACGCTGGCTCAAGGCGGATTGGTGATTTTAGATTTATATTCATACTTCCATACTTACTAATATTATAAAAGCGAAAGTAACTCTGTCTTACCCTTTCACGATGAAACGGCTGAACCGATTTTGATGAAATTTGGTATGAAAACGGCTTGAACCATGAGGAAGGACATGGGCTACTTTAAAATCCACTACGTCGTCTGCATCCGCGATAACCGACATCCACGCGGACGAAGTCGTGGGGAAAAGCTAGTTAATTATAAGTCGAGGTTTCCTCACGATATTTTCCTTCACCGATGCCAGTGATTTCCATAATAAACTTAGAAAGTACATAAGAAATTGAAAAAATCACATTGGTATTTGCGAACCTACAACCTTGTGCATGAGAAGTGGGATCCTTAACCACTAGCCCATCACGACATCTTTTCCAATGACAATATTTAAATCCTCGCCATTAGTGGTGGGCACTAGGTTCTTAGGAGAGATTCACTGACTTCTAGTGCGCCGCTTCCGCAGTGTACACTCAGCCTAATCTATTTAAGTAAAATGCTGAAAACATTGCTGACAATATATTTCAGCCACACATTGCTGGAAAACTTTTATGACTCGTCCATGAACGTCGAAAAATATGGCGCTTGGAGTAACCATATTAAGTGTTGCAGTATACTTGCCAGAGAGGCTGACACCCTTAAAAAGTTTGACGAATATTTTAGTAACATTTGAAAGTATTAACGCACTGGTGCATCCTACCCGTAATGACTTACGGAGCCGAAACGTGGCCATTTTCCGTGGGCCTGGTGACAAGGCGATGGAGAGCTATGGAGGGAGAGATGCTCGGGGTTTCTCTGGTTTATAAAATTCGCAATGAAGTAATTTGCCAGAGAACTAAAAACACCGACATTGGGCGTCGAATCAGCACGCCGAAGTGGAAGTGGCCCGGCCATGTCTGCAGACGAACAGACGGTAGATGGAGCAGACACACTTTAGAGTGGAGACCGCGTTTGGACAAGCGTAGTGTAGGACGCCCTACGGCACGCTGGACTGACGATTCGAAGAAGGTGGCTGGCAACGGATGTATGCGGGCTGCCCAAGACCGAGTTGGTTGACGATCTCTGGGGGAGGCTTACGTTCAGCAGTGGACGACAATAGGCTGATATAATAAAAGTATGGCCAGATCATACTTAAAACATTACTGGCAATGTTTAGGAGCCATAAATTGCCGGGAAAATGTGTCGCGATTAAAAGCACCCGAACGCCATATTATGGCAACATTCTCGGGGTAAGCTTGATCCATATTTGACAGGTGTAAAACTTCTGTTTAAAGAAAGGTTGGGACATTTTGGTAGTCTCCTTATTGTTAGTTCGAAATCCGTAGAAAGCTATGTCATTATGGTGTCCATTGTCCCATAAACAATTGAGTTGGTTGAATTATTACAATTACTCAGTGCAGGTCAACTACCTTATTGAATAAACACGAAGATCAACGTACCTGTGGTTATTATATTACAAAGTTTATTTAAGTACACAGGCCAGCACATCAAGTTACAGCAATTTGTCAAAGAATCATAGCAGGATTTGTACAAAAAAATAAAGATGCTTAGAGAAGTTGAAACTGGAATTCTTATACTCTTGAGTACCTAAAGAGTATCTTCAGGCATTTACAATATTTTTAAAACCCCGCAAAAAAAGTAAATTGTTTAACGAAAAGCTCATTATTTCAGAACGTAACGGCGACTGACAGTAACAGTGAAACTGATAGTCGAAGTTTCGCAACTCTTACACTGAAATTGCATCGAGGGAAATAATGTCACAAATAATGATTATTTTTTTCCACACACTTGTCACATAACCTGTCTGCCAATTTGATAGATCCGTTAACGTCGCTTGTCACTTTCTTTTTTTTTATAAACACAAAATGGGCATCGAGATATAACGAAAAAGTGTTATTTTCATTTCGTAATATTTTAACTATGCGGGGGTTTAAAAATATGGTAAGTATAATAATCTGCTCCTGGCAATGTATTCTTTACTTTGGAAAATATTTTAAGCCCTCTCAATTAATTTTGATTTTTCTTACAAATGAATGTATGAATCTCGCCAGGATTCATTCTTTGATGGATTTTCAACTTTATTACAAAAGCACATTTATCAGTTTGGTATGGCTTGATGTCTGTCTGTACATATGTAAGTACTGTTAAGGTTTTGGCTATTAATGTTTCTTCTAAGTACTAAATTTATTCTAAGTAGTTTGAAATTAGAAGCGCTACGCTTATCTTTATATCAATGCGATTGTTGGCCAAGCAATCGTTGAGTACTGACGTTTTTAGTTGAACACAAGTATTTTCATTCGGCTTCTCTCTTTAATTTATAAAAACCCTCTGACACCCCCACACACAAACAGCATTTGACTGGCGTAAGGCTTATCGCCCCATAACACTTACAGTACCTACCTATCTGAATGTAGGCTGAAATCTTGTTGGTATTGAAAATTGAAACAAATTGTATCATTTAGACAATGCAATTACACCTTGTAGGTGATTTTTGGCCTTCTGGCGTCCAAAAAAGGAACCATATAAATAAACTAGCACTTTCCCAGCGATTCCGAATTCGATTCCTATTTTTTTGGTAATAAAATATAGCCTATAGCACTCGAATCTCTAGTAACGCAACTTTCAATTGGCGAAAGAATTTTCAAAAACCTACCAATAGTACTGGAGATTAGTGCGATCAAACAAACAAACTCTTCAGCTTTATTATAGGTATTAGTTTAGATTTATTAAAAAGGCCCATGAGAAGATGGGACGATGAAATTAAAAATATCGGTAGTCCACATTGGATAAAAGTAGCCTAAGACCGAGACGATTGGCTAACTTTGGAGGAGGCCTTCACCTGTGAAGACGGGGTTCTTGCATAATAATAAATAAATAATAATAAAGTAATAATAATAAAAACTAACAGTAGAATAAGCTATATGTAAAATTAACCACCTTATAAAAAACGAAAATTAAAAAAGCGCGTGCTAGAAATAAAAGGCTTTTTTTATTTTTATTTTTTTTTATTTTATTTTTTTTATTTTATAATAAAAAGCTCTACTTATTGAAAATCTAGTTCAACACAATCGTGCATACAGGCACTATAACTTGGAACTTCCTTGAAAAACCAAAGATATCGTCTCCCATAAAATCTTTAACAGCCTTAATTCAGCTTGAACTAGTTTCTAAACGATTATTGAAGAGAACCTCGCTTTGTTCCAAATAAATAAAATTAAATTGATTTTCGTTTCATTCCATGTGCATTGAGTATTATTTTCAACGTAGAATTACGTCAGAGCAAATATTTATTTTTGTTGGAAATTAATGGTGTAAAGACTTGCTTACAAAGACTGATATTTCATTCACATCGATATATTGTATAAAATAATAAATAGTCAACTAGACATCAAAAGTCCCATTTTAAACAAGACGGTATTTGAGTTTTTGCTAGTTCCTAGTTTTGCTAGTTCAATTGATAAACAGAAAGTTGCAAAAACCATCTTATCGACCAGATTTATCAAGTCATCATCATTATCTTCAACATCATCAGCTGGAAGACGTCCACTATTGAAAAAAGGACGGGGACGAGGACCCCCATAAAGGGGTGGGGGTTTTGCTATAATCCCCAAGATGGCAGGCGTCTTGGGGATTGCAGTGAAGTTGTTGAGTACAGGGAAGCCGCTGCTGCCTGACTTCCGGATTTTTCCTTAGTCGCCTTCTACGACACCCTCGGGATGAAATGGGTGGGTGCTATACCGGGGTGGATTTATAAAGTAATCAAAAGTAATTAATACTTAAGCATAGAATTGAATTTGATCTACATTGATGTGATGAGCACTTGTGTTTGCCTTGTGTCTGGGTGTTGTTTATCTATATATGTATGTATTTACAAAAAAAAATGTATTTGTGTATGTATATCAGCTGTCTGACACCCATAGTACAGGGTCTCCCTAGTTTGGGATCAGATGGCCGTGTGTGAAAATGTCCCCACATCTTATTATTATTATTATTATTATTATTGCACCCTTGCGTAGCCGGGGCAGTATGTCTATTCTGTTACAATTTCGCTCGGTGAACACCTAGGTGAAGTGAGCTGTAAATCTTTGTCAAGCTTTGTCAATCCCTAGCATCGGGACGGATGACAGCTCACTGCACCTAGGTAGAATTAGAGCAGGTTAGAATAGCTCTACTGTGCTATTCTGTTACATTCTCGCTCGGGGAACACCTAGGTGAAGTGAGTTGCCATCCGTCCCGATGCTAGGGATTGACAAAGCAGACGGACGGATGAAAGCTCACTTCACCTAAGTGTACACCTAGTTAGTGTGTGTTAGTGTGAACACCTAGGTGAAGTGAGCTGTCATCCGTCCCGACGCCAGGGATTTATAAAGCATGTAGTGCTTTGTAAATCCCTGGATGATCCCTGGATGAAATCGGATGACAGCTGACTTCACCTAGGTGTTCACCGAGGGAGATTATAACAGAATAGCATTGCAGATCGCCAGTTTTACCATAAACAAATTAAGTAGACTAGATTAGTAAACTAGGAAGACTAGGTTACGGACAAAAGCTAGTCATAGATAAAGATTGTCTAAAAACCAGCCCTAATTTACAAATAGAAACAAATTGTGCCTCAATATTCTTTGTACGGCTATTTTCTAGTAGCAATCACTTTTTATACTCGTAAAGCAACTTTGTTTTTTCCGTCACTAACAGTGGCAGAGTGCACTTTCAAACCTTTTGTCCTAATACTTTAATGATTGTGGTAAAATTTAAGAGGACGTAATCTCAAGCCAGGTGGCCGCCTGCGCCGGTTTACGACGAGATAACGTCTGTCTGAGCCACACATACTCGAGAGATGAATCCAACATCCCTGACCATGGACGGCGAAACGAATAGAACTGCCCTCTTCAAAAATTGACTTTTCAAAGCAAAGGTCCTTTTTTCAAAATTTAAAACTAGAAACACTATTTTTAAAGTTATTTGTCAGAATATGGTAAACCCTGTCTATTATTTATAATTTGTATTTACAATATTTACACGAAAAAAAAAAGAAAATCTATAACTATTAAACTGACACATCCTATCTTTGTCTGGTATTCAAACACACGTAATTCTAAGTTCAGTTTCTTTGCCCTTTAAAACCCAGCTTACCTACATTTGCAGTGAGCTTGAAATTATTTTCTTCTATTGATGGCAGACGGAAAAAATCTTTATAATATAACTATTTGTATATTTTTTCTCTACGGCGATTCAACTCTCTTGCCCCTTCTACACAACCTTACGGTCTACGTACCCGGCGCGTGCGCACGATAATAGCGACATTCCCGGCTGCGTCTGTGCGATAATGACTAAAACGTTCGTCCACAACTCCACACCTTTAGATAAATGCTCTCCACGCATCGACCAGTATCTGAGGACCACAAAAACGGTAATTGTGAGATGTTTTAAAGTTGAGCGTCAGGCTTTACGGGGAAAGAAGACTGGAGAATGCTTACTCTGTATCACGACATCATTTGACATTACGACAGCTGTATAAAATGTCAAAAGCATTTGTGTGCCAAGCGTGGTGATAGTGATTTAATGTCAATTTCTGTTCTGATTGCTCACTATCAATGTTTATAATGCCCAGTTTTTGAGGTAGATATGATTTACCGGAGTTCGTGCTATTGGTTCGACATCGCAATTTTAAAACCAGGGGTGTGATTCTGTAAGAACTCATTCTAAACATCGAATCTAAATCCGCTGTGAGTTTCTTGATTGGCATTCTAAAAACTCGGTTGATAATTCGAATTTACACTAGTGCCACCCTGCGAGCGTGTCAGCGAGTAGAACTAAATTGACCGAAAGATTTTGACAGATAAAGTATGAGATGACATAAGAAGTGGCATTCTGTAAGGTAATTTCCCCGTCGCTTCGACGCTCACTTCGCACTCGAACCCGATTCAAAGTGTCAAATATATCAAGGTCATTTTGAACCTTATGCGAAGTGAGAGTGAATAGCGATGTGAGATGCGAGTTTTTGTTTGAATTTTACAGAATCGACCTACAGATAAGTAATTCATTCACATAAAAGCATAAATGGAATAGTAAATTTCTTAGAGTATTGATAGGTCTTCGCGCGTCGTAGCACTCGGAGACCTATCAATAATCTCAGAGTAAACTTGTTAATAGATTAAAAATAATTATGTAAGACTTCAGAAATGGAATAGACTATTTTCGTTTCGTAAATGGCATTAAAATTATGGCAAAAAAATACAAATAGATGCAGGCTGGTCGACATTCAACTATAAAAAAGTAAAGATGAAACTGGCGGCGTCCTTCGTATTTCTTGAGGGACGTTGTTGTTCTTGAACCCAAGACCAATAAACTCTCATTTTTATTAGCAACCAAAGAATTCGGTACAGTCGGCATTCTTTCTTCTTAAAACACCGAATGAATAACAAAAAAAAACACACGATTCACCTAAATATTTCGCAAATAAAGCTCACGTTTGCTACATATCTCGATGATGCGTTAGACATGGTAATGTCATGCAAATGTCAATGCATCTCGGCAATGCTCGGTATTATTCGGTGCGCCTTCGTGGAAACAGTAGCTGGAGCTGCGCATGCGTACGGCATACTAAGCAGTAGACTGGGACCTGGGCTCGAGTATTAGGATCATATTTTTGAATATTATGACTTAGGTATATGAGTCATGCTAGTCAAAGTAGCGGTCAATGTCAAGTCGACCCTAGGGAGGTATCGATTAGCAGTTCTATAGGTTTTGTGTGTCTACTACAAATATTTGGAAGACAACTTCAAGAATAATGATCGTTTATTCTGATAAATGAAGACACATAGACCCTTTAGACTCTTGGAAGTCTCTCGACTGTTAAAAAACTTCAATCATAATGCATGGTTGAATAAACGTGTTATACGGTAGTAAAGTCGTTAAGCCTTTAGGGCTATTGCTATTCTTCACCATCGCAATCACAGTTTCCGAGGCGTGGGAAGATAAGAGACTACCTTATTGCAACCGAATTTTGTCATAGGTCTGTAAAATTAAGCAACTTCGAAATATAAGGAAATAAAAATGTAAATATTATTTCGACCCTACCTCCCGGTCTACAAATACCAACTTGCAATCGTAACGAGATGCTCTATAAATCTGAGACTGACATATTTGTCACCAGCCATCATTCTTATCTCCAGCCATCGCCACCAAAAAGGTTCGTACCGCCTTTGTTTTCAACCTCTTTTTTATCAGATACTTACAACCTTTTTACTACTGATTGGAAAACATTTGCTACTCTAATATGAATCTTGCTGTTTGAAGATAAGATTTAGAAGTTGTTTTAACGATTGCTTTTGTATGTTGGTTGTTCAATTTATTATTGTTTATAATTATAATAGAAGTCAATGCTCGGTGTGTAGCATCTAGTCTCTATTAGTCGTAATAGAAACTTAAACGTGAATAGAATTTTTAATTTATTAAACTATGATGTTACTCATCAAAACAAGTTGTAATAAAAATATTTAAAATGTGACAAGTAGATATATAAAATGAATATCTAGTCACATGTGTCTATTTTACACACGATTCTTTCTTATTAATATCTCTTTATTTTACCTTTAATACCTTTATCTTTCAATAATACCTACAAGATACCTACTAACGAATTTCTGACGTATTTTCCCACCGCTCACAGTAAAAACCTTTTTAAGGAGGTTTGTGGTCCTTTAAACCGAACATTACAGTGGTTTCTGGATACATTAAGATCTCTAGGAAAGACTATAAACTTATTAACTTACGCCCGAAATCCTACTAATATTATAAATGCGAAAGTTTGTGAAGATGTTTGGATGTTTGTTACTCAATCACGCGCAAACCGTTGAACAGATTTGCATGAAAATTGGCACATAGATAGAGCACTTTTTATCCCGGTAATATGTTCCCTTGGGATAATCGTTCTTTTCACGCGGGCGAAGCCGCGGGCAGAAGCTAGTAATTCATAATGAAGATAGGTAGCCTATCTGATTTCCAATCTAGATCCGACCATTGACTGTTGCATTTTGTTGCTGATCGAACGATCTCCCATCTTGTCCTGCTATACAACTGGATGCATGCTACGCAACTAGATGTATGCTACGCATTTGGACGCAAGTTACGCAATTGTATGACTGCTACCAAACTGTATACCTGCTACGCAGCAGTACGCATGCTACGCAACTGTATGTCTGCTACACAATTGGGTACTTGACACCACCAATCAATTGACATACTTTTTATGAGCTGTCAATACGAGATTCCTCCATAGATTTTGTATGACAATAGCGGCCTGTGACGTCACTTATTTACCAACCCAATTGACTAACTATTCATTGATTTCAAAGCAACTTAAAATCGAATTTTACAGTGAATTGAAAATTAATCGGGTTTTCCGGGCTAAAATGAAGTGTATTATAAGATAAGTTGTATTTTGGATTTATTGGTTAATGGTGTCAACAACCCAATTGGACGCATGCTACGCAACTGGACCTCTGCAAGGCAACTGTGCGCATGCTACGAAACTGGACTTCTGCAAGGTAATTGGACGCATGCTACGCAACTGGACGTCTGCTACGCAACTGAATGTATAACATGCTACGCAACTGGGAACATGCTACGCAACTGGATACATGCTACGCAACTGAATGTATAACATGCTACGCAACTGGGTACATGCTACGCAACTGGATACATGCTACGCAACTGGACGTCTGCTACGCAACTGAATGTATAACATGCTACGCAACTGGATACATGCTACGCAACTGGACGTCTGCTACGCATCTGAACACCTGTGCTACACTTTAACACCTTTTCGGAATTCCCGATAATTATTCTGTTCTTTCCGCTGCTTCTTTGCTGATATTGGAACTGAAATGAGTTCTTATTTATGGTAATTTACGCCCCATAACCTCAGTTCGACTGCTTTTGCTCTTGGTTCGACATACTGATAAAAATGTTTCAAATATTTACATAGAGTTTGTACTTATCTAAATGTTTAAATACGCACTACATAGAGAACATATATAAAAAAATGCGTGACCAAATTAAATTACAGCTATTACTAGTTACAAAATTTCTCACACAGGCGTAAATGTTTAAAACCAATAAATTCACCTACGCGTAACATTTTTGTAACAATTTCATATTAAAATAGCGTTACGGACTCATTTAAGGGTACATTGTGCAATACATAAAGAGTTAAGTAAATAAGAATTAGTATCTAAATCTTAGGCAAGTTTAGTGGGTCGCGCGTGAAATGGAGAGGAGTCGAACCGAGGACATAATTATTACATGCTGTTGTAGATAGACTGCACTATCGGGGAGTTGGGGAAATTACTATAGTATTTGTTATTTGCAGATAATGGATAAAAACCGGAAATGTTCATGTGCAAATGCAGACAATAACAGACATCGGTTTAAGGACTCCTTTTATGATTGTCACATATTTTTATCTAAAATATAAATATGACTGTTTGACATGTTTTCTATGCAAAAATCTATCAAACCACCATTTTCGTGAAGAGAGAAAATCACCCCTTACTAAATATTAAAAATAATAAGCAAAAAAAAAAAACTACATAACGTGAAGATTTGATGAATTCCTTTTTCTTGCAAGACTAAGAAAATAAAATCAATATTTGTGTCAGTGTCACTGACACAAATATTGATTTTATTAGACCTATATTTCGATTTTATTATATGGATAGAAGATCTGCCTGTTATACCTAGGTATTTCAATAATCACTTTTTGAAATATCAGGCAATATAATAATAATATAATAAATAATAAGCTGGCAACACTATGTGTCACTTATCTAATATTTTATTTGTTCCACAAAAATATTAATTAAATACCTTATACACATTATTAATAGATACTGATACAATTTTTTATAAATAACGAGCATATATTCAATTAATTTTACTACTTCTGTGAGCCATACCCATAAAATCATCGCAAATAGTTTTTGGAAAATAATTTCTCATCATGACATCTGTCATAGTACAAATATATTGCATAAATAATTGGAAATTGTATATAATCATCGATACATATGGACTATATAATCAAAAACGAAGGTACAAGATAAAGAAAATATATAGATAAGAATGATAACGAGAGCAGCAGTACGTCGAGCACGCCTACAACCTCCGGACCCGTCGCTCAGCTCCGCCTCACCGCCGCCGGAACCCAGTCCAACCGTGAGTGTTGTGATACCGCCCTCGGCAGTTGCGTCGAGCTCGAGCGACGAGTATTTCTCTCCGCCTACGACGCCACCACCTGCTCGTCGACGGGGAGGACGCCGGCCGCCGGATTGTTTAGGACCGCGAGACCCATCGGTCTCTGATAGGGTCCCAGCTCCCGGCGGAAGTGTGCAGCGCATGAGATGGACACAAACTATCAACGAAAATGTCATGCGCGCATACTATGGGGCTACAGAGGGGGGAAGTAATCTGACCGCGTACCGTGTTCGGATGCTCTCTCTGTTTCAGGTGCTTGAGCCAGCTGTCAACGTTTCAGCACAACGACTATCGGATCAGGTGCGGGTCATCCAGCGTAACCGTATGTTGGATGACACTGTAATTGATCGCCTCCGAACTGAAATGCAGAGAAGCCATATCACTGCTCCCCTGCCGCAGATTGTGGAAGTGGCACAACCACAGCCGACTGCAACATCTAGTCAAGTGACTGATGGGAGTGATGACATGGCTACACATGTAAGTACCCAGTGCAATGAAGAATTGAGGAGCGCTTTGGAGGGTGCGATTCGAGAGTATCGATTCATGCCGCCTGAGCTTAGACCACGCTTACCTCGTTTGCCCATGCATAAAAAAAACAAGGTGCTGGTGTGTGCTCTGGATTCGCAACTATCAAATTATTTTGATAGTTGCGAAGACCTCACTGATGCGCATTCGATTCTGTACTGTGCAGCTGTTGCGGCATGTCGTGTAGCTCACGTCAAATTTGCTAATGATGACAGAGCTACACGACCAAAACCTGCCGTACCGGCGTGGCAGTGCAGAATTGAGCGCCGCATTAGTGAGGCCAGAGTGCTCATCGGCAAATTAAGCTGCTTTAGGGAGGGCAATACTCGCCCAAGAGTGATGCGCTTTGTGAGGCGGGCATTCTCGGGGACTGATATCAGTCCTCGAGACTATATGTCCTGGGTCACAGAGCGCATCGACTTCCTGAAGCAGAAGGTGTATGCATGGGCAAGCCGTATTCGAAGGTATAAGCGACGGGCGGAACGATACTTTCAGAATCGCACATTCCAGAGCGATGAAAGGTGGGTTTATAGAACTTGGGAGCGACCGATTCAAAGTGTGACTGATACGCGCCCGCCGGATGACGACGCCATGAATTTGTTCTGGCGCAACATCTGGTCGGTGCCTGTCGGTCACACTGAGGGTGATTGGACTCAGGAAGTCGAACGAGCGTGCGACGCAATACCAGAAATGGGGGCAATCACTATCAGCCCCCAAGATGTAGCTTGTGCAGTCCGTCCATTGCCTAATTGGAAGTCTCCAGGGCCGGACGGGCTGCACAACTTCTGGATCAAATGGTTCAGAAGGTCGCACGTTTGTTTGGCGTCGTGGTTCCAGTCATGCTTGGAATCAGGATCGTTGCCCCAGTTTTTGACGACAGGAATAACCCACCTGCTCCATAAATCGGGTAGTACTGCGGAACTCAAAAATTATAGACCAAGAATTATAGAATTAAAGTTTTTACATCCATTTTGAGAGCTAAAATTAACCACCACGTAGACAGTAACGGTATCATGTCTCCCTCTCAAAATGGATGTAGGAATGGGTCTCGCGGTACTAAGGAGCTGCTCCTGATTGACATGGCCATCAGTCAACAGGTTCGCCGATCCCGTAAGGATCTGTCGACATGTTGGATAGATTACAAGAAGGCTTATGACTCTGTGCCGCATACATGGCTCATGAGGGTGCTAGAGTTGTATAAGATCGATGCCACTCTGCGCACCTTCCTGATGTCGTGTATGGGGCAGTGGAGGACCGTCCTTCGCTATCCAGGATGTCGACAAATCCAGAGGAATAGTGAACCGATAAGGATTGAGCGGGGTATATTTCAGGGCGACAGTTTGAGTCCGCTTTGGTTCTGCTTAGCCTTGAATCCTCTAAGCACACTGCTGGAGAATTCAAGTCTAGGCTATCGGTTGAAGAGAGGAGGTCAGGTAATATCTCACCTTCTTTACATGGATGACTTAAAACTCTTTGCCCCCAACAGTTCACAGCTGATGGAGCTACTGAAAGTAACAGAAACTTTCAGTAGCGCCATCAGGATGGAATTTGGTGTGGACAAATGTGCAGTCATGCATGTCAAGCGAGGGGAGATTGTGGAATCCGAGGGAATTCAGCTCTCGGATTCCATAAACCTTAGATCCCTCTCTTCAATTGAGACCTATAAATATTTGGGTATGGCGGAAGCGTTGGGCATCAATGCTTCTGACATGAAACAATCGTTGAGGGAGCGCTTCTTTGGCCGCCTGAAGAAAGTATTTAATAGTGTTTTGTCAGGCGGAAACAAGGTGCGCGCCTTCAACGGATGGGTCATGCCAATTCTGATGTACTCTTTCGGCATACTCAAATGGACACAAACGGAACTCGATGCCCTGGATAGGAGAGTCCGTACATTGTTGACAGCATATCGGATGCATCACCCACGGTCATCGGTGATGAGACTGTATATCCCCGCGGAAGTGTGGCGGTCGTGGCTTCTTAAATGCTAAGACCCTGCACAACCGTGAGATATGCAGTCTCAGGGAATATTTCCTAGAAGCCGACGTGGGGATGCATCGAGATGTAGTTGCAGTGGACAAGGGCCTCACCCCGCTCTCCTTGGCTAAAGAGAACTGGTGCGTACCTGTAGCGCTCAAGACTAATGATCGCGAGGAGGTTTGGAAGAGTAAGGAGCTTCACGGACGCTTTTTCCGGGCCCTACACGGGCCCGATGTCGATTTCTTAGCGTCCGTATCCTGGCTACGATTCGGTGATCTATTTGGAGAAACCGAAGGTTTTGTCTGTGCAATTATGGACGAAGTTATTATGACGAATAACTACCGGAGATTTATTGTGAAGGATGGCACTGTTGACATTTGTCGGGCATGTCACCGACCGGGAGAATCAATCCGTCACATTATCTCTGGATGTTCTCGTCTCGCTAACGAAGAGTACTTGCATAGACACAACCTTGTGGCCAGGATTATCCATCAGCAACTTGCTCTGAAATACAACCTCGTGGAATCAGAAGTACCATACTACAGGTATGTGCCCGATCCAGTTCTTGAAAATGGCAATGTCACATTGTACTGGGATCGATCCATCATCACTGACAGGACTATTGTAGCCAATAAACCTGATGTAGTGGTGGTGGATCGATTGGAGAAGCGCGCAATGATTATTGACATAGCAGTTCCGCATGACGTGAACCTCGTGAAGGTCGAGAAAGACAAGCAAATAAAGTATCTTGACTTGGCCCGCGAGGTTGTCGACATGTGGGATGTGGACTCAGCGATTATTGTGCCGATAGTTGTTACTGCCAATGGCTTAATTGCCAAGAGCCTCGACCAACATCTAAGGAGGCTCTCGTTAGGCGGCTGGATCAAGGGCTTGATTCAGAAGGCAGTACTTCTGGACACGGCCCGCATTGTCAGGAGGTTTCTCTCTCTGGAGCCCTGACCGCCGGTAGCTTGGACCCTGTTCCCCATACCGATGGGCTACTATTTTTTATATTTTTAAATGTTTTTATTTTTTATTAATATTTAAAAATGTATTTTATAGGTAAATATAATTAATAAATGGTGATAATAATAATAATAATATGTGGGGACATTTTCACACACGGCCATCTAACCCCAAACTAGGGAGACCCTGTACTATGGGTGTCAGACAGCTGATATACATACACAAATACATTTTTTTTTGTAAATACATACATATATAGATAAACAACACCCAGACACAAGGCAAATGTAAATATATTCAAAAAAAATATCTAATTAAATTTAATTATGTAGTTATTTATTTCTATTCCTAAATGTCTAGTTTCCATATAACACCGCCACATGTTAATTAGAGGTGTTAATTAAGTTATGATGGATTGCTCAGTGCACTGTTTAGAGGTCAAGATGGACATACTCTTATTATTTTACGTCACTGTTTATTTCATAACATTGCGTGTATGGAGCAGATTTTTTGATAAAGATCTCAAAATAACGGATGCGCATGAATTTTGGATCTGGCAACAATTGCTGTTTTGCCGCCTCCAATCTACACTAATACTATAAGGAGGTACAGTTTGTTTGTTATTTTTTTTTTTTTTGTAAAAGCTATCTGTGGAAGTTCAGCCCTGCAATTCTGTAAGAAATCACCCACGAATTTCCTATTTCACTTCGTAACTCACCGGAAGTGAAAAATATTTGGTATTCGCTAAAATAGTTACGTATGAAAATAGTTCGCTTCACTTTTGTTCTCACTACTAAGTGAGAACAAAGGTTCGCGAGGTAAACTACTCTAGCGCCTAGTGGCGCTAGAGTAGTTTTCATCGCGTTACAGAATAATCTAATACAGTTTTCACTGCGAAATCAGAGGTGAGCACTGAAGTGAGTTTTTACAGAATAGCACTGCTGATCCGTTTACCAAAAATATTGTGCGGACCACCCAGGACCAAGCCATTTCTACCCGTGGGTGTCATAGAAGGCGACAGAGAGATATTGACCTGAGGATGGTCAGCAGCGTTCTTCTAAATACCATTACACATACTGCGAGCGCCAACTTGCAACGGCCGAACATGGCGATTACGGCTGAACCCCCCTTGGGGGGAGACCTATGCCCAGCAGTGGGCGTCTAAAGGTTGATATGATGATGATGATAACAAAGCTACTTAATTACTGAGTATCATAGGATATGTTGTATGTTTTATGACACTGGATTTCCACGCAAACGATGTCGCGTGCAGAAATATTATTAAATATTTCTCTTGATTCTACTACAACCACCACACCCCTCCCAGTCCCTCTTCAATTATGTGAATGTGAATACAATACCATGCAGCTATTTATAAAGTAAATTATAATATGTACTAAGTGTTTGACATACTTAAATGAAAATGGCGGTTGAGAGCATTGTCATGATCACTCAAATATCTCGCTGATGGTGGCGGGTGTGTTAGATCATGTGGCTCCCTTCAAAATGGTTGAGCTGAATGGTGCTGATCCACGCGTTATACTCGTGAACGGGCGCTGTCAGTCGAGATTGACCAATCTCTACTCTTAACTGCCATATTATGGCTTTTACCTTTTTGTCTTGGTTCTTTTTTTAATGGATTGTATTGGTCTTTACCTGCATTGTTTTCACATATAGAAGCAACGTTAATAATGTAATCAGTATTTTGTAAAAACTCAATTTAAAAGAGTGTCCGTGGAGTTTCTTGCTCGTTCTTCTCCATAGAGACCTGCGCTACGTTTTGGAACGAGCAACTAGCTTTATTTTTCTGACTAACTGACTCTTTGACAATTCAAAAGTGCCTGTAAATGGTTTAATTGAAATAAATGCTTTGACTTTGACTTCTTACAGTCGACTAACCAATGACCATTATTCAGATTAAAAAAAAACAGCCCAAAGAAAAGTCCCAATATCGAGAAAGACATAAAATTATTTATAAATAATACATCTCATCATGCATGGGCATTTCATCTGTCGCAGGACAGACGGCCGATGGAGCAGAAATCCTGGAGTAGAGACCACGAATCGGCAGGCGCAGCGTGGGACGCCCTCCAGCCCGATGGACCGATGACCTGAAGAAGATAGCCGGTGGTGGCTGGAAGCGGATGAAGCAGAGGACTGAGAAAAATGGCGCCATGAAGGAGGCTTATGTGCAACAGTGGACCAACTAGTAAGTTGAAGTGATGTTGATGATGTGATGGGCCATTTTTAACCGACTTCAAAAAGGAGGAGGTTATCAATTCGGATGTTTATATATTTTTTTATGTATGTTCGGGTATAACTCTGTTATATATAGACGAATCTGCAAAATTCTTATTTTTGTTCGAATGGGGTTTATTCCGAAACGGACCCATATAAATTTAAACAAAATTGATTGCCAGCCCTTTTTGAGAAAATCAACAAAATCCCAAAAAAAAAAACTTGGAGGACTTGCAATCTCTTTCGATTCGTGAAAAAAACTTCATGTTTTTGCGTTTTGCCCAGAGCAATATCGTAATTATGTGACCAGATTATTTGACGAAAATTTACAGTTTTAGAAACATTAAGTCTTGATTTAGACAGCTACAGAGTAAAAGTATAATTTTTAATTATGGTTTTTTAAAGCGAAGACAATTCGTTTTACGAAAATAGACGTCAGAGTTAACTTTTAGGACGAATACAACCATTACAATATGCCAAAATATTTTGGTTTATGCGTTTTTCCAACAGTATATACAGTCATAAAGACAGCTACAGAGCAAAAATTACAAAAATATTACTATTATGTATTAAAAAACAATGTTGAAAAAGTAGAAAATCGGTTCACTTTGACAATTTTTTTTCACCAGTATTTGAATAAAAACATAACTGATATATTTATTTTATGAAAGTAAATGTTATGCTTAATTTACAGAATATTTTTAGTCCGTTATACGAGCTCATTTATTTTAGACAATTATTTTAAAAAGCCCTGTAAAACATCGCGCGCTGTCGTTTGCCGATCAATTTCAATGATTGGTGCTTATTTCGTGCGTATTTCTTTTTCTGATGCACACAAACCGACCATTGTGTTGTACTAGTGTGTGTCAATGCTGCTACGCCACGCCAACGCCAACAGCGAAAAAAAGTAAAAAAAAAAGAAGAAAGTCGCCTTCAAAAACTAAAAAGTGATAAATAACTTTTGCACAGAACACACATTACTTTACTTTAGGAAGTCGGTGGCGGTGACTTTGTGTTTATTGTTTTGTATTGCCACCGACTTCCTAAAGTAGTTGTAGTTTAGTTTTTGAAGGCGGTTTTCTTTGTTTTTGAAAATACTTTTTTATCATTTTAGGCTTTCTGAACTATGTGGTGTTAGCTATCAGTCTAACCGGACGCAGCGGAATACTAGCTAGTGTCTTAAATAGCACGACTGCTTATTTGACCTCTTATAGTATTCGGTTTAACTCGATAACCATATTTACTTTTTATAAGCATGAAATCATTTGTCACGACTTATGTTTACATTTTATAATACTTGTTTTTGTAGATTCTTGGAATCTTTTAGTTTGCAAAAGGGAATATATGTACTTACAGTCTTTTATGCTGGTCTTATCTGTGTTACGTTACATTATATTCCTGTTGATTAATTAGATCACTTTTATATAATAATATCTGAAAAATAAATAATGTTTTGCTTTGACATGTTTGTCAATGACAGTCGTCAAACTTGCCGATTGTTACGTGCAGCTGCATAAGGGAAATCGCCAACTCAGCACTCAATACTTTTATTATAAAACTATACGCTGCAATTAAGCGAACGACGGAAACGCCGAGCTGAGATAGCATTTTGTGACGCACGGACCTAGTTTAGCCAATAATTGTATTTCGTAGTTTTAACATTCTATATTCATACTTCGAATAGGCACTTAGGCTAATTTAGCAGGTAATTACTGTAATTCTTTTATTTTGAAATAAAGTAAGTTAAATCATTTTTGGTTTTTTTTTTTAATCCTGCGATTGCAGCTAACGTAATTGGCGCAGTCGGTAGGATATTCGCGGGCCCGTTCGCGAGCTTTAGGATCTCTAATATCGATATCCGCGTACGCGAATCGCCTGGGTGGCTATCGAGCCCCGGCGCCGAATATCCGAATCTACGGTCCAGCTGCAATTCCGGAAGGAGAATCCAGACTTCGATTCACGAGAGAACCAGAGATGAATAATTTGATTCTACTATTGCTGGTAGTTCACGGGACCCAGTCATCGGAGATAAAACTTGAAAGCTTGGCCAATGGACCCGGCTTACTACCGTATAAACTTGGATCGACAAGAATGACCACCCATCATCATACATTCCTCCAGTACGTGAATCTAAGGGACATAGAAAATCATATTACAACGCTACAGTATCAGATATCAGATTACAAAAGTCGACTTAGTAATGATACTTATACACTATTTGCATTCCAAATTAGTTATCTTACTAACAAAATTGGCAAAGTATCTAATCAATTAAAATCTTTAGAACCTGATCGTGTAAAGAGAGGTCTAGTAGACAGTCTTGGATCGGTAATTAAGAGCCTAACCAGAAATCTAGATTACACAGATGCCTTAAAATACGAAAATGCCATCAAAATCCTACAGATTAATGATAATAAGTTAGTTAACGAATTTAACAATCACCATTAGCCTCAGTAAGGAATGGATGTCTAAGCATAATAACGTATTAATACAGTTAGTCGAAAACCAAAGTAAAATTAATAGCACCTTAGATTTACTGCTAAATAACACCCATACAACAGGTAACTTAATAAATTATGCAAAGTTTGGTCAACTTATGGTTATTATTAGCGAAAATGTAGAAGACTTAAGATTAGAGTTAGTTAGAATAGAAAATATGTTAGCGTTCATACATGCATCAAGCACTGTTCATTCTATGATAGATGTAGAAACACTTAGGTCTATGATAAATAGGTTAGAAAAAATATACAGTAAGGATGGGATACTAAGTCTAGAGCTCAGAGAATACTACGATATAATCAGACCCGGATCGTATTTCAACGAGAAACAGATAGTTATAGCTTTCAGATTTCCTATTATATCCAAAATTGTTTATGATTTGTATAAGTTATCTATAGTACCCAATAAAAACCGTCAAGCCCTTATTCCTACCTATCCCTTTATAGCAACTAATGGAAACTCTTTCGTGTACATAGAAGCAGGATGCTCGAAGTTTAATAACTGGTATCTCTGTGAAAAGGAAATAACCCATCAAATACGAACAAAAACTGACTGCTTACAAGAACTTATCACGAACCAAGCCCTGAAGAGCTCCTGCCAATTCAGTACAGTATTCCTAGAAAAAGAAGCCATGGAAAAACTAGACGACCAGCATTACGTGTTATCATTTCCAACTCCAACGAAAGTGCAATCAGTCTGTGGAAGAGAAGACTTCAATTCGCTACAAGGAAGCTACCTCGCTACCATACCTATCAACTGTTATCTTCGCACAAAGGAACTTACTATAATCAATGACAACGACATTATTACAAGGGCAACCGTTGAAACTAATGAACATTCCCTACGACGCGGAGACACCGGGAGCTGCACTAACCCAAGTTCATCTCAGTTCAATTGACCTAGGAGGACTACACAGCATCCAGAATCAAGTCATGACGAGCCAGCCGATACAACTTGACCAGCTGCAATCAGATGTCATATATCATACTACCATACCTTTCTACATTTCATTATTAAGTGCAGGTGCACTTATCATAGCCATACTGGGCTATCGCAACAAATGGTTTTGCAAACGCTCCGAAACACCCAACACCAAGGGACATACCTACGAGGAACCTGGGAAAACAGAAGATCGCGCGGCCAGAGGACATATTCCAGAAACATTTTCTCTCAGAGTTCTAAAATAGTTTCTGATCTGCGGGTGGAGATGTTACGTGCAGCTGCATAAGGGAAATCGCCAACTCAGCACTCAATACTTTTATTATAAAACTATACGCTGCAATTAAGCGAACGACGGAAACGCCGAGCTGAGATAGCATTTTGTGACGCACGGACCTAGTTTAGCCAATAATTGTATTTCGTAGTTTTAACATTCTATATTCATACTTCGAATAGGCACTTAGTCTAATTTAGCAGATAATTACTGTAATTCTTTTATTTTAAAATAAATTAAGTTAAATCATTTTTGTTTTTTTTTTAAATCCTCCGATTGCAGCTAACGTAATTCGATTGTCAATATTACTTATAATAGGTTTACGGCTAACTAACGTAAATCCTCCATGCTGTTGATTATGTAAGCATGTATGTTTGTATTTTATATTAAACAGCTGGACACCCGCTGATGTATCGGGTGTTCCTTTAAATCCTATTCGCACTAATAAATAAAAATAACTGGCAGTCTGCAATAATTGAGTCTGGCCGGTACTATAATACCCCGCTTTAGAAAACCGATACGACCGTTCTAGAAATAGGATTAATAATTGGATTTTTTATGAATTTCGGAAGAGCGGTCAGAAAACAAAACCTGTCAAGGAGGGAGTCTAGATCTCGCTGTCGCTTGGGTAACACGCTGATTACTCATACGCTTACGTTACTGAAGTCTACCAGTTTACTTACTGCAAGACTACCGGTCCACAACCGAGAGTCGGTTAAGTCGAGCCGTCGAACTGTCGCGTGCCTGCTGCTCCCAGGGCGGGTCCTACTGATAGGACCGCCTGGGGACCTCCGTCCCAGAGCTAGGAGCCGACCGCGCCAGTCTATCTTCGGTCAGATCCTGTTGCCGGCCAGGCTGTGGATCCTACTAACCTGGAAATCTCTGCCTGAACGTAGTGCGTTTGGGTCAGTGCTTATTTTAATACTTACTGCTGTTTTTGATACTCATCACATTTTAATCTTTCTGTGAGAGCTATTAAATTCAATTCGTACAATTCTGCATAGCCTTTTATTTCTCTTAAATTATCAGAATTGCTACACTCTACAACCGAGTAAAAGGGTATTAATAGGCATTTAAAACCCTATAAATACAAAATTAACATAGACCCCTGTCTGCAGTATTCATAAACAATCAATACTATTAATATTCCTGAGTGGGTCACGTGCTCGTGTTAGAGCGAGACGGCACGAGGATGGCGCGTGCCCGATGCATCATGCACGAGGTTTTCGTGTCCCACCCGCGTTGTGTGGGACGTGTCACATTACTATGATGAATAGAGGGCAAGCTATAGTCAAAGTCAAAGTCAAAGCATTTATTTCGATTAAAGCATTTACAGGCACTTTTGAATTGATAAGGACTCGGTTAGTTAGTCAGAAAGTTAAAGCTAGTTGCTCGTTCCAATACGTACTTAGGTCTCTAAGGAAATGAACGAGCAAGACACTCTCTCTCACTCACTCCACGGACACTCTTTTAAATCTGGCTTTTACAAAAGACTGGTTACTTTATTCTTGTTGCTTTTACATATATAGAAACATACCTAGAAATAAGATACAATACATAAAAAAAACAAGATAAAAACCGCTTCAGTTATAAGATGGCCAATCTCAACTGACAGTGTCCTGTCACGAACATGACGCGCGGATCAGCACCATTTAGATTAGAATGACTGTTAAAAAAAAACAAAAGGTACAAAAAAACCATGTGGTCTATTACGTAGGTAGTACCTATACTATCTAATATATAAAATTCTCGTGTCACAGCGTTTGTAACAAAACTCCTCCGTAACGGCTTGACTGATTTTTATGAAATTTTGAGTGTATATTCAGTGGGTCAGAGAATAGATCGAAGCCTATTTTTTTTAATTTATATGGCAAAACAACGTTTACAACGAGTAAGTGTAACGTAGTGTGGTGTCACACCTATGTCACAAACGAAACGATTTAATTACCTACACTACTACCAAAATAACAGACAGTACAAATACGTGCGAGTGTGTAGGCGCCGCCAGAACTAAAAACAGTTTCGAGAGCACGTTCGACGCGGGAAGAGGTGACGAACAGTGTTTCGGAGGGAGGCGGGGCGTGTCGTCGCTACTGTACGGTAGTACTAATATTTATATTGTGGTATTTTATAGTAAGTAGGTGGTGTAGGTGGTGTTGCATTAGAGTAAGACAGCACGCGGATGGCTCGTGCCGAGTGCATCACGCGTCTGCATCACGATCTCCTCTACGACAATAACGTCGTGATTGCGCCTGCGACGCCGGTGGCGCCTCTATGTGTGACGAGCATGTAATAGGAACATGTGTTGGTGTATGGGCAAAAGTATTAAGGTATAAGTCAGGGAAAACCGCGAAATAAAAATTTTCTTACGATTTTTTACAATTTGCAGCTCAGTATCGAATTGTATGGTAATAAAAAAAATAGACGCGAGAGTTACAAATATGCATTTACAGAATTAAAATAACTTTTTGTGAAAGTACAATTGTTTAGGATACGATGGGACTGACATGCGCTACGCGTAAACGGGGCGTTTACGCGTAGCGCATGTCAGTATAAACAAAAAAAGAAAAAAAAAAGAATTGAAATCATCAATAAAATTATGCTAACTTGGAGAGCTTTGTTGTTGATTTTAATGAATATTATTGTTTAGACAAATATTTTTTTTTTCTATACAACCTGATACGGAGAAAATTGCAAAAACGTTATAATAATTTAATTTCGCGGGTTAGCCTTCCCGTTACCGCTCTTCCAAAAGTCTGAAACTCAGACAAGATTCTATATTTTTTTCATACAATTAAGAAACAGTAATAATAATAATTTGCAGTATAATTCCTCATCTAAAAAGGCCAGCTCCCTATAATTTATTTTTTCTGTTTCATTAACCAACATCATTACTTTACCTTTTACTCTTCCATTTAGCAGTTAATCAACCTCCCTCTGGATCAATGATCGATGTGATTACGTTCATCTGCGCTGGCGCACGCGACGAGGGAGATCTCACCTTTATGAGGGGAATATATTTGATGTTTTATCTGCATTCGCTACGGATTAATGGATGATGATTTGTTTATGTTGGTGTAAATGCGTATTCATGGTCAGAGGGGGGCTGAAATGTAAGTTAACTTGCGTAGGAGTAAGTAAGTAAGCCACATGGAATTACTTTTGGATTAACAATCATCAAAGTGTCTTCTGAATTGTTTTCGAATTAGCCAATTTAATTATTAGGCGTGAGTTGTGGGCAGTTCGACCAGCAGTGCAATTGGGTACTTGACACCATCAATCAATTGACATACTTTTTATGACCTGTCAAAACGAGATTCCTCCATAGATTTTGTATGACAATAGCGGCCTGTGACGTCACTTATTTACCAACTCAATTGAGTAACTATTAATTGATTTTAAAGCAACTTAAAATCGAATTTTACAGTTAATTAAAAATGAATCGGGTTTTCGGGGCTAAAATAAAATATATTTTAAGATAAGTTGTATTTTGGAATTATTAGTTAATGGTGTCAACAACCCAATTCTGTAAGAATTCACTCGCGAATTCGAATCCAATCTCATTTCCGATTTTACTTACCTGAAGTGAAAACTATTTGGTAGTTGCTCAAATAGTAACGAAATATTAGTTCGTTTCACTTATGTTGTCACTTAGTGGCGCTAGCGTAGTTTTCATCGAGTTAAAGACTACCTAAAACAGTTTTCACCGCGGAATCAGAAGTGAGAACTGGAGTGAGTTCTTACAGAAGACCATACCTGTTTAGTTTTGAATACATATAGCATGATTGTCTAGGAAAAATACCCATTAAAAAAAAACAGTAGCAACAGTTTTGTATGGAGCAACTGTTTTATTTATTACTAACTGATGATTTTTTTTGTCGCAATGGGTCTAGAATCGTAAACTTCAGTTTAAAATTACTACAGCGTACTTCAGCGCGCATTGCATTTACTTCAGTTTTCAATGTTTTTAGTATAGTAATTTAGTTTGAGTGAAAAGTCTGTGTCACAATATGTTTTACAGGATACTATTATAAACCCCTTATTCGTTATCACACAGACACACAGTAGATCTTGGGTCATTAAAATTACTTTCACAAGGGCGGATACGACCAATAAGTTATATTTTACTAGATTAACTAACCCTTGAATAATTTGACTCACTGGTCTTACTCTCAGATAACTTTTTTTGCGTTTTTCCGTCACAAACCTAGAGTAGCCAATACTAGGTATTGTTAGTCTTATAAGTTGATAAATGAATGATGAATCACATGTGTAAGCTAACTACAAGCAACGCAAGACGACGAGACAAAATAGAATTAAGAAGACCTAGAACCAACTATGGCAGGAAAAATATACTATATGAGGGAGCAAAACTTTACAATGAAATACCAGAAGATGTGTTTGATAGTAACAGTTGGTTTAAATATAAAAAAAAAACACTAAAAGAATACGTTAGAAAGAAGTACTAACACCGAATTGTCCACCTAGTATATCTTTTAATTCTGTTCCTTTGTGTAACCGTGTGTGGTCACAGAGACTGTACTACTGACTACTTTTATTATTTACTTTGCATTTCTCAATACGTAAGTGAACCGTAATGTTCTTTTTTGAGAAATAAATGTCTTTAAACCGAACTAAACTAGAAATACAATTGTCTTAAAGCGGACGCAAAATTTTAATCTACATATTTTTGCCTGTTTATAATTGTGTCAACTGTCACTGCTATTCACACGAGTCATGATTGTCAGCTGGTAATGTAGCGACTGCCATTATATTAATTTATTCGATGCATTTTGGCAGTACTTATAGCGATTTACTCTCACGAGACAGTAATCCATAGAATAAAATTTGGTAAACCGAAAAGTTCTCTAACTCAAGAGTAATTATTGATTTTATTCCCAGGATAAGACTACAAGTTACAAGTACAAGTTGATCATATCCGCCCTAAAAAAGATAAAGAATAAAGATAAGTTTTTACTCAGTCAAAAAAGTATGCCAATATCAACGACAAGGTCCCTCTTCGATGTAATATTTCATTACCTCTGATTAGAGCTGGGTATCACGATACACTGAGCCCCATCCCCATCAATTTGCTCAGCGCTCGGCGGCCAGCGCAATCAGTAAATTGGTCTGCATCAACAAAAACACGCGCAGGACGAACGTCGATAGTACTGTGAGTTCTCGATTTTGGGGGAAGTGAGTTTGGTGTACCCTGTCATAATCTTATCCTAATATATTTTTTGTTGTTTTATTTTGGTTTCTTTTTTTTGGGAAACTTAGGTACTAGACTAGGTATTAACATCATTTGATCCTTACAAAACTAGCTACGATATCTATGTGATAAAATAATAAAGCACAAGGCAAGGAAAAAGGCTAGACAATAGATGAATTAGGTATGTCAAAAGCAAAATTAGGTCAATTAAAGGTTTTCACAGATATATTATAACGTAATTTAAATAGGTACAAGAACGTAGAAAAACAGCGTAATTAGCATAGATATGTTTGAAAGAATAGGTATAATAATATGTTTATGAAGTTAATGAATAAGTGTCGCATTTGGGAAATAAAAGTTTCTGATCTCATTTCTCTGTGGGTACACATAGGGTACACAATGCGATTAGAAATTCTATTTAACAGTAAGTACTAGTAGACCAAAAACGATGGATGGATCGAGTGAAAAATAGTATGGCTAATAAGAGGATGAAAACCTACTTAATTTATAATTTATTTCTTGTTCCACGTAGACCTACTTCACGTTACAAAAGACATAAGTGTACAAACATAGATAACATCTTGGAAAAACATTAAGACCAGTGACAAACAGACAGTCATTTTTTGATATAGTCGCATATTAACTACATAGATAATACATTATTTTTGTCTAATGTAACACATGTATAAAAACTCGAAAGAACTTTCACTTGCGCCCTATGAACAGAAACCCGTGGTAGTGGTGATACGTGCGCAAACTGTAACTATACACGCGAGCGGCGTGAGATCGTATCACGTCCCCGCGCCCAACGGTGGGATAAACTTCCCAATGTACAGGAAATTAAAGAAGAAAGTACATGAAGTACTTAATTTTATTAGTTTGGTTTTTATCAGGCATATCACCGGCGTGCGAATTAATTTTCGATTCGAGTCGATTTACATTGCATGCACAAGCATTTTGGCAAGCTTAATGCCTTAGCTTTTGCCTGTGCCTTTATCTCCGTGTTTTTTTTATGGATTTATTTATTTATTTTTGTCATTTTAGGAAAACTTACAGCTGATCATGCACAATTCAAGGAAAATTCTTTCGCTAATAAAAAAACTTGCAAGTGCGAAGTTTTTTTATTAGCGAAAGAATTTTCCGAACCAAGCCAGTAGTTTAGGTGATTTCGAACGAACACAAACTAAACTTTTATTTTTAATATTGATGATTAGTGATAGTGAAGTACAATCAGTACCACCCAAAGATTTAAAGCTAAATATTGGCCCTCACCTGATGGTAGACCTGTTCCTTCAGTTCCTATGTGAAACAAAAGACGGTGATATATGAATACCAGTGTTTTACATGGAGCGACTGCTTATCGGATCTCCACAACCTAGTTACTGCGTAACACGATATCCCTTGGTAAGACTGGTTGTCAGACTTTCTGACTACCCATAACGACTGCCAAAGATTCATGAATGACAGCCGGGACCTAAGGGCTTTACGTGCTATCCGAGGCAAGAAGGGAAATCAGTATAAATTGTATGGTCACCCATCCACAGAACGACCACAGCAAGCGTAGCTTAACCTTTGACCGATCGATCTGTACAGCTTTAGCTTAGCCAAGAGCTCCTGACTTGACTTGGTTTGCTTATCAAATGTATCATGGAAGGATTTGTACAAAAAAATAAAGATGTTTAGAGAAGTTGAAATTCTAATTCTTATATTCTTGGGTATTTAAAGAGTATCTTCAGGCATTTACAATATTTTAAAACCCCGCAAAAAAAAGTTAATAGTTTAACGAAAAGCTCATTATTTCAGACCGATTCATTTCGTAATATTTTAATTATGCGGGGGTTTAAAAATATGGTAAGTATAGCAATCTATTCCTGGTAATGGAAAATTCACATTGGAAAATATTTTAAACCCACTAAATTATTTTTTGATTTCATACAAATGAATGTATGGATCTCGCCATGATTCTTTGTTAACCTTTCAAAAACCTTGCTGAAAGCCGGCAGCACGGACACGGGTCTGTAATAATATTATTAATTTTAATAAAGGTAGGTATCTCTCTTTCTATGTCAACTGAATTTTCTGGAATACACAAACAAACGGATGAAATCATCGATATATATGTACTTTTTCTATGGATGAAATCGGAAATATTGTACCTAAACAGTTTTGCGAGAGACAATAATTCATGAGTGTTTATAGGTAGGTAGGTAAGACAATTAGTCATTTATACCTCCGAGTTTATTATATTTACGCATTAAAACACAATGAAAGAAAACCCAAAACAATACAAAGCCGTGATCTTTGTCCAATGACCGATAACTTCGTGAATCACATTGTCATTAAGAACTTACTACGTCATAACCACACACCTTCCATTTTCAAACAAACTTATGACATCATCAAATGACATTTGTGACGTCATTAATTACATAGGTCATAATAATTGCGCACTTAAAACTAATGAGTTGGAAATCGCTTTAAATTGAAGGCATTTGAAGGCGATAAAATATTAATTAGATTAGTGATGACGTCTGATTTGATATTTTAATTAAATGGGAATAATATGAAGTACCTACCTACGTAAGTAGGTACAACTCTTGATAATCTTTTCTTGTGTTGCGTTGGAACGGAAATCCTTTAATTTGTTGCAGAGGGGGAAAACCTTGAGATGAAAGATGATGTTACTTAATATCAGAGGGGCGAGTAACTTTTAGGAAACTTCACATTCTACTCTGTCAAGAATGCCACTATTTTGCTTACATTTTGACATTGATATGGCTTAGAGTTTACATTTTTAACCGTTTTTACCTTAGAATAATAACGCATAGAAACCTAGTACGAGCTTCAAATGTACGAGTATTCATACTCGACCATAAATGGTTTAGTAGTCGCAGCGAGCCGTCAGTGCTCAAGATCACGCTCCGTTGAACACAGCTTGCAAGAAATATTTTAAAATGACGGTTTGTTGCGTAAAATACTGCCATAGCACAACTGGTAAACATAAAGAATGTGATAAAATTACATTTCACATGTAAATAGTAACATTATATCTATTAATTTTACGTAAATCGATCTCCGAATAAAAATTTTCATAACGTAATTTATTACAATGAAGTGTTGCCAGTGTTGTACGGAAAAATTACCCATAATTCTAAACATTAACATTGTTGGAGTCTACTGTATTATTCTGGTAGAAACCAACAGCTGATCCATACATTTATGTTCGTAAAACTCGGAATAATTACTTATTAATGTAGCTGTATGGATCTGTGGTTTTTTTTTGGCGATATTCAGGTTTTTAGTGAATTTTATTTATTTTAACTTGAATAATTTTAACAACTGAAAGCGTAAATAATGTAATTCTGTTGTATCCGTTAATATCGACACTGTGTTATCTATGGCATATGCTATGTGGAGTACATTTTTAGTTACCAAGTAATTCGAGTATACGAACGTAAATAATATTTTAATGGGATGACAACGAAAATATTACCTTTTTATTAAAACGTTTGGCGCGTCATACATTTAAATTGATACGCGACATGGACTCACAAATGAATTTCTACAAGTATAAGTATGAGTACGTTAAAAACAACAATAAAATTTTTGTAACGTTGTATAACGATAAGTAGATGTGACTGTATTTTAATTAATATAAAAAACCACATTGACTATACTTAAATTACGTACGTAACATTTTTTAAATGCAATCGTGCTATGGCCCATATGCATTATCATTTTTCCTAGAATTGGGGAACAAAATATTTCCTAGCAACATTTTTTTACGTGTGTGTGCGTGTCCGCGGTCGTAATTATATGCCGATCACTCACACATAACCTACTATTGTAGCGTAAATTTTTCATAGACTGCTTAAAGAGACTGTCCTTCTATGCGTTAATAATTCTAAGGTTTTTACTTATTAGAATTGGCCTTCTGCTGACAACACTCGAAACGCATCTTGTTTTCCGACGCAAAGAGATCGCGAGAAATAAAACGTTTGGTTTTATGAAACATTTCGCATCGTTCCATACCTCTAAACAAAAATATACACAATTCCCCTGTCCACCCAACTTCCCAGCACCCACGCAAACATATTGACCTAACACAAACATACACCTAGTAACAACGGTATAACGATGTTTGCCCACTCTCCCCCGAGATATGACGTGACGTTTTACGGGAATTAAAAACGCTACCCGACCTCCCCTTTAATATCTTGTATTTTGTTGATTAATATCTCTTTGAGAGGGCAGGGTGAGGTAATGCTGTGATGTTGAATTAATATGGAAGCTATCTTTCGTGAAAAATAATAAAACATTATGGTATATTTTTACACATACAAACCATACTTTTACGATAAAAAAACTATGCCTGCTTAAAAATAAATCAATGTTTATGTATTACCAGGAATAAAATAAATAAGTAATGTGAAGACCAAATAAGTACATCTATACCTACTAATATTTTAAAGAGGTAAAATTGGTTTGTAAGTTTGTATGTAGGGGGTATTCTCTGAAACTGCTTATCCAATTTCAAAAATTATTTCACCAATAGGAAGCTACGATAACCCAGAGTGCTATATTATGAAAAAATTGAATCCTTGGGAGAAAAATCACGCAGACGAAGTCACGTGCAAAGTGCTAGTTATTTATATTATCATAACCTTAAAATAAATAATAAATGCAAGCATAAAATTCACTTCCTGGCCACCTGGTAATCAGTGGAACAATGGTACCGAATTTCCGAACGAAATAAAAAATGATCTGTCAAACAGGGAGCTTTCCCGCCAATTTGGCGGCGGTTCGCGCCCTCACCACTTAGGGTTGCCATTTGGTGAAATAATTATTTGTTGTATTTTTTTGGGTTTGATTGTTCAATGATAGATAATAGGCAGCAAATGCTATTTGTGGTTTTATTTGTATTAGGTATTTATACTGTTGTTATATTGATTTCGTGACTACTCTTTGTAAGATCACATGACAACAAATACATGCCTGTTATTGTTGTACCACATACAAGCTAATTAGTTAAAACAAAATGTAGAATAATTGTCAATTAAATAAGTTCATCAAAAAGAATAACCACAATTAAGCACAAAGTTCAATTATGAAGTAAGTACCTAAATGATATTCATTTATCATCACAACATCAATAAGCTTATAATACTATTATTGTTACGCCCTATTGCGTAAAATCTAATCTCATAAAACTCTGGTTACCCTACGAATTCGGCACGCCCTCGCGACGAGATTAATAGGGTCGTGTTTAGACCGCCGTCACTATGGCAGCAGCGGGGTGATTGTCAATCTGTCTGTCCGCCCCCCTAAAGGCACCTAAATACCACATCTCAAGGGGAGCGTTAACTTATCTGGCAACACTGACATTTAGAGATGGTGAAAGGTTAATTGACTTTTTATTATATTGCAATTTTATGTTCACATTATTTCTTCATCTTTTCGTGATCAATGGTAAAGTTATGCTAAGAAAATTATTATTATAGGTACATGCCAAAAAAGAGGTCCAAAAATGCACTATACTTCTTTAGAAAAAAATAAAAATGAGAAATTTTATAATCTGATAGGAAACGCCTATCAAAATGTGAATCAAAACAAAGATAACCTGAAAAAATATAGCAAACAATTTCATTCACGCAAAACTTATAATTCTGACAGAAATTTCTGCCACAAACAAACTACAAAAATGTCTTCACAACCAATTGCCTCCATGAAAGCATCTAAGCAAAATACTTTGCCACAAAGAAAACAAAATATTCCCGTAGAGATAACAGACTTTTCAATGTTCGACAACTCCTATACCTTTATGAGAAAACAATTTAATGAGGAGATGAAGCGAGTAGACCAGGAAATGCTTAAGTTCAGGTACTCCTAGTATACAACTTACTATAATACATGCAAAAGTTTGTGAGCATGAATGTTTGTTTCTCTTTCATGCAAAACTCCTGAATGGTGTTTTATGAAACTTGTCAGTAATACAGCTTAAACCATTGACAAATATATATTACTGCGTAAGGACCAGGCCAACCGCACGCACGACTAAATGGCACCAGCGCGTTGGCCCTAAAAATGACAGTTTAGGGCCAACGGGTAACGTAACGCGACTCAGTCGACATTGTATGAGTTTTGATAGATGTCGCTACTTTTGCTTGTTCCATGAACGTTTGTTTAAAATGTTATAATGGGCGTATCCTTCTTTTTGAAATCATTTGCTTAAACCTTTAAATGCTTATATAATTACTAGCTGACCCGACAGACGTTGTCCTGTCCCGATCTACCGAACATTTGGATGGGGGATGAAAAGGGGGGGAAAAAGGGGGATGAAAAATAGATGTTGGCCGATTCTCAGACCTACCCAATATGTACACAAAATTTCATCAGAATCGGTCAAGCCGTTTCGGAGGAGTACGGGAACGAAAACTGTGACACGAGAATTTTATATATTAGATGCTACTGTAAAAGCCCGGACTACGGCAAATCCTAAGATTTTTCAGTAAAACCTAAGATTTAACAACTCTTAATGGTAAAAGTCCGAACCGTTCTATGATCATCGTTTATTTCGAACTTTTACCATTTGGCAAATCTTAGGATTTGCCTCAAAGATACGGTATATAATTATGTTGAAATAAACATTTTTTTCTTACAAAAACGGAGTTTTGGTCAGATTTCGCTTTTGTCAGAATAATAACAAAATGATAAAGAGTCGAAAACAAATAGTAAGAAGCTGCATTAAGGGGAAAATAACAATTTACGTCTGTCTGCGGTAATGAAAATTGACACAAAGATGGTCGACGTCAGGTCGACGGAGCCCCGATGAGCGAGGCTCCTGTTTCTGTCTGCAGGGTTTAAAGGAACCTAACCTAACCGAACCTCGAGGTGCCCCTGACGTCGTCGTCGAAAATAAATAATTAAGAAGTACTCATTGCTTTATTCCCAAAACCAACATTTACCAACCGTCAGTGGTAAAACCTAGCATCTTGTACATCTCTAGTCTTTCGGTTGATGATGATGATGATGATAATGAGCCTTATGTCAGACAGATGGATGAACAGACGGCGCAAGCTTAGTAGCCTAGGTATAGAAAGGCATCACAATATAAGTTTGACTATAAACCGTTCCCGTTTCCTGCGAGTCCAACTTTAACTGTATTTGATGACGAAGTTGGCCTTGGACTGTTAAGTTATGTTTTATCCCTTTCAGCAAGAATCTTAGTCAATACTTCAGCGCCGAGGCTTCTGCCATCCAGACTGGCCTCATGTCCTCAACGCCCGAGGACATGGCCTCTCTTTGGCAGAACCTCCAAAGTTCGCCATTGGTGACAGGGGAAGAGAATGATAAGACCTTGAAGCTACAGTTTGACGTTAGTCAGTATGATCCAACTGAGGTATGATACATCAAGTACTCACTCATTTGTGTCTGCGCACTTGACTAATCTCCATAGAGATTGGCCTCCGTGACTGAAATGGGACGTGACTGTGGGACCGGGAGCTAAATACTATAATTTAAAGTCAGTCATTATGTCGTATAATAACCGCTATGTTCTAATCTATTCGTACTACGCTTATATCTCTAGAAGGTTCCAGAGTGTTCCGACAATGCCATATAGTTAAAGGTACCAGCATGCTAAATGCATGCAACCTTTACAGTATTGAATACTATGTCATCATAATCCTCTGAAGCTAAGTCTTAAGAGCGCCCAACCCCATCGAACGAACTTCGACGCGAGCGTGGTTGAAATTTTTTTTGTGTCAACCGACGCAAAGCTCGAAAACAAACGAGTGAGTGAGATAACATCACAGGAAAATTGACGCGCGGAAATTTCACGAAACTTGTCCCAGGACAGACGTGTTTTTGAAAAAGGCTTACAAGATTTGGGTAATAATGTTTGTAATTTAGAATCTCCATTACATGTGCAAGGTTTCTATGAAGCTGTTTTTTTACTTTTTTAATGTGTGAGTGCATTATGAACGGCCAAAGTTCAGATAAAATTGTGCCAAAAAAACTGATTTTCGGACGTGATTACTGAATTTGTTTCTTAAAAAAGTTTATTTTTGGCTTCATACAAACCTAGATTTAAACCACAAGATACCTGTGTGCTAAAAATATTTGGAAAATAATTTGTTAAAACGCCGTAATCGCGTACGAGCGTTTGTATGGGAAATATGACGGGTTGGGCGCTCTTAAAGTAATCCCGTGTTAAACTGTGGAAAAACAGATAAATCACAACATTGCTCTTCGAAAAGCATAATAATGTATACCTTAAAGACTGATTAGACCAGTAGGGAAGATTCATGCTTTGATAAGAATCTATCCGCTAGCAATTGCGTGATCCTTCATTACGCTTTCAACCATGCAATTCTTCTTCCAGATAAAAGTGAAGATCCTAAACGAAATGCTGATCATCTCAGCTAACCACGAGGCGATAACAAAAGACAGTACAGTATACCGGGAGTACAGTAGACAGTTCAAACTGCCTCCAGGCACGGACCCCGAGCTGGTGGCATCCTCACTGTCGAAGGATGGTGTGCTGACGGTACAGGTACCATTAACACAGCCCAAGTACATCACGGCGCCTGATGCGTTGTAATACAAATGATTTCGGTTAATGTGTGCTTATTTCGAATAGGAAATTTTAACTTAAGAAAATGTCCACTGTCGAAAATGTCCACTCCTGTAGATGCTTCCATTGGAGCTTATGTATGCTGGCTGGCTGGTTATTACCTTGGGGCTTGAGTCATTTAGAAGCTTCCTCGTAAACGGTTTTCGGTTGATGAATTGGGTGATAACTAACAAATGTTGCCAATTGATGTGAATTTACTAAGCAATCAAAAATTACTATATTTTTTTCTTAAATAGTGTAGGCACTTAATTAATTAATATTGTAATGCTAAATTTTGCGTGTATACACCGTAGAGATAAATAAAGTCTTAAACACAGTTTTTTGTCGTATTGTTTTTTTGACAATCAAGGCCATTTCCAGGTAAGAAGGAATTGACAACAAGGCCAATATACTGTAACGTATAAAAGTGGTATTGTGAACGTTACGTATATCTTACCAGACACTTGCCAAAGAAAACCCTTAGCCAGCGAGCTATACCCCATTATAACTGAACACAAAATCGATAGGACAAACACCTAGAGACGTCCCTATCTAGTGAGCGGCCTATTTACGTGAACATTGCAACTATAGCACCACAGATCACCGAAAAAGATAAGTCATTAACTTATTATCGAAAAACGTTTTAAACTCTGTGCTTGATACTTCAACGAGCTTCAATTATTATCAATTTTAAGATATTTTTAATTATTTTGGATATTTAACGCTGGTTGATTAAAATTATTTTTTTTTAATTCTAGTTGGTTTGCGTTTGACCGTAACTCATCTGATCTTAAGTGATGATGCGGCCTAAGGTGGAACACGCTTGCCTAGGATGAAACGGTTCAGTCGTGCTTTTAAGATACTCAGTAGATAATATATTATACTTATCAGTGAACAGAGATTCAATGGTCTGGCAGTTCGCACATTAAATTTTATAATAAAACTGATCAGCGAAAAAGCATCAGTACTAGAAATATTATAAGCAAAGCAAGCGTTTGGTTCGAGACCGTGTACCTTGAACCATATAGCGGTGACGCTTCGCCGTATCTCTGTTCGTCCGATGATTGAATGTGCAATGGGGACAGGAGAATAAAATTGAATTGTGCAATTCCGAAGCATAATACTCTCCCAAATGAACCCGATAAAAGAACGATAGACTAGCAACGGTGCGGCGATGTTCAAGGCTCTGGAGCCTAGCCCTAACCAGGGAGTCGTTGGTTATCTGTTCTATGGATTGATCACAGACCCCAACCAATCAATGGCCCGAGTTGTCGGCCGTCGATTGGCTACTAGGCAGAAATCGATCCCCAGATGCATGAAGAAACGGCCGTAAAGCTGTATAATCTTGTTCTCCTTTGATAGTCTACTGCCAACTACCAGATAATATATCTAGGTATCTCGATGATAAACTTATAAACAAAATAATACTTTATAGATTAAGAACAACGGATTAACTCACTGTGTTGTCGGGTTCGTCCGACTAGTTTCGATAATACTAAAAAAAAAATACTACTAATAATATTTAAAAATCTGATCTCCATTTCTTAAAAGTTCAAAGTATTTTTGGTTAATAGCTATGGATGGGGTTCTTAAACCTGAAATTTTCAAGCCTTAACTAAATTAAAATCATATTATGGTAAAATATCAAGATATCACTGACATCCTGAATGATCTTGACTGGCACTATAATAACAAAATTATATATGTGCCAACGACATCGGCAAGGAAAATATCTTGCGAAAACTGAACTTAATAAATATACTTAAGTCTGAAATTGCCAATCCACCTTGCGCAAACGTGATCATTTATTATATTATCATTTCTTTTTACTACAAATAAAATACCAGTTCAACTCTCTTGTTTGTAAAACATCTTATTGAATAATGTGATTGGTGGTATATGAGAGTACATAATAGTTTCCATAATCCAAGTCTCTATCACATAGGTACCTACTCAGCTCGCTAATGTACTCGTGTGCTATATGACATAGTATATGACATCGGTGACGTGGCCGCACCAGATAAACGTCGACCTGAAACACGCACACTAGCAAATTGTGATGAATAAGGTGAGGGGCACAATGGGGAATATAATTATTTTGGCTTTTGAACAAAATATGTCAATATTGAATTGTTGGTTTCTATTACCGAAAAAGATTTCAGAAACGGACCAGTTGTTTTGGAGATTATCGCGTTTAAATATACAAACTCTTCACCTTTATAATATTAGTTTAGACACGGATGATATAAGTTTAGATAGGGGCAACTAGATTCAAATTTTACATTATGACGTTCAAAAGTGCCTTTTAATGGTCTAATTGAAATAAATGATTTGACTTTTGACTTTGATGTCAATATTCAACTGCTGGGCTGCAATCAATCAAAACTACTTTTGCAATTACTAACTTTTATTTAGACATCTATTAGGTTAGTAGAACTATTTTAAAGACTATAATTTGTTTGCAATGTGTAGGTTGTTTGTAGGTTTTGACTGAAACCAGACAAAAAGTTAGGACCGGTTAAGAGTTTTGATCACAGTTTTAAATATACACCTACATGTATACTTGCCAGTGCTAATAACCACTCCTTCTTAACTCAACGACTGTCAGGCGAAAGTGTTGAAGGTCAAACCTCCGCTGCTTATGTCGACTGTGTAACATAAGACATTCAAAAGGTTAATTGGTTTTTACGAAAAACAAGCATACTTTTTGTTTTATTTACCATAACCTGAAAAGGTTTCATTGTACTCGTAATTATGATCAATTTTTACTTCCAACCCTGAAATCAGCTAATCCATTCATTTTGTCGAATTATGCGTATATATACTTATAAATCAGCTAATTATTTTTGCTAGCTTGTATATCTTCAGACAGATTCAACTCCTACTTTACACTCCACCTCATACGCCTTGACCTATTGTCTCCTACATATCATTCTAGACACGTTACACCTATTGTATCCCAAACCTAAGCAGGTCACCTGTACAATCACACGCCTGTATGTGTGAGTTCGTGCGGATGGGCGCCGTGTTGATGCGGCGCGTTGCCATGGAAACCGCCTTCGCTTCCCAGAAGAGACGATGTGCTGTACGCTATACTGTGGGAGGTAGGTAGATTGATGCGGATTTCTGTTTTGTTCGGCTGAAAATAAAGGTCTTTTTGGGTAAATGTGCAGCTTTTTAGGTGTTCTTTGTTCAAATTTTAATACTTCTATATATCGCTATTTCTTGAAACTTTATGCCGTTTTTTCCATCCACTATGTACTCCTATATTCAATAATTATCGTGACTATGTTAGGAGAAGTTTAGACTATAAGAACTACAACATAGGAGGCTTCAATATGGGTGCCAAAAGGTTTTTCAGGATTGGCAACGCGCGTGTGATACCGCGGTGTTGCAAGCGTCCATCGGCCACAGTAGGTCGATTGCCTATTGCCACCTTAGTGGTATAGAAAACAACAAACCCCTTTTTCATCACAACATCCCAATTTCTTTTTTCACAATAATTTTCATCTTTAACACTGTTTATTTTAAAGGTCACAGTCATGCAAGCAAGGTGAATTGGCTAGAGTGGTTCTCTCAAGAGAACCTCCACAATCATTATACCTACCTGTGTAATGTTTATACTAAAGCTTAACTTTATTTAAATAATTATTGTGTGTATGTGACTGAACTCCTAAACAGCTGGACAGATTTTAGTGAATTTTTTTGTGTGTGTTTCAGTGAATTCGAGAATGCTTTAGACTAGCAATTGGACCCGGAGGTGGCCCTGCAGTCAAGTTGTAGGACTTTTTTTTATTTCAAGGGCACGACAACGTGTGCCGGGGCCGCTCGTATATTATAATATCTTGTAGGTACAAGATCCGTAGAATAAAAAGTATGTCTGAGTTTCTGTATGTAAAAACTGTCGGAAATTAGAGGTTCATAATTATAAAACTTTGATGAAATTGGCCCAGCCCAGAATGTACTGAAATTGTTCTAAGTACCATCCTACAAGGTTACACCAATTCTACATTATAAATTAGTATAGAATACTATTTGTTTGGGTACAGCTTAATGAAATAGTTTGCTTATAATGCAATAGATACTGCTAGGTATTATTGCACTGTTGAAGAATCAATTCTCATCGCTGAGCTGAGAATTAAAAATCCAAGTGTGCCTTTATTTTTGTACTAGCACTTTAATAATGTAATATAAGCCTATAAGCATTCAGGGATAAAGTAGCTTTCTATTGGTGAATGAATTTTTGAAATCAGAACAGTAGTTTCGGAAATTACCCCCTACTAATATTGTTAGTGAAAACGAGCAGATATAGGCGTTTCATTTTGTAATCCCATAAAAATCAACACCATTGCACTTAACCCAGTCATGCACAAAATCGATGAAGCAAAACTATCACCTGTATCATTACGCTCGTTACACCAGGGGGCGCCACATATGTCTGATTTACCTATTGTTGTGTTGATAACTCCCCTCGGTCCATAGCGAATCGGACGTGATGTCGAATGCACCCCATGAGATAGTAGGTAATTAGTTTAGGCAGAACTTTTCGATTTTGTTGACGTTTGGTTTTGACTTTGTAGCTGCGAGTATATCGTTTGTGCTAAAAATGCAAAATAAAGATATTTTTGAGCAGACGTACTTTTCAAACATATACAGCAAGGGATTATTTATGTCTGTTAAAATCCTTTGGATTGAGGACATAGCTATAATAAAAAGATAAATTGTTTATTTCATAACCTCATGTTGTACAACATAATATTTAAGATTGAGCCACCTTCCTGTATTTGGAGACTCCGCTCTTTCATAAACAAAAAAGTGTCTTATTAAACTATAGCTAGTCATGTGTTACGTAATAAATTAACCTTCAAACCTCTGTGTATTGTTTGGCACAGTAAAATCCTCCAAGAGTCCAAAGGAAATGGTGCATTTTTTTCTGTAGACTCTTCCATGTCCTGGGATATGTCGTATCGTGTTAATGGAGGTTATACAATAATGTAGGTCTTGCATGGAATATATCCTTTGCTCTTTAGTGTATGGTCTTTCTCTCTCATGTCAATATAAGATCCTGTGGTGCTCTTCTCTTAAATTATTGAAATGTTACATTTAAAAAGTAGTTATATCATTACTCTAGAAGGTATGAAGCAGGTCGTAGGTACCTACTCGTACCACCACCTTATGCCTTCTTTTTTTGTTTTGTTCCGGCTTGGAAAATCGTCATGGATGTCCTACGCTCTGGGGCGGGCGGAGGGGTACCTATGTCAGACTTTTACTGACTAAAAACCACCCTTGTGTTCCATCTCACACCTAGGTCGGGGGTCGCCGGTACTGGAGATACTTCCGCAACACCACCGTTTGCCTAGTGCGACGTCAAGTTGACTTGGAAGAACGAGTTATAGCATGGTTTGATTTAATTTAGTACAACTCTTGCCCGCGTCCGCGTTTCTTTGTCGACGCGACGACACGGTTGGCGCAGTGGCTGAGCGATCGACTGCTGCGCAGCGTGTCGCGGGTTCGATTCCCGCCCAGGGTAAACATCTGTGTGATGAACATTTGTGTTTGCCTTGTGTCTGGGTGTTGTTTATCTATATATGTATGTATTTACAAAAAAAAATGTATTTGTGTATGTATATCAGCTGTCTGACACCCACAGTACAGGGTCTCCCTAGTTTGGGGTCAGATGGCCGTGTGTGAAAACCCACATATTATATTATATATTATATTTGTCATCAATATTATCATCATCATGTCAACCTTTAGATGCCCATTGCTGGGCATATGTCTCCCCCAAGAGGAGGGTTCAGCCGTAATCGCCACGCCTGGCCGATGCATGTTGGCGATCGCCGTAGGTGTTATGGTACTCAGAAGGACGCTGCTGCCCATCCTCTGGTCAATATCTCTCTATCTTCTACGACACCCACTGGTAGAAACGGAATGGAATTTTCTTACGAGTCCTGAATGTCTTTCATTATAAAATATAGCTCAGGGATCACGTAGCTTCCTATTAGCAAAAGTATGTACAGAACCGAAGCATTAGTCCTGAGATTAGCCGAAATAAACACAAACTCAGCTCGATGAAAGACTTAAATTAAAAATATGTATTGTGTGCTAAACGGGTATTTCCAATTACAAATCCATCGAATTTACGTTTTGTTAACTCCTCTCTAGAGCCTCTTACCTCACCAACTTCAATTCCCCAAGCTTCCTCTCAACTCTCACCCCTGACGAACTCAAAGAACACGCATACATTATCACCATAGCAACCCGCTGACTGTACCGGGCGACCCCTAGGGAAGGGTTCTCACCGGAAATGAGGTTTTTATCCCCTATCCCCGGTGTCGGAAGTGCCGCGGTGAGTTTACGCCATGGGTGACTATCTTGGCCCTAATGTGGCTTAAAAATATGCGTGAATGTGGTAATGCGAAAAAGGTGTTTTTGTGTAGGTGCGTTGTTTATACTTTTTAAGGTGTTAGTTAAGGTATGGGACAGAAGATCCATTGGCAGTATGAGAGTATTGCTGCTATCTCAGTCGTGGTAAAGGATTATTTTAAGTGAAAGGATTAAAATCGTGTTGAATTCGGAAAAGTAAAATTGTGTACCCAATATTGTTTATAGACAAGGCAATATTTGCTTCGAGTCTCTTAAGATAAGTACTTAACACTTCACAATCTGCTTAAAGTCTACTTACACAGTAAAGTTTGACCGCAGGCTACAAATCCACATCATTTGGATACTGTGGTGATTGTACGAGAGGTACCTAAACTACTAATTATTAAGTCTATGCCGGATATACAGAAGAACAGCTCCTAACAAAAGTCATCTGGGGAAGGATTGCCAACCTACACATTTATACTAAAGCAGTGCTGCCTTGCATCATGTGAAATTAAAGACAAGATTGAAACACCTCTTACTTTGGCTGAAGTGTGATAAGACTTTGGCAGACCGACCTTACTAGGTATTCTATTTTAAATATGCAGAGGCTATGTACTATTTTGCATTAGGATTAGGTGACAAGCCCGCCACATTATTCCCAAACCACTGCAATTTCTGAAAGTCAGAATCAACAGTGGCGACCAATAGAATAAAACTCGACGTGTTCCAGAGAAACGTTACAACTTTCTTGGATTTTGCAACGAAATTAATCAGAAAAGAACGGCAGAGGAGTAGGGTAGGCGTAGGATTAGGTGAACCTACGCCTTCCAGCTCGATTACTTAACATAACAGGGGAGGAATTACACCCACATCTAGACCAATCCCAAGTTCCGAATCCGGACTGCAACCGAGAAATTCTTGCTGGAAATTTCAATTACATATGTAATTGAAAATAATGCCCCCACACGTGTCCGTGTGGGATTGTCTTAACGCAAAACAATCTCATGTTAAACCTGACAGTTAAGTTTCTCAAATAAACGAGACTATTATGAATTATGACTGATCATTATAACACAGTTCTTTACTGTTATTGCCACGGCCCGTGCTGAACTCAAAACAAATCGATCAAAGATCGACGAAGTGATAATATTATCATTATCGTCTTGTGTTTATATAAAGAGGTGATACATACATTGTTTATTATGTATGGAGAAGCTAAAGTATATAGGGGTATTTATAGGTGGTTAGGTAAATATTCTTCGTGGCATGTGGATTGCAGGCATAGGAGTAAAGGCCTTTTCTAAGACGGCAAATTATGATTATGGTTAAGTAATGAATTTGTATTATAAGAAAATAAGGATATTTTTTAAGCGTTCTTAAGGTAGTTTAGAAAAAAAAATTGTTTTCAAGTATGTGTTGTAACATTGATATACGTATTATGGTTTTATTCTGCACATTAACCATTAGGTATTAAAATCCATTGTTGTTTAAACCAACAATAACATCTATTTATTACTCACCAATTTATTTCAAAAGTCTTCTCTGACATTTTAGTTAAACCTAATTGCAATTTATGACAAAAATATACAAAACGTAATATATTAGTTAATACAAAATAAACTACCAGCCATTTCTCCACAAAGAATTAAAAGATATTGCAATAAATAAACCCAGTGTCACCTTACAAGTAATAATTTTGTAGAAAATTACCCTTTCTAGCCAGGTGTAGAATTAAAGTGAAATCCAATAGAAGATGCGCATGCGACGGTCACGACTCACGATAAAGTAGTTAAAATAACCGCCCGCTTACGAAATTAAATATTAATATTCTGGACAGAAGATAGCTGTCTTTTAAAGGTTCTTGGACACTTATACAGTTTATAAAGGGCTATTAAGTAAAATATATCAAACTAGCCTTTGCCTGCGACTTCGTCCGCGTGAATGTCGGTAATCGTGGATGTAAACGAAGTCGCGGATCATGAAGGCTATGTATGTCCTTCCTCAGGGTTCAACCTATGTTCAAATACGAAATGCCACCAACCAATGTTCATACTTACCTATTTGGAATGGGCAACTTACATTCAAATTTTATAATATGACGTTCAAAAGTGCCTTTAAATGGTCTAATTGAAATAAATGATTTGACTTTTGACTTTTTGACCTTGAAATTACAATAAAATCGGTTCCACCGTTTCGTCGCTAAAACCACAGACAGAGTTTTACGAGTTATAAGACAGAGTTTCGCATTTATTAGTATGAATGGAAGTATGGATTACGTAAGTATGGGGTGATTGATTCTGAGGAACAAGACTGTTTATGTTGGTAAAGCGAAAACATCGTCTATATAAATTCTTACTGGAAAGGTACCTACTTACTCTGTTTTCATACAAAATTCTTTGCTCATGAAACTGTCATCAAACATAACCCATTCATCTATTTGTCCATACTTTGTAAATGACTACTACAAGGCACCAAAATCTACCAGTTTTAAAAAAACCTAAATCTACCAGTTTTAAGAGAACCTAAATCTACCAGTTTTAAGACAACCGTAATTTACAAATTTTTAGAGAACCAAAATGTACTAGCTTTAAAATAAACTAAATCTACCAGTTTTAAGAGAATCTAAAGTATAGTTTTTAGAGAACCTAAATCTAACTGTTTGAAGAGAACCTAAATTTACTAGTTTTAAGAGATTCTAATCGATTTACAGATTCTTACTGCATTTAAGGCATTACGTAAAAAATACCATACTACAGATTTTACTTGATACTTTTCAGTTATGAATTCTAAGTTACGTAAGTGGTCTATCCTGTTGCAATTCTGGTGTATCTTTACTATTACGTCTTTTGAGAGTTTCGAAATCCAAGATCTTGTTCATCTATACTATAATATTATAAAACTGAAGAGTTTGTTTGTTTGGTTGAACGTAGCTAATCTCAGGATCTACTAGTTCGAATCGAAAAAATCTTTTTGTGTTGGATAGTCCATTTATCGAGGAAGGCTATAGGCCCATGCGAAGCCGGGCCGGGTCGCTGGTGTTCAATAAAGATCTATTTTAGAAATCACTCTTTGATAGTTAGCTATGAGTATTGAAAAAGTCACCAAGAAAGCCCTCAATATTCTTACAAAACATCTAAAGTGCATGAAAGTAGTTGTCAATAAAGATCCGTCATAATATGAATGCCACAAAAGTCAGTGTACAACCACCATAATATAGTAAAAAGTAATATTAATTCAAGTATAAAAACTATATCGTGACACGTGAGGGTCTCTCCCCCGCTGCCGCCATTTTTTCTCAAAGGTGACGCGCGTACGCACCTGTCGCGTAGAACTAGGAACTGGTAGACAGTATAGTCATAGGATTAAGAATAAAACATCATCACAAACTGCTTAGCCTTATCCCAACTATATTGGATTCCGCTTCCAGTCTAACCGGATGCCGCTGAATACCAGTGTTTTACATGGGGCGACTGCCTATCGGACCTCCACAACCCAGTTACTGGGTTGGTGGATTAAGAATTAGTGTTTAAAGAAATGTTTTGATGAAAATTTCCAGCCAGTCAGTTTAGCAAAATATATATAAAATCTTAAAATATGATTTCCGTATACTTTGATGACCACTTCATAAGGTTGATTGTACGTAGGATTAAAAGGAGAAGTTTTTATTAAAACACAATTTAATAATTATGGCAGTAGATAAGAGATACCAACATAGTTTTTTTTCATGTCTTTCAATTTATCCTAAGAATAAAGTATATTTTATCAAAGTAACTCAGGATTTGTCTGCTAATTAGAATCGAGGCTTGGCCATAGCGGAGCGAGCAAAATGCGGGTGCGGTCGGATTCTGCAGTAGGGCCTGGTATTTCGATAGTGGCTGTCCACTTTCTTTTTTTATTAGTATGGCATCTCGCATGTCAACCTCGCCAATAGGCCGCTTAACCGGACTTTCCTGTGGTGCCATAAAAATACAGGGCATATAAGCTTATAAACTAAGCGACTACACGCTAAGGGCACACGCTGTGGGGTTCGAACCTCGGCTTAGGACGTCGCTTGGGAAGAACAGAAAAGGGACAAGCTGGATCGGGTCTAGACTACCCGCTTTAGTGTGTACCAGTTCATAAAAATGCTACTGCGGTATCTGACAGCGCCCGCGACCACATATTGCATGCATTAATATTGCATGCATTATAATTTTGTTTATTCCATGTTAAGTAATTGTTTCCGAACATAATGATTTATGAACGAAGTATTGAGTGAAAGGGAAGTAAGGTGAGAGTGAAGGATGAATGGTGAACGAAGAATAGGAGGGAGAGCCAAAGACGCTTACGAAGAGCTCACACACGATTTTTTATAAAAAGGTGAATAATTATTGATAAAGAAGTATCTTTCATTCGAACCCTATCCTACATAAATGTTATCCCCTCCGGACATTCAGGTTACCTAGTACAAGTACCCAAGGGCGTCGCCAAGGGGGGGCGGTAGGGGCAGCTGCCCCCCCCTAGAGATTCCAAAAGGTTCATGTGCCTTTGACTGTATTTAAAATTCATACTTTTCCTATCCACCAAATATCAATTTGCCCCCCCCTAGGCCATCAGCTGGCGAGTCCTGGCGACGCCCTTGCAAGTACCTAAATTATCACTTTAACTACATGGATTATAAACGATAGTTCGTAATATTCTAATTTTAAACTTTTATTCGATAGTTGTGCCACCTCTACACATTCTACAGGCACGTCTCAGCTGGCTGCGCACGCGACTAAAGACAGAACATCCCTTTCTCGAGAGACAGTTGCGAAGAACCGACCGTTACTTACTACGCGGGCGATTTATAGCCGAAGATATCCACAAGTTCCTTAACACTAGGTATTTTATTGAAGAAATTATAACAATTACTTTAATTGAACTACGTGTAGCTCTACTTATAGCTCTGCATTCAATTCGATTTGAAAATGGCTCTTGAATGCACGACGATCTTAAAATCGTGTTTTTTTTTCTGTTTTTATTTGTTTACATTTCACACACGGCCATCTGACCCCAAACTAGGGAAACCGTGTACTATGGTTGTCAGACAGCTGATATACATACACAAGTACATTTTAAATACATACATAGGTATATAGATAAACAACACCCAGACACAAGGCAAACACAAGTGCTCATCACACAAATGGGCGGGAATCGAATCCGTAACACGCTGCGCAGCAGTCGATCGTTCAGCCACTGCGCCAACCGTGTCGCGGCACCAATGGTTTTTTTAAATGCCGACTTTTATACATTAATTCAGAATCTCAATTTTTTACCGTGTGTTTTTTAATATCTTAGAAATAATAATACCAGCCTTTTGTAGTCCCACTGCAGAGAAAATTCCTCTTCTCATACTGAGAAGGCACAACAAGCATTGATTGACCACCACACCTTCTCAAAGTGGATTGGCGATTTCAAACTTATATTTATTACAACTCCAGCTTTCCTCACGATGTTTTCCTTCAACGATTTTAAAGATGTCGAAGATAAACTTGGAACAAAGAGGGTTTATATATCAGCCTATTGCCGTCCACTGCTGAACGTAGGCTTCCCCCAGAGATCGCCAACCATCCTGGTCTTGGGCATCTCGCATTCATCCGCTGCCAGCCACCTTCTTCAAATAGTCGGTCCATCATGCTGCAGGGCGACCCACACTACGCTTACCCTAACACGGTCTCCACTCTAAAGCGTGTCTGCTCCATCTACCGTCTGCAGACGTAGCCGGCCCACTTCCACTTCAACGTGCTGATTCGACGCGCAATGTCGATGTCGGTGACTATAGTTCTCTAGCGAATGACTTCATTACGAATTTTATCCACCAGAGAAACCCCGAGCATCGATCTCCATAGCACGCTGAGCAACCTTGAAAAACAGGGTTTAAAGATAGTTAATCAATCTGAAAATTATCTTAAAGCAGTCTGGCTAGAGTTATACACCGTCTATAACAAACTTATATATAAGAATAGAAGCTTTCACCTCCTATACCTTTTCAAGGTCCGTCTCAGTCGATTGCGCACGCGACTCAGACCATCCCTTTCTCAAGAGACAGTTGCGAAGAATCGACCGTTACTCACTATGGGGGCAATTTATAACCGGAGAGATCCACAAGACAACTTTACACTATCTATACTTTTTATATCTATACTTTATAATATTATAAAGATAAAGAGTTTGTTTGTTTGTTTGTTTATTTGGTTGAACGCGCTAATCTCAGGATCTACTCATTCGAATTGAGAAATTATTTTTGTGTTGGATAGTCTATTTATCGAGGAAGGCTATAGGCCCATGCAAAGCCGGATCGGGTCGCTAGTTGTATTAATAAAACCAGTTTAGACTCATGACTTCGTTTGCGTAAAACTTCAAAATTATGCGAAAGCCAAATTATTTCACGGGATAAAATTATTCCAAGTGCTAAACTCCATTCTTTAATAAATTTTATACTTTATCCATACTAACCCATATCCATACTTAATATTATAAATGCGAAAGTAACTCTGTCTGTTACGCTTTCACGATGATACGGTTTGGATGAACCGATGTTGATAAAATTTGGCATGAAAATAGCTTGAACCCTGGGGAAAGACATAGGCTACTTTTTAATCTGCGACTTCGCAAAAGCAAGCTATATGTTTTGGGTCCGTGCCCACTCCACCCGCTTAGAGTCGACCCGAAGAATAATACCAGATGTTTTACTACCAATTCAGTGTCATTTGTACAGTCAGTCAAAGTGATAATTTAATTCTAAATAAAGCTTACTATACAAAGAATATTTAATATTTTGTTATGATACATAATTTAATTTTGTAGGCAAGCGTGCTCTACTTTAAGCCGCATCATCACTTAAAATCAGATGAGTTGCGGCCAAACACAAGTATATGAGAAAAAAAAAATCTGTGATTTTTACTACAAAGTACAAACCGTATATTATATTAAAAAAGGATAAGTACTTATTTGTTTAATTATTGATTTATTTATCCAAACATTATTGAAATTATACACTCTCTGTGGTGCAAGCGTTAAATCGTTGGTAGTTGGTAGAGGTTGGTAGGGTAGGTAGGTAGGTTGGTAGGGTAGGACAACGTCTGTCGGGTCATCTAGTGTAAGTGTCAATGTAGCAGTGACTATTTACGCAGGTTTTCAATTTATAGGCTTCGATCAACCTTCAATTTCTCCTCATGTATCTTCAGTGTTTTATTGATAAGTCAAGCAAGAGCTTTAAATTTGGAATGCCTTTTGAAACCTACCTATATATTTTTTTAATTACTTGGTACTGAGTACCTACCAAGTAATTTAAAAAATATAACCTAGGTATCTGAGTAAGTGAGAGATACTTTGGAAAAGAAGTACTACCAGTGGTATTTCTTAAATATCTTCCTCGGAGATCTTAGGTGAGCTGTGAAGCTTTAGTTTCAGTTGTTCTCCGATCAAAACTCACCTCGATCTCACTTCACTTTATTCCTCCGTGTGATCGTTCTATAGAATAAGCCGGCCAGTTTATCTTTAAATTAATCGAAATAAGGTAAGCGATGCGGTGTAGACCACTACACCACATAAATGCACAGCCGAATTCATAGCTTACCAAAACGAATGCACGAAAACATCGTAAATGTGTCGAGTTCGCGTGATAGAATACTTTACTGTCTTCCACTTTGTCTAAAGTTCAGTCCTTGCATTTTTGAAATGTTATTGTTTTCATATTATTCTATAAAATCTATGTACACACGCCTACACATCAAGCTATACATTTCCAGTTAATGCTGATCTCGCATTGTGTAGCATTTTCGTACAATGCGAGGTCAGCTTATACTGGAAATGTATAGCTTGATGTGTAGCCGTGTGTACAATGTTCAATTTCAATTGCAGGTACAAGTAACTTTTAAAGTGTTCATATTATACCGCAGCGAGATCGTCGCAAATTAAATTTTAAAAAACACCAACCTAAACAAAAAACAATAAAAGGTAATAACAAAATATATATGTTTTGGCCTTTTAAGTTTAATATAAGTAGAAAAAAAATAAGAGGCTGTGAATCCATTAATCAAACAGATTTTCATGAATCATACCCTCGATCAAGTCACCTTTCAAACAAAAAAACTAAATCCAAATCGGTTCAGCCGTTGGAAGCTACATTGACACAAGCAGATACACAGATATACACGTTGACATTTTAACACCTCTTTGTTTTCGTCGGTGGTCAAAAAACGGTCAAACAGCCAAACTTCCCAATAAAAATTGCTAGTGAACATATTGCTAGTGGAAATGTCGCAGTAAGATAGATTAAGCCGTAATATAGTTATATCCCTGGGGATATAATTATATACCGTAACATAGTTATACGAAAGCGATTCTTTACTATCTCACTAGGAATATAGTTATAAAACGGTCCAAGTTTAGTGATATACTTAGATTACTAGATTAAGTTTAGTGAAATAGCTTTCGAAGTGTGCGGCGCAGGCGGCGCTGAGAGAAATATGGCAAAAGTTGTCGCGCTTTGGTGGCCAAGGTTATTTAAAATGTTCCTGTAAAAAATCGAATATACAGTGTTCTACTAAAAGATGTGCCTGTAAGAAGCATTCAGTGCTATGTAATTCTAGATGTCATGATTCCAAAAGAAACCAAGATCTCAACTTGTTGATAAGAAATAAAGATATCTCAAAACTGTTTGGCTTTAAAAGATTTTTAATGTTTGATTATTTTTAAATGTATTGTTAACGTTTAAATTCCAAAAAAATATGATCGTTTTAATTATAATTACTTTAATACGTGTTAATGTCACAAAGTATTGTAACTAACTGCAGGATACATAAAGTTGATTTATTAATAAAGATAAAACCAATAAAATTTTGTTTTATTTAATTATATATGGTAGATTTCTATTTCACTAAGCTTAATCAAGTAATGGCTCTGTCTCAAAAAAGTGGCACACTTTTGAACTTTTTTCAATTTTTCAAAAATGTTTGAGAATAAATAAGCTTTAATATACTACAATATGATATAATATGACTTTTTTAAGACAAACCCTAATATATTTATAACACTGAACTTAATCTAGTAATATAAGTATATCACTAAACTTCGACGGTTTTATAACTATATTTCTAGTGAGATAGTATAGAATCGCTTTCGTATAACTATATTACGGTATATAATTATATCCCTAGGGATATAACTATATTACGGCTTTATCTATCTTACTGCGACAGAAATATTGCTAGTGAACATTATTGCTAGTGGAAATATTGCTAGTGAATATATATTACTAGTGAACATATCTATTGGTAGTGAAAATATTGGTAGTGAACATATTGCTAGTGAAAATATTGCTAGTAAATATATTGATATTGAATATAACGCTAGTGAACATATTGCTAGTGAAAATATTGCTAGTGAACATATTGCTTTAGTCATTCCTTGAATATCTAAACACCGTGAGAAGGCGGTGACATTATAATGTTATAACTAGAACAGGAAATGGCCTCTTTACAAAAAGGGGAAGCTTAAAATAATCATAAAATTAATCATCGTTCTATAACGGGTTCCTTCATTGCAACTTAAAACAACAGTTGTCAAAAATGAGTAGAATACGGAATGTCGACGCTCAAAATATCGATAAATGCTACTATGATGCTACAAAATTGCGACGCACGTTATCGCGATAGATCTTCACTGCGATACTACTTGACTTCGATGCACGTTAACGCGAAGAATCATTTATACGGAGCCGCGGGCAAAAGCTATTACCTAATAAACGCTTGAAAATTATAAATAAACCAAGGAATAATCAGGGGAAAATTAGTTTTACTTCTTCATTTTATAGTATACTAGCTGATGCCCGCGATTTCGTCCGATATCCAAAAATAGTTTTATTCGAATAGTTTTCGATACTCTACAAATCTGGAAAACTAAAACCCGAGTTTTGAAAAGGTTATCCAACTAGCTGTATTATGTAATACATTTTGTAATTTAACCTCGTGTTAGCAACTAACTCTGAGTTAATTTTTCGGCGCAAGTGGGCCTATGAAATGCAATTTATAATTTTATGATGACAGATGCATTCTTTGCCACTACTTTGTAAGGATTGGACTTATGATGTACTTACCTATGTATTTGTGATCTTAAAGCTTTTGCTGCCATTTTTCTTTTAGGGGCTCAAGTTACACAGTATCGAATCTTCACAATTCGTCTAATATTTAGATTAATAATAATAATAATAAATAAGAGAAAATAAATAAGTATGCAGAACTAAAAGAAGAAGTGACCAGAATTTGGAGGCAAGAAAAAGTGTACGTAGTTCCCATAGTTGTCTCCACTACAGGTGTCATACCCAATCATCTCCACCATAGCCTCAAATTAATAGACCTGAAAGACTCAATCTACATTACTCTCCAAAAAGCCGCAATTTTGAACACCTGCAGAATCGTACGAAAGTTCATGCAAAATGACGAAAACGACGTCTCTTTACATCACCCATCTCCATCTTTAACGTAAAAATTCACCACACGCTACATGGACTTGGCTTGGGCCCGTTGATGTAGCTTAAAACTAGCCAAAAGCTAAGAAACGTGCAAGTTTTCGCAAATAATAATAATATCATTTATTTCGGGTAACAAAAGACCCATAACATTTATACTTTACAGACTATCATACATATAATTATAAAAACCACAAAAATATTACTAAATCTAACCTAACCTATTATTAACCTAATACTTTTTATCTTTGAGACCAAAGATAAAAGCCCTACGGGTCCAAAATAGGGCCCAACTACTACCAATTTGATGTTTATTTTAAGTATATTTTTTTTATTACATACTAGCTTTCACCCGCGACTTCGTCCGCGTGAATGCCGGTCATCGCAGATGCAGACTAAGTAGCGAATTAAAAAGTAGCATATGTCCTTCCCCAGGGTTCAAGGTGCCTTCATATCAAATTTCATTAAAATCATGTACTTAACAGATAGAGTTAACTTTCGCATTATAACTTAAGTATGGATTTAAATAGGTACTCATTAAACTTACAAAGCTTTTTGTCTCTGTGTCTGTCTGACTCTGAACTTACTGCTGGCAACAAAAGAACAATGCATGGCCTTGAACCTGAACCCATCGACCTGCCCCGATCTGATATCTATACCATTATGTAGATGTAAGTACTGTACGGGTCTAGAGATTGTATCATAGAGCATGACCTGTGGAGTCTGCAGATCTTTCGTGAAGCTTGCAAAGATTGGGAAAAGTATTTACAGGATCTGAGATTAACCTGTTCTTAATCAATCTAAAATAGGCAATCTCTGGTAATATTTTTCTGAATGGTCTGATTAGAAAAATATATTTCTTTGATAAATAGCAACTCTATCACGGTGCGCCATAGACTATGTTTATGGTATAGGTACTATACTTGACCACCACGCCATTTCGAATTTGCGGCTAAGTAGGTAATTTGTAAATATTTTTAAGTGTTTTCTATTTACAAAGTTAAAATTGGACTTCACTGACATCGGTGTAGGACAATATCGTGATCCCTCGATTAATAAAATTGAGTTTGAAATCTCCAATTTGTGTTAAGCAAAGTGTAGCTATGAGGTATAAAAATAGCATAGGTAAATTACTTGCAAATACATACGACATTTATGGGTTTTTATTTTTATAAAATTAAAACGATAACCGGATGACTCTCGAAATCTTTGATTATAGGTAGATGCTCCAGTGTCTTGTAGTACCTACCTACATCAATTTAAAATGCATAAAAAAAGATAATTCAATCCAATGTTTAGCCGAAAAAACCCTATCATATCAAACATAATTACTTTAAATAAAAACAAACAATAAAAGAATCTCACTAAGCTGCTATTGGTTCTCAGTTCAAAATAAAACGAAAGACGCGTTCGAAGTTCAAAGCTTTCGGATAAAATATCTCTGTTGGGTCTTCAAGCGAGACGATCCTGCGGACATTCGTGGAAAGAGATAGGACTACGATGAGGGCATACGCGTGAGAGAGTCAGGTGCTGCGCATCTCGGCGGGATGCCAGAACGGCAACGTCGCGTCCACCAATCGACGGACGCTCATCTTGTTTATTTTCCAATTTCTTTTTTCCAGTTTTGGCTACCGAGGCTTGAGAATAGCGTGGAATGGGTATCGATTTTTGTACTGGTGTAGCGAAATGTTGAAACTTGCTGAAGTAAAAAGTTTATTTGGCTAGGTAAGTGTACCTAACATTAAGTTACATTAGAAATGGAATCAAATAAACATTACTTTATACTTAAATATCTTAAAACAACGCTTGGTATAAATTCAATCAAAATTAATAGCTAAAGCAAAAGCTCAACTGCTCTACTCTGATCATTATTAAATCATTATTGTAGTATTGTGGTTTTGCATTAATTTGCTTCAATTATTCTCTTAATAAAATAATATGGTCATGTTCGATGATGAAATACTAAATATGATTAGTACTTATTGCTTTTTCCAAAAACATAAATCCTAACTATAAATTTGTAATTCTTTGCAAATTAATTTCTTCAAACACAATTTATTATGTTAAAAGAAAATGGTCATACAAGGTAGGTATAGTGCGTGCCACGAAAGATGAAACTTGACACAGACTTGATTTGACTTGCGCAGTACTCGACTTAAAGCTTTAAATCGAGTACTGCGGACTATACTTACAATCTACGTCCTACTTAATTAAAATATTCGAATAACAAAGAGTATGAATACGCAAAAACGAAAACAAAATTAATCGCCAACAAACCGGGAGATAACGAAATAAATACACAATTTCACAAAATAATAACAAAAAATTATGCCGACACGGTGATCGCGTGACGAAACGGAATTCGGAATAAAAAAGTAGACATCAAAATATATTTTCACTCGCCCTTTCCCGCCATTTTAGCTGCCAGTTATTTTGTTTTTTTTTAAATTCAGGAAGTAGTACTAAAGACTGCACAAATCGCTAGCAAGATACGAAAAAATGTGGAAGATGGTGGGACCATTTTGAAAGCTCTACAAATGAAGGTAAGTACGTATTTATTTTATCTAAGTTTAAGTTCGACTTTTAATGATTTTAAGTAATTTTTTACGCTATTTTCTTTGAGTTACTCATGCCTAAGTGACATATACAACATATTAATATACCTTACAATGAGTATTAACCTCTTTCTCAACGCAATTAATGAATAAACAAACGGGCATACAAAAATAATTTACTACGTCGAGTAACAAATTACGTTCATAAACGTAAATATACCAGCGCTAATTAAAATATGGGTTAACTGTCTGCATAATGTTGGCGGGAAATAAAAAACATGGCGTCTTTTGCCGATTGCTTTACGCGACAGGTTTGCATTTAAAATACGAATAATAGAAACAAAGTAAACTTATACAATAATGAATATGTGAATTTTAATACAATATTACTATAGTTTGTTATCATATTTCAATGCATATTATTTTTAATTAATAAACCAGGCATCAATTTAATTATAAGAAAAAATAAACCAATTACTTGACACCACCAATCAATTGACATACTTTTTATGAGCTGTCAAAACGAGATTTCTCTATAGATTTTGTATGACAATAGCGACCTGTGACGTCACTAACTCAATTGACTAACTATTAATTGACTTCAAAGCAACTTAAAATTGTATTTTACAATTCATTGAAAATTAATCGGGTTTTCCGTGCTAAAATAAAGTGTATTTTAAGATAAGTTGTATTTTGGAATTATTGGTTAATGGTGTCAACAGCCAAATTGCTCATTGCACAGTACAAACTTTATACCCAACAAATATATATTGACTAACTATTTATTGATTTCAAAGCAACTTAAAATTGTATTTTACAATTAATTGAAAATTAATCGGGTTTTCAGGGCTAAAATAAAGTGTATTTTAAGATAAGTTGTATTTTGGAATTATTGGTTAATGGTGTCAACAACCCAATTGCTCATTGCACAGTGCAAACTTTATACCCAAATATCTACTTCTTCTTTATAGGTAAAGACATAGTATAAAACAAAGTCGCTCCCGGCGTCTGTACCCTTAGATCTCATAAACTCCGCAACGGATTTTAATGCGCCTTTTCATCAATAGATAGAGTGATTCAAGAGGAAGGTTTATATAGTTTGATCTACATTGCACCCGTGCGAAGCAGGGGCGGGTGGCTAGTATATCATAAAAGCGGAAAGGTCACTCATGGAATAAACACGAAATGTCGAAAACTACTTATTATAATGAAAGTCGAAGTCAAAGACAAATTATTAAATTAAATTTAAATTTTTGATCTCTTTTATAATAAAACTACAAGCTCAGTAATTTAAAAGTAAACCCTGGAGAATTTGGCACCTCTAAGGTCCATGGCAATATTAAACATGCCAATCCCAACGAATTGCAGGACCCCTCATCCCGATCCGAAACTACGGTGCTACAAATGTAGTCTTATGAGGTACCGAATTTGCTTCATCATCATCATCATTTCAGCCGCAAGACGACCACTGCTGGACATAGGCCTCCCCAAGGGAGGGTTTTGCATAATCGCCACGCTTGGCAAGCGGGTTGGCGAGCGCAGTATAGTTGTTACAAAGGCACGAGAACGCTGCTGACCATTCTCTGGTAAGTCTCTTAGTCGCCTCTTACGACACCCACTGGAAGATCCGATGGTGGTATTATTTACGTCCGACAACACGCGGACAACGAACGGACACGATTTTACTTATCTCCCTTTAAATATTCAGAAGCCAAATATTGGTCGTTTGTCATTGTTTAACTATTATGTCTCCTTATTAACAGTTGAGCTCATATTGTATACTAGTACAAAATAAGAAACAAAAGACAATAATATCCCAGTTTATATAACCTGTCTTTGTAATCGTAAAAGCTGTGGGCTGACCCTCGGCGGCAGCCAGGCGTGTCGCTTCATCTCTGCGTGGCTCCCAAACAGCTATTAAATATTATATTTGTTATGTGTCATCCTTTGAAACCTTTGTTCTTATTTTTATGGTCTCAAGCTTGAGAGAGAAAGCTTACAATATAATTTGGATGGATTCAGTAAAGATTAAACCTATTTTTGCCAATGAACTTTAAATAATATCTCCGTAGACACCTTAGACAATTTTCGCAATTACCAAAAGCTTTGATTTGTGTCAAATGTTTAATTGCTGTCTTTATTTCTTTCCAACAAAGGTGGTTCTTTCCTTTTTAATGACGGTTCGTTGTTGATCTAAATTCTAAAGTAATCTTTGTGCTAATAACAAAATTGATTTCATTACTTATGGTAAATTTTCGTCGAACACCACCAATAAATTGGTCTTAATAATCATGAAAGCTAAATTGACGACTAAACTTGGAACAAACTTTGACAACACTGTCTATTAGGGAAAGTTTTACTTAGTATTTTAATACTAAGTATAATGTATCTACCTACCACATTATGAAATGTCTGCTATATATGTATGACCCACGTAGCTAAAGGCAGATATAGCGACTAGGTCCCCAGACGCAGCCAAGCGGCACGAAGTCATCTCCCTTGCCGCTCCCAGGCAAAAACTTATTATGTCCTGTCCTTGGACTTGCAAATTGCTGGGAATAAGTACTGGTCTTTAGGACCGCAGACCTATTACAGGAGGAATTTGTTAAACTGTGGTATTAGATCCATTATGTTGCTTTGCGAAAATAGTCAGCAGGACCTATTATTGCAGCAGTTAGATACCAATTTATGTAGTAACCTACATAAGTCAGACAATACATAGGTAAGTGCTTGACAGAATTTAATAGCCAAAGAATAGAAGCTAGGTGTGTGTGTTTTACTTCAGTGCATTTTTTTATATTCTAATAGGCTAGCGTTTCACCACAATTCACCTGATCTTAAGTGATAATGCGGCCTTAGGTGGAATACGATTGCCTATTATGAACGGGTTCACTCGTGCCTTGAAGATACCCAGATTATACTTATCAGAGAACAAAGGCGGGCAGTGAATTCCACAGTACTATTGCCGATGTGTAAAGTTTTTATACAACCATGCTGACAGAATTTTTGAGTAGGTATTCTATATTAAAATCATCCATAACTCCGTAACATACATAAGACAGGGACATATTATTATTGTAGTGTGGTGTGTCGTGTTGCGTAAAACTTGTTTGAGAATTACATATAAATCTGCCAATTGTAAATGCGTAGATGAGATAGCAAAAGATGACGCGATATTACATACGACACACCGTATCATTAAAATGTGAACCGAGCTTTATTTTTAGGGAAAGACGATTTTTTAAATTGTTCATTCAATATTTCCAATAAAACAATCGTTGTTTAATTTTCAAATCTATACTAATATTATAAAGCTTAAGAGTTTGTTTGTTTGTTTGTTTGGTTGAACGCGCTAATCTCAGGATCTACTGGTTCGAATTGAAAAATTATTTATAGTCCATTTATCGAGGAAGGCTATAGGCCGAAGGCGGGTCGGGTCGCTAGTATATAATATCTTGCTAGATAATCAAGAAGAATATTGATGCATAAATATCGCTGTTTCTATCGAATTGGAAAATCACATTGCCGTAAGCTTAATATTATTTCAAACGGATGATGTTTGTTTTTTAATTATTGTATTGTATTCTCCGTCTTTAAATCAAACATATTACATATTTCTCTTCCCTTTTACGTCTCCTTTCCACTCATTCTGCATAATATTAAACATTCGTTCACTATCCTTTTCACTCCTTGACTACTTCTTTCATTCATCTCTGTCACTCTTTATGCTTCAATCAGTCATTCATCTTCACGTCTCATTTCACTGTACTGTCATAACGTTCAGTACCCTACATCAATAATGAAATCGTAACCTAAAGTAATCGTAAGTAATCGTAGTAAGTAAGTAAAGAAAGTGGATGTTGAAACATCACGCAATTACTTATTACAAGATAGATTCTGTTAAAATTTTCTATGGGTAGGTATTCAGATCAGTCTGTTGGCTATACATTATCAGGCTGTTTGCTATGGAAGATAAGTAGGTAATGTTGTGTTATATCTGTTTTCTTTCACAGTTTACCCACTAAATTTACTTAAGACATTACAGTACTAGGTTCACTTAGAAGATTGGGATGACATATTTGTAATATTCAAATGCTTATTTCCGTTACACTTAAAGCCTCCACGTTAGCGAAGCCACGGGCATCGCTAGTCTTTTAATACCTGCATAGTTTACAATCAATCTGATAAGAATTAATGTGAAATTTTGCAAAAAAAAAAAACAAGCGTACAGTTATAAACCTAATTACCCAACGATTTCAATATGAAATCTCACATAAATTGGTATCAGATGATGCATCTTGAGTATCGTAAGACTTATCTCGGGATTCGATCGGTTTATGTAATGCTGTGTGTTATCGGACGCATTGGAGCGACAAATGCATCTCGTAATTCCAGGGACGGAGTTGGGTAGACAAAATTGGGCAAATGGCCTATGATAACGATGACCATAGTTAGAACCTTGTATTTCAATGACAATGATAGTGACAAGGAAACGCATGACTGTGACCAGAAGATTTATGTGTATAAATGTGGATGGAGAGGAAGAGGAAGGCCAAAGAGAGGATGGATTGTGTGGAGAATTATATGAAACAAAAAGGAGTCACTTCTTCTTCGTATCGCTGGCACGACAGTCTTTTAAATTTGTTTGACCCAAAATTCAGCCACTTCCACGGCGTCGTCGGTGGCAGCGCATAATTCACCCCGATCGCATAAAAGGAGTCACTAATAGCATGACGATGGACAAAACAGAATGTAGGAACTAAATGTGTTGCGTCGACCCCAAGTAACATGGGACAAGGGCAGAAAGTAGAAGAAGGGAAGTCAGAAACAAGTCAACAACGAATGCACTAGTTATGTGATAGGCTATAATTATACAAAGGACAAAAGGTTACTTCGTTATAGCTCAAGTTTGGAAAAGTACAAGGTTGAATTTAATGGAGGTCATGTCACTTCAAATAGCAATACATATTACAAATTCAGTTCAGTAAACCTATAAATACGATAGATTCTAGGAATGGGATGACTTTGTGATAGATAAAATAGTTTGACTGTTAGAATACGAGTATCTGAAAAGAAAATCCAATTCTCGAGTTTTTTATTCCAACCGCATATTTCAATGACATCGGAGAAGGAAATTTATCTTGAGGAAATCTGGACTTAATACTATAATACTTATTTATGTCTTGAAATACCAATCTGCTTTGCAAACATGGTGATCAATGCTCGTGCCTTTACCCTGCCATAGGAGAGTAATAGGCTAGTATTATTATTTATTTCATTGACCTTATTTTTACTCTTCTACATATTTTATCTATATTCACAAGTAAAGGCGCGTCAATGATCTATTCTCTTACAAGTGCTGTAAGCAATTATCTTCATTTGCATTTACAACTTCCTAGTAAAACCTAACTACTGATAACCCGTAGTCTTCGCGTTTCTTTGTTCCCTTACATAGTAACAGTTCTAGAATCTTTACGAATTGGTTTACGGCCCTCAAATAATTTTCTTCTTTATCTACTTCTGATAAGGTAACTTTGTCAGCATTTTGGCTTGTGTTAATATTTTCCTTATATAAATATTATTCAAACGGAATTTTTGCATCTGTTAATGTCAATAATGGTAGTGTGGATGCCAATACGTAGAAAGAACACCAATTGCTGCCTGAAATAGTCCTCACTTGTGGGATGCTGCTCATCTCACTTATCATGAGTAACATATCTGTTGTTCTGTTGATCATTTAAGTATCCTTCAAGCATACCGCGTCCCTTCTTCTTCATCCTCTGTAGTTGTTGTTGTATATTTCAGCGTATGCGCATGTTTTAATTTCTTTGTTATTTTAAATTTTAGTGCTGCCAAAAGGGAATCAAACCTCGTCAAAACTTCTCCTATTTAACAAAGTAATTGTAACAATTTTGAATATTTAACCGTTATTGCTGGTGGGTTGCAACACATTTGCCATATTATTATTTTTTTGTTCTCCTTTTCTGTCCCACTCCTTGGCAAAGGCCTCCCTCCATGCCTTCCATCTTTCCCGATTCTGGGCTTCCTCCCACCAGTTATGGAGAAATCCGTCCAGTTCATCCCGCCATCTCCTCCCGTCTTAGAGTTCTGTGTCACCTGAGCCCACAGTTGGTCCGGCATGCGGCAGACATGTCTGTTCTGTCATAATAAATTAGTGTGACGTAATTCATCTTCAACATGCATTGGCCAAGCATGGCGATTACGGCTGAACCCCCTTGGTGGCACCACCCAGCCCAGCAGCGGGCGTCTAAAGATTGACTAACGATGATGATGATGAATTGATCTAATTACTGAGATTTATATGTTTTTCCTTGTTCGCAGAATTAACCTCAATCCATTTTTGAACAATCTTCTTCGATCTTGCTAATTCTTATAAAATGTCACATTTCTTAATATCTGATTCGTCATCATTCGTATGCACAATATTATCTAAGCAGACCGATTAGTTATATTTATCGATGATATTTATGATGAATGTTTATGTGTCATGTAGGTAACTTACCTACTTATTGAAAATTTACCCATGATTTGGATGATGATTGTATGTAGGTACTACGTCAGGTCTTAAATATTTCATTATCTGTACTATCAATCTACGGAATTTGCTCGACTGTCTACATACAATTTGGTGTTTCTGCAATTGTTAGACGGCAAAATAAATCAAAAGATTAAGTGTTTTCTATGAGCATACGATTTTTAGGTCTTCACCATTCTAAGAATAATAATTACGAAACATCCTAGTCGAACAACAGTCTTAAGAGATGGACAATTCAATGGCCATGGCCTAAAACAGTGTTTAGTAACCTCGTCAAAAGTTTGCGTGCGTTGAAGTCTAAATGTAAGCTTTAAGAGACCTTTAACGGGTGCCCTTTACAAATTCCGATTCAAATCCACACCTGCAGGCATTACTTATTCAGATAGAGCTGCTCCCTGTTCTCACGAGCTGTGTACAACCACCCATGTATTGGAGTAAAAAGGTTACGAATTCATCCTCTCAGGGCCGACTGACCCTCCACTTTAAATCCAACTTTGAGTCTACAAAATACAGTTCATATTTGCGGAGGAGACGTTATGTCGGTTGTGTTGTTGTGTAGTGTGTTGTAGGTAATTTATTTCATTAGGAGAAGGCAGGATATGTGTCCCTCGATGTCTTCACGGGCCAGTGGCTCTGCTGGTCTGAGCATGTCGAAACGGGAGGAAAAAACATGTTAGACTAGGAGCCAGACAAGAGTTTGAGAAGTTATTGTAAAGTAGTTAAACTGTAGAGGTATATATGGTCGGGAAATTAAAATAAATTATTATTATGGCTGCAAAAGTCAGTTTTCGTTTTTTAAAGACTGTTTAATTTAAGCAGCTGTCAAATAACTTGTCAAAAGACGAATGATTTGTTATTCGTTTTAGCCGGTCAATTTAATTTTTAAAGATTTAGATTAAAGATTTTTTGTTTTATTAACTTTTGCCCGCGACCTCGTCCAGTGGACGTCAAAGTTAAAGTCAGAACCGTTCCTAGCTGACGTATTCCTATAACCTACCTAATTAAATCTTCTATATAATAAAAATTAATTGTTGTTCGTTAGTCTCGCTTAAACTCGAGAACGGCTGGACCGATTTGGCTTATTTTGGTCTTGAAATATTTGTGGAAGTCCAGGGAAGGTTTAAACGGTAAGAAAATTGAAAAATCAATTGACAGGACACCGTCTGTTGGGTCACCTAGTTTCATTAAATAAAAAATAAATAAATTAAGCCTTCGGGTTCAGTTATTACAAAACACAGAAAAAATATCTATTAGAGAGGAAATTCACGTTTTATCTTGTTTAATAATCGTAATTAATGACACTTACACGAAAGTATGTGTTATCTTTCATCGTTAGATAAAATTATCGATTTAATCATCGAATGGGCGATTTATCTCTTTACTATCGTGCATTTGTAATGTTTTCGAGAGCAGCCGATAGGTATTGGACCTTGGTTTTGCAATAATATCTTCGAACAAGGCAGTTAAAAGTTACCTAAGTCGAGTTCCTTATGTAAAAAAGAAAATCTATTATTTTTATTTATCTAACACATAGTCACTCTATACAATCAATTTGAATTAAGTTAACGATTCCAAATTCAAATCACAAATGAAGAAAAAAAAACAGTTGACAACCAAAACAACAAAAACGATAAAATGAAACATAAACCAGTTGACTCCTTGACTACATAACCCCCACATCTTACTTTATATTATGCGAAACCGCCTCGCCGCCCATTACCGAGGAATGGTAGAAACAACTCATTTTATCTTTCGACTTATTTCCGTTTGCATATATTAAGTAATTTAAGTAGTTGACAATATACTGCTTGGTTTTCATTTAAATTCGGCGATGCCATCGGCACTTAATTGTCCCGTTTTACTTAAATTACTAGCAAGTACCTTGTTAATTTTTGTTTTTATTTTATTTTATGGCTATCTTTTCGTGGCCAGTAGATTATCGTGATAGTTGGTGTAATGTGTACTTATTTTTACATTTATATTTGCAAGGTGGGAATTCAATGTTTTATTTATGAATTAACAAAGGCTTAAGTAAGCAGTGTATAAATAAATAGCTTCAGCCACCCAGCATTCGCATGAATTTTCATACGCATCCCTTTTCTTATTGTTAAGAAAATATACAGTACGGCCGACGTATTTTGGCGGTCCTGAAGTTAGTCGATTAGCTGCGCAATGGATCTTTTAGGAACGAAATTGTCTACTGCGCAGCTAATCGGCTAATTTCAGGACCGCCAAGATACGTCGGCTGTACTGTACTCGTAGCTTATATTACACTCGGGGATAACGTACTTAGTTTTAAATTATAGCGTAATAATTTTCATAATATGGACCAGTAGTTTGTTCCGGAGATTCGAGCGTTCAGCTTTTTAATAAGAATATAGATTATCACCATCTGCCTAGCCTTTTCCCAAATATTTAGGGGTCGGCTTCCAGTCTAACCGAACGCAGCTGAATACCAGGGTTTCACATGGAGCGACTGCCTATCGGACCTCCACAACTCAGTTACTGGGTAACACGATACCCCTTGGTAAGACTGGTTGTCAGACTTTCTGGCTTCTGACTACAATTAACGACTGCCAAAGATCTATGAATGACAGTCGGGACCAACGGCTTTCCGTGCTTTCCGAGGTTAGGATAGCAGGCGCGGCGGTTGTAAATGTTTCATAGGACATGTCTGCGGCATGCCGAACAAACTGTGGGCTCAGATGACATAGAACTGGAGCCCTGAGACAGTAAGACGGCGTCGCGGTAGGCCACGAAGGAGATGGCGGGACGAACTGGACGGATTCCTCCAAAACTGGTGGGAAGAAGCAAAGAATCGGGAAAGATGGAAGGCATGGAGGGAGGCCTTTGTCCAAGAGTGGGACAGAATAGGTTAACAAAAAATTTTTTTCATATTAAATAGACCACACTAAAATCTTATAATTTCGATAGGTGGTACCTCACATGACACCCTGCAGTCATGATCACATCATATAAAATCTTATTCGTTGTCTTCATTTGGACAGATGATCAGCATTCAGTTTACGTGCGCGCATCTCTTGAAACGCGCCTTTTTAATCCTATAAGGAAATGGACAAGCCACATTACTCATCAAATGGACATTAAATAAAATACTTATAAATAGTTTGTGTATTATATAAATTTTTAAGGCCATATTAAGATTTTAGGCCCTTTTAAAGTAAAATACCCATGTACAGAGGCCAGCACAACAATCACAAATTGTTTCAACAATCTGTCAAATTTCTTTGATAGATATCAACTTTATAAAAAAAAATAAGGTTAATATTCAATTGGGAACATTTGACAGTTTGTTATGGCTTCATGTGTTGGTCTGTACATAGCAAATGTCTTCTAAATACTCATTCTGTGGTAATGCAGAAGGCATATTATTTTATTTGTGTCCCAAATCAATAAGCTAATCCAACATAGCAGCTAAACTTAAAAAAAAATCCTTTTTATGAACATTCAAAACGTCATCTGTGACATAATTTTTGCAGTAAAAAATAAGTTTAAAAACTAAAACCCGACTACAACAAAAAGTGATCTAAAAAGTACGAAACAAGAAAATATTTCACACAGAAATCAAGACATAGGTACAAAATGGTCAAGGTAAGCCGTGGTTGCATGCCTGTATCCCATAAGAATGCGATGAACATGAATTATAATGGCATGCAACCACGGCTTACCTTGACCATTTTGTACCTATGTCTTGATTTCTGTGTATTTTCTTGTTTCGTACTTTTTAGATGACTTTTTGTTGTAGTCGGGTTTTAGTTTTTAAACTTATTTTTTTTATTTAAACCATTTTGGAGTCACAGCTAAGTATTATATATTTAAAAAGTACTAGTGAACCCCTTTCTAATGATACTAAACACGGTATGCGTATCTTAATTTATTTTGTAATCTATCCTTTTTTTAAATAATTTGTGACAAGTCACAACTAAATATTATATATTTGAATAGTACTAGTGAACCCCTTTCCAATGATACCAAACACGGTATGCTTGTCATCCTTTTTTTGTTAAATCTTGTTTTTTTTGTCCGCCAGAGGGCGCCACATCGGATTCGGTGACACGTCATATAGCCTATAACCAGCGGACAATCAAGACGCTTCTAACAATACCTCATTTGTTCAGTTCTGATAAGTGGTTTAGGAGCTATGAGCGAACAGATGAACATACATACATACATACATACATAGCCTGTCAAAATCATAACCCTCCTTTGGCTTTGCCGTAGTCGGGTAAAAATGGTATTAATATAATAAACTTTGACTAAAAAGTCATCTAAATAGGCGTACTATGCAGATTCATTCATATTTAAATGTAGAATTAAAACAATACAGAACACATTTACGTCACATTTGAACTAAGTAGGCACACTAATTATCGCATTTAGTGGTTGTGGCTGCATCAGGTTTGTCCTACCCATTAATAATTATATTCATCATTTATTCACTCACTTTGTCACGTAGTTCATAGAATTGAGGTAAGACTTCCTTTTAAATTAATGCCTAATTCTTATGGCGGAAAATAAATCTTCCTGTAGGTTTAGCACAAGCATGCAAACCTAAAAGTAGGTATGCGATTTGAAATTTTAAAGTCATTTTTTTTCAGTGGTACGAACCAATGATGTTGCTAATTTGCTTGTCGTGGGTATAAAATTAAACCAAAGTGAGAGCATTATCGTCACAAATCGAAAATCGTCTCGAATTTGCAATAATCATTTCGCGCATAATATTTATTTAGTATAAAAGCTCTGATTAATAATCTGAGTATAAAAGCTGTATATTTTTATGGATATACAAACAAATACAAAAATTATATCTCATTTAGCAGCTTTAACTGTATAGAGAATTAAAAGATCGAATGATCCTTTGTTGGTCGAAATATTAATATGAATACAAATAAAACGAAGGCTTAAAGTAGTATAAAGATACTACATAAATATTATATCATCATCATCTCCCTAGCCTTTTCCCAACTATATTGGGGTCGGCTTCCAGTCTAACCGGATGCAGCTGAATACCAGTGTTTTACATGAAGCGACTGCCTATTGGACCTCTACAACCCAGTCACTGGGTATAACACGATACCCCTTGGTAAGACTGGTGTCAGACTTTCTGGCTTCATGACTACCCATAACGACTGCCAAAGATCTACAAATGACAGCCGGGACAAACGGCTTTACGTGCTTTCCGAGGCACGGAGGGAACTCGGTATGAAAGGGATAGTCACCCATCCACAGACCGACCGCGGCTAGCGTAGCTTAACCTCTGACCGATCGATCTGTACGGCTTTAACTTAGCCACGAGCTCCTCACATAAATATTATATGCGAAACGATTATTTCTAATTTAAGAATCGATCGAGTTTACGTTACGTTTAGTACTCGCGAGATCTCGGTAGCAGCGCTTAACAGGTAACTGCCACACTCAGAGACGTCACTTAATAATAATGAATCCTCAACTTTAATTGACCAACATAACTTGGCACATGTCAACAACAATATTTTTGACTGACAGCGTTCCAAGTTATGTTGGTCAATTAAAGTTAGATTCATTATTATTAAGTGACGTTTCTGAGTACGGCAGTTAAAATTGTTATCGGAATCTTTTAAGATTTGTCAGAAAGTTCCTTTTGTACACCGGATATATTCAATTCATTGCTAGATCTCCTTCGCTTTTCGCTTTTGCTGCATAGCAAGCAGGGTCGGGAGCCTAATGCAGAAGGCGTCTGGTATCTGGACGTCACGTATTGTGATGAGATTCCTTACTGTATAGAACCTATATGGACCGACGATTTGAGGAAGGAGGCTGGCAGCGGATTTATGGGGCCTGTCCAAGACCAGGTTGGCTGGCGATCTCTGGAAGAGGCCCACGTTCAGCAGTTGACGGCAATAGGCTGATTATATACAGATGTTCTCTACTCGTACAAAAATACAATACAACACTATGAATGGAACATATATTTTTTTGACATAATTATGGTTGACCGTATACATAAATACTTTCATCCCCTGTAAGATGCGCAGTGTTATTAGAAGTCAACCTGCATAATATAATTGATAAAGATGTTACTGCTTATATTTTAAGTGATAACATTTCTGCAGATTTGTCTTGACTTGTAACTATTTACAATTTCTCCAACATCTATAAGATTCTCCTTACCGGCAAATCTTTATTGGGGCTAGCCAAGTATGCTGGAGATAATACAGTGCAAAAGTATAAACAATCTCTCTTCATCTCTTCTTCTAGTGATGGGACGGCAATATGACACAACCAGGGAGTGATTAGGAGCAGGACCAACGGCTTTACATGTTTATTGAGGCACGAGGTTGTCACACTACCAACTTCCAAACTCCGGGCTCCCACTGAGAAATTATTAATAGAAAATCCCCATAATACTTTACCCAACCTGGGAATTGAACCTAGTACCCCACGCTCAGCAGTCGCGCAGACCACGAGACCAAAGAGTCACTTGTCTACATCAATTCTTTGACATCTAACTTTTTGACTTTATTGTTTTTTTTTATGCCAATCGTCTTCTGACAGTAGTATCTAAGTACCGATGACTACGTCTTTCCTTATTGTTTTATATTCATCTATACGAGCGGAGGTCATACGCACGTCACACACACAATATTTTGGAAATTTTATTACGAAGTTGACAACTTATCTTCCAACGAATCCGCCTTCGTCATCACGCCTTCTTCACCACAATTATCATTCGGGCCACGTTTGGTGATCTTTCGATACGCAGAATCCGAATACAATGGCCCGTGGTGAAATCGATGTGTGTCCTTATTCTGTACAGTAGAAACTACATAGTTATTAGTTATGTATGTGGCACTCACGAATTTTTTATCCATACACCTTTTTGGTACGTGAGCGGTGGATCTCTAATCTTGGCGTCGCGTCGTGCGGAATAAAATTTGCGATAATTTTTGAGGTGGCACTTAATTGTTCGCAACTTTAGGCTCGGTTCTGTTTTGTTTCTGATAGATTACTTTTTGTTGATCGGGCAACCAATTGCGTCAGAATTCACAATCAGTCAAATATCATCAAACGAAGAAGAAGAAAAAGATGAAGGTTTCTACTGATGTTTTTTTTACTACCGTTCCTAACCTTTGGCCGTTCATATTATTATTTCCCTTGTTTCCACTAAATTAAAGATGAAAATAAACCAATAAGGCATTCAGATGTCAAAGTACTCCTCCACTTTACTGTCACCTGGGAACGTGACCTGACTGGCAGTATTAACACGTTTAATGGCAATACTATTAAAAGTCCAAAGAACAAGCCAGCCTTCTGGTCACGCGAAATATCGACGAGAATCCTTGAAAAAGAGAATATAAATAAAATATGTTTCACTAACTTCTACCCGAGACTTCATTCGCGTAGAAATCAGGTACCCATGCCATAAAACATAGCCATATGGCACTCGCAGTAATAGTACTTTCAGAGATTTCCTATAACGCATGTGACCAAAAGAGCTATGTATAAAGGTGTGGATGGATGGAGAAGAAAAGGAAGGCCAAAGAAAAGGTGGATTGATTGTGTGAAGATTGATATGAATGAAAAGGGAGGCAGTGAAAGCATGACGTTGCACAGAATTGAATCCAAGGCCAAACTAGCTGCCAAAAAGTTGGGAGTCCTCGCAAAGGTGCGAAAGTACTTCACGTCGGAACAGCTGCTCAACTTATACCAAGCACAAGTTCGATCGTGCATGGAGTACTGTTCGCACCTTTGGGATGGATCAGCAAAATACCAACTGGAGGCGTTGGAAGTCATTGATAGACGTGCCAAGAGGCTCATTAACAACGACTCCCTGGTTAAGGCTAAGCTCCAGAGCCTTGAACATCGCCGCACCGTTGCTAGCCTATCGATCTTTTATCGGGTACATTTTGGAGAGTGTGCTTTGGAATTGCACAATTTGATTCCATCCCCATTCCATCATCGGATGAGCAGAGATACGGCAAAGCGTCACCGCTATATGGTTGAAGTTCCACGGTCTCGAACCAAGCACTTTGACTCCACATTTATTGTGCGAACTGCCAGACTGTGGAATTCGCTGCCCGCCTCTCTGTTCCCTGACAAGTATAATCTGGGTATCTTTAAGGCACGAGTGAACCGGTTCATCCTAGCATTCCAACTTAGGCCGCATTATCTCTTAAGATCTGGTGAATTGCGGTCAAACGCAAGCCTATTTGATAATAAAAAAAAGGACGGAATGGAAGAAGAAAACATATTGCGCCGACCTCAAGTAACATGGGACAAGAGCAGGAAGAGGATGATGATAAAACAAAAATAAACAAACTTCCTTAAAATATTAAAATTACGATTTAACAGAAACCTTCTCATTACAATATCGCTACTACCATAACAATACTATCTAGAATAAGTATAAAGATCTAGATTTAAACGGAAAACTGTGGTTGATTGAGCAACTTTTGGGAACAAAGTGATTGTCACCACCACGGAAATTCCCTCAGCATTTTTTCCCTCTTTTTACGACCTATGATTCAGTGACCTCTTATTGTTTATACTGATCCTATATACCTACTTATTATGAGAAGAATAAATGACTGTTCCTTATTCTCTTTGTTTATGCTCCTTAAGTACCTATAGTATTTACGTCATAGGTCTCCAACGGGTCAAGACCCAAGGCCTTGAGGAATTGGTGTCAAATTCGTGGTTATAGAAACCATTTTTTTATTTTCTAAAAGAATATTGTTGGAGTTTGCCGACTCATACATTTAACTGATGTCTGTACCTCACCGAGCCATGCCGAGTTCAAAGTACTAACAAAATGTAAACACAGGAAACCAAACAAAACAAATGACAATTAAGTAACTGTTACACAATTTCAAGCAACAAAAGTTCAATAACCAGATCATAAAACAGAAACGAACATTTTTCCTCAAAACTTCTCATGAGATGCGCAGGCGTCGATCTAAATGCGCAGTCGATGTGCGCTCGACGTGCTGGCATGCGTTTGCGCATACAATTATATGGATCCCACCGAGATCTGCTTTTGAATTATGTTTCCTTTTCACCTCTTATTTATTATTACTAACAATAAATGCGTAGAATTATGTGTGGTCTCCTTATGTGGACACGCCACCCAAACTCTTCACAGAACTGTCATTTCCATCTGTAGAACTATGGAAAGGAACCACCGTGAAAGGGACATCTTCAAAATCTCTATGGATTTCGTAGGTTCTAGACCCCATAACGTTGAAATGTTTCGTCACTCACTCATCGTTCGTCAATATTTTGTTTTTCATAATATACAGCAGTGTAGCACATAAAAGTTGAGACGTTCAAAAGGTGATTACAGAACAGCTTATTTGTTTTCTATATTTCAGGGAGTTATTAATATTTATGAGTAATGTCAGCCCTGGAGCCAGTAGCAGAAAAAGCCTGTATCTTTATCAAAACGGAATTAAATCCATGCTAATATTATAAATGCGAAAGTAACTCTGTCTGTTACGTTTTCACGACGAAACGGCTTCACCAATTTTTATGAAATTTGGTATGAATGTTGCTTGAACCCTGGGGATGGGCATAGGGTACTTTATAATCAGCGACTTTGTCTGCATCCACGACATTCACGCGGACGAAGTCGCGGGCAAAAGCTAGTACACCATATTGTAAAAGAGATTTTCGTTTAAATTGTGCCGAGGAATTTAGAGTGAAGAAAAAATTAAACAACAGTAAGTAGATAGGGAAAACGGTTCTGGCTTGTAAATGAGGAATCCTAGTTACAACGTTATTTTCAAATATTTTTAAGACACAATGGTTGTAAAACCCCGAGTACAAAACCTGAAAATAAGGTTATAATAAGCATTCTTTTTCTTTATATAAACATCGTGTGGTGTATTTTCATTCACTTAAATTACTAAGTATGATACAGAAGCAACACTAAAGGAAGTAGGTACTAGATACATTTTATTCTAAAGCGGTACCTAAATAAATTGCTTCGGCCAGTTAGCACCAGGTAGGGTTAACATTTAACTCTATGCTTGTATACCGATCTAGGAATAACCAAGCTCTGTTTTGTATTCAGTGGAGGTGCATTCCAAATATTTTAGAATTTCATTTGTTTATTGCTGTCTTGACGTCAGCCGTGCGAATTTTTGATTATTTTCAGCCAGAGCCAAACTGTTTGATTCAAATTTATAAACTTGAAACTGGAAACTTAAAATTGGTTCCAAATTCAAATGCTTTGAAATTGCTACGTGATCTTAGATAAATATTATTAGCTTAGAATAATAACGATTATTAAGTATTATTTTTGTAAAAGGAGCACAACTACTGTTTAAATTGATCACATGTGATTCATTCACTCATTCAAGCGCCTTTCCCGAATCTAAAACATCAAAAGGACAATACAATTTTAGGAACGGGGGCATTGTACTTACTTAGTGTCTTATAATCTATCAAAAATGTCTCTATTTTACCTTAATTTTTGACATTGATTTCACATCGCTGAGTTGAGATTTTTTAAGGCCTTCTATGTTCTACGTACCATATCCAACTATCATTTACTCACATCAGCCACTAGATGACGTAGTATTTTACTGAGAATTAGTCTTATTTGAATCGCCTACCTTTATCATTTTCTATTTCATCCTTTTGTTGATAAATACTTTTTCTTTCTCTATTTTCATATATTTCATTCAATCTTTCCATCAGTATAATAGATTTTGAATCACGAAAGTGCGCCCAGAGACTCAGTGTTGCGCGGGCGCTCCTCTTACAAGATAGCTGAGTATGCAAAGAATGTATGAGTGTCGTGTTCGTCCATTGATAACGACGGAGATGTCACAATGCAGCATTATGTGATACCGGGAATCAATGTTTACGGTCACGGTTGTTCCACTGTGCTCTGGGGGATGGGTGCTTTTCCTTATTATTGGTTTATATATGGATTTGTGTATGAGTGTTGGCTGAGATATTTTTAGATTTTAGTATTGAAATACAGGTACTTACTCTTAGACTACACGGCTTGCCTGTCTTGATATTGTGCTGTTTATGTAAAAAATCAAACATTTAAAACTATTCCATCATTCTACACTTCCAATTTGGGTTTTCCAATGTCTTCTTATTTCAGATTTCTCATTAACTTTTTGACCGTCACAGTCATGTATAGATGACAAACCAAAATGTGTCCAGAACGCCACGGTCACGACTACATGACAGACTTCTATACATAATTAGATTAGTAATTCGTAGCTTTGCGCATCTGAATATTCACCCACTTCCAGCCTATATCATCAACTTATCCTCACGTAGGCAACAACGACAACAACTTACTATGATCCTACCCCGCCAAATGCGTATCAGTCATGAATAATCTTATTCAGCAGTTTATGTATTTATTTTCTAAAAGCAGTTTATGTATTTATTTTATAATGCATTTTAAAGTTAATTTTAGGTAATCGGGAATAGTTATGTTCTAAGGCAGCTGTCAAAAAACTAAACACTGTTTACTGCATAGCTTCAGTCATTTATAATAAACTGCCTAAGCTTTGGAAAGAAATGCCTCTATCATTATTTAAAATCAGGCTACGAAGTTTTTTAACCCATAAAGCATACTATACGGTCAGCGAATTCCTGAGAAAGAATTTTGAACAAGCAATCTTTATAATATAAATTGTATTACAGTGATCTAGATAAGTTGTGTTGTTGCCTTTATTGTTTTAGAGTCAAATTATAATTTTTTGCATGCCTATCGGCAAAATATGGATGATCCCACCTTTTATCTGTTCATCACCATGTACTGTACCCATATTTGCAAAATAAATGACTTACTTACTTACTCATTAGTCTCGTGGTCGCAAACGGGCTGCTGAGCGTTGGATATTAGGTTCAATTCTCAGGTTGGGCAAAGAGTTATCTATTGGGTTTTTCTATTAGGAATTTGTCAATAGCAACCAGGAGTTTGGAAGTTGGGGATTTGATAACGCCGTGACTCGGAAAGTACGTCAAGCAGTTGATCCTGCGCCTGATCTGTTCCTAGTGGTGTTGGATTACCGTTGGATCGGCTATAATTGATATGATAATTGCATCAAATACGGAATATAAAACACAGACACACATGAAAACACACATAGAATATTAATGATTAATTAGTAATTACTAAGAAATCATTTAAATCTTCCTCTTACCTAGAAATTACGTAAAGTATTGATAAATTGCCAAGATTAATGAGTAAAGTAATTAACAAAAGTAATATGTTGTGTTAGAATAAATTAATACGATGCGACGCGTGTCAAGAATAGAGTTAAGTTAGTTAAGCAGTGTAGATAGACCTATTCTATATATATTAAGTAGGTTTATTCGGTAAAAAGCTCCCTCGGAGATTTAGGTGAAGTATGAGTAACTTGAAAACATATAACTTATAATCCAAAAAAACGAATACAATAAAGGTATCAAAAAAATCCTCCACATTGCCGTCAGCTTGGAAGGGCCCAAGAGACTGGCGGCATTACCACGTTGAATGGCAATGCTTTACCTCTGACCAAGGTTAAAACCAGCTCTTGGATCACAGAAAGTGTCACCAACCATTTAATAATAATAATAATTATTATTATTTGGATATTTCCTTAAAAAAAGATGAGGAAACAGGACTTCCAGAGAAATACCCCTTACAAACAAAAACGATGATCAATACTCATGGCTTCACTACTTGAGAACAGGTCTATGCCCTACTGTGGGACAGTAATAGGTTGGTATTATTATCTGTAAAATACAGTAAATGAGGTTGATGCACACAATTACATCATTTTTATATTTTCATCAATAATCCGATGATTGTCATCGTGCGTCAACACAGATAACAAAATGATGATTAAATGAGCAGTCGGATTATCTGTTTGAGCATTTGTAGGCCTAGCAGTAAACGTAAAGTTAATAACAATACCTACCTAAGTAATTTTTTCTTTATAAGCTCCAAAATGCACTAGGACAGTCGTATTTTCTGCTTCAAAAATTAACTTAAGGGCGCGTATTCGATTTAGCGCAACTCAAAATCTAAACGATTGCTAGAACGGCGTAGCAGCATTGACACACACTAGAACAATACAAAGGTCTGTTTGTGTGCATCAGAAAAAAAAAATTGCACGAAATAAGCACGAATCATTGAAATTGATCGGCAAACTATAGCGCGCGATGTTTTACAGTGCTTTTTAAAATAATTGTCTAAAATAAATGAGCTAGTATAACGGACTGAAAAATATTCTGTATTTAAGCATAACATTTACTTTCATAAAATATATCAGTTATGTTTTTATTCAAATACTGGTGAAAAAAAATTGTCAAAGTGAACCGATTTTCTACTTTTTCAACATTGTTTTTTAATACATAATAGTAATATTTTCGTAATTTTGGCTCTGTTACTGTCTTTATGACTGTATATACTGTTGGAAAAACGCATAAAACAAAATATTTTGGCATATTGTAATGGTTGTAATCGTCCTGAAAGTTAACTCTGACGTCTATTTTCGTAAAACGATATGAAAGAATTGTCTTCGCTTTAAAAAACCATAATTAAAAATTATACTTTTACTCTGTAGCTGTCTAAATCAAGACTTAATCTTTCTATAACTGTAAATTGTCTTTAAATAATCTGCTCACATAATTACGATATTGCTGTGGGCAAAACGCAAAAACATGAAGTTTTCGTCACGAATCGAATACGCGCTCTTAAATAGAATACTAGAGCATACGCCATTGAGGCCAGGGACGTCACGGATACGCACATCCGTATACTCGCTGATAGTGCCTCAGTCCTTCAATCCTTAGAGAAAAACCAGATCATGTCGAGACTAATACTATAATGTCATAATGCACTAGCACGTATTACGGTACTAAACCGCAACACGGTGACAATACAATGGATCAAGGGGCACAGTGGATCACTAGGTAACGATGCGGCTGACGAACTCGCCAGGAGGGGTTCCAGCACAAAAGCCTTCGGACCCGAACCCATTGTGCCCATTCCGTTTAATCAGTTAAGAAGTTTGGTAAAAGACTACACACAAACACAAGCGAAGAAATGGTGGACCTCGACACCAGGGTGCAGGCAATCCAAGGAGGCTATGCCATCCCTGGATACGAAGCTGACCAAGCGCCTTCTGCACTTGGACAGAGATAGCTTGCGACAGGTGGCGGGGACTATCACCGGACACTGATCACTGAACAAACACTTTCACACCTTAGGTACCACTGATAGACCTCTGTGCAGAGCCTGCATGGAGGCGGAAGAAACGGTGGCGCATGTACTCCTTTAGTGCACTGACGTCACCCAGATCCGCAGGGAAACCCTTGGAACACCAAACTCTCTTGGGGACGCCCTAAGAAGACTGGGAAGACTGATCTGCTTATGGAGGGAGGTGAGCTAGTTGGAGTAATCGGCCGCCATCGTCACGCTCACGCTCATGTACAATGGTCCATATTTAAGGACTAAGTGCGGAAGCCAAACCCCCCTAACATAGATATACTAGCGCATTAGTAGAGAATAAGCTTATGAGCTTATGAGAATAAGCTTTCGTTTTTCGATTTTACTGCATAGTTGGGTCTTGAGCCTGATGCAAAAGGCATCCGGAATCTGGACGTCACGAGATTCCTTGCTGTAGTACCAGATGGATCGACGACCTGAAGAAAATAAAATTTGTAAGTAAATAAAATTTGTTCAGCCAAATACAATGATAAACTTATATTCTAAATTACAAATCTTACCAAATCCTCTATAATCCTCTAAAAATGTACTCTTTTTCCTCAACTAAAGTGTAATTGTAATTGTAATCTTCCAAACGAATTTCGGTCACGGCGGCCAATCTCAATGGAGATCAGCCAAGTACGCAGAAGATATTATAGTGCACAAGTGTGTGCGCAAACACAGATGAACTCCCTCTTTCTCTCATGGTCCGGTGGGACGACAGAGAGATCACGCGCAGGACCAACGGCAATACGTGCTTTCCGAGGCACGGGGGTGTTACACCGCCAACTTCCAAACTCCGGGCTGTTACTGAGAAATTCTTAATAGAAAAACCCAATAACATTTTGCCCGACCTGGGAATCGAACCCATGACCCCACGCTCAGCAGTCGCGCTTGCAACCACGAGACCAACTAGGCAGTTAACTAAAGTGTACATGCTGTAGAGACAAGTGGAATAAACCCGCCTTCTCTTGGGAACGGGTTTTAAATAAATCTCGTAGACTAATATTGATTTTGACGCCAACGATCGATCTGTTATCAATACTTATCTGGAATATTAACTTAACGTTTATACGAACTGGACGGTTGACGCCATCTTAGGATAATCTTATATCCTGTTACTTTTTATTACAATTTACCTGTTTTCATCGTAGGTACCTTTGGTAACACTTTGGTAAGTAGGTATTGTAACAATTCTACTGCTTTTATGAAATAAAAGGCTAAGTAGACTTGTACGTTAAAATTTAATAGCTCTCACAAGAACGCGATGAGTATAAAAACAGAGATATAAAAAACACTAACCTAGACGTACTAAGTAGTGGCAGAGCTTTCCAGGCTCCACAGCCTGGCCGGGAAACAGGATCGGCCGAAGATAAGACTGCCGCGGTCGGCTCCTAGCTTTGGGACGGAGGTCCCCGGGGAATCCAAACAGTAGTACATAACGTGCCTGCTGCTCCCAGGACTTTTAAGTAATTTAGCGTGTTACTTAATGGACAGCGAGATCTAGACTGACCCATTTGACAGGTTTCTTTCCAGTCGGCTCTTCCGAATTTCATATTATTTTCCAAGTATGAATTTTATTTCTGGAACGCCCGTATCGTCATATAGCGGGGTATTATAGTACCGGCCAGACTCAATTATTGTAGTCTGCCAGTTATTTTTATTCGGTTAGTGCGTAAAGGATTTTTAAGAACACCAGATACATTAGCGGGTGTCCAGCTGTTTAGTATAAAATACAGCAATACACACATATATTCGACTATCAATTTAACAGTTTGAAGGTTATAAGTTACCATGCCAAAAACTAATTAAAAAGAATTACTGACAATTGTCAAGGTTGACAATAATTGTCATTGACAAACATGTCACAACAAAACATTATTTATTTTCCAGATTTATAAAAAGAAACTATAAGATATTTAATTAGCAGACACACAGTCTTTATGCTCGATGGACAATAATGTAAGTACTTTTAGTTTATATTTTGCATAATAAAATATTCCAAGAATCTATAAAAACAAGTATTATAAAATGTAAACAGCAATTGAGAAAAATGATTTCATGTATAAAAAAATGACAATATAGCGTATGTAAACAGATATACTATATTATGCAGCTCAATCGGGGATCGTCTCCATTAAATTACCTCCGATCATTAACATCCCGCGATAGTTACAGCTGCTGAATAGATAAGGTCAGAAATGAATATATTAGAGGAAGTTTGAAAGTGGCGCCACGCGAATGACAGAAAATTTAAAAGGGAATCGTTTGTCTTGGTACGGGTATGTGAAGAGATGAGACGCATGTGAACAAAAGAGTTATGAATATAAGTGTGGATGGGTGAAGAGGGAAAGAAAGGCCAAAGAAAAGATGAATTGATTGTGTGAAGACTGATATTAATGAAAAGGGAGTCAGTGAAAGCATGAGGGTTGACAGGACGGAATGGAAGAAGAAAAAACATGTTGCGACATGGGACAAGGGCAGAAAGATGACGATGATGATATCAACAAAACAATTACTAGTATATCTTGACAGTCCATGACGGCGTTGTTTCCAAAGCCAAGCGATACAGAATCTGAAAAAAAAAATTGTATTTGTAAATAAATGTAGTTCCCTTTCTCGCCGCGTATCAAAGGACACTAACAGACATCACTCGTAATTCTGATCACAGTGTCGACCGCTCGAACTTGACACTTCGGAATTTTAAGACCCGAGATGCGTTCTAAACGCATGATAATGTTATTTATATGCAGATGAAGCCATTTCTAAATCTGTGAGCATTAAAATAAACTTTCAAAATACTTTTAAATACAAGTGTCGTCTCCTTTACACCATTCATTATAACATTAAACACATATTGTTATAACCCTATCGTCATTTAAATGTATGTCTGTAATAAGCTCTATACAGAGGGCAGCACATCAAGCTACAACAATCTGTCAAATTATAGATTTTCAACTTTACCTCTAAAGTTGAAGGTTCATATTCAATTGAGAAAATTTACGATTAATACAAACCAACCAATATACGATTAAAAAAAAATACCACTATAATGCAGCTAATCAACGTCATCTGCTTAGGCTTTTCCTAACTATGTAGGGGGCGGCTTCCAGTCTAAGCGGATGCTGTTGGATACCAGTGTTTTACATAATCTTCTATATAATAAAAATGAATCGTTGTTCGTTACTCGAGAACGGTAAGATGATTTGGCTAATTTTGGTGTTGAAATATTTGTGTAAGTTCAGGGAAGGTTTAAACGGTAAAAAAATTAAAAATCAATTGACAGGACAACGGTTGTAGGGTTAGCTTGCAATAATAATAAAAACTTAATTTCAAGAAAATACTCATTGAGGATTAGTAATTCCTAGACCTAAGTGTTAGTAAGTAATGCTATAGGACGGCGCATGTCGATTATAACAGTGAATTATATATGGACAGTCCACTCTGTCAGCTATCATATTCAGAACCCTGTTGGGGCTGGCCGTAACTGCACGTGCACAGAGACATAGCACGACTGCCTATCGGACCTACACAACCCAGTAACTGAGTAACACGATTCCCCTTGGTAAGACTTGTTGTCAGATTTTCTGGCTTCTAATAACTACTTATAATAACTGTCAAATATTTATGAATGACAGCCGGGACCAACGGCAGTCATTCTTGGCGACCGACCGCGGCAAGTCGATCGAAATGTTCTGATTTTACTTAGCCAGGGAGCCACTTAGGGACAATTATAGTCAAGTTACTTCTTTTTTAAAAACATAGCGCCACTCAAGAATTTTCTCCTGTAGCTTCGATGCATTTACAAATATAAAGTCACATTCACAAACAACTAAAACCGGAACAACTACCTGCAGGCGATACAAACATTTTTTCCGTTCGGGAATCGAACCAAAAATGCGCAGCGCAGCAGCCAACGCTTCGTCCAGCCACTGAGCCATGTCGTATAAATTAGACAATTAAAAGGAAAATTTGAATGCCATTTACAAGAAAAACTTTAAATCTAGTTGCTCCTTCCAAAGGGTACATTCGTATGGAGATCACATAGTCTTCCCTTCATAACCTCTCACACACTGTCTCCGTCGGCCACAGCTTGTCACGCAGTATGCTAACGCCTCTCCTCTCACGACACACGATCGATCATTAGCATCTCGCGTTCAGATCATCAGTATGGGCACTGCGTCTAGAGGCAATGTCCGCCGCTTCCGCGCGCACGGATTTTTCAACTTCCTTTGGTGAGATGTGCGTTTTGGTTTTATTGCTTTTTTTTTTATTTTTGTTTTATGGATAACTTTGTCTGCTAATAGTTAGGAGATTGGGGAATGTTATGGGGTCCGAGTATTGGTAGAGTAGTCATTTTTGTTATTTGGCCCTAAGAAGGGCCGTCCGTTGGGCTCTGAGGAGAGCCTTTTGGATTTACCATCGTGGTGAAAGGATTAGTCAGTTAAACTCTGCGTTACCGAGTGCTAGTTGTCCAGGGAGCGTCGGACGTTTGGAATCGCTTTACATTTATGACTAATGTCGCTCGGAGAGGCTCCTTTCATGCACTCCCCATTTTACGGGGTAAATTTTGGCTACGATTGACTTTTAGAGCTCTTTCTGAAGTAGCTTGTCAGGTTAATAGCATTCACCAAACTAGCACCACCATACTATATACTTCTACTCGCTATAGTCAGGAGGTATGATAGCCCATTTGTAGGGTCACATCATGGTTTGCATTTGATGCTGACTCTACTTATTTTATTCTGAAGCGCAGTGGAATCCATTCCTGGAGCGCTGGGGAACAACCCAACTGCACTACGTCACTGTTTGTAGTTAAGATACCTACTGTAACTAACGTAAGAATAAATAAATATATCTGTGACTAAGCAGCGTTGCTGTGTTTGGTAAGGGTCGGGTAATAGGACAATACTTCAATCCATACTTATCCATACTAATATAATTAATGCAAAAGTAATTCTGTCTGTTACGCTTTCACGATGAAACGGCTGAACCGATTTTGATGAAATATGGTATGAAGATAGCTTGGGGGAAGGACGTAGGCTACTTTTTACCCGACTACGGCAAAGCCAAAGGAGGGTTATGAGTTTGACAGGCTATGTATGTATGTATGTATGTATGTATGTATGTATGTATGTATGTATGTATGTATGTTCATCTGTACGCGCATAGCTCCTAAACTACTTATCAGAACTGAACAAATGAGGTATCGTTAGAAGCGTCTTGATCGTCCGCTGGTTATAGGCTATATGACGTATCACCGAATCCAATGTGGCGCCCTCTGGCGGACAAAAAAAACAATATTAAAAAAAAAATTAAGACAATCATACCGTGTTTGGTATCATTGGAAAGGGGTTCACTAGTACATTTCAAATTTATATAATATTTAGTGGTAATTTGTCACAAATTATTGTAAAAAAAAAAAAGATTACCAAATAAAGTAAGATACGCATACCGTGTTTAGTATCATTGGAAAGGGGTTCACTAGTACCTATTAAATATATAATACTTAGCTGTGACTCCAAAATGGTTTAAATAAAAATATAAAGTTTAAAAACTAAAACCCGACCACAACAAAAAGTGATCTAAAAAGTACAAAACAAGAAAATATTTCACACAGAAATCAAGACATAGGTACAAAATGGTCAAGGTAAGCCGTGGTTGCATGCCATTATATTCATGTTCATCGCACTCATATGGGATACAGGCATGCAACCACGGCTTACCTTGACCATTTTGTACCTATGTCTTGATTTCTGTGTGAAATATTTTCTTGTTTTGTACTTTTTAGATCACTTTTTGTTGTGGTCGGGTTTTAGTTTTTAAACTTTATATTTTTAATCCGTGACTTCTTCCGCGATAACAGACATCACGACGCGGACGAAGTCGCGGGCAAAAGCGTCTTCGTCCGTCGTAGTTCACTGCTGTAGTCTACATGCACCGTCCTATAGCATTAATTAGGTAGTCTAACACTTAGGTCACAGATTAACTAATAGTTCCTTTGGAACAGATAGTTCACTCCATAGAAAAAGATAGATACCTAACGCTATAACTGCCTACAAAAATATTACAGCCGTTCGTGCGCGCTAAAATGTACCTTACGCACACGCTCGAGAGTATCTACTACGTTGTCTGACGTGGTGTCGGGCGATCACATGCGTCAAATTACGCAACGCTAGGGCTGTCTATGTTATGAAATGATTACACAAAAGAATAGGTGAATAAAAATCAGTTTTTACATTTTAAAAAGTATAAATTTATTCAAAATCACAAATGCCTAACTTTAATATAATGGTCAATGAACTTTTTAGTTTTACCCTCCCGTAAATTTCGATTATAATAATAATAATAATAATAATTTATTTATTTCACAAAAAGTGGAACAGTCTGTTACAAGGTAGGATGACACTTAGGAATAAATTAGAGCTAAGATGAGTAACAAAACATAATACGACCTGACGTCCTAGCTAGGTTACGTAGTAACCTGTGTTAAGGACAATCAGCCCTCATTTCCCGAAGTAGGTTAAGTTTTGACTGTTAGACAAAGTGTAAATCAAACAATGAACAATAAAATTAATCTAAGTACTGTCATGCATGTATGTATGTGTGTGTGTGTTATGTTATGTGTGTTATGAGTTACTTCAGTGTTATAAGTAGGGATTCAGTCTCAACATAATTTTTTCCAGAGAGAAACTGTTTAATCTGTTTTTTGCATGTTTGTAGACAATAAGTGTGTAGTGGAATCATTGCATTTACTCTATTATATAAAAATGGTCCCAGGTATACAAAGAATCTTTTCGTAAAAGTGAAGTAAGGATGAGGTACAGTATATATCCTGTCTCTTCTTCTGGATGTTAAGTGGAGACGAGCAGTTGGAGTCTTAGTGTGTTGTAGCATTATCGTGCTTAGTATAAAGGTTTGCCTGACAGTAAGGACCTTGCATTTTTGGTAGAGGTCAAAAGTGGGATAGAGTATTGGTCGAAAAGAGGCCACCTTCAGGACAGCGCGCTGCGCCACCTCGAGAGGTTTAAGTATGGATTTTGCTGCACCACCCCAACTCGTAATACAGTAAGAAATTACAGAGTGGCACATGGCAAAATATACTGTCCTTATAATATGCACGTTAGCAATGTGCCTCAGGGTTTTATGAAATCTATTCGTCGCAAATATTACAAATAACTTTAACAAGTACTCCTTAGGAAAACATACCTACTTGTAATTACGTACTATTATAAAATTTTCTTCTTAACATTACACAAAGAACTCTCTATTATAAAAAAAAAGAATCAACAAAGAAAAAATAAATACAAAATATTTACCTTTCCTCCTCGGCTCCTCCTTATGTAATGTAAAAAAGAATAAACTTTTGTTGGTTGTTTTATTTCGACAGCCGTCTACACTGCAATTTGCACGACTACCCATTATTAAAGCTGCGGTCGCAGTATCGTACAGAACTATTAATTAAACTATATCGGAAAAAAATTCTCTGTGGTATAGGTACGTACACTTAGCGAGCGCGTGGCAACCCGACTGGATTTTGGACGTTCGAACGAAAGCAAGCCGTAGGTACTTAAGCGTGTGACCATAAACGAGTGACAATACTGTTAGATATCTTTACTGTGCTTAGGTCTAGGAATTTTGTTACTAACCCCTTTATCTTGGAATAAAGATTTATTATTATTAAGAGCTATTATACTCGGCTTCGTCCTCAAGATTAGCATATATGAGACAACTTGTAGTAACGCGGAGCAGTTCGCCATTTACGCACTTTATTGAGAGTACCTTCAAAAAATAAATATAAAAGAAAAAATATTTATTTTTTATGGTAGGTACTTAATCGTTAAGTTTCTGCATTGCCATACTTTAGCCCATTCGCGTTTCAGTGCTTCGCCATTACGGACGTGCCTTACAAGTCACAAGTGTTTGAAAATGCCTAAGCGCAAGTCTAAAGAGGATCTTGAATACTTACATAAAAAATTACGGAAATTGGAACGGAAAATACGTCGCAAAATTCGATGTGATTCATCATCCTCATCGGAGTGTGTGGACATCCTACCAGATAATGAAGGTTAGTAATGTACAATCTTTGAATTGTTATATGTTCACTAAGCATATTGTAACGTGCATAATTAGCACATGTCCGGTATTGCGAGCAGTACGAGGGACTGTCTCTTACCGATTCAAAGTTTTGCGGATATCTATTGGGCTATCCTTTACTTTGTACATTATGCAGGAATATTGTTTATGCCTAGTAGACAGTTTGGGTTTGCGTGCTTCTCTTTGGAGTTGTCACTACCCTTTATTTAGTTGGCGAACAGTATATTAGGACTGTTTTAAACTAAATTCTAACTGTTACGTGTGTCTGTTCACTTGCAGACAACGAATTAAACATGGAGTGGGAATCCATAATGGAAAGGCCAGTTGCTGACATAGCCAATAATACTCTGAGCTCGGCAATAGTAATTCCGGCTAGTCAATTGGAAGAACCTGGTTGCACAAAAGAGACCGAGGTTTCTGGACTTAACGAACCTGGTACCAGTGGTGTCACCGGATTGACTGCTGAATCTGTGGAACCAGATCTGCCATTGGATGATGACGTCCTTGAAATTTTGGGTATTGATCCCACAGCTAACACAAAATTTGGCAGAGACATTAACAAGGACCTAGCTATTCGTCTAGAGCATTATGCAACGACTGGCCTGACTAGGGAATTACGCAAAGATATTAGTGATAAATATTTAATTCCGGGTAACTGCAAAATTATCGATGCGCCTTTTTTAAATCCAGAAATTAAAGCTGCGATCTCTGAGCAAATACTCAAGAGAGATAAAAATATTGAAATTAAGCAGAAGCAGGTAGCTACTGCATTATCTTGTCTCAGTGAAACGCTGACTTCTCTTTTCTCGTCTAAATCGAAAGACACCAAATTGATAGGTTCACTTATGGATACAAGTCGTATCTTATGTGACTGCCAGTATAACGACTCAATTACAAGACGGAATTTTATTCTTTCTTCCTTAAAAAAGGACATGAAGGAACAGTTGCAAAATACTAAGGTAGATAGCTTTCTCTTCGGCGAAAATCTAGCAGATACCCTAAAAACCGCTAGAGCAATCAACAAATCAGGAGCCGAATTAAAGGTTCCCCCACCAAAGCCTTTTTTACCCAAGAAGCAGACTCCAGGCCCATCAAAAAACTGGAAAGCTCCCTTTCCGAACAAGAAGCCACCAATATCAGCAGCGCAGAGGGCGAAGGAGTCAACTTCTCAAAAGAGTCGGCCATCGAGCTCATACAGGCAGTCACATCCTCGGCAGAACAACAGTCGACGATAGACCCGGTAAAGTACGCTGGCAGATTATCCTTATTTTACGACCAATGGGCCATAATAACCCATGACCCCAATGTTCTGTCCTATGTGAAAGGTTACAAAATCCCGATTGATAGCTCAGTTTATCAGATATTTCCACCTAAGATCTCGAACTATTCAAGTTCAGAGAAGGTTCATTTGGAGGAAGCCATAAATAATTTATTATCTTGCGGTGCAATATCTAAGTGCAGTCCATGTGAAGGTCAATTCCTGTCTAGTATCTTTTTAATTTCAAAACCAAATGGCAAAAGGAGATTTATTCTAAATTTAAAACAATTAAATAAGTTTATAAGTACACAGCATTTTAAACTTGAAGATCTGCGAACTGCATTAAAATTAATTTCATACAATTCTTTCATGGCAAAATTAGACCTAAAAGATGCTTATTTATTAATGAAAATTCACCCTGATTCGAAAAAGTATTTACGCTTTCAGTGGGAAAATAATTTATACGAATTCAATGTTATGCCTTTTGGATTGAATACCGCACCTTATATTTTCACAAAAATTATGAAACCAGTTGCGCGATTATTGAGAAGTGCTGGACAGGTATCAACCGTATATTTGGATGATTTTCTTTTGATTGGAAACTCGTACAGTAGCTGCTTAGAGAATGTTAACTATACTCTAAGATTACTCACTGCACTTGGATTTATAGTAAATTTAGAAAAAAGTAACCTTATACCTAGTACAATTTGTACATTTCTAGGGTATCAAATAGATACTGAAAACTTCCAGGTCAGTTTACCTATCAATAAAATACAACGTGTTAAAAATGAAATTGACAAAATTAGCAGATTAAAACGTTGCAGAATTAGAGAATTTGCTCAATTTGTAGGTATCTTAGTCTCTTGTTGCCCGGCTATTGAATATGGATGGATGTACACGAAAAAATTTGAGCGTTTAAAATTTTTGAATTTACGAAGGGATAATAATTTTGATAATTACATGAACTTAACTGATTTAATATTACCCGACTTGCGTTGGTGGAACAACGCTATTCAAAATTCAGTAAATAAAATCAAAATTGATAACTACTGCCTGGAAATTTTCACGGACGCCTCAACAACGGGGTGGGGCGCAGCATGCGGTGATGAAACTGCAAGCGGGTTGTGGAGCAAAACGGAACGTAGCTGTCACATAAATTACCTTGAGATTTTAGCCGCTTACATGGGGTTAAAGTCATTTGCAAAAAATGTGCGTGATTGTTCAATATTATTGCGTATTGATAACACGACTGCCATTTCATACGTTAACCGCATGGGTGGAATACAGTTTCCGCACCTAAATGATGTCACAAGGCAGTTGTGGCAATGGTGCGAATATCGCGGGTTACATATATTTGCCTGTTATATTCGTTCGTCAGAAAACAAAATGGCAGATTTTGAATCTAGGCGCATACATCCCGACATAGAGTGGGAACTCGAAAATAAAGCTTATGAGAAAATTATTTCGAAATTTGGTATACCAGATATAGACCTATTTGCTAGCAGAATAAATAAAAAGTGTAAAAAGTACATTTCTTGGCATCGTGATCCAGATTGTTATGCTGTCAATGCCTTTACAGTTTCTTGGAAAGACTTCTATTTCTATGCTTTCCCACCTTTTTCAATTATTCTAAAAACATTACGTAAAATTATCGCAGATAATGCTAAGGGTATACTGGTTGTACCATTTTGGCCTTCGCAACCATGGTACCCGATATTTCAAAGTCTTTTGGAATCTGAACTATTAATATTTAAACCTGACGACAATTTAATTATTTGTCATTCCAGCCACCGGAACATACACACCAAACTTACCCTGGTGGTAGGAGTATTATCAAGTCGGGGTGGCTGAAGAGAAGTATCCCTCCATCTGCTATCGATATAATGTTGGCTTCTCTTTCTAATAACTCTTTAAAACAATATGATGTTTATTTAAAGAAGTGGTTTCACTTTTGTAATTATAACAATTTTGATTTATATGAGGCATCAATTCCTAATATTATATATTTCTTCACTAAATTATTCAACGAAGGTGCACAATACAGTACACTGAATGGTTACAAGTCTGCACTTTCACTTATATTAAATAATCTTAGGAATTATGATGACAGGATTAAACGATTTCTCAAGGGTGTGTATCGTCTACATCCACCCTTACCCCGATATAATACCACTTGGGATACGTCAGTAGTCTTAGATTTCTTAGGAAATTGGTATCCCAATACAGATATGTCTATGGAAATAATATCTAAGAAATTAATAACCTTATTGGCTTTAGCCACTGCTCACCGAGCTCAAACATTTTCTATGATACAAGTACAAAATATTGAAATATTCGCTAATAAAATTGTCATAAAAATTCCAGATTTAATTAAAACATCTCGAGCTGGTTCAATGCAACCCTGGTTAATACTCCCATTCTTTATGGACAATATTCCAATTTGCCCGGGGAAAGCTCTTATAGCATACTTAGAAAAGACCAAATTACTCCGCAAAGATATTAAAAACCTGTTTATTAGTTTCCGAAAGCCGCACAAAGCGGTCACGACGCAAACATTGAGTCGCTGGATTAAAAAGGTATTATCTGAAAGTGGAATTGATGTTTCCATGTTCTGTGCGCACAGCACGCGGCACGCGGCTACGTCTGCAGCGCACAGACTAGGCATAAGCCTTGATACCATAAGAAAAACGGCTGGTTGGAGCGGTTCCTCCAGCACGTTTTTCAAATACTACAATAGACCTGTAGTTAATGATAATAGTGATGCCTTTGCTAGAGCTGTTATTAATAATAATACTGTTGTTGATTAATATTAAGAAGTTTTTGTATTATTGATTTATGTGTTATCAAAGAAGTAATATTTCTATGTAATGTTTACCCACGTACGGTGTATGTAATAAATAAGATAACAATGGTATAAACATATTTTCCTTCTTACCTCAGTCAAATACCTACTTCTTGCATTTCGTGACGCTCTTCCGTAAGCTCTCAAAATCTACAAGTTGTCTCATATATGCTAATCTTGAGGACGAAGCCGAGTATAATTAGTGATTAAACGAACTTACCTACGTGAAGTTCAATCATAATTATACGAAGGCTTCGTCCGAAAAGATTAGCATCCCAACCCTCCCTTATTTATACCTACCCTGAGAGAGTCACGAAATGTAGGTGGAAGTGGCTTGCTCTAAACTAAATGAGCTAAAGTATGGCAATGCAGAAACTTAACGATTAAGTACCTACCATAAAAAATAAATATTTTTTCTTTTATATTTATTTTTTGAAGGTACTCTCAATAAAGTGCGTAAATGGCGAACTGCTCCGCGTTACTACAAGTTGTCTCATATATGCTAATCTTTTCGGACGAAGCCTTCGTATAATTATGATTGAACTTCACGTAGGTAAGTTCGTTTAATCACTAAGTATGAAATAATAATTATTTTATTTTATTTATTTATTATATGAATTAATATGAAAGTAAATACCTTTCTTCACTTACCTACTGGTTGATAAAAGGCGTATTACGATGTTAGACGCCGTCGATTCTCCTTCATTTGCTTTTAGATTATTCCTAATAATTTGATTATGATTTTGTCCAATGTGTCGCTACTTATTGAATATAGCTTCTGTCCGCGACTTCGTCTGCGCGAAAGTCGGACCAATACTTCCGGAGATTACTTCCTATAACAAAAATAAAACACACACACACACTATAGTCTATGTTTCTTTTTCATTTCTCCTTTTGCAGGTCTGCTGGCAGAAATTTCTTGAGAAATAAGCAGTACCTATGTACTCATATTTTATAATGTTCTTTTCCTGTGTTGTCTACTGTGTGTACATAAATAGTAAAGTAAATAAATAAAAAACAAACAAACTTGACATCTCTATGTTATTATACGTAAGTGTATACCTAGTGATAAATTAAACGATGCTGGTTCTCCGTCACATAATTTGGCAGACAAATGGTTTCTCCGAAACATCACTAACAATTCGCATGCTTAAATAAATTGTAAGGATAGGCTTAGCATTTCTAATACCTAGCACGTGCGCAAGAGTCGATTTGTAGGTAGGTACCGAAAATAAATAATGTCTAAAATGTAAAGATAGTTATAGAATGTATAAAATAATAGGCGTTGTAGATGTTGTTACCGGTTATTTGAAGTTTCCGAGCTGGCTAACACATTGGGGCAGTTTAAGGATCACAAAGTGGTCTTCAATAGCTTTTGTGACAATTGATTCTGATCTTTAGTGATCTTTGATCGTCATCTTTTAAATAAACGCTGTCATGCATATGAAACCATAATCAGCTCATTTAGAACTTTTACACAACACCGGAAGAATTACAAACTATCTCCAAATACCTACCGAAAATTAGAAATACAGTCGCAATCTTCTCAACGAGAATCAATGTGAAAAACTTCGGCAAATTAGACGTACTTTTGACAGATTAAGACTGAAATTAAAGTACCCCTCAGATAGCTTCAACCACTTTCATCATACCCCAACAAAATATAGGTTCCAACTGAAAAATCGAGGGCAACCATTGGAATTTTTGTGTCGTACCAACGCGCAACGTCCATTCATACAGACGATACGTGCACATAGCATCATTTCGAGGAAGCGCTGCGGACGAGAGCTGAATCGAAAACACGTCTTCTTACACAGCCCATATTGACCTGACCTCCCCTGCTCTCTTCCCACCACCAAAAGTAAGGTAATGCCAAGGTTCTTGCGTAAGTCTGTCAGGCCTGGCTAAGCTGGTCGACGGTTGATAGACCAACATTACCGTTATGCGATGATCGACTCGGTGAATGAAGCCATTCGATCGCTTTGGAGAAATGTAGCGGGATATTTTTGTTTTGGATGTTTCGCTGCTGGCGAGTTCTGAGGAGGTATTATTTGTCAATTGGACACGATGTGACGTGCGTCAGAGTTATGTGAGAAAAACGAAGGAAACGATCGACAACAAGCTATTAAATGCAGGCAGGTGGACACTAGGGCCTGATAATGTTTACTTTTATACTTCATCAGTCGTAACTTGGAAGTGAAATGTAAAGTTCAAAATTCAATGAAATTATATTAATCCAGATATAAACACACACATCTTTGACTTGTCCTTAAACATTCATAGAAATTACTGACGAAATCTTGCGTATTTTGGAGAAGTTTCCAGACTTTGAAAGACATCTACTATATACTTAGGCAATGGTCACCTCTAAAACTTGCAAATCTGTGAACACTTTAAAGCTAATCTCTGACTTGTAAATTTTATCCAACGGTGATCGTAGCAAGTGTGAATGCATGATCATTCACGTACTGACCACATGACATAACGACGCGAGAATCTGTAGGTACACTATAACCATAGAATAAAAGGTAGATACAGAAGCTCAACTCTTCACAGCGAGCGAAGAGAAGCCCACTCACACATAGCCACGAAGGTTCGAACATCTCAAACAAATGCTTGTCGCAGTTGTGTTTGCATTTGCTGAATGTGAATCGTGTGTGTGCTAGCATTTTCGCCTAAGTCAGAAATGGTGCTAGAGAAGAATGCTCGGGTATCGTGGACGGAGTTCCGCACCAACGTGTCCATACTCCAGGAGCTCCGCCTACTTTGGGTATGTCACTAGGCGGGAAAACGATTCCATAAAGCGGCTGGTCGTAAAGAGAAAAGTAAAAGAAATCAGATCGCGCAGCAGATCACCTATACGATGGACTGTTCAAGTGCAAGTCGCAGTAGGAAACCCCGTATCTCTGACTGCGGCAGACAGTCTGCTAACAGGAAAAGATGGCGGGATATCGTGCCTCTACCACCGAAGTGGACACCTCGACGTGACCACGACCGCTCTACCAAGAGCGAAACGACAGAGAAGAAGACTAAGTCAGCCTTCTGCGCTCATCTACGATATGCTACGGCTAACAAGGAATTCGCCTCGCAATGAATGAATGAATCGTTCGTGTACTTGCTAATTACAGCACAAACAATTCTGCTAACTAAACACACTTTCCACTTATCTATGCGTTGCCACGTGACCCGGCCATTCACTATATTGAAATCACATCACATCGCTTTAGGTCAATGGTAAGAAGTTCTGTGCGCTGATTTGAAAGTGTGCGTATGGGCTTTTCTGTTGTGAATATTCTAAGGTGCAACTTAGGTGGTGCAATAAAGGTCTCCGATGACTATCGTACATATGATGTAACCGTATCCAGACAGCATCGATGTCACACTTGTTAAATTGATTTTTTTCATCATGATACATACTCCCTACTAACATCATCATCATGTCAACCCTTAGACGCTCACTGCTGGGCATAGGTCTCCCCCTAGAGGGATTCAGCCCTAATCACTATGCTTGGCCGATGTATGTTGGCGATGACGTGTTATGGTACTCAGAAGGACGCTGCTGTCCATCCTCTGGTCAATATGCCTTTGTCACCTTCTACGACACCCACGGGTAGAAATGGGGTGGTGCTATTCGCGGCCGGCACCACACTGCTTGAAATATTGAAATAAGTCAATGATTTTGAGTTCGAGTTTGATTTTAAATTGTTTCGCCCGCTGATCCCGCCCCGGCTGCAAAGCTTCAAGGCGTTTTATCTCGCGTGTCTGCAATTTTGCCGTCTACATGCAAGAACAGAACGAGTTAACCTTATATTCTCTACCAGGAAACTTCGATGTCATTATTCTATTTACATTACATACAAACATAGGTGTTATGAGCAAGAAATACTTGCGTTACTTTCCAAGAACGCCCAGATAGTGAATCTTCGCGCACATCAAAAGCACTTTATCTCATAAACCGGGTTAGTTCCTTATCACTTATCACGATAATGGTTCAATAATTCGTTCCGAGATTATCTGTGACGGTCTTTGTTTGTGCAACACTCCTTGAAATATTTCTACGTTTGCTTGAGGAACAATTTAACTCAGTACTCAGTTTAGATTTTTTTCGCCTTTTCCTTTATTTTTAACCGACATCAAAAAGGAGGAGGTTCTCAATTCAATTGGTATTTTTTTTATGTATGTACACCGATTACGCTGAGATTTATGATCCGATTTACGTGATCATTTGGTCCTATAAAAATTTAACGTAGTTTGGCCCAGTAGTTTTTATTTTATGAACATTTTTTATATATTTTTTTATGTTTGACCACGCATAACTTTTTTCAGAGTCCGATTTCGTTTTTTTTTTTTTTAGTAAATTGTGTATACTTCAAATTTCAAGAAAATATTTCACCTCTAAGGGTAGAAAATTAAGGGATGACTGAATTTTTTGGTGTCACCGTTTCGTAATTAATTTGTATGATAAGAAGTAGGCACTAAAAAGCGAAATAAAAACGTTATAACAAAAAAGACAACCGCCTTCAAAAAATAAAAAATAACTTACAATTCGAAAGTCGGTGGCAATACAAAACAACATGCAAAACAACATGCAAAACCGAAACCGCCGACTTGCGAATTGAAAGTTACTTTTTAGTTTTTGAAGGCGGTTGTCTTTTTTAACCGACTTCAAAAAAAAGGAGGTTATCAGTTCGGCCCGTATGTTTGTTTGTATGTACGTATGTATGTTTGTCCGCGATTATCTCCCGTTTGGCTGAACTGATTTTGATGTGGTTTTCAGAAAAGTGTTGGTTACATTCTGGAGAAGGTTTAAGTATACAACAAACAAAAAATTATTGAGCGCTTTCAGATAAAACAACAAAAACCGAGAAGACGTTTTCGTTTCTTTCTTTGAAGGACTTTCAATCTCTGTTTTAACTGTGTTGCCGTTTCTTAATGGATTTCGGTGATAAGGAGGTACTAAAAAGTGGAAAATAAAAACTTTTTTGAAAAAAGAGAGCCTTAAAAAAAACTAAAAAGTGATAAATAACTTTAGCACAGAACACACATGACTTTATCACTTTTTAGTTTTTTTTTTAAAGGCGGTTCTCTTTTTTCTAAAAAGTTTTTGTCAAAATGTTTTTTAAAATCGCTCCAGCTATGTACGCTTAGATCAGGGTTTCTTAAACTTTTTGCAGTCACGGACCACTTTCACAATTTAAACAGTTCCACGGACCCTTGTCAAATAATATTTTAGGAAAAGAAAACAAGCCTTATTTCGTGTTCATGGCTTGGCTGAAAAATTCTGTGTTTACCTACTACACAATTTCCTAATAACAGCTAACTGACCTTCTGCGGTCCCCTTATACACGCTACGGACGAGGTTGAAAGGGCCATGGGAAAGTTGAAGGGACCCCTAAGGGGTCCGTGGACCCAACTTTAAGAAACCCTGGCTTAGATCTTTTAAAGGGCTGGGATGCCCGATCGCCCCAAGTTCCAAGTTCCCCAAAATGATTTTCCATACATTCATTCCCAACGTCCCCAAAATGTAAAATTAGTTAATTTGTAAAGTTCACACTTGACCATTTCTCGTACTGACGTCAAAAGTGTTAGAATAAAATCAGCTAGTTACATTTAAGCTTATTTTAGAAGATCTCTATTTATAATTTGTAGGTACTATGTGTTTAGATTGCTTCGAAATATAATTATCCAGCGGGTGGGGAAAAATGTAGTGTAAAGGAAGAATTTAGATTGTGTTGGAGGCATCTAGCAAGCAATCCTTTAGCTCGGGAAAATTGTAAGTAAACACATCATGTAGACTGTAAATCACAATATTTGATATTTCCCTCTCATTCGCACTTATTAACACCAAAATAAAATTGATGAGCGCTTACTTGTTATTGATGTACAGAACAACGTCGTTTGTGTCTACCACTTCGCAGTATTGCATAATGTTCATAATATTTTTAATGAATTGCAATGCAAATACATATTACATTTTTCCCCTATTGATTCTCTAAAGTAATAACTAATAACATTAAACAATACGTACGTAAGCATTGATTCGATAACTGTACCATTCTAGATTTCGGTTAAGCCAGAGTCGTAAAATTTTATTGAATAATATAAACTTTGGGGAACTTGGAACTTGGGGCGATCAGGCATCAGCCCTTTTAAAACTATGAATTTTAATGCAGTTTTCATCAATAGATAGAGTGATTCAAGAGGAAGTTCTATTATAGTTTGATCTACATTGCACCCGTGCGAAGCCGGAGCGCTAGTAAATCATAAATCTTTATTTATATCAACATCATTGGTTTATAAAATGCACAATCTTAAATAGAGAAACGTGTCCAAGGTACAGATTATCCGGCCTGTTAAATGGGACATGTAATTTCAGAACGGGAAAAATCAAGACTAATAGGAGTAAAATCATTGGCATAATATATTACTGAGTAAGAAGGACCAGGCCAACCGTTCGACCAAATAGCACAAGCGCGTTGGCCCTAAAAATGACAGTTTAGGGCCAACGGGGAACGCGACTCAGTCGACATTGTATGAGGTTTGACAGATGTCGCTACTTTTGCTTATTCCATGAACGGTTGTTTAAATCCCTTCCTTTTGAAATCATTGAGTAAAATAAACATAATTCGTCGAACGAATAAATAAATAACAGATACGAATTGAAGCCAAAGGGAGAAAAGAGAACAGCTGTTCCTTACAAAAATGCACCACAACGGCTCCCGTTTATCTTTTCTGTGCTCGTCGGCGAAATCGACATCGTATCAGTCGTGTCATCAACATCGAACTCAGTGACTGTTTAGCTTAGCGAATATCGTTTTTCATAATATATATGAACTATCAAAAGTGTCGAATTATTCAACCTTGAGTAGTTCCACCAAAAGCCGTTCATTCACATGCTGCGTAAACAAAAGTTAATGAATACGAAAATGTAACTCGCCGCTGCCGCAGCGTCGAGATTTAGGTTGTGTTACTTAGAGAATTGTACCACAGGATCATAATGTGAACAGTAGTGCTATTCTGTTACAATCTCCCTCGGTGAACACCCGGGTGAAGTGAGCTGTCATCCGTCCGTTTGCTACGGACGGATGACAGCTCACTTCACCCACTACGGACGGATGACAGCTCACTTCACCCAGGTGTTCACCGAGGGAGATTGTAACAGAATAGACATACAGATCGATTATCCTTTTCAAACAAGGTTAGTTCTATAATAAAATTTGTTCATATGAGTAGATACTATCAGCATCTAAAAGATGCAGTAAATATAATCTCAGCCGTAGAGTGTAATCACCTGCCTAGCCCAACAATGTTTTGGTCGGCTTCCAGTCTAACCGGATGCAGCTAAATACCAGTGCATTACATGAAGCGACTGCCTATCGGACCTCCACAACCCAGTTACTGGATAACAAGATACTCCTTGGTAAGACTGGTTGTCAGACTTTCTGGCTTCTAACTACCCATAACGATTGCCAAAGACCTACAAATGACAGCCGGGACCAACGGCTTTACGTGCTTTCCGAGGCGGAGGGAACTCGGTATGAAATGAATGGTCACCCATCCATAGACCGACCGCGGCAAGTGTAGCTTAACCTTTGATCGATTGATCTGTACGGCTGTTACTTAGCCACGGGCCCCTCCGAGCCTGTAGAGTATAATGATAAACAATTATCTTTCCTACTAGGTCATTCCGGAAACCACTTGTATTAAATATGACACACAAAATTCCTATCACCCGGTGGCGTTTGATACACTTCTCGTACTTCGATTAGCTACTATTAACAGTTTATCTTAAGTGATGGATATGTCACACAATTTATCGAAAACTGGCACACTTAGTTTACGTGGTCCGATTCTGAAACCGACAGTCGAGGTTTAGGGATTGTATGTTATCGCTAAAGTCGAAATTAAATAGGAATTTGTACCTATTTAAATTTTTACATCAGTATTTTTTTGTGAGGAGGTTTATGATGCTTTAGCTTTTTAAAAGTTTTCGAAAATCAGCATAAAGCAAGAAAGATGCTAAAATGATTCAGTCATTGTAGATAAATATTTTCATGTCTCCTCATTTTCTTAATATAACTATTTTTATTGCTATGGTTTGGTTCCCATTGATGTCAAATGTCATCGCTTCCACCAGCAATTAGAAAAATAAGACAAGTCAAAGTATGTATTTTAACTGATTACCTATAATAAGTTCGAAAAATATTTGACCGAATTTCATTTCACCTAAAACTTTTCAACTATTATCGTTTCGTTTTTTTTTACTTCATCGAAGTCACGTCTGTCACTGTATCATTTGACCTAGTATCAATTCGATTTTTTTGTTACACCGACGTTTAATTTGGTCGAAAAACTTTTTACCGAAGTTACACTTAGCTGAAATAACATTTGTTCGAAGTATTATGTTTTCGAACATCCATTATACACCACTGTTTAATATTTGGAAGAGCTTTCAAAACTAATGTAATTATTACACTAGGCAACAGGAACTAATTTCAGATTAGTTAAACTTATTACTATTTTGTTTAATTAATTGTGTAATGGCACATAATAAAACAGTTGATTATGAACAAAAGTGGTTTTAAGTGGTCCCAGTAAGATGCAGCATGCAAGTGGACATGCAGCATGCAAGTGGACATGCAGCATGCAAACAGGCATGCAGCATGCAAACCACCATGCAGCATGCAAGTAAGCATGCAGCGTGCAAACAAGCATGCTACATGCAAGCAGGCATGCAACATGCAGCAACATAAATGTGGTTTCGGTATGGTGAAAATATGGCAAATAAATCGTTTGGCAAATGAAAAAAGTTCAAAAGAGGCTTCGGCCAATAGCAAAAAGTTATTTTGTAACTCAGTAAAATAAAGTTCAGTAAAATAATACATATGACACATGATACTTCGATGTTCTAAAAATATGACAAATAATGCATATAGCAAAAAAGACGTCGGTCAATAGTTATCGGTAAAATAAAATTCGAACAAAAACATTTCGGAAAAGTGATCGGTTCCCATTTCAACTAGACCATAAAAAGGCACCTGAGGTCTGTTTCAAAAGGTAATTGAAGAGAATTGTACTGCAACTGTAACTAACCAATCAGATCGTCGTCATCTTCTGAAAGGCGCTCAAGCATTATCAGAAATCGATACCACTTCATTCTGAATACGGCCACACAGTTCGCAATCTTACAGCAGTCGAAAATATCTGATAAGCGTGACCTGGAATCCTGAGATATCCCACAAGTGGACCGCGCTTTGATAGGATTTTCATTCGATATTGATAGTCTGATAGCGTGTTATCATTCCTGAAATAGGCAGCCAGAAGCAGCACCTGTTGGAGATAAGAACACAGATTAAATCTTGAGCTAGTTGTTACTAAGTCTAGGTTGTCTTTTCCGTGGTTTTTGGTCCTAAAAACTATTGAGAAGATGATAAAAAAATGATACAAAAGCTTATTTATTGAACAAAAATACACGAACAACTGTGAACAGAAGCATATAATAATAGGCACGCAATATAACGCGAATAATTAACCCGATGGCGTTAATGACCCAATGAATCAAGCATAGAGATGGACCAAAAAGAGAATTACCTAAATTCGTCCCTTGAGGCCTGTAAAACGAGGTAGGTGTTGAAGTTTGTATGCTAATGCAATCGCAGACCAAGATGATCTACCTATACGTAATAATAAAAATAATGCCAGCCAATTATAGTCCCACTGCACTTCAGAATAAAAGCTTCTCTCATACCGAGAAGGCAAGAATTATTCATTAATCACCACGCTTGCATAAGACGAATTGACGATTTCAGACATAGCACTACATATTATAAAACAAAGTCCCCGCCGCGTCTGTCTGTCCCTATGTATACTTAGATCTTTAAAACTACGCAACGGATTTTGATGCGGGGTTTTTAATAGATAGAGTAATTCAAGAGGAAGGTTTTGGTTTATAATTTGACAAGCGGGCGAAGCCGCGGGCAATTGCTAGTTAAGTATAAGTCTTGGTTTCTTCACGATGTTTCGTCAGTGATGTCAAAGATAAGCTTCGAAAATACATACCTATGAGTGGATAAAGTCATATTGGTATATCTACAGGGTCCAGAAGAGTTCATGGCCATTTCACACCGAGACCACAGTATAAGTATTAGTACTACCGTACAGTAGTGACACGCTCCGCCCCCTTCCGAAACTGCTTTTAGTTCTCGCAGCGCGTAGACACGCACACACTTGCACGTATTTGTACAGGCTATTATTTTGGTAGTAGTGTAGGCAGTTATATGCCTCGGAAAGCGCGTAATCCTATTGTCTCAGTTGTCTTTCGTAGATCTTTGACAGCCGTTATAGGTAGTCAGAAGTTAGAACAATCTGACAACCAGTCTTACCAAGGTGTATCGTGTTACCCAACTACTGCGTTGTGGTCAGATAGGCAGTCGCTCCATGTAAAACACTGGTATTCAGCTGCATCCAGTTAGACTGGAAGCCGACCCCAAAAGTCTATCAGTTGATATTGATACAGGATAAGGTATCGTGTCCGCAACCATAAAGTAGGTATATGAATAAAGTCATGTAACATAGTCATGGTTATAAAATCATAATTTTATGTAACATTTGAATTCCACGAAGAGATAACCTTTCATGGTATTAATTTTTCCCTAAAGTATTACCTATTTATTCAGTGCAATTTTATTAAAATTGTATATCAATTCATTATTATTCACTGTAATTTTAGCACCTACTCGTAATAAATGTTGAGTTAATTTAATTTAATTATCGGACACAACTTTAAGAATTCTATTCTGAGAATTCTTCCTAATGGGAAAATCCAATTTACACTGGCCTGAAATTGAAAATCTGACTCACAAATTGGGCTTCTATTTAAAGCGGAAAGATACCTATTTTTGAATAGAAAACTTCAAAAATTCTAGAACAGCTTGACATGTTATATTTTAACACACTCATTCGTATAGCTTAATACATTAAAAAAAAAAGCGCCTAAGTACGAGTCGGACTCGCCTATGAAGGGTTCCGTGGCAGCAAGTAACGCAATATATTTTTTTTATTTTATTTTTATATTTGCGTTGATTAAATGAAAGGTAAATTGCGGTTTACGGTATTAAAAAAAACTACTTACTAGATGTCGTTCAAACCAATTTTCGGCGGAAGTTTACATCGTAATGTACATCGTATATTTTTTTAGATTTATCATTCTATTTTAGAAGTTAAAGGGGGGGGGGGACACATTTTACCACTTTGGAAGTGTGTCTCGCGCAAACTATTCAGTTTAGAAAAAAACTGATATTAGAAACCTCAATATCATTTTTGAAGACCTATCCATAGATACCCAAACAAAAAAATTTTTGAGTTTCATTTCTAAGTATGGAGAACCCCCATTTTTTTTTTCTATTTTTGTGTGAAAATCTTAGTGCGGTTCACAGAATACATCTACTTACTAAGTTTGTAACAGTATAGTAATTCTTATAGTTTCTGAAAAAAGTGGCTGTGACATACGGACGGACAGACAGACAGACAGACATGACGAATCCATAAGGGTTCCCGTTTTTTTGCCATTTGGCAACGGAACCCTAAAATTGTTAGACCTTTAAAGCTTTTGTTATAGAACGTGCATGTCCGGATGTCAAGTTTTTAGGTCTGACAAGAGTTATCTTACAGTATTTTAAATAGACAAAAGAAAAAGTCACAACTTTTACAAAAGAAAAACTCACAATTTTTTTATAAAACTTTTGTTCCAAACCCATACGAAAACTGCATCAGTGATGCGGCTTTCAGCATTATCAACGTATGACGCAGCATCACACGTTTTTCGTTACAGTCTTACAGAATATTTTTCCTTTTCAATTGAATATTCATAACTACAGGAAAATCTCAAACAATGCCTGTTACTAAGTAGGTAAGCCTAAACCGATTGACGTAGGTGTAGGTAACCTTACTAGTAACGCATATTTCCTCGTAATTCACGTGTGACATATCTACCTGACCCATTGTCCCGACAGTGGTCCTGTAATGGAACAATCGTACTTTTCGGCTTTCAATTTGTCGTGTATTTTAATAATAATTGCCAAGAGCCTCGACCAAAATCTAAGGAGGCTCTCGTTTGGCGGCTGGATCAAAGGCTTGATTCAGAAGGCAGTAGGTACTTCTGGACACGGCCCGCATTGTCAGGAGGTTCCTCTCTCTGGAGCCATGACCGCCGGTAGCTTGGATCTTGTTCTCGATACCAATGGGCTACTATTTTTGTATTTTTAAATGTTTTTTTATTAATATTTAAAAATGTAAATAATGTGTACCTATATAAGATCAATAATTGGGAATAATAATAAAAATAAATGCTGTTTTTTGCTTTTTGTTTTTTTTTTATGCTGTTTTTTATATATTTTTTTATTAATATTTATAAATGAAAATTACGTGTATGTAGAAATAATAAATGAAAATTATAATAACTTTATTATCAGGCAACTGTGGCCCATAAAAAAAAATAAAAAAACTAAAATACACAAAATAATCTTAAGCAATGACAAACTAATACATATTAAAACCTTATCAACTATAGTTAAATATAGCCTAACAAGCAAGCAAGCAAGCAAGGGTTCAAGTTCAAGTTATTTATTTCATAACAAAAATACATTTGTGTCGAAATATCTGCACAGTAACAGTTACACCAAAAGGTCTCTGAAGTATCTCTGTCTTGGTAGTAGCAAAGAGTTTAGAAGTTGGTGATGTGAGACCCTTATGCCTTGGAAAGCACGTAAGACCATTGGCCTGTCATTCGTGGATCTTTGACAGTCGTTACGAGTAGTCAGAAGCCCGAAAGCTTGACAACCAGTCTTACAAGTTGGTTACCCAGTAACTGAGTTGTGGACTTAGATAAGATGTCGCTTCATGTAAAACACTGGTATTAAGCTGCATCCACTTAGACTGGAAGCCGACTCCAACATAATTGGAGAAAGGCTAGGCGGAGGGCCTAGTGTAAGTTTTTATTCGAACCCGATCGCGCTAACGTAAACTACAATCTGTTTTGAAACTGGAACAGCGCCGTCTAGTGGTAATAATAGGAAACACAAATAATCCAAACAAATTGAATTGGGTACTTGACACCACCAATCAATTGACATACTTTTTATGAGCTGTCAAAACGACATTCCTCCATAGATTTTGTTTGACAATAGCGGCCTGTGACGTCACTTATTTACCAACTCAATTGACTAACTATTAATTGATTTCAAAGCCACTTAAAATCGATTTTTACAGTAAATTGAAAATTTATCGGGTTTTCCGTGCTAAAATAAAGTGTATTATATAAGATAAGTTGTATTTTGGAATTATTGGTTAATGGTATCAACAACCCAATTATGCAATTGTTTACGTTAACGTGATCGAGTTCAAATAAAAACTCACACTAGGCCCTCAGATGATTATGATCATTCCCCTTTGGGGAAAGGCGCGTAGTGGTCGATTGAAATTAACTTCAAGTTCAAAACACTGTTGGGTAAAAGTAACGCTCGTATTTTCGCTTATACCGAGACGGCGCGGCGGACACCATAGCACGATCCTGCAGCGTAGCTCAAAATTGAATTGAGTGTATTAATAGAGTAATAATTTTGCTAAATAAAACAGTAACTAGGTAGTATTCCAGTGGTACACGTCCCTTTGTGCCTGACTCGTCAAAAAAGGGTTTTGAAGCTAAAGTAGGGCGATTTAAAGTTTTCTAATCAAAAATGTGCTTAAACAGTTGTTTAAGAAATACGAGCGTTACTTTTACCCAACAGTGTTTTTACTTTAACTTTTGAATAGACACTCAAGATGCGTACAATATCAAGCCATAAGTATATTTAAAATATTAAACTTTATTAAAAACAGTACAGTATTTTCAAAGATATTTTGAATTGAGAGTTCCTACACACTAGGATAACCAGACCAAAGGCCTCATTGCCATACAAGTAAAACAGTTACAATATATTTAAACACGAGGAAACGCGATGTAATCCGCCCACTAGAGTGTAATTGCGTGTGTAAGGTACATAACGACTTTGTTTCCTAGCAAACATCCCTTAAGCACCGGAGGTTCTAAAAGTTAGTTCTGACAAACATGTCGTCAAGAAATATATTATTTGTACAGTAACAAGTGTTCGTAAACATTAATATGGTTTCCTTCTGAATTCGTTTTCCGCTACTCGGAAACAACGTCAGTTACCGCTGTACAATTTTAACAATAGAGAAGTGACAAATAGTGCCATACAACAAAGCAACGTCCAGAGCAATGCAAATGAACACATTTTTTATTTATTTAAAAACATTAAAAACTACCACATTTTTTTGCAGCAGAACCTTTTTAACGAAATCGTTGGTGATTTACTGCTCAGAAGACACGGACCGTAGTCGTAAAAACGTGCTACACAATACACATCACCAGCACGGAAACAGTAAAAATAAAAATAAAAAAGTTAATTACGTTATTAAACGATTATAGCTGCAAAATTATAAACTGTAGCGCAGCTAGCAAGTCCCTTCTCCAGATACAGAATGGAATGATGTTCCATGCAAAAAGTGTTTGATAGGTAATTAAGTCAATTTAGTTTTTACACTACATATCTCTCTATCTTCCCCGTGGGGTGTCCGGGCTAGAATAGCACCCCCCATTTCATCCCGAGGGTGTCGTCGAAGGCGACTAAGGGAAAATTCGGAAGTCGTGCAGCAGCGGCTTCCGTGTGCTTAACAACTTCACCAAGACGCCTGCCACGCGTGGGGATTATGGCAACACCCCCCCCTTATCGGGGAGGCCTTTGTTCAACAGTGGACGTCTTCATGCTGATGATGATCTATCTCTCTATGCTCAATAACCAATGAACATATACAGGGTAATTGAAAAAATACCCAAAACCACTTAATTCTGACTTCGTATCATCACCCTGAACAACATTTGTTCTACGACTTTTCAATATTTGAAACATATTTTTTCCATACAAAAAATATAAATATATACTCTTTAAATTTTGCATAATATATTTTTTCTGACACGGCCGACGAAAAGCCTGCAATCAGCTGTGCCTATTAGCCTACCTACTACCTAACATCATATTCGCTATCATATGGGTGCGCGCGCGCGCAGTATACGTAAAATTTTACAGACTTCAAATAAACGAAAACAAATTGTTTTTGGGTACGTTATTTAGTTGAGGTCAAAGTCGTAGAACAAATGTTATTCAGGGTGATAATACGAAGTCCAGATTAAGAGGTTTTCGGTATTTTTTCAATTTCCCTGTATATAAGTATAATTTACCGCAACACTAAACTGTTAAATTTTCCCAATTGTTTTCTTTTTTATATGGGAAATGCCCGCCACACTATTCCCAAATCACTGCACTCCTGAAAGCCAGAATCAACAAGCGACCACTTGAAAAGCGTCGAGACACTAAAGCTCGACAAGTCCCGGAGAAACATTACAACTGTCTTGGATCCCGCAACGAAATTAATCAGAAAAGAACAGCGGAGGAGTAAGAAAAACATTTACCTAATTGAATATGATCCTTCTTTTGTAATAAGAATAACGTTGAAAATGTATAAAAAAAATACAGATTGGTGTAGCTTGATGTGCTGGCTCTGTACGTCTCTAACTTATACTTAGAATATAATTAATTAGGGTTAATTAGGGTTAGGGTAAAAAAAACGTAGCATTTTTAGGCCTCCCACCAAATGGACCAACGACATCGTAAAGATCGCGAGTAACCGACTTCCGAAACTAAAGTCAATGTGTGTTCTGTGCTAAAGTTATTTTTCACTTTTTGAAGGCGGTTGTCTTTTTGTAAAAAGCTTTTTTTATAGAACCAATCACAAATTATGTCTTAGAAACAATAGAACGCTATGGATGTAATACCTTTGTTCTTCCAACACAGTGAGCATTCATCTATCTATAGGTAGATATAAACATGAATGAATCCCTATTTCCCTTGGTCACGGCATCACGCGTGAACGGCTGGATCAATTGCGCTAATTCTTTTTTTGTTGTGTATTTTATTGTAAGGAGAAGATGAATATGAAAGAAACAACAAAGAATGTTGTGCGGAACATTAAAAAAATCAACGTAATCCAAAAAAATATACGTATTAATTTCTTCACCAAAAAATTATACATAGAATACGTTATTAGTTTCTTCAATTTTTGGAGGATTGGCGCAATTAGTGTAGGTAGGGTCTGTCGGGTAGTTCTAGTAGTTCAATAATAACTATACTGCATAGCTATTTACCTATGTATCTGCCTTAGCTACGTAGTTTTCTAGGGATCGCCGGAACCCGTATGTGCAGGCGCGGCCCTGACTCACAGTATCTGACGTGAAGCGTATTCTGCAATTTTTTGAATGATTCTGGAGCACAGAATTATAAACGTTTCTTAGTTCTTACTTTGGCTTGGGTTTGAAAGAGGGAAAATAAAGAAAAACAGGAAGGATTTCCGATGACACGGTTGGCGCAGTGGTTGAGCGATTTACTGCTGCGCAGCATGTGGCGAGTTTGAATCCCGCCCCAATACATTTGTGTAATGAACACTTGTGTTTGCCTTGTGTCTGGTTATTGTTATCTATATAAGTATGTATTTAAAAATATATTTGTGTATGTATATCAGCTGTCTGACACCCATAGTATAGGGCCTGCCTAGTTAGGGGTCAGAAGCGCGTGTGTGAAATGTCCCCACATAATATTATTATTATTTTATTTCTTAGATTTTTTTGTATTAGGCTTGCGAGTGGCCGCAACTCACCTGTAGGTCGATTCTGTAAAATTCAAACAACAACTCGCATCTCACACCGCTATTCACTCTCACTTCGCATAAGGTTCCTAATGACCTTGATATATTTGACACTTTGAATCGGGTTCGAGTGCGAAGTGAGCGTCAAAGTGACGGGGAAATTACATTACAGAATGCCATTTCTTACGTCATCTCATACTTTATCGGTCAAAATCTCGCTGTCAATTTAGTTCAAAGACGCCCACAGACTGCTGGGCATAGATCTCCCCATGGCAGGGGTACAGCCGTAATCACCATGCTTGGTCGATGCATGTTGGCGATCGCAGTTTGTTTAATGGTACTCAGAAGAACGCTGCTGCCGTCCAATATCCCTGTCTCCTACGACACCCACGGGTAGAAATAGGGTGGTGCTATACGCGGCCGGCACCACCCGTCTAGAAGAATACGGTCTTGAAGATACCCAAATTATATTGATCGGCTAACAGAGAGTGAGAGTGAATTCCGAAGTTCGCACAATAAATGTGGAAGCAAACCGCTTGATTCGAGACCAAATTTTTAAATTTTGTTGGATGTGATGTGACCAGAATGCATTCTCAATAGAGCTAGTACATGTTTCCTTTCTATCCCCTTTCAATGAAACCATTGGTATCAAAGTGGTTCTGTTAACCCTTACCAGGGAAGAAACAGCATTCCACTAGAGACCTTTAGGCCCGGTGCCCATTTTCGGCATCGGCATGGCAAGGTAGAATATAACTTAAAGGTATGGATTTAAAGATGAAATTTCAATACACGGTATGCCTAAGCATACCTCGGTATTGTTTTTGTACTTACGACGGTGAACATTGAAATTTTAACTTTATTTCAATACCATTAAGTTATATTTTTATTCGTCGCCTAAAAATACCTAGCCATGCCGATACCGACAATGGGCGCCGGGCCTTATTCTCAGCTTCCTGGGTTAGTAGCAGTCAGCAAAGGTGTAAAATATGCAGAATAACGCTGCAGTTCTCTTATCAGCTGAGTGTTCAAGCTAGTCGACTAGTTTACTTCCCCGTTCCATGATGTTATCTAAATGTCGTACTATGTGAGTACAAGTGTTGGTATGTGGGTGAGAAGTATAGATATCCGTGGTGAGAAGAGACTATTGCTAGATAGGTTTTATGAATATGACATATTATCACTTTTATGTCAGGAACTTCCTGGATAACACACCTTTTTGGTGTCATCGAATTTTTTTTTTTTAAGTAGGAAGTTTATATGCATTTAATTTTAGATACAATATTTATCCAAATATAGCAGTTTTTTAAGCATTGCCATCTAACGCGGCAATGCCGTGCCGCCAGTCTCTGGGGCACATCCCCAGATGACGGCGATGTGGAGGAATTTCTTGATGCCTTTTTTCAGTTTAATAGTTAAAGGTTTTTTTTGTATCACGTGTAAATATAATTTAAAAATTAAATGAAAGTACCCACTATTCAAAATGAAAATATAAATCGAAAGAAGTATTTTTAATAAAAAAAAACATTGCCCTACATACCTGAAACCCGGCTTCAAGGCCCAATCTTTATTTATCCTTTCATAATGTTACTTGAAGGATCTTTTAACCTACTTTCCATTCCACCCTCACCCCTTTCTCACAAGTTTCATTCGTATCATATTATACATACACCTATATTTTGTAATACACACACCAGGCCTTTTATTTTCACGTATAACAAGCGATAGCGGTATTATCAGTTACTGGTAACTAAAATAATTATTATAATTACATTATAACTACCTTTTGCTCGCGACCCGCGTGAATGCCGGTTACAGCAGATGCAGACTGAGACGAAGTCGCGAATTAAAAAGTATTTGTCCTTCCCCAGGGTTTAAGCAATCTTCAGTTCATACCAAATTTCATCAAAATCGGTCAGTTTTTTCATCGTGAAAGCGTAACAAGCAGAGTTAATTTCGCATTTATAATATTAAGTAGCATGGATAAAGTATAAAAAATATACTAAATATGGATGAGGTGGTGTGTGTTATATCTACCTACTAATTTGGTGCTTAGTCTACATTGAATAAAAAAGTGGTCCTTATAGAAGATTTAAGTCGCAACCAGGACCAATTCTACTAGAATTGGTCCTGGTTGCGACTTAAATCTTCACTTTGTAAAAGAAGCTTGTCCGGGGAAGTACTCGAAGCAGCACTCGAAGTATTCTATTTTGAAAGGAATGGGTGCCAGTATAATTACAGGTGCAGACGCCAGCATACTAAACTATCCCAAAGGATCAAATGTTCCCAATTGAACATGAACCTTATTTTTTTGTAATGAAGTGGAAAAACGATCAAAGGTTTGATTGGGGTAGCTTGATGTATTGCATGGCCTCTGCACATGAGATATTTGAACTTTGTTTCACGGACAGCAATGCATCTGCAAGACATACTTAATATCAGGTTGAACGTCGTCTTGTTTGTCATCCAATGACACGTTATAATAGGTCCGGCGAAGTTCAGCATAAAGAGACTCCATTAACCTTGGTATTTTTAATCTTAGTATCAGAATCAGATTCTTTATTAAACATGGGTTACAGTGTGTGAGATGTTACCATATTTACAAAGGTTCTCTATGCTATAAAGGCGTACAAATATTATTTTCGAAGCACATATATTACGATGTCAAAGGTAGTAACTAAAACAATAAAATATTTCCAGAATATCTTAACTTATGTTATAAAGAGGAAAGGTTTGTTTGTTTGTTACGATTCAACTGAAAAACGACTCGACCGATTTTAAAAATTCTTTCAACGTAATAAAGATACATTATCCCTGAGTAATTTAAGCTAGATTTATCAATAATGAAAAAAAATTGTGATCGTTGAGAAAATTTACGCGGACGAAGTCGCAGGCACAGTGTTAGACAACGATAAAATCCTATGATATTGTCCTGTGTTTTTATGAAGTGTACAATAAATAATGTACATAATAAAATAAATCATTAAAAAAAACCATTTAATCAATTGATGATTTAATTATGTATTAACTTATTTAAACAATAAAAAATACAAATTTTAAAAAGGCAATTCTACAAATCATTTATGTTTTTACTGTATTCACAAAACACAATAATCTTCACGCATTACACACATCCACAACACACAACGCACACATACAAAACTGTGCCTTCTCTCAACACCACCCACATACACTATTATACACATACCTACTCTGTTTACGAACCCACTCTTCTCAGTTTCACTCACACACTTGCAGCAGCTTTGTATTGCGTGTGGACGCGATGGGGTTTATGTGTGAGTGGCCGCCCGCCCTGGCATCTCGCCCGCCCTAGCCGCGCCTACAGAATGATGAATGTTGTTACTACGTGAATGTTCTTTGTTCTTGTAGGAGGCGTCTGTGAGAGAGTGATTTGGGTTTAGGCATGTAATATGTTGTAGATATATAGGTATAATGTGTCCATGGTATGCTAGATACGTTTGATAATGTACAGAGCCAGTCAAATTTCCTTTATAGATTTTCAACTTTAAGGTCTGCAAACCGTTAAGATTCATATTAAATTGGGAAAATTTTACAGTTTTGTATGGCTTGATGTGCTGGCGTCTGTAGTTATTGTCTAAACTAATAAATATAAAGGCTCAAAATTTATCGTTTGTTTTTAAGTGGTAATCTCTGAAAATACTAAGTCGATTACTAAAAATATTTCACTGCGACTGATATCGAGAACTCTTACTAAATATTTTTTCTATTTTTTATCTTCTTTATTCAGAAAAGAAACAGCGATGCTTATAAACTATTACAGAGATATAAAACAGATTTGTAACGCTAATAATAGGTTTCCCTGTTTAACATAATACATGTAAACCATGCACCAAAGCACTAAATATATAAATTTTAACGCGGACTAAAAGACTAGTAATTAATTAGATTAAACAGAAATAAATTATAGTGCCAAAACTTAGAGACACACAAAGCCTTTATCACATTTTGAAAACCAAGGCGTTTTGAAATCGTTAGAATCTCTACGTAGATAGGTACTCACACTCCCATAAACGTCGTGTCCATATAGATATGCATACAAGGAAAATACGCAATGTACGGCACATCTAGCACATTTTCTATCACAATTCACTGTTTACTTTGTCTGTGTCCAGAGCAAATCGATCTTGAATAACCAACCCGACATCATACAGTCATAACTGACACCATACCATAGGAAAATGAGCGGAAACTGCTTCAAGTTTCAATGAATAAGGACCTTTATGGCGTGCGCTTCCCACGGTTTTTCCCTAGAGAACCATCTTTGCTCGTTCCATATTAAATTGTTCTATAATTTGATAGGCTTCATTCGAATTTCGACTCAATTTCTCGTTGCTAAATTTCATTTTCGGATACCATTTTCATTTTAAGAGAATCGATCTCGTTTCTTATTCCTTTTTTGAATGACCTAAACGCCACACATCCTTGTTATATGAATTTGAGCTGTATTGTTGTAAATTTTTAATAGGTTTATGTGTGAGTTTTGCTTGCGATGGTTTAAGCAGTGAGCTAAGTTGTATCTCTTGCTGGAGAATAATTTCATTTAAGATTGAATGAGTATAGCGATTGGTTGAGAGGAATGTGAGGGTACATTGTATGTGAGAGGAATAGATAGTATATTATGTACTAATGAATGTGATAAATACATTAGATTAAGTTGCATTCTAAGTGTCAAGGTAGGCAAGCAAACAGAAAGGATTAATTATTGCTAATATTAGTCTTCATAAGTAGTCGTTTTGTTTATTTATATATTATTTTTAGTATTATTACAACAACATTTGTTCGTAGAAGTAATTTTTTTTTATAAAAAACTACATATCATTTTACGTCTTACATAATATATTCTTCTACGGATCTTTACAAGGCTTACATTAATTGACTTTAATCGATCACTTTGGTCGCCAGGGTCCTTAAAATTAAAAAATATGTATAAACAATAAAAGATACACTTGTAATAAATATTTCCTGGGGATAGTACTAAAACTCCTAGTTATTATTAAATAACATTACGATTTCATTATTACAGTCTTCATTAATGCTACATTGTATTCTACAATTTATTTACACGTAATGCCGCCACAATGAAAGCATTACAGGACCAGATGTCATATTTCTCGCGAATTATACTGAAAATGTTCTACGGTACCATTAGAAATTACGTGCTACAGTAATTTCCGGTAGCTTTACTTTTAAAAATAAAACATGTTTAAGTTTAAATGTTGTCAAGGAAAATGGTCCTTTGAGTCATGGGACTTAAAGGACCATTTTTCATATCTTTGGATTCTTTGGTCATTCAAAGATACAATCGTAACGACTACGAATAGTATTTAAAATAATACGTTTTTGGATATAACATTAAACGTAAATAAACCCCATTGTCCCAAACAAAGATATCAACGTATCCTTCCGCAACACAAACCATAAAATCCACAGCCTGTATTCCCTCCCTAACTCTTAAACCAGGAGTAATGGTGCCAGGCGCTGTCTCAGAAGCTACCTCCTAACTCCCCCTCTGTATTGGGGTGAGGAGGTGGCGGCGATAATTAATATTCGAGCCTTCACCCCCCCACTGGCTCCTTCTTTGTGGACTTGTGAGACGTGTCTTGTGAGCGTAGCTTGAAAAATGTAAGTGGGAAGTTGTTTTTCCTATTATGTTGAAAAAGTTTAGGTTTTTGCCCTGAAGTGGAACAATACATTCTGACTATTGACCTACCTACTAAAAACATCGTAGAATTTGATATTGATATGGTACAACGGGCTGGTGTCCGCAATTCAGCACGTATTTTGCGTGGAATCTTCGCAGAATTTTATTCTGATAGCAATCTGATAGAAAAGCAAATCCCAATGCCTAGCCTTTTCCCAAGTATATTGGTCGGTTTCCAGTCTAACTGCATGCAGTTGAATACCAGAGTTCTACATGGAGCGACAGCTTATGAACTCCACAACCCAGTTATCGTACTCCGTTAAACTGTTTGTTAGACTTTCTGGCTTCTGACTACCCATCATCATCATCATTTCAGCCGAAAGACGTCCACTGCTGGACATAGGCCTTCCCAAGGGGGGGGGTTTGCCATAATCGCCACGCTTGGCAGGCGGGTTGACGATCGCAGTATGGTTGTTACAAAGGCACAGAGAACGCTGCTGACTACCCATAACGACTGTCAAAGATCTACGGATGACAGCCGGAACTAACGGCTTTACCTACGTGCTTGGCACGGAGGGGGCTCGCTGTGAAATGGATGGTCAGCCACCCACAGACCGACCACCGCAAGCATGGCATAAAAGAAAACCAAGTAGGTAATCCATACTTCCATACTATAATATTATAAATGCGAAATTAATCTCGCTGTCTGTTACGTTTTCACGACGAAGCGGCAGAACCGACTTTGATGACATTTGGTACGATGATACGAGTAGCTTGAACCCTGAGGAAGGATATAGGCTACTTTTTAATCAGCGACTTCGTCTGCATCCGCGATAACCGTCATTCACGCGGACGAAGTCGCGGGCAAAAGCTAGTAACTGAATACGTATACATTGTACCTATGTGTATTTACTTCAGCCGGTTTCGATTGTATTGTATAAACGTCTGCTTCGGTGACTTTATGTGTATGAGACTTTTACAAAATAGCACTGCAATCGTTATACAATGCGGTTTTAGCACAAAGTACTTAAGGCTGCGGCGCGCCCGAGCAGAAAGACCACTCAGAACAAACCGCCATTTTTCGCACGCACACATTACGTTTATAGGCATTCTCAAGCAGTTTCAAGCAGACTTCAGTCTTGACTGTCACGTGTCGTCTAAACTAATAAATCAGAGACGTTGGCATTTCATGACGAACAGAATAATTTTGTTATAAAAGAATTGCAAAGAGTTCAACCAGTGTCAATAAAATTTCATATTGTCACAAATAAAACCTACGGAGTCAATGCAGTAGCAGCCCTAGTGAGTCTGGCAAGTTTAGGTAATTATTTTTGAAGATGGCGGGAGCGGTCCTTCTGTAACCTTTATATTTTGTGGTTTTAGTAAGACATCAGCGCCCACGATTGTTTTCTGGTGCCTATGTGTGATCACATTGATATCCAATAAGCATGTTTTTCTTAGAAACTATATTGAAACCTATCATGTAGGTACAGTCAAGAACAAAAGTAAATGATCAAAATCAGAAATTCAATACTAATGAACGGAGTTCGCGTCAGAACTGTGTGGCGTCGAAGTAATTCAAAAGTATGCGTGTGACAATCACATACTTTTAATAAATAAACTAGTAATAAATTATATAAATTAGAGTTAGTACATTAGTATTGAATTTCTGATTTTGATCATCTACTTTTGTTGTTGACTGTACTAACTATGTTTATTATAAACAAAGGAGGTGACCATTAATCTAGCTATCTTTGTTAGTTTGAAACAAAGAACATGTGGATAGTTTATAAGTAAGAAAACATGTTTACTTACATTTAAAAGGTCTTCAGACGTTATCAAGAATATTATTATTTAACACGTTATAAAAAATGAACGAAAATCTAAAAGAAGAACCAGAATAAATGTTCGAAATCCTGTGTATTGTGTATTCTTTACATTGGAAAATATTTGAAACCCTCAAAATTATTTTTTATTTTCATACAAATGTATGGATCTCTCATTCTTTATGTCGTACCACGAGGCTATACTAAATATGTCTAAAGGAGTAATTCCCAAATGATAATTAAGAATAGCGACCAGTCAAGTGATGATGGTTGGGGAAGACATAAATGCAGTAGACGTCTTTCGATTGATATGATGATGATCATAGGAGACCGCAATAGCTGCATTGTCTGTACAGTCGAACAAGCTATTTGGTATACAGGTAAAAATATTCATCTTTCTACTACACACACAATATTTAATTTATTTGCTTTATATTGAGCATGTAAGTAGCTACAAGGGATACCTACGTACTCGAGTAAAAAAAATCAAATGAAATAAAATATTGTGTGTGTAGTAGAAAGATGAATATTTTTGCCTGTATACCAAATAGCTTGTTCGACTGTACTACAAGTCCTCTGTCTGTAAAGTGTGATGATTATCGATACAATAGTTACTATTGTATTATTATTATCTATCTATGAAGAGGTAGATTCAAGAGTGCACTTACAGACTGTCGTGAATCACTTTAGGCAAAACTAAAAAGGAAAATCACGTCTTTATTATCATTTTTATAAGCATACCTTTTATAAACATGTAGATGGTTAGCTCACGGAAGAAATAGTCGGTGTATTCTGTAAAAACCTCACTGAAATTTTAATGAAGTGAGGTTGAGGTGAGGTGAGGTGACTTTTACAGGCGAGACCGAGGTATTTCCTTACTACACTTATGTGGGTACTTATAGTATATTTATCTATAACGTATTTACGTCACACAGTACTTATCTTATGTATTGAAGGTAAATGAGGAGATAAACGTATCCATGTAATGCCAGGTAGTAGGTACATTTAGTTTTAGCAATTCTAATCCTTTTGCTGACTAACTTAATGCTTTACCTTCTGATCCGTATATATATGAAAGAATTACAAGGTATAAATTTAATTACAACCGTCACATATAGAAGTTTGTTTTCTGTTCGATTTCCGTAACTGAAATCTGACGATCGAAACCTTCATGATTTTTTTATCATATCTTGACAAGGGTCGACTGACTCGTAGAGCTTTATTTTGAACCTACAGATATTATTAGGTTTTACAAAAGTAATTACAAATGTAGGGCACCCATATTTTTCCGTTTTTCGAAATTATTTACTTTTTATCCATAATTTCAACTTTAAAATTAGGTGTATTCTAAAAAGACGTAAGGGCCAAATGACGTCATACTTACGGTGGAATAGCGTTTCATCCTTTGCTTTACTGTGACCCGTCAAAAAATTATTATGTGACACTGACTTGTGTCTTATTTGACTTTAATGTTTTCATCTAAACCATTGAAATGCTTATGCAAAGGTAACCACCTCATCCCACCGTTTATGTGACGTCAACACGTGTTTTTTGATTTTACTTATTTTTCTCAGAAATAAAGAAATATAAAAGATATGTATTTGGACTCAGGATACGAAAACAAAGAAATGATATTTTTTGTTTTAAGATCGTGTCAGTTTTGAAATGTTGTCATAAATCGGCTTTGACTAATTGATCGTGTCAAGCTAATTTTAGTTTCAGTCGAAGTTATATATGTATGTATTAACAAAAAAAAAAAGTATTTGTGTATGTATATCAGCTGTCTGACACCCATAGTACAGGTCTCCCTAGTTTGGGGTCAGATGGCCGTGTGTGAAAATGTCCCCACATATTATTATTATTATTATTATTAGTTATAATACACTGAAGATGCACAAAAACTATGAAGATAAGTACGTGTATAATGTCTTTGAAAGATGCCGCAAATATTGGTATTTATTAGTTTATGATTATTGTTACGTTGTCTGATGAATATACCAGATTTTGTGCCGATGTTTAAGATAAGGGAGTTCCCGGTTTAATATTGAACTCGCCGTAAAATTTTCAAGATAACTTGGCTATAGAATCACTATCTAATCTTACTGTCTGCATAATGGCTGCCCTGCCTAATACAAAAAATCAAATTAAGATACAGCGTACCTAATCAAGTAATCATGTAATGTGTTGATAAATACTATTTGAGAAGTAATTTATAAAACTGGTAGTCACAACGGTAGGCATATAAAGTACCTACCGAGATTTATAGCCGTATTGTGTCATGTTGCCAATATAAAAATCTGTACACAGTTTCGAATATAAACGCAATGCAAGATTTTCCAAAATTCCCGACTACATGAAAATTAATGGAATTTTCCGGAAATTTCCTCATCATCATTAAACCTCATTTTCGTATTCTATACCTTCAGATATTTAAGGAAAACTGCGTTAAATAGTAATTCCGATACCAAATCAGCTTTCCACTGCGAAACCCATTTACAAGCCACCATCCGCGCTACACCACCGCATACCGCTACATATAGGTACCTAAAAGATTATACCCAGTACATAATCTCCCCTGCTAGCAAACACACTTTAAAACCAACTTTATTCCTGAAACCATAAGGTTGAACAGTCCAGGATGAAGGCAGTTCATCTACATCTCGTGAGCGACAAGGACGCAAGATTCCGTGGAGATTAGAAGGCGTCCGTATTGATCGTACTCCCCTGGTCTGGTGTGGGAAGGGGAGTCCATTTCGTTAATCTCGCCGCTATGTCTGCTCGGGGTGTATTTGAAATGGATTTTCAGTATAAATGGGATGGGGTACGCTTCTTTGTGTAAATTGTAGGCTTCTCGTTTGAGGGTTTTTATGTTTACTGGGGAATATGTACTATATGAATAGTTGGTTCCAGTTTTATCAACAATCTTTGAAGACAAATGACTAAATTATGACGTAATAAAATAGGTATTCGGGAGACACATCAAAAGATATAATAATAATAATAATATGTGGGGACATTTCACACACGGCCACCTGCCCCCAAACTAGGAAGACCCTGTAAGTAGGTACTATGGGTGTCAGACAGCTGATATACATACACAAATACATTTTAAATACATACATATATAGATAAACAACACCCAGACACATATAACAATATTCTAGACATAAATTTGTTCATAGCACATAGCTTTGTACAATTTCTCTATCTCCCTAAAAAGCAAAAGTTTGAGGACTTGTTTCACCACCTTCTTTGACAGATCATTTCATACAAAATCAGTTCCATTTTTGAACATATCTGGTCAATAGTGTCTATTTAGAGGTGATGAAACAGACCTTAAGTACTATTCAAATATACTTTTCATTAGGGATGTAGTTAAAAAACGTTTCGTTCAATTCTATCCGGCCTTAGTTACATCGTGACCTAAAATAACTTTCAGGGCGTGGCACTTATCTGAAAGGTTTCAAGGCGTTGTAAAGTCACCGTTTGAACAACGTTGGTTTACAAGTGAGGGGTTATTTACTAATGAGTACCTATAACTACATGTTTTTACAAGCTTTTATTTTAATAATAGAATAGAATAGAATGAATATAATAAACGTTTGTCTCTAGTATTACAGCTAGTAGTAGTACATACACAGAACTATAATACCGGAAGCAAAAGGTTCAAGCGTCAGCAGTATGCTTAGGTTCCCCCCTAAAGGGTTCCTAAGCGCTGGTTTTCAGCTTAAACCCTTGACTCCTGTTTACACAGAAAAAAAGCATTTTAGCAACAAACTAAATAATTTAAAAAAATGTATTTAATTAAAAAAATAAAATAAAAATGAAATAAAGTGATCATACATTACCAGTTTTGGAATTTAGCTTATTTTGTAGGTAGAAATATGAATATAAATACTGTGGTTACGACTGGCGATTCAGTTAAGAATTAAACTATATAAAACGTCGAACGTCGTCGTGGGCAACTTTTATAATAATTTGACCCAATTTTTTTGATAGTCGAAAACTAATAATTTGCATTTTTGTTTAAAATTTGCTAGGTTTTTGATGTTTCGGAAGGGTGGGGGTAAATTATTTCAAATCTATCTCTAATCTCTATATGTTCTTAGACGTGTCCTAGAATCAGAAGACATGTCCATCGAACAGCACAGGCCGCACGTGGTGAAGCAGGTCCAGCTGCGGGCACAATGGGCTGATTAAGATAGTGTAGTAGTAAATGTAAATAGTTTTTATTCTCTTTTAAGAAATTCAACCGTTATCTTTAAAATTCATTCCCGTATTCCAGATTCGAAACTTAATTTTTTTTTACAGGCAAACACAAATACTCGTATTAACAATAGAATTACCTAACCAGACACAATTTTCAAGTTGAATAAAAAAGTATGTAAGTACACTTATTTACATTAAATTATGTGTAAAATGTTTTTCTAAACGGTCCTAAATTCAAATTTAGAACAACAAACACACCGGAATGATGGCCAATATTGTCAGCTTCATAACTTATTTTTTTTACTAATATCATTTTTATTTTACCTATGGAAATTAACTTTGTTTTTTTTTAAAGAAAATAAAGAAGCCTAGCCTGTATATTCTGGAAAAAAAATCAAGTGAGCATGAGGTGAACACTTAATTTCTAGTATTGAAATGACAACTCACCATAAGCTTATTCGCCATGGAAGATGTTTACAGAATAACACAGCGAAAGTGTAAAATCTAACTAATAATTTCTCAAATACTTCACATTTCATGACTATTTTGTAACCGATTGATGGTTATTAGATCGTGTAAAGTGAAGCACTCGTTCGTTCGCAGGATGTAACGCAACACATAACTAGATTTTAGTTCGATGATGTCGGGTAATGAAAACTGGTGTATTGCTAATATCGAGTGCGATGCGCGGATGATTATTGAGAAAGTTCGTGTGATTGTTTTCAGGAACGTTAAAAACTAAGACATTTTTAGAAATCGGATATTTGTTCCGGGATTTCCCGATTGAACAAAGCTCCTTTTTTGCCAAATGAAATAGCTTACCAGGATTTATTAGACTATAACTTATGAGATAACTGTGGCATCAAATACAAAGGTACTAATCATCATTCAATTAAAATCGCATATTTTGAACGTCAACTGTTACATAGAGTCTTCGAAACGTTAGAGTAGGTTAAATGGTCTAAGTTCGATGCACAACAGACATCTTACCGACTACTGTTAGTAAACGACATTGTGTTGAATCTGTGGTATCCACATATTATAAAAATCCGGAAATATGTGTAGAAGATCCTTGTACTTTTTTTGGACAGATTTAGAATAACTATGGCATGTATACATTGACTGTCTTGGCCTTAAGCAGTATCTAGAGGTACATTAAAAAGTTGCCCTAGTAGTAGAGGAGACGTGGAAGATCGACCTTCACCCATCAGATAATTTGATGAGACATGTTTTTTATCAAATATAATTTATTAACAAACATGCCTATGATAACTTGCCTATCGAAAACTGTACATAGCTATTTTTAGTGGAATTAATTTTAATCAATTTTCTTTTCATAACCGAATGAATTTCATCTCAACTGATAGTTTTTAACACACAGAATATGCCTAGGCTTGCCTACTTATTTCTGTGCATAGCTACTTGGCAAGCAGATGTGAACAGGTAACTCAATATAGGTAACTACACCGATTTGTTAACCAATTGAAATTGGTATAATAATTGATATCATGCGCACTAGGATATTTACATTCAACGGTCAGGTAGCGTGCATGTTTTGTCCTGTTCTATCACACGGACCTCCGACGCTCTACATTTTTGTTTCATTTTTTTTTACATTTCACACCACGGCCATCTTGATTAGGCAAGCCTACCTAGGCATATTCTATCAGTTGAGATGAAATTCATTCGGTTATGAAAAGAGTGAAGGTGATGAAAGAAAATTGATTAAAATTAATTCAATTAAAAATAGCTATGAACACTTTTCGATAGGCAAGTTATCATAGGCATGTTTGTTAATAAATTATATTTGATAAAAAATATGTCTCATCAAGTTATCTGATGGGTGAAGGTCGATCTTCCACGGCTCTTAGTCTATAGGATGTAAGTTAGTAAAACTGTAAATAGTAAATGTACTTAAGTACTGGTAACTTATGACTTCAGCGTGGTAACCCATCCATCATTAATTACTGTAATTTCTCAGTACAATTACATTTCACGTCTGTAGCTTCCTTTGATTGAGCAAAGTGCACCAAATCAGAGCGTTCAGGAATCACAGTCCAATGAAACCATTAAACGAAAGAGCATCGCGTGCGCGGACGCAGGGTTACACACATCTTGCTAAATTGATAATCATGTACCATTTCAGTGTTAAAAAGCAATTTAGTTATTAGGGGGTATTCTGAGAATAACATTTCAAGACCGTGTTAGGAATACTACCATCAGTTCCGTCACAAAAATAGCTGACGTCATTAGGAAAGCTGTCACGCTGAAGTGGAATTGAGCTGGACACATCTGCCGCATATCAGACGTTCATTGGGTCAAACGCGGGACCCAATGGGTCCCTTTACATGGCAAACGACTTCGCGGCAGGCCCAGGCGGAGGTGGCGGGATGATCTAGACTCTTTTGACAAGGACTGGTCCCAAATAGTCCCTGACAGAAAGAAGTAGAAGAAGAGTAGAGAGGCCTTTGCCTTGGGAAAAATACAGGCTGGCAAAAAAATTACATTTTTATCCATTCTGTAGCGGATAAATCGTGACCATCAAGAGCGTCGCTAGGACTCGCCGGCACATGTTCTAGGGGAGGGGGGGTCGGGGCAAGTTAATATATGGTAGATTGGAAAAGTATGAATTTTAAATACAGTCACTTAAGGAATCTCTAGAGGGGGGGGGGGGGAACTGCCCCTACCTGCCCCCCCTTGGCGACGCCCTTCTCTTCCTGTAGTATTGTTTCGCATTAGACAGGATTTTTAATTCACATCCCATTTTCAGAGGCTGAAGGTACTCACGTCTACAAAAAAAAATTGGATGAAGGATTTTAAAAAAAGAACACTTTAACAGCAACAACATTTTGATCATTCTTCATTTGTACCTACATTCTAGCAAATAAATTAATTTCAATTCGAATTTGATCGTATTCTAGAGCATCTTTGTAAGGAACACATTTTTTTGTAGAAGACACCCAAATTAGCCTAGTTATTCAGTATTAAAACCTAAAAAGCCTTTTATTGTAGAAATAGCCTTTAGATGTAGCCCCGTCTAGAATGATTCCTTGATTAATAGAGAAATGTTTATGTAAATTGTAAGTGAAAAAAGCAAGCATTAATTATTCATTTAAATGTTGTAACGATAGCATAACTCATCGTTCAAGTAATGTGAGGTAGAGCGCATGATTTGCACTAGGGTTGTCAAAACGTCAAAACTCTGAAAAGTGAGAAGTTTCTTCAGTATCTCAATGGTGCGTGCAATATAAGGTTTTTGCCATAGAAATATTTGAAAGAAAGTAATTCGATAGCGAACAAAACAAATGAGAATTCGGCACTCTAAGTTATATTTCGTTGTATGTATTAATTTATGTGATTTGATAGACTTATTTCTAACAGGTTTAGAATATTTTCCGCCTACCTACCTACTTACTAAAGATCTTTAATTAAACAATGTTTTAATTAAAAGTTACAGTAACTTATTGTGGTTATTGTGACGAAACACTACATCAAAATATAATTTGTCTACCAACCTTAATCTGCAGCCGCTTCTCAGCTGCGCCGGCGCACAAGATTTGCATAGCGCAGACGCAACGTGTGGAAAAGTGGCTTTATGCAATTATACAGACGACTCGTTCTTGTGTCGGTTACAAGTCATTGTTATTATTTTTATGTAAGATAACGTAAAACAAAGAAAACATGTTTGATTTATGATTAAAGAACAAAAAGTCTCGATTATGAGTGAATACGACATTAATGTGACTTTGACGGGAAATGTTGATGCTACTTACTTGGTTATGAACGATTAATAATTATTTTTTTCATTAGCCTACGCTGTCCTAGTGCTGGGCAAAGGCCAGCGCCACCTCAAACCAGCTCTTGTGGTACGCGTCCAAAGTCATCTGGCCATTTCTTTCTAGGCGGTCCTCGGCGACGCCGCCCATCTTCAGGCACCCATTGCGTAGAGACCATGAAGACATAGGTATAAGATAAGCTTCTTGGTAGAGACTCTCGCCCTCGATCACTCTCTATAAGCTTCTTGGTAGAGACTCTCGCCCTCGATCATTCTCCATGCGGCTGACGTGAATGAAGATAGCTTAGACCCTGGGGAAGGACATATGTGGGGACATATGTGGGGACATTTTCACACACGGCCATCTGACCCCAAACTAGGGAGACCCTGTACTATGGGTGTCAGACAGCTGATATACATACACAAATACATTTTTTCTTTGTAAATACATACATATATAGATAAACAACACCCAGACACAAGGGAAACACAAGTGCTCATCACACAAATGTTTACCCTGGGCGGGAATCGAACCCGCAACCCTCAAGCGCAATTCTCTATCCGTGAACGTCGCCGACTCGCGAGACAATATATGACGTTCACGGATAGAGAATTGCGCTTGAGGTCTCAGCGTATTCGCACATCTACTAACAGGATGCACGACTAACTGCTGATCGAGATTATCATACACTAGCGACCCGACCCAGCTTCGCATTGGAGTATAGCCTTCCTCGGTAAATGGACTATGCAACAAAAAAGATTTTTTTAATTCGAACCAGTAGATCCTCAGATTAGCGCGTTCAACTAAACAAACAAACAAACTTCAGCTTTATAATATTATAGCATAGATTGTCCACGCACACAACAAAATATTCATAATCAGTTAGAAAGTGAGAGAAAAAGAATTGCTGGAGTACGGCATGAAGAGACAGAAGAAGAGCGCAACGAACGTTTGAATTTTGATCCACTTCGACATACTCTGAACAGAATGTCGATATCATCTGAAGAATTGGATGTGTCTCAAGATATAGCCGTAGGTCATGGCGACCTTCCTTGGGTTGATAAGGAACGGAGTTCATTTACGTATACTCCTATGATTGACTACACATATTTCGCCATCGGAGGTATGATTCAAAATTGTACTTTTTGAACGTCTCGAATCATCTCGCGCATCCCGTTGTTTTCCCGTCCCCGGGCTCTTAGAATTCGACATCAGACGTTTCAGATCTTCGATTTTGCCGACCCCGTTGTCGCTGGCATAAGCACCAGGATCCGCGTACGAAGTCGCGGGCAGAAGCTAGTAGTTAATAAAAGTACAGTTAGGTAAGTAAGATTAAATACAATTTTGATATATTTTCACAAAACACCTAGCTATTATAATTAATAACATGATTAAACAAGAATACGAGGTTATACTCGCGGGTATGTGCTAGTGGCGCCCTCTGCGCTGAGTTTCGCGTAATGTTCCCTATTATCCCTCTTCGTAATATAAACGTCTTCAATAACAACATTTCAATTGTGCTGTCGGCATCATAACGTCCAGTCTGCGCCCGCGCATTGTATTCAAATGCGCGCACAGGTCGGACGCGATCACAGGCGAGACAGGTGACCCCGGCTACGTCAGTCAATTAACACGTTTTGTTTTAAGCTGTAATGATGTGGTTGTTAAATAATGTAATCAAGTAGGTGCTGTACTTGAGTGTTATATATGGCTTATCTATATCCGTAATCCATAATTAGTTACTTAATATAATAAATGCGAAAGTAACTCCGTCTGTTAGGCTTTCACGATGAAACGGCTGCACCGATTTTGATGAGATTTGGTATGCAGATAGCTCGATACCTGGGGAAAAACCTATTCTTCTTTTTAATACGCGACCCTGTTTGTATCCGCAATAACCGACATTCACGCGGACGATGTCGCGGCCAAAACCTAGTTTCATATCAATAAAAATAAATTCATACCAGTCTATTCTTGTCCCACTACAAGGCAAAGCCTCTTCAGCTTCTAGCTTTACATTCGTCTCTAAATAATCAAATCCGATCCAGCCTGTCCCTTTGCTGCCCTCCACCAGCGACGCCCTAAGCCGAGGCTCGTACCCCACAGGGTTTGCCCTCAGCGTGTAGTCGCTTAGTTTATTGCCCTGGCTGGAGGCCTTCAAAATTCACTGGATAGTCCGTTAAGCAGCCGACAACCGCCTAGGCCAAAGACTATAAATAAATTCTCTTTTCTGGTGTTCACAATAATATTATCATTGAACTAAGTTTTTGTTATTTGCAGTGCATTGCGCATTACTCGTATTTAGAAATTAGTGAAGGCTATGTCGCTGTTATTTCCAATATCTGACTACTCTGATCTGGGGGCCAAGTCTGCTATTTTTACAATTTCGTCAGTCCAACACGATCCCATTGTTATTTCGCTAAAAGTTCGTAATCTGCTAAATTCATCATGGTCGATCATTGGTCGGTCGAATTAAAAGCAATAACTGCACAATAACGTTCTAATGGTAGGTCACTGATCAAAGGATCTGTCAAAATTTTAGCAGAATATTAAGTCAGTCAGTCATTCAGTTGTCATTTTGTACGAGATTACCATTCTATATATAACATTTCTTTCAATGGCGTGTCAGTGTCAGTGTCATAATGACCCCATTATATTAGTAGATTACCAAACTTGTCAAAATCAACAATAATGAAATCAATGATAGACCATTCTGACACTATTGTAATAACAGACTTGAGGCCCTGATTCCTAACTCTGCATATTACACTATGTTACGTACTAGCTTTTGGCAAAGGCTTTAAGATCGGAAATTATTACAGGGGAACGTATACTACCGGGATTAAACTTCGTATGGCCTGTCCAGGCCATGGTCTACCCATAGCACCAAATTCGTTGCCCATGAAACCATGATTAGCTAAGAAACATTTAACACACTTACAGACTTACAGATTTATAAATTATTATTTATTTTGAACTTTATGCTAAGGTATGAAGTCCGCCTTTGTGCCTTTGTAAAGATAGATGTAAGCCGTAATTGTACTTATTTTGCCTACTGTTTTTTTTATTGTTTTTTGTACAAGCAATTGTCTATTTCAATTATTAATTGCCAACTTTTTATTTTTTAAGATTTAATATTTTTTTACAATGTTTTTTATTAGTAGGTATTCTTTGTGACCTTTATTAAAATTATTTTAAACTATTTACAATGATTATATTAATGACGTTCCATATGTTTAAATATAATAAAATAAATGAGTTGATGTCCAGTAAATATAGGCGTAATCTCCAGACATCATAAAAGGTCCGATTTGACGTTTCTTCTTCCGAACTTTTTATGAAAGTCTACTACGTAAGAAATTGTAAAATCAAATTCATAATCCTAATCAATTTCTATGTTAGCCATACACTGCTACATAACAACGAGTACCATTCATCAAGTCTAACTTTATATTGACAAAATGCACTCAAAAAAAACTTTTTTCAAACATCCGCCTTTAAAAACTAAAAAGTTATCAACAACATTAGCACAGTTGTTTTGCCACCGACTTCCGAAACTAATGACGTGTGTTCTGTGTTAAAGTTATTTATAACTTTTTAGTATTTGAAGACGGTTGTTTCTTTTTTTGAAAAATGTTTTTGTTTTCCGCTCTTTAGTAGGTATCCTCTTTAGTAGCCTTAACCATTAAGAAATGGCGACACAGTTAAATCAGAGATTAAAAGTCCTCCAAAGATTAAAGAAACTAAAACGTCATCTTTGTATTCTTTTTTGGGATTCAATTTCGGATTTTTTTCGGAATAAACTTCTTTCAGTAAAAAAAAAGAATTTTGCAAATCCGTCTGTATATGACTAAAATATGCCCGAACATATTACAAAAAAAAATACAAACATCCGAATTGATAACCTCCTCCTTTTTGAAGTCGGTTAAAAACAGGAATTAATCATTAACTCAAATATAATATGTTAAATCCAACTTCTTAGATTGACAGAAATATAGCAACATATCCTATGACACTTAGCTTTCTATCCACAGGTTTCTATGGGTGTTTTTTTTTTTGTAATCGGACCCAGTAGTTCCAAAGATTATCTGCCTCTTACAAACAAACAATCAATTTCATATTTGATATGTCGTATCCGGTCAATAGTATGAACGTGAAAGGACGAATCGCAAGCGCGCCATTATCAAGAACACGTGATCAACCACCACCATTTTGGCGCGCTTCTACAGAGTCGTGATGTTTTCAGCCCACAGCGAGGAAGACATTCAGAATCCAGTGTCTGATCGCATCGGAGCTAATACGTCCCGAAACTGTACTTTCGATTCGTTGTGTTAAAGTGTAGACCAGTGCCGATACCTTTGAAAATGTTTATTTTAAATTAAGTTTATGCTAAATTGTGGTTTTAATAAACATCGTGTATTGTACCCTATACCCAGTGTGTTTGCATTGCACGAAATCCAAATTCTGCCCACATGATGACTGAATCTAACGGACTAAATCCTGACTGATCCGACATAATATAGATATTACAGGTTCATAATACTATAGAAGTATAGATATAAAAGCCCACATTTACACGCAACCAATGATTGCAACACACGACAAAATTAATAAGTACTTAGATAATTCAGAAAACCTGAATTTATCACAAGTAACTGTTTGTTCTCGATTCTTTATCTAATCACTTCAGTAATTCGTAAATAATACCTCGATCTCATATCAATGATAAGTGATAAGATTTGTGTCTGTACAAAATATTTTCTACTCATTATCTGATAACAGGGAATTTAACAGAAAATAAGAATTTAGATTGGTTATAAATAGGATACTCATCATCAATTTGAAATTCACGTAGAAATGTTAAAACAAATGAATTAATCTTTATTCCATTTAATATTAAAAAAAAGTGATCTACTGGTTTATTCAGTAATTTTCTTTTTCGTTATGGCATCTCGCAGGTCAGCTTAGGAGGTTGTCGGCTGCTTAACCGTACTTTCCTGTGGTGCTTTTTAAGGCTTCCAGCCAGGGCAAAAAAGTTATAAGCTAAGCGACAACACGCTAAGGGCACCCACTGTAAGGTACGGGCATCGGCTTAGGGCGTCGCTGGGAGAGGGCAGCAAAAGGACAGGCTCGATCGGATCTCGATTATTTTGGGACAAATTTCAAGTTACAGGTTCAGCGGCGCGGGCAGGCACGAGCCAGAGTCGCTATCCAACCCTTCGCATATTCTGTAAAAATCTCCCTCGGTTAATATAGATGAGGTGAGGTGCCCTCGCATCGGTGGGATATGACAGCTCACCTTAAGCTCACGGCACCTAAATTTACCAATTGAGTTGACAGAATACCACTTCTGCAAACTGAAACTCAACTCAAACTCAAAATTATTTATTTCAAATAAACCATTTACAGGTACTTTTGAATTGTTAAAGTCAGTCAGTCAGAAAGGTGAAGCTAGTTGCTCGTTCCAAACAGTAGGTTTCTATGGAGAAGAACGAGCAAGAAACTGAACTGAAGAACTGCTGAGTGAGACACCACTGGAAATCCCAAATCCTTTTGATTCTTCTTGAGCAATCTTACGGTAGCCGGAAGACAAGTGCACAAACGCCCTAGAGCTATAATACAATTAGGAAAGTTAAGTTGTACGAGTAGATATAATCGAACAAGCTATTCGATATACAGGCAAAAATATTAGTGCCTATTTTCATTTTTTATGTTAGCGTCACATCTTTTTAAGCTGGCATGGAAGAAAAGCACTTTAATGAAAGTGATTTAAAAGGATTTACTACTCACACATAGGTATATGAATGTTTAAAATTAGTTGCTGCTGTATACCAAATAGCTTGGTTTACTATCAGTCTGAAAGTCAGATTTAACAATGGCGACTGCCAAAAAAACGCTGTGACAAAGAAATTCGACGAGTCCCGGAGAAACGTGTTTAATGTCGTGGATCCTGCAACGGAATTATTTAGAAAAGAACAGCGGAGGAGTAAGAAAAGACATAGTTTCCCATTCTTACTCACATTACGCTTTTAACATATATAGACCTAGATGAATTGATGATACCTATTACAACACAGTAAGAAATATACAGACACTGGATAACTACTTATACATTCACAAACACGAGGACCTTGTAGTGTCACCGGCAGAACACCTCGACCTTTGCCTCCTGGTATTTAAATAGGTCTAAATTACGTTTTAATTTATTTATTTATACACGTTATTTTATAAACCGTTTTTTTCTGCCTCATTATTATATAGGAGACCACCAACCACTAATCCATTTCATACCGAGTTCCCTCCGTACCTCGGAAAGCACGTAAAGCCGTAGGTCCCGTTTGCCATACGTAAATCTTTGACAGTCGTTGACGGTAATCAGAAGCCAGAAAGTCTGACAACCAGTCTTACCAAGGGGTCGATACCCCTTGGTAAGACTGGTTGTCACACTGGGTGTTACACAGTACCTGGGTTGTGGAGGTCCGGTAGGCAGTCCGCTCCATGTAAACACTGGTATTCAGCTGCATCCGGTTAGGCTGGAAGCCGACCCCAACATAGTTTTTAAAGGCTAGACAAATGATGATTATTATAGTGGAGAGATTACGACTGGCTACTGTAACAAATAACGATAGAACAGTAAGTTATTGGAATCTAACTTAATTCTAATAACATGAAAAGCAATTTAAAGTGGGTACGAGGATTTGCAGAGATTCTTTTCAACCGACTTCAAAAAGAAGGAGGTTCTCAATTCGTCTGTATGTTTTTTATTTTTATTTTGATTATTTTATTGTTTTTTGTATTTGTTACGCGATTTCTCCAGCAAATGTTAAGCGATTTTGAAAATTCTTTTTTTGATGGATAGGGTATACCCCAGTGGTGGGCCCATATAAATTTTATCGAAATTGATTCAGCGGTTTTTGAAACAATCAGCAAAAACCCAAAAAAATTACATAGATGACGATTTACTTTCTCCGTTTCTTGCAAGGACTATGAAGGCTGTAAATTTTCATAAAAAAAGTACTAGTCGAATTTTCAAAATTTTTGGAAATGTAGATATAAGAAACGTTTATATTTTAAAGAGATATTGCGTACAATAGCAGTAAATATCATCTAAATATCTACATTTGTGACTTAAAAACATCCTCGAGCGTTTTTATTTTTTTTAATTCAACTATACTGTATTACTGAAAAAGCGTACATTACCTAGATTAAGGTGTACTGAATCTAATGAGACCAAAATTGTCTCATTTCGTGAAGGTTTAGGGGAGGAAAAACGATATCGCCCAAAACCATATTTCAAAAAGGAAATGTAGGTAATATTGCCGCCTGGACTTGCAACTCTCTCTGTCGCACGATACGGGTCGGGGGGCCGTGGCATATTGTATTTGTATTGTTCTCCCGGAGGGAGGCAGAGCAAGCGATATGAAACAGATAGCTTTTTGGAAATACCTACTCGCGCCGCGTATCGCCACCTCACAATCCTCTTGATAAGGAGGTACTCATCATCATCATCATCATCATTTCAGCCGACAGACGTCCACTGCTGGACATAGGCCTCCCCAAGGGGGGGGGGTATGCCATAATCGCCACGCTTGGCAGGCGGGTTGGCGATCGCAGTATGGTTGTTACAAAGGCACAGAGAACGCTGCTGCCCATTCTCTGGTAATTTCTAAAAAGGAGGTTTCGGAAGTCGGTGGATTTGTTCTGTTTATTGTTTTGTATATATCCGTGTATTTTATTGCCACCGACTTTCGAAACTAAAGTCATGTGTGTTCTGTGCTAAAGTAATTTATCACATTTTAGTTTTTGAAGGCGGTTGTCTTTTTTGTAAAAAAGCTTTTTCTCTATCAATGTATTAAATCCAAAGATTTAAATGTTCGACTTCGTAGAACATCACGTAGTCTCTGTCGCACATACCTACACAGTCTCCTACAAAAACTCGATGTGTCATATTTATCGCTTCACACTGTACCTAATCAGCCAATCAATAACTATCCATCTACATGGACGATGCGTGAGCGCATGCGTCGGTTGCGTGTCGCCCGCGCATCCTGATTGTAGGCGCGCCATATCTTCACCCGAGCCGCGGCTACTCGGTGTTGACGTGTAATAAAATTGCTGGTTTTTACAAATCAAGTGAAAAAAATAGTAGATTATAGAGGAAATTGGTAAAAAGGTAGTTCTTACCTCAGATTATGAAAAAAATAATAAATTAGAAAAATAAAAAACCCGACTACGTAAAAAGCAAACTTTAAAAAAAAACTGAAAAGAAATAAACAAGTCCTGTAGTTTAGAATTATGTTAAGTATGTTGAATAAACCATTGAAATAAAAACGCAATTTGATCAGTCGGGATCCATTAAAATCTAGACCGGCTCAAATCTTCCCTATAATGGGTCCCGACTGACTGATCAAATCGATATTGGCGTGGTTTTTATTTCAATGGTATAGTTATTCAACATACTTAACATAATTCTAAACTACAGGACCTGTTTATTTCTTTTCAGTTTTTTTTTAAAGTTCGCTTTTTACGCAGTCGGGTTTTTTATTTTTCTAATTTATTATTTTATTTGAGAGTTTTCAGTTATGAATACCTATTCTAAGTTACGTAAGCTGTCTATTCTGTTGCAATTCTTATGTATCTTTACAATTACGTGTTTTTAGAGTTTCGAAGTCAACATTACAGTCCTTTATAGTTTCGCCATGCTCGTCCGTCCGTCATCGGTCCGCAGTGTAGTTTCAAAGACGGAACCCTACATTGCGCGTAGCCCACCACGCACTTGGCCGGTTTTTTGTATTATTATTATATTAACTAAGGCATTATAATACCTTTTCGGAATCCTTAAAATGAGCTCTTTTTTTTAATATCCACATTGCAGATATCGAAGAAAAAATAGTTTTATTACGTGATTTTTATTTTTTAAGGATTACTGTGATGATATACATTTTTAGAATCCTTAAAATAAGCCCTTGAATTTGATACCCATATTAGAAAAAAAACTTTTTTTTTTACTTCAAGCAATGGCATTTCCCAGCTGCCACGTTTATTTATTTTTTTCGTCACCTATCTAAGAATACTTGAACAAATGAGACAAATCTAACGAAACCTTAAATGACATAAATCCGTTCGGTAGTTTGGAAGATATCAGGTAATAAAGAATATTTTACCGGCGCGAAAACCATAACCCTTTCCTTGCAGTCGGGGTAACAAAAGGTAGACCGTACGGTACACTGAGAGTGAAGCCACAAAAGCAAATACAAATTCAAAAACGAATACCTACAATTTGCTTCCCTCTGTACCGCCACGAGTCAGTACAGCACGAAGCAAAGCATTGTTAAAAAAAACAAATACTAATAAATAAAAATAATAATAAAACAAAAATATAAATAAAAATTCAAAATCGAATACAATCACGAGATTGTAGGTATTCGTTATTGAATTTGTATTTGCTTTTTGGCTTCACTCAGACAGTGTTCCTCACGGTCTATCTGCCTTTTGTTTCATAATCAGAGGCTACATTATAAAAATAAAGAGGTAATATTTGTTAGTTTGCTAGTAATTGTAACAAGTAATCTGAGAAAGTACGTGTTCGATTACAAAAAAAATACACTAGGTATTGCCGAGTGCTGCAGGCTATGCTTTATGGTATACAATTTTGACTTCCAAAAGGACGTAGTCACGAGCAGACGTCTCGTCATAATAATGTCCTATTTCCTTCTATTATAAGCACATTATAACACAATATCGCCAATCCGCCTTATGCAAACATTGCCTTATGATTAAAGTTTTAAAAATGCATTTAACATTGCTACGGAAGCCTACGAGACTACGAATTTCGTAGCACGTAGCCGATCTACATATTTTAATTGTCAAAACTGAAAGTAGTTCAAAATTCAAAATTAAATAATTGACTGCCTCTGAAATTCATTTCACAAAGCTGGCAACCCACACAACAAATCACTGACATCGACAGGGAGCGCAGGCGCAGTGCTCGTTACGAAAACGACACGATTTTTTCACGACATTTCGTGTTGGAGCCGACATTTCCACATCATTCATGCTTCACTGACTCCTGATTTATTATCTTCAGTAACCGGTGCGGTTAGATCATTTACTTTGTTCATGGTAGGTACTGAGGCAAGAAAAACACCCGAGGCAGTTGGTTTTCGATAAACAATTGACTATCACTTCTCCTTTTGTAAAAACTTAGTCCCTAGGATTACCTGTTATATCTTTACCAGGGCGGCCAACCCGTCATAGTTCCCATACAAACGCTCAAACGTGATTACCTACGGTGTTATAACAAATTTTCCCCCAAATATTTTTAACACAGGTATGGTTTATATCTAGGTCCCTACAAAAACTTTTTTGGGAAACAAAAAATTCAATAAACACGTCTGATAATTAGCTTTTTGCACAACTTTTTGGCCGATCCTAATGCACTCATACATTGAAAAAGTAAAATTAACAACAGCATTGAAACCTTGCACATGTTATGGAGATTCTAAATTACTAACAATTTTACCAAAAACTTGTTAGCCTTTTTTAAAAACACGTATTTCCAGGAACGGGTTTTATGAAATATCTGCGCGCCAATTTTTGTGCGATGTTATCCCATTCTCACCTACTCGTTTGTTTTCTAACATTGCGCTAGTAGAAACAAAAACATTTTCAATCACGCTCGCGTTGACGTTAGTCCGACCGGGAAGGGACCTCTTAAAGCATGAAGCCCTCCTTCGTACCCTTGTGCATGAAGTCTAAATAAATAAACCATCCTGAAGGCCTAACCCGCGGGATAAACGTGAAATAACGTAAATTCGTTCGATTTTTTTAATTGAGAATACCAAGACTGTGTCGCGCATTATATTTTTTTTATTTTGAGGGCGTTATTCATGTCAGCTGAGTGTAGTACTTGTGCTTGTCGTATGAAATTAAACCAAAATACGATTAACAGTCGCATTTCCAATTCGAAATTAGACTTGAATCGAATAACGTTACTAGGGTCTGGTGGAAGTGTCTTTTTAATCGAGAAACGAGCAACCTACTTCCGTACCGATCAGAATTCTGTAACCACTACCTCACAATAAAGTGATTTGCAGAACGTTTTGATTGTCAGTACGTGAACCACTGCTGCATGGTTCACTTACAGACTAGTGTTAATTTATTATTTTAATTTTGTGTATTTTAATTATTTTGTGTATTATTAATGTTATGTAGAATTTTCAATTTCAATTTAAATGTATTATGATCCAAAGTTGATTGAAATAAAAAATTATTATAATTATTACTTTGTACCCAATATCCAGAGCATCCTACCTCCGTACCAAGATGAACTCTGTAACCACTGACAATAAAGCAAAAAAAAAATATTTGACTTTTACTTTCTAGTCAATATGCTGTTAAGGGTAACCAGGTTTTCAATATGACTAGTATCATCCACCATGTATTTGGCACACAGCGATTGGCAGTAACTCTAGCTTTACTACCTGATCATGGAAATTATGAAAATATTTATGGCTTTACCTTTTATGAGAATCAGCCTAGCATAAAATGGAGTGTAACAATATATAACATCACGCTTGGCAAACTTGGTGGTCGTGGTCGCTTTATAATTTTCTGCCGACCGAATTTCGGTCACGGCGTTAAACTCAATGGAGACTAGACAAGTATGCAGGAGATATAGCAGAAGTGTGTGCTCAAACACAGGTGTGCTCCCTGTTACCATAGTCTCATTGTTCGATGGGACTTCAATCCGACTCGACCCGGAAAATTTCCACTTTTCGAGGCACGGCAGTATCACACGTCCAACTTCCAAATTCCAGACTGCTACTGATAATTCCTAATGGTATAATCCAACAACGCTTTGCTTTACCTGGTAATCGAACCCAGGATAACGCTCAGCTGTAGCTCATGCGACTACGAGACAAATAAGGCAGTTATCACACTGTGTTTGATGAAAAGTGCCGTCAAAGTCCAAGTATTTATTTCAATTAAACCATTTACAGGCACTTTAAAATTGTCAAGAAGTCGGTCAGTTAGTCAGAAAGTTGAAGCTAGTTGCTCGTTCCCTCTATGGAGAAGGACGAGCAAGAAACTCCACGGACACTGTTTTAAATCAAGTTTTTACATAATACTGGTTACATTATTCTTGTTGCTTCTATATGTGAAAGATTACAGTTACCCCGTCGTCTGCGTGGCTCGAAAGGAAGAGGGTATACATACCTTCTTCATTTTCTCTTCTTTTCTCTTTTGTCGTAAAGGAGAATTAAATGTCTTGGCTGTAATGTTTTGTATATAGCAAGTTTGTCGAAAGCATTTGACTAAATGTTTCGTCTAAACACTCTGGAATCGTTCTAGAAAGTATTTCAAACTTAGAAACGTTAGTCTTATTTTTATATCAAGGCATTGCTTAGCCTGGCTGTCGTGCCGACGACGTGCCGTTAGTTTAATATAAAAGTATCCTTTGTCTTCTAGTACACCATAACTCACCACAACACAGGAATAACATACAATACATTAGACCTCAATGGTCTGGACTCGATTCACGTTTAGAAACAAATAAAACATCTACAAATAGAACCAGCCATATTAAAGCTTTTCAAGTTACCTCCGACCAAAAATGGCTGTGTTACCTGTAGCTATCTTCATTTCAATAAAATTAGAATGAACATGCCAATTATCTAATAACTAACCCGCACTAGATAACAAGTATAACAACCTAGTTATGCCGTGCATATGTGTAAATGACTCCGGCTGTCACGCTCGTAGGCCCGAGATCGAAACTGCGCCAGCGCAGTTAGTCCGACGCGACGACGACGACGATCTTTATAGTATAGAAAGCGATAGTTTATGAGATTATTTGCTCATTATGTAATAATTCCTCTTGCGGTTTTCTGTTTGTGGAATGTGGTCCTTTTGAATTAGGCTTTGGGGGGAAAGCAGTCTGTGGGGATCGTGATAAATTCTGTAATAGATCACCCGCGAATTTGAATCCAACCTATCTTATTTCCGATTTCACTTACCTAAAGTGAAAAGTACATACCTATTTGATTTTCGCTAAAATAGTTACGTGAAAATAGTTCTGACTTAGTACCGTCATCGGGTTACAGAATACCAGTTTTCACCGCGGAATCATAAGTGTATACTGTACTATAGTCACAGTACTGTAGAAACGACGGACAACTATGTTGGAGTCTGTTTCCAGTCTAATCAGATGCAGCTGAATACCAGTATTTTACGTGGAGCGACTGGCAGTCTGACCTCCACTACCCAGTGGCTAGGTAACACGATGTACCCCTTGGTAAGACTGGTTGTCAGATTTTCTAACTTTTGACTTTTGACATTTGTCAAAGATCTACGAATGACAGCCGTGACCGTGACCAACGGCTTTACGTGCATTCCGAGGCACAGAGAGGTCTCAGCTTAAAATGGATGTACACCCATCCACAGCCCGACCGCAGCAAGCCTAGCTTAACCATCATGACCGGTCGATCCATACGGCTTTTACTTAGTCACGAGCTCCTGTCAATGTCAAAATAAAAATTCTTTCAACAATATATATGGCTATATTTTACTATCCAAAAATTAGGGATCCGTAACCAAATTCACCGTACGTAATTTGATGATTTTTTATAAAATTTAGACATAATATATATCTCGTTATTTTATAAAAACGATAAACGATATTTTGTACCTGATACCTAAAAATGGGACCCATCCATGGCCCATCGTTATAGCTAGTTTGTACACATTACCTTCTTATCTTCTTATCTAGTAGAGAAATAGTACAATTTCGGTTCTGATCAAATCCCTCAGAAATCTGGTCCCAGCAGATGCCACAATAACAACCCCAATGAAAGTGATTTGATCAAGCCCCTAAACTGGTTTAGGGATTGTATTAAATCACTAACTTTCTTCAGGGAAATGACCAAACGAATTGTTATTGTAGCGACATATAGACTATAAGGTAATGCGTACTTGCTAGCTTCAATGATGGGTCTCATTTTTCAGGTATCAGGTACAGAAGGTAGTTTTCCCACTTAAGCTCAAGTATGATAACCGGTTTTACACATTTTGTACAAGATATTGTTTTAGACTATCATACTTTATTGCCGTGGGCAATAACTTCAACTATCTACGCTTTAAAGGTCAGAATTTAAAAATGCCTATGTATCGTATTAGCTCCTAAAACTACTTAGGCTCGCGTTTACTCATTGCCTCACCTGATGCTAAGCAAAGATGCAGGTGGCAATGGTAGATCTTCGAAGTCGCCAGAGTTCAGTTTCATTTTGTTTAAATTGGTCAATGTTATTCTGACCTTGCTTTACAAGTTCTTTACATTTAGTTCAAGCTTATTTATATTTTCAATTCCAAAATTATCAATAAAGTTTCCACGAGTGTCTGGGCAAACAGCCCCATTGCTGTCAAGCAGTTGACGAACTACCATCACGAGATACATCATTTTATTAAAAAAAAAAGATTATGCTTGTCGCTATTATTGCCACCTTTTGTTCTCCACAAAGAGCTCCATGCACCAAACAAGGTCCCCACTTTTATTTTTCAATATTTTTTAAGACACATCATAAACCCACATTCTTTGTCACCAAAAATCAATCATTCTCATCATGAACAGAGACAGTTGGGCGTTCCAATTTTAAAATCAAAATCATACTGCAAGATGGACGACAGTGAAAGCGCGGTCATTGGTCGTTGACAGTCTGCGTGCCCATCTATACACGAATACCAACATAACTTTACATGTTACTAGCACCTTGTCTCGAAGATGTAAGGTTTAATATTGATTAATCGTGTTTTGTTGATTAGTTTGTCGTACACTACCGCTCTGCGACGCACGCGCGCGACGTCAAATGAGAGATAATTGTTCTTTTGTTTATTTGTTTATACTTGACGTTCATTGCTTTGTTTATTGCTCGGGTGGTGTAAAGATTATGATATTTTAATTAATTGTTGAGTTTAATATTTTATGGGAGTCCCTGCCAGTGTGTATAGAGATTGAATAAAATTATGTATTTTCTTTGTTTCCCTTATTTACCCAAGAACATCTTTCTTTACTTTCTTAAAAAAAACGTTGCCCCACACTAGGAATTTCTCCTATATCGTGAATGCGTTTACAAAAATATAAACTCACATACATAAATAGCCAGACCCGGAACAACTATCAGTAATATTTGATCTGTGCGAGAATCGAACCCGCGACACGCAGCGCAGCAGTCAATCAATCAATCACTGCGCCAGCCGTGCTTTCTGATTTAGTTATGTGTTTTATATAAATAAAATTGTATGTGATGCAAGTTATCTAAATACCATTAAAACAAATAAGTGATTAATTGATTGATAAGACAATCATTTACGTAGTCGAAAAAACCAAAGACAAAGTAATCTCTCACGTCGGTATAAAGTTTCACAATCCTATTTGAAACTGCAGATAACGCGCGGATAAATCAAGGGAATGCAAAAGGATGACATTATAAAAATGTCTATGAACTGTATATTATCTGTGGTCTTTCGCTTCTAATCCAAGCCAAGAAGCTTATCCGGGCTGTTTAGAAGCGAAAGACCACAGATAATTTACAGTTTGTAAATAACTAAAGCCGTTTCCTTTAACTGGCAATACTATTACTACATCGTCCACAGATACAAAAAAAAAATCCCGTCTTAAATAAAAGTTTTTATTTATGAAATGTCTCACAAAATCAGATATGTTAAAGACTGTTGGTACATTTACTGTTCATTTTTTAATTTCTGTATACTTATTTTTAATGGTGAAATATTTTTTTAAATTTAAGTAAATTATAAACAAAAACAATTTATCGTTAGGCAACTGAGGCCCATAGAAAAAATACACAAATAATCTTAAACAATAATAAACCAATACATATAAAAATAAAACCTTATCAACTATAACCACACACGTTACGTTGCCGGCGTCGTATTTCGCTGCGTGGTGTCGCGTAACCGTCCTCGGAAACGTCGGTATACACTTATCGCCCAAAAGTCCTCCTTCAAAAAGGTCTGTAGATTTTGGGTTGGAACTCGTACCACGAACGACTTAAAGTTGATGTTGTGACGCGATTCCAACGTTTCAACCCTAGAGTCCAGTCGGTCTTCACTCTCAAATACTCAATGGATATGGGAACGCCCACTGTTATTAAACCATATTATTCATCAGACCTTCGTATTGGAACCTATTAAATATCGAAACCTAGATCATCATGCTCTTGCTTTCTAATACCTATATCTTAGTTATCACGAACTTCTGTGGAGGAAAACATTGTAAGGAAACCTGGACTTAAAATTAATATACCTAAGTCAGAAATCGCCAAACTGGTTTGAGCAAGCGTGATATTATATGGTCGACCCTGGGGGCTTGTCCGATCGATAAATATATATCACATAATATTATGTTGATAATGTTCTGTATCTTGGACGTTCAGCTGATTACTCGGGTCAATCGAGGTCGATCGAGTCGGTAGTCAAGCCTTAGGGGTCAGCGCAAAAAGTTCATTCAGTTCGCAGTTTTAATTTATTTATTGATTAGCTTTTTTACAGGTCGCAATTTTATTATGACAAATTATTCCATCTTTTCTTCCTAAATTTCAGATGATTTCATTCAGTAGTTTCTGAGATTAGCCCGAACCGACACAAATTCAACGCTGCTGGGGACTTTAATTTATAGTAGTGATGATAAACTGAAACACATTTCTCCAGAATAGATAACAGATACAATGCGCCGCTCACAATGGGCCTCATCAGAGGGCTTAAAGTCACCCAAAGGGCAATGGAGAGGGCTATGCTCGGAGTTTCCTTGCGTGATAAAATCAGAAATGAGGACATCCGCAAGAGAACCAAGGTTACCGACGTATCCCGAAGAATTGTCAAACTTACTTGTGGCAGTGAACAGGGCACATTGCTCGCAGAACGGATGGCCGATGGGGCTGAAAAGTTCTAGAGTGGCGACCGCGAACCGGAAGACGTTTCGTTGGAAGGCCTCTAGGTGGACTGATGACCTGGTAAAGGTTGCGGAGATCCGCTGGATGCGAGTCAATGTGGGGACACTTGGGGGAGGCCTGTCCAGCAGTGGACGTCTTTCGGCTGAAATGATGATGATAACAGATAAAGAAAGTATTTTTATTTTTGTGTTAAAAGGTAAAACGTAGGTGTACATAATAATTGCTTCAATTGAAATAATTTCATTACAAACTTAGTCATTCAATAATAACAAAAGATTAATAATAATCAGCCGTAATCGAAAACCTTGGCCGATGCATGTCGACGATCGTAGTAAGTGTTATGGTACTCAAAAGGACGCTGCTGCCCATCCACTGTGGTCAACATCCCTCTGTCGCCTTCTACAACACCCACGGGTAGGAATGGGGTGATGCTATTCGCGGCCGGCACCACACGGCATAAATTATATTTAAAAATATATGTAAATAAAAAACTTTCGTCATTCAATAATCCTAATACATTGAACTGCAGGACATTCCTTCCATTTATCGGATCTTCGACTTCTTTTGTTTTTCTTAGCAGTTGAACTCTGTTCCATCTGCTTTTTACTAAGTATGAGCATCTTCAAAAGTATAGCAAAATCTACAAAAATGTAACATGTTAATAGTGCACCTGATACCTGTATCCTAGTGTAGGATGTTTACTTAGCTACGAGCTCAGGTGTGCGATCTATACTGAACGGCTGTTGATTCTGCACTAATTTAGGGCTGTCACGCTGGTAAAATGAGATTTTTAAGAGGTATTTATTATACACGGTGGAAAAAACATCGTAATGAAATCTTTTGCCATAGATTCATTATTAAATAACTAGCTGATGCCTGCGACTTCGCCCGCGTGATTATCAGTTATCAGCGGGTTTTAGTTTTTTTTTGCGCGGTTCCCTATATTTTTTCTAAATCAAAAATAGACTAAGTTACTCTTTATAACATCAGCTATCTGCAAGTGAAGTCACGTCAAAATCGGTCAAGCGGTTTCAGAGATTAACCGGAAGAAACAGATAGACGGAAAGACAAAAATTTTAAAAAAAAATATCTAAGTACCGCTTATACTTCCACATTCACTTAGTAAAAAAAATTTTTTGACATTACAAACAGGCACTTCAATTTTATTTATTAGTATATTACTGTTTATTAGTTTATTATGTTTTAGTATACTAATACCTATTACTAATTATGTTTTAGTATAATAAATAAAATTGAAGGGTCCGTTTAAAATGTCAAAAAAAAAATTTTTATTAAGTGAATATGGAAGTATATTCTTATAGATGTCTAAATAATGGAGGGAGGAGCTCATAGGGCATCAAAAATCTCGTCCACATCGTTGTCAATGGGACATGTGCCCGTTGTACCTATGTCAATGCCATTTATTTGATTAAGTAGGTTAAAATCAGCTATTTAAAATATTTGGTTCATATCATATCTAAGTCACATTTTAACAGAACAGTTGTTCTTTTTTAAACCGTCGAAAACTATCATCCTTAGGGGTTCCAGCATGTACTGGATTTGTGGTAAAAGTTTTTGTAACGCTGTCTCCTCCACTATATATTTTGTTAATTTATCATCTAAATACTTATCGCACATCCAAGGAGGATTTGTTAACATTTATAAAAATAACTTAAATATACATAAAATGCTTTAGAAACACCCATTATCTGGAGGGACAAAGACGCGTGTTAACTTCAGTTTATTGTCGCCAGGGCAACAATGTCTTTGTCATATAAATGCACCTCAACGTGATCTCAACGGTCTATTGCGCCGTCGTCACCTCCGCAATATAAGGATAAGAATCCATATCTACTAATATTATAAATGCGAAAGTAACTCTGTCTGTCTGAAACGGCTGCACCGATTTTGATCAAAATTTGGTATGAACAGAGCTCGATCTCTGAGGAAGGATGTATGCTATTTTTTATTCCACGACTTCGTCTGCATCTGCGATAACCGACTTTCGCATGGACGAAGTCGCAGGCAAAATCTAGTGTAATTATAAACGGAATACTAACAATCTTAAAATGACTCTCCTAAAAATCACTAAACGTTCAATTATGCCCTTGTGTTACCGAAGGTGCGATATAGTTAGGTACCTAATCTTTACCATCATCACAAGCCTTACCCTAAAATAACACTCAAATTGTTATTATAAGGAAAATGGACCGTCTTCTGATAATATCGTTATCTAATCAATTAATCTTAATACTGATACTGCTTAATAAGCACAGCAGGATATCATTTATCACACCACATCACTGCATGATTCACCCTCTCCTATAGTATGTCACAATTACCTATTTATATCTGTCTGTTAGATTTTCATATTATTGGTTAACCTATACTCAATCTGCCTAGCCTGCTTGTTGCTTTGTATTGCCACCGTAAAAAAAGTGGTTATTTTCCGCTTTTTAGTTCCTTCACAACATTACGAAACGGCAATACCATTTAAAATAGAGATTGAAAGCCCTTATCAGAACACCATCTCGTAGATTCATATATTTATTTGGTTCTGTTGAGTTTTTCAAAAAGTGCTAAATCAATTTCGATTAAAGTTATATGGGACCAAACCTGAGACATACCGTATCTATTAAAAAAATTATTTCAAAATCGATCTAAATTTATCGGAGATATCGCGTAAAAAACGTACATTAAAACACATAGTTACGTCGAATTGAGAACCACACATTTTTTTTTAAGTTTGTCAAAAGGTATAGTATGCTAGTAGATAAAAGCAAGGTTGATTACCATTAATAATACATATGAATTAAATCAGATTTCGAAACAACAAAATTCACGTGTTTAAAACTAGAATGATAGTGACAGCCCTAACACAGATCATCTCACACATTCCGGTAAACAGCTACCGTGAGAAATATTGTTCTACACGTGGTATACCTATACTAAGTATACAATACTTGGTGTATCCGCTTTATTTCACCCAGGACACTTTCATTTAACAACCACATCATCATCCCTTTTCTGTGTCTCACTCATCATCTGTTTAGCCTTTTCCCAATTATGTTGTGGGTTGGCTTCCAGTCTAACCGGATGCTGCTGAATACCAATGTTTTACATGGAGCGACTGCCTATTTGACCTCCACAGCCCAGGTAGTGGGTAACACGATATCCTTTGTTAAGACTGGTTGTCAGACTTTCTGGCTTCTGACCCATAACGACTGCCAAAGATCTACGAATGACAGCCGGGACCAACGGCTTTATGTGCTATCTGAGGCACGGAGGGAACTCGGTATGTAATGGATGATCGCCCATCCACAGACCGACCGCGGCAAGCGTAGCTTAACCTTGACCGATCGCTTTCTCCTTGCATACCTCTCTATCTTGTGCGAAATTAAGCCCTATTGCTCCGAAAACAAGATCAGATCGTCAAACTACTTTCGCCGCAGTCGACCTCGATGACGATGTCCTTCTTCAAGATCCAGTGAGTGCTTTTATTGCAATTAATTTGTGGTCAGCGCAGAATGCTTTTTCATTTCAATTTTTTATCATCTCTGTTCAACTCTTTCTAGCCATTGACGCTAGACCTACGGTGTGATTGCACCAGTCAGTAACCTTTTACTCTGAATTAGTTGCTTGCACGGGATCATTGTTAATGACCTTTAGTAATTTAACCTCATGTTTGCAACTAACTCTGAATTAAGATTTTGGCGCATGTGGGCTTTAAATTCTGATAAGTCCTTGTCTTTTAACTGCCATCATAGCTTGATCACTGACGAATTCGACCATTTTACAAACCTCATTAAAACGAAGACATCTTGACATGAACAAGACCTGACACTTACTACTGTGCCGAAACTGAAGACTGCATATCCAAGAAAATCTTCTAATCGCTTTCTCAAACATTCACTTCCTCGTTAATTTAGCATACACAACTCTCCACCCCATTTCTACCCGTGGGAGTCGTAGAAAGCGACAGAGGGATGGGCAGCAGCTTCCTTCTGAGTACCATAACACCTACTGCGATCGCCAACATGCATCGGCCAAGCATGGCGATTACGGCTGAACTCCTCCTTGGGGGAGACCTATGCCCAGCAGTAGGCGTCTAAAGGTTGACATGATGATGATGAGATAGCTAGTAGTCCACAGCTAGCAAAGATTCCCTGGCTTCACAACCAATATGGGACTCAAATGAAAAAAAACGCACTGCTTATCCATCCCAGAACTCATCTACGGAATAAAAAACAAACAATCTCATAATAATCAAAAAATCCTGTGTGAAATATCGTAACCAATACCGCGAACAGTTTCCTGGCTTATATAATTACTACCAACATCTCCTTAAGACGAATCAACGTTAACACAGTTCTTAGAACGTGATGTATTGTGATCTCGGCATTGTGCAGTTTTGCTAGAAACACTCATTGGACACGGGAATCGTGAAATGCCGGGTTTTCCCACGACTATGGCTACTTGGTCACTCTCATAAATGACTAATTTGCTGATAGCGTTTCTTTCTGGACGTCTTTTGGGGTCACATGATGAGGTCAGACAGTTTTAATGAGACTGTAGGTTCTTGTTACATGGTTGAATCAATTTGCTTATTATTTTGTTTTGATGCTGTTTTGTTTGATTTCGAGTTTGATTTGTGGATATCGTAGTTCTTGTTCTCCGGAGCAGCCCAGCAGTGCAATTCGGTAAGAATTCACCCGCGAATTGGAATCCTATCTTATTTCCGATTTCAGTTACCTAAAGTGAAAAGTATTTGGTATTTGCTAAAATAGTAACGAAATAATGGTTCGCTTCACCTATGTTGTCTCTTATTGGCGCTAGCATAGTTTTCATCGAGTTGCAGAGTACCTAAAACAGTTATCACCGCGGAATCAGAAGTGAAAACTGGAGTGAGTTCTTACAGAATAACATAGCTGAGCTTGGAAGTTAGTGGTGTAACACCCCTGTGCCTCGAAAATAAAGTAAAACCGTTGGTTCTGCGCCCGAACTCTCCCCGGCCGACTGCAGTCTCATGGGCCTATGAGATGTGAGATGAGGATGTACACCTATGTTTCTGTACACACCTGTGCACTGTAATTATCTTCTACGTAATCCGCTAGTTTCTCACTAGCCCAGCGGCCAGTAAAAGGCAAGTACGAAAACATTTGAAGACATTTCATTATTTATTGGCTTTGTGTAGGTACGAAGCCAATACATATTAATAGTCAGTGACACTGGTTTTCTGGGCTGACTCGAAAACTGACCTCATGTTCGGAACCTATAATTTCAGCTGGTTATCTGATACTTATTTAGTACGATCCTGCTCAAATGATAAAATGTCTCCTATAGACTGCAAAAAGCAGATCAAAGTTATGATAAAAAAACGCCGTGATGCAAAAATAAGTCTGTCCGTAGAGTCGATAGTGACAGCGGGACTGATTCCCCTAAACAGCGTCATCGGACGAATACAAATAGGTACCGTGGGTGCTCTAAAACAATAACATGTTTATCAGTGACTTTCCCGCAGTCTCCAGTTACCCGTGACCTTTCTGAATCGATTGACATTTAGCTTTAACATAACTAATTATGACTTTGCATATATTCACATTGTGCTGATATACATAATGTAGAGGTACCTACGTAGCTCTTAGGGTCAGCACATTTGTTTTGGCATCCTTAATACCTTTTATAACGTTGTATTTAAATTGACGGAACTAATGTGCCGACCCGCTTATGTGTATATACGACGACACGGTTGGCGCAGTGGCTGAGTGATCGACTGCTGCGCAGCGTGTTGCGGGTTCGATTCCCGCCCAGGATAAATATTTGTGTGATGAGCACTTGTGTTTTGCCTTGTGTCTGGGTGTTGTTTATCTATATATGTATGTATTTAAAACTGTATTTGTGTATGTATATCAGCTGTCTGACACCCATAGTACAGGGTCTCCCTAGTTTGGGGTCAGATGGCCATGTGTGAAAATGTCCCCACATATTTAAAAAAAAAAAAAATCCCTTACACTTATTTTAACACTTGCGACTTCGTACGCGTGAAGATCACAGACCTCTTTGATTGGCCCTGTCACAAAATTTGTCCTCTTAGCTGACAACTCCTACCTATGAACGACCTACTTACCTGCCAAATTTCAGCCTCATAGGTCTAGTAGTTTTCGAGATTTCATGTTTTGGAACTGACTTTAATAATACAGCCGTGTGGTGCCGGCCGCAAATAGCACCACCCCATTTCTACCCGTGGGTGTCGTAGACGGCGACAGAGAGATATTGACCAGAGGATGAGCAGCATAGCATATAGCAGGTAGCCATTGCTAAGTCAGTCGCGTTGCTTGTCCTGGTTCTTTTTACTACGAGAAAAAATTATACAGGTAGGTAAAAAAATTATAAAGTCTATTAGCATGTACGGTTTTCAAAGCGATTCGCGATCATGTCATCATCGTCGTGATTGGTTAACCGACGAGTCAATTAAATAAATAGACATAAGATTTGAAACAGATTTCAATTGAATAGACTAGCATCTTATCAGAACGTGGACAAAACATTTCGTAATTCGTTCGAATAATTAATAGGTACTAAAGTAGGAACATCTTTGTATTGTATTGTAACACGTAATAAAGATGCGGTTCCATATTCATTGGGACCTAGACCGGTCGGGTCAGCCCGAGTCCACCCGAACTAGGCCGAAGGTGCCCGAATGTTACGTATATGGATTAAATGCTGAGGCAATTGGATAGTTTTCAACCGACTTCAAAAAGAAGGAGGTTCTCAATTGTTTTTTATTTTTATTATTATTTTGTATATATTTGTTACGCGATTTCGCCAAGAAATGTAAAGCGATTTTGAAAATTCTTTTTTGATGGATAGGGTATGCCTCAAGGGTGGTCCCATATAAATTTATTTACTTAGCACTTTTTCAATAAATCGACAGAAAGCAAAAAAATATACATAAATGATGTTGTAATGTTCTCACCTTGTACTTTCAATCTCTGTTTTGACTGTGTTGCCATTTCTTAATGGATTTGGATGATAAGGAGGTACTAAAAAGCAATAAATAAAAAAGCTTTTTTACAAAAAAGACAACCGCCTTCAAAAACCAAAAAGTGAAAAATAACTATAAAACAGAACACACATGACTTTAGTTTCGGAAGTCGGTGGCAATACAAAACAAGAAATAGAACAGCCAAGCCACCGACTTCCGAAACTATGTTCTGTTTTATATAGTTATTTTTCGATGTTCAAAACGTTCGGCTGTTTCCGTGAAAATTCGGTAATTTTACATAAATATCGTGTCCTATTATCTTAAAATAATCAGACTTCAGACATACTCTACTGGTTCATGTTGTCTATAGGGTTAAAAAATAGCCCAATAAAAAGAAAATACACAACGAACATTCGATTTATTTCAATTGCATCATTCATCAGAATAGGTAGTTACAATACAATATTACAATGGCGCCGAGTCCCTTGTTCACAAACTAAACTAAAATAAAATAATAGGCATCTCTTACTGCCAGGTAGCTAAAGAAAAGGACGGCGACAGATAAGAATTTTAATTCAAATTGACATTTCTTTTTTTTCCTTTATTATACTGTTTTTGTTATGATAATGATAATTTATAATTGTAATCGTTGACTCTCTGTATGTGTTGGTGGCTACTGTTAGTGCAGAGAGTAATTAAAATAATAAATAAATAAATAAGAACTAAGTGAGAGATGTCAAATTAGCTTTTTCTTGAATTTCGCTGTGATTTTAATCAATACGTTCTGAAATGACAACTATATCGTTTGAACATTTTAGATCAACTTACATTGACAGCTCTTATTAATATGCGTCTCTTTCTTGTTTTATTGGAGAGAAAGAGATATAAATAGATCAGAGAGATTGATAAGTTTAGCTAGTGGATAACAGAATTGGCACCAATATTCACCACTTTTTAAGAGAGTGACCAAATTGAGAGTAACTTAAGGAAAATAATAAAACTTGAAGTGTTATCTATTCTATATTTAACTCTAAAACCACAATTAAAACTAATTACATAACACACTATATAAGCGACATTAACCGATAAGGGAAAGCGCATTACTTAATTGTCAGAGGGCTAGTCAACGAGAGGAATGTTAATTGACGCCTGCGCAACTGATCACAATCGATTGCTAATTGATCGCCACCTGGCGGATGAATCAGGTGGAAAGTTGGCAAGAGTGTAGATAGGAGGGGCAAAGGTTGGTCAGCAGTGCTATTCTATTACAATCTCGCTCGGTGAACACCTAGGTGAAGTGAGCTGTCATCCGACCCGATCCTAGGGATTGACAAAGCAGACGGACAGTTGACACCTATACTCCGTTCAAAATAAGATTAGACATATACACAAACCTTTTTTACAGTCCGTTCAACCGATTTTGACTTATATTGCGTTGGTGGCATGAGAAATGGCAGCTGCAGTAAACAGTTGTTATTGTAACCACTTTTTTTGCCTCTAATGTCATCCTTAAACCTACGGAATAGAAGGCAAAATCGGTTGAAGGGACTGTAAAAAGGTTTGTGTTTATGTCTAATCTTATTGTGAACGGAGTATAGGTGTTGACCGAGGGAGAATGTAACAGAATAGGAATAGACATACTGGTTGTCATGTGATTGTGTTGGCCATCCCTGATTTGTGACGTAAGAGATTGAAAAAGAAATAACAGGTGTTTTGGCAGCTAACAGAGTACACAAAGCCAATATGCGAATCAGTTATTTATTTATTTACTAGGCTTGCCCGCGGCTTCGTCCGAGTGAATATCGGTTATCGCGGATTCAGACGAAGTCGCGGATTAAAAAGTAGCCTATGTCCTTCCTCAGGGTTTAAGCTATCTTCATGCCAAATTGCATCAAAATCTGTTCAGGCGTTTCACCGTGAAAGCTTAACAGACAGAGTTATGGAGTATCGATTTACTAGACTTGTTCCGACCTTGACTTGTTTCGACTTGACCGGTTATCGCGGATTCAGACGAAGTCGCGAAAAAGTAGCCTAACTATGATCTTCTCCAGAGTTTAAACTATTTTTCATAACAATATTCATCGAAATTATTCGAAATCGGTGCAGACGTTTGATCGTGACAGCGTAACAGCACAGTATAAGTATTAGTACTACCGTACAGTAGCGACACGCTCCGCCTCCCTCTGAAACCGTTCCTCACCTCTCCCCGCGTCGAGCGACTAGCTCTGGAAATTGCGTTTTTGTTCGCGCGGCGCATAGACACGCACACTCACGCACGTATCTGTATAGTCTATTATTTTAGTATTAGTGTAGGCAATTATATCGTTTCGTTTCTATGGAGTGTAGCGGGTGTGGTAACAGACAGAGTTACTTTTGCATTTATAATATTAATATCAATACATATTATATAAAAAGCTTTTTACAAAAAAGACAACCGCCTTCAAAAAGTGATAAATAACTTTAGCACAGAACACACATTGACTTTAGTTTCGAAATTCAGTGGCTTTGTTCTGTTTGTCGTTTTGTATTGCCACCGACTTCCGAAACTAAAGTCAATGTGTGTTCTGTGCTAAAGTTATTTATCACTTTTTGAAGGCGGTTGTCTTTTTTGTAAAAAGCTTTTTATTTTCCGCTTTTTAGTACCTCCTTCTCATCCAAATCTATTAAGAAGAGATTGAAAGTTAACTACTACAAAGATTGATGAAACTGAAACGTCGTCTATGTAAAATTTTTGGGTATTTGTTGATTTTTCAAAAAGTGCTGAATCAATTTTGATAAAATTTATATGGGACCACCCTTGAAGCATACCCTATCCATAAAAAAAAGAATTTTCAAAATCGGTTTACGTTTGCCGGAGAAATCGCGTAACAAATCGCGCTCATACTTAATGCAAATTTAAGACTTATACGGTTTTCTCATGGATGCCATTGTCAGAACTGGACCAAAATAAAATGGGACCACACGGAAAGCACTAGCTTCCAAATAAAAAAAGAATCATCAAAATCGGTTCACACAGTCCCGAGAAATCAGGTAACAAACATAAAAAAAAAAAAAAAAAAAAAAAAAAAAAATACAGACGAATTGATAACCTCCTCCTTTTTTGAAGTCGGTTGAAAACAAAGCCCCCGCCGCGTCTGTCTGTACCTATCTATGCTTAGATATTTAAAACTAGGTACGCAACGGATTTTGATGCAGGGTTTTTTAATAGATAGAGTGATTCAAGAGGAAGGTATATACATAATTTGTCAAGCGGGCGAAGCCGCGGGCATCAGCTAGTAAAATATAAAGTATGGATAACCTTCCTAGACACTTCCTCTTTCCATTGGTGAAAACCATTTATGAAAATATGTACAGTGGTTTCTGAGATTAGCTCGAACTTTAATTGAAAGTATAAACTAATTATTACTAATAATATAGTGAGTGATGCCTACTCACAATTATTAGTAACAATTAGTACCAATGCAAAGAATGTCATAAGCATTAAATGGTTTAAATTATTCACAAGAAATGATTTAAATTAATTATTACTTAACAGTTCATGTCACTGGCTTTTGACTGATCTTAATGTACTGACCCGCAGACGGACAAAAGAGGGTTATGTAAGACTCCTCCTCGGTTCCTGCCAATACCATGAGTCGGGATCGAAATCGAGGTCGGATACACTTACGAATATTCGCATCTGTAAAAAATATATGACATAATATGCTATTAACGTTTGCAGAACGTTGACACCTGTACGTTAACTAACTTCTATTTTTAAAAACCTCTTTATTTACCTTATTTGGTAGAAGGAAACAAGTTAAGGTATCTAAGTTAGGTACTTACTGTTAGTCATATAATAGTGAACAATTACAGTTGTGGTCTAACCACTTTAAAGGTAGAAAATTATTATAAAACATTTTATTTCGTAGTAGGTAATTTGCGTTTATTTAGAATTCTCAAAACAATAATTTCTATGGAGGAACACTGCTATGATAACATTATTCATAAAATATATATTTTAATTGAGTATCTACTTATAATGCTTGTTTATTATTCACGAGCATAGGAATTGAAAAAATGCATAAGTGGTCCATAGCATGGTTATCAGTTTGTCACCCATTGGAGCAACATTTCCTAATTTTCATAGATATTACGGGTCATATTACTTTTCATATATTATGTTAATGGTATATACCTAAGAGTACCTATACCACCAGCATATTATTATAAAGACATACTGGCAATGTCCTCGTCTTTTAATCTAACTACACTGCTGAATATAGCATACCACCTCGCCTAAGCAGCGTTGACAGACTGAACTGAATACTGAAGGCAAAAAACCAGGTGGTGTACTTGGGTGAAAAGACCAGAAACACAAATACCCAGATATACATTATTTTTATATGTCGCAGCCACGGAATAATATTATTCCGTGGTCGCAGCAGGTAGCCGTGGATTGAGAAACTTCTAACATTTGTTACCTACAACATTTGGTCGTGGGGTCATTTGGTGGTCTGTCACCTGTCACTTTGAACACAATATGGGATTGTTTGACAAGTGTGGGTATAGGATGCCATGGTGTCATTCATTCTAAAGTGCGTGCGCGTAGTCGGATAGCCTCACGACCTCCATCCATTTCCATCGCGGATATTTGTGATTATTTAAACTTAAAAGTTAACGAAATAATTAAAGATGGATCATCGCTATCTTTTCCTAGTACTATTTCCTGTTTTTTGGAGAATGTGGAGCAAGGCATGCCTGAAAGTAGCATTCCTATTCGGTCCCCGTCGTATGTCCTATAGTTTCCAACTGCTGGAGACTGGCCCGTAATAGCAAAAAATAATATACTCCTGAACGATCTTTGGTCACTCAAAGTCACACTTGTGCACTATAATATCTAACTTGGTTTTTCTGCATAACAAGTTAAGATAGCTATTACAGTGAAATAGATTTTGAGCAAACACAGTGTACTACCTCTTCCCTCACTCTCATAGTCCGATAGATTGTCAATACGACCGAAGAGAGAAAGCGCAGAACTAACAGCTTTACATGGTTTCCGAAGCACAGGGGTGTCACACCGCTAAATTCCAAATTCTGGGTTGCTACTGAAAAAAATCCAAATGGAAAAACCTCACTATCTGCCAAGCCTTTTCCCAACTAGTCCTACTAACCGGATGCAGCTGAATACCAGTACTTTGCATGGAGCGACTGACTGCCTTTCTGACCTCCACAACCCATTTGCGGGGTAACACGATACTCCTAGTAAGACTCGTTGTCAGATTGTATAGCTTCTAACTATAACGGCTGTCAAAAATCTACGAATGACAGCCGGGACCAACTGTCTTTCAAGCTTTACGTGCTTTTCGAGGCACGAAGGGGTCGCGATATGAAATTAATGGTCACCCATCCACGGAACGACCGCGGCAAGCGTAGCTTAAACAGCATGACCGGTCGATCCGTACGGTTTTTACTTAGCCACGAGCTCCTGCAAATGGAAAAACCTAATAACACTTCATCTGACCTGGGAACCGAGGACCCCGTCACATTTGCGACCACGAAACCATCGACAGTCAAGCAGAAAATAGAAATATGTAGAAAATTGCGACGAAGGGTCTACACCCTCATCACATCATCATTTTAGCTAACTTACATAAGCCTCTTCCATGGCCCACCATTTTCCCGGTCCTGAGCCTTTCGCATCCAGCCACCTCCGGCTACCTTCTTCAGGTCATCGGTTTATTGGGCTGGAGGGCATCCCACGCTGCGTCTACCTTTTCGCGGTCACTACTCCAGGACAAGTCTGCGCCAACGGTCCGACAGACGTGATTAGGTCATCGGTCCATCGGGTTGGAGGGCGTCCCACGCTGCGTCTACCGATTCGCTGTCTCTACTCCAGGACAAGTCTGCTCCAAAGGTCCGACAGACGTGACCAACCCTCTGCCACTTCAGCTTCCTGACTCTGTAAGCAATGTCCGTGATTCAAGGTATACTCTGTAGTAAGACAATATCAACGACATGATATCACAAATAAATAATCAACCTCTTAATCTTTATTACGCGTCTGTACAACGTATTCGTCGTTTTCCCTGGAAAAACACTAATGAATTATAATATAAAACAGCACGTGTTCTGCCTATAGTTTACGTTCGACGCTGTTCGACGTGGGAGGTAAAAGTAATTACCGACATTCATTAGCGAGGGCATCTCATTACTGTCTTTGTACTGGCTAGAATAGAGAGACAGGTAGCTGTTCTGTAATCAAGTATTTCGCTTTCAATTTGATGGGGTTTTTTCCTGGTCGAATCAGCATCTGCAGTGCTACCTAGCTTTTACGGAATACATTTCTGAACTATCAACTCTTTACATCTATCCTACAAACGACCAGACTCACTCAAGGTATCAATCGTTCGAAAATTCCTCTAGAGAAAAGTTTGACAATGCATTAGCGATGCGCGAACGCAGAGCGGTACGCGTAGACATCCGGCCGCTTTCGCGCGCATGCGAACGACACATTTCGGAGGTTCCGTCCATGGCGACCAGTAGATACTTTTAAACAGACTTCAAAAGAGGAGGAGGTTCCATTTTCGTCTGTATTTTTTGTCTAGTTAACGAACTGTAATTGTATAATTGTGAAATGTGTTTTTTTTTTATTATTTAAGTTTTTATTGTAATCGTTTATGATATTGGTTTGTGATATGTTACACCGTATGAAAATAGCGGCCAGTCTTTTGGGCACGTGCCCCATTGACAACGATGTGGACAAGTTTTTTGATGCCTTTTAAGGGCCGGATCTGTTAAGGAGCTCTTTTAAGGATCGGTCTGGGTCCCTAGGCAGTGCAATTCCCAGGGCCCCTTTACCCTTTTCTAACTTCCTAAAATACATATTTTCTACCACAATTAATTATATTTTCACACCACCTGCTCAACAATGTCAAATTATATGTCATGCAAACCTAACATATAGTAAGTCATTTAAGGCCTTAGGTCTAGCAGGGCAATAATATTGTACTGAATTTCATTATGACCCGCTGGTCATTAATGTGATTTGAATTTGGAACATAAAGTAGAAATCGCATACGAACATTCACTATTAAGATCTGCCTCAGATTATGAAACAAAAGGCAGATAGACCGCGCGGAGCACTGAGAGTGAAGCCAAAAAAGCAAATACAAATTCAAAAGCGAATCCTTACGTACAATCTCGTGATTGTATTTGCTTTTTTGGCTTCACCCTCAGTGTTCCGCGCTGTATATCTGCCTTTTGTTTCATAATCTGAGGCGCGAATACTGAAAATTGCTTTGCTTTGTTATACCAACAAATTATATATCAGCAAATTCTCACAAAAATGTTGAGTGACAATAGTGATTTGACTCCGGAGTACATTAATTCCGAATTTAAGCCATTGGTATTACCAACAATCTACTCTTAATTCTAGTACTATGTTTTTATTGTCTCGTAGATGGTGTGAAAAGTAGAGTATGCTCCTCAGGGATAAAGGTGCCTTCGTCTTGGGCGACCTTGAATCCCACGCTGCACTCAGGATTCTTGTCTTAACTCCCTCGCTTTGCTCGGGAGTTAACTCTAAACTCCCTCACTCCGCTCAGGAGTTAACGCTAGAATCCTTCGTTTTGCTCGGGATTCAATACGACGCCCGATATATATATATAAGACACTACTTTATCCCCTTGATGCATAATCTACTATTATAATTACGCTATTTTTTTACTACATTACGTTTTCGTTTTCAACATTTTCAATATTTTTTGACTCGGTGCGCGTGACGCCTAGGACCTCCCCCTAGGCAGTTGCCTAATCTGCCTTAAGGATAATCCAGCTCTGTCTGCAAATAATAATAGGCTGGTAATAGTAGTATCTATTACTAGCTAAACCTAGTCACGCTAATTACCGCGTCCTAGCCCCCCTAGCCCCCCTTTTTTTACATTGCACGTAATATTATGATTTGTATTTACATGTTTCGTATACATTTAAATCTGGGTCTAAGTTGTAAATAATAAACAGCTGGTTTCACATAGAAAATACGAACCAACTACTCTGACACTTATCTAGTATTATAATTGTAAATTAAACGCATACAAGAAAACGTCGCGTCGTAAACATGAGTAAATAAACAATACGCAGAAACATCTGACATGTTGGCAAGATGCCCGAAATTAACATTACTTAGAAACGTTTCAATCTTACTAAGAAACGTTTCCTTAAAGGTGCTCTTGAACGGGCAATTCCTTGGGTTTTTATTACAATCATTATGTATCTGCAACATTTTCGATTGCAGCCACACATTGACACGTGGATCATATTAAAGTGTTTGCAGCTATACTTGGCCAAGTGGCCGGGCCACACTGAAAATATTGCCGAATATTCCAACAACATTTTTAACAATATATTGCAGCCACACATTGTACGAACTGTCAGACTGTGGAATTCACTGCCCGCCTCTCTATTTACCGATAAGTATAATCTGAGTATCTTCAAGGCACGAGTGAGCCGGTTTATCATAGGCAAGCGTGCTCCACCTGAGGCCGTACCATCACTTAAAATCAGGTGAGTTAGGGTAGGTTAGCAAACCCAAATCTATAATAATATGAAAAATAAACGCTGATACCACCTTTACCCAAATTGATTCCATCAAAAACTTACGTGTTTATAACTTCTAGTTAGCTTTTGAGGCAAATTCCTGACAAAAGCTAAAGATTTCATATCCATCTCTACAAATCACTTCATGGTTTTTCGTTTGTAGTACCTAATATCCAGCTTACTTTGGGTACTCAGCAGAGCCACTAATTTCCTGACTCTGGGTATAAAGTTTTCAAGAGCTGTTCTGGTCTTTTAGAATGAACACACAACCAAAATCGTAAATTTATTCTACGGAAACTGCAAAAACATGATAAAAAATATATGCGCCAAATATTAACTAATTCTGTCCTGCTGTGAAAGCGTGAAAAATACCAAACATCCATCCATCAAAGAGTCTTTCATTCAACCTCACAAACTTTTGTGTTTTTTTAAGCAATATAGGTATAGTAGAAAGTTTAACATTTAGGAGAATTCAATAAATACAATAATTCATCATCATCATCATGTCAACCTTAAGACGCCCACTGTTGGGCATAGGTCTCCCCCAAGGGGGGGTTCGGCCGTAATCGCCATGCTTAGCCGATGCATATTGGCGATTGCAGTAGGTGTTAGATATTCAGAAGGACGCTGCTGCCCATCCTCTGGTTAATATCCCTTTGTCGCTTTCTATGACACCACGGGTAGAAATGGGGTGGTGCTATTCGCGGCCGGCACCACACGGCTCACACAATACAATAATTACAATTCAATAATTCAATCAAACTCAAAACTCAAACTCAAAATCATTTATTTCAATTAAACCATTTACAGGTACTTTTGAATTGTCAGAGTCAGTCAGTCAGAAAGTTGAAGCTAGTTGCTCGTTCCAAACAGTAGGTTTCTATGGAGAAGAACGAGCAAGAAACTCCATGAACACTCTTTTAAAATCAGTTAAATTTTACAAATTTAGGTTACATCATTCATGTTGAATCTAAGGGTACAATGTGAGAACAATGTAACACGTCTTGCATGTTAAAAGAGGTCTAGAGAAAAATATAGTTATAATAACAATTCAAACCAAAATTTAAAATAACCGAGGCAGCTAAGAGATGACCAGTCCCAACCGACGGCGTCCGTTCACGAACATGACGCATGGATCGGCACCATTTAGCTCAACCATTTTGAAGGGAACCGAATGATCCAACACATGCACCACCGGCAGCGAGACATTCAAGTGAGCATGACTCTCCCAACCGCCAGGGCATATTCAAGTCAATGAGAGGTATACCTCGTAAATGGTAGCTTTAAAGAACATAGTGCTCACATGTATGTGCTACGAAAAATTATATAGTACTAACACATTGAGTTTATACAATGCAAAGATAATATAGATCTACATCTTCAGCAGCTCCAAAAATTGTTACAAATGCTAATCAATTAATCTATGAACCCTTATGGCTGTGGAGCTAGACCAGCATCCAGCCAAGCATTTTTATCAGTGATGTAATCACTCAACTTATAATATGCTCGGTTGCATAGCGTGCGTTTAATACAAGACTTAAATTTTGTCTCATTTAGTTGAACAATGTGGGGAGGTATTTTATTGTAACACTTTAAACAGTACCCCATGAAAGACGAATCTACTTTAGCCAGTCTGAAACCTGGTTGAACTAGTTGGTCCCTATTTCTAGTATTATAATTATGTCTGTCACCTCTTTTATCAAAAAGATGCAGATGTTTTTTCTAAAAACATTTCAATTTCTAATAATTTGGATGAAATACCTTGAATATTTTGATGAAATAATTTCAAGGTATTCTGCTGTTTCTGCAACTTAACTTTTTGAGAGCAAGAAGGTACCTTGTTGTTTGTAGGTTTAACTATATTGTTATTGGTACCTTCTGTTGTCTTACAAACTAGTTTAAATTATTATTCGGAGTTTGACCACGGACTTCAATGATATCAGGTAGTGAGTTCCTACCACTTGTGCAACTCGCATCAATAGATGGCTGGTCCATAATGACACATGGATCCTCCTTCGTACAGTTTGTATAATTATGTATAGCATAAGTGCTACAATCATTCTGGGTCACCACCTTATTATTAGTATTATTACTAATTGATGTGGAGCTAATAACACAAGACTTCGACATACTACTTATGTCTGAGTTAATACTATAAGCTAATAGTCGCGCTATTTGATGTCTAAACCTAAAGGGCAGATACACAGTATCCCTAGTCGATTTTAATTTTCCAACAAAACTGTTGGTGTCAAAAAACATAAGCTTGTCACTATAGTGACTTACTAGAAGATGCACATGTTTATTTAACATATGTATATAATTATTTTGTCTGTATGTTAAGTGTTTAAAATATGGAAAAGCACACAAAATTATTTTGTTACAATTAATGTTTAGAATGTCTGTAACACAGTCAGTAATATCTTCCTTTGTGACCTTTAAACTATTACCTATAAATACAGAAATATTGGTTGATGGATTATATTGAAACTTTGTTATTGATGACATTACATGTTTGTAGGATAACCCTGGTGTACAATGGTTCTGAATGTTATATCTTAGGTTATTATTAATTAATTTCCCTATACCTCTGCCTATACTATCAGAAAACATTACTGAAAGACTTGCTTGACTGCTACCAGAGGAACAAGTACTAGATACTGCCTGTGGCACTTCTTGTACAATATCATGGTTATGGTTGGGGATACAACCTTGGGCAGTCACAGCTTGGGACTCCGTTGCCTCAGGCTGGACAGCCACAAGGTCAAACTCCCTCTGACAAGTACACTGCGTGTTGCTGAGAGTCAGTGAGTCCACTCTGTCTGCGTTGTAATTACACAAATCCACTAACTCATTTGCAGCTAGTATATGTTCCTTTATTTGGTTTTCAGATATTATATATTTACCATAAAGGGACTTTAGTGAGTCATCCAGAACCTGTATTTCTGATTGCAAACGCTGAGTGTCTATTTCATAAATGTTCTTACTATCTTCCAATTTTATCTGGTAGTTTTTCAATTTATTTATAAGAGCAACACGTTCTTTCCTAAGTTGAATATTTTTGGAATAGCTTTTTTGTTGACTTTTGAATTTATGACATTTCTTAATAATTTTATTCAGTCTAGCATATTTTTTTAATTTATTTTGACTAAGTTTATAGCTAGACTTATCTTTTAGTAAAGAATCTTCAGTAAGGTCTATGGTTATTAACGAACATGGGTTACAGTTTGTATTTAATAATAGGGTATTTTACTCTATACGAGAAAAAATCTATAAATATGTTATTGAGTCAGTTTAGGCATTAAGCAGTCGGAAAATGTAAGATTTAGTTCATAAAATAACAAAACAAATTTTTAAATTCAATTCATAGTTTTCAGTATTTTTAATCTGTTATAAAACACCGTGAAATAGTAGTGGCCATGTTATTACGCCATACGGCTGTGTAAACAAAAAATTGTCAACTGTCAGTCAACCGATTGGCGTAATATAGGCTTTGTACTTTTATTATTTTCGTAACCAACGTAATTTTTTCATTATTACGCCTATTACAAAATATGCTTTTAATTATTTTTAAATGTTATACAATTATCATATTTAATATGAGCTCATTTGATACAAAACGAACTGACGTCATTTACGCTGAGCAATATGGCGTCCAGTAAGAGGCGTTTTCGTCAAACTGCGCGCGAAATTTGAAAATTGAAAATTTTGATGCATTTTTATGGCACTTATCGATTGAATAAAAATGTTGTGTTTTTTTTTGTGGCATATTAGCACTACAGAATTTCATTGAGACACTTTTCAAAAATGGGTGTAATACCCTATTCATAATATAAATGGTTGGTTTCTTTGACCTGAGTATGTTCCTTTTCCTTTTGTAATTTAGAAATATGTACATTCGCCTGGATTAATTCATCCTCTAAGTCCCTAACTTTGCTCAAAGCCTCCTCATACAAATTACTACAGTTGTTGAAACCATCTGTGACCATCCTTAATTTATCCCGTTCATCAACAACCTCCAAGTATTGCTGATGTAAGTCTACTAGCTCCCGCTTCAAGCTAGCGTTTCTGTCAACTTCTTGACTTCCTCCTCACTTTCATCTCTCTCTTGCAACAGCTGTTGACATTGAATATTAGATGCTTTTAATTCTTGGAGGGCCGTTCTTAATTTAAGCTCCATATCCTGAGCAGTAGCCTTACGGGTCATCACAGGCATGGTTTCAGATATGGTTACTGAAAGTAGAATTAAAGAAACGGTGTGAGAAACAATAGGATAGACAAAAACTTAGATAAATATGGGAAATAAAATAAAAGAGAAATTGGAGAAGTTAGCGTAGTTATATGGAAATATGAAGCAGGTAGGCTAACGAATTTACTTTAAAGGCTTTTATTAAATTAATCAAACAATAAAATCTACTTCTATTGCCTTCAATATTTTTTTTCTATTTTATGTGGGTAGGATGCCTAGACGAAATTTAAGTTTAAGTACTTATTTATTAACATTATAATTATGTAAAATACAAAATCACGGTCATGAACCTTATTGTGGTTGTATACGAGCATAAAACATGCAAATTTACTTCACTTTATTGAGTTTTATTTACAGTTTACAAAGTTAATGAAGACAAAGTGATTATGCAAGAAAAAGGCAATAGGACTAGTTAAGTTAAATTTTAACTAGTACGTGTCTTTTATGAGACAATTGTGTGCTAATAATACATTAAAAGTAAACAATACTTCCCGTATTAATCCGTAGTGAGAAAACAGCTGTTTCTGGTAGGTTACCGGTATTGGTGTCAACTCTATACCGAGTTTTCCTTTATATATTTACGTGAAAACAATAATACTGGGATTTTGTGCCGTTATATTACTAATAAACTAATAATTACACATTAATTTCACTTATATCCTAATTAAAACTAATTCTAAAATACGGAGCGAAATTTGACTTCAATCTGACTTTCAATAATAAAGAAATCGAGAATAAAGATCTCGGTTTGCATCTTGACTCGACACTTGGTTGGCAAAGTCAGGTTTCTAGTATCAGTCAAAGAGCCAACGGAACTGTACGATCCTTATATCGTTTGAAGAACTTTTTGCCTGCTAAGACAAAGACATGCTTGTGCAGACTTTAATTTTCCCTATAATCGACTATGGTGACGTGTGCTACTTTGACTTAAATACAGTCTTCCTTGATAAGCTAGATAGAGTCCTTAATAACTGTATCAGGTTTATCTAACTTGAGGGTCTGAGTTGAAATGGTGGCCCTTTCGCCAAAGAAGAAATTTGCGTGCACTGACAACGCTTTTCTCCCTACTCAACTCTCTCTCCCCCCGTTCTTATCTAATGTCCCACTTTCAATATATTTGTTCTTCACACGCTAGAAATCTGCGATCTTCTAACAACCTTCTGTTACTTTGCCCTTCTCATACTTCTGATTTTGATCATTCTTCCTTTCATATCCAGGTCATTCTTCTCTGGAATGCGCATCCTCTAGATATCAGAACGGTCACCAGCCAGTATGCATTTAAGCAGAAATTGCGAACTTATTTTCAGCACAAATAAGCAGAGTCATCTCATAATACTCTTTTACTTTATTTATATTTATATATATATATATATGTTTATATATATTTTATATAGGTATGTTATATACCTGATATAAAATTATGTATGTGTAGTTTATATATTCGTAAGTTTATCTCTTTTTAATTTTTTTAATATTTTTTTTTTCCAATATGCACCTGCCATGTTATCTGGTAGAGAATGCCTAAGGCATTAAGTCCGCCTTTGTACCTTTGTGCATGAAGTATAAATAAAATAAATATATAAATAAATAATAATTACACAAGATTTCAATAATTATAGCTACATAGGCCAGCACATCAAGCTACAACTATCTGTTAAATTTTTGTGATAGATTTTTAACTTTATAACAAAAGGGTAAGGTTCATATTCAATTGAGAAAATTTGTCAGTTTGGTATGGCCTGATGTGCTGGCGTCTGTACATAAAAGTGTGACAACCTGACACCACTGGGTGACAACTGTGACAAGATGATGCCACTACACGCACGTATTGTAACCTCGCGGTAGTTCTACTGACGATTACTCACGCCCATATGGCCTAAGTCGATTTCCCTAACCGATCACTTAACCATAACTCCATTCGTCAACGAATCGTATGTTCGGTAAGCGTTTTCCTCAGCTACAAAGTTTTATGAATTTCATGGTTTTTCCCTCGTTATACCTATTGTTGGAATTCGTTAATAGTTCATTACTTCATAATGAATATCGTGCTTTTCCACGATTTTGTACAGCACTAACGTTCTGTCCATGACTTCGTCCACGTTAAATTCATGTACCTATACCATAAAACAACCTATGACAATAGGCAATAATGTACCTTTCAGCAGTCAAAGATTTTTTATAATCGGACCCCTAAAGATTAATGCGTAACTTCGTAATGCCATATTACCTCATAAATCAACAAAAAAATAAAATACCTTTGTCTCTTTATAATATTAGTATGGTTTTTTTTAATAAACTTTAAGTGCATTAATTATTTAAGGCCAACACCACATTCAGAAATAAAAGAATCAAAAAGAAAAGCTCACTTACTCAGTAGCGCTAATTATTAAAACAATTGCATCAATGGATGTTACCATTGATGCAATTGTTTTAATAATTCATTGATGCAATTGTTTTAATAATTAGCGCTACTAAATACACAAAATATAAGATTGATAAAAAGAAAATTATAAAATTGACAGTATTGGGAAAATTGAGAATATTGGTAAAATAGATAATTGAAATCTCTATTTATTGTTCCTACAGCTTGGATTCAGGCACAGTTTCTATGAGAGAGAGCCAGGAAATAACACTAGTGCGCGGAGATTGATTTGAAAATTGGAAATACTCGTTCTGCACGAATATTTATTTGGTTTGAAGACTTTATTCGTATCAATGGGTGATACTAATTGTACCTTATGTGGGTAGTACGAAAATCAACTCGAAGTGAATACTTTCACGTCAACACACTCGTGGTAGGCAGGGCCTACTGGTGACAGATGTCACATGTCTTAAAATCTACGGTTCTATTGAATTCCATATTCAAAATTGCCAAAACGTGCACAAAAAAGTACTGTCTACCATTGTACTCCGCTCACGTACTCTCAAATCTAGTATCTATCTACAAAGGAAGTGTCTTCGTGATCATAATAATGTGCTAGGTTAACAAACTTTACTGCTAAAAATATACATAAACACATAAACAAGTATTTGACATGAATGGTGTGACCGTTCAAAAGAATTGCACACAAGTCACAACGCAGGATGTTTGAATGTTTAGTATCCGAATTCGATCGGGTAACTGAGTTTATTCGCAAATAGAATTCTAAACAAAAATATGTTGATGGTCGGGGACATTAATTAAGAAAATGGAATAAATTTTCATTTCAAAACTGTATTAACTTACATTGCTATTTTTAACCGACTTCAAAAAAAGTAGGAGGTTCTCAATTCGGTGAAGGCTCCGCTCGCCCCTTGGATCTGGCCCCTTTCGATTAAAATGAACTCACCCCGTTTTATATTATTTTGGTGTAACGATTCGCCTCTTGCGGCCTTTCCTTGTAAATTTTACCACGCGAATTTTAACGCCATGTTTAATTTAAGTCTAGGTTTAGGAAAAACTGTGTGCGTACTTATAACTGCTTTATAGATTATGGATAATCCACATTGTTGTGTTTTTGACATTTTATTTTCACAATTTTTATAATTTTATGTTTGTTGATATCAAATCTTAGTACACTACCAGGAAAGCAGAAATTAACTGGAACTAGGTGCTTGAAAATATTGCAGCGCTGAAAATATTACATAAGGCTTTCAGTGAATCGATTTTATCAAAAACACGTGCGTATGAGTGGTATAATGCATTTAAATGTGGTTGAGATGTGGTGTAAGATTTGCCTCGTTCTGGTAGGCCATCAACGTCTTTCACTGAACTAACATCGCTATAATAAAGGAAACGGTGACTGAATATCGTCGTTCTAGTCTGGGAGAGATAGCTACTGAAATTTCTGTGTCTCAACAATCGATTTGTATCGTTTTCAACCGACTTCAAAAAAGGAGGAGGTTATCAATTCGTCTGTATTTTTTAAACGATTGTTTTGGCATGAAATGCGTTGCCGCTCGACTAGTACCGAAAGATTTGAATCGTCTGCAAACTCTCAATCGCGTAAAGGTTGCTAAAGACGTGTTAGAAAGAGTCAATTCCGATCCCACATTCATAAAACGCATTGTTACTAGTGACGAGACATGAGTTTACGAGTTTGACATGCAAACCAGTCAACAAGATTCGGAATGGCGCCTTCGAACAGAAAAAAGATGACGTAAAAGAAAATTCACGGCAAGTACCTACTGACTAGGGTTGCCAGATTTTTTTTTGATCCTGTAAGGGACAAATGCTCATTTTGGCAAAAATATACGCGATTTTAAATTTTTCCCCGGGACAAATTAAAAACATATATTTTACGTTGTTTTTATTGCTAGTTAATAGTTTTTTGTTGTGCACATCAGTCCATTTTAATGCCATCTGCGAAAAAACTGGGGATACTAAAGACAAACGATATAATTGTGTAAATATTAGGGATTTTACTCCTGGAAAATCCTTCCATTATTTTCTTCCACTTTTCAATTGACCCATGCTTTTGTCATCAAAAGATGTTGCAATTTTCAGTATTTTTTTAATAATGTGAAATTCGCGACGCAGTGTGTATTTTAATCGAATAATGTTGAAATACGGGACAGAGTCTGTCCCGGCGGGATGTTTAAAATTATGCCTGGAATACGGGACGTCCCGGGAAATACGGGACGTCTGGCAACGCTACTACTGACGTCGATTTCAAAAAGTGCGTCTAAAAATGTTTTGATTATTGGGTTATTCGTTGGCATTAGTGTATTATTCGGGAGAGACCTACTCTGAAGGCGATACAATAGATTTAGATATTTAATACATATTTTGTTTTTTATTGAATAATTCCTGGTACGTTGTTGACACAGTAGTCAGGATAGATAAGAAAATCTACGCGAACGAAGTTGCAGGTAAAAGTTAAAATCCTCCATCACCAGCACGCGTAGCATGACCACGCTATGTCTACGGAAGAATAGACATAGTGACAGGAAGAATAGACAAACTGTACTGACTTGTCTGGGGGCCAATTCTCGATTTTCGCCATTTATCTCGAGTTCGAGATTGTAAGTCTATCTCTATGTCTATCAAAAATATCTCTATCTCTACCAAAAAATGTCGAATTGAGCAGAATTCCGTATTCTCAGTCAAAATAGACATAAATGTCACGAAAATGTCAAGTCGAGTGAAGATAATCTTACCATAATGAAGAATCGCACGTTCCGTTTTAGGTAGCTATGAGTGAATGAATGATTTTGTTTAAAACGCGAACTAAACCTAATTATTTAAGTATAAAACGAAACGTTTAGTGTAAAAATAATCAGTTTGACAGTTGACTGTCTGTCAGTGGCAGATTTTGCGGTTCCTTCAAAACTTTTGTTAAGTTTAGTGTTTAGGTTTACATTGTTTAGATTTTTATTTTAACATGGAGGGGAAAAAATACCCCAGTTCTGAACAAAAAAGGTTAGAAACATTCAGAAACTTTTGTCGAGTTCGACACCATCTCTAAAACCGAGAATTGGCCCCCTGTTCTTGCTCGCAGTATGTCTATTCTTCCGTAGACATAGCGTGGTCATGCTTCGCGTGCAGGAAGGGGTTGTTTAGATCCCATCACCATTTTGATTTTTCTTTTATATTAGCTCTTATAATTTTCAAATAAAAGCTGTTATAGAGTTGAATTTCATAAACACTTGTTAATGTTCTTGTATTGAACACACATTTGGACATCTGTAAAACTTAAACTTTTAAATTAAACTTTAAAATGCGTGACTCTACCTCAAAGTTGTGACAAACAAAATGCATATTTTTTGAGTTTTCTTTATTTTGTAGCGTAAAATTGTGTAACTAGGTATATCAACGACACCATCCTGAGCGTGCTCAGCCACAAGCAGCGGTGTGATTCTGTAAGACCTAGGCTCATTCTAAACTTCGAATCTGAATCCGCTGTGAGTTTCTTGATTGGCATTCTAAAAACTCGGTTGATATTCGAATTTACACTAGCGCCACCCTTACGAGCGTACCAGCGAATTGAACTAAATTGACAGGGAGATTTTGACAGATAAAGTATGAGATGACGAAGGAAGTGGCATTCTGTAAGGTAATTTCCCCGAGCTTTGACGCTCACTTCGCAGTCGAACCCGATTCAGTGTCAAATATGTTGTATCAAGGTCATTTTGAACCTTATGCGAAGTAAGAGTGAATAGCGATGTGAGATGCGAGTTGTTGTTTGAATTTTACAGAATCGACCTACTGGACAGCCCTCTCCTCGGGCACGGACACACGAGTCGGTACAGCACAAAGCGAAGCATAATTAAAAAAAAAAACAAATGCTAATACAAATGAAAATTAAAAAGCAAATACAATCACGAGATTGTAGGTATTCGTTATTGAATTTGTATTTGCTTTTGTGGCTTCACACGCAGTGTTCCGCGCGGTCTATCTGCCTTTTGTTTGATAATTTGAGATTTTTATATCCTGTGAATAACGCGCAGTGGAATACATAATTGTTAGTTTTAAGTTTCACTGTTTGTCTGCCATTATTATATAATTGTTAGTTGTTCCAAATAAATCAATTTTAACCAAATGGAATATCTTGATTTGCTTGCTATTACAATAGTGTCAGAATGGTCTATCATTGATTTCATAATTGTTGATTTTGACAAGTTTGGTAATCTACTAATATAATGGGGTCATTATGACTTTCCAATGATCAACCACTGACTCGCCATTGAAAGAAATGATGTAGAATGGCAATCTCGTACAAAATGACAACTAAAATTTAACCAATTCCTTTGATCAGTGACCTACCATTAGAACGTCATTGTGCAGTCATTGCTTTTAATTCGACCGACCAATGATCGACCATTATGATTTAGCAGATTACGAACTTTTAGCAGAATGACAATGGGATCGTGTTGGAATGACGAAAAAATAAAAATAGCAGACTTGGCCCCCTGGACCATGATCTTTTATACATATAAGGTAATGTCACCTTACATAAGTTACAAAGTTCACCTTAATTATAGAATCATAGCACCCTTTTTTAAGGACATAATTATAGTTGGTATAATTAATGTTAATCTAAGTAGCTCCATAAATATGATTTAATTATGATTGTTCTTAATTGCTTGTTTAGAACAAATTGCGCTAGACGCAATCAAGTAATTATTCAGTAATTATGAAGAGTTTATAAATGATAGATAGTATTTTGGTACCTAAATACCTTCATCCCAGGATCAATAAACTGGCAGCTTTTCTAGAGTTTTGCTGATTTAACACTATAGATGTTCAGTGTGCCGAATACAACAGTACACGCCGCGTGGGTCCATCGCGTCCGTGAACCGTAACCGGTACACTCGCCCCTGCCTCTTTCTATGCGCTCTAACTTAATGGACTTGTCTATGGCCAACGTGTATTGCAGGCTTATGTTGCTCTACTTATCAGGACTTGTCTACAGGACACCAAGGAATAGAAAAAAAGCTTTTTAAAAAAAAAGAAAACCGCCTTCAAAAACTAAAAAGTGATAAATAACTTTAGCACAGAACACACATTACTTTACTTTCGGAAGTCGGTGACGGTGGCTTTGTGATTGTTGTTTTGTATTGCCACCGACTTCCGAAAGTAAAGTAATGTGTGTTCTGTGCTAAATTGATTTATCACTTTTTAGTTTTTGAAGGCGGTTTTCTTTTTTTTTAAAAAGCTTTTTATTTTTCGCGTTTTAGACGTGCGTGTTGCCCATCCAAATCCATTAAGAAACGGCGACACACTTAAATAAAAGAGATTGACTTACAATCTCTTTTATTTAAGTGTGTCTCCAAAGATTGAAGAAACTAAAACGTCGTCTAAGTGTTTTTTTTTTTGGGAATTTGTTGATTTTCTCAGAAAAGCCTGTATCAATTTTGGTTACTCTTATACGGGACCATTCCGGAATCAATTTTGAATTTTCCGTCTATATACGACAGAGTTATGCCCGAATATACATAAAAAAATATATAAACATTCGAATTGATAACCTCCTCCTTTTTGAAGTCGGTTAAAAAACGGAGAACATGACATATTTTTTTTTCTTTCTAAATGTGGGTAGTGGAAAAAAACAACTGTTTTATTGTCATTGAACAGTGTATCTTCACCATCAGACTCTTCCAACACTCTCCTGATATCTTCGTCGTTATAGTTATGCATATTTATTATAGGTCTTACCACATTATTATTTCCAATTATAATTCACACAATAAAAATTGGCGCTCAAACGGGCAAAACACTTTGAATGTGAGTTGTCACTTTAGTCATTTGACAGTTGACAGAATGTAAAAGTCTTTTTTACTTTCTCTCAATGTCAATTTGTGACCATAAACAAGAATATGAATAAAAAAGGTTTTTTTAAATATAATTAGCCGTTCACAAGTCCACGGAACACGCTAAGTGTACACGCTGCTTCTACTCGACAAGTCCGTGTACCGTACTCGGGACACGGGTAAAAGGTGTAATAAACAGATTAATATGTTAATAATTAGGCATATCTATCCAAAACTAGTTATTTTGTATTGATTTGAGCCAGAATATTACAAAAATTAATTTGGACATTTGGGGTTACCGAAAAATTATGTATAGGGACAGTTAACGTGTTAATTACCTAATATTATAATTCTGTAAATGTTTATTTGTTTCTCCCGCGAGTAACATTTTTTTATTACCATACAACCAGATATTGGGCTGAATCTGTAAATTGCAAAAAACGTAACAATATTTGATTTTCGCAGGCTACCCTGGCGTTTTGAATAACCTGAAATATTCCTAAAGTTGATATTAAGTATTCCGCTATGAGATTTGTCGCAATTGTGTCCAAATGGCATTATCCATGGAAAAATAATACCAACAGTTTTTATAAAAACTAAAAAGTAATTATTATCTAAAAAGGCCAATGATTTTAAATGTGAACTCTTTAAAAAAATAAACGACGCCAACCACTAGCCATTCCTTGCTAAAAATAAAACAGGATGCCTTAAGTTTTTCTTTTTAATCTTTTTATTTTTCTGATATTATGGCTATCGTTTATTTTTTTTTACACTTAAAACGCGCAGTGACTTTTATAGTTTTCACAATGCAACCTTTTTAGGACTAGAAGTTTTAGGTCATGCAAGTTATAAAACCCGCCACAGTCATGTAAGATAACAAATCAAGATGGAGGCACATTGTGGGTACACTTTGGTTTGTCATCTATACATGACTCAAGCTACGGTCACGACTACATGACAGATGACAGACTTTTATACGTAAATAAAGCTCATAAAACAATATTGTTTTTTATTTCCTTTGCTATTATGTTCCTTGATCCATCTTAATTTACATAGTTAAACTTCTTTCTCTAAATTCCTTGTATATTGAGTCAATATATATCAATATTATTGACATAAGATGACAAAAACGGCTGGTAGACTCTTCACGTGACCAGAGGGCTGGCCTTTTCTTGAGCCAAAGAATTAACATTGCCATTCAACGTGGTAAATGTGGTAATGCTGCTAGCCTGATCGGCACTTGTCCCATTGAGAGCGACGCGGACGAGTTTTCTGATGCCCTGTGAGCCCTCTATAATTGTACATAAATTATTAAGCTTTGTTTATATTTAATCCGATTGCTCCCGGCTGTCATTTGTAGATCTTTGGCAGTCGTTATGGATAGTCAGAAGCCAGAAAGTCTGACAACTAGTCTTACCAAGGGGTATCGTGTTACCCAGTAACTGGGTTGTGAAGGTCTGATAGGCAGTCGCTCCATGAAAAACACTGGTATTCAGCTGCATCCGGTTAGACTGGAAGCCGACCCCAATATAGTTGGGAAAAGGCTAGGCAGATGATGTTTAATTCGGTTAAGTGATTCGAAAATTAATAAAAATACCTACGTAACTCCCCAAAAAAGGAAGATCGTCGATCGATTCGTAGCTTGACGCGCAGGGCACGATTTTGCTATTTTGACGTGTCTGTCAAAAGGTTAATATAAATTATATCTATACTAATATATAAGGAGGTAAAGTGTGCTTGGTTTTTTGCTTGTAAGAGACGTCCACTGCTGGACATAGGCCTCCCCAAGGGGTGGCTTTTGAAATAATCGCCACGCTTGACAGGCGGGTTGGCGATCGCAGTATGGTTGTTACAAAGGCACAGAGAACGCTGCTGCCCGTTCTCTAGTAAGTCCTTTAGTCGCCTCTTACGACACCCACGGGAAGATATTATGGGATGGTGCTATTCTTTACGTCCGACACCACACAGACAAGAGGGAGGGAGAGGTAAGAGGTAGTTTCTGGAAGTACTTGTCCAATTACAAAATTGACCGATAGAAAGCTACGTGTGACATGGACGCGTTGCGTGCAGAAGCCATTCCTAAATAAATATTTATTTATTTATTTATTCACTCAACTTACAAATTTAATATATCTTTATATCAATATCATGTTGCACACTTAAAAAAGTGGTATGTAGCAAATTCTTTAAGTAGTCATTTTAAAAGGCTCTATTTCCCATAATATCACTACCATGATTAATTAGAATCAAAGTTTAGGCGCCAAAAACTTTACGTCAAAAACACAACAAACTCAAACACCAGCGATGTTGCCACAGCAAATAAAACAGCGGAACTTGCCACAATTAAAATATTAGGTCCGTAACTAATATAAAAAGGTTTGCCAACGTGTTAATTAAAAGAATTTAGGCGTGAATTATAATGATTTGCGACTAAAGAGGTCATGACGTAACGACATGACACTGTGTTTTGTAACATCACGAGATGAGCCTCAAATGTAACGCTATGAGTAGACCTTGTTACTACTTAACGGACGATGAGCACGACGAAGATGTAGAGAAATTGGAAGTGGCCTGACAGACTGTTATGGACCGGAGAAGAGATTGGTTAATTGGAACTGTAGAACTATTCTACACAATATTCTTAAATTTATTATTCACTTTGAATGTTTCTATAGTCAAGGTGGCCTAATTAATACTCACAGAAAACTTTACATAGTAACTTCTTACAATGTCAACAAAACACAGTTCAACTAGTAGCAACGCTCCTAGTTTTAATAATAATAGATATCTTTAAACCAAAAGATAAACAACAATCAACAAAAAATAACATTCAACATCCCTTTGTGAATACAATACCACATACGTTTTTCAGCCGATAAGCCCCATCTAGAAACTCTAAATCCTAATTAATAAATATGCAAACGCATACTAAGCGCAATGTATTATTATAATTATTTAGTTAATCGTTTCATAAGGTTTCGAGAACGTCTTATCTGAACATAAAACCAAGAAGCTTATACTAAAGGTGAATTGAACCCGTCAAAGAATCGAGTGAAACCTTCTTTGAAGACCTCGAAACGTGCTTCTATTTTCGCCAGGGTATGCTGTTTCATCCAGGTCACCCACAATTATCAGAAAGAGACAGCATTATTGCTCCTTCTTCTTCATCTTTTCGAATCGATGATTCTTTTTTTGTAAGACTAAGTACTTGAGCCTAGTAGTTAGCCAGTTCAAGCCAGATTTATCGCAGCATTAGTGGCGTTTTTAATATCTTCTAAGGGGCAGGTGAAGGGGCACTTTGGGCCCTGTAGTACCTAAGTGGGCCATTGTCTGCAGGATCACCGCACTCAGACTGGGTATCGGTAGGATTTATAATCCCCCATTTGGTTAGGTTGCGCTTACAGCGGCTTGCTTGGGAGCGCAATCTATTGAGCACTTTCCATATAGGCCACTGCAAAGGCAGATGGCAGCGTTCTTGCAAAAGTCGTTACTATCTTAACATCGGCCGTCTGTTCGCAACTTCTAAGTAAACGATATGATTAGCTAATTATAAGTAATGAGAACCTTCTTGAAAGGTTCGTTAAACAAAATGGTCGGTTATTATCTAATTGTTGAGATGGTTTTGTTGCAGATAAATATTGCGCTGTAGACAATGATATTACATACCTACAGAAAGCCTAGTATACACAGTTTCTTACTTAATATCACAACAAAAAGCTTTTTCACTAAAAAAGACAACCTCTTTCAAAATCTAAAAAGTGATAAATAACTTTGGCACAGAACACACATGACTTTAGATTTGTTGTGATATTAAGTAAGAAACTGTGTATACTCTTTGTGTATAAAGCTTTTTCACAAAAAAGGCGGTTGTCTTTTTTGTGAAAAAGCTTTTTATATATTACCTTTTAGTACCTTTTTATCATCCAAATCCATTAAGAACCCGCAACACAGTTAAAACAGAGGTACCTACCCCAAAGATTGAAGAAACTAAAACGTCGTCTATGTAGATTTTTTTGATATTTTGCAGATTTTTCAAAAAGAGCGGAATCAATTTCGATAAAATTTATATGGGACCACCCCTTAGGCATACCCTATCTATAAGAAAAAGAATTTTCAAAATCGATTCAATTTTGCCGGAGAAAACGCGGTTGAAAAGTATCACAGATCCATGGATCAAATCAAACTACAAAACTATTTTAAAACAGTTACGACCTTGTGCCCGCTGCTTCAACTTTTGACCGCCTCAGTAATGTATAGATGACAAACCACTAAGTGCCCAGCACGACACGGCTCACACGGCCACAAGTACATGACAGACTTCTATACGTAATTCCATAGAGTATGTAACTTAGCTTGGCGCCGAGGGCACACTTTTGCTTTTTGAGGTGCCCGGTGAAAAGGTTAAAAGACATTTTTTAAAAGCTTTATAAAATTAATTGCCCCATGGGGTATCCGGGCTAGAATAGCACCCACCCACTTCATCCCGAGGGTGTCGTAGAAGGCGACTAAGGGAAAATCTGAAAGTCGGACAGCAGCGACTTCCGTGTACTCAACAACTAAACTGCGATCCCCAAGACGCCTGACAAGCGTGGGAATTATGGCAACCAACCCCCCCCCCCCCCCCCTTTGACAGAGGCCTTTGTTTAATAGTGGACGTCTTTCGGCTGATGATGATGATAATGATATTAATGAAATGAGCGCACAATCTCTGACTGTGACAAATTGTCAAACTCCTGTAATTGGCTGTTGATATTTCAATCAACCAATCACTTATACTTACACACGTTTGTCATATTGACATTTTGTTCAAGAAAACTGGAATTATTCAAGTCCAGCAGTAGCGCTACAGCTCTGTTAATTATAAAAAAACTATGAATATATATTTTTTAACTTTATTTTAGACATCAATGACAACTGACATAGGTGAAGGAAACAGGACTTAGAATAAAATATAAGTTGAAATTCGGATATGTATGGTTGAAATGGTCATTTTAATTAAAGATTTTAAAGGCACGAGCTTTGATCACCACAATCACCACGCTTGCCGCGTTGTGATCAAAGCTCGTCCTTTCTCTGTATGCGAAGAAACCCTGCAGAGGGACAGTCATAACCTAGTATTTATTATCATTATCAACCGACTTCAAAAAAAAAGGAGGTTCTCAATTCCACACGTACCTACATTTTCTGTTTTTTTATGATGAGTCTTTTTTTAATTATTGACCTTAAAGTGTCGGTCCCATATAAATTTCATGAAAATATTCCACCCCTAAGGGTAGAAAATTAAGGGATGACTGAAATTTATTGGCGTCACCGTTTCGTAATTTATGAGTATGATAAAAAGAACGCAATAAAAAACCAAAAATATATATATTTTTTTTTAAAACCGCCTTCATAAAGTAAAAAATAACTAAATTCGCAGGTCGGTCGCAATACAAAACAAGCAAAAACAAAGCCGGACCTGCGAATTTATAGTATTTTTTACATTTTTTTTACATTTGAAGGCTTTTTTTATAAAAAAAGTTTTTTTTTTAAATAAGTAAGTACCTACTTGGTTTAGAGCGAAATCATAAAAGAAATAAAAGTTACTTTTACAAAACTTCACTGTTTAATAATGAGCCGTAATGAGCAAGTAAAGCTGAAAATTACACTTTATCTGTTTTTTTTTTTTTACTTACCTTTAACTTTTTTAATATAAATTCTAGTAAGCAAAAATCTTGTTGTGATAAGGTGTATGTTGTGGATCTCTATCGTCCGGAAGCTCCCACGAGAACCACTCTATTATCATCAATAGGTACCTAAAATGCGGTCTGGGATAATATCATGCGGTATTTTTATCTCGCTCCGATAAATTTGTTGTTTATTTTTTTTATATCTGTTTTAAAAGCTAGGTACGACAATTATTTATTAAAATTGAAATTTGATTTTCCAAATAAAATAATTTTACAACAGATTTTACGAAAATCTTTGTTATTTTTACTAAATTTGTAGGTACCAATTAACTAAAATGAACATAACGAAGCACAATTTAAAAACAATGAAAAATTAACTTTAAAGCTTAAAAGTCAAAGTCAAAGCCAAAGTCAAATCATTTATTTCAATTAGACCATTAAAAGGCACTTTTGAACGTCATATTGTAAAATTTGAATCTAGTTGCCCATTCCAAATGGTAGTTTCGTATGGAGAAGAATGGGCAAGAAACTCCATACATACTCTTTTAAAAAAGGGTGTTTACAATATTTTCATTTACAAGAATGATTATGTTATGTGAATACGATGTATCTTATATAAAAATCACTATATTATGGTATGTACAAAGTATCACAAGTTAAGAAATGACAGCTAAGTTATGTACATAGACACACAGTGTTCACATATTTACAATTAATAATACAGTAGACGACTACTTCTTCTATTCCAACAAACAATGAATAGTGTGTGAGCCAGAGTAATCTATTAAGTACAATAAAGAATAGTTTGTATATTATATGTAGTATTAGATTTAGTCATTTCAATTAGCAATCAATTGATTTTGTCTATACTAAATTATGTCCTATGGAGCCGGACCAGCATGTTCCCAAGCATTCTTATCTTGGATATAATCCTCTAACTTATAGTATGCCTGTTTACAAAGTCTACCTTTAATGTATCTTTTAAATTTTGTTTCATTTAGTTTTAATATATCACAAGGTATATTATTGTAACATTTAACAGAGTACCCCATAAAAGATGTGTGTACTTTAGATAATCTAAAAAATGGTTGAGCTATTTTATCTTTATTTCTAGTATTAAAATTATGTCGATCACTTAATTTATTAAAAAGATGTATGTTTTTTCTTACATACATAATATTTTCATAAATAAATTGACAGGGCACTGTCATTTAATTATTAATCTTTTTAAACAGTTCTCTAAGAGATTCGCAGCGACGTAGATTATAAATGGATCTGACAGCTCTCTTTTGTAAAATAAAAATGGATACAATGTCAGCAGCCCGACCCCACAGTAAAATGCCATACGACATAATACTGTGAAAGTAGCTAAAATAGACCAAACGAGCGGTTTCGAAGTCTGTTAACTGTCTTATCTTTCTAACAGCGTAAGCGGCTGAGCTTAGCCGTCCCGCAAGAGATGTTATATGTGGTCCCCATTGTAACTTCTCGTCTAGCGTGATCCCCAGGAAAACCGTGTGATTAACAAATTTCAGTTTTTCTCCATTCAACGTTTAGTTTTCACTACAAATTAAATTTTTTATGACTTTTCTAACTCGTCATCCTAAAATCAAGTTAATTTAGGTGAAAATAACAGCAATTAGGAATATTATTGCCAAACTTTTCCACAAGAGGCGCCACCGACCAATAACGTAAACAAAATGACATTGACATGATAACACTTTTTGTCTGTGGCGTTTTGTTCATTTTTAAGCGGGAGCAAAGTAGCTCTTTTCTCCACTAGACTTTTTTACGGGCAGTAATGAGATTTGAAATTGGAACATGAATCGTTCATTGAAATCAAACGCAAATTGTATAAATTACTGGCTGCTAATGTTAGCTGTAAGGCGTGGAGAGGCGCGATAACTCAAAAAAAAAATAAGCGCGCGATTTACTTCCCTGGTTCCCTGTTCTTGTAATCGGTTCGGACTTTATTGTATTTTGCAAAAAAATAAGTAGTACGTCGAGTTCTGAAAGTGATAGTGCATTAACTCCTGAAATAATAAAAATAGAAGCTAATAACGTCATGCCAAACTACGAAATCGCGGGAGAAATATTTTCTCATAGTAGGAGATGAAAAGTAAAATATATGACTCGAGAGCAAAAATATTTTTCCCTCAGGCGATCTCCTTGAATCCCTCGCTACGCTCAGGATTCTAGAATCCTTCGCTTCGCTTTGGATTCAAAATAGCGCCCTCGCCATAAAAATATTATTTTGCTCCCTTGTCATACAATCTACTCTACTACTTATTTCATCCCTTCTATTCGAAAAAGTCTCGTTTTGTGTGTGCAAAGTAGCACGTTCTCTACTAGACTTATTAGCGGGCAGTAATGAGTAGAGCGCTTTTGTTTTAATAAAAAAACAAAAGAGCGCGATTTACTTCTCTGTTCTTGTAATCGATACGGACTTTATTGTATTTTGCAAAAAAAATATTCTACGTTGAGTTCTGAAGTGTCAAGTCAATGCACTATGCATTGCGCCAGTGTATCAAATATAAATATTTTGTACCTAATTGACCTTTTTACTTGCAGCTTTTTTAATTCCGGAATTGTTAAACGTCCGTTATTATCATCCATTTTTGATAATATATTACAAGAAAACACTCATACCCCAACTTATTTAAATAGGAATTTTACCGCGCATAAATGTAGTGTTTACCTTAGAGTATGAGTGTTTATTTTATAGTTCGGTGGCGCCCTCTAAGATTAATAGCTTTGCGTAAGCAACCATATTGAAAACAAAGATTTGGATTAGCAATAAATTATCTACCATCAAATTCGCCTTTAGTAAACCAACCATTTTTCCTCTTTCTTATAGATCCTCTTTATGTTTGTAGACCATACAATTACTAATAATAATAAATGTAGTTCTTTAGAAAATGGCACAAAAGAAAAGCTGATTGGACGAGAATCTTTGTCCACTTACTACAGAAGAATTTATTTATAATGTTAGAACAATGAGTTCCTACCTAGTTGGTCATAACAAGTGCAGTTTTCGAGTTCAAGCACAACAAACGATTGAACATATACCTACTTTAATTCCAGCCACAGAAGTAGTAATAAGGTAGATATGGCGTTAATGTTCCAAGCGTTTTCTTAGACTGTTGATATTTATCGTGCGATCAATTTCAGACCTTATGTGACTTGAATCTAATTCAAAACTAAATTATTGGCATTTATACTGGTAGCATTTTCATAAGGACTGTTGCTTTTTCATCATCAATATCAGTCTGTTGCCGACGTCCACTACTAAACGTAGGCACGTAGGCCTCCCCCAAAGATCGCCAACCAACCCGGCCTTGGGCAGCTCGCATCCGATGCTATATGTACGATCAATTTCAGACCTTATTTTACATGAATCTACATATTTAAACTGAAAGAATTTAAAATCGCAATTGTTCCGACTTTTTCGGACGTAGACCAGGTACTGATTCAAATGCTTCGTATAGTTTTATCCCACAAATCATAAATTGTAGTTCCTGTCCAAAAATTTTAAGTCAACGTAAAAAAAACAAAACAACGAACAGAACAAAGCCACCGCCACCGACTTCCGAAACTAAAGTACTGTATGTTCTGTGCAAGAATTACTTATCACTTTTTAGTTTTTGAAGGCGGTTTATCTTTAACATCCAAATACATTAAGAAACGGCGACAGTTACATCAGAGATTGAAAGACCTCCAAAGATTGAAGAAACTAAAACCTAATTTACGTTTTTTTTTTTGGATTTTGTTGGTTTTTTCAGAAAGCGCTAAATCAATTTCGATAAAATTTATATGGGACCATTTCGGCATAAACCCCTTTCGAACAAAAAAGAATTTTACAAATCCATCTGAAATATGACGGAGTTATACCCGAACATACATAAATAAAATACAAACATCCGAATTGATAACCTCCTCTATTTTGAAGTCAATTAAAAAACAACAGTTGAAGTAGGTACTGTTTAAAAATATTTAGCAATGTCAATATTATGGGTATAATTTCAGTATGAGAAAAGCCTCTCAGCTCAGTAGGACAATTATAGGCTGGACTCAGTGGCGTGCCTAGGGGTCAAAGGTAGGGCAAGCCCGACAGATGTCAGATGTCGGATTAATAGGTGTGCTTTCTTTTTATTGTCTTGGCTCTTGCATTATTGATTGCAACCTGGCTTCGCCACTGGCTGGACTTATTACTATTATTAGTCAAATGGTTCAAATGGGTTTTGACCACTGCAACTTCTGTAAGTTTATTTAGATTCTGTGGTAAGTAATTTTATTACACATACCTAGTCTGTCTGGCATCGGTCATATACTCGCGAATGACAGTTCGTCGAACAATGCGCCTCCGTGCGAAGAAACTATATTATGATAAATATAATATATTAACACGATTGTATGCAATTAGTAGGGAAGTGAAAATAATGAGATTAAATATGTTTTAAGATACTTTTTTTATAAATGAGTAAAAGTGTGAAAATAAGACTTAATTTCCTATTGCGCTCAATAAAAACAAAAGAGGTTTATAAATAGTCCTTAAACTTTTACCGTGAATTCAATATCACCACGATTCTAGGCCACCAAGATTCAAATTTGATCGTCGCTTATTGAAAATAATCAGCTGATCCTTACTTCCTCCCTCCTGTATGGAAAGAGACGAAAAATTTGAGATTTTGGGGATCCAGAACCATATAAACCGACTTCATGGCCGCGTCGATTTTTGGATTCCATTGTATTTAAACCTTAGAATTTTACTTCACCAGGGCCTCAAGTCTGCTATTACTGGGGGTTTATCATTGATTTCATAATTGTTGATTTTGACAAGTTTCGTAATCTACTAATATAATGGCGTCATTATGACTTTCCATTGGTCAACCACTGACACGCCATTTAAAGAAATGATATAGAATGGTAATCGCGTACAAAATTACACATGAATGATAATCTCCTAAAATTTTGACAGTTCCTTTGATCAGTGACCTACCATTAGAATGTCATTGTTTAGTCATTGCTTTTAATTCGACCGACCAATGATTGACCATTATGAATTTAGCAGATTACGAACTTTTTGCAAAATGACAATGGGATCGTGTTGGAATGACGAAATTGTAAGAATAGCAGAGTTGGCCCTCAGATTAAAACCTACACATAAAAAAAATCTCAAAAATGGATAAGAAAAATCATTATTCAGCCAAAATTATACCATCCCATGCCGATTTCAGCTACGGTACAGTTGCTGCTCTAAGAGTGTGTGCTTAGGTACCTATTTTAGCACTGAATATACGTGCACAGTAAGGACACGTCAAAATACTATTAATAGTTAAAGTGATAATGTGTACTTATTTGATTATTCGGTATCTCTTGTCTAACATCGATAAATGAGTTTTTTAGCAAGTAGCAACTCTTCGCACAACTTTTGCTGTCTTAAAAATCTCGCCACTGATAAAACGTGATAGAGTGGCTTTCAAACGATTAGTGGCCATACCATTAGGCATAATCAATCAATATCTATTTACAATATATTCGAGATAAATTAATTGTTTACCGACTACAAATCTAATTCTTATATCTCAATTACAGATTATGGTAACAAAAATCACAAACAGTCGAGAATATAAAAAAACATATAAGTAGAGCCATTACAATTTTCTTTTATTCCCACCATTTTCCATCTACAACATTTGCACAATTTTCTCGACGAACATAGGTGCCTACTATGTGCATTTAATTATTTATAAAGCGGTTTATGAGGTGAATGTATTACTGTTCTATACCTAACAATCAAAACATGGTAGCACAACAGATGTTCTCTGGCCGCCATATTTGCACAAATGTCGTTATTATGACGAATAAAAACTGCGCCGTGTAGTGTTTTCTCTTATTTATCTCGTAGTATACAAAATTAATTAATATTATAAGATTTCATGGCCTTTGCACACTTCAATGTCATTTATAATAGTTCTGAACACGAAAATCTGACGTGGATACTTCTAGACTTGACGTGGATACTTCTAGAGTCTAGAAGTATCCACGTCAGATTTTCGTGTTCGCGCCTTTAGCGTAGATTTAAAATTAATAGATGCTCTAGAAAATTAATAGATGCTCTAGAATCTAGAGCATCTATTAATTTTAAATCTACGCTAAAGGAGGAGGAAGGTTATACCTATTTGTATGACATTGACATCTGTCAAATTTGAATCGAGATTCTTGACATTCTCGTGCCAGAATACGGGTGTCGTATTATTTTTAAGCAATGATTTACGTGGCTTCATTTTGTTTCATTATTTTACATAATTCAGTGTATGCTTTCAGCTGAATAAAGACTAGGTAGGTGAGTTACTCCTAAGAGTAAACTATGGTTAGGTATTACAGTTGTTTTTTGTAAGGGTGAGTCGAAGTGGTATTGTTAATCTCTTTATTTAATTTTAATGACTAGAACAATTTATTAGTTGAACTTGTCTGCTAAATTTAATAGGGATCTGCCGATCTATTCTGTAAAAATCTCCCTCGACGAATTCAAGTGAAGTGAGCTTGAGGTCAGTTGTCGTCACAGGAATTGACAGCTCAGTGCTCACCTTAATTCAATCTATTTCCAGAGTACGAGAAAATGCGCTACTCTTTCAACGCTCCGGTCTGAAATTATTGGATGATCATCGTGTGGTTGGTAAGAATAGTGTTATTAAGATAGTTGATAAGAAACTCACAGACTCCCCGGACGATTTCCACAAAGGAATCGAGGTCCAACCTACTAGTTGAATATTCAAAGATTCCCTGTAACATGCATCTTAAGTTACTCATTCATCTCTCATCTCATCTACTTCATAAAGTACGTTTGATATGATTCGATTTTTTGTTATTACCACTAAATAAATCGAAGCCTTATCATAAAACTGAGGTTAATAACTTCTGAATTTTAAACAAGATACCAGTCGGATAATTACAATAAATGCAAATGAATAATCATCATCAAATATTGAAACAGTGCCTCGAATTGAATTTAATTATTTTTAACAATGAGTTAATTCAGCCTAATTCAGTAAACGTAGAAAACTTATCAAAAGACTAACTTATTACAGTTTTTTTTTAATCCTTGACGTTGACTTTTCTTTTGTTTATTTTTTAAGTTTTTCTTCTTCTTCTTCGGTGTCACTCTTGACAGAGTAAGTCGTGGTCGTCACTTCAGGTGTTGGTGGCACGTTTCACGACACTTCGCCATTCCTCCCTTACAGCTGCCTTCCTCGTGCATTCATGCAAGGTGCCATCAACTGCAGCCCTGATCTGATCAGTCCATCTCATAGGCGATCTACCTCATGGCCTGGTACCTTCGACTTTCCCCTGAACCACAAGGCGTTCGATGGAAACATCTCCCCGACAACATATGTGGCCGAAAAAACTGAGAATGTGCGATTGTACAACAGTGGATAGACGCTGGTAATTCCGAGTTTTCGCAATATGGACTCATTGGTACGAAACTCCGTCCATGATACGCCCAGCAATCTTCTCCAACACTACATCTCTAGGGCGTATATCTTTCTGCGCTCACTTTCTCGTAGGATCCACGTTTCAGCGGCGTAAAGGAATATGGAGAACACAAGTGCTCGAAACAGGCGAATTTTTGTGTTTTTATATAATATGTTGCGGTTCCTCCATACTCTTCTCAGCTTCTCCATTGCAGACCTAGCAATCGCCATACGTCTCTTAACTTCGTCGACACAACCACCACTATTCGTGATCAGGGCTCCTAGATAAATAAATGATTGGACCACATCACCATTCGGCGATTTGCGTTATCTCTGTCGAATCATCATCGATCGACAATCATCATTTTTGTCTTATTGCGATTAATCTGGAGTCCGAAATCGAGGCTGACGCTTTCCATCTTGCAGAGAAGATCTTCCATGTGGCCAGCGCTAGTAGAAAATAAGGTTGTGTCGTCTGCATATCGTAGATAAGAGATTGAAAAGGAGGGGAGAAATAATACAGCCCTGACCATAGAAATCTAAAAAACAGGTCCCGACGGACTGCGGCTCCGGCGAAAGTGGTTCGATAGGATGTCATCTGCTCGAACTAATGCCGTGCCATCTTTATAACTTTCTTAGGAGGTGTACTAGGTGTCCTGGTGTAGCCATTGCCATCAGCGTGTTCCAGAGTTTTGGCCACTTTACGGAGTCGAATACTTTGGTAAAGTCAACAAAGCATATAAAAGTGGGCTTGTTAAATTCTCTGGCTTTCTCTATAATCTGCCGAACTGTTAGAATTTCTTCTCTTGTTCCTTTTTCCTTTACAAAGCCGGCTTGTTCGGGGGCAATTTCTTTACTCAAGTAAGCTTTCAGACGTTAATTTAATATGTGCAGTAAAATCTTGCTTGCATGAGAAATAAGAGCAATTAGACGGTAATTACTGCACGTCTTGGTGGAACCCTTCTTATGTAAAGGTACGAAGATAGTATGGGCCCAATTCTTCGGCCACCGTCCTGTGGTTTAAGTTTTTAGTTCAACCAAAATAAATAAATCCCTAAGATTACCAAATATCAAATACAAATACCTACTTAATATCCTTGAGGTTCAAGATATCTTTTGCCTGATTTTTTTATACTGCATTATAGTCAATAGTTCTATGTCTTGTCATTTGTATGGCATCCTGGTTACTTTATTTTTAGGTTATATTTTAAACCTAATGTACAGAAACTGTTGGCAAATCTCAATAAATAAATAAAAAAGAAAAGGTACCTAAAGATACCGGACTCTAGAACCAAAATTCCACTAAAGTTACCGGAATCCACGCATTAGTTCCTAGAGCTCAGTTGAAATACACTTCGCCTGATTGCTTATACATTAAAAAGTTCGTTTACACAACATAACAAAATAAAAGTAGGTAGTGTACACGTATGAGAGATGCGGATCACGTGCGATGCACCGGGGTCAATGCCCGCTCTGACAATATTGACACTCAAGAAGAGATACCGACTCAAACAAATAATGTGGTCAAATATGATAGGATGTGATCGGAAGAGGTCTTGTATCCTTACTATTTTGTTTATGGATAGAGTTTTTTTTAATAGAGCATAAACGTAATAGTTATCTTGATGGCCAGAAAAAAAATGTTGTAGAGTCGTAGCTTCATTACCGGAGTTCTTTTTTAACGGTATTTCAGGAAACGGTAAATTCTCTTTACAAAACATTCAACAATCATTTCACACGAGTCATACTTAACAGAAAAGGGTTTGCATTATTTTTAATTCGTTAGTTGACGTGTTTATTGTTGATTCACAATCAGTTGATTTGATAAATCTTTATACAAACGAAAATGATCTAGTCCCACATGTAAACAAAGGCACTAAATCTATCATAAAATTACAGAAAATACTATATCTCTTTACTCACCTAAACCGTTGTTTTTTTTTTACATTAGGTAACAATTATTGTTAGGTACTTGCTTACTGCGCAAAATATGCACGGTAGATCCATAATATCATGCGCTATTCAATCTATCGCATTATTACATTGGCATAACAGCAGCTGGTTGCATGATATTATTTTCTTTTTTCTATGCTACTACGCAGCAAGCGGTAACAGACACTGACCGGTAAATGTCCCGTGCTAATAAACGCCACTAAGAAAAAAAACAAAGATTCATTTTCGCGCCAACACTCTTCCGCCATATTGGTCGCGTGATGAAAATGATGTATTTTACGCGACTTTCATTCACTTTCGATACAGAAACTGTGATATTCATCATGTTTAGTGTTTTTCCTAGTTCGTTTCATTCCATTTTGTAATTTGTACGAATTGAAAATATTTATGTAGATTGTATTTCCTGCTCTTAACCCTTTTATTGTTAACGTGTGTAATCGAAATGGCTGGGAATAAAAACACAGTTTTATCCTATTAATCGTAACCACTTACACCAGGCTAATAGGTATAGGTACTTACGTTATAAAATAAAACAAACGCTGGTAGATATTTGGTTGGCGATAGATTATAGGTAAAATATTTACGAACCTCCGAACTCCAAATATGAATCCAGGGACGGGACGTAAGAATATTGTTGATATTCCTAAACCGTCAATTCGATTAGCTGTAAGATGGTTTTGATTAACATCTATTGTGTTAGGGGATTTGCAGCCACCCTAGTCTATATTTTGTAAACTAACTGTCCGAACATCCCGTCCACCTATTTTTTCCGTTGACGAAGCCATGTTTGTAAACGTCTATGTCGGTTTGTGAATGAAATTCGCACAGTTTCCGCGATTTGGCGGGAGAACGTGTCGGTAGGCAAACATCTAAACATTTTGCACGGTTATTAAAAACCTTATTGTTAATGCGCTTGAGTCTGAATTGAGTTGCAAGAGCTGTGGCACGATCATAAATCGCGTGAGGACAATGACTGCATCTTTGAAACTGTCTAACCGCACATGACAATAATTATATCGCAGTATCACGAAACTATGTTTTTTTTTTAATTTTCTGAAATCTATCTAACGTTTCATTTGGAACGTCATAGGTACTTATTAAACCAAACATGAAACTCGTATATCTACCATAATTCAGAAAAACAATAACTTATAATTAAACAATTAAATAATTAACACCCATTTGTTTGCATGGGCATTCAATAATCGATAACGAGGAAATTTATAAAAATAATTTAAAAATGATACCTTCCCCTTATGCAGCTCTATGGTTACCTAAAACTAAACCATGAATTAACGAGAATTAAGTAGGTACATGCTGATATTCGTATGAGTCAATTTAGTAAAATTGGCTGTTGTTAAAATTTTTGGTAATCCTATTTTAGTATTACACAATACAAATACCTACATAAATCAATATATTCTAAAGCACTGGTCTGTCATCCGACCAAAGTTAAAATAGAACACATAAGGAAAAGTGAAGATAAGGATAGCTTGAAGCATGTTCCTTTTTTTCATGGGGTAATCTTCAGATACCTATATACCCTCCGTCTGGGAAGAAAGAAGGGTTATGTCAGACTCTTACCGACTAAAACTTCACGATTTCTCCTTCTACCGTGAGTTTGGAGCCCGATATTCACCTGACGCATGATCCGTGCCCCCGGCTGGTGAAGCATGTCCCTAAATAACGTACCTAAATAGATTTAATAAATAAATCCAGTTTGTATAAATAATTATGGTATTATTGCTCCATAATGATCATTTCCTCCAAAGTGATAAAAAAATACTGCCAGATAAAATCGTTAAAAATGCACGATGCGGAGAAGTACTGAGATAAATTACGTGTTGAAAATCAATGACAGTATGTAACCTTTTATCAATTTTTAGGGTTCAGTGCCAAAATGGTAGGTCATTGTCTAAGATATCCAGAATAATCCAGATGCCATTCTATTATGGAACGATCTTCTCAATAAAAATAATTAATGACGATACCTGTTATATTGAAATAAGCCATCGCCATCTTGAATTAATTTAATGATCCTTTAAACAAAAATATAGGTAATGTTAATTTTAATTATACCTACATCACAATCCTTATTATTATTATTATTATTAATCATCACCTATTCAATATGATTTTGCATAACTATACAACTGAGCCATAATCAAATTATTCATTTTCTCTATTATCTTATCATTGGTAAGATAATTGAGAAAATGAATAATAATGGCATTGAACCTTGTTACATTTCTGTAATTTGTTCCTGCCTTATACATAGACTTTTATGTGTCAAGGGCCTATAAATCTTGGTTTTTCTGTCACCATTTGTCATTAGATACTGCGGTTGCGTACCAGTTTCAAATACCTACCTGTGTTGAATTTGCAAATGTATGTACGTATTAGGTCACTTTATGAATTGGTTCACTAATTAACTATTACTTTTTCCTGATCAATGAGTATACTACTGACAGTACTGACGTATTTAATGCGCTTGCAATGTGATTTGATCTGTTATCCTGTAAAAGAGTATCATGGTCCTCATGGATAGGTATATACATTCAGATGATTTGCGTCATTTACTCAAATGAATAATGTTAAATATTATTATGGATTCTTAATCACCTAATATTGTGGTTAGCGCACGTCATTAATTATGTTAATTTTCGCTTTACATAATACTTTATATAACAATAACTACCTACATTGACCCATTGTTAAACCATGGCTCATAGTGTTTAAGCTTCCAAACCGATAATTCGAATGTCTCATTTTTATTGTTGTATGTCTGAAGAAATCTATGATAAAGCTTCATGAAGCTTTTACATCTTACAGTGCATTTACATCTACATACAACTTAAACTTAAAAGAATCAAGATTTACTTATAGAAAGTTTTGACAAGAAAATCACAAGAGGATAAGCATCGATCACTATTAAAAGAACGGATAAGCGATTTCACATCAAGGTCTCAAACATTCAGATTTGCGTCACCTAATTATTTGTATGTGCCTATCTACTAAATTTGTGCACGTCTTGAAAACAGAAATTACTAAGATAAGTATAGGTAAGTTTATATCTTCTTCTTCGAATTGTGTTACGTCATAAGGTGTTGAAACAGCCTTATCTGTTAACGGAACATCGTTTAGGCACAAGATTTTTGAAGTATTCACTGTATCTAGTAAAACTGCTAATGGACACTAAGTAACTGAAGATAAGATTTCTTCATCCGTGTGTGTTGTTTGTTCAATAATGTTGCTATCAGATAATAATTATAGTTTCCTATACTTTAAACTGTATGTTGGAATAGTGCTCTCGATGCCCAGTGCTGTTCAAATCGATACATTTAATAATGAGGCCAAGCTATCGAGTTATTGATTCCTGAATGACAATGCTAAATTGCAAACTGTTAATCATGACTTGTTATATAATTCAATAGAGTTGACTTTGAAAAGTACCTAGCTTTCCAAATGAAATCGTGTTGAATAACCAAAAGAATAATAGAAAAGCTTTTCGTGATATGGAAAACCTTTCAATAATTGGAATTTACTTATAAAATGTTAAGTGATAATGAAGACAATGACTCGAAATCGATTGCATTTGAAATCAAACAGCAGTAATTAGGCACTAATTTGGGATAAGCTTATGTTCAAGGACACGATAAATTAAAAGGTAAAATTCCAGGATATCGTTAGTGAAAACGTTGACAACACTAACGATACACGTGTCGTAGACACAACCTTCGTTACAATTAACTAAATACATCTCCTTGATAAACTCACTTCCTTCGTTCCATCTATTAGGTATATATATAGGTATAAACCGATAAAGTTTAGTAAAGATTTGTACAAAAAACCTTGAAATGTGTTGAAAAACAATATTAATTTTATTGTTTAAGATCCGTATTATCTAGGCATACGATATCGATTAATGTCATGCCGTGGCGGCGACTGATATACATACTTTGTTTATTACCTACACGTTAGCTGTCCGACCTTTATTCTTTTGTTTCTGATTCGGTAATCTCATATTATCTTTTTTTAGGCAAAGATTTTTCTTATATGTTTTAATCAGGTCACAGATTAACTATGATCAGGTAGACCTAGCTACTGTACGATGTGATGTACCTACCTACCTACTTGTTGTCAGTTTTATCTGTATACTATACTGTGTGGACTACACAGCAAGTATACAATAATATCTTAAACTCAAAAAAGGACGTATAATTCCAAATTATGATAATCAATATCATTTAATTATTGCTTAATTCTGATAGTTCATCATCCAATTGCAAGACAAGTAGCAAATAAAGGCAGAGCAACGGAATAAAAGCTCAATACACACCGTACGATCTATCATCGTTAAGAAACGTATCACTAGTTCACTACCTTTTTACCCTTTTGGAACTCTATCATCTCTTCAATAAAAATAAAAATAGTCGACCAGTGTACAGAGACGTTGGCCACGTGTTGACAGATGGAGGGAGCCATGTTTGCATACGTTCGGCTGACCGATACCGGAGGTCGGATCCAGATGGGGCCCTAGTACGTTGATAAATAACTGATTTTTGTATTGGCCTATCGCCTCTTTTGGGTAAACAAGAGGTTTGAAGCACCTTTTAGAATTGTATCGGAAAAAGTTTGGGAAGATTAAAAAGTTCTGCTCAAAACGTACCTTTTTTTATTTAAATTAAAAATTCTCAAGTTGTTGTTGGTTTTTACCTTCTTTTGACGATAGCAATCAGAGTGGGTAAACTTATTATTATTTGAACAACGTTAATGCAAGATGAAACACCTGTCTTACGTCAATTAAAGCAGCTAGAGTAAATAGGTAGGTATGCAGGCAAATAATGATATGTTCCAAACTGTTTCGAATGATAATTTTCCGATAGATTTGTTGATCTTAGCATTACGGTTGTAATTTGATTCTAAATATGTGATTTCTTTTTAGTTTCAATGCTTTAAACTGAGCTGTTGACGTAACTGATTCTAGCATCTAAGGGTACTTACAATAACAACAAGGCATTAAATAAATACTTTAAATTTTCAAGAAGAATCTTTGGTAAAAAAAACTTTGGGGAAAAGATTGGTCTTTGTAGAGATATCAGGTAACAGGTTCCAGCATTTAAACACAAATAACGAATCTTTATTTACTCAAGGTCATCAGTAATATGCGTGTAATAATAAATTTAAACTATGCAAATATACATAAAGAAGTAGACACAAATTACAAAACTGACGCTTTCGCAATCCCCAGCGCCATCTTTCTTTCAACCGCCATTACAAATTGGGCGCGAAAATACTTTACTGATATTTTATATTTTTATTCTTGATTTGTTTTTCTAATACTATAACAGTGCTTCGAAACCAAAGTGTTCCGAGATACTTGAATAAACAATTGAATATAGGGCAAGTGCTAATTAAACAGTCGAATGTTGTCGACGATGTTTACCTACTCATTGATAGGGAATGAGAATTAGTTACAAGAAACATGTTTTAACGGCGATAATTTAGTCATCTATTCATGTTCTTATTGACTTTGTGTTATGGACATTGATAATTTAGTTTTAAGTCACCAAAGTCGAAGCTGTTAATAAAATAATGAGCACATAGGTAGTCAACTTGAAAGAAATTCTATACAAATAGAATTCTATAAAAAATAATTAATGTTATATACACGTAATACAATCCGAATGTCTCAGGATCATATAGAATAAAATAAAAATTGAATCATTTTGGACTCATACTAAAACAGGCACCTACTAGTTCCAATTCCAAATACCTTAACCTGTCATCATAAGTAATCATAACTTATTGGAAACTATTAGAGCACTCAGAAATTAGCTAATAATTTCTTGATTTCCTGTAGAAACATACTTAGTAGGTCGTCGTGCTTAAATCTACTAAATATAAAACAATATTTAAAAAAGAAATTTAAATTGAGAAAATCTACAAAATAAGTTTTGTGAGTAGTACCTATTTCTTGAGATAAGCTCAGCGCTTGGCTTTGTTAATATCGTTCCATGTAGTAGATAGGTATAATACTTAACTGGTAGGATGATCGATCACCAACTTACGTCATCCTTAACGAACACGCCTTTGCCAGTTATCGGTCTTACGTTACTTACAACAAGACACATAATCAAACTTTTCTTGAAAACAAAAAGGGCCTTTTTATTAAATCGTTAGTTTAAGTACCTACTTAAGTATTTAGTTGTTTTCGCAAAAGAGTAAAGATAAAAAAGACACGTTTTTACGATTAATTAAGATAAATTCGGGTATTTATTCGTTTATCTGAAATCTTTTTTGATGATAACACGACGTGCGTTTGCATTTCTTTCTTTAGAATTTCGATTAGCAGCAGGTTCATTGTCTGTCTACTAATACTTTGAAGGTAAATTATTCGACGTTGTAATAAAATGAATATGAAGGAAAATTCTTCTTGGTCACGTCATATTTCTGTTTCTAAAATAGGTCTAATTTAGAATTTAATTTTGTGCTAACAAACATTTAGGCTTAATTTAATTTTTATGTTTCAAAATTACTTAGATACCTTTCCTACCTAATTACCTATGTGCCCTCATTATGAAAACTAGTTTCTTGTGTGTATCGAATCGATCAGATTCGATACACTTTATCATTAAATTCAATCATATTGCTATTTATATTTGCAAATCAATTCAAATACCCATATGATAATTCTGCGTTTGTGACGCAAATACCTAGTCGATGATTTTAATTTTGAGAAGATAACTTTTACACATTTAGTGATCAAATAACCTGAAATATTATTTCAACTGTTGTGTAGGTAAATAATAATCAACCGCCATCACTGTTCTAATCACAAAGATAAAGCTAAATAAAGATTCGATAATGACGGAACCACTCGGTACGGCATCTCCACATTATTATCATTGCGCGCTCTCAGCGGTGATCCACCTGAACTCGCGCGGACAATCTCACTCGGCCGACGAAACGAATGACGCTAGCTGTCTCGCTCGTTCGCAGACCGCGCGAGATGCGCTCTCTCCTTCTCCCCGCGCGCCAACCCGCCGCTCTCGACCAATCGGTGGCCATCTTCTGCTCCCCCGAGAGCAGAGCGACAGTGCGTACTCTCATCACGATCACAAGGAGACGACATCTCGTCGCGTGAGGTTGTCGTTCCTGCGCGAGATGCGACACACGTTCGACGCGCGAATTACTTGAATATAGTGCCTTACAAATTTTAAAGTGTTTGTAAATACAAAATAATCCAAGACTGTAAATCTGTGCTCAAAAAATAATTAAGGTGTTTTGTGAGAGACTGGACGCTGTTCGTGTGTTGTTGGACTATTATTTTGCATTATTTCGGGCATCGGCTGATATCGCAAAAATTATCCACCATTGGGTAAGTTATTTCGATTAGATTACGATGCAAATTATCGTTTGTGACGGCGGGCGTCGCCCTGTGTTTTAGGTAGGTACCTCTAGTAATTAATATCGAGTGGGCTCAGTGCGATACGCGACATTCGAATGTTTTGTCGTCTCTTGACCCTAAGCCCTTGAAGGTGACTTGTGTGTTCAAAAAACAATTATTACAGAATATCGCTTCATTTAATTTTTGAAAATGAAGGTTTTGAAAAGATGATTTTCTATGTTTAGATATTTATTTTGTGCGCGAAAAAAAGAACGGTCCAAAAGAAAATTTCGGCGTTTGTTTGATTTTTTTTAATTTGCTTTTTTGCAATTTCCTATACGATGAACTGTAAGTGTTATAAAATGATGTGAATATACAGACTTACAGAAAAAAAAATGTGATCGATGCTATTAGCGTGTTATCAGAAAATATCGGATCGGACGCGAAAATCAATAAACGATGCATGTAAAAAACATTTATAATGTACCTATTTCGCTTTTCTAAATACCTACCTACCTGCGTTAAAATATTTTTAAATAGAGACCTACAGTTAATCGATCGACTAGAATACCTACTACTTTTAATTATGTAAGTACTGTAATGGTTTACCGAACTTTATCTTATAAAAAACGTTTTTATATCGAGATCAAAAAATTACACTTTCTCCGTCGGGTGTTCTCAAGTGAAGCTTAATTATTCGCTAAGTTACGTTAAGTGCAATTAAAGTTATTTTATCTTAAACGTTACATTTTAAGCTGTTATGTTCTCAATGCTTTGTGTATTTTATTATACTTAAGCAGGTATTTTTGATTTGACTTTGATATTGTTTCTCATAAAATTCCAATAAGCATGTGTTTCTGCATAATCTTTTGTAATCAAAAAGAGATAGGTAATGCGCCAATAGAAATAATTCTTAAACGTACTTAGTTACTGTAATTTCTAAGTTGGTATTTATTAAGACGCTCAAAATTCGTTAAACAATAATGACCCTAATAATAAAACAAATAATCTAAAAAATATTATACTAATTTAATACACCAAAACAGACGCAAGGAAATAAAATTAGTAAAAAAGAAGCGATATTCTGCAATTTATAATTTGGTACACCTGAGTCAAATACGACGGAACAAACCTCGTCTCAAAATTTTATTCCAGGAGCAAACGCAATTCCAATGCGTAATTTTAATGCTTTCCAGACTAATGAGTTCCAGCAAGATTTCACGTCATTACTGATTGACCACAGCCTATCATAAATAAGGATAAATCAATAACATTCAATTGATTTAAGCAGATTAATGCTGCATAAATGACCAAGCATCGTCATATTTTATAGGAATATCCAAATGATTAACTTCGGGAAATTCAATTGATTACAGTAAGTATGTTTAGGATCACCAATCCATCTACCAAGTTTAGTTATTAACACAGTATAGGTACCTACAGTAATTTTAAGATCCAAAGTGCAGCATTGTTAAATATCAGACCATCTCCAACGGAATCAGTTAATTTCGTAAATGATTACTTTGCTAAAATTGGAAAAGAACTAGCTGAGCAAATTGGACCCAGGACTAATAAATTGCCCTCTGATCAACCTAACATTTCCCCTGGGCAAACTAATACCTTTGTGCTATTGGACACGGACCCAATGGAAGTTGAAGGAATTTTGATGAGCTTGAAATCATCCAGTGCCCCTGGATGGGACAATATTTCTACTAGGTTCTTAAAATATGTTTGCAAAGAGGTAGTTCCCATCATTACCCACCTGGCTAATCTATGTTTCAAAAATGGCGTTTTCCCTGACCCATTAAAAAAATCAATTATTACACCGGTACACAAGGGAGGGAACAGAGATGATGTCAATAACTACAGACCCATATCGGTCCTACCAGCCCTGTCTAAGATTTTAGAAAAACTGACTAATACGAGACTCGTAAACTACTTAAATAAATTTAAAATAATATCATCCAAACAATTTGGTTTTAGACAGGGAGTATCCACTGAAGACGCAGTTGCTGCCCTCAGCTCATTAGCTACCGAGCATCTCGATGCAGGGAAAAAATGCCTGACGGTATTTCTGGATCTAAAAAAGGCTTTTGACACCGTCTCTGTTCCAACCCTTGTGACCAAGCTGGAAAGAGCTGGAATAAGAGGAACACCCCTCAATTTCTTCAAAAGTTACCTGTCTAATAGAATGCAGAGGGTTAAGATAGGGACATACATTAGTGATGATGCGGATGTATCATTCGGCGTGCCCCAGGGGAGTGTACTGGGCCCCACATTATTTCTAACGTACATCAACGATCTCTGCAACTTAAAAGTCAATAGCGCAGACATTTTTTCTTATGCCGATGACACAGCAGTCGTTTTTTCCGGGAATGACTGGTCCGATGTCAAACTCAAGGCAGAATTGGGCATGGTCCAAATAACCAACTGGCTCAATGACAACCTTCTCACACTAAACACAGTTAAAACCAACTACATTTGTTTTACCATCTCGAATCGCTCACAACCAAATGAAGCATTTAGCATCCAAATACACTCATGTGATAAAGTTTCTAAAAATAACTGCAGTTGTCCTTCGATTAGTAAAGTCTCACAGACTAAATATTTAGGCGTCATGATTGACCAAAAATTAACTTGGTACGCTCACCTTGAGCATGTAACGGGAAGAGTCAGGAAACTGGGCTGGATATTTAAAACATTGCGACATGTCCTGCCTACAAATATAAACAAAAAAGTAGGCCTTCACAGAAATCTGCTAAACGAAGTTTATGTGGCACTTGTGCAATCAGTATTAGTTTACTGTATCCCCATATGGGGTGGTGCGGCAAAATCAAGATTTATAGACGTTGAACGGGGACAACGAGCACTACTAAAAATTATGTATTTTAAAAAGATAAGATACCCTACTGACAGTCTATACCAGATTAGTGGTCTGCTTTCTGTTAGAAAACTATACATTACATATACGGTCCTAAAAAAAACATAAGACACTTCCTTACGATACGAACATCATAACTAAAAGACGAAAAGACATGATTGCTCAAATCCCACAAACTAAAACGAAATTCGCTGCTATGCAATACAACACACGTTCTGCACAACTATACAATAGGATAAACAAAGAAATATACGTATACACTAAACAAGCTCATGTATGTAAAAAAATTCTAATAAATTGGATTAAACCATTTCTTTATGAAGACATTGAGGCACTATTGCGACACAGAAATTAATTCACTCCCTTCTCTCAACACACACACACTCACAAAACACACAAACCCACCCTCATCCCCATTTATCTATACACAAGCAGTCGAAAATTGTTATAATTATTATAGATATTAATTTAAATTACATTTAAACATTTCCACACATACATACACACACATACACACACACATTTTGTTTTGTTTTTTATTTTATTATAATAAGTACTTGTTTTTGTTTTTACTTGCTGTGAAAGAGCGGAGTTTCCTAATACAGGCATTTGTTTGCTTACAAGGAGGCTCCAATCATAACCGTGCTATTGTATAATTTTGGTTATGAAATAAACAATTTTTATTTTTATTTATTTTATTTATTATTATTATTAAGATCAATTGCAGATACGGCTTTTATTGCAAACTGCAGCTTTAGCAAATTGATTGTTTATAACGACAAAAATGTGGTACATAAATTCCTAGAGTAACTAGATGATATTTAAACCTTGGTGATGAAAGAATAATTATAAAAAAGGTTATAAACTTAAACATAGGTAGGTATTTAGAAAATTAAAAATCTTTCCATTCCAATTCCAAATCGATGGTGACTTTGGACAAAGTCATCAACCATCAATAACATAAATTACAAAATATAGATCTTTTATCTTGTTGAGAAACAATGATTCGAGTAAGTGTTATTTTAGATACAGTGTTCAGATAAGTAATTGCTAGATAAACTGTCAATCTCATCTCCCATTGAGACATTTGTCGTCCATTATCTTAGTAAATGTCTTCTATCTCAAGTGTACGATAGCCGTGGTGTGCTCTTTCGACAATTATGTAAGAATGCGCGCACATTATCGATTAAATTTTCCGTGGCGTTTGTCAATTACCTACCTGTATAAATAAGACTAGCACATAGCCCGTGATTTCATCCGTGTAGATTTTTAACTTTTCCTACAAACTCAACATCCAGTAGGCTCACTTTGAAAGTATAGTTAAAAAACGAATTACGTCAAAGTTTATTTAGGTACTTAGGTTCGCGGTCCTGAAGTTTTACCTAGAAACCATATTTTTCATACAATCTAAATCGCTCCTTTTTTCTCCCAGTCAAGGAATGAATTTCCAAAGTCCTTTCTTAGTGCCCATCTACATCATAAAAATAAACTGTGTGCAAAATTTCACGTTTCTAGTTTCAGCTCTCCGACTGTGTGAGACGTCAGTCAGTCAGATATAACTATATAGATTAGAAAACATCGTTATCTTGAGAGTTTAGATTTAGACAAAATTTGGGCGTAATTGGTGATATTCTGAGTTACTCAGCTCTTAAAGAAATAATAAAAAACGAGGATAAATTTAACCTATCTTATGTATAAAAATCTTCTGTGCGTGTGTATGAAAGTGAACTCCTCCTAAACGGCTGGATCGATTATGATGAATTTGTTCGTGTGTGTTCCAGTGGATTCGAGAATGGTTTAGATTCACAGTTGGACCCGGCAGGTGGCGCTATAGTCGGGTTGCAGGACAATGTCTGCCAGGCCCGCTAGTAGTCTATAGATTCTAATAAGATTCACCAATTACTAGTCATCCAATACCTCTCTAATAAGACTCCTAATCAAAATAAATCATCATAATATTAAAAGTATACCATACAAATTAATTTTTTGTCTGCGCGACTTATCGTATCTTTCACCAACCAGTTGCAATCGTGCGCAAACGCTTACTAAACTTACGATTACTATCAAACAAGACAAGTGTTTATCATCATCTGCAGTAATGGCCAGATTGCGACAACCAGCCTCTTAACTTCAAGATATTACAACTTTGTCACGGACAAGTTGATAATAGTATTCGGACAGATGTTACTGGCTTATCTAGTAATTGTCGTATATTTCTACATTTGATTGTGGTAGAAGGTGATTTATATCTACATATTATCAATTTGATATTAGAGATACATAGACGATGCATTAGCTAATGTTTTGTTTTTAATTGAAGTCTGTAAGTTCCACCTGTTCCAATGATTATCTATACTTTTTTTTAATCTGTGTAAACGCTGATGTCTCAATGTTAAAAGAGCAACGTTTACTTCGCAACGTGGTAGTTAGATGCGCTAAGTTATTTCACACCAAATCTTTAGTATTCATCTCCTAATATATGTTATTATTTCTTATTCTTAATTATTATTCACTTACTTAAATTAGTGGACGCAGATTGTAAAGAAAACAGAAAATTGCAAAGCAAAGTCGTGATGCTTTCGGAAACAGAAAATTTAAACTAGTTCTCTTATAGAATTCTCCTAAAACTGGAGAGTATAGAAACCTGAAACGAATATTACAAAATCCAATAAGAAACCTTGGAAACTTCTCATTACAACATCACAAAATTTCATAGGAAACATACGTGATACATATCACCTTCTCAAACTTGTACTCAATCTACTTGACAAAAATACATGTAATAATTATTGGTTAACAATAGGTAGAGATTAGACGCAGTCATCGGATCACGTCTACCAACTGATAATGAAGAAATCCTTGTGACTCGTGATAACAGAATCAATAGTGCTTTATTTTATTACATTCTTAATGGAAACATGGAAATGTGAACATGATTTTCTTTTATGTTACCATAACAGAAAACATAAAATACGATAATTGTTCATGTCATTTTTCATCTTTATTAGGTTTCAAATGTTTGCACAATTTTGAGAATGACCCAACGGCTTTAGCTCCATTATTTAATTTTAATGTAGGTATAAACTTGGCACTACTGATTTCAAAATTATGTTGTAAGTACCTACCTAAATAGCATTGTGTTCTTATTTTGTTAATTAATTAAAAAACACATTTCAAGATACCTAGGTTTATCATTTGAAAAAATTGTAGCAGAAAATCTATGATAATTACAGCTCCAATTAAACTGTCTTCGTAACTTTTGACTTTAAATTCTAATAAGACTAATAAAATAACTTAGTTTTCGAAAAGAAAACACAAGAATCTTTGTTAGCTTGTTTTTAATTATTTCCCCTCATTTCTTTTCACCAAAACTTTATTATTTAGGGTACGTATACGATTTTGTTCAATAGCCTCAATAAAAAAATATACTTGGCCACCATGCTTTAAAATTATCATTAGTTTTCACTTTTATTAATAAAATAGGTTTTACCCGCGACATCGTCCGTGGTATCGTCATCGTAGAAGTCAAAGTTAAATCCGTTCTTACCTGACGTTTCCTTCCTACCAAAGAATCATGGCAGGATTTGTACAAAAAAAAAAGATGTTTAGAGAAGTAAAAATTCTAATTCTTATACTCTTGGGTACCTGAAGAGTATCTTCAGGGATATTCAATATTTTAAAACCCCGCAAAAAAAAAAAAGGTGAATAGATTAATGATAGTTCATTATTTCAGAACGAAACGACGACTGACAGTAACAGTGACACTGATAGTCGCCGTTTTGCAGTTGTTACACTGAAATTGCATCGTTTTATGGAAAATAATGTCATAATTTTTTTTTCCACACCCTTGTCATGTCCTTTGTCTGCCAATTTGATAGACCCGTTAACGTCGCTTGTCACTTTCTTTTTTTTATAAACACAAAATGGGCATCGAGGTGAAACGAAAAAGTGTTATTTTTATTTCGTAATATATTAATTATGCAGGGGTTTAAAAATATGGTGAGTATGGCAATCTACTCCTGGTCTATTCTTCACATTGGAAAATATTTGAAACCTTCTAAATTATTTTCTTTTTGCAAACAACTGAATGTATGGATCTCGCCATGATTCTTTCAGCTTTATAGGTGAAGTCGTCTTCGAGATTTCGTATTTAGTCAATGAATGAAATGTCGCTTCTATATTAAAAGACTAGCTGATGCCCGCAACTTCGTCCGTATGATAGTCATTAACCAGCGGGTTTTTTTTTTAACGGAACCCTATTTTTTTTCTTATTCTTCTATAGCCCATTTTACTTCTTATAACATCAGCTATCTGCCAGTGAAAGTCCCATCAAAATGGATCCAGCCATTTCAGAGATTAGCCGGAATAAACAGACAGACAAAAACTTTTAAAAATTGTTTTTTTTTTAAAGTTGAATTAAAAAAAAGCATTTTGACATTACAAACAGATACTTCAAGTTTATTTATTTGTACAGATATCTTGTAAGTATGTAACTAAGTAGGTAGGTCGTAGTAAGATACTTCACAAGTTACAATAAATTCAACAAAAAGTGCAAAATCAAAATAATCGAATCCTCAAATGAGTAAACGAAATCAGTTCTTATAGATAACCACAATTCATTGTTCAAAGCAAGCCGCCTACCAAGATAAGTATTATATTGTATTACAATTCCGAGTAAACTGTAATCCTGATCATCAAAGGCGCCGATGAGAGTCGTTTTCAGTGCATTTAGCGTATTTAACGAATGGTTAGAACTTGATACAAGATGTGAATGTGAAGTTTCCAGGCAAGGGGAATGTTGAGATATGTCACACCACAAAATGTTGGGATAACTACCGAAAACAAATTTTTTTTTTGCTCCACTAAAGTTAAGCAGGCAAGGTAAAGAGGTTTCAAATGCCTAGATTAAAATAAATAAATAAGCAGAAATATAGGGCGTTAGCGCCAACACTCAGCTATTTAGCAACCGATTTTTTAAAACATGTGTTGTAAAATAGGAGGCAGTGACAGACGCCAGCACTTCAAGCCATACCAAACTGTCAAATTTTTCCAATAAATTATGACCATTCTTTTGAATAAAGTTGAAAATCTTTTAGAAATTTGACAGATTGTTGTAGCTTGATATGCTGGCCTCTGTACAACTATTACTTATATAAATACTGTATATCCCTAACTCCATCCACAGTCACACGATGGCCAATGCCATTTTTTTCTCGATCTCACGTTGGACGAGTGAAGGCGCGGGCGTGTGGCCCTCGATGGACGCGTGGAGCTAGCATTAAATTATAAAATTTCTACATTAAATTAAAACTTCAAAATAACGGCAGCATTTGAACAACAAATAATATTTAAAAAAGTTATCGATCAAGATTTAAATTGGATAAATTAACGTTATCACCTTACAAAAATCCAGTTCTACCAAAAACTTACTAAACTAGATGTAGGTAAACAGCATAACGTTAACTACATTAAGTAACGAATAGAGTAGCAGGTAACTACAGGTAATACATAACTAGTCGCATGCCAGCCACGGGTTATTCGCTCGCATTGTCTGGACTATAATAGGTCAGACGCGCGTGCGCTGCACTAGCGAACGGAGTAGGGTGGCTGTGCGATGCGAGGAAAATTTTAGGACACAAATTGTGCAGTTATTTTGTTGGTTTGTTTTAGTAAGGCAGGTTCTTTGATTGAAAGAGATAATTGTGATAATCTAAAATTGAGTAAAGACACTCAATTTTAGGTCTTGATTTTAGAGTCTTTGATTTTACTGAGGTTAGCAGCCCCCGTTGAACAGATTTTAACATGCTTACCTCATTTAAATGTTAATACATTGAATCGCGGCATATACTGCACTTACTATGTAGTAATAATAAAACCCCTAATGTTATACATATTTTCTTAAACGAATACCTACTTCAGCATTTTTTAGCATTTCGTTATTAACAAAGCTAAAAATAAACTCCAGTTAAGACAATCCTTGCAATGGCATTATTAGCATGTCAGTCGATTCAGTTATTAGCATACATTGTCTAGATTATAATAAATGGCGAGACAAGCGGGCGCACTGAACTTACAAGCGCAAGCTAACTGGGTACTGTGGCTACATTTTGGAAAGAAAATTAAAGATATATTTTTCCCCATTAGCGGGTGCATAAGTTATTTATTATTTAATCGAAATGAATTCACAGGTTTATCTTTGAACTTTGGTCATTTTATCATTACAAATAACGAATAATCTTAATCTTATAAAAAATCAAATGATTTAATCAAATACTGCTGAATAATTAGGCCGTAAATAATCTTTCTTTCCATCTTAGTATTATAAATAACAACAGTGTCTGTGGTGGAAGATTTAAGTTATTTGATAGCTAGCTAATATTTTGACTACGGTAAAAGCTATTCTCATCCCTGGTGCGCTGAATTTCCGCAAAATTAAACATTTATTTCCAAAATTAAAAAGAGTTACTAAAACAGTACAGTCTCAAGCAAGTTCTTAATGCTGGCGGCCCCACCCAACAGATAGGTGTACGTAGATTAGGTACCCTCATTTCTCGTCGATCGATGATTAGCGTCAAGTGCCGCAGGAAGCCGCAGATAGCGAGTGACTCAATACTCTTTGTCACTTACAAGCTTGTTGTACCGAAAATGTACAGTTATTTACTTTAAGTTTTGTTTTTTTGAGATCTTGCCTTATAATCATGGAAATCTTCATACCTAAGTATAATATTAGATCGCACAGCAACTTATATTCAGAAATGTTTAAAAAGAAATTATCTGTCTTGATGGTCCAACCAACTGAGCAAAGGTTTAGAATGCTAACCTTTTCTAAAACATCCAAAAATAGCCATCAGTTCATGACTAAAGTAAATACACATTTTATTAGATCAGGAATTCATGATATATCAATTGGTCTGTTTACTACAAAATATGAGGCTTGAAATAATATATTTTACATTTATTTATCTAAAAGTATAATCAATTCAATAAGAAAACCACACACGAGGGCATGATAATACCGATTTAAACATAAAATTTAAAAACATACGGGTACCATACATTATTAAGAATACTGAATGAAAGAACATATGAATTATAAATTAAATGAAACTCCAGTAAGCCGTTCAATTTGTTTTCTTTTTCTCTTTTAGAATGCAGTAACCATAGGTAATTTATAAAATTCAAGGATAATTCCTAAAAAAAAAAACTAAGTAAATGGTAATAGTTAGTAGGTTGTACTAGTTTGAAATTTACTTATAAATGTCGTTTTTCTAAATGGTTCGTGAAATTTGATCTATGTACTTAGAAAAATAATAAACGTTTGTTTATTTTTTCTTGTTTTTATAGGCGCAGGCGCGGTCGACCGTCGCGGGTCATGCAGGGTGCTGCAAGCGCTCCCGCGCCACCCGCGGCCGAGCCGCCATCTTCGCAACGTAAGTACCTGTTTATCACTTTTTACTCAATGATCATGTAACCATTATCAAGTTTATTCATAAGCATTCTATTCATAATTCATACAAAGTCATCGTCGGCTCAATCACCATCAATTAAGATTAAGACTTGACATTCTTCGCATCTCCGTTGCAACAAGATGCTTATGCGCTCAATGACAGCAACTTGACGACTGATGGCGCGCACGCGCGGTATCCGACACCCGAGCATTTATACGACTACCCTCATATTTAATTACAACGTTTTAGAACAGCTGATAATGTTTATGAGTTGGCATCCGGTATTGAGCGACATATCGGACGGATTCTTCATTATAGTTATGTAAAATAGCCGAGGCTTGCAAGCAAATTTTTATTGTCTATTTTATTGTTACTTCAAATAGAAGCAATTAAACTAAGTATATTTTCTTATCTATGGCGTGCCATCACAGGTGTGTATCGACAATTGTTATTTCAAATAACATTTACGGCACTTAGAGGACACTTTACTAGAAAATTCTGTCTTCATGCAACTTCTGTTCTTTTATATATAATAATAGTTTAAATATCATAATTCTTTGGAAACGTTTAACACCGAGTAACAACCTGACTTTAAAAAGAGTCCCAAAAGTTACAAGATGTCCATTCAGACATGACTGCACTGATTTGTCAAATCTGTAAAAGCCCGAACACGTATTACGATATCATTAAATCAGATAACATACTAATTACATATCGATTAAATTCTACCCAGACCATCCATGACCCGTCCTTCAAATTCTTGTACCTACGCACGCGGTATAATAAAGTCCTAACACCCACTGTTCAAACAACAAGATTTAACAAAACCAAGGCAAAGTTTCGTAAGCCAAACATAACACAAAATATCTCATTAGACACTCATTAAGACAATCGGACACGGAATTCGGTTTGCTCAGCCGACGCGGCAATCTCTCGAGAGATCCTAACATCCTTTTGTGTCATACACTTGTGTCAACAGACATCTTAAGGCCATTCATGCAGACAACGGTACCTTAAACCAATAGATTCAGTGATATCTAGAATGGAACTTCAAATATGGACTATATGAAACTTTTTTCTATGAATTCTATATTCACCCCTAACCTAGTGGCTTTTCATGCTGATATAATGAGTGAATAAAAAAATGTTGCGCACGTCATTTACTCGATTTTTCTTAGTAAAATGACCTGAAAATGTTTTCTGGAAATACTTGTTATGTTTCGCCGCAGTTTTTTCTTTACCTAACTCCAAATAAGTATTTTTAAATTAACGCTAAAATCAAGGCCTAGATAAAGAAAGTAGAACACGTAAAATACTTTTTAGTAAGATAAATATTTTAACAACACTCCAAATGAATCACATCAAACAAATGCTTATGTAGCAGTGTTAGGAAATCACAAGGTGCTCTCTAGATTAGATTTACTAATCTACTTCCTTTTTCCGTTGTAATCATGCATGACTATCATCTTAGAAGGAAATGTGAATCAATCTACGTAGTATATTCACATTTATCGATTCTTAATGTTTCACACGTGCCATTCCTTAGGTCATTGATACAAAAACAATGAAACCTCATTTCTTATTTCAAACGACAATAACTCTTAAAACGTTTAGCATAACATTCGCATTTCCAGCTACTTTTATCAGAACCAAATGCAAATAGGCATTTATCAACACTTTAAAGTCTCACTAAACATTTTAGGTACTCTCAATGTCCTCTGACCGATTAGTACGTCTGCCGAAGGTGTAGCACTAACGGTACTTTATCTGATAACCTATTTGTGTCGTCTTCCGGTCCTAATTGCTGTTTGTAAATACAAAACGGCAAATAATGACGAACCCGTAAAGGACTGCTACAATTTCTTGTAATTATCTTGTCTCTTTTTAAAATATCAAGGAAAAACTACCTATGTAGTTGTTATTATTCTACTAAAGATAACAATATCTCGCGTCCATACAAGACTAACTGGCCAATAGCTAATTAAATTTCAAATAAGGAATTAATAGAGAAGTCACTGGCTGATAAATTAAGCTGAGCTCCACAGAGCGCCCCAATACTTAGAGGAATAATAATAAGGCATTGTTCTAAAATAGCAAACACTTTTATGCATCAATAAAGTTTGTCACTGCTAACTTCAACATAAAACTCATAGAATAACACGCTTTCTTTGTCTATTCATAGACTACCTATAGTTATTTTTTTTATTTTCTATGACTTAAACTGTCAGGTGCGGAGCAGCTGAACAAAACTTAATATTTCCTTTCCTGTGTAACTAATTTCTTTGTGTACTACTAGGTGCATGTTATGATTTAAACAAAACTCGTAAAAAACTACGTCAATGTGACATCTGTATTACTCTTAATTAAATCAATAAGCATCCACCATCCACGTGTATGTAAAATCTATTGTAATTGAAATAACTTTACTATTTTATGGTCGTGAATACATTCTAGCAATACTTACCTAGCTTTGTTTTTATAATTTTGTAAGCACGTCGCGATTTTATGAAAATAAATTCATCGTTTTTATTGAATAATCATGTCCCGGGAATTAATTCGGGATGGAGTCTCTACAAAAATAAAACCAATAATAATTATAAATAAAGTTCTTTTCTCTTGTCTTTAAAATAAATATATTGCTTACACAAACACACACACAAATATATAGAACCCTATTACTAAGACTCCAATGTCCGTCTGTCTGTCACTAGGCTGTATCCCATGAACCGTGATAGCTAGACAGTTGAAATTTTCACAGATGATGTATTTCTTTTGCCGCTATAACAACAAATACTAACAACACAATAAAATAAATATTTAAGTCCCATACAACAAAAATGTTTTTTTTTTCCGTTTTTCTGCTCGATGTCTAATGTTGTATATAGATAATGGTACGGAACCCTTCGTGAGCGAGTCCGAGTCGCACTTGGACAGTTTTTTAATTACGACAAGCATCTTTTTGTCCATATTTTTTTACTTAACCTGCTTTATCATTCAGAAGACAATAAACCGTACGCTTGTCTGTCTGTCCATCAATCAAGACACCAAACTAACTCAGTGTCAAAGCACTCAGCAAGAAATATGTGGCATCACTTACCAACCACATCACGAACACCGGGTCGACGGTCCTGCCATCTCTCGGGCCCTAAACGAATTAAAATTCAATTATTCACATCTCTACTGCCCAGTACCCCCCTCCACTTCACCCCGCGACTTGCGTATGCGCCTAATTGGGACGCTTTTCCGTTCGTAGAAAGCGAGCGATCGAGTGGAAACCATTTTTGGGCGTGCGATTGATCGATTTCGTATCGAGATTTCGTTTTATCGGATGACGTCAGAATGCAGGTACCTACAATGGGATCTTTGCTAGCTGTTTGTTCTGTATTGAGTGCTCTCGAGATTAAGTGCTCACTGCTCTTAGTAATAGAGGAATAGTTCTGAGTGTGAAGGTACACAGAGTTTAGATTTGACTTAAAGAAAACCCCGATTTATGTACTTCAGAAACAGGTGTTCACTTCATTCCAAAATTCCCTGAAATTCTTACATCAGAAACTCAGAAGCCCAATTTTCGTTATAAAAATCGTTCAAAAATCGCATATCACTGCAGCGAAAATTAATGTCAAAAATGTAGATAAAGAGGCATTTTTGACAGATTAAGATAATAATTATGCGAACGTTCCTAAAACTTAGTAGAAATACCTTAACAAAATATTGTTAATTCGATTCAAGAGAATTGCCTCCTCATCATCATCTGCCTAGCCTTTTCACACCTATGTTGGGGTCAGCTTCCAGTCTAACCGGATGCAGCTGAATACCAGTGTTTTATATGGAGCGACTGCCTATCGGACCTCCACATCCCTGTTACTGGGTAACACGAAACCTTCTGGCTTCTCACTACTCATAATGACTGCCAAAAATCTACGAATGACAACCTGGGGGCCAAGTCTGCTATTTTTATAATTTCGTCATTCCAACACGATCCCATTGTCATTTTGCTAAAAGTTCGTAATCTGCTAAATTCATAATGGTCGATCATTGGTCGGCCGAATTAAAAGCAATGACTGCACAATGACGTTCTAATGGTAGGTCACTGATCAAATCATTTCTTATTATAAATATTATCTAGAATATTAATTATGAGTAGGCTGTTAACAATAAGTCAAGATGTATAATATGTTTGAATCTGCATGGCGCACGTATATTTTCTGTGAAGTATAATAAGTTTTTTATCAAAATCTTTACGCGCCCCTTGAAATTAGCGTTTTCATTAAGTTGAATTTTAAAATAATGTTGGTTTCAGTAAGACATACAACGAAAAGTCGCCATCTTGACAAAGTTGGTTTTCCCAAATACATTAACAAACCGCTATAGGCGTACTTTGATTTAAAATAGTAAATAAGAGAACCATTGCTTCGCCATATTGTCTGTAATTAGAGTTCCGTAAATATTTCTGTAACTGGACTGTTATTTTATATTGCTATTAGGTACCTATGTCTTATTTTTATGTTTTTTGTTTAGGTTAGGTCAGCATTGAAAATGTAATATTTCTGGACGTCGATCTCCTTACGAACAAAAGGGATTTTCGAGCTTTTAAAATCTTAAGGTGGCCTTGGAACGAAACTCTTCGTGAAAATTTCTTGTTGTCTCACAAATGTCGTGCATGTAACTATAAAGTTTCAAAAAGTCTTGCAAGACGGCCACGACACTTCTCCACACGACGACATATATTTTGATTGATCCCACTCTAAATGGAAGACAAAGTATTCAAAACTATTCATGTTCCTGTATACATGACCGCCGTACTGTTGGAAACTGCGCGCATGTCGCGAGCGTAGTGTACTTTTTATCGTGGGCAAGACATCAGGAAGAAATAGATGCACCAGCAAGGTTTTAAGACGATGTTACGATTGTATTGAATAAAATGTGAAAATAAAGTGTTTTATTTCTGGTTATCCTACTTAGCAATCTAAAATTAATATAGATAGGTAACCATTTTCAGGAAGATCATTGTGCATTTTTTTAAGCGTTTTATATATTTAAAAGGATGTGGATATACGAAAATTCGTTCTATTTATATTAATTCTTGTTAGATAAAAAAATCCCATCGTTTTGAGGAATGCAACTCATCTCATTGGGTAGTTAGTATTCATGGTCTTTAACAATCGGAAGTGGGAACTCGTTTCGTTAGTGATCGCTAGTGGGTCACAGGTCCGAACAAAATGCCCGTTTATCTATTCACAGTTGGCAACTATTTTGTACGGAACCTTCCTATTACTACGATTCGTTCTTCGCCAGATACAAAGATAGAACCCGACGTTTTATCTGAACCTTTCGTTTGTAATAACCACTTCTTTTTAGCCGTTTCCATTCATATAGACCCATTTTTTAAAGAAAAGAAAATAGAATACCACGTCGGCAACGAATACGACACAACAAAATCAAAATGTCCGTACCGAGACTATGCAAGACCAATGTATTCTTGTACAGGACACCACGAATATAGATTTGGATACTAAGTAAATTATATTAAACCTTTATAATCTTGTTAAGATTATAATAATATTGGATTATACCACTATAAAACCGCTCCGTTTTACTTATAATTGTTCTGAAAAGTGAATTTATAAACCCTTATATAACCAAGTAATAAATACAAATAGTTTCCAGTATATTTAGTTCTGTTTATCACTTTTATTGGCGTACTTTACTTATAGTAGTTCTATAATGCTTCTTGTTAGCAGTTATAAGTATAGCTTACCAGTTTATTTACTCTTGAGTGCATTTACACCCTCGCGATACTTTTATAGGTCACCCAAGCTTATAATGCATCCTTAATTTGGACCTATAAGTAGTTATAAGCTAATGTATAAGATTAGTTATACTATAAGGCCCAACTCACTCCATGCTTGCTATTATAAGCGTGGCAGCAAATACTAGAACCGTTAAGAGAATATTATAAGTGTTGGAGGCCTATAACATCTGCACTATAGGATAATTTTGCTGCTTGGGAAACTTGTCAAAATCAACAATTATGATAGACCATTCTGACACTATTGTAATAACAGACTTGAAGCCTTGGACAAACGGCTTCACGTGTTCCCTAAAACATTCGGCTTTGCTTCCTAAAAATCCAAAACAAAACACTCACGCGACGATTTGTTACAACGATAATTGGATCATCATGTAATCTTTAGCATCATGTCAAAATAAGTTTTCACGTAAGCATTGAAACAAGAAACCTGAAACACGACCCAAGTATTGTTAGCATCAACATATTATTTTCATCCACCAATTCCAAGTACGCCGAATATGTCTATTTTCTTGGAAAAACATACGTTAGCTTTAACACTAGATATTAATAAACACATTAATGATGAATATGATACCTCAGTCTATCTAATAACAGGTAATTAAATCGGTGACTTCCTCCGGAATGAAAACAAATACCACATTTCATAATATGGAGATATTTTGTATGATAACCAATTTAGAATAAGTGTAAATGACATTGGTTCTTAATTGGACACCTAAGAGTCTCCAATGCAATCATTGAAATCTCTGAAACTCAGTTGGTAACTCATTGAAAGAAAACCTCACAGATTTAAGTAGTATTTTAGAGCAGGAAGACACTCAAAATGAAATCAATGCAACTGATAAAATGTAAGGATCCTGAAATGCGCGTTACCTTAGAAAAATAATTAAGACATACATTTAAGTTTATTTAAACTAGGACTAGTATTTTTGAATAATATTCAAGCTTAGATCTAGCACTGATATTTAAAGTCATTATTTCCTTCTTTTTGGAAAACGTTGCCCTACACTTGAATTTTTCCTATTTTGCCTATAGTGGGTGCGTTTACAAACATACAAATTCAAATACCCATATCCCACACCTGTATCAACTACCTGTAGACCATACAAATGATTATTCCATGGGCAATCGCTCAACCATCAAGGAATCAGTGCAGGCTTTGTACAAAAAATAATAAGATGTTTAGAAAAGTTGAAATTCTAATTCTTATATTCTTGGACACCTAAAGAGTATCTTCAGGCATTTACAATATTTTAAAACCCCGCAAAAAAAGTTAATAGTTTAACGAAAAGCTCATTATTTCAGAACGAAACGGCGACAGTAACAGTGACACTGACAGTCGCTTATCTTACACGTTTCGCAGATCTTACACTGATATTGCATCGTTTTAAGCGAAATAATGTTACAAATCATTATTTTTCCACACACTTGTCACATGTCACAACTTGTCTGCCAATTGGATAGATCCGTTAACGTCGCTTGTCACTTTTTTTTTTATAAACACAAAATGGGCATCAAGATGAAACGAAAAAGTGTTATTTTCATTTCGTATTATTTCAATTATGCGGGGGTTTAAAAATATGGTAAGAATATGAATCTACTCCTGGTAATGTATTCTTTACATTGGAAAATATTTTAAACCCTTTTAATTATTTTTTATACTAATTAATGTATGGACCTCTCCATGATTCTTTGATTAATTCAAATAATTCTTGGGTTAGATAAACCGACCCTTAGATGCTGTTGTCTCTTCAACCAGAGACCAAAAGCAGCCCAGGAGTAGCCAAACGTCCCAGTAACCAACAGAACTATAACGTCCTATAAAATATTGAAGGCAGACATGAACGTGGCATCATAACTGCACCGTTACTGCGGAAGGCACACTCCTGACTTGCATTAATTAGGACGCCATCTTCAAACCATAAACAGTACGGCCACGGAGTGATGATGAGGTATAAAATGTTTTGTTGATTTTATTCGTTTTCTGTCGTGTTTGTTTTTCTTCATTCATGACTTGTCTTCTTGGTTTTGACGACACGGCTAGCGTAGTGGCAGTGTGATGCTGGGTGTCGTAGCTTCAAGTCCGCACGTATCAAATATTTTTTGGTCTACAGGGAGTTGTTTTGGGCACCCAGGAGCATCCATACAGGAGCTATCCTAGTGTGGGGCGGCTATAAAAATACAGACTTTAGAAGTGGTTATTGTTCGAATGTCTATGATTGCTGTTTGCACAGTTTGTCACATTAAACGTTGGTTGAATTGTGCAGGACTGTGTTGAAACATGCTTCTACCGCTACCAAGCACCTTTTGCAATGACAAATTGGTTTGCTAATAGAAAGTATCTCGACCAAAATGTCGTACCAATTGCATAAACCCATAATTAAGTTTCCCCCGAGATCCGAAACGAGTACAACGCTAACAAACGCACAAAATGAACGTCCGCGCACCACATTATCAATTTCTAGACAATAGCCGTCTCAGTTGTCACAGACAAACTTATCTTTGCCGGCAGGTAAACCTAACTAGACCACAATACCGTGCAAAATACTCCAATTTCCCAGCAAAACAACAGTTGCGAAAGCAAACCCGTATGGTCAGGTAATTGCCGATGGCGACACCATAAGTGACGGCTTGGAGATACTACATGGTGTAATTCAGTACCGTTGAGGCTCATTGGAGTGTTGAAGAAAGCAGCGGTACTGTGCGACGTCCCCGACATATCAATCAAATAGCTTATAATATGCGCCGCCCACCGTTAGAAAGACAACCATCTTATTATGCAGACAATAAGAGTTATTGTCGTGCAACTTCGGCTCACTTCGGGACACTTCGGGATGGCGATAGGTCGATTTAAATTCCGAATAAGCGGGAAGGAGGAAGTCACGGTGCGCCAGCGCTTCTATGTCACACCTTTTCTCCGTATATGAAGTTATTGAACTCGACTGTACGTTGAATTCGGATGGTGTTTATTCCGTCATTGTACAATTTTGATGACCCTTACACGTGTTAGTGGACAATGAATATAAATTCAGAATTCTTTTTGGTTATCCGGTGTCCGATGGATAATTTTATTTTCGCTGACAAGCCCGAAGACGTACTTTTAGACGCCATTCTCGGGTCTAGTAAGAAAAGATTCATCAAAGGTAGGGCGGAAAACTAGAGCTTTTAATGTGACGGAGCTTACTACAGCTTTTGCAATTAATAGGAGCCTCCTGGGTTATATATAAAAACAACTGATATTATCTAGTAAGTCATATTTAAAATTTAATGCGATTGATGCTTCCTAGCGTTTCCAATGTTATTAATTGAAATAGCTGTAGTAAGCTCCGACACATTAAAAGCTCCAGTTTTCCGCCCTACCACCGTTGATGAATCTTTTCTTACTAGACCCGAGAATGGCGTCTAAAAGTACGTCTTCGGGATTGTGAGCGAAAATAAAATTATCCATCGGACACCGGATAACCAAAAAGAATTCTTGAGGAGGGTCTAAAATCATGTTGGTCCTGCATTCATGGTAAAATTTTGCATCACGGTCTCCTTTCCAGCGCTTATCATATACCTACTATATGATAAGTTGAGATCATTCAGCTTTACCACACCTTTCTTCCTTTCTTACGATTTTGTGCGCCCTTGCTAAAGAGTCGGCGAAGTGCACCTCGAAGTGCGGGGTGAGGTGCGGTATCTGATATAGCGCGGGGAAGGGAGTGTCCCTTCTGTACGTAGTACTATTAAGTATTCTGTGCCTTTACTAAAGGCAAACTGAACATGAATCCTCCTGACTAATGTTGGTAATCACTTGTCCGTCATCAATCAATTTCAGCAACTTTTCCTAACCAAACCAATAACAACTGAATAAACATCTCCCTTATTTGGCGCTCCTACGTCATTTATTCCTGTAAAATAACATTGTTCATTACATGCATTTATTGACAAATATATCATTGACATAATATTAGGTATATATTACTGCGTAAGGACCAGGCCAACCGCACGACCAAATGGCACAAGCGCGTTGGCCCTAAATATGACAGTTTAGGGCCAACGGGCAACGCAAATGCAATCATAATTTCATTGGTTCGTTGAACGCGTGCTACCAAAATCGTGTGTTTAGCGCATTTCAGAGCGTTTCCGAGAATAAATACGTTTTCAATTTCGACACATTCGCGGCTAAACTTCACTTTTATTTTCTTCGTACATGTTGCGTAAATTATGACTGTAGTTACACCGTCTTGGTTATTGGTTGAAATATATTTGTTTAATATCTGTGGTTTATTTGTGCTGTTGCAACGTTTCCTAGTCTGTGCATTCGCAGGTAAAACAATTATATGTATATTATACTAGCGGGCTCGGTAGACGTTGTCCTACCCTCAAAATAAAACATCATCCAGAAACCCATTAAATATTCACACAAAATGTTATCCAAATCGGTCCAGCCGTTCACGAGGAGTTCGATGACAAACAACACGTACGGAAGAATTAGTTAGTGGTATTTTTCAAAATGCTTAAAAATTAACAAAATCTTGAAATTGACAAATAATTTGCTCATTTTTCTAATTCTATAGGTAAGTACCCAGACCCACGACAAAATTAAAATTACAACAGCTTGATAAACATATTCGGAACTTCTACCTGTGTCAGGAGTCACAGAAGATTCAATAAAATTAATAATGATACAACAGATCCAGAAAGATCGCCAAATTGGTTGTTACACTCCGGTGTGATGGGGTCCCACAATGCGCGCACGCATCAAGTTACAGACAAGATTGCGTGAAATGATTATTGTTAAGAAAACCCGACACGAAACATTATGCTTGTTCACCATTTCTTTAAAAGCTTGCGGTGTGAACTGAGTGACATTGTGTTATGAAAAAGGTCTTATGCAAATGAAGTACCGATCATGATAAAGATATAAGATCTAGTATTGCAGATTAGCAGGGTACTGCTGAAAATGCTCTTTTGCCAAGCCTTGATGAATAAAGGCTTCAATTTTTCATTTCATATTATAGCAACCAGTGTGATTTCTATTGAATCTTAGTATTCTAAAAACTGTAGATCGTCTCGTGGAAGTCAAACATACGATAAAACATATATCCTATGATGACACTCTTTAAATAGTGCTTTCTATGACTATCAGTGTAACGGCCAAATACTGAAACGCTACTCAATTTTAAGATGCTGTTAAGTCTCGTACTGCCACAGTCACTTATAGAGACAGCACGAGAGTCAAATGCATCTTAAACTTGAGTAATGTTTGAGTATTTGGCCATAAGATTTATTTTGTAATCGAATCAGAATTTTCAAACCTTTACCTCTTTATAAATTAGTAAAGATTAATCCAGTTCTGAAAATGGTTATAATATACAGCTAGACAAATAAATCGGCTACGTTCTGAACAATGCAGATATTTGCCTGATAAACCTAAAACGCCCACTCCTCCTTCCTCTGGGTTGGGGCAGTCTGTCTCCCTAGGGGGAAATCTCATGGGCGTAGCCAGGGGGTTAAAATAGGGGTGCAAATCTCCCTCCCCGAAATAACAGATCCGGGAAAATTTGCGCACGAAAATCACCCTTATAGAGGGCGAATACTTCCCGAAATCTTAACATGGCTTAGACTACAATTCTCTAACAATTTTTCATTCATTATTCCATTTACTTGAAATCAACAATTTCTGTGTAATTCGAGACTCAAACGGATGTGTTTATCTAAATACTTATGAATGTAATTTAGGTGAATGCGCATAAACTTGAAGGAAGGTGTCAAAGGGGAATGCCAGGCCGCCATAGTGACTTAGGCCCTGAGTGCCCACATGTAAGACCGAATGCTAATATTAGTATAGACCACAAATAGTTTATTGGCAAAAGAAACTTATTAAAAAAAGTCAGAGTTTCCAAACTATAAGGTTTTTTATTTTTTAATATGTCGTACACAAGTGTTATAAAGTTTTTGCAAACTCTTCCTACATAACATAATTATTATAGCATATTATAGTATTTGAGATTTTAGATGGTAATATGCTCATCTTATTTGCATATTTATATTCCAGTTGTGAAACTTATTTCTTATTATATGTCCCACCCATCTTTGTATAAAAGATTGAACTTCAAAGATTTCTAATGGATGTCTTCGCATTCTTGATATGTTTAAATTACAATTAACACAGCGTACATATCCACTTGTAACAGTTGTTTGCTGTGAAGAACTCGAACCTGGTTGAATGCCGGGGTCAACGATAGGTACTGACATCAAATCCAAGTTATCGCGGGGGTTGTCGTTATCAGCAGGAGCGGAATCCATATTCAGGCCGTGGTCGTCAGGCTTAGGAGAGTCGCCAGAGTCAGTATTCATGGTCAGAAAAGTCGATTTTTATTAGCAAAATACACGCACAGATCACTATGATGCAAAGGCAAGCAAAGTAATGTAAGTAAATAGCTATTGACACTTCTATTGTCAATTGACAAGTTTTAGTGTTGCCATTACATAAAAAAAAGTATCGATCGGCGCATTATGTAGATCATTGAATTTATTATAATAAGTATTCTAAGTCGATTATAAATCGCTATTATGGTTTAGGATTATATTCAAATGAAACTGTGATTTTCTATTTACATAAAAAAACGTAATTCCACTTTATTCAGTACAGCCACAGATACATAGATAATATCAAAATCGTAGGTAAGGTTCACAGGTAATAGACGTGAGCGTAACTAATTACGTTTTTAACATAATAGTTACTTTTATTTATTTTTTAATGTTTCCAACTTGTATTGCGTCGTGAATAGCAGAGTTAATTACGTAAAATTTTTATAAGTTTTTTCAATAAAACGAATTTCGTGGGCAGTCTTGGGCCTAAAATCGGCATTCCCCTTTTGTACTTGCGTCATGAAATACTGCATTTAGTTGCATCCTTTAGATTTGTGCCCGTTTATAATAAACGTACATTATTTTAGATTATTTGTGATGACAAAAAGATCGTCAAGTGAATATTATGAATATAATAATAGTAGTATAATATTACAATACATTTGTACTTATATACAGTAGCTAAAACTAACAGTGAAACTGTTGGTGACAAGTGCATTGAAATTAATGCGATTATTATCCGTAGGTACCTATTTAGATTAATCAAATAAGTACGGACGGTAATAATCTAGTTCCTAAAGCTACAATTGATAGAGAAAATATTTCATTAACACGTACAATGGACGATATTCTAACGGATGATGATGAAGAACCTACAATATTCAAAACCAAACTTTTCCTCTCACCCAAAACGCGGTAAATGTTTGAATTAATTACATAATTTTATACCTTATTTGGTTGTGCATTGATTACTAATCTCGTATACAGTAGTCTAGTGACGTAGGTACTATGAGTCAGAAACATTGTCCTGTTCGTCAATATTATATGGGCATTAGATATGTATGTACCGTGTTCTTGTTTTGGCTGAATATTCATTGAAGAACTTCACATCTGACATGTCGAAAAGAAAACTATAAAATGTAGTTATAATCTGTGGATTAATGTTGCCACAATTACTCTTAAAGTTAATATTTTAGTGCTGGCCTAATATTAGTGAATTATTCTATTATTATTTATTTTTGAATGTGTTGGATAATCTATCCATTTGGTGGAACTGTGTATCTGGGTAGATAGGTACTGCACAGTTTATAGACTAAACCGTGAGTCTCTTTAGTGATAACCGTATTACAATAATAAGTAGATGATTCAGTAATATGTTTTCTTTTAAATAAAGTAGGGAATAAAATACTCAGTGACTAACCTACCTCAAGAATCTGTTACGATAATAATGAATATGTTATATCTATACTAATATTATAAAGCTGAAGAGTTTGTTTGTTTGTTTGGTTGAACGCGCTAATCTCAGGATCTACTGGTTCGAATTGAAAAATTCTTTTTGTGTTGGATAGTCCATTTATCGAGGAAGGCTATAGGCCCATGCGAAGCCGGGTCGGGTAGCTAGTGCAATTATAAGCCTTAGCGAGTAGCGACTGGTTGTTCTTGCCAAAAGAAAAATGGTAAAACATTTCAAGAAAAGTTTTAATCATCGTTCTAGTTTTGATTCATCGTCTTTTGGATACTACTTTTAATCATAGATAATAAAATAGGCGCGAAGTAATCTTAATAATATATAATCTGTGTTTTACCAACATAATATACGAAATTATTCAACTCAGGTTCGTTATAATGCTACAAATGCAACTATTTCACAAAAGCATTTGATAGCCTTACTCGAATCTAAACGTATCTTACTTGGAAGTCAGACAGTGAATGAAACAAAAGATATATGGGTGTTATTGAGACTATTAAGCTAACAAATTAATTAAAAGGTCTTAAGTGACTTTAAAATTTCTTTAAGGGTTGTAGAAGTACGGGGTACTTCAAGGTACAATTCTGGGTCGTACATAAACCTATTGATAGAGAAAATAAAACTGACAGGGATTATATCAAAATAATTGATTTCCTATTGTTGTAAAAAAATATGTGATGATATTTCCTTCTTTTACTTTCGTTTTTTTTTAAATACGAAGCGATGTTATTCAATAACTTTTGTGTAGGTACCTACAATGACATGAAATACAATGCATGTGCACCTGGATTGCTTTAGTCCTTTAAGAAATTTGTGAGTTTCATAATCATGAAAATTGCTCGTTAAGCTTTTAGAATTACCCGTCAAATATTATGTATTTATTCATAGCACGTCCCTAAAGTATCTCACAATCGCTACTTTTCACAAAACAACGATCTGATAGCATTTACGTGACTCAGTCGCTTGCCAACCATATACACACTCCTCTAGCTATAGTCCACTAGGTGTCAGTCTTATTGATTTTTGTGCCCTATAGCCTCAGCGAGCCTCGCGGGAATGGTTACAAAGAAAAATACGCTTTATTTCGTAGCGTCAAGAACGGCTTTTCCATCGAAGTAACAGTTCGTTTTAAAACAAAAGATAGTGTGAATCATCCGTCGAGAACTTTGTTGTGGTTTGAGAATTTTAGGGATGGAAACTGTTGTTCGATTTTAGTTCGTATCAAGCTAGGGTTAAGGTTTATTAAAAAAAATACAGTTGGAAAAGCTTTTTAGGTTTCTATTTACTTCGATGATTCGCTATTTCAGTGATGTAAACTATATTTTATGGGTAGATTGAGAAGATAGCATTTGTTTGCGCATAGGTTACTGCAAAATAAAAACGCCATCTGTTATCGAGTAGCGACAAACAAACACGTAATTACAAAAATCTATTAGCAAATTGTAGCTAGAATCAATTCCAATGATGATAATAATATCAGATATTATTATTCTAATATGGCGACCTCGCACAAGTGAATTGCCTGACTCATCTATTGTCGACTTTTCTTGGAATTGTAAGAAAGCGCCCCGCGTTATTCAAACATACAATCCGTAATCAATTGTAACATGTACTCTTTTGTTACAGAAATCAAAACAGAGGAGGTCATCAGTGAGGCTAAAATCGAGGCCGACGAAGAAATGGACGGCGTTCAAATTGAAAAGCAAGAGTTCCGCGTCACTAGGACGACGAGCATCGACAGTGACAACCGATCTGACAGGAGCGAGGAAGAAGATTTAAGGAGAGCGCGCAAACGTGCCGCGTCCACGTCACCATCTCCCATCCCGATGGACAAAAGAACAGCAAGATTTGAGTGCCCCAAGTGCCGGCAGCGATTCGACTCGGTCAACGCTTTTGACATCCACCGGTTCACTGCTCACAGTGACGACACGAAAACTGGCTTTGGCGATCTTACCTTCGTCGATTTCTCAAGCAAAAAGTTTCCTGAAATCGCCAGAGGAGTTTGTGAGAAAAACCCTCACGTGTCAGTGACAGATCAGCGTTATAGATGCGACATGTGCTGCAGAGACTTTCCTTGTGGACAAGCTTTGGACATTCACAGGAAATCGTGCTTAACTACCACCCAGATTCCCAGCCCTGAAAGAGATCGCCGGGAGGATTTCTTTGCCAAATTAGATCTTAGAAATAGGTCCTTTGGCATACCCGGCACATTGACACCACCAATGGATAGGTTTACACCCAAATTCGATGATAATCATCTTACAAACGGCATTAGACACATCGATGCCGCTCGCGACTTGGCAGATATTCAATCGATATTAAATGTCACGTCAGCTGGCGGCCTTTTAGAGAGGCTCACTGGCACAAGAGTGTCTTTAGAAAGTTCGGTTCTAACCCCTCCCGACACCATTATCAAGGACAGGGATCAAGAGGAAACCCAGGACAATTTCGCAGCAGAGTTCAGACGAATGAAACTCCGTGGAGAGTTCCCTTGTAGGTTATGCCCTGCCAAGTTCCCTAACTTACGAGCTTTGAAGGGACACAATAGAGTGCACTTGAGCGGAACGGGCCCGGGACCTTATCAGTGCAACATGTGCCCACATGCCTCTTTAGATAAGGCAGCGTTAGTACGTCACATGCGGACACATAACGGGGACAGGCCGTATGAGTGTGCCGTGTGTAATTATGCTTTTACAACCAAAGCCAACTGTGAGCGCCACTTAAGGAATAGACATGCTAAAGTCACAAGAGAAGATGTGAAACGGTCAATTATTTACCACCCGTCTGAAGATCCTAATAATGATGAAGTGAATTCTAAACTTGCAAGGGATGAAGTAAAAAGATCGCTTGCCTTCCACACCCCTGACATAGATAGACGAAACGAAAGTTCAGGACGTGATACGCCACTAACGCACTTTACTCCAAGTTTCATTACTGACAGACATCCTGTCACTAACTTAACAACTAAATCGTTACCATTGCCATTACCCGAGTCGCCTTTACCTTTGCCTATGCCAAGAGAAGTAGAGCAGCCTCAACCTCGAATCAAAGTGAAGGGTATTGGTCAACTGACACAAATACCTGAGTTCAGGCCACCAGAAATTACGTACAAGCCCAATGACATCTCACACGATTCGTACGATGAAGAAACTCCCGTGGACTTGAGCACAAGTGACAATAATAGCTGTGATGTTCTTGATCTCAGTAAGAAAAAACGTGACACCGATTCTGAGGAGACTAAAGCCCCACCACGTCCGTCCTTCGAGCCTGACCCAGCGAGCGTCGCTGCTTCAGCGTTTGAAAAGACAAGATTCCTATTAGCGTCACAAAGACTTTTCGAAAACTCCCTTCCTAAAATTGACCCAGCTTATTATGCCACACAGTTATCACAACTATACGCTGGCACTGTTCCTGGAATTCCTGGATTACCTTTGCCACCATCCTTTCCTATCGCACCTTACTTACTTCAACCTTCGTTTTTTCCTCACCCAACTGATTCCCAAGAACTTGCCGAAATAAAACAGCACATACAGAAAGAAATCATTCGAGGCTTGAGCATGTCTGGTGGTAGACTTGTTCCTAATGACCACGATAGTCAACCCAAGATTGAACCAGAGGAAGAGGAACAAAAACCACCACCATCGATCTCTCCGATACCTTCGCCACATCGTGAATCTCCACGCCCTCCAATTAATAACACTCTCGTCCCGCAAACAGACTCTGTAAAGATGGTCATAAAAAACGGTGTTTTGATGCCCAAGCAAAAACAAAGAAGGTACAGAACTGAAAGACCGTTCTCTTGCTCTCAATGTTCAGCGCGATTTACTCTCCGTTCTAACATGGAACGCCATGTAAAACAACAACATCCTCAGCACTGGAGTGTCAGAAGACCAGCACCAAGGGCGCCACCACCATACCCAACATCAGACTCACTGACTGACCGCATGAAATTTGCCTTACTAGCTCATCATCTTGAAAGACCCTTACAACAATCTGAACGCTCGCCTGTGCGACGAGATTCCGATGAAGTAGCCGACAATGAGGAAGATGAAGAAGACACCCTAGTAATTGATGAGGAGCCTGATCAGGAAAATAAAGGGGAAGATCACAGTGCAGCGCGCCGTGCAGCCGCTGAAATCCTAATGGCTACGTGCCAACAGGAAATGACTAAAGATTTTGACCTTAAAATCGCTGGAAACTTGATCAATAAACCCCTTCCTTTGACCAATGACAAAACTGAGTCTGGAACGAATATTGTGTCACCGACTCAAGAGTCACTGCCAGTACCGGTGGTACCTACTCGTAGCGATGAGGAAGAAGATGAAGAGGGTCTAGTCGCCTCTACAAGCGAAGGGAATAACTCTGGCAGCGATGAAAATAAGTAAGTTTCACTAATTTTCCCTCTATTCTGAATAAATAAGTACTGAATGGTGCAATATGTATTTTGTTTATAAATTTACTGTTTGAACCTTGTGAAAAACATATTTACTGACGTAACTCTTACTTTTTCAGATCGGAAACAGACACTGCACTACCACCTAAGAAGAAGTCGGCTTACAGCCTAGCTCCTAACCGAGTATCATGTCCCTACTGCCACCGCAAGTTCCCCTGGTCGTCATCCCTCCGCCGCCACGTCCTGACGCATACCGGACAGAAGCCTTTCAAGTGTCCACACTGCACACTTCTTTTCACAACCAAGTCCAACTGCGACCGCCATCTATTGAGGAAACACGGAGGTTCTGCCAGAGCTATCCTGGCTGAACCAATCCCTGTAGCTGTATCTCCACCACAGCCAATAAACGACACCAGAGCAGTGCCAGAAAGGCCATTCAAATGCGTGTCATGTCCAACAAGTACCTTTTCGTCCCTCGAAACCTTGAAAAAACACATGTCTTCGCGACATGGGGCTGACTCTCGACCAGGCTCCCCAAACCCGGAAATTGTGGAAGAGACAAATGAAGGTGGTCTAGTCTTCAAATGCCATCTGTGCGAGGCGTCTTATGGGGACAGGAGTGGAGCCCTATCGCATTTAGCGACGGGACACACGGCAGAATACGAGCAGCTGGTCAGTAAGGGAGCTTTGGACGCTGCCAGCGATAGGAGTGAAAGCGCCGATGATGATGAGAGGGGGAAGTTTCCTGACCATGCTAACAGAAAGGTAAGAATCAAATTCAAAAACTTTGACTATATTCAACTCAACTAAACCTCCGATCAAAGCGTAAATTATAAAAATCTTATGACAAAGGCAAATGACGAGCCGACGACGTAGGCTCTGTTAACCATACTATAGATACTTATCATCTTTTTAAACGTAAATATTTCTTAGTAGTCCATTCGCATGTTTTATGCTTATCCTAGTTAAACAGGGAACCTATTATTAGTCATACAATACTGTCATTCATTATTCTGTAATATACTACATACATGTATCTTCGGTATAAATAAATAATCTAGTAATAATACTATGGTTATTACAAGTTTTGTAGCATATTATATTATTGCAAACAATCTACAATGTCTTTGTTTTCTTTCTAGGTGGTTTGCGCATTCTGTGTTCGTCGATTCTGGTCAGCGGAAGACCTTCGACGCCATATGAGGACTCATTCAGGAGAGAGACCATTTGCCTGCGACCTGTGCCGACGTCGTTTCACCCTGAAGCACAGCATGCTGCGACATCGCAAGAAGCATAGGGAAGAAATCACTGATGATGAAGAAGCTTCCCCGCCTAACACGCCCCTTGAAGATGCTGTCACTAATGGGTGAGTGATCTTACAAATGAGCAAAATCTGGCCCAAATGTATAAATCCCAAAACTGTTTGCAAGCTACCCAAATCACGCCACTTATTTCTCCTATCTTTGCAGATATCGCTACCAAGATGACGACGGCTCAGGCAACGAAATCCCAAGTAACGTCAACAATAACAACTCTCCTCCGTCCGCTCCATACGAAAAGAAGCTCAAACTGGACATGACATCGCGCAAATACTCCTCAGAGGCCGAAAACGACCCTGAAAACAGCGACCTCATCGGAAAATTACTCGGAATACCCGACAAAACTATCAATAAGCTACTCTCCTCCGCAGATGAGGCCGCTAAAATCCTTGGCGTGAATAAATGAGAGTACGCTTTAGTCCTCGTGACACCTGCTAGACTGATTCTAGCACCGCGGGGACTAAAAATACCGTTGCAAAACATGCAAATGCAAGCACACACAGCTAATGAAAACGATACAGCGCCATCTATCAACAAGTAGACGTATCATAACTGTCTGTTTGGCAAAGGTCGTCAATATTTTTCCTAATTTAAAAAATGGAATTTATTCCAAATAAAATTAAAGCTTCAACGAATGTAAATTTTATAACAACGCCATCTAGCAACGAGTAGAAGCATTAAGTGCTGCCATTTTGGTAACAACTACTTCAATGCAATAGCGTGTAAATATTTACTAGTTTATCTAGGTGCCTTTAGCTGCCTTAATTTAAAGTATAAACCGTCCTATAATGCCTTACTGTACTATTTTAAAGCTTAACAATGTGGGTAATCTACAACGAAGGTTCTTAGTGCCAGTCCTTAAAAGTACACTGTATATTTGAATTCTAGTTAGCATGTACTCAGCTCTTATATTTTAGTACAATAAGTAAGTGGTGTAAGTCAGTTTTAAGTAGTAGAGTCAGTTTGCGAACGTGAACTTTTTATTGTCATTTAGAGTTAAAATTTTATGATTGTGATGATTGAACGAAATACAAAATTATTTATAGGTATAAGCACCCGTTGTGCAAGGAGCTTATAGTATGGGTCTATCAAATTCGAACCATATTTTGTCTTTCGAGATTCTGTTTCAGTTTTATCTGAAAGGCAATAAAAACACAGATCTTCAATAACTCTGCCTCACTCTATTATTTAAATGCACAGATTTAGCTGATAACATATCGATGAACCGATGAATTTTGCATTTCCATCTAGTCGGGTACTATTTTTCATAATTGTCTTTTCATGTACTATAACACCAATTTTAGTAATAAAGTTCAGCCAAAAAAAACTTAATTTTCGCAAACCCAAAATTGATCTAGTCAACTTGAAAACGATTTTTTTTTCTTATTTTAAGCTATAATACCAAAATATCAAGTTTACATTCTCTTACAGTTTAAATTAACTCTAAGATAGAAGTGAACCTGTAATTGTACTACCAATGAATAGTTTTAAGCATCTATTACAATGGTTTACTTAAATAATAATAATGTAAGAAATATTGTAGATTCTGTATGTAGACACTGTCTAAAATAAAAGTATCTTTACTATAATTATTTTCTTGAATATTTCAGTCTATATTTTCCTTAATATATTACTACTAAGCTCTATTCCTTTCTTTATAAAAAGTAACTATTTTATTCTTAAGAACAGTGTACATAGCATTTTATCTCAAGGGGCAAAAGCCAGTCTTAAATGCTAATCTAGTGTTAGGAAAATACCTTTATAACTTTTCTACGACCTTTATTTCTTAAAATGTGAATTTATTTTTTAAAAGACATTATGTTTGCTCAAATTCATGGCATTTCTTTACTGACAAAGACTAGAGGTTAGAATAAACTTTAAGGAAAATGGTTAGGATCTCCTAGGTAGGTATAATTATTATTATTGCATTCTGAATATATCTATGTTACGTTTCTGACCTATGGCTTTCGGTGGATACCCGTTAACCATACAGGAAAGGGAACAAATTTTATTGGAAATAAAATATTTAGTTTTCATTCAAAAAATTATTCGAGTTTCTTTTTTAATTATAATTATTATTTAATCGGTAAAATATCGGTGCAGCAATATTATTATTTTTTTGTAAAGGTTATAAACCTTGTAAGGTAGTTATAGGATTTACAGTCTCCTCCGTGGATTGACGAATCATACGCTAGAATATACCTAAGTTCGAATGTGCTTTGTATATTTGTAACGCTACTATAATTATACCAAATATATTTTAATATAAGTACTATTGTAAGTTTTACTATAATAATCTATTATTATTATATGGATAATAATAAATGCTCTTTTAGAGCACTTCGTATAGAAGTCAGTTTTAAGCAATAATTGTCTACATTGTATTGGTTAATTCTATCTAGGGGCTCGGTCATGAGAGAAACAATGTCATTGAGACTATAATTACTCTTAGTTATTATAAAACTAAAATAGATTTTCTATAAAGTCTCAAAAGCCTGTTTTAACAAAAGCAAACAACTTTGATTCTCTCAAGAAACATCCCATAATTACTGTTCTTAAATATTTCAAACATAGACGTGACTTTTCTTAAATTATAATATTTGTTTAAACTAAATGTATACCAAAGTAAGTTATATTGTTTAAGTGTATGTATTAATTTAACTGAATCCTGCTTCATGTCAATTATAGTTAGAAAAAAGCGAATGATTTGATATTTGTAATTATATTTATTTAGATTTATTTTTGTATAATTTGCTTCGTCCAGTAGGCCAGTAGGTATGAGTTGCTGTTTTAATAATATTAAAACATAACGTTACATAATTATATTTAGTTTATAGGTAGTAATCTCGTACTTACTAGTAAAACTAAATTAGTTTATCTACTAAGTAGTTTATAAGGATACTGTGGCAACACCGCTTGGCCTTTTAAATGTAGTGTTCGTGTGTTTTAAAAATATAATATTATGCTCTCGTATAAGTAAGTTAAAACTAAATTTTACCATTATTACGCATGATTTTAATAGTAATAATCATACAATTATTACACTTATAATAAGATGTTACGATTCACCTTTGCCTCTCTTTCTTTATGCAATATGAGTGTCGTTTTAAAAACGGTTTTTTGTCAAATAAATAATGGTGTAATATTAAAATAAACAAACTCTTTTATTTAACCATAATATATGACGACGACGCTGAAAAGAGTTTTCTTCAAAAATTACAGAATTACTTTTAGATCTTTGGAACTAAAAACAGTACCTAAGTATTTCTTAGTTCTAACTTCTAACTCTAATACCACGTTTACACAGCCTTGTTGGTCAGGGAAATGGGCAGCGCGAGAATGTAAACATCACTCGCGCTGCCACTGCTCATGCCGCTGCCATTGCCCGGCGGCGCTCCCTCGATTGTCGGTTTTTCGCACGGAAGTCAAAGGAATGGCAGCGTGAGCACAAAAGTGTTTCCATTCAGCACTCGCTCACTTACTGCTGAACACGAATTAACGTGTTTTGTATTGTTAGGTTTTGTTTCCTTTAATAAATAGTCGTTAATACTTTAAAAACTATCATTGTTAAAATGAGTTAATTGGATAGTAATAATAACTCAGTGGTTAATTTCAAAGAGTTTTTGTTTTAATATAAATACTAGCTGACCCGACAGACGTTGGCCTGTCCCTAATTACCTAATAGGGATTCATTTTTATATAGTAATAATAATATAAAAATGAATCCCTATTTCCACTTACGTCGTTCTATTGCGATGAATTTCCTTCATCCACCATCTTCTTTGACGACAGCATCTTTTGTTTTTTTTTTAAACACATAATAATACCTATGTAGTTGTATTTACTGAGCAGACATGATGCTGTCGCTGCAACAATCTCGACGTCATCCATTGTTGCGAGTCGTTCAATAAAGAAGTATGAAGGCTGAGTGTGAACACACACTCGCTTCGGTACTCGCTCAGAAGTATACAGGGTGTCTGGTAATTAATGGATAACCTTGAAATGGCTTTTAGTAGAACTTATGGCCATTCAGAACAAAAAAAAGTTACGAAAAAAAAATCATTTCTGGCCGTAGTGCAATAAAGTAAAATAAGGCAAATTTTTATTTTGTTATACTTAATCTTAGGAACTACATGGGTACTACATAGGATAGAATTTTTTTTCGTATTTTTCTGAATGGCCATAAGTTCTACTATAAGCCATTTCAAGGTTATCCATTAATTACCGGACAGCCTGTATAAGGCAATATTTCCGGCAGCGGCATGCGGCAGGAGCAGTGGCATTGGCTGAGTGTAAATAATGGGGTTATCTACCAAATTTTTTGGACAAAGTTTACGGGGGGTAAAACGTTATCGCTTTTTGTATGAAAATTTACAGCAAAAACAATCAGCAAGACACCAAAATTGCTACTCTGCAATCAGTCGAGGTATTGTAAAAACGATGTGCACATGTAGGTACTATATAGGTACATAGGTATGTAATTGGAACAGCAAATTCCAATTGAAAAATCAATTGCTGTCATGAAACATACCTACCTACTGGATGATAAAAAGAAGGTACAAAAAGTAGAAAATAAAAACTTTTTTACAAAAAGACAACCGCCATCAAAAACTAAAAAGTTCTAAATAACTTTGCTAGGTACTAATTAAGTTATGAGCAGGTAACATTTGAAGTGCTGCATTAAAGAAATAGGTACCATTATTATTGCTTCAAAAACTAGCTCTTTACACCGGATATTTCACGAATTACGAATTTTAGAAATCATTTTACTTCTAACAATACATTTTTTATAAATTTAAAGTTTTCAAGATGCTGAAAACTTTACCTACTGTTACCTACAAGATTGCATTATACTAAAGCACATCGCTGAAACGTGGCTAAGCGGAGCTCGTGAATTAGATGGTGTCAGGCTAGGCACTCATAGTATGATTAGGGTTGCCATATTTAGCAAGCCTCGTGTCGAGACGCAAAAAGAAAAATATATACAGGGTGTTTGGTAGATCGATGCAAAGCCGTAAAGCGGAGCTAGTGTTTAGACTATAACCATTCTGACCGAACTTGTCTCGGACGAAGTGTGACAATTTTTTTTCTAGCAAAATTTTAATGATTTTTGATGACAAGACCCAAAATATTGCAGTTAGTTGCAAATGATGGCCAGTTTGAAAGATAAATCATTTATTTTTATTTTTTATTATTGTTTCATGACACAGATGCCTTAATCATGTTTAATAAAATTGCTAACACAATACTTTAAAAAACTAAAATAAAAATAAATTATGTATTTTTCAAACTGCAACTAACTGCAATATTTTAGGTTTTGTCATAAAAAAACCATTCAATCTCCACGCTTTTAAAATTTTTGTGAAACATAATTCAGATTTTATTGCAGAAATAGGAAACGGAAGCAAATCCTGATCGGCCTTATAAAATAATCAGAAATTATTTTAGGTGGTCTCTCTTCAGCGTTAAAATCCTAACTAATATTATAAATGCGAAAGTAACTATGTCTGTCTGTCTGTCTGTCTTTTCATCACGCCTAAACTACTGAACCGATTTGTGTGAAATTTGGTACAGGGTAAGTGTGAACCCCAACAAAGGACATAGGCTACTTTTTATTCGACTTCGACTTCGTCTGCGTCCGCGATAACCGACATATACGCGGACGAAGTCGCGGGCAAAAGCTAGTAGATTATATATCAGCCTATTGCCATCCACTGCTGAACGTAGGCCTCCCCCAGAGATCGCCAACCAACCCGGTCTTGGGCAACCCGCATCCATCCGCTGCCAGCCACCTTTTTAAATCGTCGGTCCATCGTGCCGCAGGGCGTCCCCTAAAATAGATTGGCCGAGTAAAATTTGGCGCGCGTATTTGAATTACCGTGACCGCGCGAAAAAACGGGACGTAATAGTACTTTGTCGGGACGTCGGGACCTAGGCCCCAATGACGGAGACAGTCCCGATATATCGGGACGAATGGCAACCCTAAGTATGATGTAACTGTCTTTGCTAGGCAGATGATGATCATTGTTTGAATCAGAAAAGCTTTTCTTTCTGATTGGCGATTGACGAAAGCCTGCTTTAAATTTAGTTATTGTAAAGAACCGTTAGATGGCGTATACATTAAAACTTACGACAGCTGCTACTCGACACGAGATGGCGCTAAAAGTTATTATTAAATTACGTTAGTGGGCCCTCTTAGTTTGAATTGTTATTTTATGCTTACTTTTATTATTTTATGAAATATTTTATGATTTCTACTAACATTAATATAAATTATGACGAATTTTATCTTCAGAAAAATAAATACAAATCGTAAATTGAATGAATGATGAACGCATCTCAAGCTCAACGTTTTAGAATGAACGATGCCAATGAACGATTGGGGATACCGTTGTTGAAATTTACCCACAAAAAGGGATAATAATTATTCACACGTTAACCCATTTCATTTTATCATGATGATATCAACTTTATTGTAATTAATTTTATTTATTGAGCACCATCTAAATAGTTTTTCTTATTTAAAATCTAACTTGCTTAAGAGCGTGTATTCGTTTCGTGACGAAAACTTCATGTATTCGCGTTTTGCCCAGAGCAATATCGTAATGATGTGAGCAGATTATTTAAAGACTTACAAGACACAGTTTAAGACACAGTGCAAAGAATTACAGTTTTCGAAAAGATTAAGTCTTGGTTTATGGAGCTACAGAGTAAAAGTATAATTTTTAATTATGGTTTTTGAAGCGAAGACAATCCTTTCATATCGTTTTACGAAAATAGACGTCAGAGTTAACTTTCAGGACGAATAAAACCATAACAATATGCCAAAATATTATGTGTGCGTTTTTCCAACAGGATATACAGTCTTAAAGTGTACAAAAATTACGAAAATATTACTATTATGTATTAAAAAACAATGTTGAAAAAGTAGAAAATCGGTTCACTTTGACAATTTTTTTCCACCAGTATTTGAATAAAAACATAACTGATATATTTATTTTATGAAAGGAAATGTTATGCTTAACATGCAGAACATTTTTCAGTCCGTTGTACATACTCATTTATTTTAGACAATTATTTTAAAAACCACTGTAAAACATCGCGCGCTGTCGTTTTGTCGATCAATTTCAATGATTCGTGCTTATTTCGTGCGTATTTTTTTTTCTGATGCACACAAACAGACCATTGTTTTGTACTAGTGTGTGTCAATGCTGCTACGCCGTTCTAGCAATCGTTTAGATTTTGAGTTGCGCTAAATCGAATACGCGCCTTTAAGACTCCCTGACTCCTTGACAATTCAAAAGTGCCTGTAAATGGTTTATTTGAAATAAATGATTTGAGTTTGAGTTTGAGTAAGACGAATACGATTACTCTTCGCTTTTGGTATTAGATGAAAAGTTGCAAGTTTTGCCACCTATTCGAAATAAGTTAGTTGATCGCGCTAATGTTGTCTACGATTTGCATTTAATGTATTGTGTTAATATTTCCCAGTATATTTTTGTCATTCATTTTACCATTCCATACCAAATAGCCATTCATCATTATCATCATCATTTCAGCCGAAAGACGTCCACTACTGGACATAAGCCTCCCAAAGGGGGGGTTTTGCCATAATCGCCACGCTTGGCAGGCGGGTTGGCGATCGCAGTACGGTTGTTACAAAGGCACAGAGAACGCTGCTGCCCATTCTCTGGTGAGTCCCTTAGTCGCCTCTTACGACACCCACGGGAAGATATGGGATGATGCTATTCTTTACGTCCGACACCACACGGACGAAAAATAGCCAAATAGCCGTTAACGTTAATTAATACGTTCAGTAAAAAATCTAGCACGAAGCATTCAGTGAAACAGTAAAGAGATTAGTCTAAGTTAAAATACTATTCAAAAATAAATGTAACAATCTGTTACCTTGCTGCAATGACAACTATGAATAAGAAATCGAAATTGATGTTATATTGCCCAGAAAAGACGCAAACAAAATCAACATCTATTCCAAACAAGCACATGAGGCAAAATTAATTTCTACTTCTGGCAACCCCAAATAGGTTGAATGAAGATTTTTTTTTTAAGAAATAGAAAGAAAAGAAGTCGCTAATATATGCGAGACAGCGTCTTTATTTTGAGATTCAATTGCTTAACTTTTTGTGATAGTTTCGAAATAATACGCAGTGTCCTTGTGCAACAATCGAAGTTGGTCTACAGGGACCAAATTTGTAAATAATTATTGTAACTAAGTGATCGTAGGTAAGAGCATCATTTCTATTGCAACTAGTGACGTAGGTAAACGATTTAAAGTGCACTATTTAATTGTGAAGGTATCTTATAAAAAATGTGATAAGAATACTGCCATCAACTCAGATTTTTTGGTAAATGTGAAAAGCGTGTCATTATAGATACCTTACAGTAGTTTATTTGTGTTTTTCAGTGTTATAAATTTCCGAAATGGGTGATCAACAATTCTTCCTCAAATGGAACGATTTCCAAACAAATATGGTGACATCTTTCAGGCATTTGAGGGATGAGAAAAGCTTCACAGACGTGAGTACGGCGAAATAATGTTATATTTGTGTACAAACAAACAGTTCTAACCTCTACAATTTTTGTAGCTAACTTTCATCCTCTGATCTTTACTAAAATTTTGTTTTTTTTTTATCCTGCTTCAGAAAACAAATTAGGAATACATCAAGAATATAATATTATAATCAGATTGACCTTAATTTTTTTTTATTATATTGTCAATGCAACAAATTGTATTGGCATTTTTCAATCTTTTTCAAATTAATCATAATTTTATTGTTAAATTGCACCTATATTTCAGGTGACACTTGCGTGTGAGGGCCAGACGTGTAAGGCACATAAAATGGTCCTGTCTGCGTGTAGTCCCTACTTCAAAAGTTTACTAGAGGTGAGCTATGATAAGGTAGCTGTATCATGTTTTCATCATATTATAGAATATTATTTAATGCTAAGCTGAAATTGAATGAAAAAGCTCACTTGCATTCGGTTTCTTGAAGGAAAAATCAATTTAATATTTGCCTAATGTGTATAAGCGGTGGTTGATAACTGAATTATGAACAACCATATTTATGATTGTCACATTTCTGTTGCATTGATATTCATTCAAGAAACCGGGTGTAAGGATAGATGACTGCTGAGCCAAGTACTGCTGTGATTATATTAGTTTTTCCATTATATTCAGGGAGCTTTCATCTGAACTGCTGGAGTAGCAACTTTCCCACAACTAATAAATGGTCAAAGAGCTATTACCGCAATCACTATGCTTGGCAGGCAGATTGGTGAATGAGACTTAATTATAAGTAAACAATAGGGATGTCCCTATTACCAGTTAATTATGTTTAAGCCAACCATACAAAACACCAACTAAATATGTATGCATGGGTCATTTTGTGCTGGTGTACACAACTCCATATATCAGCGCATAGTTAGGGTGGGGGTAGAAAACAGGTCATTTGACTGGTGGATAGAGTTGCGGTGACTTGAGGTGTCAACTCATCAAGAAAGACCAGTAACACCTTGATAACTGATGATCTCTCAGAGGGTTCCATGTAATAGGGGAAGAACATATTATATCTATCAACCATGCAACACACATTTTCTTTACTAGAATCACTGCATTCGCTTCAGTTATGGCAGATTTTTTAATAATAATTTATAGAGTCTGTTAAAGTACTATCTTATTCCTTAGTGCCTATAAATCAGTAGTAAAATGTCAATAATAATAAATAAATAATATAGTCAAACATAGTTTGTATTGGAATTTAAAATTAAAACAAGTACAATGTAGATAAAATTATGCACAATTAAGATAACAGCAAAAGTTAAAATTGACGCGCAGTTACTGTAGTATTTAGGCATTCAATGAAGATTCACCCCTAAATGCATACAACTATTTGCTATACTGTTCTATTGGAGACTTGACAACGAAGATCAATAGCATCAATATGGTGCCAGCAAATAACACTCACATGCAACCTACTATAAAATTTAGTCAATACATAATAGTTCCTAGTGAGAGGGAAGGTTGTTACTAAACTTTTAGGGCAATGGAACACTCAACAATGCCCTATAAATGAAAGAATTTAAAGAAAAACAAACACCATTATTAGAAATTTACTAATTGAAACAATAATAACATTCTTTACATGTTTCATTAAGAACCAATGCACCGCGTTTTTTAAACGCGCCGTCGAGGTTCGACGCGGGCTTCGGTAATTTGTTACGCCGGCACTTCACATGGCGTATTTGTGCAAATATTTGCCTTATTTGGATAATACAAAATGTACCCTGTGTGTAATGAAATAAAGTCGATTTTGTATTATCCAAATAATGCGAATATTTACACAAATACGCCATGTGAATTGCCAGCATTAAAATAATAGAGATATACCTACTTAATAATAATAATAACAGGCAGTGGGACAATAATAGGCCGATATTATTATTATTATTAAGACGGTATGTCTAACGGGCTTCGCCGTTCCTAAAACGAGCTGTGTTCCTATGAACACAGGGTCTGCGCCCTAATTGTTTAAAAATCTAATGATTCGTAATTTCAAGGAACCTTTGTGAATTTTCCACGGAATCCTCTGTAGGAATCGCTATTTCAGACTAACGCAACAATAGCTTGACTGCGTGGCATCTATCGAGAGATCGCGCGTTCGAAACGTGTCAAGGTCAAAGGTCATGTGTTGCATTATTGATATGAACCCATTCTTTTAGATCTTACAATTCGAATTTTACAGCAGAAAGGTGCTTAGGAATACATGACTGCAACATTGTATATTACTCAAAGCTCTAGAACTATCGAATTCAAAAGTGCCTGTAAATGGTTCAATTGAAACAAATGATTTGTCTTTGAAAATAAACTAAAGACAAATTAATTATTGGATGGATGACTGTCAATAACTTTAAATATCTAAGAAACCTAGACTGCACTGAAATTGCCAACTTGCACTATGCAAGTGTGGTAATTCATGGTTTCATCTTTCTCTACGTGCATTGACAAAATTAGTGTCAACGCATCAGTTTTAAAATTAATTTCATATTTAAAAAAATACTAATAATATATCGAAATTACGTCATAAAATAAGAGTTGAAAATTGTGTGCGATCCCGCGGGAATAATGATATATACCGCACAGACATTACACGCAATTTTCAACCCTATTTTGCTGTCTTATTAGTTCATTACTTATCAAATATGTGCCTTTTCTGCTGACGCATAAAGAGCAATTTGAATCAGACTGCATGAATGCGTCATAAAAATCAGATTATTGAAGTATTTAATTTCAGTGTCAGTAAAAACATAGCGTTACGGATACGAATGGTAAACATATAATGCGTTACTCAGGATGTTGTACTAAATCAGCTGGGAATATGACACCGCCCGAATGTTCGTGTAGTGCGCCGAATAGAGGATTTTTAGGCGATCATATTCTGTAGTAGGTTCTCATTGTCATCTGCAAGTACTTAATTCACTTATTGATAGAAACGACTTTTGCCTCTCAGTATTTCGATAAACTAATCGAGATAAAACGATCAAACATTTCTGGCCGAATTCTCAAATGCTACTTAATTTTAAGATGCTGTCAGTCTTGCGTCGTCTCTATCTCTATGTCAAAATGACTGTCACAGTACGAGAATTAACGGCATCTTAAAATTTAGAGTATTTGACCAACAGTCTCTCAATAAATTAATTACATGACACTAATTAAATATGTTGAGTGTGTTTATTTATTTATAGTTAATTAAAACGCTACACTGATTAAGGATAAATATCAGAACATTGGTTACATTATTATCTAACAATAACAGTTTATCGAACAAGCTGTTTGGTTTACAGGCAAATTCAACTTTCTACTACACTCACAATATTTTATTTTATTTCATTTTTTTATCTCGAGCACGTAGGAATGCCCATAGACACTAATTTACTTTTGAATTTTCCAGGAGAACCCATCGAAGCATCCGATAATAATCCTGAAGGATGTGTCATATCTGCACCTGCAAGCCATCTTGGAGTTCATGTATGCGGGAGAAGTGAACGTGTCGCAGGAACAACTACCCGCGTTCCTCAAGACGGCCGCTCGGCTTAAGGTAAGAGACTATTGTTTACAAACATACAAACTGACATACACAAACAGCTAGACCTGAAACAACTATTTTTAGGCCATACAAATATTTAAGATTATAAAATCGATCATTCAACCATATCCTCGTTCGTAGCTTGCCTGTTAAGTGTCCAAATTTCGCGATCCCGCGCTTCCTCTTCCAGTTTTGCCGGAACACATCCAATTCGCACGTTCATTTCGCCATCTCTTTCGTGGCAAGACTTAATACCCGTATAATAATAGCCTTTATTCAGATGTTCCGCATGTCGAACGAATCATGGGCTAAAGCAACCACAATGTAGGTCCCAGATAACGTCCAGCGACATTGAGGTGGACCTAGGCGAAGATGGCTAGATGAGTGACACTTACAGGAGGAATTGGCCCACACTAGGTCTGGACAGAGAGGGTTGGATAGAAGAAAGGGCCTATGCCCTGTAGTGGGACAATACAGGCTGAAAATAAATAAATTTATTTATTCAGATAAATTACATACATACTAGTTATCATATAACTTAATCTAACAAAATCGACAACTGTTTATCTTTTTGTCTATCGACAAAGTCCTCTTCCATCTTTGTCTGCCTCTGCTACCCATACCGATATCCATATACTGGTGCTCGCGAGAACTGAACCCGTGACACTGTTGTCACGTAACATAGCCACCAATCGCTCAGCTACTGCCTTAACTGAATATTCACAAAGAATTTGGCGGAATCATTTTTTGCCTTGGAACTTCAAACCCATTCGATAAATTTGTGGTAAATTCAACTTCATCCAAAAGTACTTACTTTTTAAGACTTAAAACTGGTTTTTAAAGTTATAGATAATACACCACAGTAAAAACTTGTACTGCCTAGCAATTTTTTGCTCGGCACTCTAGTAATAAGAGATTGTCCAATTACTATTGATAAAGCATTATTTTTATGTTGGTACATCCCGAATATAGGTACAAAAAAGCGGCCAAGTACGAGTCGGACTCGCCCATGAAGGGTTCCGTAGCAGCAAGTAACATAATATAAAAGTTCTTGTAGTTCGTTGTAACTTTGATCGATGTTTTAATAGTAAATTGCGGTTTACGATTTATGACGTATTCAAAAAAAAACTACTTCCTAGATCTCGTTCAAACCAATGTTCGTAAACATTATATATTTTTTTTAGTTTAATCATTCTCTTATTTTAGAAGTTTCAGGGGGGGACACATTTTACCACCTTGGAAGTGTATCTCGCGCAAACTATTCAATTTAGAAAAAAAATATATTAGAAACCTCAATATAATTTTTGAAGACCTATTCCTACATTTGAATGGATTTGATGAAAAAAAAAATTGAGTTTCAGTTCTAAGTATGGGGAAAAACCTCAAAATGTATTGTTTTTTTCTATTTTTGTGTGAAAATCTTAATGCGGTTTACAGAATACATCTACTTACCAAGTTTCAACAGTATAGTTCCTATAGTTTCGGAAAAAAGTGGCTGTGACATACGGACGGACAGACAGACAGACATGACGAATCTATAAGTATTCCGTTTTTTTGCCATTTGGCTACGGAACCCTAAAAACAGGTTTTTTATTATCGTTTATTAGTTTCGCGTACATTTTTGTTTGTTACATCAGCTTGTATTCTTACGTACGACTTCATTAAGGGGCTATTAAACGACTTACACAGATTTTAAACTGACAATCACGTCAAAATGTGCAGTGTAAATGATTTGAAAAAAATATATGTTAAACTAGAACATTCTCTTAATCATATAGAAAGTGAATATTTTTTATTAAGTTCATATTAAATAGTTTAATTAACTCGTGAAGTTGTGTCTGACGCGGACAAAACATTGACAATCACACCAAATCTACCAGGTATAATTATCCGAAACTTACACTATCTTACAGACAATTTTATTATCTATCTTTTAGTATACGCCTTTTTTTTTATTTTGAAATAATACTTTTTTTTAATTATGTAAGATGGTGTAAGTTTCGTTTAATTAAACCTGGTAGATTTTGTGTGATTGTCAATGTTTTGTCCGCGTCAGACACAACTTTACGTATTAATTAAACTATATAATATGAATATAATTAAAAATATTCACTTACTAAGTGATTTAGAGAATGTTCTTGTTTAACATATATTTTTTTCAAATCATTTACACTGCACATTTTGACGTGATTGTCAGTTTAAAATCTGTAAAAGTCGTTTAATAGCCCCTTAATTCGTGTGGGAATCACCACGTGGTTCTGTCAGCGAATGTCCTTTACTCTTCTTCTTCCTGCCTTTGCCATATTACTTGGGGTCGGCGCAACATGTTTTCTTCTTCCATTCCGTCCTGTCCTACGTCATGCTTTCACTGACTTCCTTTTCATTCATATCATTGTTCACACAATCCATCTATCAAAAGTGCATTGAAGATGGGATACAAATATGACTGACGGACTGACTATCGTTATCGTTAATGTGAATTATTGTTATTTTATTACTTGTTATGTATATATATATATTGTTATAGTTAAGTGTTAATATTTGTACTATATGTTTGTTATTGTATGAGGGATATAAGTATAATAATAATAATATAATATGTGAGGACATTTTCACACACGGCCATCTGACCCCAAACTAGGGAGACCCTGTACTATGGGTGTCAGACAGCTGATATACATACACATTTTTTTTTTTTGTAAATGCATACATATATACATAAACAACACCCAGACACAAAGCAAACACAAGTGCTCATCACACCAATGTTTACCCTGGGCGGGAATCGAACCCGCAACACGCTGCGCAGCAGTCGATCGCTCAGCCACTGCGCCAACCGAGTATGTGCAGTTAGTAAGTGATCAATATAATTATGTGAAGTTAAGAATTTTCTGTAAGATGTTGTTCGTATTGTCATATATAAATAAATAAATAATAATAAATAAATAAATCTTTTCTTTGGCCTTCCTCTCCCTCTCCATCCATCCAAATTAATATTCATAGCTCTTTTGGTCACATGCGTTTCATCTCTTCTCTTCACATGCCCATACCAAGACAAACGATTCCCTTTCAACTTTTCTGTCACTGGCGCCACTTTCAAACTTCCTCCTAAATATTCATTTCTCATCTTATCCATTCTGGTCACTCCATACATCCATCTCAACATTCTCTCTCACCTCCGCTACATGCAATCTTTTGCGAATGTTCTTTAAATGAAGGATTATTAAACCCTTATTAACCCTAATAGCAAAAGAGCCAAAAGAGTTGGTAGCATTCAATTTTTAAGCCTATAATAACACGGCTAAGTTTTATTTTTGCAGTCCCGATCCAAATCAATATTTTTATTAATAAGTTACAACTCATTAAACTCCCTTATCACGATTATAGTCAAGCTACGCAGCCTACGCAGTTTGTAGCATTAAATTATGCAATAATTATGATAATATTAGAGAATTTAACTCATTTATTTTAATTAATAAAATCTTGTCTTTTCCAGGTAAAGGGCCTGGCCGAACCCCCACCACAGTTGCCCAGCATCAAGCGAGAAGGCTAACCCTTATATCAAGTGCCCTAAAGACTATAGTGAACATATGTACGAGCGACACAATGTAACATTACTCTCTAGACGTATGCCTTCTCAATGAGGTTAGTTATTCACTCACATGTTTAGTGCTAGGCTTTTGTGAATGAACTATATGTATAATATACACTAAGTTTGCTAGTAAGATAAGTTACTATTAAATCAAAATGGCAGCAACATAATAGGTGAATGTCCGCTACTGCATTAGCGTTTCACTATAGTTCGTTCGCGTTAAGAATGCAGTAAATCATCAGTGCAAAATGCCTTCCACTGTCATTGTGAATTTGACTTTGTAATTTGAAAAGATTTGATTGGTTAGGGGCGGGGCTAGGCCGACGGAAAATGATGATTTCACTGCATTCTTAACGCGAAGGAACTATAATACAAAGTCTTTAAAAGAGTTTGTTAGACAGGCAAGAAATAAAAATCTTTGCCCTATGGTGACTTTTGGGGAACATAAGACAATTGAACAATTTTGCGCTCATACCCGCACAATGTAGTAGTATAGGTACATATAGGTATAGTATACAACAAACTTAAAGCTTGGTGTCAGTTGGATATCTGCTCTGCCATTATAGTGCCTATTAATATTTACCAAAACTACTTAGTCTGCTAAGGAATATATAATTCCGCACGGCATTTATATCTTGCACGCGTTTAGCAACTCTACCTCTCTTATATTAAAGTTCATTATCAATTAATCTAATAAAACTGCTCGAGCACATCATTGCGACTTTTTCTGCGCTAACCCTACGTTGACATGGAAGCTTTGATTAGTAGATTTTTAGGATAGGAAATAACTCTTCAATTTTTTTTAAAAATGTTCCTGTGGCGCTTTTGAGCTTTCTGAAAATCTAATCTATTGCATCATTATTTTGTTTTTATTTTTCTCGTATTTCTTGCCAGTTAAGAGTTGTGCCTTAACTATATTTAGTCTGTGGTTTTATTGCCTACAAGATTATAAATAAAATAAAATATGTGAGTGAATACCTTATCTTAGACAGAATAAATTACTTCTATTTATTTCAGTTAAAGTAACTAAATATCCCGTTCGCACTATTCTTTATTTTCTTGAACCAGTGTTGTCAACGTAAATATATAAAGAAATATTATGAATATAAATGAGTAAAAAATTACCACTAATAATGCTGTGTCTAATCTATAGAAATATATACAGATTCATATTTTTTATCTCATTGTGATTTTTATTGTTCTATGCTAACATTGGCTACCCAAAATGTGCTGATATGGCCTCGCTCGACTCATATAAAATAGGTTTATCATAGTAGTAATAAATGAGCGTTGAACGCAATATTGGCATTGGCCAGCCAATGTTACAAATGGTAAACCAACACAACAATAACGGCCAAATAATTTTTCACTCTTCCTTTTTTAAATTCTTGACAACACTGGTTTTGACAACAGCTTATACAGCCACTTTTTTAATGAAATATAATGAGTTTCGCACTGCTTTTATATCACATTGAAACTGGTAGCAACCAGGATCTCAACTATTTGGGTGTTTTCTGTTTTGTATATGTATAAGTGTGAAAGATTCCGATTACTGTAGTGTTCGCAAAATGTGTTTCATTATATAAACTTCAAATACGTGCTTTGGCAAATCGTGTTCATTTTGGCTTGTGGTAATTGTCATAAAATGAAATGAATTTGTGGCAAATCTTTCATATTAATTTACCTTAGTACAGCTAAAATATGAAATATTTATATATAGTAGTGCATATTATAAGAACTTACTGCGCTAAAGCAAAGTCTCTGTTTATCTTCTGAAAATAAAGTCCAAATTCCCAACACGACTTGCCACAGCACTTCATAATAGTTAGTAACTCAAGTCAAATCATTGATATGACGGTGTCAACATAATTCTTAGCTACGCTCCTGCCTTGCTCCGTAAGTTACCTAACGACCAAAGTAAATTAGTATTTAATAACACCACTCCCTTCACTTAACGCCCAACGGGGAAGGGGAATGCGCTCTGAGTTGAACGAACAAACTTGCGATGGAGATAACTCTTCATTTCTTGTCTTTAGTTAGACGGAGATAGTGAACTTAACGATTTATTTATTTATTTTAAAGCCGGTCTAAGTTCTATGATATTTCTCAAATCTTCTTTACATAGTATAAAACAAAGTCTCCCCCGCAGCATGTACCCTTAGATCTATTAAACTACGCAACGGATTTTAATGCGGATTCCATCAATAGATAGAGTGATTTAAGAGGAAGGGTAATTATCGTTTGATTTACATTGCACCCATGCGAAGCCGGGGCAGGTGTGCTAGTATTCTATACCTAGCTTTTGTCAAAACAAACCTTTCATCTTCATAATATTGATATTATGTCGCATAGTATGACGGACTCATCACCAATGCAACGGAACGCCGATAGATAGCAGTTTAGTTCAGTTGTTAGATCTAAAATAATATGGCTAGCTTACTAGCTACATTGATTAGTTTGTTAAATATCTCATTCGCAATTCAAACCTTCCAGAAAGCTATGGTCTTTATTGTCAATACCTACGAACTGCAATGTTAATGACTTGCTTTAGCACGCAGTTTACTTTGGCACGCAGTTTTGTCCGCGTGGAAATTAAGTATACATAGCAAACATATATCTTTCTATCAGTATAATATTTTTTGTAATTGGAAAACATATAAAACTTTACCTGTTTATAGTATAAGGTAAATATTTATCAGTAAGTTCTTTGTAATTAACAATACTCGAGCGCATTTCCCCTACCGCTCGTTAGGCGATCACGCACTAAGAATTAAAACTATGCCGTCGTATCAATGTGGACTATCCACTCCACCAATGGTTGCCTTACAGATGATTAGTGAATGCAATACAGCGTGAAATGTCGAACTCAGATATTTTATCTGTAAATATTTATGGGGTTTTTCATATATGTGTCATAGTATTGCTATTTTTAATACAATTTAAATAAAAGACTAAACTTGTAACTTATTTATGTAATCTTCAATCAACAGATCGAAGCTAAAAAGAGATGGAGCTATACAGGAAGTCTAACGCCATCCCTTTTTCGAGCTAGAACAATTATTATGACTGACATTTCCCTGTACTAACTCAATAAGATCATTAACTGTATCAATATTTTTTACATTTTAATCATGTTTTTTTATGCGTATCACAATTATGGTTTCTTAAGTCACTTCTGACATTGACAGAATAGTCGACTTTGGCATTATTTGCCATATCGAAAAATAAAAAACAACATATTTTATTTCTTAATTGTTTTGAATCTATACAAATTCTGGGGTCGATATGCAAACTGTATTGCAATATGTATGTGTAACGACAATGCTTTTAGATGATAATTAGGTGTTTGTTGATTTCATGTATAAAATACACCATATTATGCCCTTATAGTAAGCGCATATTATGTCTAGAGGAAGCGGGTTTTACCACAAGTAAACATGGACCTAAATAATAATTACCTACCTTTGGTATCTACTGCTAGTTTAAAACCTACATTCAGTAATTTGGTATAAAGCATACAGCATCGGCGGTTTATTTATAAAATAGGAATGTCGACAGGCACCTTTTTTATGCAATTTCAATAAAAGAGGTTTTGTATTCGACCCGTATTTATCTATAGATCTTTTATAGTCTGTGTTTTCTCTAGGTTCAGCACGCTTCGCTCTAACATACTCGCAATTTGCGAGGTTTCATATAAATAAGGTTTTTTGTGCTGCGATGCGGCCTAGTACCTACCCTGACTCACTTAAGAGTTAGTATACTTTCCAAGCTTTTAATATGTGTTTCTTTGGTACCTATGTATGAATGAAAATTTTTGCAAATCGAATCTTACGTATGTATGCACTGAAGTTTTATTTCCTGAATCAATGCAAACCATTGTTTGTCTAGTACAAAAAATGTTCGAATATTTAAAACGAAAATATCAAGAAAATTCTTTAAAAAATTAAAACGTGGAAATAATTCTAATCTTGACACAATAAAATAGTGATTACTATTCTAGCGCCATTTTAGTTTTCATTCGTGTTCTGAAAACGAATTCTCCCGAAGTGATTATTTTTATATAGGTTTGGACGTGTCGTAGAATGTTATAGGTGCAATTATGTTCATTTGCAGCGTGTTTAGAAATATTGATGATTTAATGAATACTACCTGTTTATGTATTTTGTACAATAGTATATTTATGATACATTGTATAAATCGTATAGAAGTCAGTCTGGGTGGTTAATTATCTAGCAATGAAGATTTCAGTGTCGCCACTATCAAAAAAAGTTTAGGATTTTAAAAATTATGTATACATGAAAGAAGCTTGATTATTTCCTATCTTTTGTCAGATATTATTATTTTTATATCTCTACAACAATATTTCTGAAACATGCTGTATCAATACTTAGCTTAAGTCAAGTTTTTCATATAGCATTTCTTTTAGTTACGAGTTCAGCACAATTTTGTATGTTTGGCATTTTTTTTATTTTATAGTTATATTATCATTCTTAATAATGCTGATGTTGACTGGATGTATGAAACAATAACAGTAATGTGTTACCTTCTCAAAATGTGACTCTTATAATATTTATTACATTACCTATTCAGCCTTTACTGAGCATAATTTATGAATAATATATCATACACAGTATGACATAAACTGGCCAGTAAAAGCATTTCACCTCGACTGCCTAAAGTTACTGTATTCTACGCCTCCCTCCCTCCCTTGCTCCCTCAGATTATAAACCTCAATATTAATCGTTAGTGAATGTTGTAAAAATGTAAATCTGATATTTTTAGATGACAGAATTAATGGTGTGTGCTGAATAATCACGTGGTAACTAGTTGTAATGTAATGATTGAAATTATGAAAGATTTGTAATTTTAGATAATACACATTAATTAAAACATTATTTTTGTTTTATTTGTTGTTGTGAAATGACGCTTGTATGATCCTCGATCCTCCTCCTTCTCGGAACACTGTCCAACCCGGGGATTGTGCTCAAAATCTCACTCTTTGCGGTCCCACGAATGACCAACGATACTGGCTGCATCTAGTCATCCTTGGAAATTGAATTATCCAAACCCGACTTGCATACTAGAACATTACCAATTATCATCTCATTGTGTAGGGACCACCCTGGTTGCAGCAAGATTTCGTTTATCCAATCTCAACCTACAAAATAATATAAGCAACTGTTAACCCTTGACCGCCACAGTCATTTATAGATGACAAACCAAAATATGCCCAACACCCGGTAAATAGGTTAATAGTTTATCCTAAAAGAGTTCCCCGATACGATCCTTACAGCCCCAACGTTATATTAGGAATACTATTGTTCAGCCGTGTAAAGTTTAATTTCAAAATGTGCCCGCCCGCCCTTTGTATGTAGAAAATGATTACGATCTACTTATTTTTTCAACTTTATTCATATTATTATGATTCGCTATTATTCTTTCTCCTAACAAGTGAATCAAAATTTCGTGCTATAAACAAAATGTCGGGTAGTCTGGTGTCGAGTGATTTCCCGCTTTATAACCAAGGGTGGCAGGAGTTTTGACGGACATATTATTTTTCATAAATAGTCGGTACTAGGCTAGGGTAGCAGATGTGCCGTCGCGCTTGGAAATGCCACCATAAAACGAGACGGCTTCATGAGCAATATTAGAGTCAAATTGTGTTTTTAGCACAACATAAACTAGGCACGCAAGAACATGCTGGTTAAACTCCGTTAGAGCAGTGACTGCGCTGACGCACGCAACATACATTTACAGTATCCGTGCATACTGCATACATTAATTCCATTGAGGACCGCTGCTGTAGGTTATTATTGCTATTTGTTTCTCGCATCAGCTGCGAGCGGAAGTGCGACTGAGACGGAATTGCTGTGCTGTGTGTGATCTCAACATTCATTCAATATCGTTTCGTCTCACCTGTCTAGTCCGTGCTCTCTTTCAGTCCAACGATTGTCAAATTCTTCGTGGTTGCTATTCGCTGTTGGGTAAAGCAACGAAAGTTAGTTCCCTCTTAAATTTTTAAATCGGTAACATTGACTGAAATGATAATATGGTGTTACGAATGCAGTCTTTTGGATCCCATACTACTACGAAATAGGTTTTCTCAAAGTTGCAATCGTTATTTCACGGTTAAATTGCTTTAAAGTTTTTCTGAGAGTGCCTATAAAATAAAATAAAATAAAACCATTTATTTTCAGGTAACAAAGACCCATAGAAAAATACCTTAACTTAAGTATACATATAACAATATAACAATTGTGTTAGTAAATAAACGCTTGTGCTAGTTCACGCTGACTGTCCATACAGAAGGAAGACTGAAATCGTGGTAATTGCAAAACTTGGACTCTGCTAAAACCTCCAAAGATAAATGTAAAGGATTGCTGGGTATAAGTGAAATAAAAATGCCATTATCAATATAAACATTTTATCACATAAAATAATTATTACATAATAGTTAGCACCACAAAATAAATAAAGAAAATAAACTCTTTTCTTTATAAATAAGATTGAACGAAGATAAGGAATGATAAGTTTACAGTGCCGAAATTAACAGGCAACGCCGAAAAATTTGGTTTAACTAGCACCTAAAGTTAATATTGTTAATAAGTATATAAATAAATTAAAGGATGACAGTCTCGTACCTTCTAAAGTTTACTTAGATGTCGAATGTCAACAATTCAGTCCGTCAGTTCTTCAACTTCTATCTTCATTCATGTCTTGTATGAAAGAGACAACACAACTTAACCAATATCACGCAGCTAGGTCCTACAAACAAACTGAAAATTTGTCCGTCCTGTACAGTTACCGGCACGTAAGTTGGCCAAAGATTTTGTAGTGGGGGAAGTTCGCGCATGTAAAAATGTATGAAATTGTGCGTGCGCGAACTTCCCCCACTACAAAATCTCTGGCCAACTTACGTGCCGGTAATTATAGCATACGTTTGTCGGACTGTCAGTCAAGATCTCTTTACCCCTAGTTTTTGAAATCCTGTCCATCAAATCATACGTTTATTCGGTTTATTCGTTATGTCCATCAATTTGTTTAATTAGTTTTATGTGTCCATTGGTCTGTTATAATCCGACCGCGTCTAAAATCGTTCCTGAGGTAGCTGCTCGGTGCGGGAGGGGTGACAGTTGTCACAAGTTGACGTATCAGTGAGCTCTCGCGTCACGTCACAACACCCCTCCCGCACCGCACCTACCTCAGGAACGGTCTCAGTTAAGCGGTCTGGTTATAGATGGTTTTGGTCAGTCTTTTTGACGTGAAATGTCTTATATGGATGAACACCGGCTGCACGCACGAAAAAGTGTCACGTTCCGCCTGAGCCTGAGCGTGCAAGCGAGAGCGCGGAACAAGCGATAGAGAGGCACGATCGGCCCAAGCAATAAGCTGCGCCCACCTCGACGGAAGCCATTATTTGCTTATGTTATTGTTATATATGTTAGCCATTATGTTTCTTTATGACGTTATTTGTTTCTTTGTCAGTCCTGTCCGTTATAGTGTATTAATAAATCCTGTCAGTTTAGGTTGCAAGTACGTTACATAGTTTTTTTTTCATTTGTTATGTTTTTTAGTCAATTCTGTCCTGTCTGTTACATCGTATGTAAGTAAATCTCGTCACTTCGTTTTTATAGTTTATCTGTTCGTGTCCTTAAGGAGCTGAACTGGTATTAGTAAAAATATTAAATACTTGGCATGCATTTTAGAAACTTTAAACAAGACATTCATTGTCATCAAACATTTCATGTTAAAGTATATTTCTCTGTTGCTTATTCTAGAACGACAAAACTTAATAAAAATATATTTTTTAAACTAATAAATAGGTAAATAATTTTCAATAAAAATATTATTTTCTTTTAAATCACTGGTAAATGCTTTGGCATGTATTTGGTATAGCTTTGGTCCTAAATTAATTAAATGAATATAAAATATACTAAATTACATACTTACAGTAAACATAATATTATGGCAACACAATAGGAACAACCCAACGTTTGGTCATAATTTGTATAAAATTTCAATTATTCGATTTTGTATTTTAATCTGTAAACTAAAATGGCATTCCTACACATTCGACTTTGGCTTGCGATATAGCGGGGACTACAACAGGGTAGGATGGGCTTGTTTTCAACAAAATATTGAGGCATCTCCTTTTTTTAAATATAATTTCTACTTCATGGCTGTGTAATTTTACGACCATCGCATAGCTAATATTGGCAAATATTTAATGTCAGAATATGATTGGTTTATATTATTTTAAGTCAACCAATCATAAGCAACCAGATTTACTTTTAAAAAAAAACTTCAAAAAAGGAATGATATTTTGTACTTTTGCGCCCGCTATTGTCGACACAGCCTAACAAAAATAAATAATTCTATTAACTTTTCTACATAAATTAATTATCATATAACATCTAAAATGGCTCTACCTTACCCTAGAAATTGATGTTGTAAACTGCGTTCAAATACATAATTTGTATTTACAGAATAACTAGCATCTTCCTGCGTTTTCATCCGCGTGGAAGTCACTCGGCAATAGTGTACAAAGCTTTCTATTAGGTAGTGAAATATTTATTATTATTGGATCAGTAGTTTCGTAGGTTACCTCCTACATTAAAACTTACAAACTTTACTTTTTATATACTGATTACTAATATTTAAACAGTAAAGTTTGTATAATAGATAAGTCATTCATTCTTAGGCTCTTCTTTTTTTGGTTTCGTGGTTTCGTGAACTAGTATTTGGTTGGGCTGACTTGAATTTGCATTTTGGGCATGTAAGATTTGTAATTATGTTGATTTTTGTCATCTTAGCTTTGGTGAGAATTCTAATAGTCTGTAAGGTACAGACAAGGTACAAGCCATACTAAATTGGCAAATTTTCCCAATTGAATATGAACCTTATTCTTTTGTTATAAAATTGAAAATCTATCAAAGAAATTCGACTGTTTGGTATGGTTTAATGTACTGGTGTCTGTACATCCTACTTAAGACTTATCAGTCAGAGTATTTGAAAATACAGGTGAGACCACCATTAAACATCAATTCCACGACACTACTTCTCTAAAAAAACCCGATTAGATTAGAATTAGATTTTTAGGAGCTTTGAAATCAAAACAGTACTTCATTTCAATTGTCAGTTAAATAAGTGACGTCACACGTATTTTGACTCCTCAGAAGAAGTTTGCAAATTGGTTGTTGGTGTTTGCACCCGTAGTACTGTCTTTACGGCAGAATATTTACAAATACAAGACACTTGTTGAATTAAAATTCAACAAATTACAAAATCTGAACATCTTTTTAACCTTTTGACCGCCACAGTCATGTATAAATGATAAATCAAAATGTGCCCAGCGCGCCACGGTCTCGACTACATGACAGGCGTGACAGACAAATTACTACTCTACGGTATTGTAGAGGTAGTATGCATAATTTGATATGCAACTGGCACCTTTGAATATAGAGTATCGATGGAACACTCTGGAATGTTCTAGAGATCTAAGTGTCATTCCAATACATTTGAATGAAGTAGAATATAGTTTTATATTATGACAGTTGGGACTGACAGACATCCCGTCAATATAAGGGCGGGTTGCTTCAACTAACCATTACTGACCGGTAATAGTAAAAAATGGCGCTAACTATCGTCAAATAAAAAAAATAGGGTGTTTCACGAAATCATATAAAGTTACTATTACCGTAACCGATCAGTCATCGTAATTTTGTGTTGTCAAACAGCTACTTCAAACATCAAAATATTATGGAATGTTTCTTTGAATAACTTTAACTGACGGATTTTTATGTCATGAAACAACCCGTTACATTTAAAGTACGTTAAACATCTCACGTCATAGTAACTTTTTAACCGTCCGTATGTAACGTTAACCAACTGTTTGAAACAACCCGCCCTAAGAGGGTGTTATATTATTAGTTTATCTGCATTATAGTGAATAATCAAAATATTCCTTCTTTAGCTCATAGTAGTTAGTTCCGGGGTCTATAGTATTAAGTTTAGAAACGTACTTCCATAGAGTATTAATTCGTAGCTTGACGCCGAGGGCACATATTTGCTTTTTTTGACGTGGCGGTCAATAGGTTAAGCGCACACTCAACCATCATCTACCCTCAAAATTCAAGTCCACCCTTCCCCCCTCCCTAACTGGTCTTAAACCCGTCAGGGTTGTTGCTCTGCCACCTCCAAGTGTCAGTGCACATGTCTTCTAAGGTCCTGGTGGCCCGCCAGCCTAGCAGCCTGTGGGATAAGGAGACGTCTGCATAGTTCGTGGCTATATCACCCGACCTACGACCTACTATGCGGTAGGGGATGTCGCGGCCACTTGCCACTTTGAAAGCGGCTATCATTTGGAGGACTGAGTAGCCGGTGCCGGTACCTGGAATATGTTGAGTTATTTTAGTAAGGTGCATTGGGATTATAACGATATCGACAATTGGGTGGTATGTTCAGATTCATATTAATTGCTACCAAACACAGCGACAATTTTTTAATAGCGACGTGGCATTGTTAAGAAATAATTATAAGTCATCTCTGTTATTTGTTATAATTAGATATCGTACGTAAATGATACACATAATAAAAATGTAATTAAACTTATCACAAAGATATTTAGATAATAAAAATATGAGATGATAATAATTTGTTTAATAATTATTTGACAAATTAAAAATCTAATTCCATAATAACTCTTAACCAGTCAAAACTACTTTTGACAACAAAAAACAGTCAAAGCTACTTTTTAACGATTTAAATTTATCATTATTATTTAGAAACCCAGTAGGTTGGTAGGTCTTTTTTTTGTGACCCTTTTAAAACTTTAGTTTTGTAGTGATTCTTATAACTAGGCGTTCCGTATTTTTGATTTTGTAACGCAAACGCGTTTTATCTTAATAAGGGTTTTGACTGAACCCAGTCAAAAGTAGTTTTGACTGGTTAAGAGTTTTGATTGTAACATATACAAAGTTATCTCTTCTCTACATAGTATCAAACAAAGTCGATTCCCACCGTCTGTCCATCCACTTAGATCTTTTAAATTGCGCCACGGATTTTAATACAATTTCATCAATAGATAGAGTAATTCAAGAGGAAGGTTTATATACGTACAATTTGATATTGTTTGGTGTTAATTTGTTGAAATATAACGATAACGATTCAATAAGCCGGGGCTTGACGGTTGTAAATAATAATAAAAATATAATGTACGAAAGCGGGGATTTAAAATTTTGAAGCAAATCTACCCCTTCCTTTTTCGCCTATGAAAAAAATCATTACTTCGCCCTTACCAGGGAGTATATCTAGGCATTGCTAATTACAAGCTTACCCAAGTTAACAGCATGGAACCCGCTGAAGCCTGGCTGATGGAACAGCTTCACAGCCTTCACGTGGCCTTCAGCCAGATCCTCCACGTGGATGTAGTCCCTCACTCCTGTGCCGTCCACTGTGGGGTAGTCCTTACCGAACACCTGCAGCTCTTGGAGCCGCCCTACTGCGACCTGGAGGTGGAAATATTTAAAGGATGTTTTTGATCAAATATGTTCCTAGATATTTACTACATTTTTACACAAGGTGTGTCGAAGACATTCTATTCTAACCAGCATTAGAAATCAATTTGGAGAGTTAACCTATATTAATTTAAGCATTTTAAAGAATATGTTACTTGTTCTAACAATTATTAATCTTATTCGGTATGGCATCTCGCAGGTCAACCATAGAGATTGTCGGCTGCTTAACCAGACTTTCCTGTGGTGCCTTAAAAGTGAATTTAAGGCCTCCAGCCAGGGTAAGAAACTTATAAACTAAGCGACTACACGCTAAGGGCCTACGTAGACTGGCCGGCACCGAAAGGGATTTTATGTATCGGAGTATAATATACCTTAAAGTTATGTTGATATGGTTGACATTTCAATGATAATTGTTATAGCTACAAAATCAAATGTACGATATACGATGTCGTGTCAGTACGGGTTTGAAATTTCAACCATAATATTATGATGTCAAGGTATATTATGTGTCGTCACATAAGAAGCCTTAGATTTAACGTAAATTACGTAAAATATAACTTATTTACCTGCGCAATAAACGGCATTAAGTTGTTAGGTATACCCGTAGGGTCCTCCCCGATGCGACCGCTGCGATGAGCACCGACGGGGTTGAAGTAACGAAGAGATATCACCTTCCATTTCTGAAACGTAAACATAACATCAAGCATGGATTTTCCGAAAAGGTTGGCAGATGTGTGTACAGTCACGAGGATAAATATGTATACAGATCACAAAAATCAAAAACAATAATTTTCTCGTGAAATAACTATTTCAACTCGAGTAGATAAAGCCTATGTTATAGTAGTTTGGGATACCCATAACATTTCAATCAATAGTTAAGGAGAAAATCAGTTTAGAATGAGATTTTGCTCGTGACTGTACAACCTCCATTTTACATCAGTGGCGAGGATTCCATACAACTCGATTCCTATCGGTTTCCCTTCAGAAGTTAGCAGCAAGTTTCAGTTAGAGTATAAGTTTAAGTATACCGCCATTGAAAAATAGCAGTCTGTAGTATCTGCTTACTATGGCCAAATAAAAACAATATAAAACCACAGTAGTGCCAATTCTGTTGTACTTATAACAAGAGCTATTAGATATTACTAAGAGCTGTCAATTTAAGTTGATCTAAAATGTTCATACAAATAAATAGAGAATAGAGTTGTCATGTCAGAACGCATCGATGATTAAAAATACGGCGAAGTTCTAGAAAAACGCCGTCGCAGTCCTATTCCTTAGCTACCTGGCCGTCAGAGATGCCAATAGGGTATTACACCCATTTTTAAAAAGTGTCTCAATGAAATACTGTAGTGCTCACGGAATAATAAAAACAAGGGGAAGTGCCACGCAGCCATCGAACGTGTGGCACAATTATGTGGAAATGATCAACATTGGTCCAGTCGAGATCAACTACTTGCAGCGACGTGACATATCGCACAATGTCACACGTAAGGCAAAAAAATACAACCCTGCCTTATTGTGCAATTTTTACATGCAAAAATGATAGCAGGGCAAAGAATGTTTCTTGCAGAGGTATATCGTATCACCAAAAAGTATAAAACTTTCATATATTTCAATATAATCGATTTTTATTGACAATACCATATTTTTACTTTGATGCGAACTAAAAACTACCTTATGTCCATTCATTAAAGTCTAAATTAGCTTGCTCGCTGTCTTGACTGTAATCGTTTTACGTGGCATAAATTCTAGAAACTTCGACGCTACTCGTTTAGGGATGCGACACATTAATGCAAATAGTTCGTGTCGATAAAACAATAACATGTAGGTATGTTTAGTACCAGACTTTTTTTTTAATAAATAAAAGTACGAGTTTGAAAGAATGAGTTTAAAACCTTATACCTATATTCTGGCAAATAGTCATTCATTCGCGGTTAGACGTAGGCCTATAAATATTCTATTATATACTTACATGTATATAGTTTATCTTCACAAAAATTCAGATGTCAATTATGTTTTTAAAAGACTGTCACGTATTTAAAAAAGATATTGTCATGTCTAAAATAATGCGTCAATTCATAGGGACGTCAATCAATTTTCTACATACAATCATATTACGGACTCATATTATCACAGAAAAATATGTCAATATACGCATACATAATTAATTAATCGTCATCCATTACGTACATTAAAAAGATCAATTTAAACACTGTAGGTAATTACATTTCATAATCATAATCATAATCATTTATTCATTAACAATAAATTGTATCTGAATTAACAAACATATTGAATAAACAACATGCAAATACACATACATTATATATATTCATATATATATATATTCATTATATTATATTCATTCATTCATTCATTTATTCATTTATATATATTCATTTTTTTTTTTTATTTTTTTTTTTTTATTTTTTTTTTATATATTTCTTACATTGTACAAATTATCGACAACTTGACCACATCTCTCATTGAATAGAAAAATAAATAACAGTTGCATGCGAAAATGACATCTATTTATAGTAACAATAGATGTCATGTTAAGTAATTTGGTAACAGCGCTCTCTAGCGTCGAATAGCTGAACTCGTTGGACATTGCTCGAATTGGATTATTAGATGGAAAAAATCTCTTTAGTGATTTTGACATGTAAAATAATAGCAACGTTCGTCAGTTGTGATACGGTTTAATTTCAAACAACAATAAATAAGCTATTCGCCAAAGTTGCGTTTCTAATTTGTAGCCAATTATATCATCGTTTTCTGTGTATTGCAAGTACATTTTAATTTGCAAATGTGTGAGTTTGGCGACACTGGATCCAGTATTAAGTAAGACTAAGGGCACTTCCTCTTGTTTTTATTATTCCGTGGTAGTGCTAATATGTCACGAAAAAAAACACAACATTTTTATTCCACGGATAAGTGCCATAAAAATGCATCTAAATTTTAACTTTTCAAAGCGCTTAGTTTGGCGAAAACGCCTCTTACTGGACGCCATATTGCTCAGCGTAAATGACGTCAGTTCGTTTTGTATCAAATGAGCTCATATTAAATATGATAATTGTATATCATTTAAAAATAATTAAAAGCATAATTTTGTAATAGGTGTAATAATGAAAAAAATACGTTGGTTACGAAAATAATAAAAGTACAAAGCCTATATTACGCCAATCGGTGACTGACAGTTGTCAATTTTTTGTTTACACAGCCGTATGGCGTAATAACATGGCCGCTACTATTTCACGGTGTTTTATAACAGATTAAAAATACTGAAAACTTTGAATTAAATTTAAAAAATTGTTTTGTTATTGTATGAACTGAAACTTACATTTTCCGACGGCTTTATGCCTAAACTGTCTCAATAATATATTTATAGATCTTTTCTCGTATAGAGTAAAATACCCTATTGTCTAATTTTAGATTAGTTTGTGAATATGGGAAAATATAGAAATAAATGTTTTTTATCTCTTTCTTTCACTTACCTCATCACTAGTACAGAGATCCTTCATGATCTCCTCACAGAAGTATTTGGACTTGCCGTAGGGGCTGGTCAGTCCGCGGCCGGTGGCGTGCCCCTCGTCTATCGGCAGTCGTTCCGGCTCGCCGTACACCGTGCAAGATGAACTGTATACAAGTTTGTACACACCGTATTTACGCATCACCTGTAAGGAAGGTATTCGAGATTGTTGACACGTAACTTTATGAAACCGAGTTAGGTTTCATAAGAATAAGATGTATTTATTTGAAAAACCGCCTTCAAAAACTAAAAAGTGATAAATAACTTTAGCACAGAACACACATTAGGTACTTTACTTTCGGAAGTCGGTGGCGGTGGCTTTGTGTTTGTTGTTTTGTATTGCCACCGACTTCCGAAAGAAAAGCAATGTGTGTTCTGGTGCTAAAGTTATTTTAAATCACTTTTTAGTTACTGAAGGCGGTTTTCTTTTTTTTTGAAAAAACTTTTTATTTTTCGCTTTTTAGTGTTAAGATCCATTAAGAAACGGCGACACACTTAAAAGAGATTGTAAGTCCACCAAAGATTGAAGAAACTAAAACGTCGTATAAGTATTTTTTTTAAGTCGGTTAAAAAAAAAGGAAATGACAAATATAATATTGAAGTTAGGATCGTTATACATATAATCGGGTCGGCAAATGCCGAACCGAATATGTCGTTCCCATTAGGGAGAAATTGTACAGTGGGACATTAGAGGGACAATATATTTCAATAAGTATTAATAATATCTATATAATAAAATGAATCGTTGTGCGTTAGTCTCGAGAACGGCTGAACCGATTTGGCAAATTTTGGTCTTGAAATATTTGTCGAAGCCCAGGGAAGGTTTAAACGGTTTTTTTTAAATTAATTGACAGGACAACATATGTCGGGTCAGCTAGTCTATATAATAACAATAAATCGCTGTTCGTTAGTCTCGCTAAAACTCGAGAACGGCTGGACCGATTTGGCTAATTTTGGTCTTGAAATATTTTTGGAAGTCCAGTTTAAACGGTAAGATATTTTCAAAATCAATTGACAGGACAACGTGTGTCGGGTCAGCTACTAATAATAATAGTTATTATTTATTTTCAGTCTCTATTGTCCCACTACAGGATAAGTCCTTCCGTTCTCCCTCCCAAATCTCTCTGTCGTTTCCACTATGACTAGTATGATAACATAGGTGTAATAAAAGTCGGTGACAATACAACACAACTTTACACAACAAACAGAACCGAAGAAGCCGCGCCGACTTCAGAACTCAAAGTTTTTTTTTACTTTTTAGATTTTGAAGGCGGTTGGCTTTTTGTAAAAAAAGTTGTTACAACCTGAATTTAGTGTAACAAAAAAAATGGAAAACACATGTTTTACAACGTATTATATCTTTTCTTGCAAATAAAGTCATCATCAATCAATAAATTTTGTTCCGTGAGGAATTACAATACGCTATACGTGACACAGAAACAATAGCTTAGCCAATGTTATTATTATCGATCGTCACATAAAATGAAACAATTCCACGACATTCACGCTCGGTACCAATCTGTAGGTCATATAAATATTGTCCGCTGCGATTATAGATATAAATATTACATACATGGACACACACATATATAATATGTCCTTAGTTAAATATTTACTGCAACAACTTAACCTATTTCTAAATTAAGTATATAAAGGCCTATATTTTAAATAACAGCAAAAAATCTTTCTTATCCCATTTCGAGTAAGTATATTTTAATGATGCGAGTATTCAAGGTGTAAAAAAGCACATAACATATCTTTAAACCGATTGTTCCCGATCAGTAACACCCCCTCGTCAACACTGTTGACGAGCGCGTCAACACTGTTGACGAGCGGGAAAAAAAGTTCCATTCGTTCACGGTGTTGACGAACGGGACCGTTTTTTGATTATTCCCGTTCAGTAATGATTATTCCTGTTCAGTAATGATTATTCCCGATCAGTAACACCCCGTCGTCAGCACTGTTGACGATCGGAACGTTTTTTCCCAGTCGAACATGCTTAGTTCAAGAGTCAACGTCTAGAAACGTCACAATGTATTCTATTAGTATGACGTCTGTACTTCGTCCATCGTAGGGGTGACGGCGGGGAATCTACCGGCCACTAAATCGAAATCCACCGTGGTGTTCCACCTCTGCCTATGGCCGGGGGAGCGGGATCCGCATATAAGCATTCACGGCTCCCCCAACAGGCCTTGACACACTGTTCAGCAGGTCCCATATGGTTTGAACCTAGGGCCACTGTCTAGTTTCCACTCTTTTTAAGGTTCCGTACCCATAGGGTGCCAACACTATCCTATTACTAAGACTGCTGCCTGCCTGTGCGTTTGTCAGTGGGTTGTATATCTTTTAGTGTGAAATGAGAAGAAAACTAAATGCATAAGATTCGCTTACATTCGGTTAAAAGTAGTGAATGTAACGTTTTATTGTATAAGGACGTACTTGAATTCGTCGAAATGACAGTTTTTCTTAGGGATTACGCTTGACTCAAAGCTGCAGTGGGGTCCTCACTTAACATCTCTTGCAGGGCGGCTAAGTTCGGCCGCTTACGCTGTCAGAAAAATCAGGCAATTGACAGACGTGGATACCGCTAGACTAGTCTATTTTAGTTACTTTCATAGTATCATGTCTTACGGTATTTTGCTTTGGGGACGGGCTGCAGATATAGATTCTATCTTTATTTTGCAAAAGAGGGCTGTCAGAGCCATCTATAATCTCAGCAGACGCGAGTCTCTAAGATAATTGTTTAAACAAATTAATATCATGACGGTACCTTGTCAATATATATACGAAAACATCATGCATGTTCGGAAAAATCTTCATCTGTTTAGTAAAATAAGTGACAGACATAACTTTAATACTAGAAATAGGAACAAATTATATCAACAAGTTTCAGATTGTCAAAAGTACATACTTCTTTTATGGGGTATTGTGTAAAATGTTATAATAAAATACCGCTCGATATTTTGCAACTAAATGAAAGGCAATTTAAAACATGCATTAAACGCACACTATGTAGGCAAGCATATTATAAGTTGCAAGATTATATCAATGATAAAAATGCTTGGCATAATGCTGGTCCTGCTCCACAGCCACTTTAGGGAATTTCTTAATTACAAGAAAATTATGTTGCTCACCCCTTATTTTTGACATGAATAACGTGTACCGTTATTATTATTTACTTATTATATTTTATCTGCCGAATGACATACTTACATACATTGGAAATTTTAGCTTCGTATAAATTAATAGCACTATTTCAATTATTATGTAAATGTGAGAACTATGGAGCCGTTTATTTATTCAATGTGTTTGACATAAATGAGCATGGCAGTTGAGAGCATTGTCATGCTCGCTCAAATGTCTCGCTGATGGTGGCGTGTGGGTTAGATCATTCGGTTCCCTTCAAAATGGTTGAGCTGAGTGGTGCTGATCCGCGCGTCATGTTCGTGAACGGGCGCTGTCAGTTGAGATTGGTCATCTCTTAACTGCCATGGCTTTTATATTAATTTATTTTTAATTAGAATGTTTTGGATTTCTCTTCACTTACATTGTTTTCACATATAGAAGCAACAAGAATAATGTAACCAGGATTTTGTAAAAGCTTGATTGAAAAGAGTGTCCGTGGAGTTTCTTGCTTGTTCTTCTCCATAGACACCTACCCTACGTTTTGTAACGAGCAACTAGCTTCAACTTTCTGACTAACTAACTGACTCTTTGACTATTCAAAAGCTGCAAATGGTTTAATTGAAATAAATGCTTTGACTTTGACTTTTGAACCGTGGACTTTCACAAATATGATTACAAAAACTATGAAAAAGGGTAGGTTGGTAGGGTATGTTAAGTAGATAGGAACAGAATGTCTGTGGGGTCAGCTAGTTACCTACTAATGAAAACAAAATCAAGTTATAAATCCCCATAAGAGAAACGTGTAGGATTGCGTCTCGCACTTAGCTTGTTTTTGACATCCTTACCTCTAGAAGCGTGCAGGTTCCCGAGATGTTAGCTTGGTAGTATTCTAGTGGCTTCTGCACAGACTCGCCAACAGCCTTCAGCGCCGCGAAGTGGATCACACATTCTATGTTGTGCTGTAAATAAATTGCAATAATGTAGGTTTTACATGTTTAATGGCCAAGCTCAAATGCTACTCAATATTAAGACGCCGTTAAGTCTCGTGCTGTCTCTATCACTTTACCTATGTCAAAGTAACAATTACAACGACAAACACAATCATTATTTGCCTTTTTCCAACTATGTCGGGGTCCGCTTCAAGTCTAACCGCATACAGCTGAATACCAGTGTTCTACATGGAGCGATTGCCTATTCTACCTCCACAACCCAGTTATTGGGTAACACGATACACCATGATAAGACAGGTTGTCAGACTTTCTGGCTTCTGAGTCCTATAACGACTATTAAATATCTACAAATGCCAGACGGGAACAACGGTTTTACGTGCTTTCCGAGACCAGAGAGGCCTCAGTATGAAATGGATGATCACCCTATGGGCCGACCACGGGAAGCGTTGCTTAACCATCACCAATCGATACGTAGGTGCGGCTTTTATTTAGCTAAAACTCACTCCACGGTCGAGAAAAAAATAAATTCGCAGGAAATTAAAATCTGTAAAGAGTTAATAAAAAAATATTCTTCTACTCACTTTCTCAAAAACCCTGCCCAGCCCTTCTTTATCCCTGATGTCCAGCTCATAGAAATGTATCGTTTTATTCGTCAGCTCATCTATTATTCTCAGCGATTCTGGTTTCTTTAGACCTGGTGCCTTGTACGCGTTCGACAGGTTATCTACGACTATTATGTCTAACTCTGCGTTATCTGACTGTCTTTCTAGTAGAGTAGCTACTGTGTGGGAGCCGACGTAGCCAGCGCCGCCTGTGACGAGGATTGCTGGGGTCATTGTGAGTCTGAAACAAGAGATTAAAAGGTCTTTTTCAATCGACTTCAAAAAAAAAAGGACGGTCTCAATTCGACTATAAGATGTTTTTTTTTTGTATGTTTGCTACGCGATTTTTCCGATAAATCTAAATCGATTTTGAAAATTCGAAATTGATTTAGCCGTTTTTTAAAAAATCAACAAAAACCCAAAAAAATAAACATAGATGACGTTTTAGTTTCTCCAATCTTTGGAGTACTTTTCTAACACAGAGCTTACGATTTTTTTATTTGTACATTTCAAAAAGCAAAAAAAAGAGACAGTATTAGTCACTTCCAAATTTAAAATTACCATCGACAAACACTTACAATAAGCAGTTACTTGTTACTGCTCTATTGCGTAAATGAGAAACACGATAACTTTAAAACACCGAGCAAAGTAAATATTTATGTTTATTTGCAAGAAATGACGTACAAATATAAGTAATTGTTCATGTTGTGTTTTGTTCTTAGAATACAATAGTGTTTTTCTTGTGTATAGGATCTATAGTTAATGGTGATTGTTAGAACTAGCTGTGACCGTATAACTTTACTTTTTACATTGAGAGTCAATTCATTCAATACTTGAACGTCCTCTGCGTTATAGAAGGTATTATGTTAGAAAGGTGCTTACGTCATGTGCTGCCTACAAGTTTTACATTTTATTTAATAAAATATTAAAGCGTAATTTTCTTGATATTCAAAATATCTTGGGAGGCCATCGTCTGCTCTTGTTTGTAAATTGGCGGGCACAATCTGCAACAATATTTTCACAGCGCACTGTGACTGTAAGTTACACTTACAGTATATCTACTCATACATAACGTAGGTAACTAAAACTTTAACGCAGAGCGCATTCTTATCTCAATAATTAGTAATGAAAAATACATTTTTTTAGTTATGGTGTATCATTCTTAACCTTTTGACCGCCACGTCGAAAAAGCAAAAATGTGCCCTCGGCGCCAAGCCAAGCTAAGAATTACGTATAAAAGTCTGTCATGCAGGCGTGCCTGTGGCGTGGTGGGCACATTTTGGTTTGTCATCTATACATGACTGCGGCGTTCAAAAGGTTAAACGGAAAATTGACTAACCACAACCTTAGATATTAATGCCCATATCTTATCTATACATTTTCATCAAATGACAGTTGTCATATAGTTGTGACCGTGGCGTGCTGGGCACACTTTGGTTTTTTTTCTATACATGACTGTGGCGTTCAAAAGTTTAAACGGAAAATGGACTAACCACAACCTTAGATATTAGTGCCCCTATCTTATCACTATACATTTTCATCAAATGACGATGCCAGATCCTGCCCCACCCATTTACAGAAAATGTAAATTAATAAAATAATTGTAATGAATTAAGAACCTTATAATAATAAATTGTTCTTTCTTAGAACTTGCCTGCGTTCTTGGCTTGATTCCAAGAGACAGGCTCGACCTATTGTGGAGTTCAATAACAAATTGCTTCCTTTGTGTCTCATATTTGCTTTTTATTGCCTAATTGTTAATATAGTCTGGATAAGGAAATGTAAAGAACTTTTTTTGTTGGCAAATAAACAACATTATTATTTTTACTTGCGGATTACAAATTAATGCTAAAAGGAATTCTAATATCAACAATTTTTTATTTAAACAGAAACGGCAAGTTCTGCAGGCATTAGGACTAATGTTTAGTTATCAGCAATAAATAAGCAGTAAGATGCTACATATTGCAAGCTTGCACATGACTTTTATGAGTGGGGCAAAGTTCTATAGAGTTTCTGGCATTGTCCTTTAGTAACTTGTTGTCCAAAGTATGACTAGATTGGCTAGACTATGGAGCTATGCTGCAGTCTGATAGAAGCCATCATCATCTTCTGCCTAGCCTCTACCCAACTATGTTGGGGTCGGCTTCCAGTCTAACGGGATGCAGCTGAATACCAGTGTTTTACATGGAGCAACTGCCTATCTGACTTTCACAATTCAGTTGCCAGCAACTGGGTTAACGCAATACCCCGTTGTTAAGAAATCTGACAAAAGCCAAATCACTATAGGTACTTAATATTTTTTTTGTCTAAACTTCAGTCCTGTGCAATATCTGTCCGTCAGTCAAAACGAAAAAGATTTGTCACTTCGACACAATTTATTATAAGTACCTAAATATATTTAAGTTATTAACACATAATATTTAGCGATTGCAGCGAAAAACAATTTGTGATATAACAAAACTCCATCAAATCATTAAAGGTATGCTATCTTGTGCGTGGGAGCTCACTGAATGCGTAGGAGAGTAAATGAAACGTCATCCGGGAAGTTCGCAGGTCAATTTGAATTAGATAAGGTTATTGCCGTCTCTAATAACTGCAGATAAGTCGGTATTTTTTCATATTGAGTTAAAAAGTAGTCCATGGGGAAGTGTAGTACTTATACCATAAACATCCTACGTCACTGAGTGTAGCTTTCATTCAGTGAATTATTTTTTTAAATCGGACAACGACTTCCAGAGTTTAATGTCTTACAAACATAAAAACAAACAAACTTTACGCCTTTATATATTATTATGAAAGCATAGATAATTGTCCAAATTAGACGAACCATTTGTTCTACTTTTTTAGAAACATCTCGTAGCAACTCTACAAGATGCCCTTTTGTAGCATCGTCCGGATATTTAGATCACTCGAAAATCGGATATTTGGCAATTTAATCGCAAGACGGGAATTACATAAATGAAAATAACATAGGTACTAAACTTAAAATTAAGTACCTAAGTATATGTTTCTTTACAAAATATTTAGATTAACTATCAGTGTATTGAATCGTGTAATTGGAAAAACTTGTAAGTATGAGTAAGACAGCCGATTACTTCATTCTTTCATTGTTGTAAATGGATTAGTGATGTTAAATAACCGTTATCGTGATTATAGACGGTTTACAATACGCGTCTGCAAGTAATTACCTACTTACGTACTTAATGAAAAGGTGTGTGCAAGTAACTTGCATAACGGAAAGACGTAAAGCTGGTAAAATTGAAATACATACGTCATACGTGGTTAAAGGGACGGTCGGACGGATGAAGGATGAATTTAGTTCATAATTCTAGACACAACTGAATAATAATTATTGGTCAGTTAAGTATTTTAAAATCTTCCATACAAAAGTGCAACACCAAACACTGTAAAAATGTATGGAACATCAGATTTTTTATATGTGTTTCACCAGCATGTAAGTAACTTGCAGAGTGGAAATACGTATTAAACGATACATAACAATAGCTAATAGGTACTGCAAAGTAAACCTATGTAAAATCTATTCTACTGAAAGATGACCTTCAGAGTACTTACTGACATTTATGCGACAACGACCATAACAAATGAAGACCTTTAAAATAAACGCTTTGCCTATAAACTTGCAAGGTTCCGAAATAGGATAAGAATCTCAAAAGGAGCTGAAGGTGGAACTGGAGGCCCCGAAACGAATTGTAGACAGTTCTTGGCTCTCCCAGAAGAGCCTAAGACCTTCTGGCCTAAGCCAAAAGGCCTATTCCTGTATTTATCTGAACATTCGGATTTCGGTCTGAATCTGTCATAATATGCAGCTAACCTACACTTTTGACGCTACGAGATTGACACCAGATTTTGTAGTAACGGGAAATTGTCGTCTGTTGAGTAACCAACTTCGTATGGATGCGAGAGTCCGAGCATCGGGCACAATAGCGTAGCGTGCAATCAATTAAATAATATTAATAAAATCATTTATTTCGAGCAACAAGACTCAAGTGGAGGGACCTGAAACACAAAATAAATAGCCACCTACTTACAGAAGGTCATCTCCATAATATTCGAATACGAGCGAAAACAGGTGCACGTACACACACAGGCACATAAAGCGCAAAGGCATGTGTGTACTTCTTTCTAAGTAGGTACGGAGATCTAGCTGTGAGTGTTCATTTAGACCTACGACACTCCATCCATACAAACGAAACGATTGAATTACCTGCACTACTACCACAATAACAGACGTAACTAAAAGAAGTTTCGAGAGCACGTTCGCCGCGGGGAGAGATGAGGAAAGAGGGAAGCGGGGCGTTTCGCTTTTGTGGAGACAGTATTTCCCCGCGGGAGAGAGAGAGGCACGCTTTACGGTCTCCAAAACAGGCTTCACTCACTACACTATTTGATGTGTTCTCTCCAAGAGCGTCGCGTCGCGTCGCGGCACAGTGTCGCAGATGTGTAAGAGCTCTAACGGTACCAGATCGTAAACTATGACTGTGTAGTCTGGTGTGTGAGGAGTCGGAGGTGCATTACATTACAACCTATACAGTAGCTATCCATCTATTGTGCCTATGTGTAGCAATGATCAGATAGATGCCCCAGATGATTGGTCAATAGAGATACCTAATAAGTCAAAGCAAACAACAGCTTGAAATCACAGTGATTGACTGATATCTATCTGAAGGTTATGATAGCAAAATATTTACAGTAAGTATGCAATTGAAAGGTTATCTGTTTCGCACCAACTTTGTCAATAAAATGTGATATTTATTAATTCCACAAATGAATGAGACATTAACTGGACAGTCAATCGCGTGTCGCTGGTTCTAGTTTGACTTTGGAAGTGTCTTTATTTCACAGCATTTTAAAGGCGGTTTTGAAGATTTCAGTACGCTTTTGTAAAAGACCATAAAGACAATAAAAACACAAGGAAAATGATAATCAAAGTGTATCAAGTAGTAACATTTTTATTTTAGCCTTAATGGTTACTTATGGTTAACCATTGTACAGACGCCAGCACATTAAGCCATACCTAACTTTCAAATTTTCTCAATTGAATATGAACCTTATGCTTTTGTAATAAAGTTGAAAATCTATCAAAGAAATTTGACAGATTGTAGTAGCTTGATGTGCTGGCCTCTGTACGTACCTACCTAATGTAAGTAGGTATAGTGATAGGCGATAGCTTAATTATTATCAAAGGATTATAGTATTTTATTAGTCAATAAATGTTATCTATGTAGATAATCGCCGAACCCTAATGAATAGTCAATATTTTATGACCACCACGGACTTACTGAGTGCTTTCTAGCTGCTACCAAGTTACGCAAGATAGATCCATGTATAATTTACTTTTTGTTTGTCAAATACATTCGCCAAACATTCGCATCGTTTCTAGCGAATACGAATGCGAGTGTGGATGGCATAAAATATGCAAATATTCGCAAATGTGAATAAGAATATTCGTTACATCACTAATCCATAAATAGTTTCCTTTTTGTTTGTCAAATAATTATATTCTCCAAACATTCGCATCGTTTCGAATGCTAATACGGATGGCATAAAATATGCTAATATTAGCGAATGCGAAAAGCCATACAAATGCAAGGGTCGCTAAACACATAAGCAGGTCGGCGCATACGGTTCGGTATTTTTGTCGGTTTATTGTATAGCAGTGGTGGCCAACTTGATTATCCTTTTGACCGGAACGTCACAAAAGCAAAAACGTGTTCTCGGGGCGCCAAGCTATGAATTATTATTAGAAGTCTCTCATATAGTGGTGGCACATTGTCATTTATATACATGACTGTGAAAAGACAAAGGCTAAAGACTATCTTATGTATTTTACAAAGTATTAGTTCCAAAAACTCACAAATAAATCGATATCACAGTACGTAGTATTTTTTATTATACTAAACTCGGCGTCACAAAAATCGCACCTTTTCGAAAATAAGTTTAAAACATGTCCCGCCAGTAACGAATACATTAAACCCAATTAATATTGGTATCAATTAAAAGTATGTTTAACGACCTTTAAATTAACAACAGTTAGAATTCCTAAACACAACAGATCTCATTAGCACGTAACGTTAAAAAAAATGTTGTCAAAATACGCATTACAACGGCCACTAATTGCACCTCCCTACAAGGGTATAAAACGGGCGACCCGGGTTAAATGTGGGTCATTCGCTATTCAACCTTTGAAGTGAACACACGTGAACAGCTACAGCAAGAAAAATACCCCAGAAGATGGATACCACTGCAGATGAAGCCGCTCAAGTCATTGCACTACTGCAATCAGGGATGCGGCAATGTGATGTTGCTCGGCAACTGAACTTGAGTCGTTTTGCCGTTCGACGAGTGTTCCAACGTTTCCAAGAGACTGGTGGCTATATCCGAAGACGTGGATCTGGAAGACAACGGTGCACATCCGAAAGAGACGATCGCTTTATTGTTTCGACGTCTTTACGTAATCGGTTCTCCAATGCTGTTGAGCTGCAACAACAACTGCGATCAGCTCGCAGAACTTCTGTAAGCGTCTCCACGATTAGAAGAAGAATGCGGGAGAAGAAAATTGCAGCTCATAGGGCTGCTACAGGGCCCAAATTGACTGCACAGCATAGGAGAGACCGGTTGCAATTTGCCCGTGACCATGTGGATTGGACAATAGACCAATGGAGGGCTGTGCTCTTCTCGGATGAGACGAGGGTGTGTCTTTTCTGCAACGACAGGCGTCGAAGAGTGTATAGGAGGCAAGGGGAACGATTCGCACAAGCCTGTATTCAAGAGACAGTGGAATACGGGGGTGGCTCGTGCATGTTCTGGGGCGGCATGTCAATCGACGGTAAAACGAACCTTGTGTGTGTTTCTCGGACTGGAAGTGCTCGCGGGCAAGGGTCGCTGACTGCTGCTCGGTACATAACAGAGATCTTAGAGGAGCAGGTTGTCCCTTATGCGGGTTTTGTTGGCAGTGGGTTCACGTTAATGCACGATAACGCCCGTTGTCACACCGCTTTAATTGTAAGAGACTACCTGCAAGAAGTTGGCATCCCTGTTATGCGCTGGCCGGCGCGAAGTCCAGACCTGAACCCTATTGAGCACCTTTGGGATGAACTGAAACGGCGAGTACGGGCACGAAATCCTGCCCCTACCACTCTCCAAGACCTTCAAGATGCCGTCGCTGCAGAATGGGACAACATTCCACAAGAGACTGTTGTCACATTAATAAGGTCCATGAGAGAACGCATGGAAGCAGTCATCAGGGCTAGGGGGGGTAACACTAGGTTTTAAGTTAGTTTTAAGGACTTTGTTGTAATTTTTGCTGATAAAATAAAATTTAACTTTTTAATCATTTGCATTAGCTTGCTTTTCTTTATTCCCTGGTAAACAAAAAACCAAATCCATTGATTTATTCTGAAATTTAAATAAATTGCCTTTCCAATTATACCTTATAGTCATATGTATACCATTGATTAATAGGGTTAAAATGACTTTGAAGGGAATTCTTAAAGAGGTGCGATTTTTGTGACGCCGAGTGTAGTTTGGATTTGTGTCTGCGATCGAGTGAACTAACAGCCGCAATTGGCCACCTCTAGTTTATAGCGACCCTAACATAGACGACACATTGGTCACCATTTTCCAAAGTTGAACCAATACAGACACTAGGAATTTTTCCTGAGTCATGGTGCGATTGTGACAAATCTTACATGCACAAATAGCAGCAGGTCATAAAACAAATATCAATATTTAATCGTGCCGGCATCAAACCTACGACACGTATGCACGTAGCGCTGCAGCCAACAACTCAGTCAATACGGCCGTCTGCGCGCCCACCGTAAAAATAATGATCATAATATTATAACATACTAGCTTCTGCCCGCGACTACGTCCGCATGAATGTCGGTTATTGCGAATGCAGGCGAAATGTCGGATTAAAAAGTATCCTATATCCTTCCCCAGGGTTCAAGCTATCTTCATGCCAAATTTCATAAAAATCGGTTCAACCGTTTCATCGTGAAAGCGTTACAGACAGAGTTACTTTCGCATTTATAATATTAGGTCTTTACATATGAAATTGCCGCTCGGTATCAAAAAATTAAAAATAACATTTTTAAAAGAAATAATATATTTAGTCAATCGAAGTATGCACCATTGTTATACACTTTCGCCATTTAATCGGGAGCTCATTGATCCCTTTGGTAAAAAAATCCTGGGAGCGAGAATCGATGAACTGCTTGAAGGCTGTTTAAACTGCCTCATCAGAATTGATTTTTTTTCCTTGTAAAAAGTTGTCCAAATTTCGGAATAAATGGTAATCGTTTGGGGCTAGATCTGGAGAGTATGGTGGGTGACGCAGAGTTTCCAGTCGCAGCTCCTCTAACTTGGCGACCGTCTGATGTGCAGTATGTGGTCGAGCGTTATCCTGAAGGAGCAATGGGCTAGAGCAATTGACCAATCTCGGTTGTTTAATGGTGAGCTTTTCCATCATTGTTTGCAACTGTTGACAATACATGTCTGCAGTAATCGTCTGGCCTGATCTCATGAAGCTGTAGTGGATGACACCAGCACAGGACCACCAAACACTAACTAGAATCTTCTTTTTGGTCAGTTTTCGCTTGGGGCAAGGTTTTGCCGGTTTTCCAGGGTTAAGCCATTGTGATGATCGCTTGCGATTATCGTACACGATCCACTTCTCATCACAAGTGACAATACGATTTAAAATTCCCTGATTATTGTGACGATTGAGCAAGGAAGCGCAGCAACCGACGCGTGTTTGTTGGTGTGTTTCAGTCAATTCGTACGGTACCCACTTTTCGAGCTTTTTTACTTTCCCAATTTGACGCAAATGGATAATGATTGTTTTGTCACTTACTCCAAAGGCTGCTGCTAATTCAGAAGTGGTTTGAGATGGATCCGCTTCAACTATCGCCTTTAATTCTTCATTATTCACTTGAGTATCCGGTCGTCCACGAGGCTCATTTTGTAAATCAAAATTTCCAGAACGGAAACGTTGAAACCAAAAACGCACCGTTCGTTCGTTAGCGGTGCTTGGCTCGTACACGTCGTTAATCCTTCGAGCCGTTTCTGCTGCACTGGTGCCACGGTGGAACTCATATTCGTAAATATCGCGAATTTTTAATTTCTCCATTGTTGTTGCAATATCAATTCTCAAGCCCAAACAAATGACGATAAAACAAATGAAACACGAATTTTAAAACAATAAAATAAATAAATAAAATAAAATAAAATAAAAATAGTTTATTTCTCACCAGCTAGCAACAAGGATTACAACATATTAAATTTATTCAACATCATTTGTGGTGGTAAAAGGGAGGTTAACGTAGGGTTTTGACTCTATCTTCTGAACTAGGCGAGGCCTGTATCTCAGAAGATAGCATTCAGTTGACAATTTATAATTTATAACCTAAAACCATGGTGTGCTACTAATTTAATTGATTAATAACATAAAAAGAGAGAAATAAAAACACAACAAAACTGAAAAACAATAAAGTAATAATTATAACGTAAGTACTGAATAAAGTGTGTATGTGTGTGTGTGTGTGGTGTGTGTGTGTGTGTTTGTGTGTGTGTGATTACGTGCTTGCGTACGTGCGTGTATGTTTAATTAATATATTTGTGAAGACAAAAGATATTCCGTTTTTAGGTAGTCCAATTGTAATAACCATCTTTTTACTGTGATCTTAGCATCTTACAATATTCTTTAGTCTTTATTTTGAAATAATTTTGAATTTGGAATTCCTAATCAAACACAAAATATTTGATTTCAAAGTTGCCAGTATTAAGTATCGGCAATTTCATATGTAAGGACCTAATATTAGTATGGATTTAATTTCAAAATATTTACCTGCCTACGTATTCAAAAATAGGCAGAATCAAACTCAAAAGATTATTGTGTGAGTGACGATACTTTTATTCAGGAAAAATATTATCGATAAATAATAAACTAAATGATACATTTTAAAAGAAAAATACTAGTGTGTTGCCAGCCAAGTTAAATTGAAATAAAAAAGAGTTCAGTTGTTCTAATCACAAATAAGTATTCAGGAAGTCTGTCGTCGGTGCAAATAAAATGGTAATCAGACCAGCCGGTAGTAAAACAAATAGGTACTAGTAGGTACAGTCAGCAGCAAAAGTAGATTAACACTAGGTATTACATTTTCAAATCCTCTAAAAATACACAAACATTAACACGATGTAAGTAATACTTTACAGTATTTCAGGTCATAGTCAAGAGTTTATTTTATCTTGATTTCCTACTTTATCCCTATTTCCTTCTGCTGAAGAATTATGATTGTTAAATCTAAAGTGTTAATCGACTTTCGTTCGTACACGTTTTCAGAATATTTGTTTTCATTCATTTGTAGAACCGTCGATCTAAATTATTTTAACAAGTAGGTACCTACTTAAGTAAGTAATAAAACACGTAATAAAACTTAAAAATTAAACCCTATTTGGTCTTGAAAGTTGAGCATACAAGAACTTGCCCGATCCTATTTTCATTTTAAATTTAGAAACACTGAAATGTAAATAAATTAACTCACATTTCTTTTTCACTATATGGCAAAGGCACGGAGCACACGCGAGCCGAAGAACAGCTGTGAAGTTACTGCGGAGAGTTCTTATCAATTTTTACACTATGTAAACGCGGAAATTATATTGAGTATACGATACAGAGAATGACGTGGGCGTACTGTTTACAGCGGCAGCGCACGTGTTATTAACTTGTGGCCTCATCGCAGACGAGTCGAACTACTCCTGACTTGCTCTGATATAGTAAGAAGTATTCCGAATAAGGATCAAATAGGATGGGATGGAACATTAGTGTCGTACCATATGACTGCCTGATGGATGACAGTAGGGCCACCATTCAGGTACCTCTGCCTCTTCTGGGCAATATCGGTGAAGCTCTCAAAGGTTTCATGATTCTACATCGAAACCATTAATTTCAGGCTAGGCTTAGTATGGTATCGACAGACCTAGGTGTAAGAGCTAGGCTAGGTCCCCTTTTTAGGGTTTCGTAGCCAAATGGCAAAAAACTGAACCCTTATGGATTCGTCATGTATGTCTGTTTGTCCGTCCATATGTCAAAGCCACTTTTTTCCGAAACTATAAGAACTATACGGTTGAAACAATCAACTCAAATTTATAAAAATAAAAAACTTTTATATTATATTACTATTGCTGCTACGGAACCCTTCATGGGCGAGTACGACTCGCACTTGGCCGCTTTTTTAATCTGTGGAGTGTCGTGGTTAATGTCCGCCTCTCATACATAAGCGAGGGGGGGGGTTCGATGTCAGGCAAGTAACAATGTGATATTTTTCAAAAATTTATTTCACACCACTGACATGGCTGAATTTTCTTTCACCAATGTCAGTGTGATAAACTTTCCAATAAATTCTTATCGTGAGAAAACGTAGACCTTATTTATGTAATCCAAACCGTGATGATCCTTTGCCTTGCAGTGGAACATTATTAGACTAATATTAACCTTACTAATATTTTATAATTATGTGAAAGTAACTCTTCACGACGAGTTGGCTGATTGTGAAGAAAGAATCATGGCAGGATTTGTACAAAAAAAATTAAGACGTTTAGAGAAGTTGAAATTCTAATTCTTATATTCTTGGGTAGGTACCTAAAGAGTATCTTCAGGCATTTACAATATTTTTAAAACCCCGCAAAAAAAGTGAAAAGTTTAACGGAAATCTCATTATTCCAGAACGAAACGGCGACTGACAGTAACAGTGATACTGACAGCCGCCGTTTCGCAGTTCTTACACTGAAATTGCATCATTTTATGGGAAATAATATCACAAATAATTATTATTTTTTTCCACACACTTGTGTGCATATCACTTGTCTCCCGTTTTAATAGATCCGTTAACGTCGCTTGTAACTTTCTTTTTTTTATAAACACAAAATGGGCATCGAGATGAAACAAAAAGGTGTTATTTTCATTTCGTAATATTTTAATTATGCGGGGGTTTAAAACTATGGTAAATATATCAATCTACTCCAGGGGGCCAAGTCTGCTATTTTTATAACTTCGGCATTCCAACACGATCCCATTATCATTTTGCTAAAAGTTCGTAATCTGCTAAATTCATAATGGTCGATCATTGATCGGTCGAATTAAAAGCAATGACTGCACAATGACGTTCTAATGGTAAACGAAAAGGAACTGTCAAAATTTTTGCAGATTACCGCCTGAGTCAGTCATTCAGTTGTCATTTTGTACGAGACTACCATTCTATATTATTTCTTTCAACGGCGTGTCAGTGGTTGACCATTGGAAAGTCATAATGACGCCATTATATTAGTAGACTACCAAACTTGTCAAAATCAACTATTATGAAATCAATGGCAGACCATTTTGACACTATTGTAATAGCAGACTTGAGGCCCTGGTAATGTATTCTTTACATTGGAAAATATTTTAAGCCCTCAAAAATTTTTTTTTTATATCTTTGAGCGTATGGATCTCGTCATGATTCTTTGGTATGAAGATAGCTTGAACCAATGTTGAACCCTAGGGAACGACATTGGTTACTTTTTAATCTGCGATTTAATCTGCATCCGCGACAACCAACATTCATGCAGACGAAGTCACAGGCAAATCCTAGTAATTTTTATCAAATATATAAAAATCTCGTGTCACAGTTATCGAATTACTCCAAAACGGCTCGACGCATTTTTATGGAATTTTTTGTGTATAATTGGTAGGTCTAAAAGGTCGTAGGCTATTTCTTTTTAATTTATATGGCAAAACAACCTTTGCTGGGTTAGCTAGTACATTATGTAATTTGATTTAAAGCTGTGTACTAAAATAGACCATGTTACAACATAACATAAGCTCAGTATGTTCTAGAGTACTATTACAAGCAGATTACATTATCAGCACTTGTATCAAGTTGTTGAGCTATGTATTTTGTAATGCCGCCTGTCACTTTTCATGATTGATTTGTTTTAAATTTTGCTGTTTTATTTTAGAAAGATATTAGTTGCAATGATAGGGTATTGTTTAGTTAGTAAGATGAATTAACATTATTTGTTGCTGGAAAAAAGCCTTAAAATCTTTTCCTACATAGTACAAGTCATAGTAGGTATAGTACGGCGGCTTTGGTTTTTTTTTCGCTTTTTAGTACCTACTTCATATCATACAGATTAATTACGAAACCAACGAATTTAATTTTTTTTCATTTTTTCATCACTTAATTTTCTACCCCTAGGAGTGGAATATTTTAATGAAATTTATATGGGACCAACTTTGAGGTATATAGACTATCAAAAAAGAATCATCGAAATCGGACTACACTGAAAAAGTTATGCGTCGTCAAACATAAAAAAATACGTGTCGATTAGAGAACCTCCTTCTTTTTTTGAAGTCGGTTGATATAACTACCACACACACATAGGACCGGTCAATGTGGCGACACTTGGGGGAGGCCTATGTCCAGCAGTGGACGTCTTTCAGCTGAAATAATGATGATGATATAACAAAGTCGCTTCCGTTGTCTGTACTGTACGCTTATGCTACCACTTCACATGGCGTATTTGTACAAATATTCGCCTTATTTGAATAATACAAAATTTACCCTATCGTTATTAAAACAAAGTCCATTTTGGATTATCCAAATAAGGCGAATATTATTAGATCTTTTAAACTAAGTACATAACGGATTTTAATGCAGTTTTCAGCATTAGATAGAGTGATTCGAGAGGAAGGTTTAGGTAGTTGTATAATTTGTTAAGGTTTTGTGTAAATTGGTTGAAATAAGGCGACATTACGACAATACTCGTGCGAAGCCCGCGCGGGTCGATAGTATATAAATAAAGCACAAATAAAATTACATGACCTTTGCCCAGCAGTGGGGTAGTGTAAACTAGAGAATGGTCAAAATTACAGAATGGAATAATTTCTGTACATAATAATTAATAATACTACTAATTTATTTATTTATACTTCATGCACAAACGTACAAAGGCGGACTGTTAGATTGTTTTTATTTTAGAACGAAGTTCCCTAACGCGGCTTACGGGTAGAGCGAATTAGTAGAAATCGTCACGTAACGAAATGCGTGTGTGTAAGTGTGCGTGTATCGAGGCGCTGCGGCGGCGCACTCGCCTGCTCGTGATATATTATTATTCTTATTTTTTTTTTTGTACAGACACGTACGTCCCCGACGGGGGTCTCCGACCGCATGCACAGTATTTTTTTTTTAATCTTTACCCCACACTAGGAATTGCTCTTGTATCGTGGATGCGTTTACAAACATAATATAGTCAGATACACAAACAGCCAGACCCAGAACAACTATCTGTAGGCCATACAAATATTTGTTCCATGCGGGAATCAAACCCGCAACACGCAGCGCAGCAGTCAATCGCTCAACCACAGCGCCAACCGTACCGTCAAATGTTTAATTCAGTTTTACGGGAAAAAATGATTGATTCTTGATAAAATATTATCTACACACTGTCTAAAAACTCCCGTAATTTTTTACGAAAACTGCAAACCAAATCCATTCACTCTACTGATGGATAAAGTTCACTTATTCCTGAGTACTGAAGGAGTGAATGACTAGTCTTCTATAATGTTTAGAAGACAAAGATAAGAAGATGGTGATAGTTTTTCTGTAGCACCTACGACACGACACTCCATACAAGTGATTTAATTACCTACACTACTACCAAAACAACCGACTGTACAAATACGTGCATGTGAGTGCGTGTCTACGCAGCGCGAGAACTAAAAGCAGTTTCGAGAGCGCGATCGACGCGGGTAGAGGTGAGGAATAGTGCTTCGGAGAGAGGCGGTGCGTGTCGCTACTGTACGGTAGTACTAATATTTATACTGTGGTTCTGTAATGAGCAGGCACCTTCTTAGTTGTATTCAAAGATTGGCAGTGCAAGTATTTTAATATTTTGCCAAACATAATTTGTGTACTATGTGAGTCAAAGGAGAATATCCTCACCATAATTTTAGGGCAATAAAAAGGAAAAGATATGAAAGAGAGTCAATGAGATCCATTAAAAGTTTTATTATTAATACATTCAGTGTCCGAGACCTAAGGATCTATTCAGACGTACCACAAGTACACCACAACCACAACAAAACACATAGACAGGCAGTATTTTTATAAAAATTAACAGTTTTATTCACACTGACCACTTTGCCAAGAACACAGCTACAAAAAGCCGCAGTGTGTGGTTGTATACAGATTCTTACAGATCCATTATATATTCCCTTTATCTGTACAAAAGACTCAAGGAGTCTGGCGTCAATGGTTTAACTATTGTGCCTGCTAATTAGTCAGTTGAGCTGTTAAGTATATTAAAATGAATGTAATGAATTGAATCACTTAGAAAATATTTTTGATATAGGTTTTTGTCCTCGTTTTAAACTGCAGTGTCTACAATTTATAATGTGACATGGAATTCCATAAATTAAAAGGACTTCGAAGAGTGTTCTGTTGCCTACAATTTTAGAATCCGTTGCTCTCTAGGGCACTGATTGTAAAGATTTCTAGGTAGTTCATTATTTAGTCTGAGTGACCATGTCAACATCATTCAGTCAAACCATACTGATATTATAAATGTGAAAGTAACTCTGTCTGTTGGCTGTTTCACAGTGAAACGGATGAACCAATTTTGATCAACCTTGGTATGAACATAGCATGGGCTCCGGGGAAGTACTTAGGCTACTTTTTAATACATAACCAACATACACGTCGACGAAGTTGCGGGAGAAAGCTAGCTAGTAATAATATAAAATGTGTAGGTATATGGCGCATACACCTTTTAATGCTTTACGAGAGTTAGTCATTTGCAATAAATATTATAAACCTAGGTTTAATCATAAAACAGGCTATTATCTAAATTATAATGTATCTTTTAGCATAACCACACTTGTTTGTGACAAAAATGTGTACCCTTAACGACCGCAACTACCTTCTAGCAATTATCAGCAAACTATGAATCACATTCTTGAAAAAAAAGTACAATATTCTAAAAATAATAAGCACTTACCCATTTTCAGTAGGTTTCATTTTTACACAGCTACTCTAACACTCGTTGGGAGCAAATCAAGGTCTGTTTATACAATATTCGCCGTTCAATACGCTGAAACACTAATAATGAACATCTTTGTTTACTTACAAACTCATTTTAAAATTCAGTAAGTTTTTTTCAGAAATTCAGTTTGGTAGTGGTACTGAATTTAAATTCGGACCAGAGCTTATTTTACATTTTTGAATGAAACGATCTTGCGTTTATGGTGGGAAGAATTAAATAATGTGAAAGGACTTAAACTATCAATTCATTTCATTATTTATTTTCTGAGAATTGCCGCAATTACACCTTTTTAGCGGATTCTCAAATTTCGAAATATGTCAAGTCTGATTTCTGAAGTCAAATTGTCAATGTCAATCAGACAGCTTAATGTCAATGTCCACTTCAAGACTTCTACTACTTTTTAGTTTTTTTACAAGTTTCAGTTATTTTTTTTATCCTCCGCAAGGGTAGACTCAAGCCGCGCGCCAATAAAATAAATAAATAAAAGGAAAACAGAAATTAGCATGCAGAGACTCACGAATTCGCATTAAAAAAAATCTCTTCATTGTTGCAAAAATTGTCATAGAGACAATAAACAGCTGATACAATGACATTTTACTTTGCGTTCAGGAATCAGGAAAATAATTTCAATGACAATTTTTCAATGACAAACTGACAAAGCAAAGTAGTACAAATGTCTTGAGTGTTTCTAAACGAATGTTGCAATGTTGCCGTTTTTCAAAACCATTATAATTACAGGAAAATGAACATCTAAATAGTAATAATAACACCGCAATAAATTAAAAATAGTTTAGCTTACGTCTTTTAGACACGTTATGGAATGCAAATAAATGAATATAAATATTAATATACACGCGGTAAGTCAGGGAAGACTGGATTGGTTTGGTTGGCAATTTGGCAACCTCTGGGGGAAGCTTATGTTCAGCAGTGGATGACATAGGCTGATATGATGAATATGATGATAACGGGGAAAGCGCTACTCTGACCTCGATTGTGATTTAGGTAAAAAAACCTGGTCAAAACCAACAAAAAATTGCAATAAAAGTATTAAAACAACTCAAAAAAACCTAATTCTAAATTAAATCACAAAAAATTGGTTGTCTGTAAAGTTGGTTTACGGATGATAGTTTTACGTTATAACGTCATATAGAAACATAATGGCTACCATATATATAACATAAGCAAATAATGGCTTTCGTCGAGGTGGGCGTAGCTTATTGTAGACGCTTGGGCGGATCGCGCCTCTCCATCGCTTTTCCGCGCTCTCGCATGCACACTCTCAGGCTCAGGCGGAATGTGACACTTTTTCGTGCGCGCAGCCGGTATTCATCGATTTTACAAGACGTTATCACGTCAAAAATGTTGCAAAACCCGGGAAAATAAGAGGAAAATGAGCATCATGGTTGTGATTTCCCGTTCCGTAGTCTGTTCTAAGCACGATTTATGTATTACCCAACCATAGTTTAACCAATAATAGCAACAATAATAGTAACAAGTAAGAAATTTATAAACAACATAATTTAAAATAATAGTTCTTGGTTGCGCAGGTTATGGTTAATGAGCAGTATATAGATAGTTTAATAAATTCAAACAAATACTGTTTTTGTATTTATTGGTTGGGTACCTTTATAAAATTATGCATGTAATTTATGTTTTTGTTACAGTTTTTATTGAAGTTATACTTCTTTAGGCGCGTTATGAAAAAATGATGAGAGTGAAATTTTACGATGCGCGCGCACAGCGTCACACAAAATTCTCACGGGAGTAATTGTAAACAACGCCATCTCTGACGTACATGCTGAACTACTTACTGCCTTCGTTGCTATTTTGTGACTCGAAGAAGTATAACTTCTCACGCGCGTACATAAGTACACACTGAATTTTTTTTTTTAAATATTGTATAGGTTGATTCTTGATTCTAGTTTGTATCGTGGCAACACTACGTTTCTATCTCTTTCTCTCCCGTATAGTTCTCAAGGTAGCCGTCTTTATGAAATTTTTGATAAATTTTATGTATTTAAGCGTTTTGTAAGGCAAATAATTAGTGTTTCAGTTTCTATAATAATCTAGTAATATATTTAGGACAATTAATTATTGTTAACGGTAAAGATTACTTCGATATTTTGTGGTGACAAACCTGCTACCTCGGTGTCCAACGTTGTTTTGATTTCTGAAAGTGCTTTTTTCATAAGATTACTGTTAAAATAATACAAAACGCCTAAATATAAGGTGTATGTGGTATTGTGGCTGAGTTTTTAAGTGAAAGATTCAAATTAAATGTTGAAATCGTGAAGTTATTGTTTCCTAACCTATAAGTTTGGAGTGGTGTTCTGTATTAGTGTTTGTACGTTGCAGATGAGTACTAAGATCATCAAAGCGAGCGCGGCCGAGCCCGATGTCTTCGAGACATCGATCTCACAGGCCCTGGTCGAGTTGGAGACCAACTCCGATCTGAAGGCGCAACTTCGGGAGCTCTACATTACAAAGGCTAAGGAAATTGAACTGCACAACAAAAAGGTAAGGCGAACTGAACTAATACATTTAAATTGTAGAGTATAGTTATGTTTTGGTCAGTGGGTCGAATAATTATTATCAAAATTGTCCATGTGTCAATTTGAATTATGTCCAACTAAGTCTGTCTGTTGCAAACCAAAATACTGCTTTAAATGTTTACATATTCCTGGCCTAGCTTTCCTCTATCACAGTATAACCTAACCATTTGTCATGCCACAACCAAATATGGATTTTATTTATAAATTACTAGGTTTTACTGGCAGGTTCTTGAGTGATGTGCTGCCATAACCACAAGAAAATTTGTAATTATTTTTAATAAGCTAAAGGAAAAGGAAAAATTTGTGATTTTGCTTTAATTGTGTTCAATCCAAATATGACAATTCCCAGTAAAAACATGTACAGTCAGCAACAAAAGTAGATTAACTCTATTACATTTTCATATCCTCTAAAAAGACACAAAAACAAATAAGTTGTAAGTAATACTGTACGGTGTCTAGTCTGCTCAAGAATTATGATAAAAAAATCTAAAGTATTAAGCGACTTTCGTTGCGGACTGTACCTACATCTTGTTGGATAATTCACAATCAAATATCTAAATAGGTGGTCATTGTACAGTTGATCTGAAATTGAAACACAAATAACAAAGCATTTATTTTAATTGTTATTAATTTCAGGTAAAATATAATCATAATTTTCTTTTTCCAGTCAATCATCATCTATGTGCCCATGCCCAAGCTAAAGGCATTCCAGAAGATCCAGATCAGGTTGGTGCGTGAATTGGAAAAGAAATTCAGCGGTAAACATGTTGTGTTCGTTGGAGACCGCAAGATTCTGCCCAAACCCAGCCATAAGACACGCGTAGCTAACAAACAGAAGAGGCCCAGATCCAGGTAAATAATATTATGTTCCAAGTAACGCTAGCACAATGTTTTTTGTCTCTTGTGTAAACTAGGGTAATAGTTCATGCCAGGGTAAACTATTATCCTATAAGAACAGGGCTAGTTATAAAAAAAATAAATAATTGGCAGGGATATAATATCATAGTGTTACATTATTTGTTATGTTGTGGTATTTGTACTGCATATGGTTTGATGGAAGAATGTGCCTGAAGATGGGCGGCGTCGCCGAGGCGGCCCAGAGAGGGTGAGATGACCTGGACGCGTACCACGAGGGTTGGTTCGAGGTGACGAGGGTTGGTTCGAGGTGGCGCGGGACTAAAGTTACTGGAAAAACTTGGGGGAGGCTTTTGCCCAGCTGTGGGACAGCACAGGCAATAAAAAAGGCAATAGATAGCTAATTCAATTCAATAGTATAATGTGATTGATAAATAAACCTAATGTATTTATCAAGTTCATTACAGCCTATACCTATTATACACCCTGTAACATGCAAGACCATTAGCCCTTGCTGGCATTTCTAAAATAAAATCAACTTCAATTCAACATGGCTAAATTTTGATGTACCTACTTAATTATTCAGTATGGATTCATGTTTTTATAGTTGAATTTAAATACCACAGTCTGTTGAGGTCCAGGTTCAGGTAAATCTTGGTAAATCCAACTCTTAGGAAATTCTTTTAACAATAATTGTTTATTAATTTATTTGTCAATTCCTCTCGTTTTCAGGACATTGACGTCAGTATACGACGCTATCTTGGAAGACCTTGTTTTCCCTGCAGAGATTGTGGGCAAGCGCATCCGGATCAAGCTGGATGGCTCTCAGCTAATCAAGGTGCACCTCGACAAAAACCAGCAGACCACTATTGAACACAAGGTGAGTTTTTCCCATGCTATGGTATAACATGTTGGCGAATGGGCGAGAAGTAGATCATGCTATCTACCTCAGCTGCACAAGAAAGGCCAGCCGCGCCTTGATGTTACTACTTCAGTAAGCCAAGTACCCACCTTGCTTACTAAAGTACTTCACTCTTTATGAAGCAACCTCAGAGCAGTCTAGATGTACATGGGCTGCTGTTTTGACGCTTTACGCAAAATACGCGCTGAGACGTGGAGTTGCGGACACCAGCCCGTCTTACTACTACATGGGCTGCCGTCTAGTCTGTCCCCATGCAGACTCATAGTGGGTTGTCTGTAACTCTCGTGACAAAGAGACATTTATGTTAAAATGTGGAACCTCTTACTGTGAACATCTTATGCAACAGTTGATTTTCGTACCCAACCAAAGAGATAGTCGAGTACCTACATTTTCAACTCTAGCCGAGCATTATTAATGCGTAATAATATTTAGGCGTCGCCTAGTGTAATCTAAACATCAATTTCCTTCTCAAATTTAACATTTGCATCCTCTCACACACAAGTAGAGGTACTATTCATGCACTTATCTAGTATTGTCATTGTTCACAGGTGGACACCTTCCAGTCGGTATACAAGAAGCTGACGGGGCGCGAAGTTACCTTTGAATTCCCCGAAGCCTACTTGTAAACTTAGGAATATGACTTTACAATAAACCTCAAAAAAAATAGTGGATTTTTTCTTTAAGCTATTATTGTATATCACTTTGATGTTAAGAAAACAAAAAAAACAAAAACCTATATGTCTATTCTGTTACAATCTCCCTCGATGAACACCAAGGTGAAGTGAGCTGTCATCCGTCCGCTTTGTCAATCCCTAGCTTCGCGACGGATGACAGCTCACTTCACCTAGGTGTTCACCGAGGGAGTAACAGAATAGCACTGCTGGTCACTGGTTGGATCTTAGGGTCGCGTACAAACTTTATAGCGGCTCTGAACACTAGTCGAGTGGTTGCGCAGCGGTGGTGAGGGGTCGGGTACATACAGCTCAGTCATTAGGGGACTTCACATAAGTTCGAATCAAACTGTCGGGTCGGCTTTTTCAATACCACCTTTAATAACGTAGAAAATGCCGAACCGACCGCAAGAAAAAATATTCAACTTGTCGAATCGATTTTCTCAGAACTGCATTCCCAATTCTAAAAAAGATGCGTTGCCGCGAATTTAGATTGGTGCATCCTAATTCGTATAGTAAAGTTTTCATTGTTTTTGACACTGATAGTCGCTGAAATTAGATTGGAACTAGACTGTACTATTTTTATAATAATTATACAAGATTGACAAGTCAAAAGGAAAAAAGTAATTTTCGACACGACTGTCTGTCAAATGGTCGTGAATCGGAATCTAATGCAAAGCACTCATGTGGCGATAGTGGAGCACATTACTTGCAGAACAGAACAGATGGATGTATGTAAAAGGTACTATCCTACTATTTTCTGTCTCCTGCATTTGCTTTGCGGGCATTAGTTTCGCATCGGGCGCGACGTCGTAGGCCTCCCGTCATATCCCTGTGATATTTTCTGGTACCTAGATAGTAGCTGAAAACAGGCATCAACGCCAATATTTTAAAATGAATCTGTTAATGACACAAAAAGATAATTTTACAAAAATGACTGTTTTATTCATCAAATCGGTCCTGACATGTTCACGCTGATCATTGTATTCAATTTTGATGATGATTAAGTATATACTTTATTAGAAGAGAGCTTAAAACTATGATTTAATAAATCGCCCGCGGAACTACGCTACTTTACATTTGCGACAGACTACAGTTTCTGCATGATCCAGATGCAAATTGAGCCTAATGGGTTTCATTGGTTTGCCTGCGGGCCGTTGCCTCTCAGGCATCCTGCCGGCTAATAGATCGTTCACCTGTCAACCGGCGTATCTCTTCACACCGAGAGTTTTTTCGCTGGCAGTCCACGACCGGCAGTTATTTACTTAATAATACACCAAGTATAGGTATATAGGTACAACATTTACAAATATGTAGATTCATAAGACAGCTGCTAATAAAATAAAAGTAAAAGCGAAGTCAATATACATAAATGAAAGGTGACTAAATGAATACTTCCTGGTGGACTCTTGGTGCCTTTTATGTTTCCCATAAGTAATATTATCCCAAAAAATTGGCAAACTTATAAGAATAAACATTATTAATGACTTGAATACCACGGTTAATACCCCCGTTAGATTGTTTGTAATACACAGCTTAAATTTACACACATTAAGTAACACATTAAATATTTATCCTGTTACCCTAAATAATGATAATGTCAAAAAAATTAAAGGAAACTTAATATTCGGATCACACAGAAAAACAAAACCTCGTTTACCCAATTAACTATATTAGAGTATATACCAAAATAAAGTTTTAGTTTACAAGGAATAATTTAAGTTTCTTCAAAACTATTGCCAAAACTTATTACCGACTTGACACATAGGAATCTATACAATACAATAAATAAAATAAGATGTGAAATATGTGATTTGACTAGTACAAAATAATTAATGTTTTACACTTAAATAAATATAATATTTGTCGAATTTAATTATTTTAGCGGTCATTTGGTCTAAAAATTGGTGACGATAATTTATGGCAATTTTTTCCCAACTACACGAAAAGGTAAATAAAATAATCCGTAAAAATACCAATCACATTCATTAAAATTATATGTACAACAAAACATTTGCACCTGCACCATTCCTTTAAACCATTTTTTAATGTATAGATAATATTTTTTAAAATGCATAGAATTATTATACAGACACCTATACCCTGTTCACAATAAGATTAGACATAAACACAAACCTTTTTTACAGTCCCTTCAATCGATTTTGACTTCTATTCCGTAGGCCTAAGGATGACATTAGAGGCAAAAAAGTGGTTACAATAACAACTGTTTACTGCAATTGCCATTTGTCATGCTACCAACGCAAGCTAAGTCAAAATCGGTTGAACGGACTGTAAAAAAGGTTTGTGTAGTGTAAATGTCTAATCTTATTGTGAACAGGGTATAGGTAAATTGACTTATTTACTAATACTTAGGGGCCGTCTCCACGAGCGAGAGAATCGCGGCGATGCCACGAGTGACTGGTGCAAGCGAAATGTCAAAGTATCGCTGTCTATTAAGACCGAGATTGCGACGATAGAAGCACGGAATCGTCGCGATTCTCTCGTTCGTGGAGACAGCCTCTTAGCCGTTGTTGGCACTAGCACTTTTATAACGCGGCGTTATTTACTCAGCGCTGAGGCGAGTATTGAACATTCATAGCGCGGTAAAAAAAGGTCACGTTAAAAAAGCGCCTGTACGGACAACCGCTTACACATAAATAGGGGTCATCCTCAAATCACAACAAAGTTTAAAATTTGAATGAATAACTGAATCGAAAAACGCTGGAGAGATACAAATAGGTACTATACAACCAAAGATAATGTCAAAAAATCTTCAAACAATAACCATACCAGTTTTCAAAACTGTATCTACTTTTGCCAAATGATGATAATATCTTTAAAAGTTTGCTTACTTCCTTCCATTGATAGAAGCAATTTAAGAAAATAATTTTCAAATGCGACTAAATTAAATAATGAATCGTTCTGTATCGTTCGTCTGACTGTAAAAATATCACAGTTTACCTAAAACTTGATATTATAAGAGCTCCAAGTCTTTTCAAATTATTACAAAATCCAGTCACACTGGGTAAAGGCCGAAACAGCACACATTCTTAGTCTTCTCATTATATTAACAAAGAAAAGAAAATATTTTAAAATATTTTCTTTCTTTCAGTTCACACTACTTAGTGACAGTCAGTCGAGTATTACGTTGGCATGCCACCCAGGCTTTTGGGTGGTTTTATAAATACGTTGTGCTTACTCCATTTATTCTTTTGTTTCCCATTGCAGGGATGATCATGAATTTATCAGTAAGATCGTCAGTCATACCCTTGCTGTGTTCACTAAATGTTATACAAACATATTTCGAGCAAGGGCTAGTACTAATGTACTAAAGAGTATTTTATAAAAAAAAAAGATTTTGAGTAATTATGAGCATTTGGCAATTCAAAATTGTAAGTCCAATAAACAGTACAGAGTAAGCATTTCAAAAATTCTAAACCATTCAACCATTACGTTTGCAACAATCGCTAAAATTAACTGATATTATTACCGTCAATCGTTGCTTCCCCTGACTGTAAATGATCACTGATATTTTCACCGTGAATCGTTACTTCCCCTTGATGTACACCATCTTTTCCCTGGCCGTTGTTCTGTAGATAGAGATAAGTAGCGGGTACAAGACCACAGGTCTTGCCGTCGATGGATCCTAACACCCAGCCTGTGTTCCACAACTGGGGCTGCAGGCGACTTGGGGCTATAATTAATTCCTGCTTCTTTTCAAATGATAACTCCTGGGGAGATTTGGCGGTGAAGTTGTACTTGGCGACGACGCGGAACGGATCTTTCCATGTTGTTGGTTCGTATACTGTAAGGAGATTATTTTGTTAGGTTTATGTTGTAATAGTGATGTTCCCGAAAAGGATAGCCTGTATTTCTATAGGCGATCCTTTTCGCTTTTTCCCGCTGAAGCAAAGATTGTACCTGAAACTTTGCTTCTGCGGGAATTTTTTTATTTTTTATAATATGTGGTTCGGTTTCCGCAATTAATCCATCCATACGTAGAGACTATTGTACGTGAGCCGTGGCGGCCGTCATTCCAGCCAGCCGTCATTCCAGAAGCAGATTAGACCTCCCAAGATGCTCAGGACATTCGCAAGAGGCTTTGGTGGTCCAAGGGTTATTTTCCGAATTTGGGTGTCGTCTATGCATTCGAGGAACACATGAGAAACCGTTCGTTCGACCTCCATGCCATACTATATGGGTGCTGTTATTCGTTCGGCATAGCTTTATCTCTAGACCCTAACTAGAACAACATAGATTTATACGGCTCTAGAAGCAAATGTGTCACAGATTGTGTAGTTTTTTCATGATACAACGCATGGAATTCGCCTTGTGAATATAGAATTGTATAATTTGATATCAACAGTTCACACTTTAACTCGTAAATTCATCAACGTCAATCATCATCGGAACAAAGTCTCTTAAATCAATTGTGAAGATAAACTTACACTGTTTTACAAATATATTAGGAGCTAACGTAAATTCTTCATCATAAAATCGTTATTCCTTATTCGTATGCACGATGACTGATCAACTAGAACTGCCCTGAACATCACACGTACCACAAACGATTATGGCTCTTATAACTATTAATTAACATATGTACTCACAGTTCTCCTGTACAGTTTGGTTGAGTTGACTCAACATTTTGAGCACGATGTAGGGTGCTGCGGCCAAAACGCCGAAGAACAAGATGACGGGCCATCCTGAGGACCGTGGGCCCTGGGCGTTCTGTCCAGTCTGCTGGGTCGAAGCCATCGCTTCAGCCCACGCCTACAAAAATAATACAGTACTATAATTATTGAGACTTCTAAGTCCAATCACAAATGGAATGGACTGCTATGCTGTTCTGTGGTGTGGGGTTCTGTAGATTCGGTTTTCGGGACGGGTAGTGATATTGGGTTTTATCATCACGAATTTGTCATAAGCAGTCCCAATTTGTACCAGGTTAAAGACTTTCACCCCTATATTATGAGGTGTGCCCGTCTGTATGTGACGTCTGCCCATCCATTTGGAGAATCAGGCATCATGGTTGTCATAATCTCCACGCTTAGCGTCTTGGGGATCGCAGTGCAGTTATTAAGTACCTTCGGGATGAAATCGAATCAGAATCAGGATCGGGCAACATCAGTCGTGATGATAAGTTTATACAGGGTGGGGGATGGCAATAGCACAAAAAATGATCATGGTAAGATTTGGTAATTTGGTGTAATTATTTTAATTGATCATTAATAATATTAAATTATGACGCCACAAGTTGCCGCTCTTCTCACAAGTTAGAAAACCAATATTTCATATATGGTGTTTTATTTTGGTTACATTTATATGCTCTTTAGTATATCTTAACTTTTTTTTTTAATTTCGTTTTTAGGGTTTTTTTGATAGTTTCAAAATATTCTAATGAACTAGTATTACCAGTATTTTAATTTTTTGTCGTATCGCCGTCCCCACCCTGTATTAAAAATCATACTAATATTATAAAGAAGTTAACTTAGTCTGTTTGTTAGTAGAAGGTAATCTCTAGAAGTAAAGGATCGATTACAAAAAAAAAATTCTTGCTGAATGCCATAAGCTATATTTTATAGTAGGTACACTTGACTTCCACACGGAGGGAGTTGTGGGCAGAAACTAGTAGGTATACTATTAAAAATTTGCGTTGTTTTATACATCTTTAGAACTTTGCAATATTATTTTGTAGGGCAGCTTTATCTTTGAAAACTTGAGGTATGATTAAAAATAATAATAAAACATAGGAAAATAAATGTTATCATTTACTTTGTACGCGTGACTATGATGTGGATATCAAGCCTCTTGTGATAAGCAAGTAATCTATTGCCGATCTTCCAAACTATAGATACACACTTGTTGTGTTTTGGACTTGAAGATTATTTCATACACAAGATTTTAGCAAAGGATAGGTAGGTAGGTATTTAGGTTTCGTTTTGCTAAAACAAATCAAGCCATTTAAATTTCCAAATCGCTAATTAATTTGCTAATTCACTTTAAATCTATTCTAAGCGTAAGTTTTGAATGTTCATTAGACTATGATTGCTGGATTGTAATGTAGCTAACGTTTAGTATATTAAATTAGTTTTACGTATTTAATTGAATTATGTATTGCGAAATTGTAGGAGCATTTTAAGTAAGTATGACCCGAGACACCCTGTCTATTATTATCATCTATACAATCTACATACAAATACATAATTAAAATTGAAGTGTCTGTTTGTAATATCAAAATAACAGCTTTTTACTAAATGTATATGAAAGTATATTCGGTAGGTACTTATAAACCAAAACATTTTTTTTTTAATTTTTGTCTGTTGGTTGTCTAATCTCTGAAACGGCTGGACCGATTTTGACGGGAGTTTCACTGACAGATAGCTGATGTTATAAGGAGTAACTTAGGTTCCGTTGATTTTGGGAAAAAAATAGGGTTTCACATAAAAACATCCGCTGATAACCGACTATCACGCTGACGAAGTCGCGGGCATCAGCTAGTGTAATAAAAATGGACCCGCATCCACTGGCATGGCACAGCGTCTTCCATGAATGACTTGGGTTAAATTATCATAATATCTTGCTAGGTCTCCTTGGAAGGTGGGACCCGTTGAGGTTCAGCGGGTCAAGGCCTGTCGGGGTAGCGGTGAATGCTTATGCGAAACCCACACCCCCGGCCATAGGCAGAGGTGATGTTAGCCGGTAAGAGTCCGGCATGCCCCTCCATCACCCCCACGATGGAGGAAGTCCATGAGGATTTCAACCGCGTGAAAAAAAAAAATCGTCTCCTTGGGAGGTGGGACCCGTTGAGGTTCAGCGGGTCAAGGCCTGTCGGGGGAGCGGTGAATGCTTATGCGAAACCCACACCCCCGGCCATAGGCAGAGGTGATGTTAGCCGGTAAGAGTCCGGCATGCCCCTCTGTCTGTGTGTCTGTTTGCCTTTTTTTGTTTTGGGTGGTGTGGAAATCCTCATGGACTTCTTCCATAGTGGGGGTGTGGAGGGCATGCCCCTCTGTCACCCCACGATGGAGATTTCCAACGCACAAAAAAAAATCTCCTAATAAACAAATAGTAACAACTGATAATAAAAAATCGTAAGATATGTTTCATTGAAAAATCATTCACTGTGATTTGATAACATTGTAAAATTTTTAGAGTAAATAGAATTTTATAGTACCTTCCTACGTTATTGGATTATTGGTAGATAACCTTTGGCAACGTTATATGAAATTACTGATAAAAATAAATCACTTATAACATACTGCGAAGTAATTATTGTCGATATTTATAATCTATTATTTTTACTGGTTTCGTCCCTGTGTAAATCTTATAAAACCGAATGGTCACTGACTAAACGCTACACACGCGAAATTAAAAAAAACTACATGAACTAAACAAACTGCATAGCCTCTTTCCAACTATGTTGGGGTCGGCTTCCAGTCTAACCGGATGCAGCTGCATACCAGTGGTTTACATGAAGCAACTGCCTGACGTCCACAACCTAGTTATTGGGTTACACGACACCCCTCGGCTCGGTAAGACTGGTTGTCAGAGTTTCTGGATTTTGGCTACAAACTACTTGAAACTATGAAGCTGAAATGACAATGCCAAATCCTGCCCCACCCATGTACAGAAAAAGTAACCCATGAACAGAAAAAAAAATAATGAAAATAATTGTAATGAATATAGAACCTTTCTATAGTAAATTGTTTTTTTAGAACTTGCGGATTACGAAATACCTACAAAATACAAACTCATTTTACCTAAAATATAGTTTAAGGATTATTATAATAGGTAATAGCAATAATGCGTAACGTATAATAATATGTTGTTAAAATTGATTTAGAGTACCTACTATGCAAAAAATTACAAAAATCAAATAACTTGCATTATAATCATAATTTCGGTTCATGAATAAAATTGTGTAACGAAATGTTAATGACGCGTGTATGTCAATGTCATTCATTCGCTCTCTGTATTCCTATTGTTTGCGCTCGCGCCTTACTTTTTTTTACTGTGCTTATTATTGTTTTCCCTACCGATGACTTTTGCTTCTGACTACGGATCTCGATTCTCGCTGACTCTGTGCTGCCTACCACGGATTCTAATCTTTACTTATGATTTGTTGTACAATGTTGTGGTGCATAAATTGTAACCGGAGTGTAGACAGGATGTAAATAAGTAGTTTCTATACTAGCAGTACATAGTAAACACACCAATAATTTATTATAACGATTATAAACTGCACCTAACCTACAATCAATGTCATTATTGTTTTTAGATTTAAACGGAAACCGCAAGTTCTACAGTCACTAGAACTAATGTTTAGTTATCAGCAATTAATAAACAGTAAGATGCTACATATTGCATGCTTGTACATGACTTTTATTGAGTGGGGCAAAGTTCTATAGAGTTTCTGGCATTGTCCTTTAACAGGTGGATAGTTTATTCTTCAGCTAAGAACTGATCTGAGTTAGATTTTGCACAGATGAGGTCGTGTGCAAAAGCTGGCAGTAAATGCAGAGAAAAAAAAGGGTGGATAAAAGTTTATTTTTTTTAAGTTTGCTAAAGACTGTTGTAACGAGTAATTTTTACTCGCTACATAGCATCGACCTCTCTCGTCACTTTTTCGAAGTTTTCGGTAATGCCGTGGACACACTTTAGATATTTGATAGATTGGCTAGGATTTAGTAGAGTAATCGATAAAACCATAGACCATCAGTTTGACAGTTGGATTTTATTTCCCCGGCTGTCAGATTATTTTGACGTTTCCGGTTTGGGATAAGTAGCATTCACTTTCTGATCCGTCTTTGCTAAGAGCAATGCTAAATTAATTTCTTCCATTTCAATCACGAGATTGAAATGTTTTAAAGGTCCACCCCTGGTTGGAACCATTTTGTAACAATGTTAGCGGCAGTGCTTCTGCAGTATTTTTGAAACCGTGAGTATTATGTTGGTCGAATCTTCATAGCCATATGCTAACAATGGACTTGAGGTCGTGTGTCCTAACCATCATCGATTTTCCATTGTTTCAGCACCTATATCGCCATCGCGTTTTGGTTGTGCTCATAGCACGAGCGATCGACATGCTTTGTTTTCGTTAAAGAACGGTAAGTGTTTGGAATTCCCGATTTACTGCCTCGTCGCCATTTTGCTCGACGTGTGAATTTAACTAACAAAAGAAATCGTTTTGTTTTCAGCCCCAAAGGCATTCTTATTTATACTTTGGATTTTCATCCATAACATTTAAATTCATCATGGAGATGAGCTGATGTGTTTCACCACGAGTCTCCAATCCACATCAAAGGTTTATTTTAAATAGTTTTCCCAAAACCTGTGGTATGTTTCTTTAGCTTTCTTTTCGTAGTTTCAACTTAAAATCGTGCAATACTGACCGCTTTAGCATAAACTTTAGATATAGAATTTAATAGTTATAAAACTACATTCCCTTCTAATGAAAGGAACTTTCTAGTGTTGTGTTCGCCATACTGCCTGCGATAGAAATAAATGAGCTATTGTTAAAGAATTTGCAGCTTAATTTCAGAAATCTCCGACCTAAGATTAAAAGACATATCTCTCCCATCCCGCTATCCCGCATTCCCTTGTTTTTAATTACATAGTGAGCTCTGGCGCCCGAACCTTATTCCTTTTAGTTACTTTTGTTTAATTTCGAGCTCTCTAACTTCTCAACTTTAGAATCACACACATAGTTTGTTAGTTAGTTTAATAAATCTAGACCCTTTAATTTTTTTATTACACTGTGTCGATTATAAAATACTAAATTGTGCCCGCGACTACGATCGCGTGAATGTTCATACGGATCCCTGATATTTTGATAATAAAATTAGCCTTTAGCACTCATGGATAACTTAGCTTCTTACTGGTGAAAGATTTTTGAAATCGGATGAGTAGGACCGGAGATTACCCTTACATACAAACTTAAAAATTTTAGCTTATTTTCTAGATTTAATATAATGATATTGATAACATAGGTAAATATTGTTGTGAATATTTGTGAAATAAATTCATTTGTTTTACTACCAACCTTGAATTCATTTTCAGTCCTAACACCAATAAGGACCATTAGTTTTCTGATAATCCAGTTCAGAGTCCTTACCACAGCGAATGTGGACCAGACCTGCGCGAATAGAGACTTCAGACGGCTTACATTTTCTGCTACACCTGTGTAAAATGGAAATGTTAAGGAATTGGTTAAGGCGCCCGCCTCTCATGTCCAAGGTTGTGGGTTCGTAACTGGGCACAAGCAAGCACCAATGTGAATTTAACAATTTTATATGTACAGTACGCAAAGGAGATAAGTATCCATGTCGCCGGAAACAGTTGAAGTTTACTTAGGAACCGATAGGTTTTTATGAATAAAATAAAATACAATTTATAGAGAATAAACAGTTCAATGATTTAATAAAATTTCATTTGAAAGCCCCCATTGGTTTCTAAGAAATCTTCAACTATTCCCGACGACATGGATACTTATCTCTTTTGCGTACTGTACATACGCCAGCACATGAAGCCATACCAAACTGTCAAATGTCCCAATTAAATATGAACCTTACACTTTTGGAATAAAGTTGAAAATCTATCAAACGAAATTTGGCAGATTGTTGGACTCTGTACTTTCAAGTTTATCTTGGACATGTGACATCGGTGAAGGAAAAAATTGAAGCCATACCAAACTGTCAAATATCCCAATTGAATATGAACCTTACAATTTTGGAATAAAGTTGAAAATCAATCAAATGAAATTTGGCAGATTGTTGTAGCTTGATGTGCTGGACTCTGTACTTTCAAGGTTATCTTGGACATCTGTGACATCGGTGAAGGAAAAAATCGAAGCCATACCAAACTGTCAAATATCCCAATTGAATATGAACCTTACATTTTTGGAATAAAGTTGAAAATCTATCAAACGAAATTTGGCAGATTGTTGTAGTTTGATGTGCTGGACTCTGTACTTTCAAGTTTATCTTGGACATCTGTGACATCGGTGAAGGAAAAAATCGAAGCCATACCAAACTGTCAAATATCCCAATTGATTATGAACCTTACACTTTTGGAATAAAGTTGAAAATCTATCAACGAAATTTGGAAGATTGTTGTAGTTTGATGTGCTGGACTCTGTACTTTCAAGTTTATCTTGGACATCTGTGACATCGGTGAAAGAAAAAATCGTAAGAAAGCCTGAACTTATATTGAATATAAGTCTGAAATGGCCAATTCGCCTTGAGCAAGCATGGTAATTAATGCTCGTGCCTTCTCTGTATGAGAAGAGGCCTTGCAGAGGGACAATTGTAGGGTAGTCTTATTATCTGCATTTACTGTTGTGATTGCCCAGTGGTTGACACATCCACCTCTTATGTATGCATGGGGAGTAAGTTCGAGACAGGGTAAGTATCAATATGACTCTTTTAACTCATATGTACCTGCTAGTTTAAGTATCTTGGACATAACCGACAATAGTGAAAGAAAACATAGAGATACAACCTCGACTTACAAGTTACATAAATCTAAAGAAGAAAAGATCTAGTTCTCCAAGTACCCCAAACTAAAACTAGATTTGCATACAAACAATTTAATAAACGCTCTAGTCAACTGTATAACAAAATTAACAAACACGTTTATGTATATAATAAAAATTACCACGACTGTAAAAAAAGTATAATAGACTGGATTAAATCACTTACCTACGAGGAAACGGAGGCACTTCTGGAACACGTTGAGTAGCCAAAACATATACATTATATATAATATACCATAACTTAAAACTACACACACTATACTACACCATACATTTCATCACACACTAGACTCACACACATCACATCACATCTCATTACATCACTCACATAACACCACATCACATCACATGACATCACATCACATCACACCTCACCATACCACTCTACTCTACACCACACTACACTACACCACACCACACCACAACACACATAGCGCTTGCGCAAGCATTGACTGGGAATTTGTCTTAATTTACTGTATAAATTAACTAAAACTGCAACTTTATATTTGTTTTTAAATTTCTTAAGATTACTTTGTAACTAAAATAAAAATAAAAAATAAAAAATGTACCTACTTACATTGCATATTTACCCTAAGGACAATGATGTATGAAGAGCGGAGCCTCCTAATACAGGCATTGTTTGCTTAAATGGAGGCTTCAAACACGTTAACATGTAATGTACCTTCTTATTGACACAATAAACTATTTGTATTGTATTGTATTAAAGCATAAATTCCCTTCCCTTTTTTATAATAGGCTGGTATTATATATTGAAGTAAAAATTCTTTACGCACGCTTGACTTGGAGAGTAAGCTGGTGAACGCGTCACGAAAGCGTTAGGAAAAGTGTGATCGGGCGAGGCGAACGGAAGTTGCGAGGCTGATATAAGTTAGTGAAGATAGAAAGAGAGAGAGTTACGTTTCGTATATTACTGTAGCGGCGAGAGTGAGGTGCGAGCACACATTTTCTTTCTCTCTTTCTCTCATAGCCAGTTGCAAACGGATACATACATACATATAGATAGAGCTAAAGAGGTTTTACTTAAGTTTTAGTTTTACTAAAGCACACTCGTTTATTTTCTGTTTTTTTTTTGTCTACATTGAATACTTACCCAATATAGCCCTGAATGAGCTCGTAATAGCAAAGAAAGTGCTATCTAACATCATGGCAACACTGCCAACAGCATTCACACAGCTTTGTATGGACTCAAATGCTGGACGAGAACTCTCTTCAGCCATTTGTAAAAACCTGAAAGTAAAATAAATAATACATAAATTAAAATTTAAAAAACCTCCCATACTCGAATCGGAATACCAAATTTCGATTCAATTAGACCTATGGAAGAAGCTCAAATCCTATAATTAACTAGAAATGAACTGATAATTTTCAAACGGCTCAGCAGATTTTCTTGAATCAGATAAAGAAAATTTTTAATCGAATCATTCTTTCAAACAAAATAAACGAAATTACAATTGGTTCAGTTGTTTGAGAACCATGATGCAACCAACAGGCACAGATTTGTACACAAATAAAAGTCAAACTTATTGTACCCCTGTTTTCGCCGGGGGTTAACTCTTAACTTAACCCCTCTAGGGTTAAACCCCAACGAAAGCAAGGCATTTTTACTTCTGGAGTATTCATTAAACATAAAAAATTACCAATCGACAAGAGACCATTAGAATGTATTACAATAGCAAAATACTTTTTTCAAAAAAAAAAAAACAACCGCCTTCAAAAACTTGAAAATTGTTTTTATTTTCCGCTTTTTAGTATCGCCTTAACAACATCCAAATCCATTAAGAAACGGCGACACAAGTAAACCAGAAATTGAAAGTCCTACAAAGATTAAAGAAACAATGTCATCTATGTAATTTTTATGGGATGTTGTTGATTTTTTCAAAAAGCGCTGAATCAATTTCGATAAAACACAAACATCCGAATTGATAACCTCCTCCTTTTTGAAGTCGGTTAAAGGTCGCTTGAAGATATTTTTACTGAATCAGAGTTTAGTTAAAAGTCTTCAAGCATTTCATCATACACCAAGCATTTGATCAGGGAAAGTTGACTACCACAAATTCATGACATGAATACATATATTTGGGACTTTTTACTCTTATTAATTTCTATGTAGGTAAATACGCCAAACGTCGGCCACCTCCTAATCTTCGGCCGTCTGCACATTTTTGACTTGCATTCATTTACAAGGTAATTAAGTGGCAATTTTGCCACTCGAATTGCATCCTTAATTCATATTCTATACGTACGAACCGTTACTATTCGATTTCGTAACTCGCTCTTTGCACACTGAGCGTCCGTAGCGATGCCGACGTTGAAGTGACAAGTTAGTAGTAAAAGTAGCTTACTTGCTGTGAATACCCACGCTTCGGGGATTGGTATTACAACGATAAGACATTCTTTTTTTTTTTTAAGCTTTGTTATCAATGAAAAGTTGATTTTATTATATTTTGAGATGGTTTTTCTAATGTTTTGCGCATTGGTTTAAGGGGAAAATAGGAGGCCGCCATTAGGATACCAAATTCGGTTTAAAACCGGATTCTCGGCCGGGGCCGACTTAAAGAAAATGTAGTCTGTTTTATAAACTGCAATACTATCAATTCCTTTGGCTTAATAGGAGAATTTGCAAAGCTTATCTGGTAAATTAATCTATTTTACGTTTAATCGCCAAATACCGGCCGGGGTGATATTAGTTGAATCTCGAGAAATAAGGTTCACAAAGCAGAGGCCGACTTTAGAAATAATAAAGATCGTAATGTCGGCCAGCCTCGAATTCGAGCGCCACTATACAGGCTGATTACTTTTGTATTATTTCACTGATTGTGCGGGTAGTCATTTTTAATATATTTATCAAACTACTATTTAATAAGTAATGGAATAAATCATATTATTCGTATTAATAAATTTATCCTTGTCATATTTTAAAACACCCTATACCCGGCCGACATTTGGGGAAAACGCGACCGACCATGGGTCGTAAACGGCCGACTTTAGGGTTTTTGCGTTCTCGATGCATTTAAACCTTAATAGTTTTTGTTTTTAGTAGAAAAGACAATCCTATGCCTAAAAACTTAAAACAGATTTATCAACCTATCTAAAACCGCATCACAAGGTATCCTTCGTTGCAAACTGATGGAGCCAGAGCGATCCAAAGTTAGAAAATCCGTAAGGAGGCCGACATTTAGCGTATTTACCGTATCTTGGCTAACAAAAAGAAACGTCTGAGTCTGTTTGTAAATCATCATTTTTTATTAAAAAACCAGCTGTACCGACAAACGTAGTTTTGCCAAATAAAAAATTTCGCCTACAACCTATTCTCACATCTACAAAATTTAAGCAAGTATACAAAAATCGTTCAAGCCGTTTCGAAAGAGTTCGAGAACAAACACCTTGACATGATATTTTTATGTATTAGAAGATTAGTAATTAACATTGAAGTGACACAGAAACCAAAATTGTTAAAAAAAAAAAATAATTACCTAAAATTAACAAAACTTAATATTCCTTCTGAAAATAATAATTACTTGAACTGAAAAGAAAATCATTCTTCTAACATATTATGAAGAGATAAAATTGTTTGTTTGTAAGATTTTATCTCCATATTGGTAGGTAATTTATAAAGGTCATATTTTTTTCCCCAGGAATATAATGCATTCATCAAAACAAATTACGATGAACATCATGTTTTCGCTGCACAATAAAAAAACCGAATTTTACTCATAAAAAAAATTTTAACAAAAAAGACAACCGCCTTCATGTAGTATAAAATAACTTTCAATTCGCAAGTCGGCGGCTTTGGTTTTGCTTGTTGTTTTGTATTGCCACCGACTTGCGAATTGAAAGTTATTTTATACTTTTTAAAGGGGGTTGTCTTTCTGTAAAAATTTTTTTTTTTTAGCTTTTTAGTGCCTACTTCTCATCATAGAAATTAATTACGGAACGGCGACACTAAAAAAATCTGTCATCCCTTAATTTTCAACCCTTAGGGGTGGAATATTTTCTTGAAATTTTTATGGGACCAAATTTGAAGACTAGAAATTAAAAAAAGAATCATCGAAATCGAACTACACTGAAAAAAGTTATGCATGGTCAAACATAAAAATAAATATATAAAAATGTGCATAAAATGAAAACTACTGGTCTAAATAATGTTAATTTTTTATGGGACCAAATGGCAACAATTCCGCATCAAACTAAAGAAGAATCACGTAAATCGGATCATAAATCTCGGAGTAATCGATGTACGGTCACCAAAAGAGATAAGTATCCATGTCGCCGGGAATAGTTAAAGTTTACTTAGAAACCGATGGGTGATTATGAATAAAATAGAGTACAATGAATAGAGAATAAACAGATTAATGATTAAATTAAATTTTATTTGAAAGCCTTCATTAGTTTCCAAGTAAACTTCAACTATTCCCGGCGACATGGATACTTATCTCTTTTGCTGACTGTACATACATAAAAAAAAAAAACAACCGAACTGAGAACCTCCTCCTTTTAGAAGTGGGTTAAAAAGCTCAAACATAAATCACAATTCACAACTAAAAAAAAAAGGAAAGATTAATAAAATTGTTGTATATAATAATTATTTTATCCATGTATACAAACATTGATTCGGCAGGGGCCATAGTCACTTCATAGTTCCAGGTAACCAAGCTACTTTAGCAACCCATACCCATAGTCCAGTACTGTTAGTTTCCATGTCTTGTAATAGTCCTGCACCAACCGGGGGTTGTCCTTGGGTGCACTTGCATAGTGCATACAGGGATAATCGTCGGTTGATGTCTCATTTCATATAAAGCTACCTAAGGGGCCTCTGCGAGTTGGCTTCGGCTCCTCGTACGCCTTACAAAGGCCCGGGTCTGGGTCCGGGCCTGGGTCCGGGCCTCTGGGTCCCGAGATACATAAAGTACATAAAATATAATAATAATAATAATATGTGGGGACATTTCACACACGGCCATCTGACCCCAAACTAGGGAAACCCTGTACTATGGGTGTCAGACAGCTGATATACATACACAAATACATTTTAAATACATACATATATAGATAAACAACACCCAGACACAAGGCAAACACAAGTGCTCATCACACAAATATTTACCCTGGGCGGGAATCGAACCCGCAACACACTGCGCGGCAGTCGATCGCTCAGTCACTGCGCCAACCGTGTCGTCGTATCCAAATTCTTGATAGTTATTTTTATAAATAGTTATTTTTTTGTTGTTGGAGAAACAACACATTGGTTAAAGGGCATTGAAATATAGGTAGGTAAGTAGGGTAGGGTAGGTAAGTAGTGTAGGACAGGGTAGGGTAGGTAGGCAGGTACGGTAGGTAGGTAGGTAGGTAGGTAGGTAGGGTAGGTAGGTAGGTAGGGTAGGTAGGTAGGTAGGTAGGTAGGTAGGTAGGTAGGTAGGTAGGTAGGTAGGTAGGTAGGTAGGTAGGTAGGTAGGTAGGTAGGTAGGTAGGTAGGTAGGTAGGGTAGGGTACATAGAGTACGTAGTTAGATAGGTAGGGTAGGTAGGTAGGTAGGCAGGTAGGTAGGGTAGGTAGTTTGGTAGAGTAAATAGTGTAACGAGTAATTTTTACTCGCTACATAGTGTCGACCTCTCTCGCCACTTTTTCGAAGTTTTCGGTAATGCAGTGGACACACTTTAGATATTTGATAGATTGGCAAGGATTTAGTAGAGTAATCGATAAAACCATAGACCATCAGTTTGACAGTTGGATTTTATTTCCCCGGCTGTCAGATTATTTTGACGTTTCCGGTTTGGGAGAACTAGATTTCACTTTCCGACCGAAGTCACTAAGATGAAGCACGAATAAAATTCTATTCCGTGCCAATCATTAGATTGGAATATTTTAAGGGTCCACCCCTGCTTGGAACCACTTGGTAGTGATGTCAGCAGCCGTGCAACGGTAATATTTTGGGAAATCGTGAGTATTGTGTTGGTTGAATTTTCCTCGCCATGACCTGACAATAAACTTGAGGTCATGTATCCTAACCCTCGTCGAATTTTCCATTGTTTCAGCACCTTTAACGCCATCGCTGTTTGATTGTGCCCATAGCACGAGTGATTGGCATGCTTCGTTTACAAAAAGAACGGTATGTGTCCTTAAATTTCCGATTTGATTCATCGTCGCCATTTTGCTCGACGTGTGAATTCCACTAACAAAGGAAATCGTTTTCGTTTTCAGCCCCAAAGGCGTTCTTACTTATAGTTTGGATTTTCATCCTTGAAACTTAAATTCATCAGGGATGAGCTGACGCGTTTCCCCTCGAGTCTCCAATCAACCCTTCAGGTTTATTATAAATAGATTTATCGAAGCTTGTGGTATGTTTCTTGGTTTTCTTTTAGTAGATTCAACTTAAAAAACGTGCAATACTGACAACTTAAACATAAACTTTAGTTATAGAATTTAATCGTTATAAAACAACTTGCCCTTCAAAAGAAAGGGGCTTTCTAATATTGTGTTCGCCATACTGCCTGCGATAGAAATAAATGAGCTATTGTTAAAGAATTTGCAGCTTAATTTCAGTATCTCCGACCTAGATTAGAAGTCCTGTCCTTTACCTTTTAGCTATCCCGGATTCCCTTTGTTTTAAATTACCTAGTGAGCTCTGGCGCCCGAATCTTATTCCTTTTAGTTATTTTTGTTTAATTTTGAGCTCCCTAACTTCTCAACTTTAGAATCACACACATAGTTTGTTAGTTAGTTAAATAAATATAGACCATTTATTTTTTTTATTACAATAGGAAGGAACAGGACCACGTCTGTCGGGTCAGCTACTATATAGGGTGACTGGTAATTAGTGTACGATACTTAAACACGTGATTGTGTTCATGATAACAAACAACTTTCCCGAAGAAAAAAAGTTTTTTGTACTGGTTCACTTTAGGTCACAGGCGTGCGCGCGCGTGAATTTCATACGGCTATTGTGTTATTGTGATAAAAGTGAACCAGTACAAAAAACATTTTTTCTTCGGGAAAGTTGTTTGTTATCATGAACACGTGATCACAAACAACTTTCCCGAAGAAAAAATGTTTTTTGTTGTTTGTTATCATGAACACAATCACGTGTTTAAGTATCGTACACTAATTACCAGTCACCCTATATATATATTATATTTATATTTCAGCCTGGATTTTCCCACTGCTGGGCAAAGGCCTCTCCACTCTCCATCCAACTCTCTCTGTTAAGGGCTAATTGGGGCCAGTCTTTTTCCAAGGAGTAGCTAGTATATGATAAATTAAATATCTTTGACAGGGAGGAAAAATATTAGTAATGAAAACCATTTGGGTGGGTAAAGCTACTAAATAATTGTTTTTTATAAGATCGAGAAGAAAAGCCTAAATGCCAAATTATTTTGAATCAAAAATATTAGAATTTATTTAGTATAAAAACCGTTACAAGATTTGTCCTAAGCCTATTTTTGTTGCTTGGTGGCTGAGAACTGTAAATAAGCCACAAAATACTAAATTACCAAGCAACAACAAAATTTATTACAGAAGCTAGAGATGAAAATAACACAGAAAACATTGTGATTCCAGAGGTAAGTATGTTGTAGGTATATATTAACCAAATTGTCTCTTGATTTTTTTTCTTTTTTTATTAAATTGATTTGAAAAAAATGTATTTGTGTATGTATATCAGCTGTCTGACACCCATAGTACAGGGTCTCCCTAGTTTGGGGTCAGATGGCCGTGTGTGAAATGTCCTCACATATTATTATTATTATTAATATTGATTATATTCATTACAATAACCAAAAATAAATCTATATAGGTATTGAAAATGAATCCATATTTCCCTTGGTATCATGCATGAACAGCTGGACCAATTTCACTGTTTCTTTTTTTGTTGTTTGTTATTGTAAAGAACAGAAGAATAAGAAAGAAAAAATTAAGAAAGTTGTGTGGAACCTTAAAAAAATCAACAAAAAACTGTACATAATTACATCGATGATGTATTAATTTCTTCACCAAAAACCTATACATACAATACGGTCAACGTAACTTGGCGCGTCTGAAGTTAGCTGTTTGGCTGCGCAATGGAACTTTTAGGAACGAAATTGTCTACTGCGCAGCTAATCGGCTAACTTCAGACGCGCCAAGATACGTTGACCGTACTGTAGATGACATATTAGTTTCTTCAATTTTTGGAGGATTGGCACAATTGGTGTAGGTAGGATAGGGTATGTAGGGTAGTAAGAGTAGGTAGGGTAGGTAAATAGGCAGGTAGGTAGATAGGACAGGACAATGTCTATAGGATGAGCTAGTACAAAATAAAATTAATGTTGAAATAAACAGTTAAACATTTACCTGCTATCAACATCTCCATAACTGGCTCCTCCAAGTCCAAATCTGTTGTATCCTCCATACATTCCACCCATCCCTCCCATGCCGTAGGACCCCATCCCTCCGTATCCACCGTATCCTCCCATGCCATAAGAGCCCATCCCCATTCCCATTCCGCCGTATGAACCCATCCCACCATAGCCTCCCATACCACCATAGGCCTGGGTCTGCATCATAGGTTGAGTAAGAACTTGGTTCAAGTCTACTCTGGGCGGTAGCGGAGGGGGTAATCCACTCTGTAGGACAGTCGATGTTGAAGGCATACTATTATGCGCATGAGGCATGAACTGATTCTCATGGCTCGGTACCATACCCACATTACCCAAGAACTGTTGGGAGTTACCACCCCCGAAATGCATATGTGGTTCACTCATTGCAAAAGTTTTGAAATTCTTAAAGCTAAATTACTAAACACACACGATATTACGATAATCGTTTATGCAGTAAAGTACGGAGGTTCACTGATAAGCGATGCGCGCCATCTTAGTCCACAATTTTCCAGGGAAATTAACGTATTGATTTTCTTTGCAGATTATGCAGCTGCGCACAGCGCACCTGAATATAAATATTTATTTATACGTTTGTACAAAAGGTACATGGTCCACACAACAGAGATTTCAGTAGTAGTCGTAACTCGTAGCAACTTGCAAGTGACATTAACATAATTGACTTGACAATGACATTTGAGTTTTGACATATTGCGACAATTTCTGGAGACTCAAAGTAGCCACTAAAAAAAACCTAAAGTTTAAAATGGAAAAATGTTATTGTTACAATTCAAAACATTTCTACTTGTCAAGATTTTTAAAGTCCTTATTTTGTAAGTTAAGTTAGGAATACCCAACAAATTTAAAGTATTACTAAAGTGTCAGATGCTGCGAATAAAGAAGCATAAATAATAAAATGATAAGCTTGTTTTTAATAGTGGCTGCAGAGATAAACAACAATTGAGAATCAAGACTGTTCTATTCTAGGTCTATGGTCAAGACCTTGTTCTTTTCTTTCCTCTTCTTCTAAAACGGACACATAAACAAAATATATATTTAAACAGTGACATTATTTTAAATTCTATTTTATTGGAGACAACTACACGTTTGTCAAAATAAATCCAATATTAAATGGAGCTTTCAATGAAAGAGGCTCAAAGAGGACTCGGTTTTAAATTTTCGATTTGACCAACGATACATGACCTAGTTTTTTAAAAAGTAAGTTTTGTCTATGTTCTCATGGGTGTCAATAAATTCGATAGTGCAATAAACTTTTGTTGTTATTGATAATACGGCGTACAAGTGTTTCCTAAATCTCGAAGCAATAAATAGTGGAACTAAGTTACATATTTTAAACGGTAAGTAGTATTGAGTCGTAATAGCTTTACTCAGAATTTTCCAAAGTTTCTATGCCGAAGCAAGTGTCATTTTTTCGCAGCCAGTATTTCAATGTTTTGTATGATTTATTGTTAACAAAAGGGTTCTGTTTACATGATAAAGTTCTAAGAATTATATCTTTATTCGGTATCAATAATCTGGATGTGTAATGAGGATTTAGATAGAATTGTATGGCATTGGAATGGTGTTTCTAGCGAGACCGGTTTGTAGAGGCATAACATAGCGGGGTTACCGCCTAATCGGAATCAATTACTCTTGGCTAGCAGCTGGAATGACACAAGTAATAAGCGTTCATTGCCGACACCTCGTACACGATTTAAATTGCGATGCAAACTACAACATTGCTGATACTAGTATTTGACGTAAACGATTCGTAATAAAATCAGTTTTGTACCCATAATCTTCGTGAAGAATTTATGTTCACAATTTTTGTAATACAGATTGTTATGGTTAGTGAGATGATTTGAAACTTCACACAAAGAGTCAGGAAAATGTGTTCAAGTTAAGGTTCAAGGTTTCTTACCCTGCTGTCTCTGCAACCCTGGACATTAAAATATTTTTTTTGTAGTAAAAAAAAATGCTATCGGCGAAATTTATAAGATGAAATATATTTCCTGTATTGTTTTTCTCACATTTAAAAATTAATGAGATATTTAAATAAATACAGTTATTTAACTAGTACAATAACCTGCCTGGTACCCAGTAATATAGTTGTTTAAGTAAAACAATATGAACAGTATGTAGCAAAATGCATGTTATGTACCTTCCTAAGTTCCTACGTAATGCAATAACTGTAATAAAAAGGTCAGGATAAAAAGGTCAGGATTCTTCATGTAACCACTTGCTATTCCAAGAAGGGATTATGTATTGTTTATTTTGATTTTAATTTCTGTACATTTTAATAATAACTAGTTACAACTTTTCTCGATTATTGAACATTATGTGAGCAACAATATTTGGGCTAAAAATACCTATTGTTATTAAATTTTCTTTTTCTTCTCAGATTATGACTTTTAGAATGTATACACATTTTCCTAAAAGAATCAGGCATTATAACAATAATATTTTCTGCTCATTCTACCTATTAGGTAAAAGTAAATTATGCCTTACTACTCGCAAGTACATAAATGCTAATTTATAAATGGCTAACTACCTTTTAAAGTTCATACAGTATACATTGTAATGATTGGTTTGAGTATCTCAACTTTGCGATAGGAAACTCACTCCTACAGTTATATCCAGTTGTGCTGCATTCATAAAATTTACTGAAAAAAAAAATATAAAACCAGTATTATGTCTTACAAACTACATTAAAGAATGGATTATTAAAAACATCTTCACTGCAGTATCTATTTAATAAACAACAAAGCTTCTCGGTTCCAATGTAATAGACAAAGGCAGTGTAAGTTCTCAATTTTCCCGCCACACAGGAAGGCGGCAGCACTGTCGCGCAGGAAGCTGTCGACTACCTCCCGCTCCTTTGTGAAATCGTATCTAACGTGAATCGTGATACCGTGTTAGTTCATTTTGTAGTTATATGAAAAACGTTCAGATAAAAAAAGTTTCATTATCTTGACATTATTTCGTTTTTTTTCACTGTTTTAGTTTTCGAGGTGCGAAATCCTAGTGGATTCGTATGAGAAACTAGCTTCAATCTGCCTGCGACTTCGTTCGGCAGTAATACAAAGAAAACAATCCTACTCACTGGGCACAGCATAGCAACATAGTGAAGCATTCTATGCAAACAATTTTACCGCTTTATGGTATGTTTCGATGAAATCCGTAAAATCTAACAACTAAATCAGCAGATTTTTCATTTTGTCGTTTGAAAAGGATCAAACACGAGCGTGTCGGTAGTAATAAAATTCAGCTGTAAACATGCAATCGATAATTTTCGGCGGGCCTTGTCTGCTGTTTCGAATTTATACAAGTTTTAAGGCAAATCTGATTTAGAATAATTGTAGAATACTAATTTATTGGAGTCCTTTATCTGTAAATGAATATGAATTAGTCGCCTTCTTCGGCGGGACTTAATTAACAATCTATTTCTGCATTTTCATTAAAACAAATACTCTTGTTGACATAGTTTGTCCATGCTTCTACAAAAGCTGCTTCATCAGTTTTCAAAGGACAAAAGAGGATTTATTCATAGTCGTTTTTGCAACGTTATTAAAAACCTGGAGAAACGTTATTAGATAGGAGCGATAAATAACGAGGGAGCTACTGGGTGGTTGTTATCAGAAGACTTATAAATTAATAAGTATCGATCCTAATATGATACCTGCAACGGCCATGATTTGAGGCTGGCGACTTTAGATACTTGAAGCAGTTAGTGGTGAGACTGTCTGTGGTCAAGTCTATGGACATTATGGATAAAGTCATCTGTACAAGATACCGAAAAAAGACCAGCCAAAGCTCCTTATTTCTCGTTTAGATAAACCTTCTGAGCGCAATCAGGGTCGTTATACCTACACTTAAGTGGGTCGACCTATTCAGCTCGGCATTCTTAAATGCCGCTTGAGTGTAAGAGCGACCCTTACCTGTTTGTTGGTGACAGATAAAAATAGAACCTATCGACAGAAAAAGTACCAGAATTTTGGCCGCTGTTCACATCTGTGCAGGCAATTTGGACATAAAGTTCCCAACACCGAATCGGAGTGATTCGTAATTCAAAGCCAAGTTACTAATAATGTACAGTCACCAAAAGAGATAAGTATCCATATCGTCGGGAATAGTTGAAGTTTTCTTAGAAGCCAATGGAGGCTTTCAAATAAAATGAAATTAAATTATTGAACTGTTTATTCTCTATTAATTGTATTTTATTTAATGCATAAACACCCATCGGTTTCTAAATTAACTTCAACTATTCCCGGCGACATGGATATTTATATCTTTTGGTGACTGTACAAGTGCAACAAACGACAGCAAAATAAAAAATTAAACTGTACGTCAAACAGGGTTGTCCCGCTGCCCCATTTCCAGTCTGGTCCATTTCGTTCGGACGGTTGCCGGAAATGACGCCGCCGCAGACCATTCCGATCGACACGATTCCGACTGCAACTCCTTCCATTCAAACGTCCACTCCAGCCAATATTTATTATAAAATCATATTTTTATTTATTGCCTAATGGATTTTGAGTTTGGAAATATAAAAACTAGCTTTTGCCCGCGACTTCGTCTGCGTGAATGTCGGTTATCGCGGATGCAGACAATTAGAGATGTGTCAACTCGACTTACTAACTCGAGTTAACTCGAGTTGTGCTAAAATCGAGTTAACTCGAGTTTTAGCTTTAATACTCGAGTTGCAACAATTTATTTATTTACACCTCAATGCACATAGGTACAAAGGTACATAGGCGGACTTAAGAGCGCCCATCCCCATCGCCCGAACGCGCGAATGTGATTAAGAAATGTTTTGTTTCAACCAACGCAAAGCTCGAAAACAAACGAGTGAGTGAGAACGCGATAATATCACAGGAAGTGACGCGCGGAAATTACACAAAACTTGTACCAGGACATACGTTTTTTTGAAAAAACCTTACAAGTTTTTGGTAAAAATGTTTGTAATTTAGAATCTCCATTACATGTGCAAGGTTTCTATGAAGCTGTTTTTTTACTTTTTCAATGTATGAGTGCATTATGAACGGCCAAAGATCAGATAAAATTGTGCAAAAGAAGCAGATTTTCGGACGGGTTTACTGAATTTGTTTCTCAAAAAAGTAGATTTTTCGTTACATAGGTACCTAGATAAGGTTCCTATGTAACCACAAGATACCCGTATGTTAAAAATATTTGCAAGAAAATTTGTTATAATGCCGTAATCACGTACGAGCGTTTGTATGGGAAATATAACGGGATGGGCGCTCCTAATGCTTTGTTGCTTGGTGTCTTTCTTCAATCCTGCCTACGAAGTTTAGCAATGATAATTGTCCTAACAGAGAGTTGGATGGAAGAAAAAATATGTAACAAATCATACACTTAGTTTCTTCCTGCTAACTCGAGTTGTGTAACTCGAATTAAATTCGAGTTACCTGAATTTCGACTCGAGTTAACTCGAGTTGTGTTTTTTCCGAGTTGGCACATCACTACAGACAATGTCGCAGATTGAAAAGTAGCCTATGTTTTTCTCTAGAGTTCAAGCTATCTTCATGGCAAATAAAATAGATTCATCGTTCGCAGTATCATCGTGAAAACGTAACAGACAGGTTTACTTTCGCATTTATAATATTGCTATCATCATCATCTGCCTAGCCTGTTCCCAACTATGTTGGGCTCGGTTTCAAGTCTAACCGGATGCAGCTGAATACCAGTGTTTTACATGACACGACTGCCTATCAGACCTCCACAACCCAGTTACTGGGGAACACAATACCCCTTGGAAAGACTGGTTGTCAGACTGGCTGTATCTGGCTTCCGACTACCCATAACGACTGCTTTATTTATAATAAATAAATAAATAAATAAAGATCTACAAATGACAGCCGGGACCAACGGCTTTACGTGCTTTCCGAAGCACGGATGGAACTCAGTATGAAAGGGATGGTCACCCATCCAAAGACCGACCGCGGCTAGCGTAGCTTGACCTTTGACCGATCGATCTGTACGGCTTTAACTTAGCCACGAGCTCCTTTATAATATTACTATGATATATTATATATTATATAAATATATACTAGCGACCCGCCCTTGCTTCGCACGGGTGCAATTTAGATCAAACTATACGTAATCTAAGTAAAAACCATCCTCTTGAATCACTACATAATGCTGATAACTGCATTAAAATCTGTTGGAGCTACTTTGTTTTATACTCGGTAAAGATCGGTAGGGATTCAGAAGCAAAGAGGGTTGTTAAGACTCCTTTGCGGCAGTGTTTTTTCACCAAACATCGAAGCTAACGATGAAACATGAAGAATATTACTACGCCGATAATACGTTAATTTCAAATGCATAAATATTATCATTAAGTAGCTTCTACTCTTTAATAATATTTACCACATCTATCCACCATAATAGAAGTGTTTAGAGAGCATCTCAAGAAGTTTGCGCGCCGTGTTTAGACCTGTCCTTCAGTGGAGTGTCTGTCACCGCCTTATGACGGGGACTAATGGCTTGCCTTGTTTACGGGCCCTCTATCAACAATATTGTGTTTCTGAACCGGATTTTAGTCTATAGTTTAAGTCGAGTTGGTTCCACTACGTAAGTTTTGATCAACCTGTCTGCACTGTAAAAATCTCCATCGATAAATTCATATGAAGCGAGCTTGTGGTGAAAATGACATTAAATTCAAGAAGTATCGTCCTCGAAGTTTATGTTCCTAATTTGGAACATTAAAGCCAAAAGTCAAATTATTTATTTTAAGCCGTTCAAGGTTGCCTTAACCCTGGAGTAGTCGCGTGGGCTACATATGTAGCCCACTCATACAAAATCGAGAATTTCTCAGAATCGGTAAGCATTAGGTTTCTGCACTCCCAGGTACTTTCGAACGAATGTACGAGAGACACGCTAAGTGAAGCACAAGGGTCAGTCGCGAGCGGTTGTGTCACAGGACTTCAGCGAAGTGCATAGACTACAATTGTAGCCCGCGCGACCAATTACGTAAGTATTTATATCATGACAAACTTTTGTGTTTTTAATAATTTTATGATAATTAACTTAAATTCGTTATTTAAACTTTGTTTATTAGTTTCGGATAGATTTAACATAAATGACTTTTTATTTTTTAGCATAGAAATGACTAATAAACGAGCTGCACCGATTGAGGCATGGCTGAAGATGATGAACCGCCTCAGCAACGCGCGCGCATTGACACATACCGGAGTTGACAATACATTGTGGTCAAAAACGATTCCTCTGAATAGGGGATTCCTCTATGATTCACAGAAACCCAACCAACTCCCTCGGCAGCGACATTGAGTAATGTTGTGCGCCGTTGCCATGACTTTGGAAGAGCCCGCAGTAAAAGCACCAGAAAGATGTGCACCGCGTGTAACAAGTTCGTATGTGGGCATCATTCGAAGATTATGTGTCTGTCCTGTGCAGAAAATAGAAGTTAGAAATTAGTTCCTAGTATTTTTTTTTTATCGTGATCTCAATTAGAGCGAATCCTGTAATTTTTGTGCCAATTTAGAGAGATTTTTTATTTTTGTTGATTTTTTGTAACACAGAGGTTGTGATTAGGTTATGTTAATCATTTTTAGTTAAGAAAACTGTAGTGATTATATTTTCATACGTCTAATAAACTGATTATGCTTATGAGTTTATTTATTTCAATTTGAAAATGGACTACGTATGTAGCCCGTGCGACCACTCCCGTTACTTTTAGGTGCGCGACTACTGCAGGGTTAAAAGAAATAATCTGACTCATTTACGTCTCGTCATTTACGAGAAAAACAAACTAGGTTCCAAAAGGTAGCTCATATAGAGAAGAATTGGCACGTTATATACAGGAATTACGAGTATATAACTAATAACATGTGTATACGATGTACCTCCCACAAAGACTACTACATAATATTTTAGAATATGTACAAATTAGCTCATATAGAGAAGAATGGGCACGGTAGGTATATACAGGAATTACGAGTATATAACTAATAACATGTGTATACGATGTACCTCCCACAAAGACTACTACATAATATTTTAGAATATGTACAAATTAGCTCATATAGAGAAGAATGGGCACGGTAGGTATATACAGGAATTACGAGTATATAACTAATAACATGTGTATACGATGTACCTCCCACAAAGACTACTACATAATAGAATATGTACAAATTATTAAAATTAAGAAATTACATCTAAATTATATTCATACATATTATAAACAATGAAGCGGTCTTTTAAAAACCGCTTTGAAGTGGACCAAATAACTTACAAATGCCTTCAGTATAATCGCAGTTCCATAGAGTATTTTCTCAAAAAACACTATCTGATCTATTTGTTTCAGGTGACATATTCCTGAAACTCGGTCCAGTTGGTAAGTGAAAACCATTATTTATAATAATCTTTCGGAGAATGCTGTAGGCGTTTCTGAAAAACAACTTTTTTATTATTTTATGAGCTAACTGTTTTCGTACCCAGTTCCGTTTTTTTTTGTACTGTTTACAATCATCAAGTAGTTTTGAATTTTTATCTAATATTTTTCTACACTTTTTATTAGTAAGCTGTTTTTAGTATCTTGGCAGATGACCTTACTTACCTACATAAATATCACAAACAAAATTACCTATTCAGTTTTATGCAAAGAGAATATATTAAATTATGTTAATTATTATAAATAATTATTATATTGTTTTATAGTCTGGTTTTATGCTACTATTTGTTTCTAGTTTTGTGATTCGTTAGAAATCATGTTTTATGTCTACTGGGTAGTACTACCATAGGGACCGGGACCATTATATACTTACGTTAAATGAGACGCAATAAAGTGTTTAAACTCTATATTGGAGATAAAATAAGAGTTTAGTGGAAATACATGACCGCTCCTCATGCAGGGTCTGTCATAGTATAAAACTATATTTAAATCATCGAATATAAATCAATGACAGTTACATTCTAGAACCATGCATAGTGTTTACCCATAGAGCTTATACTTAATGGCACCAATGGTTAATAGCCTCTACAGTACCTACTTAACTAGGTATTCCTATTCTTTTGGACCCGTACGATTATCATTTTTATTTAATTACTAGATGACCGGGCAAACGTTATTTTGCCACATAAATAAAAAAAATACCTAGGACCTACCAAATATTCATAAAAAAAATCATATTATAATCTGTCAAACCGTTTCGGAGGAGGGCGATAAAAACACTATGACAGGAAATTTTTATATATTAGATAATTTACGTCTCAGTTTACAGTTATGGATTAACACAGCATGACGGTTACAAATTATAATGCCGAACATAACAGAGGCGAGGAATTTCACATGAATTCTCCAAACCGCAGTCTTATTCTATAATAGAGAAACGAGGAAGAATGCTCTTTAGAAATGATCCGATGACCTGTGCCACATTTTCTTTCTTTTGATTTCTTTTGACCGTGTCTTAGTCACTTCCTTAGTCCCTAAGCTGATGACTGGTTCCGTCAATGTTGTTATTGGCATTCTTTTTTCTTTGTATCTATGAAAATCTACACAGTTCCACCCCTACAAGTCCTAGTTAAACACAATTCAACAAAAACACGACATCCCCACAGAGCAACGAATAACATCACAGTTCGCAATACCCAGTAGACTAGTTACAAACTGCGGTAGTTTTTACTCTGTGCAGAATAGCTTGACTCGCATTCGTAAACCTAGGTATGTAATTAGGCGCCGGCCTGCTAACCTACCCACTGGCCTATAAAAAGAGGTTCCTAGTTTCATACTTAAACACGCGCGGGGCCAAGATTGAGAGGACTTGGGTTTATTTCCAGAAATGTTACGGAATAAGGGGTTGGAATCTGTGGTAGCTTTTGAAATGCTTTCTTGATACTTTTCGTTACTAACTGATTGATGTAGCGTAGATCAGTAATTATTTTTGTCAGAATTTAAACAGTCTGTTGCTGCAATTACAATTTTAGATACCAGAACTATGTGTGACTGCTTTGCTAAATACTCTGTGACAGGGTAACTTAATGTGAGCTGAAGAGTTTTTTTTTTAATTAGAAGATTGACGATGTTAGGAATATTGTCTTATAGAAACATTGCCTCGTCATCGTCTGCCTAGTCTTTTCCCAACTTTGTTGGGGTCGGCTTCCAGTCTAACCGGATCATCTGAATACCAGTGTTTTACATAGAGCGACTGCCTATTGGACCTCCACAACCCAGTTACTGGGTAACACGATACCTCTAGGTGAGACTGGTTGTCAGACTTTCTGGCTTCTGACTACCCATAACGACTGCCAAAGATCTACGAATGACAGCCGGGACTAACGACTTTACGTAGTACTTTCCGAGGCACGAAGGGAACTCGGTATGAAATGTCTCACTGATGGTGGCGCGCATGTTGGATCATTCGGCTCCCTTCAAAATGGTTGAGCTGAATGGTGCTGATTCACGCGTCATGTTCGTGAACGGTCGCTGTCAGTAGAGATTGGTCAGCTCTTATCTGCCATGGAAATCCATGGCAGATAACAGCTGACCAATCTTGCTTCTTTTTAGGGTTCCGTACCTCAAAAGGAAAAAAGACGGAACCCTTATAGGATCACTTTGTTGTCCGTCTGTCTGTCTGTCTGTTAAGACCCTTTATCTCGGGAACGCGTGGAGGTATCGAGTTGAAATTAAAGCCATATACTCAAGTCTACGGTCCCTTGATGCTGTAAAAAAATCAACCTTCTATGTTATCGTGAAAAAAAGATACGGCCGTTTATGTCGCAAAAAACGCATTTATAATATTAAGTAGATTAAAGTATGGATAGTAGGTATGGATTAGTATGGATATGTACCTACAAATATGTATGGAACCCTCGGTGGGCGAGTCCGACTCGCACTTGTTTATGTTTTGTATTGCTAGATTACCTTCATAGTTTTCACATGAAGCAACAAGAATCATGTAACCAGTACTTTGTAAAAAACTTGGTTTAAAAGAGTGTCCGTGGAGTTTCTTGCTCGTTCTTCTCCATAGAGACCTACCTACCTACGTTTTGGAACGAGCAACTAGCTTCAACTCTCTAACTGACAGATTCCTTGACGATTCAAAAATGCCTGTAAATGGTTTAATTGAAATAAATGCTTTGACTTTGAATGGATGGTCACCCATCCACAGACCGACTGCGGCAAGCGTCGCGACCTTTGACTGATCGATCTCTCCGGCTTTTACTTAGCCACGAGCTCCTCCTAAAGAAATACAGCCTATTGCACACAAAAGTATTTTTTCTGAATGCGTGGCCTCTGAAGGCTAGTGTCTCTACAATACCAGGATTATCTTTGGTCTTAAGAAATGTTAAGTTACTTTAAGGTGCTAACAAGCGACTGTTACAGATTTTAAACTGACTATCACGTCAAAATGAGTAGAGTAAATGTTTTGAAAAAAAAAAATGTTAAACTGGAACATTCTCTATGTGAATATTTTTGATTAAATTCCTATAAAATAGTTTAATTAACTCATGAAGTTGTGTCTGACGTAGACATAATACTGATAATCACACAAAATGTTTCAGGTATATTTAAACGAAACTTTCACTATCTTACAGACAATTTTATTATCTATCTTTTAGTATACTTAAGCCTTTTTTTTTTTAATTAAAGAATACTATCTTTTATTTAATTTTTTCGATTCAACTTTGAGAGTTTTGGACGCAGCGCATACGATTTTCTGGTCGCTCAAGGTCGCCGGCGTATATCGAGTCAAAGGCCAAAGTCAGAGTTAGTCCTTCATCTCCGAGCTAGAAAAACGTCGACAGTTCTCTTATTTCAATTTTATTCGCATTATGCCAGTTTCTAATCTATCTTATCATAATTTAGATTTTGTCTATTAGAAAATAAACTACATATTATAAAGATAACTTCATTGCGTGCTCTTTTTTCCGATTCCCAATCGCTCATTTCGATTACAATAGATGATGTGCAGACATAAGTCACGCGGTTCTTTGTACTGCTTCCATCGATTCGTCACAGATTCGATCCGCTCGGATTACCGTTATTAAACAATGTGTCACTGGGTTAAAATTGCGCTATGTGATAATAAATGCGGGCGGGGTAAAATATATTTTGATATTTTATTGGTCTCTTTTGTTCTGCTGATTTTGGGATGTAGATAATCCTGCAGATGTTTTATTTAAATATCTGATAGTAGCTGCTGCCCGCGTGGAAGTCAATTGTACTATAAAACTTCTGAGATTTCTCTTACAAACAAAAAAACATATAAACGATCAAACTACGTCTTCCTCATATGAGTATAGATATTATTTTCCCGGAAGAATCCATACTAATATTGTAATTGCGAAAGTTACTCTGTCTGTATACGCTTTCACAATAAAACGGCTGAACCGATTTTGCTGATTTTTGGTATGAAGATACCTTTGAACCCTGTGGATGCACAGATACAGACGACGCAGCGACGCCGCAGGAAAAAGCTAGTCATTTTTTATTGTATTGATTGCTAAGACTATCTGTTTTCTCCAAAGTTGCTGAAAATATTTTTGGCGTATCCTAAAATCCAATCTTGACTATTGAGTCAGATTGGATTTTTTTGGATACGCCAAAAGTATTTCAGCAACAAGTTTATTCACAAATACTGTTTCACAAAAAGTTTACATCGTTAAATGGGCTAGATATTTTAAGTAGGGATGTAACGATACATGAATTTGCCGATACGATACCGATACCGATTATCGAGGAAAATAATCGGCGATACCGATACCGATACCGATATCGATGGCTTAGTAGTAAATACACCCAGTAAATAAAGAATGATGTACTTTATATGCATAAAACTTACTTATGTTACATAGAATAAATAGACACTCCATTCTGTAAAGTGCGGCAAAAATGGAAATTAAAAATAATGAAAAAAAAAGGTAAAATATCATATCAACATTTATTTGGGTAACATTTATCAAGGAATCAAATCAAAAGTAAATCAATATTAATAATCAAAGTTCACTTTAGGAAGATTTTTGTTATGGAAACAAAGTTTATTCAAATTACTAGCATATAATCTGTTGCGCAAATCATTTTGTATGAGGCCTGCAGTTGAAAAAAGACGTTCTGAGGCAACTGAGCTCATTGGGTAAGATAAATATTTTTGTGCAAGCATTTTCAATTTTGGGTATTTATCTTTTAAATCGGCGATGCCGATATATCGGCCTGCCGATTATATCGGCCGATATATCGGTATCGGTATCGGTATCGTTACATCGCTAATTTTAAGACAGATTAGTAGAGGACAGAATCTATTGCCGAACTAGGTTGAAAACCTGTATTTCAGCATTAGACGCCATTTCCCCGCAGAAAAATTAGGTCAGACTAGCCTTCCTAATACAAATAAGGCAAGTAACTACAAAATAACAAAATGAGCACAAGAACTAAAAATAAAAAACATACAATACTAATGAGTAATGAACCTCTCTTTTATATTATTTATCTTCTATCTATTCTATTATTTATTATTACTATTATATTATTTCTTTTATTTATTATTAGCAATAAATGCAATAAAGAATTGTTTTTATTGTATTTTAACTCGCACAATGGTAAAAATGAAGGAACTACATTTCAAAATACTCTTGGCATTTTTACATCATTAAATTTATCCTCATTTACAGACTGCATTTTTCTGGCCTAACGCATCTGCACTACTGTAGCGACTTAGTAACATACAACATTTTTTATTTTCACCGACATATTATAATATTTAACTACATAATTACAAAGAAATCAATACCTCTTGCAACTAGAACACTATTATTAAACCAGGCTTATAATGGCAGACTACTAAATGGTGTATAATTGTGAAGGTCTTCCAATTGCACAGGTCAACGGTACATCAAATCGTGTTACATTTAATGGCCCGACGATTCCATCTATTAGATTCAGGATGAGTACAGATTTAATGCTATGAGCGATTTGTTATTATAAATTATATTTAAAAAACCAGTTGTTGCTTGCGGTTTCTCTCTCATATCCTTAGAAGACTCCTTCTTGTACTTGTACTTGTACTTGTACCGGGAAGTATCTCAAAATTCTGGCGAACGTGTTGTAACGTATTAATTGAACGTTCTTCTAGGTCATTATAATTGGGTGTAAGTGTGACAAATTGACCTATAATTGTTCCACTCATGACGTAATACTTAATACGTATCGTTATTCGGTTAACAAGCTCTATGCCAAGATAGGCAAAAGTTTGGCTAGGATTCCCAAACACTCTTCGAATCGCGGTTGACGTTATTTAGTCCTAATATGGTAGGCGGAAAGCCAATTCACATTTATTGGCACAGTTCCAAACGTGAGGCTTACAATTCAACTTTTTATGTCAAAAAAGTTTCTAGAAAATTTTGTACGACTACGCACCTAGAAAGCTTTTGAGAATGGCCCTGCATCTGCTACAATATGCGTTGTGAAGTTTAATTGTTACCCATAATTAGATAATTTTAAAGATCGGTTTCGTAATTTCTGTGAAGTTAAGCTGAATCCGTGGGTTGAACAGTATTACAGTACACGTCTCCTCTATACTCTCTAAAGAATTGATACAGTACAGTATTAACTGTGTTAGCACAGTGTGAGTTCTAGCTCTTCGCCTTTAACATCTTCTTCATTTCATGATAGATCTTCATGCAGAAGTCCAACTTTTCGAGATAAAGGTTTTGTACATGAATGGAGGTTTTCCATGACCATTGTTATATTTATCAGCCCTTTTACATCAAATTTCCGCAAAAATAACTTCACGTCCAGAGTTTTTCGCTTTGTTCAACAGCATGACAAGCAGACACAATACTGGTGACCTCATACTACATACTCATCGACTGTGTGACGATGTTATTAAAGTTAATCACTTTAATTACAGTTACTACTACAATACACAATGGTTAATACTTGGGAACAATTCTCACGGGTTTTTGTATCCGCACAAGACATTAGAGGATTCCTATAGATAAAAATAGCAAGGGAGATAGGATGTGAGTTATATTATGAAAATAATATAATCTCTGTCATAATCGTCATCATTTAAGCCAGAAGACGCCTACTGGTGTACAGACTCCTCCAGCAATGTTTCCACGTATAAATCATCAATATTAGAAAGTGTAAGCCTTTGACTTACTTACGTTGAATATAATGGAAGAAACTTAACCCACATTAATTACATTCAGAACAATCATTTTATTACAAAGTCTTCACAATACTGTAGTACTTATACTTATTTTGCTATTATAACGGCCCCCATGTTTTCTCAGCGCATCCACAATCTTTATACAATCTGTGATCTTCACTCATAATTCATCATATGATGTAGCGGTAAACGTAGCGGTTGTGGTAGATTTGTGACCACTTCTTGCCATTTACCACTGTAATGAGTTGTCATTATCACTACCGTATTATAAGATAACAGCATAGCGTCGGCGATGAGAAACTTATGACTTGATGTTTCTGTTGGCAACCGATTTCAAATTTAAGTATACTAAAATATATTTTTGCATACTCTGCGGTATGTTCATAAATGTAATCTCCTAATTTGCTTGACAAACCCCGGTGTTCCGGCTTCCCATTTTCATTTATCCGAGCTGGTTTCTTCAGGTCTAATTTAACTAACTTTATTTCTAAACCTGACACTGCCAGCTTAGCATAATTGCATTTTCTTTGTCACGAATAATTATCATAATATTATAAGCCGTTAAAAGAGGTGTGCGAAGTAGAAAAGATGGATGGTGGCAGTTAAAAGACGTTATAAGACTGTAGTGCAGCTGTGGTTCAAATAATGTGGCACTTAGTGTAGGTAATGTTGCCATGTGGTCGATTTTAGTGGTAGTGTGTGATTATCTGTTGAATGTGGGCCAAATTTATTGGTTAGACATTGAAGAGGAGATGTTATGTTTTTAATGGACAAAGATTCTTAATAAGCAACTTATGAATTCACAATCGTTTTTCATATTCGTAATTCCTGTTGAAAAAGTACCTATTACAATTAAGGAATTTAAATGTCACTAAGTGGAGTTAACCCAAAGAAAGGTTCCAATCCAAAACAAAAACAAATAAAAAATAATAATGCCAGCCTTTAAAAAAGTATAATAGGATAATAAATATTTCAACTTCTATTAGAAGCTAAACCACGAGTACCGCATGCTTAATCGACTTATTAAAACATAATGGGGAACAGCTGACGGCCGTTATCGTTCGAACAATACGCTCCCACTACATGCATAATAAGTACAGCAAAATAAAACTTAATTGCCCCATTTTAAAGTGCACAATGCAATGTTAACACTAATGACGTGTATTAAGGAGGATGCTCACAAACCAGCCTGATTAGACGCCGTAAGAAATATAATCACGCATTAACGTGTTAAAGAATGTATCAGTATGTTAATCATACTGATGTAATGGGCGAAAAAATTGTGGATGTAAATCGATTAAGCTGCTTGATGCCCTTCACTATCGAGTGGGATTGTAGGCGTCAAGAAATTATTGGCAGCTACGCGAACTAAACCGCTACTAGCGTTGAATGTATTTGTAAATTCCATCAATATAGAAAAAAATTCTTTTACAAAGCGAGATTTATGTTTAAAATTCATCACAGCGGTATTCGATGCATTAGTTAGAGTATCCAATACTCTCATTTGCAAAATTCCCGAATCCAATTTATCAAATTGATGTTATATATGCTTATATACCATCTTATATGTTATGCTATGCCTCTGACCAGGGTAAAAGCCAGCACTTGGGTCGCGGGAAGTGTCATGTCAACCTTCCATTTTCTTAAACAGATGTATAATAATAATGTTTATTTGGACTAGAACATTTAGCCTAATGCAGAGATACTATGAACTAAACATATTTATAATCCAAGAATTAGGCAGCTTAACTATATGAACTCCTGACTTCCAAACTAGGTAGAACCTGTATCTCGGAAATCAGTGCTCTTTCATGTAGAAATAAAAAAATATAAAAGCTGAACATTAGAAGATACGACATTTACCACCCTTATAATTATCAAATTAGACCAAACTATAGGAGAGTATAGACTACCAGATATATATATTATTACTTAGTTTTGTTGAAAATGAGTTGTACTTGCCTTTGTGATTTGATTGTGTGTGTGTGCAATCACAGCCCACGACCTCATTTACTTATGTAAATCACCCAAAAATGCAGCTGCTGCCATTAGGCTGTCAGAAATCTGCACCTCCCTAGTTCAGCTAATGCAAAACCTCCTTTAGAATTAGTTTGGTCTAGCATTCCCACGGCACCGAGTCACAGAGCGGAACGGGTCACTTCTTTCACCAAGGCACGGTGCGACGAGTCAAATGCTTTGTGCGAATCCAGACGACACAGTTTAAATGCCGTAGAATAATTTACAATTGCGGTTAATGTGTTCTCGGAATCCAATTTTGCGAAAACATGGTTTGTTGTAAACAAGATAAAGTTTGTGGTAGAATTATGGAATTTGATGTTGGATGATGCAAATTTTACCTATTCTTATTGGAATTATATCAGCATCCTATGTTACTGATTGAAGATTATGAAAAGCTTTGTATTGGTCGTCAGTAGACCGGTTAATAATTCAATAGATATTCTTACTAAGAAACCAAATAAAGCATTCCTTACTTTCCAACTTCAGGATATTCCAAGTACAGGAAGTCATTTATAAAAGCTCATCTAGCCTAACACACCCGGAAAAGTAATTAGATTCTCTTGCTAAGATAAGCTAAAGTAAACTAACATCCTATGTTCAAGTCCTGTTTTTAATGGTTCTGAAAGAATCAAAATCAACGTTACACAGTCATTTCTCTGATATTGAGTAATATAACATCGCCATTAATTTGCTTTAGGAAAGTCATGTTTATTTTTGCATGTCATGCTCTACGTATTCTCCAGTCTACTTAACAAAATGCATCATAAAATATATGCACGCTTTCATGTAACTCCATGCAGATCGTTTCTCTATCAAATGTGAAATGTTTTGCAAACATGTAGGATGTGTTGTCAGTAATACGAGCCGTCTCGTGTTTGATATTGAAACAAGATCGTTCCAAACCGCCGACGATACGGAACGTAGATACAAATATAGGGATATATGTGAGGCTCGATCGGTTCGGTAATTAGATGGTTAGAAAGTTTTTGGAATTACCTGATTTCAATGTTTTGCCAAACGTGTATGTGGTTGTTAAAGAAACTGAAACCGTAGCACTGGTATCAGCTGTGAAATAAATATAATATACAAGTTACTGTAAGTATATGTTTGCATTTTGATAAAACTGAATGTTTGATAACCCATTGCAATAACTATTGATATTATATTTTTGTACTGAAGAAGGCAAGAATTGGCTCGGTTTAAGCTGTAAGTTTTGTTATGCAACTGATCCAGGTGTGGTTGCGTGGGCTCAAGTAGTGGGTGTGCTCATATCCTTGCCATTCGGTTAACTGATCTACACCCATTCTGATCTTAACTTTTATACCGTGCTATTAAGGAGTTATTTCCACTTTGTGGCCAACATATTAGTTTTCATTTCCTGCCCTGTAAACAATGTTGTCAGTTTTTAAATTTATCACTACATACGCTTTAGAGTGACCCGCATTTTATTGTGCATAAAAATTCCCACTTTACAACAAACGCGTACAATTTAAAAAGAAGAAATTATTGTAAAAGGGTTCCATATTTTTAGCGTTTATAGCCTGTTTATTGTGTGCCGGCTAAAGTATTTGAGTTTTATACGATTGCCTAATGAAATCCGAGATGCTGATGCGTTTCCATAATGGCGATTTGCTTATTAAAATTGCGTTTTGATTCGCAATCGACTCGCGCGGGAGTTTTTGTCGGTGGAATTGTCGAAAATTTTCGCATTAGCCGTTTTGGTTACGTGACAGGAGCGGAGGCGGAAAGATGTGTTGTCCTGTTCCAGGAGCATCGATTGGTGTTCTCAGTGAACGTCACGCGAGACGCGCCTTTGCGGCCTTGTGTTTAGGGTGTTTTCGCGTGCTACTGTCGGGAGTTAGGTCGTAAGGTTTCGGAGCGGTGCGGGCTCCACGCGGCCGGTTGCTCGCCGCAGTGCCACGCCGGTCGCCGGCACCACCGCCCGCGTCACTGTCACTGCAACCCCTCATTCGGGAACATTCGTTCGATAACAGGCGTCGCGTTGCGGTAGGTTTCGTATGACGAACGTTCGCCGAAGGTTTCAGCATTCGTGCGGGAAACACAGTTTTTTCAAAAAATAATATGGAAATGTAACAGTGTATAAAGTGCTGAATTTTTGTATGTCGCATTTAACGAAGTTAGTGCTAGTTTAGTGAGTGTGTGACGGATATTCGAAGTTTAACGCATTGGTTTGTTTAACTTTTCATTGAATTTTACACAACAGCTTTAATTTCCTTGTCTACTGATCGTGAATTATTCCTTGTACATTTCATTTACTCGAATTTATAAAAGAAAAAAAAAGTTTCACTCGGAATACGTTCAAATAAAATATTTTTGGCTAAGTTCCCAGGATATTGTTGGTAATTTAATAAAACCGGTGTATTTCGAAAAGCGGTTCCGTTTAAGTTAGGTAACTTTTTTCGAAGTTACATTGGTAGGTACATTGTTTTTGAAAATGTTTTCATAAGGGTCTATATTTAAGTGATAAGTTTGTATTAGAGTGGTACGTCTGCGATTTATTTATCTAATTAATTACTTGTTTGACAAAGGATCTGATGTTTACAGTGTTTCGGTAAACTGGCTTATAAGCGCCCAACTTGGAAGCAAGTTAGCTTTGAACTTCGAAGTTAAAATCTATTCGGATGCTCAACTGAATTGAAAGTAAAGTAACGGCAATAGGTATTGTATTGTAATTAGGTTGTGAATTATTGCTTTGAGCAGATTTATATTAGCATAAATTGCAGTGTTCTGACACGTAACTTTGGTGAACGTGGTTAATATCAAGAATACAGAAATGTAACTTCCTATACCCTGTTCACAATAAGATTAGACATTTACTCAAACCTTTTTTACAGTCCGTTCAACCGATTTTGACTTCTATTGCGTTGGTAGCATGACAAATGGCAACTGCAGTAAACAGTTGTACTGTAACCACTTTTAAGGTTTGTGTTTATGTCTAATCTTATTGTGAACAGGGTATAAATCAAGTCAAAAGTCAAGGTGTTTAGAATATCATATTTTTCCAAAGACTTTTGGAGATCGACCAGAGCAAGTCTTTGGACGAAAAAATTTTCAGCAGTAGGTATGTGAACGGTAACAATATGGCTTTATCTGTATTACTATGCTAATTATTCAACGTTTTGTTTTGAACGTCTGCAGCTATGTAGGCGTTGTCTCTAAACCCCATTAAAACTGTATCGTATTAGAGGTTATTTTGTAAGAAAAAATTGCTAATTTGGTTCAATACAACATTACGATGAAAAACTCCTGAATATTTCTGTCACCAGTTATTAATATTGATTGAATTAATTGCGCATAATCAAGATGGAGATTGTAACTGAATCATAGACATCTTAGGAAGAATTCTTTGGTTCCTGATAAAAAGTGCTTGAATTAAAAAACAAAAATTTTCCGAAGAAACAGTAAACTAACTTTGTGGTAGGGCTAGTCTGCGAGTATCTCGAAATTTTTATAAAAATCTATTTCTTAGCTAAAGAAGAATGTTACCTTTATAAATTATAATTTATAATAACACCGTTCGGCCTTGTAGCCTTTGTTTTTTTTCCTCTTTCTAACGTTATCGCTCCCGTATGCACAATACCTACCTACTAATTAATAACAATGCTGATTTATCCTGTACTATGTCATAATGTGTCACGTCCCTATCTTTGGTTAAGGCGTTTACAGACCCATCGACGACATTGGTAATTCTTGGTCACTAGCTAAAATTAGAAATATTGCTGTCATGAACAGCGTTAACAAGACATCTGCCTAGTTTACAGCGAGAACTTTAGCACGTTTTCAAGCGTTTTGTTTAAAGTGCTCTTAAAGGAAAAATGGAATTTATTTCATTTATAGCTCTAACTTACTTCCGTTTCGTCCTTGTCTTATCCGCGGAGTAAAGACAGCAATAGCTTAAGATTAGTGATATTAACAACAGAAATGAGCGCTTCAATCGATCGATGTAACGTAAAATTAAAGGAATGCTTTGACATGACCGCTACATTATGTGAGGACGGCCTCTCGCAAGATATTAAACTTGATATGAAAGTCGTAAAGAATAACTCTGATCATTAATAATGCCGATTGATATAAACGACTGGTATTTTTATTGCGTTTTATTAGAAAATTTCATCAATCAATTTCAATTTTTGATGATTAATGATTGGGTATAAAATTTCGTAATCTGACCGTATCTTAACATTTCTTGTCATCGAATCGATCTGCATTGCAGGGTTATTGTGGTATACTTTTTTTTTAATTCATTCAATTGTGACATTATTGGTAGGATACGGATGTGTTAGATAAGACTCAATCAGTTGCATCAAAGCGCCACCATAGTATCAGACATTATCGACGAATAATTTGCAAATCTGTAGACACCTTTACTATACAGTGGGTCGACGTCGATCTTTATAATGTAGTAATTTCCGATGGGTATAACTGTATACGTTATTATTAGTAAATTACCACATGTTTTGTTATTGAAATTATTATGGTTGACCACCACTTAACTTACCTACCGGCGATTGAAAGACATTCGTTTTTCAACAATTTTATAGAGTGTACAGTTAATTTAATATCGTGTGGTGCCGGTCGTGAATATCACCACCCCATTTCTACCCATGGGTGTTGTAGGGATATTGACCAGAGGATGGGCAGCAGCGTCCTTCTGAGTACCATAACACCTACTGCGATCGCCAACATGCATCGGTCTAGCATGATGATTACGACTGAACCCCCCCTTGGGGGAGACCTATGCCCAGCAGTCAAGTGGGTGTCTAAAGATTGACATGATGATGATAATGATGACAGTTAATTTACAGCAGACCAGCACAAGTAATACCTTAGGTTCTCACCTAATTATATCAGCTTTTGTATTGCCCTTTATTTGATATCGCTGATCGCTTTTGACTGCAGAAAACTACTACTCTATTTAGAAATAATGCCTTTCGACTATTCTTCTTACCGCCTTGAGTCAGAGTGGTGATCAATGCTCTTGCCTTCTCTCTATGAGAAGAGAACTTTGCTCTGCAGTGGGTCAATAATAGGCTGGTATTATTATTACATTACAGCAGAACCTCGATTATCCGAACGCTAACTTTGCTTATCCGAACGTTGGCGCGAATTTTGTTTCTCGAACGTTATTAATGCGCCTACGGAGATTCCGCACTTAATTTTAATGTATGTATGTACCTTGATTTTTACAGCGCGCAGGTAGAAACGTTTTTATGTAAAAAGGTGTCGTTTTTTCTTTTGTACTTGTCCCAAAAAATCCACATTTAGATTATCCAAACTTTTCATTATCCGAACTAGTGTCGGTCCCAATTAGTTCGGATAATCGAAGCTCTTCTGTGTTCCTATTCTAACTACGATAAATGAGAAAGCGTGGTTATCTATGGTCACGCGCTCTCCGTATGAGAAGACGTCTTTGGCCTGCAATGAGTCAATAATTGGCTGCTATTTTATCATTTTATTAATATTCTTACTATAATCTGAAATCTGTACCTAATTTAATTTCATGAGTTTCACCTTTTACAATCAACATTTAATTAGACATATTTAAGTAGGTACTAAAACATAAATATCCGTAATTTTATTGCTTATCTACGCGATTATTACACAAACAGTAAATCGTAATACCTACCTACTTTTCAGTAGCGCGTTATATCTAACTCCCGCGGTGGGTCTTTGACCTCGGCTTAAGATACAAAATGTCGCTGCTTCAGTGCCTAGATACATGGGTAGGTACCGATAGTATTTATTATTTCAGAGTATTTTTGTTAAAGGAAGAAGTAATTGGACATTTAAGTATACTATTATGTGGGTATACTAGCTCTTTGCCCGCGACTTCGTCCACATGATTTTTTTTTACAGAGTCCGATATTTTTATAATAAAATATAGCCTTTAGCATTCCGCGATAACATAGCTTCCTATTGGTTAAAGAATTTTTGAAATCAGATGGGTATTTCCGGAGATAACCCCCTACATACAAATTTTACCTCTATACATAGATATGTCACGGCGCAGTAGCTTAACCATTGCCTGCTCCGCTACCTGTCACCGGTTCGATTCTCGCACGAAACAATTATATTATGTATGGCCTATAGGTAACTGTTGCAGGTCTGGTTCTTTGCGTGTGTGTGTTTATACCTGTTTTTTTACGAATCCACCGCCTGAGAAATTCATGGTATATTTTTTTTAAATAAATATCGCTTTCTCCAATTTTGACATATCTTAGCTAGCTAGCTAGAGTTCTGTAGTTTTGAAAAACAAACAATATCGACAATGATTTACTTATACAGCCCATACAGCTCCTAGTTGGTTATCAAAAGTTTATCTTAGCAAAGACGTCATTAGCATCATCATCATATCAGTCAAAAGACAGCAGTGTGTAAAATAAACGTCGTAAATGCAATCTACATATTATTGATATTGCGTATACCTATAACATCTACATCATTCTGTTTCTCGATACCACTAAAATGTAATCGCATTACATGGTATCGATTATCAAATCGATAATCGGATCGATATCAACCCGAAAACGTCATTATCATAACTTTTCTTGTTCAATGCTCGTTCCATATTACGACTGGCTCAAACAGCAAGCATTGGGACTAAATTATTCAGTATTCTTTCGTTCATTAATCAACATGCGAAAACAGTATTAATATTCCAACAAACTTTTACAACCTACAGTGTTGTGTTGTTGACTGCCAATCTCTGCCATTACTAAATTGTATTCTAGACTGGGAGGCAGACCTATTGAATGTTTTAAGTATAGATCAATGCTAATGATATCCCATGTATGCAAGAGCGTCACCAGTACTCTCCAGCTGACCTAGGGGGGGCAAGTTGATATATGGTGGATAGGAAAAGTATAAATTTTAAATACTATCAAAGGTACATCAAGCTTTTGGAATCTCTAGAGGGGAGGGGGGGCAACTGCCCTTACCTGCCCCCCCTTGGCGACGCCCTTGCATGTATGTATTACTTTTTACATCTGTTCATCACATTTTCGTTAGGTAACTATTGCAATAGGCGACATTAAAACGAGTTTCCAATTTTAGATTTAGTGAAAATTATCTAATTCAATTCGTAATTTCAGGACAGTGAAGTTAGAAGACCATTTTAGTAAAACGTAAAATTGTGGAGGTAACCTTGGACAATCTTATTTCCACGAGACAGGGCTATGCATGTAAATATGCTAATTACAAAACGAGATCGTTCTACCATAACTACCTATTTTTTATAAATTGGTACCATAAGCCCGCCACACTATTCCCTAACCACTGTAACTCCTGTAAGCCAGAATCAACAGTGGCGACCACCAGAAAAGCGCCAGAGCATCGAAGTCGAATCGAAGAGCAGTGAATCGTTTCTCTGGGACTCGTCGAGCTTCAGCTCGACGAGTCCCAGAGAAACGATTCAACTGTCTTGGATCCCGCAACGAAATTAATCAGAAAAGAACAGCGGAGGAGTAAGAAAAACATATTTTCCACTTCCCTCCAAATCAAGCAGGAGACAGAACAGAACTAGGCCAATAGGCACAAAGGGACGTTTACAACTGGGAGAAACCCAGTTGCTAAGCACCACGGATTATAATTGACATAATTAATGGGTCCTAAAAAAGTGAGCTGTTACATTAAATTTGATTCCAATAATAGGTACCATAGTAGGTCAAATAAGATTCGCATGACAGTTACCTAACCGGCTAACCCTAAATAATGATTGCAATAAACGAGTTTTAACTGCTATCACCGCTTCAGGCGTATAACCCTTGAGGTCCTTGACCAGGCTTGATGTTGGCAACGTGTACCTACATGTAGGCTTTAGGCATAATTGAATTGCTGAAGTATAGATCGTTGTTGCAATATACCTTAAAAAAATTCAATATTTATTGGTTGGAGATTTTATGTGAAAAAATAGAAAACAAAGAATCCAAGGGTCAGACTCACAGATATAGATAGACCTAGATAACGCAAGTATCACGATCTGTATGAAAACCAAGCGTGCCATTTTTTGGACGTCACAATGTAATACAAATGTTTTGTTTTTCCTAATTTTGGTATTACCAGATATTACTGAGGGTATTAGATTAAAAATAATTGTTTTTTAAATTAATTACGCATAATATTAATCACAAAATGACTTACCGATGGAAGGAAACGGTTACTTTATTTTTTTACTTACGATTTTTTATCGTAAGTTAGGCACGAAAATAGGCACGCGAAGTAGTTGCTCTTGCGTTATCTAGGTCTATCTATATCTGTGGTCAGACTTGTAGTAATTGTGTAGGACCAAAAGTCGAATCTTTCCGAGGTTCCTAATATCCTCTTCACTTAAAGCTTATTGTTTCGTACAATTAATTTTATTATTATCTTAACAAGCGCCAATATTACGGCTATTGAAAACAATACAAGAAAATAATTACAAAATTCCCCTTCCCATCTCCCGGCCTAAGTTTATTATTAGCTAATATACGCTGATGAATCATTCATGATTGTAGCTCTTAGTTCTAAAGCATGGTTTATACTAGACAGGCCGTGGGCGCAGGCGTGATCACAACCTTCCACAGATTATATAGAGCATTTATTTTAAATTTTTCGTCGCAAAATGGCGGTTGTTGACTCTATGAATTGTAGCTTTGGTTATTAATAACTGACTTGATAAATTAACACAGTGTTTTGTGTATCTACTTGGCTTGTTTATATTTGTAGGAACATACCTATCCAATATTTTTTTAATGAGAATTGTAGAAGTAGGTATATGTTTTTAAGAGTAGTTGTTTGTTATATATAAAGCCTGGTGAGTAGTGAGGTTAGGAGGTTGAGGAGTAGGTTGAGAGGAAACCTGGACTTAACATAATATTCTTTTACTTTTTTGCTGAAAACTGCCCCAACTTTTCAGCATAAAAAGTAAAAATTAAATTGCTGAAAAAAAAGGGTAATTTGATTAAAACTGAACATTGTAATAAAATGGACTGTACCTATTAGCTTTTAATGAGTTCTTGCGTAAGTATAAATTTAATCCTACTTAGCGAAGACAGAGGCCTGCTTATTAAATATACTCAATTCTTTTAAAATTCGCTGTGTTTATTATCTAATTCTAAATGATTATCTTAGACAACTATCATAAACCATGTATTTGGTTTTACACGTTGAAAATTATGAACATAACCGACGCCGAAACAACTAACTGAGTCACATATCTACTCGTATTGTTTTTATATTTATCTTTATAACTTGAAGAGAAAGTAGTCTGTTGGTACCTAATTGAAGTCACATACCTACCTGCGGTGTTCGGCGTAATTGTACGTTGTTCGCTATTTAGTTCATAAGCCCGAAAGAAGTTGAGTAAGGCTGTACTTGGCGTTTGTGCCGTGTGGTGCCGGCCGCGAATAGCACCACCCCATTTCTACCCGTGGGAGTCGTAGAAGGCGTCAGAGGGATATTTACCAAATGATGGGCAGCAGCGTCCTTCTGAGCACCATAACACCTACTGCGATAACCAACATGCATCGGCCAAGCATGGCGATTACGGCTGAACCCCCTTTGGGGGGATACCTACGCCCAGCAGTGGGCGTGTAAAGGTTGACATGACGAAGACGTTTGTAATTTCCGAAAATGGTTTTACCCTGTATTGCGCAAAATTTGATTTGACATCATACTGGGACTTTTTTTATGTTAAAGAAGATTATTTACTTGGTCAAATTACTTAACAAGAAAAATCCTCCACTAACTCTTTATAATCTTGGCAGTAGCCAGTCTTATCCGCCAGTAAAAAAAAAAACAATATCGATACCATAATTCCCAATTCCATTCAAATTCGAAATTTGAATAAAGTCGTTACGTACTAACTGGCTGGCTATAAACATTGCGGTGCCACATTTGCATGACAACGGTCGTCGGTTCGGCGAGCCCATTCAACTGTGTCTGTACGTCCAAATTGAAATTCGGCCTTCGTCCTTAGCCCTCACAAACAAGACTACAGCCATTTTTAGCCTCCGGTCCGGCGGGCAACGTGACATCATCGGAATTGATGTCAGAAATGCAGTTATTTACGTTGAAACGACAACGGATTATTGTGTCGTATCGCTTCTTATTTTTATATTGATTACGCGAATCATGCTCATTAACTTAAACATGGATTAAAAGAAGAGCATCGAATCGACTGTAACTCCTTTTGCGTAAGTGTTGCTGACTGGCGAAACTATTCTAGCTTCAACTAATAGCTTGTGCAAGCACTAAAGAAGTCGACTAGTCGACCCCTTATCCACTCTATCAATCATACTTTCCCCACAAATGTCTGTCATATAGCGACTATACAGTAGAAAATAGTAGACATTTGGAAGAAACATGTTGGTTAAATTCTATCTCATGTTTTTCTTTACTTTAATCCTTATATATCTGCGTGAAATACAATACGACGAAGTATAATTCGAAATATTTACAATCCTGTTAAAGTTTTCTGTCGGATCGTCGGTGGAGTTCTTTTGTGGATTAAAGTTTGATCGGGCCAGTAATCCACAAGATTTCACTGTGTTATGAGAACACAGTAAAATTGTTTGAAGATTTTCTCCTTGTGAGCTTTTTACTGAAACTTCTGCCAACTTACTGTTGCTGTGAGAGTTTCTGAAATAAAATTTTGCGTTTACGATAATATCCATACTTATGTTAAAATGTATTATAACCGCGAAAGTAATCTGTCGGTCTGTTACGCTTTTATGGCTAAACCACTCAACTTAACCGATTTTGATTAGATAAAATTGGTTGAACTTCCAGAAACTATACGTTGTATGTAATACTCGCGAGTATTTTTTGCGTCCACAGTAGCCGACATTCAACCAGACAAAGTCGTCAAATAATTCTAGTCTGTTCCACTTTTAGGCTCAATCACCATTTAGTCCAATCATAAAAACGTATAATTATAATTATTCTTGCTAACTCAACATGCTCGGATAAACTCCTGCATTTGGCCACTAACGAATCATTAAATTCCCAGCTATCGGTAAATCTGTCCTGTCGCCGTCGATAAAACGGCTACAAAGGCTGTCTTGATAATATAGGTATTTGTCGTTTGCCGATCCCCTATGACCTTTCGTTATCTGTATCTATTGCCGGCACGAATTTGCATGTGAACAGTCATCGGATTGGATAGAACGGCACGCTTTCGTTGTACGGGCGTGACCGACAGCCATGCCCAATATGTTCTATTGAATACGCAATTTCGCTTTTAGCTACAATGTATGCTTCAAAGCTTTAAAGTGTGTCAGCAAAGCGTCCCAGAATTTTCAGTTCATTGAGAAAATGGTTTGTTTCCTCCGCCAATGCCAGGGTTTGCGTTTTTTGTTGTTAATTCACCGATGTTCTTACTTAACTATTCGAATGGCTACGTAATTGTGACACTTACAATATTAAAACATTTCTGGAATAAACGCTGCCATTTCCATCTTTACGCAGGTGAGAATTAAGCTCGTTTCCGCCGTGACAAAGGCTTCGTGGAACTACGAACTACCGCTTTGTTTCCTGCCCCTAATTCTATAGTGGTAATGAGCATTCGTGTTCACGTCCGCTCTCTGTAATTTGCTAATTATCCCGTCGCTTGCAAAATTGCCCTTTAACGTCCTACTTTCACTATAGTTGAGAGTTAAAGCTATCGCACAAAACCGATGCTCCAGGAAAGGTCTATCGTCCTTTAATATCTGTCCACATTGATAATCGTGCAGTCCTAGAAACTTACTAACGAGCGAAATAACGGTATTATGGCTGTACCTTCGTAAATCTAGCTATTGGCTGGCCTTCAGACCGATACTATCTGAACCAATTGTGCAGCTCTCCATTCCCACTTACCCTCGACTAGAAACATCTGGTCTTATTATGCCCACATTTCTAGCAAGTTTAATGCAATCTTGCAGTGAATTATGCAAGAAGCTTCGCAATGCGACATCTCAAAATCGAAAAGTAAAAGAGGCTTTTCGTAGATGAATTTTTCAACGCCTTATGTTGGATGCATATTGAAATGGCTTTGCATCTGCACGTTGCAGGTGCCAAAAGCGAACCACATTTGACGTTGCCAATGTGCATACTTTATACATGAAAATTGTTTTACATTTAGATACGGCCCTTAGATATCTTTCATTACTAGACATACCTTGAGGTTAGAATTGTTTTTTTTATTGAGTCGGGGTAGTTCCAATAACAGTTAAACGGGTAACGGCCGGTAAATATGGCGGTAAGTTCAACCTTTTTAGATAGCATGTCTGATTACTTGACATGGGTGTACAGGGGTCCCAAGTGATTGGGTTTGTTTTTCTCAATCTTGGTATCGTGATTCGGGTGTTCAGTTTGTTGGTAAAATGATATTTAAAAAGGTTTATTGATTCTGGCTCGATGATTGTAGCGCTATACCTATATTGTATCGATGGTATCGATTTGGGATTTGAGCTCGAAAACATTGAACTGTTCGAAAACACCTAGAAATTATCTAAGTGTGCCTATTAAACATATTTCGACCTTTTCTAAGAGGTCTAATTTCTTCTGGTATCGTTTGTTGTCATGGTGTCTGGTGGACAAGGCCTATCTAGAGACAGGAGGCAAAAAAAATGCCTTCAGTAATTGATACCTTAAACTCATGATCTCAATAGTAGCGAGCGCGCTGCTCCAATGCTACCTAAGGCGCTGTTACATCCCTGTGTTTACAATCTATCAAAAACAAGTCGTAATTGCCGTAATGAGCCCCTAACTCGCAAGCATACAAAAGTTCGCCACTACCCATTAGACTACAAACAAGAAACTGCAAGTATTGCTAACAATTCCCGCCATTACGTATGTAAATCCGATTCGCTTGTATTTTTACTGACTCGAACAAAATTGCAGAACACGTACACCGCCAATTTTGAAGCTACGATCTGCCAAGTGTCGGTACGGTCAGCGCAAACCGTAGACGGAATGAGGTACTTTTAGACTACGAGGCGTGTAGCGAAAATTCTTGAAGAAATAACATGTTCGGTAAAATTGCTTGGTACGCTGTTGAGGTTCTATTTTAAAGATCTGTAAACTTTAGGTGGTACCTAGATGATATGGTGGCAGCAAGAGACATCATGCCTTGAGTCTATTCCTTAGCCATCACTTTATAAGCAGCCTACATGTTTGTCTCCGAGAAACAATTTTTTTATCGATCTTTCTTCAACAATTATTATCCAAAAATGTTAAACCGTCACTTCATTCAAGAATGCCTGTTTATCCTAGCCTTATTATAAACACATTCGACCGTACGTTAGAGGTACACTTGCCATGTGAAGCACCTTTACCCAGATCGTTGAATCACCAGTGATCAGGCACGTGCGAACCAAATAGAGAGAAATGGTGGGTTTGGACGTACCTTTATTAATCATTGTTTTGTTATGTCTTATCATTGGTGTCGCCATTATTGTGTGAGGGATCACGTGCGCCGGACGTACGCATCGCAGGTTTATAGGATGTATGGTTAGATGCTCTAATTAATGAAGTGTTGTTATTGTTATTATGTTTGCAGCTATTTGTAGGAACACTAATTGGTCCTTCAGTACCTAGTCTGTAGATGTTATTTATGTTCACAGTCTGATATTAACTAATCTGGTGAGGAATTAACGTTTTTGTCACGTTTGCAAATATTTGTATTGTTACTATAGTTGTTTTCTTTAAAGGAGATTGTTGCTTGTTTACTAGAATGTTTGAAATTTAAGCTTGAAGGAAAGGTTGGTTATTCTTGATTCTATTGAAGAAAATAACCACGTAAACCAAACAAAACTCACCGTTCGGTTCTAATCTAAAATGTTAGTACACGTCTAAAATGGAGTTTACTAAACCTATTACAGACTTTTGTCTTACTTTTTGGTCGTTCGGTACTCTGGCACGAGCCAGGCACGGTTGGTATTCGATCTATCGAGACGCTTGCTTTTCCGAGTCATTCAGGAAATGAGTTTAAGAAGGAACTCAAACGATTCTTTACTTCAAATCAAGTTGAGCATACGAACAAAACCTCTCGAACTTTCTAGGAAGAGCTTTTTGCTTTATTATTTATTAATCTTAAAAAGAGTTCCAATTTTAAAAGGCTTTCCATAAACAACTTGTTTGATTAATCTGACGTCACTGAAATTGCTAAACAAATATTTCATCCACTCAACTGTACATAAATATTCATGCAAAAGGCTCAGAAAATACCTAATAAAATATATTTACAAACCAAGCAATCAGCTCCCTAGAGAAAGTTTTTCTTTTCACACTGAATTACTTCCACAGTTCGTCTTTCGTCTGTGGTTCGCAGGTAAGTTAAACGCGGTCTCCACTGTAGTAATTACGGCAAATTGCTGCCATTGTGCTCTAGCAGTCTACCGATTATGCCGCTTTCAGACTCCTCTGAGTACTAATGAAATCTCTTTTTGATTTCTGGATTTGTTCGTTTGTTTGTGGAATGGTATCACATTTAAAATGGTTTTGTCTCCCGTTTTAAGCGCTGTTTAATTATATTTAAGTCTATATTTATTCAATATTATATATTATAGTCTCGTTAAGGTATTATTTGTGTTTTAGTAATAAAATAGGAACAAATCTGTCGTAGGTAGTTATTCGAAACTTGCTAATTAGGTAATAATTAGGTGCTGTAATTGAACATGCATTGGATTGACTGACTGAAACAAAACTTCATTCTTTAAAAGTTAACAATCCTTCAATCAACTGATCATAAATCATATTATTGCAAAAGATATAATAAACAAATTGAACGAAACCGTACTTGATGAAAGCACCAATTAGTGCCAACAATAGCACTTGGACTCGGCGTAAATTAACATGGCACGTTGGTATTGTTGGTCGAGTGGACGGCCAACTTTTCAATGGCCATCCATGTGGATTGTGAATGAAAAATGTTTCAACCAATGTTTGTTTAGCGCTGTTCAATTAATGGCAGGTCGTTAACAAAACAAGGATTGCTTTGCAGTTTTCATGCATGTAAAACGTGAAGTTGGTTTGAAAAAGGAACTATTTTATTTTTAGATGCCTTATTTTGGTTTGAATAATTTCCAATATCGCGCTGGCTTGTTGTAACTTTATCAACTTTTATAGCGTGATAACAGTGCGAAATGATTACCTTTTATATGGAATCTATATTTTGGTGTACAACATTGATTATTTTAAAATAATGTAGTTGTTTAAATAGAAACGAGGAAGTTATACATAACCCATAGCTGCCTCATTTCTGTAAGAGAATAAATGAACGCTCGCTTCCTATTAAGTTGATCCAGGAAAGCACAATTTATGGTAATTCTGGCAATGTTTCCAATTTATGACTGCTTTTATTGTTGCCTATCCAACAGACCCTCATCAAATCAAATCAATTGGGTACTTCCTGTGTAATGTTGACCATAAACTTAATACTTACAACTTTTGTTTAATAGAGTATTGCATGGGGGTGACTATCTTAAAATAATCAAGATTTATATTAATGGCTGCTGTGTCCAGATTCTATTTTTTAAGTATCAATTTTTTTTCTAAAACTCATAACATTTTATTGCTAATTATAATCACAGAAAAATACACTCGTTGAAAATAAAATAGACTCCATGCGACATTTAACATAAATCTTATTCTCCCCACAAATGCCAACGAGTTTCAAACATGCTAGCTTGCGGGCCAAGCTTCATAAATTTGCTGTAACTCTGCGTATGTAGCATGCAGTCTTCCATAGGATTAAGCTCATATTTTTCGTGATAAACGTGCCGTATCACAGACTATATTCCAGCCCGCTTTTCACCATATGCGCTACATATTTTGTCTCTACTTCATGGATCTTTACGAAGGAAGTCTCCGTTACATTTACTGATTGCTAATATACTTTTGAAGGCATTAAGATTTAAGAAATGGAATAAAAACTTAGTATTTTAGTACACAAGAAATATTAAAAGAAAAAGAAGCAGTTTTGAAGGTGGGAAGAGAAAATAAAGGGCGTAGCAGGAAAAATATGGTCTAAGAAAGCGATATACAGAACAGTGTGATGGACAGAAATAGAGGAGGCCGTTGTCAAAGTTGGGCAAACAGACCAAGTAGTCAGTGTCATGGACTCACCAGAATCGTCAATAAAATGGTTCTTTGAATAAAGGCTTATATTATTATCATATTGTTGGAATGCAGGTTGCATTTCGTAATACCCCAGTCACTCGTAGACTTCATATCCGTATATTTGGGTTTCAATAAAGTTATGTTAGCATTAAATTGAATTTTCATGTCTTCAACTTTGGTAGCAGCTGTATAAAGAGTGTCCGTGACAGCTGTGCTTACAGTATGCATTCGAGTTTGTTGAGACTTTGTAGTTCAAACGCACCCGGCTTGTTACCACTAATAACTTTATTTAGCCAGTGAAGACGTAGGTAGTCATAGTTAGTATGCATATCGTTGATCTTTCAACCAGCTGGTGACTAGGAAAGCGAAAAGCTCGAGATGAGTTGTGTAAAAAGGAAACCATATAAATCCTCAAGGCGTTTACAATTATTCCAACCCACAGCGGCAGTGCCTGGCTATCACAATAAGGTAATAGAATGACAGATGTACTTCAGGCAGCTGACACTGGAATTATATGTGATATTGATGTTGAATTTCCAACTTCAACAGCCACTAAGAATTGGAAGGGCAGTTTCTGATTGCCTACCGTCAGTTATTTTGAAGTACAATCTCACGATAGCTGTTGTGTTTGGTTGGCAGATAAAACAACAACCAAGTAAACCCATGGATGTATTGAATGTTCTGTTTTTTATTTTATCGGAATGACATCTCGCAGGTCAACCAGGAGGTTGTCAGTTGCTTAACGGGACTTTGTTGTGGTGCCTTAAAGCCAGGGCAAAATACTTATAAACTAAGCGACGACACGCTAAGGGCACCCCCTGTGGGGTACGGGCCTCCGCTTAGGGCATTGTTGGACAGGCTGGATTGGATTTCAGTGAGTGTTCGTTGTGCAGCCCAAGAAATAGAATCACTGTTAATTGACACTAAAACTACTCATAATCTAAAACTAGTGTGTTTATATACGTCTCGTATGTGGTTACTGTCGCTACAATTCTCTCGTTTAATAACAACTAGTTAGTATGACGTGCCACCACAAATATGGAAGCAATTGTGGCTCTAATCGCCTCGGGCGGCGCCGCCGCCGGCGTGTTTGTAAAAGATCTAGATATTACATTTTCTAGATCATATTACGTTTTATTATTGTACTCTGCTAGAGGTTCCCGCGGAACACTAAATGTGTAGGGAACAAATATGTTGAATTAAATGTTAAGTGTAACTGAATAATAAATTCCATAGTAGTTCCCTGTAGTGGGATAATACAGGCTGCAGATGACAAGGTTCAATCTTTGGATTTATTTATTTTCAAATTAATCGACGTTGGTTTAATTATTTTAGCGACCCGCCCTGGCTTCACACGGTAAACTATACTTATAATTTTTTTAATTTATTTATCTTTACATCAGGGTACATTTTTAACCAGTGCGTAAATTCTAAGGGCTGATTTTGGTGCTCAAATACAACAACTTTTTCTATGGAACCAACATCGAAATCTCAAAAAAAATAACCTTTTCAAAGTTGATGCGATTTCTATGAGGAAGTGAAATTTGTTTTTGAGATGGTCTCATAGAAAAAGTTGTTGGTTTGGAGCACCAGAATCAGTCTCTAGAATTTCCGCACTGTTCAAAAAATTATCCTGTATATCCCTATTTTTTTTGTTATAATAAAATATAGTCTTTAGCACTCAGGGGTTCCTAATAGCGAAAGATATTTCAGAAAAAAGACTAGCAGTTCCTGAGATTACCGCAGTCAAACAAAAAAACAAACTAACTTTTCAGCTTCATAATTTTAATAGTAGATTTATATTTCCATAGATACAGACGCCAGTACATCCAGCCATACCAAACTGTCAAATTTTCCAATTAAATATGTACCTTATTGTTTTGTAATAAAGTTGAAAATATATACAGATTGTTGTAGCTTGATGTGCTGGCCTATGGTATATCTCCGTTAACATGAAACTGATGCTGAGTGATATTAAACTATTACTTTTTATACTGCTATTCTTGACAACCATAAAACCGAAATTTCTAAATCATTACTCTGCCAAAATCATTCATTATTCTACCTTCTATTGCCCGTAACATTTATATAACTTTGCCGAGATGAGAAAAGGTGGTGGATGTTGTTATTGTTATTCGTTTTTCCTCTGTTCCATCGTAATTTCTATTTATTGGGTCAGCTCTCCCCGGACCTTACCGTTTAGCCGTGGGAGAACTTTTAAATAATAAGTTATTGTTTTGGAATAAGGAAGGAGCTATTACTTTAGCAACGCCTTTGGTAATGTAAGAGTTTTGTTTATTTTCCAACTAATATTATAAAGCAGAAGGTTTGTTTTTGGTTGAATTTCTGAAAGTACAGGTCCGATTTTAAGGCGCTAACAAGCGACTTTTACAGATTTTAATCTGACAATCACGTCAATGCAAATGATTTGAAAAAAAAAAAAAAATATGTTAAACTAGAACATTCTCTTAATCATTTAGTATGTGAATATTTTTGATTAAGTTCATATTAAATAGTTTAATTAACTCGTGAAGTTGTGTCTGACGCGGACATAACATTGATAATCACACAAAATCTACCAGGAATGTTTAAACGAAACTTTTACTATCTTACAGACTATTTTATTATCCATGTTTTAGTAAGTACGCCTTTTTTTAAAATTAAAGAATACTCTATCTTTCATTTAATTTTTTCAACGAAACTTTGAGAGTTTTGGACGCAGCGCATACGATTCTCTGGTCGCTCAAGGTCGCCGGCGTATATCGTCGCCATAAGACCTACAACGCACTTGCGGGCAGCAATGCGGCATGCGGTTGCGGCAAGCTGCATTTTTTTTATAAACCGCATAATATCATCGCACTAAGGCTAAGAACTCACGATGCGGTTTTCGCCCGCGCCCGCGCCCGCAGCGGGAGCCAAATACACCGCGCACACCGCGTGCGTAAACCGCGTCGTGAAATGTGCTTTTGTTTTTTACATATAATTTTTTTATTTATTTATTTCCATCCTTACATCTACCATTACAGTTTCCCAATGCGGTAGTGCAGTTATCCTTAACAATTCCAATTTCCTTATATTTATACTAAGTCTATTACTACTAATATAGGTATTAAGTACTAAGTTTATTCCTAAAAAAATTTACACCTCATTACACAATACGTGCAACGTCACTATTGCGAACTCGCCCCGTGAACACGTAAAAAGGTCTAACCTATCGGCCACCACATTAAGTGTGCGCATTGCTCGCGTGAGAGGGACATGGTCCAACAGTTTAGTTCGACTGCGCGGCACCGCGAACAACACAAACTCATACTCTGAAGCACCCCCGGATTATTTATATTACCCCGGAACACTCCAAGAATATACGACGCCAGTGCAAGATCTCTTCTAGTTTCCAACTTGCAATATATCTGCATTCTACAGAAGCTGGGGGCCCGCAACCGCAGCCGGACGCGGGTGAAAACTGCATCGTGAGTTCTTAGCCTGACTAGCGGCCAGCTGTCAACCGCTTCGGTTGTCTTTAGAGCTAAGGCGAGCTGCATACTTATTGTTATGAATTTGTAATTGCTGTCGCATATAGCCCTCGATATAATGGAAAGGAAATGCTTGTAATTGACGACGACATGCGGCGAACCGCAATAGAACTGAAACGATACGGTTATCCGGAATACTTCGTGCCGCAAGTGCGTTGTAGGTTTAAGGCGCTACCCCGACCAAAAGTGCATTTTTCTTCGTTATTTAGAGGCTATTAACTCATTAATTAAGAGAAACAAACTACATGTAAAGGCATATTATTAATGTTCAATAACCTATCATCACATTCCACGTTATTTTTTTAATGTACCGTATAATAATACACCTAAATCTCCCTGTAAAAAAATTACTTCAATAATTGAAAACATGTATCTTTTGCTAAAGTTGACGTGCGATTAATTTGATGATTACACTAATAGATAGGAAACTTAAAAATCTTTATAATTCACGTTTTATTCTATTTCAAAAGATCGTTTCTCAAAAATTGTGCTAATTTCGATTCTGCGGCAAAGAGGAAATGTATGATCAAGGTTATTTGGTCAGGGAAGCGCCTTAATAATTATTTCGCTTATAGAAAGCTACATTATCCCCGACTATAAACAAAGTGGCTATTCTATGAACAAAAACGCTTCATCATCATCATCATCATATCAACCTTTAGACGCCCACTGTTGGGGCATAGGTCTCCCCAAATGGGGGTTTCAGCCGTAATCGCCATGCTTGGCCGATGCATAAACGCAGTAAGTGTTGTGGTACAAAAACGCTATCTCTTTAGTTTTTTCCTAATCAACTGAATAGAGTTGGTTTTTTTCTTTGTTGTGCACACGGATCCACATTAAGCTATACATTTCCAGTATAAACTGATCTCGTATTGTATGGAAATCCTATACAATGCGAGATCAGCATTAACTGGAAATGTACCTATAGCTTGATGTGTAGCCGCGTGTACAACTGAATATATTCCAAAAGAATATGAATGATAACATATTTATTGTGCTTTCATTCAATTAACTAGTTGCTACACACGACCATTCACATTTTGTGGCGCTTTTCCTTATTATTTTTCGTGAATTTTCGTGTTTCCTTTCCATTATTAGGAAAAGCGAAGTTTTTTATTTTTATAGTGTGTGTCCAAAAGACATACAAAATACTAGATTGAAGTTATAAAAAGTTTCTGTTGCTTTAGACAACTTAAGCTTCTGTCTACGACTTCGTCTGCGTGCATTTTATTATGAATCCTATTCTTGATAATAATACCTATATATCTTATAGCACTCAAGGATAACATAGCTTCCTATTAGAGACGCAAATTTTCGGAATTGGACCAGGTTTTCAGGAGATTAGCCCGTACAATCAAACAAACTCTTCAGTTTTATTATATTAACGTGATATGTCCGTGTCCGTGTCCGTGTGGTGTCGGACATAATGAATAGCACTATCCCATATCTTCCCGTTGGTGTCGTAAGAGGCGACTAAGGGACTTACCAGAGAATGGGCAGCAGCGTTTTCTGTGCCTTTGTAACAACCATACTGCGATCGCCAACCCGCCTGCCCAGCGTGGCGATTATGGCAAACATCCCCCCCCCCTCCTTGGGGAGGCCTATGTCCAGTAGTGGACGTCTTTCGGCTGAAATTATGAACGTGATATGCAGGAACTGTAGCCACCAAGCCATGCGAGATAATTATAATTAAATGTATACGAACATTATAGCACAATACACAAAGCAGGATTGTTTAGTAATAAAATATTTTTCCTGAAGACAGAGGATATAGGTATGTTTTGTTATTAATAGAAAAGTGATCAATAACGGCACTAGGATTTTCCTTTACATGGTATTTTTATGGTGTTAGTCGTAATTCCACTGCAGATAACCCCGGCTGTGTTATTCTTCTATTGAAGAAATAAGTAATTGACTTGAGACTGTTTAAACTTGGTAGAATATTGTTGTTTTTTATATTTAAAACTATGTTTTTTAATGGTTTGTGGAATATTTTAAAACATATAGTGAATTACAAGTCTCGAAAGGAAGCTTATTCGAAAGTAAGAAAATTCAGGTAACGAACCATGTATTTGTTTTGCTTTGGGTAAGTGAGTTAATTTCTTTGTTTTTCCTCTGCTTTGGTTGTATTTGTAGGAGAACTTATGTATTTGTAAACGCAATCATTTCACTATACGGGAGAAAGGACAATGCCAGAAACTCTATAGAACTTTGCCCCACTTAATAAAAGTCATGTGCAATATGTAGCGTCTTACTGTTTATTTATTGCTGATAACTAAACATTAGTCTTAGTGACTGTAGAACTTGCGGTTTCCGTTTAAATCTAAAAACAATAATGACATTGATTATAGGTTAAATTGTATTTTAGGTAAAATGAGTTTGTATTTTTTGGGTAGGTATTCCGTAATCCGCAGGTTCTAAAGAAAAACAATTTAGTATAGAAAGGTTCTATTTTCATTACAATTATTTTTATTCATTTACTTTTCTGTACATGGGTTACTTTTTCTGTACATGGGTGAGGCAGGATCTGGCATTGTCAGTGTCTATTGCCGCAAAGAGTAAAAAAAAGTGACAATAAAACTTATTACCAACTCCTGAACTCCTGAAGTAATAGTGGCCACCACCAGAGCAGCACGTTTTTATGAATTACTGATCTACAATGAGTTTATTATAAACTAGCTTTGCTCGTGACTTCCACGTGAATTTTCTCACACTCAGAGATGACGTACCTTCCTCTTAGTTAAAGAATTTTTAGGAAATCAGATGAGTACTTTCGCAGATTACCTGCTACATCCAAACTTGTAAACTTTACCTCTGTCATCATCTGCCGAACCTTTTCCCAAGTATATTGGGGTCGGCTTCCAGTCTAACCGGATGCAGCTGAATACCAGTGTTTTACATGAAGCGACTGCCTATCGAATCTCCATAACCCAGTAGCTGGGTAACACGGTACCCCTTGGTAAGACTGGTTGTCAGACTTTCTGACTTCTGACTATACCCATAACATAACGACTGCCAAAGATCTACAAATGTCAGCCGGGGCCATCGGCTTTACGTGCTTTCCGAGGCACGGAAGGAACTCGGTGTGAAAGGGATGGTCACCCATCCACAGACCGACCGCGGCTAGCGTAGCTTAACCTTTGACACGAGCTCATGAGCTTCTCCGTAAACTTTACCTCTATATAAGTAATATTAGTATAGACAAGTTCGGCCGCGCCGTGCCGATTTTATGGTTAAGTACATGCTCATAGTATTTAATGTTATGTACCTAATTATGTATTGTCCTTGCTTGCCTGAATTATTATTATCCAATCATTTCCCACAGTGAATCTAGTTGAAGTAAACATGAGGTGAATTGTCAATCCCTAGTATTGTAATGAACTCACCTTAAACTCCACATAATTCATCAAAGGAGATGTTTACAGAATAGGCCGGCTGTGAGTTTATTAATTTAAATAACCATTGTCTATTTATTATAACAAACTTGCACCTTTCATAATTATTGTCTAAATGCCTTCTTATCTATGCATCATCTATGGGTCATCTATGCTTATCTTTTCAGACAAAAGATACAAGATAGCTAGAGGTATAATCTTGTGGCACAAAACGGACAAAATTTAAATGCATCTCATTGTACCAAAGGGCTTGAATTAACAATGTTTGAATACCATCCATCATCATCATATCAGCCCATTGCTGAACATAGGCCTCCCCGAGAGATCGCCAACCAACCCGATCTTGGGTCTTGAATACCGTTACTCATACCTTAATCAGTCCAAGTGGAAAGGTATGACAGGAATCTGAATGCCCTCTAATTATGACGTTTGCATATGAAATCAATTGAATATTGATTAGGTGCGTGTTTGATAGTTATTTAGTGTATTCACACCTTTCTTCTTTTAAAAAAGGGCCGAAAGGGCAATGTACTTTGATTTGGTTTGACAGCTATAATTACCATAGATAAAAAAAATCACGTTACGCGGTTTTCTATAATACGATCTGTGGATCTGTCCCTGACTGCAATCAATCAAAGGCCGTGTTTGCATTGAATCTATTCTAGAGGCATTCAATGTTTATCTTTGTCTTTTATATTGATACGAAAATAAAGTTGTGTACTGCGGGATGACAGAACCGATTTAAAATTATTTTATAGTGAAATCAGATTTTCTTGCTAGTTCATGTTGTTTATGCTATTTATTTATCAGTTACTAACCCCCGGTTCCACTGAAGTAAAATGAATGTGACAAAATGACAAAACGCGCGTAAGATGATGTGATTGCTTGACTGAACTCGCAACAACCAATGACATCAGCTTATCGCGTGCTTCACAATCTAATATATAAAATTCTCGTGTCACAGTTTTCGTTCCCGTACTCCTCCGAAACGGCTTGACCGATTCAGATGAAATTTATTGAGCATATTGGGTAGGTCTGAGAATAGGCCAACATCTATTTTTCATCCCCTTTTTTCGCCCCTTTTTCATCCCCCGTAGATCGGGACAGGACAACGTCTGTCGGGTCAGCTAGTACATACATACAAGTCTCTGTTTGTAATGTCAAAATAACAGTTTTTACATTTTTTTACTATCGGTCTGTTTGTTCTGGCTAATCTCTGAAACGGCTGGACTGATTTTGACGGGACTTTCACTGGCAGATAGCTGATGTTGAGAGGAGTGATTTTGGCTACTTTTATTTTAGAAAAAAAAATAGCGTTCCGCGCACAAAAATAAGTAATGCACTGCTGATTACCGACAATCCCACGAACGAAGTCGCGGGCATCAGCAAGTTTGTCATATCATTTTTTTGTTGATTTTTGTTTGAGAAACAGGGTGTTACCTAAACAATTATAACCTCTTATTCTTTTAAAAAGTATGCGTTTCCTTAACCGTTATAAACCTTACTTCCATTACAATTAGACTTGGCTAGACGGAGCTTGGCTACGGAGTCAATGGCTTTCTACGTCGCCATGAAAACAATGATGTCGTAAGTTTTTATGTAATGCCCACAAATGTCTTCTTCAACATCGTTTGACTGTAAATAACTGTCGCTATCTCTTTCACACACACTGTTAAAGGACAATTAAAAAGAGACGCCGTAATTTTTGCTAATAAAACTGTTAGGGTGGATAAGTCTGATGAGTTTTAGTCACGATTTTCAGTTTTAACAGCATGATTAAAATCTAAAATGCTTTAGAGTTGTTATTAGTATCGATTGAATGACTTGTAAAAATAAACATATAGAGTACTTGGAAAGCCCGATTAAAAAAAAAACAATTTTCGGATTACGATCAACAAACCCGTTTCACGTAGGTACCTAGTATGTTTTATGCCAACCAATACTTTTTGTATTACAGGTATAGTTAACATCCTCATATCAAATGTACGAAAATAGGTTACCTAAGTACTATTTACTAGCTTTTGCCTGCGTCTGAAAATATCCCACGGTAACGTACCTACTACCGGGATTAAAAGTACCCTATATGTTAATCCAGGTACACAATGTCTTCTGCCACTATTTTTTATTGTGTGACCACCGTCAGCTGGAGATCTCCTCCTATATTGCGGATATCCATCGTCTCCTGTCTGGGTGTCCTTGAGAACTGGTCGAGGGTACCACTTAGTGCAGCTACTATCTTTCATGCAGGGTGATTTGTAGTTTAAACTGCCACAAGGAGCATGTATCATGTTTGCCTTTTCAATATCGTAAAGGATAGGGTCTTGTTCAGGGTCAGGTATTTCTGCACAAATAACATTGTCGATTTGATCTGAGTTGATACTCTGCTCTAGCCATAGTAAGATGTGGATGTGAGGAAGACCTCGTTTTTGACATTCCACTGAGTATATAAAACAAAACATCCCCCTAAACAGAGTACCTTTGGTCAGAAAAGCCATCATCTTTTTCACCTTTATTGCAATAATGTCGTGGACTCGTGGCGATCGTGTGACTTTTGACCAGGAAAAGTATATTTGTGATCTCTTTCCATCGGTGATTACATGTGAATGTGATAAAGAGTTCACGGCGCCCGTATTTGCGCACGTACTATATGTCATGACGTCTTGTGTACGCTCGTGCTTAGAGCGTGATACCCTGTTAAAAGATGACGGGAGCACTGCTTCTGACCCAGATGCTCACCATCAACGACCTGCCTTACTATAGCATCCCACTTCCGTCTCTATTGTAGCGTCTATACGAATTTTTCATCCCCTATTTTACCCTCTTCTGGGATGATTTTTCGAAAACGCTGTAATTATTAATTACCAACCAAAAGGCTAAATACAAATTTTCATATACATGTAAGTATCCTCTATTTTACGCCCTCAGGGACTGATTTCCCAAAAACACTGAAACACGTGTGTTCTTTTTTTTTTAAACCAGAATGATGAAGACCAACTTTCATGGTTTAATCTGACGATTTTCCATACAAACTTTCATCCCCTATTCAACTCCCTTAAGGGTTGAATTTTGAAAAGTCCTTCCTTATCCCTTGTCTTCATATTAAAGGGAACCTCTGTGCAAAATTTCAGCTTTCTAGGTCCAAGGGTTTGGGCTCAGTCAGTCAGTCAGGACTTTCCTTTTTATTTATATAGATAGATACTTTTAGGTACCTTCCAAAACAGCATTGGCAATTTTTCCATAAAATTCCATTTCATGCTAATCATAAAACAATTGACTGCTTCAATAGAACGAGTTCTAACCTAACTAATGATAATAATATTATTGGCGCTACAGAACACTTCCATTATCGCGATCATTGTTCATCTCAGGCCTTTCAGACGAGTATATAATGTAGGTATGTAGGACTCTCGGGACCACGATACGACATCCGACGTCGCATGACAAGAATTCTAAAGAAAAATCTGAAGGATCTCTGAAGGAGTTTGTTGTGGGAAATTCTTCAGTAAAAAAAGAAAATATGTTTATAGCAGCTCACAGATATGTATTTAGTTTTTATGGTTTTCTGTTATGAAAACTGATTAATCTTCGGTTTCTCGAACGAAAAATGAATGAGCCGTAATTGGTTGACTGAATATTATCAACAACCAATCAGATCAACTTAAGCGGAGTTGAGTTTGTTACATACATTTTTCGATCGAGTTAAGGGATTAATATTATTTATTATTAAGATTATTATAGATCGATTTTTGCTTGCACCTGCGAAAATTAAATATGCAGTTTACTTTTAATTAGTTGTTAGTCGTTATAGCGCTAATTAAAACTGAATAAACTTCGCATTTCTAATCTCTATGAATGGCAATGCTTCCCAGAGTGCTATGGTCAAGAGTGTCGCCAGCTGATGACCTAGGGGGTGGGGGGCATGTTGATATATGGAGAATAGGAAAAGTCATCATCATCATCATGCCAACCTTTAGTCACCCACTGCTGAACATAGGTCTCCCCCAAGGGAGGTTCAGCCGTAATCGCCATGCTTGGCCGATGCATGTTGGCGATCGCAGTAGGTGTTATGGTACTCAGAAGGACGCTGCTGCCCATCCTCTGGTCAATATCCCTCTGTCGTCTTTTACGACACCCACGGGTAGAAATGGGGGGAAATGGGGGAATGGGGCTGGCGGTATAGGAAAAGTATGAATTTTAAATACAGTCAAAGGCACAATAAACCTTTGCCCTGGTAGTGTGAGTCTTACCCCTTTTTTTGGAATCTCTATGCGGGGGGGGGGGGGCACTGCTACTCCCTTGTCTATGGTAAAGTTTCAAAATTTTCTTATAATGCAATTAATTACAGGCTTAACTAGAATTCATTTTAATCTATGTATGTGAATTTTCATAGTTTATATCTGTCATCATGTCATTATACATTTATTTTAACATCCATCTTTTGCAATGATAATTTTGGTAGCATTTTATCTTGCAAAATGTCGTAATTCAAGGCTCGGTTGATTATTTCGCAGTAATTTTACGGGTTTTATACTCCCTCTAATGGCGGAGTGTCCTGCTTAATAGTGTAGAACAATTTATGAGAACGTCGTGCACACCCTTTTAAATGGATATTTTTTCTTTTTGTCGCCTTTTTTCGTAGCTTTATAGTATGCCAGTAAGTCAAAGAATATTTCTCGTTTCAATGTTTCCCAATGCAGTCACCGAGTAATAAGTGAATGGCGTGCTCATAAGTCTTACATATATTACTTTATAGAACTTCACACTGGACAAGTGTTTTCACAGAGAGTAAGTACGTCATTAGATTATCAGTAGTAGGTAGACGGAGTTTTTTCAAACACAACAACAGCTGATCAAGTGTTTGTTCTTACACTGTAATTTCAGTTCTCTTTCCTCCATTTCTCACTTCTCCATGACCACAGTTCATTACTCCACCCAATGTAATCACTAGCCTAACAGAAGCTCAGGCGACGTTTATTAATTTGTGTACTCTTGTATAATTCATTATTCAAAGATTAATCCCAGACGAATCACCGAAAAATTCAAAAGCAGACAGTCTGACGTCAAAATGTTCGCCTGAAAGGAGTTCCAATTTTGAAGGTTTCATTTCAGCGGTAGTTAGTCTCGTGTCCACACGAGCGGACACGAGTGGGGGTATAGAAATTGAACCGACACGCTTTTCGTGTCTTTGATGTAGGCGGCACATTTTAATTAGGAACGGGGTATATCAAGTTATAGAACGACAGCAAAAACAAGATCTAGTACATTGAGCTGAATAGGGTATTACACCCATTTTTGAAAAGTGTCTTAATGAAATTCTGTAGTGCTAATATGCCACCAAAAAAACCCAAAATTTTTATTCAATCGATAAGTGCCACAAAAATGCATCAAAATTTTCAATTTTCAAATTTCGCGCGTAGTTTGACGAAAACGCCTCTTACTAGACGCCATATTGCTCAGCGTAAATGACGTCAGTTCGTTTTGTATCAAATGAGCTCATATTAAATATGATTATTGTATATTATTTAAAAATAATTAAAAACATATTTTGTAATAGGTGTAATAATGAAAAAATTACGTTGGTTACGAAAATAATAAAAGTACAAAGCCTATATTACGCCAATCGGTTGACTAACAGTTGACAATTTTTTGTTTACACAGCCGTATGGCGTAATAACATGGCTGCTACTATTTCATGGTGTTTTATAACAGATTAAAAATACTGAAAACTTTGAATTGAATTTAAAAATTTGTTTTGTTATTTTATGAACTAAAACTTACATTTTCCGACTGCTTTATGCCTAAACTGTCTCAATAACATATTTTTAGATTGTTTCTCGTATAGAGTAAAATACCCTATTGGTGCCGTTTTTTCACACGAGTGTAAATCATTGATATACAACGATAAATTATTTTAAAATGAGCTCAATAAGTCCAAAGGGGTAGAAGATTGCATGTTTAACTCCAATTTGGAAAGTTTGGCTGATTACCCCCTCGATATGAATACTTTATTGCCCGAGTAAATCACAAATTGCGTGATAATGCTCAGTATTAACACTTGAAATGTCGTTTCAGTTTTGTTTTGTCGCTTTACAAAGTTTTGGTTACGGTGTGATTAGGAAGGGAAATTCAAAATAGGTGGTACAGACAGCGTCATCAACTGCTTACCCCCCACGCATTGAAATCTCTTCGGAAAGAGGGTTAGCAGTTGATGACGCTGTCTGTACCTACATGATGAAAATAACATAAAATCAATGACAATCAAAATGCTTGGCTGCATCGCTAACTCACTGCTCATCGCTGTCAGTGTCATTGTGACACTGACAGCTGTCACTTACAACCCTTTCTACATCATTCACAAACTACAGCCCTGCAGCATCTATGAAAATTGGGGATTTCAAGACATTTAAATAAACAGGATTACGTTTCTCTGTTCTGATGAAGGCGCGTCAAATACCAGAAACGATTAACTGATGCAAAATACACCGTATCCAAACTACATAAAACCCAGTTCACGACAGTAATAAGTTCTCGTGACTTCAACACTGCTGCCCATTTCAGACTGACTAGTATTGAACATCAGTTTGTCAATCCCTAACATCGGGACAGATGACAGCTGACTTCACCTAGGTGTTCACTGAGGCAGATTGTAACAGAATAGACATACAGTTGGTAACTTTAAAACTTGTTCTCACGTAGATTCACTCTGTCAGAAACTGGAAGCGACCGCCCGAATAAATCTCTTCCAGACTTTATTAAGTTTCATATATTTGGACGGTATCCGTGACCTGTTTTCTTAAAAGCTTGTGCAGCATCTGTATGTCTTCCAGGTTCCGACTGGACTTTTATGCAGATTTTAGATGAAATATTAAAGTGGGTGAGATGTTGTAACTTCTGTAATTTTGAGGCTCTGTGTAATTTTATATACGCTAGTAAAATTACAAACATATGGGTTTCATACAATTTTATAACCAAGATATGCAGTGAGCTCTTCAGCTGTTGTATTTGCGCATGGTTTATTTTCGCGTTGGAATAAACTTATTCCATTGCACGTTCAACATGAATAGATCAAGAGAATTCACCTTTTCTCAAAGGTTTTACCATCTGTTATTGTTCAGTAGGTATGTTAATGAATATGTTAACACCACTTAAAAGTACTGCAATCCATCAAATATTTGTTAACTGCTTAAGCGGTGGGTTGCTACAACTTGCGGCTACAACAAAAGTTAACCGTGTAACTGTACACATAAAATTCATCATTGCAGTACGCTGTGCAGTTATAAAGATTACAGATGACATTCGATAGCCGTTTGCGTCAGAAATGATGTCGAAATAAGTCCTAATTAGCCATGTGTGGGCTACCCGTGTGCAGACAGGTCATTGTTCCGTCAGCACGCTTTTTGTTATTCGCGACGAGAACAGGTGGCGTGCGTGACACCTGCTTCCGGCGATGCGCGTACGCATATTTGGGATATAGAATGCATGTCGCGGACGCTTTATTGGTCAGTCGTGTCTGGACGTTCGATGCGTACACATGTCATGCACAGCGCCGGTCTCGCATGCTTTCGAAACAAGGTTCCATATTGGTCGATGTCTGTAAATAAGTAAAAAAATATATTTAAAAAAGAAATTACGTTCAAGTGAAATTTATTTATGAGCAACATGTTTTTGGCGCTCGTTTTATCACAAGTTAGCGGTAGTTTACTTATGTTTGTATTTATTATTTGGGAAGTAATATTTAGTTAGAACGCCCTGAATGGTGTGGTCAATGTTTTGTACTTTGTATGTCGTGTTCGTTATCTCTACCGGAACAATTGCCCGCCGGCGGATGCTGTTGACAGTCCCAACGGCTAAAATGATAATGTATGCCAGTAACTACTGCTGTATTTTTAGTATTTGCACAATATTTTTCCATAACTTTATAGGTATAAATTAATTCATACGTATTTCGAGTGAAACTAAGATAAAATGCCAATACAGTACTGAAAGTCATACTTTTAATATCTCTTTCGAGTCAGTTCACGTCGATTGCGTGGATACGACGTATCGAAACTTGGAAAGCGCGAGAGCGAACGGTATTGACGTCTCAATAATGACAAGGGTAGTCGAGAAAGAAGTCGTTTAACGCGAGGGTCGGAAAACGTGTTCCTGAAGCCTTTTGTTGGCTCAACATTTGATACCGATTTGCTCTGACTTCAGATACACAAGGAAATAAAAGCTATTGTGATAAACTGAATGTTTACGTACAAACCTTTCCGCAAAACTTGAACCATTTTTTTTCTTTTTCAGACAAGCAGGTTTATAGTATTCTGCCAAAACGTTGAGAATCCAATTAAAAGTGGACTGTGATCGCCTTTTAGGCGTTAAACTAGTAGTCATAGTGTAACATTAAGTGCTTCTTTACCAAATATTTATACCTTGTAACCAATAAATCAGCCTTAAATATAGAACGAAATCACCTTAAAGGACCAAAACAAATTTGTAAACTTTTTAGTAGTTGATGATCGCCTTAATTTTTTACGGGATTCTAGTGTAAGTGTAAATAAATGGCAGTGCTTAGAAACCTTTTTTACTGGATCCTTTTGTACGATATCAACGAATCTTTGTAGAATGGTAATAGTGGTAGTGTGTGGTTTGTGGTGGTCCCGTGATAACGTCAGGTGGTGTTGAACCCGTGAGAAAGTAACAGAAACTGGTGATCATGGAGCGTTGCGATGGATTCCTGGTCTACAGAAAACCGGTGTACAGGGTCTTCCAGTATTTGGAAACGTAAGTAAACATTCTTTTATAGGTTTATATAAACAACAGCTGCTATTGTATACTGTTTAAATAACGATTTTTGGAAATTGGTCTCGGAAGTGTTAAGACGAAACACTAACGGAACGGATAATGTGGCTACCGAAAGCAAACAAAGTGTTCCTCAAAACGCTCTGGATGTGGTATACGCTAATAATTCAAGAATTCTTCTCTAAGCCTAAAAATTATGAAATGACCGCATTTTCGCTTTCAGAACTAGCGTACTGTAGCTAACTTGTTGTGACGTCAGCAACTCCGCATTTCAAAAAGCTGTTCGGCATCTGGAATCTAAATGAGATACTTTAAGTATTTCAAATTAAACTGCTCTAAACGATAATTTTAAGATTTGAAAACGTAAAATTTGACCTTTTGTAACCTCGGTTTGCCCGCAGAATTTTTCAAATGAAACTAAAAAGGATACTTTGTAAAGGGCAGATTAAATTGATGATAGCGTTAAGAACCTCACGAAGGCCTTACGATTTCCAGGTAGATTTCGGGAGTAAAAAATCTTATGTGTGGGATGCTGGGTTAAAAAACTGGCTAAAATTAGTTGTCAAGGAATCTGGGGACTAATATTAGCAGGCATGTATTTAGTTACGATCTAAACCCAATCGTATTATATTAAAACCGTAGGAATTGAAAACATTTGAAACACATGTTTTATTAGTCAAACCTACTAGTGCTATTATAAAACTTGCACATATCCTTGTTCAAGATTAACACATAACTACAAAATGCCTATGAGAACCTGCCCTATCCCACACAATGAATTACTTTCACATCTCATAATGAAGAAGCCGCAACATGTTCAGTGGTTTGAACTAATCATCTATTAAGTAAATGCGGCTCCCCAGATTGAGACATTCTGGCGAATAGCGTTGAACACTTCAGTAGACAGGCCTGCATGTTTGATGAGCCACTCTCCTTCGAATCCGACAAACCAATCGATCATTAACATACACACTCAGTTTTGAATTCTAAATTATTGAGGATAGTGTTGGAATTTTTTGAAATAAAGTTAGAAAGGATAAGTAGCTCGAAATTGATATGGTATTTATAAAGGATATTAGTTTCGACATTGCATATTACGGTGGATATCTTAATCATGGTTTTAATAGGATTTTCACATTACCTATTTATTGAAGATGATATAATTGTTAGTTTTGAAAAAAGAGCTAAGGATTAGTATAATTAAAGCGATATATAGCAGTGAAATAATAGGAGATTACAATATTCACTAAAGCGGCACAAAAATAATACATCGGTAAATTATATCCTAGCAAAATAACAAAGCGACCAAGGAAACCATACTCCCTTACAGACACACAAAGCCTTGATACTAATATCTAACTTACCCAAACGAAGAAAACATACCTACCGTCTCCAGGTCTCGTTTTCAATAGAATCTGGTCTCGATATCGACAAGGTAAACGCCATTGAAGCGTTGGGTGATATCTGCAAGGAACATAGTATAAGCCATTGTCGACCCACACATCGGAATACCCTTGAAATAGCTTTGACCACTGGATACTAGAAGATAAAATCGGAATTATGTGACGTGAGAATAGAAATTGTTCGGATTTGGACGAGTTTGAAAATAAAGGGGTTTTCTCAGATGAAATTCAAATGTTAATTTAGAATATGTTTAGTGCAGATAGATCTATATTCCCATTCCATCACCGGACGAGCAGGGATACGACGAAGCGTCACCGGTATACGGTTTAAGTTTCACGGTCTCGAACCAAGCGCTTTGCTTTCACATTTATTGTGCGAACTGCCAGACTGTAGAATTCACTGCCCGCCTCTCTATTCCCCGATCGATACATATAATCTGGGTATCTTCAAGGCACGAGTGAACCGGTTTATCCTAGGCAAGCGTGCTCCACCTTAGGCCGCATCATCACTTAAGTTCAGAAGCCTATAACAATATAAAAAAAAATTGATAATCGTTTTTGACTCAAATTTGCTGCTGTATCGCTGCTGTATCAACAAATTTGAGTCAAAAACGATTTGGATTTACTTTACTGACCATGCTGTATCTTCGATTTAAAAGGAGTTGTCTTACTAATTAATTTAGAACTCGCTTTCTCACAAACCCCTCAAGAGACCGCAAGAATTTGTAAATTAGTATGACCACGTGCTATGCAATAAAAAATTAATACGTTTTCATGCAGCGGCGTACGTTTTGAATAAATTTTACATAAACAGCGAGCTCCAACTCACACCGGTCCGGTGTGAGTTGGAGCAAGACGTCAAAATTTACATAAAACCACGATATTTCACCTATCTTCCAGCCGGCATGAATACCTATCCTTCTGTTACTATTGACCTGCCTTTAATTTTCAAGTTCTCTGTATAAAATATGTACAAAATGTTTGCTGCCTCTGTTTGTGATGTAAAATTTTTGTTTATAACTGCATTGGGATCTTCTGCAAGCACTCTTTCGTGGAAAGCGTGAAATGTGACTTCGAAATAGCAAGATTCATTATTTTTATTTCTAGAATCTTGCCTAGTGTTCATAAATGCAGAGCCAGCGCCTTGAGAATCTTACAAAGGCAGAAACCTCTTAAAAATCTACCGGGGTGGATATTTTGGTGAACGTAAACGAAATTATCTTCGGAATACATTACTTATAACCTTATAACAATTCCCAAAAGTGAGGTCAAAAAAGGGCTTTCAGAATTTGTGCCCCCTTGAAGCACTTCTGTGCAAGTGGAAAACAGCTTTATCATCCTCAAAAGGTACTTGAACTCTCTGAAGTTTGAAAAGATCGGACGACATTTTGTTTTGGTCCTTGAAGCATTAATTTATGAATTTCCTTTCATAATCTAAGGCTCTCATTAAAAGTGATTTTTGCGATTTGCTATGAAAAAGACGTACCTACTTACAGACTGCGTGGTCGAATAAAAGTAGTAATAAGTACATAGCGTGTGTTCTAACGTTAAAGTGAACCATTAATGAGTGGTCCGAAGATTTTACTTTTTAGGGTTCCTTAGAAAAAACGAGTAATCTTTACCATTGGTATGACACTAGTAGGTAGACATGCATGTCCAGATAATGCATATCACAATGCATAGCAATTTGGCTCAAAATAATCAGTACATACTTAGATAAATTTATTCAAATGAAGCTTTCGCTGTTTTATTTAAGACTAGCTTTTGCCCGCGACTTTGTCCGCGTGAGTTATCCTATTTTTTTTTAAATAATAATTTATATATATAGCCTATAGTAGCACTCAGAGATAAAAAAGCTTCCTATTAGCAAAAAATAAAATCACAATCGGACTAGAAATACCAGAGATACGCGCGTTCAAGCAAAAAATCAAACGGACTTTTCAGCTTTAAAGATTTTTGGTTAAAAGATTCTAATGTGCCTGTTGAGATTATACCTAGTCTTGCCATAAATATTGTCACGAAGAAAAAAAATTTTTTTTATTGCAAATAATATTTATTACTTTTACAGTGTGTTAGTTTAATACATAAATATAATACAATTTAAAATATAAAAAGCTTATTCGAATTGGTCTCCATTGGCTGCAATACAGTCCTTTAAACGTTGAGGCCAGTTATCAATAGAAGCACGCACTCTTTCCAAGGGAAATTGTTCACTGCCTATCGTATGGATGGTTTTAGGGACTCCAAATTATCATGGCGTTTAGAGTAAGCCGTATTCTCTGAAACTGATCATAAATCATAATCCAGCGGATTAAGATCGTGACTAGACGACGGCCAGTCTTCAGCTCTGATGAAGTCCGAAACGTTCACTTCCAACCAAGACTGCGTGGACCGAGCTTTATGACCCGGCGCCGAGTCTTGTTGGAAGGACCATACTTGGTTATTGAACATGGTGTTGTTAAGGGGCTTTACTACCTTCTCAGGAATGGTATCTTGATATACTTGTGCCGATGTTTTGATGCCTTCTTCACAAAAATATGGCTCAGTCACTCCTTCATAGCTAACACCCCACCAAACCATCACTGAAGTCGGATAATGCCCACGTTGCACTCTGTCGACTAATTGGGAAGCTTCCTTAGAGCTTAAAGCATAAATACGGTCATTTTGTTTGTTAAAATGTTGCTCAATTGTAAAGATTTTCTCATCCGTAAACAATTTTTTTCTGTGACCTCCCTTTGCGTACCGCTTCAGTAGTTGTTACGTTTATACCACCCTATTCTTTTTTAAATTATCAGTTAAAAAATGACCAGTGCGTCTCTTATAGGCTGCAAGTCCTAAGTCAACTTTTAAAATACGCGACATGGTTCTGTGTGCTATCTTCATCTGCCGAGATAAAATCTTTTGCTTTCGGACAGGATTTCTTCGAATTCTTTCCCTTACTGCTTTGACCACCTTTTTCGTACGATCACTACGTGGACGGCCAGATCTTTTTCTGTCACAAACAGAGGAGGTCTCATTGTACCTATTAATAGCCCGGTACACAAACATTTGACTAATACCAAGCGTATGGAGAGTTTAAAAATTGCATTTGGCTCCATACCAACTTTGTGTAATGCAATCACAGCGATTCGGTTCTCTTTCTCACCCCACTCCATTTTAATATCGCAAAATATTGTACAATGTATTGGCGCCAAAATTAGAAAACTCAATTAACAATCGTATACTAACACCAAAATACTAACACAACTATGGACATTAGTCTGAAATAAAGGTTTATTTATTTATTTATAAAAATTACAGATTTCAAATTCAAATGTAATATCTATCTTATTTTTAATTGTAACAGTATTTATGGCCAGACTACGTATAATGATTCTTACAGAACCCCTTTCTAATCAGTCCGATACGAATACTACTTTTTTAAAAACCAAAGAGTGGGATGTTTTCCTAACGCTTTTTAAATATAGCACGTCTAAAAGGGGAGCTAAGTGTTTTAAGTGCAGTATAGTATGTTTTGGTACTTTTTATAGAACGTTCGTTTGTGTAGTTGCTTGTAATAGGGCTATACAATTTAATGATTTGTCTCAGAATTGTTCTTGGGTAGGCGTGTGTTGATGATGCTATTTATTCGTTGTCTAATTTGAGATAATCTCGGAATTTTAAAAGATTATAGTGGAGTGGGTATGGAGTAGTTTGTACAAAATTGTATATGTTGGGATAGGTTATAAATGTTACGGTTCTGTGTTTTATGTGTAAAGGTTGTGGTTTTAATTTTATTATACGGAACCTTTTAAACGAAATTCAACGATGTTGTTTCTGATTGTTCTGTCAGTGGTCTTTGGTATTCTATAACTTAAATATGCCGCGAAATAAATTGATATCTGTATAATAAAGTTTGAATTATGCACCAATGTTAGCTTGAAAATTAAATACGTAATATAAAGTAAGTTTTATGATTAGCTGTCTTCTATTATAAATAGCATTGCAGTATTAGCTTCCAGCTTACTGTTTAATTATTCAAGCACTCAGATTTATTTGATATCTGCGTCAAATTCTCATACGGTACGGTAACTTGACCGTATCAAATGGATTGTCAGCATTCGGTATCGTAAGATATCTGATCTGCTTCTATTGCGAAAATTAATAGGGTTTCTAGTTTGTGACTGTAGTTTGGTAGTTATGTGTCTCAACTACTTTAAAGATAAAACTAGATTTAAATGAGTCACTGCTTAGATGTTAAATGGCTGTATAGCGAAATTAATCAAGTCTGCAATGCGGCTTAGTTTTAAAGAATTTTGATTAAATGAATTTAAATAATTAGTCACATAGTTTAACCAGTAGTAGATAACTCCTCTACATACGCCACAGATAACGTATTCAATTGTTGGCATAACTGCGATTCCTCGTAAACAGAAACTCACATCACTTCTGTATTCGCGAGTCATTACTCACAGTTTTGGAGCTGTTCTCCCGAAAAAGCGAACCAAAAACCAAAATTATCTACGTCATATGCTACGTCATCTCCCCTACCGTTTGCTACCGTTACAATCACATACGCGTATATAGTGTACAAAACGCTATAAAAAGCAGAATTCTATACGCTTGGGGACGGTTGCCCTTTACCCCTGCAAACGCAAACATTTTTAAAGGATTCAACGAGGGGAACGCCAGTAATTTTGTTAATGGACGTTGAAACTCCGTCTCTAATTAGCTTTCATGAAAATGATCTTCAAAAGTTTTAATATATTGCTTCCTTTTAATTATATTTTGCTTTGATGTGGATTAAACGAGTGGAGTGAACCATGAGAAAAATATTGAAGGACAGTGTAGGTAGAGTATATAGGTACTTAACTAGCTGATGCCCACGGCTTCGCTCTTTTGACAAATTACATACTAAAACCTTCCTATTGAATCAAAAAAACCCGCATCACAATACGTTGCGTAGTTTCAAAGATCTAAGCATACATAGGGACAGACAGACGCGGCGGGGGACTTTGTTTTATAATATGTAGTGATGATAATGTAGTGATAAGTGGCTACTATTACCATGAAATAGGTACTATCTACTTAAAATTTGAGGAAGAATGAGGAACATATCCCATCAAGAGTAAGACAAGTATAAATATATATAGATTTATACACATAGCAAACAAAATTCAATAGCGATTTCCTCCTAGGGCATTGATTGAAATGTTAAGGTGTCAACTCACGAACATTGTATTTTTACACTCCTAACTATGAATAATTATAAAATAAGTCTTACCTCAAAGTTGAAATCACTAGAAAATCGCATTCGTTCGTCATTAGGAAAGTTTAAAGTATGAATTAGTGTGGAAAAAGTAAGGCAAGAGCAAAGATAACAACAATTGTCCAAAGGAACTATTAGTTAATCTGTGTTATTGTGTTTGTGTAAATAGAAGATGGTATGGCTAGAAAGTAGGTGAATAACCGAGATGACGGCTGATAAAGACTTATACTATCTATATTCTATACTAATATTATAAAAAAGTAAAGTTTGTATGCAAGAGAATCTCTGGTACCGCTGTAGTCCAATAACTTAAAAACTTTCACAGATAGCAAGCCAAGCCAAGCTTGGCTATTGCCAAGTGTCACAGGATATGTTTATGTTCGTCCGCGTGGATGTCAAATTATAGAAGCTATTGTCAAATAAATTTTAAGACAGGAAAATAATGGTTATCAATATGGCAGGAAATGTTAGGAGCAGCAGTATACATACACGCAATAGTCTTTTATGAGCCCAACTAGCACTTGACCGTAAAACTAGCACTTCAGTATAATTGAAAACTAATTAACTGACAATAGAGTCGACCTATCTATCGATCAATCTATCGGTTGTTTAGTACAGATTTCCGGGTTACATCACTCATTCGTCTGTGCTGTGGTATCTACTTATAAAGTCATTGCTCATCAGCAGCCTAGTCTTTACCCGTCTATGTAGGGGTCGAGTTCCAGTCTAACCGAATGCAGCTGAATACCAGTGTTTTACATGGAGCGACTGCCTATCTGACCTCCACAACCCTGCAGTTACTTGGTAACACGACCCCTTACCGACCTTACGACGCCTTTGTACCTTTGTGCATGAAGTATAAATAAATTAATAATAAATACGCCTTGATGAGACTGGTGGTCAGACTTTCTGGCTTCTGACAACCCATAACGACTGCCAAAGATCAGAAGGCGTTACGTGCTTTCCGAGGTACGGAGGGAACTCGGTATGAAAGGGATGGTCACCCATCCACAGTCCGACCGCGGCAAGCATAGCTTAACCTTGACCGTACGGCTTTTACTCGAGCTCGTCCACAAAATCATTTTTATTGATACTTTATGCTTATTTGATCTAAAACAACGACAAATATTATCAGGCATTCAGTATGTTGAACCTTAAGTTCTTTCTAGTGTTTTTCGTTATAAACGTTGTGTTATACCGGTAAAAGGGATGCAGAGGTGAATCGGGACGAAACATTAAAGAGGATTTTAAGTTGAAATAATATAGCTTGTATCCAACAAGGACACTAGAAAAAAACATTCACTCATAATTGTTTTGTTTTTTTGTTTGCATTGGAAGAATTTCTGTTAACAAACTATATTATTATTTCTACGTTAAGATCCCCTTTAAAGTTTCGTCCCGATTCACCCCTTCATACCTATTTACACCGTGTTACGGTAATTCAAACTGCGTATTTCTGATATTTATGTGTCTCTTCGTTATTTCCTGCTTAGTTTCCTATCATTTGTTCATCATTTTCTGGGACAATATTTTTTGTAAGTTCTTATTGGCCTTACTACTCTCACCGCTTCATGATTTCCGTAGTCTGTAGGTACCGAATCTTATTTGTGTAATCAAAATATGATTTAATATTACGTCCTTCCAAAACTGTTTTCTATTCGTAAGACTTTGGTGACTTGGTGATATATCACTATTGCAGACCAATTCTTTATACATTCTTTCAAAGCGACGTGTACCTAAGTAGTTCAGGTCCTTTGCCTTTAATTTATGGCGAGACGCATAATCGATCGCCACCTCCGCGGAATGAAAACTACCCTCACTATATGAGTGTTATTATTTGTGGAAACATACACGGTGCGAGAGTGGTTTTATAATTGATATTGATCGTGGGTAGGTGGAAAAGTTTTGGCATACAGTACTGGTAAATATTTGAGCAAGATTGAATGAGGCCACTGTTTTTTTTCCCTTTTGTTGTAAGTTGGTATAAAGTACTGTTTGTTTGTAAGGTTTGATTACTTACTTTGTTTTTTTTTTTTTTAGTAGAGTAAGTCGTAATTAATTTTATGGTTTATAAATAGTCTTTGATACAATGGAATCTGTGATGGTTTTATGAATGAAACGGTGACAGGAGAATGGAAAAAAAAATCATTGCTCTAATCTCAGTTGGCTAGGACTATGGAAAAACAATGTAGACTTAAATAAAAAATAAATAAAATTATAGGTACTAGTTTTAAGCATTAATATCATTAGGGAAAGTGTTGAGAATAGTTGGGTTTATGATGTATTTATATTTCGATTCGCTTAATATTATGTAAAGTTATTTCCCAGTGTAAGTAATATTGCTCTACTTACGTCATTATCTGCCGAGAAGCGACATTTCAAATGTAACACAAATCCTTTGAGTTTAATAACTTGTAACTCACACTAGTTGAAATGTAATCAAAATGTACTGAGGCTTACATAATTCATACTTCAGTATTGACTACATGTAAATACATACAACATTATGATATTGCGATAGCGTTAGGTAGTTTTTAAATATATACAGGCTGCTCAGAATCTAAGTAGGTACTACATTATGGTGATTACAGATAAGTAAGATAAGGCCTACTTACAGGTATTTTACGAATTCGGTTCTTTTTTAATGGAAATAATTTAGGATCCTCATCATCATCGTCCTGCATTTGCCACATGTCCCTTTTGCTTGGCGCTATACATTTTTAACCGACTTCAAAAAGGAGGAGGTTATCAATTTGGATGTTTATGTTCGGTTTAAACTTTTTTCCTCTTCCATTCCGTCCTGTCAACCTCTTATGTTATCACTGACTCCCTTTTCTTTCATGTCATTCTTTACATAAGACATCTTTTCTATCTTTTTTTAGCCTTCTCCTTTTTCTCCATCCAAATTATTTAGGATCCTATGAATGATAATCTTAAAAGTATATTATCTAGCTTTCGGACACCTAACTTATGGTGAAAGGTAACGAACGCTTGTAATTTAGTATCGCACACGCAATATGACCTAGCGCGGTACAAAATTATACATCAATGCTTAGTAGGCACCTAATAATCCTGGTCTATATGAGTAAATCCTTGACCTGCATGTACCAATTACAAGTTGACATGATTACTTTTCATACGAATTGTAATAATTTTATACAACGAACCATATGTTAGTCATATTTATTTTAGTTTCGCACGACAAGGGGCGTACACGCGAACTTACATTAATTAATTAAAACCATTGTGTGCCATTATGTTTCACATTATATGATGTATACTTTAGTTTATTCTTTCAATCGAATGACGCGATTAGTAAAAGTGAGTGTTAGTCAGTGGTTGTCAATTCAAAGTATATTTTTCTAAATTCATTATTTGTTCCATTCATTTAAAACAATCCGGCAATATAAAAATGCAGCCAGAAATGCCAACTGCCACCGATTGTTTTGGTACACGCAAACACCCTGTTAAAATTATGTCTCTTGTGCGCGGAAGAGACAAAAAGCATGTAGTTACAGTGCCACAAATAAAGAGAATGCGTTTTAAAATGTTGAGCAACTCTGGTTCAACAAATAATGCGCGCACACCCCTACTAACGTAACTAGGGGTGGCCCACACGTGTATGATTTCACACATGATTTATATTTATTCTATAGAGTCATATTTTATTGCGAAGCATTCGGTTACGGGTCAAATTGGATTGGAGAGCGGCGTATAGTGTCGATATTGAAATATTTTTAATTAATTTTACGGTAATGGCAAGGGACATAATTTAGGGATGGAAAAAGGGGAGTGATTGTCTATGTTTGTGTCAATAAATTAAATGAATGTATTGTTTCTGGTGTTGCAAATAGATAAAACAGCCCGTGTTCGAGTGACTTAAGACGCCAAAAAATTTAGAGTAAATTATCTGACATTTTGGATAAGATTCCGTTTTGGGAAGATCAATAGAGGGTCTTCGTGAAGCGATCCGCAAGAATGACCAACGCCAAAATGGTTATATATTTTATGGTAAGAAGGGGCGTATCTTTACCCTCACGTATAAAATTCATGGTGCAGTTTGCTTAATACGATGAGAATTTAAGGCTCCTTGGATCCTTGATTTGATGAGAATAATCGAATTTTACGATATAGGTTTCTACTAAGCAGGGTCAAAGGAACTATTAGTTAATCTGTGGCAGGGTGTCCCAGTAGCCGTGCTTTTTAGGATAACCAAACCCATTCCATACCTAAAGTTTGCCAAGCTGGATTCTATTACCAAGACTCTGCTGTCTGTCTTTCTGTCTGTCTGTCCGTCCGTCCGTTCGTCCGTGTGACTGTCACAGGGTTGTATCTTTCGAACCTTAATAGGCAGACAGAGTGCGTATTACTATGGCCTCATTAACAAAAAAAAAAAAAAATTAAAAAAGTTAAAAATTAAAAGAGGTCTCATATTAGAAACGGATTTTGGTATGTGTTGTTAAATAATAAGATCTGTTTGTGTGCAAGTCGCACTTGTAGACAGCTGGCTTTTTAAAAAACGCAAAAATACCTTACCCTTACTTATTTTCTGTTCAAGTATGCATAGGAAACTAAGCAGTCCCAGGTTTTAATCTTATTTTCACAAACATATAGATTAAGTCTTAATCGCTAAAGGACGGCTTGCTATCTAGTCGCTTACTTTCCAACTCATTTCGCCAACGACTTAAAAACTTGGAAACGCCTTAAAAGTTTTCAATGTCTCGATTGCTTTTTCCATTTAGAAGGTGTTGGTAAAGTTAATTTGGAAATTCAATACAGGTACTAGTTCCTTCGTGATGAAGACGATAACGTTGGAAACATTAGGTATCTATTTATCTTGCCACCCTTTTTATGGGCAAAAGCCCCTTAACTTTTATTAAGCTAATTAATGTGACTATTGCATGTAAAATTGGTTGATATCAATTAGCCTTCGGGAAACTGCAGTGTGTCTTACAAAAAAATATGTATATATTTTCTTTTGTCAACCTTTTTTTCCTTTTAGCGTTTAGAGAGATCTTTTCTTCACCATAAAATAGTGTGTGTCATACATATCTTACTAACATGTGCGATTTTAAAAAAGAATCCTACTACAACGCATGTCTCATAGTACAATTGGGTGCTTATAATGATTCCAAGTCACAATTTTTCAATTAACTGAAAAATTAGGGTTTCAAATGCCTTGAAACCATTATTAAGTTGGCAAAAAGTGACATCACAGTTTTCTAGTGCCGCACAAAATCTATAGGGGTATCACCGTTTTGACAGTTCATACAAACTATGTCTATTGATTGGTGGTGTTTACTACCCATTTCATTAATTAAACTTGTACTTAAACCTACGCATTGTTCACATGACACGGCAAGGTGGCACTTCCCAAACTATCCGCGACTTCAATAAGTTTGTGGGAAATCTTTTATAAATTCTTTCTCGGCAAACTTCGGGAATGTCCAATGAACAAAGTTATGCCAGAAATCGGTAGTTTGCAAACGCGAAGAAATTCTGCATGTTCCGAAGTTGAGGCTTACTTATAATATTTGTGTGTTGTGTGGGAAGTTTGGAGACAGTTTTATATATGGGGTCGGATAGTGCTAGTTTCGTAACACATTGCTGGCTGGTAAATCGGATTACGAAGTTATGTAAAGATTGTAAGTTCGTAACTAAGTAAGTTGATTTAAATCTTGCAGAAGTTGCAATACCTGTATCAGTAAAGATAAGTTATGATTATTTGTTTGCAATTCAAGAAGAGAAAGTTTACTCTAAAAGGGTAAATAAAACTATTTTTCATGAGAAATTTGGTAGGAGTCTTAACTTCACTTCAGCTTTTTATGGATTGTGTGAAGAATGATGACAAGGGAGTCAGTGAAAGCATGACTGTTGGCTGGACGGAAAAGAAAAAGAAAACATGTTGCGCCGACCACAAGTAACAGGGCAGGAAGATGATGAGAAATCGTCTCTAAAACTAATTTACTGACAAACACGAACCATAATCTCTGTCACGCATGTGACTTACATTGAATCCATCTATTTTGTATTAAAGCCAAGCGTCAAGGCACACAGTAGATTGCCAAAGCTTACGAGTATAGCGTTGAGGTAGTTAGTATCCCTATCAAAGGCTTCCAGGGGTTGCGGTATTTCCATTACAGACTAGGAAATGTCTTAGATTGGCGATAAACCGTTTGCCAGTCTGTCAGGTTTGCTACACCGATATTGAATGGTTTACGGACTGGAGTCGAAAACGTCAAGGCGAATTGACTTCTGCATGTTTAACTTTTAAAGGTTACAGATACAGATATGCTACCTTTTTCTTATCCGTAGATCCATTATACTCCCTTCTCCATGATTAACTGTCTTGAAAATAAGAATGATATACTTTTCATAGTTCATTTTCCGTTTTCGTTTAGCTTTAATAGGCTAGATATAGTCTCACATTGTACCGATAGATTCCATAACTACTCACGTTGAACGCCATGTAGGTCACCGGTGACCTACGCTTGTGGTTTACCTACGTTTTTGGCCCGGCAGTTAAAGGCTTAAATGGCTGGATATACCCTCACATTGTACCCATAGATTCCAATGAATTTATAAATATATGTAGTTATGGGTATGGAATCTATGGGGTACAGTGTGAGACTATCCAGCCAGTTGAGTCTACCTGGATCAACTTTTTTTATTAGCCTTGTAAAGATTTTTAGAACGAAATACACAAGCATTGCAAAAGCCGATCTTCTTTAAAAAATTAATTTGTAAAGTATCTCTCAATTTTATAATGTAACTAATATTATTTGCTATATAGCTGGCGGAGCGCCCAGTGGAGTCGGTAAAGGTAGCCAAACGAGCAGTCTTGTGGCTACAGTAAATGGGAGTGCTTTTACTAGCGCACTAACAATATTTTGTAGTTGAGATGTTTTTATGAAGTTTCTTTTGTTTGTAGTTTGGGAGTATTGTAGCAAAGTAAAAATAAGTAACCTGGTTTTATCTTTACTACTTCATCGTTTTTATATAATAAATCCTATATTTTGCTGCTTTCTGTACTACTCATTATTTACTTTAAATGAATCCAATTAACGATGTTTCTCTTAGATACCTATCTCCTTAAGAGCGTGTATTCGATGCGTGACGAAAACTTCACGTTTTTGCCCAGAGCAATATCGTAATGATGTGAGCAGATTATTTAAAGACAATAACAGTTTTAGTTTAGGGACCTACAGAGTAAAAGTATAATTTTTAATTATATTTTTTTAAAGCGAAGACAATCCTTTCATAGCGTTTTACGAAAATAGACGTCAAAGTTAACTTTCAGGACGAATTCAACCATTACAGTTTGCCATAATATTATGTTTTATGCGTTTTTCCAATAGGATATACAGTCTTAAAGTCTAATACAGTGCCAAAATTACGAAAATATTACTATTGTGTATTAAAAACAATGTTGAAAAAGTACAAAATCAGTTCACTTTGACAATTTTTTTTCACCAGTATTTGAATAAAAATATAACTGACATATATATTTTATGAAAATAAAGGTTATGCAAATACAGATTATTTTTCAGTCCTTCATACGAACTCAATTATTTTAGAAAATTATTTTAAAAAGCACTGTAAAATTCGCGCACTATCGTTTGCCGATCAATTTCAATGATTCGTGCTTGTTTCGTGCGTATTTTTTCTGATGCACACAAACAGACCATTGTATTGTACTAGTGTGCGTCAGTGCTGCTACGCCGTTCTAGCAATCGTTTAGATTTTGAGTTGTGCTAAATCGAATATGCGCCCTTGAGGCTCACTTGCGCCTAAAACTTAATTCAGAGTTATTTGCTAACACAATTTAAAATTACAAATAATGTCATACATAATGGATCTGTGTCGGTAACTAACTCGTAGTTAATAAGATGTCCCTGACTGGTGCAAGCGGGTTTAAGGAATTATTTTCTCAGAGAGGGTTGATATATTTATATCTACATCTCCTATCCCACCACTATTATATTATGAGCGTTTGTTACTCTATCACATTTAAGCGGCTGAACAAAATTAGCTGAAATTCGGCACACATATTATGATTTTTGTCCCGATTTTGTTTACCCTTGGTATAATTTTGTACATTGGCTTAATTAGGGTTCCGTACCTCAAAAGGAAAAAACGGAACCCTTATAGGATCACTTTGTTGTCCGTCTGTCTGTCAAGACCCTTTATCACTGGAACGCGTGGAGGTATCGAGTTGAAATTTGTTAACGTGAAAAAAAGATACGGCCGTTTATGTCGCAAAAAACGCATTTATAATATTAAGTAAATTAAAGCATGGATAGTAGGTATGCATATGTACCTACAAATATGTACGGAACCCTCGGTGGGCGAGTCCGACTCGCACTTGTCCGGTTTTTTGCGGGCAGAAGCCGGCAGAACCGTCACTCCAACTTTTACTGTAGGTCCTCAACTAATCTGTCATTACTAAAACAATAATCCAACTTGTCCTGCATGCTTTGAGTTGCATCAAAACTGTTTAAATATTAAACAGTTTCGAGCACGCTTCGTGCCAGTGTTTTCCAACTTTGCCCAAACTGTTTTATGTGGACTTTAACTAACCAGCTAATAAATATTAATTGCGGTAGAAATGAGAAAATCTGGAAATTTAAAATGGATTTAGCTCTGGTAGAGTAAAACTATGAATATGACAAACGTCTTTTATAGCTTCAACGTGTATAATGTATTTTAATCTTACCTTTAGCCGGATTTTGGGTATAGTATAACCTCTTCACATGCCCATACCAAGACAAACGATTCCCTTTATAATTTTTCTGTCACCGGCGCGTGGCGCCTCTGGTGTGGACCAGAATGGATAAGGTGAGATATGAAAGAAGAGGAAGTACAGAAAGTAGAGGGAGAACAGAAAAATTGTAAAGGGAATCGTTTGTCTTGGTATGGGCATGTGAAGAGAAGGGACGACACGCATGTGACCAAAATAGTAATGAATATTAATTTGGATGGATGTAGAGGGAGAGACCTTACCTTACCTTGTTGACCTTATCCATTCAGGTCAAGTGGAGTGCCACGTGACCTGAATGGATAAGGTCAACATCCATCTCAACATTCTTATCTCCGCAACATGCAATCTTTTTTCATCCATCTTCTTTACGGTCAAACAATTCAATCTACACAGTACGACAGGTCTTATCACGGACTTGTAGATTTTCTCTTTTAACTTGAGGGGCATTCGTGGGTCACAAGTTGTTTCAGTGACCTGTCGCCATTTCATGTGCGTTACCTCTCGGTCTACTGCGCCATCCCCTTGGACAAGCTGTACTTATACAAAATATTGTAAACAAATATTTTGAAAGAGTACGGAGTTTCTTGCCCATTCTGCTCCATGCGAAACGACCTTTTCGTAGAGGCAACTAGATTCAATTTTCCATATAAATCACGTTTAAAAGTGCCTTATAAAGGTCTAATTGAAATAAATCATTTGACTTTAACAAATTTCTTACTACCTACGGCAACTTTTATTTTCATTATGATGATATCATGAATTTCATGACCGACTTTTATAGTGATAATAAAATGAGCACAAATTTAAAATAAAATGCCTAATGAATTCCACATCGATTACTGTGTAGGTGTGTAATTAATTATCTTACATTAATTACGTTGGAAAAACAGTATTGGTCTGAAAAGGGAATTGTGTCAACTGTAGTATTTTGATTGCACGACTATCTCTAGGAATCTGTTCCAATGGGTGCCAAACACGACCTTATTACTAAAACTTCGTGGTCTGTCTGACCATCCATCTATCACAGGGCCTATATCTTTTGACCATAATGGGACTTAATATGTAAACAGATAGTTAAAAATGAAAACTAGTTTTTTTGATGTAGTGTTTAATATTGTACTGTACAACTACAAACGTATTTTAGGCATTTCTTCATGTGCGGGTTTGACTAGCACTTGCCCGCTTTTTAGGGTTGGGTTCCGTACGTACGAATGATAAACGGAACCATCATCAGGTTAGATTTAAAATCATAACATTTAGCTACGTTATATTTAGTAGCTAAACCCAGAAGAAACTGAAATATTTCATAATACTGAAAGTCCAAAAGCTTCTGTCAAAAAGCTTTATAATTAAAAATTTATAGGTATCCATTGGAATACTTCCAAATTTGAAGGAAATTCTTCACTGAAGAGATGTTCAGTGAAATTATTCTGCTTTAGAATTCAAGTTGACATTTCTGAAATATTAGACGCCATTGCGAAACAAATTTATTTATCACTGGTTACGGCTAGGCTTTCTTGTATGTATTTAAAGATTTTCTTTTCTTGTCTTTTTTCTGTCTTGAATTGGAAAGATACGGATTCCGAAATTTATTAGATCCCACATTTTAAAAAGAAATAACTAGTATTTTTGTCAGGCTACTACATACATTTTTTGTTATGTATTTGTACCTTCCTTATCAAAATGTAAAAAAAGACTCGTAAGTGTTTCATGGTTTTGTCTTGAAGCACAACGCAGCAAACCTTGTAACACAACGTCGTCTCATTGCGTAACAAGCTTTTAACTTTTAATATATTGTTAAACATAGTCATCATCATCTTCTTGCCCTTTTCCCATGATACAGTTCGGTTCAAAATATAATGGCGGCTGTGAAGTGCGCTACTGCCTGCGCAGTACCCCGCCCCTCACCCCCGCTGACACGTGAAAGTGTTACTGCGCAGCCACTCGACTCGTGTTCAGAGCCGCCATAAAGTTTGAATCGTACTGTACTTGAGATCGGTGCAACATGCTTTTTTCTTCTATTCCGTCCTGTCAACCGTCATATTTTCACTGACTGACTTTTCATATCATTCTTCACACTATCCTATATCAATCTTAAATGTTTTATACAAATAAATAATTAACTTCCACATAAATGTATTACTAGCTGCCGCCCGCCAGTTTGTTTGCGTAGACTTCAAAATTAAAGCCAAGTTTCTAAATTATCCCACATTAACATAAAAATGGGATGTCATCTATCCTATGTGTTAAGCTAGATCAATATCTATATGCATGCCAAATTTCAGCTAATTCCGTTCAGCCGTTTAAGCGTAAAAGAGTTACAAACATCCATTCATCCTCACTAACTTTCGTGTTTATGATATTAATAGGATGCCCACTTTATGAAACTGCACAATTCAAAATATCTCGGTTGCCCATGACACCTTCTCTTGACCCATGACCCATGCCGTCTCTCACTATCAGCCAGTGACGTGTTGCCCTGCTTTAAGGTCCAATATGCGATTTAAGGCGCTTATCAATATGTACTTTGTACGTTTAGTTCAAATCTTGCAAGCCAAATTTGAACCATTTCCTTTTAACTTGCGACTTTGAAATTTTGCAAGTTTGATCAGTTCTAATGACAATACACTAAAGTGGTAGAAATAACCTAATACTGCAACCAAGATTGTCTCCTCGCGATGCACTCCTCAACGGCTAGTAACACGTACACGAAACTTTACATACATTTAATTTTGAAAGCTAAACAACGAGAGCTTGAGGCTTGAAATTCCTAATACTTAAAAAATTCTCAAGCTTTTAAGAAAATAAGTGGTTAATGTCTGTTTTATCTTTTTTTTGTATGCTACAAAACACCATAGTTCACCATAACAAAACAATAACCTAAACCACATTATACAAAAGAGAGGCCAAGATTATGACGAATACCTATCCTTCAAAACCACAAATCGTGTCTATGTTTAAGAAAAAAGAAGGCATCCTACAGACTAGAAACTGTCAGACGGCTCTCGGTCGGACGAGTGATTGGCGGGTCGCACGCAACGGTTCGTGTGCAACTATCCTTAATAACAGCATACCAGATTATACCTGCAGGAATAGTTGCACAGATTGTGCCTCTAAGATTTATTGTAATAACTAGTTTGCCTCCCGGCTCCGCTTGTAGTTCGCTCATCTCGGATTCTTGTCGGTGTTCAAGTGATTGAAGTAGACAGCGAAGATGGGTTTGCGTGAGAAAACATTATATTAAATGCGTAAAACAGTGTTTTGATATTATGCTACAAATTGTGTGAATCTAAGACAGTAGGTAGGATACGTATAATACTCGTACATACGTTTAAAATTATGAACTTGTTAAACTGAAAATAACCGCATCAAATTAATTGGGGTTTGCGGTTTTTCTAATCACTTTCCTGTCTTTTGGTCATTTAGCGAGTTGCATATTTTTTTTTAATATAACATTCCAAGTAGGCTTTAGGCTTTATGGTCTAAGGCGCGCTATACACATAAGCGGTTCGGCAGGTTATCAAAGGCTGTATTGAAAATGCCGACGACGATGGAAACGAATGTGCAGAACTGCTAATATATGTATGTAACAAATAAGAATAGAATTAACGTTGTTTAGTTTTTTTTTTACTTGTTCACTAATATTACAGTGTTTTTTTAATTATCTGATACAATATATACATCTACCTGCCTCATCAGGATTTAGGGTCGTAATCTTTACGTTACCCATTTGTATCAGCAAGTTTGAGTGAACAATGGCCAAGGCTTTTCACAGTAGTGTCTAAATCTTACGGTTTGACCCGTATTCGGGTATTGTTGGAGGGTTTCCAAACGGTAAAATGTGTCTCTTCCGTTTCCGTGCCAACGTTCACTTCCTCAAACGGCAGCTATTGTGGCTACCAGCCATGTTTATGATTTTATCCTTTTACTCATCGCAGCGGATAACAATACAAGAGTTTTGTGAATGTGTAAAAGAAATATATTTTCTTTCAATACCAACGCTTTGTTGGATTTTCTTCATAGGTAGACAAAATAATATTGTATCAGTATAACAAATAGTACCTATACTGAGTGTTTTTATGAAAACGGACAACATAAGTAGGAGGAGAATAATAATCGGACCATTTTTAGGGTTCCGTATCGCAAAGGAAAAAACGGAACCCTTATAGGATCACTTTGTTGTCCATCTGTCTGTCAAGACGCTTTATCTCGGGAACGCGTGGAGGTATCGAGTTGAAAATTAAAACCATATACTCAAGTCTACGGTCCCTTGAAGCTGTGAAAAGATCAAACTTCCAAGTTTACATGAAAAAAAGACACAGCCGTTTGTGTCGCAAAAAACGTATATATAAACGTACACACTCAAAGGAATCAAAATTTATAGGGTCCCGTTGACCTAGAATTATGAAATTTGGCAAATAATATCGTCTTTTGCTACAAATACAGGGAAAAGCCTGAAAACTAACTGTACTTGTAATTAAATCATAAAAAATATAGTCTTTATTAAAGTATGTAATCAATCATCGAGGTATGCGCCGTGCGCGGTCATAATCGTATGGGTGACCAAATCACTGAATTTAAACGGAACCCTCGGTGGGCGAGTCCGACTCGCACTTGTTCGGTTTTTTTTTAATAAATAACTGCTTGCACATACGTACGCTCATTTAAAAAATATTGTAATTTTTGTAAATCTAACTTTTATTTAAAGCTACTCTAAATTTAAAATTAAATACATGAAAATGTTATCTCTAATCTCTCTAATAAGGTTAATGAAATCAAATTAATACGTTTAGGTTTATGACCCAACTGCGTTGAAACACAAGATTAAATTTAAAATTTCATGAATATGTAAAAGGCCCTTTTTAGCTTAGACCTGATAGATAATCCTGGCTGACGTAAACGAGTCGAAGTATTCAACTTTTAAATCCAAAATACGGACTACACTCTGTCCACTGGTTTAATCGTTTTTTGACAGCTGCAACTAGTGAACAATATGTATATGCTTTTTGTAAAAACTGATACGCATACCTGTATTATAATGTCTGTAAGAGGTCATAAATAAGATAATCCAACAAGATTAGGCAGTTTATATATTTATTTTATAACACATTTTAAAGTTAACTTAAGGTAATCGGGAATAATTACATTATAAAGCAGCTGTCAAAAAACCAATAACCCAATGGACTTTCACGCAGGCACAGAATACTTAATAGTACTACACGCAGGTACATTTGTAACGCCTTAAGTATGTATTGCTAAAATATCCAGTAGCTAGTAGGTATAGTGTTGTCCACACATGTTTAAAACGGCTGGGTCAGTGTAGGGATATGCTAACCCAGCCGTTTTTTAACTCCCAACTTAAATCCAGCCTAGGTCTGTGGGTACACAAAGTAGTTCATGTAAAAGGGTGCAATGAACAAGAGTGTTACAGTTCAGTGAGCGTCCATGGAGCTATCCGGTTAGTTGTTTAGTTACTCAGTGATTGTTTAGTGCTCAGCGGGCTAGATAGCCAAAATATTTACCTATATACGGTGTGATCAATAATGTGGGCTACCTCGATGGTCACAAGCGTGGCCAAACATTTTCCATTAGAGGTGAGTCTATAGCAGCCTGAACTTTTAAAGTTGGTGATGTGTCATCTCTGTACCTACTGAAGCATGTAATGCCGTTGGTTCTCGGTGGGACTGCCGTTCCATCGGACTATGAGATAATAATAATAATATGTGGGGACATTTTCACACACGGCCATCTGACCCCAAACTAGGGAGACCCTGTACTATGGGTGTCAGACAGCTGATATACATACACAAATACATTTTTTTTTGTAAATACATTTATATATAGATAAACAACACCCAGACACAAAGCAAACACAAGTGCTCATCACACCAATGTTTACCCTGGGCGGGAATCGAACCCGCAACACGCTGCGCAGCAGTCGATCGCTCAGCCACTGCGCCAACCGTGTCGTCAAAGGAAGGGAAGTTGAGGAAGGGAGCAGCTTTCTTTGCGTATATACTTGTTCGTATAATATCTTCTGCATCAATTAATTGAGTTTGAGCATCGTGACCGAAATTCGATCATCAATCTAAGGATATTTTTTTTTTTATATGAATTGATACTTTCTTTTCATCATCTGCCTAGCCTTTTCCCAAGGATATTTTTTGGAACGAAGTTCCTTATCGCGCGTTGTGAAAGGGGGCTAGACGGAAAAAATTCTTACGAAAAGTTGTCACGACACTTTTTTTGCTATTTTTATTACTTCACAAACGCAGACAATTCGAACAGAAAAATTGAATCGTTGGAACTGTCAAATAGAGTTCATTATTAGTTGAATGGCGGCTTTTCTATGAAAATATTGGAGCGAATTAAAACCTTATTTTTACACATTAACCGTGAAATTCGGTTGCACATAGCTCCAATTGTCCGGTCGGGCACCAGCCTATACGTTTCTCAGAATAATTTTATCATACCTAGTTTGGTAAAATTTCAATTTTTAATCGTTTACGTTTACAAAATAAAGTCCGAATTCGCTTTTCGTAGAATATGTTTATGTATTTAAAGGCGGCGCGGCGAACTCTTTGAACTAGGTACCTACGGCGATATGTTTAGTACCTAAGTTTATTCGCTCAAATAGTGGCGGTACCTACCTCAATGACATCGGAATTATCATTGCGTGATAATTCCGATGATAACGACCTACGAGATAAGTCCACCTTTTACTGTGAGACTGTGTGGATTGTGAAAACGAGTGTAAATTTTAAGTCTAGAATACGTAGGTTAGGTAGGTAGGTAGTTACTGTACCTACTTCTATGTTTTGTTTAGTAGGTACCTATTGAAAGTTTGGGTTTGGTAATCATGAGCTTTCTATCGGTCGCGGTCGTCAGTAGGTAACCACTGCACCTTATCGCTCTAGGTCACAGAGTACTTTTCTCTAGGTTTTACTAGCGACAATAATATTTTTTTTTATTTGATTAAAATGTTTTGGTTTAAATTAAGCCAGTGGGAGCTTAGGTGGGTACCTAGGTAGGTAGTGGCACTTACTTTTATCATTGGCGAATTATTTGTAGTTGTAAGTAGGTAAGTGAGTAGGTACTCTTTTGCTAAAAAAAGAAAGGCAGGCAGGCGTAGGTACCTATAGGTGCTATAGGTAACCTATTTAAATAAATTAGAGCTATTCACAAACACAGTTTTAATCAACTTTGGCTTAATTAAAAAATTTACCTATTAGGTATAAAATTTACACTTCCCTGTATCGAAGCAACTGCTCAATATGGAGTCCATTTCGCTCGATACATAAACGGGCACGTTTAATTAAATTGTCTTTTAATTACATTATATTTGTTAATAATAATAAAAATATTATTATAACTTAAAAAAGATAAAATTTTATTACAATTCCTTCACTAATTAATCGAAAGGAACTTCGTTCCATCCGGGTGTCCCTTGACACCTCTCAAGTTTTTTTTTTAATATGAATTAATACTTTCTTTTCATCATCTGCCTAGCCTTTTCCCCAAGGATATTTTTTTTTAATATGAATTGATACTTTCTTTTCATCATCTGCCTAGCCTTTTCCCCAAGGATATTTTTTTTTAATATGAATTGATACTTTCTTTTCATCATGTGCCTAGCCTTTACCCAAGGATATTTTTTTTTTAAATATGAATTGATACTTTCTTTTCATCATCTGCCTAGCCTTTTCCCAAGGATATTTTTTTTTTAATATGAATTGATACTTTATTTTCATCATCTGCCTAGCCTTTTCCCAAGTATGTTAAGATCGGCTTTCAGTCTATCTAGATGTCGCTGAATACCAGCGTTTTACACGCAGCGACTGTCGGATTCCCACAACCCAGTTACTGGGTAACACAACATCCTTTGGTAAGACTGGTTGTCGGCGTTTCTGACTTCTAACTACTCATAACAATTGTCAAAGATCTACGATTGACAGCCGGGAGCAACGGCTTTACTTGCTCTACGGGCGCGCGCGCGGTAGAGACTTTCTTTTACATAAACCGCCTATTGTGTCTTTAGTGAGAATGTTATAATCTTTACTTATATTTCAAAGATTTCCCGTTTTCCTTATGGAATGTTTATCAGACAGAATTAGATTATCTTGTCTTTCATGAATACGAAAAATACTTTCATGTTTATACCTAAACATTATTTCTAACAGAAGGTAGCGTATAGCTATAGATTTAAATTCTTTGTTTGGTTCAGTATTCAGTTACTTATCATGTTTTCTTAATAGGTAGGTACTTATTTTCAAAATTCTAAATACACGTTAATGTCTATAGCATAATTCTATGACATTTTGGTTGGCTTGATTGAATTGTACCAGACAATTCAAACCTTAAATTTAGCTCTGACTGCTATAAGTCTAATGCTGGCACTTCACATGGCGTATTTGTGCAAATATTCGCCTTGGATAATACAAAATCGACTTTATTTCTCTAAGTTTAGGGTACATTTTGTATTATCCAAATAAAGCGATTATTTGTACAAATACGCCATGTGAAGTGCCAGCATAAGAAAGCTAAGGTTTCGGTTTTAAGTCGTTTTATCTTAACGTTATTAAAACGTTGTGGAATGCAATTAATGATATGAGTATAAATTTAATTACAAGTAATGCACCTCACGTTATTCCACCTAAAATTCACAGCCTGTATCTTCGTTCCTTACAAACCTGGGAACTAAGTCCCAATTACTCCAGAAATTCCTCATTATATACAGAGTATGAGCATAAGGATTCACCAGGATATTATTACGGTCGGAACAGCTAATCCTGCCGCTAAACATATTGATTGTATCTTTATCCGCTTAGGAGCAACCGCTGTAAAATGTTGGTATAGGTCTATAAGAAAAGCTCATGTTGGGTACAAAACGATTACTAGAGAATAAGTAGGCTTATTGTTACTCGTTTGTAAGACATGAAGATACGAACTGTGATATTTTTCTTACGAATTAATTTGACGTAGGTAATTGATGTAATTATTGAATGTGGGGTGGCAAATGTCTTTTTGCCAGAATGAAGCCTTGATTTTTTTAAATCTGTCGAGCCAAATAACTCTATGTATTTTGCCGATTAATAAATAAACCATTTTCACGAATTTTCAGATTTTTTCCTAAGGCTAAATTCGAAAAAGGTAACTACCGCTTTTCCGACGTCCCTTTTATGCTTTTCGCTGTTCCATCTTGTCAAAGTTATGAGTGTCATCAAAACGCGTGCAAAGCAAATAAAATAACACTGCAATGAAACGGACATCAAAACTACGTGTTCGTAGCAATTTGAACCTAACGGACGTCCTATTTTTTTTTTTGGTAGGTACTCCAAAAAAAGCGGAGCGAAATGTACCTACCTGTTTTTTTTTTTTTGGAAACTGCACATGAAAAAGGTTTGCTCGTCATCCAGGTATTCCTAGTGCACATAAACATATTGTAGAACGTCAAAAACATGAATTTTCTACTTTCTTTTCCTAACGACATTCGCGTTGAAACCCTTTCAACACTTTAAAGTATGTTCAGTCCTGCGTAGGTACGCTTATTACAATTTTTTCCACGACCTATTCAAATTCCATGTTATCGCCACGTTTGCATTCATACTATATTTTTAACGCCATGCATGCGCGGAAATGAAACACGTCCGTATAATTTTATATGACATGTAATAGTTTGCGAACATCCGCCATTGAGGTTCTATTTCGTTGAGAATACAAAATACGAACAACGTGGGAAGCTTACACTTTCCCATGATAATATAAGTCTTTTATCTTTAGCACGAATAGGTTACAATATCTAGCAAAATAGTAAAGACAAGTTACGTGTCGCCATCGCCTTTTCTAAAAGAATTGTAAGGCCTAAAAAAAACATGCCGGGGGCCCATATAGCAACTAACTTGGAGTTTAAGGATAACTCTGCTTAGCGCAAATGTGCAAAACGTTGCTATGTGAACTGAATCAAATTGACAAATAAAGCCTTTTTCGATGCCAAGTAGTCATGATACGAGATTGATCAAGGCTGGCATTAAAAAGAAAACAATACATCAATTCAAATGTCTGTATCGTTTCCTCTAGCAGCGCGTGAATAGCAAGTCAAATATTATTCAAAAGTTATCACAACAAAAAACTCCCTAAACCGAAACCAAATGTACCATGCTCCTACTTGCAAAAAAATCAGTGATTCGGAACTGATGAATCGAGCCAAATTCACTCCGACAATCAACACCTATCGAATTAACGAGTTTGAAAATCAAACAAGTTTAAAATGGTCTCCGCCGCTACCGAATCGTAATCGATACGGACACTTCAAACTCGATTAGCGCATAATCGAACACCAATCGACCTTCATCGAGAGTTAAAATCTTATTTCGAACTGTGAAGCTATGGTATTAAAGCATTCAACCAGCAATTTGTTCCAGACTTTCCATCCGAGACTATAATTATTTGCTATGGCGGTCTCAGACTCTCTGGTTGTAATTCGATATAACGACTAGGTTATAGCCGACTAAGTTCAAGATATTTCCGTAACTAATGCAAACGGATTTGTATCATGTTTAAAGTTAATAATTCTGAACAGAAGTCGAAATGTGAGTCGGTGTTTCGCGAATTGACATGCACAATTTAATTAAAATCTTTTGAAACAAACCCGCAAGCATATATGAAGAAGAGACGAAAGTGTTTAAAGCCGAGACCATTTAAATATTTTACCGTCGTATCTCGACGGGGAGTGGTGGTACCCCCTTTCATGTAAATCGATGTGGGGGTGGAACGTCCTCGGCAGTTGCTCCTATTACCGGGTTCTTTTTCGTTTTGTTTATTCTGGAATTAATGAAAAACGGTCAGAGCCGCGGGCTAGTGTCCTGTTGTGGACGGACTTCTGTATTGTTGGACCATTTGGAACATTGAACACTGCATAGGGGCGTTTCTTTGTTGTGTCAGGAATACGTCAATCCAAATACACGGTGGTATATTTCATTATAAGGGTGAAAAGCTTACCACATTTCTATTCTTTGAATCCTGCTCTATAATCCTTACATAGTTGTTAAGAGCTGAGAAGGGTCGTTAAAAATTTACTTCTTACTCGTTCAGCCTTTCAGAGTCGATTGCTCGTAGTGAAAATCAGATTTGCTCCAATCCAATATCACGTGTTACCGGTAAAAGGTCTTAAAATCTTGTTTTTATAGATAGGTAAGATGAGAGATTTACATAGGAAGGCAGTTGCTTCGTATAACACATCATCCAGCTCTAAGGATTAAATAAATAAAAAAAGGATTAATATTGTTATGTTGTTTGTTGATCAGAAAACAATGACGATTCGTTGTTATTTTAGGTGACATTAAAGAGTAGGTATATATTTTATCATGAAATATGTGGCATTTTAACAACCTCATCACAAAAGGATATCTACTAAGTTATCGTCGGTGAAACGCAACAATGCCTCTCTCTCGTGCTACGCCTTGAGCTTGTCTCAAGGGAAACAAAACTCGTTTCGGGAATCCTAGCGTACTATTTTATAAATAATCACCAATATATTCTTAATAACTTAAGAGCGCGTATTCGATTCGTGACGAAAACTTCATGTTTTTGCGTTTTGCCCAGAGCAATATCGTAATTATGTGAGCAGATTATTTAAAGACAATTTACAGTTTTAGAAAGATTAAGTCTTGATTTAGATAGCTACAGAGTAAAAGTATAATTTTTAATTATGGTTTTTTAAAGCGAAAACAATCCTTTTATAGCGTTTTACGAAAATAGACGTTAGAGTTAACTTTCAGGATAAATACAACCATTACAGTATGCCAAAATATTATCTTTTATGCGTTTTTCCAACAGGATATACAGTCCTAAAGTCAGAGACAGAGCCAAAATTACGAAAATATTACTATTATGTATTCAAAAACAATGTTGAAAAGGTACAAAATCGGTTCACTTTGTAATTTTTTTTTACCAGTATTTAAATAAAAACATAACTGATATATTTTTTTTATGAAAATAAAGGTTATGCTTAATTTACAGAATATTTTTCAGTCCGTTATACGAACTCATTTATTTTAGACAATTTTAAGAAGCACTGTAAAACATCGCGCGCTGTCGTTCGCCGATCAATTTCAATGATTCGTTCTTATTTCGTGCGTATTTTTTTTTCTGATGCACACAAACAGACCATTGTGTTGTACTAGTGTGTGTCAATCCTGCTACGCCGTTCTAGCAATCGTTTAGATTTTGAGTTGCGCTAAATCGAATACGCGCCCTTAACAGAAAAATTGGAAAACCTAACTTTTAATGAAGTGGAAATTATGCTTTTTCTTACTCGGTTTTCTTTTTGGTTTTGTTTCTGGCTGGCTGGTCTGGTCTATACTTCACGTTGCGAGATCCAGATTAAATTAATTCTCCGGGACTTTTCGAGCTACATTGCCTCAACACTTTTATGGTGGTCGCTTCTGTGATTGCTGACAATTAGGAGTTGCGGTACTTGAGAATCAGTACGATATTATTGGGTATTCTACACCACCTGTCGCATCCCTCGGCTCACTTCCTTTTAATTTTTCTGTGTGGTTTGGGCGCTATTCCACTTTTTGAAACTTGTTTGGTTGCCAGTGACATAAATTGATTGTCCGGTTGACTTCTGTTCTACAATGTACTTCACTGTAACCACATTTTTTTTTTTGGTATATTTTAACATGATTACACACACAAGGAAATTCATGGAACTATACATTTCCAGCATAAGTTGACCTCATATTCTATAGGCTTTCCATTAAATGAGAGGTATGATATTGGAAACTGATACTGGAAATGTATAGCTGATATGCCGTTATGTGTATAAACCAGGCCCATGCTACCTTGCCGTGCGTAGGTAGGTATATAAGCGACACTTTATCCGATTTTTTGGCTCGCGAACTGGTTGAAGATAAAATTCCCTTTATGTTGCGTCCTGCGTCCGCCAGATATGAGGTTTATCGAAAAAAATATTGTGCTTTATTTTGTAGCGAAAAAGCTTGATTGCATTTGCATATTTTATGAATGTCCAAATTCTGAATCCATGGTTAAGTCTCTCATCGGGCTGATCTGTAAATCTGCTTATTCATTGTTGAAAGAGAAAACTGTGGGTCAAATAAATCACTCTACATGAGAATTGTCTTATACTTAATCACTCAAGAAACACAAACAGTGAGTCTCGTTGAGCAGAAACAATTAGGTTTAAGATACAGGGGAGAGGAGGTTTTACCCAGCAATAACGCTCATGACGATAATGATGTCGTGTACCATAACCCCGTTTCTATCTAAGCAACACCACTGACAAGTTAGAACTCCTACACACACCCGGAAAAATCACGTCTCGTTTACACGGTTACGCACATCCAAGACCAGGGCCTGTAGACAAAATCCCTTTTCTGTTAGCGTTAACGCCAACGGAAAATGAAATTGTATGGAGTTGACGTTTGCTTACGCGATTTCACGTGATGCAAATATGTCAACTGCATACAATTGGATTTTGTCTACAGGCCCAGATGGAAGATACAAGAAGGATGGAAGATACAAGAAGGAAGATGGAATGGAAGCAACAACGTCGTATCTTAGCCCGTGGGCATTTAGAATGTTAGCCTGGCTGTGTATAGGCGCCCTTAGGGACTAAATTAGGGCTATGGGCACTGAAGCCGCCAATGTGCTCATAACTTTATACTGCGTCCGTTACGCTTGGCTAGTCTCAGAGGATCATTTATTATAACTGAGATTTGTGGAAGGTTGTGTTTGTACCTACATGGTATAAATTCACGCCTTTTCCCTAAGGGGTAGACAGAAACTATATTTCACTTCCTTGGGCAGTTTAATTTTGTCGTAACGATAATAGTACCTAATGTAAAATCGGGACCAACAGAGTAAAAAACTGAAAATGTAACAACGGCCAACGTTTATTTAAAAACGCTTGACACGACCCGGTAGTAAAATACTCGGTAGAGGGTGAAAAAGGGTGCTAATGTATAATAAATGGCCTTGTCTCCTTCCTGGAGACGTGATTTTGGAATCGCGTTATGCTGCCCATTGATGAAGAATTGTAAAGGTGAAAGTATTCGTTTTTAAGTTCTAAAACACACGTAGATTATGTGATTTTTGGGAACTTGGAACTGGCGAGCGAGATATTCTGAATCTCTCATGCACTAACTAACCTTTTTTTGTCTTGGTTTTTTAGGGTTCCGTACCTCAAAAGGAAAAAACGGATCTCTTACAGGATCACTTTGTTGTCCGTCTGTCTGTCTGTCTGTCAAGACCCTTTATCTCGGGAACGCGTGAAAGTATCGAGTTGAAATTAAAACTATATACTCAAGTCTACGGTGCCTTGATGCTGTAAAAAAATCAACCCTCTATGTTAACGTGAAAAATAGATACGGCCGTTTATGTCGCAAAAAACGCATTTATAATATTTTGATGATTAAAGTATGGATAGTAGGTATGGAGTAGTATAAAGTATGGACATGTACCTACAAATATGTACGGAACCCTCGGTGGGCGAGTCCGACTCGCACTTGTCCGGTTTTTTTCCTATTGATGCGCTCCGCTAGGGAACCAAAAAAAAGGTAAGGCTTGACGTATGGCAGATTACCGTCTGGAACCTCCATGGTGGCTGCCAAGAGGTCTAGGGATCACTTTGGAACTCACCGGTGCTTCTTAGTGCTGCACCAAAAATACATATCAACAGAATAAAATATGGGGTGTGTGTGGGACACTCGGGTGTAACGAACGATATTATGTATTAAATAACAGACAAAATGAAATAAATGAAAGTAATTAAATAATTAAAATAATTATGAATGGTTATTCAATTTTAATATTTAATTGTTTTTTTTTTGTAAACGTGTCGTGACGTGACGGTTCAAGTCTACCCTTTTTAACCCCCGACGAAAAAGAGGGGTGTTATAAGTTTGACGTGTCTGTGTGTCTGTGGGTCTGTGGGTCTGTGTGTCTGTGTGTCTGTCTGTGGCACTGTAGCTCTTTAACGGGTGAACCGATTTGAATGCGGTTTTTTTTATTTGAAAGCAGATTCTCTAGCGATGGTTCTTAGACATGTTTCATCAAAATCGGTTCAGCAGTTTTAAAGTTATCAGCTCTTTTGTTAGCTGCGGTAGGGATCTTAGGGAATTACATTCTATTTTCACAACTCCCTCAATATATGGTATCAAATGAAAGGCCTTGACTAGTAGAATAATGTATACTATATTGCAAGGGAATGAGGAATGAGTAACGAAATGAAAACTACAAATTTGTAAATTATTTTTGTAAACTCTTATACAAAACCAAACTAAATTACGTTTAAAAAATTTAAAATAAAAATTAAATTAAAAATTTAAAAAAACCCCCAACGCAAAACATAAAAGCGATTATGTAAAAAGTCAAAAATAATACCTTTTGTTGAGCCATCAAATGTTTGTTCGTTGAAATGGCGCTATAATGTCGCGGCGGGGGCTAAGTTTAAAGCAATAACTAAATAGCTAAAATAGCGAACTGATGGTAACTAGATTAGCAACAAAAATTTGATAATATCGAAGCAAATTGGTCGGAAATGCTGGTAAACTAATAGACAGTGAATGAAATGAAGGGACTGACTTACTTAAGCGGTACCCCGCCGCGACATTATAGCGCCATTTCAACGAACAAACATTTGATGGCTCAACAAAAGGTATTATTTTTGACTTTTTACATAATCGCTTTTATGTTTTGCGTTGGGGGTTTTTTTAAATTTTTAATTTAATTTTTTTTTCGTCTTAGTTTTCATTCGTCAAGTGTTTAGAGAGTAAACGTGTGATGAGGAACGTCGTTCCATGTAGTTACGTGCAAAAATTGTAACAAAAAGTTGCGTATTTCGTATAAAGAGGAAAGATTTGTATTTTTGTATGTAACGAATAAACTCAAAAACTACTGGTCCGATTTCAAAAATTCTTTCACCAATCGAAAGCTACATTATCCCTGAGTAACATAGGCTATATTGCATTATTAAAAAATTAGGGATCCTTGAGAAAATTCAGGCGGATGAAGTCGCGGGGAAAGTGCTAGTCCTCCATATTTTTTAAACTTACTACGCATAAGCGGTTAGCTCGTTAAAACCGTAACCAGATATCGTACACAGTCTCCGCTGTTCTGACAGTCATTGTTTGTAACTCGCTACCAAACTATACGTTTATATGTAAGAGATAAACTCTGAAACTACAGGACGGTTTTTGAAAATGAAAATTCTGTCACAATATAATAAGTACCTACTTTGTATGCAGGCGTTGACTGGCTCGCAAGACTTTATCCATAACTTGGATAAATAACACAATAATGCTATAAGGTACCAACAGGTTTCTATACTTACCGAGATTTTGCCAGAATTTCTTCTTATATACCTACCGTATGATTCCTGACTTTAGTTCTGTAAAAACCAATTAAGTAGAATTTCTACCAAGTGTAAGAGAATAATTTGTGATGATTATGGATATTTAACGCTGATAATTTGTAAATCTTGGAATGTATTGTAATCTCAAACCAATTAAATATTGGAAATTGGTTTGAGCACAATCGCTCAATAATTCAAACCAATTAAATTTTCCAAATGTGTTACGTAAACCCCAAAATTATGCTTAGCATAGATTTATAATTGAACAACGTGAAATATCCATAATCATTACAAATTCTCTTTAACTTTGGTAGAAATTTTAATTGGTTAGGTCGTTTTATCAGGACTAAGTTCACTTAAATACAGCAAAGTGGATATTTGAAACAATTTCCCTGTATCCTTTTTCCCTTTACACAAGGTGCTGCATATTAGATCTTACATACGATTATGTTACCAAGTAATCAGAAACAATGACTTTTATGCAAATTCGAGGATTTTCCCTCGTCATCCGTCTGTCAATGCACCGTAATTGAACAATGAGATGCCACTGTGACTACCAAGTAACGGTACGGAGGAAGAATTGAGGAAATTAGTAAAAGGAATGTGTATTGTGTTTTTCCGGTCATACTAGTTACGGTCGTCACAGGAGATAGGAAACCAAGTCGTCGGTTATTGTTGAAGTTTACTTAGAACTCGATGGATGTTTTGAAATAAAATTAAATTAATGCAGAATAAACAGTTCATTAATCAAATTAAATTTTAGTCAAAAACATCCATCGGTTTCTAAGTAGGTAAACATCAACTATATCCGGCTACATATCTCCTGAGACGACTATAAATTCCTAAAATTGCTTACTATTTTAGCTTTCTTTGTATAAGGTATTGTGTGCTTTTCATTTATAACGGTTTTGCTGTATGTTTTTCCGCCATAGAATTTTTCTATTGTAATACTATGATGGTAGACAATATTGTTGCCATCGTGGGTAGAAGCTGGATGAAGCTGATACAGGAGCGATGGAGAAGTTGGGATGTAGTTGATGATGATGAATACTATAATGAGTATAACAGGGAGATTGGGGCAATTACATTAGACTTTACCATCGTAAAGTCGAAAAATATAGGTAGGTGTGGTCAGTTACCGGGAATGAAAAGAAATGCATCGTATTATTTCGTATCTATTGTCTTGTATTTTGACACTTCGTTATTAATTCCTTTTTTTAATGTTACTTACATAATTCTCAAAAGTATTACAATATTGTAGACCCCACAATTTGTTACTGAATTTTGCTCTTGAAACGAAAGATTTCGTTATAATATAACATTTTAAAGTTTGAAAACATTGTAAATCATCTTTTGCCAAGCAGGCTGCAAACTTGCGGACTTGCCAACTTTGCGTCTTGATCAGCAATTCCGTCTATAACTTTATCTTAGTTTTAATTTGTTCTGAAATTGTGTAGTAATAATGTACATCTGCGATATCTTCTGCCTCTACAAAGTAAACAAGAAATAAAGAAGGACAACCAAGTCATGTCAACTAAAAATACCAGGCAAAAGAAATCGGAACAAGTCTCTGGCTCCGACCACTGTCACTTTAAAGAGTCCATTAGAACCGTTAGTAAATTTAATTTCAATAGGTACATTTGAACAATCACTTAATTTTAAGAAGTGTTGTTCAAATAGCGATTTGCATGACATCATGCAATTTGCATACATTGTCATTGCACATTATTTAAACTTTATTTCTTTTACAAACTCCTACAACTATCATTCACTAATGTATCCATTTAAGAACACGGTAAAGACAATTTCATAGTAATATCTACGGTACCAATCTAATGAAAAAATTATACAGCCGATGGTGCCTATTTACTCGTGACTTATTGCTACTTACAATTTATCAGTTAATATCAAAATTTGAACAACAGGTTCAAACATAGATATTGGAGCGATCCTTAAATTAACGGAATTCTTTAAAATGGTCCTTCTGACAATATTCTTTGCTTCATGAACGTAATTAAAAAGTTGGCAAGGCTAAGAGGAAAGAGATGCTTTGTAAAGACACGTCCAACTTATTTTTTTCGTATTGTTTACAGCCAGCACTGATTTACTTACAATAAAATGTTTTTTTTTAATACCCCTGTTAACACTAAAGTTTTGATTAATTTACCGGAAGCTGGTAACATTGACAGTTAATAAGAGAAAGCATTGTCTCCTACACTATCTCTAAAACAATATATAACTAGCAAAAAGAATTCCCAATTAAACTTACAAACTATTAAAAACTACAGCTAAATAAAAAACCGTTCTCTTGACAGCAATAATCCCCCTTGCTGCAGAGCAATATTAAGCTGATCAGTAAACTGTAAAAGCTTGTAAGGGCACAAAGTTGAGCACTAAGCTGTGAACGTTGACTCTTCGGCCTTTTCACTCAACTTTCATATTGAGTAGCAACTTCGAGATTACAATTTTTTGCTCTGGCCACTCCAGAACTGTGGAGCTATTGTTGGGGAAAAAAATGTTTGTGTCTTTTTTCTAACCTCTTACCTTCCTACTTCTGGAAAGGCATTCCATCCACTACTTTCGATGTTGTACCTCATCTCGAAATTTTTCTTGAAACCCATCCAAAGCCTTCCGCCGTTTTTTCCTCGGTCTGCCGCGACTCCATCGTCATCTTCCTGCTCTTGTACCATGTTAATTGGGGAAGTCTAGTCACAATAAGTTTTCTGCCGCGTCTTCGTCTAACAAAAACATAAAATCAGCATTGAGACATTTGGCAAACGAAAATAAATTGCAACTGTTCATCATCTGGCGGGCCTGTTGGTCTAGTGGTCACTGACCCTGACTGCTAAGCCGGAGGTCGTGGGTTCGATTCCCACCCAGGACAAACTTTGTGTGATGAGCATGATTGTTTGTTCTGTGTCTGGGTGTTTATCTATAATATGTATGTATTTATAAATTATATAAGTATGTATATCAGTTGTCTGGTTACCATAACACAAGCTCTGCTTAGCTTGGGACCAGATGACCGTGTGTGAGTTGTCCCAAGATATTTATTTATTTATTTATTTATTTATCTGTCTAGCCATTTCCCAACTATGTTGGGTTGGGGTCGGTTTCCAGTCTAACCGGATGCAGCTGAATACCAGTGTTTTACATTTAGCGACTGCCTATCGGACCTGCACAACCCAGTTACTGGGTAACACGATACCCCTTGGTAAGTCTGATTGTCAGATTTTCCAGCTTCTACTACCGATTACGACTGTCGAAGATTTACGGATGACAGCCGGGACCAACGGCTTTACGTGCTATCTGAGGCACGGAGGGTACTCGGTATGAAATGGATGGTCACCCATCCACAGATCGACCGCGGCAAGCGTAACTGAATCTTGACCGATCGATCTGTACCTACGGCTTTTACTTAGTGCCCTCCCCCCCTCTAATAAAGTGCAACTGTTATTCCATGCAAAATCACAATTAAACCAAACTACCACAACTTTTTTTTAGTTTTGCTGCAAACCTTTTTACTACCGACCCTGATTCAGAAAAATGAACAAACTCATTTCAGTTCCTTTGTTTTTACAAATCCATTACTTTCTGAGTCGACGATAATGATAAATTACTTTCTTACCCTTGGCTAACAGATTAATACTTCATTTCCTTTGTTTTTGAGTACATTTCATTTAAATTTAAGTTCATTCTCTTTCCATTAGTACTAAAAACGTTAATGTTTACATTCAGTTCCTGTTTACGAAGTAATGATATGGGTGTAAAAGACTATAATAATCCTTGTACCTATTGTCTTTTGAAAGTGGTTTATCAGGAGAATCAATACTTTTAGAAAGACATTGTAATTATTCAACTCCCAAAGCGAAAGTTCAACAGATTCGACAGAATCACTATCACTACATATTATAAAGTCTCCCTTGTCCCCTTGCTAAGTTTGTGTTTTGTTTGGGTTAATCTCCGGAACTACTTTTCCGATTCTGAATATTTTTATATGGATAATAGGGTTTAATAGGGATACGTAACAAAATTCACGCAGACGTATTCGAGGGCTAGTAGTGTACAAAATGAAGAAAAAGCTCCACTATAAAAGCAAAATCTACGTATTTAAACCTTTGCTGCACAAACCGAGCAGTTCCCAGTTCTATTGTGACCGCCACTTCTAACTGGTGCACAATGCTTGGCTTTTTGTCAGCTAAAACTACGGCCTTTATTCTCGTTACCAACGTTTTGTGTATTTGGACGACTTTTTGACTTCGTAACTGGTGAAATGTTTTTCCTAAATTAATTGCTGTGAATTGTGACTATTGACTTACATTTCAAGGTTTGTTGTATTTTTTGAACTTTTATTTCTGTATGTTACATTATCGTTCTAGGTACACGGTAGTGTGTTAAGCCATGTTTGATTTGAAGACGGACTTGACTTACTTCCGTACTAATATCTATCGTTGGACTAAAAAGTCAAACTATATTTTAATTTGCACCCTATCTGAATTTTTTATTGTCTCATAGAACGGTCGGGTATTTCCCATGTGATTTCTGTACCTACCTACTTATCGGGATGTTCCCTTTATTTTTAATGTTGTATTCATAAACAATAGCAATTATTGCAACACGCAATGGCCGGAACAGTGACAAATGAGATAATAATGTGTAAACCTCGTCAACTTCACCTACTATTTGATTTTTTACTATATTCCAGTAATTTGTTGTGTTGGTTAAGTTATTGTGAACATTTGATGATCAGCACTTTCTTCCTGGTTGCTTTTATCGAAACGATTAGTTTATCTTCTGGAACAATTAGTTTCTTCTATAATAAAATTATTTGGTCCTTTTCCCATGGTAACTACAAACCAATACGAGGATAATCAATGCTATACCAAAGTATGTGTTGGATATACTTTATTATTGATAACGACTTACTAGAACGACACAAGAGTCCGCGGATTCCTATATTTAACTGATCAAATATCGAACAGTCAAATATAGAAATCCTTTATTTATACCGGACTGGTCTTTCGAACTGCACATAATGATTGTAGGTATATTCATTCATCATTAATCACTCTGCAGTTATTTCTGTTAGCCAATTACTTCGTAGTGACAAAATGTGATTACTTACGTGATCGCTGAATGTCAAGTATGATGATTAATGATCTGATAACTGGAATGTAATGCAGATTTTCTGGTCTTTTTGTACGGCTATTTTAATTTTGTATGCTGTTAAATTGAGGAGTAAGAAACTATGTATAAAACGAGTTGTATTCTTTGCTTATATTTAGAATATTGACCAAAAACTTTTACTTGGCGGTTGTCAATTTAAATAAGTATTAATGTCTTCAGACTTTGGCCATGTCCTTGAACTTCTGCTTATTATGCAAAATCATCTTTTCAACTTTTTAAACGCTCCTTGACGAATAAAACTATGCATTCGTCATTCACAATTAGTGCAATCGGAAATAAAGGACGTGGAACGTAGGGACAAATTGACAAAAAGTGGAGTAAAATGTCTGTTTAGCAGGTCTGTATGGAAATTGACAACGTTTCTGACAGCTCGTATAGTCGTAACAAAGGGATACCCTCTTTTCGACAGCTAATTGACTTGACACCTGACAGGTTGGTGTTGCTACTGTTACTCTTAAAGTGTTGCTAATTTAAAACACGTTGGCTTCTCTTTTTGCCGCCATGGCTTCTTTTTCATTTTTAGTTTTTTAATTTTATTCGAGTCCACTTCTGTGCCGGTCAGTTTTCTTTTGTTTGGTGAATTTTAAACTAGTTTCGAATGTCTCACGAAGTTGAATTGCATTTCTATGATCGCTTAGAAAGAAATGTATAGCACTCTAGAATGTTCCAGTTTATCATTTTTAGTTTTAAAAGAATACTTACAGCTTGTACAGCGGCCAGCATATAAAGCTACAACAATCTGTCAGATTTCTTCGATTAATTTTTAACTTTATTACAATATTATAAAGATCATAATTTAATTAAGAAAATTTTACACTTTGCTATGGTTTGATGTGCTGGCGTCTGTACATTTGAGTACGGTATGCAATTACATTAAATAGAAGATGGCCAATTACAAGTTTCATCTTATTTATTTTTAGTTGTTTTTGTTGTTATGCAGTAGAAATTTGTATACAAAATATGGACCATTCTTTAACATCACTAAATATTTTGAATTATTTTGCAATTCCAGTTAAAATTGACTGTTTTTATACATAGGATTTGATATCGCAAGCGTTTAATCACGGTATTGACGTAAAAAGTGTAAACAAACGGCTTAAATCCCGCGGTGTTTGTTGTATAGCACGGACCTTTGATGTATGTGTATATGTGGGGATGGGATGCACAATTAGCACAATAGCGATCGTATTGATTTTTGGCTTTTGGGATTGTATGAATGTTTAAAATGATGGGATTGGGAAAAGGTAGTAATAACAGGACCTACTGCTGATTGTGTCTTTTTGTACGCATTGTTTTAGACTATACTTATTAACTGTTCAGCCTGTAATGAAACGGGCCGAAACCACACCCGCGACACTCTATAGAAACAAAACGTTATAATTGCCTACACTACTGCCAAAATAACAGACCGTACTAATATGTGCGTGTTCCCAGAAAAACGCAGTTCCCAGAGCAGTCGTTCGACGCGGGGAGAGGTGAGGAACGGTTTCAGAGGGAGGCGGAGCGTGTCGCTACTGTACGGTAGTACTAATATTTATACTGTGCCGAAACTATTTTTTTCATACAAATCGCATACTTTCTGAAGCTAATTATTATTACCTACTAAATTGGTCTTAACTAAAAGTGAATTATGTAATCGATAGCATGTCACAGCCAGCAAAATTCCTTTAGACAGCGTAAAAGTATGGCTACCTACACAAAAATTCTCCAGCAGCAAAACGGAAACTACAATACCTACCTATCCTCCCATAAAATAATCTTTCAAGAAAAAATCCAGCATTGCCAACATCGACCACTCGACGATAACTCCAAGTTACAAGAGTTGGAGAGACGAGATACAGTCACGAGATGCACTGATGTAGCCACTTGCGCTGGAGTCCCTCGAGTGGCCAATTTGCCCGCCTGCCAGCCACTCCGCTACACTAGCCTAGCCGGGTTTTTCGCATAAAATCTTGCTTCATTTGGCGAACTGCCTCAGTTTTCTCTAAGTACTTTTTGTTGTGTAATTAGCTGTTTTGTGTTTAATGGTAGTCTTGTTTAATTTGTGTAGGCAGGCACGTGAATTTTAAGCTGTTTTTTAAATAAAATCTGTGGTGTAAAAAGAAGGTTTTTGGCGAATTAAATGAGTTTACAAGATAAACACTATTTAACAAAGAGTGCTGTTACTTGGTGTTCTTTAAATATATCACAGATAGGACGATATGCGTACTGTGGATAGTCAACGCCACCCCGTCCTACCACCTCTTGAGCTATGGTTCTCAAATGGTTCTAGGCAAAACGAGAAAATAATAAGAATACTGTTGCCTGTATAACTGATATTATGATCAAGGTTAAGTCAGATATTCATTATTCACCCTAGATATTTGGATTACCGTTCTTCTTTCTTGTTCATAATTTTTGTTGAGACCAACAGAGGAACGCGGGGTAGGTACTTTACCCCAGCAGTTTTATTTTTCCATTCTTTTTTCTGAAAGGTTTTTTTTATTATTATAGTGCGCTTTACTAATTTTGATGCTATTTTAATATCCCTTACAGACGCTTGTACCTTGTATGACCCTGTTTACCTAGCATGGAGGTCACTGATCACATATTTTGTAGTAACCATTCTCTTTCATTATAAAGGGTTAAGTGTAATCAATGTACGTCTTCTTGTGTGTCAAATAAAATATATTAAAATTACTTGTGAAATTGCATTTACACAAAAGATGATTCTCTCATTACTTTTTGTAATAACATCTTTCAAGTTAATAAGATTTAATCAATTACCATAAAGTTAACTTCAACAGTCAATACCAATCACTTTGTTTACTTATTACTTAGTTAAGTTATGCTGATTGTGCACCTCGTTATCACGGCTTGGAAACCTCGGTAAGTGCACAATTATCATAAATGTAATGATTATTTACACTGTTTCATGTACAGGGTTATTGCACAGTCAATATCCAAAATATCCATTTGTTTTCATTTATCCAAAAAAATCACGCAGTCGCAGGCAAAGTGTTAGTAACTAATATGTCTAAGTTACTTTATATTTAATTAACTAATAGATTACCTGATTTAACTCACTGATATGTGTTATGTATGATTGTTAAATAAAGGCTTATTATTATAATAGTGTAAATTTCTATCAGTGAAAGTTTCTTTTTTAATCGGACCAGTAATTCCAGAGGTAATCTTTTACAAACAATTAGTATTGACTTAATAAAAGTGGCAGCACAGTCCAACTAAGTTATTTGTGAAATGAGTGGTGGCGCGGTTTGTCAACAAACTTAATAATACAAAAGAGGATCTTATGTCTTTTAAGGTGCTCCCACACTTGGACCATTCGTCTGTAATGTAGCGTTACAGAGTCGATAATTTATTGGTGAGGAAATAAGTCAGTTAGTAAGGGAGGCAGTATTGTAGTATAACCGAATCTAAAATATTACAATACAGGCAAATGTCGTCGCGCTCGTCAAGTCAAGGAGGCAGTACTGTAATGTAGGTAATGCTTTAAATCGAATCTCAAATTTCACATTACAGGCGAACGCTCCAGTTGAGCACCTTTACAAAATATTAGTTAAAAAACTGCCATTTCACAGATCAGATACGTTAGTATCTATCTCTATATCTGTGATCCATCCTACACACGGATATCGAATCCTACACCTAACCGAAAGTGTATAAAATTAAGAACGAATTTTATCGCAAGTGCTATATTTTATTCTTTTTTATAGGTGAATGTAATGTCTCCAAAACACCTTATATTTTTAGTACCTACTCCTAAAAATTACCCCGTACACAGCAAGCAAAAAAAAAAATCATTTCCGTGCTCATAAAAGGTGCTTAAAACTTTTTCCTCGGAAGCGAGTGTGAACACAGTTCGTCCTGTTCGGCTAATATTTCATACTTTTATACTGCCAGTGAAAAGCGACGAGAAAAAATGAAAGGTAAACACCCTCGAGCTACGGAACATTCTCGAAAGACAGCACTTATGACGATAGATGGCACGCTAGCTCATTTATCGTGCGTTCTACGTGGAAGTTTGTCGAAGTAATAGCTGGGGGCAGCAAAGGGTGGTAAAGACATATTGGTTACAAAAACTAAGGCTAAGTTGTGGTCGAAGCTTTTAATCTTAGGAGCTTCTTTTTTGGTGGATTTTGGTGAAGTGAACTTGGAGATGAGCTATACACTGCTCTGAATTACACTTTTTTTTATATCTGTCTTCGCACCCTGGATTTATTAGATAGTTTAAAAAATTACATATGATTCTTTCAATTATACCAACTTTTTTTGTTTCTTTGGCATATTATTAGATACTTTTGTCAATCACTGGACAATCTTGAAATTCATTCAGTTAGGAGGAAAGGGTAGTTTAGTTGATGATAGGTTACTTGTTATACGAACTATCTACAGTATGTTTATTCTGTTACAATCTACCTCGGTGAACACCTAGGTGAAGTGAGCTGTCAATCTTTGGCAAGCATATTCAATCCGTAGCATCGGGACGGATGACAGCTCACTTCACCTAGGTGTTCACCGAGCGAGATTGTAGCAGAATAGCACTGCTGAAAATGTTCTCATAATTTCGCGAATACTGGGAGTCTTATCGTCGCCACATTCGTTTGTGAATATCGTCGGGAAACGTCAAGTATACCGTGTAATCGACGTTCAAGGATAGTTTAGTAACTTTTAGACGTTTTCAACTCCAGTTAATATTTTTTATTTTAAACAAATGATTTATTTTATGCATTCGCTGTCGGTCTCCAATGTTGAAGGGCCTATATTAGTACCATTTATAACTCAGAAAAGTTTTAAACTTGTCAATCGTTTTTAGTGTTTGTTAGGCGTTACAATTTCCATTACTTCCTTAACTTTCAAGGAACAATAAATGCCTCTACTTTTCTTACAAAAAAAATATGGAATCATACTGACAAGCTTGCTATCATTTTTTATTTACTTACACAGTTTCAGCTTTCCGTCCCTTGACGAAAACTTTTCCTTGTTTAAGTGTAAAATTACATAATGAGGTTTGTTTTTCTACTTGGCAACTCTTTTGAGTCGAACCTCTTTTGTTTCAGTTAACGTGTGCCAACAGAAAACGTTTCTTTAATAGAGTTTTTGTTTGTTTTCTTTTGTTGATACTGAGTTTCCCATACTTGTTTAGTTTTCAGCGGTTTCAGGAGATTTTTGGTAGATGACAAGTTAATTATACTTAACTTCATTTATGCCTTGACTTGTGGTTGTGGTTATGTCGTTATTGAGACTTTTAAACATTGACATTATTAGAATATTTTTTTACCAATTTCTTTTTAATTATTTGTTATATGACACTGTTAACCAATAATTCGAAAACAGAACTCCTCATAAGTAATACTTGATGATAGCCCTGAAAATCCGATTAATTTTCTGTAAAATTAGGTTTTAGTTGTTCTAAAAGCAATAAATAGTCTATTGAGTTGACAAATGACAACTTACAAATGACATCATAAGTATACATTGCTAACTTTTATCATAGACTCAGTACGTGATTTTAAACCCCCAAGCGATAACATTTTTTGTTGGTTACCTTTATGGGGCATACAAGAGCCAACTAACGCTACCCATCATTTTATTTCTGTTACTCCTAAATCAGATCAAAATTAAAAAATCTAAAACTGTACTTAACTAGTAAATTAACTGAAGTATTTCTCGAGTGACTTTCCATTGTTTTGCATTTCATAAATTAAAAGAATCGTTGCTTACCGCTAAAAGTGGTCACTTTTGGAGGTAAGCAACGCAAAACAATGGAAAGTCACTCGAGAAATACTTCAGCTAATTGACTAATTAAGTACAGTTTTAGATTTTTTACTTTTGATCAGATTTAGGAGTTATAGAAATAAAATTATGGGTGGCGCTAGTTGGCTCTTGTATGCCCATTAAATAAATTAAAAACTGCTTTTCCATACAAAATTGCTACAAGGTCATTTCCTGAATCTATGGTCATGCTTTCTCTAACACCGTGTATTAGCCAGTCAACAAGGCGGCAGTACATGCCTAAAGGCCTACGCAGACCGGGACGGCATGGCAAGGGATTTTGCCACGGCAAGTCACGGCGTGCCGCGGCACGACGAAGCACGCCTCGGCAGTTCCTGCTGCCCGATAGTTTTATCTTTTAGTGCGCAAATGGTGTGCATTCCCCGCTTCTCTACCCCCGCCCACCCCGCGGTATGTCACGACGACGAGCGCCGGAGTCCTTGGCATGCCGTTGCCTACCGCAGTACGCCACGGCATCTCGCCGCGGAGCCCGTGGCGCGTCTTACAATGCCGTGCAATGAAATCCCTTTCGAAGCCACGGCATCATTTTAAAGCATAGCAATTTATGTCGTATTTCTATACCGATACGTTTTAATGACCATTAGTAAAAAATTGTCCCGGTCTGCGTAGGCCTTTAGTATCCAAGAAACCTCATACTGCCTAGCATTGACGCTTATTGAAGTCTTCATCATAGAATATTTTCTTTCAACGGAGTTGTTATTGCAAAATGCTTTTGTTACTCATAAAAGAAAAAAAAAGAAAGCTTTCAGGTTTAATTTAAAAGCTGCAATTTATTAATGCTACGTCAAAATCAGGTCATCTCCCTTAGGAGACCGTCGACTCTACCGGTAAACGAACACTGAAATATGAAAATGTTGGATAAATTGAAAAATAATAAAAGATTGAAATATATGGTGTTACAAAAACGATTGTTGATAAAGAATTCGATTGTTGTTGTTTACGGTCATTGTTGTTTGTAAGAATACAAAAATATACATAACTACTGAAATGTTTTTTGTCAAATGAAACATCTACATTTTACGACAATATTTTGCAATTTTTTTATTCGATTTTGAGAATAGACGACTAATAGGGTTTACTAAAACTATGGTCATGCCAGTTAAAGGATCATTTAAGACGAAACATTTGTAATTTGTACAGACACCAGCACATCAAGTTACAACAATCTGTCAAATTTCTTTGATAGATTTTCAACTTTATGACAAAAGAATAAGATTCATATTAAATTGGGAAAATTTTACAGTTTGGTAAGGCTTGATGTGCTGGCGTCCTTTTTGAGCAAATAAAGAACTTTTACGTATATTCTGTTCATATCGTTTTTTCTTTATGTAAACATGAATTTAATAAATGTTTTTCTTTTTTTCAGGTAAGCACCTACCTCGTACCGTAGTTAGGTGCATGGCATGTTAAGTAAACGAGTGACATTCTGTCTGCCACGGTAAGATGAACATGAACTATTTACATGTGCCGTCTTGTGGTGGTGGATATCGTTCAATGTCTTTTTTTTATATCAAAAATATAACATTTACGCTGACGTTTATGAGTTACATCATACTAATTTTATAACCGAGTATTAAAACTAAACCTATAGCTTAAGACTGCGCCGAGCAAAATAAGTCAAAACAGTCGTCACTGTTAAAGTAATATAATCAATACCTTTACCATAATTACCATAAAAAATATGTAATGAATACCACAATGAATGTGTTAACAGATTATGGTTGGCAAAAAATAAGAATACTGTTTAATTTAATAAACAAAAATACGTAAAGTTGTACAAAAATCTTAAAAAAAATCTCTTATTTAGTTGAGTTTTGATAGTAAACTGTATTTTTTTTTCACAAACTTGAATTCATATTAATCTTTAATATTCATACTACAATTTGTAGTTTTTACATTTTCGAAAGGTCGCTTAGTTATTTTATTATTAATTTTAGTTTTAATTGACGCGCTGTTTTAAATCATACATACGTTGCGTATGATTCAAAACAGCGCGAAATATTTCGAAGACTGCTCGGCGCAGTCTTAAGATATAGACCGATAGGATAAAAATAATATTATTTCTCCAATATACACTCGGCGTCACAAAAATCGCACCTCTTTAAGAATTCCCTTCAAAGTCATTTTAACCCTATTAATCAATGGTATACATATGACTATAAGGTATAATTGGAAAGGCAATTTATTTAAATTTCAGAATAAATCAATGGATTTGGTTTTTTGTTTACCAGGGAATAAAAAAAAGCAAGCTAATGCAAATGATTAAAAAGTTAAATTTAATTTTATCAGCAAAAATTACAACAAAGTCCTTAAAACTAACTTAAAACCTAGTGTTAACCCCACCTAGCCCTGATGACTGCTTCCATGCGTTCTCTCATGGACCTTATTAATGTGACAACAGTCTCTTGTGGAATGTTGTCCCATTCTGCAACGACGGCATCTTGAAGGTCTTGGAGAGTGGTAGGGGCAGGATTTCGTGCCCGTACTCGCCGTTTCAGTTCATCCCAAAGGTGCTCAATAGGGTTCAGGTCTGGACTTCGCGCCGGCCAGCGCATAACAGGGATGCCAACTTCTTGCAGGTAGTCTCTTACAATTAAAGCGGTGTGACAACGGGCGTTATCGTGCATTAACGTGAACCCACTGCCAACAAAACCCGCATAAGGGACAACCTGCTCCTCTAAGATCTCTGTTATGTACCGAGCAGCAGTCAGCGACCCTTGCCCGCGAGCACTTCCAGTCCGAGAAACACACACAAGGTTCGTTTTACCGTCGATTGACATGCCGCCCCAGAACATGCACGAGCCACCCCCGTATTCCACTGTCTCTTGAATACAGGCTTGTGCGAATCGTTCCCCTTGCCTCCTATACACTCTTCGACGCCTGTCGTTGCAGAAAAGACACACCCTCGTCTCATCCGAGAAGAGCACAGCCCTCCATTGGTCTATTGTCCAATCCACATGGTCACGGGCAAATTGCAACCGGTCTCTCCTATGCTGTGCAGTCAATTTGGGCCCTGTAGCAGCCCTATGAGCTGCAATTTTCTTCTCCCGCATTCTTCTTCTAATCGTGGAGACGCTTACAGAAGTTCTGCGAGCTGATCGCAGTTGTTGTTGCAGCTCAACAGCATTGGAGAACCGATTACGTAAAGACGTCGAAACAATGAAGCGATCGTCTCTTTCGGATGTGCACCGTTGTCTTCCAGATCCACGTCTTCGGATATAGCCACCAGTCTCTTGGAAACGTTGGAACACTCGTCGAACGGCAAAACGACTCAAGTTCAGTTGCCGAGCAACATCACATTGCCGCATCCCTGATTGCAGTAGTGCAATGACTTGAGCGGCTTCATCTGCAGTGGTATCCATCTTCTGGGGTATTTTTCTTGCTGTAGCTGTTCACGTGTGTTCACTTCAAAGGTTGAATAGCGAATGACCCACATTTAACCCGGGTCGCCCGTTTTATACCCTTGTAGGGAGGTGCAATTAGTGGCCGTTGTAATGCGTATTTTGACAACATTTTTTTTAACGTTACGTGCTAATGAGATCTGTTGTGTTTAGGAATTCTAACTGTTGTTAATTTAAAGGTCGTTAAACATACTTTTAATTGATACCAATATTAATTGGGTTTAATGTATTTGTTACTGGCGGGACATGTTTTAAACTTATTTTCGAAAAGGTGCGATTTTTGTGACGCCGAGTGTAGTTCTGAGATGCTTTTTTAATATTGAGCTGTTCGATTGTTTTTCTTATAGCCTATTCTGTCCCACTTCTAGGCACTTCTTTTGCGTTTCTGTGTATGTCTTCAGTTTTGGAGGAATCCGTCCAGTTCGTCCCGCCATCTACTTCGTGGCCTGCCGCGATCCCGTCTTACTGTCTCATGGCACCAGTTATATGTCACCTGAAAGTCGATAGTTAGAAATTAGCTGTTAGATTTCCCTTTTCAAGGTTCACTTTAAAAACTTGATAAAAGTAATTTTTCTCTCGTTTTATTCTGGTTTCCCATAGTCATCCATCGATGTTAAATTCATTTACAAACTTGTTCGTAATTCATTGAGATATTTACCAGTAATGTTATCTTGTATTTAAGTAAACCTCCCGTAATTTTAATCTAGATATCACTGGGGGTGTGCCACTATTAGCCAAGTTTTGTGTTAAAACACATTTCACCAGATACCGACTTGGTACATAATTTTCTACATTTTACCGCCCATTACCACCAGGCCGATTATATCGATAGCTAATGACTATATTTTACCGCTATCTTGACATATTTTATATGCAAAATTTACTTCAAAATTCCGTATTAGGACTAGAATGAATGTGCCTCGTATTAACCTCTGGTAAACATAGCTCGTTGCTATTTGGTAGACAATTTCTAGTGATTAACTCTAGCGATCAACCAGAAGTAACTAATCTCTGTGCAAGATAAATTAGGCTTTATTCGCCCGTGATAAGGTATTGTGGTGTGTCTGTTGTGAATGGCGCTTAATACATCACGGTTCGTGTTTACACCCTTGTAAGGGTGATGGATAATAATTACTATTGCGTGTTGGCTTGTTATTCGTAACTGTACGAAACGCGATAGGTTTTAGCGCGATTAATTAATTTTAGTAATCTTGTACTTAGGTATATTTTACACAATTTTGTTTAGATTAGATTATTTCATGACAGTAACAAATGAATAGGTTTGACTGGAATTTTGGTCTTTGATGCAATAATTTCACATTCTACAAAGGATACTTCGCCTTTATTGTTAAAGTTTTGAATAGTTTAAAACCATCTCTATAACATAAATCTTTTTTTAATCTGATGAAAATGTTTAAAACTTTGCAACACTGAAAATTTATTGGTGTGTTATTCAAGTTAAAAATTGCCATTTTTTCTGTATTTTTAATTCTAGATCTATAATAGTTTAAAGACCAAAAGCTGTAAAGCCGTTGGTCCGGCTGTCTTCGTAGATCTTTTGCAGTCGTAATGGGTAGTCAGAAGCCAGACAGTCTGACAACTAGTCTTACCAAGGGGTATCGTGTTACCCAGTAACTGGGTTGCGGAGGTCCCCTAGGCAGTCGCTCCATGTAAAATACGTAATTCAGCTGCATCCAGTTAGACTGGAAGCCGACCTCTTTATAAACATAATGTAATGTGATATGCACCTCCTAAATATTCCATTTCTAAAATATTGCTAAAACAATTTGTTAAACCTTTACCGTACGTAGATATCTGTGAGAACATTTCATAAGGCTTACCATTCCAGACTACGCAATAACTTTTCACAACCCTAACTTGTTTCATAATAAACATTCAATTTGATAGAATTTCGACTTTATTTTCCAAAATTTAGGATACCTTTCCTATTAAACCGGTGCACTTAAACACACACATATATTACATTTAATTTGGTAAAATTCACACTTTATTTGGTACTACACAAGATTCCTTTTCCTTTAAAAAGGTTGTTCGATGAATTATCTACAGTATGATGTGCTGTTTATCAAAACTTTGCTTTTATGTCTGTCTTAATCTTGTTTCTTGTTTAATATTTGTTATGACTTATAGCGAGGATTTGAATGCCTTCGTTATTTATTAGGAAGTTATAAGCTTCATCTATTGTTGCTAAGGGCTTTTGTTGAATTATTTCTCGTATTGTAAATGTATTATTAATTAAGGGTGACAGCTCCTGTTAATTTGCTTCTCAAATTAATGACAAGTCTTGACATTTCGTGACATTTCAGTTCATGAATTCTATTTTGACAAGCCATCATAATAATCCTACTACTGTTATAAACGAGAAAGCTTGTGAGGATGGATGGATGAAAGGATATGGATGGATGTTTGTTTGTTATTCGTTCACGCTTAAACATCTGAGAGGAATTAGCCGAAATTTACATAACATATGTATATAAGATATGCCGCGTAAGTCCCTTATCGTGACAGTAAGTATAGTTTCCAGTTTTTGACTAAACAAAATTCAGAAATAAATATAAATTTGTTATAATTGTTACATAAATAAGAAACAGATTTATTGATTTATTTTTATTTATTTTAGGCTTTTCAACAATGAGTACACTTAGTTACTTTATAATTTGTACATTGCAAACTTAAGTCTAAGCGCCTCATCACTTACAGAAAAGCACAGCATGCACTACATTATGCGCAGAAAATTACAAAATTAAATACTTAATTAAAACATATAAACTTGATTGTTTACAGTGAATTAAGTTACATTAAAATTGAATAACATAGATCAAATTAAATAACTAATATAATTAAATACAAATAAATTACATATGTATATATTAAATTACATTTGAATAAATTAAATTACTTACATTTGAATAGATTAAATTAGGATAGATTCAATTTTTATATAAGATTTGGTAAAATGTTACTATTATTACACTAGAGAAACCCATTACATGGCAAGAGCGACTTTTGTTAGAGCAGGTACTAAAGAGTTTAGTTTATGTAACAATTGATAATTAATTACATAAATAAGGATAAAAAAACAGCCAGCAGAAACATAGCCACGAAATAGTATCTAAAGCAATTTTATATGACTAAATCTTACATTTCGTTTATAAGTAGGTAAAAGTAGTATATTAAGTAATTCACTTACAACAGAAAAACAAGGCATTATCCACCCAAACAGTGTAATTCATTACTTTTATCGATGGCAATAGAATTTTTATCGTCCATATAAATGCCCACGCTTATCAAACTGTGCATGACGCAATCTATCCGCTGCAGATGAAGGGTTTCCTGTACCTACTTTTTGTAATCTGGTTAAGTGTTATATTTAACCCTTGTTTGTAGTCTAGTTGCCGTTATTTGTAATCTAGCACAGGCTAGATTGGAAACCTGGATTATTTGAATTAAAAAAGTATAAAATACTACCTTTTCAATGTAATAGAGTTACTTTCGCATTTATAATATTATAGTATGGATTGGAATCTTAATAATTGCCTGTTATGTCATAAATGGGGTAACTTACATAATTTGTCATATGAAATTGCCTCATTATAATTAGGATGAAAAACTGTGATTTTAATATCACGTACCTTGCAAGACAACAAAGTTATATAAATATATATAAATTTTTTTTACATACTCCGAGCGCCCCTTTTATACGTACGCCATTTTTGAACATCCTATACGTTATACGTTTTCTTACACAAATTACAGGTCAATTATACAAACAAGTTTAAAACGTATTACCTATCTATAGAGATTAAAATGCCTACTGACACACATAGTATGTAGCCCTAGTCACAAACGCATGAAATATTAATGCAATCTAGGTGCACCAATAATTGCACACTACACCTACCTACCTATAATGAATGAGTAGCCATATTGATTCCCAGCGCGCAATCACTACCGTCGGGGTAACCACGGATATTGCATTTCCACCCTAGAGGGCTTAGACCTAAGCACGTATTCCTATAATTATAATTACCCGCGTTCATTTGTTTTAATATAGTATCTCGGTTTATTTTGTTTGCTTTAGTTAATTTATTTGTTGTTTATGCTAACTTGTTTTCCCTCTGAGGGTAAAAGTTGGACGGTTTCTCTGCGCCAAAAGTTAAGGCGATTACACTTCTGTTTGTGTGTACTTTAGGGTTAAATTTTATTATTTTTGGAGTTTTTGGGACCTCAGTATAATTTGAGGATTTTTTTAAATTCATTCTTCTCGCATTATGGTAGGTGATTTTTTGCCACAATTTGCACACTACGTGCCTACACTATCTGCTCCTTCACGTCTACTTCAGCACACAGGGATGATATTTAATCGTAAAACAATCTACTTATAATATGGATCCCTAGATAAAGTTTATAGTGATCTTGAAAGAGGCTGGGAAAACCGCAAAAAAGCATTTACTTTACAGACAGACAGTTATAAACTTTTGCCTGTATTAAAATCAAAAACATGGAAACCCGCATAACTATAGACAACACAATGAAGCCATAAAAACCATTTTGCGTTACGAAAATATCACCAAAAACCATAAAGCGGTAAAGCTGAATATTACACAAGCGAACATTTTTTTGTAACTGTCATAAACAACGAACTGTCAATTACCATAGCGTAGTGTTGCGATAAGTCGATAATGTATATGGAACTGTCGATGTGTCGACAAAACATACCGATTGAGAATTGAGTTATTACGCCTGATGCCATGCGATAAGTGTGGGATCGCTTTATCGATGCGCTATCTCTTAAACAGGGTTTGACAAGATCTCCTGTTGTGCTTTTTTTTGCAGTTAAACAGAGTATTTTATCACAAGCGCGTCACGCGATTTACACGGAATGGAAATAAAAAACAAAACCAATTATTTTTGATTGCCAAAACATGTGAAAAATACCAATTTTAAAACTGATCATTTCTGAATGACTTCCTTATTACTGAACCTGCAGAAACAACAGTATACTAAATGTTATCATTTGCTTATCGTTCTGCCCACGTTTTAAAACTTCGCTAGCAACAAAAATGGGTCACTGCTTCCAAGTTTCTGGGTTACTTATTCATGCACTATTGCAATTTTTAAACCCAAATGCGATTTATGTAACTTGAATCCGTGCCAACTTAATCCGTTATTTACACCGATGGGGTAACGCATGGGTGATTTATAAACACATTCATTTTGACTTTAATATTTTTATTAAAATAAATGTCACTTGCAAGCTTACAATCTTGTTTGCAATGTAGTAGAAATAATACTAGTATTAGCAACTTATATTGGTCTTAATTCCGCAAAAAGGAACTAAGCCACGTTAAAATTTCTGCCATTTTTAGAAATACATAATCGATAATTTTAAGATGTACATTCAACTGTTACTGCCTTATAGTAATGTAACATACTCGTCATATTTAATTACCTAGTTGGTCGTCATTTATTGAATTACTGATTGCTGTTTTTGGCAGACCCATAACCAATATTAAGTCTTCAAATAACAGCACACGTGCACTTATTATATATTTATAGTTAACGTCAAACAATTCCACTAACTAAACCAACGTTTGTGTGTACAAAGTAACACAAAATATAGCATTGCTGCATCATATTAAATCACTAATCAATAATGTATCAACACTAATCAACAGCGACATCGATACTCATGTCCCATCACTATTGATTGCGTAATATCACGCCTTGCGATAACTTCGCAGCGTCCGCCCACGCCCGTTCATAATGTAATCATTGCCCTGAACACGACTCTGTGTTGTACTGAAATGAAATAAACTTTGAACAGCAAAGGTGATCCGGATTCCTTACAATTTCACTGTTTTGAGGTTAACAATAATAAAAACAACCTTAAGTTGCTAAAAAAAAATATCTCATATAATTCTGATGGTTTTTACTTTGGCAGCTCCTTATGAGTGGACTCTCAAATGAATTCAGTTTATCAAGAGCCTAATTTGTTTGTCTTGCAGTAAAAAAACACTTTCTAGCATCCATAACATTGTAACACTTGTTGTCATTTTTTCGTGTGCTGACGTTTTATAATTCAAACCAGACAAATGACAATCGTCGAAATATTCGAAATCTTTGTCGAAAACAAATGAACATTTAATGTTAGAGTTACTACTTGCTTGAGATGTCAAGAACAGTTATGTAAGTGTTAAGCAGTACAATTGTGTAAAATCACCCTCGGTGAATTGCAATCGTCATCAGCCGGAAGATGTCCACTGTTGAACAAAGGCTGCCATAATCCCCACGATTGGCAGGCGTCTTGGACATCGCAGTGAGGTTGTTACACGGACGCCGCTGCTGCCCGACTTCCGGATTTTCTTTAGTCGCCTTCTACGACACCGTCGGGATGAAATGGGTGGGAGCTTTTGGCCCGGGCACCCCACGAAAATTTCAAGAAAGTGAGTTTAAGGTGAGGTGAGCTTTTAATTCCTAGCATCGCTGGACGGCTCAACTAAAGTTCCCTTCACCAAAATTCACAGAGATAGTTTTTCACAGAATATACTGGTCAGGTTCACATCGTTCCAAGGAACTATGTACAATATCCAACCTTAGGTTGAAATAATATCAATCCCGTATCCCCTCATCATCATCATTTCAACCTTTAGACGCCCATAGCTGGGCTATAGGTAAACCCCAAGAATGGGTTCAGCCGTAATCACCATGATTGGCCGATGCATGTTGGCGATCGCAGTAGGTGTTATGGTACTCAGAAGGACGCTGCTGGCCATCCTCTGGTCAATATCCCTCTGTCGCCTTCTACGAGACCCACGGGTAGAAATGGGGTAGTGCTATTAGCGGCTGGCACCACACGGCACATCCCCTAGCATTAATCAAACCAGTCAATTACCGATTTACGGACACGCATGCGTTACGTAATCGCAACATAATCAATGCACTGAACATCTTTGTGTAAACGTGAATTGATGTTAATGGTACAGATGTGAACCAAATTCGAGTTTCGAGACATTTTAGTGCTTCTTTCGCATTTCGTGTGATGCAAACGGGTGTGATGTTGATCCATTTTGCTGGTAAACAGCCGTAGCTCGTAGCACGTAGTGTATGTAGCAACCACGTGGTACAAATTGATCATTTCAATTAGTACTTACTTTCAATCCCTGAAAGACTGCCTGAATTAAATATAAGTCACCTATACCCTGTTCACAATAAGATTAGACATTTACTGAAACCTTTTTTACAGTCCGTTCAACCGATTTTGACTTCTATTGCGTTGGTAGCATGACAAATGGCAACTGCAGTAAACAGTTGTATTGTAACCACTTTTTTTGCCTCTAATGTCATCCTTAAGCCAACGGAATAGAAGTCAAAATCGGTTGAAGGGACTGTAAAAAAGGTTTGTGTTTATGTCTAATCTTATTGTGAACAGGGTATAGGCATGCTTGCGCACCCAGGGTTGTCTTTTAACACCGAGTTAGTTGCTAACAAGGACCCATTATTATGACATTAACCTTGAGTTAAGTTTTTGTCGAGAGTGGGCCGTGGTAGATTTAATCATAGGATTTTTACAACGTAGAAACCACAGATATAGATAGACCTAGATAACGCAAATAACACGATCTGTATGAAAACCAAGCGTGCCATTTTTTGACTACCTATAATGACATCACAATGTTTTGTTTTTCTTAAATTTGGTATTACCAGGTATTACTGAGGGTATTAGATTAAAAATAGTTGTTTTTTAAATAAATTACGCATAATATTAATCACAAAATGACTTAACGATGGCAGGAAACGTTTAAGTACCTACTTTATTTTTTTACTTACGATTTTTGTACGTAAGCTAGGCACGAAACTAGGCACGCGAAGTAGTTGCTCTTGCGTTATCTAGGTCTATCCATATCTGTGGTAGAAACATACTACTTACTTCTACTATGCAAAAATACTTAGTCTTAGAGCCAAGACAAAGCATAGTCTAAGCCGGAAGCCGCATTATACACTACACTACACGAAGTTCTACCTTTAAAGAGTTCAGTGCAGTTCAACAGTACATTATGCTGTATATGTGTACCTATGTATCTAACATTATAATACATAACTACGTGGGTGCGAAGCGTCGGGGTAACATCAGGTCGTTTGTGAAGAATTTTGATACTGAGTATATAGAAGGTATACTTACTCTTACATGTTGCAAGGAGAAAGTTTGTATGTTTAATTTGTCAGACATAGTAAAATATACCTAACATAAAAATAGTTTTATATTGATTATCAAAATTGAAACTCCATTTAAATGTCAAATTATAACCAAAAATGTAACATCTTGCTTTGCTATTAAATTAATGCAAATTATGTACTCTAAGCTAAAAAAAATTATAGAATCTTAAAAAAGTCGGCCCTAATAATAATCATTAAAACTAATGTAACCTAACTTATAATAAATAATAGCGCATTAATTTGCTCACTAAGATTTGATGATCATCCATAAGACTAAATGTGGTTTAAAACATTAAAATTTGGTCTTTGAATACATTACTAAAACAGCTGGAATCATTGTAATTTTAGACTTTCTTGTTTTGCTACATGTTTCGTTTATTTATTTATTAGCTTAGGATCTCAAAGTATTTTTGGTGGTCTATATATTTAAATACATATAAAAGAAGTGAGATATAGTTTTCCAAAGTGATTTACTTTACATGTTTCCGGTATAGCGTTTTCCTGAAAATCATGTAACGCTGAGGGAACTACGTGGGCTCGAATCGGTTTCTTATCCGACGTTTATTATTCACTAGATGACCCGACAGACGTTGTCCTATTCCCCAAAGAAAACAGCATTTTCCCGAAATTTCCAAATATACGGGAAACTTTTACCGTTTTTCTTGTCCCAAAAATTCGGTCTATGTTATTTTTATTAGCCTGTAATGTACCACTGCTGAGGAAAGGCCTCTCCAAGTATTTTCAACCGACTTCTAAAAAAAATGGAGGTTTTTAATTTTTATCTTATTTTTTTATGTTAGACCACGCATAACTTTTTCCAATGTATGGTTGAGCGATTGACTGCTTCGCTACATGTCGCGGGTTCGATTCTCGCACGGAAAAAAATTATGGATGGCCTACAAATAGTTGATCCGAGTCTGGTCGCTTGTGTAGGTATATGAGTTTTTGTGTTTGTAAACGCACTCACGACACAGGAGAAATTCTAAAACATGTGGGGCAACGTGTTTATTCATTATCATCAATTATGAACACTGCTGCCCAGCCTTTTGACAGTAGCATCCATATGCACACAGGTTGACGGAAGGAGAGGGGTTGCCAATAATAAACGGTGGACAGTGCGACGCGCAAACTTCTACCATAGATTTCGTACATGATTCTAGGACCCAAACCGATGAAATATTTCGCTGTTACATTCCTTGGTGGCGAAGCCGCTATTTTTTAAGTAAAAAACATACTTACTAATAATACCACAGCCTATAATTGTCCCACTGCAGGGCAAAGGCCTCTTCTCATACAGAGAAGGCACGAGCATTGATCACCACGTGCGCTCAAGGCGGATTGACAATTTCAGACTTTTTTAATCATTATCATTCATCATCATCATTTCAGCCGAAATACGTCCACTGCTGGATATAGGCCTCCCCCAAAGGGGTCGGGGGTTTGCCATAATCGCCATGCTTGGCAGGCGGGTTGGCGATCGCAGTATGGTTGTTACAAAGGCACAGACCGCTGCTGCCCATTCTCTGGTAAGTCCCTTAGTCGCCGCTTACGACACCCACGGAAAGATATGGGTTGGTGCTATTGTTTACGTCCGACATCATACGGAATAAGGATACGGATACGGATTTATAATAAGCAACAAAAAAAGAACATCGTTTGTGGTCTAGAATAACTTAGTGAATACATGATAATAGGTTGCACGTCGATGTCCTTTCCATCCTGTTTATCCTCAGACTTAATGCTGAAACAAAAATGACTATTGCAAAAATCATGCAATCTGTTTTCTTCCTAAAAGGCCCCTATACTAATCCAATCATCTAGCTTATTAAGACATGTATAATTTGTATTTAAACCACTACTGACGCCAACTAATTGCTTATGATTACCGCCAAGTTCAAGTACCAATGCCCGTCTTTATTAAGGGACACCTAGTAACCACACATACTTTTCCTTAGTCCATATCTTTGGTAACAATAAAAAAAGCGAATACATGAAGTAACACATGTGTATAAATGCAACAGATGTGAACAATACTAAGAGAGTTTTTAATAAAATTGCTCGTCTCTGGCATAGCGCCAGGCGTGCAATTGCCCTGGTCATAGAGTAGATGTGGCTAGTTATTGGAGACAGGACACTTCTTCCATGTTGCGAAGCATTTATTTGGTCGTAATGAGATATTGTGTTGTGATGTTTGCATTATGTGTAACATTACTAGGGTTAACTTTTTTTAACCCCCGACGTAAAAACGACGGGGTGTGTGTGTGTCTGTCTGTGGCATCGTAGCTCCCGAACGGATGAACCGATTTTGTTTTTGTTTTTTTTATTTGAAAGATGAATTAGTCGGGAGTGTTCTTAGCTATGTTTGATGAAAATCGGTCCAAGATGGCCGCCGCTACAAAATAGCTAATCACATATTTTTTCACAACTCTATCAATATGGGTATCAAATGAAAGGGCTTCACTAGTAGAATACGTTACACTATGATAAATTTCAAGGCCAAGATGACCGGCACCACAAAATGGCGAATTATATATACCAAACGCATTCTCAGGGTGATATCTTTAATATAAAAAAGATCCATGTGACGAAATACAACTTTAGACGTATCTACAACTTCTCAAAACCAGACTAAATTACATTTAAAAACTTTCAAATAAAAATTAAATTAAAAATTTAAAAAACCCCCAACGCAAAACATAAAATCAATTATTTAAAAAGTAAAAAATAATATCTTTTGTTGAGCCATCAAATGTTTGTTCGTTGAAATGGCGCTATAATGTCGCGGCGGGGTACCGCTAAGTCAGCAATAGCTAAATAGGTAAAATAGCGAACTCATGGATTTGCAATGAGATTTGACTTACGCGGTACCCCGCCGAAACATTATAGCGCCATTTCAACGAACAAACATTTGATGGCTCAACAAAAGATATTATTTTTTACTTTTTAAATAATTGATTTTATGTTTTGCGTTGGGGGTTTTTTAAATTTTTAATTTAATTTTTTTAAATCAGAAAGAGAAAACCCAGGTTAACTCCAGTGGTTCCCAAAGTTAATTGGACCGCGACGTGGGTCGCTAACAAAAACTTCGCAACTCAGAACTCAATTCTTGGTTGTTAGGAATAAAAAAGGGGTATCACTATATGAATACACACACTATACTACACTGTATAGGGCATAACTGTATGACTGTTAAAAAAAGAACAAAAAACGGCAATTCCAATAGAAAATTTTCCATATGATAATTCAACATCGGCTGGTTGTCTTTATTTTCAGGGCTGACCCATTATTCGCTCATAAATCGCGACCCACGACCTTTGGCAAATGCTGCTCTACTCTATTTTTAAAGTAATTTCATTTTGCCTTTTACTTACCACCCATTATTTAGAACATTTAGAACACTTATGCGTTTTCTTTCATTTGTTACGAAATATATTGCTTCCAGATATAATACGGACAAAACACTTAAACAATTACATCGAAACGTTAATATAACAACCCATAAAGCTCTCTTACCACACACACTAAACTTCACACATATCTCTCAAACTAAACCACTTACAGCTATATTGAAACAGTCCCGACCAGAAAATTGGAAAACTTAACTGACCACTACAATCGAGTGTCTTATCTGTAAACTTAGTCTTTGTTCGACGGTTGTTGACCCCGCCTAGAATATCAGATGGCGACGCACCGATAATGTGTAGATTGTTTAGATTATCTATTGTTATTGTTAGTACCTATGATGTATCGATCGCGTTCATTTATCACGTAATCGGTAATTGGTGTGTTCACCTTATCGCCTTCTCGGGTTGTTCGATAAGGAAGATGCGACGTTATCATACCTGTTATACTAATTGGGTGATTCTGTGATTACTCGTGTAAGTAATTATGTATTTATGAGGTGAGGTTTGTTTAAAGCAGATCGGTTTAGTTGATTGCTATATGAGAACAAAAAACAACAGTCGTGTCGTTTGAGTATGTTCAAAGATTGATAAGAGTGATTACAGTATCGGTTAATTTTATCCTAGGTTCTACTCGCTACTCGCGAGGTCATCCTCGTAGATGTTAAGTATCAAGTATCATCATCACTTCAGCTTACTAAAGGTAGGGCCTGTTAGACATAAGCCACCTCCTTGGCATTCCCGGTCCTTTTCCATATATAGAACTATTTATATAACCGGTATACTTTATCACATGACACTGCAATAGTATAGATTTCTATTAGCGAAAAGATTTTTGACGTGACAACGTCTTATAATTCGATAGAGCCGGCTGCACGCACGAAAAAACATGACTCATGCGGCGTTACGGCGTTACGGCGTTACCTCGCTCTGAGGTAACGCCGTAACGCGCCGTAAAACTAGATTTACGAAAATTTTAATGTTTCCAAATTTTAAATTATAAATGTAAGATTTATAAACAATAATTTAATCATTGTTTATTCTTATAATGAATTATTTAAAATTATTACTTTTTTATAACAAATTACAATTAAATTTGCAAAAATAATTAAGTAACTAATTGTAAAAATTTCATTATATTATTAAAATAATAAAATCAAAATTTAAATTTTAACAATTGAGTAGAAATTTAAACAATAAATATTATTCAAGTATTTTGTTGTATTTTGATTTTCTGAATGAAGAATTTTATGAAAATTTTTGTCGTGACAACTTCTTATAATTCGATAGAGCCGGCTGCACACACGAAAAAAGATGACGTATGCGGCGTTGACATGACGTATGCGGCGTTACCATAACGCCGCTCTGAGGCGTTCCATGTAAGGCTTGAAGTGCAAGCGAGAGCGCGGAATGAGCGACAAAGAAGCACAATCGCCATGATTCTTTCGCGTTGTCACGTTCAACTATCGTCAGTAAACCGACTTTACAGACAACCAATTTTTTGTTATAGGATCAGTTGGTACTTCCAGATATTAATTACCTCTCACAAACAAACAAACAATTTTACTTGAGATCAAAGACAAATTGTACATTGTAAAATTCGTGGTCATTATCATCTGCCTAACCTTTTCCCATGTTGGGGTCGGGCCCCCATGCTGGGGTCGGCTTCCAGTCTAACCGGATGCAGCTAAATACCAGTGTTTTACATGGAGCGACTGCCTATCTGACCTCCACAATCCAGTTGCTGGGTATCACGATACTCCTTGGTAAGACTGGTTGTCAGATTTTTTAGCTTCTGACTGGGTAGTCAGAAGCTAAAAAATCTGACAAACGACTGCCGAAGGTCTAGTTAATAACAGCCAGCACCAACGGCGTTACGTGCTTTCCGAGGCACGAAGGGGTCTCGATATGAAATGGATGGTCACCCATCCACGGTGTGACCGCGGCAAGCGTAGCTTAACCATCATGACCGGTCGATGCGTACGGCTTTTAATTAACCACGAGCTTGTGTAAATTTCGTGATATTTAAACATATTTTCAGTAAATACTACCATATCAATGTTTTGATTGCAATTCATAAATATTTGATTTCGGTTTTCAAATCATGTTCTATTTGATTGAAACCAGACAGTTTGCATTTGAATACATAATCGAATTATTTAAACAATGCCGTATTGATTACTGTTATGACAACAGTTAATGGTTTGATAACAAACGAAAATATTCAGGACGGGACTCATGAACTGGACTGTAAGTAAGTAGTCCAATGTACACATTTTAAGTAAAGTGCGTGTCCAGATTACTTTTTATTTACTTCTTTGAGTATCATCGTCATCATGTCAACCTTTAGACGCCCACTGCTGGGCATAGGTCTCCCCCAAGGGGGGTTCAGCCGTAATCACCATGCTTGGCCGATGCATGTTGGCGATCGCAGTAGGTGTTATGGTACTCAGAAGGACGCTGCTGCCCATCCTCTGGTATATCCCTCTGTCGTCTTCTACGACACCCACGGGTAGAAATGGAGTGGTGCTATTAGCGGCCGGCACCACACGGCGGAGTGTATAGTCTTTGAGTATATTTTTGTGGTATTTTATCATGAATATCTTAACCCTGTAGATGAAACGTTTAATTAAAAGTTATTCAAAACTAACGGCCCGCCCCTGCTTCGCACGGATGCAATGTAGATCAAACTATACGTACAAAAGTATTTTTTTTTTTTTTTAAACCTTCCTCTTGAATCACTCTATCTATTGATGAAAACTGCATTACAATCAGTTGCGAAGTTTAAAAGATCCAAACGTACACAGATAGCGGGAGCGACTTTGTTTTATACTATGTATAAGACGAGTTTGTTTTTTTTTTTTAACAGTTTCTATAAAATCTTGCGTAACTTCGAAAAACATTGAGCTCATATCTTTTGCTAGCAGTAAAATGACAATTTGTTACAAATGTTTTAAATGTAAAACCAAAGTCAATAGATTAGCATAAAATAAACTGTGTGACAAAAACAGCATGTAGATTGTAGAGTGACTATCATTTTCGAACTATCCGATAAGTGTATTTATAATGTTCAACGTTTATAAGTGTATTTCTGTTCGAAATTTTCGAAACGGGCAAAATTATTCACGGCAGACAGTTTTGAAGTTGTTTGTCATTTGGTAAGACCAAAATTGGGAATACTTCAACTGCCAACTAGAAACAGTCGTTTGGTAACAATTTTTCATACAACAGCTCCGTAACACAACTTACATTTGGAAATCAAAATCGACCTCTACGTAAAAAAATCGCTACTAAATAATATGTTTACAAAGAATATCCGTCTTTGCACTCACATCTGGTCACGGCAGACCTTGGCATCGTGTGAACAGCATCACCTACCAGTTTCCGATAGCTGGCCCTATATGGAAACTGAGTCGTGCACGCTATGTGTAGGTATAAGGCTATTTATAGTGCGGCGTAAGTTATTAAGAAGTTTTATCTCTGAGAAGTTTTGAAGTTTGCCCTTGTTCTACAGCTACCATAACCATTAATAGCGAACTTCGTATCTGTTGCCTTATATAAGTCATTTTCAATCGTGAACACGACAACGACCCAATGTTTCACTGAAATAAATCCGGTTCCTAATCAAAGAAAATTTTATTCTACTTTCTTTCTTAATGCATGTTTTTGTTATCTTCTTCATTTTCTCTTTAAACTTGTAATAAATAATTGCTTAAGACTGCGCCGAGCAAAATAATTCAAAACAGTCGTCACTGTTAAAGTGATATAATCAATACTTTTACCATAATTACCATAAAAAATATGTAATGAATACCACAATGAATGTGTTAACCGATTATAGTTGGCAAAAAATAAAAATACTGTTTAATTTAATAAATAAAAATGCGTAAAGTTGTACAAAAATCTTAAAAAAAATCTCGTATTTAGTTGAGTTTTGATGAATTTTTGTTTTAATGAATTCTTGTTTCTGTCAATCTCCATTCTCCACACTCACCTTTTTTTGTTTCCTGTTGAACAAGCCTCATTGCGATCTGTCAAATACTGCATAAAAACTATCCCAGTGCCCCATCCCACAATCGTACTGGGGATCCTAGGAGCGTATGTGCCTCCCACAATCCTCGACCGATTCTTCACTCATCTGCGCTAGTCTCATCCAGGACCTATCCTCAATGGCAACAATGTCGTCAGCTTCTTCTCGCCGCCCCGTCGCGGCCGACGGCCGATATTACTTCCCAGTTCTTGAATGTAACTCTGTCACAATAATGATGACGTAAATATGACTAATCAAAACATATACGCAAAGCGTTTTCCCCAAATAAATCGTCACAGATTACCCTGTCTGGGAAACATATATGCGTAATCACGTAACATCATTATATCTCAAACGCACGTGGACTATTTAACTGATATTTCCTCGTATTATATTAACAACTTAATTAACTTGGAAAATCGAATAAACACACACTGTCAGTAGTTAGTAGTATATCAAATAATATAAGTACGTCACGATTGTATTTCGCAAATGAGGTAATTGTGTAGAAATTACATCTCTTTATCTTTTGAGCTGCTGATATCCAATTTCCCCATTACTCCTACCCAAACCGGGGCATTAAATCCAAGACCATCCATAACCTACAATTTCAAGCTTCGAACTATTTTATTAGCTACTAACCTTATAAAATTCCTAAAAAGACGTTTATCCCGAACATAAAGCTACATCTCCACTAAATTTAATCAAACTTACTTGAATACTTAACACGAACGGCCGGGACCCAAAAGAGTCTGACCCAGAACAGTGTAGGCAGATCTTTAAACATCTACTGCAAGCCATGGTCTCAATATTTGCTACCTGCAACGATTAGCTCATAGGAAACCTAGCCATAATCTTTAACGATATCTACATTATGCACAACACAAAGTTCCTGTTAATTGCAGAATGTAGTCAGTTTTCCTCTGTGCCTAAGGAAAACCATGATTGTCACAGTTCCATACGATCTAGTATCGAGTAATTATATAATAATAATACATATTCAACAGCTGATTTAGTTGAATGGAATCGTTCGTTTAGTGCATTGACGACGTGTTTACATAAGTGCAGTCAAGTCAACAGGGTGTTAAATTGGATTGATTTAATTTTCCGTGTTGCTTTGAGAGTAAACATTGAATTTCAGATGGAGTCTCGATTCCGCTAAGTCCAATTACACTTTGTATAGACTTTGTAGATTTGTTTGTTTTTCAAAAGTCATGCTACAAAGTTCAAAAATTGTTCATTCTTCGGAAGAAAAAACAACATTTTTGAGGTTAAAGAACCGTCAAAATTAAAATCTCACTTAATATCGACAGGTGTTCGAAAATGTTGCTGAAACTTCAGTAAAGTTACGAAGTTCTTTCTTAGATAACTTCGTAAAAATCTAAAAACTTTTTTCCCAAAAATTTTCTCTTCGAAACCTCCCAGACAAACTCGAAATCATAACAAAACCTCATTGACTCCCATTCACCAGTAACTACACCAGTCTGAACACGCCCTTACTACAGGAGACGGCAAAACGTCACACGCATACTAATCGTCAGTGCTGATCCTAGGAATGTCGCGGTTAAACTCTTGTTGGTTCTAGCTAGACTCTGATTACTCATGTGTGTCTAGACAGAACTTTATCCTGAAGGGAATGGTAGCGAATTAGCTTTGTTGAAACTGTTGAAAGTTGATACTGTTTTAAGAGCGCGTGGGATGACGCGGTAAAACAGACGATGTATGTGTTAGGTATTTTCCTCTCAAAAAGGCAAAAGCCATTTTGATTAATTCTTGTCTTCGGTATTCTCGATAAGCTTTCAATTAGAGACGACTGTAGTGGTGTGAGGCTTTAAACCAAAACCAAAAACGCTTCTGGCAAAACTTGAAATAAGTAAAACCATTAAAATACAATAATTATTTTCATCACCAGCTGCTGATTTCGAACAAATTTCAGCTTTGAACTCAACCGAAAAATAGTTTAAATCTCCCATTTCTTTTAATTTCGCCTATACCTTGCAACGATATTCTACTTTTATTTTTCCCCATCAACACTCAACAGTCGGTCATTTAAATACTATTAAATTCGCCTTAACTATGTAAATGTCATGATTTAATAGGCCTCAGCAGACAGTCGGCATATGTGTCCCGTATATGGAATAGTATACCTAGTAATTAAAATGACGTGTGGCCAATCCGGTGGAACTTGACATCATCGGTTGATGTTCTTGTTATTTGCGTTAGATTGGTTATCGTTAATTTATCGTTTATCAGGTAAACTGGAAAAGTATGAAGTAAGATGCATTTTAATTAGGTTATAAGTATTTTGCTCGCATGGAATTTTCAGCGAGTCATGCTTTGCGCAGAACTACATTGTATTTGAATTTAGAACCTACATCATTGTAGTCCTTACATGTCTGAATATTTTGTTGCGAGCGAATGGCACTTTGCTTTTATACTCTCAGATGAAATTTTGTAGTTACGACTACGGGATGAGCTGTTACAAGTAAACACACAAAGCCACAGACAAATATCTCATCCGTCGACCCACAAGATGTAGAGTGGTCCTCATATTATTCAAGTTTCTTATATAGCAATAAAACACGACTGTTCCATAAATACAAGCGGGCGCCAAACTTCGGCACTTGAGGACACCGAAACTGTCCGAAATAAGCCGAGCATTTTAGTAGCCCTAAAGTTTGGACCGACCGAAGAACGATCACCTAAGTTTTCCAATATAACTGAAGATTTGTTACCGGCTTGTACCGCAAATATTAAGATTAAGGAAAGGGTATTTGGCGGTGACGTTGTGGTAAAATCTCGGGGAAGTTGTGACGATAACTTCTTTTCCTTGATGGTTACGAAATTTTATGTGAAAATTCCTTGTTATTAAGCGCTTAAATGGTAAATCCAAAACGTGATTCCATGTTACATAAAGACGGTCAGATCAAAATTATTAAGCGCTAGTTTATTATCGCCACTTTATCGTCCAAACTAGCAGTAACCGAAAAAATGTGTAGCAAAATAGTAATGATAGGTATGGTGTTAAGGCTAATGGTCATTGTCACTTTCCATATACCATTACCATATATAACCATTTCCCATTAGCCTTAAAGCCATGTCTTTATGAGGCTCCGTCAGCCGGTCACATATCAAAACAAAAACCATAAAACCAGGCTACAAGTCGGAAATAATTAAATGGAAAGTCAAAGTCTACCCGCGGGCTTACAAGGCGGAATAAAAACCTATTAATTTACACATATATGTACATTTGTTGGTATCGCCTGTTTAAAGGTAGTCACGATCCGTGCTCACGATTTGAGTAAGAGCTTTACATAGAGAGAGCGAAGCTAATGCGATGTGGGATCTGATGCAAAATGTCACCGTGAAAATGAATGTTCTGTTCGCAAAATGTCCCATTGTCAAAAGGTCTCATTCGCATAAACTCGTAATTTCTAAGGATTCATCTAGTCCATCTAGGTTCAAAAGTTGAAAAATAAATAGATGGTAACCGAACAAGCGACTTTTTTTTGTTCCGAGGTGGAAAATCCTCTTGGAGGTCCTCCGCCCTGGGGCGGGCGAAGGGGTCTGTCAGACTCTTACTGACAAAAAACAACCCCGGTGTTCCATCTCACACCTACGTTGGGCATTGCGTGAACTGGAGTTACTTTCGCAACCCCCGACTGAAGCTACTGTGGCCTAATCTAACGTAAAAATGCACTGGAAATAAAGAAATGGGTAACAAAAAGCTTACCCAATTGCAGTAAACCCCCGAAGGAATCTTTAGGACATAAAGTTTAATAATACAAATTCGTTTAATTCTCGCCGCGAAGTTAAACAAACTTTCCGTACATGATAACAGCTGTTCAAAAGGTCAAATGCAACAATCTTAATGCGTTTGACATTTAAATTAATTACGTCAATGGTAACTACGACACTGCTAATTTTCTGACAATGGTGCCTTTCTCCTTGTATCGAAAAGTTGGAAACGTAATGAAAATAAATACATAATTATGTTTCCGCTAACGTCAAAACTCTGAACTTAAAATGTCATTATTACTGATAAAAGAGTCTAGTTTTCAAGTTTTTTATCCGGGTTATCAACTTATAAAATGAAATATTTTTTTTAAGTAATTCTCAAATAATCATCGTGAACTTCCTGATTTTGTCCCACGTCACTTGTGGTCGACGCAACATGTTTTCATGTTTTCTTCTTCCATTCCATTCCATAATTTCCAGATAATCTTTAACAAAAGTATACTTGCGTTTCTAAGGCGATTAACTCACGACACCGCGCACCGACGCGGCAAGCGGTGAGGCGGATCTCACGTCGCATTGACTTGTATGTAAACCGCTGATGCCTAACACACGTACACCGCCTGACCGTACGGACCAGCGGTGCTCACGTCGACCACAACCGCGGCGATAGGCGGTGTCGTGTGAGAATCGCCTTACATGTTTAGCTTTAAAAAGCATGATGTATCGCTTTCGTTTCTCCTAGCTCACAATGCGCACACGCTTAAGTAAAAAGTGAACGTTCCTCATGATCGGAATAGCAATGTTTACATGAGTCATTAGGTACCGTCATCTACTTATACCATTTACTGTTATTCGTCTAGGTCGGGCGTACACATATTTATGAAAGACTAGATTTTGTCCGCGATTCCGTCCGCGTGATTTTTTTACGGATTTCTATTTTTTTTTTAATAATAAAATATATCTGTAGCAGTCAGACCCACTGCAGGGCAAAGGCCTCCCTCCATTCCTTCCATCGGTCTCGACTTTTCGCTATCTTGCCAATCCTTATGGAAGCCATCCAAGTCGTCCCACCATCTCTTTCGTGGTCTACCACGGCCTCGTTTCTCCATTTCAGAGCATCAATTTTGGGATTTACGGGCCCATAGGTCCTTCGGCATGCGGCACACATGTCCAGCCCAGTCTCATTTAAGTTGGCCAGCCTTTTGAGCCATGTCAACGATCTGTGTTTTTTTGCATACAGGGATAACGTGGATTATTACTAGCGAATTTACAGAATCCGCCCGAATTAAACTAAATTTTAATTTATAATATTCAGTGATTTATGATGATAGTGATAATGAAGTGATTGGTATACTTGGGGATTCGTTAAAGTCAGATTTTTGTTTGTTTATGTATCTGCGTGTTTATTATCATTATCAGTCTGTATAGCCTGTCCACTGCTAGACATTCCAAAAAGCAAAGCAAAAAAGTTTTTTTGATTTCATCATCATCAGATGAATGATGATTTGAACTAAGACCTCCCCCGTAAGGGGGGCGGGGGGAGGGGTTCTCACGCTTGAGTGTCTTGGGGATCGCAGTGACGTTGTTGAGTATACGGAAGCCGCTGCTGCCCGACTTCCAGATTTAACTATAACTTTTAATGTTTAACAACTGTAATAGTCACCAATGGTATCTCGAATATCGACATTGGATCATAATAAGTCTTCGTCGTACTCATAGATATCCGAGTCATACTATTCGCTTTTTTCTCTCGTGTCGGAGCTTTCTTTACTTTTAATTAGCTATGAAAACGAGCTCGTTCACTGTATGCTCATTACGGGCTAACAACTACGTTTTTTTTGTTGGTTTTACATCCACCGTCTACTGCTTTCTTTTCTATCTCTGCTAAAATTTGCTTTAAAATGAATTCTAAAGCAAATTCTAAAAATAATTCCTCTGAAGCCTGTCTATGTAGCCTAATGCATCTAAACCTACGGTTCAATTAATTGAGTATAATTCTATACCTCGGCCATTTATAAATCCATATATTTTGAAATGTTCTTATTGTTCTTACAAAATTAACTGTGTAACAGTGGTAAAGACTCCATAGGTACAACTCGATTTCTACCGGCTTCAGTTCAGAATATCGGAACAACAGCTATTCTACCGCTAATTTGAATTACACAAAATAAGAAATGTTTGTTTCGTCTTTCCCCTTACGACCTCTTATGACCTTTGGCAGCTGCTGTGTAAGGGCTCTTTTCTTGTCATGCGTATTTCTGCCCGCACGCGGATCTGGTCCGCATGCAAGCTGCCCGCATCCTATCATTTGCGGGCAGCACGCGTGCGGAACGCTGATTGGCTGCGGGCGAGCAGCCCGCGTGCGTCCTAACCGGATGTGGGCGGCGTTCTTCTGCCTTCAGTGTGTGTGTGTGGCGCTGGTCGCACGCATGGCACGAGTTTTGTCACTGGCGACACGCATGTCACTGCAGCGGCAAACGAAATCTTTGTCCTGTGTGTGACCAGAAGCGTGCTATCACCCGCATGCGAATCAGATCCGCGCGCGACCGAAAATACGCATGACAGGAAAAGGGCCCGTAGCATGAATATCCTTCTTCCACTTTTCAAAACCATCATTAACCAAATCTGCAGTCATATTTAAATATTATCACAAGTGCAACCGCAGCTCAAATCGAGTGCATTAATAATCCATAATTCATATATTTGAACGCGGCTGAGTAACGGCCTCTGGTGTGAGGTTGACGGACGCGAACAGTTCCGCGTCTGACTGGTCATGTATCTAAATGATTATGTGATATTATTATATATGCATATAATGCATAGCACTACTTTGCTCTATATTTTTGTTGTTTGTTTTTGTTATTCTGATTAATCGTTAAATCTGTCCGGGGGGGTTACGTCGTTCGGGGGAAAATCGTGACTGAGGACCCGAGAGCTCTCGGGTCAAGGGTCAAGAAAATCGAATATTGAAGTTAGTTTCAACAACATCATCTGCTGCTTCATTAAACACCAGTCATCATTAGGCTGCAGATTTGCTCGATTTGTAACAATCGTTATTGTCGCTCGATGATGAGCTCATGGCTAAGTAAAAACCGTACGGATTGACCGGTCATGATGGGTAAGCTACGCTTCCCGTGGATGATTCGTGGATGGGTGACCATCCATTTCATACCGTGACTTCTCTGTGCCTCGGAAACCACGTAAAGCTGTTGATCCCGGCTATCATTCGTAGATCTTTGACAATCGTTATAGGTAGTCAGTTGTTAGAAAATCTGACATTCATTCTCACCAAGGGGTATCGTTCCCCAGCAACTGGGTTGTGGAATCGCTTTTTGTAAAACACTGGTATTCAGCTGCATCCGGTTAGACTGGAAGCCGACCCCAACATAGTTGGGAAAAGGCTAGACAGAAGATATTTTCGCTCGATCTGATAGTTATTTATTTTATTTGTAACAACTAACAATTATATTTGTCAACGAGTAAGATTTATCATCAAAAGGTTCTGTGGAGTTTTAAGGTTCAGCAAACATTAATCAGTTATCTGCCCTTTTATACCTTATTCTTTTTTATATCATTGATTACTTTTCTCCTGTTTAGCTTCGTCATATTCATCATGAAAAAACTAAATTGTTAAGAAAAGTTTATAATGAGTACATATAAAATTACAAGCATTGACAAATTGTTTGATTACTCCAATTCGAAAATACATAACAACTAATTGCCGATATGCCAATAAAACACCCAATAGAGATCGAAATAACAACCTAATCGTTTTATGACCAAATCCTTGTATAGAAAACCTTAAAGGTCTACCGTAGGAACGGTGGACCGAGTTCATGAATAAATATTTTACCTACGTGGATATGAGTTAAAATATTGACTGTGCGTAGCTAAGACCTCGCATAACTTCAGTTAACGATGGATTAATTGCATTTTATTGATATAACACTCGCCCTCGTTAGTACCTATTGCCTGGTAATAGGAAAATAAGAAGATCAACTTTATACAATTTCCGATTTCCACCCTTAAGTTGATAACCTAACCCACTTTGTAAAATTTTAGATTCCTCAAATTACCATAGCATAGCACGAGCATTTCGAAAAAAAGTCGTATATTTATGCATACAAGTTTCCATTGCATCTCTGTTATGAAACAATATTGCAAATGTGAATGTGAATAAATCTCAATCTTAATTGCAATTCGTAGCGTGCACAACTGCACATATAGGTTGAAAATAATAAAGTATAGAAACGATTATAGACCGTGACGTGCACAGCAACGTTTTAAATAAATAGGAGAGAAGAAGAGCTTTTTAATATTTTTTCAACAGAAATACAGAAATTTAAAAACAAAACTTGTCAAGAGCTGGGTAAACTAGCAAATTACGATTTTGAAATCAGTGCCATAGAGTATGAAGTATTTTGTAGGTTCTATGTGGCTTTTCTGTTTGTTTCTTTTTAGTGGTTCTGCTCAATATGTGCAAAAACTTGAGCACCGGGCAATTACTTTTAATGTCATATCGCAGAGTGTATTGACTTTATATGGAGTTATATATAAGCAACAAAGTATCCACCAATTTATACAAACCGTTTTTAAGAATGTGATTTATTTTGCATATTTTTCATTTTTGCAATAAAACGGCCAAAACGCAGAAATCCATAACGGTTTTCATTAATTCGTCATTAACTATAACGAATATTTCTAACGGTTTTTACATTAAATAATGCGTTTAAGTTTTTTCTAAACCTACTATGCTCTCTATTTCGGTTATTTTGAGAGGCTAGGTCACAAAATGCGAATGGCAGATTTCGGATTTATTTTAATTACATATGTAATTTTTTATAAATAATTAAGAATGTTTATTTACTCTTGTATTTAACTACTCCGCACTTTTCGTCGGTTACGCCATGGTTTGCTATAAAAAAGTCTATTTTAATACGTTAATTTGTCCATAAAGCATGTGTTAATAGCGCCGAACGACACGACCTAAAAATAAAAGTAACAGTACGCCTACAGGCGCATGAACACCAATCATTTAGCCAGCTGACATTTCACAAAAAAGTCATTCACATTTTATTTATAATAATTCCAATAATGTTTTGTAAATCGTCCTTGACGATAGAGCCTTGCGAAATTACGCCTCCGCGTCATCTCGAGAAAAACGACTAGCTTTCTGCATCTTCTTCCAACTTTCCAAAGCTCCATATGTATGAAAGAGACGGGTGGCAAAGGTGAATGATGCGGTCGGTGTGCTCCGTCTCCAGCCAGTCTCAGGCCGCTGCGCATGCGGCGCGGACCGCGAGTTCGAAGTTTGAAATAGCGTGTTGCCGCGAGTTCGATTTTCGAAATATAACGAAGTTTTTCGATGTGCCATTGTTCTGTGGTTTTCTGTGAACTGTGAATTTATGAGAGGTTTTTAATTTATTATGTATATTTTTTTCCGAAGCTTTAGATTCTCAGACCAGGTTGCCTTATTAGTCATTGTTTTTTGTGACCAACTAACTACCTTCCTGTTAAAGCATGTGATTTACAACTAAGAATGCTAGTCAAATAGCCATGTATGCTGAGCATGCTGACATAAAAAGTCTAATTGGTATTAAGTGCCTATTTTATTTTAACCGTCCGTTTATCTTGCATCTAACGTTACAAGATGTAAAGATGAGAATTTCCAAGGCTTTATCAAATTAATTTAATTCGTTTCTCAACTCATCAAAATAAAAACGAATCTCTACAGCTTTAATCATAGTCTTATAAATAAAGCTTTCCATCATAAAACTAAAAAGAAACTCCTAAATAGTAAAAGGCCATAACAAACCATAGCCTATAAAATTACGTGAACAAACAATTTCCACAATTTTCTCTATTCGTTTAGAAACAGCCATTCTTTGTGTCAATGTTTATGCGACAGTTGGAAATAAACGAGACATTTTAACTGCTGCAGACGACGCTGTCACCCTTCACGAACATTTTTATTTAGATCTTTCGGTTTTATTGGACTTTTCAACGTTTGGACACATCTGTTGCGTGTGTACTTTATCGTGGTGAAATGTTGGATGGTTGTGCTGTAAATATCGTTAAATTTGATTTAACCATATTGTTTAGTTTAATAGGCCGTAGGTAGGCTATCGATATAGTTTACCTATTGCCTATTACAAACAAATGAACACATAAAAAGTAATTAAAATAATTTTGGTGGCAGAAAGACATATGGAGGTGCTAATAAAAGTTGTGTTACCAAAAACCATTTCAAAGTTGCCCAATTTACATCCAACAAAAACTATATTTAAAAAAAACTGCAGTCGCTAGAGTTTAAACAAACGTCACATTCACCAAATTGTGACAAGAAATCATCAATCTCATCCTCTTGTTTGAAACCCCACTAAAGACACGCAGGAAATTACTACTTGATCTATAAGTAGCCGAGAGTTCGAGACCACCCAACACTTGACACCCATACCGAACAATTCTATCAATCGTATTGTGAATACTGAAATTGTAATGCGAATCGATATCGAGGAATGCACTAGAGGTCAGATAACGTTATTTAAACCTGTAAAACAAGACATGCCATAAAAAATATACGTTATGCAGCCTTAGGTCTCTGTTGATAACCTAGACACATAAAATTGAAGTGTGTATTGCGTGGCTTAAACGTTGCTGCAAGATGTTTGTTCATAAACATAGTTACTCATTACAAAATTAATGTATAGCTTTAGACTAAAGTTATTGAAGAAGTTGAAATTTAGGATCCTAGCTGAAGACTTGAGGATAAAGATTTCGATACGGATAAAGAAAATGATGCAAAATGTCAAAACTGTAAATCCGACTCTTACAAAATTGACCCAATAAAACGCAACCGCAACATTTATCAATATCAAATTGTTTCTCCCCAAAGATTTACAGAACTTTTATTACTTCACAATATTTACTTAAATCCATGTGAACTAAATTCTCAAATAAAACGGGGTCAATCTCCGACCTCCTAGATTCTTTTTTAAATTTGTTTAGTAGTCTCACTGACAGGTATAATTGCAGTTCTGTCTTCACACAAGTAACGGAATGAATCATTTTGTAAATAATCGGCGATGTGTAGAGGTGGTCAGCAAATGTATTTATTACCATTGATTTCGTTCTAATTGAATTAATTTAAATCGTTTACTGAAACGAAAATAATGGCGATGGTAATCAGTTTGAAATTGCAGTTTAAATTAATTGTTCATTTGAATAATGCTTTGATGTGCATTTTATATGTTTTGCTCTATTTATTGTAAACTTACCACCAATATTTGTAAACATGAGATAAAACAGTGAGCGATATATTACAAGTAAAATGATGATGAGGATGATTGATGATGTTGAAACTGATGTTGATAAAGAACATGTTGAAAATGGAGAATTTCGAAAACACCAAACAACCGAACATAAATTGATGTGAAACATTCAATCAATTAAGAAATAAAGGAAGTTCCATTCAATGAAGGAAGTAGAAACTTGTTAGAGGATGTAAACTAGATGCAAAATAGACCTATTACAATGATCAAACATTTAAATCGGAGATCGAAGTTTTGACGTCTTGTTTGATCTACGAGGCGAAATAATTACGAGTTCAGATCTCACGATAAAATTCCATATCTGTGGTATTTCCTGACATTTAAAAGTAAACCGTGAGTAATCCGTTTGAATATATCATAATCAATTATAATAATAATAATAATATATATTTTGTAATGTCAATCGACACGCTAAGAAGAAGAATGTCAATAAAACAGCCTTAATTTGTATAACGTTAGCGTTAAATATTATGTTGTTGTAGAGAACCCCCTCTTGATCTATATTTACATAAAAGCGAGAAATCTAGAAAATCACATGTCAAATCTAGAAAATAAAGTTAGTTTATAGGATCCGGTATGACCAAATTAATGCGAATTAAATTGCGCGGGTGGCCAAAAACTAGTAATGTATTAATCCTCTAAAGGTTATCTTTTGGTGTCCCAGATTTGAGTTCAACAATCTATAAAAGTAAATATTTAGATCAAACACTTAAACATCTTACAACGTGATAATATAATAAACAGATGAATTCACCCGTACTTTTGAATTTTCTCTTCAATCCTCTCAACATCTTTATTTATATTTTTGTCGTAAACCGTTTCACTATTGGTTGTCTGTTTGATGACGTTATTTACTCATATTTATGCGTACACGCAGCCCGGCTGTTGTTAAACAAATCGTCTCGTTCCGTTTTGGACAGTTGAGTCACGCGTGCTAGGGTTAAACTTAGATTACAACTGACTAAACCGCGGTTAGTGTCGCGTTACATGGTTTTTTTTTCTTTCTTTGTATGTGTTTTTGTTCATACTTCTTCTCTTGCAAAAGATGATACGTAGAGTTTATTATTAAGATGTTCTTGAAAGTTGATACTACTTTGTTTCTTGCACTAACTTACTTTATTCGTCATTGTATCATATTAGACAAGTCTTCAATCTGTGGTCTACAATTCTAATATACATTTCACACAATTTAATTTTAGTTTCATTCCATGTAAAATCCTCTTTTTCTTTCACTAGAATCTTCAACATTTTCTTAATTGTCAATTTTATGAGGCTTCCGAGCAGTTTTATCCATAGGCTTATCATTCTTTTCAATATTCTGTTCTATTTTCGCCCCAAAAATAAAAACAACTTGAGCGCTTCCACGAAGTAAATACGTAATGATGATGACTACTTATTTATTTACTACAAAAGATAACGACCGCAAAAAAAAAAACAATTTTTCAATTATCCCCGACCTACCACGGATTGGACCTTCAGTCTTCGAAATAAAAACATTACGGAAAATATGTGGCATATATTAATTTATCAGCGCATTATTATCATAGTTCCTGGGCATTCAAGCGAAAGGCATAATTATAAAACGAGCCTATATAATAAAGGACAACTACTTGTTTACTTAAAGAGTACATATTTACGTTTGTAGTGAAACATGTTGGAACAAGGTATAATGGTATAAGTATACGTTGCTGGTGTTATTACACCTGTACCTCTACCATGAGTTTACACAGCCAAAACTCGCTAGCGTCTCCGTAAATTATTTGTATGAAATATTGAACAGCGCCCCTAGCGGTCACAGAAAGAACTAAAATTCGTACCATGAGCACTATAGATTACGATAGGTAAAAACCTAACGTAATCTATTCGATAGTCGCTAACGATTTTCAGCTGTCACCATACAAAACGGTACCATGAGTCACTAATTTCACTGAAGCTATCGAACAATACGCTTACGACAGTAGTTACGTAGCTCACTAGCATTTTGACGGGTGAAACATATGTTTACATTAAAATTATATACGTTTTTGAGTCTAATACAGTCAGAATAATGTCTGCAAGAGCTTATTTAGCATGGAATATTTTAGTGGCCGCTGAATTTGAAGATCAACGACGTGAACAAAGTAAATTTCAAGCCAAAATGAGAATTCATTTTGGGTACCAATTAGAAAATATAAGTGAAAAAAGTTTATTAAACTTTTATTTCTATTTTAAATAATAGCAAGCTGTGCCTTCAAATTAAATTTGGTCATATCATATTCATAGCCATATTTTTTTGTTTATTTGTTGCATTCCTCACATCTTTATATTAGACACTTGAACTTAGCTAATAAGCTGACATAATACACTTTTAAAGTTTCAAGTGGCTTGGTTTATCTACCTGCGTTGAGGAATTTTGTAACTTTACGTTTTAAATAATAAAATAGAAAGTAAAGTATAGTAAGTAAGTAAGTCATCTATTTTTGCGTCAAAGAATAACAAAAATCCATCCTCACAAACTTTCACATTAATTTATAATAGTAAGTAATATTAGAAACGTAAATTATTGATTTATTTATTTTATAAATATAACAATCCATACAATATCTATATTGAATAGAAAGTTGAAACACACCTTTCCATGAACTCCACCAACAGTTGAAACTGTGAGACACTGGTCCTCATTGTATTAAATAATCTGTTTTAATCTAATTGTAAACTTTTAAACCATACAACGCAGCTCTGTGACACAACGTAAACAAACAAAATTACAAATTGAATAGACGAGACGACGACACCGACATATTATAAGGAATAAAAATTCAAGAATCACTCATCACACACCTTAAGTAGTCCACTAACCGTCAACTTTTCTATTTAGTCGGTTTATTTGTGATATTGACTGTCTTAATATATTTAGCATAGCGATAGCAGTACATTTTAAGCTTATGAGCCGGTCTCTCTTCTTATTAGTGGGAAAGAAAGAAACAAAACATAAGTAGTGAAGCATAGACGAAAGTATTCTAATGAGTAGAGTGAAGTTAGCTAGACGACACGATCTATCGAGCCTACCTTAGCGCCTGCGTAAGACACCGTAAATCTCATGGTGCAAGCATTATCGAAATCTATTCAATCCACGTTAGCACGCTAGCGAGTTCAACGCTAGCGAGTAAGTTTTCGATGACAACTCATGGTAGAGGTACTGTATTCTTGTTATTTCCATTGCGGGATGTGTGTGATTGCTAGCGACATGTCGAAAAGTATTTAGTGTCAACTGCAAGACGGGTTGCGTATACCAGGAACAATGGTGTCAATTTGTCTTTAGCTGATGTATCACTCGACACTCAAACAGTCTCAATTAAATAATTTATCTTCTACAAAATACTTAATCGTTCAGAAGAAGTAATCAGAGTAATTTCACTCCTAAATACCTGTGGTGCTGTTCTGTAAAAAATATCATTACGAATTTATGTATTTGTTAGGTTAGCACCTCAAGTTAACTTCACTTAAATTTACCAAGGGAGATTATTTGCAGAATAGACCGGGTGTTTGAAATTACCATTCTGCTTAAAACCATTTACTGCTAGGTAGAGATTCCCTCATAACCACGCTAGTGTTAGTCCAGTCTCCTTCATCTTTTTCCGTTTTCATTGAAGACTTACTTTCTCCTTTTACATTCTCAGAATAAGCAGAGGTTACTAGTTTCTAGTTTCCAGAATGTGTATCGAGCTTCCAAGAAACAGTAGTGTCATTTTTTATTTACAGTCTTATGTTCACGTGGACATTCTCAGCAAGTTTGTATTGCATCGCTTTCTAGTGCTAGTATAACTAGTTTTACTTGATTAGTTCGTACTATAAGCGTGGGATGACAAGTTACAAGATTTTCCTACATTCCTTGATAGTACGTGCTGGTGGATATACAATTATTAATTCGAACATAAACTTGCTATTTGTATTTGTACAACATTTGTTATTTAAATGCTTGCTATTCGAACATTGCAGCTTTAGCGAGCGATCGTGTATGCCTGACATGTAAAACTTCTTGATATGAATAATATCCATTATATTCAACGTTGTTGCTCGTCTCCATTTCTTGGTACAATCTTTTGTGAGAAACTTTTTATATGATATATGAATATGAGAATGTTGCCTAGTATTTTCAATTATTCAATATTAAAATCGTTTTCATCTCTATCCATTACGTTGAAGCGTCCACGTTTATCATTGTATTCGTATTTGCTTATCTTAAGTTCTGTTATAAATAAACGGATATAACATTTGACATTTAAGCAAATAAAGCACAAGGATTTTGCAAATTATCTTTGTTTACTTTATAATTGACAAGATAAGTCCAGGACCCAGTCTAAAATACAGATATATTGTAAACGTTTCTTAGTTATATTGGTAAAACATTTGTATTCCTTTATTGATATTACGTAATCCTTCACTGCTATTGAATAACAATTGTCCATGGTACGTTAAATTATAGTCTTAACCTCGTTAGATATATCATAGATACATCGGAATGCCAATTTTATTTTATCATCTTCTGTCACATTTAATGACACGATTTGATTGGCTGTTCGTTATTTTGGTCTACTAATCGCAACAACTAACCATAATTGTATAGATTCTGTAATTTATTAAACTCCAAAGGAAATTACCAAAAGAAAAACTCCAAGCAAAAGATGGCGACACGAATTAGGCAAAATTAGTACATAATAATCCACACTGGCCCTGAACCGAAGCAGCTGGTAGTCATGAGGCAGGCGAGTCTTTGCCCAGCGGTGAAATGATGCAGGTTGCCAGCAGTAGTAGTGGTAACAGTATGGGATTTAACTTAACAAATATACGGAACAAACAGAGTCACTGAAACATTAATGATGTATGTAGATACGCTGATCCCTATGTTAATGAAAACCAGAATAATCTGTTAATACTTACATAATACGCGTTCATTGATGTTCCTTCTCCATCCTGATCAAACAAAGGATCATAAACCCTCCATTAGCATATTCTATGAGGCTTGCTAACGTTTAGGTACATTTGTTTGTGATGAATTTAATATAACAATAGAATTTGGAATTAATGAAGTAATATTAAATTCATTGTAATGCAAGTTACAAAAACACTTAAGGGGCAGGGAGGGGGAGTGAGGTGTTCGACTCCCCCCGCCTGACGTCTATGCACGCGTGCAACACTACGCGCCGCCCCCTCGTATCCTGATTCCTGATGTGTGTGGGGGGGGCGATAGTAATGATTTCTCCAGACCGAATTTCGGTCACGATTCGGCCATTCTAAATGACGACCAGAAGTTCTCAAGTTCGCGGGAGATATTATAGTACACAAGTGTGTGCGCAAACACAGGTGCACTCCCTCTTCCCTCTCTTCCATAGTCTGATGGCATGGCAATCCGTCACGACCGGAGAGATCAGGCGCTGGAGCGGCTTTATGTGCTTTCCGAGGCACGGAGGTGTTACACCCCCAAGTTTCAAACTCCGGGTTGCTACTGAGAAATTATTATGGAAAACCCCAATAACACTGCCCGAACTAGCAATCGAACCCAAGAATCAGCAGTCGCACTTGCGACCAGGAGGCTAACGAATGCTGTCACAAAAACATTTACCTACTAGGTTCTTAAATCAGCCATTAAAAGAAAAAGACTATTTATTGATCTACAAAAATTGAGTACTTTTCGTAAGTAGGTACTCGAATTTTGTAATAAATATAAAAAAACAGCGGGAGTCATCTTAAAGTTGTTACAACTCCCATTGACGTAAATTACAAAAAAAAGCAAGTAAACCCATCAAAATTTATATTCCATTGAGTTAATATCCTAAATAATAAAATATACCTTCCGCGTACGAAAGATAATAGCCCCAATTAAGACTTTTTTTAATAAAGCCTCCTTGATACGATAAAAGATAATAAAGTTAAATTTTGAAGTAAAATTATCCTTTGTGGGAACAGCCATTCTTAATAATAATCTTGTAATTAAATATTTTTGTAGTAGGTATACTTATTGAAATTAATGAGTTTCGGGGTCGCGCATTTAATTCGAGATGATATTCGCAAAGTTAAAAGAATTGAACGTAGGTACTAGATACATATTTTCCATGTGGAATTAAATTTATTCAGCTTGCGTAGCTATAAATAATTCGTGTATCATACAAACATGCTGATCAAAATGTCTAGTCGAGCCATGAAAGTAGAACAAAGAGACAAAAAGTAAACACTTACTTTCAAAATTATCGTATACAGCATTTGCACGCGAGTTTTTTACATTAGACAATGTGTTTATACATTATAGCCTTTCGCCCGTCTAAGATAATTATTATTTCTAGCTTTTGCTGAAAACCATATTTAAATCCGTACTGTGTGTTTGAAATTAGCGAAATTGAATTAATTTATTTATTACTAGCTGAACCGACAGACGTTGTCCTGTCAATTAATTTTTAAATTTTCTTACCGTAGGTTATTACCTAGCTGACTCGACAGATGTTGTCCTGTCAATTGATTTTTCAAATTTTTTACTAACTACTGTAAAAACCTTTCCTGGACCCCCACAAATATTTCAAGACCAAAATCAGCCAAATCGGTCCAGCCATTCTCGAGTTTTAGCGAGACTAACGAACAACGATCCATTTTTATTATATACAAGATGGATTAGTAACGAGATACATTACACAATAAATAATTATAACAAAGAATATCCGGTGACATTATTCTACATTCTTCATTCATTTAACTTTTCCTGCCAATTCTATCACTACTTCTCATTCCGAACCATTCGTTAGAACTAACTACACACATTGCCATCAAAATGGCCCACTGCGAATTGGGTGTCAAACTTCAGCCACGCTAGTTTCCATTGAAACTTAACCATTGAGCGCATTGTTTCGTTGTTCGTGCACGTCTATGAGTCAATGTATCAGTTAATTTGTGATTAACTTCAGTGTTGTTGCCTTCTACTCCAATTACGAGGTGATGTTCTTCTAACTAAATGGTTGCTGCATTTGAGCGGACAATTTTGAAACGGTCTTTTGAGTGAAAATCATTTAGGATATGATGTTTGTCTACATAGATAGGCTAAAGGTGTTCTTTTTATTGTTCTATCTCCTTGAGAATAACAGCGAACAATTCTAAAACCGTGTAAGTAATTACAGAATTTTATTCATTGTAAAGCTTTTTAATACAGTAACTGAGTCAATTGTCCTTCTAAATTAGAAATTCCTACAATTTCTAATCACAATACAATTTCGTCAGTCTGTGGTGGTTTTTCGATGTAAATATTTCTTGCTTGCCATTTGCAGGGTATCCCATTAACTAAATGGTCTCGGCTTTTGGTCCGTTCAGTTGGTGGTCTCCTAGACGACGGCCGCTCTGTTTGCTATTAACTGTAATTGCTCTAAGCTTTTAGACTGTGTAGGTATTTGGTTCTATACTAGGTTTGTATTCTGTTAGTTTTTTCGGAGCTCTTCGTATATGTTTGGGTGAAATATTTTTATCTATTATATTTTGTCTAAGTTATCAAGTTGACTCTCTTTTTATTTAGTCTATTGGCAAGGTTTCTTCCAATGGGTCCCATCTTTAAATTCATTTATTATTTCGCGTTTTAACATTTTTATTATGTGTTTCAATTGTACGGTTCATCATATTGGATGATATTTTCGTTGTCTTGTCGCTCCGTCGTCGGTCGTCTTTTTCCCGAACAGAAATATGCTCTGAAAAATCTCGAGTTACACATCTTACATCATTATTATTTATAAAACCAGGAAACTGGTGTCTTAATACGAATGTGATTCATTCAAATTGTGGCAATATTATTTTGAACGTTGTAACGAGGAGACGAAATACAAATCTTTCCTCACCCTTTGGTTCTCACATTTTTTTATGATTGATCATATTAATAATAGTGAGTGTTAGTTTACTTTTACGTTTACTTATTACAACCAATTAATCCCTAACCGAATTCAAAATAACAAGAGGAATGTTTCTTTTCCGTTTCCAGTTATTTGCAAAGGAGGTTATTGATGAAAACACTCCTCGATAGCCCAACTATTCGTTAATTATCACAACTCAAAATACCCTAGCTCAATGACATCAGGCGCTTCAGGAATTCCCTCGCCACCTGACTTATCGTCCTTTGGACCTGTGCCAGGTCGTTAGCGAGCCTCAGTCATAACACAGTTTTTGTTAATACTATAAATAATTATTGTAATAATACTGTCAAAACACAGAATTTGTCCGTTTCTTTTAACGAACTTAGATCACCACGTTTGCTCACTGCTTGCATGATGTGAATTTTAGACTTATGACTATATTGGTTACCGCACGATGTCTTGTAAGGATTATATTTTTGATAATATTTTTCAAAGCTTTCTTACACAACGATTTCTTCAATCAACCTTGTGCAAACTAAACTCTTGGGGATTGACCCTATAACCCGTAGCATAGTACATAGCAAATATATTCACCCACTGCGCCAGTCAAGTCGAACAAATTATACTTTTTACAGTCCGTTCCGAAGTGAACAGGTCGTTGTTGTATTTTAATTTGTCAGGTTTCCGTTGGATTGTCATTTGTCATGCAATTAACTGTGCTGAAGGCCGATTGTGATGCGAAGCAACGGTATTCATACAGTAATACGAGTTTCACGGTAGGAATATAAAAATATGAATTTTGGTTATTGCTAAACTGGAAAACATTTCTGCAGTCTCCTTTTTATATGGTCTGATGTCATAACAAATATACTTCGGGGCAACCGTTTACTAAGGGGTGGCCTTATTACACGCTAGGAATAAAACAAAAACTTTAGTTAATTCCTTATACGGAGCCATTCTTAAAATAAAAGTGCTGCTGACACTAAATAAATCCTAGTAGACCTCCTAAAACAAATTTTATTATTTCCACCAGGACATAACCGGTAGCAACAAAAAGAAACGCTTTTCCAATAGATGTGAACGACCTCGGCAACGATCCTTACTTCAATAATACCAATGTTCTTTCCCTCGGGACACGATTAGGTCCTAACAAGGATGTTCGCCTTCCTTATTACTTTATTTTATTTGTTTATTTATTGAGAATTTACGTCTATGTAGATTTATTTAGTTGCCTTCATTATTTTGATTCAGAATAGCATTAATTTCACACTACTCGTTAGAGGTACCTAATGTAACAAAGGCTGGTAAAAAAAGTAATAGTCAATCAATAGCTGGTCGTTGTCAATTATATGGGCCAATATCTTAAACCTTGAATATATCGGCAACAAACTCGAATTCAAGACCATCTATATAGCGATCCTTGCATTCTGCATACGGCTCACTCCTATTTACACCGCGCACATTTGTGACCTCCTCACTAGACTTCTGGATATCCTTATACTGTTGTGTATATTTCCGTACTACCCTCACTGCGATCTCGTTATACGCCTGTTTGTGCAACACTCCAACACGTTGGCTAGCCGAATCAATTTTCAAATCTCCAAGTAACTGTTTGTTTTGATATGTGTACAGCGTTTTCCCTTTGAAGTGTTGAAATTTTAGTTCACTTGTAGTATGAGATAAACATTTAAATCGCTTGTGATCTTTGAACTGATTCAGCAGAATTCTGGTTTAGAGAAAAAATATTGTAACCTAAAAATAACTTATTGCGTAATAGGAAATTTCTTTTTAGCCTTTGTTCATTTCTTATGTCTTTTGCGCCTTAATTTATCATCTTTCTTCGAAAAATCTACGTAAGCAGCTCTGGCTATGTCTTTAAACGTGTAGTAATTTTCTTTACATTCCTTATTTGTTAAAAATCTTTATCTCTTTTTGTTATTTTCATTTTCAAATTCATGGATGTGCTCTTAGTACATCTGAGATATATTTCCTTCTCTTCGATCCAATTATACTTATGTACTTACTCGTACTTACATCTTATCGCAAGGAATAATATGACGAACAACATCTCTCTCAGAATCGTTTTAATATCACAAATGTAGGTTAATGTAATTGTGATTGTAGTGCTTCGTATTATTAAGGAAATGGTCACGACGATTTCTTTAGGTATGGATTCTACATCGTTTTGTCTACGGAAAAGCCCCATTATATTTAACAAAGAAGCAAATATTTTTCTAGAAATAAACAGGTCAGCTGCTATTAATATGAAAATAATTATTTCTTTTGTGTGGCCAATACTGAAGTTTTATTCAGTTTAGATCTGCTCCCGCTTGTTCTAAGGCAGCTTTTATTGACTCTTAAACGAATTCTGTTGCTATAATGATTAATGTGTTAAAGTATTTAGGGATAGGAAGGATGATGGGAGCTTTAGTAGCTTTACTACAGCTATTAATTCCGCCTTTGTACCTTTGTGCATGAAGTATAAATAAATAAAAAATAAATAATTCTCCCATCCTTTATTGCAAAACTGCTTCAAACTAATCTGGCACATAAATAAATCTTGCCAAACAAAACAAAAGTACTGTGATTCTTAGACACCGCAGGTAACTTAATCCTCTTTCATTCTTCGGGACTCGACCCACTTACGTGAACACATACAAACATCACGGCTTCAAATCTTTAAGAACTTCTTTAGATATATTATAGGTTCTGAAATATCGTATATTGTCATTTGTCTATTAATCAAGAAAAATTCAAACGCCTGTAGTGCTATTCTGTTACAATATCCCTCAGTGAACAACTCGGTGAAGTGAGCTGTCATCCGCCGCGATGCTTGGGATTGACAAAGCCGACGGACGGATGACAGCTCACTTCACTTAATCGAGATGAGAATGGAGTTTCCTTTATCTGTCTCCAGTTAGAACTTCTGAGGTAACTTGCACTTTCATGGCCTACTTTAGCCTATGTTTCACAATAGAACCACATTAGTTACAAGTTGTAAGAACCACGCTTTCGACTCGTTTTCATAATGTTTACTACCATTTAGTGTTTCAAAGTGGTTACAAACTTTACAATGAAACATTCGGTTATTTAACGCGTTTTGGACTGTGTTATTAGGCAAACATGAAATGGCAAGAGGTCATGCGATTCTATCGTTTAGGTTTTCGAATAGTTCGCGTTTTAAAGGAAAGTTTGGCTTTTGACATTACTGAATTAACTACATCCAGTAATGTTAAACTTGATGCTTTAGTAAATCCAATGCGTAATTACTATTGCACATTGTTGCTCTTAAACCATTCTTTGAATCTCTACAAATAAAATCATATATCCAATGAGAACTAATGAACCAAAACATTACACACAATCTACCAAACCATCTTTCAGACAACCCGAAAGTTCTATTACATGGCACGTGCGCCGAACTTGGCAAACATATCTACTTCCCTCATTGGCCTATTAAGAGGCGTTACGAGGCACTTTCCATTCAGCTATCGGCTAGTGATGATATTACCAAGTTTTGCTTCGAACTTGGCGAAGTCATGGCTACAGATTTTGGTTCAATTAACTTGGCTAGTTTCGTGGAGTTGGTGGTCATTAGGAAGATAAGGTAGTAGTTAATGAAATACCTTATTGTGTGATTGGGAGTAAAGGTACTCAGAAAGTTGAATCATGTTGGAACGATATAGAAATAGACTAATGGAAAAGTTTACTTGGATTACTAGCAGTGAGAGAAAGATGGAGAAATAAATAAAGGACTTTTTGTGGAATAAAATATGTAAATAGATTTTTCACCCAATTCCAAACACTACATAAAAAAACAAGACTGCAAATTGCTTTCACACATAATCCCTTGTGACCCGCGGAACAAATGACATCGTAATCCGATGAAATGCGGAAACAAGCAGATAAATCAGCGCAGTGATTGATGGGAGTCATACGTCAGGCTTGACCATGTGTGATGGAAACAGGGCTTGCGGGCTTGGAGCTGATAAAACCGTGGTGCAGCATGTATGCTTGAATTATTGCAGCTGATTTGCGTATTATACTTTCGAAATTATCGCTCATACGAGTATGTCCTTGGGCTAAAAGTAATTTCTGGTGGATATGAAAGAAGTTTTTAGACGCTTTCACTTCAGTTATGGTTATGTTGTTTTCATTTCTGCAGCCCTGAGGCTTCAAGTTGAATTCGTCTGTAATATGGTCACTAATGCAGTATTGTGAAAGACGTTCATTCGATATTTATACGAGATTTATTTAATACACTTTACTTACTTTTTAAAACCCTGATTCGATCAACACATTGGTTTTTGACCATAAGAGATAAAATAACTTAAAGGATTTTCCTTTTACATATCGCACATCGGCTTTATTTATCGCTTCCGGATTCAAACACCCCTAAATGATGAGCACCTAACGACTACGAATACCACTTTCACTATACGCATTCTAATAACTTTAACGAAAGACAAACAATATTTAACGTCAGTCTTTATAGATGTTAGTCCTAATCACGACATTCACGGACATTCCAAATATCTGGGACAGCGTGCTATGCAGTCAAAAATGGCCGACTACCGGATTTCACTGCAGTTTGACAGGAGACAGCTGCTGAACGAATATAATGGTAACCGGAATTCCTTTTAAAAGTGCTGTTTTTTTTTACGGCGGAATGTTAACTACACTCGGCGTCACAAAAATCGCACCTCTTTAAGAATTCCCTTCAAAGTCATTTTAACCCTATTAATCAATGGTATACATATGACTATAAGGTATAATTGGAAAGGCAATTTATTTAAATTTCAGAATAAATCAATGGATTTGGTTTTTTGTTTACCAGGGAATAAAAAAAAGCAAGCTAATGCAAATGATTAAAAAGTTAAATTTTATTTTATCAGCAAAAATTACAACAAAGTCCTTAAAACTAACTTAAAACCTAGTGTTACCCCCCCTAGCCCTGATGACTGCTTCCATGCGTTCTCTCATGGACCTTATTAATGTGACAACAGTCTCTTGTGGAATGTTGTCCCATTCTGCAACGACGGCATCTTGAAGGTCTTGGAGAGTGGTAGGGGCAGGATTTCGTGCCCGTACTCGCCGTTTCAGTTCATCCCAAAGGTGCTCAATAGGGTTCAGGTCTGGACTTCGCGCCGGCCAGCGCATAACAGGGATGCCAACTTCTTGCAGGTAGTCTCTTACAATTAAAGCGGTGTGACAACGGGCGTTATCGTGCATTAACGTGAACCCACTGCCAACAAAACCCGCATAAGGGACAACCTGCTCCTCTAAGATCTCTGTTATGTACCGAGCAGCAGTCAGCGACCCTTGCCCGCGAGCACTTCCAGTCCGAGAAACACACACAAGGTTCGTTTTACCGTCGATTGACATGCCGCCCCAGAACATGCACGAGCCACCCCCGTATTCCACTGTCTCTTGAATACAGGCTTGTGCGAATCGTTCCCCTTGCCTCCTATACACTCTTCGACGCCTGTCGTTGCAGAAAAGACACACCCTCGTCTCATCCGAGAAGAGCACAGCCCTCCATTGGTCTATTGTCCAATCCACATGGTCACGGGCAAATTGCAACCGGTCTCCCTATGCTGTGCAGTCAATTTGGGCCCTGTAGCAGCCCTATGAGCTGCAATTTTCTTCTCCCGCATTCTTCTTCTAATCGTGGAGACGCTTACAGAAGTTCTGCGAGCTGATCGCAGTTGTTGTTGCAGCTCAACAGCATTGGAGAACCGATTACGTAAAGACGTCGAAACAATGAAGCGATCGTCTCTTTCGGATGTGCACCGTTGTCTTCCAGATCCACGTCTTCGGATATAGCCACCAGTCTCTTGGAAACGTTGGAACACTCGTCGAACGGCAAAACGACTCAAGTTCAGTTGCCGAGCAACATCACATTGCCGCATTCCTGATTGCAGTAGTGCAATGACTTGAGCGGCTTCATCTGCAGTGGTATCCATCTTCTGGGGTATTTTTCTTGCTGTAGCTGTTCACGTGTGTTCACTTCAAAGGTTGAATAGCGAATGACCCACATTTAACCCGGGTCGCCCGTTTTATACCCTTGTAGGGAGGTGCAATTAGTGGCCGTTGTAATGCGTATTTTGACAACATTTTTTTTAACGTTACGTGCTAATGAGATCTGTTGTGTTTAGGAATTCTAACTGTTGTTAATTTAAAGGTCGTTAAACATACTTTTAATTGATACCAATATTAATTGGGTTTAATGTATTCGTTACTGGCGGGACATGTTTTAAACTTATTTTCGAAAAGGTGCGATTTTTGTGACGCCGAGTGTAGTTTCTTTAGATCGTGAATTTGGATAGTGCCAAACACAGTGTTTTGTTAAAGAATAAAATTGACTTTACTAGTTATTCATAGAACAGATGCTTAGCTTTAAGACCAGAAAAACAGTTTCTTTAAAATCTATATAAAAATCTTCAAGTACGTAATTCACGTCTTTACCCTCACAACTTGTCTACCTTTCTTCAGACTGCACATCAATGCATACTAAAACGACATTTAGAAACTTCATCAAAGTGCCTTCAGCTCATAATTCCCAACAGAGAGCGACCACAACTGCATACGGTATTAGGACTCCATGTACGGCATCAGTCACCTACAGTGTCGCCGGCTTCCGGCTATTGTCACCAACAATGCTTGCATCAGGGTTATTTGAAGCTTTCTTAGGATCTTTCCTGAGTACCTAAGTTAACGAAATTTCTGGAAAAGATCATTCATTCATTGTGGGTAATGAATCATTATCGTCTTATTGTTGTTTTTCTGCGTCTACATTTCCATCTTTTGTTTCCTTATCCTAAACAATGAACTTGCACCCTTATACTAAAACAAAAGAATACCTACATAGTTTCTTGGTAAAATTTTGACCTATGTGACATCAAACACTTTTCCTACATTCTCTTCCTATTTTGAAAAGTGTATAGATGTACTATTGTTTTACTTACAAAATTATGAGTAGGTGTCTAGTTTGCTGTCGCTCCGGTAGCAAGTCTATAAGTCCCAAAGTTATTCACAGACTTGAAGATTAGTGTTCTGCAAGTTGTAAGCCCATACCTTGCAAGTAAGCTCCGTGGAAAGACAATATCAGTTAGCAAGTGTCTTCTGTGTCGTTTACGACTATTGTTAACAACGAATAGCCAATGATAGAACTTGCCATCACTTGGTTTTATCTTGACATTGTAGTCTGAAATTGCACTTATTTTAACCCTAAATTGGTGCCTGCATTTTTTGGTCGTGAAAGAATCACTTGGCAGTGATGTTGTTAATAAAAGTTTTTTTAAAGTTGTTTTTATACTAGCTTTTGCATCCGACTTCGTCCGCATAAATGTTGATGGTAAGCTTTACTTGGGTTTCAACCTACCAAGTTCCATCGGTTCAGTACTTTAGCCGTGAAAGCGTTTTCACATTTATAATTTCAAGTATGGATTACTTATCAAGTGATATGTACATATATGTAGGTACTTGGTATACATAGAAGAACATTTCATTCATAACTTTAGATATAAGAACTAAATGTTATCGATTCATACGACATTTTTGGAAATAAAACTAGATTTCCGAAAAAAATATGATTTAGCACAATTGTATTTTCAGTTGTAGGTATTTTAATGCGTCACTTTGACGTAATTTATTTTCTGATAAATAAATATTTTTGTTGATAAAATTGATTATTCCTACGAACTTGCAAGAAATAGCTAGAACTGTTTTTACGTCTGTCCAATCAATTTAATACAACACTTCATTGTTGTTATCTATTGAATACATAATTCCCGATCAGAAAAATCAGAGATCAAATGAAGGTAAAGAACTGAAGATAGAATCAAGAATGTAGTAAAATGGCATACTATACAAACAACACGATATTAGTTCACATAAATGACAGTATTTGTGAAGGATTTATTGATTCATAATAAGTTAATCATCGCTCCATACTACGTGGAAGGAGGCACGCAATTCCGCTGCGTGTACGCATTCTACACATTGACACGTTGTTGCCCTATCGGTGCCAATAACCGTTCTTAGGTAATACAACTATGTATTTATTTATTCTTATTTATATAATAATTCAAAAACTATCATCATTCAAAAACTGTATGCCCGTTTTCGCAAGTATTGTTAAACGAAATAAATTAATTCGATAACAAATTGTGTTTTTGTAAATACTTACTCATAAATACTTCTTTTTTTGAGAATGTAAAAGAGGACCACAGCAAACGGGGACAAGGTAACTAATATATTCCTGTTAATGTGATCATATAGCCAAAAAATAAACTAAACTTGCCTTCTTAATTGCAATGCTGGAAATTGCATCAAACATGAACTGATTATGAAGATTAGATATTATTAATCAGAAACTTCCTATTGGGAAACTCCCTTGATATAATGTGACGAAACTTTGAGCAGGATTTACCCGAAAGTTGTGTCATACAGGTACAAGCACAATTAAAACTAAATACACTAATATTTTATGTATATAAAATTACAAAAACGTGGGTTCATTATAAACAGGGATGACGTATAACAAACATAATACATAATGCTTAATGATAACGAAACTATAAGCAAGAATGTTCGATGCATCCCACACATTGACTCTCCAATGTCAACAAGCATTGATTTCGTTTGAATTTCAAGACTGACGGTGGCTGAGTCAGGCAGCCAGGCAGCACCCATTGTAATAATAATGTCATACGCATCGAACGCTTCCGTTGATTCAGACCATTCAAACCTTTCGTTAGCTTCCTGCGACTCCTAACTTAGGCTTCGGGGTTTTTGTTTCGAGTTATTGTTTAAGTACTATCTCCGTTTCCTTTAATCGTTAAATGGCGCTTAAGTATTGTTGTTGGGGGTTTATGTAGAATTACTTAAAGAATTTTGAGTTATTTTTAGATGTTGTTCCTTGAATTACTACAGTGAATCAGTTGACGACACGCGGAAGGTTGTAGCTGAGATGGACTAGATGAAAAAATGTGTCGTAATTAAGATAAGCAAACAACTCTTGCTTTTACAACTAGACATTTGCGATTGGATGTGTGACTTCAGTCTAACGGACAAAATTAATAGCCAATGTTCCACACTAGCCCTGGACCTTAACAGCAGTAGTAGTAGGTACTGTAGGTAGTGATGTAACATTGCGCATTTTTAAGCCAGGGAATATTTCATGAGAAAATCCACAACAATTCATTTAAAATTTTCTACAAGCACATCTCTAAATCACTCCCCACTGAAGCTTTTTATCCACTTACACGATATCTATGTACTACATCAGTACCTACATTAGCATGCCTGTACGCACATATATTAGCGTCCTGTCGGCTGCTTCCTGAGCCAGCATTTAGTATGCAACGCTATTCGGCGACATCCGATATCATAGCCATTACGCCTCCTCGGTATTTTATGGCTATCAGTGCGTCGTCAGGAGTCGTCAACGGTTGGTGATTCCCCTCGTGATGTTAAAATGCTAAAACGGATTTAGGCTCTCCCTTTTTTGCTTTGTCACGATTTTATTTCCTAAAATGGAGATAAAAGCTTCAAAGTATTATAGAGTTTTTGGAACCGCCAAAACAAAAGCAGGAAAATGTTAAACTATTATTTCCGTTAACAATAAATGACAAGCAAATGCTCTCGTAAGATTTTTATCTGTTCATTTAAACCATTTCCGCGCGGAAAGTGCAACAATCTTTTAAACTACCCATTTAACGATATGTAGACAGGAAAAAAACCATTAAATCTCCGCCAAATGTACACAGATCCTGTTATTGTAATAAAAGACAAAAACACGGTTTTTATTGCTAGCGCCGCTTGGCCATAATGACCCGCGATTTGTCGGTCGCTGACCTCAATTCCACTAATTGATGTAGAATTCACAAATGATAGAAATTTATAAAAATTGTCTCATTTAAGGTCAAACTCGTTTAAATGGTTAGAGTTCATTAGGCCGTTTGTAATTCGCTTTGACATAATTTTTCTGCTTTTACAAACCGACAATTTATATTCCTATGTTATTTTTTTATTATATTTTAGTTTGTTTATACAAATTATTATACTCTTTACCTTAAGCGTTCACAAAAAAGGCAGTCAAACATTATTAATGTAAAGAAAAACATGGCTCTCGTGTGATACGAGGAAAATAATGTTACTTACCTTTGAGGAAAATAAAAATATCTCCAAAATGATATTTCTAATACATTTTACGTCAATTGTACTACTGTTTGACTCATCGAAGTAGTCACTTCATCTTTATCTATGGTTCCTGCAGACGTTTCGCATGATTGATTGAGTGGGCGCGTTTGTTATGCACTTTTCATTTCAACGTTTAGTGTATGAATAGCTTACGGATGTAACGGACGTGTTCAGTTTTAGTCTTATTATAACCCAACGAACGTTAAGCTATCGTATCGCATTTGAATTAAGTGTCTGAGGCATGAGGATCTAAAGCTTTTATATTTTTAATCTTTATTTTAGCATCGATAAAGTCAGTGAATAATTGTGAAGTGACAAAAATCCAAAATGGTTATGGAATCTGGTCAACAAAATGGGCGGTTTTGGCCCCTCTCGCCCCGTCTGTGGCGTCGAAGTAACGAGTACTCCAAAGTGGTTTTTGAACCTCGAAGGCCTCCGTTATCTCCTATTGAAGTAAGAAGACATGATAGAATGGACACAACTCCAGATTTGATCCAAACAAGGAGCTTTATCAAAGATAGGTTGGATCATTTAAATTTGGAAGAAAGGATAATGGACGAGCGCAGATGGAGTGTGGATTCTAAGAAGCCGCCAATCAAAGAGACTAAGAAAGAGAAAAAATTAGAGAAGTTAGAAGTAGAAGAAGTGGTGAAGCTGAGAGTGAAAAAGCAGAGGCAGCCCAGACCGAACAGTCTTCAATTGTTACTGTGTCCTTCCAGTTCAGGACATTATAGTAGCAATACTTGGAGATATACGAGAGTCCGGTCTAAAAGGTACGTTGATCAGAAATATTTTAATTTTTAATTAACTTGTTTGTTACCGATATGCTAATTAAAGAAACATACGGGTATTAAATAATCGTTAAAAAATAGATTATCTTTACATGTATAATTAGTTAATTACTTGTTGCTAACTCGTCTTATAAATTAGTATTTCCTACAATAATATCCGTTGCCATTACTTCCTGAAAAATATCGTCCATGCAGTGTTTGTACTGGATAGATATTATGAAACAGGTTCATTAGTCCAGTTTTAATTACATCATCTTGAATTTTGATAGGTTTTAGGCCAACTGCCAAAACCTCTTTAGTTTAAAATTTATGTGTAAAGAATGTATGTCTCCGGTCATATAAACCTACGATTTGAGGTGTGGGCACAATAATCAATTCAAGGTGTCCAACTTACAAGTATTTGTGATGCAACTCAAACACCTGTTAAGCTTTAAATGATGCGTTGTAAAAATTCTATTGACAATGTTGATCTTGCCTTTTTTGGTGGAGAATGCTGGCAGTATATCATTGTACTATTAACACCCCACACTTGTTTGGTTTTAAAAATAGTTTCTCTATGTAAACTTTCATCGTCATTTACCGTATTTGTATTCATTACAAATACGGTACATTACATTTGCATTCATTAAGCTGTTATCTATTAAAACTACAACAGAAGACTTTTTTTTTCTATCTCTTTGTCAGTTTATCGAACTTACGATATCTCTCTCGTATCTTTCACGCGTTTGATTCAAAGCATGTACGATAATTACTGTGCGATGATTCACATTCATGCGGACTGTAACAGACAATTACTTTTCACTTTCGCGCTAACCATATAACATTAAATTAATGTTAGAACACTTAAGTAAATTGGTCAAATTAGCATTGAGAGATCAACTTTCGCGTTTATTATTTTATCAGAAAATGCTTTATTGGTTTTTATGAGTATCGGTGCCTCAAGTTATACACATAAGCGGGTTGCCACATTCGGTTTGTCATTATCAAAACAACGTTATCAAAGGTTGAATTTAGAATATCGAAAAAATGTGCCGATCCGCTTAAGTCCAAAAAGGATATTTCGTTTACCAGCCGAAAAAGTGACTGAAAGTGGGTAATTGGTTGGAGATGAGTCAGTCAGTTTGAACAGGTTCTATATCAGGATGCTGTTTCTGAAAACCCGTAACTCACTTTTGTTCTATAATTGCTGGGATGGGCAGTACCTAGTGATGGGACATGTCAGCAAAATGGTTTGTAGTTGTAGGTACTTACGATATACTTCGACCAGTTTTTCGGAGAACTCATATAATGTCGTTATGTGGTGTTTCAACTTACGCCATCTTGATCCGTAGGTGTCGAGTGGGTGGAGTGCCGTTGACAACACCCCAGCATATGTCGCTTATCGCGGACTCCGGCCCTTTAATGTTAAGCAACGTCTTGACATAATAATCTCGCAACTTTCTGATATAAAACGTTGGTTTTCTTAAAAGCCGGAAAGCTTTTAATAAATAACATTATCAGTGAAGTAAGCTTTAAGTGTTTATTTGCGTAATATCGCTTTAAAGACATAAATTATGCATGTGTTGATAATTTAAATAGCATTTATTTCTGATTTATTATAAATAAAATTGGCCCTATAATTTTTATATTAGCCAGCAATTACTTTTGCGTTAACCAATAATTACCAAGAGAAATGTTGCTGAAAGCGAATTCAAAAAATGTTTTAGATAGTATTGCGTTCGGTAATTCGGTTAGTTAGACCGAAAGCCGAAACTAAAAGTAATTACCTATGTTAAAACCCAACTTTAATAATACTGACTTTGACTGCTCCAATATTAATGTAAGTCAACAAACGCAATTTCATGTACTTTATTGATACTTAAACAAAGCATTTCTTCAAATATATGAGCACAGTTAAATCATAATCCATTATGAGTTACAGTTATTACAAACCTAATGTAACAATCACTAACGTTATGGTTGTAAATATGAATTGACTTTTATATTTATTGCGCTAAGGTTTTTGGAAGTGTGGGCGTTTAAGGAATTGTTGAGTGTTGAGCTGTCGGTTTCGGCCTAACGAAAGCGGAAATTTAGCAACCTCAGTTACCAACTAAAAATATGACATTGTACCTACCTCTATTAGAACTTATAAAAAAAGGAAATAATGTAATGTCTGGCAGTGGAAATAGTTTACGCAAATTACCGGAAAAGTATTATGTTATTATGTTCCTCTCAAAATAATGTTGAACATTGGTGGACTACTTCTAACTTCCTTACATATAGTATGGAAGCCAGAAAAAACAATAACAAACTGAACCATGTTGATAAAAAATAACTGTACAAAATGAAAAGTTTCGGCCGAAACTCCAGCACATAATTAGGTTTCGGCTTTCGGCTATAAAAAGCCTTGTTTTGCCCAACACTAATTGTTAAAATCCTGTGACAGTTTTTATACGTTTTAAGGCCAATGAGATTAAAATGCTTTATTATACTTAATTATGAGTCGTCGTCAGCCGGGCGGCTGTTTTGCATAATTTTGCTCGCAATGGCGGCACGAATAAATATGTAAATGTCTGGTCATGATACATGGAGTAATGATTAATTGTTGTATACGTAAATGAACTACATATTGGTTCTAATGTGAATAGGGGAGATTTAATTAGGAAACGTTAGATATGCAAATATGATAGATATATGTTAGATATGTTCGATAGGTGAATAGTTTACTGAAAGTGATTAAGATTTTATGTCCTTTTATTGTTTACTTCTTTCTTTAATTATTCATTAGCTTTAGCCCGTGACTTCGTCTGCGTTACAGTTTGTATATTTATTAAGGGCACTCTAAAATATATATTATATCCTATGACATTCGGCACTTCTATAGCTTTCTGAAATTACCTATTACAAACAAATTGTACTACTTCTTTAGAATATTAATATAGAACTTCAGATTTATAGTAACGAGACAACCATTGCTAAACATTAACTAACGGTAATCATTCATCACGCTGAGAAAACGGATTGATTGATAAGTTTATTATTATTAGTAGACAGATACTACCCACCCTTTTAATAAAAGTCGTATTTTACTACTCCTACGGTAATAAAGGCAGACATTTATTCTTTGCTTCAAAATCCAGGTCATCCATCACAAAACTTACTAAATAACTGGCGTTTAAATAAAACCATGGGATCCGTACCATCGTACAATATATAACCAAGGGAAAACGCCGAAAAAAAAAAGCTTGTTAAAGGACAATGCCAGAAACTCTATAGAACTTTGCCCCACTCAATAAAAGTCATGTGCAATATGTAGCATCTTACTGTTTATTTATTGCTGATAACTACACATTAGTCTTAGTGACTGTAGAACATGCGGTTTCTGTTTAAATCTAAAAACAATAATGACATTGATTATAGGTTAAATTGTATTTTAGGTAAAATGAGTTTGTATTTTGTGGGTAGGTATTTCGTAATCCGCAAGTTCTAAAAAAAAACAATTTAGTATAGAAAGGTTCTATATTCAATACAATTATTTCCATTAATTTATTTTTTCTGTACATGTGTTACTTTTTCTGTACATGGGTGGGGCAGGATCTGGCATTGTCATTTAGAATTGGGACCGCTTTTTATTTTATTATTTGTTGTGCCCTGGGACTGACGGTCAGACAGACAGCGGGGTCTTAATTAGTAATAGTGTCCCGTTGGCACCATTTGGTTGTGCAATTTTAAAAAGCCCACACAACGTAGTTTTAAATAACAACTAAAACTAACTGTCAAATCATCTGCACAGTACTCAGACTGTCTACTAATGTCCTAGAAACCGCCCAAACATATCCTAAAGTCAACGTCTCATGACATAAGTGACGGAATGCGCATGATTCACACGTTGTTAACGGCCGGCGCCTGAGGTTACAAATGTTGATATTTTTGGTCTTTCTGCACGGAGACTACCGTGCATCGAGCCACAAAGTACGTAACGCTGCGTCGCGCCCGAGCAGAGAGACCGCTTAGAACAAACCGCCATTTTTACCACGCACACATTGATATTACGTTTATAGACGTTTTTAAGCAGTTTCAAACAGACTTCAGACTTGACTGTCACGTGTTGTCTAAATGAATAAATGAGAGACATTGACATTTCAAGACGAACAAGAAAATGTTGTTATAAAAAATTGCAAAAAGTTCCAATCAGTGTCAATAAAATTTCATATTGTCACAAATAAAACCTACAGAGTCAATACAGTAGCAGCCCTAGTGAGTCTGGCAAGTTTAGGTAATTATTTTTGAAGATGACAGGAGGAGTCCTTCTGTAATCTTTATATTTTGTGATCGAGCTGACTTCAGAGCGATGATTTTAGGAATTTTGTTTCCATGGTAATAATATTGAATATTCTCGCATCGTACAAAAACTTTGCCTAAGTACAGACCTGTCTTAAACCTGACTTGTAAAATCAAACCGAAAACCCCAAAAAAAATGACGTAGGTACCGAAAGTTTTGGTTTCAAATCGCTTTTGAATACAATGAACTATTGTCAAAATTCCACCATAGTTTGCTTCCTCCTGTATCCTGTATCGTTCCCCGAGCGACCCCAGAAACGGCACATTCACCATACAAATGCTGCTTATGCAATTTTATTAAAACACAAATAAAGCTACATGAGCTACAAATTAGTTGCTCCAAAAATGCTGCAATATTTCAGTGCTGCTGAAAAATGTTCGCAACACGACGACACCCCTGTCCTCTACCATCATGGCGGGCGTGCAATATTTCAGTGTTAAATGACGCCCGTGGAACATTACACCCGCCTGACATATTATCAGAAACAATTTCACTCTGAGGCTGTGGTTACAGTCACTTACGGATAGCGAGTAAGGTGATTTAGTCTGTTTTAGGATTAGTTTCCAAGCTTAAATTCTAACGCGTACACGGGCTGAGAAAATGTACTAAAAAAATAAATGTCACGTACGATGACGGTTGACCACTTTTCAGCCTTATGCCCATAGTAATGAGGTTGAAAAGTAGTCAACCACCAATGTCTCCGTCTGTTCCTAGATTAAGTTTTGGAAATATGAACTATATGAACTAGGAAATACAGTCTCATGCCCATTTGCACCAAAAACTTTGCTAGGAGTTGGAGGTTAAACTAGAAATAATAACACATAATTATGTCATACATAATAGGCCCGTATTAGGAACTAACTTAGAGTTAATAAAAAAACACTAACTGGCGCAAGCGGGTCTAATTGAGTTTCGATGTCACATTGCATTTGTCAATTAAAAGTAAGTATGTCAGGATTGCTAATAATCTGTGGTTTTAATCATACGCTTCCGAAAAAAAAACTCTTAGTTTTCTGTGGTTAGCTAAACAGCGTCTGTCTTGAACATAAGCATTACCAATCTCAACAATATGCTCATCCAACTGTCCGAAATCCTTTCGTAAATGCTCACTTAGGGTCGCTAATCCCAATACAAACGGGTCGGCATTTTTCAATACAACGTTATCATAAGTTGTATTAGAACAGAATATAATCATTTAATTCCAGTTCCAAGACGACTCAAAGTGTTAGTAGCAAATTACTTTAAGCTACTTTAGTAATTAATTATCTAATTACAAAAAGGAAGAGTTATACCACTATTGCAAGGTTACAGGCCCAATAGGCCCAACTGACACCTTGTAGCAGCGGTTCACAAACGTGCAGTCTAGCCTGCTCGTTATCATAATTTATAAAATGCCGAACCGAAAAAACCGACCCGTTTAATGTATAGCAGTAACTGTACGCTACAAAATTCCGTAGCTGAAAACACGTAGTGCCGACTGCCGTGCTTCCAATGAATTGAATGAATATCATTACGTGGAGAAACAATTTTCAAGTTCATTGAACACAATTGTTTGTGAGAGCGCGTCAGCCGCGCCGTAAGTACTAGAGTTTTCTTTAGTCTTTAATGTAGGTATGAAGTCTGTGCGTAGAGGTTTATGAACTGGTGATTTCACCTTTATTCCGATGAAATTAATGTGTAGGTGAAAATGGGTCAGAAAGATAGAATACTCTGTATTTTATAGGCCAATACTTAGCTTTTGCCCGTGACTTCGTCCACGTTTTTACCCCGACTGCAAGGAAAGGGTTATGTTTTTCGTGCCGGTAAAATAAAATAAAATATTCTTTATTACCTGATATCTTCCAAACTACAGAACGGATATATTTCGTTAGGATATCGTTAGATTCGTTTCATTAGTCCAAGTGTTCTTAGATACGTGACGAAAAAAATAAATAAACGTGGCAGCAGGTAAAATGCCATTGTTTGAAGTTAAAAAAAAAAGATTTTTGTCTAAAGCTATAATATGGGTATCAAATTCAAGGGCTTATTTTAAGGATTCTAAAAATGTATATCATCACAGTAATAATTAAAAAATCAAAATAAAAATCACGTAATAAAACTATTTTTTCTTCAATATCTGCAATGTGGGTATCAAAATGAAGAGCTCATTTTAAGGATTCCAAAAAGGTATTACAATGCCTTAGTAATGTAATAATAATACAAAAAAACCAGCCAGGTGCGTGCTGGACTACGCGCAATGTAGGGTTCCGGCGTTGCTATACTTACCCATGCAGTTCATGTTCGGTCCCATATTTTATTTATATTTTTTAAATTGTCGCGCCATAGCAGAGACCACCGATGCTATTCTCGCTTTTGACGTCATTGAAAAATAAATAATAATAATAGTAATACATAGGTATTCATAACTAAAAATTATCAAATAAAAAAATAAATTAGAAAAATAAAAAACCCGACTGCGTAAAGAGTGAACTTTAAAGTAAAAACTGAAAAGAAATAATTTAATAACTATACCATTGAAATAATAAAAACCGCGATAATAGCGATTTGATCAGTCAGGACCCATTAAAATCTAGACCGGATCAAATCTTCCCAATAATGGGTCCCGACTGATCAAATCGCCATTATCGCGGTTTTTATTATTTCAATGGTATAGTTATTCAACATTACTAAACATAATTCTGGACTACCGGACTTGTTTATTTCTTTTCAGTTTTTACTTTAAAGTTCACTCTTTACGCAGTCGGGTTTTTTATTTTTCTATTTTTTTTTTACGGAAGTGTTTGGTAATGATAATACAATAAAGCCTATAGCACGTAGGATAACGTTGTTTCCCATTAGCGAAATATTTTACAGAATCGAAGCAATAGTTTTGGAGATTAGCCCGAACGAACTTAATTTATAATATGTTGTGTTATATTGAGAATCTTCTTATAAATAAATAAGAAAATCAAGTTTCTAAAACAGCCTACTACAGTAGCCCCAATTTATAATTTACCGTTTGTAGATAAAAGTGTCAAAATGCTTATTAGCATGTAGATTTCATGCAAATAGGATGAACAATACCGTATGGCAGAAATATCAATTTTATAATAATGCAGTAAAATGCTATTTTTTTTACAATTATTTTCCTCGCTCTACAAATACCTAAATAACGTCAAATCTCAGTGGTTACGTCATACAGTTAGGATGCCTATTCCAAGAAGTGCATGTGTCCAATCTAGTTTGAGGAATTCACGCGAATATTCGTGAATCAACACAGATATATGCTTTTTTGCCGGTTTTTTTTTTATCAATTCCGCTTTGTCAGGAAGAACTTAAACGAAATACGTTTATCTACCTATTTATTTCAGTTAACTTCTGTTATTGTTTTTCCACACACAATGGATAGCACGTCATCGTAAGTTGTTATCACTACATATTATAAAGTAGCTTGCGACTTCGTCCTCGTGTATGTTAGTTATCGCGAATGCAGACGAAGATTCGGATAAAAAAGTAGCCTGTCCTTTCCCAGGGTTCAAGCTATTTTCATACCAAATTTTATCAATATCAGTTCAGCCGTTGCATCGTGAAAGCTTAACAGACATAGTTACTTTCGCATTTATAATATTGAAGTATGGGTTAAAGTGAACGTTGTGTTCGTTTGAGCTAATCTTCTGAACTACTGGTCCGATTTTGTAAGTTCTTAGCTATAGCTAATAGAGAGCTACGTTACCCCTGAGTACTATAGGCTATATTTTACTTGAATATAGCTACAGTGAAACCTGGATAACTGAGACATTAAAGGACCTGCAAATTTGTCTTACATAAAGAGTTATTCCACTTACTAGGATCTAAGATATCCAGGTATAAATAAATATTTGTCTCATTTACGGAGGGTTTCATTAATAGATGTGTGAATAGAGGTTATTTCAGTTATAGAGGTGCAATTATTAAATAAAATGTCCTAGTTAGAGAGGTAATAAATTGACATTATCTCAGTTACAGAGGTCATACCTATAAAATTCAAAGAAAATAATTTAGCAAATGTATTCTTTCAAATATAATCTCAGTAAAAAATGCACCCGCTGTCTCAATGATAGAGGTAATGATGTTGATAAAATCGAAAGAACTAATCTCAGATATAGAGGTTTGTTTTGCCCAAAGACTATAAAATTTTGCCCCACTAACAGAGGTAATACAGTGCTAAAGTGTCGGGACCTCACCATCGGTTCCAGCTATGGTTTCTCACTTATACAGGTCCCACTTAACCAAGTTTTACTTTATAGTTTAGTATAGATTACAACTGAAATATTTACAGCGTCATTTCTTAATGCCAAACAAAACGGCCTCTACACCCGTGTATGTCACACCGATATCACAGTAGGTATATTGAATTAATTACTAATAACATATGCCGATCACGAAGCTCAAGTAATTCTCACGCCATTTCTCATTATTACACAAATTCCACCGATGGTTGCGAAACATGACGTCATCTGACATTTTGATCTACGCTAACGACATTTTGGTTATCCTTTATACGTAGTATAGATGAATAACTATCTTAAAAATGTGCTGCTAGTTTTCATAAAATGGTTAAAAGAGGCTATCTTGTTTTTAAAGCACATGTATACAGGGTGGGGATGGCAATAGCACAAAAAATGATCATGGTAGGATTTGCTAATTTGATGTAATTGTTTTTATTGAGCATTAATAATATCAAATTATGACGCCACAAGTTGCCGGTTTTCTCACAAGTTAGAATACCAATATTTCTATTATATTATTTTTATTTATTTTTCTCTTTAATATAATAATAATAATAATAATAAGAATAGCTGGCAACACTATGTGTCACTTATCTAATATTTTATTTGTTCAACAAAAATATTAATTAAATACCATATACACATTATTAATAGATACTGATACAATTTTTTATAAATAACGAGCATATATTCAATTAATTTTACTACTTCTGTGAGCCATACCCATAAAATCATCGCAAATAGTTTTTGGAAAATAATTTCTCATCATGACATCTGTCATAGTACAAATATATTGCATAAATAATTGGAAATGGTATATAATCATCGATACATATGGACTATATAATCAAAAACGAAGGTACAAGATAAAGAAAATATATAGATAAGAATGATAACGAGAGCAGCAGTACGTCGAGCACGCCTACAACCTCCGGACCCGTCGCTCAGCTCCGCCTCACCGCCGCCGGAACCCAGTCCAACCGTGAGTGTTGTGATACCGGCCTCGGCAGTTGCGTCGAGCTCGAGCGACGAGTATTTCTCTCCGCCTACGACGCCACCACCTGCTCGTCGACGGGGAGGACGCCGGCCGCCGGATTGTTTAGGACCGCGAGACCCATCGGTCTCTGATAGGGTCCCAGCTCCCGGCGGAAGTGTGCAGCGCATGAGATGGACACAAACTATCAACGAAAATGTCATGCGCGCATACTATGGGGCTACAGAGGGGGGAAGTAATCTGACCGCGTACCGTGTTCGGATGCTCTCTCTGTTTCAGGTGCTTGAGCCAGCTGTCAACGTTTCAGCACAACGACTATCGGATCAGGTGCGGGTCATCCAGCGTAACCGTATGTTGGATGACACTGTACTTGATCGCCTCCGAACTGAAATGCAGAGAAGCCATATCACTGCTCCCCTGCCGCAGATTGTGGAAGTGTCACAACCACAGCCGACTGCAACATCTAGTCAAGTGACTGATGGGAGTGATGACATGGCTACACATGTAAGTACCCAGTGCAATGAAGAATTGAGGAGCGCTTTGGAGGGTGCGATTCGAGAGTATCGATTCATGCCGCCTGAGCTTAGACCACGCTTACCTCGTTTGCCCATGCATAAAAAAAACAAGGTGCTGGTGTGTGCTCTGGATTCGCAACTATCAAATTATTTTGATAGTTGCGAAGACCTCACTGATGCGCATTCGATTCTGTACTGTGCAGCTGTTGCGGCATGTCGTGTAGCTCACGTCAAATTTGCTAATGATGACAGAGCTACACGACCAAAACCTGCCGTACCGGCGTGGCAGTTCAGAATTGAGCGCCGCATTAGTGAGGCCAGAGTGCTCATCGGCAAATTAAGCTGCTTTAGGGAGGGCAATACTCGCCCAAGAGTGATGCGCTTTGTGAGGCGGGCATTCTCGGGGACTGATATCAGTCCTCGAGACTATATGTCCTGGGTCACAGAGCGCATCGACTTCCTGAAGCAGAAGGTGTATGCATGGGCAAGCCGTATTCGAAGGTATAAGCGACGGGCGGAACGATACTTTCAGAATCGCACATTCCAGAGCGATGAAAGGTGGGTTTATAGAACTTGGGAGCGACCGATTCAAAGTGTGACTGATACGCGCCCGCCGGATGACGACGCCATGAATTTGTTCTGGCGCAATATCTGGTCGGTGCCTGTCGGTCACACTGAGGGTGATTGGACTCAGGAAGTCGAACGAGCGTGCGACGCAATACCAGAAATGGGGGCAATCACTATCAGCCCCCAAGATGTAGCTTGTGCAGTCCGTCCATTGCCTAATTGGAAGTCTCCAGGGCCGGACGGGCTGCACAACTTCTGGATCAAATGGTTCAGAAGGTCGCACGTTTGTTTGGCGTCGTGGTTCCAGTCATGCTTGGAATTAGGATCGTTGCTCCAGTTTTTGACGACAGGAATAACCCACCTGCTCCATAAATCGGGTAGTACTGCGGAACCCAAAAATTATAGACCGATCACATGTTTGCCGACGGTCTATAAAGTTTTTACATCCATTTTGAGAGCTAAAATTAACCACCACGTAGACAGTAACGGTATCATGTCTCCCTCTCAAAATGGATGTAGGAATGGGTCTCGCGGTACTAAGGAGCTGCTCCTGATTGACATGGCCATCAGTCAACAGGTTCGCCGATCCCGTAAGGATCTGTCGACATGTTGGATAGATTACAAGAAGGCTTATGACTCTGTGCCGCATACATGGCTCATGAGGGTGCTAGAGTTGTATAAGATCGATGCCACTCTGCGCACCTTCCTGATGTCGTGTATGGGGCAGTGGAGGACCGTCCTTCGCTATCCAGGATGTCGACAAATCCAGAGGAATAGTGAACCGATAAGGATTGAGCGGGGTATATTTTTTTTTTTTTTTTTATTTAAAACATAACAAATACACATATCACTTACACAAATATATCACATAAACCATCGCGGGTGACTGATGCAGTTTGAGTCCGCTTTGGTTCTGCTTAGCCTTGAATCCTCTAAGCACACTGCTGGAGAATTCAAGTCTAGGCTATCGGTTGAAGAGAGGAGGTCAGGTAATATCTCACCTTCTTTACATGGATGACTTAAAACTCTTTGCCCCCAACAGTTCACAGCTGATGGAGCTACTGAAAGTAACAGAAACTTTCAGTAGCGCCATCAGGATGGAATTTGGTGTGGACAAATGTGCAGTCATGCATGTCAAGCGAGGGGAGATTGTGGAATCCGAGGGAATTCAGCTCTCGGATTCCATAAACCTTAGATCCCTCTCTTCAATTGAGACCTATAAATATTTGGGTATGGCGGAAGCGTTGGGCATCAATGCTTCTGACATGAAACAATCGTTGAAGGAGCGCTTCTTTGGCCGCCTGAAGAAAGTATTTAATAGTGTTTTGTCAGGCGGAAACAAGGTGCGCGCCTTCAACGGATGGGCCATGCCAGTTCTGATGTACTCTTTCGGCATACTCAAATGGACACAAACGGAACTCGATGCCCTGGATAGGAGAGTCCGTACATTGTTGACAGCATATCGGATGCATCACCCACGGTCATCGGTGATGAGACTGTATATCCCGCGGAAGTGTGGCGGTCGTGGCTTCTTAAATGCTAAGACCCTGCACAACCGTGAGATATGCAGACTCAGGGAATATTTCCTAGAAGCCGACGTGGGGATGCATCGAGATGTAGTTGCAGTGGACAAGGGCCTCACCCCGCTCTCCTTGGCTAAAGAGAACTGGTGCATACCTGTAGTGCTCAAGACTAATGATCGCGAGGAGGTTTGGAAGAGTAAGGAGCTTCACGGACGCTTTTTCCGGGCCCTACACGGGCCCGATGTCGATTTCTTAGCGTCCGTATCCTGGCTACGATTCGGTGATCTATTTGGAGAAACCGAAGGTTTTGTCTGTGCAATAATGGACGAAGTTATTATGACGAATAACTACCGGAGATTTATTGTGAAGGATGGCACTGTTGACATTTGTCGGGCATGTCACCGACCGGGAGAATCAATCCGTCACATTATCTCTGGATGTTCTCGTCTCGCTAACGAAGAGTACTTGCATAGACACAACCTTGTGGCCAGGATTATCCATCAGCAACTTGCTCTGAAATACAACCTCGTGGAATCAGAAGTACCATACTACAGGTATGTGCCCGATCCAGTTCTTGAAAATGGCAATGTCACAGTGTACTGGGATCGATCCATCATCACTGACAGGACTATTGTAGCCAATAAACCTGATGTAGTGGTGGTGGATCGATTGGAGAAGCGCGCAATGATTATTGACATATCAGTTCCGCATGACGTGAACCTCGTGAAGGTCGAGAAAGACAAGCAAATAAAGTATCTTGACTTGGCCCGCGAGGTTGTCGACATGTGGGATGTGGACTCAGCGATCATTGTGCCGATAGTTGTTACTGCCAATGGCTTAATTGCCAAGAGCCTCGACCAACATCTAAGGAGGCTCTCGTTAGGCGGCTGGATCAAGGGCTTGATTCAGAAGGCAGTACTTCTGGACACGGCCCGCATTGTCAGGAGGTTTCTCTCTCTGGAGCCCTGACCGCCGGTAGCTTGGACCCTGTTCCCGATACCGATGGGCTACTATTTTTTATATTTTTAAATGTTTTTATTTATTATTAATATTTAAAAATGTATTTTATAGGTAAATATAATTAATAAATGGTGATAATAATAATAATATGTGGGGACATTTTCACACACGGCCATCTGACCCCAAACTAGGGAGACCCTGTACTATGGGTGTCAGACAGCTGATATACATACACAAATACTTTTTTTTTTTGTAAATACATACATATATAGATAAACAACACCCAGACACAAAGCAAACACAAGTGCTCATCACACAAATGTTTACCCTGGGCGGGAATCGAACCCGCAACACGCTGCGCAGCAGTCGATCGCTCAGCCACTGCGCCAACCGTGTCGTCTGTTGTCGCCAACCAATATATCTGAACTTTTTTTTAATTTCTTTTTTAGGATTTATTTGATAGTTTCAAAATATTCTTATGAACTAGTAATACCAGTATTTTAATTTTTTGTCGTATTGTCGTCCCCACCCTGTATAACGTTATGCCTGATAAGTAATTACATAAATAGTCCTATTTCTTACTACTATTATTAATGCGAAAGATTGTGAGGATGGATGAATGAATGGCTGTCTTTCACATTTAAACGGCAGAGCGAAATTACCTGAAAGGACAATGCCAGAAACTCTATAGAACTTTGCCCCACTCTATAAAAGTCATGTGCAATATGTAGCATCTTACTGTTTATTTAATGCTGATAACTAAACATTAGTCTTAGTGACTGTAGAACTTGCGGTTTCCGTTTTAATCTAAAAACAATAATGACATTGATTATAGGTTAAATTGTATTTTAGGTAAAATGAGTTTGTATTTTGTGGGTAGGTGTTTCGTAATCCGCAAGTTCTGAAGAAAAACAATTTACTACAGAAAGGTTCTATATTCATTACAATTATTTTCATTAATTTACTTTTTCTGTACATGGGTGGGGCAGGATCTGGCATTGTCATTTGGCACGAATTTTAACGCCGCTTTTGTGTTTTTGTGTGAATCGAAGTCGCGGGTAGAAGCTGGTATTTAATAAATAAACAATACACTTTCAATATTAATAATGTCATAAACTCATCATAACTGACACTTACACTAAGATTGATAGCATTCATTTAACAACATTTATTTGACCCAATTACTTTAACTGTGATACCGCAATAACAACCGATCCCATCAAATCCTTAACGATGGCGTTCTCCGAATACATTAATAGCCTGCACTGCACACAATATTATTATTCTCAGTCGAATAAAGTCTTAACTTCACTCTTTACCAAAGAATACTTTGATCAGATTAGAACATTAAACATTTATCTACTCTATTCTGAATGTAATAAATCTTTAAATTCTATTTTGGACGTAAATGCACTTACGACTTTATTAATCGTATGGTGCATAAAGGGATCGTCTAAAAAGCGTCAAATTAACAGTGACCGGGCAGCCGTGCTCTGAATATTCATAGATATCACTTATTGCATTCGATATTCGCGAGACCCGCCGCGCCATGCTCATTGAGATGAAAATATACGGCCACATTTTATGAGCGCACGCCTTACGGTTATAGTTTAACTGGGAAGATTTCCACAAATTGCGTCGCGGTTTAACAACTGGTATAATATTTCAGCGTTTGTTCGACTTAAAAGGCGTTAAATATAGCTTTAAAATAAAGACAAGCCTAGTTTAAAAGACTATTTACAGTATTCGCGTTTTTTTACTGCCACACTTTAATTTAAAGTACATTTTAATCTTCAACACTTGTTAGGTACTTTTGTTGGAATATTAGTGGAAATAAAAATACGGAAAATAATAATCCATACTAATCCATATCCATACCTATCCAATCCATACTTAACTACTTACTTTAATATTATAAATACGAAAGTAACTCTGTCTGTTACGCTTTCACGATGAAACGGTTGAACCGATTTTGATGAAATTTGGTATGAAGATAGCTCCCCGAACCCCGGGGAAGGACATACCTAGGCTACTTTTAATCCGCGATTTCTCCTGCATCCACGATAACCGACATTCACGCGGACGAAGTCGCGGGCAAAAGCTAGTTAATTTATAAATATTAATAACACCATTTCCATAACATGACATTGACATAAATATTTAAGATACAGTAAATAACATTGACAAGATCAGTACTACTAACTGTCAATTTTTATAAAAGGTTGTTGCACTAATTAATATGAAATCATCATCGTCATGATAAAGTTTGATAAAAATGAAATACAATAATAATACCGATAATTGATAACGATAGCTGAAATACCTGTTATGATTGGTTGTTGTTGTAATGCATTATCTTTGCAATATGCGTTCTTTATGCACTGATAAAAGGTGTTGCACAACTTGTAGATAATTGGTATTTAGTTTAATTAGCAAAAACACAAACAAGTGTAATATGATAATCCCTAAAGTAATGTTTTAAGTTATTCGCTTATATTCCACACACACACATTCCACACACTACACCACACACACACACACTATTTCCACATTTATTATGTTGGAATAAATTGGGGCTTTGAAGTAGAAGTAATCTTACTGAACAGTTTTAATAGTATTGTTTTTTGGAAGCGAGAAAGGAGAAGTCCAGATGGGTTGCTTTTAATGATTGGTCACTTTTCTAAGGTATTTCATTGTTCCAAACATTTCTGCAACACGTTCTAATAAAAAGAACCGCTAGTCTATCAACGTTTTTTAATAAACACATTACTTTACTTTCAGAAGTCGGTGGCAATACAAAACAATAAACACAAAGCCACCGCCAGCGACTTCCGAAAGTAAAGTAATGTGTGTTCTGTGCTAAAAGTTATTTATCACTTTTTAGTTTTTGAAGGCGGTTTTCTTTTTTTTTTACTTTTTTTTTCGCTTTTTATTAATTAATTTCTTAACATCCAAATCCATTAAGAAACGGGGACACACTTAAAATATATTGGTAAAGTCCTCCAAAGATCGAAGAAACTAAAACGTCATCTAAGTAATATTTTTGAAATTTTGTTAATTTTTACCCGACTACGGCAAAGCCAAAGGAGGGTTATGAGTTTGACAGGCTATGTATGTATGTATGTATGTATGTATGTATGTATGTATGTATGTATGTTCATCTGTACGCTCATAGCTCCTAAACTACTTATCAGAACTGAACAAATGAGATATCGTTAGAAGCGTCTTGATCGTCCGCTGGTTATAGGCTATATGACGTATCACCGAATCCAATGTGGCGCCCTCTGGCGGCCAAAAAAACCAATATTAAAAAAAAAATGAAGACAAGCATACCGTGTTTGGTATCATTGGAAAGGGGTTCACTAGTACATTTCAAATTTATATAATATTTAGTGGTGATTTGTCACAAATTAATGTAAAAAAAGGAAAGATTACCAAATAAAGTAAGATACGCATACCGTGTTTAGTATCATTGGAAAGGGGTTCACTAGTACCTATTAAATATATAATACTTAGCTGTGACTCCAAAATGGTTTAAATAAAAATATAAAGTTTAAAAACTAAAACCCGACCACAACAAAAAGTGATCTAAAAAGTACAAAACAAGAAAATATTTCACACAGAAATCAAGACATAGGTACAAAATAGTCAAGGTAAGCCGTGGTTGCATGCCATTATATTCATGTTCATCGCACTCATATGGGATACAGGCATGCAACCACGGCTTACCTTGACTATTTTGTACCTATGTCTTGATTTCTGTGTGAAATATTTTCTTGTTTTGTACTTTTTAGATCACTTTTTGTTGTGGTCGGGTTTTAGTTTTTAAACTTTATATTTTCTCAAAAAGGAATGGATCAATTTCGGTAAAATTTATATATGGGACCATTTCGGAATAAACCCCTTTCGAACAAAAAAAGAATTTTGCAAATCCGTTCATAAGTAAGTATATGACAGAGTTCTGTCCGAACATACAGTTTACATAAAAAAAAATATATGTAAACATCCGAATTGATGACCTCCGCCTATTTGAAGTCGGTTAAAACGATAGGTAAACAATTTGTCAAAACCCAGCCCAAACAACATCATTACTTCAACGTGCTGTTATATTTAAATAAAAACACATGGCTCTCCTTTTTTCCATAAAATGGCAATTCCATAATCCAATTGCACGACGATGCTTTTAAAACCGCACGTGAGGCAAAAATGTGCAGAATTTAAAGGATGCGTCCCACATTGCATTGCATAGTGACCATTCAAACTGGTTGTCGTTTGCAAGCGGTCGTATGACGCATGTTATACCCGAGGCTGGTAACGGATAAATTTGAAAGAGACCTTTTATTCGATCCTATGTTTTTTTTTTATCGGATTCCATTACTAATTTGGTAATTATTTATAAATCGCCAATTACCCAACTTTAAATATATATAAGTTGGAAGATTGTAAAGACTTTTTGTATACGTACTTATTTGGATGTTTGTTATAAATTTACCCATCATCATCTGCCTAGCCTTGTCCCAAGTATAAAAGTAAACACACAATTTTGTTAAACAATTTCAATTTTTAATATAATTAATTAACTTTTAACAATTTTAATAATAATATTGGTTGTATTTACCACTAATTAATAATTACAAACGTTGGTAAAACAGTCCATGTGACATAAAGTTAAATTACACCTCCTGCCAGCTGTTCACTTGTACTTTTTATCACTCACTTCAAGAAGTTTATCAACTATTACAAAATCTACTAATATGTCTCAGCTTGATGATATTCAATTCGCCCAGAAGAGCTTAGAGGATTGCTTTCTAAAAAAGATGGGTGAGCATGAGGCACAAATTCAATCTGCAGGACCTGCGAAGGACACTGTTGCTAAAATTGCTGAGGAGTTCCGTTCATTCCGGGAGCTTATGTTCGGTATGCTGGGTCTTCTTCGGAAACAGATCACAGAGTGCTCCAGAGCGGGGTCGGCTTCCAGTCTAACTGGATGCAGTTCAATACCAGTGTTTTACATGGAGCGACTGCCTATCTGACCTCTACAACCCAGTTACTGGGTAATACGATACCCCTAGGTAAGACTGGTTGTCAGACTTTCTGGCTTCTGACTACCCATAACGACCGCCAAAGATCTACGAATGACTGCCAGGACCAACAGCTTTACGTGTTTTCCAAGGCACGGAGGGACTCGGTATGAAATGGATGGTCACCCATCCACAGACAAACTGCGGCAAGCGTAGCTTGACCTTTGACAGATTGATCTGTACGGCTTTTACTTAGCCACGAGCTCCTCGAGTTTGTTTTCAATTTACACATAGGAGCTTAAAAAAATTTGAATGAAAATTTGCTCTTAGCTAGAGAATCTCGTGCATTATTACAAATAATACTTTAATCCAGATATACGCAGTAAGTTATTCTCCTTAGATACTAATTAAACCGCGGGGTACGACTAATTCATAAGCGAAAAATGCTGGCTTAAACATGAAATCTCGAAAACTACTCGAACTGAACTCGACTATGAAGCTGAAATTTAGCAGGTAGGTAGTAGTAGATCGAGACTTCAGCTTAGATCCGATTTGACTTAGTCTTCCACGCGGACGAAATCACGGGTAATTGCTCGTCTAAAGTAATAATATTTATATTATAAAGAGAAAAGATTTGTGATTTATGTGTGTTAGTAATGGACAAACTCAAAAAATACTTAACAGATTTTAAAGAATCTTTCACCGATAGTAACACACCGTTACCCCTGACTGGGGAACCGATCACTTTTCCGAAATGTTTTTTTCCGAATTGCATTTTACCGAAAACTATTGACCGATGTCTTTTTTGCTATATGCATTATTTGACATATTTTTATATCATCGAAGTATCATGTGTCATAAGTATTATTTTACCGAACAATGTTTCGTCGATTTACAAACTAACTTTTTGCTATTGGCCGAAGCCTCTTTTGAACTTTTTTCATTTGCCAAATGATTTATTTGCTATATTTTCACCACACCGAAACAACATTTTACAGAATACTAGCGGGCCCGGCAGACGTTGTCCTGCCTGAAAATAAAAACAAGTCCTAGAACTACAACGCCACCTATCGGGTCCAATTGTGAATCTAAACCATTCACAAATCCACTGGAACACACACAAAACATTTCATCAAAATCGGTCCAGCCGTTTAGGAGGAGTTCACTTTCATACACACGCACAGAAGATTTTTATATATAAGATTACCTGGTAGCATTATCAATATAAAATAAAATAGTGTCATAAAAAATCAATAGGCTACAAAATTTTAGTGACAGAAACAAATCGCTGCAAAACCGACTTCACACAGTCTTGTCTGCCCTACCCCTAGAGTGTAATTTAAGCCCGCGTAGGCGCGGAGGGGAGGGGCGGCCCGCGAGCTGAGGAGCAGGCGGTTTAAAGGCTCGCCGCCGCGGCTGAGGCTGGCCGGCGGAGCCGGCCAGCAAGCCGAAGCTGCGGTGGTGAGCATTAAAACCATCTGCGACGATAAGTTCGCGTGGGGCCGCTCAGACCCCGCAGCGCCGGAGCCGTGACAGAAACAATGCTTGTGCATGTTTCATGCTTGTTTGCACGCTGCATGCTTGCTTGCATGCTGCATGCAAGCAAGCAGATAGCAGAATGAAGCAGATATGAAATAGTGTGCACAAACTTTCTAGGCGTTTGATGAAATGAAAATAATATGGTAATTAAAACAGTGGCATAGTGAATGTTTGGAATCATAATACTTCGAACAAATGTTATTCGGCTAAGTCTTACTTCGGTAAAACGTTTGTCGACCAAATGAAACGTCGGAATAACGAAAAAAATCGAATTGATAATAGGTCAACTGATACAGTGGCAGACGTGACTTCGATGAAGTAAAAAAAACGAAACAATAATAGTTGAAAAGTTTTAGGTGAAATGAAATTCGGTCAAATATTTTTCGACCTTATGATAGGTAACCCCCTGACTGCTATATTTTATTAATAAAAAAAGGCTCTGTAAGAAAATTCGCGCGGACGAAGTCGCTGGTTCTAAATAAAACCATAACTGAACACTCAAATTATACTCCCTTATGTTTTGCCACAAAATTTGAATACTGCTATAAATATCGATGGTTTTGGCGTAACAGACTAACATAGTGCATGAATAACGCGTTCTACGGTTTACATCTATTTTAGTACAAAAGATTTATTGCTTATTGATGCGTGGAAACTGTTTTCGTAACGATTCTGTCTGCCGAGTAATGGCTTTTGTCTAGATTTTAAAGCAATGACTGACGTTGATAGCATTTTCCGGAGTCTGATGACTTTTCACGCCTCGTTTGGTTTTGTAGTACTTATTAGCTACTTGATTGCGAATGCGAATGGTTGGTCTTTTGTTTTATTACTGGATTAGGTAAAGCCAAATACAACCACATAAATAATGACTAAGACTGTGTTATGTATTCCGTAACTCGATGAAAACTATGGTAGTGCCCCTAAGTGAGAACATAGGTGAAGCAATCTATTTTTACCCGCCTACGGCAAAGCCAAAGGAGGGTTATGATTTTGACAGGCTATGTATGTATGTATGTATGTATGTATGTTCATCTGTTCGCTCATAGCTCCTAAACCACTTATCAGAACTGAACAAATGAGGTATCGTTAGAAGCGTCTTGATTGTCCGCTGGTTATAGGCTATATGACGTGTCACCGAATCCAATGTGGCGCCCTCTGGCGGACAAAAAAACCAAGATTAAAAAAAAAATGAAGACAAGCATACCGTGTTTGGTATCATTGGAAAGGGATTCACTAGTACTATTCAAATATATAATATTTAGTTGTGACTTGTCGCAAATTATTTAAAAAAAGGTAAGATTACCAAATAAATTAAGATACGCATACCGTGTTTAGTATCATTAGAAAGGGGTTCACTAGTACGGAGTACCTTGTAAATATATAATACTTAGCTGTGACTCCAAAATGGTTTAAATAAAAAAAATAAGTTTGAAAACTAAAACCCGACTACAACAAAAAGTGATCTAAAAAGTACGAAACAAGAAAATATTTCACACAGAAATCAAGACATGTACAAAATGGTCAAGGTAAGCCGTGGTTGCATGCCATTATAATTCATGTTCATCGCACTCTTATGGGATACAGGCATGCCCCACGGCTTAACTTGACCATTTTGTACCTATGTCTTGATTTCTGTGTGAAATATTTTCTTGTTTCGTACTTTTTAGATCACTTTTTGTTGTAGTCGGGTTTTAGTTTTTAAACTTATTTTTTTTACGTAACTATTTTAGTCATTAAGTACCAAATATTTTTCACCTAAGTGGAATCAGAAAATTCGAATTCGCGAGTGATGTCTTACTGAATTACACTGCGGCTCGTACGCTCAAATTTGCTCGTTCACTATTTATGCGAAGACACTGCCTCCTAAGATACAGGATCTTCCTAGTTTAGGAGTCAGGGCTCAAATTTTGTATTGACCGTAGTACTATATCCATCTCTCACACACTATTTTGTAGTAATTTTTATGTCTCTAGTGATCATTATGTGTACTATAATTTGTGTCAAACTTGTACTTTATTTTCCTAATAAACTATCCAATTAGATAATTACGGATAGATATGCGTAGTACCAGAGTTCAAAAAAGCTTCTTCAACCTACCTACTAGTTTAAGCCTAAAGAGTTTCTCCCTTTTTTAATGTACTTTTGATTTCCTCTGACAAGCACTTAACATTTTTTTCTAGAAGCCTTTTGAAGATCTGCTGTTCCGTAGCCAGCAGCTGCAATCAATAAATAAAACAGAAATTCTAGAGAACCAATGGGGTCACGAACACACTACAGCTGAACATAGACAATAAACAATTGCCCTTCGACGTTTCCACGCCTATCGTCTAGAAAACAATGTTTAAAAATACCTGCCAAAAGTTCAATAACATTTAGTCAACCCCGCGTTCGATGCCTCCGATATTTCGTTCCACAAAATTGCAATCGATTCCCAATTAGTATCGGTATATTGAATATTCCGTTTTGGTGCAACGTTTAATTAAAACGATTATTCGATATTCCGGTTCGTCTCTAGTAAGAAAGAGACATGTCGCATTTGATTTAGAGGGTCGAAATTCTGAGAATCAGTTTAGGATATCGGATAGCTTTGTTGCTTGTTATCATTTTTTGTGTAGCTATGTGTCTTTGATGAAACTGCTTTGCTTGATATTTAATAGCTTTGATCAATTGTCTGACGTTTTCTGTAAACAAACGAATTTTTCTATGTATAAACGGAAAATTCGTAATCCGTCAGTACAATAATCTTTTGTTAGAACACTTGAGATTCGTCGTCGAAATGTTTAGTTCCGTGAATTGCATCCTTATCTTATGTTTTGTTTGATAGACGTAATCGTGACGAAATATTTCATTACTACAGATTATACTTAATCACGTTCGACACTTTTGAGTCACGATTTTGGCACAATTTTAGTTTTGCGCTCTTTTTACCCCGACTGCAAGGAAAGGGTTATGTAGCTTTGCTTTTGATTTTTTAGCAAGAAAAAAATATTCTAAGATTCTTTATGACTGTAAATACTAACATTAAAATTATGTTAAGTTTATTGGTTATAGTTCAGCTTAGCGTATTTTATTTTTGGTCCGATTTACGGGCCAATCCCTAGACCAAAATGATAAAAATACATATAAAAAGGATTTTAACACAAAAACATCTTCAATCATTTTAGCTTTCATCGCATGTAAGTATTTAAAACTTTCACTTGTATTCAGCGTTGCTAAGCATGCTAATGACAGTAGTGCTAATTAGTAAATCAAGTGTGTAGGTAATGTGTATATATTGGTGGGAGATATCGGCACCTATTGAAATGTATTCCGCATTCATCTTTGTAGTTATGTTTTACATTGTTGGTGAAGATAAGAAAGTTGTATTTATATTACAAATTATGATGGATAAATAGTAGGTAGGTACTTAGCAATATTTAAGGCACGAAAAGCTTACAAAAGTAAAATGAAACAATGCTCAAGGACATTGTTTTGACCACAGATAAAATAAAGCTAGGATTTGTAAATCTGTAAAATGTTTGAGATTTAGTTATGTTATGTATAAGATCATTTCTTTTCGGGTTTCGTTAATTGATTTATATTTCTGATCGATACAAATCCCGTAACTTTTTGTCCCTATACACCTAACGGTACCAGCTAATTTCCTCGTACAATAAAACTTTAATCACGGACATAATGAATATGATTTATTACCAATAAAACATTTCCTTCAATTACTCATAATAAAACCGATGATTGACAGCGGTCAATGACTTTAAAATTATCGACTCTACTGCCTTCATCATAGGGTTCAATAACATAATGCTTGTGCAATACGGAGGCATGGAATAGATAACAATCAGAAGGATCATTCCCGCTCGAAGTGCGATAAGGAATAGAAACGTATTTTATTTAATCGCAATTCTAATCTAAGCAGTGACTGTCGTGATTTGAGTCAACACTCCTCAGTTTTTTATTCTGATGTTAATATTTCGTGAAGAAGTTATAAAACCATTAATTTCATTGTTCAATACTATATGACGTAACGATGACATTTTTCACGTCAATGTGAGCGAGGCTTAATATCAAGTTGTATTCCATTGGTGCCATGGGAAATGAACTTTGGTATGTTACAATTAAATTCTAAATCTTTTAACGTTTTATATTACTGACTAATTATCATGTTATTTAAATAAAATCATAATTAACTATAAAATTTAGATCGAAATAAGTAGGTAATTAAATCGAACTAAATCGATTCCTTGTCCATGAGACTGCATAGCATGATGATCTTAAGGAACTATTCCAAGCTACGCCGCCGATTGTACGTACCGCTGTCGCAGCGCTTTGATCACATTTTAAACACGTACAACATATAAACCAGTACAGCCGGTCCGGTCAACTGCACGCAGTCGCTGCACTTTACAGTCGGCACCGTAGGTCGTAATACCACGTTTACGAACGTATCACAGATTGTTACAACTTAACCTTCTGTGCCTAACCTCCTCGGTACAGATGAGTCAGCACACTAGCCTGTTCGGACATGTTCGATGGCCTACTTAATTGCGCACCTGTTCACACCCACCGGGCTTATGACTTGTTTATTTGTAAACATCTCCAGTTCTTACAGTTTTATGCGTTGCTTTTTATGTCTACAAGCAAATTCTTTGTTAGTTTGTGCTACTTATGGCTTATTGGTAGTACGTACTTCAATAGGATGATAATGAGGTAGGTACTATTATAGTAAGAGAAACACACACGCTTTTACAGGTTTGAGAGAGATCTGGCATAAGTCCAACGATCATCCTCTAATGCTGGCACTTCGACTTCGAAATCGACTTCATTACAATAAGCATAGGGAATATTTTTTATTAGCCAAAAAAGGCGAATATTTGCACAAATACGCCAAGTGAAGTGCCAGCATAAGGTAAATAGTGCTATTCTGTAGAAATATCCTCCAGTGAAGTGACTTAAGATGAGCTCTGAATCCCTAGCATCAATATGTCCGTTCTGTTACAGTCTCGCTCGGTGAACGCCTAGGTGACGTGAGCTGTCATCTGTCCCGATGCTAAGGATTTACAAAGCACTACAATCGGATGACAGCACCGATATAGATAGCACTGCAGGTGGATGATAGCTCATTTCACCTAATATCACCAAATGAGATTTTTACTGTATAGACGGAGACCGATAGGTTCTCATGTAAAATGCAAACTGTCTACAGCTCATCAAAAGCCAAAATGATAAGGAATGTTGGAAATACTTATCTGATAGATAAGCCGCAGGATACACCTGTTCCTGAAATTATTGAAGTAAGTTTCAATGATATTGATAACAAAATCATCACAAACAAAAATACACTTAGGCGCTCATATGATTTTGGCAAACATCATCTGCATATCCTTTTCCCAGCTATTTTGGGGTCGGCTTCTAGTCTTACCGGATGCAGCTGAATATCTGCGTTTTACATGGAGCGACTGCTTATCGGACCTCCACAATCCAGTTATTGGGTAACACGATATCCCTTAAGACTAGTTGTCAAATTTGTCTTCGACGAATGACAGCCAATCCCAACGGCTTTACGGGCTTTCGGAGGCATGGAGGGAACTCGGTATGAAATGGATGGTCACCCATCCGCAGACCGACCTCGGCATGCATAACTTAACCTTTATACCGATCGTTCTGTACAGCTTTTACTTAGCCACGAACTCCTATGATTTTGGCAAACATTACAAATATACATACACAAGACTTTTGAGGTAGGTAGTTCTACCTAACTGGCAGTAACGGTACTAACGTTACACAAACATGCTGGGTTCACACACAATGCATCATTTGCATCGTACCGTATGACCGTATCGATGCAAAGAGGCGCACGCGCGGGCCCCCTGCCAAATATGCGGAACACTTTAATTTTTTATCAGAAGAACTGCTTGGCAATTGCAGCTTTTATGTATTGTTTTACTAATCGTTGCTTGTTGGTTTTGTTTTGAGAATACGGTCATCCAAATAGGGTAATGCTCAATACTCAATCATTTATTGCATTAGGTACACAATCTTCTTCGTATCGCTGGCACAACAGTCTTTTATATTTGTTTAGCACAAAACACACACCACAATAACAACACACACACAACACACACACAACACACAATGCATACATAATGTATATGCTTAGGTGGTAAGTGAACCTTTGTTGTAACAATCGTGATACCGGTCGGGAACAGCAATAAAAAAAAATAGAGGAAGAGGACTCGTTAAAACATGCAAACCATAAGTATGATTTAAATGGATAGCGTCTTGCAATAAAATGAATGTAGTTACGTGAAGCCGTGTGGTGCCGTCCCCTAATAGCCCCATTTCTACCCGTGGGTGTCGTGGAAGGCGACTGAAGGATATTGGCCAGACGATGGGCAGCAACGTCCTTCGGAGTACTATAACACCTACTGCGATCGCCATCATGCATCGGCCAAGTATTGCGTTTACGGCTGTTGGGCGTCTAAAGATTGACATGATGATGATGATGAGTTACGTGTATTTTCGGGTAATGAGATCCCTTGATGACGTGAATCTATTCTCAAAAGATTGTACACATACATTGTAAAAAAAAAAGTTTGAAGGGTATGTAGGTGTAATAGGTGCCGGGTGTATCACGAACACATGATGAGACACTTCAACGTTGTTTCTAGAATTGCAATGGTAACGCATCTATAAGGGGCCGTCTCCACGAGCGAGAGAATCGCGACGATTCCGCGCTTCTATTGTAGGGTAATCTTGGTCTTAATAGACGGCGATACGATGACATTTCGCTCGCACTCAGCCATTCGTCGCATCGCCGCGATAACATCGCCGTGTGTAGACACGTTCTAAGAGAGTGTATAGAAATACGTGGCACGACGATAATATCGCCGCGATTCTCTCGCTCGTAGAGATGGCCCCTAAGGCCTCTGGTGTTGCAGATGTTTATATGCAGCGCTGACCATTTTATATTAGATCGACTGTAGGCTAGTTTGCCATAAAAAAAAATGTCAATAAAAAAAATATATAATAAGTGGGGACATTTCATACACGGCCATCTGATCCCAAACTGAGCAGACCCTGTACTATGGGTCTCAGACAGCTGATATATATACACAAATATATAAATAGATATATGTAATATAAATAGATATGCAAAAACAAGTGCTCGTCACACAAATACACACGCTGCTCTGCAGTCGATCACTCAGCCACTGCGCCAATTGTGTCTTCAATGTTTTTTTCCAAACATCAAGTCTATGAGGCATCAAGTATATTGGATACTGCTAAGCCAAACGATCAAAAGATTAAATTACAGCTTGGAAAATGCAAATAGGTAAATGCATTTTTTTAAGTAAATACAAATAACCTATAGATATTTATCAAGAACATGAAGTTGGTCATAAAATTCAGCATTTTGCATGTCCTATTGAGAAGTATTGACATTTAACTACCAAGAAGCAGATACAAAGATTTGTGAAGCATCGGAGGTCGAGTAACCGTTTAGGCAGTAAAGACAACTTTGTGAATAAGTACTGAAGGAGGTTTAAAAGGCTTTACTTCACTCGTTTTACCGGTAAAACAAGATGTTTCTGGCACAAGTTTGCCTACAAAGCTTAAACAAGACTTGTCTAATTGAGTGTTTTTCTGTTGTAATACCTATGTTAACAGTTTTCATCTTTTTTTTTACTGCCTTAGAAAATAGCCAAAATACTATTAAAAATAACCAACATTTTGTGAATCTATATTATTTTGTATCATATACTATCAACTCTGCTCTGTTCCAAGTCATTTTATATTTTTAATATTAAATTACAATTTTAGTTACATACAAATCTTTAAAATCTAAATAATAATATTATGTAATCATATCATTACTCCTTTCAGTTTCAAGTAAAATATACAAACCAAGCAAATAACATAAATATGTAAACAGTTTTAAAGGTAAGTTATAAGTTTTAAAAAGTGCACTTTCAAAAACAGAGAGAATTTACCACAATGGTAGCATACAAAACTAAAAGCATTGATTTCAAAATACCACCACGGCTCTAACACATTGATTAGACAAGCAAAGCCCAAACAAAAGCAAATCAACCGCAGGCCCAGACATAGGAAACAAAAGTGAGTAACCTGAACCTAGGGTTGGCAACCAAAAAATACTGAAAATGATACCGCAAAGTCGGTATCGATCACTTGGCTGAAAGAAGAACTACAAATTTTGAGATATTTGCCATTAGGGAATTTAATTTTAAGACTTCAATGGAAAGCTCAATAAAAGAGTTAATCGCAAATCCAATTCTGGAATAATTCATTTTGTATAGGAAACACGAAAGAAACAGTTGCAGTGTATTAGGTTGTTGGTCTGTCTTAATAAAGCTGCCTTCAAAAAATATTTCCCGAATACACAATTCTGGAATAATTCATTTTGTATAGGAAACACGATAGAAACATTTGCAGTGTATTAGTTTGTTGGTCTCTCTTAATAAAGCTGCCTTCAAAAAATATTTCCCGAATACACAATTCTGGAATAATTCATTTTGTATAGGAAACACGATAGAAACATTTGCAGTGTATTAGTTTGTTGGTCTCTCTTAATAAAGCTGCCTTCAAAAAATATTTCCCGAATACACAATTCTGGAATAATTAATTTTGTATAGGAAACACGAAAGAAACAGTTGCAGTGTATTAGTTTGTTGGTCTCTCTTAATAAAGCTGCCTTCAAAAAATATTTCCCGAGTACACAATTCTGGAATAATTCATTTTGTATAGGAAACACGATAGAAACATTTGCAGTGTATTAGTTTGTTGGTCTCTCTTAATAAAGCTGCCTTCAAAAAATATTTCCCGAATACACGGTGCAAAGTTCGCCAACCCTAACATAACGTGTCTAACTACCCGCAGTGCCTATTCTGAATGCAAGGGGTATTGTGCATTTGCATGCGCCGAAAGCCGCCAATCGATGCGTGCGGGGGTGAGAGGAGGATGCGAAGGGGAGGAGTGGTCACCCCTAGCCCGGACAAAGCCGTGTTGCGATAATTACAACTTCCTATGCCCATGTCCTGGATATTGGCAAAACCTTGATTTTGGTTGTAGTTAATTGGACCAGTAGATTATGGTTGACTCTGATGTAGGTAGAAAGAGGATCGAGATCACTTATTTATATTTTACATGTCTTTGAAATAATATGAGGATATCGTCGTTGATACTGCAATTCCACGTAACTGAAATGGTCCAATAGGTACCGCAAATTTCGACCTTACGTCAAATCATCGAAAGTGTACAACCGTGGTATTTAAAAATGTTAGTTATGCGAAATTGAACTATCGACAATATGTCATCCACATACCAAAACACTATTTGAGAAGCCGATGAAGAAAATGATGAATATACCTACTTGATATTGCATTGCTTAAAATTTCTTGCTGTATAAGGTATTACATAGTTTCTCGATTCTAAACTAGCTCATGATTGAAACTTCTGGCAAGTTTTCCTACTTAGTTTATGCGCCCGTTGCACTTCCGCAAAGTGAAAATCAACTCCTGCAATGTGTTGTTCTTTAACTTCAGCATTTACTTTACAATAATACAATTCTATTTTTGTTATATTAGCTTTTAGCCCGAACGTAGCACGTCTTCATCTTTCACATTTTTTAATTTTCTTTGAACCCCGTGTTTTTTCTCTCAACAATGGTAGTCTGTTTTTTTAAGCCGGGCTTAACTTCAACTTAAGAATTATATTGAGCCATATTTTACTTCCATTATTCTTGTTAAGTTTTTTCAAAGTTGTTTTATTTATAGCATTTGCGTATTTTAAAACTGTGTTTGAATATTTCTTGTTTGGTTCTGTCATTTGTGACTGCCGATTAATGAGCAGTTTCCCCAGAAAATGCTACTTAGCTGGCTTTATTAAGCTATTATAATGCTCTATCTTTGAATGTTCATACCTACACACTATTGAACAATCTGCTTTTGCGAAGCTTCCACCTTCCTCCACTGCTAATTATACTCATTCTCATCCTCATCAAGTAATTATCGTAATTTATTATGAGTCTGTAGTTGCCCCTTCTAATAGCTAACATAGTCTAGTCATTATTCCTCTACCCTTAGCGAATCGGTAAACGCGATAACAACCTTTGTTGTTACTTACATAATTTGGTTTATTATCTCACAGATTATTCTCGAAATACAAAAACAGGTTACAGACAACTAATTTATCAATTCCTTTGCTGTTTTGTTGTAAATGTAACAAAAAGCATACCAGATGACTGACGCATAAGGTCGTCTGCACCGGAATTTGTGAGCCATAGATCTTCTTTACAGAGTTTAGTTTTGAAGGTGACTAGACATTCGTTAATACTTGGAACTGGTGTAAAAAGTCAGTCGGTCAGTCGTAACTGTAGGAGCGTGTACCTACTTTACTCTCTGAACCCAACATTTTGCTCCTAAACACTCACTGAACTTGCTTCAAGTTTTTACCCCTCACGGTAGGTATATAGGATCGTTAAATGCAAGTCGGATAAGGTTGACCTCTTAACACACCAAACGCCGGAACTAAGTGAGTTTGGTTAGCTTCATAACTATGGTGCCGATTCCCTTGTTCACAAACTAAATTAAAATTAGGCATTTGGCATCTCTTACTACCAGGCAGCTGAAGAAAAGGACGTCGACAGACAATGACTAAGTTAGAGATGTCAAATTAGTTTTTAATCAATACGTTCAGAAATGACAACTATAATTTTATAAACATTTTAGATCAACTTAAATTGACAGCTCTTATTAATATATGTCTCTTTCTTGTTTTATTGGAGAGAAAGAGATATAAATAGCTTAAAATTAATTTAGTTCGTGCACAACAGAATTGACACCAGTGTGTTGGGGTAATAAGAGGGTAAACTTAGCTGAATATACTAAGTAAGGAGGTGAAGCATAGAAAGATGTAAAAAGTGCAGTCCACAAGTTATTTGATATACAAGCAGGTAATCTGCTAGCTACGTTGAAAAAAATGTTGTGATTGCGCTCTTTAACTTTTCTCTCTTAAATACGCACACAATAACGCTAATTAGCAGTGTAGTAGAAAGACAGATGAATATTTTTACCTATACACCACATAGCTTGAGTCTCGCAAGCTCTGCTATATCTGGATTGCGTTCAGTTTTGTTTATAAAATTCGCCAAGAGAAAAGAAGAAACAGCCAAGAATCTTGCGTTGGGTGTTTTAGCGATTTACGAAGTGGGCTTTCGGTATGTTCTTGGTTTGTGACTAAAGTGGGTAAACCACCCTTGGTTTATTAAAAGGCTCGGATGCCTTGCGGTCAATTTGATTCAAACCAATCGAGAATCGGATCGAGTCCTTTGATTGGAATCGTAGCGATATGAAATTGTTTGAACGTTTGTATCATGTTTTGTGAAACTCTGTTTGAATTAATCTACATGTAGAACTTTTGAGAATGTTTTGGACCTTCTGAATTTGCTGATTGTAAACCTAATTGCGAGAAGCTTGTTTCCAGCTTAGACTGATAAACGGTTACTAAACTGATTTAGAATAAAATAAAATTTAAAAACTACCCGACGAAAACTAAAACTACTTTCAAATATATGTTACTATGTTCTTCTAATATCATTGGAGTAATGTAATTCCAAATTTCGACTCCATCAGATCTATGGAAGATTCTTACATCCACACATCAACTACATAAGAACCGATAATCTTTATACGGCTGAAAAGATTTTCTTGAATAAGAAAACGTCATTAATCAAGTCTTCTATCAAACTAAAAAAAAACGAAATCAAAATCGGTTCAGCCGTTTGCGCGCTAAGCTGCCACAGACAGATAGATTCACATGTTAACCTCAACACCGCCACAGTCAGGTATAGATGACAAACTAAAATCGCCCAGCACGCCACATTCACGACTACATGACAGACGTGACAGACGAATTACGAGTCTATAGAATTACGTATAGAAACGTAATTCCATAGAGTAGTAATTACGTATAGAAACGTAATTCCATAGAGTAGCAATTACGTATAGAAACGTAATTCCATAGAGTAGCAATTACGTATAGAAACGTAATTCCATAGAGTAGCAATTACGTATAGAAACGTAATTCCATAGAGTAGCAATTACGTATAGAAACGTAATTCCATAGAATAGTAATTCGTAGCACGTTTTTCCTAGCGTGCGTTTGGTGTAGGTACTTTGACAAGCCGTGTGGTGCCGGTCGCGAATAGCACCACCCCATTTCTACCCATGGGTGTCCTAGAAGGCGACAGAGGGATATTGACCAGAGGATGGGCAGCAGCATCCTTCTGAGTACCATAACACCTACTGCGATCGCCAACATGCATCGACCAGCATGGCGATTATGACTGAACCCCCCTTGGGGGAGACCTATGCTCAGCAGTGAGCGTCTAAAGGTTGACATGATGATGATGACTTTGATAATTGTCACCACTATTTTTTAATTCAGATGTTTTGTTTAGTTTTTAAGGTTCTTTAGTCGACAAAATTACTTCATCATTCAGTTTTATTAAACAGTCCGCAAATCTACACTTCAAAAAAAATCTTCTATGTTTTTGGTGGGAAACTAAACACCACCGCTTCACTAAAATCATAGACAATTTCGAGCGGCCATTGTTGTTTACATCATTGGTTTTTTTTTTTTGTTAAACCAGAGAGTATTGAATTAACTTGAGCTGATCCTTTTCTTTCCTCTTTTGTTTTACCTCATTTCTTTCTTTTTAATAAAACACAAGTATTTGTGAGGGATACATATTCTCGGTTGCCCAACATTTTTCTCCCTACATTACATAGGTACACACAATGTAAGTAATCCTCTTATGCGGTAATTCTCAACGAAATAAAACAACGTTATGTTAGGGTAAGTCTTAGTAAAGAGAAGCTTCACAACGTGAGATACGATTGTTTACGTAGATATTGTGTTTTTCGAGAATAGATTCTAGAATTATGCGCGTTAAATGTGAAAGTGCTGTACCTATCTAATTGAGTTGCAATTGAACCAACCTGCGGATTAATAGAGATTATCAGTATTTTATTTTAGACAAACGTTATCGCTCTTACACGCGAGAGCGGCATGTTACCAACGGCAGAGTTAACTGCAGCCGTCGACATGCCAACTTCAAACGACGACGACGACGTCGGCAGCCGCTGATCTTTGAAGTTGGCATGTCGACAGCTGCCGCTGACGCGTGTCGACGGCTGCAATTACCTCTGCCGTTGCCAACATGCCGCTCGTGTATAAGAGCCCTTAGAAAGCTAGATGCTCAAGATGGTTAATATCGTTTTTATTATGAGGATACGCAGCATATTAATTTTTGCATCTAGCTTGGAAACCTAACTTCCTGAAAACACTGTAGAATCACATTTTTACATAGTGCCACTTTTTCAGACTTTATCAAAGCGTCCATATACGAGCGAGCGTTATTACCACTAAGACGATAATCTCGGGGTCTGCGATATTATCGCATGCGCAATAAAATAGAAATTATTCTACGTATAGATAGATATCTCAAAATCACCCCCGCCGATAATATTGCTCGTGTGTGCCTATAACCGTTATAAAAAACGTGACCTCTATAATACCGCGTCACTGTGTACAAAGGTACCCAATCTTTGCAAAGTACACCATTTTGTGCCCTTGACTAAAATAACGACCGTATCGGCACCATATTGACGTCTTTGTTAAACCCTCGACCAAAGCTTGACCAATTCTGTAAAGCTGGAACTGTTTGGTATTTTGTTATGGACATTTTCCTTTGCAATAGTTTCGGGTTAAGGTCGGCCATTTTCTTTTTTGGGTTAAGAAACAAAAGGCTGGCGTTTCCTTTTGTTGTTTGGAAATATTCTGCCTACTTTTGTGTTATTTGTGTGCTTAGTTATTATTTTTATTGTTGGCAATCTCTAATTATCATACAGGTATATTTTCTAAGGTTATCTTAGGTATCCCTGAAATCGGTGAAAGAAAACATTGTGAGGAAACCTGTAGAGCTATTCTGTACAATCTCCCTCGGTGAACACCTAGGTGAAGTGAGCTGTCATCCGTCTCAATGCTACGGATAGACAAAGCAGATGGACCGATGACAGCTCCCTTAACCTAGGTGTTCACCGAGGGAGATTGTATTAGAATAGACATACGGAACTATTTGTTATAAAATATATAATGTGAAAGAGGTATTGAGTAACCGTTGTGATCAATTTTAGTGCCCTCTCCTTATAAGAAGAGGCTGGCTATACTTATGCCCTGTGTCTATACTTGTGCCCTGTGTCTATACTTGTGCCCTGTGTCTATACTTGTGCCCCAATGGCACAATTATAGGCTGCTTTTAACTCTACATAGAATAAAACAAAGTCGCTTCCCGCCGTCTTTACCTCTGTACGCTGAGATCTTATAAACTCCTCGACGGATTTTAATGCGGTTTTCATCAATAGAAAGAGTGATTCAAGAGGAAGGTTTATACGTATAGTTTAATCTACATTGCACCCGTGCGAAGCAGGGGCGGGCCGTTAGTTATTAATATATAATGTTTATTTCTTGCACAGGTTTAGCAATTTGAGACAAAATAATCTGTTTTAATATAATAACTCCAATTTCATTTTATTGATTTATTTAAGATTATTTTTACCATGAATATAATTCTATTTGTTACATTATTGAAGTAGCCTTCACAAGAAAAATTTCAGAGCAAAATTCTTTTCAAAATTCCTAAATCCGTACCGGAAAAGGCACATCAACATTCAATATCTACAGAAAACCCTTTTTGTATATTCAGCGACATTATTTGGTCGTTGCTTCCTTTACATATTTCTAACATAACATTGAACCCTTTTTGGTCGACGACGTACTAAAATAGTAACAACAGAACTGTCATTAAAATTCGTTTAGTAGTTTTTGAGTGAAGCTCCCACAGAGAGTAAAAAAAGTTTTTCCCTTGTATTATGGTTTTAAAATAACTTGAAAGAGCCGATGTGTTTATACAATATTGTATAGTCAGCTATATAAATATTATTTAGAAGCTAAATGTTGATAAAAGCGACTTGAATCTTTATATTTCGCTGACTAAATATTCACAGAGTAAACGATTTGTCATTATGAATTTCTCTAAATATTTACTAACCGTGTGTAATATTATGTTTGTCATTGATAGCTCTAGTACTTCAATAACCAATCAACCAAATTAAAATATCGTTTACGTCGGTACGTAAACATACATTACAATATACCTGTGACGACTATCATATCTTCAGTTACGATCTTATTACTCATAACTTAGAAAACGAATAAGACCGTAACTTTACTAAATAAAATATGAAAGTAAACTGCATATATACATGTAGGTATGTAGATTTATATGTGCGTTATCATCCTCATGAATAATAATGTGTGTACCTAGCAGAGCGTTCCGTAACGTTTACAAAGTTAATGGACTGCGAAAAGGAGGTTTTTACGCGAAGAATTAATTTTACATGCTTGTGGAGATAATTTAACGGCGTTTGTGTATGCAATGTAGGTATATACCTAGCTAGAGATGAATCTGGACAGAAAAATGCCTTGTTTGCAGAGCAAGTATTATAAGGGTAAACTGTAGGACTACTGCGATTCTGAAAATTATTTCACAAATAGACAGCAACGTTACTCCTGAGGGCAAAATTTTATTACTAGCTGGGTGACGCATGTTTCCGTCTCGGACATATTTTTATTTTAATTTTTACTTTTTATAAGTTAATATTGTTATACAATATGTGCGGTCGCTTTTCGCGTGAATAAATGACTTTTCTTTTTTTCTTTCTTTGCCCACAACTTCGTCCGCGTGAGTGTCGGTTATCGTGGATGCAGGCGAAGTCGGGGAGTAAAAATTAGATGTCCTTCCCCAGGGTGCATGCTATCTTCATATCAAGGTCGGTCAATCGGTCGGTCGGTCGGTCAATCAAGGTCGGTTCTGTCGTTTCGTGAAAACGTAACAGACAGAGTTACTTTCGCATTTATAATATTAGTATGGATATAGTATACGAGTATATAGTATGGATTAGTATGGTTTAAAAGATATAGAGATCCGTAAGAAAGTTCTTTCTTGCCTACATATAACATTTGTGCTTTTTGCTCTTCATCCAATCTACCAAATTTATGATTGCTGACTTTTACAGATATGACAGATCGAATGTAATATAATACTTTTGGGGTGTTTCGGAAGGCACACGTAAGGGCAAGGTTACCCTATCCAAATTCTGCGAACATGGCTTATTTGTCTGTGTTCAACCTGGCATAGAACAGCTGCTATGACTTTATGACAAACTGTTATTGGCTAACTGACCTTTATCTGTTGACCTATTCTTCTACGTCATCATCTGCCTAGCCTTTTACCTTTATCTGTTGATCTATTCTTCTACGTCATCATCTGCCTAGCCTTTTACCTTTATCTGTTGATCTATTCTTCTACGTCATCATCTGCCTAGCCTTTTACCTTTATCTGTTGATCTATTCTTCTACGTCATCATCTGCCTAGCCTTTTACCTTTATCTGTTGATCTATTCTTCTACGTCATCATCTGCCTAGCCTTTTACCTTTATCTGTTGATCTATTCTTCTACGTCATCATCTGCCTAGCCTTTTACCTTTATCTGTTGATCTATTCTTCTACGTCATCATCTGCCTAGCCTTTTACCTTTATCTGTTGATCTATTCTTCTACGTCATCATCTGCCTAGCCTTTTACCTTTATCTGTTGATCTATTCTTCTACGTCATCATCTGCCTAGCCTTTTACCTTTATCTGTTGATCTATTCTTCTACGTCATCATCTGCCTAGCCTTTTACCTTTATCTGTTGATCTATTCTTCTACGTCATCATCTGCCTAGCCTTTTACCTTTATCTGTTGATCTATTCTTCTACGTCATCATCTGCCTAGCCTTTTACCTTTATCTGTTGATCTATTCTTCTACGTCATCATCTGCCTAGCCTTTTACCTTTATCTGTTGATCTATTCTTCTACGTCATCATCTGCCTAGCCTTTTACCTTTATCTGTTGATCTATTCTTCTACGTCATCATCTGCCTAGCCTTTTACCTTTATCTGTTGATCTATTCTTCTACGTCATCATCTGCCTAGCCTTTTACCTTTATCTGTTGATCTATTCTTCTACGTCATCATCTGCCTAGCCTTTTACCTTTATCTGTTGATCTATTCTTCTACGTCATCATCTGCCTAGCCTTTTCTCAACTATGTTGGGGTCAACTTCCAGTCTAACCAAATGCAGCTGAATACCAGTGTTTTACATGGAGCGACTGCAAATCTGAACTCCACAACCCAGTTGTTGGGTAACAGTGTTACTGGGTTGTGAGCTTAGAAAATCTGACCAAGGGGTATCGTGTTACCGTAACACGATACCCCTTGGTCAGATTTTCTAAGTTCTGTCTACCTATAACGACTGTCAAAGATCTACGAATGACAGCCGGGACCAACGGCTTAACATGCTTCCCGGGGCACGGAAGGTTCTCAGTATGAAATCAATGGTCACCCATCCACGGACCGACCGCAGCAAGGGTAGCTTGGCATCATGTCCGGTCAATCTGCAAGCTCCTCTTCTTCTACATATTCAAAATCTTTCTAACGTATATTCTACCTTGTTTCAGCCATGAGCCGGAGGGTGGCGGTCGGTGCGGGGATGGTCCGCTAGCGCGCGCCATGCAGCCCGCGCCACCGGGCGGCTCGCCCAAGAGGCACCAGTCATCAGCGCCTGCGCATGGTAAGACATACTACCGCCAATCTACAATGGGCCAGCATGGTTGGTGATGTCCTCTTTGTCTATCAAATTGAAGGGCTTTTTTAAGCAAGGCTTTTGATCTGGTCATTACCAGCAAACAAAAACTTATAGCGTTACTTAGATAATTACAAATAAGTAACGACGGCCAGTGTTTCTCTCAATTTATACCCTGACAGCCCCAAGAAATACTACACCACACATTATCGAACTAAATGGAAACGTATAGGTACAATTAATGTATGTACTTATAACATTTTACAAACAGAAGTTGACTTGCATTTACGTTAAGTTAAAAATAATTATAGCGTTACCTCGAAGTTTTTAAATAAGATCGAACTGCCAAAAGAAACCAGCCAAAGAAAAGAACCGATGTCCCTCTCCCATAACCTTCCTATTACTGCCCTGACATTCCCGAAAAATATTACACACACACACTCTATCAAACTAAATGAAAACGAATACAATCCAAACATTGCACTGTGAGAGGCCTTTTACTAAAAAAAACCTGACAAGTGCGAGTCGGAGTCGCCCACCGAGGGTTCCGTACAAATGTGTATAGTTTTAAGCTTTTTACTAACAAAAAACCTGACAAGTGCGCGTCGGACTGGCCCACCGAGGGTTCCGTACAAATGTGTATAGTTTTTAGATTTTCCCCTGTACTTGTAGTATATGACGATATTACTTGCCAAATGTCATAGTTCTAGGGCAACGGAAAGTACCCTATAAATTTTGATTCCCTTGTGAGTGTCGAAAAATACAGGTATCTTTTTTTTTTCGTTATCTTAGATGTTTGATTTTTTCACTGCTTCAAGGAACTGTATGCCTGAGTATATGGTTTTAATTTCAACTCGATACCTCCACACGTTCCTGAGATAAAAGGCCTTGACAGACAGACGGACAGACGGGAAAGTGATCCTATACAGACAGGGTTTCTTAAACTTTTTATAGTCACGGACCACTTTCACAATTTAAACAATTCCACGGACTCCTTTGACAGTGGGGGGGATATTTTAGGAAAAGAAAACAAGCGTTATTTCGAGTTCATGGCTTGACGAAGAAATGCACAGTTTACTACAAAATTTCCTAATAAATATTGTTAACTGTTAATAAGTTAATTGCCCTACTGCGGACCCCTGATGTATGTAAATGTAATCTTCCGACCGGATTTCGCTCACGGCGGCCAATCTCAATGGAGACCAGCCAAGTACGCAGAAGATATTATAGTGCACAAGAGTGTGCGCAAACACAGGTGCACTCCCTCTTCCCTCACTCTCATAGTTCGGTGGGACGACAATCCGACACGACCGGAGAGAGATCAGTCGCAGGACCAACGGCTTTACGTGCTTTCCGAGGCACGGGGGTGTTACACCGCTAACTTCCAAACTCCGGGCTGTTAAACTGAGAAATTCTTAATAGAAAAACCCAATAACACTTTGTCCGACCTGGGAATCGAACCCAGGACCCCACGCTCAGCAGTTGCGCTTGCGACCACGAGACCAACAGGGCACCCCCCCCCCCCCAACCCCTGATACATAATGCTACTGTCCCCCAAGGGATCTTTGGACCCCACTTTAAGAACCCTGCTATAAGGGTTCCATTTTTTCCTTTTGAGGTACAGAACCCTAAAAAGCTGCCTTTGTTTCCAGAAATCCGATTACACGCACTCCCCCTTTCCGCCTCATTCTACCTTCTTCCTGAAGGAAGTGGAGGACCGGTTCCTCCACTAATATATAACAGCCTAAACGACGGGGAGGCGTTTGTCTTTTTTTAATGAGACGAGCTTTATAGTACCACACTTTTAATTAAAGCATTGAACGCGTTACGTGTGTGAAAAAGTTGTAGTTACCACAGTTTACGTCGGAAAATCTTTTTAGAAAGGATTTTATAGTTACTTTTTTGCCGTTTTTTAAATGACTTTGGAAATAATGTGGTTTTTGCATACGATATTGTTGTTTATGTCGGAGGTGGAGCAGAGATTTTAATTAAAAGAGCAATTTATTTTAAAACAATAGAAAATAATTTCTTATGCATATGCCGCCTTATTCAGCAATTTCAATTCAGCTTTTGTCTGTAGAAAATACCCATTTTTTATAGCACTAATTTTGACACAGTAATTTTGACGCAGAAAGCTGAACAGATGCGTCTCCGCGTGAATTGGTTTTAAAAAAAGGAAAGAATTTAACTGAAATAAAGGATACATTTATTAATTCACTTTGTAAGAGCCATGGGCAGACCCGTCCGTTTGGAGTTCTAACGCTAAATGCCAGTTCTCATGATCTCATGCAGCTTACTCTTATCTGTCAGCGCCTGCTAGGCGCTGATATATCTTTAACCCTTGTAGACGGTGTATAACAGTACGCATCTCCATACTATACCAATGTTTTTTTTTATGGACTAAAACTAATTAATGCTGTTTAGCTGAATAATAGCCAAATACTCAAACGCTACTCAACTTTAAAATGCCGTTAAGTCTAGTACAGTCACAGTCACTCTGACACAAAGTGATAGAGACAGTAGGTACGAGATTTAACGGCATCTTAACATTGAGTAGCGTTTGGGTCTAGTTAATCCGAATGTAAGTACCAATTGTTTAGTACTAAGACTTAGTATGTCCTTTGGTTAAGCCACTGACGATGTTGTACCTACATACAGTTATACTTTCTTTCTATAGAGGAACGGATTTTATATTTTTGAAATGTCTATGGTCTATGTTTTTTGAATATATAGTAGGTAGGAAGGCCCGTAGTGCGGTGGTAAGGCCCAAGCTAAGGCCAGAATTTTTTATTGTTAATGTACAGGCTCAATTTGTTCGCAGAATTTCCTTTCAGCAATAACCATAATAACCAATATTTAGAGTACTAAGCCACAGGGGTTGGGCACCACGCCTATAACGACACGCCTCACAGCGGTTTTTAATTTACTGTGCGTTTTATTAACCCCATTACTTAGGTGACATCAATTTAGCTGGTGTGTAGGCGCAGCCTTTTTAGTGGAATTGATCAGGATCAGCTGACAGCAAACAGGCTTTATTCTGGGGAATTTTAGAGTGGCATTGATATATTGAAAAATTGGGTCGCTTTCATTAACTAAATTATACTCGGAACTTGATCAAAGAGCGGTTTATTTTTTGTTGTACTACCGACCCGTCCCGGTTTTGTACGGGTAATATCGTCATATTTCAATCATGAACCAATTTACACAAACCCTTAACAAATTATACCCCTAACCTAACTCAAAAACTACTGAACTAATTTCCATCCAATTTCAATTTTAATTTCTGAACAGATTTTCTAAGTTCAGTAGTTTTTGAGTTTATCGCGAGCAGACAGACAGAGAGACGCGACGGGGGGCTTCGTTTTATAATATGTAGTGATGTAGAAGCTACATTATTAAGAAAAACAGTCGTGCCTATTAATTAATTCAATACGGTTTTTTTTTTATTTTTATTTACTCTTTTAGCTGTTGTCTTTAGGCTTTTCGTTATTGTAAAGTAAGGTATTTAGGTAATAAAATACATCTTCATTAAAACTCCAAGAAAAGACTAATCAATGTTACCTACTTCTTCTCTCTCAGTATTGTCAATACACAGCTCACATTGCATTAAATAAAAGATACCGACTTTCATTTTAAACTCGATTTATCATCGATTCTCAGTAAAATCTCTCTCCATACATAAATCATGGAACGTGACAAGAATACCTTAACAGCTGTGAAAGTGTCTGCCATAAACATCTGGGCCCATAGTAGTCATCCAGCCAATCGCCACCTCGGAGTGAGAATTAAATTGTTCATTTAATTGGTTGTAATGATGCTGCATAGTAACAAACATCTAGGTCAAATTTTTGTATGCATTTTATAGATTTTTGTAGGGAGAAAGAAAGATCAAAGGCTAGTTTTTTTGGATAAAAATTCTTATTTAATAGCATTTTATTTCCAATTGAACTTAATTCAGCCAACACGAGTAAAACCCAAAATATCTCAAAAATTAAAAATGCCAAATGTGTTACGTTGCTATCCAACAGTTCAATGTTCGTCCCAAAATTAATAATAGAAGAATTAAATAACAAATAGAAAAAAAAATCTGGAAAAGTTTAAACCGACTCCGTACCCGGGTAGGGTCGCAGCAAAGAGAATCTTCAAAGGTCGGTTCTTGCGATGATGCCAACTTTCAGTGCCAATGCGGCGTCTATCCGCAGACCATGGTCCATCTTCTACTTTGCGCCGCATGCCCTATCACCTGCTCAAGTGCGGACCTTCCGCTTCCGATTTCTTCAACATTACTTTGAACCTTCTTCATCTTCTTCAGGCGGCGGAGCAGGCGACCAATCCACGCTGAAAGTCCACCTCCCCAACGGTGGCTTCAACGTGGTGCGCGCGTCTGCAGACGAAGATGTGAGGTCTGTGCTACGGCTCCTGGCTGCGAGACTAGCGGCCGGCGACAGAGTATACACGTCCTGCTTCGCGCTGCGAGCCAAGAGGCTCACTACTGGCAAGGTATGTGGATAAATTTATGATATGACAAATCCAGGTCTCCAGCAACCATATTTTTGTTCGAAACTGGTCCTAACACGATTTCCTAAGGAAATTGGAGCGTGGACTCTTTAACTGAAAAAAAATATAACCCGACTAAAGCCGGACCGCTGAACTGAGACCGTTCCTGAGGTAGCTGCGCGGTGCGGGAGGGGTGATAGTTGTCACAAGTTGACGTATCAGTGAGCACTCGTATCACGTCACCATACCCCTCCTGTACCGCACAACTACCTCAGGAACTGTCAGATAAGTGGTCGGGCTATAGACGGGAATGCCAACATTTTTGGTTAGATTTTTGGTGCAAGAGCCGGGTCTTAAACTAAGCACTCCTTGCTTAGGCGACCATCAAATGTATCTACATACTGCGCTAACGGCTTTACGGCATGAGATATCATGATTATGTTTTACAAATACTGACGATATCATTGTTTCCATCTTATATTGCCATCGACACGCTAAGAGGGAGTTTCCATATGAGTTGAAAAGACTGGTTTAAGAGCTTTCCCACTTGCCATCGTTCAATTTCATTTACCATTTAACCTTATCCATATCTTCAAATTTAAAATTAATCCTCGACAGATTCGCTGGATCCACCAGGACACGCCGGTATCGGAGCTGCTCACAAAATGGCCGGCGAGCGAGTGGAGGCTCGAGCTGCGCGTGCGCTACCTGCCCGCCAACCTGCGCGATCTATGCGACGCCGACCGAGTCACCTTCCATTATTATTACGACCAGGTGGGTTCGCTTCTTCAATAAAGTAAGGTCAGAAGACCAATTCCCGTAATTAAAAACGTAACCTCATCTTATCATGTCAACCTTCAGACGACTGCTGCTGGGCATAGGTCTCCCCCAAGGGGGGGTTCAGCCATACCAGATGCATGTTGGTGATCGCAGTAGGTGTTATGGTACTCAGAAGGACGATGCTGCCCGTCCTCTGATCAATATTCCTCTGTCGCGTTCTACGACACCCACGGGTAGAAATGGGGTGGTGCTATTCGCGGCTCCCCACGGAAATCTCATCTCAGCAACAATCAATGTCAAAAACTTGTAATAAAAGGAGAAATTAGAGACATTTTTGATAGATTGAGACTTTCGAACGTTCTTAAAAATACGAGAAATGCCCTTTGATCTCGAGGGGGCATTACTGTCTTGGAAATATCTATCTGTAGCTGGTGAAAACTTTTCGAAGGGACTGGGTTTCAATGAGTTAACTACAGTTAATAGGCACCTATGGGAATCCAGTAGGTATACGAGAAGCACTAGGTCGATGTGGCGACGCTTGTGGAAGGCCTATAACCAGTACAGAAAATGTAGTACAAAATCAAATAAAAATAAAGCTATATAAAAAATTTAATATCACTATACCTTAATGTTAAATACCTTCGATGTTTCTCTCGATAACTAGAAAACCTTACAGCTAGTATTACATTTATGTTTAGTAGCCTTACGTTTAAGTTCACAAATAAATAGCTAAATAATGTCGTTTTGTTTTCCAGGTGCGACACGACTACCTCAACGCCAATCATCCTATGGTAGACCAGGATTTGGCGATACAAATATGTTGTTTAGAAATTAAGTAAGTATAACTACCTATATTTAAATTATAAATAGACCTGATTCCTGAACTTGACTACTTTCACCAATCAAATTGTTTCTAATGCCTCGTTGGGCTAGTGGTCTAAAGCGCAACTGCTGAACGTGGTTACGGGTTCGATTCCAAGGTGGGTTGAAGTGCTACCAGGTATTTCTCAATTGCAGTTTACGAAGATTTGAGTTAAGTCAATGGCAATAATAAAAACCATTTATTTTCAGGTAACAAAGACCCATAGAAAAATACCTTAACTTAAGTATACGTATAACAATATATACTACTCCTACAATTAAACATGACTGTTCTTGGTGGTGTACTAAACACCTCTGCCAAACCGTACACGTAGGTAACACAAGCCGTGACGTTTAGAAACGTTTCTAGTAGGTACTGATCAAAAATATTTTCGTAATATAATGCTGTATTGTTCAGAAATGTTTCTAATATAATGCTGTACTGTTCAGAAATGTTTTTAATATAACGCTGTACTGTTCAATTTTTTTTCTAATATGACGCTGCACTGGTCAGAAATGTTTCTTACATAATGCTGTACAGTTCAGAAATGTTTCTAATATAATGCTGTACTATTCAAAAATGTTGCTAATATAATGCTACACTGTTCAGAAATGTTTGTAATATTATGCTGCACTGTTTAGAAATGTTTCTAATATTATGCTGTACTGTTCAGAAATGTTTGTAATATTATGCTGCACTGTTTAGAAATGTTTCTAATATTATGCTGTACTGCTCAGGCACGTTTCTGATATTAAACTTCTGTACAATTCCAGATACTTCTGTAAGGATATGCAAATATCTCTGGACAAGAAGTCCAACATCGAATACTTGGAGAAAGAGTTCGGTCTGCACAAGTTCCTGCCCAAATCGGTGCTAGACGCCATCAAGCCCAAGGTGCTGAAGAAGGCTATACAGCAACAGTTCAAAAAGGTAAACAGACAACTGTTCCATTATACAGGGTGGGGAAGGCAATAGCACAAAAAATGATCATGGTAGGATTTGATAATTTGGTGTAATTAATTTTATTGAGCATTCATAATATTAAATTATGACGCCACAAGTTGCCGCTCTTCTGGTCTTTAGATTTTGTTTTTAATTTCGTTTTTAGCATTCATTTGATAGTTTCAAAATATTCTTATGAACTAGTATTACCAGTATTTTAATTTTTTGTCGTTTCGTCGTCCCCACCCTGTATAGGTATCGTAAAATGCTGTAACATTGCCTACATGCTGAACATTGCCTACATTCTAAAAAGTTGAATTATTGCCGCTGAGAAATGTTTTTTGGCATGTAGATAGCAAACTTGCTTTTAGTAATACCATACACAGCAAAAACATTTCTCAGCGGCAATAATTTAACTTTTTAGAATGTAGGCAAAGTTACAGCATTTTACCGGTACTCCGTTTGCGCTAACCCATACATACCCATACCTTACATTTTCAATTAATTTCCAGGTGGCGAACTTAAGCGATACAGAATGCATGCTAAAGTACCTCGACACGATGCACACGCACTACGGGTACGATCGGGAAACGTTCACGGGCGCGCTCGGCACTGGCTGGGCCATACCTGTGGAGCTCGCCATTGGACCTTTCATAGGTAAGTCATCTTTAGCCGGAAGATGTCCACTGTTGGACAAAGGCCTGGGTGCCGTAATCCCCACGCTTGGCGGCGTGTTTGGGATCGCAGTGAGGTGGTTAAGTACACGGACGGTGCTGACTTCCGGATTTTCCCTTAGTCGCCTTCTAGGGTACCCTCGGGATTAAAATGGGGGGTGCTATTCTGGCCCGGACACCTCACGGGAATTATCATCATCAGCCTAGCCGTTTTCCAAATACGTTGGGGTCGGCTTCCAGTCTAACCGGATGCAGCTGAATACCAGTGTTAAACATGAAACTACACTGTCTGACCCTCACAACCCAGTTACTGGGTAACAAGATAATCCTTTGTTAAGGGTGCGTATTCGATTTAGCGCAACTCAAAATCTAAACGATTGCTAGAACGGCGTAGCAGCATTGACACACACTAGTACAACACAATGGTCTGCTTGTGTGCATCAGAAAAAAATAAGCACGAATCATTGAAATTGATCGGTAAACGACAGGCGCGATGTTTTACAGTGCTTCTTAAAATAATTGTCTAAAATAAATGAGTTCGTTTAACACACTGAAAAATTCTGTATATTAAGCATAACCTTTATTTTCATAAAATAAATATATCAGTTATGTTTTTATTCAAATACTGGTGTAAAAAAATTTACAAAGTGAACCGTTTTTGTACTTTTTTCAACATTGTTTTTTAATACATAATAGTAATATTTTCGTAATTTTGGCTCTGTAGTTGACTTTAGGACTGTATATACTGTTGGAAAACGCATAATACATAATATTTTGGCATACTGTAATGGTTGTATTCGTCCTGAAAGTTAACTCTGACGTCTATTTTCGTAAAACGCTAAGAAAGGATGGTCTTCGCTTTAAAAAACCATAATTAAAAATTATACTTTTACTCTGTAGCTGTCTAAATCAAGACTTAATCTTTCTTAAAACTGTAATTGTATTTAAATAATCTGCTCACATCATTACGATATTGATCTGGGTAAAACGCAAAAACATGAAGTTTTCGTCACGAATCGAATACACGCTCTTAAGACTGGTTGCTCACCTTTCTGGCTTCTAACTACCCATTACGACAGTAATCTACGAATGGCAAGCGGGGACCAACGGCTTTACGTACTTTTCAAGGTACGGAGGGAACTCGGTATGAAGTGGATCGTCACGCATCCACGTCGTCACTTTTAGCTGTCATTTACCAACGCAATTGACTAACTATTTATTGATTTCATCGAAATTTTTGAAGTGAAACTTCTATATAGACGGGTGTATTAGGATTTTTCTGTCACGAAAAAGCGTTACGACCGCGTGGAGTGGGTACACGATATATCGGGTGGTGAGAGGCGGCAGCGGCTTGTCCGTTGAAGTTTCACTTCTACTATGTGTCCCAGCACACATTTTCGTTTTTTCTTTTTTTTAGGAAATTGAAAATTAATCGACTTTTAAGGGAAATGTTATGTCTTTGAATTATTAATTATTGGTTTTATCTACGCAATTGCTGTTCTGATGGTTTGATAGATTAGTCTTCTCATCTTCTGTCACGGGAACATCGAAAACAACCGAATGCTGGCGTATTCGCCATTCCGATCTAAAGAGCATCTAGGGAGGGGATGTCATTGGTCACGCCTATTTGTCGAATAAATGTGAATGTGTAAGTAAAAAATGTATGGCTCCCTACAAAATGGTTGAACTGAATGGTGCTGATTCACGCGTCATGTTCGTAAACGGGCGCTGTCAGTAGAGATTGGTCAGTTCTTATCTGCCATGGACTTTATCTTGCTTCTTTTTTATGTTTTGTATTGCTAGATTACCTTCATAGTTTTCACATATAAAAGCAGAAAGAATCATGTAACCAGTAAACTTTATTTAAAAGAGTGTCCGTGGAGTTTCACGGACACTCTTTTAAATAAAGTTTACTGGTTACATGATTTTCTTCTCCATAGAGACCTACTCTACGTTTTGGAATGAGCAACTAGCTTCAACTCTCTGACTAACTGATCGACTCCTTGACAATTCAAAAGTGCCTGTAAATGGTTTAATTGAAATAAATGCTTTGACTTTGACTTTATTAAAAATACTATGTTTGGTTCCAGATATCTCGTACGTGTCGCACAAGGCGGGCGAGCCGCCCACCTACACTAAGATCGCGTCGTTCTGTGACATCGTCGCCGTGCAGACGCTCAAGTCCAACTGCACGCAACAGTCACAAACACAGGTAGCGAAGCGAATTTCTACAAAGCTTACTTAGATTTCAAACGAATATAAACCTTATCTTATGTATATAAGGTTCATAACCGAATGTGATCACGCGTTTTATACGAATATGAGCATTAATATAATAATAATATGTGCGGACATTTTCATACACGGCCATCTGACCCCAGACTAGGGAGACCCTGTACTATGGGTGTCAGACAGCTGATATACATAGGTACACAAATACATTTTTTTTGTAAATACATACATATATAAACAACACCCAGACACAAGGCAAACACAAGTGCTCATCACACAAATGTTTACCTTGGGCGAGAATCGAACCCGCAACACGCTGCGCAGCAGTCGATCGCTCAGCCACTGCGCGAACCGTGTCGTCGAATTTTTTTTCATTAACTGAATATGAACCAAAGTTCATAATTGTGTGAAATACTTATTGTACTTAACTGTATGTTTTATAAAGTTCAGCCTTAGTATTCGTCCAGACCGAAATGAAAAGTACATTCTGTCGGCACTGAAGACTACTTTTCATTCGTGTTTTATAGAGCAAAGTTGTGTAAAAACGTCTGCTCGGGCGTTTTCTTTCAGTTACGTTTGTCGGTTAAGACACTAATGATAAGGTTTATTTTGTTTCTCTTTGGTGCACGCTGGTTCAGAAGTGGTATTCAGATTAAAAAAATATAGCATTCTGGTTAGAACCTGGTGGAACCTATGCCCCGCCTGGGTGAGGACTTATTAAAATAGGCTTCAAAAAATCATACTGGTGTTTATGAGATTTCCAAAGAATAATCTCTCCTAGGTGGGCGAGATGATCTAGCGAGGGCTGGTTCGAGGCGGCGAAAGAAAAAACCTTGGAAAGACTCAGGGGACACCTTTGGGCAGCAGTGGGACACAGCGGGCTAATAAAAAAGAATCCTAAAATCTACTCAGTTCCTTTAACAAAATAACTTTTATTTTTCTAACAAATAATATCGTGATATTTATTTCAGAGCGGGTCGTGCGGTAAGGCAGCGTTGCAGTTACGAGTGAAGGGAGCGACGGAGACGCTTACTATTACGTGCAGCAGTGTTGAGGTGAGCAGAAATAGTCTTTAATTAGATTTATGTTCAAGAATCATTTTACAATGACTGACCGAGCCAAGACAAACTTGGAAAGGTTGATCGAGATTTATGCGTCAAAACATAATTTGTGAAACCATTATGTTTTTGCTTTGAATAGAAGCATCTTATAAGAAACTTATAGCTTAAAATAGAGAATATTTAAACAAACTGTAATTTCGGGCCAGTAAACCTTACTAAGGGCCGGTTTTTTGATCCGTAGTTAACTCAACCAATAGTTAAAAATTGATACTAATGGTTAAATTTCGGCAAAATGTGTTTTTCGAGCAATTGTTAGCAATGGTCAAATAAATAACTATTAGTTAAAAAAATTAACCACCCAACATTGGAGGGTTAACAATATGGCAGATAGTTAACTCAAGCATAACATCTGTTTTGTACAAGTTTTTTTGTTGTCAATTTCTGAAGTATTCTTTGTATTTGTACAGGTAGTCAATTCTCATTTTTTTTTGTGATAGTATCATTAATTTAAGCATAGTTAGATACTTTGATATTACGTGACGATGATATTTTTGTGGAGTACGTGGTAATGAAAAGGCCAAAAGTTTTTAGAACACATGTGGGTTAGCTTGGGCACCTGGGATAGATGATTTTTTTGTGGAGTAATTACGTGGTAATGAGAAGGCCGAAAGTTTTAGACCACATGTGGGTTAGCTTGGGCACCTGGGATAGTGAAGACTTTTGCCAACGATATCGGTTATCGAAGGAAACAGTTCTGTAGTTAGTTGGTGAAATTGGAGCCTACCTACATACCCCGCAAGGGGTAGGTAGATAATGAAAATAATTATATTATACATAAAAAAAATACGTACAATATAATTACACAGAGAGAAATTTTGTAGTATAAAATGAAGTTGGTTAACGCAATATTTTTAAAACGTACTATATTTCTAGGGTTAATTAATCTCTTCTCGGGTCTTGATCAAATCAAATAAAATAAAACACACCAGCCTAAACATCAGTTTAGGTGATGTTTAGGCTGTCAAGTGTCAATAAGGCCTTTTTTGGTTTCGGTCACTCGTTGTCACTTAAAAAACTATATGGCAGGTCATTTTAAGGAAATTACTTGTCCTTACACTGGCAACATTATAACCAATGGTTAAATTTAACTATTGTCAAAAAAGATATTGAAAAACGTTATAGCCCTTTAACCATTAGTTAACCAGTTAACTTTGGTTAATCTAACAAATGGTTATACTGTGTTTGACCACGGATCAAAAAACCGGCCCACCTATATTCCCGTCTTTTTCTTGCACTCGTAGTTTGACAGTTGTGCGACCATGCAATAGAAAAAACAAGTGGAAGTGCCCACGCAGCTACCCCCATGTGTCACAATTATGCGAAAAACATGTAAAATAAGAACAACCTTCGTCAGTTGTAATAAGTCTTAATTTTGTTTGAACAATAAATGAGCTTCTCGTCAAAGTTGATAGTATTATACACATTTTTTCGCATAATTGTGACACGTGCGATTGCGCTGTGGGGGCACTTCCACTTGTTTTTTTCTATTCCGTGTGTGCGACAGTGACAGGAACATTATGTTTATTAAGTTGTCATTATTTGTTTCTTGTTGCAGGCTGCAGAAAGTTTAGCTGATTTAGTCGATGGATACTGTAGACTGGTCACAGAATCACAGACATCTTTATGGAATAGAACGAGTAAGTATTTCAATACTATTCACCATAATACTGATTTGTAGTCCGCGCTTATCTTGCGTTTGTTAGAACTAGAAGTATGATAAAGATTTTCATTCAGCTGTCATTTAACATATTTATCTCTTGCAAGCAACCGTTTGGAAGCAACTTAATTGTCAATGTAAAAGTAAGTAGCCAAATGATAATTTAATAATATTATAGCCAGTTAATTCGCTGAATGAATAATTCTCTAAATTATTAACCTTTTTATTGAAGTAACGTTGTTTATTATTGTAATCATTCAAAAAGAAGAACTCTTTGAAAGTTTCTTTTTTGTATGTTTTTTTTGTGTATTGGCGTTGTCATCTACCAAAGTATGACCTAAAATATTAACTATGCGACCATTGTGTTTCCATTTCTCTAAACTACAATTAACTTTGGCAGCGGAGATGAGCAGTAGTTCATCTGAAGGCAAGACGAGCTCGTGGGAAGCTAACACCGCGACACTGCTGTCTGAAGACTACGCGGAGATTGTTGATGATGACGCTGATTACTCTACACCCGCCGGTAACAAACATACTATGTTATTTATTCATTTGTTATATTTTAAAGAAAGCTTACAGGCTAATTGTTAATTGTCTGTACGTAGTTATACACTGATACACAGGTAATATAAGGAACAACTGATTTGCGTTGACTATAGGACTCTTAGTTAATTTATATTTCGATTTTGGGGCCTGAGCTTATTTCGAGGACCGTTAAAGTCTATTGTCAAACATCAACAGTCTTATTACAAAAAAACAAATAAACCTTGGTTTAACCTGGACTATCAAGTCCAGGCTTATCTGCAAAACCATGGACTAAATTTGTTCGTATTACAAAACTTAAATAAACCATGGTCTTCTTAGTACCGTCATTATAGTTTAAATATCAACCACAGATTAATACAAATATCATTCGTTCACCATGACATCATTCTATTGCAACGTTCCATATGCCCAGAAAAGAAAAAGTTTTGATAATACGCTAATGATTATATGATGTTTAGGAGTGTTCAAAATATTAAGACCTGGTTATTTTGCATGGATATAAACAGTATTTAGTCATTCGTACTAATTTCTAAAAATACAACAGTACTTATAACGAAACGTAACATTCTCGCGCGATATATTATAGTATATGCTATACTTACTTGGCATGCTTTTCATTCATCATCCTTTATATTGGTTTTTAACAAATCGATCTACTTGATTCGTTTTTATAGACTTAACTTAAAATAAAATATTAATTTTCATAATATTTTGACACTTCATATAAACAGACTAGTCATGACTACCGTTGCTAAGTAACGCCCAGTTTTATATAACTTAAATTCTCTTCATTAATATTTGATTGTATTTTTTAAATAACTCTCGAGCATCTCTAGTTAAATCTTCTCTCATTAGATCCACTATTTTCATTGCATAATGTTTATTATACCTATACTTTTACCTGAAATCTTCATCGGATAATTCCACGAAGGGATTGACTCGAATACAATTTTTGTTGTGTCGGCGTGGCATTTCCAACCACTCAGGGGTTTCAGTATCCTCAATATCAATTAAATCGACCATGTTAATATCAATTTTAGAGTTAAAACAACATAACACGATGAAAAAGATGATATGACCTAAAAGAGAAACTGACAGATCCAGTTTAAACCATCGTAAAACTAGGGGTCGTCGAGGTTTAGTTTTAGACCATGGTTTAGTCTATGGTTTAACGAAAAACCACGTTTTGTAATACCATTTTTGTTTAGACCGTGATTTAGAAGACGAGGTTTTTTAGTTAAACCGCTTTTTGTAATAAGACTGCAACAGTCTTATTACAAAAGAAGGTTTATATTTAAAGCAGGTTTAAACCATTGAGCCATTTTATGTATTTCGAACCTCATTCTGACTCTGATAAAGTTTTTAATATAAAAACAAAATTTAAAAAACGAAAAATAAAATTAAAAAAAGACGTTGTTCCACACTAGGAATTTCTCCTGTATCGTGGCACAGACGGGTATTTTGACAATTTACGCGGCCAAAATTATTTTATGATCTTATTCTTTTCTAAAGGTTATAACTTAGTAGAAAAAATACTTAATGTGATTTATAAAGAGGTTTTGTTATTAAATATCATTGGGTTCCCCAGGCATGAGAAGCGCGATAGTTTCTTGGAAAAACACTCCATTTTTCTTCTTTTTAAGCTTCTCAAACAACTTATAAGAGGTACACTACTCTCACCCCTCAACCCTCAATTTTGGCCCTTTCATAGAGGCAAAGGCTCAAGTGGCTGCCAAAAAGCTGGGGATCCTAGCAAAGGTGAGACGGTACTTCACGCCGGAACAGCTGCTTAAACTTTATCAAGCGCAAGTTCGATCGTGTATGGAGTACTGCTCTCATCTTTGGGACGGATCTGCCAGATACCAGCTTGATGCCCTAGAGTCAATTGAGAAACGAGCCAAGAGGGTCATTGGCAATGATAGGCTCGTCGAGTCAAAGCTCCAAAGTCTTGAGCATCGACGCCGAGTTGCTGGCCTGTCGGTTTTCTATCGGTTGCATTTTGGGGAGTGTGCGACGGAATTGCATAATTTAATTCCGCCGAGCCCGTTCCATCATCGGACCACAAGACGTACGGCGATGCGCCACCGGCACACGGTGGACATCCCACCCACACGCACGAAACGTTTTGGGAATACATTCATTGTGCGTACTGCTAAGGAGTGGAATTCCCTGCCTGAGTCTGTGTTTCCTGATAGCTACAACCTGGGAGTCTTTAAGGCAAGAGTGAATAGGTTACTTCTAGGCAAGCGTGCTCCATCTTAGACCGCATCATCGCTTCCCATCAGGTGAGATAGTGGTCAAACGTACGCCTATCAATAGATAAAAAAAAAAAAAAAAAAAAAAACTGCCGAGGTAGGTACCTCGTGAACCTAAAACAAATACCTTTTTTAGAATTATAAGAATTACAGTAATTTTTTTGTACATTGCTCAAAAAAAGTTCAAATTATCGAAACATAACGTATCCGCGCTTATCCGCGGCAGTGTTTTTTATTTTTTACTACTTGAAGCTTCAAACTTTCATTTGTTTATGGAATTACGGCAGGATCTAACTTGATAGTATAACAAATAGACGACGACATAAAATATGTACAATGATAAATCGCCCTAACATGTAGGTACTTTCAAATTATTCTATCATATCTTTGTAATGATGAAAATAACAAAAAACGTAATAAAAAACAGCATGATTACCTGCTACATCAGAATCCATCACAAACACTTCTTAAATTTACACAACATATTTAATATTTCATTTCAAAGTTAATGGTATTGCACGAGCGCCGAGAACAGATAGAAAAAACAAGTTGAACGATCGAATTTCGACTAAATGTATGACGCGGCTAGTGCAGGTAGCGAAGCTAGGGAGGGCGGGTTATTGTTCCTGAGACTATCCCCTAGCTCTGATAGTCGTCAGAATCAACATTATCTATACTTTGTAAATACCACTTTTGGCCGCGTAGATTACCAAAATACCCCTATGTGCGTGGGTGCGTTTACAAACATAAACTCACATATACAAACAGTCAGGCCCGGCCATACAAATAATTGGTTACTGCGGAAATCGAACCCGCTATACGCAGCACAGCAGCCAATTGCTCAACCACTGCGCCAACTGTGTCGTACACACAGGACCGTGTCCGTGTCGTTGAGAGTTATTTGAATTTGTACGATATTTAACTTTGGAACAACATTTTTTTGTATTTTTTTTTTGCAAATGGCAACATTATGCCCTAATACCTTTTGTTTGATTTCAGTTCGAGATTACGAGTTAGTGCGAAATCAAATAGAATTGACCGGCATCATCGGGGAAGGACAATTTGGAGATGTACATAAAGGTATGTAAACCAAATTAAAATGCTTATTAAATGTACCGGTGTTCTTATTTGTTATAGAGCTCTTTGGTTTCTCGAAAGAAAAATTCATGTGACAACTAACGCTCGTAAGCTCCTGTGATCGCTTGTTGCTAGTTGAGTCTACCAATCACGCCATCTTATTTCTTAATAGAGAAACCGGGCAATATAGTCATTTGTGACACCAGCTAAACAGGGGGCCAAGTCTGCTATTTTTATAATTTCATCATTCCAACACGATCCCATTGTCATTTTGCTAAAAGTTCGTAATCTGCTAAATTCATAATGGTCGATCATTGGTCGGTCGAATGAAAAGCAATGACTGCACAATGACGTTCCAATGGTAGGTCACTAATCAAAGGAACTGTCAAAATTTTAGCAGATTACCGCCTGAGTCAGTCATTCAGTTGTCATTTTGTACGAGATTACCATTCTATATAATTTCTTTCAATGGCGTGTCAGTAGTTGACCATTGGAAAGTCATAATGACGCCATTATACTCGTATTAGTAGATTAAATTACCTAACTTGTCAAAATCAACAATTATGAAATCAATGATAGACCATTCTGACACTATAGCAGACTTGAGGCCCAGCACAGTGGATTATGAATTTTTAACAGTCAGTATCGAGCAGAGCGTTGAAAATCCAACAGTGCACTTTTTCTCCCTATTTGGGTTGTTTACCATTAACATATTCATCACTCAAGAGGCTTGTTATTTTGAAGGCTTTTCATACATTACAAACCTTGGGAAGAATGTTAAAAAACTTAACTCATTGAGGAGTGACCAATAATTCTAAGACAACTTCTCAAGAAAAACACTTTATACTAACCATGAAAACCCAATTAACTGTAAAATTCGATTTTTAATTGCTTTGAAATGAAGAACGGTTAGCCAATTGAGTTGGCAGAAAAGTGATTTCATATAAAGATATTCAAAATAAATTCAAATCGTTTATTTCAGACTTTTCGGTCCATAGTGTGTTAGTAGTATGGTCAGCAACGAAAGTCGCTTAACACTTCCGATTTTTAAATCATGATTCTTGAGCAGAAAGAAATACGTACAGAATAGAAAATCAAGATAAAATGAACTCTTGACTATCTGAAATACTTTAAAGTATTACTTACTTTGTGTCTTTTTAGAGCATATGAAATGTAATAGTGTTAATCTACTTTTGTTGCTGACCGTACATCGAGATGACTTAAAGCTGTGTTAGTAACTTACACACAAGCCTACAATATATGCATCCTTATCCAATGCCTCCAAATAGAACTGTGGATATACTCTGCAACTACACTCAGGTAGCTGTTGGGACTGCCCCTCACCCTTAGCATCAGCGATGCTGCTCGCTTCCGTATAATGGCTTGAAAGCCACTTGAGCTTCAACAAACATCTTTGACGCACTGCAGTAGCAAGGCAATCTCATCAGCAACCTGAAGGCATTGTTATATTGGACAGTCATATTGTTAAATTGCCATACGTAATCAATACTTCGACTTTTAATTCTATTCAGTAAAAAAGTAAAATAACATGATTTTTATTTTGTTTCCAATAGAAGAAAAAGAAAGGAAATTACTTTTACTAACTTTTTTTTTCCACATCTTACATACCTACGCATATTTATAGTTTAATTTAAATTAAACCATTCTTATCATTCCTGCTTTAAGCAAAATCGTTCACTACCCCAACACCATTAGTTTTATGGTATCATTATTATTCTTTGAACTGTCAAGTTACTGAATAGAATTAAAAGTCGAAGTATATGGGGGAAATCACGCTTTGACAGCTCATAAATGATTGATGACAATGTTACCACCCTCCCCCCCCCCAGGTACGTGTAAGGTGACGTCATCGAACCACCCGTCGCTCCGTCGTCAGCTGGCATCAGGCGCGGCGCGCGGCGAGGCGGTACTGCCCGTCGCCGTCAAGACGTGCAAGATGGACGCCGACCTCGATACCGCTGAGAAGTTTCTAGAAGAAGCTTGTGAGTAACCTTACACAACATAACACAGTTAATCTTCTTCTTTCACCATCTGCCTAGCCTTTTCCCAACTATATTGGGGTCGGCTTCCAGTCTAACCGAATGCAGCTGAATACCCACTGGTATTCAGCTGCATCCGCTTGGCAGGCGTGTTCGGGATCGTAGTGAGGTGGTTAAGTACACGGACGGTGCAGACTTCCGCATTTTCCCTTAATCGCCTTCTAAGGCACCCTCGGGATGAAATGGCGGGGGTGCTATCCTGGCCCGGAGACCCCACGGGAATCATCATCATCAGCCTAGCCGTTTTCCAAATACGTTGGGGTCAGCTTCTAGTCTAACCGGATACAGCTGAATACCAGTGTTTTACATGGAGCGACTGCCTATCGGAACTCCACAACCCACTTACTGGGTAACACGATACCCCTTGGTAAGACTGGTTGTCAGACTTTCTGGCTTCTGACTGCCAAATATATATAAATGACAGTCGGAACCAACGGCTTTATGTGCTTTCCGAAGCACGGAGGGAACTCGGTATGTAAGGGATGGTCACCCATCCACAGACCGACCGCGGCTAGCGTAGCTTAACCTTTGACCGATCGATCTGTACGGCTTTAACTTAGCCACGAGCTCCTCCTCAGTTAATCTTCTTCTTTACATAGTATAAAACTAAGTCGCTCCCGCTATCTGTACGGTGAGACCTTTTTTTTTTTCTTTTCGTTCGCGGCAGGCCCAGGCGGAGATGGCGGGATGATCTAGATTCCTTCGAAAAAGACTGGCCCCAATTAGCCCTTAACAGAGAGAGTTGGAAGGAGAGTGGAGAGGCCTTTGCCCAGCAGTGGGAAAATCCAGGCTGAAATATATTTCGTTCAGGTTTCATAAGTCTTTTATTTATGTTGTTTTGTTTTTTAAAACCCTTTTAAGTTTGTGTTTACCTGTACGAGGTTGCAAATAAACAATTTTTCTTTCTTTTCTTTCTTTCTTTTTTTTTAAACTCCGCAACGGATTTTAATGCTGTTTTCAGGAATAGATAGAGTGATCAAGAGGAAGGTTTATTATAGTTTGATCGTGCGAAGCCCCAGTCGATAGTAGTTTATAAAACAAACTTTAGTCGGGTCGGTTTTCAGCGGCTACCCAATTCAATCGTTTAATTGATACGACACGAAATACCCACACTATCCAGCACTACCCACACTTACGACTATAGTCATATGCGTTTCAAACGTTGCTGTATCTACCCTATAGTTAGTAACGAAAAAATAATAAAGGTGAAAACAATTAGTGTCTACAACTATTCTATTCTAGTCGACCGCTAGTTCATCATGTCAACCTTTAGACGCCCACTGCTGGGTATAGGTCTCCCTCAAGGGGGGTTCAGCCGTAATCGCCATGCTTGGCCGATGCATGTTGGCGATCGCAGTAGGTGTTACGGTACTCAAAAGGACGCTGCTGCCCATCCTCTGAACAAAATCTCTCTGTCGCTTTCTACGACACCTACGGGTTGAAATGGGGTGGTATTATTCGCGGCCGGCACCACATGGCGAACCGCTAGTTAGTTACCGTTTATTTTAGTATGAACATCAAATACACATTTCGTCATAGTTGAATTTGTTGTTCATATAAAATTAAGACTTATTACCACTGACGAAGGTTCTTATTATTTAACACATTTTTTCACATAACTGTGACACGCGAGATAGCTGCGTAGTGACTTCCGCTCCGTTTTTTAGGGTTCCGTACAAAATAAAAAACGGAACCCTAAGGCTGCCCACCCACGTCTGACTTGTTGTTGGATCGATTATCGAATCGGTCGATTAGTTCATAGTTTCGTGAGACCGACTTTTTGTGGGACATCTGCGTTGTTATATTGGAGTTCATATGTTCCATTTCTCTCCGACAAAACATCGGTCACCGATTGTCTGACTTGGGCGAAGACCCTTATAGGATCACTCGTGCGTCTGTCTGTCCGTCCGTCTGTCACAGCCAATTTGCTCCGAATCTACTGGACCAAATCAGATTAAATTTGGTAGGATGGTGTAATCCTATGACCCAAACACAGAAGTGCAAACAAAATAAAATAATAAAGGTTATTTTCGGAGTACAAATTAGGATATTTAAAAAAAGTTTTGCAAACCCTACTGTGTCATACATCAAATGAAAGGGCTTGTAACTATTATTGTAAAATAAATAGTTTAGATTTTATTAATGAAAGAAGATGAAATTGACCATTCCCCCCCCCCCCCCCCTAATATCCGAAACTACTGAACCTAAAATCTTGAAAAAAATACAAAATATAGTTCATTGCTTGTAGATTACAGGAAAACCTATAAGAATTCTATCGTCATTGTACGAAACCCTCTCCACGCGAGTTCAACTCGCACTTGGTCTGTTTTTAGGGTGCCGTACCTCAAAAGGAAAAAACGTAACCCTTATAGGATCACTTTGTTGTCCGTCTGTCTGTCTGTCAAGACCATTTATCTCGGGAACGCGTGAAGGTATCAAGTTGAAATTAAAACCATATACTCAAGTCTACGTACGGAGTCTATGTACGGAACCCTCGGTGGGCGAGTACGACTCGCACTTGTCAGGTTTTTTTTTCTATTTCATGATACAACACCTTTATTTTGTTCCAGACATAATGCAGCAGTTCTCTCACCCGCACATCATCGGGCTGGTGGGCGTGTGCAGCTCGCCGCCGATCTGGATAGTCATGGAGCTCGCCACGCTCGGCGAGATGAGGGCCTATCTACAACAGAATGCACACAGGTTAGTTACCACAGATATAGATAGACCTAGATAACGCAAGAGCAACTACTTCGCGTGCCTAGTTTCGTGTCTAGCTTACGTACAAAAATCGTAAGTAAAAAAATAAAGTAAACGTTTCCTTCCATCGGTAAGTCATTTTGTGATTAATATTATTCGTAATTACTTTAAAAAATTGTTATTTTTAATCTAATACCCTCAGTAATACCTGGTAATACCAAATTTAAGAAAAACAAAACATTGTGACGTTATAATAGGTAGTCAAAAAATGGCACGCTTGGTTTTTATACAGATCGTGATACTTGCGTTATCTAGGGTCTATCTATATCTGTGTCAGTGACCCTTTCACTATAGCCCGACCGAATTACTTGAGAACGTTCCTGAAGTAGCTGCGCGGTGCGGGAGGGGTGGAGAGGAGTGGTGACGTGATGCGAGAGCTCACTGATACGTCAACTTGTGACAAGTTCGCACAATATAATAGGTGTGTGTGTGTTGAGTGGAGAACACTGGTTAAAGCTAAATTTAAGTTAATGATTTTGAATTTCGGCGGCGCCTTGTGCTTGATGCCAAGCGTGACTGTATAATTATAATTAGCTCCTATGCCCGCATTGTGCTTGGATCTTCACAAAGAAGATTGGTTACATAAACCACATGCGAGCTCACAAACGTCTGCTACAGCGGAACTGAAGCAATCGCCTTGACTGAAATCGGTCGAATCGCATCATCATCATCATTATAATATGAAGCAAATAATTAAAATTATTTATTAATATTGTTCCAGACTAGAGACATGCACGCTAGTCTTGTACATATACCAGCTGTCGACGGCGCTCAGTTACCTCGAGAGCAAGAAATTCGTCCACAGAGATATTGCAGCGAGAAATGTGCTGGTCTCAACGCCTACTTGTGTTAAGGTAAGTTAAGGCTTGGTTATACTGTGTATGGAAACTTGACAAACCTACCAAAAAATGGTTTAAGACCAATGCACTGAGGAGCCTGAAATATTTTCCTACTACTTTTACAAAGAACTTCATTCAGCATCCATACATTTGTTCCACGCGAATTATCAATTGTTATGTTTGTATTTTTTTTTATTATGTAGGTTCGGTCATAACTCCGTCATATGTGGACGGATTTGCAAAATTCTTTTTTTGTTCGAAAGGGGTTTATTCCGAAATGGTCCCATATAAATTTAATCGAAATTGATTCAGCGCTTTTTGAAAAAATCAATATCCCAAAAAATTACATAGATGATGTTTTATAATTTCTTCAATCTTTGGTGGACTTTCAATCTCTGATTTAACTGTGTCGCCATTTCTTAATGGATTTGGATATGAAGGCGATACTAAAAAGAGGAAAATAAAAACTTTTTTCAAAAAAAAAAAGAACAACCGCCTTCAAAAACTAAAACGTGATAAATAACTTCAGAACCTTCAGAACAGAACACACATTACTTTAGTTTCGGAAGTCGGTGGCGGTGGCTTTGTTCTGTTTATTGTTTTGTATTTCCACCGACTTCCGTTTGTTTGACACGTCTATAATTTACTCCAAATTGAATGATGTATTTTCAACTCTCTGTAACTGAGCTGTATGTTCGTGACTTGCTACAACAGTTCTGTAACACCCAGCTTCTAGAACTAAAATAATGGACGAGTCAAAATGAACGCAAGACAAGTCATCCGATTGGCTGTTAATAATCTAGTGAACCAATCACAGCAGCTTATGAGCGCTTGACAATTTGTTAGAATTATATTTCGCTAGCAAACGTTCTGATTGTGTTCATGAAATATTTATAATTCCCAGCAATATAACTACTGTCTTTGCACAGATCACAGTTTTATCAACAATAAAATTATTTGTTGATCTTCGGTTGACTGGTAGAGAATGCCTATTGCCTAAGGCATTAAGTCCACCTTTGTTTATGTAGTATAAATAAATATTTCATAAACATTTCTTTTGTTCCTCAGTTGGCAGATTTCGGCCTTTCTAAGATGGTGGAAGACAAGTCTTACTACAAGGCGTCTCGGGGTAAACTGCCCATCAAATGGATGGCGCCTGAGTCTATCAACTTTAGAAGATTTACCTCTGCTTCCGATGTGTGGATGTTTGGTAAGTTTTAAACATATTTTCGTCACTAGTTCACTGTTTGCTGTATCTTTTGTTTGAGCTGCTTTCCAACTTTAATGATATTTAATTCCTTTGGTCCCTATTTTTTTTAAAATGCAATATAGCCTGGAGAGCACTCGGGGATAACGTAGCTTCCTATTGGTGAAAGAATTTTTGAAATCGACTGAGGACTTTCGGCGATAATCCCCTACATACAAACTAATCAAAATTTACCTTTTTGTTATCTATACTAATATTATAAAGAGGAAAACTTTGTTTGTTTGATTGTAATGAATAGGCTCAAAAACTACTGGACCGATTTTAAAAATTCTTTCACCATTCGAAAGCTACATTATCCACGAGTAACATAGGCTATATTTTATTTTGGAGAAAAATAGGGTTCCGTAAGATATTTGGGTTTTTCGGCCACAAGGTGTAAAAAATCAACCAGAAAAGTTACTTATTTTGCGTACGCTGCCTAAACTATAAAAGATAGAACCATAAAATGTTCCAATTAATTGTTGATCTTATAAATATCTACAAAAACGTCCGCGACACACTATATCTATAATTGTCGAGTGAGGCACAACAGCCATTTTTTTATTTAAAAATCTTGAATTTTTTTTGGACTACATTTAAACGCGTTTTTTTAGTCATGCTATTAATCCTTATCAAAATAATTTTTTTTCATTACTAAGTACAGTTTATGTAGATAATATTTGGTCTTTGAATGATTAAAATTGAACGTTTGGTTTTGAAGTTATGGCGAAATTAAAATATTACAATTTCTGCTGCACGGCGCGTTGCGAAGTGGGCGTCACCAAGGCGGGGGTGCGCGTGCGGGAGGGGAGTTTAGATCTATGAGTAAGGTAGTCCGCGCGGCTCAGTCGTAATGAATAAACTCAAAAACTAAAAAGAAAGAAAAGAAAGAAAAAGCATTTATTAGCCCGCACAGGACGAAACACACAAATAACAACAAGGTTTACGTATTATTACAAAATAAAAAATAAGAAACGGACCGATCCGATCCGATACCGGTCCGATTTCAAAAATTCTTTCACCAATCGAAAGCTATATTATCGCTGAGTAACATAGGCTATATTGTAACGCGGACGAAGTCGCGGGGAAAGTGCTAGTGTAATATATAAGTCTTTGTTACAAAACTCCTCCGAAATGGCTTGACCGATTCTTATGAAATTTTGTGTTTATATTGAGTAGGTCTGAGAATAGGTGGTATGCTATTTTTTTTAAATTTATATAGCAAAACAACGTTTGCCGGGTCAGCTAGTATAGAAGTATAGATGTAAATAAATGGTATGTTTAAAACCACCGAATTTATCGACCCCAAATTGCGTAGAACATTAACTTCAATCAAAATGACTAAACAAAGTGCTCGCATTAAGCCATTATTGGTTTCTGCGTGTAATATTATGTTGTCGCGTTTCCAAGGCCCAATTTACAACAAAATCATTGCTGGACTAGGTTGTCACATTCGTTCAAATGAAGTAAACCATTGTACACGCATGATGAATTGTCAAATGTCAATCAGTTGAAACTTTTTAAGTAGTTGCTCGTTCCAAACAGTAGGTTTCTATAGAGAAGACCGAGTAAGAAACACCATGGACACGCTTTTTAAATCTGTAATGTATTACAAATTTACAATATCCTTTCTATACAGGCGTCTGCATGTGGGAAATCCTCATGCTCGGCGTAAAACCGTTCAGTGGCGTAAAGAACAATGACGTCATCGGGAAATTAGAGAACGGAGAGCGACTGGCCCTCCCCCCGCGCTGCCCCCCGCGCCTGTACTCCGTGATGTCCCGCGCGTGGGCCTACGAGCCCAGCCAGCGCCCCGCCGCGCACCAGCTTAAGGAGACGCTCTTGTGAGTACACTAACAGCTTGCCTGGAGCACTTCAGCGACTCGCCCTGCTCGCGCCTTTACTCCGTGATGTCTCAGCTCAAGGAGACGCTCTTGTGAGTACACTAACAGCTTGCCTGGAGCACTTCAGCGACTCGCCCTGCTCGCGCCTGTACTCCGTGATGTCTCAGCTCAAGGAGACGCTCTTGTGAGTACACTAACAGCTTGCCTGGAGCACTTCAGCGACTCGCCCTGCTCGCGCCTGTACTCCGTGATGTCTCAGCTCAAGGAGACGCTCTTGTGAGTACACTAACAGCTTGCCTGGAGCACTTCAGCGACTCGCCCTGCTCGCGCCTGTACTCCGTGATGTCTCAGCTCAAGGAGACGCTCTTGTGAGTACACTAACAGCTTGCCTGGAGCACTTCAGCGACTCGCCCTGCTCGCGCCTGTACTCCGTGATGTCTCAGCTCAAGGAGACGCTCTTGTGAGTACACTAACAGCTTGCCTGGAGCACTTCAGCGACTCGCCCTGCTCGCGCCTGTACTCCGTGATGTCTCAGCTCAAGGAGACGCTCTTGTGAGTACACTAACAGCTTGCCTGGAGCACTTCAGCGCCTCGCCCTGCTCGCGCCTGTACTCCGTGATGTCTCAGCTCAAGGAGACGCTCTTGTGAGTACACTAACAGCTTGCCTGGAGCACTTCAGCGACTCGCCCTGCTCGCGCCTGTACTCCGTGATGTCTCAGCTCAAGGAGACGCTCTTGTGAGTACACTAACAGCTTGCCTGGAGCACTTCAGCGACTCGCCCTGCTCGCGCCTGTACTCCGTGATGTCTCAGCTCAAGGAGACGCTCTTGTGAGTACACTAACAGCTTGCCTGGAGCACTTCAGCGACTCGCCCTGCTCGCGCCTGTACTCCGTGATGTCTCAGCTCAAGGAGACGCTCTTGTGAGTACACTAACAGCTTGCCTGGAGCACTTCAGCGACTCGCCCTGCTCGCGCCTTTACTCCGTGATGTCTCAGCTCAAGGAGACGCTCTTGTGAGTACACTAACAGCTTGCCTGGAGCACTTCAGCGACTCGCCCTGCTCGCGCCTGTACTCCGTGATGTCTCAGCTCAAGGAGACGCTCTTGTGAGTACACTAACAGCTTGCCTGGAGCACTTCAGCGACTCGCCCTGCTCGCGCCTGTACTCCGTGATGTCTCAGCTCAAGGAGACGCTCTTGTGAGTACACTAACAGCTTGCCTGGAGCACTTCAGCGACTCGCCCTGCTCGCGCCTGTACTCCGTGATGTCTCAGCTCACGGAGACGCTCTTGTGAGTACACTAACAGCTTGCCTGGAGCACTTCAGCGACTCGCCCTGCTCGCGCCTGTACTCCGTGAAGTCTCAGCTCAAGGAGACGCTCTTGTGAGTACACTAACAGCTTGCCTGGAGCACTTCAGCAACTCGCCCTGCCCGCGCCTGTACTCCGTGATGTACGAAAACGAAAAACGACAATAAAAAAGTATAAACAAATATAGTTTTTATGCATTTAAATACAATTAGGTTTTTAATAGAGGTTGACGATTAAGTCACCTGCGCCTTCTAAGGGATGGTTCTACCCGTTATATAACTTTCCCAATAAGTAGTATGATTTCTAACTTCCAACATGGTATTTTAGTTTCATTTAAATAACTAACCACAAATTTTTGCTTCTTATAATTTAAGGAGCACACGTAACACAAGCACATTGTACCGAACTTCAAGTATCTATGTATTTATTGTTGGAGATCCTAAATAAATGCATAAATAAATATTCGTCATTTTATTTATCGCAGTGGTTTTATTACGATTTCTTGTATTACAGCGAGATTCTCCAAGAGGAGCGCAGTTCTGCTTGGGAGACGATGCGGAGAGAGAACAGACGCGTGGCTGCGGCGTCCTTCAGTGAAGAGCCGCCTCCCAAGCCACAGCGACCTTCTAACAACATTGCGGGTAAATATCACGTTATTTCACTGTGTACTAACGTACTGTTTTAACTGTACTCTGAGTGATTTCACGCGGGCCGCATATTGTAAAGTATTTTTTGGTTGTGCATAGGTTAATACATACATACAGTCCGCGAAGCGTAAGCTGAGCTGATTTGTGTGAATGTACATAGACAGTGTAGGTGTGACGTCGGCCTAGACCGCGACGCGTCCCTTGCTTGGCTTAAACCGGTTTATACTGCTTTTTGGCAACCGGCTTGAGGCGCAGTGCGTCCTCTTGTACTGTTGCGTAAAGAAGTGGTCTTGATGATATTACGAAACGTTTAATTATTAACTTAAACGACACATCAGACTATAGTGAAAATTATGAAGATGCAATTTCCGGTGTAGTAGAATTTTTATTATTTCTTTACGGCGTTAATATAATTTTCTTTTTTTGTCATCAGTCAGCGACACGACAACACAGCCGGCCGGTGGTAACGCGGCCCAAACCTACATAGTGGCCCAGAACCCGCTAGTTCTCGCCCACCTACTGCGAGAGAACCAAGCGCGGGCCATCCACCCGCAGGCCTACACCACCCCCGCCTCGGTATTCAACACCGTCTCCGTAGACTTCGCCGAGACCCTGCCGGAGACCCACGACATTGTCGACAAGATCATACACCCCAGACCTGACGAGAAAATTGACATCCCACTTCAAACCGCCCCCATTCCGGCAGCTAGCTTGCAGAAGTTAGATCCTATTGTCCCCGCCCCGACCCCCTCTGAAACCACCGATGAGACCTTGACAGTTGTAGTAGCTGCTAGGGAAAGTTGTGACAATCTTTGTCAGAATATACCCTTGTCTCCGCGAGAGACCGCGTCCCCTTCCCCGGCCGTTGAAACCGAAGTGCCAGAGACATACGCTAGTCGCGTTCGGTCTTTAGAGAGGAACACTAGAGGCACTTTGTCAAGTGCTGAAAGAGCTCCCATTCGAATGGGTTCGTTAGAACGTAACGCTCGAGGAAGCGTCTCCCACCGCGGTTCGCCGGTCCCAATAGCGCCGTTTACTCGTCAGCATTCGGTACCCGCGTCTCCTCCCCCTAGAACTCGCAGGGATCAAGACATAGGACAGTTTGCTGTCCAAGGAGCTCTTAACGCTCAGTTAGCAGCCAGCGTCATGAACAAGATGCGAACACAACCTGAACCGGCTTTAGTCGAAGAGATATACGACTTCGGTGGAGACAATGTGAAGAGTTGTGTGGCCATAGCTGCCCAGAGAGCCATGGCGAGGCCGCAGTACAGGCGCGAGAGTAGTATGGCGGCCTCGCATCCTTCATCAGCTTATGGTGTTCCAGTTGGGGTTGTCCAAGGAGTCCCATACTCCCCTGGACAAGCTCGACCATCGAAGGTCCCACCTGGATTCTTACGCTCAGCAAGCCCACAGCCCTTCCAACCAGTTCAAGGTTTTGCTTCACAACCGATGGGTGTGGTTCCGCCAATGTCGTATGGAGGTCAGCAAATATATACGCACAGTGTGTCGGGAGCGCAACCGATGATGTATAGGGCTCAGGTGGCAAGTTCCCAAGCTCCACTGCTTGCCGGACCGGCGTACCGTCCGGCAATGGTTCAGCCGGCCGACGCTTCCGTGATTTTCGCTTCACGGATGGAGTGTCAACCGGCGGTTGTGTCGGCCGTAGTGCCGGGCCCTGCGGTGTCCGGTCCGTCCGGTGCCGTACACGGCGTGATGCCGGTGCACGGCGCCGTACAAGGAGTGTCGACGGGAGTGTCGCATGTTCACGGAGTGGCACAGCCCGTGCAGGTGATTGGATTGTTCGCGTAGATTTTTTTTCGGTACTTGTAGAAGGCATGTCGTTGGTGTTTATGGTTAAATGCAAAACATACTTGGTAAAATGCCGTAACATTGCCTACATTCTAAAAAGTTAAATTATTGCCGCTGAGAAATGTTTTTGCCGTCTATGCTATTACTAAAAGCAATTCGGCTATCTATATGGCAAAAAAACATTTCTCAGCGGTCTTTGGTCATATAACGGCGATATCAAAGTTAATTAATATTATTGTAAAATTCGAATCTCGGATCTCGGAATGAATTAATTATAATCTATTCCAAAATCATAGTAAGTGAGAGTTAGTACAGTATAAATAAATAAAATAATGAATTGTAAATAAAATATTTGCACGTTTTTTTTTTCAAGTTTTGCACTTAACATAAACATCTTAAAAGGTATTTAGTTGATGTGTGTGTAGATCAAGAAGCTTATAGGTAAAAGTGGAGGCAACACTCCGAACATCTAAGTGAAACCAACTGTGGGCAGACGCTCTCTTTCTAAATGCATACATAACATAAAGAAAACACATATCACTGTCTCGTTCTTATGTATGCGTTTAAAAAGAGAGCATCTGCCCATAGTTGGCTTCATTTAGGTATTTAGAGTGTTGCCTCCACTTTTACCTATAAGCTTCTTGGTGTAGATATTAGAGTATGCATGCTTGTTACGACCTGGTACGCGCGAAGAGTGATTCATAAAAATGGCAGTTTTTTATTATATATGTAAAAAAAATACAGTATATTTAACTATATCTCCTGACCAATTCGAGTTTGTTAAAAATCAAATATAGTGAATGTATATGAATGTCAAATATAGTGTAATTCTCAATATAATTATGAGTTGGGGCCCGTTGCTTTGAATTCGAAATTCAAAGCAATTCCATAATCAATCTTAGTTTATTTATTTAAATGGCATTCCATTTTAAATCGCAGTATTTTGATATCAACCCTTAATTTACCAGTTCCATCTGTAAGGATTCAAATAAATCTTTTTTTTTACTGGTGTATGCTGTTCAGAAACTTGAACAGGCTTTCTTTTATTTTATTTCCAATGAGTGTAATACTCATTAATTAATCTGTAAATATAAATCCTATTCCCTGATTATTTAGGTGTATGTGTAAATAAGTCTTATTTTTTACTTTTTTTTCTTTCGTCTTTGGTTTGTTTTTTGTTTTCAGATTTTTGTCATTTGGGTTTCTCCGGTAGAGTGTCGGTTTTTATTTTATTTTATATTTATTATTTGAATAATATTATTCTAGAATTCTTTCGTGATCGTTATTGAATTTTTCACCATTGTATTCGTTGTTATTTTTATTAAATAAATGAACTAACATTGTGGTTGAACTATTCGATATACCTACATGTCTGGTTAATAACATTTTACTTTTATTTACTAAAAACATGTTAATATTTGTACAAAATCTGGAAATTGGCGATGTCACTAACACCAATGTCAGTTCTATAAAAAAAAAATATTGATTTATATACCTTTAATGCACGTTCAAGCTTGATATTTCACGATACAATTTGGTTTTCAATTTTAAAGCAATAGTCTATTTTTCTAGACCAAACCTCTTTTCACATTAATATATTAATACTTTATGTGTACTACAACAGTCGAATATAACTCATATTTCGCACACAACAGAGTCCGGAATGCGACAGCGAACAAGCTGTAGAAAGGCGACTTTTAGCTGAATTAGCGCGACAACAGCATCAGAGTGAAGAAGACAGACGATGGTTACAGATGCAGGAAGAGAACTTGGTAAGCTTCACACCATAGGTACCAAGTTACCAACTAAATAACATCCAGTATTCAATTTGTTATGTTGGCTGACTGACATGACTTGGCAGCAGAAATAAATAAACATTAAATTAAATGGAAATCTTCCTATTTGCAAGGTCATCTACGATCTCAAATGTATTTTTTTTTGGAATCCATAAAGCAGATTTACAGGTGGTAAATAATAAAAAAAATAGAAACAATTATGGACCCTCTCTGGTACAGCAAATTTTGAATTAAGTAGAAAGAGGAAGAGCGCTTTATCAGTTTTCCTTGTTTCCATTCTCTATCACTCTATGTCATCGTGGTTTGTATTTTGTTACAGAAAAAGCGATTATCCAACGCGCAACTGTCAACCGAGTCTGAACCGGGAACCGAACAGAAATCAGACAGTACCAATGAACAGAAACCATCTAGTCAACCACATTCCGGTAACTATTGCCAATTTTTAAATACACACCTCCGATATTACTTCAAACAATGCACATAAAGCAATCATCAAGCTAAAATATCATCCACCTATTTCGGTTCTTTTGGTTCGTTTTGGTAGAACGAAAATGAATAAATTCAGTGTAACTTTGTTTTACTTAAATTACTCATACCTATGCCAAATAAACCCATTTTATTTAATTCATTCTTTTAATACTTTGTTCCATTTACAGCGGCAACTTCAGCTGAAACGAGTCCTGCGAATACGGTATCTAAAGAAAGACCGCCCAGTGAAGAGAAGGTAAGCACATTGAAATATCACTTGTATCCACGGACGCGCAGTGTATGTGCAGTTGATACATTTAATTAAATTATTTTTAAATTATTTTACATTTTCTACAAAAAAGCTACATTAGTACTCATTATACTCTTCTAAGTATGTGTATATGGTTAACATTATTGATATTGCTAAAGTAAAACATCGTGAAGAAACTAATAATCTAAGTCTGTCAATCAAGCGCGGTGCTTAAGAGCGCCTATCCCCATCGAGCGAACTTCGACGCGAGCGTGATTGAATTTTTTTTTGTTTCAACCGACGCAAAGCTCGATAACAAACGAGTGAGTGAGAACAAGATAACATCACTGGAAAATTGGCGCGCGGAGATTTCACAAAACTTGTTCCAGGAAATACGTGGTTTTGAAAAAGCCTTACAAGTTTTTGGTAATAATGTTTGTCCATTACACATGTAATGGAGATTTTAAATTACATAGGAGAGTATAATGAGTACTAATGTAGCTTTTTTTTGTAGAAAATGTACAATAATTTAAAAATAATTTAATTAAATGTATCAACTGCAAAAAACACCTTCATAGAAACCTTGCTGAAGCTGTTTTTTTACTTTTTCAATGTATGACTTACTTTGACTTTGATGAATTACTTTTTCAAACTTCAGATAAAAGCTGTGCAAAAAAGCTGTTTTTCAGACATGGTTACTGACTTTGTTACTCAAAAAAGTTTATTTTTGGCTTCATACAAACCTAGATTTAAACCACAAGATACCTGTGTGTTAAAAATATTTGGAGAATAATTTATTATAACGCCGTAATCACGTACGGGCGTTTGTATGGGAAATATGACGGGATGGGCGCTCTTAATGCTCGTGCCTTCTCTGTATGAGAAGAGACATTTGCCTTGCAGTGGGACATAAATAGGCTGATATTATTATATCATTTTCTCACCAACCAGACTTATGTAACGTACAGTCAACAAAAGAGACAAGTAAAAGCGGCTACTCACGATGCAATTTCGTATTTAATTTGTCGAATCAATTTGTTGAAGTCGATATTGACCGTACTCTACTCACGAATCAATCCTGTTCACAATTTAATTTTGATATTGTTAGCAGATGTGCAAGTACGCATCGAAACCACTATGGTTTTTTCTAAGTACCAAAAAGCGGCAATTGATAGTTATTGCATCAGTAATACATTCTTTAATCCATACATTCTTTTCATTATTATTCTTTTTTTTTAAAGTAATACTAGCGCTAGTGTAGCAAATTGAGTCAACCGCTCTATTCACCATTCAATGCGCATTCAATTTGTTGATTCAACTCGTCGATCGCTAGGACGGTCAACACGACACTCAACATGTTGAAAGTATGCTTCAATTTGCCTCCTCACCGCGCAATTTGTCAAAAATGTCAAATCAACTCAAATTGACTCAACAGATTGAATACGAAATTGCATCGTGAGTAGCCGCTTTAACCAGGGTCGTCAGATATAGTTGAAGTTTACTTAGAAACCGACGGACGTTTTCGAATGAAAAAAGCTTTAAAAAAAAAGAAAACCGCCTTCAAAAACTAAAAAGTGATAAATAACTTTAGCACAGAACACACATTACTTTACTTTCGGAAGTCGGTGGCGTTGGCTTTGTGTTTGTTGCTTTGTATTGCCACATATCAATAATACAATCTGTTTGTACCCAGGCTCGCTCGTCTAACACGGACCCGGTATACTGCGCGACCACAGGCGTGGTGCGCTGCGTCATGAGGCTGGCGGGGGCGGCGGCGGGGGGCGCGGGCGCGGGGGGAGTGCTGGCGGCCGTGCGGGCGGTAGGCGCGGAGCTGCGGGGGCTGTGTGCCACTGTGGACAAGGTGGTCGTGCCCTTCCCGCAGCATGCGCAGAGGTATGTAGTAGCGTGACGCGGGCGGTAGGCGCGGAGCTGCGGGGGCTGTGTGCCACTGTGGACAAGGTGGTCGTGCCCTTCCCGCAGCATGCGCAGAGGTATGTAGTAGCGTGACGCGGGCGGTAGGCGCGGAGCTGCGGGGGCTGTGTGCCACTGTGGACAAGGTGGTCGTGCCCTTCCCGCAGCATGCGCAGAGATATGTAGTAGTAAGGCGAAAATGCAAGGCCGTAGCCAGATATAAAGAACCATTGCAGGATTTGTACAAAAAAAATTAAGATGTTTAGAGAAGTTGAAATTCTAATTCTTATATTCTTGGGTACCTAAAGAGTATCTTCAGGCATTTACAATATTTTTAAAACCCCGCAAAAAAGAGTTCATAGTTTAACGAAAAGCTCATTATTTCAGAACGAAACGGCCATTGACAGTAACAGTGACACTGACAGCCGCCGTTTCGCAGTTCTAGTACATTGAAATTGCATCGTTTTATGGGAAATAATAGTATCACAAATAATTTTTTTTTTCACACACTGTTCACGTTATTTGTGTGCCAATTTTATAGATACGTTAACATCGCTTGTCACCTTCTTTTTTTATAAACACAAAATGGGCATCGAAATGAAACGAGAAAGTGTTATTTTCATTCCGTAATATTTTAATTATGCGGGGTTTTAAAAATATGCTAAGTATATCAATATACTCCTGGTAATGTATTCTTTACATTGGAAAATATTTTAAACCCTCTAAACTACTTTATTTTTCTTAAAAATGAATGTATGAATCTCGCCATGATTCTTTGAGGGTCGAACTTTAGACCAGTGACAATAAGTAACATCACACACATAATCAAGTGGGCGAAAAACGTGGAACCCAATTACTATTGTATAATTGATTCGAAAAAAGTCTGAAATATAGTAAGTATGTAGTAGTGTGTAGTGTGTGTGTGTGGGCTTCAATGACGCGAACTGTCAAAGGAATGAAATGTATTGGCAGCCGTACGAAAAATATAACTGTTTATAAGTGTTTAGAACCATTTTTTACTTACTATAAGAGCGGTTTAATGTGAGTTTTAAAACACGTTTTTTTAAATATCTTTTAAAAACATTTTTGTTACGGATTATAATTTTTTGCTTACATATAAAATATCAAATTTCTGCGTTTTAAACATAATGAATTTAATTGTATGTTCGCAGGGAGGTTGAGATGGCTCACCAGGTGCTAAGCAAGGACATGGCGGCTCTGGTGGAAGCCATGCGGCTAGCGATACAGTACCACAACACGACGCTGCAGCATGAGTACACTAAGTTAGTACATTACAAAGATTACCCTCTTTCGATAATTTTTTAGCTGTCCTTGATTGATTTGCAGGACTTTCTATCTATTGTAATACATATATGGCCAAATTCTGAAAAGCTACTCAATTTTAAGATGCCGTTAAGTCTCGTGTTACTACAGTCACTTTGACAAAGTAATAGAGATTACTTTGTCAAAGTGACTGTGATAGTAGGTACAAGACGGCATCTTAAAATTGAGTATTAAAATGTGGCCATACATATTTTAAGTACATCGTATTCACCTTATTAAACACCAAAGTTGTGTAAAACATTTTTTTAAAGTATGTATGGAGTTTCTTTCCCATTCTTCTCCATACGAAAAGGGGCAACCATATTCAATTTTAATTCAATTATCAACAAATAATGTTGCTGGTAGTAAAATAAGTATTTTGTTTCATTAGTAAGGTAGTATGTATAACATTTCATCGTACTCCTGCTTTTATCCCGAAATAAAACAAAATGGAGGTATTTAATTAAATACGGTTTTAATAAAAGTTTAAATATTTCCAGAAACATGCTAGCAGCCGCGCACATCCTAGCGATGGACGCTAAGAACTTGCTCGACGTGGTGGACTGCATCCGAGCGCGTCACCCGCACGTGGACTGGCGCTCCGCCCTCGAGCCGGAGCCCGAGCCCGGCAGCCCTAATGCGCAGGTTAGTGTCGCATGCTGATCGAGAGGTAAGTCCCAGTTTTTACCATTATTATTAATAAATAGTATAGAGGGTAAGGAGAACCATCTCCTATAGGGGCAAAGTTGTAAAACTGTAAAGCCCGTCACAGACGTAGCTATAATATATATTAATATACGTCAGACGTAGCTATAATCAAGGCATATTACGATCAGCTATAATATATATTTTTACTTTTTTTTTATTTTTTTATTTAGCCTGTGCTGTCCCACTTCTGGGCAAAGGCCTTCCCCAAGTCCTTCCAGGAGCTTTTATCCAGCGCCACCTCGAACCAGCCCTACGTCACCAAAATATGTGGACAGTGAAACAAACAACGATCGCAGACGTAATAAGGGCGAAAATATATTATTATTTATAGCTACCGTGTGTGGTGCGGTGGCTAGCTATAATATATATTATAGCTACGTATGTGACGGGCTTCAAGGGCCTGTAGACAAAATCCCTTTCTGTCAGCATTAATGCCAACGGAAAAATCAAATTGTATGGAGTTGACGTTTGCTTACCAGATGTCACGTGATGCAAATATGTCAAGTACATACCTGCCACATGTTGAGCTGAACTCCCATTTGGCGCAACCTTGAGACGCACAACGCACTTTATTTAATCCATATTTGATTTGTTTTTTTTTTGTGTTGTGATATGTCTTTTGGGTGCAGTTAATGAATTATTTAACTATCTATGGTATTACACTCATTTTTGAAAAGTGATTCAATGAAATTCTGTAGTGCCAATATGCCACCAAAAAAATCTCAAAATTTTTATTCTATCGATTAGTGCCATAAAAATGCATCTAAATTTTAAATTTTCAAATTTCGCGCGTAGTTTGACGAAAACGCCTCTTACTGGACGCCATATTGCTCAGCGTAAATGACGTCAGTTCGTTTTGTATCAAATGAGCTCATATTAAATATGATAATTGTATCTACATACAATTTGATTTTTCCGTTAACGCTAACAGAAACTGATTTTGTCTACAAACCCAGCTTTAAGCAATAAATAACAGTTCCAAAGCCCGCCAAAATGGCGCTAGCATAGGCACAGGTGCGAATGTAGCAGTTGTTGACGGATTGAAGTATGCCGAGGTTGAAAATTTTTACCCGGTCGCGCCACACTTATTCACATTTTTAACGGACATTTTTTGATATACAGAGATAGCTTTTCTTACCTCTACCCTCTATATTAAACTGATCAAAAAAGGGGTTACCACACTTTAACAAACAAAATAGAGTAAGAATACGGGTGTAGACATCATTTACTACTCCACCAAGCCAAATATGCACCAGTCAGACAGATGCATAATTGGCTTGGTGGAGTAGTTCCTACGATACCAAGACACTATACATTCTAAAAAAAAACACTTTATTTTAACCATTAACATGGTTAACTTTCAGCAAACTGTTAAATTCCATTTTTGGTTGCTTTGAAACCAATATATTGCGAACTTAATAATTGACATAAAGTCAACTAAGTTTGCAAATGTAAAACGTCACAGCAGAATATTGCCATACATAAACTATGTGAGAATTGCGTTATAACAGCTCATTAAAAGTACATATAGTCGTTGAGCAGTAATCAGCTAAGGTGTACTTTCGCGGTATTTAAAAATGTTAGTTTCGCGGAATTGCACGCTCAACGACGTTATGTCTATTGGTGTGGTTTACTACACTAGTGTTCTTACATTTGCATAGAAACTAGATTTAATAAAAATGTTGAACATAGCATTGATTACGATTTTTTTTTTCAAAACTTGTTCAATGAAATATAGATGCAACACTTTTTTGATCATTTTATCTACCGATAACGATATACTACGTTAAAATATTTTATTTTACCGTTTTTATTTGAATGATTATGAATGGGAATCGATATCGATTTTTTTATCGATAGTTCTGCATTTAGATTGACCTGCATGTTTTTATGATCAACCATTAATTAATTAACATTTTTCTTACATTTGCATGCAGCGTTTCCTAAGTAGTCGGTAGTATGTAGTCAGTATCAATTTTCTACTTTTTTAAGCACGTGTAAACCCAGCAAGTTTAAAAAAATCAAAAAGAATAATTAATTCTTGCAGGTTGTCACGCCTCAAAACCAAACTCTGACGTCTCAAAACCAAGTTTTCGCGGCTCAAAACCAAATATGCGTCCCTCAGAATCCGGTGCTAAGCAACCAGTCATCGGTGCAAGAAGACGAGACGCCGCCACCGAAGCCGGACTTCAAGATCAACCAACCAGTGACCACGAGTCAGCTGACTGTCACCGAGCAACCACCCAAAGAACACAGCAGTCTTCCCGCCGCCCCCAATAGAGTCTCCACTCTCATACACAACTACAACCTCTATGGTAACGTGAGAGAACCACAACACATATATGGCAACACTGAAGCCTCATCCTTCCAATACTCTTCATCTAGCTCCGATGATGTCAAAGTAGATTCAGCCCCCATGGAGTCCGTTAAAAGTAGAGTCCAAGCCTTAGCCGGCAAACTGGACTCCCCACCTATCTACTCTGTCAGCAAAAAGATGATCCCTCTAGATCAAAACATAGGTCACACCGACCAGGGGTGAATGACCTTTTGACGTTTTTCGCTTGTAGTGGCAATTTTTATTTTACGTCATGTGACGTCGACAGCTTTACATAGGCTAATATTAGAACGACTAGTGTACTTACCCGGATATGCTCATAGATATTACGTTTGCCTCTTAAATTCTATAGTACGACGCTTATTTGGAAAAGACAAAGTAATGCTCAATATTATCGGTAGCGAATTAAGTGAGCCAAATAATTGTCGTTGTATCCATCCATTCGCGTTCAAACTCTGAGTTCATATACATGTAATCCGTTTTATTACTGTTGTATTTGTGTAAATGGTGCTGTTCGGGAACTTTTAGCAGAGGGAAGGTAAAATGCGTAATATAATAAATTGAACAGATACTTACATATATACACTTCGTCCGTATATTCTCGTAAGTTTCGAAAAGGCAAATCAGCCTTACTGTTTACTTATGAAATAAACTTACTCACTTTGAACTTGCCTAAGAAAATTATGGCCTAAATTATTGAACTGATGAAATTGCCTTTCCACTGTTATTAGTTCTGCATTTCTTTACAAATGTAGGTGCGATTCATAATTAATTTCTGCCTTTTAATAGAATTTGAATTGAAACGCTTTTCTATAAATTAATTGGCAAATAAAGGACGCGCTATTTACATGAATAAAACAACTATAATATATGTTGTTCATCTAGTGATATCTATTTACATATCATCAGCATTGTTGTGCTTCAAATAAATATGTCGTGTTGCCTATTCGTGAATATTATTGTTCGACATATCCATTCGTTCTCGAAACATCATACATCTCTCATAAGGTCACTCAGAACTGTTGATTGTGAAATCATGATAATATTGATTTGTGATAATATTGCCAATAAAATTTGAATACTTTTAATAATAAGGACGGCTATGTAATGCAGTACAGTGAGCACATTCCTCAAACTTGCACCTAATTAGTAAGTTTTGTAGTTATTTTCATACAAATTTTATATTTTTGGTGTAACGGTGTTGCAGATTTTATACTCAACCAGTACTGGTGCATATGTGTAAGAATGAATTCTTCCATAGAACAATAATTATCTAACTGATGTCGTTTAAAATTGATTAGAAAGTATTATTTTAAATGTATAATGTATTATTGCGAGTATGTGTATATTTTTCGTTAGGTAAGGTGCGTTTACAAGTCACAACTTATTGTAACATTGTGCATTTAATTCCTTATATATTCTCACACAGTATTCAGCCGGATTTGATTTATTTTCTTTGTAAAAATGTACAAAACAATTTGTCAATAATTATTTTAATTTTTTATCCAAAGTTTTTATTATAAGCTTAGATCTCAGATGGAATTTGTAGCGTACGTTTAAATCGATTAGTTTTGTAATTATTAAATCAGAATTTATTTATTGACGATTCTTCGGTTTATTTGTAAAGTTGATTTTCCTATGTGTTAGTATTAAGCAGGATATCATTCCAAAGTATAATGGTTATAGTAAGCAGTACGTAGTCCATATTATATTATTGTAGTGAGCTGCCTGAGATTATTTTCCAAATATCTGATAATGGTCGACCGGTTTTTGTTTACGCATTGAATAAAGGACAAGTCAATCATTCTTTTTGGTTTTATTTCCTTTTAGTTTGGTTTGAATCTATTTTAAGCAAGTACGTAAGACAACGTAATGAGTATTTTTGAATAAAGACAATATAACCCTTAGACGAATAATATATTAGGTAGGTACACCTAGCAATTGCTTAGAATTCACATTCATTGCTAGCATGCGAATGCTTATTTAGCCAAATGATTGCTTAATAAGCATTCGCAGAGATTGATGAGTTGCAAAATTCTGTGAAGTGTGAATTCATCACTTCGCACTTCATTGCTGATGATAATAACTATCGCTAGTCCCATAAAATATGCAAAGTACTAGCACAAATCAACGTTATCGGCGAATAAACGCTGTCTAGGGATTTACGAAGGCTAACGCGCTCTTCAATTGGCATATTAACAAAATACTTAATTATCGTCATATTACCAGGAAAGTACCAACCAGGCCACGCATATGAGATACACTGATCAGGTCAAGGCTGCAGTTGTTGACGACAACTTGCACAAATGTACGAGGAAGGCAGCTGTAAGCACAAAGTACGTGAGGCTGCGGCGCGCCCGAGCAGAGAGACCACTCAGAACAAACTGCCATTTTACTCACGCACACATTGACATTACGTTTATAGGCAATCTCAAGCAGTTTCAAGCAGAGATCAGTCTCGACTCTCTGTATACAGGGTGTCCAGTAAATAGCACGACATACTGCAGGGGGTGATAGCTTGGGTCAATACCTGCCAAAACAACACAATATATCAAATATATGTTCAGCAAAATCTTACGGATTTTTGTTCACCACTGTAGGTTAAAGTAAAACGATAAGAAAATTGTTCTGTGAAAATTTGAACAAAAAGTTGTATTTCTTGAAAACATTTTTGTTTTTGATAGAAAAAAACATTTATCAATAAGTAAAGTAACTATTCACTAATATGATGCACAAAAAAAAATACTAGAAAAGGAATTATTCATTACGAGATGCTTAAAAATCTGTTTCATATTTTACGATATTTCGGAAAATTTTGTAAAACTGTAAATCCGTAAGATTTTGCTGAACATACAGGATGTTTGGTAGATCGATGCAAAGCCGTAAAGTGGGGCTAGTATAGAGTCATAGACTATTTACAACCATTTGAACCGAACTTGTTTTAGCCGAAGTGTGACTAATTTTTTTTAACACACTTGCTCATAAAATGGCTCTAATTTCACCGCAATTAGGCACATAATGACACCTGTAATCAAACTGTGACTTTTTCATTGCTATTATTCACAAGTGAGTTATAGGGTTTTTTTTTAATTTTATTGGTTGAGTTGCTTTGTTCTTAAAAAAAGTTTCGATACAAAAAAGATCGTGTTCAATAGTTCGAATAATACCTATTGCATGCTTATTTCATGCAACTTCGTATTTAAATAGATAATTTCACTTATACGTTTTTAATAAATAAAACTTTCACTTTTGTTTTCTCTGTAATAAAGAAAACTTTGAATTCCCCATTTTATACGTGGCTAGAACGCTATCCGCGAAAAGACAAAAAAAAAGAAACCTCATTCTTTTAGTCTTTGGTCGATCGCCATTGTTTGATGCGCGCGCATAGGAAAACTCATTAATTTTTCCCGCCATTGCGAAACAAATTTCACAACTCGTTTTCACTGCTGAAAATGATTATTTAGTATTATTTTCTTCACAAGTGTGTTGAAAAACGTCGTATGATACACGTGTGTATTGATGATTACCGTCCTCGGCTCTCTTAAGACCCTCACCTAACGGCTCGGGTCTCAATGGCGTTTCAGCGGTAATCACCAACATTACACACTTGTACCATAATGTACTATTACAGACATTTAAAGTCAAAGACATTTTTAAAGATTTCAGTAATCTGTTTTTAGATGACATGAAAAAAAAATCAGGCATGGTGCTTTTTTTGTTCAAACATTTTTAAATACATGTCTAGTTATTGTTCTTTCTTTCGAGGTATCAACTACGCGGATAGCTCAACTTTTATTGAAATTAGGACCTACAAACCAAATAGAGGGAGAAAATTAAATTTTTAGGCGAATTCTTTAATAGAAAATTTTAATTGAAATCATTTATTATTCGTGTTCAAAATGTTCGCCGCGGTCTTCAACACCAACAAGGGTCCGTCTTCACACTTCTGTTGTTGTTATTTTTAACTTCATCTCCAGTTTTATCGTTTCGAACGCTGAGTTAATTCTCTCAATCAATTCTTCTTTTCTGTTTATTTCCACATTCGTATAAACTAGTTCCTTGGCCCGACCGACCCCATACGTAAAAGTCAAGCGGAGTCAGGTCGGGTGATCGGGCGGGCCAAGGGATCGGCCCGTCTTTAAAAAAGGTTTTTAGTACAATGATACTAAGCTCGCAGAAAGCATGTAGGTAGTAAAAAATCAATCTTAGTACCGCGCTCACATACATGCAGGATTTGCACGCACACATTCCAACTCCTCTATCTTACTCTCGCACGTGGAAGCGTGACTGAGATAGAAGCCTGTTTGCATGCGCTGCTGCGCGTGAGTTTAATTAATTAATTCATTACCTACATTTAGTTTTGTCTCACCTGACTTGGCGGTGCTCTCTTTCACTCTAACAAACTTCACAAAACAACTCCTCATCAAAATTCACACAAATACTAGGAGTGCATAAAAATGCACTCCTAGTATTTGTGTGAATTTTGTTACGTGAGTTAACATAATAAACAGTGGATGGACAGTCGGAAAACTTGGTTAGTCAATGCTAAAGTTATTTATCACTTATTTGGTTTTGAAAAAGGTTGTCTTTTTTGTTAAAGTTTTTGTGTAAATCCTTGTATTTTAGCTACCGTACCGGACTTCTCTATTTTTTGCTGTACTATAGGTGTCTTGAAATACATAACAACCAAACCCGAATAAAGTATCTGTACCTACCTATGTAGGTCATGAATATGTTTCAGAAAATGTATTTGTTCCATGTGGGAATCGAAACCACGGCATGCACAGCGTTGCCGTTACTAGGTCAGCCACTGCGGGAACCGTGCCCTCAAAGCAACTCTGTCGTATGTTGATCGAACATTTAACTGGGAAATATAATAACCAATTTCATTAGATAGATTATGTATAAGACAATATTTTGAGTATTATCATTTTATTACTGCCGCGTACTTATATTACGACCTGTTATAGACCTCCAATTAGCAAACAAAATTTGCATGTCACAGGTTCTTTGCGGCTTTAATGAAATCATTCATGTGACCTGAATGCTGGTTTATTCTTAAGGCAAAGAATCAGCATTGCCATACAACGTAGCAATGCTGCCAGCCTGTTGGGCAAGTGTCCCGTTGACAGCGAATTCAAAAAAAAAGTTCAGATATACTAAAGAGCATATAAATGTAAGAATGTAACCAAAATAAAAAACCATATGAAATATTGGTTTTCTAACTTGTAAGAAGAGCGGCAACTTGTGGCGTCATAATTTAATATTATTAATCCATATCCATACTAATATTATAAATGCGAAAGTAACTCTGTCTGTTACGCTTTCACGATGAAAACGACTGAACCGATTTTGACGAAATTTGGTATGACAATAGCTTGATCCCTGGGGAAGGACATAGGCTACTTTTTAATCCGCAACTTCGCTTGCATCCACTATAACCGACCTCCACGCGGACGAAGTCGCGGGCAAAAGCTAGTGCTCAATAAAAACAATTACACGAAATTACCAAATCCTAGCATGATCATTTTTTGTGCTATTGCCATCCCCACCTTGTATTTACTTCAGACAAAATGTAATATTGAATACAAATAAAATTACACTATTAACAAATTATTAAGATACGGGTAACAAGAAAGAAAACAACAAAATAAGAAATTTCGGTTTATTAACAAAAAATAAAAAGCAAAACATTGCGATTTCGTTAATGTTAAAAGACACTCGACATAATAAATAATGAAATCCTAGCATCTCGAGTTTATAAGCTTTATTTCAAAGGAACATTTAGGTACAAAAAATATAAAATTTACTAAATTCACCTAATATTTATAATGTGACTTTCAAGGAATTAATGGTTACAGAAACTTGTTATTGGGTCTACAGAAATAATATTGTCAAGATTTTATTACATTGTTTACTATAAATGCAATACCTATTCCCAAACATAAATATGACGTTAATATTGTGAAAGTTTTGGGATACATGCATCATTAACTATGGTATTTTATAATCATTAGACGAAGATAGTTGGAATCAAAAAAGAAAGTTACATAAAATCTATCATACTTTATTCTAGCAAGAGAGATTTTCAACATGTTTTCTGGAATTACATGAGAAATTACAAGTCAATTATTTAATTTTCTTGTGGTTCTTTAAACACTATTTAGGTAGAACTTACTCGTCGAAAAAAAACTGGAACCCGATTTTCCAATATATCACTACTTCATCTAAAGAGAGACATTTAAGAATGAAAACTATTATAAAATTGAGACTACTTTTAAATGATTACAAACTGTATTTACAATTACCGACTTTAGAATGTAACACACATCAGACTTTTAGCTAAACAAAAAACGGTTAATTATTTTAATTAATTACAATTCTTGCGTTACCCATTAAGACATTAACTTTATTAAACATTTCTGCCATCCTCACCAGTAAATCTACTATCAAATTTTCAGCAGTCAAGAGTGGTTGAGGAAATGAACAAATCAATCATAATTATATGGCAGAAATTACATTGGGTAAAACAGGCCCAGGTCCAACGCCCTGGGCGGCACGGCACGGCAGTTCATTTTATGTGACAAAGCATAACATGCCGTAATTCTAAGACATTAGATTGAGTTGACATTTTAAAATTATGGTCCTAGTTACTGGTACTAAGACCTAGTACCAAAAACAAGTACTATCGGATGTCGTATCAATACGCATGCCGTGCCATGACGCCAGAGGGCGCCGGGGTCTTAACGAACTGGGGCTGAAGGCCTCATATCGTTTGGCTAAATCAATGGGCCCAAAAAGCAAAGTAGGTGGTTTTACACGACTATGAAACGATAATATGTCTAATAATAAAGAAAACGTAATACGAATCACTAATAGAAATAGGCTTGATGCATTATGTGAGAAAATCAATAGTATCAATATTTCCTTTCACAGTACCTAATAGCCGAAGTGTCGATATTGATGATCAATTTACGATCATTACAAAATAACGTTAATATCACACTGAATTGCTCGATGTGTGATCAATGATCTAAAGAGCGATCATTTTATTTCTGATCACTATGGCGCTAGTGAGACAAAATAGTTTTTGTGGAAGAGACACCACAATGTTGCCAACATCACGTAGGATATCTTAGAAAGTCCATAACGCTGGGGATCATTCAAAAAACTTTAGACGATGAATAGAAAGACTTCATGAGAATTGCTAATTGTATTCACATTTGTGTCAAAATGACAATTTAAGCTGTATTTTTTCAACAACAAACCTTATAGTTTAAGGGTAAGGCATTTCGATGTAATGTTACTTTCTTACAATTGCTCGACGCTGTGTTCGATGTAATGCTCACGGCGAGTGACAATTTACCAATAACATTCTTATTTATGTATTTACTCTGGTGAAAAGATAAGTCCGATAAAATGTTACACTAATTCGCTTGTTGGTTGTAAAATCAAGTTGTAACGAAGCGTCGAGTGTCGTGCTCAATTTCCGATTAATGAGACGGTAGGTTATATTATCTGTGGTGTCACCACAGATAACATAGGTGTCACTGTCTTAGAGAGACTCGCTGTTCTGTTATAAGTAAATGCTCAAGTGTATACTTACCTTTACCGATACCTTCACACACTTCGATATGTAAAACCGTAAAATTAAACTGTTCTCAAACAACGTATTTCGTAACCTAACGTCACACTAGCGCCAATTACCGGTACATTGCTGTACTCTTAACAGTCAAGGAAGTTTGCGGCCATAAGCAACTCCAACGCAATTTCCGGTGCGATCGGGAACTCGGGGATTTCCGTTGATGAGTTAGTGTAGCGCACCTTGTATGTAAAGTACATGCATACTTTTTGAAGTACATGCGACCTGGAAAAAAGATTTACACGTCATGAATAACGCCTGTAAATTGAAAGAATGTTTTTTTTTCGGAATGGCATCTTGCAGGGTCAACCTAGGAGGTTGTGGACTGCTTAACCGGACTTTCCTGTGGTACCTTATAAGTGAATTTAAGGCCTCCAGCCAGGGCAAAAAAATTCTAAACTAAGCGACTACACGCTATGGGCACCCCCTGTGAAGTCCGAGCCTCGGCTTAGGGCTTCGCTGGGGGAGGGTAGCAAAGAAACAGGCTGGATCGATTTCCATTATTTAGGGACGAATTTAAAATCAAGGCTCAGCAGCGCGGGCTGGCATGAGCAAGGGAGGGGGAGGGGAGGGGAAGTACGGGGTCATCACGGCGGGCCTTTTTGAACGAATCGTTAAACAGTTAGCTTATTATAACCCAACCGCATAACTGAGACCGTCCCTGAGGTAGATCGCTGTGCAGTGCGGGAGGGGTGTGGTGACGTGACGCGAGAGCTCACTGATACGTCAACTTGTGACAACTGTCACCCGTCCCGCACCGCGCAGCTACCTCAGTGTGGTGACGTGACGCGAGAGCTCACTGATACGTCAACTTGTGACAACTGTCACCCGTCCCGCACCGTGCAGCTACCTCAGTGTGGTGACGTGACGCGAGAGCTCACTGATACGTCAACTTGTGACAACTGTCACCCGTCCCGCACCGCGCAGCTACCTCAGTGTGGTGACGTGACGCGAGAGCTCACTGATACGTCAACTTGTGACAACTGTCACCCGTCCCGCGCCGCACAGCTACCTCAGTAACGTTCTCAGTTAAGCGGTAAGGCTATAGCCGGTTATTTCTTATATCGGGATTATGTCTGCCATCGAACTTGGATGGTCAAAGTGACGTTAAACTGTCTAATTTCATAACAATTAAAACTCAACTTTAATTTCTCAAACATAAGGTTTCATAAACCTCAAATTTATTTGAGATTTTATTTTAAACAACAGTAACAAATACAAGCCGTACTTGTCCAATCAAATCATGATAATTACTAATTTTAAATAAGTACTTACGGAATCTCCCTAAAGTTGACCTCATTGGCTTCATTCTCGGCAAACTGGCCCGGTCCGCTCAGCATGGCCTTGATAGTGCCCGAAGTGAGCGCGTGTTCCCTCTTCACGATGAACTCGTGGCCATCCGAGGAGATGAGCTTCACGTACATAGCATTAGGGCCCTCACAGCCTCCATATAGTTTTTCTTCGGAACCGCCTGTGCTTCCTGAAGAATAAGTTTTTATTAATGACTAGTTTTTGCCAGTGACTTTGTACACGTGCAAGTTAAAGACCCTTGTATTTCGGCCTACCTGCTACCTAACTACATACCTGAAAAATTCTAGCTTAATAGGTCTAGTAGTTTTTAGATTTCGCGGTTGGTCAGTAAGTAAATGAATGATCATTCGTCATTCATTCATTTTATAATATAAGATGGTACGACTAGACTAGACTAGACTTGATTTGACTTGCGCAGTACTCTATTTAAAGTACTATAGGTTCTGTACATTATGTTCTGTTTGGTTGTCTTCGAATGTCTAAGAAACGGTATCTTGGTGACTTATTACGTCAAAAATTAATAGATAATCTCAATACTAATTTTAGTCTAGATTTTTGCCTGAGTATGGATGGATACGTTTTATGATCTGTAACCGTGAGGGCGGATCCATGAATCACAAACATGGATCAACTTGGGGGATGGAGATACATTATTTATTTCAGGCATTAGAACGTAAATGGGAGATTAGCCAGTGTAAGATCTACAAGTAACGCACTTGTGGCTGGCCGCAGTATATGCGGTCTGTCGCAACGGCGCGCGGCGCGTCGTATTCCGGCCAACCGCATCGTCTCGGTTCTGTTGCGGGCCGCCGCATGTCGACATCAATTACAAGCATTTGTTGTTATTTTCCCTATGTGACAGATGCTCAAACTGCTCAAAGTATAGAAATACGTATAATATTATTTTATGACAATTAACGTTTAACAGTTCAGTGACACTGTAAGTTATATCATCAATATTAATATTTGAGCTATTACCTACACATACAGTAATAATTGTATTAGAGTTATATTCTTTTTTACTTATTGAAGATATTATTTCTTTGTACGAATTCCCAGGCGTGAGTTTAATAAAGAATTACTCAGATTATTATTTACTAATTTACCAAATTCATAACAATAGATTTGCGGCCCGCCACAGCGCCAACACAACCAGAGCGGTTGACGGGTGGCCGTAAGTCAGTGCGTCGATATTATGCGGTTTCATATAAAAATTGAAATGCGGCCAGGCGCAACGGCACCGCGCATTGCAGCAACACACAACAAAGAGTAGAAAGCTATGCTATGATGCCTGTAAGCATCTTAGGGGTCGAATAAGACAAATAGCATGATTCATCGCAATAAATCTACCTATTTTGTAAATGCTAGTGTACTTCATGCACTTCAATACAAACTATTTTTTACAGGTGAAATTTGAGTTGAGGTGTCGAACTCTAGAATCTGTGGTATGATAGCAGAGTTCACCTCAATTCACCAATGTAGATTTTTACAAAACAGAACAGCCAGTTCTGTTTTAAGACAGGAAAAGAATAAACTAACCAGTGCCGCCCGTGCCTGCAGTGCCACCAGACCGCTGATCCTCGGGTATGTTAGTGGCCGATAAAGCCCCGGTTGAAGGCGCTGCTGGGACATGCTGTTCAGACATCTTCCTGAAACCACCATAGTTGAAATTAGCAACACAGCTGTACATAAATTGCCATTGGCACTGATTCCCAGTGCATCTCTTACTTAAAAGGCAGCTGAAGAAAAGGACAGCGACAGATAAGAACTAAGTTAGAGATGTCAAATTAGTTTTTTCTTGAACCTAGCCATGTTTATAATCAATACATTCTGACATGACAACTATAATTATAAGAGCTTTTTTGATCAACTTAAATTGACAGCTCTTATTAATATCCGTCTATTTCTTGTTGAAGAGAAAGAGATATAAATAAATTTACCTTGTGCACAACAGAATTGGCACCACTGTCATTTGATTTTCAATAAAAAAAAAAGTGTTTATTTCTCACCACAAGCCAAAAAATACAAACAAAACTTTTCAAAAATAACAAATAGCTATTAATAACAATTTTTGGTTGTGGATCGCTGGTGCCTGTGGTAGGTAGTAACACCTACCACAGACAAACGATGACAAGCTTATAGTTAAATTATTGTGGTAAGTGCTATATGCATACACCTTACGAGGTTATAATACAATGTACAGACGCCAGCACATCAAGCCATGCCAAACTGTCAAATTTTCTCAATTGAATATGAACCTTATCATTTTGTTGTAAAGTTGAAAATTTATCAAAGAAATTTGACACATTGTTGTAACTTGATGGCATCTGTACCTCCTATTCTTTTGTAACACCTTTTAAACATGTGTTACGCAAATAAATTCGTAGGCAAAAAAGTTTGTAGGCAAGTAGTTAAGGTGCCATCCTAGAGACATACATTAAATTACTTAAATTTAATTAAAGGAACAAAAACCACTAATTAATTAATTGTCGCAATCTCATTCAATTTTAAAATATCCATTGGTTAATAAGGTAACTTCAACTATATCTGACTACCCTGATATCTTTTATTGCTGTTAGGTTTTTGAAAACATCCATCAGTTTCTAAGAAAACCTCATTTGTAATAGAACATTGTTTTTTTTTTATTTACAAAAGCACTTATGATTTTTCAAACTGGGTCCCAGCCAGCAATGCTACTTGTCAGCTGTCATTAAAATGTTATGTGCGTGTGAACAGAGGGACCATACTGGTATTTCACAAAATAAATGTGTTCTACAATTGTTTTAAGGCTAGTACTAAATCCTAGGATTTTTATTTTGTAAAATACTAGTATGGTCCCTCTGTTGACACGCACATAAAATGTTCAATAACTAAATAATGAGTACTGTAATAGCATGGATGGAGAAATTATGCTGGACAACACTACAACTGCTGTCTGCACCAGCATTGCATTTATAGCAAAAACATTAATTATACATCTATCTACATAGGTATCTATGTATTCCTTTCACGAAATTAAAAAAGAAAAACTAGAAAAAAATAATAATTTTATTTCGATACTATGTCAGTCCTTAGGACGAGGAAGTTACTAGCAGAAGCAGCTAGTACCTAAACAGTATAGTTCGCGTCAAATAACTTTGCCGCTCTGAATCTAGGCTTTCGGAACGACCGCGCAGGTACTATCGCGTAAAAAAGTTTTCGCTTACGAAAAAATATTTTAAGTGTATACGTAAGTTTAAATGTATTATCTAAAATTAAAATAGGTACCCTTATTTCATTTTGATGTACCTAAAAAAAGACGAACGAAGAAAAAAATTTTTTTCTGCATTTAATTCACCACATTATGAATTATTTTGCTCGCCTGACGGCGTAAAACTGTGCTGCGTTTCGGCATTTCTTTCACAAAACTTAAAGTATAACGTCAACAGTAACAATAACAAGGGAAACGCAACAATAACAAATAACAATAAACATCAAACTAAAAACGCGTAACACTTTTGGCATCGACAGTCTACCGTTATGTGCGAGCGGGACACATGTAAGCATCGGACGTATACGGGCGACTGAGACGGAAACAACCACGGAATAATAAAAACAAGAGGAAGTGCCCTTAGTCTTACTTAATACTGGATCCAGTGTCGCCAAACTCACACATTTGCAAATTAAAATGTACTTGCAATACACAGAAAACGATGATATAATTGGCTACAAATTAGAAACGCAACTTTGGCGAAAAGCTTATTTATTGTTGTTTGAAATTAAACCGTATCACAACTGACGAACGTTGCGTACGTTACGTATTTTACATGTCAAAATCACTAAAGAGATTTTTTTCATCTAACAATCCAATTCGAGCAATGTCCAACGAGTTCAGCTATTCGACGCTAGAGAGTGCTGTTACCAAATTACTTAACATGACATCTATTGTTACTATAAATAGATGTCATTTTCGCATGCAACTGTTATTTATTTTTCTATTCAGTCAAGTTGTCGATAATTTGTACAATGTAAAAAATGTAATTGCCTACAGTGTTTAAATTGATCTTTTTAATGTACGTAATGGATCAAAAATGACGATTAATTAATTATGTATGCATATATTGACATATTTTTCTGTGATAATATGAGTCCGTAATATGATTGTATGTAGAAAATTGATTGACGTCCCAATGAAATGACGCATTATTTTAGACATGACAATATCTTTTTAAATACGTGACAGTCTTTTAAAAACATAATTGACATATGAATTTTTGTGAAGATAAACTATATACATGTAAGTATATAATAGAATATTTATAGGCCTACGTCTAACCGCGAATGAATGACTATTTGCCAGAATATAGGTATAAGGTTTTTAAAACTCATTCTTTCAAACTCATACTTTTATTTATTAAAAAAAAAGTTTGGTACTAAACATACCTACATGTTATTGTTTTATCGACACGAACTATTTGCATTAATGTGTCGCATCCCTAAACGAGTAGCGTCGAAGTTTCTAGAATTTATGCCACGTAAAACGATTACAGTCAAGACAGCGAGCAAGCTAATTTAGACTTTGATGAATGGACATAAGGTACTTTTTAGTTCGCATCAAAGTAAAAATATGGTATTGTCAATAAAAATCGATTATATTCAAATATATGAAAGTTTTATACTTTTTGGTGATACGATATACCTCTGCAAGAAACATTCTTTGCCCTGCTATCATTTTTGCATGTAAAAATTGCACAATAAGGCATGGTTGTATTTTTTTTCCTTACGTGCGACATTGTGCGATATGTCACGTCGCTGCAAGTAGTTGATCTGGACTGGACCAATGTTGATCATTTCCACATAATTGTGCCACACGTTCGATGGCTGCGTGGCACTTCCCCTTGTTTTTATTATTCCGTGGAAACAACGCTGTTGCCCAACCCTTGCTTCGCTAACCGCGCATGCGCGCCACTGTTTTATTCCTAGATTAACTACTGCGCAGTGATTTGTTGCCTACTTCAGAGCGGCAAAGTTATTTGACGCGAACTGTACAATAGGGTAATGACACAACCAGTAAATTGACAACCAGCAAAACACAATTAGTTTTGCTGTTTGAACCCTGAAGACCTTTTCATGCATTTTAATATATTTTTGGGTGCCAAAGTTTTGAGTGGACATGACATTGTCCACTCAAAAAGTGCCTCTTGTTGCAGACTTGTAATATAACATATTCAAAAATATTGCTATTAATAGTTATGATTACATACTTATAAAGTATATTATATCAGCTATTCTGCTTAGGGATTATTATTATCTGCACTTTTACATGTAGTGATTCATTTATTTGATAATTTTGTGGTGCAGATCTATGTAGGTATGTACAATGTTCACAATTTGACATACATACATACAAATTCTGAAAACTTTTTCTGCTTCATAAACAAAAATTTACTATCTCAGATCTATACTTAATATTATAAAGCTGAAGAGTTTGTTTGTTTGGTTGAATGCGCTAATCTCAGGATCTGGTTATAATGGATACTGGTTCGAATTGAAAAAATATTTTTGTGTTGGATAGTCCATTTATCGAGGAAGGCTATAGGCCCATGCGAAGCCGGGCCGCGTCGCTAGTCTCTGATAAAGACACTTGGCAAAAGAGCTGGGAGTGCACTTTGTGTAACATTTTTTACCAAAAAGACTGGCTACTTAGCATGCCTAAAACTCGAATTATCGTATTTAATCTACAATCTTGAGAAGATATGACATTACTTTTTTATTCAAAAATCTTTATACACATCTATTCTAAATTTAGAATATGACCTTTCGACACTGATATTGCATGAATTAATATACTATTTAGCACTGTCCTGTGTTAATATGCATTAATTAGATCAATCATCAAAGAATATTACAGAAAAATAGTCCTTCAAATATAATAAGCAAAGAACACAAGAATCTTGTATGCCAATCCACTTTGACGTCATAACAAAGTGACTATGCATATATTATACATTACCTGGTTAAATTAACGCTTCTAGAATTTACGAAGTAAGTATCTAACAGCTGTTTTGGCTTGCAATCTTCAAATTATTAAATAAAAACGGAAAGTTAGGTTATCCGAATAAGAGTTATTTGACAATGACAATTTGACTGATTGACATGAGTACATGACATTGAATGAATTGGCCAGAAGACAATATCAACAAAAGAACGAATGAATGAGAAAGCATAATGGAATGAAACTTTGATCATGTAACGAATACAAGGCTTTTGGTAAATGAAAAGGTCAATACATACCTACATACATAAAAGCCTATTGTTGTTCACTGCTGAACGTAGGTCAATCGTGAAGTCTTATCTTTGTACTTTGTTTTATTCTTCAATTTGAAATCTTCGTCATGGGGAAATTCATAGCCCTAACAATTAAAGTTTCACACAGCACATGAGTTGTGGAGGTTCGATAGGCAGTCGCTCTATGTACAACACTAGTATTCAGCTGCATTCGGTTAAACTGGAAGCCGACCCCAATAAAGTTGGGAAATGGCTATGCAGATGATGATGACACCCGCTTCACCATTGCAAGATCGCATGCAGGCCTCGACAGCTTAGAGCATAATATAAATCTTAGCTACGAAAATTATAGCTTAGAACATAATAAGTAGCTCGAAAGTGACGCAGATGGCGTAACTGTGAGCTACTTACTCTTACTGATACAAGTAATAAAATAATATATTAGGTACTATTCTATCGACATAGGTCACTTTTTATCAGATTCCGGGTTGCTACTGAAAAAATACTGAAAGAAAAACCCAATAATACTTTGCGCGACCCAGAAATCCAACCAAGACCGCTTTAAAGACAACGGTGGAATTAGAGGAAAAAAAGTAGATTATTGAACTAAAACTAAAAACTAAAACTGCCGTTTTGACCTTGACCTGTTTTGAACTTTTGACAGAATATTATTTGTTGCGTTCCAGGGATTTGAGTATTGCATAACTTCGAAGCATAATCATATGATTAAATTGGAATATAATAATAAAAAGAAATTAAAGTAAAGCTGAAACCATTACCTAACCCTTACTTGTATGTAGCATAAGCAGATACAACAAAATTCACTTCACATTATTAGTCAAATCGACTACAGTAAGTTGAAAATATTACACTTGTAATTCTGAATGCACTCGATGTAGGTCAATGGACCACAGCTGACGATTCGGCGGACTTTTTTTGACATGGCTTTTGGCTTCATTTCATTATTTTGACGTTTCGTGATTTCGATGTCAAGCGCTACGTATTTCTTTGAAAAAAGTAATTTTTTCATCCATTTTCATTATTTATCCAGTTTTTTCAATCGCAAAGTGTCTTAGGGACGCGAGTGGAACCCATCGCTGTGTGAAAATTGACTGCGAACGTGAGAAATTCCGCGAGAACCATGTGACACGAATACGAAAAAGGGCTTCCAGACCGTCAATGTGACAGAAATGTTTTCTGCCATCGCGACGAGCCAGCGCCACCGCGGAGCCGATACGAGCACGACGCGAGATCAACGAACGGCGATATAGGGCAAGCGCGTCAAAAATGTGCGCGAGATGGCCAGCCCGCCACCGAACCCTAAGGAAGGCGAGGAGGGCGGCTCCGAGTTCAAAGAGGAGCCGAGCGGGGAACGCCCGGCCTCCCCGCAGAAGACGTTCATAGCGCCACCCGCGTCGCAGCTGCCCACGAAGCTACAGTACGTGACGCTCGGAGCGTCTGGCCCCAGCGGCATCAAGCAGTTGTTTCGCACGGTCAAAGTGGCGCGGCGCATCCCTACGCTGCCGCGGCGGCAGCGGGAGGGTGAGGGCAGCGCGCCCGGCCCCTCCCTGCCCGAGCCTCGGGAGCCGCGTGCGCGCAAGGACCACGCTAAGCGCCATATATGCGGCACTTGTGATAAACGCTTCTCCAGCCCGGGCAAGCTCAGCCAACATGTCCTCTCACACACTGGCGAGCTGCCCTTCTCTTGCGATCTGTGTGACAAGCGCTTCAACTCTAAGTTCAAGCTTGTGCGACACAATTTAATACACAGTGAGGCTCGAGCCTTTGCATGTAATGTTTGTGGTAAGACTTTCAATCGTAAGGATCATCTCACCAACCATGTCAGAGTGCATAATCCAGTTAAAAAGCTTTATACATGTGAAAGGCCAGAGTGCAGAAAGTCCTACACATCCCTATTGAGTTATCGAAAGCATGCTGCCCTGCATTCTGCTGAGGAAGGCAACCTTCAGTGTAAGATATGTGATAAGAATTTTACCACCCGACAAGATATTATATATCATCTTAAAGTCCACACTGGTAGTCGCACTGTTAAAAATGATTCCGATAAGAAGTTCACATGCAACTATTGTGATCGAAAGTTCTTCACAGCTAAAGATGTTCGGCGTCATCTCGTCGTCCATACAGGAAGACGTGATTTCTTATGTCCTTATTGTCCCCAAAAGTTTGGGCGTAAAGACCATCTAGTGAGGCATGTAAAAAATGCACATCCTGAGGAATCATGGAAATCTGCAGCCGTAGGTACATCTAGCGAGCCCCCCCCAGAGGCATCTGCTTTTGAAGAAACATACACTGAGTATCCCATAGAAGATACCGATTTTTCTATGTGGAAGCCACCCTCACCCAAAGAGAGTACATCAGAGGGAGGTCCAACCAGGGTACCCTCTACCGATATCATTGTCGAAATTTCACCAGATCTTGATATAAAGGTGGAGCCTATAGAAATAAAGTTGGAGGAATCCTTAGATATAAAATTAGAAGAGCCAGGGTCACCAGGATGTACGCTGCTACCAGTTGACTATCCCATGATGTATATGGTAGCGCCGCCGTACTCCCAGACGCCGTCCGACTTGCCCTTTCTGTCGTCACAGGAGCTGCCAGACTCAATGGAGGCACATTTACTCCATTCGGGAAATGTGGAGTCCCTATTGATGGATCCGGGCGAGGGCCCTTCAGGTTTATCGAGCCAGATGCTAGGGCTGTTAGAGGATAGTGAGACGACGTTCGCAGGCGAGGAAGGCAGGGTCCAGCAACGGCTGCCAGCGTTCACGCAGGCCTTCCAGACGGCGCAGAGCCCTAAGCCCCCGCCGCCGCCGCCCCCGCCCCACTAACCTCACCTCACCAAAGACCTCTATGCCGTTTACACTTTAATCTTGTACTCAAGACTACCTTGGAGGGAGCAAGCAGTTCTACATTAGACTGTGGATGGCATGAGACGGTTGAGAAGGGTGAGATTCCTGCATTTAGCTTATGTGAATACCGAACTACCTCATTAGGTAAGGTTGATCTAAGCTGTAAATAGTCTTTGAGTGCAGTTAGTAATGCAATTTGTAATATTATTGGACTTGTAATATTTTCACCTTTTAAGAGTATAGGTACGGAAGCCAGAGGGCGCGCGCCCTCCGGTTTATATTGCCAAATTGTATATTTGTACGTCTCGGGTATACCAAAATTACTTCCGAATTCTACATGAATATGTGATCTAGTCGTGTATGTACTTTCGGAATTATATATTGTTTATTTATAGAGTACATGACGTTTATGGAGTATAATTGGGACCAACTCTGTGAGCTATTAGGTGGGATACAGTTAGTGCTTAGTTGAGGCGGGCCGCGTTCACGCCGGGCCCGATACGAGTGTAGTATGCAGAATATAAGCAGGGTGTATGGCTCTTGAGAGCAGTAAGCTATTATAATATGTTTTAGAGAGGCTTGCTGCTTTCGACGCGATAATGTAATACAACAGAGAGCATATTCCTTTCGAATCAATAAAGTGAATGTAATATTCTGCCAGAGTAGATTAACATCAGATCTGTCTGTAACTAGATTGATATATCATCCTTAAGTGTAAGTGCTAAGTGTTCATAACAGAGTTACACAATTGAATGCTTTATAGTATGGTATTAGGGTTCCATTTCATTCTATTGTACAGAATGATATCGAAGTCCTTACAAACTCAGCAGACTTGAGCTAGAAACAAAATGCAATAAAAATGATCAATATATACCTCAGAGGCACTTGTGCTTCCTATAGAATAGTATAAACGATACACATTGGGTGTGTCTGATGAGCAAAGTAGACTACTTACTCCCTTTTCGTAGGTAACTTACGGAGTTATCTTTTTCATTATAACTAAAATGTGCCAAAAGTGAACGGATTGTGGATAGGTGAAGACGACGTTCGTTACTGAGATCGCGATCGAAATCCGGATTTCATTTGCTCGTTGGACTCGCGTGTACAGGAATTAAAAGTCATACTTTGGATTTACCATTCGATTTGCCGTTAACGACGATAGGCCAAAATTTCATTATTCTGTCCGTAATACTTTTTTAATTTTTCATACAGAAATAATCTTCACTTGTTACTCCAGAGGAGCAATTTTCTTGGCATATGTTTTAGAATAATGAGCCAAATTATGTAATTCGTTTAGTGGTGTGTAAGTGTCAGATGGTTGATGTTATAATAGTGAGGAACACTTCTCGAAATGGAAGGATATTATAGCTTGGATTAGGTGCCTTGCATTTTTCAAACAAACATTTTAGCATGCTCGGCTCGACACGTGTACAACTCGCAAGACGATCTCTTTTTAATTGCATTCTATTGAACTAATAATTCAGGATTATTTCTAGAAAAAATTCAAATGACTGCTTTCTTGTATGTTTAACCCCTATTAACTAAGAGCACTTTTCCAAATATAGGTACGTACCCTCCCACTGGCTAGTTTGGCTACCAATGCCTCATCTTATCGTCTCTAAATCTTCTCTTTGCCAGTGCAACATTTTTCGGCGAGAAACTTGGTCAAACTAAGTTTCGAAAACATGTCTGCAAGTTAATATTTTAGAATAGCGTCCAGGCGGCGCAACCCCAAATATGGATTTCATTTTGGAACTGCAATTTGTCTCTATGTAGGTATATCAATAGCGCAGCGCGATTACCACATTCTAATTGATTTAACAATCATATTCATTGATTTTGGTTGTTTAATAAGGTTTTAACATCTTTTGTCGTTGTCTTATCGCGACTTGTGCACGTGCGCCGTTCATTTCAGTTAGTTTTAGAGCGCTGTCGAGTTTGGGACATAATTAGTCAATAACTACATAATTTCATGTTTTTAGAATGTAATAAGTAATTTAGTTTACAAGATGTTTACGGCCTTATTCGGGGATACAACTACACTAAAAAACAGCTAATCCTTTAATTCCTGTCATTCACCTTACAATAAAATAGAAATAGTTAAAAGGGGGGTAGGTGTGACTGACACTGGCTTGGCTATCATCAGGGATTTTAATTATGACAACAAAAAATTGTCGTTAATTATTCGAAATTTGTCGCTAGATCGAAGAGATTGTCGTGAACTCTTCGATCTAGCTCTTGGATTATACCTTGCTAATTGAACTCAATATATTTTCAAAATAAGACCTGATTCAATCTGTGACTTGGCGACAAATTGCGACTAATTAGCGATTAAATTTGGAACAAAACAGATCTTCGCTAGGTGCCCTAGTTTTTGAGATATAAATGTGGCCAAGCTGGGGAAACTCTCCAGATCGGCCACCTATAAACCCTTTCTTTTGAACCAGTGACCGCCAAATTATGATATTGTGCGACAAATTTCGACTAATTAGCGACAATTTTTTTAAATCCCTGATGAGAATTAAAATCCCTGATGGCGGCCAAGCCAGTGTCAGTCACACAGGGGGTAGTTGTGTTTTTATTAATCTTACATCATATTTGTATGTTTAAATATTAAAACTTATTTAAAATTTTGTTCCACTCTTGCCTCGAATTTGGTAGCGCTCTAAAGTATTTCGTAAGAAAGTCTCATTCCTGACACACAAACATGTAAAAGTATATTATAAGTTTAATAATTTTCGGTAATATAAAGGTTTTAATAATAATGGTCAATGTTCGGCGTCTAGTAATGCAAGGAGAGCATACGGTGAGATCATGTACACGCTTGATATGTAGAATATTATGTGAATAATTCTAATCTATTAGGTTAATAGGACTGTAAAAAATTTAATCTACCTCAAATGCAACTTATTCTTTTCTAGAAATTTAATTGTACTATGTTAGGTTAGTGAGAAAATTAGTTTTTTTTTTCTGTTTGAGAAATACACGACCATAGGGCTGGTTGAATCAGTTAACACCTGTTGTCTTAATTTTATGTATAAGTGTGTGCTGCATATCGAAATCTTTATTGATATACAAGTTAAAATATGTATGATTATTATTAATTTCGCTTTTATTTTATTGTGCTCTATAAGAGTGGCCTTTGAGTTCAATGTTGGATAGTTTTCGGATCGAGTTAATACAAAGTTTACAATCGAAAGATCTGGAAGTTTCAAAGTTAATGCAAGAAAAAAATAAAAATAAAAAAAGAGTTTATCTATAATAATGTTAGGACTTTTCCTATCGCACATTTGGTATAAGTAAAAATAAGAAATTTTCATATATTTTGTATATCGATGATTATACATATTTCCTTTATGCAGATATCAGAAAAGATTTCCGCAAAAATGTTTTTTATAAATACAATTTATATGAAACTGTTAATGTTTAAGTGTTTTGACTGTTGTATGTATTTGTTGGAAATATTTTTGCTAAATCCTTCCCGAGGTTGTAGACTGACAATAAATCGGTTTGTTGGTTTGAATATTTTTATAATCTAGCTGATTTTTCTTTCTTGTAATTTTTTTTAGCTTACAGAGATGTTCACTTGTGTTAGAACTGTTGCTTATCAAGTGCGTTATGTGACTCTTATGTCATTCACATAAAGTTTAAATTGAAATGAATAACACGCATTCGTAAAATGCAATACCTACTTATTTAACTGACGTTGTTTGTGTAATTTAGTAAAATCAAAGTTAAATAAACCGCATTCGTATTACGCATTCGTAAAAAAAAAATAATTTAGTAAACCTACGTTTTTGACTGTCAAAAGCATAATAATCAGCTTTCATACATTTTTAAAGTACCTACACACGTACATGTAGGATTATGTTGAGTATTTTTACTTTCAAACTTTTTGAATTGCTTCTCAAAGCCAAACAAACCGATTTCCCGGAATTAGTCTATGCCCTTTTACCACTAGTCATATACAATAGCAGTACATTATATTCTCAAATAGGCAGTTATACTGAGTGATATTTACCTATCCGGCAATTTACAATAGTTTTACAGCAATTGGTGCAAACTACTAAGTACAAATTGTTACACATAGTGTATAAATATCGCCGGGTTTCATCTAATTATACCAATCAATGGAACACTGCTGTTTGTCATAACAGGATAATGCCTACAGTGTGAGAAAAAATATTTTATCATGCAAGTTCTATGAAAACGTCTAATTTACGTTCGAAACAAAGAAATAAAAAGACTATTTAATTTACATGATAAGGCTAGTAGGCCTTAATTAGATGAAATCGGCGCTTTATACTTTTTCCTCATATTTTATTATTGATACATAAATATACAACGACACAATGCAATATATTTTTATAAAGTTTTTTTTAGATTGTAAAATAAATATTAAAATAGTTAACATATCAAAGACTACCATGTACGGCCGTTTTTGTTGTCATGTAACTTGAATATTTAATATTAAAGTTCATTAATTACCTGTATTTATTTATTTAACATTTTATAGTTAACAGATGTCAATTGACGATAAAATCTATCTGTTTTGGCGACACTATAAGTGTTTACATTTTTATTTTAAATGGGGAATATCTATGCATAATTGTTAACTTTTTCATGTACCCCCAGTTTTTATAGTTTTTATCTTTTAATGAGTGTAACTCATTGTATTTATATTTTTGTAAAAACGAAATTATGTTGTGTAATACCAAATACATAATTATTATCATATTTTATATTTTGTGCTTACATCTGTAAAGTTTCGAATATTTTTTTAATTTCTCTATGTAAGTTTTGGTTACAGCAACGAAGCTGCTGTGAGTGATAGAATAATATTGTTTGTAAATCATGTTGAATTTAATTTACGATGCCTTTATTAAAACTGCATTTCGATTTTTTTTGCTGTAAGATGTTCTTTAATTGCATGACCGTCTTGCTATAAAATGTTACATTAAATTTTGATCTGTATACCCTTAAAAAGGTTAGAAAACGGCACAAAACAATTTGTCTAGTAGTATTCTCTTACTCGGAACAAAAAATAAAATTTATAAAAAATAATGATCAATAGCTGATAAAACGATATACGTAATTTTGTGGGGCCTTAAAATAAAAAAAAAATGTGTAGAAGATTTATTGATTTAGAAATGAAAAAAAAAAATTAGAAACATATGATATTTTAATAAAAATGATCTATTTTTGTTACGCTTTTATGGAGTAAAATACACAATAAATGTTTTAGAAAAGAACATAACATTTCATATTTACAATACCTATTTGTTGAAAATTAAGATTTATAAACTAAAATAAAATCGAAGTAAAATTAGCTAACGGATTGTCTGACCAGCTGGCGATTAATTACTAAAAAAATAATTTACAACCGTTTGAAACAATAAAATTATTATTAAGCTATGTAGATAGTCCTAGTAGGAGCTCTTGACATTTATAAACCCGGATCCTGCTCTTCCAAACGTAAGGTTCTTTTCAGGTCTAAAGCTCGTAAATCTTGATTTTCAACAAATAAACCCGTATCCGACTTTCTACTAACGCAGACAACTTTCCCTCACAGGATAGCCTAATAATAATAAATTATAAACATTGTACCTGGTTTATAATAACATGATGTAGTCTTCATTGTAATAAATATTTGGAACATCTATTTTGTTTTGTTTTCCGCCCAGCAGCCCTGACCCTTTTTTGTTTATTATTCTATCTTCCAATTTTATAGTGATTTTTTTAAAAATATGTTTCCTGGCAAAGTCATTTTATTATAATTCCTCCCACAAATCACCATTACTTTCGACAGTTATTTTAAAATATGGAAAAGAACAGTAGGGAATATAATAAAAATATGTATAATTATATATATATTGACGCTAAACACTTGTAAACAATAAATCATCTTGTCATTGTATCATTAGTCTGATTTTACGCGCATTTACGACACTACATTATTACTAAATTGTCGCTATTAAACGACCATCTTTTACCATCCAGAGGAAATAAGAAAAGCTATGCGGGCGTCATTTCTACGTAGATAGGCGGAAAATGTAATCAATGACGTTGCACGCTCTCAGGTCAATGACCTTTGTATATAAGTTTTTTTTGTCGGATTTCTTAGAATTCAGTAGGCTAGAATTCGTGTTGTGATTGAACACGTATCGACGACGATGAATCATTTGTCTAGTCTGTAGCACTAATACTAACTCTGCCTAAGATATTATTTTTTTGTGATAATATAACCTCAAAATAATAAAACAAGTTTATGCAGCCAATATTATAGATGAAATATATTTTATTGCTGATCAATTCTTTAACAAATAACACATAGACTTAGAACCAGAAATAACAAAATAAATACCTAATCCACGGTAAACAAGAGGAAAAGAAAGAAATGCAGTCAGGTTAATAGACTATCTATAAACACGAAATTTCTATACACTTACAGGTGTTATGGTTAACTTCAATTGAATTTTACACAGATATACATCCACTATTGTAAATATACAAGTTCGATGATTATTCCACATAATATATAACATCATATTTATTCAAGTATCTAATTTTTCTATACTTGAATTTGAACTAAATTAAAATTGTACTAAAAATACTAACACCCTCCCGGTAACCGGGTGCGGAGGCCGCAGATTTAAATATTATAATGCTTTAGAAAAATATCGTTTTTACGAAACAAGTGAGAGACCAAAGAGTCCCCAAGTTTTAAGGTTCGTCCAGCCTATAAATGCACGTATTTCAAAACACCAGTCACCGAAAAAAAAAAAGGAATGTTCGTTAATCCAAACGTTTCTAAACGTAGTCTTTGCGTGCTGACGCGACCCATCGCCTCAGCCTGTGAACAAACTGGCAAGCGAGAAATAATCATTTCACTGTCCGTCTTTTGACTTTTCTCACTTTGCCTGTTTTAGAGGGTTTGCTTTTAAGCGATATACTATCTAGATTTGGTAGTTCAGTGTCGGTGAGTTTGTCAGCTGTCTTCTTGTGGAGCACAGGGTTGTCGTTGGCGTCGTGGTCTGAGCTGTCGACTCCGTTCTCCATGCGGACGGTGTTAACGTAGACGGAGTTGTGTGGCGGGCTCACGTCCATATCATCGTCCTCAGAGTCCTGATAGTTCCCGTTCGCCTCAGCCCGTTTGTATTGAAAGCTCGTCCGCCTGTACGTGACGTCTTCATCCGACTCTGCTGCCGATTTAACTTTATATCGTCGGTTAATATTTTGGAGGGATTGGTTCTTCTGCAGTTCTCCGTGTAAGGAGTCTCTGATGTTCATTTCTGAGGTTGATTTGGTGCAGTATTCCTCCTTGTCCGACTCGGAATATTTTCGGGACAGGCGTCGCGCGTCGAATGTCTTGTCTTTGTCGGTGAGTGGGACTGGTTGGGCGGTGTTGGTGGGTGACTTGAGCAGGACCTCCGGCCCGCCGCCGTAGATGCTGGTGAAGAACCGCCACAGTTCCTCACTGAGCTGAGCGTGGTCGGAGCCCGGCTTTATTGTGAGTACTGTGCTGCCATCAATTTCCTGGAAAATGTTATTGGTATGTTTATACAATTTTGTAAGGGTTTATATACCACAACTCTCGAACACTTATACTACACATAGAGGTTGAAGTATAGATTAAGATATGACGGACTGATTTTACGATTAACGTGGCCACTTTCTGGGCTTCTTACAAAAGTTGTAATAACGATACAATGATGTAAAAAAAAAAAACGGCAAAGGAGTTTCAAACACTATTTCCTTTAAATGTTCACTAGTTGTCTGCTACAGCAGATGCGAGGACGAACCTGGTCAAAAGTGGATGTACTTTACGCCTAATGCTTCGGCAAAACAGCCGTGATGCCGTTATGTAGGACGAAAAAACTCACGTCAATCTTTGGCGGAGAACGATAATATACCATAAAAGTATGATTTAGAGTCCATATTACAAAGAAAAATTAAAGGTACAAAACAACAACTCATACTGTCATTGATGACGAACAATAACATACCATATAACTGTCGCATTTAAGAGCATTGTGAGGCTGTAAATTTTCATACAAAACGCGATAACGTTTTACCCCCAGTAAACTTATTCCAATTTTCATATTTTTTTTAAATGTTGTAGATATAATGAAAAGCTAGGTCTATACGTTTTGATTTTAAAGAAATATTGCGTAAGATAGAAGTAATTATCATCTTATTATCTACATTTTTTTAAAAACTTCCTCGAGCGTTTTTATTTTATTTAATTTTAACTATACTAAATTACTTAAAAAGTAACGTACAGACCTAGTTTAAGGTGTTCTGAATGTAATGAGACCAAAACCAAAAAATTGAGACCAAAAACTCATTTTGTGAAGGTTTTGGGGGAGAAAAACGTTATTGCCCAAAACCATATTTCAAAAAGGATATCTATGTAATTGCCTCCTAGACTTGCAACTCTCTCTATCGCACGATACGGGTCAAGGGGGCAGGGGCATATTGTATTTGTATTGTTCACCCGGAGGGAGGCAGAGCGAGCGGTATGAAACAGATGGCATTTTTGGAAATACCTACTCTCGCCGCGTATCGGCACCTCACAAACCTCTTTAGTTCATATTTAAAAGACAAAAGCCCATTCCCAGCATCAGTAGCTGGTACCTGTTTGCTGACGATGACCTTTTGTGGAAAACAGATGTATGTATATTTATAATAGACTAGCTTTTGCCCGCGACTTCGTTTACGTGAATGTCGGTTATCGAGGATGCAGACACAAGGCAACACAAGTCCTTATCACACGAATGTGTATCCTGTGCGGGATTCGAACCCGCAACACGCTACGCAGCAGTCAATCGCTCAGTCACTGCGCCAACCGTGTCGTCAACACGTCGTGTCGTGTCGTGGCATTAGAGTTCAAATTTCCAAGACAAAGTTCCTTTCACAGCATTTGTTAAAGTGTACCTGTTTGATAACCATGACTCTTCGAAAAAGTAAACATACAAAAGAACAACTCACACTGTCATTGATGACGTACAATAATATACCATTTAGCTACTGCATTATAGTTCATATTTAAAAGACAAAAGCCCATCCTCAGCATCAGTAGCTGGTACCTGTTTGCTGACGATGCCGGAGTTGTCGACGGGGGGCGGTGGCTGCTGCGTCTTGTTGCGGACGAAGGCCTGCCACTGCCGGAACCAATGCATGCTGATGCCGTAGATAGCGTGGGGTCGTTCTTGTTCCTGTGCGAGGAATGTAGGTTACAAGGCGGAACCACAGATATAGATAGACCCTAGATAACGCAAGTATCACGATCTGTATGAAAACCAAGCGTACCACTTTTTGACAACCTATTATGACGTCACAATGTATTGTTTTTATTAAATTTGGTATTACCAGGTATTACTGAGGGTATTCGATTAAAAATAATTGTTTTTTAAATTAATTACGCATAATATTAATCACAAAATGACTTACCGATGGAAGGAAACGTTTACTTTATCTTTTTACTTACGATTTTTGTACGTAAGCTAGGCACGAAACTAGGCACGCGAAGTAGTTGCTCTTGCGTTATCTAGGCCTATCTATATCTGTGGGCGGAACCAAGCGCTTTGAGTGCTTTCCGAGATGCGGTGAAATGGATGGTCAAATATTTATTGATCTATCGCGGCAAGCGTAGATGAACCATGACCGATAGATTGGACACGACGCGATGCGATGCGACGTAATGCGACCAATACTTCACGCGACGTGTGTCCTACCTACGTTGTGCGTAGTCATTGTACTTATTTAGAAAGAAATAAAAGAGAATTTGGAGAGTTTCATCATTTATATCTGAAATCCACGTTTATTTAAAGAGTATTGTGACTTAAGCACTTTCAATTATATTGTTGCAGCTGTTAAGCCTATTATTTAACTATCAATAACCATTTCCAAAAACCTATTTGTATTGAAGAGAGGTTGTTATTGACTTTACTTTAAGGTAAGAAACGACACTGGTACTTATAATAGTAAATATTTAATTATTAATAATCCATTGTAGCGTCTCGTCGCTCAAAAAACAAATCCGCAATCGCCGCGTTGTGTCGCACATTGATTAAGACGACAACGCAGGCAACTAGTACTGACAACGACTATTTGAAATTTTCGCTTCGCGTCGCATTAGGGTCAAAACACACCGGAATGGCAGCGCAGTGGCTGGCAGTTTTGCTGCCAAACCATTTTCAACTTTATCTCTAAATCTCAAAGCATAGTATCGCTTCGGCGGTCATCGGCTCGCAGAGCCGCCCATCGCGGCACGAGCTGCCGCTCGACGCACGCATTTCTTTAAGCGATACTATGTCTTGACGTTTAGAGATAAAGTTCAAGATGGTTTGCCATTAAAACTGCCGGCCGTTGCGCTGCCATTCCGGTGTGTCTTGACCCTTACCGCATTTGTCGTTCACCTAGGACAACGCGTTTGCCATGAGCCGAGAATGTCGACAGCTGATGGCCTAGGGGGGGAGGGGGTCAAGTTGAGATATGAAGGACAAGGAATAGTATGAATTTTAAATACAGTCAAAAGCACATGACGCTTTTGGAAGCTCTAGGAGGGAAGACTGCCCCTACCTGCCCCTATGGTGACACGCTTGCCACTCGCTATACTATCGTCTGTCCATGTTAATAATTCCCTTGAAATTCCTTTTTCATATTGGTATAAAGTATTATGGAAAATGGTGGTACAGCACGATTCAAACTTAACGGCGGCCCCGAAAACGAGGCAAGTAGCTGCGCAGTAACAATAGGGTATTTTACTCTATACGAGAAAAAGTCGATAAATACGTTATTGAGACAGTTTAGGCATAAAGCAGTCGGAAAATGTAAGTTTTATATACAAAAATTCAGATGTCAATTATGTTTTTAAAAGACTGTCACATATTTAAAAAAGATATTGTCATGTCTAAAATAATGCGTCATTTCATTGGGATGTCAATCAATTTCCTACATACAATCATATTACGGACTCAATGAAAGGTATCGCAGAAAAATATGTACATCATTAATGAATCATCATTTTTGAACCATTACGTACATTAAAAAGATTAATTTAATCAATGTAATTATATTTCTTAAGTTGTACAAATTATCGATAACTTGACCACATCTCTCATTGAATAGCAAAATAAATAACAGTTGCATGCGAAAATGACATCTATTTATAGTAACAATAGATGTCATGTTAAGTAATTTGGTAACAGCGCTCTCTAGCGTCGAATAGCTGAACTCGTTGGACAGTGCTCGAATTGGATTGTTAGATGGAAAAAATCTCTTTATTGATTTTGTCATGTAAAATAATAGCAACGTTCGTCAGTTGTGATACGATTTAATTTCGAACAACAATAAATAAGCTTTTCGCCAAAATTGCGTTTATAACCAATGATATCATCGTTTTCTGTGTATTGCAAGTACATTTTAATTTGCAAATGTGTGAGTTTGGCGACACTGGAACCAGTATTAAGTAAGACTAAGGGCACTTCCACTTGTTTTTATTATTCCGTGTTATTAACCAATCAATTGACATACTTTTTATGAGCTGTCAAAACGAGATATTCACTGAGTTGCACAACACCAACATTAGTTTAACGGAGACTTTAAATTCATGCCATCCCTTACATTTTGTATTAAAAAGAAAGTGACAGCGTCAATTTAAAGTCTCCATTAAACTAATGTTGGTTTCGTGCAACGCACCGATTTTGTACGGCAATAGTGAAACGTGACGTTACTTTTTTGCTAACTCAATTGGGTAACCAATTATTCATTTAAAAGCCACTTAAAATCGAATTTTAAACCTAATTGGGTTTTTAGGGTTAGTATGGAGTATGTTTTAGAGTTAGTATGGAGTATGTTTTTGGGTTTAGTATGGAGTGTACTTTTTGAGAAATTGGATTTTGAAATTATTTGTTAATGGTGTCATCTACCCAATTATTGTACGAAGTTTGAACATTTTGTGGGTCTAATAATAACGCTAACAAATTTTTATTTTATTATCACAAACAAGGGCGCAAACCGCTTACCCCTTGTTTACACCAAGATACAAGTATAATACATGTTTTATACACAACTTGTACAAAACATTTCCAATACTTGTCTTGACACAACTTGTCTTAAACTTGTAGAATACATGTATTATTATACATGTTTTGTTTTATCTTTTGTTCAGACCGGATTAAAAATAAGTATTCGCACAACAAGTATAATACAAGTTTTATACTTGTATTTGAGTGTGCACGATATTACAGACATTGCATAAAATTTGTAGAATACATGTATTGGTGTAAACGAGGGGTTAGAAACATCAGTAACGTGTACCTGGAAGCTGGCGTGCAGGTCACAGAAGGCGGCGAGCTCCCGCGCGCGGCGCGTGCGCAGGCGCTGCGCGGCTCGGGCGCACACGCCGCACTCGTGCACGTGCGACACCGCGGGGCCGCCGCCGAAGCTGAAACATACGACCATATCGTTGACTGAAATCAATAGTGGCTCAAGACAAATATTCAACAAATTGAGAAAACGCTCTTAGGCCGGCCATACACATACAGCTGCTCAACTTATACCAAGCACAAGTTCGATTGTGCATGGAGTACTGTTCGCACCTTTGGGATGGATCAGCAAAAAACAACGACTCCCTGGTTAGGGCGAAGCTCCAGAGCCTTGAACATCGCCGCACCGTTGCTAGCCTATCGGTCTTTTATCGGGTACATTTCGGAGAATGTGCTTTGGAATTGCACAATTTAATTCCCCCATCCCCATTCCATCATCGGACGAGCAGAGATACGGCGAAGCGTCACCGCTATATGGTTGAAGTTCCACGGTCTCGAACCAAGCGCTTTGACTCCACATTTAAGATCAGGTGAATTGCGGTTAAACTAAAGCCTATTTGATAATAAAAAAATACACGGACTGCAAGCTGTGACAGGAACTCCCACAGAGGCTGCGGCACACACACGAAGTCGCTGTTGTCTATGGGGCCCGGCTCCCATGTAGACAATACTCAATACTCACTGCAGGTACAGGAACTCCCACAGAGGCTGCGGCACACACACGAAGTCGCTGTTGTCTATGGGGCCCGGCTCCCATGTAGACAATACTCAATACTCACTGCAGGTACAGGAACTCCCACAGAGGCTGCGGCACACACACGAAGTCGCTGTTGTCTATGGGGCCCGGCTCCCATGTAGACAATACTCAATACTCACTGCAGGTACAGGAACTCCCACAGAGGCTGCGGCACACACACGAAGTCGCTGTTGTCTATGGGGCCCGGCTCCCATGTAGACAATACTCAATACTCACTGCAGGTACAGGAACTCCCACAGAGGCTGCGGCACACACACGAAGTCGCTGTTGTCTATGGGGCCCGGCTCCCATGTAGACAATACTCAATACTCACTGCAGGTACAGGAACTCCCACAGAGGCTGCGGCACACACACGAAGTCGCTGTTGTCTATGGGGCCCGGCTCCCATGTAGACAATACTCAATACTCACTGCAGGTACAGGAACTCCCACAGAGGCTGCGGCACACACACGAAGTCGCTGTTGTCTATGGGGCCCGGCTCCCATGTAGACAATACTCAATACTCACTGCAGGTACAGGAACTCCCACAGAGGCTGCGGCACACACACGAAGTCGCTGTTGTCTATGGGGCCCGGCTCCCATGTAGACAATACTCAATACTCACTGCAGGTACAGGAACTCCCACAGAGGCTGCGGCACACACACGAAGTCGCTGTTGTCTATGGGGCCCGGCTCCCATGTAGACAATACTCAATACTCACTGCAGGTACAGGAACTCCCACAGAGGCTGCGGCACACACACGAAGTCGCTGTTGTCTATGGGGCCCGGCTCCCATGTAGACAATACTCAATACTCACTGCAGGTACAGGAACTCCCACAGAGGCTGCGGCACACACACGAAGTCGCTGTTGTCTATGGGGCCCGGCTCCCATGTAGACAATACTCAATACTCACTGCAGGTACAGGAACTCCCACAGAGGCTGCGGCACACACACGAAGTCGCTGTTGTCTATGGGGCCCGGCTCCCATGTAGACAATACTCAATACTCACTGCAGGTACAGGAACTCCCACAGAGGCTGCGGCACACACACGAAGTCGCTGTTGTCTATGGGGCCCGGCTCCCATGTAGACAATACTCAATACTCACTGCAGGTACAGGAACTCCCACAGAGGCTGCGGCACACACACGAAGTCGCTGTTGTCTATGGGGCCCGGCTCCCATGTAGACAATACTCAATACTCACTGCAGGTACAGGAACTCCCACAGAGGCTGCGGCACACACACGAAGTCGCTGTTGTCTATGGGGCCCGGCTCCCATGTAGACAATACTCAATACTCACTGCAGGTACAGGAACTCCCACAGAGGCTGCGGCACACACACGAAGTCGCTGTTGTCTATGGGGCCCGGCTCCCATGTAGACAATACTCAATACTCACTGCAGGTACAGGAACTCCCACAGAGGCTGCGGCACACACACGAAGTCGCTGTTGTCTATGGGGCCCGGCTCCCATGTAGACAATACTCAATACTCACTGCAGGTACAGGAACTCCCACAGAGGCTGCGGCACGAGCGCGGCGAGGTGGTGCAGGTGCGGGGCGCGGTCGGGCCGCACGCCGCCGTGCCAGCACACGAAGTCGCTGTTGTCTATGGGGCCCGGCTCCGCCCATGTGTTGAATCTGATCAATTGTATTGGTAATTAATGCGATTTTGTAATGGAACTCTTTAGTCTCAGTATGTTTATAGCTATTGCTACACTATTTACTAACATAATCCTTAATAATAATAAAGCCCTTTTTTATTTCCTTAACATACAAAAATTATAACAACACAGTAAATTTAATTTAAAAAAAAAAACGATCGCGATCCGATGCCGTGACAGGCAAAGTCAACGCGAAGTGATGCGAAGCGGCGGCACTGTCGTACGTGCGCAGGAACCGCCCGCCGCGCGCCGCTCGCCTTCGTTCAGTGAGCTCTGTACATGTCATGATACGATAATAACCGGTTGTGACAATTTTGTTTCCTTTATCCCATAAAAGAAAGTTCTTGTACAGAATGATTATATTAAAATTTCTACTTCCCACGTTATTACAAAAAAGAACGTAGTTTAAAAAGAAAAAAAGTAGTAAAAGTTTCTTTTTTTTGAATTTTTCGAAGTTGAAATTTTACTGCACCCATTTCGCGCAAAAATGTCAAGTCAACTGATCGCGTTCGCTTCGCTTCGCGTCGCGCCGCTCCGCACCCAACGTGCATTTGACAACGTAGGACACTTCAATAGGTTTCGACTGTTTGTTGTTTTCGCGCCACTTTGCGTTCGCTTTGAATCGCCTACGTAAGACGCCGCGTAAGACAATGGCGTTTTATTCGTTAACGTTTAATTATCTCTGACTAATTATTTTCCACTTACTTGTTAATCCACTGTTTGGAGATGTAGAACTTGATATCGTTAGGCTCGACGCTCGTAGTCTCCAATATTTCAGCGGCCTTCTGCCGTAACGATACCATTTGTGGATTCACTTTTCTGTAATGCAAACGAATAGGGAAAAGTGTCTCAGTTAAATTCTGTAGTGCTAATATGCCACCAAAAAAAACACATTTTTTTTATTAAATCAATAAATGCCATAAAACGCATCTTAATTTCACATTTTCAAATTTCGCGCGTAGCTCGACGAAAACGCCTCTTACTGGACGCCATATTGCTCTGCGTAAATGACGTCAGTTCGTTTTGTATCAAATGTGCTCATATTAAATATGATAATTGTATATAATTTAAAAACAATTAAAAGCATATTTTGTAATAGGTGTAATAATGAAAAAATTACGTTGGTTACGAAAATTATAAAAGTACAAAGCCTATATTACGCCAATCGGTTGACTGACAGTTGACAATTTTTTGTTTACACAGCCGTACAGCGTAATAACACGGCCGCTACTATTTCACGGTGTTTTATAACAGATTAAAGATACTGAAAACTTTTAATTGAATTTAAAAATTTGTTTTGTTATTTTATGAACTAAAACTTACATTTTCCGACTGTTTTATGCCTAAACTGTCTCTAAAACATATTTATAGATTTTTTCTCGTATAGAGTAAAATACCCTATTACGATTACAATAAAAAACAAACATTTTTATTAATTCAAATTTAATTAATTATTGTAATTATTATTATTTTAATTAATTATTAATTTAATTATTATTATTTTTATTAACATTTTTTTTTAATTACAATTTATGGATCTCGTAGTTGTCCGAAATAAAATGATTATTATTATTTATATTTCCGATTCAAACGCTCGTACGTGATTACGACGTTATAACAAATTATTGTTCAAATATTTTTAACACACAGGTATCTTGTGGTTTAAATCTAGGTTTGTATTAAGCCAAAAATAAACTTTTTTGAGAAACAAATTCAGTAACCACGTCTGAAACTCAGCTTTTTAGCAGTTTTTATTTGAACTTTGGCCGTTCATAATGCATTCATACATTGAAAAAGTAAAAAAAAAACAGCTTCATAGAAACCTTGCACATGTAATGGAGATTTAAAATTACATTATTACCAACAACTTTAAAGCTTTTTCAAAAACACGTATTTCCTGGAACAAGTTTTGTGAAACCTTCGCAACGCCAATTTTCCTGCGATGTTATCGCGTTCTCACTCACTCGTTTGTTTAGGAACTTTGCGTTGGTTGAAACAAAAAAAAATCGTCGAAGTTCGGCCGATGGGGATGGGCGGTCTTAAAACAGAAAGTTTATTTATTAGTACATGAAATGTAACTCACCTATAAAACAGCACATAAGCCTCGCAGTGCGGCAGATGATGGTAGGGCAGCGGCTGCACCGCGTGGTCGTCGAAGGTGTACCACGAGCGACCATTGCGCGCCACGCACGTGTAGTGCCCCCCGCCCGCCGTGCCCGCGTGACAGATCACCGCGCACAGCTCGTAGCGAGTGATCTTTGATGTACAGTCTGCGAGATAATGGGGTGTTAGGGCCCTTGTTGACGAGACGGTTTCTACACGGGCCGGTGCCGGCTGAGCTTGTTCAAGAGCACGCTAGCGCCGGTGTCGTTAACAAACCCTCATAGCGTCCCATACCTAACTGACGACCGGACATAGACATGGCTTAAAACAAATCGACCTTCACTTTGATGGTTTACGAAAGTTGAAAGCCACTTTCCTTAAGTATCTACCTGATTAGTTTTAGTCATCAATATGTAATAATAAGTTTATTCTAAATTATGTATAATATGTTGTTTTCCAAGTATTTAGCAATAAGTAGTATTTTTAATCAATTTTAATTTATTTTGTACAATTTCCTCTGCATGTGCAGTTTACCTTTAAATGATTGTTAATAATAATAATAACGTATTTATTTCTCAGTATATGGTACATTAAGATCTTACATTCAATATGGTTTCACATACACTACCATTACTGGTGTAGAAATATATTTCATATAAAATATTTAAAAAGCAAGAAAAAAAAAATCTCAGGATACAATGAATTAAATTATAATTTTAATGGCCAATTAATTGAGACTGTTTATAATGCCAAATGGATTAATAGTAAAAACAAAAATATTACTCATAGTGCCTAAAATAATCGTTTTTAATCACAACGTCAAAATATTAAGTTATCATAATGTCAAAATAAAAATGTCTATGAATTTATAATAATGTCAAAGTTCTAATGTCATTTAAAGATTTTAAATTACAATGTATTATCAAATTTACACTAATATATGAATTTATCTCACATGTTACCTTAAGCATAATACCAGTGTAAACAATTGTTGGTAAACCAAAAATAAATAAAAACCCTCCTTAACCCGGAGGAAAACCGTCTCGTTAACAAGGGGCCTTAACGCTCATGCCCACGAGACGGTTTTTCGCCAAGCGTCAAACGGCAGACGTCGTAGTAGGTACTGTCAAGCGACTGAGTAAGGTACATTTTAGCGCGCACTAACGCCTAATAAAAGTGCGCGCTAAAATGTACCTTACGCCGTTTGACGCCGAACTTAGCTCCGGCGAAAAACCGTCTCGTGGGCATGAGCCCTTAGGGTGCATAAATAAAAATACAGGTTTCCGATACAAACTCGTGATTGTCGGTACCGATCGGTGCGAGGTAAACCAGCATAAAGAAATACGTAAATTTGTACTTATTGACAACCATGGCTTCCGTTTTAATTCCAAAGTAATCTCTTTCCAATACTTATCGGTGATTTTTCTGTTGCAATGAAACATAATTCTTTCTGGAGGACATAGGCAACTTTTTTATCCAAAACGTCGTCTGTATCCGCGATAACAGACATACGAATGGACGAAGCCGCGGGCAGAAGCTTGTACTAATATAAAGTTACCTTTATGAGTGTAGGGCGCCATGTTTAGGTCATTGATGGGGAAGGACACTCGTGCGCCGACCTTCGCGCTGAACATGAGCTCGTGCCGGAAGCGCTTCAGGTGGACACACAACACTTCCGGCAGACGAACCACGCCTGACATCTTGACACCGTTGCGCAGCTTGTTGCAACGAGAGCAACTGAGGAACATACAAATACTATTAAATATATAGCCTAAACTCCTTTTAACCTCTTTGTGCATAACGTTATACTTTGCTATAATATAGAAATTAGTTCAATTTTGGTTGGTTTGCCTTAAAATCCCTACCGTCAGTAAATATATTTTATCAGCGTTATGTACTCTTTATGTTACTAGTTTAGAAGGCTGTAAACATGCCGAAACAGCAGCGGTCGTCAAAGCAGCGGCGAGCAGTTTTAGTTTTAAAGTATTTTAAACTTTATCTCCGTTATTATAATACATGATAACGCTTGAAGCGCATTCTATAAAAATAATATATCGAAGTAGTAATGGACACTAAACTTTATACTACGGTATCAAAGTTCATTTTCCCAAATCACACAGGTAACAATGCAGTCGCTTACCTGTACATATTATCGCCTTTGAGTTCGTCGGCACTGAAGAATGCCGCGAGACAATCTTGCAGGGACACCACCGGACCGTAGAACCACGACCGCAGCCAACTTAGTACCCACCATACCTGTATATTATGAGTTAAGTTATCATTGCAATTTGAACTTTATATCAATGTCATAAAAGTCAAGTAAGTTTTGAAGGTGAAACTAGACATTCATTTGTATTTATTTAGCTGCCAGATATCCTTTCATTTCCGCTTTAAGTAGTCCGCTAAAGACTGTGGTTAAAAGTATTATAAATGGTGTCCCCTTGTTTCGCAGACAGAAATTTCATAGAATTTCGTTTCCCAGAAAATGTTTCATGTTTCTTTCAATATTTGGTTCTCGTATTTTTATTTCGACTATTATTGTCGGTCAATGTGGCGCCACTTGGGGGAGGCCTATGTCCAGCAGTGGACGTCTTTTGGCTGAAATGATGATGATGATGATTATTGTTTCAAAGACTATTTACTTCAATGAAACATATTTCACAGAAACACAATTCAATGAATTTTTAATCACATTTTTTTGTGTAACAAACTTATCAAACAATAGAATTATTTTTTAACGAATATGTATAAGTATAAATAGACAATAACAAAAATGTTGTCTTAAAAAGTCAATATGTTGTGCTACCAAAGTTAATGACAGAATCGAATCGCTGCGAAACCGACTCCACGTAGTCTTGTATGCCCTACTCCTAGAGTGTAATTTAAATCAGCGTAGGCGTGAAGGGGCGAGGCGGCCCGCGAGCTGAGGAGCAGGTGGTTTTAACGCCCGCCGCCGCGGTTGAGGCTGGCCGGCGTAGCCGGCCAGTAAGCCGAAGCTGCGGTGGTGAGCGTGAATACCATCTGCGACGATAAGCTCGCGTGGGACCGCCGTAGGCCCGCAACGCCGGAGCCGTGACAGAAACTATGCCTGCTGCATGCTTGCTTGCACGCTGCATGCTTGTTTGCAAGCTGCATGCTTGCTTGCACGCTGCATGCTTGCTTGCACGCTGCATGCTTGCTTGCACGCTACGCGCTTGCTTGCACGCTGCATGCTTGCTTGCACGCTACGCGCTTGCTTGCACGCTGCATGCTTGCTTGCATGCTGCATGGTTGCTTGCACGCACGCGCAGTAAGTTTGGTTAGAACTGAGAGTCCCATTCTTGGGAATACATTTTATATGAAATAAAAAATATAAGGATAAAGAACATTTGATTTGTTATTCCATGATAAGATTATTCTAACAATAAACATTATGTGAAACAAAAATCAATGATTTGAAAATCTTGAAAGTAAGTATTCTGCGTATTGACTATTCTATGAAACGATATTATTAGAAAAAAAAATATTTGAAACGAAATTCTATTAAACTATTAGCTATGAAACAACGTACAACCATTATAAATAAATATATGTTAAAACAGAGTAGCTATAGTGCCCGACCCGATAACAGATACTTCTTTAGGGTACCGTACGTCCGAATAAAAACGGAATCCTTACACTTAATAGGGTATTATACTTTTGAAAACTGTCTCAATGAAATTCTGTAGTGAATATGCCACCAAAAAAAACACAAAATTTTTATTCAATCGATATGTGCCATAAAAATGCATCTAAATTTTAAATTTTCAAATTTCGCGCGTAGTTTGACGGAAACGCCTCTTACTGGACGCCATATTACTCAGCGTAAATGACGTCAGTTCGTTTTGTATCAAATGCAACTGTATCTGAGGTTACAAGTACAAAATTTCTGGGAAAACACACGTAAATAGTATAAGTAGCAAATTAAATCAATTCTCTTATGCCCTCTACATGCTCAAAAAAGTATCTAACCAAACCACACTACTCAGTGCTTATCATGCCTATGTGGGATCCACTCTATCTTATGGGATACTAAATTGGGGATACTCAACTGATAAAGAAATTGCGTTCAAAGCACAAAAAAGTGTATTAGATCAATATGTGGCATTACACCATACAGACTCATGTAAACCTCACTTCATAAACCTCAAGATATTAACCCTTCCTGCTCTATATATCTACGCAGCCTCAATTTTAGTTAAATGAAACATCAGTAGCTATGCCACATTAACAAGCAGTAGACTTAAAAATACATTACGCAATAAAGCATGCCACACTGCAGTATATGGCAATAGTATATTTTGTATGGGCATAAAAATATTTAATAAGTTACCAATAGACATTAAGAACCTAAATTCAATTGGTCTTTTTAAAAGAAACCTTAAAGACTTCCTGATTAAAAAGGCATTTTATTCAGCAAAGAATTTCTTGAAGAGAAATAATTCATGAATATTAAAATGATTGTGATACAAAATTTAGTGTGATATAAATTATAATGTAAGAATAGTCATTATAAGAATAATTAATTGTGAAATATATGAATAATGATATTTTAATAAGATAATTACAATTGTAAAATAACTGTACTTCTTTCCATTTAAATTGCAATGCCTTAACAGGCAACTAAGTTCTAAGAACAAACATATTATTAACATCCTCATAATGTATACACTTAGTTCGCAATAAAGAAATTTGAATTTGAATTAAATATGATAATTGTATTTAATTTAAAAACAATTAAAAGCATATTTTGTAATAGGTGTAATAATGAAAAAAATACGTTGGATACGAAAAAAATAAAAGTACCAAGCCTATCGGTTGTCAATTTTTTGTTTACACAGCCGTACGGCGTAATAACATGGCCGCTACTATTTCATGGTGTTTTATAACAGATTAAAAATACTGAAAACTTTGAATTGAATTTGAAAAACTAAAACTTACATTTTCCGACTGCTTTATGCCTAAACTGTCTCAATAACATATTTATAGATTTTTTCTCGTATAGAGTAAAATACCCTATTGAACCTCCTTCGATAGTTACCCATGACTCCTGCGTTCCATGCGGCACGTGATGGTTGAGAATCGGCTGCTGGCACCGGATCACGGCCAGGTGCTCGCGCGACGGTATCGGTAGGGACAGGTCTTGGAATGTCTCCACTCGGGTTGATACCTGCGACCATTTATTTATTTATTGAGCATGGAAGACTTACAGCTAAAGCAAGCAACAGAAACAGTAAATTAGACAGATAGCCAATAACAATTCTTCACTTATAAATACAGAACAATACTAATTCTATGGACATTAAGAGCACCCAACTCTTCATATTTCCCATACAAACGCTCGTACGTGATAACGGCGTTATAACAAATTATTTTCCAAATATTTTTAACACACAGGTATCTTGTGGTTTAAATCTAGGTTTGTATGAAGCCAAAAACAAACTTTTTTTAGAAACAAATTCTGTAAACACGTCCGAAAAACAGTTTTTTGCACAATTTTTTCTGAACTTTGGCCGTATACAATGCACTCATACATTGAAAAAGTAAAAAAAAAAACAGCTTAGAAACCTGGCACATGTAATGGAGATTTTAAATTATAAACATTTGTACCAAAATCATGTTAGGCTTTTTCAAAAACACGTATGTCCTGGAACCAGTTTTGTTAAATTACCGCGCGCCAATTTTCCTGTGATGTTATTGCGTTCTCACTCACTCGTTTGTTTTCGAGGTTTGCGTTGGTTGAAACAAACAATTTTTCAACCCTTTTAAGGGTGAAGTTCGTTTGATGGCGATGAGCGCTCTTAAGGTTTATAATTCAATGTTACGTGGCATGTCTGCAACTGTCATTTAAATTCTGTCCATGTTAAGGTGTAATTTAAACTTTTAAAAACAAAATCAAGTTGCTAATTTGTAGCAGAGATTAGTTGGCGAATAGTCGGTTGTTTTCCGGTTTGAACGGTATGTGTGCGATTGTATCAACAAGTACATGGGGCATTCCAACTTTGATTCTCAGAGGGCTGTGTCTGTAGTCAGTGCCGACTACTTAACAATAAACGGGCCGTAGCACAAAATATAAAGGTTACAGAAGGACCGCTCCCGCCATCTTCAAAAATAATTATCTAAACTTGCCAGACTCACTAGGGCTGCTACTGTATTGACTCTGTAGGTTTTATTTGTGACAATATGAAATTTTATTGACACTGGTTGGAACTCTTTACAATTTTTTATAACAAAAGACATGTCTGCTTGAAACTGTTTGAGAATGCCTATAAACGTAATGTCAATGTGTGCGTGCGAAAAATGGCTGTTTGTTCTGAGTGGTCTCTCTGCTCGGGCGCGCCTTACGTACTTTGTGGCTGTAGGATTGTTTCGCATTAAGTGACATGACATGAATAATAAAAAATATGATAATATTCTCGCAACCGATTTATCGGTCAGGTCGGCCAACCTCAATCGGGACAAGATCAAGCGCAGGACCAATGGCTTTACGTGCTTTCCGAGGCACATGGGTCACACCACCCACTTCCAAACCTACTAAGAAATTCCTAATGGAAAAACCAAATACCACTTTTTGCCCGACCTAATCGAACTCAAGACCCTACGCTCAGCAGCCACGCTTGGGACTACAAAAGCAACGGGTTAGTCAAAAATAAAACTATACATACCCTATTACAGATGAGGCACTGCACAGAAGAGAGCAGTTTCCCGTCGAACACGTCGGAGATGACGCTGCGGAAGCGCATACCTCCCGCTGAACTGCCGTCGCCGCCGCCTAGCGGGACCACGCTCTTACTAAAGGAAAATAACACGTAAGGATCAAACATATAAGGTATTTTTTTCTTTGTGAGAGATAATCTCTGGAAGTCCGGTTTTTTATGATATACGTTACTTCTAATGCAAGCCATTTTATTATAAGAAACATGTACCGACAACATTACTGAAAATTCTCCGTCTTATTGATAAAAGTGGGTTAGGACATTAGTCTAAGCTAGATTAGGAAACAGTTATTGTATTTCGAACCTTACAATGAGCAAAATAAAGTTCTTAATACAAAATTGACCACTTAGCAACAATATTTGTATTAAGAACTTTATTCCAATTAGAACAAAGTGAAAAGTAAATGCAATAACTGGGTCGAAGTTTGAACTCATCATCATCTGCCTAGCCTTTTCCCAAGTATGTTGGGGTCGGCTTCCAGTCTAACCGGATGCAGCTGAACACCAGTGTATCACACGAAGCGACTACCGATCGGACCTCCATAACCCAGTTACACGATACCCCTTGGTAAGACTGGTACTGGGACCGGGGACAGGTGGGTCGAAGTTTGAACTAAAGTTAGAATTTGTTTTGTGTTTTTGTATGATTTTTACTAGCAGTTTCTATTGCATCGTGGGTACAAACGTATAAATTTACATATACAAACTTGGAACAACTATCTGTAGATCATATAAATATTAATTTGTTCTGTGCGGAAATCGAACCCGCATCACGCAGCAAGCAGCCAAACACTCAACCACTACGTCGGTATATCTTTTCTTTCGATATCCTTTTTCACAGAATTCCTGAAACGTTTCCTAAAGATAAAATAGTTGTTGTACTAACTGCTGTTCGCTCCTAGTGTCTGGCGCATCGCTCGCTCCACTCGAACACGTCTCATACCGCTCCTCCGCTTCGCTCGACCACGACAATGACGATTCTGACCCGTACAATGCCTGGTTTTGACCCCGGATGGATTCTGCGACCGGACAACACATTATTAATTAACTTTATCTACAAACAAAAGTAGATTCTCGTGTTTGTCTGTAGGTTGCTTAATAGGGTATTTTACTCTATACGAGAAAAAATCTATAAAATATGTCATTGAGACAGTTTAGGCATAAAGCAGTCGGAAAATGTAAGTTTTAGTTCATAAAATAGCAAAACCAGTTTTTAAATTCAATTCAAAGTTTTCAGTATTTTTAATCTGTTATAAAACACCATGAAATAGTAGCGGACATGTTATTACGTCATACGGCTGTGTAAACAAAAAATTGTCAACTGTCAGTCAACCGATTGGCGAAATATAGGCTTTGTACTTTTATTATTTTCGTAACTAACTTAATTTTTTCATTATTACACCTATTACAAATTATGATTTTAATTATTTTTAAATTATATACAATTATCATATTTAATATGAGCGCATTTGATACAAAACTAACTGACGTCATTTACGCTGAGCAATATGGCGCCCAGTAAGAGGCGTTTTTGTCAAACTACGCGCGAAATTTGAAAATTTAAAGTTTAGATGCATTTTTATGGCACTTATCGATTGAATAAAAATGTTGTGTTTTTTTTTGGTGGCATATTAGCACTACAGAATTTCATTGAGACACTTTTCAAAAATGGGTGTAATACCCTATTCGTGTACATAATGGTTTTTTATGGGATTTCTATCATCACCTTTTGACGATTATAATAATGTTCGATTAGCCTGGAAAATACGATTAATTTTCAATTAACTGTAAAGTTAGATTTTTAGTTGCTTTGAAATCAATTAATTGTTGGTTAGTAGTTGCGATCGCCAACCCGCCTGCCAAGCGTGGCGATTATGGCAAAACCCCCCCTTTTGGGGAGGCCTATGTCCAGCAGTGGACGTCTTTCGGCTGAAATGATGATGATGAATAGTTAGTCAATTGAGTTGAAAAATGACAACTAGAAGTGACATCATAAATTGCCTAATCTATGGGGGGATTGCAGTTTGACAGCTCATAAAAAGTGTGTCAATTGATTAGTAATGTCATCTACTCTATTACTTTCAAGGGGGAATTTTTTACATGGGATTATGGAGGTAAGACGTAAGGAGCAGTGTCTCGTATGGGGAGAGAGCTAAAAAATTTACCAGCTCTAAGCAGCAAGTAACAGTTCCAAAACCCGCCAAAATGACGCTGGCGTAGGCACAGGGTATGGTATCAATGTAGCAGTTGTTGACGGATTGAAGTATGCCGAGTTAGAAAACTTTTATCCGGTCGCGATTGTAGCGCCACTCTTAAGAGCGCCCATCCCCATCGAGCGAAGTTCAACGCGAGCGTGATTGAAATTTTTTTTGTTTCAACCAACGCAAAGCTCGAAAACAAAAGAGTGAGTGAGAACGCGATAACATCGCAGGAAAATTGGCGCGCGGAGATTTCACAAAACTTGAACCATTGAAAATACGTGTTTTTGAAAAAGCCTTACAAGTTTTTGGTAATAATGTTTGTAATTTAGAATCTCCATTACATGTGCAAGGTTTCTATGAAGCTGTTTTTTTTTTACTTTTTTAATGTTTGCAGTGTGCATTATGAACTGCCAAAGTTCAGATAAGCTAATTTTCTAAGATTTTCAAACGTGGCTACTGAATTTGTTTCACAAAAATGTTTATTTTTGGCTTCATACAAACCTAGATTTAAACCACAAGATACCTGTGTGTTAAAAATATGACGGGATGGGTGCTCTTAAGTGGCACATAACGGACGTTTTTTCATTCATAGAGATAGTGTTCCTTACCTGTACCCTCCATACATGGGATGTCTTGAATGACTACTTACCATTAGGCTGTTGTGAGTACATGTTGTATTGTAGATGGTGTGTGCCCGCGAAGCTAGCAGACCGCCGATGCCGAGTCGCAATGGGCTCTTGTGTTTGGACCCTATAAATAAAACAGAATCAAGATGGCAGACATTGGCGCCGATTCCCTTCTTCACAAACTAAACTAAAATAAGACAATTGGCATCTCTTACTGCCAGGCAGCTGAAATAAAGGATGGCAACAGATAAGAACTAAGTTAGACATGTAATTTTTTTTTCTTCTTGAACTTCGTCGTGTTTTAATCAATACGTTCTGACATGACAACTATTATTGTATGAACATTTTAGATCAATTTAAATTGACAGGTCTTATTAATATCTGTCCATTTCTTGTTTTATTGGAAAGAAAGAGATATAAATAGCTTAAAATAAGTTGAGTTCCTGCACAACAGAATTGACACCATCTGTCTAGCCTTTCCCAAATATGTTGAGGTCGGCTTCCAGTCTAACCGGATGTAGTTGAATACTAGTGTTTTACATGAAGCGACTGCCTATCTGACCCCCAAACCAAGTTACCTTTTGACTGCCACTGACATGTATAGATGACAAACCAAAACGTGCCCAGCACGACATAGTCACGACTACATGACAGATGAATTACTACTCTATGGAATTATGTACAGAAACGTAATTCCATAGAGTAATATGTAATTCGTAGCTTGATGCTGAGGCCACGATTTTGCGTTTTTGGCGTGGCGCTCAAAAGGTTTAATGACACGGTAATGACTAAGTGGTAAATCTTTTTCCTCGATGGTTTGTGTGGTATATTAATCTCTCAGTCTGTTTGAGGACATGTTTTGAATAACAATAATAAAAATAAGTTATTACCTCAAATAGCCTTCAGTTCTTGATTCGCTGTAAGACGACTGCGCAGGAGATTTCCGCCTCATCCTTGCGAAGAATGGAGCATCGCTTGCTGCAGGAATCGAATAGAATAGAAAATGCTTCAAATGTTGGTTTACAAATTTAACAAAAATCTCTCGATTACTTTACGGCACGCAAAACATTTAAATCCTTACATAGTATAAAACGAAGCCGCTCCCGCAGTCTGTACACTTAGATCTTTTATGCACTTCACATGGCGTATTTGTCCAAATGTTAGCCTTATTTGGATAATACAAAACGGACTTTATTTTAATAAACATAGTGTAAATTTTGTATAATAGGGTATTACACCCATTTTTGAAAAGTGTCTCAATTAAATTCTGTAGTGCTAACATGCCACCAAAAAAAACCACAACATTTTTATTCAATCTGTAAGTGCCATAAAAATGCATCCAAATTTTAAAATTTCAAATTTCGCGCGTTGTTTGACGAAAACGCCTTGTAGTGGACGCCATATTGCTTTGCGGAAATGACGTCAATTCGCTGGTTAACAAATGGGCTGATATAAAATATGATAATTGAATATAATTTAAAAATAATTAAAATAAGGTTTTGTAATAAGTGTAATAATAAAAAAATTACGTAGGTTACGAAAATAATAAAAGTACAAAGCCTATATACGCCAATCACAGTTGCCAATTTTTTGTTAACACAGCCGTACGGCGTAGTAACATGGCGGCTACTATTTCATGGCGTTTTAAAACAGTTAAAAAAAACTGAAAACTTTGAATTGTATTTAAAAAATTATATTGTTAATTTATGAACTAAAACATTTTCCGACTGCTTTTTGCCTAAACTATCTCAATAATATATTTATAGATTTTTTCTCACATAGAGTAAAATACCCTATTCAAATAAGGCGATTATTTGTACTAATACGCCATGTGAAGAGCAAGCATTAAGACGCTATTAAGCGACTTTTACAGATTTTAAACTGATAATCACGTCAAAATGTGTAGGTACTGTAAATGATTTGAAAGAAATAAATGTTAAACTAGACCATTTTTACAATCATTTAGTATGTGAATTTTTTTGATTATGTTCATATTAAATAGTTTAATAACTCGTGAAGTTGTGTCTGACCCGGATAAAACATTGATAATCACACAAAATCTACCAGGTCTATTTTAACAAAACTTTTACTATCTTACAGACAATTTTATTATCTTCCTTTTAGTATACGCCTTTTTTTAATTGAAAGAATACTATCTTTTCTTAATTTTTTCGACTTAACTTTGAGAGTTTTGGACGCAGCGCATACGATTCTCCAGTCGTCGCCTTAAACGACACGACGGATTTTAATGCGGTTTTCATCAATAGATAGTGATTTAAGCGGTAGGTTTATAGGTATAGTTTGATATACATTGTACCCGTGCGAAGCAGGGGCGGGTCGCTAGTTCAAATTAATTTGCATGCATTTTCTACTTTTGCTAAATACGGGATCACCAATAATTAATTGACATACTTTTTATGAGCTGTCGAAACGAGATTCCTCCGATTTTCCCCATAGATTTTGTATGGGATGCTGTGACATCACTTATTTGCTTAATTGACTATCTATTTATAGCTTTCAAAGCATCTGTAACTGCCACACTCAGAAACGTCACTTAATAATAATGAATCGTTAACTTTAATTGACCAACATAACTTGGCACATGTCAACAACAATATTTTTGGCTGGCAGCATTCCAAGCTATGTTGGTAAATTAAAGTTAATGATTCATTATTAGTAAGTGACGTCTATGAGTGTGCCAGTTAATCTTATTTTACATTTAATTGAAAATAAAGCTAGTTTTCCGGGTTTAAATAAAGTTATTACATATTTAGAGAAGTTATATCTTCGAAGTATTGGTTAGCGGTGTCTCCACAGACACAAATCAACATTACAATAATATGAAATTATTTATTTATTTATCTTTGATAAAAAAAGATGATAAAAAGCTGTAACTATTAGTAGTGCATAATATTATTTTAATTGCCAAACTACCTGTTCTCAATTCAAACAGCAGTGACCTTTTAAAAAAATCGATATTTCACACGGTCAGTAATATACTGAATTACTGACTGATTACGGTTTAGAGATACATTTTAACGTTATCGATCTTCCTATATATCGGGGTTCTTACATATCTAATTCCTAGACGGTATTATAACAGTATAAACCATTATAATAATAAAAAATAAAAATAAAAATTGTTTATTTTCAGACAACAGTGGTCCATAGTGTTAGTTACATAAATACTTAAAAACTATGTTAGTAGGTTGACAAAATATATATATATGAATACATCACCCTGCACCTCTCACATGCAGTTTGATGAAACGATTGAACACTGACGTGTCCAACCTATCCGCTATCATTTTCAGGATACCGTTGCTACTCCCCCGCATAGCCTTCATGACCGACGCTATTTTCTTTCGCATAATGGCATAGAAATCATCTACATGAGCGTCGGCAAACATGCCTGAAGCACTACAAAAACGGGGGAGGCGCAACAGTGCCCTGAAAATGTTATTGTATTGAACTCTGAGGGCACTGTAGGCACTTTGCGTGTACTTGACCCATAGACCGCTAGTGTAGAAACTTTGACAGTAAGCTTTAAATAGCGTCAATTTAACGTCGACCGTACAACGAGCGAATCTATGCGCCAGCATGTTTCCCCGTACCGTCAGTGCCCTCCGTTCCCTCTCAATATCCTGGTCATCCTTTAAGGTGTCAGTCACAATATGTCCCAGGTACTTAAACTGAGAAACACGGTTCAATTGTTCTCCATTTAAAGAAAGTGGTGGCACGCTATTTGGCCTTTTATTGTTCCCTACGAAAACCATGTACTCACTTTTTTTACTGTTATACTTTAAACCATGTCTCTCAGCATAAGCTTCACACACAGACAATAGTTTTCTCAATCCACTGATTGATGGACTCAGCAGCACCATGTCGTCTGCATAACTTATGTTGTTAACACTAACGCCATCTATGCGACAACCGGCATGCATGCTGCTCAGTTCCTCAATCAGTCGATTCATATATAGGTTAAAAAACCTCGGAGAGGTTAACCCCCCTTGCCTTACACCCGAGTTCAATGTATACTCATCAGAAAACACATTTGACCACTTTACATTATTTTTCTGATTGTTATACCAGTATGAAAAAATGGCTATTATTTCAGGAGCGACACCCTCCTCTTCCAATTTATTCCAGAGTACCCCATAGGATACCAGATCGAACGCCCTGGATAGATCTAGGAAGCATGCATATATAGGTGTTTTCCTTTTAAGATAATAGTCAACAGTATGCTTCAGTGTCAGAATGGCACTTTCTGTTGACAGCCCTGCTTGGAAACCAAACTGTGCATCCTGTAATTGTATGCATCCACCAAGGCGTCCATCTAGCACTGCATCCAGCACTTTTGCTATAATAGTTGCAAGTGATATGGGTCTATAATTGTTTTTATCAGCTATGTCTCCTGTATGATTCTTAACAAGAGGTACTACTACCGTTTTAATTAAATCTGGCGGCAAGTAGGAATGCCTTATACACAGTGTAAACAACATTGACAGTAGGCGGTTTATGTGTGGGCCAGCATATTTTAGGTGTTCCACACTAAGCCCATCATGCCCTGGTGATTTTCCCCGTTTCATACCATCAATAGCTCTACCCACCTCCTTACTGGTAATTCCAATTGGCTGTGTAACATTATAATTGCTACTTATTTCCAATTCCCCTGTTATCAGCGGTGATTCTACTCTAAAATGGTCTTTAAAAATGTTGGCAATATCTTTAGGTTCACTGGTGCCGTTCACACAAGCAGGCAAGGCTGTCTTACTATTCAGTTTCTTAGTATTTAACCAGAATTTACTGAATTGTTTGGCAGAGTGCTGTGTTGCTAGTATGTCCATTTGAATCTGCTCCTGATTTTGTTGACAGAATTTCAACCTTGATTTAAAGATTTTCCGACTTTGACACATCATTTCATAAATTTGACCAGTTTCAGGCTTACCATACCATAAATACAATTTGTAGTCAAGCTTAGCCTGCTTGTGTGCATCAGCTACATGTTTATTCCAGCCTAGTATACATTTGCTTTTTTGGTTTTTAATTTTACTACGGTCACAGCTGTCTATTGAGGCCTGTGTTAGTGCCTTGACAATATCACTATACAATTTATCTAAGACCAGTCTATGACTTAAAGTACTACACATCTTATCAGCACATTCATGGCATTCAAAAGGAAAATCTATCATTTTTAAATTATTATTACAATGTTCAATATATTTCTCTATTTCAACTTTATTCTTAAAACCCCAAATAATTTTATTTTTACAATGATTATTATTATTCAATTTAATCTTATTATTAATGAGACCTAGGTTACATTCAATCTGCAACGGGTAGTGGTCGGACCAGTATGTGTCATAAAGAACTTGAATGTCTGATATAGTATACCAAGCGGATTCACTTACCACACAATGATCCAGCCACCTTTTACAACCATGTACCTCACTCACAAATGTATGTGTGTCAGCAAATTCACATAGATTTTTTACATCTGCGCACACCCACTGATTTTCATTACAAAAGTTTAACAATTCCTCATAAAAAGGAGCTGACGGATGAGCATTGTAATCACCTAACATAAACACTGTTTCAATGTCACTGTCTTCTATAATTGCATTTAGTTCCCCAAGGCATTGGGTAAACGCAGGTAGGTGATCGGGCTGATCAGTAGGCATATACACGCACATAATTAAAATATCGCGTAAGTCAGTGGTTACCACTTTTATAGCAACGATTCGCTCACTAGTGCACTTTATTATTGACACGTCACGAAACACATTTTTCCGCCACAATAACGCCACTCCACCGTGGGGTCTGCCGCGTAGCATACCTGCTGACAGATTCACCGCTGACTTTCCGGTGTAGCTAAATTCATGATCAATATCTCCAAGGAATGCCAAATCGTGTGGCAGGAGCCAGGTTTCTTGCAGCGCCACAACATCCGCCACTTTACACAACGACCTGACACAATTTACGCTTCGTTTGACATTTTTACAATTGAAAGTGATTAATTTACTATGTTTATTTTGATCCGTCATGTAGCGTACCGGTTTTGCTAGGTTCCAATACTGGAGATGTCATTGATGGTGATCGCATCCGAAAATGGACAAACCGTCTAAATTTAATTCCATCCGGCCACAGCTCATCATTTAGATATACATCTAACTTGTTCTGCGACACAAATATTTTGAAGGCATTATATGGCCGATCCTTTTTCATATTAATCTTTTCCATAGTAATTTTTTCTTTTGTCTTCGCCTGTATATAGTCACATATATCTGTCTCAGACGTGTTCTTGTTTACATTTGATATGAACAGGGGGACTTGAGTAACGGCTGCCTTAAATTTACTTTGAGATTCCGTTACAGCTTTACCCGTTTTACCAATAAAACGATTTCTTAACTTTTTACGTTGAAACAATTTCCATTCTTCACTTGGCGAATTATTCTGTTTCCATTCACCTTCTGTTCTTACGATATCTGCAAAACTAGCTCGTTGTGAATCCTTTATTTTTGCTTGTTGCGTCGGCGGCGCCATTGATATCGTGTGCCTAGGAGTGAGAGAGATAGTGTGAGTAACCGGTGTTCGGTTGCCGCTGTCACCCGAGTTCGAGAAGGTTAATGCACTCTCTATCCTACTCGCACTGCTACCGTCCGCGTCACGGCTATCTCCGTTGCAATTTGAATCAGCTGATGTACAATTACCCTCCATGTTCTTTAGATTTATTGAAGGTGATAATCCAATTGGACCACTTTCCAAAAGATAAGCACCCCTATTCCGCTTATTTACATTATCATTATTCATAATAGGCATTAATGCACTGTCAGTCCATTTCTTATGCATTTCTTGTACTTGAGCAACAGTTGCATAGTTTTCTTTAATGTCGGAAATCTCGTTTCTTAACTTTATCACGTCTTTTAGTACCGTAACGACATCAATATGATCGATCGACACCGGAGGTAATTTTTGTAGATCGCGAGCAACAAAAACAGGAATTGTATCCGGATCCACTTCCTTAAAAATATTAATAATATCTTCCACATTTCGCTTCGTTTTTCCATCTTTTCGCCTTACTATCTTCCGTTGTTTCGTCGGTAAAGATTCAAATAACAGTAACTTAGCTTCTTCAATCTCCTTTTCGGAGAACGCTGATTCACATATTTTAACAAGGCTCTCGTTGTCCATTACATCGTTTTTGTATTGTATGTACGACAACACCTCACAAATCACTATATTGCACCCGTTACATTTTAACGTATTTAACGCCATCTTCAACACGTCAACGCACCCGACCGCTAGCGCTGCGAGAGCGAGACTGATTATACGACGAGATTATATAAGGCAAAACATTTTACACCTTATTGCCAAAACATTTTTTGCGATTTGTCAAAAAACTGGGTTTTTTTGAGTTAGGGCATTCGAAGCGAAGCGTGTGATATGTAATTTAGTCTAACAAAAACGCTCCCTGACAAAATAAGTCTATTCTGTTTCAATCTTCCTAGGTGAACACCTAAGTAAAGCGAGCTGTCATCTGTCCCGATGCTAGGGATTTACAAAGCACTACAATCGGATGACAGCTCACTTCACCTAGGTGTTCACCGAGGGAGACTGTAACAAAATTACACTGCTGTTTGGCCATTACTTTACTAATTTAATAAACTAAAGCTGTAGCGCAATGGTGATCTTAGTTTAAGCAATAAATATTGATAATAAAATTGTAGATGAAAGATAGATAGCTACATAATTTATTTAAACCCAAAAGACATAACACAACACAAAAAAAACAAAAAGAAATCAAATAAACAAAGTGCGGTGTGCGTCTCAAGGTTGCACCAAACGGCAGTTCAGCTCAGCATGTGTCAGGCAAATGTACTTGACGCTGATATTCTGCTGAATCTCTGTAGTGACATACGGAGGTCGAGCAGATAAGATAAAATTGATGTTGACGGGTGTTGTGGCAAAGTTTTATGCAAAGTTCTGTCAATGTACCCACAATTACAATTATTTTATATTTTACAATATAGTTTTGTATTGGAAAAGGTCCTTGCTCGTTGAAGTATTAATTGCGTGTTTTGATTACTTGATTTATTCATAAGTATGTGTTATAAATGAGTAAACTTATTAGAATCAAATTATAGTGTCGTAAGTGCGAATAAAATAAACGATTGAAAGGTGTATATCTACGTACATGCATAGTCTGTGGCGAACTCACCGCCGGAGGAGGCGGCGCGGCGCCTGCCCAGCGCTCTTGTGTCCTGGTGGTCACCATCCGCGTCCGAGCCCAGCTTGTCCTCCGACGTACTGTCCCACACCTGACACCAGGGCCAATTAATAATACCAGCCTATTTATGACCCACTGCAGGGCAACGGCCTATTTATGTCCCACTGCAGGGCAAAGGCCTATTTATGTCCCACTGCAGGGCAAAGGCATATTTATGACCCACTGCAGGGCAAAGGCATATTTATGTCCCACTGCAGGGCAAAGGCATATTTATGACCCACTGCAGGACAAAGGCATATTTATGTCCCACTGCACTTTAATACAGGGAAGGCACGAGCATTGACCACCCCGCTTGCTCAAGGCGAATTGGCGATTTCAGACTCAAAGTCAATTAATAAAATGCCATTTATTAGTCAGTTTATTTATTACTAGCTTTTGTCCGCGCCTTCGCCGGAGTGGATGTCGGATAATATCCCACGGTAACGTACTACCGGGATTACAAGTACCCTATGTGTTAATCCAGGTAAACAATGACTTCTTTCACTAATTTTCGTCAGCTGGAGACCTACTTCTATATTGCAAATATCCATCGTGTCATGTCTGGGTGTCCTTAAGAAGTGGTCGAGGGTACCTCTTAGACCGGCCATACACAGGCAGCTTGAAGCAGTCAGGATCAACTGCTTCAAGCTGCGACTGCTTTGGGCGGTCAGCCGATCATCGTGCGGTTAAGCAATCGTCAGGCATACACTGACTGTTTGAACTGTCGACTGCTCGCACGAAACGCGCGCCTCCCGCCCGCACTCTCTTTGTTTTGCTTTTTGAGCATACCAACTGCTCGAGCAGTTAGTATGAACTGCTCCAGCAGTTATCAATGGCAGCTTCAAGCGGTTGATTATGACTGCTAAAGCGGTCCGTGTGTGTTGATCAATGCCTAACTGCTCGGGTAGTCTGTATATGGCCAGCCTTAGTGCAGCTACTATCTTTCATACAGGGTGATTTTGAAACACAGTCACTAGCTCGAAGGTTAAGTTTGGATCACAGTTAGAACTCTTTTCGTAACGTGAGCTACTTATCACACGAGTGTAATAAAATATTTGACAGCTATATGACAGCCAGTTGCAGATAACGATAATGTGATTATATTTACCGGTTCCTTGAGCTCTTCATGCAGCTGATCCATGAAGCATCGCAGAAACTCCTGCGTGTCATGTTGATGGTAACCACGGAACATCGGATGCACCTGCCAAGGAACAAGAAACACCATTTAAACCGAAAAAATAAAACTTGGCAACAAAAGTTGCAAAACATATTTTTGTGTTGTGGGAAACAAAGTTCCAGGCAACATAATGTTAAAGTTTAGAATTCATGGTAAACTTAAGTTGTGCAACATTGTTTTTAAACAATGTTTAGCAACTGTTTCTCGAGTGATTTTTCCCACGAACTAGTTACTAAGTTTTATTTGTAAAACAGTTACAACAGAAGGCGTTAGATGACATTAATTCAACACATTTTTAATGAAATTCTGTTTAATATGGACAGTGGTTTAACTCAACGACTGTCGGGCGAAAGTGTTGAAGGTCAAACCTCCGCTGCTTATGTCGGACTGTGTAACATAAGACATTCGAAAGGTTAAATAACGTGAATTCGTACTAAAAGAAAAATAAGAATAGATTAAAAAATACAACTTACATTACGAATGCCATACAAGATGCCATTAGGTACAACGTAGCCTCTAGTCTTCCTACACCACATCTCTTTTACTAATTTTTGGTATGCTCTGAAAACAAAATAGTTATTATTTAAAAACGCAAAAGGCGTCAATTTTACACCTCCTAAGTTCCGCTGGAACGAAACAGAACTCGATTGTATGAAAATAAGGTTTTTTGCACAATTTTTATCTTAAGTTTGGCCGTTTCTAATGCACTGATACATTGAAAAAGTAAAAAAAAGCAGCTTCATAGAAACCTTGCACATGTTATGGAGATTCTATATTACAAATTTTTTTAACAAAACTTGGCGAGGTTTTTCAAAAACACGTATTTCCTGTAACAAGTTATATGAAATTTACGCGCGCCAATTTTCGTGCGATGTTATCGCTCTCTCACTCACTCGTTTGCTTTCGAACTTTGTGCTGGTAGAAAAAAGAAAACCTTTTTCAATCCTGCTCGCGTTTACGAAGGGAAGGACCTCTTAATCTTTGAAGGTACTGATTCTATTACCTTTGTATGCGGACAAAAAACTACTTTATCGCAGAGTATATATTTGACTATGACACGGACGAAGTGGTGGGCAGAATTCGTATTTAAGTAATTTCATAATTTGGTCAATCATAAATCTAATCTTGATGTCCTTACTTGCTGATCCCTGGTTTCTTATCAGCCGCTAACACGGCGACTGCGGCGGCGCACTCCAAGAAGTATGACGTCAGTGGCGCAGTGTTGCTGAGAGCCTGCAGAGCCGCGTTCATGTAGCAAGTGTTGCCCATGTTCTGTAACCCCACCAGACCTGACGCGTGCGCATCTAGTGAGAGGCCATTATAATAGTAGACATTTATTTTACGCTATTGGCTAGAAATTGCTGATGATAGACTGCCACTTTACAAAACAAGGTTTAACTTTAGTCTTAGCTTAAACCTATGAGCCGGACGTTAGTTAAGTTAGAACTAGTTAAGTATTACAAATAAGACAGATAGATGTTTGTAGGCAGAAGTGAGCTACCAACAATTGCATGAAATAAAGTGGTGTCCCATAATATGGTCATAGTATATTCCAAATGTACAGTCGCAGTCATAAGTCGAGTACCAGTTTATGAAACTATCGCAACGTAATTGGTCGCTCTCGAGACCTTTTTCTAATCAATCATTTCGGACACACACACCCGTATAAGTCATCATGAACCAAACAGAAAGAGCGCTTTATAAAATAATTAAGATTTGTGGGCATCTTCTGCGGCCCGCTGTCTTTTTCTGTTTATTGTAATAAGAAAAAGATAGCGAATGTCGAGGAAAGAGTATCTTTATTTTAAACTAGTCACATAAAAATTGAGGGTGTAGTGTGCAGCTCGCCTAACCTTATATTTGTAACTGCACACACTAATAAAGATTATTATTACACGAACCGTTGAATTGAACAGTTCTCTTTTATTGTGCCTACATCACTCAAATACAGGGTGGACCAAAAGTCCGGTAACATTTCAAATGGTTATAAAAAAAAAAAGAGTTATGAGAGAAAATATGTTTATTTATTATAAAAGTACAAAAATCAGGGTTTTATTTTTTAAAAATAACGTCGTCCAAATGTGTCCCTTGTTTTGTTTGGCACTCCTGTAACCTAGAGCGGAAATTTTCCATCACCGCCCGACAAGTGTTTGGAGAAATGTTCTGAATTTCCTCGCGTATATTTTCTTTTAATTCTTCAATGGACTGAGGGTTGTTATTAAAAACTTTACCTTTGAGGTATCCCCAAAGGAAAAAGTCCATTGGTGACAAATCTAACATTTCTCCAAACACTTGTCGGGCGGTGATGGAACATTTCCGCTCTAGGTTACAGGAGTGCCAAACAAAACAAGGGACACATTTGGACGACGTTATTTTTAAAAAATAAAACCCAGATTTTTTGTACTTTTATAATAAATAAACATATTTTCTCTCATAACTCCTTTTTTTTTATAACCATTTGAAATGTTACCGGGCTTTTGGTCCAGCCTGTACATGGCGAATTGGCGACCCTTAGCCAGCAATTAAAATTTTGCAATTTGCGTGAAAAACGAAAGCGTCAGTAGCTGACAAAAACATGAAGATTTATATTGACAGAAGTTTGAGAAGATAGAAAAGAAGAAGAAATTATATTTTGAAGAATAAAAATTCTGAAGAAAACTTTAACTGAAGAAAGAAAGAAAGATAGAAGAAAGCGAAGACAGTATTTAAACTATAGAAGAAACCGAAAACTCGAAGATTCGAAACAAAATTAATTTACTGGCAGATTACTGCCAGCTTAGTTTGATTTTTTTATTACAAATGCAAGCCAATATAAGTATTGAAGTCAGGGCGAACATTGTAGCTTTGGAATAATAACGCATAGGAGTCTCATACACGGTCCCTACAAAAAATAAAATTGAAGCAACATTTGTAGTTATGTGTGAGTGAGCGGCATGTAATTACGGCAACTTACACGCACACAAGCGTAAAAAAAAATTGCTAGGAAATATCATTTTTCCAAAAATCCGTGTATTCCCGTTCGTCTCATCGACTTCGTCCCCATCGTGGGACGAACGGAAATTTACAAAAATAATTTTCAATTTGTTCCCGTTCGTCCCATTCGGGATTTTAGAGAGACGAATGGGAATATGTTCTTAGATTAGTGGCATTCGTCCCACTAAATAATTTTGTGCGTAAAATGTTTAATCGGGGAAAAAATGTATTTGAGCCATAGCACGTTAATGTTACGTACAGAGAGCGTCATCAACTGTTTACCCATTAAAATTTCATTTCATTCAAATTTCTTTGGATACGGGGTAAGCAGATGATGACGCTGTCTGTACGTAATGTAAGTCGTCAATGTAGTTCTTTATATTAATTAAACTACAGTCAAAACAACTTATCGTAATACAACGTTATAAAAGTTTTAATTATTGTTTTTAATTTAAATCTCAGCTCGCTGCGCAAACTGGTCCATTAATGGCCTAGTTTGAGTAGCTCACTTTTGGTGCTCGTACGGTTCTAGGCGTTATTATTCCAAGATTGTAGCATTGCATAATAATGGATTTAATATAATAGAAATATCCAAAACAAACCAGTTTAAGTGTAAGTTTCATTTGTGATGTGATTTTGTTTTATTTTATGTGGCAGTTCACAATGTGCAATAAAGATTAATTTAATTTTTCTAGAGAAATACAGTGAGACGTTGGATGAAGAGATTTTAAGAAGAGGGAAGTCTGAAGAACCGTGTAAGAAGTGATAGAACGGCACTTATTTACCAAATAACCAGTCTCAGGACTCAGCGACACTTTATGGTCGGGGAATATGAAACGAACGGTTTCATACCAACAAGACGATTTACTGAATAATTTGAAACGTCATGCTGAAGGCTTCCATCATCGTGTTGAGGCATACACTGAACCGCATAGGCGAGGCGGGCCGTGAGCGGTGCCGGGCGATAACGAAGCACATCGGCAGTGAGCCGTTACCTGCGACATCGTACGGCCGCGCTCGCGCATCTTAACATTTTTATTTTTATTTACATAATTACGAAGTCTTAAACTTTTATGTGTTGTTCATTTTTACATCCTTTATACGTTTTTATACAGTCCGCTATTCATTTCTATTCTCCAACTGAGATATCGTCGCAACAATCGAGCACCAGCGAGACAACACATGTTGGTCTGACAATAACTTTATAAATAATACGGAGTCAGGAAGAGTAAGTGTTAATATGTGGGGGTGGATTACTGCTCAAGGGCCGGGTGTGTTAGGTTTTGAGTGGAATAATGCTACCTAAACTTTGCGCAATGTTTATCCAGTGGAAGAAATTAGTGAATTTTATTTGTTTCAAGACAATTGTCCGATACATCGTGCCCGTATTGTTCGTGAGTGGTGTAGCCAGTATTCCGTGGCCAGCGCTATTCCCTAATCTGAACCCTATAGAAAAAAAATGGGGTTTAATGGTGCAAAGATGAGATGCACGAGACGAACGATGTCTTGAACAGCTCGGGTCCTATTGCATGGAGTTATGGGGCAGTTTATATACACTGGCTACAATAATAGTAATAAATTAGTTCACTATTGTAAGATTGCAAGATTGAGGTTAAGTTTCAATCTTCTTTTCTTTGAGAAAATTAATAAATTAAGCTATAACCTCAATAAACAATTACTGCATTTTATTAACAACCAAAAATTATTTACGAACAAATTAGAAATTAATTGAATGTCAACGTTTGGAATAATCATAATATGTTTCGAGGTTGATAATAACAAATATAAATGTTTTTAAAAGAGTGTTTTTTTTCTTTTCTGTTTATTAAATTACCTATTACTTGGTGTACTTTATTTTTACCCTCCGTATCCTAAAAAAGTTATTGTAGATTAACGGTATTCAAATAATTGAACTCCGACGCAAAAACAAAAAGTGTCTGCTCGCTCTGTGGTTCGAACCTTCTCCACTCTCATGCACACACAATTATACCGACCTACTCTTGCGATCCTGCCATCGCTTCTTGACTACTGTAACACATTTTGGCATTGCTTTCAATTATGTGTTGTTGTGACCAACCAACATCGTCCTTTCGTAGTTATGTGTGCATGTTCCTGGCTGCATTAAACATCGCATCACACACAGACAGGCCCAGACCTGGCATGCAGGCAAATATGAATATTCCGGTGGCACACGGTATTAGACGGTATGACCGCGACAGTACATTCAGAATATGAGGTATTAGGTAAAATGTGCTTGTGATTTTTTTTGAGAAATAGCTTCCTCATGCATATATTGTAACTTTATTTCTGTGTTTTATCAATATGATTCTTCTACCATACCGTAATAGTAATTAGAGCATAGACAATAATTATGTATCAAGGGAAACTTGTAACTGGCTATATTTTCTTTAAGTATTTTTTTGCCCCTAGATCTGTTTTGCTGTAAATGAAAATGCCAGATCCTGCCCCACCCATGTACAGAAAAAGTAACCCATGTACAGAAAAGTAAATTAATGAAAATAATTGTAATGAATATAGAACCTTTCTATAGTAAATTGTTTTTCTTTAGAACTTGCGGATTACGAAATACCTACACACAAAATACAAACTCATTTTACCTAAAATATAATTTAACCTATAATAAATGTCATTATTGTTTTTAGATTTAAACGGAAACCGCAAGTTCTACAGTCACTAAGACTAATGTTTAGTCATCAGCAATAAATAAACAGTAAGATGCTATATATTGCACATGACTTTTATTGAGTGGGGCAAAGTTCTATAGACTTTCTATCATTGTCCTTTTCCAAAAATAAAATAAATTACACCGGCATTCACACCCAAACGACATCCACCTGTTTGACATTAAGACTTCGAAACTGAACTTGCCTGTATGTTTTTATATGGTATATATTCTTTGTTTGTTGTTATGTCTCACCTCTAGTCCGAGCATCGTGATCATAGTGGACGTCGTGCGATTCTGGATCCAGTTCGTCATCCGCCATGCTCAGAGCCACGGCCCCTAGACGTGTTGGACTCTCACACGTCGAATCTGGACTTGCCTGGATGGAGAAGAAAAAACCAAGTTAAATAAGATGAAACTTCAAACGAGGAATATTTTCGTTACATTTGTTGTTGTTTTGCTTTTTTTTTCGATCAATATTTTGAAGGTTTGGTGCACGTTTGGAGAATATGCCAGCGTCATGGAATCAAACATTATAGACCTGTTAATAGCATGCAGGCTGTAGCAGTATAGTTACTGCTACAGCCTGCTGCCAGCTGTGGTAGCATGCTAGTGCATGCTACCAATTCCACCGTACTAGCGGCGAGTCATATCTATTGTAATTTCCCTTTACTACTATATTGACTTGATTTTTCTCTAGCCCTGCTGTCCCGTCCCCCCCCCCAGTCCTTCCGAGAACATCTTGTCACCTCTTTCTGCGCCTTCCACATTGGCTTATAAGGTATTTGTGATTTACGGTGTAAAAAATCAAAATTAAAAATTAACTATCTTCCAACGATATTATTGCTTAAAAAAAAGACACATCTATCAAAACGTCTTTGCGTGGCTCTTCGGGTATCTACAGCCAGTAACTTTTCATTAGAGGGGACATCAACCTGCTTGACAAACTTTAAGCAACAAAGTATATTAAAACCTATACTAGAAAGGTTTAGGTAGTTAAATAAAGGTAAACAATCTTGAATGTCTTTTTATTGATATATCTGCATGTTATAATTCTCAAACATTTAGTATGTATTGCTTGTATATTACAAATGCAAAACAAAGAATTATGGCAGGATCTCTAAACATCTTTATTTTTTTCGTACAAACAAAAAAAAAAAAGATGTTTAGAGAAGTTGAAATTCTAATTCTTATATTCTTGGGTAGGTACCTAAAGAGTATCAGGCATTTACAATATTTTTAAAACCCCGCAAAATTAATAATTTAACGAAAAGCTCATTATTTCAGAACGAACGGCGACTGACAGTAACAGTGACACTGACAGCCGCCGTTGCGCAGTTCTTACACTGAAATTGCATCGTTTTATGGGAAATAATATCACAAATAATGATTATTTTTTTCCACACATTCGTCACATCACTTGTCACTTTTTTTTTTTTATAAGCACAAAGTGGGCATCGAGATGAAACGAAAAAGTGTTATTTTCATTTCTTAATATTTTAATTATGCGGAGGTTTAAAAATATGCTAAGTATATCAATATACTCCTGGTAATGTATTCTTCACATTGGAAAATATTTTAAACCCTCTAAATTACTTTTCTTTTTCATACAAATCAAAATGTATGAATCTCGTCATGATTCTTTAGTACCTATGTTTGCAAGAAATATCAGAATTTTAACAAGCACATTATAATGTAACTAGGCGTCTCATGATTGTTTACCTTTATTTAACCTATTGAACACCACAATCGGATATAGTCGACAAATGAAAACGTGCTCAACACGCCACTGTCGACTATAGCCGACAAGAAAACTATACACGGAACAATACTAATACTAAATTAAGCTTTCTGTGTTTCTTTTTTTTCCTATTATTTAAAACCACATTAATGAAACATTGTAAAATGGCACCTATCCGTTAGTTAGTTGTTATTTGTCTATTTTCATTTAGAATTATTTGCGGTGATTTGTGACTTGTCGTTGTGAGCACGCGCGTGCGATTTTTCTCTGGCGTTCAAAAGGCTAACTACCTAAATCAATGGAGTATAGTGATCTTAATGTACTGACCACATATGCCAAGGCTGCTTTGATGTGGACCTCTTTCTCGCACAGGTAACACCATATCCGCTCCGTGGACACATTCATGTGTACGCAGTGCAGAGGAAAGTTCTGGAACAAACAAAAGTATTCATTAGGGCCCTTTTCCTGTCATGCGTATGTTTTCCCGTGCGTGGATCTGGTCCGCATGCAGGCTGCCCGCATCCTATCATTTCATACATGTTTTTCCTATCATGCGGGCAGCACGCGGAACGCGGATAGGCTGCGGGCGCGTTTCCCGCGTGCGTGCTAACAGGATGCGGGTAGCGTTCTTCTGCTTTCAGTGTTGTTTTTACTGTGACGCGGGTCGCACGCATGGTCATAGTACGCACGAGTTTGTGACTGGCGACACGCACGGCACTGCAGCGGCAAATGAAATCTTTGTTCTGCGTGTGGCCAGGAGTGTGCTATCACCAGATCCGTGCGCGGGCGAAAATACACAGGACAGGAAAAGAGCCCTTAGGCGTGTTGAACACACAGGTGACTCTGTAGTTCTTTGTCGGTGATTTTGATTGAGAGAAATAATAGGTCAATAGACACTTAATGAATCCGAAGGTTATATGTTCCCACAATAGCGGTTTTTTTTGTTGTGGGTCATATCCTAGAGCCGGTTATTGAGTCCCACGACTCCTGTTCTGTTGCAATCATCCATAAGTGTGAAAATACAATGGCAGTTTGACTATAAGTAATGTGTGTGTGTTTAATATCTATACTCATAATATCTAGGTACACTAATAATTTTTTTTTTTTTTTTTTTTTTTTTTTTATTTAGCCTGTGCTGTCCCACTGCTGGGCAAAGGCCTCCCCCAAGTCCTTCCAGGATCTTTTATCCAGCGCCACCTCGAACCAGCCCTCGTGGTATGCGTCTAGGTCATCTCGCCACCTCTTTCTGGGCCGTCCTCGGCGACGCCGTCCATCTTCAGGCACCCATTGCGTGGAGACTCTCGCCCAGCGGTCACTCTGCATGCGGCTGACGTGACCCGCCCAATCCAATAAATTATAAAGAGGTAAAAGTGGTTTGTTAGTTTGTATGCAGGAGGTAATCTTCCAGACTACTAATCAATTTCAAAAATTCTTACAGCAATAAGAAGCTGCGTTATCACTGAATGGTGAGGCTACATTGCATTTTTTTAAAATTGGGGATCCTTGAGAAAATGCTAGTATCCATTAAAAATAAAACAAAAAGTAATAAGAACAATATTTTCTATCCTAAATTACATAAACACTTTAGTGTTAAGAATCGTAACACAATATAACATCTAACTTACCCTGCCCACAATATAACCTACCTTGTGGTATAATTAAGAAATTATACCACAAAATAAATAGCAGCAGTTTTGCTCATTCATTCAAAGGACATGTAATAACGTCAATCTCAGATAAATAGACAGAGCTTATAAAGAAATATTGTATAAAAAATATTCTTCTACAAAAGCGGTTCTAATAAATGATTCATTGTTCTATATCTGATTCAGTTTACACACATAATTATGACTTGCACAAATACACTCACGCACAAAGAAGATTTCATGTCTGATACATTTGTTAACTATTTTTAACTTTCATTTTACTCTTTAAGTAGCGTACAAAGCGCTTTGTGAGGTCCTTCATATGAGCCATTGAGTTATGTTTATTTACACTATATTCGCTGAACAGTTCACACAAACTCTACAAGTGCGGGTCATCATCATGTCAACATTTAGACGTCCACAGCTGGGCATAGGTATTCCCCAATGGTGGGTTTAGCCTTAATCGCTATGCTTGGCCGATGCATGTTGGCGATCGCAGTAGGCGTTATTGTACTCAACAGGACGCTGCTGCCCATCCTAGGGTCAATATCCCTCTGCCGCCTTCTACGACTCCCATTGGTACAAATGGGGTGGTGCTATTCGCAACCGGCACCACACGGCCTGAAGTAAAGAAAAAGAAAGGTACTTTGAGGAAAACCGGGACCAGCCGGTGCCCTGTATTTTTTTGAATTGCAAATAAAGAGTCAACTCCTGAAGTCCAACAAGTCCTCCAGTACCAACAGTCTCCTGAGTGTCATTGCCAACAAACTGGATTGTCCTTTGATCTGGAGCCTATGTCAGCTACATGCTCCTGTATATAATGGCAATGTGTACTAACATAGTTTTTAAGTTTTATGTTACTAACATCTTTGTATTGTATTGTATTTGTATACTAACATAGTTTTTAAGTGGTCATGTGCTAACAAATCTGTACTTTTATGGAATTTTATTCCGAAATAAAGATATTATTATTATTATTATTATAAAGAGCCAGAATCTACAGTGGCTGGAGGAAGGGTCATCAAGAAAGGTTAAGGTTAAAGTTAACCTTTCTTGATGACCTTGCTTCCTTTTGAGGATGCACTGACAAAGTTGTTAGTGGCATCCTCAAAAGCCCAAATAACTGGTACTGTGATCGCGACCAATGACCATTGCCATCACTCTTTTTGACACCCATATTTAAAATGGGTGGACGGATGCCAATATTTGATTGGACATTCCATCAAATACATATAATTCCAGAATATGTGCCAAAGCAGTGCAGGGAACTACAATATTTTCGGCAACAAATTACTGATGGATTTGGTATAGTAATAACCCATGTTTTGTATACCGAGCTGGTAATCGCAACTACTCGTATCAGCATGTATTTTGCGTACAGAGTAATAATAATAATATAACCACGGGTGTCATTCCCAAGCAACTGCACCAATCTTTAAACATCCTAGACCTAGCTCCTTTCACCTTCCAAACCCTACAGAAAGCTGCTATCCTAAACACTTGCAGAATTGTTCGAAAATTCTTGCAAAACGACAATGACGCACAAATATAATTCACCACACGAACACACACAGACCCATCGTCATTCGCCCATTTACACGGTGACAGACATGCAACGCAAAATCTCATCACATCACCACACCACATATTATCATCTACCACATAGGTTAGAATTTTTAGGATAGCATTTGGCTTCGGCCCGCGTTGCCCTGTAAACCGGCACATAAGGGCCGAGATATAAAAATATATACCAACAAATAATATAATAATAAAAAGTTTATGGACTGAGTCGAATCAATGTTCACTACGTGAAGGTTGATCAACCGATATATTTACGAATCAAATTTCAGAATTCCAAAAAACGTAATAAAATTTGAATTTCACGGGTTACCATGGCGCATCGCCCTTAATTTATAAATCAAGGGAACAATTTGATCAAGCATATAAAAGAGTAAACAAACTAAAAATACAACGTAAAAATATAGATAGGTAGTTATTCTATATGTATAAAAATGAATCCCTATTTTCCTTGGTCACAACAGCCTAATTCTTTTTCGTTGTGTTTGTTATTGTAAGGAGAAGAAGAATATGAAAGAAAAAACTAAAAAAGCGGGGCGGAACATTCATAAAAAATCAACAAAAACCAAAAAGAAATACATAAATGACGTATTAGTTTCTTCACAAAAAATTATACATAGATGACGTATTAATTTCTAAAATTTTTGGAAGATTGGCGCAATTAGTGTATGTAGGGTTTTTAGGGTAGGTACGGTATGTAGGCTATGCAGGGTAGGTAGGGTAGGTTGATAGGCAGGTAAGTAGGTAGATAGGGACAGGACGACATCTGTCTAAAATATTGCCTTACATAAATGTAAGCGCATAACTTTCATACTTTTCCATATCTTCCATATATCAACTTGCCCCCCTCCCCCCCCCCTAGGTCGTCAGCTAGCTACGCTCTTGGCTCCCTGATTTCAAAAATTCTAGGGCAATGCGCCATGGTAACCCCATGGTAATTTCGGAGATTCATTATCCCCATTCCTATAGTAAATCATTTTTGGTGACTTAGATAACTTAACAAACGATATTGATAATAGCTCTGTCTCCAAAGCAACTACCTGTGAGTTAGAAAACTGTCACAAATTAATCTCATTTTCGCCTAGTAAACGTTTGACCATACTCACGCAAAACATTCGCAGCGTAAATTGCAATCTCCCTGGACTTATTTTATTACTAGATAGATTAAAAATAGATTGTGATATAATAGTCCTCACGGAATGCTGGTTATTAAAATCAAATGTTATTCCACCTCTACCGGGATACCAATCGTTCTCTACTTTAAAAAATTTCAAGCAAAATGACGGAGTTATTATTTATTACAAAGACCATATTGAGTTAGTGTTTGAGGAACCATCATTTCAAGAAGGAAACTGTCTGATAGCTCGCCCAGGCAAAAAAATGGCTATTGTTTCTATATATCGTTCTCCCTCATATAAAAACGCTGATCCTTTTCTAGACTCTTTGCATGAAACACTTCTGCAATTGGAACGATCAAACAACTTGATGTTGATAGGTGATATTAATATTCCCATTAATAACTCAAAAATTGATCAAACTGGAGATAAATATTTAACTCTCACAGCATCTCACCGATTACTACTTGCCCATACAGAAATTACTCGTAGTGCCAGTGGAACCTGTCTTGACCATATATTACTAAGAAGTTCTTTCCGTACGCATACTTTGATTCCTCAAACTACTTTAACGGACCATTACCCTGTGCTCGTTTGTTTAGGTCTTAGTTTACCACGAACATTTAGAAACACTACGTACAGCGTAACTAATCAGGAAACCTTAACCCAAGACATATTAAAAATAGATCTAACTCCAATATACCAGTCTAATGATCCCGAACTTTCCCTCAACTATCTAACAAGCTCGATACAGGACGCAACAAAAAAGAACACTATTGTAGTCACAACATCGAGGCGTAAAAAGATTATTAAACCATGGGTCACTCCTGGGTTATTAAGATGCATGAGAAATAGAGACAGGCTTCACTATGAACTAAAATCCTCACCAGATAATGACACTCTGATAGTAACATACACGCGATACCGAAATTTTTGTAATGATATTTTAAAGAACGTTAAACGCGAATATGAAATAGCCGAAGTCGAAAAAACAAAAAATGATCCAAAAAAGCTCTGGAAAGTTCTTAAAGATATATCTAATATGAATAAAGCTTCTAGTCACCCGGATAACCTTTTGAAAGTTAGTTCCACACCAGAAACATCACTGAACTCTGTAAACCAGCATTTTGTTGACATTGGCAAAACCTTAGCAGAAAACTGTTCTAAATTACACAATCGTATGGATGCTGCCTCACCGCAACTGACGGATTCTTACAACACTGGTGTACATTTGAACTCATTTGTAATGGAGGATACAAGTGAAGATGAAATCTCTCGCCTTGTGGTGGAACTAAAAACGGAATGCACGGTTGGCCGCGATAATATATCAAATCGATGCTTAAAAAGACATGCCGACTTCCTTGTTCCCCCTCTTACTTTCATCTTTAATCAATGTCTCCATACAGGTTTGTTTCCTTCTCAATTGAAAAGCTCCGAAGTTCGACCAATTTTTAAGGGCGGTGATAAAAATGATATGTCTAATTATCGTCCGATTTCAATACTACCTTCAATTTCAAAGTTATTGGAAAAGTTAATTAATAATAGACTCACAAAATACCTGGATAAAAATAACTTACTTGCAAATAATCAGTTTGGCTTTAGAGCTAATAGATCCACGGACGATGCTGTTTATAGTCTTACTAAATATGTTAGTACTAATCTGGATAAGGGGCGTAAATGCTTGTCTATTTTTCTAGACCTGAAAAAAGCATTCGACACCATTTCTATTCCCATCTTAATTACAAAGCTGGAAAGACTCGGAGTTAGAGGAACTCAACTCCAACTTTTTGAAAGCTATCTCACTGGGCGGACACAGTGTGTACGAATAGGGAGTCATGTAAGCACTGATCTCCCAGTGTCATTTGGCATTCCGCAGGGCAGCATTTTAGGCCCCACACTTTTTCTCATTTATATTAATGATCTCACTAGTATCAACATTCCCAAAGGCGATATTATATCATACGCTGATGATACAGCTCTCCTCTTCTCTGCCGATACCTGGGATGAGGTCTTTAATGCTGCACAAAATGGGTTTAATATAGTCAACAAATGGCCCGGACTTCATCTATTAACTTTAAACATAGATAAAACGAAATACCTGACCTTCAGTATACGCCACTCAACACAAATTGGGAGCAACTACAACATAGTCCCTCATCAATGTTCCCTTGATGTGCACTGTACTTGTACACCAATAGAACATGTTGATTCCATCAAATACTTAGGAATCCTCTTCGATAGCAATCTCAGCTTTAAAAACCATATAAAATTACTCAGCGCTCGAGTCAGAAAGCTCATATATGTGTTTAAAAAGCTGCGTCATGTCGTTGATGCTTGGTTACTAAAACAAATTTACTTTGCCTTGTGCCGGTCAGTAATAATAATAATAATAATATGTGGGGACATTTCACACACGGCCATTTGACCCCAAACTAGGGAGACCCTGTACTATGGGTGTCAGACAGCTGATATACATACACAAATACATTTTATATACATACATGTATAGATAAACATAATAATAATAACAGTAATAACATACTGCATCACATCTTGGGGAGGAGCTCCCAAAACAATAATTAAACCTATTGAGATCGCGCAACGCGCAATCCTAAAGGTTTGCTCTTTTAAGCCCCGACTATTTCCCACTATGTCTCTGTACCAACACTGTGAAGTACTTACTGTTAGACAGCTCTACCTACTAACTATAATTCTAAAACAACATCAAGACTTAGTATATGACCCCAACCTTAAACATAGGCGTAGGAAACAATTAGTGTGTACTCGTGAGCATAAACCTGAAACTTCTTTTATTAGAAGATTTTTTGTGTTTCTGGGTCCCCATGTCTATAATAAAATTAACCCTATATTGGATATTTACCCTCTTAGTAGGGTTCGTTGCAAAGACAGAGTGAAAAAGTATTTATTGAAATTAAATTATGATGACACAGAAAGACTATTAATCGTACCAGAGTAAAGGATTCTTTGTGCAAGTTTAAAAATATGTATTACTCCTCATCTATATCTTTACCACTTCACTCAAACATTACACCCCCACACACACACATTATTTCATACATCATTACATACACTAACACATCCTAACACTCATATACCCCTCTCCAAACATACACCACACACTCACTTAGTTTTTAGCTTAATTTATTTTGTTTTTCCCTTAGTCTAAATAATGTTGTACTCGTTAGCTTAAATTACGACACCAACAAAAAACTGAGAGGATTGGCGCTGTATGCCGAGATACAGGTTTCACCTAGTTCGGCTGCAGATGCTCCTATTTTGTTTTGTATTCAATTTTGATCACTAGTTTTTAAGTTAATTGGTTGTGTACAATCTCTTTTTTACAATAAATAAATTATTATTATTATTATTATTATAATTACTAGCGGGCCCGGCAGACGTTGTCCTGCCCTAAAAATAAAAAGTCCTACAACTCGACTGCAGCGCCACCTACGGGATCCAATTGAATCTACTGGAACACACACAAAAAAGTTCATCAGAATCGGTCCAGCCGTTAAGGACGATTCACTTTCATGCACACGCACAGTAGATTTTTATATACTTAGTCTGGCCATAAATACTGTTACAATTAAAAATAAGAACAGAAGATATTACATTTGAATTTGGAATCTGTCATTTTTATTATACGATTGTTCATTGAGTTTTCTAATTTTGGCGCCAATAGATTTTACAATATTTTGCGATATTAAAATGGAGTGGGATGAGAAAAAGAACCGAATCGCTGTGATTGCATTACACAAAGTTGGTATGGAGCCAAAGGCAATTTTTAAAACTCTCCATACGCTTGGTATTACTCGAATGTTTGTGTACCGGGCTATTAATAGGTACAATGAGACCTCCTCTGTTTGTGACAGAAAAAGATCTGGCCGTCCACGTAGTGTTCGTACGAAAAAGGTGGTCAAAGCAGTAAGGGAAAGAATTCGAAGAAATCCTGTCCGAAAGCAACAGATTTTATCTCGGGAGATGAAGATAGCACCCAGAACCATGTCGCGTATTTTAAAAGATGACTTAGGAGTTGCAGCCTATAAGAGAGAGAGAGTGTAGACTTGTAATTTTTTAACTGATAATTTAAAAAAGAATAGGGTGGTAAAATCGAAACAACTACTGAAGCGGTACGCAAAGGGAGGTCACAGAAAAAAATTGTTTACGGATGAGAAAATCTTTGCAATTGAGCAACATTTTAACAAACCAAATGACCGTATAGATGCTCAAAGCTCTAAGGAAGCTTCCCAATTAGTCGACAGAGTGCAGCGTGGGCATTATCCGACTTCAGTGATGGTTTGGTGGGGTGTTAGCTATGAAGGAGTGACTGAGCCATATTTTTGTGAAAAAGGTATCAAAACATCGGCACAAGTGTATCAAGATACCATTCTTGAGAAGGTAGTTAAGCCCCTTAACAATACCATGTTCAATAACCAAGTATGGTCCTTCCAACAAGACTCGGCGCCGGGTCATAAAGCTCGGTCCACGCAGTCTTGGTTGGAAGTGAACGTTTCGGACTTCATCAGAGCTGAAGACTGGCCGTCGTCGTCCCGATTTTAATCCGCTGGATTATGATTTATGGTCAGTTTTAGAGAGTACGGCTTGCTTTAAACGCCATGATAATTTGGAGTCCCTAAAACAATCCATACGATTGGCAGTGAAGAATTTTCCCATGGAAAGAGTGCGTGCTTCTATTGATAACTGGCCTCAACGTTTAAAGGACTGTATTGCAGCCAATGGAGACCTCTTCGAATAAGCTTTTTATATTTTAAATTGTTTTATATTTATGTATTAAACTAACACACTGTAAAAGTAATAAATAATATTTGCAATAAAAATTTTTTTTTTTTTCCTTCGTGACAATATTTATGGCAAGACTAGGTATAAGATAGATTACAAAATGTATGATTACGAAGCCGTACATAAAACGGGATTGTGATCAATGATGCGAAGTACGACTCGAGTAACTTTGAGATAGATAAGGAAACAACCTTCTATTCATTGAAACTGGAACATTTTGCATTTTTGCCTGCTAACTTACGATTATAATAATAAATATATTTATGAATAAGCAGTATTATTTCAGTTGTTAGGTTCACCTAAAATGAACATAATAATATTATTAATAATACAATGGAACTAATAAAAACCCATGTCATATACTTCTATTGTTCTATGTTTTATTACTGATGTGGGGTAATTATCAATCTTAAAGTAAAATACCTAAAGCTACATTTTTAATATTTGTACAGTATAAATATGAATGTAAATGCAATTCTAGTTAACCTAAACCAAGATGTTGCATGCTTCATGTATGTTTGCATAAATCAGATCTTATTGTGGAATAAACATTATCTGAGAAAATTTGCCAAAACAAAAAAAATACTTAATTTTCCCCATTTTTCTAAGTAATAGAATAGAATTTTTCTTTATTCGAGTAATCAAGACTCAACAATATTGTTAGTAAAACTTATGACTATGTTAGTAAGAACAGACACTGAACAAAAACAAAACAAGAATTAACAATAATTGGTCACTGCTACGACGTCCCATGAGAAACGGCACAACAGCGACCCACGTACATACAGTCCAGGCGACTCGCAACCATGCTTAGGACACTGTTGGAGCTGCCCCACACCCTGCACACCAGGGAAGCGCACCTTTTACGCATTGCAATAGTAAAGATTTTGGAATATTGGAATATAACTTTGTCTGGCACATACAGACACCAGCACATCAAACTAAAACCATCTGTCAAAGGACAATGCCAGAAACTCTATAGAACTTTGCCCCACTCAATAAAAGTCATGTGCAATATGTAGCATCTTACTGTTTATTTATTGCTGATAACTACACACTAGTCGTAGTGACTGTAGAACTTGCGGTTTCCGTTTAAATCTAAAAACAATAATGACATTGATTATAGGTTAAATTGTATTTTAGGTAAAATGAGTTTGTATTTTGTGGGTAGGCATTTCGTAATCCGCAAGTTCTAAAGAAAAACAATTTAGTATAGAAAGGTTCTATATTCTTTATAATTATTTTCATTAATTTACTTTTTCTGTACATGTGTTACTTTTTCTGTACATGGGTGGGGCAGGATCTGGCATTGTCATTTCATTGATAGATTTTCAATTTTATTACAAAAAAATAAGGGTCATATCCAATAGGGTATTTTACTCTAAACGAGAAAAAATCAATAAATATGTTATTGAGATAGTTTAGGCATAAAGCAGTCGGAAAATGTAAGTTTTAGTTCATAAAATAACAAAACAAATTTTTAAATTCAATTCAAAGTTTTCAGTATTTTTAATCTGTTCTAAAACACCGTGAAATAGTAGCCGTCATGTTATTACGCCATACGGCTGTGTAAACACAAAATTGACAACTGTCAGTCAACCGACTGGCGTAATAAAGGCTTTGTACTTTTATTATTTTCGTAACCAACGTAATTTTTTCATTATTACACCTACTACAAAATATGCTTTTAATTATTTTTAAATGATATACAATTATCATATTTAATATGAGCTCATTTGATACAAAACGATCTGTCGTCATTTACGCTGAGCAATATGGCGTCCAGTAAGAGGCGTTTTCGTCAAACAACGCGCGTTTGAAAATTTAAAATTTAGATGCATTTTTATGGCACTTATCGATTGAATAAAAATTTTGTGTTTTTTTTTGGTGGCACATTAGCACTACAGAATTTTATTGAAACACTTTTCAAAAATGGGTGTAAGACCCTATTGGAAAAATTTGACAGTTTGGTATGGCTTGATGTGCTGGTGTCTGTCATCATCATCATCGAAGACGTCCACTGCTGAACAAAGGCCTTCCCCATAAGGCGTGGGGGGCGGGGTTTGCCATAATCCCCACGCTTGGCAGGCGTCTTGGGGATCGCAGTGAAGTTGTTGAGCACACGGAAGCCGCTGCTGCCCGACTTCCGGATTGTCCCTTAGTCGCCTGCGACGGCACCCTCGGGATGAAATGGGGGGGGGGGGGGTGCTATTCTAGCCAGGACACCCCACGGGTGTGTCTGTACATTTGAATTATTGTAGCTTAATAAGTATTAGGGCAACCATTTCACATATTGAATTAGTTTGAATATTCCGTACTCTTACTGGTCTTGAAGGCACGACAATGTGCCATTAATAACTAGGAACAAACAGATAAAAAAAAATTGTAGATTAAGTCAAAGTCAAATCATTTGTTTCAATTAGACCATTAAAAGGCACTTTTGAACGTCATATTGTAAAATTTTAATCTAGTTGCCCATTCCAAATGGTAGTTTCGTATGGAGAAGAATGGGCAAGAAACTCCATACATTTTACTTTTAAAAATTAATATTAAAAAAAAACTAAAAACACGCTTTTTATAGAAAACCAAACTAAAAAATAGAAAATAAATTTTAATAAATTATTTTATTTTAAAAAAAGCGTGGGGTGCTTTTTAAGATATTATCAAAATGATAATCACTCTACTCATATCTGTCAATAAAATATTTATAACTATTGACACCATGCACCCCACGCTTTTTTTTAAATAAAATAATTTATTAAAATTTATTTTCTATTTTTTAGATTGGTTTTCTATAAAAAGCGTGTTTTTTAGTTTTTTTAAACTATTATTTATTTTTTACTTTTTAGTTTGGTTATATCTATATCTATAAATATTATGTACATTTATTCTACCAGGGGCGCTTGTGCAGTACCTTCCTAGTATACAATAGCTGTTTTTTCGGCAACTAATTTTGAATGACTTGTTTTTTTTTATTTTTTTGTTTTTTTTTATAATTTTATCAAATTAGTGTATTGTCATCGGTCCTCGATAAATCTACAAAGTTTGAACGAAATCTGGCCGTTTAAAGTGGGTCAAAATCGCGCCCAAAGAAGTCGGTTACAAACAAACATACAAACATACAGGTGAAGCTAATAAAAAGCTGGTAAAAAGGGTGTTTAAAATATTTTCATTTACAAGAATGATTATGTTATGTGAATACAATGTACCTTGTATAAAAGGTACATTGTATTCTTGTGATACTTTGTACATACCATAAAAATATTATGGTATGTACAAAGTATCACAAGTTAAGAAATGACAGCTAAGTTATGTAAGTACATAGACACAAGTGTTCACATAATTAAAAATAAATAACTATAAGCAGAAGCATGTACATATTTGCGTAGTTACATACAAATCTGCAGAGCATAACTGGTTGTAATTACTTGGTTTTAATCAAAGGACGAAACAATAGGGCGAAACAATATGATATTAAAATGATGAAGTCTTGTTATTGTTGATCGAAGGATGAAGTTATAAGTTGTTTCTACAATATTAATATCTAATATAATTATAAAATTCTCACAGTGTTTGTAACAAAACTCCTCAGAAACGGTTTGACCAATTCTTATGAAATTTTGTGTGTATATTCAGTAGCTCTGAGAATAGGATGTAAACTTTATATTTTTTTTTATTGTAGGGCTGGTAGGGTAAGTAGGGTAGGGTAGGTAGGTAGACCGTTTGGCAAGGTAGATAGATAGGGACAGAACAACGTCTGTTGGGTCAGATAGTTGTTATTATATATTCATACCTTTTGGTGCAGTGTGCTATGGTCATTTTTGACTTCAGAGCAGCCGATGTGATGGCAGTCAGGTTGCAGACAAATCCAGAGGTTGGGGCCAGGACAGCCGCAGTCGAAACATGTTAGTGTCTGCAACAAATGTGACAAATTTTAATGTTCTATTACGTAAACTTAAGTATTGGTAAACATTTGAATATTTATGAATGATTTGTAAAACATATACTTATATAATGATATGCATTTCTGGTCCAATAAGGGCGGGTTGTTTCAAACAGTCGGTTAACGTTACATACGGACGGTGAAAAAGTTACTATGACGTGAGATGTTTAACATATGTTAAATGTAACGGGTTGTTTCATGACATAAAAATCCGTCAGTTAAAGTTATTCAAAAAGAGATTCCATAATATTTTGATGTTTGAAGTAGCTGTTTGACAACACAAAATTACGTTGACTGGTTGGTTATGGTAATAGTAACTTTTTGACATAAGATTTTGTGAAACAACCCATTTCTTTGATTTGACGATAGTTAGCGGCATTTTTGACTATTACTGGTCAGTAATGTTTAGTTGAAGCAACCCGCCCTTAGTAGTACAGAAATGTTTGTTTATTAGTTTATGATTGAGTATGCATATTAAATAACATTGGACTATTTCAGGGTTAGGTTAAGTCATGTATGCAGGCAACCTGCCTATAAAATGTACATTTAGGGTTGGCTCTGAAAACTCTCTGGAACTCTGGTATTTAGCTACATCCGGTTATACAGTATAACCGGATGTAGCTAAATACCAGAGTTTTACATGGAGAGCCTGCCTGTCTGGCCTCCACGGCCTGGTTACTGGGTAACACAATATCCCTTGGTAAGACTGGTTGTCAGACTTTATGGCTTCTGACTATCCATAATGACTGCCAAGATCTATGACTGACAGCCGTGACCAACGGCGTTACGTACATTCCAAGGCACGGAGGAGTCACGGTATGAAATTAATGGTCACCCATCTACAGAACGACCACGGCAAGTGTAGCATTAATTGTTTCTGGACAATCTGTTCAGTTTTTGCTTCTATTCTGCTTATGAAAGTAGCTAAATTTACAGAAAGGATTGTGTTAGCATTTTACAACACATAATCTAGTTTTTGATTACATCTAGAAACTTTTCGTTTATTTAAGATTTATTCAACAATAAACAGTGAATGAGTGACAAGAGATAGTGATTACATAAGGGAAATAGTTAGGGCCTAAGCACACTGCGTTTTTTAAAACCGCTGTCGACGCGCGTTTTCGGAATAACCTTCGTTAATTTATTAAAATAATAGAGATATACCTACTTAATAGCAGGATATTAATACTTAATAACAGCAGCATATTAACAGCAGTGGGACAATAATAGACTGCTATTATTGTTAATAAGTAGGTACACATTAATGAAGCTAATTCCTGAAACGCGCGTCGACGGCGCGTTTAAAAATCGCAGTGTGCTTAGGCTCTTACTCAGAACGAAAATCCCAGAAAGATTACCTAGTGAACTATTACTTTTTTTGAACAGTTGACAAGGATCAAGTGATTCAACTTCCTGCTCAAATGCAAAATACACACCGAGTATAACGAGTTTAACCTTAAGGTGTTACAAGACCAATCGATCGATCGTCGATCGACGGCATCGATCGATGGCAGAATGGATTAATCAACGTCGATAAATAGTTAGTTTAGTTTGTTAGTTTGTCGGGGCCTTTTCCGCACTTAGCCACTGGATTGGGCCATTGTACGTGAAATGTGTCTCTTCTTTTATTCCAGCCATCCTAGTTCCTCCCAGAAGTCGAGCAGCCTTTTCAGGTTGCTGCAGACTTCCGATAGTGATACTGGAGACTGGAGAATCTGTGCCCGTTGATCCGCCACGCTCCTGCACTCCATGAGCATGTGCTGTGGCGTTTCTTGCGCCTCCATGCAGCCTCTGCACAGAGGGCTATCTGTCACACCTATGGTGCACAGGTGTTTGTTTAGGGGACAGTGTCCGGTTATCGTCGGTAACGTCGATCGATAGTTTAGATACCCTTAGAGTAACGCCGAAAACCAATAATGTTCCTATGTCAATCTCAATTGTCCCCTGTATCTGTATAGTTAGTGTTACATGACCTTGAGAGTACGAAATACAAGTAACAGTTAAGGACCACAGATACATTGTTAATTTTGGTCATAAAATTTCTCAAAATGAATTATTGCTCTTTGTCAGTAGATTCAGTTAATGGCTATTTAAGTGTACCTTTTAGCTTACAGAGAAAGAAGCGCAAGAAGTCGTAAAAACATAGGCTGAAATATTAACCCGGGGAGTATGGAACATAGCTAAATACCTACTTATTATTTTTATGTTACCTATTGTATTACCTATGTATACTTTGTAGTCTGTAAACTTAAAAATAAAAGAAATATATTATAACTTAACCAGACTTGATTACTGTTTTTCTTGGCCTTGTGTTTTTTATCTGGTGTTGTTTTACTTAATGTTTATGTTCATTCTTATTCGCTACATGATAATACTAATACATTGAACATCTAACAAAGGCTTTTTGTGCAGCTCAGAGTCCTTGAACTAGATCTAATTGCAATTAAAATTCTAATTAGTACTACTTGATCAACACATGATTTGCATTTAAGGTCTAATAATGTAAGATAAGGCACTAGTGTGTAATGAAGAAATTGTCATTAATGAGATTTGTAATTCTAATAAATAAATAAGAGTAATGGCATTTTCAGCAGGTATGATGCAATAAAATGTGATAAGATTCCTATAGGATATAGAATTGTATTCGAAAGCCACATCAATGCCATGAAAAAAAGATTAAGTACTCATTGAAGAGCAGGCTGCATACAATAAAAGATAAACAGAAAATTGCAGTATACAGCCACCCATTAACAAGAAAAAATGTAAACACACTTAGTGTGAGGAGGTATTAAATAACAAGCAAGGCTAAACATGCCAGCGTTATGTGCAGTTTGTGAGCTATTCTGAGGAGTACACGGTGGTCCGAGAGTTACACAATGATAAATAAGACCGTACCAAGAATGCTAATTACCAATGACATTCCATTTGAGGTTATAATCATGAAAATTATTAATATTTACCTCTTTCGTCTCCCACAAATCCTTCCCGAGAATTTCAGCAAGTTTATTCAGATGTTCACATGTCGCTCCCTTATCCATTTTTTAAATTACACTATTTTTATACGTAAATTAGAAGACGAGTATACTCATTCACAATAGGCTTGTAAATAAAAGACATTATTCTATATTACGGCGAAACAAAACAAGAAAGAAACTACAGCAGGAGGTACTAGAAATAAATGGTTAAGTTTAAAGGGAAACATTTCGGAAAAGGGGCTAATAAATTGAATTAGATTACAGAAATTTCCTACAACACAAAACCTTCCGTGACGAGCGAAAAGTCAGCCCTCTTATTTGGATTCATTCAATCTTAATACTATTCGAATGTTTCTGTCGATTCCTGTATTGCTATCTCACATAACTAGTTCTGTTAGAAAGAAAAAAAGATAATCGACTAAGCAAATCGTCATTTTGAAGTACACTTTACGAACGATATTGAATAGGATAGGATGCCACCACCACCACCTTCTGAAGTTGCCATTTCACGAAAAAAAAACAATTTTTCAGGTGGCTAAAGGTAAAAAAAAAACAATTTTATTTTAGAATAATAATATTGTTTGTGTATTGTTGTTTGTGCTTGTTTTTATTACAAGCATTCAAAATAGTACCTGTTTATTATTTTAAGCAGTAAAGCTTAGGTCCCACCACGTTGACAAACACTGTTCCCTACTGTCGACGTGATGTCGACCAAGTAAATATGATTCAGATTTAAAGGCATCCCCACCCATGAATTATTTAAAAACGTGGCGATAATGTAGGAGGCGGAGCAGAAAACTTAAATGATAAACTTTTAAGACTTGTTTGTAATTTCTATCGTTCATAATGATCACGTTTTGGCGACACGCTGCGGATGTGTATTTTACTGATGTACACACATTAAAAAAAGTGTCTAGGAATCAAGCACATTTTTGCTAGTTCCCTACTAAAAACAGGTTTGTTCAATTAAATTAATTGTAACTCTTACTATTTACTTTATTAGTAATTTCGTCATTTTGGATAGGGGAATAAATTTTGAACTTTAGTCAAAAGATGAAAATCTCATATTCGTAAATAATCCTGCAACAGGCTTAAGAGGCCCATCAATGCAATTTGTGACCTTCTTATACAGGATTGATATGAACTCCTTGCTATTTTAGAAGATTTTATGTTATATTGTCATACTGTATATTTGTCACATTTGTCACTACTGTCTGTACTTTTAATGTTGAATAAAACCAATGTTTCCTATGGTTTTGTCTTTATCATGTATCAATTTATTCAACATTAATTTTGTGTTTCTCCGTGTATAATATGCCTACTACCGAAAAAGAAAAATCTTCATCGATGTCGCGGTACCTACGGCCCGAACGTTTTGACGTAGAACCTTCCATGGCTGGCTTGGACTTGAAGTGGGCTCACTGGAAGTATTCGTTCGAGAACTTTATCGCGCTAGAAGCTTCCTCGGCAGACGATTACCTTAAGTATAAATTTCTTGTCAACCATATATCGTCATCGATATTTAACTATATCCGCGCCTGCACTACGTACGATGGTGCAATTACTACTCTCAACAATGCCTACGAAAAGAGGCGAAATATTATTCTGACCCGCCACCGCCTGAATACCAGAAAACAACAGTCTGGCGAATCGTTGGCGGAGTACTCGAGAGATCTTATTATAATCGCTCGTGACTGCCTCTTTAAGGATGTGACTGCCAATGAACACCAAAATGAAACTGTGCGCGATGTTTTTATTGCCGGAATATCGTCAAAAAACATTAAAGAAAGACTTTTAGAGAAATCCACTATGACTCTCGAAGAAACCTTGGACTTGGCTATAGCTTTAGAAACTGCTGAAAATACCTCTCAACTATTAACAGCGCCTTGTCCTTCTATAATATTTGCTCCTGTCAATGCAGTCACTGAAACTCAAGAAACGTCAATGCGGCAAAATCTAGCAGCCTCCAACACTCGAAACAATTTTCAACATAGCCGCCCTATACTAAATAGCCGTCGATGCTTTTTCTGCGGCGGTAATATCCATCAAAGACTCAAATGTCCTGCTAGAAATGCTGATTGTCAGCTTTGCTCCAAAAAAGGACATTTCGCTAACGTATGTCGTACGATCGCTATTAGTACGAACGACGATAACTCTCAATCTGATGTCCTTGACTCTCTGCTATCAACTATATCTGCTGCTGCTCCAACAAGCCTGCAAAAAGCGACTATCAATATCACTTTAAATAACTTACGTGTGGATGCTCTACTCGATACCGGAAGCTCTCTCAGCTTTATCGATAAGAATCTTGCTCAAACTATGAAACTAAGACGCAAGCCCTGCAAACAAGCTATAACTCTAGCATCTCTAAGCAACATTTCATACGTAGAGGGGCTATGTTTCGCTAACATTCAAATTGGTGAGCACAAATATCAACGTCGACCTCTACTCATTATTGCTAATCTGTGTGCTGACATAATTATCGGGCATGATATACTCAAAACACACTCGTCGGTGGAACTCCAGTTCGGGGGAGATAAACAACCCTTGAAAATTTGCAATGTAATGGAGGCATCTGTCCCGGCAGCATCAGTTTTTACTAACCTTGCGCCAAATATCAGACCTATAGCTATCCGCTCGAGAAGGCATTCTCAAGAAGACCAAGAATTCATATCTAACGAGATTAAAGATTTACTGAAAGATAAAGTCATTGAACCCAGTGTTTCACCTTGGCAATCTCAAGTACTTGTTGCCGGAGGGGGCCATCATCGGAAGCGCCTTGTAATCGATTATTCACAAACAATAAACAGATTCACAGAGCTAGACGCATATCCTCTCCCGAGTATTGACTCCATCATAACGCAAGTAGCTAAATATAACGTCTTTAGCGAAATTGACCTCAAAAGCGCCTATCATCAAGTGCCCCTTCTCTCTAGAGAAAAAAGATACACTGCCTTTGAAGCATGCGGTAACCTCTATCAATTCACTCGAATACCGTTTGGGGTCACGAATGGTGTAGCGGCGTTTCAGCGAACTCTGCAATATATTATTGATTCTGAAAATCTAAAAGGCACATATGCATATCTTGATGACGTAACCGTTTGTGGAAAAGATAAGGAAGATCACGATAGAAACCTTCAGAAATTCATGGAAGCCGCTAAGAGATACAAACTCACTTTGAATACTAACAAATGCACTTTTGAAACAGACTCGATCAATCTTCTTGGTTACACCATTCATCGTAACATCATTAAACCTGACAAATCTCGTTTGGAACCACTAATGAATCTTCCAATCCCAAACGATACTGCTACTTTGAAAAGATCACTTGGACTATTTGCGCACTACTCAAAGTGGATCTACAACTTTTCTTCTAAAATAAGACCACTGATTGAAGGTACTCTACCGTTAACTGAAGACGCTATCAATTCATTCAATAATCTTAAAACTGATATTTGCGAGGCTACCTTGGCTGGAATAGACGATAACGAGACATTTTCCGTTGAAACCGACGCTTCCGACTTCGCAATAGCAGCGACATTGTCACAGAAAGGACGTCCTGTAGCGTTCTTTTCGCGATCTCTTAACGATTCTGAAAAGCGACAACCCACAATTGAAAAGGAGGCAAGTGCAATTGTCGAAGCTTTACGCAAATGGAGACATTTCCTAATCGGAAGACACTTTCTACTAATTACTGACCAACAGTCAGTTGCGTTTATGTTTAACCAAACACATTCAAATAAAATTAAAAATGAAAAAATAGAAAGATGGCGCCTAGAATTGTCATGTTTTAGATATGATATTGTTTATCGACCTGGTAAACAAAACTTAGTCGCTGACGCACTCTCGCGAGTATGTATGCACATAGACATTGCGACCTCTCACTCCAGACTCGTCGAGGTCCATCGTTCTCTCTGTCACCCAGGTATCACTCGTATGTTTCACTGGGTCAGATCGAAAAATTTGCCATACTCGATTGAAGAAGTAAAGAAAATTACGACAGCATGCCCAATCTGTGCCGAAATTAAACCACGTTATGTTGGTCATCAAGGACACCTTATAAAAGCAACTGCACCGTTCGAAAGATTGAACTTAGACTTCAAGGGGCCAATTCCTTCTAACACTCAAAACCGATACATCCTTACGATTATCGATGAATATAGCAGGTTCCCTTTTGCTTATGCCTGTAAAGATATGACCTCCGAAACAGTAATTAGATGTCTGAAAGACCTATTCTCCACGTTCGGCACTCCAGCTTACATTCATTCGGACAGAGGGACCTCATTCTTATCTGACGAAATAAGACAATTCTTAACCTCACTAGGTACATCTTGTAGTCGCACAACGCCCTATAATCCTCGAGGAAATGGCTTGGTAGAGCGCTTAAATGGTACACTGTGGCGCACAATCCAATTACATCTCAGATCCAATAACGAGGCTATCGCAAACTGGGAGAAAGCCATACTACCGGCGCTACACTCCATTAGATCTCTTTTGTGTACAGGAACTAATGCGACTCCGCATGAGCGTATGTTCAACCATCCTCGCCGCTCTATAAATGGCCAATCTTTACCATCATGGCTTCATTCGCCTGGACCTGTTTATATGAAGAAAAACGTAAGGGCCTCTAAATATGATCCAGCTGTAGAAGAAGTTCAACTACTACAGAGCAATCCTGAATACTCCTTTATTCGTTTACCAGATGGTCGAGAAACGACGGTCTCTAACAGGTCTCTAGCACCACTGCCAAGTACCTTAAACGATGATTCGTCGGATGAAGATGAGCCTGAGCAGCCTATTACGGGTACAGACCCGCCTGATAACCTAGAAGCGAGTGGCTCTCAAGTGCGCCACTCTACACGCGAACGTAGACCTCCAGGCTACCTCCAGGACTACGTTTCTTCTTAGGGGGGGTGAATGATATGAACTCCTTGCTATTTTAGAAGATTTTATGTTATATTGTCATACTGTATATTTGTCACATTTGTCACTACTGTCTGTACTTTTAATGTTGAATAAAACCAATGTTTCCTATGGTTTTGTCTTTATCATGTATCTGTTGCTCCGTGTCTAATATGCCTACTAACGAAAAAGAAAAATCTTCATCGATGTCGCGGTACCTACGGCCCGAACGTTTTGACGTAGAACCTTCCATGGCTGGCTCGGACTTGAAGTGGGCTCACTGGAAGTATTCGTTCGAGAACTTTATCGCGCTAGAAGCTTCCTCGGCAGACGATCACCTTAAGTATAAATTTCTTGTCAACCATATATCGTCATCGATATTTAACTATATCCGCGCCTGCACTACGTACGATGGTGCAATTACTACTCTCAACAATGCCTACGAAAAGAGGCGAAATATTATTCTGACCCGCCACCGCCTGAATACCAGAAAACAACAGTCTGGCGAATCGTTGGCGGAGTACTCGAGAGATCTTGTTATAATCGCTCGTGACTGCCTCTTTAAGGATGTTACTGCCAATGAACACCAAAATGAAACTGTGCGCGATTCCATACATGTTTGGTAGATCGATGCAAAACCGTAAAGCGGAGCTAATATAGACTGTTTAAAACCATTTGAACCGAACTTGTCTTAGCCGAAGTGTGACTAATTTTTTTTAAAACATGTCTGGTTATTGTTCTTTCTTTCAAGATAACTACGCGGATAGCTCACGAACTATTGAAATTAGGACCTACAAACCAAATTGACGGAGAATTTTTTTTTTTTAGGTGAATTAGTTAAAAGAAAATTATAATCAAAATCTTTTTTATTCGTGTTCAAAATGCTCGCCGCTGTCTCTAACACCAACACGGGCCCGTCTTCATACTTCTGTTGTTGTTATTTTTAACTTCATCTTCAGTTGCATCGTTTCAAACTCTGAATGAATTCTCTCAATCGATTCTTCTTTCCTGTTTATTTCCACATTCGTATAAACTTCGAAACGTCGGTCTCTAGCGAATACCGGATAATTTGTATGGCGAATCTAGATACAAATTATCCGGTAAGAAATGGGGCTATTTTTCTAGTGCTGGTATGTGAATCAGCTTGAAATGCCGCCAAGATATCTTCCTCGATGTTAGTATCATGTCTACCTTGATTGACGGGGAGTTACCCTCACATTCGGTACTCTAATATTAGGACAGCGTTCTTGGTACATCCGTCGTGCTAACGATCCATTGCCGTCTGCTCTACCATACATAAAAACGATGTCTGCATATTCCTCGTTCGAGAAATTCAATCAAATAAATTTAAAAAAGTTAAATAAGTATACTAGATACTTATTTCGCTGATTGGGTCCCATTCCTTCCCGGATAATTTGGATGGCAACAATAGAGATATAGAGATCGCTAGATGCCCTACGCGTCCAGTATAATAATGTTTTCAGGATGCTGTTGGGACTGCCCCGCTTTTGTAGTGCATCGGAGATGTTTTCGCAAAACCGAACTGACGGTTTCCACGCTGTCATACGTAAGAAAGTTACTTCACTGATGCATCGAACGCGGGTCAGTAACAATAGTATCCTGAAATCAGTGGCGGGGAGTCCTTACTCTCCTGTTCTGAGGCATTTTATAGAGAGGATGGTCAACTAAGTACCTGATTTCCTGCGTGGTCATTCTCTGTGCAACCTGCTTCGGACACTTAAGTGATCATAATATGTATTGTTTTATAATTGCCGGTTGATTTGTGTTTTGTTTTGAAATACTAACATTAGGTATAAGGTTTTTTAATAACAAAATGAATTACATTGTTGTCCGAAACTGAATATATAAATAAATATATTTTATAAATGTTTGGAATTCCTACAAAATGATCTTCCAGAGCTTGTCTAAGAGGATTCCGGGCCCCGATATTCACTAGAGACCGACAAGTCGTCTGAATTCGAGGTCCCGATATTCGTTAGAGAGACCGTGAAGTCATCTTTCAACAAGATGGTTGTTCAGCGCATTGGGAAAAATTGCTTCCTTAACAGCTGGATCGGCAGAGACGGGGCAAACCCTTGGCCCGCCCGGTCACCCGACCTGACTCCGCTTGACTTTTACGCGTAGGGTCGGGCCATGGAAGTTTATACGAAAGTGGAAATAAACAGGAAAGAAAAATCGATTGAGATACCTAATTAATTCAGAGTTTGAAACGATGAAACTGGAGATGAAGTTAAAAATAACAACAACAGAAGTGTGAAGACAGGCCCGTGTTGGTGTTAGAGACCGCAGCGAACCTTTTTAACACGAATAATAAATGATTTTAAATATAATTTTCTTTTAAATCATTCACCTAAAAAAAAAAATTTTCTCCCTCAATTTGGTTTGTAGGTCCTAATTTCAATAGTTGGTGAGCTATCCGCGTAGTTGATACCTCGAAAGAAAGAACAATAACCAGACATGTTTTTAAAAATGTTTGAACAAAAAAAGCACCATCCGTGAATTTTTTATCATGCCGTCTAAAAACAGATCTCTGAAATCTTTAAAAATGTCTTTGACTTTAAATGTCTGTAAAAAAAATGTCTTATCACACAGATTCCCTAATTATGTTTTATTAGATTGTTTACGCATTATGTTAACCAAACGAAATAAAAAATAAATGATTTATCTTTCAAATTTTCCATTATTTGCAACTGACTGCAATATTTTGGGTTTTAACATCAAAAATCATTAAAATTAAAAAAAATGTCATACTTCGGCTAAGACAAGTTCGGTTCAAATGGTTGTAAATTTTAATAGTCTATACTAGCTCTGCTTTACGGCTTTGCATCGATCTACCAAACATCCTGTATAATTATTTATTAAAACTTTATGCTCAAAATTGAACATTAGGTAGACTGGTAGAAAATGCCCAAGGCATTAAGGTGCTGTTAAACGACTTTTACAGATTTTAAACTGACAATCACGTCAAAATGTGCAGTGTAGATGATTTGAAAAAAATATATGTTAAACTAGAACATTCTCTTAATCATTTAGTAAGTTTTTTTTTATACTGTATTAGTAAGAACAAAGTTCTTAATAATTAATTACGATCTAGCCTAGAAGACTAATAAGCAATTTAACTCTAACTTAATATGTTACGTGATAGATTATGTTAAAACTAAAAATAGTGTCCATTTGGACTTTTACACAAGTCCGTAGCACTTTCTTAGAGTCTGATATAGATATAGAGTCTGATTAAGTTCATATTAAACAGTTTAATTAACTCGTGAAGTTGTGTTTGATGACGCGGACAAAATATTGACAATCACACAAAATCTACCAGATACAATTAAACGAAACTTACACCATTTTACAGACAATTTTAGTATCTACCTTTTAGCAAACGCCTTTTTTTTAAGTTAAAGAATACTAGCGTATACTAAAAGATATGTAGATACTAAAATTAAAAATATTCACTTACTAAATGATTAAGAGAATGTTCTAGTTTAACATATATTTTTTTCAAATCATTTACACTGCACATTTTGACGTGATTGTCAGTTTAAAATCTGTAAAAGTCGTTTAATAGCCCCGTATGTCCGCCTTTGCATAAAGGCGGATGCCTTGGGCTGAAATTAAAATGCTTTTATTGCGTATAAGAATTCCCGCCGTTAATGCATTTAATGAGTTCATTCATGCCTTCCTAACGGCCAACCCTGAATGTAATGTGTTTGCGGACGAATGGAGTAAAGTTAAACGCGTATATCTGATGTTCTGTGAGAAACAGTATGCCAACCGTTGCGAAATGGCCGGCCACATCCGTTGTAAGAGTAAGGGTGTTACCAGACCAGTCGATCTATCGTCGATCGACGGCATCTATCGACGGTAGATTGGATTAGTCGACGTCGATCAATAGTTTCTACCAGACCAATCGATCGATCGTCGATCGACGGCATCGATCGATGGTAGAATTTATTAGTCGCCGTCGATCGAGCTGCTTGATTATTATTGTTGAAAAGGAAACAACGGAGCTAGAGTTTAATTTAAAGTAAATATATTGATAGCAAAAATATATACGTGTAAACGTCACGAGAGCACAGAAGATGACGGGAGGAAACAATAGCACGTCAATAGAACGTCTAGTCTTACTTTCTCTTAATAGAACTAGATGGTGCTGTTCTTCACTGGCTTGTGTTCATTTATTTCCAACAACCTCCCTTGAACATAAGCCCATTTTTCTGGAGAAGTAGTCGAGCTTGACTTGTTAAGTCGCTTTGAGCTCCAAGATATAGATCCTCCTTGAAATATAAAAGTATATCCTGTGCAGGACCTTCTGACATCTGTGTCATTGGCTATCTCTCCACTCTCACTTGGATAAGTGTCTGATCAAATGTTTCATCTTCTAAACTGAGATTCATCCGGAGTTGTTACTTCTAGCTCTGTAAGTCTGTACTCTGTGTACTTACTTACTGCCAACGTTAATGAAACTGGTTCGATGATTCGTTTCGTCATAGTAGGTGTTGATTTAAAGTTCTCTTGACTTTCCTCTATGCATATAATATCTTCAGAATAATTCCTTTTTTTCAAGTCTAATAATCGGTATTCTTTTCTTTTTTCACAATAGCCAACAAACCTCATTTCAGTAGATTTTTGGCGACTTTGCATCACTGAGCATAGACTAGGCGCGTTCAAGTAGAGATCGGTTCTTTCTCTCGCTCAAAACATTCTGTTCAGGTGTGTACGGCGTCGTAGTTTGATGCTTTGATGCCGGAGTCTAAAAGATACTTCAAAAAACTTTATTACAGAATTATATGCCGTTATCTGTACGGATAGTTTTTTATCTTCTGATTCAACTCATTTTCCACTTCGCATTTGAAGCTATGGAAAAACTCATGTTATACTTGTTTTGTCCTAAGTAAAGTATATAGTAGTTTACTATCATTTTTTGTAATTTTCACCCCTTAAGCACAAGTTTCTCACTTATTTACAACAACCTAATTCAGGTGTCCCATTCTACGGTGCCATACATCTAAAACGAAATGTTATCAATGGCAATAAGAAATGCACCTCCTCCTGCGGTATTCAGTTTATACATGTTGTTGATTAGTCTCGCCGTTACTCGCGTTGTTTTCTTTATTGTTAATATTACAGCCACACTATGGAAGTTAACTTGACATCCATTTTTAACTAACTGACAATAAGTTAGTACTCAGTTCGGGTATAAATAAAATGTCTCGTACCTGGATTTGATTTACTTTACCCTCATTACAGCGGAGATTGAGAACTAAATTTCCCATCTTCTGTAAGGTAACTGAAGAATTATTGGCCACCATTATACTTTGTATCGGAGGTGTCATACAACCAATCGGATCTTCTTGTCATGTGCATGAATGCACCGGAATCCAGAATCCAGTCACAACTGTCCATTGTTGTGCAAGTTTTCTGCTCAATCCGGAGTCTTCAAACGGAGACTTAAGCTTTGCCCACACATTCCGACGTGAACTCAGAGTCTGTTCTATGTGGTGGTATTCGATTTTCCACGTAAAGTAATTGCGGTCCAGTCAGTTTATTAATAAGCACGGTGTTCATCGACATTGCTTCGGAAACTGATAGAATTTATTTGTAAAATACAATGTAAAATACGCTGGAAAAGAAATAACCAGGGCGACGGGCGACCTAACTTCACTTGTTTTTTCACGGTTACTTTTTCGGAACTAAACTTGTAACTTTTCACAAAATAAGTACTGTTTCCAATTATTATATAGGTACTGGGCCCATAACCTGTTGAAAAGGAAACAACGGAGCTAGAGTTTAATTTAAAGTAAATATATTGATAGCAAAAGTATATACGTGTAAACGTCACGAGAGCACAGAAGATGACGGGAGGAAACAATAGCACGTCAATAGAACGTCTAGTCTTACTTTCTCTTAATAGAACTAGATGGTGCTGTTCTTCACTGGCTTGTGTTTATTTATTTCCAACAATTATTACTTATGGATTATGGCTGGGGTTAATCGATCGACGTCGACCGATGGCATCGACCGGCAATCGATCGATTAGTTAGTGGAACGGTATCCGTCGATCAGCCAAAGCTACCACACCAATCGATCAACGTCGATCGATGTCGATTGATGACATCGATCGACGATCGATCGATTGGTGTAGTAACACCCTAACAGGCGAAAAAGATGTTGCTATATCAAATTTTCAAAATCGTCAGCGATAAAAATGAAATGTCTGCCAAGAAGCTTATAGATAAAAATGGAGGCAATACTCTAAATACCTAAGTGAAGCCAACTGTGGGCAGACGCTCTCTTTCTGAATGCATACATAAGATAAAGAAAACACATATCACTGTCTCGTTCTTATGTATGCATTCAGAAAGAGAGCATCAGCCCACCGTTGGTTTCAAGTTTTTGTTCTAAGTGTTGTCTCCATTTATACCTATATCTTCATGATGTCTGCTAATGCCCTAAAAATACAAAACAGCTGATAGACAATTTCCGAACAATCCGAACGGACCAGTTTATACTCATTAATGTCAAACTATTGTTGTCAGTCTTTGTTATAAATTATTTAAATTACATACAGTGTCTGTTTCTGTTTATTATTTGATGTGAAATCATGCTGCTTCTTGTGTGAAATTGACTTTGACAACAGAACATATATACCCAGTAGAACCCAAGAAGCTTATTACTATTTCTTCATGGTATAACCTGACCTGACGGGACATTGACTTATTAGATTTGACACTTGACAGTGAGCTATTGATTTGTTTGGTTTGGTGATGAAATGAAAATGATTTAAACGTAAAAATATTAAGAACGAAGCTATTGCTATTATTTCCTCAATGCTTCATTGAGCACCAATAGCGGTGTAATACTAAAAGGAAAATTCGCAGTGGCTGCGCAATGACTTCGGCGTCATCGAGCAGTGCTCGATCATTGTTCGCCGAGTCAAAACAGAGATTGGCAGAAAGAGTTCAAGTAAATATGAACAATATCTCATCATTAGCGCGCCAGATACAAAGAGGATCTAAATCTAATGAGGTACTGTGTTTAAAATAGGTATACCTAATGTTACCTAAAACATTTTTTTTCAAAATAAGAAGCTATTGAGATTTTAATTTCCTTTGCAATTATTAATATTTACAACAAAATTATTAAAGTTAATCCTTCCTTAACACCCCCTGCACAACCCATTCTTGTTTACAGAAACATTTAGAACCAGTTACTCATACCTAATGTTTAGTGTCAAATGTACATTTTTATTTTTGGAATGGAGTACGTACTTATTTTATTTCATCCTCATCTGTTGATAAATCAGTTTCCATAGAAAGTTTAACTGATGACTAGGCAGCATGGTCTCAGACCTTAGCCTGTTCCGTCAGGAACTAATATAAAAAAAAAAATAGCAGTTTCCATAGTCCTACTGCAACTTCGACTAAACTCCTTGCAATGTGGCTGATTTATTAATCCATGGTTATTATTGTATTTAATTTTTTTTTTCCCAGCTTCTATCAAAAGCAGCCAGAGATATGGCTTCAACTGAACATCAAATAGAAAACAGTGAAGAAAATCTGAAGAAAATGCAGTTAATAGGGGTCCATATGGGGTACCAGTTTGAGAATATACAGAAATCTGCTCAGTTGCTCACTGAGATTGGAGAGAAAGTCACTGCTATGTCCACAACGAAGAGGTGATAGGGTGACTTGTAACTAAATCTTTTATGAATATTTTGTGAAGCAATAGATAAATTAAAATAATGTTAGCAAGTCAGACTCTTTTGAGAATTTACTACTGAGCATGAAGGTCACTTCAATCTTATTGAATTTCCATAAATAATATTTTTCAATCTATAGTTTCTTCAACTTAAAAGGAAGCTGTCTACAAAAAGGATTTAGCTTAGATTGGTGTATCAGTAAGGACACATGAAATCATAAAATGTAATTTTTTTTAGGTAGGTATTTAATGTAAATAAATCATAATAAAAAAGTTTTTTGTTTTATTTAAATTTATCATAAAGAAATGGACAAAACTATGGGTAGGTATTTGGTTGCATCTAAAATCCCCTTGAAGATAAAATTACACACAGTTGTCCACAAAAGTAGCTTGAAATAAACTTTGTATTTGTTACAGTTTAATTCATTTATTTGAAGTTGAGTTTTATTACAATGACATGAAAGGTCAATTGAATGTGTACTCCAATATTATAGCTCTTCTCTGTGGTTGAATGGAAATTTTACGTGTCTATGTTGTTTCATAGTGTTAATCTTCACTTTGACATTGACACACACTTGTTGCCATTATCATCATATGACCCGAAAGACGCCCACTGCTGGGCATAGGTCTCCTCTAGTCTCGGGGTTGCCCAACGAACCGGTCCTGCTTCGGCGTTCGCATCCAGAAACTTCCTGTTACACCGATTATTCACTGTGTGCATCGAATATTAATCTAACTTCGGACTTCTAGTTTTGCCTATTATTAATTTACTTAGGTACCTACATAATAACGCAGAAAACCATTATTGAAATTAATGTACGGAATTAGATATGGTACGACGCATAATTATAAGAATAAGTCAGTACACACGTTTGCTTAGGCGAGACTTGCGTATTATTGTATTATATTTGTATTTTCGCAACTATGTTATTTGTTGCTATCAAAATTATTTAGGAGTTTCAACCTAGTCGAAGTGCTTTTTTATCTCTCTTCGCCGTCTTTTACAAACCATGGAACTCTTCCCACGGTGATCAGAGATAGGTACCTACATATGCATTGTTTATTGGTCTAATTATTCATCAAGGCAACTACCTATAAGGTTACTATCCTGTACACAAAAGAGTTTCCGAGATAATCAATCAAATGTAACCGCATAGCTCGATAGCAATAGGTAACATAGGTACTAAACGTAAAGTAGATACCTATAGCAGAAATTAATTTAAAAAAATCGGGGTGCGGCTATGTCATGGACAAGGCCGTGTGTTTTATGTGAATACGTGTACGTAAGGGTAGTCAGAAACCAGAAGCCAGAAAGTCTGTCGACCAGTTTTACTACAGGTTATTGTGTTACCCAGTAACTGGGTTGTGGAGGTCAGACAGGCAGTCAGTCCATGTAAAACACTGGTACCTATTCAGCTGCATCCGGTTAGACTACTTAGAAGCCGACCCAATATATTACATAGGTACCTAATTGAGAAAAGGCTAGGGAGATGATGATGATATTACGTCTTAATCATTTTTGAACGAACTAAAAATTTAACCAAAAACATATTACGGTTTCCGAGCGACAGGTAGGTTACCTAGCCCCTCGCGTGTCTTAAGTTACACAGTTCGACATAAGCTATTGTTTATCTATTGTGTCTGCTAATTAGACATTCAATGGGCTAGATACCTACTCGAATCGACGAAAGGCTTAGAAGAATGAGAACATTTAAAGTAAACACACGGACTCCCTTACTTACCTACACATCATTTATTATAGTTTATACCTACCTACCGTTCATCAAAAGCATTCAATGAATCGTCCTAACTAGTAGTAACTATGAAGTCCGTAGTAGTATACTTACCTACCTAGGTACCTTTATTGTGACAATTAGGTATTTAGTTAGATCGTGACCAAAAGATATGTCTCAGGAAGTGCTCAGACCTGCTCTGCATTGGGACCAGTGAAAGTACTGGGATAGCCGCAATTTTGAGTCCAATGGATTATTACTGCTTTTGTTCCGGTTAATACTATTCTGATAAAGGAATAGATCTCCTATTGCTATTGAATTAGGGATTGTTTTAGTAAGAGGTTGTTGCATTTACGTTATGCCGTAGATTTATGATTTAATGCTATTAGATTTGTATGTCTATTCGTGTTATGAGACATTTTATAGTTGGTGGAACAGAAATGGTCTTCCCTCAAAAATTAAAAGGTTTGCTCTCGTAGTTACAACTTTGCTCGCTGTCCTCGCTTAGCGTTAAAGACCCAAAAGTATTCCTTGGTGTAATGAGCCTGATAGTCAAACGTCACAGGATCAATAATTCCCGTAACCTTAAGGACGGATTTTTAACGTTTTTAGTTATAGGAAACTAGCTTTTGACCGCGACTTCGTCCGCGTGAATGTCGGTTATCGAAGTCGAAGTTAGACGAAGTCGCGGATTAAAAAGTAGCCTATGTCCTTCCCCAGGGTTTAAGCTATTTTCATAACAAATTTCATCAAAATCGGTTCAGCCGTTTCATCGTGAAAGCGTAACAGACAGAGTTACTTTCACATTTATAATATTAAGGTACGTTGGGGTAAGAACGGATCGGGGAAAGATCAGATGATGGTAATAACTCCCAAACGCGGCATTATTTTTTAATTCTGGCAACATAATATAATACTCCATTTTGTTCTGCCCATCTCTTCAGTTTGCGGTCGTCGTTGCTATAGTATTTACGTGTTTTTTAGGCACAAACGTAAAACTCAAGATTTTCGTGTCGAAATTGAAGATCCGGGCTTCCCCCAGACTACATTTTTTAAATTTAATGGTGAGGATTAATTGTTTTTTCTTATACTTTGTGTATGAAATCGTTTTATATTAAGTAGCTGTTAGTTTAAACTGACAAATACAGTCGTACGATGACTGTAAGCTGAGATCCGGTGTTCCTCCGTGTGGTAGAAGATCGGCTTAATAACATCCGATTTTTCTCTGTCGTAAAAATGACAGTGAGTGTCAAACTTTTATACTATGCAATTTTAGTTTCAAGGTATGTGTGTTAGTAGGTACCTAACACAGAGAACTATAAATACTGGGATAAGTACTTCCTTAAATACTTTTTAACCGATTTAAAAATAAGCTGACTCTTGTTATAGTTTTGTACTTAATAAGTACATAATAATTCTTTATTTCTCGTTTTTTGATTATTTTCGAATTCCTTTAGAATTTATTTTTATAGAAATGTATGTACCAAATAGTTGTACCAAATTGTAATAATTGTTATTAAATATCTCAATTATGTATAAAAATACTATCTAAGACTGCTGTTACTTATAGTTTTACATTTAATTCTCAATTAGTTACTTGTGAAATATTTACGTTTTAAATACTAACAAATATAATACAATACTACTCAAACATTTTTATTCATTTTATCCTAACCCACGATATACTGCTAGGATCTGGGACACTTGCAAAGCTAAAAATTAAGAAATACTTTCATACAAGCTAGTTTACATAGAAAGTTTGAGCAACATAATTTCTTCATTTGTGGTTATACGGGGGAAGATCGGACTATAAAAATAAAATAAAAAATATTGTGACTGTTATAACTAAACTACTTGTCTTTTAAAAAAATCATTTAGTACATTCATAGAACGGAAAAGAGCGGATATTTCTCCAATTAAAACCTTACGTTTTAAGCCATACAGTGGATTTTAGATAGTAGTCCGATGTTACCCCGCTATGGTCCGGTCTTTACCCGGCATTTTGATAAGCATCTTCACATAGGTGTAACTTGGCAACCGCTTAAGTAAAAGAAACTTCTAAAATACTGATTAAAAGTATTTTTTTTCCTCGTCAATGAAAGATCAATTTCATTTGAAAATCTTCTATAGGAAATGAGGGACAGAACATTTGCTGGAACCTCTTCAACTAACCGAAAAACAGTCCGACCTTACCCCAACGTACCTTATAAAAGTATGGATTGCTTTCTGTTCAAGGATATTTTCTTTAGATCTATCTGCCAAATTTTCCCAATTGAATATGAACCTTACCAGTTTGAAACAAAGTTAAAAATCTATTATAGAAATTTGACAGATTGTTGTAGCTGACCTCTGATGTCAAATGTTGTGCGAGTCCTGTGAGGTGTCCGGGCCAGAACAGCACCCACCCTTATCATCCCGACGGTATAGTAAAAGGCTAAATCATCTGTGGCTTAGGGGAAAATCCAGAAGTCGGGTATCAGCTGCTTCCGTGTGTTTAATAATAATAAATAATAATTTATTTCGGGTATCAAAGACCACAAAATAAAACCACAAAAAAAAAATATTATTACGTTATTAAACTATAAATACTGTTAGATTCATTACCGTGGCTGCGTGGTGTCGCGTTCGCGTAGCCTTCCGCGGATTCGCGGAATCGCCGAAATACCCACCCGCCAAAACTCTTCCTTGAGGAAGGTCTCAATATAGTGAGTCGGAACTCGCACCACGAACGACTTGAAGTTCGTGTTGTGGCGACGTGACTCCAACTTCTCGACCCTCAAGGTCCAGCTGGTCTTCAATCGAACATACTCCACCCACGATCTCCTCAACCTTCGTGGTGTGATGTAACCGGGACACATAGAGCTGCGTCGTAGGTGTTGCCAGACGCAGCATATTGGGTCCTGCCAGCGCGGTCCCGTAGTGGTTCCGACTAGGAGACTTCTTCCTCTTCACCTTCACGAAGCCATTCTTGTCACACGTGCCCGTAGCTGGCCTTACCTGTTTCGAACCTCTGATTGCAGGTTAATATCCTCACTGCTAACCCCAGGACGCCTACCAAGCGTAGGGATTATGGCACCCCGCTCACTCCTATAGGGGAGGTCTTTGTGCAATTGTGGACGTCTTCCGGCTGATGATGCGGATGATGATGATGTCAACTGTTGGAATGGCCTGATGGGTGTCGGTTAGTATTGGCTACGAAATATACCTAGCAACTCCAAAGGTCAGCATAATCAAGCATTTTTGATTTCACATATAACAGCAAAATTTGCTTATATGGACTTCATTTATAAAGGTTATGGAAACCAAAAATGGCTGTCGTAAAATTAATTATGGGTAATATTATAAGCCAAATCTGAAGATGTTACCAAGAGGTGAATGAATTAGTCGTAGTTGTTTGTTACTAACGGAATGATATAGATACCTACTAACAGCTAATAGCAGAATCCATGGCCAATGAGGGCCGGGACTCTGGAATTTCACCTAGCGAACAGAAATTACGTAACGCTAGGCAGGATTTTCCATTAGCCAGCAGAATGTCGAAAATTGCTATAGATTATTATTATTCTAAATATTAGCCTGAATTTTTCAATTGCAGGTCAAAAGCATCTATATCTCTCCTTCCATTGGGACCAGTCTTATAGTCTTGTGTCTTGGTTTCAGTTTTGGAGTCTAGATCATCCCGCCACAGCTTAGGTCTACCGGAATGTCAGTTGCCATGTCCTATTGGATCTTGCGTTTGGTCCAATGAAGATACCTACCATTTCTGGCCATGACCATGGTCAATAATATGTCAAGGGGTGTTTATGTTTCCAATTACACAGTTCACCCATGATCATTTGCAACGTAACGGTTTAGTGGAAAGTAGGCAGACTAGGGTGTTGCAATTAGACAAAAAGTCTTTTTATATTCTACCAACACTATGAGCCTAAAACGTGAGCCTTGCCCCCCTTTTCGACAAAAGGATTCGGTACAGTTTCATAATTTGTGCTTTATAAATTCATTTATTTGAAAAAAATACAATAACGATAGTTATTACGTTATACACTACTGTTGAAATATGTAAGTAACTGCATTTTTGGAGTAACTTAAGCTACTTTTAATTTAGAAAGAAAATTGGGTCTAGTGCAAAAATACCCCGCTGATAACAGTGATTAACCGACAATCACACGGACAAAGTCGCGGGCAGCGCAGTTTAGTTACCTAGGTATAAGAAAATGCCTTCCGATTTGCACACGGTCTAGCACAGTAGGTACCTACTCATAACGTGCACTATCGCGCAAAAGATACCTGCATAACTTAAAACACTTACAGCAGTTTTTATGTCTCTGCTAATCTAGATGAAGCTGGATAATAATAATAATAAAACCTTTATTTCAAGAAAATATTTATATAGGGTTAGCAACAAAATCCCTGGACCTAAGCGTTCGTAATTAATGCTATATGACGGTGCATGTAGGTTACAGCAGTGAACTATACTTATACGGACAAGCCAACCTGGCAGCTATCATATTCAGAACCTTGTTGGCGCTGGTCGTGACTCGTGATACCTAGGCCAGTCAATAGGACATAATTCGATAACCGTAATTTTCTTTTTCTAGGACAGCGATGCCGCGCTCTTGCGCGGATTGTCGCATAAAACCACCGCAAGCATCCCTGACCCACGCAACGCCATGGCAGCCCCATTAGTTTTCTGAACGCGTTATTAAATAATAACGATTCACATCATCCATAGGTCGACTTTACAAATTGCTGAAAGTGAAAATTATGTTTTTCTTACTCCTCCGCTGGTCTTTCCTGAGTCATTTGGTTCTGGGATCCAAGACAGCTCAATCATCTCTCCGGGACTCGTCGCGCTTCCATTGCCAAGGAGCTTTTCTGCTTGTCGCCACTGTTGATTCTGAGTTTCAGGAGTTGCAGTGGTTGAGGATAGTGTAGCGGGCTTGTTTGGTACCAGTCGCTTTTTATAACAGAAAGAATCATGGCGAGATTCATACATTAATTTGTATGAAAAAAAAAGTAATTTAGAGGGTTTAAAATATTTTCCAATGTGAAAAATACATTACCAGGAGTAGATTGATACCTATACTTAGCATATTTTTAAACCCCCGCATAATTAAAATATTACGAAATGAAAATAACACTTTTTCGTTTTACACCGATGCCTATTTTGTGTTTAAAAAAAAAGAAAGTGACAAGCGATGTTAACGGATCTATAAAAATTGGCAGACAAGTGATGTGACAAGTGTGTGGAAAAAAATTATCATTATTTGTGACATTATTGGTTTTAAAAATATTGTAAATGCCTGAAGATACTCTTTAGGTACCCAAGAACATAAGAATTAGAATTTCAACTTCTCTAAACATCTTAATTATTTTTGTATAAATCCTGCCATGATTCTTTATTGCCTTATTATTAACATTTCTGTGAGAGAAGCACATAAATCTGAAATAGACTATCGATTCGCTATTTCTCGCGTTACAACAATAGCAGCCAGTCTGCAAAGCACGTCATTGCGAAATGTGAAGGCAATCCATAAAAAGTTTCGCATAATGTTACCTGTTCATCGGCTTTTGTTTAATTTCGGAATAAAATGTCAGAATCCTTGAAAATTATCATTGGATAGTTTACAATAGAGATAGGTACGTAAACATTCGCGGTGCATGCGCGAGGGAAACCCGTACCCCGTCCATAGGCCAGTCGAGAACCACCGTGAGGAGGAAAATACGTTTCACTATTTTCCTTTCATGTACCCTACTAACTACCTCTTAGGAGTTTTGGGCTTCAACTCGTTGGAGGATAGACGAGGCTTTCAACAGCTCACAGTCGCCTGTAAAACTCTTAGAGGGCGCGTCGACAGTCCCGAACTTCACGATGTTTTCTGTCGGCTATTTGTTCCTGACAAATACATCGGACATCGCCAAAGCCGTCGACACAATTTGTTCGCGCCGCCGTCATCTAAAACTGTCGCCAGAGCTGAGTCCCCGGTCTGTCGTACTTTAAGAATGCTTAACGCTCTCCTGACCATCAATCCTGAATGTGATCTGTTTGCCGATGAATGGAGTAGAATTATGCGTGTATGCCTGATGTTTTGTGAGAGAAAGTATGCTAGGGCGTCCTCCATTATATGTCAGTTCTTAAGTATTTTTATTTTTTCTTGTATACCGTAACTGTGTTAATTAATGTAATTGGTGTTACCGTTTTAATTAACAATAAACAATCACCGTGGTGGTTTTAGCCGGTAGGAGTCCGGCACACTCCCTCGTCCTCCCCGGACGGGAGATAGTCCATGAGGATTTCCCCACGATAATAATAAAAAAGGGTACGTCAACATTAATATTTCTCTTATATTGTTTGGTTATGTCAAATTACTTCTAAATAATAGGAATAAGAGCCTATTGTTGATCCTCTGCAGGGCAAAAGCCTCTTCTCATTCAGAGAAGGCATGAGCGTTGATCACCATGATCTCTTAAGGCGGATTGGCAATTTCAGACTCAAAGTCAATTAAAAAAATTAATAAAAATAAATTAAACTCTAGGTTTCCTCCCAATGCTTTCCTTTACCGATGTCAGTGACGTTTAAGATATATAAGTTACTTAGTAAGTATAATATTATGATTTGAAAAATCAAATTGGTCCTTGTCAGGTTTTGGACCGACAACCGCATACACACCACTGGCCAATATCACACGATGACACGACACTAGATTACAAAATGACTTTGAGCAATTTGAAAACAAAGAAGTCATTTTATGGTTGTATCATAACCTCCAATCAAGAAATTATTTCACCACCTTTAAGATTTCAATAGAAGTTAGTCTCAAACATTAATTGGTATAGATTATCAACATTCTAGTCATTTGAAATACGTCTGTCTTTCGAATCTAACTTAACATTTCGGATAAGATTGTGTATGTCAAGAGTTTAGACTGTAGACATCCTAATTTCAACACAGCAATCATGTTTGAGCTAGATGAGTTTCAAATAATTGCGTAAAACAGGCATCTTCCTTTCAGAAATCCACATTAGTAACTGTCTAGTGGCCATGCGGACTATTATCAAGTATTGTTATAAGTTTTTGATACACAATCGTTTTTACTATGCCATTGTATCCATTGCCCGCTCCAATTCTTGCACTTTCGTTTTTTTTTTCTGCGACATCTATTATTATTCTATTGGGCACGAGGTTATGCAACCACTGCCTTTGGAGTTTTGATATAATTTTTACTGCTTTGTGTTCTGACAGTTAAACTTTTGGCGCGGAAAAACTCCGCCATCTTTCTTCTTGCGAAGTTGCAGAGTTGAATTTAGAAAGTTACGATTTTTTTCGGTGGCAAAGTTAAGTTTGTGTTACAGTTTGGTCGTGACTGCAGAAGCGACTCTCGGCCTCAGTTACGCAAGTTGCAAGTTGTAATTACTTGCGAGTCGAAAGTGCAAAATTAGCGAGCCAGCTAATGTTACTGCTAACAGTCTTGTTCTGATGTTTAAGCAAAGATATGACGGCTACGGATTTCAGGTTGATTTGAGCCGGTTTTTTGAGGATTTCATTGTAGCATGGTATTGCGGTTTGTAGAATGAGTACCTACTTTCCTACAATGATTTAGCGTTTTAAAGATGTGCAAAGATGGACTAAGTAGAATGTTCGACTAACGAATGACCTTTTAATCCTTTCATATTTCATAATCTCATGTTTCTCAGCAATTCATCTAAGTATGTGTTTTTTATTTAATACCTACCCGTTGTACATAATCTATGTTTGCTGCTTCTGCCTTGCCACTGGTAAGTACCTCAAGATTCTCTTATAAACTGATACATACTATGTTATTTATTTATTTGTCAATTGGGGTTGGTTTTTCCAAAATGAACCAAAACCCACTTTAAAAAATCTCCCATTTTTCAGAATATCATAATGAATTTTATGTATGTAACACTGATTAATTTTATATCGGTTTTAATCATAGTGGATAGTAGGTAATGTAACACATTTGGCATATTGGATTAGTTTCAAGTAATTTACTTACTTATTTAATTATTCAGAGATTGCAAATAAATAAATATGTGGGGATGTTTCACACACGGCCATCTGACCCCAAACTAGCCAGACCCTGTAGGTACTATGGGTGTCAGACAGCTGATATACATACATAAATACATAAATAGATATGTTTATAGATAAACAACAACCAGACACAAGGTAAACACAAGTACTCATCACACAAATGTTTACCCTGGGCGGGATTCGAACCCGTGACCCTTAGGCCACAGATTGTAGGTTGACTTGATAGAAATCAATTTACAAAAGACTAGCGACCCGACCCGGCTTCGCATGGGCCTATAGCCTACCTCGATAAATGGAGTATCCAACACAAAAATATTTTTTTAATCCGAACCAGTAGATCCTGAGATTAACGCGTTCAACCAAACAAACAAACCAACAAACTCTTCAGCTTTATAATATTTATAAAAGATAACTTGAACCTAGCACCTAGACACAGTATAAGTATTAGTAATAGTACTATCGTACAGTAGCGACACGCTCCGCCTCCCTCTGAAACCGTTCCTCACCTCTCCCCGCGTCGAACGACTAGCTCTGGAAATTGCGTTTTTGTTCGCTCAGCGCGGAGACACGCACACTCACGCACGTATCTGTATAGTCTATTATTTTAGTATTAGTGTAGGCAGTTATATCGTTTCGTTTCTATGGAGTGTCGCAGGTGTGACCTAGGCATGTACTAGAGTTTGTTTCCTACCTGAACATCATTTATATCGCAGTCGTTAGCCTCTCTTAAGTTGCACTCACTTGGTTCTTCGTCTTCCGCATCCACTATATTCTTACTATCTTTAGGTCATCGGTTCCTCTGCTTGAGGTCACCCTACACTACCTACCTATGCAATTATGCGGTCTGTATTTATAAACTTGTTTGCACAATGTAAAGTAGCAGTAAATCATTTTCTATGTGATACCTATTGGTGTCGTGTCGTCGTGATAGCCCAGTGGTTAAGGCACCAATCATGCACGAGGTTGCGAGTTCGGTACCGGGCAAGTACAAACGGCTACACATCAAGCTATTCATTTCCAGTTTATGCTGACCTCTTACTGTATGGAAATTCTATACAATGGGAGATCAGCTTATACTGGAAATGTATAAGCTGATCTCAAGTGTAGCCGTGTGTACCAATGTGACTTTTCCAAATCATAATGTACCTAAGTTTTTCTAAGCTTGTAGTATTTTTTATTTACTGCTGACCCGGCAGACGTTGTCCTGTCAACCGATTTTTCAATTTTCTTACCGTTTAAACCTTCCCTGGACTTCCACAAAATTTTCAAGACCAAAACTAGCCAAATCGGTCCAGCCGTTCTCAAGTTTTAGCAAGACTAACGAATAACGATGATTTTTTATTATACACAAGGTGTAACGTCAAATACGTGAAACCTGAAAATAGTTTGATTAGAATAACGAGCAGAATCAATTGAACCACTTTTTAATATAGGTAACATTTTTCAAAAAATCTTCATTGAACATGTTGCCCTGTCTATTTATTAATAAGTCAAGCCATCACGTGCGCAAACCTGCCAGAATAGGTAAACAAACACAAATGGTTGTCGTTCAATGTAAATTTTCTCATACGTGTGATAATAATAGCTCTTATTTCAATGCAAATACGAGTCTTGGTAAAACTAAAACAGCACATAAAACCTTAAAAAAAATATATATGTTATTTTTCTCTCTGAATTAGGTTAATTTAATTAATAGTAGATTGTTATACAAGGAGCTAAAATGACCCATTATATACGAGGTAGTTTACTCCCGAGCTTTAGCGAGGGAGTAAATAGAAACCGAGTTTTAATGGGTTTTAGCGCCGTGGGTTACACTATACTTTTCACTACGATTGCGAGAAATTAATTACGGTCACTACCAATTCAATTTGCAATTAGAGAAAAGTTATAAAGATTTCGCGCCAATGTCTTTTTTTTGTTTCTTCTGTAGCCGCAACACATTGCATGCATTCTACCAGAGATCGCCGATTTTAGTTCTATTTTCAAAATTAAAATGAGGTTCTTTTTTTATAAAACAGTAATAAGTCGAGTCTTTATTCATGATTATTCTACTTATGACTAAAGACTTTTTCGTTTTTGGAGGCTCATTGTCATATTTGACACACAAAAATTAAAAAAAAAAACTTTTGCCCCTAGAGGATGAAATGCTATTTTATCCCCGCTCTGGTATGCTACAATGACGGCCTTTTTGAGCAAGAGAAGTGAAAAAATCATTTGGGGTGTCTAAGGTTTGCGTGTTTAATGTTACACCTTGTATAGATAGAAGATGCATGAGTTCACATTATGATAACTAACTTAACTAAGCCTACAAAACCGTAATACTTAATGGTTTGACTGTGGGGTCAGGTGAGTCTTCATACACTTCATACCTAAGATTTATTATAGGTAGCACTTCTACATCTTATAAGTGGTGAATATTTTTTTTTATAGGATCAATCCTGGTATGAATAAAAATCAGCTCTATTGCATTTTCTTCGTGAATTCTTTGTAGAGAACAGCAATTTTTTAGGGCGGTCCCATTAAACACTGTTGTTAATATTCATGAGTAGGTACCTACTTTCATCCCCTGAATGACGAGCATTGCATCAAAGTTAGCCTATATACAGAATGAAATTGAATTCATTAGCAAATTTTTAAGGAGTGAGTCAGACCATGAACCTGAACAACTTTCATTATGGGGCAAACTTAAAAAGCGCGAAAAAAAAAACAGCTGTTCCATACATTTTGGCAGAGTACCTATTGCACTTCTTTATGGAATAGCTGATATTTTTTTCGCGCTGTTTGAGTTACAAACAGTTGTATTTCTTTGTAAAAAGAATCAATCAAACTAACATCAGTACGAAAATACGAAAAGTGCGAGTAACGAAATGGATTCGTGAGTAACGTTTCGGTACTCGGTACTAGACGGCGTACCCGTTACTCGGTAACTAATACATACGGTTTGCTACAGCTCTGTTGGCGACGTGGTTATGGAACTGGTTCAGTAAAGATCGGCAACGGTCCAAAGATGTTTCGATAGTTGTCGGTTGAAATAGAATCTAGTCGTCGCAAATTGAGGGTCAACAATACCTAGAATAATGTATAATATAATATGTATCTATGTAAGTATACTAGTACTTTAAATCTGAAGAGGTTGTATGTTTTTTTTGAAGTTATACTTCTTTAGGCGCGTTATGAAAAAATGATGAGAGTGAAATTTTACGATGCGCGCGCACAGCGTCACACAAAATTCTCACGGGAGTAATTGTAAACAACGCCATCTCTGACGTACATGCTGAACTACTTACTGCCTTCGTTGCTATTTTGTGACTCGAAGAAGTATAACTTCTCACGCGCGTACATAAGTACACACTGAATTTTTTCACTTCTCTTGCTCAAAAAGGCCGTCATTGTAGCATACCAGAGCGGGGATAAAATAGCATTTCAAACTCTAGGGGAAAAAGTTTTTTTTTTTTAATTTTTGTGTGTCAAATATGACAATGAGCCTACAAAAACGAAAAAGTCTTTAGTCATAATTATGTAGAATAATCATGCACCAAATGAAAAATACTTAGCAACAAAGGTAGGTTATAGTTGCATTTGTTTTCTATTATTTTCATCAAACTAAATTGCTAGTTAGAGGTACCAACCAAAATACAGTTCTAAAACACTTATTTTTTGTTTTATAGGTTGCTTTAATTTTTGGGATCAGCGGTGCCTGCAGAAGGATAGAACTGGCTAACATAACAGTGGAAGATGTCGAAACTGATACCCATCTTCAAGCCATAAATCTGCCCAATACAAAGACAAATACGGAGAGGAAATTCGTTATAAGTGGAGAATTTCTAAACATTGTCAAAGCCTACCAAGACTTACGGCCAAGTGGAGTGGGCACGCCGAGATTTTTTCTCAACTATCAAAACGGAAAATGCACAAGGCAAGTTATAGGCAAAAATAAATTAAGCAACATGCCAAAAGAGATCGCCACTTTTATCTAAATTTGCCTAATCCGGAACAGTACACTGGCCACTGTTTCCGAAGAATATCCGCCACTCTCTTGGCGGATTCTGGTGCAAATATAACAACGTTAAAACGCCACGGTGGATGGAGATCCGATCAAGTGGCGGAAGGCTATATCGAGAACTCCATTCAAAACAAATTCGATATCACCCAGCGTATCACAGAACGCATCAATATTCTCCCAACTAGCCCACGACCATCGACATCAAGAGATGAGTCAACTGAGCTGATTCTCTATCCAGAACATCCGAACGAGGGACCCTCCAACCTGGAACTACGTGTATATCCCACGTTTACCCCACAGACAACTCAACATTCATCTTCACAGAGGACTGAAATTAAGTTACCGGGAAAAAACATCTCGTTAAATATCCAGAATTGTACAAATTGTACATTTAATTTTTAATAAAGTAAACTATATATTTCATATCGTATTGGATTGTTTTATTTTCTCGCAATCGTAGTGAAAAGTATAGTGTAACACACGGCGCTAAAACCCATTAAAACTCGGTTTCTATTTACTCCCTCGCTAAAGCTCGGGAGTAAAACTACTTCGTATATAATGGGTCATTTTAGCACCTTGTATAACAATCTACTATTTTGTTCGAGCGCGGCAAGCTCCGGAATCGCAGGTCTGATTCTGAAAATGATTTCTTTAATAAGAAACACAGATGATATAATAATAAGTATTTTTTTATTTTACTATTAGGCAACGGTGGCCCATAGATAAAATACACAAAATAATCTTAAATAATAACAAACTAATACATTTTAAAACCTTATCAACTATCATATATATGTGTAATGTGGTTACGTAGCAGCGTAAATAGTAAAACTTACCAACTTTCATTATATGTAACGCAATAAACTTCAACTGTTCGGTTATTAATATTTGTTAAACATCTGTGGAGGCTTGTTATTAGCAACAGGATAATTTATTGTAGTTACCTATTAGCTATTAGTATGTAATTTGTCTGTAAGCCTTCTTAAAAGTAATAAAAATTAAATAAATAAAATCACTACCTACTAACACAAGAAACAACGAACATAAGAAACTATATACCTCCGCTATACACCAATTGTAAAAAAGTGACCTGTAAGAAAGTTCACTCGAATGAAGTCGCAGGCAAATGCTAGTCTAATCTAGCGTGTCGATGGTAGTCTATATTGACTTGGCCAAGAACTATTTTATTGAGACAAAACCGCTACACTTCCCGAAGCACTGCAACTCTTGAAAGCTAGAATCAACAGTGGCGTTCACTAGAAAAGCGCCGAGGCAATGGCTCCCGGAGAAACGTTACAGCTGTCTTGGATCCCGCAACGAAATTAATCAGAATAGATCAGCGGAGGAATAAGAAAAAAACCGGACAAGTGCGAGTTCCGTACATATTTGTAGGTACATATCCATACTTCTATACTAATCCATACCTACTATCCATACTTTAATCTACTTAATATTAATAACGCGTTTTTTGCGACATAAACGGCCGTATCTTTTTTTCACGTTATCATAGAGGGTTGATTATTTAACAGCATCAAGGGACCGTAGACTTGAGTATATGGTTTTAATTTCAACTCGATACCTCCACGCGTTCTCGAGATAAAAATTCTTGACAGACAGACAGACGGGCAACAAAGTGATCCTATAAGGGTTCCGTTTTTTCCTTTTGAGGTACCCTAAAAAACACGTATATCAAGAGGAGACGGAAGAAAACTAGTTCAATAGGCACAAAGACGTTTACAACTGGTAGAAGTGAAAAGTATTTGGTATTCGCTTAAATAGTAACGAAATAATAGTTCGTTTTACCTATGCCAGCACTTAGTAGCGCTAGCGTAGTTTTCATCGAGTTAAGGACTACCTAAAACAGTTTTCACCGCGGAATCAGAAGTGAGTACTGGAGTGAGTTCTTACAGAATAACATAGCAGGTCAGTCGGTCAGTGAGTGTAGTTAAGGTGACGCTAACAAGCGACTTTTACAGATTTTAAACTGACAATCACGTCAAAATGTGTAGTGTAAATGATTTAAAATAGATAATGTTAAACTAGTCATTTAATATAATCTAAAAATCATAAAAGATAGTATTCTTTTATTTAATTTTTTCAACTAAACCTTAGTTTTGGACGCAGAGCATACGATTTTCTGGTCGCTCAAGGTCGCCGACTTTCAGATGACATGTCAACGATTATGTAAGTAATTTATTCCTTCCTCTGAGAGCTCGTTACATTAGTAGTATACTTAAGTAGTTAAAAAAATCTTTCACAGCTCTTCACACTTTTCTATTAACTGAGTCCATCATTAATTTAGTCTGGAAGGTTTTTATCTATTCAGTTTTTTTGGAAATATCAAATGAATGAATGAATTATTTCAGAATGTTTAAAATATAAAATGGACATAACTACCTACCTTCCTTTGGTTAACAGAAACACGAATATTTGATCACAGTTAGTTTATTTATCAGATAGGTAGAAAGACACTGCCACTTTGTCCTGCCATCTAAATCATCATTAGTTTACGACTTAAAGATCATAGGGACTTCAGACGTGTTTATTCTCTAATAATTTATAATTTACTAATCCAATCGTTTAAAATCAACGTCAATAACGCCCTACCCTAACATAAACGATACTTGTATCGATAACCGCCTAATTGCGATACTTGCGAAAGGATATATGTCTGTGAAGATGGCAACAGAGTTTGCATCAGTTAGAAATGTTACAAGAACTTGTAGCTATTAGGTACTGTTTTGAGAATTAAAATGGGAATGTTTGTAATATAGGGATTTAAATCTAGAAATAACTCAGGTTTAGAGAGCGGCCGTCGACAAGATCCAAAATACCATTAAGCTTAATTTAAAAAAAAAAAAATTGTTAATCTTGAACATATTTCTGGGAGCTTTGTTATTTTTATAACACAGTATTTTTAGTTTTTTATTTGTTGATAGAAGAAAATTGAAGTGGGTTACTTAAATTTTCTTGTATCTTCAGCTTAAAATGATTGATCAAGATACATTATATACTCGTATATTGACAAAATTAATAGCAATAACATATCATATTTGAATCAGTAAAGGATTTTAAAAAAATTCAAGTCCTAGAGAAGATAAAAGTTTATCGGAAATCTGTTATCCGTCATCTGCTCTATTGCTAATAAGTGAACATATTACCAACACTAGGAGGTCTATTTACCCTAGATATAGGAAAATCGTGCTGCCCATACAAAGTGTCAATTCAGTGCGGTTATTACCATGCAAATGCTGATCGTTGCTCAAGCGCAGCGCATCTTGCACTACTCTGTTACGTCACTGGTCCACGTTAGACATCGAACACGGTTGAGGCAAGGACTAGAGTGTAGATGGGACAGGTTCCTGATGTATTACGGCTTTAAAATATTATGGGGCTGATAGCACACTTCATATTATAGCGGATACCTTAAACACTAATTAATAAACGCAGAGTAAAGTTACACAGGTCCGTATGGTGTCGGACGTAAAGAGTAGCACCATCCCATATCTTCCCGTGGGTGTCGTAAGAGGCGACTAAGGGACTCACCAGAGAATGGGCTGCAGCATTCTCTGTGCCTTTGTAACAACCATACTGCGATCGCCAACCCGCCTGCCAAGCGTGGCGATTATGGCAAACCCCCCCCCTTTGGGGGAGGCCTATGTCCAGCAGTGGACGTCTTTCGGCTGAAATGATGATAATGATGAAAGTTACACAACCGTTCATCGTCGGTTTAACCAAGGAATACGCTTGGTGTAACTTATTCCAGGTTTATTAATAGGAGGGGAAGGGAATTGTGCAACCAATTACAGTAAGACCCAGAAACAGAAACAATTAAACCCTGTCTTGTATTGTCTTCTGCTTCAGCCAGTCATTAACATCAACATCAGCCGGAAGACGTCCACTGTTGGACAAAGGCTTCCCCCAAAGAGGGGGGGGGGGGCGGTGGCCATAATCCTTACGCTTGGCAGTAGTCTGGGGTATTGCAGTGAGGTTACACGGAAGTCACACCCTCGGGATGAAATGGGTGGATGCTATTCCGGCTCGGACACCCCATGTGCTATTATTTCTGTAAAAATCTCCCTAGGTGAAGTTAGTTCAAGGAGAACTGCCAGTCAGTCATGCCTATCAGCCAACTGCTAATCAGTCAACTACTCAAGCTCAAGCTCACTTCATCTAAGGATACCTAATATAATAGCACCGCTGGCGTCAGACTACGTAGTACTATTCTCTGTGGTCAGACTCAACTTTTTTGTTATGTAACAACATTTTTAATTTTATTCTAGACAATAAAATGTGTTAGTCTAGTGTAGCTTGTGATGAGGTGCTGGTACGGGGTACACTACATAAATACGAAAAACTTTATTCCGAAAGTCAGAAATACGAATTTCAAAATACCGATTTTCATAATTCCGAATAGTTCAAAATTCCTAATATGGCAACTCCGATTTATCATTCATCCTATTTTTATAATACTAAAATTTCAAAATTCCGAACGTTTATAATTACTATTCTCAAAATACCGAGTTTCAAAAGATCGAATAACAAAAAGTCCGACATAATGAAAATTCCGAACATCAAAAATACGAATTCCGATTATTAAAATTCCGATTATCTTTATCGTTATCGTGCAAGCAAGCATGCAGCATGCAAGCAAGCATGCAGCGTGCAAGCAAGCATGCAGCATGCAAGCAAGCAAGCATGCATCATGCAAGCGAGCATGCAAGCGAACATGCAACATGCAGCAGGCATGGTTTCTGTCACGGCTACGGCGTTGCGGGGCTCCGGCGGTACCACGCGAGCTTATCGTCGCAGATGGTATTCACGCTCACCACCGCAGCTTCGGCTTACTGGCCGGCTTCGCCGGCCAGCCTCAGCCGCGGCGGCGGCCGTTAAAACCACCTGCTCCTCAGCTCGCTGGCCGCCTCGGCCCTCCGCGCCTACGCGAATTTAAATTACACTCTAGGCAGACAAGACTACGTGGAGTCGGTTTCACAGCAATTCATTTCTGTCATTAACTTTTGTAGCACAACATATTGACTTTTTAAGATTATTTTTGTTATTGTCTTTCTTTTTATACCTATATATTTTTGTTGAAATAAATTCCATAGAAAAATACACCGAATAAACAATATTTGTTAAAAAGTAATTCTACTGTTTGATAAGTTTGTTAAACAAAAAAATTTGATTAAAAATTCTTTGAATTGTGTTTCTGTGAAATATGTTTCATTCAAGTAAATAGTCTTTGAAACAATAATAGTCGAAATAAAAATACAAGAACCAAATATTATATGAAACATTTTCTGGGAAACGAAGTTCTATGAAATTTCTGTCTGCGAAACAAGGGGACACCATTTTGAATATATATGCGTAGCTGAATTGAATCAGAATCCTAATTTTAACAGTTTATTCGGAATATTGAAATTCGGAATTTCGTTTTTCGGACCGAGAACTCATCGAGCATTTGATTCTTCGAACATATGAAAATCGGAAAACAAACAAATCGGATTTACGACATTCGGTAAAATAACTTTCGTGATTTTAAATAATAGAGATTATAATTTTTAGGTATTATGAAATTCGGGCTTTTGAAAATCGGAATATCGAAATTCGGAATAAAATATTTCGGAATATTTGGGTGTTCCCGCTGGTACGTTGGTGCCGAGGAAGAAGAAATAAAACATGGCAACTAATAAAATGAGTCTGTATGACCAGTGTCGCAGATGGAAGGAAATAGTGTTGCCACTATTTACATAAGGTTTTACATTTAATGTTGGTGTTGCGAAATAAGAATTAAAATCTCCAACAGTTAGGAATTGTGATAACTTCTACCAACGCTTTAATCCTAACTAATAATATTATAAATGAGAAAGTAAGTTTGTTCGTTTGTTACCTTTTCACGTCTAAACCGGTCATTCTAAAATTTTGCATATACGTTGTCAGGTGTACAAAAACGGACGGGTACTTTTCATCCCGAAAAAAAAAGTATTGATTCCGAGGAAAACAACAATAACGTTCCTATGATAATAGATGGCGCCACGTCTCTTTAGAAGCATGATCGAATTCAGCTACTTAGGTTTCTAGGGTTCCGTACCCAAAGGGTAAAAACGGTGCCCTATTACTAAGACTCCATTGTCCGCCTGTCTGTCACCATGCTGTATCTCACGAACCGTGATAGCTAGACAGTTGAAATTTCTACAGACGATGTTTTTCTATTGCCGCTATAACAACAATACTAAAAACAGATAAATATATAAGGGGGGATCCCATACAACAAACGTGATTTTTTGCCGTTTTTTTTTGCTCGATGTCTAATGTTGTAGGTATAGATAATAGTACGGAACCCTTCGTGCGCGAGTCCGACTTGCACTTGCAGCACTTGGTCAGTTTTTCTTAATCCGCGACTTCGTCTACTACCGCGATAACCGACGTTCACGCGGACGAAGTCGCGGGCAAAAGCTAGTTATTTTATATTTCTGAACAAGGATGGATTACAATAAAAATCATTCTTCCGACGCTCGGTTCAAATTACATCGGTTGCTTCATTTTTGCATTCTTAAGCTCCAATATCCTGTTCGCACTTTCGCTGTCCAGCATATAAATAAGTATGAAGGATAAACTTAGTATTACTCATCGTGACAATATGGCGACAACGGCTTTAACAATGACACCGTTAGCTCGGGGTTCTACAGTTTGTCCATATTTCATGATGGGTTTAATGCTTCTATCGGTCTACTGCAGTGGTTCCTAAACCTTTTCGGTATTGTAACCCCTATGACTTAACTAGATAATCTGATTTGCCCCTCCCGCTTTCCCTCATGTTACCTGTGAACACAGAACAAAACAACACACATAAATACAAATTGACTTCATTAGACACATAAAAATTGCACAGAAATATTGAGTAAGTTCTTACAAATCACTATACCTATAAGACTTTACTTACCCTAAAATTAAAAAACTTGCAAATACAATTTTTTTAGTGTGAAGTTTGGGACTGTTTGTTTTGTTGGTACCTAATGCACTGGCGAGCTAGATTTGGTCTAATCTTTGTTATAGTATATTACCACTTATTACTCCCGCAGGGGTAATTACCCCCAGGTTAGGGACTGTGGGCCTACAGGGATCATGGATAAATCGCCTTGTCAATACTATGAAGTACAGACACCAGCACATCACGCCATAGCAAACTGTCAAATTTACCCAATTAAATATAAACCTTACAATTTTGTAATAAAGTTGAAAATCTATCAAAGAAATTTGACAGATTGTTGTAGCTTGATACACTGGCCTCTATACATAATATCTCATGTATTACTTCATAATTGGCAAGGAGGGGAGCAGTGAAATCTAGTATAACCAGCTGGTAGATTCTGTAAAATTCTTCGTCTGTCAATTTAAGTACGTTGTGCTTGAAGTGAACTGTCAGCCCACCAGAGGGCCTAGTGTGAGTTTTTATTCGAACTCGATCGCGTTAACGTAAACTATCGCTTATGTCAATTTGTATGGAATAATTGTGTTTCCAATTGTTGCCACTAGACTGCGCTGTTCCAGTTTCAATACAAATTAAGAGTTTACGTTAACGCGATCGAGTTCGAATAAAAATTCACACTAGGGCCTCTGATTGACAAAACACGTGATGAACAGAAACATTGTCCAGAGAGAGAGAGAGAGAGAGAGAGAGATTTACCTACACAAGACTTCTGAAAAAGAAAAACTGTATTTGGACAGTGACAGTGGCAGTGACATCTAAGTGTATTTATTTTATTTTATTTCATGGGACAGTGAACAGCTACATTTCGGTATCCGTGGTTTATACATAAAAATAATTACCAAAAGTGATGGTTCAAACGAGCGTTTACAATATTGCAGCCCACTACAGCAAATAATAGATTTTTATAAACTTTGTTTTTAATCCACACATTTACAGATGAAATCGGTCGGTGGGATCGGTTTATCCAAATCGGTTCCTAATTTATTATGTGTGTAACAGATGTTAAAGATATTGTATTGTGTATTACATTTCTACATCCATTTAGGTTCGGTATTAGAAGACTTACTACAAAAAACTGTTTCCTTTTGATCTATACATATACGAATTCCTTACCATGTATGGCAAACAGTGATAAATTACCAACACATAAGAAAATAACTCAGGTCCAATCGTTGCTTCATTTTGATTCTCAACAAAAGCTTGATCTATGTGCTCGCGTTACCTATATTCCCATGTTCGATCGTGTCCAGGAAATGCAGGGTTATGACGAAATATATGCATGCTTCGATATTCTTCGGCATGGCAGGGTTATATGCTGATTATACGCTTTTGACAGGGTAATAGCAAGGAAGGGTTAGAAAATTACAATGTTCAAGTGAATCTTTGAAGTTTGTGAGGTAATTTATTAGCTGGAGTACAACAGTTAATGGGAGAATTGTTTTCTGGTTAGTTAGCCTTGCGAAATGTAGTGTTTTGCAAACTGATTACGCATCATTAATTTTGATGTAGTTTTATTTTTCCTTTTTTTTATCAAACAACACCTAATAAGATTTTCGACCGCACTACTACACTACACTACTTAACTACTTTTAAATCGTTTTTTTGTGATCTATACTTCTATACTAATATGGGCTAAAGTTGAGGTGTATATTTTTTATCTTTGATGCTTTTTGGTCTGTTATTCAGTAAATATCTTTATAAGTTGTTTACTAAATGTCTGTATTCACAATACCTTCATTTTTCATATACTTCACGAGATCTGGCTGATGGTCTGTGAGGACTGAGGGACCACACTTTAAGGGATGTAATTTTTATTATATTTCTTTACAAATTCCTCTAAAACAACCATAATATGGGTCTAATGTGGTCCATAAGATGACGGGATGCTTGATTGAGGCTTACAGGAGAGATTGGTCCACACTAGCTCTAACAAAACAGAGAGGGTTGGAAAGGGAAAAAGCCGAGACTTTTGCCCTGCAGTGGGACAAAATAGGTTGAAATAGTAGATTGTTTGACAAGGAAGCAAAATAATATCTTTACGGTGAGGGCGAGCTTAAATCTAAAAGAAAGTTTGAATCCAGAGCGTAACGAGGGATTCAAAGTACAAAGAAAAAAAAAAGCCTGAAGGAAAAATATTTTTTCATCCCACCATCTCGGAAAGAGTATTTTTAATCTTCAATATCTGAGTGGAAAAGCCGTTTTTATTCTCTAGAGGATAAAGTAAATTTATCTTCAATATCTGAGTGGAAAAGCCGTTTTTATTCTCTAGAGGATAAAGTAAATTGAATTTAGAACATCGTGTGCACTAAGTTTGTGAATTAAAAAAAAACATTAAACCTATTTACTGCTACCTCTATGGTGCCGAATATATCATACAACTTTTTTTTAATTTGTTAAAAACTCAGACTTTGTAAACGTTTTTTTTTTGCATTTAGTCATTTCCTCGCTGAGGTGGAATGAAAAGTTACGTGTTGCACTCGAGTGCAAAGATTTTTCACCTCGTGCTCTTTTGATTCCCTCGCTAACGCTCAGGATTCTAATTTTGAATCACTCGCTGCGCTCGTGATTCAATTTTAGAATCCTTCGCTTGCTCGGTCATCAAAATTGAACACGCGGTTAAAAAGCAACTTTGCACTCTTGTATAACAAATAACTATTTCATCCCACCATCTCGGAAAGAGTATTTTTAATCTTCAATATCTGAGTGGAAAAGCCGTTTTTATTCTCTAGAGGATAAAGTAAATTTATCTTCAATATCTGAGTGGAAAAGCCGTTTTTATTCTCTAGAGGATAAAGTAAATTGAATTTAGAACATCGTGTGCACTAAGTTTGTGAATTAAAAAAAAACATTAAAACTATTTACTGCTACCTCTATGGTGCCGAATATATCATACAACTTTTTTTTAATTTGTTAAAAACTCAGACTTTGTAAACGTTTTTTTTTGCATTTAGTCATTTCCTCGCTGAGGTGGAATGAAAAGTTACGTGTTGCACTCGAGTGCAAAGATTTTTCACCTCGTGCTCTTTTGATTCCCTCGCTAACGCTCACGATTCTAATTTTGAATCACTCGCTGCGCTCGTGATTCAATTTTAGAATCCTTCGCTTGCTCGGTCATCAAAATTGAACACGCGGTTAAAAAGCAACTTTGCACTCTTGTATAACAAATAACTATTGCTCTCGAGTCATATAAGACTCTACTTTTCCATCTCCTTCTATGAGAAAATAAATAAGATACACTTTTAAGTAATTATGAATGAATGAAGATAAATGAAGAAAAAATGAATAAGTTTAATTTAAAAAAAAATTACATGAATGTAAAAAGGTCAATTACAAATTTAATTTATATTTGATACACTTTTAGTTTTTCGTTTTTAGTTTTAGTTACCGCACCTCCCCGTATACAATTTGCGTTCGATTTCAATGAACGATTCATGTTCCAAGTTCAAATCTCATTACTGCCAGATAAAAAGTCTAGTGGGGAAAAGAGCTACTTTGCTCCCGCTTATAGAGGAATAAAACGACACTTTTCGAATAGAAGAGATGAAATAGTAGATTGTATGACAAGGGAGCAAACTAATATTTATTTCCCGAGCATAGCGTGGGATTCTAAAATAGAATCCTGAGCGTAGCGAGGGATTCAAAGTACATCGCCTAAGCGAAAAATATTTTTATTCTCGAGTCATATGCTCTACATTTCATCTCCTTCTATGAGAAAATATTTCTCCCGGGATTTCGTAGCTATTAAGTTTTGTATAACGTTATTAGCCTCTATTTTTATTGTTTCAGGAGTTAATGCACTATCACTTTCAGAACTCGACGCAGATCTATTTTTTTTTTCAAAATACAATAAAGTCTGTACCGATTACAAGAACAGGGAAGTAAATCGCGGGCTTTTGTTTTTTTTTTTAGGTTACCGCGCCTCCCGTCCCTGCACAGCCAGTAATTTATACAATTTGCGTTCGATTTCAATGAACGATTCATGTTCCAAATTCAAATCTCATTACTTCCCGCTAAAAAGTCTAGTGCAGAAAAGAGCTACTTTGCTCCCGCTTACAGAGGAATAAAACGACACTTTTCGAATGGGTACACTACATAAATACGAAAAACTTTATTCCGAAAGTCAGAAATACGAATTTCAAAATACCGATTTTCATAATTCCGAATGGTTCAAAATTCCTAATATAACAACTCCGATTCATCCTATTTTTATAATACTAAAATTTCAAAATTCCGAACGTTTATAATTACTATTCTCAAAATACCGAGTTTCAAAAGATCGAATAACAAAAAGTCCGACATAATGAAAATTCGAAACATCAAAAATACGACCTCCGATTATTAAAATTCCGATTATCTTTATCGTTATCGTGCAATTGTTTATCGTGTAAGCAAGCATGCAGCATGCAAGCAAGCATGCAGCGTGCAAACAAGCATGCAGCATGAAAGCAAGCATGCATCATGCAAGCGAGCATGCAACATGCAAGCGAGCATGCAACATGCAAGCGAACATGCAACATGCAACAGGCATGGTTTCTGTCACGGCTCCGGCGTTACGGGGCTCCGGCGGTACCACGCGAGCTTATCGTCGCAGATGGTATTCACGCTCACCACCGCAGCTTCGGCTTACTGGCCGGCTTGGCCGGCCAGCCTCAGCCGCAGCGGCGGGCGTTAAAACCACCTGCTCCTCAGCTCGCTGGCCGCCTCGCCCCTCCGCGCCTACGCGTATTTAAATTACACCCTAGTTGTAGGGCAGACATTATACCTATATATTTTTGTTAAAATAAATTCCATGGAAAAATACACCGAATAAACAATATTCGTTAAAAAGTAATTCTACTGTTTGATAAATTTGTTAAACAAAAAAATGTGATTAAAAAATCTTTGAATTGTGTTTCTGTGAAATATGTTTCATTTAAGTAAATAGTCTTTGAAACAATAATAGTCGAAATAAAAATACAAGAACCAAATATTATATGAAACATTTCCTGGGAAACGAAATTCAATGAAATTTCTGTCTGCGAAAAAAGGCGGGGACACCATTTTGAATATATATGCGTTACTGAATTGAATCAGAATCCAAATTTTAACAGTTTATTCGAAGTATTGAAATTCGGAATTTCGTTTTTCGGACCGAGAACCCATCGAGCATTTGATTCTTCGAACATATGAAAATCGGAAAACAAACAAATCGGATTTACGACATTCGGTAAAATAACTTTCGTGATTTAAAATAATAAAGATTATAATTTTTATGTATTATGAAATTCGGACTTTTGAAAATCGGAATATCGAAATTCGGAATAAAATATTTCGGAATATTTGGGTGTTCCCTTTTCGAATAGAAGGGATGAAAATAAATAAATACTAATAATATAATAAAGAGATACCTATAGTTTGTTTGTAAGAGGTGGTATCCTACGAAAGTATTACCTACACCGATTTAAAAAAATGTTTCTCTGATACACCTAGCTACTTTGTGTGCGTAATTACTATAGGATTTATGGTATAATCTTAGGTGGTATTGTATGGTATGTTAAATATTTACTATAATATTATTAGTAGGTTGATATAAGTAATATTATAATAATATACACTATTAATAAGACATACAATTGACTTACTTATGTTAAATACCTGCTCATTTTTGATGACTTAACCTAAATATTCGCTGACCAAGTTAAAGATTACTTAGCATAAAATTAAAAAGCAAGTCACGTCAATTCTACCTAATTACTGTATTCATAGACAGGCAGGCGTCACATTAGACAAGGTACAGACGGCGCAAGTGGAGCATACACAAACGCTGAGGTAACCTCATTAGATCAGCTGTGACTTAGAACGTTGCGCAAACGCATGTGCGTAGGTAATAGAGAGGATCTGAACACTGACTTAATTGGAACTATTGAAATATTTTATGTTAATTAGGATTGAATGTTAGTTTATAGTTATGTGACTGAATTAATTTCCTGTAGGTTTAGTTTTTTACCATGACTCGCCCTTCGCCATCGACCGAACTTTAACGAGAGTGTGATTTAAAAAAAAAATGGTTTCATTCAACGCAATGTTCGAAAACCAACGAGTGAGTGAGAACGCGATAATATCGCATGAAAAGAAATAGTACGTGTTTTTGAAAAATCCTTACTAGTTTTTATAAAAATGTTTGTAATTTAGAATCTCCATTACATGTGCAAGGTTTCTTTCTCCACTACATGAAGCTGTTTTGTTTTACCTTTTCAAAATATGAGTGCATTATGAACGGCCAAAGTTCAGATAAAAATTGTGCAAAAAAGCTGATTATCGGATGTGTTTACTGAATTCATGGTAGACGCTGACGACTGTGACATAGTTTATGCTATGTATATGCAATCATTGCCATGCTTTTGTACATACATAAACTGAGAGAGATTTGTAATTTTAAGACTAATAACTAAACTGTATTCTAGTCTATATTATATTATATTATTTTATATTATATTATATTATATTATATTATATTATATTATATTATATTATATTATATTATATTATATTATATTATATTATATTATATTATATTATATTATATTATATTATATTATATTATATTATATTATATTACATTATCTTCTCTATTATATTCTTAATTAGCTGACAGCTGACTTCTTTTGTTGACGGTACCTATTGAACTTGAGCTGCTCCATGGTTTCAACTAGAAGTTTCATCTATATTGGTGCGTTACCGACTTAATTATTACTGGCTTCTCTTCACAATAGCTACTCTTTGTCTGTTCTCTGAGCTACTCTACTTGCTTTGACAAATGACACAGTCTACAGTATCTGCTGTTTATTATAATATTTTAAAGAGGTACAATTTGTTTGTAAGTTTGTATGTAGAAAAGATTTTTTAAACCATTACCCCCAATCTCCGAAAATACCCATCCGGTTTACAAAAAAATTTCACCAATAGGAAGCTACGTTATCCCTGAGTGCATAGGCTATATTGCATTATTAAAAAAATAGAGATCCTTGAGAAAATCACGCGGACGAAGTTGCAGGCAATGTGCTAGTGCCAAATAATTTAGTCTGTGTTTTAAATACACCAGTATTTAAGTTCGATTTCGTTGTCTTTTGGTTTGACATATTGGTTACTTAAGTTCAGAAAAGAGTTCGCTCAGTCTCTGAATATCATATTCTTAAAATATCATAATCACAAATCATCATATTATCAGAACATCATATTCTCAACACATCATATTCTCAAAATATCATAATCTCAAAACACCACATTCGCAGAACACAACATTCTTAACATACCACATTCAACGTACAGTCCTCAACAGAGTTGAGCTGTGCAGAGTTGGGCAAAATTTATTCGAATAAGAATTATTTTCCTGCTATGTAGGTTTAAAAACGCGTGTATTTAGGTCATTATGTGCAATAAGGAACCAAAAATAGTTGTAAAATTTTCACGGGTACAATTTTATCAAGAGGTAAAAAAACTTTAAAAGAAAACACACCTAGATTTTACAAATTTTTAGGGTTCCGTACCTACAAAGGAAAAAACGGAACCCTTATAGGACCATTTTGTTGTCTGTTTGTCTGTCTGTCTGTCAAGACCCTTCTTATCTAATTGTACATATCTAGAAGAATTAAGATTTTTTTTTTACGAACATTGACCCTTCTCTTCGTCATTTGCCACCTTTAAAGTCATTTCTATTTTTTCCCAACACATTGATGTGCATACAAAGTTTAACCATTTTATTATGTTTATACAAACTTGTTGTAATTAACTTGCAACACGTGTTAAGTTTTCCTCTATTCAGTTGACCTTTGGAATACTTGCAAGAATGTCAAATACATGTTTTTCCCCCTCCGTTAGGTAGGTTGGTGAAATTTACTGATTTCCACAAAGATGGCGGTGCATCATTATCAACCATAATTATTTATAGGTATCTTCTTGAATGATATGGGCTCATCAATGATAATAATAATAATATGTGGGGACATTTCACACACAGCCATCTGCCCCCAAACTAGGCAGGCCCTAATATTATGGGTGTCAGGCAGCTGATATATATACATACACAAATACATTTTAAATACATACATATATAGATAAACAACACCCAGACACAAGGCAAACACAAGTACCCATCACATAAATATTTACCCTGGGCGGGAATCGAACCCGCAACACGCTGCGCAGCAGTCGATCGCTCAACCATTACGCCAACCGTGTCGTCATGTTTAATAATAGTTATGTTTTCCTTCTTTATTGTTCGTGTAAATATTATACCTACTCAAGTAGATTTACTACTTAATATTTATACTTATTTACTAAACATGCCCCGAACTTCAGTACGACAGTTAAAGACATAGGTTTCGTCCAATTACCGCCCCGACCCTCCACACGATGATTCAGAGAAAACGCTTCCGTTGTTCGACTGTAATCATTAAATGTTGTTAGACTGTGGTGATATCTCATCATTATCTGCCTAGCCTTTTGCCAACCTATGTTGGGGTCAGCTTCCAGTCTATCCGGATGCAGTTACCTGCCTGTCCTACACCACTCACTTACCGGGTTTACACCATAGCTCTTGGTTAGACTGGCTGTCAGACTTTCTGGTTTCTGTAGCGATATCTCGCAGAATATAAAGTTTCAACGGTATTTTCGTACATAAGTATTTGCTATATTAGCTACAGTAGCCAAGCAATTAATAGCAACACATTGTTATTAGTTATAAATAAACCAACAACTAAGCAGAAATCACGGAAGAGAACATCCAATAATAGCTGTCATAGAAATCACACATATCATAATATTATAGAAATACAATAACAGGACATGATCAAGCATTATTTATTTATATTATTTATATCTGTAATTATGCGTATTTGCGTATAGCTGCGCCCTTAACCTCTACACGTACGACACTAGTGAGATCAAGGCTAGGCTTGCGATATTGTATCGTGGTGTATGACTCATAGGTACATAGTCTTATTAAATATACAATAGGTAAGCCGGAAGATGAAGGCGCAGTGAAATGGGCCTGTAATAGACTATTAAATTCAATAATACTCCTATACTGTATTAATAATAAAAAAGGATTTTTTAACAACGTATTTTACAGTTGTATTATTGTATTCAGTTAGCATTTGCTCTGCAGTGGGATAACCCATTGCAGGGCAGATCGACTCTAACCACTGTATCTATATACTAATATTATAAAGCTGAAGAGTTTGTTCGTTTGTTTGGTTGAACGCGTTAATCTCAGGATCTACTAGTTCGAATTGTTTTTTTTTTTGTGTTGGATAGTCCATTTATCGAAGAAGGCTATAGGCCCATGCGAGGTCATGCCGGGTCGGGTAGCTAGTTAATAATAATACAGTGGGAATATTATTGTATTCAGTCAGCTTTTGCCCTGCAGCGGGATAACCTATTGCAGGGCAGATCGACTCTAACTTACTGTATTAATAATAATACAATGGGAGTATTATTGTATTTAGTAAAGAGTGGACTGTGACCACTGTGTTAATAATAGTACAGTGGGAATATTATTGTATTCAGTCAACCTCTTCTCATACAGAGAAGACACGAGCATTGATCACCACCGCCTGCTTAAGGCGAGTTGGTGATTTCAACCTATGTGAATTATAAGTCCAAGTTTTGTCACTTGTTTTTCCTTCAAAGATGTCAGCAAAGTCCAAGATAATAACTATAAGATCTAAAAACTACATATTTTAGTACAAAGCTGTGATTTCTTGTACCAAAAATATTAGGTGTATATTAGTTATCATTATAATTATATTGGCAATCAAAAAGGCACGTAAACTTAAAGCAACGCGGTACACCAGCCGCACGCGTCCGGAGCGCGTGCGGTCGGTGTTCCACGTTGCTCTATGCTCGTAAACGATTGCCCATGGTTGGTATTTTGTGTAGAATATAGGTGTTTTGTGTAACATTACCGAAATCGACCGACAACGTCCCCATACAAAAGTATACTCCATTTACAATAAGATTAGACTTAAGACATTAGAGGCAAAAAAGTGGTTCCAATAACAACTGTTTACTGCAGCTGCCCTTTGTCATGCATCAACGCAATATAAGTCAAAATCGGTTGAATGGACGGTAAAAAAGGTTTGTGTATATGTCTAATCTTGGAGTGGTCGATCGACTTCTAGTGAGAACGGTCGCGTCACACACGCTCATGCACAAGTCCGCGCTCGTGCAAAAGTGTTGACGCAGCAGCCTATTCCGACGCGTTTTGACGACACGGTCGTCGCGATGCCCTACATTCCACCGTAAGTGAATCATGTATAATTGTGCAAATAAAATGGTAAGTTATAGTTTTTAAAATTATAACTTGTACTCAATTATGACCTCACCAAACAAAGTAGTCCTCGTAACTGAGCTCGAGCATCAGTTGTTCACTCGGTTCAAAGAGGAACAGAATGAGCGCATACAACTGCAACAGCTAGTAAAAGACCTCAGTAGTCAGATAGAAGCGCTACAACACCAACTGAAAGTCATTCAGGAGCAAAAGAATGTTACCTCAGAGAGGGAACATTCAACGATCGATAAACCTCAGAAGGCAGTCGAATATGGAACTGACGAAGAGGAACTTGCCAGAGAAACAGAGTGGGTACGGCAAAAAAGTAGGAAAAAAAGGAAGTTAAACGCTTCACTGTCTCCTCTTTCTCAGGGAGGAATCTTGAATGAATCTCAGGCCAGTACAAAGTCCGAGAAAACCAAAGAAAAAAGAGTACCGCAACCTCCACCAGTCATAGTCGAAAATATTAAGAACTACCAGCAGTTCTACGACCTTCTTTTGGCTAGCTTAAATAGAGATTCATTCATGGTAAAAATGATGAACGGAGATACCGTCAAAATAAACGCCAAGGACGAAGACTCATATAGAGGGATAACCAAATTATTGTTGCAAAACAACTGTCTCTGGCACTCGTATTAGAATAAGCAAGACAGACCGATAAGGGTAATGGCCAAAAATCTGCATTCGTCATGTTTGCCGAACAGAATAGTCGAAGACCTAAATGCTAAAGGCTATAAAATCCAGGAAGCGGTAAACAAATTAAGTTGGAGGACTAAGGAACCTCTAAACATGTTTATGTTATCATTCCAAAAAGATGAAGACATAAACCATATCTATGATATTAAGACCATACTAGGTTGTAAGGTAGATGTACAGCCTTTAAAAACATACCCAAAATTATTGCTCAAAGGAACCTAGGTGTGTGAAGTGCACTGGTAAACACCTCACAAAGGACTGCACAAAGTCGTTAGCTACAAAACCTAAATGTGTTCACTGTGGCGAACCCCACCCGGCTAATTATAGAGGGTGTATAGTAGCTAAAGAACTGCAAAATTTAAAAAATAAAGCTTCCAAAAAATAGGTAACCACACCTAACATCGTGGCCTCTGGTGCTGAGAGACAACAACCGTTATGTTCTACTCACCAAAAGGTAACAAATAGTGTGTCTTACGCGCAAATAACAAAAGCATCGCAGCCACAGTCACAGCCTCCGGTGCCCATCAAGTCTGGAAACACAACTACAGATGAAAATATCAGTAAGATTTTGGACATGTTAACCTCCTTTGATCAAAGGTTGAGGAACATAGAAAATACACAACCATCTATTTATTCTAAACAAAAATGACTAACACACTAAAAATTACGACGTGGAATGCAAACGGACTCCTAAAGCACCGAAACGAGTTGCAGGCAGTCTTATCAACAGAGCAAATTGATGTGTGTCTCATATCAGAATCCCACTTTACGAGAGAAACCTTTACTCATATAAAAGGCTATAAAATATATCATGCACTGCATCCCAACAATACTGCGAGTGGAGGAAGTGCCATCATTATTAAAGAGAATATCTACCATTATTTAGAACACAAATGCGAAGAACAATCTGTACAAACTGTAGCCGTTGTGGTCAGAACCAAACTTCATGATATTACCATAGCAGCTATATACATTCCACCTAAGTATGCGCTAAAAACAGAGCAGTACAAAAATATATTGAAAGTTCTTGGTAACACATTCATATTAGGAGGGGATTTTAATGCTAAGAATACACATTGGGGGTCCAGACTAACTAACACCAAGGGCAAAGAATTGCTATGTGCTATCAGAGAAATCAAGTGCAATGTGATTTCAACAGGGAAACCCACTTACTGGCCTACCGATATTCGAAGAAAACCAGATCTGATTGACTTCTTCATTTACAAGAATCTGTCAGCTCCATATCTTAATATAGAAGAAGGATTTGATATGCATTCCGATCATTCACCTATTATATTAACTCTAAGCGAGAAAATAATACAAAAAGAGAGCAATCCAAGTTTAGTAAACAAAAACACGGACTGGGACAGCTTTCAATTTGATTTAAACAATAGTATAAACCTGAAAGTACCACTCAAAAACAAACAGCAGGTAGATGAAGAAGTAGCAAAATTCATTACCGACATACAAAGCTGCGCCTGGCGAAATACACCTGACATGAAAAGAAAAGTTGCAACGCACAGATATCCTGTAGAAATAAGAAATCTTATAGCCATAAAGCGAGTCCAGAGACAAAGGTGGCAACAATTTAGATATCCGCCTGATAAAACATTGTTAAATAAACTCACAAAAAGACTAAGTAGAGCAATTCAGGAATTTCATGATGATACCACAAATGCTTACCTTAGTCAACTTTCAAGTAATGGTACATCAGATTACTCGCTATGGAAAGCCACTAAAAGCCTAAATAAGCCCATTACTCACATTCCCCCTATTCAAAAAATAGATGGCAAATGGGCCACAAGTAATGAACAGAAAGCCACTGTATTTGCAGACCATTTGGAACAAATCTTTCAAACGAACAATGAGGAAAGCTCCGAAAACATAGCATTGGATACGACTCACTATGATGACTTGGAAATAAAACTCGTCACCCCAAAAGAAGTTAACAGCATGATCAAAAATTTAACCAAAAAGAAATCGCCTGGATACGACCTGATCACTGGCGAACTGCTCCAAAATCTCCCACGTAAAGCCATAGTAAAACTAACAACCCTCATCAATGCCACATTTCGACTAAAACATGTGCCTAATATGTGGAAAGTTGCTGAAGTTATCATGATCCCTAAGCCAGGAAAACCACCTCGTGAAGTAACATCATATAGACCCATATCACTCTTACCAATCATAGCGAAATTATTTGAAAAACTGCTACTCAGGCGTATAAAACCTATTATAGAAGACAGAGAACTGATTCCTAATTACCAATTCGGTTTTAGAGAAAAACATTCTACAATAGACCAAATTCACAGAATTACCAATGTTATTGAAAAAGCATTAGAAGAAAAGAAAGTTTGTTCTACAGTATTTCTAGATGTAGCGCAGGCGTTTGATAAGGTGTGGCATAGAGGCCTTATACATAAACTAGGTAAAATGCTCCCAAAACAATTTGTGGACATTTTAGAATCCTATTTAACAGAGAGGACATTTAGAGTGAGACATGAGGATGCCTATTCAGATATCAAACAAATAAAAGCTGGAGTACCACAGGGAAGTGTTCTTGGACCTATCCTGTACCAACTGTATACCTGTGATATCCCTGAAACTAAAAACAGCATCATTGCTACCTTTGCAGATGACACGGCTATCATGGCTACAGGTGTCACTCATAAAGAAGCAGTGGAGAAGGTACAAATTGCCATCAATGCCATCACCGATTGGACGAAAAAATGGCGAATCAAATTAAATGAGTCAAAGTCCACTCATATAGATTTCACAAACCAAAGACCTAATCATACACCGGTATACATTAACAGTCGTGTTATACCATTTGAAAATACGGCAAAATACTTGGGCATGACGCTAGATGCAAAACTTCGCTGGAAGGTTCACGTCAAAAAGAAACGCCAAGCGTTAGACCTACGCTACAAAAACATGTACTGGCTACTTGGCAGACATTCTACTTTGTCAGTGTACAACAAAGTGCTTTTATACAAGCAAGTACTCATGCCTGTATGGACATACGGCATTCAACTTTGGGGCTGTACAAAACGAACTAACGTTGAAATCATTCAAAGATTCCAAAATAAGGTACTTCGGAGTATAGTAAATGCTCCTTGGTACGTTAGAAATGATGACATCCACCGAGATCTAGGAGTGGACCTAGTTACTGTAGTTATAAAAAAACTTGCAGAAGCACATGAACGAAGGCTTCTCCAACATGTGAATGTCGAAGCTATCCAGCTCCTTGACACCACGGACATAGTAAGAAGACTCAAGAGAACTAAGCCCTTTGAGTTAGTTTAGTGAAGTGAGTGTTACGTAGTTCAGTGAGTGCTACTCTTAAAGAACACAAGAACTAAGTGTCTTTCCATCATAATAGAGACAATAAGAAAAGTGCCAATGGACACATTCTTAACCATGTAAGATTTTAGCAAATTAAGTTAAATTTAAATTACTTATTAGCCTCAAGGTCTAGATTGTAATTGTTATGAGTAACCGTTTAATTACGAGTACATCATAAATGAAAAAAAAAAAAAAAATATGTCTAATCTTATTGTAAACGAAGTATAGTTATGTTTGATCGTAGATAGATGAGGGCACTATGTTGATTTAAAAATGATATGTTACTCAAAATCGATGGGATAGGAAATAGCCTATTAAGCAATTGCGTATTAGGACTTCTATATCTTATCTATATCCTACAATGTTTCCAATTCGTTTCATTTCCCATTGACCAAAAAAGGAGTAGCATGCTTATGCATGTAGCGCTTTGTCGATGAAGCCACCTTAAATTAACTACACATAATATTAGCCTTTGGCAGCTTCAGGCTATACTCACATACATCATGCAGAATAACATTTCTATCATCTACATAATTCATTACCTAGGAAGTCTTTAGTCTAGCCACGTATGACGTCATCCAGGATCACGTAAATGAGGATAATTATTTACCGTCTTAAGCGGCCATGTTTATTTTGTCTTTATATTTTTTACTTTTGATAGATGAGGCGAAGGCGATTCGTCTTCATGCTAAAGTGTCAAAGTCATAGTTCTTTCAGGTCATTTTTTCCTTCTATTAAGAAGTCTTTGAACCTATTTTAGGGATTTACCGACGACTTTTAAGGAGATTAGCCGATTTTTTTTGATAAATCGATTTTCTTTCTACTAAATGATTAATAATAATTTATATGCATCTATACAAAAAAATGAAATCGAAGTGTATGTTTGTTATGTAAACAACCTTTAAACAGCTAATATCCGAAACGGCTGGTTTGATTTTGACGGGACTTTTACAGGCAGAAGTGTGATGTATGTGATTTACTTTTTTTTTTAACCGACTTCAAAAAGGAGGAGGTTATCAATTCGAATGTTTATATATTTTTTTTTATGTATGTTCGGGCATACCTCTGTCATATATAGACGGATTTGCAAAATTCTTATTTTGTTCGAAAGGGGTTTATTCCGAAAAGGTCCCATATAAACTTTATCAAAATGGGTACAGTCATTTTTGAGAAAATCAACATATTCCCAAAAAAACTTTCTTAGACGACGTTTTAGTTTCTTCAATCTTTGGAGGACTTACAATCTATTTTAGGTGTGTCGCCGTTTCTTAATGAATTTGGATGTTAAGGCAACACTAAAAAGCGAAAAGTAAAAAGTTTTTTCAAAAAAACTTGGCGGTGGCTTTGTGTTTGTTGTTATGTATTGCCACCGACTTCCGAAAGTAAAGTAATGTGTGTTCTGTGCTAGAGTTATTTATCACCTTATAGTTTTTGAAGGCGATTTTCTTTTTTTTGAAAAAACTTTTTTTTGGAAATAGCGTTACACGCCAGAAAAAAAAAATCCTCGCAGATAACCGACAACACGCGGATGAAGTCGCGGGCTTATGATAGGAAATTTTGTTTTTTTTTTATTTTTATATGGTTATGTAGTAGGTACCTGAAACTACTGGTCCTATAAAGAGATTTTAATTTTCCATAGCCCGTGGGGCCCGGGGGGTGTCCGGGCTAGAATAGCACCCCCCCATTTCATCCCGAGAGTGTCGTCGAAGGCGACTAAGGGAAAAGATCCGGTAGTCAGGCAGCAGTGGCTTCCGTGTACTTAATAACTTTACTGCGATCCCTAAGCCAAGCGTGGGGATTATGGCAACCCCCCCGCCCACAATGAAAAGGTTTCCGCTCGTTGTGGCGTTCTATGGGGGAGGCCTTTGTTCAGCAGTGGACGTCTTCCGGCTGATGATGATGATGATAAATTTTCCATATAGGAAGGTACGATCCCTAATTGCCAGCGTTTTATACAACTTGTTATACATGTGGACAAACTCGCGGGCAATAGATAGTCTAAACTAATATTATAAAGAGGAAAGATTTGTTTGTTTGTTTGTACTCAAAAACTAAAAGTCCAATTTCAAATTTTTTTTCACCATTAGAGTGCTACATTATCTCAGAGTAACATAGGCTATATTTATCAATTAAAACAAATAGGGATCTTGAGAAATTTCACGCGGACGAAGTCGCAGGCTATAGGTAGTGATTAATAAAGTTAGTACCTAAGATTTACGATACATTGTTAACTACGTAATAATTGAAGTACCTGTCAAAATAACAAACAAATGTCCTTCTTTAGTAAATCAAGAACTAAAAACATGGTTTTTTGCGTTAATCCAATCAGTTTATTCTTAACATTCACGCTTATTGTCATTGAAGTTATAAAAAGGTTTTATTAAAGAGTGACCATTTAATTTTAACACGAGGTGAAATATGGAATGTCTTGATGCCCCGAATTTGACTTTTTTTTTTCTCTTCTATTTTGCATGCACTTTATCTATAGTAAGATTATAAAATTGAAAAGTTTGTTTGTTTTTAAGCTTTACAATCAGACTTTTTATATAAATAGTAAGCTACGAGTATGTTATCCTTGTGCTATTGGTTATATTTAATGACTAGCTTCTGCCCGCGACTTCGTACGCGGATCCTGTTGCTTATGCCAGCGACAACGGGGTCGGCAAAATCGAAGATCTGAAACGTCTGATGTCGAATTCTAAGAGCCCGGGGACGGCAAAACCACGGGATGCGCGAGATGATTCGAGACGTTCAAAAAGTACAATTTTGAATCATACCTCCGATGGCGGAATATGTGGCGTAGTCAATCATAGGAGTATACGTAAATGAACTCCGTTCCTTACCAACCCAAGGAAGGTCGCCATGACCTACGGCTATATCTTGAGACACATCCGATTCTTCAGATGATATCGACATTCTGTTCAGAGAATGTCGAAGTTGATCAGGATTCAAACGTTCGTTGCGCTCTTCTTCTGTCTCTTCATGCCGTACTCCAGCAATTCTTTTTCTCTCACTTTCTAACTGATTATGAATATTTTGTTGTGTGCGTGTTCGGGACAATCTATACTATAATATTACAAAGCTGAAGTTTGTTTGTTTGTTTGGTTGAACGCGCTAATCTGAGGATCTACTGGTTCGAATTTAAAAAATCTTTTTGTGTTGGATAGTCCATTTACCGAAGAAGGCTATATGCCAATGCGAAGCTGGGTCGGGTCGCTAGTGTATGATAATCTCAATCAGCAGTTAATCGTGCATCACGTTCATCATTCGGTTCAAAAGACCTGTTGGTAGATGTGCGAATACGCTGAGAACTCAAGCGCAATTCTCTATCCGTAAACGTCTCCGACTCGCGAGACAATGTGTGACGTTCACGATCAGCGGTCAGTCGCGCATCATACTCTTCACTCGTCTCTAGAGACCTGGATATAGATGCGTAAATAAGCTGAGAACGCAGGCGTGCTTCGCGATCTGAAGAGGTACCTACATTATTAGCAAATAAATGATTTCTTTCTTTCTTTCTTTCTTCTTCTTTCACGGAGCGAGTTGCAGCCTGATGTTCTCGAAAAGCATCAAGTCTCTCCTGACGCTCTTCGGTAGATTCTTGGGATCTTATGATCCTCAATCTTTAAGCTCCTTTGGAACATTGGGAAAGATTTGACCTCTTTCTAGGCATGGTTATAGTTTTATTGTAAAGATACCTGATCAATTAAAATTCTCCCAGCTTATGTTATTTTATAAGATACAGTGAAATTAGTGATAGCTTTGATTTTGACATCAGATGTTTCTGATCTTCGATTTTTATAAGTCAACAGGAAATGCCCATCAGACCGAACAACTTTTGCTAAGACGTCATTCCTATATGTGTCATGGTGTAGCTGGGCTCTTGGAGTTCCACATCAGGTGTTCCAGATCTTCAAATTTATTCTCACAGCAGAAAATGCTTATCACGTGGAACAATTTTTGCTATGGTACCATTTTTGTATCTCTTATAGTTTAGCTGGTCTGTTGCGGTTCTGCATCTGGTGTTCAAGTTTCCAAGATAAATTATAGCCTATATGTTGCCCAGACTTAATACCTATACAACAAAATAAAAATCATTCAAATCCGCCCAGTAGTTCCGAAGATTAGCGTGTACAAACAAACAGACAAATAGACAGAATTTTTTTTTTTGGATTCGTGCTCTATTACTGTTCCTAAACCCCCCTCAATTATTTTTTTTTTAATATATTCAATGTACAGACACAGTTTTGTTACTGTTTTATTATATGTATATATAGATATAGATAAACTGGTTTTCCTAATTTTTTTTGATAATCCATATCCATACTCCATACTTTAATAATAGGTTGGGGAAATAGTTATTTGTTATACAAGAGTGCAAAGTTGCTTTTTAACCGCGTGTTCAATTTTGATGACCGAGCAAGCGAAGGATTCTAAAATTGAATCACGAGCGCAGCGAGTGATTCAAAATTAGAATCCTGAGCGTTAGCGAGGGAATCAAAAGAGCACGAGGTGAAAAATCTTTGCACTCGAGTGCAACACGTAACTTTTCATTCCACCTCAGCGAGGAAATGACTAAATGCAAAAAAAAACGTTTACAAAGTCTGAGTTTTTAACAAATTAAAAAAAAGTTGTATGATATATTCGGCACCATAGAGGTAGCAGTAAATAGGTTTAATGTTTTTTTTTAATTCACAAACTTAGTGCACACGATGTTCTAAATTCAATTTACTTTATCCTCTAGAGAATAAAAACGGCTTTTCCACTCAGATATTGAAGATAAATTTACTTTATCCTCTAGAGAATAAAAACGGCTTTTCCACTCAGATATTGAAGATTAAAAATACTCTTTCCGAGATGGTGGGATGAAATAGTTATTTGTTATACAAGAGTATCTTGAGATTAACAGATCTAAAACCGAACGTATAAAAAGAGTTCAATATGAATCAATAAACTATAATAACTTACAGAACGATAGTAAAGAAATATTTAGCACAAAACTATTTCATGAATATGAAGAACTAGAATCTCAACTGTTGCTAATAATTGCAAAAAACAAAATACGTAAAACAAAAATGTTAAATCCTCCCTGCAAAGAGTGGATAAATAAGGACCTCATATCATTAATAAATAAAAGGAACCAACTGTGGTATAGTTTAAAACAAACACCCGAAGATGAACATTTGCGAAAAGATTTTTTAAAGCAAAGTAACCACACCTTTGTAAATATTCAATTAGCTAAAAAACAATACTACCATAAGGCCTTTGCAACCTGTCAGAAATATCCTTTAAAAATGTGGCAACTAATTAATAGACTATCAAATAATAAAACGGAATTGGCAGACCTTGGGCTTTTAAAAATCAATACCTCCAATGGTCAAATCTCAGATACTCAAGAAATTTGCGAATACTTTAACGGATTTTTTGCAACAATAGGTACTGAACTTGCAAATAAAATACCACAAAAATACCATAACAACTTAACTCAGACATTAACATATAATAAACCTAAAAATAACAATTCTGAGTTATCAAATTTAAAACCAACCACTGCAAACGAGGTATTGAAAATAATAAGAAATCTAAATTCTAACACTAGCTCCGGTTTAGATGGCATTAGTACGAAATCCATAAAATGTATTAAAGACAATATAGCGGAAAGCTTAGCAAACTGTATTAATAAATGCTTAAGCGAAGGCTATTTCCCCAACCGCCTTAAAATTGCAAAGGTTAGCCCAATCTTTAAATCAGGTAGCAAACTGGACCCTAGTAACTATCGACCTATATCAGTACTACCAGTGGTTTCGAAAATATATGAAAAAATTCTACATAAACAATTGTATGAATACTTAACTAAAATTGATTACCTATACAAAAAGCAATACGGTTTCCGCCCCAAATCGAACACTGTTTCTGCAACTGTTGACTTGGTAACTGATATTAGACGTAACATTGATCAGAAAAAGTTTACTTTAGGAATTTTTATTGACTTAAAAAAGGCATTCGACACCGTTAGCCACGACATATTACTATCAAAACTAAAGGACATAGGTATAACTGGTAAAGCATACGATATTTTTAAATCATACCTTACAGACAGATCTCAAGTTGTCAAAATTAATGACCACCAAAGTGGCCCTCAATCGATTACCTGTGGCATTCCTCAGGGTTCAATTTTGGGACCCTTGTTGTTCCTTATTTATGTCAATAACATACATGAAATTGGACTAAAGGGAGATATAACTTTATATGCCGATGATACTAGCCTGTTTTATTCTGGTTACTCTTTAGAAACAGTAATGAGTCAAGCTCAACATGATCTACACCTGCTACACATCTGGTTACAATCAAATTTGCTTACTATTAATGCCACAAAAACGAAATACATTATATTCTCTGCTAAAAACAAAAAAATTGAAAATTATAGTCCTCTTACTATTAATGGTGAAAAGATAACTAAAGTTAACAATGAAAAATATCTAGGCCTTGTTCTTGATAGCCAGCTTACTTGGAAACCTCAAATCGAAAAAATCCGTAATAAAATAAATTCACTAATAGGCGCGCTAAGAGGTATAGCGAAATGTCTCCCTAAACATGTCCGATACATAATATATAACTCCTTGGTCAAGTCTCGTATAGATTATTTGGTAGAGGTTTGGGGTTCAGCAACTAAATCAAGCTTACAAAAACTGCAGATTGCACAAAATAGAATCATTAAAACATTATTTCAGTACGATTATCTAACACCAACTATTAAAATTTATAAAGAAACGAAACTATTCAATCTGGCTCAAACACATAAATATAATACATGTATTTTTATTAGAAAAATCCTTACTAAAGATATCCATTCACAAATTACATTCACAAAAAAGATAGATTACCATAAACTCATGACAAGGCAGGCCAATAATCTGTGTTTAGTAAGCCATAGAACGAACTACGGAAAAAAGAGTATTCTATATGATGGGGCCCAAACCTACAACGAGTTACCTAAAAGTATAAAAGAAGCAAAATCTCTGTTTACATTTAAAAAGCTATTGAAAAGCCACATTTTAAAGGATTTTTCATTAATCAGAGCTACCAATTACTAATTTACATTGTTACACAAAAAATCCAAACAAAAACAAAAAAAAAAAAAAAAACACAAAATCCATTCTTATATATAAGTATACATATATATAATAAACTAGCTGACCCGACAGACGTTGTCCTGTCCCTACCTACCTACTTACCTGCCTATTTACCTACACCTACCCTATCTTTCGAGTTGGATCAAACTGCACACGGTGTACAAATTTCATTAAAATCGGTTCAGTAGTTTAGGAGTCCATCGCGGACAAACATCGTGACAGGAGATTTATATATATTAGGATAATATGATACTATACGCATAGGTACATTATTAATATCAAAACCCTACACACCAACTAACGTTAATACATATAAACAAAATACATATATACACACCACTATACTTTAATCTACAAAAGATTATGTTTAAATAAATACGTTTCCAAATAATAATTATTTAATTTATGCAATATGTATTTGACACTACACTAATATATACTAGGTACATTAAAATAATATAATATATTGATTCATAACAAACAACAACAACAAAACAAACTCAAGTAATCATAATAAATAAACTGTATGTAGTTATATATCATAACATAACAATAATAAGTTAGAATATAAATTTACGAACACAATATTAATAGCTATCTAATTAGGTACTTTAACGCAGTGAAACAGTCACTGTGTCATGAGCCTTAATAAACATGTATTGTATCCCTTATTTACACATACCCACTGGCGAGGCGCATAAGATGTCGTGCACTTCGTTTCTTAGGAACAATTTTCTGCAACTACCCTTGTACTACTAAAACTGTTAACTATTAGTTACGAAATTTCAATGTAATTTGTCATAGTACTAACCCGCTACGCCAATCGGCTTCATATAATTTTAAATCATAATATTGTATTTTCTCTGTAAGTGATTATGTAAATCTTTTGAGAAAATAAATGTCTAAAACCGTAAAACCGTAAGAGTGCAAAGTTGCTTTTTAACCGCGTGTTCAATTTTGATGACCGAGCAAGCGAAGGATTCTAAAATTGAATCACGAGCGCAGCGAGTGATTCAAAATTAGAATCCTGAGCGTTAGCGAGGGAATCAAAAGAGCACGAGGTGAAAAATCTTTGCACTCGAGTGCAACACGTAACTTTTCATTCCACCTCAGCGAGGAAATGACTAAATGCAAAAAAAAACGTTTACAAAGTCTGAGTTTTTAACAAATTAAAAAAAAGTTGTATGATATATTCGGCACCATAGAGGTAGCAGTAAATAGGTTTAATGTTTTTTTTAATTCACAAACTTAGTGCACACGATGTTCTAAATTCAATTTACTTTATCCTCTAGAGAATAAAAACGGCTTTTCCACTCAGATATTGAAGATAAATTTACTTTATCCTCTAGAGAATAAAAACGGCTTTTCCACTCAGATATTGAAGATTAAAAATACTCTACTGCGAACAACTGATGAGATTAAAGCAAGAAGTTGAGAGAAAGCGGCCGGAATTAATCAACAGAAGGGGTGTGGTTTTTCATCATAATAACGCTAGACCTCACACATCTTTAGCCACTCAGCAAAAATTAAGAGAGTTTGGCTGGGAGGTGTTAATGCATCCGCCGTATAGTCCTGACCTTGCACCTTCAGATTTCCACCTGTTTCGGTCTCTTCAGAATTCTTTAGGCAGTGTCAGGTTAACATCACGAGAGGACTGCCAAAACCACTTGTCGCGGTATTTTGATCAGAAGTCCCAAAATTTCTATAGCAATGGGATCATGTCCCTACCTACAAGATGGCAAAAAGTTATCGAACAAAATGGTACCGACATACTTTAGTTAAATGTAAATATAAACTATATTAAAAAATGTTCTGAATTTTCTTAAAAAATGCGAAGAAACTTTTTCCCCAACCTAATATTATAAATGAGAAAGTAACTCTGTCTGTTACGCTTTCACGGTGAAATGGCCGTACCGATTTTGGTGAAATTTGATTAGAAAATAACTTGGACTCTGGAGAAGGAGATATACTACTTTTTAATCTGTGACTTCGTCTGCATCCGCGATAACCGACATTCACGCGGACGAAGTCGCGGGCAAAAGCTAGTTCACCATAACGATAGAATTCCTAAAAAACTGTCCAATCTTATCTATGACTGTCTTGTCCTATATCTATAACTATCAGGAAAACAGAAATGAACTGTAAATAGTTGCTTATCCGATACTACCTACTTAGCTCTGTACACGTAACCCGTCTAAGCTCATGTAGTCTATAATTTTTACGGTCTCTTAAAAAATGTGCATTATGTGGTATCGATATTTTCCGTTAGCTAATACCCATCACTATCCACACCTTGACCATTGGGTGCATTTCGAGGAATACTTTAGGTGCGCTTCGTTGGGTGCGTTTCAAAATGGGTGCGCTTCGAGGAATATCCCCTTAACACGTTGAGTGCGAAACCAGGTCCAAAAGATCTGGTCTATATCTCGCTTTAAGTGCGGCTAAGAAAAGTATAGACTTCTCTGTCGTGCGAAGGGCATAACTTCAATTTGTTTCGGTGTAGGAAAATAAGATCATAATAAATTTATCTTTCAGAACCCGCACCAAAACCAGATAAAGGAGTAAAGAAGAGAAATTGTGCCGGATGTTATGCAAAACTCCGAACCTATTTACAAGTCGCCAATCTGACAGAAAAGTAAACAAAATATTACTGAATGTGAGTAATGTAAAAGACACTTCTGTTTGGACTGCTGCAATGAAATACATTTCCTCCGCTTCTCTCACGTTTTTTCTTACATTAAAACTTAATAAAACTATCGATATTTTTATTTGTCATCCCTAAAAAATAATAAATAAATAAATAAATAAATTGTTTATTTCTCACCACAATTTTTTTTACAATATTTAGAACTTAATTTCGTAAAACTTAGTTACAAGCAATATTTTATATTTAAAACATACAATATGCTGTGGTGGCTGTGATAATTGCTTAAAAGTATTGACCCTATCCCCTGAACTAGGTGGTAACCTGTATCTCAGGGGGTAGTGTTCAGTCATGAGTTAAGTCTACAATATTTACCGAGTGCCACTACAATTTATTTTTCATCCCACCATCTCGGAAAGAGTATTTTTAATCTTCAATATCTGAGTGGAAAAGCCGTTTTTATTCTCTAGAGGATAAAGTAAATTTATCTTCAATATCTGAGTGGAAAAGCCGTTTTTATTCTCTAGAGGATAAAGTAAATTGAATTTAGAACATCGTGTGCACTAAGTTTGTGAATTAAAAAAAAACATTAAACCTATTTACTGCTACCTCTATGGTGCCGAATACACGCATACAACTTTTTTTTAATTTGTTAAAAACTCAGACTTTGTAAACGTTTTTTTTTTGCATTTAGTCATTTCCTCGCTGAGGTGGAATGAAAAGTTACGTGTTGCACTCGAGTGCAAAGATTTTTCACCTCGTGCTCTTTTGATTCCCTCGCTAACGCTCAGGATTCTAATTTTGAATCACTCGCTGCGCTCGTGATTCAATTTTAGAATCCTTCGCTTGCTCGGTCATCAAAATTGAACACGCGGTTAAAAAGCAACTTTGCACTCTTGTATAACAAATAACTATTATTCGATAATTAATATTTGGGTATTTTTGAGCATGTGGTATGTGAAAAAGTAGGTATGCTATGTAAGTTCTACGATGAAGAGTGGTGTTTAAGTGTAAAGTAGGTAGGTGTGACGTGTATTATGAAGTGTGAGGTGTGTAAGTGTAAATATGTGTGGGGAGGAATGTATGTAAATGTATGGATAGAGTGTAGGACGTAGGTGGATGTGATTGTTTGGGTTATGTAATAAAAGTAATGAGATTTTCAGTTTCCAAGTAATCCAATTGCAATAACCACCTCTTAACCGCATCTTTTACATAAAATGTGCTTAGTTTAATTGTATTGTTTTTTGTGTTAATTTTACTGTATAGGTAAGAACTTAGAACAAAGTATTGTCTTTTAGCGAAAGATGTGTTGTGTGAAACACTGGGACAGGCTGGTGAGTTTCTTCGTCTGCCAGCATCGGGCAGGGCCACAGTTCGATGCCTTCTTAAGATGGATTGGAGCACAAAGAGCTTACGAACAGTAAGAACCTTACAGTCTAAGTACAGTTGCCCAGTAGGGTATCGATATGGCTTTTTCATAATGACCTTAAGAACAGCTCTTTGGGCTCTCTCCAAGGGAAGAAACAAGGTCTTAGCTGCTCCAACCCCATACCGGGATACAATAGCTGATCACAGACTGGCATAGCGCAATGAATATTTTTATAAGTAGCTCTTGTGATACTGATTCTCTAAGAGATTTGAACAGATAAATCAGAGTTCTTAACCTAGCAATAACCTTCCTTAGCTGTTTGTCCCACCGTAGTTGATCATCAATTTGCACTCCAAGGTATCTAACAACACTGGCTGGAGTAAGAGTCTGGCATTGGCAGGTCTGTGTATTGTCCCAACATGTATGTGCAATTATGCTATACTCTTCCGATGGTTTGTTATTTTTTCTTATCGTAAATGTTATATAATTAGTTTTTTTAATATTTAGTGTCAGAAGGTTAAGGTGTAACCAGTTCATTATTCGTCTAAGACACTCTTCGGCCTTCACTTTTACGAATTCCCAGCTGTGTCCGTACACTATAATAGCAGTGTCATCTGCGTACGTAAACATAGTTGCATTCGAGAGTAACATTTTGCAGAGGTCATTAATGTATATTTTAAACAGTGTAGGTCCTAGAACACTACCTTGTGGCACACCGAAGGTGACAATTTGTTCGTCACTGAGTAGCGAATTAATTATAACCTGTTGTGTCCTATTTGTTAGATAACTCTTGAAAATCGAAAGAGATACACCCCTGATTCCTATTTGTTCAAGTTTGGTGAGCAGGATGGGGACAGAGACCGTGTCAAATGCCTTCGCTAAATCTAGGAAGACGCCAAGACATTTGTTTTTTGTATCCAGTTATCTTGCAACGAACTGTGTCAAATCTAGTACGGCATCTTCGGTGGATATGCCGCGACGGAAACCATACTGATTTTTAGCAATAATGTTGTATTTGTCCAGAAAACTGTTTAACCTTGAGTTCAGAATTTTTTCAAGAATTTTGGACAGCGCGGGTAGTACGGATATTGGCCTATAATGCACAAAACTTACCTTATTCAGTGCTGCAGTGCGATTCTGTAAGAATTCACCCGCGAATTCGAATCCTATCTCATTTCCGATTTCATTTACTATACAATAGTAACATAATAATAGTTCGCTTCACCTATATTGTTTAACATTTTCATGTATTATGTTGCCAAGACGAGACCATATTATGGTTCGCACTGTTAAAAAGTCATCAGGATCTCATGTAGAGCCAAGATTCTAACTCTACAAGCCCTAATAATTTCACAAACTCTACATCTTAGTCAAAGTATGTGGCATGGCCGGTGAATACATTTTTCGCATTTCCCTTAGATGACCGCCAAGCCACATATAAAGTGCAGAGTTTGTGAAGTTAGAACTTGTAGAGCTATGGCGTGTAGAGTTAGAAGCTAGGCTCTACATGAGATCTGTAGGTCGATTCTGTAAAATTCAAACAACAACTCGCATCTCACATCGCTATTCACTCTCACTTCGCATAAGGTTCAAAATGACCTTGATATATTTGACAGTTTGAATCGGGTTCGAGTGCTAAGTGTGCGTCGGAATTACAGGAAAATTACCTTACAGAATGCCACTTCTTATGTCATTTCATACTTTATCTGTCAAAACCTCCTTGTCAATTTAGTTCAACTCGCTGACACGCTCGCAAGGGTGGCGCTAGTGTAAATCCGAATTATTAACCGAGTTTTTAGAATGCCAATCAAGAAACTCACAGCGGATTCAGATTCGAAGTTTAGAATGCGGTCTTACAGAATGACACCCCTGATAACTTTTGAACAGTGCGAGCCATATGGTCTCGTCTTGGCAACATTTAACATGAAAATCTTTTTAGTGGGAATTCACTTCCTTTTGTAGTTTTGGTTATTTTTTTCTAGTTTTAGATTTTTTTTTATTTGGTTTCTAATACAAGCTTACATACCAAATTTCAGCTTTCTCGGACTGATGATCAGTGAGTGAATCAGTGACGAAATCAGGGTTTTAGATATATAGTATTTATGCATATCTTATATATAAAAATCTTCTGTGCGTGTGTATGAAAGTGAACTCCTTCTAAACGGCTGAATTTTTCCTGTGTGTGGTCCAGTGGATTCGAGAATGGTTTAGATTCACAATTGGACCCGGTAGGTGGCGCTGCAGTCGAGTTGTAGGACTTCTTAGATGTATGCCACCCGGTACTAGGAGCGCATAACTTAGTAGTCCTTATCTTCTTATTTTCAGGGCAGGACAAGGTCTGCCGGGCCCGCTAGTAAAGTACATATATGTATATAATATGTATCTAAAGTATAGCTATGCAATTAAAACTTTATATGTTTAATTAGTCCACTATTGATATCATATCCCGAGAATTTTGTTTATCTGGTATAACCGAAACCTAAGTTATGAGGGTTAAAAAACGACAAAGCGCTTCGAGAAAAGGTAGGTAGTGCGTGTGTGCCTTGCGCTTCGCTTGGCTCGTCTTGACGGGGGCACTACTTCATTAAATACAAAAACACATTTGCTCGACCTGAGGATTGAATCCAAGCCCTTACGCGCAGCATTTGCGCCTGCAACCACTATACCAGCCAATCAATCATGTAGGAAGTGTTACCATGAAATTAGAGATTTTGTAGGAAAAGCTGATCGATCAAACGAAGGCTTTACGATAACAATCAAGGTTTACTTACAATAAAGGGAAGATAAAAACGGAAGCGAGGAAGACGTCAAATTAATTTCCGGTCGCTACTTCATTTCGAAAAAAGAATTTTATGTACGGACACGGTGGAAATTAAATTTCGTTGTTGTTTTTTTATTGTTTTTTAAGAAGATATTGGTCGTTGTTTTGAGTTATTGATGATAGTGACCATTCATTCAATTATTTTATTTATGTTTAAAAATGTTCAGACTCACTAACTATCAGATAAGTAGGTAAATTTAAAATGTTTATTTATTTTTGCAGAATTTTTGGTGTAAAAAACAGTCAAAATACGAAACACTACGCTGCGCTCCAAAACAGGAATCTTAGACGTGAGCAAAAAGGCTGCCCGGCTCAAATGCAATTTGGCGGGTCACGTCAGTCGCATGCACAGTGGCCGCTGGGCAAAGGCTTCAACGCAATGGGTGCCTGAAGATGGTCGGCGTCGCTGAGGTCGGTCCAGGAAGAGGTAGCGAGATGATCTAGACGCGTACTGCGAGGGCCGGTTCAAGATGGCGCAAGAAAAGAATTCCTGGAAAGACTCGGGCCTTTGCCCGGGCAAGCAATGGGACACAATGGGCTAGTAAAAAAAATTGCTACACAACGTCGTACCTAATTCTGCTTGCTTTTTGGGCATTTGTCCTATTGAGAGCTATGCGGACAAGTTTTTTGATGGCCTATGAGCTTCCCTCACATTTGTACATAACATTTTTTATTACCGAGGATGGGCGACTAATTCTATCCATGACGTAAACCGTTAGTCATGGCGTCGTAGTTCCTTGATAGTCGTTATTGATACTCAGAAGTCAGAAAACTCGGCAGAAGAAAGATGATGATGGTTGACTTCATGTGGAGGATAAGGACGTGGATATCTAGGTGTTACCTCAGATATTGCCTTCTCTCCATCCTAGAGACTATAAAAGCTTCATGTGCCTTTGACTGTACTTAAAATTCATACTTTTCCTATTCACCATATATCAACACGGCCCTAGGCCTAGGCAGACGACGCACTAGGCGGTGACACTTCGCCGTATCCGATAACCGACATTCACGCAGACGAAGTCACGAGTAAAATCTAGTCTTCTAATAAATACCTGTTACAATTGAACCACTTCGATTATTTAACTGTAGCTAAATTCACGCGTGCGAATTATTTCGTTCGATTGATCGTAGCGACCTGAATACCTATCCCTGACCGGTTGCGTACACGCATGATCTGTGAACGTTCTTTGTTTACTGGGTGTGATAGTTACGTGGTTAAGTAGTAGCTTGTTCAGTATCGGTAACTAGTTGGTATTAACCGGTATTTAATTTTTGGGTGTATTATGTACCGAATTACTAGTTCACCAAGTGTAAAATAGATTTTTGATATTCTTAAATTGTTATTAAGTGCAACTTAAAACCACAATTAAATAAATATAGAACTTATAAATAAATATATGAAGTATCTAGTCGTCCGCTAAACGGATGTATAAAATTAATTAGTCGTCCGTTTAGCGAACGAATAAAATTAATTAGTCGTTCGATAATCGGCTGATAAGGTTAAAATTAATTATACTACGTATACGGTATATTAGGTAATCCTTCTAGGGCAGATCCGACATGGTTAAGTTAGGTTAGAACTGTGACCCTATACCAAATCGTTTTTTATTTGTTGCCCTCGTCGATTAATTAATTTTATTCATCCGTTTAGCAGACGACTACCAACAGCCATAAATATAATTATATTATGAACGAACGATTAAAAAAGGACTTTTGGGCATCTTTCCCATTGATAACTTGAAGACTGGGGAAGGACATAGGCTACTTTTTAATCCGCGACTTCATCTGCATCCGCGATAACCGACATTCACTCGGACGAAGTCGCGGGCAAAAGCTAGTACTTAATAGTTTTATGAAAATGCGATACTGCTTGACAGCCTCTTAAACATCGCTTGCTGTTATACTTGGCTTTAGTATTAAATAATTTAGGACCAAGGTTAAAGAGTAATTCTCAATAATTATTGATAACTTGCAACACTGATAACTTTATTATAAGTAAATGCTTATATCCGTTGGTATTCAATAGAGGCTTACAAAGATGTATAATCGATGATTTAGTTTATTATTAAGGCGTAATATGGCATAACATGTTAGCTAAGAACATGAATTATAATCATCCTTTTTGTTTCACAAAAAAAAACTAAATAAAAAATAATATTTTCGTAAAACAGTATTTGGACTCCCGTTGATGTCTTTTATAAGGACGATTTAACGAATTCCTGTTTTATTATTATTTTAGTTTTTTTCACTTTGTTTTCAACGTTTTGTATTTATTCTAGTGTATTTTTAATATATGCTAGATTTTAGTATGTTTAAATTAATTCATAGTGTTCTTATTTTTTTTCCTATTATTCATTAGTTCCAAGAATCTTTCAGAATTCGAGGAATATGTTACGTAATAAATAATTTTTACGACTTTTTTTTTTACTATGAAGACAGTTAAACAGTTTAATTATAACATAACAAAAACTGTGAATTTTTATGCTTTAGCTTTATAAACAACCTAGAAAATATTTTTTTTTGCAGCTCATCAAGTTTCGAGATTCATTCATCATTTTTGTGTTAAAATGGTGTTAAAAACAATAACTTTAATATGTATACAATGGTATATAGGTATACAATGTCTTGCAATTAATTTGTAGTCCAACATTATTAATTGCATTTTTAAGGAAATCAGTTGTTTTCGTAACCCCAGACATTTCCACAGTATGTTATGGAATAACTCCATTGTAAACAGTTTATGAATTTTGAATATCATTATAATAAATAAATAACCGAATCTAAATATATGTATCTAACAGTGCCAAGTTCCAACAACCACAGAATGAAAAACCAAAGACTAACGGGAAACGGGTCCCGATCCAGCAGGTAATATTCAGGTTCCATTTTCAAAAAGCCGTCGCGCCCCACTCTTGAAAAGCGAAGGTTTTATTACGTGGGGAGGCGCGCGCGCTTGCCAGTCTCCCGCTCGCCGTCGCAAGCGCCGTACGCGCCGCGCGGCATTAGTTTTCCCACACACACGGAAAAATTGTGTCGCGAGTGCGTTTGAACGTTTAAAAAAAAGACCCTGTGCCCATTCACCCAATGAAGGATTATGTGCATGGCTGACAAGTGCTTCAACTGTGATTTTCTCTACGTCAGTGCCCCCGGCCCTCCCTCACTACGTTAACCCTTACTCGGTGAGTATCTATAAGTTATTATGCAACTCGGAACCGATACTGAAAGTTGCGAAAGGATTTTTGTTGAAATTTCCGCTCGGGGCGCTAATGGAGCCTTATTAGAATATACTTAAATAAAATGCAATATACGTACGACCACTTATGTACGAGTATTTGTATGAAATGACTGTTCGATATTGATCCGGTTCCTTTTGATATCTAATTTTATTTAATAGGTTTTCCGTCTGATTGGTAAGGTCAACGTTGTGTAAACTTGTAAATGCTATCTATATTATATTCAATTTTTGAAAAAAAAAATCAAATGGTATGTAAAAAAAATATCGTAAAAACGAATAAACATTTTTTTTTCTGAGCCTGTTCGAAAAACAAAACATTTAAAAGTTAATAAAATCAGGTGTTACAAACATTAGCATATTCAATTTATGAACAAAAGGAAATCTGACACCCTTATGTGCTACTATTGTTACACACTTAATATTCGCTCGAACGTAAAACGATTACATATCAACATACATAGTTTGAGCGCTTACCCAACACCAACAAGATAGTTAAGCAATTACTTCAATAAACAGTGTTTGTAAAGAAAAATGCAATCAGTATACCTCCGTAGTTAAGTGTTTAACTGAGATAATTATTCGCAAAAAACTTGATACAGGTAGATAGGTAGGAATTTAATGGTTTGAATTTGTAGGTAATTATACTTAATACTAAATACGTATATTTCGACCAACAAAGGACCATAGCAAACACGTTACACAATAAAATAATAACAAATACACAAACAATTAAAAATATCACATACACAATATTAATTGAATTACACGTATGTCTGACAATCGAACAATAATATAATTAGATTTGCTAATGACTCTGCAGAGTTGAAGGTAACCTAATTCAGTGCATTCAGTTCATTCATTTAAAATTGGAATAAAGACGATTCTGTCAATATGAATTAGACAAAAAGCGAGATCTGCTGTGCTATTCTGTAAAAATATGCTTCCTGTGAAATTAAGTGATCTACCCAATCCATTTAAATTGATCGAGAGAGAGTTTTACTGAATAGAACAAATAAAAATGGAACTAACATGCGTTCCCAGTATGTTGATTTTTTGTTTAAATGGTTATTAAGATAAAAAATGTACATCATACCTATACAAGAATTTGATAGTGTAGGCAATAAAATTGAAGGAACTAAAGCTAAGTGATATTAATGGTATTATAGGTACCTACAAAGAGTATGAATCACTTTTAGAATTATCTTTGTTTATCTCACAAGAGTCTGTAAGTGATACTAGTAACTTAAAACTATTTATTTAAGGTTTATATTCCTATTTCATGTTTTTTTTTAAATCTAAGTTAATCTTGGACATCACTGACATTGGTGAAGGAAAACATTGTGAGGATAACTAAGGGGCTATTAACGACTTTTACAGATTTTGAACTGACAATCACGTCAAAATGTGTAGTATAAATGATTTGAAAAAAATATATGTTAAACTAGAACTTTCTCTTAATCATTTAGTATGTGAATATTTTTGATTATATTCATATTAAATAGTTTAACTAACTCGTGAAGTTGTGTCTGACGCGGACAAAACATTGACAATCGCACAAAATCTACCAGGTATAATTAAACGAAACTTACACCATCTTACAGACAATTTTATTATCTATCTTTTAGTATGCGCCTTTTTTTTAAGTTAAATCTTTTATTGAATTTTTTCGACTAAACTTTGAGAGTTTTGGACGCAGCGCATACGATTATCTGGTCGCTCAAGGTCGCCGGCGTATATCGTCGCCTTAATATAAGCCTGAAATCGCCAATCCGTCTTGAGCCAACGTGGTGATCAATTACGTGTCTCCTCTGTATTTGAAAAAGAGTTGTAGGCTGGTATTATTATCATATTGTTTATGGTATACGTTAAAGTACAATTTTAATTGTTATTACAAGCATTTATTTATGCACAATATTTACAAAATAATAAATACTTTAACTTAAAGTAATTAAAGTAAATAAGAAATATAAAATGGCATAAAAAAATTTCGTTATTATTTATTAATCAATAATATAGAAGAATATATTATTTATAATAATAATATCATACAAGAATAGGTTTCTTAAGTATATTCTAATATTTAGTCGCGACAAAAACACATTAGGAAAAAAGTAATCAGCCATTTATGTCACATTGTCAAATACGTTAAGTTTTATATTTATAGTTTTTCATTTTGCCAACACCCATCGAGTTACAATAGTAGGTACCTAATAACTTAGAGAAAAATATTGATCGCAAGATGCGAGTTTCGTTTAAATAACAAAACATATAATAATAAATATAGGTACCTATCTTTAATCGAAAAAAAATGTCGTTTCTAATGTAATTTAAAATATTTTATTGATTCTATAATCCGGTCACTAGTTAAACCTGTATGGCAACCTTTGAACTATAAAGGTGCTTATATCATGTGCGAATTTGCAATTTTTTTATAAATTTGTGTTTTTTTTTATTTTTACAAAACATTTTCATGGTTAAAAGTGTCGATGGAAATAACAATGTTTTTTCAAAAAAAAACTTTGCAATTGTGTTTTTGTATTATTACCAAAACAGAATATTTCAAAGTGAGGACTCTGAATTACTCCTTCATCATGAGTGTGTTAAATCTCACATACGCAAATAACCAGATCAGACTTTGCAGAAATTCGAGATAATTTATTGATAATGTATTAGCGATATGGGAAACTTACTATTGCCTAAAAGTTCAATCATCATCAATTTGACTGTAAAATGTCACCCTTTATTTGGTTCTCCTCACAAACTTGATTCTCGTCATAAACTTGACTCTTCTCATAAACTTGGTAAGTCAATGGGCACAGAAGTTTATATTATTGTTTTGTGAACAAACAATTACTATTTTGACGCTATAATGACATAATATCGGTGACGATGCTTGTTTTATGTTTGGAACTGCGATTTGAATTGTTGAAAAAAAATTGTTGAAGATTGTTAAAAAAAAGTGGAAAACCCGTGTTAGAATTAAGCGTTGATGAGTGATTCGACCGTGGTTTTAGGAGATAAAATTCTAACTAAGAAAATATTAGAACAGATTTGTTTATTTGTTTTTGAAAATGAATTTCATATCAGCCACATTTCTGCATCCGATTACACTGAAAGTCGACCCCAACATAGTCTAGAAAAGCCTAGGCTAGATGATAATGAATCTTTTTGAAGCTTTTTTTATAAATTTATTTTTTCTGTTGATAATAACACAAATTTATTTGTCAAAGGTCTTTCAAGTTAACTTCTTGCATTTCTAAGCATGTTTACTGTAGTGAATTTAGGAACCTTACCTTTTTTATTGTATTTATTGTAGCAGTTTTTGAAATAACCATTTAAAGAATAGATCCTAATTATGTGATGCATTTAATTATTTATTTATTTTAAATATATTATTTATTTTAATTTATAAAAAAAATGGGATGATTGTGAATGAGTCTTAATGCCGGTGTCGTTTGGCTCCAAAGTGTTGACTTCGTCTGTCTTGTATAAATATTTAAGGACCGGTGGTGTCAAGCGGATTCTGCTGTTTGGACAATTCGCGTTACATCATCATTAATAGGGCAATAATATACGATATTTCCTTCGTAAGGAGAACAAGCCTAAAGTACTACATAGAATTTCAGTAGTCGATTAACTAAATGTGGACGGGCACGTACCTATTCTCCTTTCATTTGAATAATTATACGTCATGCTAAATCAATTGATTAAAAAAAAACTTTTGATGGGCATTTTCGACAAAAAATAATACAATTTTGAAATGGCCAACTGTTTATTAACTTGCTCAACAGAATACCAACAAATTCAGACCACAACCGTTTTAAAGAAAAATAAAGCTACATATTATATGAATTTTAGTCCAAAATGAAAATTTTAATTTTTTATTTACATTCAACAAGATTTTTCCCAAAAACAAAAATAACTCTGTTCTTTCTGTAAATAATAATAGTTGATAGTCTAATCTGATCTTAAGATGAGGCCAATGATCGGTGATTGGTCAATTCATAGACAAGTAATTTCCACAAAAAACATCTATAATAAACATCATTTCGGCGATAACCTTTAATGGTGTAAGTTCATGACATCGCAGCTTTATGATTTACGGTAATGTCTGACAGCCTGTTTTGGTTAATCGGTTAGGTATATTATGTAGTTAGGTTTAATATCATAATTATATTATTGGAGGTTTCAGGAATTATGTTTCATGGGAGATGGGGCTGGTGGCGGTAAGATAGGTAACCCCGCATTCGTTTAGACTGTAAGCTGACCCTCAAATAGGCGGGAAAAAAGCTAGGCAGATTACGGGCAATAATTGGGTTCTAGGTATTGCGAATGTTCATCATCAGCCTAAAGACGTCCACTGTTGAACAAAGATCTCCCCCATAAGGGGGTTGGGTTGGGGATTATGCCACGCTTGGCACGCGTCTTGGGGATCGCAGTGAAGTTGTTAAGTACACAGAAGCCGCTGCTGCCCGACTTCCGTATTTTCCCTTAATCGCCTTCGACGACACCCTCGGGATGAAAATTTGCTATTCTAGCCCGGACACCCCACGGGGCGAATGTTATGTACTAGGTAAGTATTTTTCTATTAAAGCAATAGAAAACTTACATTAGCGTTTTTTATAAATTAATAGATGTTATTTCGTTGAAATTAATATATCGCATAGTTAAGCATAGTTTTACTATAGGTACACAATATATAGGGTGACTGGTAATTAGTGTACGATACTTAAACACGTGATTGTGTTCATGATAACAAACAACTTTCCCGAAGAAAAAATATTTTTGGTACTGGTTCACTTATCACAATAACACAACAGCCGTATGAAATTAACGCGCGCGCACGCCTGTCACCTAAAGTGAACCCGTACAATAATTTTTCTTCGGGAAAGTTGTTTGTTATCATGAACACAATCACGTGTTTAAGTATCGTATACTAATTACCAGTCACCCTATATTTATATATCGCTGTCTATTTGATTTATGCTTATTTTATTAAATTCCAATACATACGAAAAAATATAGACGACTTGATAATTATTGTTTGTTCTAAAATATGCAAATAGAAATAGTTATATTCTATATTTTGCATATTTTAGAACAAACAAGATCAAGACACAAAAAGGCTTAAAAAAGTACAATAAAAAAAAGGCGAACTATTTCAAACAATATTTCGTTCTGCAGAATTAATAGATTCAATTAATATTTAATAATCGTATTATAAATAATGAATTATTCATAATGTTCAACACTTAAAACTAGTTTTTTTATTTAAATAATATTATTTTAGGGTAAGTTCAGACAGAGACGCGACAATGCGTTGTTATAACATACGATAGATGCCGAACGACCACTACGATCATGGGAGAAACCAAATTAACTATTGTGTTTAAAAATGGGCTAGGTAGCAAGAAAAAAAAGCAATTTAGCTGTCAAACTAACATTAGTTGAATCGTATGTTTTATTTAAATGGTACTCATGTGATTTTAGTAATACTGTGTTAAATTCAATTTTAAGTTTGAATCGACTATCTTCATCATAATCATCATTTCAGCCGAAAGACGTCCACTGCTGGACATAGGCCTCCCCCAAAATGGGGGGTTTTGCCATAATCGCCACGCTTGGCAGGCGGGTTGGCGATCGCAGTATTGTTGTTACAAAGACACAGAGAACGCTGCTGCCCATTCTCTGGTGAGTCCCTTAGTCGCCTCTTACGACACCCGCGGGAAGGTATGGGATGGTGCTATTCTTTACGTCCGACACCACACGGACTATCTTCATGCAAATATTTAATAAAAACGCGTTCAGAAATCGCACGCCATTGCGGCAATCTGATCTTAACCTTATGTTCAGGTCAAGAGGTGAGTTGGTGAATGCTGATGTCAACTTAGAAAATACTTTATATCCATTATAAAGATAATGGCGCTAAAACTCGCAATTCTCAATGTTGAAAAAGCAGGTATTATGAATTAAATCGTTATAATTATTATCACTGGCTAGAGACATTAAGGCGTTGTTTATTTGTTTAGTTATTATTGTGATGATATTATTATGTCCACACACACCGGTACAATAGAGGTTCAATAGAATATTTCATTTCTTATAGCAATAGATAATCTCAGAAGAATAATAGAACAGTCAGTCTCATTACGTAACACTTACAAAGGCCATTCAATTATTACACCTTTTATTTTTATTTTGACAGTTATGCAGTATTGAATACGAAGTTTATATTGACGAGCAGACGATTTTTTTAAACATATAAAGCAATGCACTCGGAATTTCTTCGTTCATCTGTACTAATGATGAGAGAATAATTAATTAAAGATTGATAACATCAATAACTTTCTGCATATCAAAAATTTCAAATTTAAAGATTTAGGATCGTCTCTAGGTAAAATGTAAAAACTTCTTTCTATATTTTACGTAATAGACTAAAATATTGTCTACGTTTTCGTTTTCTCTTTAGTATTCAAAGAGTTCCTAATGTAAATGACAGTACCTACTAACGGAAGATGTGGCAATTGAAACAAAAAAACTTACAAGGAAATGGGAAATCATTAGGTTTCTCATATGGGCTAGAAGAGCTATTAGCCTAGCTCTCTCATTCAGTGTTATTTATTGTAGGTAAGTACTTTACTTTTTGCTATTTTAAACTGTGTGTCTTTGTCACTTGAGTGTTTTTTGTTAAAAACTTATTTGTAAATAAACGAATGCGCGATTGAGTTTGCTTGGAAAAACCAAAAAATAACAATAAAAAGAAGGGTCAAATTGAAAGAGAAAAAAAACTTGGCAAAGTAATCGGTGATCGTTTATTGTAAACAAATCCCAGAATTTGTAAACTTATACACCCATAAATGGAAATGCGTTGGCCCTGATCTATTTAAGATAACAAATTGTAAACACAACATAAAAGGAACGAGGAAGTCCAAAACTGTTTTAATGACAATACCAAAAGCTTTTGCGTGATCCAACTTGTGCAAAACATCGTGGAAACGGGTTATCGCTACGATTTGCACAAAAAATGTTAAGATACTGCAGAGGTTTGCACGAATAGCTACGTAATAGGTTGCATGTTATTGTTATCAATGTAGGGCCAGTTTCGTATTTAGACTAGAATGCTAAATGGTTTTTTATTATAAATTATGAAACGATTTCAGATTACCTACAAATCTGGGTCGGTTACATTAATAATTTCTAAATATAAATATTTAAATGACCGGTATAATGTACAATTAATTTTGGTTTCGAATTGCACACACTCTTGGTTATTTCTGCCCAGTTGTATTTCCACAAAACTAATCGTTGCTGTGCTAAGCACGTTCATAAATATAAATTCAGATAAAACATCATTAATAGCTTTAATTTGAGATCGAGGGTTATCTCTATGTGCGATACAAAACATAAAATGTTCATATTTAGACACATTATCTGTCACGCGTTTATCGTAACCTATATTGTTTTGGAGATATAACACGTAAACGTACAAACTTAATTTTTTTATATTCCGGGGGTAGAGTCTATGTAACACCTACATTTCACTAGTTATGTTTGCTATGTAATAAGGTGGTGAGCCTATTATAATAAAAGTAGGTTTAATACTAATATAAATGATCAGCCGTCTCCAAATTATGTCCCGTTTTTTCGAAATATGTATCTAATTAATATGGTTAAATATTTGACGCTGATTAATCATATTTCTATTCTAATCAAAAGTTTTGTATGTGTTTTGATCTGTTTTTGCTGGATTGTAATTTATCTCTATTATCTGGGGCACAAAACTAGATTCAGGGTTGCTACTGACAAATTCTTAGTGACAAAACCCATGAATACTATGGTTTGATCCAAGGGTTTAATACAAGGACTCCAACTCTACCATTAGAGCAACGAGCGCAGTCTTATATCCTTTAAAAACACTAGGTATTTAGGTTTTATGTAGTGTTGGAGAAAATAGGCACTAAAGTAAGTATACTATACTTACTTCTATTAATCACAATTCCTTTTTTACATTGTCATAATTAGCAAGGCGTTTTCATCACACTTCAGGTGTTAATCATGACAGTGACGTTCGAACGTGTCAACTGTCAAACAAAATGGCGGCTTTGACACTTTTTTATTCATCTTACGTATGTTATTACGTGATAGTGTTTGAGTTTTAGAAATTTTGTGGTTAATTATCGATTTTATTGTTTATAAGTTCAGAACTTATAGTAATTAGACTGTTTTCAATATTATATTACAGATTCTTTGCATGAGTGAAACAAAAGAAAAACATATGTATTAATGGCATGTGTTTTGACAATAAATCAATTTAAATGTCATGATTGGTACATTTATGAGGTTTTATTCTTATCAGTCCTTGGTAATTAAATGTATGATCTTTCCAAATTAAACAAAACACTCATGAGAAAAACTCTTTACGGTGAAGATCAAGCTTACAAATTAATTAATTCTGTTAATCAACTGTCTACTAATAAGAAAGAATTAGAATTAGAATTCATTTATTTGTCAGAATGTAGAAGAACATTAAAATTGCCATCTCACTCCAGCACCGGTATACAAATATTGAACTTTAGCATATAAAACGTAGTACATTGATTTATTTAGCGAAACAACAGGGACTCCTTTTTCCTTCGTCCTTGCATAGTTGTGCATCCACATTAATTAATCTTTGTAAAGTTCGGTTTATCTCAAGATAAGAACAATAAGAAACATTTAAATAACGGATGTATTTATTTAAGTGCATAGCTTTTTAATGAGCTCATGTTTATTAAACTTTAATTTTATTCTGTGACTTACGTCTAACATCGCCAACTCATTTTTTGTAAGTAGTTTTAAATATTTAGTTTGAGTTTTTGTCTTCAAAATTATGACGGCCAGTACCATTATTGACTTAAAAAAGTTATTATTAAATGTATTTTGCAGCGAAAAATATAAAACGAGGTATGTAGGTCAACCCTAATCTTGCATAAAAAAGTATAGCCCGAGCCTGTTCAGTAGAGCGTTGTATTCCGCAATGCGCCCGCGCCGCGCGTTGGCTAACTCGGCTAGCTTGAGAAACTGGCAACCCTGAAGGAAATTAGGGGACATTATCTATGCTATCATTTCTCTATAAGTAGATGCAGATTGTTAGCGAGGTCAGTGCTCTGATGAGTCTTTTGTTGTTAACTATCATGGATGTTTGAAACGAGCAGAGATACTTAGCCTAGCCAATAGACAAGTACCTACCTACGCAGGAGATATAACAGTGCACACACAGGTATACCTAGTCCCTTTTCCTTCACTCTCATAGTCCCATGGGAGGGCAATCCGACATGACCGGAGAAATCTAGTATAAGTGGTCTGTCAGGTATTGCGAGAAAGTTTTATAATTTCCCGAAAGATAATTGGGGTTGAAATTATTCTCCACTATCGCAAGAACTATACATAGATACTCATATAAAAATAGCTTAATTATGTCATAGTAATATTAGTAATATAAAGTAGATAAAACGATAACACAGTCGCCAAGGTGGTAATGGGTGTTTATTTCTGGTGTAGTATCGCCATGATGGAAGCTATTGTAATACAATGCTAAAGTCAAAGTCAAAGCCAATCATTTATTTCAATTAGACCATTAAAAGGCAGATTGGAAGTCATATATTTAAGAAAAAATTAATCTAGTTGCCCCTTCCAAAAGGTAGTTTCCCTTACTGTTATAAAATAATTGTTTATTATATTTTGCATAATTACAGGAATTATATAATTATCATACCTTAAAATTGTCATACTGAAATTAGTAACCAATTAACGACAGTAGGCAGGTAAGGTATAGTGTTACCCAGTAACTGGGTTGTGGAGGTCATAGGTACAGGCAGTGGATCCATGTAAAACATTGGTATTCGGCTGCATCCAGTAAGACTGGGATCCAACCCCAACTAAGTTGGGAAAAGGCTAGGCAGACTTCAAATAGGCCACATAATATTTATTTCAGTGACCTACGTGTGTCGTACTGCGATCGACTCTCCATAATAAGGCGTAATCATTTGAGTAGCATATGCGTGACGATTCGTTGCAAAACTATTGACTAGTTTCAAACAGTAGGTACAGTCAACAGCAAAAGTAGATGATCAAAATCAGAAATTCAATACTAATTTACTAACACTAATTTATATAATTTATTACTAGTTTATTTATTAAAAGTATGTGATTGTCACACACATACTTTTGAATCACTTCAACGCCACACAGTTCTAACGCGAACTCCGTTCATTAGTATTGAATTTCTGATTTTGATCATCTACTTTTGCTGTTGACTGTACATATGGTTTTTTTATTCGACCAGACGTGTTACCTGATTGTAACTGATCACCGTCGAAAATATTTTTGTTTTTACTTTTTGGATTTTCGGGTCGCCTGCAACACCAGAAGAGTCACGGATGTGTTGCCGGCCTTGTAACTGAAAATAGGCTCGTTTCTTAAAGGTTTCTACATCGTAGTCGTTGTCGTGTATGTACAGAGGCCAGCAATCAACATCAATCTACAACAATCTGACAAATTTCGTTGATAGATTTCCAACTTTATAACAAAAATATACGGTTCATATTCAACAATTTGGTATGGTTTGAAGTGCTGGCGTCTCTACATACTATTTTTTTTAAATTACTTACTCCTTAAAATCATGTAGTGTGGTAGTCTGACTCGTTCAGCTGCAGGATGTAAGACAAATATAACAATTTAATTTTACTTTCTGAAATATCAGTGTATTTTTTAAATAAATTATCAGATCATCTTATCTAAACAACAGCTTGCCTAACAACAGTTTTAAAACATACGAGGCTTCTCGCATACTGCGACGTCACAACAAATATGAATGGTTCATTGACACACATCACTATAGTTCCTTTGTAATGCGGAAACATTTCCTATATACTTTTTTATGATATGATTGTGATAATTATGGATTCATCATGTCAGTTTTCAACGTACGAAATCGTGAGGGTGAAAGATACCAACATTATTGGTGAGACGTGAAAGATCAGCCATGCAAAAAAAGTAAAGAGAAATCGCCCAAATTATTTGTTTGATCTCTGAACCTTGAATTTAATTTTTCTCGGTGATAGGCAGTAACAATCTTTAATAATACCTGTGGAAGTTCAAATAAAGTAAGCAACAACGTGTAATAACATAGAATTAAATATTGTAATGGCTTTCGGTAGCAATTTGATTCAATATTGTGCAGCTCTTCGAAGTTTGAAAAGTTGAAATTCCGAATTTGTAAACAAATGATTTCGTCAAGTTATAGTAATCTACTATAACTTGACGAGATTTTGTTTCACAACTCATAAATTAAATATATAAAATAAATGACTGTTTTTGAGTGTGTTGAAAAGTAAAATTAGTATATCAATTTACGTTCTGATTTTTTGACTGTCCCCTTTTGATCTCGTGGTAGCAAGCGTGACTGCTGAGCATAGGGTATTGGGTTCGCTTGCAAAGTGTTACTGGATCTTTTCCATTAGGAGCTTTTCGGTAGAAGCCCGGGGTTTGGAGACTCGGTAGTATGACACATCCGTCTCTGGTAAAGCACGACAAGCTTTTGGTCCTGCGCCTTATCTCACCTCAGTCGTGTACGATTGTCGACCCATTGGCACAGTATAAGTATTAGTACTACCGTAAAGTAGCGCTAGTAACTATTGAGAAATATTACGCGAAATAAGTCGTTTCAACGCCAGACAGTCATTAGGCGTCTGTGTAATAAAATCTTTAAATGAAATCCGCCATCTTCACGCATTTAAGTGGGCTGATTCTCAAATGCCAGATAATTTAGTCAGTAGCAGAGTTTGAGTGTTTTTTTTTCACGTTGCAAAACGTAGCATTTTGAGCCAAAGTGAACGTTCTTAGACTGTAATAGTTGACCAATCTCGAGTCGAGTTTGGTATGTTATTATTGAGAAAATACACTTTATTATGATTTGTTAGCGATGCTGTATTGTTTTAGAATGTTAGTTTGATTGTTTGACTTTTTTACTGCGTCGTAATTTTGTGTCTTGTAATTTTTTAGAGCAAGAACTTGTAGCATGTTTGTAAAAATCACTGTAATTTTGTTGTTTGTTTGTGTATGTGAGTTAACATGTTTGTAAATGCACGATACAGAAGAAATTCTGAATGTGAGACGTTTACAAAAAATTGAAGGTTACACTATTACAGTCAAAGTCGCGGGCAGATGCCAGTTATATAATATAGCACCTAACAACACGACTTTTGATGATGACACTATGGGCTTAATCTTCACTAATATTATAGGTACTTAGAGCTAAAGAACTTGTTTTTTTTTTTTGTTTGAAGGCGTTAAACACTCCGATTCTTAAATTATTTCGGTGATAGGAAGCTTATAGCCTGGGTGTTGCTCAGGAGAGTAACACCCATACTTATTAATATTATAAATGTGGACGTAACTCTATCTTTTACCTTTTCACGACGAAACAGCTGAACCGATTTTGATGAAATTTGGTATGAACATAGCTGGAACCCTGAGGAAGGACATGGGCTACTTCGTCTGCATGCGCGATTACCGACAAAATAGGGTTTTGTAGACGAAAGCTAAAGACGAAGCTATTGAAAAATAAAATCATTACACATTTTGATAATAATTTACTTCGATAGTAACGATTTGGTTCACAAGTTTTCACCTCACCCACAGCTCAATAACCGAATTGACGTAATAATGTTACCGTTTTATTGGATAGCAATAAACGCCCGCACGTTTTCGTGAACACTTACTGTTTCACTTCTGTTACTGAAATCAATTTACGATGACTTTGGTGGACTGGTTAACTTTTCAGGATGCTAGAAGTTCGTGGGATTTCTTAAAAGATAAAAGCTATATAAAAGATTGCCTTTCCACTAATAAATACTAAACTAAAATTAAAAATGTCGGTACTGTTAGGGTTGCATGCGTTTAGCGGGCTGGTTGAAACCTTTAACTTTATGGCATCGACTAAACACTCTGCATCCTTCTAGAATAATTGAATTAGTTTAAATAGTAGAATAGAATAGTTTTATAAGTATGACAGAAGGATTGTTTTTGGCCCTGACTCCTTCACAGGCACACGTATTAAATTTATTATTATATTACAGAGCACATTTTAAAGTGAAATTCTTTTAAGGCGACGATATACGCCGGCGACCTTGAGCGACCAGAGAATCGTATGCGCTGCGTCGAAAACTCTCAAAGTTCAATCGAAAAAATAAAATAAAAGATAGTATTCTTTAATTTTAAAATAGGCGTACCTATACTAAAAGATAGATAATAAAATTGTCTGTAAGATAGTAAAAGTTTCGCCTAAATATTCCTGATAGATTTTGTGTGATTATCAATGTTTTGTTCGCGTCAGACACAATTTCACGATTTAATTAAACTATTTAATATGAACTTAATTAAAAATATTCACATACTAAATGATTAAAATAATGTTCTAGTTTAACATATATTTTTTTCAAATCATTTACACTACACATTTTCACGTGATTGTCAGTTTAAATTCTGCAAAAGTCGCTTGTTAGCGCCTTAATTGCAGTTTCCCCATAGCATCCTCACACATTACGCTATATCCCGGTACCCGAAAGAGGTCCTACAGGTAAACCCCTTACAGTACTAAGCATACCTATAAATTTAAAATAAGGAGGCAACAAGATCAATTTGGTTAGTTAGTTCTTCGAAAGAAATTTCCCACCTTTAAATGCTTATTCTTTGCATAATTTAAATCAAATGAGCCAAATTACAAAACTAAAACCAGCACGCGTAAGCTTACCATCTCTAACCTTTAAACTACTAAAGATCATACAAAGAATAGACAGTATAAATCTTAAGATGTTATTGATGCACTACAAAATTACCTCATACACACCACAGACCTATGCACATGCAGACCTTACATAACATCTAACCTTTTAAGTGTATATTAAGCAATGGACGCTTCTTAAAAGCTATAATCGATGTTGCAATGCTTTCGCCGTCTACTCGACCCCCTGACACGGTAGGTTGACCTCTCTATACATTTATTTGCTCTACGTACGTATTACGATGACTGTGGGAATTTCTTGATCATTTTTTAGCAACTTTTTTACGTAATTTCGTGTCGTCTAAAGTTGATTTGTTATATGTGTAACTACGTTTTGTGTTGTATTACAAAATAGGTTTAGCAGAAGATCTAGATGTACCTATTGTGTAAATTACGGAAGTGTTTTTTTGATACTTAGTTCTGGCTAGAAAGGTTTTAAGCTGGTGTATGATTGGGGCAATTTTCTGTCTTGTAATGTACGTCTGTCTAGTTTAATTCTTAATGTCGCCCCTTCTAATCTGATATTGAGTCATGGTAGCAGATCATTTTATTAATAAAGATTTGTGTGAGTGAGATATAGATTGAATCAAATAATTTTTAAGTACAGTGTTTATAAAAGTCAAGTGCAATTCAGGTAGCAATATTATATAGACGTTCCGCCAAAGCGGAGAGGAGACTTGCTGGAATTGATCAATCAGATGCGCAGAGTGGAGACATTATGTCAAGTTCAACCAATTTGATTGGTAGATAGGAATCTACCTAGTTTTAGGATGATGCAAAACGTTCAGTTATAGGTATGCAAGTGATTTTTTTTAAATTCTTTAAGGCTAACAAGACAGATGGTGGAAAAAATACTGTTGTTATATATCAAGGGAAACCATTAATCACATTAAAAACATCAATAATATCTTCAAGATTTTTCACTTTAATAAAGTTGTTTAACTATTTGACTCAAACCACTACCAACACAACACTAATGAAAACACACAATGTGACCAACATGTAAATTAAATGTCATGTACCGACCCATAAGGACATTACAACGTAAGATAACTGTACTTGAGTCATTGACCTGAGTTCACTAGTCAACACAATACACATACAAGTATGTATGTCTGTATGTAGACGTGTCGTGAGTCCCTAATATTGAACCTCTTAGACTATAACGGGTAAAGGATAACAATAGAAGTGTTAAGAAGGACGAAATGGTGCAGTTATTCTACGTATATTTTCACGTTAGTTACTTTGCATGTAGGTGGGATTAACTGTTCAGTTGTCAAAGGATAACACAGAGGGAGTTCAGCTTTACAATATGTTACCAAAATATATTAGGGTGTTACCAGACCAATCGATCGATCGGCGATCGAGGGCATCTATCGATGGTAGAATGAATTAGTCGACGTCGATAGAGCTGCGTGATTATTATTACTGGTGGATTATAGCCGGGGTTAATTGATCAACATCGACCAATGCCATCGACCGGCAATCGATCGGTTGGTTAGTCGAACGGTATCCATTGATCAGCCGAAGCAACCAAACCAATTAATCGACGTCAATCGACGTCGATCGATGGCATCGATTGACGATCGATCGATTGGTGTAGTAACACCCTTAGAGACACCGTATCTGTATGGCTAACCAGCAATAGAGAACATTGAATCATTGAATGAATAAATTCGATACGTCGAACGATAATTTCGTCGATTCTTAAGAATATTCTTTTGTTTATTCGTTTTTATCAGATATGTTCTATTTAAGACTTTTTGTTCAGAAAATAGCTTGCAATTCTTAAACCTCCTCTGACCTCATTGTCTTTTTTTGGTGCCTATTAAATAAATGAAGTTCGGCCATTAACACCAAATAATTCTCCAGCGAGGTGGAACAGCTTAGCAGCACTCCTTACTCCAGTCCTTCTTCAACCAGTCCTCACTCACAACTGTGAGCGGAGCTTATTATATTTGCACCCCATAATTCCCGCGATCTTGGGCTTCTAGCATGCAATTCTTCTCCGATACTTTGACCAACTCCAGAGTCTTTACGCGGGAGGAAAGTAGCTCGTGACAGAACTCAGTGGAAATTGCTAGAGGAGGCCAACACTGAATTAAGCGATAGATTACAACAACACCCACATAAAAACCAATTCGGAATAAAAAGGCATTATTTTTATTATAATGACATTCAAATGAGTCTATTATTTGACACAGGCTGCATTCAATTTCCGCCATTAGTGACATCTAATTGCAAATGTCATGTTGATTGTCGAAAACTGTTACATATTACGTTTTTGGGTCTTCCTTCGATAGTTAGGTACAGTTCTGAAGATGCGACACTATCAAGAAAATAATGAAGCAATATTGCGAAGAATCACAGAGGGAGAGATATTATGCATACTGTTGAGTCAACATACAAATTTTAAACAAACTGATGACGATCATAGACAAACCGTTGCACTTAAGTACACTAGCTGCTAAAATCCATGTCAAGTGACTTATTTCCAAATAAGTGCTCTAACGGTCATAAGTGTACGCGCATGTCAATAAAAACTTGTAAGGTGTTCAAGTGTCAGAAAAGAATAGAAAATTTAAAAAGACAAGGTAAATAGAAGATCGTTTTACAAAAATACTGCGTATTACCGAGTATTTATTGGTTTAACCGTTTGTGACTCAGAAGATTCAAATTAGAGTACAGTAATATGTCGAACATGTATACACTTTGCAATAGGTCTCTAGCTATTGCAGCTTTTGCAGTATTTGTAAACAATGCTTCTAAGTACTTAAGAATACGGAAAGATTTCCTCTTAGGTTCCAGAGAAGTATATAAGAATGTTTGCCTTCATTTGCATTCATTATATCAACTATATTTACATGGTTTCGGATTTGACATGATAAGTATTTCCGTGATTGCCATAGGAAGAACTGAAGAGGATTAGTGATTCAACAACAAGAGGATACGTAGCGGTATTCAATTGTTTGGTTACAGACTCAAGATGAGTGAGTGTTTCTCTGTTAGGGTCGGTTTCCAGTCTAACCGAATGGAGCTGAGTACCAGTGTTTTGCATGGAGCGTCTGCCTATCTAAACTCCACAATCCAGTTACTAGGTAACACGATACCCCTGGTAAGACTGGTTGTCAGACTTCCTGGATTCTGACTACCATAACGACTGTCAAATATCTACGAATGATCAACGTCTTTATGTGCTTTTCGAAGCACGGAGGGGTCTCGGTATGAAACGGATGGTTACCCATCCACGGACTCACCGCAGAAAGTGTATCGATTGATCCGTAAGGCTTTTACTTAGCCACGAGCCCCTTTTCCGTTTTAAACAAAAGTAGATTTTGTCAGCGGTTTTGGCCAAATACAAATTGCTTGTTTACATGGATGATTTACTTATTCTCATTGTCACTCTCAGGTGGGTTGTAATTGAAGTTTTTATGATTGGACTAATCTGTATAAAGAAATTAAATTTACATAGAGCCGTTATTACGTTTTACATATGTAAATATTAAGAATTTCTTTACACTTCCAGTGTTTCCCTTAGCTGTACATAACAGTATTTTCAAATAGACGTGTTGGTTTTCGCACTTCTATCTACTATGCATAATCCATGCCTCTGACTGAATATATTTATTAACTTAAATTTAGGTAGTACAATGTACTGCCGTAACCTGTAACGGGATACGGTATATGGTCAATTTTGAAGTTTACTCTTTAACGTTATAATATTGTTCATAATGTAATCATTGTTGACGTGAGTGTGTGTAGTTTTATTTATTTAAACTTTTGTAACAAAAAGTACGTGGTACGCCGTCTGGTACCGGCCGCGAATAGCACCACCCCATTTCTACCCGTGGGTGTCGTAGAAAGCGACAGAGGGATATTGACCAGAAGATGGGCAGCAGCGTCTTTCTGAGTAAAATTAAACCTACTGCTATCGCCAACATGCATCGGCCAAGCATTGCGATTACGGCTAAACCCCCCCTTAGGGAGACACCTATGCCCAGCAGTAGGCGTCTAAAGCTTGACATGAATGATGAACAAAAAGTACAAAGGCGGCTTGATGCCTTAAATATTCTCTACCAGACAACCAAAGGTGGTGACAGATAACTTAGCAGGTGCAAATTATTGTGCAAGCGTATGGTATGTTGTCCACAACTCTTCGTCTCAGCGCGTATTTTGCGTAGAGAAACGCGTAACCAAGAGTAACAAAACGTAGTCTTTTTTAATTAAGGTAGAGAACTACAGGAGTAAGTAGGTAGTGTAGGTTTTTTAATTATTTTGTACATGTGTACTTACAAGTAGTTTCAATGTTATATTCTAGAATACTAGATTTTATCACGAATGTGTATGTCAATTAAATTCAGTCTTCAAGATTACTGTGTGTCGAATTTATTGTTTATGGATAAAAACAGCTTCATCACAAAAACACAGCTATACATTCAAATATTCCACTTTAGTATACCTAGATTTATCACCATTTTAAATATAAATTGTATAACCTTTTTCTACGGCTATTCGCAATGCTTTAACGTATTAAAATAATATCAGGTTGGACGTACGTTGTCGTTGTGCGAAAGAACGTCTATTTCGATAACATAGCCATGAATCAGACTACTCACTTCCTTGTTGAGGTATTATTCTATTAATAATATGTATAATAGCACGGTTGTAAATTGCAGTGACGTTATTTTCATTAAGACCGAAATATACTTACGGTCTGATGTGAGACCGAACTGCGTTGAAATGGTTGTTAAGCCAAAGACATATCATTGAAAGGTCCTTTTAAACGTCATATAAGAAAAAATTAAACGTAGTGCCCCCTTAAGTAGTTTCGTATGAAGAATAAACAAGAAACTTCATACTTACTCTTTTGCTGAAGGGACAACTATGTGACACTGACGTTTACTTGACAGTATTCCGTTGTCATTCAAATTTTTTAAATAATAAAAATACAAATGACTTTTACGTTATGGTAGTGTATGATATTTAATAGCGTAGATATACTTAATTTGTGACGTATTGCATTTTTTTTACTTTTTTCTTACCAACGTTGTTGACGTCACGAAAGATTTTGCAATTCAATTGTTTGTAATATTTCGAATCAATTAGATAAAGTTCGTCATAAAATGATATCAGCTTATTAAAAATATTAGACGAGCTTATTTAAGACGTAAAAATTTAAGGCAACGTATGTATTTTATAAACCATATTAATGCTAGTGTCTTATTTATTTATGCAAATGGCGTAACAATGAAATTATTGCTCCTATATGGCAATAAATTAAGTACCTAATGTAATATGAATGACACTGTTTTTTTTATAAGATACATTTAATTTGAACGTACACATATTTATTACAAAACTAGTTTTGAAATTGTTGTTAGCGGAGCTATTTTAATGGATCGATAATTTAGACATCCGAAATCGATGTCTAAGATATCGATTTTTAAAGAAAATAGGAGTTACGCCATGTACGGCCTATTAAAAAGAGTCGTTTTCCAAAAAGTTCGTTACATCATTATTGACTGTCTTTAAGGTGACCTCTTTCATCAAATTTCATGAAAACTGTAGCAGAAAACGTCACTAACTATCTAAGCGGCAAAGGGGGCACGCAAGAGAAAAACTGAATTAGACATTATGGTAGTGAGAATTATCGCAAGATAGTTCTTCAATAAATTGTCAAAAAACCTATTTAAGGATCCTGAAATTATTAACAAACACACATTTTGAAACTGGCGAATTGATTTGTTTTCTTGCTCTCTGAATGAATTTACAAAGATTGCATTGTATATACTATCATCCTATGCTATACGTAATAAGATTCAATTAAGTACCACGCCATCACATTGGGTTGTAACCTGTAAAGTTAGTTGTGTTTGTGATAAATAAATTAAATCGTTCCAAAACTAGCGACAATCAATGTCAAAATCTTGTCCAAAGTGTAGGTAAATAATTATATATGTATTTTTGACAGATTATGACTGCATTTAAAATACGAACGTTCATAAAAGTTACGAGAATTGCCCTCCTGAAATCAATCAAAGGTACCTAAATCTCTTTTTTTAATATAAGAAACAAAACTGAATCGAATCAATTTAAATAATCGTTTTTCTTTTAATACAATTGTTCCATAGTACCTATTAAATCTTTTTCGTGACAACATCGATAGTCAGATGTTTCTCAATTACTCGATAATGATGCGATTATATGAGATATTTCATTAATTACTTCGTAATCAATAATCGATTATTATTGTTGAAAGGTTTGAGGAAAATCTCGGTAAGTAGCGAGCAATGAAAAATGTGGAAATTGTTTGAAGTAGGAGGTGATGAAAATAAATTTGCACGATTTTTATTCTTTGTCGAAACATTTTTTTTTAACCTTGTAAAATAAAATAAAGAAAGTATACTTTACAAGTAAATTATCCAATCCAATTAATTTTAAAAGTATCAAACTATAGATCATATCCAATTTTTTATCCAACGTTTTAAAAATTATCAAAACTTAAAATCGGAGTCAAAACATTCCGTGTCATTGATTACATCAGTACCTCACTCTTATTATGATTGTGATTACACTTTACATGATTACAAGATTACATACAGAATTACAGAATATAAAATTATAACATATCCTACAAAAGGTCACGACAATTTTAAATTAATTTTACAAAATCTCTGTTGTATAACTAGTTAATTTTACATTTACCGTATTTACTGGTCAAAGTGACATTCACCGGGCATTCTGTATAACTTCCGGTAATATTAAAGTTCAGTTTTGTCTGTTTGTTCTCGTGACTGTAATGTAGGTTAGTACACGAATATTATTGCATAATGTACTTTGGTTTGCATGAAATCTATTTAGCTATCTCTGAAATGCATTTGTAACTACTTTGCCTTTAGTTTGTTATCTAAATGGAGCTAAAATTGATAGATATCAGTCTATTAATGTGAGCCACATTTACCAAAATTACTAAGTGAATTTTCTCGAGCCAAAATAATAATAATCTATACTATTAATAATATTATAAAGCTGAAGAGTTTGTTTGTTTGTTTGTTTGGTTGAACGCGCTAATCTCAGGATCTACTGGTCCGAATTGAATAATTCTTTTTGTGTTGGATAGACCATTTATCGAGGAAGGCTATAGGTCATGCGAAGCTGGGTCGGGTCGCTAGTAATAATATATATAAGGACACCACACACAAGGCCATCGGACCTCAAACTAGGCAGGCCCTGTACTATAGGTGTCAGACAGCTGATATCCTACCTACATACAAAAATATGGTTGAAAGAAAACATAATTTGTAGATAATAATTTCTTCCACTGCTTGTTTCGTACATAATTCATTTTTTGCCAGAGAGTTTGGTGGAAAGGCATGTAATTTAAAATTAGGAAATCTCTACACTACAGCAGGTTCTGAGTAAATCATCGTCATCGTAGGCTAAAAACTAAAAACTTTAATATCTTTTAAATCCCTATAAAAATAACAGCAAAAATATCAACACGAAACTTAACTCAATTCAGAATCTAAACCACATTACTACGATATAATTCACTCACGATTTCAACTAGGAACGTATCCTAATAAGTGTAACGCTGGTTGCGCGAGCGCATGAAGACGAAAGTTGGCCAGTCAGTGACGTAATCAGCCCTACTTCCGATCTCCTGACCTTTGCCTTTATTATAATTTTAAATGTTAATTGGACAAACGGGAGTAGTTACAATGTCATTTTTACGTCAAAGCTTCGAATGTTTTGATTATGTTTTTTGTTTAACAAAAGAAGCATCAAGTTGTTTGTTTTTTTTTGTTTAACTTAGTATATCGCAGTCGTTTGTCGAACTTATTCGATACATCGCCACAAAGTCATGATTTTGAGTCGAACGATTTAAAAAAAAGAACACGAAAACTGTCACATTAAAGAAAATACTAAATTGTGTAGCCAGTGATCTCATATTTACAACAAACAACTTTTATGAGCCAACAGACCCTGGAATAAGTACTGTAAAGTGAAAGAATTACCTCAAGCGACTTTGAGAGATGTTATCTACAAGTTAAGACCCAGTACTTTACATATACTTTGTAAGCATACTCATAATATGAATACGGTAATGCAAGCCTGTCTTCTTATATGAATAAGTTACTTTAGAGTACAAAGCCCCGGCGAACCTAAGGTCATCTACGGTAGAATAAGCGGTTTTTTGTTGCAACTTTTAGAGCTTCTAATTTTTTTTTTGCATATTCTGTGGAATTATTTTCAATTTGACGTTTGAATTGATTTGAGTGAAATTGGTTACTGTTGTAAAAACGTCAGAATGACCAGTCAAGACGAAAAAGTAAATAAAATTAAATAGATTCCGACAAAAAATGAAACTACACAAACTATCAATTACAGATAAAAAAATATTTTACCAATTCATAATTGTCTGTTATGAAACTAATGAAACAAATTATTGATTGAATAAATTGAATAAACAATAACGTCATAAATTAATTTATGTCCATAAAATTATCTACATTTTTTGAGCATACTTCTTGTGCAACCGAACGCTTGAGCGAGCAGCGTGGGCATCGCAGATGTTCAAAACGATATGTTGCAATTCCAATGCAAGTTATAACAAGTTTGTAGTAAATAGAGGTGTTGTGCAACAAGCATTGTATTGCGAATCGCTCGGATTCACACCGTCCGTGTCGATGTCATTTGTTTTCTTGGTGACAGATCCGATTTAGTGTTGTCACGTTCGAAATAAACCTACGTGGTTTGTTTGTTCTTTTTTTTTTGTTCACACTTCGCGTTCATTGATGGATTACATTGATGTATTTTTTTTGGTTCAGTTTACTTTGAATTTTACAAGGTAATGGGAAACCCATGTCACTGCTAGATATTTCTGGTAATAATTGTATTTTACCGGTAAATGATAGATATTTTCGCAAAAACAAGAAAAACTGAAAAATTGCAAAACAATTAAATTGACCGAGAACTTAAATTTTAATTAATTAGCTACCTAGTGTTGCAAGAGGTAAAATTGTTGCAATAGTAACAGAAACCATTTGAAATCACTACATAATTGAATTTTTGATTTTTTGTTTGTAGAGATGACAAACATAAAACCAGATTTATATCGCATAATTTATATCTAATGTTCGTGACGAACTTTAATGTTTAATGCATTAAGAGTATTCTTATATTTACCACTATGAAATATTAGGTTTGTTTAAATAGTATTTTAAATGAACTATACTATCAATAGTTGATCATGTTAAAAGCTTAGATAATAATAATTCACAATTAACCTCAAGTAACCCACAGAAAATGTTAGACCACTGGTTTATTGCGTCCGAGTCAAGCCTATACCTATATGAACACATTATTTGTGTACAAAGTTAAAATAATTTCAATTGAAGAGCATCTATGAAGGAATAAAAATACCTTAATAAATAGCAAACGTATTCGAAAGTTCGGATTTCACAATGCAGTCTACAGTAAGTTTTTCATGTCGATTTTAGCATAAAATTACCTTTTTTCATGATTCAATGTCATTTTTTTTTAAGTACACTAAATAGCTGTTATTTGCGTGTCGAATCAGAAAATAGGCATTTTAAAAGGAGACATTGAAATAAATATCTGAGTGCATAAAAAAGCTATTTAAATATCAATTAAGTACTTATTTAAACAAACTGACTTTCAAAAGAATTCGTTTTTTTTTTGTTTTCGGTTCCAATTTCAAATTATTTTTAGGTGATGGGTTGATACTTGACTATTTAGAGGAGTTCCATTTGACAGCTCGATAATCGCGAAACGTTGCGGTCAACCGATCATTATCTAGATCTACACTGGATTATCCACCATACAGAAAAAACGATCAGTAGGTAACTGCATACCGATCACTTCGTAATCTAATTATATATGACGCAACAAGAACAAACCGTGACGATCGAATCACTGTCCTCCGTAACTGTTACTCAATAACGCGTTACATTTCACCCGCTATTTTACCTGTTACGTGTAACGTTACCGCTTTTTGCCCTCTATAGTTCGTAAAGTGTGCATCACTATTTAGTTTACATAATCGTTAACTGGTTGGTAATAAGCTTTTTTTTCTGTGATACAATAGGATAGTTGTGTTGTGGTTATTGGCGTGTTCAGACAACGCTTTGTCGTACCTATACGTCTTGTATCAGTTTGGAACGAATTGGTAAAAGTTGTGAGAAACGAGGGTATTAAAATTTGCAAAAGATACCAGCATGTTTTTCTTTTGTATTTGAAAATTGAATTGTGTTTATAGAATCATTGCTTTCCCAAGAGTAGAGTGGGACTATAAAAAACAAACAAAATTCAAATGCGTACAATCACCGCCTCGTGAGCAAAGCATCTCTTCGTCGCGAAGTGTACCTACTCGCCAGCTCTTTTTCTGCATTTTGACCACTCATATGCATTCGAATTTTATTTGTTGTTTTATAATCTCACTATTTAACTCATTCTTTATCGACTCTCTGGAACCATAAAGGGATGATAGATTAAGATATAAATAAAGTACAACAATAAATTGAAAACAAAAGTACGTAATGTGCAATAATAATGGACTCGTTACTACCTCATTGTAAGAATTTATTTAGAATAACTCGTGGACAGTGTTGGTTACATTACAAAGGTGTTATAAGATTAACAGTGCTCAACATCTTTGTTAATATGGATAAAGAATGTGTAACAATCTTTTTGTCCCAAACTAAAAAAAACGTTTAAACTTTCTAATTGCATTAAACACTTATAATGTAAGTGTAAGTTCTGTCAGCCTGTTGGGCACAGTAATGTTCCGTTGACAGTTTTTTTTCGGAATGGCATTTCGCAGGTCAACCTCGGAGGTTGTTGGCTGCTTAAACGGCCTTTCTTGTGGCGCCTTTTTTTTAATCTTTATTTAATTAACGAGGGTTTGATCATGCATGATCATGCCACCCTCATATTGTGGTGCCTTAAGACCTTCACGCTAAGGGCACCCCTGTGGGGTACGAGCCTCGGCTTAGGGCGTCGCTGGGGCTAGATGGGATTTCGATTATTTTGGGACGAATTTAAAGCTACAGGCTCAGCAGCGGGCTGGCACGAGCAAGGGTCGGAGAGGGGGAAGTACGGGGTCGTCACAGCGGGCCTCGGCGGCGAGGGTGGAATGACTTTCGTTGATAGGGATGTGGACGTGCTTTTTGATGCCCTATGAGCATGTGCTTCCCCTCTTTGTTTTTTTTAGTAGTACAGACGCCACCACATCGAGCCATACCAAACTATCAATTTTTTTCAATTGAATATGAACCTTATATTTTTTAAATAAAATTAAAAATCTATCAAAGAAATTTGACAGAGTGTTGTAGCATGATGTGATGGCCTCTGTACATAATTTTATTGTTTTTATAATTTATATTTAAGATTTAGTTTTGATTTTAAAGTTAAACTTACATTATTGACTTGTCATGTCACAGTTCCCAATACAAGTTCAAGATACTAACCTAGTCTGAACTCTGCATTAAGCCAGCGTTTGAAAGCGATCAACAATTGGTCTGATAAAGTGTGACCTCTCGTGTCGCAACGTGAACCCAGGCGACGACCAGCTGCGGCCCTGGTCGCTCATGATCAAGGAGATACGACTTTCAATAAATTGAAAGTTAGATCTAAGATGATAGGTTATGAAAGATGTTTGTGACTGAAGTTGGGAAGATGTTGTTTAAATGATAAGGGGTTATATTACAGGAGGTTCTTAAAAAAACCAATTTAAAGCCTTAAAAGGTGTATTGCATAAACTGAAAACCCTAAAAAGTAATAATTATTATGAACAATTATGGGACCCTGAAATCATGAAACAAAAATCAGCTGATTCACTCATTTTCTTGAGGTACACACGGCTACATATCAAGCTATACATTTCCAGTATAAGCTAAACTCTCATTATATGGAAATTATATACAATGCGTACAATGTGTACGTGAACTAAATGTAAGGATCAGTAGATTCTTAAACACTTCAAACCTTATATTTTTTATAATACCTGCTTATAACCTGCTTATAATCGATAGACAGATAAAAAAATTATTTAGTGCAAGACATATTATTATCACAAAACAAAAAATTCAAATCAAATAAAGATTTAGACAAAGTGCGGTGTGCGTCTCAAGGTTGCACACCAAATGAGAGCCCAAATGGAATATCGCTGCTCTTTCTCTAGGTTGTGTATAAGAGATTTACTAATAAGACTGACGATTATAACACTCTTGTAACCCTCCAAAAGTTTGTATTTCTGATTCTACTCTCATATAAGTTTCAATTATGCTATAGAACTCCCAGAAGAACCAACTCTCTGAAACACTACACTATCTACTCTCCAATTTTAAAAGTGTTGCCATGGTTACAAATATCCATTATCGCCAACAAAAACAAACATTGCCAAATCATTAGCACATAAACAAACAGACACAATATTCGCTTCCACACGACGCCAAATAGTCCATTCCTCGTACTTATGTAACACATCTTCAAGAGAGCGGATATTTCGTGCAATAAGTCAACTACGAGTGCCAACAATTGATTCTTATATCATCACATTTTCAATTTTCAGTGTCAATATTGCAGTGCCTGTTATAAAATATCGGTACCGTAGCATGAATATCGAGACAAAGCGAGTCGTGACACGGTGAACTGCCTTTTTAAAGTCTGTACTCGGTTTAAAATAATATAAGTGACAAATTTTTTATCGTGTTGCATTCAAAAATAACTTTAAGGCTGCTCTCTCGAAAAAAGCTTGAAAGAAGCATGCAGATGAAGTAACTTTCCGTCGGCATTCACAGAGAAATTACATCTGAAAAAAATTGTTAGTAACTAATCTACATGATATGATACGTAATTTGGTTTAGCTACAATTTTTGTATCAGTATCACATGATAAGAAAAAATAAATGTCAAATCACCTCCAAATCATTGAGATGAAACCATTTTACTCTTTAATTTCTTTTCAAATCAGTTTAAAAAAATATATCTACTGCTTTGTAATACAAAGGAAAATGATTTACTTTTTACTTTTACAAATATGTATTATTTTTATTACAATAAATTAAAAATACGTCCGATTAAAGACTGCGTCTACATCACCCCCACACTCATCCACTAATTCAGTACGGGCCAAATGCTCAAGGTTATTGGCAAGTATACAAGCTTTAAACTAGTTTAGATTTGATGTATCTCTAAGTTTTTTATTCTAATAAAATATGGTACATCTATAGCAGGGTTGTTGCGAACGTCAGCATCAGCATCCGCTGAACTTCAGCATCATTTTGAACATCAGCATCAGCGTCAGCATCCGCATTGATCGATGCTGATTATTAATGCGGATGTTCGAGTCGTAACATGCACTTGGTAGTCAGGTACTTAATTACTAATCTAGTAATATAGGGATACAGGAGTTCTGGAATTTAGCGCGTTCAAATTACTGGTCAGATTCGAAGGGATCCGCAAGACAAATCACACGTACGATTCCTAAAATAAATGGAGAATAGATGCCTACTCATTCATTTTATTATGTAGACAATCTTATATTATTCAACCTAGAACTAGGCAATGCAAAAAGCACTATCAGTATCCTTAAGATAACAAGTATCAGAGTACACAGGACATCCGATCGTTTCCTGAACAGCGTCGCATTTGTAGTCCAAGTTGAAATCGTCTACAAATCTCTACTTACTTATTTCTTGACTAGTTATTACCCGTGGCTTCGGCCGCGTGAATTTCGGTTATCCTAGACGCAGAAGAAGTCGCGGATTAACAAGTAGCCTATGTTTCTTGGGGTTCAAACTTAGTATGTATTTCCGTCCAAATTTCATCAAACTCGGTTCAGTGGATTAGCCGTGACAACAAACAAACAGACATAGAGTTTCTTTCGCATATAATATTAGTATGGATATTGAACAAAAAAGATCAATATTTATGCAATTCCATGCTAAATGCCGCGTAGGCAGGATCGCTAAGCATTTGTGTCAATGTGCCAAATAAGTGAATACCGTTGTTCAAGTAAGCAATGCTGCCAACTATCTGGAATGTTTGGTTGCCAGCTTTACTTTTGCTGTAAAAAATATGGTTGCTACTTGTTATTTCAATGAAATTTAGTATTGTTTTTAATATTTTACGTAGATCACGGTAAGGTCAAAAGTTAAATTAAGTTACTATAAATGATTTAATGATATCTACCTATATCTATATTAATATTATAAAGTGGAAAGATTTGCTTGTTTTTTCCAAATTACTGGACCGATTTTAAAAATTCTTAAAGCTACATTATCTGTAAGTAACATGTTTTGAAAAAATTAGGGGTTCTTGAGCAAACATCTCTATCGCGGACTAGGTCGCGGGCAATGTGCTAGTTATAAATAATTTAATGATAATGACAGAAATCTTAATTCCGCTTATAAAATGACGTTTATTGATGAAAGTTTAGTTTTAAATTAATTTAGGAGTTTTGTAACATAGTGATGATATAAATTATGAATCAGCAACTTTGAATTTAATGTTTAGAGGAACCTAAATATCACTAAAAGTAACATACACATTAATCCTCGAAAAACATATCCAACAGACGATAATATAAAGGAAAAGTCCTTTTTCACTATCAGTGAAAAAAGAAAACATACACAACAAACCATGTATACTTCCATCTTTCTCTACAAAATAAAACTCGTCGATCAGCTGTTCGCTACGCACACATACGAGCACTGCAACTCATGCACACACACAAGAACTGACACACACAATCTCACTTTGCGTGTAAGAATCATTTCCTAGACTGTCGCACTATATCTTGTATCTTTTTGCATATTACATTGTTCGATTCTTTGTTGGTTTTACTAAGAATACGGTTTGATAAATTGGCGTAGAAAGTTAGTGGTGCGGAGATCCTGGTAGTAAAATCTATAGTGGAAGAGAGCGTATAATGTAGAATTTTGATGTCTAGGGTCACGAGTCTTGAATTTATTTGAAAACACCCTTGCTTATAATCAATCTGTGAAGGCATGTACATATGTTTATCGTGAAGTCAGTGTTACAATACATGCATGTAGTAAGCTAACTGATTAATAAGGGGAATAAAGTCATTAATAATAATTTTATTAACAATCAACTTTTGCTCGAAAACCTGTCAAAGCAAAATTAAATGTAAACAGCTTTTCAGCATATTGATGGCAGTCTATATTAGAGGAGCTCGTGGCTAAGTTAAAGCCGTACAGATCGATCGGTCAAAGTTAAGCTACGCTAGCCGCGGTCGGTCTGTGGATGGGTGACCATCCCTTTCTTACCGAGTTCCCTCCGTGCCTCAGAAAGCATGTAAAGCCGTTGGTCCCGTCATTTGTCGATTTTTGGAAATCGTTATGGGTAGTCAGAATCCAGAAAGTCTGACAACCAGTCTTACCAGGCGGTATCGTACTGTTACCCAGTAACTGGGTTGTGGAGCTCCGATAGGCTGTCGCTCCATGTAAAACACTGGTATTCAGCTGCATCCGGTTAGACTGGAAGCCGACTCCAATATAGTTGGGAAAAGGCTAGGCAGATGATGAAGACAGTCTACATTGAGTATACCAAGAACTAAGTCATCAGTTTGGTCCTATAGCGTCCACCAATTCCTATAGCGTGCAGGTATCAGGGTACTCAGGATACAATAATAGATATTCCTTGTCATGCTGCCCATTAAAACATATCTAATTCCGGGAAGTTTTTTTTTATCAACCTGTCAACTTCTGGGCAAAAGGTCTCTACATGTCATAGCCTTTCACTCCTCCCTGTGTGATGCTTGCTTTGGCCAATTTCCCAAATACCATGCCAGCGTTTCCTTGCCTTTCCTTGGTGAAGACTCTGGTCTTCCGGTACCCACTGCGTGGCGACTCTTACTCATCTATGTGATTAAAGAAAACGAATTTTGCATTTTGGGAGAGGGGGAAAACCAATTTAACCTCTGATCTCAAAATGCTAATCTTATCTATTAAAAATTATAAAATGCAGTATAATTAGATGAGAAACTTTCTCAGAGATAGTAAAATGTTTTAAGAAAGAGCAAATTGCATAAATGATTATAAAGACGGAATGCAGTTATGTCGTCATTTATAACATAATGAACATAACACAAAAATAAATAAATAAATTTATTTTAGTGACACATTGTTCTTAAGTATACGAATAACCAATGACATGTAATAGCAGACAATTTAACAGTATATAAATAAATACTATTTATTTATACTGTTAAATTGTCTATTTATTAAATAAGTATATAGTATACTAAACGGAGGAGCTCGTGGTTAAGTTAAAGCCGTACAGATCCATCGGTCAAATGTTAAGCTACACTAGACGGGGTGGATGGGTGACCATCCCTTTCATACCGAATTCCTTCCGTGCAGTAGCGGCGCTAGCCAAAAAGTAGACGTAGGCCGGTAGGCGAGAAATTCTTTGCGAGGCCCCTAGAAAGAGATTCTTTCTAGTTCATTCAAATTAACGATTCGGGGATTCCCCGAATATCGCGCGCGGAAATATTTTGCTTTCATAACATTGCTAGACAACTGTAGATAATGAATACTATAGAAAATACGGGAATAAATAGGAATAACTAGTTTTAACAACTAGAAAAACTTTTTTGCAAGGCTATCATAGGCGCGAGGCCGTCGGCGGTGGCCGACATGGCCGACGTGTGTATTTCTTCCATTTATTTACATTAGGACATGTATAATAGTCCCCCCATTTTCATGCAATATTGAGTCATACAACAATTGGTCGCTATATTATAGCGCATCAGACAAGCGTATATGAGTTTATATATATGTAAACACACCCACGAAATTCTAAGTGTGGGGCAACGTTTTTTAAAAAAAACTGCCCAAGTGCGAGTCGGACTTGCGCACGAATGGTTCCGTACCATTATCTATACAGTATTAGACATCGAGCAAAAAAACGGCAAAAAATCACATTTGTTGTATGGGACCCCCCCTTGAATATTTACTTAATTCTGTTTTTGGTATTTGTTGTTATAGCGGCAACAGAAATACATCATCTGTGAAAATAACAACTTTTTAGCTATCACGGTTCATGAGATATAGCCTGGTGTAAGACAGACGGACAGTGGAGTCTTAGTAATAGGGCCCCGTTTTTACCCTTTGGGTACGGAACCCTAAAAAAATAAAAACATATTATTATGGCACCTTAGCTAATAAAATACCAGAGACAAGGTGACCACACTCACGCAGCAGGTGCCGCTAGCCAGTTCAAAAGGTTACAAATGAACCAATGCGCCCGCGGCGGTCTTACGACACAGTTTGAGATTTGACCGTTCTGTTGATACCGTCACTGGCATAGTTTAATTCTGATAGGTTGTCTGTTGTGAATAGGTCAACTTGTAATATTAAACGAGTTGACTGTGTTGTTGTTGATACAAATTGATTATTATATTCATCACACACTTTTTTACATCTTAATTTGGGTTCTGTACCTCAAAAGGAAAAAACGGAACCCTTATAGGATCACTTTGTTGTCCGTCTGTCTGTCTGTCTGTCAAGACCCTTTATCTGGGGAACGCGTAGAGGTATCGAGTTGTTAAATGTTGAATTAAAACCATATACTCAAGCCTACGGTCCCTTAATGCTGAAAAAAAATCAACCCTTTATGTAAACGTGAAAAAAAGATACAGCCGTTTATGTCGCAAAAAAACGTATTTATAATATTAAGTAGGTTAAAGTATGGATAGGAGGTATGGATTAGTTTAGAAGTATAGATATGTACGGAACCCTCGGTGGACGAGTCCGACTCGCACTTGTCTGGTTTTTTTTATTATACTTATCTTACTTACTTTTATTGACACGATACCCCTTGGTAAGAGTGGTTGTCAGACTGTCTGGCTTCTGACTACCCATAACGACTGCTAAAGATCTACGAATGACAGCCGGGATCAATGGCTTCATGTGCTTTCTGAGGCACGCAGGGAACTCGGTATGAAATGGATCACCCATTCACAGATCGACCGCGGCAAGTGTAGCTTAATCTTTGACCGATCGATCTGAATGGCTTTTACTTAGCCACGAGCTATTCGGTAGAACCGAAGAGTTATACTACCGTTTAAACTACGTTTGTCTATCTGATGCTGCCCGCTGTATGTTTGTATGTGTAAAAGTGGTAAGAAGTAGTAAATACAGCTCAGGTCACTGCTCTGTATGTATAACTACATATACTGGAGTTATATAGCATTTCACAAACCGCCATTTATGACTACATGTTATAAAGTCCCCCGCCGCGTCTGTCTGACCTTATGTATGCTTAGATCTTTAAAACTACGCAACGGATTTAGATGCGGATTTTTTTAATAGATAAAGTGATTCAAGAGGAAGGTTTAGTATATAATTTGTCAAGCGGGCGAAGCCGTGGGCATCAGCTAGTAATAAATACTAGCGGACCGCACCGGCCCCATTTCTACCCGTGGGTGGCGTAGAAGGCGGCAGAGGGATATTGACCAGAGGACAGGCAGCAGCGTCCTTCTGAGTACCTTAACACCTACTAACTGCGATCGCCAACATGCATCGTCTGTCGCCCCCGCTGTCTAGCGGGGGCGACTTTGTTTTATACTGTGTAAAGATAAAGATACTAGCATACTTGGCGGTTTTATAGCCGCTATGATAACAATGCAGCAAGCAGATCTTGATTCCTTAGGTCTTAGACCTGTGCTGTTGACAGCTCTCTACAACAGATTGATCGAAGTGAAGTTTTTCTTACTTGTTGAGATGGTGCTTAGATTAATGACATAATGGTCTAGATTCTCATACCTATCAAAATTGTAAATCACTGTTGTCTTCCTACCTAAACTAATCCTCAAGTTTTGTTTCTAATCGAGATTTAAATCTAATATAATTGACGGTGTTCAATCGCTTCATAAGTATAAATATTTAATCATAGTCAGAATTTTATGTTAAATTATTCAGCGAGCTAGACTCAATTCAAGGCCTGAAGAGTGAGACGATTATTTAAATAAAATAACAACACATTTATTCGTTTTTAATCTTTTGCGTAACGTGAGCTATTTTGACTTTAAATTTCTCTCAAAATTTTAATTTAACATCTACATTATATCTACCAAATAAAGTCCACATTCCAATGACAGAGCTTAGTGGGGAATTCTGCAACTTTTTCCTATTTCCCGGTAACTTAAAATATGATGAAAAATTAACAGAATTGCGGTTTCTGTGACAATTTTCCGTGGACGTAATCGATATAAAATCGATATTAAAACTATAATATAAATCGTTTCGTGTCGAGATTTTCACCGTAACTGTTGTCGGTCGTGATCTATCTACTACTTGGTTTAACAATTGATATCGATTTCACTGGAAGCGATAGTGCTGACGTGTGATTTAAAAAAATATAAAAGATTTTATCTTGTGTATGCATGAGTTAAATAACTGTGTTAGTCACACTTTTACAGATAACAATTTTATATTCTTTTATATTAAGAAATAAGACTGCAAATCTCTACATTCTAATTGCAAACACGTAAATATTAGACATAATAAAAATAATATGTGGGGACATTTCACACACGGCCATCTGACCCCAAACTAGGCAGACCCTGTACTATGGGTGTCAGACAGCTGATAAACATACACAAATACATTTCGATTTAATTTTGATTGTTAAAAAAAAACGTTGTAGGTGATTCACACGTTACAAATTCAAGTTTATTGCCCATACAAAACCCATGCAAAGTACCATTAAAATCATTAAGTAAATGGGAGAAATCAGTACGTGCCAAGATCACTTCCATCGTCCCTGTCTCTGCGCTAGCGCTACTTCCTTGCGGCGCAAACGCAACACACACACTTAGATACACAGTACATGTCCAGATACACACGCTGCGCGTGCGCATGTGTGCGTCTACGTTCACTTTCGATCATTGACTGCAGGCTAATCGCGTCTACTAATAATACACAACCGTGATCTTATTTTATTATGGTATTATGTTGTGTTTTATAGTTAAAATGTTTACTTTCGATTGGTTTATTGTTATTTTATGGCTTGCTTATTTTGAATAATTGTGTATTATTTCGGCTTTCCGGATGTCCTGTTGTAATTAAATTTCTATGCATGTTTTCGGTCAAAGGTCATGTGAATTTACAATGCTATTTTGTAAAAACTCACTTCAGTGCTCACTTCTGATTCTGTAAACTGTATTAGATACTCTGAAACTCAACGAAAACTACGCTAAAACCACTAAATGAGAACATAGGTGAAGCGAACTATTTTACCGAATACCAAATACTTTTCAGTTCAGATAAGTGAAATCGGGAATGAGATAGAATTCGAATTACGGGTGATTTCTCACAGAATTGCATTGCTGTGGGCTAATTCACGTAACTAAAGAAATGCTGTTGCAGTGCAGTAACAGTCAAATCTTTTCGTATTCTCTACCGCTGTCAGACATGCTCGCGTCATATGATCGGTATTCTACTATTCGTTTGACGTAAGAAAAAGCACTAAAATCTGTACTGGGGTATTATTTTAATTTTATTATTATAATAACGTCATATTCATTGAAATGTAATCTATTCTATTCGATTATTTGGTGAGTAATATTTTTTCTCTCATATGGCTACACCATAAGTAAGTTTGGTAGTTTGGTTGTCGTACAGTTGACGTGCAGTTCACGCGTAGCTTACGCGCAGTTCAAAGATTACAAGAATACCATTTATAACTCAAACTTGAACTTAACTGAAACTGCACTACAACTTCATCGGCGCGTCATAAAATTAAGTGTTTTAGCCTTCAGGTAATGTTTATCTCTTGCCGGAAAGATTGAAGATAGATTGTAATACTGCAATCTTTCCGGACCTTCTGCATTCAATGCTTCCCAGTAGTTCCCAGATACAGTTATCGTCTTTGGCAAAATTATACAAGTACTTATTTTATTAGGAACTATTTTAAATGTATTCTTCGTAAACCCTCAAATATGTTTGGCCCTAAATTACAACGACAATGAAAGCATTTGACTGCCATCTTTATGCAGAAACTGTTATGTAAAAAATGATGTCCTATCCAAGAGCCATAAAAAAGGTTCCATAGAATTTAATTCGTACACAAGTATACAATAATAAAACTGCTGTAGTTTATACAAAATTGTTGCAAATCTATAATTACGTCAAACCTATCGTGAAAGTCTATCGAAAGATAAACAGTGGCCATTACTTTATATTACAGTTAATAATAAAAAGTATTAATATGTTTTTTTTATACAAAACACACCACTTATGTTGTTTCTTCTCTTTCTGCAGGTAAGTGACCGCAAAGATGAAGTTGTCAAGAAGTAATTTGGCGATAGAAAACGGACGGTAAGACGACTCAAAGTTTTTGCACCCCATAGCTCCACTCTGAAACAGAAAATAATTTGCCATTCAAATTAGAGCTGTAAAAAGTATGAATTAACGTTATTTTTATAATGACATGATAAGAAGGTGACAGCTATAAGGGGTGCGCTGTCAGCTAACGGTTGGATTTATTTAAAGCGATGTCGGTCGGCCACAATAGGGTATTTTACCAAAAAAATATAATTAGTCCGTCAGTTAGAATCTCGAAAAATATTGGATACGTTTTTTTGTTTTATCAAATCAATAAAAACTGATAAAAAGCATCAAAGATCATGAGCCCACTCATGATCTTTGATGCTTTTTGGTTTGTGACGTTTTTTTGGAATTCTATCTGACGGACTTATTAGATTTTTTAGGTAAAATACCCTATTGCTTTGCAGGAGCGGTGCTGTTGTCATATGCGATAACCATAAGTATACAATAGAAAGGTTCATTCAGAGATCGGAGACATTAGCAAGGGTGGACGCACATTTGACGAAAGATGTGTCCGATGTATCATCGGTTATGTGCTACTAGCTTCTGCCCGCGACGTGGTTTACAAACTCAAGTATACAATAAAACAAAGGCTATGGCACTCAGGGATAACTAGTTTCCAATTAGGGAATGAATGTTCAGAATTGTCCCATTAGTTTCGGAGATTAGTGCGTTCAAACACAAATTAAACAAGCTTAGTGTAGATTTGACTATTAGGTTATGACATTATGCGACCGACAATGTGCAGCGTATCTTCTGTCAGATACATAAGGGTCCACACCACAGAAGTATGTTGAACCCAGTTTTGAAGGTTAACAACATGAATATTAGTAACTGTGTGTTTACTAACCAGTAACTTCGAGTAGATGAAAAATGTTGGTAAAATTCAGATAATAATTATTATTTTAAATTCTATCATACAATTTAATTTAAAAAATAAGGCTTGATGAGATGAATTTCCCATAAAAAAGTTTGTTGAAGACCTACGACTAATGAGTGTGCTGGACTCTCAATGAGAAACATTTGTTCATATACACTGTTTCAGAAACGAAATCTACGTGTTTGTGAACAATTTAATGTTTTTTAACCGACTTCAAAAAGGAGGAGGTTATCAATTCGAATGTTTATATATATATATTTTTGTATGTATGTTCGGGCATAACTCTGTCATGTATATGATTTGCGAAATTATTTTTGTTACAAAGGGGTTTATTCCAAAATGGTCCCATATAAATTTGACCAAAATTGATAGAGCCCTTTTTGAGAAAATCAACAAAATCCCAAAAAAAATACTTAGACGACGTTTTAGTTTCTTCAATATTTGGAGGACTTACAATTTCTTTAAAGTGTGTCACCGTTTCTTAATGGATTTGGATGCTAAGGCAATACTAAAAAGCGAAAAATAAAAAGCTTTTTCAAAAAAAAGAAAACCGCCTTCAATAACTAAAAAGTGATAAATAACTTTAGCACAGAACACACATTACTTTACTTTCGGAAGTCGGTGGTAATACAAAATAACAAACACAAAGCCACCGCCACCGACTTCCGAAAGTAAGAAAGTAAGTAAGAAAAAGCTTTTTATTTTCTGATAACATTGTTGCTGTAAGCATTTTAACTGATGTTTCAGAAACTTTGTATCCGAATCATTCATTCTCTATGGCTGGCGTTTACGAGAGAAAACCTAATGTTACCTTAGTCTTAGGGTAAAACTACACTGCTTATCTTGGTACCCTTGACCAAACCATAGCTGATAAATAAACAAACATTAAACACTGGACCTCTTTCTGGCAGCCTTGTGATTAGAAGTGGGCGGGGCACATACATACATAATCACTTTTATCTCGTCTTAATAACCGTGGGCAAGCTTGTAAGATGGTTTTACTTGATTTATGACTGGCATATTGAACTTTTGCTTCACAAACATGAAGTAATTGCACTATTATTATTTAAAAAAGTTTGTTGGCCTGTTATTTGCGATAAAAATATTGTTAGGAAGGTTACCTTGCTCGAGAAATCAAAGTAATTTTCATGATCGGTATGATCATGAAAATTACTTTGATTTCTCGATAAAATTAATTACCACAATTAGGTTTTGGCAAACAGATTACCTACAATTAGTACAAAAAATATTTGAAGTTTAATTACGCCTTATATAAATATTTCTCGTGTAATTATTTTTTAGTGTCAGTCATCTTCAAAAGTCGATTCACTATTACTTTTATACATCATCTAAATAGACATTAAATAATACCATGTACCTACTGCTTTTCTACATTTCAGGTAGTTAATAGCTCAAGATTTATTTTATCTTGATTTTACATCCTTTAAAAATTGTGCTCAATAATTAGAATTTCATAACCTAGTGTTAAGCCACTTTTGACTTTAATCATACCTAGAAGTAGGTTACTAGTTTATATATTACTGAGCACGTGCCTTGGGTAAACATTATTCCTGTCACTGTCGCACAACTGTCAAAATATAAGTGCAAGATAGGGAGGGGAACATCAACACAACGAAGCTAAAGTATTCTTAAAGTAACGTCAGCTAATCTTGGCCTAAATATATTAAATTCTTACTAGAATATCCAGCTATCGTTTCTTTGGGCAAAAAGAATCCGCATTTTTTTGCCCGATTAGGTCAAGGCACATCAGCATTCTTCAACAGTGTAACATAAAAAGTTATAAATGATTTATCCATTAAATATGAATATGTAGTATATTTTATCTAGACTAGATAACATAATTGCAGTCTTAGTTAATTGCCTGCTGTGCTCAGTAGGTATTTTTAATTAATTTTATTTTAAACATAGAACCTTCATTCCTTTATTATGTCACAACTTATAAGTTATTGTCTTAAAAACTTGTTTCATCTCTGTTACCTACATTTTTAATAATTATGTTATATATGTAGCACAGTTAGTACAATATTTCATATTTAAATTATTTCTGTTATTCATGTGGTACACGCATTAAAAATTCTTCGGCATTTCTTATGCAGTTGATGACACCTTCATTCCTTTATTATGTCACAACTTGTAAGTTATTGTCTTAAAAACTTGTTTCATCTCTGTTACCTACATTTTTAATAATTATGTTATGTATGTAGCACAGTTAGTACAATATTTCATATTTAAATTATTTCTGTTATTCATGTGGTACACGCATTAAAAATTCTTCGGCATTTCTTATGCAGTTGATGACACCTTCATTCCTTTATTATGTCACAACTTGTAAGTTATTGTCGTAAAAACTTGTTTCATCTCTGATACCTACATTTTTAATAATTATGTTATGTATGTAGCACAGTTAGTACAATATTTCATATTTAAATTATTTCTGTTATTCATGTGGTTCACGCATTAAAAATTCTTCGGCATTTCTTATGCAGTTGATGACGCTGTCAGTAAATTACTGTTCTATGTTTAGTGGCAGATATATTTAAAGTAATCCAGAATTTTGAAATTTATCAGTGCCTTAATAACAGGGTGAACGTTGAAATTATTGACACAAAAGGAAATACAATTATGCAATAACTGTACTCAATCATTTGTCTTACTGCTTAGACTTAGGTCTGATTTTTCAATTGTCAGATTACTCTGAAGAATTATGTGACAGTTTGAAAATTCAGCCCTTAAAAATACAAAGATACCTATTTACAAGTACCTATGAAATATTGACAAACAATGGTATTGATGTACTATACTATAACTATACTTCGAAACCATACACGAGTCGGTGTGGCATTTCCTTCATAACAGCATAACATTTACGAGACTGCAACTAAAATATGAAACACACACTAACACAAACGAAATTAAACTTTAAATCTTAGTCAACAAAATTGAATTTTAATTAACGATCTATAAAAAGATATTTATTAGTAAATAAAACCAAACAATAGTGTAACCATGAGGCACATTGTTACAAAATGGAGAACAATAGTTGCTTGCGTGTGTACTATCTGAACTAAGTATGTCCATGATCTCTGTAGGTGTACATGTAGGAATTCTATGTTCTATGTTCTATGTTAGGGGGGTTCGGTTTCCGCACTTAGTCCTTAAAATGGACCATTGTACGTGAGCCATAGCGGCCGATTATTCCAACCAGCCCACCTCCCTCCAGAAGCAGATCAATCTTCCCAGACTTCTCAGTGCGTCCGCAAGGGAGTTTGGCGTTCCAAGAGTCTCCCTGCGGATCTGGGTGACGCCAGTGCACTCAAGCAGTACATGCGCCACCGTTTCTTCCGCCTCCATGCAGGCCCTGCACAGAGGACTATCAGTGATACCTAGTGTGTGAAAGTGCTTATTCAGTGAGCAGTGTCCGGTGATGGTCCCCGCCACCAGTCGCAGGCTATCTCTGTCCAGGTGCAGAAGGCGCTTGGTCAACTTCGTATCCAGGGATGGCATAGCCTCCTTGGACTGCCTGCACCCTGGTGTCGAGGTCCACCATTTCTCCGCTTGTATTTGTGTGTAATCTCTTAACCAACTTCTCAACTGATTGAACGGAATGGGCACAATGGGTTCGGGTCCGAAGGCTTTTGTGCTGGAACCCCTTCTGGCGAGTTCGTCGGCCGCATCGTTACCTAGTGAACCACTGTGTCCCTTGATCCATTGTAGTGTCACTGTATTGCGATTTGGTGCTGTAATGCGTTCCAGTGCATTATGACATTCTAGTATTAGTCTCGACGTGATCTGGTTTCTCTCTAAGGATTGAAGGACTGAGGCACTGTCGGAGAGTATACGGATATGCGTATCCGTGACTTCCCTGGCCTCAATGGCGTGTGCTGCCTGGATGATGCCTACGCATTCTGCTTGGTAGACAGTGTTTAGCATTCCTAAGGGCCTAGATATTTTAATGTTTAGGTCTTCAGAGAAAACCCCGACTCCGGTACCGTGGTCGGTTTTTGATCCATCGGTATAGATCCTTAGCTCATTTGGGCCTGAGTAGTCACATATCTCCGCTGTGAGCTCTATGTTGTAGTGTTTCTGGAAACAGTGTGTTTTCAGGGTTCTGTCGTTGGGTGATGCCATCATAGGCTGTCGTTTAATTGCTTCCTCTTTTATCCGTGTGTGTTTGATTCGGGAGTCTTTGCTTAGGGTGCCGGATATATCGAGCCTAAAAGCCGCTAGGGTCGCTTCCTCTCTCACGACGAGATTTAGGGGTGGCAGTCCCAGCATCGCCTGTAGGGCGGCAGTGGGTGACGTTCTCATACTGCCGGTGATCGCCACACAGGCTAATCTTTGTAGTTTCTCGAGCTCCTTCTGGGCTGTGCTCAGATTGGTCCTGGGCCACCAAACTAGAGAGCCGTATGTGACAATTGGTCTGATGACTGTGGTGTATAGCCAGTAGGTGATTTTGGGGCTTATGCCCCAATTCCTGCCAAGCAGTCTTTTGCATTGCCATAGGGCTATGCTGGCTTTTGTGGTGATGTAGTCAGTGTGTCTTGCCCAGGTCAGCTGTTTGTCCAAATATATGCCCAGGTATTTGGATTCAGTCGATAGGCTTAACGTGGTTCCAAAGAAGTGTGGTAACTGTAGGGTTGCTAACTTCCTTTTCTTTGTGAAAAGGACAAGTTCGGTTTTAGTAGGGTTTACTGCTAATTTGTACTCCTTGCACCAGTCCTCTACTATCTTCAAGGCTTGGCGCATAAGGTTACATAGTGTGTTTTCATGTGTGCCGTTTATTATAATGGTTATATCATCAGCATAACCCACTGTGAAATATCCCCTGTCATTTAGGCGCCTTATGAGGCTATCTACTACGAGATTCCATAAGAGTGGTGAGAGCACGCCTCCTTGCGGGCATCCCTTCGCCACAATGGCTCTTGTAGTATCATTCACCGTGACTTGTACGGCTCTTAGTCTGAGCATGTTCGTGATCCATCCTCGCAGGGTCGAGTCCACACCGTGTTCCTCGAGAGCTGCGTTGATGCTGTGGAATATGGTTTTGTCAAAAGCGCCTTCTATGTCAATAAAAGCCGCTAGTGAGGAACATTTGTGGTCTACCGCACATTCGATCTTGGAGATCACACTGTGCAGTGCTGATTCCGTTGATTTCCCTGTGGAGTAGGCGTGTTGTTGCTTGTGTAGTGGCAGCCCTCGGAGAGGTCCGTCCCGGATGTGTCGGTCACAGAGCCTCTCAAGGGTTTTCAGTAGGAATGATGTCAGGCTTATTGGCCTGTACGCTTTGGGCTGTGTGTAGTCCTTTTTGCCTGGTTTAGGGATGAAAATAACTTTCACCTCTCGCCATGCAAGTGGTACGTAATTGTGTGCTAGGCAGGCACGATAGATTAAGACCAGCCACGATGTGAGGAGATCAACTCCCCATTGCAGTAGCGCTGGGAAGATTTCGTCTAGGCCTGCCGATTTATATGGTTTGAAGGTTTTAATTGCCCACCTTATTCGGTCTTCTGTTACTATGGTACTGGCTCTATACCAGTCCTGGTTGTTTGGCGTATGTGTTGGCTCACTTGTCCATGTCCTGTCCTCGGAGAGGCTGCAGTCCGGGAAGTGAGTTTCTAGTAGAACTTTACTTGTTTCAAGTCCTGTTTTCGTGTATGTGTTATCTGGGGTTTTCAGCGACCCGAGGGTGCGATTTTGGTCGGTGGCTAGGATTTTTCTCACCCGCGCGGCCTCGTTGTGTGATTCAATATTTTCGCAGAATTTTCTCCAGGCTGCTCTGCTGGCAGCTCTGATTTGTTTTTTGAATGTGTATTGGGCTTCTTTGTATAGCTCCCAGTCTTCGGATAGTCTGGAATTTTTGGCTTTGTTGAATTGTTTGCGTACCGCTAGCCTGAGCTTACCTAGTTCCGCATTCCACCAAGAGTTTCCCTTACCCTTGGCGTTCGGATCTTTTAGTTTGCAGCAGGTGTGGTAGGCTTCAATAATATATTCTGAGAGCTTTGTTACGGTGTCCTCAAGTTGTTTGGGATTCTTTATGTTTAAAGGTGTTTGATCCCTGGCTAGTAAGGAGGCCAGGAGTCGTTTGTAGCCAGGTACATTGGTTCGGCGCGGGTTGCGCCTTGGTTCGGGTTTTTTTGTGTTAGCTAATAGTGAGAAACGAATCCTTCTGTGATCAGAACAGGAGGGTTCGTTAGATACATGCCAGTTTGAGATAAGATTTGCCGCGCTTTCTGAGGCAAGGGTTAAGTCAATAATTGTTTGTCCGCGGGCTGTGACCCAAGTGGGTTCTGAGCCATGGTTTATAATGTTAAGGTTAGTGGAGAAAAGATACGTGCATAATACCTCGCCCCTGGAGTTGGCTTTGTTGCAGCCCCAAAGTGGGTGATGAGCGTTTGAGTCCGTGCAAATGACCAGGCTCAGGTTGGCATCTTCACAGTGCTTCACCAGGTCGGTCATCTCTTTAGGTGGGCAGTCTTCGTGTTCGCCTGGCATGTATACCGACGCTAAGACTATGTCGGGTGCTTCGTTATCAGTGTTGAGCCTGACGGCTGTTAGATCTCTGGAACAGAATTGCGTGAGTGTTGTGGTAGGTACATCTCTAGGTATATAGGCACAGGTTCGTGGCTTGTCTGTGCTCTGTGTGTCAAGAATTAGCTTACCTCCGATGTTACTGAGGCCGCATATTCTATTGTTTCTGATCCACGGCTCTTGGATCAGTGCGATGGTTCGGGGCTGTACCTCCAGCGCCCTGCGCAAGCAAGCCGTGGCAGTCTGGCTATGCTGGAGGTTGGTTTGGATGATTTTGAAGGAACTGGACGTGGTCGACAACGGCAATGGGGTGGAGTTAGGAGGAGTCCGATCCATCGGAAAGTTCCCCCCCGTCCTCCAACCCATGCCGGCCGTCGCCGGGCGACGAGGCGAGCAGTTGCTCCGTCCACCCAGGTGATGTGGGTGGCGCACTCACTGCCTTCGTGTCAGCCATCGCCGCTCTGGCCATCTCGTCCTCCAGTTCCTCCATTGTCACCTCGTGCTTCGTCGGTGTTTCTGTCGTCGGTGCCGTGCTTGGGGTCGTAGTCTGGGTTGAGGGTTGGGTGTTGGGGTAGAAGCGGACGTATATTGAACCTAGTAGGTACGATACACGTCGCTCCCGCCCCAAGACCTTTTCGACTTCGTCCGGTGGGATACCCAGGGTCAGGTAGGTCCCATGGTTATCACCACCGACCAATGTCGCCCTGTAGAGCGTCCATCTTCCAATATTGTACCACGTGTTCTGACGGCTCAGAACACTCTGGAGCCGCGCTATGTCTCCGTTGTACCTGGGTACAAAGAGCGCAGCGCGGGCACGGGTCGGCACCTCGGACTGCTTCATAACTGTCAGAGTGGCGTCCGTGTTGGGCAGTTTTATTTTGGGCACGTTCTGGGTTAGCCAGGTCAGGGCATTTTCGTCCTCGCACCACATCTGGACGGTGCCGTCCGCTATCCGTGGGTAACCTCGGAAGGCCGGCAGTGGTTTTGAGGGGTCAGCGTCCATGACGAGGTCTTCGAGGCTGAGCTTTATGTGCTCAACCTCGTCGGTGTTCATGTCCCGGGTTGGAGGCGAGAGGCAAATCGCTACGGCGAGCCGCGCAGGAATGTCCTGAGTGGCCCGTGCGTAGGTTCTTTGTCCCCCTTGAGCGGTCTGGACCTTTACACGCTTGGCATCTCCCTGGAGCGTGCTCGGTGAAGCCGTGTCATCCGGTCGTTCCCTCTTTGCCGCACCCTGGCCACTTGGTCCGGGTTGCGGTTCTGAGGGGCACGACGAGATGTGCTGTGCCGCGGGCGCCTTGTGCAAAGATCCAGCTCGCTTGCCTCGTTTTTTTGTGTGCTGTTGGTGTTGAGTTGTGTCAGTACGGTTCCGGTTACTGTCCACGCATGGCCCTGGCATGGACAGTGACGTTTCGCGCTGGGTTTCCCCTTCGCGTACTGGTCCCTGCCCATGTGTTTCCGCGTCCGGTCGCTTTTCGCGCTGGGTGTCCCCTTCGCGTACTTGCGTCTGGTCGCGTACTCCCTTCCCGACAACCGTTTTCGCGACGCGCTGGCTATTGCCTTCGCGGATTTTGCGCAAACGGTTGCTGAGATTCTTCTCTCTGCTCCGGATTTTTCCGCGCTTCCCTTTGAGCAAGCGTACTTCGTCCACAGAGGTGAAGTCAGAGCCACCAGATCCAGCTTCCTTTCCCGTCCCGTGTTCAGTGTTAATGTCCCTAAGCCTCGACTCGATCTTCTCGCGCTGTAATGCCAGCGCGCGGAGTTCGCCTTCGAGGCTAGAGAGTCGTGCATTGTCAGTGTCGTTGTCAGGGTTGTTGGTAATACTGTTCCTGACGATGCTCTGTTGCCAGGCCGTCGTGGAAGGTGCAGTATACTTCAGGGTAGTAGGCGCGGGAGTCGCAGCCGTTTGTGTGTCCGTAGGCGCGGTAATCGCAGCCGTAGTTGTGCCAGGTGGCGCGTAAGACGCAGCCAGTATTGTGGGCGCTAAAGCAGCCTGCCGCGCGGAAGGCGCGGCATTCAAAAGCAGACATGTAGGAATTTGTCGCGGGCGCTGTAGAAACGAGAGCAAAATAATAACTTTACTTAGAGACAACTCAACTCAATGTATCGGATATCTCTTACTAGCAAGGAACATAAAAGAGAGAGGGAACAAATTGACAGCTGTCAATCTGGTTCATTGAACTTTACCGTGTTTTGAAATGTATGCGTATTTTGTTGTATATTTGTTCTAAAGAAAGTACCTATCACCAAGATAGCTATAAAGCTAGATAATTGACTGTAGAACTCAGTGGTAGCCCAAGTTAGTGTAATACGAGGATAATTGCTCGAAAATATGTTTTTAACCTACCTCCTAAAGCTTAAGGGCTTGCACCAACTGGCGGCACGCCAAGGGATTTTTATGTGACAGGCATCAAAAAACTCGTCCACGTCGTTGTCAACGAAACACGAGCCCCGTAGACTACATTGCAAAAATTAAGCCAGCCTTCGCCTCGCGTGAAGAGTCAACCAGCCGCTTGGCAATGTCCTGAAAAACATAGATGAGCACTCGGACCCCATGGTCCTGGTGTTTCCTCCCCAAACGGCTCAAACATATAGCTTCCAAGAAGGTTGTTATACTTTCGCCGTTTGAGAGGTTTATGGTATATGCAGCAGCCGCCCCAGCACAACACCAATACTTCCCATATATGCTGTAATCCAAATTCCATATCAAAATAACGGCCATCTCTGGTATTTTAAATAATGGTTTCTAAATCCATGCATCATCACTCACACTGCCGCAACGCTAGCTACTCCAAGATTTAATTACTGTTACGAAACGAACTTCCATCCAATCTCATAATATCCTATATTATTCATCTATTTTTCTATCCGAACCAGGAAGAAATAAAGTCGGAAAGATGATTTCCTATTAATTTTCCGGAACATAGGCTGTGTAATAGTTTTATAATGGCTGGTAATAGTTATATAGCTTCCAAGTACGTATTCGTAACATTATGAATATCCACTAATATCCATTAGTTGTATCCATTAGTTGAGATCTCCAACTTAATATAAATGACAAACAACGCAAAAATTTTCTCATAAACATGCAACAGCAAAAATCACAATAAAATTGACAGATATCATCTGACAGTTGCAACAAAATGACGGTGTCACAACACTATTTCCTTCGCGGACAGTGACTTCCTAATGTCCTAACACTAGTGAGCAAGTGGGTGACGGACGTATGTAATTGAATGGTTATTACATTGTATCTACCTACTTGTCTTGTGTATATACTTATTTATACTTCGTTGATATAAATGATACGAAATTAATTTCTTCTATTTGGATAAAATGACTGCAGTCTTTGAAAAACTTTTGGAGGTGTGATTGTAAAAAAGCTACCTTTTCTCAACTATGTTGGGCTCGGCTTCTAGTCTAACCGGATGCAGCTGGGCATTAACTAATGGCCCAGTTAATGGGTAACACGATACCCCTTGGTAAGACTGTTGTCATACTATCTGACTTCTGATCTGACATAACGACTGTCAAAGATCTACCAATGACAGCTGGGACGAACGACTAATGTACAGTCAAAAGCGATTATACATTTATGTTCGTGACTGTACTACCTATTAATCATAGATTGCTCATTGTAAATCGATGGTTTCCGACCATGGAGTCTAAGTTTCCTTAAGATAATTTTTCTTCTTGTAGTTGCTAAGAAATAAGGTTCATATTTATTAGGAGACAATAATTATACAAACTAGAGCGCCACAAGGAACAAACATACACACATAGGCTGATAAACACATTACCACTCCTTTGCGTCGCGCGCAGTCGGGTAAAAAGGTTCATATTCGTATGAAAAGTGGTATATGAAGTTTGTTTTCATATTGACACTTATAGCAAAATTCCGAAATAGCCAACTGAATTGTTAGTTTTTATTGGGTTCCTTCAAAAACTTTATTATTACAAACGAAGTTTCCGCTAATCTGACACAGGAGTCGACCTTCCCATAACTTCTACTAATTATTAGTAAGTCAGTCCTACTTTCAATAGCATATCATCGAAGTCGTATTTCCCATATATATCTGATTAAATAACCGAGTCTAATAGCACCCTTATTGCTTGTAATAAATTAATTTTAAGAGCGCGTATTCGATTCGTGACGAAAACTTCATGTTTTTGCGTTTTGCCCAGAGCAATATCGTAATTATGTGAGCAGATTATTTAAAGACAATTTACAGTTTTAGAAAGATTAAGTCTTGATTTAGACAGCTACAGAGTAAAAGTATAATTTTTAATTATGGTTTTTTAAAGCGAAGACAATTCTTTCATATCGTTTTACGAAAATAGACGTCAGAGTTAACTTTCACGACGAATACAACCATTTCAATATGCCAAAATATTTGGTTTTATGCGTTTTTCCAACAGTATATACAGTCATAAAGACAGTAACAGAGCCAAAATTACGAAAATATTGCTATTATGTATTAAAAAACAATGTTGAAAAAGTAGAAAATCGGTTCACGTTGACAATTTTTTTTCACCAGTATTTGAATAAAAACAAAACTGATATTTTTCAGTCCGTTATACGAGCTTATTTATTTTAGACAATTATTTTAAAAAGCACTGTAAAACATCGCGCGCTGCCGTTTGCCGATCAATTTCAATGATTCGTGCTTATATCGTGCATATTTTTTTTTGATGCACACAAACAGACCATTGTATTGTACTAGTGTGTGTCAATGCTGCTACGCCGTTCTAGCAATCGTTTAGATTTTGAGTTGCGCTAAATCGAATACGCGCCCTTAAGCGCATTAACATACTGCGGTTATGCAGTGCTTACGTAGCCTGTGTGAAACCAGTTGCTACAGAAGCACACAGGAGCACACAGGAGCACCTGCGTACACTGAAGAGTATCAATCTCAACTTAATATTATAAATGCTAAATACGAATATTTATCTTACCTCGACATGGAACTACTTCATCGTCTATACAAATAAATAAAATTTAAGTGACGGTTGACTGAATGCATTTGAATGCTTACACAGTTACTTCTAATAAGAAAAAAACTATTTTTAACATTTTTGTCTATCTCTCTGTTTGTCTGTCAAATAAGTGATGTTATCAGGAGTAACAGGCTACTTAGATTTTTTTTAAAGAATTAGGGTTTCCTGCAGGACAATTAGACCCTACAGATAACCTAAATTCACGCAGACGAAGTCGCGGGCATCCGCTAGTTCACATATAAGTTAAGCACTATTATAATACCACTATACCCTGTTCACAATAAGATTAGACATTTACTCAAACCTTTTTTACAGTCCGTTCAACCGATTTTGACTTCTATTGCGTTGGTAGCATGACAAATGGCAACTGCACTAAACAGTTGTATTGTAACCACTTTTTTGCCTCTAATGTCATCCTTAAGCCTACGGAATAGAAGTCAAAATCGGTTGAAGGGACTGTAAAATAGGTTTGTGTTTATGTCTAATCTTATTGTGAACAGGGTATAGTTGAATTCAAACACGTTACGCTTCAGTGTACTGTAGACCTAAATCTCAGAAATTCAGAGCGGAACCATTGTAGCAATAACTTGTCTGAATAGTCGAGTGACATTGATCGTTACCGACCGACTACTTGTGTTCTTGGTGTACTTATTTATAAGAGCATAGTATCACAACGTAAATAGCTATACGGTGTGGATATACGCCTTTAATAGAACGGTCAATATTCTAGAGAGAAACCCTATAGGTAGGTCACGGACTAAAAGAAAATGAAGGACTCCGCGCCACGTATATCGAAAGTGAAGCACCCTAAGTAAGCCGGACCGTTTGTACAAACATGCCTCACGCACACATTTACATCAAAGTCACGGACTAGAAAAAAAAGGACTTCGCGCCACGCACATCGAAAGTACCGACCGTACCGACCTATGTGTGCGTCGTCGGTCCGGCGTGAGGGAGGTATTTTAAGTGTCAAAAGTAAAATCATACTTATTTACTTACTTATTAATTACCTACGCGTTAGTGACCTGCCCCGGCTTCGCACGGGTACAAGGTAGATCAAACTATACGGTATAAACCTTCCTCTTGAATCACTCCGTCTATTGATGTAAACTGCATTCAAATCCGTAGCGTATGGTTTAAAACATCTAAGTGTACAGACAGCGTGAGCGAGCTTGTTTTATACTATGTAAAGATACTATAATATATATGATATACTTAATATTATAGTTATACGAAAATAACTCTGTCTGTTACTGTTTCATGACAAAACGGCTTAAGCGATTTTGATGAACTTTGGCATGAATATAGCTTAAGCCCTGGGGAAGGACATAGGCTACTTTTTAGTCCGCGACTTCGTCTGCATCCGCGATAACCGACATTCACGCGGACGAAGTCGCGGGCAAAAGCTAATACTTAAATATTATATTTAGTTTTGAGTTTTTGACCCAGTTTGATTAAGAACGATATGATTTGGTATCTTATCTCAGATCTACAAAAAAAGAATATATCATTAAGCAGTAAGGAGGTCAAAGTTAAAAAGCTTTTGTCGACGAAGCCTGCGTGGGCACAACGCCTCGACCTTGCTTGAGTTCATGATACACCCTGTACATGTCCCGTTAATATAAATGTCATACTACCCACATTACACCTTACTATATACATTACATAGCCAGCATACGCTGACCTTTGATAGAAAGAACATAAGGCCTTTTTAGGAGTAGCTTCGATTTCATTCACAGTCCAAATTACACTGGAATTATAATAGTCAAAGAAAAACAAACCAACTTCTACAACCTATTAATCTTTCGCCTCTTTGGAGGTAGGTAGTTGTTATAGAACATGCAGTTCCATTCAACGTGTATACAAAGACTTTACAAGCCGTATTGCCCACGCATGGCTTTAGCATACATTATGGATTCTAACACTGGGATGAGTGTGGTCCGTATTGTACTGGGTAATAACTCCTTACCAGTGTTTTGTTCGTGATTGCGATATTTTTTTTGTTCTGGTTCATACTTGGTAACCCTTTGGTTACGGGGAAATTGAATGGTCAAAGTTTGTGAGCCGTACTCAACCTACAGTATAGATATCTTTACTGTGCTACAGTATTTTTTCTCAACAAAAATAAAAGTAGTTTTTCAGAAATATTTTTTGTTTAATGTTACGTAGTTTGAAGGGTAGTACATGCGCAGTTAATGGCGTATGTCTTTTAACATCCTGTATACCCACCTATTTAGGGACATGTACACATACAAATCTTAAAAATCTAAATAATAATATTATGTACAAATACAAGTAAAAGGTAGGGGAGCTCAAAGGGCATCAAAAAATTCGTCCACATCGCTGTCAACGGGACACGTGCCCAACAGGCTGGCAGCATTGGCACGCTGTATGGCATTGCTGATTCTTCAACCCAAGAATAGACCAGCCTTCGGGTCACATGAAGAGTCGACCAGCCGCTTGGCGATGTCCCGAAAAGCAATATGGGCACTCGGACCCCATGGCCCTAGAGCAGTAGTTCCCATACTTGACAGGACACGGGACCGCGACCCATTTAACGAAAAAATTTCAAATACGGGACTCACCTCTTGGTAATTACATAAGTACAGTGACACATAAGTAAAAAAGTTATACCGTCACTTAACTTTATAATTATTGTGTTTTTCTTTTTCCTCACAGAAGTGAATATGTATTATTCTTTTTGAGTGATATAAAGAACATTTTAACGTAGTAATTAGAAACATGAAGTGCTATTTCAATGAGAAGAATGTTTTCATTTCCGTGGGTCTGAATATTGTTCTTGTTACTTTCGAATCAAAGTAGGTATACTTAGACCTAGTAGGAGACCACGTTTGTAATGTCCTCTAAAGTGCAGGTGTAGAGACACTATGGGCTTTGTAATAAACGGGCCATGGACTGGTTAGGAGTGGTCCCGCACTGGTGTAAGAGGATCTAAAATACTTTATGGATTTGATGCTCAACATAAAGTTAAAGTCATGTCAAGTATTCCTGTTATTTAAACAGCAATAAACCAGAGTATAAGTTTCAGCTAATTATTTCAGTCGCCTGTAAATTAAAGCCTGAAGTCAGCACATATTATGGCTTTGAAGAAATACACACAAAAGCATCTATTCTCAATTGTCAAATAGGATGTGACCAAATCGTAAGCCATGTGTAAAGGCGACACAATGAAACGTTCAGACGCAAGACGTCAGCCACTTTCCAAACACACAATGAGTAACATTGAGCTAAACAATTATATATTTTATGCCAAAGACCTGAGGTTCTGTATTAGTAAATATAAGCGTTTTATTTGGATGTTTTTTCAGTGGAAGTGTTTGTGGAGAAAGATGATGATTTGTCTGAGTTCTAGCAGAACCTCAAAGAAAGGGGGATCGCACAGACTGTGTTTACCAATTTCAAAACTCTTTGGAAGCATTTTTGGGGAAGGAACCTTTTTCGTTACTAAACAGGCCACTGGGCCCAAAATTCGTGTAGAGTTTGATATGAAAAGAAGACAACAAAAATGTACGTTGTTTTGCGTCAGTAGTATATTTGGTTGGTTAGAAAATTGAACACTAAAGGTGTAGTCTTATGTAAACTGCTTCGATATAGTTAATAATTAATTGCACCGTATAATTAAGTGTGTGCCACTTAATTTGAAATATTCACTGCTCGTTGCTCAACAAAATCAGTTGCAATAATCTGCTCATTATCTAAAACTCTCATCATAAAATAATTACACACTCACTCACCAAAATCACGGAACTACACTATTTTACAATGTGAGAAGTTTTAACGATGCTTTGTGATAGTTGTTAGATAATACTAGAGTTAATATAATTTCTAGTTTGGTCTTAATGTTGTCATTACGAGATTCTCATACACGTAACAATTATGTGTTGATGACTTTATTTGTGGTTTAATTGAGGCGTGTTAATTAGGCATAGTAGTTAAGAATAGTCTAGAACTTGTCTTGAATACTTTGTGCATGATCTAGCAAAAGAGCTGGAGAAAATCTAGGACTTCCTTCAACTTTTGATGTTAGAGTAATCTTCTAGATTTTGCTATTTTCCTGGTTCGGCCTTCAACTCACTTACCTTTGGTCCACTGTTGGACATGAGCATTGGAGGAATCCAAGGCGCGCCATGTGAGTTAGAGTGATAATGGTGATGATCCTTCAACTACTCAGATTTGCTTAGCCTTCAAGATTCATCATCATCATCATCTACTGCATCATATGAACCGGAAGGGGTGTATTCCGACTGGGCAAAGGTCTCCCGAAGGTTTTCCAAACGAACCATTATTATCTTATCTTTCATCCAGTGACTAGGTCATCGGCCCACCTTGTAGGAGGCCTACCAACCTTGCGTTTTCCGGTTCGCGGCCGCCACTCTAGGACCTTTGTGCCCCATTGTCCGTCATCTATATTGACCAGCATTGCCATTGTGCACTTGATCTTATTTTTGCTATGTCGGTGACCTGGATTCTTCTGCCGATTCTGCCTCAAAGATTAATCACCACTTCAGCATGTTTTGGGTTAATTTTCGGCTTTTAAATACTGCATATCACCACATCGCTCTAAGAACCGATAACCGATGGGGATCTCGAGTGGTGACCACGAACCGGAAGACGTAGCGTTGGTAGGCCTCCCACCAGATGGACCGACGACATCGTTAAGGTCGCGTGTAACCGGTGGGTGCAAGCGGCAGGTTTAACCGCTCGTGGCGTGCTTTGGGGGAGGCCTTTGTTCAACAGTGGACGTCTTCCAGCTGATGATGATGATGATGAAGTACTGCATTTGACAAGTGCATGTTTTTTAACGGTTCTCAGTAAACGAGAAGGTTACCTACATCTACTTAGATGTACTTCAAGAACTATGCAAGGTTGCCTTAATGTAAAAATATAAAATATGTGACGCATAATGATTCTAGTTGGTCTATTGTTTATATGAATTACATATAAGTAGTAGCGGGCCTTCGTCATAACATTGACAATCATCAGGGCCGAGTTTTACTAAAGAATTTTGCGTATCTAATTGTCTATGCGAGATTAGCCAAAATGGCATATGTGCAAAAGTCAGAGAGTTGCAAGGTTGACAATTGCATGTAGGGGTCATAAGCGTGTACGCTGGACGGTATCTCACCCAAAGCCTAAAGCCCAAAATCTTGGATTTCTTTTCTTTTATTCTACTGGACAGATTACGCAAGATACCTACATATCACTGTCTCAGTGGAGGGTAAAGATATCTTCTCATTGAGAAAATATATGTACAGACGCCAGCACATCAAGCCGTACCAAACTGTACATTTTTCCCAATTGAATATGAACCTTACTAATCTGTAATAAAGTTGAAAATCTATCAAAGAAATTTGACAGATTGTTGTAGCTCGATGTGCTGGCCTCTGTACATTGTTCACCATGCTTGCTTAAGGCGGATTGGCAATTTCAGACATAATATTAATCATTAGTCCACGTTCCCTCACGATGATTTCCTTTACCCATGTTAGTGATATCCAAGTTAAAGTACATCTATACTATATGACTATATTGGGGTCGGCTTCCAGTCTTACCGGATGCTGCAGCTGAATACCAGTTTTATACATGGAGCGACTGCCTGTCTGCCTGTCCACCACCCAGTTACTGGGAAACACGATACCCCTGCGTAAGGCTGGTTATCAGATTATCTGGCTTCATACTACACATAACTAAACTTAGGAAGTTTATACGTATGAAAAGAAAAAGTTACCTACACTGGTATTTGCCCGATATCAAACACTCCCCATTTCTTCCCTTGGGTGTCGTAGAAGGCGACAAAGGGATATTGTGCAGAGGATGGGCAGTAGCATCCCTTTGAGTACCATAACACCTACTGCGATCGCCAACATGCATCGGCCAAGCATGGCGATTACGGCTAAACCTTAGGAGGCTTACCCTTAGGGGGGGATCTATACCCAGTAGTGGACGTCTAAAATTTGACATGATTATGATGAAACATGCACGAGAGGCGGGCGGTAACGACAGGGCTATCATGTCACCCTTCTGTAGAATCCACCGCTACCATCATCAGCCGAAAGACGTCCACTGTTGAACAAAGGCCTAGCCCATAAAGAGGAGCGGGGGTTGCCATATAATTCCCACGCTTGGCAGGCGTCTTGGGGATCGCAGTGAACCATTTAAGAACATTGAAGCCACTGCTGCCCAAATACCGGATTTTTTTTTCTTTTTTTTCTGCGACACCCTCGGGATGAAATGGGAGAAGCAATAGTAAGCATTCAACTATGAAATAATATAATAATAATAATAATATGTGGGGACATTTTCACACACGGCCATCTGACCCCAAACTAGGGAGACCCTGTACTATGAGTGTCAGACAGCTGATATACATACACAAATACATTTTTTTTTGTAAATACATACATATATAGATAAACAACACCCAGACACAAGGCAAACACAAGTGCTCATCACACAAATGTTTACCCTGGGCGGGAATCGAACCCGCAACACGCTGCGCAGCAGTCGATCGCTCAGCCACTGCGCCAACCGTGTCGTCAAATATATTTCAATTGTTTTTATTATAAAGAAAATATTTTACGTTACTTAATGTAGACTACTGGGTCAGTACGCAAACTTTTTACAAGCAATCTCACGAACTGTAGCGTGATGATGTGACGTTATGTAATAAATATATTTTTTTACACATATATGTATGAATGCAATGCGAGATCGCACGCACAATGCTTTTATTGAGAGACAGACAATGTAGAGAGATATAACTTTACTGTATAATGGCAGTTTTTGGAAGTAAACCATTTTTTAAAAGACACGGTCGTTTTTTTGTTGGAACTTTTAAGTTTGTTGAAGTAATCAGCCATCACTCATTATTAGTTATTACATAGATAAGTTACAGTTACAGCATAATTTACAGTGAGTATTCACTACTGTAAGTGAATACTCACGGGTACGAAGGATGTGATAACTAACGAATGAGGTTTTTGATAGAGTGAGAAACATTTGGAAATGTACAGCGTTGACAGAATGTTTATTTTTAATAACAGTCAAGTTATAAATAGTGGGCCAGGGTCACGTCAGGGCATAAGTTGAATATGTTAGTAAAGCCCTGTTTCACCACCTTCCCAAAGAGTACATTAGATACACGTTCCGATGAAGAAGATCCGATTATTATAATTGGCAGATCATTTCATAGAAATTCTGTTCCATTTTTTAATATCTGAACATTGAAGTCTATTGAGAGATATCCAAACAGGTTCTAAATGTTGTAGAAAGAGATAAGTAATCATGGGGTTATTATAGTCGAATATAGTCCGGCGATTTAACCTTCTATCTGGTATCCCAGAATGTGTGTAAGATCGGTGACGTGGAAAATCAAATATGTTCTAGTATTAACTTTAATTACTAGGTAGTTTGAGGTAGTAGTTTAATCGCTTGAGACTATTTGGGGAAACAAAATGGCAGTTACTCATAATGATAATTATGGTTTTTATAAATGTCAATTTTATTATGTTTTGGATTATACACCCACAATGCTACATGGTTTGTCTGGATTTTCCAAAAACAGTAAATACTCAACAAAATTAATGGATATATACGGAACTTGTTTTAAAATTACGACTTGTATGGTATCGAAATCGATTGTACACATTATCACATTGGTTCTGCACAAGTCAGGTCGTTTGGACCTCATAAAGTTAACATTACATTTTTATTATTACAAGCTTTTATTTAACTTCACTTTTGTATGTATGTTTGCAAATCTTGCAAGGAAGATTTGAACCACTTCCAATAGACCGATTGAGCTGAAACTTGGTATACCTACGTAACTTGGATGACAATACAATAATATGGTACCATGGAGCTGGTCTGATGATGAGGTTAGACGGTGACCATAGAAACTTCGGTTCTTGTGGACCGATTGAGCTGAAATTTGGTACGTCTTCGTAACTTCGGTAACAATACAAAAATATGGTATCATGGAGCTGATCTGATGAGGAGTTGGAGGATGCCTATAGGAAGTCCGATTCCTGTGGTCCAATTGAGCTGAAATTTTGTATGTCGTCGTAATTTCGGTAACAATACAAAATATGGTATCATGGAGCTGATCTGATGAGGAGTTGGAAGAAGCCCGTAGGAACTCCGATTCCTGTGGACCAAGTAAGCCAAAATTTGGTATGTCTATGTAATTTCGGTGACAATACAATAACAAGGTATCATTGACCTGGTGTCATGAGGAGTTGGAAGGTGCCCATAGGAACACTAGTTCCCATGGACCGATTGAGTTGAATTTCGGTATGACTACGTAAGTTTGGTGACAATACAATAACATGGTATCATTGAGCTGGTGTCATGAGGAGTTGCAGCGTAGCCACAGGAACATCTGATCCAGTAGGTCGATTGAGTTGAAATTTGGTGTACTTACGTAACTTTGTTGACAATACGATAATATGGTACGATGGAGCTGGTCTGGTGATGGAGTTGGACGGTATTTATAGGGTCACCACTTCTCGTGGACCGAGTAATCTGAAAGTTGATATACTTACTGTTTAGGAACGGGGGACTTCCAGGGTATTCTTCTCCAATAAAACAGTTTTGTCCATAAAGGTGTATAATAAACTTCTTACAAAAAGTTGTTGTTAGGGCAAGTGATTTTAAAAGTGACAGGTTGAATCTATAAGGCTTCTTTCACTGGCTTCTTTCATTCGGAAAAACCACAGATAAAATATATTCGTCTATGTTCACAATAAGAAAAGAAAGAACCGGTCGAAGAGTTGCGATGCGCCATCTGTCGACTGGAATGAGAGTGTCCTCTGGACCCTTTTACGAAGGACGTAAGGTGGCGTTAGGTGTGGCGCCGACATGCCCCCGGCCTTGGAAGCACCGGCTTCCAAGATGCTTCTGATTCAGTCATCGGTTTGCAAGTTTTCAGGCTGCATAGGTAGTGGACATATCTTCGAGAACGCCCTTCGTGTTGTCCCCGTCGCGGTGCGTATGTCTGCGACGCGTGAGACTCCATCTGCTCCTGGGAACACTTTCATAATGCGTCCTAGTCTCCATTTGAGAGGCGGTACGCCATCTTCCTTAATAAGGACTAAACTGTCGAGGGCGATGTCGTTCTTGTTCGCTTTCCATTTAGTTCTCTGCTGCAGCTCCGTTACATATTCCTTAGACCATCGCTGCCAGAATTGTTGACGTAGCTGCTCGATGTGGCGATAGCGGTCAAGGCGCGTTGTCTTCACTTCAGTCAGATTCTCGTTTGCAGGTGCGGTCATCGGTCGGCCGATGAGGAAGTGACTTGGTGTAAGCGGGTTCAGGTCGCTAGGATTTGAGGATATAGGTGACAAAGGTCTGGAATTAAGGACGGCCTCAATCTGCGCTAAAACCGTACTAAATTCCTCGAAGGTTAAGTTAGAATTGCCTATAACACGTTTAAGATGATACTTGCAAGACCGTATCCCACTTTCCCACAGGCCTCCAAAATGTGGTGAATATGGGGGAATAAAATGAAATTCGATGCCGTCATCAGCGGCGAAATCTATTATTTGTTGAGAATTATTATGAAGAAAATCTTTAAGTTCCTTTTCCGCTCCCACAAAGTTCCTACCATTGTCGGAGTAAATAGCATTAGGTTTACCCCTTCTGCTAATAAAACGCTTTAGTGCCAAAATGTAATCGTCAGTGGAAAGACTGGTGACAAGCTCGATGTGAATTGCTCGTGTGAGAAAGCAAACAAAAAGACATACGTACGCTTTAGTTAGCTGAGCTCCTCTGCCCCTTCGATTTAATATGAAAACTGGCCCAGCATAATCTACACCAGTTCGTATGAATGGAAATCCAGGGTCCAAGCGCTCCGACGGTAAATTTCCCATTATAGGGTTCAACGTTTTACCGTTAATTCGTGTACACACAAAACATTCACGTACAAGTTTCCGAATCAAATTTCTTGCACTCAATGGCCACCAGCATTCGCGTATACTAGATAATAGAAGTTGCGGACCGGCGTGTAGTAATCGTTTGTGTTCCTGTTTAACTAATAAAATCGTGAACTGATGTTTACTGCATAACAAAATTGGATGTTTTTTATTATAATCAAAACTAGAACAATTTGAGAGTCTGCCACCGACTCGAATTATGTTATAATCATCCATAAAGACATTTAACCCGGAAATACGCTTATTGTCTTTGCTAGCAACATTTAAAGGTAAGTTATTAATTAATTTATCGTAAACAACAGGGAACGATTGTCTTTGTGCAAATCTAATAAACATACGTTGCGACGCGTTTAACTCAAGTGCAGATAAGGAACCGGTTTGTTGTTTTGATTCATCGCGGGCGCTGCGCCCGTGTCGCCGTTCTTTCACTATATTACGTAGAAAAGTTATAAATCGCAATGCATAGGCACCTATATGTTTCATTTCAGTTAATGACGAGTAATCATCAAATTGGATACTGTCTGTTTCAGACGTACAGACAAAATTTGATATGCTTTTATTCGATTTTAATTCGGGTAAATTATGTTTATCTATCGGATCAGGTATTATATTATCTGAAGAAAATGAATTATTTTTACCTTGTAAAGAAGGCGGTCCGTTCCACCATAAGTTATTATTCATTAATAGATCGAGACTCAACCCTCTGGACAACAAATCAGCTGGGTTGTCATTACTAGCGACATGTAACCAAACTGATTCACCTGTAAGTTCGTTGATTTCAGTGACGCGGTTTTGAACGAAAGTTTTCAAGAGATGTGGTGACATTTGAAGCCAACTAATGACGATAGTTGAATCGCTCCAGAAGTATACTCTGGTAAACGTCAACCTCAATGAATCGACTATCTTTTTGAAGAGTCTAGCGCCTATCAGTGCACCGCAAAGTTCGAGACGAGGAATGCTAAGTGCTTTCAAAGGTGCTACTTTGCTTTTGGCACATACTAACCTAACGGTGACTTCCGAATCGTCACTATATGTACGTATATAGGCACATGCTCCATATGCGTCTTGTGATGAGTCTGTGAAGATATGAAGCTCCGTGTATTGTACGTAGTCACTCAGTGCGTGTCGAGGAATTTTTAATTCATGCAAATGTTGTAGCGTACTGATAAAATTGTTCCACATCACTAGGATGTCGTGTGATACAGGCGTATCCCAGTCGAGCTTATTGAGCCATAATTTCTGCAGCAATATTTTTGCAATGATCACTGCAGGGGAAAGCAACCCTAATGGGTCGTATATTTGCGAAATGGTAGATAAAATTACACGCTTAGTTATTTTAGATATGTTAGAATATTCGTGTATTTTTGTGACATAATATAACTCATCAGTATCGTTATGCCAACCTATTCCAAGAGTTTTATTTTGCGTATGTTCGCCCGTGAACATGTCAACTCGCGCACTGCGTGTTACGTCCGAGTTGAAAGTCCACTTGCGAAGTGAAAAGCAGCCGGACAGCAATACTTTAGATGTTCGTTCACAAATTGACAATAATTCTTGATAATTATCATTCCCTAGAATTAAATCGTCAACAAACATATCTTGAGTGAGAACTTGTGATACTACGTCATCCTTGCATTCCATCGCCAACTGCCGTATGCAACGCATACTTAGGTATGGTGCCGATGCTGTTCCATACGTAACTGTATTGAGTTGATAGACAGCCAGAGGATCCACCGGTTTGTCCCGCCAAAGAATGAGCTGTAAGGACCTTTGATCGGGTTGGATCAGCGTCTGTCTAAAAAACTTCTCTACGTCTGCACAGGCAACAAATTTAAATTGTCGAAATCGTAAGAGTATAGAGAAAATGTCGTTTTGAAGCGCTGGCCCTGGCCACTGAATGTCATTAAGTGACATATGTGATGTAGTCGGAGCACTCGCATTAAAAACTACACGAAGTTTTGTTGTGCTACTACTCTCTCTCAATACTCCATGGTGAGGTAAAAAATAGTTAGGTTTTCCAACTTTATCGATACGAGTCATATGGCCTAAATTCTCGTATTCACGCATAAAATTGTTATATAATTGTTTATATTCAGGTGAAGCTTCTAGTTTACGTTCTAATGATAAGAACCTATTTTTTGCCATAATATATGAATCACCTAACTTATCAGGGGAATCTTTCAACGGAATACGGACTGAAAATCTACCATTATCCTCTCTTTTGGTTGTGGTAACAAATAACTCCTCACACCTACGCTCGTCGTGAGTAAGAACGGTACCTGACTGTGGTACATTTTCTACTTCCCAAAACCGTTGAAGTTGATCGCTTAATGTTTGATTAAAGTTACAAGACACTTTATTATTTGTACAAATATTTTTTGAGTTAATCGGACCGGCTATCAACCAACCTAATTTTGAGTTCTGTAGATAAGGCCCGTTAACTAAACGAATTCTATTATCGTATAACAGTTCCCAATAGAGATCCGCACCAATCAATAAATCAATTTCCGTAGGAACGTGGTAGGTTGGATCTGCAAGTTGAATATTATTCGGTACACGTATAAAATTGGTATCAATATTTGTCGAGGGTAAACTGCATGTTATACGCTGCAAGACAAAACATTTAACTGTTGTTTGATAATCGCTTAATTTAGAACGCATAATAATTTCACATGATTGATTCGATTGCGTCACAGACTGTGCGACGCCTGAGATTTGAATAGTGGACTGTATAGTACGCGCATTTATTCGTTTTCTTAATTTATCTGTAACGAAACTGTGTTGGCTTCCATTGTCTAACAGCGCCCGGGCTGTATGAACTTGGTTCTGGTCGTCAACCAATTCCACTAAAGCTGTGCAAAGCAATACCGATTGCAGAGCACCTGGTTCCGCAGTATCGTCGCCGGTGCAACCTAACACTAATGTATTCGCATCGTAGTTATCAATAGATAAGGAATGCAGCACGGTCGACGTGGTAGCTAGATGAGTCATATTATGATCAGCTGTGTTCTCGCTACGCACACACGTATTACTATCAGAACCGGTTAAGTGAAGTAATGAATTATGTTTACGTTCGCACACTTTGCACGGACCAAATCGACAGTCTGTTGTGGAGTGCATTGAACGTAAACAATTACGGCATATTTGTTTTTCTTCTACAAATTTTATTCGTTCTTTAATAGTTAAATTTAGGAAAATATAACATGCATATAAGGGGTGATCACCGTTACAGGAAGGGCAATTACTTTGATTACGTTTACTTGTATGACTGTTCGATGATTTGCCTTTTGAACTATTAGTACTTGTAGATACACAACTATGAACAAATGTATTATTTTTATTTTGAGTATTTTTTGTCTCAGATGTAATGGGTTTACTTTGTGATTTAAACTGATTATGATTGTGACTTGCATTAATCATTTCCAACATGTCTGCTTTATTTCTAAGAAACAAGAGCAAATCATCCAGCTTTAACTTTTGAGAGGAATCAGTAATAATAGAACCTTTAAATTTTTCCCAATCTCGCTCAGTATTTAAATCTAATTTTGACACAATTAAATAAATAATCAACGTGTCCCATGACTTGGTAGGCTCGTTTAATGTTTCCAGTGCACGTAGATTTCGTAAAACAATATCAATTAACTTCCTAATATGCATTGCTGACTCCTGCTTCAAAGTCGTTATAGAAAATAAAGATTTTAAGTGATTATGCACTAAAAGTCTAGTGTTGTGGAATCTATTTTCGAGTAACTCCCATGCATGTAAATAATTGGTAGCTGTGAATTCTAAAGCACTAATAACATGTAATGCTGTGCCGCTGAGTGAAGACCTCAAATAATGAAATTTTTGAATTGGATCCAAATCCGAACGCTTGTGAATCATAGTAATGTATGAATTTTTATACTCAAGCCAGTGATCATATGATCCATCGAACGTAGGCAACTTAATCTCTGGCAACTTAATATTGGCTCGTGATGACCGTCCGTTGCAATTTGAATCACAAAAATTCTCACCAGTCTTCCCACCCTCAATCAAGCTTTCAGCAATAGCTAAAGTGTTGAAATACATTGACTCAAGCGATTCTACATATTCAATATTAGAGGAAACCTCTGACTCCGGAGACAACAATTCGATCTGACTTTCAATGTCATTAAAATTCTTAAATAGTTCGTTGGCTGCCTGCATTCGATATTTAATTTCCTTTGACTGAGTTTGAGAAGGGATAACATCTATGAACGTATCTAAATACTTTTTAAAATTTGTTATTCTTCCTTTAACGTTACCCCGCTGTTTCTTAAGATCGGAAATCGAAAGATCACCTAAACATTTCCTTGTGGGAGAAACTGACGAGCCAGTTGAAGGCACTACGAGTTTATCTCCACCACCCATTTGAAGGCCTGGAGCAAAGAAAGGAAAAGGTACTTACGGTTTTCACGGCAACGGTAATCACGATTCAACGATTCTGGAATATATAACAACACGGTTTTAACACAAACTCGCATAGGGGAGAAGGGGATATGGGAAGGAAGACCTGACCGTTGCACTGATAGGTGTTCACGATGCGACGAGTAGACCGGCGCTCTCGAACATGCGTCTTTTGATGATCTTCCTCTCGTGAACTCGTTCAAATCTCCAAATTCGCCCAAGGTTTCGTCCTTGGTTAGAGATCCGGCTGAAGGTCCATGTTTAGGAACGGGGGACTTCCAGGGTATTCTTCTCCAATAAAACAGTTTTGTCCATAAAGGTGTATAATAAACTTCTTACAAAAAGTTGTTGTTAGGGCAAGTGATTTTAAAAGTGACAGGTTGAATCTATAAGGCTTCTTTCACTGGCTTCTTTCATTCGGAAAAACCACAGATAAAATATATTCGTCTATGTTCACAATAAGAAAAGAAAGAACCGGTCGAAGAGTTGCGATGCGCCATCTGTCGACTGGAATGAGAGTGTCCTCTGGACCCTTTTACGAAGGACGTAAGGTGGCGTTAGGTGTGGCGCCGACACTTACGGAAATTTGATAACAATACAATAATATTATGGTACGATGCAGCTGCTCTGATGATGGAGATGGAATATAGTCATAGGAACACCACTTCGCGTGGACAGTTTGTGCTGAACTAAGGTATACCTAAGTTACTTTGGTAACGTTGTGTAGTTCGGCGAGATTGGCGTCGATAGCATTGGTTTGCAACCAGTCTAGGAGAAGGTAAACTCCAAAATCAAACCCGGATCACAGTATTCGTGAGGCACAAGTAAGGTACAACCCGAAACAAGTGGCGCATAATTCTAGTACCCAATTTAAGGTGAGGCCGTGCCGAGAAATGAGTGGCATCAGGGTCTAATATGATGTCATGAACACCACCTCAGGGAACCAGGGCGCACCCTGTTGTATATTTTGCCCTTGCCCTTTTATTCGAAGCTCTGAAAGGGTGGACGCTATATTCTTCGATACTCGTGGGACTAAGATGGGAAAAGAAACAGCAACACAAAAAAAAAGAAGATTGGCGAAGGAAAAATTGAAACGGCAACAGAAATTTGCCAATGAAAGTACTGATGCAAAACGTCAAAGGCTCGATAACGTGAAACAACGTATGAAGCGAACAAGAGCAGATGAACGGTAATGTAATGGCCGATGGCACCGGCCGACACCGATGTATGTATTGACACCGATGTATCAAAAGGACTGGTGAATGGTGCTATCGGATGTAACGAAGAAATTATATGGCCCTGCTTCCGTAGAGCACAAATGTACGATACTGATATTCCATCAGTTCGTATAAACTTCGGAAACGATGGTATGCATGTGATACAACCCAAATCAGTGCAGTTTCAGACCAAATATAGTCACGGCACCGCGGAACGAAGAATGTTACCCATAGTATTATGCTGGGCTTCAACAGTACATAAAATGCAGGGGAGCACTGTTGAACATGCCGTGGTATATTTGGGTTCAAAACTCTTCGCTGTTGGACAAGCGTATGTAGCTCTGAGTAGAGTTAAGTCTTTAGACGGTCTACAAATTGAAGAATTAGATTGCACAAAATTAACTAGAAAGAGACCTTGTAACAATGAAGCGTTAATGGAAATGGATAGACTAAGGAATATGTCCAACTAAAAAGTTAAAAATAAATTAACGGTAAAAAAAATATTTTAAAAACAAGCTTTTATTATGCACGAAAAATTAAAAAAATAAACTAAGACATTCATAAAATTCGTAGTTTCTTAAACTTTATAAGTAACAACCTACAAAAATGTTCAGTTTAACTGACAAGCATATATTATCTAAAACCAGTATATTAATATTCTTACGCGATTTAAAAGCTTGTCGCGCAATTTCGTTAACGCATAGTCCTCGGCCGCGACAAGCTTTCAGATCGCGTAAGAATATTAATATACTGGTTATAGATAATATCTGTTTGTCAGTTAAACTGAACATTTTTGTAGGTTGTTACTTATAAAGTTTAAGAAACTACGAATTTTATGAATGTCTTAGTTTATTTTTTTAATTTTTCGTGCATAATAAAAGCTTGTTTTTAAAATATTTTTTTTACCGTTAATTTTTTTACTGTTATATCGTTTACAGTTGTGTCATTTTACTGACCTACATTTAAAACGAAGAAAAATACGGTAGATTTCTGGGAACAGCTAACCACACGGCGTAATTTCATGTTCCGGGAAAGGGTGTGCGTATAACGCAAAAATCTTACGTGCCGTTTCAACTTCTCCTACAGTGTGTGATTGTAGGAGAAAATGAAACGGTACTGTAAGTCGCGTTATGGGACTTAGTTCCAAAACAACCTCCCGTTTTAGTCACTCGCGTGTTTTTAATTTCATGTATAGTAATAAAATATAGGCAGGCGTCAAAAAAATGATACAATTATTTCTACCAATGGCGAATTGATGGCGAATTTGGACCTCACAAAGTTTAGATTTTCAAAGAAGTATCTATCTATAGTATAAGATTGATACAAAGAAGTTTTCTGTTAAATTAAATGACAAATACTGTCAATACTAATGTCAGTGGCAATAGTTGTCTTTAACAACTTATTATTTTAATATTTACTTTATATTCGTTGTCTTTAAATTCTCTTAATAATCTCCAGCGTTTAATGGTCTATGGTCCTTGATTGTACCTGCGTGATATTGGCAAAATAGTGCTGTCTCTTCCATAAAAGCCATTCTTAAAGAGTGGAAGTTGAAGCTTGAAATAAAGTGAATTATTTGGGTGCGGAGATACGAAAGGAGCTTGTACTTCATGTAGCCTGCGGACATGGTAAAGTCTTTCATCACTTTCCATAATAGTATGTGCCTAATTGGTTTCAATGGAGTCTTCAGAAGAGCATGCACTAGTAACTAGTATGAAGTAGCATCTTTGGTGGCAACAGACTAGGGATAACATTGAGATTTCAAAAGCAAAATATGAACAGCTATATTTAATTCATTTTCCAAAAGCAGCCAAATATAGACAGTTATTAGGTTAAATAATTGAAATAGTTTACTTTGCTTTGCAGTTATCATAAAATTACTGAGCGTAAGTTATTATAAATATGTTAACATTGAAATGATGATAGCGTTCTAACTACATTGTTCTAATGAAGTAAATCTATATCTATCTATACTTCTATACAAATATAAAGCTGAAGAGTTTGTTTGTTTGTTTGTTGCGCTATTCTCTGTAACTAAGTACTAGTCTAATTCTGAAAATTCTTTCGCAAATTGGAAGCTATACCTACGTTATCACTAATTGCTATATGTTATTATCAAATAATTAGGGATCTGTAAGAAAAATCACGCGGACGTAGACGCGGGGAAAGTGCTAGTGTAATTATAAAAACTTATGTGTAATGTGTGTGTAAGCATAGTCAGGGCAGGTCCAAAATACAGATGCTTTTAACATACAATAGGAGGTTAGGTTATTGGTCCTCTTCAAGGGCGTTGCTAAGGATGGGCAGGGAAGGGCAGTTATCCCCACAAGAGATTAAAAAAAAAATGTGATAAAAATAATAACTTATTAAAAAAAAAGAAGGATCACGCTCGACTACTTTATTATTGTACAGTCAAGAGCTCTTGGACTATACAATCTCCGTTCCGTTCTTATTACAATCGCGATAGGGTTAAAACTTCCCTACCAGAACTTTACTATTAACTTGTCCCCCCCCCCTTCCGCCCTGGCTCGCCTGCCGACTGCCGACGCCCTTGGTTTTCTTTGCTTCTCTAAACAGAAGATACAATATTCAGGTGCAGAATAACCAATAATCTTAAAAGACTTAATCCATGACCGAGTAAAATCTTCCAAAAAAGCATGAAGACCAAAAAATCAATTACGAAAAGCGAAATCTAGTCCGCGCCGCTAAAATGTGCAGGCAGTTATAGTTTTCACGGCTGGCTGTCACAACCTTTACCCAGATGTTTCGTTACATCTGGGTGTCTAAGATGATACTACTTGATTAGGTAATTCATGTTTATTTTTTTGGTAGCTTATTTGTAATTTGCTTAGGTTTCGTGATAATCCAGATATGGTAAGATAGATTATCTAGTATTGGTTTTTGTCGTGTGCTTATCTTAATATACCCGGTATAACGACACGGTTGGCGCAGTGGCTGAGCGATCGACTGCTGCGCAGCGTGTTGCGGGTTCGATTCCCGCCCAAGGTAAACATTTGTGTGATGAGCACTTGTGTTTGCCTTGTGTCTGAGTGTTGTTTACGTATATATGTACGTATTTACAAAAAAAAATGTATTTTTGTAAGTATATCAGCTGTCTGACACCCATAGTACAGGGTCTCCCTAGTTTGGGGTCAGATGGCCGTGTGTGAAAATGTCCCCACATATTATTATTATTATTATTATAAGAAAATTTCGCCCATAACTAGGCATTAGTGTAGGAAAAATGAACCTTTTTACACGCTTTATACATGGGAAAATGTTTAGGGATAATAACTTGCATATATAAAGTTTTTATGATACGCAAGTTAGTTTTAGGAGCTCGTGGTTAAATAAAAGCCCTACAGATCGATCGGTCAAAGGTTAAGCTACGCTTGCCGCGTTTGGTCTGTGAATGGGTGTTCATTCATTTCATACCAAGTTCCTTCCGTGCCTCGGGAAGTACGTAAAGCCGTTGGTCCCGGTTGTCATTTGTAGATCTTTGGCAGTCGTTATGGGTATTCAGAAGCCAGAAAGTCTGACAACCAGTCTTACAATGGGGTATCGTGTTACGCAGTAACTGGGTTGTGGAGGTCAGATAGGCAGTCGCTCCATGTAAAACACTGATTCAGCTGCATCAGGCTAGACTGGTAGCCCACCCCAAAATTTGGGAAAAAGCTAGGCAGATGAGATTGAGAGGTTTTTATGATACGCAAGTTAGTTTATAGAGAATTAAAATAATAGTACGAAGGTTGTAAATTCTAACCTCGATAGAGCCTATTTGTTATTATCAATATATTTATTAAATTACAATAAATTGAGTTATAACTTGTTACAAGTTGATATAATAATAACTAGCCTCTATTGATAGTGCGTTACGTTCTGAATTAATTTATTATCAGTCAATCATGCAGTTATTGTAAGTACCTACATTGTTCATTTGTACTGCCAATTTATTTGTTAAATAAATTGTTTCTACACTTTGCTTTATAGAGCTTGACTGTTGATTTTGTAACTAGTGTGTGTTGCATGAAGTGGTTAATATTGATTTATTAGGCTTATTTCGCATTTAAACGATGTTTTTAATTGAGATGGATGTGTGATACCTATCTTCGTAATTTGTTAAGATTTTTATAATATGTAGTTAAATTATAATCTAACCGATTGTATAATTACATTGTTTATTTTTGAAATATCGTAAGACTAATCAAGTTTATCCACAGAGTACTTAAAATTGACAGCAAAAATTAAACACCATAAAAATATTTATTTCAAATAGAACAGGTATCATTCATCAAAAAAAAAAATATTCAAAGCGTCATTTTAGCGCACCCGCCAGATCTCAAGATCGTGCGACCACCACTGTACCGCGCGGTTTCAAAACTCATTGTTTGTCCTGTAATTACGTCTGTTGAGTAAGAAATGACACACTGTCGGCCTACCACCTCCTACCATCTACCGATGGCACTATGAAGGTTACCTTTTAATCATACATTTCGTGTTCGGAGGAAATTGTGAATGGGTCTTTTATGTTTAACGAGTATTCGAAAAGTTAACGGACGGTAATTTATTTGGGCTTTCCAAGGACTTGTGGTTGTAAAAAGTTGCAATAAATAATTGATAGTTATGCCAATTGACGTTCTAAATTAAGAGGGAAATGAGCGCTATTGCAGAAATTCAGATTTTATGAGTAAATATTTTGTAATTGGCAGGCTCTGTGACCTACATCTGGGGCCCTAGCCAAATTACCCATATTAACAATCTACAATCGATAACGCTAATAGAAAACTAATCAAATGTATGGGAATGACGCCATCTTAACGATAAGTCACGTGGTCGAAAATCAAAAATTGATTACGACGAGGCGTAAATTATTGTAGAAAGAGGTACGAAACGGTTCGTACCTACGTTTGTAACTTGGCTAGGCGTAATGGTCTATTCTGCAAAGATCTTGGTGAGTTTAGGTGAAGTAAGCTAACATCTAAATGCACCAAGGGTTTTTTTACAAAGTAGAAGTGCTGGGCTATAGTGTAAAAAGAAACTAAAGTTCACACGTAGAGTTGAAAATTGCGCCAATTCAGTGCAAGATCACCCATCCACAGACCGACCGCGGCTAACGTAGCTTAACCTTTGACCGATCGATCTGTACGGCTTTACCTTATCCACGAGCTACTCAATGTCATACTTCTCTATACTTGGTAGAATAAAGTCGATTCTCGATTCGATACATTTTTTGCATACATTGTAATGTGAAGGGAACAGATAAAATAAATTCGATATTTGTCGGCTCAAATTCCCGGAAACATGTAAATTCAATGTTTGTCGGCTCGAAATCCCGGAAACATGAAACGATTCGTACTTGATCGATAATATTATTTCTGTTCAATGTCTCATTACTGATACGAATCATGCAAATATTTTTGGTAAAAGTAGATTACCTTTTCCGAGACTAAAGGTTAATTGAAGCATAAAGCGTGGTTTACCAAATTGTATCGAAGTTAATTATTGAAACACTTGCTTTTGCCCGCGACTTCGTCCGCGTGAATGTCGGTTATCGCGGATGCAGACGAAGTCACGGTTTAAAAGGTCTATGTCCTTCCCCAAGGATCGAGCTATCTTCATACCAAATTTCATCAAAATCGGTGCAACTGTTTCGTAGAAACGTAACAGACAGAGTTACTTTCGCATTTATAATATTAGTATGGATTGTATCTTTAGCAATACGAATGGATTTAACAAAAATTGTCAATTTGTAAAGACATTCTTTGTAAAAACATACAATAGGACTAAGATTTCTAATGTAGTGTTCATGGAGTTTCTTGCTCGTGCTTCTCCATAGAGACTTACTGTTTGGAACCAGCAACTAGCTTCGACTTTCTGACCGTCTGTCTCCTTGACAATTCAAAACTGCATGTAAATTATTTATCTTATTTTTATACTTATAATAAAAATGCTTTGCTGTTTGGGCTCGCTAAAATTTGATAACGACTGAACCGATTTGGCTAATTTTGGTCTTGAAATATTTGTGAAAAAAAGTCAAAGTCAAATCATTTATTTCAATTAGACCATTAAAAGGCACTTTTTAACGTCATGTTATAAAATTTGTATCTAGCTGCCCATTCCAAATGGTAGCTTCGTATGGAGAAGAATGGGAAAGAAACTCCATACATACTGTTTTAAAAAAATTAATGTTTTAATATTTGCATTTACAAAAGATAAGAGATGACAGCTTAGTTATGTACATAGACACATAGTGTTCACATGTTTGCAAGGAAGCAGGTCCAGGGAAGGTTCAAATGGTGAGAAAATCAGAAAATTCGGCGAAAAACTGACTGGACGTCTGTCGGGTCAGCTAGTTTGAAATAATGCGTAAGTCAGTTTGTTTATTTCACCGTTTGATACGCTTTCACGGGTAAACTACTGAACCGATTTGGATGAAATTTGGTAGACTATGCTTGAACCCCAAGAAAGGACATAGACTAGGTACTTTTTAATTCGCGTCGTCGTCTGCATCCGCGAAAACCGACATTCACGCGAACGGAGCCGCGGCCAAAATCTAGTACAATAATTATTTCATGAATTACTTCAGTTTGGATCATCCTTACTTTGAATGCTGTTGTCTTTGCGAATTTTTTTTAGTTTTAGTATCGTCAGGCATCAGGCAGCCATGAATAAAACCTGAATAAATCACTTGCACGTCATTAGAGTTGAGTCATGCGACACCGCCGCCTGCGCAGTTACAATCACGTCAAAGCGAGCCTTAAATATACAAAATGAGTTGTCTAATTAGTCAAACAATAACAAAATATCAATACCAATCAGTTTAACAATTAGCCCACTTAACAAATCGGCGCGTTACATTCGAAATCTTGTAAAATGGCTGCCCGCGCGCTTGCCCAAGCGCCGGCGGTGTAATGTGAAGCGAAATTGCATTATAATTAGTTTATGCGCGCTTTCTAAATGTTGCTAACCCTAATAAATTTTGCCACTGGCTTCTGTGAAGTAGGGAAATGGATGCTTCTTTTGTTGTTAATTCGTAACATTACCATATTTGCGTTTCGTGACCATGACCAAAAGTTCTTGTCATTGCTATGCACTACACATTCCCACTGATATTTTTCATGCACCAGTCTGTAAATATTGTTTAACACGGGTTTCCTTCTGTTTTTTTTTAAACAGGTACCTTTATCTGAATGACGAAAGTGATTTAGAACAATACCCAATCTCGTTCTCAAAATACCTTTAAGTTGAAGTGTCTGGGGCGCCAAAAACCTCGATTAAAATGGTTTGATTTTTCTAGTCCATCTAAGAGGTCACGACAAGAAAGAAATTTAGTCGGGATCGGTGTCACCAGACACGGTGAAGAGGATTATTTTAATTCTCATACCAACTAGTTAGAGTAACTAACTGTTTTTATCAAACTTATGTGTACACATTTTATACCTCAGTTGGATTTTAAGTCACTGAAAAGATAAAAACACTTTTGTGATCAGCGCCGAAGCCCAAAAGTGTGTAATTAATTAAGCTAGCTCCAAACCGTTTAGTTTAAAATGTAATTTAGCAAAACGTTAATTAGCATAAGCGTGGCGATCAATGCTCGTATGTTTTCTGTAAGAAAAGTCCCCATACACATACACTGCGGTGGACAACGGCCAACAGCAGTGCAGTATTTAGTACATATCTCGAACTCATTTCACTTCAATTAACCGATGGAGATCTTTACATAATATACCAAGGGGCCAGTAATTATCATCAGTCTTGAGATCCAACTAACTAGTATCAAATAACAACGTTGTAATTAACCTTAGCGTACATCAGATTGACAGCAAGTTTTTTGTCCAAGGCATTGTGTTTTCAAACCGTGTCCAAAGGCAGAGGGTCGCCAATTTTTTTACATCTCCATACAAAATCAGTAATGCGTTTATGGTAATTATTTACGCACTTACGCAACTGTTCCATTGTGTTTGGTGGAAAACCTTCGTGTTTATTTATATGTTTTTATTTTTAATGAACCCAAATGGCCGTTAGAATGCCAATTTTACCGGATTGTCGTTGGAAGGTAACTTTTTAAATTTCTGTGTCAGTCTTACCTTTTTTTTTTTTTCTTTTTTTTTTTTTTTTTTTTTTTTTGGTACGGGGTGGAAAATCCTCATGGATGTCCTCCGCCCTGGGGCGGGCGGAGGGGTCTGTCAGACTCTTACTGACTAAAAACCACCCCGGTGTTCCATCTCACACCTACGTCGGGGGTCGCGGGAACTGGAGATACTTCCGCAACCCCCGGCTGGTGCCGGCCCGCTGCAGCGGGCCACTTCTCGGGTCAGGGGGGGGAGTGAGGTGTTAGACTCCCCCCCGGACGTCTTAGAGGGGCGCGCGTGGAACACTACGTGCCGCCACCTCGGGTCCTGGTGTATGTGGGGGGCGACAGACGTCCCCGAGTCTGCCGCCCCTGGACCCATTTAGGGGGGCCGGAAGAGGGCGTTGTCCGCCCTTCGCCGACGCCCGGTGCGCCTGCTGCGGGCAGGGTGGGAGGTTGAGATCTCCCTCTCCCTTTCCGCAGCCTCCTTCTGCGACATGACACTTTCGCAGAAGGAAACCACCGCGTCCCAGGACTCTGCGCTGTCGACCATCGACTCGACCACGGCCGACAGCGACAGGTCACTGCCTACTTCTGAGACGAGGGCACGGCGCGGCCCCTCCCAAGCGGCACATTCCGCCAGCGTATGCCGCGCCGTGTCCTCCCGGCAGTCGACGCAGTGGTGACACCGGGCGTCCGGCTCCCTGTTTATGCGACACAGGTACTTCCCGAAGCAACCATGCCCCGAGAGCACCTGCGTCACCCGAAACGACAGGGAGCCGTGCCTTCTCCCGAGCCAGCGCTCGAGCACTGGCCGGACCGCCTCGATGATGGCGAGGCCGGCGGTAGGGCGCGAAAGCCTGTCCCGCCATTCCGCCACCAGGACCTCGCGAAGCTGGGACCGACGCAGCTCCATGTGTCGCTGCATCGGTCGCTCGCCCCGCGCCCGCGCTTCCTCGCGCCACCGGTACAGTGACGCGAGTACCTTCGCCTCCAGGTCCCAGGGCGGGGATCCGGCCAGTGCACAAGCCGCCTCGTAGGAGATCGTGCGATATCCCCTGATGACTCTGACGGCCATCTTTAACTTCTTGGCAATTTAAAATAGACCACTGAAATTCTAGTTTGATCTCAATCAAACTGATTCAATGAAATTCAAATCTACGTCAAGTTTGTAGCTACTCTCTCTGCGATATGCATCACTATTTTTATTTGCTAGGTACTAGATATTACCTGTGACTTTGTTCGCATATTTTTTTTTACGAGTCTCTATTTTTAACCGACTTCAAAAAGGAAGAGGTTATCAATTCGGTCGCTTATATATTTTTTTATGTATGTTCGGGCATAATTCTGTCATATAAAGACGAATTTGCAAAGTTCTTTTTTGTTCGAAAGGGGTTTGTTCCGAAATGGTCCCATATAAATTTGGCCAACATTGATCCAGCCCTTTTAGAGAAAATCAACAAAATCCCAAAAAAAATACTTAGATGACGTTTTAGTTTCTTCAATATTTGGAGGACTTACAATCTCTTTAAAGTGTGTCACCGTTTCTTAATGGATTTGGATTAAGGCAATACTAAAAAGCGAAAAATAAAAAAAATAAAAAGGTGGTAATACAAAACTACAAACACAAAGCCACCGCCACCGACTTCCGAAAGTAAAGTAATGTGTGTTCTGTGTTATAGTCATTTATCACTTTTCAGTTTTTGAAGGCGGTTTTCCTTTTTTTATTAAAATCAAAATATAATCTTATAGCACTTACGATAAAGTACTGTTCCATTTCATAAATACTTTCAGAAGTCGGTGGCAATACAAAACTACAAACACAAAGCCACCGCCACCGACTTCCGAAAGTAAAGTAATGTGTGTTCTGTGTTATAGTCATTTATCACTTTTCAGTTTTTGAAGGCGGTTTTCCTTTTTTTATTAAAATCAAAATATAATCTTATAGCACTTACGATAAAGTACTGTTCCATTTCATTTTCTTTCCGAACATAGGCAAGCCCAAACGAACACGACCTCGGGCAAAGTGCTAGTTTATAATATGTAGTGATAATAATAATAATAATAATATAATAATAATATAGCCTTTAATTCAAATCTCTTTACAATAATTTAAACTTGTAGAAATTAACACTGGACTTATAAACTATTTATACTAATATCTGTTGTTTTGTAATCTTTCCTAGATCTGTTTGCCAGTCGGCAAAGGCTTCCTCCAACCTTTTCCATTCTTTCCTTTCTTGTGCTACTCTATTCCACATGACTCCTGCCACTTGTCTAATGTCATCATCCCACCTTTTATGCGGTCTGCCTCTCTTCCTTTTGCCATCTCTGGGGTACCATCGTGTCACTCTTTTGCTTCATTTGTCGTGTCTTCTTATTACGTGGCCAGCCCATCTCCATTTTAGTCTTTTGATTTTTATTGTTACATCTGTAGTTTTTGTTTTGTTTCTAATGACCACGTTTTTCAATCTGTCCGACTTTTTGACATTTAGCATGACATTAAGTAGTGAAGTGATACTTTAATATTATGTCATAACAGTTTTCCTCTAGAAGTTTACACTAGCCAAGTATTCCTTGTTTGCCCTCTTTTTTCGCTAGAAATAGTAAATGACGTACTAAATTTAAAAGTTTAAACTTTTCTGAGAAAACTGACACAAATCGACTTGTGATGTGTGTACAAATCTTTATTTATTATCCTGTCTAAGTTCTGAGTTTATCAAAACATTTGTTTTACGTTGTTTGACGTGTAGAGTCGCTATAGTCACCATGTTTTGATTCAAAGTATCATAGTTTTGACTTGATTGACGCAGGTAATCATAATATTATGATAGGTATTAAAGCACAGTTAAGTTTTCTTAGAATCATTGTGAGTTTGTTATGAAGTTTATATTTGTTTGTTTGGTAGGAATTTTAACTTGTACTTGTAATACTTTGTACATACATATTCTAATATAGTGGTTTTTATGCAACGTAGGTAAGTACATCGTATTCACGTGTAATTAAGGCATTCCTGTACATAGTATAAAACAAAGTCGTTTCCGTTGTCTGTACGTTTAGATCTTTTAAACTACGCAATGGATTTTAATGCAGTTTTCAACAATAGGTTTATACGTATGAGTAGTTTGATCTACATTGTACCCGCGTGAAGCATGGGGGGGGGGGGCTGGTACAAAATAAATATGGAGTTTCTTGCCCATTCTTCTCCATTGGAAACCCGATCCAGCCTGTCCCTTTGCTGTCCTCTCCCAGCGACGCCCTAAGCCGAGGCTCGTACCCCACAGGGGGTGCCCTTAGCGTGTAGTCGCTTAGTTTGTAAGTTATTTTGCCCTGGCTGGAGGCCCTAAAAATATTCTTCTCCATACGAAACTATCCTTTGGAAGGGGCACCTACAAATTTTCTTATAAATTACGTTCAAAATTGCCATTTATTGGTCTACTTGAAATAAATAGGTTATTTGACTTTAATGTTGATTAAAGTGGACCCTGTAGAATAACATTATGTTTACTATTTGGGCCCAAACCTGTAACTTAATATATATATTAGTAAAAAACAATTAAGGACCATGTTCGCCAACATTAAATCAACCGGTTGCGTATTTTTTTAACAGTTGTTTATGTCGAGTTTATGGAACTTTTCCTAAAAAAATATAGAATTTCGATATTTATGTGGTCGTTCGATTAAATGTTGGTGAACAAAGACATTAGTGGAAATCTATGGTGGAGTATTTGTAGGCATGTATTCTATTATCATAATTTGTCTGAAATTACCTAAAGACGACCACTTTATATAGATGTTACGGGTAATCGGATGACTCGAGTATCGTGTAACTGTTTTGTTTTTCCCAATCAAACAATCCAATATACCTAATAAAATATAAAAAACAAAAACAATTACGTAGGTTTAGGTTTGGTTTTATTGAATACTCTTTGCAAGTTTTTTTTGCAAGTTTTTGACGACACGGTTGGCGCAGTGGCTGAGCGATCGACTGCTGCGCAGCGTGTTGCGGGTTTGATTCCCGCCCAGGGTAAACATTTGTGTGATAAGCACTTTGTGTTTGCCTTGTGTCTGGGTGTTGTTTATCTATATATGTATGTATTTACAAAAAAAAAAATGTATTTGTGTATGTATATCAGCTGTCTGACACCCATAGTACAGGGTCTCCCTAGTTTGGGGTCAGATGGCCGTGTGTGAAAATGTCCCCACATATTATTATTATTATTATTGTTTTTAACTTTAATTTGCTAATTTATTTCGTGATCAATACGTGAGGGCTTCGTTGGGTACACTTATTACACAAAAGAAAAGTTAATAGACAAATTATGTAATTTTTAACAGGCAAGACATTACACATTTGTTTTGCCTAAGGCATACGTGTGTCCACAATATTTGTAGTAACAATTAGTAGGGCTAAGAAAATTAACTTGCACAATTAGGAGCGACGTAATCATTATTGATATTTTTTATCTGTGTTTAGAGGGCAACGACCTCCTAAACCACTAAAACATATTAAATAACAAGTAATTTTTCATTAACATTCTAAAGTTTCATAAACTCTGATTTATTAATTAGCAAAGAAATTAAAATAATTTTAATGTTGCGATTCTTTGTGGTTCATTGTGACTTCCGTGATGCATTTCATTAGAATATTTGTAATGAAGTGTTGAAAGGCGCTTTAAGGCGGCTTTACAAAATCTTTGAGATCATTTAGGAAAGCTCTTGTAATATTGTGAAAGCGCTTTAAGCTTTACTCGGCCATTAAGGTTTTAATGATTGCACAATTGGGTTGTTGACACCATTAACCAATAATTCCAAAATACAACTTATTCTAGAATACACTTTATTTTAGACCGGAAAACCCGAATAATTTTCAATAAACTGTAAAATTCGATTTTATATTGCTTTGAAAGTCAATTGAGTTGGTAAATAAGTGACGTCACAGGCCGCTATTGTCATACAAAATCTATGGAGGATTCTCGTTTTGACAGCTCATAAAAAGTATATTAATTGATTGGTGGTGTCAAGTACCCAATTACATCTGGCACATAATATTATGAGCTAAGTACATCTGTTTTTGAGTACCTACCAATGCTGTTATTTTCTTCTAGTAACACTTGCTATGTAGTTGCCCCTCATTTTAACATATTGAATTATAAAATACTTATGAATATTTTCTTTTTTTTTCAGGTAAGTCTTCTATTTCTAGTATTGCAGTTGGGCTGTTAAAAAGAACATTAAAGCTAAGTAAATTATGTGTCGTTACAAGAAATATAATAATTTTGTTTACTTTACAAAAATATATCTGACGGTAGACCTGACCAGAGTGACCGGCAAGTTATTTTAACACATAAATACCAACAACTTTATTGTGGCTACAAAATGCGCTAAAAATTCGTTTAAATATTCGCATTTTATGTAAAAAAAAGAGATCTTAAACTTAGTTTCTTTTAATCGACTTAATGCAATTTTCTGAATTCCCATTTCACGTTCATACAGAACGATTTCATCTTGCTAATCCGATTGAACTCATTCAATGCAGCTCAGCAGTTTTGTATATTGTTTGGGATATATTTCCAAAAACGAAATTATTTGAATTAATGGTTTTAATTTACGTGTGAGGAGATATAATAATGGACTTTGTTGAAAATAAAATGGTACTTAGAGAAGTTTTGAATGTTGTTATTCTAAATAAAAACTGTCAATTAATTAATTATCAAATTTTATTTATATGGTTAGAATGAGACAGGAAGTAAATTAATACAGCAGCTTGAAAAAGCATTAGTAGTAGTAATGTAAGAGCATTTAATAACTTTGGATCATATCGGAAAAGCAATATTATGATTAAAACATTTGTTTTATTTTTAAACCAAACTCATAGTTAACTATAAAACGACTACAAACATTTGCATAGAACGTGCGAATTCAATAATCAAAGACAATAAAATATTATTTTCAATTTAAAATAACGATTAATATTGCAACTTGTGTGTAGCAACACCGTTAACAATGAACAAATTCAATAAGGAAGTTGTTTGCCGTGATCCGCATGACTTAACAGATAGATTGGTTTTTGTTTGTAGACGATGGGTGGCAGTCGCAGATAACACAAGACCGAGTAGGTAGTTAAGGCGCGTCCCTGTGCAAAACGCAGTGCTAGCCGTTTTTTGTTCAGTTTTTCGGACCTTACTACTCTATATCCAAAAGAAATATCAACAAACAAAGAATTGATTAAATTTCTACATATTCTTGACTCCAAAATGGTAGATCTGATTTTTGTTTACGAAGTATAGTATTTAACTAATCTCCTCACAACGAAACCACAGAAATGAGAAATAATTATTGAAAACATGCATCTCCTCGGCAAGTAACCATTAATTCGATTTTTTACTAACACTAATGGATAGGCAATTTATTAATGAACATTTTGGTAGATTTTTTTTTTTCAAAATCCCAGAATGTGATTTTATAAAGATTTAATTCTAAAATCTGAGCGTGTTCGCTGCTGTATCTCTTGCGGCGGCGCAGAGGGAACGAATGCTCAAGGTTATTTGCTCAGGGTACCGCCTTAAGGCGCTGACGAGACCCAAATATTCAAAATAATAATAATTTTATTCACCGGACTGAATTGAAAGCAAGACGGCCTTACTAATAAGTAGCCAATTACGTATGAGATATTATAGTGCACAAGTACGTAGTACTATTAAGGATTCTGTTGCACAAGTGTGTGCACAAACTCAAGTGCACTTCTTTTCCGCAATCGACGGTGTTCTGACGCAATCGGGGAGAGATCATTCCGACTTCAAAAAAGGCTTATTTTTGACATTATTTTGGCAGCGGAAAAAACATTATGTTAATCTTGAACATTTTTCTGAGAACTTTGGTGTTTACAAACACCTTTTTTTATTTCTCGATACAAACACATGGGAGAGTTACCTCATAAAATGATAAACATAATGTTGCTACAATTAAGAACAATAACGTATCTAATAAAAGTAAAGAACTTGGTTGTTTTCTATTTTCGATTATTTAACTACTTAGTTACCTAATTTTTAATTAAATCGATAATAATTGTAATTAATCAAAGGTGTTTTGTCTTCGAGCGTTATATTTTCTATGTAGCCTAACAGTGACTGTGCTTCAGTTATTGTATGCGTCTTAACTCAAAACTGTAAGATTTGATGAAACAGAAGTAGGTACCTTTGCCCGGTGCAGTCTGGGCAGTTAGCCCCGCAATGTGGCTTGCTGACTGGGTAATCTTCTTTGTAGTTCACAATAACATTAACTCAAATCATTTTATTTTTAAATATTTATAGGCTCGTGTTAGAATCGATACTGTATGTACGTGAGAATAAAATACAACTTCTTTTTGTTATTCCTAAAAAGGTTTTATGAGCAGGTTTACCTAATTTAAGACTTGTAGCTGCTACGATACATGAATTTTTGAGTTCTCAGTGTGTGGTCAACCTTAAATATCTAATTTAACTCGGCCCGAAATAAACGTGCCAATTTGATTTTTGTTTTTTTTTTTTACATACCTACCCTTTCTAAAATGAAAGCCATCTTAACCCAGAGCTAATCGAAAAAAGACATTTATTTAATAAAATTATGTCGGTTTTTTTCTGCAAAAAGACCTTTATCCGTTTTGTATCTTAAATCCAAAGGGTTTAACTTCGCTGTAGGTCATACCTTAGTACGTTACAAGTTTATTAAGAGGTCGAGAATTTTATCTTTCTCTGAATGCAAATTACATTTTCTTAATTGCTTTAATTTAGTTTGTGAGTCGCGTTTTATCATTGTGTAGGTACTATTAAATGTAAAATAATTAGAATATGTGACATTTAAGTTTGTATCTCTTTCCACGTGGGGATCTTTTTGGTTAAATAATTTTATGTAAGTAAGTCAGTGTTTTCATGAGAACTTAAGATTAGAAGAAGTATGTGTTGAAAGGCTATTAATGAGGTTTTTTTTTCGCGTCAATTAGTTATTCTAGATTTGTTAATTTAGCGTGCAGTGTTTATCTAGGTATGCGTGTGCCTACTCAATGTCAGTCAATGCTTACGGAAACTGTACCCCTAGCACGAATATTTGTAGGTTTCGTATCGCAATCGTATCGAGTTCTCGATACGATAACGGAGTACAACGAAAGTAGGAAGCACGAAACACTTTCGAAATAGTATCGAGAGCTCGATACGATAACGTTGGTGACGTCATACTAAGTAAGTAAAGATGGGCAAAATAGAACGAATGATCTTAAATTGAATGAATGTTTCGTACAGAAACTGGATAATTTAGTGATTTTAGGGCATTTAAAACTTTAATACTGTTCAATTTATGACGCAATACGAAGAAACTGCAGAAAAAGTTAATATTGAGTTAGATAAATGGTATAATAATTTAACTTATTACTAAAACGTTGTGTTTGGTTTGACTGTATTCCTAAACGAACGACGGGTGCTCGAAGCTCATTCAAGGTCAACTTTGTTTTAAAGTGAACTTGTGTTTTGTTGTGATTTTGGTGAAACTTTTGAAACTATTTTATTCTGTTAAAATGAGAACCAGCCACCCGCAGTACACCATTATGATAGAATTTATGGAAAAGTAAATGTATTACATTGAAGATTTTATTGTCAAGCAATGTTGATTTTAATAGTGTTTCAACTATACCTGTGGCCACTGTGGTGATCTGGGTCATTCCATTAAAGAATGTACAAAGAAGGCTGAGGAACCAAAATGCGCAACTTGTTTGCACTTCAAAAAGCCGAGTAACCACAAGACAAGCGCTGCTGACTGTCCGGCGAAAATAATAGCCGAAAAGAGGTACATAAATTCTATTGATTATGGAGGCGCCTAAGAGCGCCGTAAATTACGTATTTTTCGGCCCTTATTACTGTTTGATTTATTTATAACTATAATTATGATTAATAATTTAATTAATGACATAGACAATTTCTCTGTATCTGATTCTCAGGTGTGTGATGTTGAACACTGTAAAAAATATCTTTCCTCTTACACTAGTCCACTAACCATACTAACCCAAAATATTCGTAGTATTTTTAAGAATTTCGATAATTTCAGCATTTTTCTTCAACGTTTAGACATAAACTGTGACGTTATTGTCTTAACGGAATGTTGGCTGGCCAAACAATATAACATACCTCTAATTCCGGGATATAATATGTATAGAAGTACCATAAAATACAATCAAAATGATGGGGTGATAGTTTATGTAAGAAATCATCTCAATGTGTCTGTCGAGGAACCAAATATGCACGATTGCAACAGATTGTTAATTAAAATTGGGTCCGAATTAGCGATACTTGCCATATATCGACCCCCTTCTTTTAGAAATACAGACAATTTCACTGACTCGCTAAACGACACCTTGCAGAACCTATCATCTTTCAAAAGCACCATTTTAATTGGAGATATTAATATTAATATTCTTCCAGGAAGTGCTGACGCATCTGCTGAGGAATACCTTAACCTATGCGCCTTCCATGGTTTGCTTCCCGCCCACACGTTTCCTACACATCAAAGTGGCTCCTGTTTGGACCATATAATACTTAAGTCGAACCTTTCTGCACTAGCTCTTGTAATTAATTCAACATTAACCGATCACAATGCTACCCTACTAATTTTAAATTCTAATTTACCTAAAGTAGTCCCACGAACAAATTCTAGATTAAATGTAAATAAACTTGAAGAAGACTTACGTAATATCGACTTCAACCCAGTCTACGATTCTGCTGATCCGCAGTTTTGTTTGTTATACCTAATCGAAAATGTACAACATGCAATTCATAAAAACACAGTCACTTTTCGGCAAAATTGCAAAAACTACAACATAAAGCCGTGGATCACGACAGGTCTCATTCGCTGTATGAAAAATAGAGATAGACTGCATATGAAAGCGAAATCTAATCCAGATAATTTAATTTTGCAACAGTCATATAAACGATATCGGAACTTCTGTAATGATCTTTTGAGAAAAGTTAAAAGAAACTACGATAAAATTGCACTAGAAAAGGCTGGTACGGATAGTAAAAAAATCTGGAATTTTATTAAAAGGGTAACATATAACTCGAAGCAAAATCAGTCACCTACAAGTTTATTACAAGCACACGCATCTCATTTAACATCGGTTAACATTGCAAACGATTTCTTTGTTAATGTTGGAAAGAATTTGGCTGAAAAAGTTCTTGGCCATTCACATCATCTATCGAGCACGTCGTTTACGTCTAGCACTATCTTATCATCTTTTGTGTTGCTAGATACTGACGAGACAGAGGTAGATACAATAATTATGAATTTGAAAGACGACTGTGCAGTTGGCTGGGATAACATATCAAGTAAAATTATCAAACAGTTCAGGCGCATTTTGGTGCCGCCACTAACTTATATTTACCAAAAATGTTTATCCTTAGGTATTTTTCCCGAATGCCTCAAAAAAGCTGTTGTTGTCCCTGTCTATAAATCAGGCGATAAAGATCATGTGACAAATTATAGACCTATTTCCTTACTGCCTTCTATGTCTAAAATATTAGAAAAGATTATAAATAAAAGGCTTTTCAAATATTTGGAGGAAAAAATAATTTTATCTAGGCAGCAGTTTGGATTCAGGCCTAAAATGTCTACAAATGATGCTGTACATCATCTGACTGACTATCTAGCACAAGAACTTGATAATGGTAACCACACAATAGGCATTTTCTTGGACCTCGCCAAAGCTTTTGACACGGTTCCTATTCCTATTCTGTTGCGCAAGCTTGAAGCCATAGGCATTAGAGGCACCCAGCTGAACCTATTTAAGAGCTATTTAGAAGACCGTACCCAATGTGTCAAGATTGGTAATGTTCTCAGCGATGATAAAAAAAACACGTCCTTCGGAGTACCCCAAGGAAGTATTTTAGCCCCTACACTATTTTTGATATACATAAACGATCTTTGTAATCTAAATTTAGAAAACGGCCTAATTGTTTCTTATGCTGACGACACTGCTCTTTTATTTTCGGCTGACTCAGAAGAAAATGTCTACAGGGTTGCGCAACACGGATTTAATGTTGTAAATAAATGGCTTCAACACAATTCACTAACACTAAATGCTGACAAGACAAATTACATTAAGTTTTCAATGCGCAAGCAAAAATCAACTGGTACTAACTCAACATTATATGCTCATCATTGCACCTTTTCCACAAATAACCAATGTGGTTGTCCTAACATTAAAATGGCAACTACAACAAAATATCTTGGCGTTATAATTGATGAAACACTTTCGTTCAAACACCATATAGAAGCATTAAATAATAGAGTTCGTAAGTTGATATTTGTTTTTAAAAAATTACGCTATATTGCTGACTCAAAAATAATTCGACAAGTGTACTTTGCTCTATGTCAATCAATATTAACTTATTGTATTACGACATGGGGTGGAGCGGGTAAAACCAGGTTACTAACCATCGAGAGAACTCAGAGGGCGATTCTCAAAGTGGCTACTTTCCGCCCTTTCCTTTTTCCTACTAACCTCCTATACAAGTATTTTGAAGTATTAACAGTTCGACAGCTATTCATAATGGGCATTGTATTAAGACAACATAGAGCTTTACCCTACAGCACTGAATATACTAATAAAAGACGTAAAGATATAGTCTGTCCACAAAAAACAACAAAACACGCATTTATATCCAAATTTTACCTATTCCTCGGTCCTCTCCTCTATAATAGACTAAACGCAAAAGCAAGCATCTATTCCCTGACCTACACAAATTGTAAGATAATTCTCAAGGATGCTCTTCAAAGTATGTCCTATGAAGATACAGAGAATTTACTATGTGTGATAAAGTGAATTTATAGTTCAGATATTTTATGTTTTACTTCCATTTAGTATTTATTTAATTTAGATATATTAGTTAAGCTACTCAACTGTTGTCTATAAATTGTCAACTTTCTTTTGAATTGACTTTTTGATTGTTTATTAATTTTATAACATTATTTAGCTCTTCTCGCCTGAAACACAGGATTACCTAGTTCAGGCACGGAAGTCTTAGAAATGTAATTTATATTTAAGCAAAAATGTATTTCTTTTGTCAAGTCATTTCTAAATAAAAATATTATTATTATTATTATTAATGGGATATTTGGAATATGTTTTTGTAAAGTTTAAAAGAGCTAAAGTTTATTTGTATACTCAAGTCAAATAAAGAATTAGGCTAGTCATGTGAAATAGGTATGTAAAAACAAAGTATTGTCAATTATGTCAGTATAAAATAGAAAGATAACATACTTACTATTATTATAATCAATCGCGCTGCAAGATAATAGTACAATGCACTACGTCGTGGGGTGCTTCTTCTGAACATTTTGTAACAAAATATATCCACACAATCACTTAAATTATAATTTTATACTTAAAATAAACTCCGACGAAAGTTTTCTCACTGTCAAATTTACAGTGAATAAACATTCGTGAAACTCGCAAGCCAGCCTTCGACAATTACGATACTATCTGTCATTTTATGCCTTCGTGCTAGGTATCTTCATACAAGCGGCTCAAGTTACCTTACGAATTCGATACGATGACGATACGAAACTTACATGTATTTGTTCGTGCTCTTAAAATTAGTTTAATTTACGGACACCAGAGGCGCTGTTCAAGTTTCCATACTAAATGCTTACGTTGACGATACGAATGTTTTTTCGATAGTGATTCGTGCTAGGGGTACTGTAGAAGAATTTTATGCTTAAGTTCGTGGTAAAAAACGATAAGTTTTTACACAGTTTGTGTCATTATCTGTTCCGAGATTCTGAACTATAGGTATTATATATTTACCGGCTGTATATAGGTACTTAACAGGATAAGGCGCGCAAGGACAATTTTAATTGCGACGTTATTTTTCCGTTATGGATAGTCAGATGTTTAAAAGATAATTGCATAACCAAGTGTAACAAGATCTAAAATTCGCGCCACAACCCTATGACATTTTGTCAAAATGATTACCAACCAATATGGCGTCTTCCCACGTTACGTTACGACAAAATGACTTCAATTTTAAGAATAATTATCCGCTATTAATATGGAAGATAAAATGTCAAAGATAAGGAGTTTTTCAATATGCGATTAAGTATTGTTTTTATTTGTAAATTTAAAAATGTTTTAAAACTGATCATACCTATCCGAGTTTGAACAAAAAATGTAGGATCCGTAATGAACACCTGACAAATTGGTTGGCAATGGCTATCACAATAGCCTGTCAGACTTTGACAAGTGTAATTAATTCTGGCGTCACTGCCAGCTGATTGCTGCATTGTCTATGTCACACGTAATCCTCAGAGGCGAGCCAAAGTAGCAACTTAGTAATTAAACTATTGAAAAGGTTTTCAAAATCAATATTGTTACATGTTAAATTATTAAACACATGAAATACAATTTTGTAATCCAACGAAGAAATCCCAAAGTGCATAATCAAATAAGTTTATTGCGTTTCATAACTTTAGGATAAGTGTCATATTCAAGAGACATTAAGTTACCAGGCATATTATGTCATATTTTTTTTTGTTAATATGTTGAACTTTGTAAATAAATGTCCAGTCTGCCTTTTAAAATTGACCAAAAGATCAGTATGCAAGGCAATTTTGTACAGATTCTTGAAAATGTTTTTCAATTTCTAGAATTGCATTTACTTAGATCTAAACGTATTACAGTTTACCAGCATTAAGTAACCGTTCGCGTTCCCCTCAGTAAATGGTAAGATTCGTGCGGAACAGGCAATACGGCTACATTTTCCTTTCATTCTCATTCACGCTTTATTTCATTCACTTTAAGGCCCATTTCATTCGATTTGTTTATGGCTCATCGACTCTGTTCCGCGTCATTCGTCTACAACATAGACAATAAGCCATTTACAACCACATGATAATTTTAACAGCTGATAGGTATATTCAAGGTTACCTAACATATTGTTTTTAATAATAAAGCAACTTTTTTGCCATATTTAAGGAAATAAATATATTTATTATAATTAAAATTATCTAAAAGCTTGACAATAGCCGGTTTGTTTGTGTTTAATTTCGTTACTTCCTGCAAAATTATGTCACTTCGAGGAACAAGTTTGAAAATGTCAATTAGATGTTTAAAAAATGAGAGGTTTAAAAAAACATTTTTAAATAAATATTTCGTCAGTCCTAAGTTAAGGTGATGAATGACAGACAATAGACAAAATCAGTCGTATTGAAGGTCTCCATGACCTTAATCATAGTTTTAACTTTTAGTTTTAAACCGTAACCTGACTTTCACTAGTTAATGCAGAAATTGGTTTGGGTTTTCCATATTATGTATTTTAACTTTATTGCTTCCACATACATAATCTATAGTAACTTTTTGTGTTGCGTAAAACATTATAGTTCCGACTTCGCCATTAGTCTCGTGGTAAATGGAGTTTGGAGTTAGTGGTGTGAAATCCTCATGCCTCGGAAAGCACGCATTACGTTGATGCTGCACCTGATCTCTCCCCGGTCGTGTCGGATAGCTGTCCCTATGAGAGACGGAACAACTATGAGAGTGAGGGTAGACGGAGTACATCGTGTACACAAGTACTTGTCTAGTCTCCACTAATATTGGCCGCTGTGACCAAAATTTGGTCGGGAGTGCAGTGACGTAAACCGCAGTTTTTATTTTGATTAATTTTCATTATCACATTAGTTATTATAATATTTTCAATTACATTAATATCATTCAATGTTATTTACAATGTTCAAACAGGCAATAAAGTAGGTGGTTAAATATACCAACCACTTGAGATGATACAAAACAAATACTGTTCCCAACTCTTTCAAATTGTAATCGATTCAATGTTTCTTTTTTCGAACTGACTCACGCATCCCAATTTATGAAATCATCGCAATTAATATCGATTATCGATTTTAAATCCGAGCTCCCAGATGTTATTATATCGAGAGCCATAGCTACTGTGACCCTGGCCGTTGGCCCGCACATTTTTTACTGTCAAAATACCGAATCGAATCAACACTCTTTCGCCCCCCACTGTTCAGATTCTCATTATAGGTTTCTTGACCCTTTGATAAAATCCCCAATGAGTTTGTATAACAGAAAACTGTTCATCCCGTTATGCAATAATGGAAGTGACACGATATTCATTAAACGCATTCGCCATATTTACTTTATTCCGCGCCATTTTGGCTTTTTTTTTTTTTTTTGTGCGGCATGCAGGCAAAGGCAGACGCTCGTACAGCTTAATTTAAATTTGATACTTTATAGCAATATGATGATAGGAATTTATGAGTGGTACACAAAATGTAATGCTGTGTGATTACTGAGTGTTGCCGCGTTTTAAACTGTTATCTTGAATGGTGAGGATTTTGTCAAAGGAGGAAGGTTATCTTGTGAATAAGTTATTTTTTTTTGTAGTAATGTATTTTATGGTACATTCACGGTTGAATGTTACGCTGGCTTTACAGTGAGTCAGGGATTTTCCTGTATTAGTTGCTGAAAATAAATTTGTAATTTTTTTTTTGACTATTTGCACAAATTATGGATGCAATGCGCGATCGTTTTCTTTTGCATTACTGCAAAGGAAAACAATCGTTCATTTACCTTTGAACCATTTCCCTAATGAAAAATGTTTTTACAAATAAACGAACTTTCATAGATGAATAAAATAAAGAAAGTGCCAGATAAGTTTTAGATTCCCCTCACAAGGCGAGCAAGGCAACAGAATTTATAATATTCGATGCTCGGAACATGTGAAAACATGGTCGTGTGACGAATCCTTAATAGCCATTTGGTAAGAAGTTCACTTTCATTCACTTTTGTCGTCTATATAGTCCAATTCGAATCTGTGTGAAAGTGCTTTTTGCATTTTTCCTTTTATGGCTTTTCGTCCGTTCGAAGTCATTAGATATTTCTATAAATGTACCTACAGTTGTGAGTGCAAAAAGGTTTTATATTCATTAAATATGCAACCTCTTCTTTAATATGAATAAGCTTTTGACACCTCCAACCTTTTTTCTCTATGCTATTTATGATGGCACCTTGTATTTACCTTCATTTATCTAAAACGTGGGGTTTTTCAAAAAATTGTTAGTGAATAGAAAAATATGTGAAAAGTTTATTTATACTTAGCTATAATCCCCTCCAACCCCTGATGCACTAATGCATTCGGGTGAACGGTCTTTAGAAAAATTAAAAAAATTGTGTCTTTATCAAAAAATAGGTACCTAGCCGCCAAAATGCTTCGTCTGCAGTTTTAAATTTTCAATCACGAAGTATTTTATTTTTACCGTTGGCAAATAAAAAAAATCGCGTAGACAAAAATCTAGGCTGTACCTACGGAGGATGGGGTGGATAACTTGTACCCCCGCAGTATTCAAATAGTTCAAAAGTTCATAGTTCTAGCAGGTTGTGTGAGCTTGTGTGTTATCCTGGTGAAAAAGAATGCCACGGACTCCTTTGTCGTTTATAGGTATTTAAAAATATTTAAAAGAGAAATAACTATACATAGGTGGCCAATGATTTCAACCAAGGAGATTTGGGTTAAAATTTAGTATACGGTAGCATGAACTAAGGGATGAGTGGTCCACCGACCGCCTGGTACCACTCCTCTGAAAAGAAAATGCATTTTTTGTAACCTAACTTCAAAACACTAAAGTTGACTAAAAGGCGTAGGGCCGAAATGTTTAAAAAAAATAACCACGAAGGGGATGGCGGGGTCGCCGTCGCGATCGCCAACATGCATGATCGCCAAGCATGGCGATTACCCTTCCCCCCCCCGGGCCTCGGGAAGACCTATGCCCAGCAGTGGGCGTCTAAAGATTGACATGATGATGTACTTATGTACTAAGTTTATCTTGGATATCACTAACATCTGTGAAGGAAAACATAGTGAGAAAACCTGGAGTTATAATCAATGTAAGTATAAATTTGCTCAATAGGTACAGTCGAACAAGCTAATTGGTTTACAGGCAGGTTTATTTATTTATTTTTTATTTTTATCTTTAGTACGTACGTTACCTACGTGCTCGAGTTGAGAAAATTTAATAAAATAACATATAATATGTATAGTAGACAAATTAATATTTTTGCCTGTAAACCAATTAGCTTGTTCGACTGTACCTACGTTTATCACGGTATGAGTGGCTTTTTTAATGTCCTCCAAATACAAGTGTAGGGACACTTTGGATACTGTTATAAGTTGGGTAAAATACCTGTTGTTGGATGCTTATGTAATTAAGTATGGGTGAATAAATCCATACTAATATTATACGCTTACGTTACGCTTTCACGATGAATCGTCTGAACCGATTTTGATTAAATTTTGGTATGAAAATAGCTTGAACCCTGGGGAAGAACATAGGCTACTTCTTAACCCGCGACTTTGTCTGCATCCGCGATATAACCGACATTCACGAGGACGAAGTCGCGGGCAAAAGCTAGTTCAAAATAAAATACTGAATAGGTACTGCCATCCCTGGCTTTTTATGCTTAGTCGCTGACATAAACCACGCTCGATTTAGCTGACTGCTTTCTTTAAGTTCCTATCATGCTAATGAACCGGCTATGCAAGTGTAGTCGCAATCAACAGAATCTTTGATGGACAAGCTTGTCCCCGGACTTCGTCTACGTTGCGTGAATGTCGGTTATTTGCGGGGATTTTTTTTCTGCGCGGAACTGTAATTCCTTTTTTAAAATAAAAGTATCATGCAAGGTGTGTTAGGACGGTTGACTTTATTTTAAACCACGTAAGGACTATAATGTTCTTTACCTGTTTAAAATAAAGTCAACCTTCCTAACACACCTTGTATAAGCGGCGGATTGTTTCAAACAGTCGGTTAACGTTACATACGGACGGTTAAAAAGTTACTATAACGTGAGATGTTTAACGTACTTTAAATGTAACGGGTTGTTTCATGACATAATAATACGTCAGTTAAAGTGATTCAAAAAGAGATTCTATAATATTTTGATGTTTGAAGTAGCGGTTTGACAACACAAAATTACGATGACTGGTCGGTTATGGTAATAGTAACGTTTTGACGCACGATTTTATGAAACAACCCATTTTTTTGATTTGATGATAGTTAGCGCCATTTTTGGCTGTTACCGGTCATTAATGTACCTATAGATGAAGCAACCCGCCCTAAGTAGTAGTAGTTAGTTATATTTATATAAGTTACTCTATACAACAGCTGCAGCAGCTATCTGCCACAATCACATTTAGTAAAAAGATGTTTATTTTGACATAACAAACAGATACATCTATTTTATGTATTTGTATAGGTTAGCTAAGTCGCAATGAAATATGGTACTTAATATTGACTAGCTTAATCAAGTTGGATGTCAATCACTTCAAAAAGTCTTTCTGTGTTGTGTTGACCAAGAGGGCAGAGGTCGTGACGATTGTGGTGTAGGTAGTTTTACAGAAGGTTCATATAAACCATAGTAAACATAATCATAAATCTTTATTTACCTCAACATCACAGTACAGGCACTGGATAGTACCAAACTAAACTAATATGGACAGGAAAGATTTGTTTGTTTGTTTTGTTTTAACACAAAAACTACCCGACCGATTCTTTTTTTTAACCGTTGTAATGCTACATCTTTAACGAGTTACTCGTAGGCTATATAAATATCAATTGAAAAAATTAGGGATCCTTGAGAAAAATCACGCCGACGAAGTCGCGGGCAAAGTCCTAGTCTTAAATAGAGAAAGGTGTGTAAAGTAGGGTAGTCCTGAATTACAGATCCCCGGCTCTGTTAGTAGGTCAATACGTTATCACACGTGTCGCACACGCATGGGCACACAGCGCAGCATCCAATCGCCAACCACTGCACTAATCGTGTCTAGCGTTTTAAATAGTTCTTTCCGTTTCTTTTCACATGTTACATTAAAAAATATAAGGAAATAATCCTTAGGAAATAAAAAAGAAAAAATAAACATGAAATACTTACAGTTTCATTCATATTCTTCACGTTTTTTTTCGGTTCTATTGAATAAATAAAAACATGAAATATTATATAATATTTCATGTTTTCTGTTTTCACCTTTTTCGAATGAAACATTAAAAAAAACTACGGAATTGGAAACGGGAATTTTTCCTGCTTTTTTCAACGATAATCGTATCGTCAAAAATTAACAATTGGTAAAAATGCATCCGATCATTCGATCATTGTTTATGATTATCTTTTGTTATTACTGTACCTTCGGTTTCGTATCTTGTGTACGGTAGGTCACGAGTGTAGAAATATTCGCAATAGGTATCTTATTTGATTTGATAATAAATATAGTGATTAAGTTACGACTACTGAAATGTAATTTCTGTTTAGAATTTAATTTCATTTGAAATTATAGTATTTATCCCTATATTCAAGCTTCTAATGTCTTATTGGAAAATTCACATGTACATACCTACTCGAATGATTAGTACATCACTAGGATTCTAAACTTAAAGTTTTAAGGCCTCCAGGCAAGGCAAAAAGCTTATAAACTAAGCGACTACACGCTAAGGGCACCCCCTGTGGGGTACGAGCCTTGGCTTAGGGCGCGGCATTGGGGGAGGGCGGCAAAGGGACAGGCCGAATCGAATTTCGATTATTAAGGGACGAATTTAAAGCTACTGGCTCAGCGGCGCGGGCTGGCACGAGCAAGAGTCGGGCAGGGTACTTACGGGGTCGCTCTCCTAGAGCTTAGGAGACTTATAGCATCGTCGGGGACAGTCAGTGGCCTTTATCACCAGCCGGTAGATTCTGTAAAAATCTCCCGCGGTGGATTTAAATAAACTAAGCTTGAAATGAGCTGTTATTCCACCGACGAATAGGGGACAACTGCCCCTCCCTGCCCCCTCTTGGCGACGCCCTTGTTACAAAATCCCAAAACAAACTCCCAAAAAATACCTTTTAACCTTTTGACCACGTCAAAAAAGCAAAAGCGTGCCCTCGGCGCCAAACGACGAATTCATTATTTAATACCTACTTATTCCTATATTTGGTATTCGTTTTTGTCATCTAAGGGTGTTACCAGATCAATCTATCGATCGTCGATCGACAGCTGCATCGATCGATGGTAGAATGGATTAGTCGACGTCGATCGAGCTGCTTGATTATTATTAGTAATGCATTAAGCCGTAGTAAATCGATCAACGTCGACCGATGCCATCGACTAGCAATCGAGCGATTAGTTAGTCGACCGGTATCCGTCGATCAGGCAAAGCTAACACACCAATCGATCAACGTCGATCGATGTCGACTGATGGCATCGATCGATGATCGACATGATCGATCGATTGGTGTAGTAACACCCTAAGGCTTGTTTTACACGTACCACAACCACACCATAACGCAGCGTCAAAATGTGGTCGAGCAGTGGTTACGTGTGAATAATGACGCTACGGCTTTTTGTAGCTGCGTTGTCGTACCGAAAAAGTGGTCAGTGTAAATTAAGTGTTCATTTTTATAAAAAAATGTGCCCGACTAAATGTTTTTGTTCTGGTTGTGGTGTGGTTGTGGTACGTCTGAATAGACCCTTATGTTAATACAGAAGATTTTGATTTTTTTGATTATAAATTAGGAAGTTCCTCGAGCTGCCAGAAACGCGTCAATTGGTTTCGGATGTCATCTAACTCAATGGAACTGGAAGAACTTTCGTAATAATCATTAACATTAGTAAAATTGCATTTTATTGATGAAAATTGAGATGAAAGTTGATTATAGCCGCCGTTAATTGGGCCGCAAACTAGCCAACCAAGTCTAGTTTGATAAAGTGTTGGTTTACCATCACCTAATAAAATCTTATCAGATCCTAATAAGCTCCAGAATACATCCGCTCCTATAATCATATCAATAGAAGCGGGTGTGTGGAAATACGGATCAGCTAAATGAATATTTGACGGTATATTCACATTTACCTGTCTAGCGGGAACGTTATCAGTAATCGTGGGCAAGACAAAACATATTAAATCATTAGCGTAGTATTCATGCAACGATTTAATGTGCACGCGGCACATTTTCTCCACATACGATAGAGAATTATTTATTCCTTGAATGGATTTATCTGTGTGTAAATAGGGCAGATTTAACTTATCAAATAAATTCTCAGTCATTAAACACGATGAACTTCCAGAATCAAGAAGCGCTCGAGCGATGTGTTCTTTATTATTAACATCGTAACACCTAACTAATGCAGTTGACAACAGGATGTCGCCTGTGTGGGTCGTATGCGAATGCGCAGAGATGTTAGCTGAGAGCGCTACGTGACTATTGTTTGTATCGGCAGTGGAGGATGACTCAACCTTAGCCTTATCGGTCGGACCATCAGCTGATTTGCTTGAAACAGGTTTTTGTTTAAAATCTGTGTTGTGAATAAGTGTGTGGTGTTTGCGTTTGCATATTTTACACCCTGATTTCTTGCAATTATTGGGATAGTGACCGTGACGTAAACAATTATAACATACCTTATAACTAGGTAGTAAAGACATTCTATCGTTGACGCTTAATGATAGAAACTGTGGACATGAATTTAGGTTATGATCACTTTTACATTTTGGACAACTATGTGATGAAGAACTAGTACTAGTGTTTTCTGTTGTTACCAAGGCTTTTATTTTAGTGTTATGTTTTGTATTAGTTTGTAAGTTGTGACGTGACTTTTCCAGTGTTTCTATTAAATCAGCGCGATTACGCATAAATTCAATGAACTGATCAAATGTAATTCGTTTTGATTTATCAATACGCCCTTTGTATTCTTCCCATTCTCGGAATGTTGTAGTATCAAGTTTTTGTCGTATAATATGTATAAGTAATGTGTCCCAACTATGAACAGGTTCGCCTAATGTTTTTAACGCTCTGATATTTTTATTTACATTGTCTACAATACCTTTCAATGCATTTGAGGACTCTTTAGTGATCGATTCGATGTTGAACAACGCTGTAACGTGATTCTCAACCAACAATCTTTCATTATCGAATCGCTCACAAAGAAGTTCCCATGCCACATTGTAGTTTTGAGCAGAAAACTCAATTGACTGGATCACGATAGCAGCAGAACCTGTCAATGATGACCTTAGGTAATGAAACTTATTAATCTCGTCTATATCGTCGTTGCCGTGAATGAGACTAGCGAAGGTATCGCGAAATTCAAGCCAGTTATCATATGATCCTGTGAATTTGGGTAATTGAATTGTAGGTAACTTGATGAACTGACGTTTACTACTACTGCAGTTCGATTTTAATTCGTATTGCTCAGATTTTGAAAAGTTACTTAACATAATTTTAGCTTGAGCTACCAACCCATAATATTGAGATTCGATTGTAGTTCTCTCGAGTGTTTCAGTATCAATATTATCACACATGCATTCTAATTTCAACTGAACCTCGTTAAATTCGTTGAAAAGATCATCTAATTTGGTGACTCGCAACTGTAACTCCATTACCTGACAGGGGGTTATCTCAGCATCTTTTAAACTATTTAAATAAGTTCCAAATACAGTTAATCTTCCCTTATAACTGCTTCGCTTCTTTTTAAGTTCTTTAATCTCAGTCATTTCGAAAGGTGAGTGTCGTAGACCTGAAATTATACAATTAAAATGTTAAATAACGAAACTGTAAACAAAATATCTATTTTAAATTACTAATGAGACTGTTAACAATGAGGCCTAAGTTATTAATTAATTATGAAAGTTTGACTTTTGAGTTGTATCACTGCAAATAATAATGTAGGTACTACAGTAGGAAAGTATGTAAGGTTTACTATTACAAAGAAATAACGTAACACACAAATTGATTAATTATTTACCTTTTCAAAGGTTTACAAAGCAACAATTAATTGTAAAGGTTTAAATTTGAAAATAATATTTGTAAATTGAAAACTAAATAGCTAACTAATGTAGGTTAACAATAACACTACTGTACTGTATTTTAAGCACACGTTACCTATATTTTACAAATGTCATTTAACCTAATTACTCTGTAAATAATTCCTTGTAAATATGTAAATACAAAAGAATGAAAATAAGTAAATAACTACGTACCTAAATGTTAAAATATAAATGTGTTACTAACCTTATTTAAGTTCTTAAAATCAATACTTATTTCCTATATTTTATTTTACCTGATTTATTATTAATGAGTGCTGGGTGAATAAAATTAAATTATAATGTTTAAACGCTTCCTGTTTTATTTCACTCAATGTCCGAGCCACTTTTCTTCTAAAACGTGTTCGTCACTCCGGTATTCATTTAATATCTTCCAAAATATCAAATTCCAGCTTATTCCACTTTGCTAGTATGTAGATAATATATTATCCGGTTCGTATGGACCATGTATAAAATTGCAGGAACTGGTTAGGAATTTAGGGAATTAAAAAAGTCAGGATGTAGCACGCAGTGAACAACTTTAATTTGGCAAAGTCATGACATTGAGAATGAACCCAAGGACATTAATTAAACAAAACGCCTGATGAAATACTTATAACAAAATTAGTTTTATCGTCTATTAATTGCACCGAGTTAATTAGAACTAGCGGTGGGACTCATGCCTAAACAGCTGTAATTAAAATATTTCCTCTTGTGTAAAGCATTCTTAAACAATTCACACACTTCACAATTCCATACATGCTTCATAATTATTTGTTGTTATTTTTATTGCAAAAGTTGTTAGAAAAAAATATCCGCGTAGATGTAATGTAAACTTTGAAAAGTTTTGTTTTAAAATATTTAATTTTCTATCGGATATTGCACAAATACCAAATGTTTGGTTTCAATCGATGAAAATGTGAAATTAAGGGCGGTCATCCCGTCATAGTTCCCATACAAACGCTCGTACGTGATTACGGCGATATAACAAAGTTTCCTCCAAATATTATAAACATACAGGTATTTTGTGGTTTATATTTATATTCCTATGTAACGAAAAAATACTTTTTTGAGAAACAAATTCAGTATGTAACACGTCTGATTTTTTTTTTAAATTTTTTATCTGAAGTTTTAGCCGTTCATTATTTATTTATTTATATAATGCACTCATACATTTAAAAGGTAAAATAAATATCGTCATAGAAACCTTGCACATGCAATGGAGATACTAAATTACAAACATTATTATCAAAAACATTAAGCCTTTTTAAAAAACACGTACTCGTATTGCCTGGAACAACTTATGTAAAATCTCCGCGCGCCAATTTGTGAGCTATGTTATCGCGTTCTCACTCACTTTGTTGTTTTCTAACATTGGGTTGGATGAAACATACATTTTTTCAATCATGCTCGCGGTGACATTAGATCGATCGGGAAGGGACCTCTTAAGTTTAGTTCCGCCTGAACGAGCCAAAATAATTCAATACTCAAGCGAAATACCTATTACATTAACTCTATCCAGAAACAAGAATACTCCTCGAACTTATTCTTAGAATTTATCAAAGTCAAATAATTATGTAAAATCACTCTAAAATAGATCGATTGTCACCACCAATCAATTGACATACTTTTTATGAGCTGTCAAAACGTGATTCCCTTAGATTACATATTTATTACGTCATTATTAGTTAGTCAATTGACTACCTATATTTATTGATTTCAAAGCAACTCAAAATCGAACTTTACAGTAAATTGAAAATTAATCGGGTTTTCAGGGCTAAAGTCAAGTGTTTTTACTTCTGTATTGGAATTTTTAGTTAATGGTCATAATGGTCATAATATTTTTTTTTGAAGAGCTTTATGCATGACAACGTGTGACACTTATTTTGTAGTCGTAAATAAAATAGTCATAATTTCCTATTCGAAAATCGACTTGCATCAAATACTTTATGTATCCGAGCTAGGCTCATGGTGTTGGAAATGCGCAAAAATTTACAAAAAGTTAGAAATAATGGTCAATACTGATTTGTGTGTGTGCGTGTGTGACATAAGTGACATTTCTGTTTCCAATTTGCACAGACAACACATAATTATCTCGTTGTTTCTATGATAAAAGGCAGCATCACAATCGTCTCGTCTCCCAACTAAATTGGATATTTCGTAAATTCGGACATTTTATGTATAATGTCGTAACTACTGTTCACACGCTCTATGCAATGATATTTTGTAATATTATAACGCGGTTTCTTTTTTTGTAGGTCTCTAATTTTACGACGATTTGGGAAACTAAATGGTTTTACTTTTAGTATTACAGAGCGTGTCATTTTGGGAATGCGCGCGTCATGAAATATGGAAAGCGAGTCGAGGGTCACTCAATTGTAGTCATGGAACTGAAATGATTAAATTTAGGGAAATATATGGATTCGACACCCATTTAAATAGTACCTCATAGACGATTAAGACAGTTTTTATGTTTTCATACCTTAAAATTATAAAACTGAATCCTTTGAGGATCACTTTACAGAAATGGTTTCTTTTTTTAAATGCGCACCCAAACAGGCAAAGATATATTTGACTCGCAGCAACATTTTTCTGGCATGTTTCATTATTTCATGTAGCAAAAGCACCTTTTGTATAAACATAGAATTGAATAACAATATTAATTCCACAGTAATTAATTTCGAATTCTGCTTCCTTAGACTTAAAATAAAATAATGTCATGCTTACCCGCCAATCGAGATTTTAATTCTATATTAATTAACAATGACACCTAAAACTGGTGTCTTGTTACTTACAAGCAAGTTCTCGAAAATATGTTCTATTTTTAAATATTCTAGCATTTTTTTTATATATACAGGTAGGTTATATATAGGTTTTATATATAGGTATTTTTCACCAAGACTTTTGCTAAAGGTACACATGAAATGCTATAATATTTATTTGTTTAAAATTAGAACCTTTATTGTGCAAGATTAGAATAAATTAATTATTGCCGTCTGGATAAATAATGAGTATTATTTATTTTTAACCTTTTTCCACTCGATAATTAGTACGTACAATATAAATAATTGCTGTACTATTTACAATTTATAATATGTTTTTCTACAATGCAGTAGTTAGTATAATAATTATGTAATAAGAAAAATCGATACCAATAAATAACTAACATTATTTCGATTCTCCACAATTTCAAGGCGGTTTACTTAATTAATTAAAACAAAACAAACATAAAATAATTATATAATTATCAGTGTGACGGTTTCCTCAATTCTTTGTGGCGATTGCGCTAAAAACGCAACTGGTTATTTTTAGATCGGTTCAACAAATTTTATTGTTATGTCTACAGAATACGTTTATGTAGAATTTGCATAGAATCAAATATTTTATAATAAAAAATAAATTAATAATCACCGCTAATAACAGTGCTAATGCATATTTAAATAATTATAATCAAACAAATGATAAAATGTTGTAAATCAAATAGATATGTTATTAAAAGACTATCGTAAATTGTGACAACTACTTACCTATTTACTTGACAGCCTGCTCTTTTTGCAAAATACTGAAGAAGTGAGAATAATCAGACGTACGTTAACATTGACAAAGAGTTCATGAGAGTTCAAAAAGAGTTCAAAAAGTTTCACAAAGAGTTCAAAGAGTTCACCTACATGTTCAAGTTCAAAACAACATCTAATAAAAAGTGATGTCTGAGAGTCAGTTCCCGTATTTTTTAAGAAACTTTTGTATTCTAATTTCAGTCTCGTTCTGCGAAAAATACTCTAATTTTCAACAAGTTTTTCACATTGATTTTAGATAAAGTGAGATTGCCACTGTGTGAGATCTTTGATGTTCGGGAATTGGTTTTTCGGTGTCAAGAAACGCTTTGTAAAAAATCTCTGCTTACCATCTTTATATTAAGAATCTCTATATTGTAACATCTAAGGTGCACCTAAAAAGGTACCAACGAATTTCTTTGTTTATGCTTTACCAAATCAGACCGATATACCTTTTCAATAGAGGTCGAAATACAACTGAACCTTTCTTTAAATTTAAAATGAAACTTCAACATGCAGAACGCATTTTCTTTCGCTGCAGTTGCATAAAAACACATGCGATATACTATGTTGAACACAGAACAATCATCAGTGAGTAGTAAGTACCCGTAAACACTTAAGTTTCGCAATCCATAGACAATGCAGCCTAGCGATAAAACTCGATGGTTACTTGAACTTAACTGCTTACACACATCTATGTCATACTGTTACTGTTTTACGATAAAACGTAAGTGGTTTGTGTTGGTTGTTTTGGATTTAAAGTAATTTCTTGATGTATAAATTTGAATTGATTACTTATATTATCTGTATTTCGTTTGTGTTGAAATAGATTTTGTACATATCTTGGGTAAGGATCGTCAATGACACATAGAACAATCCCTTTGAACAATCTAATCTATAGAATAAAAATAAATCGTTGTTCATTAGTTTCGCCAGTTTCGTTAAAACTCGGGAACGGCTAAACCGATTTCGCTAATTTTGATCTTGAAATATTTGTGGAAGTCCAGGGAAGGTTTATACGGTGACAAAATTGAAAAAACAATTGCCAAGACAACGTCCGTCAGATCAGCTAGTTAACAATAAAAAGCCTGCAAGTGCGAGTCGCACACGAAGAGTACATCATCATCATGTTTAACGGTTAGACGCCCACTGCTGGGCATAGGTCTCCCCCAATGTGGGTTTCACACATATTGCCATGCTTGGCCGATGCATGTTGGCGATCGCAGTAGGTGTTATGGTACTCAGAAGGACGCTGCTGCCCATCCTCCGGTCAATATCACTGTCGCCTTCTACGACACTCACGCAGAAATGGGGTGGGGGGCAGAAATGGGGTGGTGCTATTCAGGGCAGGCACCACACGGCACGAAGGGTACGACATACGTGAAACACGCTACTTATATGACCTCCTTTAATTTTTATATTATTTTTATATTTATTTTTATTTTTTTATTTTTATTTTTATGATTTTTTGTTATAATTATTATGGTTTAAAATACAGTCCTGTGACAGACGGAAAGAAGGACGGATGTAAAGACAGATTTATAAGTATTTGATTTTTTTTTATTTATACATTTGACACCCTTGCAAAAAATCGAGTCTATTCAGATTTAGGGTGTTACTACACCAATCGATCGATCATCGATCGATGCCATCGGTCGACATTGATTGACGTTGATCGATTGGTGTGGTAGCTTTGGCTGATCGACGGATACCGTTCGACTAACTAATCGATCGATTGCTGGTCGATGGCATCGGTCGACGTTGATCCATTAACTCCGGCTATAACGCATCACTAATAATAATCAAGCAGCTCGATCGACGTCGACTAATCCATTCTACCATCGATCGATCATCGATCGACAATCGATCGATTGGTCTGGTAGAAACTATCGATCAATGTCGACTAATCCATTCTACCATCGATCGATGCCGTCGATCGACGATCGATCGATTGGTCTGGTAACACCCTAATATTTAAGTACTGTATATGTCGGACAACTCTATAAATTAAAAATATAAATAAGTATATGAATAAAGGATTAAAACAGGTAGGAAGATAATACATAACATACCAAACGCCGTTTTCAATTAATAAACATCTAAAAATAAACCGAAAAGTACTCACAAAGCATATCAATAAACGTTATTACAAGAATACAATAAAAATGCAATAATTTACGCCCATTTAAACTTGATGCAATATTTTTCGGTCCTAAACACGCACGTAATTGGACAAACGGTCTTCGTTTGATTTATTCAGTCAAGGCAGCCATTTTGTTTTTATTTATGATGCTTTTTGTCCCTTACGTCATTTTTCATTTAAACTCGTTTTTTTTTCAATGATAAGCCCAGTTCAGCAGATTATTGATGGACCATGTCAAATACCAACAGCTTATCCTGGTCTTTTAGAGAAAAAGGATGTGGGGTCTATCAGGAAAAGTACAAAATTGCACTTTTAGTTTTTCACGGTCAGCTTTTTCGCAAGGCAACACTAATAGCTTTGGCCAATGGCACAGTATAAATATTAGTACTACCGTACAGTAGCGACACGCTCCGCCTCCCTCTGAAACCGTTCCTCACCTCTCCCCGCGTCGAACGACTGCTTTGGGAACTACGTTTTTGTTCGAGCTGTGCGTAGACATGCACACACACGCACGTATTTGTACAGTGTGTTATTTTAGAGGTAGTGTAGGCAATTATATCGTTTCGGTTCTATGGAGTGTCGCGGGTGTGCCAATAGCTTGCTTTCTGATTATGAAAATGAAGCTGAAGAGATTCAGATGCTGAGGTAGCAATAGCTAGCTTTTACGGTCAGTAACAGAAATCAGTAAAGACTGTCACTTTTTCATAATTATTGAGGGTTTTTAAATGTCGTTTTTACGACATTTAAAATTTGCACCGTCGATATCATACAAATAGACACACGAAATAATACGATGCACTGTTTTTCAGCATTTCAGGTATTAACTAAGATTTTATTCATCTTCACCAATACTTAGCTTGCAGTTAAGTAGGTACCTATTTGTCATAGGGTAGTCACTTTGACCTCTAACAAGAAGGGCAGAGAACAGTGGCGTGCCTAGGGGTCAAAGTTACCGCAAGCCTGACAGATGTCTGATGTCAGATGAATAGGTACCTACTTAGAGACATTCTATTTTTGTACTTTCTGTCTTTTCTTTTTATTGTCTCGTATTATTGATTGCAAGCCGGGCTTTTGGGCTTTAATGGAAGTCACGCCACTGGCAGAGAGTGCCAGAGTTGCTAACCTGTCTTGGTAAGAGTAAATAAAAAATGTTTTGCCCAAGCACCTGACACCCATTCAGATCTCTGATTTTATGATAAAATACGGCATTCAAAATTAATTTACGACCAGCGAATGTCATCTTAAAGTATTATAGTTTTTGTGTTCGGCAAAGCGACTCTTGAGAAATTCATAAAGGTGAATGAATCTGATGAAAGGCCATCTTGATGACGTAAATTATTTTAAAATAATGACCATATTTCTTGAATGTCGTCATCTGTGATGATGTTTTAGGAAGAGTTTAAATTATTTTTACATTCGTTTTATTTAAGATAGCTCTTTTTAGTTGGCGCTGCTACCACGAAGGACAATTAGCGTGATCGTGGTAAATAAACAGTTTGTTTTCTGTAAACTTTATTTCTCAGTAAAACATTACATAGAAAAGGCGGCAAGTAAGTAAATTGAGTGACCATAGATAATATAGAATCATGAATAGACGAAAGGCGCCACAGATTAAGACAAATGCTTGCGTTTCATTATTCTAACAATAATAGACATTTAAACCTAAATTTCAGGTTGATGATGGTGATGAAACCTAAATGACTAAATCGTAAGACCAGGTACATGGGTGTCGGTGTACAGGCATATGAAATATGTGGGTATATTGTAGTCTTAATACGGCAGTGACTACCTGAGTGTGCCGTCGTCAGTTTGTGTGCCGTTGAATGAAGTAAAAACAAATCGCATACGATTTTCACACATGCAAAATCTACAGGGAATCGCGTTTTAACAGCTTATAAAAAATATGTCGTTTCATCTGCCCAATTTAAATGACAGTTGTTGTACCTAAAGGAATTATGTCATACCGCCTCATTCATTCTTTGGATAAAACATGTTCGACTATTAACAAAATCAGCACTTTAAAGGAAAGGTAAAAAGGGGCCTATATAGGTGGAAAGGATATTTCAATTATTTATACTCCTTAAGGAAAATCATGACCTAGGGGAATAAAGAAACCGCTAACCACTAAAGAAAGACTATAAAGGACCCTTTTTAAGTTAATGTCACGTGCAACTTAAGTAAAATGAGCAGAACACATCGTAATTAGGTGGAGCGCTAATGCTTGCAACTCATTAAAAGTGGCTTTAAACATTAATACCAGTTTTACCATTAATTAACTCCGCTTAAAGAAAAAAGGTTTGCTTTAAGAGGAGATTAAATCAAGAGCACCTGCGTTCGGGAAGTGAATGACATCATACTGTGGATACCATACTGTCTGCTGAATGTATGCATTAGGCTCAATTTACACTGTGGACCTTCGTCCACAAGGGAAGGGAAGGGAAGGGGAGAGTAATTTTTTCCTGGTGGTACGAGAATGCGCGCGACAGTAGAGACGGGAATGCTCGAGAAGCCACGCGACTTTTTTTTGGCTTTTATCTAATTTGACCGTTATCACAATTGACGTAAAACTCTTTATACTACGTTTCGAAAATTCGCTTCCCTTCCCTTACCCCGCAGTGTAAATTGATTAATTGCCTTGTCCTGGAAGGTTTTAGTTGTGTCGTAGAGAACGTTTAAGTTGTTTGTAGATATCATGTGAGTTGGGATATTTTGTCGCTCGAGTATATACGGCTCGTGTTGGTGGCACGCATTTATCTATTAATTTAACTTTACGCAAATAATGTGAAAAACACTGTACAAAGGCGAACTTAATGCCTTGCGCATTAATAAATAATAATATCATTTATTTCGGGTAACAAAAGACCCATAACATATACCGCGCATTGTACCGCGCTCGCTTCTCTAGGGAAATGTGCAGGACAGGCCACACATGGTCAAGGGGCCCTGACTGGGCCATATTTAATATACGGTCCAATACCAGTCGGTGGCAGCACCGTGCGGCTTCAGTCTGTATGCGTCCGACCACGCCGGATCCACGAGGATTTCCCTACAAACTTTAAAAATTATATCAAAATATAAAATCACTATTCTACATTTTACATAGTATTTATTTTAATCCCCTGGATTTTATAAAATGATACTTAGAAATAAATCTCTTCACTGTCCTTCACTTATTTCCACGAATGTTCTCCAGCACTAAACATGATTTAATTACCAATACTGACTACAATGGCCATTACTTTATTTTCACTTGTCCGGGACCGGTCCACTAACCAATGCGGAAACATGTCCCGGCCACAAACGGAGCTTTATTAATATTTTGCGGCCGCGTCCGTTTCTCAGAAAAGACATTGTCCTTCTGAGCGCGTGCGTCGACCTCAGGCGGAACTTTTTGTTTGTTTATGGTCCGCACTGTTGGCGGTAAAAAGGAAATTTTAATCTATGCTTTTAGTTTTTTTTTTAATTAATTAAGCAATTTAAATTATTTATTTGTTTCGTTTTATTTGAGCGTATATAGGAGTATTAACGAGATTCGAGCAGGTCATGGATGGTGTTAGAACTCGAGACTAGTCGAGCAATCGCAATAGATACACGACGAAAGTTATTATGAAGATTTGTTTGTCACTAGAATCAATAAAAAACACAATAAACTCGTTTGCCTTGAAAATTCTCCATAGAACAGCCATTAATAGGACCATTATCATCAACATTTCCTATGGGGAAAATATTACCATAATGTTCACACGAATTAATTAATGTTTTACTTATCGTTATGGTAATGAAATAGGTTTATAATGGGTCGTTTATGGGCCATACTCAGCAGTTGTTTGTTGGCTTTTAAAAGGATAATGTTTACAATGCCTATAATCCAAAAGTTCGCCATACGATGATTTCCTGAGCCTAAGACCCAAAGTTATAAATCCCATAATATTAGCCAGTAACCATAGGAAGTGATTTACGGTATTTGGTTTAAGTGCACACATATTTAGATGATTTACATTTTAGATGACTTATTTTCCTATAGGAGTTAAAATTATATAATGCATAAATACTTATTTACAGACTTTATATCAAACAAGAATAAATAATTAGATAATCCTCGATATTCCTACTGGCAACACATTGAAAGCTATCAGATGATGCTAAGGTCGCGTGAATCTCTGCGCACAATCACCGCTCACTTCCGATCCCATTACACTTGATGTGTCAATCTGGTCAACGTTAGTCCTGGCTGAAAAACATAATGATATAAATCCTCTTTATTACCGAAAACAGAAAGAAAAGAAATTGAAGGGGTGACGTCGTCGCGTCGTCCTTTTAATGAAGAGATGGTAACTCCTTTTTAGTCACGCACGATACTTACGTGTTACTGAGGATTTATTCCAAGAGAAATGCGATTTGGTGACAATAAAACATTGGCTTTCGTTTTCTTTTTCTTTTATGGCTTACAAGCCGGTAGCCGGCCTAATGTTAAGGGTTACCACCACCTATAGAAAGTCATCAACTGGTTACCCCTCACGCATTACAATTCCTTCGAAAAGGGGGTAACCAGTTGATGACGTTGTTAGTACCAAAGGTTTCGCAGATGCATTGTTATCCCAGATACAAAGTTGTAATACCTCCTGTTACCTGTTATTACACGGGCAGCTATACTATATACTTCTAACCGGAACACAGCATCGATGCTTTGTGGCAGATATGGTGGTAGGTGCTTCCCCTACCATATCCTTCACAAAGAGCTTTGCATACTAAAATCTTCCTTTTTCTCTCTTAAAATAATATACTTACGTTCGTTTGTAGTGCTATACCAACGTGGAATGGATAGGGGTAAAAGTAGGGATTTTACTATATGGACCGGAACTAACTACTATATAAACGACAAACGAAATATTTAGATTATTCACTATTATTTCCAATAAGCTTACAATATTACAACTGACTCTGTCAGTCGTCCGTGTGTCAGTCACAACTGTCATAATATCAAACTATGTTCTATATCATTCAAATATAATGGAATGACACTTATCTTTCTAGAAGGATCCAGAGTGTTTAGACATAGACCACATAGTTTATGGCTTCCGCATGCTAAAGTCATGCAGCCTTTACAGTACCTACTGAAAGTGAACCTAAATATAACCAAACATTGAAGGACAGCTGCTATGACTGGTTGACCAAATGGTTTACGCGCGCTTGATTACATTTGCGAAATCGGCGAAAACATTAAAATATGCTTAATAATAATTTTAGGTAATATTGGGACAACAATACTAAAAAGTCGTACTGTAGCCTACTATAACCCACAGTTAGTTTCCAATATTAGCGTTTACACAGCCAGACAAACAGGCGCGACTGCGAATCTTATAAAATAAAATGTACTGATAATAATCTTTAAAATCTCAAATACCGACAATAAGTATCTTGTACTCGAAACGTGATAACGCTACATGTAATAAGGACACAATTTTGTACACCAAGTATAATTTGCAACAGAATTCACGATCACAAGATAACACGCTATCTCTTGATCGTCTCGTAACCCCGACGCAAGGAAATTTATTTGTATGACAACACTGAGGTCCTTGTTTATGGTTACAGTTGTTGGTAATTATGAAATAGGTTTGTGTTTACTCAAGATGATAAATATATTTTGTTGAGAAATGTTTCTTCAGAAGGTCAATAAAAACATTTTGACCAATTTTTAGAGATGACCTTTTCGTTACATTAGCTTTAAAATCTTTCTAGATATTGTAAAATGATTAAATGTTAAATACATTAAAAAAAGTTTTGAAATCATTCCTTTTAGTCAAAGTCAAGTCAAATCATTTATTTCAATTAGACCATTATAAGGCACTTTTGAACGTCAAATGAGAAAAAAAAAATTGATTCTAGGTGCCCATTCCAAAAGGTAGTTTTGTATGGAGAAGAATGGGCAAGAAACTCCATACTTACTCTTTTAAAAACGATGTTAACCATATTTGCATTTACAGGAATTATATAATTATACGTGAATACGATGTACCTTGCATAAAAACACTAGGTATTTGAAAGTGTGTACAAAGTATCACAGATTAAGGAATGACAGACTAAGTTATATGTACATAGATACACAGTGTTCACATATTACATATTACAATTAATGTTGAAACAGTAGACGACCACTCCTTATATTTTAACAAACAATGAATCAGTATGTGAGCCTGAGCAGTGTATAAAAAAAGAGTCAAATATATATATGTACATATTTATACTAAGTATGAAATTAGGTATTTTAAATTAGCAATCGGTTCGATTTTGTCTAGACTGTCGATCGTCCTATGGAGCTAGACCAGCATGTTTCCAAGCATTCTTATCTTGAATATAGTCCTCTAGATTATAATAAGCTTTTTTACAGAGTGTACTTTTAATATATGATTTAAATTTTGTTTCACTTAGTTGTAATATATCACTAGGAATTTTGTTGTAGCACTTAACACAGTACCCCATAAAAGATGTATGGACTTTAGACAATCTAAAATATGGTTATTATGGTTTACGTTTAACACTGGCAATGATGATATTCCTTGGTATTATTTTGGTTACGTCCAGGCAATTAAAATATTTGTATAGCCTACAGATAGTTGTTCCGGGTCTGGCTGTTTGTGTATGTGAGCTTATATGTTTGTAAACGCACCCACGACACAGGATAAATTTCTAGTTTGGGGCAACGTTTTTTAAAACGAAAGAAAGAAAGAAAAGAAAGAATTGACTGGTTCCATCGAAGTCCACTGTACTGTACATTGCCAGGGTCTGCATTGGGTCTTTCGTGATCTCTGTGGTGTCGCAAGAACAAAATTCGTTTCTATTGTTTTATTATGCCAAATCTTTGAAACGTGTTATCCTATCGTGGTCACATGCCTTATTATTAGGTACTGACTGTTAAGCTGGTCGAACAATGTGACCACGGCAGTTTGGATATCACTACACCTATGAGATAATTTCAGAAGCAATTCACAGACTAGATTTTTTTTTTTTCATGTTTTTCAGTTAAATTTTTGACTAAGTCGTGTTGTCTTTAACATTCTTTTTTATTTGTTTACAGATTCACTATGGAGTCGGCACCGTACATGTCGGCCCATTGGCTGTCCACATTCGTTCTTCTCTGTTCCTTCTTCTCCACACACACGCTTAATACTAAGGTAAGTCACATTAAAAGACCATTAAAATTAAGTATGTGGGATAAATTTATAGAATGATGCAATGAAGATGTGACAAGTACATAAGACAAGTTCCATTAATATCAAAATGACAGCTGTCAAAACTACAAAGAGGTGAAACATTTTCTGTCAAACTTAAATTGTATATGCAACTAAGCTACAAAGTTCAACACAAACGAGAAGACTTTTAACTTTTATTTATTTACGAAATAAACTTCATCACACTGTAGGTCACTTTAAATTTATCAAATAAAATCTATTTTGTAACTAACGATTTGATCTTTAGTTCACCTACTTGCTATTTAAGTACGTAATGACCTACGTACCTTTACGATTCAATGAGCATGAATAGATATATTTAATAATATTAAAATAATTTGCAATAATCTCCAGTTTAACAGAAATTCGACAATAAATTACCAATAAAAATAAAGAAAATCATAAAATGTCAACGAAATCGACGCTTGACAATACTTAGTGTGGTCTACCTACAGTTTATTTTGTACAAAATTTTAGCAAAACCGGATTTCTTTCTCTGTGTACCTCATTAAACATGCAAATATCATGTAAAATTATTAGTTACCTGATGAGCTCGAAACAAGTCCCAAAGCCAAATACGAATTCGCATTATAATAATTTCTGATCAAGTTTGATATTTGTATCTTAAAAAATATAATTAAAAGCGAGATTTTATTTGATTACACGCAATTTTCAAAGCGCGACGTGTTAATTAAACATCTTATTGAAGATATTATCTATAAACATACAAATTTTTTTTAACGCACACCTGTCTACCTAATTTTTTTATGTGTCATGTTATACTGATTGGCGCCCTGCAATGTCTACCACGTGCTGTGTCGGTTGTGCTTTGAACACAAATTTTGTTTGAACACAATTTTTGTCTCTTAATTTGGTCCAGTTTACTTTGAAATGTACCAAAAACCGCGGGATTTGACAGCTGTCAAAGGACGGCGGCCATGTTTATAACATTGTGCAAACACGTGACTTATCGGTTGCCGTGCAGTTGTTAGCGTAATACGGATTTTTTTTCGGAAGTTATACGGCATTCCAGTAGCTCGCACGTACATACATAATTCATGCAGTTACCGCATTACTTTCACTCAATCTGCGGTATTAAACGTTAGTTTGCGAGATGTTTTGCAAAACTGTGAACAACAAAAGTCGCACAACAACGTCGTTCATGGCAACAACAAAATGTATGCAAATCTTCAATATTTTATTACAGAATAAATGAGAATCGTTTAGTTTGTGAGTTTGAATGGCCACAAACCGCAAAGCTGTGGTAATAGATGAGTTCATTTCAATATAGCGATACTTTCTGTTGGCCTTTTGACTTTTGAGCGGACATCAATGTATTTATGACTCAAACTGATGTTTCTGACGCACGTTTGAACAGTTGAAAAACCTTTACACACGCCATTATTGTCATTTTAACATGTTGAACTTATATACATCGGTCGTACACCTTATTACATTGTCTTGTTAGTATTGACTCGCCAGTATTTTTTGCGACCTAATAAAAACTTTTGAAAAGAGAAATCCTTTCTGCGGTTATTTCAGCGATTGTTGCGTCTCTAAACCGTTTTCAAAAAGTATTTTATTTCAAAAAGAGTATTCCCAACGTTCGTAAAAAGATATCTATTAATTCACAAGTAAATCTAAAAATGGTACATCATTCGATTAAATTGATACAACGATGCAACTTGTTATGTGATCGATTCTTAATTTGTTTCTATAAATGTCTAGACGTAAGTTTCATTCATCTTTAATAATCTCCTGTGGTGCCATAGTAGTTTCAAAAAGAGAGACATCATTATTAAATCTGCACTTGTTTCTTTTACTTTTTTAATAGCAGCAGTTTTTTCGCTAATTAATGGACATACACACACACACACATACATACACAGACACACACATTACACGTACATTATTGATAGAATTTGGAGTCTTATTACAGAGGGTAAGAAAGAGTTTCGTAAATCTAAAAAGCTAAAGGTACCTAATGAGTCTCGAATTGTTATATTTACAAAACTCACAAACATACGCCTCTTACGTTGTAATTTAGTAAATACCACATTTCGCACAAACATTAACACACCTACTGATTATATCACATTACGCCATCACACCAGAGCCGAGATAATCTGCACAAAACCGTACGAAGCTGTAAACTCATAACAGTCATCATAAGACACAATATCAAGCGCCAGCCAGCATAAATTTGGTCTTGCAGCCACGCCTGCGATCGATTTCATAAGCAACCGGTTGGTAGTAATGTGACAAGCTTGCGGCACGCTTATTGTTGCTTGTGAGTTCACGCCTTTTAATGTGGTTGAGTCAGCAGTTTCGGTTAATAGGTTTAGAGATAGTGAGACTGTGTTAAGGATGAGAGATCTGCATAGCATATAGCATCTGATGGAAGTGGCAGATTTTGGTGATCTGGTCGTACATGATGAATTGGCATTACAACGTGTAGCAGACATGCGTGGTCATATTTAAGACTTATGTGGAGAATCTCTGCAGTAAAAGGCACAAAGATATGTAATATTTCACTATTATTATTTGTAGGTATTTGCGGCGAATTGTGGCTTAGCATTGCGTTAATGCTCTGTGGTTCAATAAGTATATAATAACAGTCGTTGCCCACTAACCGATAATGTTGAAAAATGAAAATTGGTGTAAACCGAAGATATAATCTGTAAACATAATAATAATACCACCTACCAGAATGTGAGAAAATTGTGCGATGTGAAAAATTAATACGAAAGCCGTTTAAGTTAATAAAGTGACACCTTTGTTTGGATCTTAAATTTATCGATATTGTTAATAAAGCAAGAAAAAAAACACGAAAAGTCAGTACCTATATTTTATTTTGATGTAGGCATTTGTGTAGTAGACTCTATCAGATACCGGCGATTTTTGTTACACTTTGTATATTCGACATTAATTCTGATATATTTATCAATCTGAAGTTATACATGATTCATGAAATTATCTGTTATTTTCTAGGAGATGTCGTAGGAGATCCCTCTATATTTTTATATAATACTTTCATCGCGGAAGCTAAAAAAGATATCTAGCCAAAGCCTAAAGTAAATGTCCTTCGTTATTAAAACAGCTATAAATTAGTTTCTGCGCATATCTAAATAAAGACGAACAATAAACAGATCAGCATTGTTTAAACAAGATGAGTTTAAATAAGATGTCTGTCTGAACAGAATAGCAATCGGCGCCATTTATTTCGCTGACTTTAGAATAGATTTACTAGCAGTACATCTAACGTGAGACGCATAGAAAAGTGATTCCGTATAGGATTTGTCAGCTTAGCTTTTAGTTGGCTCGTGATCAGGGAAATGGCACTATGGAGATGAGATCAACGGTATGTAATTTACGTATTAGACGAGATCCGAAACGCATAACGTTTTCTTTATAAATTTGTCACAATTCCGTATCTTTTTCTTTACAAATTTTGTGGGGTGCAGATTTAACAATAGCTTTCGACATCATAGAACACCTCATTTGGATAATATTATTTTATTAATTATCCATAGAACATGGATTTTCTTCGTTTATGTGTTTATTACCACTGCTAAACAGCGGTTTTAAGATGTTAAACAGTAAAAACGTGTAGAAATTAAGAATAAATATTCTGGAATGCCACAAGGAACTGTTCTGGGTCATTTGAGATGAGTCATTGGAGAATATCAGAGTAACTTCGCAGGTATCAAAACCAGATTATACTTAATAACATGTCGAGTAAATGACAAGTTCACCAAACTATAAACTGCGCAGATTTCTCACGTAATGTTCATGTTTCTTTGATATATCTCAACAATCGATGAAATCTATACGATTTTATGACAGAACCGATTAGCGCCTTCCGTTTGGTAATTAATGTAGGTTCGATTCCTGTTATTAGTAATGGTGGAGTTGCATTGATCGGAAGTCTATGGATAATAATTATGTTGACTTTGCACAGTAATTTTTCGCTGTTATTACTGAATTGCCTGTACTTATGTTTTTACCATTTACTAAAATGAGATTTTGATACTGTAATTATTAGTAATTGAAGGTGTGCTATAAAAATTACAAAATTGTAGAGCTTTTGCATGGAATTATAGCTAAAAAAAGCTAGCTTTTTAAAAAATTTCGTTGTAATTTCTCATCTTTTATAAGAATCTTTACCACATTCTACATCCACTAAGTAAAAAGAGAATGCTGTCTGGCAAAAAAACTAGCAGATGGATCTCCAACCTCCTTGCACAACAGTAGACGGCTTACTCATCAAAAACAACACTTTTACCCAAGGCTTTACCTCTTTTTCGAAACCACAAGTTCATCTTGACATTTTCCATTGATAATTGGCAAGTGATTTCGATTAATTTCAAAAAATCTTTACATTGTAGGTAGGTTTTAAATCAATCGAGATGTCGTATGGTGACCCAGTTCTGTGCAAGTTTTTGTATCGTTTACGTAACATACTCATCGTGCATAGTGGCCTTATTGGGTAGCAAAAGGCCATGTGTGTGATCTTATTGGGTTCAGTGAGATTCTCATGTGGATTTTGAGACATATCTGGATTTAGATTGGAAAGGAATTTGGTTTAGAGTTGACTACCTAATGAATGTTTAGAGATTTGTGTGTCGCCCAGTAAGGACTGGCACATCACATCATATAGTTTGGCAGTGTTAAATGTAGTATTGTGTAGCAAGCATTGACCATAACCTTAGAATTTGGTTGTTACGAACATTAATCGAATCTGAAGAATTTAATTATCCATATGCAAAACAGATGACTGTGAAAAATATCTGCGTCAAATTGAATGCGCACTTCCATTTCGAACACAGTTCGAAATTGAATTTGTGAGTAATAACAAAAAGACTTTCATACATCAATGCTGTGGTTACTCCTCGATAACTTTTAAGTGTAGTGCAATAATTCATTTAAATATTGACAGCCCAATGCCCGCAGAAAATATTGCAGGAGCTGTTTTATTATGCCATTGCAAACTGAACTTTTGTTTCATTGCAATAAGGGCTTATGAATCAGGTCTTGCCAGTTGCCACACACGAACCAAAGGGCAGGATCATAAAGTTGAAGGACAATACTTTCCTTGACTTTTGTTTGTGCGAAGCCACTCTCATGAGACTTATTAAGACTTTCAATAAGTTATTGCTTTAACACTGGCCTTACTATATTTCCATTCATACTGTTGCATTGGAAATAAAATGTATCACGTGACTTTGTATCAACATCAGAAAATTGTATCGTTAAAAAAGCGGCCAAGTGCGAGTCGGACTCGCCCATGAAGGGTTCCGTAGCAGCAAGTAACATAATATAAAAGTTTTTTTTTCATTTTTATATTTGAGTTGATTGAATGAAAGGTAAATTTTACGATGTATGACGTATTAAAAAAAAACTGCTTACTAGATCTCGTTCAAACCAATTTTCGGTAGAAGTTTACATGGTAATGCAGATCATATATTTTTTTTAGTTTTATCATTCTCTTATTTTAGAAGTTACAGGGGGGCTTCCGCGAGAGACACTTCCAAAGTGGTAAAATGTGTGTTAAGAAAAAAAAATATATTAGAAGCCACAATATCATTTTTGAAGACCTATCCATAGATCCGTATGAGGTTGATGCAAAAAAAAAATTGAGTAAGTATGGGGAACCCCCAAAATGTATTGTTACTTTTCTATTTTTATGTGAAAATTTTAATGCGGTTCACAGAATACATCTACTTACCAAGTTTCAACAGTATAGTTCTTATAGTTTCGGAAAAAAGTGGCTGTGACATACGGACGGACAGACAGACATGACGAATCCATAAGTGTTCCGTTTTTTTGCCATTTGGCTACGGAATCCTAAAAAGCTAGACCATAAAACGACAATTTTCCATAAATATTTTGGTGCTTTCCTGTATTCCACAAAATCTGTTATTAGGGACTAGCAGCAGGATTTTAGATTGATGACCTGCTTTTACAATGTGCTAAACATCTTTTTTAAATTTCATGTCCCGTCTAGACACGAGTCTGATAATGCGATAGGTAAACAAAATTGATGTAATTTATGCTAATAAGATAAAAAGTAGCAATGGGCCATTAATATTGCAATTTACCTTGCTTGCTGGCTACCTACTCTGTTAAGATTTACAAGAAAGAAATACAAGATGACTTAAGATTTTAGTAAGTCCTATTTACATAATATGTTACCATGGCAACTAAAGTTACTATAATAAAGACTATACGAATGAACAAAAAATAATAACAAATGTAGTTGAATAATGAATAATTAATTAGGCTCTTACTATAATAGGAGCAGATACAGATATGAATGAGTCCAATGAGATTATGACTCTGAGCTGATTTAATACTAAATTAGTAGCAAAGCGAGCGGCCTTTCTTATGAATAATATATACGATTTGATTATGAGCTTGAAACCGTTCAGTGACCTGAGTGGGAAGTGTGTAGCTTAATCAAGAATAGAGGGCCCGATATAGATACCTACTCTTGCGATTATAATAATCGCAAGAGTAGGACCTAGGATGTTTAATTATACTGCAATTGGATCGAAATGCATAAAAAAGGCTTTGGGTCCGGGGACTTTAATAGCAGCAGTGCAAATCTAAGATATCATCCGCGAATTCAAACCCCATCTCATCTCCGATTTCACTTACCTACCTGAAATAAAAAGTATTTGATATTCGCTAAAATAGTTACGTAAAAATAGTTCACTTCAGCTATGTTCTCACTTAGTGGCGTTAGCGTAGTCTTCGAGTCACAGAATACTTTATACAGTTTGCACCGCGAAATCAGAAGTGAGCACTAAAGTGAGTTCTTACTGAAGTCACAACTGAGTTTGTTCCTTGAGCGTACCAGCTATAAACAGTCACCTTGACCAGCCTTGACCTGCCCTGCCCTGGAAATGATTATGGGGTGGGGCTGTGTATTGCAAACAATTTCTATGCTGAATATTTCAAAGAATCTCCGCTCTGTTATTTATTCTAAAATTGGTTTCCTGTTTCCAGGTAACGTTTTTCCATTCATTAATCTCCTTATATGTGTAAATCCATATTTTTTAAACACCTCGTATAATCCTTCTCACGATCTTTGACCTTTACACCATTCTTCATTTTTGCCCCTCACACTTTAACAACAATAATACAAAATACAAGCCGGAATATTTTATCTGTCAATACAATAATTTGTCCAACGTCTTTTGCTCCGTTTATTTCAAAGAATATACAAATGTCGGCGAATAAATCTTCCATAATATTAATATCAAGAACATCGCTCTAAACTATATCAAATTAATGTGAATCTCATATGTTAGGACTTGGGATTTCAAATTAAAAAAGAAGAGATTTCCTTATACATTTGCATATTTTAATTTATGGCAGCGGTAACAGTGGGGTCAATATCGGCGGGTCGTTAGTTCGTACCACAGAGAATATTAATGGTTAAGAAGATGTGTATTTACCTACCTAAATATTTGTCAATTTAAGAACAAGGGATAATAAAGATCAAGAGATAATGTCTTAAGAACTCGTCTTCACACGAGCTGGATTATTGAAAGGGTCAAACAGTGTCTCTGTGACCCTTTCAAGAACCTTTGGTTTCCACCAAATGGTATTAATGAACTTCATACTCATGTTCACTTGTTCGCTAAGCACTTAATTTAATCGATCTCCATTAGCTAGAAAATTCTTTCCAAAAATATTCATAATTGATTCTTAAGGGTTATGTTTCTTGCGTATACGCATCAAGTTTTGGTAATCAGTTCGTTAATCTTCAAGTTTGATAGTTCGTATGATAAGTATTAGGGCAAATGTTGTTAAACATTGATCACTATTATGTCCATCACCAGCGATTTCTTCCACAACTGTAGCAACTACTTTATATAAAACTTTAAATAAATAATAATGCATGGGACTAATTCGGTTCCACATACTAATACTTATACTGTGCTTAAGGTGTAGTCTTCCGGATTTTATGTACAGACGCTAGCACATCAACCCATACCAAATTTGTCAGAATGGGGCAGCTTAATATGCTAGCCTCTGTACTTAAATAGAACTTTAGCAACTATTAACACTTCAAGCACAAAGTACAGAGGCGGACTTAATGCCATAGGCATAGGCAACTAACTATCTGTCTAATTCTTGTTTTTTGTTAGAAGTCGAATTATTGAATGCAATTAGGCCATTAAAAATACACTCTTGAACATCATTCATAATTAAAACGATCAGAATTTAGTATCGTTGCTGCCGCTAAAAAGATATTTCGTATGGAAAATAATGGGCAAGAAACTCCCACAGATATAATTCAATGGGCAGCAGGTTTAGTCGCGAATCATCATTATATTATGTTCAGTGACCGTGCCGTTAGTATTGGCCACGAAGTATTAGCTAATAAAAGTTAGTGCGTTGACATATGAACCCTATAATGACCTGTCATATAGTTTTAATGTGATTTTTTATTTTCCTATAATAATGAGAATAATGCCGTTAACTATAAGCTTTAAATCATCTTTAATAGTATATAGTGTCATCGTGCATCACGGTTTAGCTTTGAAGTTTACAAATAGATTAAAAAGTTGTAACGTACCTATTATAGAGGTAAAAATGTTCGTTCGTATGTAAGCGGTCATCTCTGGAATTGCTGATCTTATTCCGAGAACTCTTTCGCTGAAAGCTTTACTCTTGCCGAGTACCTTTCATGGTGTAGATACTTTGATAGCCGCGCAGACAAAGTCGCGGTAAAAGCTAGTCGTATAACATTATGAGATATTTTAAAATTATGTATTTTTTATTTCCACATCTTTCCATCATCAAAATAGCCAGTCACCTCACTTAGGTGCCTTAATATTTTTGCGTGACATAGTCATCACAAAGTTCATATTATTTTAAGTTTTAATGAAAGCTTTTAATAAAGGATTTATTGATATGTACCTACTACTATTAATTGTCGATCAATGAATTAGCTATATCTCAACCCGCATATTTTTTCCTTTTTTTCCGACCATTATGACGCATCTAAGTTTAAGAAACTTTGCACCATAGATCATAGATTTACAACAATATATCAAAGAGTTTTGTCCAGTATATTGACCTTTTTACCTCACGTTCAAGAGGATAACAGACACCGTTATTGTGGTTTAAAAAAACATTAATCACGTCATATAACTATTTGTTTGGTACTTATAATTCTAATGAAATGCATCTAGGTTTGTAATGTTAGTAAAGGATATTGACCTGTGACTTTTGGTGACTATCTTTAGCTGTTAATGCAGGCCTTACAGTTATATAAAGTTTTGTCTATGGGTACTTCTTGTTAACCGTTGTGGTTAATGTTAGTATTTGTCACTGTCGTGTTGTGGGTTATTTGCCATGGATTGATGGTCAAGATCTGTGTGATGAATCAGAGCATAGATTCGGTAATTTTATCGACCTGTATGTCTATTCTGTTACTATGTCCCTCGGTGAACACCTAGGTGAAGTGAGCTATCATCCGTCCCGTTGTTAGGGATTGACAAAGCACTACAATCATAATCGATATTTTTTTTAATTTTTGCTGCTATATTTAACGATCATTTTAATCATGTTTCATTTATTTCAAAGCTATTAATTAAATGTCTGGGGACGGATGACAGCTTACCTCACCTAGGTGTTCACCGAAGGAGATTGTAACAGAATAGCACTGCTGATTCTTCTGTGAAAACTGTAATCCTAAATCACCCTCAAGCAAGCCATCGTGCATTTCCATATTTAAAATTAAGATAAGTAAAAAAAAAGTTTGCAGTTTTCAAGCCGACATCCCTACCAGTCATTTTGGTATCTTCATTGTTCCGAATTTGAAAACTTTTAAAGCTCTTTATACAATATACAAAAAGGAACGCAAGGAGACTCGATTCAGGAGTCCAGTAGTGTAAATAACATTGGTTGTCGGTTGTTGTTGGTTGTTGTAGCATTGGTGTAACTGGTCTTATCAGTTGCAATAGGGTATTTTACTCTAAACGAGAATATATATGCTATTGAGACAGTTTAGGCATAAAGCAGTCGGAAAATGTAAGTTTTAGTTCATAAAATAATAAAATATTTTTTTAAATTCAATTCATAGTTTTCAGTTTTTTTAATCTGTTATAAAACACCATGAAATAGTAGCGGCCATGTTATTACGCCGTATGGCTGTGTAAACATAAAATTGTCAACTGTCAGTCAACCGATTGGCGTATATAGGCGCTATGTACTTTTATTATTTTCGTAACCAACGTATTTTTTTTTATTATTACACCTATTATAAAATATGCTTTATGGTTTTTTATGCTCTTTAAATTTGCTTTTATTTATTTTTAAATTATATACAATTTTCATATTCAATATGAGCGCCTTTGATACAAAACGAACTGACGTCATTTCCGCTGATCATTATGGCGCCCAGAAAGAGGCGTTTTCGGCAAATTACGCACGAAATTTGAAAATTTAAAATTTTATGCATTTTTATGGCACTTATCGATTGAATAAAATTTTTGTGTTTTTTTTGGTGCTACAGAATTTTATTGAGACACTTTTCGAAAATGGGTGTAATACCCTATTAAACAACAAAAAAAGTTTTTTTATTAATTTAAATGTATCAGAATTTTATCAATTGATACCTAAGATAACACCACTAAATCAATTATTTACATAAATCTGTTATAAAAAATTCCATTTTCGTCATGACGCAAATGAAAACTTATTAATTCATATAATTAGGAAAATTTGACCACGAAATTGGATGAGCTTTAGTAGTGACATGCGACCAGGAAAAATACCGAAAATAATTAACTTTTAACTTTAATTTTGGGTAACAAAACCAGAAAACACTAAAATATAAAAGTGTTAAAAAAAAACAATTTTACAATTTACATACATCGTAAATACGAGGTAACGACACGTCGGGTGATAAAGATACGAATCAATCAATTCCTACGCATCGTAAATTTTGTTAAGTAGCTTATTTAGGTGTTGCCTGAGTGTTCGAGTTGTTTGTGAGTTGTTGTGAAATTTGATTAAAACTGAATTGAGTAGCGTATGTTTAAGAGCAGCTATGAACGTAGACAATGCGTTCGTAGAGTTTGTAAAGACTTAACACTTTAAGCGCCATGGGGGACACCGTGTGTCCGACGCTAGTGGAGGTTTTACCTTTAACGTTTTTGACCCGGCAGTTAACGTATTAAGCATTTGACCCACTTGGTAGGCAGTGAAATAATTTAAGAGACATAGTTGAATAACATAACCATAGTGTGATATTTTTATTAAGAGTAGTAATGACAGAATGAAATTACAATATTGTAAAGTCAAAAGTCAAATCATTTATTTCAATTGGACCATTAAAAGGCACTTTTGAACGTCATAATAAAAAAAATAAAGTTGATTCTAGTTGCCCATTCCAAAAGGTAGTTTCGTATGGTGAAGAATGGGCAAGAAACTCCATACTTACTCTTTTAAAAATAAATGTGTACAATATTTTGCATTTACAGTTTACAGTCCAGTCACCAGTCCAGTACAGTCAGTGTACTACTTACATGTCTATAATAATATGTACTTCGTTGTCGGGAGAAGCATATTTGAAAGATATAATTTGGTTGTGTGGTTATGCCATCTTGGTCATAGTTCCATACATTCTGATCGTGTTTTAGTGCATTTTTGTAGGGAGCAGCTGATATTTCTTTTTACATATTTCTGACTCGGTACCATAGTAAACATTGTTCGTATTTATCAGTACTTTTACCCCCTCAAAGTGCGCAGTGAATATGAAATGAAATAAAAGTCAGCTTATTTAAGTACCAGAGCAGTCATTCCGTTAAAATATTGAGTTTCAACTTTATTACAAAAGCATAAGGTTCATGTACAATTAGAAAAATTGGACAGTTTGGTATGGTTTCATGTGCTGGCGTCTGTACAGTGGGCATCAGGTTAGACAGGTAGCCAATGGCGCCGATTCCCTTGTTCACAAACTAAACTAAAATTAAGCATTTGGCATCTCTTACTACCAGGCAGCTGAAGAAAAGGACGGCGACAGACAAGGACTAAGTTAAAGATGTCAAATTCGTTTTTCCCTTGAATTGTGCAGTGTTTTTAATCAATACGTTCTGAAATGACAACAATAGTTGTATAAACATTTTAGATCAACTTAAATTGACAGCTCTTATTAATATAATATGTCTCCTTCTTTTTTTATTGGAGAGAAAGAGATATAATTAGCTTAAAATTAATTTAGTTCGTGCACAACAGAATTGGCACCAGTACCTGACTAAGCATAGATGGATGGCTATCATTGAAACCGCATTAACTAAAACATGCTAAGGTGTTACTGACCCGCCCATGAGCGAACAGCTTCCCCATTAACAACTGAGTTAATTTTCCACAAACACAGGTGTTGTTCGAACTAGACTAATTAATATCACCTCTAGCCTTAGTTTATCATAGAAACCAGTTTCGCACTTTAGTTTTCTGAGAATTCGATCAAATGTTATTTAATTTATACATTCGCGGAAGCCTTTGAACTACCTATTTATGTAATGTAATGACTAAATTTTGACCGCAGAAGATCCATTACAGTCAAAGGTGTTTAAAGTATTAATTGGTCAATAAAATTGTTTCTGAGAAATTATCTGTTTATCTCAAAATATGTGGACATTGGTAAGGGCAGTTGTACAATGTACACATACCCGGGTGAGCAACCAATATTATGATGTAGGTATCTTCTCACAGTTGCACATTTTTTGCTATTGACGTGTGCAAGAACAAATTATCTTGTGAATTTTGTAAAAATGCAATGAGCCGTTTTCTTTTCTCCAACTACATTGTGGTCGGCATCCTCAGAAAGTCTGACGAGTCTTACCAAGGGGTATCGTGTTACCCAGTAACTGGGTTGTTTACGTGGATTGAACTGGAAACCGACCACAATGATCATCTGCCTAGCCTTTTCCGAAATATGTTGTGGTCGGTTTCTAGTGTAACTGGATTCAGCTGAATACTAGTGTTTTACATGGAGCGACTGGCTGTCTGACTTCTACAACCCAGTTACTCCACCCATAAGGGTAGTACTTAATGCTTTAAGTGATTTCAAAGCAGCGAACTACCGTAACTATATTGTATAAGGACCGATTTTTCAATCATCAGGAAATTCTTAATGCAAGGATATGTATGGCATTTTGACAGCTTTTGTATACATAAATAATTATGTCATATTGTATAGATAAAAATTAAAAAGGTAGCCCTATGGAAACATTATTAAGATTAATTATTGCAATTGTCAGACTATCAAAGCGCATAAATGGTAAACTCCCTTGCTTGTGGTTGGCATGTCATATTTTTCATTTATTTTATGCCGGTCCATGAAATTGGAGTTCAGTTGTGTGTATATGCACCCTAATATTGATCACTTTCCGGGAGTGTAAAAAAGATTGATTATGTCGCATTTACACTTAAGATGTTAAGAACACCTACAGGTAAATGTCACATATTTATGACTCGGAATCACTAAAAACTGCGTTTCAACGGGTGAGGTGAATACTCATAAATAATAAATTAAACCTGCAGTGACATTCTGGAGGTGTGGTAACAGCTTACCTTAACCTGCAGGACTATCTTGATGGAATTTGCCTTGCTGAATTAAGTATAATAAGGGAGAAACCCTAGACCCTATTCTATAACTCATCTATACGTCATTTTTCTCGTGCCTCGGAAAGTATGTAAAGCCGTTGCTCCCTGCTTTCATTCGTAGATCTTTGACAGTCGCCCGAAAATCTAACAACCAGTTTTACCAAAGGGTTACCTATTGTAACTTGTTCACAACACAACAGTCGCTACATGTAAAACACTTGTATTCAGCATTCGATTAAATTGAAAGGCGACCCCAAGAAAATTGGGAAAAGCTACACAATTGATGAATTGATGATAGATTTATATCAAGTTTATTTCGTAATAGCAGTCCAAAAAGAATTCTCCTAAAATAATCATACTCATCATCATCCTTAGCATATGTATCAGCAAATATACAACTTTCGTGTATCTGAATATTCATAAGTTTTGCGCAAACATGCGTGGGTCACGCCTCATTTTGACATGTTATTGCTGGCAATTTGACAGTTCTGGTCCAGCCAGTGATGTATCATGCTTCAATTAACAGTTGAATTGGAGCAGTGACATGATGTTAATGTATAGGTAAGTAGGTGAATAGAGCGAATTATTTTTCTTCCTACTACTTTTTGGTTTGGTTTTAATTTCATTACACAGAGTGGAAGAGAGACACACGAATTGCACATGATACTAGACCATAACTTAAAAAAAAATCTGTTCTATACATTTTATTCTTGTCCAGTCACCAAAAGAGATAAGCACTGACACCGATGGGTGTTTATAAATTAAATAAAATACAATTATTAGAGAATAAAAAGTTGAATGACTAAATTAAATTTCATTTGAAAACCTCCATTGGTTTCTAAGTAAACTTCAACTGTACCCGACGACATGGATACTTATCGCTTTTGGTGACTACATAGATACCGTATTTTAGTATAGAACCGCAGATTTATTTTAAATACCTAAGTGACGAAAAATTTTAACTTTTGGTAGCCTAGGTTAGGCGTCGAGGCATCTCAATCATCGTTTATTTTTAAGATCGATCTTACACTCACATATTTATAGAACCCAATGGTATCTAATCTTTTGTAGTTTAGTAGGTATCTGTTATTTTGATGTATAGGTCAACTGACATAATGAGACATAGTTTAGGCGTAAGTACCTACATTTAATGTAGGTAGATACATGTGTCTAGTTATTAAGATGTCTGACACGTCTAGCCAGTAATGAGGTTTTGTACAAACGGCGACGCGTAGGAATGTGTACCTAGCCTTACCTTTGATATGCAAGGTTCAAAGCCTAGCTAGTTAAATTATAGGATTTTCGTTGATTTGGTACTTACCTACATATTTATTGAATTCTGTGACATAGATAATAGATAAAAATGGTATAAGACGTTTTGGACAAGATTGATGTAAAAAACGGAAAGAATGCATTATTGAATAATATAACAAAACCATTTATTTCAAATAAATTTACATTTACTTTTACAGGTACTTTTGAGTTGTCAGAGTCAGTCAGTCAGAAAGTTGAAGCTAGTTGCTCGTTCCAAACAGTAGGTTTATATGGAGAAGAACGAGCAAGAAACTCCATGAACACTCTTTTAAAATCAATAATATGTTGAAAATTTCGGTTACATCATTCATATTGAACCTAGGGGTACAATATGATGTGTATAAATAGGTAAAAATTGCTTGTGAGGAAGGACTAGTCTAAAATTATGTGCTAATAAAAAGTTACACTATTTACGAGTGCCACAGGCTATATTTTATGGTACAGCAGGTCCTTGACTTTCAGGCGGTACCTACTTAATATTGATATGGCAACCGGATAGGTTAGGGACCTTTCCGGTATTCGGTTCTATAAATGATATTTTCTGTCCCTCTTAGCGACAAATACTCACTTCATAGCTCTTCCTCATCTATACAAGGTGTAACGTTAAACACGCAAAACCTCAGACACCCCAAATGATTTTTAATTCAATTAAACTAATTCTGAAAGAAAAAAAATCATAAAAAAGAAATTACGGTTTTATGTGCTGTTTTAGTTTTACCAAGACTCGTATTGGCATTGAAATAAGAACTATTATTATCACGCGTATGAGAAAATTTAAATTTACCTATTTTGGCAGGTTTGCGCACGTGATGGCTTGACTTATTATTAAATAGACAGAGCAACATGTATAATGAAGATTTTTTAAATGTTAAATGTGATCCATATTAAAAAGTGGTTCAATTGATTCTGCTCGTTATTCTAATCAAACTATTTTCAGGTTTTGCGCATTTGACGTTACACCTTGTATAACAAAGCGTGTTCATTCTGTTAAACCCTATCTAACTATGATAATAAGCTGACAGTTTTTCGTAACAAATAGCAAGAATGTTGTAATCAACAACGATCTACTGTTGATCTATGCTTGGGACCATAAAGCAACGCGAAACACCGGCTGCACGCGTCCTGGAGCGCATGCAGCCAGAGTCCTGCATTGCTCTATGCTTGGGACATGTCAACTTGAAAACTGATATAGGAGTTTTTTCATTCCTAGAGCCATTATAAATAATAAAAAAAAATAAAAAAAAAAAAAAAATAATAAGGAGGAGTCAGACGGTTTCCGAACCGAATGTGCCGCCAGTAAAATTTGCCAGTTATGGTCGCTATACACATAAGCATGTGTGTAGCTAACTGCGGCTTGGTATTTTGTTATTGATTTCTCAAAGTGTTCATGAAGGGTATGCTTGCTGTAGCAATTAAAAGGTATCATTCATCATCATCATTCTTAATCTATCACTAATCTCTTGTTGTCGGCCTCTCTCTCGCCTTATCTCAAGGCCGCGTGATGTGGACCGAGACGAGGAAATAGAAGTAGGGCCTAACAGGTCAGGGGTCGAGGTTAGAATGGAGCCTTTCCAGACTAGATAGATCGTCAGGCTTATGCCATTTTTGGAATAAGGTTATAAAATTCGGATGTATTTTGGAATTGATCAAATTAGGCTTAGATGCTCTATTGGTAAAAGGTTTGATATGTACTTGTTAATCATCCTATTTATTTATTTATACTTCATGCACAAAGGTACAAACTTATTATCTTACTAACTGTCCAGTTACTCAGCAATTTAGCACAACTACGAACAACGCAAACATTGCCTACGTCCACTGCGTGCACATAACATAAATATCCGCTGAGTGGATTCTGAAAATCTAGATTCAAATATAGACTCCAAATTAACCTCATTTTCAGGAACTTCTGAAGTGAGTTATGAATTGTAGCATTACAAATCTATTAATTGTGGTAAAAAAAACCCATAACGTTTACCTTATGGGTTTTTTTTTCGATATAGCATCTCGCAGTTGAACCAAAGAGATTGTTGACTGCGTAATCGGTCTTACCTGTGGCCCTTCAGTTTTAAGGCCTCCAGCCAGAGCAAAGAACTTATAAACTGACCGACTACTCGCTAAGGGCACTTCCTGAGGGGTACGGGCCTCGGCTTAGGGCGTCGCAGCAAAGGACAGGTTGGATCGGATCTCGTTAAGGCTTAACAATTGGACCTCGTTCTTCATAAATACTTGTGGCGACTTTCTTAGTACAAACTAAGTTGCTAAAGTCAACATAGACTGATCTCACAATTCCTCTAACGCTATTGCTCTATTGTGTGTACAAGGAGTACCTACCTTTAACGCGTGGCTGAGTACTTGCAACGCTGCCAACACTACAACTAAACTTCACCCGACATTGCACTACTTTTTCGCAACACACGCAATAACGCTGCGTAAACCACGCAATATTGACACTGTATGAAACCATTGCCGAATATTGCCGAATTCTGCAGTTGAGCAGAAAGAATCGAATTATTTGTGGGGTTATTGAACTTGTTTAGGTGTTATATATACGTTGAAATATTGGTTTGAATATTCTTAATAAGCATGAGCACCTGTATTAATCTATTCGATGAATGTATCATTTTGGGGCTACATTTCACCGAAACGCCATAGCGGTGCAACCAACACATTGTATGCAACGTTATAGAATAGAGAGTATCTCACCGGCTGTCTGCTTGGTTGCGCAACCAATTTGGTGGTGCGACCAGCAGGACACGTAAACTACATACATATTGTTGATGGCGTGGCCGGTGGCCGCTGCCATGGTGTCCTAGTGAGATAGGGTCCTTAGACCACAGGTTAATGGGCTGACCTTTAGCCTGTAGCCTAAAATAATAGTCATCAGTCATCAGATTAGTAAATATTCGAAATTGTACTTCTACGTGAAAAATGGCAATATGTTTAACTTTTCTGTGGTAGTTTTAAATAAAATCATTACAGACTGGCTTCTGCACGCGTCTTCGTCCGCGACGAAATCAAATGTATCATAAAACATAGCCTACTAAGTATGGCACTCGGTAATATTGTGGCTTTCCATCAGTGAAATATTTTGAACCTCCTACGTACACACGGCTACACATCAAGCTATACATTTCCAGTATAAGCTGATCTCGCCATGTATTAAATTTCCTTACAATGAGAGGTCAGCTTAAACTGGAAATGTATAGCTTGATGTGTAGCCGTGCGTACGTACGTCTTTATAATATAAGTTATAGATGATGCTAAGTACCTGTTCCATTCAAAGTCAAACTCAAAGCCAAAGTCAAAGCATTTATTTCAATTAAACCATTTACAGGCACTTTTGAATTGTCAGGGGGTCGGTCAGTTAGTCAGAAAGTAGAAGCTAGTTGCTCATTCCAAAACGTAGGTAGGTCTCTATGGAAAAGAACGAGAAAGAAACTCCACGGACACTCTTTTAAATCAAGTTCACACAAAATATTGGTTACATTATTCTATATGTGAAAACAATGCAGGTAAAGAGCAATACAAAACATTTAAAAGAGAGTAAAAAAAAATCAGTGGCAGTTAAGAGTTGACCAATCTCTACTGACAGCCGTGCCCGTTCACGAATATGACGCGTGGGTCAGCATCATTCAGCCCAACCATTATTAATTTCATTCAGTTCATTGGAAATAACGTTTCAAGCGCTTTCGACATTTCATCATGAATTTACCTCTTGGCAAATTTATTGTATCTTTCCTATCTTCAGGGTTGAAGACGACTGATATACAACCTTCGAGTCAGCTTATGATGTCTAGACTCCTGATCATCAGCTAAGGTCTAGGACTTTGTGCCTATTTGCTTATGTGTTTGAATAATAGTGTGTGTGTAAAATAAATAAATATTAATGTAACTTTTTATCATTTCAGGTAAGGACATACATCAATTTATAAATGCAATGTTGCGGTAAGTTGTTTAAGGATAAGATTTCCAAGCTTAATAAATCAAATGACCAGGATATTTTGACCTCAAATGACTCAATGTCTCACTGAAATTTGTACCTATTTTTGTAGTAAATAAAGTTCTGTATTGTATTGGTAATATCTTAAAAAGTTAATGCCTCATTGCGTCGCGTTCAGATCAGTTCTGAACATAACCTAACGTGTTTCTTCGTGAACTTCGCATTCATATTCAAAGTTTTTAGCGAGATATTTGTACGGTGTACCTACTTGTAATATATATAAAAGCTGCCTTTGGGGTCAGCGAACTGCTTACCTATAGCTTTGATTACGAGTAAAACCTCCTCTCAGTTGGAGCCCGGAATATTGAAGTCAGAGGTGTGCCTCGGAAAGCACGTAAAGCCGTTGGTCATGCGCCTGATCTCTTCCAGGCTTGTCGGATTGCTGTTCCGTCGTCCTATCAGTGTGTGGGAAGAGGGAACAGGTGTAACTGTCTTTCCACACAAACTTGGATACTATTAAATCTCCTGCCTACTTGACTAGGCTCTGTGATTTGGTTGGGATTTTTTTTTTTTTTTTACATAATTTTCATGATAGGTGCATCAAATTCACTGTAGAAAAACTGAACTTCGGCATTTCTGTATAATGCCACAGTCTAGTTATCGAAATCTAAGACTCAACCCTTGGACTAGTAACACTATTTCTTGGTCCGCTGGTCACTTGAAACCCGCCCCTTTCAGCCAAGCGAAAAAGGTCGTTACCGAAAAGAGTTTGGTGCCTGATTAAGACAGTATAATAAAATACCAAGTTACCTAGCTGTCAGCTGATCCTTACTATTTACGCACAAAAAATGTGGCTGCTAATGACGGTGGAAGCGACATACCGAAAGGTCACGTTCATCAGAACGTGACCTTTTACCATAGATTCAGTAAAGGATTCTAGACCTTCCAGCAGTAACGTTTATGGTCGGTTATTAAAAAAACAGCTGTTCCTATCAAAAAATTGATTTTGATTTGTCGATGATAGTGACGCATTTTTTTAGGGGGTTATTTAATATAGACTTTTTCTATAGCTCAATGATAAAGACAATGATCAAGTCCAATTTCAAACCTCACTCGATCCAAAATGTAACATCACGGTGTTAACAAAAGAAGATGCAAAAAGACAACACCCCATCTGTAATGAAAATCAATGCATTTATAAACAGCATGTTCTTTTTTCATTAATCTCTCCCACAGAGATCCTAGAATCAATTTCAAAGATTAGTACCCGGAACTTCACACCTATCTACCATCGCTCTGTACAGCCTCCAAACGCCGTTATCAGATAAAACACAACAACACACACTTACGTAATGGAATACAGAATAAAAATGCACACACATGCTTTGGCAATTAAGCTAGACACTTAAACTTGGACCCGCTGAGAACGGTAAGCGAAAAAGACCTTTATTCTCATGGAGTAAAGAAGTGCATAAAGTTTTTGCAATGAATTATGTATACCAGCTAAAAATTACTTAACTTCCACGTGACACGAGAACTACAATGACAAAATGTCTCTAATCCAGTCCAAGATCAAACTTGAAGGTTTTTTAGGTTAAAAAAAATGTTTTCGTAACCAATGTTGGTGTATTGCTGTTACGTGATATTGGCCTATTGGTTGTTGGTGATTGGTTGCCAATTTCCGCTTCGAAATTGGTCTTATTACTCGATAATGCAATGTCATGTCGGTAACGTGTTTATAGCTATTAAGGCCTTAGAGCTTATTAAATGTTGCGATATTGTACAATTTTCCGATAAAATAAGGTCTTTTTTTACATCAGCATAGTTAATAATAAACCTACTGTCTTATTTCAAAAAATCTTATATTCCTATAATGCATAAGTCTCGAGAAAAACTCAAAGCAGTATTTAAAAGCAAGTCTTAGAAAAAAAAAACAATAAAACATAGTGATTTACGTGACATTGCAAGCACTCATAGAGAGAGTTCCAGCAACATGCTGATCTAGATTTGGAAATTTGAACTTAAAGTTGTAAGATGAAGAGCTTATTTTCTTTTGTTTGATAGTTGTCGGTGTATTTATAGATATTAATAATTACATTAATTAAGACGTAAAAATGACCAGTTTCAAGCTACCGTTCTAGGAAGACCTGTGAAGGTCTCACATGTCATATAACAAACGAAACAGCCGATCAATATTGTTAATAATTACTATTTTAATCCCCTGTCAACATTATTCGATTGTATCGGTAATCGGAAATCGAATGTAGGTATCGATATCGTGAATCGATTCTCGTGTCTACAACCTGCGATGGTCAACCGGTCCAGTTTTACTTCCGAATGCTTTAGTCATGTTTTATTTTACTATTGTTCTTCGTAAGTAATATAAGTAATATTAATAAAAAAAATTGTACATTTAAAAACGATACTGGCCAGGTCATGGGCATTTAGGTACCCTGCAAATAAAAAATCACTTATCAGGCATTCCCTTTTGATGCCTTATTTATATTACTAGCTGAAACGTTGTTTTGCCACATCAGATACACAAAAAAAAAACAAAAATCGTTCTAGCCGTTTCGGAGAACTTTTTTAACAAACACGAGGTTTTTATAATTATATTAGAAAATTGTAACAATTGCTTTTACCCGAAGTGCACCTGGGTGAATAATATTTACATTCTATTCTTTTCCACTCCATTCCATTCCATTCCATTCTATTCTATTCTATTGAAAAAGTATGGTTAATGCACCTAGGTGAATTAACCTAGGTGAATAAAGTAAACCCACGAACTACTTCGATCCACGCGAATGTCAGGTATAGCTGACGTAGATGAAGTTGCGTTTGCAGATCAAAAAATAGCTTATGTTCTTGTCCAGCAGTGCTATTCTGTTACAATCTCCCTCGGTGAACACTATAGCTACATGGTAGCTACCATAAATGAAATATAGGTGTTCACCTAGGGAGATTGTAACACAATAGCTCTACAGATCCCAAGCTACCTTTTTGTCAGTCAAACATTAAAATCGGTTTAGTGGTTTTGCAGTTATGCGGTGACAAACTGCCAGATACTTTGGCATTTATAATATTAGAGTAGAGACCTACATGTTTGTTTACCGATGATATGTACGATCAAAATATAGAGATAAATAATATTTTTTTTTGAAAAATAAATAAAATGCGATAATAAACTATTCAACCAATATGATTAATGAATGACACAGTTAAGTCATCTTTTGCTGTTTTTTCTCAATAAAACGTTTTTATTTTATGATTTTGTAATGTCATTTAGGATTTTAGGTTTGCACCTAACCATTTGTATCATTAATAATATAGAGTTATAGATTCTGCCTGCGACTACAGCCGCGTGGAAGATTTTTTAAATTCTTTGTTTTTTTTTTTTTTAATGTTGCCCCCTCTCTAAGAATTTCTCCTCTACTTATCGTGGGTACGTTTACAAAGATACAAACTCACATAGACAAAGAACCAGACCCGGAAGAACTATCTGTAGGTCATACAGATATTTTCTTCGTGCAGGAATCGAACCCGCGCTACGCAGCGCAGCAGCTAATCGCTCAACCACTACGCCAACCGTGTCTTCCTTCGAAAGTCAAATAGAGTAGAGTAGTTAGTTGTCTATTAGTGAAAGAATTTTGAAATCAAATAAGTAGTTTCGGAAATTACCTCCTACATCCAAACTTACCAACTTTAAGGAAGAGCTCGTGGCTAAGTTAAAGCCGTACAGATCGATTAGTCAAAGGTAAGCTACGCTAACCGCGGTCGGTCTGTGGATGGATGACCATCCCTTTCATACCGAGTTTCCTCCGTGTCTCGGAAAGCACGTAAAGCCGTAGGTCCCGGCTGTCATTTGTAGATCTTTGGCAGTCGTTATGGGTAGTCAGAAGCCAGAAAGTCTGACAACCAGTCTTACCAAGGGGTATCGTGTTACCCAGTAACTGGGTTGTGGAGGCCCGATAGGCAGTCGCTCCATGTAAAACACTGGTATTCAGATGCATCCGGTTAAACTGGAAGTCGACCCCAATATACTTGGGAAAAGGCTAGGCAGATGATGATCCAAACTTACCAACTTTACATCTCCTTAGTATTAGGGTAGAAGAAAATGGTACCAAAAAATTCATAAACCATCTAGGAAAAATGTTAATAGAGACATCACAGTACCCACCTCTAAACAGCGATGGATAACGTTTTTTACCACAATTATCGTCTCGTAGTCTGGCGTCCTGTAGTTAATGCCCGCGTTGAAAGTCGTCTGGGGGGTTATACAGGATGTGCACATTTACTAACTAGGCATGTAGCTGATTTGAGAGAAAATTCTCCTCATGAATTAAAGATTTTCTCCTGTTTTGTCTCAAGAAGAGGTGGTTACTACAAATACTATAATGTGGTTAAAGGATTGACAGCGGATGAGTCAAAGAAATTGAATCATGGAAAAAACAATTAATGACATAATAGGTGGCTACCTAAAAGTATGTTAGGAAAAAAATTGAATATTATAAATGATTTTTGTACACATTTAAAGTAAGCTACTTAAGGTGGGTGGACCATGAAAGGCCACTGTAACGAATAAACAGTTTTTATTCGTTTATTTACGGGATAAATGAAAGAAACAAATTATTAAGTAACACTTTGTTTTATTGTGTAGCATATAAATTACTTCTTTTTTTATTCTAGATGTAATCTCTATTGATTAATCTTAAGTTTTATTAAGCTCTTCCAAACGGCCTTACAAGGAACAGGGCTCCATACAAGGCCAATATTACAAATCCGTCGTTCAACTCAAAACTAGAGTTGTAACAATCAAAATATCCACGTTTTCTAAAATTACATAAAAAAGTATTTCATATAAACGAAACATTAAATACTTAATACATTATAATCATCTATAAAAAACTCAACGAACATTCCTTAAACACCATCGTATAATTAAGAATATGTTAATGGAAATGATTTAAAGGTGTAATGAGTATTATGTCGATATTAAATAAGTTGCGTTTTAGGATGAAATTATGAAAATAAAAATTGACCTATAATGGCCTTCTTATGGGTCTGTTCCTTGTAAGGCCAAAATGTTCCTAAGAAGGCCAAACTAACAATTATAATTTATGACTAGCTTTTTTGTTTTTAATAAAATAATAGACACTCAATCATCATTCCATATACCTATTACCTTATTTTCTAGGTTTTAATCCTGACATTCTTGAAATCTGAAATTATACGTATAAAATTTAATCATCTGTTCAAGTATCGACTTATTTTTAGAAGGATATTTCCAGACATTACCTTTCGATAAAAGATCATAGTTTTACCTTTGCCCTTACGTATTTATAACTAAAAACTAAGTGTTCATATTTTCATGATTTATGTTCCTAGTACCCTAGCAAGGCCAACCGTCAAAATTTTTATTGGCCTTACAAGGAACCACCGGCTTTCCTAAGAACACTACCGATATTTTAATGAAATCGAAGCAAAATTATTATTATTTTTTCTTCATTACCATAACAAATCCTTATCAACAATTTACAGTAAAAAAAATAAGATGGTAATAGGTTATTTACTTCAAAACTTACGCTTTCCTGTGCGCGCGAATTACAATTTTAACGTTGACGACCGAAGTCTACGAAGCGAGGGCCACAGTTAACAAAATAGCGACGCGAGCGACTTGCCACCGCGTCTGTGTCCTTAAGTTTGATGGATCTTAGTGTGAGTATAAGGAATTTATTATCACATGACAATAACTAAGATTTTTTATTAGTTGGCCTTCAAAGGAGCAAGGCCTTTCATGGTCCACCCACCTTATATTTTATTTTACCTTAAGTATTTTGTCGTGTATAATTTCAAATGTTATTATTTAGGTACTTAGTAGGTAACATTTTGTGTATCTTTTGCATGCACTCTACGCGGTAAAATATGGCTGAACCTCTTCTAATTTTTTCTGTTTTTATTTAATACTAGCTGACCCGACAGACGTTGTCCTGTCCCGATCTACCTACTGGGGATGAAAAGGGGGTGAAAAATGGGGATGAAAAATAGATGTTGGCCGATTCTCAGACCTACCCAATATGCACACAAAATTTCATCAGAATCGGTCAAGCCGTTTCGGAGGAGTACGGGAACGAAAACTGTGACACGAGAATTTTATATATTAGATTTGCAAAATAGAATTACCTATCTTTATCTTTAATGTAGATTTAGATATGAACCAATTAGCTAAACACCATATTCTAGAAATGATAAAAAAATCTAGTTTTATATGCTGTTAATAATTATTTACCTTGATCAATAATCATTGAAGAATTTTAAAAGAGCCTAAATTGTGATTCATGTGCATTTTTTATACAAAATTATTTATATGGAAGTCATAATTATTTACCTCAGTAATGACGTATTGACTTGCCTCTTTAAATAAGTGGTTTACAAACAAACACAAAATCAACATATAAACACAACCAGGACATGTTGACCTGTCTTTTTTCAATATTTAATATAAAAGTGATTCATCTTGAAGTACAGAAGAGGTCTTCTTACTCTGGTCCGTATAAGTACTTGAGATTTCACAGACCCCTTAGTGTTGGCAAAAGTTATAGGTTTTTTAGTACGTATTAACTATTTGTTAGCAAAAACTCAACATGTCGTATAAAAATTGCCTATTTGTTTGTTTGGCAAGTAAATTGTCATTTACTAATATTAGTTTTGAAATTCGAATAGACAAAAAATCGACTGAAGTAATTTATGTTGCATCACTATTTTTAATAAGGGTAGGTTCATATCAGCGTAAAAATTAAGGTGTTTAAAAGTGAAATCTGGTTTAAATACCTATCTTATTGGTATAAATATATTTCTTATGATAAACCTTATCCTCCGTTTATGAACACTGACCAATGACCATGGTAGGTCAAAAACCCTAAAGGTTATTGTTTGTCCTTGAAACCCTACACTTTATGCTATAAGTGCGAAGTCGTGACAGAATAAAATTAAAAAAGGTAATGATGTGTCTTGATTTTTACCTTAGTGTCTTTCTTTGTCACGTGAATCATACTTTTAATGTCTAAAAATGCATAGGTTTGAGATATACTTAGGTAAAACTTTTACAATGGTTCACCATACACCTATATCTGGGGACACGGCAGTGCCCCCGCCAAGACGAGCCAAGCGAAGCGCTAGAGCACTTGCCTACATTTTCTCTAAGCGCTCGTCGTTTTTTTTTGAACCCTCATAACTTAGGTTTGGATTATGCCAGATAAATAAAATTATCGGGATATGATGTCAATAGTAGACTTATTAAAAATATAAAGTTTCAATTGCATAGCTCTTATATTTTAGAATTTATTGATATCTAATAAAAAAGCCCGATTTCGTCACTGACTCACTGATAATCATCAAAATTCTGGGGTGCTATCTGACGTCCTAGAAAGCTGAAATTTGGTATGTAAGCTAGTATTAGTTAGTACACAAACAACAAAAAAAATCTTAAACTAGAAAAAATTAACAAAATAATAAAATATTGTTTTAGGCAACTTACAAAAAGAAGTGAAATCCCACCAAAAACATTTTCATGTAAAATGTTGCCAAGATGCGAAATAGAAATAAATGGCTCGCACTGGCAAAAAGTTATCAGATCTCTACCTGTAATCTCTACTTTACTTGCCCTAACTTCGCAAACTCTACACCTACACCTTAGTCAAAATATGTATGTGGCTTGGCTGTTTCGTTACTACAAGAACTATTGTTTAACAGTAAAATAATAAACAGTGAATACATTTTTCACCTTACGCCCATGTAAGTAGTGAAACCTAGCCACATATCAATATTTTGACTAAGGAGTAGAGTTTGTGAAGTTAGGGCAAGTAAAGTAGAGATTGTAGGTAGAGATCTGATAACTTTTTGACAGTGCGAGCCATTTATTTCGCGTCTTGGCAACATTTTACAAGAAAATGTTTTTGGTGGGATTTGTTATTTCTCTCTTTGCCTCATAATAAAGACAAAGGATCGAACACACACCAAACAGACTATTGCGTGTCAGACATTAATACCTTCAGCTGCAAATTGAAACCGATATTCAAAGTCCTTCACGAAAATAGACTAGTACCACCGAAATGAAATTCAACTTTTGAACTAGTGACTAAGACAAGACCACATGTCGATATCCTAACTTTACCGAAACAAGAAATGTACAAAAAGACTTTTAACCTTAATGTACGTATTTGACCTCACAGTACCTACTGTTAATTTTATTATTACACACACATTCTAAATAATATTAAAAACTTAAATAAATAAAACTCAAAGTACGACCTTCATAGTTATTAGCACCATAGAGTTTATAATGCATTTTAAGTAAACCATAGACAGTTGTATCAATGACCTGAAGTTTTAACTACTGGCCGAATTAAGATTCAGAATTTGAAAAGTAAATAGTGTTTTGTTGTCTTTTTTATTCTGATCTAGAAATCTTTGCATAACAGAGCGTAACGGCTGGCTGTTAGTATATTCAAAAAATAAAGCATGCTAGCTAAATAGAATTATGGACTCTCGCAAAACGAGTTTAGCCCGTAAAAACTATTCTAGCAAGGGGTTGGTGCCTCAATCACGATTATGCTTGCCCATATCCAGTCACACTGTAAGATATATTATTCTTTTTAGATTTCGTAATGAAAAACAAACAAAGGATTTGTTTTTTTTTTAAGGTGTCAATGTTACCCAGATATTAAGGTTACCCAAAATAAAAGAATTGCAAACTTCTTTGTCAACAGACACCTGTCAGGTCCGATGGCTATAATAATTTGTAACAAAAGTTATGTTTAGCGCTACTATACTATTCTAAAGTCATTAAACAAACACATCTTCAGTTTTTATTGGGAGCCCTAAATCCTCCTGTTAGCCGTAAATTTAACCAAAAAGACTTAGTTTTGATGAAGTTTACGATCTTTTATTGCACATAATTGCATATTTTCATAACGTATCTAATACTAATATTATTAAGCTAAAGAGTTTGTTTGTTTGTTTGAACGCGCAAATCTCAGGAACTGCAGGTCCAATACTGAAAATTCGCCAATTGGAAGCTACTTTATTTCTGAGTAATACAGGTTATATTTTATTATAAAAAAAATAGGGATTTGTAAGAAAAACACGTCGCGGGCAAAGTGCTATTTATTATCAAAGAAATTTGACAGATGGTTTTTTTTAATTGGGCAGAGCTTGATGTGCTGGCCTCTGTACTTTAGCACGCATAGGTATTAAATAAGTTGGCTTTGAATTTACTGTGCATCTACCCCAAAAAATTAAGAAAATATCAAGCGTTTCAAATATTTTTATTGTGTTGTAATAGGAGCCCATTCTTTAATTTGTTAGATTTCATTGTTTATTTTTTTAATATTGTTCGTATTTTATGCGTGTCCCAAATAAAATATATTTATTTCTTTCTTTCTACCAAGATTTTTCGTACACATTTCAGTGCGTCGTAGTAATTGACACCTTTTAATTTCTTGCACGACAAGGATGTTACCAGACAGAGTGGCCGACTACTACTTATGACCTCCTTTTTTCAAAATATTAAACAGACCTTTTTGTGTAGCATAAAAAAGCGATAAATTAACGAATTTATGGTTAATATCGTCAGCCTGTGAGTTTATTGTAGGTGTGATAATATGAATCGTCAAAATGTTATAGAAAATGATAATTAAAATTAGGCAAATGATTTGTTGACTCCAAAACTAGCCGAAAAATATTAATATACAATCATGTAGTTTATCTTTATTTTCATGAAAATAATTTTCGTTACTCACTCCGTCTATTTTTTGCCTAGTCTCCATTATCAAACTTTTTCAAGTAATTTGTCTATCTAGCAGCTATACTCAGTTATGTGTTTTCTACATTTACGGTCAGTGGTTAAGAAAGCTGACCGCCGCATGTGGGTCGCGGTTTTGATTTCCACCTCAAGGAAGTAATTGTAATGAATGAATTACGAAATTAAACAAGTCTCCCACGAAATGAATGAGTTGAATTACATTTGTATGAGGTTTGTATGAAAATTGAGAATGTAATGCTAATTAAAGCAAATAATAAGAATGTGAAGAGGTAGACCGAAGAAAATATGGATGGATCGTGTGAAAGATCATAATGGTTGAAAACAATAGATGTAAAGGAGAAAAAGATGTGCCGATCCCAAATAAATTAGGGTATGTACCGAGACGGTTTTCCCCCTGGTCTAGGCACGGTTTTAAACCGTGTCTACGTCCGATCGTCAGTAAGGTATGGGACACTATGGAGGTTTTTATTAACGACACCCCGGCGCTAGCGTGTTCGTGAACAAGCTTAGCCGGCACCGGTCCCCCATCCGGGTAGAAACCGTCTCGTTAACAAGGGGCCTAAGGGCAGCAAGTTTTTTTAAATTGTGTCGACATGATGCTACATCCTCATCATGTCAACCTTTTGACGCCCACTGCTGGGTGTAGGTCTTCCCCAAGGGGGGTTTAGCCGTAATCGCCATGCATGGCCGATGCATGTTGGCGATCGCAGTAGGTGTTATGGTACTCAAGGACGCTGCTGCCCATCCTCTGGTCAATATTCCTCTGTCTTCTACGACACCCACGGTTAGAAATGGGGTGGTGCTATTGTGTGGCCGTACGTACGTATGACCGGCACCACACAGCAACATGATGCTTACAAGAATTAAAAATAAACCTTTTTTTTTTACATTGTTTTGGGATGCATCAATGTGCAATTGTTAGATACCTTATAAGCATGACTAAGATAATACAAAAAAGAGCTTATTTATCTGGATTAGGTTAACACCTACTTGAGAAATAGATTACTCATTCTATATTCATAGATTTCCTGTAAAATTTCTAGGAAAACGAGTGTTTATTTTATTAAATCACGCTTGTAAAGTCACACAGCGTGCTCGAATTATCTGCTGTTTAAATAATCCTAATAGTCTGCAAATAATAATGTAAAGCACTTCCTGACTAATTGTTTATAAAACTTTTTATACTTAGTCTATCGGTGAGTTAAATTATTTGATTTTCTTATCAACTAAACATAAAGACCAAAATTAATCTTCTAGTTCTAATTGCTGAACATTATCTTAACATTATTACCTATTTCCTGACATACCGAATCTATTAGTCCGATCTAACGACATCCTTAACAACATACATGTTAGCCAATGATAGATATGTAAATGCTGTTGGTGTCCTTTATTGAATAAACTAGCACTTTGCCCGTGACTTCGTCCGCGTTAACTTTCTCAAGGATCCCTAATTTTTTTAATTTATAAATATAGCCTATGTTACTCGTTAAAGATGTAGCTTTCAAATAGTGAAAGAATTTCTAAAATCGTTTGAGGAGTTTATGAATTAAATCGTAATAATCTTGTTTGTGTTTATTACGATTTAATTCCACTTTAGAATATTATAATTATAGATTATAGAAAGATATATGCTGTTGGTGTATTTTATTGAATAAATAAATACTTAAAGCTTTTGAATAGTTACCTGATGTCTATTAATTTACTCTACAAAATGCAATGACGTATTATAAATAGACGCGTCATACACGAACATTAGTGCACTTTATAACGGCGCAAAATTTTATATCTGCATACCAATAGGCACAATCATAAATCAAATTTTATATCTACAATTATACAGTGCAAAGAAAAGGACATAAGCATACAGCGTACACCTGTTAGAAAAAGATATTGAGCGCGGGTAACGCATCTAAGAGTATTATATCATTGACAAAATGAACTCCCGGTCTCTCGATCGTCATTTGTCATTTTCTTCTGTCGCGATCTGCAAAACGTCATTAATCTTCTTTTTCTTGAAACCATCGTTCAGACAGAGGCAGTCACTTGTGAGTTTGACATAATTGTACTATCTGACATAAGTCAAATCAATATGTTATTATGTCAATCTGACAACCGACCGTCACCGCCTCTGAAAAATGAGTCGAATCATTCTTTGTTCTTCTAATTGATATGAAGCACAGTAGAACAATATACAATTAAAATCGCTTGTGTAATACAACCGTGCCTTCGTTTCGTGTGAAGATGAGTTATGTAAGGCGAACAGAGTGCGTGTGCGCATCGCGTACGCGGCGTGATGATTGATCTCAATCACACTGACTTGGTTCGAATTTTGAATTGGGAGATTTTATTGGTTATTTCAAATATTTGTAATTGTGTTGTGTCTTGCTTTTTGGTATGCCGTGCATATCTTGAGTCTTCTAGCTGCTTTATCATCATCATGTCAACTTTTAGATTCCCACTGCTGCGCATAGGTCTTCCCCCAAGGGTTCAGCCGTATTAACCATGCTTGGCCGATGCATGTTGGTGATCGCAGTAGGAGTTGCTGCCCATTCTTTGGTCAATATCCCTCTGTCGCCTTCTACGACACCCCACGGGGCAGAAATGGGGTGGTGCTATTCGCGGCCGGTACCACGCGGCTCAGCCAGCTCTAGCTTCTTCATTATGATTATATATTTTCAAATACATCTAAAGAAGGGCACGCCTAGAAGTAATTTCCGTGCGTTCAAGCGATTTTGCCATACCTATTATTGGAATCAAATTTAATGTAACAGCTCACTTTTTAGGACCCATTAATTATGTCAATTATAATCCGTGGTGCTTAGCAACTGGGTTTCTCCCAGTTGTAAACGTCCCTTTGTGCCTATTGGCCTAGTTCTGTTCTGTCTCCTGCTTGATTTGGAGGGAAGTGGAAAATATGTTTTTCTTACTCCTCCGCTGTTCTTTTCTGATTAATTTCGTTGCGGGATCCAAGACAGTTGAATCGTTTCTCTGGGACTCGTCGAGCTTCATTGCTCTGGCGCTTTTCTGGTGGTCGCCACTGTTGATTCTGGCTTACAGGAGTTACAGTGGTTAGGGAATAGTGTGGCGGGCTTGTCCCAATTAAAAAAAGGGCACGCCTAGGAATAACTTATGATTCAAAAAAGGCATAAAGACTTATTTAGTGCTGTAAAAATAGACAGAAAAATATTTAATAGATCAACATACTCACATCAAGTTCATTTTTCTGCTCCTAACATTGACATCATTACGGTTTATATCTGTAATTTAGATTATAATTATATACCATAGTGTTTCATACAAAAACAGTTACGGCTACTATAATCGTGTCAATGGCAAACTAAGAATTCGCTTCGCATAATTTTTACAGGTCGTTTGTTTTCAAGATCGCTGCATTTTGTCTTTTAATAATAATAATAATAATAATAATAATCATTTATTTGCCAGAATGTAGGTATACAAAGTATGATGTTAAACATAGATAAATGTGGCCCATTTATTTTCATTTTTTTTTTATTTTTAATTCTACCGTCAATTATTTGAGCCAAAATAATACTGGCATAATAAATTCACTTCAATTCTTTATTGCATTCTTTGAGTATTACATAGATGGTATATCAAGAAAAAGAGGACCGCCTCAAAAAAAAAATAAAAAGTGATAAATAACTTTAGCACGGAACACACATGACTTTAGTTTCGGAAGTCGGCGGCTTTGTTCTGTTTGTTGGTTTGTATTGTCCAGTTTTTATTTTCCACTTTTTCCACGGGTCGAACTGATAACCTCCTTTTTTTTAAGTCGGTTAAAAAGATCAATATTGACCCTGTCGGGCACAGCAAAATTAGGGGAGAGGAACAGGGTAAGTAGCTATTCAAGCAAATCAATATTATTATGAATTATGTGTTTAATTGGGTGTATAATACCTATGTGATGAAACGGAGCTGAAAGATTTCTTGTACAGTCTCTGCAATCTTTAAGGCATCATCAGGGATCGGATATTCCAGTGACTATTTAATCAATTAGATCATTAAAAGGCACTTTTTGCCCCTTCCCAAAAGGTAGTTGCGTATAGAGCCCCTAGGACCAAGGATTAATTTTGTTGATACCTACTCCTCCGCTGTTCGTTTCTGATTAATTTCGTTGCGGGATCTAAGACAGTTGAATCGTTTCTTCGGGACTCGTCGAGCTTTATTGCTTCGGTGCAGTGGTTTGGAATAATGTTGCAGGCTTGTCAAATAAAAAAAGAAACATTTTGTTGTTACTAAGGCCGACCAAAATATTCTTCTAACTTCTTTTTAAACTTGACCTCCATGCAACATGTCACCGGAAATTAGATAACACAAACATTAAAACTTCCTATTTCCGTTTGTCTAGTGAATAACTTTCTTTGATTTAGTACAATGTGTTACATTGTCTTTACAACACGGAAAGACATGTCTGCACCTTGAATTTAGTGAAGACAAAATTTAATTATTAAAGAACAAAAGATATCCTAATAGATTATGACCGGAACGTCTAACGATAATTGATAAAACTAGTGCTAATTCGAATTCGAACCACGCATTGTCTCGACGATCGCGTCCAATGTCATGTTTCTAATAAACGATTTTGACGTAACCGCCATATTGGATACGTACGAATTTGGTGTTTAAATCTACCTGTCAAGTGCCGTCTTTCGTTTGACAGCGCGCCGCACGATTATGAAAGGTTTTTGCGCACGCGCCGTTATTTGTGTTACTGGGTAAAGGGCAGACGTGCTGGGTAAAACGATCTATTATGATACCGCGAAAAAACCGCTTTTGAACTGCCGCAAAGCCCAAGAATAATGTGGTATTAAAAAAACACCGATTTGTGTCGTAACTCTTAATTCATCACGGTTCAAATTTGGAACGTAGGAAGGTACTTAGATTCTCGTTACATTGAAAGATGGTAAATGATTCGATACTGTTCAGACAATAATCGATTTGATTCAAATTGCATTCGATTAAATCGATGTCGCAACCTGTAATTTTTTTTGTTTGCTCAAGATATCAGATGTTTGTAGCTTTCTATAGATTTACAAATTAATGTTTTAGTAATCGATTCCAAGGGACCTTTGATTGACCTCGATGTTTCGTACCTTTGCTACGCGATTGCGACGTTGACTTGCAAGTTTATTGTCCACGGAAATTTAATATGATTATAATTGGTGTGGCCGGTTTTTTAATGGGTAAATAATCTTCATAATCGATACGCGTTTGTTAACTAAGTCACTAACCGGTTTAACTATTATGAGGCTTTTATTTTCAATGATCTGCGGAAAATTTTTGCTCTATATGTTTTTGTCCTCACATACAATTAGGCTACTTATTTATTCTCAATTATTGTTATGTATTAACTTGTTGAAGCTTAATATTTATACGCCATTAATTACCACTAACCGAAGTAAAAACAGGAGGACAAAGAGCAGTAACTTTGCATAAAGTAAAAAATCAAGTCTTCCAGAATAAAGAACGTCTTGCGACTCAAAATACCAGTTTCTTAACAATTCAATTTTAGTTCGTGGGCATCTTAAGATAGAGCTTGGATTCGTAGAGCCTTTGAAAAACTAAAACATATACTAAGAACTTGATGTGATGTTAAAGTACATACCTATCGGAATCTTAATGTGACAACGATGTGAAAATACATATATAGGAATATTTCAAATATCAAAATAAGCTTTAACAAGAACTTATTGACAAACACATTACCTTCGTTTCCCGAGTAAAACGAAGATTGTAGGACAAACGTTTACTCGACCCGAAATAAAAATAAAGTGAATGCTTTTTTAAATCGAAAACGAGTGTGATGTGTATATTTGAGCGTATTTTATGTGAGGGACACATAAAATGTTTTGTTCTTTGTGCACATTTTAAGGTTTAAGTCCTAAAAAAGTATAATATCGCTTTTTGGGTGAGATTATGAGTCACGCGAGGGGTCCGTCTTGGGTACTCTTGGGTCAAAACACAGAAATGGCAACATTTTTCATATTGACTTTTTTTTCTTCTTTTTAAATTGTATTTTTGGTGTCTTGATCATTGTCGTCATCATCCAAGCTCTCACTGTAGGACGTCAGCACCTGATGTTACTTTTGCTGCCATGCTTAAATAAATAAATCTTGAATAATTTCTGTTCTGTTTTGTTCAAAGGAGTCTTAGAAAAAGACCTTTGTTAGATTATTGTGAATCTTACTCTTTATTTTCACTCCTTAAAGAGATATATCTTTGGCTCCTTAGCCATCATATGAAAGTAGCAACGCTCTTATGTCATTAATTAAGCCGCCATCGTTAAACAAATCTAATCACTAGCTTCACTAGCTTTTTCCCGCGACCTCGACCGCATTAATATGTTTATAAACTGTAAGTAGCTTAAGACGTTCCTAGATATTTTCTCTGTCTATTGCTGAAAACCATATGAAAATCCGTACAGAAGTTTCCGAAATTAGCTCGGACGAACATTTCTAAGTCAAAGTCAAAGTCAAATCATTTATTTCAATTAGACCATTATAAGGCACTTTTGAACGTCAAATGAGAATAAAAAATTGATTCTAGGTGCCCATTCCTAAAGGTAGTTTTGTATGGAGAAGAACGGGCAAGAAACTCCATACTTACTCTTTTAAAAACGATGTTAAGCGCGCGGTGGCTCTATTTTATAATATGCAATGATAACTGAGAATTTGTCATTCTATATGTAAAAGTTGATTAGTTCTTAAAGACCAAACAGTCAAGCAATCGGCAGTTTTTAATATACATTGCTGCTGCTACGTCTGCGCTGATTGTAAGGATTCTAGGACCAAAAACCAAAGTTTCCAATTTTGAAACCCACCTCCAAAGAAAGTACATCTCGTTATCGAGAACTTTAAGGCCAATCTCGATGATACACGTCGCTCCAGAAGTTAATAATCACAATTACATCTCGAGAAAGGAAAGAATCATTAAAACTGCATGCATTATGATTGCACAGAACATAAAGCTATCACGATGTGTTACTCCATCGTTTGCAGGCCATCGCTCTGGATTTAATACATCTCTGTTATATTTTAAAGGTCACTAGAGCAATATGGATTTTTGATTACCGATTTTGCAATGAGTACATCAACTGATGAGATTTTCTGAATATCTGTCTTAGACCATATAGAGTCGGGATGTGTAGTGCGACCGCTTTTATATTTTAGTCATTAGAGTATGTAATTTACTTAACAATTTTTTTTTTTTGGAGAATGTAGTGACTTACTAAATTGCAATAAAATTGAACATCCTTCCGGTATCCATATTGAGAGATGTGAAAAAAAAATGTAATAAGGTTTGTACAAACAGGCGTTACCCAGACTCGCGTTCCTGATCGGCGGTTTGTCTTGTTTGACTTACTTACTTTATTATAATTGGTCGTATTATGAAATAGGGTTCAGGTCGTGTGGCGCCATATTGCGCGGTCCATTGCCTGAGTCACAGGCCCTTAGATGGACATCTGGAGTGTGACGGCTACCTGGCCTCCCGACTGAGCCGGTCATTGGCCTAAGATTACCATATTATTATTATGCTTTAGATTTTTCATGCTCCTTGCTTTATTAACCAGCAAACATTTCACAAAATACCTGAAGTTAGGCGTTATTTAACTTAAAACTAAATCTACTTTTACGGTAAACTTCGGTTTAACCAAGTCTGTAAATGGAATACCATAGGCTGATGTGATAGTTTCAAAAGAAAATTATATGATTCCATTTTTTGGAAATCTGACTAGTAATATGTCAATGGCAAATCTTTAGAAAAAACTATTGTGATAAGTTGAACAAGAAATCTATCTGATAGATTGAAAATCTAGTGGAATCTTCTGGTTACTATATACGGGTATTATGAGGAAACATCTGAATATACATCCCTAGCCTGCTAATATCGTTCCCCTTTTTTGAGTTTTGCGGAATCAAGATCTGTCAAGATGTAATGTCGTGCCCAAGAGTTTTGACAGGTTAAAATAAATAAACTTTAAAACTACGTCTATGAAACTTTTCTAAGTACCTATTCATAAGCTTGTATAAACAAAATACACAGTTTGTTTTTTCATCTGCCCGCAACTTAAGTCTTACTTACGTCAAAGGTCAGATGCGCACACCACAAGTAAAAATTATAAATTTAGTGTGATGTCTTCGAAGACTGTATTTACATGCTTTTTTGTTGGTGTAGGTCGCCGCCATGAGAGGGTCCTAATGACTCGACCTGGGTTTAAAATTAGCTCGAAGATATTTATTTTTACACACTTGGGTTAAAATTTTATGACTTTTGAATGAGGATGACATTTATGTTAGAAGTCTTGTATTTTTGGTCAAATCTTTAAACATATCAAAAATCTTTGCTCTTTTTACACGACTATAAAAATACATAATGGGACAAGCCCACCACATTATTCTGAAACCACTGCAATTTTTGAAAGCCAGAATCAACAGTGGCGACCGCCAGAAAAGCGCTAAGCTTGACGAATCCCGAGAAAAGTTCCAACTGTCTGGGATTCCGCAACGAAATAAAACAGAGAAGAACAGCAGAGGAAAAAATAGAAAAAAAAAGATAATGAATTTTGTCTATATCGACTTACATACCCATGTTCACATTTGAATATCGCAGAAAGTGTTTTCTATCTAGGAGCTCGTGACAGCCGTACAGTTCGATCGGTCAAAGGTTAAGCTACGCTTGCCGCGGTCGATCTGTGGTGGGTGACCATCCATTTCATACCGATCTTCCTCCGTGCCTCGGAAAGCACGTTAAGCCGCTCGCTGGTCCTGGCTGTCATCTAGATATATCTATGGCAGTCGTTATAGATAGTCAGAAGCCAGAAAGTCTGACAACCAGTCTTACCAAGGGGAATCGTGGGTTGTGGCCCGTTGTGGAGGTCCGATAGGCAGTCGCTGTATGTAAAACACTAGTATTCTGCTGCATCCAGTTAGACTGGAAGGCGACCAATATAGTAGGGAAAAGTCTAGGCATCCAGATGATGTTTTCCATCTAGCTTTTAAAACCAAGAGAGCAGGTAACACAATTCCAAACGGTACAGATGGTTATGCGGATAGACAGTATGGATCGATGGTGATGAATCTCGCTGGTAAAAATCTCACCTCAGTTTATCGATTTACGACAATTATAATAACGAATCACAGTAAGAAAAACTTACTACAGAATTCCTAAAGCTTACTTAGAATCTAATAAAATCCAATAATAAAAGTGAAAATGTGTCCGTTTCTCAATCACGCTACTATTACAGATTTGTGACGCCTGACATTAAGCGCGGGCGCAGGTAGCTGATCCCTGGCTAACTTGAAATCGTTACCGGGTGCCGCCTAGTGACATAACTGGTGTTGTGACAATGTTCATTATGTCTTTAGAAAAGGTATTTCATAGATGTCCAGTAAAATTGGCAGAAGATCGCAACGTCCCTGATTCTGTTCTTTACAGACTAAATACCCGTTTAGAAGACCCGATGAGAGCACGGGTTGCGTCTGATACTCAGATAAAGAAGAACCGAGCTGAAATCGCGCGGTTTCCGCTAAGTCTGAACGGGAACTAAACCTTGGCTAAGATTTTCCTCCTCTCTGTAGATCTATAACAATTTTGATGTTTGGTGAACTCCCTCTGTTTATAAAATGTATTTATTTATTAAAACTTTATGCACAAAATGTAAAAAAACACCATACAAAGGCAGACTTAATTCCTTAGGCATAGAAAATGCCTACCAGTCTACCAGATAAAATTAGGTCGTAACAAAGATTTTTTTGTCTGTTTTAAAGCAGTAACCACAAAATATGTCTAGAAATGTAAAGACGACAGAAGACCGGTGCTCAACAGAACTGAAAATCTATTTCTTACTCGCGCCAGGCCACAAAGGAGATGGCGCATGGTGGGACGAACTGGACGGATTCCTCCAAAACTGCACAGGATTGGGAAAGATGGAAGGCATTGAGGAAGGCCTAGAGTGGGAGACAATAGCTTAATAAAAAAATAAAATAAGAGTGACCAAACATACCTTCTATCAACATGACGTAAGGTCTCCATAAAGCAATTTTCTATGGAGAAGGGAAAATCAACTCCTTCCTTACACTATGGCACATGCGCAGTGGCCTGCAACGCACTAATTTAAAACCTTACCTAACCGTCACGGTTCATAAGCTTCTGTACATAATAATGTACAAGAAATCACCATTTCTGCTCTGTGAAAGACTTCCACTTCATCTAGAACCGTTATTATGACGTAATGCGTATTGTCATGTCAACGGCGCGCGCGCAGCTGTCAGCTGTCGCTCGGAAACGGGAAGGAACATGATTACATGAGATTTTTTATTATCATTATTACTGTGTGGTTTGATGATTAGGTGACATAATGAATTTACGATCAAAATCAATGTTAATCATGCTATTTTGTAATGTGAAGCTGAAATGTCATTGGCAATTCTATTCAATTTTCTGTACATGCGGGGTTTTTGTTACCACATCCACAGTATCACTATTACTGCATATTATACATTGAAGTTGAGTTAGTGTTTGTTTGGGCTTTGGGCTAATCTCCGGAACTTCAAGTCCAATTCTGTTAATTATTTCGCAAATAGGAAACTACGTTATCCAAGTGCTAGAATCATTATTTTATTAACAATTAGAGATCCCTAAAAAATAATTGTTGAAGGTGGCGGAATAAATCATGGCGACTGGAAGCTATGTCAATGGCTATGCTCTGTTACACGAGCGAGGCCGGGGCGGGACGCCTAGTTATAAAAAATCCGGCCAAGTGCGAGTTGAACTCGCGTGGAGAGGGTTCTTACAATGCCAATTGATAGAATTCTTCCTGTAATTTACAAGCAATGCTACTACTAACTATTACTACTACTATATATTGTATTTTTTTTTTTCAAAATTTTCGGCTCAGTAGTTTCGGAGATCAGGCGAATTATCAATTTTCGTCTTCTTTCATGAATAAAATCAAAACTATTTATTTTACAATAATAACAAAAATACATTTGAGATCCTCATAACGAGCCCTTTCATTGATATATGACACAGTAAGGTTTGCTAAACTTTTTTTTTATTTCCTAATTTGTCCCTCGAAAATTACCCTTATTTTAAAAACATATTTATTTACTTTGCGCATCTGTGTTTGGGTCATAGGATTACATCATTTGGTCTAGTAGATTCGGAGCAAATTGGCTGTGACAGACGGACGGACAGACAGATGCACGAGTGATCCCATAAGAGTTCCGTTTTTTTTGTACGGAACCCTAATAAAGTATCTCTATATGTTTGTTTGTGACCTCATCACAGCAAATCTACTGAAACGATCGTTATACAATTTGACAAAGAGGAAATCAGCTACTTTTTAATTCTCTTAGGTACTGATTATTTCTTAAGAAATCCTATCCAGCCAATCAACCAATACAATTTCAACTATTCTGGTAACACTTAACCACACACTCTCGTTACGATGTCGCTTGATGCGTAAGAGTGGATGCTCGGAAGTGGGAACTACCCTTACGTCACAAAGAGTTGCGTGAACGATGCGCGCACGCATGCTACGCACACCTTTAAATTATTAGTTAATAGTGTATATTTGTGTATACAAACCTGTACCTACATGAAAGCTGTCTCCACAATTTCATAAAATGAGCCAAAACGAAGGTAAGATGTTGAGAATTCACGCGAGCGGTGTCGCGGGCAAAGTGCTAGTGTAAAATACATAATGATTTGTTTTGACTTTTCTGTAATGATCATTAGTTCACAATTCCAACTAAGTTATCTGTGAGATGAGTGGTGGCGCTGTTTCTCAACAAAATTAAGAGTTCAACCAAAAGACGACCTTATTTATGTATTTTACAAAGTATTACTTCTAAAAACTGTTATTATACAGATATGTTGGTTTCTCTATTAATTCTCACTGCTCTCTCACACAAATATGATACGTGGCTAAAAATATGGCTTCCATGTTTTCCCGTCTCTATCTTGCACCTGTAGTTTGACAGTGACAGGAATTAATCCTGTCATGGTCGCACTACTGTCAAACTTAGTCAAAGTAGGTGCTAAGGGCCTACGACTCGTTCTTAATTATCACTGTACACAATCTAAAAAACAATCAGCATATGCAGCAGTATGTACATTTTACTACTAAATCACTTTTACTATTTTAAATTATTTCCTACTTACCTTCCTCATGCTCAATATTATTTATGAACTGAAAACAATAACATTATTTAAATAATGATGGGAACATTTCGTTTTCGGTTCACATAGCGACGGCTTGCAAGAGGTCATTAGTGCTACATATTACGAAACTGTGACATGTATTAGAAAATTAAAAAATATGTTTATATGAGAATGTATGACTTACGTTAAGATTTCACTTATTGTTCTTTTTGCAAGGATCTTTCGTAAAAGATCGCGTAAAAGTCGTCGAGTGTCAATTTGACGCAAGTTTTTTCATACTTGTCACAATAAAGGTACGGTTTCTCAAATGAAACATTATTGTGACATATTGCAAAACGTGCGAAAAGGATGATTTCCACCAAACGGATCGCATCACATCGGATCGGAAAGGATACGAACGAATGTCGACGCATATGATTGGCTCTGTACCGTTCGCTTGTGAACGTATTTGTGTCTGCACCTAGTCAAATAGTTTCATTCCTACCACAGATATTGATAGACCTAGATAACGCAAGAGCAACTACTTCGCGTGCCTAGTTTCGTGCCTAGCTTACGTACAAAAATCGTAAGTAAAAAAATAAAGTAAACGTTTCCTTCCATCGGTAAGTCATTTTGTGATTAATATTATGCGTAATTAATTTAAAAAACAATTATTTTTAATCTAATACCCTCAGTAACTGGTAATACCAAATTTAAGAAAAACAAAACATTGTGGCGTCATAATAGGTAGTCAAAAAATGGCACGCTTGGTTTTCATACAAATCGTGATACTTAGCTTGTCTAGGGTCTATCTATATCTGTGATCCCTACCGTGTCGACAGCTGAAAGGATACGATCGGATATGAAGACAGGCAAACGGAGCCGATCGCGCGATTTGTTTGAAAAACCGGGGGTAAGCCTTATCGTCTTTATGTCAGCATATTAAGCAGTCAGCAAGGTAATCATTGATCATCCTAACTATCTATAATGAATCCATACTTTAATATTATAAATGCGAAAGTAACTCTATCTGTTACCCTTTCACCATGAAACGGCTGAACCAATTTTGATTACATTTGGTATGAAAATAGCATGAACCCGGGGGAAGGATTAGAAAGCAGCATGCCTTTTTAATCCGCGATTTCGTCTGCATCCACCGATAACCGACATTCACGCGGACGAAGTCGCGGGGAAAAGCTAGTGATCATATAAAGCAGACAGAAGCAGAACAAGACTCGCAGGATTTCTGAGACCACCTGCAAAAAGTTTGTCAGAGTCTAGGCAAAATTCATTCGTTGGTTTTTCTGCACACGCTTCAAACTGAATGTTACAAACTGAACGCAAAAAATAGTACACGTAAGTATTTTGAATTTGTTTTGTTTAACGTAAAAAACAAGACAACGCCAATTATCTGCACCTTATGTGACTCACGCACCACCGAAATATTTTTCGAGCGCAAAATATAAACAATGTAATAAAAATCTCTAATTCTTGGAATATCACATTGTATATTATCAAATAACATAACATTAGACATTTACGTCACCTGAACACTGTATTATTTTCTTACTCATTAAGATTTATGTGACATTTTAAAACTTATCACAAATAAATTAAAAGTATTTTATTGGTTTACGGTAACGGAAAAATACACGAAAAAATTAATTTACATCACTGGTATTAAAGTCCTTTTTTTCTTAACAATCGTATTTGATAGTGACCAATTTGTTTTCACTATATTAATAATGTATTAGGTATCACACTTTTTATACAAACTGCCAACCGGTTAATATGCACAATACCCTTTGATATACTGACACATTTTTATTGCTTTGTTAAAAATCTCATTCTGTGAAATTGAATTTTTATTACTTCTCTTCAAGATTCGTTTTTTTGGATCTATAAATGGTGGTAATAATATTAATATTAGGAGTCTTGATTGTTTTTCTATCTCAGTTTTATCTAGGAATTATTAAATGCTTAATTATAGGCGACTAATTAAGTGCTAGAACATGTAAAGGTCACCGTCATAATGGGTTTTCCCCATTTGTCATTAACCGGTGTTAGGTATTCATATTACTAAGAAAAAATAAGCACCTACAGTAATTTCGTTCATAATTTATTGATCCATTTTGGTTAATTGCCGATTTACAAGTTAGTTCATATTCAAGGAAACTTCCTTTATAGATCGGTCTATCAAACTAGTTTTTTTTCTTAATTTATGTACTAAATGCATATTAAGGATCTTATAAATCACTAAGATAATAAAAAAAGATAGTGAAGTATCGCTAAACTACTGTGTAGATTAAAAACCCGTTCATGAAATAAAAGCTGTTACACACATTAGCCGGTTTATCAAGATGGCGTAACGCATTATCCACTGTGACCGAACTAGGCGCCGACATAACTCGACCAATATTCATTGTTATTATGAAATTAATTAAAATCCAATCATTAATAAATTAATTATTCATAATGCAATAATTATGATAATTTGATATTTTGATGAATGAACATCTTGTTTGGCATGTTTTGAATACTAGATAAATATTATTTTTTATCATAATATTTTTATAACTTTGTGCTATATTTCATTTTCAATAAATTGTCAGTTTATAATTAAACCGTACTGTCATAATTATTGAGACCGAATATCACTTTTAGTTAAAAAAAATAAATGGTTTGCAATATAATTATGCATTAAATATAGTTTCTACGATAACTTGGCATCTACTTATATTTATGCAAACAATTATGTTTTACGGATAGACAATACACTATTTTCTTGCATCATTTCTGTAAATTAGGAACCAAAACATAAGTTGTTAATAAATTATTAATTATGGCAACATTTAACAAAAAGTGAATATTCATTTATTTAAAGCTGACTATTAAAATCGTTATAAAACTCAAATTAAAGGAAAATATATTTTATTATTTGTCTCGATGTTGATTAAAATACTAATTGATACCAGCCTTTAATTCTGACCGCAAATTAACGAACGAACGCAAAAGTTCTCAAAACTAACCAGAAAAAAAGTAAAAATTAACATAAAAAAAGTTTCTTTTAATAAAGTTTTAAGTAACGAGGTGTAATAATTAACATGTGTGGTTGTATTACAGGTTTCAATTAACAACAAGTTTTAACTTTTTATTAAATTATTTTGTTTTAAATATTGGAACTGGAGGAGATTGTGGCTAAGTAAAAGCTGTGCGGATCCATCGGGTCATGGTTAAGCTACGCTTGCCGCGGTCGGTTTGTGGATGGGTGACCATCATTCCATGCCTCGGATAGCACGAGAAGCCGTTTGTCCTGGCGGTTATTTTTGGATCGTTGACAGTCGTTTTAGGTAGTCAGAAGTCAGAAAGTCTTGACAACCAGTCTTACCAAGGGGTATCATGTTATCCAGTAACGGGGTTGTAGAGTTTAGACAGGCAGTCGCTCCAAGCTAAACACTGGTATTCAGCTGCTTCCGGTTAGACTGGAAGCTGACCCTAACATAATTGGGAATAGGATAGGCAAATGATGTATTTTGACCTCAATAAGCAAGAGAGTGTCGCCTTCGATGACACTCTCGGGATGAAATGGGGGGGTGCTATTCTAGGTATAGTAGGTAATTAAATAGTCTGCCCTAACAATAGCTTAAATGAAATCCGATCCAGCCTGTCCCATTGCTGCGCTCCCCCAGGGACGCTCTAAACCGAGGTTCGTACCCCACAGGGGGCGCCCTTAGCGTGTAGTCGCTTAGTTTATAAGATCTTTGCCTGGAGGCCTGGCACCACAGGAAAGTCCGGTTAGCAGCTGACAACCTCCTAGGTGGCCACCTGCAAGATGTCATTACGATGAAAAAAAAAATACAATAGCTTAAATACAACAACTCAAATCGTATCTCGACCACTGACGTCACGAAACTTCGCAGTGAAAACGAAAGTGCGACGGAGAACGAAAGTGGGCGAAGTGTGCCGAGCGTTGCGCGTGCGCTACATACGGTGTTACGTGGCGGATTGACCTGGATGCTTGAGCTGGTTAAGTGTTTACTTGAATTACTTGGACAAATGGGTTTAGCTACTGTTTGGAGCGGTTTTTTTTTATGTCATAATTATTTAATAGTCAAAAGGCTGCCCAGCTGTAATTGGGACTGGGCTGGACAAGTCTGCTGTATGCCGAACGACCTATGGGCCTGTAAAACCCAAAATGATTGCCCCGAAATGGCGAGACGGGGCCGCGGTAGACAAAGAGATGGAACGGCTTCCCTTATTAATAATTGGCAAGACGAGACGAAACCGATGGAAAGAATGGATTAAGGCCTTTGCTCTGCAGTTAGATAGTACGGGCTTAATATAATAAGAATAAGAATAATATATGTTTATTCGCCAATATTACAGATATTTACAGAGTACTGCATGATTTGATTGTCAAGTTTATTAGGGTTGTCTGACGAATTGGCTCTTATGAAGCATTCTTTCTTTTAAGAGTAGCATCATTACATTGAGTGTACACACTAAAATACTAAGTGAGAGAGTTAGTGTTCCTATCAATTTGCTTTCATTTTAGCAGAAACTGCTAGTGTTTCATATTATATTAAGTATGTCGGTTATACCAAATTAAATTTTAACTTTGTATTAAAATGGTACCTCAGTACTTACTTATTGAATAATTAATTGTACACTCAAATAAATTACGTGCATTTTATTTTATTAACGGAAACCAATTCATAACTACACACTAATCGTGGTTTTACCAACGATTAAACATTTCTCACGCGATCTTAAGCGTTCCTTTGTTGTTCACATCAAATTAAAACTATTATTAAAAACTCAATTGTTTTCGGAAATGACAACAATTAACCATAAAGAATTTTGATATATTTCCTTCCGGATTCAAATATGGTGGCTTTTTTTTAATTGAACAAGGCAGAATGTCGCGACAGCCTTGGTATGATTAAAAATAAACCAGGAAACGAATTGAACGAATGTATGAATGGGAGATTACTTGATTAGTTCAGTGGCCTTTTTATAATCTGTGCCCAATTATTATTATGTGTGATAAGAAACGGATTTAGGTATTGTTCAGAGTTATTCTGTTCCGTTACAATGTCCTAGTCATTAAATTTAAATTAGATTTTTAGTTACTTGTTTTAAAAGCCAATCATTGGAATGGGTTCCGGCTTTTTCGGAAGCCGTTACAGCGATGTTTATTTTTCGATTTGCAATTTGATAATCTTAATTTAATGTTGAGGTTATTTGTCAAATTGGTTTTTCAAGTACCTACAAAATTCCTTGCGAAATATTCGAGCTTCTGAATTGGTCTGCGTTATTGTGTCGATATGTCGATAAGTAGGTACTTATCACATACTTCAACAGGGTTCCCCTAAAATTAAGATTCCATTAATCACTACAAATTTAGTTAGGCATACCCCACACACTCGTGCTAAGCCTTTCGTGCTATATGTACTTGTGCGTATAGCGCGTGTATAGGAATGCCTTTATGCATCCTTTCTCGTTCATTCCAATTTCTAAAACCGTTGGGTGTATTAAAAAACGTCAATTATTACTGCTTATCACAATCCTACATGAAGATTTCAATCACTAAATAAAGATAAATGTACTTCACATCTTCATAAACTCTCAATTTTCATCGCAATTTACTTGGCGCAAAGAAAGTGCTTATTCATCCTAAAAGCGTCATTGTTACTGTATAGTCAAACCGACCTATTAGCCCCACTTGTGCCCTTAACTCGTTGCTAAGACACGGTTAAATAACATATTATTATTTATCACATTATGTAATTAAAATTCGGGTTAGCAAAGGCAAAGTCAAGTTTGTGGCGCAAGTGAGCCTTTAGTGTCATTTTGACAGCAGAGGAGCAGACAAGCGCGAACTTCTCATAGATTATTTAAGTACTTTCTATTGTTTACACTTATTAAATGTTATGTTTTAATGTTTAAGTTTACCTGTGCGTTGTAAAATGTTGCAAGGCTATGGAAGTTTGCTTTGGAGGTGATTTCTATGTGTGTGTTTATTGTCTTTCGAGAAAGTAGATTTCTTGTAAGATTATTTTGATGGACCTCTTTTGTTGTCGATCATCATTTATAAGCATCATTTGTCATATAGACTGCTACTGGGCCTTTTCGTGTCTCGAATGGAGACTTCTTTCAGTCAATTTCCATAATGATTGGCACTTCATTTGCTTTAATATTGATTTCTCCTAAATCGATACCGAATCAAGCCAAATCTAGATCTATAAAAGCAAACTGATTAAACACGAAATCTTGAAAACTACTAGACCTACAAAGCTGAATCATGAGGAGTTGGTAGTTTATAGGTTGGAGACATATGCTAGGAACAGATTTGACTTTGACTTCCTTGCATATTGATATAATTAATACTATCCATTTTGCAGGCAAAAGCTAGTATTAATTATATCAATATCACTTCCATAAAAAAACAATATCAAATGACTGACAAAGAACCACTACCAATACATCAATCTCGATCCATCTTCAATTACTCAACCATAACAAATTGTACGGCAACAGTCATATTTCACAAGACCAAGAACACTAATGTATCGTTTCCTTGCAAACTACTAAGTAGATACCGCTACAGTTTTTCACACGAATACACAGTAATGCCTGTAATTCTTATGTCCGTTCCGTTTTGACCTTCTGCTGTTGAGAAATAGCGCTCGTGAAATAATTATAATCGATTGTTTTAACTCTTACTTTTATATTCTGTTGTTGGTCCTTTCGGTTTCTATTGACTGTTGTAAAAAAAGTTCCGTTAGGTTCACTTGCACTTAAACTTTAACTCAGAGCTATAGCAACTAACTCTGAGTGATAGGATGTTAATTTTCAAATAAGTTATACATCATTAATAGTAGTTTAACCTCGTGTTAGCAATGAGTTAAGTTTTTGGTGCACGTGGACCTTACTAATGATTTCTTGAGGAAACAAACATGAGTTTAAAAAAATAATACTGTACATTCTTCACATTATAGGCTTTTGAAAAAGAAATGTGCAATACACCACACATCACCACACTTCACACGTCATCCTCCCTCTTTTTGCATTACACCTCTTTCGTAACCCATAGTGGTGGGTGTCATGTTATGGTGTCTTAGGAGATGTAGGAGGATTTTTTTTTTTTCAATTTACCTTAGTGCGTATATATAGAGGCGTTACATTTTATTTGAGAACTAGCTCTTACCGCAACTTCGTCCGCGTGAATGTTTGTTATTGCGGGCACAGACAAAGTCGTGGATTAAAAAATGGCTTTTGTCCTAATCCGGATACCAAGCTATCTCTTTGTTTTTCAATACAGTCAGTTGGGACAGAATACTTTCGCATTTATAGTACATAATAGAGTAATGACGTATCGGACAAAAGCTATGTTATTTATAGAATTATTTGTAATATTATCTGTTGGTAATTTAAACTGCATAATTTAATTAATGCATGGAATCAGATTTCTGGCAATTTCATGTGACCGTTCCACATTATTACTCACAGCGATACATAATCGATTTGTAATCGATGCCTCATGCATTGCTCATTCGATTTCGGCAATCAATAATGGAGAAGAATAATTAATGGTTGCAGTAAGGTAAATATTATTCTTCATAATGTCTTGAACTGCAGGTATCTACTATTAAAATTATGGGCAGTTTTTATGGCCTACAATATTTTTTTGTTACATTACACACATTTAGTACGTGGTACGTTTGGTAATTACACTCCCGGATTCATTAATCGATACTCGCGAATTCAATTTGAAGCAATGATGACCCCAAAATGGCTTCAAAAGTGCATTTCTTTATGTCATAATTATTTGATGTTTTGGAAAGGTATGTTCAAAAGTGGTTCGATTTTTGAGTCCGGGAGTATAGAACTTACGATCTAGAATAATTGATAAGAAAGAACACTAAAGTTTTTATCTTTTATCAAGCATTCGCGATAGCCAGTTGAGAATAGAGTACTTATAAAGAAATCGCGACGTCATTTTTAGCCGACTTTAAAATAATGAAGTTGTGCCGTAGCGAGAAATCTGAAGGCCAATTCTACTTTGTCAAAAATGCCTTGTCAGAAACGATTTAGGTTGAATGCGAACGTTCCTATGTTAGTAGAATAACCCCCAAATTGCTGCGACCGCTCTAAAAAAACAGGAATAGAAACAAAGGAGCTTTACGATCAACAAGCGTTTAAATCGTAAATTCGTAACGCAATTTACTATTTTGATATAAAAATCTACAAAAATCGCTTCAGATCATCAATTCAAACCAAACAAACGATGCGACTCCAACCTTCAGACCATCGATTAAACAAACCGATTATCTCTCTAGCATTTTCGCTAAAATCGATTAAAGTATCCGATTATCGATAATCGTACAGCGTTCCGATGCCGAGTGGAAAGCCGGCTGACATTCGACATGATAGCTGCGTGGCCGCGGAGCCGACCTTGCTCCAGTAACGGAATGTTTCGCAATGTGCTGGGAAAATATGCTTCATACAGCTCTTGGTATAGTTTTAGGATAAAGATTGTACTATGAATATCTATACATATAAAAGCGTAACAAAGCTATGTATGTTAAAGCATCACGCAGTTACTTTTGGATAGATTCTGTTCAAATTTTACATGAGTATTCCCTACTAGTCTGGTCAGTGTATAGGCTATACCTACATTATCACGCTATTTGTAATGGGGGATGACCAATGCTGTATTATATCTGCTTTTTCCACAGTTTACTGCGGCATTACTTTAAGATTTAAGCTCCGTGTAAACTATGCTTTAGTCCAACTAGGCTCACTTGAGGATTGTGATGACATAGTATTTAATACTATGTGTCGTGTATACTATCTGTAATGGCGGGACAGGCATTCGCGCCCTACCTCGCCATCATCAAGGCGGTCCGGCCAGTGCTCGAACGCTGGCTTGGGAGGAGGCACGACTCACTATCGTTTCGGGTGACGCAGTTGCTCTCAGGGCATGGTTGCTTCCGGAAGTACCTGTGTCGCATAAACAGGGAGCCGGACGCCCGGTGTCACCACTGTGTGTGTCGATTGCCGGGAGGACACGGCACGGTATACGCTGGCAGAGTGTGCCGCTTGGGAGGAGCCGCGCCGTGCCCTCGTCTCAGAAGTAGGCAGTGACTCGTCGCTGTCTGCATCGGCCAAGCATGGCGATTACGGGTGAACCACCCCCTTGGGGAAGACCTATGCCACACCCGCGACACTCCATAGAAATGATACGATATAATTGCCTACACTAATACTAAAGTAATAGACTATATAGATACGTGCGTGAGTGTGCGTGTCTACGCGCCGCGCGAACAAAAACGCAATTTCCAGAGCTAGTCTTTCGACGCGGGGAGAGGTGAGGAACGGTTTCAAAGGGGGGCGGAGCGTGTTGCTACTGTACGGTAGTACTAATACTTATACTATGCCTATGCCCAGCAGTGGGCGTCTAAAGATTGACATGATGATGTACTTACTAGTTTATCTTGAACATCATCGACATCAGTGAAGGAAAACATAGTGAGAAAACCTGAACTTATAATCAATAAAATATAAATTTGCTCAATATGTACAGTGAGACGGTACTTCACGCCAGAACAGCTACTTAAACTTTATCAAGCGCAAGTTCGATCCTGTATGGAGTACTGCTCTCACCTTTGGGACGGATCTGCTAGATACCAGCTTGATGCCCTTGAGTCAATTGAGAAACGAGCCAAGAGGATCATTGGCAATGATAGGCTCGTCGAGTCAAAGCTCCGAGGTCTTGAGCATCGACGCCAAGTTGCTGGCCTGTCGGTTTTCTATCGGTTGCATTTTGGGGAGTGTGCGACGGAATTGCATAATTTAATTCCGCCGAGCCCGTTCCATCATCGGACCACAAGACGTACCACGATGCGCCACCGGTACATGGTGGACATCCCACCCACACGCACAAAACGTTTTGGGAACACATTCATTGTGCGTACTGCTAAGGAGTGGAATTCCCTGCCAGAGTCTGTGTTTCCTGATAGCTACAACCCGGGAGTCTTTAAGTCAAGAGTGAATAGGTTACTTCTAGGCAAGCGTGCTCCATCTTAGACCGCATCATCGCTTCCCATCAGGTGAGATAGTGGTCAAACGTATGCCTATCAAATGATAACTAATTGGTTTACAGGCAAAAATATTCATCTTTCTACTACACTAACAATTTATTTATTTGTTTTATTTTTTTTATCTTTAGTACGTAAGTACCAGGGATACCTACGTGCTCGAGTTAAGAAAATTTAATAAAATAAAATATTGTGAGTAAGTATACTATTAGTTAATCTGTGGTATAGTAGAAAGATGAATATTTTTGCCTGTAAACCAATTAGCTTGTTCGACTGTACCTACGTTTATTGCGGGATGAGTGGGTTTTTTAATGTCCTCCAAATGCAAGTTCCCTACACTTGCATTTGGAGGACATTAAAAAAGCCACTTTGGATACTGTTGTAAGTAAAATGCCTGTTGTTGGATGCTTATGTGATTAAGCATGGGCTAGAATAAGCGAATAAAACTTGACGTAGGAAAAATTCATTAAGATTTACATAAAAATGGAAATAGGCACGAGAACCATAATGTGATTTACAACTTGTTTTTTATTTGACGTGACTATAATAGCTGTGTTTACGCTGATCTTTATTCTATATTCGATTTTATTTTTATTATTTTTGCAACCGGATCTTTTTGATTGATAAAGTCATTAAGATTGGGTTTCGTGTCAAAGTTTAAATTACATTTCAATAATTGGTTAACGTCTATGAAAAATCGATGATTTTTCAAACGCGTCAGAAACGAGGGTCTGTTCTAAGTTGCTGGCTCAATTCTATTGGTTTTTAATGTCGCTGTGCCGTTCACGACCGCGTTTAGCATGGAGACAATAAATGATATTAGAAGAAGTATATGGGCTAGCCGGCGATACTAAACATAAGAATGCAGCAATGCACATATAATATCGAGATGTCGTGTTAAGCTTTCTCTTGCCTACAAGGGCGTCGCCAAGAGGGAGCAGGGAGGGGCAGTTCTCCCACCCCCCCCCAGAGATTCCAAAAGCTGGCGACGCTGTTGCTTGCATAGTTATATTTAGTTAGCTCTGCTGTGACTCCATCAGGAAAACCGAACTGCTAGTAATCCCCACATAACATAATAATGTCATTAGATCATTTAACATGTTGCAATTAATATGGCGGTATATTACAAATTGATGGGTGAATAAGGTTATGACTGTTCTTAAGGTTAGGTTGGGCTTCGCCACAGTATCGATGATTGCGGAAGGCGTATACACTCCCGGGATCCCCCACGTAAGTGTGACATGTAACACTGGGTTAGTTTTTAGTTAGTAAGAGTCCGGTAGACCCTGGGACACCTGGGACGGAGGACATCCATGAGAATTTTTCACGCCGGATCATAAAAAAGTATAGTCGTCGCCGCAGTCGGCCGAAATGAGTCTCTACGTCTGTACAGATAATGGACTCATACCCTGAGACGTACTGTTTTATCCATAACCAATAACCGCCTAAGACCTGACGAAGCAAAAGGATGCATGCATTTGGAATGCTGGTCGAAACCATTATATGGCTTCGTCTAAACACTCTGCATTCTTTTAGAAGTATTTTGTATTTAGAACGTTATATAACACGTATTATTCTATAATAGAGTGATTGTAACAGAGTTCCCCTTTGATTGAAGTATCCCACCAATGTCCTCTAAATGTAGTAAACTATTCCTCTTCCCGGTACAATAAGAACCCGGCAAGTTGAGCTCTTACAGTAGGCTCACCGTCATCAGATCACGTCCACTCAAAGGAATGCAATGAACCTATTCCCTTAATATTCCATCAGTAGGACCAGCAGTCGTTTTCCTTTCATTGTGAACAGTATCAATTGTTCTGAGGTCATTGTTCTGAAGTTTTTGCATGCAATTCATACATCTACATACAAATGAATTCTCAGCGGCTTTGTGATACATTATGTAAACTTTGTTTGATGGTGCGATGTTTCTATTGATATTTGGTGGTACAATGAAGTTTTGGACGTGTACACTGACCTTTTTAATCAATTGAATGTGTTGGAAGTGATAGCAATCTTTGTAATGATTGGTTATCGAATCTATGGAAGGAATTGTCAGTAATCAGTGTCACCATCATCATATCAGCCGTTTGCCGTCCACTATTGAACGGAGGCCTCCCCTAGATATCGCCAGCCATCCCGGTCTGGGGCAACACGCATCTATCTGTTGCCAGCCATCTTCTTTAAATCGTTGGTCCATCGTGATGCATCGTCCCACACCACGCTAGACCAAACGCGGTCTCCACTCTAGAGCAGTGTTCTTTTGTAGAAAATATCGTATTGTGCCCAGCACTGCACAGCAGTATTATGTATTCACACATCACAATGATTCTCATTTCTCATTTGAATATTAGACATTACTATAACATTATTATTTACTATTATTCACTCGTCAATCAAAATAAAATCCTCTCAACTCATTATGTAATAAATATCTCATCATTAACACTATCGAAACAAACAAAATTGAACTCTAACTTGAATACGCAAAGTTCAAATTCCATTATAATATCAGTCTATTGTTCCCTGCTTTCTAAACGAACCGACAGCGGAATCGATTCAATGATGTTTTAATTAATCGAATGATTTCGAATCGATTGTTGGATCAATTGGAACAAATTGCCTTCCTTTGTTGCGCATGGCAACTGTCTGTACCTTTAATGTAACATTTAGGTCATTAACAGTTACTTATGACAAGTATTCTTGAATGGAGATCATGAAGATGAGGAGGTCATGGATTAAATTCTTCTTCTATGAAATGTCTTTATAATGTGTTTTTTCCAAGGTATATTCAGACAGTTAGGGCCTTAGGGCCGTATAGCACCGGAACGACATGGCGGCGCAGTCATGTCAAAAAATATTTATGATGGAGTGACCACGCGTATGCCAGAAGAGGCACTCACCATAAATCTATAATTATACATTTGGTTGGCAGCGCGACCTGGCTTTGCCGCCATGGGGTTCCAATGAGATGCGGTCCATAAGATGATACACCAGCAAAGTGCAGAGTAGCGCAGCGAAGGAAAGAATAATCAATACTAATATTTAAACTGCTCAACTTGGCTCAACAGTCATATCGATGTGGATAGTCCAATTCCGCGTAACTTAAATTGTCAAATATCCCAAATTTCGACCTTGTGTAAAATCAGCGAAAGTGTACACATTCACGGATTTTAAACATATTAACGCGGAATTGGACTATCAACGACAATATGGGGATCCTATTGATTAATCTTTCTATCTAATATTTATTTTATTTCTATCTAATAATCGCTCTGTCCCTCTTCGGCTCGGTGGAGTGTCATCCTTAAAGGCGTAGTTAGACATGTATGAAGTCAAAGCCCAATAAAAACAGTCATAGAAATAATGCTTGTAGCTTTCTCAAATTTTCCCATATTCAGGACATATCTTACGATTTTTCTTTCATTAAAAAAAAATCCATATGGGTCCCGTCGTACCCAAGTTCTATGCTTACCAAAGAACTACTACATTATAATTTTATTTATGAGATTACAAACATAACTTCGTGAGCCTGTAACATAATTTATTATGGGATGGTTATTTAACTTAGAATCAGAAGTACGACAGTTCGTGATAAACGTGACAGGCGGCGCTTCCTAACGCAGTTAATTATAACTGGAGTTATGTAATTAATGTATACTAACTTGAGATTTGCTTCCTCAGTAAATCTGCCTTTTACTTTGACTAACATTTCAGGAATCTAGGCTATATAACTGCATAATGTTAGATATAGTTCCTAATTTTTGTACGGGATATTGTTAAAATCCAACATACATTATTACCAGTCACTTTCTGTGAGCTCATATCTACAGCCAAATGATTTAAATTTAGGAACTTTCATAACTATGATGACTCTGTGATCTTGGACCGTTTATTAAGAAACAAAATGTTGAACCATTTAATGAACAAAGTGCACCTTTTTAATTCAGTTTACGACGAGCGCGTTGATGTCTTTTATACTACAAAACCAAAAACAAAACTTTTTTTTATTCTTCTTTTTCCAAGTATCAAAACATGATCTAATTATTTAATTCCAACCACAGATTAATTCATAAACCGTACCTACATATTCAGAGTAGTTCTAAGAAATGCTAAATAATATTATGTATCAACAACGAAATCTATGCGAGCGTCCTTCGTTATGCCAACACTCTGCGCAAACGCACCTCAACCTTGGTGCACGCGTTGTGGCGTAGCGTCGGCAAATAAAACGCACTTACTTGTAGCGTTGGCAAATAAATCGGTGATGGTTTTGTGTCCATAATGACTATGATTAGCTGTTTCTGTTTTGATAGTAAATTAAGTTTTTATAATAAAGCTTTTTTTTTGTATTGGTTGGTGGTTCACGTAAAGGCTGTTTGATAACATGATTTTAACACCTTAAGTTTTGATCCTGTTAGTTTGTAGTGTGAAGCAGTGTGCCCCCACCATTTCTACCCGTAAGTGTCGTGAAATGCGACAGAAGGATATTGACCAGGGTATGGGCAGCAGCGTCCTTCTGAGTATAATGACACCTACTGCGATCGCCAGTATACATCGGCCAAGCATGTCGATTACGGCTGAACCCCCCTTGGAGGAGATCTATGCCCAGCAGTGGGCGTCTAAACGTTGATATGATGATGATGAGTATCTAGTGCTATTATTATTATTATATAGCTATATATATTATATAGAGTAAGCTATGGATATTTTTCAGATACTTATAAATACATAGTAAATTAAGTAAACAAGTAGTTTTTTTATATCTGATGACAATTTAAGACCAATGCATTTATTGTCAAGAATTTATGACCTTTAAATATTTACATTTTATAACAAACTGGTTAGTTAAAAGTATCATTAAAGTTACGCAAACTATTCTAAACTTAAGGAGATAAACCACACGTTTTTCTTTTGACGAAAACAAATAGACACTTTTGACCTCAACTACCATATTTTAGGCTAAATTAATGGTGCAAATTAACCTTAGATTAAGGTTCCGTAGTGAGAAAGGTAATTCATTAACAACAGTATAAAATTTCTCTCGAACCCATAGGTACGGTCACCAAAGGAGATAAGTATCCATGTCGCCGGAAACAGTTGAAGTTTACTTAGAAACCGATAGGTTTTTATGAATAAAATAAAATACAATTTATAGAGAATAAACAGTTCAATGATTTAATAAAATTTCATTTGAAAGCCCCCATTGGTTTCTAAGAAATCTTCAACTATTCCCGACGACATGGATACTTATCTCTTTTGCGTACTGTACGTGTGTTTGCAATGTAATATTCTTGTATAACAATTACCAATACAATTAAGTTAACTCTATGCAAATAGTTACAAATGGTTACGCGAATAGTCGACACAACAATTTAATAACATTTTTTTAAATATCCTGAACTAGATTTTCCCGTTTTCCCTATTACTACATATTATAAAATAGATTTTGCCCGCGACTTCGTCCGTGTGGATGTCAGTTATCACGAATGCAGACAAAGTCGCGGATTAAAAAGTAGCATTTATGTCCGTCATTAGGGTTCTAGCTATTTTCATACCAAATCTCGTTTAAGCTTTTTCATCGTGAAAGTTTAATAAACAGAGTTACTTTTGCATTTATAATATTAACAAATATTAACATGGATTAAGTAATAAACAATTAAGTATGGACTAATATGGAGTAAAGTCCCCCGCTGGGCAAAAGTATGATCTAGGACGTTTATAGGCTATATTTTGTTAGTACCACCCTTGCGAGACCGGGTCTTATCGCTAGTTATCGTATAAAGATCATGGATGATGTACGGAACTCTACATTGTCCCCGAAACCGCACTTGACAGCTTTTTTCTAAAAGCGTTGACTAATGAAAGCTCACGCGCCGTTTACATAACATACACAAAAGCTTTCTAACGTAACCTTGCACGTTAAGTCTTACCATTCCGTGACTCATTACGACCAGCATCGGTTCAGTTTCGCAACACCCTGTACATGCCCTTAGACGCGAACAATTGAATTTCAACCTTGCGTTTCAGCCATTACACCTCAATATCAATTGTTCTAATTTTAGAATTCTGTATCAATGGAATTTAAACTTTGAATTTGTAAAGTTATGGTTGGTATTTAATTGAGTGATATTTGGAATTACATTAAATTAATCCTCAAGGGAATTTTAACTTTGTGTGTTTTGAGCAACGGTTGATTTTTCTTTAAAGGTTATCATGGAAGTGAACGTAAACAGACGTGGCAATAAGGAAAAATGGTTCAAATTTTCGTATTGCTTTACAAATGTAATTAAATATGTAACAAAATGTTTTGCGGTGTTAGGTCGTGTATTTTGTTTCTTTCGTTCCCTGGTAAGGAAATAAAGAGTTTCGATTAATTAATAATAGCTCTCAAACGGTGGAAAGAATTTATAGTGATGACTGCTATTATTACATAATTATTATGAACTAGCACTTTTCCCGCGACTTCGCTCGCGTGGTATTTCTTTCGGATCCCTATTATTTTGATAAGAAAATATAGCCTGTAACACTCAGTGATAACGGAGCTTCAAACTGGGGAAAGAATTTTCAGAATCGGACCAATAGTTCCGGAGATTATCGTGTGCAAACAAACTCTTCGTTTAAACTTTAAGACGACGATATACGCCGCTGCCGGCGACCTTGAGTTGAGCGACCAGAAAATCGTATGCGCTGCGTCCAAAACTCTCAAAGTTTAGTCGAAAAAATTAAATAAAAGATAGTATTCTTTAATTTAAAAAAAGGCGTATAGGTACTAAAACATAGATAATAAAATGGTCTGTAAGATAGTGAAAGTTTCGTTTAAATATACCTATTAGATAGATTTTGTGTGATTATCAGTGTTATGTTTGCGTCAGACACAACTTAACGAGTTAATTAAAGTACTTAATATGAACTTAATCAAAAATATTCACATACTATATGATTAAGAGAATGTTCTAGTTTAACATTTTTTTTTTTTCAAATAATTTACACTACACATTTTGACGTGATTGTCAGTTTAAAATCTTCAAAAGTCGCTTGTTAGCGCCTTAATAAATATAAGTATAGAATAAAGTCCCCAGCCGCGTTGAGTTTGTGTTCCTTCGGCCTAACGTCAAAAATCACTGTACAGATTTTCATGTGCTGATATCACCATATCAGCACATGAAAATTTGTACAGTGATGAAGATGATATGACGAGAAATATCAATTAGTCTAGGATCGTGTATATTATGTTATGTTGTGAATTATTAATATGTAACAATTACCAGAAATACCTAATCTAGGTACCTTCAATCCACCAGACCACATTCCACCTGATCGGAAGTGATCGGAAGAATTCGTATGTGGGATGCTACTTCGGCTGTCTTCGGCAAAGTCCGGCCATTGTTCGACCGGTCAACCTCGACTCAGTGATCCAATTATGACATAACAGTCAACTAGAACAGATATGGTTGACACACTGCCTTATCAAATGACGTAATGTAAATGACAGTAAAATTAAGTAATGATTTTTTCAAATACGCTAATTAACGTTGAGAAATTAACTTTTGATTTAATTTATGATTGTGGAGCAGTTGATTAGGTTAGTTTTTATGTGCGTTAGTGAATAGAGTGAAAGATCTTCATATACACAATTTCTCTAGTAACATTATAAAGCACATACAATCATATTTATTTTCCCAACCGTATAAGCACAGGGGCCTAAACACTACGTAGTAACGATGAAGTAAAAGATATAGAAGAGTAGGTATAAGAAAATACAAACTTTGTAAATATGACTTAGCGATATGAGAAAGTAATTAATCTTGTGAATCCTACATTTGAAATAAGTAGGTAAACCATTCTATAGATATAATGTTCGTACGTTTTCTTATCTGCGGCTACTACCTACCGACAATTCAATCCTGTCTTGCTAAAATAGTTTTCGAAATCCAGACATTCAAACAAAAAATCATTCGTTTACACCATCTACTCCCACTCAATCGCTCTACTTAGTCAACACTGTCCAAAACATGGACGCAAACATCAATTCAACGCATAAATCTGGAAATATTATCGTGAAAGGACTGCGCCAAGTACTATTGACCTCTGCCAAGGTTTGCGAGTTTTGCACCGGTGACATTCAAACATACAGCGATACGGATGTGGTGTTACAGTTATTGTTCGGCGCATTAGTGGGTGGATGAAATATGTCAATTATCATGTTATAGATACTGTATCATAGAGTGTCGGTGCTGACGTTGCGTGATGTGATGACTGCTGTTATTGGCTTTGTCCGCTTCCGTATTGTTTACGGCCTAGATACAGACGGACTATTCTGTAAAAATCCCTAAGGGTGTTACCAGACCAATCGATCGACCGGCGGCATCGATAGACGGTAGAATGGATTAGTCGACGTCGATCGATAGTTTCTACCAGACCAACCGATCGATTGTCGATCGACGATAGATCGTTGGTAGATTTTATTAATCGACGTCGATCGAGCTGCTTGTTTATTTTTACTGATGGATTATAGCTGGGGTTAATCTATCAACGTCGACCGGCAATCGATCGATTAGTTAGTGGAACGGTATCCGTCGATCAGCCAAAGCTACCACACCAATCGATCAACGTCGATCGACGTCGATTGATGGCATCGATCGACGATCGATCGATTGGTGTAGTAACACTCTAACATGTGTGATGACAAACCTCACCTCAAATTCGTTTGATGAGCTATTAACGAACATGACAAAATTAATCTGCATTTTATTTCAATTTGTAACAGTTCTGGTTTTATTATACGTGTCCAGCCTTTTGTATACTCCAAACATACCTAAGGATAATTATAACCATCCCAAAAGTTCATTGTGAGGAATTTAGATGTGCAGAAAATATTATCCTTGATTGGGTTTGCCTGATAACAAATTTAGTTTAGGCAGATTAAGATTAAGAATAAACTCATGTTATCTGAAGGATATAATCTCAAATATCCTCAAATATTGAATGCGATTTGTGTAACCAAAATCAGCTCGATTATTCAATTATTAGTTAATCCACCACTCTTTCCATTACTCGTGTAAATCTAGAGCTACGCCATTTATTGACAAAATCAATAACAAAATCTTCTCAATCTTTTCAGATCCACGAGCACATGACTCCAGACGAGTTACAGAGCGTCTTCCACGTAGATCACCACACCTTGGTGCCACAGTACCACCTCGTCCAACTAACTCACCACCTGGCCAGACGGCACATCCCGGGAACCCATCACACCAACACCCTGACCCAGGGGAAAAGCAAGATCCCCCACGAAAAGACCACCAAGAACCATTGGAAGACAGAAACCAATCCACCGTCTTTGCTAAATGACGAAATGTTTGTCAATGCAAAGAAGAACATTAAAGATGTTGATATTATAGGAGATTTAAACAACACAGTGAGTGTCAATTTCGATGTAACAAATTCTAGTGAAATCAGTGACAGTGCAGTGTTGAGTGATCTTGAAAGGCTAGTGGAAGGTCAGGAGTTGGATGTGCACAAGATAGACCTGGAGGCGTTTGGGAGGCAGCTGAAGTTAGTGCTAAAGAAACAGGAGGGTCTGTTGAAGAAAGATGGCTTGAGGATGTGGAAGGCGCATCAGAATGAGTCGCAGCCTCATGGAGTGGATTATGAGGAATTAATTTCGGTAAGTTACTGTTTTTTTTTACGGTTACGTAGTTTGTGGAGTTGTGGTGGTATGCCAAAAGATATAGTGTCATAAAGGTTTCTTATTTTATATACATGATTGAGACTATTAAACTCAGAGTAACTCTTGTACCAGATCATGAGAACTAGCATGAGTTTTTCTTTCTTTTATAGTTTTGTTTATCTCAATTGCATTAAAAATGTGACAGTTGTTTAATACTTCTCAGAAACTTATTAACGCTACTAAAAGAAAAAAAAAACTTGAGAGGTGTCAAGGGACACCCGGATGGAACGAAGTTCCTTTCGATTAATTAGTGAAGGAATTGTAATAAAATTTTATTACAATTCCTTCACTAATTAATGTGATGCGTTAAAGTGAATTTAAGTGGCTTTAAGCCAGGGCAAAAAAAAAGCGAGGAATGAAAAGTTATTATGGCTGCTTACATTGTAAGTAAGTAATTTTAAAGATTAACATTTTCTAACATGTTAGTACAATGCGTAGTTATTTAGATAGAAAGACCAATAAATTATTTCTGCGCCATGTATTGGCCGTTCGTAATTCGATCTCGAAGAGCACAGTTGCGCCAATAACGTTAATAGATGGCTCTTAAATCAAATATACAAAAGTGTCGTGACAACTTTTCGTAAGAATTTTTTCCGTCTAGCCCCCTTTCACAACGCGCGATAAGGAACTTCGTTCCAAAAGGTTATATAAGATTTGCATACCACATTGAAAATTCATGACAAATTATCGTTTTGAATAATCGATTCACATTCCCATGAGATAACAATTGTTCACCCATATACGGTTATTACCGAGTGAAAAGCGAAAATCGAATCGATGTCGTTCGGAAATAGCAAACAATGCGGAGAAGTGACAACACTAATTATAATGTACACGGCTTATAAGAGATGGGATTAATTAGGGCTGATACCCATAAGTCAGGAAATAATATAATTATACACTTATACAGAAACGAAGGGACATCGATGCAAAACCCGTTATCATAAATCCAGTACATAATCCTAGACACCCAAAGGTCACAATTTTTCGTCTCGTATAAAAAAATATATAGTCTATAGGTACATTTTAACCTCGTAGAATGCACTTTTGTATAGAATTTTGAATAAGCGACATTGACATTGTTTGGATGCCAAAATTACTATTGAAACTAGTCTCAATAGTTTAGTCGAATAGTTAGTACCTATTTAAACTTATGAACGTTAAAAGTAAAAATCTAAATTGCAATATTGTTTTTACAATTAGGTAGTCAATGCAATTTGGGAAGTTCGGATTGTTGGAGTCTATAAGTTAGTTACTCAATTTTCCAAAAAAATCCTTACTGCGTTTCTAGTTAGCACGGCAGAATGTAAAGCAACAGACTATAAATACTCTAAGGCTGGTTCGATTACTTGAAACTTCTTTCACTGATAGAAATAAAAACTACAGCTAACGTATAAAAGAGCCATAGTTCTACCATAAATTCATGTTATATAACGTTGTTCATATTGAGTGTAGTGGCACTAGTACCACTAAGATTTTCTAAGATTTTTTTTGTGCCACAGTAGCCATCTTCGAGTTAGTGGATAGGTTATGTTTTGCGGTATATTTGACATCCACGCGGGCAAAGTCGCGTACAGAAGCTAGTACTTTATGTAATTAAGACCACAACGCACTATTGAGTAACAACCCTACTCCAGTCAATTGTTCTATTGCGGATGACACAAAAACGCGGGCACCTGCCTGTGTCTGGCGGTGAAAGCTGCCTTCCCACGATGGTCTTATCTAACCGTGAAGTTGTGTCTTCTGTATACAAAGAACTACGACTTAGGGGATGAAAAAACTAGTTTACATTTTGTTTAGCTTCAGATTCTGCCTGCGATTTCGTTCGCGTGGTAGTCAAGTAGGTACCTATTTTATAAAACATTGCCTTATAACACTTGCCTAGTGCCATAGGCAATGTTTTATAATTAGGCAAAATAACTTTCTTAGTGAAATATTGCTTAAAATTGGACCAATACTAGTAGCGGTAATCGCACATGAACAAACTAGATCTCTTTATAAGTATGTATTTAGGAAGTCCGTGTCTACACATTGGTCAGGGGCAGGGCTGCTCTAAATCGCCCCTACATTAAAAAGCGTATTATTTAGACTAATGCGAATATATCTAGCTGTGTGTATTAAAAGCAAACCCAATAGGACATAAACCGTGGTAACTTTGTTTACAATATAAATACATATTTAAGTTATCTAAAATATATGTACGCAAAAGACGCGCTTAGACGTGGAGTTGCGGACACCAGCCCGTGATACTACTACTATCTAAAATATCACTAAAATACAGTAATTTCTACAGTATAACCTAATAACTATGTTTTTCTGGCCGTAATTTGTCTAATGCTAGAACAAAATGGATAATTCCCAGATGAGATAATGATGAAGGCCCGCCATACTTTATGACCTTCTGTGTGTGTCTTTAGTCCGTCAATATCATTCTGAGACATTCAAATCATGGGGCTTCACATGGAGTGAGACCTACCAATTATCGTCTGCAATGCTTTATGAAGGACTGTGATGGATGCTGTCTCATGAAAACTGACTGGGTAACCCTGCTTAGTTCTATACTTATTTAAATGTTCCGTCATTCTACCAGCTTTGTCTCTTTATTCCTACATGTGCCAAGATTAATTACAAATAATATATCATACATATCTATGATCATACATAATGGGCCTGGGCTAACTCGGAGTTAATATCATAAACCTGGCTGGTACAGGCGGGCTTCTATAAACATAATTTCTTATTAAGGCGCTAACAAGCGACTTTTGTAGATTTTACACTGACAATTACGGCAAAATGTGTAGTGTAAATGATTTGAAAAAAATATATGTTCAACTAGAACATTTTCTTAATCATTTAGTATGTGAATATTTTTGATTAAGTTCATAATAAATAGTTTATTTAATCGTGAAGTTGTGTCTGACGCGGACAAAACATTGATAATCACACAAAATCTACCAGGAATATTTAAACGAAACTTTTACTATCTTACAGACAATTTTATTATCTCTCTTTTAGTATACGCCTTTTTTAAGTTAAAGAATACTATCTTTTATTTAATTTTTTCGACTAATCTTTGAGAATTTTGGACGCAGCGCTACGATTCTCTGGTCGCTCAAGGTCGCCGGCGTATATCGTCGCCTTAAATGAGAATTACCGAATAAGTGGTCTTATTTTACATGTCTCACATTTATCTAAAAACAGAAAGACATCAGCAATATCAAAGTTACACATTTCTACAGCACAACTATGACAACATTATCCCCAATAAAACTTATGAAACGGTTTACCAACTCAACAAACAGATGTTTGAAAAAACAACTTTTATTACAAATACCTTCTACCAATACACAATCTATTAATGATTACTAATAAACCGGCTGTCAAACTGTAATGAATACATAACTTGTGCCGATTACGTAAGTTAATGGCGGACTATAAAAGTAAGACAATAAATTGGTGATTAAATTGTTTACAATGCGGTCTAGATCTGGGCATGGCTGGGGTTTATCTGAAGTCATCTTAACAACCTTGTCGTGTCATGTTTGACTCCTTAAATTGTGATGAGAACTTTGTGGGGTATGATGAGGCATATACTGAACCTACAAAAACAACTGGTATATTATCTAAAAGCTTCCTTCTGTTAATTTAGGGGATGTGAGCTATATCATCCCTCTTGATGGTAGGGATTGACAGGTCGCCCCAATCTCAACTTACTGAGAAATTTTGACAGAATAGGGCGGGCTACTGATGTTATTAAAACAACTGGAGATTTGCCACACTTTCAAGGTGCATGCGGCTGTCACGAGTATTTTTTGAAGGAATTGTCAGATTAGACTGTTTTGGTTTTGATCTGAGGTCAAACTGATACAGGTTCATCAGTGTTTAATTGTGCTATAATGGTGTTTGAAACGGTTCAAAACACAACTAACCTAACCGTGTGTTATTTTAGTATACGTTACTAAATTAATAATCAACGACATTATTTCGATGACTTCTGACAAAATTGCGTGAGTTGTTCTAAATTTAAATTCGTAAATCAGTATGTATATCCTGTTACAATCTCCCTCGGTGAACACTTAGGTGAAGTGAGCTGTCATCTGTCCGTCTGCTTTGTCAATGCCTAGCATTGGGACTGATGACAGCTCACTTCACCTAGGTGTTCACCGAGGGAGATTGTAACAGAATAGCACTGCAGTATGTCTATTCTGTTACAATCTCCCTCGGTGCACATCTAGGTGAAGTGAGCTGTCATCCGTCCCGATGCTTAGGTATTCTGTTACAATCTCCCTCGGTGAACACCTAGGTGAAATGATCTATCATCTGTCCGTCTGCTTTGTCAATACCTAAGCATCGGGACGGATGACAGCTCACTTCACCTAGATGTGCACCGAGGGAGATTGTAACAGAATAGCACTGCTGGGAAGTAGTTGTCGGCCGGCGACGTTCCGCAACTTTCCTGAAATGTTGTCGGGAAACAAAATCATGATACGTTAGCTGGAAGATTTTTGAGTGAAGCGGGCTCAAATGACATCCTTGAAAAATCACCGCAGTATGCGCCCTACCTTATAACGTAAACAAAATGCTACTGTTTTGTATTCTATTAACGCTGTTTAATTTGTGAACTAGAGCAGTTTTGTTATTATAATATCAGTTAATTTAATATAGGTATTTGATTTTAAAGGCTGGTTTGTCCTCGAAAATAGACTCTACAAGATTATTATCAAGTGCTTTATTTACCTGTAAGGTAATAAAATTAAACAGTAACTATTTATATATGCATGTGGTATAGATTCAATATTAAGTTTGGTATTACATTTGTAAGAAAAAGCCTATGATAGGCTGTTTTAAGAATTTTGAGTTAGTACCTAATAATGTTTTTAAAAATGTTGACAGTTGCGCATGCAGACAGAAAAGCCATGTATAAAGTTCCATTTTTAAACATTAACAAGTAGTTAGGTAGGTACTTTTCTTAATCCACAGAGAAACAAATTATTATCGTTCAAAATGTTCAAATCCCTAAAAGCAATCGTAGACAACAAAATTATAGTTCATAATAAAATTACCATATTATCTAGATGTTGACGTTTGTGATGTCTGCCTAGGTCTAGTTCTAGTTCTAGCTAATAGATTTTATTACCATAAATGCATAATGTATGCATCAGAAGCCGAAAATGGTGTCAAAAGTACTAAAACAAGTTAGGACTTGCCTACATTTTGTTGTGTATTATATTTTAGATCACCTTGATCGCAAATACACTTAGATCGGATTCAAATACTTAGGCCGAGGTTAGATTTCGTATTCGGAATCTAAATTCTAGGTTTTTAAAGGTGTCTACACACCAAAGCCGGCCCGGCAGCCCAATTGATAGCCGCGGACTTATATAAAACAATCACTAAGTAAGAGCTTCTGAGGACAATCAAATGGTAATTCATATAGGTAATAAATAATATAATGCAGGAACCACAGAATCGGACGCTGTACTTATTCTTGAGGAAGACCCAAAACTTCGATTGAAGAGATGATGTATAATCTTATATACTTATAAAAATCTTCTGTGCGTGTGTATGAAAGTAAACTCCTCCTAAACGGCTGTACCGATTTTAATGAAATTTTTAGTGTGTGTTCCATTGGAATCGAGAATGGGTTAGGTTCACAATTGGACCCGGTAGGTGGCGCTGTAGTCGAGTTGTAGGACTTTTATTTTAAGGTCAGGACAACGTCTGCCAAGGCCGCTAGTAATTTGTAAATATGTAGTAGGTAGGATAAATCAAAGCTTTTTATGTCTATCTGTGTGTTTGTGACCACTCCATTATTGTACACCACACAATGGATTTTAATGCGGTTTTCACCATAATGTAGATTAGAAAATTTATTCTGAAAGGTTTATGTGTGACTTCATGTTTAACCTGTTAACTGCCACGGTCATGTATAGATGACAAACCAAAATGTGTCACGACTACATGACAGCCTTCTATATGTAATTCCATAGAGCAGTAATTCGTATCTTGGCGCCAAGTTATAGGTGTGGTCAAAAGGTTAAACATGAATAAAAGAAAGGTTAAGACATAAAACAGAAAAAAAATGTTCTATTTATGAATTTCGATATTATTATAGTTTCAAACGGAAAAATTTTCTCAACTCGCCGATTTGGAAAAGACATTAAGTTGCATATCGATATTATTGATTAGCTTTTTTTAGTAGGTACAGTCAACAGCAAAAGTAGATGATCAAAATCAGAAATTCAATACTAATTACTAACACTAATTTATATAATTTATTACTAGTTTATTTATTAAAAGTATGTGATTGTCACACACATACTTTTGAATCACTTCGACGCCACACAGTTCTGACGCGAATTCCGTTCATTAGTATTGAATTTCTAATTTTGATCATCTACTTTTGCTGTTGACTGTACTATTTATGATTTATCAAAGGTTGCTTATTAATAATATATTCGGCCAATGTGCTCGAATTCGTGTTTGATAACCTGATGTAAATTATAAAGGACCATGTTTAAATCTGTCCGGTTGTATTAATTGCAGGGCCGAATTAATTAGTGAGATTATTGATGGGATTTAGGTATTATAATTGTGAAGATGTCGGTGTATCGATCTAAAAAGCCAAGGACTAGGCCAACAAAGGCCAATAATTTAGAGGTAGCCTCTGCCATGCAATGCATCTCAATTAAACATTAGTTGGAAAGGACACTGTTGTTCTAGAACTTAGTACATAAGACTCGCAAGAGCTGAAAGTTTTCTTCGTTTATTAAAAGAAACAACAGCTGTTGCAAACATTTTGTCATTCTAGATTTTGAATGGAACTGAAAAGAGTCCATCCCCAAGGATGGTTTCTTTTCAGTCTAGAATCTTGTGCTAAATCCATGATAAGTTTGCACATTCTTCTCCCTACCACCGTGTATTACGTTTGCTGAATGTTCGGTAACTATAAACCCGATCACTTGTCTAACCGTTTCTGAGGTAGCTGCGCGGTGCAAGAGGGGTCACACACAGTTGTCACAAGTTGACGTATCAGAGACACTAATACGTTGTCGTGTGTGCTTTTATTGTATTTAATTTTGATTGTAGACAATAATCCATAAAATGGAGGCAAACGGTAACCTTTCTCAACACATAAATGTTAACTTACATAGGTAAGTATTATGTTTACAATAACTGTATTATTTAACGCAAAACCCTCGACGTCCATCAACAAGATATTATGTAGTTCTTTTAAGTTGTACCACGCCCATATTTTTTAAGTAACATTATTTATTGAACGCATATTTGAATTCACGATTGCATAATATTCATAGTTTGTTTGATTGGTTTTCTATGTTCACTCAAAGAAGTTGGCGGTTGACCACTTCTTACCCTAATGCCGCCGCCTTGTCGTTAGTACCAAGTTAAGCTTGGAAAGTGATCAACCGCGACATTGCTGACGTACCATCACGGACACTGGCGGTGAACCACTTTTCAATCTTATTACTAAGGCCATAAGGTTGAAAAGTGGTTCACCGCCAGTGTCCGTGATGGTACCTACGTAGGCATATTTAATAGGAAGGTTAAAGAAAGAAAGAAAGAAAAGAAAGAAAAAAGCTAAGCTTCATAAGCTTTTATTAAATGCTTACATGACAAAATGAAATGAGTATATTATTGAATAAAAAAATAGCATTTGAAGAGATAAATAAAGGTTTATTTATTAATAATGATCCTAGATTATAATCAAGACACATGACAATATATATATAGGTACACATCACTGGCCATCATTAAGTTTTTTCTTTTTTATGTTCCATAATAATGATTATACAATATCTTATTCATCAAAAATAAAAAAGCATCTAAGCATAAGTAAATTAATTAATATTTAATTTGATATTTAGTTTTATTAGCGTGTTGTTGTATTCTTTTTACCTATATTAAAATATGTTGTAAAAGAAAATACAAATTCGCTTAATCTATAAAATTGGCTCGATATCATATTTTATGGCAGAAATTCAATCCATAGCTACATATATTTATATTTTTAATCTTTGTGTGTTTTTATCTGTCAAGTCACGTGTCATAGAGTAGAGAAGGTCATAATCAAAACATTTCTTTCTTAGATATTAAAATTGTATTTCGATTTATCAAGTTAATAATATAACACACTGATTTAAATACCTAATTAATTTAAATATGACGACTCAAGTCGATTTCCTAGTATGTTAATAGACTGATATTAAACCTTATCAGGATCATAATTTTCCCATTCAATAGGTAGGTGCCTACTCATAATGGCGGGTAATTAAATATGTTGAAGATGTTTCTTCTATGTTTTTAACCAGTTTACATGTGAATATTAATTATAAAGGTTACCGCAAAAAACTGCTCTACTTAAATCAAATGCTTGTATTGGAAGATAAACAAGTAATAACATAAACCTTATAGTCGAAACTATAGAAATAAAGCTTTTAAGTTCAAAAGCTGTTCAAGTGTTCAGAACTTTTTAATGGACTCGCTATACCATAGTCCATAGTGAGAGTTTGAAAATCGAACAAAAATTTACGAACATCTTGCCAGTGCATCGTCTGCTTCTTCTAAGGAGTAATGCACACATGCTACGTTTAGCATCGGCGATCAGCGATTTTGCGACTGTATCGACGCTGTATCACGTTTTTGCGACTCTTGTGTTCGCGGTAAGTATCGGAATCACGCGTTTTAGCGACTTGGTCGCTGCATTTAGGGCTAAATCGTCGATCGCCGATGCTAAAAGTAGCTAGTCTGTTGTGGCCCTTATTCTATCGCTCTCGCTTTTTTATCGATTCAGGGATTAATATCTAGCGGATAATATCAGAGATAACGGAAAGATTTATTTTTATCATTTATTTATTCACTCAATATACAAATTACAGGCTACAGGCTTACAGGCTAGACCCAATGCGCTATTGTAGCACAAGAATACAGGCACCTGTTTATTTTCTAAAGCATGTATTCTGCATGGGTTTTAGTTAAGGGCGCGTATTCGATTTAACGGAACTCAAAATCTAAACGATTGCTAGAAGGGCGTAGCAGCATTGACACACACTAGTACAATATAATGGTCTGTTTGTGTGCATCAGAAAAAATATACGTAATAAATATAAGTAATATACGCACGAAATAAGCACGAACCATTGAAATTGATCGGCAAACGACAGCGCGCGATGTTTTACAGTGCTTTTTAAAATAATTGTCTAAGATAAATGAGATAACGGACTGAAGAATATTCTATATATTAAGCATAACCTTTATTTTCATAAAATAAATATATCAGTTACTTATATTTTTATTCAAATATTGGTGAAAAAAAATTGTAAAAGTGAACCGATTTTGAACTTTTGCAACATTGTTTTTTAATACATATTAGTAATGTTTCCGTAATTTTGGCTCTGTAGTAGACTTTAAGACTGTATATCCTGTTGGAAAAACGCATAAAACATAATATTTTGGCATACTGTAATAGCTGTATTCGTCCTGAAAGCTAACTGACGTCTATTTTCGTAAAACGCTATGAAATGATTGTCTTCGTATTACAAAACCATAATTAAAAATTATACTTTTACTCTATAGTTCCCTAAATCAAGACTTAATCTTTCTAAAACTGTAATTGTCTTTAAATAATCTGGTCACATCATTACGATATTGCTCTGGGCAAAACGCGAAAACATGAAGTTTTCGTCACTAATCGAATACACACTCTTAATGGCTGAACTCGCGAATCTTTTCGTCAATGTGAACAATAAAATAAATAACTACAAACAAGCAGTCTGTAGATATAGGTATGTACCTACATAGAAAATTTAAGTTTTTGTAAACTGGTCACAATTTGCGAACGATCATAAAACTCATTTGTAATTTAAATACAGCTTGTTATTATAATAAGATTGCTTTTATTCCACCATCAACACACGTGGCTGGGACAGTCGAATTTGTACATTTATATGAATTTACATAAATACGGTACAGCTGTAAAGATATGAAGTGAATATGAAATGGTGAACTTTGGTTTGTTCGCACCTACAGTGCATTAAGTATATTAATTTTAATAGGTATGTTGCGATATTGTTAAAAATGTTGATTTACGCGTTGTTTAAACATAAACTGGTGGGGTGGTGTGTCTAGTGCCAGTATGACACAATTGTGCCAACTAATCTGACATAAACACAAGCTTTATCAAGTAAAGCACAAAATTATGAATCAATTGATTTCGCAATAACTATGTATGTATGTCTCACATTTCAAGCGTTTATCGAGCACTTTCGAACGCTTTCAAGCGAAATCAATACTTTATGGGCGTTGATCCCATAATAAGTATTCATTCTTGTGATTTTAATCCGGAATTTATAAAGGTTTCTCGGGCACAAATCTGCAATTTAAGCAAGAATGTTAAACTTATGTTACCTACATTCATTTGTACTTACAGTAAAACTAGAAGGCAAAATTATAATTTCAGGTTCGATCGCACTGCATCTACCAAATCAAAACATATTTAACTTATGAAAGTGTAAGTTGTGAGTAGGTACTTAGTTTTTTTTTAATTCTGCATAATTCTTTATTTTGTAACAAAATTCTACCCAAACAATTATTGAAATATATTTAATGTAGGAAACTTAATTGTATTTATGTACCTATAATATATATCTTTATGTTCAATAATGTGTACGATTATCCTCTATTATGTATATTTTAACAATTAAGATGGCCTATTACTTTATCTTAGCATATGTTTACGTTTTGCGATATCAGCACGTGGCAGAGTTGAGTTGATTTATTCTATTTTTAATTTTTGACAGCGTTCTTTAATTAGATATTTTGTTCACTTTGCATAATAAAAATAAAAAAAAAACGATAAACAGTCCGAGGTCAAACAAACAGAGGTCATATTATTTACAAAAAAGAAATAGGTATCGAATAATTAGCATAAAAGGTAATGATTAGAAATTATAATGTCATCTTATCTCATTAATTAGTGATCACGTGTGGCTGACTGATGACGTCATCCACGTGCTTAAAATATTTACGCTCAGTTTTTCTTTAATACCCTACTTACTCGGCAAGTCGGTACTATTTTATTAAGTACTTTAGCTAATTAAACACTTAATTAAGATTTATTTGATACATTACTTACTTTGTTAAGTAGGTACCTACTGTCGAGGTTTGGTCTAACTAAAAACTATATGGTCTATGGCTAAACACTCTGCATCCTTCTAGAATAAGTTCAAATCGTAGATTTGTATTGTTTTATATATGACAGAAGGATGGTTCTTAACCTGACCCCTTCACGAGCACACGTTTGATTATCTTGATTATAATGCAGTTATAAATGAAGTTGGTATAATACATACTAAAATTATAAATGCGAAAGTAACTCTGTCTGTTACGCTTTCACGATGAAACGGCTGAACCGATTTTGATGAAATTTGGTATGAAAATAGCTTGAACCCTGGGGAAGGACATTGTATTGTTTTATATATGACAGAAGGATAGTTCTTAGCCTGACCCCTTCACGAGCACACGTTTAATTATCTTGATGATAATGCAGTTATAAATGAAGTTGGTATAATCCATACTTCCATACTAATATTATAAATGTGAAAGTAACTCTGTCTGTTACGCTTTCACGATGAAACGGCTGAACCGATTTTGATAAAATTTGGCATGAAAATAGCTTGAACCCTGGGGAAGGCTACTTTTGAATTCGCGACTTCGTCTGCATCCACGATAACCGACATTCACGCGGACGAAGTCGCGGGCAAAAGCTACTTCTATATAAACCTATTAAAATCCTCATACTCCACGCTATAACTCGGTAACTGTAAAAGGCCCTACAGTTGGACCTCTTACAGTACCTAACTGTTACAGAGAAATGCAAAATAAAGCTTTTTCGTTAGCATACCTACGTGCGCTAAGGCTAAATCATAATTTAAAAAATAGCGTCAATCATGCGTTTGCATTTCGTTAACAGGCCAATAGGCCCGTAAATTACGCGGCAATATTGCAATCGTATAACGTGAAGATGAGCGTAACGCGAGAGCAATTATGTAGCTCTATGACCCACAGAAATTGATTAGGTATTGTTTGCAAAAAGCTATTTCACTTTTAACGCCCTTTTTATGACAACAAACTGTAATGGGCCAGGGCTTTCGGACCGAGGTGAGAATGAGGCATGGGTGGAAATAAAAGTGGTTTTTAATAACCTTTGGCCAGGCTTCTCACTCGTCCGATTATGCAAAATGTCACAAGCGTTGGTTCATTGAAAGTTTGTTTTTGGTGGCCTTTGTTGTCAACATTTAATCTTTTCGTTTAACTCCGAATCAATATGAATACTTACGAATTTTGTAAGTTATGATTTAAAACAAGTCGCCATTACAGCCGTTTACGTACAGAATATTTTCGACCTATGCGTTCGCACCATTCGATACTCGTAAACCTAAATAATACCTTATGATCAGGTGAGTTGCGGCCAAACGCAAGCCTATAGGAATATTTAAAAAAATAGCACGTAGGTACTTGACAAACAAATGTCAAAATTATGCCTACTTTCATAATTATCTGTAATAAAAATATTTTCTCTGTCTTTTAGCGTGACAATACAAATCAAAACAGAAAAAAAACCATTAAGTAATTTTTCGGTTTTCCCTTTATCTATAAAAGGTACCTACTGCATCAAAGTTAATAGAGGTAATATTGACGTCACATGATTAATAATAACTGCAATATTGTAATTAATATGCCTGCAATAAATAATTACCATATGAATGAGGAACATCTTATAAGCAAATTGTTTGTTTTTCACGTTGTTCTCACGATTTTCTTGTGAAGATACTTGCTTTTCGATTTATTGATGTTCAAGATCATTGTCCTGTCTTTGCTGTCAACAAGCCATGTTTGATGTCAGGTGATAGATCTCAAAGGTGCAAGATTTTATTATTGTTTTTTTCTGCAAGAGTCTTTTAACTTCTTGTAAACTGAATTACCTATTGCAATAGACTGCAAGATACATATGTAGGTATTGACTTTCTGATCCTAATATTGTTCCTTATCCTAACAGAATCAAGTATCTATTGCAATTGACTGCAAGATATTGACTGCCTAATCCTAATATTGGTCCTAATTCTCATTTACCACTAATCGCTATTAGGCGAAGATAAAAATGTAAAGATAGCTTCGACGATTAAGCTATCTTGAAGTTCGTTTTGGTCGCTTTAAGTACATACATAGAAGGTACTTAAATAGTAAGCCGAGACTACAAACACAAAATAACAAAATAATTAACAATCAATAAAATACGAATTAATAGGTGCCTATAGATAACTCCCTTCTAAAGGTGTCACTTGAATTATGAGCTGACAGAATTGGAGTTAAACACCACAGACAAAACTACATTATTCTTATGAATTCTGGAATAATTTAATACCCTTTATTCAAAAGTTTTGGCTATATTTTACAACCTACACTTAATAGACAATGGCGATTTGGATAATTTTAGTATGTATTTGTTACAAATAGAACATTTCAATGGACTTTTAATTTAAATTATTTATGCCGGTCGCGATTTCATTATTTTCTAGATACTATATACAAAGTTTCACATTATTTAAGATTTAGGCATAGAAAGTAGATACCTACTTATTCTTGTGGGTCAGGTTACTAATTTTTCTCCAACGCGGTCCTTTTTAAACTCTCGCAGTTATAGGTACCCATGGCATTTTCGTAATGTGGTACCTACTCATGTAGATACCTATACATGAGTAGGTACCACATTACGAAAATGCATAACAATTGCAGGCTGATTTTTGTATACAGTATCTTACAAAACCTAGGGCAAACCCCAAGGCAAAGCAAAGGCCTACAAAACTTAGGACATTTGTTTGAGTAAAGATGTGTAAATCTAGGTGTTATGAAGTAAGTATTTGAAGGAAATGTAAGCATTTATTTATTTTGGTAAATAAATTATCCATTTATTATTTCTATATACACATAATTTACATTTTTAAACATTAATAAAAAAAATAAAAACCTTTCAAAATATAAAAAACAGCCCACCGGTATCGGGAACAGGGTCCAAGCTACCGGCGGTCAGGGCTCTAGAGAGATAAACCTCCTGATAATGCGGGCTGTGTCCAGAAGTACTGCCTTCTGAATCCAGCCCTAGATCCAGCCGCCTAACGAGAGCCTCTTTAGATGTTGGTCTAGACTCTTGGCAATTAAGCTATTGGCTGTAACAACTATCGGCACAATGATCGCTGAGTCCACATCCCACATGTCGACAACCTCGCGGGCCAAGTCTAAATACTTTATCTGCTTGTCTTTCTCGACCTTTATTATTATGATTATTAAAGTTTATTCCAGGCATCTCGTTTATTCAGTGAATGATATCAGTGTACTCAAAACATTATTACAATGTACAAAGAAAATACCCATATTTTTATAAAATAAAACGTGGGGTGGAATTCCTTATTGAATATAAGTCGTGATAATCAAGCCCATTGTGCGATAGTTTACGTAATAAATAGATACACATTAAGAGTGAATAAAATGTGATTCATTCTAGAATAAAGGTATACAATAAAGTAAAGTATTTAATAAAGCGTCTTTTTTATGTTTAATACCTTATTTTATGGTACCGTCGTACCGTAATCAGGCAAAATGCAGCTAAGGTATTATTAGCAAATACAATGGAGTGTGACTGTTTAACCGTATATTTAATAATTTGTTTATCTACGCGTCTCTAGATGGCGTTGTACTTTTGAGATTGAATTCTGCATCGCGGTGTTAAGATTTTCCGCGATTGAGTATAGTCCCTAGATTTGTTAATCCGAATCAATCCGAAACAAGCAGTTGTAATTTACGGTGTAAATCTACAGCGAATAAATCCGACTTGGGGTCAAGTGTTGGTACCACTGGGTCATGGTCCACACTCCCGGAAACAGAGTGAACTGTAGTTTCATTGAACCACCCCAGGTCCCAAACCCTCAAAGGAGGAGGGTTTACAGTGACAATACTTTAAAATATCTGACAAGGCGCCCTAGGGCAGTCAGTCAGCCCAGCTACCGTCTATCTGACTGGCTAATACACTCCCGGGCACATAAATTGTACCACCATGCAATTCCATGTTAGGTATAAGGGATTAAAACATCAAAGTAATTGAGTTCAAAAATATCTTTCATCATTCATTCATCATCATTTCCAAATTTGAATTCACCACTATTCAAAAAACTAAATTTAAATCTCCCGACTATCCACTCAAAAGTCTCATCTACTTTTCCTAATGTTCGTGCTAGTATTCCGATGATGACGGCAAAAAGTAATATTTGTATTACAGCTGCAATTATCATCTGATTAATATAAACGTAGAAGGAAGCGTCTACCACATTCCTTTTATTACCGTAGGTATCACCATACAGAATTGATAATTACCTATAGGTTATAGTGGTAAACAGAACACTACGTAAGTACAGAGTATCGTGAAATAAACAGTTAGTTACTTCCGTATTAAAATAAAGCATGAATGTTCATCTTTTTGACAGCATTTAAAAAAAAACCATGTGACTTAAAATGGGAAACCTCCCGCTACATTCAAATGAATTCCAAAAAGAATCTGTGTGCACTATTCTAAAATCGATTTGGAACCGCCATCTTAGTTTCTCCGCCGCGTTCTCCAGCACTGGTTGAAGAGCTGCGGAATTCATGAAAGGACAGCAAGGCTATACGTTATATCAACAAATGTGACACAGATAATTATTTACTTGATTACACTTCCTTTTATTCTAAGATGGTGAAAATTAAATGTCTCTTATGCATAAATATGTCTTAAATTGTAAAATTCTTTGTAGGTATGTGAATAGTCGTGACATGTGAGATGATATTCATCATGAGATGAATGGACCACGGAAGCATATTCTTATTTATGTCTTCATAAGTTATAATACTTTGCATATTACTCACAATCTCATTGCAAATCATAAGTTTGATTTTTATTGCGAAAACCTATCCATAAACTTACATTATTAATACTGCTATATAAGAAAAAGTTACTGATTTTAGGAAAAACTAAAATTTGATCACTCTATTATATTTAAGGACCTGTCATGCCATTATTGTTAAAGAAATTTGACAGGTACCTAGGTAGGTACCTACCTAATTTCTGGAATGCCACAGATAACCGCAGAAATTACTTAAAAGCTTTTTGCTAAAACAAACTTTTTTGAGAATAGGTACATCAAAGACATAAGTAAAAATGATAAAGGTTTATTTCTTAGAATGATGTTATTAATCTCTCGGTCACTGCTGGGAATTTCCTTATTTCATTATATTTATTTTGTGCCTCAAGACTGTTGGTCTGGCAATCATAAATTAGCATGTATGACTAGGCTGAAGGTAAAAGGATGATGCAAACTGCGTTGATTCGAGAATCTTGAGATAAAGTTTATTTACCGTATTTGGTGAAATGACAACTTGTTTCTTTGAAGGCGGAGTAAGTATGTGCCTAAATATTCCACTTCCCAATTTTTAGGCTGTAGGCCATACATAACCAAGGTAGGTTTGTAGGTATGCTTACAGCCTAAACCTCAGCTTTATGTTTTACTTATGCTTGTCTCTCTATATGTTGTCATTATGTTTTTGTTTTATACCTAGAATATTAAAAACAGTAACAAATAAAGCAATTATTAAGCTAAAAATGTTGCTACTATTTAAAGCCAATTCAATACTATAAATTTGAAATGATATTCACCTTATAATTTGTCAAGAATAGTGTTAAAACAGCACAAATACTTCCAAAAACAACGAAAGTAAAAGTGATACGAAATCCTTTGTTTTAAACAAAACACACGAAGTTAAAACTCATATTTTTGTGTAGGCATATACGGAGAGTAAGATAAGCAGATAAATATATCACGCCTAGCCTCCGCCGGGCATTCAGATCACGATTTGTGAGTTCCCACGCTATTTTACGGTCTAGATGCATTTGAAGTTTTGTCACTGAATCTTTAGAATGAATCGTTATCTTAGCGACCACGTACCGGTCGCTACCGCTAGAGACCAGAGTGTAGGTATGCTTGAATTAATAACGTCATCAGCATATTAGCCTATTGCCATCCACTGCTAAACGTAGGCCTCCCCCAGAGATCGTCAACCAACCCGGTCTTGGGCAGCCCGCAACAAACCGATGCCAGCCACCTTCTTCTTGATTTTTTTTCAAAATAAATACTTTGTCCTTTATTTGCAGGAAGATGAAGATGTCGGCGACTTATACCAAGATGAGGAAAATGGTGCAGCGCTTCTCATCAGAAGACACCCCAAACATGGCAAGCTGGTTGTGGTGAGTTAATTCATACCTTTGACATTTAGCTGTACCTACTCCACTAGAATTAGGACAACAATAATTTTGCGAGACATTCCAAAAATAATGATTTATCTATAAAAGAACGGACATTAAGAAGTTACATATTTGATAAGTACCTAACTTTTTAGCACATTGCAGTCAGCAATGGTTTGCTATTAGATAATAGTTAAGTAAAATAAAATAAAAATCTTAGATCTTTAGAATCAACCTTCATCATCTTAATTCTCTTTCCCATGTTACTTGGGGTCGGCGCAACATGTTTAGAATGGACCAATCCCATAATAAACGATAACAATGACACTAGATATTGACAATTAAACAAGCCAATTGTTAAATTGTTTATTGTAATTGTCTGTTATATTTCACCAGTGGTGAGATAACAATGCATAAATCAAACACACTTGTCATCTGCCGCGGTGCTTGCAGTTCGAAGTGTTCCAAAAGGCTGATACCCAGGTACTATAATTTAAGAATTGCCATCCAATAAAAGTATGTTAGTAACTCCACTAAACAAAATTAAAGCAGCGTCACCGGCAACTTAATGAAAGGGCCTTAACACAATTGTTAAACGATGCGTGTCAAGAATGAATTTATTAATAATTTTAACGGCTGTTGTAATATTTGGCGCCATTTGCATAAAACGTCATACATTAACTGCTGCTGTTAAGAATATCCACAAAATTAATTCGTTGTTCGGTAGTTTATCTACGTCGTATTAATTGAAAGATTAATAACTACTGAACTACTAAAACTGATTAATAGTTTTATCGATATTCCGTGATACTGTATGTGGCTAAATATTGATTGTCCCTTTGCCTTCAGAGACAATACTTATTCTAAATTCAAATGTGACATTCATAAATGTTGTGATTGATAACTTAAGCTTAATACTTGGACTATGTAGAAAACCCAACATTGACAAGATCCTACATATTTGACGCGATTAACATAAACCGTCATACATTGAACAGGATGTAATAATCTCTGGATTTCGGACACGTCCCAATGTCAATGCTAACCATACACTAAGAAACTAGAGACGTGACGTGAGTAAAATTAAATGATTATGAAGAATCTGTTACCATGGGCGTGATTTTTATCAAACCATCACGTTTGTGATCGCTTCCGAGCTTTAAAGCTTCTGGCTGAAGTTATGGGTCACGGAAAGTGTCTGGCATTTTGTACCTGATACCTGAGAGGCCTAAAGGGACCTTGCTTTGAAGATAGCAAGTCTTCCTTTATGTATTTCAAAAGTTCAGCCATATTAAGTGACTTAGGTCTGGCAACTCTGGAAACACATCGATCCCAGAGCGTGTACTTATAATATTTTGGAAAAGTGTGTACTAAGTTAGTAACTACCAACACAGATATATTTATGTCCCATGGAAAATGTGGCGATCCAATTATAAACCGAGCATACAAAGCTACAATCCGGTCTTCTACTTTCCTTATTAAAAACCCAACAACACTGCCAGACCTGAGGGAACCTAGGTCGCCAAGCTTAGCAGTATTGCGATACTACACTAATTAAACACAGTTGCAAACCAACTATGCTATTCTCTAACGTGGTTGTGCTCGACGGCAAACTCGACATCGTGTCAGCCGTGAAATCGAGGTCGGGACTGTTTTTACTTAGAGAATATAGTTTTTCATTATAAACTGTCAAAAGTGTCAAATTATAAACTTCAGTAGTTCCACCAAAAGACAATAATCACGTAGCGCTATTGCTGCGTAAGCAAAGTTAATAAATATGAAATCGGAACTTGATGCTGCCGCAGCGTCGAGCTTTAGGTTGTATTACTTAGAGAAGCACCACAGGCGTGGCCATAGCTGTTCTAAACTCGATTTATAGACAGGAAAATATATCTGTTCTAAAATGAAATTATTATAATAGCAATTTAAGTGTTTGAGAGTATTTTAATACTAATATCATTGACTAATAAACTAATCATGAATGGCGCAGACGTGCTGAGAAAATCGTTAGACGAATACGTAGTTACTGTTTTTTGAGTCAAGGACAAATAATGGCAAAAACTGTTGACAGAAAAAGATTTGTAAAAAGTTCAAATGTCCGCTGTAGATCTTTCAATGACATACAATCATTTCTTAAACTAACTTTTTTTTGTCATCCTATATTTGATACAATGAGATAGATAGCCATCTGAATCTATGCTATACAGATACTGCTATCGTAGGTAGGGGCCGTTTTAACTTAGAACTCCCTTCAGATTTTACTTAATTACTTTTGGTCTTACAAAAGATCTCACTATTAATGTTTTCAACTTTTCATTATTATGGTATTGATGCCCTATTTTGTAAAAAATAAAAACAATACTAAATAATGTTTATAGTGTTAAAATAACAGACTACCTACTACATAGAGAACAAACAGTTTTATTGTAGATAATAATAAATCATTTGTATTTAGATATACAACCTTCATCATATGGACACAAATCTGACTTACACAATCTCCCAATAACATTAAATATATCATTATAACCTTTTATTGTTTGAAATTAAGTTATTGGTTGTGTGTGGTGTATACCACATACAACCAATAACTTAATTGTATTATAATCCAAGCGACTCTTACTGCTATCAAAGGTGTACATCTAGCGCTGTGAGACCATAGACACAATGGCGTTACAAACAAGTCTAAGGTCGATTGCCCAACAGCCAGCCGAGCCCGCAGAACGTAGGTGTGAACAAGAATATAAGCTGCGTGAGGATTTTGAATAGCCCTCGCTAGGCTATTAAAAAGTTGGAAATTTGTAGTGCTGTTTTGTAAAAATCTCCCGCATTTATTGAAGTGAGTGTTCAATCCCTAGTGTTAGTTCCTAAATTCACTAAGGGATCTCTTCACGCAATAGACCGTCTGCGAGTAATACGTATAAAGCTGTTGCTATCACGGCCCATGAACACTTTACGTATTGTACTTAATATATATGGCCGACAACTTGAAATAAACTCATGATTTCAATCAACAGTTTAAAGGAGGGGAAAACAAACAAGTTTATTTTAATATAATTATCAGGTTTTCTGTATGAAATTACTTAACAACTATATTCAACACTTATTAAGCTACTGTAAAGTGGTGTGCGTTTCGACCGCGCGGCAACGGCGATATTTCGAAAAAAAAACTTTTCCAAGATTATGTAAAATTTTGTAAAAGTTGATTCCCAAAACCATAAATTTGTCGAAGATATGGTTAAAAAGTTATAAGGGTTTGAACGTGGCCGCGCCATTGAAACGCGGAGAACCACGCGACCACGGAGATCTTAAAAACTAAGCGTAGCAGAGACCTAAAATTCAGGTAAATAACAGATTGAATTTGTAAAAAAAATGTAAAAATACAGAAAAAAATCCTAGGTTTATATTTTAGGAGCTGCAAGACAAAAACTCCATGGCCGCGCCATTGAAACGGTGAATAACACTCTAGCGCCGATATCACGCTGAAAATGCATCGCAGACGTCTGAAATTCATTGTAAAATCTAGATTTGAATTTGTCGAAAATGTAAAAAATATACAAAAAATAGCCAGGTTTAGATTTTAGGAGCTGTAAGACTAAAACCCCATAGCCGCGCCATTGAAACGGTGGAAAACACGTTATCGCTGATATCTCGCTGAAAAAGCATCGCAGAGGTCTGAAGTTTTTTGTAATACCTAGATTTGAATTTGTCGAAAATGTAAAAAATATACAAAAAATACCTAGGTTTATATTTGAGGAGCATTTCTAATAGATGTTGATTAAGATATTAAAAATCAGGGTAATATTATACTTTACTTTACATTGGGAATAAGCTCGCTAAGTGGGAATATGCAACCACTTTTTTTCTTGACCCTCGATTTCTTAGTAGAAATCTCAAAAATATTGACGTTTTATACGAGGTGGTTACCTCATTTTATAGTTTTGGTTTGTGTGAAATGTAATTTTTTTTTGCATGATTTCGACAATTGTCCCCTTAATTAATAAAAAATATTTATCTTAGTGTAAGTAAACAATCTGTGATTTATGTGATTTTTAAAGAAATAAAGATATAGTATCTCTTCGTTTCATTTTAATTCAATTTAGAATCCTTGGGACATGATTTCTATTACAACAGGTGGAAAGTTTTCTGTAAACAACAAGGCATGGTCACCCTATCGAAATATTCAAAACACATTGCAAGGCTTTGTATTATGAATAAAAAATATGTTTTGCATATTATCGGTAGTTCTACATATTAATAGGAGTTGTATATAAAAAAAAAACTCACTAATACTTACTTTCTTCGATAGATAAACAAAACTTATTTTTACACGATACCGCACTACTCCCCCTGAAATATAAACCTAGGTATTTTTTGTATATTTTTTACATTTTCGACAAATTCAAATCTAGGTATTACAAAAAACTTCAGACCTCTGCGATGCTTTTTCAGCGAGATATCAGCGATAACGTGTTTTCCACCGTTTCAATGGCGCGGCCATAGGGTTTTAGTCTTACAGCTCCTAAAATCTAAACCTAGGTATTTTTTGCATATTTTTTACATTTTCAACAAATTCAAATCTAGATTTTACAATGAATTTCAGACGTCTGCGATGCATTTTCAGCGTGATATCGGCGCTAGAGTATTATTCACCGTTTCAATGGCGCGGCCATGGAGTTTTTGTCTTGCAGCTCCTAAAATATAAACCTAGGATTTTTTCTGTATTTTTACATTTTTTTTACAAATTCAATCTGTTATTTACCTGAATGTTAGGTCTCTGCTACGCTTAGTTTTAAAGATCTCCGTGGCCGCGCGGTTCTCCGCGTTTCAATGGCGCGGCCACGTTCAAACCCTTATAACTTTTTAACCATATCTTCGACAAATTTATGGTTTTGGGAATCAACTTTTACAAAATTTTACATAATCTTGGAAAAGTTTTTTTTTCGAAATATCGCCGTGGCCGCGCGGTCGAAACGCACACGTAAAGTGTTTAGCTGTCAAGCACTTTATCCATGCTACTTATAAAATAATGATCACTTTCATAAGATTACAATTTACCTAACCGATAAACTTTTTGTAGTTTTTTGAAATAATATCCGAAAAATATCTAGGTATCGTTCTTAATCTCACTATTATAATCTTCTTCAAAATCAAGAGGATGTGGTCAGGAATGCCTATGCACTCCTTGCCTCACCGGTGTAAAACATTATCTGTATAGCGACTATTAGCGACCTTTATGCAATTTGAGTGCGATACTAAAGACTATAAAAACCTTAATAGGTAACTGTCTAGCTAATTGCTGTTTTGCATCTATTTAAAAACGCTCTTCAACAAAGTTTCATTAATATAGTGTGAAATATGCTTCATAAAGCGCATTCTGAAGCAACATTGTTATGGCCATAAACTTTTTGATTGCTCGGTTGAATATGTCCAGCTGTTTTCCTCATCTAGACACCTCTTTAGATGACTATAGTGTTTTAAATAAGCAATATTTTTCGTAACATGAGTTATTTTAAATAATGGTTTTGTCAACCGTGTTATAAGTCTCATATTAATAACGAGCGAGTACCATATTAATAAATTATATAAAACAACGTCGTGCCGTGTGGTGCCGCGCGGGAATAGCACCACCCCTTGTTTACCCGTGGGTGTCGTAGAAGGCGACAGAGGGATATTGACCAGAGAATGGGCAGCAGCGTCCTTTTGAGTACCGTAACACCTACTGCGATCGCCAACATGCATCTGCCAAGCATGGCGATTACGGCTGAACCCCTCCTGGAGAGAGACATAGGTCTCTCTCCAGGAGTGGGCGTCTAAAGGTTGACATGATGACATGATATAAAACAAATGTAACTAGGTTAGTATACTTACTTTTTAGGTAGGTACTCATACTATCTGCACGAGTCTAGCTACATGCGTGTATTTTCTCATTTCCTGTTCCTACAAATTAAAATACCTACTTTGCTACTCGCCTTATAGGTACATGCTCAATTCACATCGTCGCGGAATTTGACGGAATAGTATTGTGTGCCATTGCATAATGAACTTCATGTACATTACGTACAAACGTTCGTAGGTACGTAACTCCCAGTATGTCCGGCTCGTGGATAAGTTAGAACCGTACCGATTGATCGGTCATGGTTAAGTTACTCTTGCCGCGGTCAGTCTGTGGATGGCTGTTCATCTATTTCATACCGTGACCCTTCCGTGCCTTGTAAAGCATGGAAAGCCGTTGTTTCCGGGTGACATTCGTAGGTCTGACAGTCGTTATGGGTTTTGAAGCCAGAAAATCTAACCAGTCTTACCAAGGAGTATCGTGTTGCCAAACGTCAGTTACGGAGGTGTAGACAGGCAGTCGCTCCATGTTAAACACTGGTATTCAGTTGCATCTAGTAAGGCTGGAAGCCGATTCCAACATAGTTGGAAAAAGATTAGGCAGAATAGATGATTTATTTGTTAATGTATAACATTACTAAAGATTAAGATTTCCGTACGCAAGTCCCATGTAATAGGGTTTATAAACCATGGACAAACCAAGACTCTTACTTGTTCTCGCCGCTGAGTAAATGTCAAATAAAAATACTCTAAAAAATCTATTAAAAAATAATTAAGTACTATTTAACATGAAGAAATCTCTATTTATTGCTTAGAAATTTGGTTGCGGCCAGGGATCGATCTACAAATCGCATTATACATAGTGGTCGGTAATCGGCACGGTTTCGGAAGTAATCAATAGGTAAATAAATACTTTATGAAATCAAATTCGTAACCCGCTAAGTGAAACTTACCAAACTGGAAACAGAATAATCATTTGAACTTTATTTGTAAGTTCAGGGTGAGCCGATACCGATAAACACACAATTAAAATAAACCTGTCAATGTTCGTTGCTGCATAAGGCACAAACTTAGTTGCAGATGCATAATGTGCTTTAACTTTGTTATTTCTGCAAGAGTACCCACCTACCATTGCAAAATATTGAGGAGCTATCACCGTGCTATGCTTGAAAAAAATATAATATTTTCCCGCATATTACTGTTTCAAGGCACTGCAGTTTAATGCAGTTCTTAAATTATAACGCAGCGCATTTTAGACACAGCGTTGGTACGCCTCCCGCCAGGTAGACCGACGACATCGTCAAGATCGTGGGTAACCGGTGGATGCAAGCAACAGGTTGCGGCTCGTTGTTGTGGACGTCTTTAGGCTGAAGATGATGATGATGATGATGATGACAATTACAACTGCCTTCTTTATTAAGTTTTGTTAAGCCTGTGCCTAGTTTACCTGTGACACCACTGACTTCCTCGTTACATAACCTGCATAAACTACTAGATCTCTCTTAGAAAACCAGGTGTTCCTAATGTTTCTAAAACCTAACGTTTGTTCCTCTTTGTTGAACAGGAAGGCTCAATTGGTCACGACCTAGTGATCCGCCCCATTCCAGACTCCATGACGTCGGCCGCGCAAGACGACGAGATGTTCATGGACCCCTCCAGCATGGCCGATATGGTCTCCATCGACACTGGACTGCCTTTAGGTGAGTTCTCACAAAAAGTGACAGCACGTCATGTTAAGGGTTTCAAATTCAAAGCAATTAAACGAACTGTCTTACAAAAAACCGACAGATAGATGATTTATGCCCAGTTCCTGAGGTGATTTAACTGGACTACTTATATCTATTCGATAGTGCTATTGGTTCGATATTGCATTTCCGAGCACTCAGTTAAGGAAGAAAATCACTCAAATAGATAACTATGTCGAATGAATAGCTATCGGAAGTTTATCCGAAACCCTCAGAAATCGGGCATTAGCAAGGCACAGAATATATTTAACAGAACTATCCTACGTCTGAAGGGATAAAAAATGCCACAAAACTATTATGTGGCGGCGGGTAGCTGAGTTATTTGCTAAAACTAGGTTAAATTTATAAAGTAATACATAATGGGCCCGTGTTAGCAACTAACTAGGAGCTATACTACACTGGGGAAATAGTTATGACTATAACATTAAAAGGGCTTTCGTTTTACAAAAACGCGCAGTCCGAACCATGGTTCGTATTCCACATTGGGAGAGTTGCCGTCAACATTTCATAGATTTAGGTATACTTACAGTACCAAGTTTATATGTGCTTGTACTTTTAAATAATATGTCTAAATACATGCATGACTATGAGACACCCGAAGAACGACAGATAAGGGAAGATACTCGTAGACAAGACTTAAAACTAAATATAACACATGCTTTGAGAATTGTAAAACACAGTCCACGGTACCAAGCTGTAAAATTATTTAACAAGTTGCCATTAGACATAAAAAGTACTATCTACAGTAGCTTTTTTAAAATTAACCTGAAAACATTCCTGTTGAATAAGTGTAGGTATGTATGATGTCGAAGAACTTTAAATGCTTTTATTTCTTCTTACCTATTAATTTAAAATATTGACCAAACTATTTAAAATACTATTCCATAATATTACTGCAGAAGAATTGTACATTTATTTATGACAAAATGTTAATTATTATGTTATTATTTTTACTTATTGACTATTGATTTAATTCTTTTTTTAATTTTAAAATATTTACCAAATTGTTATTGACTATTGTTTTAATTATTGATATGTTTGTTATTTTTAATTTCATATTTCATAATAATATAATATTATTGCATGCACATAATAATAATGCTTAGTGCAATTTTGATTAATGAACATTGTTAAAAAAACTTTTATGTATTGTAATTTAATTAATTTATTGATGCCAAGATGTTATGGCTATTGTTATGATTGAAATATTATTTTTATTATAATTATATTGTATAAAATTCCCTCAGATCAATAAAAAACTTTTTTATTGGTCTGAGAAAATTCCATTCAGACACAAATTATTGTTATTGAATAAATAAATAAATAAATAAAGCCAAGATTGTGAACTATAATGTAATTTTATAGAGCAGACATTGGTTACAGCGTAGTCAGGTTAAAAGTTAGCCTGGCGCAAGCTAGCCTAACCTTTGTAAAATGTTAGTTCTCGCTGAATTCCTCACATTTAAGTATAATTCATTTTAGTTTTTAACCGTCTTTAGCCAAGCCTTGTTGTTGATAATGATGAGGATTAAACAGTTCTTGTTAATAATTTCCAGTAAAAAGAAAAAGGGAAGATCAGCAGAGGTTAAAACAAGCGCTAAATGGCGCCCAACACGTAATCATCAAGAGAGACCCCGCAGAAGCAGAACATGACCATTTAGGAGATTACGGTGAGTTTTTTGGCAAGTCACTATTTATGCAACTTCTACTGTCATAAACACGAGAGAACATAGTAAGAATTTAAGCATTTGGAAAAGGAATGTAACTAATACATTTTAAATAGATAAAAAATAAAATAAGATTGATAAAGTTTCGAAACGTGACATTTTATTAAAATAGAGAAGTCTTTTTTCCGAATAATAATCAACTAAAACGTGATTCGAATAGCTTTTTAAATATACGTAAATCATGCAAAGACAAGGAGCACTTACTTTTGCATTCATTTGAAAAGCTGTCATGACATAAATCAAGACGAATCAATTCATGTCTTATAGAACACGAGTTTCTGAAATCGTAATCATGTTTACTCCTCATAAAACTTAATAAATCAGAAAACAGTAGCGACAACGCCAAACAATATTTCCCTATTATTATTTATCTGTGTACACGTGCAATTCTATAGAGATGTCACGTGCCTTGCGCATCTATCGATTACATAGGTACACTTTATAATCGAGATAATCGATTATGGTAATAGTACCGGTTTCAAATGCCACCACGTATTTCTGTTTCTTGAATGATTAAGCTCATGTGCTGTATCGATTATACTGGTACTATACAAAATCGTGCTCGTAAGTTCGGAAAGTTGCTTTGCTTAGGTATATGGTAATTTAAAGATTAAACAAAATGTTACCACGTACCTACCATTTTCGCTTAATTTTTTTTGCATATGACTGAGTAGTTTATTGTTCTGTTGATCCACATAGAGACAGGTTTTTGAAGTTACGCAAAATATATTTGACTCATACAATGATTGACTCTAAAAACCTTCACCGTCACCTACTTTTTAATTTAATTGGTCAACAATAATTATATAACTACAGCTGTGACTGCATTTTAGAACGTTTTACCACATTGGAATTTGATATCTTGATCGACTCGACTAAATTATAGCGTTCGCAAACCGATTACCATTATTTAGTCGATTAGGTCAGGGGTCACGTCAAATGCTTTGTGGCGCTGACTTATTAATAATTTCGAAATGTTATTTTTATGCCTAATAATTATTAAAAACATATTGTATTTTTAATGAATGAAATATTCTTGAAGATGTGCGACGTAATTAAATGGATACGGTACTTTTGTTAGAATAACGGCTTAGTTTCATACTTATATAAGTAACTGCAGTCAATTACATCAAGTAGGTACATTGTATACCTATCTATTTTTTTATGAGTGTTTAATCGATGCTTAAATGTTTTCTCATCGTAATATAACAATATCTATTAAATAGAAATCGGTTATTATTAAGAGAGACACAGCAATCACATTCACAACGTTATTCATTATATTATATTGTTAGATATTGGTATCGCAATTGCGAATAGGTATGTTGGTTAAATTTTCGGGACAATACGAAAAATAGCAATGTAGGTAATGACCCAAAAAAGACAACCCCGGTGAAACTCTTATGCACGGACTAGAAAAAAAAGAAGGACTCCGCGCCACGCATTTCGAAAGTGAAGCACCTAAAGTACGCCGGACCGACGCACACATAGATCGGTACGGTCGTTACTTTCATAATAATAATTATTTATTTATTTATTCCTCCTCACAAGATTAGAAAAATACAATGATAAACAGTTAGAATTTACATAATTGACACAACAAATTCTAGATTATTAATACTTTCGATATGCGGGGCGCGGAATCCTTTTTTTTTCTAGTCCGTGACTATGATGTAAATGTGTGCGTGAGGCATGTTTGTACAAACGGTCCGGCTTGCCGGTAGTTAGGATGCTTCACTTTCAAAATGCGCGGCGCGGAGTCCTTTTCTTTCTAGTCCGTGCTCGTATGTTATTTATTTTCTTTTTGCGTTATGATAGGATAGAGTTGACTATGTACCTACTTATTCTTGACTACGTAATTCTAACCAGATTTGTCATCACTAATAAAAAACATCAATTTAAAAAAGAATATCGTATTTAACGAAAATATTATTGTATTGCTAATTTGTATTGTTGTTCTTCCGTATACACCATTATCAGTATCCAATCACATTGACAAATTAATTTTAACATAGTCGCGCCTTTCAAAACATCAGCTAATAGAGTGGCAAATTAAAATAATACATTAGTCATTAATTTATCATTGACAATAATGCTGTTTACATTATCTATAATGTGGCGTAAATCTTATTTTGGATTCGTTGAAGTTCTTTTACTAATAAATCCTAATGCTGCTCTGTTATTTTTTCTTAGCTGCAATAATACGAATCAAAATAATTAATTTATATTTTTTACCTATTATAAAATCAGGCAAAGCTCGGTCTCGTCTCGAATGACACAAACAGTAATAAATTAATAAAATAAATGAACAATATAATATATAATATCTACCTGATATAGGTAAATAAAAGACGTGGGTCAAAATGTCGCCTTGCACTTAACGACCAGAAAAACTTGCTGTTACAAGACGTAGGGACCTACCACAGTTAATGAACAGAGTTTTCCAATAATAAATTAGATATTTTGGTCACTAGATCGGTCAATGGGAAAATGGGGTATATTTCAGGTTGACAGTTTGAGTCCGCTTTGGTTCTGCTTAGCCTTGAATCCTCTAAGCACACTGTTGGAGAATTCAAGTCTCGGCTATCGGTTGAAGAGAGGAGGTCAGGTAATATCTCACCTTCTTTACATGGATGACTTAAAACTCTTTGCCCCCAACAGTTCACAGCTGATGGAGCTACTGAAAGTAACAGAAACTTTCAGTAGTGCCATCAGGATGGAATTTGGTGTGGACAAATGTGCGGTCATGCATGTCAAGCGAGGGGAGATTGTGGAATCCGAGGGATTCCATAAACCTTAGATCCCTCTCTACAATTGAGACCTATAAATATTTGGGTATGGCGGAAGCGTTGGGCATCAATGCTGCTGACATGAAACAATCATTAAAGGAGCGCTTCTTTGGCCGGCTGAGGAAGGTATTCAATAGTGTTTTGTCAGGCGGAAATAAGAAGCGCGCCTTCAGCGGGTGGGTTATGCCGGTCCTGATGTACTCTTTCGGCTTACTCAAATGAACTCAAACTCGATGCCCTGGATAGGAAAGTCCGTACATTGTTAACAGCATATCGGATGCATCACCCACGGTCATCGGTGATGAGACTGTATGTCCCGCGGAAGTGTGGAGGTAGAAGCCGACGTGGGGATGCATCGAGATGTAGTTGCAGTGGACAAGGGCCTCACCCCGCTCTCCTTGGCTAAAGAGAACTGGTGCAAGCCTGTAGTGCTTGAGACTAACGATCGCGAGGAGGTTTGGAAGAGTAAGGAGCTTCACGGACGCTTATTCCGGGCCTTACATGGGCCCGATGTGGATTTCTTAGTGTCCGTATCCTGGCTACGATTCGGTGATCTATTTGGAGAAACCGAAGGTTTTGTCTTTGCAATTATGGACGAAGTTATTTTGACGAATAACTACCGGAGATTTATTGTGAAGGATGGCACGGTTGACATTTGTCGGGCATGTCACCGACCTGGAGAATCAATCCGTCATATTATCTCTGGATGTTCTCGTCTTGCTAACGAAGAGTACTTGCATAGGCACAACCTTGTGGCCAGGATTATCCATCAGCAACTTGCTCTGAAATACAACCTCTTAGAATTAGAAGTACCATACTACAGGTATGTGCCCGATCTAGTTCTTGAAAATGACAATGTCACATTTATTTATTTATTTATTTATTTATCAACATACATCTACCATTACAGCTAACCAATGCGGTAAATGCAGCTTAATGTAATGTAGCTAATAAGCCTGATGTAGTGATGGTGGATCGATTTGAGAGGCGCGCAATGATTATTGACATAGCAGTTCCGCATGACGTGAACCTCGTGAAGGTCGAGAAAGACTAGCAGATAAAGTATCTTGACTTGGCCCGCGAGGTTGTCGACATGTGGGATGTGGACTCAGCGATCATTGTGCCGATAGTTGTCACAGCCAATGGCTTAATTGCCAAGAAGTTAGACCAACATCTAAGGAGGCTCTCGTTAGGCGGCTGGATCAAGGGCTTCATTCAGAAGGCAGTACTTCTTGACACGGCCCGCATTGTCAGGAGGTTCCTCTCTCTGGAGCCCTGACCGCCGGTAGCTTGGACTCTGTTCCCGATACCGGCGGGCTGGGCTACTATTTTTATATTTTTAAATGTTTTTTTTTAAATTAATATTTAAAAATGTAAATTATGTGTTTATAAGATGAATAAATGATAATAATAATAGACATTATAATAAGAAAAAAAATCACACTACTATAACGCAGGTGTTAAAGCAAATACAATTAATAGGCCGATTCAGTAAGACTAATTAACATTTAAATATCTTTTGGATCTTATCTTGGATATTACTAAGTAGCGAAAATTATCATATTTATGCCATTTTACTTAAGTATCTTTTAATTTTTAATCACAAGTATCAACTCTAATATCTATAAACTCACCATTGGGTTATACCCGTTATACCTATCTATCCAGATACTGAACTTTTGACACGACCTGCGAAATTACGAGTCTAGGTACAGTCGCCAAAGGCGGTAAGTAACCAAAATCGTCGAATATAGTTGATGTTTACTTAGAAACCGATGGTTGCTTTCGAATTTAATTTGATTTGATTATGAACTGTTTATTCTCTATTAATTTTATTTTGTTAAATACATCCATCGGGTTTAAAGTAAACTTCAACTATAACCGACGACCCGGTTACTTATCTCCTTTGGCGACCGTACATAATCGGAGTCTAAATAAAGAAATAGTTAAGCGGGAGATTGGTGGTATTGTTACCCCCTATCTTCTTGAACGACTGCTGTTGGCTGGACAACCAATAACAACAGCTTGCGAGCCCATGACTTTGGGTCACACATTAATTTTTCGTAGACCGCATGTATGAACAGTCTTAACACAAGCCCTAAAAGAAACTTCTTCAATTGTTCATTATTATTAAAACCTATTTAACATATTAGTGTATTATCTACACCCATTTTTGAAAAGTGTCTCAATAAAATTCTGTAGTGCCACCAAAAAAATCACAAAATTTTTATTTAATCGATAAGTGCCATTAAAATGCATCTAAATTTAAAATTTTCAAATTTCGCGCAAAGTTTGACGAAAACGCCTCTTATATCGCTCAGTGGAAATTACGTCAATTCGTTTTGTATCAAATGCGCTTGTAGTAAATATGAAAATTTTATAAAATTTAAAAATAATTAAAAGGATATTTTGTAATAGGTGTAATAATTACAAAATTACATTGCTTACGAAAATAATAAAAGTACAAATACAGAGCCTAGATACGCCAATCGGTTGACTGACAATTGTCATTTTTTTGTTTACACAGCCGTACGGCGTAATAACATGGCCGCTACTATTTCATGGTGTTTTATAACAGATTAAAAAAACTGAAAACTTTGAATTGAATTAGAAATTTATTTGGTCATTTTATGAACTAAAACTTACATTTTCCGACTGCGCTATGCCTAAACTGTCTGAATAACATATTTATAGATTTTTTCTCGTATAGAGTAAAATACCCTATTAATGGTATAATAAGTATTGAATGTGCTAATTTCACACCCTCCTCCATTAATCAGGGTCTGAAACGGGCTACTACCTACGAGCCAAAAAGTGGATAGCATAATGCATCCTACACTAGATCACATGCATTTCATATAAAGACAGAACACATAGGTACACATAAAGCCACAACATGGGAACATAGGTTTTAGGCCAAGCATTGAATCTAGCAAGTAAGCATGGCATGCCCTCTAATCTACATATTCCTATCTATTCCCAAAATTTTGACCATGCTAATATGGGGTAGGCTTGTCGACTCTGGGATCTTGAACCATTACCTATGACCCATTAGTTTTATTACCAACATGTTAAAAGCATAATAATTATACTTTTATTATCACCACGTAGGTATCCAAAGATGGAAACCAAACTGGTTTGGTACAAAATGTCACCTCTAGATTGTATCTATGTGATTAATTTAATTAGGTGTATCTACCAATTAAAAAATAATAGAGCTCACCTTTACCTAGTGATTCCCTGAACTGTGAACTGTCAAAGTTTAGTCGATTGTCTTTTGTTTTGTTGTAGTTTTTCATCAATCAATGATTTGCGGATTCTTTTGTTTTAATGGTTAAAGAATTTTGATGATCCGGACGCGTCTAGCGATCACGCTACACTTCGTGACCAAGTTTATTCAAGTTCCTGATCTTGAACGCATTCACTGTTAGAATCCCAGCAAAACAAAGTGCATTATAGTGCAGGGAAATATAAAAAATAACAATCATATTTTTTGGAAAGACTGCGTACCGTATACATGTTTTAGTTTGGGTGTGATATCAATTGTAATTAAATTCTTATAGATTTTCAATTGTTATTAAACTAAACAATATCTCTACCTATTAGAAATTCTTGTTCTTCCAGACTAATTTAATTTTGCATACGTACCTAACCATGTAAAAACAAATTGTCCAGATTAATATTTATTATCCAAGAATTATAAAAATCGTTCGTATAATGTCATGTTATCATAGATTTCCGAGACAAATCTCGTTTTGCTAATAAGTTCGCTCGTTATTCCGTCTTGGATGGGGTCATAAGGTCAGATTCTAACGTCACCCATTATTTTAAATTCATGATAGAAAAAAGCTTCTAATAATTTTGCGGTTCATGAATAATAATTATTATTATTAATCCACTATTTTGGGAAAACCTACGAAACGACAACCTATTTATGTCTTATTGCTGGGCTAAGGCCTCACAGGTGCACGTTTGAACTTGTTCGTGACCACAAGCTGTCTCATACATAAAACTTGTAATCGATTCAGGATTAGAGCGAATTCTTGTTTTAACTTTAGGCGTTTTATTTTTGTAATGGATGACAAATGGGTTGAAGTTTGACGTTCAATAGAGGATATTACTGCAATGTTCTGGCACCAGAGTGCAGCACTAGCATAAACAGTAAATAGTTTTTATCAGCTAAAAATAATTCTAAAATATGTTCAGGTTAAGTATTCAGGTGAGATAGCCGATCGAGTAAGATAACCAAATATGATTTTATTCTGAGCATAACCAGGAATCCACTTTCAAATGGTCTTATGATGCCATAATATAGTTAAAGTACAGTTACGTAGGTAAGTAAGATTAATTAAAACTTTGATATATTTTCACAAAATACCTAGTTATTACAATTAATAACATAATAAGTATAACAAGAATACGAGGTTATGGTTTACTGAATGTGCTAGTGGCGCCCTCTGCGCCGAGTTTCGAATAATGTTCCCTATTTAAGAACAAAGACTTTTTGTCGAGTTACATGGTATACCGTATAGGTAAAAACGCCACTCGGATAATATCTACACAATTATTTTATTGACGCCCAACTAATGCTTTTAAAAAGCATTATCGCCGTATTTAATGTAATCTGAAAGGAACCACCAAATTATAGGTATTTGATCGCAACAACACTTATACCTACTTACGTACATTACTCGCTACGTCGGTAACCATTGTCTACCTACCTACAAGAAACCTACCGGATTGGAATAAAATCTTTTGTTAGACGAGGTAATTAAAGTTTATATCACAAAAAAATATACCTAATCAAATTCTTGAACGAAACACTTAATTACTTTGGGAGTGGCTTTGATTTAGTGCGACAATATCCATTGCTTCATTGGCATAACAGAGATCAATCAAATCGGCATCCACATTTTAATTATAGATGCCAAAGTAACTTTGTCTGTCTGTTTATTTGTTACCTCCTCAAAAACAACTGAGCCGATCGTAATGAAATTTGACAAGATGGCCTCTTTTTTCGTCCGCGTTAACATATTTCTCAAAACTATCCACGGAAAGGAATTTTAATCGCTATTCTGTTTTCTTGCCGAAATCTAAAAAAATATTCGCCTTACTTGGATAGTACAAAATCGACTTTATTTCAATAGTCATAGGGGGTACATTTATCCAATATAATAATATATATAATTATCCAAATAAGGCGAATATTTGCACAAATACGCCATGTGAAATGCCGGCATAATAGACTAGCACTTTGCCTGCGACTTCGTCCGTGTGATTTTTTTCAAGTAACCCTAATTTTTTTTTATTGATAAATATAGCCTATGAGGGATAATGGTGAAAGAATTTTTTAAATCGGACCAGTAGTTTTTGAGTTTATTCGTTACAAACATACAAATCTTTCCTCTTTATAATATTAGTGTTTTAAGTATATTAGTATATTAATGTGTGTGTGTTTTAAGTATTGTTTTTGCTGACCTTCCAAATGCCTCGTGTCTGTTGGCTGTTAGAAGTTCAAGATTTAAAACCAAACCAAAATGGTTAGGTAGAGGTACCTGTAAGATTAGAACGAACGAACGGTAAGATTTAAAACCCACTTCGGTTATTTGGTTCGAAGTGGGTTTTAAATCTTGAACTTCTAACAGCCAACAGACACGAGGCATTTGGAAGGTCAGCAAAAACAATACTTGTTACTAAGACGAAAGACTAATTTATTAACCATTAAGTATTCAAGCTATGATTTTGTTGTATTTGTTATTAAGTACAGTCCGTGCCACGAAAGATGAGACTTGACACGGACTTGATTTGACTTGCGCAGTACTCGATTTATTACCTTTAAATCGAGTACTGCGCAAGTCAAATCAAGTCCGTGTCAAGTCTCATCTTTCGTGGCACGCACTTTACCTACCTATATACCGCTAATCTAATATACCTATTTGCATTTTAAATTAAATCTTTTCTAAAAATACAAAATCGTGGATAGTTCTATAATTTTATTATCAAGCCTGGTGAATGGAAAAATAAATAAAAGTGTTTAATGATAATAATGATGATGATACAGACAGATATTATTAAATAGTTTTTCTATCAGAAAGTATTGTTTAATAATAAGGTTGAAATTATACCTATTAGAATCTTCCAACTCTTAGAATCTTCGCTGTGATAATATTATTACTTGAAATAAAATTAAATTCAAATAGCCTAGCGCCATCTATTGTTTTTTTGTTGGAAATTGGTTCAAGTAGTAAGCGTAAGTTTCTAAAAGATGGCGTTAAAGTACTATTTGAATTTTATTGTTCTTTTTAAAAAATTCAAAAAGTTTTTCTCCGCTATCTCAAGAACCGTTTTGGGCGATCTTCAAGCATTCCCTGGCACACTCTTCTTATAAACTTTTCTTGATCTATATTATCATCACATACTGCAACTGCAAAATTCAACATATGGATTTCCCAATTATGTTGGGGTCGGCTTCCGGTCTAACCGGATGCAGCTCAATACCAGTATTTAACATGGAGCAACTGCTTATCTGACCTCTACAACATAGTAGGGTAGGGTTGTTCACGATACCTCTTGGTAAGACTGGTTCTGGCTTCTGACGACTACTGCCAAAGATCTACGATTGACAGCAGGCTATACGTGCTTTTCGAGTGGATTGGTCACCCATCCACGGCCCAACCTAGGCAAGCGTAGCTTAACCAAGTTCGATCTATCAGTACGACTTTACTTACCCACGAGCTCTTGATCTACATCATTATCAGCTAATTATTATGTTTTCTTTTAACATTTACAGCATTCATGGAGCCAGATCATCTGGGGAAGAGATTTAGGCGGAAACGCTCGACGGAGGCGAATTCTAGGCGGAAAAGAGAAGCACCCTACGTCATATACCCGGAGATTCTGGTCATCGTGGATTATGATGGCTATAGGTAAGGTTTTATGCAAAAATAAACACTTAGTAAAAAAATTGCCTAGTTGAATTTGGACATAAATTATTATCGCGGTTCTATTACCATTAAAGGTTTTATTGAAACAATCCACTTACATATTGTTCATAAAAATAGCAGAAATCCCTGAAAAAAGCAGAGAATACACATGTCAACTGCTTTCAAAATTATTAAAATAATGTGTTAAATTGTTAAACGAAAGCTTCTATTTACAAGTAGCCTTAGCCTCCATAGGTTTAGGCAGTCTTAGGCTGGGCTTATACTTCGCTGGCCAGGCGTGGCCCATACTCAGCCAATGGTGTGCAAAGAGGTTTCCCATAAGTACTTTGGGGGCTGGAGAATTTTATTTTTAACTGAATTATTTCAGGTTACACGGAGGTGACAACGTCCAGATCAAACGTTATTTCGTGTCGTTTTGGAATGGTGTAGACCTTCGATACAAACTCCTTAAAGGACCCAGAATACGGATATCCATCGCCGGTATCATTATTTCTAGGGTGAGTTCAATGCTGAGCTACTTTTAATTAACTTTATTGACATAGTTTAAGATTTGTTTTTCTTTGGCAAAATTATTTCTCGTGTTTCAAAATGCTTTTAGTACCTACTTAGTTTTAATTATGTCCATTAGGTAATTAACAAAAAATATTTTCACAAGAAAACTAAATCATACCTACAGTTTGATGACATTTTAAAATAGGATTCAAAGTTAAATATATCTACAATTTTTATTATCGTCAGGACAATTAAGTACAATCAAGGGCATGGGAATAAATTAAGAATTCAACATCAATTTAAAATCAACCATCTCATCCGTCTCTATGCAAAGCTCTTCCAATAATGTCTTTTTAGATTTAGGATACGCTTCTAGTATTGCATCTAACATGTCACTGCAGATTCTCTTGCGTTTTCTAAATAAACAAAGTAAATAGGTCTATGAGAAAAATAGTTTTTTACGCCAAAGGTTTCATGGCTCATACAATGACAAAACATTTTGATTAGTTTATATTAGGAATTGACTAATATTGACCTTTCTTGTTGTACAATTTTCAAAATAATCTCTAAAAGGATTACCTATGTAAAAATAGGTCTTTAGACAGCATCAATATAGACATAAATTAAGTAGGTACCTACTTACCTGTATTCTTTCAACAGTTTTTCATGCTCAGTAACTAGAATTTTCTTTTCCTCTGCACTCATAACCTCTGTGGAGGATTTTAATACTACCAACTTTTTTTCTGTGGCCTCTATTCTATTTTTAATTTCATCAATTTTTGTTTTTGCTGAATCAGTGGTTGGTGTAGAGATTAGGGTTTTAAAATTTATGTCAACTGTTTTCAAAGCATTTGTTTTCTCTGCTAATTCTTTTGTGAGAGTTTTGAAAAGTTCATCATAATCTTCAAAAAAAAAAATGTTTTAGTAATAGGAACCCAGTGCCTAGGCACATACTACAATTATAAATAATAATACTGATACTGAACCTGTTGCATCCCCATCTTCAACTACAGTTTCAGTTTGTATAGCAGCGAAAACTTTTTGTTTTCCATACAATTTACACTTTATTTTCCCTGCTTCACTCAAAGCATCTAACGCTTTCTGAATTGCTGACTTTGGGAAAGCTCCGCGCAAATTAACTGTTACGTCCGCACAGGAATACGGGCGATTCGTATCTACTAAGTATTTTAACACTGCTTCACTAGCCATTTCGATAAAAATATTGAATATATTTTTTTGAATTGCTTGCGGTTTTTAAAATCCCGCCATTAATGTTCAAAATTCGATTAGATTTCGATTCGATTTTGTTGTTTGATTGACATGACAGTTGATTTTTTATTGCCAATGCAAAGAATAATATTAGTGATGAGCGTAATATCGATTTAGTGACATGTAAAATCAATAAAGTTTTAATATTGACATTTTATGTCTAAAATTCTGACGAATGATGACATAAAGCTATAAATTATAAAGGAATAATAAAAAAAAAAAAAAAAAATTTCATACTATTTATTTTAAATTAACATGCATGGAATACATCATTTAAAATAACGCTCAATCTTTATAAGTAAGATTATGTGCGCTATCGATCACGTCTTAGTATTAGGTTGCTCACACACACGGCAGGTCTTTGTCTGATAGTGGATCCACACGTACGCCGGCTTCCGAGTTTTTAACTGTAAAATAGGTTTTTAGGATGTTTTTTACTTGTCGAGGTTTCTTATTAATACAAACTCATCTTCACATGGGAAATGTCTTGGGTCAAGATTATTATTCATTTAATGTATGTACGTAGGTACGGTCACCAAACGAGTATAGTTATAGTTAAAGTTTACTTAAAAGCCGATGGGTGTTTATGAATAAAATAAAATACAATTAATAGAAAATAAACAGTTCAATGATTTAATTAATTTTCATTTGAAAGCCTCCATTGGTTTCTCAGTAAACTTCAACTATTCCCGGCGACATGGATACTTATCTCTTTTGGTGACTGTACATACCTGTCTTGTTTTAAATTAATATCAAGTTTAGGGTATATTTTGTGTACTTAAGAGCGCCCTTCCCCATCGAACGAACTCCAACGCGAGCGTGGTTGAAAATGTTTTTGTTTCAACTAACGCCAAGCTCGAAAACAAACGAGTGAGTGAGAACGCGATAACATCACAGGAAAATTGCCGCACGGAAATTTCACAAAACTTGTTCCAGGACGTACGTGTTTTTAAAAAAGCTTTACAAGTGTTTGATTAAAATGTTTGTAAATTAGAATCTCCGTTACATGTGCAAGGTTTCTATGAAACTGTTTTTATAATTTTTCAATGAGGTTGTGCATTATGAACGGCCAAAGTTCAAGCAAAATTGTGCAAAAAAAAAACGGATTTTCGGGAGTGTTTACTGAATTTGTTTCTTAAAAGTTTACTTTTGACTTCATACAAACCTAGATTTAAACCACAAGATACCCGTGTGTTAAAAATATTTGGAAAATAATTTGTTATAACGCCGTAATTGCGTACGAGCGTTTGTAAGGGAAATATGACGGGATGGGCGCCCTTAATCGTATTCCCTACGTAGCTGAAATGTCTTTAATCCAGTCTCAATATAAATATATAACTGGATGTCAACATTTACTGTATTCATAATAATTATCCATGTCCGTATGGTGTCGGACATAAAGAATGGCACCATCCCATATCTTCCCGTGGCGTGGGTGTCGTAAGAGGCGACTAAGGGACTCACCAGAGAAAGGGCAGCAGCGTTCTTTGTGCCTTTGTAACAACCATACTGCGATCGGCAACCCGCCTGCCAAGCGTGGCGATTATGGCAAAACCCCCCCCCCCTTTGGGGGAAGCCTATGTCCAGCAGTGGACGTCTTTCAGCTGAAGACGAGCTGAGAAAATAATTATCCATAGCCGTTTGTTTAGTATATTAGGTATATTACCTTCAATTTTGAACTTTATAGATTGTAGACACAAATGTTTATTTCAAATGAAAATAAATATTAAAAAATACTATTTAATACCCTTATTAACATAAATGTAAACTATATTTGACTTAAAGGAGAAAAGTAGGTAGGTACATTCTAAGCCATATAGAAATAAACCTGAACGGGCCAACTGGCGAGCAAGAAACATTGAATTAATTTGTATAAATTAAAAACACCTGCAATATTAATGAAATGAATGGTGGTTATTTAATTGTTACGGCATAAAATCATGTGAATTTGTACCTGATACCTGACGAAAACAAAAACATAAGGCGGCGAGTGGAACAAGTTTTGTTACCAACTTGCGAAATTAAAAAAAAAAACTGATCCTCAAGGTTAGGAAAGTTACCTGGAAACAAGATTATGACCTGTAAACCTTTAGCACATTTTATGTGACTAATAAGTCTCCTTGGATATTTTATATCTTCGCTCCTTCAATTAATAAAGTAACGTGACGCAAGAACTTATTACTTTATCTATACTACCTACTAGATAATAACTGGATACCTACCTACTTGCTGGATATCTCTGAAGATTTTTGCTCACTCTGTATGCAAACATTCGAGAATACAAACTCAAATTCAAACGATAAGTTACTTAATGTTAGTGTTTCTTTATTATAATATGTAGGATAGTTGGTTTGTGTACAAAACTTGAAATCTGTACCCGCCACTCAATCTAAATTCCAGGGTCGAGATGCTACACCATACCTTGAAAGAAATCGTGTTGGACGAGATGCGATAGACTCGGCAGCAGCGCTCACTGACATGGGCAAGTATCTGTTCAGAGAGCGACGATTGCCTGTCTACGACATAGCTGTTGCCATCACCAAGTGAGTTAATTACTGGTTTATATAAATAATCGTGTCATAAATATAAATATCCTATGCCGATTTCGGCTAACGTGATAGTTTCGGTTTCAATAGTCATGCTCGTGTGCTCCAATGTGGAAAAGTTTTGCCAGACGTGTGTTATAAAACTGGACTACCGATTATTGCATATTCCTTTTAAATGGTAAGGTTACCAGAAAGAGACAGCGTTCCCTTTCGTGAAATAGACAAACAGTTTTACTACAGGATATACTTACCAACTCCTGTCATGATTACGTTTTGGAAAGGGATTGGTGATCGCAGTGCCTTTTGATTTATCAGCGAGAACTGCTGTTTAACTTTTTAATTATCTATTTTAAGTAATGTCTGCCTTTCAAAGGTTAGCAATACAATTAGAAATAATTAAATGCGACGTTTTGAACTATTTCCACAGTCGTTCTACCAGTTTAGGCAGTGTTTCTTAATATTTTTATAACGCTAATCTGAAATAATTGTATACTTTGTTGCACATAATTTATGTAACAAAAGAGTTTTATTTAAAAGTGTTTTAATTTAAATAAATTATGGGCACAACACTGAAATGGAAATTAAACAACAAGAAGGCATCTAATCATCCCAATAGACAGACATAATCATTATGGAGAACCTATTTCAAAACAGTGTGACAACCATATTTCGTGAGAAAGTGAGAACATTAGGTATACTTATTTATTTAAATTTTATTGCATTCAAACACATGCGAATACAACTTTATGCAAAATAGATAAGTAATAATATTACCAAACTGTGTTTCAATTAGAATTCAATAAATATATTATTTTTTTCTGTGTCGAGATTATAACAAAAGTTTGTGCTAATGATGTCATTGTCATAATGTTTTGTGTAAGACACTTAACAGCATTTTATAATAAAACTGTATTTTATTGTCCACGCAATACTTACAGGACAGAAGGTAAGATGGTACGTATACTTATCTTTACTTTCAAATGATAATTTAGCGCCATTATTCAAAGTAATTACTGTATAAAGTACGGACTATGGTCTTGATATAGTTTTAAGACGAGATAAGGTGAAGGTCAAGGATTTATTATGAAGACGAGGTAACTAATTTGACCAACAGGTATGACATGTGCCGACGTCGCAAGGGTGGTCGCTGTACAAAAGGCACCGCTGGTAAATTTATTTTAAAACAAACGTTCATTAGGATGGTGTTGTCAAAAGGCGCGGCATTAACCGAAGCTTCAGAGTGAAACATTAATTATTTGCTTCATTTTTTTTATTTATGAGGTAAAGGATTTGGTAATGGCGCTGAATATTTAAAAAGTTACACTATACAATAATTATAGTCGCTTGCACAAGACGACGTTTTTGTACTACGAAACTATTTCGGTTTTATTTCATTTCGTACTTGAAATGAGATGAACCAAAATGTTACCGACCCATCGTAGGATTCAGTAGAAAAACAGGAAAATATAGCATCTTATTGAGTTTTATTCTTTCCATACAATTTCAGACTAGACATGTGCAGAAGACAATTTCCCAACGATGCGTGCAATAGAGGGACAGCAGGTAGGCGTGTTACTGAAATCTTACATTTTCCAAAAGCACGCCTTTTTCATCAAAGTCCCTCACCTATTTGTTCACAAAAACACTTTGGATCCATAATCCACTTGAATATACCTTTACCCAATTCCGTGATGTCGTATGTATTCGCACCTTGTGAATAATATTCTGTCTTTTCTGCAATTATTTTCTTCTAGATATATTGTAAATCTTTCTGAATGCATCATTTTAGATATATCTAGATGACGTTGTAAATATATCTTCTTCCATTTTATGTAGTTTGATCATAAAAATGTTTATTGTATTTTATTATGTCTACGTTGTCTCTACGACTCTATCTACTTATCCTTGATAAATTTGACTAAAATATTTAGCCTTTATTTTCATTGTCATGTATTGTTTTCTAGATACTCTCTAACTTCATCGTCATATAAAATGACGCCAGAGTACGTAAAATAACAGTTATAATTTAGGCATGAAAATTGCTTTTAAAATTAATTAATAGCATGTATGTATTTTTATATAGTCATTAATTGTTTTCTTCAGTTCGGGTGATTCTTTATAATGATTACGTACAAGAATGTGTTAAATTAAAATTGAACTGCATATTCATATTTCGGAGGTACCTAAAATAAAATATCGGTTTAGTAATATTAATAATCGACTTACTAATATGTGACTGAATAAAAAAATGTTTGTTCACGTCACTAACGGGGCTTGATGACAAATGTCAATTCCTCTGTAGAAGTAAAACAGGAACTGACGTCAGGGTCAGGAAGTGAGGCGCGGGAAAATTTAACACATGGTGGTTAGACTATTTTTTAATATTTTTCTAAAATTAATTTTATTGGTACAAGTTGCATGTTAATTTTATTAATTAGCTATTAAAATATGCACTTTTTTAATCTTACTGCATGCTTCTGAAAATGTTTCAATACCTACTAATAATGATGAATGGTGACTTTAACACAGCTATGTTTGCAATGCATGTTTTGTGTACCCTTTTTATCCTCAACACTTCACTGTGAGTATTTTAAGCATATATTTAAGTATTTCTTGTGTCTACACACCTTTTCACGCATCGATCATCGAACTGTAAGTAGCCTTAGCTCTATGATAATTATTTATTACCTCTTTTTACCTAAAACTCCTTAGTCCTACGATCACGCATTCATTGTTCAATATTCTTGTACTGTTTTGGAACCTTTCCTTCTTTTGAATCGATTTTTTCGCCTATAGTATACCTACCTACTGTAAGTAAATTGACAATGAATTACTTAACTTAACTTTTTCTAAAAATAAAATTAAATCTAATCTCTAAATGCGGCCGTGAGCCAAATAAGATACTGTAAACGCCAATCCCTCCTTATAAATTTAATTAAACCATTTTTTTAATTACAACTCTAAAACATTATTTCAATGTACCTACAGGGTTCGCGTACGTCGGCGGCGCTTGCGTGGTAAACAAGAGACTCGAGAAGGTGAACTCGGTCGCCATCATTGAAGACACTGGCGGCTTCTCGGGTATCATTGTCGCTGCTCATGAAGTCGGACATTTGTAAGTTTTTATATTTCTATTGGTCGGGAATAGGTACAGTCCGATTCAAACAACGGTTGTGTGAAGTGCGCTACTACCTGCGCAGTAGGTACCTCGCCTCTGACCCCCGGTGACACGTGAAATTGTTACTGTACAGCCACTCGACTCGAGTTCAGAGCCGCTATAAAGTTTGAATCGTACCATACTTTCAGGTTTTCGGTTTACGGTTTTAAAAATGCCTTAAGAGTAACATACCTGGCGCCCAATCGCCTGTTTTGAAGGCCCAACCAAATTTTTGATCCTCTTCCTTCGTTTTGACAGGCAGGTTATAGGATAAATACTTTTTTATTATCCCTCTGAGCCAGGTTGAATTTTGCCAGACTTTTATACCTAGTAGGTGAGCTTTTTATCCGTGGAATAAAATTTACGTCTGACAACAATGATTCCAAATGAACGCTTACGCTAGTACCTACAGAGATACCAACTTATGTGTGAAATGGCTGTTTTTGGAACTAATACTTTGTAAGGTCATCCTTTGTCTGAATTTTAAAGTGAAAGTGCCAGGGTGGCCCACGAAATTCAAATATGCTTACGTTTTTTGCAATTTTCAGCCCAGTAGTAGTTTCAGTTTTTAGTCTAGTTGTATGGTAATAAAAAAATCGCGGGAATAACAAATATTTACAGAAATATAAAAAAAAAAAAAATATAATTCTGTAAATACATATTTATTACAATACAACCAGATAATGAGTTGCAAATTGCAAAAAAAACGTAAGAAAATTTGAATTTCGCGGGCTGCCCTGGTGCATCCCCCCTAAGTTTGTTGACAAACAGCGGCACCACTCATTTCACAGATAAATAAGTTGGTATGGAGAAACTGCTCAAAATATGTTCGCAGATTAAAACTACTACGTTTAAAAAGAAATTCGTCATTACTAATTGTCTGATATCGATCATCGTTCAGGTAGGTAGTAATTTGTCCGTAATCATTGTCTGGTATCGGTCAAAATTCAGGTAGACCAGGTACTAATCATCAACTAACTTACTTTGATCATCTTTCAGACTAGGAGCCGTACACGACGGCAGCCCCCCACCCTCCTACCTCGGCGGCCCCGGCGCTGAGAAGTGCCGGTGGGAAGACGGATACATCATGTCAGACTTACGACACACTGAGAAGGGATTCCGGTGGTCTCCCTGCAGCGTGCAGAGTTTCCATCATTTCTTGAAGTGAGTAGAAGCAATGTATTTACGAATACTTAGGTTAATTAGCATTATTGTGATGATAGTCGCTTTTACAGACAAGTTTGGAGGGTACGAATATTCCCGATCAGTAACAAACTTTTTGTAAAAAAGTTTCGATCGTTCACAGTGTGTACGAACGGGATATTTTTTCGATTATTTCAATTATTCCCGTTCATTAACACTCCGTCAAAATATTATTATTGTAATTACTGTAAAACATATACATAGGTATTAGATTTTTTGTGTTGCAAAATCCCTGGTAAGCTGATTTAATAGTAAAAAACAAGTACCTAGTTCGTGATTTTGATGTCAACAGTGTTAACGACAGGGATGTTACTGAACGGAAATAATTGGAATAATCGAAAAAAGGTCCCGTTCGTACACACTGTGAACGATCGAAACTTTTTTTTCCCGATCGTCAACAGTGTTGACGACGTGGTGTTACCGATCGGGAATATTCGGGAGGGTAGAGGTAGAGAGGAGAACTATCTCTATGTATCAAAAAATGTCCGTTAAAATGTGATAAATAAGGGTGGCGCTACATTCGCGACCGGGTAAAAATTTTCTAACTCTACATACTTCAATCCGTGAGCAACTGCTACATTCATACCATACCCTGTCTGTGCCCTGTTTGTACGCTAGCGCCATTTTGGCGGATTTTGGTACTGTTATTTACCGCATAAAGGTGGACACTTTTTCAACTTTCTCCCCCATATAAGAGATAGTTCTTCTTACCTTTATTTACCTATAGACCAGATAGTTACTGTCATCATTGTGAGGTGACTTTTGGGAGACTTTTTTCCTAGCCTATGCTGTCCCACAGCTGGGCTAAGACCTCTCTGTCCCTCCAGAAACTTATAGTTTAAGTATATCGAATTCGTTATTAACTTTCACGTACGGTCACCAAAAGAAATAAGTATCCCATGGTCGTCTGATACAGGTAGTTAAAGTTTGCGTAAAAACCGATAGATGTTTTAGAAACAGAGATAAACTGTTCGTTATTTTTTTTTTTTTACGGTAAACCAAGTACCTAAGTATTATTGTTTTTAAGTACCTATGTACAATAATTATTTACAAGAATAATAAAAAAGATTTAAATTAAAAAACAATTTCATTTAAATTATTAAATTTAATTCGAAAACATCCATCGGTTTCTAAGCCTGGCTGTCTCCAGAAAATGCTGTTACCAGAAAGAGACAGCATTCTCTCGCGCGAAAAGAGAGCTCCAAATGGGCTTCACTAGACGTGTCTTCTATTTTTTCACAAGTTTCTTGACTCTAAATAAGTACTACAATAAATTACAGCGGTGACACAGCGACTTGCCTATACAACTCACCGCACGAAGATGATTCTCTACCGCGAGTATTGCCCGGACGTTTGTTGACGTTAGACGCACAGTGCCGAAAGGATAGAGGGACGAGGTAAGCTCAACACGTGTTTTAACGAGATTGGATCAAAGTCAATGTCAAATTGTTTATTTAAAATTAGACTACTTTTGAATGTAATATAAAAGAAAAGAAAAAGAATAGAATCTAGATTCAATACGATGTCGTATGGAGAAGAATGAGTAAGAAATTCCATAGGTACTTACTAATTGAAAATATTTTGTGTACAGGAATTATACAATTACATGTGAATACGACGTACCTTGCATAAAAAGTACAATATTAGAATATGCACAAACTATTACCAATAAAAAAATGAAAATTATGTGGGTAGATACTTCACATAATTATTTAAACATATTAAAACTGTACAGCACATCAAGCCATACTAAACTGAAATTTTCTCAATTGAATATGAACCTTATTCTATTGTTATAAAGTTGAAATCTATCAAAGAAATTTGATACATTGTTGTAGCTTGATGTGTTGGCCATTGTGGTTCTCGCCGATAAATAAAAAAAGTACTTATGTATTTGTTATGTTCTTTCCTTTTAATTTCAGCGCATGTTTCAAGGACGAGCGAGTATGCGCTCAGCTGTTCTGTTTCGACGCGGCGAGTGGGTACTGCGTCGCTTACAGACCGGCCGCAGAAGGATCGCCTTGTGGCGATGGACAGGTATATATGACCACTAGATATTGACCGCGACTTTCTGGCTGGAGGCCTGAAATTCACTTTAGGGCACCATAGGAAAGTCTGGTAAGCAGCCAACAAACTCCTAGGTAGACAAGAGAGATGCCATTCCGAAAAAAAAAACAATTAGAAGTCAATTTTCTTACACATATCTAATTCTTATGATAATAAAATGTAGCCCTCAGCTCAATATAACATATATAATAGCACTCAGGGATAACGTAGCTTCCACAGGTATAGATAGACCTAGATAACGCAAGAGCAACTACTTCGCGTGCCTAACTTACGATAAAAAATCGTAAGTAAAAAAAAATTAAGTAAACGATTCCTTCCATCGGTAATTCATTTTGTGATTAATATTATGCGTAATTAATTTAAAAAACAATTATCTTTAATCTAATACCCTTTGAATACCTGGTAATAAGGAAATAAGGAATAATAAGGAAAAACAAAACATTCGTATTACATTGTGACGTCCAAAAAATGGCACGCTTTGTTTTCATACAGATCGTGATACTTGCGTTATCTAGGTCTATCTATATCTGTGGTAGCTTCCTACTAGCGAAATATTGTTTAGAGAGGAGATTAACGCGTTTAAACAAATATTAGTTACATTTTCATTCATGAGTTATGACCGTCATGAGAGAAAACGTCTAATGACGAGTTCTATAATAATCTTCAATCCTCGCCTTAACGACTTACATGTCCTGGTTTTCAAGTTGTGGACTTTGAGGGTATGACTATGGGGTATTTCACCAAAAAAATCTAATTAGCCTGTCCGATAGATTTCCAAAAAATATTGGACACGTGTTTTTTCTTTTTTCACGTAAACAAAAAATGAAGACAATACAGTGTGTCGAAAATTCTTGTGACATCACTATGTCAGTACACTTTTACTGGCGAAGTGACGTCACAAACCCCCACTCATGATCTTTGATGCGTTTTATTTTCGTCAGTTTTTATTGATTTGATAAAACAAAAAATACGTATCCAATATTTTTCGATAATCTAACTGACGGACTAATTTGATTTTTCTAGTAAAATACCCTAATGCAAGGTCCACACTTTACGCGGCTTATACAAAGGGTCTGTCCTTAATGTTCTAGGCGATGCCTTAGATCGAACCAACGAACATAAGTTACTCTAGACTCAGTTGTAACATCCAGTTGTAACATCCAATTGTAACATGAGGAAACCTGAATTTTTTTTTTTTTTTTTTTTTTTTTTATTATTTTTTTATTAATATAAATTCTTCTCTGTATTAGTAGAGCATATGCCCTGCAGTGGGACAATAATGGGCTATTATTATTATTATTATAAAGGTAATAAATTCACCATTATTTTAACATAACTAACCCCATAAATGATTTACTTTCTTCCAGTATTGCATTAACGGACGATGTATAACCGAACACGAGAACATAATTCCGGACTATTCACAACACACGCCGAGTTACGTGCGTCCTGAAACGAGCCCGTTCTACGGAAATATTACCAGGTGTGTATTATTATAAAACTGATTGTGAACGTTATAAATGTGATAGTTGAAATTATAAGTGTGATAGTTAAAATTATAAGAGTGATACTTAAAATTATAAGGGTGATGCTTAAAATTATAAGTATGATAATTAGTATTATTACAGTGATATTTAGTGACATAGTCGCTATAATTATTTTTAATAGATTGTTATTGTATTAAGTTTGTTAACTATTTAAATTATGAATTATTATTAGTTATATTTTACATACTTTCATGAATATTGTGTGTGAAATGTTTAACATACAACCATACCAATACCAACCACAAACCAACTCAATATAGTCACAGCACTGGCCAAGCCAATGAGAACACACCACATTCTCATTGCAACCAGTATGTGTACATACAGGGGCACACATTACTAATACTGTATTTCTTTAACACGTAGTTACGATGGAACGACACAGCCGTACGTAGCTAGCACATCTGCGCCACCTGCACAAACCCCAAAATTTTATCGAAAGAGCACAGAATACACTACAAAATCAACAACAACATCAACAACAACTACTACAACAACAACTACAACAAAACCTACAACAGAGAAACCATACTTCCAGTTTACAACAAGAAAACCATACCAATTCTTCACTGAAAAGACCACGACAAAGCAGCCCAGTTCGAGCGTCACCTACCCTCCTTCACTAAACAAATACTCAATCACATCAACGAAAAGTCCTTACGATTTCAAAGATTTTACTACTAGACAATCAACGCCAGTTTTGAGTACGAAACGAGGGTTCTATAACAAGGATGATTTCGACGGCTTCTTTAGACGGTCGACAACTAAAAGTCCTTACCAAGTCAAGAATGTTAAGCCAGTCTTTAAAATTGGGACGTACTACTCTCAAGCAAAGTCCAGTGACAATTCTATTCGACCTGATGCAAACTCACAGCAAGTGCAAATTGAACCAGCGAGGTTCACGTTCTCTTACCGAAGGAATTTGACGAGCGGGGAAATAGTACGACAATAGATTGCCAATTATTGGTAAGAATGGACGATGGATGATCATTCTATTTCATATGTCGACATAGATTTCTTATTTCGTGTCACGACTTGTGAATGTTGTTATGGATTGGATTCAATAACTGTTTTTTTTAGAAACTGGTTGTATGCCAAGTTATGGTATAACCAAACTTTTGGCCTGTTTTGACGTCTGAATAATTTATTTAATTGTTATATTTATCAGATGGCATGTTCGGCCACGGTAAAACAGGCCTGTAATGATATATTTTTTAAAAGAAAAACTATATTCTTAAATAAAATACAATGCGATGAAGATGAATCCACCCTAAAATCACAGCACAAATACATATTCCTTAACTCTTTACTCCTAAACATGGTCTGGAATGACATCATATTATTAAGGTCAGCAAAGAGCAGTAATATGTCCGAGTAGTTAGTCATTGATTTAACTGATAATCAACTAAAATAGATTAATAATAGATTTGAAAGTTGCGTGCAAGATACGCAATTGTGCAATTTTCAACTCTATTTTTATTTCTTTTTGTTTTTTTTATCAATTGATCAATACAAACTGATCGAGCAAATTGCTGCTTCATCTGCTGACCGTTATGTACATAAATACTTCTACATACATATCGAATATCTTCCACAACCTACTTCAAACATTATGGATACATTACCTACATCTACATTGTACATATACCTACTCTTACTTCTAAGTTTTGTGCCATACCTATGTTTGCGCTACCTATGTTAATATTATCATTTCTTATTTTACTATTGTCATTTGTTTTCCTAAATGCAGGTACTCTGATAATCATAAGCATGTGTATTTCAGTCTTTATTTACAGTATTTATATTCCTAAATATCATACCTCTGAAAAATTATTCTATTGTATACAATTTTCAGAATAATTTTCTTCTTACATCATTGTGTAAAAAAAATCCCGTCATTTCTAATCAGTTATTTTTTCTAACAGCCGCCATTAACAATAAGAGCGGGCCGAGCCTTGAAGACTGTCTCACTGGAGCGACGCGACTTCCCCCCACGACCCTCAAACGGCGACTATCCGCCCGGGTACAGGGCAGTCCCGGTCCAGTCTCAAACACATTACAGATTGTGAACCGCACACTACCCGTCAACGAACATCACCTCTATAATTCGTATAATTTTAATATCAAACGTGTAATACTCGATAGGTAATTTTGAAAATAATGGTATCTGTAGGTCTAATTGTAATAAAAGCAAGCAGACTGTTATTTGCTTGTTTTTATTCCCAATATCAAACTCGTAGCTAATAGATACGGGAGTGTGCGTATTGTGTGTGAAATAAATTGTGTCCGAAGACAATGCTTTATGAAAGTGTCGGACACAGTTCCGTGAGTGATATTACAATGTGATTGTGTTATTAATGAACTTATAAGTACACTAGAATATTAGAAACGTTAGGAACAGAATAGTCCAAGTGTCCTGCGGTCGTCCTTTACTTGGATAACGAGAAATACTCTTAGCTTTGAGTTAAAAAGGTTGTAAAATATCATCAATGTTACATACAATAAAAGAAACTGCCACGAAGTGCCTTTTATACAGTAATTATTAAGAAAATAATGTTAAAATAAGATTTATTTTTTTATTTTATTTTTTTGTTTTAAAAACTGACTTCAAGAGAGACTGGTTCGCGGTCTTCTGAAATTAGGTTTATTTTCTTATTTTTTAAGTAATTTTTACATTTTACAAAACTTCAATTAGATATTTTGTTCTTATGAAAAATTCAATTTGTTATAATTTAAGCTGTTTTAATGTCTAAAATTATTTATGAAGAGATATGAAATCTATAATAGTTACCAATAGTGTAAAAAATTTATTTCGGTTGTATGGAGATCACATGCCTGGAGATCAGTGATATTGTAACTTTGACATCACTTGCCGTTGATATAACTAAGTATTTATTATATTCAAACTATTTATTTATGTATGAAGTTCTTTTTTTTCTCCAAACTGTCTAAATTTTAAGGAAAAAATATAGAAAATAATGAATACGGAATTTTAGTGGTTTTATTTACCATAATCTACAACACGACGTGACATAACTACCCTTCTCCTTGATTTGAAATGGCAACACATGTAGATAGCATGGTGCTAGCCTTCTTTTGCAAAGAACCTATATTTTTCTAATGGTAGAAATATTTGAATAGAAACAATTTTTTCCCAACACCTTTTATTTCACCACCATTCATAAAAACACGCTTATTCCAACTAAGTATTACAAAACCATAAATAATAAAAATTGTTTACTAAACGCAAACAAATGAACACAGATATTGCACCAAGGATTGTGCAGGCACAATACATATACTACAAAATATACAAAACATCATACTATTTAAAATAAACGCTTTTCAATGCACTGTAAACTTAGTACATATCCGATATTTGAAAATCGAACATTCTAAATACACTAGCAGTCATTACATATTGTAAATAGGTTTGAAAAACAAAAAAAAAATTACATTCCTTCAACATAAAATTAGTAGGTATTATCATAAAAGAACCAATTTATTTCCACTCAGGGAACTTTTTTTGTTTTAAATCTCGACTTTGTTTTAAAATATTGCCCAGAGTTTCTAAATAAAAAGGTTCATAATGTAATTACCCTTTTGTGCCTAATGGGGCATTCGGAGTAGCACCGACATGTTTAAATACAATCTTGGCTAACATTCCGACAGACAGACAGAACACAAGACCTGCTGGCATGAACTTCCTGCCGTTGTAATACCTGTAATTAAATTTAAATTGGATTACATTTCCTGTGTAAAAATAGTCTTGACTCATGTAGAATGGCGTGGCGCGGTGCATGCGCGAGCGAATCCCGTACCCCCGCCCATAGGTCAGTCGAGGAACACCGTGGTGGTTTTAGCCGGTAGGAGTCCGGCACACCCTCCCGTCTTCCCCAGACGGGGGACAGTCCATGAGGATTTCCCCACGTTAAAAAAAAAAGGTGTCTATAGTCGCAGTACTTACAAAAAAAATTTGGTTGTCTGTAAAGTCGGTTTACTGACGATAGTTGAACGTGACAACGCGAAAGAATCATTACCTTTATAGCTGTAATTATCGTTGCTATAAACAATTGACACCACATTCACTTTTCACTTGGAACGCCTCAGAGCGAGGTAACGCCGCAGAGCGAGGTAACGCCGCAGAGCGAGGTAACGCCGCATGACGTCATGTAACGCCGTAACGCCGCATGACGTCATGTTTTTTCGTGCGTGCAGCCGGCTCTATCGAATTATAAGACGTTGTCACGTCAAAAGTTTGTGACTTGAAATAATGTGTAAATCCCTATTCTACATACATTGCATTGCCAACTGATGTAACCTATTACAGTTATTTTTAAAGTGACCATTCCTCTTCATAAAAGTCCTACGTATATTTGCCAAAATATTTAAATAAAGGCCACAGGTTAACTAATAGTACCTTTGGAACAGATACTCCATAGGAAAAAGATGGATACCTAACGCTATAACTACCTACAAAAATATTACGCTCTAAAGCATATATACTACGTCGTCTGCCGTGGTGTCGGACGATCAGCTGCGTCATTCAAAGCAACGCCAGGGCTCTGTCTATGCTAAAAAATTATTACACAAAAGAATAGGTAAGTAACTGAAATTCAGATTTTTACATATATTTTTAAATGTATTTATTGAAAATGACAAAAATGCCTCACTTTAAGATAATGATCAATGAACTGTTTTACCCCCCCGAAATTTTGGAATTAAGAGCGACCTTGCCCATCGAACGAACTTCAACGCGAGCGTGATTGAAATTTTTTTTGTTTCAACCAACGCAAAGCTCGAAAACAAACGAGTAAGTGAGAACGCGATAACATCACAGGAAAATTGGCGGGCGGAAATACGTGTTTTTGAAAAAGCCTTACAAGTTTTTGGTAATAATGTTTGTAATTTAGAATCTCCATTACATGTGCAAGGTTTCTATTACGCTGTTTTTTTTACTTTTTCAATGTATGAGTGCATTATGACCGGCCAAAGTTCAGATAAAATTGTGCAAAAAAGCTGATATTCGGACGTGTTTACTGAATTTGTTTTTCAAAAAAGTATATTTTTGGCTTCATACAAACCTAGATTTAAACCACAAGATACCCACCTGTGTGTTAAAAATATTTGGAAAATAATTTGTTATAGCGACGTAATCGCGTACGAGCGTTTGTATGGAAAATATGACGGGTTGGGCGCTCTTAAGTGGGGTAACTTGGCGACTACACTCGAGTGAACACGTGCCAACCGACTGAATTTTGTTCACCCGGGCGAACGCGAGCCGTAGGTACGCAAGCGCGTAACCTTGTACAAGTGACGAAGGCCTGAAAAGGCTGAGGAAAGAATAATTACCTGTATCCCATAAGACCTCCGAGAGCTGATGTGGTGCCTAGCATAAGGGTGTAGTTTGAGGGATCCTGACTTAGCTGATAAGCTCCAACTCCTGGAAATTAAAAATAATTAAAATATTTGTTTGTTGTAACATGCGTTTACACACAAATTAAAGCATGCAAGATCTTAGAAAAGGTATATGAAGTTCGTATGTTTTACCTGGCGAGGCATACAATTTTACATAACTGAACAAAATATATTTTTTGTAAACAAACTGCTAGTTCGAGGCGACGCAAGAAAAGAACACCTGGAAAGACTCGTGGGAGGCCTTTGTCCAGCAGTTAGACACAAGGGGCTAACAAAAAAAAACTAAAAAAGTAAACTAAAGTTGGTTGACACATAGCATATAAGTAGGGTAGCTGTTCCGATTATAACGCATCTTGCTAATTTATGTTTTAGAACAGGCATATTCCCTGAACCTCTTAAACAATCCATTATTACACCAGTTCACAAGGGTGGAAACAGAGACGATGTCAATAATTATAGACCCATATCAGTTTTACCCACTATTTCAAAAATAATAGAGAAACTTATAAATAATAGACTACTTAAATATTTAAATAAATTTGACCTACTATCACACTGTCAGTATGGATTCCGACAAAGTTTATCTACTGAGGATGCAGTAACTGCTCTTACAAGTATAGTAGTAGACAGTCTTGACAATGGAAATAAATGTATTACAGTATTCCTAGATCTGAAAAAAGCATTTGACACCGTCTCTGTTCCGACCCTGGTGAACAAATTAGAACAAGAATTTGGAATAAGAGGTATCCCACTAGACCTCCTTCGTAACTATCTTTCTAATAGAAAACAAAGAGTAAGAGTTGGTGACTATATTAGTGAAGACGCACACATATCTTACGGCGTGCCTCAAGGAAGCGTACTAGGTCCAACATTATTTTTGACCTATATTAACGCCCTCTGTAATTTGAACATCAAAAATGCCAAAATTTTCACATATGCCGATGATACAGCTGTTGTATTTTCTGGGAAAACCTGGAAGGAGGTCAAAGTATTTGCTGAGCTAGGTATGACTGTAATTGCCAAATGGTTAAAAAGTAATTTACTAACATTGAACACCTCAAAAACCAACTTTATATGCTTTAGTATTAATAACCGTACCCAGCCTGTCGAAAACTTTAAATTAAAAATTCATCAATGTGACAATATAAATAATCTGAATTGCAAATGTCCAACAATAGACAAAGTAACACATACGAAATACTTAGGAGTGGTTGTTTTGATCAAAAGCTATCTTGGTACCAACATCTCGAACAAGTTACAAGCAGAGTCAGAAAGCTAAGCTGGTTATTTAATTCATTACGACATGTCGTTCCAAAAACCTTGTATACACGCCACAATTCGTCAAGAAATCTTCTAAATGAAATATATATAGCTCTTGTGCAGCCAGTTTTGACCTACTGCATTCCTGTTTGGGGAGGGGCTAGTAAGACAAAATTCTTAGACGTTGAGCGTGCACAACGAGCATTAATAAAAATAATGTATTTTAAAAAATTGAGATATCATACAGACGAATTATATCAGATCAGTGACCTGCTCTCTGTGAGGAAATTATAAGTATATTATACAGACACATCTTGAAAACGCACAAAAGTTTACCGTTCGACTCCTCCAAATTAACAAAGAGACGAAAGGACAATATTATACAAATTCCCCAAACACGAACTCGCTTTGCTAGAATACAATTACGAAAACGTTCTGCCCAATTATATAATAGGATAAATATGAAAATATACATAATAAAATATATACTAAACAATACCATGACTGTAAAAAATCTTTAATTAGTTGGAAAAAACTTTTGAATTATGACGAAACAAGCACTGTTAACACGTATCATAATGCACGGATATGTCCGCTTGGACTGTTGCATGCAATTGTTTTAAGTATGGTGGATGTGCAATGGCACGTCCTCACCTCGCTACACATGCTGACACACATATTACACGCACGCGCACAAACGCACACACACACACACACACACACTCACACACATACATACTCTCACAAAAATTTTATAATTATGTTATCTATTAATATCGGTATGGAAGAGCGGAGTCTCCCAACACAGGCATTACTTGCTTAAAGGGAGGCTCCAATCACTAAGTTGTTTTTGCAAGTATTGTTAGTGAAATAAATGATTTTAGATTTTTTTTTTATTTGACATGACACATTTACATAGATTATTTCAATTATGAAATTAAAAGATATGCTAACTGGTTTTGATTTCTTTAGACATTTTTTAAGCCAAATAGACAGCTGTAAGCTTATTTTGTCCAACATAGCTGATCTGATTAAATTTCTTATTAGTACGTTGTTAAGATTGGTGCCTTACCTAATATTGAACCGAAAATGAGGCCAGCTCCCAAAGAAGGTACAGATCCTGAAAAAGAAAACAGAATATTTATTGTAAATTCACATTATTCAGTTTATTACACAAGATCTTATGGTGTAGAAAACTACACATTTTTCATGCCTTCATAAAATATTACGTTGATAGCAAAATTTACAGCAACAGCAAGGAAATAATAAATAATGGTAGTTATAATCAAACAATACTCAGAACAATGTAAACTCCATGTCATGCACTTGTAGATATTGGATGTAATGTAAACATTGGTATTCAATTTATATACAATAGTGTTGTCGAAGTTAAACCTACACATTGGATGTAATTACGTGCCTTTAGCATCTTATCATGTGTTAATTTGACATCTTTTGACCCTGACTTATATAAACACCGCTATAAAAATTGTATAAATCTTGAGTATTGTCAATGATGTCATAATTCATGTTTTACGTAAGTATGTTACGGAGTTGTACCTATAAAACAATGGTAAGATAATAGTCATAGAATCTTTTATTGTAAACTGAATGACTGATAAGTTCTTGGTCAATCGTGACAGCCAGGGTAATTTTTACGACTCAGAGTTCATTGCTATTATATCTTATTATTTATAACTACTTGTAATGACGCAACTAACCGTGACTTAAGTTTTTAGTGCAAGTGGCCTTATATTCTCCAGTACATTTTTTTGTTTATGAACAAAAAACAAGTTAGACTACAAATGATTACAAAGATTTAATATGTTTGGCAGAACTTACTTCGTTCTGCCAAAATGTTCAAATCTTTGGATATATAATAGAAAGAAAATCAAGTTTTTAAAAAATCCCAAAAACGGAAGACGGAGTCTTTCAAAACCCTTTTTGAACAGCTCCTAATGTGCAAACTTAAATAATTTATTTAACTGAAGATTTTATAGGATAATATAAAAATTGTATCCATGGCAACATTTTTTCATTTTATTAAATCATGCTCTACAAGTACATACACAATTTATCTTTTAATACAAATCCTTGATAACAGTTTTGAGACTGTGATTATAAACGATAGGTTATTATTAATTTTAGATTTGGTCAGTGGGTCGTCTTAGGAGCGGAGGTGTCACAAAATGATGTTGTGAACATAATTAAGTTTATACCTAAGTATTAATGGCAAAAAGGGTCGAGTATGAGTATCCACTTAAGAATCGGTTTACATTACACTATCCATTCCCTCTCTTATTGGTTAGGCCGTAGATACGTAAAAAAAGATAGTTAAGTACCTAGATATCAAATTGATTTTGAACTGATTACGTGAAAGATAATAAATACGTATGTTACCGCTTTTAAAATATTTTCCAAACCTTTGTACTATTACGCAAATATGCTTTGCATTTTTACATTTGAAGTTTTTTGTAAATGTGTTTAACAAATTTAGGTATGATGAACAACTAACCTGCTTTGGCGTAACCCATTATTCCGCCAGCGGCAACTGTGGCGGCGTAAGCAAAACTCAAAATATCGACACCCATTTTGTACTTTCTATGATTAACTTAAAAGTAATAAGTTTAACACTTTTCGAGTAAATTAAATCAGAATTTTAGTCAACACAAATACGTGCTTTCAGTCAGCTGAGTTGAAGTTTATGTTACATTTTATTTGTCAATTGTCATCGATAAGTCAATTAATTTCGCAGTTGACAGCTTGATTTTAGAGTAGTTTCACTAGAGGGGCTCTAATGGATTTATTTCGTTTTAGTTTTTAGTATGTTCATTTATTCATAGTATATACATATTATATTTTTAAATATTGATATAAAAATAAAAACATTTAAAAATATAAAAAATAGTAGCCCACCGGTTTCGGGAACAGGTCAAGCTACCGGTGGTCAGGGTTCCTGAGAGAGGAATCTCCTAAAAATACGCACCGTGTCCAGGAGTACAGGAATCAAACCGTTGACCCAGCTGCCCAACGAGAGCCTCAGATGTTGGTCGAGGCTCTTGAAAATTATTCCATTGGCCGTAACGGCTATCATTGGCAGTTGCACAATTACTGCTGTATTCATATCCCACATGTCGACAACCTCGCAAGCCAAGTCAAGTTACTTTTAGTGTTATTATTACACTCTCTTATTTATTAAGTGTGTAAATAAGGTGTAAATATTGTACGTAATTGTATAATATTGTTGCGCTTGAATATGAATTGCTTGCTGGCGGGATGAATCTGGGAAGGGCCGGTAACCGTTCAGGCGAAATGAAAGCTTCTTCGGAGTGTTACTTCTTCTTTATTATAATACTGCTGGATTCGGAATATCGAACCACCGAAATTGACCTCCTTATATAGGCTGTTCTGACCAATCACAGCCCTGCAAATTTGCGCTCGACACTAATATTTTGCACACGGCACCATTGTCGCCGTTTGTATGGGGAAACTATTTCAGCCAATTTCTGGTGGTAAAATATATCTTATAATGTTACAAACATTTTCAGCGCATGGGTATTAACTTACTCTAGCTAATTACAAAAAACCCTATTACAATATCTAGATTTTAACCCTTAAAAATAGCAAAAAACTCTTGGCGGTCCTCGTTACGGTAAGGTTTCTCAGTACTTAAACTTATGTGCCACATGGTACATGTGGCGCCGCCAAGTGTGTGGAAATAAAATCACAGGAAATTCTCACTTTATTTGTAGGTACATATAAAAACTTAGTAAATCCTAGATTTTCCTAACTACCATTCTATTTTATTTTATTAAACCCTTAAACTTCTAGGTAAATAAATTACAAAACAAAACTAGCACTTTATTCGATATTTGCCTTAACTACTAACAAGTTTATTCACTTAATTTCTTACAGATCAGCCTCTGAAAACTTATTTTAATACATATTCACTTTAAAGTTATAAGAATGCAACTACACCTTATTTACTTTATTGTTTCAGCACATATAGCTTAACAGGATTACATCTAATTGCTAGCGCCCTACTTTAATATTCAAACAAAACGTATTCCACTTAGTTATCGCACGATTATTAATGTACACTACTTACATGCATTACGAAACATATTCACTTAGTAATTTCATGGTTAAAGCTAACACTATTTTACCTTAATAAAACATAGCCACTTAGTACTTTCACTGTTCATAACTAACACTACTTCCTCGTTATCGAAACACTTTAGCAGTTTCACTTAAAGTTCATAGTTCGTCGCTAACATTCTCCCCCGCGGTGCGCAGCACATCATCCCCTTGCAGCGACGATGACGCAGGAACCAGCACGATGACACGACGCGTGGGCCGGCGCAGCACTCCTCCCGTCGTCCGCACGTCCAGTACTCTGGTTCTGCCGTCTGGACCGGGGTACACCTTGACGACTTCTCCGCGGGGCCATGAGTTTCGTGGTAGTGTGGCGTCCACGATCAGTACGATGTCTCCCTCTCGTGGGTCACTGCTTTCCCGCCCCTTGGTGGCTCTTGGCATCAGGAGGGGCAGGTACTCTTTGACCCATCTTCCCCAGAAGTGGTCTGCTAGCCTTTGGGTAGTCCGCCAGCTAGCCTTCCCGATTAACTCTGTGTCGTTGAATTCTCCCGGCGCCATTGCTCCGCATGATCTCCCCAGAAGGAAATGGTTAGGCGTCAGGCTCTCGTCGTCTTCGGGGTCCATACTGAGAGGAGTGAGGGGTCTGGAATTTACTGTGTGTTCGACCTCGGTCATCAATGTATGGAGGACTTCTTCAGGAGGGCTTCTTTCATTGAGTACCGCTGCCAGAGCGGTCTTGACTGTTCGCACGAGTCTCTCCCAGGCGCCCCCCATGTTTGGGCTTCCCGGGGGAATAAACTTCCACTTGATGCCCCTTTCTTGCGCGGCTTCTTCTAGTTCCTTGCTTGCCCCAACGAAGTTAGTTCCATTGTCGCTGAACATAACTTTCGGGGTCCCTCTTCTGGCCGCCATCCGCCTCAATGCCATTATCATGGAGCTGGCGCTGAGTGAAGGTGCCAGCTCGAGGTGAATTGCCCTGGTGGTGAGGCAAGTGAATAACGCCCCCCAGCGCTTCTCGACTCTCCGCCCTACGGTGACTTGCATGGGCCCGAAATAGTCTACGGCCGTGCAAGAAAACGGGAACTGGTGATGTTGCAACCTCTCGCTTGGTAGGTCGCCCATTGGAGGCACTTCCGGTAGCCTCTTCTTTGTCTTGCACCACTGACAGCTGTGTGCGACCGCCTTTAAGGTCGCTCTTAGGCCCAGAATCCAGTACTTCTGGCGAATCTCGTTCATAACCGTAGTTGTGCTCCCGTGAAGGAACTTTCTGTGGTAATGTTGTATGATGAGGCGCGCGATTCTTTGTTTCCCATCCAGGACGATAGGATTCATTTTTCTTCTTTCTTCGTCACGAAACTTCATCGTTCTGCTTCGTAACTTGATCAAACCGTCACTTCCTACGTAGACGTCTATCTTCTTGAGTCGACTAGCGCTTTCTAATGGTTTTTCTGCCTTCAAACTTTTGATGTCCGTCGCGAAGCTGTCTTCTTGACTCATCTTCATTAGTAACTGTTCTGCTTTCCTTATGTGCTCTTCCTCTAGGGGCAGGTACCGACGTTTTTCCCCCTCTTTGCTGGCCGGCCGCGTGGTGATCCGGGCCTTCTCCTTCCGGGTCCTTCTTTGAGGTTTCCATGGCCCGTCCTTCTGGCGAACGGTGGCGTTGGTTGCTTTACGGGTCTTCTTCAATAAGAGGCATGCGAAAGCAACCACTCTGGCCGTAGCGCGCAGTAGTCGCTCCCAGCTTGAGAACCTCTCTGGATCTAGTAAGACCTCTTCCTTCGCCCTTATCGCTGTCACCCTTTGTTTGCTCTTCTCCTCCAGCATGTCACCCTCTGGCTTGAAATCGTGGGTTGGCCACGCTTCTTCTGGCTGACGGAGAAACGCCGGCCCTTGGAACCATCTGGCGTCATGATCGAACTCGGCTGGGGTTCCCCTTGTGGCGTCATCCGCTGGGTTCTGCTTCGTAGGTACCCATCTCCAATCTTCGGGCTTAGTCCTTTCTTCAATCTCCGCCAGTCGGTTGGCCACAAAGGTTTTGAACTTCCGTGGCTCTGCCCTGATCCACTGCAGGACTGTGCTGGAGTCTGTCCAGTAGACCTTCTTAGATACTTCAAGCTCTGTTTCTTCCTCGATCGTGGTGGCCAGCCTGGCGCCAAGCAAGGCTGCTTGCAACTCTAGCCTCGGAATCGATACTGGTTTCGTTGGCGTAACTCTTGCTTTGCCGGCGATCATGGAGATATGGACTCTTCCTCCAGCTTCGACCGCCCTCCAGTAGACCACTGCCGCGTAAGCCTCTTCGCTCGCATCGGTGAACGCGTGCAGCTGCCCTTTTCTGCCGCGGGGAGAAACGCACCTTGGAATTTTCAACTTAGTTAACGCCGATACTTCTTCTAAATATCTTGACCAGGTTTCCTTCTGTTTGTCATTGATTTCCTCGTCCCAATTCGTTTTTGTCCGCCAGATGTCCTGAATCAACTTCTTCCCTTGAATCAGAACCGGCGCTGCGAAACCCAAAGGGTCGAACGTAGACATTACGGCGCTGGTCACTTCCCTCTTTGTTGGCGTCCGCCTGCCGTCTAGCAGGTCCTTTGATGTGTTGCGTAACCCAACGTTGAAAGCTAGCGTGTCTTCTTTCACCAGCCATCTTAGCCCCAGAGTTTTCTCTTCTTTTGTTAGTTGCAGCGAGTCTTCTTTACTAATTTCTTCCACTTCCGCCAGTACTTCTGAGTCGTTACTGGCCCAACCCCTTAGGTGGAAACCTGCTTCTGCGTGAATTTCCTTCACTTCTTTTGATATCTTTTTAGCTTCGGTTGCAGACGTGAAACTCTGAAGGTAGTCATCCATGTAATGATTTCTATTAATTGCCTTCACTGCTTCGGGATGAGTCTTCTCGAAATCTTCTGCATTCTTATTCATTACGTAAATCGCCGTAGCTGGCGATGATGCTGCCCCAAAAATGAGCGACGACATCCTGAATTCTTCAGGCTTGCCCTTCCTTTCTTTCCCGCGCCACAGGAACCTCAGACTATCTCGGTCTTCTTCCCTTACTTTGACCCGAAGGAACATCTCCTGGATGTCGGCCATCACGGCCACCGGCCCTTCCCTGAAGCGGAGCAACACTCCAAATAGTGATTGCAATAGGTCTGGCCCTGGAAGCAGGGCATCGTTGAGGCTCTTCCCCTCGCATTTAGCCGCTGCGTCGAAGACTATTCTCGGCTTCTTCTTGACTGGATGTATAACGGCAAAGTGGGGCAAATAGAACACCCTTCCTTTAGCAGCCGTTTTCGGAGCAGATTCCGCGTACCCCTTCTCTATCAGGCTCTGAATTTGCTTCTCATAGGACTCTTTGACTTCTTCATCTCGATCCAGCTTCTTCTCAATATTGACTAGGCGTCGAAGTGCCTGCCTGTAATTGTTAGGCAGGGACTCGTTTTCCCTCTTCCATAGGAGCCCCGTCTCGAATTGCCCGCTTGCCAGTCTCTTCGTAGTCTTCTCAAGGGTTTCTAATGCTCTTCTGTCGCTGTCATTTGACGGCAGCTTATTCTGGATCCCGAGCGACTCCAGTTGGAAGTGCTCTCGAACAACCTCCTCTATGTCTTCTTCGGCGACTGTTCTTTTGCCATGGTGGATGAAGTTCACTATGGCGTTCGAACCTGCTTCACACCCATGCAGCACCCACCCCAAGTTAGTAAGGGAGGCTACTGGCTCCGCCGGCTTGCCCTTCTTCAGTCTTCTGGTTACTATGAGACCCCAATTGTCCTGGCCTATCAGCAGCTTGGGTCTTTCGGAGTTATAGAAGAGTTGGTCTTCAATTGCCTTCAGATGCTGGCAGTTCTTCAAAACTTCCTTGCTTATGCTTTGTTCTGACAGCTTCAGGTCGTCAATGGTTCTCGCCTTGATGGTCCTCTTGTCTCTACTGTGAACCCCTCTAATTTTCAACTTGATCTTTTGAGAGTTGTTCTTCCTCAATACCTTCCCACCGACTGTCTCGATTGCAAGAGTCTCTCTCTCCCCTTTGGCCCCAATCTTCTCGGCTATTGATGCATCTAGGAGTGTGACTGTTGACCCCTCATCCAGTAGCGCTAACACGCTCGCTTGACCCTTGGGCCCGTAGAGGTTCACGGGGATGATCTTCAAATAAATCTTCTCTTCTCTCTTGGAGCTGTGGATTGAGGCGACCCTTTCTTCTGGTGCGCCCCCTTTATCATCTTCACTAGGCTTCTTCCCCGCGGACGTTGGCGGCTTCTCTGAGTGCAAGATAGTGTGATGCCATCTCTTGCACAGCTTGCAGACCGGAGCTTTGCAGTTGATTCTTGAATGCTTGAAACGTAAGCATTTGAAACAAATCTTCGCTTTCTTGATCAAGTCCCATTTTTCATCTATGCTGGCTTCTTTGAACTTTCCGCATTCTAATGCAAAATGTTCCTCTTCACAGATCGGACAACTCTTCTTAAATTTCTCTTTTGGCGCCTCTTGCACCGTGTTGACAGGTTTTCTCGTTCCCCTCCTTTGCTCCGCAAGCGCTTCAGGTGGAGCGAAGTCCCCGCACATGTCGGCTTCTATTTCCAAGAAGGCTTCAATGAGTAATAACTCTTGAATTTCTTCATCTCTTCTACTTCTATGGTAGGCGAACCACCGGAACTTCATGGAGGGCGGCATCTTGTCCACTATGGCCTTCATGGTTTCAGGCGAGCTTAGGTAATGCGGCTTCCTTAATGCCTTGATTGTTTCAATGGCATTCTTCACCCTGCTTGCAAACACGCATATATCGCCTGGGTTCTCGCCCACTTTTGACAGGTTCTTCATCTTCTCTAGTTCAGCCAGTGCCAATGCTCCGGGCCTTCCAAATCTTGCTTGGGTTGCAAGCAAGATTTGGAAGGCCCCTTGATGACTTCTTGCGGGTCTTCGGCGGTGAACAGTAAACTCTGGACGGCTTCTTTGGCTTTCCCCTGGATTGCTCTTCTTAGGCGCGCTAAGTTTTGTGCGTTGCTGAAGGAGGCGGCCGTGTCTTCATATGATCTCTTAAACGCCAACCATTCTTCGCAGGTCCCGCTGAAGTGGGGGAGCTCGAGGTACTTCGGTGTTGTGACGTCGCGTGATCTGTCTGATAGCTTGAGTATGACTTGGGCTAACTCCTGTATATCGCTCTTCTTTTCTTCTGGTTCGAACGGCCTCTGATCCCTGCTAGGCTTGACCCCGCTCTGGATGAACCACTTCTCCACTTCTTGAGATCGCTCGAATAATTCTTCTCCCGCTCCATCTTCTTCTTCTGACTCTGCAGTCACAAGTTCCAACTCGGCTTGAGCTACTCTTGATCGTGCCTCCGCTAGCTCCAGCTCCCTCAAGGCCACTGTCATTCTTGCTTGCGCTTCTGTTCTTCTTCTGTGCGATGAACGGACTGACTGGGTATCTAAGTCGCGGGTCGGCTTCCTTTGGCGAGGTTGATGCAGACTCTCATCTCTTGTTGTTGGCACGCTTCCTTCAGAACGACGTGCTTTCACGGCGACGCTTCTATCCGGGTTATGCTGTGTGAGGTAGCTTTCCACCCGGTGTGCCGGATACGATGATTCGACTTGCTCTTCGATGGCGCGAGTCGGGGGCGCGGTGCGGGTTGACGCCCCTGGTCGCTCTTCGTTGGTGCGGGTCGACGGCGCGGCGCGGGTCGGCGCCCCTGCTTGCTCTTCGTTGGTGCGGGTCGACGGCGCGGCGCGGGTCGGCGCCCCTGCTTGCTCTTCATTGGTGCGGGTCGACGGCGCGGCGCGGGTCGGCGCCCCTGCTTGCTCTTCGTTGGTGCGGGTCGACGGCGCGGCGCGGGTCGGCGCCCCTGCTTGTTCTTCGTCGATGCGGGTCGACGGCGCGGCGCGGGTCGGCGCCCCTGCTTGCTCTTCGTTGATGCGGGTCGGCGCCCCTGGTCGCTCTTCGACGGCGCGGGTCGGGGGCGCGGTGCGGGTCGGCACCCCTGCTTGCTCTTCAGTTGCGCGGGTCGAGGGCGCGGCGCAGGCTGCTTCCCCCCGTGATGATTCCTTTGCGGCAGCTCGACTGGATTGGTGTGCCCGCAGGCTAGGCGGCGGCGTCCTCCTTGTTAGCGTCGCCCGGCTCGCGACTGACGCGCCCGCAGTAGACTCGCTCGCAGTTTCACTGGTTGCACCCGGGCTCCAATCTGCCGACGTAGTACTTTCCTCCGTAGTCTTCGAACGCGCTGATCTTGTAGAAGGCATTTTCCCAGTTTTCTTGAACCCGATCCGACGTTGAAGGACCAAATTGTTGCGCTTGAATATGAATTGCTTGCTGGCGGGATGAATCTGGGAAGGGCCGGTAACCGTTCAGGCGAAATGAAAGCTTCTTCGGAGTGTTACTTCTTCTTTATTATAATACTGCTGGATTCGGAATATCGAACCACTTTTTTTTTTTTTTTTTTTTTTTTTTTTTTTTTTTTTTTTTTTTTTTTCGGATTGGCATCTCGCAGGTCAACCTAGGAGGTTGTCGGCTGCTTAACCGGACTTTCCTGTGGTGCCTTAAAAATTATTATTTTTAGGGCCTCCAGCCAGGGCATAAAAGCTTACAAACTAAGCGACTACACGCTAAGGGCACCCCCTGTGGGGTACGAGCCTCGGCTTAGGGCGTCGCTGGGAGAGGACAGCAAAGGGACAGGCTGGATCGGATTTCCATTATTTAGGGACGAATTTAAAACTACAGGCTCAGCGGCGCGGGCTGGCACGAGCAAGGGTCGGGGAGGGGACGTACGGGGTCGTCGCGGCGGGCCTCGGCGGCGAGGACGGAATGACGGCGGTCTGTGTCTGTGTTTCTTAACTGTACTGGTGGCCTTATTGCTCTCCTGGAGGAGAGTAATAGCATCGTCAGGGTCGGTCAGAGTATGTCTTGGTCGTCGAGTCTTACTAATACGGGAGGGAGTGTACCGGGCGGCCGATACGATTAACGGGTTAGAGTGCTTCTCAGCAGTGTCGAAGAAGCGCTTGGCGGAGCGTTTCATGAACTGCTGGATGGTAGGTATTTTTAGATCGAGATGGAGGTTCTCGTTGCGAAGGTAAAAAGGGGCTCCTGTGATTCTTCGCAAGAAACGGTTTTGGAGGGTCTGCATCCTATGGAGACGGTATGGTTTCGCGTGTGCGAATACAGCACAGGCGTACGTCATGATGGGACGAATGCACGCCGTGTAAATGCGCAATTTGCACTTGAGTGACAATTTGCTGCGTGCATTCAACATGAAGTAGAGCCTACCGAGAGCGAAAGCGGCGCGCGAACGCACCGTCTTTATGTGCTCTCCGAAAGTAAGATGGTGGTCCAGAATCACACCTAGGTATTTGGCTTGCTTCTCCCAAGGGATAGGCTTACCGAACATGGTTATCGGACTGGGCAGAGAGGGGGACGAACGCGGTTTGGAAAAGAGTACTGCCTGACTCTTGATGGGGTTTACCTCGATTCTCCATTTCCGGAAATAAGCGCCTAAGGCTTTTGCCGCGGATTGGAGGGTACGAGCTATGCAGTCTGGGTTACGACCCGAGTAATAGATGGCCGTGTCGTCAGCGAATAGAGCCAACTGAGCCTTTTTATCTTTGGGGATGTCGCTGGTGAACAGCGTGAAAATGAGGGGGGATACTACGGAGCCCTGAGGGACGCCAGCGCGTATCGGGTGGGGTGAAGAGAGCGCACCCTCGATGCGATAGCGAAAGGTGCGATTCGACAAAAAGTCACGCAAGATGAGCACGAGACGATCTGGCACTCCGAGTTGGTAAAGCTTGTATAGTAAGCCGTTGTGCCAGACTTTGTCGAATGCTTTCGCTATGTCAAAGAAGAGTGCACCCGTCATCAAGCCACGCTGAAAACCAGCGCTTATGTGCTCGACGATGCGGTGGACTTGTTGGACGCAGCTGTGTTCGGTTCGAAAGCCAAACTGCTCGTCGGGAATGAGACTCTTTGCTTCGGCAAAGTCTTTGAGTCGCTTATAAATAAGCCTCTCGTAGATTTTGCCTAGAACATTGAGTAGACTAATGGGACGGTAACTGGTGGGATCAGACTTGGGTTTGCCTGGTTTCGGAATGCCGATAACGGTGGCCTCTTTCCATGCCTGAGGAAAAATGTTGTTGCTTAGAGCGCCATTGAAGATGGCGGTCATTAGCATTATGAGATGGGCGGGGAGGAGTTTGAACACCTTATTGGTGATACCGTCAGAGCCGGGGGCTTTCCGGGGTTTGAGCCTCTTGATAATATCGTGCACTTCGTCGGGAGTGACAGGAGGCAGAGGATAATTAGGGTCTTCAACGGGTGGGAGAGAGGCTCTACGTTCGACTTCGGCGTCGACCTCAGAAAGGTGAGCTTCGTCTACTGGTTGAGAGCTGGGGGTGCATTGAGACTCTAGGCTGTCGGCTAGACATTCAGCCTTTTCATCGTTGTCGAAGGCGACGCTACTGTCGGAACGAATGAGAGGGGGCATGGAGGCCTCGTTAGAAGAACGGAGCTTCCTCTGGAGTTCCCAGAAGGCTAGGTGGGTGGGCTCGAGTTCGCTAAGTGTCTTGTCCCAGCGGCTGGAGCGCAGCTCCTCGATGCGTTTCTTTACAGCACGCTGTAAAGAGCGCATGTGAGCCTTGTTCGCATCGCAGGGGAAGGCACTGTACGCACGGACGGCCGCGTTCTTCTCGGTCAACAGATCACGCACATCGTCAGGCAGTTTCCAGCGATGATTGCTCATCGCCGGAACCTCCCTTGAACAATCGTTCAAGACGGATTGTACATGATTTGTGAACGAGTCGATCGCGCCCGTCGTGTCCGCGACTGTCACCAAGTGGTCGGAGATAGCGTCCAAGTGAGGCGACGTGGTGGATTGTAGGCTTTCGCTTACTTTCCTCCAGTCGGTAATAATTTGGGTCGGAGGGGGCTGGCTAGGGTCAGAGGGACCTGAACGGGGAGCTAGTTCTAATATCACTGGACGATGGTCGGAATTAAGCTCGTGTAGCGTCTCTATAGATTGCAAACGGAGGTTCACATTCTTGAGCAGCGCTATATCGAGGATGTCGGGAAGATGGTTGGGATCGTGGGGGAAATGAGTGGGAGTCATCGGGGCGATGACGTCGAAGTTCAGTTGAGAACAGAGGTTAAACACGATCCTACCTCTGGAAGAGGTCCTGTTACTATTCCAGGAGGGATGTTTGGCATTGAGATCGCCCGCCAGTAAGACGGAGTCACCCAGGCCAAGAAGAGCAGAAAGGTCATCCTTGAGGAGGATAGGATCATCCTCCGATGGTGATGGAGGGACGTATGCTGATATAATAGTTAACGGCTGATGACCGGTCATGCCGAGCCGACAGACAGAGACCTCGAGGCGAGCGAGGGGAGGAGGGTCCATAGGAATGCAGTACAGAGCCTTTCTATAGTATATTAGGGTACCGCCCTTGTGACAACGAGACCTATCATTGCGAACTATACGGTAGTTGGCAATATTCGGGTCACGATGATGGGGCTTAAGAAAGGTCTCCTGTATGAGAAGGATATCAAGTTGATGGTCGCGGAGGAAATTGGCGATCTCATCACGTTGGTTAGTAATGCCATTGGCGTTAAAGAATCCTAACTTAAGGGATCGGGGTTTATTAGTACACGGCCTTTCCTTATCCATTGGATTAGCAAGGGTAAAGTTTATCTAGGGCTTGCGTAATCTCCGGATACGCTTTGAACACCTTAAGGATGTCGCTAATATTTGCTTTACACGCGAGTATATCCCTAGCCATAGCTTCAGCAGCGGGGTTGCGGTAAATTTGGTAGGCGAGGTTGATGACTTCGCCTATCCTCTCGGTAGGGAGAGATGCAGGTACGCGGGAGGCTGAGGGCGCGGTTGAAACGGCGGGGGCGACCTTAGATGGGGCGAGGGCGGCCTTAGGAGCGGCGGTGGCGGCTTTAGGAGCGGCGGGGGCGACCTTAGGTAGGGGGGGCGTGGTCGCGGAGGCTAGGTTCGGCGCGGGGACTGGCGAATCCATCAGCGCTGGCATGGGCAGAGATTGGGAGGGCCTCAATGCAGGGAACGCTCTCTGATGATTCAGCGAGTTCCATGGGGAGGGCCTCTGAGGGCTGAGACGCTCGGGCATCTCTGAGGAGGGAATCTTAACAGAGGGGCTTTCCCTTTGTTGACGAGCGTTCGCACGCTTGGTCAACTTGGGAGAAGAGGATTTTGGGGCTTTGGGGCAGCCGCGGTAATTGGCGGGGTGACCTGATTGGCCGCATAGCACACAGCTGGGAGGTTCTGTGCACAGATTGCGGTCTTTCGGACGGGGGCAGTCAGCAGTTGCGTGCTCACCCAGACACTTGACGCATCTAGGGGTCGCGTAGCAATTGCGTTGGGCGTGACCGTAAAGTTGGCAGCGGTGACACTGTCCAACCGTATCGGATTTATAAGGCCTCTCGATAGAGATGCCCGACAAGTGACATACCGACTTTACTTTAAAGATCGGATGGTGGCCGTCGGTGTGATCGCACACGACAAGAACCGAGTCGTATGCAATCGCACCCCTAGCTTTGTGCAGACGATGCACAGCGGATGCTGGGACATTTTGCGACTGAAGGTCGGCGAGAATCTCTTCCGTTGAGATTTCTTTGGGGACGCGTCGGATTACCACACGGGTGGGTTTATCATCGGGCAGGGAATAAGTGTGGAACGAAATGTTCCTCACTTTTAACAGGGATGTAAGTTCCCTGTGGTCGTTCACCGTGGGAACTTGAACTTTGATACCCTGTTGGGTCGAGCGCGCGTTTGTGTATTTGATCTTACGATCGTTACACAATTTGGACACGTCGGTCCACTTCGCCTTGTCCTGGATGAACAAGGGAGGCGGGGCGGGGAGTTTCTTATTTGAAACCGAAGGATTGGGGGCAGCAGTGGACATGGGACTAGCGGGACGGCTGCCCTCTGGACGAGAGGTAGCTGAGACTGAGGGGGCCGAAACCGAGGGGGTGGAGGAGGGGGTGGGCGCGGCTACGGCTTTCTTGGCCTTGGTGGCCTGAGAGGGACTCTTACCCTTCTTTCTCTTGCCTCCCGGACCGACAAGATGGTAGTCGTCGTCCGAGGACGCGGAGGCAGAGTGGGCTTCCTCAGAGTCGGAGTGAGATGGCTCAGAGACAGGGACAGAGGTATCCATTGTTTCTGAGAAACATGGCGACGCAGAGCGCAGCTGCGTGGGAACAATGGTCGCGGGAACAATGGGCTTGGAAACAATGGGTTCGGAAACAATAGGTGTTTCCGCGTACGGGCTTGTTGTCTTAATTGACAATAGGGACGGGATTTGCGGTGGCATAGAGGATGCCGCCACAGGTGTGCCTTCGTTGGCGTTATCGGGGGAAAAGGGGCTATCTAATATGTCACTGAAGTCAGCGACGCTAGCTTCGGCTGCTTTTCGGGACGCGGACGAGTTCTCTAGCCATGTGTCCAGATCGGCATGGAACTTGGCGCTTTGCCATAAGCGTGCCTTGACGTACGCTAATATATCAGCGTCCGACATGGTCGGAGGGAGAGTTAAGTTGGGGAGGGAATTTTGGGAGATTTAACTCTCCGGGAAGCCTAAATTATACCTAACACCTAACTCTAACTCCCCGGGTGGAGTGGCCCGGGGATGTGTAACCCTCCCTGTCGGGTGTAGACAGGGAGGTGAGTACCTATTGGTGAGCCCTAAGCTTGTAAACCCGTCGCCAGTCTTATTGTGCGAACGGGGCCCTAGCCAGTCTAGTGCGAAGGGTGTAGACACGCCCAACCGACACTAGGTGTGTAGCTGTGGAAGGAAACCAGAGACTAGGTTCGACTAGGAGACCCCCCAAGGCCGAAACACTAGCTCCCGACTCCAATTGACTGCCTCGCCCTGAAGGGGTTTGGCGGGTGTGATTGGGGCAACACCCACTCGGCTTCGTTGGCACCGTAAGGTATCCACCGAGTACCACGAAACTGTGGTTTTGCCCTGAAGGGGCCAAGTGAAGCTACACGACTGACTCTGTTTAAAGGAATATGAATTTCAGCCGTCGCCTTGAAAAAGGCAACTTTTGAACAGTTGGTTGCAGTCGGCTGACTACAGGAATCGTTGCGGCGGGCGCAGCGAGAGCAGGTGACGAGCGTAGCGGCAGAGCGTGGAGCGAAGCGGCGACACGTCCGTGCGCGGCGAGCGTCGAGCGAAGACCCCCGAATCGAACCACCGAAATTGACCTCCTTATATAGGCTGTTCTGACCAATCACAGCCCTGCAAATTTGCGCTCGACACTAATATTTTGCACACGGCACCATTGTCGCCGTTTGTATGGGGAAACTATTTCAGCCAATTTCTGGTGGTAAAATATATCTTATAATGTTACAAACATTTTCAGCGCATGGGTATTAACTTACTCTAGCTAATTACAAAAAACCCTATTACAATATCTAGATTTTAACCCTTAAAAATAGCAAAAAACTCTTGGCGGTCCTCGTTACGGTAAGGTTTCTCAGTACTTAAACTTATGTGCCACATGGTACATGTGGCGCCGCCAAGTGTGTGGAAATAAAATCACAGGAAATTCTCACTTTATTTGTAGGTACATATAAAAACTTAGTAAATCCTAGATTTTCCTAACTACCATTCTATTTTATTTTATTAAACCCTTAAACTTCTAGGTAAATAAATTACAAAACAAAACTAGCACTTTATTCGATATTTGCCTTAACTACTAACAAGTTTATTCACTTAATTTCTTACAGATCAGCCTCTGAAAACTTATTTTAATACATATTCACTTTAAAGTTATAAGAATGCAACTACACCTTATTTACTTTATTGTTTCAGCACATATAGCTTAACAGGATTACATCTAATTGCTAGCGCCCTACTTTAATATTCAAACAAAACGTATTCCACTTAGTTATCGCACGATTATTAATGTACACTACTTACATGCATTACGAAACATATTCACTTAGTAATTTCATGGTTAAAGCTAACACTATTTTACCTTAATAAAACATAGCCACTTAGTACTTTCACTGTTCATAACTAACACTACTTCCTCGTTATCGAAACACTTTAGCAGTTTCACTTAAAGTTCATAGTTCGTCGCTAACAAATATTACATTTTAATCACGTGAAATTAAATTATAATAATATTATAATATATAATATAATTATAATAAGATAAATTATAATAGTTTAATGTTTTAATTCAATTTAATATTTACATATATTTGCTTATTATCGTTACAGAAAAATCCAACATTTTTTTATAAGTCCATTGTGTCCCACAGCTGAGCAAAGGTCTCCCCCGAGTCCTTCCAGGTATTCTTTTCTTCCACCGCCTCGAACCAGCCCTCACAGTATGCATAGGTCTTGGTCATCTCGCCACCTCTTCCTGTGCCGGCCTTGGCGACGCCGACCATCTTCAGGCACCCATAAATTGCTTTGGAGCTCTTTGCCCAGCGGTCATTGCGCATGCGGCTGACATGCACAGTACGGCCGGCATATAATCATCATAATCCATACTTAATATTATAAATGCGAAAGTAACTCTGTCTGTTACGCTTTCACGTTGAAACCGCTGAACCGATTTTGATGAAATTTGCTTGAAGCTAGTATTATAATTACCAATTATATTATCATTTAACTAGTGAATTCTATACCAGGTCGAGCTTGTCTCTTAAAGACCTGGCGAGCTTCGGAGTTATAATGTGTACAAAACAAAAAAAAACTTCCTGAAAATTTAAAAGTGGTTTTATTTTGGTTTATAAGTATCTAGAGTGTGCGTTACCCCAGCAAAATAATTTCATAAATGGTCATTTAAATTTAGTTGCCCAGCTTCTGCATTTGTAGCGCATATTTTTAAATTGGTTTTAGATACAGTTTTTTAGACATTTCACATTAAATATTTCCTGCATTTCTTTTCTGGGAATATTGAAATAAATATTAGCTATCGTTGTCTAGACCAGTTGTGTACACATTTGCACTAAACTTGTATCACTATCCTACACATTTTACTACGCGGTCGCTTTTTTGTAACCACACAAACATGGGCGGGCTACCACGGTCTTGCACTTCCTAATGACTTTTATTTTAATAATCTCGTTAATTATTGTATGTATGTAGGTACGAGGTACGCTGAAAGTTTACAGGTATAAAACGCACATTTTTAATTTGTTTATAGAATATTCCAGAAGTTTAGCAGTTGCTGAGCTTGTAATAATTACCGTTACCCCAGCAACATATTGTCTAAAATAGCAATAATAATTGATAATATTAATAATTAATTAATTAATAATTGAATTCATAATTTATATATATTATATTTTATTATATTATTAATTATTAATGAATATACCTACTTATATAAAAATAATTAATTATTATACAGGATGTTTGGTAGATCGATGCAAAGCCGTGAAGCGGAGCTAGTATAGACTATTTACAACCATTTGAACCGAACTTGTCTTAGCCGAAGTGTGACTAATTTTTTTTAGCAAACTTTTAATGAATTTTGTTGAAAAAACCCAAAATATCGCAGTTAGTTGCAAATAATGGCCAATTTGAAAGATAAGTCATTTATTTTTTATTTTATTCGGTTAACTTAATGCGTAAACAATCTAATAAAACATAATTAGGGGATCTGTGTGATAAGACAATTTTTGTACAGACATTTAAAGTCAAAGACATTTTTAAAGATTTCAGAAATCTGTTTATATAAGGCATGAAAAAAAATCACGGACGATGCTTTTTTTGTTCACACATTTTCAAAAACATGTCTGGTTATTGTTCTTTCTTTCGAGGTATCAACTACGCAGATAGCTCACCAATTATTGAAATTAAGATCTACAAACCAAATTGAGGGAGAAAATTAAATTTTTTAGGCAAACTATTTAAAAGAAAATTATAATTAAAATCATTTATTATTCGTGTTCAAAAACACATGGGCCCGTCTTCACACTTCTGTTGTTGTTATTTTTAACTTCATCTCCAGTTTCATCGTTTTAAACGCTGAATTAATTATCTCAATCAATTCTTGTTTCCTGTTTATTTCCACATTCATATAAACTTCCTTGTGGGGTCGGGCCCCACATGTAAAAGTCAAGCGGAGTCAGGGGTGACCGGGCGGGCCAAGGGATTGGCCCGTCTCTGCCGATCCAGCTGTTATGGAAGCAATTATTTAAGTGCTCCCGTACATTTATTTATTTATTTATTTTTTTATTTATTAATTAATTTTTTATTTTTTTTATTTTTTATTAATAATAAAGTAAAATGATACCTATACCTATAACATAAATGACTATTTTAGACACTATTATGTTGCTGGGGCAACGCACACGTGCTTAGCAAGGGCGTGTGAACAGAGAATGATTATGACTGTGTAGAATTAGAAGTGTGATGAATGATGATGTATGTATCTATTTGAGTGAACGAGAGTCATAGAATAATATGTTAACATATATTATACACAATTACACATAACTCATGATGCGAGAGTGTAAAATGGTGCTTTTTTTGTGAATAAGAGTGCATGGTTTGTGAGTGAGAATGTGAGGCTGTATGTGTCAGTATGCTTGCGATATAATGTATAGATGATATTACTAGAACTACTGCTTCGAATTCTGAGTAGGATACATTGAAGTATCATTAGCTTTAATTTACAACTTAACCAGAATTAAATTATACAAAATTTATAAATAATGACAATCTATAAGGCTTGTGTTCTTATTTGTAATCTAGACGAGGGAGACATTAGTGGCTATACTTTCCAGATACACTTTTAGCCCTGGAGAATAGGCTCATGCGGATGATCTCACCTTCCCTACTCCCGATCCCCCTAATCTTCTCCTTCCGAAGTAGTTCCGCGCCGGCTTCTTGGACGCCACACAGCACCACAGCATTTAAAAGAGATGTTGAGTTCTGGCGTCCGAGCGCTTTAGCTTTGGTACAAGTTTTTTTGGGTTTTGTTGCTTTTTTTTTTTAATCCATATCAGTTTCGATAAAATTGGGACCACCACTGAGGCATACACTAACCATTAAAAAAAGAATTTTCAAAATCGATTTAGATTTGCCGGAGAAATCACTTTACAAACATACAAAAAATAGGAAAAAAAAAACATACAGTCGAATTGAGAACCTCCTTGTTTTTGAAGTCGGTTGAAAAGGGGGTTGCCGCACATGCCCTTTCTACCTACGTTATGAAATTTCATTTTTTTTCGAATTTAACAACGCTTTCAGATTTGTTATTTCAGATACCAGCCCAAACTCTCTAGGGCCATTTATTTGTTTAACAGTTAGTAGTTAAGTGTTACAGTTATACGGTTGTAATACAAATCACACACACATCACACACACACACAACACATCACATCATACACACACACACACACATCACATCATCTCATCTTTAGAATACATCGTGATTCACCTGAACAACAAATGAATTAAAAAAAACTTGTGCGGTCTGGGGACCCCCGTAAAGAACGAAGTTCCTTACGTACGCGTCTGTACAGAAAAATAAATATATAAAAATAATAATAATTACATCACGATCAGGCGAGTGCGCGCAGCTTAGCGGCTCAACACACGCACACATACACACAAGCATTTCGTTACGTGACGATTTCTACTATTTCGCACTACCCGTAAGCCGCGTTAAGGAACTTCGTTTCAATAACGTGTGGTATTTAGACGATAGAAGGCTAGGAGGTGATATTGACTATTGACTAACTGTTCTGAATGATCTACAACTTTTAAAACATAACTATATTGGACTAGATCTTAACTCTCCCAAGTGTGTTTGATCTACATTTTGATTGTAGGTACCCTAGTTATATATCGATTTCTATCCAAATATGTAGTGAATACCTGTCATAATTCCCATACAAACGCTCGTCCCTGATTATGGCGTTATTATAACAAAATAATGTTCTTTCAGATGTTTTGAACATAATAATATGCTCTAAGTTGCACACAAATACGTATCTTGTGGTTAATGCCTAGGTTTAGTAATAAAAAGTATACTTTTTTGAGATATGAATTTTGTAAAGATGACTGAAAACAGTTCTTTTTTTTGCACCAATTTTATCTGAACTTTGGCCATTAACATTGTATTGTTTCCTTGTGTCGTTTTTCAATGTTTCATCAAAGAATGCATTCTAAGTTATAATATTTTTTACAAAAAACTTAAAGGCTTTTTCAAAAGTACGTAATTATTTCCTGGAACAATTTTGAGAACTCCGCGCGCTCGTGCTATGTTAAATCACATTCTCATTTGTTTCCAAACAAAGTATTGGATAAAACCAAAAAATAAAACAATCCCGCTCGCGTTGATGATGGACACGATAGACCGAACGGGAAGGGCCCTATTAAGCACCCACCCACACGTGACCTCTTAGATGAGATGCGAAAGTAACTTTGTCTGTCTGTTATGTTTTCACGACGAAACAGCAAAACCGATTTTGATGAAATTGGGTATGAAGATAGCTGGCCCCCTGGGGAAGGACATGCTACTCTTTATTCCATGACTTTGTCTGCATTACCGAAAATCCACTTGTAAAGCAGAGTTACACTGTATAAAATACTTTTACCAATGTGTAAGTGTAAATATACCTTAACCTTCAACCTTTAACAACGAAAACAAATCTGTCTGCTGTCTGTCATCTGTCATACAAAATGTCATTGTTTTGTTATTCATTGTATTTCAGTCATCATAAATAAATTTATTTTGACATTTCGTTCGTGATAGATTTTTTATTCAGAAATATGAAAATTCCATAAAATTTTAGTTTTGCCGACTCATTCTTCGAATGCCGTGTCTTCGGCAGCCTACAAAAAAACCTTACAAACATGTCTCATTCTCAACCGTATTGAGCGATTTCGTCATACTTTGCAATACGTCACAGATATAACTTCTCCAGCTGATTGTGTATAAAAATTATGAGTTTCCGCGTGCAAGGCCAGTATTCAGTCGTTCACAGTCGCCGATAGCGGTCGACAGCGCATTCGTATTTCAAATATTGCGCTTAAAGTATTTTTTGTGTGTGTGATATTGGCCGGTAACCTTGGTTGTATTGTGAGGCCAAGTACTACGTATAACAATTAAAAAAGTTAATTTAGATGGCCACGATGTTGAAGAGTGCTTCTAAAGTGACAATTAATACTGGCAATGTGCTGAACTTGATCGATATCAAGAAGAAGGCAGGACAAAATGTGACAGAGGAGGTTAGTCGAAGTTTCTTAATTTCATGGAAAACAGCTACATATGTAACCGCAGCCAGTGCCCAGTAGTCTGTTGTCATTACAGTCTTACTTACATCATGCACTGCTGCAAGTACTTTGTACTGCTATGTTTTCATCAATAATATCCTTATTTAATCAAGATTCTGATAATGTATATTTTATCAAGATTTATTTGACTTGACAACATATCCTATCATTATTTATGTTTTTATCAGTATTTTTACATCTACACTTGAACTTGTTTGTAGACTTTTCAAGAAACCATTTTTGGGAATTGCACCATCTGTACTAAACTTGGTTAACATAATATTACTTAATTAATAAAAAAAAAATCGAAATATTTGCTGAAACACATAGTAGAAGTGAAACTTCAATGCATCTATATCGTCTACCCGCTCCACGACCGTAACGCTTTTTCGTGACAGAAAAATCCTAATACCCCTGTCTGTATAGAAGTTTCACTTCAATAACAATTAAGCCATTCATCAATCATCATCATCACACACATACAGGCGGACTTTACCCACAACTAGGTACCTATAGATCTCACATTGTATGTGCTAATCAGAAGTGTGAACTTTTGTGCTACCCTCATCTAGGTTCTACCCATGACAGCAACAATGTGATCTGACCATTCACTGCCATTAAACAATAGAACATTCATTAATATTAATCTGTAAGTGGTTACACAATGCAATTAGATAGGTGCTAACTTATTAAAGAATTGTCATTTATCATCATAGTACTTAATGTAAGTACTAAGGTCAATGAGATTTGTTTTAGTGTTATGATCTTCTTATTTCTATGCAATACAGATATTATTTGCCAAATAAGACCACAAACTCAGAGATTAAAAGATAACTGAGAAAATAATTTAGAAATAAACAAGTATTAATTTATACCATAGAACTTTATAAACTAAAGATGATTATTATCTTTGTTAAATACATATGTCACTCATATTTAAACATGCTGAATAACTGTAAAAGTATTAATTTAAATGTGCCAGAAGTAAAGTTGAAAATATTATGAAACTATGCTATATATTATATGCTATTATTATTATGCTATTTATAACAGCATTAGAAAAAAGAGGCTCATAGAAGCACGAATGCAAAACCTTTTATTTCAAAGATGAGTTAAAAACATTTTAATTAAACTTATTTTAACATCATTTTGATAAATAGATCTATGATAGTACTGAATATGGACATATACATAATAATATATAAACAGAATAAAAGTCTTTTAAAGATTAGGTCACATTTTCAATTTGGTAGAATTACAGTGAAACGAATAACGTTCCGGGTATTGTTCATCTCTGCTTCTGTTCGGTTTTTAGCATTGACACTGTAATTTTAAATTGGAATTAAATATACAACTAAATGAAATCTACATAATTTTAGAAGATAAATTATTAAAATGGTTACAAATACGCGCGACAGCTACTGTAAAAATAGATTATAATAAACTCGGTGTCTATTGTAAGTTTTACATGTTTATTGTACTTTTGTTACAAAGTGTGCATTAAAAAGAACCTTTTTTAACTTCTGTCTAATGCTATTGTAAATGGAGTATAATTACCAACAAATAAACTAAATAAATAAACAAGATTTATTAATTGCAATCAAATAAATTAGCAATCTGCACTAAGTGCAGATTGCTAATTTATTTTATATTTACTTCCCAAGCAAAGCCAAAGACAAATTATTTAAGTATTTCAATTAGTCCATTAAAAGGCAGTTTTGAACATCATTTACATGAAAAAATAATCTTGTTGCCCCTTCCAAAAGGTAGTTTTGTATGGAGAGGAATGGGCAAGAAACCCCATACTTATGCTTTTAAAATATATATATTTTACAATATTTTGTATAAGTACATGATAGGAAGCATATCATTATTGAACATACATTTATTGAATATACTAAACTTTGTAGGACTACAAATAACATAGGGTACCTACCATTTTACTTAGGTCAATAAAAATAACAGATGTTCTTAATACATTATAAATCTCAGGAAGTAACGTTAAGTACCTACTATGCATAGTATCTGTAAAAGATATGATAAGGAAAATGTTAAAAACTGCCAATCATCATGATATTCTAGCGAGCTATGTATGACATAGTACACAAAAATAGAACACTTACCACATGAAGTCTGTTATCTTAACATTTAATAATATAGGAAGTTATTGATTATAGTAGATTATATTCAAGATACATAATACCACACCTGTTTTCTGCAAAGGGTTAGGCAGAAGTGTGCCTATAGTACATTCAATATCAAGCCTTAAATCCACTTAGCATGCTCAGGCGAATGAGCGGCTCATTTGGCCGAGCCGCTCTAGTGGAAACGCCTGAGCCGAGCATGCTCTCTGCTCTCTGTCTCTACTTGAGCGACTCGGCCAGAGCGGCTCATTCGCCTGAGCATGCTCAAGTGGATTTAAGGCCTTACTCACCATCTTCCTGCCAATACTTGAGGTCGGCTCAACATGTTTTTATTTTCCATCCCGTTCAGTCAACCATCGTGATATTACTGACTTCTTTCTCTAGGGTCATTTCGCCTGTTCGCGTCCATTTAGTGCAGTTGGCAAGTTTGACGGCGATAATAAAAATGTCCCAGCACTAATTTCTATGAAAAAATTATGTAATGTGTTCACTAAATTAGTCTACTTTAAGATTAACTTTCAGTTATGTTCGAAACATTTCGCGTTTTTTTTTTAAATAAATAAACTTCAGAATTAGGCGTTTTACCCACTTTGCGTCCAAAAAATCCAATTTGCGTCCACCCGTGGACCATTTAGCGTCCACCAGCTTAGAAAAGGAATATAGGGGTGATATTTTTAAGAATTTGTAAAGAAAGATTGTACTTTAACAATTTCTTTATTTAAGAATATAAATATTAAAAATCAACATTATTATCATTAAAAAAATCAACATTCTTCTCCACATTGATTGAGCTGCTATCGATATGCAAATCTCTTATAGCAATCATTTTTGTAATAATACTAGCTGACCCGACAGACGTTGTCCTGTCCCTATCTACCTACTTACCTGCCTATTTACCTACCCTACACCTACCCTACAGCTACTCTCTACACCTACCCTACACCTACCCTACATCTACCCTACACCTACCATACACCTACCCTTCAAAAGTTTTTTTTTTCTCTCCGTAAGAACCACCCTCGTACTTCAAGGAATATTATAAAAAAAAGAATTATCGAAATTGGTCCAGCCGTTCACGCGTGATGCCGTGACCAAGGGAAATAGGGATTCATTTATATATGTATAGATGCTATTCCTATATGCTAATAGGATAAATTGTCTACTGTGTATGTTCTCTTTTCCTTCTTCTTTCTTGTCTCCGAAGAACTCAAACTCAAATCATTTATTTCAAATAAACCATTTATAGGCACTTTTGAATTGTCAAGAACTACTCAGCATAAAAAGAAAAAAAAAATAAGAATGAATTAACTTACTCTTTTCATTTAAAAATAGAATTATAAATACGTAGTCTTAATAAAAAATGTACAATAATAATAAACAAGAACAACACATTTTTAATTATTTTTACAAGCAAGTCAATTGTATTTAACGAAAATACCTAGTGGACGCAATTTGGTTTATTATTATTCCTTGTAGGTATAGTTTGCGTCCATTGCGGACGCAAAGTGGAAGTTTTGTAAATTCGACGTAGTAATTCGCGTCCACCTTATTTTAACCGTTAAATATAAAAAAACATAAGCAAATTCATAATTAATATTATTCCTTTTACTATTATTAAATTCTAGACTGCTATGTATCCTAAAATTCACATAAAACAATAAAAAAAATACCATCGAACGCGCCGCTGCACACTATTTTTTTTCTAAACATCCCGCACTACGCGCTCCCTTGTTGAACAGCCGAGACAAATTATTTTTTCTAAACGGGACTGGATTGGCGCACGGACTAGGGAATGCAATCTCGTCTCGCCGAGATCCCGATCTCGCGAGATCCCGGCCATATTTTACGAGATTGTATCTCGTCAAATTTCGTACGAGATCTCGCGAGATAACGAGATCGACAAATGCAGCGTGACGACGTGTATTTCATAGCGCGGCTGCGGATACTACACGGCAGCACTACAGTTACTGAAAAAATATCACACTTCATGAAAAGCTGCAAAAATCGCTGAAAGCACTGAAACAGCCCACTGCTCGCTCAACAAATTCTACAACAAATACTTTAGACATTTTAATAAAAAAGAAATGAATTTGTACGAAGCTGGTGGAGTAAGAGGGGAACTTTTAAACTTCGTACATAACTGCCTCTCAACTGTGGTTCCCACAAGTGTTGAGGCAGAACGAGCTTTTTCAGCAGCAGGGTATTTGGCATGCAAAATCAGAAGTCGTCTGTCAGATGATACTCTCGACATGATGTGTTTTTTGAGAAGCCATTTTCAGACAAACTAACTTGCCTTTCCGTACCTTGATAACTTCATCTGACTTTTACTTTAAACTTCTTTTCAACCGACTTCAAAAAAGGAGGAGGTTATCAATTCGTCTGTATTTTTTTTTTTTTTTTTTTTTTTTTTTTTTTTTTTTTTATGTTTGTTACCTGATTTCTCGGGACTGGGTGAACCGATTTTGATGATTCTTTTTTTATTTGGAAGCTAGTGCTTCCCGTGTGGTCCCATTTTATTTTGGTCCAGTTCTGACAATGGCATCCATGAGAAAACCGTATAAGTCTTAAATGTGCATTAAGTATGTGCGCGATTTGTTACGCGATTTCTCCGGCAAACGTAAACCGATTTTGAAAATTCTTTATTTTATGGATAGGGTATGCTTCAGGGGTGGTCCCATATAAAGTTTATCGAAATTGATTCAGCACTTTTTCAAAAATCAACAAATACCCAAAAATTTTACATAGACGACGTTTTAGTTTCATCAATCTTTGTAGTAGTTAACTTTCAATCTCTTCTTAATAGATTTAGATGAGAAGGAGGTACTAAAAACCGGAAAATAAAAAGCTTTTTACAAAAAAGACAACCGCCTTCAAAAAGTGAAAAATAAAAAGCTTTTTTATTTGATTAATACGATCTCACAACATTTATTTAAGAACTTGTGAAGTAAAGTTTTTGTTTTGTTGTATTTATTTACCATAAGTAATGTTCCTATTACTCTTAATTATTGAAACTAAAGTAATAATTTACAAAAGACTAAATATAGATAATTATTGTTTTGTTACCAATATTGTAAGAATTTGAACTGATTAGCTACAGTAGGTATAATAATTATAGACATAAACAAATGTTATTAGAGTTAGAGACAAAATAATAAGTACTCTGTTGATTTCTACTCTACTCGCAACGCAGTTTCTATTTAATTACATAGCATGTCAATTACTAGTTCTTAAAACAAGCATTTGCATATGTTTTAATTGCGATTCTCCCAATCTCGCGAGATCCCGTAATTTGCGAGACTCAAAACCCAGTCTCGCGAGATCTCGCAAATTACGGGATCTCGCGAGACTGGGTTTTGAGTCTCGCGAGATCTCGCTAGGCGGAAATCTCGTACGAGATTGCATTCCCTAGCACGGACCTTTTGTCTATGCGTGCGTGCCTCATATACATTGAGGTATTAGCGGTAATTAAATTTCGTTTGATTGGTGTGTTAGTTTAGTTATTTTCGAGGATTTTTAAAGGGAGAGCCGTAAAATGGACGCGAATTGGGCGATGGACGCGAACAGGCGAACTTACCCTATATGTTCTTCACACAATCCTTTCATCTTTTCTTCGGTCTTCCTCGGTACACTTTAACTTACTTCATTATTTAAATCAAATTAATTAATTAATTAATCATTATCTTGGAGGAGTATCCAGTAACCATAGGGTACATTTTGTTTTATCCAAATAAGGCGAATAATTGCACAAATACATCATGTGAATAACGCCTACAACATTCCCTTATTCATAGTCTATAGATTATTTAGCAAAAACAACTGCTCTTAAGTTTGCTAACAAGGTTGTCATAATTATTAATTTTTACATAAGTACTTGAAAACCACAATATGAAGCATGTAGATATTTTACATTCAATCATGTTTTTCCAATACAAATGAATGTCCTACCTAGTCATTAAAAGTAAAAGTAATTATTTTCCTTGCTCACAAATTCACTCAACAAATGTGACATTGTTTGTTGAACAATAGTGGTATATAATTGTTATTATTACTTCTATCTGTATTACAGCTACTTGTTACCATAGGTAAGTAGGTACTAGGTAGCTTTAGTCAAGACTAAGTTAAACCTATTTCAATTGTTTTTTCAGCATCTTAGTAGCTCTCAAGGTTACACTGAAATAATTATTTTTTCTTGAAGATGAAATACAAAAGGAACATTTAAACTACACATACAAGTTCATAAAAGGATATACTAATTCAATTTACATATCATATCAAAATTAATTAATATGTTTGTATTATTATTCTAAGTAAGTAGTATCATCATCATCATCATACCAGCCTATTGCTGTCCACTGCTGAATGTAGGTCTCCCCCAGAGATCGCCAACCAACTCGATCTTGGGCAACCAGCATCCATCCGCTGCCAGCCACCTTCTTTAAATCATCGCTCCATCGTGCCGCAGGGCGTCCCACCCAATATTACATAATTATTTCGAATTAAACATTTTTGTACTTACATGGCAATAAGGAACCTAAAAAGAACGATCTTCACCCCCCCCCCCCCACGTGTAAAAAGTTAAAATAACGTTTGTATTATTATTCTAAGTAAGTAGTCTAGCCAAGCACATTTTATTATTAAGAAATACCTACCTAGTTTTTTTATAGTTTTACCTTGTGCCAATTTTTATGAATGACTAAGTGTTTTTCATTGATTATAAATGAAGTGATGAATCAAACTGTCGTACCTAACAATGCCTAACAAATTATTTATTTATTATTTATGTACACACACAACATGCAAAGGAAACCAGAAAAAAAGGCTGAGTAGGTACAAAAGTACTATATATTTCTTAAGAATTACACAATACCGAAAATACTACACAAAAAAAAAGAAATGTTTTCAGAAACCATCAAAATAATCGAAAATATCTTAATCTTTGTTTTGGTCAGCGTATAAAATACTAGCGACCCGACCCGGCTTTGCATGGGCCTATAGCCTTCCTCGATAAATGGACTATCCAACACAAAAAGAATTTTTCAATTCGAACCAGTAGATCCTGAGATTGACGCGTTCAACCAAACAAACAAACAAACAAACTCTTCAGCTTTATATTTTTAGTATAGATATAAAAATTATATAAAATATACAGGTGAAACAGCTAGGGTAATCCGGAAAATTCAATTTTATTAACTTTTTTACAATTGGCAGTACAGTATCTGGGCCTCAAGTCTGCTATTACAATAGTGTCAGAATGGTCTATCATTGATTTCATATTTGTTGAATTTGACAAGTTTGGTGATCTACTAGTATAATGGCGTCATTATGAAAATCAATGATAGACCATTCTGACACTATTGTAATAGCAGACTTGAGGCCCAGGTTGTACGTACTGTAATAAAAAAATAGTTATAGACGTAACAGTGACGAATATGTATTACTTAGACGATTACAATTATGCACATACTGCACACACATACTTAACTCTCCAAGTCAGAATTACCCATAAATGTGCATATTTAATGAAAGCAGGACCTTTGCGGCCAACTAATAACTTAGAGAGTTATATTGACGAATTGACGAATATAATTCTGTAAATACATACCTACGTTACTGTCACATCTAGTTTTTTTAATTACCGTACAACTTGATACTGAGCTGCAAATTGCAAAAACCGTAACACATTTTGAATTTTGCGGGTCACCTTATCGGATCCTCTGTGAACTTCAAGGATACTTATGTTTAGCACGGATGTTTTATAGTACATATTAATTTCTTGCTAGTCATGCCCATCCAGTTGTCTTACAAGATACTGGTTTAGTTCTAATATTTAAAGTAGGTACAATTACGAGGCGCTTATTGCAAAACTTAAATCGGCGACGTCACGATTTACTATGACTACGCACAGTTAATTCAAATACAACGTAGGTATCACTTTGTAAATTATCCTTATCATCATTTGTAAAATTTGTAAAGTAAGCAAGCATTTCATTAATGTTTATAAATTCATAAAAGTTCAGGTTGACTCATAATCTCATACTATTATTGACTTTCTGCTTGTCATATAAAAACGGCTTCTCGCAAATCATCCAGGGTAAAGCCTCTTATTTTCTTCAAGTCTACGGTCATTCAATACTTTATTAACTAAAAGGCTTATTACACTATACAATTTGTAAAAAATCTATTTAGGAAATCGGCAGGTGTAATCGCAGTTAGAACAGATTGGATCCGATTTAGTGTAAATTGGTGGTTTACTAAAGTGAATTCTAAATGGGTCTAATTTAGAATTCACTTTAGTGTAGTGTGATCACTAGCTAAAAACTTTGGTTCCTAAATAGATCTCTACAAATTGTATAGTGTAATAAGCCTTTAAACCGCGATCTCAAGAACTCATTAGATCACATTGGTCCTTCGAGACACGCAAAATGGCCCACTGTCTCTTCTACTTGTACAATCAGCAAACTATTGCCAGAAATCAATATGTATCTTACTCAATTCCGCGGTCCTTGTGATTCGCCATCTCAAGGTTAAACAGATTAGGTACAACCCCGGCCATTGATTGGTTACAGGCAAAGATCGGAATCAAGATTAGGATGGTGATCACGATAAATTTCGGGCGAATGTCAACAAGTCTGCTCTTGTCCTCATATTAGGTTTATCAAATTTTTTTGGCTCAATGCTGAGTAAAGCTTCGATATTGAAAATCAATTAATCAACAATACTTTGCAACTATCGAAAGAGCTCACCTGGTGGTAAACAATATCACATCGTTATCTAATCAATACCAAGTGTACTAAAATAAGTAGGTATATACCTATCTATTGAATTTACAATGAATTGTATAATGAATTCAGAAGGCAAATTGTTACAGCAAGCACTATACTTTAACACAATAATTAGGTACTGTTAATGCCATCGCTGAAACATAATTGCATTGTTATACACACATATATGCAAATGACTCACACAAGCTCACGTTTCACGGTAACGTTACGCTGAAAGATAACGCTACATTGGATAACTTCCTTCACTGAATGAGTGTGTAAACAGGATAAAGACAATGTGCCTATGCGTTACTGTTCGATTTGGGTGACGTAATATACCAAGATATACCTGCTTCCTGCCTTCCTTCATTGACTCGTAAATCCTGCAGCTGCGCAAAAAATATCTGCGGTATTAGTTCTTGCGGAAGGAAAGTGTAACCTAGCATTATTAACCAGTCTTTCCTAGTCACTTATACCACAGTGCGGTTTTTCCAACAGAAGGATTTGTAATTACAAAGAGAAAATATACTGATTCATCATGTAATTACGCTCTAAACTATTTTCAGATTTTGCTTTTCTATTTTCGCAGAATCATAAAATATTAGTTTCTTTAGTGTTACAGATCGGCAAACAAACTGCTTTGTGCTGATCCACATAACGCAGAAATAGTCGTCACAACCCATGGAAAAACCCGCAACCCATTTGGGTTTTGCCAACAATATAGATAAAGAAATGTGTAGGTTACCTGTAACACCGTCTCCACCATTGTTATGCTGCTTTCATCATCAGCATCATCATGACAAACTTAAGTCGCCCACTGCTGGGCATAAGCCTCCTCCAAGGAGGGGTTTTAGCCGTAATCGCCATGCTTGGCCGATGCTTGCTGCTTTACGAGACAAATAAATACCCTTCAGGACTACAATGTTGAATTTGCAAAATGTTGAATTCGCAAAATGTTGAATTTGCAAAATGTTGAATCCCAAAATGTTGAATTTGCGCAAAGTTGAATTTTCTGGACCCACAATGTTGAATGCCTAAAATATCGAATCGTATCAAATTATGAATCACTAGCTACTGCTCGCGACTTCGTTCCCGGTGATTTTTTCCCTCGTGAGCTCACGCAAGGCTACTTCGCTGAGTTACGCAGCGCTATAGTACATGGATGTAAAACAACTTGGAAACTGAAGAGATAATTTTAATTGAAAATTTAGAGGAAAAAAGTGGTGAATTAATTAATCAGTATACATACAGAACCTTTGACGAATGACACGACTCTGGAATCATGACCAGGGAATCATGACTCAGTTGGAGTCACCAGTTTCCAAATATCTTCAGCCGCCAAGCTCTTTTACATCCATGTACTAGGAGCGCATAACTTAGTATCACGTAATTTCCATAATAATAAAAAGTCATGTTTGTATGTTTGTCCTCTATGCTTTCCTGGTTGCTTAACTTTCGTGTAACTCAGCGAGCGAAGCAGCTCGCGAAGGAAAAATAACACCGGGAACGAAGTCTAGCAGTAGCTAGTGATTCATAATTTGATACGATTCGATATTTTAGAGATTCAAACATTGTGGGTCCAGAAAATTCAACTTTTTGCAAATTCAACATTTTGGGATTCAACATTTTGCAAATTCAACATTTTGCGAATTCAACATTTTGCAAATTCAACATTGTAGTCCTGAAGGATAAATACGATCGACCTGACGACTTTTATCACAAAAAGTTCTTATTTAATTAACTTCTAAAAATTTGTGACTAACGAACCTTATTTCTCCAGCTTTCAGAAAGCATCAAGTTAACGCTAACAGAATGGGGGACCCAGAACGGTCATCCAGCTCCCGTTCCCGTCCAAAACGGAATTGCTAGCGCAGGAGCCCACCCCCAAACTTCTCGCCATCATTCCGACTACACGGTGCTATCAGCATCCGCGCCCGCCCCTTCTGAAGCTGTGGTCAACATTACCAGGCCACATGATGACGTACAAAACAAAATGGCGGAGGAAGAGCGGAAGAATTTGAAGATTGGCGTCAAGATATTTATAAATGAAGATAGTACGTCCGCGTTGACGGAATGTTTGGAGAATGGTAAGTTTTTATTTATTTTAAGACCGGTCAAAAACTCTTAAAAAGGGTATTTCACAACTACAAGCATCAAAAGTGTGTCAGGGATCACGTACGTTTTTGCTACTTACTTAAAACCAGGGTTTTTAATATATTTTTTGAAAGTCGGATACTTTTTAGTAGGTATATTTCGTCATTGTGTTTGAATTTCGATCAAAAGGTGAAAATCTTCGGTCAAGTTGTATTCCTATATAAAACTGCAACAGCTTGAAAGCTAAATCGGTACAGTTTTTGCCATACTTCTGAGTGGAATCAATTCCCGCAATCGCAGAGCTTGTTTTCAATGGACTCGTGAACACAGAGATTGAGCAGAAGACGAGTGGTATGAAGCCAGATACTAGACGACGTACACGGTATTGGAGGACCTCTGTACGTTAAAAACGTTTACAATCATGCCAGGAAGCCCATGCATAGAGTGATGGAACAATCATGATATGGACGAGTATTGGGATCGGCAAAGGAACTGAACTGATTTGGATCAGAGGCAAACTCAATACACAGATTTTCGCTGAAACGGTTGTATGAAATGTTGTCATTCCTTTGCGGATCCAGTTTGGTGCTTCATTTCTGCTTATGCAGAATAATGTACGTGCACATACTACCAGTCGTTGCAAACACACTTACAGCAGCCAATATCATCGTCCTACCATAGCCTGCTCAATCCTCAAACTAGAGCCCATTGAGTATGAGATATGTTTCAAAGAAGAACTCTGCCAAATATGGATTCCGTATACACCTGAAAATCTTTTTCGACTGTTTCAACGGACGTGGACGACAATTCATATTAAGTATCGCCGAATTGCTGAGATTGTGTTGTTCGCGTTAACGGCGGAAATACAGACTACTTATTGTTTATTTTACGTAATTATATACCTTCAAAAACTTTTACTTTATGTTTTTATCATATTTTGATGTCAGGATTAACTAAGGCGATAATTCGGCATAAGCACAAATCGCGAAAAGTCTTTATTAATGCAAGAGCAAAGTGCACTAGTAACTCTACTTACTCTTACTAGTACTAGTTCTATTAGGGAAAAAAATCAGGGTAGTAAATTTTTTTTATTACCCTGATCCCTAGACACTTTTGATGTTTCTGTTTAGGACCTCCAAAACTAGGCCTAGGAAATTAATGAAGCGTTACTTCCGCGCGGAGAGAAGTAACCATATTTACAAAGTTGGTAAAAATATCTTTCAGTTAGTGTAGTTACGTTAATTTCTCGTACATACAAACGTTTACTTACGTAACTTAACAAAAAGTCAGTAAAGACGCGCCGAACTAATATTTACTCTAATAAGGAAACCAAATCACAGAGTGTGGAAGGACATGTAGGTAATCGATAAATGTGGGTGGTACTTTGTTATCACCTCGTTAGATTTTGGCCGGTTATAGTTAGCTTGACAGATGGAGCAGAATTTTTTTTGACCCCTATATAGTGGGTCTGTCCACCATGTAGGGGTCAAATATTTTTCTGCCAGGTATGCAAAAATCCGCTGGATGGGGGCAGCGGCCGGCAGTTAATGATGATACTACTTATGCCCAAGAAAAGTATCTTAATACCTAATATTTAATCCGTTGTCTTTATCTGCTGCTTGTAATTCGCCCTCTCAAGATCTCGGCCATTGATTGGTTACAGTCAAAGATCGAGATCAACATTGGGATTAAAATACATTATTAATTCCGGGTGTTATTAATATGTTATTTCTGAACAACCTATTTTCTACTTGTCTTAATCAACTCTAGTGCTATTCTATAAAAACCTCCCTCGGTAAAAGGTGAAGTGAGTTTGAGGTGAACTGTCTTCCCATCCTCACTTAGGGAGATTTTTACAGCCAAATCTGGGTGATGACTTCTATAGTAATCATACAAGATTAACAAGAATTAAGTTCTGTTATCAACACGTGCAATATTGATCATGAATGCAGATTACTGGAGTGGCAAGTAATTAAGATGCTACGATTCGTACCGATGTCACGTTTTTTTACTCTAATCTACTGACTGAATTGTACTAAACTACAGTCTGATAGCTGTAAATTGTCTGGGTGGCACTACAAACGTTGCAACTGGTAGGTAACTACGACCATTCAATGAAGGCTTCTGAAAGAACAATAGAGGTAAAAAGGAAGGAAAGGAAAAGAAATGCTTATAACTGACTACGACATGCTGCGGACTGCAATAATTGACGTCAATTACAAGCATTTTTTTACACAACAATTTCAAATTCTTAACCGCCCCGCAGCTCCAAGACAACCGAAGCGGTTGACGGCCGCAAGTCAGTGTGTTGATATCATGCGGTTTCATGTAAAAATAGAAGCAGTAAGTGCATTTTAGGTCTTAATGTACAAATGTCGCCCATGTGAAACGGTAATTTCACTTGTTTCGCCTCCCATAACCTTGCCGGTCCTTGACCACGCAGACATTATCTACAGAGGCCTGAAAACTACTTCTTAATTCACTAATTGCACTTTATCCATTTAAACTATTGACGCAACCACATAATATGGTTTGTATAATGTTATTGAAAATGTCACTGTTCAATGGAACAAGGTATTTGGTACCTATAGATAGTTTGACTTCCCCGTTGGTATCATGGTTCAATTCTTTGGCCGGGCAAAATGTTAATGCGTTATTCCACCAGGAAGTTTTCAGTAGTAGGCAGCCCGTAATTTTGGATGTTGCAAAGAATCTCCGTGCCTCGGAAAGCACGTAAAGACGTTGGTTCTGCGTTTGATATCTCCCCGGTCCTGTCGCATTGCCGTCTTATCGGACAATGAGATTAAGGGATGAGGGAGTGCTTCTGCGTTTGCGCAAACATTTTTGTGGACTATAACATTTCCTGCATATTTGGCTAGTTGAGTTTGACCGCTGTGACCAAATTTCGGTGAGGAGGATTATTTAATAAATAGGCAGCTAACTTCAAACTAATTTTAAACAATGTTGTTCTGAGAAGTCAATTGTTTTACTTTACCCTCGCATGTATGTCTCAAGTTTAAAAAAATATTACGCATACAATCCTTCTTCTTGTAGTGCCTCGAAGGTTGGCAGTCAGCTTTGCATACTTATCGTTTTCTTTCGCGAGCTGGAATAGTTCCTCGGCGCTGCAGATACCAGTCCACTCTCGTAGGTACCTTAGCCAAGACTTCCTCCTGTGACCGACGCCTCGCTTTCCAGGTACTTTGCCCATCATGATAAGGCGTAAAATGGAGTTTCTTTCGTGTCTTAAAATTATCACGTGGCCTAGATACGCCTTAATTTGATAGTATCCCAAAGTTGGCGATTCTTGCCCACACGTCGCAGGACGTATACAAATAGTTTTTTTTTATACCGATAGGCTTGCGGTTTTGCCGCGTAACTCACTCACAAGGTGGAGAATGAATCGGCTATCTCGTGCCTTGAAGATACCCAGATTATAATATTATATACATGACATTTTTTGCTTGAATACCAAATAATTGGGTGGACTGTACATACGAAAACTTACGTTACTTCGTAATACAGTTGATATATTTTTAAGCGATGACATTATCAGTTATTATGAGTTTATGACTAATTTGTGGTTATTCAGGGTTCCCTCTCCGTGTTCATATTTTCCGTTCTGTTAACAGAGGGCATGAACGCACAGAGTAACCGTAACGCCCCTTTCACACGGAAGTCCAGTTTTTTGCAGGATCCCGTTTCTGCAGGATCCCGTTTGATAGCGAATGTGTTTATGCGGGATGCTCGTGAGAACGCTAGCATATAAACACATTCGCTATCAAACGGGATCCTGCAAAAAACTGGACTAAAACCTAACGTAAATTCGAGTGGATTTTACATTGGAAAAACTTGTGGTCATTCATCCTCTGGTCAATATCCCTCTGTCGTCTTCCACGACACCCACGGGTAGAAATGAGGTGAGGCACCACACGGCTAACCGGATAAAGTAGCATGCCAAATATAAACTGTGAACTACCAACCCTAATAAAGTAAATAAGTAGGTACAGTTTTTGTTATCAAGTAGGTGGGTCTATGAACGGATAGTAATTGAGTTGAGATACGTTATCTAAATGATCACGCTTAACTACCTGCTTGCAAATATCGTGAGGAAACCAAGACGTATCCATACTACTATTATAAATGCGAAAGTAACTCTGTCTGCCTGCTAAGTTTTCACGACGAATCTGCAGAACAGATTTTGTTGTAATTTGGTATGAACGTAGCCTGAACTTTTAATCCGCGACTTCATCTGCATCCGCGATAACCGACATTCATGCGGGCGATATTGCGAGAAAAAGCTAGTCGAATATGTCTTCTGAAATCGCCAATCGACCTTGAGCAAGACAAGTGGTGATCAATGCAGGAGTGAGTTTTTATAGGAGTGACGGCGCAAGCAGAAGTATGGTAATTTAACGTAACAATATTCCAAAAAAAATAATATGGTTGTTATTTGGCAAAGAATGTAGGTATTAATTTATGGCAAGGTAAGGTAATTTGATACCATAATGGACATAGTTTTTCAACGATTTCGTTGGTAAGCCAAAAGTTATCTTTCTTGATTTTCCATATTATCGTTCTGCTACTCGAGACGTTACATTAGTGCCAAAATGTAATGATTACAAGCTTATGCCCGTGACTTTGTCCGCGTGAATGTTGATTATCTGCGGAGGTTTTATTTTTTTTGCGCGGGATTCTATTTTTTTCCTAAAATAAAAGTAGTCTATGTTATTCCTCTCTGTCTGTACGAGAGAAGGCCTTTTCCCTGCAGTAAGACAAAAATAGACCGGCATTACTAAAATTATTAACAAAAAGAATAAAATCTCAGTTAAAAATGGGTGTGTTGCACTGAAACACAAGCTGCGATAAAGAACTATAAATCATGTACTATGACGCCACACATGTACCTATCTAATCTTTTATTTATGTAACATGTAAATTATACGTATCGGCGAACAAGGCACGTATAGTAAACATGATGGTTTATGTGAACTTTGTGAGTTGGTTTAAGTGGAAACAACTTCTGACTAATCCGCTAGGGCTGGTGGAAATCGAAATGATGAGTGACCCAGTTCATACCGAGACCTTCCGTGCCTCATAGAGTACGTAAGGGCCTGGCTATATACAAGGTGTAACGTCAAATACGCAAAACCTGAAAATAGTTTGATTAGAATAAAGAGCAGAATCAATTGAACCACTTTTTAATATAGATCACATTTTTCAAAAAATCTTCATTAAACATGTTGCCCTGTCTATTTATTAATAAGTCAAGCCATCACGTGCGCAAACCTGCCAAAATAGGTAAACAAACACAAATGGTTGTCGTCCAATTTAAATTTTCTCATACGCGTGATAATAGTAGTTCTTATTTCAATGCAAATACGAGTCTTGGTAAAACTAAAACAGCACATGAAACCTTTTAATTTTTTTTTTATGATTTTTTTTTCTCTCAGGATTAGGTTAATTGAATTAAAAATCATTTGGGGTGTCTGAGGTTTTGCGTGTTTAACGTTACACCTTGTATAGTAAGAACCCAGAAAGTGAAGTCTTATCAAGGGGTATCGTGTTACGCAGTTACGGGGTTGTGGAGGTCAGATAGGCAGTCGCTCCATGTAAAACACTGGTATTTAGCTGCATCTGGTTAGGCTGGAAGCTAGCTAGATGATGATGATGACTGCCGCTCTGGATGTCGTCATACGATGGATTTCACAGGTGGTCACACACACTGACGACGTGTGGAATACGCGTACGCGCCACTTAGCACTGTTCATACTATTTTTAGGGTTCCGTACCTCAAAAGGAAAAAACGGAACCCTTATAGGATCACGTCTGTCTGTCTGTCAAGACCCTTTATCTCGGGAACGCGTGGAGGTATCGAGTTGAAATTAAAACCATATCCTCAAGTCTACGGTCCCTTGATGCTGTAAAAAAAATCAACCCTCTATGTTAACGTGAAAAAAAGATACGGCCGTTTATGTCGCAAAATACGCATTTATAATATTAAGTAGATTAAAGTATGGATAGTAGGTATGGATTAGTATAGAAGTATGGATATGTACCTACAAGTATGTACGGAACCCTCGGTTGGCGAGTCCGACTCGCACTTGTCCGGTTTTTTAATACATATTCGCGAGCGAACACCGACACCGTGCCAAGTGCAAGTATTTATACGTATTCAACCGCGTTAACGTCAACTAAAATTTGTACAGAAACTGGAACAGCGCCGTTTGGTGAAACCGTATTGTTGTTCATGAAACATGGAATTTTTATTAAAGTTACGTAACATTTGATTGAGCGTTTACTTTTCAAACACCTTACTGAGAACTGGCAGAATCGACACAGGCCTATAATTGTTGGGGTCTTTATTATCACCGGATTTGAACAATGGTGGGTAACACGATACCTCTTGGTGTGACTGGTTATCAGATTTTCTAGCTTCTGACTATAACGACTGTCACAGATTAATACGTTAGACGCCATAGAGGACACCGTGTGGTCAAGGCTAGTGGAGGTTTTACCTTCAACATTTTTGGCTCAGCAGTCAATGTATTCAGAATGACAGCCGGGACTAACGACTTAGCGTGCTTCCGAGTCACAGAGAGGTCTCGAAATGAAATGGATGGTCACCCATCCATGTACCGACCGCGGCAAGCGTAGTATAACCATAATGACCGGTCGTTCCGTAACACGTTTACGACTTACGTTTTGCCTTGACGTTAACGCGATCGAATAGGTTATAAATCTCACACTCTACTATTTAACAACTCACTTCATAAGATCAGCTTACTTGTATACTTATTTGAATCAACTTCCCTGTTAATAGAAAAAACCCGGTATGCAAAATGATTTATTTACCTTGTAGGTAGTGTATTGGTTTTCCTTTGTGCCTTTGTTAAATTTAGCATCTATTTACATAGGCATAAGGATACTAAAGCTTCTTAACCTTGGGCAGTTTTTTTGGCTTATATTTTTTGCTTTCTGAATGAGATCAACTGTCTGTATTGATTTACTGTTGAGGTTATTACAAAAACACCTTAGGTACAGAGGCCCGCACATCAAGCTACTAACAATCTGTCAAATTTCATTGATAGATTTTCAATATTATCACAAAAGAATAAGATTCATATTCAATTGGGAAAATTTTACAGTTTGTTGATCTACACCGTATTATTTAGATTCCTTCTTACGGCCACTGTACAAGTAAAGATCGATTTACAGATACATCTAGAGTTATTATTGACTTGAGGCTGTGGCGCGTCGATTATAATCATAATTTGGACTGCCTACTATCCGTTCGAGATTCGTCCTTGTTTAGAACGCATCCGGGGGTTGTTCGGAACGGATATTTATTTTTATTGTAAAAATATTTTTGTTGCCTTCCGGGAAAAAAAAAATCAATTTCACCCAAACGGGTTTTAATTTTTATTTTTCTAAAACGTTGTCCCCTCTTCATATCACCTGTATCTTGTGTGCGTTTACAAACATATAAACTCACAAACACAAACAGACAGACCCAGAATCGCGCGTTGCGCGTTTTTTCCATGTGGGAATCGAATCTGCGAGGTGATGACTGCCCTAATCTTAATATTTAGCCTTTATATTGAAACTACCTTGAAATAAGTAGGGCGGATCACTTGAGGATCTTTCATTCTGTCCCAAAACTGGTAATCTGAATATACAGACATAAATGTACAGTCAACAAAAGAGTTAACTAACCAGGGCCTTCATTTAAAATTGCAGTTTTATTAAAAGCGGATGAATGTTACCAATGGGCATTATCCGACTTCAGTGATGGTTTGGTGGGGTGTTAGCTATGAAGGAGTGACTGAGCCATCTTTTTTGTGAAAAAGGTATCAAAACATCGGCACAAGTGTAACAAGATACCATTCTTGAGAAGGTAGTTAAGCCCCTTAACAACACCATGTTTAATAACCAAGTATGGTCCTTCCAACAAGACTCGGCGCCGGGTCGTTTTTGTTTCGGACTTCATCAGAGCTGAAGACTGGCCGTCGTCTAGTCCCGATCTTAATCCGCTGGATTATAATTTATGGTCAGTTTTAGAGAGTACGGCTTGCTCTAAACGCCATGATAATTTGGAGTCCCTAAAACAATCCATACGATTGGCAGTGAAGAATTTTTCCATGGGAAGAGTGCGTGCTTCTATTGATAACTGGCCTCAACGTTTAAAGGACTGTATTGCAGCCAATGGAGACCACTTCGAATAAGCTTTTTATACTTTAAATTGTTTTATATTTATGTATTAAACTAACACACTGTAAAAGTAATATACACGGTTACTTTTTGATCGTTTTAATCCCGTGGAGGGTCGATCCGGTGCATGAAACACTATTGATTTGTACTTTTTTTTTGCAAACTCGATTTAATTCTCGCATGCGTGTAAAAATAATGCGGGCCATTAGTAGGCACCATTCGATACTAACAATGTCGTGTAAGCGCAGTCAACGTGGACTCACAAAAATTAGCCAATCCTAGACCAAACCCCGCCCCCAAACCCCATTTGATTGGCAATGCAAAGAGCGCGCGCCCCGCGCACCCCGCGCGCTAAGGGCAGCCCAGCAGGACCACGTGACACGTCATGTAAACTATTCAGTTTCTCTAAGACGTGGTGTACCGTTGTTAAAAAATATCCTTGTTGCGCGAACGTAGTGGCGTCTCGTAATAATTACGCGTACTCCAACCTGTAGTTGCCATGGTGTAATTCTACGCGATCGCGGGTTTTGATGCGCAAGCGGCTCGTCGTCTGTACAGCGAACAATTATTACGCTATCGTGAACAACCCTTTAGTGATGATTCAGAATTTATGAATTATTAGGTAGTTTGTAACAGAATTACAGAACTCTTTTTTTAATCGTTGTAAATAATTTTGATTACCTACACATTTTTATGAACAATTATTATGTATTGCGAAGTGTCCTTGAAAGTTAAATAGATATATCAAAGGTGATTTAGGTATGTAACAGAACTTTTTTAAATCGTGTAATTAGAACTTTTTCCTTTTTAAAATCATTGTAAATAATTCCACATTGTTAAATACGCCTTAACTAGCAGGCCTGTAAAGACTTAGGTATTTTACATGTACCGCTTTAGCATATTTTTTTAATTTTATTAGATATGTCTCGAAACCTAGGCACAAGCAATTATGACGGTCCTAAGCTCGTAAAAGTATGAAGGAAAATTTGGAATCATTAAACTTGTTTACGTGAACATGATCAGCTGAGCGAGTCAATAACCTAAAGTCGATCGGGCGGAGTGTAGGTAACTAACTCGCGGAACTACTATCGGTTTCATGCATTTTGCGAATATTACGTTATCACTTGCTATTTTTTTTATTTTAAGAGATACAATGCAGTGCAAGCTTTCGCTGATACTATTTTGTTAGTTAAACCACCCGTCCAAGGGATTAAAACGATCAAAATGTAAGCTTGTATAATTTGCAATATCAAAAAAATATTTTTTTCTTCGTGACAATATTTATGGCAAAACTAGGTATAATCGATCTAGCTAGGTTTCATTTTTAAAAAACACGAAAATAAAAATATACCGGGCAGAGCTCGGTCGCCCAGATATTGTAATTAATCTGTACTATCTATACTTCTATACTAATATTATAAAGCTGAAGAGTTTGTTTGTTTGTTTGGTTGAACGCGCATCTCAGGGTCTACCGGTTCGAATTTAAAAAAATATTTTTGTTTTGGAGAGTTCATTTATCGAGGAAGGCTATAGGCCCATGTGAAGCCGGGCCGGGTCGCTAGTAGAAGATAAATAGTTACTGAATTCAATTTTTTATCCTAAGACCTTCATTAGTTTCTAAGAAAACTGCGACTGACCTGACAGACAAGGGACGACCCTAATAACTTAATTCTTTTGTTGTCCGTGCTAACTTTCCGTTGAAAACTTCCTTTTTAACCGACTACAAAACACGAGGAGATTCTCAATTCGATCTGAATGTTTTTAAACTCTTTTTATTAGCTTCACCTGTATGTTTGTATGTTTGTTTGTAATCGACTTCTTTGGGCGCGATTTTGACCCACTTTAAACGGCCAGATTTCGTTGAAACTTTGTAGATTTATCGAGGACCGATGACAATACACTAATTTGATAAAATAATTCCATTTTTCAAACTAAAAAGTAAAAAATAAATAATAGTTTAAAAAAACTAAAAACACGCTTTTTATAGAAAACAAAACTAAAAAATAGAAAATAAATTTTAATAAATTTAAATTAAGAAAAGTGTTAATAATTTCAATAAATGTAAATTAATAATAGAAAATGAATTTATTAAAATTTATTTTCTATTTTTTAGTTTGGTTTTCTATAAAAAGCGTGTTTTTAGTTTTTATAACCTATTATTTAGATAAGTATTTAAGAGGGGCTCCCATACAACGTGTTTTTTTTGCCCTTTTTTGCTCGATATATAATGTTGTAATAATGGTACGGAACCCTTCCGTTTGTTATCTCATTTCTCCTGCATTTTTGAACCAAATCGAATGATTATTTTTTTCTCAGTGTTTCTAACATTACTATTATCTCTGTTTCCAGTATTCACTGCCCTGCATACAACGTACATTGACAACGTGACCCTTGCGTACAACCCCGACACGCATCGAGATGAAACCAACGATGACGGCAACCTTAAGACTACCTACTCTACTAAGGCGTCTCCCATCTCTATGGGTAGTAATAGTGAGTACACCACTTGCTTCCAAACAAACTTTATTATGTAGATCAGTGGTTCTTAACCTTGTCGATCTTGTCACCCCTATGACTTAGGGGCGGGTTGTTTCAAACAGTCGGTTAACGTTACATAAGGACGGTTAAAAAGTTACTATGACGTGCGATGTTTAACGTACGTTAAATGTAACGAGTTGTTTCATGACATAAAAATCCGTCAGTTAAAGTTATTCAAAAAGAGATTCCATAATATTTTGAAGTTTGAAGTAGCTGTTTGACAACACATAATTATGATGACTGGTCGGTTATGGTAATAGTAACTTTTTGACGTATGGTTTTGTGAAACAACCCATTTTTTTGATTTGACGATAGTTAGCGCCATTTTTGACTATTACCGGTCAGTAATGGTTAGTTGAAGCAACCCGCCCTTAGCTAGGGAAACTGATTTACGCCCCCACCCCCCTCATGTTACCAATGAATATAGCACATATAAAGATAAACAGTTAATGATGTAGCTACACAGCCAGGGCATGCAATGCACTGGCGAGCTAGATTCAGTGTTATTGGTCTAATCTTTGTCTATATATGTATATTACCAGCTTATTACCCCCACAGAATACCAGTTTTACCCACGCAGAGGTAATTACCCCCAGGTTAGGAACCGTGGATGTAGATCATAATCAAGTCAAGCTGCACTAGCAGTAAGCTACTGGGCGGCTTGGTAAGCCGCTGACCATAATCTACACGCTCAGTAATAAACTAACCGATACAGTTTTTTCTCTAGAAGTTTTTTGATATCTCGTTCCTACACGGAGTAAAAACTTAAAAAACACACATTTAAGACTTGATTACCAAAACGTTTTCGCGATTTCTTGGGTCAGTCTATTATTTAGCATGAGATATTATTAGGCATTGAACGCATTGGGCTTTGAGGCATAATAATATGTGATGTTCAGGATGGATAATAGGGGATCGAAGATCGAGTTCAATGCTTGCAGTTATACAGACAATAAATGTAGAAATCGATTTTTCGTTATAAGTACTGTATATACTTTCATATGGATTATTTGTTTCTTTCATAGTAATATGCTGTTATTGTGACATTACACAACAGACACTTAAATTTTATTTATTTGTATAGATAATAGTACATTATGGTACAAGTGTGTAATGTTGGTGATTACCGCTGAGGCGCCATTGAGACCCGAGGACGGTAATCATCAATACACACGTGTACCATACGACGTTTTTCAACACACTTGTGAAGAAAATAATACTAAAAAAATCATTTTCAACAGTGAAAACGAGTTGTGAATTTTTTTTCGCAATGGCGGGAAAAATTAATCAGTTTTCCTATGCGCGCGCATCAAACAATGGCGATCGGCCATAGACTAAAAGAATGAGGGTTCTTTTTTTGTCTTTTCGCGGATAGCGTTCTAGCCACGTATAAAATGGGGAATTCAAAATTTTCTTTAAAACGTATAAGTGAAATTATCTATTTAAATACGAAGTTGCATGAAATGAGCAAGCAATAGGTACATTAATTTATTTGTACTATTGAACACGATCTTTTTTGTATCGAAACTTTTTTAAGAACAAAGCAACTCAACCAATAAAATAAAAAAATAACCCTATAACTCACTTGTGAATAATAGCAATGAAAAAGTCACAGTTTGATTACAGGTGTCATTATGTGCCTCATTGCGGTGAGGCACTATAATAATATAATTTACCATTCATTTATCACTACATAATCTATACATGGAATAAAATTGAAGTGTTTTTCTAAAGAAGACCTGGCTTGGAATTGTTTATAGTTAAATAATATGTGGGGACATTTTCACACACGGCCATCTGACCCCAAACTAGGGAGACCCTGTACTATGGGTGTCAGACAGCTGATATACATACACAAATACATTTTTTTTTTGTAAATACATACCTATATAGATTAAAGTTATTGTTATTATAAACCCAATTAAATGATTATGGTTATGAGGAACTAGTATTTTTTTCTAGGATCCCTATTTTTTTCAAAATATGTAAGCCATGTTACTCAGGGATAATGTCGCATTATAATGGTGAAAGAATTTTTTAAAATCGGACCAGTAGTTTTTGAGTTAAATCGTAACAAACAAACAAATCTTTCCTCTTTACAATATTAGTTTGTAATGTTGACATAGTAGAAAATGCAATAATAACGCACCCCAATAGCTTACACTCTAGTAATGACTTAAATCAAACAGACCTTCAAGAAACAATTGACAATACATACTCACAAGCAGATACATTACACGAAGAAACCGTAAGCGCTTTGTTCGTAGACGAATCCCTAGACACCAAAATAGAAAAGACCTTTGAAGAAACCTACAGTAAATATTTATTAACAGACCCTACGACTAGGCCATTTATACCCAAACAAAAAACATCGAAGAAATTTGCTCACATAATCACTTTCTTAAATCACACAGTTATACCTAAGTATACATCAAATGATGACGACTTTCAGAAAACCCACACACTTGTCTATTGTGCTGCTTACACAGCAGCAATCTGCAATGGATCCAAAATCAAAGAGCAATCTACGCAAATATCTACACAAACATCTACACAAACATTTATACAACAGCGCAACATAGACCGAAGACCAAAGTGGCTAAAACGGCTAGATATAAAAATACAGGTAATACGCAGAGACATAGTAAGAATGACACAATACATCAACGGAAATAGGCACTCGAGACTGATTACACATATTGAAAGAATAAAACACAAATACAGAACACATTCTAGTTATGAAGAACCTAACACAACAAATGAACAATTCATGGATAGTCTTAAACAGAAGCTCTCCGCTGTAACAAGTCGGCGCCGCAGATATTTCAATTGCACTAAACGAAAGGATCAGAACACACAATTTATAAACAACGAAAGACAATTTTACAGAACTTTAACCACAGACACAGCAAATACACAAAATACACAACAGACAGACAGACCCAATCCCTCCAATGAACAGCTACACACATACTGGTCAAATATTTCGTCGAATACATCAGAACACAATCATACTGCGACATGGATACAGGACGATAAATGCAATTTAGAAAACGTCACTGATATGTCATTTGCTAATATTCCATTAGAGGTTTTCGTTAACGTCATCAATAAAGCTCATAATTGGAAAGCTCCTGGTACAGACCACATTCACAACTATTACTATAAGAAATTAACTTGCCTACACCCCTCCAACTACAATCACATCAATGATTTCATTAAATATCCACAAAATATCCCAGAATTTATTACACAAGGCCTAACCTATATGCTTCCTAAAGACACCGATTATATGAACCCAGCCAAATACAGACCCATAACTTGCCTACAAACTATTTACAAATTAACAACCGGTTGCATTGCGGAAATTATATATAAACACACCGTCCAGAACAACATCTTAGCTGAGGAGCAAAAAGGGTGCCGTAAATATAGTCAGGGGTGTAAAGAGCAATTAACCATAGATGCCATAGCCATGAAACATAATACTAACTTTAAAAATGATATTTGCACCATGTACATAGATTATCAAAAAGCTTTTGATTCTGTCCCACATAGTTGGCTACTGTACATACTAGAGCATTACAAAACGTGAGCATTACAAAACGTGTTTAACGAGTTGAGTACGTAAACAGTGACCAATTACCAATTTCGCAAATAAAGAATTAAGTGAAAGTAAAAATGGTGCAATGTAAGAAGTGCAAACTGTTTCTATCTTTGGCTAAAGATGATGTAGTGAGATGTAAGGGTGAATGTGAAAGTGTTTACCATAAAAAATGTGTAACTAAAAAGTTCCTAAGCAGTACACTCTGCGACGACTGCCAGATAAATAAAAGCAGTCCTAAACAGTCCGCAGATGATACGAAAATCATATTAAATCCTAGAGAAGAGTCTGGAGAGAACGTTTTGGCTGAGGTAAATAGAAAGTTAGCGGTGATTTATAACCTGGAGAAGAAAATAGAAGAACTTGCCACCAGTGTTGAGTTCTATGGTGACATGTATCAGACATTACATGATTTTAAAGAAGAAGCTCAGAAGAAAATCAAGGGATTAGAACAAAAAAACGTTTATTTGGAGAAGTGTAATAAGGCGTTAGAAGAACGGGTACAGGAGTTGGAAATAAAAGATAAGGAGAAAAACATTGAAGTTCACGGATTAGAGAAGCACGAAAACGAAAATACTATATTAGTTGTCCAAAAATTGGCACAGAAACTTGATCTAGACCCAAATGATATTCAAGATGCACAGAGGGTAGGCCAGGAAAAACCAGATGACACAAAGCCCAAGATTGTGCTGGTCACGCTTCGGTCTAAATCTGCTCGCAGCAGTTGGATGCTTGTAAAGAAGGAAAAAAAAATAACAAACAATAAAGTCTATGATAATGGCAGCGAAAATAGAATATACATTAACGAAGATTTACCAAAATACAAACGACAGCTTCTTTGGACTGTAAGAAATAAACTTAAGCCGAAAGGTTTTTAATACATTTGGGTGCAGAATTGTAATATACTGGTCAAAAAGAATAGTGACGAAAAAAAGATCTATAATATTAAATCGGAGGATGATTTGAGTAAGTTCGATGAATGTAAATAAACACGCGTACATGACGCGGCGAGCACACACGAGGTGATAACTAACAGCAACATTCGATCGAATAGATAGCTTCTCCGGTAAGTGTAATTTTAAAAGATACTATGATATAATAGCTCTAAATAACGACCTATCCCAAAATATATGGAATACCCACATATTACACCTGAATATAAGATCACTTCGGAAACACTTTAACGAATTATTAATTTTACTTGATAAAAATAAATATAACATAGATATATTAATACTAAGTGAAATAAACATAAAGAGGGAAGAACTGCCAATATATGAAATAGTAGGATATAATACATTTATACATACTAGAGAAACGAGTAGAGGAGGAGGAATATTAATATATGCTAAGAATGGTTTGAATTTCGAAGCTAAAATGGTAAACACAGAAGCAGTAGAAACACTTCATGGTCAATTGAGGCACGGGGAAAATAAAACACATATAATGGCAATATATAGACCACCTGCCAAAAATAAAATTATATTTATTCAGCAGCTACAGACGTTAGTGAAGTCAGTACCAGCATCTGACAAGGTTATAGTGATTGGCGACACCAATATAAACATTTTAAGCGACACCGTTAATCCTACTGTAACGAGATATAAAAACGCCCTGTGTGAATGCGGCCTGCTGTGTGTAATACCGAGCGAAGAGATAACGCGCGAGGCGATCGCGGACGGGCGGCTTGAGACATCATGCTTGGATCATATCTGGGTGAGAGCGGGACGGAACGAGCATGACGCGTGTGCTTATGTGCTTGAGTCACGCATTGCCGATCATCATGGAATCGGATTATTGCTGAACTTATGTATGAGTGGAAGCGAAAATCATTGTGTGAGTGGCAATATCAATAACAGTACTATGCGCGAAGTGTTAAGTGACAAAAATGTTAAACAAAAGCTCGATGAATATGACTGGACCCAACTACAAACAATAGCGTGTCCGTTATTATTGTATCAGACGATGTGTAGTGTATTTGATCGCATTTACAAGGAAAGTACAATTAAAATTAACACAGACAATAAGAAAGTAATTAGACAGCCATGGATAGATAGATATTTATATACAATGTTATTGCGAAGGGATTATTTATTTAGAGTTTGGAAAGCGGATCCAAAGAATATGAACAAGCGATTAGACTATACAAAATTTAGAAATAAAATAAATAAATTAACAAATACGGCAAAAAATAAATATAGACAGGAAGAAATTGTAAAATGTAATGGAGATTTTAGAAAAATATGGTCAAATATAAACATATGGTTAGGTCGAAACAAAACTAGCTTGGACGATGTGATTTTAAGGCATTTAGGAAAAACTGATTCTATAAAACAGATTTGTACAAACTTTTCTAAAACATTTACGGAGGAAATAAAGGGAATTAAACATGTATGTAACTTGAAGTTTTTAGATAGAAATCAATATGTTCAACCGAGCCAGGTAAGCTATAGATACAATAGAGTGACGGCGTCAGATATAGAGAAGATCATAAGAGCATTGTCCTGCGAGAAAGCACCCGGTGCAGATGGAATACGGGTGCAAGACATTATATATATACGTAAGCAAATAAGTCCTGTTCTAGCTGCATTGGTGAACATGTCATTATCTAACGGTATTTATCCTGACCAGTTAAAAAATGCAATTATTCGTCCTATACACAAATCAGGAAGTCATTTAGAATACGGTAATTATAGACCTATTGCAATATTATCTGTTATAGATAAAATAACCGAAAAGATTATTGTAGGACAGATTAGCGCGTTCTTAGAACAACACAACATATTATGTGACAGTCAGCACGGCTTCCGGAAAGGGCGCAACACTGTCTCTGCCTTGTTAGGATTTTCAGATTATATTAATGACTGCTTAGATTCTGGAAAACAAATTATAACACTATTTATTGATTACAAAAAAGCGTTTGACACTTTAGATCACGATATCTTATTACAGGCAATGGACGAATGTGGAATACGCGGTCCCACAAATAATTGGTTTAAGAATTACCTCACTAATAGAAAAATAAGCACAATTATATCACGTGTGGTTGGGGAAGAGGCAGATGTTGAGTTGGGGGTGCCTACTGGATCGGTGTACGGCCCTGTAGGTTACATAATGCATGTGAACAGTGTGGCAAATGTCGTACATAAATGTAAGGTGTTCATGTACGCTGATGATATGTGTCTTGTCTATGCCTCCAAAGATATCGCTGAGGCACAAAAGTGTATACAAGGCGATTTTGAAAACATTAGCAAATGGGCACACGACAATGGAATTATTTTAAATCTCTCGAAAACAAAATGTATGCACATACACTCACCATATAATCAAAGCGCTAAATCTGTAAATAATGACTATCTCACAGTGATAGGCCATACATACGACTGTTTGCATAGAAATAAATATAATTGTAATTGTACAAAATTGGATTATGTAGATAAATTTAAATATTTAGGTCTAACAATAGATAAGAACTTTAACTGGAGACTACATGTAAATGACACCTGTAATAGGCTAAGATCGGTGCTAAGTAAGTTTTACCACTTAAAAAATGTATTGAACAAACAGACGTTAAGAATAGTTTATTACGCGCTGGCCGACTCGCTGATGAGTTATGGACTCCTTGTGTACGGGCGAACCTTTATTACATATTTAAGAGATATTAAAGACTTACAAATAAGGCTGTTAAAGTACCTAGTTAGTAAAAATGTGAAAGATAAGTGCAACAAAGAGTATGATAAGTTATTTCCCATTTGTAACATTATACCGATAGATAAAAAATTAGATTATTTGGTAGGTCTGGAATATTATTATAATAGCGAATATAAAGTTAATGTCAAAAACAAGTACAACACACGTAGGGTTAGAGAGAATAAACTGGTTCAACCGCAGATAACAAACTATTATGGTAAGAGAACAACTAAGTATTTGGTGCCTGAAGTGTTTAACAAAATAGAATTATTAAGAGAAAATGTAAAAATTAGTAAAGGATCACTTAAGTCGAAATTAAAAAACATTATACAGGATTGCAAACAGAACTAAATATTGTATGTAAACCATAACCATTTACTATGTAAGTAGCATAAGGTGGTTCATTGTTACTGTAAAAGAGCGCCTCTCGCCATCAAACGTAAAAGTTTGGCGAGTTTAGAATTAAGTAACACCTCTGTATCAATATAATATTAAATAAATAAAAAAAAAAAAAAAAAAAAAAATCATCCCGCAATAATTAATTTTTTGACAGAGTCCATGAAACATTGGAATACCAAACTTAAAGTAGGAAAATCAATAGAAACAGGTCCCATACCCATAAAGCGTGGAATTTACCAAGGCGACGCTCTAAGCCCTCTCTGGTTTTGCCTCGCTTTAAACCCTATATCTAATCTTCTAAATTCTTCTGACAGTGGTCTTACAATCAAAAATAATGAAACATCGGATAATTTTAAACTCACCCATTTAATGTTCATGGACGATATTAAACTCTATTGCAATAGTATATCAGGACTCCACTTACTCGCAGATCTTACTCAAACCTTTTCTGATGATATAAACATGTCTTTTGGTATTGACAAGTGCAAAACATTTACTCTACGAAAAGGAAATCATGTTGATAGTAACCCATACGTATTAGAATCTGGCCAAGCAATAGATCCCCTATCACAAAATGACACCTACAAATACTTAGGTTTTGAACAATCTCACCAAATTGATCAAAAACACACGAAAAATAAAATAATCTCCAAATATAAACACAGACTAAACATGCTAATAAAATCACAACTGACGTCGCGTAATTTAATAAAATCCATAAATTCATTTGCTATACCCATACTCACCTATTCTTTCGGAATTATAAACTGGTCCAAAACTGATCTAACTAAACTGCAACGCTGTATAAATACTACCCTAACTAAAAACCGAAAACATCATCCACGATCTTGTGTCCAGAGGCTCACGCTACCGCGAGACGAAGGTGGACGCGGTCTTATAGATATAGTAAATCTGCACAACAAGCAAATTACCAGCTTGAGAAAGTTTTTTATTGAGAAAGCCCTTCAGTCACCACTTCACAAAGTAATTACACAAGTAGACAAAAAACTCACCCCACTTAATTTACACAGTACTGAACCACAGACCAACGAACGTATCACCAGTAAAATAGAAAAGATTGCAGCATGGGAACGTAAATCACTTCACGGAAGACATCGCCTCGACTTGCAGCAACCTCATGTCGATATAAAAGCATCGAACGCGTGGCTGCGGCGAGGCGAACTCTTCCCTGAGACCGAGGGATTTATGATTGCCATTCAGGATCAGGTCATTGACACAGCCAACTACCAAAAATTCATAATTCGCCGACCCAACTACGATGACTCCTGCAGACGATGCCATGGTGCATCAGAGACCATCCAACACATTACAGGTGCATGTAGAGCCATAGCCCAAACCGATTATAAACATCGCCATGATCAAGTTGCTGCAATAGTTCATCAATCATTAGCAATTCAAGCAAAACTAATTACAGACAAAGTCCCCTACTATAAATACAAACCGCAAGCAGTGTTAGAGAACAATAATTTCAAATTGTACTGGGATAGGACAATAATTACAGATAAAACAATTTACAATAATAGACCAGACATTACTATGTTAGATAAACAAAAGAAATTAGTGTACATAATAGACATAGCAATTTGCAACACCCATAACCTTACTAGCACACATACGGAAAAAATTGCAAAATACACAGATTTGTCAATAGAACTTAAAACGCAGTGGAATGTTACACACACCAAAACTATCCCCATCATACTATCCAGCACAGGAGTCATCCCAAAAACCCTACACAATAGCCTTAACTCATTGAATATTAGTCCATCTACTTACCTTCTGCTACAAAAAGCAGTTATTTTGAATACATGCAGGTTAACCCGCAAATTTTTAAATACCTAATTTAGTACACAATGCACTTGGCTTCGGCCCGTGCCAATTTCGACCCACACATAGATGTGAGATATTTTAAATATACCGAGAAATAATAATAATAATATAATAATATAATGCAGTGACGGAGCTGCACGACCAAAACCAGCTGTACCAGCATGGCAGTGCAGGATTGAGCGTCGTATTGGTGAGGCTAGAGCACTCATCGGCAAGCTTATCTGCTTCAGGGAGGGCAATACTCGCCCTAGAGTGATGCGCTTTGTGAGGCGGGCATTTTCGGGGACTGTGACAGTCCTCGAGATTATTTGTCATGCATCACAGAGCATATCGACTTCCTGAAGCAGAAGATCTGTGCATGGGCAAACCGTATCAGACGGTACAAGCGGCGAGTGGAGCGGTACACTCAGAATCGCATTTTCCAGAGTGATGAGAGGTGGGTGTATAGGACTTGGGAGCGACCGGATCACGGTGTGACTGATACGCATCTGCCGGATGATGATGCCATGTGTTCGTTTTGGCGCAGCATCTGGTCGGTGCCTGTTAGTCACAGTGAGGGCGACTGGACTAGGGAGGTTGAGCGAGCGTGTGTTCCAATACCAGAAATGGGGGCAATAACCATCGGCCCCCTAGACGTAGCTCGTGCAGTTCGTCCGTTGCCTAATTGGAAATCTCCAGGACAGGACGGGCTGCACAATTTCTGGATTAAATGGTTCCAGAGATCGCACGTTCGCTTGGCGTCCCAGTTCCAGTCAGCCTTACAGTCAGGATCGTTGCCCCAATTCCTAACAACTGGAATAACCCACCTGCTCCATAAATCAGGTAGTACTACGGAACCCAAAAATTATAGGCCGATCACTTGTTTACCAACGGTCTATAAAGTTCTTACATCCATTTTGAGAGCTAAAATTAACGAACATATTGACAAAAATTCTATCATGTCTGCCTCTCAAAATGGATGTAGCAACGGGTCTCGTGGTACTAAGGAGCTACTCCTCATTGATATGGCCATTAACCAGCAAGTTCGTCGTTCCCGAAGGGATCTGTCGACATGTTGGATAGACTATAAGAAGGCCTATGATTCTGTGCCACATACATGGCTCATGAGGGTGTTGGAGTTGTATAAAATTGACACAACTCTGCGCACCTTCCTGATGTCGTGTATGGGGCAATGGAGGACGGTCCTTCGCTATCCAGGATGTCGGCAAATCCGGGAGAATAGCGAACCGATAAGGATCGAGCGAGGTATATTTCAGGGCGATAGTCTGAGTCCACTGTGGTTTTGTTTGGCTTTGAACCCTCTAAGCACGTTGCTGGAGGGTTCAGGTCTGGGCTATCGGTTGAGAAGAGGAGGTCAGGTTATATCTCACCTCCTTTACATGGATGATCTGAAACTCTTTGCCCCCAACAATTTGCGACTGATGGAGCTACTGAAAGTAACAGAAAATTTCAGTAGCGCCATCAGGATGGAATTTGGTGTGGACAAATGTGCAGTCATGCATGTGAAGCGAGGGGAGATTATGGAATCCATGGGAACCCAACTCTCGGATTCCATACGCCTTAGATCCCTCTCCTCAACCGAAACCTACAAGTACTTGGGTATGTCGGAAGCGTTAGGCATCAATGCTGCCGACATGAAACAATCGTTGAAGGAGCGCTTCTTTGGCCGCCTGAATAAAGTGCTAAATAGTCTTTTATCAGGCGGAAACAAGGTGCGCGCCTTCAACGGATGGGTCATGCCGGTTTTGATGTACTCTTTTGGCATACTCAAGTGGACTCAGACGGAACTTGACGCCCTGGATAGGAGGGTACGTACATTGCTGACTGCAAACCGGATGCATCACCCACGGTCATCGGTAATGAGACTGTATATCCCGCGGAAGTGCGGAGGTCGAGGCTTTCTTAATGCACAACCGTGAGATATGCAGTCTCAGGGAGTATTTCCTTAAAGCCGACGTGGGGATGCACCGAGATGTAGTCTCAATGGACAAGGGCCTCACCCCGCTCTCCTTAGCGAACGAGAACTGGCGCAAACCTTTAGTACTAGATACTAATGACCGCAGGGAGGTATGGCAGAGTAAGGAGCTTCACGGGCGCTTCTACCGGGCCCTACATGGGCCTGATGTAGACTTCTTGGCGTCCGTATCCTGGCTGCGTTTCGGTGACCTCTTTGGGGAAACCGAAGGTTTTATCTGTGCGATTATGGACGAAGTTATGATGACGAACAACTACCGGAGGTATATTGTGAAGGACGGCACGGTTGACATTTGTCGGGCATGCCACCGACCAGGAGAATCAATCCGTCACATTATCTCTGGGTGCTCTCGTCTGGCGAACGGAGACTACTTGCATAGACACAACCTTGTAGCTAGGATTATCCACCAGCAACTTGCTCTAAAATACAGACTTGTGGAGTCGGAGGTACCGTACTACAGGTATGTGCCCGACCCAGTTCTCGAAAATGGCAATATCACGTTGTATTGGGATCGATCTATCATCACTGACAGGACTATTGTTGCCAATAAGCCTGACATAGTGGTGATAGATCGATTAGAGCGTCGCGCAATGATTGTCGATATAGCGGTTCCGCATGACGAGAACCTCGTGAAAACTGAGAAAGATAAACAAATAAAGTATCTAGACTTGGCTCGCGAGGTTGTCGACATGTGGGATGTGAATACAGCAATCATTGTGCCGGTAGTCGTTACGGCCAATGGATTAATTTCCAAGAGCCTCGACCAACAACTTAGGAGGCTCTCGTTGGGCAGCTGGATCAAGGGCTTGATTCAGAAAGCGGTACTCCTGGACACAGCGCGTATTGTTAGGAGATTTCTCTCTCAGGAGCCCTGACCACCGGTAGCTTGGACCCTATTCCCGATACCGGTGGGCTACTATTTTTTATATTTTTAAATGTTTTTATTTTTTGTTTACTAATATTTAAAAATGTAATAGAATATGTGTATACAATGAATAAATGCTAATAATAATAATAATAAAATTTATTTATTTTTAAATGTTTTTATTTTTCTATGAATATTTAAAAATGTAATTTAATATGCTATATGAAATAAATAAATGTGAATAATAATAATTTATTGCCACAATCAAGCATCTCGCTATTCGCGAATGTTCAAACACCTTTTGGAAGGGGCAACTAGAATCAACTTTTTTTTTATATGACGTTCAAAAGTGCCTTTTAATGGTCTCATGGAAATAAATGAATTGTCTTTGACTTTGTTATATTAATAGTAGTCACCGTGGTTTCAGTACGCATGTCGAACACGGAGGTGGAGGCCGATAATGAAGCGGACGCGCGCAAGTGTGAGGCCATCCTGCCTGGAATTAAGATACTTTGGTCCGTGCTAGAAAATTTTGTTAAAGAAGGTAATATATTACTCAGTTTTTTCTCTTTTTTTTCGCATTTTCTTTAGGGTATGACTTCTGGTGAAAATAAGACGCTATAGTGGCGGTGTTTTAGTTTTGTTTTATTCCACTAACAGTGAGTTGCACATAACCAAGATGAACCATAAGAAATTATTATAATAATAATGAGAAAGTTCATGCAGATTGATGAACACGAAGTAGACCCCCAACACAATACACCCTCAACATAATACACACACACGTACTTATGTACTTGTAATCCTAGATGTTTTCTAATTGTGAAAATATGTTTGTTGTTTGTTTGTGTTGTGTTTTGCCAGGTGTGTCGCTTATCAAGGTGTAATCCTAAATACCCCACATGGTCTGATTGTGGGACTTCTGAGTTATTGAGTTTGACGGGTGGACAAGGGACTCTTCTTAAGGTGATGTATGTTTTTTAAATGGGACATGCCCTATTCCCAAACCACTGCAACTCCTGAAAGTCAGAATCAACAGTGGCGACCACTAGAAAAGCGTCGAGACAACAGACATAGATAGACCTAGATAACGCAAGAGCATCTACTTCGCGTGCCTATTTTCGTGCCTAACTTACCATAAAAAATCGTAAGTAAAAAAATAAAGTAAACGTTTCCTTCCATAGGTAAGTCGTCGGTATGATACTAGTCGAGTCAAAGCTCCAAAGTCTTGAGCATCGACGCCGAGTTGTTGGCCTGTCGGTTTTCTATCGTTTGCATTTTGGGGAGTGTGCGACGGAATTGCATAATTTAATTCCGCCGAGCCCGTTCCATCATCGGACCACAAAACGTACGGCGATGCGCCACCGGTACATAGTGGACATTCCACCCACACGCACAAAACGTTTTGGGAACACATTCATTGTGCGTACTGCTAAGGAGTGGAATTCCCTGCCTGAGTCTGTGTTTCCTGATAGCTACAACCCGGGAGTCTTTAAGTCAAGAGTGAATAGGTTACTTCTAGGCAAGCGTGCTCCATCTTATACCGCATCATCGCTTCCCATCAGGTGGTCAAACGTATGCCTAACAAATGATAAAAAAAATGTCATTTTGTGATTAATATTATGCGTAATTAATTTAAAAAACAATTATTTTAAATCTAATACCCTCAGTAATACCTGGTAATACCAAATTTACGAAAAACAAAACATTCGTATTACAATGTGACGTCCAAAAAATGGCACGCTTGGTTTTCATACAGATCGTGATACTTGCGTTATCTAAGTCTATCTATATCTGTGGTCGAGTCACTGGAGCTCGACGAGTCCCGGAGAAACATTACAATTGTCTTGGATCCCGCAACGAAATTATTTAGAAAATAACAGCGGAGGAGTGAGAAAAAATATAGTAACTGACGTATGTCCCCAGGTCGCGTCCAGCAGCTGGGCGTGGCGGACGTGGGCGGCGGCTGCCTGCGCAAGCTGCACGCCTGGGCCCGTGTGCGGCCCGCCATCGCGCAGATCAACCTGGCCTCCTGCTGCGTCGTGCCGCCCTCGCTGCACGCCTTCTGCCGCGCCAACGACGTGCAGCTACTCACACATGCTGACCCACCCGGTAACTATAACACTTTTTCTTTTTTGGAACCAATTCCTTAAGTCTGTAGAAATTAGGGATGCCTCGATACGCCTTTCTGCCGATACGATACCGATACTCTTATAAAAATATCGGCGATACCGATACGCTTATTGAAATCAAAAATAAAGGTAAAATAATAAAACACAAGTCAGGTTAATTTTGTGAATTATTATAAAAAATACAGATAGGTTGATTTTGGTAATAGTTTTAGTAATTAAAATTAACATTGATAAGACTTTCGTGCAACGAAATAGACGAGACAACACGCGCGTTTACATTACATTTTTAAAGCGCGAAATTTGTAAAGTATCATTGAATCGGCCATAAAAATATCGCCGATGGCCGATATATGGGCAAACCCGAAATATCGCCGATATATCGATATCGGTATCGGAATCGGATGCATCCCTAGTAGAAATCTTCGATTTCCACTATCAGGACTTGAACCCGATTTATATGTGTGCTTGTGAGGTAGCGTGAAGCGAAGCAAAAGGCGAGAGAATGAATAGATGAAGACGGGAAGATGAAATGAAGAATATTATTTATGACAGATAGCAACTAGTATATTATAATTACAATTAAAAATACAAAATGGACTATAGCAATAATCTAAGCGCGACGTGAGTATATCCACAGCTACAGCTAGTCCGACGACTAGCGCTAGTAGCTCGGTTTCTTCGCACACCGTCTCCAGTACCAATGTGTGTCCGTTTGTCAGAGATCGCGCGAGGATTGTACGATTTTTGTGTATGCCCCAAGGTGCTTAAGCGGAGCGATTCCGCTCGAGATTGTAAGGCGGCGGTCTAAGCAGAATTATATCGGGCCACAAGGCTCTTCCCTGAATTTAATCGAAATGCGCACAATTTCTGTTTTTTTTTTTATAATTAAGAGAAACGATCTTTTGAAATAAAATAAAACGTGAATTATAAAGTTTTTTAAGTTACCTATCTATTAGTGTAATCCTTAAAGTAATAGCACGTCAACTTTAGCAAAAGATACATGTTATCAATTATTTTAGTATTTTTTTTAAAGAGAGATTTAAGTGTATATAGGGCACATAAATAAAAATAAGAACGTGGAATATGATGATAGGATATTGAACATTAATAATATGCCTTTAGATGTAGTTTGTTTTTCTTCATTAATGAGTCAATAGCCCCTGAATAACAAAGAAAAACGCACTTTTGGTCGGGGTAGCGCCTTAACGTAGTGTTTGCGCTATACTTCGACTTTTAATTCTATTCAGTAACTTGACAGTTGAAGGGTCACCAGAAATTGACAAAAAAATGGTAGTGAGGTGGTGTAAGAATGAACGAAATTGAATGAACTTAAATAATGTACTAATATGCAAACATTTTATTTGATACTTAATAACTTTTCTTAAAAACACGATATACACTATTAAAAATCTATACACACATCACACCCATCTATATCTTTACACTATTTAAATGACAAAAGTAAAAATGTGTAAAATAATATGTTTTTTATTTTGTTTCTAATGAAGAAAATAAAGAAAATTACTTTTTTTAACAATTATTAATTGTTCTAATATACCACATCTTTCATACGAACATTTAAAGTTTTATTTAAATTAAACTATTTTTATCATTCGTTCTTTACGCAAAATCGTTCACTATACCAACACTAATAGTTTTAGTATGGTATCATTATTATTCTTTGAACTGTCAAGTTACTAAATAGAATTAAAAGTCGAAGTTTAGGTGTGATTCGGGAGGAAATCTAACGTCACGGAAGATTTTTGCGTTATACCTCCTCAATACGTTTTTCTCTTTCTCTCAGTGTATCTCTATCTCTCTTTCTAGTGTGTCTTTAAGTGTGCGGGGTGACTGCACGTTTTTTTTTTTCTATTAATGGCAAACATGCCGACTGGCCACCTCATGTTAAGTGGTCACTGTTGCCTTTAGACATCTGCTAATCTAAAAGCTAAAATCTAAACCGGATTATAGCAATGCTGCTTTGCGGCAAATATAAACTAACTTGCGCAAAAAAATTAAAACCCAAATAAAAAAATATTTACGCGGGCGAAGTCGCGGGCATTAGCTGGTAATTATACAATTTTGTAGCCACTTATATAACGTCTAACGTCTAACTAACTTTGGAAATCAAGAAAGATAATTCTTGGCTTTCCAATGAAATCATTGAAAACCAATGTCCATTATGGTACCAAATTGCCTTATCTTGCCATAAATGAATATTTTTTTTGCGAGACAACAACCTATTTTGTATTTTTGTATAATGTATAATAACCATACTTCTGCCTTCGCCGGTACTCCTGAAACTACGATACCTTTATAAACTTAATGAAAAAATGATACTTATTTCAACTATTTCCTCTTCCTCAGATCTACTCTCGTTAGCTGCAGTAAAGACACTCTCAGACGCAGGCGTCGGCTGTAACAACCTAGACTGGTGCGCTCGCTACCAAGTGCACATAAAATGTAGGGGCGTACTCGCTCTCAAAGGATACGTTTGTAAGGCCACACTCGACAACAAGAAAGAAAAAAAAATAGAAAAGATTGAAATTATTGAGAACAATAATTAGTGTGCTTCTTAAAAAACGCCGTGTAATAGTAAGGTATTTATTTAAGCATTTTACTTTAGGTAGTAGTTGCGCCAGTGTAGCGTCACTGATGCGCAACTGTAGCACTACTGAATCGCTACTGCAGTACAACTGTAATGTCGCTGTAGCGCCGCTTCAGTGCCACTGAAGCGCCACTGTAGCACTACTGAATCGCTGCTGTAGCGCCACTATAACGTCGCTATAGCGCCACTGCAGTGCCACTGATGCGCCACAGTAGCATTACTGAATCGCTACTATAGTGCCATTGTAATGTCGCTGTAGCGCCGCTTCAGTACCACTGAAGCGCCACTGTAGCACTACTGAATCGCTGCTGTAGCGCCACTATAACGTCGCTATAACGCCACTGCAGTGCCACTGATGCGCCACAGTAGCATTACTGAACCGCTACTGTAGCACCACTGTAACGTCGCTGTAGCACCACTGCAGTGCTGCTGTAGCACCACTGTAGCACTACCGTAGTGCCACTGTAGCACTACCGTAGTGCCACTGTAGCACTACCGTAGTGCCACCGTAGCGTCACTGTTGCGTCCAAGCTATCAAGCTTAAATTAATCCAATGCTATTGGTTATAACAATTACATTGCCATATGCTACATTATTTCAACAAAATATTAGCCTTATAGCTCTCAAAATGCAAATTTAGAAACGCCTATTTTTTTAAAACCTTTAAGTTACCTGTGGAAGAAAATAATAGTGTAGATTTAGAGATGGACAGGTGGGAACATTAAAAAAAAACACATTTCCACTTTTGTAGCAAGAGAATTAAATTTTGCGCTTTTATAAACAATTCCAGATAATTAACTTTTTTTAAAGCTGACCTACGATTTATTGAAAACGTATTTAATTCCGGATGATTCAATAATTTTATTTATAATTTTGTAAGATGCAAGGTCAAGGTTTTCATCAAACACCATTTTCTATTTATTCAGAATTCTGACTTACATTCACTTTAACACAAAAAGTAGTACACTATAAATACGAGGCAGACAACGCCTGTTTCTAAAATAATGAGTAAGCTAACCGTATTCATAGTCTAGCCAATTTTGATGTGAAATCTATGTAAACAAAACACCTAGGAATAATTGACGTAAATTTCTCTTGAAGTATGATTCTAGCTTACTTATTAATTTAATAATCGTCTATTACCAGTGCATTTTAGATACAATAGACTCATCATGAGTATAGTATAAATTGTGATATAGTTCGATATACTATGTAAACATGATACCAATGTATGTACTTATACCGTTACTTAATTTTTCCTAGACATTGAAGATGATTAAGATTTTGACGTACAAGTATCTATGATAGTCAGAAACCCGAAATGTCTCTGATAAAGAAATAATCGTTCATAGTCTGAACGTTTACGTTCTTTCCAGAGAATTTTGAATTTCGAAGAGTAACCGACATTTCGAAATACAATACATCGAAGGAAAGAGCTGTGACTTTTGTAATCGATATCCTAGAATAATATCATGACCTTAAATTATTTTTATTAATTAAAAAATATCGGTTTGCTACTTATATGTTTTTATTAACTTCAATGTCTAAGATATGTTTTTATTTTTAATTGGTTCACAAGTAGGTGTTGTGGTTACTTCAATATAAACATCGATACGATTAGTTAGTATTCCAATTATTAGGTGTCAACTTGTCTATAAATAATACTAACGAAATACTGAGAGGAATATTAATAGAAAAATATGGCTGTGAATATGGAATGCTTATAATACAGAGTTTTTTTTTGACAAGTTGACAACTTTTATAATTCCATAGTTACCTTATTAAATTGCTGTTTTATTACAAAAAAGCGGTACTTTGCAAAGTTGTGATAAGTTTAAGCTAGACTCAATTTTAAATGCAAGAAAAGATGCGCCTGCCCGTTTTATATCAGCAATACCGACCAACCGCGCGTTGCTGTTACCTTTGCCAAATTAATTTATTAGCTCTATTACCCAATGATGAAGAAGCATTGTTTTACGCGTGTTTAATTTAATCAAATGACAATATCGTACTTTTCTTGCCTAAAAATGCAGTCTTATATTAATAGTATTTTCATGCAGTTAACCATAGTTTTACTTTTATGATACTTAAATATATGGCACGACACGAAAAAAATAAGTGTGTGTGCAGTCACAAAATTATTATGCTGACTGTACTTCGGATTTATAATCTCATTTATTTATTGGGTACTTAATAACATAACGTTACGCGAAATTTTTCCGAAGGGTTTGGCATAGGTGTAATTTGTACACCGATAGTATAAACTTTTTGCCGTTTTAGGTTGGTCATTATTAAGTCAGGTGGGTGTATGTCTGTTTACCACCTTAGTGGAAAAAAGAATTACTTAATGTAAAATATTTGTGGAAGGTTTAAATTATGATTAAATTTTTTTGAAAGTTAAATAGCGCCCTCTATGTACTGCCATTTAACAAATTATTAGTAGGATCGACTATGGTTGTTATCATAGTTATAATACCCAGTGTCTTGAATTTTCAAAAAAATATTTTTATTAATAGCAACATTCCTAAATGCGATTCTTTATTTAAATGCGCAATTGTCCCAAAAAGGTTGTAACACATTGATGCGATGGCGTGTAACGCACATTTTGCTAGTTAACTCTCAGTTATGTCAGTGTTACACACACAATAAATCTTTATAAGAACTTAGAAGAAACTTAAATTGTTAAATAATATTTGTAATGGATTCGTTTCTTTCAATATCTGATTTATAGGTGCCTCATAATTAAATAAGACGTTTTATGTGACTTATTGAAATGCTTAAAAAAAAGTGTAAAATGTTTATAATAGGTACATTTAAAAATGTATAATGTAAGATGAAACCCGAATTGTTTTAAAATTAAAGTATTTATTGAATATTTATGTTTTTCATTTATTTTTGAACCCATAATGCAATATGTGTGGGAACACCATTACCTAATAATATGTAATCAAGTACTTACTCTAAAAAACCACTCATCTCACAGTCACAACACCCGCTCAGAAACGATTAAAATTTGATGAATTTACAATCAAATGTAAAACTATTGCTTTTGCTTTGAAATCAATAAATTGCAAATCAATTGAGTTGGCAATTAAGTGATGTCATACCTAGCAGTCTATTGCTATGTAAAATCTGTGGAAAAAAACGCAATTTGACAGAAAATCTGATACTTAATTTTATCAAAGTAAATTAATAGGTTAGGTTTTCTAAAAAAGAAATATGAATTACAAAATTATTTAAATGTTTGAAGAGAAAAAGAAACTACAAAAATATTTTTCATCCCACCATCTCGGAAAGAGTATTTTTAATCTTCAATATCTGAGTGGAAAAGCCGTTTTTATTCTCTAGAGGATAAAGTAAATTTATCTTCAATATCTGAGTGGAAAAGCCGTTTTTATTCTCTAGAGGATAAAGTAAATTGATGATTGAACATCGTGTGCACTAAGTTTGTGAATTAAAAAAAAACATTAAACCTATTTACTGCTACCTCTATGGTGCCGAATATATCATACAACTTTTTTTTAATTTGTTAAAAACTCAGACTTTGTAAACGTTTTTTTTTTGCATTTAGTCATTTCCTCGCTGAGGTGGAATGAAAAGTTACGTGTTGCACTCGAGTGCAAAGATTTTTCACCTCGTGCTCTTTTGATTCCCTCGCTAACGCTCAGGATTCTAATTTTGAATCACTCGCTGCGCTCGTGATTCAATTTTAGAATCCTTCGCTAGCTCGGTCATCAAAATTGAACACGCGGTTAAAAAGCAACTTTGCACTCTTGTATAACAAATAACTATTATCATTTAAAGCGAAGCAACACCATCTACTAACAACATAATTAAATTTTGTTAATCGATAACTGGTTTTACTCTAGATGGCGTCATTTCTCGCTTCACACGATTTTATTTCTGTACTATCCATGGATTTTTGCATGCGCCTGCACATAGAAAAACAAATAGCAAGCAAGCAAGCAAGCATGCATCATGCAAGCGAGCATGCAACATGCAGCAGGCATGGTTTCTGTCACGGCTCCGGCGTTGCGGGGCTCCGGCGGTCCCACGCGATCTTGTTGTCGCAGATGGTATTCACGCTCACCACCGCAGCTTTGGCTTACTGGCCGTCTTCGCCGGCCAGCCTCAGCCGCGGCGGCGGGCGTTAAAACCACCTGTTCCTCATCCCGCGGGCCGCCTTGCCCCTCCGCGCCTACGCGGATTTAAATTACACTCTAGGAGTGTAGGGCAGACAAGACTACGTGGAGTCGGTTTCGCAGCGATTCGTTTCTGTCATTAACTTTTGTAGCACAACATATTGACTTTTAGACAATTATTTTTGTTATTGTCTATTTATATACATTTTCGTTGAAATAAATTCCATGGAAAAATACACTAAACAAACAATATTCGTTAAAAAATAATTTTACTGTTTGATAAGTTTGTTAAACAAAAAAATGTGATTAAAAATTCATTGGATTGTGTTTCTATGAAATATGTTTCATTCGAGTAAATAGTATTTGAAACAATAATAGCCGAAATAAAAATACAAGAATATTATTATTATGAAACATTTTCTGGGAAACGAATTTATATGAAATTTCTGTCTGCGAAACAAGGGGACACTGTTATAACCTCATCTAACCCATACGATTTACTACCAAAAATAGAGAAAATATGGTTAATGGTCACTGTTCTAACCAGGTTAGGTTAGAACAGTGACCATTAACCATATTTTCTCTATTTTTTAACCCAAATTATTCAATAACTAAATTATGCTAAACGTTACTTATAGATATCGAATTTTATGGTAACTGATTATTATACTATATGAATATTAGTTCAAATGTGCATTATATAAAATGTTCATTAAGTATACCATATAAAATTAGGTAAAATGAAATTATATCAATAATTCATTATATCATTTCATCGTTATATTTAAAAAAAGTATGTTAAATGAAATTAGATCACATGAGTTTTAGAGCTTTTGTTATTAGTTCAAACGTTACACACCCATTTTACCTGTAAACCAAATAGCTTGTTCGACCGCACTTAAGTACAAAAGATTGTGACTGCACTGCTATAACAACCAGGTGCGTACCTACTGTGAATTTGTGAGGCCCCTGGGCTAGAAATACCTACTTGGGGCCCTGCTTAAGGAATCAATAATTGCCATTTTATAAAAAAAAAACTTTTCGATAATGATGTTTTTGATAGTTACCTTTTTCATATTCATAATATTGTCCATTGTCTTCAATAGGGGCTGGGGCCCTATATTTTCACGGGGCCGTGGGCTGCCGTCCAAAAATCCCTTTTATAGATCTGCCTCAGATAACAACACTTGATGGGTGCAATGTTTGTTGGGCACAACGAAGTCTACTTGCAAATTTCTATGCAAGTTACAGGCATGTTTAGTGTATTTCCGTCTCTACTTTTCGAATTCATATCGATAAAAAATATAAGAACATAATTATTTCTTTTTGTGTGATGTTCCTGTATTTTGAATGTACAGCTGCTGATGCTTCCTCGAAATACAAAAGCCAGCTGATAACAAAAACTTAATTAAAGGAATTCGACATTTGCCCATTTTATTGCATTCTTTTAACCTAAAAGTATTAATTTCATATTTTTCGATAAAGTTGATGAATTTTGAACATAATGGGACGGCTGACATTTTACTAGATCGTCACCTAAGTATGTCACTTTATAGGACCTTTTTGGGATTATGAATTCCCGATAAGTGTCATAACAGGTAGGAAGAAAAACGCAAAATACAAAAATATCAATATTTTTATAGGTTTGAATTTATAATTTTTATATCAGAATTAATTAAAACGTGTCGCATCCCCTTAAATCAAGGAAGGATTCACTCTGCAGTGCAGTTCTGTGCATTCTGTGAATTCATTCATTCATTCCAAATAGTTTCACAAAAGTGAAACTAATTAGTGAAACATTCACGAGTGCTGCAGACATCGATGTCAGTGTGTATTGAAATGAAGTTTATCGACAGTGCGTTCTATACCACAAAAGCAGTTTTATATTTTGGTCAATAAGTGATTAAACTTAATTAATCTATCTTATCTATCTATATATATAAAATGCTTTGTCCTGAATGACTGACTGACGGATCAACGCACAGCCTAAACCGCTGATCGTAGGGACCTGAAACTTGGAAGGTGTGTTCTTTGTATGACGTATGCATCCGATAAGAACCGATTTTCCGAAATTCTACCCCTAAGGGGGTGAAAAACGGGGGCAAAGTTTGTATGGGACTACGTGATTCGTTAGTCCAATCTACTTCAAATTCTGCATAAACATTCTTTGACAGAATTGATGGAAGGTGGGTTTCGTATTTTCAACCGACTTCAAAAAAGGAGGAGGTTATCAATTCGTCTGTATTTTTTTTTTTTTTTTTTTTTTTTTTTATGTTTGTTACCTGATTTCTCGGGACTGGGTGAACCGATTTTGATGATTCTTTTTTTATTTGGAAGCTAGTGCTTCCCGTGTGGTCCCATTTTAATTTGGTCCAGTTCTTACCATGGCATCCATGAGAAAACCGTATAAGTCTTAAATTTGCATTAAGTATGTGCGCGATTTGTTACGCGATTTCTCAGGCAAACGTAAACCGATTTTGATAATTCTTTTTTTTATAGATAGGGTATGCTTCAATGGTGGTCCCATATAAATTTTAACGAAATTGATTCAGCACTTTTTGAAAAATCAACAAATACCCAAAAATTTTACATAGACGACGTTTTAGTTTCATCAATCTTTGTAGTAGTTAACTTTCAATCTCTTCTTAATAGATTTGAATGAGAAGGAGGTACTAAAAAGCGGAAAATAAAAAGCTTTTTACAAAAAAGACAACCGCCTTCAAAAAGTGAAAAATAACTTTAGCACAGAACACACATTGACTTTAGTTTCGGAAGTCGGTGGCAATACAAAACCACAAACAGAACAAAGCCACTGAATTTCGAAACTAAAGTCAATGTGTGTTCTGTGCTAAAGTTATTTTTCACTTTTTGAAGGCGGTTGTCTTTTTTGTAAAAAGCTTTTTTATTGAAACTCACCACCTAACGGAGTTAAAAATGGGTGGAAAGTTATTTTGAGGGTGATTTGCATCGAAGTTGATATCAATGCTCCTTAGTGCTTTTGATTTAAATTACATTTTATTTTGACACGTGTCATGTTTGAAAACTCAACTCACAATAAATACTATTACTATAATACTGCAGAAGAATTACATGTATTTTTTAATACATTAAATTAAAGGAATATAAAATTATTTTGTTAAAATAGTGTGGCAGGCGCTGCCTGTGGTGGCGCGAGGAACTAGGGCTGACGAGGTAAATGCTTCGTTGAAACGACCATCAATATGTACGCTCAGCTTGGCGGCAATTCACGTGTTCAAGAATTCTCCGATGTTCATTTAAAAGTTAGGGACGACTCTACCAGTGGAGAGAGAGCAGCACGCGTAGCATGACCACGCTAGGTCTACGGAAGAATAGACATAAGTACTGACAGCAAGAATAGACAAGTCAGTACAGTTTGTCTATTTTTTCTGTCAGTATGTGGCGTGGTCATGCTACGCGTGCAGGTGGATCTAACAGAGACTCTTGGTATTGCAGTATCTACAAGAGAGGAACTGATTCATCTGTTGTACGGCGACATCAGTCAAATACCGCACCAATTTTGGGTGTGTGAACAGGCTATAACCTGCCAACCATAACGCCCAAAAATTATCAAGCTGCAGCGATCGATAAATGCATTCTGTTTCTTTCAAATTGAAGGGAGACAAGTAGTATACATCTCAAGGAACACAGTAGTCGGGCAACGGTGACGCCACACATTACCCCGTAGAATTTTGAGAGGTTTTATTAATATATAGCTAAGCTTCCTTAATGTTTTTTCTTCTTTTTAAACATTTTTAGGTTAGGAATTTCAACATTTGTTGTGTACGTATGAATATATAAAACTATGTTTTTTTAGAACGACAAAGAACATAATATCGTTTTTGAATCGTGCAATATACGTACTCTGTATTTATCCTAAAATGTAAAAAGGAAAAATATAATTTATGATCCCTTTTTTTCAGCACGCATCGCGAAAGAGTCAGCTTTTTTAGTACATTAACCGTGTGCACAACAGAATTTCCTATTGGCATAAAAGACAAATCTCCATACAAAGTTTCGTGCTTCTAGACCAAGCTGTACACTGCCTGTCAGTGAAATTTATAATTGCTATTGAGTACTCAAGTAGTAATTGTTTACGACTTCCACGCGAACGAAGTCGCGGGCATAAGCTAGTAATTGATATAAGTCAGAAATCGCCAATCCGCCTTGAGCGCACGTGGTGATCAATACTCGTGCCTTCTCTGTATGAGAAGAGGCCTTATCCCTGCAGTGGGACAATTATAGGCTGGTATTATTATTATTAAGTGATTAAACGTACTAATTCGGTGAAATGGACATAATTGGGCAGATGACACCACCAATACAATTGACATTCTTTTTATCAGCTGTCGAAACGCGATTTCCCCCATAGATTTTTTTTGGCAATTTATACTTATGACGTCATCACTTGTAGGTAGTCATTTGCCAACTGAATTGACTATTTATTGATTTCATAGCGACTAAAATTGTAATTTTAAGTAAATTGAAAATATATGTTGAGGTACTAAAAAGGTAGTAAATATTTACAAAGAGATAAATTAGGTGTGTTGTCTCGACCTATGAAAAAAAAAAATGGTCCAGACATCCTGATGTCAGAATGGCTGACCACTTTCTTTACGTGTTTTTTCTCTATCAGTTGAGGTACTAAATATTTGAAGTTAGGTATCAAATAGTAGCAAAAAGGTAGTAAATTTTGGTATTTTCTAAACATCAAATATCTTTCTTGGTCCAGGGGTCCTGACGCTAACAGGATTGAAGTATGCCCAGTTAGAAAAATTTCACCCGGTCGCGATTGTCGCGCCTTCCTTATTTAACACATTTTAACGGACAGTTTTTCATACCTGGAGACAGTGCTCCTTATCTTTACCCTCCTTAATGTAGGCTTATGGTTAGTCAATATCGAATCAAATAAATTGATTTCAAAATGCAACGTTACTCAAGAACTCTTGGGAGACTGAGTAAACCATATGCGGATGCATCTAGGTTTAGCCACATCATTTATACGACTTTCATCTAGCTATCTGTTTATAGAGCAAAATGTAGAGGCTATTTTTGTATCGACCTTGCTGTCGATTCAGTCTCTTCAATATTTGGTCAACATACATCATTCTCCCACATACATTATTGGAAGTACGATAGATGTGAGTGCAATTTAGTTTACATACTGATTAGTCTATACTTATAGCTAGCTGAATAAGGATTAATCGTCTATCTGTATCTTATCTTGATATCTTCTAATATATAAAAAAATCGTGTCATAGTGTTTATTATCGAACTCCTCCGAAACGGCTTGACTGATTTTTATATATATATATGTATATCTTTTTATTTTTTATTATTAAATAGGCTTGCGTTTGACCGCAATTCACCTGATCGTAAGTGATAATGCGGCCTAAGTTGGAACACGCTTGCCTAAGATGAACCGGTTCACTCGTGCCTTGAAGATACCCAAATTATACTTATCAGGGAACAGAGAGGCGGGCAAGGAATTCCACAGTCTGGCAGTTCGCACAATAAATGTGCGATAAAAGTCAAAGCGCTTGGTTCGAGACCGTGGAACTTCAACCATATAGCGGTGACGTTTTGCCGTATCTCTGCTCGTCCGATGATGGAACGGGGATGGGGGAATTAAATTGTGCAATTTGTCGTATCTGGTCAATAGTACAGGCATGAAACATGCCACACAATTTCCGTTTTCTCGTATATGTTCATCGAACGCCTACGCTGCACAAACGCTAGTGTGAAGGGGCCTTTAGGCACACACCTCTTCGCCATAATTCCTTTTGACTCTGTCTCTAGAGTTTCAGTGTTTAACTTTTGTTCTCACTCACCTTTACGTTCCGTAAGGTTTATCCACACCGGGACGGGGACGGACCGTGTCACGTCACGTGCTCAAAAAAATATCGGTGAGCACATTTTATATGAACTCGTTCACACACGTCCGTGTCCGGGCCGGCGACGGAGCTTCAGTGCCCGGGCCGACGCCGTGACGTGCACGGGGTAGTCGATATTTTCCTAGAACGTTGGCGATATTAAAAAAATAATAAATGAATGACGAGTTTTTAATAGAGGCGGTACACAAATATAGCGTTTTGTACGATTGAGCGTTTTGTTTAAAACAAAATGGTGATTGAGGGGCACAGATAGAAGGTCGCGGTTTGTCCACAGTCCGGTCACATCCCTGACGTGTGTGAACAAAAAGTTCCTGACGGGACTCGGATGCACGGTCTTAGCACGGCCACGGCCCTGTCACGTTCCGGGGACGGCCCTGATGTGTGTGGATAGAGCTTTACTCCCAGCCTATATTACTTAAAGACACCTCCGGTTAAACCTCAAAATGTATAGAATAATATAAAAAATAATAATTATAAATTGAATGTTGTTATATTAAATTTTTTAAGCAACGTTTAAGTATAAACAGATAAGGGGGTTCGTATTTTGATTGCTAAGTTTAACCGAAGTCAATCAGACCCACGGATATCGAATCAGACCATTGTTAGCGAAAGACAACATCGTGAAATAAACTTTTACCTACATTAGCCTTTAGCCAGTCATTAATGAAAATTGTTTATTTGTAATCATATATGCGATGGGAATGTTAAAATATCACACTGAAGTAAAGATGGGTTCTAATCCCAGCATGTACCTACCTAGAAATTCGGGTTTGTCAACCCTGCAAGTTGACTCAACTCAAGACCAACGAGTCTTGTAAATTTTCTTTAGAAAATCATTTAAAATAATTGCATTGTATTACAAAGCAACTAACAGTCAGTATCAATAAATTTAACAAAACTGCATTATTACGTAAAACAAATATCGGACCACCCCAGCATAAACCTTTATAAGTCGATTTATATGCATCGGACTGTCGCTGACGAAATCAAGCGAATAACTTTATAATTGTGCATTAAAATAAAAAAGGGGTTAGCAGGAAACAGGATATTACCTTCCGTGGCGACCCCACGCTACCGGCGACTGTTTTTTTATAAAGTTGCCAACTTGGTAGCGTGTCGTAATGTTGTAAGATTCGATAGAATACACAAGTAGGTTTGTCTTTGAAATGGAAAGTGTGAAATGAGTTTGTAAGAATCTGGAAATCGTAGCGATTGCAGAGATCTTGAGGATTGCAAGACAAGTATATCTTATTTTTTTATATAGAGTAGTAGAGATTTTTTTTTAAAGAATATTACTGGAGTAGACTGGGTAAAGAAACCGTAGACAAGGAAATCCTGGAAACTGTTGGAGGAGGTCTATACCCGCCAGGGGCCTTAAATAAAACTGTATCAAATTTTATAATTAAACTTATTTAGTGTTGTTATTAATTTCTATGTTAAAGAAATACAAAAAGGCTTTATTATTATTACAATAGGGGTTTTATAATCCCTGCAACTATTAAGGTACCTACCATTTTCTGTCGAAATTGAACATAAATGGTTATTTATGTTCAATTTCGACTAAATATGGTTATATTAACCCCGTCCCCGTGGGGTGTCCGGGCTAGAATAGCACCTCTCTATTTCATCCCGAGGGTGTTGTCGAAGGCGACCAAGGGAAAATGTGGAAGTCGGGCAGCAGCGGCTTCCGTGTACTTAACAACACCACTGCGATCCCCAAGACGCCTGCCAAGCGCGAGGATTGTGGCAACCCCCCCTTATGGGGGAGGCCTTTGTTCAACAGTGGACGTCTTCAGGCTGGTGATGATGCTGAACCATATTAAAATAATTATTAGAACCATTCTAATAAATCCGCCAGTCAACAACAAATCCGATCGTTCTGAATGATGTTTACCACTCGTAATCGCGACTTCAAAATGTTAAGTATTATAAGGCGACACCCGAGCGGACGACTAGCGGGCACGTTCGCGGTCAGATACAGCAGTTGTATTTCAGACAGCGTCTGCCCGTGTCGGTATACCATATTAAAATAATTATTGTGACTGGTGTGATTGTCCGATCCGATCGTTCTATTTTATTTCGACTAGTGTTTATCTCATTACTCATTCTACACTATAACAAACTATTAAAATCAGATTTAACGTGATTCAAACAGCTAGATAAGCAACCTCCACAACCGGACCCACCTACACTTACCATGTATGTTGGCTTTTTCTCAGTCTGACAACCAGTGTTACCAAGGGGTACCCAGTAACTGGGTTGTGGAGGTCAGATAGGCAGTCGCTCCATGTAAAACACTGGTATTCAGCTGCATCTGGTTAGACTGGAAGCTGACCCTAAAATCATTTTGAAAAGGCTTGGCAGATGTTGTTGGTTTTTTATCAGCCGATAAGTTTCTTGAATTTTACAGTCCAAGTAGTCAATAGCCACTCTGCCTTGAGCAAGTGTGGTGATCAATGCCTATACCGTCTTTAAATGGGAAATGGCCTTTTCCTTACAAGTGGTACAAAAATGTGTCGTTATTATATTATAAATCTGTTCAGTAGTTATAGTACGCGCCACGAAAGACGAGACTTGGCACAGACTTAATTTGACTTGCGCAGTACTCGATTTAAAGATAAGAGTTAAAGGTAAGTGTCAAGTCTCATCTTTCGTGGCACGTACTATACTTTGAAATGCGGAGTATAAAAAGATGCATCACATAGCCGCACAATGTTACTTGAATTGTTGGGCAGTCCCAACAGTTTAAGTAACACATTGTAGACTGCGAAAAACGGATTGCTGTGTAGTCGGGGTCGTCCATCTGGTCCGCAGGAACGCGACGGGCGGCGTACTGTCATCCTGTGGAACTCCTTGAAAAAGGTAGCCGTATGCCGTATGTGTAAACTAGTCAGACGAACCCGGCTACACAGTTTTTCGCAGTCTAACAATACTTACGTTTCGCTTTATGATAAAATAGTTCAAGTAACATTGAGCAATTTAAAATTTAGTAGGACCATGTAGCCTTTTTTTTTTCCATCGTGGGGGTGACGGAGGGGTATTCCGGACTCTTACCGGCTAAAACCACCGCGGTGTTCCACCTCTGCCTATGACCGGGGGTGCGGATTTCGCATAAGCCCGCTGAACCTCAGCGGGTCCCACCTCCCAGTGCGACCATTCCTATAACGACCGCACCCACTCTAGAGTAGCGCTCGTGGAACACTGCGCCGCCAACTCGGGCCTATCTGGTCGGACGACGGAAGCCCCTAGTCCGCCACCCGCAGGCCACCTCTCATGGAGGTCGCAGATCGATCGGGCGCCCGTTGCGTCTCTACAAACCTAAAACTTGGTTTCGTGAAAAAAGTTGAAAGTATGACTTTCAATATCTTCGTTACCAGGCGGTTCCCAAGCCGGGTCTAGAACAAAAAACTCATAGCAATTTTGAGAAGAACATTTGACTGTTGATTTCGTTAAGTGTCATTTTTCCACCCGGTATATGAAACCCAAGACGACAGCCTTCATTCACGAGGATCGTTAAAACTGTAACGATATCGCACTTTACCCAATAACCTTGGAGTTTATACTGACGGTATTCCTGCAACCCATTTGTACCTATACTCACTAGCGATGCCGTCTGTCGTAACTCGCCAATCATTCGTCTTATATTACGACAAACAGCTGATTGACACTGGACTGCCAGTATCTCGTTGAAATCTGAAGCAACGTTGAGAAATGTAATATAACAAGCATATTCTGTGCTCATAAACTTTGGTTGTTAGGTAATCGAATTACCAAACATGTGTGCGTTACACAATCATAGACAATATGGAAAGTGGCGGGAAATTGCGCAGAGACAATTTCGGCGAGATCTGTGCAAGCATCGACTCGAGTCGGGTAGTAGCTGCAAAAAAAGGTTAAGTACCTACTTGGTTTAATATTTTTATGAAGATTTGGAACTCATATATGTATATGGGTTTAATGTATTAATTTCCTTCTTCATAATAGTTACTATTAGGCCGCGAATAGCGTCACCCCATTTCTACCCGTAGGTGTCGTAGAAGGCAACATAGGGATATTGACCAGAGGATGGGCAGCAGTGTCTTTCTGAGTACTATAACACCTACTGCGATCTCCAACATGCATGGTCTGGTCATGGTGATCTCCAACTGGCGATTATGGCTGAACCCCCTTGGGGGAGACGCCCACTGCTGGGCACTGCCAGCAGTGGGCGTCTAAAGATTGACATGATGATGATGAATGACAATGACATTGACTGAACAATCGTGGTCGTTCGTTGATATTTCGACGTGGCATCAGCTTACTTGCTTAATAATTCAACGCTATATTATTTTATTTTCTGTAGTGCTAGACTGTTGCTGCTGAACCCAGGTCTTGTCGGTTTGCCGTTCTATCTTACTATGAGACTGAGGGAAGAGAGAGTGAACTGTATTTGTGTACACACATGGTGAACTATAAATAATATCTTCTACGTACTTGACTAGTATCCACTGAGGTTCGCCGCCATGACCGGAATTCGGTCGTGACAATATTATAAGACTGCTAGTGTACACTCATGTTCTGATTAGGTAATTGCAGTTTTGGTTTAGAGATCCAGTATTATCCAGTTTCTTACTTCTTCCTTAGTTACATGATCGGATAAGTTGATTTATTTTCTGATCGCCGTTCTATATGCAGTTATAATAAAAAGTTCGACAAAACTGCTACTTTTAACGATTTTGGTTCCAATGTTTTAATGCAAATTTTTTTTAGTCCTTGTGGTGTCGGACGTAAAGAATAGCACCAGCCCATATTTTCCCGTGGGTGTCGTAAAAAGCGACTAAGGAACTCACCAGAGAATGGGCAGCAGCGTTCTCTGCTGTGCCTTTGTAACAACCATACTGCGATCGCCAACCCGCCTGCCAAGGTGTGGCGATTATGGCAACCCCCCCCCTTGGGGAGGCCTATATCCAGCAGTGGACGTCTTTCGGCTGAAATAATAATGCAAATTCTGCATAATATAGCTTCCTCACTTGGAATTTTAAGTGGTTTTGTTCGTTGACCACAGTTCTCAGTTTTTAGCGTTGTTGGTTTCAATCTTTCAGTTCAAAATTGTACTAAATAATATTATGTACCTAATAGGAATGTTTAACATTAACATCATTGATTGAAATACACCTCAGAAAGTAAACTGGACGATTCAAAACGTCCTCAAAGTCTACATTGCAGGAGCAGACTCATAACAATTGAATAATTTTATTTGAAAAATGTTTCAAGTATATAAATGACTCTATTACTCACATATTTCTTCGAAGACGATGCACGTGCAGAATGTCATACACATAAAGATACAGAATATGGCCACGTTCGACTCTTTTGACCTGCGCCTGCGCCAAATTATCAATACACATTTCAAACCGATCGTTAAAACATGCACATACATTATTATATTGTAGTTTGGACTTTACGAGTAATAATATCAGCCTATTATTGTTTCACTGAAGAACAAAGGCCTCTTCTCATCCAGAGAAGGCACGAGCATTGATCACCAGGCTTGCTCAGGGTAGATTGGGAATTTCAGACATATTAATTTGGGTGAACCTAAAAGTAAATAAGAAAATTGGTTGTCTGTAAAGTCGGTTTACGGACGATAGTTTTACGTGATAACGTCATAAAGAAACATAATGGCTAAGATTATATAACATAAGCCAGTAATGGCTTCCGTCGAGGTGGGCGGAGCTTATTGCTTAGGCCGATCGCGCCTTTCTATCGCTTGTTCCGCGCTCTCGCTTGCACGCTCAGGTTCAGGCGGAACGTGACACTTTTTCGTGCGTACAGCCGGTGTTCATCGATTTAAAAGACGCTATCACGTCAAATAATCTGACTGCCTATCATGGTTAAATATCATTTGGTAATTGGTGCAAAATCAAACTTTTGTTGGTGCCATATAATTATCCTCGAGAAAAAAAAACTTAATTAACTACATACAATAAAAAGTGCCATTTTATTAATTTATTTTACCACGGAAAGCTCTTCTCTGCTGTCGCTACACAATCTCACATTAGACGCCAAGTTCAGTGCGCGTGAGTTGCGAGCGTGAAATTGTCACACTCTTACTTTCTCGATGGCACGATACGACATAAGACCGTCCTTTCTTTCGCTTTAATTACGTCAAATCATCATTACTGGGAGGTCCCTGAACTGTCATGTTTGCTAATGGTTCTAGAGTTATGTCGCTTGCAAAACATAGGATTAAAAAGTAAGTAAAGATTGCTACGAAAATGCTACGCGGCTACGAAGTAACGCATTTTTCAAGACTCCTCTTCTCTGCTACATTTCCAGATTAATGTATCTAATTTTGATATTATTACTTATGAAATGTCCCTTGTTAGTCGACTGGCTTCGTGCACAAGTATGTAGAGTATTTGAGAGGTTACGTGAGGACTACGTGAGGACAGTAGTGACGTGCTACGAGACGGCTACGACGTAGTAATTCTTCTATTACAACTTGCTACAACAGTTGGCAGGCAATACAAATCGGGTATTTTTTGTATCCGTAATTGGTATCAGCTGGTCTATTCTGTAAAAATCCTTCTCAGTGAATATAGGTAAAGTGAGTTGGTCCTGTCGTTCCACTATAACCGGGTTTACAACGCACATAAAACTCGCCTCACGTAAGTCCAATGTGGGATATAATTATGGAATAATACTTCTTCTGTTCATCGTATCAGTTTTTTTTTGTTCAGCTATCGAATAGAAAGAGAAACAGACGAATGCCTCAAATATTTTTTGATAACTGATTAATCTCTCAAGATTCCGTTTATCTCATTCAAGGAAAGTAGACTATATTTTACAACTTAATAAAATCCCCTGATCCATATATTACGTTCACATAGTGTATGATCAGATTTTTTTTCTCGTTTTCAGGATTGATAAAGCTTTTTCTTTTTATACCAAATTGAAATTCCTAGTAATATATTGTAACTAAATGAAAGAAAATTTAAAACATATTAAAAGTAACTCTGTAAACAAGCATATTACAGTTTAGAGGATTATATCCATGATAAGAATACTTGGAAACAATATGCTGGTCCAGGCTCCATAGGACAATCTACAGTCTAGACAAAGTCAAATTGATTGCTAATTAAAACTACTTAATTAATACTTAGTATATACATTATATTTAATTCTTGCTTTGGTTCACACACTGGTTCATAGTTTGTTGAAATGTATGGAGTGGTTGTCTACTTTTACAATAATTATAAATAATAATATGTAAACACTATGTATCTATGTATACAACTTAGCTGTCATTCTTTATCTTGTAATACTTTGTACATACTTCAATATAGTGTTTTTATGCAAGGTCCATCGTATTCACGTATAGTTATATAACTGTAAACTGTAAATGCAAAATATTGCACACATTTATTTTTAAAAGAGTAAGTATGGAGTTTCTTGCCCATTCTTCTCCATACAAAACTACCTTTTGGAATGGGCAATTAGAGAATCAACTTTATATTTTTAAATTATGACGTTCAAAAGTGCCTTTTAATGGTCTAATTGAAATAAATGATTCGACTTTGACTTTGACTTTTCAAAATGTGACTTTTCACAATGACCCCTTTTAAGGTTTAGTGGGTATAAACCAACACAAACATTGTATAATTTTGATAGTTAAAAAAATACTCGATTATGTATATAAGTAGTAAAACAAACCTTCCGTATATTTATTTATTTATTTATTTATACTTCATGCACAAAGATACAAAGGCGGACTTAATGCCTTAGGCATTCTCTACCAGTCAACCAAGGGTGATGAAGAGATAATATGGCGGGTGCATAACAAAAAGTAATAATTAAAAAGTTAAAAAGATGTAAACTCATATACATAATTATATATCTGGTCGGTCTGTCTGGAAGGTCTGGTCTGTATATCTTAGGTAGGTACTCGAAAATCGATAATGTTGTCAAAACGAAAATTTACGATCTGGGCCATTATAGTCCAGTCATAGGCGGCAACAAGTTTATCTAGTACATAGACAGCCAGCTAAATAGTTGTACTATAGTCTGTATACGTAACAGCCGTCGTACTACCAGTTATTATCTATTGAGATAGTCGTTTTAACTACTTAGACACATGGTGCTAAGTAAGTGAATCGGTGTATACCTAAATCATTTTATTTACTAACTAGCACTTTGCCCGCGACTTCGTTCACGTGAGTTTTCTCAAGGATCCCTATTTTTTTATAATGCAATTTACTGCCACGCTCAGAGATGTCACTTAATAATAATGAATCATTAACTTAAATTGACCAACTTGGCTTCTCAATCTGTCATATTTTTGACTGACAGCGTTCCAATATACGTTGATCGACTAAAGTTAATGATTAATTATTATTAAGTTACGTCTCTGAGTCCAGCAGATAGCCTATAGCACTCAGGAATAAAGTAGCTTTGTATTTGTGAAAGGATTTTTAAAATCTGATGAGTAGTTTCGGATTTTACCTCCTACATACAAACTAACGAACAAATTTGACCTTTTTATACTTAATATTAATATTTACTAATAGTTACCTATATCAGTGTCTGTCTTTATGTAATTTTTTAACCGACTTCTAAAGGAGGAGGTTCTCAATTCGATTGTTTTTTTTTTAGGGTTCCATGACTCAAAAGGAGAAAAATAATGCATACAGAGTCTTGTTTGATCTGCAGTGTATTTTATGAAATAAGTAGACTCTGCTCACTGTGCCATTTTTCAATGGCGGTAATGTAGCCGTTGTTCCGATCTTCTAAAGGGGACCGGTGGGAATCGAGTTTTAAGGAGTCCTGTCATGAAAGAGGTTCTCCTCGAGGTTGCAATGTAGTGTGTCTTTTGAAATAATTGAATTGATTTGATGATTCTTGGCAAAGATAACCTTGTTATAAAATTATGTATCTTTACAAGTTTTTAATTTGACTTGCTTCGTTCGTTTGTTTATTTTTTTTAATTATTGCAGTGAAGCCAGGGGAAGCAGCTAGTAATAAAGCAAGCGACAACTGTCTTGCTATAATTTATTGATCAAAAATCGGAATGTGAACTATTGAATTTCAAACACGAGATTTGTCTTTTACTTTCTAAAATTGGGCACCCAGGGAACATTACTTAACTTTGTCATGACGGTAGGTACTGTAAACTGGGAAAGGTCAAAAATCGACTCTATAACTTCGTTTATTGAATCTTTAATGATGTATTATTTTATTTAAATACGAAATTCTCCTGGCAGCCCTTCTGTGCATTGTCAAGTCAATAAGGGTTTATCTCATACTAGCGACCCGACCCGGCTTCGCGTGGGCCTATAGCCTTCCTCGATAAATGGACTATCCAACACAAAAAGATTTTTTCAATTCGAACCAGTAGATCCTGAGGTTATCGCGTTCAACCAAACAAACATACAAACAAACAAACAAAGTCTTCAGCTTTATAATATTAGTATAGATTTAGCATAAACTAATAAAATATTTATCATTTTTTTTTATTATTAAATAAAACCAGCCAGTCTCTCCAGTACTACCTACTCATGATTGTAAATGTTAGTTGATCTAGTTATTTTTTTTTTAACTTTCCCCACACTAGGAATTTCTCCAATAAGTATCGTGGGAGCGTTTACAAACGTTATAAACTCACGTATACAATCAAACAACCTATCAGTAGGCCCTTGTTCATCAACATTCCATCAAGGGGTTATTTCGTCGGATATTTAAAAAAAACAGACGTTTCATACATTTTGCGTATAGATGTTACACTTTTGTATGAAAATGCCAACTTTATTTTCTTATTTAGCGATGTCCCTTCGTCCATTTTATTACACTTTGGTGAACACAGGCCTATGTCTCTTTCTCGGTTGACATATCTTCTTCTACAAACAACCTTACGTACCTTTCCAAGACAAGCTTTCTTGTACTTTCGGAAACAACATCAAAATACGTTGTTTTTCTTTTCTGCTGTACCCACATATATGTATTATGTACGTATGTTGACGTTTACCAAGAACGGCGCGACCATTATGGGTGATTTTCCACTTTCATGATCTCCGAAAGATGCGCGCGCATTTTTGTGTACACTTGAAGGGAAAGTTTGCGCACACTGAAATGCTTGAACGCTATGGAAAGGTTTTGTTTTGTTTTTTGTTTTTTCTATCTGGAATATTTCGAGACAGATATTATGCTAATCACTTCTGTCTGCTCCCAGGAAAAAATCAATTCGTATCGTATCGTAATTTTCATCTGCTTGCGTGACTTTTTATTACAATACTCGCCGAGTCCGTCCGCCTGAATGTCGGTTATCGCGGATGCAGACAAAGTCACGGATTAAACAAATAGCCTATGTTCTTCCCCAGGGTATAAGCTATCTTGACGTCAAATTTCATCAAAATCGGTTTTGCCGTTTTATCGTGAAAGTGTAACAGACAGAGTTACTTTCGCATTTATATTACTGTACGCAAAAAAATACTCTCTGAGACGTGGAGTTGCGGATACCAGTAGGTCGATTCTATAAAATTCGAACAACAACTCGCATCTCACATCTCTATTCACTCTCACTTCGCATAAGGTTCAAAATGACCTTGATATATTTGACACTTTGAATCGGGTTCGAGTGCGAAGTGAGCGTCGAAGTGACGGGGAAATTATTTTACAGAATGCCACTTCTTACGTCATCTCATACTTTATCTGTCAAAATCACCCTGTGAATTTAGTTCAACTCGCGGACACGCTCGCAAGGGTGGCGCTAGTGTATATTCCAATTATCAACCGAGTTTTTAGAATGCCAATCAAGAAACTCACAGCAGATTCAGATTCGAAGTTTAGAATGAGGTCTTACAGAATCACACCCCAGCCCGTGATACTACTACTACTAGTATCAGATAACTTATTTATTTTTTACCCGACTACGGCAAAGCCAAAGGAGGGTTATGAGTTTGACAGGCTATGTATGTATGTATGTATGTATGTATGTATGTATGTATGTTCATCTGTACGCTCATAGCTCCTAAACTACTTATCAGAACTGAACAAATGAGGTATCGTTAGAAGCGTCTTGATCGTCCGCTGGTTATAGGCTATATGACTTATCACCGAATCCAATGTGGCGCTCTCTGGCGGACAAAAAAACCAATATTAAAAAAAAAATGAAGACAAGCATACCGTGTTTGGTATCATTGGAAAGGGGTTCACTAGTACATTTCAAATTTATATAATATTTAGTGGTAATTTTTATAATTTCTAATCGTCACCATAATGTCGCGTGTCTGTACCTACTCAACAAGGCAGTTGACACAATCAAGATGTTATCTGGGGCGTACACCTCAAGTCGACAGGTTTCACACTCGTCGTCACTCGCTTGATCATCTTTACGGTATTATACACTATTTATTTATTTATTCTTTTTTTTAAATGTTATTTATTTATACTTCATGCACAAAGGTACAAAGGCTGAATTAATAATAATAATAAATCCTTTATTGCAGGTAACACAGGCCCATAGATAAATACCTTAACCTAAACATAACTTATGGGGGAGGCCTTTGTTCAGCAATGGACGTCTTCCGGCTGATGATGATGAGGTTGATGATGATAAAACTTAACTTAAAACTTGTGATAGTAGTTTTTTTTTTGTAATATTTTAATAGGCTTGCGTTTGACCGCAACTCACCTGAACTTAAGTGATAATGCGACCTAAGGTGGAACACGCTTGCCTAGAGTACGTTAGTAGCACTATATTTCGCACTAAACTGTCTTTGTGCTGTCCTGTGGCATTAATGCCTTAGGCATTCTTTACCATTCAACCAAGGGTGGTGACATGGCATGGCATGGCATGGTGGGGTGGCAGGTGCATAGTTAATAGGTAAAAGATACGAGTATAAATCTACAAAAATGGGTAAACTATTCATTCATAATTATATTTCTAATGTAACATAATTATACCTATATAACTATAATAGCTTCGATTCGATCCGGTAAATGTTGTTTAGCTATATATAAAAAAATAGCCTAAGTACAACCTATTCTCAGACCTGATACACAAAAATTTCATAAGTATTGGTCAAGTCGTTTCGGAGGAGTTAGATTACAAACACTATGACACGAGATTTTTATATTTTTGATATATAATCTCTTCCGACCGAATTTCGGTCACGGCGGCCAATCTTAATAGAGATCAGCCAAGTACGCAGAAGATATTATAGTGCACAAGTGTGTGCGCAAGCACAGTTGCACTCCCTCTTCCCTTAATCTCACAGTCCGATGGGACGGCAATCCGACACGACCGGAGAGAGATCATGCGCAGGACCAACGACTTTACGTGCTTTTCAAGGCACGGGGGTGTTACACCGCCAACTTGCAAACTCCGGGCTGTTACTGAGAAATTCTTAATAGAAAAACCCAATAACACTTTGCCCGACCTGGGAATCGAACCCAAGACGCTACTACGCTCAGCAGTCGCGCTTGCGACCACGAGACCAACGAGGCAGTTAGGGCCAAAACCCGAAGTGCGGCTACATCTAGTTTTAACCGGCCAGAACTAGGTGTAGCCAGTAGCAGTTAATTAAACTTAGGTGTAGCCTGCGAGCTCGGGACTTGGGGCACCAAACCATTGAGCAGAAGAAGATGGTCAACGTCAGGTAAGTAACAAATACATACATACGGAACAGAAAAGAGGTTTATATGATGATTCTGCTTATTTTACTATCACAGTATCACAGTACATCTCGTGCCTCAGAAAGCATGAAAAGCCGTTGGACCTGTGTCTGCTATGTTATTCTGTAAGAACTCACTCCAGTTCTCACGTCTGATTCCGCGGTGAAAACTGTTTTAGGTATACTGTAATTCGATAACTACTACGCTAGCGCCACTGAGTGCCAACTAAGGTGAAGCGAACTATTATTACGATACTATTTTAGCGAATACCAAATACTTTTCACTTCAGGTAAGTGAAATCGGAAATGAGATAGGATTCGAATTCGCGGGTGAATTCTTACAGAATCGCACTGCTGATCTCTCCCGGCCCGTGTCAGATTGCCCTCCTATCAGACTATGAGAGTGAGGGAAGAAATCTCCATTGAGACTAGTTGCTGTGGCCGAAATTTATTCGGGACAATGCGGCTCTTATTGGCAAGATGATGGGCAGTAGCGTCCTTCTAAGTACCATAACACCTGCGATCGCCAACATGCTTCGGCCAAGCATGGCGAGTACGGCTGAACTATCCTTGAAGGAGACCTATGCCCAGCAGTGGACGTCTATAGGTTGATATGGTGGTGGTGGTGGTAAGATGAAAGAGATAATGAGGGCAGAATCGATGAAAACATAACCTGGCGTTCTCTGTAGTCAGTGGGCTTCCATGAGGATTTCTCTATATTAAAAAAAAACTTAAGTACTCATTCATATTTCAAACTAGCACTTTGCCCACGACATCGTCCGCGTGAATTTTCTCAAGGATCCCTAATTTGTTAATAATGCAATATAGCCTTGCAATATAGCACTTAGGAATAACGCAGCTTCCTATTGGTGAAAGATTTTATAAAATCAGGTGAGTTGTTTCGGAGATTACCCCCTAAATACAAACCTACAAACAAATTTAACCTCTTTATAATATTAGTATAGATACTGATTCAAAAATGTCTTTCTTTTGTTGAAACTTATTTTCAGTTCTGACCGTGTCCGTCATATTATTATAGCCTACATCGTTGTGTTAATATCAAACAATAGTAAAAACCAAGGCAGTTTCTAGGTACACCTATTCGGGAAGGAAAACTTTAAAATTGATCATGAATAAACAATATTCTAGTACCTAATCGCCTATGAAGCAGATATTAAGCGAAATCAGACTATTTGTAAAAAACCCAATAATCTTAATAGTATAACACTTTAGTAAAAGTTTTGATCTACACAGTTACGCTATCCTATCAATAAACCTACTTATTTTAGTTTCCATTGTAGGATGAAATATTCAATTTTATGATTTTTAGGCCTTTTAGTACGAAAAAGCTCGGTGTTTTTCTTATCTTGTGAGTCATTTTTAGCAAATATATTTCTTACATCGCTTGTATACCCATTTTATATAAACAAACTGAGTTTTCTGAAAAATGTATCTATTTTTCTACCTAAACAAAACACACTTTTCCCCCTAATGCGTTTGCAGAATTTACCTGAGTAATTTTACTATTTTGTATAACCTACAATAGGTATAGGTACCTACCTGATGGCTTAATTTTCAGTGGTACTGATTTTTCACAATTTCATACTAAGTCTGTAGCTATACCTACCTACGTATTAAGTACCTATTGTCATATATTAGGGATACTTACATATTTCGATGGGTATCTAGTTATATTAGGATAGATACCTACCCATCGAAATATGGATCCCTAAGTCCTACCTAGTAAGTACCTACTCCTTTACTTCTTTACTATTTTTTTTGTTTGTATGTTTTTCTTCTCTTTATCTTTTTAACATTTTAATAATTTTTTTGTTACCTACGCACCTGTCATGGTATCTCTTTACCACCCTTGGTTGACTATTAGAGAATGCTTAGGGGGTTAAGTCCGCCTTTATACCTTTGTGCATGAAGTTTATATAAATATATATCGGAATCTGAATACCTCATCACTAATATCTACTTGAATATAAAAATAAGTTAATTATTCATGAAACATGACCATAATAATGTAATTAAACTAAAATAATTAAACCATTAAAATTATATAAACCAAATAAATAACCAGCTAATAGCGTAATATTAGATAAACAGATGTAACAAAACAAAAAACCAGTACCGTTTGCAACAAAATCAATTACAATCACGTAACAAAAAGTACAATAAATAAAGATATAAATTAAAATACTCCACATGTAACATGATGACTATTAAAATGCAGTCGTCTTTAGCGCTTAATAAATAACATAAAAAACAGGCCGCTATGTAAAACTGTTGTAACTGACGATTTCCTCCTACCTACTAAAATTAACCGATCACTACATCTGGGAAGATCCCATTAAAGCCACGTCTCTTCGGTCCATAAAGATGTAAACATTATATTGTCCCGCTCTAACATACTGCCGGACTCATCGAGCGAAAGAGACATCACAAAAAGATGTTTTCTCGCAACTAATCAAACGTGTCCACTGTCCGGCTGCGCGTACGCATCCCAAGCCGAAATTATCATTTAAAGTTCTCAGTTGGACATTTCACAATTTATATTTATTACATAATTTCACGTGTTTCTTTAGATTCAATTTGAACCGTTAAACGCATTAAGTTGCCAAAATTAACATATTTAAAGCTTGTTGTATTCCAAAATTGTGAAATTGGAGATAAATACTTTCAAAAATATATCTTATTTCAAATGAAGCAAAGCTTGAACTTAAATGACTCGTACTAACTTTACTTACAACTTATCGAAACAATATCAATTAAGCTAGGTTTTTGTGAGTTTACTTGTAGCAATAGCTACGTCCTTTTCTTATGTGGGCTCATTTGTTCTGCGAAGAAAAGAGAGGAATATGTTTCCTTATTTCAACTTCAAGGCTCTTTGCGTTCTCAAGCGCTGACTTAACAGGTTTCAAGAGGAGTAACCAACAGTTTATTAAGTGATATAAATAAAAACCAGAGGATTTCATAAGATTTGATAAGCTAATTAAAATGTTAGAAGTCGTCCTAACCCGAAAGCTAAAAGAAAATGATTAATCTTAAGAGGTGTGACCTAAGTAACTTCTGAAACTTGTGTAACATTGATAAACAATTACTATGCTGATTTTTTAATATAAGAAGAAGTATTGCGGTTCCCATCATGACAAATAGTTGGTCGATAGAATAAGATTAAACTGATAGGTGTTTATATGAAGATAAATAAGGAATATAGAAAGAGAAATATCGTTCCATAATTCAGTCTAAAATGTATTTAACACAAGATCGACTAATCAAACTTAAAACGAAGAAAGAATGTACAAGCCTGCAGTACAAATCTAAGAAAATGTTGACAGCCCCTGCATTCAGTGCCGGCCCGCGTAGAGGTGCGCTTGCGACTCCAGTCGATCGAGCACAGCCGTCTGCGCAGTGCCTCGCCGCGTCAACTTCCAACTGTTACGAACTTTTTACACACTACCTTCGAGTACCATTGCAGACATTAAAATTAGAAAAAAATCCGTGAAAGTGTCAAAGTGCATAGTTCTTTTGTTATTTTTTTTTTTGCCAATGTGAAAAAGGTATAGTGTCAAGTTGCGGTAAAAGTTCGAATCTTTGGATGTACTGAATTTTCAAGAATATTGTGCTTTTATTTGTTTTTGGGCTGTGATGTACATTGATAACTTTATACATTGACGTTATTAAACAATACGTTTGCTATACAAGTTTGTTAATGGTGCGTATTTATTAGTACTATTTGCTGAAGTCTAGATAAATATTTGATGAAAATACTGGAGTATGTCTTACTTATCGGGTTTCTTGTGTGTTTTGTTTACTTACGTATTATGTTGCACATTATAGATATTGAATGATTGTAATTATAATGAATTTATTCTGGTTTTAGCTAAAAAACGTAATATTATCTGTGAAAAATTGTATGTACCTAAATATTGGTGTTTTTGCTGCCATTACTTATATTTTTAAGTTTGTATGGCTAATGCTGATAACTTTAAAGATTTATCGTATTTTAATACTATTTTTTTACACAAACATGTTGCAAAATATCAAACCACTCATAAGCTCTCTTATGTTTGAAACTGTTTACCATTTAAAAAAATGCCTAGTCTAAATATTGATACGAATCAATAATATAATGATTAAAAAGCCAAACTTTTAATCAAAATCAACTTAAACGCTAGTCTAAACTATAATTAGTTAAAAAGCCGTGCTTAAATTCGAGGATTTATGGATAATCTCTGCATGTCAAATGAAAATTCACTTAGTTACTGTGAACGGAAATTTCATTCAAACCACGAATTCACCCTTTGACCGCAACACAAAAAACTTTTTTTAATAGGAATATAAGAAAAATTGCAATACCGGAATCAATGTTTTTCATTTAAAAAAAAAACAAAAGACAAACTTGCTACAAAATCGTGACGAAATACAAAAAATGTGCAAAAATAAAGTATCCATTTAAATATTTTACAGTAAAAATGGTCTTGCAACGCCCTCTACAGCATTGGCCCTAGCAACGTAGTGATATATCGGCCATTGACGTCCATCCACGTCAGTGGAGGAGCAAAGGTGACAATCATTAGGAAACATTTCTTTAGTTTGAAACTACAAACTGTTTTTTAATATAACGAACGCAAAAGAAAATATGGATGTATCGTTCAAAAGATTTCTTTGAGATATCAATTTAATATTATGCTAGAAACCCCAAGAGAAATAGATATTTCCTACTTAGAGCATCACATAAAATACAAATTCTTCCTCTACATAGTTTTCAATATATTTGTAGAAAAGTTTCAATAATTTTACTCAATATCGTATTGAAAATATGATAAAATGATAATTCCAGCCTGTTATTGTCCCACTGCTCTGCTGGGCAAATGGGTACCTCTTCTCATACAGAGAAGGCACGAGCATTAATCATCGCGTTTGGGGATTGGCGATTCCAATAGATTAATAGAATAGAATAATTTATTTCTGAAATGCACATTAAGATCTTAAAAATCTAAATAATAATATTATGTACAATTCCAAAAAAAAGGCAGGGGGGCTCAAAGTGGTGGTTTTAGCCAGTAGGAGTCCGGCACACCCTCCCGTCTTCCCCAAACGGGGGACAGTCCATGAGAATTTCCCCACGTTAAAAAAAAAAAAGGGGGGCTCAAAGGGCATCAAAAAACTCATCCACATCGCTGTCAACAGGACACGTGCGCAACCGGCTGGCAGCATTGCCACGCTGTATGGCAATGCTGATTCTCTGACCCAAGAATAGACCAGCCTTCGGGTCACGTGAAGAATCGACCAGCCGCTTGGCGATGTTACGAAAAACAATATGGGCACTCGGACCCCATGGCCCTAGACTTTCCACCCCAAACGGCTCAAATATATAGCTTCCAAGAAGATCTTAATTTTAGCTTTACATATACTATCGTTGCCGATGTAGAAATATTCAATACTGGCGACCTAACGCGGCTTCGCACGGGTGCTATGTATATCAAACTATACGTATAAAACTTGACACACATCTTGAATCACTCCTATCTATTGATAAAAATCGCATTAAATCTGTTGCGTTGCTTAAAAGATCTAACCGTACAGACAGCGGGAGCAACTTTGTTTCATACTATGTAAAGATTGAAGGTATCTAATTAACAAATTCCTGATCATATGTATCTTTAAAGGTAATACCTTTAAACGAGAAATTCTTGTATGTATATATAATCTGAATCTCGGAAACGGCTAAAACGGCAACGGGAAATTTAGTATGCAGGGGGTTTGGGGTTTCGGGGGTGATAAATCGATCTAGCTAGGTTTCATTTTTTATTTTCATGAAATTTAGTATGCAGGGGGTTTGGGGTTTCGGGGGTGATAAATCAATCTAGCTAGGTTTCATTTAAAAAAAACACGTAAAATAAATACCTAGCAAAACTCGGTCGCCCAGATATTATTAATTCTACCGACTTCAAAAAAGGAGGAGGTTATCAATTCGTCTGTATTTTTTTTTTATGTTTGTTACCTGATTTCTTTGGACTGGGTGAACCGATTTTGATGATTCTTATCTCATATTCTATTTATTTGAAAGCTAGTGCGTCCCAATTTAATTTGGTCCAGTTTTGACCATGGCATCCATGAGAAAACCGTAGAAGTCTTAAATTTGCATTAAGTATGTGCGCGATTTGTTACGCGATTTCTCCGGCAAACGTAAACCGATTTTGAAATTTTTTTTAGTTATGGATAGGGTATGCTTCAGGGGTGGTCCTATATAAACAAATACCCAAAGATTTTACATAGACGGCGTTTTAGTTTCATCAATCTTTGTAGTAGTTAACTTTCAATCTCTTCTTAATAGATTTGGATGAGAAGGAGGTACTAAAAAGCGGAAAATAAAAAGCTTTTTACAAAAAAGACAACCGCCTTCAAAAACTAAAAGTGAAAAATAACTTTAGCACAGAACACACATTGACTTTAGTTTCGGAAGTCGGTGGCAATGCAAAACAACAAACAGAATAAAGCCACTGAATTTCGAAACTAAAGTCAATGTGTGTTCTGTGCTAAAGTTTTTTTTCACCTTTTAGTTTTTGAAGGCGGTTGTCTTTTTTGTAAAAAGCTTTTTTTTTAAGTCCAGGTTTCCTCTCGAAACGGACGAAAATATGATACTTATCGGTATGGAAATGTAACGATATCAATTCATTCAGTAGGTAGCCCACTAGGATCTACATAAAACAAGCCGGCAGCCAGTAAGCCTTGCTATTACACCGTATCATTATGATTTACGAACACTATGCGTGGGACCTCTTTAGTAGCACAATTATTTAGCATCAAATATTCTATAGCCGAGTTATATCGGCATTACAAGTTATTGCTAGTAACAATGTTAATTTGAAATTAAGTAGCGCAAGATCGGCATAAATAAGATTAGGTATCAGAATTGTAAACGTTATGTTAAAATGCATCGGTGTATGTGATCTTTGACGTTAAGAGATTAGAACAAGCTAACTGCAAAATTAGCAAGTTAAATAATGATTTCGCTGAAAGAGGGTCATTTTGACCTATGATAAGATTGGCATAGGTAAGTCCAAACCAAACTTCTATGACGAAACTAAACACAATTAGACAGCAATCAACAATGAAAGAAATTCATTTTACACTGTCACTTCAGGTTACATAAGACAAGGCCATGTGGAAAAAAATGAGAAAGTTAAAAAAATAATGGCAGCGCGTCGCATAATGTCAAATTCATGCTAAAAAATCATATAATTAAATAAAAAGAAGATTCATGTCATAGCTGGTAATTTAATAGATTAAAAAAAAAATATAAGCACTAAATGTTAGCCCACTGTTCTACTAATTTGCAATTGCAATGCATCGTTTGTGAAAAAACCTTTTTTTTAGTTTTCTTTGTGTCTTAGATGTGGTTCCGCAAATTCGGCAGATATTCAGAGTTCTGGAGAATCTGAATTCTGATTCATATGAAGTAGATAATTTTCTGTGAACTTTCGACTCCAAATAATGCTAGTTTTTAGATTCTTAGGTAATTATTGCACACCAAGTGGTCAACACAGATTCATAAATGACTATTTCAATGTGAAATTCAATTCTACCCAAAACCAAATAGGTTATAATACTAACCTATTTGGTTTGGTTAAATAACTTCATACTATATATCCATGGTTTTACTTAAAAGTATAATACATACTATTTCCATGGTTTTAACTTATTCATCATCATTCTATCCAGGGAACTGGCCACTAATTAAGTTTTTATTTTGACGCCACTTTTTTTTCCTCTGAGTGGCTGTGTTGTAAACGGTAGATGACCATTCAGCCTCACGGTATGTCTATAAAAATATCTTGCTCTATTATCTGTATGTAACTCTGGTATTTCTTTAATAGTTTTCTACACACCTTACTCTTTGGAGCAAATGACATTTCAAGTCTGTAATTTATAAGAGTGAGCTCGCAAGTGACTTTTATCACGTGACATTTTGTTTTATTGAAAATTTAAAATAATTAAAATTATGGGTTACTTTACGCGTGTAAAATATACTTATCATACTATGTCTTTACGTAGATATGCATTTTTTATTCAATTAAATGCTTAGTTGAATATTCCTGAATCTAAGAACACAATTTAATCTAAAAAACTAAATTTGGATGCAAATAATAATATTGTTAAAAATATTATACTGAATAGTTATATCTACTGAATGTGTGCAAAAATACCTGAATTTTTCTAAAAAGAAGAAAATAGAAACAGATAAAATTACGTAGGTAAAATAAAAATGTTAAGTAATTAATAAAACTGCTGACTGTTTTATACAGTATTTTTAGCGCTAAAACAAAAACAAAAAACAATCTTTGAAAAAATGTTAGACAGTACCTACCTTACTTCGTGCCCTTTTTTTATCAAAATTACAATATTTTTAAACTAATACGGTGACTTAAAAAATTAAATTCAACTATATAAATTTTTATATTATGTAACTATATAGAATTTTTTTTTATATTTTTTATTTTAACTCAAGTACACACAGACATATCCGCATGGCGTCGTACAGTACAATCGTTTCACGTTCATTGATATCTCACTGGCCGGATGTTATTTTTTATACGGACTGTACTTAACCAAAACATGGCCGTGTGTTTTAGTTACCAGCTGTTCCGTTACCACTCTAGTCGTGTATTATGTTGATAGTTTTACCTAGTACCTTTCAAGGTAGAAGGGAAAATACTCAAAATGGTAACAAAATGGACTGTATTTTGTTTCATCAGCATCATCATCATATATCCCCAGAGATCGCCAACCAACCCGGTCTTGTATTACCCGGTATTTTGTTTAGTTACCTACAAATCACTTAGACACACTTAATGTAAAAAAGTTTTTTTTACATAAAGTGGTCAGCACATCACTAGTTTTAACTGCACCGTGCTATTTTTTAAGGCTATAACGGCAAACAGCACTTAGGTGCACTTTTTGTAAAATTGTCGCTTGTAAGGTTACTATACATAGCTGTTTTCAATTCCATTTATCATTCTAATCACTTAAAATACATACTTTTATGGCTATCTCATATCATTAGAGCAAAAGTAGAAATTATTATTCTCACATCTGCCTTTAAGCAAAATGAAAACTAATTATTTTGCAGCCATCCATTTTTTTTACTAGGCGCAAGCATTTTTTACCCCTTAAAGGTTTCAAGGCAGGCAGAGCCTCCATTTTGTTACCTTTTTTCTAGCTATTATTTTCAACGTGTACTCTGCTATTTTTTTATCGGCTTACACAGTGTTGTGTCAAGCCGTCCACTTAGATTACCATCTACGTCTAGAGCGGTGACACTCAGTGATTATCGATAAGTTCGGTAGCGAGATTTTTATCGATACATTGATCGAAAGTGGAACGACACTGTCTTTGTAAATGGTAAAACAAGTTTTTTTTTGAGATTCGGCAAGGGGATTTGAAAGTGGTTATGATTTTATTTGGCGATATTTTTTTTCTGTAAAGTTTTACTTTACCCGTAGAACTGTTATAGTCAATGTTGTGAATAAACACGGGCTGTGAAAACAGACTTTTTTATTGAGAATTTTATGTGGCATTACTGTATTTCAAAATGATATAGGTATAATATTTTGTTCAAAATTTACAAAATTAACATTACGCATTAATATGTGTAAGTGTTAAGTTCAAATATAATGTGTGTGTGTGTGTAATATAATACACACACACATTAAATTTGAACTTAAACACATTATTTACTGTCGAATCATATTGATAGATACAAACCATTACGAAAAAATATTTCATTTTTATAAATGACAAAACCAACACGGCTACTTGAAAATATATGATTGATCAAAATAATTCAGGGTACCTATTATTTGAAAATGTTCAAAAACAGCGGTCACACATTTTGACAATATCAGCTTTCTTCTCTGGCCTGTGCGGGTTTTTAATAAGATTGCTTTCCGGCTGAGCCAGACAGCATTCCTGAATGTTTTCCGCTACGTCACTGGCGCGAACGCACCGCAGCGGTGGAAATGAATTATTTGGACCTACTTATCAATATTAGAGGTGTTTTGTGTTAAAACTTGTGTTTAAATAGGTATTATATTTCAAACGTGCCACCCGCCCCTGTTTCACCCTCGTTTAGGAAATTGCACCAGTGCCTTATGAGATTTTCATACAAAATACACCATCTAAATTACCGACTTTTCAGGTGGGTAGTCTAAAAATTTTCTTTGATACAAACCTTAATCAAAAAATCATTTTAAGGGGCTATTAAACGACTTTTACAGATTTTAAACTGACAATCACGTCAAAATGTGCAGTGTAAATGATTTGAAAAAAATATATGTTAAACTAGAACATTCTCTTAATCATTTAGTAAGTAATATGAACTTAATTTTTGATTAAGTTCACATTTAAAAAATAAAATCGACTAAATTTTGAGAGTTTTGGATGAAGATGAAGATCAGAACTGACGCAGAACGGACGCAGTCTGCGTCTAAAACTCTCAAAATTTAGTCGAAAGAATTAAATTAAAGTAGTATCCTTTAACTTAAAAAAAAGGCGTATACTAAAAGATAGATAATAAAATTGCCTGTAAGATGGTGTAAGTTTCGTTTAATTATACCTGGTAGATTTTGTGTGATTGTCAATGTTTTATCCGCGTCAGACACAACTTCACGAGTTAATTAAACTTTATAGTATGAATATAATTAAAAATATTCACTTACTAAATGATTAAGAGAATGTTCTAGTTTAACATATATTTTTTTCAAATCATTTACACTGCACATTTTATCGTGATTGTCAGTTTAAAATCTGTAAAAGTCGTTAAATAGCCCCTTAATCGGTCGAACCTTCATCTTCCATACATACGGCAATTGTTTTTTTATTTCTATAGATTTTATTTTATTTGGGAAAATAAACAGTTATACATTAAAATCTTATACTAAGTTATAAATAAACAATAGTTAAGTATATATGTATAACCTACGACATTTTCCACAACGTATAAAGTAGCAAATGTTCATTTTTAATAGAAAATGTTTGTTCTTGACCACTCTGCATGGTACCTTTACGGATCATTCTAGTGAATAATCATTTAGGGACTACCTAAATATTTAGAAAACTAAAACTAAATAATTTACGACTATCTATGCGGCGTTCACTCACAGTCCGTGTGGTGCCGGTTGGGAAGGAATAGCAACACCCCATTTCTACCCGTGGGTGTTGTAGAAGACGACAGAGGGATATTGACCAGAGGATGGGCAGCAGCGTCCTTCTGAGTACCGTAACACTTACTGCGATCGCCAACATGCATCGGCCCAGCATGGCGATTACAGCTGAACCCCCAATTGAGGGAGACTTATGCCCAGCAGTGGACGTCTAAAGGTTGGAACGATGAAGATGTTAAGTGGAATTATTTGATTTATTTCTTAAAATATCTTACAAATAATTTTACGAAATATAATTGATCACGAAATCTAGATTACTTGATCTATGAAGGTGAAATTTGGCAAACAGGTAGTTTATTTACTACTAGCTTTTGCCCGTGACGTCGCCCGCGTGAATGTCGGTTATTGCGGGTGCAGAGGAAGTCACTTTTAAAAAAGAAGTATTAAGTCCTTTCCCCCTCAGGGTTCAAGCTATATTCATTCCAAATTTCATCAAAATCGGGTCAGTCATTTCGTCGTGGAATTGTAACAGACAGAGTTACTTTTGCATTTATAATATTAAGTATATAAAACTACGAGTTTAAATAAATAGGAGACGTTGAACAAGTCTGACTTCCACACGATCGTATTTGCGGGCAAAACATAGTAAGATAACACTAAAAACGATTAATGTAAGAATGGAGGTTCAACAATTACCTAGGTACATCTTCTCTGCATAACGTTATATATTTTACGACGAGACGATGACGTCACTGAACAATAAAATAAGATGTATTATACGATGCCATATTAATGATTTATCTAGTGGTTTTCCTCGTGTTTCTATGCACTAAAGTTTGTTAAATTAACTAAATATAAAAAGGCAATTTAAATTTTAACAAAGTTCATGTATAAAATTAAATTAAATACATAAACATTAATACATAAAATTAAAATACCATGACATTGTAGAAATACTTTGAAAAGGCTTAGGAGTGGCGTAGTAATACCTAACATTAGTCCATTATTGGTTGTGGCTACTGGCCGAAGAAAATAAGAACACTAATAAAATAGTGTTACCTATAGACGTACTATCTTAATGCAGTTTATCCTCAGTTGTTTTGGTTAAAACACCCTACACATTCCTAAAAAACCCATAAACTTTACTGCTTGCAGTAATTAGATCATTTGAAAATATCTTGACTGAGAGAGACTTTCCACCCAGTTGAATAAATTAGTAACATAGGACTATGCAATAAGGAAGTATACTCCGTTTACAATAAGATTAGACATTTACACAAACCTTTTTTACAGTCCCTTCAACCGATTTTCATTTCTATTCCGTAGGCTTAAGGATGACATTAGAGGCAAAAAAGTGTTTACAATAGCAACTGTTTTTTGCAGCTGCCATTTGTCATGCCATCAACGCAATATAAGTCAAAATCGGTTGAACTGACTGTAAAAAAGGTTTGTGTATATGTCTAATCCGGAGTATAGGTAAAAACGAGGGCACCTTTATTAATGAGTTTAATTATAAATTAAAGACGGGCTTTCAAATATTAAGTTTTGTGACAGAGACTATAATATCGTCAAGTCTTAAAACACATAGTTAACAAACTAGCAATTAAACAAACATCTTAAAATCATAATACAAGCAAAAATCTAACTGAAACAATTGAATGTCACAAAAAACATTAAAAAAAGAACATTATTTTCAAAACGAATTAGTGACGCGCAGTGTACCGTAGTGCGCAGGCGCGGCGACGCGTCGCAGTGCCGCCAACATTGACAGCTGTCAATCAGGGCCAAGATGGCGGCCGGCCGGTTTCGTCGGTACAATCGCGGGTCACTATCTCCGTCAAATCTGACGCAGGGCTCTCATGAGATTAGAAATGATTTTTTTTACCAACTGTTGGGTGACCTCTATAGTCTGTTCAACTCTGCAGTTGAAATGTCACACGATGGCATTATCGCTTTCATTAACACAAGTTAATTCACTTACTTTCTATTGTAATACTCGCAGATTTTAATGATAAATCTAATGAATCTATTAAACTATCACGACTAACTAAAATCAATTGCAAATACTGTGTGTGTAAGTGTTGTGTAATTTATTGACGGTAAAGCACTAATTGGATAGTACCTACCTATACAACCGGGACATTGTGTGACTACCCGCATATTCGCAAAATCTTATTATTTTCGACTATAACGTTGTTCAAATTATAGCTAGGCTATTTTTAGTATTTTAGATTATATAACAAGTATAATAATAACAGAGGTCAATTCGAATATTAACACACCTAATTAATTTTACAACATGTTTGAAACTTAACTGTTTTTGCTAATAATTGTGTTCTTTCATTTTCAGATTATGCCACAAACACTAGTGATGTGACGTGCATAATGTGCGGACGCGTCATTGTGACGCATGCGCGGACTTTGAAGAACCAATAGTGAAGTGTGTGTACCGATAGATTTAAATCGATAAAGTAATCGATCGCCTTGTGAGAATTGAACACGAATGAACACCCTGATGCTCACAACCGGCGGAGCGGTGGACGATCAACCCTGTGTAGACAACAATATGGCGTTTTCTTCTTATAAGTGAGTATAGAACAAATAGTTATATTCTAGCCGAAGTGGTTTGTATTATTGAGGAATGTTGGCAGAAGTTTCAAAATAAATAAACAATTGACAATCGATGTTATTAGAAGTCCGGTAAAACCGGAGACGGTATAGCAAAAAATCTTTCGTAAAGGGTAATAACCAATATATTTTTAATTAGTAACGTAATGACACTTAACAATGATGACAAACAAAAGTCACTAATGTCAAGATACTGTAAATTGTATGCTAAAGAAACAAATTTATTGATGGTTGACTTTTGACACACGATTGCTATTATATTATTACTGTTTATTTTAAATCCTCATGTAGCAAGTGCGTACACATCCACCGTTACTCGGCTAAGTATTTCAGATAAAAAAACGAGTAGAACCGAGTTTTCTCCCACAATGCACAATGCCATCGATCCAGCCGTACAACGTTAGCTGCAATCGAGACAGGCAAATTACCGCATTCTTTATGTGACGACATAATGAAATTATCTTCATGAAACACGTAAAAAGCCGTCATAACCATAACACGAAGTAGTCTTGACAGTATCCCGTAGTGTGGGATGAAGCCATTTATCCAAAAACTGCACCGGGGATCTCTCGACCAATCGCAGTCAGAATTCAGATGACAAGATTACTTATACTTGGAAATCGACACAAGTTTTCGATGCATCATTAACAGCATTACTCGAATTAATTATACATTTTTTGTTTGAATGACAACCAATTTCTAGATATACGAACAGGCAGACGCGTAAACATTTAAAATTTCTTCCAATGAAGCGATCGTGTAACACTTTGTGAAGTACCCGATGACATTCAGTTCGTTCGCGCGCCAAAGAGGCTTTATTTGCGGTTTGACCATAAATTCATATTTTATTGTCAGTTGTATAAATTGTTGCCGTTTCCAAATGGATTCATAATCTAAATACCTATAGTAAAAACACTGTTATTAACATTGGAACTACAGAACGAGATCGTTCACGTGCATTAATTTCATTTCATAACCTATAAAGTAAATACAGCAATTACCAAACGCAAAAAGCCGTTGACCAATGAATTCGTCAGGCGGTTACAGTCCTCAATCGGGCACCTTTCATTTAAAAAAAGAACCATACGCCATTTCATGTCAATTTTTGAATTATTCATCGTGCGAATGCGCGAGCGCATCGATTGATGCAAACAAAAAGCGCGCGCTCGCTAATCTTCGCCCTTTTTCGCCAAGCTTCGGGCTTCCTCGGGCCCAGTGTTGCCAACCAACGCATTTATTATTCAACTAGTTTTTACAGTCACGCTGCGCAAAGACATAACAGAGAATGCATTTATTTGATAAATGATATTTTTTTCTAAAATCCCAAAACTGGAAGTTTTTTAAGCTAATTTTTCGGCGTCAATATTGGAGGAACATATTCTTTTGTTAATATTGTGTGCTTCATTCATGTCCATTCAATCAAAAGAGAAAACATAATGCTGTGTCATATAATCCGATCTGTTCTCATAACAATGTTCTGAGAATCCGATCAGAAGTTTTAATTTTATACTTCTCATATTGATTTGACAAGATTAACTCAGCCGAAGTTTTTGTATCGTCACATTCTAACTAGTGGGTATGGTGAATACTTGAGTCGGATAACATCTGGCGTTCGCGAATGTTTCTTTTAATGATTAATAATAACTAGGTAGTTTTCCATTTATCTTTTTTTCATATAAAGTGATAATTTCTTGTTAGTCAAAGTAATAACTCATAAATAATTAATTGCATTCTAAATTCGTTATCATTGGCCGTCAAGCCAATTACAAGTAACATTGCGATGCTTTGAGTGCAGAAAAAATATAGTATTCGAATTTCCGAGCGTTCATCCCCCGCGCCCGCACGTCCGCCGCGCCTCGACGCCGCGTCTCGACTGTACGTGATTGGTTTATTAATTAGGCGAATCATCGTCGGGTTCCATTTTTAAAAATAGGCGGGATTCTTGCTGTGTGATTTTTCTTTTTAATTTTGGCTGGCGTTGAACGCAATTAGAGCTGGCGGTATACCTTTTTGTCATAATCACTGCGCGGTGATAAAGTTAGTTTTAAATACTAAAGGCAATGTGGCAGCTATCCTAATTCTATGTTGCTAATTAAAATTTTATTGACGTCTTCATCCGGTAACATTGCTGTGATTTATTGCCATTCTTATTTTATCTGTATTGTAGATTTTACTAGTTTGGAGGAAGTCACGTCACTTCATTTTCAATTAAAATTGCATCCACATCTTTGTGAAACATAAAATGAAACAAAACTGGCATTTCAGTCATAACTCAAGCTGAAACAAAATAAAAATGGAACTTTCATATTTATTTTTAAGGAGACCGATTAAAAACATTCGAAATCGATCGCAAACGGCTAAGGTCAGTAGAAAAATAACATAAAAAGCGTTGTCGCGTCCGTCCCGATGCTATGTCTGTCGAATACCGTTAGGATGCCTTCGAAACTTAAAACGGAGAAAAAAAACAACTGAAAACTATTCCAATTGCCAGTATTTGGAATCCGTTTTGTCTGCTATCGCGTTTTAAGGCTATTTCGGTTACGGAATATTTGTAATTTTTGCTTTTTGCGCTACATAATGTCCCTCAGTTCTTGCGCGTATGATTGGATTTCTGACATTGATCCAAGTTTCTTACGATTATCAAATTCTTGAAGAATCCAGATCTTAAGCAATCATTTACTTACGTAACTACATTTTCGACATTTATGTAATTTGTGTTTTATTTGTTAGATCGTTCTGAAAACGGTTGGTCTCAATGAGCTCCGTTGACTGCGTGGAGTGACCTTTAACAAGTTGGCTTCTTACACCATTTATTATACATAAAATATCTATTCGAATTAATTTATAAATACCTGTCGGTCTATTCTGTACAACTCTCCCTCAATCTCCAGCATCACGTCTGATGGATACCCTGTATCTCCCAGGTGGGATGATAGTTTATCTCAAATTCACTTCACCGAAATTTATCGAGGGCGATTTTCGCAGAATACCACTGCGGAACGAATTAGGGACTCACTACACTTATTCAGCTCAATTCAGGTTTTGTCTATAGATAAGACCAATTTTGTATCGCATCCGTTCAGACGCGGAAAGCTGAACTTACGCATACGAAACCGGTGTTTTCTGTGAACAACAGTTGAGTAAGTGTAGTTAATCCCTTACTGTCCCCCCCATTCACGGCACCTAAGTAATATGAGAGCTCAACAATTGCAAGTGACTGGTCTGTCACGACTCGAAGACACGTGCCTGCTTCCGATGGCCATTGTTCACTATACGTCATCACACCTTACGTAATGTTGTGCGTTGGATGTTAGAATTTTGATCTGTGAATCTGGTGGACTGAGTGGAAGCATAGTAGGTGGTTCGTTTGGGAGAAATTAGAAAGGGTTGAGGATTTTAGAAAGTTGCGTAGTTCAGAGTTTCGTGAAAAAGTTGGTGAAATGACTAAATGAGAGACAGAGAGATTGGTTGACACTTCCCGTGATCCAAGAGCTGGTTGTTACCTTGGTCAGAGATTAAGCATTGCCATCCAACGTGGCAATGCTACCAGTCTCTTGGGTACATTTCCAGTTGACGGCGATGTGGACGAATTCTATGATGCTTTATTGTGTTAGGTTTTTTTTTTAGTTTAATACTTTAGGTTTTTTTTTTATTTTTCTTGTAATTCTACATACAGAGAGATCACATCATATGTCTACTTATTTTACTATGTAGAATTAGACAGACTCTCTTGGACGTTTTGGCGGCTTTCTTTAACCCCGATTGTCGCACGGCAATCATTAATGTTCTTCGAATCCCAACTCCAAGCAGGCTTCAGTTAAACTAAAATAAAATAACTCAAAAACCGTAGCACAAGCTCACAAACAAAACTGCAAGTACAAAATACTTATAACGTCGCGTATCGAAAGGCCCGAACATTTCTCGGAGCCGGTCAACTCGCCAACTCTGCTGACCGCCGCTACTAAGTAAGACGGGGACATAAATTCTTCAAAGGGCTAAACAAAAATAAAAAAATACTCAAAAACCCCTTTAACAGAGCTACCGAACTATAATTTATGGGAGTTGGCCCGCGACTGCCATCGTATGAAAAAAGTAAAAAACGCAACAGCCAGAGAGGCAAAACGGTGAAATTTGGAATAATTTCGCGATAGCATCGCGCACGCCGGTACCTTTCAATTTCTTTATACGTTTGCAAATTTGCGTTTTTGTTTTGTCACAACGTGGAGTTATGGTCCTTGTGGACTGGCGGTACATTAGTTGAGTTTATTTTGTGCTAGGCTTGTAGATCCACCTGCCACTGAGGCAGCGAATTGTGCTTTAACTTTTTGCCTTTCAATGTACATATTTGCGTTTCGGTCTGAATTAATACTTATTCGAATAGTCCCTTATAATTTAAGCAGATCAATCGCGTAGTTTGTCACTCAAGGTCCTTGGAGCCATACATACTTACGTCTCCAGAGATATATACTACAGTGAATATATATTATGTCGTAGATGATGATGATCGTGTAAGTACCTACGTAATTAATACGTAGGTACTTACACGATTATATTATGTAAGTATCTGCTTAACTTATTTTTATAACCATCCTCTACGCAAATCACTTTCAAAATAAAGAAAATTAATCTGAGATATCTGAATATCTCCAAAACTTTTTATTACATAATATTCAGCTCGGTTTGGGTCTGTGACTACTTATGTAATTGCAAGTAGGTATAACAAGCCTGTATGAACAATCATTTTGCGCATGTTTGCACACTTCCTTAAAGGATAGATGCTTGCACAAAACGGACGCACTATTATGCTTGCACAAAATTACTGTATATGTAATGCTTGTCATGCTTTCAGTTACGTGTGTAGCCTTTAGGCGTAGATTCACAGACGAGGCGTAGCGTAAACTTATGCGTCGAACTATCAAACAAAATTTTTGGTAAAACGACGCTTAGTTTAGTTTCTAAATCTTAACCTAAGATTATTATAAGATAATGACCGTATAGACGAATTACAATTTTAGTCCTTGACTTTAATGGTCCTTTCGGCACACCGTGGGCGATTAGCAAATACATTATCTTAGTGACATTTAGAAGTTTATCAAATCCTCGTGACCTCTTGCCTTCCTACCCATTAGTAGACTATTTTCTCTGTGTAACGTAAAATACTAAGCAGACTTCTTACGTAACATGATCAGACCTTATGATTCACCGATGAGTGCAGCTCCATATTTGTCGTGTCTACTGTATACACGTGCTTCAAATAATGGAAGCTAAAATTTTTTTTTATAAAGAATTAATTCATTGGAGATTGCGTTAAGTTCCGCATCTTGTTTTTTTGCACTACTAGGCACTGGTCTCCTTGCACTCTTTCCAGTTTGTTTCGCCATCTCCGTCATGGCCTACCGCGATGCCGTGCCACTCTATTAGGCCACCTTCGTTATACTACTTGTGAGAAAAAAAATCATGTTCAGCCTTTAATTTGGGCAGCCTTTTGAGTCACGTTAGATATCCCTGGTTTTTTTTAATCTCCCTCTTTCTGTAATTATGTTGGTGCATATATACTGCTACTTGATCTGATTGTTTTTGAAGTAATTCCTACGTTATATGGTCTATTGTTTCGTATATTATGCTTACTAGGTCCTATAGGATTCTCTAAATATCACACGGCGATGATCATGTACAATCATCTTCAGTAACCTCAATGGGTTTAATAACCCCAACCTGATAGGATCACATCAAAATGTTTTGAAAGGTTCACATTTAATTTGATTAATCTACTGTCAGAAGCATGCTAATCCGATTAAGTTTTTGTGTAACTTGTTTGTATTAAAAAAGGTTCGGTGAGATAACAAAAGTATACCTAGATTGTCTTTTATACTGAAAAATCATTGATTGGGTCTGAAGATTTCATGTCGGAACATAAATTAAAATAGCATCCGGTTCCTGTATCCGAAAACGAACCGTTTTGCTTACTAATCCTTAGTGTGTAATTTTTCAACCAACTTCAAAAAAGGAGGTTATCAATTCGTCTGTATTTTTTTTTTTTTTTTATGTTTGTTACCTGATTTCTTTGGACTAGGTGAACCGATTTTGATGATTCTTTTTCATTTGAAAGCTAGTGCTTCTCGTGTGGTTCCATTTTAATTTGGTCCAGTTCTGACAATGGCATCCATGAGAAAACCGTATACGTCTTAAATTTGCATTAAGTATGTGCGCGATTTGTTACGCGATTTCTCCGGCAAACGTAAACCGATTTTGAATATTTTTTTTTTATGGATAGGGTATGCTTCAGGGGTGGTCCCATATAAATTTTATCGAAATTGATTCAGCACTTTTTGAAAAATCAACAAATTCCCAAAAATTTTACATAGACGTTTTAGTTTCATCAGTCTTTGTAGTAGTTAACTTTCAATCTGTTCTTAATAGATTTGGATGAGAAGGAGGTACTAAAAAGCGGAAAATAAAAAGCTTTTTACAAAAAAGACAACCGCCTTCAAAATCTAAAAAGTGAAAAATTACTTTAGCACAGAACACACATTGACTTTAGTTTCGGAAGTCGGTGGCAATACAAAACAACAAACAGAACAAAGCCACTGAATTTCGAAACTAAAGTCAATGTGTGTTCTGTGCTAAAGTTATTTTTCACTTTTTAGTTCTTGAAGGCGGTTGTCTTTTTTGTAAAAAGCTTTTCATATTATTGGTGGGTTTTTTTATATTATATTTAAACGTTCTTCCTTATAAGTAAATGTGGCACGTAGTTTTGTACATTGTGCCCAAAATATTAGGTATACTTGGTAATTGGTAACAGCGTTGGTAGTTTAAATAATATAATTGGTGGCATAATGTCAGAATAGATCACGACGCATCAATAATGATTTGTCAAAATCGCCAGCCGTGGCTTTGTGGCCTCGTTTGCGAACGTTGTGCTTAGATTTTAGGGTACCGCAAATCGAAATCAAAAACCTTAATTTTTCTTCTTAATTTGTCTACATCTTTTGATGTTTTAACTATATTCTGCAATGGTTAAGTTTGTGTTTTGTTTGATTAATCATAATATATTTCATTTCAACGCTATTTCAGTCTCTTTCCTGTTAGGAAATTCCTGCTTCTCTGTTCATTTGGGTTGCTACCTATTGGCCACACAGTCTGGACCAACTAGTATACTTTGACAGTAGCTAAATATGACTATAAAAAAGATAGAAAATAATCTTCTACATGAAGGCCTATTTTTATCAACATTTGGTCAACCGATTACAATATTGAAACAGTTCAGACTTAAAAAAAAAAATCTTAAGTTACTGTTTAAATTTGTAACCAGTTGGTTGAATTTTGATGAACACGGACCTATGTATTTAAACTGTCAAAGTTACGTAGCAAAATAGAGACTTACAAAAAGTTTTTGCGAAGTGGAACCGTGTCGACTTTTCAGGTACTGTCGTGACCAAAATTAGTTAAAAGATTAGATTCAGCATCCTTCTAACATAAAATGCAACCACCCAATCACGTGTCTGTTATGGCAACTAGCAAAAGTATTCCTTTGGAGATGTGGCCAATAATGATGATAAATAATAAGGTACCTCTCTGTGCCGAGTATCATTTGCAGCTGTATTTAAATTAATTAATTTATATATTTATCTTTTTGGGTTTTTTCTGTATGATAGTCTGTTAGCCACGGAAAACCCAACATCATCTAACGTAGGTTTAAAATAACCTGTATTGCTGTAAATAAATTTAATAATGTTATTTATTTCATCATGTTGGTTCCGACAGGTTGTGCAATTAGTTGAGATAAATCTTCTTGTTCCAGATACTTTTCTTTGAATATTATCCCTAAAGGCATACCTAACAAACGGTAAGTCTAGATTTGTATTATTTACTAGCTGACCCGACAGACGTTGTCCTGTCCCTATCTACCTACTTACCTGCCTATTTACCTACCCTACACGTACCCTACACCTACCCTACAAAAGTGTCTTTTTTTTCTTCTTTTTTTTTTCTAGCAATTTTTTAAATTTTTCTCTCCGTAAAAACCATCCTCATACTTCAAGGAATATTGTAAAAAAATAATTAGCGAAATCGGTTCAGCTGCTCTCGAGATTTGCGCTTAGCAACACATTTAGTTATTCATTTTTATATTATAGATTTTGCATAGGGCTGTAATATTTCCATCGCTTAGGCCTCCTCTCTGTAAGAGAAAATGGGCCGTTTTCTATAAGGTGGACCTAATACGGTATGGTGACAATCACTAGTCTTCGATTTTTAAATATATCAGCACTCTGTTGCCAACTTGTGAGCTAATAAAAACAAATGACTGCCACAATTTTTTACTCTACGCATTGTTACCATTACTCGAGTCGTTCGTCGTTCTTGAAGTAGTATTTAGGAAATCTCTAAGCAGCACTATACGTCTACTGCAAAGTGGACATACAAGAGCTGAAGTGACGATCATATAACATGTGCAACGCACATGAAGTACGGGTGCTACAATGATCTTCTTTTGTTTCCTAAGTTGTCATTGCTTACATTTAATGTCGGTATTCTGGAGCCTGTTAAATTCTTACAGACTAAAACTAACTAATCGATTTCAGGCAGCAACGAACAGACTCTATCAATAGAGCCATCGTCCTTCTTAACCTTTAACACATTTGAAGCACAATTTCTACAAGCTTCCAAATATTTTCGTACGGAACCACATTCATAAATCGCATTCGGCAACAATCGTATCGCGACATTTGGAACCGGTCTGAATCGTGAGCCACACTCTTAGAAAGTTAAACAGTAGTTATTTAATTATCTATAGTTAACGCGTGCTGGCCGTCGCCCCCGGCTGGTTAGAAAAATATTGATCGCCTGTTTATAAATAAATACTGTCGGTTACGGTCAACAGTGATGCTCTGACCAACCTGTTGCCATATTTTGTTGTCTAGCAATATTTTTCTTATATTCCACATTGGTAAAGTCGGATAGTATAACGGACTGGTGTCCCAACTCCACGTCTCAGCGCGTATTTGGCGTACGGGTGGGAAGTACTTAAATCAATCGATCCACCCCAGCCCCTCAAGAAAGAACAGCACCTTTCACGTTACTGCTGATCTCTTGAAGGTTGTCTGGGTTACCGTAGAACTTTGCCCTTAGAGCAGTTCAGAAGCATCTGGGTTGCTGTCTAGTCTGCCCCCATGCAGGTTCTAAGCAGTGAGCTGTCTGTAACTTCAATGACAAAGAGAAGTTTATAAAAAGACCGCCGGCCGGTTATCGCAGTGCGCAGCAGAGAACTTGTCTCGTTTCGGTCACATTTTCGTCTTGCAAACTCGCAACTTTATCAGCTATTGGAACAGAGTTTTCTTTTGAAAGGAAGCTTAGACTAATCTAAACATTTCCTATCTTTACGACACTAAAAATGTGACTGTTCACATAACATTAAAATTTTGAAGCGTTTCGAGGAGTTATCATCATCATCATCATCATCAGCCTGAAGACGTCCACTGTTGAACAAAGGCCTCCCCCTTAAATGGGGGCGTTGCCATAATCCCCACGCTTGGCAGGCGTCTTGGGGATCGCAGTGAGGTTGTTAAGTACCGAAAGCCGCTGCTGCCCGACTTCTGGATTTTCCCTTAGTCTCCTTCGATGACACCCTCGGGATGAAATGGGGGGGTGCTATTCTAGCCCGGACACCCCACGGGCTCGAGGGGTACGAGGAAATAAATACATTTTAAAATAATTCGGATGTTATAGTCGAGTGTCACTTTGTTCTTCTGATCTTTCGTTATACTTAAAACCGATCCCAGCATTCATGAAGATCAGAACTTTCATGTTCTCAGTTATTTCAAACTTGACTTAATGTATGTGCATACATATACAAGTACATAAATCTTCAGAACTGGCTGAACTAGTATCATGTGAGTACAATTGTACTATTAACCTCTCTAGATGTTAACACTGGGCACGCACGTGCATCGTCCTTATCATTCTTATCAATATCTAGTATATTGTCCTGATGACGTTTGTTTGTTTAGTTCAAGTTGGTACTGAGGTTTCCATGCTCTAAGTCTTTAGTTTTAGAGCAACTGGGGTTTCTGTTCTTCCTACATTTTGTATTTCACTTAATTGGCTCTAAATATTTGGTCGATTGTTTATTTCTCTTATCCTTACAATTTTAATAAGCTTCTCATTATTAGTTCGTCATAATCTTTAGGTCCATCAGTTCATCTTTAGTGTCTCAGTTTGATGATCAGATGGAGTTTTAACTAATTGTCGGATCATCCTCTCTTGTTCATCAACTAAAATATATTGGAAGTCTTTATCATACACCAATTTCGAAATAAGAACTGTCTTTTCTCATTCGTTATCAGAACCTTCAAGTGACAACTACATTTACCCCTAAAACAAATGCCTATCTTTCCCTTTCCACTCGACTCTAGGTAGCTATGAACTAACCTCGTCCGCCGGCTTTCCCCGAAGTGTTTGTTGTATTCCCACCTCCGAGTACTGTATGTTTACGAAGTGTGTTGTGCTATGTGGACGATCACAATGCCGTATGTTTCTCCTACGCGATCGACTCTGTAAACTAAAACGGTATTTTTCATTTGATCCGCGAGAATTTCTTATGACGCAGTGAATAACAGATAAAATATGTGTTAGAAGTGTAGTTTACATTACTTGTGATATTACCACTAGTAACACTTTACTTCTTTATCTCTTCGTAGTTGTTTGAAAGGCAAGTCGTAAGGATGTGTTGCAGCATCTTCATGGATATCCTGGAATGAATTCGTGATATCGTGGTTACAGTGATATTTTGCTAGATATAATTTTTTAGTCTCCGCCATCTTCGTAGGTCCACATCTTTGTCTTTGTCCTTGTCTAAAGTCGGTCGACGCAAAACTATTTATTATTCCATTATTTTCTGTTAACCGTCATGCTATCACTGATTCTCTTTTCTTTCACATCATTCTTCACAGAATCCATCTTTTCTTTGCCCCACTTGCATCTCTAATCTCGAAATCCATTAAAATGTATTTGAAATACTTATAATTCTGTCATAATTCTGTCTCTGACATAGGTACAGGGGTGTAGTGATGTTCTAAATATGTTTAGCGCTAAATGTACGTATTTAGTGATTCACTATGGAGTGTCTTAATGTCATTGCCTTCTTATGACATACTAGCAAAAAGAGTTGGAAGATTTTCTTTTTACCAAAAAGTAACTCAACTCTATGGTTTTTCTATTAACATTTTTTAGACTTATTCAATCCAATAAATATTCTCTCTCGGTTGATTGGTTCCCAGAACGTCTTAAAAACCTAACGAGCATATTCTGTTAGTACCTACCTTAGTATCTCAGGTTTATTCTAATTCTCACTTCCACCAACATCTCGTCTCGTCAAAACGTTCACCCACGCACACATGCGCGCACATATCAGTGGCACTGCAATGTGCATTACTGATAAGTTATCAGTGATATGCGATCTCCGTTATCTTAGACGCAACAGACCGCGACCGCTCCACAATCAAATTGTTTCAGTAAGCAACTAACATTTATATGATATTACTAGTGTACGACTAATCATGAACCTGATGTTATTAAATACTGCACGTGGATTGATTATTAAGTTAGTTTGTCATCTGAAGATTTTCCAGGCAACGCTCTCCGTACAAACGCAATCTCTAGACATATTTTGGTCAAAAGGGAATTGAACCTGATGAAATTTTGTAGCTTGATAAGGGCACTAATGTCTAAGCTTGTGGTTGCGCCAGAGCCGCCCGGGAAATTCAAATTGATTGCATGAGGTTACATTGTAATAAAAAATATTCGCGAAAGTAATAAATATGCATTAACAGAATTACATAATATAATGCAATTCAGTAAAATACCTCTCCAAGTTAGAAAAGCTTGAAAATGTAGCTATTTAATTAATGTATGACATTTACGAACTTAACGTAAAAAAAATTGAATTTCCCGGGTTGCCCTGGAGCACCCCCCTTAATTTCCTGTCAAATACCTTACTTTCAAAATGCTAATAATTCAACATCTCAATTCGTAATTAAAAATGTAGTACGAGATTTAAAATTATTGTCTTTTATCATCAACTACACGCCTGGACCTAGAAATTTGTGCCTATATCTTAAATTTCTACAAAACTTCATCAAGTTTTTTAAAGAGAATAAAATAAAGCTTATTTTATTAAATAATGCCATCTGATCTGCCCCCCTTGCCATATTACCCACATGGTCAATCTACAATCGATAACGCTAATAGAAAACTAATCAAATGTATGGAAATGACGTCATCTCAACGATAAGTCACGTGATCGAAAATCAAAAATGGATTACGACGAGGCGTTAATTATTGTAGAAAGAGAAACGATACGAAACGATTGTAACTTAGATACGGGGGCTTGACTTTCTGAAACATGCCTTTAAACAAATAGCAGAGGGTGGCATTTTTCTGGCCATGAAAAAAGAGAACATTGTTTAAAATTTAAATGCATAAATAATATTTAATTAGTATTTTTTAGTTGTAGCTAAACTGAAGTTCTTCTTACAATTGATCTTATCGTTTTCTCTGTCTTAAAGGCCCACTTGCACCAAAAACTTAACTCAGAGTTCGTTGGTAACAAGAGGTTAAATTACGCTTTGTTTATGCTTTTTTTCACATTGATTCATTTCATTATCATTCATTAATCCAATGATTACTTCTTATTCTCATTTGATAAATGCTTGTTACTCTTAACACGAAATCGAACCATTTTATTTTATGGTAATTAATTTCGTCGTACAAGCTAGGTAGGGTAGTTTTGTTTTTTTTAATATATTCTCTTTATATAGGTACTTTTTCCTAATATCTGGGTTTATGTTGGCAGTGTAGGATACTAGTAGAACTAGAAAGAACAGAGTTTTGTTGAAAGTGATTCTAGTGAATTCGACTTTTGATTCCCTCGTTGGTCTTGTAGACACAAATGCGATTGCTGGGCGTAGGGCCCTGTTTTTAATTATCAGGTTGGTCAAAATGTTGTTGGGTTTTTCTATTAGGATTTTTTCAATATTTATATTGGCTCGGAAAGCACGTAAAGGCGTCACATCGATCTATGAGAGTGAGACAGAGAAGTGTACCTCTGTCTGCACACACACATATTCTGCGTACTTAGATAGTCTCCATTAACAGTGGCCGCTAGTATATTTATTATACATATATCATTGGTAGGTATATTCGAAGTACATAAGCAAGCAAGAACAGGTCCAAATTTACTTCAAGACTTGGGTGTCTCTTACCATGACTTTACATGATTCCCAACCGATAGCTGCAGATTTTTTGACACTTAAGCTTACAAATACTGGAGTCCCAAGTAGCATTGATAATGAATCATACTTAGCAAGGACATGTCGCATTGGACCTAACAATACCTTTACGTGACTCACTAAGTTCTTGAAGACATAACCAAAATTCTGTTTAAGTGAAACTTGGCCGAAGTCAAAGCATTTTGCTTCGTACAAGATAATTGAGTCGCATGGGAATATTGCATGGATTAGTCATTCCTTTGGAGTATTTAATGCAGAATGATAATCTGATGACCAGAATATATTTCAAGCTAATTTATTTGCTTTGCGATCTTCGTGTGCCCGCGAATTCCCTATACCGTAGGGATTTCGAAAAATACGGGCTTATTCTTTGTCTACATTCCAAAGTAAACCACTGCAAATTTTCAGCTTTCCACTTTCTAATACCAAGGGTGTAGGCTGAGCAGTTGATTGAGTCATTCAGTGAGTGAGTATGTGAGTTATTACTATTATTTTTATTAGGATGTGTGTTATAATAGTATAACTACTTGCTACAACACAAAAGTCGTAAGTACGTAAGCCGGAACTATGTTGACTCTCTAACCTAGCTAGGGTAGAGGGAATTTATCATCATATCTAGCTAAATGATAAATTCCCTCAACCCTGGCCAAAACTACATAGATAGGTATGTGTCTATTGGAAAAGCTATTATAAATATGTTTTTTAAACATTTTTTACCAATTTCAACCATTCCCATCTAATAGAAATGTTATATTAAGTATTGCGGTAATTTTAATACAAGTTTCAGATCTGCAATTTAAGCAGATTATTCTCCAAACACCATTTCCGAAAACCTAAACCGTGAAAAACTTTACTCTGAGGCGGACGCAAAAAAATTCTCTTGCTCATCAAAATCGATTGAATCGAGAGAAGAATCGAGTGCTACCGTGTGCAGTTTGCATCGATATCTCGGTGCGGGGTCCTCTGAACGCTGACGGATCGTTTTGTCAACAATCGCTATTGTCTCGGCCGATGTTTGAAAATAATATATGGACATCACCCTTCCGAAGTGCAGGAAATTTTCAAGATCTACGCGTCAGGGCGTTAATGAGGCTTGCGACACGTTTTGGAGTGATTAGGTGGAAAATATTCGTACCTAAAATGCTGTAACTTTGCCTACATGCTCAACATTGCCTACATCCTAAAAAGTTAAATGATTGCCGCTGAGAAATGTTTTTGCTGTGTATGGTATTACTAAAAGCAAGTCGGCTATCCATATGGCAAAAAAACACTTCTCAGCGGCAATAATTTAACTTTTTAGAATGTAGGCAATGTTGAGCATAGGCAATGTTACAGCATTTTACCGGTACCTTGTTTGTTTAAACACTGAAACGTCTGATTTAGGTCTTGAAGTTTGGGTTGAGGGTCCCTGTTTTCTGAAAAAGGTAAAGGTAATGATTTTGGCTTGACGGGCAAACATTGTGATGACGATTAGATTTCGACGACACTTTTTATTCTAAATATTGGACCTCAAAATGGATCTTCCTTGTCTGAAGTAAATGAATAAGAGGAAACTCGTAAACATCATGCCGAAATAAATTAATAAAAATCTACTCGTAGGTAACTATACCAGTTTAATTAATTTTGTTGTTGGTCCTCGCCTATGTTCCATATTCATACTTATGTTCTTTGTAAAGAGTTATAGGGCCAGCGCCGACAGTGCAGTAATACGCTCTAGCTGTTAGTATTGATAATAAACTTACAGCAACAGAAATAGTTTCGAAAATTGTGTGCGAGATTTTTATATCTTATACGCCGTTTCTGTTGTATTTTCGTTAATTATTAATTTAATGAATAAAAACTGCTCTAGGGCATTGCAGCTCAGTCTGTACTGACTCTTAGAAATAAAATATTATTCATAATCACAGGGTAAGTATGCGTAGGACCATGATAATACCTACAACTAGGTAAACATTGTATATCTCGTCGAAAACCGAGCCAGTTTGCCTGTGCTAGAATTTGTTTATAACTATCTTTCGCCCGCGATTTCGTCCGGGTGAATTTCGGTTATCGCGGATGCAGACGAAGCCGCGGATTAAAAAGTAGCCTATGTCCTTTCCCAGGGATAAAGGTCTCTTTAAGAGATCTTCATGCTATATTTCTTTAAAATCAGTTCAGCCGTTTTATCGTGAAAGCGTAACAGACAGAGTTACTTTCGCATTTATAATATTAGTATAGACGGATTAGTATGGATTTCGTATAAATAACATTTTCCCGCGACCACGGCTGCTTGAATTATCTTACGAATAATGAAATATAGCCTTTAGCACTCAGGAATAACGTATAGTTTCCTATGAGCGAAATAATTTTTGGAATCGGCCTAAACTTTTCGTCGATTAGCGCGTTTAAACATAAAAACGAACAATCAAACTTACATAATATTTGTTATAGATATTTAAGGAAAAGTAAACGTTTAAAAATATGTAAGGTACTTAATAATATTTATATAATTCTCACGTTGCATCGTTCTAGGAAAAGACATTATAAATACATTGGTTTTCATTACAGGAATTTATGTAATATTACTGGTATTTATAGATGAGGTAGAATAATCCCAGGTGATATGGCTTATGACTTAAAATAACTAAATACCTGATTATATTCTTAAAAACTTCAGGTAACTTATTATCTGTAGTGTTATTCTGTAACAATCTTACTTAGGTGAAGTCTAGGTGAAGTGAGCTTGCATCGTACCCGATGCTAGAAAATGATAAAGCATTACAATCATAATCGATATTTTATATAATTGAAATAAAAACTTACGTGTCCTTTACAATTTAAGAACAAAAATCAATGAAAAAAGTTAATGAAGACTTTAACTTTATTTTAATTAAATTTATTATGATTAATATTATTATTTTTCTTGATATTAGGAAAAAAAAAGAATAACAACCCGTTTGTTTTACTGTTATTGAAAATGGGACTGCTTTGATAACATCTACGATTTTTAATAGGTACTAATTTAAAGTCACCATGCCGTAGAACGCAATTTGGACTATTATTCAGGGTTAACATTGAACTGTTATTTTTTTCACTTCGACCTATCTTTAATGGGTTTGGGTATTTACAAAACATGACTTAACGACTTCAATTTCTAATAGAAGAAATAAGAATCGACTGCGTTGAGTTTTAAGGGTAAAGTAAAGTAAAATATTATTACATATTTCGGGTAATAATCAAAGTCGCCCCTTGTTTTGAAACATAGTTAATTTGTAAATCAACCATGTATTAGCAATTCAGTCTGAGAATTTTTTTAGCACAAGTGACCATAAAAAGTTTAATGTATTAGATTTAAAGTTAGCTTCGAAAATCCTATTTCTATACTTGTAGCAATAAATTCATACTTTAGTTATTCTGCATAAACTGGTTTCAGGTTGAAGTATATGAAAAATAACCTTCATTTTAATTTACCTAAATATGAATAAAACACTTAACGTATTATTATAATAGTATTTGCTTTATTTATCTTGTAGATTGTAATAAATAATGTTAAAGACGTCATTAATTTCTTTAGAACTGACGTCAAGAAGAGGTTGAATTATCATAGCTATAGTTTTAATTTTTTTAATGTAGTTACCTACATATTATAGTCTTTTATCTATGATATCTTTTGCCCCGGGACATAAGGGGCCAATCCGCAGGTTATTTAGTCGTTTTTCTACTTAGTTTAGTTTGTAGTCATTCATCAATCACAGTTAAATTGATTATTATGTAGGTACAGGCAGCGTCATTTACTGCTTAGGTACATACTTCTTACGCATTAAAATTTCTTCGCATAGAGGTTGCAGGTAAGCAGTTGATTAAGCTATCTGTACGCATAGGTACATTTTTCCTAACACCATTTCCTCACGGCCGTAAACCTAATCCTACTTATTTGAATTTATAAATGTGAAAACCTGTAAGTATATTTGTATAACTACTACGCTTCAATGGCTCAACGGATTTGGATGATATTTGGTACACGGCTAGCTCATGACCTCGCTTAAGACGAGAGTTTTTTCGGTATTACGTGGGATAACTTTCGACTTTAAGCTTGAATGCAAAAGGTTAAAAGTTTCATGACACTGTTACGTGTTTAGAACACAGCTGAGCATGTACAAGGTTTATTAGGATGGTTAGCTGATCAGTCCCAGGTCCCAGCCTGACATCACACGCCTCTCACATGAGTCAAAGTATCTTCTGACCCAAGTTTTAGATTCCTAAATGCATTACGTATCAAGAATCCACTCACAATGGTTATAGTGAAAACATTAAATGTTATTTCTCATTCTTAAGCATTTGTTTAGATCGGATGGAATGCGAGATTTCTAACGGAGTCGCGAATGATTGTGTCAATCAGTTTTTATTTATATTTACACAATAAAACGGAGAAAAACAATAGAAATGCGTACAAGCGTATTATATTTACGTTTTCGCTAGAAATAATACACTGGTGATGGAATAGACTCAGTTTGTGAAACACTTCAAATGGAAATTGTATTTTAGTTCGTAAACAAATATGATTGGATCATCAGATGCCAAGGTTTTGTATTCCGTCATTATTTTTACTTATGTAAATTCTATGAATGTAAACACCGCTACTTAGCAGATTAGTTATAATGATAATAATTATGAAAGATAATATCAATATACTACTTGTGATTGCATTCACTGCTTCTACAAATGACTGAATTAAATTCATCATGGCTCTTCCTTAGTAGTCATGGAACCAGCCAATTATTAATTTTGCATTAGTGTTTACAACAACTATATAATTTCAAATGCATCTTCTCACTTGAAATGTATGCCTGCTTTTCTAATACCTAGCTCCATCCATTATTCAAATCGCTAATCAACCTTACAAACGTGTGCAAGATCATGAATTACAAACATCCCAGATGACATTTCGCTTTGACAGCTGTCAAATAATACGCGCGAAATATTTGACGTTTGGTTATTATGATTTTGCATTGTCAATTAAAATGTTTATTTTATTGTTTACTTATGTAAATGGGTTAGTTAAATATTCGCAATACATTATTTCCGTTACATAGTAACTGTGGTACTTATTGTAGTACCTAGTTACGGGACTTCGAAATATTAATAATAATAATAATATGTGGGGACATTTTCACACACGGCCATCTGACCCCAAACTAGGGAGACCCTGTACTATGGGTGTCAGACAGCTGATATACATACACAAATACATTTTTTTTTTTGTAAATACATATATAGATAAACAACACCCAGACACAAGGCAAACACAAGTGCTCATCACACAAATGTTTTACCCTGGGCGGGAATCGAACCCGCAACATGCTGCGCAGCAGTCGATCGCTCAGCCACTGCGCCAACCGTGTCGTCAAAATTATTGAGATATTGAGCATAGCTTGTACCGTTGGGTTGTAGGTATTCGTTTGTTTATTAAGCAAGGGTATTCTTGATTACCGTTGGGTTAACCTTCGATTTGTAAAATAGTTTGTTCTGTTTAAAAACATTTACGTACCTACTCACTTGTTTTCAATTATAGAAGAAAAGATAGTTCACTTGATGATACCTACTATGAACAAGTCGTAGTGTATGTGACTTGTCGTTTAAGAATTTCTTTGCGGGGTTGCCATAAGCAGTATGATGCCATTTGACGTTTTATAAATTTAGAACTCCTCGTGGGCTGATTACGTCATTTAAGTAGAGGACATTTTGCCTGCTCTATACCTTATTAAGCTTTGATTTTTAAATGGTCAGATACATATAGAAAGTATAAGGTATAACACAAAAGCGGTATAAAAATAAAATCATGTGTTTAGCTAGATCAATATCTATGTGTGCGCAGAACTTCGGCTCATTCCATTCTGCCGTTTAAGTGTGAATGAGTAATAAACAGGCATCAATGCAATCATCCATCCATCGATTCTCAAAATTTCGCATCGGATAGGATAAGATATGACCGTTTTACATATTTTCCAGCAGCGCTCAAACTGTCATATTTTTTCTGCAGATTAAAGTTATCTGTACCTACGAAAAATCTGTACTTAGTGTTGTTAAAGGACGTCACACCATCTTTTGATTATATCCTGTAAACTCTTGTGTTTTAAGGATATTTGTAGGCATCGTTTGATAGCACTTATTTAGTTATCGTTTCTAGATAAATTCTTAATTTACCAAGGTTCAGAGCAACACTTAAAAAAATATTTTTAAGAAACTATTTCTTTCTTAATCCAAGTAGAGAGGGTGCTCAGCCAATAGAATATCAAATGACACAGTTAAATAACCCTCGTACAAGCAAGGAATTTCGACTAAAGTCAAAGAGTTCTTACAACTCATGTAAAGTCAACGAAATTGGACAGGTTTGGGCCAGCTGGCCATATAGGGCAGACTTTTTAATTGTTTCGCGTTTACCCAATAAGGGAAACAAGTGTGTCGGCAATACTGATGAAGTCTCGCTCGTTTGTTCATAAAAAAAACATTTAAGACAGTGATTTAAGAAGGTTTTAATCTAATATTGAAGGTAGCGTTCAAAAAGACAAAATAAAAAAACTGTCTGCTCGATTTTCTAAACATACTGTGACTTTGGTATTGCTAAAATTTCAATCTGCAGCGTTATTCTGCAAAAATCATTCTCAGTGAATTTAGATACTTGAAGTAAGTTGCCATCCCCCGTTGCTGGGGAGTGACAGCTCATTTCAAGCTGAATTCACTGAGACAGATTTTTACAGAACAGACCGGCTGTCTTTGTTGTTTTGTAGTGAATAAAGTGAGAGGTCAATAGGGCATAAGAGATAAGTATAAGGACTATTTTAATTATTTATGCATTTGTTTTGGACTGCTGCAGTATTGGAGCAGTGCGAGTATCGAACTACACGCGTACGGTTATTTTTTCATACAGATCACGTAAATATACGAAATACTCAGGAACAGGTGTTACTTGCCATTTCATAGTAAGTACATCTTACACTATGATCGTGACAATTTGCAGTACAATCTTAATGAACTGTTACCAAAGTAGGTACATATGTCGGATGAGACTCAGGTGAAATCAGAGGAACAATGCTACTCGGTTCCCACACAGTGGCGCCTCTACGCGGCCGTTCCAAGAAACTCTGGTGTCGAGTAGTCGGCGCCCGCGCTTTCCTTTAATTTTGGAATTACTCATTATTTGTATCGCGTTACAGTAGTGTTGACAAATAGTGTCTTTATCGGACTTGTGGGTACTAAAGTTGCGTGTGGTTACGTCTTGTAGGAAAAGATAGTACTGTTGAGACTATGCCTGGTTGAGCCATATTCAACCTTATTGGATTAGTTTATCCCTATGAGACAAACTTTAATATAAAGAACTTGACAGTCCGCCACTAGAGCCAATACGTAATTAATAAAATATTACATACCTAATGTAATAATTAATTAAATGTGTTATACATTTTCTAGTTGGAATTCCCCGGGACATCATAGTAACAACTCATAGAAATATCTTTTCTTATATCTATGTAGGTACCAACTTCTCTTTTCTCTCTTTCACTTTCAAAGGGTTTTTGCTGCCTATGGGTACCTACATATTTTTCTATGTGGTTCTAAAATATTTAGTTGACATCAAAATCATTGACTTCCAACTTTTGCTTGGAAATCTAAAAAAACAGTACTTTAGTCAGTTTTAGTCTCAGCCTGCGGCTAATCCATACTTCCATACTATATACTATATTAATATTATAAATGAGAAAGTAATTCTGTTACGCTTTCACGATGAAACGGCTGAACCGATTGTGATGAAATTTGGTATGAAGATAGCTTTAACCCTGGGGAAAGACAGGCTACTTTTAAATCCGCGACTTTGTCTGCATCCGCGATAATTGATATTCACGCGGACGAAGTGGCAGGCAAAAGCAACAAATAAGTAGAGACCAAAGTTTTTAGCGTGTCGATGACAAACACGGCTATATATCATGTTTGTGCATGTACCTATATGTATGTGAGTGTGTATGCGTGAGTTGTATGCGTGTTGTGTTTGTTCGCCCAGTATACAGCCACGGCAACGCCATTAGCTGATGCAGTCATTAGGTCCCCACATGAGCAGGTGACATGGCATGCGGCGCAAAATAGAAGAAAGTCTATGGTCTGCGGGGAGACGCCGCATATGCGAAATACAAGACTACTATAGCAGTATCCGGACGTAATGTGCCGAGATTTTAAAAATAAATGACACACGCCATTACTAATATTACCGGCCTATTATAATAGGCCGGTAATATTAGTATAGGCGCTTTGCACATAGAGCAACTATTGCAGCAACTGGCAACTAGCTTTTTACATATTATCAAATGGTCTATTTGGTTGTAGCAACCAGCAATTTGAAAAGAAACCTTTCAAAAAGTTGATAGTTGCTTCTACTAAAGTTGCTCCGTATGAAAAGCACCTTACTGTTCCACTGCAGGGTATACAGAGACTTTTCATACAGAGCTAGAGTCTTCTTGTGAGACTCTGGACTTACATAAATGACTAGCGACCCGGCCCGGCTTCGCATGGGCCTATAGCCTTCCTCGATAAATGGACTATCCAACACAAAATGACTCTACATTCCGGCTCGCTACATGCCTACGTCTCGCGTCTGGGCGCTCCTTGCGGGGCCCCGCATCGCTGTCAATGCGGTGCAGTTGTCGACTGCCTCGGTCACCATGGCCTTTCCTGCTGTAAGAGCGTAGGCCGGATAGCACGGCACGCCAGCATTAATGACATCATCCGTCGTGCTCTTGCCTCCGCCGGCGTGCCAGCTGTGTTATGGCTTGGCACGTGACGATGGAAAGAGACCAGATGGAATGACCATAATGCCGTGGAAGTTGGGTAGGCCTTTGGTGTGGGATGCAACTTGTGTCGACCCTTGCGCCATCCCATCTTCCTAGCACGTCGTGTTGTGCTGGGGCGGCTGCTGCAGGTGCGGAAAACCTCAAACGGCGTAAATATAACAACCTTCTTGAAAGTTATATGTTTGAGCCGTTTGGGGTCGAAACATTAGGGCCATGGGGCCCGAGTGCTCACCTTGTTTTTAGGGACATTGCAAAGCGGCTGGTCGACTCTTCACATGACCAAAGGGCTGGCCTTTTCTTGGGCCAAAGAATTAGCATTGCCATTCAACGTGGTAATGTTGCTAGCCTTTTGGGCACTTGTCCCATTGAGAGCGATGCGGACGAATTTTTTGATGCCCTGTGAGCATTGTACATATGCACATATGTTTATATTTATTTTTAAGCTTTGTATATATTTTATTTAATTATTATTAAACACACAAAAATATTTTTTCAATTCGAATCAGTAGATCCTGAGATTAGCGCGTTCAACCAAACCAACAAACAAACAAACTCGTCAGCTTTATAATATTAAATAATTAGTATAGATAAAACAAACAGGTTTTTCTTAAGGTGCAAATGACGTGTCATCTAATTAATCAAGCCTTGGAGAACCTTGATTGAGTGTCGACAACAAGATAATTGGCAGTCGAGAAACAGCGATTTGACTGATTCTAATAACACCTTAAGGTTGACTGGAATTGATTGCTTCTATTAACGATTTTACACGTTAACATTTCGTCGGGTTAATAAGCTAAACTATATAACTTCTGTATCTACATCAGTATGTCTATTTTGTTACAATCTCCCTCGGTGAACACCCATGTGAAGTGAACTGTGATCTATCCCGATGCTTAGGGATACAAAACACTACAATCGAATGACAGCTCACTTCATCTAGGTGTTCACTGAGGGAGATTATAACAGAATAGCACTGCAGGGGGCAATTATAGTACCTTAGTTCAAGTCAAAAATGCCTCTGCTTTACATACCGACATTTTTGGTAAGATTTTGACAATAGCTGTCGATTGAACGTTTCAAATTACGAGATTTTATTTCCAAAAGTGAAAGACAGTCGTTATTTATGCTACAAAAGTGTCATTTACCTACCTAAAATATTGTGTTACTTATTAATTTCTCAAGATACATTGTGGTTCTAAAGAAAGGTACTTCATTATAGCGCATTATGGTTTTATTACCCGTGGGTGTCGTAGAAGGCGACAGAGGGATATTGACCAGAGGACGGGCAGCAGCGTCCTTCTGAGTACCATAACACCTACTGCGATCGTCAACATGCATCGGCCAAGCATGGCGAATACGGCTGAACCCCCTTTGGGGGAGACCTGTGCCCAGCAGTGGGCGTCTAAAGGTTGACATGATGAAGATGAATTGATGATGGTTTTATTATAATTTCTACAGGAAAGTTACCATTTTGCCTGATATTCGTGTTAGAGCAGAGAGAGGCAATTCCCGTATTTCTAAGAACGATCGTATTCTAATCTCAAGTCACCTCAAACTTTTCTACATTTTTAACAAGTTTTTGACATTGTCGCTGCGATGACATTGCAGCTACAATATTGACCTTCTGATTACAAAATATTACTCCAAACAACTACAATTGACCTTCTGATTTCAAAATATTACTCCAAACTCATTCTTTTTTCAAATCATAGTATTGGGATCGACTAGGTACCTCTCCCCTTCAGCCATAGAGTTAGCAACAGTCTACAGTCTACCGCTAGACGAGACGATTCACATTACGGGTGTCGATTGATTATCACGATCACTATCACTTGCCGGCTCTTCTTACCATGTTTCCTGCAATAGCGTTATGTTAACGGTAAGCGATATCGAAGCACACACGACACCACGGCAACGGGTGGATTTTTCAAATTCCATTAGCATGGTTTGACGCTTTCCATGAAACCTATGTGCGATGCGGGAGGCCTCCTGAGTGGAAGTTGTGTGGATTGACAAAGGCTAACCTAGTGAATTACGTTAACTAAATTAGCTACGTTACTTTACGTATGAAGTAAACTTAAAGTTAACTTAGAGTTGCTAATATGATTCAAATTATTAGCTGTCTGCTGTACGATTTTTTTTTAATATTTTTATTATCTAAGCGTACATAATATTACTATAGCTTTGTGTACATATGACTTGGATAAGTTGTTTAAAAATAAATCTTATTTATCTAACTGAAAAATTTGAATGTATGTACTGTAAAAATATGTACATATTTATTATTTTGATGAAGCTTATGCATTGATTGAATGAAATCATTCATTTTCCATTATAACACAAAGAAGGTATTAAAAAAAAACACGTCACCAGCTCAGCGGCTTTTGTCTGATAATGACAACAAATTGTGTCACATAATACGGTGATTTAAACAAATTTCCATTAATTTTCCCTAACCGTCATTGGGAGACGGGGGAGACGGAGACTCATGTTTACCCAAGAAGCTTATAGATAAAAGTGGAGGCAACACTCTAAATACCTAAGTGAAACCAACTGTGGGCAGACGCTCTCTTTCTGAATGCATACATAAGATAAAGAAAACACATATCACTATCTCGTTCTTATGTATGCATTCAGAAAGAGAGCATCAGCCCACAGTTGGTTTCAAGCTTTTGTTCTAAGTGTTGGCTCCATTTATACCTATATCTTCATGTGTTTACCTAATCCACAGGTTAATAATATTCGAATAATTTGATTGATGAACTAAATGAAGTAGATATTACAATCTGTAAAGGAAAAGTTTTACCACAGATTCAGTAACTGAAGACCAACTAGCGTCAAAAACTGCGTCAATCTTTTGAAAAAATGTTGAATTTAATAAAAAATTTATGTTTTATACGTTTTTACCGTGTAGTAGTTTACTTTTGTATAGAACATCAGTTTATTTTTGTCTTGAAAAATCATGAACTTCAAACTTTTAGTATAGGATTCAGTTTATAATTTCAGTAAAAAAGTAAAACACCTACTCGGTCAAAATATATGAAACAACTGATTTTTTTTTTAATAAGTAATCGACGCCAGTTTTTCGTTCAGCAATGCTATTCTGTAAGACCTCACTTCAGTCAGTACTAGTACTTATACTGTGCTTCAGTGCTCACTTCTGATTCCGAAATTTGTATAAGGTATCAATGTCATTCCCATATCTTCCCGTGGGTGTCGTAAGAGGCGACTAAGGGACTCACCAGGGAATGGGCAGCAGCGTTCTCTGTCCCTGTGTAACAACCATACTGCGATCGCCAACCCGCCTGCCAAGCGTGGCGATTATGGCAAAACCCCCCCTTTTGGGGGAGGCCTATGTCCAGCAGTGGACGTCTTTCGGCTGAAATGATGATGATGATGATGATCAATGTCATTCGATGAAAACTACGCTAGCGCCACTAAGTGAGAATATAGGTGAAACAAATCATTTTTACGTAACTACTTTTCACTTCAGAGTGAAATCGGAAATGAGGTAGGATTCAAATTCGCAGGTGATTTCTTACGAAAGAACATTATTTAGGGAAATGTTAGATGATAATTTTATTAATGCTTCGGAAATATACATAATGATGAATAGTGAATGTTTCTACAGTAAACTACAGTTTTCTTAAGTTGTAGTTTACTGTAGAAACAGTAAAAAATATTCTGTCATCTATCACCAACTCTCTTATTGAACTCTATTTTCTCTTTCCAGCATGATGGATTCCGGAGGAGCAGGCATAGCAGAATCCCCCCCTACGTACCATCGTACCTACGAGCAATATGTGCAAGGAGCCGTCGAGAATAGTACCGACTCAGTGCAAGAACAAACGAGCCCCGAACTTGTAGTCTGGTCTACCCTACCTTATGGACTAGACTATAGAGCGCAATATGACTATAGAAGCCCTTACGATACTGGCAGGGACTATTCTACGCAGCAGTACGCCAGAGCCCCATTCACGACCAAGATGGGCCAGGCCAAGGCATTGAAGGAAGCCAGGATAAGGAGGCCGATGAATGCGTTCATGGTGTGGGCGAAGGTTGAGAGGAAGAAGCTGGCTGACGAGAATCCGGATCTGCATAATGCTGACCTGAGTAAAATGCTAGGTGAGTGATTTTGAATTTTGTATATAGAACATTATGCTGCGTTCTTCTTTGAGTATTTTTTTAATGTTTAGTTTACTGTGGAGTTCGTATAAGCAAGAGAGAAGGTGTCTTTGTGTTAAGTGTACCACAATTTTGTTGTCACATTTCGACTTCAAAACTTTTTGTGACCTTCAAGATTATTAAACATTATTTAACGTTATTAATGAAAATAAAATGATATTTTTATATTTTTCATAGTATAGTAGCAGCTAATTATAACTACCGTATGATAATATTCGAAAATATTAAGCCGAGATCTACTTATGTAGGTATTCAAATTGCAAAAAAAACCCACGTTTTTATTACCTATGTAAATAAAATTTAATGTGGCTGATTTCTTCTATTACTTGTACATCGGGTATATCTTACAGGAAATTAGCAAACTACGTAACTGATTTAAGAATTGAACAATTATTATGTAGATTAGGTTGAGGTATTTACGTCGTAGAATTTAAATATTTTATTAGTAATAAACTAAAGAAAATGGCGACGTGAATTTTGCAGAATCTACATCCTACATGGAAAACACAAGCGTGATATAATAAAATTACAGTTACAGCCTATTGACGGGCCCATTCTCACATGATTTAAAAATGCTTCTAAATAGTTTATTCAAAATATTTTATTTTTTGTTTGAGGTTGAGTTTAAAATATTTATAAGAAAAGTTTTCGGAGCATCCTAACTTCAATGAGTCAGCAGAAAATTCCAATCTTGTACACAGTTTGAAATTTAAATAATTTAAAATATTATTAGTACCTAGCCAACACTATTCTTACGGATACTCGCATAATTTATTTTATTTTAAATATGTAATAAATAATTAATTAGATTTCTTGACGTCGTGACTTGACATACCGTTTCTTATTAGGTATTTTCTTGACCTTTGCTAATAATTCTTATGAAATAATCCTATAATTGTTTTCCTTTCTTTGGTTATTTTTAAATACTATCTTCTTTCTTTTAATTGGTTTTACTTATACCTATTTGCAATTTTAATTATAAATATTTTAATTTTCTTTCCTAATATTAATAAAATAAGCCAAGAGTGTTTAAACTAATTGAAATTTAAAATCCAGTTATAAAAACAATATTCTTTCCAAAACCAGGATGTCCATAACACATTCGTTTTTGAGCCACTTTTTATAAGCAGCTCGGATCTATTTACTGAATATTTTCTTGTCTATGACTGCACTAGATCTCGCCTCATACCTCCATAATAACTCCATTACGTAAAAAAATATCTGAACAACACATTATCAACCACTTAGCCATATTAATATAATGTCTTTACCAACACATAACAAGAATTTAATGAATACGACAAAGATTCATTAGTAAAACAAATAAAAACCTTGCATTACTTTGATGTGAGAGGAAATATAATAAAAAAACTATGTCGTTCGGAACTTGCAATATTGTCCCTTATTAGTAATGTTACATTCCTGCTTCAAAGGCAATACTAAGTAAGTAAAGCAAGTTAATTAAGCTATCACGATGCATACTTTAACAAAACTTACTTAGCTTTGTACCGTCAGCAACAAAAGTCGGTTTACACTAACTATTACTTTTACACAATGTCCAAATGGACACAAAGTCGTTCTGGTTTCCAGCATTTGATGCAGTTAAAAGTATCATTTCAATTTCTTATTGGACGTTTTTTTTTGTGTTTTAGAAAGAATTTGGATAGGTACTTAAAATACCAATGGTTGGGCAGAGGTGTGTTTATACTAATATTATATAATGCAAAAAAAGTTTGTTTTTGTTCCGCGAATTCACCGCGTAATTTTTTTTACAGATATTTTTTTGAAAATAGAATTAAGCTTCAGTCAGCTGCACTCAGGGATAACCATGAAGTTATAGGTATAAATGGAGCCAACACTTAGAACAAAAATTTGAAACCAACTGTGGGCTGATGCTCTCTTTCTGAATGCATACATAAGAACAAGACAGTGATATGTGTGTTCTTTGTCTTATGTACGCATTCAGAAAGAGAGCGTCTGCCCACAGTTGGCTTCACTTAGGTATTTAGAGTGTTGCCTCCACTTTTATCTATAAGCTTCTTGGGGATAACGAAGCTTTGTATTAAGGAATTAGGGAAAGAATAGGGTATTTTACTCTATACTAGAAAAAATCTATAAATAGGTATGTTAATGACACAGTTTAGGCATAAAGCAGTCGGAAAATCAAAGTTTTAGTTAATTTTTTTAAATTCAGTTCAAAGTTTTCAGTTTTTTTTATCTGTTATAAAACACCATGAAATAGTAGCGGCCATGTTATTACGCCGTACGGCTGTATAAACAAATAATTGACCGATTGGCGTATATAGGCTTTGTACTTTTATTATTTTCGTAACCAACGTATTTTTTTAATTACACCTATTGCAAAATATGCTTTTAATTATTTTTAAATTATATACAATTTTCATATTTAATAAGAGCGCATTTGATACAAAACAAACTGACGTCATTTCTGCTCTCTCCAGTAAGAGGCGTTTTCATCAAATTACGCGCGAAATTTGAAAATTTAAAATTTAGATGCATTTTTATGGCACTTATCGATTGAAAAAAAAATTGTGTTTTTTTTGGTGGCATATTAGCACTATAGAATTTTATTGAGAATTTTTAAAAAAATGGGTGTAATACCCTATTTACAGAATCGGACCGCTCTGGAGATTAGGTAGAACTAATGAACATAAACATGTAGTGATGAGAGTAAATACTAGCAGTATTGGTACAGAGGCCAGCACATCAAGCTACAACCAACTGTCAATGATAGAAACCCACACTTTTGTCGCGTCACAAGATTTTTTTTTTGTTTTTTAATTTTTATTTTATACCTACTTGACTTTCACGCGGACGGAGCCGCGGACAAAAGCTAGTTAAATGTTATAATTGTGTTCATTAAAAGTTCGAAAAGCTAAAGTGTTGACTGACTTGTGTTGCTGACTGTACACTCATCAAAAGAGAAAAGTAACCAGGGTCGTCAGACATTTAAAGTTTAATTAGAAACCGATGGAGGTTTTAGAATAAAATAAAACAAAATTAATAGAGAATAAACGACTTAATGATTTAATAAAATTTAATTGGAAAACATCCATTGGTTTCTAAGTAAACTTCAACTAATTCCGACGACCTGAATAATTATCTCTTTTGCTGTCTGTACACGTGCTTTTCTTTAGCTTAGGTTTCTACAAGTCTGTGAGTTGTCTGTGGTTTTAATTAGCATGTTTCATTTGATCAGTTTGGTTTTAATGACTTACATAGAAGATGAAGCTTTATTTTGCTTTTCATGTCTCCAGTCGTTCTCTAATCTGTCTATAACAATTTCTCACTTACTTCCTCTTGCACATAAAGTGACCAAAAGGCTAATTAGCTAGTAATTTAAAATTTTTAAAATCTAGTCCCAATCTTTTCACAGCGACAATCAATATCAAAAATTTGACAAATTGTACGTAAATTAGGTATTTTTGACAGATTTACGTTGAGTTGCACAAAACCAATTAGTATGATGGAGATTTTAAATTGATGCTGTCACTTTCTCTTTGATACAAAATGTAAAGGATGGAATGAATTTAAAATCTCTGTTAACGTTTAAGACAGATAAGAATGCAATCGTTCTTAAAGCTGAGGATTTGCCCCTCTAGTTATAAATAGGAATTATAAAATCCAATTACCACATTTAAAAACCAATATTATTATTTAAATTAATAAAATTGTGTTTTCCTTACTTTGACACAAATATTAAATATCAACTATAACATCGCGGATTGAAGACTAAAATAGAAATAACATACAAATATAGAGCATTTACCTTACCTATTTCCATGGGTGTTACATTTTCGCAAAATTAACTCAGTGAACTCAGCAAATGCCACTTTACAATGTGCGTAGTACCTACTGTCTAATGTCAAAGTCAATTTCAACTTTCCATATTTTTGGCTAATAATCTAAGTCTATTCTCGAACAAAAATAGCATTCAATAATAATACCAGCCTATCATTGTGAAGATGCCTCTTTTTCTACAGAGACGATCATTGATGACCTCGCTTGCTCAAGGCGTGTTGACGATTTAAGTTTTAAAATAATTATAAGTCCTGCTTTCCTTACACAGTATTTAGGAAAAAATGCTAATTTTTAAAATAAATCCTACTGCATCTTATATGTATACTTACCTAAATTTCTTACATTTTCATTCATAGATTATTTCATTAAAGCCTCTATAATAGCCTAAAACTTGGAACATTAAACGTCTTGTCAATTGTTATATCTGACTAATAACCACGGTGACCTCGCGTAACTTTCTCTGTCAGATAAAACACAGGAGGCGAGGACATGAACTCTGTGCGCCACGACGCAATGAGCGTAGTATACTGCGTATAGTTGATCACACAAGTGATGTTATTTTTATTTTTCTGACAGTCTAGTGACTATAGTGAATGACGTGACTATACGTTACTGCAACTAGTTTCAACTTTCTGACTAACTGACCGACTCCTTGATAATGAAAAGTGCCTGTAAATGGTTTAATTGAAATAAATTTATGGTTTGACTTTGAATTAGTACTTTGTATATAAAAGCAAAAAACGTTTAGGAAAATGTAGGTGTTAAATTGGAGGGTGATGGTGGACAACGGACAATGTAAGCAAGATGAAGCAAGACAATGAATAGAGAGATGGATGACAGAGACAAAGAGAAAGAGACAAAGAGAAAGAGACAGATAAAGAGAAATTCTGAAAGTTGAATAATGGATATTTTTTTCTGTTTTCATCTTCAGTAGATTACAGTTTTGTAAGTTTTCCAAAACATGTTCGTCATTGGATAAACGTACTTATTGTGGTTTTCCTCTTGTTTAATTTTATACAATATTTGTCAATTGCCTGGAACAACAGTTGAATTAATTTATTTCCATGCTAAAGCGATATCAATAGGGCAGTCAGACTAGAATCATTTTGTACGAATTATATTAATTAAACTTTTTTAATTTTATATGATTGGTGAAAAGAGGAATGCGAAGTCTTCTAGTTTATTTTTTTGTAATGTCTTAAGTAAATACTTCTTTGTCTAAATTATAGGTACTTACGTATCTACAGCTATAAATGGAAATAATACGGAGTTGAGCCTTCTACAGGAAAACCATCGTTAATAGGTATCGTAGCTGAGTCGATACCTATTTCCCTGTTATCAGGAGATAGGCGTTAATTTGATAGATAACACTAATAAAATATTATATTATATTATTATTATATTTAGCCTGTACTGTCCCACTGCAGGGCAAAGGCCTCCCTCCATACCTTCCATCGGTCTCGACTTTTAGCTATGTCTTGCCAATTCTTAAGGAAGCTATCCAAGTCATCCCGCCATCTCTTTCGTGGTCTACCGCGGCCCCGTCTCGTCATTTCAGGGCACCAATTTTGAGATTTACGGGCCCATAGGTCGTTCAGCATACGGCAGACATGTCCAGCCCAGTCCCATTTAAACTGGGCAGCCTTTTGAGCTACGTCAACGATCTGTGTTTTGGAGCGCAGTATGGTATTACGAACGCGGTCGGTTAATCTAACACCAAGTATACTGCGCTCCATAGCACATTGGCAAACCTTAAGTTAGGACTTTTGGATGTTAGTCAAAAACCAAGTGTGTGCTCCATAGGTCAAGTTGGGAAGAACACACACATGTCCATTAGCTTGCGCTTTAGTGACATTGGTAGAGTACCTTTGAACTGTTCCTTCATGGACCAGTAGCTCTTCCAGGCGTTTTCTGTGCGACGTGCAATTTCCTTGCCTTGCCTTGCCTCGAAAGTGACAGTTTGGCCCAAGTAGAGATATTCTTGGACATACTGTATATTCTCCCCACCTGGGCTGCATGTATGTTTCTTGTGAAACTGTTGGTCATGAGCTTAGTCTTCGACATGTTCATCTTTAGCTCAACCTCAAGGCTCGCACTGCTGAGATCTTGTAGCATTTTCTCTAGTTCTGTGGCTGAGGGGGAAAAGAGGACAATGTCATCGGCGAAACGTAGGTTGGTTAATCTCGCTTCGCCGATAACAATACCCCTTTCCTCCCATTTGGCTGCTAGCGTCTTAAAAACTTCTTCCGTGTGAACAGTTTCGGAGATAGCGGGTCGCCTTGTTTAACTCCCTTATGAATTTCGAACTTTGGACCTAACCTGTCTAGCTTGATGGCAGCTGTACTATGTGTGTAAATGTTTTGTAATAATTGTATATAGGTCGGTTCTATGTGTTGTTTTTTTATAAAATATAAGCGTAAAAAATAATAGATCACTTTTTTGTAGGGATTGGCTTATTAGTTTTTTTAGTCATCTCAATATTAATTTTTATTTACTTACTATCATCAATCAACACCAATTCAACTCAGGTTAGCCGATAGCAAAGAACCCTTGCAAAGAAACCTTACCGATAATAAGTAGGTATTTAACATAGACAAGTTATTATTATACAGTTTATATCCTTAGCTATTGCTATTATACATACCTAGTTTAATAAACTCTGATGACATTGTTATAACTTTTTAACTTAAACAATTAACAGAAACTTATAATAACTTCCGCTTGAACCAACCACATATATTATTATGAGTAACGTATTGAAAATAGGTCAAAATTAACGGTACGCGTTTTGTTCACGATTGTACCTTCTTACTGCGCGAGTTAGATATGGCAAGTCATTATACCAAAGCGTGGGTGGCAAGATGGTATCATGCTTAATGAAATAAAGCCCGAATAAAAAAAATAATGCCAGCCAGCATGTACTAGTAAATAGTAAGCAGTTTAACAACTATATCTCTCTATCCCCCAAACAAATTAGCGAACTTAACGCTCAGCAACAAGGCCCGAATTAGATTGACATTCCCTTTTACATACGCAAAAGTAACTTGGTGCTTTTTAAAGCTATTATTCACTGGTTTGATGAGTAATGGTATATATTTTTATCGGTCAAATATGGGATTACCACTAGAGAGGAATCCCCAGTCTGGACCGCGATAAAAATAAACGTAAATTCGTTATTTTAGAACTGTTCCTAGCCAATGTGAGGATGTTTTTTGTGACGTCATTGCGAATTACAAATTTTCGATTAGTTACTGAGGAAGTTGCTCGTGACAGCCGTAGTTACGTACTACGTATATAACGCGTACGAGGTAATTAAATTATATAAATAAAATGTAATACACGAAGAGTAAAACCCAAAAGTTTTGTAAAATTGAAAACACCATCTTATAAACAACTAGCTGCTGCCCGCGATTTCGTTCCCGGTGTTTACTTGCGAGAGCCATTAGACCTCCTTAATCCGGCCCTGTCGCAAAATCCGTTCTTAACCCATTCGCTGCCAAAAACTGGATCAAACCAGTATTTCCGTACATTTACTCCGCTAATATGCGGAACTGGCAGCAAACCAGTTAACGGACATCTACTAATTATAAATTACCTCCCTGCTAAATTTCATCTTTATACGTCAAGAGGTTTTCGATATTTCGTGATGAGTGAGTGAGTGACCTTTCGCTTTTAGATTTGAGTGTTGTCAAAACATACTGAGTACGTTAGTACTTATAGATTACTTTAATAATCTTTATAAGAAGGTAGTCGTTGTGTATCCTAGACAAATTTTATGAGCAAGACCAGAATTAAATAGGTAAATACTAGTACCTAAGTATAAAATTTAGTCAAATCCTTAAAACTTGAATGTTCCAAATAGAGTGGGCTGAGGTCCACGTCTTTTTATTTTATTTTTAGCCTATGTTGGCCCACTGCAGGGTTAAACGCCTTTCTATTTATTTTCCAATCCTCTCTATCTTGAGTAAGTGTGGACCAATCCTGCCTGTAAGCATCAAGCTCATCCCGCCATCGTCGCTTGTTTTTGTTGCATGGCTTAAAATTTGATAAAAGATTGAGGCATAATTATGTAGCTTAGTTAGTGTCTGTTATATTTGATGCTGGGCTATTGAGCAGCTATTACGAACAGTTACCAAAAGAAGTAACCGGGGGGCCAAGTCTGCTATTTTTATAATTTCGTCATTCCAACATGATCCTATTGTCATTTTGCTAAAAGTTCGCAATCTGCTAAATTCATAATGGTCGATCATTGGTCGGTCGAATTAAAAGCAATGACTGCACAATGAATGGTAGGTCACTGATCAAAGGAATTGACAAAATTTTAGCAGATTACCATTCAGTTGTAATTTTGTACGAGATTACCATTATACATCATTTCTTTCAATGGCGTGTCAGTTTGACCATTGGAAAGTCATAATGATGCCATTATATTAGTAGATTACTAAATTTAACAAAATCAACAATTATGAAATACCATTATGATAGACCATTCTGACACGGCAGACTTGAGGCCCAGGATCCGAAGATCCTGGTCCTATCTTTTTGGGGACTGTAACTATGTTAAAATCAGTAGGTAAAGAGAGGCTTTTATAATAACGTCTTGCTTTGCAGAGAAGTTACACTTGCACTAAGCCTATATAGGACCTTATAATGCCAAGGTTCAGAAATAATTTAGGTAGGTAATACCTTTCTAAGTATTCTTGCAAAAAGTATAAAGATTGGCTTAACATATGCATTGTTTAAGAAGTGTCGCGAGTAAGATCTTACACAAATTGACATTGTTTTTGAGCATACATTTTTTATAGGAAGGAAATGTTCCAACAAAATTCTTGCGTGGTTTGGTTTAAACTTATTCCCCTAGCAACATCACAGATGTGGTTATTCAGTCTAAACTATTGAGTCACATCTCTAACAAGAAGGTTGTCACAACATTACCGAACTCGTTAAAGGGAAGTGCGCCAGCTACATTAATATACTAACCTAATTTGGTTTTCCCTATTTTTATTTTCTGGTTTAAACCGCATACCTACTAAATTCTACTGAAAAATTTACTGAGGAGAAAAATACTGAATTAAATAATGCGTCAAAGCGTGCCATGTGTTTTGTGGTTGCGGCTGATAATGCCTATGCTTTACCATAAATATGATTTCAGTATCCGACTTCCTTAAGTTGCAGGTTATTCCCAATATGGTGTCCCGAAACTAGAAATAAATAATGCTTAAGTCATTAATTATACGATTCTGTCCTGACTTGCTTGCTGCTAGCTCGGAGTGGCGTCTCGCACTTTAACCCAAGAGGTTATTCGGCTACTTAACCGAACTTTCCTATGGTACCTTAAAGTGAATTGAAGGCCTCCAGGCAGAGCAAAAAACTTAGCGACTACACGCTAAGAACACCCCCTGTAGGGTACGGGCCTCAGCTTAGGGCGTCCCTGGGGCGAGCAAGATTATTTTGGGACGACTGTTACGAGCAAGGGTCTGAGGCGAGGACAGAATGACGGCTGTCTGTTTCTGTGTTTTCTTGACGTGTTAGTAGCCCTATTGCTCTCCTGGAGGAGAGTTATTGCGTCGACAGGGTCAGTCAGGGCTGCTGGCCCAATATTGGCTATCTATTCTTAACCCAAAAGACATATTCGACTGTAGATGAAACATTTTAACGTAACGCAACAAATGGCGGTCATTGTTCCCTCCTTAATATCTATTAATTAGTAGGAAACTAAACAAAAAATATTTATATCATTTTTAATATGTTGCCGAATAGGGTTGTATTAAAATTTAGCTTAACGATCTTTGTTACCGTTTTTGAAATCAAAAAGGCTAGAAAATGTCACGCTGAAATGATCTTTCTACAGGCAATATTAAGATTATTACTTATCACTTGTCCTAACCTACTGCAGTTCATACTCGTAGCTCATTGCTAAGTGCCTCTCGTATAAGGAGTACTTGAACCGCCATCACATCAAAAAGCTGCCTCTTTGATCACTACCTTTGGTCGAGGCGGATTGGCAATTTCAAAGTTACATTAATTACAAGTCTAGGTATCGTCACGAAATGTCAGTGATAATAATAATAATAATAAACAACCTCGTGGAATCAGAAGTACCATACTACAGGTATGTGCCCGATCCAGTTCTTGAAAACGACAATGTCACATTGTACTGGGATCGATCCATCATCACTGACAGGACTATTGTAGCCAATAAGCCTGATTTAGTGGTGGTGGATCGATTGGAGAGGCGCGCAATGATTATTGACATAGCAGTCCCACATGATGTGAACCTCGTGAAGGCCGAAAAAGACAAGCAAATAAAGTATCTTGACTTGGCCCGCGAGGTTGTCGACATGTGGGGTGTGGACTCGGCGATCATTGTGCCGATAGTTGTTACAGCCAATGGCTTAATTGCCAAGAGCCTCGACCAACATCTAAGGAGGCTCTCGTTAGGCGGCTGGATCAAGGGCTTGATTCAGAAGGCAGTACTTCTGGACACGGCCCGCATTGTCAGGAGATTTCTCTCTTTGGAGCCCTGACCGCCGGTAGCTTGGACCCTGTTCCCGATACCGGTGGGCTACTATTTTTTATATTTTTAAATGTTTTAATTTTTTTATTAATATTTAAAAATGTAAATTATATGTATAGATGAATAATAAATGGAAATAATCATAATAATATGTGGGGACATTTCCACACACGGCCATCTGACCCCAAACTAGGGAGACCCTGTACTAAGAGTGTCAGACAGACAAGACAGTGACAGTGATGGTCAAGATAAACTTAGCTATTAGGTACAATTGTACAAATCAGTTGAAAAAATTGCATTATTTTATATTTACCTGGTACCGAACGTGAAACCTCATTAATGAAAGACCTGTACCACTGGGCCATCACTATTTCATTGGATGGTTACGCGCACGGAACAACTCTATTTATCTGTTCCGTGGTTACGCGAATGTGATCGACATCAGAGTTTACTGGTTCCAGCAGTTGGTACGAGTTATGAACTTGACTGACGTTAAAATTCTTCTATCTAAATACTCTTAACACTCATTTGATTACGAGGATAGCTCATCTTATATCTTGCTAGTTTATAAGGTTCGTCGTAAGTCCAGCGTACTTATCGTCCCATGCCAAGGCTGTCTTGATACACTTTATGATCCATTTTAATGACCCTATTACAACTACGAACGCAACTTAAACGATCTAATTGGTTCAGATTATTTGCGACGTCACAAGTTAGTAGCGTTCATATTTTGAAGCAACAGGCGTCATTATCCCGGACGTTGCTTTGACGTCTTCCCGTTTCGTATCTGTTTGTCTACGTCATCTTAAATAGGCACCGATTTCTATATTCGTCCAATATCCCCATGGTATGACGTTGAGTCATTAATTAATATCGACTGTATGTGTAAACAAATAATGTGTTTCCCCGACCATATCATCTGTACCTACTAACTGCCTACAGGAGGTTATAGTTCAAAGTTATATCTTTAAGGAGATGTAATGCAAAATGTTTCTAATGCGGTTGTTTTATGACGTATTATTGATTACAAAATGTTCGTTTGTAGCTAATGAAAAAGCGAATGATTATGTTCTAACGCCACTGACTCCAAACATGTTGGATTTTCTGAACATTTTAAAATGAAAAGATTGTTGCAATATCTCAAAATTTGAAAAACATAAGGATTTAATTTCGTTTTTGCTTTATTTGCGAATAAATACCTACATAATTCGCAACTTATTTCTCAAAATTACAAGTAAAATAGACGTCGCTTCTAAAAAAATCAGATACGATCCTTACCTCGTTAGTCGAAAACATCTGTTGAAGATCAGCTTAGTTATCTGTGATGGCGTGCACTGGCGTGCACGTGTCAGACAATCACCAAAAAACCGACGAACCATATATGGCAACATTCTAAATAACCAGACATGATCAGCGATCGATTTCTGTAAATTGGATTAAGTTAAAAATCTTGATTCCAAGAGGGTTTTTTTTTTCAATTAAGACTTAATAGGCGATATTGTCACCTGTGTCTATCAGTAGAACAATTCCTATTTTAATTTCGCACACGACAAGGGTTAATTTTGCGTGTTCGCACTTTTTAAAGTCATATTATTACGCACCTAATCTTTGAGTCTACCCTTCAGGGTGTAAAAGCTTCTTCCCACAAAGTAAATATCTGTTACAGTTTCTTCGAGACCTGACAAAATACCAAATCATTTCACGACCATCTAAGTTAATATACATGTCGATTTCAAACAGATTTTATGCTTCTAGATAAGACAACCTAACGACCTAGTATACAGTACAGCCGCCAGCACATCAAGTCATACCAAACTGTCAAATTTTCCCAACTGAATATGATCCTTATTATTTTGGAATAAAGTTAAAAATCTATCAAATAAATTTGACAGATTGTTGTAGCTCATATTTATACCATTTATATTGCATTCCACAATATTTTAAGTTGTTACATTTTATCGCTTCGAGCTAGGCACAATCGTGGACACTGTAGGGCACAGCAACATTTATATTAAATTAGTACACGAAATAAAATAAAAATGAAAACAAAACAATAACGATAATCAATTCATAAATTAATAATTAGTTCCTAAAATAGTAATCAAATACACGGAGCATTCTTCGCCACAACACATCTGAAAAGCTTCTATCTTTTTACGTTCTATTGCCCGTATCGTCCACGATTCTGAGCCGTACAGGTGTATTGAGAAAACCAGTGTCCGGACTAGCATAAGCTTACTAGATCAGAAACGAAGCTACTTCTGTAAACAGAGTACTATCTTACCATACTTCATTCATTTTAACATTAGATTAATATTGTTATAACGCTATAGTAATTTCAATGTCAGCATATATTGTGACACATGGCTTTGTTATTTCCCGATAAAAACAAAGGAATGTAATTATTTTGCCATTTATATTAAATAATAACACAAAAATACAGTTAACCATCATCATGTCAACCTTTACACGCCCATTTCTGAGCATAGGTCTCCCTCAAGGTTCAGCCGTAATCGTCATGCTTGGCCGATGCATGTTGGCGATTGCTGTAGGTGTTATGGTACTCAGGAGGACGCTGCTGCCCATCCTCTGGTCAATATCCCTCTGTCGCCTTCTACGACACCCACGGGTAGAAATGGGGTAGTTCTTTTCGCGGCCGGCACCTCACGGCTAATAAAAAACAGTTAATTTAACAAAATACTTCTTACGGAAGAATGTCGGTTATTGCGGATGATGACGAAATCGTGGATTGAAAAGTCCAATCTCAGTCTGTATCAAATTTCATCAACATCGGTTCAGTAGTTTAGACTCCAAAGCGTAACAAACAAATAGTCTCACTTTCGTATTTATAATATTAGTATGGATAACTGTCTTTTTTGACCGCTTTTTGTCTAATTCTGTAAGTTGTAACCGATGGAGGATAGCTCACTAGCCTCGTGTGTATTAAGGCTATGTTACACCACGTTTTCTCAATAACCGCTCCGACCTTGAGCCTGCCATCGTTAATTGGCTAAATTGCATGCCTTTTAAGGTGGCACCACACTGCGATAATGACATCCTTGTATCAATACGCGTCGCCGTACATACTTAGTGGACTTAATTAAATGAAGACCTTAAGCGGAGGCTGGACAGTCAGGAGTGAGTAATGTTGTTATGATTTGAATGTGCAGGAAGCTTTATGTTATTGAAATTGCTTTTTTATTGGCGCGCTTATGCTAAGGGCCGCCATTTTTTGGTTTGCCAATAAGGTCGGGCGGTGATAAGGTTTTGCTTGAGTGGCCTTTTGTTTGGCGAAAAGTGGGTGTGAATTTAATAATAATAAACTAATTTATTCCTACAAATAATGTCAATCATATTCAATTTACACACCAAACTTAACTTTTAAAACATATTGATCAAATAATTTTTTTTTGAAAGTCACCTACTTAAATAGTTAGATATGTATTGTAACTTGGGTTTCATTAAAGTTGATTTAAAAGAGTGTCCGTGATATACTAGCTGGTCAGACTGAGTTGGTAACCGCAGTTACTGCATTTCAAGTAGTACTACAACAACTACAACTACTCATCCAATTTCAAAAATTCTTTCACCAATCGGACGCCATGTTATCCCTCAGTGATATAGGCTATTTTATTACCAAAAAGATTAGGGGTCTGTAAGAAAATTTTAGCGGAAGAAGTCGATAAACCTAACCTTTAAAATGACCTAAAATATCGATGCATAGATTGTACGAGTGATTGGTTACCTACCGGTTGCCAAGGCTACCGCTGTGGTCACTTCAACTTTTACTATTTATGGTGAAAACAAATCGGTATCTGCCTATGGTACAGTATTTGTCAGTACGTAGAGCTTAATTTAGACAGATTCTCGAACAAACATTACTTTTTGCAGAAACCGATCGGTTTTCACACCAATACCATTTGGTCTTATAAGCCCTCTGAAGAAAATAACTAAATTCCGAGTTAGTTACAAACAGGAGGTTAGGTTAAATTATGTAAGGAATATTGTAACTTAATTCTGTTAGCAACAGCTAACAATTAAGTTTGTGACACAAGTGGGCCCTGTAAAATTCACCATGTGTGCGTTGAAATTCGGAAAATCCAGAAAATCCCTGTATTTTTCGAAATTTGACACACCGAATAGAATGCTTGCACGAAAAATTGTCAATGAATTTTTAGGCATTAATTACAACAATGATCTTTGACCCAACATTACTGTGCTATATTTTATTCTTCTGTATCGGCAGCAGTGGTCTACCTACGCACTGAATGCAACACACCCCGTAAGGGAAAACAGACATAAATAAATGACTTTTGGGTCCCGTACACCTTTCACTCCTAATTCAAGTCCGTGTATAATATAATGTTTATAATTAAAACACTTGAAGAGACCCTCAAAAGGCATATCTTGGATATTTCCAACTAATGCTACTGTTTTTGGTGTTATCTCGTACAGCCGCCATTTTGGGACCAGAGACAAGTTTTTACACTCTTCTAAATAAGGTTAGGTCTTGCTAATGGTAATATTAATCTTGATGTATAAATATATTTTTGTGGACGCCATTAAATATGAATTTTATGAAGGGTTTGCAGGCTTTATCGTTTTGTTTTGGATTGTTGATGATCTGTTCTTGTGATAATTTGGTTAAACGAGCTTCAGAACTAAAATGTTGACTTTTAAATTCACTGTGAATCTTTCTGCACGTGAAACCAGGTTTAGAATATGAATACGAACAACTTATTCTATGGGACCAGTTATGAAATATGAAAAAAGCAGCTTTTTCCGATAAAAATGTACTTCACACTGTCAAAATATACGGAACAGCTGTTTTTATTTTGATATGTTGGTTGCTGTTGTAGTTTATCGATAGTCGATTTCTGACTTTTCAAAAAAATCATGCATTTAGAATAGTAGTTGGTTTGGGACTATGCTAACTATGAGTTAAGGTTTGCCATCAATGTAATAGATGATCATAGGCAAATTTAGTGCGATTTAGTCTATACACTCGACTGAACTACACATATTTTCCCCAAAGGAGCAGGTTAGTGACATTGCAACTAGTAATAATGGTATAATGGTTGACCAAAACTGTCGCAGTATCAAAATTAGATTCAATTGGGAACACATAGATGTCATACCGAGTTCCATCGGCCTCTTCAATGAAAACGTGACAACCCAAAATTCAAATAGCTACCAAAAATTACACTAGTAACAGATATAGCTGGATAGCGTTTCGCTTTAACTCGAAGCCTAGACATATGCATGCCGTGCCGAATTCCCCGAACGATGGCGAACACTGACGGAATAACACGAAACTATTCCAGGAAACACAAACAAAAAGCGAACCGACTAACAATTATTAGCATTCTATACACGTCAACTATAATAATACAATTAATTCCGTTTGTCACATCTGATAAACAACTCACCAAGTTCTATTTGCTGATATACTCATCCTTATTGGTCGACAATAAGGGTGATTTTTATGTGGTTGAGGTGTACGTTAGTAAATTGATGCGGCTATAAAGAAAATCTTAAAAGGGTCTCCACGTGATGGGAGGTAGACCATTGGGAAAATTGGTTCTGCGCATATATGATTTCCTTCTCATAAATAAACTTAATTATTGTTTATTTTTATCATACTATTACGTGGGCTGTCCATGAAACAAAGAACTATAGGACTCAGAACTTATATTTACATATTTTTAAGCTAAGTATGTGTTTTTGGAAGTGGCACAAATATGGCTGCCCCAGTAAGTACTTGAAAATTCCGTCTTGTCTGAATAAATCAGACGAGTTTCCTTCTTCACTATTAACAAATGAGTGTGAGTCTGTCTGATTGAAATGTTTTCAAGGTTCACTTCCAATTTGATGTTGATGATTTTTTTGTGACGAAGAACTGCATAAGGCTTTCGTTAAAATAATGATTAATTTATAGGGCGTCCCACGGATATGCCACATGGAGGGAAAGTACCTTGAATATTGTGGATGGAACATTTTACTGAAAGAAGACTTTATTTGAATTTTAAAAACAATTCAAACGGCATTCATAGCTGATATGCATAAATAATTACATGGTTGAACCGGGAATCGAACCCGTTACACGAGAAAAATAATCAGCCTGTAGCTTTATCATACCAATCGAAAGGCTTCATCAGAAGGATTATTTTTTGCTAAATAACACGAATTTTAACATTTGATGTGAAATTTTGTTCAGAAAAATGAAAAGCTGACATTGACGAAAGGAAACAACAGGAAGGCACTCATTTTAAACATTTGATAAATTGATTCATTTTGTATTAAAAATGTTAAAATTCATGGTCTTCCTCTTATTTCTGACACTATGTTAGATAGCAAAAAATAATCCTTATGATGAAGCCTTTCAATCGGTATAATAAAACTACAGGGTGATTATTTTTCTCGTGTAACAAGATTCGATTCCCGGTTCAACCATGTTATTATTTAAATATCTATGATTGCAGTTTAAATTGGTTTTTAAATTCAAATAAAGTCTTCTTTCAGTAAAATGTTCCATCTACAACATTCAAGGTACTTTCCCACCATGTGGCATATCCGTGGGACACCTTGTATACTTACTAACACTACTTTAAACAATTGCCGATCCTTCTGACTACAACTTACTCTTTGGTCAATGTGGACCCTGACAAAATATATACAAGTGTAATATTTCACCCGTGATACCACCGCTGCTCAGCAATAGGAAGTGTGCATTTTGGGGTTAACTTTTATTAATCAGAATGTACTGATGCAAGATTTGTTTTTTTTTCGAATACGATCTTCTTTTATTTTTTTAGCATTCGATGGAAAATATTTTGTTTGGATGGATTGGTAAAAAGTTAACCCAACGGTTAACGAACATCCACCCTGACATAAATATTTTCTTATTTGACATTAATATTTTTAAATCTGTCTTTTACTTTTTTCTAATGTAACATACATACATTTGTATTTTTCTTTCAATGTTATTATTTTGTAATTAAAATTATTACAATAGCATTCATGGATAACATCGTAAGTATTATAAGTTTTATATCGACTCTTAGTATGTCGATTCTATTCTTATAAAATTTTGCACGCTCAATATAAGACGGAGTGTAAACGGCTCACCTTTATATACTCCACCTGTAATTAAATGTATTTGCATTTCATACAAATAAACGATTTGATTTAATTAAATTGTTTGCTTTGCCCAGTATTCAGCAACGGCAACTCCATCCATTGACGCAGTCATTAGATCCAGACGTCTACAGAGGCCAGCACACCAAGCTACCCCAATCTGTCAAATTTCTTTGATAGATTTTCAACTTTATCACAAAAAGATAAGGTTCATATTACTTTTGGAAAATTTGACAGTTTGGTATGATTTGATGTGCTGGCGTCTGTACCAATACATACCATATATATATAAAACCAAAATACATCTACAAAATAAATACTGTGATAATATCTATGACTGAAACCCACGTTCAAACAATTAAAATTGAATGTTAAGATAGTCAATTTTGACGCTTCCCAGCTGTATGAGTTGCTATATCGGATTGATTTACTGAGGTTAAGCAACGCTCATCGCGGTCAAAAATGGCGTGGTGACCCTGATGTTTCGGTTGAAGTAATTAGAATTCGCAAATGCGTGTGCCGTGTGTTAAGTGTAGTTAAGTCTGATGTTAACAAACGAACATATTTTGTAGGTACTATTCCATATTTGAAAGTATTTTTGGGACATACCAGGCTAATAAAAAACTTTTTTACAAACAAGATAACCGCCTTTTTTGTGACTATTTTTATCATCCGATACTCCATTTACAGAATAACACAGCTGTAGATAGAAGTTGAATAAGGTTATTTATAATGCACACTTTGTAACAAAAGTACAATAAACATGTTACAGTTACGGTAGACGCCGAATTTATTATAATCTATTTTTACAGTAGCTGGCGCACTTAATTGTAACCATTTTAATAATTTATTTTATGAAATGATGAGGCTTTCATTTAGTTGTATTATTTAATTCCAATTTAAAATTATAGTGTCTATGCTAAAAACTTAAAAGAAGCAGAGATGAACAATACCGGGAACGTGATTCGTTTTACTATAATTCTACCAAATTTAAAATGTAAACTTGTGTTTAAAAGAGTTTTATTTTGTTTATATTATTATACGTCCATAATTATATAGTACTATCTTAGATCTTTTTATTAAAGTTAGGTTAAAATAATTTTAATTTAAATGGTTTTTTACTTATATTTGCAATAAAAGGTTTTGCATTCCTGCTTCTACGAGCCTCTTTTTTCTAATGCACACATTTCCAATACGTGGAGTATAATTAATTAAGAAACGGTGACACCAAACAAATTAAGTCATCCCTTAATTTTCCACCCTTAGGGCGGAATATTTTCTTAAAATTTATATGGAATCAACTACGGATATGGAATCAACTTTGAGATGCTCATCAAATTCGGAAAAAGTAAAAAAAAGGATAAAGTTATGCGTGGTCAAACAAAGAAAAAATATAGGTAGAGTTGAACTGAGAACCTCCTCCATTTTTGACGACGGTAAATATAAAGATTTACTGCTACAGGTTTACCTAAATAATACTCTTTGTTGGGTACATGATATTACTTGTGTTTCATGATTTGGTAATAAAAAATGTTTTTTTTATTTTTCCAAAATTAGGTTAGGTAATTAATTTATGACTGATCTCATAGTCAGTATTTATCTATTGTATTCAAAGCTTATGTTGTGTTTGGGAATATTAACATATAATTTTTTTTTTCATATGTAATTGTTCTGCCCTGTTCTAATTGATTTTAATGAAAAGCTTTGTAAACACTACAATGATCAAATTGATGATATCACCATTCGTTATACACCCTTGAACCATCAAAAATATAAATAAGATTGTCAAATTATTCAAATGTATTCTTAACCGGTATAACTAGACTTCAATTAGTACTATGTAATTACTGAAACAACTAGCTTCGAACACTTATAGAGCCCACGCAGCGTATAATAGAGTCGTTACTCCATACCACCTCTATTTATCTACGAAATGTTAAGGATTCTGAGGTAATCTATACTAATATTATAGAGTTGGAGAGTTTGTTTGTTTGTCTGTTTTTTGTTTGTACGCGCTTATCTCAGGAACTACTGATCCGATTCTGAAAATTTGACTAATAGGAAGCTACATTATCCGTGAGTCATAAAGGCTAGATTATTCGAAAAAAACTGTAAGTAACTTCAAAAGCTAGTCTAAAGGTTCATCATTGTTATTGTAACTATCCTTAGCATTTTATCCAAAGGAGAAAATGCGAAAGGGAGGCCTTTGCCCTACAGGGGGACAACACAGGCTAAATACAAAATAAGGAACGCCATCTACTATTCCATCTGAAAAAACAAATTTGCGTAGAGCAAACCATGGAAGTAGTAAGTAAGTACTTACTTTTGAGCTATTTTTTACTTTATCAAAAGAAGCGTTCGAAAATTGAATTTGTTGCATAAATGTTTTCGCAAGTCGAATCGACAGACATCATTCCAACTATTTTCAAAATTAGAATCATAAATGAGTTAATTAAATTATAGCCGTTTAGATTGTAAAAATAAACAAAAGGTTAAAGCAATTGAGTGTAAATGACATTAACAAAAATAATGAACTTAACTTTCCATATAGGTCAAAATAAAAGCACAACTTGCATTTCAACTTCAACAATCACGATTATTTATCCATATAGCTTCTGATTCACGATTCTTGCTGATTTCGTTGCCAGTAAGTACATATTTTATAATCTAATACAATCACTGCGTGCCTTATCGTTCCAACTTAATGCAAATTCGAATATTCGAAATTTAAAACCTCAAAGTCTTGCGCACGCGCCGCTAACATGACTCACACACGCAATAGGGTCACGACACTCGGTTCTACTATACTTGACTATAGTATGTAGTTTGTATGAAACTATATAAATGCCGCTTACCAAGTTTTGATTGCGTTTCGTTATTTGTGGATATAAAGTTTTGATAGATGGTTTTAATAAATATACTCGTCTATTTTGTTAAAGCCTTGGCATAAACAACGCTTGAAAACTATTTGGTCTACTTTATTTTTAATCAATAAGCACAAACCATTATTTGTGAAATGAAAAATGACATAAAAGGTATATGTAAGTATCCCACTTACATCATTTTTACCAGCTCTAACTACGTCGCATTCAAAAATCGACACAGTCCGATTCGACCTTAACAAATATATTACAAGAACCTTCTTCTAATCTAGTCTTACACGTGCAAATAAATACCAACAAATTAATCAACAAAACCACTTTTTACCCCGAATCGTGTACCCATCAATGTCAATTTAAACACATGTTAAATTTGACAGTTCAAGTATCAAGACGTGTCAATCACGGCGTGCGCCTACGCTTCGCCGCTACGTAGGATCGAGCGACGAATACATTATTTTATTGTAAGTAGGCGAGCGCCCGATAGATATGACTGGCGACGACAAATTGTTATTACGAATTAATCGATTCCCCGCTATCGAGAGATCGAGAAATCGGTTGATATTAATTTAGTTTAGCGATTTATGGTAGTTGGATAATTATGTAGTTCGTTGTATGTTAATTTTGAGATAAATGCAGTTTGTAACGCAGTTTTAGTCTAATACCTATGTTATTATTGTTAGGTGAATCTTTAATCAATAAATCGATAGGGAAATCTTCGCAAGGCATTTATGACTGATTAGAATTTGGGTGAGGTGTGTTTGAGGTGAGCTGTGAATCCCTTGCATTAAGTGAGATGACAGGTCACTTCATCTTATCTCACCGAGTGAGATTTTTACAGACGTGAGATATTATTTAAAACCTCCTTAAAGATCAGTAGGTATTAAAAAAAAACACTTTGTGAAATCTTCCCTCTTTTGTGACTTGTATTAGTTTTATCTAGACATCGGGGCATATGATTAGAAATAACAAAAGACCAAGTTGATACGAGATTTTCCTGCCTACATATGAAATTATTATAGACCTTTAAAACGTAAACGCAGGTATTTAGTTGTCTACAAGGGCAAACGCACGAATTTAGTTGTCCATGATATGTAGGTATGTCAGTCATAAAGCGTCGTCTGTAGTTCTCAATCTACGTATAGCTGTCACTTTGATTGGACTTCTGGATGTGCAATACGGCCATATGGTCCAAGACAATCTAAAGAAAAACCTATTTGATCCAAGTCTATGCTAAATTGACGTAACCATGTTTAGATCAACTTTGGAATCTCAGTCCAGCCTAATAGTAACCTGGTATACAATTTCGAAAAACGAACAGCATTATCCTTCTCTTGATATCGATATGTATCGCTTCCAATTTCTTGACGGCCAATGCCATCGGGGTTATCAGTTAGAAAACTTTCCAGGCAGACACTATGATCAGCATTTCCCACAAACTGCCATTTTTCAAACTGAAAACTGTTATCTTTAGGAAACTGTTGCTTTTATTTTAAGGTAACATTATTAATGTTATTTTCTCTTTCACCATCTTTTTATTTTTAACCGCGAACATTGTGTTTTCTCTTGTAAAGGTTGCAGTCTCCGTATTTCGAACAGTTTGCGCAGTTTATTAAAAAGTCTTTCAAGAATTTACGAAAACCGATAAATCCAAAGGTGAGTTTCCGCATTCCCGTCAATATTCCATGTTAAAATTGCAATTGACAGCTGTCATTGCAGGCTGAATGCGAAACGACTGTTTGACTTTTTTGTTAATGTTTAAAAAGATAGCTTGTGTGGTCTCTGGCGTTGTTGTTTTTGACAAATTCGGATATGATCTTTGTCAATGGATGAGCTGTCTTTTTAATTTAATTTGTATTTTGTGCTTCTTTTGTTTTGTTTAGTTATGATAGCCTCTAAATCAAATTGTGTCATCCAATTTGTTGGTCAAAATGAATACGCCTGCTTATTGTCAATATCTTTTCCCCTAAGTAATAGGTAAAGTTTTGAGAAGGCTTCATTCTACTCAGGTTTGAATCATTATTATTCTGATCACATTACTAATTAATGACTCTACCTTCAATTTAATTAGAAATTCCGTCTTTTAATACAGGAAAAAATCCCATTTATCAATAATTCCTAAGTGTTGAAGTATCGTGGGTGTTTGCAAAGGATTCAGTCTTTAGATAAATCGCCCAGATCAAGTGTTCTTGACCTAGTGCTCAAGTGGTAACAAGTAGGTTATGCTAACCGTTACACTTGTTAAAACAAGTACCTATTAGTGATCATGTTTATTGGATTTATTTAAAATCCTTTTGCAGATGTAGAGTTGATGGAAAGTGTTGTGTCGTAGAAAACGTCTAAAATGGCTTTCAGTGAGTATGCATCGATGTGTAAATGAAAACATAGGTTGGCCATTGATAGCGTGTATCAAAAGTTCGTTGAGGGATTTCATCGTTCTTGATTTGGAAGGCGAAACATTGGAAGATATTGAAAATGTATGCAAGTCCAGTGATTTAGATTTAACACTATACAGAGATGTAACAAACATATATTGATCATGCTTGATAAGCTTGTTAACTCGTTCATTTCTTGGCATATCTAGCCTGCATGCATCTTTGTCAACTTTAGAGTCACACTGATTCTAATGTGCAGTGTGCAGTGGTTTGAAAAAGGAATTTTTGCGAATGAGCAGGCCGTGTGTGGTCCGCACGCATGTAACGTAGTTAAGTAGGCAGACAATTGCAAGTTATTTGCTTAGTTTGTTAACAATGAAAATTACATAGATGTTAACGGCTGCACTCACGTACGCTACATGAGTCAAACGATATAAACTCAGTAATAACCAGACGGACCATAGTCACACAATCGAGAACTTATCGATTCATCGACTGTCTTGCGTCGCGTGCCAAACCGATGCTATTCGCGAAGCCATACGATTAATTTATTTATTGAAATCAATACTAATATCTGCCAAGACAATGGCCCCAAATGAAAATGCGTACACACATATGGCATGTCGGAATGCTAAACGGAGCGGCGTCATTTATTCAATACGCCATTTTGCATTCGATTTTGAGGTTATTAGATGCAATCGGAATGCGTGCGGCCATACTTGATTCCGTTCGTCTATATTCGGTCGTCTTCGGCTCCTGTCGGTAGTTTATGGTGACAAATTGACGTATGTAATGGCGGTGTCATAGATTTCTGGGAAGATAAAAAGTTAATTAAATTCATAGGGAAATTTGTATTGAAGAACACCGAAATGTAGCACCGTACAAGGGTGGTTTTATGTGTTTTGGTGGTGTCATTCGCTCATCGTATATTTATAAATATTTATAAACAGTTTGTTATTAGAATAATAAAATGCGTCACTTAATATTTTAATTATGCAGTTTTTTTATTGTTTAGGTGTTTGTTGTTTTCTAACTTGGCGTTGTTTTATAAAACACTTTGCAATATTTAATAAATATCTATATTCATTAGGTGAGAGAGTACACAGAAACTATTGATGAGGTAACTATTACTGGCAGTCATAATCTATATTTTCTTGAATGGCTATAAACAGGTACTAAGTATGTCACAATAGGCCGCGCGACCACAAACAATTGAATGTCCCTTATGACACTAAAGGAAAACACCAGTGAAGTTGCTCATGCTTCTACGAAAATGACGTATGTCAAGTGGGAAAATTGTATTTCGTAGTCTGTGGACACTTCTGAGGCAGAGCTATGGAGGGTAAGTAAGAGGTAAGAAGCACTATCTCATATGAGGGAAAGTTGAACAAGTCTCCAGCTTTATGCAGCAAGTACAGTTCCAACACCCGCAAAAATTGCGCTGGCGTAGGTACAAGGTATGGTATGAATGCAGCCATAGATCCGTGAATGTAGCAGTTGTTGACGGATTGAAGTATGCCAAGTTAGCAAATTTTTACCCGGTCGCGATTGTGGCGCTACCCTTGTGTGGCACATTTTTACGGACACTTTTATGCACAGAGATCGTGCTTCTTACCCCGGCCCTCCATAGGCAGTACCCACACACTATGAGACACAGTTATTATCCTAGCATAGACTATAGGCATTTGCCTGTCATATGAATTCTGTATGACACCCTCATGAATAGGCGATATTTCAGCTTCGCTTGAAGATGACTGTATTGAATTGCTGTTAGTGCATACCAGCAATGCTTCTCGTATTGCAAATGTCCATCGTTGTCTATGGATAATTGTGCATTGACGCCTACTCACGATTTTTAATTAGCAACGACAACTACTCACGGCATTTTTTGACGTGACAACGTCTTATAATTCGATAGAGCCGGCTGCACGCACGAAAAAACATGACGTCATGCGGCGTTACGGCGTTACATGACGTCATGCGGCGTTACCTCGCTCTGCGGCGTTACCTCGCTCTGAGGCGTTCCAAGTGAAAAGTGAATGTGGTGTCAATTGTTTATAGCAACGATAAACCGACTTTACAGACAACCAATTTTTTTGTATACCTAGGTACCGTTTTAATTTAGAATCGTTTGTATTTGGTTATTCCAGTTTCACTGACGCAGATAGGTACTCACGTTGGAACCTACACACGTTAAAATTCGAAGCACTTTTATTCAAAACAGACTTGATGGATCATTCATTAACACCTTATTAATTTATACACGTTTAGTTTTGTTTCAAAATATGTTACTGATTTAATTCAAAACAGATTCCTTGACACAACTGTTCACAAGTTAGTGTATCCATTCACGGATCAGTTACGCGACCGCCAAGAACACTAGTGGTCGCTGACAGCTACTTTTCCATCATCGTCACATTCAGCAAAGATTTGTCGCAGATCTCTGGGCCTCAAGTCTGCTATTACAATAGTGTCAGAATGGTCTATCATTGATTTCATAATTGTTGATTTTGACAAATTTGGTAATCTTCTAATATAATGGCATCATTATGACTTTCCAATGGTCCACCATTGACATGCCATTGAAAGAAATGATATAGAATGGTACAAAATTGATCAGTGACCTACCATTAGAACGTCATTGTGCAGTCATTGCTTTTAATTCGACCGACCAATGATCGACCATTATGAATTTAGCAGATTACGAACTTTTAGCAAAATGACAATGGGATCGTGTTGGAATGACGAAATTATAAAAATAGCAGACTTGGTCAACTGGTCGCAGCTGCGATTGGGCCGTGTGTTCCAACACCTATTTCACATGCTCTACTTATTACTCTTCTAAGATTTTAGGACTCAAAGCACTATGAATGGACGGAGGTCGTTAAAATTGTTAGAATCTTCTATATCTTCGTGTTTCTCCCAACCGAATTTCGGTCACGTTGGTCAATCTCAATGAAGACAAGCCAGAACACCCACTCAGCACATGCTTACGGGGCAGCTAAAAACTACCGCAATTGACAACATTTCATACTTTTAACCTACTTGTATTATTACGTTATATAAAAGTAAATACAAATCTAGGGCACCCGTATTTTTCCGTTTTTCAAAATTATGTACTTTTCATTCATAATTTTAACTTTGCAATTAGGTGTATTCTAAAAAGACGTAAACGCCAAATAACGTCATACTTACGGTGGAATAGCGTTTTATCCTTTTCTTTACTATGACCCGTCAAAAAACTATTATCATTATTATTAGACTTCAATTATGTGACATTGACGTGTGTCTTATTTGACGTTAATGTTTTCATAAAAGCATTGAAATGTTAATGCAAAGGTAAACTACCTCATTCCACCCTATATGTAACGTCATCACATGCTTTTGGTTTTACCTATTTTTCTCAGAAATAAAGAAATAAAAAAATAAAAAAAAATTATATTTGGACTCAGGATACGAAAATAAAGAAAAGGTATTTTTGTTTTAAGGTCATGTCAGTTTTGATGAAATGAAATGTTGTCAATTATATCAGGAACATAATTAACCGCTGACTTCTTTAAGTGTTATTAACACCACTATCTGATAGAAGTTTTGTTATAAGTACATCAATAACATAATTAGGTGATTATATAAAAAAAATAAACATTTCATTTATTTTTTAACAAAATACATTATGTAGAAAGTTCTAAATTACTGATAAATAATAATAATAATAATATGTGGGGACATTTTCACACACGGCCATCTGACCCCAAACTAGGGAGACCCTGTACTATGGGTGTCAGACAGCTGATATACATACACAAATACATTTTTTTTTTGTAAATACATACATATATAGATAAACAACACCCAGACACAAGCCAAACACAAGTGCTCATCACACAAATGTTTACCCTGGGCGGGAATCGAACCCGCAACACGCTGCGCAGCAGTCGATCGCTCAGCCACTGCGCCAACCGTGTCGTCATAAACAATGAATGGGTACATTACTAAAAAGAAAAGACATTTGTAAAATAATAATACGTACTACGTATTTAAAAATAACTCAATTTTCAACTTTAATAAAATTAATAGTCACTTGAATTGGGCTATTCCAGTTTCAGCACATAAAGAATAGAATATGAACAGAAAAAAAAACAACAGATTAGGTAATCAGTTTATTTCGGATAACTATCTACATTTAAATGGTGTTACAGTATTGAGACCAGTTGTTAGTCGTTCACACAACTTTCTGCAAAGCAATTTAGACTTTCAATAGTTTCAATCAGTAGTCAAGCGACACTGATGTCGTTCTGATAACCTCTATTCATCCATCTATCACTTAGTTTTACACTTTTAAGTTCTCCAAGACATATCAATCTGGTTAAAACTGGATTTTGTATTATTGAAAAAACAGTTTCTTGTAACATAAGTAGTAATTTTTCAACAAGTAGATGACAGATATACCTAATTGTTTGATTAACTGTTCGTGAATATTAGATATATAGTTAAACTACTTTGAAAAAAATCAAAAGGGAATGTCTCTTTACATATTTAGATTTACGATACGATAATTTGCTCTAAATGCCAAAGCAATACTGTTTTAAAAGCAAAATATCACTCAGTTCAGATAAATCCCTAAGAGATTTGATAAAATCCCTAAGGGGTACGACAAAAGGTGTCTTCGAATTCCACGCGAACGAAATGGCGGAAAAAAGCTAGTGCGTTTATATAATACTAGCTTTTGCCCGCGACTTCGTCCGCGTGAAAGTCGGTTATCACGGAGGCACACGAAGTCGCAGATTAAAAAGTAGCATGTCCTTCCCCAAGTTTCAAGCTATTTTCATACCAAATTTTATCAAAATCGGTTCAGCCGTTTCATCGTGAAAGCGTAACAGACAGAGTTACTTTTGCATCTATAATATTAAGTAAGTATGGATGTATGGATTGTTAGACCTTCCTGAAAATACAAATACCCTCTGATATGTACAGTACGCAAAAGAGGTAAGTATCCATGTCGTCGGGAATAGTTGAAGATTTCTTAGAAACCAATGGGGGCTTTCAAATGAAATTTTATTAAATCATTGAACTGTTTATTCTCTATAAATTGTATTTTATTTTATTCATAAAAACCTATCGGTTTCTAAGTAAACTTCAACTGTTTCCGGCGACATGGATACTTATCTCCTTTGGTGACCGTACACGTATTCCTTCCTACATTTACAAATGCTTGTCTCCATAGCCTATGAGCGCGAACGATCTGACACACTTGGCACGCAGTTTGGCACCAGCCCACTGATGCGTGGGTGTTCGATCATACCCCAATATAAATCCTTAGTCATCTCTTACGGTGTTTTATGTTTGGATGCAGACAATGAGATGGTGGTTACTCCATGTCTTATACTGGTATTCAATCGCATTTAACTAGACTAGATATTTTTTTCCAGAATGTTAGATGGCTAGCCAAAATAAGTTTAAGTTTAATAAGTGCAACTATGTTGGGGTCGACTTCCAGCCTAACCGGATGCAACAGAATGATGATGATGCGATCCGACGGATTTCGGTCAAGGCGATTGCTTTATCTCCGCTGTAGCAGAATACCAGTGTTTCAAATGGACGACTGCCTATGTAAAACACTGGTATTCAGCTGCATCCCCAATGATCTCCATAACCCAGTTGTTGGGGTAACACGATACCCCTTGGTAAGACTGATTGTCAGATTTTCTAGCTTCTGACTACCTATTGCAACTGTCAAAGATCTAAGAATGTCAGAACACAATCTTGGAAATGGAAGGTCACCTATGTGTGGTCACTTTCATCTTCCATATCGACTTCCAGATGAACCGAATTCAACCTGGTATTCGCAATAATATAACTGGAATTAATTACTTCCTGATGGTAAACATCAAATGTTTCTCCAATGACAATTATGGCCATACTTATCAATGTTCTCGAATGACTGTGGTTTCGAAGTCTCGATGATCGACATACAGACACACACTCCACTATAGGTAACTTCAGACAGTCGGAAATCGAATAGACATTACTTCTAAAACGACCAACCTTCATTTGTTTCCTTCAAAAACCTCTTTCGTTTATTACTTTTCTTTTTTAAATACGAACATCAAATAAAACTAGTTCCTAAATATTTTGCCTGAAATACTAAAGTTACAGGTTGTGCTGTTCTATTTATGGTTGATTAATAATGATTCAAAAAGTTTGGTATACGAAGCTTATGGCAAGTCATCATCATCATCATCATCATGTCAACCTTTAGACGTCCACTGTTGACCATAGGTCTCCCCTAAGGGTTAAGCCTAAATAGCTATACTTGGCCGATGCATGTTGGCGATCGCAGTAGGTGTTATGGTACTCAGAAGGACGCGGCTGCCCATCCTCTGGTCAATATCCCTCTGTCGTCTGCTATTTGCGGCCGGCACCACACGCCTTTTTATAAATATGAGAGTTAATTGTTTCTTTGGATATTTGTTACTCAATCAAGCTTTAACAGCTAAACGGAATTTGCTGAAATTTGAAATTTGCCACCAATGATTTCAAAAGGAAGGATACGCCCATTAGAATATTTTAAACAAACGTTCATGGAACAAGCAAAAGTAGTGACATCTGTCAAAACTCATACAATGTCGACCAAGTCGCGTTGCCCTAAACTGTCATTTTTAGGGCCAACGCGCTGGTGCCATTTGGTCGTGCGATTGGCCTGGTCCTTACGCAGTAATAATATATGTCAATGTTTGGCACACATAAATCTAGCTTAACACAGGTTATTTTTATTCAATTTATGTATTTCCGTGGCATGAGTTGCACATTTCTTAATTATTAAATTCAATTTCTCATTATTTTTTCGTGATTCAGTCTGTAGTCTACGAAGCTAGTCTATACTAATATTATAAAGAGGTATTGGTTTGTTAGTTTTGTAAGTTTTGTATGTAAGTAATAATCTCCGAAACTGCTCATTCGATTTCAAAAATTCTTTCACTAATAGGAAGCTCCGTTAGCCCTGAATGATAAAGGCTATATTGCATTATCAAAAAATTAGGGATAATTGAGAGAATTCACGCGGACGAAGTCGCGGGCAAAGTCCTATTAAATAAATATACTTGAATCTTCGCCCTAACCGTTGCTTAGTTGTCAGTAGTACAATTAAATATGAATACTGGCCGTTGTATTAACATTGCACGTCGGCTACCTACAGCGGTGCAGATCCATGACTCACGTCCTGCTACCGATGCCGCAGGATTTTCCTTCTGGCTTTATGATTTTCTGGTACCTCCCTGTATGTTGTCGGTGTAGAAAAAAGTGTTTATTTAAAATATCTGAAAGCAATTTAATCGAGTTAAATCGAGTAGTCGTTACGTCACTTTGAAGTGTCATAATTATCACTATCGTACGCATATTTTTCGGTCTTACGGGGTATATTTTGTTACTTTCCTATTATTCTCTAGTATCAGCAGTAGCTGCCATCTTATACAGGTCACAACTCGCGACGTTGTAAAAATGTATTTTATTCAACAAGATGGTGCAAATCGGTAGGGTACAGATGTCCATTAAACTTTCGACCCGCTTAAGGCCGCATAACATAAATCATCTGCCTAACGTTCTTTCCAACTATGTCGGGATCGGCTTCCAGTCTGAATACCAGTGTTATACATGGAGCGACTGCCTATCGGACCCCCACAACCCAGTAACTGGGTAACACGATACCCCTTGGTAAGACTGGTTGACAGACTTTCTGTATTCGGACTACACAATACGACTGCTAAAGATCTACGAATGACAGCCAGGACCAACGGTTTGACGTACTTGCCAAGGCACGGAGGCAACTCGTTATGAAATGGATGGTCACCCACCCACAGACCAACCGCGGCAAGCGTAGCTTAACCTTTAACCGATCGATATGTACGGTTTTAACTGAGCCTTGAGCTCGTCCGTATAACAAAAACACACTAGCAACGCACGATGATATTGTTACGATTGTTCATACCTATATTTAACTATACTCCATTTACAATAAGATTAGACTTTAAAACAAACCTTTTTTACAGTCCCTTCAACCGATTTTGACTTCTGTTCCGTAGGCTTAAGGATGACATTAGAGGCAAAAAAGTGGTTCAATATAAGTCAAAATCGATTGATCGGACTGTAAAAAAGGTTTGTGTATAAGTATGTCTAATTTTATTGTAAATGGAGTATAGCTTCTGCTCGCGACTACGTCCGCGTGGAAAGTCAAATATTTCGTTAAACATATCGTATGGCACTGGGCAGTCTAGCTTTGTATCAAAGAGTTTTTTTTGTAAGCGTTCCAGTCCTTCCAGATATTGCCTCTCACAAAAAAACTTTACTTCTAATATAATATTAGTATAACCCTAAGATGTTCAGCCAGCTGCAACACTAATAGAAAATCATCTAATATTGGCACTTCACATGGCGTATTTGTACAAAAAATCGCCTTATAATTCAAAATGTACACTATTATTATTGAAATATTCGATATAGTCGATTTTGTATTATCCAAATAAGTCGAATAGTTCCACAAATAGGCCATGTGAAGTGCCAGCATAACAATTGCAAACAAACATCAAAGTGCCTACACCTATTCATGAAATATGTTTAATTTATTGATCAATCTGCAATTAATCGTCCCAGCGCTATAATTACAGGGGTACAGCAAAATGCACTCGCCTAGATCATGTTAGTAGATCACTCTTATCTGAACAGAGATAATTAATTACTAATTGACTGGAAACTCTAGGAAATTATAGCGAGGAGCTTCCTGTAGTGTTACGTCAGTGGCTCAGTTCTAGGTTCTGGGTGTGAGACATGAATTAGGGATCTATGAAATAGATATGATTTAATCTATACTAATATCCGTACTTCCATACTTAATATTACTACAAAATAATAACTAATACTATTTAATGTTATTATTACTTGTACTTATTATAAATGCGAAAGTAACTCTGTCTGTTACGCTTTCACGATGAAACGGCTTAAGCGATTTTTATGTAATTTGGTATGAAGATAACTTGAACCCTGAGGAAGGACGTATACTACTTTTTAAACCGCGACTTTGTCTGTATTCACAATAACCGACATTCACGCGGACAAAGTCGCGGGTATTAGAATACTTATTGAAGATTTAAAATTAGAATATCCAAATCATCTCGTCTTCTAGTGTCCCAGGGGGATTAAGATACAGAATTCGAAGATTAATCTAGGCATACGAGGCAAACTTCAAGACTCTAGACAACTAACTTCGTGTAATAACATTTTTGGTTCTATGTAGCTTGACTGGTAGGATACTCTCCTAATTTTCGATCACGATTAATGGCTGCTGATCTTAATAGAGACTAACCAGGTGCGCAAGAGATACTATAGTGCACAATATATATGTGCTTAAACAAGTGCACTTTCTCTTCCATCTCACAGCCGGAGTCAATAGAAGAAAAAACAAGCCTAAAGAGGACCCATTAATTATGTCAATTATAATCTGTGGTGCTTGACAACTGGGCTTCTCCCAGTTGTAAACGTCCCTTTGTGCCTATTGGCCTAGTTCTGTTCTGTCTCCTGCTTGATTTGAAGGGAAGTGGAAAATATGGTTTTTCTTACTCCTCCGCTGTCCTTTTCTGATTAATTTCGTTGCGGGGTCCAAGACAGTTGAATCGTTTCTTTGGGACTCGTCGTGCTTCATGGCTTTGGCGCTTTTCTGATGGTCGCCAGTGTTGATTCTGGCTTACAGGAGTTTGGAGTGGTTTTGCTGTGGTTTGGGAACCTGGACGTGATTCCTAGGTTAGGTAAGAAATGTAAATAGGTAATGTATTCTTGGTTGGAAAACTGAAGCAATTAAGCAAGAACTACAGCCTCCTACTAAAAAATCTTCGAGTCATAAACGCTATATTTGCAACGTAGGTACGTTGTCTTAAAAAAAAAAGAAAAAAAAAAGGTAGTTATGTTCCATCTCTATCGTGCACTCATAGTTTGACAATTGTGCGACAATGACAAGAATAATGGTTAGCCAAAGCATGACATGTGCTAAGTAAGGTTTATTAATTCCTGCTTGAATCTAGCGTTACTATGATTCTGTCTGGAAGATCGTGTATTATTGTCGTCTGGATCAACATTACTTTAAAACTAATCACTTCAGAGTTTTGCATTTATAACAGCCATTTAATTTGCAAATAAGATACGTTTCACAGACATTTTAATGAGGCAATCAATATTAATCAGGGGTCGGGCGATTAGTATGGATATAGAGCTCGTAAAACAAAGCTGCGGGGAATAATTTCGATGGGCCAAAATGCCTTCAATCAAGTTTTCTTTTTTTTACTTTCAGCACAACTCAATTAGGTATTACTGAAATAAGTTTTTTTTTGTTAAATGGCTCCTGGGATATGTTGTTTTTGTGTTGACCTCAAACAGATACAATGAATTATACGTTAAACCAATTTTTTTTTCAATTATTCAAAGTTTTATTCGGAATATCTCTGGAAAATTGGCTCTTTATGTCAAACGAACCAATTTTCCAGCGATTTTCCGCAAAGACTCAAAAGGCTTAATCAATCTGTAATAATGTGTTAAATAACTCTTTTAGCAAACACTAGACACTACCAAACAGAGTGATCGCCGAAAACGCCACAACACACGCAGCAACCAAACCAACAGCCATTCATTTGCAGCCCTGCGTACGATTTTCCACATCTACTATCGACCACATAAATACACTCGATCCATATTCATAGTGGCTCGGACAACCGACAGCACAGCCGCTGTACCGTGGACAGCCCGCCTCTCCGGCGCTTTGTAGTCGCCGCCGGCCGCGCAACCAATCGCGACGCGCTTCGCCGACCAATGGCCGAGGTGCGTGCGCGCAAGAATTAAACCATTTAAACTGTTTATTGATAGGGTTGAGAGGTGTAGGATACTGTTTTTAGATGTTTCTTTATCAAATTTATTCTCTTTGACCATTTTGGAGGTATTTATAATACTTCTTAGGATTGGTCTGTAATTTTAAAGTAATTCATTCAGTGAATTCCAGTAATATCTGATTAGTTAGAATTATATCACTGCTGTGGATGGGCGTGTCGATTAATGGGTGTGTAAAATAGTAAATACAATTATTCGTTTTAAAATATTAATTAATCAGTATTGAACACATACACACAGTTTATCCGTAAGGAAAAACACGTTGTTTACAAAAAAAAATGCAATATGGAAATTCCATTTTTTTAACGTGTCGGGAATATTTCCGGGAATATGATCACGTTTACGGAAACTACATGATTTTGTGTATATCACATGTTTGGCTAGCGAGAAATACCGATTGAATAAGCAGTGACGGCAAGCAAGGTCACAATATTAAAAAACGAATGCGTAATTCAGCCGTACCTATATCGCTGCAGTTAGGAATTATTTTCTCTTGGCCATTAGTTTGAACGAAATGAAGTGAGTTAGACACGTGTCAAATCCGCTACAAATAGGTATAATAATAATAAACTACTCTGTTTTCTCATCGCACATAGAAAATATAATTCAAAAATATTAAAAAGAAATAGGCTAGAGAAACTGGAAACATCAAAACCTTTTTCTACCATTCAGACTCTTATTAATATCTATGCTAAAAATTAACCCGCGGGGTAGGTATCCGGGTCACAATACACCCACCCATATCAACCGGAGGGTGTCGTCGGAAGGAACCCCCCACCCCCCACCTCCTCGTGGGAGGATGCCTTAATTGGTTCAACAGTGGACATCCTCCGGCTGATGATGATGAAGTCAAAACTACAGTTATCAATACAGCAGTCTGTAAAATTTTCCCTCTATGTATTTTTACTTTTCCTCACTTCACCTAAAATCCCCGAAGATTTTTGCTAAATAACAGTGCAGACCTGCAAAACCAACACCACAATTTATAACCACCTCTTCAATCAATGCGGCTCGCTCTTAACTCTCACAGGCTCCCTAAAAAGCAGCCCTACATGAATCAACAGTTCGCGATACGATCGCGTTTTGTCTCCGAATGTCGTTCGCTTATCGACATCGGCGACTTTGACTCGGCCGACACTAATTGTGTGTTATCGACAGTCTAAAACGAAAAAGTGCTACTGAATCATGCAAATTAGGTACTTTTTGTGTATTGTTTACCGGTTGATGGTGTTTTGTTTTTATCGTTCAAATAGTTTGTGATGTGGAATGTGAGCCACTGCTTTAGTCCGTTCGAAGCTGTGCAAAGCCCCCTTGCACCAACATTACTTAGAATTAATTGCTGACATGAGGTTAAATTGGAAAATGTCACATATGAGGCTCATCTTAGCAACAAACTTGGATTTAAAAGATAACCTTGGCAAGCATAAGCGGTCCTAAGCCCTTCAAACTTCAATTTTAATATTTAAGAGTATCTGACAACTTTACGGAAAAATAATTCTAAAATAGTAGGTCTACTCTTCAAGAATCCATGCTGACCTCTATTTAGTTGTTTTGTAGAATGGTTTTGGAGTTTGATTCAAATTAGTGTCTTGACGGAATCTCACATACGTAGCCACAATAATCTTTGAATCTTATGCCGTACTTTAGGCACACGGTCGTGTGACCACGGAAAGCATATACAAAACTATAGCTTTCGCTCGCTTTCGTAGTCAAGTATACTATAAAAAATATCCTATGACATCAGCAATAGTGTAGCTTTGAATCAGTGGAAGAAATTTTGTCATCAGACCGGGGCCTGTAGACAAAATCCCTTTTCTGTTAGCGTTAACGCCAAAGGAAAGATCAAATTGTATGCAGATGACATATTTACATCACGTGACATCTGGTAAGCAAACGTCAACTCCATACAATTTGATTGTTCCGTTAGTGTTTACGCTAACAAAAAGGGATTTTGTCTACAGATCCTGGACTACCAGAGATTTCCCCTTATACTGGCACTTCACATGGCGAATTTGTGCAAATGTTCGCTTTATTTGGATAGTACAAAATCGACTTTATTCAATAAACAAGGTAAATACGCCATGTGAAGTGCCAGCATTACAAATAAACTTAAACACTCAAACCTTACCTCTTTATAATATTATGCATAGATAATACAAAATCAGTGTAGCCAACCTACAATATTTAAAATATTCTTCCGTACATGGTAATATTTAGGTAGGTAACCGCTTCCTGCTACGTCATCCAGTCTGCTTTGACTTGCAAATGTAGTCGGATTTAACACGAAACGCAGCGTGGGCGTACCACGGTATTTGTAACCGTGGTTCAGGGTGAGATGGTTGAGTTTCTAATTAGTTTTTTTGGGTAGCTGCTGGGCTCACAGATCTTTGACAGTCGTTATGGGCAGTCAGAAGTCAGAAAGTCTGACAACCAATCTTACCAAGGGGAATCGTGTGACCTAGTAACAGGGTTGCGGAGACCAGATAGGTAGTCGCTTCTTGTGAATGGTCGCTACTTGCTGTAGGTACGTGAGATCACATCTGGTGGCTAACGAGAGAGTATAACAACCAAATTCAAGTAAGCAATGATTGGAAATTACTCTGACCGATTCTAAGGTATTATTTCTTGAAAGGTTTCCTACATCTATCTGCAGTGCTATTCTTTAAAACATCTCCCTCGGTGTAATTAGGTGAGATGAGCTCAAATTGAGCGGTCATCTCACCTGATACTAAGGATTAACTTTTCACTTCTAGAGCGTCACCTCTATCTCACTTTTACAGGAAGATTTTCATAGAATGAACCAGTTGAACTATCATTTTAATGATGGAAAAATGCCTCTACTGGATTTTGAAACAAGAAAAGGTAATTAATAATAATATGCTATCCATGTGGATCTATTTTTGCATGTGAGTTTTTTCTTTTACCAAACCTTTGGTACAGACCTAAGGCTGGTCTTTTCGATCACTCCAATTATAATTAGTAAAGTAAAATTACACTTTGGTGTTGAAATTTGACTAAAGACAAAAATAATTCTCCACCTCATTTGTGTAACCTTTTCTTCGTCGCCCATTTAATATAATCAGCACGATCTCGTATTATTTTATATACGACCACTAATTAATATGAGTAGTCTTCATTAGTATAGTGATCTTACTAGTTAATCGAGTAACCTTTTTATTACTCGTCTGGACATAAGGACCAGGTTTTTGTGCTGTGTCTCGAAGGACCAGCAATTATGTTCCTATAGTTACATCACCATTGTTTAAGTAGTTTAAGTTACGTGTGTCTTCGAAAGTATCCTAGCGCAAGTTTTAAGGATTCTTCAGTGTGGAAATGACTTGAATACATTCAAATTCAAGATGCCACCTTAGAACAACCTTTCATGTTGTTTTTCTCTCTTACTTATGGTGTTTCATACACTTATAAGAATTTTATTAAATATTTCTTACTTTTGTCAAGATGGCTGTCCCAATTTTGAATTTTGGTGAAGATTTAGAATTCGTCACTTGGGTGCGAATTTAAATCTACGTACCTACAATAGTAATAGCTAGTAGTTTTCAACTTATAGGTAAATAGGAATGTAAGGCTGGTTGCGTTGAAAATAGGTATAGCAGCATTCTTCATAGTATACAAAAGTCACATACATAATTCATCACAAATATTTATACCTAGACCATACATAGATATCAATCAGTCAGGATCATAAATTATATTCTTCATTTAATTTTAAAGGACGCCATCTTGGCGCAGACATTTTCATAATGCCAACGACACCTCGTGCTAATTTGGTAGGGTTGCTAGTAGGTAACATTATTTAAATATTGTTGCAATTTGGAGTAGTTACACTGTTTCATTTTGGCCTGGTGGTCGCATTCGCAACCGTTGCGCGTGAGATCCTAGCAGTGACTGCCAGGTTCATCAGATTTTTTTGGCAGTCAGGAGTTTGGATTTGTGATCGGATAGTGAACGTTACATGGGTTTAAAAATAACTTGACTAAATGTATAACGTATAGGTCATCATCATCATCATCATCATTTCAGCCAAAAGACGTCCACTGCTGGACATAGGCCTCCCCCAAAGGGGGGTTGCCATTATCGCTACGTTTGGCAGGCGGGTTGGCGATCGCAGTATGGTTGTTACAAAGGCACAGAGAACGCTGATGCCTATTCTCTGGTGACTCCCTTATTCGCCTCTTACGACACCCACGGGAAGATATGGGATGGTGCTATTCTTTACGTCCGAGACCATACGGACCCATCCCACCATACGAACGTATAATAAGTACTTTCGAGAAATACATATTATTTAAAACCTTAAACTACGCTCCAACATATAACATAGCTACCAAACTCATTTGACCTAACACAAATCAAGCCAACCAAATACAACAATCCAAAAAGTTTGAACAAAATACAATATGCTAATGGTTGTTATAAGAGAATTACTTGTGTGTGTTGGTGTATGAGTATGTCACGATGAAAAAATTCACCGTTACCGTGTGGGAGGCATGAATGAATGGCGTACGATACTTTGATCGACTTTTTGTATAAGTGATCTATTGTTGCTTCAATAATTTTTGCCTGTTGTAAAGGTTAGCAAAGATAGGTTTTTTTAAACTGGATTAATGAAGGTATGATAAGAACTAGGGACAAGTCTGCTAATACAATGGAGTAGTGGTCACAATTCATCAATTGAAATACTTTTTATGAGCTGTCAAAACGAGATTTCCCCATGGGTTTTGAATGGCAATAGCGACCTATGACGTCACTTATTTGACAAACTAAATAATTGATTTCAAAGCAACTTAAACTTTATCAATGAATTTTGCAGTTCATTGATAATTAATCGGGTTTTTAGGGCCAAAATATAGTGGTTTGTGTTTAGATAAGTTGTGTCTTAGAATTATTGGTCAATCATTGCCATCTTTATTGTTGATTTTGACAGTTTTGTTTTGTACGTACGATTGACGCTGCATTGAATCAAAATAATAGTCAGTATTTCATAGTCAATTGCCAGTACTACAAGTAATTGCCAAAATAATTTATTTTGAACAATGTACTTAAGTAAGTAGCAGATTTGCCCCTGGACAAGATCAGAAACATAAAGCACTTATCTAAATTCTGTTTTCTTTTTTGCGTGGCTTGTCAACATTTGGAGACTATGTAGCAACTTCCGTTTCTGTATCTTGAACCAAATCCATCTTGCAATGGTAATTTTATAATTCAGCTCCTACCTACAATAAAAATGATTTCAAGAAATAATGTTAGGATGTTTTTTTTTCTCAGGTAAGTTGCTGTAAAACAAGTCTTGGTGCCTATTGGTAAGATTTTAATCTACTGTAATTTACATTATTATATTTATTTCTAAATTTATAAAAAAATAAAAAAAAATATTTTATTTAAATCATGTTTAACCATTTTATGGCAAAACACGTCGACATTTTCTTGCAGATAACGTTTTTTTAAAGTATCATGAATAAAAATATCAAATCTAAATCATGAATCTAAGTACCTACGTCAACCATTTAATCACTCAATTGTCTAACTAAACGGATTTTTAACTTTAGGCACATGTTTATTATATGATTATTTATCTTTCTAATAATCCGTTATGTGATTTTAACAACATAATTGGTCAATAATTATCACTCAAATAATTTGCAACTACAAAAAAGAAAACTCGCGATAAAATAGTGGAGAAAGAAAATGGTTGTTTAATCCTTGCAAGTTTTCATCTTTTATATCGCGTGCAAGGGTCGAAAAAATAACTTGGCGCAAGGTCAGAACGTTTTGCTAATAAATTACAGATATTATACAACTTAGCAATGACAGGTTATGACGTCAAACCGTACAGATGACTTCGTTGATAGTACTGTGGTCTAACTAGTTAATTATATTAAAACTTCTTGAGTTAATTGATGGTTAGCTAACATGTGGTTAGGTAGTTTTATTGGCTCGTGTACTTCAGGTTAGCTATTAGTGATTCTATAAGAAACCTGAATAAATACAGCATCTGCCCGTGACTTCGTCCGCGTGGATTCAAGTACAGAGGCCAGCATAATATCAAGCTTTTCAACTTTATTACAAAACGATAAGGTTCATATTCAATTGGGAAAATTTGACAGTTTGGTATGGCTTGATGTGCTGGCGTCTGTAGGTACCTAGGTAGGTCACTAAACATATTCTATCTGTACCTTTCTAATGAATAGTATATTGGATACAAATGACATACGAAAGAATCATGGCGAGATCAGTACATTCATTTGTATAAAAAAATATTTAGAGGGTTTAAAATATTTTCCACTAGCTTTTGCCCGCGACTTCGTCCGCGTGAATGTCGGTTATCGCGGTTGCAGATGAAGTTGCGGATTAAAATGTAGCCTATGTCCTTCCCCGGGTTTCAGGCTATATTCATGCCAAATTTCATTAAAATCGGTTCAGCCGTTTCATCGTGAAAGCGTAACAGACAGAGTTACTTTAGCATTTATAATATTAGTATGGATTGTAAAGAATACATTACCAGGAATAGATAGATATACTTACCATATTTTTAAACCCCCGCATAATTAAAATATTACGAAATGAAAATAACACATTTTTGTTTTATCATGATGCCCATTTTGTGTTTATAAAAAAAGAAAGTGGCGAGCGACGTTAACGTATCTATCAAATTGGCAGACAATTTATGTGTGATGTGGAAAAAAAAACATTATTTGTGACATTATTTTCTTTAAATCGATGCAATTTCAGTGTAAGATATGCGAAACGGCGACTGTCAGTGTCACTGTTACTGTCAGTCGCCGTTACGTTCTTAAACATTGAGCTTTTCGTTAAACTATTACTATTAAATATTGTAGATAGGTACGCAAGAGTATAAGAATTAGAATTTCAACTTCTCTAAATATCTTTATTTTTTTGTAAAAATCCTGCCATGATTCTTTTTGTACTTAGAATTTAGAGACGTATAATGTTAAAACCATTTTTTGCTACGTGTCATTCAACCGAAGGTTATTAAATATACCTAATTTAATGTTGAATATTAAGAATAATTTCATGGAATTTTACCGTTACAAATGTAATCCAAGTACTTAATAATCAACTAATTACATTAGATATACATACAATATACAATTTCGCTATGCTTATTTAGGTGTGCACATTAAACATTTGGTCCTACACTAGTCCATAAAAGTGTTGTATGAAAACCACAGCCCCACAGGTCATTTAAATATTATTATGACCTAAGGTCATCGAACTCGATAACATTGAAAATGCGAAATTTTCACTGAAACAAATTAACAATTAAATTCACAAAAACAACGAAATACTCGCTTTTTACTTTTTTACGCATTTTCTTTTAAGGGTCAGAGTCTGAAATTAGTACCGCTTTGGTATCTTAAATATAGTAGATACTTTATCTAATGTTTCCGTGAAAGAGTGTCAAACATCCATATTTTCACGTTTACAATTTGTAGTAGGAAATAGGATTAAAATATAATAATAATATACAATAATGGTATCAAAATTAAAATAAAATAAAAAGTAGGAAACAGCATTATATGGTTGGACTGATTCTGAATTAAATAAAAATTGACTAAGTTAGTTTTCATCACTTTTTTCTTTCTGTCGATTGGAAAGAAAATCTAGCAATTTATTCAGTGAATTGAATAAAATAAGCATGAGCAATAGAAAACATGGAAGTGTCGGTTTAATAGACTAGTTCAATAAATTATGAACACCAGCGGTGGCTAGCTTGCCAAGTAAGTTACATCACAATTCACAATAGAGCCACACCCCGAATCGATAAACAATTTTAGTCGATTATTATCGATTATCAGAATGTCTGAGCGATTTGATCGCGATCGGCACAATTAACACACAAATCATACTCGATACAAAAGGCCTGTCACTATAGTAGGCACACAAAGAGACGCGAGTGTCCGCGCGTCAATTTGACGTACAACACGTCATTTTGACGTACGACATGACGAGCGTCGTAGTCGATGGAAAGTTGAAGGTTGTAGGTTTTTTGGAGTGTTCGTAACCCGAGTACGTTATAAAAATAAACTTATTCAACTATACCAAACATTTCAGTTCATTAAAACATTTTGATACGGTAATCCATTATAATACCAAACATTTCAAGTTCATTCAAACATTCTGATACGGTATTCCATTGATACATTATTTTAATATCACAAATTAAAAAACAATATTTATCTTTCCACACATTAATAAATTAAAAACGAATAACACGTTAGTTTAAGCACTAATTGTTGAACTATAATTTGGTGCTTAAGCTGTTTTAATCCGACACCCGCGGTGCACATACATAAGGTGTGAAATGCATACAAATCACAGTACTATTGACGACCGCCTCGTCTAATCGAACCAAAACGGTCGCTTTGATGCACCTCATTAATGCACTTTTAACGTATTTTATTGACGTAGATACAGCGTTAATGTTCTTGTTTTAAATTTTAATCAATTCACTTTATTTGATTTATGAATTATTCGATTAATGTTTCGGTTGACAGTATCGAATTGGTCTATTGAAGCACAACTCTGACAGTGACGGTGACACTAGGTATGCATTTACCATAGATTTCAGGGATTTAACCCTCCCGTGATGAAAATGTTCGTAGGTTACTAAAAAAATCAAATAAACTATTCAAAAAACGGCCAAGTGCGAGCCGAACTCGCGCACGAACAGTTCCATACCATTATCTAAGTATACAACATTAGACATCGAGCAAAAAACGGCAAAAAATCACGTTTGTTGTATGGAAGTCCCCTTAAACATTTAATTTATTATGTTTTTAGTATTTGTTGTTATATCGGCAAAAGAAATACATCATCTGTGAAAATGTCAACTATTTAGCTATCACGGTTCATGAGATACAGCCTGGTGACAGACAGATAGTGGAGTAAACAATAGGGTCCCGTTTTTACCCTTTTACCCTTTGGGTACGGAACCCTAAAAATGAAACAAGTGGTAAAAATGTATAGAGAGCGGATTTATATTTTTAAACTGACTTAAAAATTTTAACGCTGGGGTATTCAAAATTATATACTAAATCCATGCTAAAAGTTAGTGTCGTAATGTCCCGCTGTGAATATTTTTTCACAATATGTGTTGCGTGGTAGCATGGTTGTTTTTCGAACAGCCAGTCCATTAACCCTTGTGTTGACTGGCCATTATTATTGGAATGTTAATGACAAAGGAATGTCGGTCATATCGTCATTGGTATAGTAAATAAATTGGCCATTGAACTAAAACTGAAACTGATCGTGTCAGTTAACACTGAAGTTTTACGTTACAATATGTTAATTAACGACCATTGATGAGTTGGTTTCCTCAGTTTGTGTTCGATTAACTTCTTTTATGAGATATTGATGTTCATTGCTGAACATGAGCCTGTGTAGAGGGGCCTTCTTAACCGATTTAAAGAAAGGAAGAGGTTTTCAATTCCGTTGTATTTTGTTATGTTCGTCAGAACTCCGTTATTTATAAACCGATTTGGAAAATTCTTTTTTATTAGAAAGGATACTTTATTCTGTCAGATTGGTTCCAAAGAAATTTTACCATTGGCTGGGTTTTAAATCAAAATAACTGTAAAAAATATGTCATCCAAATTGTCCTTATTTTTGTTATCCTGTGGCATTTTTAGCTTTAGGTAGGTACTATTTCTTACTTGATTACAACGAAAGGAACCAAACCCGCAGACATCGGATATTAAAATTATTTAAATTAAAAATGGTACAATGTGTAAATTGTATTTAAAAAAGTAGTAGGTATAAAGATTTAAATTAATTTTCTCAGCTGAACCTCAGTGTTCTGAAGGTTCGTAGACACGAGCAAATTCTGTACAATTTCTATTTTGAATTTCGAAAACGCCCTTCAATCGAATTTATTATCTCCAATCTGGTTGATACGGTTTCTGAATACGAATCTAATTTGCCTATATAATTTAAAAAATCGTAATTAAAGGAAATAATTTAAGTAATTGCGCATACGCGTGATTAGCAACAGAACCGTTGTTAAAACGATAAAAAGTAAATAAAACAGTTTATTGTAAAGGAAATCTGTTTGTAGGTATATTTATCTCCATTGAATTATTAAAATAATTAATACATTTTATATTTTTGCGTAATAAGTCAATGTCAATATGAACATCACTTTGTATTTATAGATCGAATGAATACTTATAACGTATTTTTTATTGTTTGATTCTATTGATAAAATAAAGAAGTTTTTCCAAAATAATCAATTTCAAAATAAGAAATCTTACGTTCAAATTTGACATTAATATTGTCTTGATTCTTTATGAAATAGCCTAAACTAAGATAGGTACCTAATTAATTTCGGTTTTGGTTACTATTATTAATGTTCCAATTTGGTTACTGTGGAGAGAAACAAAGCAAGGCAGGAAAACTTATTTAACCGACCATCTCTGCTCAAAGTACTAGGTATTCTTATCGGCCATTTTGCGAGCCATGTCAAATGAATTATTTATTTTTTAACTTTTAAAGTTAACACAAGTCTCTTGACGTACTTAATGATGTACCTTGTGTTATCGACATAAATACAAGCGAAAATAAATTGAAATAAAATAATACATTTAATATATTATGTTATCGATTTAAATAAATGTTATAAAATTTAAAGGGTACATTTTATTTTAAAATTTGACAAGTATTTGAAACATTGCTTGTAGGTACTTACCTATTTACCTAATACGTGTCTTATAATGATAGGTAAAATACGAACGCATAATACAGTTTTATTACTAATACAAAACAATTTTTTTTTTATCACTTACGTGGTCCTTTGCAACTTGCAATTTGTTGAAAAACCCTCAAATATATTTTGAAATTTCCTGAGAATAGCTTAATTAATTTTTATCGTGTAATTTAGCCCATCTATTAATTGCGATTTTAATTAAATTCTAACTTTTATAATTTATAATTTGAATTTGATAATGTTGTAATGAATTATTATTATTATTCTATACAACCAGTTTTCTGAAATAAATTAATATTATAAAACTTTCTGAAATAAATTAGCACACTGGATGGTCTAAAACTCTAAATTGATATTTACTTATTTACTCTGATAGTAGCTTGTTTTACTGACTGCGCAGAGCTGTTGGTCAGATAGGTAAGTTGGTAAGCTAATCATAAATATTTACCGTTTTAGATCCGTGGTTAATTTATCACACATAAAGCAGGCATAAACAACTAGTATATGTAATAAAACTGTACATGAGTACCTACATATAACGCAATCGTGAGACCACGTCCAATCGATTGCTCGGAAGGAGCTCGATGTCTTTATCTTAATGCACTGTATAATTAACGTGGTTACTTAGCGGATTATATTGTATAATTCATGACAGCTGGCTCTATTACTGCTGTATAATTTGTTGGAGTTTTTAACACTCTTCTGACAGTTACTTAACAGATATTTGGGTCAGGATTACCTTTTATGCTTTTCTCGTTTTTCTGTACAACTAAACACAATCTATTTTCGAGATACTATTAGTATATGATTGAACTCATGGGTAAAGTGTTTGGGCTCATGTAGACGCCAGCAAATCAAGCTATCCCAAACTCTAAAATTTTCCCAATAGGGTATTACACCCATTTTTGAAAAGTGTCTCAATGAAATTCTGTGGTGCTAATATGCCACCAAAAAAAAAAAATACAAAATTTTTATTCAATCGATAAGTGCCTGCATCTAAATTTTAAATTTTCAAATTTCGCGCGTAGTTTGACGAAAACGCCTCTTACTGGACGCCATATTGCTCAGCGTAAATGACGGCAGTTCGTTTTGTATCAAATGAGCTCATATTAAATATGATAATTGTATATCATTTTAAAAATAAGTAAAAGCATATTTTGTAATAGGTGTAATAATGAAAAAATTACGTTGGTTACGAAAATAATAAGTACAAAGCCTTTATTGCGCCAATCGGTTGACTGACAGTTGAAATTTTTTTGTTTACACAGCCGTACGGCGTGATAACATGGCCGCTACTATTTCACGGTGTTTTATAACAGATTAAAAATACTGTCCGTGTCGAGTAGAGGCATCATAAGACAAGCCTATGACACTACATATATCGTGTAGCTTTCTACCAGTGAAAGATTTTTGCTATCGCACTAGAACTGCCAGAGATTACCTCATAGAAACAAATTAAAAATTGTACCTCTCTATTATCTTTAATATAATATAAATATATTATCTTATATATAAAAATCTTCTGTGCGTGTGTATGAAAGTGAACTCCTCCTAAACGGCTGTACCGATTTTGATGTAATTGTTTGTGTGTGTTCCAGTGGATTCGAGAATGGGTTAGATTCACAATTGGACCCGGTCGGTGGCGCTGCAGTCGAGTTGTAGGACTTTTTTATTTTAAGGGCAGGATAACGTCGGCCGGGCCCGCTAGTATTAATATAAATAGGAAAAACAATAATAATCTTTATTAATTATATAAGAGCACACGATTATACAAAATAGATGTTAATAAAAGAGTTGGTTGTACACAAGAGTTTTAACATTTTTTGTAGCCGAATTAGGAGAAACCTGTATTTCGGCTCACAACGTCAACTCTCTCGAGTTACATTTAAAACCCCATAGATATCCTCGAGTTACATAGTTAGATTCTTAGGAGTTAATTTTGCTGTTGTATGTGTATGTTTGTTTCATATTGCAATGTATTTAATCCGTGACTGTTTGAGCATAGCGCATGCCCATCTTACACTCTTTTTCTATCTGCATACTTTAACACTCAGTTTCTGATGAGTTATAGTTTCCCTTAATGTATTCTAAGAATTCTTCTCATATAATTGGTACAATCATCATAGCTTAGGAAAAGTTATTCGCCATGAATCTACGAGTAATTATTTTACGCTGATATGAAGTGGAAAATATTTTTTACAGTGCAAAAGTTCAAGACAGTGAAAATATGTCGCAAAAAAACCAACACGTTGTGATGATGATGATGAACAGGGTGTTCTTTTTGGTTCTACGCCACCCGTTTCACTATTAAACTCTTCCCCATTCACCACCACCTTCCCCAGAAACAAAAAAACACCGTTCCACCAACACGAACCCATTCAATCGATTCGAACGAAAATCGAATACAATAATCGATCAGGTTACATTCATTCATCGAAGATCAGTCTAAACATAGCTCGGGTTCCTTCTTGTTATACTTTAGTGCTATAAACAAATCCGTTGATATTTAAATATGACCGTGAGAAGGCTGTAGCTGCTTGCTGATTGGTGCGGTGTTATACAACTTTCAGCCCATGTTTTATTATACTAAGGAAGTGACAGCGTATACACATATAAATTAACGCCTGATTCAACTGACGGTCAAGTGTGTGATTGTATAATTTGAGTTTTTTATGGCTAGAGTAAGTTTACAGCACCGCACATGTTAAGATCTAAACTGTAGCATTCTCTTATGAACTAATGGTGACAGCCGTAGCAATAGGTACTCCCTTAGGTGTTTACGACCTCTCAAATGTAAAATGGGAAAGTGTTTACTGTGGTCAGTTTTATCTCTGTTGTATCATTTAAAGTCTATAACAAAATTTATTGGCTAAAGTTCCCTGAATCCCTAAGGTATTGTATGCACTGAATGACTGTGGTGTTCACCTACTTCTCTTTTCAGTAAAATCTTTAAGCTGATTGCATACTACATGTCATGTTTATGTACGAAAGTTTTCAGTATTTTAATTTACTGTAACGTGGCAACTGATTGGCCGTTTAATATGCAGAGGTCAAGAGGTTAAAGATCAAAGTAGAACGCGATTAAATAAGTTAACGTTTTCCACACGTATCGCCACCCAAACATTTTTTTATAGGCATGAGCTCCACATTTAAGGGAATCTTTTCACGAAATTTCAAATTCTGAAACTCGTTTGACTTATTTCGTCAATATTTTACTACCTCCGAAAACATAAAGAGCGACCGAAGACCTTAAAACGCGAACATAACAACATTTCCACTGACTCCGGAGCGAATTCTTCAAAAATAAAGAGAATTTCATCGTCAAATCGAGACGAATCGTCGCAAATGCGAGATGCAATAAGTAAAAAGAGTTGGAATGAGGCCGGCTGGCCGCAAATGACCGACCGGACTGTGTTAAATTAACGTGCAATATTTTGCTCAAAAACGGCGGCAAGCGTCATGTTTCACGCTGTTTATGACGACCACATACGGGCACGCGTTCGGACAAAAAGTAATATGTTCAATATTTTTTTATAACAGAACTTAGGTACCTAGGTATATAAATGTTAGGAACAAAATGCTGGTTTGAATTTTAAATTACCTACATTTGATTTATTAAAACTCCATTTTTGTAAAATAAAAAAGGTAGGTACTTCCGATAACTTTCAATACATAATTTTCCTTAAAATACTGTTCTAAGGATAGCTCGAAAAATGAATATTATCCTCATTTTTTTTGTTAATTAAATTAGCATTGGATGGGTGGTATGGTAGTCACAAGTTCATTGTGCTAGATAACCGTCCAGGAATAAAACAAAACAAATAGCAACTACAAATATAAAGAGTACTTCTAAAAATATCTTTCATAATATTTGTGATGCATCATTATAAAAATAATGATATCACGTTTTTTAACGACAAAATGCATATTTTTCATTAGTTAAATAATAATAGGGAGGAAAAAGAACTATAGTAAACATCATTATTTATGTTGTGTCAAGGAAAATAAATAGGTTTTAGAATACTGCACCTATTAGCAGATTAAATTTAAAAAATATTCCATGATAAGAACATAGGAAAATTAGCACTTCGCTATTTATCTTTCATTGTATCTATATAATACAATTTATATTCCCTGCATATTCTTTAAATCAGCTGTAAAACCAGAAAAAATAATACTGTTTCGAAGTACACTTCATCACTCTCCTTGTAATATATTTCTTAAGTCGATTCACACATAATGTACCTACTATAAGTCACTCTAGAAGTTTTGACATAATGATAGAACTATATAGGTATTTTTTATATTTACATAAGGTTTACATAGATTTTGTTTTGGTTAATATTGTACTAATATGCTTTTTCTGAAAATGCTTTTTAATAGATTATTTTATATTCGTATTAGTTAAACTTTAAACTATACTGCCCAATTAAAGTGACGGCATGAAACATACATTAGGTTTGAATTAGCCTAGATCGGGCCGGTCTCTACCTAACATTGTGATTCCGATCCATCATAACTTACACCAGTAATATAAATATTTTAGTTTGACTTTATTTTTAGGTATTGGTTTGTATGGGAAATATTCCTCCAGTCCGATATCCATGTTCGGCTAGCCTATCCCTTGGGAGAAGCAAGCCAGATACCTAGGAGTTATTCTCGACCGCCACCTAACCTTCGCGGAGCACATTTTTTTCACATCATATCACAGCACATCTTTCGCTCAAGGTAGACTTCACTGTATGTTGAATGCACGTAGCAAATTGTCACTCAAGTGCAAATTGCGTACCTACACCGCGTGCATTCGTCCCATCATGACCTACGCCTGTGCTGTATTCGCACACGTAAAGGCATACCGTCTTCACAGAATGCAAACCCTGCAAAACCGTTTCTTGCGAAAAATAACGGGCGCCCCGTTCTATGTTCGCAACGAGAACCTTCATCTCGATCTTAAACTCCCGACCATCCGTCAGTTCATGAAGCGCGCTTGCAAGCGCTTCTTCGATGAAGCGGAGAAACACCGCAACCCGCTCGTCGTAGCGGCCGCCCGATATACCCATTCCCGTATTAGCAGGACCCGTCGTCCACGTCATACCCTGTCCGATCCAGATGACGCTATTACCCTCCTTCAAGAACGAAATAGGGCCATTAGCACATTAGTTAAACACAGATACAGATTACCTTCATTCCGACCTCGCCGCCGAGGTCCCTCGCGACGACCCCGTAACGCCCCCCCCCCCCGACCCTTGCTAGCGCCAGCCCGCGTCGCTGAGCCCTTAGCTTTAAAATAGCCCCTAATTAATGGAGACCCGATCCAGCCTGTCCCTTTGCTGCCCTCTCTCAGTGGCGACCTAAGCCGAGGCTCGTACCCCACAGGGGGTGCCCTTAGCGTAGTCACTTAGTTTATAAGTTTTTGCCCTGGCTGGAGGCCCTAAAAGCCACTTTTAAGGCACCACAGGATTGTCCGGTTAAGCAGTAACCAACCCTCAGGTTGAACTGCGAGATGCCATACAGAAAAAAAAAAAAAGGAAATATTCCTACTGCTGACTAAATATACACTTTTGTAAACGTTATTTTAATAAATACATTATTATTATTATTATTACTATTGATCCCATTCCAAACAGCTTAGTGAGAGGGCTTTGTGATTACCTGCAAATAATTTTTAATCAATATACACTAATAATAATGTGAACAGTCGGGACGGGACCCATTCAAATCTTCCCAATAATGGATTCCGAGTTTACGACTCCAAATCGCTATTGGCGTGGTTTTTATTTAAATTGTATAGTTATTTAACATGGTTTTAATAACTTCAAGGAAAGTGTAGAGTGAAAGACTCAATTTCTGTCCGAGAAAAAATGTTTTTGACTTTTTATTTTTTAACCAAAAGAGATTCGAGACTACAGGACTTGTTTATTTCTTCTCAGTTTTTGTTTAAAGTTCACATTTTATGTAGTCGGGTTTTTTATTTTTCTATACTTTTTATAAAAACATTTTCACATGCCAAATGTACCTGGAACAAATCACTTAAATCTCAACTACTATGTAGGTCATTCGATGCAAAAAAATATCTATATCCTGCTATTGTAACCATTTTCTTAAATTTTAACCCACAACCTACACAGTCAACATCATCTCGGCCTGCTTGTTAAAACATGTTGCAGAACATATACATCTATGGTCCACAGAATGCTCGGGAGAGAGAACGCCCGTATGTTGTCAACGATACAGTGAACGCTCACCTTTCACTGGCTCACGGATTAGGTATGGACCCCTTAACTGAAGAAATTACTTTGAACCCAAACAGGCTCTGGTTTACTATTCCGTATTTCCATATTCTTTAGCCTTATTAAATGTGAGCTTGATTTCCGTGGTCTTTAGAGAAATTGACACAAGAAAATTTATTTTACACTGTTTGTCCTTCAATTATTTTTTTGTACTTATATTTAATTTAAAAACCTACATAATAAAACATAAAAGAAAAACAGTCTGTGAAACTTGAATAATATAATAATAATAATATTTATTTGCATAAAACATGGTGTACAAAGATATTTAAATCAAAATGTATTAAGTACTAATATTTTATTTTTATTTTTATACAAAAATTGTAATCTAAAAAGCTTTGTAAATTTACTTTCCTATATGCATGAAATAAAGGGCTTTTTTATTTATTGTTTATGTACAGTACGCAAAAGAGATAAGTATCCATGTCGTCGGGAATAGTTGAAGATTTCTTAGAAACCAATGGGGGCTTTCAAATGAAATTTTATTAAATCATTGAACTGTTTATTCTCTATAAATTGTATTTTATTTTATTCATAAAAACCTATCGGTTTCTAAGTAAACTTCAACTGTTTCCGGCGACATGGATAATTATCTCCTTTGGTGACCGTACACTGTAGGTATGTATATTGTATACTTACTTCGTAGTATCATTACCTTATTTTATTCATTTTTTTTTATTTCTTACTCCACTTGTCAGCCCTCCGTGCGGAGTATGCGGACTGTCAAGTTAAGTATTCGAATATTATAAAACAGAGTTTATCTCATATTATTATTGTTATAAAATGAGGTTGCACATCGCTAAAGCAGCCAGTCTCTACAGTACTAAGTTAACAGCCTTTAGCCGTAAACTCAGTACTGTAGAGACTTTATATTTTTACAGCTTCACAAAATAACCCAACTAATGTCGCTTCAACTAATGCACCCCACCTACTCAAATACTTTACAATAGATCTTTAAAATCAAGTTGTTTACGCCAGCACTACGTTCAGAACTTCAGAAGCCGTAACTTTACCAATTTTGACAACATAACCACATAAAAACGCCCGCCCCTTTCACACATTAGACCAACATTAAAAAGATACATCAATCATTTTAGCAACAATGTCTCTGAAGCGAGGATCGAAATGAGTTGCAATTTTCACTACGCGTAACCCGTTCGTCTGCGCAGCTCCTAATAAATCACTTGAGGTCCACATGCAACAGTGTTGTGATCGTAAACTCAGATGAGACATAAAATCGTCCCACAGATAATTCGATCGCTTCCCCGAAAATTGTGAAGTTGGTTTGTTTGGGATATTTGTTGTACCGACGCGTGACGGTAGAGAAAATAATAGTACACTCTGTATGCTTTAAAGATTATTTTTCATTGGGTCCCTTCTTTTGTACTTGATTCACAGACGGGACATTAAAAACAATTTTTAATAGATTTTAATATACAAAAATTCTGTGTTTTTTATTTAAGTCATTGACAATGTTCGTGTTGAAAATGTTCGTCTGCCAAGTTAGAGCCTTTCCTGTAGTCATAACCGCGTCAAAATAAATAAATAAAAGTCAGTTTTCAAACTAAGTCCACTGCTGAACATAATTCTCCCAACATTCATACGCATTTTGTTAAACTCGTTACAAAAGTCAACGTTACTCATACAGAATATTCTCTCACTTTTTCTCTGTCATAAAACGCACCTTCCCTGAACTACACCTCTATACATCATTTAATTTTTTTAAAAGCATAATCTCCAATTTGTGCGTACAGCTATAACCTTCATGCCTAACTTACGTTCACTCCCTGATCGTAAAAAGGAATCCGATGATTTACTTCAAACTTCGAATGTATGTAGTACGTGAATAAGTCCGCTTGACTGACTGGCGCTAGTGAGTGAGAGTTGGGTTTATATCTCGTGCTAATCTCCGGAATTACTAGTCCGAATCTGTAAATTCTTTCGCTAATAGGAAGCTACGTTATCCCTGAGTGCTATAGTCTATATTATTTTATTATCAAACAATTAGAGACCAGTAAAAAACAACATATCGACGAAGTCGCGGGAAAAAGCTTGTAATCTAAAAATAAAGAACATTAATAGTTACGTGCAGTTTCAACAACAGTTTTCGGTAGGTACTATTTCACTCCAGTTTTCGAAAAAAAAGACAGCGTCATTAAATGCTTACCCCTATCTGAAGATATTTGACGCTGTCTGTACTACGTATACAAAAAAGGATGTATGACCAAAATGTTTTCAGGAATAGCTAGCACTAGTTACACACAATTTAACATTGTCAAGGGATCCATCCTTGGCTTTATGATTAGTTAAATCTGTGACTACATCAGAATTGTGATTTTTAGCCATTATTTCAATAAATTCCATTGCCTCTAGATCTTCATTTTCGTTTAATGTCAATCCTTTCGTTTTGGGGTCTAAAAGATAGGCCGCTAAATGTATTGGGTTTGTACAATCTTTTGTTCTTTTTTCCACTAAATTCAAAATGGTTTGTTTCTCTTCATTGCTAATGATTGTTATGTCGGGTAATATGAACTCCAATTTTGACTTAAGTCTTTGAATATTGACAAGACATTTTTTACCCGAAGTCTGGGTTTTTACCGGGTATATGCCCATCTCTAAGCCCAACTGTATGTTTTGTATGGTACAGATAGCGACAATGATTTTTTAATAAATAAATAAATAAGTAAATGTTTTTCGCTATCTGTACCATTTTCAAATATCCCTAAAAATCTACAGATATCCCTAGACATTGTTGAGAATTTTATTTTCATTTGTATAAAGAACAACGGTTAGCGTTACTATCTAAATAAATGACGTCACGGGTAAACCCCGGTTTAATAAAAGAAATATAAGTACAATACTTACGTACATATTTTACAAGTGGCGACGATAACTTGCCCCTTATCGGGCCTTCTGGGTATTTATTTTTATAAACATATTTAGGTATTTCGCTTGCCTTTTCGTATATTATTATCCTTACATAGTATAAAACAAAGTCGCCGAAATGTCTGTACGCGCATGACTGCACCAAATTGTATAATTCTATTTTTTTTTTGTTGTGTCGGTATTGCCAGGGCAAGGTAATTAAACTCAAAGAAATTTTATAGATAGGATTGTATCAATAATAATTATCTAGGTTCGTAGTTAATTCAATTTCCTATAAAGAAATTATTTTTTAAATGACACACGGTAACTCAAAAAATCCTATTTTCCATTGTGATTTGACACATGCAAGCCTAAGGGCACAGTATAAATATTAGTACTACCGTACAGTAGCGACACGCCCCGCCTCCCTCCGACACACTGTCCCTCACCTCTTCCCGCGTCGAACGTGCCCTCGAAACTGCTTTTAGTTCAAACGGCGCGTAGACACGCACACACGCGCACGCATTTGTACAGTCTGTTATTTTGATAGCAGTGTAGGTAATTAAATCGTTTCGTTTGTATGGAGTGTCGTAGGTGTGCTTAGGGTCACGTTCGCCATTCTCAATACAATCTTTGATAACATTGTATTGAAAATGCCGAAATATACTAAGATAAGTGATGATGAGTCTAAGGCCGACTTGCGCATAATAGTTAGCTAGCCACCTACTTATGAAACTAGGAGGGGGCTTGTAATACTGACTAACCGATGACTCATCCCATGAACGTCGACACGTGTATACAATATTATTATGTACTGTTAGTTAATAATACATAGGAAATAGCGAGCTGGCATGTTACTAGGTATTCATTAAGTTAGTTAATTTCAGACACATTACACAATGTTAGCTTAGGTGGCAATTTTTCGGGCACAGTAGATAAGTAAGTAGGAGAGATAGAGCTTATCATGTAAATAGTCCATCCTAAGATAAGATTATCCTTTAAATAACGTTAAATATCAATAATCATAATAAAATTATGATCGCTAGTATGAATGATCATAGGCGAAATTTAAATTATGTAAATATGCATTTCCTGATTTCCCCACTTACACCAGTTGGTGTTGAAGAACCCCAAAAAACAATATTTCTTATATGAACATTATTTACAAAGAATAAAGTAATTAAATTCAATATTTTACTGTCACGGAAACCAGGTTAAATTATGGAAATAGTCATTTCTTGATTTCCCCACTTACACCCTTTGGTGCATGTTAAAGAACCCCAAAAAAACTGCATTTCTTGCATAAACATAAGTTTCAAATAATACAGTAACTAAATCCTATGTTTTCGAGTCACGGAAAGTCGGAAACCACGTAAAGCCCTTGGTTCCGACTGTCATTAATTCCTATCTTTGACGTGGTTATGGGTAGTCAGAAGCCAGAAAGTCTGTCAACCAGTCTTACCAAGGAGTATCATGTTATCCAGTAACTGGATTGTGGAGGTCGGATAGGCAGTCGCTCCATGTAAAACACTGGTATTCACCTGTATTCGCTTAGACTGGAAGCTGAAATATAGTTGGGAAAAGGTTAGTCAGATGATGGTGACAGTAACTAGTCAAATTATTTTGTTCAGGAAACTATATATCCAACTTCCTACTTAATATTATAAATGCGACAGTTTGTGAAGATGTTTGGATGTTTGTTACTCAATCACGCGCAAACCGTTGAACAGATTTGCATGAAAATTGGCACATAGATAGACCATTTCCTGGATTAACATATAGGATACTTTTTATCCCTGTAATATGTTCCCTTGGGATAATCGTTCTTTTTACGCGGGCGAAACCGCGGGCAGAAGCTAGTCATCTATATTTCTGTCTCATTTCATGCAAAGCCCCGCTACAGCGCATACCATGTGCCACCCATCACTAATATTTACCTCAAAACCTCAAACACAACTCATTCATCCATTACCTATCAATTGTTCCTGTCGGGTCGCAACACTAACTGTCTTCTAACTGCCCCAACCGAATAACGGTGCACACACCTTATTTACCTATACAACTAACATTATGTAGGTACTGTTTTTGAGAAAGGAATTTAGCCAGTAAACTCAGTAAATAACATGTATTCTTTGTTTCCCAATAACTTCGGATATCGATTGCGAAAACTTCAGAATTAGGCCAAAATCGTTAATTATTCCACGGGAATAAAAAAACGGGGTACCAAATCCAATGAGTTAAGGTAGATTAATGTCTTTATGTGTGCCAAATATCAGCTAACTCCGTTCAGCTGATTAAGCGTGGAAGAGCAATAAACATCCATCCATCTATCTCTACAAACTTTCACTACGTATTATGTAGTAGTAAGTTAAGATAGTATAGAATGTACAGCCGAATAAGCTATTTGATACTTGTGTATCAAATAGCTTGTACTGAGTCCTGAAATAGCTTGTATTGTGCACTGAGTAGTAAATTCATTTAAATTACTCTCTTACAGTCGTCTTGCTTGTATAGCTTGTAATAGCTTGTTCCACTGTACCTATTGATCAGGCAGTCTGAAACCATGTGCGTGAGGGCCGTAGAAAAATATATAATATAGTAACAGTGGTATGTCCACGTGAAGCTAAGGAATAAATAGAGCATGCTAGGAGAACTAGGAGAAAATAGACGTAGATTATGTGAACGCTAACTTTGATAAAATGAAATTAAATGCTAAAATTACAAACCTAAGATAATAACAAGATAATAATAATGACCAGCCGGCCTATTTTATACAAACATCTCTCGGTGAGTTTTGATGAAATGAGAGTGAGGTGAACTATCCTACCCGATTATTCGATACTACGAATTGGCGGTTCACCTAAATCCCGAGAAAGATTGCTGCAGAACAGCACTGCACTGCAGTATTAATTTAAGTATCTAATAGAGGCATGCATAAAATATCGTAGTCTAAGATCATAACCGCTTGACACATGTTTAATAAACAAACGTTTACGTCTCATTGATGCGCCTTGCTGCTGTTGCTGGTGCATACTGATGTACATAAACTTGCTAATGAGAAACTGAACTATCCCAGGTGTATACCGTTACAATGTAAGGAGAAAACATTGATTTACAAGAGATAAAGACCTTTTTATTAGCAATCGTTAAAGATTCAGCTTTCTAACATACCAAAAAAGATTTTTGAACTGCCCTATTTACTTAATTTTCAACGAGCAACTATGCTATAACTGCTATAACTTGACGGCTTTTAAAATTCATCACTCAAAACCAACCAACCAAAACATCAATGCACACTAATCGAAAGTTCAACACGAAAATCGCGTCGGAAACTTGTCACCAGATGTAAGAACAATGAAATCTCAAGGACGGACTAGATGGCAGATAACAAATCGTAAACAAAGTTGCGCACGTGGTCGACATAATTGCTTCGACCGGCGAAAACAAACAATGTACCATTGTCTTTTGTCGCGGTACGGATTCCTACGGGCCGTTCACACTGTGCTCTCATAGGAGAAATGATAATTGGGTGCGCGGGTTTTTCGACGAGTGTGGATCAATTATGGTTTTCTATGGAATTTGTTCGAAGGTCGCTTTAAGGAGTTCGTATGGGATACCTGAATTTGTAATTATTTATCCCCGAACAGCTATGTTGGCTAATTCGATCTCCTTTAGAAACTTTTAATTTTCTCAGTTTACAAAACCTAACAGCAAAATTCTAATTTGCTTTTCAGCAGGTAGAATATTGGTCAGATAAGTAATATCATTAAGTAGGTGTGAAATATTATGCTACGAAAGGATACATATCTGCCTGAATATCAAGATCTAAATGCCTAATCTAAAACCTAATGGGATACGTGGGCTGTACTTTAATTGATATCGTAATGAAATCTATTTACCAATGACCCAATTTAGAAACATTTTATTATCCATTGATGAGTAATTTTTGACCCTTTCGAAATTAAGTGATGAAAGACTAAAAATGGACTACAAGTCGTAAATTATACACTTTTAAGAGTTCACTTGATAAGCAATGTTATGTCATTTTTGACAGACTGGAGAGTAAAGCCACAATAACGCTCACAAAGTACAGCACGTACCAATGTTCCTATACAGGAATCAGGTCACGTTTTTTGTTCAGCGGGTCTATATTGTAATAAAAATCTTCTAAATAGTTAATTTGTTAGCTGTCATTCCATCGATGCTAAGATTTGACAACTCACTGAAACTCACTTTACTATAGACCGAGAAAGGTTTCTACAGAATAGTACTGTACCTAGGTTACTATCCGAGAAGTATTACGAAAGAGAGAGTTCACACTAGAACGTAGGAGGCTTTAAACGATGTGCGGACGGAACCTATTCCGCACACATTTTCTCCCGACAATTTACAACCTGTGCGTCTGATAACACGCATTGTTCTACGTTCCCATATCATAGTGGAAACACCGTAAGCTAATGTCACCAAGAAAAAAATACAACAACAACAAAAATAACAAAAGTTCACAATTAGGTGTTGCCACAAAAATAATCTTTTTTTGTAAATAGCACGGGAGTGTTGTTCCATTCAAAGTATCAAAGTGGCCGATCGTGGGATCAGCTGATCGCCACATTTGGACCTCTACTGACCTATATTGCGACCTATGACGTAGCCCGACAACAATAGGGCATTGTTCTTTTATATTTGCGCCAACATCAGGAGTTCCTCAAGGCAGTTCATTCACATCTATGTAGCTTTCATTTAAATAGGTTCATTTAGTTTTCGTCATTGTTCCGATCAGCTGTTTTCACGAGATTATATCTCCGTTGATAGGTGAAAGATGGTAACAATGAACTTAGTTGCACACGTATTGTTTTATTATTGTTTTGCTGTGACGTCGTCTTGTTAAATCTTATTGTTTCTAGGCTGTGATGCAATGGATGTCTTTAGTTCAACTGTCGTTCATTTGACGTTTGTATTTGTAGATTATTGTTGAACTGTTGTCTTATTGTTATGGGTTTCAATGTCAAGGTCTTTGTTGTTAGACTGATGATAGGCCAGTATGTTAGCAGGTGCTTAAACTTCAACGTTATTTTCAAAATCCTTATTAAGTACATTCTATTCATTCAAGATGCTCTGTAACAAGTGAATGCTGCAACTTAGTTCAAAGATACCACGCATTGATTGCTTCATTTCCTTTCTACGGAATTGGGTTATGCAAATTACCCAATCAACTACTCCTTTAAGCTTGGTTTACTTTATGTTCTGATGCAATAATTCAATAAAACTTAGATTAAGAAAATTATCCAAGCCCCAAACTTAATAAAACCAAAACGCGCGAATTTCAAATTACGAACATGACCATAGCTCAAAAAGACATCCAAAAATAAAAATGAACCTGTCACTGGCACTCAGACATACAGCCTACTCGCAATCCGAGGAGGTCGAACCTCATCCATCCTAGAACGGTAGTGAACAAAAAAGTGGAATGAAATGATAAATAGTTGTAGTTAATCCGCTCTTATCGCCTCATGGCTTCGTCCCGTGCGGTCCAAAAATGAGAGATGGAGCCGCTCGTACAGATAACACTTCTCAGTAATGGCTTTCTAGACAGTAGAGTGGTTTAACATTAGGTATTATAAATAATATGACATTGGTAATATTGAAACATGGTTCGATTTTTCTACTTGTATAAGTATGGTGGCGTAATTGTAATGGTACTAAGTACAACTTTAGGTGTTAATTCATAGCAAGTATTTGTTTGTAGGTAGATGATTTTCCTTTACCTTTTTCGCGTTTCCTTCCTTAATAATTGCTTTTTTTATAAAAATTGAAAACAAACATGTGGTCGATTGGTAATAATTGCTCGATCACTTATTTTTCAGTGCCTACCGACCTTTACCTAACTTCATAATGTAGGTAATATGTTGAGAATATAACGCAAGAATAGTTTTTTGTCTTATAGTTAGGTATCTCTGTGTTTGAACTTTTGAGACCAGTATTGCCATTCTAAAAAATGATTGATACGGGCAGCTCTACGGCTGCGAGCAGGCTATGACAAATGTAGTAAACGTTAAGTTAGCGCGCCCAGCCACCGATGTTCCGATATCGACTAATTGTGTCGGTATGTGTGCTTGCTTGGACGCTAGTGATGTACAGAATATCGATATGTAAATTGTATGTAATTTATGATGTTGATTAATTATTATTATTATTATTATTATTAATCCTTTATTTCAGGCAACTAAGACCCATAAAACACAATACATACATAAGCATAAAACAATAATTATAAACTAATACATATTTTAAAACAATAAACTTAAAAACTACTGCACACGAAGAGACGGCGTCGTGTTACGCTGCGTGGTGTCACGTAGCCGACCGCGGAAACGCCGATACAGCACACCTTTCGGCCAAAACTCTTCCTTGAAGAAGGTCACCAAATGTTGAGTCGGAACGCGCACTACGAACGACTTGAAATTGGTGTTATGGCGCGCCTCCAACTTCTCCACCCTCAAGGTCCAGTTGGTCTTCACCCGTAGATACTCCACGATGTCCTCAGTCTTTGTAGAGTGATGCAAACGGGACACGTACAGCTGCGTCGTCGGTACCGCAGGACGTAGCAGCATGTTAGATCCGGCGGGCGCCGTCCCACACTGGTTGCGATAAGAAGGCTTCTTCTTCTTCTTTATCTCCACCTTGATGAAGCCGTCCCCAACGCATGTGTTCTTCAGTGGAACCTGCTAACCTAATAGTTGATATCAATGTTTCTCTTGAATAAACTCAGTTAATATTCTTTACATACTTATTTCAAGATCATTGTTTTCGAGCTATCGCAATTAATTCATAACTAAGTAATTTACTGGTTTACCTACCTTTGAAAAATTTAACATGGTCACGATTGGTACAGTAGAGCGATTGGCTATTGTGCTACGTGTCACGGTTTAGATTTCCACACGAAACATATATTTATATGACCTACAGCCTACAGGTCATTATTCCGGGTCTGGTTGATTATGTATGAGTCTTTAAGTATGTGCACCACATGATACAGGAGCATTTATTAGTTTGGGGCAACTTGAGAAAAAAACTTGTTAGAAAGAGTATCGATATAAAAACAATCGACTAGCACCATCCCTAATTGTTATTTGTCGACGGTATCGCTCGCCTCCCGCGTATCCATCACTACATACAGCCTCTCTAGAGACGTTTAATAAGATAAACGTGCTACCTTATTAACTGTGCCGTTCGATCATTTGTAATAGAGGAATGTGATTTGTTACTAGACTATATTGTAATCGATTACAGTGTTGCCAGTGCCATTTTTGTGTTGAGAGGTTGGTACTTCTTGTATTGATTTTTGACTGAGGCCATCATTATTTAAAGTTGTGTTCCATAGATTTATTAAGAGGCTGAAGACTGCTGATCATAATTAATGACTTCTTGGCATAGTTATGATAATAGTCATATGACGGCAAGAATCACAACAATTAAATTAATAATTATTGCCAGAGTCAATTAATACTTATAAGAACTGACTCATTATATTAACTGTTAATTGATTGAACTTCTTGTTCAGCCTGCAGTGCCCTGCAGTACCTTTTTCGTATTCCTTCAAGGAAGAAGGGGAGGAGGAGGGGTTATCGGATAGGGAAAGATCAGAAATGGGTGAAGTGCGGTAGGTACTTCTCCCAGAACCATGTTTGACACAATTTTCTCGTTTCAATTAGTCGGAAAAATTGCCTCTTTACCTAAAGATTTAAATTCGAATATATGGAATATAGGTAGGTGACGCTTACGTGTTTGTGGTTTATTAATACAGGCCACACCACAACAGAACGATTGAACGACCTTAGTAACAAATTCTCAGTAATCGCGCCGTATTTCCCTTTATTCCCACTTTTAGAATAGAAACTGTGCAATAATGTAATTTTCCCGCCTTATCTCTGACGTCAATACACACACACCCTGAGTTCTCATTGTCACTGAATGTCAGTGTCGCATGAGTCAACGGCAGCGGTCACTTATCAGCCAATGACGACACGCCAAGCGCGCCCCTTGTTACGTCACTCGGTAACAGTCCAATCAGCGCTCGTGAAAGTGCGTCAAGCGATGTTTAGAACAGTTTTCCTATGATTGTTCGTTGACTTATTTTGAAAGGTCTATTTTTTTATTTAAGTACTAGCTGACCCGACAGACGTTGTCCTGTCCCGATCTACCTACTTACCTGCCTATTTACCTACACCTACCCTACACCTACCCTACACCTACCCTACACCTACCCTACACCTACCCTACACCTACCCTACACCTACCCTACACCTACCCTACACCTACCCTACACCTACCCTACACCTACCCTACACCTACCCTACACCTACCCTACACCTACCTAAGGGAAAATGGCTGAAAAAACGTTTGTCTTGCGGTTAGGTAATATTACTAGGTACTATAATAAATTTATGTCCGGTTCAAAGTTCAAAGTACACGCTAATACCTACCAATTATAAAATCTACACAATTTTTAGATTTGGGCTGTATTCATCTGCTTAGCCTTTACCACGGATATCTATGGCTTTTACCCAACTATATTGGAGTCGGCTTCCAGTCTAACCAGATGTAGCTGAATACCAGTGTTTTACATGGAGCTACTGCCTATCGGACCTCCACAACCCAGTTACTGGGTAACACGATACCCCTTGATAAGACTGGTTGTCAGACTTTCTGACTTCTGAATACCCATAACGACTGCCAAAGATCTACAAATGACAGCCGGGACCAACGGCTTTACGTGCTTTCCGAGGCACGAAGGGATCTCGGTATGAAATGGATGGTCACCCATCCACAGACCGACCGCGGCAAGCGTAGCTTAACCTTTGACAGATCGATCTGTATAGCGGTTAACTTAGCCACGTGCTCCTCCTATTTGGGCTGTATTGGCAAACCTTATTTGGTATAAGAAGGTATAACCTAATAAAAACTCATTCGCTTAACCCACCCTCTTCCAACCATTCTCAAAACTCTAACCAAACATATCGTCTTAAACAGATCAACAAACATCATATCAATATCGAAATTAAATCTACTTAAATAAACGATACAAATCTGACAGTATCCCGCCAATAAATCCATTACCACGGGAACACACCTGAGCATGACTTTTGCTTTCTGCCGACCCCCGGAACGTTTACACACTGGGCCATGATTGTTAAGACCATGGGCCATTGGGCCATTGCACTACTAGTTGGCATCTAAGTTAATTTACCAAAATCAATAATACCCGTCTAAACAGTCCTTCGTCTGTGAGTTCGACATTTAAAAGTTCGTCAAAAGTGGGTTTTAATGGTCTAATTGAAATAAACTATTTGACTTTGACTTTTAAACGTTGCCCCACACTAGGATTTTTTCTTGTATTGTAGGTGTGTTTACAAACATATAAATTCACATACACAAACAGCCAGACCCGGAAAAACTATCTCTAGGCCAAACAAATTTTAAAATTTTGTTCCATGTGGGAATCAAACCCGCGACATGCAGCGCAGCAGCCAATCGCTCAACCACGCGTCTGTAGATATGTCTGTCTGGTCGCGATAAACGCAAAAATTACTGAACGATTTTTTATGCGGTTTTCACTTATAGACAGTGATTCATGAGGAAGGTTTAAGTGTCTAATATGTTAAGGTTTAGTGTGAATTGGTTGAAATATGGCGATAATACCCGTGCGAATCCCGGGTAGGTTGCTAGCCTTTAAGTACCGACGTGCATTTTTTGTAACGTTAGTACCGACGTGAGACCTGGGCCTCAAGTCTGCTATTACAATAGTGTCAAAATGGTCTATAATTGTTTTCATAATTGTTGATTTTGACCAGTTTGGTAATCTACTAATATAATGGCGTTATTATGAAAATCAATGGTAGACCAATCTGACACTATTGTAATAGTAGACTTGAGGCCCTGGGCCTCAAGTCTACTATTACAATACCTAGTGTCAAAATGGTCTGACATTGATTTCATTGTTGTTGATGAATTTTGACAAGTTTGGTAATCTACTAATATAATAATGGCGTCATTATGACTTTCAAATGGTCAACCACTGACACGCCGTTGAAAGAAATGATATAGAATGGTAATCTCGTACAAAATGACAACCGAATGACTGACTCAGGCGGTAATCAGCTAAAATTTTGACAGTTCCTTTGATTAGTGACCTACCATTAGAACGTCATTGTGCAGTCATTGCTTGTAATTCGACCGACCAATGATCGACCATTATGAATTTAGCAGATTACGAACTTTTAGCAAAATGACAATGGGATCGTGTTGGAATGACGAAGTTATAAAAATAGCAGACTTGGCCCCCTGAGAGGCCGCGTCGGAATTTCAAATCGCAAATACTAACCAAATGCGCATTCAAAGACACCACTTCCTGCTTCGACGTCACGTGGACGTGGACACTGTTCTTGCAGCTACTTAAAATCAGAGGTCGGTATTGCGCGAGGAAAGGGGTAAACTAGCAAATCAGGTGTCTGCCGGGGTCTCTCAGACCGCACGTCGGTACTTAAAGGCTAGTAATGATATTAATATAATTAAGTGTGATGGAAAACGTACTGCAACTGAATCTAAGCCATTCAAAAGAGAGAGAGAGAGAGAGAGAGAGAGAGAGAGAGAGAGAGAGAGAGAGAGAGAGAGAGAGAGAAATTTCCTTTAGTAGACATTGAAAAGCTCAAATGCAGCAGAAATAAAAAAACTGCTGTCTACCATTCATTTTGGACATAGTTTACCAGGATAAACAGGAAATTTTACGTTTAATGAACTAAAACTTGTAGGTTCGGGTTTTTTAAACATAATAGGTACATATTATCCCATATATTATAGTGTGATAAACACGATCCTACAAACGAGATTCATAAGGTACTTAGTATTCGATCGATAAGCACTGAACGACGTTCCAACATTGTACCAAACACAAACTCTGGTATTGACCCAATGTTTGGCGGGTTCGGCCAACCCGTCAAGCCAGCATTACACAGCGCTTTTACGCTGACGTATCGATAATATGAATTAACTTTTTTTCTCCAACCTTTTTGTTATGGTAATCTAGTGAAAATGTTAATGAAATATTAAAGAAAGAGCGTTCGTCTGTCTTCTTAGAAGATCGGAATATTTAATGTGTTTTATAATATTTTATGTTTATGCGTTGTCATGGCAACCGAATCAAAGAGACAGTTTCAAATATGAATACCCACACACTGGATGTACTGTATTTACCATGCAAAAACAAAACACAGTCTTATCTGAGAAGTATTCAGAGATGTTGATAGCATCGTTTGATGGAATGTGTCAGAAACGAGAAAGGAGGTTGTTTTTTGGAAATAAAGGTTTTTGTGAAAGAATAGATATTAGAATTCTCGTTGTCAGCTAAAGCTAGATGTTTATATAACTGTTATTGAAAAAAGCCTTGGAATGTAAGATGTAATGATTCAAGGTGACGTTTTTTCTACGTCAACAGTAATTATGTGACAAAACCCATAAATAAACAGAATAAAAGATACACTCAGGGGTTTCGTGTATCCATCAATACGGTAATGGACCAATAATCAATAATCAAAAAGACAACTTATCTCAAAATTAAATATGTTTTATTAATTTACAATTTGATTTTTAGTTGCTTTTAAATCAATAAATAGTCAATTGAGATTGTAAATAAGTGTTAATTCAATTGATGGCTGAAGATATCACTCGTATTCGCACAAAATCTGCTGTGCATTTTGCATTCTAAGTTAAATTCAGATATTTTAGCTAGTAAAACGGTACAAAGTTCTAGGTTCCCTTTCTAGAGGCACTAATATCATCTAACAAAAAACTATATCTAGGCACTTCATCATCTAGTTTTTAATTAATATCATCCTGCAATTGTCTTCTATTGTGTTACCTAATTCAATTGAATAAAAGAACAAAGTAAAAATCAAGTTAACTATTTATTTTTATAAAATAAATTGAGGAAAAACAATTTCTGACGCATCAGTGACTACAGGACAGATATCTATGAAGTATTATTATAAAAATGGAGCATATTTTTATCCTTATGCTATTAGTCTTTAGTTTTAGGCCTCAAATATCCAATATAGAACGAAGAAAAGTCTGACTATCAGTCTTACCTAGGGCTATCGTGTTACCCAATAATTGGCGATCGCAGTGTGTGTTATGGTACTCAGAAGGACGCTGCTGCCCATCCTCTGGTCAATATCCCTCTGTCGCCTTCTACGACACGTCGCTTCATGTAAAATACTGGAATTCAGTTGCTTCCGGTTAGACTGGAAGCCGACCCCAATATAGTTGGGAAAAGGCTAGGCATATGAAGATTGGGTGAAAATAAGAAATAGGTACTTGCTTAAAAACAGAAAATAAAGACTTTTTAACAAAAAAACTTTATTTTTGTTCATATAGCTAGCTAGTCGAATAGACATTATATATCTACCTATATATTTGCTTGCAATGCACAAAGAGTTGTTATTACAATTCAAAATATTCGTTGAGTCGATCAACTCGTCAAAATGGCTGACTTTTAAAAATGTTAAAACATTCAGTGCACTTTGCATACCTCCAACAAATATTCAAAAGCGGACATAATACAGTACCTACAGCATTAAAATCAGGTGTAACGTTTTAAGTAGCCAGCATATGTTACTGTAAAACTCAAACTACGATAAATCCCAAGATTTTCCAGGAAAATCTAAGATCTACCTATGTTTTAATAGTAAAATTCCGAACTGTTCCGCCATAATCCTTCCCATTGTGGTTTTACCACAAAGTCACGGGAAATGTAGAAAAATAGTCATGATTATCTAGGACATTCTAGGCGCGTTATCATATTCGCGGTTCTATTTTTAAATGTTGCTTTTTCTATTGTCTTTGGCAAAAGCCTGATTTGTTTTTTCATATTTATGAATCGAACTTGATATTCAAAGACTTGCCAGTATTCGGGTTTTTACAGTAACATTCAAACGTAGAACATGTACAAAAAATACAGCATTGGGTATGCATTGAGATCGAGCCGAGCTCCAGTTACAGTACTGTTTTACTTGCATTTCACTTGCGAGGTACAATCGTCGACAAACTTTGATTTGGTTACATAATAATGATTTAGTGTGACCCTTTCGCAAGGGCGTCACCAAGGGGGAGCAGGGTACTACTACACTGTATTTAAAATTCATACTTTTCCTATTCTCCATACTTACATCAGATGGCGTCGCTCTTGTGTCATGCTGAGGTCAATATCCACCTTACCTAGTCATTCAGCTCGGTATGAACAATACGCAAGCCATTTTTGCTGTAAGAATATTAAATTGGTCTTTGAAGTCAATTTGGCGTAATAATATTCTCCCGACCGAATTCCGGTCACGGTGGAATATCTGAATGGAGACCAGGGGTGTGATTCTGTAAGACCTCATTCTAAACTTCGAATCTGAATCCGCTGTGAGCTTTTTTGATTGGCATTCTAAAAACTCGGTTGATAATTCGAATTTACACTAGCGCCACTCTTGCGAGCGCGAGTTGAACTAAATTGACAGGGAAATTTTGACAGATAAAGTATAAGATGACGTAAGAAGTGGCATTCTGTAAGGTAATTTCCCCGTCACTTCGCACTTGAACCCGATTCAAAGTGTCAAATATATCAAGGTCATTTTGAACCTTATGTGAAGTGAGAGTGATTAGCGATGTGAGATGAGAGTTGTGAGTTGTTGTTTGAATTTTACAGAATCGACCTACAGTCAAATACGTATGAGGTAGATGAACTAGTATGTGCGCAAACACAGTTCACTCCCTTTTCCTTCGCTCTCATAGTTCGATTGGACGGCAATCCGATACGTCCGCCCGTGTAGACGGGGACTTAATTAATTAAGTACTTACTTACTTAATTATTTGAACTATCTTTTTATTCAATTATTTAGATTTGAAACATATTACTAAAATTCAGTATATTTCAAATATTAACTAAAAACAATAGATATTAGATGCTATTTTGTCTAATTTTATCACAAAATAATGGAGTATGAAATATTAGAGAAAAAATTTAATATATTAAAGTTTGTGTTCGTATGTACGTCATAAGGCTGGCCGGGTGCTATGGTGGTGGAAAAATCGTTAGCCTGGCACGTAACCACAAGCGAGCGCGAGCGCAGGTCGCGATAGCAGAATAAGCTTATGTTAGGTATTGTATATTCATGAACTTATCGCCTAATAGGTACTTGTATTAAAGTAAAAGAACTGACGAACTTTTTTGAAAAGAGGCCTATAAGTATAGAATAAGAAAATTTATTATTCATAATTCATCAGGAGCAATTTCAATGAAAAACCTTTCTCAGTAAATATACTTAAAAAAACTAAATTCAACAAAATTATTTTGTTGTAAGTAGCAACCTTTTTACACAAACTATTTTTCAAAACTATAAGAATAAGTCCATCGAAGTAAAATGCAAAAAAACTCCAAATACAATTCTACACATAACTTTTTCTGCAGTCGGTACTCGAGCAATAAAGTTGAGTGAAGTCGCATAAAACCTTTATGTGATTTACTATGTACTTAATACGAGCAAACGCTCGACTCTGCACATGTGACTGGAGATCAAATTTTCAAAGAAATACACAATTTTGATTTTCGCTAGTGAACTATTAAGTTCAACTTGTTGTAGCTGTATAACATTGCCGTCATAATTGGTTGGGAATGCAGTGGTTTCGGAAATTAACGTTTAATCCAATATAAATAAGGTTGACATTTTCGCGTGCCTTCTTGGTTTTCTATTCGGCAACATTACACTCGGTAGGTAGTAGTTGAAGCGATTTCTTCTCTAAAGCCCTTATTACACTTGGCTAAATGAAGTCGACTAAATTCAGTCGCTACTGAATTCAATAATGTGTAATAAGGGCTTAAGCTCATTGTAATAAGATACAGTTGTACATGTACGTCCTGCTCTAGGTAAGGTATAGGTAATCACACCTTATCTATGTAAAAATTATAAAAATGCAAAATTTGTTTGTATGTAAGGGGTTATCACCGAAACTGCTCATCCGATTTCAAAAATTCTTTCACCAATACGAAGCTACGTTATCCCTGAGTGCTATAGGCACTCAGAGACATATTTCATTATCAAAAATATTAGGGATCTGTAAGAAAATTCACCCAGATGAAGTCACGTGCAAAGTGCTAATTACGTGTAACTTTGATGTTTTGCTCGACCGAACCTCGTGCACTTCCTCTCTCTCTGACGTTGTCGCGTAGTGCACTAGGTGCCTAGCTGCCTCTATCCCATTATTACATTCCAAGATCAATAAAATACTTAGCATTCATAATATTACACACACTCTTATTCTACATAGGTATTACCACGAAGTATGATTACCTAAGTACTAAATTCTCCGGTAAATTAAAAAAACTAAAAACACGCTTTATAGACAAAACCAAACTAAAAAATAGAAAGTAAATTTTAATAAATTATTTTATTTAAAAAAAAGCGTGTGGTGCTTTTTAAGATATTATCAAAATGATAATCACTCTACTCATATCTGTCAATAAAATATTTATAACTATTGACACCATGCACCCCACGCTTTTTTTAAAATAAAATAATTTATTAAAATTTATTTTCTATTTTTTAGTTTGGTTTTCTATAAAAAGCGTGTTTTTAGTTTTTTTAAACTACCTACTATTTATTTTTTACTTTTTAGTTTGGTTATATCTATATCTATAAATATTATGTACATTTATTCTACCAGGGGCGCTTGTGCAGTACCTTCCTAGTATATAATAGCTGTTTTTTCGGCAACTCATTTTGAACGACTTATGTTTTTTTTATTTGTTTTTTTTAATAATTTTATCAAATTAGTGTATTGTCATCGGTCCTCGATAAATCTACAAAGTTTGAACGAAATCTGGCCGTTTAAAGTGGGTCAAAATCGCGCCCAAAGAAGTCGGTTACAAACAAACATACAAACATACAGGTGAAGACAATAAAAAGCGTGTAAAAAAGATCCAACTGCAACCCTAAACTTAAACATCATCTTACATTTTTGTCTTATATGCGCTTGCGACGAGTAACGTGACAGTTCGGGGCAGTCGAACCGAATGCCGCGCCTCTTCCTAAATTGAATATGTTAAAAAGTTTTTTGTTACGACTGTACTGGTGACGCGAAAGGTTGATGGCTCGGCAGTTTTTTTTAAATATGTAGGTGCCTAAGTGCAATTAAAATGTGCAATTTTCAAGAACTAAATATAATAGCCAACCTATATTTTTATAGGAGTTGGTTCCTCGTTTTAAGGGTTAACTAAAACTGTTTGTCAGCCTGTGATATAAAGCCTTAACTTACTTTAACTTTTTAAGTACCTACTCGGTCCTGAATTAGTTCAGTAGGTAGATACCTACAAACTTACCTCTTTAACCCGACTTCATAAGGTAAATATGAGGTTCTCAATAATTCGAAACGTATTTAAGTTCTTTTTATGTTTGACCACGCGTCACTTTTTACTGTTCCGATTTCGATGATTCTTTTTTTAATAGATAGTATATACCTCAATGTTGGTTCCATACAAATATCATGAAAATATTACATATCTACTAAGGGTGAATAATTAAGGGATGCCTTAAATTCTTTGTTGTTATCTTTTCCTTATTAATCTGGATGAAGACGGAGACACTAAAAAGCGTTACTATTTTATTCATTTAAAAAACACAATATTTCCTTATTTTTTGTAAAATAAGAGTCAATGTATTTTCTGTTTTTTTCATCAAGGCTAAAATTTTCGACACAGTAATCTTCAAAGCACGCTGTACTTTTAACCGCGACAGTACTTCCAAGGTACGTTCCGCAACCGCCCACTAGCGGAGATGATTCGTGGTTTCGCTCCGCATTGTAATCGATAGTCGCATGAAATTGGGGCTACAGTCACAAATGATTCAATGCTCGCTATTTACAAAACGATTAAGGAAAGTTTCAAATCTCGAATTTAGATTACGTGAGAGTTAGTTGAGGCACTAGCTAGAGGAATCTGAGACCGTATATGGAGCTAATTTCTTTATGCATATTGCATATTTGTATCAGGTTGTATGGTGATAAGCCGTGTGGTGCCGCCCGCGAATAGCACCACCCCATTTCTACCCGTGGGTGTCGTAGTAGGCGACAGAGGGATATTGACCAGAGGACCATTACACCTACTGCGATCGCCAACATGCATTGACCAAGCATGGCGATCACGGCTGAACCCCCCTTGGGGGAGACCTATGCCCAGCAGTGGGCGTCTAAAGGTTGACATGATGATGATGATGTATGGTGATAATAAATTACATCCATGTAAAACACTGACATTTAGCTGTATGTGGTTAGACTTGAAGCCAACTCCAAGACAGTTGGGAAAAGGCTAGGCAAAGGTACAAAAGGGTGGACTTAATGACTAGTTCTAAGTACTAGTTACTATATAAGTAACTATAGCTTTTGCCCGCGACTTCGTCCGCATGAATGTCGGTTATCGCGGATTCGGACGAAGTCGCGGATTAAAAAGTAGCCTATGTTCTTCCCCAGGGTTCAAGCTATTTTCTTTCCAAATTTCAACAAAATCGGATTGCATTTATAATATTAACTAGTATGGAAGTATGGAGTGACCGTAAATAAGTACTTTTATGGGTAATTCCAACTTGGAGATTTATGTGGACTTCAATAATTATAATTGTGTCAACACATATAAGTGAGTTAGTGTCACGTCTATTTTCTTCATTACCATATCCCCGATGCTGGACTGCGAATTGCATAAAAATCGCTATTACTATGCACACATTTATGCTATTTTCAACTCTAGGTTTGCTGTGTTTTAGTTTATTATCAATTAATAAAGACAACTGCTCAAGCATTTACTTATATATATGTATTGCTGTTCTATCTGCGCTGAGCATAACACAACTAAAAATCTATCTCAAAACACCATTTAAATTAATTACATAAGTAGGAACGGTTTTGCGTCAAAAGTACGCGTACGCAAAGACTACAAACACTGACTCTAAGGTTAAATGTATTAGCTCTTACGCTAATTAACAAGAACATTACTTGTTCTTACGTCTCTAATAGGGCATAGTACGAGTTTCTACGCTGCAACGCACTAGACAGATTATTTTCAAGCACAGCTTTTCTAAAACAGTGAACTTTTTTTTTGTTGCGCGGTGGAAGTCCTCATGGACTTCCTCCATCGTAGGGGTGACGGAGGGGAGTCTTACGATTTATTTCCTTTGACGTCGAGTCGCCGCCATGTCGAGTCGCCGTTGCATCAAATCGTCACTACGTAGAGTCGCGCGCCACCATGTCGAGTCGCCGTCACGTCTCCTTGTTCTTTTGATATTTCCTAAGGCTATTTAAAAAAACATCTGCCTGATCCAGCCACGTCGAATGTGACGAAAGGTACAGTCAACGAAATAAATTATTACAGTCTAAATAAATAAAAATATTATATATACTGTATTATGATTTGAATAATTCGACGGCACTCGACGTAGTGGCGATTCGACGTAGCGGCGACTCGACGTAGTGGCGATTCGACGTAGCGGCGATTCGACGTAGTGGCGATTCGACGTAGCGGCGACTCGACGTAGTGGCGATTCGACGTAGCGGCGACTCGACGTAGTGGCGATTCGACGTAGCGGCGATTCGACGTAGTGGCGATTCGACGTAGCGGCGACTCGACGTAGTGGCGATTCGACGTAGCGGCGACTCGACGTAGTGGCGATTCGACGTAGCGGCGACTCGACGTAGTGGCGATTCGCCGTAGCGGCGACTCGACGTAGTGGCGATTCGACGTAGTGGCGATTCGACGTAGCGGCGACTCGACGTGGCGGCGACTCGACGTGTTGCGACTCGACGTCAAGGGAATACATCGTCTTACCGGCTAAAACCGCCGCCGCCGCGCCGCGGTGGTCCACTTCTGCCTATGACCATAGGTGCGGAATTCGCGTAACCATTCACCGCTCCAGAACAGTGTACCTTGTGTAGAAAGTTTACTGTAGCGGGTACATTTCTAGTACATTTAGGTCGCTAGATTAATCTTCGAACTGCTCTTCGAGTTATTGATTTAACACCACATGGAGAAGCTATTTCGCGATTTTTTTAACTTTGCTCCTTTGTAATCATCCGTTCTTTTCGTCGAATTATACTTTAAACATGATCTTAACAAGTAAGCCCCCGTTTCTCGTATGAGAAATGTGTGTTAGAAATTACAACCACCAATCATAGCGTCTTACGTGCCTTTGACAATTTGCCGCATACATTTTGATTTTCTTTCGGGAAATCGGCGGTGAGTATAATACAAATTTCAGTTTTAGTAAAATTGTGAAATGAACAAGTCGGGACTCTCATAGCTCTAACATATTTTAATCAAATCACTAAAATTCTTCAGGGAAATGACCCAACGGAGTTGTTATTGTATCATCTGCCGTGATTTGATCAAATTTCTTAAGGATTTGGTCATATCGTGACACGTACTTTGGATTATCAACGATTCTAGACCATTCGTTCACATTATTAATTAAAAAAAAAAAAGTTTTAAGTTGTTTCATACACGTAACATCGTGTATAGAGTGTAGAGAATAGATAAAGAGATACATTCTAAACCACAAAGATTAGCCATGCTACAATCAAGTGATAAACTCAATATCACGAAACAGTTGAATGAATCAGATATTGCTCCATCAATACAGACAGACATGACCTCTATTGCATAAGTCCTAAAGGTCAGAATGCGGTGCTATCAATCAAATTATCTGCGAGCACATGCGGATACAATATGAATGAAATGAACCGGTACTTTTTAGTACCAACTTAGCTTTGCTGTTGATTAAATTCTGTTCCTTATCGTTAGTGCCGTTAGAAATCAGACGAGAGGTACCATCAAAACATGATTTCATTATCTTCACTAGACAAAAAGATAGGAATTGAAATGTATCCTATTATACAGAAAACTCAATAAACTATAGACTAAACACTATTTTATTTTAATGATTATTATTGTACTAGCTGATGCCCGCGGCTTCGCCTGCTTGACAGATTATATAGGTACTCAAACCTTCCTTTTGAATCACTCTATCTATTAAAAAAACCCGCATCAAAATCCGTTGCGTAGTTTTAAAGATCTCAGCATACATAGGGACAGACAGACGCGGCGGGGGTTTTATAATAATGATGTAGTGATGATTGTCTTGTGAAAGCCCTCAAACATCGATTTTTAGAATCAGTAGGTATTAAATTATTCTAATAACTTTAAAAAGAATGGAAGCACGTAACTGATGATCTAGATTATTCATAATTTTTCATATTTCCAGTAATTTTATTGAAAGTCCAAAATTAGCTAAATAAACTAGCTTAGACCACATCACAAAAAAACAAGTCAAGTACAGTCGAACAATATAGGTAATTGGTATTCAGGCAAAAATATTCATCTTTATGCTAGTGTAGCATAAAGATGAATATTTTTGCCTTTTTTTTAATTTTGTGTTTAAAAACTTTTTAACCTTAATATACATAGGAGAATGATGTAAAAGAATTAACAACACAGCAAAAAAGCAGTATTTTTTAAAATAAATGTAGATGCAAGTTGGCTGCCTGTATATTATCAAAACGTTTGTTCTATTGTACATAACTTTTTGCTCTCTACCACAGTGCAAGTGTAAATATAATATGGTTTATTCCTAATCGCGAGCCAGTCGATCACGTGTCGATATACATGATAAATGATGCCACGTCAGACCTAGTGTCGGTGACCAAACAAACTAGTTTCAAAAAGTCAAATGATCGGTTCATTCACCATCGTTACTGGATATAGATTGGTATTGAAATATTGTTTGGTAATATTAAATGTTGGTAGATATTTTTTTTTATAATGATTGTTGTAGCTGGTTTTAGATGACAGATGTGTGGGTTAGCTAAGGCTGTGCCTATAGCTCTTGAAGTCTCAACGAGATTTTTATCGAATAATAATAATATATCATAATAATTTTATTGTTGTGTTCAATGAATAGTTTACATCGATTATACAACGTGTAATTGAATTACCTGAAAACCAGAATGAATAAGGATAATTCAACTCATCATTATATGCAACATAAAGATATAGCAAAAAAAATACACACATTTAATTCAGTTACCTACATCTTGTATAGTTTATACACAGGATATAGATAGATAGATCATTTATTTATTTACCTGAATTATGGTAGGTATTTTACAGATTTTATAACAAGTTGTCAATGTCAAAACAAAAACAAAAACTAAGTAGGTATATGAAAAATTGCCTACATTCATTTTGATATGTAGACAATGACAAATAGCGCTGCTAACTGTAATGAAATAGACTAGTTTGATTGATTGAATTTATATTTATACAAGCATTTATAAACGCTACGAGCTACTTAACCGAGCAGCCTAATTGCGTATGATGCCTTTCTTTTTGACAATTCTACAATATTCATTACGTCACATTTAAGTTGTGAAGCAGACGAATTTTTCCAACGTGTTAACCATTGGATGGCTTATGGCCAAATACTCTTGAACACTACCCAATTTTAAAACGCCGTTGTCTCGTATTGTCACCGTCACTTTGACGTAAAGTGATAGAGACAGCACGAGACTTAACAGCATCTTAAAATTGAGTAGCGTTTGAGTACTTGACTATTAGTTTTTACGATTTAAAGAGATATTAAAGATTATAAAATCACAGATTACTTTTAAGGGAAAAAGAGATGTACCTACCTTTTCCCTTTTTCAGGATTAACTTGTGTATTATATTATTTAAAAAATACGCTGTTGTAATTCTGTTTAGTACGAAATACATGTATTTTTCGTATAAGTAATAAATAATAACAGCAATGTCCTTCGATGTTCGCGGTTGATTTCACATATCGTGGAGTACCTCCGAACCATGGCGATATACAGGAAGTTTCCATTACACTGTAATTAAAAAAGCTTTTTATGCCTGAGACTTGATTACTTACTACCTACATACTAAGCCGTCTCATTAATAGGTACTTATGGTAAAACATACATTAATCCATATAAATACAGTTTAAATCCGTGCCTAATACAGTTTATAGTTGATTTGTAAGTGGAGTGAGACAATTTTGATAAAGGAAGGCCACAGAAAAGATGGATGGATTGGGTGAAGAATGATATGAATGAAAAGAGAGTCAGTGAAAGCATGACGTTGGACAGGACAGAATGGAGGAAGAAAAAATGTTGCGCCGACCCCAAGTAACATGGGACATGGGCAGGAAGATGATGTTGATTGGTACACCCACCAGCATCAATAATCGTACTCTATGATAATATACAACCTTATTTTTCATTTTCGGGAAACTTAACGAGATCAGCTGAGTTTTCACGAATGCAGGGTGGGTGTCATAGAAAAAGTTAATCAAAATGATGACTACATTTTGCATAGTTCAAGTCGCAGGCCAATTGGTCACTAGGCAGCGTCTACACTTATTATGTCACAGGTCGAGACAGAAGCTCTGCCCTTGGCTGCCTCAAATGGAGTCCCAGCTTTATATGCAAAGTTAATTAATCTCTAAACTCTTTTAATCATCCTGTACATATGTGTGACACAGCCGGGCGCGGTTGCGGTGACCCATGTCGAAGGGTGACCTTCAAATGTGCGTCTGAACATAATACATCAACATCACAGTCATGATGTCCGAAAATGTTCTAGTAACAAACATCAGTAACCAATACAATCCATTTAACTTTTGGGTGCGAACCAAAGTAAAATGGGTCCTCGTATGTCATTTGTTTGTTAAAACAGCTTCGATGGGGTTGTAATTCGGATACAACCGTTTAGTAATCTTCCAAGAGATTACCAAGATCATTTTATCAAGCAATTCAAGCAATCTTCCGAGAGAGATTGCCAAGTTTTTGGAATGAAGAAGAGGGTCTCCGTCGAATCCATCTTGTCAACAGGGTCATCACTTCAGCTTACTAGTGGTCCACTGTTGGAATAAGCCAACGCGATGGCGCGCCATTTAAGAACAACAGTGTCGTTAAATGACGCGCCATCGAGGAGGCAACAGGAAAACAACATGCAACAGGGTAGTCAACCAATAAAATAATTATTATGTTAAGTATAATCTTTGTGACGGGTGTATTTCAAATGAAAATTAGCGATCAGAGATGCTCAAATACTGTCGTACGAACTACCAGTTGCTTTTTTCCTGGCGCATCGTCATTCGAAACTTACTCAGCTGAGTTTAAACTGGCACATTAGGACACATTTTAATTCTTTAAAATCCAAATTACACACAACTTTCAATATAAATCTTATACATCAAAACCGAGGTAACCCGAAGTGGCCCGAGCTTGTCCGAAGTGGCGTCACGGGTGGGCGGCCTCGCTAATTGTCTGCTCCGCGACCCGTGACAACAGTTATACGCGGGAGCGCCCCAGCCGTGTGATAACCTACGTATAGTATTGGAATCGAAGATGGTACCGTTTTTCTATATGTATGTATGCAGATTTGATATGATTTATCTTAGAATGACACGATAGGTGTGGGATAGTGCGTATCGGTACATAAAGCAGTAGGCACAATAGCTGCCTTGCGTCAAATTCCACCAGTTGGGTAACTACGTATCTCAATCTCAATGCGAAATATTTTAAAATGTTTGAAAAGTTTTAATTGCCAAAATAAAAGGCAACACAATTATTGTCTGCTTCGTACGCAATTAAACTGCTGATCATCTAAAAATATTCTAAACAATTGCACAGCCTGTTGTTGTTAGAGGAGCTCGTGGCTAAGTTAAAGCCGTACAGATCGATCGGTCAAAGGTTAAGCTACGCTAGCCGCGGTCGGTCTGTGGATGGGTGACCATCTCTTTCATACCGAGTTCCCTCCGTGCCTCGGATAGCACGTAAAGCCATTGGTCCCGCCTGTCATTTGTAGAACTTTGGCAGTTGTTATGGGTAGTCAGAAGCCTTAAAGTCTGACAACCAACCAGTCTTACCAAGGGGTACCTAGTAACTGTAGTGTTAGTGTTACCCAGTAACTGGGTTGTGGAGGTCCGATAGGCAGTCGCTCCATGTAAAACACTGGTATTCAGTGCATCCAGTTAGACTGGAAGCCGACCCCAACATAGATGGGAAAAGGCAAGGCAGATGATCATGACAGCCTGTTGTTAAATCTGTCCACCAACAAAAACATAATCCTGCAAGGCTTATATCTGGAAGTTTCCGGGAGAAAAAATTGATTCATCTAAAGTCTTGCTGAGATTTTGTGGTGTCTAAGCCCCGAATACTGTTCTTATATTTGCAATAGTTTTCTTGCACGTAAGTAAGCTTGAGTTTTGTGTTTCCGTATTTTACATGATGTTGCAAAAGTCCGAAAAAGTCAAGTTGATAATACTTATAATGCCTCCCTAAGCACTGATAAGTTTTAAACGTGTTTTTAGCATTCTATGTGTAGGTATATACCCGTTTTATTTTCGTGCAAGTTACGGCCTTTTCCGACCAGGGCCTGTAGACAAAATCCTTTTTCTGTTAGCGTTAACGCAAATGGAAAATGAAATTGTATAGAGTTGACGTTAACGTACGCGATGTCACGTGATGTAAATATGTCAACTGCATACCTACGATTTGATTTTTCTGTTGGCGTTAACGTTAACAGAAAAGGCATTTTGTCTACAGGCCCAGAACAAAACCTATCATAAAGTGACTACGTACAAGGCAAGTCGAATCCAGAGCTCTATTCGTGTATCTCGTTTCCAAAAAGTTAGTACTTACCAAATAAGAATAGTAGTATTTGATAGTAGATAAGTCAGTGGACACAACTACGCTACGGTCGGAGGCGCGGCTAATGCACATTTAATTTTCGTCAAGCACGCCTCACTTGTCGTATTAAATGTTGAATGTGGTGACATTGGCTTTAGGCCATTTTACTTTTGTGATGTCAATTTCGTTTCAAAAGATCTTGTAAGAAAACAAAAGTGATACGCCTTGCGATTTCTTTTTTTGAAAATTTGGAAAATATATTTCTGTATTTTTGTGAATGGTTTTTTTTTTGTATTTCGCTATCAACGTCTTTATAGATATTAGAGTTCCTTTAGGAGTTCCCTTTTAACTGACGTCGTTTAAAATAACGATCATAATTTTTCATGAAAAATTTTTTTCGTCACCACTAGAACGAATATCTTCACAAAATACGTACTGAAACAAAACCGTTTTTCCAAGATTCAATTTCTCGCTATAACTGCTAATTAGACATTTAACGTCTAATCTGTCGAAACAAAATGGCGTCTTAACGCTTCGTCACCTCCCGCCAAACCGTTCGGATACATGTCCAAATAACAAAGAGGTGTAACGAGGCCGGACGGCGGCAGTTAACCGGCAAAATTCAAATTTCTATCAGAATAGCCGCCGAGAGGAACGAGCAATATCCGTTCTAATTTCGCAACACTACACATCCGAAATGGTAAGCGTTGGTGCGTTTCCGAACGAATCGAATAGGATACACGGTTTGAAAATTAATCACCCGATAACTGACCTCTTCGCTGTTTTTCTCTTTTTACGTAAGCTAGCTAGTTATAAATTTCCTTTAATGACATGGGAATCGTACAAAAAACATGCATGCATCAACTTTTATTGCCGTGGTTATGAACTAAAGGTAAATGTTTGCAAATCATAAGTTATTCTCGCTTTTCCGTGATTAAAATTCCCTGAATAGTTTGTTCCGTACCTAATTAGTTAAAGATTTACTTGCTAGACGACCTTTTAAATTAAAAATAGTACCTCATATTTAAAACTAATATGCTTGAAATAATTTATTGTTTTGTTTGTTGCTTTTGTTCGCGCGTTAAATGTTTCTTTGCGCATTAAAGTCAGCAAGAAACCACTTTTAAGAGAGTATTTTGTAGGTATTTCTTGTGCTTTGTATTTATTTCTATGTAGCTATCCGACTAGCTATTAATCGAAAAGGTTTTCAGAAACCCGCTTTCTATTAGCATTTTCAATTTTATCTTTGTTTAAATATCATAACAACTTTTATGATTCTATGGTGTTATTTTGGTTAAACTAAAGCAGTACATCCAGGATATAATGTATTGCGAGTTTTGGTATGAAAAAAGATTTGTGAACAAAATTCATAGATTTACATGTACTTATAAAATAATAATAATACATAATAAAAAACATTTATTTTCAGGTTACAAAGACCCATAGATAAATAACTTAACCTAAGTATACATATAACAAAACAACAAATGTGTTAGTAAATAAAACTTAAAACTATGTTAATATATCACTTCGGTAAATGAGCTTGTAGTTAAGTAGGTACTGTATTATTTGGTGTTTCTTAACTATTAATTTTTGGTACTACTACAGATAAAAAACGCCACCATATTTTTAAAAATAATATCTTGTTTTAAAATTGTTTTCAAGGATTTTAATGTAAAAAAACTTTTGCTTGTTGGTTTAACATGAATCTCTTTTTTTCAGGTAAGCTGCCGTTATCATTAAGAAACTCCATTAAATCATCATCACAGTAAGACAGATATAATATTTATAATTTTTATTTACAAAAGGTAGTAAAAATTTGCATTTTCAATAAATAGTTGCAAAGCTATTATTCGTAGATCTTTGACAGTCGTTACTGATAGTCAAAATCCTGAAAGTCTGACAACCAGACTTATCAAGGGGTATTGTGTTGCCCAGTGACTGGGTTCTGGAGGTCAGACAGGCAGTCGCTCTATGAAAGATACTGGTATTCAGCTGCATCTAGTTAAACTGAAAACCGACCCCAACAAAGTTGGGGAAAGGCTAGTAGCCCGGTCAAAATAGACATTCAGGGTTACATTAATTCTCATAAAGCTGAAAATTTTATCGCATGTTCGGAACACCATTACAAATAAATTGACAAAAGTTCCCATCGATCTGAGGTGAGCAAAAAAAAAATCTAATGTATGCGAATTAATGTAAGCTTACCCCAGTTTTTGAAGCTAATTTGACCGGGATATAGGTAGATAATGAGTTGTAATGCAAGAAAACATACAAAAGCGCATGACTACAATACTATTTTAAATTTAATGAACTAAGTACCTACTTCAAAATATAAAACTCTTATTTTTTAGTGGTAACTATTTAACCAACACACGTTTAGGGTTAAACCCAAAACGAAAAAGTCTCACACCTGTAGCCAACCTAACGCCGTTCACAAGATGGCGCGATAGTCGCTCCAATGGCGTACACAATTAATACAGTACTTATCTCGCTAATTAACGATTGCAGAACGACCTAGAATCTTTAATGAGGCTGTGGCAAGATCCGTCCGGCACTTTGCTGTGAGCAAACGTTTGTACGCATGGTTAAGTCGTCGGTCGAGGGGAAATCTTGTGGCTGATTTTCATCTCGTACCATCGTTTTCCAATGCCCTTTGAGGCATATTTCGTAGATCTATACTCCACTTATTATAGTACACAGGACGCAAATATCTATTTCAATGTAACCGTGTAATAAGCGCTCTTTGGTAAATACATATATAGAGTAGTAAGCTTAGATCTCTTTTTTGTACACTTGAATTATCTATGAGTCTTGCTAACGGCTGAAAATTGAACCTAAAGAACGCAGATAAGTAGATAGGTTCTTAAGGAACGGATGCTAAAATGATCCTCCTTAGCTAAAAGTCTTTACACTTTATCAATCAACCAAACCTAAACTTTTTCTTGCGATTTCGTCCTCGAAAATTTTCTAACAGATCCGTAAATATGTATTATAATATAGAAATGGTCATTTCTTTAAAGGCTCTATTATCTCCTCTAGATAAGAGAAATAAACCCTTGTTTAAAAGAGACTTATAAGTTCCCAATGCACTGTGCTTCTGAAACTTTTATAAAACCATTCATGAAACAATATTACCAACGGCAGTCGGTAGGCGTTCCGTAACAAAATCTTACCGCTCGTTAAGCGCGGACACTGGTAATTATTTTCCATATATTCGCCTTGAAAAATCGTATCATCTTCAATTAAACTCACTCTATGATTAATAGCCGTGCCGTACGTATAGGTACATATAAGTACCGCCCACGAATATTTCACAATGATACGCATAAACTATCGAGTTTCTTCACAATACATACATAATATGTACCCATGTGTATGTGTGTTTTAGAGATTATATCTGTAGTTCTTAGTTTTCATGCGGAGTTCTTCGTTCGTTTTATTAAGTTAAAACTGTTAGGTCGGCGTCTTAGTCAAATTATTTATTTTAATTTGACCATTATAAAGCACTTTTGACCGTTATTTATAAAAAAAATCTAGTTGCCCCTTCCAGAATGGCCAAGAAACTCCATACTTAAGGCGACGATATACGCCGGCAACCTTGAGCGACCAGAGAATCCTATGTGCCTATAATATATGCCTAATATAAATAAAAGATAGTATTCTTTAACTTAAAAAAGGCGTATACTAAAAGATAGTACTAAAATTGTCTGTAAGATAGTAAAAGTTTCGTTTAAAATATTCCTGGTAGATTTTGTGTGATTATCAATGTTTTGTCCGCGTCAGATACAACTTCACGATTTAATTAAACTATTTAATATGAACTTAATCACAAATATTCACATACTCAATAATTAAGAGAATGTTCTAGTTTAACATATTTTTTTTTTTTTCAAATCCTTTACACAACACATTTTTATGTGATTGTCAGTTTAAAATCTGCAAAAGTCGCTTGTTAGCGCCTTAAAAAAAGCCCTGCATCTTTTATAAACTTATATGAGCATACGTCTTTATTTTACTCACACACCCGGCCCGACCCCAGACTAGGCAGACCTTGTACTATGGGTGTCAGACAGCTGATATACATACACAAAAATAAAATTGATAAGTACATTATTTATATAGATAAATAACAACCAGACACAAAGTAAACACAAGTGCTCATCACACAATTGTTTACCCTGGACGGGATTCGGACTCGCAAGCCGCTGTGCAGCAGTCAATCGCTGAGCCACTGCGCCAAACGTGTCGTCATAATGTAATTGTATGCGCTTAGAGTTAATAATAATAATAATTTATTTATTTGCAAATTGTGGTACAGTCCGCTACAGTTACAACAAATAGTTTTAACAAATAACAAATTCAAGAATGGCTCTGGCGTCCTAGCTAGGTAACACAGTAAGTAACCTGTGTTAAGGTACGCCACCCAGATTCCCATGATGAAGAGTTGTGTTATCAAAAAATATAACAAGCGCATTTTGAACTCAAGTAAGATCTAACTTTTGTGGTATGAGTTTCTAACCAATTAAAACCTTAAAATGCAGTTTTTAACAGAAAACTATTTTTTAATGACGACTTTAAGTAGCAATTTGTAACGCATTACAAAAATATTAACTTAAGCTAGTCAGATTCCCATTTTTTGTCACTAAAAATATCATTTAGCCAAGTCAACATAAAATCAAGTCACCAACCGCTTAACAGCAAAAAAGAACAACAAATATGACTTTAAAATTAACAAGCATACTTAATTAACACCCTAATTAGCATAACAAGAAAATCACTGAATAAACAGTGATTATTTCTATAAGGAAAACTGGAAAATTACTACGACTAAGATGTCTGAGCAGGCAAGTTTTTTCAAGCCCAGTGCCCTTCGGCGCAGGGGCAATTATATTGCTCAATGTCATGCAAGATTAATTTATGAGATTTCTTTTTTATTACTTAGTCATAGAAAATTAAATTGCGACTGAATCTAAAGTAATACATAGCAGGAGAGACCTTGAGTAATTAAAATAATTATTTTCATATCGCGAAATCTATTTTTCATTTCATACAGATTATTTTACAGTCTCCGGATGGACACTATCCACTAGATAAATAAAAGTGGAACAAATATAATCTAAAAAAATGTATTTAAAACAGAAACTAACCTTTACATTTTTAGATATCATCCAAGCGGTGATTTTTTAGATAAATATTGAAGAAGAAAACTTTTTTAAATTATTGACTAGATAAGTTAACTGAAACTTATCAGGGGGAGGGGGAAACATGCAGTTTCATAAGTCTTATAGGTATACTTTGAGACCTGACCCGGTGTGACACACCAGAATATAATAGATAATAATTAAGAATAATAATACCAGCCTGTTATAATTCCAATGGAGGGCAAACACCTCCTAAACTACAGAGTAGGCAAAATAATAGAAATTGATTATTATTCATAAATAATTTCAAAACTAATGAAATAGTCATAATAAGTACTAGGATGTGGTGATATCTACTGTAATTTTATAATGAATTGACCTATGTTGTTGATGTTGAAATATGCGTCAATAAAAGAGGTTGCTTAAAGATTTTAGCTCCACTGCTATACTCATAAACAGGCCACCAGAAAATTGACTACAACCTCATTGAAACGTACTTTATTTTTAATCATCCTCTCTGAAACCATAGAGCGGCCTTCAAAGACCCAGTGCGCCACACCAGACTATAATAGATAATAATTAAAAATAATAATACTAGCCTGTTATAATTCCAATGGAGGGCAAACACCTCTTATACTATCGAGTAGACAATTTATAATGAATTGACCTATGTTGTTGATGTTGAAATATGCGTCAATAAAAGAGGTTGCGACCTAGTCATTTTAGCTCCACTGCTCATAAATAGGCCACCAGAAAATTTACTACAACCTCATTGCGTACTTTATTTTTAATCATCCTCTCTGAAACCATAGAGCGGCCTCATTGAAGAGTATATTTTTTACTTCATCTCTGAAATCATAGACAAGCTACCAGAAAATCGTCTAAAACCTCGTTGAAGCGTATTATTTATCACATTTATTCATATGTCAACGCACTATGACCTTACAGCGTGCCATTCACTGCGCCATACAACACGCAACACACCAGTGTCGCAACTAGTTTCAACACACAAGTTTTCCTTTTTTCGTGGGAAAATCTTTTCACTATACACAATGAACTTAATGTGTAGAAAACTACCAATTTACATTTTGCAGCTGGTGTGGACTCTATATGTTGTATGTTAAGGGTGGTTTTGGAATGTTTTGGTGTGATACAGTTATCGTTTATGAACGGTATGTAATTTATGATAATCAAGCAAAAATGTTAGGTTATAACTTCGTTTAAAAGCTTTTTTAACTTGAAACTGCTTTCTATGCCTCGAAAATTGAAAAAACACATACACATTTACTGCTTAACGTCAGTAAATTAATAATCGTGGAGTAAAATTACACCAGTATTAACTTAGGTTTAACCTCATATTTGTCGCGGTATAGATAAGTTTGGCGTAGGTAACTAGGAATGCTTAAAAAAGGCCCATAAGTATTGCACTTTTAAACCCTATTGCCTTTTGTTTCTATACTTTGGGTTTATTATCGTGGGGATGTAATTATGTGTAGCAGTATCATAACTATGCATATACAACGTGTGTCATTTTGTAGTACCTACGTACATTATTGGTATATCGAAATCCCGGTAGCCAATCACTGTTTTAGATTGTCACAGATCGAATAGAATGGACTTTCAGTACGGTATTGGCTTGTCAAATTAATAGGGCATCGCACCTTATTGTTACCCAGTAAGACAGAATTTTTACATTTACCCCAACGCACCAAAAGTATTAGAAATGTTAATGTAAAAAAAAGAATGAAGGTAATGTAAACTCTTTGACAGGTGTCATATGGGTTATCGACTTATCATAACAAATATATGTATTTACAAAGCAAAATAGTTTTTGTAACACCTAGGTACCTAACCTGTTGATGAGAATTCAGCAAGATACTCATTAAAATCTAGGATTTTTCGTTACATTTCCAGTGGCACCGATATTTACATATAACCCTCAGTGACCTAACAGTTGTCAACATTTTTCTGCAGAAAATTGGCACGTGCCTAATATTAATAGGTACCTACATTAAAAATTAGTAAGAAAAATTAAAATTTTATACAAGAACGTGTAAAATGTCTCGAGATGACGCACAGTAGGTACATAATTAACAGTTTACAATTCTCTACATTTTAAACTTGCCAAAAGTAAAAAGAAAAACATTGCTACAACGTAAAACAAATTAATAATTCTAAATTCTATTTTCGAAACACGCAAGTTTAAAAGTCCCACTCATCAGGCGAACGCAAAAGGAATGCATCAGCTGATAGCCAACCGAACGGAAGTCGCGTCACGTGTGCGCTCCACCTTACTTGGTATGCACGGCCTATGTGCGCCGGCCTTTATACCTGGTACTTCGAATTTGGTCTATGAACAAAGAAGGATATTAAAAAAATAAATATAAAATTCTAGACAGATTTCTTAACGGGACGTTTTAAAACTGCTTGAATGATAGGCATTTTTTTGTGCAAAATATCTTTGAGTGTGAGTTGTGGAAAACTTTAATTTGAGTTTTGTTTTTAATATAATTATTATAACTAGCTTCTGACCGCGTCTCCATTGGAAGTCAAATATACCATAGACATAATTTGATACCTTGTTGTAGCTTTTTCTTGGCGAACACTTTTTTCAAAAATAACCAGTTCCTGCCTTCGAATTCAGGAACATGTGCAGGATTACAGCTTTTACACTAAGATTAAAAAAAAAGATTTTATTTATTATGGTTATATTATTCTGACTAAAGCCAAGGTTAAAATATCTGAAAAAAAACAGTATGTTATTAATTTCCGCTTCGCTCATATACTTATGCATATTCCGGATTTTGTCGTTCCATTGTATCCATAATCTACCCTTTTGACTCGTAAACTATAAAATACAACAATAAAAATTTCAAAAATAAAACAATATTTGCTGCACATTGATTAAGACACCTAGGCAGGCTCCCTTAGATCATGTCCTTTACAAACATACAAACTTTTCGTCTTTATAAGATTAGTGTAAATGGTGTGTTAACCCAAGATTGCCAGACTTACCTACATCAATAAAATGAAAAATCTTTCACAGTACAACATAATTCAGACAATTTGAAAATAAATAGGTGCAAGGTCATTCTATTTGGAGCATATTTCGGGAGCCGCCCGCTTGTCAAGGATAGCTGCGCAACTGTGGCGCAACTGTAGTAGCGCAAAACGTATTAATTGCCACACAATGTATACAGGGTGATTCGTTTGTTTGGACACGGATATGATGTAGATACGTAGGTATTTAATTTCGACATAAAAATAAAAACAATCACGTTTTTTTATCCAGTTTTTTAGATCGTATGTAAAAATAACTTAAAATTTTATGTAAAAAATATAATCAGGTGGTAAAAAAGTTGCAGACACACTTACATAAATCCAAAATATAAAAATAAAAACGAAATTAATCTGGGACAAAACGTCTCTCATTGTCATTATTAAAATTTAAATAAACCATTACCACCTCACAGTAAAAATGTAACTCCACACTTGACGCTATTTTCTTTAAATAGCAGTTAATTAAGAATAACTAACTGCGCAATTCCAGCGATATTTTCGCCATATTACCCGTAAATTTACCGCGTTAGCCGAGCACACTGTATATATGAACAGTTAAGTGTCGGACCGTGCGAAAATCTGATAAAAACGATTCTATGTACGTATAAAGAATATTTTTTCCCGAGACAATAGCCGTTAGAGCACGACCATATGTACCGACCGTTTTTTTTCTTAATTACCGCAGTAATTTACCTTTCTAAAGTTGAGGTCAGCGCTGTAATCTGATTAGTTAGTTAAGTTTCGTTTGAATTTTTGTATTTCTTGAAGTCAAATTGGGCAACAACCTGTAGCTGCGAAAAGTTTCGTGCGCTTGAAAAAATATTTTCATTAAATAATATCCCACTTACTGTCTTATTGCTTGGCGAAGGGCTCCTCGCATACAGAGAAGGAACGAGTATTTCATGACCGCTGGCGAAATTGCGATTTCAGACTTAAACTTATGTAATTATAAAGTCCAGGTTTCTTTACGATGTTTTCTTTTACTGATGTCCAAGATATACCAAGAAAGTACCTACAATTGAAAAAGGTTCTTTTAAATTCATATAAAACAAATGAAGATGCATTACCGGCCAAGTATAGTTTTGTCTGCGACCGTTTCAATGAGATCGGTCATGATCGGTGGTGAACATTTTTCAGGAACTTTAGACATTACCTTTTATCATTCTTAAAGATGACTGTTGCATATTTGGGTAAATTGAACATTCGAGAACTGTTATGTTTAATGCAAAGCGACAATATCACGAGTTAAAATAATGTAGCAGTTTTTGAAAGCCTTTGCAATATACGCTAACCAGTTAAGACCGTATTATGGTCTGAGGAGTACACAAGCTACAACTACCATCGCATCAAAGAATCTGCTATCACTTATTTTGCGTTGGAAAAGCGATGGCAAAAAAAAAATTCATAATACTTAGGTTCCTCAATACAACCTACTATCTTACTACTATTACGCGACAGTTTGTGAAGATGGATGGATGTTTTTCTTACTCTTTCACGCACTGAACGAAATCAGTTGCTAGGCACGCACATAATATGTATTGATGTAGCTTAGCGCACATGATAATTTACCTATATAATTAATTTATATAGATATACTAGCTGACCCGACAGACGTTGTCCTGTTCCGATCTATGCGGGATGAAAAGGGGGTGAAAAATGGGGATGAAAAATAGATGTTGGCCGATTCTCAGACCTACCCAATATGCACAAAAAATTTCATCAGAATCGGTCAAGCCGTTTCGGAGGAGTACGGGAACGAAAACTGTGACACGAGAATTTTATATATTAGATTGATTAAGATTTCACACAGGAGTTTGACTTATTTCCGAAGTCTACGCAAATGAATTCGCTTAACATCATGTCCTAAATCCGAAACAAGGTACAACAAATTCTATTTATAAAACAACAAATTACCCAATTTGCTGCTACCTGTAAAACAAGCTGAAAATGAATATAATAATAGCCGTGAGAATTCAGCGGTGACGACCACCAAGCAGAGTCATCGACCGATCTACTGGTCAGACCTTACCGAGTTATCGAACAAATTAAACGCGTTTTGTTTCGCAATTCATTATCTCCACCCAATCTCAATTTAGGTGAACTCACACACATTCATAAATCGTTGGCACATGACAATGAAACTAGCGAACAAGAAGCAGTTTTCACACGATCATTGCAGTGTACGAATGTTGCGCAAAAAGTGCATATTGCGCCAGAAGGGCGTTATTGTGCACCTAGCCTTATGTTTTGCGCTGTGTGAAGTGGTTTGTCATGTGTCATTATGCTAGAATTGGTTTGTTTTTACGTGGTTCGTATTCCAATAACCCTTGGCCGAATTGTGACGAACAATTGGGAGCGGGCAATTCTAATGTTGTATTATTGTATAAAACACACGGTTTTATATAATGAGTAATGTGTTTTACTTAGTAACAGTGGACACTCGGATATTAGTCGTAGCAAACTGGGGACCTGCTGTCGCATAGGTGCAGATAACGGTTCAAACTTCCAATTTCAGTTTTTGGGTACATAACTACTAACTAAACTAAAATAGAAAGAGTTCTATAATGCGATCTATCCCGTAAACAAAGTTTGCAATGAGTGAGATTGTCAATTCGGCAACCTATTGACTGTGTGGTTAAAATTATGGAACGCAAAACAGGCGTCTTTTGATTACTCCACGTTTATATTGTAAAATCAAAATCATCTTCAACAGATAAGAAAAGCACTATTTAACATTTTACTTACCATAAGAACCTACTTTCAGAAAACCATTACGAGTACCTAACCTTACACAAACGTACACATTGGCAATAAAAGAAGATGTTCATAAATATGAATCAGCATTCAACAGTGTCGGGGGTCGTTTTAATGAATACGATTATCGCTGGACGTTGGGCAACGAGCCGCCATTCGACCTCCTGGACTGATTCCGACTGTTGCTTTACATTTTACTAATACATTCTGAAGTGTATTAATTAGGATTTTGATTAGGTTTTCGTGTAATAAGCAACTAAATGGTAATTTTTGAAAAAAAAAATATCCTCGGTATTATTTCACTTCGCGCGGTCCTTTTGCGGAGAAACGCCAAGAAATGCACGACTGTAGGATTAAGGCGTTCATGATTTCAGATTGTGTTTTGTTTATTAATAATAATCATACAAATCTTCAATAAAAACTGGGCTTCTCCCAGTTGCAAACGTCCCTTTGTGCCTATTGGCCTAGTTCTGTTCTGTCTCCTGTTTGATATTGAGAGAAATGGAAAATATCTTTATTTCTTACTTCTCCGCTGTTCTTTTCTGATTCATTTCCTTGCGGGATCCAAGACAGTTGAATCGTTTTCTGGGACTCGTCAAGCTTCATTGCTTCGGCGCTTTTCTGGTGATCGCCCTGTTGATTCTGGCTTACAGGAGTAATTACAGTGTCGTTGGAATAGTGTGGCGGACTTGTCCCAATTAAAAAATAATACTTACAATAATATGGCTTGACAGAAACTGTAAAAACATTAACACTGGTGCCAATTCTGTTGTGCACGAATTAAATTAATTTTAAGCTATTTATATCTCTTTCTCTCCAATAAAACAAGAAAGAAACATATATTAATAAGAGCTGTCAATTTAAGTTGATCTAAAATATTCATACAATTATAGTTGTCATTTCAAAACGTATTAATTAAAAACACTGCGAAGTTCAAGGGAAAAACTAATTTGACATCTCTAATTTAGTCCTTGTCTGTCGCCGTCTTTTTCTTCAGCTGCCTGGTAGTAAGAGATGCCAAATGCCTAATTTTAATTTAGTTTGTGAACAAGGGAATCGGCACCATTGTGCTCTAAAATGCGGAGGACGTGTTTTGTGTAGTAGGTACTGAGATTTCGCTGAGCTCAACTAATTCGGGGGAAAGATGACTAGAAAGATAACAGTACGGCTTATTAATAAAACTAATTTGTGTATAACATCATGGACATCGTATCATGCAAAATAATGAAAGCACCCATTGTCCCGACACAGGAATCAATCTCATAGTGGACAGCCTCTGGCACTGTGCCAAATAGGTCATCAACGTTAAGTATTGCTGAACAATACAAGTTAGAAGTCGATCATTAACTCCAAGAAATAGATATTAGTATTCTAGACTGGAACAAGCTGTAGCCTAACCGTCTGCCAAACGGCCTATTTTAAAGTTAAATATAGCTAGCTTTTGACTGTGACTACGTCCCAAGCCCGAAAAATAGCATGAGAATTGTTTTTTTGGTAATGTTCTAAATAATTATCCAACGGGTCTACAAAAACGGGATCTTCTTCGATGGTTGTGTTTAATATTCTATTGTGTCTTAGACTACTTGAGCCCAGTAGGTAATACGGGATAAAAATTCTAATCCTTTTTAAATCACTAGTATCACTTTGAGTACCGAACATGCAAACTGAACAAGTTCCTACATAGGCAAAAGGAAATCGTACACAAATCACACTCCCACCGCGGCAGTGACTCCGCCCACGTAAGAAAATCTTACGAGTACCAATGAGTCTCTAGTTACTACGCGCGCCGCTTCCTAGAGAGTTTCACCAAGCTTTTTGGCATCGTTCATATTGGCAGTGAATGTTATGTACTTATTACTACGACTGCTGTATGTCTGCACACACACACGCTTTAAATGTTTAGAGAGAGTGTTAATATGACCGCTAGAGCAAATAATAAAAATAAAATAAAGAAAAACGGAACCCCTTTTTTCGTTTGTAGTATTCAAAATTGTACGCTGGTACGTAAAGTAAAGTAAAGTACGGAACCTTTACTGTGTCACACTTGACCTTTTTTTTATGAATCCTGTATCTTTCTTTGACAACTTTGCCAAATAAGTAGTCGAACTATTGTGTGTTGTCTTCTATTTCTCAAATTACTGCACATCTATCAACTGCAATATATTCAAAAGTGAACTTATTCCAAATTATTTGATCACGGATTAATAATATATCGTCACTTATTCCATTAGTGTCGAAGAGGTTAAAAGATAATCTTATAATAACAGACCAACATCATGATTTTTTGTATTTATATCTCTCGCCTCTAACTTTCCCGCCCATGCATTAACTGCCCAGTTGATCTTGTGGTCGTAAGTGCACTCGTGGGTTCAATTTCCAGGTCGAGCAAAAAGTGGTATTGAGTTTTTCCACTGGGAATTTCTCAGTATCAGCTCGGAGTTTTGGATACACGTAAACCCGTTGACCCTGATCAGTCCCCGGTCATGTCCGATTACAGTACCATCGGACTATGAGGGTGCAGAAAGAGTGAGTGCACCTGTGTTTGCGCACACACTTGCACACTATAACATTTCCTGCATGCTTGGCTAGCCTCGATTGAGTACGCCGAAATTCGGTCGTAAAGAATAGACCTCTCGCTTCTATCAAGCATCATCATCATCATTTCAACCTTTAAATGCCCACTGCTGGGCATAGGTCTCCCTCAAGGGGGGGTTCAGCCGTAATCGTCATGCTTGGCCGATGCATGTTGGTGATCGCAGTAGCTGTTATGGTAAAAGGACGCTGCTGCCCATCCTCTGGTCAATATTCCTCTGTCGTCTTCTACGACACCCACGGGTAGAAATGGGGTGGTGCTATTCGTAACCGGCACCACACGGCCAATTCAATTTCAATTTCTATCAAGCATATTCTAGAATTTGACCATTCTCACCAATCTTGGAGCTGGAATTCGAATAGCTTTAAAATCTATCATCAAAATTGAATATACAAAATGTAATTGGTACCGTGTTAGTCCGCCCACATGAAGCGTAGCTCGTTACTGTCCTCATAAGCTATTGACTCTGGCGCAGATGGGTGATTCTTTAACTTGCCAAGGATAGGTACCATCCTTCTTCTAATCGTACTAAACTAAACGCGAAAGATTCTGAGGATGTATGTATGGATTGGATGGAACAGAACGCTTTTAATTAGTTTGATAACAAGGTCTGACCAGTAGATCGGTCGATGACTCTGCTTGGTGGTCGTCACCGCTGAATTCTCACGACTATTATTATATTCATTTTCAGCTTGTTTTACAGGTAGCAGCAAATTGGGTAATTTGTTGTTTTATAAATAGAATTTGTTGTAAATTTGGTTCGGTTTTAGGACTTGTTAATACTAGAGATAATTTTATTTTTAACTACTTTCTGTCCGCGACATTCTCTACGTAGACTTGGGAAATAAGCCAAAATCCAGTGTTAAGCTAGATCTATATCTATACGTACCTACTCCAAATTTTAGCTAATTCCGTACAGCAGTTAACATTACTCTTAGTTATTGTCCGCTCTTGTCAAATCACATGTTCTTCTTTGTTACTGCAGAATGTCTTTGGGGCTTCACAGCACACGTCATCTTTCTTGGTGTTTTAATTTAAAGAAAACTACACCTACAAATCATAGGTAGTCCCGCCTACATACGTTACTTCGAGTTTCACCGTCCGTCGTTCAGTTGTTCTTTCACCTTTGCTCCACTTGCGCGCGCAGCCACCCGCGACGGGACGCGCCATCGCGCTGCGCCGGAGTGGATTCAGCAGTGATTGAGATACTATGACTTATTATTATGGCTTCCTTTTGTGTTCTAATGAACGGTTCAGAGGTAAATGTAGATGGTGGAAAGAAATTGCGTTACGCTGGTGTTTCTAATTTGATGCGTGATCATTCACTGGGGCGTAGTAATTGCTCCCTGGTAATCGGCACAACAGATTTACATGATTTCAAGCTTAATAGAATAAACCTGACACACATGGGCCCTGACGTGCGTTTGGCAACTAAAGCTACCAAAAAATTACGGTCAAATTGCACGATGGTTAAATACCTTACCAGAGTAACTTACACCAACTAATCTTACACCAACTAATCTTACACCTTACACTTCTTCGGATTGAATTTGGAAATTTCGATTTCATTTAAGAAACTAACATTTAAGAAAGAAGTATTTACAATGACGAAAACTGTTCCTATTGTTTGTGAAACCTAACCGTATCGGTCGGTATGATACAGGAACCCACAACATATAATGCCATTGCGCACACCAATCCGTGCTATAGCACTAACAGTGACTCTACTTCACACGTTACGACGACTCATACGCACGGTATAGCGTACATAAATGTAGATTATGATAAACGTCTCGATTTTACGCCGATTTCATTCACATCTCATCACATAATGATATTTATGTAGATTGTACGAACCGTTAGTCGTAACCATTAACCGTTCGTTTTGCTTACCTCGGAAGGGTCGAGCGTGAGAATATGCAAATATGAACTAGCATTCTGAAGTTTACTGAGGAGCTAGACAGCTGAGAATTAGTTTAAAATCTAGACACTGATTTATACCCCACACTGACGGAATTCCCCACAACTGTACCTGATATTATACTACTGCACTACTGAGGAAGAGTGTTTTTTGCATGGCTCCCATAATATTTAATAAACTTCCTGACAGCATAAAAGAAAACACTCTTCAACAATTTAAAATTAAACTTAAGGATTTTTTTGATACAGAAATGTTATTATTCTGTAAGTGACTTTTTGAATGACCCTATGTGTGACATTTCAACAGCGTTGTAGTATAGACATTAGGTATGTAATATCTACTCTAGACGTGTTTAAATAATTTATTTGTACCTGACGTAATCATTTGATATCTTTATTGTTTCATAATTTTGCCCAGAATTTTTATTTATACTTTATTGATACAGAAATGTTATTATTCGTTGTGTGACTCGTTTTTTTGACATTCCAGCAATTGAATACACATTATTGACATTATTTGATACATGTAATTTTATTTTCTTTATTATTTCATAATTTTACTTAAAATGTTATTGATTAAACTGACATTATTTATTAAATTTTGCATGCCAAAACTCAGGCAGAATGTACCTGGCTCTCTATATTTTAATAACAGCTTGATGTTCAATACCTACATTCTATGCAAATAAATGATTTGATTTGATTTGATTTATAGATAAAAAAGGTTTTAAGCATTGATGATAAAGCCTTTTCCGACAAACAGATTGATAGCGTCACTAACTGCTCAATGTACGACAGACAAACTCTCAGTACTTGTAGAGACAAGACCAGTCTAAACAGGCGAACCTGCGCAAAAGTGGTCAATAAGAAACGTGATCATACAATCAATAAACTTATCACTTTAAACGTAGACGTATTAAGATCTAGACGCTGTTACAGCCATGGATCAGACGGATCAGATGAATCTAAAAAGTGCACGTCATAGACAAACAAAAAAGCACCTAACAACACTGTTATCAAAGCTTGCACCAAAAATCTAGTCTATAACCATGATCTACATTCTCACTATGTAGGTGACACGGCAAGATGTTCCGTGGGAGCATTCTGACATTGTCTCTGACTTTCACGACCATCTTAATTGTGGTGTCGCCAATTTAAATTAAATTAATTGTAATATTACAGTTCAACGATGAAGTTGGTTAATCAGATGCTTTGAGGTTGTGGAAGGCGGAAGATACCTACCTATCTACCTTCATTTTTTTAATCGCGTCTAACTTGCAATGTAATGAAGTTACAATCTTATATTCTTCTGCCATCGAATCACTTTACCAAAAAAAGCATCAAAGAATTTCCACTAGTAAAGATACTGAGCTAGAGTCCCTGAGCATTCTGCCCCAAATATCAGGGTTTGGTAACCATTCAAGAGCGCAAGGGTATTCAGCTATTTTCGTATAGTTTGAGAGTAATTTTTCTTACGCAAATATTTCATTGCTTTTGTAAGTCATTCAGTCGAGAGCTCGTATATATCTTTTACTTTTAGAATACTGCTTCTATTGTAGAAATTAAGCTGTAACCACTAGTTTGCAAATCTACTCCATCGTTAATGTTTAATAGAAAAATAGTGACGATACATAAACTATTGCACCTATCGGTAAATATTATAAACATGTTTGGCTAAAAGTTTACATATCACAAACAAAATATTATGATAATCTAACATCTCTAAACACGTCTATTTACAAAACAAGGAATAAACAACGCCGTGTGATTATGATCGCGCTGTATTTTACACTAGGTTTTTTATTAATTGCATCTATTAATTTAACTGAGCATAACCACCCATCGAGTTATGAAAACAATCTAAAAACAACCCTAAAGCTGTCATTTGTAAGTTGCAATTCCTACGATATCATGGTCATAACTGACCATCTATAAAAATCCATATATCTCCTTAAGGTTTAAATGATTTTAGACTTTATCTTTTAAAGTGTATGATTGCTTTTTACTTATAGTATGTTGTGTAAGGGGCGATAGGCAAACAAAATTAGTGTGCTGGCGTTAAACAGTTGATATGTAGCTTATGTTAATTAGACAAGGTATTAATTGTTCGTTGAATCATTACTTTTTGTATTCATTTGGTACTCTAATTGATGCCACTTTTCTATACAACACCAGTGATAAGTAATGTAAGTAAAAAAACTTTCTCGGTGTAATTCTTTAGTAAATGAATGTTTGACTTTAATTAAATTAGGCACATAAAACTTCTCTGCAAGACTTCTTCTTTTATCTTTTGACTTGGTGCTGGCTTATTACCAAGTCTCACTTTACTGGTAAGAGTAATCTTACTATACTCACTGCCGTGTAACTACTGTTCGTTTCTTTATAACTATAATCACCATGGATAAATTATCAGAAAAATATCGAAACCTCACTGCGATTACCCTGAAGAATGTTCAATTGACGATATTATAATCGTTATCAGTTTATGTGGATGATATGTTATCATATTGCCAGTACGACACTGGTTTTCCTGAAAAGACTAGGAACTATTTTCTAAAAATTGCCTTCTTTGAGTATCACAGAGTAACAATGCTGTAGGTTTAGAAACAATTTAGGTCTATATACCCAACTTTTCCATCAAAATTTACATACCGGTGATAGGCATCGGTTCATCTATTCGAGGGGTCTAGCAAAACTAGCATGCGGCCATTTACAAAGCATAGTGACATTTTGAACCTTCTTTTTACAAGAAGAGAAAGATAAGAAGAAACCTACTTGTACTAAACATGCCAAAAACCAGAAGCGTTTGAACTTCAACTGGACACTTCACACCATTCCATTTAATGCAGAAAAATCAATACCTAATCAATATTTTCCAAGATTTCCCAGACAGCATCTCAAAAAATAACACGCAATCAGAGATGTTTAACGCACCGCTACCCCCCAGTATTGCTAATTATAACCCAGCGTATAATTACTACAGTAAAACATAATTTTAATGGCAAAGTAGTGCAATATGCATGAGGCGCGCCTTCCCATGACGGACACTAACTGTACTCTGATTGAGTTACATATTTATATGTTTTTTAGTGATTGCAAGGTCAGTGGACTTTGAGACCTGAGAAGTATTACCCATTTTAAGGATTTCCAAAACACACGTCGGTTACAGCGAAGATGAAAAATTGAAAAACCATTTAATTTTTCATCTTCGCTGTAACCGACGTGTATATTTTCGCTCTTCCCAGTGTTAGTATCAATGATAAACTAAGTAAAAGTTATATTTTTAGATTCGTTAATACATTTTTATACATAGTTTGTACCCAGAATAACTACGAAAAATAATTATCCTAGTAAGAGGTTTGCCACATTCCAAAGCTTCTCACAACAAAGTACGACCACATCCTTATAACCCAGAACTAATTAAAACTAATCACAAAGATTGCAGGCTACAAGAAAATCTCCCAATAATTGTCAAAGGGTTTGTAATTAGCAACGGAGGCGGGTCATACACAAGGTAAGTCTTGGAACCCACGAAGCGTGAACTTCCGTGTGCCCAGAGTTCACACGCGTGTGGACTGCTTCTGATAGTTCAAGGCTGGGATCGTTTCACTTTTTTTTAAATATATTGTGGAGAATACGACCATAGACGAAATTTTGAGGAACAGATCCGATTTTCAAAAACAAAAGCGACAAATATAATATCGATTTGCAATCAATCCGCGCATTTAATTTTTGCGTACCTAATTATAGAGAAACTGGGAGAAATCAATGCTTCGTTCAGAAATTATGTGTGAAAACACTGAAAACATGATACCTACCTAGTGTTAACTTGTCATTATTATTTTTTTTTCTGCGAAAGAGTAAATCCGGGATAAAATTTCACTCTAAAGAGAGACGTAACAATATGACTCAATTATTTTTACATGAGTTGCCATTTTACACTAAAGAAGATATGTGTTCAATTATTTCTCATAATCGTTGATGTTAACGTCACATCTGACAACATGAAGTAACAGAGTTTTTTAAACAAATGATCTCATTCAACACGCGAGGAGCAGAAAACGTATAAGAAAACAACATCTGTCAACCGAGAAGTTATTATTGTTTTTATACAACACCGATACAGACGTATAACAAAATTTAATCAATCAAAATACATCTCTTTCATCTTCATTAAACCTGCCATTTTAAAGACACCACTTAAGGAAGCAGAAAAAGTTATGCCTTTTTTAAAACTTTTGCGGACCGCATAATATCACGTAGTTTGGTAAAAAACAATAAGATTCAAAGTATAAAAACTCCTTAACCGTACAGTTACACGACTGACTGGCTATGTGTTATACCTAGAAGAGTATTATTTTTCGTAAGAGGCGACTGCGCGCGCGCCGACCCGCAACGCCACTTCCTGTTGGGTGCTATGACCCCGAAGAAATGGTCTATAGACGGCGAACTTTGCCTTTTTATATGTTTTTTTTTGTTTTTTATTTTTGAGTTAATGGTCGGCACAGGAAATTGATTGGACATATTTTTGGGGACAATCGAAGGTTATTTTACGGTTGAGCCGTTTGCTGATGTTTTTTCTTGACATTTGGGGTGAGCTCAACACTTTTATGGTTAAACTTTAGACTAGTGTTGATGATTAAAAACGATTTAAGTATGAATAATTTCAATTAAACTCTTAGTGTGCATAGCATATATTGAAAAAAAAACAGAATAATATACAATTGTTTGCATTGAAATCTTTGTTCTACGCGTAATTTTGCTCTAGTTGACCTCTTAATACTTGCAAACACCATTTTTCTTGTAATCGCAGCACTTCACCTCTTTCCAACAAGGTCCACATCATAAAACCACGCACACACTAACAAGAAATCACGCACACACACAAAAACCGTCTACAGTACACATTGTGATTAAGAAAGTTGACCTGTAAGCAATTTTCCCATACCTCCCCTACTTACGTCGAAAGCATGAATCGATTAAACGATCCGTCATAATCGTATCCAATCGATTTTTTGTTTCTCGATAATTGGTCGTAGTGAAGCTTCCGTGTGTCTCGTTTTTTTATCGATTATGAAATAATTGATTCTAATAACGATAGTTCGTTGAATCGATTTAATTGCAGGTCAGCGATGATTTAATCAGTTTAATTATGTTTGTTAAGAGTCATCATGCTCTGGTTTTATAGGTGAAGTGTTTTGTCGATTTTTTTCTTCTCTCAAACACAGGCAGTCTTGTGACAAAACTTGGTAGAAACGGTTGAGCTGTGAAAAACAGGTAGACTTGATTGAGGGCCTCTAAGTAGCTCATGAAAAAAATTTATATGTCATAATTCGCAATACTTGATTGCCATAACGAATCAAAATTAATTATTTATTACAATTAAAAGGCACTTTTGAACACCATTTAGGATTAAAGACTATTTAGGTGATTACAGAAAAGCGACATACTTCGTTTTTTTTTTTTTTGTGGTTCATTGGTTCTTATGACTAAGACTACCCACTTACTCGTCTTTTACTGAATCTATTTGTCTACAATGTGTAGTAGAATATTAAGGCTACAAAACTTAGTGAACTACTGAAATTGCAAAATTGATCCCCATGCCAGACAGAGTTCCTTAGATGGTATAATTTTGACGTCATTTCACACACCTTGGAGCTCTATTTAAGCAAGAATTGAACCGTGGATGAAATATACATCCGTGTTCCATTTGTACTCATTTACCTTAAGTGTAGTTAGTCAAACGATAACTTTTGTTATGTTGCATGATCGTAATGATAGTCATACATCATAAGCAAAACATCCTTTTGGACTTTTCGCAATCGGCCAAAAAGGAGGAAAAAAAAGAACATTATTGTCACCTTTAAAAATGATTCATATTATTTATATGACAAAATGAATGACTCCGCTTTTTAACACTGTGTGTAAACATGCTCATTATAAAGCGATAAATAAAATTATCGCCCTTTCATGACACACCGTTGAATGCGTGACATCTCCTTACGTTACACTTATTTTAAAAACCATAAATATTCTCCATTTATCGTTGTAAATTATATTACAAAAAACTCGACCTCTTTGGTGATTAAAAAATTTATAGTTATAACAGCAATCAATGTCTCCATTTATTATTAAAAAAGAAAACATTGTCACACGTTCGCGCCAACTCGTAATTTCATATTTCGAACACCCACATCGAACCAAAAGTCCCTGCCCTCTTCACCACACGTATAATTAGGCGAAATGATCACGGACTTTATGCACGACAGGCGTCGAAAGGGCAGGACTGCGACCCGCAAATATATGACCGATTTTTCTTATACCACACTAATAAATGTGCACATAAAATCGTGGTCCGTATTTAATAATAATGTCCCTTTAATAGAATGGTCTTTATGATGAAATATCGCCGTGAAATATTTTCGCATTTGAGCGATGAATGAATCAGAATTCATTCACTCCACGGTAATCATTTTAATAGTATAGAATCATAACTTAATATTGATATTCAATTATTCTTAGAAATGTCGACCACACGCAATCGAACACGAAATCGAACGATTTATCGATTTAAAACAAAACGGTTCCAAATTTGAAACCGGCATGTTCTCCTCTCTAATTCTCTTTCCCCGCCTATAATTGACACCGACGCGCCATTCTCGGTCTCTTATGAACGAATGGGGGTGGTGTATGTTTGTCTCTGTCTGTTGTCGTTGTCACGTGCGGCTGTCAGTGCAGTGACTATTTTGACAATTATGTCATTTGGCCGTCACGGGCGTGTCATTTGGGCGACGAACGATTGTGGCCCCTGTAATTTTGTTTGGAATTGTGGAATTTTTAGGGTCGTTGACTTTGCGTTATAATATGATGTATGGGAACATCTGGACTGTGAGAAATAAGGTGAAGGGATGATTCAACGGCCTATCGCTTTAATTGATGGAATTAAGTTGGTAATGACAGCTGAATCACTGATTTTGTTAGCAGATTATGCTGTACGTCATTTTTGGCCTCTATTTGAGCCTAGCCCGATGATAATTGGTAGAAAAACTGTCAAAATATATAGGGCAAATCAAGATAAGAGAATATTCTTTCGATCCTCAAGTCTTACAAAAGCTAGATCCATGAACACTTCAACGGATACAAAATCTAAACAAATCTCTCAAGTAGTATGAATGTTTCAACTACGTGTAACCAATTTCCCGATTGTAGGAAATTCAGCATTGTTGCAATAGGTCGTGACTGCCTCGCCACCTGTCTCCATGCATTATATATGAGGTGGAGGCGCTGTGTCAAAATATTATACACTTTTGTAGACAAACCTAGTGACAGGATGCTTTTATATCGATGTTAGATATCGATATCGATATAATTGGGTTGTGCTACTGTTATTCAGGTTGTACGTTATGGCTGGAAGCCATTCTAATTAAGTAATCAATAAAGAAAGAAAAAAAAGATTTAAAATAAATTCACGCGGCCGATGTCGCGGACGTAAGCTATAGTCATATTTATATAAATAGATAATTAACTTCTTCCATTATTCAATGACCTCTGCTAGGAAGAGATGCTCCATGGTCACACCTCAGTGATTCACCTAAAAAAAAAATAGTTCTAGAAAAAATATACCATTTAAGTACTTATACGGCTCTTGTTAAAATCTCTCCTGAACGCTGTTCCTCACAAAGTTTCGCATCTTATTCGCCTTGCCTGCTTGATCCCACTCAGACGTTCTTAAGCCAAGGTTCAGAAACGAAACTAAACGTAAACTTACGCTTCAGTGGCTTCAGTCTGTCAAAAACAAAGCTTCTTTTGCGTGATATTGACGGCTCTAAGTTTAAATTTCTTGTATACAAAGTTTCGATTTTTTTTATGAAGAGTTCACAACACCATTCGTATGTAAAACTAATGACAGTAATCTCGCTCTTTTGTTTTTTCGGGTGAAGCCAAAGACCGTTCTAACACCTATACCCCAATAATTCGACAATAAAGTGAGCTAATAACCGCTCAAGTCGTACAGTTTAACGTAAGGTGGCTACCGTTAGTGGTGCGCTTACGCATGCTAATGCGCCGCGTGCGACAGACGTGCGTCGACGCACCGCCCGCCGGCTTTGTGGAGCCGACGAGACGTAGCCGCCGGTAAACCAACTGCTGTCGCTAATATTATGAAGGATTGAATATAAAACAGCCGAGCTATTCTTGTTACAATCTCCCTCGGTGAAAACCTAAGTGAAGTGAGCTATCATCCGATTGTAGCGCTTTGTAAATCTCTAGCATCGGGACCGATGATAGCTCACTTCACCTAGGTGTTCACCGAGGGAGATTGTATCAGAATATATTTATCTAAGTATTAACAGGGATAGGTGGCTCTGCGCAATGAGTTGTTAAATTTATTCCCGCATAGAATGAATCCGTATAGGAGGAAGTTTAAAAGTTGCGCCACTGACACAAAAGTTAAAAAAAGGGAATCGTCTTGGTATAGGCATGTGAAGAGGAGGAATGAAACGCATGCGACCAAGAGAGTTATGAATATAAATTTGGATGGGTGAAGAAGAAAGGGAAGGTCGAAGAAAAGATGGATGGACTGTGTGAAGTATGATATGAATGGAAAGGGAGTCAGTGAAAGCATGACGGTTGACAGGACGGAATGGAAGAAGAAGACGTGTTGCGCCGTCTCCAAGTAACATATGGCATTACGGCAGGAAGATGATGGAATAAATCCGACGTTGCCAAAATAAACAAAACATCTAAAACCTGGCCAGCATCACTAGGATAAAAGAAGTTATTAGTTAAACAAAATATACATAACTAGCTGACCCTTCAGACGTTGTCCTGTCCCTATCTACCTACCTATACCTACCTACCTACTGCCTGCAAATATATTCAAGGAATATAAAAAGTTTCATACAAACTTTTACCCCTATTTCACCCCCTTGGAGGTTGAATTTTGAAAAATCCTTCCTTAGTGGATGCCTTCGTCATATGAGGAATACGTGCACGAAATTGCAATTTTCTAGCCTTAAGGGTTTGGCCTGTGCGTTGATACATCAGTCAATCACTTTTGCCTTTTATATATATTGATAGATATGTATTTTTGGTTATTCTTTCCAGAAGAACATGGAATCATAACAAACTAGATTTTGCCTGCGACTTGTCCGCGTGAATGTCGGTTATCGCAAATGCAGACGAAGTCGCGGATTAAAAAGTAGCCTATGTCCTTCCTCAGGGTTCAAGCTATTTTCATACCAAATTTCATCGGAAGTGGTTCAGCCGATTCATTGTGAAAGTGTAACAGGCAGAGTTTCGCATTTATAATATTAAATAAGTATGGATTAGTATGGATTTTCCCATGACTTCGTCTGCAGTGTTAGTGCACCATAGCGCACTTTCGGTGAGACAAGGACGCTGCACTTTTAATTATTTTACAGAACAGCCATTTTAAGATGATTTTTATTACATTCTATTCTGTATTGTTCTGCCTACACTGCAAGGATGACGGCGAAACACGCCGGCATGTACTAATATGACAAAGACACTGTCGCCTCCTGGCGACATAAACTGAAGTAAATACGCGTCTTTGTGCCCTCAGATATATGGGTGTTCTTAAAGCATTTTGGCATATTTAAGAAATTTTTATGAACATTTTGACAAACCTTACTTATTGTCTTACCGATCGATGGTGCGATATTGACAATTGCCAAATAAAAGACATCAACGCGTCGATGGCGAAAAAAAATTATTTTATTTTTAAGCAATGGTCCTTTTTATTAATATGTATACCAGCCTACTATTATTCTACTGCAAAGTACTGTAAAGTACTGTTATTATACTGCAAAGTACTGCCTACCTCGATAAACGGGCTATATAACACAAAACGATTTTTCTAACCGAACTAGTAGTCACCAAACACAAAACCCTTTGGCTTAAGCCAGGGTTTGCTTACGACGTTTTCCTTCAACAATGTCAGTGATATTGTCGACACGGTTGGCGCAGTGGCTGAGCGATCGACTGCTGCGCAGCGTGTTGCGGGTTCGATTCCCGCCCAGGGTAAATATTTGTGTGATGAGCACTTGCGTTTGACTTGTGTCTGGGTGTCGTTTATCTATATATGTATGTATTTAAAATGTATTTGTGTATGTATATCAGCTGTCTGAGACCCATAGTACAGGGTCTCCCCAGTTTGGGGTCAGATGGCCGTGTGTGAAATGTCCCCACATATTGTTATTATTATTATTCAAAATAAACTTAGGAAGATTATTGAAAAAGTCACATTGGTATCTGCCCAGTTTCGAACTTACAACGTTACGCATAGGGAATGTAATCCAGGGATTTCGGGATTGCGGAACGCCGATCCGATGTTTTTTCGCTACATGTTTTTATTTTTTTTGGTAAGGAAGCTTAGGAACTCAAAGTATTTTTGTGGTCATTATATTTAATCCCTAATCAAATTAACTATTCCACAAAAATAAACTAACCCAAGTTTCGTTAACTTATAGAACAATAATACCACCCATCTATATTTGTAACTAATCTATCACACAACACATTCCATTCTAAAATTCCAAATAGAGAAATCGATAAAAAAAAATAACCAAATAGTATTTATGTACCATTAGGGACCCACACCACGTGACGCGACTTCCTGCCGCGGAGACGCGCGTTTCGGCGAACGAGACGCGCTGCCCGGCCGCGTTGTCGTGGCGTTAATAATAATAACCATAAGAGTTAGCGCAAACCTGTGCAATGCCGTAGGGGCGGAGGTTTCCACTGTTTTAGGATTAAAAAAACATAATTATAACTTACTGCTGTACGTTTTGACTGTCCCTTTTAAAATTAGTGGGTCATGACTTGTGTCGGTGAGGTGACAAATTAAAATTTAAAGAAATATGTACTAGGTTACAGTTTCAGGCCGGGCCAGACTGTTATAAACAAGCTTCCAACAGGGGTCACCTTGGTGGGAGGCTTGTGGAGCCCATGGTTGGTGTTTGCGTCCACACTGGTTTACAACAAGGCTCCCACCTCAGTGTGTCGTCGACTTTTTGTTTATAACGGCGGTATCCACACGCGGTTTACAACGCGCGTCCGTCCACAGAGGTTGTTGAAGGTTAAACGAATTTTTGTTGCAAACAAGTGTTTACACTGTTGTAACCGGCACCGGTGGCGACCGATGTGGAGGGCTTGTTTACAACCGTCTGGCCGGGGTTTTATATGGGACTGTGCCACCCGAAATAAAATTATTATTATTATAATAACTGACTAGCACTTTTCCCGCGACTTCTTCGCGCGTGAATTTTTTACAAATCCTTATTTTTTATACAAAAATAATAAAAAAAATTGTATAAAATCACGAAGCTTGCTATTGGTAAAATAATTTTATAATCGGTTACGTATACGTACAGACAAAAAATCTTTTTTTTTATAGATTATAATAATGTTTATTGTTGAATAAATACGATGGTTTAATTTATGCATATCTTAATGTCTTCTAGAAATAGTCTGTAAAATGTTGCACGTTTTGTTATGGATAAATAAAGGGAAATATTTAATATACGAAATTATAGTTAACGAGCGCAGTACAGTTGATGAAAAAAAAAAGAAGAAAAAAAAGAAAAAAGAAAAGATGAAAATCATGCGTGAGAGTAAACTTTCATTGAAATAACGTCATAAATGACAATATCCATGTTTAAAAGCACACAAAAATGGTTTGCTTATCTCTATTTCATGACGGTTCGGAAATACGATAAGTAAAGTGTGATTCAAAGTAAATTGGAACTAGAAGAATTAAAGTAGTCTTCATACCTTTTTTTATTCCGGGTGGAAAATCCTCATGGATGCCCCCCGCCCTGAAGGAGAGCGGAGGGATCTGTCAGACACTTTCTGACTAAAAACAACCCAGTATTCCCTTCCACAAATTTTCAAACCCACGCCAACTTAGGAAACATAATAAAGATGTTACGAACCCAAACTGCCCTATAAAACCGTGTAGTACAACAAACAGATAAAATCGTGTCGTACAACAATGGACGCATGCGTCGGCGCGTGCTGGCGACGTGACCGCGCGTCACACGCGGCGCGAATACCCGCGCGACTAATGAGCACGTGTGGAGTCGCCCTTAGTTAACCTTCAACGTGACGGTATTACTACGAAAATATAATATAACGTGATATTTTTATGTTAATTTATATCATTGGACTACTGAAGGCTGGATTGACTCTTTACTTCTCATGTTCTGTCGTTGGTCTGTAGTCATATTCTGTGAAAATCTCCCATGGTGGATAAAGGTGAATTAAGCTATTAATTCTAGTATTAGGTGGCTTATTTTAAGCTTAGTTTACAAAAACAACATTTAAGGAGATTTTTACCGGACAGACGATGACGAGACCGGCGAGAAAATCTCAAACCTCCTCAACACTTCATGACTTCACTGAGCCATCAGAGAGACTTCAATTTGGGCCGCGCTACTGTGTCAGACCAAGAAAGTTTTTAATAGTCTTCGCACTCAAGTTGGCCGCGGTAAAGAGAATCTCCATAAATGGGGGGTTCTCGTTGCGGGATCCAAGACAGTGGAATCGTTTCTCTGGGACTCGTCGAGCTTCATTGCTTCTTTTACAGGCAGGTTTTGGGAATAGAGTGGCGGGCTTATCCCATTTAAAAAAATGCCTTGTTACCTGCGTACCAAAGGACTTAATGTCTGGGTCTGCGGATGACGTTGCCGTACCTGAATTCTGGGTTAAACAGAAAACCTAAGAAAAATATATTTACTGTAGACACTCTATCGAAGGACCTTCATTGAACTAATCTTTTTAATATAACAGATTGCATTATTTAAGCCACTTTTGCAAATTTTAATACAACCATCTTCATGATATTTTCCTTTCAACTATGAACTTTAGCCATTTGCACTTTTATCACTGACCAAAAAGATTTTAACTATAAATGTTCCTATTTCAAAAGCTGTTACTGTCATCTTCCCATAGACAACCGAATATTTTATTCTAATAGTCTTCATCCTTGCTATTAAACCAGCTTTTTTTAAGTTCTACAGTACCTTACTGAGTTTAGTTCTGAAAAAACGAACCAACCCTTCTTCCACTTCCACATCAAAATTTATTCCATTTTCAAAGTAATTGTAATGATTTTGTTAATTTTAAATATATTCAGTTTGGGATGTATATTGAACTGTTTTTGCTGGATATGTTTTCATATTCGTTTGTCGTTATTAATTTAGTTACGCGTAGTTAGTTAGTGCGGGTTAGCTCATTTTAGGAGAACTAAGCTGACTTGTAAAAAGAAACAATTAGTATGATACAGGCCAATCGTCTCAATAACAATCGATCATTCGCATCAGTGGCCCTCACCCAACGGAAACTAACCCAATAGACCAACCTTCAACAATCACTTCATTTTATGCTTTTTCTTGTAACCGAAAAAAAAAAAACAACTGTGTCTCGGCACGCGCGAGCTCGCCGTTTGCGTACGCGCATCGCATCTTAACGCGCTAGAAAGAGACAACACTACAACAAGGTCACGAAATAGAACGAGACAGCCATATGATTAATGAGTACGACCCGTAACCAAGAAATGCAGTCAAATTAGGAGAAATAAATATTGGAGTTGATGCTTTAGAAACATGTGATTTGGTATGAAAATGGTTTTAAGCAGTAATGTATTGTAAAATTGTAAGCATTTCTTAGTATACAGTTGTCGTGTGCCGTTTATTATGTCAGTCAGGATTGTGATGTAAACAGGAAGCTTGAAAAATATATTCCTTATAGGTTTCATAGGTGTGTGTGCCTGTACTTTGAATTTTATACTAGGTTATTGCTACGTAATAGAGAGAAAACGAATTTAAACATTTCTCATGTTTTAGAAATCCTCCTTGGATCACAAATAATGGTTGCAATTTTTATATTTGAAAAAACGGAACTGTATAACTGGCTGGAAAAAGTGTTTACCAAACAATTTAAATAACAGTTTGTCAAAAAAATAATTGTTTATGGTTCTTGCTTTTAAAATTGTATGTTTATCACTTCCTCACCGACTTTTCATAGAAATACAACTCCACAACATTCCTCTTCAAGAATTCCGTAAACTGTTGGTTTTGCATGTTTTACGTGCACATCTTAGCTTTCCATACATAAAATAGATTATAAAGTTGGTCGGAGAGGCGTTGTCGATGCGTTTGGAACGCAACGCACAATGCGTCGCCGTCGGCCAGCATTTACTGCGAGATACTAAAGTTTATTACATACTGAAACATGAACATATGCGATGGTTTGTATGGAACGGTTTGAGAAGCAAACTGAAAGCGGGTAACGGGCCAGTGGAAAAAAAATGCTATTTTAAATAAAAGGATGGAAAGATATTGGTTCGCATGAATGTTGGTTATCGCGGACGCAGATGATGTCGCTGATTAAAAAGTAGCTTAATGTCCTCTATTGATGTTTACTTCATTCCAAATTTCATCCAAATCGATTCTGTGGTTTAATCGCAAAAACACAAAGTCAAAAATTCATGAATGGTAAAGCCATGATTTATGAAACAGACTTTCCAAATTCCAACCTTTCATTAATTTTCACTGTAGTTAAACATTTTGCTAATTCTAAATGATTAAAGTCTGTTTTAGATAATATTTACATTATGTGAATTATCAAGGATCTTTTCGAAAGCTGCTTCAAATCAAGAGAAATATCCATATCAAATAAAATCAAAAGATCACTCATTTGACTCACTGACTAAATAAAAGTGAAATCGCTAAAACTGCTAGACATATATATATATATAACTGAAATTTGGCAGAAAACTTTATAAGTAGGAGACGACAACTAAGAACAGACTTAGTGACAGACTTAGTGACAGACTTAGTGACAGACTTAGTGACAGACTTAGTGACAGACTTAGTGACAGACTTAGTGACAGACTTAGTGACAGACTTAGTGACAGACTTAGTGACAGACTTAGTGACAGACTTAGTGACAGACTTAGTGACAGACTTAGTGACAGACTCAAGTAACACGCTCAAGTTACGCTTTCACGGCTAAATTACTGAACCAATGTTAATGAAATTTGGTGTAGACTGAGCTAGAACCGTAAAAAAGGGCTTAGGCTACTTTTTAATCCGCGACTTCGCCTGCATTCGCGATAACCGACATTCACGCAGACGAAATCGCAGGCAAAAGCCAGTAATAAAAAACCTACCAATAAAGTCCTCACAGCTGCTTCACAATCCCCGCTACCGCTTTCATCTTACACCATTCAAGAGCTTTCGTTTCCGCCAACATAGCTCGGCCGAATAAAGCGTCGGTTTATGCATTTCGGCAGCTTTGCTGTTTTATTTCGCGGCGTTTCTCAGAACTGAGGGAAAAAATGCCTTTCGCAGACACACTGGAGACCCGATTGCTTGTAGTCCTCCGATTGTGGCAGAACATGGAATAGGTGGACGTTTGTGTTGATGTTAGCAGACCTTTGTGGAATGCCGAAGAGTTTTGAAGTAGGGAGGTATAATAAAAACATACTATAAATAATATAGTGCCGTGATGGACCAGTTAGGGGTTCCCAACCCTTTACTATATGCGCCTCCCTTCGCTCACTTTCATACAGAATTATTAGGACCCCCGCCTGCCTGATATGTTCAAATTACAAGAAGCTGACAACATGTACCACGTACTCTGATTTGAACGTATAAGATTTGCTCCATTATTACAACCATTGATAAAGGGCATTTTGTTTCTAATAAAACTAACATACATTTTTAGAGCCACCGAGCCCCCCATGGGTTACTCTACGCCCCTCAAGTGGGGCGCGCCCCACTGATTGGGAACCAATAGGCTAGTATCAATGTGATTTTTTCAATTTATATAGTTACAATGTACTTTCTGAGATCGTAAGGAAACCTGAACTTGTAATTGATATAAGTCTGAAATCGCCAAGTCTTGAGCAATCTTGAGCAAGTATGGTGATCAATGCTCGTGAGAATAGGCCTTTGCCGTACAGTAGAACAGTAATTGGCTTGTATTATTAATATGAATAATAATCATCATCATATCAGCCTATTGCCGTCCACTGCTGAACGTAGGCCTCCCCCAGAGATCGCCAACCAACCCGTTCTTGGGCAGCCCGCATCCATTCGTTGCCAAACTTCTTCTAATCGTCGGTTCATCGTGTAATATGAATAATAAGAGGTTGTTATTATCATACTGCACAGCAAAGAACCGCTGCAGTAGATTTGAACATTGATCACCGTACCTAATCAGTACATGTTGGCGATTACGGATATACGGCAACCCACTAGCAAAAAAAAAACATAATCAATTGCTAACGTGACGTTAAATTACTAAAAGATCTAAATAATTAGTTATTTAATCTCGAGTGAGCATTAGACCCTAACTTTTTGGCGCTAGTCGACTTATAACCGCGTTGTTCTTTTATTATTTCAGCCTCAGCGTCTTACGCTAGAGCTTCCGAAGTGAATATGATGGCGTATTCTTCGCTGGACAATTCGATGCATTCACATTTTTCGTCTAAAAAACGTTTGAAACTGTTACTTCTTCTAAAATTCCCCGTTACAAACTCAAAGACAAATACGGTTTACATGTTTACGCTCAATAAAAGTACAATATCCACAATCAGTAATCGTATCAGACTTACAAACAGAATATACTTTAAGCCGAAGCCCCGTACAGCCATATGATTTAAATTCAGCCAATAATTTTAACATGACCCTGTATCGCGATCCGAAATAAAAGTCTACATACGCACGACAATAAAACGAACTGGCCACTGTCCGGAGACTATGAGACAAGACTTAAAAAAAAAACGACAAAATTGACCACGCACTTGGAATCGAAATGCAAAAAAAAATATTTTGCTAGAAAGAGACGGCGGTATTAAAGTTATACGAGATGGAAAGGGAGGAGGAATTTAAATTTAGAATGCATCGCATGCTCTTCGACATCCGTCGGCGCAAAAAATCGATGCTGCCATCTATTGGTAGTTAGTGACACTACTGCGGGTTCAACGATTGATTGGGGGCATTTGATTTTAGGTCGCTGGTTTTGGCGGTTCCTGGTTTTGAATATAAAACTTTATTATAACTGGACTTGGCAAAAATAAAACGCATTTGTTGATTCTGAACACAGTTGTGCATTGCTTACTTCTTTGATTGAACTCTTGTTATTCCTTTAGAAATAGGTAGGTACTGCTGGCATAGAACAATCTTTGGAGAAAAGTTCGAACTCACTGCGCCATCTCCGTTTGAGTACCACAAATCCATAAAGAAACGGTCTGAGGCCCGTTTGCGCCAGGCGGGGTTATCTTTTAACTCCGAGTTAATTGCCAACACGGACTCATTACCAAATGCTCAGAAATAAATGATTCTTTACTTTACGTATGACATTTTGTAATTTAACCTCGTGTTTGCAACCAATTCCGAGTATTTTGCGCTAATGGGCCATAACTATCAAACACAATAATACCTTTTTAATTTATTTTCCGGGCTCATGTATTTTTTTTCCTAAAACAGTAGCGACCACATCTAACGGTTACGAACCTGGCATTCAGAAGCAATCGATCGGGAAGTATAAAAAATAAATAAATGATAACGCCATAATGAGCCAATCGATCATGCTTGTTATGACGCGGTGGTCCACTCCTGCGCATGTCATTAATTAGATCGCCATCATTATGGGCCTAATGATCTGTTGATATTAATGAATTATGTATTTTATTAAATCTTTTAGGATGAGATGGCTTGTGTACAAATTCCTATGGTGTCCTAATTTGAACACTTAATTAGTTTGTTTGTTTGATATTTTTTTAACGGTGGACCTAATAAAAAAGATGCTGAAAACTGAATAAGGTCAGATGAGAGATGAGCTCTTTTTGAATTTCTATCTGCCTTAAGTTTATCTGTGTTCCTAATGTCAAAGTCAAAGTCAAAGTCAAAGCATTTATTTCAATTAAATCATTTACAGGCACTTTTGAATTGTCAAGGAGTCGGTCAGTTAGTCAGAGAGTTGAAGCTAGTTGCTCGTTCCAAAACGTAGGTAGGTCTCTATGGAGAAGAACGAGCAAGAAACTCCACGGACACTCTTTTAAATAAAGTTTTACAAAGTCTGGTTACATGATTCTTGTTGCTTCTATATGTGAAAACTATGAAGGTAATCTAACAATACAAAACACAAAAAAGAAGCAAGATAAAGTGGCATCTAATCCATGGCAGATAAGAGCTGACCAATCTCTACTGACAGCGCCCGTTCACGAACATGACGCGTGAATCAGCACCATTTAGCTCAACCATTTTGAAGGGAGCCGAATGATCTAACACACGCGCCACCATCAGCGAGACATTTGAGCGAGCATGACAATACTCCCAACCGCCATGTTAATTTTTGTCAAACATAAAGGTACTAATATACTTAGTAAATGGCTCCATGGTATTCACATTTACAAAATTGAAATAATGCTGCTAAATTATACAAAACTAAGGTTTCCAATGTATATTATTTTATCATATGAAGTGTGATAAGTTAATAATTTAAAAATATCTATATATAAGAAAATAACGATACTCGTTACTCATGTCAATAGAAAAAGGGGTAGGAAACATCCTTTTCTTCCAATTTGGAAATTCCCTAAACTGGCTGTGGAGCAGGACCAGCATTCAGCCAAGCATTTTTATCATTGATGTAATCTTCTAACTTATAATATGCTTGTCTACATAGTGTGCGTTTAATACATGTTTTAAATTGTTTTTCATTCAATTGTAGAATATCAAGTGGTATTTTATTATAGCATTTTACACAGTACCCCATAAAAGAAGTATGTACTTTTGACAATCTGAAGCTTGGCTGATCTAATTTGTTCCTATTTCTAGTATAAACATTATGTCTGTCACCTATTTTATTAAAAAGATGAAGATTTTTTCGAACATGCATAATGTTTTCATATAATTATATATTGACAAGGTACCGTCATGATGTTAATCTGTTTAAACAATTCTCTTAGGGCCGTAAGATCAAAAGCAGTTTATACTACAGTTTTTGTAATCTATCGATAAAGTTTGACCCATGGTTTAATCTACCGTCGTAAGATCAAGTGCAAAATATGAACAGATCAGCTAAACTTCGATTAGTCTTGTTCATATGGCAACATTCATTAGTATTTTCGAATTTTGTTCATTCATTCATGAACATAATGGCAATGTTTTGTCTGTTTCACATTTGAGTTTTGACGTTTTGTTGATTTTTGTTTACTTCCTCTATTCGCAGCTTGTTGTATGTGGTCCGTGCGTGGTATTTGTTTGTTTGTTTTTGCTGTGGTAGTAATAAAAACCTTAAAAAATTACTGTAATTTAAAAAAAAGAGGGAGCCTAACTTTTCGATTTTCGAAATAGATTTACTAGCTACTTTAGTGAAAAGATATTCCAATGTTTTGGACAATAAAAAACTGATGTAGTAAAATAATCAGTTATAGGAGGACACTTGACAAAATTAGCCGAAGATTTCAATAGTACTTCTGGAATATGCCAGAAATCAAAACCACGATAAAAACGATAAAAACAAAAACAACAAAATGCAACAAAGCAACTTCACAACTTAACGAATAGGCACAAAAAAACTATCAGGTAGGTACGCAAACTGTTACAAAACATTTTACAACCGGGCTGTCATATTGAAAGAAACACCCACCAATAGACAGAGTTTAATCCACACGTGGGAGTTTAACCGGACTGTTGGGTCAGTTTAAAATAATCGTTAGTTTAAACTGTCTATGGTCGATCAACTACGAATGATCTTAGGAAACAATCGAAGACGGGGGATTAAACTTTATTTCGTGGTTTAAACTACGATTGATCTTACGGCCCTTAGAGATTCGCGTTTGCGGAGATTATAGATTGCCCTGACAGCCCGCTTTTGCGAAATAAAAATAGAATCCATATCTGCAGCCCGTCCCCATAGCAAAATACCGTAAGACATGATACTATGAAAATAGCTAAAATATACTAGCCTAGCGGTATCCACGTCTGTCAAATGCCGGATCTTTCTGACTGCGTAAGCGGCTGAACTTAACCGCCCTGCAAGAGATGTTAAGTGTATGTTAATGTTGATGTTAATGTTCCTATTGGTAACTGTAATAAAATATTGTAGAACCACAGGCAGAACTAGTGCATCATAAAATTTTAAAATTTTAATAAAAAGTTGCATATACCTGCCAAAAGATAAAAGAACTGGCCATTTAGCAAAAAAAAAACATAAACTACACTACATCATTTCAAAATTAGAACGTCTATAGAAAAAAGTTTTAACTAAATTATCATCTTACGTACAAAGTGGTCTAACCCAAAAATTTACAAAAAATTTCGTCGTTCACGTTGATTGATTCCTGTCATTCAATATTACTGGTACGGGTTCTACGATTCTATCCCTGAACTTTTAGTTAATGGACACCCATTTATTACGATTGAGAGATATTCTACTTTCTTGGGTGGGTTTCTACGAATATTTTGAGTACGTATAGTCGGGAACATACCGAAATATTTTGGGATATTGTTCTGTTGATTGATAAATAGTTTGCATAGCGTGACCACCGTTTTCTTTATTTTTAATCTATGCAAGCTCTTTCAGACTTCAATAAACAATATGGATAAAGAATATAAAAGTAAAGATTAAGCACATTATGCGTATATCAGATTTTAGTCAAGAACAAGACGACGCGCGACGTGTAGGTATTATTTTTCGTCATTTGAAAAAAGAACTTTTCAAACTAAACAAGAGTTACAGTACGGTCAACGTAACTTGGCGCGTCTGAAGTTAGCCGATTAGCTGCGCAGTAGACAATTTCGTTCCAAAAAGTTCCATTGCGCAGCCAAACAGCTAACTTCAGACGCGCCAAGTTACGTTGACCTTATTGTACTTATTAAGCTAAATAAAAACTGAGAAAAAAGAGTCTCGGCTCTTTTCAACAATACAAGCACTTGACGCCGTAGCTTCCGTCCGTCGCACTGGGCACGCGCATGTCCGCTTTATCGCCGCCACTCAATTACACTACGATAACGCGCGACTCCGGTTACCGACTAGACCGGTGGTCTTTTGTGTATGATATTAACTAATTGTATGGAAACGTGATTAGTTTTAATCGGTTTATGTGTTTTAGTATCTGTGGCAATTTTTATGATATTGTGTTTGTTATGTTGGCACTTCACTTTGCGTATTTGAGCAAATATTCGTCGTATTTGGATAATACAAAAACGATTTCATTTCAATAATCATAGGGTATATATTGTATTAACCAAGTAACGCAATTATTTGTACAAATACGCGAAGTGAAGTGTTACCGTAATGTTGCGCAGTAGTGACTTGCTATGTCGGAAATTAATAATAATTTGCAAACTAGGCTGTCGATTCTGTAAAAATCTCCCTCTATGAGGTGACTGTGAGGTGAACAATGCCTAGCATGACGGATGACAATTCACTATAAGATCACTCAACATTTATTCATTGAAAGAGATTTTGTACAGAATAGGCCAGCTTAACCATAAACAATCTTAAAGTCGATTCCATGTACTTACCACAAATGGCCAAATACCGATATACCCTTATGCTACTAAATTTTAAGATGCCGTTAAATTTCGTACTGTCACTGTCACTGACATAAAGTGATAGAGACAGCGCAAGACTTAAGCATCTTTACATAGAGTAGCGTATAAGTATTTGGCCATAAATACCACAGTGGCAATTATTAAACTTTTTCTTAATTGTACTGAACTGTAATAAAATGGGTGGGAAAAAATAGGTAATAAAATGTTAACTAGATTATCTTCTTTTTTTTTCAAAAGTAGATTCTAAAATATTTACGTAAAAAATATACCTACTCAACATTATACCTACATAAACCTAACTTGCTGACAATCTAGGTCTTAAACACCCAAGTGTTTAGCCAGGTGTCAAGCCATCCAGGTCATTACCTCGGTAATAAAGTGCCCACTAAAAGCTTTATTAGATGTTGTTACAAAGAAATATTTCTCGACAATGCGTAGTGAGGTGACACCACGGAATCCGGTAGTCGATGCTTATCGCAAATCTCGACAAATGACTAATAGTAAAAATGTCGCGAGCGACAGTAAATGTGTTTTAAATAATGATATGGATTTTGTTTTATGTGTGTAGGATGTGAATTATGTGGTTAATAATAAGAGAGGGAGAAAAATTAATGTGTACTGTGATACTGGAAGCTAAAGAAATGATGTATTGTGTTTTAGTTGTAATTTTTTGCATGTCACGTATTTATTAGTGGTTAGTCGATTGACAAGATAAACCCTTTATTAAATAATACAATTATTTAAAGTTTAGTCATTGAATTTAGATTATTTTATGCATGTGTCTATATTGTATAAATCTCATTGGTGAGAGACTCATTGGTAGTCCACAGCTTGGCAGGTCTTTTTGATAGCACTGCTTGAGCATACTTAAAACACCTTTAGTCAGTTCCATCAAAGTTATCTTCATCATCATATCAGCCTATTGCCGTCCACTGTTGAACGAAGTTATCTTAATACCAAGCGAAATGAATATGCAGTCCAAAATAATTTAATTTAATTTCATTCATATTATTCCCAAGGGCAACCAGAAAAGTCACAGTGTCAAGTACCTACGTAACCAATGATACAAACATTTAAAATATGTAAATAAAATGGACATCACATCAAAACAAGTTTGCCAATGAATTAATAAAAAAGACACACCCAGACCGCTGACAAGTGCTCTTAATCTCCACGGTACAACTCGTCATTAATTATCGATAGAAAAAAACATCGATAAGTATTAGAAAACTAATGGAGTAAGACCTGCACTACAGGAAGCCTTTTCCCGTCATTTGTCTTGATGACATTTGACATCAGTCAACCGAGTAGTTGATACCTGAGTGACGTTTTTGTAAAATTATTTCTAGTGGTTTTGTGTATTTTAAGGATAAGCGTAGATTTTTTCAACTCTTAATATAATTAATTGTGTTAGATGAAAATATTCCTTTTATTATAAAAGAATGTTAAAAAATATGAACAGTAAAATACAGTAGATATGTTAATACGTTTCGCAAAAAATATTACGATAGTCTTCGAGAAATTAAAGTCATAACCCTGAATTAATAAAAAAAATGGTAAATCACCAAAAAATAAATTATATTCTTCGTTCCATTCCATTAAACGTAAAAAAAAATCAACCATCTATTTAAATTCCCAGTTGATAAATTACCATTTTTTATATCGACACACCGCATCACTAAAAGTGAAGTTGTTTGTTTTGCCGGTAGCAAGTAGTGTCGCCTTGATAAATATCCTTAAAGATTGTTCGGACTCCTCGATAATTTCTCTCGGAACCTCACACTTTAATCCACAACGTAATTCTTACTTTATCTCACAACAATAAAGCTGATAATTCTATAGCAAACTCTCGTTTCTCGGTTGAAGATATATGATGTTATTTATGATACCCTCATAGTACGTGTTTTATAGTTATTTGATAAAACACTATCGTGATTATTTAGCTTGACTTTGTGACTGGCTGAATCTATTTTGTTTATTTAACATGCCACTAATATTATTCTTGGATTTTATCTACGTAGTATACGAAAGGTAATACTAATAAACAATAAGTATAATGTTACAACTGTCTTACTGTGATAAATAGCAAATAAGTTAAACAATATTATTATTATGGAAAAATATAACATATTTCAACAAAAATATTGCTCCAATGTGCCTGAAGCCAACATTCAAATACATCATAAAATATTTACAAAAACTCGCAACAAACTTGGATATGCAGTTTTGCAGAAAAACAGTGACAACTTTTCACGCTAAACGCATAAACCTCTCTGTTACATGGCGAATAAAAAGTATCATAAAATATTATTGTACTATCGCCACAACAAGTCATGGCACGTCAATTTTCTCCACTCGGTAAAAACGTGTAGCAACATTGTATCACAACAAGCACAATCGGCTCATTTTCATTTCTTTTTTTCCAGGAAAAAAATGGCGCTCGCTCACACCGCAAGACAGGCGGCCGTTCGTGGAAGAAGCGGAGCGTCTCCGAGTTATCCACATGACCGAGCATCCCAACTACAAGTACCGGCCTCGGCGGCGGAAGCAGAACAAGACGCGGCCGAACCAGCCCTCCACGCCGGCCAGTGCGCCGCCGGCCACCTCCGTCGCCCTCGGCTCGCCCTACGCCACCGGCACAGACTCCCCCGATCCTCGCTTCAGCCACAACCCTGGAGCCGGCTTCTCTCCCTACCGAACCTCGCCCCTCGCATCTGACTTCCAAAACAACCAGCAATTCAACGGCCATGTCCAAACACCGGAATCTTCCCCCGCAAGGTCTCCTGAACCTCAAGGAAGAAGGAGCGCCCCCGCTGAAGCTCCTCTGCCTACACCAGACGCATCTCCAGTCGAAAATGAAAAAGAAAATTTTCAATATGAAGAGAGGAGGCGGGCGATAAATGCCTCCTCAATGTCTGACTCATACTCTCCCTATAAAACTTATAGAAACCCAGGATCCTTCTCGCCAGCGCCCGTAGCCGCTATGGGCATGGCTAACGGAATGTACGTCATGTGCACGCAGAGGACTTTGACTGAGCAGCCGCCGCTGGTAACAGGGACGTTCTTCCCGCCGGTCGCGACATCGCAAGATCAGCAAGCTCTAGGCACATCTACACCTAGAGTGTCCAACGCCCCTAGTGGCCCAATGCCAACTGAATACACTATTCAGTATCATCCTTTCGAGCCGTATGAACAGATGTATAAAACTGAGGACTCTTACGTGTCTCATTATCCTGATCAGCCAAAAACTGAGTACGACACGGGCGGCAGCTACTTCTCTGAGGAGCCACCGTCGAACCAGCAACAGGACGGGGATGGGAACTATATGAATTCTCGTCCAGAGATAAGGACTGGCTCTCCTGAGTCTGACGTAGATGCTCGGGAGTTTGATAAATACTTAGATTATGGAACTGAAGGACCGATGGATCAGCATCAGCAGCAGCAGCAGTACCGGTATGAGCAGCAGCAGAACTTCCGCGCCCCGTACTGCCCGGAGCAGGCGCCCGGCCCCGAGTACTGCTCTGAGCGGATGCAGTACCCTTCTCCTTACGCCTCCGTGATCGCTGGAGCCCCTCCTACTAACTACGCTCCCAGCGCTCCCGGCTCTGACGCCAGACCCGAGGATGAGTTCAGCGTCATCCTAGCCGGTGTTCGACAGACTTGTTACAGCAATTGACTAGAAAGGACTGATATGGGGTAGTAAATGGACTCTTCCTAAACTGTAGCCCAAAGAGATGATTTTCTTCCAAATGTAATATGGAATGCACGATGAAAAAGTTTGCCCAGCGGATAAAGTGATATTGTAAGAATTTGTTATACTAAAATTAGGCACAAAATGTATAACCTTACGTTATAAATCACATAAGTTGTATACCGCGATGACAAAGTGATGTAACTCAGATTTAAATATTTTTTTAACTAGCGCAACCTTAGCGATTTTTGTAATTTGTGTAAAACTTTTCAATTATTTATTACACTGTGAATAAATTAAAAAGGAGAGTAACGTATTTTAAGTGAATTTATACAATTTATAGGACAATAAAAAATTATTATAATTATAAAAGCGAAACCGCTTGTACTCATGTTTTAAGTTTCAAAATTGTCTGTGCCTTGTAGAGTTTGTATAAAATATATGAAATATTAGCGGCAGCAATTTGTGACAGTGACTGTTATAACTAAGAGTTTGAAGATAATTATAATAAATAACTAATGTTTATGTGGATTGGTGCTATGTGAAGAGGTCCTAAAATATTTTTTGTACGTCCAAATCCGTATACCATAGAGGTAGCGAAAAAAGCGATTCCTATGTAAAAGATTATTTATTTGTAACTATTTTTGTATATTTCGTAGATAAAAAACTAAAAATAATAAAAAGAGCTTCGAATTAAATGAAATATAGTTCTTCCAATAAGCCTGTAGATATATATTTTAAGTCGTATTTTTATATTGTTTTAGTTATTTTAATAGAAATACTGTTTCTGTATAAACTGTTAGCATATTTTAATAAAGAAATATCTCATAGCTTATAATTATTTGTACTAAAACTATACCTAGTTAAATTGTTTTTAGTTTACGCTGCAATTCTTTAGTTTAGTAATGAAACACTCGCACTGCGAAACTAAGTTCTTCCTAATTGTAAGAAAATTTATAAGGAACAATAAAATTTTATTCATATGCATTTTTGATTTATTATTTACCTCGCACCCTGTATATACATGACGATAATATCGTATTACGGAATATACATAAAAAAGCAACAAAATTTCTTGACACGTACACAAAACTTGACAAATTCATTTCATTCAATATCTGAACCAATGTTCGAACAAAATCCCATTGCATAATACCGCAGTCAGTCATTCCACGCATTCAAAAGAATCGCATATTTATTTTATGCCTCAGATAACCATCGATTCAAATTAATGACACATTTAATGATACATTACCATCACACACTACACTTGCCAAACGCTAATAGCAACAAAAACAAAGCGAAAGCGGTATAAGTCCAAATAAAATTAAAATTACTAAATAATTTGCGAAGGCAGGGGTGTGCCCGTGCGGCCCGCGGGCGCTCGCGCCTGTAATTACGAAACGGGCCGCGGTATCACGCCCCTGCAGAGAGAACCACGGCTATTGATGTATTGACGTTTTGAAGAGAACACAGATATAAGTACACAAGTGAAGATTTCAGTTTGTGCAGTATGATTTCGGGGAACTTTTGGGAGGTATAATTGAGTTATTTTTCATTGCGGGCTATTGATTTTTATGCAAATTTTTATTTATATGGAATGATGTTTATCTCGTGCAATACGCACTTAAATAAATCTTAAAAATATGTAAAGATTTTACAGAGTTAATGAAGTGAGCGATCCACACATTATTATTACTGTAATAATAGAAATTGACGATCTACTAAGGGTGCATAAGACACAAAGATTACAAAAAAAAATACAACACTGCTTATGCGAACAGCAAGATTACCGCATTACAGTTAAGTTCCTAGCGTACAAGTGATCCAGGAAGAAATCTGATAAGTCAGAAGATAAAACGTGGTAAGTATGCAATATTTTCATAGGAAAAACAAAAGACATTCATGAATAACATTTATCATCAAGATGAACCAAAGGGTAGGTAGGTAGAAACTTCGAGCTATTTCAATTCAAATTATATTTCTAGTAAGTTACTTGTTTACAAAATAACATTAAGTTTTTTATTTTTATTACTTAGTAAAAAAAACAACGTATGGAAAGAACATTTTTCTGGGTTGTGTTCAGTTTCCCAATGCGTAGATTTTGGCGCGAGGCTGTTATAATACGTGATAATTAAGTTTTATTCTCTCTTTTGCAGTTTAATCCTCGGGGACATCTCGATTCCGTCATGCTAATCTAATATATGATATTATTTTATTTGTTTGGTAAACATTTTGAATTTTGAAAAAAAATGTTGGAAACCCGTTCAGGTTAGCAATTTTTATCGATATAATGAGAGATACCAGGAAACACTTATATCGAGTACCTACTACTTAATATTGGAGTTATTTTCTGATTATTTATTTAACAGACTTCAAAAAGGGGTTAGTAATAAAGGCGATCTGCTTTTTGTAAAAACAAAAAGAAATACTTTATCATTTAATTATTTTTTTCGTCAAAACAAAACTACCAAATAGTAAGAACAAGCATACAGTTAAAGAAGTTCCTTAACACTATATCGCTCAAAGCTCCTGGCCCGCCTACAATATAAAGACATTATTCTCAAACGAAGAAGTTAATTAATAAACTAATTAGTAACAATTACGGTCACAAAGCTAGACCATTACATAGATGTCGCGTGGCAACCTCTCAAACATAAAAACAGTCTGCGACGTAATGGGCGATAGAGAGCCAATAAAATATGCGTTTGCGCACTGACCACGGTAACGTGCTGGTAAACCACTGAGAGATAAATATTTGGAGATATTCATTCATCTCTCGCTCGAAATAAGGTAAACGAAGCTAAATATAACATTGCGCGATCTGTCAAAGTGACAGTGTGTCAAAATGGCAGATCGGGCGTGTAATGACAGTTTAATGGAAAAGCTCGTAAGCAACTTAACCAGCAAGGAGGTAGCGGAGCTGATTGTCGAGGTTGACTGTTTAGACCTACGTGTAAGTAAGTATCAATTGGGAAGATGACACCATTAACAAATAATTCCAAGACAGAATTTCTCTAAAAGAACACTTTATTTTAGCCCTGAAAACCCGATTAGTTTAAAATGAACTGTAAAATTAGATTTTTTGTTGCTTTGAAATCAATAAATAGTCAATTGAGTTGCCTTTTTTTTTCATACAAAATGTATGGAGCAATCGCGTTTTGGCAGTTCATAAAAAGTATGTCAATTGACTGGCGGTGTCATCTTCCCTATTATGGAGGGTAGATGTAAGGAGAAATATCTCTGTGTATTAAAAACTGCGCGACCGGGTAAAAAAAATCTAACTCGCCTACTTCAATCCGTCAACAACTGCTACATTCATACCATACCCTGTGCCTATGCTAGCGCCATTTTGACGGGTTTTGGAACTGTTATTTACTGCTTAAAGCGGAACACTTTTTCACCTTTCCCCCTTAAGAGACAGTTCTCCTTACCTATACTATACCCTCCATACTATCGATCTGAGGTTATCTGTCTCTATGGTATCGATACTTATAGAGACTTTCAAATAGATGGACAAAGCTATGGCGTGTAACGGCTTAATTAAAATTAAAAGAAGCGAATACTTTTATGAACACAGGTAAGTCAAGATCACATCAGCAGCATAATATGATTGTCTAATGGCCAAATATTCAAACCTGTCTACGACTCAAACGCTACTCAATTTTAAGATGCCGTTAATTCTCGTGCTGTCTCTTTCACTTCGTGTCGAAGTGACTGTGACAGCGTGTGTGAGTGTTTGAAACGCTACTCAATTTTAAGATGCCGTTCGTTATAATTACCGGCACGTAAGTTGGCAAGAGATTTTGTAGTGGGGGAAGATCGCGCACGCACAATTTCATACATTATTACATGCGCGAACTTCCCCCACTACGAAATATCTTGCCAACTTACGTGCCGGTAACTGTAAGTGCCGTTAAGTAAATACTCAAGTATTTGGCCATTAATCACCGATATAGGAAAAAAGGTAACATTACTGGGGTTACAAAATTATGTAGGTATACTTACCCAATATCAACTGTAAATGCAGTTCTTATTAAAAAGTATATGAAACAGGGAATAGTCTACCACCTTGCCGACTGTTTATATAGTTTTGAAGTCATAATTTCAGCCGAAAGACGTCCACTGCTGGACATAGGCCTCCCCCAAAGGGGGGGTTTTGCCATTATCGCCACGCTTGGCAGGCGGGTTGACGATCGCAGTATGGTTGTTATAAAGGCACAGAGAACGCTGCTGCCCATTCTCTGGTGATTAAAGTATCATCAGACAATTTTCAAGTAGCCGGATCCAAATAAAATCTTCAGCGTCGCATATCAAGCACTACTTCGCGCATGCGCAGGACGGCAGCGGCGCAAGCGCACCGCTCCAAAGAGATGCGCCTTTGAAGATAGCGCCGATACATTTATTAGCCAGGTTTGCATACCGACCGCCATCAGCCGCCAGCCTGAATAAGGTTCGGTTCCCCGTTGAGTTATTTTGAATTGTGCTTTTTGACTAGTATAAAACTTTTTCGTCGAATAGCGAATGATTATGTGGAGGTGAGTTTAATTGCTTGTATAAAATGGAAATACGGCTCTTTTATTAAAGAATACACTATAATATTTACGTTTCTATATTCTATGCAACTGATCCACTCGCGATTTGAAACTCAAAGCATGTTGATTTCCTTGAGGAAGAAAACCAAAACTTTTCTCATAGTAAATATAAATTCGTACCATATTTGTCTCCAGTTATACTGAAACCGACCTCAAAATAGTTAAAATAGGCTAGGCAGGTGACAATTTAAGGTGAATAAAGAAAAACTATCTTCAAAATTCAAACCAAAAGTTTCCTAGTGCCACACGGCTTCCACGCGGACGAAATCGCGGGCAGAGGCTAGTATCAAATAAAAACAACTCGCTATCAAGCACCTAGTAGTGGGCCACGTGCACATTATCACACGATGTCCTTTTTACCCACTTTCGATGGCAAACCAAAACACTGGAGTTAATAGGCTATTGTACCACACGTAATGCCGCCTAGTTTCCAAACAGTGCAGGGAAATAAAAAGAGATTGACGATAAAATCACGATAAAAACATGGTGTACGTACCTATGTGATGGTTTCCCTATTCACCTATTTTAAGAATGCTAAAATCACTGTTCATTTTGTACGGTTCTTTTGGTGAATTTTGAGGTAGGTTGTGATGAATGTGAAGTAGGTTTAGAAAGGGACGTGCTTTTGTATCTAAAAGTTAAAAGCCTTGAACGAAATTGTTTGTTAAGAGATTGTTTTAATAAATGATAAAAAAATAAAATAGTTGCAATCTATCCCATTTCACGAAGTACACAATACACACACAACACAATACACAACACACACACAACACAGTACACAATTATACGTAATGATTTTGGATACTCATTGTTGATTAATTTTAAATTGATTCTGAATATTTTATTCTATTTTATTAGTATCTCTCACTAGTCTGTATATTTAAAGTAAGAACAGACGGCGCGGCATGTTACTGGACAGTAATGTAACATATTTAATTTAAAAAAATACAACCTTATTTGTATAGGAGAATCTTCTCTATTCTATCTTCTGTCAGGTCTCTCTTCTAAAATAAGAGGGACTTGACATTTGACGTGTGGACTATCAAATCTTGCCTAGAGGTGGTAGTCCACTTACACAGGGGAGGCTTGAATCGAGTATTTGGTAATTTTGTGCCACAAAATAATCAAAACGGCACAATTTCCTACTCATGACTAGAAAACGTGTTGTAGTTTACCTACTTATGACTAGAATTACAGCTAGCATGCGATACCAAACGTATGTGTTCAGAACACGTGTTCATACACCTGGATTGGTGGAAGTTCCAATACACGACATATGATAGAGCGATATTGGTGTCAATTCTGTTGTGTATGAGCTAAACTTAATTTAAGCTATTTATATCTCTTTCTCTCTAATAAAACAAGAAAGAGACAGATATTAATAGCAGAATGATGTTAATTTAAGTTGATCAAAAACGTTCATCCGTTTCTAGTTGTCATTGTCAGAACTAAAAAAGAAGAAGACGGTTGTCTTTTTTGTAAAATAATATCTTTTTCGCTTTTTGGTGCCTACTTATCATAAAGAAACGGTGAATTAAAATTCAGTCATCCCTTAATTTTCTATCCTTAGGGATGGAATAAATATATGGGACCAACTTTAAGGTACCACCTACTGTCAATTGAAAAAAGAATCATCGAAATTGGACTACGGTCACTGAAAAAAGTTATGCGTGGCCAAATATAAAAAAATATAAAAAATCTTGTTTTGATGTTGGTTGAAAACACGGCGAGGTTTCGGCTAATTTGAAATCTTTAATTTAGTTCTTATCTGTCGCCGTTCTTTTCGTCAGCTGCTTAGTAGAGTGTAAGAGATGCCAATTGTCTAATTTTAGTTTAGTTTGTGAACATAGGATTCGGCGCCATTGAGGGCTGCAGTGCTATTCTGTAAATCTTCCTCGATGAATTTAGGACAACTGAGCAAGGTGAGCTGTCAATCCTTACGTACAGCTCACCTCGAACTCACTTCACTTACATTAACGAGGAAGATTTTATACAGAATAGCACTGCTCTTGTTTCCTACCCCTTTTTTTATTGACATGAGTAACGAGTATCGTTATTATTATACACAAATATATTTTAATTACTTTTTCGACATTTTAGAAACATTGAAAACCTTAGTTTTGTATAATTTAGCAGCATTATTTCAATTTTGTAAATGTGAGTACCATGGAGGATATTAAGTAAATAATTATTATGTGTTTGACATAAATCTGCATGGCGGTTGAGAGAATTGTCATGCTCACTCAAATGTCTCGCTGATGGTGGCGCGTGTGTTAGATCATTCGGCTCCCTCCAAAATGTTTGAGCTGAATGGTGCTGAATCACGCGTCAGTAGAGATTAGTCAACTCTTAACTGCCATGGTTTTTATCTTGATTATTTTTTATATTTTGTATTTCTAGATTACCTTCATTGTTTTCACATATATAAGCAACAAGAATAATGTAAGCAGTATTTTGTAAAAACTTGATTTTAAAAGAGTGTCCGTGGAGTTTCTTGCGCATTCTTCTCCATAGAGACCTACCGACGTTTTGGAACGAGCAACTAGCTTCAACTTTCTGACTAATTGACCGACTCCTTGACAATTCAAAAGTGCCTGTAAATGGTTTAATTGAAATAAATGCTTTGACTTTGACTTTGACTTTGACTGCTACTATTTACTTCATCTGGGACTTTTCTGTTGGTGGTGCCAGCAGTGCAATTCTGTAAGAAATCAGCCGCGAATTCAAATCTTTTCTGTTCAGGTAACTAAAAGCAAAAATGGGATATTTCCGCTTTCAGTTACCTGAACAGAAAAGTATTTGGTATTCTCTAAAATAGTCACGTAAAAATAGTTTCCTTCACTGTTCTCACTTAGTAGCTATCGTAGTTTTGATCTACTTACAGTATAGTACGGACATGTACGGATATCACACTTTATTGATAACCTACTTCCCTAACCGTCTCTGAAATATGTATAAGCATCGCTAGTTCCCGCAACCCGGGGGGGGGGGAGGGGGGGGTTGCAGGAACTGGCGATGCTTAAGGTGACGATGATGCTATAGGTGTGAGATTGAATATCGTAGTGGTTTGAGCCAGTAGGAGTCCGACACTCCCCGCATAAAAAACATATGATACTTCCATACTAATCCATACTTTAATCCATACTTCCATAGTTAATATTATAAATGCGAAAGTAACTCTGTCTGTTACGCTTTCACGATGAAACGGCTAGACCGATTTTAATGAAATTTGGCATGAAGATAGCCTGAACCCTGAGAAAGCACATAAGGCACTTTTTAATCCGGGGCTTTGTCTGCATCCGCGATAACCGACATTCACACGGACCAAATCGCGGACAAAAGCTCGTTTTAAATAATGTTTATTTTTTGCATGTTTTAATTACAAATGTATAGTTTTCAGACTTTTCCCTACATTTACAGTAAAAGACGAAATTACTTGCCAAACTTCATAGTTCTAGGTCAACGGAAAGTACCCTATACATTTTGATTACCTTGAGAGTGTCGCAATGTACGTTTTTTGCAGTATAAACGGCCGTATCTTTTTTCACGTTAACTTAGAAGTTTGTTTTTTTCACAGCTTCAAGGGACCGTGGACCTAAGTATATGGCTTTAATTGCAACTCGATACCTCTACACGTTCCTGAGATAAAGGGTCTTTACTGACAGACGGCCAGACAGACCGACAAAAAAGTGATCCTATAAGTGTCTAAACACACTATGTCGAAGTTACGCGACCGAAGTTCAGCATAATTACGCCTGCAATGCTATTTGAATTACTGACGACACAATATGCCGAAATTACGTCGCGTCATAGCGTACAGCCTAACTTCGGTCGGGCGTAAGTTCAGCGGCAACTTATTAATAACAAGATCACTTTGTTTTGCGTCTGTCTATCCAACTGTGTAGATAACACGACACGACTCCACGACAGCGCTGGAGACACTGAATACACACACAAAGTTGCGGAACTGAATTTCTGCCGCGTAAGTTCGGCACTTATGGTGTGTCATATCAGCCGAATACGTCGGAACGTAAAATCAGCCGCCGAACTTAGGTCGCGTAACTTCGGCATAGTGTGTTTAGACACTAAAGGTTCCGTTTTTTCCTTTTGAAGTATGGAACCCTAAAAAAGATGGTCTCTTCTCATACAGAAAACACACGAGCATTGATCATCACGCTTAGTCAAGGCAGGCTGGCGCTTAAGTTCAGGTTCCCTCACAATGTTTTCCTTAGAATCCATTATCATCAATTTTTTGTTTATACCGCTAAAGTCACCCGGTATTAACACCGGATGTTGCCGTCACATACATTTCGAATGTTGAATGTTTCCAATGTTATTACTGTTAACCTTTTTATTGAAAAACCTTATCAGTCTGCCTGCGCTCAGAGTAACCTCGGAAACTACTTAATGATTTTTCAGTTATTGTTCGACATAAAGGCACAATAGGTACACGTGGTATAGTGTGATCTATGTTTACCATAACGGATTTTCTGTATCTAAAACCAGGGATATGTAGAATGTCAAAACGCTACGTATTTGACTGCAAACAAATAAACGGGATGACAGGGAACAACTACATATCATATATCAGTCTATTGCTGCCCACTGATGAACGTAGACCTCCCTCAGAGATCGCCAACCAACCCGGTCTTGAGCAGCCGACATCCATCCACTGCCAACCACCTTCTTCAAATCGTCGGTCGTCAGTCGAACTACCCATACTATCCATGAAACTTGAGGAGCTTGTGACTAAGTAAAAACCGTACAGATCGTTCGGTCAAAGGTTAAGCTACGCTTGCCGCGGTCGGTCTGTGGATGGGTGACCATCCATTTCATACTGAGTTCCCTCCGTGCCTCGGAAAGCACGTAAATCCGTGGGTCCCGGCTGTCATTTGTAGATCTTTGGCAGTCTTTAAGGAGAGTAAGAAGCCAGAAAGTCAGACAACCAAGCTTACCAAGGGGTATCGTGTGTTGTGGAGGTCCGATAGGCAGTCGCTCCATATAAAACACTATGTTATAGAGCTGCATCCGGTTAGACTGGAAGCCGACTCCAACATAGTTGGGAATGGCTAGGCACATTACCATCAGACTGCAGACTATCCATCAAACTAAAGTAATATTGAGCAAAAATAATATTAATAATAAAGTTTATTGTTTCACTAAGACTATCTAGTGTTAGTGAAACAATAAACTTTATTATAATATTATTACATGACGAGGTAAAAATAGGATAATGATTGTCTTACATCTAGTTAGTGGCAGGATTACTGCTCTCCTAGATAGGCTACAGGGTAGCCTGTGTTTAGAAGAAACAGAAACAAATAGTTGCTAAGGACGATTTACTATTTTTGGTGGGAAAAATGACTGTTTATGGTAGCGCTCAATTATTGCTGATATCCGGGTAACTGCAAGTCCTACTCTCAATGTAACATACATAAGACGGCTTACTGACGATTAGGACACAATATATAGGGTGACTGGTAATTAGTGTACGATACTTAAACACGTGATTGTGTTCATGATAACAAACAACTTTCCCAAAGAAAAAATGTTTTTTGAGCTGGTTCTACTGGCTAACAGCTGATAGGTCAAAGCTTTGTTGTGTTATTGAAATAAAAGTGAACCAGTACAAAAATATTTTTTTCTTTGGGAAAGTGGTTTGTTATCATGAACACAATCACGTGTTTAAGTATCGTACACTAATTACCAGACGCCCTATATTCGGACGGTGTCCGAATTGATATTTTTTTCACTGATGAATCGGACCCCAACTTTCAACGAACGATATCCGTCTTCCATTCAGCCTATAGTTGTAAAAAAATACAGTATCTAACCGGATTTTATCGTCGGAAGATATTCATCTAACTGTACAAAACAGTTTTATTATTGGTGTCCGATTCATCAGTGAAAAAAATACTAATTCTGACACTGTGATCGAATATATTGTGTCCGAATCGTCAGTAAGCCCATTGTGCTTTCGGGTGACTTCAACGACACGGGGGTCGTGGTTATTTAAAGTTTGCTTATGTTATAACATTAAGTTTTGAAACTAATTTATTAGTCACAAAGAACAATACATAGATCACATAATAATGAGCTTAAATCCATATTCATATTTTTTTATATTTTAAATGAGAAAGAAAATCGGTCTGTTACGCTTTCACGATGAAACGGCTGAACCGGTATTGATGAAATTTGGTATATGGATAGGCTGAATCCTGAGGAAGGACATAGGCTACTTTTTAATCCGCGACTTCGTCGACATCCGCGATAATTGACATTGATGCGGACGAAGTCGCGGGCAAAAGCTAATAAATAATAATGTTAGTAACATTCAGCGATCAAGCCATTTTAGTAAATGTATTTTTTTAATCTCGTTTTAAACACTGGCATGTGATTATCAATAGTATGATAACAGATAAACAGATAAACACATTTATTGGTAAGAAAAAATTACACGTCAAATTTTATGGTAAATGATCACGTCACGTCGGTCGGGCACATAAAGAAAATAATAATAATTGATTACACACTTGAAATAATTAAATTAACAACTTAGTCAATCATTACAATAATACAATCATTGAATATTCGAATTGCTTAATAAAAAGAAACAATTAAATTAAAAAATTATAATATGATGATTGTATATTGTACATTATAGAACTGTTTCTGTTTTTGCGTAGAGAATGTAAAAAAAAACCTTTCAATTTAGCCGTAACTAGAAGGTTCCAAGGTTAGTTTAGTTTAGTCGCAGTAGACCTAGTCTACTATAACACGTCTTGCTAGAAGAGCGGACTCTCACTGGTGCCAATTATGTTGCGCACGAGCTAAACTTACTTTAAGCTATTTATATCTCTTTCTCTCCAATAAAACAAGAAAGAGACATATATTATTAAGAGCTGTCAATTCAAATTGATTTAAAATGTTCATACAATTAGAGTTGTCATGTCAGAACGTATTGACACAAGTACGTAAGGCTGCGACGCGCCCGATATTTTGAGGTACTGATTCAAAACACGGCGAAATTCAATAAAAAACTAATTTGACATCTATAACTTAACTGTTGTATAATTTATCGACCAGAACAAAAAAGAATATCGCAATGATGTCAGAAACATGTAACTTTTACATCCGTCATTTCTATTTTATGATAGACTCAAAAATACATTGCTAAATTATTCAATTCTATTTCTCCATGAACCAACAACAACACAGCTATCAGAACAGTACAATTTCGCTTCGTCATCGCCACATCCTGCCACTCAATGTATTCCGTCAGTCACGCGACACATTAACATACACTTTTAGCTTTTTCTTTGATAGATAATTTTAAAAAAAAAGACTAGAAATTAACGGCAGGAGATAGCGTGGTTAAACTATGTACAGACAGCCAGCACATCAAGCCATACCAAACTGTCAAATCTCAATTGAATATGAACCTAATACTTTGGGAATAAAGTTGAAAATCTATCAAAGAAATTTGACAGATTATTGTAGCTTGATGTGCCTCTGTACCTATTTCAAATTTAAAAACTGGAGCTCGGGTTGTCAAACGGAAAGTTCATGTGGCAAAATTGTCTGTTGCAATTCATCTCTAATCGTTTATTGTAATCCATAATATAGGTACACTTACAAGTGGTAAATAAAAGAAATAATAGAAACAATTATGGACCCGGGCACAGCAAAAGTTTTAAATAAGTAAAGAGAGGAAGAGCGCTTTCTTAATTTTCCTTAAGATTAAATTTAAATAATTCAATTTTATACGCTTTAAAAAGCCGGAGGACAGTATTAAAATGAATAAATACTGCATTACGCCGACTTTTCTCATCTTATTAGATTTACGGCCCTTTTAGAGATAAATTCATAATAAAAGAGGTATTTGCCAGTGTAACCATCAGCTGATGATGATAGCATACGGTTACGCATTTTATTTATACATCATTACACAAGTAGAATTTGTCAAAATTTCTGAGAAAATGCTATTTTCTACGAACAGAAAAACCCTCATAAATTAATCATCACTTCACAATACTTTAAAAAAGGTATCCACAGACGCCTGTCAGTCACAGGAACAGACATTTAATATTCATATATCGACATGTCGCGTCATACTCATAAATAAATTAGAAATTCATAAAAAAGAAACTAGTCGGACCACCCCTAGCTTAACATGCGGTATTCATACACTCATCACGACTCATTTCTATATTCAATTATACATTTTAAAACTTTATTTTCAACGAAACCAAACCTTATTGGAACGACACACAATTCGATATTCGAATTCCCGAACGCAAGCATGCCTTAGCCAATAAAGAAATAAATTCTCTATGAAATATTAAAAAAAATATTTTACTTTTTTTTTGTAGGTCTGTGGGCCACGTGCCATGATATCGTAATTTTACAGCCAGACGACATTTCCTTGATTTGCATTGAGATATGATTCGGAAATGACTGATCATATATTTTGTTTTATAATGTTGTTAAAATTGTGATTGGCTATTGATATTTTTATTGGGTGTGAAATTTACGATCAATTGCTAGGATACATATAAAGTTTAAATAATTGTAAACCGTCGATAAAGCTATTGTTATTTATTGAAGCTACGAAAGAAAACTTAGAAGTGTCAAAAGTAAAAAAAAATACTATAATATTAATAATACCAGCCCAATATTGTCCCACGGCAGGGCAAAGGCCTCTTCTGATACAGAGAAGGCACGAGCATTGATCACCACGTGCGCTCAAGGCGGATTGGCGATTTTTGACTTATATCAATAATTATAAGTCCAGATTTCCTCACGACGATGTTTTCCTTCACCGGTGTCAGTGATGTGATGTTCAATAAAAACTTAAAACTTACATAATATATGAAATTGATAAAGTCATATTAGTACTTCAACGTGACCGGTTGCGATCCCACAACCTCGAGCGTGAGAGTAGGGCTCCTTAACCATTGGGCCATCACGACGCGACGCTTGTGAAAAACACTAGGATTGTAAAATGATTTTAATCGATTCTTGTAATAGCTTCAGGGCAAATTCTCAGATTATGAAACAAAAGGCAGATAGACCGCGCGGAACACTAAGAGTGAAGCCTAAAAAGCAAATACAAATTCAAAAGCGAACACCTACAATCTCGTGATTGTATTCGCTTTTGATTTTGTATTTGTATTTTTATTTGATTTTTTAACGATGCGGCTATACTGCGAATCTCTTAGGGAACTATTTAAAAATATTAATATAATGACAGTGCCTTGCCAATTTATTTATGAAAATATTATGTATGTAAGAAAATACTTACATATGTTTAATAAAGTAAGTGATAGACATGACTTTAATACTAGAAACAAGGACAAAATAGCTCAACCATATTTTAGATTGTCTAAAGTCCATACATCTTTTATGGGGTACTGTGTTAAGTGCTACAACAAAATTCCTAGTGATATATTACAGCTAAGTGAAACAAAATTTAAATCATATATTAAAAGTACACTCTGTAAAAAAGCTTATTATAATTTAGAGGACTATGTTCAAGATAAGAATGCTTGGAAACATGCTGGTCTAGCTCCATAGGACGATCGACAGTCTAGACAAAATCGAACCGATTGCTAATTTAAAATACCTAATTTCATACTTAGTATAAATATGTACATATATATATTTGACTCTTTTTTTACACACTGCTCAGGCTCACATACTGATTCATTGTTTGTTAAAATATAAGGAGTGGTCGTCTACTGTTTCAACATTTGTATTAATATGTGAACACTGTGTATCTATGTACATATAACTTAGTCTGTCATTCCTTAATCTGTGATACTTTGTACACACTTTCAAATACCTAGTGTTTTTATGCAAGGTACATCGTATTCACGTATAATTATATAATTCCTGTAAATGCAAATATTGTTAACATCGTTTTTAAAAGAGTAAGTATGGAGTTTCTTGCCCATTCTTCTCCATACAAAACTACCTTTTGGAATGGGCACCTAGAATCAATTTTTTTTTCTCATTTGACGTTCAAAAGTGCCTTATAATGGTCTAATTGAAATAAATGATTTGACTTTGACTTTGACTTTGACTGACTCGTGTCAGTACAGCGCGAAGCAAATTGGAGGTATTCGTTTTTGAATTTGTATTTGCTTTTGTGGCTTCACTGTCAGCGTTCTGCACGGCCTATCGCTTCTTAATCTGAGAAAAAACTACTCATGATATCCCTCAAACTCCTTCATACACATTAATAAGAATGCAAATACCTCCACGCTACACATAATTAAAGTGACAATCATGAATCAAAGACGGCCCATTGATGAGCTGCCGAACAAACGGCCATTTTAATCAATTTAATTGCTGTGCATCAATCGGCGAAACCACTTAGCAAACATTGAGACAATTATGTACATTTTATAGGCATATTATCACGCTGGCCATCAAGGATACGTATCTATAGTCTATATAATTCTATAAAGATATCTTTGTTTACATGTAGGGGGTAATCTCCGCAACAACTCATCCGATTTCAAAAATTTTAGTACTATCAAACAAATTAGGAACCGGTAAAAAAAAAGTCGCGGACAAAATCGCTGGCAAAGTGTAATCTCTGGTGCTAGTATGTAATGTTTTTGCTCGATATTGCATATACTATGTGTAATACTATAAAGAGGTAAAGTAACAGTTTGAATGAAGCAGGTAATGGCGCCGATTCCCTTGTTCACAAATTATACTAAAATAAGACAATTGGCATCTCTTACTGCCAGTAATTTGAAGAAAAGGACGGCGACAGTTAATACCTAAGTTAGAGATGCCATATTAGTTTTTTTTTTTAACTTTACCGTGTTTTCAATCAATACGATTGAAAACACGGTGAAGTAAAAGTTAAAGTTGATCTTAAATGTTCATACAATTATTTGTATGAACATTTAAGATCAACTTTAATTGACAGCTCTTATTATTATCTGTCTCTTTCTTGTTTTATGGAAGAGAAAGAGACATACATACCTCAAAATAAGTTTAGCTAGTGCACAACAGAATTGGCACCAAAATCCGAATGTACTCATCCGATTCCAAAAATTATTGCACTATTAGAAAACTAGTCTATTGCCGAGTGCCATATGATATATTTTATAATATACTAGCGGGCCTGGGAGACGTTGTCATGCCCTTGAAATAAAAAAGTCCTACAACTCGACTGCAGCGCCACGTAGGTACTGGGTCCTGGGTACATACACACGCACAGAAGATTTTTAAATATAAGATTAGTTTTGCCCGTGTCCGCCCGCGCGTAAGTCAAATCTTATGTATAAAAATCTTGTGTGCGTGTGTATGAAAGTGAATTCCTCCTAAACGGCTGGACCGATTCTGATAAAAAATGTTGTGTGCGTCCCAGTGGATCCGAGAATGGTTTAGATTCGCAATTTTATTAGAGGTGGCGCTATAGTCGGGATTTTTTTATTTTCAGGGCAGGACAACGTCTGCCGGACCCGCTAGTAACCTATAAAAATAAAGTGTAAAAAGGCCCACATTCTTTAACGCGCTATCTTTCACGCACCAGGAATAAGAATATGCCTATAAACCTCCATTTTTTATGATTACTTTGCCCAGCAGTGGGATAGGTTAATAAAAAAGTAGTGAGCATAATAAAGAAGTAATATAAGGGTTATTTAATTGCCTTATTTTTTACCACCAAAATCTGACTACAGAGATAATATAGCATAATTTTATTTGACACGAAAAATGCAATTGGCACCAATGAATAAATAGGTATGTTATCTCATTTTGTCCCTTCGTGTATTAAGTTTCACAACAAATTAGAATAAGAAAAAAAATAACTCAATTTAACACACCATAAACAACACATTACTTAAAGAATACCTCTCCAATTATCTATGGTCTATCAATGTTGGTAGTGCGTTCGGCATCCACTACCGGTGCGTGGCAATGTAGGCTTTTAGCTAAAAATGCGCCGGTTCTGAGGGCATCCCTCCTATGTTAATGGTCACTGGCAGATTCCTGTGCGTACGGCAAACGCTAATTTAAACTGGATGCTACACTGTACAGGGAGAGGGTATTGTTGCTTGTTATTGCACTATAATATATTTTATTGTTTTTTTTTCTTTACTTCTTTACTAGATCATTATTTGTTAGTAGCAACATCAGTTAGTCTGTAGGAAACTAGTAATTAAGTATTATTTATGTTTATCTAGTCACACGCACGAATGCAATGAAAATCAAACTGTACGTGAACAATACTTCGCGAACTCGGATATATGAAACACCGGATAACTTGACAGTATATAGGTATATATTGATATAGGATCTTGACGTGATCTCTACTCAAACTCAAAAAATACGTTGTTCATTAACCTTTAGGGAATCGTCGGGAGATCTCAACACAGCGATTCAGGAATTAGCTCTGAATGAACAACGCCATCTATTTTATTTAAATGAAACTACAATAAATTTAACCTACTTTTGAATACGAACAGTACGTTTATGCCTTCCTCTTGAATAACTCTATCTATTGCTGAAAAGTACTTACATTAAAATCCTAAGCGTACAGACAACGGGAGAGACTTTATTTAATACTATGTAAAAACTTAGTAGCTTCTTCTGCCCGCGTCTTCGTCTGCATAAACTTCAAAATTATGCCAAAGTCATAAATTACATCGAAATATCTGTACTACGCACAAATTACGTTTCCCATGGGAACAAGAAAAAGGGATCATTTTTTTCCTATTGATTAAAATTCCGTTCAGCCGTTTTAAAGAGTGATTGAGTAACAAACACTGAAACATACAATCTTTCACATTTACATTATTACTTAGATTTTCAAGCTGAAGAAAAATAAAATGTCATCAATAACACATTGCAACTCTATGAAACAGAAAATATCATGTAATAAAGAAAACAAGTACACCATACTTTTAAATCCAGTAAGTTTAGATGTCTCCACGAATAAATTTTGATTTTTTGGCAGTTTTTCCATACAAAGACTGTCAGACGTCAATTTATTTCACAGATTAAAACTTAAATAAAAATTAAATTCGAACTAAGTAAAAGAAAATCTGAAGTAAGTCTTCACGATAAAGGTTAGAAACTGCAAAAATACTGGACATCCAAGAAAACCCGAGAACCACAAAAAAAAACTAAATCTCTCGTCTATTAAAACACTCCGTCCCACCTCACCTGTGCGTATACACGTCAATATTTTATTTATCGATGGTCGGTATCTGCGATATCGGCTCTTCGATACGGCGGTGCCAGGCCAGGTAAATGAGGCTCCGAGACACCTCCGCTGCCCCCTGTACCACGTGATTTACGGCCTACTCCCACTGGCCCAAGGCTGAATAAAAGTATTCATTATCCAAAGCACTAGACTTAAAAGTGCGATGGGTTTAGATTACATTAATCTTACAGCTACTTGAATAACTTTAAGTTATTGAGTTTTGTAGACTTTTGAAGGTATTTGAGTATTGAGAGATGAGCATACAATATGATTTTTAGCCATGATCCAAATTTTTCAGGGTGATAGTACCCGTGAAATTGAACTACTATATCCGAGAAACTTGGGTCGAAATATGAAAAAAAAATCGAACCTGCCATGCAAAAACGACAGTCAGCTGATCGATTTTGTATGGTAAGAAGTCAGAAAGTAGAAGGGAGCCAGTAATATCCTGACGGTTAACAGGATAGTAACAAGAAAACGTGTTGCGACGAACCCAAATAACATGGGTTAAGGTCCTTTTGAAGGTACCTAAGTACTTAAAATTATTCTTTGAGTGCTAAAACGCTCCTAACCATTTAAGACGTGAGCAAAGTAAACATTTATAAAAGAACGAAGAAAGAACCAATCAAAATCAAATCATTTATTTCAAATAAACCATTTATAGGCACTTTTGGATTGTCAAGACTTAGTTGCTCGTTATTTTAATTAAATGTTATTTTTCTCGTCAAATGGAAACAAAATTCCTGACTTATTAGTTATTACGTTCAGCAATAATAATGCAATTAAAGAAAACTCGAAATGTAGACTTTCATAAACCAAATTTTCCAGAACACACACAATAATCTTAGCTACAGAAATGTAGCAATGTCTAAATCTAGAAACTCCTATACCTAAATCTAAGCTACAAATCTAATCCCAAAGCTACAAACTTCAACAATATATCGATCAGGCCGCAATAGTCTCGTCACCACAAAAAGTCCATGTTTGTCTTGCACTCAGCTATATGTAAATGTGCGGAGATCTATGCGCGCGCGCCGTCCGTGCAGATTTATTGCATAATTGACTTCCGGCGGGAAAGCCGCCATCATGACAACCGAACACCGGCACACTTATGAATTGCCTAACAGTTAAATTGCCTTTAGGTTTTAAGTTTGCCTATATTAGAAGTTTTATCTTCAGGTTTATTTTGCTAATGTAATGTGCCCGGAACACACGCGAAAGGGGGTCACTTTTGAACAAATTAGACTTATATTAATGTGGGATTAATGCGATTAATTTTATCCCAACCAACTTCAGAAGGTGCCAATAAATGTGCCAAAGCCTGTGACTTCCATATTTAATTTTATCACAAAGTGTTTTTCAAAATGTAAAGTTTAGTTAATTTTAAGAGGCACGATGGGGTTCGCATATTCTGTTTAGATATAAACCTCAAAGTAAATCAAAAGAAAAAAAAAGACTATCATATTTTCAGTTGCTTTACTTCAAAAGTTGTTCGGTTTACAGTTTTCACATTCAACGAGTTTTAAAATTCTAATTTTAAGATTCTTTATTTTGTCAAGTTTGTAGTTCAAAATCTTGGAAGTTAAGGAATAAATTTTAAAGCTAACTAGATTTTACCCGCGGTTTTTTTCGCGTGAATGTTGTTACGGATGCCTATTTTTTAACCGACTTCAAAAAGGAGGAGGTTGTTAATTCGATTGGTATTTTTTTTATGTATGTACACCGATTACGCTGAGATTTATGATCCGATTTACGTGATTCTTCTTTAGTTTGATACGGAATAGTTGCCATTTGGTCCTATAAAAAAATTACATAGTTTGGCCCAGTAGTTTTCATTTTATGAACTTTTTTTTATTTTTATTTCTATGACTCTTTTTAATTTATAGTGTATACCTCAAACTTAATACCATATACATTTCAAAAAAATATTCCACCCCTAAGGGTAAAAAATTAGGGAGATGACTGAATTTTTTGATATCACCGTTTCGAAATTAATTTGTATGATAAAAAGTAGGCACTAAAAAGCGAAAAAACACTTTTTAGCAATAAAGACAACCGCCTTCAAAAAGTACAAAATAACTTTAAATTTACAAGTCGGTGGCAATACAAAACAACAAGCAAAACCAAAGCCGCCGACTTATGAATTGAAAGTTATTTTTTACTTTTTGAAGGCGGTTGTCTTTTTTGTAAAAAAGTTTTTTTGATACTTAAGTTGAGCCTATAGCACTTAGGGATTATACATATTATTATACGTACGCTTCCAATTGGCGAAAGAATTTTCAAAATAGATCCAGTGGTTTCTGAGATTATCTGGAACGAACAAAACCCTAAATGTGATGAAATAAAATTTGATTCAAATCTATTTTTTACCCGAATGCAAGGTAAGGGTATGTTTTTCGCGACTTTCTTTTATTTTATCTTTTATATGACTAACTTCAACTGTGCCTATAATGGTCTAACAGAAATAAATTATCCAACTTTGATTTTTGACATTGCAATGGGATCTCAACTCTAGTAGGACAATAGTGACGACCGAATCAAACACCAAGCAAAACGTCGGGAAAATACTTACCTTTCATAATATCTTGTACTAGATTTTCCCTCGTTTCGCCTAGTTTCCCTTCTAGCAAACATGCGTATGCGCAAGTGCCGTAAGTTCATAACAGTTCACGACAGGTTGATAGGTCGTTACTTACGTTATGAGCTACACTATTCCGCTTTCTCTTAAATGACTTTAGTTACTTGCAAGTGCAACTGTGCTTTCATTTCCCAAACAACACATAACAACAACAACACAAAATGTAGGTGTTGGGTTTATTGCAAGGCTTATATAGAATAGCATAGACATCATTTTCGTATGATTTTGGGTACATAGGATGGATTCTTATTACAATCCTCTTAACAAAATCTGCTTCCTGTTAGGTGTACTAAATATATGGAATATTTGGAATAATAATAATTATCGAATTAAATATTTAGTAACATACATGTCAGATTGATATAATATTTTTATAAACCAGGCTTATGTCCAACATTGGTTCTGAAGTTATAAAATCATTTGCAATTATTTCAGTAAACATTTGAACAATTTTTTGTTGGTTTTCGTTTAGTTTTCCATTTTCATCTGCTGGTTGGTTTTTATTTTTAGTATAAATGATCTTTTGGCGGACTTTAGCAGTAAAATCGACTAATGTGCCGTCACGGCAAACAGCACGACGCTCTATCATGCCATCATATTGTACATAATAATAGAAACAATGATTTTTTTATGATTCTGGTCCTTGTTAGTAAACGGTAGAGATTGTTTTCGCTTGGAACAAAATTAGAAAGACTTTTAAAGCCCGAACGGTTTACAAATTAAGGACTCTAATGGGGTATTTAAAAAAGGGGTATTTGAGAAAGATTGAGATTTGTCGCTTTTATTGGTTCGTTAAATTTCAAATTGCCTTAACTTAAAGTCAAGCTTATTTACTTCACTCCATATTCACATAAAAATTACCATCTTTACAAACATACGCTCAGTACATAGTGCGTACAATGGCTTGACGTCGGCGCGTACGCAGCGGGTGTCGCCACAAAGCGCATGCGACGACAGACGACAGGCTACTGGGAGACCAACCTTTATGTAGGTACATATACTGTAGGCTGTATAGTATGTACCAACACCACAATAAAAACCTTTTGATGTAGGTAATAAAAAATACCAAAATTGACATATTATGTCATTTTAACAGTTTTGTTGGCGGGAAGATGAATTATTTAGACAGTAATTCGTCTATGGTTTGCAATTTATAGTAGGGATCTATTTTCGCGAATATATTAAGTTTTAATCACAATATATGCACGGTGCATGCACAATGGTTCGACTCGTACGCAGCGGGTGTCGCCACAAAGCGTTGTCGCGACGACAGCCGACAGGCTACCGAGAGCCGACACAGATTATGCATACTTAGTATAGGATACTGTGGCACTTTGTTTGTGCACCGACCGGCACTAGATTTTTTATATTCGGTTTAATTTTATTCGTTGACAATTCGTTTCAGTATATTCCGTGCACCTGCACAGCGATCATAAAACAGTTTTGTTGAATATGAAATCGCATATTAAATACGTAATGAATGTCACTAAAAGCATGTGTACTTAGAATTCAAACCACAGAATAATTAACCATAAAAATTCCCTCACACTCAAAAAAATACTCACTACAAATTCACTAACTGATTTAAAAAATCAATACTTACATACAAACACTAAACGAATAAAAAGACCAGCCCACACCGCTCGCCGTATATTGTTCAACAAACCCATGTTATCTGATCGAACACATTTGATACCTCCTCATTCACCGACCGACATCAATCCGATCAGCGATCTAAATGAGATTGACGCTCAATCAAACTACAATTAATTAAGGAGCACACAATCCCAACCGGTGGGCCGACATTGAATGATAAAGGGACATTGGCGACGATATTAAAAACTGACCGGCTGTTATCTATAGAGATCTAAATGAGATGGGATCTATCAAACTGTAATTAATTAGGGGGAGCATAGGCAGCATGTTTGCTGTTACATGGTGGTGGCAACACCGAATGATATGGAATGGAACATCATAACATCCCATGTTGATTTCGACTGCGGTGACAGTTTCTGCTCTAAAAGTTAATAGCGTGTGCTCTAGTATGACTTCATCAACATCATCATCATGTTATCAACTTTTGTCACTGCTAGCATAGGTCTGGGAACCGATCACTTTTCCGAATTATTTTTGTCCGTTTTTCATTTTACCGAAAACTATTGACCGACGTCTTTTTTGCTATATGCATTATTTGACATATTTTTAGATCATCGAAGTATCATGTGTCATAGGTATTATTTTACCGAACTATGTTTCTCCGATTTACACAAAATAACTTTTTCCTATTGGCCGAAGTCTCTTTTGAACTATTTTCATTTGCCATATTTACACCCCGTCAAAACAACATTTTACGGAATATTATTTGATCACAAATATATAGCCGGTTACTTGGTAGCATTTTCAACATTAAATTAAAATAGTAACAGAAACGAATCGCTGCAAAACCGACTTCACGCAGTCTTGTCTGCCCTACACCTAGAGGGTAATTTAAGGACGCGTAGGCGCGGAAGGGTGGGGCGGCCCGCGGCTGAGGTTGGCCGGCGAAGCCGGCCAGCAAGCCGAAACTGCGGAGGTGAGCGTTAAAACCATGACCCCGCAGCGCCGGAGCCGTGACAGAAACAATGCTTGTGCATGTTGCATGCCTGCTTGCATGTTTCATGCTTGTTTGCACGCTGCATGCCTGTTTGCATGCTGCATGCCTGCTTGCATGCTGCATGCTTGAAGCAAGAATCTTTGTATGCAAGCATCTTACTGGGGCCACCTGTTTTATTAAGTGCCATTACATTGAAACAAAATAGTAGGAAACTAATCTATAAATATCTAATAAATAAATACATTAGTTTTGAAAGCTCTTTTCAATTATTTAATTTCACTCAAATTGTCTTTAATTTTCAAAAGTTTTTGATTTTTCGTTTCTTTAACGACGTATTTTTTTTTCTGTTGGAGTACCGGTTATCATTGACTCAATATTAGACATATTTACTTCTAGGTGTTGGTGAAATATGGTAATTAAAACAGTGGTATAACGAATGTTCGAACAAATGTTATTTCGGCTAAGTGTAACTTCTGTAAAAAGTTTTTCGACCAAATGAAACGTCGGAGCAACGAAAAAAAGCGAAATGATAATAGCTCAACTGATACAGTGGCAGACGTGATTTCGATGAAGTAAAAAAATACGAAACGAGAAAAGTTGAAAAGTTTTAGGTGTAATGAAATTCGGTCAAATATTTTTCGACCTTAAGATAGGTAACCCATAGGTCTCCTCCAAGGTGGGGTTCAGCCGTAATCGCCATGCCGATGCATGTTGGCGATCGTAGTAGGTGTTATGATACTCAGAAGGACGCTGCTGCCCACCCTCTGGTCAAAATCCCTTTGTCGCGTTCTACGACACCCACGGGTAGAAATAGGGCTATATAAGCCATATGGCTTATATAGCCTATTTTAGCACTAAATTTACGCACACAGCGAATGGATGCGGGCAGCCGAAGACCGGGTTGGTAGGCGATCTATGGGGAAGGCCTACGTTCAGCAGTGGACGGCAATAGGCTGATATAATGATGAAGATGATCCTTCCAGCGAGGGGATCAATATTTCAGCTCTTCTTCATTTTCCGGATCCATATAAAACTTTAACAAGATGAATTTAGTCAGATATCAATAACGAATTAGACAAGGAGTGCGCAATCATAGTCCGTGAATCAATTCCGGGATGCGACGACAGGAACACAAAAGGTGAATTGATGATCTGAAAACTGAATTATAATAGAACACGTGCCATTATTAGGAGTAGAAAGGTCCACCAAGAAGGAGGAGGATGTAAGAATCCCTTGATGAATTTATGTGATGAGGAGACGTGTGAGATGAGCTAAACTGTCAGCCCACCTAATGCTAGGGATAGACCTGGCTCACGTCAAGCTCACTCCACCTACACTCACTGGATTTTTTTATATAGAATAGTACCATACTATAGTATCCTGAAGAAGAACCCACTTTAAAAATATCGTCAATGATACGATCGATATCGTGGATGCTGGCGGAAAGTGCCAGAGTCCTCCTCAATTTCGGTCTCAAGCAGCAGCGGCTTTCGTGTATAATATCACAACTTCACTGCGATCCCCAAGACGCCTGCCAAGCGTAGGGATTATACAACCCCCCCCCCCCCCTCCCCCCATTGGGGGAGGCCTTTTGTTCAACAGTGGACGTCTTCCGGCTGATGATGAAGCAAAAATTCGTATCGATACTATTTAAATTCGCCAAAACATTATGAATGGTGAAATGTGCAGGACCTATCAGCTAATCAGCGGCGGTCAATATCAGCTATCGCACGCGCATAAAGATTCAGCGGATAGCCGCCGTATCTCAGATGATAGCTGAGATAAATGGACGCGCGCGCAGCCGAAATACGGCCGGGAATTGAACAAAAAGACGTATGCGAAAGATGGTTATATGCGACGTGAAGCACGCAAAAAAAGATATGCCTTAACTGTGTTTTTGGAAATTTTTGTTGGGCTTTGCACTTTCCGCTTTACTCTTGACATGACTTTGGGAGTCGTATTGTCATTGTTTAACGATTGTGTCAGCTAATTGAATAGTTGAGCTTGCAGCAGTTACTTGTTTAATTCTAACGTTACAGCTTGATGTAACGTTAGAATACGAGTTCAATCCGGTTTTCATCATTATTAGCAACCTTCACATCAAAACTCGATAAGAACAAAGCCGTCTTCCAGCTAAATGTGACAATAATCTTAGATAATAAGTAGGTGCTATGATGTATCAAATGGTCCTATAGTTTAAGGAGTAAAAGCTGATAGTAATGATAACACTGATCAAGATGGTGTAAATTCGATAGTCAATTTTTTTAGCATGCAATGTCTCGTAATGCTGGACAAAGACCACCCACACATCTTTTCTTGCGCCACCTCGAATCACCCCTCGCAGTCAGTTCATAGTCAATTAAAACAATTAAAAATGTAAATACATAAAGAGGACGCACTCTTTCACACCACCGTCCCGGCGGTGTCCTTAAAGGCTAGTGTGACACTGTTATTTAGTATCGGACCGGTAGCACACGCCTGTCGCCTTCGCGGATATAAATACAAGCTAAATCTGACGACAAAATGCGCTTGCGCCACCGGACTCCGGATAAAAATGTTTCGGACGGGATTATGTTATCGCCCTTATAATATCACTGTGTGTGGATTATTTCGGTCTAATAATGTGGTTATTTAGATATGGTAAACGCGGCTATTACCGAGCCTGTTAAGAGAATTTTAAAATCGACAATAATATTAAGAGTGGTGGTTGCTTCAATTCCCAGTGTTTCGTTTTTATATAAAACTCTTGCTTGCTTCTTGCTAACAGAAGGTTTACTTGTAATAAATAAAAGTAGTTAATTGAACTATAGTCGATTGTTTGTATTACCGACCCATAGGAACAGCTATGAAGCTATTCATGATTTTTATGAAGTTATTACCAAGTGTAAGGAAACGAGGAGGATGTATAGATATTAGATTGGTATTTTGTTTAAATAAGAACATGCTAATGTGGTTTCGTGAAGAAAAGGTATGTAGGCTTGCATCAAGTCCCGACCACTTTCATACCACTCTTCATAGAAAAAGCCACTTAGCCATCCTGGTGTATGCTGTTTGACGAAGACATTACTGGTAGCGAATGCCTAAGGCATTAAGTCCACCTTTGTACCTTTGTGCATGAAGTATAAATAAATAAATTATTGTCGATGAATATGGACCTAACATTCGGAGCATATATAATTTGGCATAGCTCAAACCATAATAATACTTTTTTAGAAAAAATAACATATTCTGTGTAAAACTAATCAGTGTAATGTAACATTAATTAAGAAGTATAATCTGTATGAAATCGGTGATAGGTTCCCATACGCATTAAGCAATGCATGTAAAAATATGACAATGTTTCTAAAAATATGAAAAAATAGGTAAATATGTATTTATTTGAATTTTCTAACTATAACAGAGTAACACCTAATTGATATAGCAAATAATATGAATGAATGCACGTATTGTAATATAAATAAAGGTACTTAATTTAATAATACTTATTCCTTTACAATAATAATTAATGAATAATTTAATAATAAGTGGTAAACATAAAACAGTCAAACGAGTAAACTAAACAAAATAGTATAGGTCGTTAATAATGCGTAACAATAGGACGTTTGTTAGAGATTAAAATATCATATAATTGTTTTATTGTCACATATCGACGGTAAATGTAATGTGCAGGGTAATTATCGACCTAGGGATCGGCAATATCTACCACTATTTAAATTATTGAAGCGATTATCGCTCTATTTAAATTTCAAGTTTTATCCATTACTAAAAGATGTGTGTATAAAATATCAAGTTTGCTTTATGTTTGAAAATATTTTTTTTTGACCAAACTGTAAACAATTTATTTCAATTGGTAAATATTGAAATAAATTGTTTACAGTTTGATCAAAAACTTATAGCAAACTTGATATTTTATACACACATCTCTATTAATCTTCATCACAAAGCACAAACAAATGAACAATGAATTAAAAATACCGTTTTAATTATTTCGAATAAAAATGCTAAGAGTATTGTTTTAATTTCGACTTCCCCAACAAATTAAAGTTAGGTATGTACTTCAAACAGTTCCAGTCGAGTAATCTGACTACATTTTATTGCTGCTTTTATTTTAGCACAAAACGGAACGAAGCTTTTAAAGCTCATATTGTACAGGATAACAGAAACAAAGTTTAAATGATTCTAGTCCTTGCTGGTAAACGGTAGAGATTGTTTTCGCTTGGAAGATAATCAGAAGGACTTTTAGAGCCCGAACAGTTTACAAATTAAGGACTCTAATGGGGTATTTAAAAAAATGTTTAATTGCATTGCGAAAGAATAGTATGGACTACAGTTTTAAATTTCTAACCAACTTCATGAACATTTCCAGTTTATGTAAATTGTGACAGTGAAACAAAGAATAAGAAATTCATTTGGAGCTAACCTACCTCTCACAAGAATCCATCCTACTTGATCAATTTAATTAATTCTAAGTAAGTAATCATTCAAATGGAAACTACGAAAGAAGGTGTGTCGTATTCTGAAACAAGGAAACTTTTGATATTGGAACGAATTGGAACGAAGTTCCTTATCGCACGTTGCGAAAGGGGGCGAGACGGAAGAAATTAAGACCAAAAGTTATAACGACACTTTTTGCTATAGAAGTAAGCCGTGCGGCGTGCGCGTGTTTTTCTGTCTGTCTCTCTCTCTCTCTCTCTCTCTCTCTCATAGAAAGCAAGCCAGTTATTTTCTTTAAGTTTATATTACATTATGTTTGTTAATAATAAAAAAAATATTATTATAACTTAAAAAAAAAAATTACAATTCCTTCACTAATTAATCGAAAGGAACTTCGTTCCATCCGGGTGTCCCTTGACACCTCTCAAGTTATTTAGACAAATATTGAGGATCGCTATGCACTTAAGCGTTGGTAGGCTTCCCACTTCCCACCAGATGGACCGACGACATCGTCAAGGGTAACCGGTGAATGCTTTGTTCTGTTGTTGTTCTGTTTGTTGTTGTTGTGAAGGCTTTTGTTCTATAGTGGACGTCTTCTGGCTGATGATGATAATGCACTTAAGTGGGTCGCCCTATTTGGTTCAACACTCTCAATACAACTTTGATAAAGTTGTATCAAATATGGCGTTTTTTTTTAAATTAAGTAACTGTGTCTAATCATGTCTTTTTTTTGCCTGTCGTAAATCAGTGTAGGTTTTACCAAAATACGGTTTCTTAATTAGGCACATCACCATATAACCCTACGTCTGCTCACTGCAGTCCGTGATCAATGATCGCTGATCGTACAGGAAGGGACAGCGGGAACAAAAAGGTGCTGATCCGATCTAAACTTATTTGTAGCGGGAAGCTAACCCGCGCGCTGCCGCCGCTGATTGTTCGTTATCTAGTGCAGGGCGACTTTAATTCGAAATAACAAGGGTTACATAATATGTTGAAGTAGATGGTAATAGGTGCTGTTTGTATCGGTTTTAAATTAAGAAGATTTTTTATTTGGGGATATCGATTTAATGTATTAATTATACATACTCTATTATTTCAAATAGTTACAAAATAAAATACAATCGAACAGTATTGAACTTCATTGTAGACATTAACCCTTGATCCTGAGTAAAACAACCTGATTCTAGGTGAAATTAAAAAAATACTAACCAGGCAAAGGTCAATCTTTAGAGTATAAACTCTATATTCTTAAAACGTGGCCATTCTGCCAGCATTTTGAGCACTCGCTCCACAGCGACATGGACGAATTTCAAGTGACCTATGAGTACCCCCCCCCCCCCCCTATTTTCAATTAATTACGATTTTAGGACGATAATAAATTATTGAAGTATTTCTGTTAAACTTTAAAAACCTTGAGAGATTAACAACACCAAAAGCCTTTGTCATAAAACTCACAAACTTGTAACAAAACATCAGCCCTATCAATTATTTTTAAAATTACCAATAAACATTCAACTCTACTCACAAACACATAAATAAATCACAATCAGCACACACCACACCTACTTAATCAGCACCTAAGTATTAATTCTCGATTTAAATCCATTAGCACTAAAATGTTAAATATTTTGTCCGAATAGAGCGCTACGGGTCAAAGGATAGTACTTGGCCAATAAATCATGGAATGCTTGGAATAGTCCTCGACTACGTCGTGCCCTGCTAAGTAATTAGCGATAGAACTAATTAAACTTGGTTTGGTTAAGGTAAGGTTGCACTAGTTTAAAGGGAGATTAAAGATTGTTGTGTACAATAAGATTGTATTAAGATTCGAAGTTGCTGCCTGATCAAATATTGGATACGTTTTGGTTTTTTGTTGTAGTTAATTTAATTAGTAAGAGGTATTTTTTTCGTACAGCACCGTTGCTTGGTCATGTGGTCGCCACCGCTTCTCGTGAGCTTGGGTTAGAGACTTTAATTTCCCAGGTCGCAAAGCATGCAAGCCTCGGAAAGCACGTAAAGCCGTTTCGGATTGCCGTCCCATCGGACTATTAGGGCGAGAGAAGAGGAGTGCACCTGTTTTTGCACACATACTTGTGCACAATAATATCTCTTACACTTATAGCTAGTCCCTATTGTGAATGGTCGCCTGGGGCCAAGTCTGCTATTTTTATAATTTCGTCATTCCAACGCGATCCCATTGTCATTTTGCTGTAAGTTCGTAATGTGCTAAAATCATAATGGTCGATCATTGGTCGGTCGAATTAAAAGCAATGACTGCATAATGACGTTCTAATGGTAGGTCACTGATCAAAGGAACTGTCAAAATTTTAGCAGATTACCGCTTAGTCAGTCATTCATTTGTCATTTTGTACGAGATTACCATTCTATACCTAACATTTCTTTCAATGGCGTGTCAGTGGTTGACCAATGGAAAGTCATAATGACGCCATTATATTTGCAGATTACCAAACTTGTCAAAATCAACAATTATGAAATCAATCAATCAAATTATTGTAATAGCAGACTTGAGGTCCTGGACCGAAATTACAATTTCCAGGACGTTATTGTTTTTGGTTGTTAAGGCCATCGTTCAATGCGCACTAGAGAACAGGCCCACCCGAAAAGAATTCGCAACATAAGTATCTTACAAATTCTTTAGGGTAGAAGACAATCATAATGTTGTGTATTTTTTCTAAAAATCTCGGATTTGAACTTAACTGTCAAGTAGGTAATGGCAAAGTTAATTATGATAAATATTAATAATAATATCAGCCTATGACTGTCCCATAGCTGGGACTTTCCTAATAGCCTCCCAAAACTTTCATAAGCAAAATCAATGACACAACCCTTGCATTCTATTTCAAACCTTTCCCTCTTCATTATAGGGTTGAAGTTAGATGGTAAGCCAGAAATTAACTTAGGGTTTAGATAAAATGCCCCATATAAGGAATACAAATGTTGCAGGAACTGTAATGTCGGTATAAAGTGCTTACAGTATCGTACACAGTCCCAGACGAATGTTAGCGGAACTAACTCGAATTATTGAAACGGACGAAACGGACTTGGGAATAACATACCTTCCTATAAAGCAGAGGTAGGCCTTTAGCACAGTATAAATATTAGTATTACCGTACAGTAGGGACACGCCCCGCCTTTCTCTGTACCTCACCTCTTCCCGCGTCGAACGAACTCTCGAAACTGCTTTACGTTCAAGCGGCGTGTAGACACGCACACATACTTGTATAGTCTGTTATTTTGGTAATAGTGTAGGTAATTAAATCATTTTGTTTGTATGGGGTGTTGTAGGTGTGTCTTTAGTGTGGGACGCTACGCGTGCATCGGTACTCTTGCGCCATCCCATCTTCCTAGTTCAGCATGCTGTGCTGGTACAAACAGCGTCATCAAATGCGGTAAGCATTTGATGAAGCTGTCTGTCCCACACGTTATATTTCTTTGGATAGGAGGTAAGCAGTTGATGACGCTGTCTGTACTACTGCTGCGGCTGCGGAAAACCTCAAACGACCAAAGTATAGTATAAATTTATTTTCGAGCCGTTTGAGGCTGAAACCCTCGGTTCGTGGAGTCCGAGTGCTCATCTACTCTATAAGAAAATTTCCAAAATGTTGGTTGACACTTCCCGTGATCCAAGAGTTGGCTTTTACCTCGGACAGAGGTTAAGCATTGCCGTCCAACGTGGCAATGCCGCCAGTCTCTTGGGCACATTCCCAGTTTACAGCGATGTGGAGGATTTTCAACCGACTTCAAAAAGAAGAAGGTTCTCAATTCGAGTGTAAGTATGTTTTTTTTTTCTTATTTGTTACGCGTTTTCTCCGGCAAATGTACTTAAATCGATTTTGGAAATTCTTTTTTTTGTGAGTACCTATGCTTCAGGGGTGGTCTCATATTAATTTTACCAAAATTAATATGAGACCACCCCTTCCCTTCCTTCCTTCCCTTTTACAAAAATCAACAAAGACCGAAAAATTTTACATTTTATTTTATTTTTATTTATTTTGAAGAACCAACAATTACACATTAAATGTTACAAAAAGAATAGAATAATAGGAAGTTATACAAATGTGCAACCAACAACGTTCTCCACAATACGCAAAAAGATAAAGACAATGTTGATGAAGTGACGTAATAGATAATTGCATGAAGTATAAGTCATAAATTACAGTTACTAATAAGGAACACTAAAGATTTAAAATATTATTCGCATAAATTCTGAATTGTGTCAAACAATATGTTTCTAAATTTTCCAACAGATAGTGCAAATAGATCCAAATTAGAGAAAAACTTATTACAATTATTTGTGAGGCGACGTACAGGTGCCCGCAAGCCTGCATTCGTGCGACTAGGAGTGACGGCGAAAACAGGCCGCGTAGCATGACCACGCTAAGTCTAGACTTGTCTATTCTTGCTATCAGTATGTCTATTCTTCCGTAGCATTCCGTAGACATAGCGTGGTCATGCTACGCGTGCAGGTCGTGTGCGCACCCCACGTCCCTGAATAGTTCTAGGAACAACAAAGCACAACCTGTTACAAACGTCCACACAATCATATGAGTTGTTACACAGATCGTATAGAAACATAGTTTCTAGAAAACTACATAGACGACGTTCTGATTTCTTTAATCTTTGGAGTACTTTCAATCTCTGTTTTAACTGTTGCCGTGTCTTAATGGATTTGAATAAGATGGGGGTACTAAAAAGCGGAAAATAAAAAGCTTTTTACAAAAAAGACAACCGCCTTCAGAATCGAACCAGAAGTCCCGTCCCGTTCAAAAAAAAAACAAATGGACATACTCTTCAGCTATATATAAATAATTATAGTAGTACTAGCTGACCCAGCAAACGTTGTTTTGCCATATAAGTACTTAAATTATTTCTTATCACCTATACTTTATTTCAATCATAACAAATATTAAATTACAATTTTAGTTATATACAAATCTTAAAAATTGAATAATATTATGTACAATTCCAAGAAAAAGGCAGGGGACCTCAAAGGGCATCAAAAAACTCGTCCACATCGCTGTCAACGGGACACGTGCCCAACAGGCTGGCAGCATTGCCACGTTGTATGGCAATGCTGATTCTTTGACCCAAGAATAGACCAGTCTTCGGGTCACGTGAAGAGTCGACCAGCCGCTTGGCGATGTCACGAAAAACAATATGGGCACTCGGACCCCATGGCCCTAGAGTTTCCACCCCAAACGGCTCAAATATATAGCTTCCAAGAAGGCTATAATATTTGCTCCGTTTGAGGAGTTCGGCACCTGCATCAGCCGCTCCAGCACAACATGTTGTGCTAGGAAGATGAGATGGACCAAGGGTGTCGACACATGTTGCGTCCCACAACAAAGGCCTACCCAACTTCCAAGGCATTATGGTCATCCCATCTGGTCTCTTCCCATCGTCGCGTGCCAAGCCATTGGGTTCTAAAATAGTAGGCACCCCAGCGGTGGCAAGAGCAATGATGAGGATGTCATTGATGCTAGCGTGCCGTGCCATTCGGCCTGCGCTCCTACTGCAGGATAGGCCATGATGTCCGAGGCAGTCGACAGCTTCACCACACTGACAACGATGTGGAGCCCCGCATGAAGCGCCCAGACATAGGCATGTAGCGAGTCGGAAGGTATTATCACACAGCATAGTACCGATGTTGTGTGACGGAAGTGCCTGAAGCCAGAGGCCCGACTCCCACTCACCCACAGCCACGCTCAGCAGAATCGGTGGACGTATTAATTTGATTATTCCGTACCAACCTGCAGAGCGGCTCATCCCACTGTCTCTGGGAAGATGGGTTCACGGGCCGATCTGTATCCGGGCAAGCCACTTTCCAGGCGTTCACCGCATCAGTCAAGCACGGCACTTCAAAGTCAACCAGTGATGGGGATAAAATATTTTTGGTTAACTTTTCGGTGCTGTAGACGGAGGACAGGAAAGCCAGTAAACTCACACTGGAATTTTTGTGACTTATCACCTAAGTCACAAAATTGCCTACGTTCTGTCTCAGCCCTACCAAATATACACAAAAAAAAACGGTCAAGCCGTTTCGGAGGACTTGGTTAACAAAACTGGAATCAACTTTATATTTTTTTATTATGACGTTCAAAAGTGCCTTTTAATGGTCTAATTGAAATAAATGATTTGACTTTGACTTTGAAACACTGTAACACGAGATTTTGATTTATTAGATAGATTTAACATATTATTTTCCAAGAATGAGGAAAAATTTAACATTTGGTTGCTGATATAGCATGAAGTAGTATAACAGCTTACTTCGTGGGATATAATTTATACAATATTGACTAGGTATTTTATTATTAGGATTTAATCTATGAACAGGTATTGTTATAACCAGGTTTTTACTATTTTTAGCGATTCTCACATAAACCTAGTGCTTACTATCCTGCTTATTAGGTCCTTAAAATGGTTCTTAGAATCAAATCATCATAATTTTTTGTCACGTATCATAAGATCTGTCAGACTATTTTGAGAGTTATGTTTATATAATATACGTATAAGTACTTTCATATTTGCATTTGCAATAGACCGCTTTTAAATTCAATTAGATGAATTCACGGTATGGATGAATTCTGTCGTCGAACCACAATGCGCAACCATGTATATTGAAACGCTGTCAGCATGTATCGGACATAGAGGGCATTTAACTCATCACAAAGGCACAACATTACAATTGGATTTTCTATCAACCATCTGTGCACCTCCCATCATCAACCAATCGAGCGCGCCCTTCTCCCACGCAAAATACTACGAACCTTTAAAAACTAACCTCATTTCCTGTCAAGACCTATGCAACTTACACTTACACTTATAAAAAATAAAAAGCTATTTATAAAACGTAGTAAGAGTTCCATATTCAAATTGTGGGGCGATTAGCGTTCAAGATGGCGACGCAACCGATTTTTGTCTGGTGATATAAAATTTCAATTTCCTGTTTTAGTTATCGCACCTCAGTGATCTAAGTTTGACAAATAAGTTCATTTTGACGAGTCGCCCGGTGACGGAGCGGGTGATTTATCATTTTAAATGATCGTATCCAGTAGCTGCCATACTGGAAATCCGATAAAATGTCGAGTATCACGAATGGACAGTCACTATCTTTTTGTTGTGGTTAAGCTTATTCAGTTAAAAATTGGTCCTTTATATCTAAAATGATGTCTTAACAATATTTCTTCCAATGCGAGTTTATCAATCTTCGTCAAGTTGGACACTCAGATACAAACATGAATTATGTATGTCTTCAACAAAATAAGTCTTGAAAACTTAACGTTCCCAGAAGTAGCCTACCCTACAGACAAATACCGCTTCAGGTTCATCTCAAAGTAGATAATTACTGAAGTCTTACGTACACAATATTTACTCTATGGCAATTGTTATGTTTTAAAGCGCAATTTGCAGTCTGAAGTCGGCCATTAAGACACCAAACACTACGTTTTGCGCCTCAGCGTTATGTTACTGTAACTTTAAGTCTCAAAGCCTCCAAATGACATCACGAAAACCGTCAGGAGCGCGCTCTGACGTGCAACAAGTCATTTCCCTTCGGCGAAGCAACAAAAGCGAGCCACCGACTCCCCAACCACTATTACCGTCATGGGATTACTTAAAATTCAAATAAAGCGAAAAAGCCGCCTTTACTTGGTCGGGCCGCGTCGAAATAGCGAAATAATTGCGACGTGGGCTCTTAAATCTGTGAGCGCGTCATTTGTTTATTAAGGGTCCGAGCCGCAGTGCCTTTTAGCATAAATACTGTGGCAGCAGTAGACAGTCGACCGCGCCTACATAAACTGAGAAAACCGACCTAAACTAAGTTTATGCGAGTTACAAGTTGACCGACGACGTTGTCAAAAGCGTTTGCCGAAATGAAGTGGTAGAATGGTAGAATGAAGATACTTTAACGTGTTCTACGTAATTTGCTATTGTTTTACTGATCTTTAATGCCAAGAGAGCTACTCTTACACCTGCTTTCAAGAATACAGTAGTCAGAAGTTAATAGTTTTTTTTTATAAATAAATAGAACAAAGAAAAATTAAAACTAACTAGTTTTTCAAAAACATTACAAATAATTGGCATGGTATTTGGGTTGTTGACACCATTAACCAAAAATTCCAATACAATTTATCTTAAAATACACTTTATTTTAGCCCTGAAAACCCGATTATTTTCAATTTAACTGTAAAATTCGATTTTAAGTTGCTTTGAATTAAAATAATAGTTAGTCCATTGAGTTGGTAAATAAATGACGTCACAGGCCGCTATGGTCATACAAAATCTATGGGGGAATCTTGTTTTGACAACTCATAAAAAGTATGTAAACTGATTGGTGGTGTTAAGCACCCAATTATTATGGTATCATTTTTAAATGAGTAAATAAGTAAGCAGCTCGGTTAAGAAAGACAGAAAAGTTAAATTAGGATGATATTTCCTATGATCCGCATACTTAAATGATTTACAGCACAAAGTAAATGGCATTATTGTTTATCACCATAAAGGAAAATGCTCTGAGACAAAAAGAAATCACTGCCTCAACGCAAGTCGGCGGTACCAGGCGGACATACGCGTAGAGTAGTGGCCGGTGCGGCGCTGTCATCGCGTGCGCGCGCACACATAAATCCGACGACGACATTCTTTGCGGCCACCGCCGCCGCCGATATGCGCTCCTGGTACAAACAGCAACGGAACGGAGTTTGCTTTTGAAATTGTTACATTATGGTGGCTTCATAAAGGCATCTGTAACAAGGAAAGCGCACCATATACAGTAGTTTATCAGGTATCTTGATAATACAATATTTACTTATACCTACATGGACTCACGTGATTCTGATTCAGAACACCGACGATCGTGTTGAGTGAATAAATAGTTTGGTCCTTAGAGTCTCAGTCTGTCTTTCTTTACAGAGATATTAAGATTTGTTGTGTAAAATATTTATGCCAATAAATATTTAGGTTTATAGATTACTAAAACGTAAGTTCAAGTTAAATTTAAGCAGCAAGCTTATTGAAATAAAATTGGTCATAGACACCACAGAATTCTACCTTTTAACTTGAGCGTCACGATATTTATATTGAATCGTGTAATACATTTATATCGTTTAATAATCACCAAATGAGCGGTTGGCGTAATAATATAAATCTGCGCGCCTGCGCAGGTTGCAGTAACAATCAAATTTAATGTGCATCACATAGTGATGCGCGAGGGCACCCACGCTTCGCCCACGGTGCGTATGGTGACCATGCTTATTGAATAGCAATAATGTGAATTTATTAAGATGATGCATACGTACGAGAGGTAACAGACAAAAGGGAATCAAAAACTAAAGGTTCGTGTACACGCCGGTTAGTTTTTGTTCCCTGCAATTTCCATAATGCGAAACATTCGTTTACATTGGGAATCGGTTTTATAATCGAAAACTCTGTCATGTGCTTTATTCTCATGACAGTAGTTGACAATAACCGCTCTTAACTTACTGCAGTTGGAATACAAATATTGGTTACTTTCTACCAACCAATATTATAGAAAAATTCGTTAACTTTCAACCAACCAGTATTTCTATTCCAACTGCAGCAGGATTATCCTGCCACTTACAGTCCACATATATCCCCTAACATCCCAGGCACGATTTTTCCAACCAATCAATAAAACGATCGGCCAGTGAACGAAACAATCGTAGTTATTTAATATCTTGCAGTTTCGCAAGATATGACCTTACTACGTAAATGAATTAGAAATGAATGACTAATCATTACGGTTAGGATGAGTTGCCTTGCCTAGCCTGGAAATCTATAGACTAAATCCAGACACAAGCTGGTTGAAGCCGTTGAAGCAGGGAAAAGCTGGTTAGGTTTTTGCTCAGGACTTATAGACGATTCCAGAATGGGGTGTAAATGTAATGCCGTTCCTCCCACAATGGGACTCCTGGGCCTCAAGTCTGCTATTACAATAGTGTCCGAATAGACTATCATTGATTTCATAATGGTTGATTTTTACAAGTTTGGTAATCTACTAATATAATGGCTTCATTATGACTTTCCAATGGTCAACCACTGACACGCCATTGAAAGAAATGCTATAGAATGGTAACCTCGTACTTAATGACAAATGAATGACTGACTAAAGTTTACGAACTTCTTACTACTTCAGATTGCTTATAACACTTGTTAATAACTAGGTTTTGCCCGCGACTTGAACGCGTGCAAGCTATCTTCATACCATATTTTATCAAATTCAGTCCAGCCGTTTCATCGTGAAAGCGTAACGGACAGAGTTACTTTCACATTTATAATATTAGTAAGTATGGAAGTATGGATATGTAAAAATATATATAAGTATATTTGAAATCTGGCATGAATAAATGTTCAAATCATCATTTCTACTAACGGGTTTCATAATAATGGCAGTACAACAATTTCATTATAACACAATTATATTACGAGACCATTGACCGACCAATGATCGACCATATGAATTTAACAGATTACGAACTTTTAGCAAAATGACAATGGGATCGTGTTGGAATGTCAAAATTATAAAAATAGCAAACTTGGCCCCCTTGTTATTGTGTCCTGCATGCCGTGATAGCCCGCACGCTTCAGGAATTGATGGATTTTGCTTTACAGGTATAAGGAACAGAGTGGAGAGTTCCTCATCCTCTATAGAAAAGGAAGGATCCGACGGTTGTACTCGGGATTTTGTATATGCTATGCCACGGAGAACTCTGCTTGGCCGATCTAGGAAATGTCGGTTGTAGTTCGTATCATGTGCGTTAGATGTCGCTACACTACTATTGTTGCCAAACTCATGGCTAAGTTCTGGGTCAACTCTATATAGACAGCCATCGACACGGTAAAGATGTTAGGATTAAGTACGCAAGCGATGTAAAGCGCTTCTTCTAACTCTTTAGCGCTTGGTGTATTCATGCTATCAGTTAGTAACGTCTTCTTATCTACAGTGCTATATTCTCTATAATTTAAACACAAGGAGAGATTACGTTTATTCATCATCTGCCCCGCCGTTTCCCAACTACATTGGGGTCGACTTCCAGTCTAACCGGATGCAGCTGAATACCAGTGTTTTACATGGAGCAACTGCCTATCGGACCTCCACAACCCAGTTACTGGGTAACACGATACCCCTACTGGTTGTCAGACTTTCTGGCTTCTGACTACCCATAACGACTGCCAGTGATCTACAAATGACAGCCGGGACCAACGGCTTTACGTGCTTTCCGAGGCACGAAGGGAACTCAGTATGAAAGGGATGGTCACCCATCCACAGACAGACCGCAACTAGCGTAGCTTAACCATTGACCGATCGATCTGTACGGCTTCAACTTAGCCACGAGCTCACAATACGAGATTACGTTTATTACAGCATATAAATCCTTAATTCTTCTTCTTTCTCTGCTATTAGATGAGAGAGGAGCGGTTTTTCTGATCACAAATAAACGGTAATGTTACACGTTGATTCCGATACTGGAAGGTAACCAACTCGTCTTGAAGCAACAGCATCTTTGACAGGTATATTACTAATCATCACTTGCTCTTTCTGGAATTTAGCTTAAAGTCGGAAGACACGTTGTACGCGTTAAATTGCTCATTATAGTGAATTAGTGGTCATTTCAACAAGACATTATTAATCAGGCTATGTTGCAAAATATGGTGGCGAAATTCTATTGAAAAACTCTATCTACAAATAATTTATATTTGTTTCGGTATGGGATTTACCTGGCTTTGCGAGTACCTTACCTACACAAAACCCAGAAAACTGTTTATCGACTAGCAAAAACAGAATAAAAAATAATGTGCACTTTATAATTTTTTGTAGTTTCAACAATTCTGTAAATGTTTACTAAAAAAAACTAAGTACTTACTACGTTCTACGCACACAATCGACTGTAGGTATTGAGGATTTCATTCAGAACTTACCAATTGCCACATATTTAGCAAATTCCATGCCGTATTTTTTTCTGGTTGTTCTGTAGAAAGATGTTACTTGATGTTGCTTTTCGGCAGTAGGTACCTAAATAAATATCGTCTAATTAGAGAAACGAATGTTGGTAGAGTTGAGAAAAAGTTTCCTGCTCTTTGGGAATCTGTAAGCGAAAAATTGCTGTAAATGCGATGATGATCCAGATCCCAAAAAACAAACCCAAACTTGGACCAACAGTTTTGTACCTCAAATATTTCAGTACCTACTAGCGACCCGCCCAGGCTTCGGCACGGGTAGAGTAGAGTAGATAGAGACGGGATGGTAGAGTTGAGAAAAGTTTCCTTGTCATTATGAACCCGGAAGCGGAAAATTGCTGTAAATGAGACGATCCACATCCAATGACGTATTATAAATAGACGCGTCATACACGAACATTAGTGCACTTTAAAACGGCGCAAACTTTTAAATCTACATACTAGTAGGCACATACAATTATACGGTGCGAAGAAAAGGACAGAAGTATACAGCGTCTACCTGTTAGAAAAAGATAAACATACATATTTTGATACGTCTGTTATGTGTGAATTGGGTGGTACGTGACTAAGTGAAACCCCGGCAATTGCCTTGCTTTAATATTGCCATTATTGAGCGCGGGTAACGCATCTAAGTGTATAATATCATTGTCCACATCCCATACAGTAAACCCAAGCCACAACAGTTTTGTACCTCAAATATTTCAGTAACGTCTACACATTAAGCTATACATTTCCAGTATAAGCTGACCTCGTATTGTACGGAAATCCTACACAATGTGGAAATGTAAAGCTTAATGTGTAGCCGTGTGTACATACTAGCGACCGGCCCAGGGGTGTGATTCTGTAAGACCTCACTCTCATCTGAATCCACTGTAAGTTTCTTGATTGACATTCTAAAAACTCGGTTGATAATACGAATTTACACTAGCGCCACCCTTGCGAGCGAGCCAGCGAGTTGAACTAAATTGACAGGGATATTTTGACAGATAAAGTATGAGATGACGTAAGAAGTGGCATTCTGTAAGGTAATTTCCGCGTCTCTTCGACGCTCAGTTTGCACTCGAACCAGATTCAAAGTGTCAAATATATCGGTCAAGTATATAGGTCATTTTGAACCTTATGCGAAGTGAGAGTAAATGTGAGGTGCGAGTTGTTGTTGAATTTTACCTACAGGTTTCGGTACGGGTAGTCTGTAGAGCAGAGCCATCTACATAGCTCCCAGTCGCCATGATTGTTTCCGCCACCTTCAACAACCATCGTCTTAATGCTGCCAATTTACACAAAACTTTAACAAATTATACACTCTAAACCTTCCTCATGTTTAACTCTCGTCTATTGGTGAAAACCGTGAAAATCCGTTCGGGAGTGTTTGAGTTTATCGCGAACAGACAGACAGACACAGCGGGCGACTTTATTTATATATATAGTGATTATAACTATAAGTGATAATAGTTACCTTACCCATCCCCATCGCTCTACAGATACAGTCAGAAAGAATACCTTCACACAGAAATGCAGGAGGAATAGTGAACGAGCGGTTAAAAGATACCGTCACTGGAATTCTTCAGTCACGGTCTACTAAACCTATTTTATTCTAATAATATATGTGTTATTGTATTATTATATTTATTTTAGTCCGTACTGTCCCAGTGCAGGGCGAAGGCCTCCCTCCATTCTCTCTCTCTCGGTCTCGAGTTTTTGCTGTCTTGCCTATTCTTCAATTCTACCCCGACCAAAAGTGCGTTTTTCTTCGTTATTCTTCGTTTTGAGGATTACACTAATAGATATAGAGGTAACATAAAAATCTTTATAATTCACATTTTATTTTATTTTAAAATGATCGTTTCACTTTTTGTATAACAAAAAAAAACAAAAGTTGTGCGAATTTCTTCTGCGGCGAAGAGGAAATGTATACTCACTCAAGGTTTTTTGGTCAGGGAAACCGTCCAAGTCGCCCCACAATAGTTTATTTCGTGGTCCACGGCAACGTCTCGCCATTTCGAGGCACCGATTTTTGATCTTCAAATTTCATCCACGTGTTATTTCATAAAAATGAGTGAGTTGGGTGGAAAGGCCCTGCGTATTTTATCTATGCTTCTTTTGTTTTCCCTGTGACTGACGAATTAAGGGGGTAACTAGTTACTTGACGGGATTTACAATTTGGTGTGGTAAGTACCTATTTATTCCAGGGACAAAATTTAAGACCCCTCATAAAACCTCACAATAAAATGCTATTTGTGTACTATTGTCGGATGAAATCGTATGATGACAATGATTTTTTATTCCCCGGACAAATTCCACAAGCGACAATAACAACGTTATGATTGTCAAGGTAAGCTGTCCCCGGACACCTAACTTTAACATTTTGTACCATGTAAAACACATGAAAAATGCGTAAAAACTAACGAATGGCGTCGTAAGGAATCTTCGATGTGTTCTGAGAATAAACAGCAATGGTTTATGAGAAAACGATGTCGGTACAGCTCTAAACATTTCTATGTTTCTGTTTATTTGTTCATAAAAAATCCCTTAGGACTGTAATGGATTTTCATTCAAGTATTACATAAAGGTATTTACGTTTTGCTCCAACTTTGTCTTTAGAGAAGGTAAAATAAAGACGAAGCCGGTATCTCATTGTGCAATGTGACAATGCATCAGCCGCTTAGGTTCTCGCTTCAGCTCAAGACAGGTGGCTCCACAATCTGAATCTGCTCGACCTGTGCCCAAAGAATAGTCATGTCGATTATCCAGTAAACTTTTTATGGTCCTTAGAATATTTTTCCTATTTTAGCACCATCGAATTACGTCAGAGAGATTCCACTCAGCATAGGTAACAAGCAAATATGTTGAGCTAGAAACTTCGTAGAGCAGCTGTTCAATCCATCTCATCTTAATCAAAATCTAATCAACATCTCATAAAAACAAATCACAAAAACCTCAAAGTTCATCAACCCCCTTACAACGTTCATCAAACCACACACGGCGAAGCGTGAGGGTTGGGATCTGCGCTTCGATCGTACAGCGCCATCTCGTGGCGGGGCGGGGCAACTCACGAGAGATGACGTCATCGCCGCAGGCGCGCGCTGATTGAGCGATGAACTTTGCTGAGCCGCGTCGATCATTTCATGTATTATTATTAGCTACAGTTTATACGAAGGATTATCCATTCAGATTTTTGTAGACAGGATGTTGGTTATTAGTTAGATTAATCGATGTGGGAGGTTAATCAATGAGCCAAGGTAAGTTCTGTGTGCTGTGAGGTGAAATAATAGTGTGTGTCGACTGTAACAATACCTACACTTAAGAATAAAATATATTCACGCTATTCATATTACCATTATAGGATAGGCATGCGTCTCAATCTCAATTCTGACGGAGGAAAATTTAAAAAAATTACGAGGACAAGTATATGTCTAGCCACCCGGTTGTCTGGTCTGGTTAGAAAAGACACTTAAAAAACATCAGACATTAAGAAAATAAATTAATTTCACTGCAATTAAATTTTGCTATCGGCACAGACCAAAGAACATGGCGTATGCTCTACTATAAAAAAACTACCTACATACCTATTTCAGGTTGCCATCTAGTAAACTATTTAAAATATCCTTTATGGGACTTACATCCCTGATCACCCTGTACATGGAGGCCGTTACAACATCGTTCGCAAGCACTTATTAATAACGAAGAAAGCTGCACCGAATCTTTTGATCGACAAACAATGGGTGTGCTCGGATACCCGCGAAGCCAAAGCAAATATTATTTATTATAATATTCCGCTTTTACAAAATACATCGAACGTTTAAAAATACGACACGGCAATAAGATGGTCGGTGTCTGTTTTAATATGGGTGGTGACAATTTTTACGGATGCCCGGCTTTCGAAGTTATATACCTACTTACAGGTGTTAAGTAATATCATATCCTGTATAGTTATTAGGTATAGTATTGTATTTGGAAGAATGGGGCTGTTTGGGAGTTTGGGAGAATGCAGAGCGTTTAGTTAGATAGACACCCGCGGTTTACACGATTTCATATAGTTAATGGTGTCCCGTTTCGATCAGCATCCCAAATGCATGCAACCTCTAATGATAGGTATGTAAGAGCTCACTACTAATGAGCCTCTTACTGCCCGGGAATATAGTGTACCTACTATGGAAGGATGCTGGAGGGAAACTTCAATTAAAGAGGGACTTCACTTAATCAATGCACTGTATAATGTTTTATAGAATAATACGTGTGCCTGTGACGGCAGCAGGCAAGACCATCTCTACCTGACAGAGTGTTTGTTTAGACGATGCCATATAGGTAGTTAATGGTTTCGACCAGCATGCCAATAAATACTTGCCACCTCTACACTTCTACAGTAAGTAGCCTACCACCAACTAAATACGTAGTTGCAGTTGTCCACGGTTTAATCCACCTGGATAAGATCATCCGGGTGTACATCATCAGTAATCTGGTTTCTTCATTACGCGAAACTCGGCGCAGAGGGCGCCACTAGCACATTCCATAAATCATAACATCGTATTCTTGTTATGTATATTATGTTATTATTTGTAATAACTAGGTAGGTATTTTGTGAAAATATATCAAAGTTTTAATTAATCTAATCTTACTTACCTAACTGTACTTTAACCATATTATGGCGTCCTACGACCATTTGAAAGTGGATTCTAGGTTATGCTCAGAATAAAATAATATTTGGTTGTCTTACATGATAAATGTGAACGTTATTCTGTAAATGCGACTATCTCACCTGAAAACTTAACCTGTAGAGCTATTCTGTTACAATCTCCCTTGGTGAACACCTAGGTGAAGTGAGCTGTCATCCGTCCCCATGCTAGGGATTGACAAAGTAGACGGACGGATGACAGCTCACTTCACCTAGGTGTTCACCGAGGGAGATGGTAACAGAATAGACATACTGAACATATTTTAGAGCGATTTTTAGCTGCTTCCCAAAGTTTTCGAACATTTCTTTCTTTTGGAAATGAATCATTCCCTTCATTTCTTCATCGGAATACACAGCACTGATACATTATTGAATAAAATAACACACTTCCCAATTTTGTACTCAATTAAAGGCAGAATTTCACGCTTTGAACGACTCGTCGATAAACTGTTTACGGACTATGCCAGTGATGCACTTTGGTGCCAGAACATTGCAGTAATATCCCATATTATTGGTGTAATTAATTAAAATTACCTTGGATTTAAATTACCCAGGTGATAAGGGGCAACTATTTTTATTATTTTTGTGGATTATAATCTTAAATACACACAATATGCTGAAACTTTCACATCAATGTTTATTAAGATAAAACATGTCATCATTTTGTATATGGCACTATGACAATGTTCGGTAGCATTGTTTATAAAAAATAATATGAGGGTAGGTTGGTGTATGAGGGTACTTTAACCTTTTGACCGACACGTCAGAAAAGCAAAAACGTGCCCTCGGCGCCAAGCTAAGAATTACATAAAGATAATTACATTTTGATTTGTCATCTAAATATATGTCGCATCATGTCAAAGTCAAAGTCAAATCATTTATTTCAATTAGACCATTAAAAGGCATTTTTGAACATCATAAAAAAGTTGATTCTAGTTGCCTCTTCTAAAAGGTAGTTTCGTATGGAGAAGAATGGGCAAGAAACTCCATAATTACTCTTTAAAAAAAAAATGCGTAGCCGAGATGCGAAACACCGGATCCTCTTCATAATCCGACATAGTTTTGGATACGTTATCACGGGAACTCGAAAGAAAGATGATATAATTTAAATTAAAATAATTTATTCAGAGTAACAAGAAACAAACACGTGCGTTGGTACTAAGTATCAGCTGAGAACGTCTGACCCAATCTCTATTACTATACTCTAGGGTCTGAACTCTGAATCTGAATGGTCACTCTCTGACTCTCTATCTCAACTCAACACTCCCCCCTGCCAGTTCTCGCTGTATCCCCTCTACCGACGATTGTGTCTGAACGGTTTGGCGCGTGCGTTTCCGGTCACGTGACTATTTGTTCTTTAATCAATTTGTTAGATGGCGCTGTCTGTTGTACCGTAGCGCTATCATCTACGACATATTATTATTGTAGCGGTCAAAAGGTTAAAAACGTTTTTCAATGCTTGTAATGCTCCTAGAAGATAACGGAATAATTAATGATTGTAGGTAGGTACTATTACTAACAAAGACCGTGGTAAATAGTAGTATGGAACGAACTATTGCTATTCAAACAAGAGTAGGTTGGTTGTATGTAGTGTTCCCCCCCTCACCTTTGGGTTGGTGGGTCAAGCCAAAAGTGACGGGAAGGGGTATTTCGCCATAGAAACACAATACAAAAATGTACCCAAAGCCCATGCCTTCATGCATAAGCTGCCTGTTTCAAAGTTATCCACGAGTGTTAATACTTACCTACCTAGTTATGTGCAATTTCATACACAATACTTATCTTTATCTAAACTCTTTATACAAAATATAGTTATAAAACAAAATAAACATAAATATGGACTTACCTACACCAATTTATTAAAAAAACAGATCTTGTTTATGTGGTTGTTTTGGCTTGTTTTGTTGATTCAAATTGTTATTTATTTTTAGGGCTCCGCTATCTATAAACAGGATGTCTAATTTCTTCTATGGACTTTGCAGACAGTTTACCAAAATAATTAAGTAAGTACCTATGCTCTCTCTCTCATCAAGAACTCGAAAGTGAAACGTCAAACGATCGGTCAGTCATAAACGTAGGTAGATGTAGGTAATAATTGCATATAAGCTATAACTATCCAATTCAAAATAAACTGATGCTGATGTCTTCATCTATAAGTGCCTACTGCATGAAGAATTGAAACAAACAAGTCCTATGTCTTAATCGTAGTAAGAACATCTTTACGCTAAGCGCACAGGTTTATTTATAAAACTCCCTCTTCAATGCCTTATTGAATAATCGACGAGCCATAGATGGGAGATACGGCCTCTCCCGACGTAAATTAATATTTCGCAACGGCGAATTAATATAATCAGCCGTAATTATTATTCGGTCTTGTGCGTTGCTTTATGCAAAAGGCTTCGTGCATGGGAAAAAATTGGTTTAGTTCATTTTTTTTGTTGCTGCTATTTGGAACAGGAAATGTTTGCCGATGTAAATATAAATAATGTTTTAAGTTTGTAAGACTATAAAGCAATACACAAAGTACTTAATATAAATAATGAAGTACCATGTATTTATATTTTGATTGCCGTGTTGAAGCAATCCATGTGCTCCCTTTATTTGTGTATACTATAAGGAAACGTCGTGATGGCTGAAAAGTAAGTTATTTCACATAATTACACTATCACAAAATCCATCGTAGGTAGGTATGTAGTGTACCTACAGTGCAGATGCTCTAAGACAGTGCTTGATAGATCTAAAACATTTGTCTGTCTAGTGTCTAGGTATCAGTGAGTGCTGTCATTGTGTAATGTGTTATGTTTTTCGATAAAGTAACATTTTATAAAATTAATAGAAATGTGTAAAAATAATAGGGAACATTACGCGAAACTCGGCGCAGAGGGCGCCACTAGCATATACCCACGAGCGTAACCTCGTATTCTTGTTATGTTATTATCTATAATAGCTAGGTATTTTGAGTATTTTGTGACAATTTTTTATTAATCTTACTTACCTAACCGTTCTTTTAACTATAATATGGCATCCTACGGCCATTTGAAAGTGGATTCTAGGTTATGCTCAGAATAAAATCATATTTGGTTATCTTACATGACAAAAGTGAACGTTATTCTGTAAATACGTCTAGGTATCTCAAGTGAATACTTAACCTGAACATATTTTAGAGTGATTTTTAGCTGCTTCCCAAAGTTTTCGAACATTTTCTTCTTTTGAAAATAAATAATTCCCTTCATGTCGACATCGAAAAACACAGCACTGATGCATTATTGTATAATATAATACACTTCCCAATTTTGAAGTCATTTATAGGCAGAATTTCACGCTTTGAACGACTCGTCGAAAAACTGTTAACGGATTATGCTAGTGCTGCACTCTGGTGCCAGAACATTGCAGTAATATCCCCTTTTGGAAAATTAAAACCCTGAAAAACTGGCAAATAACGCCATCTTTGAACATAACTCTACTCATAAACTGTAAAATAATAACGTTCCATTTCTTATACCAGTAATTAATTACGTCTATACTAGATGTAGTTTTGATACTAAATTAAAACAAGCTTTATTGAGATAAAGGTATAACTAAAATTAATACCTATTACAAACCAAAAGAAAATACTTGAATAATATCAATTTAATTTTCACAAGTATCATTGACACGTCCTGAAACGGAACGGCATCCTTATGTCAACGCAAACAAAACTATGTCAAAATTAATTCTAAATTTCACGTAAAAACAACAACAAAATCACACAATAATTTATGTGCAGCAATCCATGTGCTCCCTTTATTTGTGTATACTATAAAGAAACGTCGTGATGGCTGAAAAGTAAGTTATTTCACATAATTACACTATCACAAAATCCATGTCAAGATTCTATGGATATCGAAGTAGGTAAGACCTTTAATTAAGAAAAAAATGCGATGTTTGTGTGATTCAAATGATTGCACGGTTACTATATTAACACTAGGAATAACATTTTCGAGATTGCAATTGTGTTTTCGAAAGGTCATGTGATCAATTAGGAGCACTGTTCATTGCTTCCTATTCGCTTATTTTGTCAATGTAAAGGCGAATTAGTCAAACCGTGTAATGTCAATCACATAACAGTAACAACCGAATCGTTTCGGTGCTAACGAGATGCTGACATAATTCCTTTGCTTATGAACTGTTCTTTAACATGTATTTGGATAAATATGTAAGTAGTAACTTATGTTTCTATGCAATTTTTCAAGATAAAGAAATCTTGAGGCAAAGGTAAGCCTCTTCCTGATCTTCTTTTGTTTGGTCCTTTTTATTTTCATGCTTAATTGTTATGTTAAACCAACATTTAAGATTACATTTGATTGAAATGTGAATAAAAATAATGAAAGCCACATTATCAGTCACATAAGCCATGATATAACATGTCAAATGTATTAATAATGGATGAGCTTTTAACTTATTCATGATAGCAGCAATGAACTTCTTAATCTATCTAATCTTTGTAAAGTTTTAATGGCATCTGGATATGATGATTTTGTTGTCTCCGCTCCAATGTTAACGCTGCCTCCTAGTGGCATTGGCCATTGTTTAACTATTGTATCTACGAATTAGACAGATGAACTAATAAAGAGGTTACTATTGCTAAAAAAATATTTCTAAAATGTTTATGAACAAATATACAGATAAAGAAATGAAATAGCACAAAACATTTATTTATTTATTTATAATTCATGCACAAACATACAAAGGTGGACTTAATGCCTTAGGCATTCTCTACCAGTCAACCAAGGGTGGTGAAGAGATAACAAGGCAGGTGTATTACAAAAAGTAATCAACACAACACACACACACGACACACATACACATTTCAATACAATTTTTCACTGCTGCTCACAGGCAATTATGAATTCTAGTTTTAATAGCTTTTAAAGTACCTCTGTCATGCAAACTCCATTTCCATTGATCCCTATCTCATTCATTCACTATTTCTCTAAACAAATAGAAAAATATATTATGTTTATTATTTATCTATTCTTCTCCAATCATAGACAAATAAACATGTGCATTCCTATTCATTTGTTTTCAAAATTCTAATATTCCTGTCATTGTTTGCATAGGTCTAGTGATTCAAGCCCCAGTGAGACGGCTAGTACTCCGAGGCACGATGATAAACATGCTGGCAACTGGTGGGATACTTGGATATCTTCAGCCAAGTCCAAGGTAAGTTATCTAAAGACTATAAAGTACAATTTATTCCATTACAAAGGAAGTTTGCTGCTTCTGCATTGGATCCCTTTTGGCTGAAAGCCTCCTCCATCTTCTTTCAGTCCTCTCTTTCTGTGCCTGGACTCCACCAGTTTCTGCCTGCAACTTCTATTATATTTTCTGCCCATGGTTTCTTTGGTCTTGCAATTTTTCTTTTTTCCACCATTTTTTCGACTGTGAGGTCCACCTTTTATCTGTGTATCTTGTTACGTAGCCCGTCCATTGCCAGTTCAGCTTCTAACATACATAACAGGGCAAAAAACTGGTTGTAAATATTATCCAAAAAATCTCATTTATTTAAAGTTGAGGATTTTACTTATGCTAGGTTACAATAAGTGCTTCCTGTGAATATGAACCTTATAGCTCCTAAACACAGGCTACTTCATAGCTTAGCTAGGAGGACAGAGCTTCACCCACCATATTGTAGACTAAATTTCTGTGTTACCTATTATTTAAGGAAACAAATAAGGGTGTAAATCTACAATCTGTTTTTGAAATAAATAAATTATTATTATTATTATTCTTGTAAAGTTACTGTTCTTATAGGAATACTAATGTGATGCGTCTCTCTGATATCGTATGTCCGTAGTAGAACCAACACTATTCTCACAGTGTTCACTAATAATATAACTCCCCGATAGGATGAAGGTGGTTGCAACTCCATATTAAATTTTAATTGTATGGTTTGTTGAACTATGGACCTGGTCTACACTAAAATTATAAAGCGGAAAGATTTATATTTTGTATGTTTGTAACAAATAAACTCAAAAACTATTGGTCCGATTTAAAAAATGCTTTCACCATTAGAATGCTACATTATGTAACATAGACTATATTTATCAATCGAAAAAATTAGGGATCCTTGAGAAATGTCATGCGACTTCGCAGTCGCAAAGTGCTAGCCTGGTTTAAAGTTAATAATAATTATTATTACTAACTTTTTGCATATAAGGCAAGTAGAAAAGGTTTATACTCACAGGAATGCGTACTGTGCTTAGCTTAAGTTCTTCTTCTTCCTGCCCTTTTTTTTTCAAATAGGGGGGTTTTCGCACTTAGTCCTTAAATATGGCCATTGTACGTGATATCCTGCCCTTATCCCATGTTACTTGGGGTCGGCGCAACATGTTTTCTTCTTTCATTCCGTCCTATCAACCGTCATCCTTCCACTGATTCTCTTTTCATTCATATCATTCTTCCCACAATCCATCCATCTTTTATTTGGCCTTCCAATCCCTCTGCTTAGCTTAAGTTACAGATCTCAAACATAAACTCCATGAAATGATAAAGTCATGTTGTAACACAATATGTTCTGTGAGAGACAAAGAGTCTCTTTAAACTTAGGCACACTACTGGTTTTCTCCAGAGCATAATTCAAAATCGAAATGCTTTTTACATCTCGATGGATTATTTTGCAAACTAATTATCACTTTTATCTAAATAGGGAAATGTTTTCCCATTCATACTTTCTTTTTTAATCAAAACCGTACAACCGTAAAATAGGTAAACATTACTCATAGATAGGTGGTATATTTTTTTTATTTCAGTTCTTTGTGTTGTATAGGAAGTCAACATTGCCTTGTGTTAAGTTTATTTACCTCAGAACAAAGGTATAGATTACCTCATTATTATTTTATAAACTCATTATCATTAATATTCTTTGTGATTATTTGTTAAGTGGTTGATTAAGTGTATATGGAAAAGCCATATGAAGAACACATTACACCCGGACACTAGTAAACTTCTCTTGTTATAAATAATAATAATACCAGCCAATCATTATCCTACTGTAGGGCCACTACACTTGCTCAAAGCGGATTGGCGATGTTTTTCCTTCACCAGTGTCAGTGATGTCCAAGATAGACTTAGAAATGACTAATGACATTGTAATAATCACATTGGTACTTGACCGTGGCCGGTTGCATCACAGGCGCCTTAAACACTACAACACCATCGCGACAGTACTTATTTTATATACATTTTCAAGGCTAAACTACTCAAAAACTTTAAAGCGATTTTTATGAAAATTGATACTGGCTAAACTTCAACCCCAAGTTAGGACATAAGCTACTTCTTAATCCGCGACTTCGTCTGCTTTCTTCGCAAAAGCTAGTCAGTTCACAACCATGTTGGGGTCGGCTTTCAGTCTAACCAGATGCAGCTGAATACCAGTGTTTTATATATCTGACTTCCACAACCCAGTTACTGGGTTACAAGACACCCCTAGGTAAGACTGATTGTCAGATTTTCTGGTTTCTGACTAACCATAACGACTCAAAGATCTACGAATGACAGTCGGGACCAACGGCTTTACGTGCTTTCCGAGGCCCCCTCCGTGCCTCGAAATTAAACTCGGTTTGAATTGAATGGTCACCCAACCACGGACTAACCGTGGCAAGCGCAGCTTAACCATCATGACCGATCGACCTGTACGGTCAAAAAAGCAAAAACTAGTATTTATTTTAAAGAAAGCTTATAGACTAATAACACAATTAAAATTTTTCATAGTTAGGAAAAATTGCTAATTACAAACTTCCACATGTAAAAAAGTATGCTTATATTATCACAAGTGTTTTTATCTTCATAATAATAATAACCTTAATTTTGATTTCAATTTGGAACAGAATTTAAGGTATTTACATAAAAGTTTAACGAAAGACTATTTTTAAGTAAATGCAGTCAAATTAACAAGAAAAGTACCAGCCACACTATTGTTCCACTGTATGGTAAAGTCCTCTGGCCCTCTTCTCATGCAGAGAAGGTACCAGCATTGCTCAAGGTTAATTCATCATCATCATGTCAACTTTTAGACGCCCACTACTGGGACATAGTTCTCACGCTTGGCCGATGCATGTTGGCGATCGCAGTAGGTGTCATGGTACTCAGAAGGTCGCTGCTGCCCATCCTCTGGTCAATATCCTTCTGTCGCCTTCTACGACTCCCACGGATAGAAATGGGGTAGTGCAATTCGCGGACGGCCCCACACGGCTAAGCATAATTTCAGGTTTCCTCACAATATATTCACAGTCTTTTTTCGTCTCATTTAGGTTTATTTAATCATTACCTTAACAGTATAAGTACATCCTCTGTTGATCAAGGACCTAACAATGACCGATATGAACGGTTAGAAGAGATATGCTATAATTACTACACATGGCGAAAGCCTGAGTGCTTTTAACAATATCTCATGTGTTTGAAGTTTATATTATGTCCTTGTCTTTTATTAGCAAAGAAGTGAGAGGATTTTAAAATGGTGCTGCTCTTTCAGACTTGTACGTATTTTAGTCGAAGAAGGAAGAATTTATTCTGAGAAAACGCTTACCGTTGCTTAGACGTGTATTCTCAGTAGCAAGTCGAGAGTTTGAATAATACTAATGTTGTCACGTAGGACTATAATAAAGGTTGCGGCCAATGCGGCAATGGGGGGCATACCTACTCTCCTATCCCTTAGAAAAATTTGATTGTTTTTGCAAGAAGATCCAACCCATATTCATCATCATCTCCCATTAATCAAATTATTTACGTCAAACTATCATATTATATACTACTCAAAACAAAATAAGGGCCACAAGGTATTTTGTCTGTACCATGAAAATAATAAACCCAATATATATTTTTTGTCTCCATAACGAAAACTAATGTTGTTTTTACCATGTAGACCAATAAATTTATTCAAATAAGAATGATTAAAAAGTTTATTTGCTTTTGAAAGAAAAAACACATTTTAGGTTAAAAATAAAAACAACGTAAAGTTACTGAAAACAAAAGAAAATACTCCATGTTCCAGTTCCAGTTGCTGTTGGTTGTAGATTTCCTGATCACCGTCTCTAACTCTTCGTTTCAACTGATCCCACATGTGCTCTATTGGATTTAAGTCCGGACTGTTCGCCGGCCACGGCAAGACTTGAATTTGAGAGTCTTCCAGTACAAACCGAGTCGCTTGAGCCGTGTGTGCACGAGCATTATCTTGCATCAAGATGAATCCAGGACCCGCTCGCTGTGCAAATGGGATCACATGTGGTCTGACAACTTCCTCAATATGCGGTATATTGAGGAAGTTGTGAGCAGTAACAGTACCCTTATTTATAATAGCGAGCTCAGTTTTGCCGTGTCAGCTTATCCCGCCCCAAATCATTACATTTGGACCACCAAAACGATCGACTTCATGGATGCAGGCGTCTGAAAATCTCTCGCCGCGTCTTCTCCATACTCTAATACGCCGATCGTCGTTAAAAAAATTAACTTTGCATTCGTCTGTGAAGAGCACCATGCCCCATTGGTTTATGTCCCAGTCCAAATGTTGACGGGAAAATCTTAAACGATTTGCACGATGATTTCTGGTTAATGGAACACGGACAACTCGCCTTCTTGATGCCTGCTGGTCTTCATGCAATCGATTACGAATAGTTTGGTCACTGACACGAGTACCCGTTGTCAGCCGTAAACGATTTTGCAGCTTGCGGGCCGTCGTTGTGCGATCTCGGCGCGCACTTAATCGTATGTTACGATCCTCTTGAGCTGTTGTAATGCGAACTCTGCCCGAACCAGGTCTTCTTCTAACACTGCCGGTCTCTTGGAAACGATTCCATAGATTTTGAATAGCTCTTCGAGAAAATCCCAATTGCAAACCCACAGATCGCTGCGAATGACCTTCTTCAATCATCGAAACGTCTGCTGACTGCAAACTGGTTGCTGTCATCGAGTCCATATGACGCCTGCGTGCTTGTGGCTTATTGCAAAAGATGTTTCTGACTCGAGATATCAATGAACTCTGATAATTTCTAATAAACCAAGAAGCTAAGGAAAGCAAAACGTCAAAGAAAATGGAATCAAAATTTTCAAAAAGGATTTTAAATCAAATTTTATTTAAAATTGTTGCCAGCATTAGATGAATACTACAATATTAAAAAGTTTACGTATCAAAGAGTTTGTATACTCAATATTTTACTACTTTCAATATGTAAATGTTTAATAAATTACACCAAAATGAAAAAATACCTCGTGGCCCTTATTTTGTTTTGAGTAGTATATAAATCTTTGACAGATTGTGGTAGCTTGATATTTATAGCAAAAAATGGAAGACATTTTGAAGTGTAATAAGTAGTTCGTTTTGGCTGAACTAAAGCTAATTGAGAAATGAAAATTATTGAGTATTATCTTGTTATCGTATTATTGTAAAGCATCATGAAACACCGTTTATTTTTTAACCAAAAGGTTGATTTCTTTTCAATACAGGAACCATTACAAAGCAGCTAAAATAAAATTATATAAGATTATCAGAATAGATAAGAAGTACGTACATATTTGATTATTTTTCGGTTATGTTTATTTTGAAGACAAATAATATCATATGATTGCTATTTATTTATTTTTATTATAAAAGCGAAAGGTCACCTGGAAATATGCTTGACCTATGAAGCTGAAATTTTGGAAGGTAGGTAGTTCATAAGTAGGAGACATCAACTAAGACTGGCTTTAACTTTGTCTTTGACTTCCACATAGACGAAAGTCGCCAGCAAAAGCTATACTAGCAATCAGTAAGACTATTCTCCAAGAACTCACTTCAGTGCTCACTTCTGATTTCGCGGTGAAAACTATATTACACTCTGTCCACTGGTTTAATCGTTTTTTGACAGCTGCAACGGGTGAACAATATTCATGTTTTTTTTTGTAAAAACTGATACGCATACCTGTATTATAATGTCTGTAAGAGGTCATAAATAAGATAATCCAACAAGATTAGGCAGTTTATATATTTATTTAATAACACATTATAAAGTTAACTTAAGGTAATCGGGAATAATTACATTATAAGGCAGCTGTCAAAAAACCAATAACCCAATGGCCTGTCCATTGGGTTATTGGTTTTTTGACAGCATAGGTATTCTGTAACTCGATGAAAACTACGCTAACGTACTAAGTGAGAACATAGGTGAAGTGAGCTATTTGTACGTAATTATTTTAGCGAATGCCAAATACTTTTCACTTCATGTAAGTGAAATCGAAAATGAGATGGGATTCGAATTCACGGGTGATTAGTTGATTACGTACGAAATTGAACTGCAGCTTCATAGCTGCTGCTGCATAGTCATGTATGTAGTTTACCTATTCTTGTTATATTTTTTTTTTGGTTGACTGTAGTGGTGGTAGCTTTGTGCATGAATTATTAATAAATAAAACCCATCAATGATTTCTAATGGAATTAAATCTTTTATTTCATAATTTCTTCCTTCAAAACCAAATTACATTTTTCTTTGTAAGTATTGAATAGTGTGTATATGTATCTGATCTGATGTATCATACAGTCGGTAGAGATGTTTCAATTTGAAATTGTTAACTCCTCCTCCACCAAATTCTCCGATCGCTATACATATAAGCGGGGCACATTCGGTGCCGACCTGCTTTATGTGCGTATGTGTGAAACAAAAAGAAACATAATGATATTCAATTGTATGTCCAAGGTCTTATACTCAAACAGTAGTGCAAAGAAGGCTACATTTTAAATAAGTAAGTAAAATGTATTTATATTAAAAAGTATGTCTGTACGTTAATTTGTTGCCGTACCTACATCGTATCTATCAAGGAATACATTGACAGTAGGTACTCGACTTATGTGTAATACTTTTAATATTTGCACGACCAAAACGAATAAAAATAAAGAGATCATTCATTCATTCATTTCTAGTACAGCCGTGTATAATTTCTATTATAGAGACTTCAGAGAAAACATTTTTTTTTAAACTATGCCCCATTCCAGTAATCTCTTGTATCGTGGGTGCGTTTAAAAACATACAAACTCACATACACAAACAGCCAGACCGGCACAACTACCTGAAGGCTATACAAATGTTTGTTCGGTGCGGAAACCGAACCCGCGATATTCAGCGGAGCAGCCAATAATCGCTCAGGGCCTCAAGTCTGCTATTACAATAGTGTCAGAATGGTCTATCATTGATTTCATAATTGTTGATTTTGACAAGTTTGGTAACCTACTAATATAATGGCGTCATTATGATTTTCCAATGGTCAACCACTGACACGCCATTGAAAGAAATGTTATAGAATGGTAATCTCGTACAAAATGACAACTGATTAGGCGATAATCTGCTACAATTTTGACAGTTCCTTTGATCAGTGACCTACCATTAGAACATCATTGTGCAGTCATTGCTTTTTATTCGACCGACCAATGATCGACCATTATGAATTTAGCAGATTACGAACTTTTAGCAAAATGACAATGGGATCGTGTTGGAATGACGAAATTATAAAAATAGCAGACTTGGCCCCCAGGCCCTGCGCCAACCATGTCGACAAAAAACATTGATCGTTATCAATTTCTTACATCTCGAAACACACACACATACATGATGTAAAATGCTAACTCAAACTTAAACTCTACTTGAGACTCGATTCAGCCAAACATAGCCAAATGGTTTTAAATCTATGCTCGAGGTGAAATCTGTGGTTAAGTAAGTTTATAAAATCATCTGCTAAATAAAACCTAAACTTATCCGATGTTAGCAAAATAGGACATTAATATCTAGTTGTTAAACAAGCAAAATCACTTCAAATACATAAGAATGGAAGGAAATAAATCGATCAAATTGCTAAACAATAGTTAGTGATAAGCTGTGTGGTGCCGGTCGCGATTAATGTTAAATGGTGTCATTTACCCAAATGAGGTGGCCCATTTAGGTAAATTGACACCATTAACCAATTATAAGACACAACTTCTCAAAAAATATACTCCATACTAACCCTAAAAACCCAATTAACTGTACAATTCGATTTTTAGTTTCTTTTAAATGAATAAATGGTTTGTCAATTACTTAAGTTGGCAAGAAATTGACGTCACATTTTACTAATGCCATATAAAATGTAAGGGTGTTGCTACACCAATCGATCGCTTGTCGATCGATGCCATCAATCGACGTTGATCGATTGGTGTGGTAGCTTTGACTGATCGACGGATACCGTTCCACTAACTAATCGATCGATTGCCGGTCGATGGCATCAGTCGACGTTGATCGATTAACCCGAGCTATAATCCATCAGTAATAATAATCAAGCAGCTCAATCGACGTCGACTAATAAATTCTACCATCGATCTATCGTCGATCGACAATCGATCGGTTGGCCTGGTAGAAGCTATCGATCGATGTCGACTAATCCATTCTACCATCGATCGATGCCGTCGATCGACGATTGATCTATTGAACTGGTAATACCCTATGGGGGAATCGCGTTTTGACAGCTCATAAAAAGTAAATTATGTCAATTGATTGGTGGTGTCATATTCCCTTTTTCTACTCGTGGGTATCATAGAAGGCGACAGAGGGATATTGACCAGAGGGTGGGCAGCAGCGTCCTTCTGACTACCATAACGCCTACTGCGATCGCCAACATGCATCGGCCAAGCATGGCGATTACGGCTGGACGCCCCCTTGGAGACCTATGCCCAGCAGTGGGCATCTTAAGGTTGACATGATGAAAGTAAATAACTGTTAACTACTTATTACAACGGTAACCTTATAGCTAAAACTTTCAGCCAAATTTTACGAGTTTCGCTTTAATTCAGCAACTACCAGTAACTATTAAAAATTCAACTTTTTTATGTTCATGATACCAGTATGTAACTGAAGTATCGCACTGGATGACTAGCAGGGTCACCGACATCGATTAAACTGTTTTAAACTGACTCATTTTTGATCAAACATGCGTGTGATAACCAATTTTATGAACACACAAAAATCAACTCTGGCGTCATGTTTTTAAGATTTTTTTTACTTTGTTGGGTTATGTAAAGATATAATATTGTATTGTTTATATACCGCATGGCATAAACAAAGACGGCATTGACGATCAAAAACAAAAACTTGTACTCCTTGGAGCGTCAAATGCATTTTAGATTTGGCTACATTCAGTTTTCTGACGATAGAGATTTCTAATTTCATTTTCTAACTTTCCATCCCTATTAATCGGCTACAGTTTTCTTTTTGTTGGTTCAATAAATACAGATACTTTAATACCGTAATTCGTTGGGCCAATTGTACCAATTTTTAAGACAATATAGATAAGTATAATTGTTCAAGGTTCATACGGGGTGGTGCGTATGTATGACATATTATATACCCCCGGTTAACGCAAAATGTATGTGACAAATTCTCAGCTGATGTGATAAAACAACAGCAGTGTATTTTGGAAAGGCACTTGAAATACGTAATCGTACAAAACTCAAAAAAGAAATTGCTACTTTGACCGTCAATATCTCCAAAACACTGGTTTTCACACACCCATAAATGTGTCCCACCAGTAGAAAAAAATGGTTCTAATAAATGGTTCAAGTATCGGTATCTAATTACCTGTCACCCTATATATTATATCATCATCAGCCGGAAGACGTCCACTGTTGAACAAAGGGCTCCTCCACAAGGAGGGGGGCTTGCCATAATCCCCACACTTGGCAGGCGTCCTGGGCATCGCAGTGAAGTTGTTGAGTACGGAAGCCGCTGCTGCCCGACTTCTTCCGGATTTTCCCTTAGCCGCCTTCTACCATACCCTCGGGATGATATAATAATAATAATAATAATAATAATATGTGGGGACATTTTCACACACGGCCATCTGACCCCAAACTAGGGAGACCCTGTACTATGGGTGTCATATGGGTGGGTGCTATTCTAGCCCGAACATCCCACGATGATATAATATTATGTATCTAGTGTTCAATATTGTACAGTGGAACATAACTCTTTGTGTGCCAGTCCCGACTCCCTACTCCCACCAAGCCGTTACCTCTACTCAGTTGACATTGGTCAATAAAACTTTGTATAAACAAACATAATTACGATAATTTTTTTATCAAATTCCGTAACAACATACTTATAAATACCTATCGTCAATGATAAAATGATAAAGGTCATCGTGTTTAAAACATGTGTAGTGTTAGTCGTTCAATGCATCGCTACCTTGAGAACTCGTTTGAAAGTATTAATTACTTAGGATACTATTTTAAAGTCGATGTTTCTGTGAAGTTTGGTCATTATGGGTATTGTTTACATTTATTTAAACTGTTGACCGCCACAGTCATGTGTAGATGACAACCCAAAATGTGGCCCAGCTCGCCATGGTCACGACTACATGACAGATTTACATACGTTTTTTTTTCCTTTATGCGGCTATGGTATCACTGCGACCAGAGCTGATCTATTGTGATCACCGCTTTTTTTTTGGTTAAAGATCGCCACCAAACCATGCAGCTGTGTTGAACTGCAGGATCTGATTTGGGGCGATCTTTCATCCGGGCTTAACAGGACGGTGTTTACCCAGATGATTGTTGCGCTTGTGAATTAGTGTTCTGCATTCCCGCAAAAGATAAAGTGGCGTTTCATCAGCCTCCTAACAGTGACTGCAGGTTCGCGTATCACTTGGCCCTAGGTAGAACAGGTGCTTACACAAGCAACCTACCTAGCAGCAAGGTCTTGTAGTGGCTCTAGTGGTTAACCTATATAATATGTGACTCTGAAAGAAAAGAGATCAATTATTTCACTATCACGTTTGTAACTAATGATTTTTGTTAAGTAATTAGATAACTGATAAGTATAGATGTTTTGTTGTTCGATATCAAATACAAATACCGGTCTATTATTGTTCCACTGCAAGGCAAATACCTCTTCTCATACAGAGAAGGCATGAGCCTTGATCACCACACTTGCTCAAGAAAAATCAATAAAGTACTTAATATTTTATACTATATACTACTGCCAGACTGTGGAATTCACTGCCCGCCTCTCTATTCCCCGATACATATAATCTGGGTATCTTCAAGGCACGAGTGAACCGGTTTATTCTAGGCAAGCGTGCTCCACCTTAGGCCGCATCATCACTTAAGATCAGGTGAGTTGCGGTCAAACGCAAGCCTATAACAATATAAAAAAAAAAAAAAAAAAAACTATATTTTATATCCTTTTAAATATTGATTGATTGACCTAAAGCATAGGCACCGGTTCATAGTAATCAAATATACAAGGAAACCGTTGATAAAAAAAATTGAGCCCAGACTTGAAGACGTGAATATTCAATACCTGTTTCTATATCGAGGTTATAAAAAAATCGCCTTTACATAATTCATTAAAAACTAGCTTCTGCTCGCGCCTTTGTCGTATGACGTATACTATAAAAATATCTGCGCGACAGTGCTTTGCTCGGTATTTCTTTTTTTGGTAAATCGTATTTTTTTACATGAAACCTAGCTAGATCGATTTATCGCCCCCGAAACTCCCTGCTTACTAAATTTCATGAAAATCGTTGGAGCCGTTTCCGAGATTTAGATTATAATATACAAGAGTTGCTCGTTTAAAGGTATTAGATATAGCTTAGGGCACTCTGCAATAGTGTCGCTTTCTATCAGTCATGGATTGTTTATAATCGGAACAGTACCACCAGAAATCACCTCTTCAAAAAATAAAATAACTAAATGTTTTTCTTTAAAATACAGAAACACAAGACAATTAAATATCGCACATTCGCACTAATATTGAAAACAACGAATGGTTGCTCAGTGTTCGAAATTGTTTTGTGCTTTCTGGAGTTCTCCTCCATATTATATACCTACGTTCCAATTCGTGCGCGTGATATTCTTAAAGATGAAGCATTTATAGGGCTCTTTCAATTTATGTAGGGACAGTGCGGATATCGGACTGCACACGGACGGTTGTCTGCTTTCATACAGTTGAAACGTCGAAAGCGCCATGCGGCACCAGTACCGCGCACGGGCGACGGCAGGACGACAACCGCCATATTTATTCTCCAGATCAAAATTAACTAACGATTAAGAAATCAGCCTTAAACGATTTCCAGGCACTTTTGAATTGTCAAGGTTTCGGCCAGTTGGTCAGAAAATTTAGAGCTAGTTGCTTGTTCCAAATCATAGGTCGGTAGGTCTCTATGAGGAGGAACGTGCAAGATACTCCACAGATACTCTTTTAAATTGGATCCTATTTTCCTTCCTAAAAAGGGGTACAAAGTTTTCTGTTTTAGGTTTGTTTTCGTCTGAGCGAAGATTCGCTATATTTACTTACGTATTTTATTAATCTATGTAGGACAGAGTTGTAAACAATATGCATTATCAGTGTTATGTGTATATTGCTGTATTTTGTGATAAATTATCTTTTAGATAAAACTTTACTTTAAGTAATAACTGGTGTAGAGATGATAAAAAAAAACGTTTCTGAATTGCCAACTTCTTCTATACTTTTTTGCATTTGGGATCTTTTTAATAGAACCTGCTTTCTTGACAGAATCTATGAAAAGGCCAAACAAAGTTTTAGCTTTATAATTTGTCAGCAATTATTATCAATCAATTCTCGACATATTTGTTAGAAATGAAACGCATTCATAATAGTTAGTATGCATGCCTTCCGCGGGTGTTGCCACTGTCTTCTGTCTGCTTCCATGTTGCTCTACACTTATATTACGCTAAATATTACAGTTATTCAAATGAAATCTTACAACATTGTTACGTATTACCGAAACTACAAACAAAGAAACGATTCGTTATGTAGCCAGGTAACTTGCAACCACTTTTAAACAGTATTGTAAGTGTGCTGAGTAGGCAATTCTTCTATATATGCACGCTCTTAACAGTTAACACACACAACAAAATTTAATATAAATATTTTTACTGTAAACCAAAGACCTTGTTCGACTGTTCATGGACCTGATCTGACTGATGCAGTTGCTACGGCTTGCTTGATCAATAATCCGAGCAAAAGCTGTGATGAACAATATTCTTGCGGGGTAATACTTAATACACACATTTTGATAACAAAATCCTTGATCGCTCTCATTACGCCCGCCGGGCAGCCCTATCTTCATTTCACTTTTTATCGACAAACTGTAACCTTTTCTATTCATAATAGTTCTATGACAGCTCCGACACAGCAGATAATTAGCCATTCAACTTAGGGCTTTAAATCATGTTTATTAAAGCAGATTTTATAATGACAAGATAAAAAGTTGACGGCTCACGGGAGGTGCGCTGGCAGTTAACTGTGAACTATATTTTTTAGACAAACTAAAATCTTTTCTATTCATATAATCTTAGGGTATAGTACCCTAAGACCCCATCTTAAGGGTTTATATGAATAGAAAAGGTTTTAACAGCACTGTTTCGACACTGCAAATAAATTGTCCATTCAACTTAAGGCTTTAAATCGTATGTGGCAAATTTTATAATGACAAGATAAAAAAATAGATATGGCTCGCGGAAGGTGCACTAACAGCTAACTGTTGGATTTCTTCGAGGCGCTGTAAGCGATAACTTATTACTGTAAAGAAGCCAAAGTATATCAACTCCTTACATTTTTAACGATTTCTTTTTTTATTTTTCGCAGTCAGCAGAGGTTTATACGATGGTAAAGAAAGACCTGGACGAGATAGGTACCGCGGTGAAGTGTGAGGCCAGCCATGTGTTCAGCACTACGTCCACTGTTATCGGGAAGACTTTCAAGGTACCCAATTGTTCTTTATACGAATGGTTTTGGCTCCGCTCGCGTAGACTACGACAATATGGTTGTAGACATCACCAGTCATTTGACATACTTTTTATGAACTATAAAATGCGATTCCCGCATTAATTTTGTAGAGCAATATGCTCCTGTATGGTCACCTATTTGCCAGCTCAATTGACTTACTATTTATAGATTTCGAAGCAAATATAAATTTTACATTTTGTTAATTGAAAGTTTATCGTGTTTTGAGGGCCAAAATAAAATGTTGTGTCTTGGGAATATTGGTTATTAGTTTCCACATTCCTATTACAAAAAAGCTAAGCTAGAAAATGTTTGTATGAAAAAACACGTCTGAAAATGGTTCACACACAGAAATGTACTTTAACACGAGTTGCACAGAGCAGCATTTGTTTTTATTACAAAAAGCGAGAGTGTAAATCTGCTATGAACCTCTATTTAGATAAAATACTCATCCAATGTTTGCGATTATCTCGGAACTTTGTGGTTCCAAAATTGAATAATTGTTTCGGTAATCGTCGTAACTCTGTATGACCCTTTGCCTTGTTGTTGTTGTTGTTGTACAGACGCCAGCACATCAAGCCATACCTAACTGTCAAATTTTCCCAATTAAATATGAACCTTGTGCTTTTGTAATAAAGTTGAAAATCTAGCAAAGAAATTTGACAGATTGTAGTAGCTTGATGTGCTGGCCTCTGTACATAATACAAATTAACGACAATTCGTTTTCCAGTTGGATGTGCCAGAATCACCCGCAAATGTGATGAAGAAAAGCCTTAGCAGTTTCATTGGTAAGATGCTATGTTTAAGCTTTTTTTTCAAATAATAATATTTTCTCAATCGAAGTTCGGTCACGGCGGCCAATCTGAAAGGAGACTAGCCAAATACACAAGATATTATTATAGTGCACAAATGTGTGCACAAACACTGCACTCCTTCTTTTTGCACTGTCTGTTTCGACGGCAATCCGCCACAACCAACACAACGGGAGAGATCAGGTGCAGGATCACCAGGTTTACGAGCTTTTCGAGGCACAGAGATATTACACCACCAATTTTAAAACTCCGGGCTGCGACTGCAAAATTCCTAATAGGAAAACCCAATAACACTTTGCCAGACCTTAAGGCTTGCGATATTTGTATTCAGTACATTTTGTATTAGGACGGCTACGAAGTTACACACTGCTGCGATAATATCGACGAAACCGGCAGTAATAACGCACCTGTGTGGGGGAGCCTTTATGGCATATATAGCATTTATGATATGACATATATGAAATTTATGACATTTACCATCTCATGTTTGACCAATCTCAACAAAAACTCGCGAGGTACGCAAGAAATATTAAAGCAGTGTAGACAGAGGCGGACTCCCTCTTCCCTCACTCCAGAATAATAAAAAATATGAATTGTTCTCTGTATTATATTCTTGTAATAAATCCTTCAGGTCAAGTGAGCACAGTGCTAAATCCTGAGCCGGATGACGAGGACGATACAGAAGTCATACTGTCGTCAGGAGACACCACCATGCTGTCTACTTACAAAGTAAGATCATTCTTTTAATAATTTTCATATCCCCATAATTCAGTTTATTTCCGATTTCAAAAATTGGCACATACCTTTTGACCGCCACGTCAAAAAAACAAAAAACGTGCCCTCAGCGCCAAGCTAAGTTCCATACTCTATGGAATTACGTATAGAAATCTGTCATGTAGTCGTGACCGTGACGCGCTGGGCACATTTTGATATGTCATCTATACATGACTGTGGCTGTCAAAAGGTTAAAAACATGACCCAGAAAATTACTTAGGATACTATTCTGGCAGATACAAAGTTATCCCAGCATACGTGTGAAAACCGTCACGGTATTCACAGTTTTCAAAAATAGAATATTTTTTTAATGCACGGGCTCCCAATCTTTTTTATATCCGGACAGCCCTTTACAGTTTACTGACTGTATCTTTTTGCAACGCCCTTCTAAAATAATACAATTGTGTGGTTAACTCAAGCAAACATTAAGATTAAATACTTTATTTATTATTTTCATTTAATTAAATAAAACTCTAAAGATCGCAAAGAAGAAGGTTGCTCTGGATCTTTATTATTTTTATTTATTTATTAGAAAATATAATAGTACAATGATTGTACTATCAATGAGAAGGATGTCGCGTTCGATCTGTACCCTACAGCTACAGAACGTCGGTCGCGACGCACAATTGGGGAGCCCTGTTCTAATGAATAATCCTTATATTTACAGAAAGAACTAGAAGCCTTACAGCGTGTAGACGCCACATTCATAGTCCCGGCGTACAGTCCTGAGTTCGAAGCATGGCGGGCGAGTCTCGAGACCACAGAGGCGGGGCTCATCAGTCTTAACGCTGCGGCCCGACGTTTGGACGCGAACCCGACACTTAAATCGCAGTACGAAAAACTGGTGCCTGATGCAGTGTCGCACGATGACTTCTGGGAGCGGTGAGTAGTTTAATAGCTCTGCATTGACATGTTTATACTCATATTTGGGTTCGAATCCCACCCAGGGTAAACATTTGTGTGATGAGCATTTGTGTTTGTCTTGTTGTTTACCGATATACGTATCTATTTATGTATTTGTATATGTAAGTATATCAGTTGTCTGACACCCATAGTACGGGGTCTGCCCCCAAATATGTCCCCACATTTTCAATTAGTATACCTGTGTATTTTACAATGTTTGAAGGTGTTTAAATGCAATGGCTTAAACCTGGCACAATATGGATGTTGTAGGGTATAACATAAAATAAATTATTATTAAAAATAAAAATAAGATTTTTACAATACAATTTAGCTATGAAAACAATAAGTATTGGACATTTCAGAAATCGCCAAAGTCTTTTTCCAACCATTTTGTACGGAAACATACATTTTGTTTTTAGGTAGTTAATTTAGGTTTTTTTTTTGCGGACTACATTTACAAAAATTCACCCTTTATATATTTGGCAAAAGTTGGCTACTGTCTGTTCCTTTTTTCAACAGCTGTTGTTTGCTTGTCCACGATAAACTTGCCAAGTATTGAACTCGCGTCACGTACATGAGGTGGGCACCTAAACCAGTGGGCTATCACGACTCAGCGACCAAGTCCATTAACCTTTGGACCGCCACAGTCATGTATAGTCGGGCTTCCAATCGCGTAATGCGGGATCCCACATCATTTTCCAATCCCGCGTGATGCGGGATTACGGGCCCGGGATTTGCGGGACTAGAAAGAACCATGCACACGACCTCTCGGGGGTGCGGGCAGTGGTGTGTGAAGCGAGCGAGTATCATTTGTCTATCCGTTTCAAAGTAAACAAAAACAAACAGTCCATCTGCATTAAATATTCCTAATAACTCAAGTTATTTCAATTCAATTTCAAATTCTTTATTTCAGATAAAATAAATTCAATAAATACAAGACAAGTTATTGAAGCTTTAAAATGAAAAACGCCGACTAGTGTGGAAGCCGAAAGGGCCTTTTCTGCTGCTGGCTATATTACCACTAAAATACGCAGTAGTTTGTCAGATGACACTTTAGATATGTTATGTTTTCTTCGCAAACATTTTCAATTGATGATGACAAACCAAAATGTGCCCATCACGCCATGGTATGTTGGGCACATTTTGGTTTGTCATCACGACTACATGATAGTAAAGACAGACGAATTACACCTCTGTGAAATAAAAATAAAAAATACGTAGTAATTCATAGCTTGGCGCCGAGGGCACGTTTTTGCTTTGTTGACGTGGCGGTCAAAAGGTGCATGTATTCAGAGTAGGTCAGAAACTGTATGTGTTTTTATCATATTTAACGTTTCTTACTCCAGTTACTTGTTCCGCGTGGCCCTGCTACAAGACCGGCTGGCAGCCGCAGCTCGCAAGCAGCCCCAAGAAGAGCCCTCAAACGACCCAGTCCTCGCCAACCTGCCCATGCAGACGCCCATCGAACAGTGAGTGTTGCAGCCGAACGCAAAAATAACATTGTACTACGTAATACTGTTGGGAAATACAAAGTTACTTTTGCGGTTTTATTTTTATCAGCCTGAATTTTCCTCTACATGCGGCCATCTTATTTATAAAATTAAATTAAATAATACCAGCCTATAATTGTCCCACTGCAGGGCAAAGGCTTCTTCTCATACACAGAAGGCACGAGCTCTGATCACCGCGCTTGCTCAAGGCAAATTGGCGATTTCAGACTTATATTAATTATAAGTCCAGGTTTCCTCACGATGTTTTCCTTCATCGATGTCAATCATGTCTGAGATAAATTTAGAAAGTACATATGAATTGAAAAAGTTACATTGGTACTTGCCCGGTTTTGAACCCAACAACCATATGGATGAGAGGCGGGTGCCTTAATTAACCATAATTTTCCATTCATTTATAAAATTAAAATGAAAAGTATTGGAATCTACATACCTACGCTCTTCTTGCTATGAAAGTCTATGCTTAGAGCTATTTCACATGCAAATGGCTGGATTTTTATTACTTCTGTACACGACAAAAATCATCTGAAACCGAACCGTTTTTTGACAGCCGTATGTTGTATAAACTAATATTATAGAACTGAAGAGTTTGTTTGTTTGTTTAAACGCAAAAATCTCCGGAACGACTAGTCCGATTCTGAAAATTTATTCTCTAAAACGTTATCCCTGAGACATATACCATGAAAGACTTCAGGCTAATAGGTATATTTTTATTTATTAAAAATAATTAAGATCCGTTAGAAAATTCAGGCAAACGAAGGCGCGTTTAGAAGCTAGTTAAAAATATTAGAAAAAGGTCTTTACGTCCTCATCTATCATTTTCAGGAGTCCAAAAAAGGTCCTATCAGGCATCGAAGATGATGAGAAAACCTTTGAAAAGCCCTTCGATACGCCAGACATGGACAATGTCGTCACTTGGGAAGACGGTAAGTCAAAATAGAGATGTAGTGTTAAACTTTATCTATAACCGATTCTTTGAGCGCTATTATCGATACTGTAATCGATTATCTGTAAGCCAAGATCGATTCTAACCGTCCCTAGTCTATATGGTGTCAAATTGTATTTTGCTGAATAAAACTTCTATATTAAATGTTGTTTTTGTATACCCGTATTATTATGATAATGTATAACTAAAATGACTATATAAAACACTATATCGATCCCTAAATCCAATAAATTTTCATTAAAACACGGAAGGATCGCTATTTATTTATTGCTTTTATTCATAATTCATATTTTTATATAAGTCTTAGATATTCCATGTACTGGTTCATGTATTAAATGACCAACGTTGGCCACATCCATGAAGTTTAAGACCAAGAAATTTAATTTACAAAGTAAAAAGGCCCAACATTGATCACTCGTTTCTAGAACCATAATTCAAATCACGTTCCAAATAATCATGCCTCTGTACAGAAGACTTCGCCAACGACGTGGAACTGACAGAAGAACAACAAACGCTACTTTTAGAAGAATACGAAAGGGAGATCGCTGGCAAGAAGATGACCAAACAAACATGTACTCGCGACATTACCAACAATAACACAGACAAAACAACGAGCACAGACAAAAAAAAAACCAAAACCGCGCAAACTAGAGACAAGATGAACAATAAACAGACTAAAAATAAAAATGGCAGGTCACCGAAAAAGGCGGCAAAATCTGACGTTTGTGGAAATAATTTAGTTGAAGATTATTTTGGGGAAAAAGAGGTTAAAGATGATGCTAGCGCTAATTCAGATGAAAGTTGGGAAAAGGAATTTGAAATTGACGACGTTGTTGTGCAGAAAGCATGAAACTATCCGGCCATAGTGTAATGTAAGGATAATATAGTTCGGATACATTGTGCGGCTCGAAATATTGTGACATTTAAACATTCTTCGGACCACAAAAGCCATAACCTGATTTGTTTGAAAATTCGTTACTATAAATTCTATACTGTCTTTACTCTATGTGTAAAACAGCATACACCACATAAACCAAAAAACATCTCGCGCATTCAAAAGTAAGTCTCATGTCGACTGCACACAGTTCCTAATAGATTGATTTAGGTTTTTAAGCCTGCTAAGCAATTATTTTCTCAAATGTCGTACAAGTAAAGTTCAATATAGCTGTTACTAAACATGTTGTGTCGTGACACGCACAATGTTTCATAAAGCCCACAAGCGCACACTTCAAGCTTTTGCATCGTTAGCCTGGAAATAGTCGTTGTAAATAATCAAATATCCGTGTTTTGCGACTGTGAACTTCAATCCCCATTAATATAGCTCCCTTTTGATTGCAAATTGTCTAAAATACTTTTGTCAGTCGAAAATCAACTTGGTATCCACGAAATTAAGGATGATATTCATGAATTCCTAAAACGATGAATAGTTCAAAGTTATGCAGGTCACACACGTAACGGTATATTTGCGCAATAATTTGTACGTGCACTTGCAGGCACGCTGGCTTGTACAATTTATATACTTGTGCAAGTATATCGTACTGTGTGTGTTTTCCATAAGCAGCTCAAGTCGATTGACGCTTAACAAACCAGAATACTTAAATTTTATATTTCAAGCTTGTTTTTCTAGAAAACGACATGTACATTTTAGATTGTATCTTTAATCATTATTATTGTATAATTATTTTACAAAGCAAATACGTCTTGTACGTCAATTTTGAATGAACTTTCGTTTACTTCTTTACCTTTTGTATGTCCGATGAAAATTACCAGACTGTCCATTACTATGAAAATGTTAAACCGAAGCTATGTTTAATAACAATGTTTTATCAGGATCCAGAATTGTACACGGTGGTATAAAGGGGCCAGTACATCAACCTACAACAATCTGTCAAATTTATTTGATAGATTTTCAATTTTAAAACATTAGGTCGAGGTTCATATTCAATTGGGAAAATTTGACAGTTCGATGTACTGGCAGACGTACATCGTGATCCAAACTGACCATAGATTCAATTCAAGATTCGGGACGACCCCGACCGGTGGAATTTTTTGTCAGTTCCATATAAAAGAGCTCCATGGTGAAAATGTATGAAACAGTTGTTTTTTTTTTTTAATAACCGGCGAAAAATGTCAACCCTGTTACGGTCTAGAATTATGTAGTGAATCCATGGTAAAAGTTTGTTTGGTAATACGTTAACAATGTGACATTTGTAAAACTTACCGTATCTTCATAATTTTGTTTGCTATTAAACTACCTTCAATGTACGAAACAAGAAAAGCTATAGTACACGGTCGTACATATGTACCGAGTTTTAAAATAAGTTTAGCTTTGTAGAGCGTCTTCTCTGTCGCACTTACGTGTGTCTCTTTCTAATGCTACGGCCACGCGTATCGCGCAAAGGTTCGTTTTGCGTTGTCGTAATAAATGTTGGTATTCGGCTACGATGAACTGGCCACATTGTTTTAAAACTTCGCGATAAACAGAGAGCGCGCGAACTGTAGGCAACTGCACAAAGTTTGTCGCGATAATACCCTTTGATGTGCATCAATTTACCGGCAGCCGCACAAATGGCATTCGAGTTAGCCTGAAGCCTTTCATGATGTGACAAAATGCTTATCCAGACGTGTCGCAACAACGCAAATCTTCGCCTTATCGCGATAATGTGGCTGTGGCATTAAGCTCCATGTGTCATTTAACGTTTGAATACTAAATAGTTAAATACCAACGCAATATTTGACAATACAAAAGTACTGTAGATGTGTACGACCCTGTCGTCAAATTATTTATGCAAAATTAATTGACTTGAAATTATAATCAAATGTAAATAGAACCGTATTTTGAACTGGACTGACCATGATGTAAAATAGATTGTTTTTTAGTAATAATACATAGTGTTAAAAGTAACAATTTTGATATATGATTTTAATTAATAAATAAATAAAATGCCTCACAATTTTCGTGTTGACGAATATAAATGTTTTATAAAAGGTTTAACAACCTTTTTCGCATATAATTTTGTTTGTCTTGAAGAATTTCTTTTAAAAATGTCTATCTGCATTTTGTCTCCAAACACTATGTATTATTTAGCATAAGTGCACCTTTCTCGAGCCATAACGGCCCCCTATCCTAATGCATTTACTTTCACAATAATTATATCATATCGTCGAAAAGTATCACCGGAAAAGTCTTTAATTCTTTGTCTTTCTATGCGTTTATCCACCTACTTAATTTTCTAAGGGTTTATTTCTAACGAATTTATTTTTAGTCATTCCATATTATGCTGCCTAAACCCGTCTGTGAAAACTTTAAAATATTTCAAACCTCGGAACCAATAACGTGAAAAACTGGTTGTTTTCATAAGTTTTAGCCGGCGAGTTTACAATCCTACGAATTATTTAAAAATTGCTTAAAAATCTTCAAAGTGGTACAATAATATTTGAAGTGTGATATCCCACTAAATAGGTCTCTGAAATAGATGTAAGTAGATAATAGTAATAAGTTTGTGCGCTGGTAACATCTACCTAATGAATGGGCTGACCTGGCAAGTGTAACTAGTGTTGCCATAAATCAGTAATATATGTAACGTTAATTCAAATTGTCGATGAAATTGCTGCCTTATGAGCTTATAAATATTTTTACATTATAATGAAAAATAAATAGTATTAAAACCGTCTAAATCAATCAATTTTAAATTTCATGGATCTATTCGTGACATTAAACTTGTATTAATAAGCATATAAGCCTGCCATTATCTTGTTAAAGCCAAGCCTATTGCTATTTAAAATTATTCTAGAATATTCGATAGCAAATTTCGATTTTAGGCAACATTAGGCGCAATTGACTTTCCTTCGAATTTTACTCTCGACACCAATTCCTACGTATTGTATTTTGAACTCTATTTTATACATGTAAAGTTCGTTAACGCTCCTGTTCAGAATTACTAATGTTGGCTCATGTATGATGTCCATTGAAAATTTATTAGCTACTGTAAGCGATATATTATTCTTTATAAATTGCGAAAATTAACATCGAATATAATGATTTATTAGGGTTATTTTATTTAGTAACTCGACATTGGAATTGGGGTCTTGTAAAAGCATTCATTGCCAGTTTAAAAGTAAAAAAAGTGTTACTTGTGAATTTTAAAACGTTTGGTTTAATAAAATATTAAAATTAAGTGCAATAAAGTTATCTTACATTTAACTCGACATTTATTTTAAATATATATTTAGGTTAACAATCAACTAAATGAGTTGACTCTAGGTATCGTTATGTTTGTGTAAATTATGATTATTATGAATATGAATAAAAGTTATTAAAAATCGTAGTCAAGGGTTTTATTTGCTATATATTATATCAACCACTAACGCTCACACGCCAAATTAATCGCACTCAGGCATTTAAATAATAGTACTTATTAACTACTTAAAAAGGTATATATATTTTAGTAAGAAAGGGGGGGGGGGGGTTAAGAGTTATTTGAAAATTGACATTTCAATTCGATTGTGGTATTTATTTGGTATATTTAAAAAGAAACAACCGTTTGAGTGCAGTACGGTAACCGCACCACTTCGGCGACGACGCAGTCTGGCAGCAAAATATAATGGCGTCATTATGACTTTCCAATGGTAAACCACTGACACGCCATTGAAAGAAATGATACACCTAGAATGGTAATCTCGTACAAAATGACAACTGAATGACTGACTTAGGCGGTAATCTGCTAAAATTTTGACAGTTCCTTTGAGCAGTGACCTACCATTAGAACGTCATTGTGAAGTCATTGCTTTTAATTCGACCGACCAATGATCGACCATTATGAATTTAGCAGATTACGAACTTTTAGCAAAATGACAATGGGATCGTGTTGGAATGACGAAATTATAAAAATTAGCAGACTTGGCCCCAGGGCCCGCGTAATAGGGTATTACACCCATTTTTGAAAAGTGTCTCAATCAAATTCTGTAGTGCTAATATGCCACCAAAAAAAACACAAAATTTTTATTCAATCGATAAGTGCCATAAAAATGCATCTAAATTTTAAATTTTCAAATTTCGCGCGTAGTTTGACGAAAACGCCTCTTACTGAACGCCATATTGCTCAGAGTAAATGACGTCAGTTCGTTTAGTATCAAATGAGCTCATATTAAATATGATAATTGTATATCATTTAAAAATAATTAAAAGCATATTTTGTAATAGGTGTAATAAGTAAAAAATTACGTTGGTTACGAAAATAATAAAAGTACAAAGCCTATATTACGTCAATCGGTTGACTGACAGTTGACAATTTTTTGTTTACACAGCCGTATGGCGTAATAACATGGCCGCTACTATTTCACGGTGTTTTATAACAGATTAAAAATACTGAAAACTTTGAATTGAATTTAAAAAATTGTTTTGGTATTTTATGAACTAAAACTTGCATTTTCCGACTGCTTTATGCCTAAACTGTCTCAATAACATATTTATAGATTTTTTCTCGTATAAAGTAAAATACCCTATTCATTTATTTTACGTTTTTTGCAATTTGCAGCTCAGTATTGTAATAAAAAATAATATTTGCCAATATTCGCGTAACAAATATGCATTTACAGAACTATAATAATTGAAATCATCAACATAACTAACTCTCCAAGTTAGGTTACTTTTTACAAAAAAAAAAAAAGTACAAAAAAGTAAGAATATTTTAATTTAGCGGGCTTCCCTAGGCTTTCACCTTGAGGCCACACCTACGACACTATTAGTAGGGGAGCCGAAGATGCTAAATCGGGATTTACTCGAGCGTCGTGGAGATCTATTAGATTGTGAAGATTAGATGCTAAAAAGAAAAAAAGGTTATGAGATGTATGCACTTTCAGTGGTGGGGGAAACGTGTACAGGTTTTCAAAAATGTAAAAAAAAAACCGTCATATGGAAATACTCGAGCGCGTCAGATATGAATAGTGTATGCGCCCCACGTGATATTGGTAACGGAAAAATGTTAATCTGCCGGTTTGCATGATGGGGGTGGCCGTACGAAGAGGTAGAAAGTAGGAAAAAAAAAAAAAATGTCGAGCGCGTCAGGTATTGAAAAGGGATGTTAAGTGAAGCCTTATGTAGTTCCTATTCAAAAGATCGTCCGTGTGGTGTCGGACTTAAAGAATCGCACCATCCTATATCTTCCCGTGGGTGTCGTAAGAGGCGACTAAGGGACTTACCAGAGAATGGGCAGCAGCGTTCTCTGTGCCTTTGTAACAACCATACTGCGATCGCCAATCCGCCTGCCAAGCGTGGCGATTATGGCAATACCCCCGTTGGGGAGGCCTATGTCCAGCAGTGGACGTCTTTAGGCTGAAATGATGAATGATGATGATTCAAAAGACTGACGATTTGGACGCACCCAAAGATCATGGTAAATTTTTGAAAATGCAAAAAAAATCAACACCTCGAAATACTCGAGCGCGTCAGATTTTTATACAGCTTCATCTTGATGTCCTTGTCGTACTGACCCATAATCTGACAATAATTACCTATGTGGAGGAATTTCCTTAATATGACGGTTAGAAAATAAAAAATCATACCTTTTTGTTAATTTTTAAATGTAATAATTGATTTTTACATTCAATTGCATGCTGCATGCTTACTGCATGTTTGCTAACATGCTTACAGCTGCATACATGGCGTATGTTTGTTAACGTGTTTGCATGCTTGCTGCATGCAATGCGTAAATAAATTTATGTGGAGGAATTTCCTTAATATGACGGTTAGAAAATAAAAAATCATACCTTTTTGTTAATTTTTAAATGTAATAATTGATTTTTACATTCAATTGCATGCTGCATGCTTACTGCATGTTTGCTAACATGCTTACAGCTGCATACATGGCGTATGTTTGTTTACGTGTTTGCATGCTTGCTGCATGCAATGCGTAAATAAATGTATGCTGTAGAATGTTATGCTTAATCATTCGATTAGAGAAACTATGCTTAAAAAAAAATTATGCGTAAGCTGTTATGCGTAATTAATGTTATATGAAAATATAATTAGAAAAAGAAACAGTATATTAAGTTATATTAGGTCTTAAAATTTTATCCAAATGGATAGGGAAACGTAAAATTCTATCCTGTATTTAGAAAAAAGAAAAAATAAATAGTGTACTGAGAAAAAAAAAACGCAATAATTTTTTCAATCATCATCGTCAGTGGAATCATCTGCATATTGGAAGCGGCTCGACTTGGTCGTTATCTTATCTTTTCTTCATCTTCATCTTTCTTTTTTAGAAATGGCATCTCGCAAGTCAACCTAGGAGGTTGTCCGCTGCTTAACCGAACTTTCCTGTGGTGCCAAATGAATTTAAGGCCTCCTGCCAGGGCAAGAAAAAACTTACCTCACCACACTTTATTGATGATTTTAGCTACTTCGGCTTGTGCAAATCGGCAGATTATGTTATTTCCGTAATCCGTAACTAATTTCCTTCAAAATAAAAGAAAAATTAACCGCGCTCGAGAATGTCCAGGTGACGTTTTTTTTTTGCAACTTTGTGACTCTCCCATTTCTTTATGTCACGCTCAAATTGTCAGATTATTAAAATGCACACTTTTCTGCATGTAATTAACTTACCTTGCCTTAATCTGACGCGCTCGAGTAAATCCAATGATCGATTTTTTTTTACTAATCTGATCGGGTGTCCTAGACATTCGACGCTACATAAAAGGCTCAGGTATGGTGAGAGCACTTCACAAGTCGCAAGGCTGCCCCCCATATGTTATTCTGCCGCGCTCGAGTAAATCCAAAAATCTCCACTACGGCTCCCCTGCTATATACAAATGAAACGATTTAATTACTTACACTACTACCAAAATAACAGACTGTACAAATACGTGCGTGTGTGTGCGTATCTACGCGCCGGTCGAACTAAAAGCAGTTCCCTGAGCAGTCGTTCGACGCGGGAGGAAGTGAGAAACACAGTTTCGGAGATAGGCGGAGCGTGTCGTTACTGTACGGTAGTGCTAATATTTATATTGTGCCTCGACACAGGATCATTTATTCTGTTTTTGTTTTTCCGTGGGATAATTTAGGACCTTTGCTTACTTCTGATGTCTTCGCAGAAGAAATCGTGGGCAGAAGTTAGTCAACAATAAAACGACACATAAAATAAATAAAGCATAATTATATTCATTCAGTGTCCTTCTGACTCCATTATCGAGTTATCTTGCTGGTGGGGGTAGAAGGCTTCGGAGCTTGGTCGGGTGAGAGAGGCAGTGCGGTCGCCCGCTGTCTGGTATGGATGATGTGGCGGTGCACCCATCCATTGAGGGTACCAGTATAGACCCTGGAAAAAAACCCGATGTTAGTATGAATATCAATAAAGTGTATCAAGAAAGTATGGAGGGTAGGCGTAAGTAGCACATTCTCTGTGTATGAAAGTGTCCGTTAAAATGTGCCACATAAGGGCGGCGCTACAATCGCGACCGTGTAAAAAAATTCTAACTACCTACATACTTCAATCCGTCAACAGCGCCATTTTGGCGGGTTTTAGAACTGGTGTTTGCTGCATAAACACTTGACACTGGACACCCTTTTTCAACTCCCCCCTCCCCGCCCCCAAATGAGATAGTGCCTCTACCCTCAATACAAGAAAGTTAAGTTAGTTTTTGACGTCTACCGACCGCCATATTGAATTTCTAATGACGTCACATGAGTTAGGTTAGCGATATGAACACAGGGATACGCCAGGGTAGCCCACGACTATACAGACACTTTTGAATTGACAAGGAGTCTGTTGGTTAATCAGAAAGTTGAAGCTAGTCGCTCGTTCTAAAACGTAGGTAGGTTGTATGGAGAAGAACGAATAAGATTTTTTTTTTTTTAGAATGGGTCTCGAAGGTCAACCTAAGAGGTTGTCGGCTGCTTAACCGGACTTTCCTGTGGTGCCTTAAAAAATATTATTTTTAGGGCCTCCAGCCAGGGCAAAATAACTTATAAACTAAGCGGCTACACGCTAAGGGCACCCCCTGTGCCTGTGGGGTACGAGCCTGGGCTTAGGGCGTCGCAGGGGGAGGACAGCAAAGGGACAGGCTGGATCGGATTTCAACGAATAAGAGACACCCTTTATCTTTATAGAGTTTATACTATACAGTGTACACATACCTTATTTCCGGAGGGTTCACAAGTGAACCGATACTCGTTGACATTAAGTGGATCTAGGTAGCTGATGCCGGCGATGGAGCCGTAGTTAGGAGGGAACATGAACCAGCATCCGTCCAGGGAGTCTGATGACACGATAAAAAAAATGTTTATTGTCAAAAAAAGGTAAATATGGTTTGCCGACAAAATGGTATTTTGTCCACAAAAGTTTTAGCTGCTGGAGCTGAACTAGGAGGAACCTTTCGGGTTACAATTCTTACAATGGTGCCGATTTCCTTGTTCAAAAAGTAAACTGAAATTAAACAATTGGTATCTCTTACTACCAGGCAGCTGAAGAAAAGGACGGCGACAGATAGGTAAGAACTAAGTTAGAGATGACAAATTAGTTTTTTTCCTTGATCTTCGCCATGTTTTCTGAAATGATAACTGTAATCTATGAACATTTTAGATTAATTTAAATTGACAGTTCTTATTAATATCTGTCTCTTTCTTGTTTTATTGGAGAGAAAGAGATTTAAATAGCTCGCTTTTGCACAACAGACTTGTTACGAATGCAAAAGCCAATCCCTAGAGTTACATTAGATCGGTTCTGTTCTGTGTGGTCTGTGGTATTTATTAAGCCTTTATTGCTGAAAATAAACTTACAATGTATACTATTTCTAATTTATAAACTAACATATCGGGTTGCCTGTTTAAGTGATCATCGTGTCACAAAATATAAAGGTTAGCGCCGCAGCCTTACGTACTCTGTGATCGTGTCTCCCCTCTGTGTGTGATACCGTTATATTGAAAATGTAAAAAAAAATAACTACCCTTATTAGGATAATACAAAATGTACCCTATAATTATTGAAATAAAGTCTATTTTGTAAAGTCTATCCAAATAAGGCGAATATTTGCACGACTACGCCATGTGAAGTGCCAGCATAATGGTCAAATACTCAAACTCATACGATACTCAGTTTTAAGATGCCGTTAAGTGTATAAAGTGATAGAGACAGCACGAGACTTAACGGCATCTTAAAATTAAGTAGCGTTTGAGTATTTAGCCATAAGAGACCTAATACCTACTCACAAGTAATGTTGCTTGTTTCTTCACTGGGGGTGTCTGTTGGGGTGATAACCGGTTCTGTAGTCTGTTCGATGAATGGAGGCACTGGCGACAGACCCCTGCCAGGGTCACCAGGGATTATAAATGGTCCTGCGACAAAAGAAAATCATCATCGTCGCCATTCATCTTGATTCTCGGCAACTGTCATCTAGCTGCTACCAACTTCTCCGCGAAGACCACCCACTGGCCATACCCCTGGTGGTATGGTGGCTCTAAATCTAAACCACTGAGAAAATCGTTTGGGTTATGTTAGAACTGTGACCATTAAAGCGCGAAGGCGTGAGCGACGCGAGCGGTGCCACGGTAGCGGCCGCCGAGCGCCAGATCCCCTCTATTGTTGGTGCATCATTTGAGTTAGGTTAGGTGAGTAGTATACTTTTAAACCCACCATACCACCAGGGCCTCCAGTCTGCTATTGTATAGTGTCAGAATAATTTATCAGTGATTTCATAACTGTTGATTTTGACAAGTTTGGTAATATAATTATGGCATCACTGACTTTCCAATGGTCAACCACTGACACGCCATTAAAAGAAATGATATAGAATGGTAATCTCGTACAAAATGACAATGAATGACTGACTAAGGGCCGTAAGATCAATCGTAGTTAAACCACGGAATAAAGTTTAATCCCCCGTCTTCGATTGTTTCCGAAGATCAATCGTAGTTGATCGACCATAGACAGTTTAAACTAACGATTATTTTAAACTGACCCAACGGTCCGGTTAAACTCCTACGTGTGGATTAAACTCTGTCTGTTGGTTGGTGTTTCTTTCAATATGACTGCCCGTGCCCGGTTGTAAAACGTGCTGTTTGACAACACAAAATTACGATGACTGGTTTAATAGTAACTTTTTGACGTATGATTTCGTGAAACAACCCATTTTTTTGATTTGACGATAGTTAGCGCCATTTTTGACTATTACCGGTCAGTAATGGTTAGTTAAAGCAACCCGCCCTTAGGCGGTAATCTGCTAAAATTTTGACAGTTACTTTGATCAGTGACCTACCATTACAACGTCATTATGCAGCCATTGCTTTTAATTCAACCGACTAATGATCGACCATTATGAATTTAGCAGATTACTAACTTTTAGCAAAATGACAATGGGATCGTGTTGGAATGACGAAATTATACAAATAGCAGACTTGGCCCCCAGGGGTGAATCCGCAATGGCTTCACCTAGCCTGAGTGCGACCTACCTTATGTTAGCCGATTCGCGGTCTCCACTCTAGAACACGTCAACCCCAATGGTCATCGGCTAATATTGGCTAACCAATTGCCACTTCCACTTACTTATTCTTTAAGCTACATCGAATATTAATTTATTTCAAAAGAAAATAACATTTTAATATTATTCTTCTAAGACCTTCTTACCTCGCCTCTCAATATGAGGTTGCGAGTTCGACACCGGGCATGTAGGTACTATTGTGACTTTGTCAATTCATAAGTACAAACGCCAGCACATATCCCAAACTGTAAAATTTCCCCAATGGAACATTAACCTTATTCTTTTGTAATAAAGTTGAAAAACAATCAAAGACATTTGACAGATTGGGTTAGCTTGATGTGCAAGTCTCTGTATTTTTCAAGTTTATCTTGGGCATCATTAATATCATTATACTGGAAAACATCGTGACGAACACTGGACTTAATAGATAAATTTGTAATCGCCTCTGCAAGCGTGGTAATCAAAGCTCGTACCTATTCTTAAAAAATATATATCTATTTATAAGTTTAACCACTTCAGGACTCCATAAAACAAAAATATACTTGAACTACTACTACTTTAACAATACCAGCCTTTTGGAATTACCTAGTTTGTCCTTCTTTCTAGCAGCAATCTAGCAAAAGATGGACGTGATTTGCTTGCAGAGTTTATCTGATTTAATTTTCACAGTATAGTACACACACTTAAATAACTTACCTCCATAAAAGTTGGTATAGTTCCACTCACAAACATGATGGTCACAGAACAATGGAGCGTACTTCTCTTTAGTGTAATACGTCTGGCCATTTGGCATCAACTGAAATAACAAAAAATAAACTATAATGTCACGCTATTTAATAAAACTATTAAAGTGCATCGCCGTACCCATTAATTCTATGCCTCGGAAAACACGGAAAACCGTTGGTCCCGGCTGTCATTCGTAGATCTTTGACAAGCATTACGGGTAGTCAGAAGCCAGAAAATCTGCCATCAAGTCTTACCAAGGAGTATCGTAATCGTGTTATCCAATAACTGGGTTGTGGAGATCAGATAGGCAGTCGCTCCATGTAAAGCACTGGTATCCAGCTGGATCCGGTTAGACGGAAGCTGATCACTACATAGTTGGGAATATTAGGCAAGGCAGATGGTCCGGCTTTTATTCTATTTATAGGTAGGTATAGTCCGCGAGGCGTAAGCGTCTACAATACAAGAAAAGCTAATTGGGGCCAGTTTCGTGAGAACCTGCGCTAAATTATGCCAGACACACGATACCTGATCGATGACATCAACAGCGCACAAAAAGTAGACGAGGTAGTCCAGAAGTTCACATCAGCGGTACAGCAGACTTGTGATCACGTGATACCCAAGAAGAAGAAGAAAGTAGAGGAAGTAACCGTGCAGTAGTGACGCTGAGCTTTGCATTTGTGTGAGTGATCATCAAAAAACAAGAGTAGTAGCAGAACAAACCGTTTAAGCCAAGCAAGGGGGCGGGTCTGGGTCTATGCTTTAACGGTTCCCGTACGGCATGCTTAACATGTTAGCATAGATGCAGGCCTACCCTATCATCTCCTTCAGAGGTGGTAGGGGGGCGTTGGTCTTGGGGGAGAGTGACAAGTTGGTCGCAAAGATCCCCAAGGCAAGTTCGGCGGACTAGCCTTCTCGAGGTTGCCAGCCCTGTTAATGGGTCTAGCTCACTAGGAAATAGACTCAAACAGAAACCACCGAGCGCTATAGTATAAAATATATATAGTATGTATTTGTGTAAGGTGTATTTTATAGTATTTTCTTATATTTTATACAACCACACTATCGCGGGCCAGAGTAGTGTGGTTTTCTTTCTTTCTTTCTTTCTTCTTCTTTCTTCTGCCCAAACAAAATAAAGATGGACGCACACAATAAAGAGAAATTACCCCAGGAGGGTTCCACGCACCGTGGAGAATCCCTCACCGAGCCCAGCTCGGTCAGTTCCTCGTATTCTGGGGGGAACAAAAAAGTGTGCGAAGAGCGAGGATCAAGCCTCGACCTATCAGGCCTCGCAGAGGCCATACCAATAACGAAACCGCGACAACCTGACACGAACAGTGTCACGAAATGGAGCCAGACTGCTCATAAGCGCCCTTGCAAAAGGGCAGCTGACAAAGCAGCGAAAGCTCCCGACAACTCAGGATTGAAAGGCCAACCTGAACGCAGTCGCCCCAACAGGCGCGCGAGACGGGCGGCCCTTCGACTACCAAAGGCACCGAGGGGGACGGCAGACGCAGCAGCGGCAACGCAGCGCGACCCTGTACCGTCCACCTCGACACCGACCGTGACAGCACACGCAGCAGCGGAAACGCAGCGCGACCCTGTACCGTCCACCTCGAAAGAGGCAGCGACGGCGCAGAAAGACACGGCACTACCACCACCGGTTCCACCCAACAAGCCGAAAAAGAGACCTACTCCGAGGGGTCTGCGCGGTCGGCGGACTTCTGCGGCGGCGCCCATTGCTCCTGAAAAGGAACAACCTAGGACCGGGGGTGGTCCGGGAGAGCGCGCTTCTACGAAGCGTGCTCGCCTGGACGACACCCGATCTCCCAGAGGGGAGGCCAAACGCGCGAAAACCGACGCGAAACCGAAGCGGGCAGTGAGCTATGCAGATGCGATGCAATCGCATCTGAAGGTAGCGGTCATTACTGTCCCGCCGAGGGACCTCTCGCAGAGTCAGGCAGAGCAGCTTAAGGTAGCTATCGATGATAGCATCCTACAAGCAGCACTGTCGCCACCGTCTCCGAGTGCGCGAGCTCCATCTTTCCGCGGGCGTCCCTTCATGATGGATGGGATACTAGCGATGTGGTGTGAGGACGCGAACGCTCTAGACTGGCTGGAGGAAGCGGTCAAAACCATCGCATCACCCATACCCGGCACCACCCTGGCTGTCATCAAGCAGTCAGAGCTGAAGAAGAGGCTGAAGGCAGGGCTTCTTTTACACACTCGCATCACCGACGCCGAGACGCTGCAGAAAGTCCTTTGTGCCCAAAACCCGTGGTACAAAGTCGACTCCTGGCAGTGTTACGACATGTCGGTGGACGAGAAGACCGAAGAGGGAAGCTCTCAGGAGAAGGTGGTCCACTTGATCCTGGGCATTCCCGAAGACCAAAAGGAGAACATCCTTGAAAGAGGCCGCCGTGTAGCCCACATGTCCGGAAGCGGATACATCCGCTTCTTCAACATGGAGGAGGAGACAACGAGCGGGGAGAACCAGACGGCGACGGGTGAGACCACGGCGAAGGAGACGTCAACTCCTAAGCCGACCACCTCAGCTCCCCAACAGGGTCCGAGCGGGGCGGGGTTGAGCTTACAGTCGGAAACGGGGGAAAGAGGGACAAGCGACGAAGATGACGTCCTCCGCAGTCCCTAATTCCCTCACCATCATCCAAACCAACCTCCAGCACAAACAAATAGCGGCGGCTACCTTACGCAGAGTGCTGGAGGTAGACAACAAGACCGTCGCCCTGATCCAAGAACCTTGGATCAGGAATAACAGAATATGCGGTCTGAACAACATCGGAGGTAAGTTGCTGTTAGACACCTCTATTGACAAACCAAGGACTTGTATGTTCATGCCTAAAACCATGACAACAACTTTGCTTAACCAATTCTGTTCTAGAGATCTCACGGCAGTTAAAGTCCTCACAGACAAACAAACAACCCTGGTGTTGGCATCAGTGTACATGCCGAGCGAAGGCGAAGTGCCTCCAAAGGAACTGGCCGAGCTGGTGCAACACTGTGACACACACGCCTGGGATCTAATCATCTCCGCAGACTGCAACGCTCACCACTCGCTGTGGGGAAGTAAGGACATAAACAAAAGGGGTGAGTTACTAACCGAATACATATTTCAAACAAACCTAAACATCATGAATAGAGGCAAGGAACCTACGTTTGTGAGTTCAAGGTACCAAACAATCATTGCTATTACTTTAGCAACAGACGCGGCGGCGGAACTTATAAAGGGATGGCACGTGTCAAACGAACCATCCTTTGCGGATCACCGCCGCATATGCTTCCAAATACAGTACAAACCGACAGACCCTGTCCGATACCGCAACCCCCGTAAAACCGATATAACAAAATATTTAAATTTACTTACCAATGCACTAAGTGACATACAAATGACAGACTCGACACTTAGTACAGAAAACATAGAAACAAACATACAACTTTTATCCAAAACCCTTTTAAAAAGTTACGAACTGTCATGTCCTACAGTAGTACCCAAAGTGTCGAACGAAAGTTCCAGGTGGGGGCCAGAACTCGAACGTCTACGGGAAAAACTTAGGACACTTTTTAATCGAGCGAAGAACACCAGAGCCGACGAGGACTGGGATAACTATAAGACTGCACAGAAACACTACAAAAAACGGATTAGATTCCGTAGTAGAGAAGGTTGGCGCACTTTCTGTAGCAGTATTAACTCAACGAACCAGGCCGCTAGAATAAAGAAAATTCTAGCCACGGGAGACCTCAAACTTTTGGGCACCCTCAAAAAGGCTGACGGCACCTACACGAGTACAGAAGACGAAACCAGTGCACTATTGCTTGAAACGCACTTTGCCGGCTGTCAAATAACAGCAGAGTCAGAGTGGCGGGACGAGCACTATAGCACACCAACATCCCAGGAATGGGAAATTGCAAACGAGATAGTAACCGCAGACAAGGTGGCATGGGCCCTAAAAAGCTTTAAGGCGTTCAAATCTGCCGGGCTGGATGGAATATTCCCAGGATTACTACAATGGCCAATAAATCTGATAACAAAGTACCTGGTACCAATATACAGGGCATGCATTGCCTTCAAATATATACCTACAGCATGGAGGGAAGCGAAAGTAGTATTCTTACCAAAACCAGGTAAAGAGGACTACACTCACGCAAACTCCTTCAGACCCATCAGCCTAACGTCGTTCCTACTGAAAACGTTGGAAAGACTGGTTGACCGACACCTACGGGATGGAGCACTGAAAACAAAGCCATTACATCCCCAACAACACGCTTATACGAAAGGCAGATCAACTGAATCGGCTCTGCACTTGTTAGTACACAAGATAGAGTCAGCCATTACAAATAAATCATCAACACTCGCTGCCTTCATAGATATAGAAGGTGCTTTTGATAAAACCACGCACAACAGCATTATCCATGCCCTGCAAGGCTACAAAGTCGAACCAGTAATAACAAAATGGATTACTGAGTTGGTCAGCAAAAGGGCAGTTCAAATAGAAGTAAACAATACAACAAGAGCAAAAGTGATCAAGGGATGCCCACAAGGAGGCGTCCTATCACCACTTCTCTGGAACATAGTAGTGGACAGCCTTCTAAAAAGACTAAACGAACAAGGCTACACTACTATTGGATATGCAGATGACCTAGCAATACTGATAAGCGGAAACGCTGAAAGCATTTTATGCGAAGTAATGCGATCAGCTTTACGTATTGTGGAACAATGGTGTGGCGACCATCAGTTGTCAGTAAATTCAAGAAAAACAGAACTCATTCTTTTCACCAACAAAAGGAAGTTACCAGAACTCAAGCTACCAAACTTATTCAATACCAAACTCTCCCTATCAACTCAAGTGAAATACCTGGGCGTCACACTTGATCATAAATTAAATTGGGCGAGTCATATCGAAAATAAAACAAAGAAGGCCTGTATAGCTTTTTATCAGTGCAAGAGACTAGTTGGTAAAAAATGGGGTCTCAACCCTAAAATAACACTGTGGCTATACACTTCAGTTATCAGGCCGTCTATAACACACGGATCCGTTGTGTGGTGGCCCAGAACACAACTGGCTACGGTGAAAACGAAACTCCAAAGCCTGCAACGCCTGGCTAGTGTTGCGGCAACTGGTTGCATGAGAACTACTCCATCAGTCGCTCTTGAGTACCTGCTGAACCTAAGACCTCTGCATCTCGTCATTAAAGAAGAGGCACAGGCAGCCGCACTAAGACTGAGAGCCAACGGACTGTGGAAGCTAAACATAGAAACACCACACTCAACTGTACTGAATGGAATCCTGAAGAAAATACCACTCCTTGAGGCGCCCACAGACAGAACATTGTGTCATCATGTTTTCGATCGAAGATACAATATCCAACTTACAGCAGAAATGGAAGATAACTCTGGTATCGATGAAGTTAGGATATACACAGATGGCTCCAAAACCACACAGGGTACTGGGGCAGGTGTCTTCTCGAACGACCTAAATATTAAAATTTCAACCACCCTAGATAAACTTAACACTATCTTTCAAGCAGAATGTATAGGTATAACCAAAGCAGCACAAGCGGTTGCAGCCAGAGATGTCAGAGGACATAATATTAAAATTGTCTCAGACAGTGCATCCGTACTTCAAGCTCTACAAAGCAACACTATAACCTCTGTCCTAATACTGGAGTGTCATAATACACTGCAGTCCATTGCAAACACAAACAGGGTGACTCTGCAATGGATTAAAGGACACAGTAACTCACTGGGTAATGATGCAGCCGATGAACTGGCCAAAAGGGGTTCAAGGACGACGGTATACGGCCCGGAACCACTACTGCCTATACCCCTGGCACAAATCAGAGCATGGCTGCGCCTTACAACAGAAGCTAACCACCAAACAGAATGGAGAAACAGCGCAGGATGCAGGCAAACAAAGAATGCTGTTCCGGTAGCTTCGAAGAAGCTTGCCCGCAACCTCACAAGACTAAACAGGGACCAAATCCGTAAAGTACTAGGCACGATAACCGAACACTGTCCCCTAAACAAACACCTGTGCACCATAGGTGTGACAGATAGCCTTCTGTGCAGAGGCTGCATGGAGGCGGAAGAAACGCCACAGCACGTGCTCATGGAGTGCAGGAGCGTGGCGGATCAACGGGCACAGATTCTCCAGTCTCCAGTATCACTATCGGCAGTCTGCAGCAACCTGAAAAGGCTGCTCGGCTTCTGGGAGGAACTAGGATGGCTGGAATAAAAGAAGAGACAGATTTCACGTACAATGGCCCAATCGAGTGGCTAAGTGCGGAAAAGGCCCCGACAAACTAACTAACTAAGCCAAGCAAGATACGCGCCGCGCTCTAGGCCGACGTCACACCTACACTATGTACACTCACACAAATACAAAGCTCAGTTTACGCCTTGCGTACTGTATGGTAACCCCACGTTTAACCAGTCCTTTAATTCCAAGACTCTACACTTGGCGACAGATAGGAACAACTGGCATCGTATCACAAATGAAATTTGTTCCAAAAAAACTGATTACGACCCTCAGTAATGACCAAGAAGGAGGAAGTACTTTGAAAAAATGTCATTAACGTTGCCCGATTTGGGCGTCCCAGGACTCCATATTTAAGTAACTGGATTAACTAGACAAAAAATCAAACCCCCTGAGCCCTGGTTTCCGGAATATAATGTACCTATTCCACGAACATGTTTATCATGGTACCTGCCATGGAGAGAGCTATGCTCGGAGTTTTATTTGCGCGATAGAATCTGGAACGAGGAAATTTGACATAGCTCTCAGCATATGCAAGTTGAAGTAGCAATGGCAACATCGCTCGAAGAACCAATAACCGATGGGGAAGACACGTTTTCGAGTGGCGACCACGAACCGGAAGACGCAGCGTTGGTAGACCTCCCAGTTCCCACCAGGTGGACCGACGACATCGTCAAGGTCGCGGGTAACCGGTGGATGCAAGCGGCAGGTTGCCGCTCGTTATAGTGCTCTATGGGGGAGGCCTATTTTCAACAGTGGACATCTTTCGGCTGATGATGATAATGTGGTCGCTATGCACATAAGGGGCTTGGTACCTACATTCAGTTGAATGGAACGCAAAATTCCACGAAATAGAAAAAACAAGTAGAAGTGCCCACGCAGCTATTCCACGCGTGTCACAATTATACGGAAAAATATATAAAATAATAACAACCTTCGTCAGTTGTAATAAGTCTTAGTTTTTTATGAACAGCAATTTAAACTTTGACGAAAACCTTTTTTGTTGTTTGAATACAAAACTGTTTTTTCTATTCCATGGAATGACAATAAGGTTGCTTACGCAAAGCTAATCTCAGAGGGCGCCACCGAACTGCAACGTAAACATAGCGCGGTAAAATTCCTATTTTATAGAAGTTGCGTTACGAGTGTTTTGTTGTGATATATTATCAAAAATGAATGATAATAACGGACGTTTAACTATTTCGGAATTTTTGCTTGGGAAAGAAGCTGTTTCGGAACTAAAAAATAAAAATTTTGATGCACAGACAAAAAGTCTGCTACTTTTATGGAATAAAAAGCTAAGTAGACTTGTACGTTAAAATGTAATAGCTCTCACAAGAATGCGATGAGTATAAAAACAGAGATATAAAAACACTAACCTAGACGCACTAAGTAGCGGCAGAGATTTCCAGGCTCCACAGCCTGGCCGGGAAACAGGATCGGCCGAAGATAAGACTGCCGCGGTCGGCTCCTAGCTTTGGGACGGAGGTCCCCAGGGGATCCTAACAGTAGGACCCGCCCTGGGAGCAGCAGGCACGCGACAGCTCGATGGTACGACTCAGGACTGTTACCGACTTTTGGTTGTGGACCGGTAGACTTTTAAGTAATTCAGCGTGTTAATTAATGGACAGCGAGATCTAGACTGACCCATTTGACAGGTTTCTTTCCAGTCGGCTCTTCCGAAATTCATATTATTTTCCAAGTATGAATTTTACTTCTGGAACGCCCGTATCGTCATATAGCGGGGTATTTAGTACCGGCCAGGCTCAATAGTTATTGTAGTCTGCCAGTTATTTTTATTCGATGAGTGCGTAAAGGATTTTTAAGAACACCAGATACATTAAAGGGTGTCCAGCTGTTTAGTATAAAATACAGCAATATGCGACTACAAAAATATCAGTTTGAAGGTTTTAAGTTACACATGCCAAAAACGAATTAAAAAGAATTACTGACAATTGTCAAGGTTGACAACTGTCATTATAAAACGTGTCACAACAAACATTATTTATTTTCCAGATTTATAAAAAGAAACTATAATATATTTAATTAGCAGACACACAGTCTTTATGCTCGATGGAAAATAGGTAAGTACTTTTAGTTTATATATTAAGTAATAAAAGATTCCAAGAATCTTAAGAAAACAAGTATTATAAAATAGAAACAGCAATTGAGAAAAATGATTGAATGCACAAAAAAGTAAATATAGCATATGTATAGCATATACTATATACAGTGTCACTTTGTTTACGTTTTAGTTCAGTGGCGCCTCTAACGGAAAAGTTTGGCAGTAATATTCCTAATTGAAAATGCCGAACCGCTTATGTATACAGTCACGAGCAAAAACATGTAAGGTCTCATTCTAAACTGATTTTCTCTTCAACTGTTGATTGAAATATTAAGGTGTTACGAATAGTGTATTTTTGATCACCAACTATTATAAAATAGGTTTTATCTATAAATTGAAACATCTATTACACGAGAAAATTGCTTTTGAATTTTGCAATCTGTATTTGTATGCTCGTGACTGTAGCAACCCTTAGCTACGCAGCAGTTCTGTATACGTACCAGCAAGTAATCATAATGCCTAAATCTGACGCCCTGTATGTTAAAGTCCAATATAAAGGAGCCAGAAGTGATGATGCAGGAGACAGCAGTCAGCGGCGGCAGTTTGTACATCTCCGTACCACACTTGACGATGGCCTTCGGGAGAGTGGCCACATCGCGGGTGTGCTGCAAGTTCTTCTTGAATGGAAACCTGGAAACGGATGAAGAGTTAGTAAATTGGACTTTAAGTCGTTAACAAAACAGTCATGTTTTGACTAGACCTAAGGTACAGGCGCCAATGAAGGCCCGCTTAATTTCAAAACCTCGTAAAATCTTGCAGATAAGTAAAGTAAAGAAAAAACATAATGGAAGTTGTAATATATTTATTTGAGAAACAAGATAACTAAAAAAGTAGTACAGCTTTTGGCATTTTAACACAAATGTAAACACTTTTTAGAAACTTGATATTGGGCTATCTTGGGAAGCTGGTCGCTGAAGATGGCCCGAAAAATATTAATGAAAGTATATGCATTATAAACTCTTAACCACTTTTAACATAAAACATCAAAATAAAAACACATCCTTTCCATAACATTATTCATAAAAGGTAAAAAATCAACCAAAAATTTAAATGTGGGCTATCTTAAATCTATCAAAATGAAAATCAACTATAAAATAAAAACAAACCACTAAATTAAATAAAATTTAACTTTGAGATCAACTTTGAAAGTAACTTATCAAAAATAAAAATAAATCAGTTTTTTTTTCTAAAATTTATTTTTTTAATGTCATTCACTAAGGGAATTGTATTATGGGCCATGATAGAAAATTACACCCGGGTTGAGTATAATCTCGTAAAAATACAAAAAAAAAAAGGAAATAAAATAATAACACTCACCTGTAATTCGCTTACAAATAGATTAAATATGAATTTTCACATTTTAGAGCAAAGAGATTTGTTTTAAATTCGTTAATTTTCAAAAGGATTTAGATAATGGAGGTAATAAAACGTGTATCGTCTTGACATGAACAAGCAAACTGCCATCTGTCTTCAAAATGGCGACGCGCTGATAATGAAACACACTTGCACTATTGTCTGTCTATGGTACCAATAGCATAAACTCGCCAAATTTCAAATGTTTCAAATAATCATAACTGTATTTTTTTTAAAGTGGGCTATCCTAGGAGCCGGGCCATCTTCGGCGACACTACCTTATTGTTTTTTTGAAGCGGAACTACTGGTCCGATGCTCAAAATTCTTTTGCCAATTGAAGCTACGTTATCACTGAGTATTATAGGCTATATTAAGGGCGGGTTGTTTCAACAATACATTACTGACCGGTAATAGTTAAAAATGGCGCTAACTATCGTCAAATCAAAAAAATGTGTTGTTTCACAAAATCGTACTTCAAAAAGTTACTATTCCCATAACCGACTAGTCATCGTAATTTTGTGTTGTCAAACAGCAACGTCAAACATCAAAATATTATGGAATCTATTTTTGAATAACTTTAACTGACGGATTTTTATGTCATGAAACAACCCGTTACATTTAACGTACATATGTAACGTTAACCGACTGTTTGAAATAACCCGCCTTTAGTTATCAAAAAAAACGAGATCCGTGCAAAAATGCACGTGGACGAAGTAGCGCTACGCATGTTATCTTAATAAAGAAAATTAGATAGTTACGTCCGTTCCACAATTTTGCTAAGTTAACTACAGTTGCCGGTACTACTTCGCTCCATTTTAAAAAAAACATAAGGTATCTACAAAGGTATAAGGTATATACAAAAAAGCAAACCATGACCAAATCGTCTCAAGAATAGCTAGCGCAAACTATATTTAATGTATTTTTTTAATGTAAAAAAATTAGGGATCCGTAAAACAATCACGAGAACGAAGTTGCGGGGAAACTGCTAGTGCGGAATGTCTGTTTTGTATGTAGGGGGTTATCTCCGAAACTAATACTCATCCGATTACAAAAAATCTTTTACCAATAGAAACCTACTTTATCCCTGAGTGCTATAGGGTAGGTATATTGCATTATTAAGAATTTAGGGATCCTTAAGAAAATTCACGCGGACGAAGTCGCGGGCAAAGTGCTAGTAGTACAACATAAAACGGCGTTGCAATTAGCAAAAAAAAACCGGACAGGTGCGAGTCGGACTCGCCCACCGAGGGTTCCGTACATATTTGTAGGTACATATCCATACTTCTATACTAATCAATACCTACTACCCATACTTTAATCTACTTAATATTATAAATGCGTTTTTTGCGACATAAACGACCATATCTTTTTTTCACGTTAACATAGAGGGTTGATTTACAGCATCAAAGGACCGTAGACTTGAGTATATGGTTTTAATTTCAACTCGATACCTCCACGCGTTCCCGAGATAAAGGGTCTTGACAGACAGACAGACAGATAGACGGACAACAAAGTGATCCTATAAGGGTTCCGTTTTTTTTCTTTTGAGGTACGGAACCCTAAAAAACGTAAAATGTATGCATACATATTATAATTGAAGTACCTACCTGAACACACAAATCCCGATATTGCACTCCAGCCCATGAACAAAGTTATCCATAGCGAACACAACATTGGGGTCTTCTTCCAAAAAGTATCGCGTATCATCCATAAAGTGCACGAATCCCAAGAAGTGGAAGGCTCGGCCTTTGCAATAAGGTGTGACCCCTCTGCCCATATTGTAAATGTCGCTGTATAGTTCCGAAATGAAAATGTAAACGTTCTTGCTGCAGTAAAACTCTGGAAGAAGTCTTTTCTCGATAAATTGAGTGACAAATTAAAATAATAATAATACCAGCTCATTATTGCCCCACTGCTGGGCAAAGGTCTGATTTCATACTGGAAAGGAACGAGCATTGATCACCCCGCTTGCTTAAAAAGGATTGGCGATTTCGGACTTATATTTCTCATTTATTTCAAAATGAGAAAGGAAAATTATCGTGCTGTTAAACATTCGTTTTGGAAACTTGATTTTTTATCTACTCCATCAAGAAAATTAGTAGCCTTAAAGGTTTTCATTACTTATTGGTGTTTATAGACAGGGAAAATAAAAAGGGGCAAGAGGAAAGAGGAAGGCTACTATGATTATAAAAGGATCCTCTCCATTGGATATCAATAATGGCGGCTAATCTCAAAAAAACTAGACAAGGTAGTATACAAGTGTGTGCATAAACATGGTGGTGTACTCCCGGGCCATTTCCCTCACTCGCATAGTCCGATAGGACGACAATCCGACTTACGACCAGGGAGAGATCAACCGCGCGACCAACGGCTTTACGTGTCTTTCGAGGCACGGGTGTCACTCACAACACCAAATTCTCATCCAGGGTACTTCCGAGAAACACCAGTTTGAAAACCCCAATAATACTTTGGCTGACCTGAGAATCGAACCCAGGACCCAGCGCCGGATTAACCATCTCGGTGCCCCTAGGCAATGCCATTCTCAGAGCCCCTTTACCCTTTTGTAACTTCGTATAATACATATTTTCTACCGCAATTAATTATCTCATAATTACGCTATTTATTTATTACGTTTTCGTTTTTAACATTTTCAATGTTTTTTTTTCTCGGTGCGCGAGGCCCCTGCCCTATGACCCTAGGGGCCCCTAGGCAGTTGCCTAATCTACTTTAAGGGTCGACCTTGCCAGGACCACACGCTCAGCAGTCGCAGTTGTAACCACGAGACCAACGGCGCCGTATTCCTTATTTCAAATATTCCTCACCTTGACTCATATAGAACTCCGAAGGCACTGCGCCCCCTGCTGCATAGTTAAAAGTAGCTACTCTCTCCGTCTTAATAGCATTATGATTGTCATACATCGTTAGCATGTTGTCTATCGCGTCATCTAGTGCTATCAATAAAACCTGGAAACAAATTTATTTCATATGATCCCTGACCGTATGGATCGGAATGTTGGGGCGTGAAGAAGATTGATAAAAAATATTGCATGTAGCGGAAATGAGAATGTTGAGATGGATGTGTGGAGTGACCAGAATGGATAAGGTGAGAAATGCAAAAAACCTCAGTGACAGAAAAGTTGAAAGGGAATCGTTTGTCTTGGTACGTATGGACATGTGAAGAGAAAGGATGAAACGCATGGGACCAAACACTTAAAGTGTGGATGTGGATGAAGAAGGTCAAAGAAATGATGGAAGGATACATCGTTAGCATGTTGCCTATCGCGTCATCTAGTGCTATCAATAAGACCTGGAAACTCTGAAAAATGATATGAATGAAAAGGGAGTCAGTGAAAGTATAAACGCTTGACAGAACGGTAAGAATAAAGAAACATGTTGCGCCGACCCCAAGTAACATAGGGCAAGGGTAAGATTATGATGATGATCCCTGGCTAATGATATGATATAACGGGCTGGTGTCCGCAACTCCACGTCTCAGAGCGTATTTTGCGTTCATGTTTGGACCCTGTTGTCGTTTTGTTTCGCAAGCCGACATAAACTCGTGAAAACCTCTGTTATAGATAGTGTCATCATCCAAGACGCACCCCACTATAATATGTATTTTTGTCAAGAAGGCCGCGGTATGTGGGAAGTTTGATCCGATGATATTTTTGGGGGCTTAGGGCGTCGCTGGGAGAGGGCAGCAAAGGGCCTCTCTCTTTGCTGCCCTCTCCCAGCGACGCCCTGATGTTTACCTATACACCTACCTTTAGTTCTTTTATGTGCATATGAATAAATCTCGCCAGGTGATCCGTTGCTATGTGGACATGCTCGTTAATTATATACTGAAATGACAAAAGTAAATTGATAAGTGACACCACACGGGATCCATATTTTTGTTACATAAACCTTTTCTACTATTTAAGTTTTCGACCTAATACAATATCCTCAGAAATTACAACTAGTAGATATGAGAAGCAGCGTAACGTGGTGCCTACCGCGAAGTACCACCCCATTTCTTCCCGTGCACCCATGCAGCACTGTAAGGCCGTAGAAGGCGACCGAGGGATATTGGCCAGAGGATGAGCTGCAGCGTCCTTTTGAGAACCATAACACCTACTGCGATCGCCAACATGCATCGGCCAAGCATGGCGATTACGGCTGAACTCCCCCTTGGGGGAGACCTATGCCCAGCAGTGGGCATGTAAAGGTTGACATAATGATGAAACATGAAAAGTGGATAGGCCGTGTTTTCCTATCTATCAAATCTGTTTTTACTGACTAGAATCTCCATTTCTTGGTTCAATCGTAAAGTCAATTTACCTGATCAGGCGCACGTTTAATCTTCATCATTTGTATCTGATAGTGAGCCAGGTGATCCAGCTTGTCCGTGGGGTCATGCCCATAAATTTCGTATGCGTCTATAATCATTGCTAGAGTTATATTCTCGTTTGGAGATCGGCAGCATGGGTGGTTGGACAGTAAGTATGATTGCTAGAAAATGAAGAGAATAAAAGTGTTACTATAGAAAGTAATAATTTTTGTTATGATTGGCTTTTTAGAAACAGTCAGTGTCCGGGCACCTCCGACCACTCGGCAATCTTCGGCTGCTGTCATGAGACAGCGGCGGGCGGCGCGGCGAGAGGTCCGACTATTACCTACCTACTACTACCGTACTATCATTTATATAAAAATCTTTTGTGCGTATGTTTGAAAGTGAACTTTTTGATGACATTTTTTGTGTGTGTTCCAGTGGATTCGAGAATGGTTTAGATTCACAATTGGACCAGGTAGGTGGCACTGCAGTCGAGTTGTAGGACTTTTTTTATTTTAAGAGCAGGACAACGTCTGCCAGCTTCGCTAGTATTGTGTAAAAATCTCTCTCGGTGGATAAGTGAGTTTGAGGTGAGGACTTCTCATGATGCTAGAGAATGACACCTCGTGTCAAGCTCATTTCATCTAAATAAACCTAGATTTTTTACAGAATAATACTGCTTGTGTTAATCTTGCACCTTTGCGTGAGTTGGAGGAACGCCTTTTTAAACCCTTATCAGACCTTGTGGCTGTAGGAAGTAGAGTGCCTAAACGTCTTTGATTTCCCTCATTCATCCCATGTACGATCAACACTGGGAATCCCAGAGTCCAGTGCTCAATCTGGGTCTTACAGAATGTTGTTGACCAATTTATTAGCATTCTTGATTCATGACAAACTATTACTATGGTTAGGTATTATATTGTTGCGGGTCAGACTTTGCGTTGACAGCGCAGCCAACAAATCTTCTTGCGTGCAGGTGTTAGACCACGCGTCGCAGTGTACGATGTGTGAAAGGCCATCGTATGGGTTGCACTGCACATACAGCTCAAATACTTCGACCGACGATTCGAAATCGGAGAATTTATCAGTTAAATACTTACAGTGAACGTAAAGAAACATGATACAAATACCACAAGTAGCAATAACACTCTACCAGGACGGGCCATAGCGCCGACTGTCCAACCACAGAACATAACAAAGGAAAGTCAATTAAAAACGCCAATTAATTAATTGCCAATCAATGGTTTATTGCCAAATTGTACTACGCCACCGTTACACATTTTTATTACTCCATTTGGTAAATATTTTACTCAGGATAATTTTGGAGTAGGCACCTAACTTGGTGTTTATGTAATTATTACCTATAGGAAGGTATCTCGTCGTGTGGTGCCGGCCGCGAATAGCACCACCCTATTTCTACTCCTGGGTGTCGTAGAAGGCGTTTAAAACTTGTTTCCGTTTGAATCCTTAATTAAAAAAATGAGACCTTATTCTGGCTGAATGTCTTTATAGATCGACAAGCTGATGCCCGCGACTTCGTTCGCGTAAATATCGGTACAGTGTGGGGTTTTAAAGAATGATAAATACCAGTTTTCATAGTCTATACTACAAAAATGTCGATTTTCCATACAAACTTACATAACTCCCTAAGGGGTTGAATTTTGATAAATTGATAAATCCTCCTGTTATTCCTTGACTGTATTATAAAAGGAACCTCTGGGCACAATTTTAGAATACAACTTCGTTGAAAGCACTACAGCTTCTAAGTCCTGACTGACTGATTGACTGACTGACTGATTGACTGATTGACTGAAAAGACTATTTTTCTTAGCAGATTATACCTACTACTTAATACACCTGCTAAATTCGATGCATTAAGTAGTGCATACTAAGTGTTCTTACAGCATTTTTGTGAGAAACTGCTGTTTTTTCTTTTCAGATTTCAGGTCAGTCTTGTAGTCAAAGTCGTTCGTATTCTTTCATCCCCTGAAAGTTGCGCCATCAATTAAAAGTCAATCACACTTAATGACTTTGTAAGCCAAGGATCTATGATCGGAGATACCAATATCGACACATAAAAGCTACAATGAATATGTTAATAAACATGACCTATTTTAATTTGATTCTTACAACAAACTGAATTCTATCAAGGCAAGCAAAAATGAGAATTAGCTAATCATAAGAGCATGACATCATAATACAGGTGTAAAACTGTCAACTAAACGTTACAGCTGAAATTAAAATTCCTTCCGTGAGAAATGTTGGCGTGTGGCCGATGTATCGATCGTCTCACCGCGCACTTCCCCTGCGCCGCCGCGGGGTGAAACCACCCCACAGTACGAACCACCGTGCGGAGCAGCCATTGTATCCAAGAATCCGGTTTTAAAAATGATAAAACGTTACAAAAATCAACCGTGAAACGTCGAAACAACGGCTCTGTTGAAAACATTAGTGAAAACTATAGAATAAATATAAAGTTTTCCCAGAAACAATGAGAAAAGTAACGTAATTCAAGGAAAAAAATGGCTGCTCCAAGTATCAAAAGCACATTAACACGATAATGTAATAAAATTTAATATAGAGTAGTGTAAAGAAGTCTTCCAAAATAGTCGTAAGAATAAAAAAATATATATATTAAAATTAGTTCGTGTAATTAGAAGTGAAATAATATTCTAATGTTATTATTAAAAATCAATGTCTTCCCGTTGATGTCAATTTTAAATTTTAATGAAATTTGAGATACGAAAAAAATATAATACAAGATCCGAGAATTCGACAATATAATAAAACTGACTGCAAAATAAGTTGACGGCTAATACTTATACAATCTAAAATAGTGCGTAGAGGAGGTACACCAGCTACAAAATGCATCATTTAGCCAAGTTCAAGTTGCCTCCCCTGAGGAACGTCCTGGACGTCACCATGCAGACGGTCAGGCAGCAGATTCCCGAGAAGCCAGGCGCGCCCCCACGTCCTCCGCAAAACGTCAGGTTCGCGAACTTAGGTGAGTCTCTGATACAAGGTCAGTAGGTTAATCAATAAACTAAGCACTTTATATTCGAAAGAGTACCTGAGGACGATGACTAATAAAAAAACTGCTACTAGTATCTACTGAAATTTCGAAATCAAATTGAAGTCATGTCATCCAAGTAAAATATATTGTGCAATACTTTTAGTCATAAAAAGCTGTTAATTTAGAAGCTATATTTTGGGTGTTCCCTTTTTGTTAATTTTAACTATCAATAGCTTCAGCCATAAAACTGTTCATTTGGAAGATATTCTTTTAGGTGATCTTATTTTGTTATAAATTATAGGATAATATGTAGGTACAAGTCACGTAACACCTAGACTTCAGTATGCCTATTATGTTAAAATCTCCCTCGGTGAACACCTTAGTGAAGTGAGCTGTCATCTGACCCGATGCTAGGGATTTACAAAGCACTTCAATCGGATGACAGCTTACTTCACCTAGGTGTTCACTGAGGGAGATTGTAACAGAATAGCACTGCTGTACACGATTCTCTTGATCATGTTACAGACAATGCAGGTGAAAGCTGCGAACTTTCAACTATGAACGAAACTACGTCGCCGGGATACCAGTCGACGAATCCGACTAATCCGTTCTTAAGCGGAGCCCTGCAGGCCGAAGATTCATTTACTAGCTATCAGAATACTTATCCCCAACAAGATGGAGCCCCTAGGTAAAAAAATAAGAAAGCAGAAAAAAATGGCCAGCGTCTACTTAAAAGTCCAAGTCAATTCCTTAAAATGGATGATTTTTTGGTCACGAGCCAAATTTTTCAGGGTGATAGTAAGTACCCGTGAAATTCAACAACTTTCTCCGAGGAAATATGACAAAAAAACACAGACCTCCCATACAAAATCGATCACTTGACTTTTGATTTTGCATGGGAGGTCCGAATTTAATTTTTGTTTTTGCACTTTTAAAAATTTGGAGCGTGACTAAAAAATCATTTGTTTTTCAAAATTGTAATAAATAATAATAATACCAGCCTATAATTGTCCTACTGCAGGGCTAAGACCTCTTCTCATACAGAGAAGGCACGAGCATAAATACCATTAAAAAAATCATAACATATGTTGTAGATTTTTAAATAAATTCATGGTACATAACATTATACGAATGTTATTACATTTCGTTTCTGATTTCAGGACTCAGAGCATGCAAAGCGTAGATTTTTACGCTTCATCTGAAGAAGGTGGAGGATTCGAGGAAGGTGGAGGTCCACCTGGCGCGAAGATCAATGAGTACCAAGCAGCTTGGAACGTCACCAACGCTATTCAGGTATATAAAAAACCCATGAAGTTCGTAAACACATAATTTAAACATAGGTAACATATCTTAGAAACGTATAACACAAAAATATCAAAATCCATAAAGATCCAGAATCCATACATCATCATCATTGTAAAATAGATGTCATTGATAATAAGTACGAGTTCTACCTACTTCTTGCTAAATTAACGCACACATATAAATTACTTCATGAACATTGTTTCGCTGCCTTTGGTGTGGGTTACACGTTCATCTAACCGAATCATGTTATACTTTTTAGTACGTAGTGTGAAACTTTTCTTCGTCCCAATATAGTAAAATCAAATAACATTAGCTAAAGAAACAATAGAACATATTATAAGATCATGACAATTGTAACACTTTATTGTACTTGTACAAACTGTTTTTTCTTTAAAAGTAATTGATTTCTTTTCAGGGTATGTTCGTGGTATCCCTGCCGTTTGCTGTCCTACAAGGCGGTTACTGGGCGATCGCTGCGATGATCGGCATAGCACACATTTGCTGCTACACCGGTAAGATCCTCGTCGAATGCCTCTACGAAGACGACCCCGTGTCAGGCCAACGCGTCAGGGTCCGCGACTCCTATGTCAGCATCGCCAAAGAATGTTTCGGTAGAAAATATGGCGCAAGAATTGTTAACCTCGCTCAAATTATTGAACTTCTCATGACATGCATTCTCTATGTCGTCGTATGTGGCGATCTCATGATCGGAAGCTTCCCTGACGGTGTCATTGACACGCGGTCCTGGATGATGCTAATAGGAATATTCCTCTTGCCCCTGGCTTTCTTAAAGTCACTAAAAAGTGTCAGTATGCTCTCCTTCTGGTGCACCATGAGCCACCTGATCATCAACGCTATTGTCCTCGGCTATTGCATTCTTAACATCGGTGACTGGGGCTGGTCTAAGGTAAAATGGACTTTGGATTTTGAGAACTTTCCTATCAGTTTGGGTGTCATCGTTTTCTCATACACCTCGCAGATATTTCTGCCAACATTAGAAGGTAATATGGAGGATCGGTCCAAATTCGAATGGATGTTAGATTGGTCACATATCGCAGCTGCCGCATTTAAATCTATATTTGGATATTTGTGCTTCTTGACCTTCCAAAACGATACCCAGCAAGTTATTACGAATAACCTCCGTTCAGCTGGTTTCAAAGGTCTTGTAAACTTTTTCCTTGTTGTGAAGGCAGTACTAAGTTACCCTCTGCCTTACTATGCGGCGTGCGATTTGCTTGAACGAGCTCTCTTTAGAGGCAAACCTAAGACATTTTTCCCTGTAATTTATGCGCTAGATGGAGAACTGAAAGTGTGGGGACTTGCATGGAGACTGGGTGTGATAATGTTCACTATTTTGATGGCAATATTTATTCCTCACTTCGCTATTTTGATGGGTTTCATCGGCAGCTTCACGGGCACTATGTTGAGCTTCATCTGGCCAGCGTACTTCCATCTTAAATTAAAGGGTAATAATCTTGAAAGCACAAGGATTGCATACGATTACTTTATAATATGTCTTGGTGTTCTCTTTGGAGTCATCGGTATGTACGACTCTGGCTCGGCTCTAATCAAGGCATTCAAGATAGGTCTGCCGTTCTAAGTTTCCATAATATTAGACTCATTGTTGAACTATTTTTAGACTTACGCATACCTACGTCGTAAATTATACTTTGTCGCCATAATTAAGCGGCTGAATGTTGAATGCATGATTTATGTAATTAGACCGATGTACTGATAAGTTTTGTATCTTAGGTCTGTTTAGTACATGGGCAAATAGACTTTGTTAGCGAATCTTACTTTCTTCGTATACCTAGAGACAATAATGTTTAAGACGACGATCGCCTTTTGCCATCGCTACTTCGTTTTACTCCAGATTTTTATGTATATAGTTATAATTGTGGTTATAATTGTCTAGCTAACTCTACAAATATTAAATATATTATATACTGTTTAATCCAATGTCTTCCAATGAAAATATTATGTTTTTGAATAATATGTATAACAACGAAGTCTTCCATTGATAATGATGCTATTAAAAAAGCATCATTATTTGCTTGTACGTATCAAAAACATATTTGGATAATATTTACATTAATCTTAGGTACCTATTGTATTGTAGTAAAATGATTGAGGTTCCAGTAAGCCAGTATTTACTTCGATTTTGAAATGAAGAACAAACACTCAATATTGAACATGTTTACTTTTACTGACCTAAGTGATTTTTTAATGATTAGTATGTTTAGTTTTACGGAAAGATCTATTTACAAACTTATACAATTTATTTATTATGGTGAAGTAAACTGAGCTATTATTCTGACGTGTATAATATCCGAACGATGTCTTCCATTTTCTAAATATAATTGTTGTTGATTATATTAATAGAGTATTGTACTAAATTATACCTACATGTTGATTAGACTAGTTAGTTATGTTACATGAAAATAATTATGAGAATAGGTATGTGATTATTGTGATACCAACGTTTTGAAACTGTAATATACTAGGTATACAGGTGATTTCGTAATATGGACGAATATTATTTAAATATTTGACAATAATAATTGAAAATAATAATAAGAGATAAAGGCGAAGAAGAATCAGCCAGCCATAATAATACAAGTAAGGGGGATACGGATGTTTATGACAGGGTGGTGGCCTGCCGGCTTTTAATATACCTATGTAGATACAGACTTACAGCCTACTAATGTCTACGAATAGCCTACGAATTTCCAAGTAATAAGGAAGTTGCCACTACTCTTGACATAAATACCTCCCCATGTAATTGATTTAGTGGAAGTAGAGGAGTACAAAAGTATTACAAAAGGTTTTGAAACAATTACTCTGCACGTCGATGAGTCGTAGATATTCACTATAAGAAAAATCACTCTTAGCCTAATCAATGTAGATACCATCTGTATATCTAGCATAAGAAATTGGGCTTCCAAAATTGCGACGGTAAAATTCTATATGAATAAAAAGATGCTTGTCTTCAATTACGCCTAACCGTTTAGTTTTGATTAAAATATCCATGCTTATATCCATTGAATATTTAGAAATGTATCCAAGTGCAATAATGTTGTATAAAAATATACTTAATAATATGTATTGTGATGAAAAGAACAATTCTAGGTGTGTATTTTAAATAATATAAAATGTTATTCGATACCACATGTTTTATTACTATTATTGGATTGAGAGAGGAAGGCCAAAAATAAGATGGATGGATTGTGTGAGGAATGATATGAATGAAAAGGGAGTCAGTGGAAGCATGACGTAGGACAGGACAGAATAGAAGAAGAAAACATGCCGACCCCAAGTAACATGGGACAAGGGTAAGACGATGATGACTATTATTGCAATGATTCTAAATTTTCTGTGAAGCATATGATAAAGATACACATTTTGTTTAGCAAAAACTCTGTCTGTGAAGCTTTGTTACCTCATTACGGCAAAACCACGTAATCGATCGTAATTAAAATTTGACAAAGAGGTACCTAGTTTGGGTTCTACATAATGACATAGATTGCTTTGTAATCGACTGTTTCTTCTTGTTAATTTAATATATGACAAAAAATAAGGGGCCGATTACATGTCCCTGTAGCACCCCTTTACTTTGCTTTTCGTTTTCTTTTCTTTCTTTAATTTTTTTTTACACTCTACAATTCTATTATTAAAACTAAGTACCTACGCTTTGTGTGTATCGATGCTAAAATACCATTCCTTTAACTTCTATATTTCAAAGCGTTAAAACCAACTACTTATTACAAACGCTTGCGGGAAATTTTTTATTACTTTGTCCTAGATTTTAAATGATAAATTATTTAGAAACTAGTTGAAATCTTTAGAATTAGGTACAGATTGGAAGAGAAGTATGTAACTTCTTTATTTGTATATTTGGGAACTAATTATATGACCCACATTTTATATCAGTATAAAATATACGGCTTGATAATTTGCTCTGAGAGGGAGATTATTATTTATTATTATTATTTTCAGCCTTTCTTCTTTCCAATCCTCTCTGTACAGAGTGAACTAATCCCTCCTGTTAGCGTCAAGTTACAGGCTCGAGAGGGACATTACAGACTAGTAAAACAAAAACATTTTTTTTTATTACTAAATGGTACCGTACCTATTTGTGCTCCGAAAAGCACATAAAATGTTTCGCCTCGTCTCAATAAAATAATATGAATGTCAAGATGGCGATAAGGTTTCCATTTAAATTGGCAATTTGTTTAATTGTTTCTGCGCTCACTGCCCGATCAGTCGCCATGCATACAAAATGGGCGCGCACATTCACGCATGCGTGCTGTTGGTATTATGTCTCATTGTACAGATAACTGTAAGTATTCGTGCTAAATAATTAATTGCTGATAGAAAGATATAGCTTATGCGTGGCCCACTATCTGCTAAAGGTCCCACGGCGGGCGCCACTAAAATAATTTATACCAGTTCCATACAAAAAAAATTAAAATCTTTTAAAAAGATTGGCAGGGCCAGGAGGTCATAATCACCTTTCGCGGTCTAAGTTTTCCGCCTAACATCGAATATTTGATTCAAAATGAAATTTCCCATAAAATCACTATTTTCCAACTTACATAGTAGGAAAATAGTGAATAAACAAAAATTTTACAATTTGACTTATCATTTGAGCACTTTCTCTAATCTAGCGACCATACATCCTAAAACAACATCCATGCTGCATAGAACCAAACGAGAACCTTACCCTCGCCATGATCATAGACGCGTTCGAGATCTACGGTCACGACCCCACGGACAAGCTTGACAACTTGTGGCTCTACCAGAATGAGATGCTGAGGGTCAAAACCGCTGAAGACCAGGTACGAAACAAAAGAAGATTAGGGACAAGGGCGTAACTCTTTTTCTGTCTAAAGCTAAGAACTCACGATGCGGTTTTCACCCGCGTCCGGCTGCGGTTGCGGGCCCGCAGCTGTCTGATCAGGGTCTGTAGACAAAATCCCTTTTCTGTTAGCGTTAACGCCAACGGAAAAATCAAATTGAATGCAGTTGACATTTGCTTACGATGTCACATGATGCAAGTGTGTCAACTGCATACAATTTGATTTTCCCGTTGGCGTTAACGCTAACAGAAGAGGGATTTTGTCTACCGGCCCCAGGAGAGCCTCGACGTACTTCCTTCAATCAATCACTGAAGTTCTTTTTATTCACCAGTTTTCGCTTTTATTTATGTGCAAAAAGTAATCATTGATCTCGGAAACTATCTTCGTGCCAAGGTAGCTGAAAGTACCATTGTTAAAGCTTTGAATTTTGTTTCCCAGTACCTTATCAACGAGAGAGTTCACATAGCAACAGATCATTTAGGCCGTTTTATTAGACTACACATAAAAGAACTTAAGGTAAGACCAAAACTTTTATTTACCTACTAAAAAAAAATTACTACACGTCTTGGAAATTAATCACAAAACTCAAAAATACACGAACACAACGAATGGCCAAGAATCAAAGTCAAAGCATTTATTTCAATTAAACCATTTACAGGCACTTTTGAATTGTCTAGGAGTCGGTCAGTTAGTCAGAAAGTTGAAGCTAGTTGCTCGTTCCAAAACGTAGGGTCCGGTCTCTATGGAGAAGAACGAGCAAGAAACTCCACGGACACTCTTTTATAAATCAAGTTTTTACAAAATACTGGTTACATTTTTCATGTTGCTTCTATATGTGAAAACAATGCAGGTAAAGAGCAATACAAAACAATTTAAAAAAGAATGAAGATAAAAGCCAGTGCCATTTAAGACTTGACCAATCTCTTCTGACAGCGCTCGTTCACGAACATAACGAGTTCTACATACTCATACCTACCTTTTCTTTAATATTATTATTCGAATACCATACAGGTCCTACTAATTACATTAGATGATGTCTTAGACAACATGTTAACAATGTATGAGAACCACAACGCGGTAGCTGCTGAACGAAAGGCTACCTACAATGGAGGCCCTGTGCCTATGGAGTTTTATATGAGCCAAGGTAAGATGATATTTATTCTAAGTATAATGGAATGGACCTACCGAGAAACTGACAATTTGTAATTTCACGTTTGCCTTCCAGAATTCTACTGCGGCAAAAACGTATACATCTTCGTATCGGAGCTTTACAGTGACATTTACAACATGGGCAGAGGGGTAGCTCCCTATTGCAAGGACAGTTCCTTCGTGTTTCTCGGGTTTCTGCACTTCCACGATGAAACAAAGTACTATTTACTGGAGGACCCGAGTATTTCCTTTCCAACCGACAACTACCTGCATGGTTTGGAGTGCCATGTAGGTATTTGTGTGTTCAGGTTAGTACATTTCACACCCAAAAGCTCATAGTGAGAACGTCAACGGTTTTTTGAATACTGTCCCAGCCTTGAACTGAAAATTAAATACATATTCGGAATGAGGAAATTCGCCGAAGAACTAAGGGCACGTAGCTCTCAGAATATGCAAGTTGAAGTGGTAATGGGCAGGCCACATCGCTCGAGGAACCGATAACCGAGAGAAAGATTTTCGAGCGGCGACCAGGAACCGGAAGACTGAGCGTTGTTAGGCGTCCCGTCACCAGATGGACCGACGACATCGTCAAGGTCGCGGTTAACCTGTGGATGCAAGCGGCAGGTTGCCGCTCCTTGTAGCGTTCTATGGAGGAGGCCTTTGTTTAACAGAGGACGTTTTCCGGCTGATGATGATGATGAAAAACGGTCGAGGGAATATTAACGCGACCGCATTTCAATCACGGCGGCCAATCGCAATGGAAATTAGCCAAGTAACCAGCAGAGCACACACTTGTGCACTATAATAGCACGACTCTGTGCGCAAACACAAGTCCACTCCCTCTTCCGTCACTCATCTCATAGTCCGATGAAGTCGCAATTCGACACGACCGGGAAGAGATGAGGCGCAAGACGGAGGTATCACTGAGAACGGGCTATAGACTCAATCAAATAAAGTAAGATGCGCCTTTACAACAGCAAGCTCAAAAAAATGACATCAGGATATTCTACCTTACGAATAAATACTCGAAAACACCTAAATAAAACAGACACCTCCTAATAACCTGTTTTAAGTACCTCTGGAATATCTCAGGACAAGGCTGTAATGTAATCGATTTCTATTTCTCAAGGTTTCCTTTCAAGAAGCTGATGCAAAGAGAACGCGACGTGGTGACTCTACCGAAGGCAATTGTGAAGTGTGGCACAGAAATGTACAAACTGCCACCACTGTCTGCTGCCTCCTGTATCATCACGTCAGGAACCTTCATACTGGACTTCAATATACAGGGTGTGCGATACCGGCACTACGACTATATGCTGGTAAGAACTGTATCTAAACTATGTGGTAAAATTATTTGTATGTTGGAGGTGCTGATTCAATTACAAAAACTCTAATTTAGCCTTAGTAGAGTTTAAATGTGTTTTCTTTGCAGACTATACCCAATGGTAATACGTACTACACCAAGGAGCCAGGGTCTCCATTAGCCTGCGACCATCACGTTTGCGAGTGGAACTACACTAACCATTATGGAGGTAACCTTACGTCACAAGTCCAATAGTTACAGTTAACAAAAAAGAACTGTCAAAACGTTGGAAAACCTCAAGGGACGCACGATAAAAAAAAAAACTTAAAAAAAGAAAACTAGCAGAGAGAAGTTATTATTTTTGACGTAAAATTGTAATTTATACTCATTGTTATATTTGTACGCCATTGTAAGGAAAACATGAACTATATTTTTCTTTGCATAGGTAACAAAACTTTCAGACATCAACAAAATCCGCATTTTATCTTAGGTCCGTTCCTGGTTCCTGGTGACCCGGGCTCGGGTATCGACCCAGTGCCGCCTTACATCGAGCCGACGCCAAAGCCAGAAGGCGAAGAGGAAAATATCACTGTGCCTTGTAAGATTCTACCAAACTGTTTGAGAGTAAACGCCAAGTATTGCGTTTGGACTTCTATATTTACTCTTTTACTCTATAGATATACGTTGGAAGGCTTATCGCAATGCAAACTTTTATCATGGACACAATACATGATTCTAGACTCTGGAGGGTCGAGCTCTCCAGAGTTTTCACCACACACACACACAAAGCCACACTCCAGTGACTCGTCACTCGCAAAGGTGCTTTTCTCTGCGTTTATTCGATTCCCGCCCAGGGTAAATATTTGTGTGATGAGCACTTATGTTTGCTATATGTACACATTTTGGCTTGTCATCTATACAGGACTGTGGCGGTCAAAAGATCAACATTATCCTTTACTTGTAGGTACAGACGCCAGCACATAAAGCCATACCAAACTGTCAAATTTTCCCATTCGGATATGAACCTTAACATTTTGTGATAAAGTTAAAAATCTATCCAAGAAATTTTACCGATAGTTGTAGTTTGATGGCTGGCCTCTGTACATGTTTATTATTTTGCATTCCTACGCAGATATTCTGGAGGGATGCTTGTTCATGTACGCGCCGAACTACGGCTCCATCGCGGGCAAGAGTTACCTGGATATGATCGACCTCCACGATGACCGGTTTACCTGTAACCCTGGTGGTGGCAATAAGGTAAAGAAAGTTGCATCGTGTAAATAAGGCTTAACTGTCTTTCTGTTACGCTTTCATGGCTAAAACTTGGTACCTACGGGGTAAGCTTGGACCCTTTGCCTTGGTTGAGAAAGGGCATTGGCTACATTTTAGACCACGACTTCGTCTCGTCTCCGTCCACGATAACGACATTCACGTGGTCTAAGTCGCGGTCAAATTTAAGCTAGTGATTTATTAAAGTTACTTTGGTGTCAGAGATATGGCTGTACAGGAAGATGCATCATCCATTTTCTCATCGGAACATTAGCTTTTACACTTCATACAAATACACATAAGCGGTTAGCCTCAATCGGTTCGGCATTCTTAATATCTAGGTACCACCTTTGATAACGTTGTAGGTATTGAAAATAGCGTGAACCGGTTCATCCTAGGCAAGCGTGTTCCACTTTAGTTTAATAGTTCACTTAAGAGCGGTCAAACGCAAATCTATTAGAATATATAAAAAGAAACCACCAAACCGAAAGTGCGAAACCGAAGAATCGAATGTGCCGTACCAAAGACCCGAATGTGCCGAACCGAAGACCTAAATGTGCCAAACCTCTTTCAAAACAAAGCTATACCTACACATAAGTTCAAAGCGACACTTTGTGTATAGCGATCCTTGGCAGGTCCAGTAAAACCTAGGACACAAAATAGACCCCACACTTATGTAATTTTTTTGATTTTGATCATTCTTTCTATCCAGGGTCTATACTGGTACCCACAATGGATGGGTGTATCGCCCCACCACCCGTACCCAGGCACGCCGGGCGAAGAGAAGGAGGTATACGAAGTACCCGGAGATGTGTATCCGCACCAGCGAGGCTACGACATGGACGAACTAGATATCGAATAATATATTTCTTACGATTACTTTTGTTTTATTCAGTTTGTTAACAAGTCCAGCCATGCACATGTTAGCCCATTTACCGAAAAGTGATTTTCACAAAGTATTAAACTTTTTATAAATTGGTGACAGATGAAAAGAAATCTTAACAGAATATACAACTTCATTTATTTATAAAATAAACGTAAAATATACAACAGTCATGTCAACACACTTAAATGTAACTCTCCAAAAACCTGCGCTCGATCACAGTACCTCGAGGTAGCACGAAAAACGCAGGCGTCCCAGCCTTCAGCTCGAAATACTTCGTCACTAATAAATCACCCAGATTCTTTGAAGAATCAATAACATGAGGCATTTTATCATAACCTTCAAAGTAAACATTGATTTTCGAACAATTGTATTTATTTTCTTCATCCCACGGTGCTGGAAAGACCTGTTCTAACTGACTTTGCAGGGGCACGTTTTCAGGGCAAGCTCTAATAAAATCTGTCATTTGATATTCTGGATAGAGGAGTAATATTGGCCACCTTAATATACCGTCTTCGACATGTACTATTGCGTCCTGCGATCCTGGTAAACTAGGTTCTAATTTCGACAGTTCTATGTCATCTTCATCATCGCATTTCGCTATTTTGATCCCACGTTCAATGATTGCCTTTATCACCAACTCTTGTTGTTCACCATCCTTTGCATTTTTTCTCTCTTTCTTTCTTTGGTCACGTTCATGTTCTAACTTTCTCTTTTTTGCTGTGTTGAGGAGTTCTATTATTTCTTTGTCGTTTTTTTCGCCTTCTAGTAGTTTCTGACAGTGTTCAATGCAGGTGTCGTATCTGGATATTTCTAGGGCTGATTTGGCTGCGCGTACGCGAGCCTTAGTATGGTTAGAATTAAATGTTAAGGCCTTCTCACTATCAAATAAGGCTGATCTGTAGTTTTTTAGATGCCAATGTGATGCTGCTCGGTTGTTGTAAAGACTTGCGTTGATGTCTGCGTCACTACATCTCTGCTTGATACCTTCAGTGTAGCTGTAAAAAATAAAGTAAAATATTTATCTCTTTTTAAAAGCTGACCAATACTATGGAAATAATTATGTCATCTTACTACAGGATGTATGGTGTTTGATTGTGAATTAAAAATAATAAATTTGACCTTTTTTATTTAATAAATTAAAATTGCATTATACATGCCGTAAATAAACCATAAATAATATCTTAACAGAAAATTAAATAAGCTATCAAAATAAATTAATAAAAAATTACCATGTAAAACATACAATACATACCTGAATGTCTTAAATTTACATTGTAACAACAATTCAAGTTTACAGAAAATCAATTGTGGCAACTGTTATATATTTCCACATTTCTTTTAACATTGATTTGATAATTAAAATCAATTTATTCATACACCTCCAAGCAATAAGTATGGTTTGTTCATTGAAATTGGATCATTCTCAAACTTAGAAGCAACTCCTTAAATAAAAGCCAAAATACAAGATTATCCCAAAATAAATTCAATCTACAAAAATAAACTCACCCTAAAATGGCCATCCTATAGTTTTTATGTTTGAAGTTGAAGTTTCCATCCTCTTTGTAGTTGCCAGCCAGTTCCACCGGTGTGTTCTCTTCGGGATCATATTTCAGCTTGGCCAGACCTTCAGCCAGCGGTGAAAGGGCGCCGTCACCCGGCGTTGACTTCATAAAAAATGGATGCTTGTCCATTTCCTCCTGCAATCATAACCTTTTTTTATTCACAAATATAATGTTTTTTCTCTTCTATGTCCTATGTCAGGGGAGTTTGGTCCGTCTGTCTGGCTGTCTGTCACCAAACTGTATCTCATGAACCGTGATAGCTAGTTACTAGCTACAGTGTGAAGAGTGAAATAAAGATTATTATTATTATTACAGTTGAAATTTTCACAGATGATGTAAATATTTGAGGGGGGCTCCCGTACAACAAATGTGATGTTTTTCCATTTTTTTGCTTCATGTCTAACAATGTATAGATAATGGAGCTGAACCCTTGCGAGTCCGACTCGCACCTGGCAGTTTTTTCTCTTTATATCAATTGAATAAAGTGACAACAGGATACCCAAACTAAAGAGACACAATATAATTAATTTAATGTGATCTCATATGAGAGCATCGTTCTGAGTACCATAATACCTACTGCGGTCACCGACATGCATCGGATAAGCATGTAGATTACGGCTGAACCCTTGGGGGAGACTTATGCTCAGCAGTGGGCATCCAAAGGTTGACATGACGATGTTGATGATGATGAGCTAAAACTGCGTTTTTTTTATCACACTATTATTACTCCATAATGTGACATATTAATTCATATGGAAGTGCAATAAAAAATCGCATCGAAAATGTAGAAAAAAACAGTTTTTAAATGTGCAGTAAAAAATTGCATCATGGTGTGAAATATGTATGGCTTTCTCTCGGGGTTGAGCAATGTTTTTTTTTTAAGTTCAAAAATTAACAATAACATACCAAAATGTTGATTAAATGTCAAAAAGAACTAATGATGTGCATGGTAGTGGAGGAAGGAACTTGAAAAATTAAAGTTTTAACCTGTTTAATTTCTAATTTACACTTCCAACTCGTTTCTGTTTTTTCAGAATCACAATTTGTATTTGTCGCAGGAAAATTAGGGATAAAATTAGGAATTTGGTCAGGTCAGTGGGTCATCTTAGGGGAAAATCCCAAACGGAACCATTTCCTTGCTACATATGCAGCCATAAATATTGATATTACTAATTTACGATACTAATTAGGCCTAACCCACCTCCCATTTGTCTTCGGGCCATCCTTCAGTATATCTCTTCTTTTCTAAGCCATCAATAAAGTCGTCCAACTCTTTGTCCAGCTTCTGACATAATGCGATTCTCTCCTCTTCAGAAATCGGCTGTTTAGCTTCGTTTGAAGACTCTTCGGCCATAGTTTGATCTAAGATAGTAGCTATATACCTTCTAAATTAACTAAATTTTAGACTGACAAAAGCAAAAAGTAAATTAGTAATTGTAATAATACAATTATTGTACTATAATTGAGTTTATTACTTAAACTTGCAAATTGGTTAGAAATATTAAAAACATAACCCTAAAAATCGAGTACAAACCTATTTAATAAATGACAGTAAACACTGTGTATCTGTCTGTAATAGAGAATAGTTATGGTCTATGGACTTACTTATGTCAAAATAACAATGACAATTGACAAGTGACAATAAATATGATTTTGACATTTCTCTTCGTTTCGTAATTCGTTGTCAAGGTGAGTGAAGCCCCACGACCAAGGAACATAATTATTTACACTAGGGAGCCCACGACCCCGTACTTATTATGTTAGTTATGAAATAGTTATTAGTTATGAAATAGTTATCATAGTTTTCAACCACGTGTAGTTACGCTCAAAGCGTGTGCCGTATTTAACCAAAGGCGTAGCAAGGCGTGGGCCTGGTCCATTGTTCTAATTCGAAGCAAATCGGACTCTCCCTAGTAATAAATCACTGGTACGCCCCTAACGCCCCTGCTATTTAACACGACTATGCGCTGCCGCAAACTAAGCCATTAGGGATTAGGGACCGCTACGAGTTGTGCACAAAATGTGCGATGAATCTAAAGGTTAGCGCAGATCAAGCAGCAAAATGTTTCAAGCCAAGATGCACCTTGCTCATCCATAATATTTTTACTCAACTGAAAGCTTGACAGCAAAGGACATGCTCGAGCATTTTGCTGTTATCTGTGCTATTTCTAACAGTAGTATTTTAATAAATAGGTATCCTTGAAAAATAAAGTTCTCGTACTTGCTTTTAAAAAACATGAATTTCATAATATAGTCTGAGAAAGAAAAGAAAATCAACATAACGTAAATAAGGGTGTCTCCACACCTGTCAACAATCAAGACAAGAATAAAAATGAATGTACTCACAAAGATGAACGCAATTATAGACACAAACAGATTAAAACCCGGATAATCATAATATTTCATCTAATACTCTAATAGAGTTGACCTCTGTGCCATTTCTGAATATATTCACATTTACGAGTTTCACGTTTTCTGAAGTATTCCGGAAAGTGAGCTTTTTCCAGAGGATGCCAGTAATCAAGCACCCAGTCTGGAGGCGTAACAACTCGTTCAGCCGCAACACCACCCGCTACACCAGTAGAACGAGCAACTAGAAAAAACTAGATTAAGAACGACCTTGAATAGATCAACGATCTACATGTAAATAAAAAAATCTACTGCTTGGCGCAGAAAAGTTCATAGGTAAAAGTAGTATGTAAGTATTTAATTATTAACGCAAGCAATTATAAACGCTTATTTTTTTAATTATCATCTCGTGATATTTTCTATTTGTAGTAGTGAAACTGATAAAGAGTTGTGCTCCGTGGAGTGAACTAAGAGATAACGACAGCCGAGTGACTCTTATCAAGCGACATCTGGTAAGCTCTGACGTGGAGTAAGTATCTAAATCAAGTTTTACTTACATTTACAACAAGGCAAAGGAGTCATCTTCGTAAAAAGTTCATTTTCTCCTAACCACAGTAAACGACGTCGATCTTTTGGATCATCTTCACATTTATTTTTGTCGAATTCGCTCCTCAACATAACTTGATGATATCGCACAACGTGTCTTAAAGGAAATCGGCATTACTGTACAGTTCATCATTCACATGCTATTCGTTAGTAGTACCCGACCGAAAGAAGATTTCTGACCGAAGCCGAAGACGAGAGCATTAAACCCCTAAGAAAATCGCAGTAGGAGGCCCCGTGCTTTGCCACGTCATTCATGCTTTCGCTCATTCATAAAAGTTCGTTCAATTTAGACTCTTGCTAGAAACCTTCGCCTTCGAACAAGACTTCGGCTCATTTGAAGGTGAAGGTGAAGGTGGTTTCGTTGGCCAAAGGTGGCCGAAAACGAAGCTTCTGTCGGACACTACTCGTAAGCCATCTCAACATAGTGCTTACCTGGCTACGTAATATGCTTCGATAGTTCTCATAGCTTTTTTGTAAAGAGTGCATACTTTTTGAGAATGAGTTCGTAATTCAGGTGCAAAAGGCATTTTTATTCGTTAGCTTTTGAATTTAATGTTTTTTTATATCAGATTGCACTCAAAATGCACTGAAATCATAGAAATATATCTTAGTACATATCACAGAGTAATATAATATACCTGTAGGTACATATATATCGATGACTGAAACGGGATGTAGTGATGAACGATATTTTTGCTTTGAATCGATTTTCTGGATTGTAATTGACGGAAACTTTCTGCGTGAATCGATTAACGATGTAATTCGTATTGCATTGAATCGATCCTATTTGATCTCGGAAGATCGTATGATAAATAAATAAATATAATACGAATAACAGTATGCATTGTAGCAATTCTAATAGTTTATGAAATAAAAAGCTATGTAGAATTGTACGATAGAATTTAATAGCTCTCACAAGAAAGATTTTAATGTGATGAGTATCAAAAACATAGAAAGAATTAAAATAAGCACTAACCTAGACGCACTACGTTTAGGCAGAGATTTCCAGACTACTGGTTCCACAGCCTGGCCGGCAAACAGGATCGGCCGAAGATAAGACTGCCGCGGTCGGCTCTTAGCTTTGGGACGCAAATCCCCGGGGAATCTTAGCAGTAAGACCCGCCCTGGAAGCAGCAGGCACGCGACAGCACGACGGCACGACTCAGGACCGTTACCGACTTTTGATTGTGGACCGGTAGACTTGTAGTTAGTAGCGTATAAGTAAATTAGCGTGTTACTTAAGCGACAGCGAGATCTAGACTGACCCATTTGACAGGTTCCTTTCCTGTCCACTCTTCCGAAATTCATAATACTTCAAGTATGAATTCTATTTCTAGAACGCCCGTATTGGTCATATAGCGGGGTATTATAGTACCGGCCAGACTCAATTATTGTAGACTGCCAGTTATTTTTATATGATTAGTGTTTTAAGATTATAAAAAACACCAGATACATTAGGGGGTGTCCAGCTGTTTAGCATAAAATACAGCCATACACACATATATTCGACATCAGTTTGGAGGTTTTACGTTAGCCGTAAACTCATTAGAAATAATATTGGCAATTGTCAAGATTGACAACTGTCATTGACAAACATGTCATAGCAAAAACATTATTTATTTTCCAGATTTATAAAAAGGGATTTAAAATACATAGCTTTGGAATATAATGTAACGTAACGTAACGTAGACAAGACCAGCATAAAGACTGTAAGTACTTTTATTCTATTTTTGCATAATAAAAGATTCCAAGAATCTATTTAAACAAGTATTATAAAATGTAAACATCAATTGTGATAAATGATTGCATGCCTATTAAAAGTAAATATAGTATTGTGTTAAACAGAATACTATAGCATGCAATATTGTTTATTTTAACTTAAACTATATCTAATACAAAGTGTACCATGGATAGGGGCTCAAATACTCTTAAACTAAAACAAAAACTTATTACATACTTTCACAGAAAACCGTATTAATTTATCCAGTGAGTTACTCTCCATTCCAACTAGGTACAGGTACACATTATTATTTTTGAAAAGATTAAAATATATCTTTTCAAAAATAATAATGTATACAGACGCACTGGCTTTAGCCTACTACGCCTATCTGTCAAAGTTTTTCCAAATAGAGAAAACAGGCGTTTAGGGGACCGATATTGCAATACAGTTGTACGATAACCAACAATATAATAAACAAAATATTATCTCGATATCACCTACCTTCATATTTTATACATTACCACTTTAAATATAATTATTGATGTAACTCGACACTAATATCATTCAATACGTAGCCTAGAAACATTTCTTTGTTGTAGTTCATCATACGGTAATACGGTACGTTTCGGTTGACGTTTAGGTTTTAGCATGAAGATATAGATATAAATGGAGCCAACACTTAATACAAAAACTTGAAACCAACTGCGGGCTGATGCTCTCTTTCTGAATGCATACATAAGAACGAGACAGTGATATGTGTTTTCTTTATCTTATGTATGCATTCAGAAAGAGAGCGTCTGCCCACAGTTGGCCTCACTTAGGTATTTAGAGTGTTGCCTCCACTTTTATCTATAAGCTTCTTGGGTTTTAGTCTGCTGATACGATTTTTTTATTACGATCTTAGAGGCATAAGTACGATTCGATTTGGGCGAAGATCGCTCGGGCATCCCTAATGAGATGTCATATGCGTAATCATCAAATTAAAAAATATATCAATTTATTACATGCCAGACAGTTCCAATTCAAACATTTCAAACGTAAAGCCCCTATTACACTTGGCTAAATTAAGTCAACTAAATTCAGTCGCAACTGAATTCAGTAAAGTGTAATCACATTCAATAAGCAAGTAGTAACTAGTAACTGAATTCAGTAGCGACTGAATTTAGTCGAGTTATTATTATTAATTTACTTAATTTAGCCAAGTGTAATAAGGGCTTTACATAGTTTTAACAAAAGTTAAAGTACAACCCCAGCCCGTTTCACCATACCACAGACTACTTAGAGATAACTGGTAAGAAAAAAAAGGAATTTCCGTTCCATATTACTGATATTTAATTATTTTTCTTAAAAATCCTACTAAATACATACAAATCTTAAAAATTTAAATAATAATATTATTTACAATTCCATGAAAAAGGCAGGGACCTCAAAGGGCATCATTATTTCCGTTCCTGTATTGCAGGAAAGCAAATTACTTACCTACACACGATGACTTTGACGACACGGCACAGTAGTTGAGCGATTGACTGCTGCTCTGCGTGTCGCGGATTTGATTCCCAACAAATATTTGTATGGGCTACAGGGGGCTTACTATGACCTCATATAGCAGGGCAGAAGTTGCCTGGAAGTTGAATGCTCTGCTTTTTTGTACTATGTCATCGATAAAGCAGGCCTGCTGCGTTGACGTTTACGAAATCCGTTCACCTTTTTTTTGTATAGACTTTTCATACCTAGACGTGTAATTTGACAGCAGCAGACCGTCTATTGAGCGGCTGTAATGTCAAAATAAGCGATATTGTAAAAAAAAAATGTGAGCCGTCACGGGACGCCTGGCAGATGTGAAACATCGACATTATTTTGTAAAAGTAATATGCAGAAAAGAACAGATTGTGATAGGAACTAAATATGTCATAATGATAAAATAAAATATTACGATTTTTTTTCAGATAACGATGACTCTTTATTGAATAAACATTTATTTTCATTAAATACAAAAATTTACGAATTTATTTCAAATCGTGACTACTTAATTCGTTTAATCAGTGACTTCGGTAATCGCACAGTCGATTGCGCATGGCGACGCGTCGCCACACCGTACACACTACTGCATATAGACTGTATATTTAAACCATCATATAGCGTGGCGACGCGTCGCCACGGCATGCGTAGCCACGCCAGAAATCGGTTTTACGTGCGGCTATAAATGTTTCACATCAAAATACTATTTACGAGCTTATTCAACAGTGTTTTGGAATCTATATTGATGTTCGAGGTAAGCTGTTGTGAGGACCTACTTAAAATTTGGTCGATAAGACTTTCTAAAGTCGATAGTATAAAAATTAACCGACGGCGACGTCGCATTAGGGAAATAAATAACCCATTTTAAATGAATGAAAGGAAATTTATAAACGAATATAGGTAAGAGGATGGTCAGTGGGTCGTCCTAGGGGTCGTCTTACAACTTATAAAAGAAAAGAATAAAAAGAAAAGAAAAGATCATAACTTTGCAAGTATGTACTTTATAATTCCATGGTATTTTCTAACGAGAAATCGGAGTAACGTCAACAAACGATCAACATCAAATGTCACTGTGTCCTAGTGTCAATGTCAGCACTCATGTGTCAGGTGTCAGTCAAACACCCCAAAATGCCCCAAATTATTTTGATTTTGGGAAGCGTGAAACCGTGAAATTTGTGAATGCTCCCAAAATATTAATTAACTGTTTACGTGAATGACTTAGAAAAATAATGATCACATAAACGTAGTTATTTCGTCTCACATAATTTAAATATTGGTATATTCCCCTTGAATGAAAGTGACATACTCGTGGGGCCGGCAACGGAGTCTGATTCTGATGGTATGGTATTCGTAACAAAATAAGAAACATGTCGGACGCTTGGGAAGAAATCCAAGCTGTTAAAAGCAAAAGGAACAGTCTCCGCGAGAAGCTGGAGAAACGTAAAAAAGAACGGCAAAATATCTTGAGTTCTAATTTGGTTGGCGAGAAGTCCGAGGGATCTCCCGGCGGTGGGAAGGAACGGTCGGTTGCTAGCCCTTCAACACTAAAGCATGAAGGTATCTATATTATCATCAGCATTCATAGTTATAATAATTGGTGTGAGAGTGGTGAAAAAAATACAACTACATCATTTTGATATTCTTTTACCTACCTGCTTAAGCATTACAAGAAAAAAATTATAATTCATATAAATTTTATCACATGTGTTGTGATATATATTATGCCAATGGTTAAGGCTCCCACCTCTCATCTATACTAATATTATAAAGCTGAAGAGTTTGTTTGTTTGGTTGAACGCGCTAATCTCAGGATCTACTGGTTCGAATTGAAAAACTCTTTTTGTTTTGGATAGTCTATTTACCGAGGAAGGCTATAGGACCATGCGAATCTGGGTCGGGTCACTAGTGGTTGATACTTGGCAAATGACACATGTGTCATTTTATCTGTACTTTCTAAGTTTACCTGATAAATTGATGACACAACAACAAAATGAACATTAGGAGAAAAAAACCTGGACTTATAATTAATATTATTCTGAATTTGTTTTGAGCAAGTATGGTGATCTTTGCCTTGCCTGCAGTGGGACATTAATGGCCAAAAACTCAAACGCTACTCAATTTTAAGATGCTGTTGAGACAGCACGAGAATTAATGGCATCTTAACATTGAGTAGCATAAGAGTATTTGGCCATAAGGCTCATATTACTATACTATTATCATACAACTTACGCAAACCTTTTTAAATAAGAAAATATTTTTTAATCTAATTGTACCATTACAGCAGCACAAGAGAAACCTAAACTGGTGGTACCGTCTGCATCATTAGAAGTGCGTCTCCTACAAGTGCTATCAGACATGCAGCTACAGTTGCCAGCGACAGCCAGTGCGTTGCTCCCTGGCTTAGGTGATGTTGACGCAGGGATAGTCGCCAGCTTACTGCAGAAATTTGCCACTCAAAGACTTATTACGTAAGTTTTGTAAAGTTTTTAGTGTGCGTTTCGACCGCGCGGCCACGGCGATATTTCGAAAAAAAGACTTTTCCAAGATTATGTAAAATTTTGTAAAAGTTGATTCCCAAAACCATAAATTTGTAGAAGATATGGTTAAAAAGTTATAAGGGTTTGAACGTGGCCGCGCCATTGAAACGCGGAGAACCGCGCGGCCACGGAGATCTTTAAAAATAAGCGTAGCAGAGACCTAAAATTCAGGTAAATAACAGATTGAATTTGTAAAAAAAATGTAAAAATACAGAAAAAAATCCTAGGTTTATATTTTAGGAGCTGCAAGACAAAAACCCCATGGCCGCGCCATTGAGACGGTGAATAACACTCTAGCGCCGATATCACGCTGAAAATGCATCGCAGACGTCTGAAATTCATTGTAAAATCTAGATTTGAATTTGTAGAAAATGTAAAAAATATACAAAAAATACCCAGGTTTAGATTTTAGGAGCTGTATTGATTGATTTTAAGACTAAAACCCCATGGCCGCGCCATTGAAACGGTGGAAAACACGTTATCGCTGATATCTCGCTGAAAAAGCATCGCAGAGGTCTGAAGTTTTTAGTAATATCTAGATTTGAATTTGTCGAAAATGTAAAAAATATACAAAAAATACCTAGGTTTATATTTCAGGAGCAGTAGTGCGGTATCGTATAAAAATAAGTTTTGATTATCTATCGAAGAAAGTAAGTATTAGTGAGTTTTTTTTTTATAAACAACACCTATTAATATGTAGAACTACCGATAATATGCAAAACATATTTTTTATTCATAATACAAAGCCTTGCAATGTGTTTTGAATATTTCGATAGGGTGACCATGCCTTGTTGTATACAGAAAACTTTCCACCTGTTGCAATAGAAATCATGTCCCAAGGATTCTAAATTGAATTAAAATGAAACGAAGAGATACAAAAACATAATAATATATCTTTATTTCTTTAAAAATCACATAAATCACATATTGTTTACTTACACTAAGATATAAACTTCTATTAAAATCACAAATCACAGATTGTTTACTTACACTAAGATAAATATTTTTTATTAATTAAGGGGACAATTGTCGAAATCATGCAAAAAAAATTACATTTCACACAAACCAAAACTATAAAATGAGGTAACCACCTCGTATAAAACGTCAATATTTTTGAGATTTCCACCAAGAAATCGAAGGTCAAGAAAAAAAGTGGTTGCATATTCCCACTTAGCGAGCTTATTCCCAATGTAAAGTAAAGTATAATATTACCCTGATTTTTAATATGTTAATCATCATCTATTAGAAATCTCAAAAATATTGACGTTTTATACGAGGTGGTTACCTCATTTAGTTTTGGTTTGTGTGAAATGTAATTTTTTTTTTGCATGATTTTGACAATATTATTTTTCCCTCTAATTAAAAAAAAATATTTATCATAGTGTAAGTAAACAATCTGTGATTTGTGATTTTAATAGAAGTTTATATCTTAGTGTAAGTAAACAATCTGTGATTTATGTGATTTTTAAAGAAATAAGGATATATTATTAAGTTTTTGTATCTCTTCGTTTCATTTTAATTCAATTTAGAATCCTTGGGACATGATTTCTATTACAACAGGTGGAAAGTTTTCTGTATACAACAAGGCATGGTCACCCTATCGAAATATTCAAAACACATTGCAAGGCTTTGTATTATGAATAAAAAATATGTTTTGCATATTATCGGTAGTTCTACATATTAATAGGTGTTGTTTATAAAAAAAAAAACTCACTAATACTTACTTTCTTCGATAGATAATCAAAACTTATTTTTATACGATACCGCACTACTGCTCCTGAAATATAAACCTAGGTATTTTTTGTATATTTTTTACATTTTCGACAAATTCAAATCTAGATATTACTAAAAACTTCAGACCTCTGCGATGCTTTTTCAGCGAGATATCAGCGATAACGTGTTTTCCACCGTTTCAATGGCGCGGCCATGGGGTTTTAGTCTTAAAATCAATCAATACAGCTCCTAAAATCTAAACCTGGGTATTTTTTGTATATTTTTTACATTTTCTACAAATTCAAATCTAGATTTTACAATGAATTTCAGACGTCTGCGATGCATTTTCAGCGTGATATCGGCGCTAGAGTGTTATTCACCGTTTCAATGGCGCGGCCATGGGGTTTTTGTCTTGCAGCTCCTAAAATATAAACCTAGGATTTTTTTCTGTATTTTTACATTTTTTTTACAAATTCAATCTGTTATTTACCTGAATTTTAGGTCTCTGCTACGCTTAGTTTTAAAGATCTCCGTGGCCGCGAGGTTCTCCGCGTTTCAATGGCGCGGCCACGTTCAAACCCTTATAACTTTTTAACCATATCTTCGACAAATTTATGGTTTTGGGAATCAACTTTTACAAAATTTTACATAATCTTGGAAAAGTTTTTTTTTTCGATATATCGCCGTGGCCGCGCGGTCGAAACGCACACAGTTTTTAATGACTAATATGACGAATTAAGAGTAAGACGCAAACAAAATCCGCGTTGAGACGTAGAGTTGCGGACACCAGCCTGTCATACTGCTACTACTACTAAGAGAATGATTTCCAAAAGTGTATGATACTAAGTTTTGCCCATGACTTTTACAATGTTCGAAGTAGGGAACAAGCTATAAATAATAGACTAGGAACCTTTGGGTTTCATGTCCGTTTAAATAGACAACAAAACAAGCGTTACAAATTAGCCAGTTATGATTTATAATGTAGGACATACTGCTAGTTAGATGACAGTCAAACAAGTGACACGTGGCGGCAGGTCATGTCATAGGTTGATGTTCCAAAAGTCACCGCATCATGTGAAGGTGAAGGGCCCCTGTTGGCAGCAACTGCTGAATACCGTTGGTGGTATTGCCAGCTATGGTGGACACGTTCGGAAACAAATACGGCATTAACACCTCATAATTCAGCGGTATTGCAAAAACCTTTCTTTGTTGACGTGTTCTACCTATAAGTATAAACTACCTACCTGCCAAAGAAGAAGGATCAAAATTCAGCCACCTCTCATAGCAAAGAAAAGTATCACAAAAAATGTTTGCTAATGTGCTTATCACACTATACAATTTGTAGGAAATCAATTTAGGAACCTAAATTGTTAGCTAGTGATCACACCACACTAAATTGAATTCTAAACTGGATTAATTAAACCACCAATTTACACTAAATCGGATCCAATCTATTCTAACTGCGATTACACCTGCCAATTTCCTAAATTGATTTCCTAAAAACTGTATAGTGTAATAAGCCTTTAAACAAAATTTTACTTTCAATTACAATATATACCAAAAGACTTATTAACAGTACACTGTTATTTTATTGCATCTATTTCTTTTAGCATTAAGGAACGGACGGAGAGCACTACTGATGCGAGCATAGAGGTTGTAAGTGCTGAGTCTGTGAGACTAGCCACTGTGTTGGCAGCACTCATGGAGGAACAGACTTCTGGTAGCAAAAGGAAAGGTTTGTAATTACATACAATCAACAACCAGGTCACAATAATTGAAATTTTCTTAGTAACTGATGGGTGTCTTTCAAATTAAAATTAAACAAAAAACAGTAGGGGCTGCTACTAGCTAAGACTTCGAGCGTCAAACGCGTAAGCGTCAGATTACGTCACCGTAAGACTTGTTGTTTATGTTGTTCATTTCCACATCAATTTCTCGTGAGCACTCACAGCCGTTTTTTTTTATTAAATGACCTCGATCTGCTTCTAAGAAGATTTCTGTATCTGACAACTCTGGTTGACCATACATTTTCTTATCCTTACTAGTTGTTATAAAAACAGCACAATTCAACAATATTCATTGCATTTTATATGTTCTCGAGAAAATAGAAATGAAAACATTGAAATTTGACTGCTTAACTCAATGGATTATAACACAATTGGAGTGCCGAACCCCATAATGATTATTATCCACTTCAATGGAATAGAAGATAATACAACGTGACTTAAAGACATATAAACTTTCACATTGCAGGTGACAACAAAACAGAAGAGGCTGCAAATCCTAAAGTGTCTAAAACTGCTACAGATGAAAAAAAAACTGCTAAAAACGACACAGATATTATGGTAGGTGCTTAAATTGATTACTACTAAGGCGTTCACCTAATTGAACGCGACAACGCGATCATTGCGCGAATTAACGACGCGTGCGACCGCGGTAACGGTAGCGAAATTATCGTGCGAATTCAATTAGGACACCTATTCAACATCAATATGTTTGATCGTGCGTTCGTACTAACTAAGGGTGTTACCAGACCAATCGATCGATCGTCGATCGATGGTATCGGGCGATGGTAGACTGCATTAGTCGACGTCGATCGATAGTTTCTACCAGACCCATCGATCGATCGTCGATCGATGGTAGAATGGATTAGTTGCGGTCGATCGAGCTGCTTAGTTAGCAGCGTTCTATTAGGACAACGCCTAATACTTTCAGCCCAAAGTCCACATCTATAACTTCTACACTAATACTTTTAAGTTTGTAAGTTTGGATGTAGGAGGTTATCTCCGAAAATACTGATCTGATTTCAAGATTTTAGTTAGAAGAGCTCATAAAAGTCATATTTTCATTAAATAGGCACATTTACGATCTTTTCTAACTTGGAGAGTCATGTAGATGATTTTAATTATTATAATTCAGTAAATGCATGATTATTACTAAGATACCTAAATATTGGGCTGAAAATTGCAAAAAACGTAAGAATATTTGAATTTCACGGGCTACCCTGGCTATTTCACCTTAACATTTATTTAACTTTAAAAGATTAAAGTTATTTTGGTGAAAATATAACCATTACAATTTTTTTTCCATAAATTTGTTGCTAGTAACACTTTGGAATTAATCTTGTTCACAAATATAAAACTTTTTGTAATTTTTCTATTTATTATAGTCATTACTGGCAATGCCTTCAAGTAGAGAGAAAGCAGTGAAGAGAGTGGGGGAAGAAATAATGGATCTACTCAGCAAGCCTACTGCCAAGGAGAAGTCACTGGCTGACAAATTCAAGAGTCAAGGAGGTTGGTATCATGTATCATATATCGGCTGGCTTATAGTGATGGGGCATGAACCTTAGCTATTACAGTACGGCCGACGTATCTTGGCAGTCCTGAAGTTAGCCGATTAGCTGCGCAGTAGACAATTTCGTTCCTAAAAGACTCATTGCGCAGCCAAACAGCTAACTTCAGGAACGCCAAGATACGTAGGCCGTACAGTACATGTTTATTAAAAAAAAAATACGTTTGCACGTGCCCAGTTTCGAACTCACAACTATTGAGTCAATACAACATTTCATCATCTGCCTTGCCTTTTCCCTACTGTGTTGGGGTTGACTTCCAGTCTAACTCCATACAGCTGAATACCAGTGTTTTACATGTAGCGACTGCCTATCTGACCTCCACAACCCCGTAACTGAGTAACACGATACCTCTTGGTAAGACTGATTCTCAAACTTATTGGCTTCTAACTACCCATAACGACTGCCAAAGATCTACGAATGACAGCCGGGATCAACGGCTTTACGTGCTTTCCGAGGCACGGAACTCGGTATGAAATGGATGGTCACCCATCCACTGACCGTCCGCGGCAAGCGTAGCTTAACCTTGACCGACCTCCTTAACAATACAACATTTAAAAAATTAAATTACTAAAAAAAATATCCTTCAGACACCTTCCCCCCCCCCTTTCCTCTCTCACTTCCTTGTCTTCCGGTCACTGCAGACAAGAAAGCCATCTCAATGGAGTCAAGCCAAGTACACAGGGGATATAGCCTATATAAACTATTTTCAACTTTATCTTTGAACATTAAAGCATAGTATCGTTTAGAGATTTGTATGAGTTGAGCGGCAGCTCGCGAAGCCGCGCGGCTCAGCGAGCCGTTGACCGCCGCATAAAAAAACGTCTCGCCGCGTCGACGACCACAGGGGAGAGATCAGGCGCAAGATCAACGGCTTCGCGTATTTCCTGAGGCGCGATGGTGTCATAACATCCAAACTCGAAAGTGTTACTGTACTGAAGTTTTACTAGTGCTACTGAGAAAGGACATATTAGGTCTTTACATATGAAATTGCCGCTCGGTATCAAAAAATTAAAAATAACTTTTTTTAAAAGAAATTATATATTTAGTCAATCGAAGTATGCACCATTGTTATCGATACACTTCCGCCATTTTATCGGGAGCTCATTGATCCCTTTGGTAAAAAAATCCTGGGAGCGAGAATCGATGAACTGCTTGAAGGCTGTTTTAACTGCCTCATCAGAATTAAATTTTTTTCCTTGTAAAAAGTTGTCCAAATTTCGGAATAAGTGGTAATCGGTTGGGGCAAGATCTGGAGAGTATGGTGGGTGACGCAGAGTTTCCAGTCGCAGCTCCTCTAACTTGGCGACCGTCTGATGTGCAGTATGTGGTCGAGCGTTATCCTGAAGGAGCAATGGGCTAGAGCAATTGACCAGTCTCGGTTGTTTAATGGTGAGCTTTTCCATCATTGTTTGCAACTGTTGACAATACATGTCTGCAGTAATCGTCTGGCCTGATCTCAAGAAGCTGTAGTGGATGACACCAGCACAGGTCCACCAAACACTAACTAGAATCTTCTTTTTGGTCAGTTTTCGCTTGGGGCAAGGTTTTGCCAGTTCTCCAGGGTTAAGCCATTGTGATGATCGCTTGCGATTATCGTACACGATCCACTTCTCATCACAAGTGACAATACGATTTAAAATTCCCTCATTATTGTAACGATTGAGCAAAGAAGCGCAGCAACCGACGCGTGTTTGTTGGTGTGCTTCAGTCAATTCGTACGGTACCCACTTTTCGAGCTTTTTTACTTTTCCAATTTGACGCAAATGGATAATGATTGTTTTGTCACTTACTCCAAAGGCTGCTGCTAATTCAGAAGTATTTTGAGATGGATCCGCTTCCACTATCGCCTTTAATTCTTCATTATTCACTTGAGTATCCGGTCGTCCACGAGGCTCATTTTGTAAATCAAAATTTCCAGAACGGAAACGTTGAAACCAAAAACACACCGTTCGTTCGTTAGCGGTGCTTGTCCCGTACACGTCGTTAATCCTTCGAGCCGTTTCTGCTGCACTGGTGCCACGGTAGAACTCATATTCGTAAATACCGCAAATGAAACACGAATTTTAAAACAATATTCTTTAGTCTTTATTTTGAAATAATTTTGAATTTGGAATTCCTCTTCAAACATAAAATATTTGATTTCACAGTTGCCAGTATTAAGTATCGGCAATTTCATATGTAAGGACCTAATATTTCATATTGGGCCCAGTCTATGTACAACACTTCAAAAAAAAGAGAAAAATCCTTAGAATCCGGGAAAAATACAGATAATTCATTTCAATGTATACTGTTGTGGTAGTAAATTGATATTTAACAATTATTTTTATGGGTTTTCAACATGTCGTCACTCAGATTTAGCTACTCTATAAACCATAGATCGACCATTGATCATAGAAAGAGAACTGTCAGCTGTCAGTGTTACAACAGTGTCACTTTAGTCCGTATGTTCTGTGCTTTCGTTTTGTTTCTAGTTTTTGGAGTTCTTTTTAACAATCTTCCATTCGTTTTTTTTAATTCAACACCGTTTCTTTCCCGTCTGTTTACCTGGTTGTCCACAATTCGACGTACAAAATCAGATTATAAATGTCAAACGTCATTAATCAATCAAAATGACAGCTTATCGCCATGACTGTTTTTGGAACGAAGTTCCTTATCGCGCGTTGTGAAAGGGGGCTAGACGGAAAAAATTCTTACGAAAAGTTGTCACGACACTTTTGTATATTTGATTTGAGAGCCATCTATTAACGTTATTGGCGCAACTGTGCTCTTCGAGATCGAATTACGAACGGCCAATAGATGGCGCAGAAATAATTTATTGGTCTTTCTATCTAAATAACTACGCATTGTACTAACATGTTAGAAAATGTTAATCTTTAAAATTACTTACTTACAATGTAAGCAGCCATAATAACTTTTCATTCCTCGCTTTTTTTTTGCCCTGGCTTAAAGCCACTTAAATTCACTTTAACGCATCACATTAATTAGTGAAGGAATTGTAATAAAATTTTATTACAATTCCTTCACTAATTAATCGAAAGGAACTTCGTTCCATCCGGGTGTCCCTTGACACCTCTCAAGTTTTTTTTGTTGTGTGTTGCAATTTCGTGTGTTTTACCTGCTCAAAAAGCCATTTTAAAGTAATTGGACAGTTGAGAACTATTTATAATGTGTTTCCCTATTTGTAAGCATGGTGTACAAGGACTGGGCCCAGGCTCCATACATTTTGAAACAACTCCTTTCTAATGCCCAACCTGTGTAATGAAAATAGGACCCACGCTCAGCTGTCGCGTTTGCTACCACGATACCGACTCTCCCAAAAACTAAAAATAACCATAATTTCGCAAGTTAGCGGCTTTGGTTCTGTTTGTCTACCAACTTTTAAGGGTGGTTGTCTTTTTTGTAAAAATTGTTTGTTTTTTCGCTTTTTGGTGCCTACTCCGTAACATCCAAATTAAGAAACTGTAACACCAAAAAATTTACCCTTAACTTTCCACCCTTAGAGGCGGAATATTTTCATGACATTATATATACCAACTTTGAGGAATACTCTATCCAATAAAACATAATCATCGAAATCGGAGTACACTGTACTCGTAAAAAGTTATGCGTGTTCAAACATAACAAAAATATACGTCTAATTGAAAACATCCTACTTTTTTTGAAGTCGGTTAAAAAAAAATACATATACTAGGGGGCCTGGTCGTCGTCCTTTTATTTCTGACACTATGTTATTTAGCAAAAAATAATCCTTATGATGAAGCCTTTCGATCGGTATGATAAAGCTACAGGGTGATTATTTTTCTCGTGTAACGGGTTTGATTCCCTGTTCAACCATGTAATTATTTAAATATCTATGAATGCAGTTTAAATTGTTTTTTAAATTCAAATAAAGTCTTCTTTCAGTAAAATGTTCCATCTACAACATTCAAGGTACCCTCCATGTGGCATATCCGTGGGACGCCTTGTATAAGATATCAAAGGCTGAAACCTTTCTTCTTCTTCCCAAGGAGCCCAAGTAATGGAGTTCTGTCCTCACGGCACTCGCGCGGAATGCATGCGAGCGTTCACTACAAGCAAGGTAGAGGATGGCGCCGACCAGACGTACACCTGCAAGAAACTGCACTTCAAGAAGATCATACAGAGTCATACCGACGAGTCACTTGGAGACTGTTCCTTCCTCAACACTTGCTTCCATATGGACAGTTGCAAGTAAGTGTTCAGGGTATAATAACCATTATGACTAGTGTCTTAAAGTTCAAACGTGCCTGCTTCGCCCGAAAGCTCGTCAAGTCGCTCGGAAATGTAACGTCACGTAAGATTTTTACGTTATACCCCCTCCATACGCCTATCTCTTTCTCTCTGAGTATTTTTCTATGAGCAGGTATATATGCACACCGCGCGCCCTTTCTTTATTCTTCATTTCCCCGACCCTCGCTCGTGGCGTTCGATTCGTGCGATATAGTATTCGTGCCTATACAATGGAAATCCGATCCAGCTTGTCCCTTTGCGATCCTCCCCCAGCGACGCCCTAAGCCGAGGCTCGTACCCCACAGCGTGTAAGTCGCTTATTTTATAAGTCTGCCCTGACTGGAGATTTTAAATTATTTTTTAAGGCACCACAAGATTGTCCGGTTAAGCAGCCGAAAAAAAAAAGAAAAAAATCTTACATTATTTCTCTTTGTGTGCGTGCGAGTATAAAAACTACGTTCCTGACTACTGAGATTTTTTTCAACGCATCATGAAGAAGCAGTAAAATTATGAATGAAGAATTTATCACCTCTCGAGTGTCGATGATACCGCATAGGTTCATAAAGCTGTGGAGGTTTGACCTTCAACATTTTTCGCCCGAAAGTCGTTGACTTATGTAACGTTGCAGATACGTGCATTATGAAGTGGATAACTCGGACCCGAATGTGAACGCGCCCAAACTTGCCGAGACAGCGATCAAAGGAGCTCATAATGGTAAGCTTCATCACAAAAATAGAACTAACTATTTATTTAATTCACACGTGTTATCTGTCTAGATTCGATTCCCGCGCTAGACAAATATTTATACCTAAACTAAAAGACTAAAAAATACCTGCCTTTCCGAGTCTGTTTGTTTGTGTATGTGAGTTGAAAACCACGATACAAGAGAAATTCCTATTGTGGAGCAACGTTTTTTATTTAACCTTTTGACCGCCACAGTCATGTATAGATGACAAACCAAAACGTGCCCAGCATGCCACGGTCACGACTACATGACAGACGAATTACTACTCTATGGAGTTACGAATAGAAACGTAATTCCAGTGAGTAATCATTCGTAGCTTTGAGCCTAGAGCACGTTTTTGCTACCTATGGAAGTACAATACGGTCAACGTATCTTGGCGCGTCTGAAATGAGTTGTTTGGCTGCGCAATGGAACTTTTAAGAACAAAATTGTCTACTGCGCAGCTAATTGGCTAACTTCAGACGCGCCAAGATACGTTGATCGTACTGTACGTTTCTAAACGTAGCGTAGTACGTTTCTATACATGACTGTGGCGGTCACATTAAAGCTGGCCCATGGTCGTAGCATGCTAATAAAATAGCGACGTAGCCTAAATATTTGACCAACAACAAAACCTGTTTGGTTGAATTTTGCATAGACTACACACATGTTAAAATGTTCTTTATGCCAACAGGCACAAATGTAGCGGCTAAACCGGACGGTGTGCTAACACTGACGCCGCCGCAATGGATACAGTGCGATCTCCGATATCTAGACATGACGTTCTTAGGTTGGTATTGCAATCATACTACATTCTTTTTCTCTACGTAGATTTAGCATAATATATTTTCTGGAGTTGGCAACACTGCCCTCGCCTGTGCTGTCACCTCAAAGTCTGATTCTTTTTTAGAAAAGGATTCCACGGCGAGCAATGTATGGGGCCCGAGCAATGTCTTTAAGTACACATGAATTTCTGTGACACAAACACAACAAATAAATGAATGTACATGAGGGTTACTTTTGGGGGGTTTCTTATAATTTTAACATAAATAGGTTTAAAGTTATTTAAGAAAATAGATGAACACTGTCCATTCCCCCCTCTTTATCTACAAACTACTTGGCCTATTTGTAACTGTAATTTTTAACTCTCTACAAGAAGTCTAACTAGGACTAGTCTAGGCCTGATCAAAACGTCGTACGTGATCGTCGTCGGGAGACCATGGTTTTCAACTACAATGTTAAGTTTGTTCTTGTGTTATTTTGTATGTAGTGTTAAAAATTGTACGTTGGTAGTACCAACATACAATATTTTCTATTACTCGCACTTGACCGGGCTTTTTATTGTGCAGTTACTCTGATGTTATGTTTCTGTAATAACTCATCATCTGCCTTGCCTTTTCACAACCATGTTGGAGCTTCCAGTCTAACTGAATACAGCTGAATACCAGTACTTTACATGGAGGGATTGTCTATCTTCTGAATACCTATAACGACTGTCAAAGATCTAGGAATGACAGCCGAGGCCAATAGTTCTTTCCGAGGCACGATGGGGACTAGGTATGAAATGGATGGTCACCCATCCTCAGACGTACCGCGGCAAGCGTAGCTTAACCATATTGACCGGTCGGCTACGGTAGTACGGGATTTCTTTTATAACTAATACAAAAAAACACCACACTAGCTATGCCATAGGTACAACCGTCTAAAAATCTGACGTTATTCCCCCAGGCAAGTTCGCAGTAATAATGGCCGATCCTCCATGGGACATACACATGGAGCTCCCATACGGAACCATGTCTGACGACGAGATGAGATGTCTCGGAGTGCCACAGTTACAAGACAGCGGACTTATCTTCCTGTGGGTCACCGGCAGGTATGTAACACTACCAAGTACAGATCAAGCATCGTATGTTACTTCATATAAACAAAACGATTTAATAGGGAAGATGACACCACCAGTCAATAGCCATACTTTTTATGAGCTGTCAAAACGCGATTCCCCCATACATTATGTATGGTAAAAGTAAAAAGTGATGTCACTTTTTTGACAACTCAATTGACTATCTGTTTATTGATTTCAAAGCAACTAAAAATCTAATTTTGCAGTTAATTGGAAATTAATCGGGTAATCATGGCTAAAATCAAGTGTTCTTTTAGAGAAATTCTGTCTTGGAATTATTGGTTAATGGTATCATCTTCCCAATTACCTACACTACTACCAAAATAACAGACTGTACAAATAAGTGCGTGTGTGTGCGTGTCTACGCGCTGCTTGAACTAAAAGCAGTATCGAGAGCATGTTGTTCGCGGTGAGGAACAGTTTTTCGAAGGGAGGCGGGGCGTGTACTACTGTTCGGTAGTACTAATATTTATACTATGGTTGCGGCGTGTGAGCTTGATAATAGCAGTCATTGCCCTCTCTTTAATGTCTCTTCGTAAGAAACTTCGAACAAAAATCTATTTATACGATAAATGTCAATATTCTAAATTGACATTTATCGTATACGATCTTTGTTTCCGTTTTTTAAATACGATCCACGGTTGGCGCAGTGGTTGAGCGATTGACTGCTGCGCTGCGTGTCGCGGTTTCGATTCTCACACGGAATAAATATTTGTATGACCTACAGATAGTTGTTCCGGGTCTGGCTGTTTGTGTATGTGAGTTTATAATGTTTCTAAACGCAACTACGACTCATGAGTAATTCCTAGTATAGGGCAACGTTTTAAAAAAAAAACCGGACAAGTGCGAGTCGGACTCGCCCACCGAGGGTTCCGTACATATTTGTAGGTACATATCCATACTTCTATACTAATCCATACTTAAATCTTAATATTTAAATGCGTTTTTTTGCGACATAAACGGCCGTATCTTTTTTTCACGTTTACATAGAGGCAGGGGCGTGCACAGGGTTTTGAGACAGGGTAGGCAGAAATTTTTAAAAGCTTACTTACCAAACAAAAACACCTACCTACTGTTTGTTTGTTTTGGTTCGTCGCTATTTTTATCACTAAAAGAGTTTTGAATACGCATCATTTAAAATTTTCTGTACACACACCTATTATCACCCATCTTTCACATATTATCAACGTTAAAATCGTAAATATAGATACCAGAATAAAATTATATCACAAAACCACACAGACCATATCAACAATGGCCGCTCATAACTCACGTAAAAATAAAAAAAAATATACTATAAAAACTAATAGTGCTTCATTTAGCGCTAATTTAACCAAAAGATGCTACTTTTTAAAATAGTCGCATATCCTTGTGTAGCCAACTTCGGTATCAAGACCCCGCAATTGGCTATTTGAAACCACCAATCAATTGACCACCAATCAAAACGAGATTCCTCCATAGATTTTTTTATGACGCGGCCTGTGACGTCACTTTTTTACCAATTCAATTGACTAACTATTCAATGATTTCAAAGCAACTTAAAATCGAATTTTACAGTGAATTGAAAATTAATCGGGTTTTCCGGGCTAAAATAAAGTGTAATAAAAGATATGTTGTATTTTGGAATTATTGGTTAATGGTGTCAACAACCCAATTGTCGAAAGTGTAAGTAAAAGTTAAAAAAGGCAATGTCTACTTTTGACGTTTGTGTGCGTTATTTGTCTCAATGTGTGCCAAGTATTTATAGAAAAGGCACACCATTGTAGTCCACGTAAATACGTGTCTGTCACGACGCACACATATAATCATCCAGAGACTTTGACTTTGTGCCTTTCCGTTGGCGGGTGCGGCGCTGGTGCAGCGCGAAGCGATTATGGTCGAAATGCGCGAAGGTATCAATGAGACTTCATGATTCCACCGTTACTCGATAGATGGAGCTGATTTAAGATTTTCTATTTTTCGTTTTTGGTATAATGATGGTAATTACTCGTGCATAAAATATTTGTTATCAAAATAAAATAGTAGTAGTATTTTATTTCGATAGTAGTAAGTATTTTGTAAGGTAGGCAATGACTATTTGCCTTTATGAACCGCACGCCACTGCATAGAGGGTTGATTTTTTTACAGCATCAAGGGACCGTAGACTTAAGTATATGGTTTTAATTTCAACTCGATACCTCTACGCGTTCTCGAGATAAAGGGTCTTGACAGACAGACAGACGAACGGACAACAAACTGATCCTTTAAGGGTTCCGTTTTTACCTTTTGAGGTACCGAACCCTAAAAAGAATAAAAGAAAGAAAAACTGAAGAATGTTTGACAATATACAGCCAGCACATCAAGCTATATCAAACTGTCAAAATTTCCCATGAACCTTTTTGCCTTTGAAACAAAGTTGAGAATCTATCATAGAAATTTTACAGACTGTTGTAGCTTGATGTGCCTCTGTTTGGCGGCTAGTGCCGCGTTAAAACAGTATATAACCGTAAGTAGTAAGTAAAAAATAACTTTAATTTCGGAAGTCGGTGGCAAATTGGCAATACAAAGCAACAAACATTACCAAAAGTATAAAAGTCTGACGACACGGTTGGCGCAGTGGCTGAGCGATCGACTGCTGCGCAGCGTGTTGCGGGTTCGATTCCCGCCCAGGGTAAACATTTGTGTGATGAGCACTTGTGTTTGCCTTGTGTCTGGGTGTTGTTTATCTATATAAAGGTATGTATTAAAAAAAAATATGTATTTGTGTATGTATATCAGCTATCTGACACCCCTAATACAGGGTCTCCCTAGTTTGGGGTCAGATGGCCGTGTGTGAAAATGTCCCCACATATTATTATTATAAAGGTTTTTTTTAATGAAGAATGCTTGGAATGTCAATTGCCACGTTAAAACTATTTTACTATAACTGTGCTCTGTCAAATAACGAGTGTAAAAACACTTGAAGTCTAAAGTTACATGTTTTACCTGAGACCCTTCTGATTAAGAAGAGTAAAGAAAGTTCCAACTTTTCCATTTTACCCTAATCCGCAGAGCAATGGAGTTGGGTCGCGAATGTCTGAAGTTGTGGGGCTACGAGCGAGTTGACGAACTGATCTGGGTGAAGACCAACCAGCTGCAGCGTATCATACGCACCGGACGGACCGGACACTGGCTCAACCATGGGAAAGAACATTGCTTGGTTAGTATAGACTAGAGCTAACTGACTGCACGACTGGACGTAAACTGCACGTCAAAAAAGCAAAAATTACGTATGTCATGTAATCGTGATCGTAGCGTCCTGGGCACATTTTGGTTTGTCATCCATACATGACAGTGTCGGTCAAAAGGGTAGATGTCACCACCAATTTGCATACTTTTTATGAGCTGTCAAAAGAAGGAAAGAAAGAAAAAAAAAGCATAATAAGCATGCAAACGAGATTTCCTCCATAGATTTTGTACGGCAATTTATACTTATGACGTCACTTCTAGTTATAGCCCGACTTTTCCTGAGGTAGCTCCGCGGTGCGGGAGGGGTGTATCAGTGAGCTCTCACGTCACGTCACTACACCCTTGCCGCACCGCATAGCTACCTCAGGAACGGTCTCAGTTAAGTAGTCGGGCTATATAGTGGCGGTTTGACTTTCAACATTTTTTACGCAGTTGTATTAAAGAAATATTATTGTCTTAATGTCGTTCTGGTTACTAAATAAATAAATACTTGTACAGGTGGGTATGAAGGGCAGCCCGGAGAACCTGAACCGCGGTCTGGACTGCGACGTCATCGTAGCTGAGGTGCGCGCTACCTCACACAAACCTGACGAGATCTACGGCATTATTGGTGAGAAAACTACCCTCTCGTAAATTTCAAACTTTTCCATTTGGTTGTAGTTTTCTCTTTTCTTTATATACAGTATGTTAATTAACTAAAGGCGTTCCCTTTAACCGGTAATCATCAACACCATAGACATCACATCATTAATAGATAAAAAGAAGAGAAGCATAAAAGAAAACAAAAATGTGCGGAGTGATTCTTTGACATTATACAATTTTATATAAAATTAAATATATATATATGTATTTTCGATGGTAATGTTTTTAGTATTTAGTATCTGTGGACGATATGGTATTATTAGTAGGTTATAGGGAACGCCTTTCGTTAATTAACATACTGTATATTCTAATAGGTTGCGTTTGACCGCAACTCATCTGATCCCCATCGAACGAACTTCTACGCGAGCGTGATTGAAAAATGTTTTGTTTTTTCCAACGCAAAGCTCAAAAACAAACGAGTGAGTGAGAATGCGATAACCTCACAGGAAAATTGGCGTGTGGAAATTTCATAAAACTTGTTCCAGGACATACGTGTTTTTGAAAAAGCCTTACAAGTTTTTGATATAAAAGTTTGTAATTTTTTAAATTAATTTTTGTAAGTTTGCATTATGAACGGCCAAAGTTTGCACAATAAATGAAACAAATTCAGTAAACACGTCCAAAAATCAGCGTTTTTTGCACAATTCTTATTTTGCACAATAGATAATTTACTGAATTTGTTTCTCAAAAAAGTTAATTTTTCGCTTCATACAAACCTAGATTTAAACCACAAGATACCTGTGTATTAAAAATACTTGTAGAATAATTTGTTGTAACCCCGTAATCGCTTACGAGCGTTTGTATGGGGAATATGACGGGATGGGCGCTCTTAAGTGATGATGCGGCCTAAGGTGGAGCTCGCTTGCATAGGGTAAACCAGTTCACTCGTGCCTTGAAGATACCCAGATTATATTTTTTGGGGAACAGAGAGGCGGGCAGTGAATTCCACAGTCTGATAGTTTGCACAATAAATGAGGGATCAAAACGCTTGGTTCGAGACCGTGGAACTGCCCCGTATCTCGTCCGTTAATGGAATGTAATGAACAATAATATATATATTGTCTTCTTTTAATAATATGCATATCATTCACGGATCACGCTCTCGCTCTACTCACGAATTTATTAAATATTTCTCATTAAGCGAAAGTATATTCTTTGTAGTATATATAGTATTCAATTGTTTAACCACAACCAAAGGTAAGGATTGTAAGGACAAACTAATCTTAATTTTCTGATAGAAAGTTACACTTTTCAGTGTTATAGCATATGTTTTATAGTATAATTGACTTCCACGCGGACGAAATCGCGAGCAAAAGCTAGTAAGTTCCACGGTCTCGAACCAAGCGCTTTGCTTCCACATTTATTGTGCGAACTGCCAGACTGTGGAATTCACTGCCCGCCTCTCTATTCCCTTATTCATATAATCTGGGTATCTTCAAGGCACGAGTGAACCGGTTTATCCTAGGCAAGCGTGCTCCACCTTAGGCCGCATCATCACTTAAGATCAGGTGAGTTGTGGTCAAAAGCAAGCCTATAACAATATAAAAAAAGTAAGATATAATTTCATTAACATTTCCAGAGAGGCTCAGTCCGGGTACGAGAAAAATAGAACTGTTTGGAAGACCACACAACGTTCAGCCTAATTGGTAAGTGGCCTATTCTTGCTTTATTAAGATTTTCCCTATTTCTTGTTGCTTAAATATAACGACCTTTAAATAAATACATTGTTGCTTAAATATAAGGACCTTCAAATGAATACATTGTTGCTTAAATATAAGGACCTTCAAATTAATACATTGTTGCTTAAATATAAGGACCTTTAAATTAATACATAACACAAAATTGTAAATGAGAATATTTTTTTTTATAATGCGTTATAAATATTGGCTTGTGACATTGTTGCGGAGGGACACTGATTTTTAAGATACAGGGACACTAGTGTGGAGATCAGGGTTTCAATGTATTGTGCATAGCAAAAGCCTTTTGTATAATATTAACACATTGTATTAAGGGCGCGTATTCGATTTAGCGCAACTCGGGCTTGCGTTTGACCGCAATTCACCTGATCTTAAGTGATAATGCGGTTTAAGTTGGAACACGCTTGCCTAGGAAGAACCGGTTCACTTGCGCCTTGAAGATACCCAGATTATACTTATCAGGCAACAGAGAGGCGGGCAGCGAATTCCACAGTCTGGCAGTTCGTACAATAAATGTGGAGTCAAAGCGCTTGGTTCGAGACAATCTAAATGATTGCTAGAACGGCGTAGCAGCATTGACACACACTAGTACAATACAATGGTCTGTTTGTGTGCATTAGAAAAAAAGAATACGCACGAAATAAGCACGAATCATTGAAAATGATCGGCAAACGACAGCGCGCGAGGTTTTACAGTGCTTTTTAAAATAATTGTCTAAAATAAATGAGTTCGTACAAAGAACTAAAAAAAAAATTGTGTATATTACCTTTATTTTCATAAAATAAAGTTATGTTTTTATTCAAATACTGGTGCAAAAAATTGTTGAAGTGAACCGATTTTGTACTTTTTTAATACTGTTTTTTGATATCTAATAGTAATATTTTCGTAATTTTGGCTCTGTTATGTACTTTGAGACTGTATATCCTGTTGGAAAAACGCATAAAACGTAATATTTTGGCATACTGTAATGGTTGTATTCGTCCTGAAAGTTAACTCTGACGTCAATTTTCGTAAAACGCTATGAAAGGATTGTCTTCGCTTTAAAATACCATAATTAAAAATCATACTTTAACTCTGTTGTTCCCTAAATCAAGACTTAATATTTCTAAAACTGTAATCGTCTTTTAATAATCTGCTCACATCATTACGATATTGCTCTGGGCAAAACGCGAAAACATGAAGTTTTCGTCACGAATCGAATACACGCTCTTAATATGGAGACTTTTCTTCTTCAATATATATTTTTTTATTCTGTTGCAGGATAACTCTAGGCAACCAAGTAGACGGCGTCCGTCTCGTGGACCCGGACTTGATTGGCGCCTTTAAGAAGCGCTACCCTGACGGGAACTGCATGGCGCCTCCACCCCCAGATCCCGGCCTTTCTTAGCTTTTACACTGCTTAGTACTTAATTTCCTCCTAGAGTCTGCAAAACATTAGCTAACAAGCCGATCAGGAGAAAGAAACGGCAACAGCGCGGCCGGGACCACCTTGGAAAATACAACTATAAGCTGCTGCTAATACGCACTTATCGTGCGTATTTCACAATGACAAGATAAAAAGTTGACTGCTCTTAGAGCTAACTTGAATGGCAAACGTTCTAACTTGAATGGCAAACGATGACCTCATGACAACTGTCAGTCGTGAACTAGTCACGTCATTCGTAGAATTTGACAGATTGTAACGATACTTAAACAACAATCGCGGGAGTGCGGTGTTACCATGTAGGTAAAATTTGACAAAAAGCAAGTCAATATTGAGAGGTACGTACAATGTCATTGCAGGTGTGCCAAGCGACTTTGAACCGTGTGTTGTGCAACTGTTACTGCCACATGCACCTGTATGTCTATTCTGTTACAATCTCCCTCGGTGAACACCTAGGTGAAGTGAGCTGTCATATGTCCCAATGCTAGGGATTGACAAAGCACTACAATCCGATGACAGCTCACTTTACCTAGGTGTTCACCGAGAGAGATTGTAACAGAATAGCACTGCGGATCTGCAGTACTATTCTATTACAATCTCCCTCGGTGAACATCTAGGTGAAGTGAGCTGATCCGTCCCGATTCTAGGGATTGACAAAGCAGATTGACGGATGACAGCTCACTTCACCTAGGCGCTCACCGAGGGAGATTGTAACAGAATAGACATACTGATGGACAATCATGACGCGGTGCGCTGTATTACAAGCATTTGTCTCATGGCCTTGGTCGGATAGAACACGTACTTTTTAACGAGAACGAATGTTGCGATGTTTTTGTACCATATTTTCTTGAACGATTGAAACTTTCACTAAACATTTCATTACATCGTTATCAAAAATTGTATTAAGTATGACGAACTGTATGCGCCGATCCGCTTACGGAAATTCTCAAACCCTAAGAATTTTAAGCACTCCCATCAACCAACAGCAATAAAGCGTGCCCAGAAAATCCAACAATTGTACATAAATGTAAATAAAATGTAAATAAATGAAACTTTTAAACATATAACGTACTTTTATTGTCACACACTGCCGCACAAAGCATAATTTGATTCAGTTTCTATACAATTAGATTCAGTGGTCAGTATAAATTCGGTTGCTGGGTTCGCCGACCTTTCGGTGACACTGGGCGCGGTGGATTGTAAAAGCTCCGAGACATTGGTGACTGTTTGTCTTTGCCGCTAAAAGAACGAAAATTAAATTTAATATTAATTCATTTCATTTCAGTATGAGAGATGGCGGGATGACTTGGATAGCTTCCTTAGGAATTGGCAAGACATAGCTAAAAGTCGAGACCGATGGAAGGTATGGAGGGAGGCCTTTGCCCAGTAGTGGGACAGTACAGGCTAAACATAATAATAACTTGTATGTACAGAGGCCAGCACATCAAGCTACCCCAATCTGTGAAATTTCTTTCAGTTTTTTAACTTTATTACAAAAGAATAAGGACATTTTGGTATGGCTTGATTTGCTGACGTCTGTACAACTTCCACGTTTATATTATAATAATTTATTTTAAATATTTTATTTTATTTGTTTATCTTGAGTGAGTATGTAGGTAGGTACCAGGTATACCTACGTGCTGATAAAAAATGAAATAAAATAAAATATTGTGAGTGACCAAAACCAAATAAATTGTTCGACCGTACGTACAGTACGCAAAAGAGATAAGTATCCATGTCGTCGGGAATAGTTGAAGGTTTCTCAGAAACCAATGGGGGCTTTCAAATGAAATTTTAATTAATCATTGAACTGTTTATTTTCTATAAATTGCATTTTATTTTATTCATAAAAGCCTATCGGTTTCTAAGTAAACTTCAACTGTTTCCGGCGACATGGATACTTATCTCCTTTGGTGACCGTACATGCATGAAAACAAATAGTACTTCAACAAAAAATATCACATCAATAAGGACCAACGCAGAAGCCTCAGACCACAAGTACCTAGGAACAAGAAAATATTCTATAAATTGGTACCTAATGCCAGCTGTCGATGATGAGGCATCGACATAAAACAAAGAAATAACCTACACACCTCAAATCTTGACCAGGATGAGGTTTCATCTGTCCTGTCCTAGAAATGGACATCTCGTTCTTGGCACTAGGAGGCGACATGGTCGACAAACTGTTAGAAAAAAAATCGTTGTAATAAGAAGAAAGCAGGTACAGAGGCCAACACATCAAGCTACAACAATATGTAAAATTTCTTTGATTGATTTTCAGCTTTATTACAACATACTAAGATTCATATTCAATTGAGAAATTTTGGGTCATTCCCGGTCGTCCCCACTCCGGCATCCCCACTGGGGACGAGTGAAAAAAAAAAGTTTCGTTCGTCCCCAATGGTGACGTATGAAACTTTTTATTTCTCACTCGTTCTGCTATAGACCGAGAGTCAAAATGCAATAATAGGAATTTCAATAACAGATTTCACGGATTGTTAAAATGTTTTAATTACGACTTTCTGTGCAAGCGTGAACAATGTTATTGATTAAAAATAATTTAAAAAGACTGAGGCAATTTGTGAATCACATGTCTAATAGCCTGTCTTTTTAAGTTTAAAAAAAAATTTTCAATCGACACCACTGGGGACGAACGAAACTTTTTTTTCCACTCGTCCCCAGTGGGGACGACCGGGAATAACCCGAAATTTTGACAGGTATGGCTTGATGTGCTGGCCTGTTCATCTAGAATAACTATAACGGGTGTAAAAACAATTGCCGAAAGTCAAAATGGTGATATTTTTGGAGTTCCGCAGCTCAAAAGGAAAATCGGAACTCTATAGGATCACTTTGTAGTACGTCTGTCAAGACTCTATTTGTCAGGGACAGGAGCGGTGAAGCTATCAAGATGAAATTATATGAAATACTTAAGGTTTGCAATCCTTTGAGCAAAATCACACTTCTAAGTCAATGCAATCAAAAAATACGGCCATTTATGCCGCATATTTTGACACCCGCGAGGGAATCAAAACCTATAAGTAAGGGTACTTCCCATTGACCGAGAATCATGAAATTTTGCGAGAAGCAATGTCGTGCAGCACAAGGAAACAATTCGAAAACCATAAATGATCATGGCAGGATTTGTACAAAAAAAAAAAGATGTTTAGAGAAGTATGTAGAAATTCTAATTCTTATACTAGGTATTGGGTATCTAAAGTGAATCTTCAGCCATTTAGAATATTTTTAAACCCCCGCAATAAAAATGGATGTTAAAAGTGAATAGTTTATCGAAAAGATCGTTATTTCAGAAAAAACGGCAACTGACAGTAATAGTGACACTGACAGCCGCCGTTATGCGGTTCTTACATGCATGTTTTTATGGGAAATAATGTATATTTTTTTCCACATCACTTGTCTACCAATTTGATAGATCCCTTGTCACTTCTCACTTTCTTTTTAAAAAAAAAACTAAATGGGCAACGAGATGAAACGAAAAAGTATCAATCTACTCCTGGTAATGTATTCTCTACATTGGAAAATATTTTAAACCCTCTAAATGTTTTTTTTTTCATACAAATACATGTATGGATCTCGCCATGATTCTTTGTAGTTACAACACAAAAAGCTTCTTTTTCGAATATATTTTCGAGAATCGATTCCTGTGATGAACGAACTATTTACGTAACTACAAGTTTGTACGGAATCCTTGGTGTTCATTTACCCCCCCCCCCCCCTCTCCCCCTACACATTCCAAAGCTTGATGTGCCTTTGACTGTATTTAAAAATCATACTTTTCCTATCCCCCATAATTATATCAACTTGCCCCTAGGCCATCATCTGGCTATCCTCTTGAAACTATACAGTGCTGGTACGGTGCGCTTTTAGCAAAAAGTACCTACGTGGCGTGCCTAGGGGTCAAAGTTAGGGCAAGCCCGACAGATAATACAATAAAAACCCGATAAACTTTCAATACTAAGTAATTTGACGACACGGTTGGCGCAGTGGTTGAGCGACTGCTGCGCAGCGTGTTGCGGGTTCGATTTCCGCCCAGGGTAAATATTTGTGTGATGAGCACTTGTGTGTGCCTTGTGTTTGGATGTATATCTACATATTTATGTAGGTGTAGGTATGTATTTGTGTATGTATATCAGCTGCCTGACACTCACAGTAGGTACAGGGTCTCTCTAGTTTGGGGTCAGATGGCCGTGTGTGAAATGTCTCCACATATTATTATTATATAAGTACCTAAGAATTTAGAAGTATTTTCGTTTTTGTTGTTTTTTTTCTCTTTTCGCGTTATTGATAGCAAATCAGGCTTTTCGGCTTGAATGGAAGGCACGCCACTAGTACCTACCTACATCGCAATTTGCATTTTACTCTACAGCTTCGCATTCAGTGTGCATTAGGCTCTTGTAGCATAGCATGGTACTTACTCAACTTTATCGCGAAGTACTGGCGGTTTTTCTGTACTGATGAGTGATTCCCGTAATCTTCTTTGTAACTGTAATTTATAAAATGGGATTAGTACCCCACGAACGGAAGTTCTGATTAATGTTTCGACCTTGCTGCACTAAACTTGCAGATCAACTATGTCGAAGGTGTAGTTTAAGTTGCTTGAATTATTTTCTTACGACATGCAGGATTTTGTTAACAATACCGTGAGACAAAGGTGCCAATCCTTAGATCCACGAGTGACGAGCTAAACTTATTTTAAGGCGCTGGACACAGAAAAGACGTAAGACGAGGACGGGGCGCGGACATAATATGTCTCTTCCGCGTCCCTTTCATACAAAATGTATAGAAGCGTCGCGACGCAACGCATATAGAAAATACAGGGTGCGGACACGACGCATACTCGTCTGCGTCCTATTGTAAAAACATATAGAAAGGACGGGGCATAGAAAGGCGGGGGGTGTTTTAAAAAGTCGCGACGGTGCCGGCGTCCTGTCCGCGCCCCTTCCTCGTCTTATGTCTTTTCTGTGTCCATCGCCAAGCTATTTATATCTCTATCTCTCCAATAAAACAAGAAGGAGACAGATATGAATAAGAGCAATTTAAGTTTATCTAAAATGTTCATACAAATATACAAGTTGTCATTTCAGAACCTATTGATTAAAAACACCGCGAAGTTCAAGGAGAAAACTAATTTGACATCTATAACTTAGTTCTTATCTGTCGCCATCCTTTTCTTCAGCTGCCTGGTAGTAAGAGATGCCAATTGTCGAATTTTAGTTTAGTTTATGAACAAGGGAATTGGCGCTAATGACATTCTTGTTCAGCTCATTAGTTATGGTTCCATCATCCGTCCGGAATCGGAAGAAACCGAAACAAACCGTAGACTATAACTAACATTATTTATAATATTTAGTCTTCCTATTAGAAAAGGAACAAAAAAAAAACAAATAATATAAAACAGTCACTTTTAGTGTGTCTGTTCCAGCTTCATGGTCTGTTCAATAAACATACCTACATACTTGAATAACAATAAGTAGATATAGTCAATGATATTACTTACAAGTTAAATAATGTAGAGATAAGATAATAAGATGTAAGCGTTCCGTGAGTGGCACGTTGAAACTAAGCTAATTAGCTCACTTTAGATCAGTCAAGTCCGTCGGGGTCAACAGAAGTGTTATTTCCCAAGTCACCCCGAGTGTCAGAATACATCTTCCAATACAACCGAGTAGGCCATTTCCAGATGACGTTTCGCATGTCGTCTAAAACCTATAGTGTGACAATATTGAATATAATGTATCGTTATCTATGTCTATGATAGTGTGCCATATTTGAGTGCGGCCAGACAGACCTGCCGATTCTATTCTGTTCTAACCTAGAACCACGGACTAGAAAAAAAAGGCCATCGCGCCACGCATATCGAAAGTGAAGCACCCTAAGTAAGCCGGATCGTTTGTACAAACATGCCTCACGCACGCATTTACATCATACCTAGTCACGAACTAGAAAAAACAGGACTCCGAGCCACGCATATCAAAAGTACCGACCGTACCGATCTATGTGTGCGTGGGTCCGGCGAACCTTAGATGCTTCACTTTCGATATGCGTGGTGCGGAGTCCTTCTAGTCCTTCCTCTCTTTCTAGTCCGTGCCTAGAACAAAATTGAAACCGGCATGCAAGAATGCAATACACAATTCACGCGTCACGCAAAGGGTTGCCAACTTTTTTTGCAAGAAAAACAGTATATTCAGGTCGGAGAAAGAAAATCAACAGTATTTCAATTAAATAAACACAATAAAACAAATACTTTTTGAATATTTTAAAAACATATTTCTCGGTGCTTCTCGCACAACTTATCAATTTATATAGTGTCATTTTTTAAGGCTTCATGAGGAGCTCATTTATGGAAGATCTATTTCTGTAGGCACTTTGCATTCATAACAGAAAAAACTCTTTCTGTGGCGAGAACAAATTTTGTAATATTTTAAATTCTTCTGAAGTGTTTACTAACAAATTAATGTTTACACTTTTCTCCAGTACTCATTTGGATTTATTTTTCGTCTTCTTCTGATACTCTTTAATAAATTACTTTGAACTTTTCTAATTCTGAATATAAATCCTAAATTTTTTTCAAAATGCGTTTGCGTTTGAAGCTAGGGAGGCTTGCACTGCATGCATCGCGCGCTTATGTGGTGTGGCGCGCCTATAAATGTATTAGTGATGATAAAAACAGTATTTTTTTTGATGTTGTGTTTTTGTCCGACAGTAAAAAGTATAAGAGTCCGTGTGGTGTCGGACGTAAAGAATAGCATCATCCCATATCTTCCCAAGGGTGTCGTAAGAGGCGACTAAGGGACTTACCAGAGAAAGGGCAGCAGCATTCTCTGTGCCTTTGTAACAACCGTACTGCGATCGCCAATCCGCCTGCCAAGCGTGGCGATTATGGCAAACCCCCCCCCCCCCCCCTTGGGGAGGCCTATGTCCGTGGACGTCTTTCGGCTGAAATGATGATGATGATGATGAAAAAGTATAATGTAGTGAAAAACAGTATAATACTGTTTATAACAGAATAGTTGGCAACCCTGGTCACACACCTACTAATGCATCGGCAAGAACGCCCGGTCAGCAAGCAACCGGCCGCCATCCGCCATCGCCACGCCGGTAAGAATGTTCTGGCTGAATTTCGGAACTTGAGTAGATAACTTGTCTACGCCTTTTACGTCTCGTAATATCATTGGATGGTATTGTCTTGTTTTCCATAAAATCATTTGTACTATTATTGTTTTCCATAATCGTCCCCCGTCATAACATTTACTTGCACTATTATCATTTATACTAATAACGTTTGTCATATCAACTTATTAGTCATATTCATTTGGCATAAAATTAGTTGCCATAATAACATATGTTATAATCGTTACTTGACATAAGCAACATTTAATATAAATTAGAAACGTTTATTGTTTTGTACAAAAATTAATGTCATTAAGGCCACCCACTAACCAAATGATTTATTACAGTAATCTGCTATCTTTAGACAATAAAAAGTTAGTAACAATCGAAACGGGTAGATTAGGTTAGGTTGTGACCACACAACGCGCCAAGGCAAGTGAGCGTAGCGAGCGTGCCGCGGCAGCGGCCGCCGAGCGCCTGATGTCCTCATTTGCGTAGCAAATGATATTTAGACATTTGTTTTGGCATAAATTAAATTCGCATAATGTTACTAATAGGCATAATGTGCAAATCTATTGTGCCACGCTACAGTATTGTCTTAAAAAAAACAATAAGTTGTGCTACAAAAGTTAGTGACAGAAACGAATCGCTGCAAAACCGACTCCACGTAGTCTTATCTGCCCTACAACTAGAGTGTAATTTAAGCCCGCGAAGGCGCGGAGGGGCGAGGCGGCCCGCGAGCTGAGGAGCAGGTGGATTTAACGCTCGCCGCCGTGGCTGAGGCTGGCCGGCTGACAGATCTGCGACGATAAGCTCTCGTGGGACCGCCGGAGCCCCGCAGCGCCGGAGCCGTGACAGAAACCATGCCTGCTGCATGCTTGCTTGCATGCTGCATGCTTGCTTGCATTCTGCATACTTGCTCGCTGCATGCATGGTGTATGCTTGTTTACATGTTTGTGTGGTTACTGCATGCATGGTAAAAATATGTTTTAGAATGTTATGCTTAATCATTATTTATATACGTTATACGTAAATAATGTTATTGCTACAATATAATTAGGAGAAACGTTATCATGATCGTAACATCAACATTGCAGGCGGTTGTACTCGTACTGAACTAGTATTGTTGTACTAGTATGGGCAATGGTGAATAAATGTTATCGAAAACGAAATTATTAAAAATAAAAATTATAGCAAATAAATTTACGGATTAACATTATTATGACACTTGATCGATTATGACCAATGAAATTAGTGAAAATGATTTTATGTAATTTAACGATTATAGCAACTGAAGCGTTATTTCTAATGAAATTATGGCAAACATTAGTAAACCATCATTGGATATACTTAGTACAGAAATCTCGATTCATATTACGATTATGACACCACAAAGTTATAGTTTGCATCCGTGCGATACAGGTACGAGTCGCTGGTAATTATAGAAATGAAGGTAGGCAGTCCGCGAGGCGTAAGCTGGGCATTGCATATCTGTGAGTGATTACCAGAAAACAAGAGTTGCGCCGCGCGAGAGACGCACCGCGTCTCAGGCCGGTTGCCAAAAAGCAGTATAAACCGGTTTAAGCCAAGCAAGGCACGCCTCGCAGGCTCGCACTTTAACACACGAGTGGCATGTTGCCAACGGCAGTGGTAACTGCAGCAAGCAACAGCAGCTTTAAAATTCAAGTCTCTATGTCTTCAAAAGGCGATTTTCGATCCACCGTGCGTCGTCGTCGTCGTTTGAAGTTGGCATGTCGACGGCTGCAGACCTTTGCCGTTGGCAACATGCCGCTCGCGTGTAAGAGCCCTAAGCCGACGTCATACCTAATTACCTACACTATCTATGTACACATTATACCTACACCCACTCACACAAATACAAAGCTCAGCTAAACTCGGCTTACGTCTCGCGGACTGTACAACACAAAAATGACGGTTTATATTATACCTTTATACTGTTGAGCATATCACCCTGTGTGGCCATCGCTCGCTCGTCCGACCGCACCGAGGGAGCGCGGGGCGGCGCGGGAGCATCGCGTGTGGCGCCTAGCGACGCCGCGCCCAGCGAGCCTTCGCGACGTGTCATTGAAACTGAAACAGCAACAAGACTATGTAAATAGGACATTGCTTTTAGGCGATCGATCAAAATGTATGAAACAGGCTTTTCTTTATCTTATTTGACTTTTTGAACGCCAGAGCATAAACGCACGCGCATGCCCTCCACGCTAAGTACATACAAATTCACCGCAAATACTTACAAATAAAAATAGTGCAATAAATAATGGACAAGTATATCTTTGTGCCTTTTTACAATATTTAATTAATGTAGTTTTAAATAATAGGACAAAGAAACAGAAAACTGTTTTTACTCTACTTAAAAATGTTGCTTGTAACGTTTTCTTGTCGGTTATAGCCGACGGCGGCCTGTTGGCAGTTTTCATTTTTCAGCACATACCCAACCGCTCAAAAGGTTAATATTTAATTTGTTTAAAAGTCACAACAAGCCATACACTGCAAAGGGATATTTTATTTATAGATCTAAAGAAAGGTTTGGTGTGGTTCACAGAAATAAAAGTAGGCATCATTGAAAACAAAACAATTTTATTATTCTTTAACTACTAATGTCTAAATCACATTGGCCAGGATATTGTTAACAATATCCATCGTTTATTTTAAGATTATGTACTGAGTAGCGCAAGTATCATTTTGTTGCTGAAATAGTAAACAAAGAAACCAAGCTGGCCTGCAGCAACTCTTATACACAATGAATTTTTTTTTAATAAATTATGTTATGAGAATGCACCATAACTAAGTTCATACATTTTGTTAGTTATACAAAATCTTACAACCATGGTTTGCCACTGTCAATAAAATCATTGAACAAATACATTATCAGGTTGCCAAACTAAAAATATATTACATTTTAAGTATCCACTCATCACCTAGAATGTCAGCAGTTCTTATTAAATTTACATAAAAAACATCATTTTAATATAACACTATGTATTATTATATTCCAGAAACTAATTTAAATCCTAGATAGATATATATCTGGAATATTGAGGTAATTTCATCTATTTAACTCAATCATAGTACCTAATAAGCGAAAATATGATAAAGTAACTACGGTGTTTCCTTTTTATTTGCCTCTGTGTTAGATACTATAGAACCATTTGTGACTGCATTAGTTACTATAGCATCATTTCTGACTGTGTTATTTTCTATAGCATTTTTTGTGTCTGCAATATTAACTTTAGCATCTTTTGAGTCTGTGATAGTTACTGTAGAATGTTTTATGTCTTCAATAGTTACTGTAGCATCTTTATTTCCTTCCAATTCTTTGGTCTCAAGTTTGTAAAGTTCTTTCCTCATTTGTGCAGGTCCTGCAAAGATTGCTGGTGCTTTCGGAGACTCTGGTATGTACACTTCAAAAGTCTTAAAATACTTCAGCGCACTTTCAACGTCTTCCACTTTCAGTTTGTATTCTAGAGCTATTTTCGACGCTGTTACCTCAGCAGGATTCGCTTGATGAGCAGAAATAAAGTTGATTGCATCCCGAAGAGTAGTACGGCCATATGTCACTCTTTCTGGCTCTTTAAAACCAAAGTCGAACTCCTCCGGCATTCTACGGTCTTTAGGCAAAGGACGCTTACTTTTACCTTTAAATTTCTTCTCTTGGGTAACGTCAACTTCAGGTCTTCCATGTGCGGTTACATAAACATCTTTTAATCTATTATCAAGACCTTCATCTTTTTTATCCAATTTCTCGTCTATATCAGGGTTCGCTTCAAGTGTCCGCTTTATATCTTCAATATTCTGGGGAAATTTCGGTGCCGGAGTCGGTTTTTCCCTGGATATCACGCGATGAGCGCGATTTTCGATGTTGAAAGATTTGATCGGTCTCAAAGCTCTTGTCACCAAGGCACCCATCTTAGGTGACAAAGCACAATATTTTATGATTTAATTAGCACCGTCCACTTTGTAAACATTGTCAAAATTAATAACGTAGGGAAATAGTTTAATTTGAGAGGTTGTTTTTCCATTTGACATCTTCTTGACTGACACTTCCACACTCACTAATTGTGACAGTTTAGTTCTGTATTCAAAAAATCTTGCCAGTATTAACCGCGTCAAAATATTTTTATAACTGCGTGAATAGAAACGTTTAGGATGGCGTTAAGGTACAGTTACACATGCTCGTTACTAGCACCACAGTATAAAAACATACAGTAGGACGACGCCTTTGATCTTCTTGTAAATGCCGACAACGTGTAGACATTGTCGCAACAGCTAGGGTTGTCTCAAGTAAACAATTTTTTTTATTTATTTTAGATCAACATTATTATTAACACCAACCATTATCAAAAATATCGTTTTTTATTAAACAGTTTTATTTAGCTTGCCCTGTTTGTTTATTTATTTGTTTGGATCAAATCAAGTAATTGAAATTTGACCCCCTTCCTGTTGACGGATTTATTTGAAATTTGTTGTGCACCTTTAGTATTAGTATAATTTAACAAATTCGGTATCATTGTAAATCCAAGATGGCCGCCACTACTAAATGGCGGATTACATATTTTATCACTACTTCCTCAATATAAGTATCAAATGAAAGGGCTTGATTAGTAAAATAGAGTTCGTTATGAAAAGCTAATATGGCCATTAACAAAATGGCCGGATCATTTTTCTTTTCACAACCCTTTATAGGTAAACCAACCAAAATTATAGGTAAGAATGTACTCATTAAACGGTTTTATTTAGCTGGACTTGTTTATTTGGGTCAAATCTAGCAATTGAAATTTGACCTCCTTCCTGTTTACGGATTGATCTGAAATTTGGTACGCACCTTTAGTTCTCATGACAATATAATTTAACGCATTCGGTTTCATTGTAAATCCAAGATTGAAATCCTATTTTTCTTTTCACAACCCCTTCAATATGGATATCAAATGAAAGGGCTTGATCAACAAAATGCTGTAATATGCTTTGACAGATTTAAAAAGGAACAAAACTAAAAACTTGTGAATAAAAAATGAGTAAAAAACGGTTTTAAATCTTGGATCATCTTTGATTCTAATTTCGACCACATAATCGTTTTAAGCGACCTTAAAACCGTGAAAATGATACCCATGACGAAAAATTTGCAAATTTTTCTCGGCGCCATCTTGGATTGTAATTTCGACCCCGTAATCGTTTTAAGCGACCTCGAGAACCATGAAAATGACACCCATGACGAAAAATTTGCAAATTTTCCTCGGCGCCATCTTGGATTCTAATTTCCACCCCATAATCGTTTTTAGCGACCCCGAAAACCATAAAAATGACACCCATGACGAAAATATTGCAAATTTTCGTCGACGCCATCTTGGATTTTAATTTCGTCCCCATAGTCGTATTTAGCGACCTCGAAAACCATGAAAATGACACCCATAACGTAAGTTTTGCAAATTTTCGTCGACGCCATCTTGGATTCTAATTTCGACCCCATAATCGTTTTAAGCGACCTCGAGAACCATGGAGATGATACCATTTTCGTCGGCGCCATCTTGGTCGGCGCACAATAAATAAATGTCGGCTACACGTCGCGGCGCCAAGTTGGCGACAAGGGCTCAGGATAATTTCAAGTATTTTCTTTCTATCAAATAAACAATATTTTATTTATTTGTTTACCTTTCATCCGTGCGCGGAAATTGATGAAATTGCAGTTCTTTATTAATGTAAAATGACGACTGCAATCTTTCACAACACACTTCTTAAGCACCATTGTAATAAAATTATTTTACATTAATTAAAACAAAAAGAAACTGACACATGATAGCCCTGAAAGTTTTCTCCCGAACTACTAACACGGTAGCGTATGCAGTTCGGGAGCGCCCTTCCCCCGTCTCGCCCCTCACGCCCCGCACGATTGCCCTGTCTAGACGTCTTCGTCGGACGACTGTATGATTTATAGACTGTGCTAGCACGAAAGCATGCCACTATTGAGCAATTGCTACTAAATAGCATGTGTCGAAACATTGCTAATAATGAGCATGCTCATTTTAAGACATGGACGTAATAATAATATTACGTCCATGTTTTAAGTTTGCTCAAAAGGTGATGGTCGTGCGATTTTTGGCTTTTAGGCATGCTACTACCTGCAGCGCAGGCTTAGAGAATTTATACCTGAAGGGAGTATAACTGGGCGTACCCCTCTGACAAAGAACATTGACCATTCTAGTTATGTAAAACTAGTTCATTCGCAGACCGCCACCAGTGTATCGTGTTGTGTCGCAACTAAGTATTCCTAAAAAATTTCGTCCTGCTAAAAGCAAGAAGCTTAGCTAAAAGCGATCTGCCACATCTAATTTACGAAACCATGGTGTTTCCTACCATATGTAAATACAAATAAGTATAATTTAAGCTTCATCGATAGAAAAATATTGTGGTACGTAGTAGGTAGCGAAAACGTAGTACAGGGTTGGAATTTGCATAGTGCTGGGACAACGTGAGTGAATAATTAATAAAGTGAATGATTCATAAAATAAATTATTTTCTCAGGCAGTAGGTATGTTCAGTAACTATTTTTTTTATTGGGTCTCTAAATCAGTCAAATTGTAATAAGAAAAATATGAATACGTAATGTGAATTTTAGAATCGATGTAATTATTTTCTCATAAAGGTTAAGGGCCAATTTCACGAAACTTTTCATAATCAGACATTAGCAAATCAGACAACTAACATCGATGTTAATTGTATCTATGTTCCACCAACAAAAAATAACATAACATCAGGAAATCTGGCGTTAAATGAATGAGTCATGTGTCTTTTACTCTTTTATCGGTCAGTAATCAAACCAACCAAAATAAAAAGTTGCAATGTCACAGGTCTATGTTTATTGACAATGTATCACTTTATCTAGCCGTATCGTACAGACTCGTGTTAAATAATACAACTAAATAAAAATGTCAGTTGTGTAGTCGAGTATGAGTGTGTTCTTGCAACATTTAATTTTGTCGGTATATAATTATGTCAACATCGAGATGTGTCCAAACACAGCGCGCAAAGAACGCCTACGTGCGGTTTTTTCCCAAGACGCAATCAACCGTGCGTCTACTTAAGACAAACCCAGAAATGTTTGCGCGGCAATAATACGTGGCATATCCGGGACACGCCGCGCTCATCTATGTTATTCTGTAAGAACTCACTCCAGTTCTCACTTCTGATTCCGCAGTGAAAACGGTTTTAGGTAGTCTATAACTCGATGAAAACTACGCTAGCGCTATGAAGTGCTGGCATAGGTGAAGCGAACTATTATTTCGTTACTATTTAAGCGAATACCAAATATTTGTCACTTCAACTAAGTGAAATCGGGAATGAGATAGGATTCCTATCTCATTCCCAATTTCACTTAGTTTAAGAATTGAATTCTTACAGAATTGCACTGCATATCGCGTTCAAACCACAATGAAAGCGGCCGCGTGTGTAGCTAGCTGTACTATTATTCTATAATTGCGTACAAGAATGAACTGAACAAAGCCTATTAAAAAAAAAACAATATTGGGTGCGAGTGCGACCACTTTATCATCAGAGGATGCAGAATTTGAAAGCGATTAATTACCGCGCATGATTGCCACGCTGTGTTTGGACACACCTTTAGTAATTTTCTTATTTTGTTTGTTATCGTTTTGTGCAAGAATAATAATGTCTTATTGTGGATAAAATAAGGAGAATTTTCTGAGGTGTGTAGGGCATCCACAAATTCTGTAAATTGTTCTAAAGGAGTTGTTTCAAAATGTATGGAGCCTGGGCCCAGTCCTTGTATTCAACTCCCATTACTTTAAAATAGCTTTGTGAACAGGTAATACACAAGAAATTGCACTTGAAATTGCAACACACAACAAAAAAACAGTCATGGCGGTAAGCTGTCATTTTGATTGATTAATGACGTTTGACATTTATAATTCCGATTTTCTTACCCTAGACAAATAACTTCGTTCGAGACCGAATGAATATTTGAACGAATGAACGAAATAATGGGATCGATCAGATGTCGACGTGGGATAACCGACATTCACGCGGACGGATTCATTATGTCAATTATAATCCGTGGTGCTTAGCAATTTTTTCCCATCTATTTGTTAAAAAGTACTCCAGAAACTAGAAATAAAACGAGACGAAAGTGACTGAAGTGACACTGTTGTGACACTGACAGCTGACAGTTCTCTTTCTATGATCAATGGTCGATCTATGGTTTATAGAGTAGCTAAATCTGAGTGACGCCATGTTGAAAATCCATAAAAATAATTGTTAAATATAAATTCACTACCACAACAGTATACATTTAAATGAATCATCTGTATTTTTCCCGGATTCTACGGATTTTTCTCTTTTTTTTTGAAGTGGTGTACATAGACTGGGCCCATTATGAAACATGTCCTTTCCTAAACATTTTTATTTCGAAAATAAAGTTTCATTTCGTCAATTTTACAACTGACTAAACGCCGGTTAGTAAGTTAACGGACGACCATATCAGCAATTAAATATACCGTCTGATTAAGACATTTAAACATAGGTTTGCGCTTGGTGAAACACTCGCTACTTTGAATGTTAACCTTAACGGCCGGTTGGTGAAACTAGGTCTCAGGCTAATATAAAATAACTGTTTGTTCGTTTCGTATGTGAGGCTTTCAGTCTTTTTTTTGTCCTCATTAAAGACCTAGCTTCTTTATAATTAATCTAGACTACAAGAGTATTAAGAAATTTAAAACCTTAGTACAAAAATAACCACTCAATTTATGGTTTCAAATTCACTGAAATATTTTATGGGAAAAGAACTATTTCCTAATATTGCACATTATGCGTATGACGACGACTTAGTACCCCTTTACTATTAGTTTATTATACTATTTAGTATTATTATACTATAAGCGAATGTGATTATGCAGAAGTACCTACACAAATGTTCGTATATCCTTTTTAACCAAAAAAGTAGATCCGCAGAAATGTGTTCGTTTTAAGAATCAGTGATTTCCTTTCGTAAGAAAACATGCGGGTATGACTCTAAATCCATAGTCTAGTTCATAGTCAAATGTCTAAATGGTCATCAGGTCGGGTGACCGGGCGGGCCAAGGATTCGGCCCGTCTCTGCCGATCCAGCTGTTACGGAAGCAATTATTTAAGTGCTCCCGTACATTTAATGTCCAATGCGCTGAACAACCATCTTGTTGAAAGATGACTTCTCGGTCTCTAGCGAATATCGTGGCCTCGGATTCGGACGACTTGTCAGTCTCTAGCGAATTCCGGATAATACCCATATTCGTATAAAAGAAAATCGCGATACCGGATTCGATATTTTAGTTTTTAATAACCTAGTCAATTATAATAGGGATGTTAAGTTGAGAACTTGAAGTTGAGACCATTGTCCTATTTTCGTTAGGGCCATTTTGCGAGATACATACAATGCAATACTTGACCGATATCGATAGCACCATCCCGTTTTCGCAACAGAACAATGATGACATTATACATGACATAATGGCCTTGTAACGCAGTGTTAACTATAAACAATAGACAGGTGGACAGTTCTTTTATATAACAGCGCACCTGCGAGCACAGCTCCTCAACAAATCGCTCGTGTAAGCAACAATAGACTATAATATGCTATTATCACAAAATATAAGTAAAGGGTCAGAAGGACCGCTCCCGCCATCTTCAAAATAATTATCTAAACTTACCAGACTCAACCCCCCCCCCCCCCCAGCAAGACAATTTTAACACCTAGTCGAACACGCACACATGCTGCGCAAAGAGAAATACAAATAAAAAAAATGCTGATCAACACATATTCCTTACAAAGGCATTTTCGGCATGAAATGTTTTTTAAATTAATTCTTAATATAATATTTATCTAATGATTAGAACAATGGTTACGAAAACCCAAATTTTATTCTGGAAGCTATAGGTCCTTCATAAAGTTGGCTATAGTACACACGGCTACACATCAAGCTATACATTTCCAGTTAATGCTGATCTCGCCTTGTATAGCATTTCTGTACGATGCGAGGTCAGCGTATACTGGAAATGTATAGCTTGATGTGTACAGTACGGTCAATGTAACTTGGCGCGTCTGAAGTTAGACGATTAGCTGCGCAGTAGACAATTTCAGTCCTAAAAGTTCCATTGCGCAGCCAAACAGCAAACTTCAGACGCGCCAAGTTACGTTGACCGTATTGTAGCCGTGCGTACAAGTAATCTCCATGTCGCCAAATCAGTAAACTACACAAGTACTAAGCATGGATGGGTCGCCACCGTACCGTAATACTATAATGATACTTATACTTGCTGCTGCGGCTACTAGATTCTTGATGAAAAAAATATTTTAAGTACTTACATTTTAGTCTTGACAAGACATCCTTTAGAACAGTCTTAGATGCTTCTTTTACTAAGAACTTCTCATTATGTGAAACTGTAGGTGTGTTCGTGGCTCGAGACTGTTCGCTGCACATCCGAGCTGGTGGACTCGGACTACGTCCAAGTCTTCGTCGAATATGTGACTGCGCCGGAATTTTAGGCGCTATAAGTAATAAAATGCTTATTCAAGCGAGGTTTATGGATAGTTAACCCGAACTACTACCTACCTCTTTCAAGTTTCGTATAACGACATCATTTAGCGGCCATAATAATAAATGATTGATGCAGAGTTGCAGTCTACATCGTTAGATATCCATCAGACTACATAAGATAAAAAAAACATACCTACTTATTTCATTATCTTTCATCTGAAACATCCCGAAAATATCTTTCATTCTCGTTTATAGACTCTCAGGCGCGTTATTATCGGTCGATAATATCGGACGCCTTTTTTGCGAGAATTACAGCGAGACCGATAGCGAACAAGTACCGTGAGGGAAACTTGAAAAGAACTTTGAAGAGAGTACGTACGGTTCAAGAGTACGTGAAACCGTTCAGGGGTAAACCTGCGAAACTCGAATGAACGAACGGACAGATTCATCGTCATTCCGCGGCGTACGGATAATGCATACCGATTCCTCATACTTCTGTTTCGTCGTTATTATCGCAGCAGTGTGTAACTTCATAGCCGTCCTAGTACAAAATATACTAAAAACAAATATCGCAATAACGCAACCATTATTATCGACCGATAATAACGCACCTTTGGGGAAGAGCCATTATAGCTGAGACAATAACCTTACCAATTTTATTTTTTTATGTATTCTATAGGTGAGTTTAGAAATCAAGAGAAATTATAAAACTTACCTGTACTGTTGTTGTTACACGTTCGCTCGTACGTGGGTGTGGAAAACGCTCTGTTTCCTGCGGATGCGTTTAAAAAAGGTGGACTTTGTTGCCGATGACCGTATTGTGGTGTCACCATAACATTTGAGCGCAGCTGCTTTTCCCGTTCAGAATTATAAATACTGGTGCGCATTAGAAAATTCTGGAAGAAAGTATAGTTTATTTAGTTACTTAGAGGTAGGTAATAGGTAATAGGTAATACTTTATTATCCATCTATTAAAAGACGATGAATTTTAATCAAAGTATTTTCTTGCACATACCTACCATATACTTATGAATTAATTGCTTACCCGAGCGTCATTAACGTTCTTTATAACTGGAGCCTGGCTTGTACGAAAAGTTGTGACAGGAGCGCGGGGACTTTTTGACTCTTGATCCTAAAATTGTAAATAGTAAGCAGTGGCGGTCCTAGCAAAATTTTTAGCTGACAATTTTTTTATCTAAAGCCAACTACTCAGATGAGAAATAATAACAATTATTATTATTATAAATTTTCAACCTTAGAGAATTCATACCTAGAGGGACTATAGCAGGGCGAAGTTTTCTACACGCTTGCTCATAAACTCGTAAAGTATTGCACCGCTTTTCGGGTCATAATGTAGCGTATTACACACGTGTGCATTACTGCACTAGGTTTTTTATCACACAATATGATAATCTATTAGGGCTTCCAAACAAATATACAAAATTGCATTGGTTTTCGCAATCCATCGGATAGTGACTATTCTTTTTTTTTTGTTGGCTTACATTTACTTCAACTTAGGTAAAGTGTACGAGTAAGTTACATCTACATCGGTTCAGTGTTTTTCAAGATAAGGACGAATACGTGTAAGTGTTAGGTTCAGTCTCGTGATTTGGAGGATAATAGAAAAGCGAAAACTAAAAACTTCTTTCAAAAACGATTTTTTTAAATACCAGCGAATGTTTTTATGCCTCAATATTTCGCGAATAAATTAATTTGGTGTGTTAATTAATAAAATGTGAATGCGCCAGGTGTATTGGTGGTTCAAGATTACGCAGTTGAGCGTTGCGTGCGTGGCAGTTAGGCGACAGTACATCCGATACCAGAGGAGACGTCATCGAGTCCCTGACGAAGATCCCGCGCTGTAGGACCACGCAGCAATGGAGACTCTGTGGCCGACCAACGGCGAGGTTAGGATGCGAGGCCGGCAGGGCATGTTGGAGACTCCAATTCGAGCTGCTGCAGGAGGTAGTCGCATCCCACTTCTCGACACCAGCGGAGCATACTCCGCCGTCAATGGCTTTACCCACAGCCGCATTCTGCAGAGAAGAACGCGATTAGCGTCCCAGGGCTCAGATATGAGCGCCTGAGTTGGTCACTGTTGCGTCCTATGTCTCTTAGCAAATCATTGATAAGCCGGCGATACGATATGTGATTCAAATTGGATAGCATCAAGCATGCTATACCTTTTAGTTGGCGTGCTCGTTTTTTAAGTTGGCGGTACAGAAATCAAATCGTATCAGTATGCTGTAGGGTCACTAAATTCACTGGAAGGAGTCGTTTCATCTGAGCTTTCAAGCTTTTCTCCAATTTATGCCCCCGTCAAAGGAAATCACGATGCTCTGTACCAGCAGCAGCTTCCTCCAAGTCTCCCAAGTCACCAAGGTCTTCCAAGTCTTAAATAGTCCACATTTTTTTTTGCACTTGGTAATAAGGTTATTGACTTCCTCAGTTGCTTGAATGCCGTCAACCCTTACCAAGTGCAGGTCATGCCCAAGGCAAAGTTAATTTTCCCTATTGAGTAAGTGAGTAGCTCTTTTCATATTGTTTCCGGCGTCTGTCGCCAGCACATTTGATTGTTCAATTTGAAATATTGTATTTGCGGCGACGGCGCGCGGCGAAGCGCTCATATCTCAGGGGTGACACAGGCAGAGATGGGGGCGGCCATGATACGGCTTCAGGGTCCACGGCGAAGTGTTAGCTCTAAAAGAGCTACGGCTCCAACTTAGAGAACTCTACACAGCGTGTCTTGAGCAGAGCCAGTTTCCCGCTTTGTGGAAATCTGGTCGTCTGGTCCTACTCAGGAAGGCCTGCCCTGTGGACTCGCCGTCCGCCTACCGACCCATAGTGCTGCTAGACGAGGTGGTTAAGCTAATCGAGTGAATAATCGGAACCTCGTCAGCCACTTATGTGGAGAAAGACTGGATAAAGCTAGCACGGTTTTCGGTACCACCATCCACGCGATATCGTGGGTGACAGTCCTAGTTGAGGAAGCGGTTTCCTGGGGACTCCCGTGGAACATCGAGTATGACTGGCTGTTGAGAGGCGAGCTCCAATCGGACGTAGAGTTGACCCAAGCAGCAAAATGTACTCTAGTAATGGTTCTGGAACCAACATTTTATTAGGATTATAACGGAATAGTAAGCAATTATAACCACGGAAAAGGGCCCAATTTATAGGCGTATTTTGCATGATTAAATATCTTTAGTAGACTTGGTGAACACCGCTTTGCCCAATAACGACCTTATAGTTGGACTACGTAAAACTATTTGCTCCCGAAAAGCTAACTATCAGCGCTTAATGGAACCAAACACGACAATAACAAATCTCTTACAAGCTCATACCAAGTGTTGTGAATTGGTGAATGTTGCTGCTCACATTTGTAAAAATGAATAGTGATAAAGGTAAGTTATTCATCCATTTCTTATTATTAATATTATCTATAATATTAATTATGAGTAGAGTGTTAACAATAAGTCAAGATGGTATATGTTTGAATCTGCATGGCGCACGTATATTTTCTGTGAAGTATAATAAGTTTTTTATCAATAATTTTTACACGCCCCTTGAAATTAGTGTTTTCATTAAGTTGAATTTTAAAATAATGTTGGTTTCAGTAAGACATACAACGAAACGTCGCCATCTTGACAAAGTTGGTTTTCCCAAATACATTAACAAACCGCTATAGGCGTACTTTGTTTAAAAATGGTAAATAAGAGAACCATTGCTTGGCCATATTGTCTGTAATTAGAGTTCCGTAAATATTTCTGTAACTGGACTGTTATTTTATATTGCTATTAGGTACTTGTCTTATTTTAATGTTTTTAGTTTAGGTTAGATCAGCATTGAAAATGTAATATTTCTGGACGTCGATCTCTTTAGGACCAAAAGGGATTTTCGAGCTTTTAAAATCTTAAGGTGGCCTTGGAACGAAACTCTTCGTGAAAATTTCTTGTTGTCTCACAACTGTCGTGGTTTTAACTACAAAGTTTCAAAAAGTCTTGCAAGACGGCCACGACACTTCTACACACGACGACATATATTTTGATTGAAGACAAAATGGTGGAATGGTCTAAATGGAAGACAAAGTATTCAAAACTATTCATGTTCCTGTATACATGACCGCCGTACTGTTGGAAAATGCGCGCATGTCGCGAGTGTGGTGTACTTTTTATCGTGGGCAAGACATCAAGAAGGAATAGATGCACCAGCAAGGTTTTTAGACGATGTTACGATTGATATTGATAATATTGAATAAAATGTGAAAATAAAGTGTTTTATTTCTGATTACCTATCCTACTTAACAATCTAAAATTAATGTAGATAGGTAACTATATTCAGGAAGATCATTGTGCATTTTTGTAAGCGTTTTATATATTTAAAAGGATATGGTTAGACGAAAATTCTTTATATTTATATTAATTCTTGTTTGATAAAAAAAAATCCCATCGTTTTGAGGAATGCAACTCATCTCATTGGGTAGTTAGTATTCATGGTCTTTAACAATCAGAAGGGGGAATTCGTTTCGTTAGTGGTCGCTAGTGGGTCACAGGTCCGAACAAAATGCCCGTTTATCTTTTCACAGTAGGTAACTATTTTGTACGGAACCTTATCCTATTTCTACAATTCGTTCTTCGCCAGATACAAAGATAGAACCCGACGGTTTATCTGAACTTTTCGTTTGTAATACTTACCACTTCTTTTTAGCCGTTTCCATTTATATACATCCATTTTTTAAAGAGAAGAAAATAGAACACCACGTTGGCAAAGAATACGACACAACAAAATCAAAATGTCCGTACCGTGACTCTATCACAGCATTTGCAAGACCATATATTCTTGTACAGGACATCAGTTTTGGATACTAAGTAAATTATATTAAACCTTTATAATCCTGTTAAGATTATAATAATATTGGTTTATACCACTAGAAAACCGCTCCGTTTTACTTATAATTGTTCTGAAAAGGAATTTATAAACCCTTATAAAACCAAGTAATAAATAGAAACAGTTTCCAGTATATTTCGTTCTGTTTATCACTTGTATTGGCGTACTTTACTTATAGTAGTTCTATAATGCTTCTTGTTAGCAGTTATAAGTATAGCTTACCAGTTTATTTACTCTTGAGTGCATTTACACCCTCGCGATACTTTTATAGGTCACCCAAGCTTATACTGCACCCTTAATTTCGCCCTATAAGTAGTTATAAGCTAATGTATAAGATTAGATATACTATAAGACCCAACTCACTCCATGCTTGCTATTATAAGCGTGGCAGCAAATACTAGAACCGTTAAGAGAATATTATAAGTGTTGGAGGCCTATAACATCTGCACTATAGGATGATTTTGCTGCTTGGGGCGTGCTGCGGTCACGGTCCGGGAAACTCGTACAGGGAAGCAGCATTGCTGGCGACTACTGGCGATAGTGAGTCACATACGGCACCGGCGCGTAGGAGCTTGCAGTTTGCCCTTTAACAAGTCGGAAGCTGTGGTTTTTCATAGCTTCCGACGTACATCGCCGCCGCCCGCGCCGCTCGGATCACACATCGTGGTCGCAGCTGCGACGCTATCAATGCTGCTTCCTAATCCGGAGGTCCCACGAGTGCCGCCTGGAGGCGGCTCTAAGTGAGGACGCCAAAACTGGGCGGCTGACCTGACGGCAGATAACATCGATGTTCTACGAAAGCCCCAGTAAGCGATGGGTGACAGAGTCATCAGGGGGTATCGCACGATCTCCTACGAGGTGGCTTGTGCACTGGCCGGATCCCCGCCCGGAGACCTGGCGGCGGCGGCGAAGGTACTCGCGTCACAGTGGTGGCGAGAGGAAGCAAGGGCGCGAGTCGAGCGGCTGATGCAGTGACATATGCAGCTGCATCATTCGCGGGACCGACTCTCACGCCACCCCTCGGCACCATCGAGGCGGTCCGGCCGATACTCGAGCGCTGGCTCGGGTGGCGGCACGCTTCTCTGCCCACATTCAGGAGTAAGCAGTGACCTGTCGCTGCCAGACGTTGTCTCGACGTTGACTCGATGGTTAGCAGCGAGATGTCCTGGGACGCGGTGGTTATCCTTCTGCGAAACAGTCATATCGCAGAAAGAGGCTGCGGAAAGGAGAAGAAGATAACATCCTCTTACCCGGCCCACACCTACTTGGCTTCAGGGGCTCCGGGACGTCCCACCAAATCAGGACCCGAGGTGCCGGCTCGTAGTATCATGCAAGTTGTTTTAAAGACGAAATAATTTAACTTGCCAGCAATAGCATATTTTATCAACAAAACTCTATAATCTTTCTTGACACAATAGAACAAAGTAAGTTTTTTCTAAGTTTTAATTTACTGAAACTTTTCTCATTTAGCGACAGTTACAGCTACAGCCAACAAGATACGAAGCGCTTTCCACACATTCGAGAAAAAATCCTGCCATTTTATTTAATAAGTCAAAGAAGTTTAAATTGCTTTGTTGATTGATCTTTTAATGGGTTCAGTCTCTAAGATGAAAGATGTCACATTATCTCGATCAGTTACCTAGCTTGCCAGTGATATACGTGCCCGATCGATTGTGGGTCACTATCGAGTCTACGACTAGTCGTCGCGTTTGGGTTGATTTTGGCGCCCCTTAAGAGCGCCCTTTCCCATCAGCCGAACTTCAACGCGAGTGTGATTGAATTTTTTTTTGTTTCATCCAACGCAATGCAAAAACAAACGAGTGAGTGAGAACGCGATAATATCTCATGAAAATTGGCCCGCAGAGATTTCACAAAACTTGTTCCAAGAAATACGTGTTTTTGAAAAACCCTTACTAGTTTTTGGTAAAAATGTTTGTAATTTATGATCTCCATTACATGTGCAAGGTTTCTTTGAAGCTGTCTTTTTACTTTTTAAATGTATGAGTGCATTATGCACGGCCAAATTTCAGATAAAATTTATGCATAAAAGCTGATTTTCTGACGTGTTTTTTGAATTTGTTTCTCAAAAAAGTTGCTTTTTCGTAACTTAGCTAGGAACCTAGATATAAACCACAAGATACCCGAGTGTGAAAATATTTGGAGGAAAATTTGTTTTAACGCCGTAATCACGTACGAGCGTTTGTATGGTAACGGCGCCCGGTGCGACCGCACCACTCACACCCACCCGTCCTAGGGCCGCCACTGTAAATATGGCAGACTAAAGTTATTACACTCGAAAACAACGGTAATGTAAGTTCAGAAAAATGCTATGCAATAAGAATAATAATAGGAGGATATGAATAATAAATTTGATTTTGTAATATTTACCTTAACGTTAGATTTATGACTATCCCGCGTTGAATTTGTTGCAGAAGTTCTGGGAGTTGGACGACCAGCCCTGGGATCGCCCGCACCGCGGCTGCTACGGCGCGATCCATTACTGATACTGACTGCGTCATGTGGGTCTCTGCAGTCAATTATAACCAGTTAATCACATGGTTTACTTAGTTAAGGTTTGTTTCATTTAAATATTTATGGACGGACGCCCAATATGGTTAAATAAGATAAGGTCAGCATGGGTAAAGCAAACCTACAACTTTATTTTTATTTGAAAAGGTCTCGAACTTCCATTATATGATTATTCCCTTGTTTCGGCCAAGATAAATGGTATTAGCCGGGTCCACACCGGGAGATCCCAATTGGATCGGAGATCCCGCGATCCGCAATCCAAGATCGTGATGCGTGGAGCGTGGATCGTATTAGGCCAATCCAGTTTGTTGAATCTGCGTAGTTTAGGATCGCCTATGGATATAGGCGACCCGTGATTCAGTCGAACTCTTGCTGGAGATGGAGTCATACGTACAGCGGCGGCGTCGAATTGCAGTGCCAGTAGCAAGCAACCTTTATTGTGCTTAAATATTTGCGCAAAAGTTCACAGAAATAAAAATACAGTCTTGGGTGATGGCTCGGCTTTACACAGAGATAATTGCCAATGAAGTTGAAAACAAATTTTGCAAGAAAAAATAATAGGTAATCAATTTGAGACATTGTGTTCATTATTGAATAACAAGATAAGAAAGAATGATACAAATTATCGAGATGCCATTCACTGTGAAGGATCTCTTCTGGAGCCTCCCGCCAGAGACCACATTTTTTCCTTCAGGTCTTCAATTCACGACACGACACGACACGGACGACACGGTTGGCGCAGTGGCTGAGCGATCGACTGCTGCGCAGCGTGTTGCGGGTTCGATTCCCGCCCAGGGTAAACATTTGTGTGATGAGCACTTGTGTTTGCCTTGTGTCTGGGTGTTGTTTATGTATATATGTATGTATTTACAAAAAAAAAAATGTATTTGTGTATGTATATCAGCTGTCTGACACCCATAGTACAGGGTCTCCCTAGTTTGGGGTCAGATGGCCGTGTGTGAAAATGTCCCCACATATTATTATTATTATTAATTGGTTTGTTGTCCAATTACGAGAGATCTGATGCCAAGCATCGTCTCTTACACCCCTATTAGTGTAACAGACGTAGTTTGGGTCTCATAAACATTTATATTTCTTGTATAGGTATATAACTGACTGGTGACTTTGCGAGATATCCATGTTGGATCGCGCGAACCACAAACACAACCGTCCACACCGCGCGCTTCACGCAACAGAGGCACCGATGAGGATCTTCTAGCGTACGCCACTCACATCTGAAGTTAAGCCATCGAGAAATATGGGGAGGCACTTGCCGTCTTCCTGGACATCTCGAAGACCTTTAATAGGGTATGGTATGATGGCCTAATTAGCAAGCTCCCATCTTTTGGCTTGCCCGCTGGTTTCTGTGTATGGATATCGGATTTCCTGAGAGATCGTTCAATACGAGTAGTCATTGATGGCTGCTCGTCTGATCAAATGGCTATTAATGCCGGGGTCCCTCAGGGCTCAGTACTCTCTGCAACCCTTTTTCTGCTGCATATCAACGATCTGCTGAGACCCGGTACCATTGAGTACGCAGATGATAGCACGGTTGTAGAGACTTACATATCCAGCGCACGTGCCAGTGCGCCTGAAATCCAGACTCACAGGGAGTCCATGATCGAGCGCTTAAACTTGTCCCTCAAGGCAGTCTCCGATTGGGGCGATGACAATCTGGTCAAGTTTAATGCAGCCAAGACCCAAGCGTGTCTTTTCTCTGCCAAGAAGAGGCCTTTCAATCTGGCCCCTGCTTTCCGAAATGTATCCGTTCCGATCACCGACCATCTTGAGCTTCTTGGCGTTACATTGACGTCGAATCTCAATTTTGGGTCGTACATCGAGTCAAAGGCCCAACTAGCTGCCAAAAAGCTAGGAGTCCTCGCAAAGGTGCGAAAGTACTTCACGTCAGAACAGATGCTGAACCTATACCAAGCACAAGTTCGATCGTGCATGGAGTACTGTTTGCATCTCTGGGATGGATCGGCCAAGTACCAGCTGGAGGCGTTGGAAGTTATTGAAAGACGTGCCAAGAGGCTCATAGACCACGACTCCCTGGTTAAGGCTAAGCTCCAAAGCCTTGAGCATAGGCGCGCCGTATCGGATACATTTCTGAGCGTGTGCTTTGGAATTGCACAACTTAATGCCCCCATCCCCATTCTATCACCGGACGAGCAGGGATACGGCGAAGCGTCACCGCTATACGGTTGAAGTTCCACGGTCTCGAACCAAGCGCTTTATTGCCACATTTATTGTGCGAACTGCCAGGCTGTGGAATTCACTGCCCGCCTCTCTATTCCCCGAGACATATAATCTGGGTATCTTCGAAGAAGAAAATAACAAAAACATTTTCTAGTTAACGGTCCAGATTGAAGAAACCAATCTCATAAATATCGAAGGCGTTAATTTTCTCGTTTTCCAAGGCACGAGTGAACCGGTTTATCCTAGGCAAGCGTGCTCCACCTAAGGCCGCATTGTCATTTAAGATCAGGTGAGTTGCGATCAAACGCGGCTTGCGTTTGGCCGCAACTCACCTATATCAATACAAAAATAAAATAAGCTTTTTTCCAATTACGCTGGTCTAAATCTTACGCTAGTCTAGGCGGATGCAGCTGAATACTAGTGTTTTACATGGAGCGTCTGCCTATCTTCTGACCTACACAACCCAGTTGCTGGGTAATACACCCCTTTGTAAGGCTAGTTGTAAGATTTTCTAGTTTCTGAGTAGCCAACTGTCAAAGATGTCTACGAAGTCTACGAATGACGGCCGGGACCAACGGCTCGATGTGTTTTCCGAGGCACGGAGGAGTCTCGGCATGAAATAGATGGTCACCAATCCACGGACCGACCGCAGCAAGTATAGCTTAACCATCATGACCGGTCGATTCGTACCGCTTTTACTTAGCTACGAACTCCTTGCCACGGTCGATCCGAATAGTAATATAGGGTAACATAGAAATATGTAAGGTGCTATAAAAATATCTGCCACGGCTTTAATGGGAGGTAGTATTGTGTTTAAAAATTACAATAGTGAAGAACTTTCGTACCCCAGAATAGTTAATTTAATTTGAGAAAATAAAGTAGTTTAATAAACATTGACTCTACTCTGCATAACGCGTTTCACAAATTACGCGCGATGTGTCGCTTCGTCAATGAAAACAACTGCTATCTCTTTCTATCTGTTCTGTGAATGAAAACTGAAATCAGCTGATTAGTTCGTCACTATCTAACCTACTAGGTACACAATAATACGCAGGGAAAAAAGTGTTTTAAAAGTGCAATTACTTACCAGCTACCGCATTCTTCCAAAAAACTGACGTAGGTAAATAAGATGATAAACTTCCCATCACACTTAAAACAGGCTTTGGACTGACAAGTTAGTGTAAGAATCGCAATTTTTTTCTTATTATTTTTAAACAGCAGGTGCTTAGATTAATACTTAGGTATCAAATAACGATAAATTACAGTAACTTGGCGTTGCCTTCGCCTTCGCGTTGCACACAAATGTAGGCACGCTTACGTACATGTCTCTTCACTTTATTTAATGTGTCCGTTTCACTTTTTACTTGCCTAAATGCGCGTTTGATGCGCCTTTTTAGTTCTTCCACACTTCTAATAATGTATGATGACTCACTCGCACACCAAACCTCTGCTGGTATAAGTTTACTGCATGCGCAGTTATGGAGTTACACTCGCGGTAGCACAACACCATTTCAAGATATGCTTGATTGGAATACCGTCGTCTGGGAGGCATTTTTAAAGGAAGCGCGAGCGATTATCCCGTCGCTAACCGCTAATTAAAACTAACTTCCGAGCGGGCGGGGAGCGACCGGGCGACTGGCGAGCGGGCTGTCGGCTGGCGCGTGCGACGAACGGGGTAGTGCGGGTCAGGGTGGGGGCGTAATGATAAGAATGGCAACAGTGTATGAACGGCGCCGGCGTTTTGCGAAACGATTGAATTGTACCTATTCAATGCGGTGCCGCAACAGCAAGTCTACGTGATGGTTTTATGCGAATAAATCAATTCAAATTTATACGTACAATTTTTTGTATGAAAAAAAATATGACAAATGATCAATAATTTATCTTTACTATTGTAATCTATAAACACAATACTGTCTCCCATTGCAGCCGTGGCAGATATTTTTATAGCACCTTATATACATATTGTTTTTCTTAAATTTCATTTGTGATTATGAGTGCTTCGACAAGACTTCTACCACACTTCTATGCAACCAAAATTTAAATTTTATATATTATTTTCCCAAAATTTCTATTAATTTACTGAGTAAGTTTCGAGACGCGTTGAAATCTTGTCACAAATTAATTTAGTTATTACGTAATTATTATCTATTGTCTTTTTAAATTGTTTGTTCTTGTTGTTTTATTTAAATACTTTTATAATATTATTTATGGGTGCCGTGCCGAATTAGCGTCTTTTCGTGTCCACAGACTGTGTAGATATTTATTGTTCTGTGCCTCGGAACAATAAATAATTTATGTTTTATTTATTGTTCTGAGACAGCGACACGTCGGCTTACGCTGAAAACCAGCGCCGTGATTTCGCGCCTTCATGCATGGACCATGGCATTTATGCTGAGCGTCAGTCGTTTTGCGCGGCAGTGACGTATATTTCCGTCTCGGACATTATAATTGTTTTTTTTTTGTTTTCTACAACAATATCCACTTGTTTTAGTTTTAGGTTTTGTTGTACAAAATGTTTTGTAATGTGCGTCACTTTCTGGTGAATAAATGGTTTTTCTTTTTTTCTTTCGTTTAGAAACTTACTGAGTAACTTCCCACACAGTAACTTTCTCGGTATTTTGTCATTGTTCCTATTAAGTTACTTAGTAAATTTCTTGAAAAGTCTCTGTTTTGGTTATGAGCTTTAAATTACATGCAAAAAAAATATTTTACGTTTCAGTATTTAATTAAGTCAACAAGATGATATAAAACCATATTATACTACCACCGTTAGGGAATATTACAGGTAATAATAGAACCTTGCTGGAAATATTAAGGTAAAATAAGTAATGGTAATATGGTAACGGCACATCACTAGGTACAGTTCGATTCAAACTTAATGGCGGCTTTGAAGTGAGCGGTTGGCTGCGCAGTACCCCGCCCCTCACCCCCGCTGTCACGTGAAATTGTTACTGCGCAGCCACTCGCCTCGTGTTCAGAGACGCCATTAAGTTTGAATCGTACTGTAGGTATGTGTGGTTCGCGCGATCAGCATGATAATCTCGCAAAGTCGGCGTTTTAAGGCTGTCCCCAAGCTGTCCCCCACACGTGCGTTATTGCGATATTTGTTTTTAGTACATTTTGTACTAGGACAGCTACGAAGTTACACACTGCTGTGATAATAACGACGCAATAGAAGAAGGAGGAATCGGGACGCATTATCGTAAAAACACATTCGGTATTATCGATTGATAATAACGCGTCGTCGATCGTCTTGTCCGTGTGGTATCGGACGTAAAGAATAGCACCATCCCATTATGTTCCCGTGGGTGTTGTAAGAGGCGACTAAGGGCGGGTTGCTTCAACTAACCATTACTGACCGGTAATAGTCAAAAATGGCGCTAACTTTCGTCAAATCAAAAAAAATGGGTTGTTTCACAAAATTATACGTCAAAAAGTTACTATTACCATAACCGACCAGTCAACGTTATAGGGTATTACACCCATTTTTGAAAAGTGTCTCAATGAAATTCTGTAGTGCTAATATGCCACCTAAAAAAAAAACAAAATTTTTATTCAATCGATAAGTGCCATAAAAATGCATCTAAATTTTAAATTTTCAAATTTCGCGCGTAGTTTGACGAAAACGCCTCTTACTGGACGCCATAACGCTCAGCGTAAATAACGTCAGTTCGTTTTGTATCAAATGAGCTCATATTAAATATGATATTTGTATATCATTTAAAAATAATTTAAAGCATATTTTGGAATAGGTGTAATAACGAAAAAATTACGTTGGCTACGAAAAGAATTAAAGTACAAAGCCTTTATTACGCTAATCGGTTGACTGACAGTTGACAATTTTTTGTTTACACAGTCGTATGGCGTAATAACATGGTCGCTACTATTTCACGGTGTTTTACAACAGATTAAAAATACTGAAAACTTTGAAATGAATTTAAAAATTTGTTTTGTTATTTTATGAACTGAAACTTACATTTTCCGACTTCTTTATGCCTAAACGGTCTCAATAACATATTTATAGATTTTTTGTCGTATCTAGAGTAAAATACCCTATTTTGTGTTGTCAAACAGCTACTTCAAACATCAAAATATTAGATATGAAATCTCTTTTTGAATAACTTACTGACGGATTTTTATGTCATCATAAAACATTTTATTTACATTTAACGTACGTTAAACATTATCAGTCAAAGTAACTTTTTAACCGTCCGTATGTAACGTTAACCGACTGTTTGAAACAACCCGCCCTAAGGGACTTACCAGAGAATGGGCAGCAGCGTTCACTGTGCCTTTGTAACAATAACAACCATACTGCGATCGCCAATCCCCCTGCCAAGCGCGGTGATTATGGCAAAACCCCCCCTTGGGGAGGCCTATGTCCAGCTGTGGACGTCTTTAGGCTGAAATGATGATGATGATGATGACTAACGCGCCTGTATGGGAGAGCCTTAATACCACTTTACTAGAAATATGTGGATGGGACCCAAATGATTTCTGTTACTCTATTAAGGATGTAAGAGATGATTCTTATGGGCAAACAAATTGAAGACCTAAAGATAAAAAAGAGATGATGCAAACTGACGTACAAATCTCTAGTCGCTAAAAATATTAATGTTAGGTAGGTACTAGTAATCTTTCAAAGAGAAAGATTACTAGTAGTGAGAATAAATATATCTTGACAATTTGTATTATTAATTCCTCAGATTATAAAACAAAAGGCAGATAGACCGTGCGGAACACTGAGAGTGAAGCCACAAAAGCAAATACAAATTCAAAAACGGATATAATATCTTGTTAGGTATTCAATAATGAACAAATTTGTAATTGATTACTCTTTCAAAGGACATTGCTCGGCCCCCATAAATTGTTCGCCCTGGAACCCATTTCAAAAAAAGAATCAGTATGACTATTCTGTTACAATCTCCCTCGGTGAACACCTAGGTAAAGTGAGCTGTCAACCGTCCCGATGCTATAGAGATTGACAAAGCAGATGGACGGGTGACAGCTCACTTCACCTAGGTGTTCCCCGAGGGAGATTGCAATAGAATAGCTCAACAGATTTTGAGGTGACATGAAAGCACTGGCGAGGGCAGTGTTGCTAATTCCAGAAAATATATTATGCTAAATCTACGTTAAGAAAATGCTAAAAAAAGATTCTAAAAATAATTTCACTGCTATGATGTTTCATTTTTTGTCCTATGGCGGCTTCTAATTTGTTTTGCATTGGAAGACTTCAATGAAATAGTTTTATCTACACACTTACTCGTAAATTGAGACTTATTACACCGCTTTAAGGATCATAATGCGTACATTATGACCCTAAAAGCGGTGTAATAAGACAATTTCAAAATAATTGTTGTTGTGCATACACAACAACCATAATTTTCCAGAAAAAGACGCAGTTCTGTTTGGAAGTATCAAAGACATAGGAGTATCACTGGGAGAAGTGTATGCACACTAAACACAAAAAGTGGCCAAGTGTTAAATGGAATATTGGAAAAATGCTAAATTTTGCTAAATGCTAAATTGACAACACTGGGCGAGAGACTGACCATTGACCATTTAGTGACGTCAAAAATAGAGGTGGCAAATAATTATGATACGATTTATCGATATTCCTAAGATTTACTATGGCCATATTACAATATAACATATTAGGTCCTTACATATGAAATTGCCGATACTTAATACTGGCAACTTTGAAATCAAATATTTTGTGTTTGAATAGGAATTCCAAATTCAAAATTATTTCAAAATAAAGACCAAAGAATATTGTTCTAAAATTCGTGTTTCATTTGTTTTCACGTCATTTGTTTGGGCTTGAAAATTGCTATAGCAACAACAATGGAGAAATTAAAAATTCGCGGTATCTACGAATATGAGTTCCACCGTGGCACCAGTGCAGCAGAAACGGCTCGAAGGATTAACGACGTGTACGGGCCAAGCACCGCTAACGAACGAACGGTGCGTTTTTAGTTTCAACGTTTCCGTTCTGGAAATTTTGATTTACAAAATGAGCCTCGTGGACGACCGGATATTCAAGTAAATAATGAAGAATTAAAGGCGATAGTGGAAGCGGGTCCATCTCAAAACACTTCTGAATTAGCAGCAGCCTTTGGAGTAAGTGACAAAACAATCATTATCCATTTGCGTCAAATTGGAAAAGTAAAAAAGCTCGAAAAGTGGGTACCGTACGAATTGACTGAAGCACACCAACAAACACGCATCGGTTGCTGCGCTTCTTTGCTCCATCGTCACAATAATGAGGGAATTTTAAATCGTATTGTCACTTGTGATGAGAAGTGGATCGTGTACGATAATCGCAAGCGATCACCACAATGGCTTAACCCTGGAGAACCGGCAAAACCTTGCCCCAAGCGAAAACTGACCAAAAAGAAGATTCTAGTTAGTGTTTGGTGGTCCTGTGCTGGTGTCATCCACTACAACTTCTTGAGATCAGGTCAGACGATTACTGCAGACATGTATTGTCAACAGTTGCAAACAATGATGGAAAAGCTCACCATTAAACAACCGAGACTGGTCAATTGCTCTAGCCCATTGCTCCTTCAGGATAACGCTCGACCACATACTGCACATCAGACCGTCGCCAAGTTAGAGGAGCTGCGACTGGAAACTCTGCGTCACCCACCATACTCTCCAGATCTTGCCCCAACCGATTACCACTTATTCCGAAATTTGGACAACTTTTTACAAGGATAAAAATTCAATTCTGATGAGGCAGTTAAAACAGCCTTCAAGCAGTTCATCGATTCTCGCTCCTAGGATTTTTTTACCAAAGGGATCAATGAGCTCCCGATAAAATGGCGGAAGTGTATCGATAACAATGGTGCATACTTCGATTGACTAAATATATAATTTGTTTTAAAAAAAGTTATTTTTAATTTTTTGATACCGAGCGGCAATTTCATATGTAAAGACCTAATATTTAGCTATTTTTAGTAGGTACAGACAGCGTCATCAACTGCTTACCCCCCTATGCGAAGAAATTTCAACGCGCGGGGGGTTAGCAGTTAATGACGCTGTCTGTACCTACCTGTAGGTAGGTAACGTTGCACACACTTAGGCTTTAGATAAAATCTGCATAGATACCTAACTATAGATAGTTAGGTACCTATGCAGTTTTTAAACGTAACGTTTGAGTTTGCGGTTGCGTTTTTATGTGCAACGTTTAAATGCATAGAATATAATTAATATAGGTACCTGTATTCTTAGCATTGATTTTAAATTGAGATAAAATATAAGTTTTATTCACTTCAACATTATTCTAACTACGAGTAGCTATTTAAAATCGAGTATGACCACGTAGTAAGTATAATAGAGGAGATGCCCATAGCACCAATGCACCGTGCGTGACACCACAGTAAAGATAGATATCTTTGACCACCACAGTTAAGATAGATATCTTTACTGTGGTGCAATGACGTCATCAACGTGGGCGTGGCTTCGGCCATTAGATCTATAGCCGTCTTGTGCACCAGACATTTCGGACATTCCAGTTTTAATCATTTTTTTATTGATTACTATTTATAAAAATTAAAACATGAAATGTTATGTGCTTAATTGCTAAACCTACACCAATAAACGTTCTGATGCCCCCCTATCGCACCGGTAGGCAATTTTTTGCGTAATTCATCAGCAAAGTTCTAGAAAAAACCGTCGTTGTCCTATGACAACGACGGTTTTTTCTATATATTCTACTACTCGAAACAAGAGGGCGCTACCTTTTCGGTAAAAAAACTATGTGAAAATATAATTATTAATAGGTTTAAAACTAGTATGTTTGTAAATACATTTTAGATTATCTTGATCCTTTTTGTCGACTAAAAGTATAGTTTTGCTGTTTTAAATTAAAATTTTCCATTTCTAGTTCCGTATTGCATCTAGTGTGAGGTAGCGAAATAAAAAAACCAGAGTTATAACTTTATAATTAAATTTTCCCTAATTTTTTTAATGACCGTTATTAAAATAAAATGGAGGCCAAGAAGTTCCTTGATTTCCGGCGCAATTTCGTTTTAGGAAAAAGACGTTTTGCGTTACATAATTCATTTTATATTACAATAAACTAATTGATCCACCACTGAATAGTGCGCTCGCCAGTTGCACCCTCATTTAACATGAAAGCATGGTGCATATCTAGCTTATAATATTAAATCAAAATTAAACGCCGAAGCGCCGCCGATAGCACTACTTGCCTATAATTTACTTCGCCATGTTACATTGTTAATTATCCATATATCGTCGTTGAGCGTGCAATTCCGCGAAACTAACATTTTTAAATACCGCAAATTTCGACCTTATGTTAAATCTGCGAAAGTGTACTTCCGCGATATTTTAAAAAATTTAGTTACGCGGAATTGCACGCTCAACGACGATATATTTTTTTAGAACAAAATTATATTTAATTCTACATCGCCGAATAAAAATAAAAATCGTCGTAATCCATAATTATTTTGTCTAGTGTGTGTTATGTTATTTTTCCCCTACAAATGGAAAAATTACTAAAATATTGCTGAATTGACAAGCAAAATAATGGCAGGGCCGTACTTAGAATTCAATAATTTAATAATTATTAAGGTGGCACATATACATGTATATAATATAGTATATAGTTTGATTACAGGAAAAAAATATAAATATTAGAATTAAAAACATATTTTATTCTTTCTTCTTTGCATAAGTTCATTTTAATATTTATATGTACTTACTTATGCAGCCAGTATGTCGTGGCAACAATTAACTAAATTCGCTGTGTATTATACAGCACCTTAATTGCGTAACACTCGGGACACACCATCCCTTTTATTTTCACAACCCATGTTTATAAGAAAAATCCTTGCAAAAAATAAAAAGGTACTAAGTTCATCCCTGTCTTGGGAATACATATTGTCATAGAGACATCTAGCATGATATAGCTAAACCACGTAGAAAATGACTGCTTTTAGCTTTTGCTATTCATCGCTAGGATTAAAGGCGGGGCTTGAATAGATGTGGGCAGGGCTAGACCTGAAGGTTAAGCTTGACAAAGTGTCACGCATCTTTCTATGGGAAACGCCATCTCCTGTCTTATACTTACTTCGTAAGTATGACCCCCTGCATAAATTGTAGGTTTTTTGAATTATACCTACTTTTAGGGAAGAATAATATATGGAATATGGTGTTTGATGGTTTTTTGTTGACATAGCTTCTATTTGCACTTTATTCGAAATAAATTCAAAATGTGATTCACATTAAAACATATGCAACAGTTCATTAAAAATTAAATCAATCGATAACAATCAATTGGGCATCCCTAATCTTTTTCGACAGGGCATGACGTTTGACGAAGATGGCGGCTATTAATGTTATAGTCGCGTAAAATACTTTTTAATGATCATTTTGACATTTAGCTAGTCCATGTTACAAAAGTATTTGCAAATAATTTCATAAAATATAAGTACCTACAATTAATTATCGTGTATATTCCGACACTTTCTGTTGCACAGGGCCATTTTGAGCAATCTCTTTTACTTCAACTTCATTGCTAATGTCCCTGTGTAAAGTCGAGTCCTGTAATCCAAGCGATTTTTGTATAACGATCTCACCCCGAAACGTCTTTTTTGTTTTGTGATCTTTTGCTCAAATATCATGGCAATTTGCGCCAATATTGTACATTTGACTCCATCCAGCAAGAGTTTGACTGAATCACGTACTGCCTATTGATCGCTTGGAGCGTAGTTCAGGATCGCAAGGAATAAGAAATTGGATCGGCCTATACCCTGTTCACAATAAGATTAGACATTTACAAAAACCTTTTTTACAGTCCGTTCAACCGATTTTGACTCATATTGCGTTGGTAGCATGACAAATGGCAACTGCAGTAAACAGTTGTTATTGTAACCACTTTTTTGCCTCTAATGTCATCCTTAAGCCTACAGAATAGAAGTCAAAATCGGTTGAAGGGACTGTAAAAAAGGTTTGTGTTTATGTCTAATCTTATTGTGAACATATATAGGTATACTTAGTACGGTCCACGATCTTGGATCACTGAACCATTTTGGATCGTCTCGTCTGGTGTGGACCCGGCTATCTGACTTTTCTGTTCAAGCCGAAGTAAAAAAAGTACCTAAATGGTGTAACACTCCCGAGTCACGCAAAGCACGATAATCCGTGGTTATTATCCTACACCTCTCTTCCCGGTCATGCTATTATCCTACACCTCTCTGCCCGGTCATGTCGGATTGCCGTCCCATCGAACTTTAAACTGTTATATCCAGCACACTTGGCTACTTTTTGTTGAGATTCCGTGACCAAAATTCGGTCAACAGCCAAAGCCAATGACATCAATTGCCGTGAGTTTAACTTGAACACGTCTTTGATTTCTTTCCAGAATTCGGATGTAAAAGCTGAGGATTGAATAACATACCTAGGACTGAAAATTAACCGAAAAAATACATACCCTCGATACATTTGAGAACTATTGTTCGGACTATGCGACCTCACGCGCCATTCGCATTCCTTCTCCGCCGCCTTGTTAAAAGCTACGTCGGAACAAATTAAAGTTATTATTATTGGTATTTCAATAATTATTTATCACACTATATTAAAAAAAAAATTACAAACCCTGTCTAATAAATGGCATATTGAGGATGTACCATTACAAGTTTCGGGAGCTAAGCCTGCGCAACGCACCGCCAACATCCACATACAAACATGCATTTTTTTGACAGATGGCTGACAACACAAGTATTTTTTCCAGCCTGCGACTCGCCCTGAGACGTTATCACTATTGTCGACGACTTCGCCAGGCGAGTCACTTCTTATTACACAGCCCTTACGAGCCATCGTTTGAATAGGCAGTACAGTCAGATCACATGACGCTGTGAATACTTCGTCTTCCTCATTATCCGATAAACTCCCGTTGTCTTCTGGACGTAAAATAAAAAATATAATTGATGACCGTCTTCAAAATTTTGCGTCAAATTTATATTTAAAATAACACTGTTTTTCATAAAATGACTGAAACTGACGGTGCGTTGCGTAAAGCTTTGCTACAAGAAAAGCTAAAAGTATGTACAAACAGTGTTATTTTAAATGAATTACAACAAATAGTACAGCGAAAAGAGAGGACAATAAATTATGACTAGGTACAAAAGAAATAACACTGTTTGAATATTTAACTACCTATGTACCTACATCTAAAATAGATAAATTAACCAGTTAACTTAGCGTTTCACGGTCCATCTGGATATGGAAAAACTACATTTTGAAATAAACTTTGATAAAACGTTTATGCACAGCGGTGGACCGTAAAACGTTTGCCGTTTAATATAAATTATTTAATTCAACCTGGTTTTATTCTTGAGTTCTGTGGCCTTATCATTGGGCTTATTCTATCCGGTCGACATTGTTTTTGGATAGGAGGTGGCGGTGACGGCGATCTATGGAAGACCACAGGCCGCTGTTTCATACTCTTTTCGGCAATAGAATAAACCCCGAACTCATGCAATGGTATCTTCTCTGTGTCCTGGTATGTACGTTTCCTGTCAAATACTTAATTAATTTTTGATTAGGTAACTCTTAGAGCTACTACCTCCCTGTTTAATTCAAGTAAACTTAAATCACAAAAATCGGTGTCTCGTTTAGTCCTGAAAGAAGTCCAAATATATCTATTTAGAATTGAATTTAATACCTACCCTTGTTTTCGGTGACACTAGGCAACCGCTTAAGTAAATAAATACCTAAACGTGCACTGTTGGCAAAACAGTGCACGTTTAGGTATTTATTTACTTTCAACTTTCGGCTCAGCATCGAAAGTTCCGAGTCAAACCCTTTAGGTTCTAAACGACCACTTCCCAAAACGTTCACTTTCCCAAAACGTCCACTTCCCAGAACGACCTTATAATTCGTTTATTTTCGTTTTTACTTTGTATTTAAACAGTACAAAAATTAAATAATAATATTCGAACTCAGGATAGAAAGATCAAAAAACGTTTTTTTTTTTTTTTAGGGGCTTATACAATTCAATCTTCACCTGTTTACCTATATAGATTCCCTTGCTTAATCAGCCATGGTTCAAGCTGCTCCAGCCATTCCTTTAACAATAATTCAAACGTCTTGAATTTGATTCGGCAATTTTGTAGAAACTACGGCACTATGGATGACCAATATACATATTTCTTACCTGTTGGTGTCCAATAACGGATCCGGGTCTACAGATCCTCATCCAGCCTATAGCTTCGTGAGCAGTCATCCGGTAATGCTTGATTAAATAACAGCCAATTAACGAGCCAGTGCGCCCTAGACCTGCCTAAACAAGTTCTTCGTCAGAAACAGAAAAAAAGAAGTCGAAATCTCAATTCTCAAATAGACTAAATTCGTAACCTTGCAGTGTACAGCGAGTGCGCAGCTAGCTTCTTCACTAATCTGAAGGAATTTGAATAGAATGTGTCGCGGCGGGCAGGATCCATCAGGAAAAAACAAATCATAGTGAACTATGCCAATATTATTGAATCTACAAAGAAAAAAAGTTCTGTAATTTTAACCTAAAGTTAAGTAAGTTAGTTAGTTGGAATCTGAAGAATTTCTTACACGTTTCCGTCATACAGTTTTTTATTTAATCGGATAACTACTTTGACGTTGTTCTCCAAGAAGTAACTTATATACATTTCAGGTGGGTGGAATAAAGATACACTGTAGTCAACAGGGCCAATGAATGCGAGAAATTTACCTGGAAATATTTTAGGAAAGTTTGTAATCTAAGGCGTTATAACAAGCAATATTTCAAAAATTTACAATTAAACGAATATCGTACCGGGTACAATCCAGTTCAAATCACCACCCTGAATTTTGTCCAGTCTGTCATATTCCTCGTAATTAAAATCATGAAAGTTAAAGAAACCTAATTCTTTAGCTTTCTTTATAGCTTGGAGGCAGTCCATCAGTGATATTGTAAACGCAGAGTCACCTTGCGTTGCGTCTTGGAAAGGTCTACCAAAGGGTGAATACGTCATTAGACTGGTTATGATAAATTTTTTAATGACTAATGATTAATCAATCACTGCAGCTACTTACATACAATCGCAATCTCTTCCATTTTGACTCTACTTATTGGTTATCTACGTGGTTAACCATACTATATTTTTAAACAAAATTGCACATACATAATGCGATCCCTTTCAAAATGAAGGGGATTGTGATAGATAACGATATGATGGACAAAAGTAAGAAATTACTTTATTAAAAGTTTTTAGACCTGTAACTTTGTCCGTGAATCATCAGTGGCTTCAAAGCATCTCTTGGTGACAAACTCAAATACAGTACTCCGTAACATCCCAGTAGAAATGCTGAATTTGCTTTCTTTTTGGGGTCAATTGAAGTGTAATGTACAATAGCTTGCTTATTTAGAAACTGTTTCAGTTTCTCATTGAGTATTCTACAGTATTTATACACACAACCAAGATTTAAAGGTCCAAAATCTGAATAATAATTTTCGTAAACAAGTTCGTTGTCTATACAAAAATATTGTGTATCAACAGTATTTTTTAGTGTTTTTCCTTGCCTTACAGTTGCAAAATATAAAACATTTTTTATATATTCTGCCGTAAATAATATATCAGGGCTTCGATTCATAGTTGCAATAACAATGCTATGTAACTTAATTGATAGTGCATCTTCAATATAGTAATATATTCATTTAAAACTATAATATACAGTTTTGTAAATAAAACGCTAAAACACTACGATTTCACAAACACAAACATATTTTTAAACAAATTTAACAAAAAAAATAAAATTACGTTATAAAATTCAAATGACAGTGTCGTTGGCGCTCTTTTGTTTTACACTAGTCACAGTTGCCACCACGAATTACTTCGTGGTAGCTACGGTAGAAGTCATAGTAGGCATGGGCAGCGTGTACCATTTTTGCGATTGGAACATTTGCATTTGAATCACTGAAATGATTCGAATCTCCGAATCACTGATATTTATGTTTCATTTGAATTATCATCAACCGTCTTTAAAAAGGAGGGGGAAATTCAATTTGTTACGCAATAAATATCTCCGGAAATTGTGGATCGATATCAACATTTTGTTTTAATAGGTACCTAGTATACCTCAGGATTGGCCCCTTTTGAATTTCATGAAAATATTTTGCCTCTAAGGGTGGAAGAGATGATTCAATTTTATTGATTTTCACCTACTTTTTGACGCGATGTCTCATAGGATATCTCCGGCAATCGTGGATCGATTTCGAAAATTCTTTTTTTGTGTTGCCGATTCTTAATGGATTTGGATGTTAACAAGTGTGCAGTAAAAAGCGAAAAATAAAAATCATTTTGTGATTGCGCGTGATGACAAAAACTAGTATCCTAATAGGGTTTCCTATCCATTTGCATACAATTTTAAGACCTAATATAACTTAGCATACTTTTGTTTATCCTAATTATATTTTCGCATAAGAGCTTACGCATATTTTTTTTAAGCATAATTTCTCTAATCATAATAATGATCAAACATAACATTCTAAAGCATAAAGGATCATGGCAGGATTTGTACAAAAAAATAAACATGTTTAGAGAAGTTGAAATTCTAATTCTTATACTCTTGGGTACCTAAAGAGTATCTTCAGGCATTTACAATATTTTTAAAACCTCGCATTAAAAATGGACATTAAAAGTGAATAGTTTAACGAAAAGCTCATTATTTCAGAACGAAACTGTGACTGATAGTAACAGTGACACTGACAGCCGCCGTTTCGCAGTTCTAACACTAAAATTGCATCGTTACAGGAAATAATGTCACAAATCTTATATATAAAAATGAATCGCTAAATGTGTTGGTAAGCGCATAACTTGCGAACCGCTTTACCAAATTGGATAATTCTTTTTTTCATAATATTCCTTGAAGAACGAAGATGGTTCGTACGGAGAGAAAAAAAAAAAAAAAAAAACTTTTGTAGGGTAGGTGCAGGGTAGGTGTAGGGTAGGTGTAGGGTAGGTGTAGGGTAGGTGTAGGGTAGGTGTAGGGTAGGTGTAGGGTAGGTGTAGGGTAGGTGTAGGGTAGGTGTAGGGTAGGTGTAGGGTAGGTGTAGGGTAGGTGTAGGGTAGTTGTAGGGTAGGTGTAGGGTAGGTGTAGGGTAGGTGTAGGGTAGGTGTAGGGTAGGTGTAGGGTAGGTGTAGGGTAGGTGTAGGGTAGGTGTAGGGTAGGTGTAGGGTAGGTGTAGGGTAGGTGTAGGGTAGGTGTAGGGTAGGTGTAGGGTAGGTGTAGGGTAGGTGTAGGGTAGGTGTAGGGTAGGTGTAGGGTAGGTGTAGGGTAGGTGTAGGGTAGGTGTAGGGTAGGTGTAGGGTAGGTGTAGGGTAGGTGTAGGGTAGGTGTAGGGTAGGTGTAGGGTAGGTGTAGGGTAGGTGTAGGGTAGGTGTAGGGTAGGTGTAGGGTAGGTGTAGGGTAGGTGTAGGGTAGGTGTAGGGTAGGTGTAGGGTAGGTGTAGGGTAGGTGTAGGGTAGGTGTAGGGTAGGTGTAGGGTAGGTGTAGGGTAGGTGTAGGGTAGGTGTAGGGTAGGTGTAGGGTAGGTGTAGGGTAGGTGTAGGGTAGGTGTAGGGTAGGTGTAGGGTAGGTGTAGGGTAGGTGTAGGGTAGGTGTAGGGTAGGTGTAGGGTAGGTGTAGGGTAGGTGTAGGGTAGGTGTAGGGTAGGTGTAGGGTAGGTGTAGGGTAGGTGTAGGGTAGGTGTAGGGTAGGTGTAGGGTAGGTGTAGGGTAGGTGTAGGGTAGGTGTAGGGTAGGTGTAGGGTAGGTGTAGTAAATAGGCAGGTAAGTAGGTAGATCGGGACAGGACAACGTCTGTCGGGTCAGCTAGTAATTATTATATTTTTCTACTCACTTGCCACTTGTCAAATCCACTTGTCTGTCAGTTTGATACATTCGTTAATGTCACTCATCACTTAATAAAAAATAAAAAAAATAGGCGACAAAATGAAACGTAAAACTGTAACTTAGATTATTATTATGGTCTCCGCGCGCTATGACCGCGCGGAGTGGCGCGGTGACCTATCAATAATCTTTAGAGGGACAGTGTATATTCTCTATGTCAGTGTCTATTTGAGTTGGTACTTGGTACTTGGTCTAAGACGGCCCCTAGACCTACAAACGTTGTACAATCTTAGTGTACAATACATTTTATTGTACAATAAGATTGAATGGCGCTTTGAATCCAAACGATCTATTATATTACACAATAATAAGAACTGCAAATGTTTTCGTGTTCAGTCGGAGAATAGTAATAACTTTTGGGTTCTCTTTTTCCGCCATTTTTGAACGCAACCCAATAAAAAATATTGCGCAATACTGACCCTACACGAGGTAATAGAAAAATATGGAGCAATCAAAATTAAACTCGCTCAAACTTTCATTAAGAGGGTGTATGCGTATGAGTGGCAACGTCGCCACCTAGTGTCATTTACTCGTGGTTTTAATTTTTCTTATTTTATCGGAGCTATATTTTAAAAATGTTTTCTGCTAACTATTTAGAATTAGGTGAAAGTGTGTAAAAAGTAGGTAACCGTAATGCTCAGTTTTATAACGCTTTGGAAGTTTCGAATGTATTATTTGCATTTAAATAGAACTGTAAGCGCAATGATTTCTTATCTTTCTACCTAATTCTAAATAGTTAGCAGAGAAAAAAGTTAAAATATAGTTTCGAAAAAATAATAAAAATCGGAAACCACGAAATATGACACTAGATTGCGACGTTGCCGGTATACGGCGTAAACGCTCTTAAATCATTGCGCAATCTTCAATATTAATCATATACGGTCAATAATATTGCTAAATTCGTACATTGTAATATTGCGCAATATAATTGATCGTCTAGGGGTCGCCTCAGATACTGACTTACGAGCGACCCATACAGTCGACTGAATAAAAGTAAAAAGTTGTTTTTAGTATGAGTTCTTGGTAGGCACGGACGGAGCTGCAAAATTATAGTATAATAGTGTACTATCCTTGGCTTCGGATAGTATATAGTACATACAAGAGGTGAAATTATAGTACAGAATCCAACGTTTGTACGCCAAGATTGTGGTACTATGATTTTGATGTCCTTCAGCAGAACTTAGAACTCCCATTTTTGACGTTTAGCTAAAACAGGTGACATTATAAAAAAAAAAACACATCTTCTTATTTCAATTTTCATTCGTTCGATAACATCTAGCATGCTGATGCGCGCACAAATGTGTGTATGCTACATCCAGCGCCGCGGCCTTGAGCGGACGTACAGAGGGGATGGATCGTGAATAAGGTGCTTAAGAGCGCCCAACCCGTCATATTTCCCATACAAATGCTCGTATGCGATTACGGCGTTATAACAAATTATTTTCCAAATATTTTTAGCACACAGGTATGTTGTGGTTTAAATCTAGGTTTGTAAGAAGTCATAAATAAACTTTTTTAAGAAACAAATTCAGTAAACACGTCCGAAAATCAGTTTTTTTGGCACAATTTTATTTGAACTTTGGCCGTTCATAATGTACTCATACATTAAATAAAGTAAAAAAACAGCTCGCGCCGCGCCAATTTTCCTGTGATGTTATCGCGTTCTCACTCACTCGTTTGTTTTCGAACTTTGTGTTGGTTGAAACAAAAAAATTTTCAATCACGCTCGCGTCTAATTTGATTCGATGGGGTTGGGCGCTCTTAAGTCTTAGAGAATTCATACCTTGAGTTGGTAAGAAAGCGAATCACCGAACAACTGAGGTGCAAGAAAGGAGCCTCCCCGAGCGACGTTATCATAAATGCTAAAGTGATTCCAAACGTCCGGCGCACCCTGGACAGCAAGCACTCGGAGTCTAGCTGACTAATCCTTTCACCACGATGGTAAATCCAAAAGGCCAGGGTCAAATAACAAAAATGACTACTCTACAGACACTCACGTAAGGCTTTCCAAACCCGCCCTCATTGTGACTTCACGGTTGGCGCAGTGGCTGAGCGATGGACTGCTGCGCAGCGTGTTGCGGGTATGATTCCCGCCCAGGGTAAATATTTGTGTGATGAGCACATGTGTTTGCCTTGTGTCTGGGTGTTGTTTATCTATATATGTATGTATTTAAAAATGTATTTGTGTATGAATATCAGCTGTCTGACACCCATAGTACAGGGTCTCCCTAGTTTGGGGTCAGTAGGCCATGTGTGAAATGTCAAAAAAAAAAAAATTGAGACCGAAGGGTTTTTTTGACAATAAGTCAGATGTTTCATCCCAACTATGCCGAGACACAAACTGTGACATTCTGTGTGTCCAAGAGACACATCGTGGCATCGAGCACCTAAGGTCACACATCAATGGCATGACGCTGGTGCTGGAGATACCTCACGCACAATATGGCAGCGCCATCTTTATTAACCCCAGAGTCACTGTTTTGTCTGCAACCTGTAGCAACGAAAATTTCATAGAAGTCCTTACAGTGGATATAGGTACCTGCACGATCACATCGGTATATGCCTCCTAACCAACCTTTCCAGTTCCGTAAAACACCCAACTTGGATAGCCGACGCACTAAAATAGTACTTGGTGACTTTAATAGTCACAGTTTGTCCTGGGGGTACCGCGAGACTAACGCTGACGGCAACTCCGTCGAGGAATGGACTGATGCCTCCGAGGTAACACTACTACATAATGCCAAACTACCTGTATCTTTCAACAGCCGGCGATGGCGTCGAGGTTACAACCCAGACCTAATATTTGTGAGCAACAACATTAAATTTCTTTGCTCAAAACTTGTTGGCCAATCTATCCGAAACATACAACACAGACCCATTACCTGCGAGGTCCGTGCAGCAATCAAAACAAGACAAGTGCCCTTTAGACCACGGTTTAACTTCCTAAAGGCAAAGTGGGAGAAGTTCTCGACAGGCGTTGATGCTAAACTACGCGATATGGAACCAACACCTTCAAACTACGAAAAGATCGTCAATGTAGTATGGACTGTATCTCGTCAATGCATACCCAGAGGTTGTCGCACCTCATACATACCTGGCATTGATCCAGAGTCCGTGAAACTCCTCAAAAAGTACGAGGGCCTCTACGAAAAGGACCCCTTCTCAGAGGATACAATATTAGCAGGAGAGGAGATGTTGTCACTGGTTGATATGAATCGAAAGCAAAAATTGATTACAACAGTGACCAACACCAACATGACCCACAACTCCAAAAAAGCTTGGTCTACTATTCGAAGACTAACCGATGATCCACCAGAACCTGTTAACCAAGGACACGTTACAGCCAATCAGATGGCCCATCAGCTGCTACTAAATGGTAAACCACCTCACAGGCTTCCAAAAGTTCTGAGATCTGTCAATACTTTGGGTGACTCCACCGACATCAGTAAGCCTTTCACACTTACGGATATCATCCTGGCCATAACGGCACTAAAAAACGGTAAAGCCGCTGGAGTTGATAACCTAACAGTGGAACAACTAAAACATCTCGGACCTATAGCCGTATCGTGGCTTCTCGCCTTCTTCAAAACATGCCTGGACACCACGAGTATTCCTAAACTGTGGAGAAGGACTATAATAGTGGCGCTGCCGAAACCAGGTAAGGTAAGTAACGATCTCAAAAGCTACCGACCAATATCTCTGCTCTGCCATACCTATTATGTTGTTTGAAAGATTGCTGTTGAACTGCCATAGTGAAGTAGTTGAGCCAAAGCTGATTGCTGAGCAGGCTGGTTTTAGGCCTGGTAAGTCGTGTTCCAGCCAAGTCCTCCGATTAACCCAACATATAGAGGATGGATACGAGGCTAATAGAATCACAGGTGTGGTATTTGTGGACCTGTCTGCGGCTTATGACATTATTAATATAAAGATGCTACTTGCTAAGTCGAGATCATAACAAACGACCGGGGGTTTGTCAAAATTCTGAGCGAACTATTGTACAACCGTCGCTTTCAAGTGCACTTTCAATCTGGTAAGAGCAGATGGCGAAGCCAAAAAAACGGTCTCCCACAAGGCAGTGTGCTGGCACCGACGCTTTTTAACATCTACACAAATGACCAGCCGACCACGCAACACACTGAACGCTTCTTGTACGCGGACGACCTAAGAGCGACTCCGCTCAATAAGCTCTACCCGTTGGCTGGTATAGCACCATCCGTCGTCCGTAGGGATGATGCGCGCTTGACAAATATCACCAAGAATCCGATTCCCGACATCCCCTCTACAAATACACTACAGCTCCGGGTAGACTTAAGAGTCGGAAGAGTTTTCTTCGTAGCACACAGGGCATCCAGGACCGTCTGCGTACGGTGAGACGTAAGTTGTGGGAGAATCTTCATCCACCACCACCCAACTTCGTTCAACCCAAAGAACACCTGCCACTCGGAAGTGATTTGCAGTGGCCTATATGGAACTGCGCACCCAGGTAAGCCACTGCAAACATAACCTAGCAAAATGGGGTATAATAGATCCCACCGACACCCAGTGTGAGTGCGGTGCTTCTGACCAGACAATGGCCCACTTACTACAATGCCCAAAGTGCCCGCTACTAATAAAAAACGCTACTAATGCTGCGATAAATGTGGCTACCTACTGGGCCCAAGTAGTCTAACAAAAAAAAAGGAAAACCATCGATTCGAAAAGAAGAAGAAGAACCGAACAACTTTTTCTGCCACTTTTAGCAGGAGGCGAGGGAAACACACACTAAGAAAATTTGACATTCACGCACAGATACATGCTCCCTATAGCTACAAACCTACACTAAAATATTAGCAAACACTAATAAAAACACACACACACACATTGACAAACAACAGACACAAAGTGATAGAGATGTGACATACACAATGAGTGGTATTTCATTATTTGTGCATGAATGAATGAACATTTTCGTTTGTTTTATTTTCTTGTATGTACACATACCTAATTTCACAAATAAAATAGTATACGCAATATGATTAGTGACCTGTGAAACTGCGTAGATATCTGAAGGTAAAGACAAAACAATTTATAGAACACTACGGAAAAAGAACGATTATATTCAATTTATAAGTTTTTTTTGTGCAATGTTACTGGACCTTTTTTTTTTCTCTTCTATTTTCTGTAACGTGGCAATCTGTGTAAACACAATGGGCCATTCGATTGTCTTGTTTCAAGGTAATGGCGTCTCGAATAGGAAGCTTCAATAAGCTTGCCTATGTGATGTTGTCTACAAATCGGTGTACTAGAGCAGGGACGCTATTCCTTTTCAGACGAAAGTATTGAGTACTTCCAGTGCCCTCCAGCCGCGATGTCAATAAATTTACGTGTTTTGACAATCTGGTACTTTTTGCTGAAGTAGGCAATTTCCTGCTGAACAGTATTCATTTTCAGGTCCATGTGGATTAATTTGTTGCTGATGTTATGTGGTATGTTCAGTATGTTACGCAGAGTTTTACTCTGGAATCTCTGTAAAATCTCTATGTTACTGATTTTCGCAGTTCCCCATAGCTCAATCCCGTAAGTCCAAATAGGTTTTAGGATGGCCTTATATATGGTTAATTTACTACTTGATGATAGCTGTGATTTCCGTCCAATCATCCAGTACATGTCTCTGACACTGGCATCCAATTGTTTACGTTTAGCCCAAATGTATTTTCGCCATGTGAGTCTACGGTCTAGACCCAAGTATTTTGCGTCTTCTATTTGAGGGATTTCCTTTTTATACAGTGTAATTGGCGGGCAAGTCTTTTTTCTGAGCGTAAAGTAACATGGGCTGACTTGCTTTGGTTAGCTTTTATGCGCCATTTGTCCAACCACATTTCGATTTCTGATAAGTGGATTTGTAGGTTTTCAGATGCCACATCAGGGTCATGGTGTACCGAGAGAAGAGCTGTGTCGTCAGCGTAGGTGGCGGTTGTGTTATTGGGATGCGTGGGTAGGTCAGCTAAAAGTTTGGGACAGGAGGTGCGACACGCTAAAATAACCTTTTTTATCTTTAGTTTTATTTTTTATTTATTCAGTTAAATTAGCTACAAATGACTACGTTTTACATTTATTTTTAAAGCTAATGAACTATACTGTCCATAAAAAATGCACTCAATGAAGAATAAGATGGTCTTGTCAATTGTTTGTATATTTTTGTGACAGTACTTTTTCCGTATGTTAAATTTTTCGCGGATTGGCTCAGTTGCGACACAATACGATACACTATGGTCTATGGTGGCAGTCAGCGAATGAACTAGTTTAATATAACTAGATTGGTCGAATGGTCAATGTAGGTACTTTGCAGAGGGGTACGCCTAGCTATGCTCCCTCCAGGTACAAATTCCCTAAGACTTAATGCACCTTATTCACCATCCATCTTGCTGTACGTCCCGCCAAGGTCATGCACGATGCAAAACGACCGTGAATAAGCTTGCTGTACGTCAATAATTATTATTAATTGTTTTTTTTCACGGTACTTTTGATGCATGGCCTTGGCGGAACGTACAGCAAGATTGATGGTGAATAAGGCGTTTAAGTGTATCATTTAAAATAATTATTGCAAGCTTAAAAAATGTTACTGTAAAAATGAAATCACTAATAAAATTCACTACTAAAAATGATTTTGACAACTCTAGTCTTTTTACGGTACGCAAGGTAATTGTCAAACGTCCTATGTTCGATTTCTCTGAATCTTACGATATTTTCGCAATCTTTAATCCTGTAATCACTGTGTTTGTTTTAAAATCATGTCGAAGTATCCCTCAATCTATTGTATTTCGTATTTCAGGTCGTCTAATCACAAAAAACCATGGCTGAAGTCGAAGCGCCTGTGCCTGTGTAAGTTAATTTTGTTTTCGTCATTGTTTGCGTATTTGACTCTTTACTGTACCAAAAGCATCTCTTTTTGATTGATACGTATAATATTATTGTTTTAATTTATTCGCCAAAATGCATTTTATTGCACTAGAGATGGATAAACATGTTGTCAACATAACCTTCAAAACAATTATCGAAACTTTCCTTGACTCAAGTCTCTTTCATGATAATATTCTCACTTTCAATTCAAAACCCTTTTATCAACCCTCTGACCCTTTAATATTTGTAGCTTTGTAGATATATCTCAATGTTGTTTGACCATGTAAGTAATAAATAACCTATGTTTGGTTACAGCGAGGTACCCCCAAACCCCGTCCTGAGCGGTGGAGCGATGGATGTGAACACAGCCCTGCAGGAGGTTCTGAAGACTGCACTAATCCATGGAGGTCTGGTGCATGGGCTTCATGAGGCTGCCAAGGCTCTCGACAAGTACGTCAACTTAGTTGTTGATAATCCCATTAACTGCCTAGTCTCCTATTGAGTCCATTTACAGAGAATTGATGTCTGTTTCAATTGTAGCCCAAGCATAAACTTCTTAGTATAAACCCCTGTGGGCAAAGATATTATGATTTGTGTATTACTACAATGTTTAACCTATGAATGTTAGTATGTACCTATTATATTGAGTCAAGACATCTTTAATTCTTTATGATAAAGAGAAGTTATGTTTATTGAATGGTGCCTCTATGACCTAAGACCCACTGACCACACTGGTTATAATACTATACTCTGTGGTAATTGTGCAAGGAAATGAGCAACTGCCATTTAACAGACGGATTAAAATAAGCACTGTTTAGGTACTTGCAACCTCAAAGTTCATTAACTTTTTAAATTTGCATTGGAACTATAACCAATATTCACTCAGTGTGGGGCTGTTTTAGTTCCATGCTTTGTGGAAATATCTCACATTCAGTGTGTGTAGTGTGGGATATACTCTGATGCAGATAGAGACGCACATTCATAGTACCACACTGTTTTATTATTCAACATTGTGGCCTCCCATATGTGCCACATTTGTCACATTTCTAATAGAATAATTTTTAACATTCAAATTGCTTATTCTAAAATTATTTGTGTAATGTTACTACTCATTGTTTTATTCTTTTTTTTAATTTGATATTTGTCCTCAAAGGAGGCAAGCGGTCCTGTGCGTCCTGGCTGAGAACTGTGATGAGGCTGCTTACAAGAAACTCGTCCAGGCTCTCTGCAATGAGCACCAGATCCCCCTTGTCAAGGTAAATATAGTTATAATATTTGAAGGAACTTAGTTGTACTGAAATATTCTACATTGTAAATCTAAACAATCTAAGTATCCCAAAACTAACATGTGATTGAATTCATAGATATTAATTTTGTTTGTGATGTTTAGTGCAACTAGTGGTTCTTTTACTCCCATTATTCTGTGAGCAAGTTTTAATTTTTGTATGTACCTATACAATTTTATTCCATGAATTAAAGCTGATAGAATCAGCCCTTCACACATCATCATCACAGTACACATACTGTGAAGTGGTAAAGTAGTTCTTTTACTTGTGAGGTTAAAAAGCAAAATGTGAAGCACATTCACATTTTGCTTTATGCTATTTATCTTCACAGTTATTCAAAAGTAATATTTTTAACTACCACAATAAATCGCTCCGCACGAGCGGGCCCAGTTCATTGCTGGTTCCGCCTTAAGGAGCACAGAGTAAACCGGGTGCCCCTATGGTGACTCTCACCCTGACGAGTCAACTTTCCTAGCACCCGAACAGTTATTATTAATACATCAATATAATATGCATGTAGTAGATGTGTAGTAGAAAATTAAAACTTCCCAAAGCTGCATAATATTCGAAGTTAATTTGTGACCATGTTTGCTCTGGCATACAACCGTTTTAAAATCTTAGAACATGTACGAAAACAATGTTATTGTACAACAGGTGGACAACAACAAGAAGCTTGGTGAATGGGCAGGTCTCTGCAAAATTGACAAGGATGGCAAGGCCAGGAAGATTGTCGGCTGCTCGTGCGTGGTTATCAAGGTATGGAGAACTTACACCAAATGAAACATAATTACAACATTGATCACAATAATCTGACGGCAACAAATTTTGGTTGACCCATTTCAAACATTTCATTAATTTATTGTTCTAACAGTTTTCACAAAGTTAAAGAATGAACTGGACTTGACAATATTTATAAAACCAACACTGTTCTAAATATGATTGAATAGTCTTACCTACATTCACATAGCGCTCAGCACGAACACTATCAATATATCGTTGCTAGTGACGAAATAACAGCGCTACATCAAATAGAGTGACCCTATGGTGCCGCGCCACTTGCACAGGCAACTTTCCTATCACTCGTACAAACATACTAAGCAGTTTTCCCACAAAGGATAGTGTAGAACAGTCTTTCTGACGCTGTATGTGTAGACGCGTACTTACTCGTTGACGCTCTCGCCACGGTTCTGGGTGGGCCACCCGGCTCGGTCACCCCTGGTCCACTGTTCTGAGTTTTAGTAACCAGAAGCATGTGTTTCTGCATAGGTACTAAAACTTGGGACACCCGCAGCTTGGAAGTTTCCCGCGCTAATGTGTGGATAGACCATCTAATAATTAAAAATTGTGATGTAACGTAATCATTTCTTTTTTTCTTCAATTTATTCACTTTTTGTTTCGTTCTCTACAGGACTTCGGTGAGGAGACACCTGCGCTGGACGTGCTTAAGGATTACCTAAAGACTTCAAGTTAATCATTCACCTAGTATTTAAGTTAAATAATAAAAATGTAAAAAAATCCTTTTCTTTCTCTTTATCTTCGTATCTTATCTATAATGCTGATTCTGGGGATAACATAGAGCATAAATAAATTCTACTAATTAAAATAAAATGCAATACTTATATAATATTATAATAGTTATATAATATATTTAGAATAATTAATCGGATAATTTGCATTGCATGCCACTTGCATTTCATATTCTCTAATATTTATTCTTCACGATTCACTGGTCCCTCACTAGGTAACCAGGGGTGGAAAGGTCTACTAATGGATAGTCGTAGCAACCCCGATCTGGCTATTACCTTCTGCCAGGCCAGGGAGAGTAATAGCTACTAACATGTTATGCAAATCCAAGAATACTTCACATCACGTCCTCTCGGTGATTATCCCAGTCCTCCGTCCCCAGCTTTAGCCAGACAGTCTTCCTTAAATAAATCAAGATCCGATCCAGCCTGTGGTGATGCCGAACTATCGATAGTTGACCTCGAAAATCAGTTAGGATATTGATAATACAAAATGTGGTACATATATTTACAATAGTATCGATAGTATTATTAAACCTTGAAAGTTATCGATACTATTTTCGTTCCTGACAACATTAGAATCGATAGTATCCATAGCGTAGTGACTATCAAAGCGCAATACTATCGATACCTACTATTGCAAGTTATCAATAGTAAATTACCCTTTGCGGTTCTCCCCAAGGGACCTGCGCCGCCCTAAGTGTGTAGTCGCTTAGTTTTTGTCCTGCCAACAACAACCTATAGGTAAGCTGACTAACAAGCATCACAGATCGCACTTTGAGTTTCATATTAACTCAATTTATATGGGGATAATAATTATTCGTAGGTAATGTAAATAAACCTGGAGCATTTGCCTGTAATGTAACATTTGAGGTTCGATATCGAGCATTACATTACAGTAGGTAGTGTACATACCTACTACCTTCCTGACTTTCGACACGCTCAATTACAAACATGATACCTACCATAAACATAAAATGTTATATTATGACATTCACCAATTTAATACTGTCTATTGGAGATGTTTTTGAATTTTCATAAATCTCTTGCATATCGCATAGTTCATATTTTTTAGGTGAGTGCAGGAGCACCTTTTAACGAATAAGTATTCCGAATTCGAAAAACAACGCTCGTAAACACGCTAAAGTAATGTTTATTCAATAAAAAATAAATAAGAACATAATAATATTGTACTGAATAATTACTTCAATGACGTCTAGTTCCGACAAACCGTTTATCGGGCGAAAATGTTGAAGGACAAACCTCCGCCGCTTGTGCACCTATGCCATGCCATCAATATTGGAGAGGTATCCATATTTGTAAGCTTTTACACACATAAGTTTGCGAACTGATCGCATATTTCTTTATGCATCGGCCATTGCTGAACTTGACATTCCCTGCAAATAAAACAGAAAATCATAGGCACTTAGGTACCAGGCATACCTATTGCAAAGCGATGACCGACCCCCAATAAGCACACTTCATACTGATTCCAGAATTAACTCAATAGTGAGGGCTAGATGAGCCGCTAAATTGGTGATCTGACATTGCTATTCTAAAAATTTCACTAGGTTAATTTTGGAACACTGCTTGAGGTGAATCCCTAGTGTCAGTGGGATAATAACTCATCATCATATCAGGCTATTGCCGTCCACACACCACTGCTGAATGTATAGGCCTCCCCTAGAGATCACCAACCGACCCGGTGTTGGGAAGCCCGCATCCATCCGCTGCCAGCCAACGGCCTCTTCGAACCGTCGTGCCGTCGGGCGTCCCACACTACGCTTGCCCAAACGCGGTCTCAGTTCTACAGCGTGTCTGCTCCATCTACCGTCTGTCCATCTGCAGACATGACCGGCTCACTTCCACTTCAGCGTGCTGATTCGACGCGTTAAGTCGGTGTCTTTAGGTAATTCTCTGCCGAATTACTTCATTGCGAATAGGGTATTTATTACACCCATTTTTGAAAAGTGTCTCAATGAAATTCTGTAGTGCTAGTAGGCCACCAAAAAAAACACAAAATTTTTATTCAATCGTTATGTGCCATAAAAATGCATCTAAATTTTAAATTTTCAAATTTCGCGCGTAGTTTGACGAAAACGCCTCTTACTGGACGCCATATTACTCAGTATGACGTCAGTTCGTTTTGTATCCAATGAGCTCATATAAAATATGATAATTGTTTAACATTTAAAAATAATTAAAAGCATATTTTATATTTGCTGTAATTATGAAAAAATTACGTTGCTTACGAGAATAATAAAAGTACAAATCCTATATTACGCCAATTGGTTGACTGACAGTTGACATTTTTTTGTTTACACAGCCGTACGGCGTAATAACATGGCCGCTACTATTTCATGGTGTTTTATAACAGATTAAAAATACTGAAAACTTTGAATTGAATTTAAAAATTTGTTTTGTTATTTTATGAAGTAAAACTTACATTTTCCGACTGCTTTATGCCTAAACTGTCTCAATAACATATTTATAGCTTTTTTCTCGTATAGAGTAAAATACCCTATTCTATTCACCAAAGAAACCCCGGGCACCGTTCTCTCTATAGTTCATTTACCTACCTAAATTCACCAAAGGAAGATTTTTACAATGCACTGCTGGAATTGTTGGTGTGACTGACACTGGGTTGGCTACCTTTAGGGATTTTAATTTTGATAACACAAAAAAATTGTCGCTAATTAGTCGAAATTTGTCGCAAAATATCAGAATTAGTCGGTCACCGGGTCAAATGATATAAGGGTTTATAGGTGGCCGATCTGGAAAGTCTCCAGCTTGGCCACATTTATATCTCAAAAACTAGGTCACCTAGCCAAGATCTGTTTTGTCCCAAATTTAATCGCCAATTAGGCGGAATCAGTCGCCTATTGCAACACAACACACTAACCTGCCACAATACCATTCAGTTTTACACCTTGAGCATTTCTTAGTGGCCATATCGCCGCACTTGGCACATTTAGCGCCGCCGCTATCCAACGCAAGCGCCGCGTCACTCGTGTACGACTCTAACAGACGCTTGGCCATATCACGCGACTCCTCGGATCCGTCCAAGTGGAGCATCTCGAGTTGTGTCTTGGCGAGAGCTTTTGTACGCTTGTGTACTTGTTTGAGGTAATCATCTTTGATCTGTAGTTAAGAAAAAAATTCAATGGACAACTGTTTTGTTATCTGGCATCATTTAAAAAAAGAACTTTAACACGTTCACTGAGCGTCAAGTAGACACAACAGTTAAACAACAGCAATGACCGACCCACACGCACAGGGAAAGGGTTAAAATGTTAAACAAACTTACGAGCAAAGACATTCTCTTTGCTTACGAGGGTTACACTCAAGAGCGTCGCTGGCTGATGGGCTGTCCCCTTCCCCCCAGGCCATCAGCAAGTTGATATATGAATTTTAAATACAGTCAAAGGCACATGAAGCTTTACACTGGTAGTGTGTCTTTTACCCCCATGGCCATTGTAATATGATCGCAAAAACCAGAACGAGCTCTTGATTGTACCTACTAACACGGGGGCACAGACTTTTTACATTATAATAAAAGTAGAGCCAGGTTTTAAAAAAGAATTACAACATTACTTGCGGTACAATCTCAATGAGCGTACACCCAGGGTTCTTAACGCCGGTGGAGCGATTGTGAAGGTTCGAGTAATCCCCCACAGACAGTTGACATAGGAACATCTTCAAGTCGCCTAGCGGTGGAATCTGGTCCAACATCGGCTCCGTTATCTTGGCTTGCAACTAGAGGCAAACATTTTTGGTTGTTAGAGAACTCCTTAGTATCTTATCTTCCTGACGTTTTTAAAGGTTTGTAAGAGTTAAGCAAAATAACAGGGCCGGATTAACCATGTCGGGGCCCCTAGGTAATGCAATTCGCAGGGCCCCTTTACCATAATCTAAGTTCCTGAAATACATTTATTTTCTACCACAATTTTATTACGTTACATTCCGTTTCCGTATTTAACATTTACAATATTTATTTTATTTTTCGCGGGGTCCCTTGTCCCCTAGTCAGTTGCCTAATCTGTTTTAAGGATAATCCGCTCTTGTTATTTCAATGTTAGCATGTAAGTAGGTACTGTAGGTAATAAGCTTCGTTACCTATCTATACACTATCTGTAGTCTATACTTATAAAGAGGTAAAGTTGGTTTGTTAGTTTGTATGTAAGGGTAATCTCCGAAATTACTCCTCTGAATTCAAAAATTCTTTCACCAATAGGAAGCTACGTTATCCCTGAGTGCTATAGTCTATATTACATTATCAAAAATTAGGGATCCTTGAGAAAATTCACGCAGACTAAGTCGCTGACAATGTGCCAGTTTCAAGATAAATACAAAGCAAGCCATTAATATTTAAAAATTTCACTAAAATGCATGCAACTCTCATCAAGAATCTTGAAGGCTTCAGTACATTTTTGACTGTGTTGGTCTCGTGGTCTCAAGCGCGACTTCTGAGCGAGAGGTCCTGGGTTCGATTCCCAGGTCGGGCAAAAAGTGTTATTGGGTTTTTCGATTAAGAATTTCCTAGTAACAGCCCGGAGTTTGGAAAATTGGAAGTCGGCGGTGTAGGTAACACTCCCGTGCACGGAAAGCACGCGTAAAGCCGTTGGTCCTGCGCCTGATCTCTCTCCGGTCGTGTCGGATTGCCGTCTCACCGGACTGTGAGATTGAGGGAAGAGCGAGTGCACCTGTGTTTGCGCACACACTTGTGCACTATAATATCTTCTGTGTATTTGGCTGATCTCCATTGAGATTGGCCGCCGTGACCGAAAGTCGGTCGGAGAATTACATTAGGTATACATTTCTGAAAGCAAATTCTTACCCTACAGAAGGCACTGCGTCGACACTCGTCGAACGTGTAGTAGTGTGGGAGCCGCGGCTCCAACAACAGTTGTCGGACACACAACCACAGTTGCACCTCAGTGCGATGCATTTGTGACAAATCCTCGTTTGATGGCTTGTTCCAGCGACCAACTGCGTGTTGAAAGAACTCTTTTTATTATCTGACTGACTGAGGAAGTTCAAAAAGAATTGAAAATAATCATACTTCATAAATATCTTTTTTTTATTAGCCTGTTGTGTCTCATTGCGGGCCAAAGGCCTCTCCTAGTTTTCCAGCCCTCGCAGTACGCGTCTAGGTAATCTCGCCACCTCTTCTTGGGCCTGTAGACAAAATTCCCTTTCTGTTAGGGTTAACGCCAACAGAAAAACCTGCAGTTGGCATATTTGCATCACGTGATATCTGGTAAGCAAACGTCAATTCCATACAATTTGATTTTTCCGTTGGCGTTAACGCTAACAGAAAGGGATTTGTCTACAGGTCCCGGCCTAGGAGACACCTACCCACCGACATCTTAAGGCACCCATTGCGTGGAGACCTTTGCCCAGCGGTCACTGTGCATGCGGCTGACTGACGTGACCCGCCCAATCCCATTTGAGCCGAGTAGCCTTGTTGCTCACGTCTATGATCCATGTTTTGGAGCGCAGCGTGGTGTTTCGTATTTTGTCTGTTCTTTTTACACCCAAATGCTGCGCTCCAATGCTCTTTGGCTCACTCCAAGGCGGGACTTTTGAGACACGGTGAGCGACCAGGTCTGAGCACCAATCTACTTCATATTTCTTTGATTATATAATGTCTAGATGGAGCGTCGCCCTACAATCATAACAAAGAAAGCGAGTCAACAATTTCAAGTATGTGTGCGTGCAGGCGTCGTTTTACACTGTGCATCTACGTCTCTGTGTGCGTAAATAATGATTATATAAGCAATTATGTATATAATTATACATAAATTAATATTATTATACATATATTAATAATTTATTATTATTATTACGCATTTAGGCTTTGATTGTATAAGCACTTGTCAGCCAATAGTTGGCTGACACTTTTTGACACGTTTGCGTGCACTTGACGCTCCATCTAGACATTATATATAATCAAAGCTATACTTATATTATTTTAGACAGAATACCTGTTTGTATTTATTTAAACGCCCTAATCTCCGGAATTACTGGTCCGATTCTGACCCATCTCTCTGTTTTCTCTAAAGAAGCTTCACTATTGTCAACCGTTATAGTCTAGGTTTTACGGAAGTACCTAACCACACAGACTACCATGCAAGGGCGTCGCTAAAGAGGGGTCTGGGAGGGGCGCTTGTCCATACTTTTCCTATTCACCATAATTATATCAACTTGCCCCCCCTCCCCTAGGCCATTAGCTGGCGACGCTCTACCATGCTAGAAGGTCTTACAGTTAAAGGTCTGCAGTTCTCCTTTATCGTTCCTCTTCATCCACGGTTCGTGCAGAAGCAGATGCGTAAGTAGGGAGGGCACATCGTGCGTCTTGTACAAGTTTGTGGAGATTGAAGCGCCCGCGCCACCTACATCCATGTGTTCGGCTATGTAACTGGAAACAATCCTCGTAAGTCGTAAGATGTCATATTTAATAGTAGTAATGTAAGTCTGAACATGGTCATAATGCCTGCGACCAATCACTCTATCTGTACATATCGCATCATCGGTAACTGGTAAGACAATATTTGTCAAAAATCATAAAAAATACTGCTTTAGGAACACCCTTTTATTTGGAGGGACAAAGATGCGTAAGTATTCACTTGAACAGTGGTCCTATTCTTTAAGTTACAACCTAAAGCTCGACGCGACGGCGGCAGTTGCGAGTTACATTATCGTATTCATTAACCTTTGCTTGAATTAACGGTTTTGGTGGAACTACCTACTCAAGGTTGAATAATTTGACACTTTTGACAGTTCAGTTCAAAAACAGTCGCTGAGCAAGACGTTGATTTTACGGCTGATACGATGGCGAATTCACCGTCGAGCACAGCCACGAATGGTAACGTTAGAGAATAGGCCCCATAACCTGTATTTGATTATAATAACTTACCGCACGATGGAAATACATCTCATGCTGATGTCGAACTGAAGATCGCGCTTTTGCCTCTCCAACTCCTCGACGGCCGTCTCAGATTCCATCTCCCTATCGGTCACTGGCTCCAGGTAACCGTTACTGTGACCAAAAATTATACAAAGCACTGTAGGTAATATAGTTACCTACACTTGGACACGCTTAATATCCGAAATTGAAGTAGGCACCTAGGTACATAATAAGGATGACATTTTCGATCATTTTTAATTCAAATTGACTTAATATATTTCTTCTTCAGAAACAATGATGTTGTGTAATGGAAACAGGTTTAAGAACTGCGTAAGAAATATTTTGCGGCATTAGTTCTGAAACTAAAGTGCTAATTTTTTTATCATGTTCTAGTTTTTGAAGGAATTTGTCTTTTTCATAAAAAATGTTCCTATTTTCCGCTTTTTTGTCCCTGAATACCTTCATAACATCCAAATCCATTACGAAACGTCAGCACAGTTAAAACGGAGATTGAAAGTCCTTATCAAAATGTTTGCTCAAGGGAGGCAAAACGTAAAATAAATATATTTTTTTGGTTTTTGTTGATATCTTCAAAAACTGACGAATTCATTTCGATAAAATTTATATGGGACCAACCCTGAGGCATACCTACACTATCAATGTAAAAAAGAACTTTGAAAATCGGTCCACAATTGGCGGAGAAGTCGGAGAATATACAATCTCCTTTTTGAAGTCGGTTAAATAGTACTAACTTGATGAGTGCCAGCAGCGTTGTAAGTTGATCGACGGCATAGTTCAACAAGTCCACCACCACATCGCTGATGCAGTGCGCACCGTCCTCGTGGAACAGCACCGTCTCCAGCAAACCCACGGCTGCTGCCTCGTGGTACAGCTGGAAATAGGACATTCAACATCTCACCAGCGGATGGATGCGTCATGCGGGTTCAGACAGATCGCTAACCAACCCGGGTGGGCTTATGTTCAGCAGTGGACGGCAATAGGCTGATATAATGAAGATCTATACCTACGTCGACTTCCAGTCTAACCGGATGCAGATAAATAAAATAATAAAAATCGTTTATTTGGAATAGAAATAAATACAATAACTATTAACCATAATAAAAATGATGGCAGCTGCAAAAGTTAGAAAATACGGCGTAGCTGCCAACGCCCGTCTCCTCCTAGCAAGAGGATACGTGATGAGATGAATATTAGTTTACCATACAGTTAGTTACTGCCTATCTGAACTTCACCACCCAGTAACTAGGAAATACGGTACTCCTTGGTTGTCAGACTTTGTGGCTTCCGACTACCCGTTTACGACTGCTGATGAAGTACGTACTTACCGGTGTAAACTATAACTACGTCAAAAGGCAAAATATGTCGAGAAATACTTAAGTAGGTATTTATAGAAAATGAAATAGAAGCTTACCACCATATAAACACCAAAAGTATTCTCTGGTGCAGGTTGCAACTTAATTATTTGAGGATAGATCTTTATGCGCCATACTTGGATGCATATGGCTTCGTAAACTAAAACTGGAAGCTGAAAAATAATAATAATAATATTCTTACAACCGAATTTCGGTCACGGCGGTCAATGGAGACCCAAGTATCGCAGGATATAAAAGTACACGGCTGGGAAAAGAGGGCCTTTTCTGTCACTCTCATGGTCCGAAGGAACGGTAATCTAACCGGGGAGAGATCCCATGAGATCAATATGGCAAAAAATATAAACGAATATGTAGTTCATTTCCATATTAAGGTCTACGACCATAACCGGTGTGCCGTTCCAATCTCGATGTGTTGAAAATTTCACTCGTATGCAACATGAAATAAAGCTTACATTTCAATGCCATATTGTGAGTTGAGTTGGAGACGAGTTGACGTTGAGTTGGTGTATTGTATTATGTGTGTGTTGTACCTTAATGCGTTTTACTATGCAGCCGCAGGTTTTTATCAGTTTACGACGCGTGCTTTCATAGTTTACGCGGCGTCTTACGTGGGCGATTCAAAGCGAACGCGAAGCGGCGCGACGCGGCGCCAATTGAAACGCGAAGCGATGCGAAGCGGCGGCTCTGTCCTAGGTGCGCGCGAACCGCCCGCCGCTCGCCTTCGTTAGAGCTCTGTACATGTCATGATACGACAATAACCGGTTGTGATAAGTTTTGTTCCCTTTATCCCATAATATAGGACTATCTTGGATATGATTAATAAAAATTTCCACTTCCGACACTATTAAAAAAGCGGCACGCCGCCGCGCCGGCACCGCATCCAGTTCGCGCGAAAATATCAAGCCATCTGATCGCGTTCGCTTCGCTTCGTTTCGCTTCGCTTCGTTTCGCTTCGCGACCGCCGCGGCGCAGTCCGCGTGCATTTGGTCACGTAGGCCATTTCAATAGGTTTCGACTGTTTGTTGTTTCGCGCCGTGTCGCGCCGCTTCGCGTTCGCTTTGAATCGCCCACGTAAGACGCCGCGGTATAGGTACCTATATCGGACTGCTGTGTACGTATTATCTTTCTCCATACAGCCTCAGCTCAGTGGGCTGTCGAGTGCAGTTGTGAGAGTTTAAAAAAAATACCTACACTCCAGCAAAGAACGATATCTTCGCAAAGATAAAAAATGTAACGTCTCCTAACTTGTCGACCTTTTTCCATAAACCCCATGCATCCAGTCTGATAGGACAGGTTCACTTACCTTCCCAGAAGAAATAAGAGTTTCTTTCGTTAGTTCCTCTTGCATCGTAGAAGCTTCCAAGACTGCTTGTTGATTTAATTTTTGTAATCTTAAATGCCAATCCACCCATCTGAAAATATTATGAATTTTAATCGATATTAATAAAGTTAAAGCCGTACAGATCGATCGGTCAAAGGTTAAGCTACGCTAGCCGCGGTCGGTCTGTGGATGGGTGACCATCCCTTTCATAACGAGTTCCCTCCGTGCCTCGGAAAGCACGTAAAGCCGTTGGTCCCGGCTGTCATTTGTAGGTCTTAGGCAGTCGTTATGGGTAGTCGAAGCCAGAAAGTCTGACAACCAGTCTTACCAAGGGGTATCGTGTTACCCAGTAACTGGGTTGTGGAGGTCCGATAGGCAGTCGCTCCATGTAAAACACTGGTATTTAGCTGCATCCGGTTAGACTGGAAGCTGACCCCAACATACTTGGGAAAAGGCTAGGCAGATGATGATGATTCGATATTAATAAACAAATTATGTGTTACAATAATATAATGTAAAATATTTAACACACAAAATTAATCAGGAATGTTCTAGCTCCTACACTGGTTGATTATGATGTGCCGTGCTTCGCCGAGGCCATGGACGCCTGGAAACTTGCTTGCCTGAGCACTGATTTACCCGACAATCCATCTTCTCACAGGCGGTGGGATGAGCCGCTCTGCAGGTTAGTACAGAATAATTTACTTTCCACTTCTTCTAATTCTGCTGAGCGAGCGCGTCTGCTGGCTGTGGGTAAATGGGAGTCGGGTCTTTGGCTTCTGGCACTTCCGTCGTTAAACCTAGGTACTATGTTTGACGACACTACTTTTCGCCTCGCTGCTTCCTTACGTTTAGGAGCATCTTGTTGTTCTCCTCATCGCTGTCGCTGTGGGGAAGCTGTCAACTGCCTCGGACACCACGGCCTATCGTGCAACCGGAGTGCAGGTCGCATAGCGCGGCACGCGAATATTAATGACATCATTCGTCGTGCTCTCGTCGCCGTCGGCGTTCCAGCAGTTTTGGAGCCCAACGGCTTGGCACGCGACGATAGCAAGAGACCGGACGGCATGTCATTATTTCCTTGGAAGTTGGGTAGGCCTTTAGTGTGGGACGCTACGTGCGTCGATACTCTTGCGCCATCCCATCTTCCTAGCTCAGCGTGCTGTGCTGGTGCTGCTGCTGCGGCTGCAGAAAACCTCAGACGGCGAACCTCAGTCACCTTGGTAATAACTTTATTTTCGAGCTGTTTGGGGTTGAAACCCTCGGGTCGTGGGGTCCGAGTGCTCATATCCTTTTTAAGGAAATTTCCAAAAGGTTAGTTGACACTTCTCGTGATCCAAGAGCTGGTTTTTACTTTGGGCAGAGGTTAAGCATTTTGCCATCCAACGTGGCAATGCAGCCAGTCTCTTGGGCACATTCCCAGATGACGGCGATGTGGAGGAGTTTTTTGATGCCTTTTATAATAGTTTATTTTTGGTTTAATAGTTATAGGTTTTTCTCGTGTAAATATTGTATATTTGTTACTTATAAATTTATAAATAAAATAATTTTTATTATTCCTTTAAGAAAAAAAAAAAAACATTGCAAGAATTTTTTGGACTTACCCCTGATAACCAATGGTTTCTATACGGGAAGGTTCCATACTGTCGACAAACATATCTAGCTCCCCTATATTTAAAGCACTTAGTTGAGGATCTTTGTCAACCATCTTGACTAATTTTATTATACTTTTATAATGTTTTTATTTTTCGCCAATATTAGAAGTTGAGTGTCATGCAAGTTACGCGTACCTATTCTCTTTTTTTTATTTGTAACTATGGAAACGTTGGTTCAATAGAATTTCAAAATTTGCGCCACCGGAAGTGTCCAATAGACACCCGTGTGAAGAAAGATTAAATAAAAAATTATTCCGTTTGATTTCATGGCCAAGAATCCAAAGTCGCGTATGAATCAAGAAGCTTGTAATCTACAGCTTCATGGTATGAATTCACTGCTAGAGTTTGATGGGCAACGGGCGCGGGTTTATTTCCAAAGATTACTGTGAATATTTTGATGTGTTGTGTGAGAGATGAGTTCCGGTTCCACTTCCAGGTCAATGAATGAATGTCAGTGCAATAAAAGGGGAGCTAAGAAAAGAGTAATATTATTTTAAAATACCTATATCTATGTTTAAACGGTATGGTTTTATGGGATGCTTTAAATTTGCTTTATTTTCACGCCCGTAATTATAAACTTTGGGGTGAGACACAAAATCGGTAGCCGGTCCAATGAATAACTAAACGGTCCAATGAATTTGGTTATAAAATTAAATAGGTAGCATCGAGAACGGACTTAGTAATATCTTTGAAAAAGTTACAAACATCGCGCCATAATTTGGCTGGATGGTAAAAATTGCCCATTTACTTTACTAGTTGTAGATTAGTTGTTATAGATTGTCGTGGTATGGTAATTCGGGGTATCTTTGACGTTGAAATTAATAAGCTTTAATGTTACTATAAGAAAAAACTAAATAAAATGGCGACTGCCGGAAGTCTATATATTCTGTCTTTCTTTTGATAATTTGACACACGTGCCGCGTGGAGTTTTGCCCCGCAGGTTGTTAAAAAATAATATATTTATTAGTTTCTATATGCTAAAATTGTTATTAATCTCATAAGGAGTACAATTACAGTGTCAGTATAATAAAATGTTTTGTGAAATTTGTGAAAAGTGTTGATAAACTTGATGGGTAGGATGGTGACATGCCGCCACACCAATGTTCCTTGTTTTTTTGCCTGAATAGAAGATTTGTGGAGTTATTTTATTCTAAAAACAATACAGCGCAAATAATTAGTTATAAAAGTACATGCTCCACTAATTGATTTACACTTAATTTGAAAGTTAGATCAACATGACCTAACCTCTCCGACAATAAAAGTGTGGTACGGACAGCGAAACTATTCAAGAACTGTTCCAATTTTATTTCCAAATGTGATTAATAGCTCCTATATCGTCATTTTAAGGCGTTACTAAATTGTAAAGTAAAATAAAACAAGTTTTTCTTACTGTTGGTGCTGTGTGTATGTTAGCATGTACCTAAATAATCTTTAGTACATACATCTTTAGAATTACTGATACTCAAAAACAATTCGGCAGATTCAAATGGATGGAGCAGTCTAGCTTATTTGCTGGAATACTTCTTTGTAGTGAAATAACCAGCACACATTGACTGTAACACAATTTCAATATACCAACATAGTAGGCATTCTTCATCTTACCCATCTGTTGAACAAGATTAATGTACTGTTGATTAGAGCAATTTATGTAAATATTTACAGTGTCTAACATCCTGAATGTTCCTTCAACCATTTCCATTTCTCTAATAAATTCATTCAATATTTCAGCACGATGGTTGCAACTACAGAGAAGAAGGCTGCGGCCGAGAAGAAGCCAGTGAAAGGCAAGGAGGACAGCAAGAAGCTGCCCGCCGTACCCGAGTCAGTGCTCAAGCACCGCAAGAGGAGGGACGCACTCCGCACCCGCCGTCTACAGGTATAACAACATAACCTAATTTACCTATTCATATGTTTTGAAGGTGAAATCTATGTTTGTGTTTGATTCTGCGTCTGTTCATTTCATTTTACAGGCCTTAGTATACAATCTGTGGCCCTCACCTATAATAAATTTGGATAAAGGCAGAAGAATCATAATAATTTATGTCAAAAAATATATTTAGTTCCAATATTTTATTATTGACATGATGATCCCAACATTTAAAGGCATAGTTCATCTGAAGTAAGATGCTGTTAACTTTTATAACTGATGAAAACCTCACGCATGCCACTACACCCTATTTCATAACATATTCTATAACATAAATATTGTACCAGGTCACCCTCAAGAGGCGTTCAGTGGCCGTCAAGAAGCGTAAGGAAATCTTCAAGAGAGCCGAACAGTATGTTAAGGAATACCGCATCAGGGAGCGAGATGAAATCAGGCTAGCCAGACAGGTGAACACAATATATATTTCTATTGAATTATCGTATTTTGCGCACTGCTGTGGTGTTGTACACATTGCATAATGAATACAGCACAGTCATCATCTGGTTACCCCCCCCCCCCCCCCATTTTAATGTGTGAAGGGTTTCCAGGTGATAATGCTGTTTGTACATTGTTTAATGGGCCAAAAACTTTGAAGGTGAAACCTTCACTAGTGTCAGACACACTGTGTCCCCCATGGCATCTCGAGAGTCAAATCCCGCGGAATCGCGCACTATGATGTTTCCGTTCTGCGGCGTTATGAATTGTGACTTTGGATTATTACTATTATGTACAAATATATCAGAGTAGTAATCAGGAACTTGAAAGTGCTTTGAGAAAATGAAGGTCACTCTGGAAGTACCATATCTTGGAAGACATGTGCATTGCCATTTTCATAAACTTTCTGTTTCCATTACAGGCACGCAACCGCGGTAACTACTACGTTCCCGGTGAAGCGAAACTCGCGTTTGTCATCCGTATCCGTGGTATCAACCAGGTTTCACCCAAGGTAAATATTTGCTATCAATAATTGTTTATTTATCTGGTAGAATGTACTGTGACCAACCTTAAAGCCATCTATAACCAATATTCATTACCAAGGGGTCTTGACTATATGTGTAGGGATTTTTTTTCCTAGCTTTGAAAAATCTGTCAACTAATTAATAATTAACCCTGCAAAGATTAAGAAATAGAAGAAAAATCCAGAAATTATATTTCACTTAATAGCTATTGTAGTTCAGTTCTTGCTTGACCTCCATAAATTGAAATGTATTTTAACTTAAATTAACCTCTGTTACCTGTTTATCACAAATATTTGAACATTTTGTGTCCCACAGGTCCGCAAAGTGCTTCAGTTATTCAGACTGCGCCAAATCAACAATGGTGTCTTCATTCGTCTGAACAAGGCCACCGTCAACATGCTGCGTATCGCTGAGCCTTACATCGCGTGGGGATACCCCAACCTTAAGAGCGTTAGGGAGGTCAGTATATCAGATAACTTTCTACTTTTCATTTCCCGCGCATTCGCTTAAAGCGATGCCGACGCGTAGCGCTGAGTAGCAATTATTGTGGAGTACTTTTTCATTTGTAGAATGATGAGGAACGAAAATGTAACACAATATATATATGTCAGCCTATTGCCGTCCACTGCTGAACGTAGGCCTCCCCCAGAGATTGCCAACCAACCCGGTCTTGGGCAACCTGCATCCAACCACTGCCAGCCAACACAAATAAAGTTGAAATTCAGACAATTGCGTTTCTTGGAAAAAATTAATTGTTAAACAATTTACGAGGTTCGTAAATTGGTTTTGGAGGTTCGGAGGCTGACCCTAAGTGCCCATTAAGGGCGGGTTGCTTCAACTAACCATTACTGACCGGTAATAGTCAAAAATGGCGCTAACTATCGTCAAATCAAAAAAATGGGTTGTTTCACAAAATCATACGTCAAAAAGTTACTATTACCATAACCGACCAGTCAACGTAATTTTGAGTTGTCAAACAGCTACTTCAAACTTCAAAATATTATGGAATCTCTTTGTAAATAACTTTAACTGACGGATTTTTATGTCATGAAACAACTCGTTACATTTAACGTACGTTCAACATCGCACGTCATAGTAACTTTTTAACCGTCCGTTTGTAACGTTAACCGACTGTTTGAAACAACCCGCCCTAACAGTTGGAAATAAAGGCGAAAAAAATTTACTGCCACATTTGTACTGGGATATGGAGATTGGCTTATGTCTAGCAGTGGGTGATGCCACGGTAGCCACGTAGATAATTATGCTGAAGTTTGCAGTTTGGTTTAAACTTCCCTGGTCAGTTGAATGCATGTCTGTTTCTACTACATACTTTGTGGAGCACTCTATATGATCATCATCATTTCGTTGTTGAAAATAGACCTTCGTCGTTTCATAAAGCAGAGGCTCAACTATAATTTTATCTAACTGTTTCAACAATATTTTTTTTTTATTATGACACTAACCAATACACGTTTATCCCCAGCTGGTATACAAGCGCGGTTTCGCCAAGGTGAACGGCCAGCGCATGCCGATCACATCCAACACAATTGTTGAGCAGAAGCTCGGCAAACAGAACATCATCTGCGTTGAGGACCTCATCCACGAGATCTTCAGTGTCGGTGAAAAGTTCAAGGTGAGATTTGTGATGTTTCCGATTCCATACGCAAAGGGTACAAAGGCACTTTTTTCTATAATTTTGTGTCCCAAATTAATAGCCGCTTACTAGTCTTATGCTTTCAAGTGTGACTGGAAAAAGTTTAGACTATCATCGATCGAATAGGAAATTAGACACGGTATTGGAGCATTTGAAATAATTTCGGCCTAAAAGTATCAAAGCTGTTCTAAATTCCGCGTTACAACTGAGAAAGTCGAAATCTGATTAATACGCGTGCACAAGCTATCAGTTTATTTATTCTCTTTTTCAAACATTTTCTTTTAACTCCACAGTACGCCAGCAACTTCCTTTGGCCATTCAAGCTGAACAACCCCACCGGAGGTTGGCGCAAGAAGACGATCCATTACGTCGACGGAGGTGACTTCGGTAACCGCGAGGACAAGATCAATGAACTCCTGAGGAGAATGGTCTAATAATAAATAGGGATTATAATTATTACTTGCTTTTTTGTTTTCTATTCCTCCGTAATAAATACCCTTGTTATGCTGCAATTAGACGGACTGCATCGGAGCAACCGCGCGCAGTCGATATATTCAACTGCATGCAGTTGTACGTTTGTTCAGTCATGATAATATCAACTTCACGCGGTCGGCCATCGCTAACCGGATATCGGTCAGGTCATCGTAAATAAATAAAAAGTTATGTAATATTTTTCAGCAGCGGGAATCACCGTTATATGGTCTAAGACTAAGAAAAAGAAATATGGAATGATCATGTGGCCTCTTTTTCTCGTAGAGAACTAGGATACGAATACGACTTATACGACCCACCATTCATAAGAAGGATATGGACGGGGATAGGATGAGAAGTAGATAACATGCATAGATGTGAAATTAATAAAAATTATAACAATTTATTCGATCACAGTTTTGTTTACAATATCCAAAAATATAAGTAATTGTTTTACATTGCCAAACAGGAGACATACGGGTCCCGAGGGCGAGATTCTCGGAGATACGGACTGCTAAATAAGCGTCTCACACGAATATAAACGTCAATAACTCTAAAGTGACTTTATGTGGGTTGAGTCTATTCTGCACTACGTTAATTTTTATAAGTGTATGTAAACTGTTTCATAGGAATATGAACATTATACACTCGGCGTCACAAAAATCGCACCTTTTCGAAAATAAGTTTAAAACATGTCCCGCCAGTAACGAATACATTAAACCCAATTAATATTGGTATCAATTAAAAGTATGTTTAACGACCTTTAAATTAACAACAGTTAGAATTCCTAAACACAACAGATCTCATTAGCACGTAACGTTAAAAAAAATGTTGTCAAAATACGCATTACAACGGCTACTAATTGCACCTCCCTACAAGGGTATAAAACGGGCGACCCGGGTTAAATGTGGGTCATTCGCTATTCAACCTTTGAAGTGAACACACGTGAACAGCTACAGCAAGAAAAATACCCCAGAAGATGGATACCACTGCAGATGAAGCCGCTCAAGTCATTGCACTACTGCAATCAGGGATGCGGCAATGTGATGTTGCTCGGCAACTGAACTTGAGTCGTTTTGCCGTTCGACGAGTGTTCCAACGTTTCCAAGAGACTGGTGGCTATATCCGAAGACGTGGATCTGGAAGACAACGGTGCACATCCGAAAGAGACGATCGCTTCATTGTTTCGACGTCTTTACGTAATCGGTTCTCCAATGCTGTTGAGCTGCAACAACAACTGCGATCAGCTCGCAGAACTTCTGTAAGCGTCTCCACGATTAGAAGAAGAATGCGGGAGAAGAAAATTGCAGCTCATAGGGCTGCTACAGGGCCCAAATTGACTGCACAGCATAGGAGAGACCGGTTGGAATTTGCCCGTGACCATGTGGATTGGACAATAGACCAATGGAGGGCTGTGCTCTTCTCGGATGAGACGAGGGTGTGTCTTTTCTGCAACGACAGGCGTCGAAGAGTGTATAGGAGGCAAGGGGAACGATTCGCACAAGCCTGTATTCAAGAGACAGTGGAATACGGGGGTGGCTCGTGCATGTTCTGGGGCGGCATGTCAATCGACGGTAAAACGAACCTTGTGTGTGTTTCTCGGACTGGAAGTGCTCGCGGGCAAGGGTCGCTGACTGCTGCTCGGTACATAACAGAGATCTTAGAGGAGCAGGTTGTCCCTTATGCGGGTTTTGTTGGCAGTGGGTTCACGTTAATGCACGATAACGCCCGTTGCCACACCGCTTTAATTGTAAGAGACTACCTGCAAGAAGTTGGCATCCCTGTTATGCGCTGGCCGGCGCGAAGTCCAGACCTGAACCCTATTGAGCACCTTTGGGATGAACTGAAACGGCGAGTACGGGCACGAAATCCTGCCCCTACCACTCTCCAAGACCTTCAAGATGCCGTCGTTGCAGAATGGGACAACATTCCACAAGAGACTGTTGTCACATTAATAAGGTCCATAAGAGAACGCATGGAAGCAGTCATCAGGGCTAGGGGGGGTAACACTAGGTTTTAAGTTAGTTTTAAGGACTTTGTTGTAATTTTTGCTGATAAAATAAAATTTAACTTTTTAATCATTTGCATTAGCTTGCTTTTTTTTATTCCCTGGTAAACAAAAAACCAAATCCATTGATTTATTCTGAAATTTAAATAAATTGCCTTTCCAATTATACCTTATAGTCATATGTATACCATTGATTAATAGGGTTAAAATGACTTTGAAGGGAATTCTTAAAGAGGTGCGATTTTTGTGACGCCGAGTGTATATCTATAATGTTTATAATCAGTTAAGACGATTACTTAGTAAAGTATTCTCGTGCCGTATGTGTATCTTCGCCGTTAGTATTCTAAATAGGTAAAACCCCAATAACATTTCTCTCAAATTGTTCAATGAGAGGTTCTATGTCTTCTTCAGAGGAATCGGTCATACATTTTCTTACTGCTTTATGTAGATTCTGTAACAAACAGTTTCAAAATTATTATTTATGTTTAAGTACATGGAAAAGATGGAGGATTGCAGGGATTGGCAGTGCCTGTAAATGGTTTAGGTAATTGAAATAAATGCTTTGGATGGTCCGATGCTGCATATTTACATAAAGTTCAGGTGTTGACTAAGTCAAACTATTAGTTAATCTGTGTTTTTGCCGGGAATGGTTGAAGTTTATTTAGAAACCGATGGGTATTTATTAATAGAATAAAATACAATTAATAGAGAATAAACAGTTCAATGATTTAATAAAATTTCATTTTAAAGCCTCCATTGGTTTCTAAGAAATTTTCAACTATTCCCGATGACATGGATACTTATCTCTTTTGGTGACTGTACATACCTAAATAATAATACATAAGCCATTTGATTATTGAAGTCAAATTGTATATTTAGGTAGGTATAAATGTCACAGTCTATGTCTAGTATGTCAACTCTTAACCAGTCAAAACTACATTTAACCTTCGGCATACGAGGTGGGGTTTTTTTAACCCCAACACCTTTCAAAGGCGTTAAATTTATATTAAAACGCGATTATATAAGTTGATTTTCACAGTAGCTGGAGTTTAAATATTTCCGCGTCTTTTGATAGCGTTGGATCAGTACTGAGTGCACTAGCGTCGTGTGTGCAAGCGCGCAAAGTGGTTCCCGGGTGTTTTTAACCCCACGTTGTATGGGACGTCGTAAAAAAGGTATGTGCTTACTTCTGTGTTTTTTTGTTATTTACACCTACAATAAGTGATTTATCAATACTTTTGAGTTTTTATTATAGGTACTACATATAGTGAATATGTCTAACAACTTGCAGGATGAGGCTACCTTATTGGAAGATTCTGAGACTTTGTCAGACGATGAGAGTTTTCTTCATATCAGCGAGGTTTCTGAAGTTCATAGTGATACGGATGTGGAAGATGCCGAAATAAACTTTCGATCATGTTTAGATGACACAACATCAACACCTGCAGGGATTCAGCACAATATTAGCGTCAGGTATATTTGCCTGACACGTGCTGAGCTGGACTTTCATTTGGTGCAACCATGAGTCGCAAACCGCACCTTTGTCTAATACTGTGATTATTTTTATAATGCAAAATATGTCTAGTATTAATTAATAAGAAAAATAAGCATGTTCCATTTAAGAAATATTTTTTGTTATTTTTTATTGTGGCTTAATGCGTGTGTTGCTGATTTTACTGAAAGGCTATGTGATTTTAAGATCTTTTTATAATATATGTTTCATTTAATACTTTTTGGTATTTAATTCGTTAGTTAAGTAATATCCTTAACAAAAAAAGACATTAAAACTTGTTTTGCTTTATAAACTTTCAAAGTACATTACAATGATTCTGGGGTTAATTTAACCCCACGTTGTATAAGTGAGGAGATTTTTTCACCTTGTACACCGAAGGTTAAACTTTAGAAACCTATTAGGTTGGTAGGTCTTCTTTTTTGGCCCTTTTAAAACTTTTGTTTTGCAATGATTCTTATAATTATGGCGTTCCGTTTTTGTAACGCAAACGGGTTTTGACTGAAGCCAGTCTGGTTAAGAGTATTGATTGTAACATATACATTTAATTATTTAGTAGGTATGACAAATCATGCAGACTTACTTCAACAGTAGCATAAGACGAAAGGTTGATAAATTCCTTTCCAGGAGCAAAATTGGCAAAAACACAGTAAATCAAATCCGACAAAAAGTTTCTGATATTTATTACAATCTTTATATTTGTACTTGATAACTTGAGTAAAGGATTCGAAAAACTATCGTTGTATATTTCTATTTTAACTTTTTCATTGCCTATTGAAAATATTAGGTTGCTTTTTGATTTTAAAAAGTCTTCTGACATGAACTGTTGTAGAAAATAATTGACTTTTTTCGAAGTCAAGTATTTTGTAAGATCCTTGTTTTTAAATAAATCTTGGTATTTGTCAGGTAATCTGACATACATTTGCCATTCTTTTGATGCTGACTTATGTTCTAAGGCATCATCAAAACTGAATAAATTGCCGTGTTGGTTTATAGCGCTTTGCAATATCAGTTTCTCCAAAGGGTCCTCCAAACTTTTTAAACACTGTTGCCTGTTCAAAATTAAGTTAAATTTTATAAAATGTTCCGAATGCAGTGTGACATGTTTTCTATACAGGATGGTCCATACTTTCTGTTTAATATCGAAAGCTCCCGGTATATTAGACATGATTTTAATATATACATTCATTTCAGTGTAATCCAATTCTTTTTTTTGTAAAGGGATTAGGAAACTTATTTTCTTTAGTTCAGTAACTTTAATACTTATTGTTTTTATGACTTTGGTTGTAGTTGATAATGTGATGTGGACTCTCAAGTCTCCTATAGAATTTGATAATATATCACTAAGCTTATGTTCAGTACTAGTGCAGATTTTTATTAAAAAGAAGAAAGATGTTTTATCAAAGTATTTGCTAAAGTTGTCTGTTAAAATAGTCTTGTTATTCTCTGTGATGGCATCTTCATAATTTTCGTAAACAATCACTTTGTGGCTTATAATACTGTCCATTACATCCTGTCTATTTGAAAGTGATAAAGCAGTAATGTAATTCTTTTCTTTACTTAAACTTTTAGTGAGATTTTCATTTTTTTTCACTTCCTCCATAATCTTTTCCAGGTATTCCGAGTTGTTTAAAAGTTTTTCCGCAGGACAATACTCGTCAGTGGATTCTTGTTTTAAATATGATTCGGCGTTATCTATGGAGAATCTGTATATTAGATCTATGAATGTCGTACAAATTATTTGATCTTCAATCTTTATAAAGTCTTTAACGTTTTTGACAAAGAATTGACTGAATTTTATGTCTTTAGACATCATATTTTCTGCTTTCCACATAGATCTACCATCTGTGTATATCATAGTGTCTTTGAAGGCTAAGAATTTGTGAATAGCAGTATTTAAATGGACAATTGGAGGGTTTTTCAAATCTTTGAAGGACAATCTTATTACTGTCCCTATAATAAGACCAACCACAATGTTAATGTCTTCTGACTCAATAACTTGTATGCCACTTATCTCTGATGGACATGAGTATAGTTTGACCAGGGGCGCCTGTTCTTCCATCATTTTTGAACTAAATAAACAAGCATAAATATTCAATTTATCAAAAGTCATAACTATTAAACTGCACTTATTTCGGATGTTCAAATCCTCTGCATTGAAAATGATCTTCAGGTTTTCTACTTGATTCTCTGAGAGCAAATTTACTTTTAAAATGTATTTGTCTTGTGTTTGTATTATTGGTAAATGTTCTTCGTAGACCAGTATTACATTTTTAACTAATGAAAACTCTGTATTAACCTTATGTAAATACAAGAAGTAAGAATTGGCTTCGTATTTCAAACATAGGGCGTGGTCTTCTTCATATAGAGTATTGACCACTATACATTGTTCTCTAGGCTGAAAACTACATTGTAAACTCTTTGGACCAGCGGTTTTTAACTTCACTGAAGTTGTGTGTATGTTTCCACTGTGATCTAGGAATATTAAACACTTGCCAGATATTATCACGTCCTGTATTTGAAATGTAGGTGTTAATGTTATTACTGCAGTCTCGAATTCTAGATTCTCAAACACGAATACTTGAAATTGATTCCAAAGTATTATTGTATTGTTCGAAGCATTGCAAGTTATATTCACGTTGTTTAGCACTTTTTGGTCACACTTAAAACATCTTCTTGCAACTTCATTATCATAGCTAATATCCATGATTTTATCCTATGTAATTTGTTTAATTTCTTACAATGCAAAGTAAATTATCTATTCGCGCCGTTTTAACTTTGTAAGACTTCTAAGACTTGTGTAGTTGTGTGTGACTTGACATTTGTTGACAAGTAAACACTTGTTGTGTGTGTGTGTTTGACTGACTTTGACCTTTTAATGTGTCTGTTGTGACAATGACATATCCGTTCAGAAATTCCATTTCTGTTTCTCAAGACATAATTTCTGGATAAATGCTTTAATTAGTAGAAGCCGTGAAAGCGTAACAAACAAACTCACTATCGCTTAGTATAGATTGCATATATACAGATAATAATTTTATTATTTGAATGAATAAAATACTAATCACGCAACGATCGAGTAGTTGTTCTACTCCATAACAGATGGCGCTGCATGCGGGTTTCACAACAAATAGACAAATTTTTTTAACCCTTAATTTGACGGATTTTTTTTATTATGTATGTAAAATCGTTACAGATTTCGGTTCTTAGTTTGTAGGAGACACTAGAAAAAATATCTGAAAAAATCTACCTATTTCAGTTTCCTGAAAAACCTACGTCCATTATACTGGACATTATCAAGTTCGTAAGAAACTGATGCACTCCAACCATGTGCAGTATACTTCCCATTGTCATAGAGAAAGAGTAAAAGAAGCAAGTGATTCTGTAGGAAAATAGTCATACTATTTTAGAAAATTAGTCACAGTTATATTGACTTACGCTTAAATCAGCGACTAGTAACTGTAGGAACTCCCAAAAACGTATAAGTACGAAGAACATAATAAGGTAAAATATTTTTTTTATAAAAATCAACTTTCAATTTATTCAAAAATAATTAGCCTTCCAGTTCTTAAAAATAATAGATCTTTGCCTATGAATTCAAAACACTATTGTTACTTATCAATCAAAACAATATTCGTCCATTTGCGTCAATTTGGCAAGGTAAGAAGACTTGGAATCAAACCTTCGCCAGCGACGAACGCGTTGAGGTAGGTATACCTTGCATATGCTTAACAGACACAGAAACGAATGGATTTTGAACCGCATTGTCATTTGCAATGAAATATGGACTCTTTTTGATAATCGTAACCGGTCATCATGTCGGTTAGACCACAGTTCAACCCCTAGGTAAAGTCCCAAACGAAAACTTACCTACCCCTAAAAAAGTCATCGTCACTGTTTGGTGGTCTAGTGCCGGTATAAATCATCAGTTTCTAACCAAATGACACCAGGATTACTGCGTATGGGTATTGTGAGGAACTGGACACAATGATGGAGAAACTCGCAAATCTCCGGCCAGCCTTGGTTAATCGTTCGACCTCGCTGCTCCTACGCAGCCTCTTATAGCACAACCCGCCAAATGCCAAATGCCTTTGAAGAGTTTGTTGGCTACGTACACCTGACTCCTTCAAGAAGGGCATTGAAAAATTACCACTGTGCTGGCAGAGATGCATCAATAGCATGGGAGCATATTTTGATCGATAGGAATAAAAAATATTTATATAAAAATGATTTTATCTCTCAATATGACGGCAATTTCATAGGTTAAGATTTCAGAAGCATTTTCAGGTGGCTCCAATGCTACCAAGCGATGTCCTCTGAAAAACAAAAAGTAGTGAGGTGTAAAACATTTTATAATGTATATATCTCTAAAAATATTATTGCTGGAAATAGCAAAAGTTTATTTTCTAATAATACGGAAAAGGGAAGAATACTGGACATAGTGTTTGGCAGTTACTTTATTAGTAATTTGACGACGGGAAGTATACTGGACATACAAATTGTAGACGTCGTAAAAACTAAATAAAATTTAGTAAGACAATCAAAATATTATGAGTAGCTTTCTGGGTATGTTATATTTAGTTTTCATTGAAATAACAATGAAATAAGCCATAAAATAATGAATAAAATGTAACTTACTGAAAGCCCGTACTGCGACTTCTTCCTCCGCCTCATTTCACTGGCGACTGCTCGTGTCACGTCAATGTACTCGCGGTGCTGATTTTTAACCGACTTCAAAAAGTAGGATGTTCTCAATTCGGTTGTTTTTTCCAATCCAATTTACGTGATTCTTCTTTAGTTTGATGTGGAATAGTTGCCATTTGGTCCCATAAAAGTTTAACATTATTTGGCCCAGTAGTTTTCATTTTATGATATTTTTTTTATTTTTTATATATTTATTTTTATGTTTGACCACGCATAACTTTTTTCCGTCCGATTTCGATGATTCTTTTTTTAATTGATAGTGTATACTTCAAATTTGGTCCCATATAAATTTCAAGAAAATATTCCACCCCTTAGGGCTGAAAATTAAGGGATGATAGATTTTTTTTGGTGTCGCCGTTTCGTAATTAATTTCTATGATGTAGGCACCAAAAAGCGAAAAAAAAAAATTTTTTACAAAAAAGCCATCGCCTTCAAAAAGCCGCCAACTTGCGAATTGAAAGTTATTTTTTATTAGCTTTTTATTAGCTTCACCTGTATGTTTGTATGTTTCTTTGTAACCGACTTCTTTGGGCGCGATTTTGACCCACTTTAAACGGCCAGATTTCGTTCAAACGTTGTAGATTTATCGAGGACCGATGACAATACACTAATTTGATAAAAAAATAAACCAAACTAAAAAGTAAAAAATAAATAATAGTTTAAAAAAACTAAAAACACGCTTTTTATAGAAAACCAAACTAAAAAATAGAAAATAAATTTTATTTTAAAAAAAGCGTGGGGTGCATGGTGTCAATAGTTATAAATATTTTATTGACAGATATGCAAAGCACCCCACGCTTTTTTTTAAATAAAAATTATTTTCTATTTTTTAGTTTGGTTTTCTATAAAAAGCGTGTTTTTAGTTTTTTTAAACTATTATTTTACCTTTTGAAGGCGGTTGTCTTTTTTGTAAAAAATATTTTTTAATAATGTAGTTGGATAGTTTAGGTTGCAATTATAGCACCTAGAAGTCTAGATATACGAACTATTTTGTAAGTAGATTTTTTTCAATTCAGTGGGAAGTATACTGTACGGCGTCAAATGAAGGCTTAATTTCATTTCGTTTCTTTTTATTACAATCCTCATGTTGTTGGGTATAAGACAAAATAAAACGAAGCGTTTTTATTAACATCATTCTTTACTCCACGAAACAAAAAAATTAAGTACACAGTGGTAATAGGAAGGTTTACCTACAACATGAATTATTACGGAAATGATAACAAATTAAGAAAATCCTAAAAATTTAAAACTTACAGTACAGTGCTCTTTAGATTATTTTATTAATTTTTAAAATTGAGAAACGGTTCGAAAGTGCCAATTAAGTAATTCAATTATTTAAAAAGAGCTCAGTTTATTAGCTTGGCTATATTTATAACGATCTTGCATTGATTTTTATTGAAACACAGCGAGCATTAAAAAAATATCTTGACTTTTTTTATTTCTTCAGTAGGTATACAAAAATATTTTGTTCTCTAAAGCCGCGTCCACATGTGTGACATTTCAGCGGACCAGACACAAAGTTTGTCATAAAATCGTATGCTTAGGAAATAAAATGAGGTAACACAAAATGGAACGATTCAATTTAGATTAAGTACTTATTTACAAAGAAAGGCTTTTTTTTACGGTAGGTTTAATATTTGTTACAACTTCATAAGACAATTTTCATCATAAGAATTTGCTTCGTAGGTACATTATGTTACGTTTTAAGTTTTTATTAACACAGACGAGTATATAAATGGAGTGATATTATTTAACGGCTGTTGTCTAGATGAACTGCTTGTGCAGACGTTAAAGGATCGCTATACACATAGCTCATTCGGTTCGGCATTCTCAATATAGCTTTGATAAAGTTGTATTGAAAACGAACCGACTGTGCTGACCCGCTTATTTGGTCCGTTTATAGCAGCCCGAATGTTGGGCTAGCCTATTCCGTATCATTTCAATCATTACTTCTGCGTTGTCATTTTTACGATTGTAGAACTTCAAGGAACACATTGAATAAAAATTCAATTAGTACTTAATTAATATAACAAGAGTCTGGAGTAAGAGTTAGATGTCGAATACTAGAATAACTTTAGAAAAAAACTAAATATTAGATGAATAGTAATTTTATAAGTATTATGTACAAGCCACAATAAATATTAATTAAATACTTAATTTTCGGGAACCCGTTATGGTATTTCCGCAATTAAAACTAATTGGCACACTTTCACATTGAGTCACTAGCAAAACTATAGCTAAGTAATTAAAAACTAAAGAGGTTTTATTCTTTTAATCTAAAAACAATTTTAAATCTTTTTTGTGAAAAACGATAAAACTTTCGTTCTAAAATTATTATTATTTACATTATTGATATGTGTCTTTATTGCGGTGAATGTGGAATATTTTACTTTTTATTAAAAAATATTCATTTTGAAATGACAAAAATCACTGGTGTCTGGTTGAGCTGAAAATTATTCGCTATAAATGCTTAAATTAACACTAGTGTTTATTCTAGACTATATGTACAGATTCTCACAATCATGAGTATTATAATTGCACTTTATTTGTATGCGGGTCGCCTTGAACGAAGATCATCATAAAAATAAATACGCAATCTCCTTGCATTCACTCATACGCACATTGTAATATAATTATGGCAGTTTTATTTCAATGATAATATATTATCATTAGTAACCTTGGTTGTTTGATTGGCACATTTGCCTTGATTTTACAATGTGCACAGTATTAACTTGGCAATCCATGGCAGCGTCTGCGAAGGCGAGTATCAAATTCAGTACTTATAAGTGTAGTTCCAAAGTCGCCTGCTGAGACATACAGGGCATACTGTATGGAACAGTGTACGCAAGAGGTTTGTTCTCGTTGCGCATGTTTCCGTGCTGCAGAGACCGACGTCATCGCCGACACGCATGTGTTACTTCTTGATGTCGGGATCCATTTTTGTTTTGTCCATTGATGATGAAACCATACCACTTTGAGGATATAACTTGTCTAAATGCTTGAGTGATTCGTTGAGGAAATTCTGGAATGATAATAATGGGCTGTTAAAGTTATTATTATTAAATAAAACAAATACAATTAAAACCCTACATAATTGGCAATACTGATATTTATAATTGTACGAAAATTATTTATAACTGTTTTGTTTGACGTTTGACAACGTAGGCGTAAATGATATTTAATAATCACTATTATACCAATAAATCGCTGTTTGTGTTATAACCTATTACATAGTCTCATTTTTGAATTTAGGTACTGTTAGACTTATATAATAATACAGAAATATTGCTAATGAATTCATATTATAACTTAATTTCTTAGCCATCGTGGTAAACATCTACATATAAGTAGAAAAATCTAGCTTACACTTAGTACTCCATTTACTAATCACTCCGTGTTCTAACTTAACATAAAACCGCTTACACACCTGGATAGCGGTCAACGCGGCTACGATGGCGGGTCCTCCGAAGCCATGCGAGATGAGCGAGAAATGTGTCAGATGGCGTTGTATCGCCGGCTCCAACAAATGCGGTGGCCGCGTATTACACAGCGGCGAGCGGTCCTGATTCAATAGGTCCATCAGTTCCTTTATAACCTGTGGAAATAGATGGGATGAGATAAGATCATCAAAGTCCAAACGAGCTTACTTTTTCCGGGAAAGAGATCTAATAACTGCGAATAACCGCGCGTCGGATCATTATTATCCGCTACTGCACCACATACTTAGTCTGGCCATAAATACTGTTACAATTAAAAATAAGAAAGATATTACATTTGAATTTGGAATCTGTCATTTTTATACGATTGTTCATTGAGTTTTCTAATTTTGGCGCCAATACATTGTACAATATTTTGCGATATTAAAATTAAGTGGGGTGAGAAAGAGAACCGAATCGGTGTGATTGCATTACACAAAGTTGGTATGGAGCCAAATGCAATTTTTAAAACTCTCCATACGCTTGGTATTAGTCAAATGTTGGTGTACCGGGCTATTAATAGGTACAATGAGACCTCCTCTGTTTGTGACAGAAAAAGATCTGGCCGTCCACGTAGTGTTCGTACGTAAAAGGTGGTCAAAGCAGTAAGGGAAAGAATTGGAAGAAATCCTGTCCAAAAGCAAAAGATTTTATATCGGGAGATGAAGATAGCACCCAGAACCATGTCGCGTATTTTAAAAGATGATTTAGGACTTGCAGCCTATAAGAGACGCACTGGTCATTTTTTAACTAATAATTTAAAAAAGAATAGGGTGGTAAAATCGAAACAACTGATGAAGCGGTACGCAAAGGGAGGTCACAGAAAAATTTTGTTTACGGATGAGAAAATCTTTACAATTGAGCAACATTTTAACAAACAAAATGACCGTATTTAAGCTCAAAGCTCTAAGGAAGCTTCCCAATTAGTCGACAGAGTGTAACGTGGGCATTATCCGACTTCAGTGATGGTTGGTGGGGTTTTAGCTACGAAGGAGTGATTGAACCATACTTTTGTGAAAAAGGTATCAGAACATCGGCACAAGTGTATCAAGATACCATTCTTGAGAAGGTAGTTAAGCCCCTTAACAACACCATGTTCAATAACCAAGTATGGTCCTTCCAACAAGACTCGGCGCCGGGTCATAAAGCTCGGTCCACGCAGTCTTGGTTGGAAGTAAACGTTTCGGACTTCATCAGAGCTGAAGACTGGCCGTCGTCTAGTCCCGATCTTAATCCGCTGGATTGTGATGTATGCTCAGTTTTAGAGAGTACGTCTTGCTATAAACACCATGATAATTTGGAGTCCCTAAAACAATCCTTACGATTGGCAGTGAAGAATTTTCCCATGGAAAGAGTGCGTGCTTCTATTGATAACTGGCCTCAACGTTTAAAGGACTGTATTGCAGCCAATGGAGACCACTTCGAATAAGCTTTTTATATTTTAAATTGTTTTATATTTATGTATTAAACTAACACACTGTAAAAGTAATAAATATTATTTGCAATAAAAAATTTTTTTTTCTTAGTTACAATATTTATGGCAAGACTAGTTATGTTTACGATATTGAGCTAAAAAAAAAATTCTAATTTTATTAATTTGTTAATATTTGTCCGCCGTTTGTCCAAAGCAAACATATGTATATTTTAACATCTTGAATTCTTGAATAGAATATACTTAATATAATTCATTTGCTCAGAATGTAGGTACATAATTAGTTGTTGCAATAGGTACACACAGAATCCTTGTAGGTACATGAATGCCAACTATTGTGTTTGTACACCTATGTTTGGACGAATAAAATTACCTATCTTATTTTATGTTTACCTGTTTAGTGGCCTGTAACAAGTCCCTCCTGCGCCGCGAGTCGTGTTCGGCGTACTGTCGCGCGAGGTACTCGGCGAGCGCCCGCGCGGGGAACTCTGTCTCACACACGTAGCCGAAATCGCGCGCTAAGTGCACTGCTTCCGCTGTAGACGACATATAAGTATTGTAGATAATCAAGGCTTGAAATCTGCACTTAAAAGATGAACAGTTTGTTTGTTTGAAGGTGTCAATCTCCGGAAATACTAGCCCGATTCTGAAAAATCTTTCGCTAATAGAAATTACGTTCATTATCATCAGCATCTGCCTAGCCTTTTTCCAACTATGTTGGGGTCGACTCCAGTCTAACCGTATATAGCTGAATATCAGTGTTTTACATGGAGCGACTGCCTATCGGACTTCCACAATCCAGTAACTGAGTAACACGATACCCTTGGGTAAGAGACTGGTTGGTAGACTTTCTGGCTTCTGACTTAACCTTAACTCTTAACGACTGCCAAAGATCTACAAATGACAGCCGGTATCAACGGCTTTAAGTGATTTCTTAAGTCTGTTTGTTAAGCTTTCACGATGAAACACCTGAACCGATTTTGATAAAAAATTAGTACCATGAAGATAGCTTGAACCCTGGGGAAGAACATAAGCTACTTTTTAATCCGCAACTCCGGCTGCATCCGCGATAAACGACATTCACGCGGTCGAAGTCCCGGACAAAAGCTAGTAATAAATAAGTCTATTTGTTAAGATTGGCCAGCCCCCCAAGAAATTAGTGAAAAATTGTGATTTTGAAACCGAAACTAAGAAATGACGACTTAAAAGTGTATTTGTAAATGGAGATTTTGCACTAGATTACTTTCTAGCATCAATTCTGTTACCTAATCAGTGATAAATATAAGATTTATGGCATTGACAAATCAGTACATAAATAATTGAAAGCAAATTAGCAGTTAGGAGGTTACAAATCACAATTGACCTAATTAACACAATTTGTCCAAGTGTCTGTCATAATCTTTAGGTTTATAGATGTTCAACTTTTATTAAAATGTACCTACATTTTAATAAAAGTCCAACTTTTATTAAAATGTAGGTATAATTTAACGTCTATTTAAAACGTCTTTTTAAATAATTGAACAGTAAGTTACGTAGTTACAAATCTTGAAAGTAAAATCCAAGAAAAATATGAAAAAAAAATTCTAAATTCAGACTTAGGTATTCAAAGGATTCTAAAGTAAGTAACTTCTTTTTTTTTAAACCTTAAAATATTTTAAATGCGAAAGTTTAAGTACAGTTTTCTTTAGATCTACTTAAGTACAGTTTTCTTTAGATCTATTTAAGTACAGTTTTCTTTAGATCTATCTAAGTACAGTTTTCTTTAGATAATACATAATAGCTTTTGCCCGCGACTTCGATCGCGTGGAAGTCAAAGTCAAATCCGTCTCCTAACTATAAACCACCTACCTGCCCGGAACAAAAATTTTTGTACCTTGTTTTCGAGATTTTGTGTTTAGTCAGTGTGTGATCTTTCGTTCCTTTTATAATAAAACTAGCGGGCCCGCAGACGTGGTCCTGCCCTTAAAATAAAAACGTCCTATAACTCGACTGCAGCGCCACCTACCGGGTCCAATTGTGAATCTAAACCATTCTCGAATTCACTGGGACACACACAAAATTTCATCACAATCGATACAGCCGTTTAGGAGGAGTTCACTTTCATACACACGCACAGAAAATTTTTATGTATAAGATTGGCTGATGTCCGTAACTTCGTCCGCGTGATTGTCGGTTATTATGCGCGGTACCTACCTTAATTTTTTCTAAAATAAAAGTAGCCTGGTTCAGCAATGTGCCAGTGAAAGTCTCGTCAAAATCGGTCCAGCCGTTTCAGCAACTAATCGGAATAAACAGACAGACAAAAAAAAATACGAGTGTGCTTTTAGACCACACGACTGAAGTAAAACTTCTTTAGCTCCATCTAGTATATGTATGTATGTATCCGTTTGCAACTGACTATGAGAGAAAGAAAATGTGTACTCGCACCTCTCTTGCCCCTACAGTAATATACGAAATGTAACTCTCTCTCTTTCTATCGTCACTAACTTATATCTCCCTCTCAACTTCCGTCCGCCTCGCCCGATCACCCCTTTCCTAACGCTTTAGTCACGCATTCACCAGCTTACTCCCTAAGTCAAGGGTGCGTAAAGAAGTTTTACTTCAAAAACATTTAGATTTTTGTACGTATACTTTCATATTATTAAGTTATAGCCGTACAGATCGATCGGTCACAGGTTAAGCTACGCTAGCCGCGGTCGGTCTATGGATCGGGGTCCCTTTCATACCGAGTTCCCTCCGTACCTCGGAAAGCACGTAAAGCCGTTGGTCCCGGCTGTCATTTGTAGATATTTGGCAGTCTTTATGGGTAGTCAGAAGTCAGAAAATCTGACAACCAGTCTTACCAAGGGGTATCGTGTTACTCAGTAACTGGGCTGTGGAGGTCCGATAGGCAGTCGCTGCATGTAAAACACTGGTATTCAGCTGCATCCGGTTAGACTCCCCCAATATAGTTGGGAAAAGGCTCGGCAGATGATGACTTTCATATTATTATGCTGCATAAAAACCTGTTATTTTGACATTACAAACATACACTTCAATTTTATGTATTTGTATGTTTGTATAGATTAAGATCAATTAGGTTATGGAGTAAGGACTTCAGGAGTAGGGGATCATTTACCTTCTACTAAAGATGTGAGGAGAGTAACATTGGCAGCTTTCCGTCGCCCAGCCGGTAAGTTGAGCCCAATCTTTTCCAATTTTTCACGAAGTAATCTCCCACCATTTTTGCTCTTCGCTCTGAAAAATTAAATCGTTTTAAAACTTTTGCTGCTGTAATTATGAGGTTTAATTGGCTTAATATCTAAGTAAGGTGGTCGCAGATTTGAGTTTAGGTACAGCTATAGGGATTAATGAGATAAGTCTGGTTTGAAAACGCCTAGGCCTGCGGTGTTTTGACATTGGAGTAAATGATATGGTGCGTGGAATTGCGATGCATTTTTCCGCCTCTATTTTGCCCTTAGCCTTGTAAGACGTCAAAACCTAAATAATTAAGTGTAGAGCCAGGGTTACCATTTTTTTTTCGCTGTTCCTGCCATTTTTTGGGTAAATTCTGCTAAACCTGCTAAACCTCCTTATCGTCACCCTTATGACGCGATAACCAAGTGGAAAACAAAGGATTTTGTTCCCATTCGCTCCGGTAAATAATGCAAAAATCCTGCTGTAGCTTAAATTTTACTCTTAAAAATGCTAAAAAAGCAGGGTCCTGCTAAAAATGGCAACCCTGGTGTAGCCTGAATTAATTATGTACAAAAAAAAATACATAACTTCGGTGTGCATGTTGAACCTATATCCAATTGCAAGTAAAAAAATAAAGTAGCTACCTCTTTTGTTGTTCGGTCACATGTCAGTCAATAGTACTGCTACTGACCGGTAGATGGAGCTACCGATAACCTATCGATTACCGTCAAAATTGTAATTCGTGATTGACGCATAGAAAGTTGAAGAAATAATTTGGTTTGAGATTTTTTTTCTCCAATTGGTACGGAATAGGGCTGGTAATCGAATGATTTGTATCTTTCTGGCGGTAAAAATACTTTGGTTGTTTCGTTCGGCATTAAAAATGGCTACCAGTATTAACCGCTGTGAAATAAAAGCTCGTTATCGAAATTGTTTTCGATAAACTTTGATGAAGTTTATGAATAAAGTTCAAGATTGCCAGTTCGCTCGTTATGTTATGATTAATTAATCGAATGTTGACTGATTGGGCGTTCCCATTATTTGACAGGCTGTTGACAATTTGAATTGCAGGTGAAAGAAAAAGTTTCGTTTAAGAATATTTTAATTTACAAATTTCCCTTCTTGCCAGTTTATTTTCACTAATTACTATGCTACTAAGTACCAAAGGTAACGGTAGGCAAGCCATCTAGATTAACTCTGTTACTTTTATTTTACATATTATTTAGGTAGACATAATAATATGTAGGAACTTATACTTGGAATGAAACACTGTTTTTCCAGCATTTCATTATCATTATCAACATCAAAATTTAAGCTGAAAGACGTTCACTGCTAGACATAGGTCTCCCCCAAGCGTCGCATGTAGATAGGTGTGATGAGCAGGGAGGCCGGGGTTCAAAGTGCCGGGGGTAGGTTGTTCCGATCCGAATAGTTCCGCGAAGAAAAGAGATAACAATTGGTGTAAAGTGCGTCGCGAAACGTCATACCGTTGTGCTATTGCATCAGCCATTTTCGTGACGCTGCGTCGGCGTGTGAGAGAGGTAATCGATTAGTGGCACATAAACATCACGTAAGTAAATATTTTCATCCTTTAACTTTTTGGTCTATATCAATCAATTTTCTAGCTATTTGTGAGTGACTTGCTATTATCAGTGGGGCAAACTATAGAGAATTTCTTTTTGATATCATTCTAGGCTTTTTATAACCTATTCTTTTATAATTGGAGGTTACTTTGAAAATGGGATTTGGGGTTCATAGTTCCTTTGATATGGGGCTAGTTGTTCCGCGGAACAACGTGCCCCGTAAAGAAACACGTAAATAATAAAGTTAATACTTTGTTTTAGGATGAGAAACTATAAACGGAAAACCGAACGGGTCAAGATTTCGACTGACCTTTTGCAGCGGGTAGCTGATGCTGTTATTAAAGACGGTCGTAAACGTCAGACGGTAGCTCGGGAACTAGAGATATGTCATATGACATTATTTCGCTACGTCAAAACGTTGAAGGCCGGTATAACACCAACTGTGGGTTACTGTTCTAGACAGGTGTTCAACCACGACATACTGACAGCAAGAATAGACAAGTCAGTACAGTTTGTCTATTCTTCCTGTCAGTATGTCTATTCTTCCGTAGACATAGCGTGGTGTTGCTACGCGTGTAGGAGAAGACATTGGCGGATTATTTGTTAAAATGTATTTCGTCAAGTGTAAGAGTTGGGTTCATTCAAAATGCCTGAAAACTAAAGATATTCATTTCTATGTTTGTCCAAATTGTAATTCTGACGACGAATCCTCTTTATAATTATTTTTTAAGCTCTGCGAGACTGAAATAACACTATTACTGAAGTAAACTATTAATTATAATTATTGATCAGTAAAGTGAATCCTATGAGACTGAATAAAGAAAGTGTAGTTGGAAATGTTAAAATTAGTTGATTTTTGTTTTTGTTTTAAGTAAAATTTGTTTTTTTTGACTAAGAAACGTTGTCAAAGTTGATTAATAATATAGATGTTTATTAGTCTTAAGCCCTAATATTAATAGGTCGCATTACATTAGTAAGAATGGTTGTGACTATTGTTTTTTTTTTCATTAGAGTCTGTTTGTTGAAAATATGTCAAAAACATTAAGATTTTGTACTATTACTGTATTCATATTATAAATGAAACTTTCATAAATATTCAGTAAATGCGCCTTATTTATTTTATACATACCTTTCCAACTAATATTACCTTATCAATGATTAGAGTTGACAGCGGAACTACTTACCTCAACTGAGGAACAACCAGCCCCTTTGTGGGGCGAGTTGTTCCTTGTCGACTTGCTACAGAAAAATGGTCCTGAGCCAAAATATATTATTATTTTAATGAATTTGACCATACAATTTGAAACTAGGATAAAATTTGCATCTATTTATATAGGAATCATAGATTATAAATCTTTCTATTAAATCCATATTGCGTCCTACTCCAAAATCGGACCGTTGAACCCCGGCCTCCCCCACTTGTGTTTGCCTTGAGTCTGGGTGTTGTTTATCTATATATAATGTATGCATTTAAAAAAAAATGTATTTGTGTATGTATATCAGCTGTTGAAAAAGTAATGGTTGATCAAATGCTCAGTCATTTTAACTGTCACAAAATTTTACATGATCAACAGTATGGTTTCACCAAAGGACGTTGCATTACTGACGCCGATGTCACCTTAATCAAGCATATATTTAAGGCTTGGGAGGATTCGCAGGATGCTATTGGTATCTTTTGCGACCTCTCCAAAGCATTCGATTGCGTGAATCACGAAACACTACTCTTAAAGCTTGAGCATTACGGACTGGGTAAACTAGCGCTTAGCTTAGTAAAATCATATTTGACTGATAGACTGCAACAAGTTCAAGTAAACGGTGTAAATTCATCGGGCTTAAAAGTAAAATGGGGGTACCGCAGGGCTCAATATTGGGTCCGTTCCTCTTTTTAGTTTATATAAACGATTTACCTTATTTACTGAAAAATCAACCACAAATGGTGTTATTTGCTGATGATGCTTCCTTGATTTTTAGAGTTAATAGACGGGCACAGCACCATGACGATGTAAATGACGCTATGCTTAAGGTTCATAATTAGTTTACTGTAAATAATTTAGTATTAAATGAGAAGAAAACTAAATGCATACGATTCGCTTTACCGAATGTTAAAAGTAGTGAATGTAACGTTGTATTGAATAAGGATATACTTGAATTCGTCGAAAAGACTGTTTTCCTAGGGATTACGCTTGACTCAAAGCTGCAATGGGGTCCTCACTTAACATCTCTTGCAGGGCGGTTGAGTTCGGCCGCTTACGCTGTCAGAAAAATCCGGCATTTGACAGACGTGGATTGCGCTAGGCTAGTATATTTTAGTTATTTTCATAGCACATGTCCTACGGTATCTTGCTTTGGGGGCGGGCTGCAGATATTGATTCTATTTTTATTCTGAAAAAGCGGGCTGTCAGAGCCATCTATAATCTCAGCAGACGCGAGTGTCTAAGAGAATTGTTTAAACAGTTTAACATCTTGACGGTACCTTGTCAATACATATATGAACACATTATGCATGTTCGAAAAAACCTTCATCTTTTTAATAAAATAAGTGACAGACATAGTGTTTATACTAGAAATAGGAACAAATTAGATCAGCCAAGTTTCAGATTGTCAAAAGTTCATACTTCTTTTATGGGGTACTGTGTAAAATTTTATAATAAAATACCTCTTGATATTTTACAACTAAATGAAAGACAATTTAAAACATGTATTAAACGCACACTGTGTAGACAAGCATATTATAAATTAGAAGACTACATCAATGATAAAAATGCTTGGCTAAATGCTGGTCCTGCTCCACAGGCAGTTTAGGGAATTTCCTAATTGGAGGAATGTTGTTACCTACCCCTTTCTTTTATTAACATGAGTTACGAGTATCGTTATTACTATACACAAATATATTTTAATTACTTTATCGACATTTTACAAACATTGGAAACCTTAGTTTTGTATAATTTAGCAGCATTATTTCAATTTTGGTAATGTGAGTACCATGGAGCCATATATTAAGTAAATTATTATGTATTTGACATAAATGAGCATGGCGGTTGAGAGAATTGTCATGCTCACTCAAATGTCTCGCTGGTGGTGGCGCGTGTGTTGCATCATTCAGCTCCCTCTAAAATGGTTGAGCTGAATGATGCTGATTCACGCGTCATGTTCGTGAACGGGCGCTGTCAGTAGAGATTGGTCAACTCTTAACTGCCATGGTTTTTATCTTGATTATTATTTATATTTTGTTTTTCTAGATTACCTTCATTGTTTTCACATATAGAAGCAACAAGAATAATGTAAGCAGTACTTTGTAAAAACGTGTTTTTAAAAGAGTGTCCGTGGAGTTTCTTGCTCGTTCTTCTCCATAGAGACCTACCTACGTTTTGGAACGAGCAACTAGCTTCAACTTTCTGACTAACTGACCGACTCCTTGACAATTCAAAAGTGCCTGTAAATGGTTTAATTGAAATAAATGCTTTGACTTTGACTTTGACTTTGAGCTGTCTGAGGTCTGACACCCATATGATGTACAGGTTACCTATCCCTAGTTTGGGGTGAGATGGCCGTGTGTGAAAATGTCCCGATATATTTTTATTATTTTTATTCTTACAACCGTTCAATTTTTTTTCTAATATCCTTGTTCTTGAAATTGAATTATTTATCAACTTTCGTTGCTGACCGTGAAGCTAACCATTCAATCACTCAATAAAAATAAGTGGACAGATCTATTACTTTTTACAATAAACTTCCGAAATAAAAAAAAAAAACAAAATTCTTCGATCAAATCCGCAGTCTCGTTAAATTCAGATAGGCATAATTTTGAGGAACGACGTCGTCGGGCCCCCTCGGTGTATCGGGCTGGTATGCGAACGAATTCCTAAGAAATTGTTATTGGTTATTAGTTTAGGATGTTTCGTAGTATATCGTTTGCAAACATTGGACGTATTCTGCATGCATGAATGCCAGTAAGTAACAGATATTGTTGTAACAGGTATTGTCTAAAGATATTTAATACATATGTACAAAATCTTGGAAGTCAAAATTTACTAACTTCTAATATTGTAGTTTCGATTTGAGACTTTGCAAAAACGAAATATTCATTCATTCTGTCCAATGAATTCGGACTAGTGTGATCCGAGTGCACATCTCCTGTAAAGAACTGCTAAACGGTTAGTTGACAATTCCCGTGACCCAAGGGCTGGCTTGGACAAAGTCTGACATCCAACGTGGCAATGCCGCCAATCTCTTGGGCACTCTTGGGAATTTTTAATGCCACTTGATATTATTTTGATTGTTTTAGTTATTTGTTATTAGTCATGGGACATTGTACCATACCAAAGCTAATAAGTTTATAAATACTATTACACATTCTGAGATTTACATGCCAATAAATAAAATAGATTTCCATTCAATACAATATAACTGGTAGTCCAGATAGAAAGTGTTTCTTTAGGTTAGGTACACACTTAGAGATTTATCTACAAAATAAAAGTTACTCTAAACCAAGTTTTGTTGTTGTTGAAGCCAACAGACCGAATAAATTTAACGTTTAAGAATTAATTTTAATTGGCCAACAAGAAGCCGCTAAGCTTTACAGATTAAGTATAATATGATCACTGACCAATGATTTTACTATTTCTCATTTACACAATGGTTGAGGTGAAAATAATCACAATTGTAATTAGACAGCACCGTTATTTGAGTTTAATATTTTCACACGTTCGTTTAGACAACAACAAAAGAAGAGAGAATCATCCGCACGGCTAACGAGCCAAACAATGAATTTGAATTTTTGAATTTAGAATCAATGAAAAACTAAATCGAATGAATCGACAGATTGGAAAGAGGACTAATGGGCATCGAATATCGAGTATGTATCGGATGCTCAAGTATCCGATTAAAGAGATTATCAATCAGATACATACGCGTCTTTGATTCAAGTACGATAATTACGACCAAAAGATACCGTTCACTGATTTCTCACATGTGTTATTTACTGTGGCTCTATAAAGGCCATATATATCAAATTGACATACGAATTAAACTTTTGAGTAATCGATATTTTAGCTTTTACCAACTGCAAAGAAATTCCGACTGAATGCGACCGCGTATCAATGAATGCAAGATCATTTCATCTCCAATTACCGAATCGAGCATATCGATATGAAAAATAATAAAAATAACTCTCGTATCGTAAAGCGGCGGATCCATTAATAATACGCGATTGATTAAATCAAAATGGCGTTTCTACTTACGACACAATGAGATTTTAGAATTTCGAAATAATCGCGTCTGCGGCATAGCCGCATAAGTGTGTTTTGACAGCATTTCTTTTGTGGAAAGAGAAGTTGGATACGAAGGTTTTACGAGTGATTAATTTCATATAGATTTTGATTTGAAATGGACACACTACACTTTAGTTGTACCTACTTATAAACCTTGTTTTTATTAAATAGCATAATGGTTTGCGCTAAGTAGCGCCAACCATACTTACTAGTCCAATTAACCCACCAAGGGTTAATTGGACAGAACATACAAGTACTTACCTACAAACAAAAACATTTTTTACCTGAAAGTGACAAATAAATAAAAAAATAAAATAAAAATAAAAACATTGTAGGCAATTTAATTAAATTACTTAAACGTAAAAAATAACAGGATTTTTGAACATGTAAACTAGTCCTGTCGACTCTACTCTTAGTTTCTCGTAAATTTACTTAATATTAATGTAATTACCATGTAAGGAGACACCGCGTTGAGAATGTGAAATATTCAAGTCAATGTGTACAGCAGCCAGCCTGAGCCAGCTGCCGGCTTCCCGCCATTACACGGTGTTACCATCGTATAAATTATTTTCTAAAGCCGCAATGTTGGCTGCATGGCGTTTTGACAACGCAACCATTGGCATGTAATGACGGCAATTAGGGCGACGATGATGCGCTGTTTATCGCGTTCTAAATTTAATAAAACTAGTGGCCTGTGACATGTATTTATTGTGCTAAACAAGGTTTTGTAAAGTTCGAAGCATAAAACTTTTTTAGTCTCTCATCGAGCTCGAACCATTTCAATATTTCAACAATGCCCTAATTTAAATCCTAGCATTTCGACGATCACGTACAAACTAGGATGTGCTTAAATGACCTCATAAGTTGGATAGATAGTCATTACGGCTTCCTTTTGTGGAATAATTGGATTTTTTATTAAATCATGACCGGACAGTTTTTTGCTGAAACTTGCGTGTTTTTGGCGCACACTTCACACTGAGTGCTTGAATCCGACTAAAATATAACTTATGCGTAAGGTACCTATCTACGGATAAACAAAAACGTTATTTAATTTTGTCAAGTGTCAAAAGAAATTTGCGTCTCAGTGAACAGGTTTACGCGTAAGATTATGAAATAAAAAAAGAACTCTATTAGAAAAGCAAAAACAAGTAGCAAAAACGTAACTAGCTACTTTTAACGTAACGGTGTACGTATAGCAAGATATGATTACAATGAGATATCTAGAAGTAATACCCGATAATTATATTCAATAAACATATAAAGGAAACGGCGTTTTGATACCAGCCCACATTCAACCACGAAGCAACAAAAAGCGCACAGCGTAAGTAATTTGAGCAGTATTTACGGGTTCCGTAATTTAAATAAACTAGTTACTTGAATATTCAATTACATGGTTTTTTACACTTTTGGTCGATTATGTAGGCAGTTTAAAATTGTCTTGTTTCTTAATTTTATTAAGCAATGCTAATTTTATGAGGCTAAGGAGCATTGGAGCTAAACAATGTAACGTGCAGAAAAACATTAATTGATCTTTATTTATATGTATTTGGCTCAAAGGTATTTCATTAAGGTATTTTGAGATATTTTAAAATAATTATTAAGCACGAAATCTCATAATCATTTTTAATTCAAAATTGTATCAGTTTTCCTAAGGTGCTATGGTATGTGAAAAACGATTATTTTATGGTATTAAGGGATAGTGCAAAGGTAAAAGTACCCTAAATATCTTAATAACCGCTAACCAAAACGGTTCGATAAAAGTCAAACATGTCTTTATAACTCACCGCAAACTGTACAGTGTTGCCAGAGCAAAAAATGTAATAAATAAGCAACCGCACTAGCGGAACAAGACCATGCCACGTAATTCAATATTATGGCCGGTTGGCGGGTGATGAGAATTTGTCTTGTAATTACCTAATATTTATTATGCATACAGTAATTATCATTTTAATTAAATTGGATCATCAAATATGTTACGCAGCTGTAGGTGGTACAGACCTACAATCGTTAATCAGTTTTTTTTTTTGAGAGGCAACGCGACATCAGGTCTTTTGTAAATGTGAGTTTAATTGAGGGTGTAAGATGTTTGATATTGTATAACATTTTGTAAAATTGAGTAAGCTACATCTTTAATTAGGCATCTCAAAAGATTACGGTAGGAAACCTCAGAACAGTACCGTCATTTCATACAGACCTATGTTCAAATCTATTTTGCTTAAAGATCTATAGAAAACTTCTCATCTCTTACCTTCTGAGCACACCACCAAGGAGAGAAGCGTTGAGGCACTCAGGGGGTGATAGTCTTCTCTGTACCTCGGCCACCGTCACCTTGTACTTGCTGGTGGACGAAAGTAGTGACAGTCGACCAGGGACAGAGCAGAACACGTCGTTGGGCGCACACGAACCGGTACCACCAAGACCATCGCGGCCTTTCATTGCTGGAAGGAAGGATAAGTTTAGAAAAGGTCAATTTTTCTGGAAAATTATGAAATAAATATTTGTGACTCTTGGAAAAGAAAACTTGCTGAACCTGTGTCATAAGCCCACGATACTATTCCCAACCACTGTAATTCCTGAAAGCCAGAATCAACAGTGGCGACCATCTAAAAAGCGCCGAGGCAATGAAGTTTGGCAAATCCCAGAGAAACGATTCAACTATCTTGGACCCCGCAACGCTATTAATCAGAAAAGAACAGCGGAGTCTATGCCATAAATTCCTATCATCTGAATTTATGTGTGTATGCTTAGGTATCGTGATAATTCTCGCGACCTTATTCTTGTTTATTTGGAACCTTATTGGACTTGGCAGTCTTCAGAATCGTTAAGTACTAAGTAGCATTTAATAAATCATTAAACCATACATCCAACAGTCAGTGTACCATTTACCGACATATCGATTACATCCTGTATTAAGATTTCCAACAGGAAATTGTATTTGGTTAGGTATTTGTACAGACACCAGCACATCAAACCATACCAAACTGTCAAATGGTCCCAATTGAATATGAACCTTATTTTTTTAAAATAAAGTTGAAAATCTATTAAATAAATTTGACAGATTGTTGTAGCTTATGTGCTGGCCGCTGTACTTCTTTCATTAACAATGATAGCAGGTCAACTTTTACTTTACTGTTTGATGAATAGATATTGCGAACAGTATCATAATGGGCCATCATTATACGGTATAGATATTATGGTTCAATATATCAATTTACCATGCGAGGCGTTTCTTAAATATTAATTCTGATTAAGTAATATAAGGAATTTATTTGAGATACTTTCAGAGAAGATTTTTTAATATCACAAGCGGACACAACTTCTCCTTTGATCTTACTTTCTTCAGCGTATAGGTAGATACGCAAAAAATATCACGTTTTAAAAGAACCGCTACACTAAGCATGCAACCATACAAAAATTGGAGTGATTACAAAATCCTCGGCTTCAAATATCAACAATAGTGCCACTAACAATCATTGCCACGCCCCAAACATGAACCCAGCGTGATCTCTATTCTCATTGTAATATTTCTATATGGCAACCCTAATACAATAAACATTAGTATATCATTATGTTGGCACCATACTGGCTATTTAACACCCCGCGTTCTTGTAAGTACAAAAAGTTAAAGGTGCACACGCTTATTACCGGCCAATTATGTTTTTGAAAAACCGACGAACCATGGGACTTACATGTCGTTTCGTAGTTTTACTAACTTTATTAAAGGAATAAAATTTGTGATATTAAAAAGTATGTACCTACAGTTTTTTTTTTCAAATAGAAAGTTAGCAGTTAATGATAGTACTAATACTATCCTGGGGTGCAAAAAAATGGGGTTATACCTAAAGGAACTGCATTACTAAGGTACTCAAAAAATCAATAGGTATGATGTTGCTGGGTTGGCTTTATTTTTAAATTAAAAGAATGGTCTACCAATTATCTTCTACATATATAATAATAAAAATGAATCGCTGTTCGTTAGTCTCGCTAAAACTCGAGAAGGGCGGGACCGATTTGGTTAATTTTGGTCTTTAAACATTTGTAGAAGTCCAGGGAAGGTTTAAACGATGAGAAAATTGAAAAAATAATTAACAGGTCTATCGGATCAGCTAGTCTCTAATAATCATTCAAATTAAAAATGGACGATCCTAACGACATTCCGCAAAGAGTTGAATCAAAAATCAAAAAGTCATTTCCAAAAACGAATGCTACCTATTCAAATATCGATTGATTGATCGATACTTTTATTTATTTGATATTGATTCATTCGTCCGATGAATGAGATGGATTTTTTTTTACAATCTACTTAGAAAAATCGATACACCTTCTTGATAAGTGCGGTATGAAGTCTAATTACAGTTTTATCTTTAGCGGGTCATCTTAGACGAGTGTAACAATAAAATATTTGATATGTTAATAATGTGTAAGTTCTTTTATCTGATGTTCGCAATTTAAATTACATATGGAGGCACGGTCAGAGAATTAAGTGAATAATTTTACGTGTTTTATCTTTGGTTATCTGCAATAAATTGAGGAAGTTACCGAGCAGATGGTGCTTATCATGAAAACTTATTGACTCGTTTGTATTTCTGATATTATGTTGGCATTACTTTTACATGTAATCAAATTACTTTATCTGCAGCACAAATTAGTTACTTTATTTATTTTGTTAAAAAAACATTTTAATAAAACAAATAAAAGAATAAAGGAATGTAATTAATAAATTAAACTTATTGCAGATAATTAATCGAACCGTTATTTTGATATTCGAATAATTAACTACAATTATATCTAGCGTCACAAAGGTTACAAAAACTTCGACATGGCAAGGAACCCTGCATCCTCAGACCAATACTTTTTTATTGGTCTCTGAACCTGCATCTTTCACGCATGGTCGAAATTAAAATATTTCTAAACTATCAAATCGTGTCATCTTATTGTCATCACATCACCTTATTGCTATGGCAACACAATAAATAAATAAAAGAAACTGTGCGGTCGGGGGACCCCCGTAAAGAACGAAGTTCCTTACAATGATATTATATTAGAATATCATTGATAATATATCACGAGCAGGCGAGTGCGCCGCAGCGGCTCGATACACGCACACATACACACACGCATTTCGTTACGTGATGATTTCTACTATTTCGCTCTACCCGTAAGCCGCGTTAGGAAACTTCGTTCCAAAACTTCGTTCCAATAAAATAAAATAATTATCAATTAGCATACACATACATACTCAACCTATGGAGTGAAAATATCCACAGAGATCCGGGCATGAGGTCATTCACTTTAGGTACCACATGCCGCGAAAGTTATTAAAAATACTGTGCGACAATAATTACTGAAAAATATTTTTTATAGGTACTCATATTACTTTTATACTTACTTTTTAATAGTGGAAGGTCAGTCATGAACCCCGTGGTGTCATCCATGCCAGCGTTCTAAAAAAAACAATGAATTTCAAATTTCGTTTTCGACGGGCAATCTTGCGCGTGTTTGGAATAATGTATTTAACTGATTTTAATTTTAATGTAGTTTTTCAGCATGATTATGAATTGAAAGCAATAGGATTTAAATGAAGAAGGATAAAGGATTGAACATAACATTTCTTACACTTTGCTATCATAAGAAAATATAATTATTAAATACATAGGTTTTCTTGATTTCCTCAAAGTATTATTATTACAATAAGGAAAAATATGAACATTCCGACATTCCACGCTGGAGGAAGAACATTTTAATTTAGTAAGCTTATTATTAAATTCCTTATTGGACTGGGCGCACATATTTCTTAGATATTGAATGTCTATCAAAATATCGACGACGCGAGGGTGAAATTTTAAATACATAAATAATTGGCATTTCTAATATTGCTTGAATACAAAAATGACTCCCATAACAATGTTGCATACGTAAGTAATAAACTTGTTCCAGCAGTAAAAAGAAATGTTTGTTACAAGGATAAAATTCTTAACAAAAAAATTGTTCATGGGTGTAATGTAGTCTATAGCATAGAAATTAGACACGTTCTTTTTTTGAAAATTCAAATACATCATTGGCCATCATGCCATCAATAGAATACACAACTGCCAGGCTGCCAGGTTCGACCGTTTTCTGGTTATTCAATAGTGGCTAGAGTACCGCTTCAAAGCAGTGTCAATGTTTTGAAGAGCTAATTACGTAGAGAGTATAGATAACGTACTATCTGCAACTATCGGGGCTAGATAAAGCGCTTTCAGCTGGTCAAGCGGATGGTTTTGCTTCAATGAATATTCTTACCGGCGTTTCTTCAGCGGAGTGCAGCGCATGGTGTAGGGCCAACTCATGTTGTTCCCGAGCTCCATAGTCTGCCCGCCGTTCACCTCCACCATAACTGAACCCGCCGTGTGACAACTGCGCAAAAATGATGAAGATTAATATTAAAAAAGATTCTAGTTGGAAGATATCTAATGACGATTTGGACCAAAGAGTTTTCGTCTCGCCTTACGACTTCATGTATGATGTATGAAAAAGGTTTATCAAAATAATATTGAAAGACAAGGATTTAATATAACTATAGTATCAAAAACTTCTAAAGTAAAATATGGGTTCTCACTCTCAGTCTGAAGCAATAACGCTTTGTCAAATAATTTCAAAAATATTTGAGAAAGCTTTTCGTAAGCTGCCATTTAATCGCGTCTAATGTCATCGAGTCTTCCTGCCGGCGATCAGCCACTATTATATTGAATGACCCGCTCTACGAAACCGGCACATTACTAGCGAGTAGCGGCTAATCTTCTAAAGTGATCCCATCCCTAACGTCTTCGTTTGAACCTATTGTTGGATGAAAAATATTGTTGACGTTGGTTCAGAAAAAAAGCAATAGGTACTCGATACAAGTTCGAATTTTGAATGAGGTTTGCAGACTACAATACGAGTATCTAATATGAAAGATGTGTTTTTTTATGGCAAATAGTAGATTATATTGTTTTTATTTCTATGAAGAAAATATCATATAATTAAAATAGATACTTAAGTAAGTATATAAATCTTCTTGCCATTTATGTTGTTTTTTAATTAGCTCAATGACTACAAAAACCAAAGCAATATTTTTGATCAATTGACTATTTTGGACAAATCAAGATAAAGTGCCTATTTATGACAATAAAAAACTTGAATAATGTCAGATGATTAAAATGTCAATTTTTATTTATGACGTGACTGATATTTGACCCCGTTAAAATATGTTTGTTCATTTATTACGATGTCAATATTAAAAGGATTATTATAACATTGGAGTAGTACATAGGTAAACGTAATTTAGAGGTTTCATTGAAGACTATATATTCTATATTTGTCCCATGGAAACATGCAGTTTCCATGGGACAAATATAGAATTATGTTAAAAAAAAAACCATTTACACATTGTTTAAAAAATAACAAACTAAGTATTTCATAGAACCAGGTTTTCAAAACGGTATATCAAAGAAGTTTATTTAATTATTAATCACGTTTATCAAATTTCGCAGTAAACTTAATATTTTACATTATTATTAGACACATAATTGCCAGAAGGATCGCATCGGTGGAAAATTATTAATATTATTAACATAATCAGTAAATACCCGCGAAGGGTGAACTATGCGAAGATACTTTTGCGAGGGGTAACTTGGGGAAGGGGGAAGCGCATAGTTTCCTACTACACTATGGTGCACATCGATCTATTTAGTGGGGACATTCTTAGGAAATGTACTGTGATTTGCTTACACATGATTCGTGGAGAAACTAAGTCTATAAAACAGTTTAGAAAATAATAAATAACGTAGGTAGTTATAGCAGTGCTAAGTGACCCTAGTTGTAGTACTATTAAGTATTCTGTGCCCTAGTACAGCGTACGATAGTACTAGGTAATACTTATACTGTGACAGCGTACTGCTTTTACTAGATAGATTCCCGTATACTTAACATAAATGCTGCCGTGTTAATTAGAAACGCAATATGGAATGATTTTTGTTTTTTACCAATGATAATGGTCAAACGTATGCCACGTTCTCACCACATTCACTATCTCATCTAGGTGCCAAGTCTGCTATTTTTATAATTTCGCCATTCCAACACGATCCCATTGTCATTTTACTAAAAGTTCATAATCTGCTAAATTCATAATGGTCGATCGAAATAAAAGCAATAACTGTACAATGACGTTCTAATGGTAGGTCACTGATCAATGGAACTGTCAAAATTTTAGCAGATTATAAGTCAGTCATTCAGTTGTCATTTTGTACGAGATTACCATTCTATATTATTTCTAGCAATGGCGTGTCAGTGGTTGACCATTGGAAAGTCATAGTGACGCCATTATATTAGTAGATTACCAAACTTGTCAAAATCAACAATATTATGAAATTAATGATAGACCATTCTGACACTATTGTAATAGTGTGTGTGTTGATTTTGACAAGTTTGGTAATCTACTAATAATAATGGCGTCATTATGACTTTCCAATGGTCAACCACTGACACGCCATTGAAAGAAATGATATGATTTAGAATGGTAACCTCGTACAAAATGACAACTGAATGATTGAATCTGCTAAATTTTGACAGTTCCTTTGATCAGTGACCTACCATTACAACGTCATTGTGCAGTCATTGCTTTTAATTCGACCGACCAATGATCGACCATTATGAATTTAGCAGATTACGAACTTTTAGCAAAATGACAATGGGATCGTGTTGGAATGACGAAATTATAAAAATAGCAGACTTGGCCCCCTGATGGGAAGCGATGATGCGGTCTAAGATGGAGCACGCTTGCCTAGAAGTAACCTATTCACTCTTGACCTAAAGACTCCCAGGTTTTAGCTATCAGGAAACACAGACTCGGTATTTATAGATTCGTAATCCTTATTTGACGAGGATTCCGAAATTTCAAATATCCGAATTTTCTAAACATCCTTCCGTACTGTGTTTCTAATTTGCACGGCAGAATGATGTAACATTAATTTGTAATATTTCATTAATTTTAAAATGGAGTTTTTGGCCGTTCTTTTAACCGGCTTGTAACCGGCTCCAGCCGTAACCTACCGACCCGTGGAAGGACTTCTTGGAAAAAAAGTCACTGCTCAGAAAATATGAAGAATTTTATATGCATGTCGAGCGGTGTACGTTTGGAGAAGTTCTCGAAGACAGATGAAATAAAACATATCGCTGTTCGTTGAACAAATGGAGGGTAGATGTAAGGAGAACCGCTTTGTGTATTGTAAAGTGTCCGTTTAGTTATGTTAAAATGTGCTACAATCGCGACCAGGTAAATATTTTTAACCCCCGACGTAAAAACGAAGGGGTGTTATAAGTTTGACGTGTCTGTGTGTGTGTGTCTGTCTGTCTGTCTGTCTGTGGCATCGTAGCTCCCGAACGGATGAACCGATTTTGATTTTGTTTTTTTCTAACTACATTCATACCATACGCTGTGCCTATGCTAGCGCCATTTTAGCGGGTTTTGGAACTGTTATTTACTGCTTAAAGCTGAACACTTTTTCAACGTTCCCCCTATTTGATATAGTTATCTACCCTCTATAGTGCAACAGGTTCCCCTGGTGCCCTAATGGTGCTACTATTGCACCACAATCGAACTACAACTGACGTACGCATACTTATATATAAAATTCCAAACTACAACGTTCGAGCCCACCAGACACAATACCCGTCTCAGCGGAGGATCCTTTCTTTTCAATGGAGGATGAGGAAAATTGCACACCATATTTCTCATACCTCTAGAACCATTAAAGTCTAATTTTCTAAATTGAACTTGAACCTTAATCCTTTTAAAATAAAGTTAAAAAACTATCAAAGAAAATTGACAGATTGGGTTAGCTTAATGTGCTGGTCTCTGTACTTAGAACTGTTCTACTTACATGATGTGCATGTATGTCGTGGTGGTCCCTGTGGTGCCGCAGGTGCGCATGCGGCTCGTGGTGCGTGTGGTGCCGCGGCAGCAGCTGCTGTGGCGCGTAGTGCTGAGCGTACTCCGCCCCGCCTCCGCCCCCGCTGCCATACTCCATGCCATGACTCTGCCGCAGATTGAAGATTATTGGTAGTTTTGGAGAAAAGGAGGTGTAACTCAACGATTGTCGGGCGAAAAATGTGAAGGTCAAACTTCCTCTACTTATGCACCTATGCGGTACATTTGGCATTCGAGATTTCAACATTTCACGTTTGACAACACTTTTGGCGTATTGCTAGATTGTCTAGGCTTTGGGCATACAACAAAGACAAAGAGTTTTAATGCTGGATATTTAATTCAAGAAAATAAGACCGCAATACATTATTGCTTTGCTAAAGCGCTACTGTAAACCGAGCGTTCATCGACAGGGCTTAAACTGATCATTCAGTCAAATACGGGGAATTTTGCACATTGACGTATTGCTGTAAGTCGGTTATTGGCAGTTTTTGGTGACGGCTGAGATGATTTTGAAGTAACACGTGAAACGTTGCCCCTAGAAATTTCTCCTGAATCATGGGTGCATTTACATACACAGACAACCAGACCCGGAATAGTCATAAAACACGTCCACATTATTTTAATAATGCAGTGATTTTTTGCCGTATCACCCTTGCGAGAAACGAGGAATCGAGGAAGCGAAAAGTGTCGTTGGTGGCTGGCAGTTTTTGGTGAGGGCCCAGATGATTCTGAAGGTACCTGCTGTGGTAACTACCTTTGGATAACTACCGGCTCCTTGACAATTCAAGTAAATGGTTTAATTGAAACAAATGCTTTGACTTTGACTATTTTTTCTATTGCAGAGTTTAGGGCCATTTTCAATACTGGAGGGTCTTCATTCATCTTATACCAACCTGTTGTTGATGATGGGGGCTGGCGGGGTGCGGCGCGGGGGCGAAGGGCGGTGGGAAGTACGGCGGCTGGAAGTCTGCCAGCGAGGGCTGCGCGCCTCCACGGAACCCGCCACCGCCGAGACCCAGCCCGCCGCTGCCCAGCCGCTCCTGAGCAAGAAAACATATGAACGGTTAGAAACCAAGATAAAAAAAGTAAAGAAGTACATAATCTACACGTCAAAATAAAAATCTATTGCCTAACATCTTAAATGTATGAAAGATCAATACTTGTTCATTGTTCGTAATTTTCAGGACAAGGTTTGAATGAAAGATTTTTTTGGAAAACCTTCCAGATGTTTCGTACGAAACCGGGGCAGATTAGTTGTCAATAGTTGCTAGAATGATGAAGAAACAGATTGACGCGTTAAATGGTTGTAGATTGTAATAAACTGTTTGTACCAAGTTCTGATTATAACGCAGAGAGGCTACAAAAGGAGAGAAGCTTATTGTCTTAGTACTGCCTATCAGATGTTAGAGTACAGTCCTCCAAACTTTTTACTTCCAAATATAACTATACAAATACTATCGACACTGTTTTAATGTACTACCAAATAGACCTTGCTAAATACCAATGAGGTAATGCGTTTGGAGACTCTACTAAAAGCCACTCTTGTCAAAGCAACATAAAAATAGTAAAGAAAACTGGCATACAAATAAACTGGTCATTTTAAAACATGGTGTTGCAATAGGAATAAATTTATTATCTTGAATTAAACACGTGCAACTAAATAACTTCACCTTACACCTGATACTCGTAATAGCGTTGAAAGCCATCATTCACGATGACGCGTTCCAATCAGAATACATTAATTAAAGCACCTAATTATCGAATCACTCGTTATAACACTGGCAATTTACGCTAACTAAATGATGCTATTGTGTAGAACAAATTGGAGGGTAAGGATGCTCGTCCGACAAACGCTAAGCGAAAAGATGATGATATATTTGAGAAAGTTTTGGTAATACCTCCGTGTTTTAGTCAAACTCAAAAGACGGATGAAATTGCTACTGATCAATGTGTAATCAATCATATTTTTGTGAGGTGGCGATACGTATCTACTTACTTTATGATGTTCAAAGATTGCTGATTGCTCTTTAATTAAAAATGGTCAAAGTACAAGGTGGCTTTCGTGAACTGGTTAAGTTTCGAAGCAAAAAAATAGCGAATCTCGATTTGGGTTCCTCTGACGCCTGGTATACACACACTTAAAGATTCTTGAACTATATGACAGGGTCCATAATGATCTATTATATTATAAGTTACCGCCTAAAGCTGACATTGTGGAATGTAATATAGTTAAATAAAGTATTCAGTAAGTATTGAGTATAACTATGAACATCATCTACCATCTACCTAGTATTTTCCCAACTATATACTTTGGGGTCGGCTTCCAGTCTAACTAGATGCAGCTGAATACCAGTGTTTTACATGGAGCAAAAATTAAGTACAAACTGAGTATTGTTAAGTTATCGCGAGGTCGGTAAACAGCTTAAGCTCACCGTACTCAACTTGGATAAGGGGCTACCCATAACAGAAGAGAAGCCGGAATAAAGGCCAAGTCAAATGACTTGGCAAACAGTGACGACACAGCAGCATATTGCCTAAAATTATGGGACAATCGAGCTAAGACAGTTCAGTTAAAGTATGTTAATTGATTAGTAGTGTTGTCTACACACTTAATTTTCAACCGACTTCTAATTGAGACTGTCGAATTTGACTGTGTTTTGTTTTTGTATGTTTGTTACGCTTATGCGATTGCGATTTCTCCGGCAAATGTAATAGAATTTTGAAAATATTTTTTTTTATGGATAGGGTAGGCCTCAGACTTGGTCCCATATAAATGTTATTGAAGTTTGATCAGCGCTTTTTGAAAAAATCAACAAAAACCCAAAAAATATACATCCATCATCATATTTTTGGGTTTTGTTGGTTTTTTAAGATATTTGGTTATCAATTCCTCCTTCAAGGTATGAAAACTTTTCATACCTTGAAAGAAAGGTTAGTTTTCATTGAAAATTAACTGCTTAGTGGCACTTTGTTTTCCAAGTAGGTTACTAGATTTGTTTGTAAAGTACATACATTCAACATGAAGGATGTATCATTTAAGCTTATTTTTTAATATTTTATTGATTTGAAGTTTCTTGTTCGTTCTTCTCTATTGGAAACTACTGTTTGTAATGAGAAACTAGCTTCAACTTTAAGACAGGCAAATAAGTTTGTGAAGGAGTTATCCTTCACATACATATTTCCCTGTAAATGGTTTATTTGAAATAAATGCTTTGAGTTGAGTTAAGATATCAGACTCCAGTACATCAAGCCATACCAAACTGTCAATTTTTTCCAATTCAATATGAACCTTATTCATTTGTAATAAAGTTTAAAAATCTATCAAAGTAATTTGACAAATTGTTGTAACTTGATGTGCTGGCCTCTGTACGTCTTACAACAGCAAAAAAGTTGTATCGCTATCCGATACATCTCTCTGATCTCTATGGTTGACGTCCTTAACGTCAGTAATGTCATGTTCGACTAGATCACAATAAGCGAATAGACAATGATGACCTTAGATTACATGACACACGCAATCCGTAAATTAGCACTCCTGTCTTTGATATGTGCGGCGTATAATCATTTTAAAGTATACCCATTGGATGTAGTAATCAATTTGTTTTGTAATGAATTAAGCTAAATGTGATTCTAATGACATCTTGATTCATATGTCTACAATGCGGAAATAAAATTATTAGTATTGTATTGATGTTGATGAAGGTATTATTCATAATAATATTCATAATGGCACCTTAAACGAAGTACCTAACTACTTAGGAAAATTGTGTTTTCATCAAGTAGGTTGAACCCCTAGTACCGCAATCACAGTTCTTTAAATAATTCTGAATTTAAATCTCAAGTGATATTAGGCGAAATATGATTGGCTGTCCGCATTCTGGTTGACTGATCGCTATAGCCAATTGATTTGACATCAGATTTACCTACTGATGCCCAAAGACGTGATTAAACCTATCGAGGGCAGTTGCATGACTACCAAATTGAAAGGATAGTAAAATTGAGCTTTCTAATAAGTATTAGGTACCTAATATTGTAATTGAATCCAATATCAATTTATAATGTAAATATTATTAAAGGTAGACCATTTTTTTTAAATGAGATATTCTATCTCGGTGCTACGTATTCACTACTTAATTACGCTAACGACCATCTAAAACGGTCAACAGGTACCTACGCCATCTTTATTTTGCTGTCATAAAAGAACACATCACGTGCATGCTCTGCTAAAGATATAGCCATTAGACTGCATCGAAAAGTTTGTCAAAGTATTCCAATTTCAAATCTCTAGTGAGTAGCCCATTCGGTTGAAATTATATTTAATATAATGTAGATCAATTACAAAACTTACGGTATCTGTATCGAGTTACGGCATTGGACACTTAATCGATTACTTTCGATCTAGTTTTTATTTATTATCTGTTTTAATTTATGCGCCATGTTACCGGATGTGGTGAAAACTTGTCGTGATGTGATGACATAGGTGCTATGATACTTAATTGTTGATATCGAGTAGTAGTAGCAGCGCAAAAAATATTCAGGATTGTTTTTTTGGTGATAAAATTAGATAAATTTGTCTACATTCATCATATTTAGTCTAAGGTAGGTCGAAGCCGTGGTGTATAAAAACTCATCAATGAACTGGAGTCATAACAAGAAGTGATCATTCAAGACATAGCTGCAGGGAATAGTTTAATTGACTAATTAGTTCGTTAGCTAAAGCGATCTGTCATCAGCCTCACACTCTTTATTTTAATGAAGTCAATGCAAAAAACACTATAAACATAACAAACTAGCAAAAGTTAAGTGTACCTACCTACAAATGTCTATTGGTAGTTAGTGTTATTGAAGTCGTTGCCATTGAGATCATAGGCGATCTGTGACTGATGTCAGATGTGTATAGTATAAGAATACTTAGATCAAATTCTAATATTTGAATTTCGATCACGGCGGCCAATCTTAATGGAGACTAAACAAATAGGCAGGAGATTACAGGAGATTGCACAAGTGGATGCGTAAATATAGGTACACTCTTTCTTCCCTCACTCTGATATTTGATGGGACGGCTATCCATCATAACCAGGGAGCAAACGCAGGACTCGTTAGTCCTGCGCTCTCTCGGCTCGTAAAGCCAACAACAACAACAAAACAGCCAACAACAACAACAACAACAACAATAACAGTGCCAGACGTGAGCATCGGACTCAGGACCATGGGAATACGAAGTCAGTGAATTGAATACTACATTATACGCAAAATACGCGCTGAGACGTGGAGTTGCGGACACAAGCCCGTTATACCATGCCATACTACAGGAACAAGTAATAGCTACTGGCGCAATTTCCGAGCCGAGTACCACTCCATTTCTACCCGTGGGTGTCGTAGAAGGCGACAGAGTGATATTTCATATTGACTAGACGATGTGCAGCAGCGTCCTTCTGAGTACCATAACACCTACTGCGATCGCCAACAGGCATGGACCAAGCATGGCGATTACGGCTGAACCACCCCTTGGGGGAGACCCATGCCCAGTAATAGGTATAGGTTGACATGGTGATGATGACTGGCCAAATAAACCCTGAGTTTCAGTTGAATACTAGCCAACAGACAGCTCGAAAGCTTTTAACATCGGTTTACAGTACGTTGTCTCTTTTCCTATTGTGGAACGACTAATTAATTATGTTGCTGACGCTACAGGCGCGGGCGCTCGTGTGAGTCGTGTCGCAAGTGTTCTGAATTTGTTAACTTGATTTATGCGCGTAACCACGCAATGCTCCTTGTGAATTTAATTTGATTAGAGCATACTTGTCGACTAAATTAAGTGGGTTTTGTAGGTGTCTCGATATTGACACGATTTCGTTTGACTAGTCTCTTGTTTTGTCTAAGTACATTGGTTAGATGTTTCATTCTAAACTAGCTACTTGGATTCGCTTTTGTAGATTTTTGTTTTAATGTTCAGTTTTGTGACTAAATCAATTTTAAATAACAACTTATGATGTAGGTACTAATAATTTGTAAGTGGTAATACTGTTTAAAAATTATTTTATGATAAAAAGTTACACTATTGCTGAGTCTCATACTCCTAGGCTATGAAATCTACGCGGACGAAGGCGCAGGCAAAAGCTAGTCTTTTCCAATGGTATGATGCTGAATTCGGTTGTTTCAGCGCTAATCAGATACAAATTGAAAGTTTCACTATTTATTACATAACAACCTAAACGCCTCACCATAAAAATCCCAACAGATACTCATCGAAAAAAACCGATTTGGAAATCCAAAGACAATCTTGATAAAACAAAAATAAATACGTTCTTAATATTGTCTATGCGTGCATGGAGGTGAAAGGCGGTATTGTTTACCCAGGTCGTGGGGTCAACGCGTGTTGGGTGTCTCTGAGATGGAGACACTGACCATTATTTAGGAAGCTGTGATAGACATACCTATAAAAATGGCGGCGTGATAAATTGACAGATATATGCGCTGGTAACTAACTGTACTTTCGGCTGTCACAATAAGAAGTTTTTGATGATGTATGTCGTTAATATTTCGAGATAAATATGCGAAATGATGTTCTTTGAATTTCTATTGTTTGCTGGTGTTAAATAAATTTTATTTTGCGTTTTTTATGCTAGCAAGCAGCATTTTAAAATAATCTTGACAATACATCGTTTAATGCCCAATTTCTTTATTTCTTTTGACCATATTTTATTATTTTTAGAATGCTGTGTTATTACTTGTACCTTCTGCTAGCTATACTATAGCTATTAAGGGTGTGTCTTCGTTAAAAATAGTCAAAGAATCAACGCTTTATAGCAATGCGTAGAAAACTCTTTCGTACTTAAGTATACCTTTATAATTAAATTTTCTCTATCTCTCTTCCTTCCCTAGTAATCAGCTCTAACCATGTTAGACGGATTTCATAGAAGAGATAAAACTTTTCCTTCATGGAATCGATACGAGAAACAGACACGAGCTAAACATGCAAACAAGCAAAGGAAATCACCCATTCATCCTAATCTCGATTTGAATATCGATACCCAATCTAATCGAATAGATTTACTGTTACATATCGGATACTCGCCATCAATCAATGGCGGAATGTGTATTAGATGTACGTCTCTATTCGAATGCAATAATAAATCGATTCGAATGTATGTCTCATTAACATACCGAGTGGATTCGTGCAATTATACATTGTTTAGAACTATTCTGTTATTAATCATTGACTCGTTATGATAAAACAATATGGTGAAAGTTGAAGGAAAATATGCTTTGATGTGACGGCAAAATAGAGTGTTATCTATGTTATTAATGGCAATAGCTACAGTCTTTGTCGTACCGACACCATGTAAGAGAGATGTAAGGTAGGGCACGAGTGTAGGACTAGAAATAAAATCATTTATTTGTCTATGATGTCCCGCAGGGCTAACATGAGCCCGCGAGTAATTACTCACTCTCGCGTAGAAAAGATTTTGTTATTTCTGTCACTTTTTGTCGTTTAAAATTCCCATACAAAATACTCGACTTACTCAGTCAAACGTGATATTTTCTCCATCAAAGGTTTTTTGTTTTTTTGTAACGTAGGATGTGAGTAGGTACACAGGCAAAAGCTGGGTTTTGTTTTAGGGAAGAAATCTTTCAAAAGACACCCGATCTTCGGGGTAAGACCCGGGAATGTGGGATTTGTACCTCACTACCTATTTACGGGGTAGATACCCACCATACTACTAATCAATTGACATACTTTTTTTTTAAGTGTCATGTCAAAACGCGACTTCACCATGATTTTGTATGGCAATAGGGTAGGTACTATGGCGTCACTTATTAGCGAACTCAATTAATTTAAAAATCGAATGTTAATTACTAAAATTAAATTAATTACAAATTACAGACTTAGTTGGAATTCCAGAGCTAAAATAAAGGGTTATTAAAGGGAAGTTATCTTGAAATTATTAGTATTCTATAAATTATCAAGTAGGTATCTAGTGTATACATTAGTACCTTAACTTACGCACTATTTACCTCTACTCTTTAAAGTACTATTATAAAAAAACTAAATTTAAATACCTATCTATCTATATTTAATGATGACAGATTATTTGATTAATGACTACAATATTCATAGTTTTATCATTTATTAAAAAGTTATTTCTAATTTTACCGTTGACTGCCTACATATTATGCTAATATTTGAGTTCTAACAGTTTTAATTTACTAATCTTAATTAGGACGAAATTATGTAATTAAATTGTTGGTGGGTACGTACTACATACTTATTCAAATAACTGCCAATGTTTCAATCCTTAGATAATTTTTGACGGAGGAATAAATATGGCGGTTTGAATTATCGCGGAATTCTCATATTTTTTCTAAATCAGGCGTAAAATAAATATGTAGGTACGTACCGTAATAATTTGTTTTGAGAACCATTTTGCTAAAATCGTATCTAATGTAAACAAACTTGTTTTATGTAAAAACACAATTAGGTCATGCCACTGTTTGGATAAGAAAAAGATAAAAACAAATTATATCTAGCGAACATATCGCAAAAAAACTGATAAATAAATTGATAAAAATATCAAACAATTGTACGTTGTAGTATTATATCAGATATTTCGCGTTCAAAGGCAAGTCTTCGGTAGTATAGTGGTAAGTATCCCCGCCTGTCACGCGGGAGACCGGGGTTCGATTCCCCGCCGGAGAGATTCTTTTTGGATTTTATAAAAGTTTTTCATGCCATTTCAAGCCTTTATTCATTACCTGCACCTCGATCACACTGGATAAATCCACGTACGCCAGCGCCAAAGCTTTTGATACACTTCACCAAAAATACGGATTCTTTACCAATCAAATTTTGTAGCACTTCAATATTCCCGCTTACATGTTCTGCATGACATATTTTTTTACACACATAGATATTTATTATTACGATTTTATCATGGGTAGGTACTAAATAATATTGGTTCTGAGGTATCTTTTTCAATTGTTTTGAATTTGGATATTTAACGTTGATAAATTTTAAATCTGTTCTAAGCGTAAGTTTGAGATATTATTGTTGTGTCTTAGTACCTAATGACACACATATTTTGGCATTTTAAATTAGTTCGACCTTACTAATGTAATTATTGACAGATTGTGGGTTGACTCCTTTTCTTAGAACTGAACTGTTAGCTAGAAATGATATCTATCTGTTGGTTTTGAGTCTTTCAGCAAAAAAAAAAATGTACCTACTTATTGTAAATTAGTCAATGTTTTTTACTAAACCGGAATGCAATTAAGAAAATTAATAATTTATCAATTTGAATCATTCATCAACTTAATTTAAACGAAGATTAGCGTCGGATTAACACGACAATTTTATTATAAAATAGGAGATACGCGGCCAAAATCGATTTATTGCCACAATAGTGAAGTGAAAGCGAATGTCAAAAAACCGATATGTAAATGTTCGAGTATCGAAAATTACCGGTCCCTTAAAAGGCGGGCGATTCCGGCTACAATCGGTTAGTGATTGCTTTTTAAATTGCTGCCTTGCGCGCCGGCTCGATGACCGAATGCCGACTACTGGATGGTTTTTTTTATTTATTACCGAGTGGCGGATTTATGTCGATAGTTTGTAGAATCACGTGCTAGCCTATTAAGTTGGAAACGAGATGCAATCTCCAGTTTTAAGTACATCACAGAAGCTTAACATTAACGTTGACGTTAGTAGTCTATGAGAGAGCATGGACAATGTTTTAATAGCTGCAATTTATTTTGTTAGGAACCTACATACATGGGGCGGGAACCAAATTAATACTCTTAGAATCTCCATGTAATAATACAGTGTATCGATAAAAAACTAGGCCCGAGCTATAAAAGTTATTTGAACACCTGGTGGTATTAGTGATACAAAAGTCAGTATCATTAAATTGTATCTAAATAAAAAGTGTGACTAATGAGATTTTAATGAAACATATTAATCAATCGGGCGGCCGCCGATTGCGAAAGTAAAAACAGAAGATAAACAATGCCGCGCTGCTTATAGTGCTTATACAGTCACTATTGCTAAACGATCAAAAGTTATTACAGTTAATCTATTCCACAGACGCACTATTATTGAAATATTTAATAACAAGCAATATTTTTTCTTTTAATACAAGTAATTAATTTGGATCAATTAAGTTTATCGACTAATTACGTCGATACGCGCTCGTGCCCATCACTAAATTTTAATATCTTTTGCAAATAAAATCGATTAAATGAATTCAGCACGCTGTATAAAATAATTATTGTTAAATAGAAAACTAGTAGGTTATAGGTAGTTGATGAACATTTTTACTACATAACGGGAAGTTAGTTATGATCCGACAATACGATTATTTTCACTAACTACGGTTACGATTTTTTAATTAACAAACCGATGTTGTAATTATTGTAATGTGAGTTAATAAAATATTAACAATATGATTTGAGATGCTGACTTTGATTGTATTTAAAGTTTATATCACAATAATCGATTGGAAATCGGATTTATAATCGATGTATCGGTAAAATCGTAAAGCTCGGTTTACGATCGCGCGCGTCGCGTGCTCGGCACAGACTGCCGGAGGGCGGTCGTTCCGCCCTCGGGGTAACCATGTGCTCGCGGCCTTACGATTGATATTCGATTTATGTGACCCTTTTTTAATGTATCGGTTACTATTTGCACTACTTAAGTCTTCGAGTGAGTTTTAAGTGATTTCTGTTTTTGTCGCTACAACTCGTAGTTTTCAGCAAAGTCATGAGATTAAGAAATACTTACTAATGATTTTGTTTGAATAATATATTATGTTAAAGGTTATTACCTATATTATGTAACTATAATTGTTGATTATTTCAATCATCTGAAAAAATAATTAACTAAACGTACCTACCTAGGTATGTGAAGAAATCTTAAAACATGCATACCAACAGAAACACGTCTAGAAACAAAAAACATCCGTAAAATGTTGCTTAGCAATAAAATGAAACCTTTGAGACTCCAAATACAGTGAATAGATAATTTTACTTCAGTCAAAATAAAACGAAAACTCGAATCAATCTTACTGAAATGGTCGAGTTTGAGCGAGATTGGTTCGAGTCTTCTGTGCAAAAACCGATGGTACCTGCCCGCCCCACCAGAGGTCGCTAATTAGTAGGCACTGTTGGCAGCAATGCGAGTGTGCGATTGGTGATCACTGGAGTGTGCAGCGAACCTTACTTATGTACTTATGTTACTTAATTTAATGGGTTTATTAATGCTGTGCTGTATTTGTTCGGGTTCATGGCATAATATAAAAAGGATTTTTTAGAGGTTTGTAATGTGTTCAAGTTATTCGTTGTCCAACGATTGAGGGGAGGGGTAATTCGGTTTTTAAATAATACACTTACTCTATATCCATATTTTGAGTCGGTAGTGGTTCGCGTCGAAATTCAATAATTAGGTATTGAATAGGTTTTCCGTAATTAGGTAGGTACATGCATATAATATCCAAAAATCGATTTACACAGTCCACCCGCAGAGTAAAACCAATTTTTCGTTTTAAATTCACGGTTTCCATTATGGCCGAAAGTAAAATGACCAGGTCATATAAATTACATCGAAAACAATTTAAAACTGAAATTTTTAAATATTTAAAATTATCCTCTTTTCATTAAGCTCATCATCATTAGCATCTGCCTAGTCTTTTCTCAACTATGTTGGGGTCGGCTTCCAGTCTAACCGGATGCAGCTGAATTCTGAATACCATTGTTTTCCTCCTCCACACCCCAGTTACTGGGTAACACGATACCCCTTGGTAAGACTGGTTGTAAGAATTTCTGGCTTCTGACTCCCCTAACGACTGTCAAAGATCTACGAATGACAGCCGAATGGCAGTCCTCTTTTCATTAAGCCGAAAAAGGTTTGGTCTTAATTCCAAAAAGCTGAATATTTCTGAAAAATTATGAAGAAATTATTAAAAATTTATGTTCTCCAAAATTTCTAATATTCCATTTTTAAATTCAGTTATTTTCACATTTTTCAATTGGCAACACCTCCGATGTTCCCCTGTACGCAAGCGGATTCGAAGCCACTTTCGTTAATATCCGCTGAGGTCCGCCCTGTCTCCTCGAGCCCTGCGGCTATTTATTACATGCCTAACCTAATATCTGGCATAATGTACTGAGTTTTAATTCTGGCTAGTTTAGAAAGACTACATTTGGAAATCGCTTTTTCATACGATGGTATGGACAGGGTTGTTGCGAACATCAGCATCAGCATCCGCTGAACTTCACCGTCATTTTCAACATCAGCATCAACGTCAGCATCCGCATTGATCGATGCTGATTATTAATGCTGATGTTCGAGTTGTAACATGCACTAGGCAGTCTAGGTTAATTACTAATCTAGTATTAATTATGACTAGGTACCTACACTACTTCATTTGAACATATTTTTTATTGATAGCGCCAAAATTATTGAAACAATCTTATTTAGTACTAAGGAAAATTGTGCAACCTTGGGCACATTTTCCCTGCTTATTTAAGAAAATTTAAAATCAGCATCAGCATCAGCAACGACCCTGGTATGGTATAATGGACTGGTGTCCGCAACTCCACGTCTCAGCGTTGTGTACAATATAATGTTTCATAAGTACCTACAACACGAGTATGTTAAGGCAAGTTAAAGATGGGTGTGAATGTGAATATCAACTTAAGATCAGCCGGCTAAACGCTAAATAAAATAAGTTTATTTTCCAGCACGCGTAGCATGACCACGCTATGTCTACAGAAGAATAGACATACTGACAGGAAGAATAGACATACTAACTTGTCTATTCTTGCTGTCAGTATGTCTATTTTTCTGTAGACATAGCGTGGTCATGCAGGAGAACCTTATGTGTGACATAATAGTCATTTGCGATACATTATTTAGTCTTTAACCGGCTTCTCATAATATTTGTAACGATTTTTCATTTCAATAACGTTTACAAGACATTATTTTCACACCCATGTTTAACCGTAACATACTTAAGTACATGTTTTTCAGTGCCTAGGTCTAATCCAAACTAATTAAGAAACGGAGACAACAAAAAAAAAAAACGGACATTTGCGAGTCGGACTCGCTCACCGAGGGTTCCGTGTAAATTTGTAACAGGTACCTACATAATATATATCCATACTTCCATACTAATATTATAAAAGCTCTGTCTGTTACGCTTTCACGATGAAACGGCTGCACCGATTTTGATGAAATTTGGTGTGAAAATAGCTTGAACCGGACAGCACATAGGATACATTTTAATCCAGTACTTCATCTGCATCCGCGATAACCGACATTCACACGGACCAAATGGAACAAAAGCTCATTATAAATAAAGAAAATATTTTTAATGATTTAATTACAAATGTATAGTTTTCAGACTTGTTCCTGTATTTATATTATGAGACGAAATTACTTGCAAATATTCATAGTTCTAGGTCAATGGAAAGTACCCTATATTTTGATTCCCTTGAGAGTGTCTAAATGTACGTTTTTTGCGATATAAAGGGCCGTATATTTTTTTCACGTTAACTTAAAAGTTTGATTTTTTCACAGTTTCAAAGGACCGTGGACCTTAGTATATGGTTTTAATTTCAACTCGATACCTCTAAGCGTTCCCGAGATAAAGGGTCTTGTCAGACAGACGGACAACGAAGTGATCATATCAGGGTTCCGTTTTTTCCTATTAAGGTACGGAACCCTAAAAATCATGAAATTTATATTAGACCTACCATGAGACATATCCAATCCATTATTATCCTTTCCGAAAGCAAATGCGCGAGTCACTATAAAAAAATACCCAAATCGCTTCAAGTGTGCCTATAATAGATGAAGAGTTCCCTCCATTTGTTCAGTGTTCCTGATCTGATGACCATGGGGCCACATGGGAAGTAGGTATACCTATTCAAACAAAAAATGAATTTCCCAAACCGTTTCAGGCGTCTTCGAGTAGCAAAAACATACAAAAAATAAAAAAAGATTCTGACGAATTGAGAACCTCCTCCTTTTTTGAAGTCGGTTAAAAATATATAGGACTGTTCAGCATCGAACCAGTAGTTCCAAAGATTAGTGCGTTCAAACCAAAAAAAACTACTCGGCTTTATAATATTAAGTACATACAGAATGTGAAAAGCCTCTTTAATCTTAAGAAATATTCATCACATCACATAAGACAGTTTTATGACATTATAATATCTTGGAACTTTTAGTTTGATGTAATTTAATACATGTTTTGGTAATATTAGAAAGCTTTACAGATTTTAAATTCAAGCTATAACGGAAGCATACCCGTTCAATAAAAGTAATTTTATTAAATAAAATGTGAATTATGTACTCGAATATCCAATTACTTGCTATACACAATGAAAATGTCGAACGAATAGAAAAATAATAAAAGTGCATTGTGCTAAAAGTAGTTTTTTGAATAAAGAACGTACGCCGATTGGCTGTATCGCCTCGGGCAAGATGACGGGGTGCCGAATGTTGCCAACCTCTCGGCCGGAAATATGGATTCTGTTTGTCTAATGACCTTCCTAATTCGAATTTGTTCTTTCGATTTTCGAATATAGCGTGTCAAAAGATTGCAAGTGAAAAAAACAGTATTAATGAGGATTGAGAAATAAATTGTAATGCTTTCGATGAGTAAATTGCATTTTTATGTCTTACATTTTTATTTTGCTGAAACATTATAGATATAACTGCCTTGGAGTTGGAGTAAGTTTAAGAATAATTTGGGTTTTTCAGGAAAATGCTTGTGAACAAAAAAAGTAACATGAAATACTTTTCAATCTGTCTTTGACAGTTTTAACTCTCTGACAGTAAAAAAGAACAAGTATCAAGTGGAACTTCAAAGATTATAACTAAACGGGATATAACCCGAAAACGCAACCTATTTCGTAAATTATGTAATTAAAATGCTCATACGGCAAAAGGGCACGATAAAAATATCGCGGTAAATCAACCCGCGAGGAAATAAAGCGCGTTCTTAACAAAATATTTTTCGGTTCACAAAAAAGGTCTTAATTACGAAATTTCGAAAAAGGAACGCAATAAAGAAAGTAAAAAGGCGCGCAGCGAGCACTGGCAACCGTTATGTTCGTGGAAGTGCGTGATTGATTCTGCGCGCCCGCCCATTGTGGTCAGCTGATTCTGATGGCTGCGTGGGCAAGCCTGGCCAACGGAATGTGGCTTAGGCATTAGGAACAGAACAGCGTTATATTAACACTTTCTTGAAGATAGACGTTGGAACAACGGACGTTTTATGTCAATAATGACGTATTCGATATTCAAAATTGGACAGTGGAAGGGTTTTGGGGACTAAAAGCAGAACAGGATCACGAATTGAAAATGATTATCTCTGGTAAACTTTAGTAAAGTTCTCTCTATATTATGCAGTTAAGATAACGTTAACTTTAAAATGATGACCATGTCTTTCACAGATTTTAAATTAGCCGGAAAATTATTTTTTTGGCTAAATAATAGCTGAAAAATTAAACATCATTTTGCTCACACAATACTCTTACTCTTTGACAGTCGTTATAGGTAGTTAGAAGCCAGAAAGTCTGTCAATCAGTCTTACCAAAGGGTATCCCAGTCCACTGGGTTGTGTCGTGGAGGTCAGGTAGGCACTAACTCCATGTAAAACACTGGTATTCATTCAGTTGCATCCGGTTTGACTACAAGCCGGCACAGTTGGAAAAAGGCTAGGCAGATGATGATTTTGCTCATACAAATGATATTGAACAAAAACGTCAGTTAATGACAATTGACATAATTCCAATACTAGGCGTAGGCGTAGCGAGCAATAATGAACAATGACAAAATCATAAAAAATAGCCTCAAATTGGCAAAAAAATTATAATATCAAAAATCTTATCATCGCCTTCAATCTTATTGTGCACTTTATTATATTCAAATCAAATCCTAAAAAACCGCGAGTGACCCAATCAAAGGTTTATACGACAAACTTATTCTACATACGATATAATCTTTTATGACCTTTGCATCAACGGTTATAAAGATGAAATTGCATGTGACACCCAGTTTCCTGATGGTAATCTATCTCGGTTTGTGTATTGAGTAATGTTGACAAGCAGGCTGATTTGGGAGCAACTTTCTATAAGTATAAACAAGTATGGCTTGTATGTATGTATGTGTATGAGGAATACGTAACGACTGTCGAAATTTGTACGAGGTGCCATTGTGTCACCACTGAAAGTTAAGACTTAGGATAATAATTTACGAAATTATTTTCTTTTTAAAATGTTTTGGAACGAGTTAGTAATTAAAGGAATGTTTAGACATCGTCGAAATAAAGAAAAATATTTTGTGTGATGTTTGTAGTTACTTTATTTAAAACATTATCATCCTAAATCTCGGCTCTGTTTCAATGCTGCAATTGTATTGTAAATCTGTGCTGATATAAAATGTATGATCCTTAGTTCTATTTTTAAAACGACTATAAATTAACAACATAACTATTCTTAGGTTGTTACCAAAATGTTCCTATCCTGTCATTATTTAATCCAAGACCTTTTCCCGCCCCCAACTTTCACAAAATGTTCTCAAGTCAAAAGTCTTCGTAAAAAGTCACAGCAATTACGCCACGGCATGGCTGGTGCCAATTAAATGATAAAACTGGTGTGACAAACAAACCGACAAACAATGCGGTGTGATTAGATTTACAGTTCTCGATTTATATACGAGACGATAAAATTGGGAGTTATGCAATTGATCAACTGTAGAAGAAGTCTTACTTCTTCTACACTTGTACAGTATTTTTTGTTGTATTTCTAGAGATGGAGCAGCGGATATCTGATGACTAGGTTCCCTCTATCTGACGAAATCTTGATGCTCCGAAATTTATATATATAATAATTTATTTGGCATAACACACTTGGTATAATCTTTTAATAATGCAAATAACCTATGTTACTCAGGGATAATGTAGATTTCGATTGGATAAAAGAGTTTTAGAAATCGGACCAGTAGTTTTTGAGTTTATTCGTTACAAACATACAAAAATATAAATATTTCCTCTTTATAATATTAGTATAGATAATTATCGTTTGACCGAATGTTTATATCTCCGAATTAACAATGGCATAGTTTTTGACTACGATTTGACTTTGACTTCCTCGTGGACCAATTTATGGGCAAAAGCTAGTAATGTAGTACCTAACCTAATATTATAAATCCTTGAAATAATTTTCAGTTTCTCTTTTCTGTTAAAAAAGAAACAGTTGTTCCATACAAAAGTGAAACACTTTCACGGGTCAAAATGTATGGAACATCTGACATTTTTAATAAAAAAATTAACGCTGGAGGGCACTGCGCAGTATATGTACTGATTCCATGATAAAAGTCAAAGCATTTATTTCAACTAAACAATTTACAGGCACTTTTGTATTGAAAGTGCCTCGGTGTTCATTCTAGGTAGGTATGTACCTACCTCGTAGATAGTTTACAAAGTTTCCAGTAGCAGTCCGTCTGCTGGTCGAAAAGAGAATTCGTACCTACATTTAAATGACTTCAGCCAGTCAATCAAAATGTTCACATCCCACTCGGGGAGTTTAGTTGGATGTTGCTTAGAAAGAGAGACAGTGGTGTCGATTCCCTTGTTCACAAACTAAACTAAAATTAGGCATTTGGCATCTCTTACTACCAGGCAGCTGAAGAAAAGGACGGCGACAGACAAGGACTAAGTTAGAGATGTCAAATTAGGTTTTCCCTTAAACTTCGCAGTGTTTTTAATCAATACGTTCTGAAATGACAACTAAAATTGTATGAACATTTTAAATCAACTTAAATTGACAGCTCTTATTAATATATGTCTCTTTCTTGTTTTATTGGAGAGAAAGAGATATAAATAGCTTAAAATAATTTTAGCTCTTGGACAACAGAATTGGTACGAGTGATTGCTGAAAAGAGTCGGAGTCACTTTGTCATTGTTTAAAAATCGTGTCTGCTAATTGGACAATTGTAAACCTTACCCTAATAAAGCTCGCGTAACAACGTAGTCATTGAGGAAAAAGCCGCGAATAAACTTTTAAACGCTTTCTACGTTCGCCATAAAGACGGTGACAGGTGTTCAGTGACTCACTGCTTAATATTTTATAGTTAAATTTCCTTATTTGATCTATCATCATCTGCCCAGTCTTTTCCCAACTATATTGGAATCGGCTTCCAGTCTCACCTTTCTGTTTTACATGACGTGATTGCCTATCTGACCTATATAACCTAGTTACTGTATAACAAGATACCCCGTGGGAAGACTGGTGGTCAGAATTTCTGGCTTCTGACTACCCATAACAATTGCGTACTTGACACCACCAATCAATTGACATACTTTTTAAGAGCTGTCAAAACGAGATTCCTCCAAAGATGTTGTATGACAATAGCGGCCTGTGACGTCACTTATTTACCAACTCAATTGACTAACTATTATTTGATTTTAAAGCAACTTAAAATCGAATTTTACAGTTAATTGAAAATTAATCGGGTTTTCGGGGCTAAAATAAAGTGTATTTTAAGATAAGTTTTTTGGAATTATTGGTTAATTGTGTCAACAACCCAATTGTCAAAGATCTACGAATGACTTTATGTGCTTTTTGAGGCACCATCATCCATTCACGGTCCGACCAAGACGATCTCCCAAACCAATCGATCTGTACGGCTTGTATAGCCGCGAGCTTCTTAAAACGCAAAAAACTAATGCCCCAGTGTTAATTAGCCTCCCATATAAAAGTTTAATTTCTAAATTAAAACATAAAACGGCTCAATTACGAAATAACGGTATCTTTCTGTTGGTCACTCCATTTATCAAGTTATTGCCAAAATTCTGCAATACGTAAACTTTAGCAAACAGGAAACATTAGCGCATAATTAAAAATACCTACGTCTTTTTAGAAAATTGACATACTTGACTAACAAGTTGATGTGAAATCGTTAAATTGAGACAGTTTTGATGGACAGTTATTTACTTGGTTTGAATTTAATTAGGTATTATTGGCAATTGGGCTATTAAAATTGTGTCGCAAAATGTTGCCATAATATTTGTATGTGGACTAGATTAAGTATTGCTAAAGTTACCATTCGTCAGGTTTGTACTAGACATATGTAGAGTCGTTAATAGTCCGATTCTGCGTAACTAACATTGTTAAATAAGTACCGCGAATGTCAACCTTACGAAAAACACACAAAGTGAAATTTATATACAAACATTTATATACGACGATAAAAAATATAGTTAGAGACTAGACTATATTTTCTATCGTCGTATGTAAACTCATAATTGAGTTTAGTTCTGCGAAAACGAGTCAACCCACGTTAATAATTCTCCCATTTTTCGAAGTAGGTGATTGTAATAATTTTGGATATTTAACGTTGATTTATTAAATCTAAAATCTTCTTTTCCAAAGTTTTGGTTTCATAACTGTTATTGCTAGATAGTACATAAATAATTAAATACATTTGGCATATTGAATTTAACTTGATGCTGGCACATCACTTGGCGTATTTGTGCAAATTGCACAAATTATACGCCAAAATATGCAAAGGGTGTATTTTGTATATTTTGGCGTATTCTAATAAAGTCAATTTTGTATTATCCAAATAAGGCGAATATTTACACCAATACGCGTAGTGCCAGCATGAGAGATTGTGGGTTGTGTCAGAACAAAATTCTATTAATGAGAGAAGAAACTCCGCTTCAGTAGTTCAGCATGGCGTACACCTATTTTGAAACGTTTTTGCTCGCGTCGATAATTTGCTAATGAGCATTCTTATGCCTTAGAGATAAATCATTAAACCAAAAAGTAATCTATTCTAAAAGTAGTCCTTAACATGAAAAACAAACAAACAGACATTAAATGAATAGTTTCATATTGAATGCAGATGAGACTAAAATAATGTTCGTTAGGTCAAACAGCTTGAATTGAATTTAAACAATTGCATTAAATTCGACATTGGAAAAACTATCGAATCGATTTGATTAATCGACATAACAGAATATCTCGTTCGTAATTAAATCAATCTTTCGCACTAGACATCGTGTGGGTGTAACATCCACACTTATTTTAATATCTAACTATACAAATCTATACTATAATATTGTAAAGAAGTGAAATTTGTTTGTAAGGTTGTATGTAAGGGGTAACCTCCGGAACTACCCGTCCGATTTAAAAAAATCTTTCAACAATAGGAAACTACGTTATCGCTTTATTGCATTATCAAAAAAAACGAGGTCCTTGAGAAAATTCACGCGGACGAAGTCGCGGGGAAAGTGCTAGTACATATAATAATAAAGCTACAGAGTTTGTTTGTTTGTTTGAACGCGATAATCTCCGCAACTACCTACTGGTCCCATTCTGAAAATTCTTCGCCAATTGAAAGCTACGTTATAACTGAGTGCTATAGGTTATATTATCATCAAATAAAAACCGGCCAAGTGTTAGTTGAACTCGCGTGGAGAGGGCTCCGTACAATGCCAAAGTGAAATGATTTTATTCAATCGTTATTTTCAACTGATAGAATTCTTATACCTATTCCTGTAATCTACAAGCAATGAACTATATTTGTATTTAGTTTCGGAGATCAGGGAGGGAATCGTCAATTTTATTTATTTATTTACACTTCATGCACAAAGATACAAAGGCGGACTTAATGCCTTAGGCATTCTCTACCAGTCAACCCAGGGTGGTGAAGAGATAACACGGCAGGTGGATATAAAAATATAACAAAATAGGTAAAGTACTTAAACAAAATTATATAACTAATAAAATAAAATAATAACAACAACAGCAACATTATTTTACAATAATAACAATAATATATTTGAGATCCTTATAACAAACTCTTTCATTTGTCATAATATATGACACAGTAAGGTTTGGAAAACTTTTTTTTATTTCCTTATTTGTGCCCCGAAAATGATCCCTATTTAAAAGAATATTTACTTACTTTGCACATCTGTGTTTGGGTCATAGGATTACACCATCCTACCAAATTTCACCTGATTTGGTCCAGTAGATTCGGAGCAAATTGGCTGTGACAGACGGACGGACAGACAGTAACACGAGTGATCCTATAAGGGTTCCGTTTTTTTGTACGGAACCCTAAATATAAGGATCCATAAGAAAAATCATGCGAACGAAGTCGCGGTGAAAGTGCTAGTCCATACTAATTCATAACTACTATCCATACTATCTATCCTTACTATTTTTTATCCATAGTATACCAATACACTAGGTAATTATATTTTATACTTTTATATCCATACTAATATACTAATATGCTCATTCTAATACTAATATACTAATCCATACTTCCATACTATATATACTATCCATACTAATATTATAAATACGAAAGTAACTCTGTCTGTTACGCTTTCACGACGAAACGGCTGAACCGGGTTTGATGAAATTTGAGATGAAGATAGCTAAAACCCTGGAGAAGAACATAGGTTACTTTTTAATGCGCGGCTTCGCCTGCAGCCGTAATAACCGACATTCACGCGTACGAAGTCGCGGACAAAAGCTAGTGTTTTATAATTTATACGAAAGAGAGTTTGTTTGTTACTGTTTCACGGCTCAACTACAGAATCGATTTTTATGAAATTTAACACAGACTATGCTTGAACCCATAAAAAGGATATAATAACTTTTCCGCGACTTTTCCTGCATCTGCAATAATAGATATCGACAAAATTGCGGCCATGTTCTATTTTAGGGGGTTTGGTTTCCGCACTTAGTTCTTAAAATGGACCATTGTACGTGAGCCATGGCGGCCGATTACTCCAACCAGCCCATCTCCCTCCAGAAGCAGATCAATCTTCCCAGTCTTCTCAGTGCGTCCGCAAGGGAGTTTGGTGTTCCAAGGGTCTCCCTGCGGATCTGGGTGAATTGCGGTCATAAGTTATCAAATTATTAATGGGGCAACAGTTGCACAATTCTCTCATATAAAATTTATCGACATTGATTTAGCACTTATTGAAAAAATCACCAAAAAACAAAAAGAAAATATACATAGAAGACGTTCCGTTTCGAAATGAAATTGGATGATAAGAACGTAATAAAAAGCGAAAAATAGAAACCTTTTTTAGGAAAATGGAAACCTTTTTTGGGTCATAGGATTACACCATCCTACCAAAGGAGACCTGACACGCTTCATACATTTTTAATCCAAAGTAGCCGGCCAAAGAAAAGTATTTACATATTATGATAGTACATGACTACTTAAACATTTTTTATAATTACGTCATTCCTCTAGGTCTGATATCTGAGTCCCTACATAAGGTTAAAGTATTCGATCTTTGTAAAAAAAATTAATGAATTTAAGCGTTAAAATATTAACTAACAGTAGGTAAATAGTATCATCATCATCATCATCAGCCGGAAGACGTCCACTGTTGAACATAGGCCTCCCCCATAGAACACCACAACGAGCGGACCTGCCGCTTGCATCCACTGGTCGATGTCGTCGGTCCATCTGGTGGAAGGAAAACGCTGCGTCTTCCGGTTCGTGATCGCCATTTGAGAACCTTCCTTCCCCATCATGCCACTTCAACATGCATATTCTGAGTGCTATGCCGGTGACCTTAGTTCTTTGGCGAATTTACTCAGACGGATTTTATCACGCAAAGAAACTCCGAGCAGAGCTCTCTCCATGGCTCGTTGCGTAAGTTTGAGCTTCTGTAGGAGACCAGCTGTTAAGGACCACGTTCCTGTACCATAAGTCAACACAGGCAAAACATTGGTTATGAACCTTCGTCTTCAGGCACTGTGGAATTTTGGACGAAAAGATATCTCGTAGTTTCCCAAACGCTGCCCATCCGAGTTGGATTCCTCGGGCGACCTCTATGTCAAAGTTTGACCTACCTAGTTGGACAGTCTGTCCAAGGTGTTTACCTTGGACAGACTGTCCAACTAGGTAGGTAGGTATTGCTCGACCACTTCGAGGGTACAGTTCCCAACAACTACCGGTACGAATGGAACATGAACATTCGACATAATTTTCGCCTTGTCCATATTCATTTTAAGACCCACCTGTTGAAAACCGTTACTGAGGTCCCTGAGCATATCCTCCATCGACTCAGACATGATAACTATATCATCGGCAAAACTAAAGTGAGTGGTGTGATGTGTGTGATGTCGCCATTGATGTTGACTTCAAAGCCAGCCTAGTCCAAGAGTTAAAAATGTCCTCGAATGCGTTTGTGAATAGTTTCGGAGAAATGACGTCTCCCTGTCACACGTCCCTTTGCAATTGGATTGGTTTCGTAGGTACTCTCGTCCTGTAGTAGGATCGACATAGTGGCGTTTCTATACAAACACTCCAGCATTTCGATATATGTACCTATAATCGATACGGCATCGCTGAAGAGACTGTATCACCGCCCAGGTTTCGATTGCAGGCTTTTTCATAGTCCACAAACGCTAGACATAATGGTCGATTATACTCTTCGGTCTCCTGTATAATCTGGCGGAGCATGGATGTGATCTATGGTGCTGAAGCCTTTTCGGAAACGGCTTGTTCGGGAGGCTGGAAGTCATCAAACCTGCGTTTGAGACGATTCGTAATGACCCTCGAGAACAACTTGTACACATGGCTCAAGAGTGTGATGGGTCTATAATTATTCTTCAATAAGATATTGTCACCTTTTTTGAAGAAGAGCATCACCACACTCCTATGCCATGCTTCTGGCTTGCTTTGAAGTATGAAAAAAAAAATGCTGCAATGGAAAATTGGTATATGTAAATACCTATGTATCTTTTATTAATATATTAATAAATTACGCAGATAAAACAATTATGAAATAATCATTATTTACTTTGAGGTTTATAAGAACGTTTTTTAAGCCCATTGCAGGGGCGGATATTTGTGAGTTATGCCGAGCATAGTCCAATACCATGGTATGCGAGCAGCAACGGGCAGTTCGACAAGTTCAACAGTATAAGTAACGTTTGGCACATGTTTTTCACTTACAAATTCTTTTGTAGTTTTTACTGAAATTGAATTTTTTAACCTTATGTACTGACTTAGATATCAGACCTAGAGGATTGACGTCGTATAAAAAGTGTTTGGGTATTCATGTACTATCATAATATATGCATAATTTTTTTGACCGGCTACTTTACTTTTTGGTCCATTTTGTCAGATTTGGTTGGATTTGGTTTTGTCTGATTTGGTCCAGTAGATTCGGATCAAATTGGCTGTGACAGACGGACGGACAGACAGACGCACGAGTGATCCTACAAGGGTTCTGTTTTTTTTTGTACGGAACCCTAAAAATAAGGATCCATAATAAAAATCAGGCGAATGAAGTAGCAGGAGAGAAGAATTTATCTAGTCTGCATCTGTTTTTTTTCATATTTAAAATTCGGTAGCGGTTGAGCCATCTCTTCCTGTACTGTCTCACCTGTCAGTCCACATACTAAAAAAAGTGCATTACAACCTCCAAGTAGGTTCTAATAGCTTAATGTATTTGTTATCGTTTATCACCTATTTATCTAAAAACAATAAATAAAAACGCGGCCGTTACTAACGATGGCGCGCGAAGATCCCAATCGTATGACAGATTGACGTTTGAGTGACAGCTGTCATTCTATTTAGTAGCAGACTTGTACTTATTTAGTATTTTTTAGCTCTACTTTGGAAATCTTTCTATGGTGCTTTCAGAAATTTGAATAACTATTGGGGGGCATTTCTGATACAATAAATCATAAACGTTGGTGTACCTAATTTGATGCCTCAGATAATAAGGTACTAACCAATCACATTACTAATCACAGAGCTTTCTAGTCCTGCCTAATTGCTCCACCGTGTACCACGTTATTGATTGCCTATCTTCATTAATACTTCTGAATCTTCCTTGTCTACTGCATACCTATCAAAGTATCAAGTCGATATAAAAACACAATAGGTGTGTTCCAAAGGTATGTTATTGTTGACCGCTCGGACGGCTTGTGGTATCCACTACTAACCAGTATGTAACTCATTATTCACTCACTTAAGAGAGAGTTCACTGTCCTAAGAATGATGACGTTTTGTCATTTGTTTAAGTTACTTTGATGATGCTATTAAAGGTTTTTAAGATCACTGATAATGATTGGAAGTGAATATTTGTGACTTAGTCATCAATAAATCTAAAAGCCAAAAGTTTAAGCGTAAAAACCAGCTCTTGGGTCACGGGAAGTATCAACCAACCGTTTGGACATTTCCTTAAAAAGAGGACGAGTACTCGGACCCCACACCCCGAGGGTTTCTACAGCCGTAGCCGTAGCACTAGCCCAGCACGTTGAACTAAGAAGACGGGATGGCGTAAGGGTATCGATGCACGTAGCGTCCCACACTAAAGGATTACCCAACTTCTAAGGAAATAGAGACAAAGGTCAGTCTCTGGCTATCCTTGCGTGCCAAGTCGTTCTAAAACAACTGCGGCGGCGACGAGAGAACAACGAATAATCCTACTTCCTATCCTACTTATCCATACTCCCATACTAATATTATAAATGCGAAAGTAACTCTGTCTGTAACGCTTTCACGATGAAACCGCTGAACAGATTTTGATGAAATTTGGTTTGAAGATAGCTTGAACCAAGCCTAGGGAATTACATAGGCTACTTTTTTAATCCGCGACTTCGTCTGCATACACGATGATCGACGCTCACGCGGACGAAGTTGCGTGCAAAAGCTAGTATCATTAATATTTGCGTGCCGCGCTATGCGACCCGAATTTTGGCTGCACTACACCGACCATGGTGTCCGAGGCTGTTGACAGCTTCTCCACAGCGAGGAGAATAACAAGAAGAAGCTCTTAGTTATAGGGAAGCAGCGAGGCGAAAAGTAGTGTCGTCAAACATAGTACGACGAAGGAAGTGCAGCTAGAAGCCAAAGACCCGATTCTCATTTACCCACACCCAACAGACGCGATTCGATATCCGTGGACGCGATCGTTCAGCAGTAGTAGCAGAAGTGGTAAGTAAGTTATTCTGTACTAACCTGCAGAGCTCATCCCACCGTCTCTGAGAAGACGGGTTGTCGGGTGGATCAGTATTCGGGCAAACAAGTATCCTCGGCGAAGCATGGCACATCAAAATCAACCAGTGTAGGAAGTAGGAGCTAGCTTTATCAGTGCCGTGGATCGAGGCAGCAGGCAAACTGATACTTGAAATTTTGCGGACGCCGAGTCCCTTCAAACGAATGGGTAGAGTAGCTTGGGCTCAAACACTCGTCCATTGCCAAATTTTAAATAGAAGTTAAAGTATGACGGATAAAGTACTCCATTTTATCTAAGACCTGATTGTGCTTCCACAAGTGGGAAGCGCGAAGGAAGTAATTTAATTTAGGGCCGGAAACAACAGTAACGTATTATGGTGTTGGCTGAATGCATGTTAATTTGGAGCAAATCTTTCCAAAATAATGTCTTTGTTATGTTTTATTAGTTCACTTATTTTACTATCTTTTATTTCATCACCATCTTCCATCCAAAAATATTTATATTCATCACTGTCACACACGTCCAGTGATATTGTGTTAACCACATTCATTGTTGAATTAAGAATACACAGATTTAAAAAGTTGTGAAGAAAAATATGCCAAGTCATGTCCTATCCATGTCTTCACTTGAAGGATTTCAGATCTCCAATTAGCCTTATTTTCGTTGTTCATTTAGAAATAAAAGGTGTAATGTTTACAGACACAAAAACCCCAAAGTACCCAATTAAGTTTACAGTAAACATAATTTAAATCGCATAAACAAGGTTTGCGGTTTTTTCTCTTTTTCTTTTTTGGCAACACTGCACATTACTGGCCGGACCTAATTGAACTTTCGAGCCGAACTATGTATCTGTTTCTAGGAACGCTGACTTGCCTAATCATTGCAATTACTAATAAATACTAGGTACGTGTTGCCAATATGTTGATGGGGCAAATGTTGGCCAATCACACACAAGTTGGTTCAATTGCTCATTTTGTCGCTACGTCTATCACAGTTTAAACAATGCTTGGAATACGTATTTGATTCGGGACGATTGTCCTTAAATAATTGAAATAACAGTTAATAATACAAGCTGTGTTGGAAATTAAAACTTATTCAATTTTAAGTCACACCCGTAAACTTTGATGAAAATATTTAAAGTAGTAACATAAAACAAAACAATTTTGTCTTTTTTTTGCTGACTTATTCAATATTATAATACGCTCTTAAGATTTGATTTTTTGTCTTCTTACCAGCCTCTTCCAAAAATTAATCACTGATTTCGTTCCACAAAGTAATAAAAGAAGTAGGTCCCATGTCCCATAAGATTAAACATTTTTTTTTCAACAACAAGGAAGTCGAAAGCAGATAGATAGTCATCAAATCGACTGTCGAAAACAGATGGTAGTCTACCTGTTGTGAAACTAAGCCAGAGGTGCGGGCGTGGGCGCCTTACAACTGATAGGTGCATAGGTACTACTTGCGCCCAACATAGCGAGAACTGTGCTAAAACTGAACAGTTTTTGTTATGTCGGTAACACTGGCTTGGTGTCAACGAGGCATCATTTCAAATTCAAATTCAGGGTTTCAAATTCAAATTATATTTTCAACCGTGAACGATGAAAGTTCATTTGTTGACTCAATATATTTTTAAGGAAACTTCTAAAGTTGCTTAACTTTAGAAGTTTCCTTAAAAGCTCTCTATTAAAAGATCTTTGATACCGAAGTCCTCAGAAATTCTACCACGATCATATGGATCCACAATGATCACACCTATTAGATGTTTTTGTATTTTCTTGATAGTCATTCTAGCTACGGCAATGTACGCACCCATATATGCACCCACGTACTAATTCCAATAGCCACAACACATCGCGGCTACAATACTCTCCTGTGTCTATTGGTCTAAAGGTCAACATACACCTGAGCATTTTCTCGAACCACTTCGATGTAACGTAACTTAGTAGTAGTAGTAGTATGACGGGCCGGTGTCCGCAACTCCACGACTAAGACTTAACGTAACTTATAAATGGTGCAATACAAACCAAAGCTCAAATAAAATAAAGCATTTCTATGTAATGTAACGTTCCTGCGAACAGCGAGTGAGTGCCGAGTGATTTGCCTGTAACATTCCTTTTTAAGACTCGTTGAAATGTAGGTTGCTTGTGCACGATGAAATGTTACACCACCTCGCTCGTTGGTTTGTTGGGACAAAGCTTTGAACGTCGTGGTCAATATTCGGTTCGTGAGACTTCTCGGCTTGATGTTCTGTTACAAGTACTTAAATGCTCAAGTGCATACTCACCTTAACGCAGACATTCACCATAGGTGTATATAGAGGGGGGGCCGGGTGGGCCGTGCCCACCCTAGTATGGTCTTGTGCCCACCCCAGGATGTTTGGTTAACGATTCGAAATTCTAGGATGGACATCTAAGAAACTTCACACAAAAATCATTTACGACCGGGAAATCTACATATTTACATAATATTACATACTATTAGAAAATAATTGTTATCTGTTTACATTTATTACGCTATTACTTTATTTACCTGGTAAGAAATTGATTGTTAGGTATAAATTTAACCCCTTATACATAAACAAACTTGCCTCGTACCCTGCGGAGTGCGGGTAGTAAAGCTTTTTGGTCCCTAGCTAAATCGGTCGAGTCAAACTTCTGTCGTCCCTCACTGCCTCCATTGCTGAAACCTGATGGTTCTCTGGCTCACACTGCAGGAGAGAAAGCAAACCTATTTGCTTCTCTATTTGCAGAACCTTCGCATCTTGATGCAGGAGACACAACTTCCCCGACTTTAGCTGGCAGCACGACCTCAATGTCTGATACTTGCTTTCGCCAAAAGGAGGTTCGAAAAGCGTAACGCAAATCTTAATGTGTACAAGGCCAGTGGACCAGATGGTATTCGAGCTATAGTTCTGTGGACCTGTGCACCTGAATTGTCTCCTGTACTGACAGTACGCCTCTTTCGGTTCTCTCTCGAGACTGGATTAGTGCCGAATTCATGGAAGCTCGCCAACGTGTAGCCCGTGCCTAAAAAAGGTAGTCATGCCGATCCTATCAACCATAGGCCCATCTCGGTCACGTCCATTATCTGCAAGACAATGGAACGTGTCCTCAATAACAGGCTCCCGGAGTACCTAGAAGGTAATGATCTCCTCAGTTATCGTCAATACGGCTTTCGCCGAAATCGGTCCACTGGGAATCTTCACGCGTACGCCACTCACACCTGTGGCTTACGCGAGAAGATCCCATGAAGTGACGCCATCGAGAAATATGGGGAAGCACTTGCCGTCTCCCGGAACATAATAATATTTAGCATGATAGCCTAATTAGCAAGCTTCCATCACATGGCTTGCCGTCTGGATTCTATACATGGATATCGGATTTCCTGAGAGATCGTTAAATTGGAGTAGTCATCGATGGCTGCTCGTCTGATCGAATCTCTTTTTTTGCTGCATATCAATGATATGCTGAAACCCGGTACCTTTAGTTACGCAGATGACAGCACGGTTGTAGAGAGTTACACATCCAGCGCACGTGTCAATGCGGCTGAAATCCAGTCTTTCCATGGTCAAACGCTTGAACTTGCCCCTCAAGGCAGTCTCCGATTGGGGCGATGCTAATCTGGTCAAGTTTAATGACGCTCAAACCCAGGCGTGTCTTTTCTCTGCCAAAAAGAGGCCTTTCCATTTGGCCCCTTCTTTCCGACATGTATCCGTCCCGATCACTGACCATCTTGAGCTTCTAAGCGTTACTCTGACGCCAAATCTTAACTTTGGGTCATTCATTGAATCCAAGGCCCAATTAGCTGCCAAACAGCTGGGAGTCCTGGCAAAGGTGCGAAAGTACTTTACGTCGGAACAGCTGCTCAACTTATACCAAGCACAAGTTTGATCGTGCATGGAGTACTTACTGTTCGCACTTTTGTGATGGATCAGCTAAATACCAACTGGAAACGTTGGAAGTTATTGATAGACGTGCTAAGAAGCTCATTGACAACGACTCTCAGGTTACGGCTAGGCTCCAGAGCCTTGAACATCGCCGCACTCTTGCTAGCATAGATTTTCTGTGGTTGCTAGCCTATCGCCGCGGTCTTTTGTCAGGTACATTTTGGAGTGAGCTTTGGAATTGCACAATTTGCGGACGAGCAGAAATACGGCGAAACGTAACCGCTTCATGGTTGAAGTTCGACGGTCCTGAACCAAGCGCTTTGATACCACATTTATTGTGCGAACTGCCAGACTATGGAATTCACTGCCCGCCTCTCTGTTCTCTGATAAGTATAATCTGGGTATCTTCAAGGCACGAGTGAACCGGTTTATCCTAGGCAAGCGTGGTCCACCTTAGACCACATTATCACTTAAGATTAGGTGAGTTGCGGTCAAACGCAATCTTTTTAGAATATAAAAAAGCACTAAGTTCAAAACGTCAGTTCACAGTTCATTGTTCAAACATGTGGAACAAACATAACGTTACGTAACTTATGTAATTCAAAATAACTTAACACTTAATATGAACTTTGTCACTACAAAAAAGTTTATAATAAATGTAAAGTTATTTATGAATTATGATACTAATCGAATCGCACCTACTCGCTGACAGAACATTGAGGGTCGACTCTGCTTCATCGCATCGGCCATGGCATCTCAGGGGCCAGGCCCCCCCCTGAAAAATAACTCTAGATACGCCAATGACATTCACCATTATTAATGTGGACATGAAAAACCGAATACATGTCATTGTCAGTATAACCAGACTGAATAAAAAATGAGATCCAGACACACAGTCTATCATAAAGTCTAGACTATAATGATGTCATTATCCTAATAGATAGATCTGATATTATGAATTCATTTTAATTTTGTATAATATCTGTTTTTGTTGGGACTTGGCATCTAACAAGGCTGTAGGTAAGGAGGATTAGAGCTGTAATTGTTTAAGGTAAAAAGGTGCTCTTAACCGATAATTATTTTACTGCTACTTGTAGCTACAACATTTTCAAGTATGGCCAAGCCATACATAAAACATTGCAGCCACATTATTACCTGGAAAATGTGACCCGTTTTGGAGTCTCATTAGAAGATGTGTTGAGTGTCAACAATGCGTAAGTAGTGGACAGTGGTAGAGCTGTGTCCGTGGCTCGGCTCGCTTGTAATGCTCTCTAGTTTGACTACCTAAGCAGAGCCAAATTGCATTGCCATGGAAAGGCTTTGAATAGACAAACAACAGAAACAACAAGCAAGAAATAGAAGTGAAATTCAACTAATTTGACATTGGAAAAGAGACCAACAAACAACGCTGAATCACGCTCTAGAGTGGAGATCGCGTTTGGGCAAGCGTAGTGTGGGACGCCCTACGGCAAGATGGACCGACGATTTCAAGAAGGTGGCTGGCAGCGGTTGGATGCGTGTTGCCCAAGACCAGGTTGGTTGGCGATCTCTGGAGGAAGCCTACGTTTAGCAGTGGACGGCAATAGGCTGATATGATGATGATGATGAAGCAATGCTGACAGAAATTACTCAAAGAAAACAATTGAAGACCTCCAGTTAAAAAAAAAAATCTTCTTCACCTAAACATTGGAGAACAATTAACAACAAACAAGATCCTGCAGATATAATAAAGAGGTAAAATATGTTTGGGACAGGTAATATATGGAAATACTGGTTCAATTACAAAAAAATATTTCACTGATGGAAACCTACACTTTTGTCAAATGTAATAGCTTATATATACATCGTTGATAATCAAATTCTGCGTAATTAAAATTATGAAATACCGCCAATTTCCACCTTATTTAAAATCAGCGAAAGTGTCAAAGTCAAATCTTTAGCACGGTTTGCACGATGTACGAAGCCAGTGAAGACAATGCTATTCAAAGCTTAGGTACTGTCATTTTACAAGTGCAGCCTATGAGTCAATTTTACTCAGCGGGCATATATACAGCGACCTGCGTGTCCAGTATAATAACGCATGGCGCTGCAATGCGTCAGGGATGTTTGCGGACAACCATATTGACGGGTTTTCCTCTCTGATGGCACGTGTCTGTGGTAGCACCAACATTATACTCAGTGTGTTCGCTGACCGGTGGGATTTCGCGATACTACGGAGCGCGCTTGCAGCTTCACGCTGAATTTTAATTGTGTTGTTTTCTGTGTATGTACCTACTAACATTAAATGTTAAGTTATTTGTAGTCTTTGTGTGCATTAGGGACCTTGTCTGAAATAAAAAGTTTATTATTGTTATTATTATTTTTATTGTTATTATTATTTTTATTAGCGGTCTGCACCTTATGTAAATTCCACTGAACATACTACCAATACCATCTATTCACCAAGATACAAAGCATTTCAACACGACATATCAATCGCTCGCACTTGAAATAAGGCTCATTGTATTCTGGTTTCTCAAAGCAAAAAGTCTACCGTCAACCGGCCAGCCTGACACATTTACGTGTGCTAAAGGTTAAAGAACTCCGAATGCTACTATAAACAATATATCAAATGAGACGTGTGGACGAAATGGATGGTATTTTAATGTACTAGTCCGTGGAGGTGCTAGAGTTCGCACTGTTGCGACTGATTGAGCTAGAGATAGTGTATATGGTGCTAATTTTAAACTTTTTAATTTTTTGGTTCCGTTATAAAATATGGAGATATTGTTAAAATTAATTATAGACCATTCTGACACTATTGTAATAGCGGACTTGAGGCCCAGGACATTGTATTTATCATTATAAACAAACTTGATATATCAACCCAGAAATTACGAAAAAATATCAGCAGATTCTTTTTTGTGTTTAGGTTTTCAGTTTATGCAATTACACCTGGCGTCTTGTTTAACTAAATGCCGATTGGCAAATGAATTATTACCAGCTACCTCTAGCAATTCATATGTAGATTGACAGAAATTAAATCGACCTACTCCAGTAGCAATCATAGGCTCATTATTTGAAAACGAAGTAAAAACAATTTGCAACCATGTTACCTACTATTTATATACATACCTTGTTTTATTGATGAAAGACAATTAAAAGCTTATAAAACATTAAGTGCAATATACTAACGTTGAGGAACGATCGCTTTCAATTCTCGGTCTCATTCTGACAGAAACGCCTCTATTTACTTACTTACCTACAATTTTGACAGTATTTTGACATCGATAGTCACTGAGCTGACTGCAACTAAATTTTGAACGTTATTTAATAGTACAATAAGTTCAACTGATCTTTTTTCACATTCTACAATTCCAATCAATTTCACCGAACAAGAAGTTCTCATTTGTATAATACAAAATAATTGCACATAAAGCTGCCAGTACTCTTTAAGAACGTCACTTACTGTTCATAAAGGAGGTTTGTAATAATTGGAGGCTGTTAGAGCCCATAATGTTCAATTTGCTAATAGTTCATCTAGCATATAACCTCTTTGACCTAGTTGTTTCACCTTTGACTTGGTCAGTTAGCTCTTGACGGGTGATTCCTAAGCTTCGTTTCTTGAAGTGTATATTTGACATACATTGTTGACTATTGTGGGTGGATTATGAAAATAAGCTTGGACGTGTATTGTATTTTCTTTTAATAAGGCTATAATCAATAATATTTCAAGTAAAAGGTGTAGGTAAGGCTTGGCGCAAACGGGCCACCGACCACAGCCACCGGCGGCTGTCGCGCGCTACCGCTACATTTGTAACAGTGCCAGAAGTGTGCGACAGCCACCAGTGTTCGAAAGCCGCCACAATTATAACCCGCTCTTAGGGCTCCCGCACTCTGGCCACCGGCCACAACCACAAAACGCCGCCACTGGCATATTTCCTGTAATTTTCATACATTTTATATGGACTCGCCGCACACGGTTGGCACCGGTGGCCGCCACACCCTGCAAATCGTCGCTGCTCGCTTCTTGTGGCCCGCACCGGCAACTAAACGCCGCCACACGCCACTTGCGCGATTTCTAACACTTTTCTCCCTAAATCTTCTTCGACAGACCTCATTATATGGGTTAAAAAGTAGCAACCACCGACCGCAGGTGTCGACCATCGGCCACAAGTGGCTGTCGCGCGCTTTAGCTACTTTTGTGGCCGTTTCTTGCCTCTTGTGGCGGCGTTTGTGGCTGTCGCGTGTGGCCCGTGTGCGGCGACCCTTAACTGCGCAGGGGTAGAGCAGCGCGACAGCGGCGGGTGTCGGCGTCTTGTGTCGTCGGCAGCGACCACAAATGGCGAGTTACTGACACTGCTGTAGCGAGTGGCCGCCACCGGCTACACGTGTGCGGTGCGCCTATACAAAATATATGAAAAGTGTGTTAAGTCGCTGCCGCTGGCCACGGGTGGCCCGTTTGCGCCTAGCCTAAGTTAGCTACACAAAATTCGAACTACAAAAATAACACAAACGTCCGTGCGCGCGTCAAATGTTGCGTCGTTATATATCGTCAGGCGGTTGCCCGGACATTAAGGAAGATTATCGCACTAAATAAACAACGTTCTTAATATTGTAATGACACACTATTTTGGGTGACACGGGAAACATCATATATTTCGAGATTGACCAGAAACATCATTTTCGGATGTTTTAGAGAGCATTCTAACACCCGGGACACAACATACTCTGGGTGACGTGATGCAACTTTAAACTTATGTGAGCTAATTACCATAGTTACAACGTGCTACTCGCGGAGAGCTTGTAACCTATCTAACCTTTTTACTTGAATGTAATATTATTGGCTTTATTTTAATGAACTATTGATATTGACACCGATTCCCCTTGTTCACAAACTAAACTAAAATTATACAATTGGCATCTCTTACTGCCAGCCAGCTGAAGAAAAGGACGGCAAAACATAAGAACTAAGTTAGAGATGTCAAATTAGTTTTTTCTTAACTTCGCCGTGTTTTAATCAATTTGTTCTGACATGACAACTATAATTGTATGAACATTTTAGATCAACTTAAATTGACAGCTCCCTTATTAACATAGAATCTGTCTCTTTCTTGTTTTATTGGAGAGAAAGAGATATAAATAGGTTAAAATAAGTTTAGCTCGTGCACAACAGACTGGGAACCATAGTCTTGTATAGTTAAAATGCAGACGTTAATACTATTAGAACACTTCTTTGTACGATTTTTATTTAAGACTGACATTTTTTTAACCTCTTTCGTACCAATTAGGAATGTCTCTCCCGTAATATTTAACAACCTTTGTGATGGTTCTAATGATTGACATAATGATGACTATCATCAACTAATAACATCAACTCTAGGTGGTCTACCCGATGTTTTCTCTATCGATTTTGGACATACGAAAAAGCTTTTAGTACCAACTGAAGCTAAAAAAGTTCTGTTACAATCCTATATCTACATAATATATTTTATTGAATAAACCTTACGACACGTGCTAAGGTCGGGCGTGCCAGCACGTGTCATGTTATCGGCGGCAAGTGCATCAGACTACGGTTATAATATGTTTTGTGTTGTTTGCCGCGTGCCGGCGAGAATAAAAAAACGTTAGGAGTCGGGAGTGTCTATCCTATATGGTGTGGGTGACGTAAATGGCTTTATGGCGTGAAATTGATTAACAGTTGCATGTTTTTGTCTGTCGCGATGCCTAGGCACGAACTTTTCCTATTTTCGGATGATTTGTGACAATTTCGTAAGTACTAAAGTCCTCATGGACATTAAAATGCATGAAGACTTGGCGATGGTGATGTTAATGGAGAAATAATTCCTAAAATGGCAACAAAATAGCACGGTTGTCTAGAAAACCTATCTTGTTATTAACGCTCAAACAGATGATAGACAAGCTGGAAGTAGCTTGTCTTCTCTTCTTGATTATCAAAAAATATTTCGGGATGAGCGATTGTGTCCATTGAAATTGGTCGCCATGACAACATTCGGTCGCGAGGATATTAATTAATTGCAGTCACTTTATTTCTACTAACACGTAGTGTCTAAAACGAATGGTTAGAAAGTTTATTGAAAGACATGAGGCAGTAGAATCAGCTGAAGCAAGATCCTAGGATACCCATGATGATAAGGAAGCATATGCATAGCTTACTATATTCACAATTTTACCGCACCAACCTCAAACAGGTTGCGATTATTTCCACTCAGTGAATCTATTGTGGTCCACTAACGGCATTTAGGTGACCATTGTCGGAATTAGCCAAGTATTGTCGGAATTTCGGCGTCTTATCGCGTTCAGTATCGAATCATGTCGAATTTTATACGCTTAAATGTAAACGAGACGGCGTTTGTGTATTACTTCTGCTTCGTTTGTGAATTAGGCGGTCTTGCGCAGTCTAGCTTATATGCTTATGTTTTTAAAGAGATGGTCTGAAAATGTTTCAATAATCTGCAGGGATTAGTCAGGTTGATATTCAATAACCTCTATAATGAATTTGAGAGCTTCATTCTGGTAAAGCTTATGAAATTAATATGATGTAGATCCTTATTCATTTGTAGGTAGGTACTTGAAGTGGAGAATTTTTTTCAGTAACCTCTTGTTCGGGTCATTGCCAAGCGTCTGGTCGACTTTTCACGTGGCCTGAAGGCTGCCCTCTTCATGGGCCAAAGAATAAGCATTGCCATTTTTAACGTGACAATGCTGCCAGCCTTTTGGGCACGTGTCTCGTTGACAGTGATGTAGACGAGTTTATTGATTCGCTCTTTATTGATGATTCGAGATCCCAACCTATTTTATTTATGTATTGCAATGATAGATGGATCGAAATGATTCAACAAGGAATAAAATCAGTAGGTATAAGAGCCTTGTGAAGAAGCATCATGCCTTAGAATAATAACTTTAAGCATCATGCGCTTAGCGCTTAGCATCGTACCGAGAGTCCGAGATCCCTCCGTGCCTCGGAAAACCCGTATTAAAGGCGTTGGTCCCGACTGTCATTCGTATATCTTTGACAGTCGTTGTAGCTAGTCAGAAGCTAGAAAATCTGTCAACCAGTCTTACTAAAGGACCTGTTGCCCAGTAACTGGCTTGTGGAGGTCAGATATGCACATGGGGTATTCAGTTGGACCGGTTACACGGGAAGCCGACCCCAATATAATTGGGAAAAGGCTAGGCACATGATGATCTAATAGCGCTTAACAGGCAAATGCAATTGGTTGTGGAAGGCAACTTATGGTTTTTGACTACTGTGGCTGATAACTATGAAGACCCTAGCATTTGCCCGCGACTTCGTCTGTTAAACTTCAGATTTATTTCAAAGCCCTAAATTATCCAACGAAAACACAAAAACAGGACAAAGTTATTCTATGTATTACCTAGATTAGTTTCTCATGTGTACCAAACGGCTAATTCCGTTCAGCTGTTTAAGCTCAAAAGAGTAACAAATACGCATCCAACGTCACTAATTTTCGCATTTATTCTAATAGATGGAAGCAGGATAATAGCAGATGGACAGACTCTTCCAATAAAACTAGTAACTAACACAGTTGAAGGAGGAATTATACGAGCATCAATTAATGAATACATTTAAGCAACTTTTTAAGCTGAACTACCTTTGACAATAGACAGACATCCGTTAACCTTTAATTGATAGACGCTTGACATAATTGGCTTCTAAATGTTAACTGAGAAACAGGTGTCCATATTTTTGAATAGTAATTAGTTGCATCAATAGACCAGCGTTCGGATCACATGAAGAGTCGACCAGCCGTTTGGCGATGTCCCGAAAAACAAGATGGGCACTCGGATTCCATGACCCCAGAGTTTGAACCTCAAACGGCTCAATTATAGCTTTCAAAAAGGCTATTTGCGCTGTTTGAGGTTTTCGGCACTTGCAGCAGCCGTCCCAGTACAACACGTCGTGCTAGGAAGATGAGATGGCGCAAGGATATCGAAGTATCGACACATTTTGCGTGCCACACCAAAGGCCTAAAACTGGTCTATTATTGGGTCAAAGAATCATCAGCATTGCCATACAACGTGGAAATGCTGCCAGCCTGTTGGGCACGTGTCCCGTTGACAGCGATGTGATTTGAGCTCCCCCTCTCTTTTTCTTGGAATTGTACATAAAATTATTAGTTTTATTTTTAATGAATAATGTTGTAAATAAATACTTGTTGCACGATATTTCAGAAGATGGGTTAAGTCCTACTACATTTGTTAGTTAGAGCTATTATTGTATATTACGCCGACAAATCTGTTAAAAATGTTGTATGTAGGTTTGTAACTTACTTCGCATTCATGTTCATCATTCCCGTTCAGACTGTAATCACCATCATTGTTGTTGATTATCTTATCGTCTACACTATCCATTCCTATATCATTACCATCTTTCATAGTATAGTTATTCCCGTCTGTAGAAACAGACCCAGTGTCGGGCATCTCATTACCAACGTGCCCGTTTGTTTTATATTCCAAATCACTACACTGCCTCATCTCCAATCTTACTTTATTCGATTCCTTATCGATTATCATATTCGATTGCACGATCTTATCGATATCGTAGTTGTCTACGAAAGTTTTTGTTTTTCTCTTCAAATTCTGAGGCGGTTCTATTTTATCGTCATTGTTGTTATTTCCGAATTTTGGGGTTTCTACATCTTCGGTGGTGTTGAGTTTCTTATTGTCTTCGTAATCGATTTGTATTTTCTTTCTTTTCAAATTGAAGTTCTCGTTGAATATGTCTTCGACAGTGAGATCTCGGTCGGTCATATCTGGCAGGTTGATGCCGTTCATTTTAGTCATCGTGGCGAATGTTCCGCGTTTCTAATTGGTCACATTGTGCACAGCGGCTGGGGGTTATCTCGTGCCATTGTCGGTTTAACGCGGCGTAAATCATCGACAGATCATTATCTATCAGCCGAGATGGCCGCTATAACCAGCCAGTTTACAAGGACCTCTAATTTTGGTACATCAAGTATATACAAATCGATTTGTTCAAGATCTATATATACTGGTGTTATTGTATTGTTACCGTCTCACGTTGGGCAACTATCGTGAACTTTTACACGATTATTGTACCGCCATTACATTTCGTATGAGAATTCTATTTTCTTAGATCGATGATTATCTTTTGTCCCGCTCTCCTGTACTTGTATGTCTCTCTCTTACATCAAATAATGTTATTGTTTACTTGCCCCGTTATTATTGATGGTATAGGAAATTGCCCGACCAATATGTGATTACCTCCGGATTGATATAGGTTCTCAATTCTCCTGCAGTTAATAACTTTATCAATTGGGAATTTAAAAAGTCTACCACTTTAACACTTCCGCACAATTAATGTTAAATACCAAAAAGTTCACACACACGAAGATAAGAAGAATGAATTTCACCAAACACCCAATAAAAAAAAACAAAACCAAATCACTGTCAAAATTTTTAAAAAGGTTTACGAATTCGAATTTCGAAAAGTTTAATTTCGTATGTTGGCGCGTGTTCGAGCCCACGTGAGCAGTCAGTCGCGGCCCGCGGCTATCACATGGAGTGCCCGCGCGCCTGACGTACGGCGATAAAGACGGGGAGTGCCACAGACCACCGTAAGTATGCAGATCAAGAAATACATTAACATTTAATAACTGATGATGGATTGGTTGGCGACGAGCGGGCGTAGATTAATTGTGTGCATAATTGAATTGCGTGAATGGTTTAGTAGATTATTTTTAGTTGACTTATTTAAATTATTTTGCATAACTATTATAATCTAGTTACGCTCGGAATCTGGATAGACAGAGGAATTGAGCTTTGTTTTACCAGAACGAGGCAATTCACAATCTCTCAATATTTCAAATAATAACGTCGAACTAATCCAATCCCGCACATGTATTCCATTACTGTTTTTTTTATTACTACCCAAAAATAATGCTTGGAATTTTAAAATCAGCGTTAAATATCCAAAATCATTACAATTAACAACACATACTAGTCCTACTAATTGTCTATATTTAAGAACTAACTAAGTGCGGAAACCTAGCCCCCCTAAAAAAACCAGAATTGGGAATAAAATTGTAGAATCATCCCTCTGTCCTTACGGAGACATCGAAGGTTAAAATTCCTACTGTTAACCATGTCTTTTGATGTTAGAAAGTCTAAAGTTTGAAATGAAACATATAACTTAACTTGTCATACCGTAATAGTATTGATAGGGGATATTGTTGCATGGGACCGTAAGCACTATGTGTTGTATGCGTTAAATTGTGTTAAATTCCCAGCAATATTTTCTACTCAATTTTACTTAGATTGGTGAGCAGTATGCACGTTTGCATACTGCCCATCTATTGGCAACATTCCCTTGTACGTGATTTTGGCGTTATGGCTAATATTCCTCCAGATATTCCGTCATTACCTAAGTTAAAAAAAAAGAAACATTTTTGAGAAACGAATTCATTCTAAAAATCTTTATTTTTGCACAAATTATCTGAACTTTGGCCGTTCGTGTACCTACTTACATACATTGAAAAAGTAAAGAAAACATCGTGTGTTGTTATCGCGTTCTCACTCACTCGTTTGTTTTCGAACATTGCGATCGATGAAACAAAAAATAATTAAATCATGTTCGCGTTGTCGGATCGCCGACCGGGAAGGGCCCTATTAACGGCTATGTGATGTTACTTGTTACACGGGTTACACCCGATAGGTATTATGTCGTCTAAGAAATAATATTTACTTAACCACTTCAAAATTACTGACAAATCACTAATGACGGATCATCATCATCGCATTTTCATTCACCATCTAATTTCCTTGCATATACTGCTCAAAAAGCTCCTTCTCGCTCTTCGCGGCGAATATGTATCACTGTTCCTCTCAAGTCTCATATCAGGTTTGATTGCGAGGTGATGGTGTTCGAGTATGTGTGTGTATGGTGTAGAGACGTTAGTTCGTGTATGTGCGTGCGTAAAATGATTTGCGTCTGCGCATAGATAGATACCTATAACCTAAGTACGTAGTTTTGATGACAAGTTGCGTATAGCTAGAAAGCTTTTATGAAGCTTCTGATTGTTTTAGTTTTATGACTGTTTTCAGTCAATTGTTTATTTTTATTAGTTAGAAAGTTAACAACCTAATACGGAAATTAATTATAACTTGCTTTAGGTTCCTATCAAAATGACGAGAAGCTATTTAACAGCAGCCAAATGTGTACACACGGCTACACATCAAGCTTTAAATTTCAAGTAGAAGCTGACCTCTCATTGTATGGAAATTCTAAACAATGCGAGATCAGCTTACACTGGAAATGTATGGCTTGATGTGTACAATCTCTTTCATTTTGACAATTCCACAATATTCATTGCAGTCTCTACGTTGTTGAGGAGACGATTTTTTCAAATGTATAAAGCAATGGATTATGGGTGCCTTTCAGCGTGAAGGTGATTGTTAATTTGTAATCTCTGTTCAGAAAATAAGCAAATAACGAGTCACTACTTTACGATTAAAAAATTTGAAAATCATCAAATTTACTTTTAAGCCTTACCATCCGTAGGTAACAGTAACGGATGCTTTATAAAACAGTTGGTAACTCTAAAGCCCGGTTTCCACCGCGAGCGGAGCGGACCCATGAAGGACTACAAAGAACAAACCCAACAACACAAGAGTCAACAAAGAGTAGAGCGGAAATGACTCAGCGGGCAAAAAGAGTAAAAATGAGCTCGCTTCATCATTTCTCTTTTGCGGTGGGAATCGGACGACTAAACTCTTACTTGGTGGAAACGCAAACCTATTTCATGAAAACGAAGTCCGCTCCTCTTAGCCATTTTCGGCTCATTACTCTTTCGCGGTGGAAACCGGGCTTTACGTCTCGTCACTATATTGAAACCCTGCATAAAACTCGGACTTACGTCTAATAACATTTAATGTTGATTGTATTATTATAGTATTTTCTCGACGGGAGGCACACAAGCAATTGTTTTTGTTATCGTTAGCCGTTAGTAACAGAGATACGATCACAACAGCATTTAACTACGGTTTTTAGCTTAGAGAAAGCTTGAGTACATTTTTCAGGATAAGTAATTTTATGTTTTTATTATATGGGGTATAAAAATAAACTTCACAAACTACCCATCAAAGTAAGTAACTTTGAGGAAATATTATTGTTGGAAAACGACTTCTTTTTTGGGTGTTTCTCTGTAATGTCATTATAAAAGCTTTTTACTAAATGCATATGAAAGTATTTAGGTACGGAGCTTATATCAAAAAATCAATCTTTATAATTTTTTTCTGTTTGACTGTCTGTTTGTTACGTCTAACCTCTGAAACGGCTGGACCGATTTTGATGGGACTTTTACTGGCAGATAGCTGATGTTATAAGGAGTAACGTATGCTACGTTTATTAAAAAAATATATTAAAATTAAAACCCTACTGGTAACCAACTATCACGTGAAATCGCGCGCATCAGCTAGTTTCAAAAAGACGGTTAAGGTCTTTTCCACGACATCTGAATAGACACTATTCACTTTTAACTTGTTTTTTATGTTTTGTATTGCTCCTCGCCTACATTGTTTCCACATATAGAAGCAACAGGAATAATGACCAGTATTTTATAAAATCTAGATTTATTATAGAGTGTCCGTGTTGTTATTATAGAGTGTAATTTCTTGTTCGTTCTTCTCCATCGAAAGCAATCTACGTTTTGGAACGAGCAACTAGCTTCAACTTTCTGACTAACTGTTTTAACCAAGTCCTTGACAATTCAAAAGTGCCTGTAAATGGTTTATTTACAAGAATAATAAAAAGTAAAAAAAAAGAAAACCGCCTTCAAATACGAAATATCGCTTAGGTACCTACTTTACTTTCCGAAGTCAGTGGCAATACAAAACAACAAACACAAAGCCACCGCCACCGACTTCCGAAAGTAAACTACCTAAGTGTGATCTGTGCTAAAGTTATTTATCACTTTTTAGTTTTTGAAGGCGGTTTTCTTTTTTTTTTTTTCCTTTTTTTCGCTTTTTAGTATTGCCTTGACATCCAAATCCATTAAAAAACGGCGACACACATAGAAGAGATTGTAAGTCCTCCAAAGATTGAAGAAACTAAAACGTCATCTAAGTATATTTTTTGGGATTTTGTTGATTTTCTCAAAAAGGGCTCGATCAATTTTGGTAAAATGTAGGTATATGGGACCATTTCGGAATTAACCTCTTTCGAACAAAAAAAATTGCAAATCCGTCTTTAAATAACAGAGTTATGCCCGAACATACATAAAAATATATATACAGGGTGTCCGGTAATTAATGGATAACCTTGAAATGTCTTATAGTAGAACTTATGGCCATTCAGAAAAAATAGGTATCATAAATCATAAATAATTACTTTATTGCACTACGACTAAAAAAAGAAAAACCTACAACTATTACACCAAAAATAATTAATAATTACTTTATTTTTGGTTTAATAGTTGTAGGTTTTTCTTTTTTTTAATTGTACGTGTAAATATTGTATATTTGTTAAAAATAATAAAAGATCCCCATGTCACTACGACTAGAAATGACTTTCTTTTCGTAATTTTTTTTTACCTATTTTTTTCTGAATGGCCATAAGTTCTACTATAAGCCATTTCAAGGTTATCCATTCATTACTGGACATCCTGTATATATAAACATCCGAATTGGTAACCTCCTCCTTTTTGAAGTCGGTTAAAAAGAAAACCTATAACTATTAAACTATAAAAGTAACAAAATGGCATCAAAAAATTCCTCCACATCGCCGTCATTTGGAAATGTGCCCAAGAGACTGCATTGCAACATTGGATGATAATGCTTAACCTCTCACCAAGGTAAAAATGTATTGGTTTAATTGAAATAAATATAAATGCTTTAACTCAAATACAAAAATGGAAAAGAATCAGGATAAAAATTTAATCAGAAATTTTCAAGGGTGAAACAGGTCTTTAATATCTTTACGCCTATTATGTTAACGTTGGTAGTAGTTTTGACAGTTTTCATGAGTGGCAGCTTTTCTGACTGGGCCAGTCACATCGCCATCCTAGCTATATTAGGATGACTTTTCTTCAGAGAAATGTCCTCACACCATAAGCATGAGCAGACAATTGCTCTCTTAAAAAAAAACCATGCTCTTATTATTTTTAAATTCAAATTCCTTCTGGAATCCACCTGAGTGTTTGGTTAGATCTTTTAAAACTTTTTAGCCAGGATGCATTTGCATAGAATCGTAACGCGGCTCTTAGAGGAAAATCAAAAGTCGATAAGAGAAAAGAAGAAATTACCAACTCATTACAAGAATTGGTACTCAAGTACCCATCAATAGATGAACCAATCACCGATGACTTACATTGTAGATAGTTAAAACTGTACAACTATAGCGCGATGACAAGCGTTTTAAATGAACACTAAGGTTGTAATTATCTTAGACGAGAATTAATTAGGTATATTTTCTTAATAGTTCGACGAACAGCGCAATTTGTTCGAACACACATAAGATAATTACTTTCTATAGGTACATAACGTCTTAACTTTACAGAACTAGGTAGGTACTGTAAGAGATCCCTAAGGAGGATTCTTACTGGTACCGGGATATGCGTGATCGTAATAGGATTATTCTATAAATGAAAGCACTGAAACTCGGTACTGGATTATATTATCAGATACTTGTAGTGTGCCCGTGACAAGATCAGGCTAGGAAGTCCTAATGTCAAACGTAAAACAATACAAGTCTACTATTCAAACTTATTCTAGAAGTTTGCTGAGTGTTCCGTCATAGAGTATAATATCTAATGGCTATTATCTCAGAAACACATCAGATCTCCACAGTACCTACGTAAAGGTGGGAATGTGTTTACATAAGCTGCCGATTCCCTTGTTCACAAACTAAACCAAAATTAGGCATTTGGCATCTCTTACTACCAGGCAGCTGAAGAAAAGGACGGCGACAGACAAGGACTAAGTTAGAGATGTCAAATTAGTTTTTCCTTTGAACTTCGCAGTGTTTTTAATTAATACGTTCTGAAATGACAATATAATTTGAATGAACATTTTACATCAACTTTAATTGACAGCTCTTATCTCCTATCTGTCTCTGTCTTGTTTTATTGGAGAGAAAGAGATATAAATAGCTTAAAATTAATTTAGTTAGTGCACAACAGAATTGGCACCAATGCTTATTTATGGTCTCGTGACTAAATAAAAGTTTTGGTTAAACTACGCTTGCCGCGGTCAGTCCGTGGATGGGTCCATCCATTTCATACAGAGACTCCTCTGTGCCTCGGGAAGCAAGTATAGATCCCGGCTGTCATTCGTAGATCTTTGACAGTTGTCGCGAATAAAAGCCACAGTCTTACCAAGAGTATCGTGTTACGGAGTACCAACTGGCCACTGGGTTGTCGAGATCAGAGAGACCGTCGCTCCATGTATTCAGGTGCATTCGGTTAGAATAGAAGTCGACTCTTGGTTAGGAAAAGGCCAGGCAGATGTTGCTTAATTATGAAAAGGTGCTCATTTATAGATAGCTAGGTAAGTAACTTATTTTACGTTCACTAAAATGTTAAAATATGTACACACGGCTACACATTAAGCTATAAATTTTCAGTTAATGCTGATCTCGCATTGTATATGATTTCCGTACAATGCCAGGTCAGCTTATACAGGAAATGTATAGCTTGATGTGTAGTCGTGTGTACTTATGTTAAAAGATAAAATATAATACATTTTATGTCGGTTCATTGACGTGAACGAATCTTAAATAAATATAAAACAATAATAAGCCATTATTATAAAATTTATCACACATTTATAACCCACACTCTACAGTCCTAAACTAAAATGACTTATTGCTAATTCATAAAATATGAGACATCACTTTACAAAAGTAACAACATAATGTTTAAACGACATAAATCATAAACACCTCGATAACGGTACAGTTATAACACCTTCTACTACCCACGTATCGTCACCCATCCTTACTTCATTTTTGTTCCCAGGGTAATAACAGGGTCAGTTTCAAGTAGCCATGTCTCTTAACTTAAAAAGCCACCTTAATTTGACTTGCGGTAAAAAATGGAACTAACATTTGGAGTACTGAATTTGACATATAATTGACGTTTGACTTAGCGAGCAGCGCCATCGAGAATCACCAAGATAAACTTGTAAATACTAGGTTAAGCAGTGAGTGGGCGATCGCAGAGGTCACAGCACTAGTTCGTCGACATGTCAACGAGACAACACTTCATGTGTCAATGGTCTGAGCGCGGTTGAGCACGGACAATGAAGCCTTGATTTGAAACTTGTTAATTGCTTTTTATGATTACTGTGTGATGATTATGCAGAAATGAATTTGAATAAGAAAGATTAGAGGTAGATACAATAAACGTGAGTACAAACTAAACATTATTGTAAAGTAATACATAATATTAATACAATGTAATATATTGTTAAATTCAAGTTCTTTTAAAAATTCAAATAATGAAATAAGTTCTGACATCTAGTGGTGAGTAGCGTAACTAAGTAACCAGCTTGATAACTTTATACTTCAGAAGTTCGGGAGTATTTTAATAGATGGCACTGTATGTTATGTTTCAAAACTGTACATCACCGATTCATTAACGTACTTTTGTATAAAATTACTAGTATGTAATAACCAGCTTGATAACTTTATACTTCAGAAGTTCGGGAGTATTTTAATAGATGGCACTGTATGTTATGTTTCAAAACTTTACATCACCGATTCATTAACGTACTTTTGTATAAAATTACTAGTATGTAATCTTACTAGCAAATATCGTTTAAGTTTAACGATAAGGAATTGCAATTCACCTAAGGGATCGTGTGGTATAACAAGTGTAGCGCCATCTAGTATCTCATAGTACAAATAGAAGTAAGTTACTAAACACTTACCCAGGTGGCGTTGCTATCGTTGGACACAGTTTGAAAAGTAGGAACACACCGAAAAGTCATTTTTCGCTAAATATCACAAAATTGGTCCGTTTTTTAGGTACAAACAAACTTCTTCTCACAGCTTACCTAGAACAAAACAAAACACTTACTTAGTGATACAGATAACAATATAGTTGCAGTGATTTATTTGGCTTATACGAATTCAGTAGTACTTAGGTAATATTTTTTTCAGTATTCTAGTTACCTATACAGATTTCTTCGGCTGGTGGCTTGGCTGTTCTATTTGTTGTTTTGTATTGCCACCGGCGTCCGAAACTAAAGTGTGTTCTGTTTTAAAGTTATTTTTCACTTTTTGGTTTTTGAAGGCGGTTGTCTTTTTTGTATAAAATCTATTTATTTTCCGAACCGCTTTTTAGTACCTCCTTCTCATCCAAATCCATCAAGAAACGGCAACACAGTTAAAACAGAGATTGAAAGTACTCTAAAGATTGAAGAAATTAAAACGTCGTCTATGTTATTTTTTTGGGATTTTGTTGTTTTTTCAAAAAGTGCTGAATCAATTTCGAGAAAATTTGTATAATTGCTCCAGTAACGTAAGAAGGAGGTCCTCAATTCGACTGTATGTTCTTTTCTTGTTTGTATATTTGTTACGCGAATTCTCCGGCAAAGTAAACCGATTTTGAAAAAAAGTTTTTTCAAAAAAAAGAAAACCGCCTTCAAAAACTAAAAAGTGATAAATAACTTTAGCACAGAACACACATTACTTTAATTTCGGAAGTCGGTGGCGGCGGCTTTGTGTTTGTTGTTTTGTATTGCCACCGACTTCCGAAATTAAAGTAATGTGTGTTCTGTGCTAAAGTTATTTATCACTTTTTAGTTTTTGAAGGCGGTTTTCTTTTTTTTGAAAAAACTTTTTATTTTTCGCTTTTTAGTGTTCCCCTAACATCTAAATCCATTAAGAAACGGCGACACACTTAAAGAGATTGTAAGTCCTCCAAAGATTGAAGAAACTAAAACGTCGTCCAAGTAATTTATTAGGGAATTTGTTGATTTTCTCAAAAAGGGCTGTATCAATTTTGATAAAATTTTCATGGGACCATTTGGGCCTGCCCATGGGACCTTTCCAACAAAAAAAGAATTTTTCTAATCGGTTGGCAAACGACGGAAATAAGCGCGAACAAACCTAAAAAAAAAAAAATATACAAACATCCGAATTGAGAACCTCCTCCTTTTTGAAGTCGGTTAAAAATTATTTTTTTGTGGTACTCCTTCCTTTTGAAGTCGGCTGAAAATAAGGGACCATTGACTTATTTATGGGACCAACTTTGAAAGATAGGTACTGAATTAAGAGTCATATTGTTAAATATCAATAAAAATCGATATAAAAACAAAGTGTGCAATATGTAGAAGACAACCCATCCCGAATAAGGTAAACGTTATTAAAAGGCTCTATTGATTTATAGATAACTGACTTATGACGGGATAATTGTAGCCAATCATCATCGCGCGTCGATCAACGTTACTGGAGCAATCATAATTTAGATTGGTATATGATTGGTGGGTATAATTTTATAGCGATTTAGGCGTAGGGGTACAAAAGATGTTACGTGTTCTAGTAGGTTTAAGAGATGTTATAAAATTGGTTCGGTTTTTGAATACCGAATGCATTTTTGTAGGTGTTTTTAGATAGAGGGATTTGAATTATTTATTTAGGAGTACGAGTATGTGTTCCCCATGAGAATGTGGCATGATTTTGAATACAATACGAAATGAGTCAGGTAATGTGTTTTTAGTAGACCACCACTAAAACGATTCATGTCCACCTTTTAATGAAACTTGAAAACACATCCGGCCTCATAATCAACTAAACAAAAATTCATTTTAAATTTTACACCTAAAATTAAATAGTCGACATCATAAAAATGATAGCCCACAGTTAATATTGACAGGTAATTTCAAGTTGTACGCAATCATTAAGCACAGATTTGAAGTGAAGATTTCTAGGCAGAGTGCGGCCGGCCCGTGCCATGCCCGAGGCGCTGCGGTCAGCTCCAGCATTTTTTAAACCGCCAAAAAAACTAAATAAAAAGTTACCAGATTCAAATCCCTACTCTATATTAAAGCGTTTAGGTCGACTATTCGATAACAGAGGTCGCTTTTTTAAGTTAACCTTTTTTTGTGAGTACCAGACATCAAGAATTTTATGCCTCATTGTAGCGCGCACTAAGTTATCATTATGTTGGTATTTTTTGCGCGTTTCGGAAAGATTAATTAGTGTATTTGCGGAATGTGGCTCAGCGTTTTGTAGAATAGATTTATTCGTGCTATGTAATGCATTATTAAATACAATAATTATGTTTATGCAGGTTGTTAGCTATTGTTTTAAAGTTTCACCTACGTAACGGACTTGTGCTCCGAATTTCTTGTTGGGTTGAAACAATTAGGTATTATATTAAACTATTAACAAAGACTGTTTGTTGGTAACGAAGCGACATGGACGCTAACTTGTTACCTACCTTCAAGCAAAGTAATATAAAGTTCAAAATAATTATATTCCTTTTGAAGTTACTGTTACTTCATGTGGAGTTAGAGGAGAATACCTCATATTAGTATGGCTATTATGAGATAAGTAGGTAGGTATTCTTACTATTTACCTCAATCTATGATATTAACATACATATACCTACTCAATATTTTAAAATACTCAATATTTTAAAGGGTCATTGTACTCATAAATACGACAAATTTTTGTAGTCGGACAAGTTTGAAATATGAAAAAAAAAACAGTACATTTTGGCCGTTTAAGTATTGAACTTTATCAAAGAACAGCTGTCCAGCTGATTATTTTTTCATATTTCAGGTTTACAAGGGGTCCGGGGGCGGGGGGGGGGGTGTTCGGGTTTCAGGTGTCCCATAGTGAAAGTGGATTATATAACCAAAAGGATTACCCACGTACATGGTACCTACCTATTTCTTTTTTTAGTTTTAATTTTCTTCTATGGGAATGGGTTCCACAAAAAAACATGGGCCATTGTTTTTAAAATCCTGCACAGACACCCTTACCACACTGAGCACACTGCTATCTTATCTGAAATTTACCAAGGTTCTACTATCCTATTGATTTCTTATACCTTACTAATATTATTACAAAACATTCATGAGCTCTCCTCCCTCCCTACCAAGCAGTACACTTCGTAAATAAAGAACAATGGCACGTAATAATTAAATTTACAATTATTTACGTTTCTCGAAACTTTCAGTTCTCAATGATGGGCCATTTATTTAGAAATTCTGAACTTCTTTGTATTTAACGTCCATTTTGAAACGTTTCTCTAAAATTAATACCGATTTTGGTTTTACTATCGATTCTTTCAATACAGGTAGTCGGTAAAGAAAAAAACTAATTGATTTTCACGTATCCATCATCCCAATGAATTTAGACTTAATTACTTTCTCTTACAGATTAAATTAAATTCCTTCGATGCTACGTAAAACGGAAGTCCAAATTACAACATAACTGAATTAAAACGTCTTATATCGCTGCAAGTATTTTCTGAAAAAAGCATTCTATTTTAATTCAGATAGTGTTCAAAATGGTTTATAACTCTCTGAAGCGTATTTGGAAATGGTAGCGCGATTCACTTCAACATTCCACGTGTTTTCTTTTTAAATTCTGCTGTTTTCAAATTGCTAGTGTTTTGCTTTTGTTTTACAAGCGAGTCGTGTCAGTAGATGAAAGGCTTTAGTTGGTAAATTAAAATCTTTGAATTTTTTTAATAATTTTAAGTTCAGAGTTAGAAACATAAATTAGAAATTGTCCTTCAGCTTTTGTATTATATCTAGAAAATGCGTATTTTAAGTCAATGATTTCTAAACTTTTTCTTTACATGCTGTTTCGATTTCAAAAGGTACTTTTAAATCATAGACATTATTGAAATTCGGATTATCCATCCAACTGTCCTCAGTCTTTGGAGAAAATAATGAAATAAAAAACTAGGTAAGTAATCAGCTAATTCGGGATTGCTGCGGAAAGTTCTCTAGTAGGATTTCCGCGTACTACTAATGCGTTAGTGTGTCTCATTGATATTGGTACGTTTGGCTCTCAAAGGACAAGGCTTTAGTTCCTTGGAGCGTTTATTAAACATTGTTTTTTGTAGGTACTTCTACCTACTGGACAAAAATACATGGACTTCCTTTTAAATAATAATTAATTAATTAATTTACAGCCCAATACACAGCCAGATAATCCCAAAGCAGATTAACAAATTCCAAATTCGAAAAACGAATGAGGTTGATTTAAAAAGTTCATATTCCGGCCGGTTGTCGCGCGGCGGCTTCGGGGCGTGGCTCTATGATCGATGCCTCGCACTCACACTGTCCTGCCAGTACGCGAGATTGATTTGAAAATAGAACTGACTGACAGGTTGTTGGGTTAGGAGGAAACTGATTTCTTGTTATTTTACTAATAAAAGTAAGAAAAAAGTAAAACGTCACATAAATATTTTTCTAACGATATGGGTGGGTTTGTAAGCTAGGTACCTACTACTAAATAAATAGGAAATAGTACCAATAACAAGAAAAGCCTACTTAAAAAAAAAACTGAGTTCAAAAGCAAAATAAAAGCATTACAAAACTCCGTAAATGATTAAATAGGTACCTAATACAGTACGTATACATGTAAGTTTTGTAAAAAAAATATCTTATTTCCTTGTATATCAGCCTCCTTTCACAGTTTGCTTCTAACTTTTTCTGTTCAGCCAGTCATTTTGTAAGGAGGTTCGGTGTAACAAGTTGCTAATGAAGGAAGCTGTGGTCTTGCATTTGTTTTAGTTTCGTCTGACGTTGAGTTATGAGCTCCAAACAATTATGTTGCGTGTCAGTGTCCTTTGTTAACAAGAGATAGTGGGTATGGTTTATCCTGCTACGAGAAAATACGGAGTCAGGACATACAGGGGCACTAGTGGGCGGCAAATACTTGAATTAGTTTTTAAATGAACCTAACATAGTTTTAACAATGTTAAGGACCAATTATGTCTGAAATATAAAGTTATTTTTTTAATTCATATTCAGATTTCTTTTTGCTATAGCTTCAGAACGCAATATTCACGTTTTGAATAAAATTGATATTAAGAAAGAATTCTCTTGTGGGATCTTTTCACATCACAATTTGTAAAATTATGATTTAAGAAGTCTTACTATTAGTTAAGTGGTTTACCATACGCAGTGACACATTTTGACGTAACAACTAGAGCAAAAACTGTTTTGCAATAGCTGTTAGACAAGATGCTACCTAGCTTAATCCATCGGTAATCTAAGCACCGCTCGCAACGCAACAGGAAACAAACCAAAACATCAAAATACGAATTCAAAAACTCAAACCGCGAACATCACAAGTGTTCGTAACTTCGAAATTCAAAACTTGTTCGTTAACCTTCAATTACGCGTTACGCGCGGTTCGTGTAAAGTAATAAAATCGGATCGTCCGGGTCGTGACTCGGGCACGCGCGTAGCGGGTTGAGCCGCGTAACACGGTAATGACTTTTTTTTTGTACTGGCAATGATTTTATGGGTAGGCGTTTCCTCTATCGTGGAATATTGGAGCAGTTAATTGGTGTTTTTAGGCAGTTTAGATTGAGGTAGTTTTGTTGATTAATGTTTTTCTTTGAAGGGTAGAAATAGGTTTGTGTTGGTAGATAGGTTGAAATCAATCATGTGAATGTTGCGGGTACCTGTGCGAAGTAAGCAGTTAATAGGTTTGATCCTAGTATTTAATCTAATCAAAATAGTTATTTATTTTTTGTAGAGGCATAAAACCGTTCAATAGTATACAATAAATAATGTATAGTGAGAGAAATGCTGGTAATTCGCATAAAGTTAATACCAGCTCTCATGAAAAACTTTTGTTGGGTATAACAGTAAATACTTGCTTACTTATTTGTTTAACTTCGCTACAGAATTCTCCAATACTGGGTTACGAGTTACGACTTACGAGCAAGCACCAACTCAGTTATGGCTTTTAAATTGGGTAATGATTTTAAAACGATAAGTGGGTTTTCCACTTCAGTAATTTGAAATTCAATTAGTCTATGGTATTCTGTGAATGTTTATTTTTATTACACATTTACAGCGGAGGCTGTAAAAGTTCACGATTCTGTTTTGTGCTTGAGGGAGCTCAAGTGGCGACATCGTACTGGGTCAGACTTGGTCCTTCACCTTTCACATCTAGTTTCTCCAGCAAGGCGTTATGTTGTCGGAATGCAGAATTTTGCAAAAAGCAAAGAAGTCTAGTAAAAGGTATTTTTTACTACGTTTTGTTTTTTAAATAACTTTGCCCCACACCAAGAATTTACCTGTATTATAGGTGTCTTTACAAACGTATAAACTCACACATACAATAAACAAGATGCCACATCTTGTTTTTTGTATGTGTGAGTTTATACGTTTGTAAAGCCTGAATTGTCACCACGTTACATGTCATTTACAGAAAAAAGGGTATGTGTAGGCCTTAAAAATGTTTGTTTCGTGTTCAATCGAACCACGGAGGTATTCAACAAATTATCTAAATATGTAATTATGTTAATACCAGTACTATCGATAAGTCTACTAAGCGGTAGCTGTAATAAAGTAATAAAATTAATAACTCGACCCCAGGTCGTGACCATTGACCGGTTGCAGCATCCCGCGTAACACCGGGAATGATTATTTTTTAACTGGCAACACTGCTCACGATCTGGTAATGATTTCTTGTAGAAGGCGGGTTCTCTATATTGAGGTAAATATAATGTTGGCAGCTTTAAAATACATTAATTTATTAGAAGCTGCTTCTTAAAAGTTAACTAACCTTTTTTCTGACTTAGATAAAGAAAAATAATTATGTAAGTATTATAAAATTGTGATCTGTAAATTATAATGTTGCCAGTTTAATGACCTAAGACGTAGATTTCGTTGTAATAAGTAATTTTCAACGCTAAATGTAACGAAAGTGACAGTATATTATGTTACACAGAGATGCATATTAAATGATCAATTAATGGTTGTAAATCGAAAGGTGGTCATGTCTTCCAGAGTTCGAATATAAGAAGCAAATATGAACTTTAGTGATATTTGTAAATTAGGATTGTGGACACTAAAAACGGTAAATAATTTAATCATCGTAAAGTTTCATTTGTAAGATACCTACTTTTGTATGTACAAATAATATAGAAGAGGTTCCTACGTACTAGGAACCTCTTCTTTATTATTTGTACATACATAGTAAGTAGGTACTTACTTATTTAAAATTCTATCAATTAAAATAAAAGGTGGAACTTGTAAGATTTCAACCATGTTAGTACCTATATAGCCTCGTCTTATGATTTCTTGTAGTTTGGAATACAAATTATTTTCACTATTAAAAAAAAAGGCACTCAAGTATTTTTCATTTCATTTCTATTAGGTATTTATTTAAATAGTTAGCAAATATTAATTTTAATTTCTATAACTATTATATGAAGCTATTAAAATAATAATACTTAGCTATAAAAATATGATATTTACAGCCCATCATCGCATGTAATAGCTTGTAGCCCTAAGCTTCAAACTGCTTGCTTCAAGGCTTACTCATTATTTATTTTAATTACCATAACCGATGACAGATGATTTTAGCAAATATATTCGGTATGTAACGTGTCTAGTCTACAGGTAAATGTCAAGTGTAAATGATAAAATTTGACAGCGATGATGTATTGAGGAGCTGTCAAACTGACAGGTCTGGTCAAAATATGCGTGCGTCATATCAGAGTTCTAAAAAGAAGGTTATGTAGATATACTTGACTTGTCTCTGGTAGTATTTAGAGAGACATTCCACTCACTGATGGAACTGCTTAATTATGGTTATGCATTTAAGTTTACTTATATATTCATAATAATCTCTCGACCGAATTTTGGTGGAGACGGCCAATCTCAACAAAGTCAAGCCAAGTTAGCAAGAAATGTTAAAGTGCACAAGTGTGTGCGCAAACACAGGTGCACTCCCTCCCCTCGCTCTCTTTGTCCAAAGAGACGACATTCCGATACGACCGGGGAGAGATTAAATGCAAGGCCAAAAACTTTACGTACTTCTTGTGACGCGCCGATGTTACACCAACTTGCAAACTTCGGGCTGCTATTGCCACTTTGCCCGACCTGGAAATCGAACCCAAGATCACAGTCGCACTTTCGACCACGAGACTAATTTTTAATTTTTCTATTTTCTTTTTCTTTCTCATTTTCAGGAATAGCTTTTTTATTATACAGGTTACATTTATCATAAGTATGGCTATTCTGTACAATCTCCCTCGGTGAACACCTAGTGAAGTTAACTGTCATCTGTCTCGATGCTAGGGATTTACAAAGCACTACAATCAACAGCTCACTTTATCTAGGTGTTCACCGAGGGTGATTGCAACAGAATAGCACTGCGACCTGCAGTGCTACCTTTTTATTAGTTCCTATAAATGTAGCCAGTTAAGAAAAAGAGCAAAAGAAAGCAATATAAAACGAGGTTTTATTTAACCCGAATCTAATGCGAAGCAAATCTTTTATTTCGAAGAAAGCCTTTTTTTCTTTGGAATAATAAAGGTATTATTTGTGGCTACGTGATGGCCAGGACAGTGGTCCGGACTTTAGTGGACTGCAATCATGTTCACTTCTTAATAATCTGTTACAAACGCATTGTTTCAAGTTTTATCGTTTAAAGTTGGTAGGGTTTTCTTTTTATATCATGTAATAGTGCCTGTATTTTTAGTTTTTTGTTCTTTAACTAAGGAAATAATTTCATTTTCATCCCTCCATCTCGGAAAGAGTATTTTTGCTCTTCGATATCTGACTGCAAAAGCCGTTTCCGCAAGAGGATAAAGTAAATTGAATTTAGAACATCATGTGCACTAAGTTTGTGAATTCAAAATATCATTAAACCTACCTACCTCCATAGTGCCCAATTGATCATACAAACTTTTTGAATTTATTAAAAACTCAGACTCGGAAGTCTCTTGGTGTACATTTTTTTAATTACTTTGCGCGCGCCATTTTCTTTTCACGTCTTAATGTTAAGGCGCTATTAAGCGACTTTTGCAGATTTTAAACTGACAATCACGTCAAAATGTAAATAATTTGAAAAAAAATATATGCTAAACTAGAACATTCTCTTCGTCATTTAGTATGTGAATATTTTTGTTTAAGTTCATATTAAATAGTTTAATTAAATCGTGAAGTTGTGTCTGACGCGGACAAAACATTGATAATCACACAAAATCTACCAGGAATATTTAAACGAAACTTTTACTATCTTACAGACAATTGTATTATCTATATTTTAGTATAAGTACGCCTTTTTTAAGTTATCTTTTAATTAATGTTTTTGACTAAATATTGAGAGTTTTGGACGCAGCGCATACGATCCTTTGGTCGCTCAAGGTCGCCTGCGTATATCGTCGTCTTAAAACCGTAGGTTAAAAACAAGAAACTTGAAAACAAGTGAAAAACCTAAAATGAGTGGTTCTAGCGACGAGGAAATTTATTTGACGCCAACAGAATTGACGGAAACTGCTAATATTGCGCAAATGAGCTTTCTCCCTCAACAATCACGCGAGAAGTATTTGAAACAGTAAGTACGATATGTTTAACATGTGGCGACTAGTTAAAGGAGCCAAAACTTGCTCAGAAAACGTTTTGCTGGCATATTTTATTTAATTATCTGAGGCCAAGAAATCAAGCACAATGGAGTACGTATTCAATGCTAAAAGCAACAATAAAGATGAAAAAAGACATACATATCGACACATATCCTAAATTAGTGGCATCAACCAAAAAAATCGAAGGTTTTCACAGCATGTGAAATTGAAAAGTTTCTTAACGAAGCACCGGATTCCGTATATTTCGCGGCAAAAGTAAGTCAGTTGCACATTCAGTGTCTACTCAAGTACTTATATTATTCAATACTTAACATAATCTAATACGTATCTTAGTAGATGTTGATAGTCATAATTATGCATGCATATCAATTTTATTAATTTATCTATTACAATACTCTTTACGTTACAGGTTTGTCTTATTATTGGTATTAAACGGAGCATGTCGAACTAATAAACTAACACAACTTAATGTCAAAAACATTGAGAAACATTCAGATGACTTACTATTAATTAATTTACTTAATACAAGGACAAAATGAGACCGCAACTTCGTCATTCGCAAGGAATACGTAACAATTGTTGAGAAATATCAAGCCTTACGCCCGCCTAACACTCCAATCAATCGATTTTTTCTACAGTATCGCAATGGAAAGTGTGTTAGACAGCCTATGGGTACTAATAAAATTGGCAGTATCCCACGAGAAATAGCAACATTTCTTGAACTTCCAGAACCCCTGTTGTACACGGGTCATTGTTTCCGACGAACTTCAGCCACACTTTTGGCTGATTCCGGAGCTGATCTCCTGTCCCTTAAGCGCCACGGAGGCTGGAAGTCCAATGCAGTTGTAGAGGGATACATAGAGGATTCCATCCAAAATAAATCTAAAATATGTGAAGGCATCGTAGGAGCCATTACACTGAAAGAGCCTCAATCGGATCCTTGGACTGGCCCTTCTACATCAAAAATAAGCCGTTATGAAACACCATTGCCCTCTCTCGCCAACATTTACGCCAAGGGAATCCGATGAATCGGTACAACTATTAATATGACCGATATATAGTTTACCGAAAAACAGTACACAAGTCACTAACACCAACATTTCAGTACCTAACAAAAATATTACACTCAACTTTAAGTAACTGTAGCAACGTTACTTTAAAATTTTCTTAATTATACCTAAGTATTATTTGTTATAATTTAAAGATTATTCTGTAATATTTACCTATCATAATGTAGTAGTTAATACCTAAACTGAAATAAAAGCATCTTGTGATTGTAAATGTATATTTTTTTGCATTTAAGTAGTCATTTCCTCGCCGAGGTATGATGAAAAGTTACGTGAGTTACACTCGAGTGCAAAGATTTTTCACCTCGTGCTCTTTTGATTCCCTCGCTCAGGATTCTAATTTTTAAATTACTTCAATTTTAGAATCCTTCGCTTGCTCGGTCATCAAAATTGAGCACGCGTTTAAAAAGCAACTTTGCACTCTTGTATAACAAATGTAGCGTTACTTGTAAATGTACGTGTCACAAAATCACGTCGGGGTCACCAGTGAAGTAGGTAATACGGGAGATGAATAAACGTCGTGGACTCACTTGCCTTATTTACTTTTACACCCCACACATGTACACGTACAAAGTTTAAGAATGGAAGAAGAAAGTCAACACAAGAAGAAGCAGAGATAGCACAGGTAGATAGTCACGTAAGCACAAGTAGTAGAAGATAAGTTATCAGAGTTTAAACAGCTTAGTTAACAAGTCCGCGAGATGCCGGGTAACTAACCGCACGCTGCCGCTAAGTACCATATGCTCCTCGCGCGCGCGCAATTTGAACCACTGCTGGGATAGACTTCTTTGCTTGTCCCATTCCAATTTGTTTTACACATCCAATATTCAAATTCCTTCTTTCTTCCTAAAATTTTGTTTAAATGGTAGCTCCAGCGTTTTGTTGATATTCAGCTTCAATTATGACAGAAATGAAACATAAATCAAAATCGTTTTTATGATTCAGAGTGAATCATAATACCGTAATTGACTAGATTTTCAACGAGTATCCGCCATTACCTCGTTAGTATGCAAAATGGCTGACTATTTTATGATGTCATAACTTTTTGGACTTCCATTATAGTTACGCCCCAGAATATTTAGAAAGCCAATAATAATTTATTTATCTGTAAAGTATGCAAATGGTTGTTATTATAAAATCTTATTTTATGCGCAAGAGTTGATGTTCTAACTTCTAATAGTTTTTTATATTCACTAAAGAATTTGAAGGATAAGAGGATTGTGAAGCTATACATTTTCATACATACCTGTCGTCATATGGGTGTACTCTATATAGAGTAGATATACCGTAGTTCCTAAAAAATATATTCATCATCATCAAATCCACCTATTGCCGTCCAGTGCTGAACGTAGGCCTCCTTCAGAGATCGCCAACCAACCCGGTTTTCAAGCCAGCCACCTTCTTTAAATCGTTCGTCCATAGTGCTGCAAGGCATATCCCACACCACACTTGCTTCTATAGCCTGTCTGCTCCATCTACCGTCAGTCCGTCTGCAGACGTGACCGGCCCATTTTCATTTCGGCGTGCTAATTCGACGCGTAATTACAAAGTATACACATAACTTTTTCTATTTTGCTTATTTAGTAGATAGCACGGACTAGAAAAAAAAATGGACTCCGCGTCACGCATATCGAAAGTGAAGCACTCTAAGTAAGCCAGACCGTTTGTACAAACATGCCTCACGCACACATTTACATCATAGTCACGGACTTTGAAAAAAAGGATTCCGCGCCGAAAGTACCGACTACCGACCGAACCGATCTATGTGTGCGTCTCGGTCCGGCGTACTTTAGGTGCTTCACTTTTGATATGCGTGGCGTGGAGTACTTCGTTTTTTTTAGTCTGCGGTAGATAGGTACGAACTCCATATCTAGCTGCGTATGTACTAAGGGCAGGTTGTTTCAAACACTCGTTTAACGTTACATACGGACGGTTAAAAAGTTACTATGACGTGCGATGTTTAACGCACGTTAAATGTAACGGGTTGTTTCATGACATAAAAATCCGTCAGTTAAGTTAATTCAAAAAGAGATTCCATAATATTTTGATGTTTGAAGTAGCTGTTTGACAACTCAAAATTACGATCGTCGGTTATGGTAATAATAACTTTTTGACGTGTGATTTTGTGAAACATCCCATTTTTTTTTATTTGACGATAGTTAGCGCCATTTTTTACTATTACCGGTCAGTAATGGTTAGTTGAAGCAACCCGCCCTAAGTATGTTTTTCAGACGGCGTCATCAACTAGTTATTTCTTTTTCGAAGGAATTATTTTGCATGAGATGTACCCAGTTAATGACGCCGTCCGTACATTGCGATTGGTTTAACTTAAATATCTTGCGCTGTTTGTTTTTAAAGCCCCAGACAATTAGTTTGGAAATGTCCATCATGTCGCCTATAATCGAAGGCAATGTTTATTAATTTATTTGCTTGTCACAGACATCTTCCTTCCATTCCATCATTATACCAGAATAAAGGTTAGTTCCAGCCAGCAATAACTAAATATTTCTTCTGCGTGCTCACACGCAACGGTCTCGCATTCAAAAAAAGAATCGGTTCGAAATGTGAAACATTTAAATTGCACGTTATTGCTACTGTGCACGCGGCCGCCATCGCCCAAATATCCCAACGTTGTAATTATGAACACCGATTTACTCATCCCGATCCGATGTTCCCGCAAATAAAAATCCTTAGCAGACTAATTCGTGAGAGTCAACCATTGCTTAGCGTGAGAAAGAAACAATGGGATTACTGGAAAGTAGGAACGTAATAATGCCACGAAATTATACGAAAACCATCCACATAATTGATTTCGATTTTAAATGAATTTTTAGCTCAATAACGCCATTAAAAAGTGCCGATTCCTAAATTAAAATGAGATAATTCGAGCGCGCAACGGATGCGCTTGCTCCCCGCTGTGCGAGGTCGCGCTTCAAAAAAAGAACGCCGTCAACCGAACTGTCAGTACGCGAGACGAAGAATGAGAAATGTTGCCAGTTTTAAAAAAAGCCATAGAATATTCATTCATAAAACCCGAGCCATTCACGTTTAGAAATTAGTTTATTTTAATTACCCGGTGAGTGTATTGTTGTATTAATTATTCTTGCGTCGGTCGATCCTCAGCCGACTTGGACAATATATTTTATTGTCTTTATGTACGGTTGTGATTTATATGTCTAGTTAGTAACTTATTCGAATTTTAATTTAGACGCGTTTTAATGGGGTACGCTTGAATGGATTCTAATTAGAGGAAAACAACCGAACAGCATCGCATGAATAATGTCGGGTATAAATTCCGGTTATGGCTTAGAAAAGCGATTGCCATGCGCGGCCTGACCTCTGTATTAACCACACAATAGGTTTGTATTTGCTGTTATAAATGTGCTATTACAAAAAGTGGACGGTGAAAAATTACTAGTACTTTTATTAGAATGGTTTGTTTATATTTCATAAGGAGTTCGAAAGTTGGTATTGTTTTGATAATGGAGGAGAAAATATATTGGAACTTGAAATAAAATTTTATAAGTCTTGCAATTAACAATCGATCAGATGGTAGGCAATATGGCGGCAATCTTAAAGATTTGAATTATATAGGAGCTCAAACAACAAGAGTTAAGTTTATAGCTGCCCATTAAAAATTAAAATAAAAGGATCCATATTCTAGCGACACTACTCAATACTTCATTAATTGCTGTTCACAATTCATTGGTAGTAAATCATAAAACTTGAAAAACAACGACACGCTCATTTAGTCCCTTGCGGTACACTATTTCAAAAAAAGAATCAAAGCTTTTATCCTTGCTCTTATTGCCTATTAAAATATAATATCGGCAATGATTATTGAAAAACGAATTTCGAAATAGCCAATTAGCCGAGTATCGAATGTGTCCGTTGTAGATTATGGCCGGTCGGTGGGCGGGACCGAAGTGACATGTCGTTAAATCTTTTTGACAATATCTATTACCGAGTGTGACGTAAGCTGTACAACATGATACATTGTTTAATCTTTACCGGGTATTTTTTTGTGAAGACGATAATAGTCTTTTTTTTTTGTTGGTACAGACAGCGTCATCTACTGGTTACCCCTCACGAATTAAAATTCCTTCGAAAAGGGGGTAACCAGATGATGACTCTGTCCGTACAACAATGTAAATCGGAAATAAAGCAAGTGACATGTAAAAAAAAAGAATCGGCATTATTTCAACATCAAAACATGTTGAAATTGATGCCGTTTCTTTTTTTAAAGCAACTGTGGAGAGAGAGATAGCTTAAATTATCAATAATTGAAGCTATCTAGATGACTCCACAGTTGCTTTTCGTAAATTTTGAATATAATTTAAGAAGTCCGATCGTCTGTTTTTATTAATTATTTTGAGCTATTCAATAAAACATTTGACAATCAGAGTAGTAAGAACAGGTCTAATAGGAAAAAAAACTGATTTATTGCAGCCATTTCAGCGGCAATAACATCTAAAAAACTTTATGGTTGTGCATTCAAATTTTATAAAAAAGCAGGCGAATTCGTGTGTGGCGTTTCATCAAACTTGCCATTATTTTTATATTTGGCATGCAGACAATTGAAGTCCAAATAGTGTTAATCAAAAGCAGACAGGCGAAGCAAAATTAATTAGTTTAAAATTACATTCAGAGACCTTTTCTGACACAACATAGTGCAGTTCGGTGTGAGTAAGATCACGTGCTGGCAACACACATAATTATTATTTGTAATTCTCAAATTCTCTCAAAATAGATGGAGGAAATATCCTAGACTGAATCGTTGTGTTGTCTTGTGTTGTGTGTTATTGGCCAAAGCTTAGCTTGATAGGAAAACAAATAGAAAATATGTCTTTTTATTAATATTATCAGAATATAGATCTGCTAATAGATAGGTTTTATTTAATACAATATCCATTAAGAAGTAAACAAAAGATTTTGTAATCAAAACCATTAAAATCGCCCTGCTCATTTTAAATGAACCATAGAAGCCACTTTACCAGCCAGTGTGATGTGATCAAACACCGCTTCTGTTCCAAATTCAAAATTCGAAATTAATGGCGGATTTGACAGGAGCTTTATTATGCGGCTAATTTAAATCTTATCAACGAGCGATGACAGCGACTTAATGGGATCGCGAACGCCGCCATAAAAAATATAATGCCTTTCATTTCGTTTGGAGATTATTTCCCTTTTGATTTTAATTCCCTTTTGTTTATGTGGAAATTAATTTCGTTATTACTTCAATCTGAATAAGACAATGGATTTATTAGATTTTTCGAGTATTTGCCTGCATACAGCAGGCACGTCTTTAGTGTTCTTAAAACGATAACAAATAAATTATTGGAAGAAAATTCTTTTATGGACTTCGGTTATTCAACTGCACTTGCTGGAAAACTACGATGAATTTAAACATTTCTAGAACAATGCCGTAGAAATAAAAAATAAAATACAGGGCAAAGTAATTTTAAAAGTGTTGAACGATTTACAATCGGCGAATTAATACCTATCGCAAAAAAGCCTTAATCTTAAATGTTAGCTTATTTTTGTTCACGGAAATTAAAAAAAACAATGACCTCTTGAAATACATCCATAAGATTGTACTGAGCTTACAAGGTAGACGTTTTCATGCTAGTCAGGAATTCCGGAACAGGCTTATAATAGCGATGGGTCAAAACTACCTGTGTTAGTCATCTTGGGTGCGCACCCAGCCTCGTCTGGAAATCCGACGGCGGCAGACAGACAATAACCATCCGAACTCACGGTTTGCTATAATGGTTGGCTGTTGCGCTTTCGACGTTCGGATTGTGTAAAGCGAAAAAGTGAAAAACGAAAACTTTGTGTGGAAATGGACCATAAAAGTGCATACAAACGTGCTTAAGGATAAATAACTTGTGCGTGAAGAGGTGAAAATTTAAATTAACTAAGGCAGCATAAAGAAATTGATTAATTTGTGTGATTGTTTTAGAAAGTTCAGAAATTAAATTAAATGAACCAATTTAATATCACGGCAGATTACCACCATCGTCACAGAAGAGAGAAAATTTTGGAAATACTAGGCTCCTGTCTTATTAAAAGTTGTTTGCTACGAAAACTAAACGAATAGAATTTAATGTAGTAGTCCCCACCCCAGACTGTTCGCTGTACAATGTGAGATGAAAATCTATGTTCACTTTTGGACATCTACATCTACTACTAAAATTGTGATTGGTGACGGTTTCCAATGTAGACTCAAAAGATGGCTATTAGCAGATCGAGCTACAGGGGTTATCGTTGGTTTATGTGATTATATCCATCTCTAAAGTTTATTTATTAAAAGAGAATAGGGCAAAATAAAATATGTGTTAAATAGGAAGTTAACAACTGTGTGTAATAGTGAAAAAGTTAACAAGATTTGATTTTAAAGTAAGCATATATGACTGATGTTAGTCTGAGATTCAAATTCAAATAATTGGGAAACACCGACCGACGGCAGACGTCAGGTCGGCTTCGAGTTACAGAAAGTTTCTAATCCGACAATTAGACCTTAAAAACCCGAGCACAGTTTTGTTGGACCTTGTACAGTGGTTTCCAGAACTTTTTTGTACGATATTATTAATAATATTACGATATTTCTTAAAACTATTAATTATACTGGTAAGTGGTTTATAGTACTAAGTTTCAAGCAGAATTTCCGCTTGTGAGGATCATGTATCATAATTATGCATGAAGAGGAGGAGGATGTAGTAATTACTTAGAAAATTGCTGTGATTTGTCACTGGATATTATTTTTACTTACCTTGTAACTTTTCTGACCTGTTTGCTCTTAGAAATTACAATTACATATTAAAGAATGCTTAGTTATTTTAAATTTGAAAAACAATTGTTTATTTTTAAATTACTTATTATAAGTAGGTAAGTAACGCAGCCGATAAATAAAATATAAATAGAACGTCATTTACGGCAATTTGAACGTTTTACATAATTTTCCTAAAAAATAAACTTTTTAGCAACCTACAATGAAAGTAGCATAATTCCAAAAACGCTTTTTTATGATTGACGTTTGCTTGTCAATGTTGTTAATAAGTTATCCACATATTATTTTTTTAATAGATTTTGTTGACTTTTTCCAAACGAGCCTTTCTTTATTTATTTTATAGTTTAATAAAAAAAACAAACCCGTTTGTGTAGACAAGTTACAAAAGGATGTCTCACGTGTAATTTTTGTCGAGGACCGCCAATTATAAGTTTAAAGTATAACTTAGAGAAGAATACGGGCTCTTTAATTATATCCTTTGTTGGAATGCTTTAAATGTAGCAACGGCCGCCTCGCTCTCACAAACTTGGGTTTTATTTTTAAAAGTAACTTTAATTGTGGTTTGTCGTTGAATATAAATTATATTTTACTCCATTTAAAATGTTTCTCGTTTATAATGATTATGTTTACACTGTAACATATCATGTTTATCTGGAATGTGAGTATGTTATTTAAATGGTTGATGCAAATTAAAATATATAATATAGGTATAGGAGTAGAACTAATTGCAATTTATAAATAGATTTCTATTCAAATATTGGATTCTATAACCGTGATAATCAAGGTTATTAAATGGTATCTAAATCAATATTTAATTAAAAACAACTTTGGTTATAACAGTTGAAAAATTAGAAATAGTATAGGTAGTAGAACAATTTTAACCCTCTCAATGCCACGAAGCCGCCCCGCTACCGCTCAAATATGTATTGTTACTTATAATGTCGGATAATAAAGTGATTTTAATATATTTAAATATGTACCTAATTGTTTCTTATCGGAAGTAAACAAATGTATACTGGTAAACACACAATAATATGAATGAATACATAACACCAAATACGTCGTTGTAAAATTATGGAGATTTTGCGACGGCGGTGACATAACACAAACAACAAAATTTAATCTAACAAGCACTAATGCACCGTGAATAACTTAACCGCCATAGTCACTTACATATCACTTAGCAGTAGTCTACAAATTAGCTATTTAAACTTAGAATCTAAATTCACCAACTTATAAAACCAGTGAGTAATCATTGATGCAATCCATCACAAGCCTTAACAAGATGCTGACTTCATTCCGCTGTAGATACACAAGCATATAAGATAGATACATCCATACCTCACGGTGGCACTGCATATATAGGTTCATGCCGCACGTTATATCTATACTAAGGCAAACATATCACAGAACGCACAATAATATGTCTCTACCATATCACAACAACGTAAGTTCTATCATATCTCCGAAACTAATTCTAGTATCGCACTTCGTTTTGTACATCGCTATCGATTCGGTAAACGCCCGAGGCGACGCGCGTAGATCACAGAATCACGCGTATGAAATGTAATAATAATCGACCATCCCGCGGGCTTATCTGTAAACGACTGCAGGCGAAAAGGTTTTAGCTGGGGGCGAAACACCGTGCGTAGCTCGAGGCTCCGCCCCAGGGAACGCCATTGGCTAAAAAGCAGTAGCGGGCCTCGACCGCGCCTCCCTATTGGCTACCCGGTAGCCGCCGGTGGGGGAACCGTGTCGCATCCACCGACAATATTTTGACGTTTTTTTACCGGCGCGGTGGCATTTCTCGTCGCGGCGATTAATTGTAATTCTTTATGGCTATTGTAGGGTTAAGTGAGCAGTTATACGTGACGTTTGTGTTCCATGTTTGAATAGCTCGTTTGTAGTGGATACGTCCGTTGTGTCAGATATGCGCGGGCGCATCGTTTTGTTTGCTTTTTGCTGCTATTTGTGTAGGCTCGGTGTCAGCGAGTTTGGATTCGTTGCGCTAAGTTTTTCATTTTTGTTGGTATTGTTAATACCACCTGTGCTGCTTTATGTTTTCATTGATAAGGCCCTTTTTAGTGCAAAGTTTACTTACGTCGATACAAAAACTTTTTTTTCGAAATTATTGCAAGCTTCGTCGTTCAATAGAATATTGCAATGGGCATTCATGCCATAAAAAGATGCGTTCACAACCAAACAAGTACAAAACAAAGTGTTGTTTAAAACCAACCATCAACACAAAACAAGAAACATAACACAAAATATCGATATAGGTACACACGACAGCAGAGTACAAGGTCTAATAGAACAGAACAGTGAGACCATATAGGGAGGAGGTTCTTATTAATATATTCCGAGCACCACCCTTCATACTTACATTGGACGCATCTTACTATGTTTATCTTGGAAAAGTGTGGGGAACGGATTTCGGGTTTTCCTGTTGAGGGGCGAACCCCGAAAGGGAGAATATTCTTCTTACGACCTCTTGTTACCCAACAATATAAATAAGAATAAAATTTGAAAGGGATTTAGTTATTTCAACGATAATATATTAACATACCTAGGTATTATTACTCACAATCGTCGAAAGTAAATAACCTTTATTAGGCATTACCTAATGAGTTACTGAAATAGAACACGTAGTGACGTAGGTAAGTAGTGTTCTATATTCGAATCTAAAAATAATTTCTTGTATTTTTTATCAAACAAAACTTTTCACCACCATAGGAGTTTGCACTACATTATAAGTTATAATGTACCAACGCATTTTTTACTTGTTTTGTGTACCGGCTGAATTAGGTGTATTTAATTTTGTCCGCTTGTGCCTACATGGTCGGTGTACCTAATAATAGGTACTTAAATGAGGTTTTCTTGGAGACTGCAAAATAATACTTAATAGTTTGTTTACAAATCGCGATGCCATGCACCTTAGGCTGATAATTAGCAATTCTTTTTATAATACCTAAGTCAAAACGAAAACCATAAGCAGCCTTGAGCAAAATTCCAATGAAAGCAAAAAAACATTCAGATGACAGCTGTCAAACCATTGTGTGGTCCTACTTACGTTGCGGTGTCGACATTGTCAATTTTTCGGGTTTGCCATCGCGAATAATTCAGATAATTCGTGATAATTAATTTCTTGTGGAAACGCACGCCCATTTGTGTGTGTTTAATAACCACCCCGAGGTGTTGGACATTTGGTCGGCGCGGAAATGTTTTCAAAAACTTCCATTATATTGAAAGTTTGCAAAATAAGACCCTTTTTAAAGTTACTAAGGATAATGACGCACTTATTTGACGTGAAAAGCTAATTAATTTAATTAGGTCTGTAGTTGTATTAACATGGAGTTGTTACGAAAACAAATTATAGATAATTTGAACACAACTAAAATATATTTTTATAATCGAATAAAAGACGTGTGGGATTGTGTTATCGTAATTTCTTTTGGCTGAAGTATGATATTCTAGAGTAAATTGTGTATTTGTAATGTAATTTGTATTTAATTAGATTTTTGATAAAAATATTAGGTAATTCGTTAAATGCCAGTTATTTGTTTTAAAATTATGCTACCTACAGTAAAATTACAATAATAATATTTGCCTCAAAACTCGCTAAACTCAAAATGTACCTTGCTAAAAAAATATATAAAAGAATAAATAAAATCAATTCATGCTAAAATGAAAAGTTTCCATGTTAGAAGCCATAATAACACACCTTTAGGCATTACAGAAGTCTACAAACAAACACTGTATGTGCCACACAAAAGATTTAAAAAACCAAAAACTTCTGACAAAAAAATGGCCTCACACATTATCAGCTCATTAATGTCTAATTCACCGCGGCGACCCGACCCATGGGTCATCAATTAAAAATTACAAAACTGTCAGTTGAATTTGATAAATTCTCATTTTCTTACTTATGTCGTTTTGTTTTAGCCGACCTATTAGTCACGCGCCATCCCGTTAGAAATTTTTGAATTTAGAATAATTCTGTAACGGTATTTTTTTGTTAGTCGAATTCGGAAAGTTGGATATTAAATTAAGAATTAAATTGTCGTTTGTAATTTTTTTTTATAGGTCGCCATTTTTTATCATTAGCGTTTCGTAACGCATTTTTGGACTGATGTTGTGTTAAAAACATTTTGTTTTTGTTGGCTTTGCTCCTACGCAGATTTCGTTGAGATTAATTTAGCTTCTAAAATCAACTATATTGAAGGTCATCCTATTGCTTTTATAAATACCAAATACATCAGAAATCGTTAACAATAAATCACATTTTTTACAAACTAAACTTCAAACCTGAAATCCTTTTCTGATTAATCATCGATTCAATTTCGATCGGAATGTAGACGATGTTAATACTAGCAACTATCTAAAAAGAAAAAGAATCAACACTAGATCACTTCTCAATAATGATTTTGAAGAATTCCTTCAATCTACTGTATAATTTGGTAAAAATTCGAAATATTCGAAGACTCGTGTCCACTGCAATTACTCGGGTATTCGGGAATCGGGGACGAGACACGGCACGCGAGGTAAACCTCTATTACACGACTATAATGTTGTATTCACTATTAGGTCTCGATACTAATGTCATGTAATTGTGATACATAACTATCTATATACGCCTCTTTCTTTTAGTCTAACCTTAGGATCAGTTTTCGTCTGCTTCGCGTCTTTTTCATCTGAGTTGCAACTGTTTTATTCTTTTTGTGGTGACTGTCCTTGATTTGTGCCCTTGCTTTTCATTTTATCAAATCTCTCTAACTTTTTTGCCCCTTCCTATATAAATATAATATCTGTATATATAATAGCGAAAGGTCATTCACTCACTCATCACGAAATATCGAAAATCGCTTGACATATTAAGATGAAATTTGGCAGGGAGGTAGTACATAGTTAGTAGACGTCCGCTAGGAACGGATTTTGCGACAGGGCCGGATTAAGGAGGTCTAATGGATCTCGCAAGATTGTATGAGTCCTTAATTTTTAGCGCTACAAACTTGATATTCGGCAGAGAGGTAGGAAATAATATAGTAGTCGTCTGCTAAGAACGAATTTTGCGACAGGGCCGGATTAAGAAGGTCTAATGGCTCTCGCAAGTTTGCATGAAAGTTCATAATTTTTTGCGCTACGTATTTGAAATTTGGCAGAGAGCCAGTTAATAAGTAGTAGACGTCCGCTAAGAACGGATTTTGCGACAGGGCCCGATTAAGGAAGTCTAATGGTTCTCGCAACTTAGTATGAAAGTTCTTGATTTTTTGTGTTACAATCTTGCAATTTGCTAGGGAGGTAATTTATAGTTAATAGACGTCCGCTAACAACAGACTTGGGACAGGGCCGGATTAACGAGGTCGAATGGCTCTTGCAAGTTTGTATGAAAGTCCTTCATTATTGTGCTATAGACTTGATATTTGACAGGGTGATAGTTAATATTTAGTACACGTCCGCTAACAACAGATATTGCGACAGGGCCGGATTAAGGAGGTCTCATGGCTCTCGCAAGTTTGTAAGAAAGTCCTTCATTTTTGGCGCTACATATTTAAAATTCGGCAAAGGGGTAGTTAATAAGTAGTAGACGTCTGCTAAGAACGGATTTTACGACAGGGCCGGATTAAGGAAGTCTAATGGTTCTCGCAACTTTGTATGAAAGTCCTTAATTTTTTGTGCTACAAACTTGATATTTGGCAGGGAGATAGTTAATATTTAGTAGACGTCCGCTAACAACGGATTTCGCGAAAGGGCCCGATTAAGGAAGTCTAATGGCTCACGCAAGTTTGTATGAAAGTCCTTCATTTTTTGCGCTACAATCTTGAAATTCGGAAGAGAGGTAGTTAACAAGTAGTAGACGTCTGCTAAGTACGGATTTTACGAAAGGGCCGGATTAAGGAAATCTAATGTTTCTCGCAACTTTGTTTAAAGGTCCTTGATTTTTTGTGTTACAAACTTACAATTTGCTAGAGAAGTAATATATAGTTAATAGACGTCCGCGAAGAACAGAGTTGGGACAGGGCCGGATTAAGGAGGTCTAATGGCTCTTGCAAGTTTGTATGAAAGTCCTTCATTGTTGTGCTATAGACTTCATATTTGGCAGGGAGATAGCTAATATTTTGTAGACGTCCGCTAACAACGGATTTTGCGACAGGGCCGGATTAAGGTCTAATGGCTCTCGCAAGTCTGTATGGAAGTCCTTTTTTTTGTGCTACAGACTTGAAATTTGGCAGGGCTGTAGTTAATAGTTAGTAGACGTCCGCTTAGAACGGATTTTGCGACAGGGCTGGATTGCGGAGGTCTAATGGCTCTCTTAAGTTTGTATGAAAGTTTTGATTCATTATTGAACTACCGTCCCAAAATTTAGCTAGAGTTTATGAGTAGAAGACATTTGCTAAGAAATAATTTTGTGATTGCCTGGACTTGCTCTCGCAATCCTTTGCTTTTTGTACCTGTAAATTGGTAGAGAGGTAGAATATAGTTAAGTTATGTCACGTAGAAACAGATTTTACGACAGGGCCAGTTCAAGGGAATATAACCTAACTCTGTGTTCAACAAACATTTATTGATGACTTATAATTCAACAAATAGAAAATACAACTTATTGAAATTCAACAAATCGACGTCTTCATATTTTTTAGTTATTAGATTCATAAAGTTATAGCTCAAATATTTCTTTGTATTTTCCCCTGGGTACTACTGTGATGCTTTTTTGTGGTTAAAAGTATCTTATAGTACGTAGAACCTGATATTCACTTATCACCACACACATTCATTACCAAATATCAGACAATATTTTATACATCTTTGTTTATCCTACATTGACCATAGTTTTTTGTAAACCTAAAGATTTAATTTTAGAAAGCCAACATTTAAAATCTATACTATCCATCCCTGCTACAAGCATACAACAGTTTACTAACAGTTGACTTTAGAGTCGAAAAAGTTTTCTCCGCAGCACACAGGTCATCCAGAACCGACCACGTACGGTCAGACGAAAGTTGTGAACATCACCCACCGCCAATGAACTTCTATCAACCCAGGAACACTTGATACTCGGAAGTGATTTGCAGTGGCCTAAATGGAAAGCGCTCAATAGAATGCGCTCCCAAGTAGGCCGCTGAAAACACAACCTAACAAAATGGGTAATTATAGATCCCACTGATACCCAGTGAGTGCACTGCTCCTGACCAGACAATGGCCCACTTACTACAGTGCCCAAAGTGACCCGTCACCTGCACCTAAGAGGACATTTAAAACATCACTAATGCTGCGATTAATGCAGCTCCTACTGGGCCCAAGCAGTCTAACCACGTATATGAGTCTAATACAAAACAAATGAACACAACCGTCGATTCAAAACGAAGAAGACCACTGTATCATAATCACACATGCCATCTCTTTAAATATATAATGAATTGAAAATAGGTAGGTTTTACGAAAATAACAACATCTATTTTTATACAAATTGGTGCCTTAAAATAGGCATTTTCTGTTGACTGAAATATAAAAATAGTTTCATTCAACATCATCAAACTTCGTATCTTCATAACCACGCGGACGAAGTCGCGGGCAACAGCTAGTAGAATATATTTATATACAGTTACTATTCTATTGTTGATTATTACTTTACTTCTAAGAAACGCTATTGATTCTTTTTTCGTCAATCAATATTTTATCCACCAGTGCAGCACAGATGTTTTTAAGACCATCCCTGAAACACCGCAGCATAGACACATTGTTTGCGCATGAGGGCATAGAAGTCTAGTCTCGCTTCCGCAAACACAGACGCGCTTCATAATCGAGGCAGCTCCAACAACACCCTCAACGCATTAATATACTGAAATCATCGAGGGAGATTTTCAGAATAGCACTGCTGTATGATCTTTTCATTGATACATGTTCGACAACTCCAGATTGTTCCACCAATCGAGCGATTATTCTATTCACATGTCTTTTTATTATGGATAGTTTCATCTGTATTGTTGGCGAATCTTTTCTTATGCCTACCACTCTAATCCATTACAAACACATGACAAAGTCGCAGATTAAAAAGTAGCCTATGTCCTTCCCCAGGGTTCAAGCTATTTTCATACCCAGTTTTGCCAAAATCGGTTCAGCCGTTTCATCGTAAAAGAGTAACAGACAGAGTTACTTTCACATTTATGATAGTAGGTGGGTCGGCACCTTCGGCTCGACAAATACAATGTTTTTGTAGATTTTTTGAGATAACGAATAGGCCGATCTGCTTACCTATGTGTATAGCAACCTCTAACGTCAAGCCTCAAAACAAAAGTCACTTGTTTAATGAAGATCGAACTTTACCTACGTTGGTCAAGTACTTTTCAGTTCAAACGTATAAAAGTTTCAAGTTTGCACTTAAAGTTCAGAGAAAGATGTCCATAATCATTACTATTGTTTTTACGAAAAGGTCTTCTCTCTTCTCTTATAAATAATGTACCGATTAGTACAGTTTTTTACTAATACATTGAATTTTGTAAATTCAGTTTGTCTTTTTAATTAAAATCTTCTAAAATCTTAAAATGGTTATTAAATGTATCCTACAACCGCTCAAAAGGACTTCAAAGGTCAGAAAATCAATAAAAATCCACAAAAACAATAGGAACCTCTCATAATTGAGGTCGGGTAAGTCACAAAACGTTTTATAATTGCGACTCGTGGGCCAACACCTGTAATTGAGCTAAACATAGTCATTGGCCGTATTTTATGGGCAAAACAATAAATATATTGTTTGTGGAAACATGAGTTTTTGTGCTTGAGAACGGTATTGCACCTTCTTCTTTCAAATTATGGAGATGTTGTTTTGATTTCTCGAAATGTTTTGGTTCGGATATCTATGGTTTTGGTATTACGAGCTAAGCTGATAGAAAATTGTAGTAATTTCTAAAATGTCAATTACATGAGAATAATTTATGAGTACCGAATTATGAACTATGTTTACCAAAAGTTTTCTGGGCTAGGTTAATATGATATTTTTATCGTAGAGTAATGAGTTGAAACAACACTAAACCTAATGCCATTCTATCATTCCTAGCATTGTGAATTATTCAAAGTTTGACAGAAATGCAGTAATGTATAGCTTAAAGGTGTTCCTACTTATATATCTAGCCTAGAAGAATCCCTTGTCTATTTTATCATTACAACGGGCAGTCTTTACCCTCGGGCAACTTTCACAAACTTGGGCGGGAATTCAAACAGCTGGAACGTCACAATTTCTTTCTTTTTCCAGAGATCAAGCGGGCAATTTCTAAAAAGGTTTTAATAGGTACATCAATACAAACTGCCAGATTTGAGCGTGATAAGATAAGAATCATCATAACACTAAATGCTGAAACTTTATTTACATATAAATCCACTAACATTTTGTTGAAACGAGCCATAATTATGTTGGAAAATTATAATTTTTATGTTATTAAAATTTTATGTACCAAATTAAAGGTTGCGATGAACTATGTCGGGTCATCGTGTAGTGATGTGTTTATGTAAATTGGTAGAGGCACCACGTGGTCTCGCGACATTAGTGAGAGAGCACCCTATACTTAGACGAACATTAAAATACCGACGTTTTTTGTGAACATAATGAGGTTACGTTGTGATTTTGGGTGTTAGTAACTTTCGGCATTACCATGATATACTATCGCGTTTGTTTTATGATTCTGGGAACTTTTGTTACAGATATGGTCATAGTGAACAATTTATCTATGGCTCAGATAATATTAAACGGGCTGTAAAACAACACACAGTCTTTAACTTCGCATAAGTAGGTACTGTCAATCAAAATGAGTACCATTGAGAATTCTATTTGCTGCGAAACGACTTTTATTTTTGACTAGGTGATGCCCGCGACTGCGTACGCGTGATAGTCGGTTATCAGGTTTTAATTTTTTTCCGGGATCCCTAAGTTACTCCTTATAACATCAGCTATTTACCAGTGAAAAATCGATCCAAACGAAATCGGTTTAGCCGTTTCAGACAGCCAGAACAAACAGACAGACAGACAAAACTTTTACAAACTGTTTTTTTTTTAATAAGTATCTTATTCGGTTGTACGTTGTTTCATAGCTAATAGTTTTATAGAATTTCGTTTCACATAAAAATTTTGTAATAATTTCGTTTCATAGAATAATCAATAGGCAGAATACTTACTTTCAAGATTTTTTAATCATTGATTTTTGTTTCACAGAAATTTTATTGTTAGAATAATCATATCATAGAATAACAAATCAAATATTCTTTATCCTTATATTTATTATTTAATATAAAACTTATTCCCAAGAATGGGAGACTCAGTTCTAACCAAACCTACTGCGCGTACGTGCAAGCAAGCATGCAGCATGCAAGAAAGCCTGCAGCGTGCAAGCAAGCATGCAAGCAAGCCTGCAGCGTGCAAGCAAGCATGCAGCGTGCAAGCAAGCATGCAGCGTGCAAGCAAGCATGCAGCGTGCAAGCGAGCATGCAGCATGTAAGCAATCATGCATCATGCAAGCAAGCATGCATCACGCAAGCGAGCATGCAACATGCAGCAGGCATAGTTTCTGTCACGGCTCCGGCGTTGCGGGGCTCCGGCGGTCCCACGCGAGCTTATCGTCGCAGATGGTATTCACGCTCACCCCCGCAGCTTCGGCTTACTGGCCGGCTAAGCCGGCCAGCCTCAGCCGCGGCGGCGGGCGTTAAAACCACCTGCTCCTCAGCTCGCGGGCCGCCTCGCCCCTCCACGCCTACGCAGATTTAAATTACACTCTAGTTGTAGGGCAGACAAGACTACGTGGAGTCGGTTGCGCAGCGATTCGTTTCTGTCATTAACTTTGGTAGCATAACATACTTATTGACTTTTTAAGACAATATTTTTGTTATTGTCTATTTATATCTATACATTTTCGTTGAAATAAATTCCATGGAAAAATACAACAAACAATATTCGTTCAAAATAATTCTACTGTTTGATAAGTTTGTTAAACAAAAAAATGTGATTAATAATCCATTGAATTGTGTTTCTGTGAAATATTTTTCATTGAAGTAAATAGTTTTTGAAACAATAATTGTCGAAATAAAAATACGCGAACCAAATATTATGTGAAACATTTTCTGGGAAACGAAATTCTATGAAATTTCTGTCTGCGAAACAAGGGGACACCATCTTATTCGTATGCATTTAGTAAAAAGCTATTATTTTGACATTACAAACAGACACTTTTATTTATTTGTTTAGATTGCAATTTGATGTGACAAATTACCGTTTAGCGCAGAATGTCACGCACGCAAAACATTGTGCTTACGAGTGCAAACAACCGGTACATCAGCTACAGGGGCTGTACTCGTGGGAGTACCTATTTAAAGTAAGGATACGACATTTAAAACTTGTTTTCGTAAAAAGACCTTCAATATTCCGTAACTAGAAGGTTCCTAGGTATAGTTTAGGACAAAACAATGATCGCAATGATGGGTAGAACAATTGTAATTGTCGGCTTCGTGAAGTCTTTTTATGTACGGTCACCAAAGGAGATAAGTATCCATGTCGCCGGAAACAGTTGAAGTTTACTTAGAAACCGATAGGTTTTTATGAATAAAATAAAATACAATTTATAGAGAATAAACAGTACAATGATTTAATAAAATTTCATTTGAAAGCCCCCATTGGTTTCTAAGAAATCTTTAACTACTTATAGTTATACTCATCTAGCGATCTAACAGTTTAACTACTCAGGTTAACCGACATCATGATCTGCTTAGCCTATTCAACTACGTTGGTCGTCTTCCAGTCTAACCGGGTGCAGCTGAATACCAGTGTTTTACATGGAGCCTGCCTATCTAACCTCCGTAACCCAGTTGCTGGGTACCACGATACCAAGGGGTATCATGTAACCCAGCAAATTAGTTAAGGGTGCGTATTCGATTTAGCGCAACTCAAAACCACGACTGCTATATATGATTGCTAGAACATCGTAGCAGCATTGAGCGATTGACGTACACTAGTACAATACAATGGTCTGTTTTTGTGTGTAAGCGAGGATGTATGAGCACGAATCATTGAAATTGATCAACAAACGAACCCGCGCGAGGTTTTATAGTATTTTTTTAAATAATTGTCTAAAATAAATGAGTTTGTATAACGGACTGAAAAGTATTCTGTTTATTAAGCATAACCTTTATTTTCATAAAATAAATATATCAGTTATGTTTTTATTCAAATACTGGTAAAAAAAGTCAAAGTGAACCGATTTTATACTTTTTTAACATTGTTTTTAATAACTAATAGCTAATATATTCGTAACTTTGGCTCTGTAATGTACTTTAAGACTGTATATCCTGTTGGAAAAACGCATAAAACATAATATTTTGGCATACTGTAATGGTTGGATTCGTCCTGAAAGTTAACTCTGACGTCTATTTTCGTAAAACGTTATGGTGGGATTGTCTTCGCTTTAAAAAACCATAATTGAAAATTATACTTTTACTCTGTAGTTCTCTAAATCAAGACTTAATCTTTCTAATGCCGTAATTTTCTTCCAATGATCTGCTCACATCATTACGATATAGCTCTGGGAAAAACGCGAAAGCATGAAGTTTTCGTCAACTCACAAATCGATTACACGCTCTTAAGACTGGTTATCAGATTTTCTAGGAAAATACCTATAACGGCTGTCAAAGATCTAAGAATGACAGCCAGAACCAACGGCTTTACGTGCTTTCCGAGGTATGAAATGGATGGTCACCCATCCAAAGACCGACCGCGGCAAGCGTAGGTTTACCATCATGCCTGTCACGGCCATCCGTAAGGCTTTTACGAGCTCCTCAACCAACATGAAAAACTAAATAGTTATTTGTTATACAAGAGTGCAAAGTTGCTTTTTAACCGCGTGTTCAATTTTGATGACCGAGCAAGCGAAGGATTCTAAAATTGAATCACGAGCGCAGCGAGTGATTCAAAATTAGAATCCTGAGCGTTAGCGAGGGAATCAAAAGAGCACGAGGTGAAAAATCTTTGCACTCGAGTGCAACACGTAACTTTTCATTCCACCTCAGCGAGGAAATGACTAAATGCAAAAAAAAAACGTTTACAGTCTGAGTTTTTAACAAATTAAAAAAAAGCTGTATGATATATTCGGCACCATAGAGGTAGCAGTAAATAGGTTTAATGTTTTTTTTTAATTCACAAACTTAGTGCACACGATGTTCTAAATTCAATTTACTTTATCCTCTAGAGAATAAAAACGGCTTTTCCACTCAGATATTGAAGATAAATTTACTTTATCCTCTAGAGAATAAAAACGGCTTTGCCACTCAGATATTGAAGATTAAAAATACTCTTTCCGAGATGGTGGGATGAAAAATAAATTTGTTACACAAATTATCACCACTTTAAACTCTCTCCTAATAACCAAACACACGAAACATCATGATCACCATATTGTATTTACAAAATTACATCTATCAATCAAAATTTACTTTTTTTAAACGATGCGGCCAGTATTTTGGTTGAGTACAACAAAACAATCGACTAACACGAAGTTAAATTATAATAATTCGACTAAAGGATCATCTGACTAATCTGATAATCACCTGATTGACTCTAACCTTTCATATTTTTGATTAAGTACAAAAAATTTGATGCATGACTTTGACTGTATTAGGTATTAAGGTTTTTTACTGATTTCATTTGATTTATTCTGGTGATACCACGAAGGTGATACCACGAAGGTGATACATAATTGTATTAAAATGCAGTAAATTATGTATTGGTTTACCTACAATTGTTACGCTGATACTTACATAAAGAAAATAGATACAAATCACATAGACAATATCCGTATCCGTCAGTGTCCGTATGGTGTCGGACGTAAAGAATAGCATCATCCCATATCTTCCCGTGGGTGTCGCAAGAGGCGACTAAGGGACGTACCAGAGAATGGGCAGCAGCGTTCTCTGTGCATTTGTAACAACCATACTGCGATCGTCAACCCGCCTGCCAAGCGTGGCGATTATGGCAAAACGTGGGGTTTTACCATAATTTTTCCGCCGTGGGGTTTTGCTTGGGGGAGGCCTATGTCCAGCAGTGGACTTTTTTTGGCTGAAATGATGATGAAATGATGAGACAATATCCGTGGTGTTTCTTACTCGTTCTTCTCCATAGAGACCTAGGTTTTGGAACAAGCAACTAGCACTTTTCTAACTGACCAACTTCTTGATAATTTAAGAATGCTTGTAAATGGTTTAATTGAAATAAATGCTTTGACATAGAAAGATTTTAACTAAGTGTACGATATTATGTGGAAAACACAAAGAGCAAAAATTCTATTAAAGTGAAAGAGACATAAATCGAACAAAAATCTTTATTAATCAGATTTTTGATTTTTGTTCCTGTCCAACAGCGGGTCTGTGACTTCTGCTGCTGCAACAGTGAACCACTAGAGGTGTGGTGACCACAGCAATACCACTAAGAGACGTCATTTATTTATTTATTATTTCAATATAATTATCTACTTACTTTCAGTTACAACCAACACGTGTAAAGAATTAACAATTATTATTATTTAAACATTCAGTTAAATTCCGTAAACAATAACAATATTCAACGTTCAATTAACAAAAGACAATATTTTTTTTTATGCTATCGATCGTTATAGTCTCCGGTTACAACTATTTAGGGACTCAAAGTGAAGAGGCACTTAGTCCAATGCTTGGCTTCGAGTCATCATCGCGAGGATTCAAGACTCGAGACTGTATTTTAATTAAATGGCATCCGAATTAAATATGTGCATGTGTGATTATCTCAGTCCGGAAATACAATAGCTTTTTTTGGCACATAAAAATCTTCGGGAGCAATAGAAAAATTAAATTTAAGATGAGTACGTATACCACGAAGGAGAACATGTAAACGAAGACGTTCTGGTTGTAGGGAATGCTTAGATCCATAGGGCAAATGCAGATGATGTCAGAAAGATTGTTTGTATAACAGCAGAGTTACAACGAATATTTAATTTAGCAGGTACTAATTTTGGCAAGCCAAGTTAACCAACACTGAACAACCACATGGACTACATTCCAACTCCTTTCCATAAGTCACGACCACCACTTGAACCTAAAAAACCAACGCAATAAACGTTCAATCTATAAAATACTATAATATATTTACAATTACGTACCATTTAGAACAATTTAATCCGTCGTGGTAAAGTTTCGGGCCCGGATCGGGACGATTTGGCTCGATCTCTAAGACAATATAATTTGACTGATTGATTGCACCGCCATCTTGGATGCTTGAATGCCGCACGCAAGTCCCCAGAATTTAGAATTTCGAAAATTTCCGAGTAATTGATGTTTAATGTGCGAGAGAAGTGGGTTTAAAATGGTTTCGAAAGAGCACTAGGTCCTAGCTGTTATGTTATTTTTTTGCCATCATTTCGAACTCTAATTTAAAATAAGCAATTTTTATATATTTATGCCATTTATTTTTAAACTTTAGGTCATCTGTTCTAAATGGTTTATCGTTAGATAATATCGTAGATTTTATCACAAGGCTTAATTCTTGACATAAAATTATTCAACCCCAAATTCAGTTTGCAGGCCACAGAGTCGTAATTCTTAAAATGTTCGAAGTTCAAAATCTCGTTTTAGAGAATTCGCAAACTTGAAATATGACTGCAATTTGACCACATTCATCCCCAAAAGTGATTTATTGTTATTTCACGATCACTCATAATAGCTGCGGTCAGTCAACATTATCTGTTGATTTACAACACAACAAATTTACTAAATCTGTAGATGGATGAAAATTTGGAAATCCTGAGCTCCATGATTAAAATGTATGATGCAGAAGATTTTTTGTTCATATTTCAGGGTTGGTCCCGTAGTTGTTCATATTCATGAGTAAAAATCTCTTTCTAGTGAATTTATTAAAAGCTTCGTCCTTCAAGTGTTCAAAGAAGGTTATTAGGGTTGTGAAACAGCATAGAGCACATCGCGTGGCTTACCCCCAAATCGATTATGGTAATTCGATATTCAAATCGGAACAGGTGCGTCGATGCGCGTCAAGTAACCACGGAGATTGGTTGTTGGAATGGGTCGGATAATGAATTCATGTTGAAACTATAATGTGGAGGTAGAATAAGATTATAATTATTATCCGTGGTCGAGGATGTAAATGATGAAATGGAAAATATTTATTATTTCGGAGAATTTTAGGTACTTAGCTAATACTAACGTATGTAAGTAATATACGTACCCATTACTCTATAAAATTAGTCATCGTTGAGGTTATAAAACATTTTTTTTAACTTTGCATCAAAGTGAAAGCTTTCAGCAAGTGTCAACCAGTAAGAAAAAGAACTGTTCCAATTGAAAGAAAAGAACAATTTAAGCCAATTTGTTTCTTTTTTGAATCTTACAATTTTGGGACATTGTAATCAACTACTCGAGTCAGTTCCTCTTGACTAAGTAGCCTCTCGTGGCTAAGTACAAACCGTATGAACTGTTAGCCAAAGCACCACTAACCAAGGGGTATCGTGATTATTCGTGATACTCAGGTTGTGAAGGTCAGATAGGCAGTCGCTCCATTTAAAACACTGGTATTTACGTACATCCAGTTACACTGAAAGTCTCCCCAACATAGGAAAAGGCTCGGCAGGTGATCATGTAATAATTTTTTATGTAGGTATGTAATTAGTACATAATACTTTCTTACAATATTACTTTCCTTTCGTTAAAATTACTTCAAAAAGATATCAGATAATAGAACAAAGTCATCAAAAATGATTTTAAATCGTGAATCGAATGTGATTTCATTTCAAGCATCGATTCCCTCCGATTCGCGCCCTCGCATAGCTAGCGTGCCGCAAATCGCATCACGCAGATAAGTTTTGAAAGCGTTCGAAATTCAAAATTCAAATTGAACTGGCAGGTGGCGCGTGCTCTATGCATTTATTTTGCATATTGCCGTGAAAAAATTACAATACGAATAATTTTTGAAATGCTGAATGCTCTGGAGGCAAATTGTTTTTTTATTTTGTTAAACAGGCAATTAAAAATGAAAGTGCTTTCCCTTATAAAATGCTTAGGTAGGTATTTGTTTCATAACGAATACGAGTATCTACTTATGAATGAAATGGTTTCTGATAACAATTGTATTATTTATTTTTGGTTTTTGCTGTGAATAAAATATTTTAAGAACATAATACTACTAACATAGAATATGATAGTTATAGATTTTCTTGATTTTTATTCGTGTAAATATTGTACATACTTAAATAATGTACATACCTAGTCTAATTTTTTTACATAAGTAATAAATATTAACCGAAGCTAAAACAATATCTATTTCATGTTGTGATACAAGGATATTATATAAACAAAACATTGTTTCTTTGGACAGAGAGATCAACATAAAACACAGATCAATAAATGGTGAAGTAGATTAGGTAACTCACCCTAACCACTCCTCACAAATTCAGTTACTTTTTGTACAAAAACACACGTGCAGAAAAATTTAAGATGAAATACATCAAGTACTCAGTTACCTATCGTATCATAGCGCTGTACCACTCGGGGTGGTCGACAATACGCCCTCGTAACGCCACGCGGCACCCATTACCGGCCACGAATAAAAAACACTGGCCCATTGTCGGCCACGCGTCGACACTCGATACCTCTACTTTATTAATTCTGACAGTTCTTTGCATTAGCTTGTTAGAGCTGTGCGTAATTATCGTGGGTATTGAGTGAATTTACTCGTAGACGGAAAATATGTTTTTTTTTCACGGAAACGCACAAATGTTGCATGTAAAATGATGATATTGCAATGCTTCCAAATGGTAGCTAACTCATAACTACTTGCCAACTTAACATAACCTAACTTCACCATATACGCTTTGACTTTGACCTATGTTGAACCCCCAGTACCGTTATCACGTCATAGTGATTACAGTACCTATTACTACCTATGCCCTGTAGTGGGTAAAAAGCCCACGTTCGCAAGGGTAAAAAATGCCGTAGGATAAGAGTAAGACAATCCTGCATCACAAAATACATTATTAAAAAAAAGGGAACCGCCTTCAAAAAAAAACTAAAAAGTGTTAAATAACTTTAGCACAGAACATACATGACTTTTGTTTCGGAAATTGATGGCTTTTTCAAAAAAGTTTTTATTTTCCACTTTTTAGTGCCTCCTTATCATCCAAATCCATTAAGGAACGGCAACATAGTTAAAACAGAGATTGAAAGTCCTCTAAAGATGGAAAGATGGAAGAAACGAAAACGTCTTCTCGGTTTTTGTTGTTTTCTTCAAAAAGTGCTGATTAAATTTCTGTTTGTTGTATACTAAAAGTTCTCCAGAATGTAACAAACACTTTTCTGAAAACCGCATCAAAATCGGTTCAGCCAAACGGGAGATAATCGCGGCCAAACATACATACATACAAACATACGGGTGGAACTGATAACCTCCTTTTTTTTTTGAAGTCGGTTAAAAATAGTTGCAGAAATCTATGGTTATTTGGTTCCCAATATCATGACCATATTAAGCAACTTACAAACACAAACAGGCAGCATACGTCAATGACTCCCTACTAATTAAAAGAAACATATTTCTCTCATCATCCAACCTCTTTAAAACAAAAGCATTCTATTTTCAAAACGTCCTACTAACACGTAGGTGCGCAAAGACAAAGGCTGCATGTCGCGAGACGCTTGCTCCCCGCGGCGCGCCCGCTGCGCACACGCTCCCGTGTACGACGCCCGCAGCCCGCGCAAGCGCAGGTTCTAATTGATTGACGAATGAATTGATGAAAGTTGTTGAAAACTATGGTTTACTTTGAGGAATGAGGTTGATTAAACAAAAGAGCGTGAATAATATGTTGAATATAGTCATTTATTTTTATTAGATACAGGGTACACTACAGTTACGCCGTGTGGAACCGGCCGCCACATTTCTTCCAGTGGGTGTCGTAGAAGGCGACAGAGGGATAATGACCAGAGGATGGGCAGCGTCCTATTGAGTACAATAATACCTACTGCAATCGCCAACATGCATCGGCCAATCATTGCCATTACGGCTGAAACCCCCCTTGGGGGAGACCTATGCCCAGCAGTAGGCGTCTAAAGGTTGACAAAATACAACAAAAAACAATTAAGAGGCCAGTAGAGAACTTTAATCAAGCTATAGTATGAATATATTTATGTAGTTCCGCCACTTACTGCCAGCCTAAACCACTGCAGATAATGATGTCCTGTAATTTATTATCTACCTGAAAACAGTTTATCTCTAGAGTAGGTAAGCAAACTAGTACGTAATAATTTCATACGTACAAAGTACTTCCTAGTGAGGTCAAAAATGCATAAAATTTTACAGAAATATGATTTTTTGTCAGTACAGTACCTACACGGTACAGAACAGACTCTATCGTATGCGGCAAACATTGTTTTCTTATAAACCAACCTTCAAACCAAATCTTACATTTTCATCTACACTAAAACATTATTATTACATCTCGAATAAATCGTTGAATATGACACAAGGGGTACCAAATAGGCGCTTTATAGTGCCTACTCTCCGATCCTGTCATTACTCATATTAGATTTGTGGGTCCCCGATAAAAAACCCAGATAGGGTGATTATAGTCGGGCCGTGGTATAATTTTGGGGTCTGTGACGGTGATCCCCTTTTGTTATTTTTTGCTAGTTTATTAAAAGAATAGTTCTTTTTTGTGTTGTTGTTGTTTAGACTTTGTGGCGCACTGTTGATTGATTTTTGTGACTTTTAGTAGATAGGTACTTACTTTTTTTTAAGACTTGGTGTAGGTTTTACGTGAACTTTACTAGAAAAAATTTGAGCACACTTTTTATGATGAAGATTTCAATGAACCTGGATTGAGGGAAATATAAAATGTAAGTTCTCACTGGGTCTGGAAGGGATGACCTTTTTTGTCTCAAAATAAGGAACATTAAACCTTTTTGTCGCAATATTATATCGCCGAACTATGGTAAGTATATGGTGTGTATGGTAAGTGATTACCTATCAAATAAAACATCTAAATTACTTGGGCCTACTGGCGCCAAAAACGTAACTGGGGTTAGTTGTTAACACGAGTTTAAATTACAAAATGTCATACATAATGGACCCGTGTTAGGAACTAGCTCAGAATTAAACGACAACCCTACAAGCGGGCGTCAACTATTGGTGACGTAATATAGCATTCTTAACCTCAGTAATGTTCAAAGACCACTAAACTTTATCCAAAACCGGAACTAAACGATTGAAAAAAGACATTTAACACAAAAAAAAATATACGACAATTATTAAATGACCCACACATATCTCACTTAACTTCGTACAGAACAAAGACAAAACAGACCCATCACACAATATCTGAGGTTACAAAAAGGAGCTCATCATGCTTTAAAAAAAAATTGAAAAGAAAAAGAAGGTCTTTCATGAGCGCAGTCCGGTGAAATTGTGTATGGGCGGCGTGGCGGGTCATTCATCGTGACGGCCCGCGGCTGGCGTACCTACTGGCCGTAGTGTACGTACCTACACTATTGCAGTGGCTCGGGGGACCAAGTGACCGACGTGTGGCAGGACTTGTGCTACAAGTGTATCTGTAAATACGGCTTCCCTATCAGCAGGCAGTCAATTAGGGAGTCAAGTTCTTTTATGCTACTGAAATGATCCATATGAGCTTATTATTGGGGATGGAGCATTTGTCTAGTTCCTGTAATTCAGGTTTGTTCCAAGCACGGGACTGGGTCTTGCTCTGCTCTCTACTCTAACATGCCATGTGCTATATTTATGTCCTGCAGTAGTACATAAGTTCTTTTGTACTCAACATTTTTTGCTTAATAAAGTTGTTATTATTGTTATTGTATTTGATATCATTTTGTATGTTTAAGTAATAAGTTGAGCAGCTGAGTTCTGCCAAAATGGGCCCTAAATTAAGTTAACGAATTTAATATGCGCAATATGTTAAATTACTATTCGGCAATAACAGTTCAATTAAAAAATTGCCACCTTATCTCAGAAATGATCTTAATATGCCTTGTAGCATTAAGAATATTCTGCCCAATATAAGTACTTGCTTTCCAGGAAAATCCTATCATAAAAACTAGACCAAATTATCCGCGATACACTATAATATATTGTCACCCTACAGCCGGCTATTACCTTTCTCAGTACAAGCAGAATATAAACTGTATCTGTGCTATTTACTTAAATATATAATCGGTGGGCTATTGTGAAATTACCTGCGTGTACATTATGTACTCGTAAATAGACCACCGGCTAGTCTGACTAATGATGACAGAAGGAAAGAGATAATATAAACCCTCTAAATGGTCAGTACAATAAACTGTGTAATAGGACACTATGTCCGTTATCACTAACACCAACGTTATCGGCAACACCTAAATGCAATGCCTAACATTACTTATACTGGATTTTGAATTCTCGTCGATGAACCGAGCGTAGAAAATCCAACAGCTTACCTTTAGGTGCTTCCTAGTGTTACTGACAACGGGCATAATTCAATTAGATTAATGGACTGAGGACACACACGCAAAGTACATGATGCTATCTAGTTTTACCAAATAGCGGCGCTTTGAACAGCTAAGATATTTTATCGACACTTCGAAACAATGATTACGGTCCTATTTCACCACCCTTGAATAGACACTAATCACCAGAAATTTTCAAAAATAGAACAGAATATGAAAAAAATTATCTACCAAGTAACCTTAGAAAAAAACTTAAGCTAATGTTAAGTTTAACTTAAATTTCAAAACAGGTCCTAATGGTTGATTATTTTATTCGTTAAATAATTTTTAACCTAGCAAGAAATATTGCGGTTTGACAGAACCTCAATATACCGGTTTTAGCGTTTGTATGGAAAATATGTCAAACTGTCATAATTTAGGTATACTTCACATAAAAGTTAACTGATTATTAAAAATCAAGCTTAAAGCATAGAAGAAAAAATACAGTACCTAAGCTTGAGATGATCTGTCAATCCCCAACATCAGGCGCGATGACAGTTCAACTCAAGCTCATTTCACCTAAGTTTATCGAGAGAGATTTTTTTCAGAATAGGAATGTTAATAATAATATGTGGGGACATTTTCACACTCGGCCATCTGACCCCAAACTAGGGAGACCCTGTACTATGGGTGTCAGACAGCTGATATACATACACAAATATTTTTTTTTTTGTAAATACATACATATATAGATAAACAACACCCAGACAACCCGCAACACGCTGCACAGCAGTCGATCACTCAGCCATTGCGCCAACCGTGTCGTTGATATTTAGTGACCTGTTCCGTTGTTCTTTACAGATTAATTACGTTGCGGGATCCAAGACTGGCGTCGGGCTTCACTGACTCGGCGCATTTCTGGTGGTTACCACTGTAGATTCTGGAGTTGCCATGGTTTGGAATAAATGGACAGGCTTGTAGGTCTGCTGAGTGCTGACTATTGAAAAACCAACCCGTTGGGCCATCGCTATCCAGACATTCATCAATATCGACCTTATTACTTACAAGTAATTGGAATAATAGTTCAATTGACCTACAGTAACATGTTCTATGCAGACGAACAATGCTCCCTACCTGCTGAAGAATGAGGCCTATTGAATAGCCGCCGTGTTGCAGTACAATACCTACGTAATTATTAGCCTATTGTGGTGTAGTGATGTGTTTATTACGTAGCTAACGGCTATAAATCAGCTGTAGAAGTGTTATGAAAGAAATAAGTCACTAGTGTTGCCCTGTTTAAATCTGTTAGCTTTTAAACCACGTAATCGGTCATGCGTCCGAATTGTGCGATCTGTGCGAAACAAGGAGGAGCAATTTAAAAGTGTTCTAATGCTAGTCTAATTCTATATCTATCTTAACTAATAATAAAAAAAGAGGAAAGATTTCTTTGTTTGTTAAGATTTAACTCAAAAACTACTGGTCTGATTTCAAAAATTCTTTTACCAATCAAAAACTACATTAATCCTGAGTAACATAGGCTATATTTATCAATTGAGATAGAAAATTAGAGATCCTTGAATTCACGCGGACGAAGTCGCGGGCAAAGTGCTAGCCTGATATTTTTTTGTTAATGAACATTTATACTTAAAGTATAATGTAACAATAACAAACTTATATTTAATTAAATAATACATGTAAGTTTACACTATGACTACGGGATTACAAGCCACGGCTTTGGGCTAGCTTGGGCTAGTTTTCAAGCTGCTAGTCGGATACAAAATAGTTTATCACAAAGCCGTGGCTTGCAAAGTCCACTACAGTCAGCGGCATTAGCCGACACTTGTCATGAGACTCCCAGCTGCCCATGCTATACCTAGTGCATAAATATGTAGGTACCTTATTCATGACAATGATTGTCATCATCAGACTATGATGACAATCATTGTCATGTCATTGTTATCATTGTCAAACGCTAGGCACACGCCTAGCGTTTTCGCAACTATGTCGCGATCGGCTTGCAGTCTAACCGGATACAGCTGAATACCAATATTTAACATGGAGCGACTGCCTATCTGACCTTCACAATCCAGTTGCTGGGATTAGGTACGACACCCCTTGGTAAAACTGGTTGTCAGATTTTCTAGCTTCTGACTACCTATAACGATTCGACTGTCAAACATCTACGAGTGACAGCCGGGTCCAACGGCTTTACGTGCTTACGGGCGTACGGTCTGTTAGTCTGTGTGTTTGTTCCGGCTAATCTCTGAAACCGGACCGATTTTGAAAGGACTTTCACTAGCAGATAGCTAATGTTGTCATAAGTAACTTTGATTTTTATTTAAAAAAACAAATAGGGTACCGCGCAAAAAAAATGCCCTGATAACCGACAAGCATGCGGACAAAGTCGTGGGCATCAGTTAGTTAAAAATATGTATAAAAATTGCTATTTATTCTACATTGGTTAATTTACTTTTTATACCATACTGGTTAAAATCTGAATATGATCTAATACCGTGACATCGTAAATTGCGTATCATAACAATATTTATCTCGGAACCCATTGTTTATTTACCTCATAACTTTTTCTTAGAACTTAAAAATGAGGTCATATTAGAAGCGCAATCGGATGCATGCAAAGCGTAGTCTCCGCGTAGCAGTGGCTACGCAGTAGCGTAGAGGCAGCGGCTACGCAGTAGCGTAGAGGGAGCGACTACGCAGTAGCGTAGAGGCAGCGACTACGCAGCGGCGTAGAGGCGGCGTAGAAGTCACGATATCTCCTCTGCTACGTTAGCGTTATCGCGTCGCATAGATGAGCATGAGCCGTTCGTACTTTCTGCGAAGTGAAATTGTGAACCACATCGAATTCAATTTTAAATATTTTTTTATTGGACCCTGTACCATATGTGCTTTCTCAGGGTTCAAGTTATTTTTATACTAAATTTCATCAAAATCGGTTCAGCCGTTTCATCGTGGAAGCGTAACAGACAGTTACTTTCTCATTTATAATATTTAAGTTAGTATGGATTTGTACAGTCACGAGCAAAAACATGTAAACAGTTAGTCTCATTCTAAACTGATTTTCTTCTAAACAATTGATTGAAATGTTATGGGGTTACGAATAGGGTATTTTTGATCCCCAACTACTATAAAATAGGTTTTTATCTATAAGTTGAAATAGTTATTTTACGAGAAAATTGCTTTTCATTTTTGCAATCTGTATACATATTTATGCTCGTGACTGTACCTACAAATTTGTACGGAACCCTCGGTGAGCGTGTCCGACTCGCACTTGTCCGGTTTTTTTATCTCACCGGAGATATTTAATGAGGTAAACAAGAGAAATTAAGCCATTTGGCCAAATGCTCAAACGTTACTCAATTTAAAGATGCCGTTACGTGTCGTGCTGTCTCTATCATTTTATGTTAAGGAGACAGTGACAGTACGAGAATTAACGGCATCTTAAAATTGAGTACCAATTGAGTATTTGGCCAATGAGTACTTAAGATATACCAAGAAACAATAATGTTCACCTTGAACAAAAAAGCGTATCCCTAATGTTTTTCAGGCAGGCGAGTATAACGTATGGTGCGTACGGGCGGCGCGGGCGCACCGTGATGCCTGCGGGCGCTCCGCTTGCGTTCTGCCACTTCGGTAACTGTATGCCACGGGCTGACATAGAGTAAGAAGCAGATGTGTTGTTCTTTAAGTCGAACGATTTTATAATAAGTCATAATATTCATTTCTACTGAAAGGCACCATGGCTGGCTGCCTCAGTCATTATGTAAGATGATTGCCGGTCTAACAAGAACCTGTAGTCCAATGTAGGTAATTATGATATAAATATTATTGAAATGTAAAAAGTAAAATCGCATCAAAAACTCAAGCTTCAAACCTAAAAAAAATACCATAAGAGCTAATTCAATGTAGGTACCTACCTGCCCAATTTCTACCCGTGGCTGTCGTAGAAGGCGACAGAGGGATATTGATCAGAGGATGGGCAGCAGCGTCCTTCTGAGTACCATAACAAATACTGTGATCGCCAACATGCCTCGACCAAGTATGACTATTACGGCTGAACCCCCCTTGGCGGAGACCCATGTCCAGTAGTTGGCATCCAGGGGTTGATGGCCTGAACAAGTGATAGTGATGCATATGATTGAGAGCTACGGTGGTTCAAATCGACAGACTGACTAACTACAACTATTTTTATACGTAAGGAGTGACAAGAAGCTCAATAGAGTCCAGTATAAAGAATTCAGCGGCATATTATTTGCCATTTATTGCAGAATGGATTCTTGGAGCTCTGACCTACTCCATAGCCCTTGGTAAGATTTTGTCAGAACCCGGAAAGTTTGACAATCGGTCTTATCAACGAGTATTGTGTTACCCAGTAACTGGATTGTGGAGGTCAGATAGGCAGCCTACTCGATCCAAGTAAAACATTGGCATTCAGATTTATCTGATTAGACTGGAAGCCGTTCCCAACATAGTTAGCTGGGAAAGATTATTCGTGGACCTCTGAAAATGTAAATTTTCTGAAACTTTCGAGACTCCAATAAAAACAGATCCTCCTAACATAATCTTTGTTCATAACTCGCTTCACTAAGACAAATACTACTTACTAGTGTTTAATATTTCACGACTCTTATCACAGAGCAATAGAGTTCAAAATCGATTACATTTTCTGAAGTACCTATTATTGCTGTTAAGTGCTGGAGGCGTGATTTGAATGGCAGGTGCACGATGAACGTATGTATCCAGTGCGAAATGTCTTTATGTATTACAGTACATAAGTAGGCAAATAAATTATAGTACCTTTTGGACAGAATGTTCTAGAATCATTTGAAGAAAGCTAATCTTATCAACCTCTAGACGCCCACTACTGGGCATAGGTCTTCCCCAAGGGAGGGTTCAGCCGTAATAGCCATGCTTGACCGATGCTTGTTGGCGATCACAGTATGTAATGGTACTCAGAAGGACGTTGCTGCCCATCCTCTGGTCAATATCCCTCTGTCGCCTTCTACGACACCCACGGGTAGAAATGGGCTATTCGCGGCCGGGCCCACACGACTCGAAGAAAACTAAAAGGCAAGGGAACGAGATATCTCATATAAATAGTAGTACTATATCCTCCCTGCGTCGGTCTCTTCATTACTAAAGGTCGTGGTCAGTTTTTCAGGAACAGACTCCATTTGTGATGTGACGCCAGTTGTTCCTGTCTGTAAAATAGTTCTGTATAAGTAAGTATTAGGTTTGTTATTATGCAAAACTAAAAATGGTGAATTTTTAGAGATTTAAAAACCGAAACTGTAAAGCTTTATCAAAGAGGATTTCTGTAACAAGTACCTAATAATATCTTCCCATCGCAGGGGTTCGCAGTGAAGTTATTGGGTACACGGAAGCCGAATGTACTGTGAACAGTACACCAAATAACTGATCCTAATATCGGCTTACGCCAACATACAAGACGCATTTTATTTTTCAACAGTGTGTGTTCACATCAATGCATCTTCACTAATTCTCTATTCAAACTATGGGTTCTACATATCCCTACAAATCCTAAAAGTAATTTAGTTACAGCTACAGTCATGCCAATTTGTCGTACATTTACCTCGATATTGTCGCTTTTATTTTAATTTATTCACCCTTCAGTGTCACCCGAAACAAAACTTTATAAACAGCCGCTTAAAACACGTCATGATAAAGAACTCATTTACACGCCGTGTTAACCGCGAAATGGAACGTAAAAATAACCTATGATTACAAACTTTAACTAACATATCCAAAATTGATTGTTACTGCATTTCAACCTGTATGCACTGAATATAAGAATGCTATTGTATTGTTATCACAGTCAAACAAATGTGGTAGTATCTATAAAACATGGGCAATTTGAACAAATGTCGTCCGAGGCTGAATGTAATTGAGCTGTCAGATTTTGGAGGGAAACAATGATGTTGAATTTGGAATTGTAAATTAGAATCTGTGTTTTACGTTCTATAACGCTGTGGTCAAGCTTTTTTACACCGGTTAGGTGAAAATAGGTTTTATTTGTTAATGAACGCGAATGCAACCTAAATCCATGAGATCCTAGCTTCCAAAACTACCTGTAGCAGCATGCTGAAGGGTTCCAAAAAACATGATTTGGTTTCAGAATTTTATGATGGCGTTTAATTATGTGTTGATTTAATTATGTGTCGAAAGTACATTTTACAGAAAACATTTAATAACTAACAAGTCGAAATCCTACCTTAGTATTTCAAGTTATTTTAGTAGATATTAAAGGTCATACTGGCATTAGACAGAGTACGAATTTGATGATAAATTCAATATTTTAACTTGAGCAAGTGTCGCAAAAGACCAACTAAAGATCACTTTTTACAAAACTTCTAAAAAAACATAAAAAAATGTCTGCTAGCTAAAATAGTATAGCATTTAATACATTTAAACATGATAAATGTTTGGAATATTAATTCTGCGTTTGTAATGAAGCTATCTTTGACGCACCCCACCCGAGGGTCCAACTCATTTCGCGCCCAATTTGAGGTCGATTAAAAACAAATTTCTATCAGAGTGCATTCAGCTTTTTAAATAGTGCTGTGACTAATGTCGATTGTGGGATAGGTATCAGAATTATTTTTTGTCTTTTAATACAGTCGGTAATAGATATGGTATAATAACGAATTTTGACAGCATTTTGAATGTATGTAGGTACATATAAAATATAACCTAAACTTTTTATGTTTTCGTCTTCAAGTTTTAATTTCAGGTGCCTATCGATATAGACTGACTACTATACCAATAAAGCAATATGTAATTATTTATTGGAACTGGAAACATTTTAGCAACAATATGTGTCTATTATTATTAATTATTTATAAGTTCGGTATATATTGAATTATGGACTTAAATTATAATTAAATTAAAAATTATAATTGTAGTAAATTATAATTAATTAACATTGGGGGGCTCTTGGCTAACTAAAAGCTGTACGGATGAATCGATCATGGCTACCTCTGTCGGTCTGTAGATAAGTGACCATCTATTTCAAGACCCCCCGTGGATCGAAAAGCTCATAAAGCTGTTGGTTCTGGCTGTAAGTAGTAAATCTTTGGCCGTCGTTATGGGTTGTTACTTGTTAGAAGCCAGAAAGTATGGCAAAAAGTCATACCCCTTGGTACCTAAGACTTTTACCTATTAACTGGGCTGGGGGACTGGAGTCAGACAGGCAGTCGCTCCATATAAAACACTGATATGCAGCTGCATCCGGTTAGACTGGAAACCCACCCAACATAGTTGGGAAAAGGATAGGCAGGAGACACTGAGAGTGAAGCCAAAAAAGCAAATACAAATTCAAAATTGAAGACCTACAAACAACGCGCTTCGTGCTGTACTGACACGTGCCAGTATAGCCGAAAACGCTGCATCGTTAACAAAAAAAAATAAAAATACAAATACAAATTCAAAAGCGAATACAAGCACGAGATTGTACGTATTCAATTTTGAATTTGTATTTTCTTTTTTGGCTTCACTCTCAGTGTTCCGCGCTGTTATAAGCAGGCACTGAACCCTTAAATGATTACTCATCACCTATGCCACTTTAAACTGATAGTTAGCAATGCTCATCAGTACTTTAGTCAGTCTATTTCCAACCTTCGTGGTGATCGGTTGCATAAGGGTCCCTTTTCCTATTATTATAAGTTTAATTAAAATAAACTTAATATTATAATAAAATATCTTTTTTTAAAAACCCTTTTTGAAGGGACCCTATAACATTTGGTGGCAGCGGTGGGATACGGAAATCCCCAGTGCCGATTCGCGTAAACTATATTTGCGCTAAATTAGTGAATAGACTCTCCGTATCCTACAATTTTATAAAATAAATTACAATTAAAACTAAATAAGTGTTCTGCGTGTCCTGATCATCCTGAGTGTATCCTGAGCGCATAATAAGCGCAGCCTACAAGTATCCTGTGAGCATCCTGCAAGTATCCTGTGAGCGTCCTGCGGACATCCTGAAAAGTCCTGCGGACATCCTGCGAGTATCCTGTTTGCGTCGCGTCCTTCGAGCATCCTGCGAGTGTCTACGAACATTTGTTCCTTCAAAGTGTCATACGTATTGTCCTGTAAGCTCTGCTCTGTGATCCGCGAGTGTTTCGTGTAGTGGCTAAAAAGTGTTCCGTGAATCCAAGAGTAGTTGTGTTATCTCCGTGTGTGTCGGTATGCAGCTGCTCTCAGCTCTAGCCCTTATCGCCGCCTACGTGTTCCTGTAAGTCGTTGAACATTTGCTAACTGTAACTTTATCCGTGCTAGTTTATAATTATCTGATATTTCATCCTATTTGTTTTATTTGTCGTATGGAATCTGTATGTTATGCCTCCTAAAGTGCCCAAAACAGAAGACAATAAATTACAAATTATTGTTGACGTTAAATCAGATCTTCCAGATCCAAAATCTCCAATCCTATCACCAAGGTTAACCAGGCAATCAGCAGTAGAAATGGAGCTTAATATTTTATTAAAGTTCGTCAAAACATACGATGGCAGTCGCGAGCAGCTAAATTCCTTTATTAATAATTGTAACAACGCTTATGAGCTAGCGTCCGAGGCACAAAAACTAATAGTATTTAAATATATATTATGCCAACTTACAGGTAAGGCAGAAATTGCCTGCTCTATTAAGGAATTTACGTCTTGGGAACAATTAAAAGAGTTCCTTAAAACTCAATTTTCTGAAAGGAAACATTATACACATTTACTTACCGACCTCCAGGAAAGCAAACAAAATCCATCTGAAAATGTTGGACAATTTTCCCTTCGAATGGAAACTTACCTTTCTCAGTTGTTAACAGAGATGTCACTCTCAAATTACAAGGCGAAGGAAATACCTGGTCGCACAGCGGCCATGGAGGACCTAACACTCCATCATTTTCTTATGGGCCTTAACCCTCGTGTTTCTAATATTGTAAGGTGCAGAGCGCCTAAAACTTTCAACGAAGCCGTGAATTTAGCTATTTCTGAAGAAAGGATCCAGGAAACTTTATATAAACGTAATCATAGCTCACAGCAAGATAAACAGGCTAACCAAAATCGGTTCAAATCAAAAGCTCAGACTCAAATCAATAATAGGTTACCGCAGAAACCATCTTCGCAACCGAGTACGTCAGGTAACAATCCTAAACATGACTCTAGCCTAACATGTAAATATTGTAAAGAGGTAGGTCATGATATAAATAACTGTCTAAAACGACAAAAACGTTACCCGAGCTCTCAATCCTCTGGGTCTCAACCCAGTTCTAAATCTCCTCAAGTCAATTTCATCGATGATTGCGATGATTCTGATGAATCTATCCACGATGACGAAGGCGAAAATGCCGAAGTGGAGGATTTAAACCAATAAACGTCCTGCATCCGTGCCGCACGGGACGTAAGATCACAGCCGGCACACATCCGAACCAACAGTGTTCACTTCGCCAAAATGTTAAGGTTATACATCAGGGTAACCAGCCCCAAAACGGCAACCTTAACTCTCCTGAGGTTATACATCAGGGTAATCAGCCCCAAAACGGAAACCTCAATCCTTCTAAGGTTATACATCAGGGTAACCAGCCCCAAAACGGCAACCTTAACTCTCCTGAGGTTATACATCAGGGTAATCAGCCCCAAAACGGAAACCTCAATCCTTCTAAGGTTATACATCAGGGTAACCAGCCCCAAAACGGCAACCTTAACTCTCCTGAGGTTATACATCAGGGTAATCAGCCCCAAAACGGAAACCTCAATCCTTCTAAGGTTATACATCAGGGTAATCAGCCCCAAAACGGAAACCTCAATTCTTCTAAGGTTATACATCAGGGTAACCAGCCCCAAAACGGAAACCTTCAATCTCCTAAGGTTATACATCAGGGTAACCAGCCCCAAAACGGCAACCTTAGCTCCCTCGAGGTTATACATCAGAGTAACCAGTCCCAAAACGGAAGCCTCGATTATCCAAATAAAATTTATGAGGTTAATATAGACACCTCGAAAAGGCTATTGCCTCATGTGCTAGTGGAGTCACAAGTATCTGACATTCCACTAACACTTCTTGTAGATTCAGGCTCTGCAATCTGCTTGTTAAAAGAATCAAGCATCCTAACTAAGCCAAAAATCACTTATAAACCTATAAGCATTAAAGGTATCGATCCTGGTGTAGAGACCACTCAAACCATAGGTTATTTCAACCTAAGATTCAAGGTCTCCGATACCAAATCAATAAGTCACAAATTCCATGTGATCAAAGATATTAATCTACCTTACGATGGCATTATAGGTAACGATTTTCTTACCGCTAATAGATGTAACATCGACTACGGTCGCGACGTTCTGAAAATAACTCATAACGAAATTAAAATTCATTTCTTTGACTCTTGTTACATCATACCACCACGGACAGAGACTGTGATAGAATGTACTGTCGCAAACCCCGAATTAAAAGAAGGCGTAATACTAGACCAACACCTATCTAAAACTCTTCTAGTTGCTAATTGTTTAGTAAAAGTAAAAGATAACAATAGTATTAACATATCTGTTATCAATACCTCTGATAAATCTGTTAAGGTCAAACGTAATCTTAACCTCAAATTAGATGCAATTGAAACTTATCCTGTTCAATCAACTTCCCATAGTGAAAATATAACTGAACGTACTAGGCAAGTACTTAGTTCCCTAAGAATTTCCCACTTAAATGATGAAGAAGTTGAAGCTCTCTTTAGTTTATGCTCAGATTATTCTGATATATTTCACTTACCGGAAGAAACCTTAACCTTCACGTCAGCCATCCAACATGAAATTAAAACCACCAGTAATAATCCCATTCATACAAAATCTTACCGCTTTCCTGAGTGCCACAAGAAAGAAGTGGAAACTCAAATGAATAAAATGTTGGACCAGGACATCATCAAACCCTCATCATCTCCTTGGTCTTCTCCTATATGGATTGTCCCTAAAAAGTCTGATGCCTCTGGCCAAAAGAAATGGCGAATTGTCATTGACTACAGAAAGTTAAACGATATCACAATAGGTGAAATTTATCCAATTCCCCAAATCACAGAAATCCTTGACCAATTGGGTAAGAGTCAGTATTTTACTACTCTAGACCTGTCATCAGGGTTCCACCAGCTGATGGTAGCACCAGAAGACGCACCCAAAACAGCCTTTTCCGTACCTCAGGGTCATTTTCAGTTTAATCGGATGCCATTTGGCCTAAAAAATGCCCCAAGTACATTTCAGAGACTTATGAATAATTGCCTTACAGGACTACAAGGCTCTCATTGTTACGTATATTTAGACGATATTGTACTCTATGCCATTGACTTAAGGTCGGCAATTCACAATCTCAAAGTCGTCTTCGACAGACTTCGAAAATTTAATCTGAAACTTCAACCAGAAAAATGTGAATTTCTCCGCAAGGAAGTAACTTACCTTGGTCACACTATAACCCAAAACGGTGTGAAACCAAACCCAGATAAGGTCAAGGCCGTAACCTTGTACCCTGTCCCAAAGTCACCTAAGGACATTAAATCTTTCCTCGGTCTTGTGTCGTATTATAGGCGTTTTATTCCTAACTTCTCAAAGCTCGCTAAATCTCTTACCTCACTCTTAAAAAAGGACGCCCCGTTTGATTGGACAAATGAACAACAACTCAGTTTCGAAACTCTGAAAACCAAACTGATCGAAGCACCCATCTTAGCCTATCCTGATTTTAATCAAACCTTTCTATTGACTTGCGATGCATCTAATTATGCCATATCAGCTATCCTGTCTCAAGGTCCCATTGGCAATGACCTTCCAATCGCCTATGCGTCTCGTACTTTAAATAAAGCTGAATGTAACTACAGTGTTACCGAAAAAGAATGTTTGGCGATAGTTTTTGGCACCAAAACCTTCAGACCATATTTATACGGGCGCCGTTTTACCATTATAACCGACCATAAGCCCCTCCAGTGGCTATTTAACTGTAAAGATCCCGGCTCTAGGCTCATCCGTTGGAGATTAAAACTCGAAGAGTTTGAATATGAAATACAATATAAAAAGGGAAAGATAAATGCTAACGCGGACGCCCTTTCCAGGTATCCTGTCAATCCCGTTCAACCTATCACTAATGAAGTACCAACGCTCAATCTTCCAAATTCCAACCCCAATATTTCACTTGAAAATCAAGAAAATCTAAATAATTCAGACATAGACTTATTCGACTTAATTACGTCACCTATTTCATTCCCATCAGACGAACTTAACCCCGATCATCTCTTAGAAATTCCTACCCCAGAGCTCTTTAATGCAGAATCTCCAATTCCTGACGTAACCACCGATGACTACTCGAACTTTCTGAAACAAATCAATAATCAGAATGAATCATTCAATACGAATATTATTGAACACAACGACAGCTTACTGAAAACTCCTTGTAAAATTATTTTGTTGCCCACATCAATTGATCTTGACGAGTCAAATCCATATATAGAAGAAATATTGAGCAACTTGGAAAATCGAGACCAAACCGTTAACCAAGAAAAACAATTACATAGCTTTTCCAAAATTCAATCAGGAAATAAAGACTACTATTTTCTGTATATGAAAGTACATCACTTCGATCAAACGTCATATCGCGAAATATTCGAAACTCTGAAACTAGTTCGTAATGAACTAATTACCGTCGAACAAACTAAAGAAATCGGTATTTCCGATTTTCGCGACCCGTTTGAAAAACATAGTTTTATTAAAATCTATAATATTCTAAATTACCTATTTCATAACACAAATATACAAGTAAATATCTACCATAATAGCGTAACTTACCCATCACCGTCAGAAGTGAAGAAAATACTCCACGATAATCATGACTTACCTGTAGCTGGCCACCTTGGTGTCAGTCGTATGTATAATAGATTAAAACAGCTATACTATTGGAAAGGCATGCGCAATGACGTAGAGTCATATGTAAAACGTTGTAAACAATGTCAAGAAAATAAAGCCTTACGCAAAATAAACCGCGCACCTATGCAAATTACAAGTACATCAACTAAACCGTGTGAGCGTATATCACTAGATGTAGTGGGCCCACTCCCGGAATCTGGTCCTGCAAAACTGAAATTCATATTAACACTACAGGATGATTTTACTAAATTTTCCACTGCTTATCCCCTGCGTAGTACAACCGCCGAGGAAACAAGCGAGTGCTTATTACATTTCATATCAGTATTTAGCCTCCCGAAAATAATATTAACTGATCAGGGCACTAACTTCACATCCGACCTATTTAAGAGAACATGTGAGTTTCTAAAAATCAAGCAATTATGGTCAACTCCATACCACCCGCAAACACAAGGCGCCCTAGAACGGAGCCACTCAACCCTGAAAGAATATCTCAAATCTTTTGTCAACGAGGAACAAACTAACTGGCCTCGTTATGTGTACACAGCTATGCTTAGCTATAATACTACCGTTCATTCCACAACACATTACACACCGTATGAATTAATGTTTGGCAATAAACCTTTTATTCCAAATTCTATATGTGACGAAACCCTTGGCGCCACTTATCCTGATTATGTGCGTATGCTACAAAATCGCTTAAAATGTTCTCGCGATAAGGCCCTAGAATACGTCCGTCAATCTAAGATAGCTTCCAAAACTTATTATGACTCTCATAGTCGACCCGCACAATATAAAATTGGCGATTACGTTTACTTAAAGAACCACCTAAGAATGCGAAAAGCCTTGTCACCTATATGGAAAGGGCCATATAAAATCGTAAAGATTCATGGTAATAACACCTTGTCACTATTAATAAACAGACGACACGTCCGTCATCATTACGACCAGGTAAAGCTCGCCGAAGTCGCCAACAACCTGTAAAATAAAACTTATCCATTAGGTAAACAGTAGATTTAGTTATATAATCTTAACCCTTAGTTATGTTAGTTAGTATTAGTAATTAAAATGCATATACATAGATTAAAAAGCTACTACATTAAATAGACTAGCGTCCATAATACATACCTATGTACTTACAGTGCCTCGGCGGAGCTCCAAGCACCTAACGAGTATGTCCATCCGATGGCTGCGAGTCCTGGAATATATTTCGATTATATAGGAACATTAAAAATCAATAATGGTATTCTCAATATCATTATGCCAATGGAAATTTTGCATTTTAAATCACACATAGAAAATATAAATTCAGCATTGGAAACATTTGTATACCTCTGTAAAGAAACCGGTTATATAAATCACATAGAATGCCATAATACAGTAGAACCGTTATTAGTTCAGCAACAGAATATAATAAAATTGTTTGGATCCATTTCTTACCTGACTGATAATGGTGATCGCAGATCCAAACGAGCTTGGATTGGAGGAATTGGAACTATATTAAAACAAGTTTTCGGCACTTTAGACGAAAATGATGCTGTTGAATATGATCAAGCAATTGAATCAATACAACATAATCAAAATAACCTTTTGTCTTTAATTAAGAATAATATTTTAATTACTAAATCCGTCATATCTACATACAACAATACACTTCAAAAAGTTAAACAAAATGAAGTTAAGTTAAATAACGCTATTAACGAACTTTCTAATTCTATCCAAAACATATCTAAATCTACGAATGATTTAGAATTAAGGATAAACTTAGATTTTGTCCTTAACACTTTAGAAACTTCCATGGTCACCCTAACCTTTCAGCTCGAAGACATAACGAATGCAGTTATGCTCTGTAGTCAAAACATGCTACACCCATCGGTTATGTCACCTACCGCTATGTACCGAGAATTAGCTGATAATGTAAGGCACTTGCCTAACAATCTAAACTTACCTGTACGATTAGATATAAGTTCAGTTCATACTATTATAAAGGTATCAACCTTGTTATGTTATTATTTTAATGATAAGCTTGTGTTTTTATTACGTGTCCCTTTAATATGCAATCAGGAATATTCGTTGTTTAATAATATTGCATTACCAACACCTCATGATGTCAATCAACCAAACACGTTTGGTTTAATTGTACCTAGCAGTAAATATATAGCTATTACAAAAGACAAATCTAATTATTGTAAATTAAAATCATTAGAAAACTGCAAAGTAATTAGTCCAGCTGAATATTTATGTGAAGTCTCGATGACTTATAAAACTGATTCAGAACTCAGCTGCGAAAGCGAACTGTTATCTAAGACAATAAAGGATATCCCTTTACAATGTAATACCAAACTTGTCCACGGTAAAATAAATACGTTTAAATCACTGAGTAATAATAGATTTCTCTATGTTCAGTCTGAATTAACCAAACTCTCATTAGATTGTCAAGGTTCTAATCAGATACAAGAATTAAATATGTTCGGCATTGGTATCCTATCTATACCAAATAATTGTATTGCATATTGTAGTGGTACCACATTATTACCACGATACAACAGTGTTCTCAACTTAACTTCACCTATTAACCTACCAGACTTCAATCTAATAAACAGTAGTTGTTGTAAAATTAATAATATGACGAATAATATGTCCCTTATTCATTTGGAAAATATTAACTTAGATGATATAAATCAGATTAATCGATTAACTAATAACTTGTTATCAGAGACTGATAAAATCAAGGAAATTCCCCACATGGTTAAATATGGGACACACTATTCAATAGTTATAGGTTTAATTGTATGTTTTCTTATTTTGTATTCAATTTATAAAATTGTTACTACTTGTAAACCCAATTGCAACCTTCGCAAATATAGTTCTCGCGAACACAATAAATCCAAGTCGGATTCTATAGAGCTGGAACAGACCATTCAGGAAATTCCTACTCCAGCCCTAAGAACCTCTTTCTAGGGTTAACTTCGGTAATCATCCCCGAAGTTCACTCTAAGAGGGGAGGTGTTATAAGCAGGCACTGAACCCTTAAATGATTACTCATCACCTATGCCACTTTAAACTGATAGTTAGCAATGCTCATCAGTACTTTAGTCAGTCTATTTCCAACCTTCGTGGTGATCGGTTGCATAAGGGTCCCTTTTCCTATTATTATAAGTTTAATTAAAATAAACTTAATATTATAATAAAATATCTTTTTTTAAAAACCCTTTTTGAAGGGACCCTATAACAGCGCGGTCTATCTGCCTTTCGTTTCATAATCTGAGGTAGATAATACAAGAGAGAAAAATGCTGTAAACACTTATATTTTGTATACCTACTTTCTAAGAAAATAAAGATGAAAATGTTCCATTCTATTCTGTTTGATTCTGCTGTCCCAACTTTTCCCCTAGTGTTCATGTGAGTCGCTGCACATATTGGGCGTACTGCACATAGTGGCCTTTGATCTACGCTAGAGCTGTCATCATCCAGACACGTCACTGACAATCGCACTGGTTATTAGCACAGTGGTGATTTTTAAGCTTCTTTATTAATCTTGCGGTGATATTAAAGATTTTTTCGAATTTTAAATCATTACACTAAATGAAGTGGTGTTAGAAAGAAAAGCAATGCAATGCCGATGGTGCTTGAAAAAGATCATTTATTTATAGGTAAACAGGGTTTACTGCATTTCATATCAATATCGTGAGTATTTTTAAACAGAATATCTAATTTGAACATTTTGATATGATTTAAATATTTAATAAAAATCTAAACAAATTAATAAGTAGGTAAACTTTTTCTCGTTGAAGTATCAGAAATATTTGCATCTTAGTTAAGCAACTAAAATACCAAAGGCTAAGTGATTGTTACGTGGAAGTTTCCACGTAACAATCACTTAGTCAAGAATGCAGACTCATCATTAGGCCCTCAGAGAAACAATACGATCCCTACAATTGACATCGATCCAGAGCACTGATGAGGAGCCGTATCACGAACTCGTGATCCCAGTTCACACGTCACATCTCACACACATCCAGCATACATCAACCTCGTCTAATTACAAACCCTAAGGCTAAACTCGGTAAAAAAACTCACGAATATGACGAAAAAATCTCACGATTGAAACAATCCTTACCGTTTATGGCGGGAATTTCACGAAACGTCAAATTAAAAGTTCGAATTTGGAATTTTTCGTTGCGTTTGCGAAGTTGCTTGTATTTAGTGAGGGCCTTGGGGTAGTCGTGTGGCTAGATCATGACCGCCGGGGGACAGTGCAATGGGGCACAATTAGGTTGCTGCAGTTGGCAGCACCCACTCATCTTGGTAATGTTGTATGCCTGCTGTGTGTAATTTCTGAAAGTGTACCGTGCAGGTTGTTTATATTGTTACTTGCTGTTTAATGTTATTGTGTAGAAATGGGATTTTAAATGATGTAGCTTTAAAACTACTTACAGAAAATATAAATTAAAATAGGGCAAAATATTAGGTACCGTTATTATTTTTAATACCTACACTGGCCATTATTTTTCCTACTGTGTAACTTACAGTGTATGGACTACTGGAAATATGCTGTAAAAAAGGCATAATATTTAATGGCAAATGCACCAACCCTCACAATTCGCTTTCCACTATCACAGGTGAGGTGACAAATCCATAAGCACAAGTAACAACTTGCTGCATCCTATTCCTTACAGAACTTTCCGCTTATTTTCGCTAAGTACCTACATACTTCCCTCGCACGGTTACTGGCACAACTTCAGACAGTTTACAGTAAACGAGGCATAATTGCTAGAGATGCACCTGTTCGGAACTTAGATAGTGCGATACAGGTAGTACTTGGTACTTATGACACAAAGTACGTAAGGCTGCAGCGATATTTTGTGCTTATGAGTTTGTAATTACAGAGGGTGTTCTTTTACAAGTTAGAGATCCTAGAGTAAGTCCTAGGTTTGTATTTTGCTGGATAGCGGTAGATTTATTGCTAAAATTATCAGGACAGTAGAACTTGGTAACAATTTTTTCTAGTTTAATCGAAATCCTAATTCCTATACGAGAATCCTATTTTACCACATCCAAAGTGTTATTATACATGTGAAAGTAACTCTGTTTGTTATGTTTTCACGACAAAACGTCTGAACCGATTTTGTTAAAGTTTGGTAGATATGAAGATAGCTTGACCCCTGGAGAAGGTCATAGATAGGCTACTTTTTAATCCGTGACTTGGTCTGCATCCGTAATAACCGACATTCACACGCGAACGAAGTCGCAGGCAAAAGATAGTTTATTATAAACTTGAGCTTTACCTACTGTAGTTATTTTCAGTAGAAACAGTAAGCATCCTACAATAATAACTTCGTATTAGATAATAAGGTAATTTCTACTTATATTTTGTACCTCCTTCTCATCCAAATCTATTAAGAAGAGATTGAAAGTTAACTACTACGAAGATTGATGAAACTAAAACGTCGTCTATGTAAAATTTTTGGGTATTTGTTGATTTTTCAAAAAGTGCTGAATCAATTTCGATAAAATATATACGGGACCACCCCTGATAAATATCCTATCCATAAAAAAAAATGTTCAAAATCGGTTTACGTTTGCCGGAGAAATCGCGTAACAAATCGCGCACATACTTAATGCAAATAATAATAATAATAATATGTGGGGACATTTTCACACACGGCCATCTGACCCCAAACTAGGGAGACTCTGTACTATGGGTGTCAGACAGCTGATATACATACACAAATACATTTTTTTTTTGTAAATACATACATATATAGATAAACAACACCCAGACACAAGGCAAACACAAGTGCTCATCACACAAATGTTTACCCTGGGCGGGAATCGAACCCGCAACACGCTGCGCAGCAGTCGATCGCTCAGCCACTGCGCCAACCGTGTCGTCAGAGTTTGAAGACTTGAAGACTTATACGGTTTTCTCATAGATGCCATTGTCAGAACTGGACCAAATTAAAATGGGACCACACGGGAAGACTAGCTTTCAAATAAAAAAAGAATCATCAAAATCGGTTCACCCAGTCCAAAGAAATCAGGTAACAAACATAAAAAAAAACAGATGAATTGATAACCTCCTCCTTTTTTGAAGTCGGTTGAAAATATTATTATTCTATTTTTATACCCTTCTGCTGAAACTACACTCATTTAAAGTAATACGTTCAATAGTCCGATAGGTTGAGATAGACAGTATCGAACTAGTAAAGCTGATGTGTACACTGTCTTATACATAAGACAGACAGTACATAATCTCTATATAGAAAGGTGCGCGGCTTGCGAGGCGTGGCCGGCTTCCTTGAGGTAAGGCACTATAACCAGTGTTTATTATAGCGATATAACAAGCTCACAATGTAAGGTGCATAGCTCACTGATAGCGTGATAATGGTGCCAATAATGTTGTGCGAGAGCAAAGCTTATTTTAAGCTATTTATATATCTTTCTCTCCAATAAAACAAGAAAGAGACAGATATTGATAAGAGCTGTCAAATTAAATTGATCTAAAATCCATACTTCCATACTATAAACTATATATTTATCTAATATATAAAATTCTCGTGTCACAGTTTTCGTTCCCGTACTCCTCCGAAACGGCTTGACCGATTCTGATGAAATTTTGTGTACATATTGGGTAGGTCTGAGAATCGGCCAACATCTATTTTTCATCCCCCTTTTTCACCCCCTTTTCATCCCCTTCAGGTAAGTAGGTAGATCGGGACAGGACAACGTCTGTCGGGTCAGCTAGTTTAATATTATAAATGCGAAAGTAACTCTGTCTGTTACGCTTTCACAATGAAACGGCTGAACTGATTTTGATGAAATTTGGTACGAAAATAGCTTGAACACTGGGGAAGGACATAGGCAAATTTTTAATCAGCGACTCCGTCTGCATCCGCGATAACTGACATCCACGCGGACGAAGTCGCGGGCAAAACCGAGCATTTATATAATCATAGTTGTCGTTTCAGAATGCAATATAATTTTTAACTATATTTAAATATGTGTACTAATTTATGATATGATTCAACGATGACTAGTAATGATACATAATAAGAAAAATGTTTAGGAGAATGGATGCGACAGTCGAAATTAAAGTTTAAGTTAAGTGATTCAGCGTATGCAGGGTTAGATTGTGTCATCTTAGTTCAAATAGCATGTTCTTCTAATGCATGTAATTACATAATCACAACATTTTATCGTCACTATATTTTACCCATAATTTCATAATGGCGATAATTTAAATAATAAATAATAGTCGGAACATAACTTCGTGACTATAATGTTGCGATATGTCATATAACAAACAATATTATTATTTTATATCGACGATAACCCATTATTAGGACTGACAACTTTAACCGTACCTTATTAGACACCTTTATTTACAAGTAATTAGGTTGATAATCCTCTGATCTAATGGTAAAATGTTAAATAAGGTTGGTAACAAAGAGGTTGTGTTAGTTTATCGAATAAATAATAGTAACTGAGTAAAGGTATTATTGCAGTGTTCCTTTGCTGTGTAATTTTCCTATTTAAGGGGCTGTTATTAAACCAATATTGTTTTAGACAAATAAGATATTGTACAGGTTAGGTACATAAACATGGTTAAAGGATAAATGTATGAAATGGACTCCGTATAGACTGGGATCCCAAAGTTCAAATTAGCAAGTACGCGTATTTTAATCTTAACTACATTTATCTATTCTTTACATTTGAGCCATGTTGAAATGACGTAGGTCTGGGCCTAAAGTTTGCTATTACAATAGTGTCAGAATGGTCTATCACTGATTTCATAATTGTTGATTTTGACAAGTTTGGTAATCTACTAATATAATGGCGTCACTATGACTTTCCAATGGTCAACCACTGACACGCCATTGCTAGAAATGATATAGAATGGTAATCTCATACAAAATGACAAATGAATGACTGACTTAGGCGGTAATCTGTTAAAATTTTGACAGTTCCTTTGATCAGTGACCTACCATTAGAACGTCATTGTGCAGTCATTGCTTTTAATTCAATTCGACCGACCAATGATCGACCATTATGAATTTAGCAGATTACGAACTTTTAGCAAAATGACAATGGGATCATGTTGGATTGACGAAATTATAAAAATAGCAGACTTGGCCCCTGGTCACTCTTGGACCATTACCTAAAGCAGGCATTTCGATCAGCAGTGCAATTCTGTGACACTTACTTCAAAGTAAAAAGTACATTTTATCGAGTTACAGAATACCTAATATAGTTTTCTCCGTAGACTCAGATGTGAGCACGGAAGAGAGTTGTAACAGTAGCATTGTTGTGTGGTATTTAAAGTTGAACTATGTATTATTTAAGGTATCAAGTCTAGCCCCTTTAATTACAAACTTTAGCACTAGAATTAGATATTTAGTTAAATATGTATTTGTACAATAATAAAGTTTAATAACTAAGTTGAGTACCTACATAAGTGCTGTCCGCAGTTGTGGTGAGTTACAAGTTTAGTTTTCTAAGCAAGGCAGATATTGAAGTTAGTACTTACTTTGAAAGTATTTAAAAATATACCATTATTAAAATCAAACAGGCTTTGCCTTTCAATTATTAAACATAGAATACATTTAATTTTATTTGATGGTCTTATTATAATTAACTAATAAACTAACTTCTGCCTGCAAGTTCGTCTGCGAAAAGGCCAAATTAAGTTACCATAATTATAATAAATCCTATGACACTTGGAAATACTTAGTGTAGATTTCTGTGAAAAATTGAAAATAACTTTCTAGTGCATAAATTTAGTTGGAGCACCCCGACTCGAGTATTTTTTTAAAGCACCAAGAAATAGGAGCCCCGCTAACCGGGACTCCGTCGACCGAGGTACTTACATTTTTTAAGAACTGTTGATATAATTATGCGAAAATTAATGTACGCTTTAGAATGTTATTATTAAACGATAATATGATTAGAGAAATTATGCGTAAGCTGTTATGCATAAATAATGATCAAAACTTTTTGTTATTTAAAAATTCATTGACGCAGAGTTTAGTTGGCAAAACGCTAGTGGGTCGTCCTTTGGATGAATAGTTAATGGTTTAAATATAATGTTGACCAACGGTTCATGGACCAATCGACTGTAAGTAAACCGCTTTGGTTCCATTATGTTTATGCTGATTGACAACACATTATTGCAATACCGATAAACAATAAAAATGATGACCCCGTAAACAAACAAAACGCGACAGAGCATTAAATAATTAAAATAATGACAGAGCATTGTGCAGCTATTTGAATTCAAATTTCGAATGTTACTGATCTGCAGTGAACGACTCGAATGAATGAGTGAATGAACGAGTGATTGTTATTTAAGCGGGAGTCGCTATTGATCGGTAACAATGGACTCGGTACTAAGGGACCTTATAGAGTTTTGTAGTCGTATGAAGTTGTAGAGAAGGCACTCGTGCCGATCCCCTTGTTCGCAAACTAAACTAATATAAGACAATTGGTATCTCTTACTTCCAGGCAGCTGAAGAAAAGAACGGCAACAGATAGAAACTAAGTTAGAGATGTCAAAATAGTTTTTTCCTTGAATTTCGCCGTAATTTTTTAATCAATACGTTCTGAAATGACAGCTATAATTGGATGAATATTTTAGATCAACTAAAATTGACAGCTCTTATTAATATCTGTCTCTTTCTTGTTTTATTGGAGGGAAAGAGATATAAACAGCGTAAAATAAGTTTAGCTCGTGCTCAACAGAATTGGCACCACTGTGTGTAATTTTTATTTGTATATACTATAAAGTACTTTATAGTTCCATATTTTGTTCATATTGTCAGATTTAGATTCATAGAGTTGAAGCGAGCATTAGAGACTATGGAGGGTAGAGGTAAAGAGAACCATCTCTGTGTATGAGAAGGTGTTCGATAAAATGTGTTAATAAGACTGGCGGCGCCGCGGCGGCGCTACAGTAGCGAACGGGTAATTTTTTTTACTCTACATTCTTCAATCCGTCAACAACTGTTACATTTATACAATACCCTGTGCCTACGCTAGCGCCGGGATTTGAAACTGCTATTTACTGCTTAAAGCTGCAAGTTTCCCCCATATTAGACATTACTTTTACCTTTACTCTCCAAATTAGAGACACACGCAGCTAGAGACCGGAGCAAAACATTAAAAAAATTTAAAAAAACCCCCAACGCAAAACATAAAAGCGATTATGTAAAAAGTAAAAAATAATACTTTTGTTGAGCCATCAAATGTTTGTTCGTTGAAATGGCGCTATAATGTCGCGGCGGGGTACCGCTTAAGTAAGGCAGTCCCTCAATTTCATTCACTGTCTATTAATTTACCAGCATTTCCGACCAATTTGCTTCGATATTATCAAATTTTTGTTGCTAATCTAGTTGTTAATCTTGTTGCAAATCTAGTTACCATCAGTTCGCTATTTTAGATATTTAGTTATTGCTTTAAACTTAGCGGTACCCCGCCGCGACATTATAGCGCCATTTCAACGAACAAACATTTGATGGCTCAACAAAAGTATTATTTTTTACTTTTTACATAATCGCTTTTATGTTTTGCGTTGGGGGTTTTTTTAAATTTTTAATTTAATTTTTATTTAAAAATTTTTAAATGTAATTTAGTTTGGTTTTGTGTGGTCAGTGTGGTCACCTATAATAATATGTTTGAAAGCAAAGTAAACATCCGGTATGCGTCTAAGATCCCTACCGCAGCAAACAAAAGAGCTGATAACTTTAAAACTGCTGAACCGATTTTGATGAAACATGTCTAAGAACCATCGCTAGAGAATCTACTTTCAAATAAAAAAAACCGCATTCAAATCGGTTCACCCGTTAAAGAGCTACAGTGCCACAGACAGACACACAGACACACAGACACACAGACACACAGACACGTCAAACTTATAACACCCCTCTTTTTCGTCGGGGGTTAAAAAAAGATTTTTGAAGGTCATTAGAAAAGAAATTGGATTACATATTCTTATTTGATAATTGAAAAGCTTCATTAGACAATTGAAACTTCAAATCCGAAACAGCTGTTGTTATTTATATAAAGTAACAAAACCTCTATTTGCCTTCTTAAGCCTATGCACGAAAGGGTTGCTCAACCCTTTCCCTTTCGGCAGCCATTACAATGCGCTCCACTCTGGATACGGTCTAACCTCCTTTAATAACTGTTCGCCTAGTACATTTGTCGCAATTTCGTATCATCTAAAGGAATTTTCATTTACAAGTAAAATGAAAATAAATACTATTATTGGGAAAATGACAAGATTATTATCGCAGGTTAGGTGTTTTTGCTAATAGATCCTAGAATATATTAAAAAGCAAGATACATCACTTAAAAAAAAAACCACTCTATATTCTTGAACAGTTCTTTTTTTCAGTTCAGTTCTTCGTGGCCTTGCTGAAGGCTTGAGATTTGAATATGACATCAACTATTATCATATCGTGCATCGTACGACGTGACAATATTAAGGGTAGAAGAAAACTGATATTCTTTACTTTTAACCGGTTTGCAGTTTAAAAGAATCACGATACAAAACCTTATGGATACTTCATACTCCAATTTAAAATTATCAACATATAACTCACCGAAGTTTGTCCCGTTTACAAGTGGGGCCACGAACAAGTGCACACTCATTTTACTTTTATTTTTATAAGAAATATGATTGTGTGGCGGGCGCGCGGCGAGCCTGGGGCGCGGATATTTTCAAAATAATAATTAAGCGGATACATTTATTATGCCGCACGAATATGTAATGCGCTCCGAGATCACAAAACACATGGTGTTTGATGGTTACAACTTTGTTTTTATTTGAGTTTTTGGTGTTTGTTGTGTGAAACGTTTTGAAATTGAAAATTATCGTGGTGCAAGTAATTTAGGTTATTTTGTGGTGGTGGTTTTGGAGAAATGATAGCTCTAAGGCATGTCACATCAAATAAGCAAGTAAGCAGGAGCAAAGACCGTTCTTTAGGTACACTAAACTAGCGTCATTTCTCTTTTGATTAACAATTTAACATTTAGTTAAAAAGTGAATATCTACATCAATTCAATAGAAATATAGGTTTAGACCAAAGTCCAGTTTACAATTATTTTATTACGATTTCTCGTTTATCCATGTCTACCTGTTATATGACATCGTTTACAAACCTGCAAACTTTTGTAATATTCATACGGTTTTAAATAATAGTTTTTTTTTTTATGTAGGTATTTCATAATTTGGATTCTGTTATTTTGACCCCACGTGCTTTCCCTTTCGTACATGTATCCAGTTTCACAACTATTCTAACCTAGTAAGTTTACAAATTCATACTGATTGTTAATTCAGACTAAAACTAAACCATGTACTAATGAGCTCACCCCCTGTACAAGATCTAAGCCGTCAGCGTACAGGGTGCGTTCATTACTGTGCCGCGGCAGCTGCGCGCGTCGCCTGCGGCTCGGATTCTGCGCCCGCGTCGCTCCACCGTATCGCACCGGACACAGTATGCTACGGGCTTATGCTAATTCTGTGAAAGGCTTTTTTGATTCTGTAAGATTATTATGGGTTATGGCTGTATGGCTGTGTACACACATATCGTATGTTCAAAATTCTGTCTGAAATTATGTGATAAGTTTTAATTTGATAACAGTTTTCAATGATTGTGGCGTTTACATTTTTACCTACTAAAATTAAAAATAAATTAAATCTAATTATTTAAATCAAAATAAATTATTAATGAAATAACATCAACATTTTGTAGATAAAGCTGCACCTAAGTGTACGGGCTATCTGAAAACATATTTATAATATGAACTGTTTCCTGTATTACATTGATAATAAAAGAAGATAAATATCATAAAAACAAACAACAGTAGCCTCCAGCAATTATAAATATTCTTCCTGGCGATATAAATCTTTAGAACAGAAATAATGCAGAATTACTTCTTTATTGTTTCAGACAAAGTCAAAGTATTTATTTCAATTTAATCATTTACAGGCACTTATAAATAATCAAGGAGTCGGTGAGTTAGTCAGAAAGTTGAAGCTAGTTGCCCGTTCCCAAACATTGGTCTTTATGGAGAAGAACGAAAAAGAAACCCCACGGACACTTTTTCCAATCAAGATTTTACAAAATCCTGGTTACATTATTCTTGGTGTGAAAATAGTATAGAAAGATCAGTACGAAACAGTAAAAAAAAATAAGCCATGGCAGTTAGGAGATGATCAGAGGACCAATCCAAACTGACAACGCCCGTTCACGAACATGACGCAGTCTTACTACCAATTCCTATATGATGAATTCTCTACAATAATACTTAGAATATCTGTCCACATTCTAACCAAAAATCTCTCTTGAAAATGATGCAACCCCATTCTCTATTACTCACATTCTCAAAAACCAATTGCTATTCGTAACCATGGCAACGGCGCCGGCGTCGTAAGCATGAAACGTCATTGCCTCGCCTATTACGAACCCTCAGCAGCGCATCCCAAGCGTGGCATTGCCCAAACGGCCACAAACACACCTTGATGATCTTCTACCAACCATCCATTACACAAACAACTCTGAAAAGCAACAAAAACAACCATAAACAACCCTGATAAGGTTGATTTTCAAATGAGCGAGGGATCAGTGAAAAGTGGTAGTCCCCTAAGGCGATTTTGTATGCCTCTTGCACGCAGAAATGAAAACTCGATGTAAAGTAACTAAGTTGTTGTCAAATTGATTTTAGCTACGTCTTTGTGCAAGTAAGCTGTGAAGTCTGTAAAGATTTAGATGATGCATGGCTTTTTAAATTTAAATTTATTTTGGGGTGTTTGGTCCGGTTAATTGGGACATTCGACAATCCTAAAGTAGGGATCAATATTAAAAATACACGTAAAGATGCGTTAAGCAGTTATCAAGACTAATTTAGTGGACATTTAACATTTATTCCAGCAAATTATAAAAAATCCGAAAAAGTAAATAAAAAATGCGGACGTAATCACCATTCAGACCCCCACATTCCCCATGTCTAAAAAAATAAGCAAAGCAAAGACCCCATCCCCCCTTTGGTGTTTACATCCTAAATACTTGCATGGCATTGCAAACGTAGGCAGGGGCCTACGTTTTAAAAGGGTGACTGAATCTAGATGCTCTGATTTTCTGACCGACTCCGTGACAGCTCCAAAGTGCCCGCCAAATGTTTAATTGAAATGAATAATTTGGCTGTCACATAACTATAGTAGATTATGCATCAAGGGGATAAAGTAGCGTCTTATGTAGCGGGCGCCGTATTGAATCCTGAGCAAAACGAAGGATTCTAGCGTTAACTCCTGAGCGGAGCGAGGGAGTCTAGAGTTAAGACAAGAATCCTGAGTGCAGCATGGGATTCAAGGTTGCCCAAGACGAAGGCACCTTTATCCTCGAGGAGCATACTCTACTTTTCACACCATCTACGAGACAATAAAAACAATAGTACTAGAATGAAGAGTAGATTGTTGGTCATACCAATGGCTTCGGATTTAATGTAAGTACTCCGGAGTCAAATCACTATCGTCACTCGACATTTTTGTGAGAATTTGCTAATTTGTAATTTTTTGTATAAGAAGCAAAGCAATTTTCAGTATTCGCGCCTCAGATTATGAAACAAAAGGCAGATAGACAACGCGGAACACTGAAAGTGAAGCCAAAAAAGCAAATACAAATTAAAAAGGGAATACCTGCAACGCGCTTCGTGCTGTACTGACACGAGTCAGTATAGCACGAAACGCCGCATCGTGAAAAATAATAAATAAAAATTCAAAAGCGAATACAATCACGAGATTATAGGTATCGCTACTTTATGTTACAAATTCGCAGCACCTGCGATGCGGTCTCAAGCGGTCAAAAGCAGCGGTGATCTTACTGTAGTGGGCCACCTGCCTTATAGCTAGCATATTATGACGTTCTAAAGTGCCTTTAATGGTCTATCTAATTGAAATATATGATTTGACTTTGACTTTGAGTCACCAAATGGCATACAAAATATCTTATAGATAGAAGATCTGGTCCTGACATTAGGAACATTATTCGCTGAATATGTACTTAGTAGGAATAGGAAAAAAACTGTCTCCAAAAAAAATACAATCAATAAACACATCAAAGTGACCCTAAATCAACTCCACAAAGTCTATCTTCCCTTACAATCACAGATGTTATCGGATCGTATTAAAATCAAATTGCATGTTAAACTGTCCAATTTGTAGCTGATGATGAGATAGCGCCCCCTAGCGTCGCATGCGCAACTGGCCGTGACTAAACGCTCTGGCGGGCGTCGAGTGCTCGTGATTGATGAGGAGGTACGTGTAGTGGGTGGTGTGAACTGCATGTGTAGCATGTAATGCTGGCACTTCACATGGCATATTTGTGGAAATATTCGCCTTATTCGGATCATTCAAAATTGACTTTATTTCAATAATTATAGGGTACATTTTGCATTATCCAAATAAGGCGAATATTTGTACAAATACGCCATGTGAAGTGCCGGCATAAGGTACAGACAGCGTCATCAAGTACTTACACCCCACACATTGAAATCTCTTCGGAAAGGGGGTTAGCAGTTGATGACGCTGTCTGTACAAGCACGGAACAGATAAATTGTTCCGTGGGTACAAGTGACATTAGTGTAAATGTCGAATGTCGGTGAATATCCTAATTTGGTATACGAGACCATTAGCTAATATATAATTCCTTAAACAATTAGTTGATTTTAGCCGTAAAAATCCAATTAGTTTTCAAGTTATTGTAACACTAGCTTTTGCCCGCGACTTCGTCCACGTGAATGTCGGTTATCGTGGATGCAGACGAAGTCGCGGATTAAAAAGTAACCTATGTCCTTCCCCAAGGTTTAAACTATTTTCATAACAAATTTCATCAAAATCAGTTCAGCCGTTTCATCGTGAAAGCGTAACAGAGTTAATTTTGTGTTTATAATATTACATAGCTAAAGCATTGATTTGAATTTTAGTTGCTTGTAAATATGTATACCCTGTTCACAATAAGATTAGACATTTACAAAAACCTTTTTTACAGTCCGTTCAACCGATTTTGACTCATATTGCGTTGGTAGCATGACAAATGGCAACTGCAGTAAACAGTTGTTATTGTAACCACTTTTTTGCCTCTAATGTCATCCTTAAGCCTACGGTATAGAAGTCAAAATCGGTTGAAGGGACTGTAAAAAAGGTTTATGTTTATGTCTAATCTTATTGTGAACAGGGTATAGGTAGTTACTCATTTGAGTTGGCCAATGACTATCTACAAGTGACGTCATAAGCATAAAAAAATTAAAAACAGTATCTTTGGGTCAGTCGCTTATTAACAGCTCACAATGTCCATTGATTGGTGGTGTCATATTCTTTCCTATTATGTTACAAGAAGCACTGTAGAGGTTGCATGCATTTTGCATGCACGCTGGTCGAACCATGCATTCGACCCTAGAAGAATGCAGAGTGTTTATACGAAGCCATATTATTAATGGGTTCGACCAGCCTGCCAAATGAATACAAACTCTAACGTACTTACGTCGTTCTGATTTTCTGTAGGGACAGGGTTAGGGGTTTTTTGATGGAGGGATAATGTTGGACTTTGACTTAATTCTGAACTCTACGCAAACGAAGTCGCGGGCAGAATGTAGTGCAAGAATATCAAAAGTATTTCCTATAAAAAAAACATGTAGAAATGACTGATCACTTGTCTACAAATGGCAGTTGGCTAATTGACCCAATACTTCATGTTCCTAGACCTCAAAAGTTAATAATCGTTAGCACGATCAACTGTGTTAATGTGTTAAAGAAAGAAGTTTATGATGCGACTACTTTTAAATTCATTACCAAGCGACTGGTAATGGAAAGTAATGGAGGAACGTTAACATTTAATTTTGGAATTAAAACATTACAAAAGTGGTTCATGGTGACACCTGTCAAGATATATTATGTAGAAACAGAGGTACACTTATATAGATGCAGACTTTTGAATGGATAAAAAATATTTGAAATTGAATATTGATTGAAACACGCTGCCGAAAAAAGTTATCGTTTCGAAATATTAACGGATTATTTGACATTTTGTTTTTTTTTTTGTATATATGGTGTAATCATAAATAAAACACAATGTGTTATTTTAATAACTCCTTAGTTAAACATGGCTTATGTTTAACTAAGGAGTTATTAAAATAGACCTACATCGTAGGCATTTAACGAAAGCGAAGTTTACCATGACGATTTTTTTACCGATTGGTGATCACATTTTTAACATGTGTCCCTACATAGGATATGTAATACTGGGAAAGCAAGAGAAGCCTTTACAGTTTATCTCAAAGCAATATTTTTCAATTATAAAACGACTCGAATATTTAGCTTCAGAAGTATTGTTTCATTAGTGAACTCAAAAAAATAATTGTAGTTAAGTTATTAGTAATATTCTATTTCCAGGGTTTAAAAATTATGGCATAAACAGGCACATTTTACTCATCATCTGCCTAGTCTTTTCTCATACATCCTAGGATCGACTTTCAGTCTATAGCCGGATGCAGCTGACAGCTTGCTACTTTTACCAAAATCTATTGTTTTTCCTTATTTATTTCCAGAATTTTCGACAAGAGGCCAGTCCTATTGAATAAAACCTTTTTTTTTTGGAAGTCTTATCACCAAGGAGGAAGCATTGAATTCACTACCCACAACGCACTCTTCCCCTGGTCGCCACACAAAATTATTGATTCGTCTCGTTTGGGGAGTACTCGTGCCAATCCACGTGTAGCTTCTCGATTTGCGGTTGAATTCATTCTTACAATCTTGCATGGAAATAGTATGTACTATAAATTATACCTGTAAGTAGTGCAACGTTATTAAGTTAGAGTTTTGGTTCCGTTAGTTTTAAATACATTTAAAACTCGTGTGGTTTATGTCATCACCATAATTTATAAGACTAGCCAAGTATGCAGGAGATACCTATTTATTTTTTATCAACCGACTTCAAAAAAGGAGGAGGTTATCAATTCGTCTGTATGTTTTTCTTTTTTTTTATGTTTGTTACCTGATTTCTTTAGACTGGGTGAACCGATTTTGATGTTTTTTTTATTTGAAAGCTAGTACTTCCCGTGTGGTCCCATTTTGACAATGGCATCCATTAGAAAACCATATAAGTCTTAAATTAACATTAAGTATGTGCGCGTTTGTTACGCGATTTCTCCGGCAAACGTAAACCGATTTTGAAAATTCTTCTTTTTACGGATAGGGTATGCTTCAGGAGTGGTCCCATATTAATTTTATCGAAATTGATTTAGCACTTTTTGAAAAATCAACAAATACCCAAAAATTTTACATAGACGACGTTTTAGTTTCATCAATCTTTGTAGTAGTTAACTTTCATACTCTTCTTAATAGATTTGGATGAGAAGGAGGTACTAAAAAGCGGAAAATAAAAAGCTTTTTACAACAAAGACAACCGCCTTCAAAAACTAAAAAGTGAAAAATAACTTTAGCACAGAACACACATTGACTTTAGTTTTGGAAGTCGGTGGCAATACAAAACAACAAACAGAACAAAGTCACTGAATTTCGAAACTAAAGTCAATGTGTGTTCTGTGCTAAAGTTATTTTACACTTTTTAGTTTTTGAAGGCGGTTGTCTTTTTTGTAAAAAGATTTTTTTATACCTCATGCATAAAGGTACAAAGACGGACGGCAGACTGTCTTAGGGTACAAGTGTATGCGCAAACACTGGTGCACTCCCTCTTCCCTCACTCTCATAGTACGATGGGACACCAATATGACGCGACCGCGGCGAGGTTGGGACCAATAATTACGGCTTTACGTGCTTTCCGAGGCAAGGGGCCACACCGCCAACTTCCAAATCGAAACACCGGGCTTTTACTGAAAAATTCCTTATGTAAGAACCCTATAACACTTTACCTGACCTGGGAATGAAACCCAAAAAATTACTCACTTAACTCAATATTTTTAATCCCAAACACAACATTTCCAAGATTAAACATAGGGCCAACACAGGATTTTATCTGCATGAGATAGCATACAAAAAAAATATATGGGATATTTTTCCTGCATGCACGACCTAATTAATTAAGAAATCTCCAGGTAATTGTAGTATACGACAGACTTTTTCTTATTCTCGCAGGATAAGGAAACGTCTACAAAAAAAAAATAATTAACAACAGAAATAACTTTAAAAAGTTCAACAACATCTCTCACCATCAATTTTCATTTCAGAAACGTAGTGTAAATATAAATGAACGTAGTGTAAATAACAGTAACGAACTCAAAATAAAGTGTATTTCCTTCACAAGTCAACAGAGAGGCGGCCGTGTAAATTGCTATATCCGGTCGGCCGGTCCATTTCCGCCAATAAAGCCAACTTCCGGCGGCGCGGCCCGCCAGGTGGCAGCACTATTTAGTTTGTTCCGTCGCTTCCGCTGAAGAAATAAGGTTCTCAGTCGGTAAATGTGATTTCATGGCAGTTTGACCGATGTGTCGAGATGTCCCGTTTGCAGATACTATTTAATAGTTCTGTAGATTTTTCAATGTCAACAAAATTATAGGTGGATTTTTGTAACTTTTTCAGGCTGTAACGGCTAAACGAAATTAGGCACAATTTAGCACACATACAGATATTGATCTAGCTTAATACATAGCATTTTCGTGTTCCTGTGGGATACAAATTTTTTGCACGGAAGAAGGTTCCACTCACCTGCCATCCGTTAGGCTCCAGGTCCAGAAATTTCATCACCACCCACACATGTGTAGAACTACCTTATCACCTTGCTTGTTCACCAGTCATCACATTTGTATTGTCACTTTTAAATGTTCACTAAAGAGTTCTTCATGCTCAAAATTTTTATTTAAATACGCGAGACTGGCTGGAATAAAAGATGAATAAATAAATCGCCATATATAATCTTTGTTATAATGTACTGTTACAATGTTCACTAAAGAGTTCTTATGCTTATGAAAGTTCTTGTTTAGTAACGAGATTCTGGCTGCAATAAAATATGCATAAATATATTGTAGTAATATAATCGTTCGTAATTAAAAAAATACATAATATAATAGTAACCTGACCAAGGAAATAATAATTGGACAACTGCACTCAATTAACATCACAGTACAACATTAACATACCCAAAATCTTTGTGGGGTGACCCCATTCAGACAGTTTTACAATATCATTTTAATAATTTAGAACGAATGTAATAGGTATCTATAATTTCCTACACCTATTTCTCCTGTATAGTGGGTGTGTTTACAAACGTATAAACTCACATACACAAACATCCAGACCCGGAATAATTACCTGTTGGCCATACAAATATTTGTTCCGTGCAGGAATCGAATCTGCGTCATGCAGCACAGCATCCCAGCGCTCAACTACTACGCCAATCATGTATCGTGGTGCGTCAGTATGACCAAAAATAACCGTTACCTAAGTATTTATTAGAACAAAAGTTCAACAAAGTTTTCCTTCATCATTAATTAGGGACTAACCCTAATTAAAAGTATAATGATTAAAAAAAAAGATAAGTAGGTACTGCCCTTAAAATATTTAGTTAATGAACCTACAGTTAAAACCTTCATGAAAATATTTGATTAGTCCGTTGCTCCTATTTGGGTGGAGTTTTAGTGAATTTGGGTATAAACTTTCACATAGTAACTATATTATTTTAGTATACCGACCCTCGTGTATTTACTGAACTGTGACGTCATTTATACGACTACTAAAACTGAGTATGATTACAAAGTTATTTTAGTTGTACTCAGTTTATTTGAACAAAGTTTCGAACGTAAAGGGCAAAGTGTATTTTTATACATGTACACAGACGCCATCACATCAAGCTCTACCAAACTGTCCCAATTTAATGTGAACCTTATCCTTTCGCAATGAGGTTGAAAATCTATCAAAGAAATTTGTCAGATTGTAGTAGCATGATGTGCTGGCCTCTGTACATGACCAACTGAACGAAGGATGTGCGTCCTTCTAAAATCTCCATCGGTGAAGTGAGTCTCAGATGAACTGTCAATCTCATATGTTACTCTGGTACATACTAACTGTACCTACACGTTCTTAAAAGTTGGGAACGTTTGAGTCGGGTTGAAGTTTTGACCCAAGGAAACTTTTTGCTAATAACGAATGCTTAATGTACAACGTGGCAATGCTGCCAGCCTGTTGGGCACGTTTCCCGTTGTCAACGATGTGGACGAGTTTTTTGATGCCCTTTGAGCTCCCTGCCTTTTTCATAGAATAGTATTTTTTTTTTTTTTTTTTTAATTAATATTATGTATTTAAATTGGAATTAAAAAATGTAATGTTTCTAAATAAAATCCTGTATAACATCCATCCATCCATACTAACATTATAAATGCGAAAGTAACTCTGTCTGTTTGTAACGTTTTCCCGACCAATCAGCTGATTCGATTTTTATAAAATATGGTATTTTTTTTACAGCTATGAAGATAATTATGTTAACAATAGTGAATGAAGGCCAATTACAAGTTTTCACTGACAAAATTAGGATAGAACTATAGACAGGTAAGAGAAAGTGGGAAGTAAAAGTACTAGGAGCACATAACAAGGCAAAAGGAGCAGTGTTAGTCGCCAAGAATATACTTGCGTGTGGCCGATTTGCTGTCTACCGCCGAACTTACTGAAGAGTATAAAGAGCTTGAACACGTTTTTAAGTAATGTTAGTCAGTTACTGGCTAACTGAGTAAAATTACTACCACTTGGTAAGGCTGGTTGTCAGATTTTCTGGATTTTGACTACCCATAACGACTGCCAAAGATCTATGAATGTCAGCCGGGACCATTGATCAACGGCTTTCGACGACGGAGGGAACTTGGTATGAAATGGATGGTCACCTATCCACAGACCGACCGCGGCAAGTGAGCTTATCCTTTGAACGAACGATCTGTACGGCTTTTACCTAGCCACGTATATTTATTTACTGTATACAATATGCTAAGATCATTACATTTACATGAGCAAATAACTTTATAAGTATTCGAAAATCAAATCTTTTTGAAGAAGGCAGTACTTTTAACGAACGGACAAACATGTCGGTAACCGACGAGTCTGCCTACCCCTGAGGGGTTAGGTACCTACATAAAAATGATACGGACCTTCTTGTTGAACCCAAACTTTTTACATAATAAAAACCATGTTACGCTTTTAACTTAAGGACGATATTCTTATTTCAAATATGGAACGGACATTTTCTTTTTAATAGAGCGTCTTATCTAAAAGAGGTTTTCGTTTACACGTGGAGCTATTTATTAACCAAATGCCAAGAAAGGTTTTGTTTTTGTACTAATAAAATAACGACCATTGTTTTACTAAGGCTCACTTGTACCACAAACTTAATTAAGAGTTAGTTGCTGACATGATGTTAGATTACAAAATGTCTTACATAATGGACTCGTGTTAGCTACTAACTCAGAGTTAAAAGATAACTCTGTACACTGTCTGGTGCAAACGGGCTTAAGAAGAAAGTAGTACAAAGGTACACATAAAACAAAAACAGTCTACCACAAAAAAAAAGAAACATCAAATTATGAAAAACCACATCCACTGTCAGCTTACACAATTTTTTCTTCAAAGAACAATTTCTTAACGGGAAAGTTTTTAAGAAAAATAATTACAATGGCGGCCCCCCGTTTCAGCAGGGGAGGGAGGGGGCGACCCTTTGTGCGTTGAATTTCTTAAATAATTACGCTTCTTTTATTTTGCCAAACATTTGTGTAACAAGATTACCGTCCGCGATGATTACCTTTTAGCTTTATTTAATATTTTTCGTTAATTTACGTGTTGTTCCTTGGTTTTGGAAGTTATCCATACTAATTATACTATTTATTTTGACGACACGGTTGGCGCAGTGGCTGAGCGATCGACTGCTGCGCAGCGTGTTGCGGGTTCGATTCCCGCCCAGTGTAAACATTTGTGTGATGAGCATTTGTGTTTGCCTTGTGTCTGGGTGTTGTTTACAAAATGTATTACTTACAAAAAAAAAAAGTATTTGTGTATGTATACCAGCTGTCTGACACCCATAGTACAGGGTCTCCCTAGTTTGGGGTCAGATGGCCGTGTCAAAATGTCCCCACATATTATTATTATTATTTAATCTTAGTTCTTACTATCTTACTATTCTTACTATTTAACCCCGGGGAAGGACATAGGCTACTTTTTAATCAGTGACTTCGTCTGCATCCATTATAACCGACATTCAAGCGGACGAAGTCGCAGGCGAAAGCTAGTAATATAATAAATGTGAAAATGAGTTTGTTTGTTTGTAATGCTTTTAAGGCTAAACTACTGAACCAATTTTGATGAAATGACAATGCCAGATCATGCCCCACCCATTTACAGAAAATGTAAATTAATAAAATAATTGTAATGATTATAAAACCTTATTATAATAAATTGTTTTTCTTTAGAACTTGCCTGCGTTCTTGGCTTGTTCCTTGAGACAGGCTCGACCTAGTGTGGAGTTCATTAGCAAAATGCTTCCTTTGTGTCTTATATTTGTTTTTTTTTTGTGAACCTAATTGTTAATGTAGTTTACATTAACAATAAGGATAAAGAAATGTAGGGAACTTTTTTTGTTGGCAAATAAAAAACATTAATATTATTACTTGCGGATTACAAATCAATGCTTAAATGAATTTAAAAACAGTTTTTTGATTTAAACAGAAACGGCAAGTTCTGCACTCATTAAAACTAATATTTAGTTATCAGCAATAAATAAGCAGTAAGATGCTACATATTTCAAGCTTGTACATGACTTTTATTGAGTGGGGCAAAGTTCTATAGAGTTTCTGGCATTGTCCTTTGGTACAGACTAAGCTTGAACTACAAGAAAGGATACGGGTTACTTTTGATCCGCGTCTAGTTCTGCAAAAATGAACCAACCTACGACATAATTATTCTTGTTTTTGAGGATTATTGTATTGATTTAAGATATTATACGGTGATTAATTTCAAATCTATTCTATGCATAAGTTTTGGAGGTTTAGACTGTTATTATTAAAATAGTAGATAAAGTAAGTACCTTAACACACTTTTAATTCGTTTGACGTAATTAATTTAATTATTGAAAGATTGTGGGTTGACACATTTTAGCAAAACTAAGCAGAATTATATAAACGGTAGGTAAGTAACAACTCATTATTATCTTGTAACCTTTTTAATGCAGAACCAAGACGTCTTCTTATACACAAAAGAAACGGCCATTACGCCACTGTTGATAAGTAGCTAAATGTTTACGATTTCAGATCACTTCCTCAGGTTTTCGCCCAATATCTTGCCTGACAACTTACCCGAAATAAACACAGCTGTCATTGACGCAGTGGAAGTGGTTAAGTTCTGGACCAAACAAATTTAAGACTGTCGTGCCAGCGATTCGAAGAAGAAGAAGAACACAGCTGACTATACTCACACTTGCATGAAAAAACTTCAGTTACCTTACAATTGCATTCACTCAAATTCAAGTAGAAGCCAAATAGTACTGTAATACCTACCATTCTTCTCTTTCGACATAAAACATAGTTCTAATTTTAAAATCACACCAAGACCAATGTTAATGATTGCTTTTCGACGTAGCAAAATCATTTATTGCATTTCATTTAAACAACACCATGTATGCACACTCCTAACGCTAAAAAAACGACGCAACTGCAAAAAAACAAAACAAAAATTACATTTAAATAAAGAATGTTATTTGTAAAATAAAGATGGCGTTCGCCCGACGCGCAATGGCCGTGTTTCAGGGCGGCCCGGCTGAAACTAACGGAGCGGCGGCCGCTGAAACAAATGCAATATACTACATACACCGAATTGTATCGATAATATTGCTGTATTTGGTATTTTGACATAATTCGTTAATGCTTTGGGTATGTAATTAAATTTTATTTGATGTTCAATATTATGATACGAGCGCGATTTTCAGTTTTGGTTTTATTTTTTACATGTTTCTAGTAATTTATCGGCTTAAAGTGTGTAATTAAGTACAATGCTCACAATTAAGTATATTAAGTAGTCACAGCAATACCTTATTCGTAAGTCAGAAACAAACTCAACAGACGAACAGACTCTTGACGACTTGATTAAATAAACATAACGTTTAAGTACATACAATCGAAAGTTGCGATGCATCAATTAACGTTTTGACCGCCACAGTCATGTTTAGATGACAAACCAAAATGTGCCCAGCACGCCACGGTCACGACTACATGACAGACATACGTATTACATCCGCATGTAGTACGTAGTAGGTACATATTTTCCAAGGCACGATGGTGTTACACCACCAGCTTTCGAATTGCACTTTGAACAGAACGAACCCAATCCAGGACCCCACGCTCAGCTGTCGCACTTGCGGCCACGAAACCAACGAGAAAGGCAGTTAAGTTTTAAGAGTAGCTACTCACCTACATACCCAACATATATACTTAGTTTAGTTGCCTCGACTCTAGTTATTAAGATAACAATCTTAACATATCATAATTCTCAATTACAAATAATTCTATTCTCAGAAATCTCATCATCAGAGTATATAAAATTCAGACAGAAAATCACAATCTCTTAATTATTTAACTCTACATAACCTTGTTACATAACCAAATTGCTTGTAGGTACGAGAAAAAATTATACCTATCTTCATATAAAGTGAAATAGGGATCTTGGAAAAAACTCCTTCGAAGTGTGCGTGGAATAATATGAAAAGATTCTGTATTTTAGTCCAAAAAGTTTCTATTGTAACTGTACGAATAGAGACACACACATTGACATTTTCGCCACGTATTTACTGACACATGGGTTTTGTGAGGATTTTTTGTGATTGTAACTGTGTGAGTGAAAATTGCACACTGAGATAAGATTTCCCGTGTTTGTACGAAGTTTGGAGGGTGTGTATGTGTATGTGTGCGCGCCCCGCCCCGAGCTATGAGCGCCCTCGGTGACGCCGGCGGCGACGGCTTTCGCGAACAAATGGGTTAATGCACATCTTAGTTGATTTCATAAGAAACACAAAACAAATGAAAAGAATAGAAAGATAATTAATTATTATAATATCATTGAAAAATCAAGATATTTTATGCATTTTGTTCGCGAAAGAATACACAGAATCTCACTGTTCACAAAAGCCAATATTAATATGAAACACACGGAATGGTACACAACAGTTTATTCATACAAAATAGCTGCCAGGCACAGGCAACAGGTGCACCGTGTCATTATTTTTCGAAAGAGTAAAATATGTATAAGACCTTGTTGAACAATCCAAAACACAAAATATAATTTGCAAAAGAAAAACCCGTCTAAAGAATACACTACAAAGAGTATAGATACTGTGTCAAAATGTTTAAAAAAATATCATAATATCCTTAAATATTGTGTTTAAGTCTCAATTAATGTTTGTAAAAGAATAAACAAAAAATAGTAGTCGCCACTTCAGCTCTAGTTACGTCTTTTTGTGGCAGCTGCGTCATCGTTTACAGTAGACATAGGGCGGGCTACTGTTCACAGCCTGCGGCCTTCCTGACCAATCACAGTGCTCCGAGCTATATTCCTCTCCCTTTCACTCTTATCGATACCCGCATCCGGCCATCCTTGTTTCTTCCCCCGGCGAAAATCCTAGCAATATGAAATTATTACTCAATTACAAACTTTAACTGAAGAACAATAAAGCTCACAATCATTCAAACAAAAAGCGTCGCTTCAGGCGTTTTGCTCCCACAATAATGTTTATTTGATATCGAGCGTCAGGCAGGCGACGATTTTCAAGTTCAGATTTCCCATTCGAACGATTGTGAACCTTATTCTTTAGGCCGTTAAATCTAGACGATCGAAGTGATCCAACGAATTGTATTTACGTGTGCAATGCTGGCATTTTCATTGTTACAATACTCAGGAGAATTTGAGAGGAAATACTTTCGACTTTATAAGAGAAGTTCAAAGTTCAAAATTCTTTGCACGTTTTGGAGAGTTACAAAGTTCTGGAGTTGGGTAACTGTAACGCCCAAGGCAAAAGCTATTTGCGATGACAATTTTGCGAGCGTCGGCGAACGAAATATGCCTTTTATTCGTACTAGAGTCGGGATTAAGGCTCTAAAACGGAATTGCTGTCAGAGGGAGCTTTGTTGAAATTTGCGAACTACACCTACACGTTCATAGTTACATCTCTTTGCAGGGAGCACGATGTTTTGGTTGTGTTCAAAAATTCTGCAGGTTTATAAATAAATGTTTTTTTTACAGCTGTACGAAAGCCTCACGGATAAATTCACGTTGTTGACATTTGGCGTTGAGATTTTGTTTCATGTTTCATGGCTCAGAATCAGTGAAAGTTATATTTTGGGAAAAAATAGTATTAGACTAGTCTACCTATGCCATGGAGAGAGCTGTGTTTGGAGTTTCTTTGCGCGATAGAATCCGGAACGAGGAAATTCGCCGAAGAACTAAGGTCACTAAGGACATAGCTCTCATAGAACATGCAAGTTGAAGTGGCAATGGGCATGTCACATCGCTCGAAGAATGGATAACCGATGGACAAGAAAGGATCTCGATTGGCGACCATGAATCGGAAGACGCAGCATTGATAGACCTCCCACCATACGGCCTGACGACATCGTCAAGGTCGTGGGTAACCGGTGGACGTCTTTCGGCTGATGATGATGATGATGGCGATGAGTCTACCTATATTAGGGGGGCAATTCTTCTAAATTTTAGAATCTATCAAATCAATATCAAATCTATCAAAATTTCACACACACGAATTTGGCAAGATATTACATTGATTGGCGGTAAGTTGAGATTGCGATTGTTGAGATTAATCAATGATATTTGTTTGAGCATATTGCTACTGTCTGACCGAGAGTCGAGACTATTATTTTTAGTGCTACATTGAAAAAACTTACGTATACATGGTAGATTTTTGTCACGGGACAGAAAGGGCAGGTAAATACCTTAACCGTTATAGGTACAGGAAAACGTTCCTAGGAGACTAACCCTATTTTTTTGAGTTAGTCTAAACTGCATTCATAGATTTTGGAGAAAATGTGCTCAATGTGTGTATGTCTTGTATGTAAATGTATGTATACGTTATTACATTTGTTATACAAAACAAAAACAAGACAAAAAGCAGCCAAATAAGAATAGTTATTGGGTTATATTTTTTAAATAACTGCATTATATGATATTTTTTTTAATCGTACGTAAATGACAAATACTTTTGCTTTGATTTAGTCTTCGGATTTAGTCGTAAAATAACAAAGCTTCTGACAATGCTAATATTACGGTAGCTTTGAGACCATATTAGATTGTTTAATGTTATGATGATTTGAGAATAAGTTCCTAGCAATCTTCGCGCAACGTCCATTCTATTTTGGGAGCCCTTTGCGTCGCGATTGACTTTGATACAATACTTAGATAGCTTTTACAATTTAATCTCTAATATCTATTTTCAGCTTACCTACTGTCTGTGCTACTGTTATGTTTATAAGAATATCTTTCTATTTCATCAATGCATTGGTCATACATAAACGTGTAATTCTTAGCCACTCACTTCTCTCTATTAAATCTAAATACCTTAATTTAAATACCTTACCTCTTTCAAAAACTGACTTTAATATTGTGCATTTTAGATACACTTCAACTTTTTCCCAAGTAATATGCGGAGGCTGAAGTAAAAAAGTAGTAAAAAGAAGTCTACGCGAGACATGAATAAACGTAAAAATAGAGTGTTTCAAACGCTCCTCTTTTCTAACAAGTTGTAGGTAATACGGTGTACTGACTGAAACGGATGTATCTAGTGGCAGAATATAGGAGGCGCAAACAAGAATGTTTGTTTTTTTTTAGTAAGCGTAGTGTGTATGTAATTTATTGGCGATCTCCGTGGGAGGCCTACGTTCAACAGTGGGCAATAGGCTGATTATATAATGATGATGATGAAGCGTAGTGTATGTAATACATAACATGCATGTATATCCATATCGCAACCTGAATTCGTCTAGGTAAGTACTTAGTACCGATATCTAGGTAGTAGGACAATAATAGGCATGTAGAGATATAGATGTGCCGATTATGACTTTGGCCGACTAGCCGATCAGTCGGTTGTAAAAAGGCCAACTAGTTGAGCAAGTCGATCACTGTTTCGGTGTATTTCCGTGACGCTTTGTTTACAGCTGTACGCGCACAAGTCGGATTTTTATTAGAGAGATACAAGCAAGTAGTTTTTATGGAGCAAGTAATTTTAGAAACTGATTACCAAAGGAAACGTTGCTTTGCTTTACATTTCAGAATGTGTAAGAGACCCGGCAAACGTTGTTTTGCCATATAAATTACTAGCGACCCGACCCGGCTTCGCACGGGCCTATAACCTTCCTCGGTAAATGGACTATCCAATCCAAATATTTTTTCAATTCGAATCAGTAGATCCTGAGATTAGCGCATTCAACCAAACAAACAAACTCTTCAGCTTTATAATATTAGTATAGATTTCTTACACCACGACCTATTCTCAAACCTACCCAATATACCCAAAAAAGACATATAATCGGTCAAGCAATTCGGAGGAGTTCGATAACAAACATGTGACACGAAACGGACAAAAAATATATATATAGGAAAACGCATAATAAACAATTAGGGTTTTTTAAATGTAATTCCCCCTACATAGATTTTATTGAGAAATACATACAAAGTAAGAAGCCAGATAGTCGGCGCTCTTTGTCATAAAGTCGCCTACTAGTCGCCGAGTATGATAGTGGCCGAAAAGTCGGCTTTACCGACTAGTCGCCAATTAGTCGGCACATCTCTCATAATAGGCCTATTATACCTACTAATATTGTAAAGCCGAAGAGTCTGTATTTTTTTTGGTTTGTCCGCGCTAACCTCCGAAACTACTGGTCCGATTCTAAAAATATTTCGCAAAGAGGAAACTACGTTATTCTTGATTGGCACCTAATAAAGTGTACATTTTTTTTTAAATGAATAGGTATTGTATGACTATTTACACTGACGAAGTCGCGGACAAAAGCTAGTCTCTAGAAATATACCTAGGAAGCCGGTCACCAATAAGCATACTTAGTACAGAGACCGGCACATCAAGCTATAACAATCTGTCAAATTTCTTTGATAGATTTTCAACCTTATTACAAAATGATGGATCTCCTGAAACTTGCGCAGATTATGTGTTGTTGTTGATCGCATTGCATTTAGTCATGAACAAGTTTTAATAGAACTTAACTCGTAAGATACAACAAAAGGACGTGGTCCTGATGGGTACCGCCTTACTTTCTCAAGAAAGTCGCCTTCAATATTTCCACACCACGATGTAGAAAATGATCGACCTATTTTCATCTCTGCCTTATCGAAGGTTTTCGAGAGACATGGCTCAATTTTTCCCACACTACACAACATTATCATAACTCAACAACACGGATTTGTTCTAAGACGATCTACAGTAACAAATCTATTAACTTTCACAAATTATTTATTCAATAATATGGTTCAACAGATAAAAATTCACGCCATATACACAGACTACCGGAAAGCTTTTGATAAGGTGGACCATGAGTTACTTCTTCAAATGCTTGCTTAGAACGGGATTTGCGGAGATTTACTTCGCTGATTTATATCGGACGTAACAAACAGAACTCAACGAGTCGTGATTAGGGGATATCAATCCAAATCATTCACCGTGTGCTTTGGCGTACCCTAGGGCTCAATTTTAGGCCCTCTAGTTTTTATTATATTTATCAATGACGTCTGGAATTATTTTTTGCATTTAAAAATCTTACTTTACGCTAACAATCTCAAAATATACAGAACAATACGCACTCTTATAGACTATAATTTTCTTCAAGACGACCTGAATACATTTTCTGCATACTGTATTAAGAAAAAAAAACAACTAAGTACTTCTAAATGTGTATCAATCACTTTCAGAAAAAACAAAAATATTATAAAACGTACTTGTATTCTCAGCAATGCTCCTATGAGTGAAGTTACGTACGTCGGTGAAAGATCTGGGGGTAATATTAGATAGTAAGCTCTATCTTGATCAACATATTCACAAAATTATTAATAACCCATATCGTATGTATGGTTTTGTGATGAAAACCACCTCAGACTTTGGGCGTCTTGATACCTACATGCATCTTTATTATGTCACAACTCGAATACGCCGTATTAATATGGAATCCTTTATACAAAAGATACGTAGATAGCTTAGAAAATGTACAGCGCAAATTTCTCAAAGCAGTGCGTACTGTTGCCGCCATGGTTTGAGCTCTAATGGCTCCTGTAGAGATATTTAGTTGATGGACTTGAGATTTAACGCCTTTTCCTAGAGATGATGTTTCTGTATGCCATTTGTGGCAGCAGATATAACTGCTCTGATTTGGTAAATAAATTAAGTTATGTTGTACCTAAAACTGGTATAAGACGCGAGGTGCGTGCACGCCCACTATTCGCCATTACATACAGCGCACCTCTACGTCTTATAGCAAATAATTATAAGATATTTTTTTCGGATATAGATCTATTTCGATCATCTAACAAATTTCAATATACCTACTGTAATTCAAAAATTAACAAACTTTTCTTAGTAACTGTAACCGAAGCAAAATAATGTAATGTAATGAAAATTCACTCGCATGCCTAGCTAGGCACTAAATAATTCTTGTATACATTTTTGAATAGGTAACATGTAGATAAAGAGAGATGTAATTATCCACATGTTACATAATCATGTTCACTATAAACTTTAGATACTAAGGATTGTTAATTAAAAGGTTTTTCTGTAACTGTTTGTTTTTCCAAAGAAATAAATAAAATGATAAGGTTCATATTCAATTAAGAAAATAATCATGGCAGGATTTGTACAAAAAAAAGTAAAGATGTTTAGAGAAGTTAAAATTCTAATTCTTATATTCTTGGATACCTAAATAATATCCTCAGGCATTTACAATATTTTTAAAATCCCGCAATAAAAAGTGAATAGTTTAACGAAAAACTCATTATTTCAGAACGAAACGGCGACTGACAGTAGCAGTAACACTGAAAGGGGCCGTTTCGAAATATCACAAATAATGATATTTTTTTCCACACACTTGTCACATCACTTGTCTGCCAATTTGATAGATCCGTTAACGTCATTTGTAACTCTCTTTTTATAAACATAAAATGAACATCGAGATGAAACTAAAAAGTGTTATTTTCATTTCGTAATATTTTAATTATGCGGGGTTTTAAAAATATGGTAAGTATATCAATCTACTCCTGGTAATGTATTCTTCACATTAGAAAATATTTGAAACCCTCTAGTTTTTTTTTTTAATATAAATGAATGTATGCATCTCGCCATGATTCTTTGACAGTTTGGTATGACTTGCTGTGCTGGCGTCTGTACATTTTATAGTAGAATATACCAATTGATCCATGTCAAAATGTCCTAAAGTAGTAATTAAGTTGTAATAAACAGCATGTCCGCGAAATAAATCCGACTCAATTTTCTATAAAAAGGACCATCATGGCACTCGAAAATGCTGACATGTAATCAGTATGGAAATCAGGAAAGACAGTAAGGTATTCACATTAAAAAATAAGTAAACTCCACAAACGAAAACCGAAGAAAAACAAAAAGAAAGGAAAAAGAAAATTAATAAACCTGTCGCAGCCAGACCTGAAGATTTCAAATAACACTGTAATGACAAGCCACGTCCCTCTTATTCCTGTCGAAATAAGGTGCATTTTACTTCGCAACCCCTAAAGTTATACAGATTTCTTTCAGGCCAATGTTTCGTTTCTATTAAGGATTCGTACAAACATCCTCCCCTTGAGAAAAAAATATAATTTGCAATAACAAGTCCGTTTTGATTCGGCCCCCTTCTGTATACTTTGAACTAAGGTAAATCGATGTATAACGTAGATATGGGTATATGATGAGAATTGTCTTTTTTACGATGTTATTTTTAAGGGGGAAAATCTGAACTGTAGGGTGAATATTATTTAAATCTACAAGGAGTTTTTGGTGAATGGCAAAGAGGCAAGTTACAGAAATGTATTTTCTATTATGTTGGTATCTAATCCAAAACACTTTCATAACATTTGAATTGAATACTTAAAATCTGTTCATTTGTAGAGTTTAAGAAAAAAATTAATACAAAAGAAACATTCAATTTAAATGTTCTTAATCATACCACTAATAACGAGTAGGTATATAGGCTATTTAAAAATTCAATAACTTATAACTACTTATTTACATAGGTTAAATGAAATAATAATAATAAATACCAAGTCAAAGTTATCTTCCACATTCGAAAACCTCTCAAGATATTAATAGCACAAAAAACACTTTCTAAAAAAACACAAAAACATCCTACCTTCTTGATTTGAAACTTATTTCAAAATTGGCATTAGCGACTCAATTCGCCACACCTCTAATAATTTGCTACGCACCTATTTCACTACAAAACACATTAGACCGACAACCTTGCAGACTTTACCACGAGGATTGCAATTACACACTTTTTTTTGTGTGCCTATACTTCAGAAATGTTATTGTATATGTAAATAAAAAATGTCAGGTGATTTATAGAAACCATTTTCCCAGAGGTACACACTGACAACAAAAAAAAATTGAAAACTGATACCAACATAAAAAAACAAATAGTTGCGATGATTCGATTATTCAACAGTTTAACAACTCAGTATAGTCAGTATTATGTTGATTGATGAGTAATTATGGGAAAGTATTTTTGAGCAATATTTAATCTAATCTGCCTAGGCCTTTTGCCAACTATGTTGGGGTCGCCTTCCAGTATAATCGGGTGCAGCTGAATACCAGTCTTTTACATGGAGCGACTGCCTATCGGAGCTCCACAACCCAGTCCATGGGTAACACGATACTCTTATACAATTTCAGCAATATTTATTGAGCATATTTTCAGATTACAGAAGCGTAAAAAACATGTTAATAATTTTAGTAACAAACTTTTTCTACCACTAAACCAAACATGGGTTTTACAAGCCTTTAACAAATGTAGGATTACACTTCAAAACGATAATAATATAAGAATAACACTCAGGTAGCTTAACCTCAGCACAATAATTAATTTCATGCTCGATCTATAGATTTGATTCGATTCGATTGAGGCTGAATGAGCATAACATCATCGCCAATAAAAAAAACTATTGTCTGTGCGTGGGTGTGTATTTTGTCAATATCAAGAATGGAGTATGTTTAGTTTTGCATTTTTTGCGAAAAAGAAGGTTCTTTTTGCAATGTTGTTCATTGTGGTAGGTTAAGAGGTTCATTGTTAACTTTTGTGAAGCAAAGCGTGACAAATGTGCAGGACCGCTCCATCATAACACTGGCTCTTATACATGTTACCTTTTTTACATCGGTCCTCAAAAAAGTTTTGTTGACATCGCGAACTTTGGCAAGACTGTTTGAAATAAAATAAAAGGGAAAGAGTAAATGTGGAATAATGCAGTTTGAGTTATATGAATGAAAATAAGGAAACTGAACAAACAGTTTTTTTTTTATATCAATAAAATCTTATTGTTTCATTATGGCATAGGCCCGAATAGAGCTATATATTTTGGTCAGGAAAAATCTTTATCAGAAGTCTGAACAAAATTACATGCAGAAGTGGAAGACATGTTGTGGAATGACGACACTGTGAACTATTTTGTAATACCCATAACGTTTTCTGTCTGCAGAATGGTATAAAACTACGATGTCTTAAGTTTCCTCGGACTACAGACAAACGACAGCGCAAGTCACGCCGCTTCACCGCTAAATTATTCAGCAGTCATTAGTCGTGCCCTGTCGTGCCTTTGCGCGCTGCGTACACAGCATTGTTCGGGCGACCTCCTGCCTTGTATGACGCCCTGATACTTGGAGAAAGCAAACAGTATGGTACTATTAGTATGATGAGTGAAGTTGTTGCCAGATGTTAAGTTGTACAGATGCAAAGTGTTATTGATTTCGAATCAAGGTGGACATAACTAAAAGAAAAATATTAAACTTCAAAATAACTGCAATGCGCCTACATCACAGTTTGTTAATTAACGAAAGGCGTTCTCTTTAGTCGATAATACTTACTACATTGTCCCTAAATACTAAAAATATTCCCTTATAAAATAAACATATAAATATATATATTTTTTTAAATGTCAATCAAAATCGGATACGTAAAAGAAACACTGTACCATTTTTGTTTTGTTTTATGCTGTTATATTTTTTTAATTTATTAATGATATATAGATTAATGAGTTTAAGGAAACGCCTTCTATTATTTAACTTACTGTATTTCAGAATTGAATTATTTATCAAGATAGTAAGTATCTATTCAATGGTTCAGAATGGAAGAGTCCTCAACTTGTATTGGAGGCTGGATCTGAAGCTATTGCAACTTTTATCAGGTTTAATCATAATCATCATTTATTGCATTCATGTAGTTTACAAGTTGTTACAAGTTTATACCTAGGTTTCATACATGAACCCTGCTAGGGCACAGCAATATAAAAAGTTTGAAGTGCACAATAACAGTGTCACAATAAACAAACCACTGTGCTTTAACGAATAACTAATTTAATATAGGTAATAATAATATAACAATTCATCTAGTGCATCCATCATTTGCTATTTAAATAAGTTACGTCAACATTTTCATTCGCAAATTAAAATAGTAAATTTAATTATAATAATAAATTTAAGTAAAATAACAATAATAATCATAAAATAACATAATATAGGTAGATAGTCAGTCAAAACTGCAGTTGTTGTGTGTGTTGTGTACTGTATGAATTTCAATGTCATTTACTTGTCGTCAAAGAATTCTTTTCCTTTGTTTAGCTTTATAACAGGTGTACATCACATTTCATCTCGTCTTAGCTCCATTCCTACAACTGTATCAGTCACACTAACGCCGCGCCGTACTAATATTATAAATGAAACAACGAGTTTGTTTGTATGTTACGCTTTCACGACTAAACTACTAAACCGATTTTGATGAAATTTTGTAGGTTGAACCCCAAGAAAATACATAGGCTACTTTTTAATCCACGACTTTGACTATACCCGCGATAACCGACAATCGCGCGGTTGAATTCGCGTGCAAAATAAATAATGGTCATAATAAAATTATCTAATGTCATTGCCATATTTAAATACAAAAAAGCGAAGACACGAGTGCAAGCAGCCGCGCATCCGTGTCGCGGCTGCGTTAACATCGCCATAACGGCACAAATTGATTTGTGCGAGCCTGATCGCGCGAGGTTATAATTTTCGCGCCACGCTGCGCGCGAAACCACGCTGTGCTGCCAACATTACAGATATGTAGACTTGTTTGCTGCAGCAATAGATTCGCTTACAACGATAAAAATGTGGTAATTTTACTGTTACTTATTTTTGCTACTTGCAATGTTTATTTTGTTCTGGTAGGTATAATAATATAATATGTGGGGACATTTATATTATTTTTACACACAGGTACTTATTTATATTAATTTTAGATGGATCAATATCATAATTTAACGTGTCATATAATTAGCAATTTTTTACCACGTCTAAGTAACCACATTAAACAACAAAGTTTAAAAAAAAAAAAGTACCCAAACTAAAGGCACTAATTCTACATACTAAAGCAATACTTATCATAAAAGAAAACCAAAAACCGGTCAATTTCCTAAATGAAGTAGTTAAGTATAAAAAGAGCACTTCATTTAATTACCAACTCGTTACATTTGCAGGCATTATAGGATACCCCATTTACCCTTTGTGCGGATCAAAGCTACAGACGGCCTACCCCACTGGTCCTGTTCCTGACGTCACTTTGTGAGCTTATGACCCCTAGTCTCGGGCGTGTTCGCTTCACGACAGCTTTTGTTAAAACGTTTCCCAAACGTGTGTTAAGGTGCATGTGGGAAGCGCTTGTTTTGAATTTGGAAATGACAATTATTATAATAAATATGGTAAATTGCGCTTAGTTCTACTTAAAGGAGTCCAACCAGAATCTCTCAGTGACTAAATTAATTTAATTACTTTTTAGTCGCAAAAGCCTTCAGTGACCTTACGTAAAATGGGAGAAATTATAAGGTTGTTGGGTTTGTCATCAGAACCAACCATAATTATTACATTGACTGCCGGGCCACACTAGCGTCGGACACACGTTGCCCGCCATGGCGTTCAAAGTGTAAGAAATAATTGGCCAGTCGAAATCCAGACCTTTTTGAGTCGATGTTTTTTTTTGTTAGACTACATGGGTCCAGGCGGTAGCCAAATTTATCGCAGTGTTAGTGGCATTTTGAATGTCGTCTAAGGTGCAGATGTAGGGTCTCTTTGGGCACTTTAGTAAGTAGCCCATTGTCTAGTAATTGATAGATTAAAATAACATTTCACCAGTCATACAAAATTGAGAGATTTCACAACAAAATGGAATACATTTACGAAAACCGTGAAATATTCCTCAATTTCTAACAATGATTTCTATACTAGCAACACTATCAGCCACTTTAGGGTGATCGCCTGACAAATCTAGGTATATTTCCTCGCTGATATGTTAAAGTAGCCACATTATACCGCTGGCGGGACGCATGCTGTGCCCCGCGACTGATATATACGTCCGCGACACGACAACACTTTCAAGCCTAAGGGCCTAAACATAACGTTCGTTTTGAAGAGATGTAGATAAAACCAAATGAGGGGTCCAGGAGGCGAAAAAACCAAAGTGAACAATTAAGCTCATTTGTATTCGTATTCGTTATTTACAGCTGATTATTATGATGGTTGTTTCCTGTAATGAATAGGCACGACATCATACAAGAAGTTTCAATTTGGCTGCGAAAAGCACCACCTCATTTCTACCCGTCGACATAGGGATAATGACAAGAGGATGGGCAACAGCGTCCTTCTGAGTACCATAATACTGACCAACCATGGCCATTACCAGCAGTGGGCGTCGAGGCTTGAAATGAGATGATGATGACGTCAAACTAATTCCGTTTAGTCAAATACCAACATTACTATTAAGGCGACAATTTACGCCGGCGACCTTGAGCGCCTAGAATCGAAAAAATCGAAATCGTATGCGCTGCGTCCAAAACTCTCAGTTTAGTCGAAAAAAATAAATGAGTATTATTTAATTTAAAAAAGGCGTATACTAAATGATAGATAATAAAATTGTCTGTAAGATGGTGAAAGTTTCGTTTACATATACCTGATAGATTTTGTGTGATTATAATCAATGTTATGTCCACGTCAGACACAACTTCACGAGTTAATTAAACTATTCAATATGAACTTAATCAAAAATATTCACATACTAAATGATAAAGAGAATGTTCTAGTTTAACATATATTTTTTTCAAATCATTTACACCACACATTTTGACGTGATTGTCAGCTTAAAATCTGTAAAAGTCGCTTGTTAGCGCCTTAAGTAGAGATGTGCCGACTAGTCGGTAAAGCCGACTATCCGGCCACTATCGTACTCGGCGACTAGTCGGCGACTATTCGGCAAAGAGCGCCGACTATCCGGCTTCTTACTTTGTATGTATTTCTCAATAAAGTGTATGTAGGGGGAATCACATTAAATACAAACCTTGATCGTTTAATAATATTTTTATTTTACTTAATTTGAAATGTAAAGCAAAGCAACCTTTCCTTTGCTAATCAGTTTCTATAATTACTTGATTGTAATCTCCTCCATACAACTACTCGCATATTATAATAATAAAAATAAAACATTTAATTCAGACCAAGTCCATATTCTTGTTAGTAACAATTCGCTTAAAAACTAATGTTAGTATAGGTATAGGTACATAGTACCTACACAGCACACTTAAATCGCGCGAAATTAAGTCGCATCCATCTTTGCAGCAGGGGGGACTCCCACCGATCTGCAAAAACACCCAGTATAGTGTTGGTACTGCCATGAACGCGAGTGAGTAGGGAGGCGCATCTTTTCCGAATGATAGCGGCGAAGCCATCAAGCCGCGCTTCAGCAAACATCCCTGACGCACTGCAACGCCATGGCAGCCCCAACAGTACCCTGAGTGCATTGTTATATTGGACACGCAGGTCGCTGTACGTCCGCTGCGAATAACTGACCCACAGGCCGCAGGTGTATTATATCTCTCTAATAAAAATTTGATACGCTTGCAAGCGGCGGTTGCGACTTGCCCGCGAATCAGCTGTAAACGAAGCGTCACGAAAATCCCCGATACCGTGATCGGCTTAGCCGACTACAATCGACTAATCGGTTAGTTGGCTAGTTGGCCAAAGTCATAATCGGTACATCTCTACTATTAAGCAAAAACAATTCAATGTATATGCCATTAAAAACTCATGCTTAGATAGAATATTTTTAAAATTAATCAGCTTTAAATATAAAAAATTATTAGGTACATAATATTTGCTTCGAAAAATGGGAGAAATTTTGATATGGGTTGAATTGTTTTAAAAGAACGCAACCCAACTGAGAGCCACGTATATTATAAAAGTTAGCCTGAACATAAATTCCGACTAAACTAGGTACTAGAAAAAGCTTTCCTCTGATTTAAAAATCGAGGTTATATTTTATACCTTAGTTTAGTTTATTCACGGTACTATTGAAAAAACAAACTTAGCTATTTGTCTATACAGAGCCTTATACCGCCATCTTGTTATTCAATTACATGGCGGGAACACTCGTAAAGTTGTAGCTTTTTATGTCTCATCACGATGTATATCATCAGTCTTGAGCTCCGATCATTTTATTCATAAATTTCAGAATACAACATTTTTAAAATTCAGAATACAAATAAGTGAAAATTGCATTTTGGAAGAAGTTTAAAATGTGGAACTCAAGTAAATACAGGTGTAGAAACCGATGATTTAGCCTATAAGAGTCCGACTAACCCTTTTGACTCCCCAGATGAGGATATAATCTTGGCTACTGAGATTTCCCCAAATAAAGGAATTTCAAATGATAGACTTTGAAATATCAAGCATCAAAATCTTACAAATTTTACCTCTTAAAGAATAGAAATAATTCAACTAAGAAATTGAAATTGCGGCATCGTATTTCTTTGAACTGATCGTGTTATCAAAGTAAAAGTATTTATTACAATAAAACAGTTAACAGACACTTTTGAATTAACGTTAAAACTAACAGTCACTGATTTCAAAGGTTTAGCTCTGACTTTACATAATATAATATTAGCAATGTGATGCCTTCTTTGAAATCAAATTATCAAAGCAATGATAAGACAAGGTGTTCAAGTGAACATTGCGAAGACTTCCTTTCATGTCGTGTAAATGAATATTTGGCATTATTGTAGCCCTTAGGAATGTTAAAACAAAAGATTTGACACAATATTCATTCAAGTTGATGTAGGATCTGAAGTTTTAGCTGAAGGTGGCAGATTTAGCCGTCGAGGGTTGGACCCAAAATCTCGACTTTGAAAATCTGAATGATTAAATGATGATATAATTTTATACTGCAAGGACCATTTATTGCGTATCATAGGACCATTACAATACTTCCACTACTTATAAAGCATAATAGCGTAGGTAAGCGTAAGTAGCATTGGATAAAGACAAAAAAACCGAATTTCTTGAACAAGCTCTTACACCTTATTCAATTTGTCAAATCCAGCAGTGATATCTTTTTTGTCTTGTCTCCTTTCATTCCGTTCTACACCATACATCTTAGTACCACATCAAACAATATATCAATATGTTTTTAACATTTTGTTCATGTTCAGACACATGTACTGCGCACACGCTACCAACACACGCTGCGCGCATGTTCGGTGCAGCGAATAATTGAATTCCTGCCATTATAGTTATAATGTTCGTATTAATTTAGCTGGAGTCTTGAAATATACAGGTGTTTGGCAAGTTCACTTTATAAGGATTTAAGTAATGGGGAAGAAGTTGCTGATTAACATGTCTGGGGCACGATGGAAATGGATTCCTTTTACGTTCAAATAGGAGAGGGTTGATTTTGCAATTGACAAAATGGTGAACATAATGGATTTGAGTAGTACACACCACCAATCAATTGAAATACTTTTTGACCAACTACCTATTTATTGATTTCAAAGCAACTAAAAGTCTAATTTTACCGTTATTTGAAAATTAATCCTGGTTTTTTGGAGATGTTTTATCTTGGAATCATTGGTTATTTGTGTCTACTATCCAATTAAAAAGTATACTCGACTGGGAATATAAACTATACAGACACAAGGTGCAACATGCTACCTTGAATCTATAATTATGAATAATTCTCACTATTTTTTTTCTAGCACTAAGAAAGCACTCATTAAAATGATCCATTCCTTTCCATTAATTGCTGTTCCCATGTGAATGTTTTCACACACTATTTGACAGTTAATTTTCAGTAAACATTGCCATCTGCCCACTATGTACCAACTGTAAGTGATGAGTAAAAAACTTCAACACAAATATGTTCAACGGTGCAAATGGGTACATCACTACAAATACATCGATATTAAAAAAAAAGATTGTCTTAATTATCAAAAGAATTTGGATAAAGGCATTAAAATGGTCAAGTAAACTTGTAAAAAATCTCTGAAGATGAAATGAGAAGCCAAACTTAATCCTTATTTTCATTCTATACGTCATCTTCTATTCTGTCTATATACTTAATAAAAATTAAAAAATGAATCGTTGTTAGTCTTACTAAAACTCGAGAACGGCTGGACCGATTTGGCTAATTTTCGTCTTGATATATTTGTGGAAGTCCAGGGAAAGTTTAAACAGTGAGAAAATTGAAACACACGTCTGTCGGGTCAGTTCACGGAACAGATAAATAGAGTTCTGTATATATGATATCTGTTCCGTGGGTCAGTTAGTAATTATAAATGCGAAAGTAACTCAGTCTGTTACGTTTTCACGATGAAACGGCTGAACCGATTTTGATGAAATTTGGTATGAAGATAACTTGAACCCTGGTGAAGAATATTATAGGCTACTTTTTAATCCGCAACTTCGTCTGCATCAGCGATAACCGGCATTCACGCGGACGAAGTCGCGGGCAAGTAAATATTTTATAAAAAAAAATGTTTGTGTACTCAAGGACCAAAATCATCTCCTACTTTGGAACTACGAGCTATTCTATAAAATCTTCGGAAATCATCACCGCAAAGAAATACTAAGTAATATAATGGCAAAACACAAACACGCAACTTAACCACATAAATAAAACATCGACACCACAGCACATCTCTACTCCAAGTACTTTGCCAAACGTTGACAGATGGCGAGCCGCCGGCGATACGCGACCGCGCGATCATATTCATATATTTGACACACACTACACTAGAACAGCATACGCTAATTCATAAATCTGTAACGATCACTGTCTGGAACTAGGGTGAGTTTTGACTGGTGCTTGATTGATTGGTAAAACATACACAGGAGAGGACAGGGTCTTTGTTTTGGAAGATTTTGTTATTAGGGCTGTGGTTGTGGGTATGTCATCGAATATCGGTATCATTCAAGATCTCATGGATACTATACTACCTACCTACCTAGCAAGCAATCCTTTAGCTCGGGAAAATTGTAAGTAAACACATCATGTAGACTATAAATCACAATATTTGATATTTCCCTCTCATTCGCACTTATTAACACCACACTTGATGAGTGCTTACTTGTTATTGATGTACAGAACAACGTCGTTTGTGTCTATCACTTCGTAGTATTGCATAATGTTAATAATATTTAATGAATTAATCATAAATTGCAACGCAAATACATATTACATTTTTCCCCTATTGATTCTCTAAAGTAATAACTATTAACATTAAACAATACGTACGTAAGCATTGATTCGGCGACATTCTAGATTTCGGTCAAGCCAGAGTCGTACAATTTTATTTAATAATATAAAGGAGTTGTTTCAAAATGTATGGAGCCTGGGCCCAGTCCTTGTACACCATACTTAATAATAGGGAAACACATTTTAAATAGGTCTCAACTGTCCAATTAATTTAAAATAGCTTTGCGAGCAGGTAAAACACAAGAAATTGCACTTGAAATTGCAACACACAACAAAAAGCTGTCATGGTGGTAAGCTGTCATTTTGATTGATTAATGACGTTTGACATTTATAATTCTGATTTTCTGTGTCGATTTGTGGATAGCCAGGTAAACAGATGAAAAAGAAACGGTGTTAAATTAAAAAAAAAAGGAAGGGATGTTGTTATAAAATACTCTAGAAACTAGAAACAAAACGAGACGAAAGTGACTGTAGTGAGACTGTTGTGACACTGACAGCTGACAGTTCTCTTTCTATGATCAATGGTCGATCTATGGTTTATAGAGTAGCTAAATCTGAGTGACGCCATGTTGAAAATCCATAAAAAATATTGTTAAATTACCAATTTACTACCACAACAGTATACATTTAAATGAATTATCTGTATTTTTCCCGGATTCTACGGATTTTTCTCTTTTTTTTGAAGTGGTGTACATAAACTGGGCCCAGTATGAAACATGTCCTTTTGGGGAACTTGGAACTTGGGGCGATCGGGCATCGCCCTTATGGTGGTCCAAGAGCTGGTTTTTACCACGGTCATAGGGTAAGCTTTGCCATCCAACGTTGCAATGCCGCCAGTCTCTTGAGCACATTCCCAGATAACAGCTATGTGGAGGAATTGTTTGATGCCTTTTTGTATTAGTTTTTTAGTTCAATAGTTATAGGTTTGCCTTTTTATTATTCGTGTAAATATTGTATATTATTCCTGAAATAATAGGTAGAGGTGTGTATTAGTACCCTAATACTAATGTTATAAAATCTAAACATTCAGATTTAGTTTCAAACATCTAACATGGGAGGAATAGAAGAAGCGACCAATTCGAAACTGTCATCACCGACCGAAATGGAGCCGACGACGTCTTTAAATGAAACTACCTACATGCTAGATTTTATATTTATGATATCGTAAACAATTCACCACGACCGGAAAAGGAACAAGAGCCCAGGACCAACGCGCAACGGTTAAAAATCTAGCACAGCGCTGTCTAGTGGCAACATTAGGAAACTCAATTATTCACATAAGAGAACGTTTACGTTAACGTGATGGAACAGGTTAAAAAACTCACACTTAGCACTCTGGCCAATAATATCTATCAAAAGGTGGTGCAACAGGTCCTTAGTCACAGGATCACCTAACAAAAATCATTACTTACCAAACGATTAAGTCCAGTCAGATAATGAATTTCCAAATGTAACCACTAGTGATGTTCAAACAGCACCCCATCCCCCTGTCATTAAGGTGCACCTCGAGGGTGACAGCCCCGATACGAGGGTGATCGAGGTGATTATACGCGTACCGATAAAACGCGTTATGCATAACTAACACAGGTTTTATGAAGACATTAAAATTAAAAAAATAAGTTTTTATATAACTAAGGGCGTTTGTGCACTACAAGGAATTTTACTGTCCGCCAGTCCGATTTTTTACGGTCTGATACCGAGTTTCGTTGATTCAGATCAGGTTCAATTCGAAAATCGTACTGCCGGACAGTAAAATTCCTTGTAGTGCACAAACGCCCTAAGGGTGGTCACATTTTTGACGGACCATGCGCTGTGCATCGTCGGTCGCGTAACGCTAGATCAGTCAAACAGATAATAAAACATCCAACCTTTCACTCATTACCGATAATGCGTTAGTGCGTCGAGCATACTAATTACGAAATGTCGGACGCATCTTCCGTTAGATGTACAGAGGCCAGCACATCAAGCTACTACAATCTGTCAAATTTCTTTGATAGATTTTCAACTTTATAACAAAAGCATAAGGTTCATATTTAATTGGGAAAATTTGACAGTTAGGTTATGGTTTGATGTGCTGGCGTCTATACATCCACCTACTCCTCCGCTTAAAAAATAAAAAAAAAACGGGATACTCACTTAGGGCTAACATAGCTTTCTATAATTAAAGAATTTTTGGAATCGGTCTAGCAGTTCCGGAGATTGGCGCGTTCGAACAACAAACAAATTAACTCTACAGTTATAGATGAGAGTACCTATAGGATAGTCCACATCGAGAGAAATTGATTTATTTTTTAATTATGGCACTCCAACGACTTATTCACTAATACCTACATTTTTTGGGGTACTGTAACAAATAAAAATAACGCAAAAATTTAAAAAAATATGCAACGCAATAAGATGTTTTGGAGAAAATGATTCAGAAGAGAACAGGATACAACGCTAAGAAATAAGTAGAGAAAGAAGGCAGAGATCCAAATGTGGCTGTATGTAAGGCTCGTTTGCTCTTTTATTGGTTTTAAAGGTAGCATGTCTGTCAGGTAGCAATCCACTGAACATCCATCTTTTAAACTGGATAAAAACCAAAACATTTTTGACATTCAGTTGCTGCCTCCGTAGCTCATCAGCATTGCCCCAATTATTTATTCAAAACATTTCAAATTGTCGGTGGCGCGACCCTATAGGTCATTGTTTTAGAACAACACTACAAAAGAGGTTTAATCACCGAACTGCAGAGAGCGGAGCTTTCCGAAATATTCTAACATGACATGTGTGACTGAAGAGTTCGTCAAGAGCTTAGCTTGTTTGGACAGCAATGACAAAGGTCTCTAAGACGTGGAAAAGGTATGATGCGAAGGAGTTCCTGTAATACAGCTACAGCACGCGTAGCATGACCACGCTATGTCTACGAAAGAATAGACATACTGACAGCAAGAATAGACAAGTCAGTACAATTTGTCTATTCTTCCTGTCAGTATGTCTATTCTTCCGTAGACACTAACAATGCTCTAAAAATTAATGTTGACAAAACGAAAATATTATATTTCAAAACCCGTAACAGTAAAACTCTCCAGCTTAAAATATCCCGTAACAATCAATTAGTTGAACAAGTACACAAAACAAAATTTCTTGGAATAACTCTTGACGAACACTTTACATGGAAAGTACATTTTGACGAATTATGCATGAAAATAAATAGATTTGCATTAAAAAAATTGAAAGACGAGACATCCAAACCAGTGGCAATAATGGTGTATCGTGCTTATATCTGTTCCATTATCCGGTATGGTATTATTGTCTGGGGAAATTCATCTGAAATTGCTAGAGTATTGATAGCACAAAAAAAAATGCATTCGCGCAATTTTCAACATGGGCTGGTCTGAATCATGTAGACCAGTGTATAAATCACATAAGTTTCTTACGGTCCCATGCATCGATATTTATGAAACCGCAAAATTTGTTAAAATGAACTCCTCACTTTTTGAAGCCAAAAACCACTTTAACAAACGAAAAGCTACATAGTATTTATTAAATTTACCTGTGCCACGGATAGAACTATTCAGACGCAGTTGTGTATATATGGCACCACTTATATATAATTCATTACCTAGTTGGATAACACAACTACCGTACAAAAAGTTCTGTCCGGTTTTGAAAAAATGGCTGATATCTCATAGTTTCTACTCAGTTGATGAATTCCTCAATAAAAAATCGTGTCAGTCTTATCATTTCAGAAATGCATTGTAGTTAAAAGTTACTTTGTGCTACCTACTTCCTTGACTATAATATGTGTAATGTATGTGTGTGTGTGTGTGTGTGTGTGTGTGTGTGTGTGTGTGTGTTTAATATAAAATGCAGGTATCCTATAGAATGTTAACTTTGTACACATTGTGTATACCTACATTTTTATTTGTGTAAATTTGCATGCCAACACCAAATGGCGAAATGTGTCTAAGCACTTTAAATATTTATGTACCATCTCTGTACCTACCATATTTTAAGCAAATAAATGATTTTGATTTGATTGATTTGATTTGACATAGCGTGGTCATGCTACGCGTGCAGGTCGATCTTTACAGACTTCGGTGACCATAATGCTACCAAGGCCCCAACCTCTTAAACCATAAAGGTAAAACTAACTTACTAGTAAGAATAAGAGGCTGTATCTTTAGTGTTCAACAGCAGCTATAGATAATTCAATCATTCGTTTCTTCAAAAATTGCCCTCCATTTGCATCAACAAATTACGTTAATAAGTTACTTATTCGACCTATTTTTAAAACAGAAGCGTTACGACCACATCCGAACGTCGGAATAAAATTCGAAATTCAAAATAAGAGCGGTCGGTAGGCGGCTGTTCGCAACGGGACGCCTGCTTCCCGCCGAGCGCTTAACAAGCATGTTGCTTGTAGTCGGTATGTTGGCACCACTGCCTTACTACTGTTAAGATTGGATTAAGACGTTCCGATATGCATGGAATTGTTTAATTAATTAAGGACTTGAAAACAAAACATGTTTACCGTTTTAATTTTAAATGAGACCGTTTGTCAAACGTCTTACAAGCTTTCTAGGATGCCGCCTGCTGCCAGCAAAGTATACCTACCGTAGTTTGGCCCTTTGCATTTGCGATAATATTATCATGGTAGAAGTATGTACAATCATCGAAGACGATGACCTAAGATAACTTGCTATGCTACTTGTCATGATAAACAGTCTTGGTCCAGCTTTCACCTTCATATAAAGAAAGTAACATACTACCTACATTCAACATAAGGATTAACAGTAATTACATAATATACTACATCAAAGGCAATGCTGCTCAAAATTAAATCGTGCGACGTCCCCTCGTATTGTGCCATTAGGTAATGAAGGATCGCTATAATCCCTGTTTCATAGAAACGCAGCTTCGCGTTCAGTTTGAGTAAATAACCGCGGGCTAAACCGAACGCACTCGCGGAACTAGGGAGATTTGAAATTCGAATTTAGTTCTTTTTGCGTAGCTAAAGGATTAATGGCTTGTCCGTAACATCGGCTTTTATTATGGACAGGATTTATTTTATCTATTTAAAAAAGGTAGGCACATTTCTATTTACACTGATTGGGCACTTGAATGCGACAATTCAATTAGACTTAGAGTCACTAATATGCAATTGATGCCTACAAAATAATGCCATTGTATTGCTTAGTATGCCTGGTAGGCCGGCCATGCAAGACCTCGTGTGCTTCGAAGTTCGAAAACCTCACCCCCCATTTCTTGGGGGAGGCCTATGTCCAGCAGTGGACGTCTTTCGGCTGAAATGATGATAATAATAATAAATAATATGTGGGGACATTTTCACACACGGCCATCTGACCCCCAAACTAGGGAGACCCTGTACTATGGGTGTCAGACAGCTGATATACATACACAAATACATTTTTTTTTTGTAAATACCAGTAACATACATATATAGATAAACAACACCCAGACACAAGCCAAACACAAGTGCTCATCACACAAATGTTTACGGGCCTTGGGCGGGAATCGAACCCGCAACACGCTGCGCAGCATCGATCGCTCAGCCATTGCGCCAACCGTGTCGTCAAATGATGATGATGATCCGTTTGCAACTGGCGATGAAAGAAAGAGAGAAAAAAAATGTATGCTCGCACCTCTCTCTCTTGCCCCTACAGTAATATACGAATCGTAACTCTCTCTCTCTCTTTCTATCTTCACTAACTTATATCTCCCTCTCAACTTCCGTTCGCTTCTCCCGATCACAATTTTCCTAACGCTCTCGTCCGGCATTCACCAGCTTACTCCCCATGTCAAGCGTGCGTAAAGAAGTTTTACTTAAAAAAGTAATCAAAGCTTTAAAATACTTCAGTTATTTTAGAAATTGCAAAGATTTGATACGGTCGCAAGAATCGAATGTTAATAAAATATCATTTCTGTAGGATCGGTAACTCTAGCACTATTAACAGAATTCTATCTTCAAATACCATAAACGTCACGCGCGCATTATTCGTCAATTGTTCTTACCAACCTCCAGCTGCGATGCAACCGTTTCGAAAAAAGAATAGGTTTTATTTTTAATTGGAACATATTCGGATATTGGTTCGTCAGCCAGCGTTGGGTTCTTTATAGTGTCGAGGGGTCCGTGTAGCCTGCAGCTATTTGGTTTAGAATGCGTATTGGTATAAGACAATCTTCCCCCTGTAATAACTTGGCTACAATGAGCAGGAGTTTGGCTGCTAGTTACTCTTGAACTATTGTTGTCAGCAAAGAGGATATTGAAGGATGCAGAGGGCTCTAACGTTTAATAATTTTAAGATATCGTTTATTTTTATAGACACTTCAGTCGTATAGTAAGCTTGTAACCGCAGTGGTATTCTGTGAAAATCTCCCTCGGTGAACACCAGATGAAGTGGGCTATCGTCCGATCGGATGCTAGGTTTAACAAAGCATTGCAATGACATATAGCGTTTTAATTATTTCAAAGCTAATTAAATAAACGTCTTTAATTCTAAAAAGCAATAGAATAAGAATATTTTTGATTTACAATTAGCAGAAATAATTATAATAATAATATCGATTATGATTATAATAAGTACTTTGTCAATCCCTAGCATTGGGTTGGATAACTGCTCACTTCACCAGAATTCACCGAAGGAAAATTATACAGAAATGATATAGAAATCAAAGCTTTTATGAATCTAAAGTAAATATATTCTTTTTAAAGTCAAACAATGTCTCTGACTTTGCAAAATAATCCTCATTGACGACTTTACCTGCTTTTAATTAACTAAACGAACAGAAACAAGCCTTTTTAATTCTAATTACGAATGTTTCACAAAACTTTCTGATTGCTAACTTTGCCTTATATTCGGATCGAACACAACTTTGTATGTACTAAACTAATCTTTGTTATGAAGAAGATTTTTTAGGTGCGTAAATCTATCTCCCGTAAAACCCAGCTGACTAGTTTAAAATCTATGGCTATTAGGTACATCTTTGACTGAAGTTGGATCTTTGAAATGCGTTTACAGATTTATTTCATTTCCTCATATCGGACAGAAAACAACGATAACATAAACTTATCAGAAATATTAGACTGGTCCTATGATCCAACAGACATCGGTCTTGAGCGAGTGGGGCAATAAATAGCCCATTACTCGCTAGCCCCACAATAGGCCAGGCCAGAAGCAAATCAGCAAGCGGCCGGTACCAGGCGCTCAGATATACAAGGTAGTAGAGGTGAAGCGGAGGGGCGGGGGGCGGGAAGTCGATCCGTCAACGGCTCGCGGCGGTCACGACGACCGACGACCTAAACCGACGGACACACAGATCGCAGAGCAATGGCTTTTCGGCAAAAATCTTTTGTACCAACAAGGTCTAGCAATATTTGGAGATAGTTGTGATATTTGAAAATTCATCATTCTCATTCATCAAGTCAAGTCGTCTCTAGTAGTCATCTTATTTATAGCCAAAATGTTGAAGGATATATGGACACCACGAGCACCACAAAGGAAGAGGAGGCTGGAAAAATATATAATTTATTGTGCTCCAGCGACGTCGAAGTATCATAATTTAATTTCATCATATATAATAATTATTTCATAATTTAACATTTTCAACTATTCATTAAACTGTTTTTGAATATAATAAACACATCTAACATACATTATGCTGAACTCGTAAGTAGGTACACACGTCCGGTTGCTTTTGTCACGGAAAAACAATAAATTGATTTTATTGCTTGCTTGCATAAACCAGTGTGTACGCACCCGCTTCGGGCGCGCGACTGCCCGCTCGCGTGCCAGTAATTGCCCAGCGTTCCTTTTTTTGAATAACTATCACGACTTTTTCGCTCCAAATACTCTTTTCTTTAGCTTTTGGTTGCTCAAGGTATTCCACGCATGCAGCCAGGCAAACGCGTTCGGATATTTCAGGCATTTTGCGTGTAATCAGTGTTGTTATGGGTGTTCCTTTGCCTCGTTCCCTGTTTAAGGGCTTTTTGAGAGTCGAAACGTCCTTAAATTGTTTTATTTTTTTGGGGATAATACGGATAATACTTTGTATGATCTTTTGTTTCGTGTGAATTTTTATACCGGCCATACTTAGTAATTTGTTCTAAATCTTTTTTTGTCTTCTTTCTACCTATTCATTCCGAATTAAGGAGCACTGGGAAAATTGTGTATTTTTAGTAAAAGGTCCTCAGTACCAACTTTATAAATTCTTAGTTCTTAGATATAATCAACTAGTGACCCGCCCGGCTTCGCACGGGTGCAATGTAGATCAAACTATACGTATTTTATAAACCTTCCTCCTAAATCACTCTATTGCTGAAAATTGCGTTATAACTCAAGCGTACAGACAGCAGGAGCGACTTTGTTGTCTATGTAAATAAAAGATAAAGATTATCAAAAAGTAGCCTTTGGTATTCGAAACTAACATTTTTTACCAAAAAGTTTACACTGTTAAGTTTTCGAGCACCAAAAAGTTTGTACTCTGAGGTCTATAGATACTCAAATTGTTGCTATCCTTTGAAACATTATTATTAGGAAAGTAAACATTTAGAATCTTTGTTAATATTTAGTTTCTGTTTAGTTTAACCAGTAAAGTGAACTTTGAGGTTCCTTCTCAAATAACAACTGCTACACAGAACCCAAACTAATTGGGGTAGATCTTGGGTTATATCAAGTTATAGTTTAAAGACTGGATTCCATGTTAAATGTAATTGAAAAATCTAAAGTTTGCTTCTACAAGCAAGTACCTATTCGTACTTATAGTACTTATTCGTTCATCTTTCACGTACTTAAGATAACACAATGATAATAATATGTGCGAAAAATAAGCATGATATAAAAGTACTGTGGGAGTTCAGACAGTTCTGAAGTCTTACGGTACCGGAACGTGATATGTTCATGTGTTCTGGTGAGTTGTGGAGTACTAGGAATCGGAGATTCTTTTAAATTAAAAAGAGGAAACCAAGAGAAACTTCTGTATTAAATAAATAGCATGTCGGTCTCTAACGGCGGCGCCAGGTTAAACAAGCCTTGATTTAAAAATAAGCATAACGCTTCTCACTTCAAAATACTTTCTAGAACAAATCCAGAGTGTTTAGACTAAACATTTAGTCAAATGGTTCCGACCAGCATGCCATATTATGCATGCAACCTTTACCTATAATCAGCAACGAAAGTCGATTAACAGAAATTAATACGACGTTGCTTTTTAGTATTTCAGGGCCTCAATTCTGCTATTACAATAGTGTCAGAATGGTCTATCCTTGGTATAGACCAAGGTCAACAATTATGAAATCAATGATAGCATTGATTTCATAATTGTTGATTTTGACAAGTTTGGTAATCTACTAATATAATGGCGTCACTATGACTTTCCAATGGTCAACCACTGACACGCCGTTGAAAGAAATGATATAGAATGGTAATCTCGTACAAAATGACAACTGAATACGCGACTCAGGCGCGAATCAGCTCAGGCGGTAATCTGCAAAAATTTTGACAGTTACTTTGATCAGTGACCGTGATTACAACGTCATTGTGCGACCAATGATCGACCATTAGGAATTTAGCAGATTACGAACTTTAGCAAAATTACAATGGGATCGTGTTGGAATGACGAAATTATAAAAATAGCAGACTTTGCCCCAGGTCATTGCCAAGAGTTTATTTTGTCTTAATTTTCTATCCTCTGATAATGATTTAAAAATCCGATATGACACTAATACGAGTAGAAAGGGTATATCTGCCTTCATCTTTCCATTAATTTCCACATCAAAACCAAACCTGGTGGCCATTAATATATGTAACCATCCATAAAAATGAAACAAGTATCTTATAATAATCTAAAAATAAAAGAGAATCCCTGTGTACGTTTGGAACATTTTTGCTAATTAAAATAAGAGATGATTTTCTAATTCACTTTAGGCGAATACATTCCCTTTGAAGATCAAAGAAAGATTAAATGATGTCCAAATAATATTACTGTTTAATTCTTTGTAGTGTAGTGAGGGCCATCCATCATATCGATAAAATAATTTAGGTACAACTGCTATAGAACATCTTATTTACTAATGTCTTTTTTGGCTTGTTTATTTTAATTTGTAAACGTATGATGGAAGACGACTTCTGTATAATAAATTATGATACTTATTTGTATGAATGTTATATTAAATATTTAACAAAATAGCAACCCACCCCGGCTTGTCCCCGGGTATTGTCGTCATATTTCAACCAATTTGCACAAAATGTTAACAAACTATACACGTAAACCTTCCTCTTGAATTACTCTATCTATTGCTGAAAACTGCGTTAAAATCCGTTGCGTAGTTTAAAAGATCTAAGCGTACAGACAGTAGGAGTGACTTTGTTTTATCTATATCTAGATACTACTAAAGGAGAAAGATTTGTTTTTTTTTTATGTTTGTAACGAATGAACTTAAAAACTACTGGTCCGATTACAACAATTGTTCCACCTTTAGAATGCTACATTATCTCTGAGTAACATGGGCTATATTTATCAATTGAAAAAAAAAGGGATCCTTGAGAAAATTCACACCGACGTAGTCGCACGCAAAGTGTTGGTTTATTATAACTTACCTCAGTTAACCAAAGCGTAATAAACCGTTGTTTTAGTACTCGTACTATGTAAAGAAAATAGCCAAAACCGTAAAACAAAACCAAAATCTTTTCTATTGCACTTAAAAACAAAACCAGTAGCGTAAAAACAACAACTCAAAAATATCGATAAAATGCCATCACTAACGAGCTTAAAAAACAAAATCAGTACATTGCGGGGTGCGGTGACCCCTAGCTAATCGGACAATAAGCTCTTTATGGGGTCCTTGAGCTAATAACAGATTTTATGGGTAATAAATATTTTTTTTTCCTCTATTAGTCTTTGGTATTTGTCATTCAGGCTTACATCCTCCATGGGAGAGCGTCCTTAAAGGCGAGCGTGTTAAAGGCTCATTTTTATTGGTCGTTAACTCAGTCGTTATTCAGCGTGCAGGAAGTTCCCGAATACGGGCTATCGACTAATGAAAGTAGGCTATCTATATCTCGGTCGATACAGGGCATGCGGATATTCCCCGCACGCGGCCTAAAAACCAATGAAAACCTAAAAACCAAAGAAATTCATCAGTTGCTTTGTAAAGCAAGCGTGGTGAGGGGACTCAGCTTACAAGTTTGCTCAGGTACCTACGTCTGCTCAGTATAACAAATGCGCGGTGAAGAATATCAAACAATCCGCAAGCGGGCCCTATGGCATGCTTAAACAGAAATCTCTCGTACCCCGCATGCGGGCCCCATCGACTAATGAAAACGATTACAGAATGCGGTCTCTATGGCTTGCGTAAACAGAAATCTCCCGCATCCCGAATGCGAGCTCCAACGACCAATGAAAATGAACCCTTACATCAATCAATCTTAAGTTTAGCATCATTTTATCGTAAGGAAGTAATGAAATAAATAAGTTAATTGTGAAAAAATAAGTTGAGATCCGTGATTTTATATTATTATTTTTTATCGCTCGGCCTGACTTTTATATTATCGAATCCACACGTGGGATATCGACGCCTCATAACCATAACCAATTCAAATAAGGTTGTATTCATTGAGACAGGCTAGTAGTCTCTACAGTATCATACCTTCTTGATTACATATTCCTCTATCCATTCTCAACTATGCTAAAATGAAAAAGATTTGGCTACTCTAGGATCTCGGAAAGCCTAGACTATTAGTAAAAAAAAAAATTGAATATCTAATCACCCTTCCTAAACCGAACTGGTGACAATAGCACCACATGACCCTACGTCTACCACCCCAGAACGTTGGTACTCATAATTGTGCCAATCTAGCGCAGCGGTCGCCTTAACGTGATTATGTATATCTGTGGTTTTGAATCGATTGTCATGGAATATAGGGGGTGGAAACGTGTATTTAGATTTTTTGTGGTGCGTTTTTGTTTCATTATAGTAAAAACTTTTTGCAACTGATGTGAATAAGGCTTGTCGTAAATAATTTTAGTAATAGAGTATCTTGAAACTCAAACATTTCTTAGTAGCAGTTTGGAGTTTTGAAGTTTGTGGTGTGACACCCCCGTGCCTCGGAAATCACGTAAAGTCATTGGTCCTGCGTCTGATCTCTGCCAAGTCGTATTGGATTGCAGTCCCATCGTACTATGATAGTCAGGGAAGAGGGAGTGCCTGTGTTTTGCGCACAATACGATATCTCCTGCGACCTTGATTAATCGGCATTGATTTTTTTTTCCAACTGAATATGAACCTTATTCTCTTGTAATAAAGTTAAAAATCTAACAAATAAATTTGACAGATTGTTGTAGCTTGATGTGCAGACGTCTGTACAAAGGCGGACTTATTGCCATAGGCAGTCTCTACCAGTCAATTATTTGGCAGTCGGGAGAATAATACCTTTATCTTTTAACCAAAAGGAACTTTATAGGATGATCGTTGATGTCTTTTTCACCATCAAAATAAGCTTAACTTACACGTAGATAAATAGATATTAAAAATGCAATACCTAATAAACCAAGACTTGATAAATTGTACAATTAAAAAAAAAAGAGAGTGTAGAGCTTATAGAGCATCAAAAACTCATCCCTGTCAATGAGCACGTACCCAACAGACTGTATGACAATACTGTTAGCCCAAGAATAGACCAACCTTCGGGTCACGTGAAGAGTCGGAAGAACTAATTAGAAGTAGATTTAAAATGAGATTAGATCCTTTATACGATTTCCATGAAGACTTAATTTTTTCACACTAAAATGGCCTGTTGATTTTTCATTGACCAGCACAAGGTCTAATAAATACGTTCTGTAAATCACAGGACGAATAGGACGAAACAATCAGTTCTAAAATTAAATACCTGCCTCACATGAAAACTTAATCGTAACGCCATAGAGAAGCAACTCATCACGACAGACAGCTATTTATACAGCCAATAGAGACAAAGCATAGAGAAAGCCGGCGTGTAATAACTGCTTATAAATCATCTGTTATCTATGACATATCGACAGTCGACGTATCGACGGCACGCCACTAAAACTTAGCGCGTGGGCTAGTGAGACGTTATACCAAGGTTTATGTGGAAAGAACATAGGGTTGGATACAACATTTTCACGATAAAGATCGATATTATCGAGCGAATTTAGTTTCAGGATCTTGATTACTGTAAAAGTCGTGATGGCCCAGTGGTTAAAGTGCCTGAATCTCAAACATGACATTGTGGGTTCGATACTAGGCAAGTAAAAATATGACTTCTTCAATTCATATGTAGGTAGTTCCTAAGTTTATCTTGGACATCAATGACGTTAGTAAAGGAAGACATCCTAAGGAAACCTGAACCTTTAATAATATGCCTGTAATCACCAATCCGCCTTGAACAAGCGTGGTGATTAATGCTCGTGACTTCTCTTTATGAGAAGAGGTCTGAGAGGCTCTGCATTGGGACATTAATAGGCTGGTATTGTTTCTTCTTCTTCTCTGTCGTTTCTCTCTTGGCAGAGCAGTCGTAGTCACGGCGAGGAGTCCACTTTGGTGGTAGAGGCGCACACAACCATAGATGAATATACTCTAATAGACACAGTAGCTCTCCGCACGATCTCCCGCCATCTTTCCCTTATATTGTTTACTGTAGGAATAAACAAATGTTTACGGGCGAACATTTGTAAAGAGCGAAATTTATAGAAGAAGTTACAGCAATTGATTCCGGTGTATCCTTTTTAATAATATTTCCATTAAACAACAATACCTCTCTTCTAAACATCATTACGTCATAACACCGCTGCGCCCGCGCCTCCGGACAGCGCACGCGCCGCTCTAATAACTATAACCGAACGACAATTACGAGCACACGATCGATACACACCGTTACTCGATCGTTATCTTCACGTACGACAATTAGCATAGTTGATGCTGTGAGTGCTGGGTACACGGGTTGCTTCGATTTTTTGAAGAATCGAAGTGTTGCATTGTACTGGTAGGTAAGTGTAAGTAATAAGTGGTGGGTGATTTGCTTGAAGCTTTCAGCTACATTAAAGATAATAATATTTAACGTAACTTACATGTTTCTTTGACAGACCGTGGTTCTAAGAGGTAGTCTCACTTTAAATCTACCAGCAAGCATTTATAACAAAATACAAAATGCTCCTTGCTAAAATCTTTGTTCCCTAAAAAATAGTAGTAGTGTTTTTCAAGTGCCCCAAATCAATTTTATTGCTACAGTTGCACAACAAAAGATTGTAAATAATTTTACATCAGCGTAGCTTGCAGAAGCGTTTCTCCGAAGCAATCCGTGGAAACAGTCACTAACAGTGCGTTAAATCTTGAACCTGTGTTATTAGGGCTACGCTTATCTAAATGCCGCCAAGCCGTGGGACGGGAAGACATCGTTTAATTTCCGATGCCATTATGCCATACGTTGGACGTCTTATTTCCATGCAATCTTAGATCGTAGACACTAGGCTGTAGGAAAATTCTATCTTTCCCAATTTCTATTTTATATCACTACATATTATAAAACAAAATCCTATGTCTGTCCCTATGTATGCTTAGATCTTTAAAACTACGCAACGGATTTGGTTTTTTCAATAGATAGAGTGGTTCAAGAGGAAGGTTTAGTATAAAATTTGTCAAGCAGGCGAAGCCGCGGGCATTAGCTAGTTTCATATATAAGGTATTTATTTATGGGCTTAAGCAGCCTGAAATGACCCCGTTTTCAGGTTAATAGTAAACTAAAACATAATTTAAAGACACACATTGTTTTAAAGAGTATGTGTTTAGAAACGAAATAACTACCTACTAGTTAGTAAAGATGACAATGTATGCAGGATAAGGACCTGCTATAAATTAGGACACCGATAAAAGAAAAAGAACAAAATTGATTCAACAAATACCATTGGAATGATTTCCCCCATAGAACACTGCATGATTGTGCAATAAACAAAATAAAAATAAATCCACTGTACTACTAACTTCCCGCCAAGATTATACCTTTAACCATAGACAACTGCATGAAACGTCATATTATTTTGATTTGCACGTCAAAGGCACGGGTAATTGTCTTTTATTCCTATGCATATTTTAATGTATGATTAGATAATTAGATATCTGGCCTTCCTTTGATTTGCAATAAATTACTGGCTGATAATCAGGTAATATTATGAGCTATTACGGTGTGAACATCATTGACTTACACTAAGTTAACTGCGTCAAGATTCTTTATTTAAAATACGTATTGGAAAGCAGTACCAGTCTTAGGTAGCTAAACTTTTTTTGATAGATAATATCACGAGGATGTGACGATATTTAGTTTTTCACAAACTAAGTAAATCGTGATCTGAACTTTTGGATTTTTGTCAGCAGTTTTTCACAGACTCTAGTTAAATTTCCTCTCGGTTTCGACTACGGCACTTTTTGGGCCCACCAAATTTTTTTTTTACCACTTGAATGTTCAAATTTAAAGCGGGAAGCTGTGACGTCATTTTAGTGGCGTAATATAAACCTATCACTACCTGGGTCAATGATTACGACCTATTATTACTTTATTATGTAGGCGGAGCGGGGGGTCAAACGGTGACAAATTACCTTCCCGCGTAATTTTCCGGACAGTGTAATAGACAGACACGCACAGATTATACAATTTGCATAGATTATTATGCAAGCCGTGCATCATTGCAAGGTAGGTTACTTATAAGGTTTGCCTGTTATTATTAATTTAAATGGTTTTTAATATGTTAAGGATCAAATTATTGTTACTTACGTTGTTAGTTGATCCTTGGATGAACCTTAATGGAAATTATAGTTTGATGTGCTTATGCTATGTAGGTAGGTAATCATTATGGGATCGTATAGGATTGGGCATGCGATAACTCTGACAAAATAAATGCAAAGAACATTACAGGGTTAATGTTCTTTGTGTTTATTTTAAATCTACGCTTCTAATAAACACAGGTAAGTAGTTGAACAGTTTCACCAACGGATTCAGATGAGACAAGAGCGTGAAACCTTCACCTACGCAGCTACGCACAAAAAATCTAGAGTAGAGGTCAAATCTATGACTTTAATAACACACTCCTAATGGCTATTACAACGCCCATAAGAGAAAGCAGCCTCATTAAATAATAAAAATATTATTACTCGCTCGTGGCGTCGATTAAATCGATGACTGGCATTATTCGACAATCTTTCGAAGTCCATGTTCGCAACTCAACACATTCAAAAATAAAATTCGAAGAAAGAATTTGGCGCCATGACACCCACGAGTCAAAGAGACCGCGGTGCCACAACCGTTCTGAAACGCACTCAATAAATTACGACGCCTAATCACCCCTAATTGGGATGTGTCGTGACCCAACTTAACCTTAGGTCGACAAATAAGAACAAAATAATGCAAACATAATGATACGTGCTGGCTGAACGTTACAACTTTTAATTTTCGAACGTTAGCCCGACGTTCGTGGACTGTAATTATCGTCTTTTCCGAACTTAAGTATAAGGATAGAGATATTAATAGTCTGTGGTGTTTGCCTTTTTCTTTGATTTATATATTTTTATAGATTCGGTGAAATTAGTGGTTTGTTACAGTTTTTGTTGTGCCGCTAATGGTTATAAATGTGTGACCGTAATAAAAATAACATTTAAGGACGATAGTCTAATGTTTGAAGATTCAAATGCGTGTGGTCGTGTTATGATCTTGTGATACGACGCTAGCGCCACTAATAACGGTATTTAAAGTAAAGTTTTCATTTAGTTCATATTAAAACCTTATTTTCTTAATTTTACAGGACTAACCAAAATCTCGAGAAAGTAAGAAGAATGGAGACTAGGCAAGTCTGCGCAGTATGCACATACAAGTGCCGGAAATATATGATATCGAGCGCAGGCAGGACCAACTACTTTACGTGCTTTCCGAGGCACGGGGTGACACATCACCAACTTCCTATCTCCAGGCTGCTCCTTACAAACTAACGGAAAAACTGGATAACACTTTGCCCGACCTAGAAATCGAACCCTACGCTCAGTAGTCACCTTTCGTACTAATAAAAGGTATCAGTGCGATGATACCTTTTATGAGTACGAAAGAACACTGATGTAGTCATTTATAATTAACAAACCCTATATATTGGGCAATTAAAATGCACGAGAACACTTGAAACAAGTAAGTCAGAAAATATAAAATTCATAAAACAGGTACATGCTGTCAACACAGTAAAAGTAATCTATAACCTGCCTCTTTCACGATGACAAGAAAAAAAATGATCCTTAACCACAGACCCATAGACGAAAATAAATCTCCAAATTATACACCAACCAAAGACAATAAATCATTTAACATATTCCATAGAGTAGATAATGTCGCGATTTGCATCACTTTCGTATCGCTAATTGAGCAATTCCATAGATAAATAGATAAAACACGAGTACACCCTAAATTATGCGTATTATTTGCATATTATTATTATAACTGGGGGGTGACATATTATCAATGTATAAGAAAATGACAGAAGAACAAGTTAGCGAAACAATTGAATCCGCTAGGGTCGATACTTGAACCACTTTGAATACTTACTTGATAAAAAATATCGTTTTCTTTTTATACATCCCATCTTATTATGTCGCACATAATAATTTAAATACTTAGGAAAATGGGATTTTATGACTGGATATTATTGCCAGCCTAGGCAAACGATTTGTTTAGCCTGGTCATGAAATTCAGTCGTGATGCAATACCTACATCCCATGTTGACCCTATAGCAGGAATATCCTGTAGGTGCATTGTCAATGTGATAACTCCCAATGACGTAGCATTCATTTTAATCATCGTTGTTCAGTGTGGACTGTATATATTTTGAAAATAAAACAATTCTTCAGGCTTGATTATTTTCCCATTTATTCTTCTTAGCTCAGCATTAGTCAGTTGCTATTTTCGATCTGAATTCAAGCGGGCCTAGTGCCCTTTTATATAGACGGCTACCTGGGTGCAAGTAGTGGCGGGGGTAAACAATGAAAATCTCGACCGACCACTCGATCGCTTACTTTGCGCCCAAATGGCCTTGAAACTATGTACAATTCGTAATTATTATTATTACCTATTTATCTATCCTACTTAATTATATAATACAACATGGTTTGTACCTATAATGCTTACACTAAACCTATCAAACTTAACGCTACATCTTGTTCTTATTCAAACATGTTTATAATATGATTTTATTATTTACAGTTAGCGTCTATTACAGTTTAGGTCGGCGTCCGTAACAGTTCTCCCCCCGGCGAAGCCTGCGCAGCCTCTTCTTTCTTCGTCAGGACGACGAGCTTGCTCACTGGGCGTCGGAAGATGCCGGTTCTGGTCCGCACCTCGACGACTCGAATGCTGCCGTCGGTTCCCGAATGCGTGCGCTCGACGACCCCCATAGGCCAGGTGTTCCGGGGCAGTGTGCTGTCGACCACGACGACCACGTCGCCTACTTGCAGCGGCCGCGCGTCGTTCTTCGGCTCGCCGCGGGGTACCAGTGTGGGCAGGTATTCTCGTAGCCAGCGCTGCCAGAAGCAGTCGGCAAGCGCTTGGCTAGCTCGCCATGTTCGTCGGTCGGCTTCATCGCATGGTCCCGTTGCTGGTAGGCCGTTCGAAGACCCCAATAAGTAGTGGTTGGGAGTTAGGGCCTCAGGATCATTGGGGTCCACGCTGACGTGGGTCAAGGGTCGTGCATTGATGCAGAACTCAGCTTCGGCGAGGAGCGTGCTGAGTACTTCTTCTGAAGGCGCCTTCTCTTGTAGGGTTACTTTAAGGGCGGCTTTTACGGAGCGCACCATTCTCTCCCACGCGCCGCCTTGATTGGGCGCGCCAGGAGGTATAAAGCGCCATTCCACTCTGTGTTGTAGCCCCACATCCTTCAGGGCAGGCAGCCATTCAGTGTAGGCGGTGCGGAGCTCTTGATCAGCCCCGCGGAAGTTAGTCGCATTATCAGAATAAATTAATCGCGGCCATCCCCTTCGTGCAGCCATTCTTCTTAGTGCCATGATCGCAGAGTCTGTCGATAGGGATGCGACGAGCTCTATGTGCACAGCGCGGGAGGTGAGGCACGTAAATAGCGCTCCCCACCTTTTCTCTCGGCGACGGCCCACCTTAACGGTCATGGGGCCGAAATAATCCACCCCACAGTTGGTGAACGGGCGGTGGAAAGGGTCGAGGCGGGCGTGCGGCAGGTCCCCCGTGGCTGGCGTCCGTGGTGTCCCCTTCAACTTCTTGCAGAAGGCGCAGTCTCTCTCGATCGTGCGCACAGTGGGTCGTAGATGTATGATCCAATAGCGCTGCCGTAGATCATTTGTCACGCGCTCCCTGTTGGCGTGGCCCGCAGCGCAGTGTTCACGTAGCACTATCAGTCTAGTTAGCGCATGTCGACCGTCCATGATGATGGGTCGCTTTGTCTCTGTCGGTGCCGAGGAAGCCTCGATCCGTCCTCGTACTTTGAGGAGCCCGTTTTCTATTACAGGGTCCAGTCTGTATAGCCTGCTCGTCTTAGTTAGGGGGCGAGCTGACTTGATCTTCTCTATTTCTTCTTTGAAACTTTCTTCTTGCGCGCGTCGGATAAGTTCTGTCTCGGCGCGCTGGATGTGTCGATGCTCCATGCTCACGGCCTTACGTCGGTAGATGTCTATGAAGGCGAGCGCTCGTGCAGTGGCCCTCACCAGGACTTCATATTTCGAGAAGCGGGCCGGGTCTGGTAGCCAGCTATCTCGTCCTGGTTCTTGCGTCACGTGTAGGACCTCCTCCTCGTCTTCTTCTTCCGTTGTCGACATCATGGGCCATTGTTCTTCTGGCAGATGTAAGAAGCTAGGCCCCTGGAACCATCGGTCCGCTGTGCTCAGTGGAGTGTCGGTGAGCCTCGTCGCGTCGTCGGCCACATTCACTTCCGTGGGCAGCCATCTCCATTCTTCCTTCTGGGTTAGCTCGGCGATCTCACCCAGCCTGTGTGCGACGAACGGTGTGAAGCGTCGCATGTCGTGACGTATCCAATGTATTACAGTGGATGAGTCGGTCCAGTAGGTCGTTTGGTTGATCTTGACTTGATGTTCCCTTTTTATAGTGTCGGCGAGTCTTGCTCCGATGACGGCCGCCTGGAGTTCTAGTCGCGGTATTGTCTGTGCTCGTCTCGGTGCTACCTTGGCCTTGGCGGCCACCAACACTACGTCGATACTTCCGTCGTTGTTTATGATTCGCCAGTAGGCCACGGTCGCGTAGGCTTGTTCGCTGGCGTCGCATAATATGTGTAGATCGACACGTTCATACTTCTGTGTTAGGTAACATCGCGGCAATCGTAGCTGAGCCAGTCCGGTCAGGTGCGCGAGCCAGGACGCAAAGAGCTCGTTTTCTTCTGCTGGAATCTGTTCGTCCCATGCGGTCTGGAGGCGCCATAAACTTTGTAGTATTATCTTGGATCGTATCGTGTAGTGGCTCAGCAGTCCTAACGGGTCGTAGATGGACATGACTGCACTAAGGGCTTCTCGTTTGGTCGGTGCGCGGGCTCTGGTTCGTACTTCAGTTGGCACTCTGTTCATGGACGTGTTGAACCCCAACTCATCTCGTTCTGCGTTCCAATATAGCCCGAGTATTTTACTCTCGGGCTGTTCTCCCCCCAGTTGCGTGGGAGAGGTGGCATGTAGTTCGGTGGGTACGTCTCGTAGCACTGTTCGTTCGTTCGAGCTCCATCCTCGTAGCGTGAACCCCGCGTGCGCGTGCACCGCTCTTGTTTCTTCTATCACCTTTCGTGCTTCTTCTGGGTTATCGTAGCTGGCTACTAGGTCATCCATGTAATGGTTTTCCTTGATCGCTTCTAGGGCTCGCGGGAACTCTTGCCCATGTACGTCCGCGTTGAGGTTCCGGACGTAGTGGGCCATAAACGGAGAGCTTGCTGCGCCGAAAATCATGCTCGTCATTTTATATTTTGCAGGAGGCGATTCTCTTTCGTTGCCTCGCCATAGAAACTGCTGGGCTGGTTGATCTTCTGGTCTTATTTTTATGCGGAGAAACATCTCTTGTATGTCGGCCGTTATCGCGATCGCTCTTTCCCGGAATCTGAAGAGTATTCCAGGTAGCGCCAGCAGCATGTCCGGGCCTTCCAGCAGCGCGTCGTTGAGGCACACCCCGTTGCTTCGTGCGGCTGCGTCGAATACTAGCCTACACTTGCCGGGTTTGTTAGGATTCTTCACGGCAAAGTGTGGCAAGTACCAGCAGACCGGACTTGTTTGTTCCGAGCCGCCGCACAGTGTCGCGTACCCTTTCTCAAGCAGGTTGTTGATCTGCCTGGAGTATTCCTCAGCGAACTCTGGATCGGCGTCCATCTTCTGTTCTATCTTCTTGAGACGGCGGAGTGCTTGGCTGTAGCTTGGTGGCATGATAATGTTATCTTGTCGCCACGGTAGGCCCACCTCGTAGCCTTCATTGATTCTCTTCGCTGTTGTCTCGACGATCTTGATGGCGCGTTGGTCCGCTTCGTTCACTCGCGGCTTGCCGTGGATGCTGAGTGCTTCTATTTTGAAGTGAGCCTCGACCAAGTTGTGGAGCTCCTGGTTGCTCACGTTGGATGATCGGTCGGGCTCGTAGAGATGTAGCACCTTGCCTTCTTGCATGATGGTGCTGCGCGGTGCGGTTCCATGCACCACCCATCCTAATTGAGTTCTTGAAGCGGCCGGCTCGTTCGGGCCGCCGATTCGTAGTTCACGGGAGACGATGCACTCCCAATGATCGGTTCCTACTAGGAGCCCGGGGCGCGCGCGTTCGTAGCACACCTCGTTCCTAGGTAGGTCTTTCAGGTGCTCATATTCTAGCAGGTTTTCAGGGATGGCTTGCTGGTAAAGTTGAAGGTTCTTCATGGTCCTCGCTCTGACCTTGTAAGCTTCCTTTTCTTTGGCCCCCCTGACCTTGATTGTCACAAGCTGGCTCTCTGTTTCATCTTGCGACATGTTGACACCGTTTAAGCGCAGTGTCTGTGATGGTCCCTCCGCCCCGATGCTGGATGCTAACTCCTGGTCCACGAGTGTAATGGTTGCACCCTCGTCTAGGAGTGCGTAGGTCGACACCTCCCCCCGTGGTCCGGACACGATGACAGGACACATCTTCAATATGACTGTTCGCGGGCCGGCGGCTGGACGGGCAGCCACGGACAGGACTGCTTCCTCTTTAGGTTGTTCGGCTTCTTTCGCGACTTCAGTCTTCTCGTCGTGTTCTTGATGTAAAGTCTCGTGATGCGGGCGGCGGCATTGATTCACGCCGCACGGCTTTGCTTTACAGTTCATGCGCCTATGTTGTTTATGAGCGCATTTGAAGCAAATCTTCTTTTCTTTCAGGAAACTCCATCGTTCATTCACGGCGAGTGCCTTGTATTTTGGACACTGTGTTAGTGCGTGAGCTTGTCCACACTTGGGGCATTTTTCAATTTCTTCCTCCGCTCCCCCGGTCGTAGTGAAAACGCTCGCCTTTTTCTTTAGTATCACGGCGGGTCGGGTTTCTTTCTTCGTAGTTGCAGCGCCTGTGGCCGGGGCGTATGTGTATCTCAGCGCCCGGTCAGCTTCTCTCATCAGGAACCGTGACATCACGACGATCTCTGGGTCTGCCGTCCCTTCGTGTTCATATGCGTAGTCACACCAGCGGGATCGTAGATGCGGACTGAGCTTGTCTAGTACTTCTCGTGTCATCAATGGATTGAATAGGTATCCCCTTCGATCGATGGTTTTCAGGACACAGATGATGTTCTGTAGTTTGATAGCGAAGCTATTAAGCTCTGTTGCTGACGTGCCCGGCTTCGGCAGCTTCTTCAGATCTTCCAGCGCCCGATCAATGATAACTTCTGGTCTTCCAAAACATTGCTCCAGAGTCTTCATAATCACATCAGGTTCGGTGGCTGTGTGCAGAAGAGCGGCCACGGCGTCCCTTGCTTCCCCTTTGAGGCAGCTTCTCAGTCTTTGTATGTTCTCGGCCGCTGAGATCTGGTACATGCTTGTTGTGTCTCGTACCGCTGCCTTGAATGGCAGCCACTCGTTGGCTGCGCCGGAAAACGTAGGTAAGTCGATATGCCTGGGTCTGGGTCTGGCCATCTTCTCGAGGGTTGCCGCCAAATGTTCGATGCTGTTTCTTGCTCGTGTCGGGGTTGGCGATCTCGCCCCCGATGCTTCGAATCGTATTTGCTTCGGTTCTTCCCTGGGCCCCTCCTCCCCCCGTGGGTTGAGGGGGTTGGTTCTCAACCACTCGTCCACCTTTCGATGGGGTTCTTCACGGGGAGGGCCAGGTTCTTGATCATCGTGTACGCTTTCTTCGTCGTTAATCACTGACACTTCAACTGCCAGCCTCTTCTTGATCAACTCTTGTTCCAGTTCCAACTCTTTTCTTTGAATGGCTGCCAACTTCTCGGCTGCTTCCAGTTCCGCCATCCGTAGTCTAGTTGTGACGCTCGTTGTCGATCGCATTGACCTGGCCGGTGATCCCATTCTTCGTCGGGTCACATTGGTCGTCGTTGCTTGGAGTCCAGAAGGCCCCGCCGCCGTACTGGTGTCCGCTATCTTTGAAAATGGCGACGCCGGTGGGTCGAGTGAGAATCTTCGTGTTCTTTCGCGTTCGATTTGTTCAGTTTCCCTGCGGCGCATCTCTTGTTCCTGGGCACGCCGCGCCTCTTGTTCTTGGATGCGTCGCTGTTCCTCAATCTCCGCTACGTCCCCTTGGCTTCGAGTGACAACCATCTTCTTATGCGTGTTCGTGTCGTCGCGTACCAGGCCGCACGTTCAGTTTGCAGCGTTCAACGCGCACCGGACAGCACGTTCAGTTTGCTGTGTTCGACGGCGCGTTCAGGTTGGTACCTCTTCTGATCGGTATTTCTTCGGCACGGTGAATAATCCCCTTGGCTTGATATCCCTGTTGAAACCCGTCGGCTCGGTTCGGTGAGTCGTTCAGGTCGAAACAAGTCTTGCTTGATGGCCGTGTTCGTTCTTCAGAGCTTCGTACTTCGTCTGGAGTTCGGTAGGCCAGGTTGCCGCAGGATCTTCGTTCTTCTATCCGGCTTCGGAAGGACCAAACTGTTCAGTGTGGACTGTATATATTTTGAAAATAAAACAATTCTTCAGGCTTGATTATTTTCCCATTTATTCTTCTTAGCTCAGTATTAGTCAGTTGCTATTTTCGATCTGAATTCAAGCGGGCCTAGTGCCCTTTTATATAGACGGCTACCTGGGTGCAAGTAGTGGCGGGGGTAAACAATGAAAATCTCGACCGACCACTCGATCGCTTACTTTGCGCCCAAATGGCCTTGAAACTATGTACAATTCGTAATTATTATTATTACCTATTTATCTATCCTACTTAATTATATAATACAACATGGTTTGTACCTATAATGCTTACACTAAACCTATCAAACTTAACGCTACATCTTGTTCTTATTCAAACATGTTTATAATATGATTTTATTATTTACAGTTAGCGTCTATTACAGTTTAGGTCGGCGTCCGTAACAATCGTGAATTGCACTTTCTGTAGGTATGACGTTGATAGTTGTAAGTTTTATACTTTTTGAGAAAATCGAATCAGAGTGCCAAGGTAGCGTTTAATAGCTGACCAGTGTAGATATTATTACCTCTAGATATTTGACCGAAAAATCAATTCTAGATTGGCTAGCTAAGCCCGACAATCCTTTTTATTCTATCAATGGATTTTGACACACTGATGAGTTAGACTTCTATTCTTCATCTGTCCTATAAACCAGAAGCACAAACAAAATACATCTTCACGCTTATCAATTGAAAGTCCAAATTCCTTCAACCCATTCACAGTTTCTTCATCTAACCACTCTCCCCAGAGAGCGCTACAGTCGCACGGGGACATTTATGCAGATCTTGTAATGACGTCATGCTGATGACGCAGGATCGCATGCGCAAGATAAACCGATAAATATTAGTTATGCATAAAGTTATGGACCTCTTTTTAGGGATTAGAAGGGTGGCGAATTGTATCTGTGGATACTATCGACAGCAATTTTATAGTTATAATTATAGAAATTGCCAGCATAAATTTGCGTAATTTTAGATTACTGTGCCTTTTTATGATAACGTACCAATAACTTTTATAGGCACTGAAGAGACTAGATTTCTAGAATGGCAGTTTCAAACGGCTTATATTTAAGGAACCTCCAGATCTAGTAAATGATCACCAAAAATAGTCAATAAAATAAAACCAAAAATAGTAAATGATCACCAAAATTGTGTTTACTAAAGTATTGTAGAAATAAAAGCGAGGGTCACAGTTCTAACCTAACCCGATCATGCCGGATCCCCCCAGTGGTCAAAAAGATTTTGGTTATTTTGCCACACTTAAATTTGGTGATCATTTACTACATTTGGTATTTAGTTTTGGTGATCATTTACTACATTTGGTATTTAGTAAGTATTTTTTGGTGGTCATAATATTTATCCCCGTTTCAAACTGAGATTCCTGACAAAACAAGTTGTTGATATTTCTTCATCCTCCTTTATATAGAAATCTGTTTTTTTCTCGTGCTTTCAAAACCAGGTATGTACCAATATAAGTTTTGTAATTCATATTCACTTTTTAACTTTTTTGTGTTTTTCTTCACAGACACCAGTGTAAAGGCAAACATCGCGAACATACCGGAACTTATCCGTACTTTCGTACTATATATATTTATAAATAATGTTATATATTTTTTATATCCATACTAATACTAATATACACTTCTGGACACATTCTATTGGCCCACCTTGTATTTTCAGTTTCGTTTGGTCCTAGCTAAAATTGTATATTAGGTCGAGCAAAAAGTTTTTATGCAGTTTTGAACCTGGCACATTCACAATTTCATTCAATAGTCTTTTTTTTAATTTCGAACACAGAATTTAAAGAAACAAAAGACAATTTGGAGCCTGTTTGTTGATATCAAACAATCGAATACTAAGAAAACTTGGTTTTATTGGTTTACTTGGATTTAATTCTTGAAAAAGTGATTGATATCTTTGGTTTTGCAACAAACATTACTTATTCTTAACATTAAGGTGAGGTTCTATCAATAATCTATGGATACTTCACCTGAAGTCGCCGCCCAAGCTGTGGCACTTATTCAGGCCGGACACAGCCAAAGAAACGTGAGTGCTCAACTTAATTTAAGTCGATCTGCGGTCCGAAATGTTTATCGGAGGTACCTAGAGACTGGCGGCTTTGTTCGTCGCCAAGGAAGGCCACGATCTCGGGTCACAACTGAAAGGCAGGATCGATTCATCGTGACGACCAGCTTGAGAAATCGTCACCTTACCTCCATTGAGATACAAAACCAACTTCGCGACTTCCCCGGAGTATCTGTGAGCGCTCGAACTGTTCGGAGAAAGTTAAAAGTACGCGATATGGTACCACACAAGCCAGCTAATGGGCCCAAACTAACGCGAGCCCACCGAACAGCGCGCCTTCATTTCGCACGCAGTCATTTAAATTGGACACAGCAAGATTGGAGCCGTGTACTCTTTTCTGATGAGTCTAAAATTGTGTTACATGCAATGATGGAAGGAAGAAGGTCTACCGACGTAAGGGAGAGCGTTTCGCACAATGCTGCTTTGAAGAGAGGGTTGCTTATGGCGGTGGCTCATGGACTGTCTGGGGCGGTATATCCGCGAGCGGCAAAACTCAACTTGAGGTTGTTACAGGACCACGGCTGCCAACATTAAATGCTGAAAGGTACATTCGTGAGTGCTTAGAACCTCACGTGATACCATACGCGGACTATGTGGGCCCAAATTTCCTTTTTATGCATGATAATGCAAGAGCCCATGCGGCCGGCATCGTCAGGGAATATCTTCGGGATGTGAACATCACAGTTATGGACTGGCCAGCCAGAAGCCCAGACATGAACCCCATTGAGCACATGTGGGACGAGCTAAAAAGACGTGTTAGGGCTCGTCAGCCAGTTGCCCAGACGATGCAGGAGTTGAAAACTGCCATAGAAGAGGAATGGGAGATGATCCCTCAAAATTTCATAGAGCGGTTGATAAACTCTATGCCTAATCGTATGAGAACTGTGGTAGATGCCCATGGAGGCAACACGCGTTATTAAATTAAACCTTTATTTGATAAAACATGTTTTTTATTCAAAAATTAATTGCCTTTAACAAGGCGCATATCCGACTTGTTAGGCGTAGCTCCATGTCGTATGGTATTCTGAATTCAAATTTAAAACAATACGATCGAAAAAGATGGTAAAATGTATCAGGTTTAAAACTGCATCTACAGTTTTTGTTTAATCTAGCAATCATATTTCGGTAGGGGCCATCGAAACCTAAACTCTAAGGTGGGCCAATAGATGTGTCCAGAAGTGTACTATATAGGTACTAATTACTTTTACAAAGGATCATGGCAGGATTTGTACAAAAAAAAATAAAGATGTTTAGAGAAGTTGAAATTCTAACTCCATACTCTATGGGTACCTACCTAAAGATTATAATAATAATAATAATAATATTTATGCTTAATATCTAGCTATGGTTTTCCAATGATCAAAGGCGTTAACCCTGCCTCCTAAACTAGGAATACCTGTAACTTAGGAGTCAGTGTTCTACTGCTACTTGGAACACTATTTACCCTTATAAATTAAGAGCAGCTGGTTGTCTGATATTATATAATAAGAATATTGTAGTTATAAAAGAGAAAACAAATGTAAGTTGAAATTAATAAAAAGTAAAATGACTGAGACGTTGTTTAGGTATATGTGACTGGAACTGTGTGTTTTGTGTTGTGTGAGTATGCATGTGTGACTGGGAAATGTTTGTGTTTTGTGTTGTGTGAGTGAAATATGTGGTGCCTAAGAATGCAATGTGGTGGTGTCGAGTGTGAGTCTGTGTTTAAGTTAGCACGAGCTGGTATCTTCTGTTGATAAAGTGGTTGACTATTGTACAGTTGTGTTTGGAATGATGTTATGTGTTACGTCCGAGAGGTTCGTCAGTTCGTCAGTTTGAGCGTAGTCTAGGGGGTATAGCATCATCTTAACCTTTGCTTCGTGCATGTTTAGACTTGCTATTTTTGTGGTCTTATTAATATTTCTGTACACAAGAGAGCTCAACACGTAGAGCTGCCTTCTGGCGAAAGCAGTTCTATGACTGGGGGTTGGGCAAACTATTCTTTGACCACGCTTGTTTGAGTCTGGTGGCGGTATTTGTCTGTGTTTCCAGAGAGTGGTTCTGAGTAAAAATAGCTGTCTCACAGTTAAAAGTTTGAGCTCGGTATAAAGCTGATGAGTTGGATAGCGAAAGGGCTTATGCAACATAACCTTAACCACTGCTCTTTGGGCACGCTCCAACTCAAGGAATTTAGTTTTTGCTGATCCACCCTAAGCTAGAATGCAATAACCGATGATGGACTGGCAGAGTGCAGTGTACCTACACCATTTTTAGGGTCTCCAAGTCAGCTGAATGCCTTAATGACTTGAAGAGGTGAATTGTCTTCTTGACTTTGCTGGCAGTAGACTCTACATGCTTGTTCCATTTCAGTCCATCATCGATTAACACGCCCAAATATTTGACTGATGTTACTGAAGGGAGTGTAAGGCAAGAGCAGGTCGAAGTGTCCAGACAAGTGTGAGCTCTAATTGAGTATGTGCTTGGGGGTTTCATACTTACTTGGATGGAAAATGGGATGTAGTTGGTTTTATTGTAGGTTCAGGGTAAGTACATTTTTACAAAGCCATTCCATGACAACTTTCAGGAATTCTTCAGCATTGTTTTTCACCTCAGCCCAGTTTTTCCCATGTACTATAATGGCCGTGTCATAAGCATAGGTAAATATGTCAGCAGTTGGTAGAAAAAGGGTGCACAAGTCATTAATGTAGATAAAGAAGAGTGCTGGGCCACGACACTGCCCTGCGGAACTCCGTATAATATTATCTCATCAGCACTGACATGCGATCCTATCTTGACACAGATTTTTCGGTCTATTAAGTAGCTCTTGATAGACCGAAAAATTATCTTTATGCATTTAACATATTTTTAAAACCCAGCAATAAAAATGGATGTTAAAAGTGAATAGAACGAAAAGCTCATTATTTTAGAACGAAACGCCGTTTCGCATTTATAACACTGAAATTGCATCGTTTTATGGTGAATAATGCCACAAATAATGATTAATCAATTAATCAATCAATAAAAAAAAATCAATTCCACCAGTGTAACCAACGATTCACATCACTCGTCTGCCAATTTGATAGATCCGCTAATGTCACTGGTCACTTTCTTTTTTAAATAAACACAAAATGGGCAACGAGATAAAACAAAAAAGTGTTATTTTCATTTGTAAATATTTTAATTATGCGGGGGTTTAAAAATATGGTAATTATATCAATCTACCTACTCCTGGTAATGTATTCTCCACATTGGAAAATATTTTAAACCCTCTAAATGATTTTTTTTTTGTTTCATACAAATAAATGTATGGATCTCGCCATGATTCTTTACTAATTTATTAATACTTATTTACTAATTTTACTAATCCATACTTCCATACTTTATCCATGTCCATACTAATCCATACTATACTATATTACTATATTTTTACTATATTTAATATTAATCTTCTCCATAGAAACCTACTGTTTGGAACGAGCAACTAGCTTCAACTTTCTGACTGACTGACCCTTACAATTCAAAAGTACCTGTAAATGGTTTAATTGAAATAAATGATTTTGAGTTTGAGTTATTATAAATGCGAAAGTAACTCTGTCTGTTAAGCTTTCACGATAAAACGGCTGAACCAATTTTGTTGAGATACCTTAAACCCTTGGGAAGGATATAGGCTACTTTTGAATCCTCAAGTTTGTCAGCATCCGCGATGGCCGAGATTCACGTGGCCAAAGTCGCTAGTAAAAGCTAGTAAATTAATATAATATAATCGCCAATGCACCTTGAGCGCACGTGGTGCTCATGCCTTCTCTGTATGAGAAGAGGCTTTACTCAGCCGTGGGAAAATAACAGGCTGATATTATTACTCATATATTATTTGTGTCAAAGATTCACTCCTCTGGGATTTTTTAACCACTTCAAAAAGGAGGAGGTTATCAATTCGAATGTTTATATAATAGGTTGGGGAAAAAGTCTTTTCGCATTATAGTATGTACGAACTTGTATTAAAATCTCTTTGGCTATACTATTTGTATCTGGCTGGTTTTGGTATCATTGAAAGTTTAAATTTTAAAGAACATAATTCCAAATTCAAATTAGGAAAATGTGTGATTTGTATTTGTTTTTCGTACTGTCAAGATGAATGAGTGAATCTAATGAAGAAATTCGATACATTTTAAAATTTTACTACAAAAATGGTAAAAATGCAACGCAAGCCGCGAAAAACAGATGCAGTGTCTGTGAGAGTAGCACAAATTTGGTTTAAGCGTTTTCAATCCGGAAATTTTGATGTCAAAGATGCACGTCGCTCTGGTCGCCCTATTACGGCTAAAATGGAAGCCATTTTTGAAAAAGTGGCGCAAGATCGGCATATCAGTAGTTACGACGTAGCTGAAGAACTGGGAATTGACCACAAAACAGTTTTGGCGCATTTGAAAAAAACTGGGTACACAAAAAAGCTCGATATTTGGGTACCTCACGAGCTCTCTGAAAGAAACCTAATGAACCGTGTACTCATTTGTGATTCTTTATTACGACGTAATGAAACCGGACCATTTTTGAAGAAGCTGATAACTGGTGATGAAAAGTGGATCACGTACGACAAGAACGTGCGAAAAAGGTCGTGGTCAAAGGCCGGTCATGCTTCACAGACTGTGGCGAAACCCGGGTAAACTCGCAACAAGGTGATGCTGTGTGTGTGGTGGGATTGGAAGGGCATTATTCATTATGAGCTGTTACCACCAGGCAGGACCTTCGATTCTGAACTCTACTGCGAACAACTGATGAGATTAAAGCAAGAAGTTGAGAGAAAGCGGCCGGAATTAATCAACAGAAGGGGTGTGGTTTTTCATCATGATAACGCTAGACCTCACACATCTTTAGCCACTCAGCAAAAATTAAGAGAGTTTGGCTGGGAGGTGTTAATGCATCCGCCGTATAGTCCTGACCTTGCACCTTCAGATTTCCACCTGTTTCGGTCTCTTCAGAATTCTTTAGGCAGTGTCAGGTTAACATCACAAGAGGACTGCCAAAACCACTTGTCGCGGTATTTTGATCAGAAGTCCCAAAACTTCTATAGTCCTAAGACTACCCACTGACCGGATCATGTCCCTACCTACAAGATGGCAAAAAGTTATCGAACAAAATGGTACCTACATACTTTAGTTAAATGTAAATAAACTATATTAAAAAATGTTTTGAATTTTCTTAAAACATGCGAAGAAACTTTTTCCCCAACTTTTTATCAAAACCAATTTTTTATCAAAATTGATACAGCTCTTTTTGAGAAAATCAACAAATTCCCAAATAAATTACTTAGACGACGTTTTAGTTTCTTCAATCTTTGGAGGACTTACAATCTCTTTTAAGTGTGTCGCCGGCAATACAAAACAACAAACACAAAGCCACCGCCACCGACTTCCAAAAGTAAAGTAATGTGTCATCATCATCATCATCATTTCAGCCGAAAGACGTCCACTGCTGGACATAGGCCTCCCCGAGGGGGGTTTTGCCACAATCGCCACGCTTGGCAGGCGGGTTGGAATGTGTGTTCTGTGCTAAAGTTATTTATCACTTTTTAGTTCTTGAAGGCGGTTTTTTTTTTGATAATCCGTCACACACTGTTCTGACATTTCAAGAACAAAGGTACAACATTACTCTCACACAGGGAAATAATATCACCCATTCCACAATAACTGCATACAATTTAGCCCACCGTGTGGGGTGCTAACAGGCTTATATCAGCAGAATTTGTCCTGCAGTCCCCTGAGAGGCTAGTCTTGGGAAGCGAACAGAATACGCGATCGGCTGATCGCCCCCGCTGAGAAGAAAAATCAACAAGGGTTTTGTGAGGCGTGTTGTTCATTTTTGGGTGCTACCGATGTAAGATGAGTTGGATATGGTATGCAGCATGGCCATTTGAGAGGGTTATATTATTATCTAGCAGTGGATTACTATATCGTTAATGATTATGGGAGGCATTGAAAATTTCTAACATTTTTCTTTTGTTTTGATTTTAACTGTAATGGTGCATTTACGTAATTTCAACTAATATTTATAAAGAGGTAAAGTTTGTAAGTTTGGATGTAGTATATTATCTCCGAAAATGCTCATCCGATTTCAAAAAATCTTTAACCGATAGGAGCCTACATTATCCCTAAATACTACTTAGAGGTTATACTTTACTGGCAAAAAATCGCGCGGACTTGCTGCGGCATTGATTGAGATTATAAGTAACGAGCACTTGGCCTGGTTCTTCATCCGCGTGAATTTTCTTAAGGATCTCAAATTTTAAAATATAATATAACCTATAGCACTAAGGGATAAAGTAGCTACCTATTGGTGAAAGATTTTGGGAAATCAGATGAGTCGTTTTTGAAGATTACCCCTACATACAAACAAATTGTACCTCTTTATAATATTAGTATAAAGCATAGACTAACTTTTACCCGCGACTTTCACGGATGCAGACGAAGTCGCGGAATAAAATGTTATTATTATATTCTTTCTTGTCGTTCAAGCTTAGTCTGCACCAAAGTTCATCAAAACTGGTACAGTATATAATATAGTGTTATTACCCGTGAAAACGTAACAAACAAACAACCATACTTACTTTTAGATTTATCATCTTAGTATAGGTATCTATCTCCATGACAAACCAAAATATATTATGTTATGGTTTTAGGCAAAGCAAAGCAAGGTTATATTTTAGCAAGCTCTATTTGTAGGACCTACATAAAAATGTATGATTAATTTTATTGTATAAATTTTCAGCATTATAGATTAAGAACAACGGATTAACTCACTGTGTTGTCGGGTTCGTCCGACTAGTTTCGATGGCATACGGCCACCTTTTTCAAGGAGTTCCACAGGATGACACACCGCCCGCCGCGTTCCTGCGGACACTGCGCGCGGCCGCGCGTTGCGCCCGCGCGGACAACTGCGGCGGTGGCGGGGGTGGCGCGGGCGAGGGTAGTGGTGGTAATGTGTAACAATACTCACGTTTCGTTTAATGAAATTTTCAGCAGTATAAAAACAGTGAGCTGAGCTCTGTCTCTTAAGGGTTGTCCTAGTTTAAGAAAAAGCGCTCACAAGATTTCTGTAGCCTATCTCGTTATACAGAGTAAACCTACTAATGTATGTTTCTTTGTGAAAATAAACTACTATTATTATTAAACTATTATTATTATTAACGTTATCGAGTGCATCTGATTTTCCTTCAAATTGCCTTCTAGTTGCCAATTTAAACACAGTATTACCAGCGAGTTATTTTGTGCCAAACTGTGCTCAAATAAACTGCCGCATCCATCTCGACTGCGTTCCGCTAATCCTTCAGAGCGGCCGAATGTCAAGCGTCACTCAATATAGAGAGCTGTTGACGTACAGGATTACGAGTACGACACTCTACTATATTATATGAATATTTGCTTTTCGAGAATATTAACTGTTTCTGTGTATTGTTGGGAATCGATTTGGGAAAGCAAAAATGCAGAGAAATACAGTTATATGGCTGAAATAAGTTAACATTATTTTATTTTTTGACGTCACTGTTGGCGCAGTGACTGTGTGATTAGTTGCCGTGCTGCGTGTCGCGAGTTCAATTCCGATCGGAATAAATACTTGTATGGCCGACAGATAGTTGTTTTGGGTCTAATTCTTTGTGTGTAGACGCATTCACGATGCAGGAGAAATTCTTAGTCCGGGGTAACTTTTTTTTAAATAAACCAATAAAAGTTATTACCAAAGTCTTGAAGGTGATCGAAGGTATGGGAGAGGATATGAAACCAACTCTGAACACTGTGTTCAGCACACACGACCACGGAATAATCAAAGCATCTCTTTGCTATCGAGCCTCCTTGTCAGTCGACTACAATCAATCTAGGCCTTTTAATGTTGCTACAATGCCATAGATAGGAGAAAGAATAATCTAATTGGGCCGAAACGCGCTCTTTTGCTGAAATGGGCCTCCACCAAATATCAAAATGGCTAAAATTAAACCTCCTAACCCTAAATGTCAACAAATCAAAGTATATAACATTCTCAATAAATAAATCCACACAACCAAATAATAATTTCTCCCTTAAAGTACATATTTGTAACAATGATGCCTTAATGACTTGTCTCTGTCCACCCCTTCAGAGAACCAATAATATTAGGTACCTCGGCGTCCAACTCGATGATACCTACACTCTCCTGGAATGCTCACCTGGGCCTTCTGTCAGCAAGAATACGCAAGACGATTTGGATATTTAAAAAACTACGAAATGTAGTCAAACCATCCTTACTCAAAACCGTCTATTACGCTCTAGTCCAGTCGATCATACAGTACTGTATACCGGCGTGGGGTGGAGCGTGCAAGACAAAAATAATACTAGTCGAACGAGCACAGAGATCGTTGCTTAAGGTTATGCTAAGAAAACCTTATCTACACCCAACACACACACTTTACAAAGAATCAGAAATTCTGGCGGTAAGACAGTTATTTGTCTTGCACACTATAATCCGCAAACACAAAGAGTTAAAGTATGATCCAAAGTTAAACTACTCCTCACGTAGAAAAAACAGGATTTGCGATTCCATCGCACATCACACAGCCTTCTTCAGGAGACAATCGTTATTTCTCGCTCCTTACCTTTATAACAAAATTAACTCCCTTTTAAATATATATCCCAAAAATTTTAAGGTTTGTAAAGGGATGATTAAAACTTACTTATTAAACTTAAACTACATAGCCACCGAATCTCTCATAAAGTCATAACCATTGTTAAGTAAGCACTTCACCACACTAACGCTTAAACACGCAAACACACACACACACGTGCACATACACACACCCACTCACCGCCCAATACACCCCCACACAAACACTCACACACACACACCACACACACATACACCACACACACACACACACACACACACACACACACACACACACACACGCGCGCGCACACACACACACCTACAACCATGATCCCGGACGGGGACCTCTTATGTGTTTATACAAAGATTTCATATCTTTCCGTAGGCGAGTGACCTGGAGTCCTGAAATACAGGGTTCCCCTAGTTTAGGCTCCAGTCCACCCTTGAATTGTCGGCACGTTTGTATAAAATAGTATTTTACATTTGAGGTGGAAAATAAAGGCATTTTTATTTTATTATTTATTTAATTGACTAGAACCATATGAGTCTATGTATAGTCGTATGTATATTTTCATTGTGAATAAGGATTCAGAAAATTAATGAAACGTATGAATTTGGCATCCTTGCCAAATTCATATACATACCTAGAAATTGATAGGAAAAAGTCTTGCAAATAATATCAATACTACGAGTACTTAACTTTACTCCCCCCTGTCAAAATTTAATATACAACCGACCTTATTAGGGTTAGTACTTATTAGCTTACCACCCTATCTTGATGAAGTACCTACCCTCAAGTGCGGGTTAATAAAGGGCGCATTACTGTGTAAACATGGTCACGTGGCCACCCGCTGGCGGTCACGTGACTCCCACAGACCAGATAGAGATCTCTCGCGCCAAACATTATCTGTGACTGGTTTCGCGCGATTTTTCCTGTCAAATTAGGAAGTTCTGTTTTTGATTGGCTTGTTTTTTTTTGGTTGAAGTTCTTTACCTCTTTAATCCTTATAGATTAATTGAACATCGAACATCCCGTGATCCGAGTCCGGGTCAAAATAGCACCCACCCATGTCATCCCGCGGGTGTCGTAGAAGGGAAAATCCGGAAGTCGGACAGCAGCGACTTCCGTGTACTTAACGACCTTACTGCGATCCCCAAGACGCCTGCCAACCGTGGGGATTATGGCGACCCCCCCCCCCCCCTTATAAGGGAGGTCTTTGTTCAACAGTGGACGTCATTTGGCTCATGATGGCATAGGTACTATTTCCATGTCGGAGAAATATTCAATCGACCATCGACGAAAAGAAAATGAAGAAGGATCCTAACGAATCTGACACGAATCATTTGGCAAATGATCGTGACCCACATAATGTGTCCTTCCCTGAAGCTACAACCAATTGCGGAAGACAAATAACAGATGATTAATTAAGAAATTAAAAAGAAAGTAAAGCTTCATAAAATCTGCTAACTACACACTGATTACACCAATTAATTGCTCAAAATAATGAGAGTAATTACAAATAAAACATTTAGATAAACTCGTTATCGTGTTACAACCGTGATTGGGGCTTTTGACCGATTTTAAACCACCATTTAGTGTACTGCTTCGGGCGCCATCTTGTCATGTGTGATAAAACGTAATCCATAATGGTTAGTATAGTTAAATGTTTAATTACAGTTGTTCTAAGCAATTAATCACTCAATAGATTGAGTTTTCATCGCAAAAGGTCAAGTGATTTGAAAGTAAATAATACGTTTTGCCAAAAATGATTGTACCTACCATATATGTGGAGGTTTTAAATCTTTTCAAATTAAAGGTTTATGGACACACATTTCTGTTATTTATCACCACGTACTTAACTTTTTTACCTTTTCCAAAGATTTCGTAAATCCGTCACTCCCCTGAATCCACCACAATATAAATATTTACTACCGTACAGTAGCGACTCACCCCGTCTCCCTCCGAAACATTGTTCCTCACCTCTTGCCGCGTCGAACGTGCTTTCGGAACTGCTTTTAGTTCTCGCGGCGCGTAGACACGCACACACACGCACGTATTTGTAGTCTGTTATTTTGGTAGTAGTGTAGTTAATTACATCGTTTCTTTACATCGTTTGTATGGAGTGTCGTAGGTGTGCCTCTACAGAAGTATAGACAGTATGACCATCATCGGCAGTCCAGTGCTAGGCTTAGCATCTCCAATACCACGACATTTAACTCTAGAAGATCGTCTACTCTTATCCAGCTACAACTAGCCACCATAAGGGCATCGTCACTCTAACTGGGGGCATTCCACCTTAAATGCTTAGTGATTCTTGGTTTTTCTTGTGTAATAACCGTTAATTTATTGATTTATCTACAATTTTTTTTTATGAAACTTAAATCTGAGAATTATAAAATGCAAAGGTTATATCTTAATTAACCCTTTAGGAAACACGAATAAAATAAACGTTAAAACATTTTGTATCTAGGTAGTTCTGTACTTCTTACAATCATCATTATCATCATGTCAAACTTTAGACGCCCACTGACTGCTGGGCACAGGTCTAAGTCTAAGTCTAAGGGGGAGTTCAGTCTACGCTATGCTTGGCCGATGCATGTTGGCGATCGCAGTAGGTGTTATGGTACTCAGAAGGACGCTGCTGCCCATCCTCTGGTCAATATCCCCTTTGCCTTCTACGACTCCCACGGGTAGAAATGGGTTGGTGCTATTCGCGGCCGGAACCACACGGCATACTTCTTGCAATAATTACTTATTAATATTATGTATAACTGATTTCCTCTAAAAATAAAAAGACAAGCCATTTTCCCGCCAATCCGCCATGTTGTCTGAACTGTCAGTGTCAAATGCGCGCGCACTTGACTCCGCACCCGGCCACTGCCGACGGGCATGCATTTGAATAACATGGATAGTTATTACACGATACGAGAGGATTATAATGTGCATCCGTCAATCCGAGACGCTAGTGCTAAACTTGACTTTCCTGAGTTATCATTCTATCAGCAAGTGTTAAGTTTCCTTGTAAGTAAGTAAAGTGTTGCTAATTACCCTTTTGTGTGTTGACAACAGATTTGGAATACTTATCTATGGTATAAAGCATAGATATATCTATGGTTTATAGCGTCTTGGAGGTACTCGTGGCTAGATAAAAGCCGTACGGATGACCGGTCATAACGATTAAGCCACGCTTACCGCGGTCGGTCCGTGGATGGGTGACCATCCATTTCATACCCAAGACCCCCCCGTGCCTCAAAAAGCACGTAAAATCACTGATCCCGGTTGTCATCGTAGATATTTAACAGTCATTTTGGTGGTAAGAAGCTAGAAAAATTTGACAATCATTCGTCTTACCAGCACGCGTAGCATGACCACGCTATGTCTACGGAAGAATAGACATACTGACAGCAAAAATAGACAAGTCAGTACATTTTGTCTATTCTTCCTGTCAGTATGTCTACGAAAGAATAGACAAGTCAGTACAGTTTGTCTATTCTTCCGTAGACAGCGTGTACATGCTACGCGTGCAGCGGTATCATGTTACCGTTACCCAGTATGTGAAGGTGAGATAGGCAGTAGCTCCATGTAAATCACTGCTTTTCAAGCTGCATCCGGTTAGACTAGAAGTCGACTTCAACATAGTTGGCAGATGATATTGGTCTAAAGCCACTTCTGTCTTTCTGTCTATTATTTCGCTTGGCTCTAAAACAATTTCTGATATTTTTTTTCCTAAAGCAATATATCTACGACAATTAAGTGAGATAGAGTTAATTTTGCTTATTTTCTTTCTATTACAAATAAAAACATAATTATTATAACACTTATAATAGATTTCTAAACGAGTTTTAAGTGCAATGACCATAATTACTATTTGAATTCAGACACCAATTTAATATCCAAGCTATGTCTATGAGGTATCGTATCATTACCTACTTTATCTAAAGTAGATATTATTACCTACTAGTGAACTCTAAGATGATTTACATGCAAATTATATCTTAACATAGCCTGTTTATCCTTTATCATTATCAAGCTATATGATATAAAACTTAACTGCAATATTTCCCTAATCATGGTACTTATCCGATAAATCCAATCATATAAAACGCGAGCATAAAATTATGGGACATATCTCACAAATAACAATAACGACTTAAAGACACGCACGTCCGTCCATCGCGGCGGGCAAGAGCATAATGCGCAATAATAATTCTAAATTCAAAACTGAAGAAGTTACGATGGCCGGTCGCGCACGGGCCGGTGTTGCCAGTTATATAATTAGAAAATGAAAGGGTGGCGCGCACGCAGCCCGGGGCTCGACCACTACTATCGCTCACCATCGAGCCTGCTCCCGCTAGTGTTGTGACAACGATTTATTGTCGATTTTCTATAATCTCTGATACCGATGAATTTAATGTTTTCCTTATTGTTGGGCGGTAAATGCGGCCATTTGAGATAACATATTACAGTAGTAATATCTTACTTCAGCTATAGATGAAGAATAGTACAACAAGTAGGTAAATATATTTAAAAGTCCCTACTGTTACAACCTATTGTTATTTTCGAAACCTACGTACACTAAATTTAACACATGGACAAATTATTTTAATATGTAAATGCAAATTATAGCGAAATAGGAAGAATACTAGTAAGACAGGCTAGCCCAAGTTTCAGAGATAAGAACCTACTCAAACTCAAACTCAAATCATTAATCTATACATATAATAAAACAGTAACAAAACTGTGTCTGTACATTGAATATATAAAAAAAAAAATAATTGAGGGGGGTTTAGGAACAGTAATAGAGCACGAATCCAAAAAAAAATTCTGTCTGTTTGTCTGTTTGTTTGTACACGCTAATCTTCGGAACTACTGGGCGGATTTGAATGATTTTTCTTTTGTTGTATAGGTATTAAGTCTGGGCAACATATAGGCTATAATTTATCTCGGAAACTTGAACACCTGATGCAGAACCGCAACGGACCAGCTAAACTATAAGAGATACAAAAATGGTACCATAGCAAAAATTGTTCCACGTGATGAGCATTTTCTGCTGAGAGAATAAATTTGAAGATCTGGAACACCTGATGTGGAACTCCAAGAGCCCAGCTACACCATGACACATATAGGAATGACGTCTTAGCAAAAGTTGTTCGGTCTGATGGGCATTTCCTGTTGACTTATAAAAATCAAAGATCAGAAACATCTGATGTGAAAATCAAAGCTATCACTAATTTCACTGTATCTTATGAAATAACATAAGCTGGGAGTACCTCCACGCGGTGAAGGCGGTAACAGTTTAGGACTGATTTTTGATGACGATGGTATATCATTGAAAATTTGACTCTACTGGCCAAAATTCCCTTTTTTTTTATCGAATAAATATTCCTTCTGGCTTATGTTATTTGGGTGTTTAATTTCCTTTTCCATTTATCTTCGTGACACGGTAGCCTAACCGGTAACGCAGGGGAGCAGTCACTTAGATTTTAATTGATCAGGTATCTTTACAATAACACTATAACCATGCCTAGAAAGAGGTCAAATCTTTCCCAATGTTCCAAAGGAGCTAAAAGATTGAGGATCATAAGATCCCAAGAATCTACCGAAGAGCGTCAGGAGAGACTTGATGCTGTTCGAGAACATCAGGCTGCAACTCGCTCCGTGGAAACCTCTTCAGATCGCGAAGCACGCCTGCGTTCTCAGCGTATTTACGCATCTACATCCAGGTATCTAGAGACCAGTGAAGAGTATGATTCGCGACTGACCGCTGATCGTAAACGTCATACATTGTCTCGCGAGTCGGAGACGTTCACGGATAGAGAATTGCGCTTGAGTTCTCAGCGTATCTACGCATCTGCTGCGGTACGAGATGCGCGACTGTCCGCTGATTGTGAGCGACATGCATTGTCTCGCGAATCGGAAACGTTTACCGATACAGAATCACGCATGAGTTCTCAGCGTATTCGCACATCTACTAACAGGTCTTTTGAACCGAATGATGAACGTGATGCACGACTAACTGCTGATCGAGATTATCATACACTAGCGACCCGACCCAGCTTCGCATTGGCCTATAGCCTTCCTCGGTAAATGGACTATCCAACACAAAAATATTTTTTTAATTCGAACCAGTAGATCCTGAGATTAGCGCGTTCAACCAACCAAACAAACAAACTTCAGTTTTATAATATTATAGTATAGATTGTCCCGAACACGCACACAACAAAATATTTATAATCAGTTAGAAAGTGAGAGAAAAAGGATTGCTGGAGTACGGCATGAAGAGACAGAAGAAGAGCGCAACGAACGTTTGAATTCTGATCGACTTCGACATTCTCTGAACAGAATGTCAATATCATCTGAAGAATCGGATGTGTCTCAAGATATAGCTGTAGGTCATGGCGACCTTCCTTGGGTTGATAAGGAACGGAGTTCATTTACGTATACTCCTATGATTGACTACGCCACATATTTCGCCATCGGAGGTATGATTCAAAATTGTACTTTTAGAACGTCTCGAATTATCTCGCGCATCCCGTTGTTTTCCCGTCCCCGGGCTCTTAGAATTCGACATCAGACGTTTCAGATCTTCGATTTTGCCGACCCCGTTGTCGCTGGCATAAGCAACAGGATCCGCGTACGAAGTCGCGGGCAGAAGCTAGTTTCAAATAAACCATTTACAGGCACTTTCAAATTGTCAAGTAGTCAGTCAGTCAGAAAGTTGAGGCTAGTTGCTCGTTCCAAATAGTAGGTTTCTATGGAGAAAAATGAGCAAGAAACTCCATGAACACTCTTTTAAAACTAATAGAGTAAGTATTACAAATTTAGGTTACATCACTCATGTTGAATTTACGGGACACAAATGTGAGAAAAATGTAACAAGTTGTGCACGTTAAAAGAGGTCTAGAGACAATCATAAACAATTCAAAATTAATTTAAAATAACCGACGCATGGATCGGCACCACTTAGATCAACCATTTTGAAGGGAACCGAATGATCCGATACCTTGCTGAATAAGAATGATGGAAATAGGAACAAAACACAAAACAATCTATTGCAAATAAACTCGACAAAGCTGGCTGAAACTGTTTTAGAACATTCGACAGCTGGGCTGGGCTGGGCTATTTTGTTATATGTCCCTCGGAAAATTAAGTGAAGTGAAGTGACCTTGAGGTGAGGTGTCATCTAATCAGATAGGTATGAGAACTGCTCACCTCACTTCACCTAAATTCACGGATACATTTTTTTACAGAATAGGACTAGTGATCGCAAAGACATTACCAAATAAAAGATCAGCGAATATTGTATGGCTTTTGATAAACAGTTAGGTAAGTTATCAAACTATAAGGTAAGTACTTCCTATCTAATATTAATCACTTCACAAAAATAATATCGATATTCCACACTAGTCAGCACTAGTATAAAAATATACTCCCCATCCCGGAGGGCATATGGCAACATTCTTTATTTTCGAATATTAATAAGGAGCGTGCAACATTACACCGTATTTCACATTGGGTAACATCATTATCTTCTCTCTCACTCCCTCTACTTCTAAACCTATACTGTTAAACTCTTCTAATGTTCGAATTTCGTATAATGACGACCTTTTCGGTGCAAGATGGTAGATCAACGGAGATTTATCTAAGTTCTATAACGACTTATGTATGTGCATGCGCATATTTTATAGGCTGTATGTAATTACTACCTTTGCCCGATAACTCATTCAGTGGAGGAAAAATGTAATGAGAGTACATTACGTAGGTGTGTCATAAAGTAATAAAGTTGCTATACGTACGTTATTATGTATGTAGTACTACACATTAAAATAATGGCCAATATTGATCAGAGATACTGAAAACGCATTGAAAAAACGATATTGTTTTTTTTTATCATCAGTTTTTTCCTTCTTTCTTATGTAGGTACATTTATTTCAGACAAAGCTAGAGAAAAAATTCGTCCCTACAAAAGTACCCAAACACTACACGAGCATCGAACCCGTAAACTTTAACAGAAGTTGATTTTCTAAGGAAGTATTTAAATTAATATATTATTATTTCTTTTGAATCCACTCTTACCCATTACACTCGTGGAAAATTAAGTACTTACTTACTCCTGTTCAAATAGTTCCTAAATACTTAAATCCGGTTCCAAAATATCCGCAGTCTTGGCACTAGATTAAAAAAAACAATTCCTCCGAATAAGTAATTAAAAATTAAGCGGTTCTAGAGAAATATTATGGTATAAGAGCACTATAAATGTGATCGGGAGCTAACGAGGTACAAAACACACAGCGCGGGCCGCGTTATATGACGGCTAATGTGCGTCTGCGCAAGCAGACAGAAATATTCACCCAGTCAGAGAAAATCATTGATTTGGATAAGCTATGGTTAAAAAATAGAAAAATAAAGACTGCTTCTAAATTCACTCAAGTGACCGCGCACGATATATTTTGAACCCAACTCATTTGTTTGTAAACTCATGGCAGATTTGCTTTTTTTACTACCACAGACCTATCCAAATGAAGTTATTCTTAATTTGAATTTACCAGAGAGCAATTTCACAGAGTACTTTTACATACACGAGCAAAACGAACGTTGAAATTGTAATCTTTGCCGTATCTGTCAATAATGCCTCTATTTTACCTACATTTTTGACAAGATTTGACATTGAGTGAGATGAGAATGTGACTACATTTTAACGTTTTGGGTTTTTACTTTGTGAGCTAAAACTTTTGGCAAAAGTACACAAAACTAAAGCAAATCGTACTTATACCCCAGCACGTCATTTCTCTCGGCCGCCATTGCACGCTCGCAATAGTACCTAATTGCAATAAAATCTTGTAGAATACAACATACACTAAATGTCTGATTGCCACTGTCTTAAGACATCAAGGCCTATGACCCCCGTCTACCATAAGCCGATCTGCTAACTCTCATTACATGTAATTTAGATAATAGACGGAATCTTTCCAACGAGCCAAGTTTTGAATTTGGTATCATTAGTACAAGCACACACGAAAGATACGCCCTTTTGAAACTTATTAGGTATGATGGGTAAAGTACCTGAAATGCGAGGTGTCGGTCGCAGGAAGAAGATTTAGCTATGGAACCTACGAGACTAGACTGGTATCCCGATTGCCGCGGAACTTTCGCGCAATCGGGATTCTTTCGCGGAGCAAAAGAAAAAAAAAATACAAAAAAGAAAACAACCGCCTTCAAAAACTAAAAAGTGATAAATAACTTTAGCACAGAACACACATGACTTTAGTTTCGGAAGTTGGTGGCAATACAAAACAACATACAGAACTAAGCCACCGCCACCGACTTCCGAAACTAAAACCTAAAGTAATTTGTGTTCTGTGCTAAAGTTATTTATCACTTTTTAGTTTTTGAAGCCGGTTGTTATTTTTTCTTTCTATGTATTTTTTTTTAGATTTTGTTGATATTTTCAAAAAGCGCTGAATCAATTTCCATAAAATTTCTATGGGACCATTTCGGCATAAACCCCTTTCGAACAATAAAAGAATTTCGCCCGAACACACACCACAATAAAAAAAATACAAACATTCCAATTGATAACCTCCTCCTTTTTGAAGTCGGTTAAAAAGGAAAACTATACAGAGCTGACTGCCAACCTTCGTAGTTTGGAGAGACACTAGAAGAAGAAAAAGTACATTCAAAAGTGCTTTTTAATATTCTAATTGAAATAAATGATTTAACTTTGACTTACCTAATAAAATTAAAGTAGAAGAAAAAAAATCTGCCAATAAATAAAATGCACTATCTAATGGATCCTAATAAATACTTATACTACTGAAAACCTTTTTAATCATTCAGCCTATTTTCTCACAGTCACGGTCCTACCAAATCACCTAGAACACTAAACCATTTAAGTATCCACCAAATCTCCTACCAATCTCTATGACATTAGCATTCCTATGAAAACGATATCATTCCATGTCGGATGCTGCAATCTTATTGTCAAGTATCCGATGCTGATGTCATTAAGATGCCGATCAAATTCGTGGCATTACCGCCAGCCCCGGGGTGGACTCACTAACACAAATATTGGGGACACCATGAGGAGATGGGGTTCTGAGATATTCCAAAAACAATAGCTAATAAAGATTCTCTCTGGAGCCCTAAACTGCATCATTCACATTTGCAGGTGCTCAGTTCGACCCTTATGTTTGTATGTATGTTTTTACGATTATCACCCGTTTGGCTGAACCGATTTTGATGCGGTTTTCAGAAAAGTGTTTGTTACATTCTGGAGAAAGTTTTAGCATACAACAATAAAAAAATTATTCAGCGGTTTTTGAAAAAATCAACAAAAACTAAAAAAATATACATAGAAGACGTTTTCGTTTCTTCCATCTTTGTAAGACTTTCAATCTCTGTTTTAACTGAGTTGTCATTTCTTAATGGATTTGGGTGACAAGGAGGCACTAAAAAGTGGAAAATAAATACATTTTACAAAAATGAGAACCGCTTTGTGGTGGCAATACAAACCAACGAACAGAACAAAGCCACCGACTTTCGAAACTAAAGTCATGTGTGTTCTGTGCTAAAGTTATTTATCACTTTTTACTTTTCGAAGGCGGTTCTCTTTTTTGTAAAAAGTTTTTATTTTCCTCTTTTATTATTTTAAATGCTTTAATTTTTATACAAATATATTAAAATGTAATTTATATGTGTAGAAAGAATAAAGGATTATAATACTAATACCAGCTTGTTATTGTCTAACTGCAGGGCCTCTTCTCATATAAGGAAGGTATGAGAAGTGGTCACGACTTCGACTTCGATTTGATTTCAGAATTATATATATTCATTATATACTTTAGACAGTACATAATATGAAACTGAAAAATCCACATCGGTACTTCGTTACGGACTGTGCCCAGTTGCGAACCTCCAACCTCCAACATAGTGCACATGCGTGCCGGGAGCAACTTATCCACTGGGCCATTACGACATTACATTACAATATTTTTTTTTATAAAATACTATGATATGCTTAAGGTATAACATTATCTATGGCTAGGTAATTCGAGAAAACTTACTATCAACAATAATCATCAAGAACTAGAAAGAAACACATGATTGAATTTCAAAATGCACTTATAAAACTCAGACTAGTTTCATCCAGATCCAGTAATAACCAAAGAGATTTTAATATATCCATGGTTAACGTACACCTCATGGCCACCACAGGGGACTACCGAAAACCATTGCGTGTCGCGTGACAAGTGGCTAAGTCGCGCCAGTTTCCTATGGGAAACAGACTACAGCCCCCCTCAACCCTCTCCCCTCCGGGCCTTGGGCAAAGCGCTGACGAATTGCAACCATGCACCTCGGGAATGCGTTAATCAGTCCTAAAATAGGGCGCCTGTTACACCGACTAGCAACATGATTTGCGTTTGACTAGGGGAAAAAAAATTATCGGTTCGCTGCCTTATGGTAGATGTGTTTAAAAACTTGCAAGCCTCTTATCCTTACCGAAATATAGCTACGGACCCAAGGGTGACAGTCCACCGAAGCGGGTAACTAGTAGGGTGCCAGCATTTAAACAACTCTCAACAGTCATGAGGTGACTCTATTAGTTAAATTTCCACCTGCTCCTCTCCGCTTTGATGGAGTGTCAAGAGAAAATAAACCTAAGTATGTAATAGGTAGGTATTACCTTCGGAACTTTTCCGTGCCTCAGAAAGCAGTCCCAACTGTCATTCGTAGATCTTTGACAGGCGATAGGAACCCGAAAGTCTGACAACCAGTCTTACCAAGGGGTATTGTGTTATTACCCAGTAACTGGGTTGTGGAGGTCGGACAGATAGTCGCTCCATTTAAAACACTGGTATTCAGCTGTTTCCGCGTTCCGGTTAGATTGGAATCCGACCCCAACATAGTTGAAAAAAGGCTAGGCTTTAGAACTATCAATCTCCCACAATGATCCTCGTTACACAACGGTGTCACAGCCATTCCCCAAAACTCTCAATTACGAGTTTGGGGCTATCATTTGTGCGCTAGCTGCGTCCCCCGTCTCTGGTTCAGACGTCAGTCGTGAGTCGTGACTCCCTCACGATACACTTCACGATTTTTGAATTTATTTGACGCGAACCTTTGATGTGGATGATGTTGGCGCCACAGTTTTGAGAAACACATAATTTTCGTTAGGATTTCAGATAAATGTATGTTCGAAAGATATGATTTCTTTAACTGTTGCCGCCCTTTCAACTTAGGATGAAGGTAAAGACGCAGCCTTGAAATTATTAAATTATAATGCTCTTACCACGACTGTTTTTCACAAGATCTTCTTTAATGAGTAAAATAAAAGTGATTAAGTAAAAGCCGTACGGATTGATCGGTCAAGATTAAGCTACGCTTGCCGCGGTTGAACTGTGGATGGGTGACCATCCAGTTCAAACTGAGTTCCCTCCGTGCCTTGGAAAGCACGTAAAGCCGTTTGGGCCCCGCTGTCATTCGTAGATCTTTGGCAGTCGTTATGGGTAGGTAGTTAGAAGCCAGAAAGTCTGACAACCAGTCTTATTAAAGGGTATTTACTCAGTAACTGGGTTATGGAGGTCAGATAGGCAGTCGCTTTATGTAGAACACTGATATTCAGCTGCACCCTATTGGACTGGAAGCCGACCCCAACATAGTTGGGAAAAATGCTAAACCACCGTCCTCGTGGCGGACTGTGAAGTCCTTTCAGTCGCATTAGGTAAAAAGAAACTACTTTTGTTTTCAATCTTGCAAGGAATGGAAATAAATAAATGATTACGAACACTCAAAGGTCAATTACGTTTCGCAAGCTGTCATACGGCTATTATTCAGGCAGTGCAAAAACAAGACGACAAATTAAAAATAGGTAGGCCATGCCTCACCCTAAGTGTATTTTAATAAGAATTAATTTCTATTGTTTGTTATCGTTAATATGTATAGCCAAACTGTTACTTAAACACTTAAACTTTTAGCCGTAAACTCAGAAAAACGATAAGGGTGGCCGCATATCTGGTGAATTAGTGTGAACAATGCGCTACGCGTTGGATGGTCGCGTTACTCCCACAACAGTCGAATAGATTAATTTAGTTCACCTAGGCTGTTTCTGTACCTACCCTCTTGGTTAGCCATTGTGCGTGTCTTATCTTACCCAGTCAAATAGATAGATATTATTACATCTAACCTTATGCACTTACCTAACCGATGATGCGTCAATGCATCGAGCATATCTACTAACGACAATACTTCCGACGCATCTCTCGTCAGGTGTGCGTCCACCCTAAAACCAAAGCAGAAGTCATTCATACAACTTATTTCGATCAATGCGCATTCCACAAATAGACGTAGGTAACAATAACATCTTGATAAAGCTTTCCAAAATGACCAACAACTTATGACTAATATTATAAATTATACAAACGCTATCTTCCTATATCTTAGATATATATAATGACAGACTTTAAACTGGGAGCTTCGAATAATATCGACAAGCAGATCGTATCGAAACTCTGACTCATAGTGTAATGATAGGTTTGCTAACTTCTCCGCTATTTATTAGGCACAGTTCTTATTCGGTGAATTTTATAATTCCAACTGAACGATTCTTCGAATTTATTTGCAACTGATAATTTTTGGAGGTCGAACTATTCATTAACGAATTATGGACCTACCTATGCGATAGGTTCGATTTCTTATTTGTTTCCAACCAGTGTTTGAGTTCGGAATTATCTATTGATTTTAAATGTCCACCCACTTAATTTCTTTACTATCAAAACCAGTCTTGATTTTTACTACATTTTATAATATACTTGTATTTTTTTGTATATTTGATGCATGGCCAATCCTTACTAGATGGCACTGTGTGAGTAAATTTTAATAGTTAGTAGCGACATCTGTTGTCGAATAGCATTCATTATTTAAGAATTGTTTTTCATATTACTACTAGATGTCTAGTACTAGATGGCGCTGTAAATTAATTAATAATTTAACATTAACATCTTAAAATAAACAAATACTTAAAACTAACAATTCATTTTAATGCACTGTCCAAAAACAAAATCAAAATAAAATAATAATTTTATTCTGCATTAACAAACTTTTTAATTTTGCAAATTGCAACAACACATGAACACAATGAAGTTAAACGTCAAAGTTGACAAATCGGCGTTTTTGAAGAAATCGCTTGTCATTCATTCAACACAGGAGAAAAGTTTATTTGAATTCACAAAACAAAAATGGCTTTGCTCGATTATTGCAATTTAAACGAGAAAATTAACTTGAAACCCGTTAACGCGCTTGCTTCATTCGAAAATGACATCGTCGGGTACAGTCAAAACTTCCTAAACAGCACTCAACTGGCGACGCCGCCTTTTGCTAATGTAAGTAAAGGTTAAGGTTGCTTAAATACATTGATATTCGTCTTAAAACTGTTATTTACTGCATCATTGTTATGTTTACAGCCTATAGAAACCCTTGCGCAGTTCAACCAGAAGGATGAAACTGGTAAAGCAATCAAAATCCAGTTCGATCATGGAACCACCACTCTTGGCTTTCGTTACCAGGTAAGATGATCATTCCGCTACTTATTTCATCATAATCTGTTGACAGCTACCGTATATCTCACCTTACTAATGAAGGTCCTTCAAAATACCAAGTCATTGTTTCTGTCTGTAGGAATGATAGCTCTCTAGTAATATTCCTACAATATTTTTTCTAACTAATTATATCATGGAAATTTTGACTATTCAGCCTCTGTTAACAAAAAGACTGACCTTTTCCCCATAATAATGAAATGTTTCAGTGGTCAAGTAACTGCAGAGTATTATTACTACATTGTGCCCTTTTTATTGGAGACTTATTAAAATACCTTTAATTATTGTGTAATTATTTTAATCTCTTTACACTGCCTAGCTATGGTTTAAGTCATCTTGTAATACCTTGCTACATTCAGGGAGGAGTCCTGTTGGCTGTAGACTCCCGAGCAACTGGTGGCCAGTTCATAGGCTCACAGTCAATGAAGAAAATTGTGGAGATCAATGACTACTTACTTGGTAAGAATTTAGAAAACCCTTTTATGCATTTTTATAGCCATGTAACTCTTTAGTTAGGGGAAAAGGTTCCAAGCTGTTGCCAATTGATTAAAATTACCTCCTTACCTTATTTGAAGTTTGTAGGCTCCATAATAATTATTATGGAGATTTATTTAAAGATTAGCTATATATATACATAACTAATATTTTACATATTTATGTATGTATAATATTATCAGCTGTCTGACACCCATAGTATAGGGTCTACGTAGTTTGGGGTCAGATAGTCATGTCACCATCTCTGTTATTACTTTTTTAATATGTCAACAAATAATATGATATACAAAATAAAGAATACCAAGTAACAGAATCACTGATGCTAAGTGAAAACATGAAAATTGTATTGATTGAAGATTTCACTGAACACAGAAAAACATGTCTGTTTTCAAACATACGCCAAGCGAGATGAATGTATTATCATTGTTTGTAAAAATATTGTAACTGCTCACAGTTTTCTTATTACCTCCCTAGGCACACTGGCCGGTGGTGCGGCAGACTGTGTCTACTGGGACAGAGTGCTCGCCAAGCAGTGCCGCTTGTACGAGCTCCGCAACAGGGAACGTATCTCAGTTGCAGCCGCTAGCAAGCTGATGGCTAATATGGTGTACAACTACAAAGGCATGGGGCTTAGCATGGGAATGATGTTAGCTGGTGTTGATAAAAGGGTGAGTTTTTATTCTTATTATTGTAGACTTGCTTTTACCAGCAATTTACCCATTTATCGATAATTATCTAACAGGCTAGTTGCAAACGTATAAATCTGTCGGAGAATGACAGTCATAAATAACAAATGTGGGAATGTTGTGATTGTCCAGTGGTTAGGATGCCTGCTTCTCATGCTCGAGGTTGTGGTTTTGCAGCTGGGCACAAGCAAGTAACATCATATCACTAACATCACATCACCAACATTCGTGAAGCCAAACATAAGTTTCAAATCACCAATCCGTGGTGATCAATGCTCATGCCTTCTCTGTATGAAGAAACGCCTTCAGTGGGGCAATAATAGGCTGGTATATATTTTTAATAATACAGATTTTGTCATTCATACTATAAGTGATAGATAATGTTGAGTTTTACATATATTCCAGCATCTACTGTAGTATTTTATTACCATGATTTCAATTTCTACCTACATAACTTCCTCTTCTAAATAATTATGTAGTTAAAATAGAAAAGTGAAGATAGAAGCTTCCATAATTACTTCACTAGTATGGTTGTTCAGCAGTGGCGTGCCTAGGGGTCCAAGTTAGGGCAAGCCCGAAAGACATTTTACAATTGAGAGAAAATGGGCAAATCAGGTAGTGTTTAGCTCATGTTATGCTAATTAGGCTTATGATGATGATGCTGATTAGTGCAAGCCCGGCTTTTCGGTTTGTATGAAGGTCCCGCCACTGGGTTGTTGCCATTTAATCCTTATGTATTAGTTGCTATAATGTCACTCGACAGCGATCTCGTAATTGACAACAGTTACGTTAATTTCTTGTCATTCTTCCAGGGAGCTCAACTTTACTACGTGGACTCTGAGGGCACGCGGACGCCCGGCAAAGTGTTCTCCGTTGGCTCGGGCTCCGTATACGCGTTCGGAGTGCTCGACAGTGGTTACAGCTGGGACTTGTCTGATAAGGATGCACAAGGTGACCCAGATAATCCATACTTCCATACTATCCATACTTAATATTATAAAATGCGAAAGTAACTCTGTCTGTTACGCTTTCACGATGTAACGGGTGAACCGATTTTTATGAAATTTGGTATGAAAATAGCTTCAACTCTGGGAAAGGTCAGAGGCTACTTTTCAATCCACGATTTCGTCTGCATCCGGGATAACCGACCTTTACGTGGACGAAGACGCGGGCAAGTCTCTATATTATAAAAACTAAATACAACTCAATGATTAATCACGAAATCTCTTAAACTACCTATCTATAATACTGAAATTTGTCAGCTAGTTTATAGGAAGGAGATTCAGCTCAGAATGGATAAGATCCAGTATTCAAATCGTTATGTCGTCATGGGACTATATGATCTTTGAAATAAGGTTTAAATTACAATGTCTAACTTGCACTCGTGAAACAATTTTACGGGAAACAGCTGAATACGTTGTTCTACCGATAAGAGCATGCGCCTACCCTTACTATAATTCCCTATTCAGTCAAACGTAGCGAGAGACCATATGGACGTTAGCAAAGGAAAAAACTGCTTTAACTTGACACGGTTGGCTGAGCGATTAGGTGCTACAACGGAATAGAAGAAACAAGTGGAAGTGCCGACGCAGCTATCCCGCGTGTGGCACATGCTGAAAATATGTTAAATAATAAAACCTTCATTACTTGTAATAAGACTTACTTTCGTATGAACAACAACGTGTGTGAAAATGTCCCCACATATTATTATTATTATTTGCGAAAACTTGCACGTTTCTTAGCTTTTGGCTAGTTTTAAGCTATATCAACGGGCCCAAGCCAAGTCAATGTAGCGTGTGGTGAATTTTTACGTTAAAGATGGAGTTGGGTGATGTATTAATATTATTAACAATTTTTTTTTGGTCAAAATTGAATTTATTGTTCATACAAAATTAAGACTTATTACAACTGCTGGAGGTTGTTATTAAATTTAACATATTTTCAGCATGTACAACTGGCGGGATTGCTGCGTCGGCATTTTCACTCGTTTTTCTATTCCGTGGGTGTTACGGTACGTGTCCGCGGGTTCGATTTCCGCACGGAACAATATTTGTATGGCGTAAGAGTTTGTGTTTGTAAACACACCCACGACACAGAAAAAATCCAAGTGTGGGGAAACCATTATTTTTTTAAATAAACATATAGCTAATATAATCTCATTTCTTGTTTCCAGAGCTCGGCCGCCGCGCCATCTACCACGCAACTCACCGCGACGCATACTCAGGCGGTATCGTGCGCGTTTACCATATCAGCGAGAAGGGATGGGTCAATATCTCGAACGAGGACTGTTCCGACCTTCATTACAAGTATGCCGCTGAGAAAGGCGATGCTTAGGTTTACGGTTTTATGATAATAAAGTTTTGGTATTTGTATTTGGCCTTTTCTTTAAACATACAATAGCAGAAGATAACATTACACCCGGTGTTTTTAAAATGAGTGTATTTTCGTTGGAGAAACCGGTCGTCAGGGGCGTATCTAATAAGGGCTTTTTGGGCTGCAGACCAGGGCTCTGTAAATATAAGAGCCCCGAGCCCAATTGAAGACAATGGACAATATTATAAATAAATAAATAAAAAGTTTTTATTGTTTCTCATAGATTTGTTCTAGAAGACAAAAACTGAGGTAGCCCTGTAAAGTCATAAAGATACTTGTGATGGGGATACCTTGCAGCTTCTCGTGGTTTACTAGCTGCAATGTTCAGACATAAATAATAGCAAAAGATTTAGGTACTAGGATGTTACAAGAATTGTATGAGCATGTTCAATTTTACGAATATTAAAAAAGAAAACTCTCATGGCGCATTTACATAAGGTCCGTCACCGAAGGCGGCGGCCGCATTCGGTTTAACTGAAACTCTTACCTAAATTAGTTAATACGGCCAAACGAATACCTGTTTATATTAGTCGGTGACCGAATACGGCCTGCAGCCGAATACGGTCTAACCGACTAATGTAAATCAGCCATTAAACATTATCGAAAACAATTTTTTTTGATAAAATGGCAATTAATTGATTAATCAAGGCCACAAGTGGTATTAGCTCAGGGCCCGGCCCCACCAACTCAAGGTCCGCCCTTGCGATCTGGCCCCTTATTCACAATCATTCGATTCGATTCCGTACCGAATCGAAAGTCAAAAGATATCGAAAATGTCCTTCAAACGCAATTCACAAATCCGAAACCGAATAATTTTGACAGTTCAACGAACATACGAAGACTGAAGACGGAAATGACATTGTCGAATACGGTTCCTTACCGACACGGAAACGTATCGGATGGTTGTGAATAAGGGGCCAGGACCGGTAGCGTATCGTAATACGGCACAGTCAGTAGTGTGACGTACCATCCTATTCCTGCAGCCACGTAGCGTTGCTGTGTTCTGCTTTGAAGGGAATGTCGGCACATAAGGACATTCATGAATGACGTGCTGTTTTGTTTTTAAATTAAGTTCCCCCTTGACGATATAGATATAGTGCAACCCCTCATCGTGACGTTAGATTTAATGTATGAAAAAAAATTGGTTGTCTCTAAAGTCGGTTTACGGACTATAGTTTTACGTGATAACGTCTTAAAGAAACTTATTGGCTAACTGAAATAACATAAGCAAATAATGGCTTCCGTCGAGGTGGGCGGAGCTAATAGGGTATTACACCCATTTTAGAAAAGTGTCTCAATGAATTTCTGTAGTGCTAATATGACACCAAAAAAAAACTAAATTTTTATTCAATCGATAAGTGCCATAAAAGTGCATTTAAATTTTAAATTTTCAAATTTCGCGCTTAGTTTGACGAAAACGCCTCTTACTGGACGCCATATTGCTCAGCGTAAATGATGTCAGTTCGTTTTGTATCAAATGAGCTCATATTAAACATGATAATTGTATATCATTTAAAAATAATTAAAAGCATATTTTGTAATAGGTGTAGTGATGAAAAAATTACGTTGGTTACGAAAATAATAAAAGTACAAAGCCTATATTACGCCAATCGGTTGACTGACAGTTGACAATTTTTTGTTTACACAGCCGTATGGCGTAATGACATGGCCGCTACTATTTCACGGTGTTTTATAACAGATTAAAAATACTGAAAACTTTGAATTGAACTTAAAAATTTGTTTTGTTATTTTCTGAACTAAAACTTACATTTTCCGACTGCTTTATGCCTAAACTGTCTCAATAACATATTTATAGATTTTTTCACGTATAGAGTAAAATACCCTATTGCTTGGGCCGATCGTGCCTCTCTATCGCTTGTTCCGCACTCTCGCTTGCAGGCTCAGGCGGAACGTGCCACCTTTTCGTGCGTGTAGCCGGTGTTCATCGATTTATAAGACGTTATCACGTTACTTTTTAGACATGAGACAGATTTTTTTATTACATTGAAACCTGATTGACACGTAACGATCCTAACCGTTGCGGCGGACAATTCCGCGAACGGAGTCTCGACTAGTGTCACTTGTTCCAATTTGGGGGATCCCAGGCATAAATAATATTTTCTTTACACTTTATTAATTTTATTTTATTTTAGAAGAGTTCAGACTATTGAATTTTTATTTCAACGGTTACGTTAATTTTTCTAGAAATAAAAATATTTAGTAACCATTAAACATATCAATTTGCGGAAAGAACGGGACATCATTAAAAAAATAAAAATGAAGTATTTTTTTTAATTATCTATGATAATAATGTATTAAAAATAAACAAAAACAAGTTAAGTTAACAATCCTATATTTACTTTAAATGTAGCTCCGTGTTAGCTCAAACGGAACAGCAATATTTATGCTCGAATCGTTTTAATTTTTAATTGATAACGACGAAACAATAGAGTTGCGTGCAAGATGATGCCCCGCGGAGTTATATCTTGTACAGACGCCAGTGCATCGTGCCTTACCAAACTGTCAAATTTTCCCAAATGAATATGCACCTAATTCTTTTGCAATAAAGTTGAAAATCTATCAAAGAAATTTGACAGATTGTTGTAGCTTGATGTACTGCTACTGCCTCTGTATTTTTTTTAAATAAAAACTGCTTGAGTATAACGCTACTCCGTCTGTTGACAGTTACACGAAAAATAGCTTCCAAAAGTGACTAGTAAGTATAATACTAATTTTAAAACTGAAAACGCCTCACAAACAGAACAAAAATATGCACCGAGCCTATTCTCCACCTAACTCTCCTTTGTCTCAGGTTCTTTCTTTTCTTTTAGTTTAATCGTCACTTCTTCTGTAGTGTGTTCTAGCTCCCAGTCTTTTAGCGGAACATCTGTGAGTTTGTGGAATTTGCCATGTCTGCCTATACCTGAATAAATAAAAACAAAATAGGTACTTTATTGCTAGTCAAATAACTGGTAATCATTCTGGGGATGACAGTACCCATGAATATTTATCGTCTTTTACTATGGGATACCCAATTCTGTCATTTTTAATTTAACTATGTTGGGGTCGGCGTCCAGTTTTACTAAATGCAGCTGAATACCAGTGTTTTACATCCTTACAGCCGACCTCCACCACCCAGTTGCTGGGTAACACTAAACACTGTACCCCTCGGCATGGCTGGTTGTCAGATTTTCTAGCTTCTGACTACCTATAACGACTCTCAAAGATCTACGAATCTATGCATTGAAAATAAAAAGTAAATATCCCACTTACCTGATTGGAACTTCTTAACACCTTCCTCTATATCTAAAATCGCGTTTCCAAGTAGACTGGACATAATAGCTTCATCTCTCATACTTTCTTCACTGTCAGGGTTAAGCTGCGAGTTAACGGCGGCCATTTTGTCCATTATTAGTGCGTTTTGCGGGAACTTCGTTATAGATTTGGCTAATTTTATTGCTTCGCCTAAAGCTGAAATGTAAATATGTTTATTTTTAATAGAAGGGTTCGGGATATGTGCTATGTAGCAAAACCATCCAGTCCCTGTCCCTTTGCTGTCCTCCCCTAGCGACGCACGGTGGGCTGAAAATCGGCTCTCATAGACATAGGGAGTTCGATTTTTTTGCCGGATATTGCTTCTATTACTTACTACTACTTATATATAAAAATGACACCCGAGTTAATTCTACACAAAACCGAAATAATTATATTTTTTTTACGAAAAATTTGTATGGAGCTAGTCTGAAAGACCTATTTATCTCTTATACGGCAAGGAAAACCGTAATATCCTTACAGGTGGTTATAGTACTAATTATTTATGATTTTTTGACATACTCCACATAACGGTTCTTGATGCCGTTTTTTTATTAAATCATCAAAACCACCTGTAAGAATATTACGGTTTTCCTTCCTTGCCAACAAAAATCCGGCACTTGCAAATTGAACTCCCTATGTCTATGAGAGCCGATTTTCAGCCCACCGTGCGACGCCCTAAGCCGAGACCCGTAGCCCACAGGTGCCCTTAGCGTGTAGTCTTTAGTTTATACATTATTTACCCTAATAAATTTACTTTAAGGCACCACAGGAAAGTCCGATTAAGCAGCCGACCACCTCCTAGGTTGAGCTGCGAGATGCCATTACAAAGAAAAAACAAACAAACAAAATAATGCCGCACGGTATTATTTCTTGAAAACCATTTTCAACTATATTTGTTATGCTTTGAGTTCATTATCAATGAATAAAGAAAAGTACTCAAGCATATTTACGCTGACACTTACCAGTGCCCGTAGAAGTAAGTTTACTCGCTAGTCCAAGTCTATGGGCGTCTACTCCCGAGATCAGGCGCCCAGTGATGAGCAGGTCCAATGCAGGCGATAAACCTATTAGTGACGTCAGCTTGCGAGCGCCCAATATACCCTGTGGGATTCCTGTAAATAATTTAAAAAAAATAAAGCAGGTGGTAATACACGATGTTCCATAAAATTTTTCAAGGAGTCAAGGTTGTCATGTGATACCTCAATGGCGTCCAAATAATAACTGGGTAAAAATAAAAAAATATTATCACACTATTTACTTTTACATTAATTATTAACAGAATATAGTTAACGGACTAAGAATTCCATACTTTCTGCGTAATTTCAAAATTAGTTGCCTACAATAATCTTAATCAATGAAAAAAAAAATATGTCAAAAGAATCATGGCGAGATCCACACATTCATTTGTTTGAAAAAAAAAATTAGAGGGTTTAAAATATTTTCCAATATAAAGAATCCATTACCAGGAGTAGATTGATATACTTACCATATTTATAAACCTCCGCATAATTAGAATATTATATGCCCATTTTGTGTTTATAAAAAAAAGAAAATGACAAGCGACGTTAACGGATCTATCAAAGTGGACAAGTGATGTGACAAGTGTGTGAAAAAAAAATCGTTATTTGTAACATTATTTCCCTTAAAACGATGCAATTTCAGTGTAAGATCTGCGAAACAGCGACTGCCAGTTTACTGTCAGTCGCCGTTCCGTCCTGAAATAATGAGGTTTTCGTTAAACTATTCACTTTTTTTGCGGGTATTTAAAAATATTGTAAATACCTGAAGATACTCTTTAGGTACCCAAGAGTATGAGAATTAGAATTTCAACTTCTCTAAACATCTTTATTTTTTTTGTACAAATCCTGCCATGATTCTGATGATGATTGATGTGTATCTGGTGGCACGGCAGTGCCTTCGCCAAGGCGAGACAAACGAAGCGCAAGGGCACTACCTACCTTTTCTCCGGAGCGCTTCGCCGTTTTTTTGAACCCTCATAACTTGGGTTTGGATTATGCCCAAAATAAACAAAATTTTCGGGATATCATGCCATTAATAGACTTATTAAATATATAAAGTTTTAATTGCATAGCTCTTATACTTTAGATTTTATTGTTATCTAAAAAAGCTCGATTTTGTCACTGACTCACTCACTGACGGTCATCAAAATTATGGGGTACTTTCTGAAGTTCTAGACAGCTTCAATTTGGTATGTAAGTTAGTCTTAGTACACAAACAACAAAAACATTCTTAAACTAGAAAAAAAGAATAAAAAAAATTGCCTTTTATAGGCAACTTACAAAAAGAAGTGAAATTCCACCAAAAACATTTTCATGTAAAATGTTGCCTGACGAGAGCAAATGGCTTGCACTGTCAATATTATTTGGGGAGTACCTAACCTTTTTACCCGACTACGGCAAAGCCAAAGGAGGGTTATGAGTTTGACAGGCTATGTATGTATGTATGTATGTATGTATGTATGTATGTATGTATGTATGTATGTATGTTCATCTGTACGCGCATAGCTCCTAAACTACTTATCAGAACTGAACAAATGAGGTATCGTTAGAAGCGTCTTGATCGTCCGCTGGTTATAGGCTATATGACGTGTCACCGAATCCAATGTGGCGCCCTCTGGCGGACAACAAAACCAAGATTTAAAAAAAAAATGAAGACAAGCATACCGTGTTTGGTATCATTTTAAAGGGGTTCACTAGTACCATTCAAATATATAATATTTAGTTGTGTTTTGTCACAAATTATTTAAAAAAAGAAAAGATTACCAAATAAATTAAGATACGCATACCGTGTTTAGTATCATTAGAAAGGGGTTCACTAGTACCTTTTAAATATATAATGCTTAGCTGTGACTCCAAAATGGTTTAAATAAAAAAAAATAGTTTAAAAACTAAAACCCGACTACAACAAAAAGTGATCTAAAAAGTACGAAACAAGAAAATATTTCACACAGAAATCAAGACATAGGTACAAAATAGTCAAGGTAAGCCGTGGTTGCATGCCATTATAATTCATGTTCATCGCACTCATATGGGATACAGGCATGCAACCATGGCTTACCTTGACCATTTTGTACCTATGTCTTGATTTCTGTGTGAAATATTTTCTTGTTTCGTACTTTTTAGATCACTTTTTGTATCTTACAACAGTTACATCACAGTAAGGGGATTCCTAAGTTGATTCGCTTTTATACAAAAGAATCAGCTATCTATAATTCCTGATTGATGCATATAGATAAGCAAGAATGCGGATCTCAGTTTTACATACATTTATGAAATTTATTATAATGGTTTGAAGCCCTGGTAGACTAACATACCTAATAAATATTCACATTTCTGACAAATATTACATACACACGACTCGAAATGATAACTTCCTTTTTTTTGAAGAGTACTTGCGTTTGGGGTAGTTATTGTTTGTAGTTAGTAAGTTAGTGCGTCATTCAAAATGAGTTTATTTTGTATGACGCAATAACTTGAGAATAACAACCAAATAACAACTAGTGACGCAGCGACCTAATATTGAACAGTGTATACCGCAATATTGTATGCATGAAACAGAATACACCACACCTTTTCCGTATCTCTTTAGGCGGCGTACAAAATGCTTAGTTACTTTTGCTTAGCCGAACGCCCGAACCATATATCTAACATATTATTAGCGGACGGTAATTGGTAGATTCAATTCTATTTTCTTGTAAAAGATGTTCAAAGATGCCTTTTAATGAAGCATACAATTTTTCGCCCATATGGGCGTATTTCGCCAAATTTGTATTCCTAGCCTATATTTGGGTCGGCATCCAGTCTAACAGAATGCAGTTGAATACCAATGTTTTACATAGAGCGACCGCCTATTGGTAAGACTGGTTGTCAGACTTTCGGTCTTCTGACTACCCGTAAAGACTATCGACTATCAAAGATCTACGAATGACAGCCGGAACTGACAGCTTTACGTGCTTTCTGAAGCACGGAAAACTTTTATACTAGGTATAGACTTTATAAATAATATACATTTTGAATATTTGTTAATTTGTCCATACAAAACCTCTCAGGCGTCAGATTTATTCCACATTTGAAAGATTTAAACAAGGTAGGTACAGAAGTTTAGTCAAAATCTTTATAAATAAATACTTTCAATTTACTTTGTAGGAGATATACTACTGTGTCAAGAAAGTACCAGGAATTATTGAATAAAAAAAAAACAAAATATTATGTATTAAATATCTAAATTTATTGGTCCATTCCTTAATAATACACGGGAACCGATCACTTTTCCGAATTATTTTTTGTCCGAATTTCACTTTACCGAAAACTATTGACCGACGTCTTTTTTGCTATATGCTTTATTTGTCATATTTTTAGATCATCGAAGTATCGTGTGTAGGTATTATTTTACCGAACTATGTTTCTCCGATTTACAAAATAACTTTTTCCTATTGGCCGAAGCCTCTTTTGAACTATTTTCATTTGCCAAATGATTTATTTGCCATATTTTCACCCCGTCAAAACAACGTTTTACGGAATATTATTTAATCACAAATATATTTAGCCGGTTACTTGGTAGTATTTTCAATATTAAATTAAAATAGTGTCATAAAAAGTCAATATGTTACAAAATTTAGTGACAGAAACGAATCGCTGCAAAACCGACCTCACTCAGTCTTGTCTGCCCTACAACTAGAGTGTAATTTAAAAACGCGTAGGCGCGGAGGGGTGGGGCGGCCCGCGAGCTGAGGAGCAGGCGGTGGTGAGCGTTAAAACCATCTGCGACGATGAGCTCGCGTGGAGCCGCCCAGACCCCGTAGCGCCGGAGCCGTGACAGAAACAATCACTGCATATTGCATGCCTGCTTGCATGTTCCATGCTTCAAGCAAGAATCTTTGTTTGCAAGCTTCTTACTGGGACCACTTGTTTTATTAAGTGCCATTACATTTAAATAATTAATACAAAATAGTAGGAAACTAATCTGAAATTAGCTCTCTATAACACCAGTGTAATAAATACATTAGTTTTGAAAGTTCTGTCAAATATTTAATTTCACTCAAATTGTCTTTAATTTTCAAAAGTTTTTGACTTTTCGTTTCTTCAACGACGTATTTTTTTTTTCTTGTGGAGTACCGGTTATACCGAAAACTATTGACCCAAAATCGATTGACTCAATATCAGAGATATTTACTTCTAGGCGTTTGGTGAAAATTGGTAATTAAAACAGTGGTATAACGAATGTTCGAACAAATGTTATTTCGGCTAAGTGTAACTTCGGTAAAAAGTTTTACGACCAAATGAAACGTCGGAGCAACGAAAAAAATCGAATTTATAATAGGTCAACTGATACAGTGGTAGACGTGACTTCGATGAAGTAAAAAAATACGAAACGAGAAAAGTTGAAAAGTTTTAGGTGAAATGAAATTCGGTCAAATATTTTTCGACCTTATGATAGGTAACCATAATACACTAACGCCAACGAATAACCCAATAATCAAAACATTTATAGACGTATTTTTTGGAATAGACTTCAGAAGTTGCCGCAAATTTTCTTATACGTCGTGTTTTTTCAGTTAGAAGGCGCCATTTCAATTCTTGTTGACTGGTTTGCATGTCAAACTCGTAAACACATGTCTCGTCACCGGTAACAATGCGTTTAAAGAATGTAGGGTCAGAATCGACTCTTTCTGACACGTCTTCAGCAATCTTTACGCGATTGAGATTTTGCAGACAATTCAAATCTTTCGGTACTAGTCGAGGGGGCAACGCATTTCATGCCAAAACAATCGTTTAAAACGGTACGAATAGATTCTTGAGATACAGAAATTTCAGCAGCTATCTGTCCCAGACTAAAACGATTTTCAGTCACCATTTCCTTTATTATAGCGATGTTAGTTCAGTGAAAGACGTTGATGGCCGGCCAGAACGAGGCAAATCTTACACCAAATCTCGACTACATTTAAATGCATTATACCACTCATACGCACGTGTTTTTGATAAAGTCGATTCACTGAAAGCCTTATGTAACATTTTCAGTGCTTCTACACATGAAATTCTATTTGCAATGCAACATTTAAGGCGACGATATACGCCCGCGACCTTGAGCGACCAAAGAATCGTATGTACGCAGCGTCCAAAACTCTCAAAGTTTAGTCGAAAAAATTAAATAAAAGATAGTATTCCTAATTTTAAAAAAGGCGTGTATTAAAAGATAGATAATAAAATTGTCTGTAAGATAGTAAAAGTTTCGTTTAAATATTCCTGGTAGATTTTGTGAGATTATCAATGTTTTGTCCGCGTCAGACACAACTTCACGATTTAATATGAACTTAATCAAACATATTCACATACTAAATGATTAAGAAAATGTTCTAGTTTAACATTTTTTTTTTTCAAATCATTTTGACGTGTTCATCATTAAAATCTGCAAAAGTCGCTTGTTAGCGCCTTATGACGAATTATTTTGGTCAATATTTTTAACTATACAGTAGAATCCGTTTACTATGACTCCGTCTATATTGACCAACCGCTTAATATGAAGTAACTGAATTGCGAAGTTTGATTTTCATATCACATTTTTATACCAAAATTTGGAATAAAGTGAGATATCGCTTATTATGACTTATTCTTAAGAAATAATGTCCGGTAATAGTGACCGAGCTTGTTTTCATGAACCTCCCCATCCCTTTTCCTGCATCCACGTTTAGTGCGTGACGCGTGGCTCATTGTTGTTTTGATTCACAGTGACTGAACGCAACATCGTAAAGTATTTGCTTCGAAGACAAAAGTACAATTATATTTTCTGAAACTATATGCTTTGTATGACGTCCGTTTAGTATGACGTGTTTGTCACTTCCCTTCGATGTCATTATAAACGAATTCTACTGTAGTAAAATCTTAAAACACTGCTGTCGTGAACTGACCAAATGGCGCACTGTGAACAAACAGAATTACCAGTGAAGATCGAACTCCGCGCGAGTAAAGAGGGCAGTTGTGCCAACTTAGCGTCAAAAATAATTTAGACAATCCCTTTAAATGACTCATTCCAGGGCCTCAATTCTGCTATTACAATAGTGTCAGAATGGTCTATCATTGATTTCATAATTGTTGATTTTGACAAGTTTGGTAATCTACTAATATAATGGCGTCATTACGACTTTCCATTGGTCAACCACTGACACGCCATTGTAAGAAATGATATAGAATGGTAATCTCGTACAAAATGACAAATGAATGACTGACTTAGGCGGTAATCGGCAAAAATTTTGACAGTTCCTTTGATCTACCATTACAACGTCATTGTGCAGTCATTACTTTTAATTTGATCGACCATTATGAATTTAGTAGATTACGAACTTTTAGCAAAATGACAATAGGATCGTGTTGGAATGACGAAATTATAAAAATAGCAGACTTGGCCCCCTGGTACTTACTTGACAGAATGTATTGTTAATGACATACCGAACCTCCTTCCTAGGCAGCCCATGACAGCCGTATCCTCAATAACTCGCAGGTCACAAGACAGGGCGAGCTCAAAGCCCTCCGCCACTGCGTACCCCGACACTGCCGCTATCGTGATCTTGTTGCATAGTGGACGACGTTCGAGACGCCTCTGTGAATCACATTATTTATTTTTAACCTGTGGTGTGACACTGCAGGGCCACAGCCTCCCTTTCTCCTTTCTAATCCTCTCTCCTGCTAAAGATAGTGCCATCCACGACTCGCCGTACAATTTTTTGGTCGGGGGGGCCAAGAGGTGTGGGGAGTTTGATCCGAGCGTATCGTGGTGCGCGTGAGCACTAGTAGGAAATTTGTACGTATCGACAGCACAGCACCACAACACTAGCGAAAGTATACATACCTACTTGCACTGTAAGCGATTAGGAAAAAGAGTGGGCGCGTTTTCGTTTCGTTCAAGCTTATCCCGCCATCTTTGCATGGGTCAGCCACGATGTCGCTAGACATTTTCCCATATTGTGAATCACATGTAGTTTATTAATATTTGTAACTATTTTTGGTAGTAGCTATCGCAACAAACAGAAATGAACTTCTTATATAATACTTAGGCTGATGATATCAAGGTTCACAAAACTATCCGAAGCATAACTGATACACACCAGTTGCAAGCTGATTTGAATAGATTTGAAGAATACTGTAGACGTAACATAGGTATGTTACGTCTACAGTATTCCATTTCGAAACATTCAATGCAAGTAGGTACTTGGGCATTGAATGTTTCGAAATGTTTTCACAGGATTTTTACACGCTGGAAGTTTATAAATACCTAATTGATTCCACATACAAACTTTGCAACATCAATACCTATAGGCAAAGTCAATAGTATTAGGGATCTTGGTGTTATACAAGATAGCAAGCTATTCTTCGATCAGCATATTGATAGCATAGTAAATAAGGCGTCTAAAGCACTTGGTTTCATAATGAGGCCCTCAACATGTTTTCGATCACTACCTAAAGTCGATCAAAGGCCTGTATTGTTCGTTCGTACACAGCCACCTTGAGTATGCATCACAAGTTTGGAACCCTCAATACGGGATCTATAAGTCTCGTATTGAGGGCATCCAAAGAAAGTTTCTAAACTAAAATACTTTGATATGAAATCAACAGATAGGTACTGACTGTTCGGGACTGCGACAGCGACCACTTTTACATGTACATACGCAAAATACGCGCTTAGTCGTGGAGTTGCGGACACCGGCCCGTCATACTACTACTACTACTACTACCTTATGAGAGAACTAATTATAGGCGTAATTCGTACTTTATGAGAGCTAGTCGCAGTTTTAACGAAATTTCATTTGAAGATGGCATTGACCTTTTCTGCACCAATGCAAGCACAGTAAGAAAGCTCCTAGCATAGTCATTTTTTGATTAGGATTGAACGTAATTAGCCAATACTGAGAAAATGAAGAAACTAATGATATACCAATATACTGTGATGATGAGGTTGTAATCATTTTGTATTTATCTGTGGAGGCCTGTAATAAGCAATTTAATTATTAGTCTGTAAGCTTTCCTAAAATAAAATAAATAAAGACAAAAGGTTTAATTTAAAATGATGAAAATACGCGCGTCAAATGCGCGAATACGCGCTGCAAAAGCAAATGGTGCTTCTTTTTCAAGTTTAGCAAACAACTTTGTGTGCATAAACCCTTATACCAAATAATTTATGAAACATGTCGAAAGTACTTTGTTATCAGCCTCATTACTATAGGAACACTTAATGAAGTTGTTATCACAATAATCATAATCAATGACTGGTCACTTCAGTTGAAAAAGCGAAAGATAACAGGATTTTTTTGTACCATGGTAACGCATGTGATAATAAGCGTTACGCAGGTATCAAATAATCCAGATCCCATATCAAATATTTTGAAGTATTAATACAATCATTTCATTGCGAAAAAAGGATGGAGCTATTGATCATGTATAGCTCTATCTCTTTTGCACTGCAACAATGATTAATATTTCATAATACAGGCCGGGCAGTCTGTTGCAAACCACGGTTGTGGACACACACCTACTGATAGCCATGGCAAATAAACTGAAACTTATTTTATATAATCCTGTGCGCAAAGTGATCAAACACACATTAAACAGCTGTATTATAACAAATGAAAATCCAGATGTCAAGGTTCATGACAATTTGTCATTCAGTGCTCGGATCATTCTGTACATGATTCTTCTGTGGAATAATATTATTTACCACTCCAGGGCATCAGTTCAAGCCATTCGTAATACATTTCATAGGTTGTAAGCTTCTTGTAAAATTTTATTTAGTAAAATAATGTCAAAAACTTTTGCTATTTCTTACCGCAGCATCCTTTAGGTGATAGTATCCCTGCGTTTCAACATTTAATGCACAGAACCCAGAACAAAATGTTCCTCCTTCTCCGTTAAGAACCAGGACTTTGGCTTCTTCATCTTTTTCAAATGCCTCAATGGCTGTGGTAATTTCTTGAAGAGTGGGTACATCTAAGCTATTACGTGTAGTTTGCCGGTCTATGTTTAATGTTGTTACAGGTCCATGTTTTTCAATTATAATATCTGCAATGGGTTTATTTGTACAGTGATGTGGATATCAAATGTTAAGTTTATTTAAATTTTGTTTTTATACAATGGTTTAGATTTGTAATTTAGAATAGTTAGTAAATAGTTACTCGGTCAGTATGGTGCTCAGTAGAAATATAAACTGCTGGAATATTGTGCAGAAGAGTAGTCATTTTTGTTTGCCCCTTGACATAGATGTAAATCACCATTATTTTGTAAATAGTTACACTTATAATTTATAATTATAACCTTACTTTTTTTTATATTCGCCGGTTCCTTGGCCTGAGAATCAATGGAACAAAATCGTACTGCATACTGTCGTATGGGTAAATTAGTAGCAGTCAGTAACCTATGCAGAATAACTCTCATTTTTCCAGAAATTCAAAAGATTGAAATCAAAACAATGATTAGACGGCCAACAACAACTAGACTTCTTTTTCATCCACAGATTATTATATTACTTTACTCTATGGAGATTACAACACAGATTACATTACTATCTTTTCTAGATAGTAATAGTAACCATTAAACTTTTCAACGCTCTTCGTTTCATGAAAATTGTAAGTTGGCAACATCAATGTGTCAAATGTCATTGTCAAAGTCAAAATACAACAAAATCATCCTCTGACCTCTTGTTGGGCTTGCTTGTTGGTTGAATTATCTTGACAAATTCTCTTAGTACACGTGTACCTACTCACCATTTTTTAGATAGTTTCATCATTAGTATCTATTTATGGTAAAACGATCGCCGAGTGTTGTGGTTTGTGGTCTAAGTATTGTGCAAATTCCTTGTATTCTAATTTATTAATCGTGACCCAGTTGTTTGTGTTTACATACATAAAAGGAGCCAAAAAAAAACTAAAAATGACTGAATTTAAGGAATGGTACAATAGTGTACCATTTTTCACTCGTTATTGGTTGACTCTGACGATGGGGTTCAGTCTATTAGGCCGATTCGGACTGCTTAACTATCACTACTTAGTGCTCGACTTTTATCCTATAATGAATCAGTTCCAGGTATGAAATTATTTTTTCTGTTTGTATTATTTACTTCTAAAGTATCCTTACAAAATTATGAGATTATTGTGGTATTTCTTCCTTATTTAACAGATATGGCGACCATTGACAGCGTTATTCTTCTACCCAATAAGTCCAAGCACAGGGTTCCACTTCCTCATCAACTGCTACTTCCTGTACAACTACTCGCAGAGGCTTGAGACAGGCATGTTTGCAGGCAAGCCTGCAGACTACTTCTATATGTTACTTTTCAACTGGGCATGCAGTGTGCTCATTGGACTGCTTGTTGGTTTGCCGGTGAGTAATTAAATCTATACTAACTATATATACTTATAAAATAACGCTGAAGAGTTTGTTTGAACAGTCTGATTTCCGGTACTTCTGGTCCGTTTCTGAAAGTGCTATAGGCTATATTTTATTATCAAGAAATTAGGGATTGGTTAGAATAATCATGTGTACAAAGTTGCAGGAAAAGTAAGATGAAATTATATTCCTTGTTATAACATTAGACAAACAGTAGCCAAATAACTATAGCTATTTTACCTTGTTGAAATAACTGCAGTTTTATGATATATTTTTAATGTAAATGGCAAATAGTTTATATTGCTCTGTATTTATTGTGAAATAATTAAGATTATTACAAATACATCAATGATACATGAATGGGCAGCAGCATTCTCTGTGCCTTTGTAACAACCATACTGCGATCGCCAACCCGCCTGCCAAGCGTGGCGATTATGGCAAAACCCCCCCCTTTGGTGGAGGCCTATGTCCAGCAGTGGGCGTCTTTAGGCTGAGATGATGATGACAAATACATCGGTCACCTCCAAAGTCGTCGACACAATCTGTCCACGCAACTGCCTTGCAGAACGGTTGCCAGAGCTGAATCGCCTGTGTGTGCCTTAAAGACGCTCAATATCTTCCTGATGGCCAACATTGAATGTGATGTGTTTGCGGACGAATAGAGTAAAATTAAGCGCGTTTGTCTGATGTTCTGTGAGAAACAATATGCGAGGGTATCCACTGTTCCATGTTAGTAAGTAGTGAATAATTGTTTAAGACACAATTGTCTGCATTGTATAGTTTTAATATTGATATTTTATAGAGTTTATATGTTAATTGATGTAATTGGTATTATACCATATTAATTAACGATAAATATACATGCCAGCATATAAATAATGATAGTGTTATAACAATACTTGTCTTATGTTATGATGAATGGAATGGAGTTTGTTGTTATCAAATAACAAAGTACAAAAAAACTGCAACTGAAAACTGTTACCCAGTAAACTATACATACCAAGGGCGTCACCAAGGGGGTGGAAGGAGAGGCAGTTGCCGTACCCTAGAGATTACGAGTACAAGTGAATTTTTCAACACATAAGTTGAAAGTCTACGACAAATGGTCCACGCGTTGATCACCATTGATGTGTTGAAAAATTTACTCTTATGTAACACAAAATAAAGCGTACATTTTAATGCCATAATGTGAGTTGAGTTGGAGTCAAGTCGACGTTGAGTTGGTGTAATGTGCTATGACCTTTAGCCATCTTTATGACATAATCGATAACGCACCTTTTACAATACACACAAGCGGGGAAGGCATCGGTCTTTCTGTTGATGACGCTAACCTATTTTATCATCCACACTTAATTTTGCAGTTATGGGAATCCTAAATTTAAAATGTTAATTATTATATTTTTAAATTAATTAGAATAAAATATTTATAAAATATAAAAATTTAACACAATAAAGAAGAGGGGGGGGGCATTGCCGTTAACTATGCTCACAAGGCTGGCAGCATTGTCAAGTTCGCAGGATTATGATACTGTATGGCAATGCTGATTCCTTGGCTAAAGAATAGGGCAGCCCTTTGGTCATGTGAAGAGTAAAGTTTTATTAAGAACAAACAAATTTTAAAAGTCCTACTTGTACAAGCCTTTTGCCTGAGCTAATTTTGTAATTTATTCATTTATTTGCCAGAACCTGAATGATGTCTTAGCAATGTAACAATGGCTTATTTACATCAATATTGTATTACAAAGCTCATGCCATAATACGTGATTTATAAAGTATGATTTAAATAGACAACTTAAAAAAATATTCTCATCTTCCAGATCCTCATGGACCCAATGGTCCTCTCGGTGCTGTACGTATGGTGTCAGCTCAACAAGGACGTGATCGTATCGTTCTGGTTCGGCACGAGATTCAAAGCGATGTACCTGCCGTGGGTGCTGCTCGCTTTCAACCTCGTTATTAGCGGCGGGTGAGTCATTTTCAAACATATTTTAACCTTTTGCTCCCAACAGTCATGTATAGATGACAAACCAAAATGTGTCCAGCAGCACGCCACAAACACAACTACATAACAGACTTTTAAACGTAATTCCATAGGCTAATAATTCGTAGTTTGCCACCGCGGCGAGGGCACGGGTTTTGACGTGGCGGTAAAAGGCTTATTACACTAAACAATTTGTAGAAAATCTTTTTACGAACCAAAATTTTTAGCTAGTGATCACGCTACACTAAATTGAATTCTAAACTGGACCAATTTAGAATTCAATTTAGTAAACCACCGATTGACACTAAATCGGATCCAATCTGTTCTAACTGCGATTACACCTGCCGATTTCCTAAATAGATTTTCTACAAATTGTATAGTGTAATAAGCCTTTTAAAAGGTTAATGAACCTGTAACCATGCATCAAACCTTCACACCAACGCAGGCACAATGTATGTCGGGTGGGTGGTTATTGGGTTTTTCTATTAGGAATTTCCCAGCAGCATCCCGGAGTTTGGAAGTTGACGGTGTAACACCCCCGAACCTCCGAAAGCACGTAAAGCCGTTGGCCCTGCGCCTGATATCTCTCCGGTCGTGTCGGGTGCCCGTCCCATAGGACTATGAGAGTGACGGATGAGGGAGTGCACCTGTGTTTTTGAGATATTATAGTGCATAAATTTATGCCACTTGTGTACTATAATATTTCCTGCATACTCGGCTAGACTTCATTGTGATTGGCCACCGTGACCGAAATTCAGTCGGGAGAATTATTATCGAAGTGTGTCCACAATTCCACGTCCCAGCACGTCTACGCATATTTTGCGTACTGAACACTGCCGCCTTTGAGATGTTTTGTTTTCATTTTTAATATGGACAGTCACAGTGTGTAGATGGGAAAAGTCCCATCTCATGGACAAGTGCATCTCAAAATTGTCCGAAAGATGGTTAACCATTTTATTCCGCGACTGCACAGGTATCAAAATAGGTGCTGCCGTGATAGGGTATTTTACTCCATACGAGAAAAAAACTATAAATATGTTATTGAGACAGTTTAGGCATAAAGCAGTCGGAAAATGTAAGTTTTAGTTCATAAAATAACAAAACAAATATTCAAATTCAATTCAAAGTTTTCAGTACTTTTAATCTGTTATAAAACACCGTGAAATAGTAGCGGCCATATTATTACGCCGTACGGCTGTGTAAACAAAAAATTGTGAACTGTCAGTCAACCGATTGGCGTAATATAGGCTTTGTACTTTTATTATTTTCGTAACCAACGTAATTTTTTAATTATTACACCTATTACAAAATATGCTTATAATTATTTTTAAATGATATACAATTATCATATTTAATATGAGCTCATTTGATACAAACGAACTGACGTCATTTACGCTAAGCAATATGGCGTCCAGTAAAAGGCGTTTTCGTCAAACTACGAGCGAAATTTGAAAACTTAAAGTTTAGATGCATTTTTATGGCACTTATCGATTGAATAAAAATTTTGTGTTTTTTTTTTGGTGGCATATTAGTACTTCAGAATTTCATTGAGACACTTTTCAAAAATGGGTGTAATACCCTATTCTGTCAAGGGTCCGTGACCTATGGTAATTCAGAAAAGCAAGGTTCTCTTTCATATTTAAAAGAGTAACCATTATTGCACTTGCTCAGTATCTAAAGTACAACGCATTACAATATACGCATCAGTAGGACGAAATTAACATTAATTATTTTTTTGTACTCAAATATTAAATACATTGTTATCGCAAATGCCTAATGTTGTGGACGATAGTGTCGCAACGCTTTCATTTGCATATTATAGTTTATATGTTTGAACGAACTAAACTCCGTAGCTACTGGTCTGATTCTGAAAATTCAGTACCTAATAGGAAGCAACGTTTTTATCAAATTGGCGTATTTATGCAAATATGCCTTATTTCGATAATATCCACTTTATTGTAATATCTATAGGGTACACTTTGTATTATCCAGATATTAATGCGAATATTTGCACACATACGCCATGTGAAGTGCCAGCATTAGAATAAAACAGAATAATAGTTATTTGCTTAAAAACATGGTATATAAAGATGATGAAATACAAAAAAAATACAAGAGCGTACCTACATGTTTAACAGCGTGCATTTTTTTACAAGCATATTTAACATTCATTGTCGAAGAAGTCTTTCACACTAAAAACTATGACTACACAACCATAAATAAAATGTATTTTTGAATAACCTCATATGTAAGGTTTTGAGATTACTTGGTATCTTAATATAAATTAGGCCAGTCATATATTATGATACACGGACTGCTCGAGCAGTTAGGCATTGATCAACATACACGGACCGCTCGAGCAGTCATAGTCAACCGCGTGAAGCTGCCATTGATAACTACTTGAGCAGTGGCATGAACTGCTGAACAAGCAAAACATAAAGCGAGCCGGCGGAATGCGCGCGTGACGTGGAATGAAGAGCGTGGGCGGAGAGACTGCTCGAGAGCAGTCGACAGCTCGAGCAGTCAGTGTATGCCTGGCAACTGCTTGACTGCACGATGAAATTTCACCGCGCTGCTGACCGCCCGAAGCAATCACGACTGCTCGAGCGGTTCCGTGTATGACCGGCCTTAGTGTCTTGTATGTCTACAACTTTGATACACAGTAGCTCTATCACGATTCACGAACTACTTACTGTAGCCATACGTGTGTCTATCAATGTTTCATGGTGTATTTTCAAATTAGGCAGGTATGGTCAGCAATGAAAGTCGTTTATCACTTCAGATTTTTAAATCATAATTCTTGAGCAGAAGGAAATACGGACAGGATAGAAAATCAAGATAAAATAAACTCTTGACTATGACCTGAAATACTGTAAAGTATTACTAACATCGTATTTGTTTTTGTGTCTTTTTAGAGGATATGAAAATTGAATAATGTTAATCTACTTTTGTTGCTGACCGTACATGCAGTTACCATGCCATTGTGTGTTATTAATAACACCAGCCTATTATTGTCCTACTGCAGGACAAAGCCCTCTTCTTACACAGAGAAGGCGTGAGCATTAAAACCACGCTTGCTTAAATCGGATTGCTACAAACTTATGTTATTACTAGCCTTTGCCCGCGACTTCGTCCGCGTGAATGTCGGTTACTGCGGCTGCAGACGAAGTCGTGGATTGAAAGTAGCCTATTCCTTTCTTGGGGTTCAAGCTCAGTCTATACAATTTTTTATCAAAATCGGTTCAGTAGTTCAGCCGTGAAAGCAAAACAAACTCACATTTATAATATTAAGTTTTTTTTATTATATTCTATGTAACTATAATTTTTATATCGCAGAGGGGTGATGGAACTGATTGGCATCCTTATCGGTCATCTGGCGTTCTTCCTGCTCTTCAAATACCCTCAGGAATTCGGCGGCCCTGCTCTTCTTACGCCTCCTTCTTTCATGTAAGTACATAGGGAGATAAAACTGACACTTGTCGCCACATGACAGGTGTCATAGTGGCACCGATTCCATACGAAACAGAGCTTAACGCATATCATTTTTCCATCTTCAGAAGACAGATATTCCCCGACACAAGGTACGTGGGAGGTTTCGGCACTGCGCCCCAGGCTAGGGTGCCCACAAGACCGGGGGGCGGAGCTGTGTTCGGAGGACACAACTGGGGCCGCGGACACACTCTCGGAGGCAACTGATCAAAAATCGGAAGAACAAACTTGTCTACACTTTGATGTTAGTTATACGAACGGTGTCCCGGTTTTTAAGGTGTGATTGTGGTGTTACTACGGACTGTTTATGTAGGTAATGTGTATACAGCTTTTGCTTTTTTTCTTTGTTTGTTTATGGTATTTGATTTTGAAGTATGTTTTTTTTAAGTACACTATGATCACTGCTTGGAAATTTCCGATACACAAGAATGTTTACTATAAAGTTAAATAGTGTGAGTTTTTATTTCTGATGTTTGATATATTGACTTTATAGTGGAGTTCTATGATAAGCAGGGTCGGCTGAGGTTATTGCGACTGTGGGGTAATTGTAACTTGGGAACAGTAGAATAACAGTTATTGTATATTTGTCCACATTCCTAAAAAATACCCTAAAGACGCATTTACCCCGCCTGTCCTTACTGGTTTAATAGAATTGGTTGCGCTCATTGAATTGTGTTGGAACGGAAGGAAATACTCGACCCGGGCGCTGTAAAAAGTCCATTGGCCAATGATAAAACACATAATAATAAGTTTTCAATGATCAATCTTTTTTTTTTTTTTGTTTTTCAATCATATACACGGGTTACCAGAGATACTAGAGAATTAGACAAGTTTCATTATTGTGAACTGGTAACTAATGAGTCTATGGTTGACATAAGATTAAAAGTCTACATCAAATTGCAACGGGTAGGGTTATTTCTATGTTAGTTATATTTCTGAAGGCCACCGCCCAGGCTTTTGGACCTCGGGTTGTTTATCAAACTTTTAAAAATAGAATTGACACCGACAACACTAGTGACACTTATAATAAATAGAATATAATAATCTAGCGAGCCCATACAAGGGGTAGGATCTGTATTCTACCTCTTTTGTAAATAAGGCAATAGATGAATGTGAGCCCAATTTTGAAATACGAACATATTTCATTTATGTTGTCTGTGAAAGGGATTTCCCCAACTATTTTTAGCAAAGACGAATTATTTTAATAGGCCAAATAAATTCATGCTAAATGCTATATTTACTAATGTATTTACAACAAATGTATGACTTTTATTTTAGTTTAATCGAAATAGTAATAATAATACCAGCCTATATTGTCCGCCTGCAGGGCAAAACCCTCTTCTCATGCATAGAAGGCACGAGCATTGATCACCATGCTAGCTCAAGGCGGATTGGAAATTTCTGCGTTATATTAATTATTATAACCCCCCCTTTTGGGGGAGGCCTATGTCCAGCAGTGGACGCCTTTCGGCTGAAATGATGATGATGATTAATTATGAGTCGCCAGGTTTCCTCACGTTTTCCTTCACCGATCAGTAATTTCTGAGATAAACTTAGAAAGTACATATGAAACTGAAAAAGTCACATTGGTATAGTACGAGCCACGAGAGATAAGACTTGACACAGACTTGATTTGACTTGCGCAGTACTCGACTTAATGGTCTCTTATCTTTAAATTGAGTACTGCTCAAGTCAAATCAAGTCTGTGCCAAGTCTCATCTTTCGTGGCGCGTACTATACTTGCACGTGCCCAGTTGCGAACTCACAACTTCGTGCATGAGAGGACGCCTTAACCACTGGGCCATCGCCGATTGCGACATTTTTACAAAATAACACAAAAGAGTTGCTTACGCAAAGCTAATCTCAGAGGGCGCCACCGAACTATAACGTAAACACTCATACTCTGTGGTAAACACTATAAGCGCGGTAAAAATCAGAAGTTGCGATATGAGTGTTTTGTTGTAATATATTATTAATATTATTATCAAAAATGTACAATACTTATGCATAATAAATAATATGTACTATTTCCTCATTATAAAAAGAATAGAATTTTGATGCACAGATAAAAATTATTGTCATGTCAATGACACTTTGTTTTTTTAAGTTATATTTCGGTGGCGCCTCTAGCGGAAAATTTGGCAGTAATATTCCTAATTTGTGAAATGTTCCTTATTTGCATAGATGACACAACCAATCAATAAACCTACCTACCAAGGTGACGCCGTAAGTATAAATTGCTATACACAATCTATGAGGGTGCGTTTTCAAAACGCACCTCATAACAATTATATCAATAATTGATAGATTGATTGTGTATAGCAATTTATACTTACGGCGTCACCTTGGTAGGTAGGTAGACATTTGCCAACTAATTTGACAAAATATTAATTGATTTCAAAGCAATTAAAAATCTAATTTTACAGTAAATTGAAAAAAGGTTGGGTTTTCAGGACTAAAAATCAATTGTTTTTTTAGAGAAGTGCTGACTTGCAATTATTGGTAAATGATGTCATTTACCTACCCAATTATATAATATCTAAATACCTACCTTGAAACAATATAAGTAGGTAGGTAGTTATTTTTCTGATAGTCCGACACAACCCTTCTTTTTCTCTCCAGATATATGAAAAAAGGTTCGGAGCAAGAAAAGGTTGTGATCTACCTGACTTCTTGCAACTGATATTGATTAGAACCTCCTTTTAAAAACATTCGTGTAACACATACCTACTAGACAGGGCCTATGTTCAGCGTTGCAGAAATAATTGACGAGCAATGCATAGTATCAATATACATAATAATTATGAGGTACCTCAAAATTGATATAACGATGTTTGTAATCTGAGTATATTAAACGGGAACATTAATATTAAATAATTAATTAACACTACATTAAATACAACAAATATGTGTATTATAACTTACATAAAAATTGATCACCGAATCAGTTGAAAATAGTGTGAATCTCGGAAACTACTGGACCGAATATGAAGTAAAAAGTTTTGTAAAAATTGTAAATGGAAAGTGATAATAAAAAATAATATATGTATCTTGCTCAAGTTTCGTTTCCCATTTTGAACTTCTTATAGATATGTAGCTTTTAGTTATTTTCTTTGTGCATGTATACCTTATTAGTTAACACCAATAACTCCTTGCATTTATTCTGAGATAAATAAAAGACTATAATAATCAATATAAAAATGGGCGTAAGTAAATCGCAAAGGCCTGAAAGACTTCTAGGATAGAGGTTTCTCAAACGAACGTTTAATAATTACTGAATTCGCTAAGGTGGAGGGCCACCCTAGTGCCCACCTTTAGAAATTGTCAAGCACGCGTAATCTGCTGTGTTTTGCTGACTGAATTATCAACAGCCAATCGGATTTCTTGACAATGACATGTGTTTAATTTTGATTGGTTAGGGCCAAGAAGCTTATGATAAAAGTAAAGGCAACACTAAATGCCTAAGTGAAACCAACTGTGGGCAGACTCTCTCTTTCTGAATGCATACATAAGAACGAGACAGTGATATGTGTTTTCTTTATCTTATGTATGCATTCAGAAAGAGAGCGTCTGCCCACAGTTGGTTTCGCTTAGGTGTTCAGAGTATTGCCTTAACCTATAAGCTTCTTAGTTAGGGTGAAAGCGCTAAGGTGACCCGCGAAATTCAAATATACATACGTTTTCTCAGCTCAGTATCTGGTTATAATATTTTATAAAATATACCTATTGATTTCTCTTCACTTTAAAGTCAGCTTTCACAGACCACTGGCCCAACTGCAGAAGTCTTTGTTTAGTACTGTTGTATTGAAAATGCCGATGCTAATTGAAGCGCCGACCTGCCTGTGTTTAGTGATCCCACAATCACAACTGCAACTTACGCCTATTTCTATGATAAAGCATTTTTCATCCCACCATCTCGGAAAGAGTATTTTTAATCTTCAATATCTGAGTGGAAAAGCCGTTTTTATTCTCTAGAGGATAAAGTAAATTTATCTTCAATATCTGAGTGGAAAAGCCGTTTTTATTCTCTAGAGGATAAAGTAAATTGAATTTAGAACATCGTGTGCACTAAGTTTGTGAATTAAAAAAAAACATTAAACCTATTTACTGCTACCTCTATGGTGCCGAATATATCATACAACTTTTTTTTAATTTGTTAAAAACTCAGACTTTGTAAACGTTTTTTTTTTGCATTTAGTCATTTCCTCGCTGAGGTGGAATGAAAAGTTACGTGTTGCACTCGAGTGCAAAGATTTTTCACCTCGTGCTCTTTTGATTCCCTCGCTAACGCTCAGGATTCTAATTTTGAATCACTCGCTGCGCTCGTGATTCAATTTTAGAATCCTTCGCTTGCTCGGTCATCAAAATTGAACACGCGGTTAAAAAGCAACTTTGCACTCTTGTATAACAAATAACTATTACTGGTTTGTTATGAAATCATTTTTACTTACATTACTTTCTTCATCTACCTATTTCATTTAAAAAAGAAGTATCCTGCGGGTAGTAGCGAAACAACCACACCAAACGGATTCAAAAGCGCGCATCATCCTTTTAGTTTTGGGGTGTAGTAGGTAAACCTGTCGTAATTTATCCGACCCATCACTCAATCAATGATACCTTTGAAAATCGCATTAATGAGTGGGGTACGAAAACAACCTTCATTGTGTATTTCACTCTGCGCTTCAAAAGACAAGCAGCAAAAACAACTTTATGTACACAGCAGTAAAGTACCTAGGTACCTAAATATGTAGTTGTTTTTCACATGCAAATAAAGTTGATTTTGCAATACTGGAAAAAACGAGATGAGCCTTTTCTCGGAGCTCTCGGCTAATACACATCAGCATCATGTTTTGCTTCTAACCCAAACTGTCAAATTTTCCCAATTGAATTAGAATTTATTGTTTTGTAATAAAGTTGAAAAACTATCAAAGAAATAGGTATTATAGATGGGATAGGTAGCTTGATATGCGGGCCTCTGTACTCCTTTTTCTATATCTAGGTTGGCTTCCAATATAACCAGAGCATATGAATATATACATACACTAGCTGACCCGACAGACGTTGTCCTGTCCCGATCTACCTACTTACCTGCCTATTTACCTACACCTACCCTACCCTAACCCTTAACATTTAGGGGGATGAAAAATAGATGTTGGCCGATTCTCAGACCTACCCAATATGTACCTACACAAAATTTCATCAGAATCGGTCAAGCAGTTTCGGAGGAGTACGGAAACGAACATTGTGACACGAGAATTTTATATATAAGATAAGTTTTTATATGAATAATTTGTAACTATAATTGCATTGCATTGCATTGTGTAAAAAGATACTTAACCAAGCCGAAAGTTGTATTTTGTTCTTTGTTAGTTTTTGTTCTACGAAAAACGTTGTTTTACGAAAACAAGTTTAAAATGTTATACATACCTACAAGTAACTAAACTTTAAATACTTCCACGATCAATGTAGTGTTGCAAGCACAATTTTTTGTGTGCGTTTTACTACCATAAGGTTGCATTTCCACCAAAGACGTGCGGGGATGTGTTCGATAGTGAGGAATGTGTGAAAGTAGCCAATTACAGCGATAGCTTAGTACAAGTTATGACCATAAAGCAGTGTCATTGGTCATTATCACACACATGCCTCGCTACGCATCCCCGTAGGTAGGTACAACATCTTTTTAAAAGTAATTTCCCAGAAATAATTTTTGCTCAATTTTACCTTACTACCTACTAGTAAACCTACGTAGTTGACGGCTTTGCGATGTGTCTTTTTGCAGTCCTTAAATTTATTTATTTACATGAATACCTACCTAGTCTTTGTTTTTTGACGAGGACGTGTCATAAAAGTAGACTAGATAATATTTCTATAACTGTTTTTAACAATAAAATGTGCGGTTCCAATTTGTCTCGTTTTACTTCTGCTATGGTATACTGTTATATAGTTTTACCATCACTTCACCCCCGATTCACCCACTGCCATGAACGTACCGAGGATAAAATAGATTTTTTATGGTGTGTCCAATGATATTATATTAGAATATCATTGGGTGTGACTACTGACATTACTTATGACATCAGCAATCCCTTTACCAAGTGCAAAGGTAAAAAACTGGCCAAGTGCGTGTCGGACTCGCGCACGAAGGGTTAAACATCGAGCAAAAAATCACGTTAGTTGTATGGGAGCCCCCTTAAATATTTATTTTATTCTATTTTTTGTTATAGCGGCAATAAAAATACGTCATCTGTAAAAATTTCAACTGTCTAGCTATTACGGTTCATGAGATACAGCCTGGTGACAGACAGCCACACAGACAGATGGGAGTCTTACTTATAGGGTTCCGTTTTTACCCATTGGGTATGGAACCCTAAAAATAAAAGGCTCATCTAAATAAACATAATTCACTATATTACACATTCTATACAATAACACATCAATGCTTCTCCTCCTGTTTGTTGGCGGGACCGTGTTCTTTCTCCCACATCGCGATGAACTCCTTCTTGCGTTGTTCACGTCGCTTGAAGTACTCGGGGAAGTGAGCCTTCTCGAGAGGGTGCCAGTAGTCTATGACCCAGTCGGGAGGTTCTACTACACGCTCGTGAGCGACACCGCCCTCGCTTGTGGCGACTGGAAAGAGAAGATTAGTTGTTATAATTAATTACGGGCACGTAAGTTGGCAAGAGATTTTGTAATGGGAGAAGTTCGAGCATGTAAAAATGTATGAAATTGTGCATGCGCGATCTTCCCCCACTACAAAATGTTTTGCCAACTTACGTACCGGTAACTATAGTTTAGTATAGCCGCCACTAAACAGTTTTCGCAACTGCTAGAAACGAATTCCCGACAGGACAAAAACGGTAAATTTTTTTTTCGTCGTTCAGACATACACATACACTCAACAGTCGAATCCAGAACAACTCCCTGTAGACTATACAAATATTTGTTCCGCGCGGTAATCGAACCCGCGGCAGTTTCAGTGCGGCAGCCAATCGTTCAACCTCAGTGCTAACTGTATTGTTAACATATTTCACCAATGAAAATTTTTTAATAGACTTGGACGTAGTTTAGCAAAAAGGACTCAACCCACAAAAAGTCATTTTTGAGTAACCAATGTTTTAAGTTTACATGGTAATTGTCTGCAATGAGGTTGTATTTGGATAACTTGGAATTATTGTCACTTAAGGGCGAAAATTTACTAATATTTTAAGAGTGTAGTGTATTTTCAAAGTTTTTTGGAAAAATGTGGGTTTGAGTTGTTTTTGCAAAATTGGTTTTAACATTATGAAGGAGGTATTTCTTTTAATTTCTCAAAAAGGACCTAAATAACAAAAAGATGAGATAAACTGGTATTTAAATAAAAAAAAGTTTATACATTTATGTCATTCAGATGTACACAACCCGTAAGGTAAAATCACATTGAGAAGTTTGAACACACTGTACATTGTGTTACTAGCTAGGGATTTCTTATGCTGGCACTTCACATGGCGTATTTTTACAAATATTCGCCTTATTTGGATAATACAAAAAGGACTTTATTTCAAAAATCCTAAGGCGAATATTTGCACAAAGGTATACAAGCTTAGTACCAAACTTCAACAAAAAGGGTTAAGTAGTTGTGCCATGGAAGCATAACCAACAAACACTCAAAGTTATTTTCGCATTAATAATATTAGTATAAATAATTTTGAAAATCCAAAAATGACTAGTTTTTGGCCGCGACTTCGTCCGCGTGATTGTCGGTTATTGCGGATGCAGACGAAGTCGCGGATGGCCTATTTCCTTCCCCAGGGTTCACACTATTTTCATACTAAATTTCATCAAAATCGGTTCAGCCGTTTTATCGTGAAAGCGTAATAGACAGAGTTATTTTCGCAATTATAATATTATAAGTAAAATAAGTAATCTATATACATATAATAAAACAGTAACAAAACTGTGTCTGTACATTGAATATATTAAAAAAAAAAATAATTGAGGGGGGTTTAGGAACAGTAACAGAGCACGAATCCAAAAAAAAAATTGTCTGTTTGTCTGTTTGTTTGTACACGCTAATCTTCGGAACTACTGGACGGATTTGAATGATTTTTCTTTTGTTGTATAGGTAAACTTGAACACCTGATGCAGAACCACAACAGACCAGTTGAACTATAAACTATAAGAGATACAAAAATGGTACCATAGCAAAAATTGTTCCACGTGATGAGCATTTTCTGCTGAGAGAATAAATTTGAAGATCTGGAATACCTGATGTGGAACTCCAAGAGCCCAGCTACACCATGACACATATAGGAATGACATCTTAGCAAAAGTTGTTCGGTCTGATGGGCATTTCCTGTCGACTTATAAAAATCGAAGATCAGAAACATCTGATGTGAAAATCAAAGCTATCACTAATTTCACTGTATCTTATAAAATAACATAAGCTGGGAGTACCTCCACGCGGTGAAGGCGGTAACAGTTTAGTACTGATTTTTGATGACGATGGAATATCATTGAAAATTTGACTCTACTGGCCAAAATTCCCATTATTTTATTTTATTTTATCGAATAAATATGCCTTCGGGCTTATGTTATTTGGGTGTTTAATTTCCTTTTCCATTTCTCTTCGTGACACGAAGAGAAAACTGCTCCCCTGCGTTACCGGGTAGGGTACTAGCCGGTAACGCAGGGGAGCAGTCCCTTAGATTTTAATTGATCAGGTATCTTCTTTACAATAAAATTATAACCATGCCTAGAAAGAGGTCAAATCTTTCCCAGTGTTCCAAAGGAGCTAAAAGATTGAGGATCATAAGATCCCAAGAATCTACCGAAGAGCGTCAGGAGAGACTTGATGCTGTTCGAGAACATCAGGCTGCAACTCGCTCCGTGGAAACCTCTTCAGATCGCGAAGCACGCCTGCGTTCTCAGCGTATTTACGCATCTACATCCAGGTCTCTAGAGCCTAGTGAAGAGTATGATGCGCGACTGACCGCTGATCGTGAACGTCATACATTGTCTCGCGAGTCGGAGACGTTCACGGATAGAGAATTGCGCTTGAGTTCTCAGCGTGTAGATACGCTGAGAACTCAAGCGCAATTCTCTATCCGTGAACGTATGCATCTGCTGCGGAACGTGATGCGCGACTGTCCGCTGATCGTGAGCGACATGCGTCTCGGATCGGAAACGTTTACCGACACAGAATCACGCTCGAGTTCTCAGCGTATTCGCACATGTAGATGTGCGAATACGCTGAGAACTCAAGTGTGATTCGTGCATCACGTTCATCATTCGGTTCAAAAGGCCTGTTAGCAGTAACAGGTCTTTTGAACCGAATGATGAACGTGATGCACGACTAACTGCTGATCGAGATTATCATACACTAGCGAGCGACCCGACCCAGCTTCGCATTGGCCTATAGCCTTCCTCGGTAAATGGATTATCCAACACAAAAATATTTTTTTAATTCGAACCAGTAGATCCTGAGATTAGCGCGTTCAACCAAACAAACAAACAAACTTCAGCTTTATAATATTATAGTATAGATTGTCCCGAACACGCACACAACAAAATATTCATAATCAGTTAGAAAGTGACAGAAAAAGAATTGCTGGAGTACGGCATGAAGAGACAGAAGAAGAGCGCAACAAACGTATGAATTCTGATCGACTTCGACATTCTCTGGACAGAATGTCGATACCATCTGAAGAATCGGATGTGTCTCAAGATACCTATAGCCGTAGGTCATGGCGACCTTCCTTGGATTGGTATGGAACGGAGTTCATTTACGTATACTCCTATGATTGACTACGCCACATATTCCGCCATCGGAGGTATGATTCAAAATTGTGCTTTTTGAACGTCTCGAATCATCTCGCGCATCCCGTTGTTTTCCCGTCCCCGGGCTCTTAGAATTCGACATCAGACGTTTCAGATCTTCGATTTTGCCGACCCCGTTGTCGCTGGCATAAGCAAAAGGATCCGCGTACGAAGTCGCGGGCAGAGGCTAGTTATGTAAATAAGTATAAGTATGGATAAAGAGGATGTTATTTTTTTAAAGCCACTTTCTTACGTCATAAAGTAATATTAATTTGTAGGCCGTACATCATACAAATGATGTGTGACAGTAGTGAACTGTAGTCAGGTGAAAATACATGTTATTTGAAGTATAAATGTGTGTCCCATGGTAAAAGGTGTTCCTATTCATGAAAAGTTTGACCCCTTAGAATAAATTATAATAATGATGAATAATTAACTTCTACAAAAACATCAAACTTACATTTTCTTGGAATAGGATGCTGAACTAGGAACAATTCGTGCTCCCCTTCCTTCACCAGTTTTGCCGCTTTAATCATATCGGTTTCCTTGGCATTCTTGTCGAATCTGTCCCGGAGGAGCACCGCCTGATACCGGTATACATTGCTGGAATATACAGAAGTTCGTTTTATTTTTAACATACATTTATATTTAGCTAGGTAACAATTTCTAAAAATATGTAGGTTGGATTCTCAGCAAAGGTGACATTATTTCAAAGTTACTTTTTTTTATATTTTTTTACCAGGATTATTTTCTATAAATTTCCCCAAATTGTTTTATGTGTATAAAAAACAAAGTAAATAAGGGATAAGTGAGGTACCTATGAAGAATCTATAATTCCAAACTAATTTTTTTCAGAATCAGATTCTTGAGCTGCTGTAAGGTGGTAGGTAGCTGGATAGTTGATATCATTGCAGTTATTAAAATACAACTAAGCAAGAGTCTGGGTGTTATTTCTTGTAGTTCCTTATATATTTCTCAGAGACATAACGAGATACTTAAAAACAAAAAGAAATATTTTCCTTTTTTGGTTTTATCACATAACCAAAATGGGTTGTCTTGCTAATGTTAAGAGTGGAGTGGCTAATGATGACAACCAATTTGTAATTTGACTTCTGTTTTCCACTTTTTCTAATTAACTAATACTGGTCGAAAATTAATAAAAGAATTATCTAGGATACTACGAATTATTGAATTAAGTCACTAACACGAAATCAACTGAGTAGGCAATGGTTTAAAAGTTCTTTTAAAATAATAATTTTGTAACCTTTTATGTATTGGACACTTGAAAAATACTTCTGGTGTAGGATTTTCTCAAGGAAAGGATGTAAAAATAAAAAAGTATCTGAAAAAAAGGTATAAATTGTGGTTATGTTTGTAAGAATTACGTAACAGGGAAAACAAACACAACGATAGAATATTTATTGAATTAAGTATTTAGTAGACCTTACCGTCTATCGTAGAACGCCTCCAAATTGCGTAAAGCCCTTTTGTAAAGCGAGCAAACCTTTTGAGCGTGTGTTTTTACACCAAGCAATGGAAGGCTCGCCATTTTCGTTGTTTTGCTACAACAATGACATCTGTCAATAATGTCTGCTGAATGAATGTCATTGTCAATAAAAGATTAATAGCAATGTCACAAAACCAAAAACTTTTTTTTTTATAAATTTGTTCCTGACGGAATAGGCTAAGGTCTGAGACCATACTGCCTAGTCATCAGACTTTTTCTTGAGTAGGGTAGATCCAGTTCAATAAACCAAAAACTATAAGATTAAGCCATGAAGCTGTACATTTACCTATATCTTCATCAAGAAGCTTATAGATAAAAGTGGAGGCAACACTCTAAATACCTAAGTGAAGCCAACTGTGGGCAGACGCTCTCTTTCTGAATGCATACATAAGATAAAGAAAACCCATATCACTGTCTCGTTCTTATGTATGCATTCAGAAAGAGAGCATCAGCCCACAGTTGGTTTCAAGCCTTTGTTCCAAGTGTTGGCTCCATTTATACCTATTTCTTCATGATCTTCATGGATTAAGCAGTTAAGCATAAGCACTAATCATCTACGGTAGACCAAGGAAATTGCAATAGAGGTTATTTTATACTGAATAGAGGTTATGTTTTACTTATATTTTATGTGTTACTGTTACAGATGATGATAAAAAATTTTTAGCAATAGCGAATTTTGGAAATTTCTATTTTGGTCTTTTACGTTTACATGCTAAATTCATGTAGTGACTGTATACTATCCAAATAAATGTATATACCTTTATACAAATTCACAATATAAGACTTACTTAATTATTCTGATTCCAATATTATTAGGTAGGTAGGTACCTATCACCTTGGGTCGCCAACGCTACTAGGTATATAATATAGTATCCTATATTCGAGGCCCGATTATTATATTTTTGTAAAAAGGATATAGTAGTACCATATAAAATTAAATTCAAATATCAACTCGATTATGATAAGTTATTCCAATATTGTAAAGTCATAAATGTATTTGATAAAGTGAAATTAGCTGTTGCCTCTGATTACTGTGAACGCAATATGAGTAAGCTGCAAAAAATAAGTAGACCTAATTTTGTTCGTAACCGGTCGTACTTGCCTCTGTATAAACTGCCGAAAGTGAACAATGAGTACGGTAGAAGGGTCTGGACGTACGCTTTTCCAAGCATTCTGAATAAATTGCCTAAGGAAATAACCAAAAAATTAGAAAATAAGAAACCTCGACAAGTAAAAAACATCTTAAAAACCTATTTTACAGTTAAAAACTCGGAAGCCGGCGTACGTGTGGATCCACTATCAGACAAAGACCTGCCATGTGTGTGAGCAACATAATACTAAGTCGTGATCAATAGCGCACATAATCTTACTTATATAGATTGAGCGTTATTCTCTAAATGATGTATATTCCATGCACCGTGCATGATGCACGTTATCTATATCTATACATATAATAAAACAGTAACAAAACTGTGTCTGTACATTGAATATATTAAAAAAAAAAAATTGAGGGGGGCTTAGGAACAGTAATAGAGCACGAATCCAAAAAAAAAATTCTGTCTGTTTGTCTGTTTGTTTGAACACGCTAATCTTCGGAACTACTGGGTGGATTTGAATGATTTTTCTTTTGTTGTATAGGTGTTAAGTCTGGGCAACATATAGGCTTAATTTATCTTGGAAACTTGAACACCTGATGCAGAACCGCAACAGACCAGCTGAACTGTAAGAGATACAAAAATGGTACCATAGCGAAAATTGTTCCACGTGATGAGCATTTTCTGCTGAGAGAATAAATTTGAAGATCTGGAATACCTGATGTGGAACTCAAAGAGCCCAGCTACACCATGACACATATAAGAATGACGTCTTAGCAAAAGTTGTTCGGTCTGATGGGCATTTCCTGTTGACTTATAAAAATCGAAGATCACACCCTGATGTGAAAATCAAAGCTATCACTAACTTCACTGTATCTTATAAAATAACATAAGCTGGGAGTACCTCCACGCAGTGAAGGCGGTAACAGTTTAGGACTGATTTTTGATGACGATGGTATATCATTGAAAATTTGACTCTACTGGCCAAAATTCCCATTAATTTTTTTATTTTATCGAATAAATATGCCTTCGGGCTTATGTTATTTGGGTGTTTAATTTCCTTTTCCATTTATCTTCGTGACACGGTAGCCTACCCGGTAACGCAGGGGTGCAGTCACTTAGATTTTAATTGATCAGGTATCTTCTTTACAATAAAACTATAACCATGCCTAGACAGAGGTCAAATCTTTCCCAATGTTCCAAAGGAGCTAAAAGATTGAGGATCATAAGATCCCAAGAATCTACCGAAGAGCGTCAGGAGAGACTTGATGCTATTCGAGAACATTAGGCTGCAACTCGCTCCGTGGAAACCTCTTCAGATCGCGAAGCACGCCTGCGTTCTCAGCGTATTTACGCATCTACATCCAGGTCTCTAGAGCCCAGTGAAGAGTATGATGCGCGACTGACCGCTGATCGTAAACGTCATACTTACATTGTCTCGCGAGTCGGAGACGTTCACGCATAGAGAATTGCGCTTGAGTTCTCAGCGTATCTACGCATCTGCTGCGGAACGTGATGCGCGACTGTCCGCTGATCGTGAGCGACATGCATTGTTTCGCGAATCGGAAATGTTTACCTAAACAGAATCACGCTTGAGTTCTCAGCGTATTCGCATGTGCGAATACGCTGAGAACTAAAGCGCAAGATGTCTACTAACAGGTCTTTTGAACCGAATGATGAACGTGATGCACGACTAACTGCTGATCGAGATTATCATACACTAGCGACCCGACCCAGCTTCGCATTGGCCTGTAGCCTTCCTCGGTAAATGGACTATCCAACACAAAAATATTTTTTTAATTCGAACCAGTAGATCCTGAGATTAGCGCGTTCAACCAAACAAACAAACAAACTTCAGCCTTATAATATTATAATATAGATTGTCCCGAACACGCACACAACAAAATATTCATAATCAGTTAGAAAGTGACAGAAAAAGAATTGCTGGAGTACAGCATGAAGAGACAGAAGAAGAGCGCAACGAACGTATGAATTCTGATCGACTTCGACATTCTCTGGACAGAATGTCGATATCATCTGAAGAATCGGATGTGTCTCAAGATATAGCCGTAGGTCATGGCGACCTTCCCTGGGTTGGTAAGGAACGGAGTTCATTTGCGTATACTCCTATGATTGACTACGCCACATATTCCGCCATCGGAGGTATGATTCAAAATTGTGCTTTTTGAACGTCTCGAATCATCTCGCGCATCCCGCTGTTTTCCCGTCCCCGGGCTCTTAGAATTCGACATCAGACGTTTCAGATCTTTGATTTTGCCGACCACGTTGTCGCTGGCATAAGCAACAGGATCCGCGTACGAAGTCGCGGGCAGAAGCTAGTTTTAAAATAAATAGTTATTTTTTTTTTTTTTTAGGCGAAACTACTATATTTTAAAGGCATCAAACTCTACGCAATAATATTCATTTCAAAATGTGTAAACGTAAAAAGAAACGTCAATATCTATTTCTTAACGATCCTGAAATGTCAAGTTGACTGTTACGTTCAATAATTCACTTTGAGTTTGAAAGATTGGCATTTTCGATTTTCGCGCTCTCAATTTTGTGTTTTGTACCTAAGTTACCTTCTTTATCTTTACACATATTTTACAGATAAAATCATTTCTTCTCTCAATTCCGGCAACATCCGCCTATACAGAGCGTATATTTTCTGTAATTAATAACAAATGGCGAGATGAGCTCAATATAGCAAGTCTAAAATTAGAGCAGTATTTTGTAATTTAAATTGCAGTAGTAGCTATGAGCCTTCCTTAAAAATAAAAAAGGCTAAAAGTAGCAAAAAATATTCTTTTAAGTAATAAAGTACCTATTTTGGAACCTTCTTTTTTCTCATCTTTCCGTTATTTACTATATTTTTATGGGTAATCACATAGACATAGAATTAATCATTTTACTACTACTATTTTTGACCGTCAAAGAGTTGGCAACCCTACATCACCATACGTCTAGCAATAACAGAAAACCTTGAAACATGGACAATACTCTTTGCATGGACAAAGGGACAAAGATTCGTACACATCTGTTACAAGGTTCCATGCACGCTACCAAATGGAACAAGTACCCATTGGCAGTAGATAATATACGCATCTGCTCCATCCGCTAAATAATCTGTCACTTGAAAATTGCAAACGATTTAAGCTGAAGGTTTTTTGTAATTTATGATGTGGTTACAACATCACTCGTCGTCTGCCTGCACTGTCATTGATTTTTCAGTACTAGTTACGCAGCCTCAGCTTAAGCACGTACAAACATCACCATAAAGAAAGAAGCAACGTTTTTTTTTCTGTTGTTAAAATAAATGCAGAATAAGTTTGTATTTTTGATTTTTGCCAGTCGTGTTCTGTAACCAATGGCCCATCCATACATACCCAACTTTGAGTATAAAGAGCTAAAAACTTTTAAATTCAATACTTTATTAAAAAAAACTTTTCAATTAAAAAACTTTTATAATCCTTATCCATACTTATATAATAAACGTGAAAGTAACTCTGTCTGTTACGCTTTCAAGATGAAACGGCTGAACTAATTTTAAACAACTTTTATAATCCTTATCCATACTTATATTATAAATGCGAAAGTAACTCTGTCTTTTCTTTTCTTTCAAGATGAAACTGCTGAATTGATTTTGATGATATTTTTCGATCTGCATCCGCGATAACCGACATTCACGGGGGCGAAGTCACGGTCAAAAGTTACTCTGACATAAAGAGCTGCTCAATCAATGATACGAAGACTGAATCTATTAGACGTTGACTCATTGCAAATAACATCGTGATTGGCAAAATCTATAAATTTACCTACGATTAGTGGCCCAGAAGAGTCAAGGGTCTTCATGACTCTGGTGAACTTACTTCGGGTATTTGGGACTAACCTCTTGTTAGGACAGTTGACTGTTAATGTTATTTAACGGTCCACGCTTATGCCTTGGCTTTTCGGCCACAAATTCCTCACAATTAAGTACCTATTTCATAACTATATTATTACCTATATATTAACTAGAGAGCGCAATCAAAATGACACACCTCTGCTTTCCCTTTCGGATAATAAAGGCGTGATGGTTTTAATTTTGGAATAAGTATTATTTTATTTTTAAGTAGCGACCCGGCCCGGGTTCGCACGGGTATTATCGTCATTTTTTTTCAACCAATTTGCTTATACACCTATCAATTCATTGATTCACGAGGAAGATATAACGCTTAGATCTTTTAAACTTCGCAACGGATTTTAATATGGATTTCATCAGATCAGAGTGCTGATCTGATGAAATCCATATTCAAATCCTCTGATCTGATGAAATCCATATTAAAATCCGTTGCGAAGTTTAAAAGATCTAAGCGATCTAAGCGTTTACAGACATCGGGAGCGTCTTATAAGACGTTTCAGATTTTAGAGAGCACAAATAAATATGTTTTTTTTACGCATCTGGCTAGTCATCTGCGTAAAGGTAACAAACATCGACCAGTACCTAAATTATAAAGAACTCTGCTGCTGCTGAATTTCCTTTATTGTCGATGTCGCAATTGGCCTGGCCTAGCCTTGAAGAAATTTAAAATTAATGATTGATAAATATACAGGATGCAAGTTCCAGAGTCTTTGTAGAAAATAATGTAATAGTACAGTACGGTCAACAACCAACACCAACCACAACCAGTCTTGCCAAGGGGTATCGTGTTACCCTGGGTCGTGGAGGGCCGATAAGCAGTCGCTCCATGTAAAATACTGGTATTCAGCTGCATCCGGTTAGACTGGAATTCGACCCCAATAAAGTTAGGAAAAAGGCTAGGCTAGTAGATGATGATGACGGTACGGTCAATACCTTACTATTAATTGAACATAATGTTAATAGATTAAAAAAAATATTAAAGAAATAAAAAAAGTCCTGTTAAAATACCATAGGTGCATACCTACCTACTGAAATCTAAAAAGCGTATTATTATTGTATTTCTAAGTAGGTCGTACATACCCGAACAATCACGTTCTATAGGACCTACTTAGAAATTACAATATTAGGTTTTTGCAAGCGTAATTTGGGACGCCCTGCGGTGGACCGACGATTTGAAGAAAATGGCTGAAAGCGGATGGATGCTGGCTGCCCAAGACTGGGTTGGTCGGCGATTTTCGGGGGAGGCCTACGTTCGGCAGTAGGCTGTGATGATGAGAAAACAACACAAAGAAAAGTCGATCCTTCCACTACTGAGCAACAAAGAAGTAAAAAAAAAAAGATTGAACATCCAAATAACCTTTTATTGCGACGTATCCAGTAATCTGAACACTGACGATTGAATTATTGCAATACAATTATATCAAAATGCAATCACGAACAAAATGTACACCGACATCAAATCGGGGTCAAAGAAAGTTAGGGAAACCGCCGCGTAGAGATGACCAATCGATGAGAACCGGTCGCGACAGTCGACCAATCACAGAAATCGCGCCATCCTTTTGAAAATGGAACACTGATCCCAGTTCATAGTTCGAAAAGGTTTTTAATGCGTCGACAATGCTGTAATTTTTTATTAGGTTTTATATAGGTGGTGGTTGCGTTTATTTCGACTAGATCAACTGGTTCGCACAGTAAACATCGCGTACAGTGTTGTACTTAACTCAGTGTTGAAGCGACACTCGGTGCGGTGGGTACAGCCATCGCACGAATTTTAAATTACGAATAACTTTTTTTTTGTTTTCTTAACTTTGTTTGTGATAACTGCAGTGAAATTTTTGATTAAAATTGATCAATCAGTGAAAAATCCTTTGTGGAAAATTTGACCCTTGGCTCCAGTTGGAATTTCCTGTGCTCTTCGTATTTCAGGTAAGTTTCTTTTTTAATTTAATTTACTATCACAGGTGTGAAAGTGTTGATGTTAATATGTACCTACATACATCGGTCTTGGAAGATCTAATTAATTATATAAATAATTATATTTACCTAAACCGAATTAAAAGTGTGATTTTGTTGTTACCAGAGTTACCTCATTGGGCAGATTCTGAAAGCTCGAATCTGCGGTACCTACTAGGTTCCATATCCAGGTAGGGTAACCATAATTTTGGTAAAAAATATGGTCCCCAAAGTCTGACTAATGGGTATTTAGGGCACATAGGATCTGTCACGTTACGTTCACGTACCATTGTAAGTAAACCATTAACCAACGCGGCAACGCCATGAAAAAAAACAGAGAAAATTATTTTGTTAGGGCACTTTAATGAACCAGTCTTTAGAACTTCAAGAGAACAGATATTCATTCCTTTACCGCAGAACCCGAAAACGTTAACCTGGCCGTGGCCCAATATAGACCCAAAGTACAACAGTATCTACACACGTCTATCGTGGTGTTAAACACCCAGAACACACCTATACTTACCTAGGTTGGTAAGTATTGGTACCGACCTCATTAAAATGTTCCAAAGGCTATTGGGCCCATTATTACATGTATTGTACAGTAATAATTGGACTTCCAATGTCGCAACCACTTGATTGCGAGCGCAGACCTTCGAAATAAAAGTAAAGCGTAATGTAAACTTGATGTAAAAGTGAGCGATCAAGGTTTACCAGTTAGGGTACCTGCCTCTACCTACCTTACGTTCCTATAGTAGGTAGGTAGGCACCTACTGACCTTTATAAGAAAGTTCAAGCCAAACTTTTAAGGTTGACTTCCTGCTCAATGGTTTTCCTGTTTCTTTTTTAACCTTTTTGGTGTAATTGGCTGACTGCGATCGATGCGTAAAGTCTCTTACTCACCAGGAGCTTAATTGTAGGTTAATAATTCGCCTTATTCTCCGCAATCTTTGATGTAGCCTAGTCCACGAATCTCTCCTGAAACCCCCCGACGAAGACCCTAGGTCAGTCCTAGGATTGTTTTGTAAAAGGTGGTGGTAGGTAGGGCCCATTAACTGTTACATTACAGGAATGCTCCTGGACAGGGAACTCCTGTAAATTAATGTAAACGTATGTAGATTATTTTCTTTAAAAATGTGTGCTAAACTTATCTTACTAAATAGAAAAGTGCAACACTACAAAAAAACTAACTTCGTTTCTCTATTTCTTTCTGGAAAGCCAACCAGTGTGCAGCCAAGCAGCAAAGCATGTCTTTGGTGTCAAAAAAAACTGGGCCTGTTCTGATTCTTGTAAACTATGTCTAAATTCATTTTTCTTGTTAAAACTTGAGGCTTGAGAGTGAAACTTCTTTCATTATGTTACTTTCGTTCGTGGGAGCTAAGCAGGTACTTGCTTACCTACTTTTAAATCATTTTTATTGTTTCTTTCTTGTGAATGTTTCAACTAGATAGCTACTAAAAATAGTTTACTGTTGCAGAATTTAATCTGAAAACACGGCAATACCTCGTCTTGTTTACATTTTACATAATATCGTTTACACAATGCGATTTTTTTTTGTTTACATGTTTCTAGTGTCTAGTCAGTCTAGAGTTCTAGACCAAAGAATTATTAATACCTATAATATTTACTTATCTGTCGCTTATTATATTTATAAGGAAAACTAGCTGCTCCATAAAAAAATGCCGTGCATTAGGAGGTCAACATATATTGTATGGAGTTCCAGTACATGTTGTTTATTTCGGGGTGTTGGATGTGGTCTAAAATCATGTACGAATCTATGACTTGTGCGTCTATTTCACTCCCACATTGCAGAATGCTACGGCCACAGGTGTCTTATTGATGTATGCGATTTATGACGAAATGCTCTGGCCAGATCGATAGTTAAAAAAATATTGCTGTTTAAAAATGACAATCAATCAATCTTTATTTGTGAACACAGGTGTTACAAAAGGTCTTGATTGATTGATTGATTAAAAATGTCGCGATGATTCAGGTGAACTAGATGCAACAAATAAACAGAAAGCATACGAAGTGTGGCCAACCGCACGAACTTTGTCGTGTTTAAACCCTTTGATGTGCTGCAATTTACCGACAGTCGAGCGAAGGGTATTCGAGTTCGCCTGATTGATTCACAATGTGACAAATTGCTTGTCCAGATGTGGCACAAATAACAACGCAATTTTTTGCCACAATGTAGCCGTACCATTAGTAAGTACAACAGCACATAGATAGGTCCTTGAATTAATTTTACTCGTTGATCCCTGATCCCTGAATTATCTTTAATCGGGGCATCAGTCTGGGAATCAATGCTCGTTTTGACCTGCATGGAGAGCACTTTAGTACCTAACCTACTGTGACTAGAGAATATTCCAAGATCAAGATCCAATATGATTATGAATCAAACCACAAATAGATTTCTTACAAAATCTTTTGAACTTCACCGTGAGTGTTGGTTTCGTTCTACTAGGTATAGCTAGATAGTAGGCGTAGGTACCTACCTAGTCTGTTTTATATCAGAAAATCATAACTGTTTACGTTTTAGAGATTATCGTTTCAAAGAGAATGTTTTTGTTGAAGTAGAATTTTTCGAGCTAAGGTAGGTAGGCTGGTAGGTATGGTGTATTGGGGTACCTATTTGCGTTAACCGAGTAAGTATATTCAGATTAAACGCCGCGACATTTATTTTAAACTTTTTGAAGCTTTCACGACTTCGTACGTGTGAATGTCGGTTATCGCGGATGCAAATAATGTCACGGATTAAAAAGTAGCCTACATCCGTTCTTGGGGCTCAAATCATGAAAATTAGGTGTAAGCGTTACAAGTAAACAAATTCATTTTCGCATTTATAATATTATCATGGATTTTGATGTGCCATTGCTCAAAAATAATTATAATTCATGTCTTCTCGATACATAAAAATGGCAGAAATAATAATAAAATACGGAACCTAATACCCCGGCTGTCGTAATTAATCCGGCACTACACCTACAATTCTTTTCTTATCTTTATATGCTCGACTTTTTCAATCAATACTACAATCACAGACCACGAGTGCACAAAGTAACTACCAATTTATTTTAAGTATAATTTAAATGCATCGAATATGCAATTTTAACTGTCAAATTAATTCAATGTGTCCAACGCTATGCAATTCATCATTATAAGTTACTCAATTTTATGCTCATGCGCCTAAACGGTGAACTCCAAGGCTTCTGATGGAAATCTGCTCTTACCCAATGATATTAGCGTAATAGTCTGTTGATGGTATGTGTCAACATTGTGTTTTACTACGACCAGAAAATCTTGACACTTGGATAAAATTAGCGAGAACCGTCACGCGTCGCCACGAGCGGTCAGGATGTATTGGACAAGTAACATGTGAAGGACAATTATGTATTTTGTTCTAGGCTTTATAATAATAGTTGTGCCTGTGTTTGCTAAATGTGTCCGGCTTTTGTCACTGTCTTGTGATTGTTCGCGTCATAGGCTAGACAATAAGGCTGCGTTTCCTCCAGAGATGTGCGAGGATGCGTAGCGAGGGCGATGAGTGTGATAATGACCAATGACACCGCTTTATTGTCATAAATTGTACTAAGTTAGCGCTGTAATTGGTTAGAATCACACAAATCCCTCGCTACTGTACACATCTTCGCACTTCTCTGGTGGAAACGCTATAGACTTTGAGGGTCGGCGTATACGGTTTGGAATTCTCAATACAACCTTTGATAATGTTGTGTTGAAAATACCGTACCCTATGCGCCGACCCGCTTATGTTTTGCGACCTTAACAGTCAACAGGCCATCGTTGTTTGGTGGCTCCACTTCAAGCTGTTAAACAATGATTATTTTGGACTGGCCATAAAGGTTGTTTCATTAGGTTAAAAAATGACAACAGTTATTGTTAAATGTAGCCTCAAATCGTAGCTTAGGAGTCGTTGATAATTGCAGCCTCATTTTTATCTTGTAGTTGGTGCAGCACCATCAATCTTTGTAGAGCAGTTTCAGATTCTCCATAATAATATGCGTATTTATTATGTTTTCCCTTGTTTCTGTAATCATTAGGGTTCTAAACTGATTTGTACTTATATTTTCTACTTATAGGTATACTCACTTGCCTAATAATATAATTGTATTTATCTAGACTCGTAGAATAAACCAATCTCCCAAAACATTACGACTATTATGTAACTGGTAACATTAAAATGAATGTGTCATTAATAATAGGGTAAAGTTCATAATAGCTGTCCGTATGTTTGCTATTAATAAAAATTAGTACGGTTAAATTCCTATGTTTTAGAACATAATCAGATTTTTTTGTCTTCTACTTTCCAATCTAAAAATGGTGGAATTGGTATCAAACTAGGTATTACAATACTTACTCCTACGAAACTAGCACAAAGAACAGTCGCGATAGTTAATAATACATTACTTATATAACATCTAACATTTATAAAAAAATCAGAACATTTTTGGTCTGTTTTCTTAAAATAACGTTCATTATGTCGGCAAAATTATTTTATTACAAAAAAGGCGTAGAAAGTTTGCCATTAGCGCTGTAGTTGGCGGGAAAAACGATTAAATCGAACTAAGTTGGTTACTCGACGAATATTTACGCAACTGCAGTTACTCGGTAAGGGTGTTTCGTAAAACATTAGTCTTCGCTTACAACCTGTTAGGTTCTAGAACCCTCGAATAACCATTACGTGACATAATAACAAATTGCACAAATAAGTAGGTTGCCTTACCTTGGGTTGCTAAAGTTTATAGATGTCAAGCAGTATCTCTTTAATTGAAATAACGATTAATGATTTATTTAGTAAGGACTTGATAATGGCTGTCTGCCTAATCTACTATTTTTAGTTCTGTTTGCTTTAGCTGTAAGTCTTCCATGTTCTTAAGATAAATAAAATAAATAAATAAATATTTTGTAAACCTATATCGATCGACACTAGGCGATAATACTCATTTTTATCATCAGAATCTCACCTTTATCGGTTTTATTATTAATAAGAAATAGAGCTAAAGAATTATAAAATTAAAAATATTAATAAAAACAAATGACATTTTATTTTAGTGATTTAGACATTTATAACTGTCTGAAAAAATAACAAATGTTTATTATTAGAAGAATTTATTTATTTTAAAGGAATAAAAGTTTATTTCTTTCACAAATCAGATTTCAATAAAATGTTGGTACCTAGTACCTACTTTATACTTTATTGGCGCAAGCCAGTATTTATCGTGTGAACCTAGGTGTAGCAATTTATTGCTTTAACCCTACGTGTTAGTGTCTAGACAACGTTAGGTATAGAAGCAGTTATTTTAGATACTTCACGTAAATAACTGACAAAGTACTGGCAGTGTAAATGATAAATTCAAGAATTATCAGTCTTGCGGACCTCGATATCGACATAATGCATGCATTTAAAAAAGTTATTATTGCGTTAAGGCTTATAAAGTATTGTCAGATTATTATTATGTTTTTATTTGGTCTCTAATTTGGTCATTCTACTTTCCAGCATTATATTTCGTTAGAGGTATTATAAAGATCTTGTTTAGTGTTCGTAAAGGAAAAAAAATACTTGGGTACTTATTTATTGAAATTAAATGCACTTACAGTAATTATTTGCTAAACCTTAAAATAATTACCTGTATAAAACCTTAAGTAATAATAAAAATAGTAAAACATTTTATTAGAAAAGAAAACATACATACCTATCCTATTTTTAACTTAGTGACCAACTGGAATAGATCAGGTTTCTCACACTCAATTGCCAATAGAATCATTGTTTTGTTGGACGCGCTAAAGCGCGATTTGGAACTGCAACTGTATCACATTGTTTTTTGGTGCAACATACTGATGAGCGGATACAAGCTTCATCATGCGTCCTCCATGCTCATACACGTGTGCAGTAGTTCATTTAAAATGACTGAGTCACTTGTCCCCATTCTGCTCTACTGGCCAAGACTTTCACTGCGTGCTTGTATAAGATGTTGCTTTAAGACGAATCTCTGGGTTTTTATTGATTGTTGCAAAAGATGAAACATGAATCGTGATGTCTTTCAAATGATTTGCGGTTAATGTGTCAAAAATGAGGCTCTTAATGCACAAAACGCAAAATCTTAACCGTTTTAGTAACTATTGACAAACAATACAAAAAACGTTAAGTGATTTCTGTGCGTTACATTATTTTGAATAGAACACTATGAATAGAATGGGAATAGTGAAGTGGTTTTGACATTGCTCAATAAATAGCTCCAAATGGAGAAATAAGTTGGTGCATTGTGTTCTGCCGTTTGAGTTATGCTGCAATAATGAGTTGTCTGTGCAGTCTAAATAAGTCCTAAAAATAAGTCAATAACACGCTGCATTCTATTGCTTAATGATTTTAAAACACATCAGCTCTTAGTTCTGCTAATGATAGTACCTGGAAGGCAACGTAAGGTCATTTATCGGGCAGTGTTCCAATTTCTAGAACATGAACCCGGTATCTGATGATAGACTTAGGAATTCTACATAATCAGTAACTTTTCAAGTCATTATTTGTCTGCTGGGGCTCATAAAGTGAGCAAGTTATCATCACCACATATTATAAAACGAAGTTCCCCGCCGCGTCTGTCTGACTGTTTGTGATGAACTCAAAAACTATAAAACGAATTTTCATGCGGTTTTCACCAAAACAGAGAGTGATTTATGAGGAAGGTTTAGGTGTATCATTTGATAAGATTTTGTTTAGATTGGCTGAAATATGATGAGGATACTTGATGGTGGCGAAAAAAATATGGCAACTGCGAAGCTACATATGTATATAACTATACTCTGACATTATACCACAAGAAGCAGAGTCCGCCTTTTAATCAAGTATAAGTTGAAGCCCTTCCACACACGATCATACAACCGGTACAGTTATTACAGCGTACTGGACCTACATAGTTAATCACAAAATGATTAAACCGAGATAGAATTAAAAATTATGTTTAATGATGTAGACATATTTATGTCATCCATAAAATCATCTCGTAACTCACGAGTCAGTGCCAAGCAATCAGGAACTCATCAGCACCTAATAACAGAAGGTACAAACAAATTTTATTTATGAGTTTTCCTGGCAGATGCTGATAACTACACATTGTTTTATATAAGTAATTGGCTCCCTACATGGTGGGTAATGTGTTTAACATGGCATGACAAAAGGGCGGACATGTAAATAAATGTGTAGCTGTGAGTACGTGTGCTACAGTATGTGGATCACGTAGCTAAAAATTTTTTGTCTATTTAGTTGGTGAACATTCCACTCGTAGGAGTGTGAATAGTTTTTTAATGGTGATAGAGAACTTATCATAGTGTTTTATTTCCGCTGATACAATACTACGTCTCTAGTTGTCTTGACTGCAATAGGGAAAATTTAAGTTTATTTTTTAATTCTGCCTGTTTCTTAGTTGATACATTTAAGTACCTAAGTACTATAGAATAGAATTGAAATTGTGTTATTAATTCATTGCATTTTAGCTCCCAAATGTAGTTGGGAAGGTACATCTAAATCACCACCAATTCAGAACCACTTGGTGAATACTAGCTTCCCTCGAGGCGGTTGTCTCCCTACGGGGCGGCAGCGGGCGACTTAATATTAACGAAAGCCTTTTACGATTTTTAGGTATATAAAAAAAGTGTCAAAATGATGTCTTGCCATTCGTCACTTGCGCAAAAAAGCTCCCTAATGGTAGCACGTAACACTACCATCTGCCATGCTCGAGTATTCCATACGGGTGATAATGCTAAGGAACCCAAAACAGGTATAATGTCCCACGGGACGTCGCGATTCGGTACTAACGGGATCCGGCCAAGTGCATCGACCGCAAGCTCCACTTTCCAAACATAGGTTACTTTTTTCACAAAAAGTATCTTTTGTAACGAACTTTTTACACATTGTGAACGACGAGTAAACTGCAATAAATGATATATGACTCTGTAAGTCTCCATGTCTAAATAAATGAGTCAATAGATCTGCAATGTTTTATTCTAGAACAAACGATAATTAATTTTATTTGGTGGACGATAATTAGGGAGTGCTCCTTAAATGTTAGGTTCTTTTACTGCTAAGTTATGCGTCCATATTTGTAGAGACTACGTGGATTTTTCGCAATGCAAATGTCGTCAACACAAGCTAAGGAAAATAGATTACTGAGAAGTGAAGATTACCACAGAAGTGTCAGAATCAACTCAAAAGATTCTAGCGACTAAGTTAAAGTTAAAATTAGGGTTGAATACACATATGCAGATTTAAAAAAAACATACAATAATAACTCTTTGCTACACAACATCTTCAGAACAACTTAAAGTTAGTACTTTTACAGAAGAGATGAACGGTACCTGTAGAATATAGTGCATGGATAATAGATAGATGTGGTACAGTACACTCTGTGGGCTAATAGGATTAATAATGACTGCGCACAGTTGTTGCATAAACACAAAAGTACTAATTGATCGATATCTATACTCTGGAGCTAAAGGATAATAATAAATCTTCAAGAAATATTCCCAGCACACACGTTATGACAGTTATTGAAGACACATAGCGATAAAATTAAGAAATCTTTAAAAAGGGCAACACAATTCCAAATCCCTACGCATTATTGAAATTAGGGTGAAACCATTCGTAACACGAACTCAACAAAAACGATTGTATTAATGGCTGGTTTACTGCTTCTGAATTTCAAAAACCTGTTTCTCACTATCATCAGTGTCATCAGCTGATATTCCCAGGAACTAGCTTGTTTACCTATTCATGGTTCATTCATTTTTATATCTATGAAGGTGTTAAAGGGAAATTGGTATAAAATGCAGATAGAAACATATAACTTATGGTGACGGTCTATGCATCTACTAGGTATTTGCTTATTTTTCCGTGTTTTCATGGTAATCTCAAACTCAACCGGTATACAGGACACCTATGTGTACTAGGATATAAATTATAATTGTTATCTACAAATAGTAGGTACCCATTATTTTTACTGTAATTTGACAATGAGGTGCAGCAAGACTTTTTAAATCGGATAAACTTCAAATTTTTTTAAAGAATAGACGGTCGTGATGTGAAAACAACGCTATAAAAATAATTCGATGCGTGGGAACTTTAGCTGCTGGTAAACGTACGATTCTAACTAATGACGCTGATGTGTCTTCACTGACACATTATACAGCGAGTAAATGTTACAAAAACCATATTCCACATTACACTAACACCGACAAGCTAATGTTTATATCATTCTGTAACGGTTACGTACAGAGATTTTTTAATTTAATAAAAACTTTGCTAACGTGGGTAATTTTCTTTGTTTTGAATTAATTATTGAATAAAAATATAGGGGCGTGAATCATGGCTGCGTTTATTGTTTTTACGCTACAAGTAATTATAAACTTGTTGCTTGCAGAAGTAATGAGTTTATGGCTGTCGATTGAGGTAAATGGGTTATTGTTAGAAAATTTTCTAGTAGCAGGTAAGCTCTTCAGTTATCGTTGCGAATACACAAACATTCTGTCAAGTAAATGCTTTAACTTAATTAATGTTGCTTCAGTTCCTGTGTTAGATAATATTTCTAGTAGTGCACTTATCCTACAAAATTAATAAAGTCACTTTGTCTTTTCCTGGGCATCTGATTTAAGACACTATCTCTTTATATTCATCATCGATTTGACTTCGATTTATATCGGTACATAATAAGTATATATTATAATAAATTTGTAAGAAGCATCGTGGATTGGTCATAAAAAATGCACTTTAAAATCAATTTGTGATGAAAGGACGATACATTTTCATTGCAGTTCAAATGTAATAGACTCACTTTAGGGGGCGATGAAGCTGATTCTATTGAGACACTCGTCATAACTCCGTGGTCGTGTTCGTAGTATGATCTATTGTTTATCAGCGCATCAGCTTACAGAGAAGTTTCTTCCTTTACGGCGGATCATATAAGTTTTTAAGTGCTTTAGTAAAAAAATGTTTGAAGAACAACAACGATGAAGTTAATATTTTGGTTAACTTTGGTTTGATTTGAATCACAGTCTACTTCGTATTTCACTTGTTCTGACAAAAAACATGCACGGATTTTCGGTCATTCACGGTCTGCAATAATCATAATGCACCAAAACAAAACAATGCAATACCCCAATTAAACATTATTAGCCTGATTTTAGACGTTTATATCCCTATCAATTTTTGTTCGCTACGTTTGCAATAGGTGCAGGGCCATACCCCACATATAAAAATACCATTATAAGGTACTTATTCCGTGAATCACGGAGGGCTTGCCGTATGTCGCAATATTTCGGGAGCTAACGGTGAGGACCGGGTGCATCGACCGAGCACAGCCAGTACGACTTGGCCTACGTTTATCGTGTGACGTGCCGACGACAGTGGTGTTCACCCTTGAATTATTGAAAATGTGATCGGATGGCCAGTAATTGGTGCGTTTACCTATTCGTAGTATAATAATATGCGTTGTGTTGGCGCTCTTTTTTACTTTATTTGTACGGTTATTGAAGTTTGATTTCTAACTAATTAGTAATTTGAATTGCAAATCCAGACTAAAATAAGAATAAATAAAACATCTTCAGTGCGAATTTATGTGCGAAAACTTAATAGGTACTTACCTACTTTCTTTTGTTTATATGTAGTAAGAGAACATCTACTCTTTACTTAAAGAAGTACGCTCTTTTAGATAGCTGATAGAAATGAGTTAGCGACCACTGTAACTGCGTACTCACTGCTATTGTTGCTCCTAATTGTAGGTAATACGTTTTCCTTAAGAATAGCGTTAGTTCTTCACTTTAAAATATAATTTCGTGCAAAGAAGCTGTAAAATCCGAGGCTTAAAGATCCTGAATTTAAATAATGATTGATGAAATGTAAAATAGAAAATATTCATTTCATGAACGTGGAGTTAATTGCATGATCCTAAGACTCAAATAATAATCATTAATGTTGCGTTGACCCAATGACGAGAATGAACATGCGAAATAATTATCGAGCACATGTAATACCTAATCACGTTAATTAAGAAACACGTAAAATGAAATTCAACTGTTCAAATGGATGTTTAATTAGCAAGAAGAATGCGGTTTGAAGTTTACTTATTATTTAATGCGTTTGCTGATGTAAGGCATACTAATGACATTGATGTTACACGCTTATAAACGTGAGTTACTTTACCTATTAAATAAAATCTATACTAACTGTACTTTATTATTATTTAATATAATAAAGCTGAAGAGATTGTTTGGTTGAACGCGCTAACCCCTGAACTATTGGCCCGATTCTGAAAATTCTTTCACCTATTGGAAGGTACGTTATCACTGAGTACTATAGGCTATATTTGATTATTAAGATGTTAGGGATTCGTAAGAAAAATCACGCGAACGCAGTCGCGGGCAAGAGCCAGTTTAAATAATAATAATGTAAGTCTGTAAATTTCTAGGTATATATCTGTATTGTCCTATAGATACTAATATTAATACAAATTGTAGGTATAAAGAAATTGTAAATGCTTGTCGTGTCTTTTTAAAGTAAAATTTTTATTTTATTTTTAAAATAAAATACGACATAGTTAAAACAAACGGCAGGAAACTCTTATCCTGTGATCACGGCTAAGTACATTGCCATGTCTTTTATAAGTCTACTTCGGGCAGTCTATAAAATTAAAACAAAGGAAAATAAACCATGTAATAAACATTTTACGGTCTGAAACGGCTTGTGTATTTAAAACAATGACGTTAGACATGAGTAGATACGTTTGTCGACTCCAAATGGGTTTATTGATAATAACGATACAACAGTCACTGGCATATCAAGCAGTGCTTTGCATCTCGATAAAGACATGGAAATATACTCGAGCTCAACAAAGACAAGGACATCAATTGCGTCTTTCACCCTAAAATATTTGAAATTTGACAGTTTATAAAATGTTACCATAACTAGAAAATAATTCGTGCGTGTGAATTTTTGCAACTTTTATTTACTTACAGAAAAAAGTATCGTTATGTTAGAAAAAACCGTTCGTGTGTTTATTAAATGTTGCAACTAAATGCTCTTTAAGTTGGTTAGTCTCTGATGAAATCAACGTTTTGTAACAATACCTGAGGCGACATCACTTGCAGGCGGTTCGTGAAGCAACTAGTTGGTGCTCTTGAATACTCTTAATCCATCAACGACTCCATACAAAGCTCATTGATGTTCTTAATGGCGATGTCGATGGCGTACAGCCAAATGTAGGCCTTGTCAAGCAACACATGAAATTAATAAATTGATAGGTATTAGAATTATTATCATTATATTAAGAATTCCTTGAAAAATTGTTAAGAAATAGTTAAACCTACCCGAAAACAACAAGTTTGTCATTCATATTATACTACACTCCATAGACAAATGACAAACCTCTTTTTTGAAGTAAATAGTCAATGGGGCCGTGTAGCATAAATAAGTATACCTAGAATGTGTATTCGAAGTGCAGACTACTGTGTATTTGAGGTGCGGTCTTTTGATTCAATCTTCGTTTACATTTTATCCAGCATCATGATTTCGTTGATTGGTTGCTAAGAGGTCATAAGTTTAACTCGTTGACCCATTAGAATCGCTTTAATTTCTTAAATCAATTAAGTTTCATTAATGAGTAGTTTTTATACTAAGGCCAGCTTCCCATTTTTTTTTTCAAAACTATCGTGAACCATAACTAAAGGTACACTCACGGACAAAATAAAGGGGTATTCCTCGATCCGCACCCATTTTGAAACGCACCCAACGAAGCGCACCTAAAGTATTCCTCGAAACGCACCCGTCAGGTGCGCTCAGAAAATTAAATTAAAAATATTATAATATTATTCCTCGAAATACACCCAACGGTCAAGGTGTGGATAGTGATGGGTATTAGGTAACGGAAAGTATCGATAGCAAATAATGCACGTTTTTTAAGAGTCCGTAAATATTATATACCTACTCTACTCCATGAGCTTAGATAGGTTACGTGTTCTTTCACCAATTATTGAGCTTAGTAGCTTAATCGTATCGCTTAATACCCCAAAATAAAATGCAGTGAAAAAAGTGTACCTTATCACAGATGTCAGATTCAAATATGGAAATAATAAGTAAGTACCTAGGTACTATCTTGTAAAAGTATTTTTAATCAGCCCGGCGGCGGCGGCGGCACTATTATAATAATATACTCTTTTGAATCAGGCAAATTTTATAAAAATCAGTGATTTAATATTTTTAATAAAACTAAATTTAAAATAAACAGAACATAAAATCACGACCGCGACGTTGTTATCTGACTAAAGGGGAAAGTAGCATGTGAAAGTTTAGTTTTAGCAAAACCAGTTTGAAGGTCAGTCAGTGATGACGATCACCGTCCCGCGAGCGGAATAGAAAACTAGAATAATTTTTTTTTTTATATAAATGCAAAAAAGCCGCCTTATTTTATAATTTTGCCATTCTTTTTATGAAAGCAACGCGGTTATTATTTGCGTTTTTAATACGGTAAGAATACATGGTTACCTATCGGTAAAACGTAAAATATCAAATTAGGTAAATGTATACTACATTTAGGTGCAAATCAATGATATTGCCTACATTCCAAACAGATTGCCGACATATTACCAATAATCCTGTATAAAGAGAAGATGAGACTTCGACAAAAACTTTGTCAAATATGTCTCGCTAGGTATATGGCTGGGCTGGTTGGTATTGTATGAGTATTCGCCAAAAATAGATTTCGAAAAAGTTTTACTTTCACCTTTCTATAAGGATTTTTTATTACTTCTTATACATAATTTATACGTAGGTAAGTACCTACCTACCTACCTACTTAAACAAGGTACTATTTGGAATTACGTGCAATAAACTGAAGGGTAATACGTAGGTACTATAGAGCGTCAAGACCAAGACCCTATCGGTAAGACCTAAATAAAATTATAAACACGAAAGTATGAGAGGATAAATTAATGCACGTTTGTTTTTTACTCTTTCACCCTTAGGTAAATGACTGCACGAAATTAGCTTATATAATTAGGAAACACATTTATTGATAATTTTTATCCCGTTTTTATAGTCCCGTGGGATAATTGGAGACTTTGGCCACAGTAAAGATATCTATATCTTTACTGTGCTTTGGCTTAATGCAAAAGTACACGCTAATGAACTACCTACCTAAATTGGTACTCATTGTTTTTTTTTTTAAAGTCTAATCACTATTATTATGAGGTGCCCAATTCTATTATATCGGTTTTAGTATGGTCCGGCAATACCTAAAACATTGCTGACAATGTATTACAGCCACAAATGTCGAGAAAAAATAGCTCGTCTAGGAGCGTCGAGAAATTTGGCGCGTGAAGTGATCATATAAAAAGTGTTGCAGGCTGTTTTTTAGATTTCTATGGTTGCAGGAATACTTGCCGGAGTGGCCGGACCACACGAAAGATATTGCCGAATATTTCAGCATCATTTTAAGTATAAAAAAATGCTGGTAATGTATTCCAGCTACACATTGCCGGGTGTGCGTTACCCCAGCAAAATAATGTCGGAAATAGTAATTTAAATGTTACAGACAATTAGTTGGTCAGCTCCTGTAATTGCTGCGTACCCGTGTTGCGTACCTACATTTTTGTTGCACTTATAGTTTTTGAGTTATTTCACAAAAACGTTTCCTGCTGGGGTAACGTTACCGCAGCCAAATATTTTATTTTTCAATGGGAATATTGAAATAAATGTTAGCCATATAATTAGTTGTCTAGACAAGGTAAATGTTACAACTTATTTTGTATTTGTTCTTTCTTCGGCTGCTATGTTATTCAAGATTTTGCTGGAGTAACGTTTGTGGTTTTGCTGGATCTCTGAAACGGATAAGCAGATTCTTATCATCTTTTTTACATGACTTCTTAAAAATTAGTTTGCATTAGTTGGGCAATAAAAAAACAGGAATAATGCACCATTCAAAGGTAATTTAATTAAATATAAAAACACTTCAACATGTTCTGACACTTTGAATAAGAGCTCTAAAGACTTACTTTAGCCGCATTTTGTAGCTTGTATCTGTTTTCAAATGTATGCAAAGTTTCATTAGTATCCTGTTAGTAATTAAGAAATTATGATGAAACTCAGTTTACCGCTTTACGGTCAAAATGCGCGCAAACGTTACTCCAGCAAGATCTCGAATAACTTCGCAGCCGAAGAAAGAACGAATCCAAAATAAGTTGCAACATTTACCTTGTGACTTGTAGACAATAGATAACTAATTATATGGCTAATATTTATTTCCATATTTCTATTAAAAAAGAAAAGGTCTGGCTGCAGTACCTAACGTTACCCCAGCCGGAAATGTTTTTGTTGTGAAATAACTCAAAAACTATAAGTGCAACAAATTTAAAAATGTGCGCAACAATTACAGGAGCTGGAGAACTAATTGACTATAATATTTAAATTACTTTACTTTCGACATTATTTTGCTGGGGTACGCACACCACTGCCGGCAAAATATGGCCTGTTTGGGAGTGCCATTACCAAAGCTGGTCACGTATGATCTTCCACTTTATCTATTCTACATTACATAGGTATTCAGTTCAACTCGGTTTGTAGAACGTTTAAAAACTTAGTTGTGAACTTGTAACTAAGTCAAGTGCACCAGTATTGTGGTTATGTAAGATGTAAATAAGAGCTTGTTTGGTATGTCAATGTTTGATTAAGGTGTGACGTGACTAGTTACCAATTGTCACGAGTAGGTAGAACATACCTAATTTTTTTTTTGTTTTAAAGCCAAACATTTATTTTCTAAGTTCTATGGTTTTTAATGACATAACTTAGTAAGTACTAAGTAAAGCAATTATTTGTTTAGAATATTGATTGAGGTACGTACCTACCTATATGACAATACACGTAGGTATAATGCGTCATGCGCCATGGCATGTAATCGATGGCATCATGCAAAGCTCTCGATCCAAAGTAGTGCATGTTATATATTTAATTCAGAATTTAGCTGCTACCTGCTATTATAAAGGGGCTGCTAAATTTTTGACAAGTTTCATTACCTGAGGATGTTGGAAGTCCTACTGTCTGAACCTCTGAACGGAGATAAAAATAAATAAGCGCAGTCAAGTTGGTCGGTCGATGGAAAATTTGCTCAGGTGCAGATTTATAAACGATTTCAACCTGGAGTGCAGATGTGATGCTGTTTATAAACAATGGGACATCTGGTATCGTGTTGCTGCGTGCCCTGTGGTCTAATTCACTTAACTAAAGAAGTGCTGTAGCAGTGCAGTTGCATTTAAGTTTCGATCAAAACAACGCTTTTCGTATTCTCTACCGCTGTCAGACATGCTTGCGTCAAGTTCGCGTCACGCGATCGCAATAACGGCAATCTACTGTTGCGCGTCTTCGGTGTGTGCTTTAATGGAACGCAACATGATCGGTATTCTACTATTCGTTTGACGTAAGAAAAAGCACTAAAATCTGTACTGGGGTGTTATTTTAATATTATAACAACGTCATATTCATTGTAATGTAAATGATTCTATTCGATTATTTAGTGAGTAATATTTTTTCTCTCATGTGGGTACACCATAACTCCATTAGTAAGTTTGGTAAAGTATGGTTGTCGTACAGTTGACGTGAAGTTTACGCGTAGCTTACGCGCAGTTCAAAGATTTACAAGAATACCGTTTATCACTCAAACTTGAACTTAACTGCAACTGCACTACAACTTCATCGGCGCGTCATAAAATTACGTGAATTAGCCCTCTGATGACTACTTACACGCTTCACGAGTTGATGGACGCTACAGTGTATGGTGCCAAACTCATCGTTAAGTTTTGGGTCAACCCAATATATCATATATTATGGTATATTGAGACAACAACCACCAACCACAATTTACATATTATGGTATATTGTTTGGGCCGATAGGGCCATCATAGGGGCGGTACGACGTAAATTGCTTCAAAGTCAACGTTTAGCTTTAATATTTTTATGTATAGCATATAGGACTGTTAGTACTGAAGCGCTTCCGGTTCTAGCAGGCGTGCTTCCAGTCGATCTTGAGGTGCAACGACGTGCTGCAATGTACTATTCCGCGCGAGAGACCATGGACGCAAACTTTTTAACTCAATGTGACCGCGCTAAGATCTCTAGATTATTTAAACTACACACCACAATTATAATCCGTGGTGCTTACTTAGCAACTGGGCATCTCCCAGTTGTAAACGTCCCTTTGTGCCTATTGGCCTAGTTCTGTTCTGTCTCCTGCTTGATTTGGATGGAAGTGGAAAATATGTTTTTTCTTACTCCTCCGCTGTTCTTTTCTGATTAATTTCGTTGCGGGAAGAATCGTTTCTCTGAGACTCGTCGAGCTTCATTGCTCTGGCGCTTTTCTGGTGGTCGCCACTGTTTCTGGCTTAAAGGAGTTACAGTGGTTAGCGAATAGAGTGGCGGGATAGTCCCATAAAAAGAAATACCATATATTAGGCTTCCATCGATACACATCGAAGAATGCTGTCCGCAAAACTCTACGTTGTGGAACTTAGGAGCAATATGAGCTGGCGTTAAATTACGAGATATAAATAATTGCTACTTTAATTAAGAGTTAACTACGTACAACCTACTTTAAGAATTGTTAAGCAAATCTTTACATTTGCGTGTCTACACACATTCCAGCACACTGAGAAACTTTGAAGGTCGTATAATATTAGCTTTGAATTTAAATTATTGAAAATTATACCAAACTGTCCGGATTTATATTTTTGATTCTCTTTTGTACGAGTATGTTTACCCAGTAGGCCAGTACCCTACCTTTTGAAACCCTCGCCGTTTCACCCCCCGAATTAAAAAATATGAGATCTTAATGCACCCATCGGTTTACTGGTCTAATGAGACTAGTCTTTTCTGTCTTCATGGGGTTAATGACATGAATAAAGCCACACCAAACCAATGTTTGACCTCAACTTTTTATACATCATATGATTTTAGTCCTTCCCTCCTGTCTGGACCACAGGACCCAGCTGCCTCTTAATTCATTTTATTTTTCCTTTGATCCAGATAAAGCAACATGGCGACATCAGTACTGCAACCCGAAGATTGCCGAAGGGAGCATGAACCGAAACATGACATCATCGATGCGCCGAGGTTGACCGATGATGACCGAATGTACATCTTGGAAGCAAAAGAGCGAGAAACTGGTGAACTGCCTACAGAACTCAGAGAAAGGGCTAGAACAGAGCTGAGAGAAGAACCGGCTCTAAGAGAACAGGCTCTGATTCAAATGAGACACTTCATAGAGAAACATCCTGCAATAAAGAAATGTAGAACTGGTAAGAATAAATGCGACTTGTAGATTTGTATGATTGGTCCTTTAGCCCAATAAAAATTAGGCCCGCCATAAAAATGCACAGCTCAATGGTAGATACACCGTATTACAAATCGAGGTTACGTACGTGGTTGCACCATTGACTGCACAATGTTTTCTGTCTATTCACAGTCTGACAACACATTCCAAAATAAGTTCAAGTCTTACAATTAAAATACTAATTACCTACATGTGGAAAATGTGGACTACTACCTAACTGTCCAGGGTTTTGAAACCGATTTCATTCGAAACGATAAAATTTAAGGTAAATTGGTCTTTAAGCCACATGATTTATATCCAATTGTAATTCTTATCACGTGGTATGTAAATATCGTATCTGTTACTTCATGGTGAAGCCCTTTTGAGTACCGGACTCGAATACATAATGTTACTTAATTATCATCTTCTAGGACATAATGACGAGATTCCGATAACTAATCAGAAATTGAAAGTGGCTCATTATGGGAATAAAAAATTAATGAGAATTTTTTGGGGTTCTAATAAACACAAGAATAAGAGCAGTTAGCTGGCTTCCCAAAATTCTAAAGACTTTATTAGGTACAAGAGTTTCCTGAAATCTGGTAGTTCGGTAGTTAATAACACAAACTTATCTTTACAGATACTCCTTTCCTCCTTCGTTTCCTTCGAACGAAGAAGTACTCAATCCCGCAAGCCTGTTCCATGTTGGAGCGGTACCTGACCATCCGGGAGATGTACCCTCAATGGTTCCAGAAGCTTGATCCCTTAGACCCAAAGATCGCTGCAGTGATTGATGCTGGATACTTGGTGCCCTTACCGAAGAGGGACGCTGAGGGTAGGAGAGTGGTGCTATCTTGTATGGGTAAGTTGATGAAATGCTGTAAGCTGCTTTACTGTAACTTTTTAAGGGGGTTGACCAATAAACTTTAATAAAAGTGGAAAGAGCGAGGGTCGTGGGTTTTGGAGACCTTGAAACTCTTTGTCCCTTTCGCGGGAGGGATTGCTGTCTCTTTCTGGCAAGGGTTACGAAAGATATTTATTTCTCAAAAGAATTATAAATTCACTTATGGGAAAACAAATAGGTTTAAAAATAATGTTATCTGCCAGTAAGCGCAGATGAAAGCAAAAACAAAATACCTATTAATACAAATAATAATAATTATTATTATACAAACTAACATTACAAAAATACTTCGACTCAACATACATCGTTTTAACATAACAAACACAGAATAAACAGATCAGAAGAAGGTAGGTTACATACTATAAGAAACAACACAACAGTTTTGAGTTAGGGTGCAGTTTACTAGCCGTTGCGTGTTTACTAAGGCCGCAATCTTTGATGTGTCTTCTACACTTTTAAAATAAGCTTCTTGTGTGTCGTCTATAATCACTTTAATCACCTACATCGCAGACCCTCCCGTCATCAAAGCTACCGTTCACTAAAACCCCATTTTCCCACCAGGTCGCTTCGACCCCCATCAGTTCGACAACTGCGTGATGGCCCGCGTCCACTCCATGATCGTGGAACTGTTGCTGGATGAGCCCAGGTCACAACTGCTGGGGTATACCCACGTGAACGATGAGGCGGGTATGCAGATGCCACATGTCAGCCTGTGGTCTCTCACTGATGTCAGGGTCATGCTTAATTGTATACAGGTGAGCACGCAATACTTGTTGTCATAATACCAAAGTATAAATGAAGTGAGCAAGTAACTAAGCGGGAATTCGGTGACCTCTTTTTTTTGACAAGTGCTTGTGAACCTGGGAGGTTCCTAAACGTGCCAGTCATATTTTATTTTCAAACCACTGAACGAATTAAATAAAAAATACATTATGCACAATTGAGGGTTCACAGGCATCAAAAAACTCGTCCGCATTGCTCTTAATGGGACAAGTGCCTAAAAGGCTAGCAGCATTACCACGTTGAATGGCAATGCTAATTATTCGGCCGAAGAAAAGGCCAGCCCTCTGAGGGCCAAGTCTGCTATTTTTATAATTTTGTCATTCCAACACGATCCCATTGTCATTTTGCTAAAATTTCGTAATCTGCTAAATTCATAATGGTCGATCATTGGCCGGTCGAATTATAAGCAATGACAGCGCAATGACTGCACAATGACGTTCTAATGGTAGGTCACCGATCAAAGGAACTGTCAAAATTTTAGCAGATTACCGCCTAAGTCAGTCATTCATTTGTCATTTTGTTCGAGATTACCATTCTATATCAATTCTTTCAAAGGCGTGTCAGTGGTTGACCAATGGAAAGTCATAATGACGCCATTATATTAGTAGATTACTTGAGGCCCTGGGCCTCAAGTCTGCTATTACAATAGTGTCAGAATGGTCTATCATTGATTTCATAATTGTTGATTTTGACAAGTTTGGTAACCTACTAATATAATAGCGTCATTATGACTTACCAATGGTCAACCACTGACACGCCATTGAAAGAAATGATAATAAGATAGAATGGTAATCTCGTACAAAATGACAACTGAATTGCTAAAATTTTGACAGTTCCTTTGATCGGTGACCTACCATTAAAACGTCATTGTGCAGTCATTGCTTTTAATTCGACCGACCCATGATCGACCATTATGAATTTAGCAGATTACGAACTTTTAGCAAAATGATAATGGGATCATGTTGGAATGACGAAATTATAAAAATAGCAGACTTGGCCCCCTGGTCACGTGAAGAGTCGACTAGCCGCTTAGCAATGTCATAGAGTTAATTTGCTCTTTTCAGCATTGATATTTATTTACTGCATTCATTTTCACAATAGATAAATATCGTAACTAATTAGCTTCCTGATTTCACGATAAATACAAAGTTACGTAACTTATTAGCCATTTACAATAAAAATATATCACTGAAATCCAGTTATTTCAAGAATAACTAAGTATTGTAGTATTTGGCCGTTTTTTGGCTAATGCAATGGAGCATGGGTATTTTCTTAATTCCAAACTTCTTCACTCGGTGTCCGTGACTAGCAAAGAGGTGACTAGTGATAGTATACTGAGACAGAAAATCTAAAGGCTAAAGTTATTGTTTTTTTTTCAGAACTCAACCCCTATGAGGCACAAGTGCACCCACTTCGTAAACATTCCACACTACGGAGTCAAGTTCTTCGAGTTCGCTGTATCTTTGCTCAGCGATAAACTGAAGGATCGTGTGATGGTAATTTTAGACTTACTTTTTTTTATAATTATTGCGTCTACCGATTGTTTTTTTTTTTTTTTTTTTTATCTATTTATATTTTATTTATCGATTGACGTAGGCATACGTTTGACCACTATCTCACCTGATGGGAAGCGATGATGCGGTCTAAGATGGAGCACGCTTGCCTAGAAGTAACCTATTCACTCTTGTCTTAAAGACTCCCTGGTTGTATAGCTATCAGGAAACACAGACACAATGAATGTATTCCCAAAACGTTTCGTGCGTGTGGGTGGGATGTCCACCATGTACCGGTGGCGCATCGCCGTTCGTCTTGTGGTCCGATGATGGAACGGGCTCGGCGGAATTAAATTATGCAATTCCGTCGCACACTCCCCAAAATGCAACCGATAGAAAACCGACAGGCCAGCAACTCGGCGCCGATGCTCAAGACTTTGTAGCTTTGACTCGACGAGCCTATCATTGCCAATGATCCTCTAGGCTCGTTTCTCAATTGACTCTAGGGCATCAAGCTGGTATCTGGCAGATCCGTCCCAAAGATGAGAGCAGTACTCCATACACGATCGAACTTGCGCTTGATAAAGTTTAAGCAGCTGTTCCGGCGTGAAGAACCGTCTCACCTTTGCTAGGATCCCCAGCTTTTTGGCAGCCACTTGAGCCTTTGCCTCTATGAAAGGGCCAAAATTGAGGGTCGATTGATTGGTTGATTAACGTAACACCAAGAAGCTCAAGTCTGTCGGTTATCGGCACGGTTACACCTCGGAAAGATGGAGCTGGGTGGAATTGGCTCCTTTTAGCGGAAAAGAGACACGCTTGGGTCCTTAGCAGCATTGAACTTGACCAGATTGGCATCGCCCCATTCAGAGACAGCCTGTAAGGACAAGTTCAAGCGCTCAACCATCGCCTCCCGGAGAGACCGGATCTGCGACCTCTCTGCTCGTGCGTTGGACACGTATCTCTCAGCGACAGTGCTGTCGTCTGCATACCCAAAGGTACCGGGTTTTAGCAGATCATTAATATGCAGCAGGAACAATGTTGCCGAGAGCACCGACCCCTGAGGAACCCCGGCATTAATATCCAGCAGTCCGGACGAGCAGCCATCTATGACCACTCGAATAGACCGATCCCTCAGGAAATCTGCAATCCAATCACACAATCCGTCCTTCTGATGGTTAATCACGTGGACGTTTAATCACTGCGAGGCTAGTACAGGTCAGACCGAGAAGCTAATTAGTTTCTCAGGCCACAGCAACTATCTACGCCACGAGCAAGGAGTACTATAAGTATACGGGGCCACGAGGCGAGCAATGGTGTTCTTTTAGGCTAAGAACTCACGATGCGGCTTTCACCCGCGTCCGTCGCGGTTGCACCCGCTGCATTCTGTAGAATGCAGATATACTTTTATGTAAAAAACTAAAACACATTTCACGACGCGGTTTACGCCCACGGTTTGCGCGGTTGTTTGCGGCTCCCGCTGCACCGGCAGGCAACTAGTAGAATCGCTCCCGCAGCCTCGGTGGGTTGCACCCGCGAGCTCTGCGGTCGGTTGGCGGGCGACCGCAGTGACCAGCGGAGGTACAGAAATCCGACGCCATTTTGCAGTGACTTGTTATTACTCGTGGCGTCGTGACGTGTCTGTGCACGTTTGTCAACAAACTTTACAATATGGATATTGAAGTCGATCTATTAATTATTTTGCTGCAAGAAAGGTCAAAGCCCGTCTTGCAGCTGGACGTCTTGCGAGAATCGCCCGCCAAGTCTGCGGGCGATAATCGCAACCGCACAGAACTCCGGTACCGTGAGTTTGGACTATTCTTCCACCGCAGCGGGCGCGGGCGAAAACCGCATCGTGAGTTCTAAAACGCCATAAGCACCATCCTTCTTGCTGTACGTCCCGCCAAGGTCACACATCAAAAGTACCGTGAAAAAAAACAATTAATAATAATTATTGTTTTTTTTCACGGTAGGTACTTTTGAAGTATGACCTTGGCGGGACGTACAGCAAGAAGGATGGTGCGTAAGGCGTTTTAGCCTTACATTACACAGATAATACCACCATAACATTTATTTCCCGATAAAACCTAAAGTACAGACTGAGAGAAAAGTGTTAAATTTCGGGACTTTAAAATCTACCTATGAGAAAAAAGCGCGTTATTGAAAAGTATTTTAATGTACCTACCTAATTTATTTAGCTTGAATTACAAAATTATTAACAATAATAAGTGTTATATTGTTTTTCCGGAACAAAGTTAAATTGTAATGCTAAGCAAATATTATGTTTTAAGCTAATAAGATAAAACTGATTGATTTATAAAAAATAATTTTAAATTAAATTTATTTTTGGAAAATGATGGCGAAAAGAATATTTTTTCAATTATAATACATAAATAATTATTTACTTGATCTCGAATCGGAATCATTTTACTGTGAAGTTTGCTGAACTGACAAGGTTTTCGGTCTAAATGTTGTCTAATCTACAAGCTAGTTTATTATTATTGTTGGTTTCCTAATTTATATTGCTCTCTGTTCACAGTTCCACCGAACAAGCGATGATTTGATGAAACACGTAGATCCAGCAATTTTGCCTAAAGAATATGGAGGCACTGTTCCTCTCAGAGACATGATTGAAGAACTAAAACGAAACCTTTTAAAACAGAGAGATGACTTGCTGTCTTTAGATGGAATGTCGGTCGACTTACATGCGTTGGAAAAGAACGATTTAACTCAAGATATACACTCAACGGCAGGATCTTTCAGAAAACTTGAATTAGATTAGGAAAATTGGTCGCAGATAAAGCTTAGACTAAAATTAATGGCTTAAACTAATGATATTACAAGTAAAAGGTGTGGATAAGCTTAAACATTCTGCGAGGGACACGTTGAAACTATGATAATTAGCTCACTTTACCTCAGGAGTCAGGACCACATCGGCGTCCACGGTTATATGTTTTTGTCCTGCCTGAGTATCAGAATCTCAAAAAAAACAGAAGATGACGGTTCTCCTGTCATCTAATGTAGTGTGACTTTACAATATTACTTTTTTATGTAGTACTTTTTGTGGTACTTTTTATGTAGTTAGCATTTTTTAAGTTCGAATCTTGTGTAGGTAGTTTATATACACGTTGTTACTTGTAATATCTTTGTCTTTAAATCACCCAGTTTCTGGAATGAAATCAAGTGGTCCGCATGTCTGTTGATAATTCAGTCAACCAATCGAAGCATGCGCTTACGAGCCCTTGAAAATTTGTTTGTTAATTTTTGTATTGAATTTCGTTCCAGAAATCGGGCGTTTTAAATCATAATCGTTAACTAAATGAAGTGAGACTTCTTCTTCTTATGGAAGTTTTGGCACAATGTTTGGTCTAACTAAATAAATAGCTTAGACATATTTTTATATTATACATTTTCAAACCTTGCTTTGCTTTCAGGATAATTTTGAGTTTAGTATTAATTTTTAGTTAATTATTCATTTTGTGATGGCTACTGTTTTTAATTAAAATATGTATTAACAAATGTAAGTACTCAATAGAATACAATATATTACTGTATGCAAATAGATCTCAATCATCATTATTAGGTAAGCATTTTAGTTAAAAAATAATAAACAAAATTAATAAAAATATAATTGCTTGTGAAGTTATATTATAATCTTGCTGAGACTACATGTATGACAGATAACATTATAATTAATTCTGTAGGCCCACATTTATTTTTTTATTTAGTACCTAACTATTATAGAGAGCTTGTGGCAGCCGTCGGTGGTGTCACGTTACCATTCTTAACGGAAGGTTCTGAAGAATATTGTCATTGCCATCTGTTGCAACGTGTGTTTATCAATTAGATTTCTTGTATATTTAAGATAACTGCCAACATGACAAACTGACTGCTGCATTAAATTAAACACCTTTCGTTATGCGAAAGGGCTATTTTGTAACAACACTTCTAAGCAATGATTCTTGTTATGATTTATCACCCGGTTTTAGGTATATGTCATCCAAAATATTTCGGGTACCTACGATATGAGACGTAAAATTAAAATTAATATAAACTATGCTGTATTATTTTTAGTTTCCTGACTACAGACCAGACAAAAGATAACTAAAAAAAACGAAACGAAAATTAGGCTACAAAAAAACCAAATTAGATTTTAAATCTAGATCCCAATTAAAACTGCTGAAAAGGGATTTTATATATTGTTATAGATTTGATTCTAATTTAAGTACTTAAAAAAACACAATTCGCAATAAGAAGTACGTTTGATTTAATTAACTATTCAAATACAACAAAATAGAAATGTGGGTAGAAAAATGTCAGACAGATTATCACACAGAAATGTTGTCGAGTCGATGACTGTTGGCGTCTTGGCGAAAAAAGGGCAGTCGTTTTATTTTTTATTTTTTTGGAATGGTATCCCGCAGGTCAGCCTAGGAGGTTGTCGGCTGCTTAACCGGACATTCCTGTGGTGCTTAAAAATAATTATTTTTAGGACCTCCAGCCAGGGCAAAATAACTTACAAACTAAGCGACTACACGCTAAGGGCACCCCCTGTGGGGTACGAGCCTCAGCTTAGGGCGTCGCTGGGGGAGGACAGCAAAGGGACGGGCTTGATCGGATTTCCATTATTTAAGGAAAAATTTAAAGCTACAGGCTCTGCGGCGCGGGCTGGCCCGAGCAAGGGTCGGGGAGGGAAAGGGCAGTCGCTGGCATGCGCATTTTTTTTTTTTTTTTCTGAAGGGCGTCTCGCTGTTCAACCTAGAGGTTGTTGACTACTTAACCAGACAATCCAGTGGTGCCTTAAAAAATGACTTTTAGGGCCTCCAGCCAAGGCAAAGACTTATAAACTAAGTGACTACGCTAAGGGCACCCCCTGTGGGGTACGAGCCTCGGCTTAGGGCGTCACTGAGAAAGGGCAGCAAAGGGACAGGCTGGATCGGGTCTCCATTAATTAGGGGCTAATTTAAAGCTAAAGGCTCAGCGACGCGGGCTGGCACTAGCAAGGGTCGGGGGGGGGGGGGGGGGGGCGTTACGGGGCAGTCGCGAAGGACCTCGGCGGTGAGGTCGGAATGACGGAAATCTGTGTTTGTTTTTAACTAAGGTACTAGTGGCCCTATTACTCACTTGCAGGAGGGTTATAGCGTCATCTGGATCGGATAGGGTATGCGTGGACCACGGGTCCTGCTAATACGGGACGGGGTGTATCGGGCGGCCGCTACGACGAGCGGGTTGCGGTGTTTCTCCGCTTGATCGAAGAAGCTCTTGCAAGCGCGCTTCATAAACTGACGGATGGTCGGGAGTTTGAGATCGAGATGAAGGTTCTCGTTGCGAACATTAAACGGGGCGCCCGTTATTTTTCGCAAGAAACGGTTTTGTAGGGTCTGCATCCTATGGAGACGGTATGCCTTTGTGTGTGCGAATACATCACAGGCGTAGGTCATGATGGGACGAATGCACGCGGTGTAGGTACGCAATTTGCACTAGAGTGACAATTTGCTGCGTGCATTCAACTTAGAGTGAAGTCTACCTTGAGCGAAAGCGGCGCTCGAATGCGCCTGCTTTATGTGCTCACCGAAGGTTAGGTGACGGTCGAGGATCACTCCTAGGTATTTGGCTTACTTCTCCTAAGGGATAGGCTCGCCGAACATGGTTATCGGACTGGGAAGGGAGGGGTTGATGCGTGGTTTGGAAAACCGCACTGCCTGACTCTTGGCGGGATTGACAGTGATTCTCCATCTCCGGAACCAATCGCCTAGGGCGTTTGCGGAGTTTTGGAGGGTGCGGACTATGCGGTCTGGGTTGAAACCAGAGCAATAAATGGCTGTGTCATCGGCGAATAGAGCCAAGTGAGCCTGTCTATTCTTTGGGATGTCACTGGTGAACAGTGTGAAAAAAGAGGGGAGACCACGGAGCCCTGGGGGACTCCAGCACGTATGGGACGTGGAGACGAGAGTGCCCCCTCGACGCGATAGCGAAAGGTGCGATTCGACCTGGCATGCGCGGTCACGGTGTTTTATTTTATACCCTCGGTGACACCGTAGTGATGTTATCTCTAACAAATAACAATAAAATTGCATTTAGTGATGAGCTTGGACATTAAACTCACCATAGAGAATTCCCGAAAAAATATAAAGCGGTTTTGAAGCGCAAAGGGCATAGACAACTTACCAATATATCATAGAGATTCTAGACGGCCTTGAATTGCGAGCGATATGATGCTAACTTCGCTGTAGTTTTTCCCGCAGTTTGGCGTCCACATAGATTGATAAAAAAATTATTATCCCGAATTTTCTATGTATTTAGATCAATAGGACATTTTACAACCCCTATGATTTGTTTTCCAGTGACGTTGTAATGAAACAATAATGCTATAACAGTGAACAGTTTGTTTGAGTTGTTATATTGTGGTGGATTTTGTAAACATCGGGACGTGAACGCAGGCCCACGTCTATGAATTCTTGTACGTATTCCTAGCCATTATAGTATTAGTTGTCTGTTTATGTATAATCAAGATGCAAATTCGATATATTTTGGTATAATTTGGTGCAAATAAGGTGGATTAACCTCTTGAAAGTTTGTGTTGTTTGCTTGGTCGTAAAACTGGGTCTGCCATAGTCTAGCATAATTTGATTGTTGTCTAAACCACGAGCACAGCAACAGGGTAGGGTAAATATCACGTTCGCGATGATATTTATATGAGAAAACCTAAAATTATGACTTAATTGGTTCGACACGTCATGTTTCATGTTTCTAAACATCATATTGGTGTTGTTTTAGGGAAGAGTTCTTTATTTTTCTCGAACGCTGCTAATCAATACAGATTTTGGTGATAAGCCAGCAGAATCATGTTAGGTCACAGAACAGATACTGCAATGTAGACAAACTGTTTGTATATGCTACATAATAATGTTAGTGGATGGTCATTTTGGTCATGTTGGCCAACCTCTGCTACAAGCTATAGGTATATCAAAGACTCACAGTATGAAGCTTATCAGGTAAACATTGGAACAACCTCTGAATAACTTTTTGCCGGAAGTTAACACATGCCACACATAGGGCTGCAATAACCCTCACACTCTAGATCTTTCCACATACATCTGATATTTTGGTGAGCATTATCCCTGTTGAAATGCCTTGACCCACTTTAAGAGTAAAACCAATGCATTTAACATGTTGAATGCATTAGTTTTAATGATGTAGTGTCCTATGTGTATAAATCATTAACTATATCTATTACCTCCGGGATGTCACCTCAACTTCTTTGAACAACATTTGGTTTTATCATCTTTGAGTACTTGGTAAAAAGTATAGCGTTATGGTATGGGATTGTACCAGAATTGTAACTCTGAGACAGGAACTCTGGGGCAATTTCCAAGAAGCAATAGGTTTCGCCCCTTAAATGGGAATTCAATAAAATTGGTGAAAAATGGTTGCATGTACTGCCTATACCTTCAGAGAACATAGGTGAAATGTTATGGTAAGCAAACAACAGTCAGAGCTCTCTTAAAGAAATAGCAACTTGCTCTATGAATGGCATTTGCCACTGAAATGATGAGTTTAATTTAGGAGACCTGTTAATCCGTTCCTATTTTCACTATCCAAACATGAATTTAAGCCTGAAATAGACCCATATTATGAGTTTAATATGATTCCCTCATAACTAGGTAGGTACTCTCTATTTACACATTAGACAAATATAACACTATTGCTATTTCGATGTTAGCATGTAATATGTCTTTTTTTTTCATGTTATATACAAAGCAATGTAAACTATAAGCCATTTACTAAAATGTAATAACAATATAACCTAACAACTAAAATTATTAGCTGTTTTTTGTCTAATGTATAATTAACAGAGTAAAGTAAAATGCAAGTTAAAATATGACATCAACTATATACTTGAACTATACACATAGTACAGAATTACCTCTTTATTTGTTTTTAATGATATTTGTATAAAACATGGGAAAGTACTCAATAAGGACATATTTTATATATTCAACAGAAACACACTTTTGTTCTAGGAAAGTGTTGATTAAAATATGGTACTTTGGTACTTTTGGACCTATCTAACCTAATGAAGTTTCATTATAATGTGGCTAAAACAATTACCCTGACTCACAAAATGGTAGTTTTTGTTAAAAGGCATGACAATTGAGTACTTCTGATAATAGATTCAGGGTAAAATCAGCAATCACAAGTGAGAATAACAAACAAAGTAAACACAGCTGAAGTTATAGAACTAGCCCGGCCCATGCTGACTTAAAAGTTGAATAATTTAAGTAATGCAGTGCAAGGTTGCACATTGTTTATTGAATTGTAATTATTTTATGCTCTGTGTTCAAATATCATTACAATGTAATGTGTTATAAAAAATCCTCTTTAAATTGTAATAAAGATTACACTGTAAAGAAAAGTGTTAAAATGTCCAGTTATTGTGTGTGCAAATGTAACTGGTGATAATTACGCTTTGCAAACTTAATAAGTGGACATTTTAAAACTTTCACTATATATTATAAATTAAAGTCCAAAATGAGTTGGTGTTTTCAGGCAGAGCAAGGGGAATATCTAGGAAGGTTATAATTTATAAGTGCTACCCCTGCAAGTTTAGCTAGCTTAGCTAGTTTTATATGAATTATATATTGTAAGTGAATAACAAAAGTATTACCTATTTATTTCATTTCAATTATCAAATAAATTCATACTTTTCTACTTTACTCACAGGATTAGATTAATCCAGGTTTGCTTTGATTCAGCAAAACTTATACTTTTTGATTTAACTTTCAGATTGGCAGCATGGCGGAAATAGTGTACCCGCAAGGCTGCCGTCCAATCACCGATGACCTCGGTCCAGATGAGCTTGTGAGGAGACTTAAGGTATGTCTTACTATTATTCTCCTTAGTACCTTGAAGGTGAGGAGAGGGACCTAATATGCATTATGGAAGAAACTATGTTATTAGGTCCCCTGCTGACTTTCTTTTAAGTTTCATTACTATAGGTCTTTTCTCAACAATTATGTACCTCGCATATCAATCAATGTTCAAAGTCAAAGCATTTATTTCAATTAAACCATTTACAGGCACTTTTGATTTGTCAAGGTGGTGGTCAGTTCAAAACGTAGGTAGGGGTCGATGGAGGAGAACAAGCAAGAAACTCTATGGACACTCTTTTAAATCAAGTTTTACTAAATACTGGTTACATTATGCTTCTATGCTTTGCAAAACGATAAACCTACAGGAGCTCAGGAAATAAGTGCGACCTTACATATTAATGTATGTATGTATGGTATAGTATAGCGGGCTGGTGTCCGCAACTCCACGTCTCAGCGCGTATTTTGCGAATTACCCTGTTCATAAACTAGCTACTAATATTAAATTGTAATTGAGGTTGTACTAACATTAACCACAATCTTCTGCCTTAATGGGCCGAACTTTTGGCTGAAGCCAAAGGTTTCTAGTGAGTGTTTGTCTATTTTTGTGGTTTTTTTTTGTTTTTTTTATACACTAGTCGTATTTATTTACACACTAGTCGAGAAAAACAAAGATTGATTGGTCTGATTGTGATTGTTAAATTACTGTAAATTTAGTAAATAATTGTTTTAATTCGCATTATTTTTAAAGTTGCAAGGTAACTTTTATCAACTTTTAGTAACTTGATCAAAATATTAACCTACAGTTTAAAAGTTATAAAATCCATACTAATATTATAAAGCTGAAGAGTTTGTTTGTTTGTTTGGTTGAACGCTGTAATCTCAGGATCTTCTGGTTCGAATTGAAAAATTATTTCTGTTTTGGATAGTCCATTTATCGGGGAAGGCTATAGGCCAAGCGGAGCCGGGTCGGGTCGCTAGTAATTTATACAGGGTGACCCAAGTTTAAGAATGTCCAAAAGAAAATTTTGAAAGCCTCTCCATGGGCTTCCTGAAACGCCTTATGCTCAGTTTCTGAGGTGATTTAACTTTACTATATCTATTCGATAGTTCTATTGGTTCGATATTGCGTTTCCGAGCACTCAGTTAAGGAAGAAAATCACTCAAATAGATAACTATGTCGAATAAATAGCTTTCGAAAGTTTACCCAAAGACCTCAGAAACCGGGCATTTGTCCCCCATGTATGTTCTGCGATATATTTTAGTTCGTTTTTAAATAATATGGAAAATTGTTTTTTTGTTAATTTTCCCAAACGCAGCATGAGCAGATGCTAGCAAGTTTATGAAAAATGGATTACTCCAACTGGAAATAAAACGATACTTTAGCTTACCTACCTGGGTTTGAATTTTGAATTGAACTAAGACTGCACCAAATTTTGCAACAGGCCGAGTCGTACGGTACTCATATCCTTAGATTGGAATTTCGTTGCTATATTTGCGTTCGTGGTAAGTTGTTATTGATTGTGATTAATAAACCCGATGTTTTTCAACCCTTACTGATTGTAATATCCGGACATGTCAAATGCACTGACGATCTTTGTGACCTCTTTGGTCCTTTGAAGCGCACTGTATGTGTCGTTGATTTTGTGAAGTTTCATGGTAAACAAACATGCATAATTAGGTATGCAGCACTGTTTTGTGCTGAATCTTATTACTATTCTACTTTTTTTTATTCCACATAAAGAGAGCACTCATTACCATTGGCTAATTGAAATCGGTCCATCATCAGCATTGTCCCTTTGCGAAAACAGGATAGTGCTATCGATCCTGTTTATAGCTTCGTCTTGCTATCTCGCACTGGAAAAAAAATTGGCATTAACACTTCGCAATACGCCCAGGAAATTGCAATCAGTAACGTCTTTTTGCTTCTAGATACTACCTAACTTCTTCCTCTTCTTCCTCTATTTCTTTCTCATCATCTTTTGGTCCACTCAATTCCGCCAACATCACATACAGTTTCGAAAATGGCAATATACATAATGATATTCTGCTCGACGTTGGAGGAAAGACCTTTTTTGCAACTGGACTAGGCTTGCTCGCGGCTTCGCTCACGTGGACCTAAGTGTAACGGCGATAAGTATTGAATACTTACTATCACAATTTCAAGTACTTGGTCTCCCTTATAACAATCCCATAGTAAACAGTGGATGAAATAGATATAATACAATATTGCTCTCCCATAGCAAACAGCGTGATAATGTGTAGCCTATACGCTGACCAGACCAATAAAGAACATTTTTGCAAAATAACAATGCCATAAACTATAGAACTTTGCCCCACTCAATAAAAGTCATGTACCATCTTGCAATATGTAGCATCTTACTGCTTATTTATTGCTGATAACTAAACAAAACAATAGTAATAGTGACTGCAAAACTTGCCGTTTTTGTTTAAATCAAAAAACTGTATTTGAATTCCTTTTAGCATTGATTTGTAATCCGCAAGTAATAATAATAATGTTGTTTATTAGCCAACAAAAAAGTTCTTTACATTTCCTTATTAATTTCTCCACAAATAATAAATATGAGACAAAGGAAGCATTTTGTTAATAAACTCCACACAACTCCACACTCGAGCCTATCTTGTGGAAACAAGCCAAGAACGTAGGCAAGTTCTAAAGAAAAGCAATTTATTATAATAAGGTTCTTTAATTGTTACAATTATTTTATTAATTTACCTTTTTTTGTAAATGGATGGGGCAGGATCTGGCATTGTCATGCTGAATTTATAACAGAATTTTCTGGTATCATTTGCTTAATGCTACAACATATATTACTTTATTACGATTTTATTTTATGTATATATAGATGTATAGAACCATACTTAACTGTTCCCTATAATTTTTTCCTAAACATAAAGTAAAGTATAGTTTATTTATTTGCATAGACCGTAGGTACATGACATAAGGTATTAAATAAACAATAAAATTGTGATCCTTTGTACCTTTGTGCATGAAGTATAAATAAATAATCTACCTTAGATTAGGCATGCAAACATTTGAGTGGCGAAATAGTGTCAAAATACAAAATTACGAATTACAGGTCAAAAAGAACAAGTTGGAATGTCGTTAAAATTCGGAAAAATATTACAATTATATTAAATAAGAATTTACATTAAGATACATTTGTAAGTCATTGTCATTTAGAAAATCGTTAATCGAGTTGTAACATTTTTCAATCAAGCTGTTAACTTCTGTTTAAAATTACATATTGTGTCATCTTTAATTATGTCAGGTATTTTGTTATATTTTGTAGGTTCCATACTAATAACATTTTTTTTTGTGTAAAGCAGTATTGCAACTCTCAACTCGTAAACATCATCATAATATTATCATAACATCATAATATTCTGACTAACTTGCCAATGAAACCACTACACTTCACTTGATCATTAAACTTATTTAATAATATTCTCATCTGTAATCAATACTTATTAAAAGCTTATATATCAGCCTATTGCCATCCACTGCTGAACGTAGGCCTCCCCCAGAGATCGCCAACCAACCCGGTCTTGGGCAACCCGCATCCATCCGCTGCCAGCCACCTTTTTTAAATCGTCGGTCCATCGTGCCGCAGGGCGTCCCACACTACGCTTGCCCAAACGCGGTCTTCACTCTAGAACGTGTCTGCTCCATCTACCGTCTGTCCGTCTGCAGACATGGCCGGCCCACTTCCACTTCAGCGTGCTAATTCGATGCGCAACGTCGGTGACTTTAGTTCTCTGGCGAATGACTTCATTGCGAATTCTATCCACCATAGAAACTCCGAGCATCGCTCTCTCCATGGCACGCTGAGCAACCTTGAATTTGTGGACCAGGCCCACGGTGAGTGTCCACGTTTCGGCTCCGTAAGTCATCACGGGTAGAACGCACTGGTTAAAGACCCTGGTCTTAAGGGATTGTGGGATCGACGATTTAAAGATACCACGTAGCTTCCCGAATGCTGCCCAGCCCAAGCGTATCCTTCTGTTCGCCTCCTTCTCGAAGTTGTGCCGCCCCAGTTGTATATTTTGGCCAAGATATATGTATTCTTGCACAACCTCGAGAACAGCGCCATTTAAGACTACGGGTCTCGGGAGGACATGACCATTGTACATGATTTTGGTCTTATCTAGGTTCATCCCGAGGCCCACGCGTCTCGAAGAGTCGCTTAGGCCGTTCAGCATCACTTCCAGCTCCTGCAAAGACTCCGCCATGATGACAATGTCATCTGCAAATCGTAAGTGCGAGATGTACTGACCGTTGATATTTATGCCCAGTCCTTTCCAATTAAGCGTCTTGAAAACGTCCTCCAACGCGTTTGTAAACAGTATCGGAGAGATGACGTCTCCCTGCCTTACCCCTCGACGCAGTTGGATTGGCTTTGTGCTACGTTCTTGTACTTGGACGGTCATTGTTGCGGCCTTATACAGACACCTCAGCACTTCAACGTATCGGCAGTCGACAAGGCATCTCTGCATGGAATCCAGAACAGCCCAGGTTTCGACGGTGTCGAAGGCTTTCTCGTAGTCCACATACGCAAGGCACAGAGGCTGATTGTATTCCTCGGTCTTTTGGATAATTTGCCTGAGGGTATGTATGTGGTCTACGATGCTGTAGCCTTTTCGAAACCCGGCCTGCTCCGGCGGTTGGAATTCATCGAATTTTAGAGCGAGACGATTCGAGATAACCCTCGAAAACAGCTTGTATACATGACTCAGAAGCTAAATGGGGCGGTAGTTTTTAAGGAGCGTGTTATCACCTTTTTGGAAGAACAGTACCACCACGCTCCTGCTCCATGCCTCCGGTGTAATGCCTGTGTGGACGACGGAATTAAATAACTTTACTAGCTCAGCCAAAACCGGAGTTCCTCCTGCTCTGAGTAGCTCAGTGGTAATCCCGTCATCCCCCGGAGCTTTGTAGTTATGAAGCTGTCCGAGAGCTATTCTAATCTCACCCATATCAATGTCGGGAAGCTCGTCTGTGAGGTGGCGTGTGAGTCTGGCTCGTGGATCATCCGCGCCGTGGGTCTGAGGTGGACAATTTTTCTGGGAGTATAAGTCTCCATAAAACTTTTCGACCTCAGCGAGTATCTCCGGCTTCGAGGTGACGGTGGTGCCCTGTGACGTTCTGAGTTTTGTCAGGTGACAACTGGAGGCGTCATGCTTGGCGAATACCTTCGAGCCATTGTTCCGGGCTATGGCCTCCTCGATGGCTTGGGTATTCGCGCGCCGATGGTCGCGTCTTATCAGCTTTTTTACCTCCTTGTTAAGTACCTGATACTCAGACGGTGTGACATGCGTTAGTTCTCGTCGTTTCCTCATTAATTCCAGAGTCTCGCTGGCGAGTATCGACTTACGTCCGTTTCTCACCGGTCGAAAGTATTTATAACCCACTTCGCGGATAACACGTACCAGGCCATCGGTGGCGTCGTTTATGTCCTCTGTGGTTTCCAATGAGGCGAATCGGTTCTGTAGCTCCAGCTGGAAGGTTTCGCAGCCAGCCACGACCTGGGGCAGTGTTGGTCTAAGAGTCGACCTCGTTAGCCGCGCTCGTTCGATTTTAACATTTATATTCAGAGTGCCTCTTAACAGTCGGTGATCGCTTCCGGTATTGACCCTGTTTATCACGGAGACATCTCTGAATATCTGGCGCTTGTCAGACATAACGAAGTCGATCTCGTTCTTGGTCACGTTATCGGGGCTTCGCCAGGTCCATTTCCTTTGAGGCTTCTTCTGGAAGAAGGAGTTCATCAGAAAAAGCCCCTGAGCCTCGAGGAAATTTACCAGCATTTGCCCCCTGTGATTTCTGCGCCCATAGCCGAATGAACCTACTCTGGACTCACCACTCTCTTGTACTCCCACTTTAGCGTTGAAGTCACCCATGACAACAGTGTAGAATGTTTTGGTACGAGACATAGCTTTCACTATGTCTTCGTACATGGCCTCGACTTCGTCGTCAGGGTGTGCGGACGTTGGGGCATACACTTGGATAATTTTCAAGGAATACCTTTCTGTAATCTTCAATACAAGGTATGCAACCCTTGCCGACACACTGCCTAATTCCACAATGTTGCCCTTGAGTGACTTGTGGACTATAAACCCGACGCCACCCTGGGATGGTTGGTGTCCCTCTCGGAAGTAGAGTAAGTGGCCACTGTCGAGGGTTATGGTCTCCTCCCCCTGTCTACGGATCTCCGATAGTCCCACATTAAAAGCTTGTTACTGTGAATTTTACTCCACGCGCTTTCGTCATTGATTTATTGTATTTATAGTAATAAAATGTTTTCCGCTTCGTCGTTCGGTATGTTCCACCCACCCAGATGGTTGGGTTCCATATAGTGTCGACAACAGAAGAAAATAATATTTATAGTGTAGTGCTTTGTAAGTTGGGATACCTATCTGTAGTCTCGATTCTATGCAAGGCTACGTTTTGTAAATAGTAAATAACTATGAATGTAAGGATTTTATATAAAAGGTTCGAGAACTGAAACAACCGGTGTTGTCAAGGAGTGGTCTATCTCTTGGTTACTTATCTGTTAAGTTCTCAGATTCCATTTATCTGCGTACTTCTCATCTTATTTTTCTCATTTATTTATCTGGTAGATGATGTCCGACTACTGAAATAGTTCACAAATTAAACATGGAATTGATTACCTACCTTTAGTTACCTTACCTTACGTTACCTTATCTAGTTAGTCTACCTTTATGTTTTGTTAGAAGAAACCGGTTCTTTTGATTGCCGATACCCTACCACTAAGCTTTCCTAAGCCTACCTCTTCGTGCCCAAGGCCCAGATTAACATGACCTATAACCTATAAATATGTCCTACTTTTTCGTATCGCGTGGAAAATCCTTAAATTAAAATGGCCTTCCCTGCGCATAGATTTTATGTTTTTATTTTATATGGAAAATAAAACCTGTAGCACTCAGGGATCACGTAGTTTCCAATTAGCGAAAGCATTTTCATTATTTGACTAGGCGTTTCGGAGATCAGCGCGTTCAAAAAGAAAAAAACAGCTTTACAATATTATTGGAACATTTTTTCCGTGTCCTGTGATAAAAATAGATTGACAAGGCATTGTCTAAGGCAGGAGTCGGCAACCTGCGGCTATTTCAATGTCTAGTTGCGGCTCTTCAGTACCATACACAAAAATCGTGCATTCGATCATATGAACCTAATTTCAGTAGCACCTGCTGCTTTTCTTCACATTGTCTGCTACAAATTATATTGTATGAAATCACATTTGGATTTCATTTCGTCTCGCGAGACAGATTATTAATTAACTAACGGTTTTCACAATCTTATGGTGACATAATATATAGCCAAATATTGTAATCCATACTGATATCCATACTTCCGTACTAATATTATAAATGCGAAAGTAACTCTGTCTGTTACACTCACGATAAAACGGGTGAACCGATTTCGAAGACTTTTGGTATGAAAATAGTTTAGTAAGGACATAGGCTACTTCTTAAGCCGACAGCCTTACGACTTTGTCTGCATTCGCGATAACCGACAATCACGCGGACAAAGCGGGCAAAAGCTAGTATTGAATAAGTAAAACCATTGTGGCTCTTTAAAAACTGGAAAATTTTGTGATTATAACTATTGGCTCTTCGTTTCAAAAGGTTGCCGACCCCTGAGGCTATTTAACATAATTTGACGGTGATCAGTTATAACCTTATCATCAGAAAGATGATAAGTCAGAGTCTAATTATTTATTTCAATAAGACAATTAAAACTGAAAAGGCGTATTATATTTATATTTAAACGTATTATACAAGAAAAATAAGTTACTGTTGTCGCAGTTCTACTGAAGAGACAGCAAAAGCTCTCTTTCACAACATGTTTACACTTTAATAATAAGCTTAAAGTGTAACAGATATCGAATGGCCCGAGTTATTTGCTGTTGAATGCGATGAACAGGTGTCCAGTGATGCAATTTAACTACGTAGTAACACAATTTTATATATGGATTAGTGAAGCGTCGAGGACAGTCTGTGAGAAATCGATATAAGTAGTTTCTCTTTTAAACCGTTCCATATTTTTAAAGTTAGCGACCGATTGTGAAGAAGAACATGTCTGCTTTTCGTTGACTTTTCAGACTAGTGATGTTACAGATCTTCGTAACCGTAATCGAAACAATCTGAGATCTGAAATAAAAATGTATCCGAAACCAATGAACCAATCGAAAAAATGTATCCCAATTTTATAAATATGTCTTGAATAATTCGAATAGGGGCTGAGTCTAAATAAGACTTCTTTGAGACTTTGTGATTATAGTAAACTAGCGACCCACCCCGGCTTCGCACGGGTGCAATGTAGATCAAACTGTGCGTATAAACCTTTCTCTTGAATCACTCTGTCTATTGCTGAAAACTGCATTTAAATCCGCTGCGTAGTTTAAAAGATCTAACCGTACAGACAGCGGGAGCGACTTTGTTTTATACTATGTAATGGTACTATAGAAAAAGTGATAAACCCAGATATATAGATAGACCTAGATAACGCAAGAGCAACTACTTCGTGTGCCTAGTTTCGTGCCTAGCTTACGTACAAAAATCGTAAGTAAAAAAATAAAGTAAACTTTGCTTCCATCGGTAAGTCATTTCGTGATTAATATTATGCGTAATTAATTTAAAAAACAATTATTTTTAATCTATAACCCTCAGTAATACCTGGTAATACCAAATTTAAGAAAAACAAAACATTGTGACCTCATAATAGGTAGTCAAAAATGCCACGCTTGGTTTTCATACAGATCGTGAATACTTGCGTTATCTAGGGTCTATCTATATCTGTGGATAAACCAGAAGTAAAATGCAATCATTACCTATTTGTATTTTTAACTTTGGTTCTGCTGGTTCTCTGTGTGACCCGTATGTAATTTGAGTTCGTAATTTTCCCAAAAATCGGTGATCGGATTTGGATGGGGTTTTCGCTGTTCGATTTTATATGTTTGCAAAAAGAGGCTCAAAAAAGCGAAAAATTAAAATACTTTTTTTTTTGCTAAAAAGTCAACCGAATTCATAAACTACACAGAGTGAAAAATATTTCGAAAAACTAATTTCGAAAGTTACTTTGGTTCTGTTTGCCATTGCCTCTGACTTCCGAAATTAGGGTGTTACTACACCAATCGATCGATCATCGATCGATGCCATCGGTCAACGTCGATCGACGTTGATCGATTGGTGTGGTAGCTTTAATTGATCGACGGATACCGGTCGACTAACATCGATCGATTGCCGGTCGACGTCGATCTATTAACCCCGGCTATATTCCATCAGTTTCTTTCGAAATGTATTTACAAGTGGACGCGTTGGCCAGTTCGATATTGCTCGAACTATTATTACGGAGACGTAGTAAATTAGTAGATAGTTAATTAGCGCGCGGGGCGCAGGCGGGCAGCTAATGGGAAGTGGACGGCGCACGGTGCGGATAATCAAGCAGCTCGATCGACGTCGACTAATCCATTGTGCCATCGATCGATGCCGTCGATCGACGATCGATCGATTGGTCTGGGAACACCCTAACATAGCCGAAAAGTATATTCCTTTTACATTTCCTTTAAAATCTACTATCCGCAACTATCGCATATCGCGAAACTGTATCTGAAACCGGTATATATATATTCAGATCTCTCCAGATCCAAAATTTTATAATAATATTACGTCCCTGTTTCAATCCACCAAAGATTTACAGAAATCGGGTTCTACGATTAGTTTTACTTGCTATTTATTGGTAAACAAAACACTACTAATGGATAGAAGATTAGAACGTCACGTGTTCTTATTGGAACAGCTAGATGACTCTTTGTTTTAATTTAACTGACGGTCGATAAGTTACAAGGACCAGGCGAAGGCCTATCTAATCCTATGCCTAGACGTCTTCAACGTTGCGCTATTCCACCCGTCACCGATCCACCGGTCGCACGTTGCTTCATAAATCGTTTGTAAGCTCTCTTCCAATCCCTATAGTGTAGTAGAAGATATTTTGTTATCAAGAATTTATTTCACCACGGATGTTAGAAAGAACATTCTACACACAATACACACTAATTTCGTTTAACAGTTTATTGTATGGGATTCTTCAGAAAATATTCACATCGACACATGATTTTGAAACTACCATTCTCAAGTTCTGCAGTTACTTCCAAAGTTTGAGCCCTCTCTCCAAGTCTTCCTGGACTTCCAAGCTACGATTATTACTAGTCCTAGCATACGGAAGTATATTTCTAAGTTTAAACTTCTAAAACTTATCACAGTTCCAGCTAAGATATGGACAGAAATATTGGTCCTAGTGTACGGAAGCTATTAATGTTGTGTTTATTTTTATTTGGATGTGTTTTTTACGACATGACGTTTGCCACGGTGCTGCAGATAAACAATAAAGGTACTGCAATACTCGTTGCTGCCATATGCGTCTTCGGGCTAATAGGTTTTTTTTTAAACACTACGAATTCTCGTGTTCGTGGGTGTGTTAACTAACGCACATACACAAATAGCCCGACCTGCAACAACCATAGAATTCTGATTATAATATTGTGTAAATAAAGACAAAGACTTATTTTAATATTCTCCCTAACCATTACTGGTGTTTGATTTTCTCTGTAATTTGCTTACGTCCTAAGGGACCATATTTGGACGTACTTGGCGTCATTCGAAAACCTTCGTCTCTAGAGGTTACTGCTTCACCGTTTCGTTTGTTTGTCGTTCAACGTATGTATATAAATTGTTTGCCTTTAGCACGCTTACTTCGTCGGCTGGAATAATTGGAACGAAGCAAGTCTTTTTGCTTTAGTTCGAATTTATGCATCCTCGACAGTTTGTCGATTCCTATATCAAGTTTCACAACATCCTGTCGGGGTCGGCTTTCCGAGTTAGGGACTAGTCACATATCCACATCAGCATCGCATCGTATGACACCGCGTAAGTTGACAGAGAAATGTTGAATCGTAGAGAAATAACACGTGTAGTTTATCTACCACTTTGCCTTTGCTTTATAGGATTATCTTTTAACTCTTTAATTAATATGGGATGTAAAATGACACATCAAATAGCCGCTACTATCTTTTTGTTATTATTTGAAACCCCCTTTTCGTAAAAAAAAAACCTAAGAGAAGGGTAGGACTTCGGATCTCCGTAACCAGAAGGTTCCAAGGCATGACTCAGAACGAAAAAAAATCGCAAAGAACATGTTAGTTTCGGCATTGTAAAGTGTCTAAAAAGACACTATACCAAACCCATCCCACCCCAGCTCCGATATGAATTTGAGTTATGTCGAAGAAGAACTTGCGTTTATGAACTGTCTTTGACGAGTTGGAGGATGATTCAAATTATGAGTAAGTATGGAGTTTCTTGCCCATTCTTCTCCATACAAAACTACTTTTTGGAATGGGCAACTAGAATATTTTTTTTCTCATTTGACGTTCAAAAGTGCCATAATGGTCTAATTGAAATAAATGATTTGATTTTGACTTTATGAGCCGACTAGTCGGTGATTTTTGCCGGCTTTCTCGTCTAGTTGATACCTTTTTGTTATGTGTATGACATTTTTCAATTGAAACTCGTGTTAGCAACCAACTCTGATTTAGTTTTTTAATTTACTTGACTAATCATAATATTATGAACTTTAGAGAAGCCTAACCATTCTCTTATCTGTTTAATTATTGGCCTTACCTTTAGATAATACAGTCCTCTTATAGCTAAATAATGCTAATGAAATAACTTCTATTACTAAGAGCATAATAGCGTTATATTGACCTACTTGTTACAGGTAGGTACAACAACTCTTGTACTGCGAAGCTTATTGATTTTACGTCGATAACTGATACTTGCTGATTGATATATCTACTTTCTTAGTTTATTTACTGTACAACGAGTGCAATATTGATCCTGATTCTTGGAATGTTGTGAGGACAAGTATGCCACCGTACCGTATATATAAATATAACGTAAATTATAAAGCCTTTTCATCATCTCTGTGCCCCCGGACGGGGACTTAAATTACACTAAACATTTTGTTTAATAAAATGAACTTACTTTTATGTTTTCCTCAATGAAATGATACGATATGACCTACGTAGAAGAATCGTTATTTGTTCTGTTTGTGCTTTATTATAGCTTTTTAGATGTGTTCTGTTGGATATAGTAATTTTGTTACGTATACAGAGCTTTAATTTCATTATACCCAGTAATACCTATCTGCAGTGGGGTTACACTCAAGTTCATATAGAATTTCAGAATGTGAGATAATCTCGTTTGCTAGTCAAAAGCTTAGAAGTAATTAAATATATGAAGCTAAAATAAATGTTGGTAGGCTAAGATTAAACTAATTATAATATCAGCCTGTAATTTGTCCCACTGTAGGGCAAAGGCCTCTTCTCATACAGAGAAGGCACGAGCATTGATCACCACGTACGCTCAAGGCGGATTGGTGATTTTAGACTTATATTAAGGCGACGATATACGCCGGCGATCTTGAGCAACCAGAGAATCGTATGCGCTGCGTCCAAAACTCTCAAAGTTTAGTCGAAAAAATTAAATAAAAGATAACATTCTTTAACTTAAAAAAAAGGCGGATACTAAAAGATAGATAGTAAAATTGTCTGTAAGATAGTAAAAGTTTCGTTTAAATATTCCTGGTAGATTTTGTGTGATCAATGTTTTGTCCGCGTCACACACAACTTCACGATTTAATTATACTATTTAATATGAACTTAATCAAAAATATTCACATATAAAATGATTAAGAGAATGTTCTAGTTGAATATAATATATTTTTTTCAAATCATTTACACTACACATTTTAACGTGATTGTCAGTTTAAAATCAGCAAAAGTCGCTTGTTAACGCCTTAAAAGTCCAGGTTTCCTCACGATGTATCTCTTCACCGATGTCAGTGATGTCCAATTAATGACAGCTTTTTCCTACAAATTCGCCCGCGCGAATTTTATATTGAACTCATTTGTTTTAGAATACAAGATTGCCTATACCTGCCATGGACAACGTAGCTACCAGTTAGCGAAATAATTTTTAGAATTGGAGCAGTAGTTCTGGAGATTCCATTCAAATAAACAAACAAACTCTTCAACTTTATAATATTAGTAGATGTAGATTTTATGCGTGGGATCTTATTTTTGGCATCTCACGTGATTCTTTTAAACTCAGTAAATAAAAACTTAGTCGTTATAGAAACGACACACAGCCTAATTTACACAATTATAAGAATCAAAATCATCATAACTCCCCAAGTAAAAATAATCTATACTAATAATATAAAACTAAAGAGTTTGTTTGTTTGTTTGTTTGGTTGAACGCGCTAATCTCAGGATCTACTGGTCCGAATTGAAAAATTATTTTTGTGTTGGATAGTCCATTTATCGAGGAAGGCTATAGGCATGCGAAGCAGGGTCGGGTCGCTAGTCTGTAATATGGCTAGTTAATAAAAACATGTCGTTTACGGCTAATTATAACTTAGAGAGTTATATTGACGATTATGATTCTGTGCATGTAAATTTTGATCAAAACACAACGTAAAACAACGTTGCATATTGAAATTCGCAATTTTTTAATGCAATCTGTTTGTATTTAAGGCGATTCTTTTAATACAGCCCGTATCTGCTTACATACAGACGTATTCTATTAAACGTCTCAGCTCCACGTGGTTTTGAATAAAAACGAACATCTGCTTATCTCACGCAAGGTGTGAGTCCTGACTTATGCAAACGGGTTCCTTTCAAACAAGGGCGTCGCCAAGGGGGGGCGGTGGGGGCAGCTGCCCCCCCCTAGAGATTCCAAAAGGTTCATGTGCCTTTGACTGTATTTAAAATTCATACTTTTCCTATCCACCAAATACCAATTTGCCCCCCCCTAGGCCATCAGCTGACGAGTCCTGGCGACGCCTTTGCTTTCAAATGTTAGCAGACGGCGGACTACCGACTTGTCACCCTTACATGTTTATCGCCATAGAAGCGGATATACGAGTGTAATTTTTAGTTTTCAATGTTACTGAAGTATAAAAATAACGTTTTTAAAAACTGTTTAAGTTCTGGTCTTATGGTCCGCGAGGCTTCCTGTAATTATTATCTTGTCGTAATCAAACTGTCGTTCTAATTTCAAATAGGCACCATGATGATGGGAACATGTCTATAATAGTAGCACTCCTTGTACTTACAGCCGAATGCTCCTGTGTAATGAGGTGGTACATTATTATGAGAAGCGACGTAGATGCAAATGTGAACTACTTACATACTTGTTAACGAACTGTAAACATGTCTCATGTCTAAATTTCACGTCCAATGCAATACTTCAACTTCTAGACGTCAAAAGCTGTTCAGAAACTATTTTCCGTAGTGGTTATAAAATAAATTCACATTTCTTTCACAAACGCCAATAACATGTAAGATCGTGACAAGCGAGTGATAAATGTAGTGAAAGATCACAGAGAACACTTCACACTAATATGACTTCAATCACTTCGCAAAAAGCACTAAAATAGCGTCAACTAAGTACAACTGAAATGTAATTTTAGTGACACTGTAAAGTGCCAAAATAAACAAGTTTTATTTTTAAATAGTGCTGAAAGAATAACTGTAGCATTACATGGACATGTAGAATACATATTTATAAAGTGCTGACCTACTTCTTTTTTTATTGTGTAATGTCGCATCGGTGGTATGTTGCTATTAATAACGTATTGCTCTAAAGATTGATTATAATAGTAGATGAATGTGCGTAATTTTTCGCGACGGTAATCTGATACATTTTTTTTACAGATTAGTTAGAAATCTTTTTTCGGATCAAAGGACCAAAATTAAACTAATAATAGAATCGGGTTTCGTAATACGGCTTAGACCAACGGCGTCGGTATGATTGATCGTTCAATCGTGACGTACTAGTACGCTATGTATCGGCTAGTAGTAACTTGGTTGGTGTATTGTGTGAGCTAACAGACATGCGTAGGAGAAAATAAAGGGCACATGATTTCTTAGAAACTCATGTTTTAGCACGTGGAGGATCTTATTGGAATTTCTCTAGTAAAAATGACTCCATTTATCCAATATCTTGTTAAAATATATTCGTACTGTCGTGTGGGAAATAAGGAACGCGATTCAAAGACATTACGAACTTATTTCTCAATATTTGTCAAGGACACGTTTAACCTTTTGGTAAACTACTTTTATGTTAGTCTTCATGTAAGTACTTACATCTACATAGGTACTTCATTTGAAAACAATAAGCAATTGCTCGCCATTGTATTTGACTTTAAAATGCAACATGTGAAGGTTTTCCGCTATCAATTATGTTAATTTACTAAAACTTGATGAAAAACATGAGTATATTTGCTACAGTTCAGTAAATAATAGTAATGGACCAATGGAGTCTCAAAATTAACTAGAATAATTAAATCTAGTAAAGTATTTTGCATCGTCTCGTCGTAATTTTAATTTATTTTATAGAGAATTAAAAGATCTTAAAATAAAACTAAAAGCAATTTCTTATGAATGCTCATGGAGAGTGGCTGTAAATAGAAGGGCTGAGCCTCTAGCATACTAGTGTGGAAAACTAAGTTACAACTATCATCATCATCATCAGCCTGAAGACGTCCAACAACAACATCAACAATAACTACACTAACAACGACACACAACATTAACAACAACAACAACAACTACACAACAACAACACTTACAAACAACAACAACACACAACAACAACAACACACAACAACAACAACAACTATACTTCCATTTATCATCTACATTACACAAATATCGTTATTTCAATGTTAGTATGTAATAAGCTTCGTTATTCCACGATAAATACAAAGCAACGTAAACTATTAGTCATTTACAAAAACCTAATAAGTAGTTTTTTTTTTGTTAACCGTTACTGTTCCACTCCTGGGCCTCCCCCATTTCCTACATTTCTCCCGATGTTGTGCACCATCTCGCCAATTCCTGAGGAAGCCATCCAGGGCCTCCCGACATCTTCTCCCCTGTCTGCCACGCCCCTCCCTGACTGAGTCATGGCTCCAGTCTTGCGATATGTGGGCCCACAGCTTAATCGGCAACCGGGACACATGCAGTTATTTCAACAAAATAAACCAATAACTATATTTACTCGGCCGCTTTTGGTCTAATGCTTATCCTTCTGAAGGTAAATCGACACAGTCCACTTATAGATAATAGCAATTGGAACCTCATCGCTAAACACTGTCTCTTAAGATACAGGATACCCTATACCCTGTTCACAATAAGATTAGACATTTACTCAAACCTTTTTTACAGTCCGTTCAACCGATTTTGACTTCTATTGCGTTGGTAGCATGACAAATGGCAACTGCAGTAAACAGTTGTATTGTAACCACTTTTTTTGCCTCTAATGTCATCCTTAAGCCTCCGATATAGAAGTCAAAATCGGTTGAAGGGACTGTAAAAAAGGTTTGTGTTTATGTCTAATCTTATTGTGAACAGGGTATAGTTTAAGAGACAGAGTTTAATTTATTGTGAACAGATTTCTGCAGCATCCAACTGTTTTTTTTTAATGTAAATGTTGTTTACCATATAAAAAACCATATAAATGTAATCTTACATTTGTCTGTATTTTTGGAAATAAAGATATTTATTATTATTATACAAATGAAGTATAAGTCAAAACTAGGCACCTGCCTTTTAATCTACATTATAGCAAGATAGATAAACAGGTACCTACTTATTTAGTTTTACAATAATGTCCCTCGTTATGTTCAAAACTGTACTAAGAAAATCTAACCTGACGAATATTTCTTAGTATCAGGAGATGTGTCATCCTGACCTGAAAACGTTCTATGCAAAATTTAGATTGATTTCTTTAACGTACGCAATAGATTTAACCTGAATGATGAATTCTTTTTTTGTGGTAGTAAATGTCCATGCAGTTTCTTGCCCCTTTTTCTCCATAGGAACTAGGAACCTACTGTTTAGAAAAGTTACAGAAAATGTTAAAACACTTTGGTCTTTACATCCGCAAACATGTAAAATAGAACACTAATTGATCAATCCTTGCACCTGTTTAACTCCATACTATGATTGTAACTAACCACGTGATTCAAGTGAAAACTCAAACCTACAGTTAACTAACATGTCATACATCCACAGGTACCACTTACGTATTGTGTCTAACTATAAATAGTCCCAACTTGTAATCAATGCGAACAGTTAATACAACAAGTGTTGCGATTTCCACATACGACATTACCACAGAACAAAAGAGTACAGAAGATTCACGAATCACGACGAAAACAATAATATATTGAATAAACTATTATAAACGCAAAAGCTTGTGAGGGTGGATGGATGCAGGATGGATTTATTCAGGCTGTAGGATAATTTTATTTCGTTTTTGTGTTTCTGTAGGATAATTTTGAACTTAAGCTTAATTCTGAAGTAGAATCAGACAATGCCGCGATAAAACTTGTAATAAAAAAAAACTTGAGAGGTGTCAAGGGACACCCGGATGGAACGAAGTTCCTTTCGATTAATTAGTGAAGGAATTGTAATAAAATTTTATTTTTTTTAAGTTATAATAATATTTTTATTATTATTAACAAATATAATGTAATTAAAAGACAATTTAATTAATCGTGCCCGTTTATGTATCGAGCGAAATGGACTCCATATTGAGCAGTTGCTTCGATACCGGGAAGTGTAAATTTTATACCTAATAGGTAAGTTTTTTAATTAAGCCAAAGTTGATTAAAACTGTGTTTGTGAATAGCTCTAATTTATTTAAATAGGTTACCTATAGCACCTATAGGTACCTACGCCTGCCTGCCTTTCTTTTTCTAGCAAAAGAGTACCTACTCACTTACCTACTTACAACTACAAATAATTCGCCAATGATAAAAGTAAGTACCACTACCTACCTAGGTACCCACCTAAGCTCCCACTCGCTTAATTTAAACCAAAACATTTTAATCAAATCAAAAAAAATATTATTGTCGCTAGTAAAACCTAGAGAAAAGTACTCTGTGACCTAGAGCGATAAGGTGCAGTGGTTACCTACTGACGACCGCGACCGATAGAAAGCTCATGATTACCAAACCCAAACTTTCAATAGGTACCTACTAAACAAAACATAGAAGTAGGTACAGTAACTACCTACCTACCTAACCTACGTATTCTATGGCTTAATTATCGACTTAAAATTTACACTCGTTTTCACAATCCACACAGTCTCACAGTGAAAGGTGGACTTATCTCGTAGGTCGTTATCATCGGAATTATCACGCAATGATAATTCCGATGTCATTGAGGTAGGTACCGCCACTATTTGAGCGAATAAACTTAGGTACTAAACATATCGCCGTAGGTACCTAGTTCAAAGAGTTCGCCGCGCCGCCTTTAAATACATAAACATATTCTACGAAAAGCGAATTCGGACTTTATTTTGTAAACGTAAACGGTTAAAAATTGAAATTTTACCAAACTAGGTATGATAAAATTATTCTGAGACGTTTCTCAGAATAATTTTATCATACCTAGTTTGGTAAAATTTCAATTTAGGCAATTTAGGCGTATAGGCTGGTGCCCGACCGGACAATAGGAGCTATGTGCAACCGAATTTCACGGTTAATGTGTAAAAATAAGGTTTTAATTCGCTCCAATATTTTCATAGAAAAGCCGCCATTCAACTAATAATGAACTCTATTTGACAGTTCCAACGATTCAATTTTTCTGTTCGAATTGTCTGCGTTTGTGAAGTAATAAAAATAGCAAAAAAGTGTCGTGACAACTTTTCGTAAGAATTTTTTCCGTCTAGCCCCCTTTCACAACGCGCGATAAGGAACTTCGTTCCAATTATTGCAACGCGTGCCATCTCTCTCTACTGAATTTTGCCACGTCTCGTCTGTTTAGACCTATCTACCTTTATCTTTAGAACGAACTTAATGACGTCCTCCGTCCCTTTCTGCCAGTCTTATCAGTATAGTACGTCACACATCTGTTCTTCATCTATAGAATATGTTACTTATTCCAAGTGATCCTTCTGATAACTATTATTCTGTGGTTTTATTGTTTACTCATTTTACGACTATGAAAGGAAGTGTTCAGCTGCCGTTGTAATGTCTTTATTTGTTTAAAACAGGTGTAAACAAATTGACAGATCCCATGTTTATTTTATCGCGGTCCAATAGATCGCCGCATAACGCGGCGTAGCGTATTCCATGTAATCCGTACACGTTTTAATATCTGAAACTTGAGACTTAAAGGAAGGCCAGGGCTGGGAGCATAATAACTAGCCTATCATTGTATCACTGCAGGGTAATGGCCTCTTCTCATACAGAAAAGAATTACCAATGCTTACTCAAAGTGAATAGGGTAGATGACACCGCCAATCAATTGACATACTCTTAATGAACTGTCAAAACGTGATGCCCTATAGATTTTGAATGGCAAATGTTTTTACATTTCCAGGGCGGAGGGGTCTGTCAGACTCTTACTGACTAAAACCACCCCGGTGTCCCATCTTACACCTGCTTCGGGGGTCGCGGGAACTGGAGATACTTCCGCAACCCCCGACTAGTGCCGACCCGCTAGGGCGGGCCACTTCTTGGGTCAGGGGGGAATGAGGTGTTAGACTCCCCCCCGTACGTCTCAGAGGTGCGCGCGTGAAACACTACGCGCCGCCACCTCGGATCCTGATGTATGTGGAGGGCGACAGACGTCCCCGAGTCTGCCGACCCTGCTGGACCCATTTAGGGAGGCTAAAAGAGGGCGTTATCCGCCCTCCGCTGACTCCCGGTGCGCCTGCTGCGTTTTTCAACTCAATAGACTTACCTACTATTAATTGATTTCAAAGAAACTAAAAATTTCATTTTACAGTAAAATGTAAATGAATCTGATTTTCAGGGCTAAAATCAATTGTTTTCTTAGAGAAGTTCTATCTTGGAATTATTGGTTAATTGTCATCTTCCCAATTGGCGATTTCAGACTTATATGCAAGTCCAGGTTTCCCTAAAATAATTTTTAATATTGTATTGAAATTTTGGGCATTGCGCAGTCTAAAATAATTTAAAGCTAAACACGTAGAAAATTAGATGTTAATCGTATAAACAAAATCAACACAATTTTACACGTACAATTAAAAAAAGAAAAACCTATAACTATTAAACCAAAAATAAACTAATATAATAAGGCATCAAAAAATTCCTCCACATCGCCGTCATCTGGAAATGTGCCCAAGAGACTGACTGCATTGCCCCGTTGGATGGCAATGCTTAACCTCTGCCCAAAGTAAAAACCAACTAACCTTTTGGAAATTTCCTTAAAAAGGAGATGAGCACTCGGACCCCACGACCCGAGGGTTTCAACCCCAAACGGCTCGAAAATAAAGTTATCACCAAGGTGACTATACTTTCGCCGTTTGAGGTTTTCTGCAGCCGCAGCAGCAGCACCAGCACAGCACGCTGAGCTAGGAAGATGGGATGGCGCAAGAGTATCGACGCACGTAGCGTCCCACACTAAAGGCCTACCCAACTTCCAAGGAAATAATGACATGCCGTCCGGTCTCTTGCCATCGTCGCGTGCCAAGTCGTTGGGCTCCAAAACTGCTGGAACGCCGACGGCGACGAGAGCACGACGAATGATGTCATTTATATTCGCGTGCCGCGCTATGCGACCTGCACTCCGGTTGCACGATAGGCCGTGGTGTCCGAGGCAGTTGACAGCTTCCCCACAGCGACAGCGATGAGGAGAACAACAAGATGCTCCTAAACGTAAGGAAGCAGCGAAGCGAAAAGTAGTGTCGTCAAACATAGTACCTACGTTTGACGACGGAAGTGCCAGAAGCCAAAGACCCGACTCCCATTTACCCACAGCCAGCAGACGCGCTCGCTCAGCAGAATTAGAAGAAGTGGAAAGTAAATTATTCTGTACTAACCTGCAGAGCGGCTCATCCCACCGCCTCTGAGAAGATGGATTGTCGGGTAAATCAGTGCTCGGGCAAGCAAGTTTCCAGGCGTCCATGGCCTCGGCGAAGCACGGCACATCAAAATCAACCGGTGTAGGAGCTAAAACATTCCTGATTAATTTTTCAGTGCCGTGGACCGAGGATATAAATGCAGGCAAACTGATACTTGAAAGGAGTTGTTTCAAAATGTATGGAGCCTGGGCCCAGTCTTTGTACATCATACTTAAAAATAGGGAAACATATTTTAAATAGTTCTCAATTGTCCAATTACCTTAAAACGGCTTTGTGAGCAAGTAAAATACTAGAAATTGCACTTGAAATTGCAACACACAACAAAAAAACAGTAATGGCGGTAAGCTGTCATTTTGATTTATTAATGACGTTTGACATTTATAATTCTGATTTTCTGCGTCAATTTGTGGATAGCCAGGTAAACAGATGGTAAAGAAACTGTGTTAAATTCACAAAACGAAAGCAAGGTTGTTAAAACGTACTCCAAAACTAGAAACAAACGAGACGAAAGCACAGAACATACGCACGAAAGTGACCGAAGTGACACTATTGACAGCTGACAGTTCTCTTTCTATGATCAATGCTCAGATTTAGCTACTCTATAAACCATAGATCGATTCTATGGTTTATAGAGTAGCTAAATCTGAGTGACGCCATGTTGAAAATCCATAAAAATAATTGTTAAATATCAATTTATTACCACAACAGTATACATTTAAATGAATTATCAGTATTTTTCCCGGATTCTACGGATTTTTCTCTTATTTTTGAAGTGGTGTACATAGACTGGGCCCAATATGAAACATGTCCTTTACGGACGCCGAGGCCCCCCATACGAATAGGTAGAGTAGCTTGGGCCCAAACACGGTCGTCCATTGCCAAATTTAAAACAGATGTTAAGGGGGTACCGAGCAAAATCATTCAAAACAGTCGTCACTGTTAAAGTGATATAATCAATACTTTTACCATAATTGCCATAAAAAATATGTAATGAATACCACAGTAAATGTGTTAACCGATTATCGTTGGCAAAAAATAAGAATACTGTTTAATTTAATAAACAAAAATACGTAAAGTTGTACAAAAATCTTTAAAAAAATCTTGTATTTAGTTGAGTTTTGTTAGTAAACTGTATTTTTTTTTCACAAACTTGAATTCATATTAATCTTTAACATTCATACTACAATTTGTAGTTTTTACATTTTCGAAATGTCGCTTAGTTATTTTATTATTAATTTTTCGCGCTGTTTTGAATCATACGCAACGTATGTATTTATGATTCAAAACAGCGCGTCAATTAAAACAAAAATTAATAATAAAATAACTAAGCGACATTTCGAAAATGTAAAAACTACAAATTGTAGTATGAATGTTAAAGATTAATATGAATTCAAGTTTGTGAAGAAAAAATACAGTTTACTAACAAAACTCAACTAAATACGAGATTTTTTAAAAGATTTTTGTACAACTTTACGTATTTTTGTTTATTAAATTAAACAGTATTCTTATTTTTTGCCAACGATAATCGGTTAACACATTCACTGTGGTATTCATTACATATTTTTTATGGCAATTATGGTAAAAGTATTGATTATATCACTTTAACAGTGACGACTGTTTTGAATGATTTTGCTCGGTACCCCCTTAAAGTATGACGGATAATTTGGTCCATTTTTTCTAAAAGGTGATTGTGTTTCCACAAATGGGAAGCACGTAGGAAATAATTTAATTTAGGGCCGAAACAACAGAACCGAATAATGGTGATGGCCGAATGCATGTTAATTTGGAGTAATCTTTCCGAGATGTCATTAAAATTTTGTATTTTTTCCTCAATAAAACTGGGAAAGGAATTCTCGAAGATGGGAGTCCCAAGGAGACGAAGAGTGCTTTTAGAGAGAGAGTGGTTTCCCTACGATGTTTTCCTTTACCGATGTCAATGATGTCCAAGACAAACATAGAAATTATCAAAGTACATATAATCTTATCTAGAACTGTCCGTTTCCCATGGGAAGAACGCTATGGTGAATCCATCTCAACTTAAACATTATGTTTATTTTAAATGAAACGATGCAAGTATATAACGTACAATTTTGAGATATTTACACAATTGCATAGCCGAGCTTTGTACACACGGCTACACATCAAGCTATACATTTCCAGTATAAGCTGATCTCGCCTTGTATATAATTTTTTTACAATGAGAGGTCAGCTTAAACTGGAAATGTATAGCTTGATGTGTAGCCGTGCGTACACTTATATTTAATAAGGAAAATTTTGAGGTAAACCAAATATTCTAGGTACCTTCAATAATTATTCCATTGTGATATTTTTTTTAGTTGACACTTGCAGATCGGCTCCTAATTTTAAGAGTGTTGCCTAAAAAAAAATGACTTGCAAGCTATATATTTATGTTAATAATTTATTGGACATACATAGGTCCAACCAGATTGTCAAGTGTGTAACCACTATCTGAAATACACATTGGTACTTCATCTGGTTTATATCAGTACCAATACCATCATCTAGTGTGCAAAAAAAACATTCATCGACGACTTAAAGCAAACGTGTGCAGTACTAATGCAGTGAATGAACTAATAGCAATATCCTCCCTTACATCCGTTTTGTAGAGTTCATGTGTATCGTATTGGACAGCTAGAGAAATAAAGATAAAGATTTGAATACCACAGAGTTAGTCACTAACTTGGGATGTTTTGAAGGATTCGGTTTGATTGCGTTATTACATAGTTTTTATCGATTACTCGTGAACGCACCGGGACTCCGTTATATAACTAGTCGTCGGTCCCGCGTTTTTATTATCCCGCGGGGATTTAGAAATGCCTCGTTATGATGTTACAGGAATGTTGACGTGTAGTATAACATTCTCAGGATTAAGTTCCAGGGTTTGTCAGAACAACATCTTTACTGTTTATCCCTCTTCTATCTTCTTATAGAAGTATCCTTATACTACTCTTACATTTTAAACTTAACTTTTTTAGTATAAAATCTTTTCAATATAAATATTTCTTAGTATTCCATTCGCATGTCCTAGTTACCTTTTATTAGCCATACAATACTGTAATACACTATGTAATTATTACGTATGTATCGCCAATGTTTAAATAAATAAATCCACAGAATTGTCCTCGTTAACGAATCGACCTCAAAATCTAGGCTTTTTTAAAAGTCGTCGACATGCTTGACATGCTTCCCTTTGGCATAGCTGCCACATCACCAAGGCTTGGCATTTGGCACCAAGTTACTGTTAAAAATTAAAAACTCCTGCCATTGAATTTGTCTCTTTGAATTCTCATTGAATTTGATTCACTAATAAATTCTCGCTACACCGTGTTACACGAGGGGAAAATTGAAAGTGCCAAAGTATGAAAATGAGGTTCCTTATCACCTTGAATTAAAGGTCATATTTGTGAATCAATTGTGATCGGTTGTTAACCTTTCGTATTCAAGGACCAATGTAACCAGTTTCACTTATTAATTTACGCTATTTTGCTTTATTCGTTTGCTCATTAAGTTGATTTGAACAGATTCTTCTGAGATGTTTCGGATCTTAAGGCCACCTTTTTAAGGGATTATATGCCTTAAAAAAGTGACTCCCGTATACAAAATTACACATTACACATCCGTGTAACTAAGTTGGCTTACAGAAATTCATATTGTGTACAAGAATTTACCTTAATCGGTCCAGTAGAGTGATCCTATATAAGCGTTCCGTTTTTTTGTTCAAACGTACGGAAACATATATACCGTGTGTATGGATATAAAGACCAGCCTACGCGTTAAAACTCAACATTTTAATTCACTGTTCATCATCTTATGTCGCACGGAATCTGTTCAGACTAGGGTTGCCACCCGTACTATAATATATAGTAGTACCTACTAAAATATAGTTCATTTTAGTTAATTGTACTATATATTATACAAAAATAATATAATACGAAAAATACTATACTTTTATCTTTCATTCAACTGACGCGCTTTTTAGGGTTCCGTAGCCAAAACGCTAAAAAACGGAACCCTTATGGATTCGTCATGTCTGTCTGTCTGTCTGTCCGCCCGTCCGTATGTCACAGCCACTTTTTCTGAAACTATAAGAACTATACTGTTGAAACTTGGTAAGTAGATGTATTCTGTTTGATGATGGTTTTGGCACGCCACCCAAAAAAGGCAAAGAAAAGATAAAAAGACTTCAAAAATATTTCCGTCATGAATGTAAAATGGAAAGAAGAAAGAAATAGAACATAATTATAATTGAATTAATAAATGCTCATTTCTAATTTTAATTGTGAATTTAAATTGCTCAGATTCCTATAATTATTATAAAAACTAATAGATCATTAATGGCCAAAGCTAAGAGCAATAACAAATATACGTAGAAAATACATACATAATGATTAAAAATAAATATGTACTTTTTTATACCCTACATTTCCAAAAGTACTTACTATATTTGTGTATCTTTTTTCGAAAAAATACTATATTTTAAAGAAAAAGGTGGCAACCCTACTTCAGACCAAACTGACGCAGTTCTGCATCTCTGCCTATTTATCGGCTTTACGTTAAGTCAAATCCAAGGCTAAACCTTTGTGCCCCGTGCCGTGCCTTGAAGCAATAGGCTCGCCTCTTCTGTCGAGTTTTGATGACGTCATCGTTAAGCTATGGATGTACTGCGATAAGATACGATATCGTGCATCTTCTTTGGGAATAGACAGGTTCGTCGTAAGCGTGTGTTATGCTTGGTAATCTTGGTATCATCCGGAATAAATATCTATGAGGTTTACCAGCTTTCGTAGTCATAAATCTTATGTAAATAAAAATCGATTGCCGTATGTATGCAACATACGACAAATACTTAGAACTGTGACTAATTGTCGGGACAAAGTTAAATGATTTTTTTTCGAAAGTTCACCGATAAAGTTTCGCACGACTGTATTTTCTATAGGTACCTACACTTGTGCGAAACCGGGTTGGGTCATCGCTAGTTAAGAATAAATAATTATGATTTGTGTTATAATGTTGCATGTAATTTCAGTTGCAATCTAAATATAACGTCAGATAAATTAGTTCCGTCGAGATAGATAGAAATACATATTCGTAATTTAATTGTATGTACGCTGTATCAATGTTTTGTTTATAAAGACACGTCGATACACGGTTTGTGCACGGTTTGTGTAACTTGAAAATACAATCAATCGACTTTGATATCATTTCGTACGTAATGAGGGGGTTCGTGACTGAATGACTATGAAGTTCGATCGATCAGTGAAGGCGATTATGCACGATGCAAGTAACTTGAGATTGTAAAGATGCATTATTTATTTATTACTAGCTGACCCGACAGACGTCCTGTCAATTCATTTTACAATTTCCTCCTTGACCTTCCCTGGACTTCCACAAATATTTCAAGACCAAAATTAGCCAAATCGGTCCAGCCGTTCTCGAGTTTTAGCGAGACTATCGAATGATTCATTTTTAGGGTTCCGTACCTCAAAGGAAAAAACAGAAACCTTGTAGGGTCACTTTGTTGTCCGTCTGTCTGTCTGTCAAGACCATTTATCTCGGGAACGTCTTGAGGTATCGAGTTGAAATTAAAACCATATACACAAATCTACAGTCCCTTGAAGCTGTGAAAAAATTAACTTCTAAATTAACGTGAAAAAAAGATACAGCCGTTTATGACGCAAAAATCGTATATTTTGACACTCAAGGGAATCAAAATGAATAGGGTACTTTCCGTTGACTTAGAACTATACAATTTGGCACGTAATATCTTTTACTACAAGTACAGCGAAAAGTCTAAAAACCATACATAGTTGTACGGAACCCTCGGTGGGCGAGTCCGACTCGCACTTGTCCGGTTTTATTATATAGACTAGCTGACCCGCCAGACGTTGTCCTGTCAATACCGTTTATGTAAGAAATTTTAACCAAAATATTCCCTGGACTTCCACAAATATTTCAAGACCAAAATCAGCCAATTCGGTCCAGCCGTTCTCGAGTTTTAGCGAGACTAACGAACAGCGATTCATTTTTATTATATAGATTTATTTTCAGCCTGTATTGTCGCAATGCAGAGCAAATGCCTCCCATTCTCCTTTCTAACCCCTCTCTGTCTAGAGTTCATCATTATCATCATCAGCCGGAAGATGTCCACTGCTTCTGTAAGCGTCAAGCTCATCCCGCCATTGTAAAGATGCAAGTGCAAATTTAACTTGCACGTATAACATGCATCGTGTACAAGTAGGTACTCTTACGGTCGCTAATTGGTGCGGCACTTTCAATACAACGTTATCAAAGGCTGTATTGAGAATTCAGTACGGAGTAGACCGACCCAGATTCAACTAATCTTGTTGTGGTCATTCCGGAGAGTGGTGACTATTAACACAAAGAATAAAAACGTTCCATGTTTTGCACAGTTGACTGTCAGAATCTACTTTAGTATAAAGTGTATACTGTAGCTACAGTATGCTTTGAGAACATAAAAAAAGCTTTTTTACAAAAAGACAACCGGCTTCAAAATCTAAAAGGTGATAAATGACTTTAACACAGTACACACATGACTTTAGATTTGGAAGTCGGTGCCATAAATTGTTCTGTTTCTTGTCTTTAATTGCCACCGACTTCCAAATCTAAAGTCATGTGTGTACTATGCTAAAGTTATTTATCACTTTTTAGATTTTGAAAGCGGTTGTCTTTTTTGTAAGAAAGCTTTTTATTTATCACTTTTTACTACCTTCTTATCATCCAAATCCATGAAAGAACCGCCAACACAGTTAAAACAGAGGTACTCCAAAGATTGAAGAAACTATTAAAACGTCGTCTATGTAGATTTTTTGGGATTTAATTGATTTTTCAAAAAGTGCTGAATCAATTTCGATAATATTTATATGGAACCACGCCTGAGGCATACCATATCCATAAAAAAAGGATTTTTCAAAATCGATTTACATTTGCCGTAGAAATCGCGTAACAAAACAAAAAAAATAGTTACAGTCGAATTGAGAACCTTCTTTTTTGAAGTCGGTTGAAAAGTAATTATTTACGGTACACACTACTTAAACCGCTACTAGTTAGTCTGGGAGTCGACCCCAATACAGTCGGGAGTCAGTCGGGACAAGGCTCGGCTAATGACAATATCAGTGGTGCAAGTGAGCTGACTTTGCGGTCACAAATCTGCTCAGCGTAGTGCCTGGTAATATCGCGATTATGGGACAGACCTTTGTCCAGCACCAGGCTGAGATAACCAATCTATTGAGTCCATCCATAAATTTTACATCTCCATAATTATCCATTATTACATTGGTGCTATCGACTAAACTAAGAATCTTTACTAAACAGGCAAATAAAGTAAAAGACAGAAGAAGTTAAGTAAGAGCTGTGAAACTTATTTGACATTAGCTTGCTTCGCGCGACGTGAAAATTTCGGCTATAGCGGATACAGGTGAAGTGGCGGACAAAATAAAACGTCTACATATTATATCTTTTCTTGGGGTTCAAGTTTGTACCAAATTTAATCAAAATCAGTTCAGCCGTGAAAGCGTAATAAAATTAGTATGGATTTGTACTTTATTTTAAGGTGACGCTGTAATGTCAGTTTCAAAACCGAATTTGACAACCTTAACTTCTATCATTATCAGAAAATATTTATTACCGATAATAACATTATCATTTTTTTTATTTCCGTTTTCCACGTCTAGCTCACATCCAAACATTGTTAGGTCACATTAGAGTTGGTTGCAGTCTAGATGTAATCTCAGAACAAATTGTTCTATTGTCTACATGACACCTGGCCTAGATTGGGTCGACGTGATGGGACAAAATGCTACAGTAAACGCAGTTAAGCCTATCTCAATCAAGGTGATTACTAGACTTTATTTAGGTCATCGGAGCAATAATTATGTTTGGGATCGATTCTGATCATAGGCAGTGTATTTATGTAGATTTGATGCTACGAAATAGTGACAGAACACACTACTAGTTTTTGGTTGATGTAGAAATATGTAACTTAACTTTAAATACTACAAGAGACTCTCGTATTGGGTCAACCCACACTTTTGTAATCTTATCCTTGGAACACCTATTTGCAAAGGGCCAGTGACTTACGTATCTAATCTATAAAAGCAGGTGTAACAAATTTTGCCAAATATATTTTTTTATTAAGGCGATTAGATGATCTTCAGGCGCACTATGACCAATAATTTATGGTCGTCTTTTTAGGGATAACAGAACTTCTCAATAAATTGAAACCGTCATAGACATCAGCATGATCTCTGCTGTCATTACACAATTCTCACAATCCTTTTTCTTTCTCAGGTTCTAGCACACACATTGCAAGGTCTCGGCCAAGATGAAGGCATGTACCAGCAGTACATACCCCTGGCTCTTCACCTGGCCGACGAGTTCTTCCTCTCACACCCCTCCAGAGATGTACAGCTGCTCATCGCGTGCTGCATCGCTGATGTGCTCAGGGTGTATGCCCCAGAGGCGCCTTATAAAGATCAGGAACAGGTGAGGATGGAGAAAGGAAGTTTTGAGACGAAATACATAAACCTTTAGACGCCCACTGCTAGGAATAGGTGACCCCAAGGAGGTGTTCAGCCGTAATCGCCTATGCATGTTGGCGATTACAGTAGGTGGTACGGTACTCAGAAGGACGCTGCTGCCCATCCTCTGGTCAATATCTCTCTGTCGCCTTCTACGACACCCACGGGCAGAAATTGAGTGGTGCTATTCGTGGCCGGCACACGGGTATTCGCACACGGCTTAACGGAGACGAAATAGGAGTACTCTTTATTGCTTACCACAAAGATTACAATTGAACACGTCTTACGCCCTGTTTCTCAATCGAAAATTAACGCAAAATTATAATGTGACAAATTGCCAAGAGCGCATTTATCACATCATCATGTCCGCTTATTGCCGTCCACTGCTGAACGTAGGCCTCCCCCAGAGATAACCAACCAACCCGGTCTTGAGCAGCCCACATCCATTCACTGCCGCTGTTATGATTACTTCTTGTTGAATTATGAACAAGTCAACCAATCACCGCAGCTTACGCACTCCTGGTAAGTTGTCACATAATTGTTTTGTTCGAGAAACTGGAGGTTATTGAGTAACAAAAGGATGTTGCATTGGGCGGTTCTCGCGATATATGTTTTCGAAGCAACCTTTGGATTCAACTTTGTCGGAATATATTCGTCATAACTGCATATTATAAATTGAACTCCCCAGGCTTACTGCGTTTGTATCCGTTCGGGCTCATCTCGAAACTGCTGCACGGATTTTTATATGATTTTCAGCAATAGAAAGAGTGTTTATAATTGTTTGTAATTGTTTGTAACAAAATACGAATGGTAAGCTTCAGCTTTTACGTAACTTTTAAGCACACAATGTATAAGTGAAAAACTTACAGTTATTTTTAACAAAGTTTTAGCAGAAATGATTCCTTTATCTTTGTGTTTCATCACAGCACACATACACAACCAATAGCGAGACTTACTAACAAGCTTTTCGACCAATAATTACTTTGTAATAGAGCGTTGCGACTATTAATTATGGCATTTGTGTCATGGAAGCTTAAATCAATAACTTGTAAATGAAGACGAGGTAGCAACAAGTTATTAAAGTACTTAATGGCTATCAATTATTATAATACAGCTACGAGAATATTATTTCATCGTAAAAGAGCTTGAAACATGTCTTCGACTTAGAATTCCTTGATATTTATTCATGTTCATGAATATGGACGCTAAACTCTGGAAACCTTTTAACTCAAGCAGGAAAAACTTTCTAAGTTTAATTGGATGTCGCAAGTGAGAACTACTTTTATTATGTGCTTAGCGTGTTTTTACTTTGAGTATCAAAGACGGGTCTTATAGGAAAGAACCTTATGAGTTTTAAGAAGTTATCAGGCCAGTTATTTTTAAGCACCAAATGGTGAAGAGACTTTTTTCATGATTCGAGCATGTATTAACAAACCAGGCTGTTACTGACAAATTTCTATTGCGAGAACCCAATGACTGGTTTGACCTGCCTGTATCATCATCATCATCACTTCAGCCGAAAGACGTCCACTGCTGGACATAGGCCTCCCCCAAAAGGGGGGGGTTTGCCATAATCGCCACGCTTGGCAGGCGGGTTGGCGATCGCAGCATGGTTGTTACAAAGGCACAGAGAACGCTGCTGCCCATTCTCTGGTGAGTCCTTAAGTCGCCCATTCTTTACGTCTGACTCCAACACCATACTGATGTAAAATAAATAATAATTAATTAATTTATATGTTCTATATAAATCTCCCTTGGTGAATTTAGGTGGAATGACCTTGAGGTGACGCCATTGCGCATTGTGAAGTGATCTGTCGTCCGACCCGATGCTAGGGATTGAGAAAGCATAACAATCATAATCGATATTTGTTATATTTATTAGCTTACTAGCTTTTGCCCGCGACTTCTTCCGCGTGAAGGTCGGTTATCGCGGATGCAGACGAAGTCGAGGATTAACAAGTAGCCTATGTCCTTTCCCAGGGTTTAAGCTAGCTTCATACCAAATTTCATCAAAATCAGTTGAGCTGTTTTATTGAAAGCGTAACAGACAAATTGACTTTCACATTATAATATTAAAAGTATGAATATCGATTGAATAAAAAAAAAAGATAATTTTTTATTTTTTTAAATTAGAAAAGATTTTTACAGTATGGCCGCAGAAGGTCGAGCCCCAGGGGCTACTGCTATGTCATTTAATAAAAAGTCTAAACCCAAAGCAACATGTTCGAATTCGTTCAACATTGTGAATCAAAACGTAAAAGCATTCTCGGAATGCACGAGCGCTTCTTTTGTGCTCGCAGTTATGAATAAATCGATTTTGTGCAACCACTCAAGTGTCTAATTTGTCAACATGAATTATGTCAGCTGGAAGATGATATGAATATGTACCGTATTCACGATATATTGCAATAGGGTTGCTGCTTTGATGGCGGGTTCGGTATTCGTATGATAAACTAACATAACATCACGTTTCTAGTTCCCAAAAGGGTGTAAGCAGAGGTGTATTGTCATTATAGTATGTATACCTATATTTAGCCACACTACCTCGTTAGGCTAGTGCTGAGACTAACTTGTAATTGTACTAGAGGCTTATGACCAAATACTCAAGCGCTACTCAATGTTAAGATGCCGTTAAGTGTCGTGCTGTATATATCGCTTTATGTCAAAGTGACTGTCAAAATTGAGTAGCGCTTGAGTATTTGGTCATTAAGTCTTGTAATCAGTGAATACGAGCGCGTTTGTTAAAGCCTGAGTTCTGTCTTTGGTTCGATCCTAAGGTCGAAAAGTCTTATTGCGTTTTTCCTTTAGAACATTTTCATTCTATGCCAATAAGCATGACCCCTTTACTGATTAGCGACATGGATGTATTATGATAAACTGCGTTATCTAAAATCTATCTCTATATAGGTACTTAGGTTTTACTATAGCCGTAATACTTGGCGTGCAATGCGGATGCATGGTTTGCTGTTCGCAGGATGTTGTTAATGCTATCAATTCACAATCTATTTGATTCGCCTGTCCTCAAAAGCCGATATTAAAGTTTATAGTAGCTACAAAATTGACGCTGACTTTTTTCTTCACGACATATTACATCATCCGTCTATACTTACTGAATATTTTTCCGTCCAAGTTATAAGATAATGCTTCTAAACTCTTAATCCACGAAAGGGTATTAGGGCATTCAATACAGCCAAGCCAAGATTGCATCAATTGCCGTGCCTTAAAGTGGACCGCTGGAAGAACTGGTGTGATGATTACGAAAATCTTCTGGATGCGAGAAGCGCAGCACCCCTTTCGACTGAGGTGGTGACAAATATTAGTATGCTTATATTTATGAGCGACAGGGCTTTGGACATCAATAACAATGCCTTTTTCTCCTCAACAGGTAAAAACAATATTCCTGTTCCTGATCAACCAGTTGCAAGGTCTCCGCGACCCGAAGGACCCGGCTTTCAAGCGCTATTTCTATCTGCTGGAGAACCTGGCCTATGTGAAGTCGTTCAACATGTGCTTTGAACTAGAAGACTGCCAGGAGATCTTCTGCGCACTCTTCTCGCTTATGTTCAAGATTGTCAAGTGAGTATTGAATGTTATTTAGTTCTAGACCGTTGTTTGATGATGCCATACTCTATTTATATTACATATATTGTTAGAGGAACACATTTTAGAAAGGAAATGTTTAGAAACAAACAACGTGTTTGCCTCCAGCGGAGAAACGACATAGTATTACACTTAAAGGATCCTTATAAAAGTATAATACAATCTGACCCTCTGCTCATTAGGGTTCGTGACATGGTAGGTTACATTTCTTTAATTTTAACTTGCGACATATCTTCAAGAATGCATTTCGTAAAAAATTAATGGTCACGTTTAACGCGTTTCAAAGGACCAGTGTGAACTCACTTAGGTATATCCGAGGCTGCTTAAGTTTTATTCTAAAGGATTTGCGAACATAAATTTCATAATAATATATTAGCAAACCCAAGTCCTAAGACCTCTTTATACTTGTAATGATGTTAACTGCAAAGGAATTAATATTGGATACCGGTATTTATTTTTGATTGTTACTAATAAGGGGCAGGTATGGCCTGCCATAGTGTATAGTGAACAAAAAGGCCTTATCACATTATCGATTCAATTACAAGTATGGATTAAAGAAGACAGTACTTACTTATATTGTGATGTTTTGTAGATAGTAGTGATAAGATTTTAAATCGTGACTAATTCAAATAAAAGCACCTAGTTTTATACTAATTGAATAAACCTAGTTATAATTATTTAAATTTCAAAACTGGAAGGCTTTTGTCAAATGATGGTTATACATGCCTGCCCAGTATGGAGCCGCTCCGCTTTGTCTTCTCCAAACTAGTAGATACAGCACTAAATGAGACGTGCCGGATTGCCATTGGTTGTCTTAAACCGACCCCGGTACGAATGCTGTACCCACTAATCGGCATTGCACCCCCAGAAATTCGTAGGACCATGGCTAGCCGCATAGAAAGGGCGAAATTAGAAAACGACCCACGCCAATGCATAATTATTACTCTGTGCCACAGAGACTAAAAAGCCGGATAAGTTTTCTAAGATTCGTCGAGTAAGTCCATCTGATGGCAACACCTCAGAAAGATGCGATCTTTGGCGCGATAAGTGTAATCCCCCAGAAAATTTAAACCCTCTCATCTGGGCATGCGTTGCCGTGGCCGATATGGAAATCTCTGAACCGCCTCCGGACCCCGGTTGGCCGCCGCAAAGAGAATCTTCAAAGGTGGGGGTTCTTAGATGATGCCAATCTTCAGTGCTTGTGTTGCGTCTCCCCGCAGACCATGGTCCATCTTCTATCTTGCGCCGCATGCCCTGTCACCTGTTCATGTGCGGCCCTGTCACCTAATGACTACGTCACCTGATGGCGTTGCCGTGGCTGAATTGTTGGCCAAACAAGGAATCTGCCAAGAACAAACACAACTCACACATACACACGCCCACATTTACACGCACACATACACACACATGAAACACTTCCGTGTTTGCCATCGACACGCTAAGAAGAAGAAGGGGAGGATTACTGAAAACGAAAAATAATCTTCCAATAATGTAACCGCCTCGTGTACGACTTTTCTTGCGGAATAGCTAAAGCATGAAGACGATTCGTCGCAACGTGTTACTATGCAATGTTGTCTCGTGTGTTTTTTGCCCTCAGGCTCGCGTCAGCTAGGGTTATCTTTTACTTCCGGGTTACCTGCGTCTTTTTTTATTCCTGTCGACAATGCTAGTTTTATAGGTACTACAATATTAGTTAGTTGCTAACACGGGTCCACTATCAAGACATTTTGTAATTTAACGTAGTGTTAGAAACTAGCTCCGAGGTAAAATTGGGCCATGAAAAGCTATAAAATGTGTGTTTAACATCATCAATCTAATTTCTAACGATTAACCTAGCTACCACAGTGAACCCTCTGTTAAAAACACCTACCCTGTCTAGGGACTACAGTTAGGTGAATCGACCCCTTTTTCTCGGAACGAAACCTTAATAAGTAATCTATTTTACCTTTAACAAGCTCCTGAGCTTGTTTTCTTGTGATTTCTAGGAATATTGCTTTTCAACTTAATTAGGTATTCATTAGAAAATGATGAGTTTGAAGCTTAACAACGACAATGTAATACGTTTTTGAAGTGGAAATGCCAGAATGTACTGCTTTTATTTACGTACACAATGGTTTAGTGGTCAAAGTTTATTGTAATATTATTACATACGTCATAAAATAGTGTAATGTGTATTTATTTTCGACCAGACAACATTTTTTTGTAACCGGGGAGGCAATTTCAACGTTCGCATTATAATCTGTCACAATCTGTCGAAAATACCTCCAACTGATCAATATTTTTGACAAGTTTTTGACATTGGTCTTTGGTACAGATAGTGCCATCCACAAAGACGCGCCCTACTCATTCTCCTAATCGCTTACAGTGCATGTGTGCATACTTTCGTTAGTGTTGTAGTACTAATACGTACGCATTGCCAATGAGCGCCCACGCACACTACGATAAATGAGACATGGAACAGACTGACGGTCGGATCAAAGTCCCCACGTGACCTCCTCGACCAAAACATTGTGGGGCGCTTCTTTGTGAATGGCACTACGCGGCGTCCTCGATCAAAATATTGGGCCTCCTCGACCAAAACATGGGTCTCCTCGACCAAAATATTGTGGGGTGCGTCTTCGTGGATGGCACTACGTGGCCTCCTCGTCCAAAACATTGGGGCCCGCGACCAAAACATTGGGTCTCCTCGATAAAAATATTGTGGGGCGCGTCTTCATGGATGGCACTACGCGGCCGCCTCGACCAAGACATTGGGCCTCCTCGACCAAAACATTGGGCCTCCTCGACCAAAACATTGGGCCTCCTCGACCAAAACATTGGGTCTCCTCAACTAAAACACTGGGCCTCCTGGACCAGAACATTGTGGGGCACGTAATCGTGGATGGCATTATCTGTACGTCTATCGCGCATTCTATATCGATGATAATACTAAACAACTAAAGCTAATTTTATGAAGATTCTAGAACTACTCTAAACCACATCACTCTCCGCAGCACGGAACACTCAACAAAGGTCAAGTCCTTCATGCTGGACGTCCTGTGCCCCCTCATCACGGAGTCAGACGTGGTCTCCAACGAACTCCTGAACGTGATCCTCATGAATCTGGTGGAGCCCAACAAGCGGGACCATAAGAATGCGTACGCGCTTGCCAAGGAGCTGATTATCAAGACTAGTGAGACGCTGGAACCTTGTATTCAGGCGGTGAGTAGTTAATGTTATGGTATTAAAGATCCAAGATCCCAAAATCGCCAGGGGTATGTCATTTAACCTTTTCTTCGCCACAGTCATGTATATATGACAAACCAAAATGTGGCCAACACGACACGATCACGACTACATGACAGATTTCTATACGTAATTCGAAGCTTGGCGCCGAGGGCTAGATTTTCCTTTTTTGATGTGTCGTTCAAAAGGTTAAAAATGCCTGAAATAATGGATCGGATAATCGGATGCATATCTACCTAAACTACATGTTGGCTTAGTATGGAATTGATTTTATCAAAAAAAATCCCCCGGTTTAGAGAACTAAATATGTATTTATTCTATTCCTTGGGTTAGATACATGTTAGTTTATTTAATGAGGTGGAAGGCCACCTTTTATTATTAAGTACGATAAAGATGTAGTTTCTGTTACGAAAATATTGTTTTTATTTTTTATTTTATTCTAGAAATCGTATTCATGCCTTTTTACCTAAAAATTAACTTTGGGTACCTAAAAATGCATCTGATTATCCAATCCCTACTCTGCCTTTAGTGATAGTTCTCGTTCTAACGCTCCCACGGCATATTTACTTCTGGGTACCATATGATATTATTTACTTGTATGTGGGATTGTGGAGGGTACGTGTTACACCCCACTTCAATAAATACTTAGCAATCCCTAACGTAAACATAGATAATATGACCGTGGGTGTATGTAGATGAGAGCTATCTACAGTCAACAAAAGAGATAGGTATGCAGGTCTTCGGAAAAGGTTGAAGTTTACTTAGAAACCGATGGATGTTTTCGAATAAAATTTAATTAAATCATTGAAATGTTTATTCTCTATTAATTTTATTTTATTTTATAAAAAAATAAATTAGAAATATAAAAAACCCGACTGCGTAAAAAGCGAACTTTAAATAAAAACTCAAAAGAAATAAATAAGTCCTGTAATCTAGAATTATGTTTGGTATGTTGAATAACTATAGCATTGAAATAAAAACCACGCCAATAGCGATTTCATCAGTCGGGACCCATTAAAATCTAGACCGGCTTAATATTTTTCTAATTTATTTTTATTTGAGACTTTTCAGTTATGAATACCTACCTATTCTAAGTCACGTAAGCTGTCTATCCTGTTGCAATTCTGGTGTAAAGATACATCTTTACTATTACGTGTTTTTAGAGTTTCCAAGTCAACATGGAACCCTTTATAGTTTCGCCATGCCCGTCCGTCCGTCGTCGGTCCGCAGTGTAGTTTCAAAGACGGAACCCTACATTGCTCGTAGCCCACCACGCACTTGGCCGGTTTTTTTGTATTATTATTATATTACTAAGGCATTGTAATACCTTTTTGGAATCCTTAAAATTAGCTCTTTATTTTAATACCCACATTGCGGATATCGAGCAAAAATTATTTATTACTTACGTGATTTATATTTTTTAGGGATTACTGTGATGAACTGATGATAAACATTTTTAGAATCCTTAAAATAAGCCCTTGAATTTGATACCCATATTATAACTTTAGAAAAAAAACTTTTTTTTTTACTTAAACAATGGCATTTCCCAACTGCCACGTTTACTTATTTTTTTCGTCACCTATCTAAGAACGATACCTTAAATGACATAAATCCGTTCGGTAGTTTGGAAGATATCAGGTAATAAAGAATATTTTATTTTATTTTACCGGCGCGAAAAACATAACCCTTTCCTTGCAGTCGGGGTAAAAAAAAATCCATCAGTTTTTAAGTAAACTTTAACTATGTCTGATGACCCTGCATACCTATCTCTTTTGCTGACTATACATAATTACCTTAAATAAAAAAGTTTTTTCAAAAGAAGGAAACCGCCTTCAAAAACTAAAAAGTTGTAAATAAATTAAGCATCGAACACACATTACTTAACTTTCGGAAGTCGGTGGCTTTGTGTTTGTTGTTTTGTATTGCCACCGACTTCCGAAAGTAAAGAAATGTGTATAGTTTTTGAAGGCGGTTTCCTTTTTTTTTTTTACTTTTTTTTTTTAGCTTTTTAGTATTGTCTTAACATCCAAATCCATTAAGAAACGGCGACACACTTAAAAGAGATTGTAAGTCCTCCAAAGATTGAAGAAACTAAAACGTCATCTAAGTATTTTTTTGGGATTTTGTTGATTTTTTCAAAAAGGGCTGGATCAGTTTTGGTAAAATTTATATGGTGGGACCATTTCGGAATAGACCCCTTTTGAATAAAAAAATAATTTTGCGAATCCGTCTATATATGACAGAGTTATGCCCGAACATACATAAAAAAAAAATAGAAACATCCGAATTGAACCTCCTCCTTTTTGAAGTCGGTTAAAAAAGATGAATTAGTGTACATGTTATTGGGACTGAGTATCTTGATATGATTAAATAGTAATCTAATTGAAGTATTGTTGACACAATACGTAATTTAAAATTAATTTGAAAACATCCTTCGGTTTCTACGTAAACTTCAACGACGACACTGGTTTCTTATCTCTTTTGTTGACTATACATCAAATAATAATAATGTTGTTTATACTTGGATTAGCGGTTAGGTTAAAAATCCTAGAAATAGAACCTATTCCTATACCTAATCCAATAAATTGTTGATAAAATGGTACAGTTTATCGTATTGTTGGGACTTTTTACTTCAATCTTTGTTAATTATAATAAATTAAGTGCTTTTGCTCACGTGTCATACTAAACTCTTTATCTTTCACAGTTCTTCAACCACGTGCTTATTCTCGGCAAGGAAGAGAAGAATCTTCTCATTTACTCTAAAGTATACGAGCTTATCTACGAGTTGTATCAATGCTGTCCCACCATCCTTCTATCCGTACTACCACAGTTAGAGTGCAAACTCAAATCAGCACAGTTCCCCGAGCGACTCAGTGGTGTCGCATTACTTGCTAGAATGTTCTCCGAACCGGAGTCAAAACTTGCGACACAATACCCAGCGCTATGGAGGGCCTTTCTAGGAAGATTCAACGATATATCAGTACCAATCAGAATAAAATGCGTTCAATATTGTATGCATTTCCTAGTACATCACCCAGGCTTGAGAAAAGATATTACAGAGACATTAAAACTTAGGCAACACGATGCTCATGAACAAGTACGTTATGAAGTAGTTATGGCCATCATAGCGACGGCCCAAAGAGACTTCCAAGCCGTCGCCGAATCAGAAGACCTATTACACTTCGTACGCGAACGAACGCTCGACAAGAAATTCAAAATTAGAAAAGAGGCCATGTCCGGCCTAGCCTTAATCTACAAAAAGTTTCTAACAGAGGAGAGCGTACCTCCGGCTACAGAGAAAGCAGTCCAATGGATCAAAGATAAAATCCTCCACGGATACTACATGACAGCTTTAGAAGACCGTTTATTGGTCGAGCGTTTACTAAACACTTCCCTCGTTCCCTACACATTACCAGCCCCGATTCGTATGAAGAAATTATTCTATCTAATGTCAAACGTTGATGATAACGCGACGAAAGCGTTCATAGAGTTACAAAAGCATCAATTAGTCGTTCGTCGTACTGTGGGCGAATGGATCGAGCTCCACCGAAAACCGCCGACGCCGGCCGTACAAAAAGAAATGATTGCTAAAGTGCTACACATAAGTTCTAAGTTCTTACCGGAGTCAGTGAAATCTCAGGAGTTCTTGAATAAGTTCTCTCATCATATGAAACAGGCGCCCGAACTGTTACAAGGAATGGAAACCATTTTGAATCCTAATGTCAGCTGCGAGGTCTGCGTTCGTACTACTGTGAGTATTTTTTTGAATACTAATAATTAACTGTAATATAACAATGTACCGTAATATAATATAACAATAATAATTAACAATAACTGGAGGGACGAAGCATATAATCTCGTAAGATGGCGAATGACGATGGGTGGTGGTGGTGTAGTTTATATATTCGTAAGTTTATCTGTTTTTAACTTTTTAATATTTTTTTTTCATATGCACCTGCCATGTTATCTCTTCATCACCCTTGGTTGACTGGTAGAGAATGCCTTAGGCATTAAGTCCGCCTTTGTACCTTTGTGCATGAAGTATAAATAAATAAATAAATGGGGGGAGAGGCCTATACCCAGATAAAAATATTATAATAATTTACTTCTAAGTATAGGGTACATTAAGATCTTAATATTAAGAAGACACACTATATCCGTTGTCAGTGTACAAATATTAAAATTAAGTGTATCCAATTTAACAGCACGGTTGGCGCAGTGGTTAAGCGATTGACTGCTGCGCTGCGTGACACAGTTTCGATTCCCGCACGGAACAAATATTTGTATGGCCTACAGATAGTTGTTCCGGGTTGCTGTTTGTGTATGTGAGTTTATATGTTTGTAAACGCACCCACGATACAGAAGAAAATTGTGGAGAGGGGTAACGTTTGAAAAAAGAAATTGCAAGTTCCATAACAGCAAATTAAGTTTACAATCCAATACAAGAAATGAGTACTTATCCAATTTTTGTACTTCTGTATATTTTTACAATATTTTAGACATAAAAAAAAATCATATGAAACCTCTTAGTCTTTGAAATAGGCGAACCAATATGTCAGGAGTAAGTGCACTCTCATTTTTCTATTGGCCAAACATGAAAAGTATGAATGTTGCGTTATGGTCAATAATGTAATTAGTAGCTAGCACTAAGCTGGCTGTTGTATTAAATGACAAGTGACCTAGTGTGGCTCTACCGACCTAGTAAGAGTCTTGTGACCCACTAACCTTTTGGAAGTAGATGTTAGATTCATTTATTTTTGTTTTCTTGGAAATGTAGACTTAAAGATGTGCCTTCTTATGATCTCATTGAAATACCGTCCATTTGCTTAGCATTGATACCTATTAGGTACTACCATAAGCTTCTCTACACACAATTCATTAAGTTAGTTACTATGCTTTTCATCCTCAAAGCTTCCAAATTCCAGAATACCCAACTTTCTTTGATTATCGTTTTAAATACCCTAAAAAATTTAACATGTCAACAGTAATATAAGTTGTTCAGATAGAAGCGTTGGCGTTGCCTTGTTTCTGTGACATAATCTACTGTAAGACGAGCCAAGCGAAGCGCTAGGGCACTACCTACCTTTTCTCGAAGAGCTTCGTCGCTTTTTGAACTTGGGTTTGGATTATGCCAGATAAACAAAATTATCGGGATATGATGTCAATAGTAGACTTAGTAAATATATAAAGTTTCAATTGCATAGCTCTTATACTTTATATTTTATTGAGATCTAAAAAAACCCGATTTCGTAACTGACTCACTGATGATCATCGAAATTCTGGGGTACTTCCTGAAGTGCTAGAAAGCTGAAATTCGGTATGTAAGCTAGCATTAGTACACAAACAACAAAAAAATCTTAAGCTAGAAAAAAATAACAAAATAGAAAAATATTGTATTAAGGCATCTTACAAAAAGAAGTGAAATCCCACCAAAAACATTTTCCGTTTGCCTTTCGCTACCGTTACATGGGCGTAAGGTGAAAAATGTATTCACTGTTCGTTACTTTTCTGTTAAACATATAGATCTTGTAGTAACGAAACAGCCAAGCCACATACCTATTTTGACTAAAGTGTAGAGTTTGTGAAGTTAGGGCTAGTAAAGTAGAGATAATACGTAGAGATCTGATAACTTTTTGACAGTGCGAGCCATTTGCCCTCGTCTTGGCAACATTTTGCATGAAAATGTTTTTGGTGGGGTTGTACTAGCCGACATAATTATGTTAGTAGGCCTAGCACAAGCGGACTAGTAAAAAATTTGAGTATTCTATTGCATTTTGGTTGAATTTATACGATAAGCACGTTACTATAACCCATTAAAATGAATACTATGTGCGCACCGCGTATTTGTTTTCTATTTTCTTTATAAAACATTGCCCTACACTAGGAATTTGTCCTTTATTTCCAGTTCAATCACTGTTTTCCATAAACCTCATTATTGAGCATCATGAGCCCCTTTCGAGTATTGTAGTGTTTTGACAGCTCATAAAAATCTATGGTTTATTTAAACTGACAGTAGCCACCTACTACCACATATTCTGCCTGAACGCGGATACACATTACCTACTGAATTCAGTAGCGACTGAATTTAGTCGACTTAATTAAGCCAAGTGTAATAAGGGCTTAACGATTGTCAAATATCTACGAGTGACAGCCGGGACCAACGGCTAACCGCACTTTCCGAGTACGAAGTGGACGGTCACCCATCCACGGAACGACCGCGGCAAGCGTAGCTTAAAAATGACCGATCGATCTGTACGGCCTTAATTTTTACTCACACGAGGCTTAACGTAAAAACAAAACAATTATTTTGACCACTAATATCTCTCTTCATTAACCGGATTGACTTCTCAATTTGATTGGTATTTTTTTTAAATGTATGTACACCGATTACCCTTAGATTTATGATCTGATTTACGTGATTCTTCTTTTCTTTGATGCGGAACAGTTGCCATTTGGTCCCATAAAAATGTAACATAGTTTGGCCCAGTAGTTTTCATCTTATAAACATTTTTTTTTTTTTTTCCAGTCAAGCGTCCTAAAGAAACTCGGCCAGCCAGTGATGACGAACCTGTACTACAACACAGTAAAGATGTTGTTAGAACGAGTGAGCTCGGTGATGATCGACCACGATTCGCTGCTCATACTCGTTGGGTACGTCGAGGGCACTGTGAAAGGGACCGATGCCTCTATGGCGGAGGAGTGCGGTATGTACCTTAGTCTAGCCGTTTTATCAAATATTAGCAGATGCCCGCGGCTTCGCCCGCTTGACTAATAATATACTAAGGGCGGGTTGCTTATACTTTACTGACCGGTAATAGTCAAAAACGGCGCTAACTATCGTCAAATCAAAAAAATGTGTTGTTTCACAAAATCGCACGTCAAAAAGTAACTATTACCATAACCGACCAGTCAACGTAATTTTGTGTTGTTAATCATCTACTTCAAACATCAAAATATTATGGAATATCTTTTTGAATAACTTTAACTGGCGGATTTTTATGTCATGAAACAACCTGTTACATTTAACGTACGTGAAACATCTCACGTCATAGTAACTTTTTAACCGTCCGTATGTAACGTTAACCGACTGTTTGAAACAACCCGCCCTAAAACCTTCCTCTTGAATCAGTCTATCTATTAAAAAAACCCGCATCAAAATCCGTTGCGTAGTTTTAAAGATCTAAACATACATACTGACAGACAGACGCGGCGGGGGACTTTGTACTATATAGTACAAAGTCCCCCGCCGCGTCTGTCTGTAGTGGTAGTGATTACCTTTTTCTAGAATTTTCTTACAGATACTTAATTTTTATGGTTCCTTACCCGTGTCTGATGGGTGACCCTATTACTAAGCATCCACTGTCCGTCCGTCTTTCAGTCAGCGGGCTGTCTTTCGAACCGTAATAGGTAGACACTTAAAATTTTCTCAAATGTGTATATGACCGCGATATCCTCATTCAGAAATATGACATACTAGCTTTTGCCCGCGACATCGTCCGCGTGAATGTCGGTTATCGCGGATGCAAACGAAGTTGCTAATTAAAAAGTAGCCTATGTCCTTCTCCAGGGTTCAAGCTATTTTCATGCCAAAATTCAACAAAATCGGTTCAGCCGTTTCATCGTGAAAGCGTAACAGACAGAGTTACTTTCGCATTTATAATATTATATAGTAATATAGTATAATATAGTATGGATTATGTGGTGGTACCGAACCCTTCCTATTGAGTTCAGGACATCGTTAATAGCAGCTAATGTCCGAGGAACAGGTGACTTGGAGTGTGCGACAACTTGGGATACGATATAGACGACGGCAAGAGGGTCAGAGGTCGCCCGCCATTTACCTGTACTCAACCGACTCCAAGGACATGACGATGCTAGGCCTAACGCCAGAAATGACACAAGATCGCAGCAAGTGGCGATCAAGAGGGCCGACCCTAAATAGGGAATGCGCCAGGGAAATAATGATTGTTGCACTATCCTATATATAAAAATCTTCTGTACGTGTGTATGAAAGTGAACTCCTCCTAAACGGCTGTACCGATTCTGATGAATTGTTTTGTGTGTGTTTCAATGGATTCGAGAATGATTTAGATTCACAATTGGACCTGGTAGGTGACGCTGAAGCCGAGTTGTAGGACTTTTTGTAAGGGCAGGACAATGTCTGCCAGATCCGCTATTGTTCTGTAAAAAAATGACATCATTTTTGAACTCATACTAATCTTCCATTACTCCACAGGCATAGACGAGAAGAAAGCAGCAGAGCGAGGCCTCAAACTCCTCGTGATGCTCTCTTTCGTGTTCCCTTCCCACTTCCTGCACGAAGACATCCTGAACCGGCTGACGTCACTGCTAGAACTAGACGACGAGACTGTGGCGCCGCACATACTCGCCGCGCTCACCTTCCTAGGCAAATACAGACCGCTCAGTAAGTTTTTCTATCTTACCTACGGAAACTTTGGTCCGATTTTACACACACACATTTTATTTTAAACTAGCGACCCAGCCCGACTTCGCACGGGTGCAATGTACACCAAACTATACGTATAAACCTTCCTCTTAAATCACTTTATCTATTAATGAAAACCAAATTAATATCCGTTGCGTAGTTTAAAAGGTCTAAGCATACAGACGACGGGAGCGACTTTGTTTTATACTATACAGAGTGGGGATGGCAATAGCACAAAAAATGATCATGGTAGGGTTTGGTAATTTGGTGTAATTGTTTTTATTGAGCAATAATAATAATAAATTATGACGCCACAAGTTGCCGCTCTTCTCACGAGTTAGAAAACCAATATTTCATATGGTGTTTTATTTTGGTTACATTTATATAAATTTCGTTTTTAGGATTTATTTGATAGTTTCAAAATATTCTTATGAACCAGTATTTTAATTGTTTGTCGTATCATCGTCCTCCTCCTGTATAAAGATTAATTGTTAGTAGTAATTGAATACATGATCTGGGCTGCCATGCCGTTGTAAGAAGATTAAGATGCCACGGCGTATAGATATTGGCATAGCTTTGGACCACTATAAAATGCTTTATTTGCAGGTGAAGCGTGCCCAGCCCTTTTCCCGCGGCTGATCACGCTTTGTAAAGCTTACGCAGAGGTCGGCACACCCAAACAAGCCAAGAATGCTGTCAGGTAAGATACTTATTACTTGAGTGATGTAACAATTAGGAATTCGATCATATTCGAACGAACATGTACGTTTTTATGGCGGATATAGAATAGAATTATGCAGAGAAAATATTAAATAATTAATTAAGTACTAAATTTAAAAGATATTTGGGAAAACTCATTGATTACTAGGAAAAATAACGTCAAGGCATATTGGCAGGCGTTTATTTTAATTGAAATAAAAAAAAATGTATGCATAATGAAATATTAATAAAAATGCTGTGAGGTTATTTTTCACTAGGGAAGTATGCTTATGACTTTTAGGAATAATTAATTGGAAGAAAATAATCCCAGTATTCCGAGATCGCATAACCACGCCTTTGGTCCTATTAGAGAAACTACATCATTATCGTAATTAATAATGAAAGGTATAATATACATCGGATTATCCGACCCCTGGTTATAATTGATGTGGCGTTACTAGAACTGAATTAGTGGATCAAACCTGGTTCACAAATGAGCTAGTGAACTGTGTTTTAAATTAAGGACAAGCTTGTATCAAATTCAGTTATAATTATGGACTATAATAATTCGCTGTAAAGCTATAGTTGGACATTGAAACTGAAGTGACTCGTGGTTGGCGTGGGTGTTAGCCCGGCTCCTGATTGGTCCCTGGCGTCGCGTTCCTCGTCACCCGCGTCCCCTCCTTCGTTGGCAGTGCCTCTATAGCGTACCGTATTCCAATACTTAATACTAATGTATTTGACCACTTCCCCAGATGTCTATTCGTAAACGTACCAGAACAAAGGACACAGATCTTCACGGAGATCCTGGAGACTCTAAAGGCGACTCTCTCCCCTCACTCTGAACATTACCGCACGGCCATCGTAACGCTCGGACACATAGCACACAATCTGCCCGACAACTTTCCCGTGCACATCAAGAATATTGTCTCTAGGAAGGTAAGAAGGCAAAGAAGAAAACTTTTATTTAAAAAGCTTACAGGGTACTTTTACAGTAAATAACTAACAATTAGATTTATACCGAGTAGTCTTATATCCCTAAGAGCTGATTCGACCAAATGCCATGTTATACTAGACTAACTAGCCCTTGAATAATTTTACTCATTGGTCTCTCAGATACTTTCGATGGCGTTTTTCCTTCACAAACGTAGACTAGCAAATACTAGGTATTGGTACACTTGAATTGATGAATGACATGTGTAAGCAAACTAATTTATAGATACAATTGTATATAAAGCGGAATGCAAAAATTTATGTGATAAAATTGATAAATAACTTTAGCACAGAACACACATGACTTTAGTTTCGGAAGTCGGTGTCAATACAAAACAACAAACAGAACAAAGCCACCGACTTTCGAAACTAAAGTCTTGTGTGTTCTGTGCTAAAGTTATTTATCATTGAAGGCGGTTGGCGGCGGTATTTATTGTTTTGTATGTATTACTGTTGGTGTACCAATTAAATAACTGGTCCTCAGATCGTCAAAGAGCTTTTGGTCCGCGAGGGCGGGGCGGGCTCTTCCGTACCGGACGAAGCGTGGTGTCCTGAGGACCAGCTACCTGAGGAGACGCGCTGCAAGCTCGAAGGACTCAAGTGCATGGCGCGCTGGCTGCTAGGGCTCAAGAAGGATGAATTGTCTGCTCAGAAGACGTTCAGAATGCTGAACGCGTTTATAGTACATAAGGGCGATTTGTTACAGGTTAGTTTGATGATGAGAGAAATTGCTGTTCCGAAAGCGATCGCTTCTAAAAGTTTGATCGCCCCTAGAATTGCCCCCCTGAACGTAGCAACGCATCCACCGTTTGACAATACTCAGACCTCTAAGTTCTACTCTAGTAGCTGTGTTCTTATGGTACTTATGCATATTTCAGCAAAATCGCCTATCAAAAGCAGAGATGGCCCACCTCCGACTAGCTGCGGGCGCGGCCATGTTGAAGATCTGCGAGCAGAAGGGAGTCGGCGACCAGTTCACTGCAGAACAGTTTTATAACTTGTCACATCTCATGATTGTAAGTGTTACGTGAATATTGGCCTTCTCATAGACAGATATTTGTAAGTATAGTATTTTTTTAGCCGGCCAGTAGTAATAAGTCGGTAGTCATTAATATTCCTTTGTTTAACAGAAGTAAATAAATAATTTGATCAAACACTAAATACATTACAATACCAAGTGATTGACTGATGTATCAACGCACCGGCCAAACCCTTAAGGCTAGAAATTTGAAATTTCGTATACGTATTCCGTATATGACGAAGGCATCCACTAAGGAAGGATTTTTCAAAATTCAACCCCCAAGGGGGTGAAATAGGGGATAAATGTTTGTATGATTTTTTTATATTCCTTGCATATGCAAGCCTACCTAGGTACCTAGGTAGGTAGGTAGATTAGGTAGGTAGATAGGTAGATTAGGTAGATTGGTAGGGTAGGTAGGTAAGTTGGAAAGGTAGGTAGGTAGGTAGATGGGGACAGGACAAACGTCTGTAGGGTCAGCTAGTTTCAAATAAACCATTTACATGCGGTTTTGAATTTAATAATAAATAGTAATAATAATCGACTATTTAATAAAAAGGCATACAAATAAATCTAAGGATTCAGTCAGAAAGTTGAATCTAATTGCTTGCTCCATATAGTAGCTTCCTACGGAGAAGAACGAGCAACAAACTCCATGAATAAACACTCTTTTAAAATCAATTCATACATATTGAACCTTCGGGTAAATGTGAGAACAATGTAACAAGTTGTGTACGTTAAAAGAGGTGTAGAGCAAGATATAATAAACACAAAAACATTTGTAAATTAATTTAAATAATAATACAGAATTCTTCAAGCTAACAAAGAGTGCGCTATGTTATGCCAGGTGGCGTACAAACGTGTTGTTTAAATATTCATTTAAGTAGTAGGTAGGTCATGGTATGTCGACTCCCATTCATGGCAGCTGAAACTGACAACTTTTGAACCTTCGCTCAAAGAGTAGAATATCGTGTTTAAAAAAAAGGAATTATAAGCCATTTATTTTTTCTTCACAAAAGTGATCTTAGGATAATGCTTAAAACTATGTAACTATTTCCACCTTTGTGAGAGACCGGAGCCTGAAATAGGTTTTGTAAAACCTGTGATACAGGTCACCAGGATCCTCACTTCCGTAAGATTATTTAGGTAGAAATGCCCAGTAGGTATAAGAGATAAATGGAAAGGGTAGAAAGCACAAATTAAATGGTAAATAATATAAAATAAAGGATGAATGAATGAGTGTCAGTGAATGAATGACTATCACACAAAACTGGAAACATACCAGTCACATAGATACACCCTGTATCTATGTGACTGGTATGTTTCCAGTTTTGTGTGATAGTTTTGCGAGTTTTGCGAGTTTTGCCGGGAACAGTTATAAAGGGAGATTAGGGGTAACATGCATTGTCGGGTTGCTTTATCAAAGGTTGTTGTGTTTACGATAGATTTATAAAGAAAAGATCCAGAATCAATATACTTTTAATTTTTTGAAGTCCAGAGCGTAAAAGAATGCGAGTGTCCTCCACGCCAGACCACAATTTACCGCCAATACCTACAAATAAGGAAATAATAATTAAAATGGATACATCTTTGTGCCTTTTTACAATATTTCATGAATGTAGTTTTAAATAATATTTTGTACTTAAAAATGTTTCGTGTAACATTCTCTTGAAGCAAGACGTCTGTGGCGGTCAAAGGGTTAAAAGAATCATGGCGAGATCCATACATTGATTTGTATGAAAAAAAATAAAAAAAATAAGAGGGTTTAAAATATTTTCCAATGTCAAGAATATATTACCAGGAGGAGATTGACATACTTACCATATTTTTAAACCCCCGCATAATTAAAATATTACGAAATGAAAATAACACTTTTTCGTTTCATCTCGATGCCCATTTTGTGTTAATAAAAAAAAGAAAGTGACAAGCGACGTTAACGTATCTATCAAATTGGCTGACAAGTGATGTGACAAGTGTGTGGAATATTATTTTTGATATTATTTCCCATAAAACGATGCAATTTCAGAGTAAGAACTGCGAAATGGCGGCTGTCAGTGTCACTGTTACTGTCAGTCGCGGGGCTTTAAAAATATTGTAAATGCCTGAAGATACGCTTTAGGTGCTCAAGGATATAAGAATTAGAATTTCAACATCTCTAAACATCTTTTTTTTTTGTACAAATCCTGCCATGATTCTTTATTGTGTGGTCTCAAACATGTTGTTTTGTAATTTCAGGATGAAGTACCTCAAGTCAGAGAAGCTTTTGCTGCAAAACTACACAAGGGTTTGTCAAAGGTAATTTGTCATTTCATAAAACAAATAATAGTTTACATTTTTTTCGTATGATAAAATTTTGTTTATGTAAATTTTTCGCTTATGCCGGCTGGATATATCCGATCGGTTGTCACACTGGTCTGGCTTGTGCATTTCAGAAAAGATGACGAACATCGTCGAGCATGCGAGGATAGATCTTTTTCTCTCTTTTATCTTGACCGTTGGTCCCGGCTGTCATTCGTAGAACTTTGACAGTCGTTATGGGTAGTCAGAGGGGGAGGCCTATGCTCGGCAGTGGACGGCAATAGGCTGATATAATAATGATGATGATGGATAGTCAAAAACCAGGGCCTCAAGTCTGCTTTTACAATAGTGTCAGAATGGTCTATCATTGATTTCATAATTGTTGATTTTGACAAGTTTGGTAATCTACTAATATAATGGCGTCATTATGACTTTCCAATGGTCAACCACTGACATGCCATTGAAAGAAATGATATTGGTAATCTCGTACAAAATGACTATTGACTTAGGCGGTAATCTGCTACTATTTTGACAGTTCCTTTGATCAGTGACCTACCATTAGAACGTCATTGTGCAGTCATTGCTTTTAACTCGACCGACCAATGATCGACCATTATGAATTTAGCAGATTACGAACTATTAGCAAAATGACAATGGGATCGTGTTGGAATGACGAAATTATAAAAATAGCAGACTTGGCCCCCAGAGAATGGAGAATCTGACAACCAGTTTAATTAAAAGGTATGGTGTTACCCAGTAGCTGGGTTGTGGAGGTCCGCTAAGCAGTCGCTCCATGTAAAACACTGGTATTCAGTTTTAGAAATGATTTAACTTGATTTGAAAAAATAAAGTGTTCTTTCCGCAGGGCATTCCCAACAAATGCCTGCCTCTAGACTTCATGGGCATGTACGCGCTAGCGGGGCGCGAGCCCGAGCGTCGCATCCGCAGCGCCGTGCGACAGTACATGCTGGCCGACGTGGTGCGGCGCCGCGAGTACGTGCGGAACATCACGGTCGGCACTAAAGGTAACATATGTGAGTGCTCACATACTATCATCATCATCATCATCATCATCATCATCCGCAGCGCCGTGCGACAGTACATGCTGGCCGACGTGGTGCGGCGCCGCGAGTACGTGCGGAACATCACGGTCGGCACTAAAGGTAACATATGTGAGTGCTCACATACTATCATCATCATCATCATCATCATCATCCGCAGCGCCGTGCGACAGTACATGCTGGCCGACGTGGTGCGGCGCCGCGTGTACGTGCGGAACATCACGGTCGGCACTAAAGGTAACATATGTGAGTGCTCACATACTATCATCATCATCATCATCATCATCATCCGCAGCGCCGTGCGACAGTACATGCTGGCCGACGTGGTGCGGCGCCGCGAGTACGTGCGGAACATCACGGTCGGCACTAAAGGTAACATATGTGAGTGCTCACATACTATCATCATCATCATCATCATCATCATCCGCAGCGCCGTGCGACAGTACATGCTGGCCGACGTGGTGCGGCGCCGCGAGTACGTGCGGAACATCACGGTCGGCACTAAAGGTAACATATGTGAGTGCTCACATACTATCATCATCATCATCATCATCATCATCCGCAGCGCCGTGCGACAGTACATGCTGGCCGACGTGGTGCGGCGCCGCGAGTACGTGCGGAACATCACGGTCGGCACTAAAGGTAACATATGTGAGTGCTCACATACTATCATCATCATCATCATCATCATCATCCGCAGCGCCGTGCGACAGTACATGCTGGCCGACGTGGTGCGGCGCCGCGAGTACGTGCGGAACATCACGGTCGGCACTAAAGGTAACATATGTGAGTGCTCACATACTATCATCATCATCATCATCATCATCATCCGCAGCGCCGTGCGACAGTACATGCTGGCCGACGTGGTGCGGCGCCGCGAGTACGTGCGGAACATCACGGTCGGCACTAAAGGTAACATATGTGAGTGCTCACATACTATCATCATCATCATCATCATCATCATCCGCAGCGCCGTGCGACAGTACATGCTGGCCGACGTGGTGCGGCGCCGCGAGTACGTGCGGAACATCACGGTCGGCACTAAAGGTAACATATGTGAGTGCTCACATACTATCATCATCATCATCATCATCATCATCCGCAGCGCCGTGCGACAGTACATGCTGGCCGACGTGGTGCGGCGCCGCGAGTACGTGCGGAACATCACGGTCGGCACTAAAGGTAACATATGTGAGTGCTCACATACTATCATCATCATCATCATCATCATCATCCGCAGCGCCGTGCGACAGTACATGCTGGCCGACGTGGTGCGGCGCCGCGAGTACGTGCGGAACATCACGGTCGGCACTAAAGGTAACATATGTGAGTGCTCACATACTATCATCATCATCATCATCATCATCATCCGCAGCGCCGTGCGACAGTACATGCTGGCCGACGTGGTGCGGCGCCGCGAGTACGTGCGGAACATCACGGTCGGCACTAAAGGTAACATATGTGAGTGCTCACATACTATCATCATCATCATCATCATCATCATCCGCAGCGCCGTGCGACAGTACATGCTGGCCGACGTGGTGCGGCGCCGCGAGTACGTGCGGAACATCACGGTCGGCACTAAAGGTAACATATGTGAGTGCTCACATACTATCATCATCATCATCATCATCATCATCCGCAGCGCCGTGCGACAGTACATGCTGGCCGACGTGGTGCGGCGCCGCGAGTACGTGCGGAACATCACGGTCGGCACTAAAGGTAACATATGTGAGTGCTCACATACTATCATCATCATCATCATCATCATCATCCGCAGCGCCGTGCGACAGTACATGCTGGCCGACGTGGTGCGGCGCCGCGAGTACGTGCGGAACATCACGGTCGGCACTAAAGGTAACATATGTGAGTGCTCACATACTATCATCATCATCATCATCATCATCATCCGCAGCGCCGTGCGACAGTACATGCTGGCCGACGTGGTGCGGCGCCGCGAGTACGTGCGGAACATCACGGTCGGCACTAAAGGTAACATATGTGAGTGCTCACATACTATCATCATCATCATCATCATCATCATCCGCAGCGCCGTGCGACAGTACATGCTGGCCGACGTGGTGCGGCGCCGCGAGTACGTGCGGAACATCACGGTCGGCACTAAAGGTAACATATGTGAGTGCTCACATACTATCATCATCATCATCATCATCATCATCCGCAGCGCCGTGCGACAGTACATGCTGGCCGACGTGGTGCGGCGCCGCGAGTACGTGCGGAACATCACGGTCGGCACTAAAGGTAACATATGTGAGTGCTCACATACTATCATCATCATCATCATCATCATCATCCGCAGCGCCGTGCGACAGTACATGCTGGCCGACGTGGTGCGGCGCCGCGAGTACGTGCGGAACATCACGGTCGGCACTAAAGGTAACATATGTGAGTGCTCACATACTATCATCATCATCATCATCATCATCATCCGCAGCGCCGTGCGACAGTACATGCTGGCCGACGTGGTGCGGCGCCGCGAGTACGTGCGGAACATCACGGTCGGCACTAAAGGTAACATATGTGAGTGCTCACATACTATCATCATCATCATCATCATCATCATCATCATCATCCGCAGCGCCGTGCGGCAGTAGTCAGCATATCCGCCAATATTAATTATTTATTTTCACTTACTTACAATTTAGTTCACTACCGGTCATCGAACGCACCGCGTGTTCTCACGTATCAGTATCATGTCAGTATCATCTATCATTTATTCTTAAAAACTATCTCTGTTTGAACTTTGGTGTTAACTTAGTATAATAAACTGTTGAACCTTCATGGACTCGTATCATTTAATATCATAGCATCCTATCAGTAAAAGCTGCACGGTACAATACCGTACAGGTGTAGAGTTAGTGAGGTTAGGGTTTGTAGAGTAATTAGAAGCTTGATGGAGAGAAGCCCACAGATATAGATAGAACTAGATAACGCAAGAGCAATTACTTCGCGTGCCTATTTTCGTGCCTAACTTACGATAAAAAATCGTAAATAAAAAATAAAGTAAACGTTTCCTTCCATCGGTAAGTCATTTTGTGATTAATATTATGCGTAATTAATTAAAAAAAAACAATTATTTTTAATCTAATACCCGTACCTGGTAATACCAAAGAAGAATGTTCATTTTTGACCTGACTATATATAGAAATGTAATAAATCTTAAAATTTAGCTAATTTTATTCTATATTAATAGGGTATTACACCCATTTTTGAAAAGTGTCTCTAAGAAATTCTGTAGTGCTAATATGCCACCAAAAAAAACACAACATTTTTATTCAATCGATAACTGCCATAAAAATGCATCTAAATTTTGGACTTTCAAACGCGCGTAGTTTGACGAAAACGCCTCTTACTGGACGCCATATTACTAAGCGTAAATGACGTCAGTTCGTTTTGTATCAAATGAGCTCATATTAAATATGATAATTGTATATCATTTAAAAATAATTAAAAGCATATTTTGTAATAGGTGTAATAATGAAAAAAATACGTTGGTTACGAAAATAATAAAAGGGCAAAGACTATATTACGCCAATCGGTTGACTGACAGTTGTCAATTTTTTGTTTACACAGCCGTATTGCGTAATAATATGGCCGCTACTATTTCATGGTGTTTTATAACAGATTAAAAATATTGAAAACTTTGAATTGAATTAAAAAATTTGTTTTGTTATTTTATGAACTAAAACTTACATTTTCCGACTGCTTTATGCCTAAACTGTCTCAATAACATATTTATAGATTTTTTCTCGTATAGAGTAAAATACCCTATTACGCTTATCACAATGTTAAAAGAAACGCAGGAAAAAAAGATTTTTAAGTTTATTTATGCTTATTCTACGTCAAAGGTTAACGTGTTACCATGTTTCGAACGCACCTCAACTACTCTTTTTACGACGTTCCATTTTACACATTGCAACTTTAGCTTTATTCAACTCTGTTTCTGAGTTTTATTCATTATTTTACGTTTTATTTAATCAGTAAGTATTTATTATTATGTTATTTTTTATTAGGTACACCTTTATTACATATTCATTACAAATAACATAATAATTAAATAAATTAATCACGTAGTATGCTATATTGAATTCGCACGACTGAAACGGATTTTTTTGACATTTGACATGTTTATGTTATGAAAACTCATCTTTTAGGTTATATTGAAGAAAATGATGTGATTATGTTGGATAGGGGTTTCCAAGATTCTATAAGAATGCTAGAACGTTATTGTTGTTGTTGAAACAGCAGTTAATGTTCGACACTCTATTTATAGTGGCATTATTGAGAGCCTAAGCAGTGACTTAGAGGCAGCTGATTTCGAGGAATACGCAAAGTAAAAAAGTGGTTTTAGACTATAGATCAGTAGGTAAGTATTCCTATTTTAAACCAAAAAAACTTCCAAGCGTTAATAATTAGTTATAGCACATTTATTTCTTTACTACTTTTTTGGTAATGGCAAAACCTAACCTAAAAAGTAATATTTGTATTTTTTTGGACTTCGTGGCGTTTAAATCGTAAAAATGACTATCTGGCATGATTTTCTAAACTTACAGGTAGTCTTTCTACTATACTTTATTACTATACATACACTTTTGTTATCAGGTTTTTAAATGTATGGGAAGTGGGCATTGTTCTTTAGGAAAAACAAAACGTCCAAAAAATGGCACGCTTTGTTTTCATACAGATCGTGATACTTGCGTTATCTAGGTCTATCTATATCTGTGGAGAAGCCAGATATCGGAATATTACTTGTGCGGTTTTGTTAGCTAAGCGACGATAAAGATTGTAAGTGTAACTACATATCGTTTGTGTCTCCACAGTGGAGCGCGCGGTGTCTCAGCTGCCGCACATCTTGCCGGACTACATGCTGGTGTTCGCGGTGCCCATCCTCACGCACGACCCCGCCTTCACCGCCTACGACAACGTCGCACAACTCAAGGTATGTAAAACAAAACCGGACAAATGCGAGTCGGACTCGCCCACCGAGGGTTCCGTACATATGACCCATACCTACTATCCATACTTTAATCTACTTTTTTTGCGACATAAACGGCCGTATCTTTTTTTCACGTTAACATAGAGGGTTGATTTTACAGCATCAAAGGACCGTAGTATTTGAGTATATGGTTTTAATTTCAACTCGATACCTCCACGCGTTCCCTAGATAAAGGGTCTTGACAGACAGACAGACAGACGGACAACAAAGTGATCCTATAAGGGTTCAGTTTTTTTCCTTTAGAGGTACGGAACCCCAAAATAAAAATCGAAATTTGTGCTGGGACACATAGTAGAAGTGAAACTTCAACGGACAAGTGGAAAGATGCGCGATATATCGTCCACACGGCCGTAACGGTTTTTCGTGACAGTAAAATCCTAATAGAAGTTTCACTTAAAAAAAACTGACCAAATGCTAGTCGGACTCGCGCACTAAGGGCTCCGTACCATTATCTATACAACATTAGACATCGAGCAAAAAATGGCAAAGAATCACGTTTGTTGTATGGGAGACCCCTTAAATATTTATTTTATTCTTTTAGTATTTTTTGTTATAGCGGCAACAGAAATACATCATTTGTGAAAATTTGAACTGTCTAGCTTTCATGGTCATTAGTAATAGGGTCCCGTTTTTACCCTTTGAGTACAGAATCCTAAAAATATAGCAAAAATAAAAAACTTTCTCGTCAGGAGTGGCCTCAAGGGTGTTGACTCATATCATCATCAACATCATATCAGCCTTTAGACGCTCACTGCTGGACTTTCGTCTCCTCAAGAGGGCTTCAGCCAATCGCCATGCTTGGCCGATGCATGTTGGCGATCGCAGTAGGTGTTATGGTACTCAGAAGGACGCTGCTGTCAATATCGCTCTGTCGCTTGCTAAGATACCCACGGGTAGAAATGGGGTGGTAATATTTGCGGCGGGCACCACACGACGGACCCATATAAAACCCATATAAACGGAGATATTGAAGGACATAGCTATGACGTCTTTTACGTTTCTAAAAAAACAGTTTTAAGGTTATAAGAAATTTAAAATAAAGGGTCGATTTTTTTGTTGATTTGGCGAAGGTGTGCAGAAAAATAAGTAATAAATGACGACCACTGGGCGACCACTAGTAATATTAATCGAATTATTCTCAGGTTGTCAAGAACTGCCTGTGGTTCATCCTGGAGCCTTTGATAACTCGCAACGACTTCTACTGCTACGGTTTTTACAAGAGCCTCGTGGAACGCATGAAGACGCACAAGGACGCGCTCAATGAGACCGATGATGCTGTCAACTATGTAAGTGTACTCCTTTATTCGGTCCAGTGTTGCCTGTCAGTCATATGTACATATACATTATGTATGCATGACATACAACATCATCATCATCATCAGCCGGATGACGTCCATTATTGTACGAACAGCGTCATTGACTGGTTACCCCCAATGCGAAGAAATTTTGATGCGTTGGGGGTAACCAGTTGATGACGTTGTCTAGGAGGATGGAGGGGGCCATAATGCCATAATTGCCATAATCCCCACGCTTGGCTGGCGTATTGCGGATCGCAGTGAGGTTGTTATGTACCGCTGTTGCCCGACGTCCGGATTTTCCCTAAGTCGCCATCTACGTCACCCTCATAATGAAATTCGTGGGTGCTATTCTGGCACGGACACACGGGCGATATGACATGCAATACGTGGTATACATGGTATACATGACTTTTATAACATAAAGTATACTTTAACAAAGAGACCCCACTTGCGTCAAAAACTTAACTTACAGTTAATTGCAAATACTAGGTTTAATTGCAAATTATGTAAGACATTTTGTAATTTACAAATTATTAATAACATTTTCTCAGGTTAGGCTAGCAAAATTTAGTATCTGACGCAAGTATAAGACAATCTGGAAACTACAGACAGCACACGAAACGGCATAGCACGGTATAACCGTTTACACGATATACTACAAGGCTGCCTTAATTGTCTTGCTTTAATTGCCTTAAAAGTCTTGTAACAATATTTTTCATTCACAGAAACTATGGGCCGTGTGCGACCTGGCTATGTCAGTGATCTGGTCCCGGTCACAAAACTTCGAGCTCCGCGACTTCCCCTCCGACGCTCGCATACCGGGCATGTACTTCGCGCCGCAGTCGGAATACTTCGTCAACACTCGTGTGTTCCTGCCGCCCGAGTTACAGGTTAGAGTTGTGTGCTTTTTAACCGACTTCAAAAAGGAGGAGGTTATCAATTCCAATGTTTGTATTTTTTTTTTATGTATGTTCGGGCATAACTCATAATTTTTTGATCAAAAGGGGTTTATTCCGAAATGGTCCCATATAAATTTTACCAAAATTGATCTAGCCCTTTTTGAGAAAATCAACAAATTCCCAAAAAAAAAATACTTAGACGAAGATTTACAATCTCTTTTAAGTGTGTCGCCGTTTCTTAATGGATTTGGATGTTAAGACAACAAACACTCAAAATAAAGAAAACCGCCTTCAAAAACTAAAAAGTGATAAATAACTTTAGCACTGAACACACATTACTTTACTTTCAGAAGTCGGTACGCTCAGATTATAAAACAAAAGGCAGATAGACCGCGCGGAACACTGAGAGTGCAGCCACCAAAGCAAATACAAATTCAAAAGCGAATACCTACAATCTCGTGATTCAAAAGCGAATAAATACCTACAATCTGGTCATTGTATTTTCAAAGATGTTAGATCGGAATAACACAACAGAACACACATTACTTTACTTTCAGAAGTCGGTACCGCCACCTTCTGACTTCTGAAAGTCGGTACAGCCACCTTCCGACTTCTGAAAGTAAAGTAATGTGTGTTCAGTGCTAAAGTTATTTATCACTTTTTAGTTTTCGAAGGCGGTTTTCTTTTTTTTGAAAAATCTTTTTTTTATTTTGGATAAATCGTCTTCTTCACATTTTTATAATATTATCTAATTAATTAAATTAAAAAATCCCCGATCTAATTAGGTAGTACCGCTAAAAAGTAAAGAAAATAAATGTTTTTTGGCATGTTTTAATTTATTATAGGTATGAGGTATATATGTATTAATGGTATTAGTAGTATGATCCAAGGGTCGTCGCGTTGGGGATCCAAAAGGTTTATGGACTATACCTACCAAAAATACTTCTTTAGCAGTCTCCCAATTCATCAGGGACACTCCTCTGTTTTCGGCGGGGGCTAAAAATGTTAACAGAACTTTTTTTTAACGTATGTACCTATGGAGTTTCTTGCCTATTCTTCTCCATTCGAAGCTACCTTTTGGAAAGGGCAATTAGATTAAATTCTATTTTCTTGTAAATGACATTCAAGTGCCTTTTAATGGTCTAATTTAAACAAATAATTAACCTTTTTTTGGCTTTATCAAGTGTTCTTTGGACTTTGTAAAATGTTCTATCAGATTATAACAATAAGTAATGTGTACAACCAGTAAGCAATATTCTCTTCTAAATTTAAAATGTCTTACTAAACTAACGTTTTTCGTTCACACAGTTCCAACCGAAAAGGCAGGCTACATCAGAGGGCAATAATCCACGAAGCAAGAAACGTCCACGAGCTCTGCCCGAGAGAGAGAATGCTAACGATGTTGAGGTGAGCATGTTTTAAATGTTGTTGTGAAAATATGTTTGATAGTAGTATCTACATGCATTTGTGTGGTATGAACATTGACATACAAAAAACCAAGTTTCCCAAAAAAAAATACTTGATGCAGAAGGCATAAGGTTCAAAATTATTATGTCAATTTAAACCATCCATGGCACTTGTTGTATAAAACACTAGGTTTTTTGTATTTCAATGGGTATGTATGCGTGTAGTGTGTATTTGACCTGAATCCGTCCAGAAAAAGTGTTCAAGCAATATGTTGGCACACTTACATTATTTTGTTGCAACTTTATGGTTTTCCATAATAGGTCATTCAAATAAACACGAATTTAGCACATGCGTTTGCTCGTCCAGTTTGTTGGTGTAGTATGCTAAATTGGCTCTTTATAGAGATTCGATCAATTATAAACTCGGCACCTTTAATAAACTACACATTGAATTTTCCCAACCTGCTCCACAGTAGTAGGTTTAGAGGGCCTGGTTCACAACCCCTCAATTGACACTCCAGAATACTCCAGATATTTAAAAAACGAAACAGAATTTGTGTGAAATGATTTGCACAGTATGTAATTTACTCGGAACTCATTGAAAGGCGGTAAAACAGGCCTTTTAATAAAAAAATATTTGTACATACAAAACGCCTCGTGAGTCTAAAGCTAAATAAATAGTTTATGTACACAATTAAAATATTATTATATCTATAACAAATTGTCAAAGGTCATCGCTCAATATAAGAGCACGGCTTCGACACAGTAAAGAATTTGCCATCTACTACGCGGTCACATTAACTTGACGCATCTCTGTAATGCGAGGCCCCGCACGCTTTCCCCCGCATTCCAGTATAGATATAGATAATAATACGTAAATGTGTTGCAAGATTGGCTAATAAAACCCATGCCCCAAAAATCAAATCGGCACTTTAAAAACATGATGGCTAGCGAGCGGTGTTCTGGTGGCTAACGGCAAGGGTGTCGCCAAGGGGGCAGGTAGGGGCCGTTACCCCCCGCCCCAAAAGAGATTAGAGAGATTCCAAAAGCTTCATGTGCTTAAGAGTGTATTTAAAATTCATACTTTTCTTATCCACCATAATTGGGTACTTGACACCACCAATCAACAGGGAACATTACGCGAAACTCGGCGCAGAGGGCGCCACTAGCACATTCCGTAAATTATAACCTCGTATTCTTGTTATATGTTGTTATTATGCTCAGAATAAAATAATATTTGGTTGACTTACATGATAAATGTGAATGTTATTCTGTAAATGCGACTATCTCACCTGATTACTTAACCTGAACATATTTTAGAGTGATTTTTAGCTGCTTCCCAAAGTTTTCGAACATTTTCTTCTTTTGGAAATGAATAATTCCCTTCATTTCTTCATCGAAATACACAGCACTGATACATTATTGTATAATATAACACACTTCCCAATTTTGAACTCAATTAAAGACAGAATTTCACGCTTCGAACGACTCGTCGATAAACTGTTTACGGACTATGCTAGTGCTGCACTTTGGTGCCAGAACATTGTAGTAATATCCCCTATTGACATAGTTTTTATGAGTTGTCAAAACGAGATTCCCCCATAGATTTTGTATGACAATAGCGGCCTGTGACGTCACTTATTTACTAACTCAATTGACTGACTATCGGGTTTTCCGGGCTAAAATAAAATGTATTATAAGATAACTTGTATTTTGGAATTATTGGTTAATGGTGTCAACAACCCAATTATATCAACTTGCCCCCCCCCCCCCTCCCCCTAGGCCATCAGCTGGCGAGTACTGGCGACGCTACTGGCTAACGGTCGGATTTAAGAGTCGATTCCGACCGGACTAGTGTCGTGCCATAGCGGTGATCTAATAATGAGCGATGACCAACTCCAACACTTCGCTTGTATACATATCTCACTAACTCACTAACATATATCACCTCGCATACAAAGAGCTTGTACTGAATAGTATATGTATTTACTTGTACAATGTTTTCCAAGCATACTTTGGCACGCGGAAGTATTGACGTCAAGGTAAACCCATTAGACCATAGTATATTAAATATCTCATTAATGATAACTGATGTAAGTATTTATTTCTGATGTTTTTTTACCCATTCTCATAAACCTCCCAATGATCTTTTTTGATTAGCACTTTATGTATCCTGTTTGCACGAAACCAAGCATTTTCTACAAAGAATCATGGCGAGATCCATACATTCATTTGTATGAAAAAATAAAATTCATTTAGTAATTTTATTAAAATATTTTCCAATGTGAGAATACATTACCAAGAGTAGATTGATACATAAAATAGATTTAAACCCCCGCATAATTAAAATATTTCGGAAAAGAAAATTGCAGTGTTTCGTGTAAAATAACTAACAAAATACAAAATAACTGACAAAATAACGGATGTATCAAATTGGCTGACAAGTGATGTGAATCGTTGTTTACAATGGTGGAGTTGAAAAAGTACATTGAGTAATCATTATTTGTGACATTATTTCCCTCAAAACGATGCAATTTCAGTGTAAGAACTGCGTAACGGCGCCTGTCAGTGTCACTGTTACTGTCAGCCGCCGTTTCGTTTTAAATAATAATGTTTTCCTTTAAACTCTTCACTTTTAAAATCCATTTTTTTGCGGGGTTTTAAAAATATTGTGTATGCCTGAAGATACTCTTTAGGTACCCAAGAGTATTAGAATGAGAATTTCAACTTATCTAAATATCTTTAATTTTTTGTACAAATTCTGCCATGATCCTTTAGAATGTTTTTCAAAACTTGATGTGCTAAACAGGTTGATTTTAAATTCACTGGCCATATTTCAGGGGGTAAAAGTTCTGAAATTCTGAAATTAAAAAGGCATAAACAATTTTTTTTTACAATGGGACCCAACCTAAAGAATTCAAAACACTGCAGATTTTTTCCATATTTTAGTGTTGGTCCCACAGGAAAAGTGGTTCGTAATCTTGATAAACGGCCAGTAAATTAAAAGTCTCCCGTATTTTCTGCCGATTATTGAACAGTGGTAACGTAGCCCCTGTGCTCCTCTTCAAGTATACACCGCTACTAGAGCGTGTTGCATTTTTACGTACTTACTTACTAAACCTACCGTAAAAAATCATTATTTTATTCAATCCGTTTCACAATTCATAATTGTATTTTTCATTAATTCTGATATTGTGTTTACAATTGATTATTATACTAAACCGTCGCATCTCATTTTTCTCCAGCCCTCAGAAGCGTCAGACACACAGATACAGCTGCCTGGCATAGACAATCCCCCAGAGACGGAACTAGAAGAGCCTCAAGCGAAGCGCGCGGTCAGTGACTGAGAATTACCATCCGCTGGACCGTCACACGAATCCAGCGAGTAAGTACTAGCATAGTGATAGATAACGTGACTCTACAGTCTTTATAACGTCATCATGTATTTTAATGACAGGTGGAACCAGCTGTCAGTTTTGTATGACAGGTCATTTTGACATTTGAATGAAAGTGTCATTTGAAAAATTTGTATTTTGTAAAGCGCTGTCGGGTGTGTGTGATATTTCAAAATTAACAGACAGATGTGAATTGCATTGAAAAATAAACATATTAGTATGACAGTTTATTAAAAATCTAATGTTGTATGAAAAAAGTATAGCTGTCAATTTAATTGTTCTTTTGTTTAAAAGTAAGTACGTGTCATACAACATGAATAATGATATTGATGCTAAAGATTTTTTATAGTAAATAGAACTATGAGGTCTATTAACTGAACAAAAACGTATATTTAAAAAGAAATGCTTTAGCACACCATACAGTAATTATAACTATTAATGAATTACATTTTGTATAAAGTTTCAATAATAAATAATTAATTTAAATACTTCTACACTTAGTCACGGTTATCTATCGTTAATGTTGGCACTTTAATTATTGTACACAACTCATAACTATACAAATCTCATACTTTAATGATGATTGGACGTTTTATTATATCGAGAATACTGAAAAGGTAGCAGTTGCATTGACGACGTCTATTTCCATACTTTAACCTCTTTGTTTAACGTCTTTCCATAGTTGAGGTAAAAATAAAGCAAAACCTTTTTCTATGGCTCGAGTAACAATTTCAAGTGTCATTATTTAAAATTTCGATAGCTATGTTTATTTGCATCGGAACTGGAGCGGAAATCTATATTCTTTATTTCTTCGGTCAATCAACTGTTATCTTTAAGAAGCCTTAGCACATGGATATTTTTAGGATTCAATTGTCATTTTCCGTTTGTGGTGATTGCAGTTTTGGAATTTACAAAATATTGAGAATGGCAACATTAATCGGAACCAAAAGTATCTATGTGTCCAGACTTAAAACTAGGACAAAACTCAGTCATGTATTTATAAGCGTAACCCTATGAAGACTGGCTACTAGTATGTACTCCTAACTAATGAACGAACTAGTGAATGAAATCATTTCATTCGTTCTTCACTAAATGTACGTTACTTCGGTAACTTTTAATTTTGCCTACATTGTCATGCCGTGTTGGTCTTGGCGTGAGATAGTATGAAAAAAAAAATAATCAGGTAAAAATAAGGAGATTTCTTCATTTAAGTTTCATGTTTCTGTTCCTCTCTCTGACAACTAGTCTTCACAACTTGTTTTAAGCATAAACTTTGAAGAAAACAGTGTACGAAACATGTTTCTACATGTTTTATACCTTGTGTAAACGCTGGATGAAACAGGTTGTTTCTTACATGCCATTACTTTATTACTATTTTTGTCAGTTCAATTGTTAGATCTATTTAGCTATTACACCATTTAAACGACACAGACTACCAACATTGGTCACAAATGTTGGTGTTCACTTCATTGCCTTTTTATAGGTTAGCGAATTCTCAAACTGCTTGATTTTCTTCGTCACGTCATCTAATTCGATATCTCATGCCACGACCATTTTGAGATAGATCAAAAAAGTTATTATGGAATTGTAAATAATCAGATTAAAATTAATTTTGTTCAATTACAGTCTGAAATTATTAAAAAAAAACTTTTGATAATTAATTGTCACGCGATTCACATTATTTGATTAATTACTAATCTTAAGTCGATATTGTGTTTCTAAAAATATCAACAACTTTCGCAAATTAGGGTCAGTTCACTCGACACGACGCGAGGGTCAGCGCAAAGAAGTAGCAATGTGACTATAATGTATTACAAATAGAGTTGAAAATTGTGTGCAAAATACACGTGGTATTTAAGTCGTCTTATAACTGCAGCCCTCTTCACGTATCCAATGACCTACTAATCGTTTATTAAAACAAAATTACATTTATGAACATTAGAATGATTAAAAATATGAAAATATTATTCATCAAGAATGTCGCTTAACGCAGCTTGAGGTATCACACGAGCCATTCTTACAAGCGTGATCTGAGGTTTGCGTTCCAAAGGCGGCGCGGAATGGAGCCACAACATCTTTATCAGAGTTCATTCATCTAAGCGCAAAAATGTTTTTCTTACTATTGTAATCTCAATATTCTCAGTATGTAGCAGTTTATATGTTTTTAAAAACCACTTAATTCTAATGTTCCTTTTACGGGCTCACCGTCAGAAATATTTTTCTATAGAAAGATTTTCCATTTTTTTATCGTGCATTTTATGTCTGATACATTGATGGTCAAATACTCAAACGCTACTCAATTTTGAGATGCTATTAAGTCTCGTTCTATCACAGTCTGTTGGACATAAAGTGATAGAGACAGCACAAGACTAAACGACGTCTTAACATTGATCAGCTTTTGAGTATTTGGCCATGAGTGAACCACCTTTGTAAGAAATGCCACGCTGTATAATCCTTCGCGGCATTTATTATCTTGCAAGAAATGAAGCAATTTTCAGCTCAATTTCTGTTGCATTAAGGTCATTATCATTTAACCAGTAAAAATGCTTGAGAATATCGCGGCGGTAAGATAGCAACACAAAATCGAACTTATGTACTATACAATAAGGTGTACGCACATCTCAGCGAACTACGATTATTTTTACTATCGATAAGAAGCGCATTGGTATAATAAAAATCGTGCAATTAATACATTCGAATTATATTTTTACAAATTATTACATAAAGGTGTATATCGGACACCTCAATTGAAGCTTATAAATATTCTTAAATAAGAGATTGTTTGCAATATACCTAAGTGTTTATGTATATTACAATTATTAATTGCTAGTTTTCATAATAAATTGCTCAACATTCATTTCTTTCGGCCTTCGCATAATATTTAATACCTACTGTATGCATAACTAATTAATATTTTAATTTAATATAATTATTATAATTTATTTCATGAACTTTCAATTATTATTTTTTACTTTTTACATCTTCGTCAATGGTGAAATACATAGATACTTAGGTAATAAACAAAAATGGCCGGCGGTAAACTCTTAAATGTGACTGTTGTTGAAATTTGAAATTAGAAGATATCAATATCGCTTTGTAGACCTATTTAGACTTCAATACCACTACCACCAGGTTTCTCGAGAGAAAAATGAAATTAATGTGGGAAATTGTCAAGAGCGCGTAAGTTGCTGAGATTGGTCGTTGACAACTCAATCAACCAATCTCAGCAGCTTGAAAATTTGTCACATTAACTTTTTGGTTCGAGAAACTGAGTCTAAAGTATCAAGTGCTTACACCCTGTCCACTGGTTTAATCGTTTTTTAACAGCTGCAACTAGTGAACAATATTTATGTTTTTTGTAAAAACTGATACGCATACCTGTATTATAATGTCTGTATGAGGTCATAAATAAGATAATCCAACAAGATTAGACAGTTTATATATTTATTTTATAACACATTTTAAAGTTAACTTAAGGTAATCGGGAATAATTACATTATGAGGCAGCTGTCAAAAAACCAATAACCCAATGGACAGGGTATAACATAAAACATGCACCACTATTTTTACAATGAATTATAATTAATCTTTTGACCACCACGTCAAAAAGGCGAAAATGTGCCCTTAGCGTCAAGCTACGAATTCATCCTTTAATACCTATTCCTATAATTGGTATTAGTTTTTGTCATCTTATGTTTATTCAGATGAAACTAGCGGGCCCGGCAGACGTTGTCCTGCCCTTAAAATAAAAAAAAAGTCCTACAACTCGACTGCAGCGCCATCTACCGGGTCCAATTGTGAATCTAAACCATTCACGAATCCACTGGCACACACACACAAAATATAAATATGAAAAAAACACTTCAACTAATATAAATTAGAATGAGTCAAGGAACTTAATTAGCATAGGAAATAAAAGAAAACTGTTGTTTTATAAGCTTTATTTACGTAGGTATAAAAGTCTGTCATGTAGTCGTGACCGTAGCTGCTGGGCGCATTTTGGTTTGTCATCTATACATGACTGGCGTTCAAAAGGTTAATAATACTTAGCTGCCCCCTAATGACTGTAAATAGGGTCTTCTGTGGGCTACACATGTACGAGTAACTATGCATACACATGTTTCGACGATCTTTTCGACTCATTGATCACTCTTCGATATTCTCAAACGACTCAACTACGAAAATCAACGCAAAATTAATGTGACAATTGCCGATGGATGTTTGCGATCGCAGTAGGTGTTATGGTACTCAGAAGGACGCTGCTGCCCATCCTCTGGTCAATATCTGTCACCTTCTACGACGCCCACGGGTAGAAATTGGGTGGTGCTTATCGTGGCCGGCAGCACACGGTAAATTGTGATTGGTTGTTGATAATTCAGTCAACCAATCACAGCAGCTTACTCGCGCGCGCTTTACAATTTGACACACTAATTTTTCGTTCGATAAATCGTGGGTAAATTAGTGACATTTTAGAAAGAAACTTAAGCGTCGTCACGGTTTAAGTATCTACGCGTATTTAGTCGTACATCTTATCACCCATATATTACTGACCCTTCAAAACATCTTGTCACAAATATGCACCGCAACCAGGCCAAGTCGTGTCAAGAATAAGAAGGGTAAAAAGACACATCTTAAAGCCGTTGACTACGCATCAAACAATGAGCAAAAACTACTGCTGGGGAACTAGTTTCATTTTATGTGTGATAATCACTGTTTATGTAAGTGCCCTGTGTAATGCACGCAAAACTTTGTTTTACGGGTGCATCCAACAGTACAAGAGACTCGGGGGTATTTTAAATTTAGTTACATATTATAACATTTAAAACTTGATCATCAACACCCCGTAGCCAGATGATTCCAGGTATGATGTAGAGCAAGTCACTCTCGGCTTCGTAAGTGTCTTTTTATACCCGTTATAGTCGTGAATAAAACTAAAAAAAATTGGACATCTCCAGGATTGAAAAAATGTCGATCTAAGAATAGAGATAATGAGTCTGTATTATAGAGTTTAATCGATAAGTTTTAATATCTTAATGTTTGTTTTATCGTTGTTTTTAGTTATAATTTCATTTCGGCTGGTCGATGAGCGTCTCCTTATTTTTTTTTAATTTTATTGTATAGTTTGGACCTCGATTGAGGACACCACGAATGTTGACTGCAGTTCTTTTGTAATGTTGGTTGGACATATTCGGTTACTCTGTGGTCATCGTAGCGGCTATTTTTTAGGTTATAATTATTATGTGTGTTGTCGATATGTTAACCTGTTTCTGAGATACGACAGAATAACACGTTTTGTAAATCAAACAAATATTAAAATTATGTGATCTTAGGCGAATCAATATTCAAAAACTTGTTTCGTGTGGACACAAAACTTAATCAATTGTTTTGGACAATTTTATGCCAATTTCTAATTATAAATAATCGTGCGACCTATCTCAGATACCGGCCTCTAAATTTAGGTACTCGTTAACTAACATAATTTAATTTCTCGTGATATTATTCTAAATATCAATGTAGGTTTTTATCAGGGATTGAACCCTGTAGATTCACAAGCACTAAATTGATTCGATGAGTCCAGATTAAGATTCGATGAGTCGAGATCAAGATTCGATGAGTCGAGATCAATAAGGTCACAGATTTTTAATACACTGTATGATCTGACGGTAAATACATTATAAGGTTATATTATAGATTATTTATTCTAAGTGCTACCATCGCTACCATTATTTTCATTAGTCTACTATAGGGTTCCCCTGCCCCGCTTCGATGTCCAGAACATTCGTACAAGACCAGGCATTAATTAATAACTTTTTTATTGATAAACATTTTATTTAAGGTGTACCAAAAAAAGGAAATATTAGCGACACTCGACGATCGCTCCACTGTCGCAGTGATTCTCTGTAGTTATGTATTAAAAATAAATAATAAACACATTTCATTGTAGTTTTACATTTATCTCAACCTTTAAGCTAAGAAGTATTTTTCATTCACTGATAATAAATAAATAGACATACATTTATCATACTTTTTTTTTGTAAACCCAATAATAATAATAATAATATAATATGTGGGGACATTTCACACACGGCCATCTGACCCCAAACTAGGGAGACCCTGTACTATGTGTGTCAGACAGCTGATATACATACACATATAAATTTTTAAATACATACATATATAAAGTCAAAGTCAAAGCATTTATTTCAATTAAACCATTTACAGGCACTTTTGAATTGTCAAGGAGTCGGTCAGTTAGTCAGAGAGTTGAAGCTAGTTGCTCGTTCCAAAACGTAGGTAGGTCTCTATGGAGAAGAACGAGCAAGAAACTCCACGGACACTCTTTTAAATCAAGTTTTTACAAAGTTTGGTTACATTCTTGTTGCTTCTATATATGAAAACGATGAAGGTAATCTAACAATACAAAACACAAAAAAGAAGCAAGATAAAGTGGCATCTAATCCATGGCAGATAAGAGCTGACCAATCTCCACTGACAGCGCCCGTTCACGAACATGACGCGTGAATCAGCACCATTTAGCTCAACCATTTTGAAGGGAGCCTAATGATCCAACACACGCGCCACCATCAGCGAGACATTTGAGCGAGCATGACAATACTCCCAACCGCCATGTTAATTTTTGTCAAACATAAAGGTATTAATATACATGGCTCCATGGTATTCACATTTACAAAATTGAAATAATGCTGCTAAATTATACAAAACTAAGGTTTCCAATGTATATTATTTTATCATATGAAGTGTGATAAGTTAATAATTTAAAAATATCTATATATAATAATAACGATACTCGTTACTCATGTCAATAAAAAAAGGGGTAGGAAACATCCTTTTCTTCCAATTTGGAAATTCCCTAAACTGGCTGTGGAGCAGGACCAGCATTCAGCCAAGCATCTTTATCATTGATGTAATCTTCTAACTTATAATATGCTTGTCTACATAGTGTGCGTTTAATACATGTTTTAAATTGTTTTTCATTCAATTGTAGAATATCAAGTGGTATTTTATTATAGCATAATAAAATACCACTATATACAAATACACTATATAGATAAACAACACCCAGACACAAGGCAAACACAAGTGCTCATCGCACAAATATTTACCCTGGGCGGGAATCGAACCCGCAACACACAATGTTACTTACCTACATATTTTTTCTAGAATGCTCACTTTACCAGAAAGCCTTCATTCAATTTTGACATTAAAATAACAAAAAAATAGATATTATATTTGGTTCAGCAGTGAATCGACTAATTAAAATATCGTAATTCACCCACATTACGTTGAACATATTGCGTTGAAAACATTCAAATTGTATTTAGCGTATCGATAATAGAAAACACCACACAAAATGCGGTTGCTCAAGATGTTCGTTAACGATTGAGTGATCGTGAATAAAATATATTTAAGCGCTTTTGAATAGGATTTGTGTAAGATAAAGGTAAAATAAATTTAAATAATTTTTGTGCCATGCTTTCTTCTAAAAAAGAATTAAATGATTTTGTTTTAGACATCTTCAAGAATAGCATTTTTATGTCAACCATGATCATCTTATGATTTTAGTTATAGTTTCTTGTAGGTGGATAACTTTGAATTTAAAAAAAGTTTATTAAAAAATAATATTATGTTAACAAATACATGAGATTTTATATTTTATACAGGAACAGGTACATACTCACTTTTATATTTCATAGTAGGTATTAAGTCATCGATTTTATCTTTTATATTTAACTTAAATAACGATAAAAATCGTTACTACACTTTAGACAATAAATAGTTTAACATCCTTATTAGATAATTATTTTATTGCAATTCCGATTTATTTTTGGCCTCTTATTAAAAAAAAAAAAAATTATAGAATACCCGACCCAGCATATTTCTTGAGAAGGTATAGTGTACCTACCTAACAATATTTTCTAAATAGTATATAATTTATTAAGTATTTTTGTTTAGGATACAAGTTTTGGTCTGCAGCACCAGGCTGTTTACATCTTAGAATAACATCCAAGGAGTTAGCAATACTTTTTTTAAGGGAATGTGCACCTTACTCCTTTGTTTAAGTCTCCAATACAATACTAATTTCAAATAAAGCCTTTTTTACACAAACACAGGCTCAATCTTCTTCCAATGCTTCTGGATCTCTTCTAAACTCTTTCCTTTAGTCTCTGGTACCCAAAGAACGGTATAGAATACACCGAAGAGTGTCACTGCTGCGAAGGTGTAGAACACGACGTATGCACCAAATTGATTGGCTATGGGCGTGTAGAAGAGGACGGTCATTGAACTGCAGAAGAATGAGAACGCCATCGAAGCTCCCGCCATTCGCGCACGTACCTGGAGAGAAGATGGTGAGTTTGTCAAAATTATTGTTGTTTAACCTTCTGACCACCCAAGTCATGTATAGATGACAAACCAAAATGTGCCTAGCACGCCACGGTCATTACTACATGACAGGCATGACAGACGAATTACTACTCTATGGTATTACGTTTAGAAACGTACTTTCATAGAGTAGCACGTATTTGTTTTTTTGACGTGGCGGTCTAGGATAAGCTCTAAGCATCATATTTTTGGTATGAGCATGAGAAGAAGAGATATTTATTTATTTACAAGAAACATATACAACATAACAGACAGAGTCCAAATAATTGTACAGTAAAAAATAAAATAGTACACATTTTACTATTTATAAGAAAACATAAAAGAGAAAAAAAAAGTAGTACCTAATAAAGTAACAGATAAAAGGTAAATATGATAGATATGAAACGCAAGAGACTAAAAGAGATATAAATGGGGATGGATAGAGAGGGAGAAGGCAAAAGAAAAGATTGTATGAACAATGATAAGAAAGAATAGCGAGTCAGTGATAGCATGACGAGACAGGACGGAATGGAAGAAGAAAACGTGTTGCGCCGACTCCAAGTAACATGGGACAAATGAGTGGCACCTCATATGGCTAGACATACAGGATGAAATTGAATTCATTAGCAATTTTTTAAAGAGTGACTCAAACCACGAACCTGAACAACTTTCATTATGGAGCCAACTCAAACAGCGCAAAATAAAACAGCTGTTCCATACATTTTGGCCGCTTTTCGCGCTGTTTGAGTTGGCTCCATAATGAAAGTTGTACAGGTTCATGGTCTGAGTCAGTCTTTAAAAAATTGCTAATGAATTCAATTTCAACCAGTCTTACAACCAGTCTTACCAAGCGGTATCGTATTACCCAGTAACTGGGTTGTGGAGGTCAGATAGGCAGTCGCTCCAAGTAAAACACTGGTATTCATCCGCATCTGGTTAGACTGGAAGCCGACCCCAATATAGTTGGGAAAAGGCTAGGCAGATGATGATTTTATAACTATGCACCTGCCATGTTATCTCTTCACTACCATTGGTTGACTGGTAGAGAGAGAATGCCATTAGGTCCGCCATTGTATCTTAGTGCATGAAGTCTAAATACATTGCAGGGGCGTACCAACCGAAAGTGGCGCCTAGGGCACGCATCATTCGTTGCGCCCTTATTTATGTATTTATCTAAATCTTAAAACAGATACACTAAATAAAACAATCATTAATCGTTCACACAAAACAAAGATTTATTATCTTTTTTATAATGTGAATCCATAAATAGGACAACTGCATTTACAACTGCACCTTCCTGGCCTTCTACGACGCAAACATATCGATGATGTTTTCGAAATTAGTTTTATCTGTCTCTTCTCGCTCCACACTGAGCAAAGCTAGGCCGCCTAATTTTTCTTGACCCATTATAGCCCTCAAGTACGAAAGTATAAATTTCAGCATAATAAAAGCACAGTAAAGTATTAGTAATACCGTACTAAAAGATCGCCCACAACTTGCCATGAATACGTACAGCAATAGGCTATTACACCCATTTTTGAAAAGTATCTCAATTGAGTTCGGTAGTGCCACCAAAAACACAAAAATTTTATTCAATCGAGTGCCATAAAAATGCATTTAATTTTTAAATTTCGCGCGTAGTTTAACGAATGCGCCCATATTGCTCTACGGAAATGACGTCAGTTCGCTGGTTAACAAATGCGCTGATATTATATATGATAATTGTTTTTAATTTAAAAATAATTAAAATAATATTATGTAAAAGGAGTAATAATTAAAAAATTACGTTAGTTACCAAAACAATAAAAGTACAAAGCGCGCCAATCGGTTGACTGACAGTTAACAATTTTTTGCTTACACAGTCGTACTGCGTAATAACATGGCGGCTACTATTTTAAGGTGTTATAAAACAGATTAAAAAAACTGAAAACTTTAAATAGAATTAAAAAAAAAAATGTTATTTTATGAATTTAAACTAACATTTTCCGATTGCTTTTTGCCTAAACTATCTCAATAATATATTTATAGATTTTTCTCAAATAGAGTAAAATACCCTATTGTAAACAAGCAAAATTTGAATAGAAATGCGCAGTTTCATCTCCGTACTGCACAATAAATTCGAGTAGTTCTTCAGATTTCTTCAGGTTGACGTTTTTCTTGTATTAGCCTTCGAACATCCAATATTTCTTCGTGTAACTGTCCTCCTTTAACATCGTAACTATAGAAATCTCCAAATTCTTTACATTTATTTTTTAAACCGTCGCAGTCGTCAGTGCCGTAACACAGAGTTGTAACATCTAAAACCGGAATACTCAGAAGTTCTAATTAAATACAAAAAAATAATTGCATCTTAGTGGAAGGAGTAGGTATTTTGACATTGTTTCTCGTGTTATTGGAATATGGTACAGGAAATACGAAGTTAGCCTCCTCACATACCATGGAGTGCCAATGTGAAGCTTTTGTGTGTGTGAAGCTTTGAAGATTTGCTTACGATTTACGTAAGCAAATTGTAATTGCTCTTAGGTTGCGGTCCGGACACATGTCCGTTAATAATTTAGATTTTTTTATGAATGTTGTTAAAGATTTGTGGTTCTTGTTGTATCATTTTTTGATGGACTGTGTCCGGGGGACACCTATGAGGCTATGAGAGATCATTTTATTTGAAATGTTAGAAGTAAACCGACTTGATGTGGGTCTGATCCAGAGCATCTTAGCTGCGCAAACGTCGGGCGAGCTAGAATGCTCTATCGGGCCAGAGACAGGTTGGTCAATAGGAGTTAATGGAGCAGCGAAAGTACTATGGGACTGGCATAGTCCAGCAACGAATATTTTTGTTCAAGTCACTGTTACTGACAATTACCTAGATAATTATGTAGTTTCAATAAAGTTCGCTCACTTGGGGTTATTTATCAGAATCACAAATCACAATGTGTAAACAAATAGGATTCGAACGAAGAAAGTGTACTGCCGCGCCACTGCGCCAGCTGGGAACGCACCACTCATAGGGAATGAGTGGTGCGTTCCTAGCTTGCTCCGCGCTCATTCGTAAAGCGCGAGAATCGTGAACGTGATTGTTAGATATGAAATCAGTTATAAAAATAACAGTAAAATAATAGTTTACTGTACTGTATTTAGATTTTTAAATTAAATAATTGGCAATTCTGCGCCCCCTTTCGAAAGGCGCCCGGGGCACGTGCCCTACTTGCCCCACCCAAGATACGCCTCTGATACATTGTTACTGTAGCGCGGATAATTTAAAATGACCTAGTGCGTAGTACAGTCAACAGCAAAAGTAGATGATCAAAATCAGAAATTCAATACTAATGAAGAGAGTTCGCGTCAGAACTGTGTGGCGTCGAAGTGATTCAAAAGTATGTGTGTAACAATCACATACTTTTAATAAATAAACTAGTAGTAGTAGTAGTAGTAGTATGACGGGCCGGTGTCCGCAACTCCACGACCAAGCGCGTATTTGAGAAGATAGGGGAAATAAACTAGTAATAAATTATATAAATTAGTGTTAGTAAAATAGTATTGAATTTCTGATTTTCATCATCTACTTTTGCTGTTGACTGTACCTACTGATTGACGAACTAGTATTACTTACTTACTTATGACAAGTATTAGTTATTGGTTTTTGTGATGAAATTAGCTTTGGATTCTGGTCTCCTTGAATTTTAAACAATAATATATTTTTATGTTGCCACTGTTTTTAATCAGCTGTTGAGAGACGAGATCTTTGTGTAAAATGTTTAATTAAGGTTCGATTCAATATTTTTTGACGTGATAAAGTTTTATAAATCAATGAACACCGGCTGCACGCACGAAGAAGTGTCACGTTCCGCCTGAGCCCGAGCGTGCAAGCGAGAGCGCGGAACAAGCGATAGAGAGGCACGATCGGCCCAAGCTATAAGCTCCGCCCACCTCGACGGAAGCCATTATTTGCTTATGTTATATATGTTAGCCGTTATGTTTCTTTATGACGTTATCACGTAAAACTATCGTCCGTAAACCGAATTTACAGACAACCAATTTTTCGTCTAAAACACGATGGCTATGGCTAGCTTATACTGGCAGAGGAGAGGATTAGAAAGGCAGTGGGACAGCATATGCTAAACGTAATTTATTTTTCACATCGATGTATTTGTACTACGCAGTACTTCTATGATTTTTTACAGTTCATCCCTTAATTACAGCTGTTTATATTCATGAGGGAGTGAAGGTGCAGTGGCAGTGGTTAGAGCAATCTGTTGCTGCACTGCGTGCTGCGGGTGCGATTGCCGCACGGAACAAATGAGTATATTATACAGGTGAAATTGAATTCATTAGCAAATTTTTAAGAAGTGACTCAGATCACGAACCTGAACAACTTTCATTATGGAGCCAACACAAACTACGCGAAAAAAAAACATCTGTTCCAGGTCCGTGGGGTCTGAGTATCTCCTTAAAATTTTGCTAATGAATTAAATTTTTAACCGACTTCAAAAAGGAGGTTCTCAATTCGTTTGTTTTTTTTTATGTATGTACATCGATTACTCCAAGATTTATGATCCGATTTAGGTGATTCTTCTTTAGTTTGATGCGGAATTGTTGCCATTTGCTCCCATAAAAATTTAACATTATTTAGCCCAGTAGTTTTCATTTTGTGAACATTTTTTTAATTTTTTATATATTTATTTCTATGTTTGACCATGCATAATTTTTTTCAGTGTTGTCCGATTTCAATGATTCTTTTTTTAATTGATAGTGTATACCTCAAATTTGGTCCCATAAAAATTTCAAGAAAATATTCCACCCCTAAGGGTTGAAAATTAAGGGATGACAGATTTTTTTTAGTGTCGCCGTTTCGTAATTAATTTCTATGATGAGAAGAAGGCACTAAAAAGCGAAAAAAAAATTTTAACAAAAAAGACAACCGCCTTCAAAAAGTATAAAATAACTTTCAATTCGCAAGTCGGTGGCAATACAAAACAACAAGCAAAACCGAAGCTGCCTACTTGCAAATTTAAAGTTATTTTATACTTTTTGAAGGCGGTTGTCTTTTTTGTTATTTTTTTTTTATCCTGTAATATTACGTAGGTACAGAGAGTTATTCCGGGTATTGCTGTTTGTGTATGTAAATGTACCTATATGTTAGTGCCTATGCACACCGCGTTTTTGAAACACGCCGTCGACGCGCGTTTTAGAATTCGCTTCGTTAATTAATTAAAATAATGGAGATGTACGTACTTTATTATTAAAATAATGGAGATGTTCAGTCAACAGCAAAAGTAGATGATCAAAATCAGAAATTCAATACTAATGAACGGAGTTCGCGTCAGAACTGTGTGGCGTCGAAGTGATTCAAAAGTATGTGTGTGACAATCACATACTTTTAATAAATAAACTAGTAATAAATTATATAAATTAGTGTTAGTAAATTAGTTTTGAATTTCTGATTTTGATCATCTACTTTTGCTGTTGACTGTACGTACTTTATCATAATAATAACAGCCTATTATTGTCCCACTGCTATTATTATTGTTATTGAACACCTATTCAATAACAATAATCAATAATCTTTGTAAATTAATTAAAATAATAGAGATATACCTATATCTCTATTATTTTAATAAATTTACAAAGAGAGTTCATAAAACGCGCTTTTAAAAACGCGTTGTACAAAGACCCTTAGTGTGTGGCAACTTAAAATAAATACACATACGTGTAATTGAAATCTCACCTGGAAAGTGAACACCTCAGCCATAATAACCATTGGTACGGGGGCCAGGCCAGCACCATACGCCAGTATGCACACACACACGGCCACTACTGGAAGCCAGCTGGCCACGCCAGTACCAATGAGGAAGCACGTTGCTAAGGTCGTCATACATATTGATACGACCAGGGAACTGCAGGCTAGAGGTATCTGAAAAAGAGGACAAAGTTGTTTATGACAATAGGTACCCTTATCTAAACTATAGTCAACCACTCATAATCTCCTTACAAACGCTCGAACGTGATGTGTTATAACAAAATATCCTGTACAATTACTGTCCTGTAACTTGTTCCTGTGGTTTATATCTAGGTTTCGTTGTAATCAAAAATAAACTTTTGTAAGAAACGAATTCAGTAAAGACGTTTGAAAAACAGTTTTTTTTTTGCACAAATATTTGAACTTTGGCCGTTCATAATGTAGGTAGGTACTCATATATATTAAAAAAGTGAAAAAAAAAACATTGTCATAGAAACCTTGCACATGCAATGGAGATTTTAAATAACGTACATGCACGCCAAGAACTAGTAAGGCTTTTTTAAAAACACGTATTTCCTGGAACACGTTGAGTGGAATTTCCGCGCGCCAATTTTCGAGCGATGTTATCGCGTGCTCACGAATGAAACAACATTTTTTTCAATCATGCTTCTGTTGACGATTGACGATTCGGGAAAGACGAATATTCCCGATCGGTAACACCCCGTGTCGTCTGTTGATGATCATTAAATATTATTATTGTAATTACTGTAGAACATATAGGTATTTGATTTTTTGTGTTGCCAAATTCCTGATACGCTGATTTGAATGTAATAAAAAACAAGTACCTATTTCGAGATTTTGGTGTTAATGTTTTGCTTTGGAAGTCGTACTTAATTAAATCATTTTAAAAATCCGTTTCATCTTTATAACTCCACCTTTATAAACGTTGACTCTTGAAAAAAAGTTTCGATTGTCAACTGTGTGTACGAACGGAACTTTTTTTCCCGATCGTCAACAGTGTTGACGACGGGGTGTTACAGATCGGGAATATTCGGGGAAAGACCCTCATAATTTGATTAAATACGAAGTTAACAAAGATTTACGTCTTGCTATGGAAGAGCGAACTCTCTTAACGCAGGCACTATCTGCATATATTGGTGGTTCTAATCTAAACATTTTGTTTACACCATAACTTGTTTTACCAATAAACTATAATTATTTATATTATTTTAACAAAAAAGGTAGGACACTGAAAAAAATGGTGCCTTGTTTAAAAAAGCGGCCAAGTGTGAGTCAGTTTCGCGCACCAAGGGTTCCTTGAATGGGCCAATTTTCATTGCTTGGGACCGTATATCTAGTTTTTGAAAAACTATGCTGTCAGAAATATTGATTGAGTTGTACACGGCTCGAGTTGTCGTAATACGTAATGAAACAATATCTATTGGTCGAACCAATAGATCTATATTGTTACATTACGTGTGACGCGTGCATAGAAAGCATGCGTATGTCTTAAATCAACGACGTGGTTCCTCTACGTATTAACTCGAGTTAATCCATAATATGTAATTCCTTTCACCGAATTTCGGTCATGTATAGGTCTAAGCGGAGAACATCTATCGACGCATTAATAATAATCATCCTCTTCTCATACAGAGAAGGCACGAGCATTGATCACCACGCTTGCTCAAAGCGGATTTGCGATATAAGGTTTCCTCCGGTCCTTCCCCGTAGTCAAATTATTTTGACCACAAGAAATAATTATCCCCGTGGTCAAATTTTATTTTCGGTTCACCGATGTTGGTGATATCCAAGATGAACTTAAAAAGTGCATATGAAATTGAAAAAGACATATTGGTTCTAGCACGTGCCCGGTAGCGAACTAACCACTGGGCCATCGCGACACACAGACAGGGTACCTAGTGCACTCACTGTAACCTCACTGCGCAACACATAGCGGATGAGAGTGAGTTCACCTATTCTTGCGGCCCCACATGTGCACTATAACTATCCTCAAACCACCATCACAACCTATCTAAAATCCTGTCTGACAATATTTTTGTCACATCAACATAGCATAATATTTGAATAAAACGTAACGCTAATCAAACAACAATTTTACGAGGTAACGCAATATTTATACAAAAATAAACTAGTTTTGCTTTACCAATAGACATGTGTAGACCCATTCAAACACTCGTGATTTGACGGAAAATTGTGGAATTTTAAGTCGTAAGATCGATTCGATTCAACAAATTAGCAAAAATGATAAAAATAGTGTCGAAATTAGTTTTTTTACTATTATTGATAGTGTTGTGTAAAAGCTTTTTCGCGAAAACCCTGAAATTGAAACAAGTATTCATACTCAGTCGGCATAACGTCCGGAATCCGACAGGAGAAGAATTAAATAGATATACACCGAAACCCTGGCCCTCATGGGCTGGTGCTCCGGGGCATTTGACTCCAAAAGGAAGGCAGCTAGAAGGATACTTGGGAAAATATTTCCTAGAATGGTTCAAAAAGGAACACTTTCTTTCTGAAGAATGTCCCGATGAAAAAACAGTTTACGTGTACGCCAACTCGGCGAGCAGGACCAAGGCGACTGCGAGAGCATTCGTTAACTCAGCGTTCAAAAACTGTAATGTATCTGTACATTACGAAAAAAATTTAAGGAAGGATCCCGTATTTCAAACTGTCATACTCAACACCACTGAAGTATATAAAGATATGGTGATCGAAGAAATAAACCGAAAATTACAAAATACTAAACTAAACGCAGTTTATTCAGAATTGAATAAAATACTGGAAATTGAAGGATCAGACGTTTGCAAGCAGGATGGAATATGTGACTTGACTGTAGGTAATAACACTGTAGTGGTTAATGCCGGTGAAGCAGTGAAGGTCGTAGGACCGTTTTCCATAGCACACTTGGCTATGGACGCATTTACTATGAGTTACTACAACGGCATGCCAATACAAGATATTGCATGGGGACAAATTACAACCCCAGAAAAATGGCAATTCTTAACTGAAATGGGACGGCAAAGTCAAGACATAAGATTTACAACAGCAGCTAAAGACATTGCAGCACCATTAAAGGAATATCTAACTAAAACATTTAAAAACTATGACGAAATGCCAAAGTTAATGTTGTTAGTCGGCCATGATAGTAATCTGAACTCTGTTTCAACAGCTTTGGGCTTCCAATCAATCGTTTTGCCAAATCAATTCGAGAAATTCCCGATTGGCGGGAAGTTTGTGTTTCAAAGGTGGACAGATAGTGAAAGTGATTATTTGAAAGTAGAATATGTGTACCCAAGTTGGTCACAGTTAAGAATTGGTTCAAAATATTCATTGGAAAGTCCTCCGCAAAAAGTCGTTATGCGATTAAACTGGTGCAACACTGATGAGCATGGCTTTTGTTCCTGGGAAGAGTTCGTCAATAAACTTTAGGTCCCGATGTGTGATGATGACACCGGTGGACTGGCCACGAGTTACTTGCTTCTCTACAGTTCAAATGTAATATTCTGTTTTATAGTATTTACACTCTGTCCACTCGTTTAATCGTTTTTTGACAGCTGCAACTAGTGAACAATATTTATGTTTTTTTTGTAAAAACTGATACGCATACCTGTATTGTAATGTCTGTAAGAGGTCATAAATAAGATAATCCAACAAGATTAGGCAGTTTGTTTATTTATTTTATAACACATTTTAAAGTTAACTTAAGGTAATCGGGAATAATTACAATAAAAGGCAGCTGTCAAAAACCAATAACCTAATGGACAGGGTATAGTATGTTTCTTGAGATTGTCTAATAAAACTGGTTACGTTATCATTCAATTCGTTTCAATTAGTAAAAAAATCTAATTTAATTTTGTTTTATTAAAACCAGTTATGTTAAGGCAACGATATACGCTGACGACCTTGAGCAACCAGGAAATCGTATGTGCTGTGCCCTCAACTCAAAGTTTAGTCGTAAAAATAAAGAGAAGACAATGGTGCCAATTCTGTTGTGCTCGAACTAAACTAATTTTAAGCTATTTATATCTCTTTCTCTCCAATAAAACACGAAAGAGACATATATTAATAAGAGCTGTCAATTTAAGTTGATCTAAAATGTTCATACAATTATAGTTGTCATTTCAGAATGTATTGATCAAAAACACTGCAAAGTTCAAGGGAAAAACTAATTTGACATCTCTAACTTAGTCCTTGTCTGTCGCCGTCCTTTTCTTCAGCTGCCTGGTAGTAAGAGATGTCAAATGCCTAATTTTAGTTTAGTTTGTGAACAAGGGAATCGGCACTAGTACCTATTCTTTGATTTTGAAAATATAAAGGATGTGTGTTACAATCAACACTCTTAACCTGTCAAAACTACTTTTGACTGCCTTCAGTCAAAACCCTTATTAAGAAAAAACGCGGTTTCGATACAGAAAATTAATAATGCGGATGCGGATAGCTATATAGGGTGACTGGTAATTAGTGTACGATACTTAAACACGTGATTGTGTTCATGATTACAAACAACTTTCCCGAAGAAAAAATGTTTTTTGTACTGGTTCACTTTTATCACAATAATACAACAGCTGTATGAAATTCACGCGCGCGCGCGCGCCTGTGACCTAATGTGAACCAGTACAAAAAACATTTTTTCTTCGGGAAAGTTGTTTGTTATCACGAACACAATCACGTGTTTAAGTATCGTACACTAATTACCAGTCACCCTATATATGAATCACTATAAATAAAAGTTTTGAAAAGGATCACGAAATAAAACCTACCAGCCTAATAGGTTCCTGAATAGTAAGGATAAATTTAAACTGGTCATAAGGACTATTGACTGATGTTTGTAGTCAAAAGTAGTTTTGACTGTGACATGTATACTGAAAGATAGTTATTTATTAAATTGTCTGTAAGAGAGTGAATGTTTCGTTAATCTTGTGTTTACCAATTATTTGTCTACGGTAGACACAACTTCGCGAGTTAATATTTATATATGGAATATATTAGGAAAATGTTCTAGTTTAAAAAGCTTTTTTTTAAAATAATTTACACTACTCATTTTGTCGTGATTTTCAGTTTAAAATCTGGAAAAGTCACTTATTAGCTCCTTAAGGTGAATACACACCTGATCATTTCGATGTAATGAAACATTATTCAGAACGGTACAACACAAACAAGCTCAAATTAAAAAGTATTTCCGTGTAACGTAACGTTCCTACGAATACCTACTCTAGCCGCTATATGTTCAATGTAATGCTCGAGGAGCATTACGTTCAACATTTACCTGTAACATTACCTACTTTATTTTATGTATTTACTCATTGTAGAAATGTCGTAATTGCAGCTCGCATGTGCTTCGTTTTTGCTCGATGAAATGCTACACAAATACGCTCGTTGGTTAAAAACAAGTTGTTACAGAGCGTCAAGGGTCGTGCTCAATGGTTGGGTCGTGAGAGAGTGACACATTAGATCGGCTCGATGTTATGTTACAAGTGAATGCTCGAAGTGAATACCTACCTTAAGAATTGAATTAAGTTGTTAATAAAACAACTATTAAGTCTTGAATGTCACAGTCCGCTTATGAATGTCAAGGCCTGTTTTAATTAGAAATTACTAAATCCATTAGCGCTGAACATATTTTATTTAAATATCGTCTCTGTTAACTTCACTTATTGAAACGATCGACAGTAACAGTTATATTGTTGGTGCACACACGTGTCTATTTTACTACTCGTAAAATATTCAAGAACAAAAATATAGAACAAATTTAAATTCGTGCGTCAAATAAAAAGTTAATAATAATTGGAAAAAAATACATAAAATGTTTTCGAAATCACTTTCTTTACTTTTATTTATCGTGATGTGCAAAGGGTTTGTCGTGAATAATCTGAAACTGAAACAAGTATTTATATTCAGTCGGCATAATATACGGTATCCGTTAGGTGAGACACTACCTAGATACTCACCGAAGCCGTGGCCTCCACGGGCTGGCCCGCCAGGAGTATTGACTCCGAAAGGAGTACAGCTAGAAGGATACATGGGGGAATATTTTTCAGAATGGTTCAAAACGGAACATTTTCTTTCTGAAGGATGTCCCGATGAAGAAACAGTTTATGTGTACGCCAACACGGCTAGCAGAACAAAGGCTACTGCGAGAGCATTCATTGACTCAGCGTTTAAAAACTGTAATCTGACTGTACATGCTATCAACTCTACAGAACCGGATCCTCTGTTTGAACCAGTGATACACAACACCACTGAAGCGTATAAAGATATGGTGTACGAAGAAATAAACAGGAAAATGCGAAATAATTATAAATTGAAGGCAGCTTTTTCAGAACTGAATAGAATATTGGAAATTGAAGGATCAGCAGTTTGCAAGGAGCATGGAATATGTGACTTGAATAATAACAATAATAACACGATTTCGTATAAAGTCGGTGAAGAAGTGTGGGTCAATGGACCGTTGTTCATGGGAATTTCAACTATGGACTCATTTACTATGAGTTACTACGACGGCGTGCCGATACAAGACATTGCATGGGGACAAATTACAACTCCAGAAAAATGGAGACTATTGACTGAAATAGGACGGCAAGACCATTACATAAGATATACAACAGTAGCCGAAGACATCGCAGCACCATTAGTGGATTATATAACTAACATATTTAAGAATTATGACGGAATGCCCAAGTTAACGATGTTAGTTGGTCATGATTACAATTTAAACTCTGTGTCAACTGCTTTGGGTTTTCAATCGATCGACTTACCAAATCAATTCGAGAAATTCCCGATTGGCGGGAAGATTGTGTTTCAAAGGTGGACAGATAGTGAAAGTGATTATTTGAAAGTAGAATATGTGTACCCAGGTTGGTGTCAATTAAGAAATGGGACAAAATATTCATTGGAAAGTCCTCCGGAAAGAGTTGTGATGCGATTAAACTGGTGCAATACTGATAAGCATGGCTTTTGTTCCTGGCAAGAGTTCGTCGATAAACTTTAGGTCAGTGTAGAAAATATAAATCAAAAAACTAAAAATTAAGTAGTTTTTTTTATATTCTGTCATTGCTTTGCGTCGGGTCATTGCATAAATTATTCAGCGACTCCGCTCAAGCGACAAGATCGTCGTTTTTACCAGCAAGGTTATAAATTATCATTTATTAGCAAACAATGCTAATATTAATGATAATCGGTACGGTAACCTATCAGAGATTTATTCATGCGATATTATACCTAACAGCGATCCATACATTTATGGTCACGTAGCTCAACAAAATGTATGGTTCAGCTGATATTTTCTTCATGATTTCTGCATTGGTCCTATTGTAAAAGTTGTTGAGAATTTAGGTTTTTAGTGTACTCAATTACACCTTGTAAATAGATTTCGTCTGTCTGTGTGTGTCTGGTATAAAAAGTGATTCATCATCACCATCATCTCAACCCTTAGACGCCCACTGTTGGGCATAAGTCTCCCCAAAAGTAACCTCCACCTGTGTTAGATCCGCGCCCCGTTCATCCAGGGGCTTCCCGCGGATCGACCAGAGTCGTTGGTCTACCTTGAGGACTTCCTGCCGACATCGACACTGCGTCTGCCGGTGTGCGACCGCCACTCATTTGTGCCCCATTGGTCATCTAAATGGGTCATCGGTAAAAACACCAATAAAATTGTCACTTCAGTGATTACCAGTATTGAACCCTTGAAAATAGCTTGTTTCAGTAGGGTGGTAGGCTACATTTTCGTGCAACTGAACCCTCTGCCACGGGTAGTCTTTACACCATCAAACAAATAAGGCGTTCCAATTTCGCAATACTGCGTGATCCAGTTCTGTCTTGCTGAGTACCTACCTCACTAAAATGGTACGCCTCAAAAAGTATTGAACCCTTGCAAACAGGTTGCTTTAGTAGGGTGGTTTTTTTTCATAATGTTGGCTAGGTACTTTTTCATGCAACTTAACCTTTCGTATGCTGTAATTACAGACAAAATTAAAAGTGTCTCGTGTGGACCCGCGTTTGCGGTAGCTAACCCGCGAAATTAAAATTTTCTTACTTTTTTTGCAATTTGCACCTCAGTATCAGGTTGTATGGTAATATAAAAAATACCTACACGCAGGAATAACAAATATGCATTTATTTATTTATTTATTTATTTAATTTGGATCGCCAACAGAGGCTACACAATTTCATGCATGATAACATAGGAATGTACAAAACCAGTGTGCGCCTCCAATTACAGGCAACCACATCATTCACATAACTAAACAGGTAAGACAACTAAAGTTTGATAACTTGAAAGAAATTATTAAAATTAATCTAAATAATACAATTTTTAAAAAATCCTAAAAATGACGATTAAATGAAAACGGTAACAATACGGGTATAAAATAATAATAATATACAAATTAATAAACAAATTCAAATTAAGTAAAATAACAATCAGTGTATTCAATTAATAAAGTAGTCAATTAATACAAAAAAAAACAAAATATTATTATTGTGATTTGGATACTATGACTTTTAAGTCTTTTTTAAATTTTGATAAGTGGCATGTAATATCCAAATCATTATGCTTCGATACTACATTATACTGCCTACAGAGCCTTGGTAGAACGGCGAAGTGTCCGAGGTTTGTTTTGGATCCCGGTACATGGAAGAGGTTGTAGTTACATTTTCGCGGCAAGCGAGATGGTGCACTTATTTGCAACTTTCCAAGAAGCTCACTACAGTCAACAACACCATTAAAAAGTTTGTGCAGAAATATTAGATCTAGAAGTTTTCTTCTTTCTACCAACGAGGACATTTTATAATGTTGTAGTCTTAGATCGTAGCTTCTAATTTTTTTTGCCAGACGATCCTTATAGCAAACATGGTATAAAAAACGTTTTTGTACACTTTCCAAGCGTTTAATGTAGATGTCATAATGCGGATTCCATACTGTGCTATTATATTCGAGCAGTGGGCGAACCAATGTGTTATATAATTTAATTCTAGTCGAGATTTTCGAAAACTCTTTGCTATTACGCAGGACAAATCCAAGGACCTTGAACCCTTTAGATGTTATATTAAGTATATGTCTGTCGAATTTCAGTTTCTTGTCAAATATGATTCCCAGGTCACGAACTTCTGTGACTTCATGTAGTGTTTGCTGATGCAATTTGTATTTGTTGCTTTGCACTGTTTTATTTCGGGAGAATTGCATACAGTGACATTTAGAGACATTGAGCGACATTTTGTTTACTCTACACCACTCCGCCATTCTATCGAGATCAGCCTGGAGAAGTGCAGAATCTAAGTCGGTCATTATTGGTTTCATGATTTTAACGTCATCTGCAAACAGGTAGAAACTTGAATGCTTAAAACATCGCGTAATGTCGTTAATGAAGATGTTAAAGAGAATAGGGCCCAAGTGCGATCCTTGCGGGACTCCCGATGTTGCTGGAAAAGTATCGGAGTGGTGACCATTAATTACCACTTTTGAATTTCTGCCAACGAGGTAAGAATGGAACCACTTTAATAATGACCCCCCTATTCCCAATTGGTTCAGTTTTTTCAGCAGTATAGTATGATCAACCTTATCAAATGCCTTACTGAAGTCTGTGTATATCGCGTCTACCGGTATTCTTTTATCAAGAGAGTCTGATATGGCCGTGACATAACACATAAGGTTTGTAGAGGTTGACCTTGAGTTGATAAAACCATGTTGGTGGGAAGTGATACATTGTTTAACATGTGCATTTAGGCGTTTAGTTACTAACTTTTCAAGTGCTTTGCCAAATATGTTTAAAATCGAGATGGGCCTGTAGTTAGCTACTTCTTTCTTATCTCCTGATTTAAAAATAGGAACCACTAAGGCTTCCTTCCACCTCCCAGGGAACATGCCGTCCGCCATTGACTTGTTAAAGATAAGTTTAAGTGGTCTAGTTAGCGCTTTAGCACATCTTTTTATAAATACTGGTGGGATACCGTCACTTCCAGCACCTTTACGCTCATCCAAGGCTTTTAGAGATTGGGATATTTCATCGGCACCAAATTCCAGTTTACAGAAAGACGACGAGCCAAAACAACTATCAACATGGTTTGACGCATCAACAGTCGACGAGGTATTGTAGACTTGTGCAAAGTTCTCGGCAAACAAGTTACAGATTTCACGTCCACTTGATGCTGTCCTGTCCATGTGACACATTTCTGCTGGGTAAATACTCTTATTTTTCTTTTTATTCTTAATAAATGTCCAGAACATTTTCGGATCTCTTGCAAGTGCTTCTTCCATTCTATCTATATATTTTTTGTAACAGACTTCCATAAGCCTACCACATCTAGCACGCAGTGTCTCAAATGACACAATGTCTAGAGGATTTTTGTACCTCTTAGCTTTAATGCGAAATTTATTTTTTTCTTTTTGGAGACGTATTAGTTCTCGAGAATACCACTGTGGATATTTGTTACCCAATATTTTTTTCATTGGGACATATTGTTTGATGATGTCGTGCAGTATGTTGTAAAATTTATCGATTATTTTGTCAGTTGTAGGATGACCTTCTAGTTCTTTTTCCCAGTCTACAGAATTTAGAGCTGTCGTGATTTTATCATAATCAGCTTTAAAGAAGTCTGGTTTTATTGTTGGTTTAGCCTGAAGATTGTTTGATTTAATGCAAGATATAGCGAATTCTAATGATGGGTGCAAGGGATCTTCCGAGACCAAATGACACGTACAGCGGCTAAAGTAATGTAACGCAGTATTACATAGGACTAGATCCAATGTTTTAGATTTAGCATTTAGTAAGTAGTTAAACTGATCTAAACCATTTAAAGAAACAAAATCTAGGAAATATTCAATCACCTCGCTATTATTACTGGGATATGGTTGGGTATGACCCGTGTTTTGCTCATCGGTTTTCCAGATTATATTACTGAGGTTAAAGTCCCCTAAGATAAGAGTGTGATCGCCGTGGTCAAGGGCACCCTGAGCAGAATTCAAAAATACTTGCATGATATCAGAGGTCACAGGCGGGGGTAAATAAACGCCGCAGATACGGAATTTATGTGATTTTGTGCCACACGGGGCGGTTTCAATGTTAATCCACAGATCCTCACATGAACTCTCCAGGTGTGGCAGTCGACACGACTTTAACTGCCTGGAAACCGCTATCAATACGCCACCACCATCCCTGCGCGCACAATATCGACTTGATTCGCGGTCTCGTCTGTAAATATTATACCTATCGTCAAATAGTTCAGCGTCGTAAACACCACCGTTCAGCCAAGTCTCCGTAAGCACAATTATGTCATAATCTTGTAAGGACATATTATGGTAAAAAGTATTAAGTTTCGTTTTAAGACCGCGTACATTCTGATAATAAATTCGAAGTGAACTATCGAATGAAGCTAATTAAGCTGCAAAAACGTTCAAGGGTTTACTAATATTTATCCTAATTTAGTTTTACGTTATAGAGTTAAGTTGCTCCTGGTTCGTGATAACAATGCGTTCGGATTGTTCATTTTTCTTCATGAATATTCTTCCATTTCGCACCCAGACAAACTTATACCCGAGTGATTTGCCACGAATTCGGCTCGCTGCATGTAATGCCTTGTTGCTTGCCGACAGATGTTCCGCCACGTAAATGGGAACTGGGTTCTCAGTGGCGATACCAAGGTGACTCGTATTTAGCTTGCTATTAGTGTGGTTCTTGTTGTAGGTGATAGTGGCAGCGAAGAATGTATCTCGCAGGCGAGGGTTGTTGAATTTAACAAGAATTGATCTAGGTCGAGCAGTTTGGGTATCCTTTTTTGCTATCCTTGTACAGTGAGCTATGTCGGCTTCTACGATTCTGCTATTAGTGACGTTACCGAGTTGTAACACCGTGGTGAGTAGGTTTTCTGAGCGGTTTTCGGGCACATTCTGAATTTCGAGGTTGGTCGCTCTAAAGTTCTGTTCCATTAGGTTTAGGCGTCGACTTATATCGTGCATCGATGTTTGTAGCTGTAAGTTATCTTTCTCAAGTGCCAGAATTCTAGAAGACTTTTCGTCTAATGACAATTTCATTTCTTCATACTTTTCATTAAAAAAATCAAGGGAATCCCGAAAGCCTGCTATTAACTCGCTAATTTGCTTAAACTGGTCAGCTACAACATCTTTAAGTGCGCTAGCAATCTCTTGCTTTATAATTTCTCTGAGCGTACCTTTTGAGATTTCTAACATAGTGTCGTCATTAATTGGGCTCTCAGGGGGGCTGGTTTGTTTTTTCTGTTTACTGCGGACAGTTACATTGGGCTCGGTAGGTGAGCTGTGAAGTAACTGAGCTGTATCATTGTTGGAGCAATCGCCTCGTGCAGCTGGTCGGACTGGTGTATCGGTGTTATTGGTCTTCGGTAGTTTACTCTGACAGTCAGGACATTTCCAAGTCGCTTTTTTGGCTATACCCATTGTTTTGAATTGCTTTTCGGATACGTTAGAACATAGCAAGTCATACCGTAATTTACAAGTACAACATTGCAGGTAGTCTTTGCTTTTGATTGTATTCATACAACCCGCACATTCGTTGGCCATTTTAATAAGTAATTTGTTCTTTAAAATTTGACAAATTACAAAAATAGTCTCAGAGCGCTAGGCTCGAACTCGCGACACAATCGACTTCTACCAGTCTTAACCGAGACGTATGCCACTGCGCCACTTGAACGTTACAAATTATGTTGAAATTTGGAACCGTGTTGCTCGAATTTTAGATTTCAAATATTAAGAACGTTAAAATAATGATTCATTTGTCACACATTCCACAAATTTTTTCACTGTTTACGAAATTTTAACTTGCTTAAAAGACACTTTTTTTCACGGTTTACTTGCAGCTAATCGTTGTAATGTTATGATACAGAAATTTCTTTGGTGTTTTAGCACTTTTAAGCGATAAATTCCTAGCTTAACTGCACTTGGTTACGTGATTTTAATTTCGATATTTTCTCCTATGCCCGTCACGGAGAGCCTTAATAACACTTTCACTTGGTATTTGTCCTAGCACCTTCACGTTAGTCACCGATTTAGGTAAAATTTCACAGTATTTATATTTTTAGAGAATTATTTAACACGGAGCTTATCAAACTTAGATGTTCACCTAGTGGCGCCATCTAGCCCCGCCCGTTCCCCGTTTAGGGACATTAAGAGAATGATTAATTAAATAGGGACATTTACAGATTATGCTAACTTGGAGAGAGCTCTTCAAGTTAGCATAATCTGTAAATGTGCCATACATAGAACACAACGAGCGGCATCCTGCCGCTTGCATCCACCGGTTACCCGCGACCTTGACGATGTCGTCGGTCCATCTGGTGGGAGGCCTATCTGAATCACGAAATCATCAACATAGCTCTATGTTTATAATTTTGGTTATTGCAAATTGTATAAACACATTTTTTACTCCTGTGTTTAAGTTTTATATTATAACTATCATACAACCAGATACTGGTTGGGTTCAAAAAAATTAAGAATATTTGAATTTCGCGGGCTACTCTGGCACTTTCACCTGAATATTGTGATTGTGTATATTCTAATATCTCTTCGATTTTAAATGGTAATGTCATCACGTATTATTCCAGGGGCGTAAAAAAGGTATGGCCATGGAGAGAGATATGCTCGGAGTTTCATTGCGCGATAGAATCCGGAACGAGGAAATTCGCCGAAAAACTAAGGTCTCTGACATAGCTCTCAGAATATGCAAATTGAAGTGGCAATGGAAAGAAAGAAAGAAAGAAAAATGTTTATTGACACAGACCATGTGCACACAAAAACAGTAATAAAAGGGCAAAATATAAACTAAAATAAAAAATATTATTGTGTGCCCCACGGCTGCGCCAAACAGGCCCAGTTCAGCATAAAATGCCAGACCACTTGTGCCTGACGCTGGTTTTCAACTGGACCTTTGTGTGTGACGTATAACGGATATAAACCAGTTTTAATATGAAACATACTAGATAATGGGCAGGCGACATCGCTCGAAGAACCGATAACCGATAGGGAAGAAAGGTTCTCGAGTGGCGACCACGATGCTAGGCCGCGTTGATAGGCCTCCCACCAGACGAACCGACGACATCGTCAAGGTTGCGGGTAACCGGTGGACGCAAGCGGTAGGTTCCCGCTCGTTGTGGCGTTCTATGGGGGAGGCCTAAGTTCAACAGTGGATGTCTTGCGGCTGATGATGATGTAAAATAGATAGAGCTATCCCTATTTATAAAGCTGAAGAGCCTGTTTGTTTGAACGCGTTAATCTTCTATAATAGGAAGCTAGGTACATATCCCCTACTGTTGTCTGATATAGGCAATATTTCATTATAACAAAAAAAAATGGGAATCCGTAAGAATTTCACTTTCTCATTTCACAAACTTAAAATAGAATAGAATAGATTTATTTATTTGTTAGTACATATACTATATCGATGTTTGTTAAACATGTGTACACATACAAGAGTATGCAAGATATTATGTCAGTTCATTCATTGAAGACTGAAGTCCAGTTATGTTTAGCCGTAAGTATCGGCGTACAAATATTCAAACAGAAACATTCAATCATTATAGCAAATAAGTTACATTAAAATTATAGCAATTTAAAAATATGTTAAAATGTCAAGAAATTATAATGTCAAACAATTCAAATTACAACAATTTACAGAATATATTAAAATGTCAATAATTAAAATATGACAAAAATTATAATGTCAATAATACAAAACGTCTAGATATCAAACTTAATTCTCATTTAGATAGTTCTGTAAAAATTAAAGTCAGATGCATTAATCAAAAACTTTTTCAGCTAGATGTTCGTGAACAGTATAATAGGGGTTTTTCAATAGAAACATTTTTAATTGACGCTTCCAGCGTTTAGACAATTTGTTGAATAGAGTAGGAGCCATGCCAACGATACTTTTGCGCATAAGTGCCGTTTTAGCGTGCGGATTTACATAATTATGGTTTTCAGTAATAGAAAGAGGATATAACGGGTGGCGCAAAAGTAAAGACCCTATTTGGTTCAGCTATAACATTTTTTCTAAATTAGAAAACTAGATTTAGATTTTTTTAAATGTATATTTGTGCCATTAAATTTCGTACCATTAGGATTTAAAGATGATGTCTTTTAAATGGTGACCTCCAGAGTTGATACACATTTGAGTCCTTCAAAATTGGTTATGAGTGACGAAGCGCATTTCCATCTCTCAGGGCATGTCAATAAGCAGAATACTCGGTTCTGGGGCACTGATAATCCGCGCATTATTCAAGAAACACCTCTACACCCACTAAAAGTTACTGTATGGTGTGGCATCTGTGTTGACAGAGTGATCGGACCCTATTTTTTCGAAGACGCTGGAGGCAATGCGATTACTGTCACTGGAGAACGCTACAGAACCATGTTACGTGAGTTTTTGATACCCAGTTTGGACGAATTGGGGCTGGAGCACATCTGGTTTCAACAAGACGGCGCTACGGCACACACAGCGCGCGACACTATGGACTTAGTGAGGGACGCTTTTCCAGGCCGAGTTATCTCTCGTTTTGGCGATTTGCCTTGGCCTGCAAGATCACCCGATCTGACCAGTCCAGACTTCTTTCTTTGGGGTTTTTTGAAATCTCGGGTGTATGTGAACAAGCCACAGACTCTCGCAGCTCTAAAAGAAAACATTCGTCAAGAAATAACGAACATATCGCAGGAAGTGTTACGGCAAGTTATGCAAAATGTCATAAATAGGGCTCAAATGTGTATCAACTCTGGAGGTCACCATTTAAAAGACATCATCTTTAAATCCTAATGGTACGAAATTTAATGGCACAAATATACATTTAAAAAAATCTAAATCTAGTTTTCTAATTTAGAAAAAATGTTATAGCTGAACCAAATAGGGTCTTTACTTTTGCGCCACCCAGTATATACTTATATAAGTGGAATTTGGTTTGGTCTAAGATATATTGCGATGTAGAGTAAAATGTCCGTAGAGAAACAACAGTAACCTATAAAACGAGACACACAGACATTAGTTAAATCTAGAAGTGAAGACTTCACAAAGTTGTGTTGGAAGTGCTTTCCTTACAGAATTATCTAGGAAGGTTTTAAACTATCATCTATTGACACATTCATGTTGACGAAGTCGCGGGCAAAAGCTAGTCTCTAATTAATAAATGTGTATTAATATAGAAATTATAAAATGATTATTAATTCCTGATAATCGCTCCAACTAAGCAAGATTATTGTTTTGGAAAGTTTGTTGACTGGACACGACTTTTCACTTGCCAGGGGAATCTCACCCTTAAGATAATTACCAAAGGCTGCCATAAAACTTTGTGACTAGACACAATATGTCCCTTGCCAGGGGAATCTCACCCTTAACCATTAGGGTAATCTGAGATTTTAATAACCTTTAAACTCTCAGGTTAGTTAGGAGAGGTCTTTGTGAAGGAACTACTCCAGGTAAGTACTACCACCTTATCTATGTTTGCCGCAAAACAGCGTTGGTGTGTTCCAGTTTGTAGGGAGCTCTGGTACTGCAGATATCTTTAGGTAGTGACCATTTAACGAGCTACCCTGGCGCTTTCAGCGCCAGGGTAGCTCGCGAAATTCAAATATATACGTTTTTTGCAATTTTCAGCTTAGTATTTGACCGGTCAAAAGTTAAGCTACGCTTGCTGCGGTCGGTTTGTGGATGGGCGACCATCCAATTCATACCGAGTTCCCACCGTGCCTCGGAAAGCATGTAAAGCCGTTGGTTCCGGCTGTCATTCGTAGTGTGTCATTTTTGACAGTCGTTAAGGGTAGTCAGAAGCCAGAAAGTCTGACAACCAGTCTTAAGGGGTATTGTGTTAGCGAGTAACTGGGTTGTGGAGGTCCGATAGGCAGTCGCTCCATGTTAAACATGGAGCGACTGCCTGGTATTCAGCTGCATCCGGTTAGACTAGAAGCCGACCCCAACATATTTGGGAAAAGGCTCCAACATACTAGGCAAATTATGGTTTGGTTTTATTGTAATAAAAATTTAAATGCAGTACCTAACAAATATGTGTTTAAGCAATTTTAATAATCAAAATCATCAACATAGCTCTTTAAGTTATAAACCGTAAGCGCTCATGCCCACGAGACGGTTTTTCGCCGGAGCTGAGCCCGGCGTTAAACCGGGTCTACGTCCGGTCGTCAGTATTGTATGAGACACTAAACCGGGCTGTGTTAAAACCGTCTCGTGGGCAGGAGCGCTTACGGTTTATAACTTAAAGAGCTATGTTGATGATTTTGATTATTAAAATTGCTTAAACACATATTTGTTAGGTACTGCATTTAATAAGTTGACGGATAATCCGTCAACTTATTAAATGCAGTACCAAGTTAACTTAGAAAGTTATGTTGATAATTTTAATTATTACAATTCTGTAAATGCATACTTGTTATTCCCGTGGCTAATATTTTATTACCTACATCACTAGCTGACCCGACAGACGTGTTGTCCTGTCAATTGATTTTACAATTTTCTCACCGTATAATCCTTCCCTGGAGTTCTACAAATATTTCAAGATCCCAATTAGCCAAATTAGTCCAGCCGTTCCCGAGTTTTAGCGAGACTAACGAACAACGATTCATTTTTATTATATAGAAGATACAACCTGAACTGAGCTGCAAATTGCAAGAAACTTAAGAAAAATTGAATTACGCGGGCTACCCTCAGGTAGGCTGTGAGCCAGTATTGTATGCCACACATTATAAAAAAAAGTCTCACCTTTCGTCCAAACTTCTCAATAGAAACTGTAGTGAAGAACGATCCAGCCAGCTGCAAGGACCCCACGGCGAGCGCCAACGTGTTAGGGCTCCACTCTGTGCCCGCGCGGTGGAACACGTCAGCTGCGTAGTTCATGAGGGCGAAGCACCCGGACAGCGTCTGCATCGCCATGAGCACCAACGTCATCCGAAGCGCCGCGAATGTCGTGTGATCGCGGACTGTGGACAGGATTGTTGGATTAGTTGGTTATTTTAGGAGTAAAAATATGGTGGCTAGATAGCTTTCTAACATCTAAATCAGGGTTTCTTAAACTGTTTAAAGTCACGAACCACGGTCAAAACACATTTTAGGAAAAGAAAACAAGTTTTATTTCGAGTTCGTGACTTGGTCGAGAAATACAGTTTACTACACAATTTCCTAATAAAATGTTATGAGTTGATTGACCTACTGCGGAACTCTCATACACATGCTACGGACCCCTAAAGGAATTCAGATTAGGGTTTCTTAAAGTGGGGTCCACTTTAAGAAGCCCTGTGGGCTAATTCACGTAACTAAAAAAGTGCTGGTGCAGTGCAGTTGCAGTTAAGTTTCGATCAAAACAACGCTTTTCGTATTCTCTACCGCTGTCAGACACGCTCGCGTCAAGTTCGCGTCACGCGAGCGCAATAACGGCATTCTGCTGTTGCGCGCTTTGGTGCGTGCTTCGGAACGCAACATGATCGGTATTCTACTATTCGTTTGACGTCTCTAAATGACAGTTCAAAAGCACTAAAATGTGTATTGGGGTATAATTTTAATATTATAATAACTTCATATTAACAACTATTTAGTGAGTATTATTTTTTCTCATGTGGCTGTAAGTAAGTGTGGTACTTATAGTTTGGTTGTCGTACAGTTGACGTGCAGTTCACGCGCAGCCTACGCGCAGTTTAATGATTACAAGAATACCGTTTATCACTTAAACTTGAACTTAACTGCAACTGCACTACAACTTCATCGGCGCGTCATAAAATGACATGAATTGGCCCTCTGATCTGAATCCATAAGGTAATATATACAAAACTCATGGGGGATCATAAACGCCGTCTGTATCGCTGCGCTTAGCGATGTCCCTAGAAACAGCTGAGGTAAGCACTCGAATCGGGCTCTGTGGCCCTAGTGTTTAAACCCCAAATGGCTTAAACACAAGCTTCCAAGAAAGTCTCTCTCTCGTAGTCCAATGGGACGGCCATCCGACACGATCGGGGAGCAATCAGGCGCGGTACTGTAAAGGTTGTATGCATTTGGCATGCTGGTCGAAACCATTGTATATATGGCTTCGTCCGATATCCGTGGCTTCGTCTAAACACTCTGCATTCGTTTTAGAAGTATTTTTTGTTTTTGTATTTAGAACCTTAGTGTTATTTTTGTATGACAAGGCAGATTGTTTAACCTGCAGCCATGAGAGACTGACGTACCTACTAGTTCTATAATGATTAAGTATAACAGAGTCTTTCTTTGATTGAAGTGTCCCTCCAAAATCCCCCGAACACGTTATAAATTATACCTCGTCTCGGTACCTAGTAAGGGCTCGCCAAGTTCAGCTCTTACATCACCAACTTTCAAACTCTCGGCTACTAGTTACTCAGAAATTCCTAATAGTAAAATACATTAACATTTTTTAGACCTAAGAATCGTTAACTAGACAAATGACTATCTTTTATTCCTCAATCAAACATAGGTACTGCATGTCCTATAATTGGCTGACAATGAGGCACGTTGCGTCCTATTGCCTATTCTTAGAGATGTATTAAGTAATTAATTTAACTATGTAACTAAGCGAATACTCTTCTTTGTTATCTGAATGTATTAAGTAATTAATTTAACTATGTAACTAAGCGAATACTCTTCTTTGTTATCTGAACAATGCAAATATCATCTTACTAACACCACAGAATAATCTTAATACCTAGTTATTAATTTTATTGTCGTATAAGTGAGGTTTCTTTGTTTACTAATTGCTTACTTATTAGTTATAAGTATTACAGAATGTGGAATGTTCAGTTTTATTATTGTAAACAATAGGATAATTACAATAAAATAATACAAGAATAATTAAAATTATAATGTTAAATTATGTGACATGAGTTTGTTTATAGTTGTCTAGTTTGATAAAAACCGTGAGGATGGTTAGGCAAAAAGGTTTTTACAAAAAAGACAACCGCCTTCAAAAAGTAAAAAGTGACTTTAAATTCGCAAGTCGGTGGTTTTGGTTTTGTTTGTTGTTTTGTATCGCCACCGACTTGCGATTATTTTTTACTTTTTGAAGGCGGATGTCTTTTTTTTGTAAAAATGTATTACATTTTTCACTTTTCAGTGCTTAGGTACTTCTTATCATACAAATCAATTACGAAATGATGACACCAAAAAAGAAAAACAGTCGTCCCTTAATTTTATACCCTTAGGGTGGAATACTTTCATGAATATGTTGAAATCAACCATGAATATGTGTGACCAAGTTTGAGGCACACCTATCAATTAAAAAAAGAACCATCGAAATCGGACTACACTGAAAAAAGTTATGCGAGGTCAAACATTAAAAAAAATCTTGTCGAATTGAGAACTTCCTTTTTTAAGTCGGTTGAAAATTCAAAAGCTATTTGCTCGTTAAATAACGAATTGTAACTTTTAACTACGTATTTCATAAATTGCTATGGTTTTAAAAATACTACTTTTATAACACGACAATAATTATCACTGTTTAATTTTGCCTGATCGGGTAGATTACACGACCAATAAATTAACATACTTTTTGTAAGGTGTTAAAAAGCGATTCCCACGTAGACTTACTATTTCAATGTATACTTATGACGTCACTTCAAGTTACTCATTTGCCAACTTACAACCTTCTTGGAATTTATATGTTTGAGCCGTTTGGGGTTGAAACACTAGGGCCTTGGGCAGTTTAGTGCGATGCGCGCTCGAGTACGGACGTGTTTCCCCTGTGCACGGAACGAATTTTATTCGCGTGCTGCGCGGCCATAGCTGCTGCCCGTACACACTATGAGTTCCAAACAACTCATAGTCAATGAAGGCGAATCAACTGAGTAAACTGCCTCCCGACACTTTCGATCACTTTGACGTTACACAGCTGCTAAAGAACATCACTACCTTAAAGATGGAGGTGACCAAGTTGCAGACCAGAATGGAAGTCTCAGAAAAAACGAATACTGAACTACGTGCGGATATAGAATTATTGCGCAATGTGGGTTCAGTAATTGGGTCATCTGAGGCCTCAAAGGTAAACACACGTCGAGGGGCGCAAAAAGCATCAGTCGGCAGTTTTGAATCGCCGAACACAAGTGCGTCACCAGCTGCCGATAGTGGTGACCAAGCGCCGCCCGCCGCCGCCGTCGCCCGCAACCCAACACCGGCTGCGGAAACGTCACACGTAGGTACGTCGACCCCTAAACGTACCTACGCTGCTTCTGTCACGAACGGCAAATCTGTTACGTCGCAACCAAAGCGACAAAGCAAAATAGGGGAAAAACCGAAGAAGGGTGCTGCTCAACCTGCCCTGACTGCGGTCCGTAGTTCCTTGCCAGGAGCGGGCCAAGTTGATGAAGAGGGTTTCATCAAAGTGGAGAAGAAGAAGAGGAGGCCCAATTCTCGTAACCAGTGCGGTACCACACTGTGTGGACCCAACATGCTGCTGCGTCCTGCTGTGCCTACGACGCAGCTGTACATTTCGCGGCTGCATTACACCACGAAGATTATGGAAGTAGTGGAGTACTTGGGGGTGAAGACCGACTGGACTCTGAGGGTTGAAGCGTTGGAATCGCGACACAACGTCAACTTTAAGTCGTTCGTGGTACGAGTTCCAACCGAACATCTACAGACCTTTTTGAAGGAGGACTTTTGGCCGAAAGGTGTCGTATATCGACGTTTCCGAGGACGGTTACGGGACACCACGCAGCGAAACGCGACGCTGACAACGTAAAGTGTTTAGTTTAGTAAACGTTTAGTTGATAAGGTTTTTTTTTATATGTATTAGTTTATGGTTGTTTATGATTATTTGTGTATTTTTTCTAAGGGCCTCAGTTGCCTAACAATAAAATTTATTATTATTATTATTATTGGGGCCCGAGTGCTTACCTTGTTTTGAGGAACATCGCTAAGCGGCTGGTCAACTCTTCACGGGACCAGAGGGATGGCCTTTTCTTGGGCCAAAGAATTAGCATTGCCAATCAACGTGGTAATGCTGCTAGCCTTTTGGGCACTTGTCTGTGAGCCCTCCATTGTACATAATATATTTTTTATTTATTTTTAAACTTTGTATTATATATTTAATTCGGTTAAGTGGTTTAATTCAAAATAAATGTTTTTATTGTCTAACTGTGTATTGATTTTGAAGCAAGTAAAAATCGAATTTTACAGTAATTTAAAAATTAATCGAACTTTCGGGGCTACAATGAAGTGATTTTTTGGAGAAGTTCTGTTTTGTATTTATTGGTCAAATGGTCATCTACACAATTGTAACATGAGTATGCTCGAGACTGTAGGTATAAACTATCAGCTATTTTTATTGTAGGCTTTCTTTCTTTTGATATGATAAACACTGGAATAATCTCCATATAATCTTCTTTGTTTTAAGATTATAAGCAATGCGGTCTTAGCTAATTTTAGTTGCTCTGAGATTTTATATCTAATTTCAACTTCAATTTAGTTTTATATCGACGGTTGTAAAAAAATACTCATAAGATTACCGTTATCTACGCATACTGCCCAAGTGCCTATTAAACGTAACATTGAGCAAATTTTTTTGCTTGTGGAAACTACTTTGATTTATGGTGTGTAAAATCACTGTTTTGTAGTAGCAAGCAACGCATTTTGCTTGTGCATGCAACAGTACCAACGATATCTTTACTGTGCTACAGGAGTTGTGGTCGTAACTTGTTTTCATAAAACAACATAATAAGGAAAATTTATACTTTGACCTACATTCAATTTAACCGCAATCAGTAGTGCTATTCTGTTGCGATCTCCCTCGGTGAACACCTGGGTGAAGTGAGTTGTCATCTGTCCCGATGCTAGGGATTGACAAAGCACTACAATCGGATGATAGCTCACTACACCTATGTGTTCACCGAGGGAGATTGTAACAGAATAGCAGCACTGCAGAAAGTATAATCCAGAACGAAAAATGATCGCAATAATTGGAAGAACTAAAAGCTTTGGCTACGTTAAATATGACTTTAACTCAAACACAAAACAATTTATTTCAAATGAACCATTTACAGGAACCAGGAACCATTGAAGATTAATTCAGAAATTTGAAGCTAGTTGATCGTTCCAAACGGTAGATTTCTATGGAGAAGAAAGAGCAGGAAACTTCATGAACACTCTTTCAAAATCAGTAAAATAAGTATTACGAATGTAAGTTACATCAACAGGTACAATGTGAGAACAATGTAACAATTCGTGAGAGAAAAATATAATCATAATAAAAAAAATAAGTTTAATATAACAATGTGTTAGGTAAACTCAACATTTTTTTATAGTTTAACTTTACCAATGGAAAGCAGAGAACTAGCCGTGCTTAGGACGGGTTGTTTCAAACAGTCGGTTAACGTTACATACGGACGGTTAAAAAGTTACTATGACGTGAGATATTTAACGTACGTTAAATGTAACGGGTTGTTTCATGACATAAAAATCCGTCAGTCAAAGTTATTCAAAAAGAGATTCCATAATATTTTGATGTTTGAAGTAGCTGTTTGACAACACAAAATTACGTTGACCAGTCAACGTAGTTTTGTAATATGGTAATAGTCACTTTTTGACGTACGATTTTGTGAAACAACCCATTTTTTTGATTTGACGATAGTTAGCGCCATTTTTGACTATTACCGGTCTGTAATGTATAGTTGAAGCAACCCGCCCTTAGTGCCGAAATATAAGAGATTGGTGTATACAAAGTGTCCCAAACTAGCAACCTTAGGATTGTTGGTTTAAGCTTCGTTCGCTCCTTGGATCTTGTCCCTTTCGATTAAAATGTTCCATTCGCCCCGTTTTTTATTATTTTGGTGTAGTGATTCGCCCCTTGCAAATGCCGCAAGGGGCGAATCACTACACAATCCTTGTAAATTTTATCAAAAAAGGTATGGTTAGACAGAAAAATACATACACCTAGTTCCAGTTAATTTCTGCTTTCCTGGTAGTTTACAAAGATTTGTTATCAACAAAATTAAAATTATAGAAATTGTGGAATAAAAAAAATGTCAAAAACACAACAATGTAGATTATTCATCTATACTAATATTGTAAAGAGGTATTTTATAAGTTTGTATGTAGGGGGTGATCTCCGAAACTAACCATCCGATTTCAAAAATTCTTTCACCAATAGGAAGCTATGTTATCCGGGAATGCTATAGGCTACATTACATTATCCAAAAAATTAGGGATCCCTGAGAAACTTCACGCGGACGAAGTCGCGGGCAAAATGCTAGTAATCTATAAAGCAGTCATAAGTACCTACGCACACAGTTTTTCTAAACATAGACTTAAATTAAACATGGCGTTGCTTATAATGTAGGTATGTATTTTTCTGTCTAACTATACCTTTTTTGGTAAAATTTACAAGGAAATGCCGCAAGAGGCGAATCACTACACCAAAATAATAAAAAGCGGGGCGAATTTGAATCGAAAGGGACAAGATCCAAAGGGCGAACGGAGCGTAAACCGGATTGTTGACAGTGCAAGGCAATTTTGTTATAAATACCACGAACATTCTATTTTTGTAATTGTAATTACTTCAACCCAAAAGTTTTTATAGAACCGCAAGCCGTATTGATAAAGGATTATGTGCAACTTCAAAATACTAAGTCTTTTAACCAGTGTTCAAAATACAGCCGTTGTTCGTACTATACCTACACTGAGCAGTGACAGCTTGGTGCTCTCCTCGAACTGGCGCTGTTCATCTTTCAGCTTCAGTAACTCTTCAACCACCACATTGTGGTTCGGGCTCAAGCTCCTCAACCAGGATATTGTTTTCGCAGCTTTCTGAAACAAGGTGTGTATTCTTCTGTAGCTTGTTCGGGAAAATGTAAAAGCTACTACACACTATACCGGCGGCACAGCAGCGGGTTTTTGCTGCACGAGTAAACCGCCGGCATAATAAAGCCGCCGACATTTGCCGCTAGCGGCCACAGAGCGTCATTCCAGTTGTGACAACCGGGTAGAACGCTTGTGGCGTACACTTTGTGTTCCTTTGTGAACTGACGCCAGCTCCCCGCGCAACCCGCATAACTGGTTGGCCATGCCGCCGGGGACTAGTTTGCGCGGCAAGATCGGCGGCTCAGTTACCCGCCGGGTTTGCCACTGGGTTTGTTGACTGCATAACCGCCGGCACTGCGTATGCCAGCGTTGTATTCTGGTTTTAAGGGTATGGGCTCAGATTATGTAACAAAAGGCAGATAGACCGCGTGGAACACTGAGAGTGAAGCCAAAAAAGCAAATACAAATTCAAAAACGAATACCTACAAGCATCGTTGAAAAAAACAAATAGGTACTAATACAAATACAAATTCAAAAGCGAATACAATCACGAGATCGTAGGTATTCGCTTTTGAATTTGTATTTGCTTTTTTTGCTTCACTCACAGTGTTCCGCGCGGTCTACCTGCCTTTTGTCTCATAATATAAGGGGTATGGGTGTAACAACAATGGAGGGTCTATGGAAATGCCTCTAGTAGAACTTTTCCTGATTTAGGTAATACAGAATTAACAATTCGGACACGGGTTTTTTTTCATAATTTCAAAATGTAAGAATTGGCTCTTCAACTTAGGTTTTAACTAAAGTGGGGCCACCTTACCCTTGAACAGGGTTTCTTAAATTTTTTGTAGTCATAATTTTAAAATGCAAGAACTGGCTCTCCAACTTAGGTTTTAATTAAAGCGATGGGCTGTCTTACCCTAGAACAGGGTTTCTTATTTTTTTTGTAGTCACGCCCACGGACCACTTCACAATTAAGGACCCCAAGGATTCCAAGGATTAACAAAAAATATTTTAGGAAAAGTAAACATAAAGCCCGTCACAGACGTAGCTATAATATATATTAATATAATTCATAACAAGGCATATTACGATATATTTTCTATAGTAATCTTTGAGTGACCACAGACGCAGCTATAATATACATCTTTATGACGTCACCAAAATATGTGGACAGATATAGCAAGGTATATGTATATTTCCAAAATGTGAAACAAACAATGACCGCAGACGTAATAAGGGCGAAAATATATAATTATATTATAGCTACCGTGTGTGGTGGCTAGCTATAATATATATTATACCTACGTATGTGTCGGGCTTAAGCCTTATATTGTGTTCGTGGCTTGGCCGGCAAATGCAGAATTTACTACACAATTTCCTAATAAATATGTTGTGAGTTAACTGACCTTCTGCGGACCCCTGATACACTTGTTGCGGACCCCTAAGGAGTCCGTGGACCCCACTTTAAGAAACCCTGCCCTAGAATTAAACTCGTACGCCTACTTGATCACTCTTATGTAAATTTGGAACGAGAATTCCAAACGGTATCGATAGTGGTTTTTTGGAGAAAGTTTATAGCTTTAGTAGGTAAATGTATGCCTACTAGCGTGCAGGAGGGATGCAACAGTTTCTTTTTGACAAACAAGCCGACTTTGGCCCATCTGATGTTTGTGGTCACCGTAGCTTATCATCATCATGTCGACCTTTAGACGCCCACTGCTGGGCAAAGGTCTGCCCCAAGGAGGGGTTCAGCCGTAATCGTCATGCTTGGCCGATGCATGTTGGTGATCGCAGTAGGTGTTATGGTACTCAGAAGGACGCTGCTGCTCATCCTCTTGTCAATATCCCTCTGTCGCCTTCCACGAGACCCACGGGTAGAAATGGGGTGGTGCTATTCGCGACAGGCACTACACGGCTATAAGGAAGTGCCTGTACATTAATAAATGGGTCTGCCCCTTCTCCTCAAAATTATTTGTTTCACCATTTTAATACAGCAAAGACATACTAAATACCAACCTTTTCCTGTCCAATCTTCAGCAAATAATTAGGCGACTCCGGCATGAAACAGAACACGACCACATGCGCGCACGCAACAGCCAGATATACCGCCTGGTTTACACGATACGAGACCGTCATGCCGACAGCATACACAAAGATAACACCTAAAAATAAATGAAAAGGAGGTTATTATCTAATTTGTTTATGGAACACAGCAGTATACAGACAATGGCGCCGCTTCCCTTGTTCACAAACTAAACTAAAATTAGACAATTGTCAACTCTTACTGCCAGGCAGCTGAAGAAAAGGACGGCGACAGATAAAAACTAAGTTAACGATGTCAAATTAGTTTTTTTCTTGAACTTTGCGGTGTTCTTAATCAATACGTTCTGACTGATGACTACATATTTGTATGAACATTTTAGATCGACTTAAATTGACAGATCTTATTAATATCTGTTTTAATGGAGAGAAATAGATATAAATAGATTAAAGTAAGTTTAACTCGTGCACAACAGAATTGGCACCAATACATTACTTAGGTAACAGAGTATTATAGTTCAGGTCGAGACTGTATTCCTAAATACACTCAGCGTGACTAATCCAAAAATAAAATGAACAAGATTGTAAGAAAAAGAAAGCTAATTTATGTGGGTTCCAGTTCCATCTTAACTTAACTTAAGATATACATTCCTACCTGCGTTAAGACATAACATTTCTACATTTATAAACTTACAAATTTTAATTTATAGTTAATTTAATCAAATTAACTATAAATTAAAATTTAAATAAATAAATAAATAAATAAATTATAATTTTCTTAACTCCACTTTTAAATTTAAGCAACTTACTATCAAAAACATTTAACTAATTTCTATTTTGTGTCAGAAGTTGGTTAAAGATATATTAATGCAATATTGTGGTAGGAACACATTATGAAAACATAATTACAAAGTTGCTAATATGTAAATATTTATTTAAAAAATAATAAGTACCTACTTACCTACCTAAACAAAAACAAAGTTAGCACATCTAATGAAGGAGTCCCACCAAATTGCACTGGATAGTTGAGGTGTGCAAAATTAGCTGATGGACTCTGTCAGGAACTAGGTGGAAAGAGAGTCAGTGATAAGAACCCCTAAGACGACCCACTGACCGAAAGTTTAATATAAATAAGATAGAGACTGTGCCCAAGAGACTGGCGGCATTGCCACGTTGGGAGGCAATGCTTATCCTCTGCCAAGGTAAAACCTTGTCTTGAATCACTAACTTTTTGGACAAGTCTTTAAAAGAGAGATGAGCACTGAGGCTTTGGCATTTTTGATGCCTTATTATACTAGTTTTTTAGTGTGTGTGTAAATATTGTAAATTATAAAAAAAAATAAGATGGATATAGAAGTTTTAGCTGATCCGCTATCGGAAATGGCGAAAATGTTTAACCAGCTAATGCCACAGCATCAGCTTTCAACTGCGGTTTTAAGTAGGTATAGCTAATAAGTTTGGTAATGTTGATCTGGTATCAATGGGTTGGATATGTCCACCAAGAAATAAAAAAGCGTTACTTACCTAATTTACACACAGTCATGTTCAGGGAACCCAAGGCTCCTCTGAGGGTGTCTTCAGAGATCTCCTTGACGTAGACTGGGACAACGACGAAGCAGCCACCAGCGGCAAGACCTGCTATAACCCTGGCGGCGATGAGGGTTGACGGCATAATCGCTGTCAGCTTTATTGTCCAGGATATCTGAAGTTTGAAAAGAGAAGTTAAGTTCTATGAAGGTTTTATTGCTAATCTAACCCGACCGAAAGTATGTCTGGCTGAAAAGGTTTTTATTTTTTTAACATTCAGGTGAATTCCAGAAGTGATTCAAATTAAAGAACAGGAGATTGGTTTCTTTTTTACATTGGAGCACTTGTCTGCTCGGGCTTCCAATTATAATAAAGAAAAGTGCACAATAAGAATAGAGGTATCCCAGAAAGAGTCGGCATTCCTACCCGTGCAAGAGACAAACAATTTCATAGTCTCCAAAATGGGTTTTAATTGACTATTTGACGCCGTTTTCTCGGTGTTCTCTTCTTGTTTATTATAAGTGTCTCCTTTTTTTCAGCCTTAATTTTCCCCCTGCAGGGCAAAGGGAAACTCTCTCCCTTCTCTACTCTCTATCGAGGGCTATTAAGGACCAGTTTTATAGGGTCTTGATCATTCAGCCATCTCCGCCTAGGCCTGCTACAATGTCGCTTGCCATGTAAAGGGACCCATTGGGTCGTGCTTTTGTCCCAATGATTCTTCGAATGAGCTTCTTACGTGCAGCCAATACTTCCTTCACAACCGTTCATAGAAGCGAGTTAGTAGAACGAGATAGCGGAGGTTTTTTGGGAAAATAATTACCATCGTCCAATCCTGGACATTCATCATGTCAACCTTTAGACATCCCTGCTTCGCATAGGTCTCCCCCAAGTGTACCCCCGCCCATAGGTAAGTCGAGGAACACCGTGGTGGTTTTAGCCGGTAGGAGTCCGGCACACCCTCCCGTCTTCCCAGAGCCCCCCTCTCAACGTTTTCTTGATTCCACACGTAATGATTCGAGTGGACTAATTAGTACCACGTAGGTACTCATACAACACATTAAGTACCCAACTCATCATCGTCATCATATCAGCCTATTATCGTCCACTGCTGAACGTAGGCCTCCCTTAGAGATCGCCAACCAACGGCTCTTGGACAGCCCAAATGCATCCGCTGCCGGCCACTTCTTCAAGTCGTCAGTCCATCGTGCCGCAGGACGTCCCATACATACGCTTTGGGCAAGCAATGTATGGGACGACTGGGCGGTTTCCACTCTAAAATCAAATATTACCCAAATGCAGTAATTTAATTAAATGAATAGATATCTAATGATAATTGTTAGACACATGCATTAGTCTTCAAGAATGTGACCTTCAAAACAACCATACTTTTACGAACGAGTTTGTTGAACACCTAAGTAAGCACCCACAATAATAATTAGTAGGTGCTTATGTAAAGCAAATATTGTCTCCTTACTACTTTGTACGTAAGACTTAAGATCTACTTATTTACTTTGACACAATATCTGCGAAGATTAGAGTAAGCACTGCGTCATAAGAAGCTGTATTTGTTATCGTGGAAAAAACAGATTTCGTTACGTATGTACATACAAGGATATTTTTTCTGACATATTATTAACAGACTACGGAAAAACCAAGAAGGAAGGAAGGGTTTTGATTTAAGCAGTATGTATATAAGGTACTAGCGACCTGACCCGGCTTCGCATGGGCCTATAGCCTTCCTCGGTAAATGGACTATCCAACACAAAAAGGATTTTTTAATTCGAACCAGTAGATCCTGAGATTAGCGCGTTCAACCAACCAAACAAACAAACAAACTCTTCAGCTTTATAATATTAGTATAGATTAATAATTAGTATAGATGTATGTATTTACGTTTGTTCCACCGACCGTCCTAAACTACTGATCCGATTTTGATGAAGTGGTGTCAATCAATTCGTTGGGTCCAGGCGACATAGTTTATAGAAACGAAAACAATAGGACGGATGTAACATTCAAAAAAGTGGACGCCTCTGATTTTTTTTGCTTTTGAATTTTTTTTACGTTTAGCTAGACTAGAGATTTACATTTGTGCACGGAGCTAAGCATAGTTGTTTATTGTTTGCCTTACTTGTGCCTTGCGGTCATTCATAACTACTCGGCTAGTTTAGCATTCGCATCACGCAAGATAACCATCCGCTATTAGGTCTGTTACGGAAATAAACCTATGGTATGAGCAATTCATAAATTTGGAGAGACGGAGACTTGTTGCCAAATTTGTGAATTGTTCATAGGTTTGGAAGGCTGGAAGACTCTGTTTGGGCATTATGTGGTAAATCAATGATAAGTGTGATATAAAATTCAAATGGGACATACAATTTATTGCAGTATCAACACGTGTCTGCTTCGCGAATTCACGACTAGAATCTCGTTTTCACCCGAGACAGTTATATTATTGTTTATTACTATACGAAAATATAGAAGAAAGAGGCATATTTCAATAATGGTATTGGAATACACCCGCGGCGTCTGCGCTGTGCATATAAATATCAGGCGTCTTGAGGCGTAGGTCGACGCAGGGTTGCTTCGCCTGTAGGTAACACGCCCGGCGTACAAGAACCCGTTAAGAGGACTGTGAGGCTGTAAATTTTCATACAAAATGCGATAACGGTTTACCCCCCTCGTAAATTTTGTACAATTTTCATAATTTTTGGAAATGTAGATATGAAAAACTAGGTCTGTACGTTTTGATTTTAAAGAAATTTGCGATACGATAGAAGTAAATATTATCTATTTGAATATCTACATTTTGGACTTAAAAAATACATCGAGCGTTATTATATTTATTTTATTTTTTTAAATTAAACTGCACTGAATAACTTCAGAAGCAAAACGCACAGACCTAGATTAAGGTGTACTGATCAATCTAATGAGACCAAAATTGTCTAATTTCGTGAAGATTTAGGGGGAGAAAAACGTTTTCGCCCAAAACCATATTTCAAAAAGTATATGTAGGTAATTACCTCCTAGACTTGCAACTCTCTCTATTGGGCCTACCACACGCACAAGCTTACCACACGGAGCGTGTGGTTGGTAAAATACGCTCCGTGTTTCCGTGCACAAACCGGCCTGCGCAGGCAAAACTGTGGTGAAGCTTGTGCGCGTGGTAAGCGCTTAATACACTGCCTCAAACCGGCCTGCGCAGGCAATACTGTGGTGAAGCTTGTGAGTGTGGTAAGCCCATTACGCTCCGTGTTCCGTGTATAAACCGGCCTGCGCAGGCAAAACTGTGGTGAAGCTTGTGCGTGTGGTAAGCGCTTTAAACCGTGCTGCGCCTCGCCACTGTATGAAATTACAGTGCAGTGATAGAAGTCTGTCATGTCTGTAAAATTCAAACAACAACTCGCATCTCCCATCGCTATTGACGTCTTCGCATAAGGTTCAAAATTACCTTGATATATTTGACGCTTTGAATCGGGTTCGAGTGCGAAGTGAGCGTCGAAGTGACGGGGAAATTACCTTGAATGCCACTTCTTAGGTCATCTTATACTTTATCTGTCAAAATCTCCCTGTTAATTTAGTTCAACTCGCTGACACGCTCGCAAGGGTGGCGCTAGTGTAAATTCGAATTATCAACCCAGTTTTTAGAATGCCAATCAAGAAACTCACAGCGGATTGAGATTCGAAGTTTAGAATGAGGTCTTACAGAATCACACCCCTGGCGGTCAAAAGGTTAAATAGGTACTTACACAAGACAATAAAGATACAAGAATCACACAGATCTTCCTCCCGAACCGATCTGAAGAGTAACTAAAGAACGGTATTCCACAAATAGCAGCTAGAGGTAACGCCGCCGCCATCCACGAGATGTCGTTGTCAGACACCGGCGTGCGCGCAGGCGTTGCGGCAGACTTGAGCAATGGGCCCATAGGGGACAGCCAGCCGATCTGGATGCCATATGTGAAGGTTGGTATGGTTGCTGAAAGATAGAAAGGAAATAACTGTTAGAGATGTGAATCCAATACAACCTAAATGTGGCACGGTACACTTCAGTTTTCTCGCCATCAAACTGCCAAGTTTGGCGAGATACAATTTTGTAGTTGAATGTTTTTAAACAAAAACAAAAATTAGTTATCCATACTAATATTATAAATGTGAAAGTAACTCTGTCTGTTACGCTTTCACGACGAAACGGCTGAACCGATTTTGATGAAATTTGGCATGAATATACCTTGAACACTGGGGAAGGACATAGGCTACTTTTTATTCCGCGACTTTGCCTGCAACCACGATAACCGACAATCACGCGGACGAAGTCGCGGGCAAAAGCTAGTAAGTAATAAATAAATAAAAAATAAAAATATTTTATTTCAAACCACATGATGTTAGTAATACAGTACTTAAAAACTACGTTAGTAACAAAAGTAATATTTCAATTCATATATTTTCTATTGCACTCATATGACACACCGGGTACATGCATATGCACCCAATGCGCCATAATGGCGCAACATGGTTTATCACTAATTACTAATGACCTATTTAGCTAAATACTGATTCCCAAGAGACTGACTGCAGAAAACCTCAAACGGCAAAGGTATAGTCACCTTGGTGATAACTTTATTTTTTTAAAAGTTTGTTTGACACTTCCCATAATTCAAGAGTTGGTTTTTACCTCGGGCAGACGTTGCATTGCTGTCTAACGTGGCAATGCTTGAACTATTTAATATTAACATTGTGCTACACTTTAATAATTTAAATGATAACTTGTTCTAAATATATCCCCCTTCGGATCCCTCTCGTTACGGATATACAGCTTAAGTCTTTTATGAAATTCACATCGTGTAGCCTTCTGCTTAGTGTTGTGGTGTACTTATAATAACATTTTCTACCTCAACCCTTAGCTCTTCTACAGTCTCATTAGACTTTTTGTTTGTGATACGCCATTAATCAGAATTCCGAAATAGAAGCAAAACAAAACAAAATCGATAAAAATGACCAAAATATTCGTTCGAATTTGGAAATTGCAGTCTCGCACCGCAAACAAACTTAATTTCTGTACTCAGATTATGAAACAAAAGGCAGATGAACCGCGTGGAACATTGAGAGTGAAGCCAAAAAAGCAAATACAAATTCAAAAACGAATACCTACAATTCGCTCTCCCGCTGTACTGACACGCGTCAGTGCAGCACGTAGCGAAGCATCGTTAAAAAAAAACAAATACTAATACAAATACAATTTTAAAGGGAATACAGTCACGAGATTGTAGGTGTTTTGTGCTTTTGAATTTGTATTTGCTTTTTTAGCTTCACCCTCAGGGTTCCGCATGGTCTATCTGCTTTTTGTTTCTTAATCTGAGGTTCTATACTTAAATTTTTCGTCAGAACGCCTTTTGAAGGAAATGTGCCTATAATTATGACCAATAGGGCATTTTACTCTATACGAGAAAAAATCTATAAATATGTTATTGAGACAGTTTAGGCATAAAGCAATATGAAAATGTAAGTTTTAGTTCATAAAATAACAAAAAAAGAATTTTAAATTCAATTCAAAGTTTTCAGTATTTTTAATCTGTTATCAAATACCGTGAAATAGGCCATGGTATTACGCCGTACGGCGCGGCTGTGTAAACAAAAAATTGACAACTGTCAGTCAACCGATTGGCGTAATATTGGCTTTGTACTTTTATTATTTTCGTAACCAACGTAATTTTTTCATTATTACACCTATTACAAAATATTATCCTTTTAATTATTTTTAAATGATATACAATTATCATATTTAATATGACCTCATTTAATACCATGAAGATATTTTAATACAAAACAAACTGACGTCATTTACGCTGAGCAATATGGCGTCCAGTAAGAGGCGTTTTCGTCAAACAACGCGCGGAAATTTGAAAAGGACATTGCCCAGAAGTAGTATCGCTATATATTAATAGAGTATAGCCATGAAAATGTGTTCATAAATTATAAAATATTTTTTTAACTTGTCTTAGTTTACTTGATCGAAATCGTATATGGCGTTAACATTTTGTATTTAATTAGGTTTTTAGTTGATTTTATTGCAATACTTTTCAAATGGCGTATTCTAATCAAAGCAGTGTTGTCAATTTCAAGGACCTTCCACTAATCGGTCTAGACAGACATTAAAAAGGGTGACACTTCATTTAAAAAATAATTTCAACTAACACTTTTTTTCTCGTTATTAATATTAATATTTTTAATTAACATAATTAAAATAATGCGTTTTATGGATTAATATCCATAAAATAATATTACTTTACATATTAAAAATGTTTTTATACTTGACAAATCACTAGTGATCGGGGTGTTTTAGATTAACTGTTGGCAACACTATTACGGGTAACGTGAAAGGTGAACTGTCAAAGTGAAAGTGTCTAATGTGTCAGTTGTGTCACTGTCAATCGTGTCGGCATTTGGCGGCAGCGAAGTTTTGTTTAGTGTTTTTTACATGCATTGATAGTTGTTGTTGTTGAGTTTGTGTATTAATAAATAACCTTTCATTGCGTGGAGTTCGTGTCCAGTCGAATCTTAAGATTCCTGCACGATCAAGAACTCTAGAAGACAATTGTACTTTTTCTGTGCTGGTGGTGTGACTGTGTAGAACGTTTTTACGACTACCTACAGACCGTGTCATCTGTGCAGTAAATCATCAACGATTTCGTTTAAAATGTCACGCTGTGTGAACTGTTCTCTTTCTTTGGTACATCCTCTACCCCGTCGTCAAGTCGGGGAGGCAACAGACGTAATGGTTAGAATTTTACGATCCTGGATTACTCCAGCGACGGTTAGTATATCTTATTTATTCAATTATGTTTTATTATATTTTTTTACCACTCTTCTCAGTTCACTTTTTAGACGTATGTGCAATAGTTTCAAACATACAACAACAATACACACAATATAATATTTATAATAATGTTGTATTGATAATATAGATAATATTAATAATAAGAAACTGTAGCTCAAGTCTTTCAGCACTATTAATATTTTATTGTTTACAGTTAACTTTTACAGGTCATACTAGAAACTGTCTAACTATGTTCAAAATATATATGAACATGTTATGAACCACTATAATCCATTTGCAATAGCATTAGACAGAAGTTGACAAAGGTTATTTTTGATGCACACTTTGTAACAAAAGTACAATAAACATGTTACAGTTATGATAGACTCCGAATTTATTATAATCTATTTTTACAGCAGCCGTTGCACTTAACTTTGACTAATTAATATTTTAACTTATGAAATTATTTAGCTTTCAATTAGTTGTAATAATTCATTACAATTTAAAATTGCAGTGTCAATGCTAAAAACTTAAAAGAAGCAGGGATGAACAACACCGGGAATGTTCTTCGTTTCACTATAATTCTTTTAAAATGTTACCAAATCTTTAAAAGACCTAACCTTTATTTTCTTTATATTATTATACATTCATATTTAGTACTGTCTTAGATCTATTTATCAAAGTTATGATGCAATAATTTTAAATAAAATTGTTTTAACTTATCTATGAAATAAAACGTTTTGCAATCCTACTTCTACGAGCCTCTTTTTTTTATTTATGCTATTATAATAGAGTATAGTTATACTTTTCTTAATTTGATTTGATTTTGTTTGACTTTTGTGTTTATGATAATAATCTAGGTATATTTTCTATTAAACTAATACTAAGATCATTATCTAACCTGAATAAATTGTATATCTATTATATTTATTTTTAGATGTCATTAGAAGATGTCCTTTGTCAAGAATGTTATGAAATACTAGAAAGAGCATCTATAAACTTGTCAAGTGAATTAACAGCTGTACGAGCTTATGGACATCAACAAGTGTGCTTTGTCTGCGGATCTTCCATATTAAGAGCTAAGACACACACAGTATCAATTGATAGCCCTGAGGGAAATGTCATCCTGTCATGCATACCATCTCAGCAGGTATCTATACGTTTAATAACACTTGGTGCATTAAAATATTGAATGATGTTTTTGTACAATCTGAGAACTGTTCTCAGATTTTACACAAACACCTCATGAAATATGGAGTATGCTATTTTCTAACTTGGTTAAGTCTATTTTTGTCCTTTATTCCAAATATGTTAATTAATTTTAGGTACACAGACTTGAAAAAGTTTGCTTACGTTGTTGGACAAAGGCCTATAGAAGTGTAAGGAGACAAACTCAGCAAGATCAGGATAGGCAACAGCAGATTGTTCATGAAGAAGCTTCTGCACCGCAAGGTAGTATAGATGTTCCTACATCAAGACAAAAGGGGGTAAGTATATTAGAAACTTCTATGTCTTCAAGGACTTTATCAATACCTACACCACCACCACAACCCATTCACCAGTTGCATCAGGAGCATAATGTTGTACACCGCCCCAAAATAATATCACGTATTTATAAAAGAGCTGCTGCATCATCACGACATTGTATTTTTGATGACTGTAGTAATACAGAACGGTTGTTGGTACCATCTGTTACATAGGAAATGTTACTGTTAGAGCATAAATTGTACGTACCAGTTAGTGCTAGAATATGCAGCCATCATCTTAATATTGGTTCTTGGGATGAATTACAGTTTCATTATAATGACTTTACTGGGTGCCAAATGGATGATATGATGTCAATTATGGAAAGAGGTACTCGCAGACAGTACAACTTTTCTAATATTAGTGAAATGAATACACACCTCTGTCATTATTGGTTAGGTATGAATCCTGAACAGTTTTATCAATTATTATCACACATACACAGCTGGCAAAGGAAACTCCTTGTCCAAGTGTGGCTTTAAGTATTATGCTGGTTAAACTTAGAACTAGTGAGAGTAATGAGCGATTATCTATATTGTTTCAACTTCCTAGAAGCACTCTAGAAAGGTATATGTCTAAAGCAAGAAATTGTTTGGGTAATACATTTGTACCCTTATATTTAGGACTTGGTCACATGTCGATACAAGATGTGGCGGCTAAAAATAAGATAATTCCAGATGGTTTATTTGGAAATCCAGATATGCCAGTTTCTACCAAGCCAGCAATTATTATGTGTGATGGTACTTATGTCTATGTGCAAAGCAGTAGTAATTATTTATACCAAAAAAAGACTTATAGCCCACATAAATATGTTAATTTGAATAGAATAGAATAGAATAGAAAAGAATAGAATAGCATAGAATGGAATGGAATGGAATGGAATGGAATGGAATGGAATGGAATGGAATGGAATGGAATGGAATGGAATGGAATGGAATGGAATGGAATGGAATGGAATGGAATGGAATGGAATGGAATGGAATGGAATGGAATGGAATGGAATGGAATGGAATGGAATGGAATGGAATGGAATGGAATAGAATAGAATAGACTTTTATTTTGCAAATATGGGTAATACACAATAGTTATCTTAACACATTAAAGCTCAGCCATATTTTACCATTCGGCATGCAAACATTTACATAATATACGAAACATTATTATTATGAACATGCACTTTAAAACCAGATCAATTCATATATTATTATTACAATTATTAATCATTCAAATATCAATTAATAAATTATCATCACAATTATCATTCAATCGGTCAATTAATAAATTATTTAATTATTATTCAAACAAAAATCATTACAACTAATAAATTATTTAATTATTATTCAAAACAAAAATCATTACAACTAATAAATTATCATTACAATTATCATTCAATATGTCAATTAATAAATTATAATAAATTATTTTTATTAATATTAATAAATTATTTGGTAAAACCATTTTTGTTTGTCTGCTGCGATGGATTTATTTTGCAATCACTCGGCCCATTCCCAGCAACTAAAAGCGACTCGGACATTATGTCTACTGAATTTCGCTATGAATCAACTACATTAAGAAATTATTTTAGGCCTGGAGATGTTTTTATTTTGAATAGGGGCTTCAGAGACGTAAGTGGCGAATTGCACAGCCACGGTTATAAAGCGTATATGCCTGAATCTCTTTTAGAACGCGAACAGCAGCTAACCACATTGCAAGCAAATCGATCAAGATGTGTTACAATGTGTCGATGGGTAGTTGAAGTTGTAAATGGGCGAATTAAACGCGATTTTAAATTATTTCGCCAAGAATATTTCAATCGTGCATCATTACACTTGATGTTGGATTTTAATATTGCTGATGCTCAACAGTTTTTAGAAATAGCTAAAGCTAGATTAAATACAAGAAACTATTTGGGAGAGTACATACAAAATCAAAATATTAATAGAAAGAGAGCTGTTTTTTTAACTTTAGATGCTGAACATCCATATTTGGATATATTTCCAAGACTATCATTACATGATCTGATGACAGTAGCTATAGGTTCTTATCAGATTAAACAGGCTCGATCGTATTTTGGGGAGCACGTCCGTAGGAATGGTAAATACGAAATTGAACTAGCAAACGACATTGAGGATGACTTGCCATTGTCTCTGGGAACGGATAAGTATTTAGTAAGGGGAAGAATTAAGTCACGACATGTTAGCAGTAATAGTAGTGGATCCATAGGCGTACAACTACTAGTCTCTAGAAATCGTGTAGCGCCCATTAAACAACCAACAATACCGAGGCTTGAACTTTTTGGAGCTTTGCTGGGTGCAAGGCTGTGTACTAAGGTTAAGGAAGCGCTTACAATGCCCATTCACAAATGTAGATTCTGGTGCGACTCAACCATAGTCCTGGGTTGGCTTTCTACTCCTTCAAATCAATAAAAACCTTTTGTTAGAAACAGAGTCAATGAGATACAGGAAAGCACTTGTGGTCATACCTGGAGCTACGTACCGTCGAAGGACAACCCGGCGGATCTTGTTTCCCGTGGTCTCAGGGCCGACGTTATCATAGACACACCTCTGTGGTGGTCTGGACCCTCATTTTTACAGCATAGTGAAAATGAGTGGCCCAGTATGCCAAACCACGGGAAAGATAGTCTGCCGGAAGTAGTGACTCATTTCATTGACAGTGATAGTAACAATCATTCATTATATAGTAATCATTCAGATGTCATCATTCATTCATCAATCATTCATAATTTATTAGTAAAGTATTCCAGCTTAACAAAAATACAAACTATATTTACACATGTACAACGATTTATTTACAATGTAAAAAATAAAAATAAATTGCATGGTAATTTTTCAACAACAGAGCTAGAAAATCATTAAATAAAATTATACATTATTCACAGCTTGAAATGTTTCCAGAAGAGTATAATTTGTTGAAGTCTGGACAAAAATTACCACGCAAAAGTAGATTGCTTCCTCTGACACCGTTTATTGACATTCATAACCTCATTCGAGTGGGCGGGAGGCTCGATAACTCCCCCTCTGATTTTAATGTGAAACATCCCATTGTTTTATGCAGTAAGCACATACCTACAAAACTTGCAGCTGACATCACACGGCTGGATCGGTGGAAACGAGTCCAGTTCATTAGGCAGCATTTCTGGAGCAGATTCCATAATGAGTACACTTCTCTGCTGCAGGCCAAAACCAAGTGGTTTCATTAGTCAAAACAAGGTCGTGCCTTCAACTGCATCTGCCCCCTTCCAGTAGAAGATTGAAGACGTCCCTTCAACCCGGGGAATATGTCGGCGCATGAGTAGCTACAGACGACACCGGGGACGGCGCGGGGTCGAGGTATCGAACCCGGCCGCACACGCACCTCCGCCGTCGTCACCACTCAGCTCATTACCACGGTCGACTACGGGCATTTATTTATAACAATCTAATACGTATAGCGATTGTGAAAACGGCATTAAACCTATGTTTATACAGTCCACTATCTTTTATTATAAAGTCCCGATTGAGCCTAATCACTATTTAAATCACTGCTTTCAACACAATTAGGAAAATCGAAAGCCTATTTCATGGAACAGTCACATGTATTTTCAACATAATGTAAATTGTTTTATGAATGAATAAACGAATGAATGAGTAAAACTATATTCCATTCCTATATTAAAGTATTTTTATTATCTACTTCCTATACAAACCTACAGTATAAGCTTCCTATGTATAGAATTAAAAAGAATCACCTATGTAATATTATTGATTTGGGATCAATTATTATTTGGTTTGAACTATTATCTATTATCTTATGTGAAATCAAATCATATTAGACGGTTTTTTTGGTGAAAGGTTTGTTACAAAACTAACCTCAAAACTGAACACAAAATCAAAGAACAACGGAAACCCCCACAGTACACATGGATAATTTTTATTTCCTTTAAAAGTACGACATCACCCCTCTTTTATCTCCAATTTATGTAAACATACAAACATTTTTATTGCGCAACCGTGGTCTATAGTAGAATGGGCAATCTCCTTTAAAATTTAGATGCATGGCACTTATCGATTGAATAAAAATTTTGTGTTTTTTTTGGTGGCATATTAGCACTACAGAATTTTATTAAGACACTTTTCAAAAACGGGTGTAATACCCTATTTAACGATTTTCTTATATATTTAAGTCTTTGACGAGGTACTTAGAAATATTAGCAAGCTTGTATGTAAGTATCTACTTGATACAATGTCTTTGGATGTTAGGGTATTACTACACCAATCGATCGATCGTCGATCGATGCTATCAAACGACATCGATCGACTTTGATCTATTGGTGTGGTAGCTTTGGATGATCCACGGATACCGTTCCATTAACAAATCGATCGATTGCCGGTCGATGGCATCGGTCGACGTTGATCGATTAACCCCAGCTATAATTCATCAGTAATAATAATCAAGCAGCTCGATCGACGTCGACCAATAAATTCTACCATTGATCTATCGTCGATCGACAATCGATCGGTTGGCCTGGTAGAAACTATCGATCGACGTGGACTAACCCATTCTACAATCGATCGATGCCGTTGATCGACGATCGATGGATTGGTCTGGTAACACCCTTAGAGTTATAAGAAAATTGTAACGTGTCATTTACTTGTTAAAGCAAACAGCTCTTGTGTACTAAATATTAGATTTCATGGATGAGTTCTACGACAGACGAGTGTAGATCTAATGTTTTTTGGATACATTTTATCTTTACCATTGACTGTATCGACTAGAGAAATAAAATAGACAATTCTTATTTTTTTTAACTTTTAGTTGGTTCGATTACCTGTTTAGGTAAGCAGGTCGGGAAAAGACGTCAATGAAGTTTTGTTTCTTTTTAAAAATAAAGTAAGTTTCCTTTATGTAACTTTTAATTTATTCCATTGCTATTCTATTGTAATTGTAATTTATTTTTAATTTAATTTAATTTTAATGTAAGATTTACATTTATTTAATCATTACTATTTATTTAATAAATAACAACATTTAAAAGAATTAAATATGAACAAAGCTTAAAAAAAAAATAAAAAATATAAATATTATGTACAATGGAGGGCTCACAGGGCATCAAAAAGCTCGTCCGCATCGCTCATAATGGGACAAGTGCCCAGAAGGCTAGCAGCATTACCACGTTGAATGGCAATGCTAATTCTTTGGCCCAAGAAAAGGCCAGCCCTCTGGTCACGTGAAGAGTCGACCAGCCGCTTAGAAATGTCTCTAAAAATAAGGTGAGCACTCGGACCCCATGGCCTTAGTGTTTCAACCCCAAAATATAAGATGAAAGCGCCGGAGTAACTCGCGAAATTCAAATATTCTTACATTTTTTTTTGCAATTTTCAGCCCACTATCTATTTGTCTAGTTATATAAAAATTATTCGCGGGAGTAACAAATATGTATTTACAGAATTATAATAATTTAAATCATCAACACTGCTCTCTAAGTTAAGGCGCTACCCCGACTAAAAGTGCGTCTTTCTTCGTTATTCAGGGGCTATTAACTCATTAATTAAGAGAAACAAACTACATCAAAAAGAATATTATTAATGTCCTATCCTATCCTATCATCACATTCCACGTTCTTATTTTTTTTATGTATACACCTAAATCTCCCTAAAAATGACTAAAATAATTGAAAACATGTATCTTTTGCTAAAGTTGACGTGCTATTAATTTGAGGATTACATTTATAGATAGGTAACTTAAAAATCTTTAGAATTCACGTTTTATTTTATTTCAAAAGATTGTTTCTCCTTTTTATAAAAAAAGGCTAAAAAAGCGTGCGAATTTCGATTCTGCGGCAAAGAGGTAATGTATATAATAATAATAATATAATAATAAAGCTTTATTTATTTCCACACAAAACAAAATGAATAAAGTTTTACAGATACTTAATCTCTCTTTTTTTTTGAGAGGTAATGTGTGGTCAACGTTATTTGATCAGGGAAGCGCCTTAACTATGTTAAGGCCGAGTTGTAACTCGGTTGGTTAACTACCATAATACCAAGCTCCTCTGGTGTTTTAAGAATTTAAAGTGGTTTTCCTTCAGTACCCATTGATATTTTCTAGCTTGTATGTATAATATGTACGAGTATTCTACTCTTTTAATCGGGGAAGACCAATTCTGAAAAATGGTGCTGAAGTTGGTTTTAACAGAATTCTACACTTCATTAATATATAACAGTAGACAAAAATCGTTATTTAAATTCCAGCATGTGATACGTTTTTAATTTACGATGAATACAAAGCAATTTGCCATTTACCTCGTAACTATCGATATTTGTCTGGTTATTAATACTTACAATAATACATGTATATTAATAATATTATAAATGCGAAAGTAACTCTTTCTATCTGTTTGTCTGTCTGTCTATTACGGTTTCACGACGAAACAGTTGAACCGATTTTGATAAGCTTTGGTATGAAGTCAGCTTGGCTTGAACCCTGGGGACGCACGTACATAGTCTGCTCTCTAATTTGCGACATCGACTATATTTGCGATAACCATATTCACGCGGACGAAGTCGCGGGAAAAAGCTAGTTTTAAAAAAACCGGACAAGTGCGGGTCGGACTCGGCCGCCGAGTGTTCCGTACATATTTGTACAGGTACATATCCATACTTCTATACTAATCCATACTTTAATATACTTAATATTATACGTTTTTTGCGACATAAACGACCGTATCTTTTTTTCACGTTAACTTAAAGGGTTGATTGTTTACAGGATCAAGGGATTAAATTTAGTACTCGGCTGTATGCTGAATGAGTGTTTGCCTGTTTAGTTTTTTTTATATTTTCTTCTTCTGTGTGTGACAGCCGTGACAGTGTTAGTCGTTTTTGTTTCACCAAATAAAATATTATTCAGTTTAAGAAATCTTGTTTATTATCCTAATATCAATAGGTTATGGGCCCAGAACCACGTAAATGAATATAATAAACAAAGAGCAGAAAAACAGTCAAGTAAGTACATAGTATTGTTTACCACGTGTTGCATTGTAGAATCGCGTGCTGTAAAATGGAGTTTGGAAAGACTATGAGTTTAGAAAAATTTGATGGAACGAATTTTAAGCAATGGAAATTTCAAATAAAATGTGCTCTCCGCGCCAAAGGGTTAGATATCAACACACCAAAACCAGAAGGAAATGCGATGCAGTGGAATAAAGATGATGGGATGGCAATGTTCATATTGACATCAGCTATGGATTTGAATCAAATTGCACTCATCGAAAATTGTGAATCAGCGCTTGAGGTGATGATCAAACTTGAGTCTATTTATGAACAAAAATCCGAGATGACTAAAATGATGATACATGAGCGTTTCTATCAGTATAAAATGTCACCGGCAGATAGCATTGCTCAGCATATAGCTAAAGTAGAAAGTTTGGCAAAGCAACTTAAAGAAAGCGGAGAGGTTATTAGTGATACTGCAATCATCACTAAAATATTGAGTACACTACCTCCCAAGTACAGATCTTTACGTCAGGCGTGGATATCACTTGATTCTAAGAATCAAACTATAGTAAACTTGACAGCTCGCTTGTTAGATGAGGAGGCTAGCTTAAATGTAGAAGAAGAAAATGAAACAGCTTTATTAGTGGCAAAACAAAGTATAAAGAAGAAAACTGTTCCATTAATAAAAGCGAATGAAGAATTAAATGAAAAGTCACATCGCTTTATATGTTACAACTGTGGGAAACGTGGTCATTATGCAAGAAATTGCCGTGCCCCTAAACAACAACAACAACAACATGAACAAGGAGAAAGAAATATGTTAGCGTTCATAGCAAATATAGATTTAAAAAATAATGATGAAAAGTGGATATTGGACAGCGGTGCCTCAGCTCACATGTCTTATAAGCGTGAAAATTTTGTTGAATTGTATGAGTATACCGGATCTCCTCTGAAACTAGGAAACCAAGAGGCTGTGGAAGTGATTGGCCAAGGAAATATTTTGTTTGACAAGTGCGTCAGTGGACAGTGGGAGACGAGTATCTTAAAAAATGTTTTATATGTACCAAAATTAAGAAGAAACCTATTTTCTGAAGGAGTAGTGACAAGACAAGGTTATCATATTGTGAAGAAATATACTGATGCTTTGATATATAAAGACAACAAAATAGTGCTGTGTGCATCTTTACAAAGCAACAATTTATATGAGTTAAATATGAGAACAATTCAGAATCCTGTATGTAATTTAGTGCAAAAATTGGATCTTAAAACATGGCATGAACGGTTGGGACATTTGAACATTCAAGAAATTCAAAAAATGTGCATAAATAATGTAATTACTGGTGTGGACTTATCAGACTGTGATAAGTTTGTATGTGAGGGTTGTGCTTACGGTAAGCATGCTCGTCAACCATTTAAAAAGTCTAACAGAGGACCTCAGCAACCAGGTGACCTTGTGTACAGTGACGTTTGTGGACCACTTAGTGTGCCTTCAGTACAAGGTATGAAATATTTCGTTATTTTTAAAGACGCTGCCACAAGTTTTAGGTATGTGTACTTTATAAAAAATAAATATGATGTATTAAACTGTTTTAAAAAATATAATTTGATGATTAAAACCAAGTTTTCACATAGTGTACGCATATTACACACTGATAATGGTGGAGAATACACAAGCAAAGACTTCAAAGAATATCTTGATAGTAATGGTATTTCTCATGAGTTTACTGCCCCTTACACACCTGAACAGAACGGCCGGGCAGAAAGAGAAATTAGGACAATTGTTGAAAGTGCTCGTTCCATGCTTTATGCACGTAACATACCACTCAATCTATGGGCAGAAGCAGTTAATTGTGCTGTTTATTTGTTAAATCGCACATCCTCAAGCCAGACACCAAATATTACACCTATGGAGTTGTGGAGTGGTGCAAAACCTAGTTTAGACCATATCAGAGTCTTTGGATGTGAAGGTTATGTTCATGTGCCAGATCAGCTGAGAAAGAAGCTTGATCCTAAAAGTCGTAAGATGATATTAGTTGGATATGACAATACAAACTATAAAATGTATGATTCATCTACAAAAAGAATTACAATATCAAGGAATGTTATTTTCAATGAACAGAAAAGTCCAGAATTAAAACACAAAGAAGCTCAGTTATTTGTATGTGATGATGATGAAGAAAATGCTGAAGTAGTGATAGACAGCACAGAGGTTGAAATAAGTGATCAGAATTTTGGAAGTGATGACAGCACACATACTGCCATCGATGAAAGTGATGAAAACTATGAACCTTCACAAGATATTGATCTTACTGACATAGGTTGTTCAAATATGATTTTGCGACCGCGAAGAAATAATTCTTTTGAGGCAAATTTAATGGAGTTGGGTGTACCTGTGACTTATGATGAAGCAATTAATAGTGAGGAATGTAAGTTATGGCTAGAAGCCATAAATGAAGAATTAGAAGCTCATCATATCAATAACACTTGGAGTTTTGTAGATAATGAAAATCAGAGAACTGTAACATCGAAATGGGTTTTCAATATTAAAAGAAACCAAGATGGTCAAGTTGAAAGATATAAAGCTCGACTTTGTGCTCGTGGTTTTACACAAATTGAAGGAATAGATTACAAGGAAATATTTTCACCTACTACAAGATATGAGTCGATAAGAATACTGTTATCTATCTCTGCTGAATATAATTGGTATATAAGACAATTAGATGTCAAGACAGCTTTCTTGTATGGAGAGTTAGAAGAGGATATTTTTATGTCAATTCCAGAAGGAGTGAAAGCACCACAAAATAAAATATGTAAATTGAATAAATCACTCTATGGACTGAAACAAGCATCGCGTTGCTGGAATGATAAGTTTACAAATTTTTTATTGAAATTTGGTTTTGTTCAGTCACAAGCAGACAATTGTGTATTTGTAGGTAACTTTCATGGTATTAAAGCCTTGCTAATTTTATATGTAGATGATGCTTTAATTATGTCTCAATCTAATGCTCCATTAGATGAAATTGTAAATCACTTAAAGCAAGGGTTTGAGATCAAAGAGTTAATTCTAAATCGGTTTGTTGGTTTAGAAATTTTAAAAACTGATAATTGTGTTTGTGTCTGTCAAAGACAATACATTGAGCAGTTGATACATAAATACAATATGAGTACTGCACACCCTTGTAATACACCTGTGGATGTAAATGTTCAGTTAACTAAAAATAGTGATAATGTGCAGATTAATTTTCCTTACAGGGAAGCCATAGGGTCATTATTGTTTTTATCTACAGCAACTAGGCCCGATATTTCTTATGGTGTGAATCTGTTAAGTAGATATATTAATAATCCGAGTGTACAACATGTTAATCAGCTTAAGAGATTATTTAGATATCTTATTAAAACTAAAGATTTGTGTATAAAATATCAAGGTTCTGAAAGTTTAATTGGATATTCAGATTCAGATTTTGCTGGGGACTTAGATACAAGGAAATCAACCACTGGTTATATTTTTATGTTAAATGGTGGACCTGTATCTTGGTCTAGTCAAAAACAACCTTGTATTGCCTTATCAACAACTGAAGCTGAATTTATGGCTGGTTGTGAAGCTGCTAAGAATCTTTTATGGTTAAGACAGTTTTTCAAAGAAATTAATATTACCCAAAGTTGCACAACTCTGTGTATTGACAATCAGAGCACTATTAAATTAATAAATAATCCTGTTTATCATAAAAAGACAAAACATATTGATGTTAAATTCAATTTTATTAGAGAAAAGGTCAAAGAAAAGTTAATAATTATTAGATATGTGCAAAGTTCAGATCAACTGGCTGATATTTTGACTAAGGCTTTGCCTACTGTTAAATTTGAGCACATAAGAGATGAAATTTTGTCAGTTTTGTAAGTTGTTTATTGTTTTAAGTTTTTAAAGCGGGGAATTATTAAGTTTTCTTTTGTATTAAATTTAGTGGGAGTATTGGATTAAATTTAGTACTCGGCTGTATGCTGAATGAGTGTTTGCCTGTTTAGTTTTTTTTATATTTTCTTCTTCTGTGTGTGACAGCCGTGACAGTGTTAGTCGTTTTTGTTTCACCAAATAAAATATTATTCAGTTTAAGAAATCTTGTTTATTATCCTAATATCAATAAAGGGACCGTAGACTTGAGTATATGGTTTTAATTTAAACTCGATACCTCCACGCGTTCCCGAAATAAAGATGGACAACAAAGTGATCCTATAAGTCTTTCGTTTTTTCCTTTTGAGGTACGGAACCCTAAAAATGGAGTTTAGACCTAAATAACAATATTTTGTAAAGTCATAATTCCAAACATGCATTTTCAGCAGAAATGTCCAAACACTATCTTTGTCAAGATAAATTACTAGGAAATCGTCCGAATACATGAACTTCGCACCTTGTGATTCACGACATTTCGCAACGATGACTTATCATTTTCAGTTTCACAATATACATCATACTTTCATACTTAATGAATAAATATCTAATGATGCAAATAAATTCATAATCATGCCTAAATTGTTTATTTATTCTGTTAGGTGTACTTTAATACTACAGTGATTAATGGGTTAGAGTTCTTATACAAAAATGATAATTGTTGAAGAAAACCTTCAACAATCGGGATAGGTTATTGTTTTTTTGTGTTTTATTTGAAGGTCACTGTACAAGACTGAAGTTGTTAATGTTTACGATTAATAATGATATTTTCTAATAGCCATTTTGTCATTACACTCCAAAATTTATTTTGATGCCTTAGAGGACTTTTTAGTTAAGTTTTTCAGGCTAGCACGAAATCATTTGCGTATTCTAAATTAAGCTGCACATGTAGCATGACTACGCTATGTCTACGGAAGAATAGACATACTGACAGCAAGAATAGACAAGTCAGTACAGTTTGTCTATTCTTCCTGTCCGTATGTCTATTCTTCCGTAGGCATAGCGTGGTCATGCTACGCGTGCTGGTTACTTTTATATTCCCGATGCTCCATACAAAATAAACCCCATAATTGTTTACTAGGTACTAAAAGAGCACGGGACGTATTTCTACACTGAACTAAACCTAAACCCCTCATGGCCGTACTGCTAGGACAGGGATGCACAGACCGCGGCCCCTCGGCAATATGCTTGTGGCCCGCCAGCAAAAATATTCCCTCGTACATTTGAAGGAAAAATATTGCTGAGGTTAACAATAAGTAGTTTAAACATTTTCTGAGTTTCGAAAAGTTTCATTTCAGCTGAAACTGCACCACAGTCAATGCAGTTAGAATCAAACGATATTCAAAACGATCAAGATTTTCACAACAAATTTAATGAAAGGGACTTGCTGAACATTTACCGCTGCATTGATAAAACCATGTACAAAGAGTTTCGCACAAATGCCCTGAAATGCGCCAGCTTATTTGGTTCTACTTACGTATACCTATCTACCTATATGTGAAGAAACATTTTCGTTATTAAATAATAATAAAACAAAAAATCGAAACCGCCTTGCAAATGAAAGTTAGCAAGCAATTTTACGTGTAGCGTTTTACAAGTAAATTTGAGCCCAGTGTTAAAAAAATTGTAAGCACAATGCAGTGCCACGCTATTTTTAACCGACTTCAAAAAGGAGGAGGTTATCAATTCGAATGTTTATATATATATATTTTTTTATGTATGTTCGGGCATAGCTTTGTCATATATAGACGGATTTGCAAAATTCTTTTTTTGTTCGAAAGGGGTTTATTTCGAAAAGGTCCCATATAAATTTTATCAAAATTGGTACAGCTCTTTTTGAGAAAATCAACAAAACTTACTTAGACGAGGTTTCAGTTTCTTCAATCACTGGAGGACTTACAATCTCTTTTAAGTGTGTTGCCGTTTCTTAATGGATTTGGATGTTAAGGCAACACTAAAAAGCGAAAAATACCACTTTGGCTTTTTAGTGTTGCTAAAAAGCGAAAAATGCCACTTTGGCAAATGATGAACTAATGGCTGGCCACCAGCACAATTTAAAAACATAAACGTAGCCAAACATTTAAAATTCAAAAGTTTTTTCAAAAAAAAGAAAACCGCCTTCAAAAAAAAGAAAACCGCCTTCAAAATCTAAAAAGTGATAAATAACTAGCACAGAACACACATTACTTTACTTTCGGAAGTCGGTGGCAATACAAAACAACAAACACGAAGCCACCGCCACCGACTTCCGAAAGTAAAGTAATGTGTGTTCTGTGCTAGTTATTTATCACTTTTAAGTTTTTGAAGGCGGTTTTCTTTTTTTTGAAAAAACTTTTGAATTTTAAATGTTTGGCTACGTTTATGTTTTTAAATTGTGCTGGTGGCCAGCCATTAGTTCATCATTTGCCAAAGTGGCCCATGGTTTCAATAAGTCTGTGCATCCCTGTACTAGGAGTACTGCTGCGTTCGTGATAATGTCTCCCCGTGAGTGTCGCTTCTTTATGTAGTTATTATTCGAACGTTTCTTTAAGGCGACGCTATACGCCGGCGAAGTATTATTTAACTTGAAAAAAAGGCGTATACTAAAAGATAGATAATAAAATTGTCTGTAAGATAGTGTCAGTTTCGTTTAATTATACCTGGTATATTTTGTGTGATTGTCAATGTTTTGTCCGCGTCAGACACAACTTCACGAGTTAATTAAACTATTTAATATGAATATAATCCAAAATATTCACATACCAAATGATTAAGAGAATGTTCTAGTTTAACATATATTTTTTTCAAATCACATTTTACACTACACATTTTGACGTGATTGTCAGTTTAAAATCTGTAAAAGTCGTTAATAGCAGACACAACTTTTTGTGTAACTTTTAATCGCTTGCAAGTTCTGACAAAACGTTCTGATCCAGTTTGTCAAAAATTCAATTAATTACGTCCAGTTAATTTTTGTGATAATATTGGATTTATTCAACTGCATAAATTGAATATGCAAAATGTGTTAGTTTGCTATTCAGTAATAACAATTATGTGTATATCTAAAACGAATGCTCGGAACACGTAGAATTTAAAATGAATTAATTAGTGTTCAATATTCACACCTTCCTTACTTCGAAAAGTAGTCAACATTTTAACGTGGTTTAGTTTGTTTTAACATTACTTTTGGCAGAGCTGAACCCAATTATAACTTAATATTTAAAATTGTTTATTGTTTGTAGGTAAGTACCTACGTTAGTAATGAAATCATCCTTTCTTATTTATTTTCTAAACTTCCTCTTACGTATGGTATGCTCCAATACTTTGAGCAATCTCATTATTGTCACATTTTTTTTTTAACACGTTATAAATGGAGTAAATCGCCTCTAAGTTATTGGTAGTTCTATGGCGTTACGGTTAAATATAAACTAAACTGCTGTGAAGCAACCACCAAGCAAGCATGTGTAAGCAATCTGGCAATCAGCTGAATGTATAAATTCTGTCAAGAAAGTACCGGGAATTAATCAATTGAAAAGCTCATTTAATGGGATTGCCTAAATTCTTTTTGACGCTAAGTTTGCACAACTGTCGTCTTTACCACAGAACATATAAAGGAGGTCTTTACTCACGTGGAGTTCGATCGTCACTAGTAATTCTGTTTGTTCACAGGGCGCCATTTGGTCAGTTCATGTCAACTGTTTTGCGATTTTTAGTACAGTTAAAAATGTTGAACAAATAATTCGCCTTAAATGTTGCGTTGCAAGTAGAATTTCGTGTGCAGAAGCACTGAAAATGTTACATAATACTTTCAGTGAATCGACTTTATCAAAAACACGTTCGTATGAGTGGTATTATGCATTTAAATGTGGTCGAGATGTGGTGTAAGATTTGCCTCGTTCTGGTCGGCCATCAACTTCTTTCACTGACCTAACAATGCTATAATAATGGAAATAGTGACTGAAAATCTTCGTTTCACTGCTGAAATTTTTTATCTAAAGAATCAATTTGTACGGTTTTAAACGATTGTTTTGGTATGAAATGCGTTGCCGAAAAATTTGAATCGTCTGCAAAATTAGAGATAATAAATTTGGAAGCAAGTAATTAGCAAAAGTTTTTAGAAAATATTGTTATTTAAATATGTTATTAGTCTGTAAGCTTTCTTCAAAATAAATAAAACAAAATAATAAAATCTCAAACGCGTAAGCGTTGCTGAAGACGTGTTAGAAAGAGTCAATTCCGAGCCCACATTCATGAAACGCATTGTAACTGATGACGAAACATGGGTTTACGAGTTTGACATACAAGCCAGTCAACAAGACGTAAAACAAACGCGGCAACTACAGAAGTCGATTCCAAAAAATACGTCAAAAAAAAGTTTTGATTATTGGGTTATTCGTTGGTGTATTATTACGAAATGGACCTACTTTAAAGGCAATACATATTTTTATACATATTTTTTTTTATTGAATAATTCCCGGTACTTTCTTGAAACATACAGTAAGTAGTATATTCAATGGATTCGACCAGCATGCCAAATGCATGCAGGTCGAACCGTTACAGTACTTACTATGCAATCAGATTTATGTTTCAGATATTCAAAGCAATGATCAATGTCTTCGTCAGGAAGAAGTGGCAAAGCACTCGCCTACACGAACTTGGGCTCCAGCTATCTCAATATTTTACTGTGGCTTTAAGGATTAGCTACACTTATTCAACGCAATTCAGCTTTTGTCCATAAAAAATACCGTTTTAGTATGGAGATGCGGACGCAACCTTACATCTCTCCGCGTCTGAACGGATGCGATACAAAATTGGGATTTTTCTATAGACAAAAGCTGAATTTAGCTGAATAAGTGTAGTTGGTCCCTTGGACATATTAACTGTTAGGAAGAAATCTTCATTTAGAATGGAATAGAATATTTATTAACCGACTTCAAAAAGGAGGAGGTTCTCAATTCGGTTGGTTTTTTTTTATGTATGTACAGTCACCGAAAGAGATAAGTATCCATGTCGTCAGGAATAGTTGAAGTTTACTTAGAAACCAATGGAAGCTTTCAAAAGAAATTTAACTAAATCATTAAACTGTTTATTCTCTATTAATTTTATTTTATTTTATTCATAAACACCCATCGGTTTCTAAGTAAACTTCAACTATTCCCGGCGACATGGATACTTATCTCTTTTGGTGACCGTACATCGATTACTCCGAGATTTATGATCCGATTTAAGTGATTCTTCTTTAGTTTGATGCGGAATTGTTGCCATTTGGTCCCATAAAAATTTAACATTGTTTAGCCCAGTAGTTTTCATTTTATGAACATTTTTTTATTTTTTACATATTTATTTATATGTTTGAACATGCATAACTTTTTTTAGTGTAATCCGATTTCGATGATTCTTTTTTTAATTGATAGTGTATACCTCACATTTGGTCCCATAAAAAATATTCCACCCCTAAGGGTTGAAAATTAAAGAATGATAGATTTTTTTTAGTGTCGCCGTTTCGTAATTAATTTCTATGATGAGAAGTAGGCACTAAAAAGCGAAAAATTTTAACAAAAAAGACAACCGCCTTCAAAAAGTATAAAATAACTTTCAATTCGCAAGTCGGTGGCAATACTAAATAACAAGCAAAACCAAAGCCGCCGCTTTGCGAATTGAAAGTTATTTTATACTTTTTGTTTGATATACTTGATTTATTTAATAATATGGTACCTATGTTTACAAAGGTGTTCATAATATTGAATAGTGCTAAAATTACAATTAAGTTCACTAATTTTCAATTTATATTAATTTTAATATTTTTATATTAAGACATTTTTCTTAACTATTTAGGGGTCGGCTTTCAGCCTAACTGGATGCAGCCGAGTACCTACCAGTGTTTTACATGGAGTGACTGCCTATGTGAGCTCCACAACGTATATATATTGTAGTCTTTGCTCCACAACATCGATTACTGGGTAATACGATACCCCTTGGTAAGATTTGTTATCACCTTCTGGTATCTGACTGTCACAAATCGATTCAATCGAACGAATTATTATATACCTACATTACGTATTTATATATAAATACGTAACGTACGTACGTTACGTACGTAAATACGTTATTTCCATTTTTCCATAATATTTAATCGGCTAGGTAAACATTAAGCGAAAACGGTGTTAGCTGAAGTAGAATTATTTTACGAAATAATTAAGGTTATTATTAAGTATGCATGGTGCATCCAACTGCAAGTTAAAATGGAGTCCGGCTGCATAATACATTGACCTACTGTAATACGCCAGTAATAATTAATATTGTGGCCTTATTATGCGTGGCACTGACCGTCCGTCTCGCACTTGGCCGTTTTATTTCTGTCTTTGTACACAAACAAATGTACACAAGCGTTAGCATATAAAGGGAATCGGTTGAACGTGACAATCATAGCAATAAGTTAAGACATACTTCAAACAATAAAGACTCTTAATATTTTTATAAATACACCCTTGAGAAGTACTTACCTGCTAAAGCGGTCAAAATCTGCCTTTTAGAACTACTTTCGTTTTTCCGCCGGTCCATACCGGCTGATTTAAAAATTGGCGTTCTCTGAATCCAAAATTAAAAAGAAAACAATGTCGCTTGTAGGTTATATTTTTTAGCAAGACACTGATACTATAAATAGGTTCATGACAGAAATACACTATTTTCTTATCACTTTTCGTAGTTCGCGGTTTACGTTTTCATTTAAAATGTCAAATTTTCACAATTATTTCATGCGCTTGCGTTCCAACTGACGTCTGTCAAGCGACTACTTTTTTTTTATAACCTATCGTCATGAGCATGTGTACTAGCTAACAGTTATGCAAACACAATGTTATGTCATACTCCTCAGTTCTCCTTAAATGATCTTTATCTTTCCGCGATAGAGTTTAAAATCAAATGGAAGACATTTTATCAAGTGCTATGAAGTTAGGCGTCGTCGTAGCGCCTGACCGATTTGGTTGACCGTTCTTTAGAAATGAGTTTTGCGAATTAAGACCTTGAGCGCTTTGTTTTAAGGGCCATTATGTCGTAACGTGGGGGTTAGCCTAAACATGGAATATCAACGGGCAGTTTTCCTGTTAGTAATAGTTGTTATTGGAATTAATTTGCCTGCTCTAGGAACACATACAATCAGAACAAGTGATAAACTTCTAAATAGATGCAAGTACTTTTTCTTTAATATTAGACTGAAGAAGACAGACAGAATATAGTATCTATATTTGATTTATTCAATAAAATAACTAAAATGTGTTAAAGAAGGCACAGTAATTGACATCTGTCGGACATGCCACCGGCCGGCCGACATTATCTCCGGGTGTTTTCGTCTAGTTAACGAAGAGTAGATACTTACATGGCTACAACCTTGCAGCCAGGATTATCCATTAGCAACTGTACAAAAAATAGAATCGTGGAATCCAAAGTATCCTTCTACAAGTAAATGCCCGAAATGCAGTTCAATTCCGTAAGAAATAACCCGCGAATTCGAATAGTTACTTTTTCATTTCCGATTTCACTTTTCTGAAGTGAAAAGTATTTGGTATTCGCTAAAATAGTTAAGTACCTACCTACGTAAAAATAGTTCGCTTCACCTATGTTCTCACTTAGTGGCGCTAGCGCAGTTTTCATCGAGTTACAGAATACCTAATACAGTTTTCACAGCGGAATCATAAGTGAGTACTGAAGTGAGTTCTTACAAAATTGCTGGAATCGATGTATCCATCACTGACAGAACTATTGTAGCCAATAAGCCTGATATACATAGTGGTGGTTGATCGATAAGAGCGGCGCTTAAAGATTGTTGACATAACAGTCCCATATGATGTGAACCTCGTGAAACCTGCGACGTAGGTAAACAAAAACAAGTATCTACCTACCTATCTTGATTTTAACGGCGAAGTTGTCGACATGTGAGATGGGGACTTCGCGATCATTGTGCCGATAGTCTTAACAGCTAAGGGCTTAATCGCCAAGAGCTTTGACCAACAGTTAAGAGGACTGTGTAGCTGTAAATTTTCATACAAAATACGATAACGGTTTACCCCCTGTAAACCTTGTCGAATTTTCATAATTTTTGGAAATGTTGTAGATATCATGAAAAACTAGGTCTGTACGTTCTGATTTTAAAGAAATTTGCGATACGATAGAAGTAATTATTATCTAAATATATACATTTTTGACTTAAAAAATACCTCGAGCGTTTTTATTTTTTTAAATTAAACTATGCTGAACTACTTAAAAAGTACAACGTACAGATTTAGATTAAGGTGTACTGAATCTAATGAGACCAAAATTGTCTAATTTGGTAAAGATTTAGGGGGAGAAAAACGTTATCGCCCAAAATCATATTTCAAAAAGGAAATGTAGGTAATTACCTCCTAGACTTGCAACTCTCTCTATCGCATGATACGGGTCGGGGGGCAGAGCCATATTGTGTTTGTATAGTTCACCCGGAGGGAGTCAGAGCGAGCGGTATGAAACAAATAGCATTTTTGAAAATACCTATTTGAGCCGCGTATCGGCACCTCACAATACTCTTTAGGAGGCTGTCTTAGGCAGTTGTATCAAGGGCTTGATTCAGAAGGCACGAATTCCCGGTTCCACTCTCTGTTTTGATACCAGTGGGCGGTGAGATACAATTTATTAAGATTTTTGGTTATATACTTGACGGCGCTACGACGTTTTGAGAGTGCCAAGAAACGTCAAGAATGACAGCAAACATTTTGATAAGCGCGGATTGACGTTTCTTCACTCTGACGCAACTCTGGGCTCTTTTGCATGCGGCCGTCAGACGGATCAGGATCCGTTTGCATCGCGCTCAAGCAGGACGTGTTCGGTGGAGCGGCGCTGTATTTCAATTGATTGGAGGGTGCTGATTGTAATCCCGTTAATATTTTGTTAAAATAATAATCGTGCATCGCTACGTTAATTATCATCTTCAGTGGTTACGTGGTTTTGATTCTCCTCGCCCGCCTACCCACGATAGCTCGGCAGCCGCAATGAACCCAGAATTGACTGTTGATGGCCATGTGTCATTATCACAGATATAGATAGACCTAGATAATGCAAGGGCAACTACTTCGCGTGCCTATTTTCGTGCCTAACTTACGATAAAAAATCGTAAGTAAAAAAATAAAGTAAATGTTTCCTTCCATCGGTAAGTCCTTTTTTTATGATTAATATTATGCGTAATTAATTTAAAAAATAATTATTTTTAATCTAATACCCTCAGTAATACCTGGGAATACCAAATTTAGAAAAAACAAAACATTCGTATTACATTGTGACGTCCAAAAAATGGCACGCTTGGTTTTCATACAGATCGTGATACTTGCGTTATCTAGGTCTATCTATATCTGTGGTCGTTATACTTATAAACATATAATTTATACCTATTGCAAGTAAATCATCATCATCACCAGCCGGAGGATGTTGACACTTGAAAAAAGGCCTCCCCATAAGGGTGAGGTTGCCATAATCCCCACGCTTGACAGGCGTCCTGGGGATTGCAGTGAAGTTGTTAAGTACACGGAAGCTGTTGCTGCCCGACTTCCGGATGTTCCCTTAGTGGCCTTCTACGACACCGTCGGGATGAAATGGGCAGGTGCTATTCAGCCCGGAGACCAATTCAATGTACCCGAAGGTCGTGGCTGATACGAGATCCTTGGATTGATTGTATAAAAACATGTATACTAATAAATCCTTTATTAATAAGAAGTTTCCAATTAATCATGTCTCTGATCAGGGGTAACCCAGGGTGGCTCTTGGCCGTCTAACTGTTGCGGGAGGAGGCCCTCATGTAGCGGTTCTTCTTCCTCACTGGTAGGATTTATCACTTTGACAGCGTTGATCAGCTCCGCAGTTGACTTGTATGATGCTATCGTTGATTTTACGAAGTCCCTGTATATGAAATATGTAAAGTCAGATTTTATTTGATTTTATACTTAGTGTATAATCTCATCAGCCGGAAGACGTACACTGTTGAATAAACATCTCCCCAAGGGTGGGGTCGCCGTAATTCCCATGCTTGGCAGGCCTCTTATAGATCGCATGCAGGGTTTGGTGGCCATCTCTAACCAACTCAAGCGGCGATCACAATGGGTCAACCCTGTCCAGTGACATCATACCTACTCCATAGCCGCATTAGGATAAAAAAAACCGGACAAGTGCGAGTCGGACTCGCCCACCGAGGGTTCCGTAGGTACATATCCATACTTCTATACTAATCCATACCTACTATCCATACTTTAATCTACTTAATATTATAAATGCGTTTTTTGCGACATAAATGGCCGTATCTTTTTTCACGTTAACATAGAGAGTTGATTTTTTTACAGCATCAAGGGACCGTAGACTTGAGTATATGGTTTTTATTTCAACTCAATACCTCCACGCGTTCCCGAGATAAAGGATCTTGTCAGACAGACAGCCGGACAACAAAGTGATCCTATAAGGGTTCTGTTTTTTCCTTTTGAGGTACGGAACTCTAAAACAGAAGTTGTTGAGTACACAAAAGCCGCAGCTCGGCAGCTGCCCGACTTCCGGATCTTCCCTTAGTCGCCTTCTGCGACACCCTCGGGATAAAATGGGTGGGTGCTATTCTAGCCCGGACACCCAGAACCATTACTCGTACTATTTAATGCCATAAAAAAGGCCTATGTCTACCAGATATGTGCTTCAGTTGATGATTGCAACCGGTGTCTCACCGGAAATAGAAAGCCTTTACGAAGACTGCTGGCTGGAACTCATGGCCGCAGCGTTCGGGCCCGAAGCTCATGATACCCATCAGTCGGTTCTGCTGTACAGCCGGTGCGCCTGCGTCAAACTGGAAGCAATGCGTTGAGGTAACGAGAGGTATAACTGTACCACTAAATCATCGTATTTCGAACTGTAGTTGGTAAATACGAGCAGAGATACGGCGAAGCGTCACCGCTATATGGTTGAAGTTCCACGGTCTCGAATCAAGCGCTTTGATTCCACATTTATTGTGCGAACTGCCAGACTGTGGAATTCGCTGCCCGCCTCTGTTCCCTGACAAGTATAATCTGGGTATCTTCAATGCACGAGTGAACCGGTTCTTCCTAGGCAAGCGTGTTCCAACTTAGGCCGCATCATCACTTAAGATCAGGTGAATTGCGGTCAAACGCAAGCTTAATTGATAATAAAAAAAACTTTTTTTTTGGGACAAGCTCGCCACACTGTTCCCAAAACACTGCAACTTCCGAAAGCGAGAATCAACACTGGCGAGTGTAGCCACCACCAGAAAAGCATTGAGGCAATGAAGTTCGGCAAGTCCCGGAAAAACATTACACTGTCTTGGATCCCGCAACGAAATTAATCAGAAAGGAAGCAGTGGAGGAGAAAGAAAACCATATTTTGCACTTCCCTTGAAATCCAGCAGGAGACAGTATAGGGCTAATGGGCACAAACGGACTTTTACAACTGAGCAAAGCCAAGTTGCCAATCCGATGGTTACAATTTTATTGCAATTGTAATAGCGACCCGGTTGGCGCACTATTGTTGTCTCACTCTAGGGCAAAGGCCTCTTCTCATACAGAGAAGAAGCACGAGACATTGATCACAAGGCTTGGTCAAGGTGGGTTGGAGATTTCTGACATATTAATTATAAGTCCTAGTTTCCTCACGGTGTTTTCTTTCACCGAAATTCGTGATGTCCGATGTAAACTTTGTACTCATATGAAATAAAAAAAGTTAAAAATTACCCCTAAATATACCCCTTCATGTACAGATCTACAGATGTAAGCTACAAGAATCTGTCAAGTTCTTTGATAGATTTTCAACTTTATAACACAACTATAAGGTTCATATTCAATTGGGAAAATTTTACAGTTTGATGTTGCTTGATGTGCTTGCGTCTGTACGATTTCAATTCACACTTGGTCGGTCATTTTATAAAATGTTTCGACTTTGTTGATCGTCATTTCTTTACTCTTACCTGTTGGGATAGTCTCAATCTAAAGCTGGAAGTGTGTTCTAACTACGAAGTATAACAGTTATATTTTCGTGGTCATAACAGAAAATGTAGAAGTAACAATGTATTTAGCTGACACTACTAACTACTGCGTTGTGTGTTGCGTGATCGATTTCCGCACGAAACAAACATTTGTGTGGCCTACACGTAGTTCCGGATCTGGTTGTTTGTGTACGACACAGAAGAAATTATTAGTAAAACCACCAGAGCGAGAGTGGAGGGGGAGGGGGGTTGGGGTGGAGTGAGGTAAGTGAGAGTGGGGCGTGGTGTGGGTGAGTGGAGTGTGTGTTATTGGTGTAGATTAATTGTGTGGGCTAAAATTTCAAAAAGAAATACCAAGCAGGCATCTCTGGTGCCGTTCCTCAGCGAGGCGCAGAAGAAGTCAGGAGTGAACTGGAAGCCATTCACGAGCTGGTAGGCATCCACGCAGTAATGTTGCGACCGCACCTTTAGGCGGGCTGTCATCAGGTCAGGGGTATGCTCCCTGAAGGACGTGTCTGTACCCTGCGCAAATTGAAATTATGTACAGTGATGAGTATACAAATGTAGAACTATACATATAAAATTCAAAAGCATTTGTTTTCCAAAGTACTGATTGGTCCATTGTAGGTATATAATATTATGCATATGATATAATCTGGGTCTTAAAATCTGAAAGGCTGACAATCAGTCTTACCAAGGAGTATGGTGTTACCCAGTGACTGGGTTGTGGAGGCCAGGGGGGGGGGGTTTGTATGCGGTGTAAATCCTCATGGATTTCTTCCATCGTGGGGATGACGGAGGGGCATGCCGAAGAGCACCTCTGCCTATGGGCAGAGGTGCGGGATTAGCAGAAGCATTCACCGCTCCCTCAACAGGCACCTACCCGCTGTTCCTCATTTTGACCGCCACAGTCACGCAATGATGACAAATCTAAATGTGCCCAGCACGCCACGGTCACGACTACACGACTCACGGTCACGACTACACGACTCACGTTCACGACTACACGACTCACGGTCACGACTTCTATGCGTAATTCGTAGCTTTTCGCCGAGGGTAAATTTTTGCTGTTTAGACGTGGCGGTCAAAAGGTTAAGCATGCGATACCATTGCCTTATTGGACATTACCCTGGTGGCTCCCCACCCGGTCACGACGATGAAGCTCTGCGCAAACGGCTCCCTGACGCCCTCGTAGATCTTAATCAGGTTCACGTGGTCTTGAAATACTGAAACAAACTGTAATTGTACTATCCTCATCATCATCACTGTTGAACAAAGATCTCCCCATGGAACGCCACAACGAGCGACAACCTGCCGCTTGCATCCACCGGTTACCCGCGACCTTGACAATGTCGTCAGTTCATCTGGTGGGAGGCCTACCCTTACCCACGCTGCGTTTTCCGGTTCGTGGTCGCCACTCGAAAACCTTTCTTCCCCATCGGTTATCGGTTCTTCGAGCGATGTGACCTGCCCATTGCCACTTCAACTTGCATATTCTAGAAGCTATGTCGGTGACCTTAGTTCTATGGCGAATGTACCATCCTACCTCGGTAAAAATAAAAGTATAGAAAGATCCAATTCGATTGTCACTTTAATTAAGAAATATTGCCAGCCTAAAATTGTCCCAGAGGGCAAAGGAAAGGGCTATGCTCGGAGTTTCTTTGCGATCGAATAAGGTATGAGGAGATCCGCAGGAGAACTAGAGTCACCGACAGCAAAAAGAATGGCCAAGCTCAAGTGGCAGTGGGCTGGGCACATTGCCCGTTGAGATGATGGGGCACAGAGGTCCAGGAATGGCGGCCGCGCATGCAGAGCAGAGACGAAAAAACAAATACTGTATATTTTGATTGCCTTTCTATAAGTAAATATATGCTTACAAGTTTGGATAGGATCATTATGAACCTTGATCGGGCACAGCAATAGGGTAGAAGAGGGGAAGCTCTGTTTTAGAAAAAATATTAAATTAACGTAGGAACTATGATGACAGTTCTTAAAAAATAATCAATTACATTATTGTTATTATTTTTATTTATTTATTTGATTAATTATTATAATTTATTCTTAATTATATTATTATATTTATTTATTTCATCAGTGGTCTGTCTAGGGGTCAAGACTAGGGCAAGCCCGACAGATTTATTACGATAAAGAAAAAGACAGCAAGGAGGTATTGATTAGCTCATCTTAATGATCTTATTAATGCAAGCCCGGCTTTTCGGCTTGTATGAAGATTCCGCCACTGCTTATGGAAGCCGTGAGCAAAATTTCACATTCTAAGTGCCAGTACCATTTCAGCTGTGCGCTGATACGTCAATTAGTCAGTGAGTCAGGTTCCTTTTTATATAAGTCAGAAAACAGAATTTAATCTTTTTGCGTCCATTTTTGGAATCATATGTCATGTCTCAATCTGTTCATGATATCATGCCCTTGGTTGATCGATCCGTCAGTATGAACAATAATATTTCCTTAAACATCTTTAAAACAGTCTGTGCAGTTAAAACAACTTTCGTTTGTTTCTTACCAGATATTTATTAAATAGAGTGTAAAATTATATTATATCGTTTACTTATTCTATACTACTATATGTACTAAAACTAGCTTTTACCCTCGGCTCCGTCGCGTTTGTTTTTTCGAGTTTCAAATCTTTTTGATAGTAAAATATTAATTTATTAATAATATGCAATAATAACTCTTAATTATTTTCTAATAATTAATTAGTTATTTTATAATTATTAATTAGTTATTTTATAATTATTGATTAATTATTTTAACCGATCGATCGACCGATCGATCATTTTTATCGATCGGTCAAAGGTTCAGCTACGCTAGCCGCAGTCGGTCTGTGGATGGGTGACCATCCCTTTCATACCGAGTTTTCTCCGTGCCTCGGAAAGCACGTAAAGCCGTTGGTCCCGGCTGTCATTTGTAGATCTTTGGCAGTCGTTCTGGGTAGTCAGAAGCCTGAAGGTCTGACAACCAGTTTAACTAGGGCAAAGGCCTCTTCTCATACAGAGAAGACACGAGCATTAATCACCACGCTTGCTCAAGGCGGATTGGCGATTTCAGACATATCAATTATAAGTCAAGGTTTCTTCACGATGTTTCCTGTTTTAAAATGTCGTGATGACCTAATGGTTACGACACCTGCCACTCATGCATGAGGTTGTGGGTTCAAAACCGGGCAAGTAAAAATGTGACATTTTCAATTCATATGTATGTACTTTCTAAATTTATCTTGGACATCATTGACATCGGTGAAGAAATCACAACTTACAGAAAAAAAACAAATAAACTTAACCTCTTTATATTTAACCTCCATCCTCTACCTTCACCTCTTTTTCTTTGTTTAAAAGTATTTAATTTTTTTAAGGGACTATCCCGCCACACTTGTCCCAAACCACTGCAATTCTTGTAAGCCAGAATCAATAGTGACGATCACCAGCAAAGCTAAGTAATGAAGCTCAACGAGTCCCGGGGAATCGATTCAACTGTCTTGGATCCCGCAACGACATTTAATTAGAAAAGAACAGCGGAGGAGTGAGTCAAAAAAACACATAAAAAGGAAAAGTATAGATTTCTAGCTGAAACGGCAAACGTTGTTTTGCCATACAAATTATTTCTTATCACCTAGGGTAGACCTACCGCATAAAATTTCGCAAAAAAAAAACATATAAATCAGTAAAATCGTTTTGGGGGAGTTCGAAAACAAACACTGTGACACGAGATTTTTATATTTTAGATTAAAAGTACTTACTGAGATTTTCAGAGAGTTTCAACAGCGCCACATCAGCATGCGGTACTGGCTCCTCTTCAAACTTGGGGTGACGAACAGCCCCAGCCACGCCGACGAGGGTACCTCCTTCGTGGGGTCGAGCACTACCCACGCGGACTTTCACAAACTGCCCCAGGCTTTTTAGAGGAGAGACACTGAGGACGCTGTGGAAGAACATTATTTGGTAGATCTACAAAGAAAAAAAGAAGCAAAAAACCGTTCAAGTGAGCGGATTCGCTCTGTCTAGTTATTAGGGGTCAAGACATACAGTTCTGTGACAGAGGGACAGACAGACGGACGCACGAATGAGTGAGAGCTATATTGTAACACATCTTTTGAAACTCGACTCAACTCGACATCTGAAAAGAATACCATTATTCATCGGTCTAGGTCCATCGTGATGTTACTACCAGCTAAGTTCCACCCTCAGATCAGACCAATTCATTCCTATCTCGTGTGGCTGTTAGACCTCAAGTCTACTTGCTTAAAACGGCTGGAGCGGCCCCTCTCTAAAGCGAAGTATGTAAAGTTTTTTAAAGAGTGATCACTCTTCGCTCCGCCGCTCAACCGTTGATTTGACTGAATCAGCGTTTGCAACATTGTGTAACTATTGTGTCTGCTAGTTGCACAGTTGAGCTCATTAGATTGGTTTGTGTTACATGCTTCTGAATTTCAGTCTGACTAAAATATGCAGCTTTGGCAGTGTCGCCTTTTCGGTCTCTGTTCTCTCTACACACAACCAGACATGGAACAACTATCTACAGACCAAATAACCAAGTAATCGATTAGAGGAGATAATTCATTGTGTCCAACAGCCATTGTGTCCATTGTGTTCATTTGTGTCAACCAAACACACTTTGCAAAAGTTACGAGATAGTCTTTGTCTACGAGATGACCACGAGTATGCGGAGTATGTCCTGCACGCGTAGCATGACCACGGTATGTCTACGAAAGAATAGACAGACTGACAGCAAGAATAGACAAGTCAGTACAGTTTGTCTATTTTTCCTGTCAGTATGTCTATTTTTCCTGTCAGTATGTCTATTCTTCCGTAGACATAGCGTGGTCATGCTACGCGTGCTGCTAGCAAAGTTGATTTCATTTGTTATTTTATACCACTATAGACTAGCCGCCCATTGTGATTTTTTGTCACGATGACTTTTTGTCACTGTCTCCTGCTGTATAGGTTGGGTGACGTCTCGAGCGCGCCGCAGCCTTACGTACTTTATGGTGACGTCACGCAGTATGTCACGTCACCATAGTGAGTGCAGTCCCATACATCTTCATAGCACTCGACTTATGGTGACAAAATATCACCGTGACAAAAATCTGTTTTTTTTTTTTTTTTTTTTTATTCTTATAGGCTTGCGTTAGGCCGCAACTCACCTGATCTTAAGTGATGATACGGCCTAAGGTGGAGCACGCTTACCTAGGATAAACCGGTTCACTCGTGCCTTGAAGGTACCCAGATTATCGGGGTATAGAGAGACGGGCAGTGAATTCCACTGTCTGTCAAATGTACTTACTAATTCAAGCAATGGGCAGCAGTGACCACCCAGTTGACATCGACAATGGTACCAGCACACCATAAGCGGCCATTGATAATAATAGCCGCCATATACGGGTAGTTCCTCGTATCTGTTGTGTTACCCCCTCGGATCCTCAAATTGCTATCCGGTGATTTGATGAACATTTGGTGATTGTTCCTGATTCGTAGGGCTGACTTCTTGTCTTTGTTTCCATCGTGATGCGTCTCGCCCTCATGTCCAGATGCTTCATTTCCATTTCCGTCTTGGGATACGAGGCGTTTGAAAAAGAGAAGAAGTTACTATCATTTGTCTGATTAAGATATTGTTTAGGAATAGAATTGGACTATTTTTTTTAATGTTCCGGGGTAGAAAAAGCTCATGAATGTCGTCCACCTTGGGGTGGGCGAAGGGGTCTGTCAGAGTCCTACTGACTAAAAACCACCCCGGTGTTCCATTTCACACCTACATCCTAAAGACGGAATGGCATCCTACTGTAATCAGCAATGATATTGTGAGAAGGTCACAATTCTATAATATACAATTTTATCTCTTTATGACACTGCAAGCACCAAAACCTAATGTCTGTGGTGTTGAAGTTATATTTAATTTTCTTTATCTCATTTGGATACAGACAGCGCGGGACTGGTAGCCATGGGCCAGTTCTTGACTTGGCAAGTGGCACGTTTGGTCTATTTTAGCTACTTTCACAGCATTATGTCGTATGGCATTTTACTGTGGGGTCGGGCTGCTGACATTGAATCCATTTTTATTTTACAAAAGAGAGCTGTCAGAGCCATTTATAATCTACGTCGCTGCGAATCTCTTAGAGAACTGTTTAAAACAATTAATATTATGACAGTGCCCTGTCAATTCATTTATGAAAATATTATGTATGTAAGAAAAAATATACATCTTTTTAATAATTTAAGTGATCGACATAATTTCAATACTAGGAATAAAGATAAAATAGCTAAACCATTTTTTAGATTATCTAAAGTACACACATCTTTTATGGGGTACCTACTCTGTTAAATGTTATAATAAAATACCTTGTGATATATTAAAACTAAATGAAACAAAATTTAAAAGATACATTAGAGGTAGACTTTGTAAACAAGCATATTATAAGTTAGAGGATTATATCCAAGATAAGAATGCTTGGGAACATGCTGGTCCGGAACCATAGGACAATCTACAGTCTAGACAAAATCATACTGATTGCTAATTAAAACTATACTTTATATATTTAAATATGTATTTGTACTTGTATTATATAATTATAATTGTATTATGTGAACACTATGACACTGTGTCTGTACATCATTTGCTGTCATTTCTTAACTTATAATGCTTTGTACATACTATAATATATGATTGTTATATAAGGTACATCGTATTCACGTAACAGAATATATTATAATTCTTGTAAATGCAAATTGTAAACAATATTCTTTTTAAAAGAGTTTGTATGGAGTTTCTTGCCCATTCTTCTCCATACGAAACTACCATTTGGAATGGGCAACTAGATTCAAATTTTACAATATGACGTTCAAAAGTGCCTATAATGGTCTAATTGAAATAAATGATTTGACTTTTGACTTTGGCAAGAAATTATTTACGTAAACGTTGGTAATTTACCAGTTAAATGTACGAGTGGCAAACCGTAGCCCAAGTTTCTAGCGACGATTGCTTCCAGCACGACTAGCAGTGGACATTTTGCGTCAGGGGGCAACTCGCGTATTTAATTTTCAAATAACGATTACACATTCTAGTCACATTATCATTATCAGCCGGAAGCCGTCCACTGTTGCACTGAACAAAGGCCTCCCCCAAAGAGCCCCCCTCTTTGGGGGAGGCCTTTGTGGGGGGGTGCCATAATCCCCACGCTTGGCAGGCGTCACATTATCAATGTGTCAGGAATACTTCTAATTTCCCTATACCTATTTTTGACATTGATTGTCGCTGAGAGGAGTTGAAGATCACATATTGATCGTTTTTAGTTATGGAAATTGGTTTTCTGATATGATGAATGATATTTCCTGTCTAGTACATCAACATCATATCAGCTTAGTGCCGTACACCAACCCACCAACAGATCGCCAACCAACCCGGTCTTGGGCAGCCAGCATCCATCCGCTGCCAGCTACTTTCTGCATATCGTTGGCCCATCGTGGCGCAGGGTGTCCCACACTACGCTTGCCAAAACGCGGTCTCCACTCTAAAGCATGTCTAGTACAGACAATATGAAAATGATTACGTCATAGAAAACTTACCAATTGGCGCATCATTACTGTCCATTTGAGCATTTACAGCATAACTTGTAATTAAAATTATAAATAAGTACAAAATATTCCACATCTTGTAACTATGGATGTGGACCTATGTACAGTACATAGTGTTTGTTGTGTATTTGATTGTTCGAAAGCCATAATGTTTTATAGGATTGTTCTTTTTATGTTTTATTTAAAATTGTGTAATGTTTGGTTGAAGGTAGGTACTTCAAACATACATTACACAATTTATCTGAAAGTTTATTACTTTGTTTTATTACTATATTTTAATATTTACAGTTATAGTTAAGATAGAGTACATTTTGTATTTTTGGTTAATAGTTACAGGTGTTCTTATTTATTAAGTGTAAATATTGTAGATACTTATTTGTTTCCATTCACTTAAAATAAGAATTAGATGGATTTATAGGTATTATAGATATGGGTTATTATATTATAGATATGCCTATGTAATTTCCTAATACCAATGAAACACGTTACGACTTATTAGTTGGTGTTAAATTGAGAGAATTTAAATATTTACGATCTTTTATATAAAATCCGCCGACTGTTAAGACGACACGGTTGGCGCAGTGGCTGAGCGATCGACTGCTGCGCAGCGTGTTGCGGGTTCGATTCCCGCCCAGGGTAAACATTGGTGTGATGAGCACTTGTGTTTGCTTTGTGTCTGGGTGTTGTTTAGCTATATATGTATGTATTTACAAAAAAAAAAATGTATTTGTGTATGTATATCAGCTGTCTGACACCCATAGTACAGGGTCTCCCTAGTTTGGGGTCAGATGGCCGTGTGTGAAAATGTCCCCACATATTATTATTATTATTATTCTCGTTTATTTATTTTGTTAACATATTAAATTACATTTTTAAATATTAGTAAAAAAAAAAAAAAAAACATTTAAAAATATAAAAAAATAGTAGCCCACCGGTATCGGGAACAGGGTCCAAGCTACCGGTGGTCAGGGCTCCTGAGAGAGGAATCTCCTGACTATACGCGCCGTGTCCAGGAGTACCGCTTTCTGTATCAAGCCCTTGATCCAGCTGCCCAACGAGAGCCTCCTTAGGTGTTGGTCGAGGCTCTTGGAAATGAGTCCATTGGCCGTAACGACTATCGGCACAATGACTGCTGTATTCACATCCCACATGTCGACAACCTCGCGAGCCAAGTCAAGATACTTAATTTGTTTATCTTTCTCGGTTTTCACGAGGTTCTCGTCATGCGGAACCGCTATATCAACAATCATTGCGCGACGCTCTAATCGATCTATCACCACTATGTCAGGTTTATTGGCAACAATAGTCCTGTCAGTGATGATAGATCGATCCCAATACAACGTGATATGGCCATTTTCGAGAACTGGGTCGGGCACATACCTGTAGTACGGTACCTCCGACTCCACAAGCCTGTACTTTAGAGCAAGTTGCTGGTGGATAATCCTAGCTACAAGGTTATGTCTATGCAAGTAGTCTCCGTTAGCTAGACGAGAGCACCCAGAGATAATGTGTCGGATTGATTCTCCCGGTCGGTGGCATGCCCGACAAATGTCAACCGTGCCGTCCTTCACAATATACCTCCGGTAGTTGTTCGTCATCATAACTTCGTCCATAATCGCACAGACAAAACCTTCGGTTTCCCCAAACAGGTCACCGAAACGCAGCCAGGATACGGACGCCAAGAAATCTACATCAGGCCCATGTAGGGCCCGGTAGAAGCGCCCGTGAAGCTCCTTGCTCTGCCATACCTCCTTGCGGTCATTAGTATCGAGTACTACAGGTTTGCGCCAGTTCTCGTTCGCTAAGGAGAGCGGGGTGAGGCCCTTGTCCACTGAGACCACATCTCGATGCATACCCACGTCGGTTTTAAGGAAGTACTCCCTGAGACTGCATACCTCACGATTGTGCAGGGACTTAGCATTAAGAAAGCCTCGGCCTCCGCACTTTCGTGGGATATACAGTCTCATTACCGATGACCGTGGGTGATGCATCCGATTTGCGGTCAGCAATGTACGGACCCTCCTATCCAGGGCGTCAAGTTCCGTCTGAGTCCACTTGAGTATGCCGAAAGAGTACATCAAAACCGGCATGACCCATCCGTTGAAGGCGCGCACCTTGTTTCCGCCTGATAAAAGACTATTTAACACTTTATTCAGGCGGCCAAAGAAGCGCTCTTTCAACGATTGTTTCATGTCGGCAGCATTGATGCCTAACGCTTCCGACATACCCAAGTACTTGTAGGTTTCGGTTGAGGAGAGGGATCTAAGGCGTATGGAATCCGAGAGTTGGGTTCCCACGGATTCCATAATCTCCCCTCGCTTCACATGCATGACTGCACATTTGTCCACACCAAATTCCATCCTGATGGCGCTACTGAAAGCTTCTGTTACTTTCAGTAGCTCCATCAGTCGCAAATTGTTGGGGGCAAAGAGTTTCAGATCATCCATGTAAAGGAGGTGAGATATGACCTGACCTCCTCTTCTAAACCGATACCCCAAACCCGAACCCTCCAGCAACGTGCTTAGAGGGTTCAAGGCTAAACAGAACCATAGTGGACTCAGACTATCACCCTGAAATATACCTCGCTCGATCCTTATCGGTTCGCTATTCTCCCGGATCTGCCGACATCCTGGACAGCGAAGGACCGTCCTCCATTGCCCCATACATGACATCAGGAAGGTGCGCAGAGTTGTATCTACCTTATACAACTCCAACACCCTCATGAGCCATGTATGTGGCACAGAATCATAGGCCTTCTTATAGTCTATCCAACATGTCGACAGATCCCTTCGGGAACGACGAACCTGCTGGTTAATGGCCATATCAATGAGGAGTAGCTCCTTAGTACCACGAGACCCATTCCTGCATCCATTTTGAGAGGCAGACATGATTAAATTTTTGTCAATGTGTTCGTTAATTTTCACTCTCAAAATGGATGTAAGAACTTTATAGACCGTTGGCAGACAAGTAATCGGCCTATAATTTTTGGGTTCCGTAGTACTACCAGATTTATGGAGCAGGTGGGTTATTCCAGTAGTTAGGAATTGGGGCAACGATCCTGACTCTAAGGCTGACTGGAACTGAGATGCTAAGCGAACGTGCGATCTTTGAAACCATTTTATCCAAAAATTTTGCAGCCCGTCCGGCCCTGGAGATTTCCAGTTAGGCAACGGACGGACTGCACGAGCTACATCTTGGGGGCTTATGGTAATTGCCCCCATTTCTAGTATTGGTTCACACGCTCGTTCAACTTCCTGAGTCCAGTCGCCCTCAGTGTGGCTGACAGGCACCGACCAGATGCTGCGCCAAAACGAACACATGGCAGCATCATCTGGCCGGTGCGCATCAGCCACGCCTTGGTCCGGTTGCTCCCAAGTCCTATACACCCACCGCTCATCACTCTGGAATATGCGATTCTGAGTGTACCGCTCCACTCGTCGCTTGTACCGTCGAATACGGTTTGCCCATGCACAGATCTTCTGCTTCAGGAAGTCGATACGCTCTGTGATGCAGGACAAATAATCTCGAGGATTGATATCAGTCCCCGAGAATGCCCGCCTCACAAAGCGCATCACTCTAGGGCGCGTGTTGCCCTCCCTGAAGCAGATAAGCTTGCCGATGAGTGCTCTAGCCTCACCAATACGACGCTCAATCCTGTACTGCCATGCTGGTACAGTTGGTTTTGGTCGTGCAGCTCCGTCACTGTTGGGAAATTTGACATGAGCTACACGACATGCTGCTACAGCCGCGCAGTACAAGATCGAGTGGGTATCAGCGAGGTCTTCGCTGCTGTCAAAATAATTTGACAGCTGCGAATCTAAAGCACACACCAGCGCCCTATTTTTCTTGTGCATCGGTAGTCGCGGTTTTAATTCAGGCGGTGTGGAGCGATACTCCCGGAACGCATCCTCCAAAGCACTCCTCAATTGAACATTGCACTGGGTACTCACGGATATAACCTCGCCATCATCCTCTTCACCACCGTCGTCAGGTCGCGGTGAAGCACTGGGTAAATCTTGCGATTGTACCGCGACCGCAACCAGTGGCAAAGCAGACGTGACATGGCTACTCCGTGATTCTAGGCGTAGTCGATCAAGTACAACGTCATCCAGCATATGGTTACGCTGGATGACCCGCACCTGATCCGACAGTCGCTGTGCCGACACGTTGACAGCTGGCTCAAGCACCTGAAACAGAGAGAGCATCCGACCACGGTACGCAGTCAAGTTACTTCCCCCCTCTGTAGCCCCATAGTATGAGCGCATGACACTTTCATTAATTGACTGCGTCCATCTCATGCGCTGCACACTTCCACCGGGAGCGGGGACCCTATCAGAGACCGGTGGGTCTCGAAGTCCCAAGCTGTCCGGCGACCGGCGTCGTCCCAGCCGACGCACAGGTGGTGGCGTCGTCGGTGGAGAGAAATACTCGTCGCTCGAGCTCGACGCAACTGCCGAGGCCGGTGTCACAGCACTCACTATAGGGCTGGGTTCCGGCAGCGGCGAGACGGAGCTGAGCGACGGGTCCGGAGATTTTTTTTTTTTTTTTTTATTCTTTAATTTTATAGGAGGCTTTTATCCACAATGGTGGAGATGGTGGGCGTGCTCGGCGTGCTGCTGATCTTAAAATCATGTTGTCATCGTCGTTTCTGATCCATTATTATATCGGTATTTTTCTTCATTTTAAATTAATTTCTCGGTGCGTTAGTAGTACATTAGGTATTATATTTCCGTTCACTGATTATATTATATATCGAAATTATTTTCAGTTTTTGAGGTTTTCATTGACTTATGTCACTTTTGGTTGAATCTGTTTAAAACTGTATATATCATAAATTATTTTTCAAAAAGGTTGATTATATGGATGTAATATTAAATTGTGTAGCGAAATTAATAGGAAATATCAAAAAACTATTGAATTTGTAGAAATAAATTAAGGAAGTAAGGAGACGACGTATGATGACACTAAGGGTTGCCAGCTTATTATTATTATTATTATTAAGACCCTATTATCCCCTAGTGGTAGGTCCTTAAGTGTACCTATAGCAATCCTTATTCTTTCATGATGACAAAAATATTAATTTGTCTACTGCACTACCAATATTTATTGACTATATTCCTGACAATCTAAGAAGTCCCATTTGACATATCATAATTATTTGAATACGAATCAACGATTAATTCGTGTTTAGGACTGCTTTTTTTTCAATATAGGTTAAACTTGATGTTTACGAATGATACTCGTTATTATAGTGTATATAGTGTGTAGTGTAGTGTGTGTGGTAACATAGTACCTAATTAATTAGGATAATGAATTTGATTTTTCAATTTCTTACGTACTAGTTTGAAAGAAGAAACGTCAAATGGGACTTCTTACGTTGTCAGGAGATTATAGGTACTGTATACCTACACTCACAACATAGTGTGAAATTAGTTGCAAGTTAGATGCTGGTACATGCACATCAAGCTATACATTTCCAGTATAAGCTGACATCGCATTGTACGGAAATCCTATACAATGCGAGATCAGCATTAAGCCACCGCAGGCAGACCGCGTCTGTCTTGCAAAGAAGTGATTGGTAAATAAAACACAAGCTTCATTTGATATAAATTATTTTTTTAACGTCATTTAGACATCTTAATCTAATAATACCAAAATATTAAACATTAATAATTCGTCTTAATATCACAATCGGTAGTCGGGAGGCACATATCACTATCTTCCTGCGCATTCAATAATGTACGTTGTTTTATGAGCAAGTAAGTACAAATCGTTGTGCAGGAAGATTGGTTGTTACAGAATTAGGATGTAGCAGAAAATTCATTGTTTTGTATCATGTCAATTAATTTTTGAATGGATTTTCTGTACATTTTCTTGGTGGTAAAAACTTGTCGAATTCAGGTAATGTTATCAGAATTAATCGGTTAATCGAGACCCTTTGGAATAAAATGCAATTATATATTTCGTCCTTGAAGGTTGATTTCATTAAAAATGGCTGCTTTTGCTTTTACTTTTAAATACATAAGTATATAACTTATTAAAAAGAAATCCAAGAAATAAAAGTTTATTACTCAACTCACAATACATAATTTAAATTAAACTAAAAAATATCAATAAGTACGATCACAATAACTAAGGACAATAAAAAAGAAAAAGAAATATAGTCACATTAAACCTCATTAAGTTACATCGAAAGAAATGCAAAATGTAATCGCTAGCCGTGTTCTCACGAGACGAGTCAATTGGTCAACTTTTAGTTGAGGACAACTAATACAAAAAAAAGAAAAGTTAATAAAAGACAGGACACCAACAACATGAACGGATGAATTGTGTAAAAGCTGATGTTAAAGAACTAATTAATTAATTTAAAAAAAACAGCTGTTCCACAAATATCTCCAACAACACGATCAAAATGTATAAAAAAATTGGTTTTCATTTTCACATTATAGAGTTGACTTCTTAATAAAAGGTAGTAATCATGAGTAGAAAAAAGTGAGAAAAACATATTGCGCTGAGTCCTCAAAGAACATAGCAAATGGACATAATAAGAAGCCTTTAATTGTCACAGGAGAAGACTGAGCTGTATGTTATGCTGGCTCTTCATATGGCGTATTTGAACAAATATTCGCCTTTATTGGATAAAATAAAATAGTTTATCTATTTTACCAAATATACCTTATAATTATTTCAATAAAGTCGTTTTTGTATTATCCAAAAAAGGCGAATATTTGCACAAATAAACCATGTAAAGTGCCAGCATCACATTCACACTTCACTAGTTTGACACAAAAACATGTTGGAATTCGATCCAATGGACGGAAGCTGACGGTGGAAGATGAAAGTGTTTTCTCACAAATATCATGTTCTCTTGATTCATGTCATAATTATTTATTGGTCCGTTGTTATATATAATATTTGTCTTAATAATAAGCACCTGTACTCCATTTACAATAAGTTTAGACATTTACACAAACCTTTTTTACAGTCCGTTCAACCGATTTTGACTTATATTGCGTTGGTGGCATGACAAATGGCAGCTGCAGTAAACAGTTGTTATTGTAACCACTTTTTTGCATCTAATGTCATCCTTAAGCCTACGGAATAGAAGTCAAAATCAGTTGAAGGGACTGTAAAAAAGGTTTGTTTTAAAGTCTAATCTAAATGGAGTATAGTTAAGCTGGTTATGCTTACTATTACTAAGGCATACTTCATTAATTATAACATAATGCTGGCACTTCACATGGCGTATTTGTGCAAATATTTGCCCTATTTGGTTAATACAAAATCGACTTTATAATAATAAAGATTAGGGTATATTTGGTATTATCCAAATAAGGCGAATATTTGTACAAATACGCCAACTGAAGTGCCAGCATTAGACAAATATTGTTTTATCGCTATATTTGCTATTTACATTAAAAAATATCACTAGAATGCAGTTATTTTAACAAAATAACTTAATAACTGTCGTTATTTGGTCGCTTTTTGTGATTTATTTGTAAATGGAGTATAGTTAGGTAACATGCAGTTATTTGTCCAGTGGTTCCAAAACTAGGCAGCGCCTGTATCAAGTATCAAGGCGACCAGAGTTGCATTAATATCAATTATTAATCAGGATATATGAAAATCGACAATACTTTTAATAAATGAGTGTCGACGTATCAACATAAAAATAAATCCAGTTGACCCTTAAATCGCTTCGTGAGAACACAGCTTTATTATGAGCTCGAATATTACTATCCTGTCAAAAGAGTTTTTAGTCATTTAGTTGAAAAAAAAATAAACATTTCAACGCTTTTTATACTGACACAAGCGCGGCAGAAATTTCAAAAGACTTCAAAAAACGAAGGAAGTTCTAATTTCTTTTTAGTCCTTTTTTACTGACTCAGGTAATGAAACTGACCCTGGCATTCCACAGACGTCGTGTCATTTTTTTCTACGAACAAATTAAAGCTTTGGAACAAGAGACGTTAGGCCCGCTTGCGCCAGCAATATCTTAACACAGAGTTAGATGATAACTAGAGGTTACATTACAAATTAGGTGTATATTATTGTTATCATAGTATTATTAGTCTGTAAGCTTTCCTAAAATAAAATAAATATATAAATAAATAAATAAATAAAATAATGATGTATTTGGTGTTGGTTGTTATTGTTGTTGGTGTCTTGTATTGTATTGTTGTTGGTTGTTTTGTATTTTTGAGGGGATTGTGGTTAAGTATAAACTCAGCCAAGGATCGGGCATGGTTAAGTTACGCTTGCCGCGGTAAAACCGAGGATGGGGGATCTCCGTGCCTCGGAAAGCATGCAAAGCCTTTGGTACCGGCTGTCATTCGTAGATTGATTTGACAATCGTTGTGGGTAGATAGAAACCAGAAAGTCTGATAACCAGTCTTACCAAGGGTTATCGTGTTACCCAGTGGGTTATGAAGGCCAGATAGGCAGTCGCTCCGTGTAAAAGACTGGTATTCAGCTAGGCTTTAACCGGTTAGACTAGAAGTCGACCCCGACAGAGTCGGGCAAAGGCTAGGCGGATAAAGGGAGGTACACATTCGTCAGATTCCTTTTTCGTCAAAATAATAACAAAATGATAAAAAGTAGAAAATAAATAGTAAGAAGCTGCAATAAGGCGACGATATACGCCGGCGACCTTGAGCGGCCAGAGAAGCTTAAGCGCTGCGTTCAAAACTTTCAAAGTTTAGTCGAAAAAATTAAATAAAAGATAGTATTCTTTAACTTTAAAAAAGGCGTATACTAAAAGATAGATAATAAAATTGTCTGTAAGATAATGAAAGTTTCGTTTAAATATTCCTGGTAGATTTTGTGTGATTATCAATGTTGTGTCAGCGTCAGACACAACTTCACGAGTTAATTAAACTATTTAATATGAACTTAATCAAAAATATTCACATACTAAATGATGGAGAAAATGTTCTAGTTTAACATATATTTTTTTCAAAACATTTACCCTACACATTTTGACGTGATTGTCAATTTGAAATCTGTAAAAGTCGCTTGTTAGCGCCTTAAGGGGAAAATAATAATTTACGACTGTCTGCAAAGGCTATGAAAATTGCCACAAAGAGGGTCGACGTCAAGTCGCCCCGCTGCGGGGGGCTCCTATTTCTGTTTGCAGGGATTAAAGGAACCTAACCAAACCTAACCTTGGCGTGCTCCTGACGTCGACTTAAATTAACCTAAGTTTTTTCTGTCCCTCTTTGGACAGAAAAAACTTCCTTATTTGCCAGAAAAAAAGCAACCTATAATTTATTCTGACGAAAAAGAAAACTGTGTACCTCCCGGCAGATGATGGTTGTTTTGGTTGTATTGAACTTAATTGTGTCAATATTTTGAATTCAACCTCGTGTTATCAAGTTTATGGCGCAAATGGGCCATACTATACAAGTCAGAATAGCGTTGCCTTTGAAATATTTTAACGGTTCTACTGTCAAGTTTTTTTATTTTACCTTTCTCAAAGCTAGTCCTATTGTTACGGTGTAAGGTACTGGCAACAGTAAAAGTTGGTTAAAACTGTATTCTATATTTAAAAATACCTAAAAAAAACAGATTCTCGACATTCTTTAAATAGTCAAGACATAGCTACAAACAAAGTGACAGTAGGCAGATCAAATGGATGTCCATTTTAGGACCAATAGCCAAATGAGCAATTAAGTCCGAAAAACAACTGCAAATCGACAAAGAGGTTAGAGGGCAAACGGACAAAATATATGAAAGGCAAATAACCGTTACTAAGGTGTACTTTAGAATAACTATATAAGTGTTTATTCAACTTTCGCTGCAGACTGTACTACCTCTACTCACAACTCTTTACAATAATGTTGTAATATTAAAGTTAATGCACAGTAGGTACTACCTAAAGACAATTTTATATCAAAAGTCTGAAATCAATTCCTCAAATCGACAAGTCTCCAACCAAATCGACAACTTATAATCTACTCATCTCTCTTCCACATTCCATATCTCCTCTCAATGCTTTCCTCTTCTCCTTCTTCCTGCTATCTTCTAGAAGAGCGTATATTTCTTCTACGGTCTTGTCTTTTGTTTCAGGTACCCACATTACGGTGTAGAAAGTACCGAGGAAGCAAACCATAGAGAACATGATGAAGACCCAGTGGATTCCGAGGAGTTTGAGGAGAGGGTCGTAGGCTTTCGTCTGGAGGAAGTCACTGAGAGCGTCCACTGAGCTGACGAAGGATGTCACCATGCCACGATGCTGGAAAAGACAGATATTTGTAATTAGTTGATTGAACTTTAAACTGTAACATCTTGCATTAGAGGTGGTATTGACTTGGTATCTTTGTTACCCCTTGGTTTGTCGAACGAAATATTAATACTAGTTCCATGACTAACTCATCATCTGCCGAGCCTTTGCCCAACTATGTTGGAGTCGGTTTTTAGTCTAACGGGGTGCAGCTGAATACCAGTATACAAGGTGGGGACGACAAAAAATTTAAATACTGGTACCTAATACTAGTTCATAAGAATATTTTGATCAAATAAATCCTATAAACGAAATTTAAAAAATAAACAGATATTATACTAAAAAACATATATAAATGTAACCAAAATAAAACACCACAATGAAATATTGGTTTTCTAACTTGTGAGAAGAGCGGCAACTTGTGGCGTCATAATTTAATATTATTAATGCTCAATAAAAACAATTACACCAAATTATCAAATCCTACCATGATCATTTTTTGTGCTATTGCCATCCCCACCCTGTATAACATGGAGCGACTGCCTATCTTCGACCCAGCTACTGGATAACACGATACCCATTGGTAAGACTTTGGTGACTACCCATAACGACTGCCAAAGATCTACAAATGACAGCCGGGACCAACGGCTTTACGTGCTTTCCGAGGCACGGAGGGCTCTTAGTATGAAGTGGATGGCCACCCATCCCCGTGCCGGCCCTGGTAGGTAACCGTAACTAAACCATTGTTCGATTGGCCCGTACGGTTTTTGCTTAGCCACGAGCTCCTCCATCCGTGAAATGATCATCCATTCATCTAAGAGTTCCATGACTAACTGATGACAAAAAATCTGTCAAGCTCCTGCTGCCTTTTGCCCGCTTCTTGTGAGTTACTGTGATTGGTTTATTGAATTAGTAACAGCCGCTTAAAGGCGCCTTTTGTAACATTAATTTATTTTGTGTCGGTTTTCGTTTGAGAAATCGAGGATTTGATTTTCCACACACTGTCTCAACTGTCTGTCATCTAAATAATTTTTTGTACTTGTTTTTTGTCATCAGCCTTCGTCTGTCCAGAAGCCAAATATTGGTTGCTCATCATTGTTTAACTATTGTGTCTCCTAATTGACAGTTGAGCTCATAGTCATGGAACTTTATCAAGTGAGTCAAGTTCAGGTTGGTGGAGATCAACCTTGTAGGAGATTCAGGCTTTTTAAGTTTGGACGGGTCTTGGCCTAGCCGCCTTCTTGGGTAGAGGAAATCTTATTTTATATTTAGGTAGGCAGTATGCAGAAAATGTAGATAGTTACCGTAGGACGGTAGAAAGCAGGACAACATCAAGATTAATTTGTGATTTTTCAGGGGTGGACCCAAATGCTTTTGAGGGCTTGAGCCTTGAACCTTTCGACTCAGTAGCTTACCCAAGGTAACGTGCATACAGTACTCCCTTAGTTACCTTTTTTTTATTGGATTAAAGGGCTTTGTCGTTTAGCGACCACATAGCCCAGTACAGAAATCTTACAAATTTGTGACTTAAACAATCAAACAAATAAAAATGGCGGTTTGACAGCTTATGTAGGTATAGAACATAATTATGTCAAACCGCTATTTTTATTCCTCAGATAAAAGTTATCTGACTATTGAAAAATCTGCCCTAATTCATACAGCTGTTTAGCATTCTCGGATATTGGGCAAGCGAGAATTGAGTTACAAAAACCAATATCAAAAAGTTTACAGTGCCCAAAAACATTGATCCTCTTATTTTCATTCCGGACACACTCCATCAGGATATGAAAGACATCATCAACCACTCCACAGTCAACTCCCTTACCTGAAACGTAAATAGCTCCGAAGTTATAACATAGGGCACCGGCTGGTACCCTGCAGCATCCGCGAAGATGCACAGGCACATGGCGAGGACTGGCAACCAGCCAGGGAGCCAAATGTTCATGGATGTGATGTAGAACCATGCGCCTAACGCCAGCATTGATACTCCTGTTGCTAGGGAGGTGCCGGCAAGCAGCCACTGGAAAAAGAAAGAAAAGGTTTTATTTCTTGACGACACGGTTGGTGCAGTGGTTAAGCGATTGACCGGTTCGAATCCCGCTCAGGTTAAATATTTGTGTGATGAGCACTTGTGTTTGCCTTGTGTTTGGCTGTTGACTTGTTGTTTATCTATATACTTACGTATATATTTATGTCTATGTGTATGTATATCAGCTACCTGACACCCACAGTACAGGATCACAATCCCATTTTTACCCGTGGGTGTCGTAGAAGGCGACAGAGGGATATTGACCAGAGCATGGGCAGCAGCGTCCTTCTGAGTACCGTAATACCTATTGCGATCGCCATTACGGCTGAACCCCCCTTGGGGGAGACCTATGCCCAGCGTCTAAAGGTTGACATGATGATTATGATGACTTTGCTAGATTTGAGAGATTTTACTCGTTTTTACGGAATAAAGCTCAAATATTAACATGAATGGTGATGTTAGATTAGTATCAACAAATGCACATAAACAACTAGGTAGTATTACATACAGATTCTTAGAACCATTGTTAACGCGTTCGTCGGAGTCACAACATTGCCACTCGCCTCGTGTTCGGGAGCCATCGTAAAGTTTGAATCGTCCTGTACTTATGTACTCTGATTACATAAATTCCGACTGCCGAGCGATGTAATGACCTATAGTGGTAATTACATGGAGAGCCTACATTTGTTCGTCTTCGTACGTAATGTTCGTACTCGGCAGTGAGAACAGACAGGGCGAGTTTTAAACTTCAATTTGTACTGAAAATGAAACAGCGCCGTCTAGTGGCAGCATTAGGAATCAAAATTATTCATTAAACCAAGAGTTTGTTTGCTACTTTGTTTGAACGCGTTAATATCCGAAACTTTTGGTGCGATACTGAAAATTCTCTAAAAGGAAGGCTCGTCGTTATCCCTAAATCCTAAAGGACATTATATTTTATGAAAAAATAAGCATTTATTTGTATAGCCTACAGTAGGCCTAGCCAAGTTAAAAACGTTTCGTATCGTATCTTTTTCTACAATAAATTAACGCCTCGTCCTAATCCATTTTTAATTTTCGGTCACGTGACTTATCGATGAGATGACGTTATTCACATACATTTGATTAGTTTTCTTTTAGCGTTATCGATAGTAGATTGTCAATTTGGGTAATTTGGCTAGGGCCCCAGGTAGTTTGTTTCGGGTCTGGCTGTTTGTGTATGTGAGTTTAAACGTTTGTAAACGCACCGACACGGCTCAGGAGAAATTTCGAGAGTGTAGCAATGTTTTAAAAGATAAAATCTTACCTTTCTCCCAGTCTGTTCCACAATACAGCTAGCCACAATACTGCCGAGCAGCTGGATAACTCCCACGACTATCGTCTGCTTGTTCGGAGATAACTTCAGACTGATGGACTCCGAAGCCTTCTCGAAAATAGAGCCAGCGTACATGAGGACTACCAGGTAGCCACACGTCTCCTGGGACAGCATCACGTTGAGAGAGATCCGGAATGCTTTGAATGTTGTCTTGTCTTTTACTGTAAGTAGAAATATTTTGTAAAGGTTACTTACTTGCGAGCTCAGATTATGAAACAAACGGCAGATAGACCATGCGGAACACTGAGAGTGAAGCCACAAAAGCAAATACAAATTCAAAAAGCTTGCGTGTATAAAAATGTAATTCTCCGACCGACTTTCGGTTACAACAGCGGCCAATCTCAATGGAGATTAGCCTTTTTTTTTTTTTTTTTTTTTTTTCTGAATGGCATCTCGCGGTTCAACCTGAGGGTTGGTTACTGCTTAACCGGACAATCCTGTGGTGCCTTAAAAGTGACTTTTAGGGCCTCCAGCCAGGGCAAAAACTTATAAACTAAGTGACTACGCTAAGGGCACCCCCTGTGGGGTCCGAGCCTCGGCTTAGGGCGTCACTGAGAGAGGGCAGCAAAGGGACAGGCTGGATCGGGTCTCCATTAATTAGGGGCTATTTTAAAGCTAAGGGCTCAGCGACGCGGGCTGGCGCTAGCAAGGGTCGGAGGGGGGCGTTACGGGGTCGTCGCGAGGGACCTCGGCGGCGAGGTCGGAATGAAAGGAGATCAGCCAAGTACGCAGAAGATATTATAGTGCACAAGCGTGTGCGCAAACACAGGTGCACTCCCTCTTCCTTCAATCTCATAGTCCGGTGGGACGGCAATCCGACACGACCAGAGAGAGATTAAGCGCAAGACCAACGGCTTTACGTTCTTTCCAAGACACGGGGATGTTACACCGCCAACTTCCAAACTCCGGGCTGTTACTGAGAAATTCTTAATCGAAAAACCCAATAACACTTTCGCCCGATCTGGGAATCGGACCCCTCGCTCAGCAGTCGCGCTTGCCGCCACAAGACCAACGAGACAGTTGTTACTTGAGGATACTTGCGTACTGTAGTTTGCAAAGCTGCTTAGGCAAAAGGCGTGGATTTATATCAACAGGGTGCCCATCACAATTGATGGTGGTGTCCGTACACTCGAAAAAGGAGATACGTTACGGTCAACGTATCTTGTCGAGTCTGAAGTTAGCTGTTTAGCTGCACAGTGACACTTTTAGGAACGAAACTGTCTAGCGCAGCTAATCGGCTAACTTCAGACTCGCCTAGATACGTCGACCGTATTGTACGTGACCAGCAGTGCTATTCTGTTACAATCTCCCTCAGTGAACACCTAGGTGAAGTGAGCTGTCATCCGTCACAACGAGCGTCGCTAGAGTTTACAAAGCGCTACAATCGGATGACAATAGCACTGCCAGAATAGACATATAGATTCGTCTGGAATAGTAGTTTTCTTAGAAAACAATGAACGTGTTCGACGCAGCTAAACAGCTAACTTCAGACTCGACAAGATACGTTGACCGTAACGTATCTCCTTTTTCGAGTGTACGGACACCACCATCAATTGTGATGGGTACCCTTATTTTCCTGTCAATCCTTACTTATTTAATAAGATATGCTTGAACTCTGGGTCCGAACATAGGCTACTTTTTAATCCGCGTTTTCGCCAGCATCCGCATTAGTTGACATTTTATGCGGATGAAGTCGCGGGCAAATGCAAAATATGAAAACATTAATAATTTCTAACAAAACTTCATCTATCTGACGACCCTAGATATCCCTTTTGTTGACCATTTAGACAAGCATTATAAAAATAAACTTTATAATTTGTGGTTTAGAAGGCTACTAGCACACCTGCGAGACTCTATACAAAAATACGAAACGATGTAATTACCTACACTACTACCAAAATTACGGACTGTACAAATACGTGCGTGTGTGTGCGTGTCTACGCGCCGCTTGAACTAAAAGCAGTTCCCAGAGCAGTCGTTCGACGCGGGACGAGGTGAGGAACAGTTTCGGAGGGAGGCGGAGCGTAATGCTACTGTACGGTAGTACTAATATTTGTACTGTGCTACTAGTTAGGGCTTTGGTATAATACAGTTGAACGTAATTCTCAGTATTCTGTTTTTAAAATAGATTATGTAGGTATTCTCCAAGAATTTGGGTTAGCCCCAAAGTCCGTCTACCAGCCAATACAAAGATAATAATAACAAAAGTTTACTAATTTGACCTCTGCCTCTTTTTAGCATTTATCGCACGCGAAGAATATAATTGTTTTGTTGGAATTCGAACTTGGGGATTTCTGACCAATAAAATAATATTCTTGGAATTAACGTAACGAAAATTTTATCGATTAGAAATATCAAAGTATAAACATTGTTTTCGGCTAAGTTAAAGCCGTACAGATCGATCGGTCAAAGGGTAAGCTACGCTAGCCGCGGTCGGTCTGTAGATGGGTAACCATCCCTTTCATACCGAGTTCCCTCCGTCGGAAAGCACGTAAAGCCGTTGGTCCCGGCTGTCATTTGTAGATCTTTAGCAGTTGATATGGGTAGTCAGAAACCAGAAAGTCTGACAACCACTCTTACCAAGGGGTACCGTGTTACCCAGTAACTGGGTTGTGGAGGTCCGATAAGCAGTCGCTCCATGTAGAAGACTGGTATTTAGCTGCATCCGGTTAGACTGGAAGCCGACCCCGATATAGTTGGGAAAAGGCCAGGCAGATGATGGATTTTATTATATCAATTCAATTATAGCATTTATAGCTATGTGGTGCCGCCCGCAAATAGCATCACCCTTTTTTTACCCATGGGTGTCGTAGAATGCGACAGAGGGATATAAATCAGAGGATGAGCAGCAACGTCCTTCTGAGTACCATAACACCTACTGCAATTGCCAACATGCATCGGCCAAGCATGGCGATTACGGCGAAACCCGCCCTTGGGGGAGGCCTATGCCCAGCACTGGGCGTCTAAAGGTTGAAATGACATGATGAATTATATCAATGAGTGATAAGTACTTGTGCTTGTCGTATAATATTTGTTGTATATAATTCAAATACGAAAATCGAATTCGAATACTTTAGCGTAAAAGTACATACTCGTGCTATATTCATTTATAACGTTTTTTTTTGCACACACATACAGGTTTTGAAAATGGAACAGCAGCTTCTACCGTTAAAATACTGGTTTTGGGCTAATTAAAAGTGTTTTGTTTTCATTGTGTTATGATGGTTTGTGAATTTTATAAAAATACGATAAATTGACGACGTACCGTACAATTCAAAATAATACACAGAAATTCATACGTAACCCAAAACCTTAAGGGTAGGTAAATAGAAAATACGAATTTTTGTGATATCATTTTGAAATTAGGTTAAGAAAATTCTAGTTAATCACAAACCTAAATACCCCTTTTCCTATAGATCTATAAAATTAGACTAAACTTTTACTTAAAACCGCGCTGACCGTAGGTACAGTTTTATTAATATTCCGTTTAATTATTTATATACACAAAGGTAACACCTACTGCGATCGCCAACATGCATCGGCCAAGCATGGAGATTACGGGTGAACCCCCCCTTGGGGGAGACCTATGCTCAGCAGTTGACATGATGATGATGACGATGATGATGATACACAAAGGTACAAAGGCTGACGACATCCACGGCTGACGTCGTTTCCTTCCTTATAGCAAAGAAATTGTTAATATGGGTTCTCCTGTCTTTAACATAATCTTACTTGTTTACATATCTAGTTAGGTATTAGTAATATTTAACGAACCTCCTAAGACACCGACATAAATTTAAGGCCCTGCGCAAACGTAGACACATTTTGTTACCGATACGAGACACCATTGGTCGCCAGTCCAGTGACAAGAACCGGTTGCTACTATTGTAATTACCGGCACGTAAGTTGGCAAGAAATTGTGTAGTGGGGGGAGTTCGCGCATGTAAAAATGTATGAAATTATGCGTGCGCGATCTTCCCCCATTACAAAATCTCTTGCCAACTTACGTGCCGGTAAATGTACTGGACACATTCGGTGCTACTGGACACATTTGCTGTGTTACTACTTCTGGACTCTGGTAACAATTCGGTGTTTGTCTTCTGAACATTCCGTCAGTATCCTGTGTTTGACACAGGCAACGAATGTGTGCAACAACTTTTTTACTAAACAAATTGTACGAATTTGTTTAGAAATTGATTACTGTTGCTTGTGCTCTGTTAGAAACATTTCAGTGGTGCCAATTCTGTTATGCAAGAGCTAAACTTATTTTACGCTGTTATATCTCGTTCTCTCCAATAGAACAAGAAAGAGACAGAATAAGAGCTGTCAATTTATGTTGATCTAAAATGTTCATACAATTATAGTTGTCATTTCAGAACGTATAGATAAAAAACACGGCGAAGTTCAAGGAAAAAACTAATTTGACATCTCTAACTTAGTTCTCACCTGTCGCTGTCCTTTTCTTCTGCTGCCTGGTAGTAAGAGATGCCAATTGTCTTATTTTAGTTTAGTTTGTGAACAAGAGAACCGGCATCATTGTCTATTTGTTAACATCAAACACTTTTGTGATCTTAATTCTAATTGATAGTGACTGTCAATTAGAATTAAGTAGCAACCGCGTCACTGATTGCCGATCACAAAAGTGTCTCTCATAGAAGTCTCTTTTATAAATTAATTATTAATTATATAAAAATAAATATTCACTGTCGGTTGCTAGTTGCTTGTGTTAAACACAGGACACTAAAGTGTCTACGTTTGTGCAGCGCCTAAGTTTCCCAGGTAAGCGCCAGGGAAAACCCAGACCATTTCTAAACCAGTTGGACACCGTTAAGATTTGCAAAGGTAGGTACAGCCAACACATAATATCTTGAAGTAAATGAAATATTGCGATGTCGGAAACAGTATGATGCATGAGGTTTTAAACAAAGATCGATTATCTTGCTAGGGCCAATTGGGTTTGCCAATAATAAATCAATGATGTCTTTCTGTCTGTCTGATACAAGGTTTAAGACATGGTCACGATTTATGTAAAAGCGCGAAAATGCGTTTTCGCGCTTTTACATAAATCGTGAGGTTTGGAGTGAAAGGGGGAAGTATATATATGGAGTCATACTGGACACGTTTTTACTCTGGATTTGATGTTCAAGTAAATGGAGCAAGGAGGATTTTTGCAACAATAAAAAATGTATAACATCTGGACCTGATCTGTGAGTTCGACGCAAATACACCCTTATTACAATGTCTAAGGACTGCTGTCCCTACAATTGTCTTGCCACTGTCTACCCGTCACAATGCGGTTTCTATCAATCTGAACTCTTGAGTTCAATTGTTTTATTAACTTTTAACACCTGTTACAACAACCCCTTTTTATTTATAACCAAATGATATACACGAATGATTGTAAAAGTATCTTTTATAAGAGTAAGTATGGAGTTCCTTGCCTATACTTCGTCTCCATACGAAAGTACCGTTTGAAAGGGGCAAATATATTTAATTGAATGACATTCAGAAGCGCATTTTAATGGTCTAATTTCAAATACAATATTGACCTTGACTTTGACCTTTTCATTCGTTAACCAACAGATCAACAAAACAACCAGTTTATAAAGAGCCTCGCTTAATTTAATTGCAACTAGTTGATGCGACTTCATCCTTACATCAGTGAAAGTCCTGTCAAAATCGGTCGTTCAAGAGATTAGCCGGAACAAACAGACATACAGACAAAAAATATAGAAACTGTTAGTTCAGCATTACAAACAAACACTTCAATTTTATTTATTACTAGCACCCGGGCCCGGTTTCGCATGGGTCTATATAGCCTTCCTCGATAAATGGACTATCCAATACAAAAATAATTTTTCAATTCGAACCAGGAGATCCTGAGATTAGCGCGTTCAACCAAACAAACAAACTCTTCAGCTTTATAATATTAGTATAGATTATGTATAGAAGATGAAATATTATGCGGCCAGAAATTATAAATGACTACACGCCTCACTGCAGAACGTGAATGTACCCTTTTGAAATTATTCGAGTGTGCTTTGATTGGTATCAGGTTCCCAGTGCACAGGATGTTGATTTTCCTGTTGCATCACATAGTCTTGGTTCAGTGGTTAACCGTTGTTGTCTTCTGTATTATGTAAGAGTACCTACCTGGCCTTGTATTCATTACGGATCGGTTATAAGATCTTAACTAAGACGCCACTGACACCACTGATCAATTGATATACTTTTTATGAGCTGTCAAATTGCCATTTTCCCATAGATATTTTAGGGCAATGTAAACTTATTAGGTACGTCACTTCTAGTTAGACGTTTTTCAAAGTTAAGTTTTTTTTCCCGACATGGCATCTCGCAGCAACCTATAGGTTGAGGCTGCTTTACCGGACATTCCTTTGGTGCCTTAACTATTAACGTACCGATGTTATGCCATTTTTTCGGAAACTCGAAGTTTGGGTATTGTTACCACACCAACGTATTGTGCTAGGGGCCATTATAATATTTATTTTTACCAATTTTTATTGAATATCGCGGAAGTGTTTACGGCTCACAGAATTGGTCGAAACTGAATCAAAATTGTTGAGTGGTTACCGTATCAGATCTACAAGTCTGATGTGTTGACAGACATCGGTCGCCTGTTATTAGGCGTCTAGGGGTTATAAAATGTTTTTTAGGGCCTCCAGCCAGGACAAAAAACTTATAAACTAAGTGACCACTCGCTAAGGGCACGGGCGGGCGGGGTACGAGCCTCGGCATAGGGCATCACTGGGGGAGGGCAGCAAAGGGACAGACTGGATCGGGTCTCCATTCATTAGGGGCTATTTAAAAGCTATAAGCTCTGCGACGCGGGCTGGCGCTAGCAAGGGTCGGGGGGGCGTTATGGGGACGTCGCGAAGGACCTCGGCGGCGAGGTCGGAATGACCACAGTAAAGATATCTATCTTTACTGTGGAATGACGGCGATTTGTTTTTGTGGTTCACTAATGTACTATTCAAAGCTAGGTACTACAAATCTAATTTTATAGTAAACTAGTAGCCCGCCCCTGCTTCGCACGGGTGTAAGGTCAAACCTTTTCCTGGCAATACCGAACATAACAAAATGATAATTATCCAATTTGGTGCAGTTATTCGGAAGTTATGCGCGTACAGACATTTCGGCGGCTTTGTTTTCTATATAAGGAAGGATTTAAAATTAATCAGTTTTCAGTGCAATCAACTGTTTTCTTACAGAAATTCTGTCAACAGAAAAAAAAACAACTAACTGAATAATGTCATCTACCCAATTGCAACATGAATCTAAAGCGTGAAACGTATTTAGAACATAACTCCATCCCTGTCAAATTATTTGAAATTGACAGAGGCAGAATAATAAATGTATTTTAAATACGTTCGGCGCCAAAAGTGTTCAGTGATCCATGTTACAACTGGGTCTAAGTATTGATGTTAGTAGTGATTCGTTACAGAGATTAAAAAATCTTTGGCCATGCTCAATTTTTTACATTTGACGGTAAACGAACCACGGCCCAATAAATGTTAATGGTTACCGTCGCCTTTAATAGACATCTGTAAAATCAGAGGCCTTACAGATTCGTATATCATTCATTATTCGAATATCAGACTTTTTGGTAACTGTAGTAACTGGGTTGTGGAGATCAGATATGCAGTTGCTCCATGTAAAACCCTTTTATTCAGACTGGAAGCCGACCCCAACATAGGGAAAAGATCAGAGCATTGGGAAAAGACTAGGCAGATGATTAATATTATATTCTTTTGAATAGTCAATAAGCCTTCTGTAATATGCTTTTTTTTGCTCGGTGGAAATCCTCATGGACTTCTTCCATCTTGGGGGTGACGTACGGGCATGCTGGACTCTTACCGGCTAAAACCCCGTGATGTTCCACTTCTGCCTATGAACGGGGGTGCGCGATTAGCATAAGCGTTCACCGTTCCCGTCTGTAATATACTTAAATAAAGAATATACCAAGGCTTCAAAGTCAAAAAAAGTCAAAGTCAAATCCTTTATTTCAATTAGACCATTTTAAGGCACTTTTGAACGTCAAATAAGAAAAAAAAATTGATTCTAAGTGGATTGATTGGTGCTAGGCTAGGTTCATCCTAAGTACAGCCTGTGTTTCCGTCGCGTGCCACAAGTTATTATTACTTGACGGTAAATATATCTTAGCGAGTGAGAGTAATTCTTGGAACCAAGGTAGGTACCTCAAGAGGGCAGGATCCTACTATGGACACGTCATCTAAGAACCGGCTTTTGTAAATTGCGGGGAGTTTTTATTAATTTTGAGCGTATGCAACTTAGGATGAGTCATGTTTGGAATGTTGGCTACAGACGAATTTCGGTCACGGTGGCCAATGTCATTGGGGACTAGCTTAGTATGCAAGAAAATATATTATAGTGTACAGTCACCAAAAGAGATAAGTATCCATGTTGCCGGGAATAGATAAAGTTTACTTAGAAAGCAATGGAGGCTTTCAAATGAATTTAATTAAATTACTGAACTGTTTATTCTCTATTCATTGTACTTTATTTTATTCATAAACACACATCGGTTTCTATACTCCGTTCACAATAAGATTAGACATATAGGTACACAAACCTTTTTTACAGTCCATTCAACCGATTTTGACATAAATTGCGTTGGTGGCATGACAAATGGCAGCTGCAAAAAACAGTTGTTATTGTAACCACTTTTTTGCCTCTAATTTCATCCTTAAGCCTACGGAATAGAAGTCAAAATCGGTTGAAGGGACTGTAAAAAAGGTTTGTGTTAATGTCTAATCTTATTGTAAACGGAGTATAAGTAAACTTCAACTATTCCCGGCGACATGGATATTTATCGCTTTTGGTGACCGTACATGTGTGCAAACACAGGTTACCAGTTAGTCTCGTCTGACAATCAGTCTTACTAAGGGGTATCTTGTTACTCAGTGTCTAAGTTGTGGAATTTAGACAGGCAGTCGCTCCATGTAAAACACTGGTATTTATCTGCATCCGATTAGACTGAAAACCGACCCGAAGGGCTCATACATACGAGCGGCATGTTGCCAACGTCAGCAGAGGTAATTGCAGCCGTCGTCGTCGTCGTTTGGAGTTTGGATATCGAGGGCTGCCGTCGACGCATCGACGGCTACCGCTGACGCGTGTCGACGGCTGCAGTTACCTCTGACGTTGGCTTCATGCCGCTCGTGTGTAAGAGTCCTAACGTAGTTGCGAAAAGGCTAGACAGCCTAGCCTAGATGATGCGAGCAAACAGTCGCAGGTGCACTCGTTCTTTCCTCGCTTTCATAGTCCGATGGGACAGCAATGTAAAACTAACGGCTTCATATGATTTAGTAGTTATTCGAGTTTTCGTAAACTGTCCTTACAGTTTTATTTTGACATATTTCCTAAAGATGTGTTAAGGCTTCGTTTAAACACGTACGTTGCAATACGATTAATTATGAGATAAATGCGTCATTCACAATATTAAATAGTGAACCGGGAACTTTTTGCGGTTTACACTTTTCTTGGGATGCAATTAAATACATCGTAAATGTCCTGTGGTTTTCCGTAAATACTGCTTTTGAATTTTTTCATATTGATGTCATAGATTTTGAATCATGAAATGTTTGCAGATGGAACGAGCAGACAAGTTTTAGAGTGGAGACCACGTTTGGGCAAGCGTAGTTTGGGACGCCCTGCGGTACGATGGCAATGGTCTGACGATTTGAAAAATGTTGCTGGCAGCCCGGATGGATGTTTGTTGCTCAAGACCCGGTTGGCAATGCTGACAGCAGCAAGTTTTTTATTAACCGACTTCAAAAAGGAGGAGGTTATCAATTTGAATATTTATATATATAGGGTGACTGGTAATTAGTGTACGATACTTAAACACGTGATTGTGTTCAGGATAACAAACAACTTTCCCAAAGAAAAAAAGTTTTTTATACTGGTTCACTTTTATAACACAACAGCCGTATGAAATTCACGCGCGCGCACACCTGTGATCTAAAGTGAACCAGTACAAAAAACTTTTTTTCTTTGAGAAAGTTGTTTGTTATCATGAACACAATCACGTGTTTAAGTATCGTACACTAATTACCAGTCGCCCTATATATATTTTTATGTATGTTCGGGCATAACTCTGTCATATATTTCAAATTATTTTTTTTTCGAAAGGGGTTTATCCCCAAATGGTCCCATATAAATTTTACCAAAATTGGTACAGCCTTTTTTAAGAAAATCAACAAATTCCCAAAAAAATTACTTAGACGACGTTTTAGTTTCTTCAATCTTTGGAGGATTTTCAATCTCTTTTACCTGTGTCGCCGTTTCGTAATGGATTTGAATGTTAAGGTAACACTAAAAAGCGAAAAATAAAAAGTAATAAAAAAAAAAAGAAAACCGCCTTCAAAAACTAAAAAGTGATAGGTAAATAACTTTAGCACAGAACACATTACTTTACTTTCGGAAGTCGGTGGCGGTGGCTTTGTGTTTGTTGTTTTGTATTGTTGTTAAGTTTTTTGTTTTATGAAAACTTATCAATAAAAAAGCTTTGCAAATTCTGGTCAGATAGTGTACCACGTATAACTTAAATGCTGTTTTTTTACAAGACACCTGCTTACCTATACTCCTCCAGGTGGCTTTCTTCATACTTCTGGCAAGTTCCTCTTCCCTCTCCAGCTGCTGTATAGCTTCCTCCAGGTCTTTGTCGTCTGTCGTGGTGTTTCGAAGCCACGCTAGTGCTGCACGAGCCTCCTGCAAGGACATTAAGGATTTAATTTTAATCTTTGTTTGTTGTTGTGTGTGTAGTGGGGAAAGGGGCAATAATAGACTTTTTATGTATTGAAAATTTAATTTATGAAAAGAACGAATAGAAGTCGTAAAGTTATGTCAATTGTAAGTTGTTTTGTACCACGAAGCAACTGTTATACTTACTTCGTGGTCTGTACCTATTTTATGCGCAACGAGTAAAAGATGATTAGTCTCGCAGGCACGGGAGTAAAAGGATGACGCAAATTAGCTCTATCATAAAATATTATAGAGCTATGAAAGTCCCGACTTCTTTATTTCATTATTTCACTAAAACAGTTTAGGGATTTGATAAAATCACTAACTTTCATCAGGGAAATAACCCAACAGAGTATTGATATTGTATCATGGGCCGCCTACAGTGACACGATATTAATATTATTTCGTAGGCCGGTGGAACATACAAATGATGAAAGTTACTTCAACTTTATAAAAACCTTCTCGTCGCTTGGCTTCGCTGGAGTCGAGTAATAAATAAATACACTATTTTATACTTACAAGAAAAATATATTCCCAAAATCTCACCTTAATTTTGCCCTGTTTAACTAAAAACACAGGGGTTTCCGGCATTGCAATGAAGGCAACCAGGAATACCGCCGGCACAGCAGCACAGAGCCACAACACGGCACTGAAGGACAGTAGGTCTCCTGCCACGTAGACTACCAGGTAGCCTAGGTTCTGCGATAGGATGAACAGGGAGCCTAGCGCGCCTCGAATGTTGTCTGATGCGATCTGTGAATAAAATTGGTCTGGTTATATTCATCTGAAATAAATAAAATTGAAGTGTCTGTTTGTATTGTTAACATTTTTATTCAGCTTTTTACTGAATGCATTTAAATGTTTCCAAGGTACAATCAATAGCAAAAGTAGATGATCTGTGTGTGATGAAGATGTGTGTGACAATCACATACTTTTAAATCACTTCGACGCCACACAATTCTGACGCGAACTCCGTTCATTAGTATTGAATTTCTGATTTTGATCATCTACTTCTGCTGTTGACTGTACTAATAAAAAAATATCTTGGTATTGTCTGTCTGTTTATTCCGGCTAATCTCCGAAACGGCTGGTCCGATTTAGACAAAACTTTTACTGGCCGATAGCTGATGTTATCAGGAGAAAAAACGTATTAGAAAAATAATTTGGGTTCTGTGTAAAAAAAATAAAACCCCACAGATACAGAAATTTACGCGGACGAATCGCGGATTTTAAGTAGTTAAATATCCAATAAATAATTAGAGTTAGTTCTACCAAATAATCACTGTCTCACATTTATTAACAACATTTTTAAATAACATTAATTAACAGTAATTATAAAGTGTAAAGACAAAAAAGGCACCGCATGAAGCTCGACGAGTCCCAGAAAAACGATTTAACTGTCCCGGAACGAAATTAATCGGAAAATAACAGCGGAGGAGTTAAGAAAAATACGTATTCCATTTCTCTCCGTATCAAGCAGGAGACAGAACAGAACTGGGCCAATAGGCATAAAGGGACGTTTACAACTGGGAGAAGCCCAGTTGCTAAGCACCACGGATTACAATTAACATAATTAAAGGATCCTCACATTTGATCCCAATCATAGGTGTGGCAGAAACGCTTGAACGCACGGAATTTAGTTCTAGTTTTTTCAAGGTCCGCATAAACAGCACCGGATGTAACCTGTACATTATTTAATACTAGTATTTAGTTGTTTTTACCAAGGAATATACTACCGTTAGATATGATGTGCAGATGTGTAGAATATTGACGCAAAGGCGAAGCATTTCTGAAGGAAATTTGCGAAACTAAGACCTAAAACGCACTTGCGGCTGGCTGCAATGCGGTGTAGGTACCGTTGCGGTAGGCCGCATTTAAATTTTTATATGAAACTGCATGATATCAACGCTAGTCGTCATTCGCTCCGGTTGTCTTGGAGCAGTAACGGGCCGCACATCTTTTGTTATGAATTTCTAATTGCTGTCGCATATAGCCATCAGTATAATGGAAAAGACATGCTTGTAATTGACGACGACATGCGGTGGACCTAGACCTAGAACAGGGACGATACGGTTAGCCGGAATACGGCGTGACTGACGGAGACTTGGTTGACTGGTAGAGAATGCCTAAGGGTGTTACTACACCAATCGATCGATCATCGATCGATGCCATCGGTCGACGTCGATCGACGTCAATCGATTGGTGTGGTAGCTTTAATTGATCGACGGATACCGGTAGACTAACATCGATCGATTGTCGGCCGACGTCGATCGATTAACCCCGGCTATATTCCATTAGTTTCTTTCGAAATGTATTTACAAGTGGCCAGTTCGATATTGCTCGTACTATTATTACGGAGACGCAAACGCAGAAGACACATAAACACAAGCAGGCCAGGTAGTTATTTAGCGCGCGGGGCACAGACGGGCATCAAGTGCTAATGGGGCGCGGACGGCGGACGGTGCGGCTAATCAAGCAACTCGATCGACGTCGACTAATCCATTCTGCCATCGATCGATGCCGTCGATCGACGATTGATCGATTGGTCTGGTAGAAACTATCGATCGACGTCGACTAATCCATTCTGCCATCGATCGATGCCGTCGATCGACGATTGATCGATTGGTCTGGTAGAAACTATCGATCGACGTCGACTAATCCATTCTGCCATCGATCGATGCCGTCGATCGACGATTGATCGATTGGTCTGGTAGAAACTATCGATCGACGTCGACTAATCCATTCTGCCATCGATCGATGCCGTCGATCGGCGATCGATCGATTGGTCTGGTAACACCCTTAGGCATTAAGTCCGCCTTGGTACCTTTGTGCATGAAGTGTAAATAAATAAATAAATAATATACTGCGGCCAACCGCAAGTGCGTTGTAGGTCTTACAGTCGCCTATCGTTGTCATTGTCAATCATCATCATCAAGTAAACCTTTAGACGCCCACTGCTGGGAATCGGTCTCCCCCAAGGGGGGTTCAGCCGTAATCTGCTTGCTTGGCCGATGCATGTTGGCAATCGCAGTAGGTGTTATAGTACTCAGAAGGACGCTGCTACCCATCCCCTGGTCAATATCCCTCTGTCGCCTTTTACGACACGTACAGTACAGCTGACGTATCTTGGCGGTCCTGAAGTTAGCTGTTTGGCTGCGCAATGGATATTTTAGGAACGAAATTGTCTACTGCGCAGCTAATCGGCTAACTTCAGGACCGCCAAGATACGTCGGCCGTACTGTACGGGTCGAAATGGGGTGGTGCTATATTCGCGGCCGGCACCACACAGCTGTATGTCATTGTCAATAATACCTAAGGTAAATATATTCCTATCACGTGTTTCCTCCATCACTCTTTGCTTTCCTAGAAAGTCACAAACAGCAATATGTCACTCTCCTCCGTCTTTCACTCTAAAACTACTCGATTATGCTGTTATTTATTTTCCTGATGACTGTATTTCTATGACGTAAGTAGGTGTGAGCAACGACAAACACCATTGGGAATTATCTTACTACGTGCGTAGTATGAATGATCAATTTCAGGTAACAATAGCAGGATTCTCCCGAAAGTGTTAAGGAAATACCGATTTTTTTATACCATGAATTATAGTAAAACTGTCAGGTAATCGGTCTTTTTGAGTAAATAAAATGACGCTGGAAATCCTTCTCTGTTTGACAAAACTTAATTTTGCATAATTATGCTGCTATTCTTTACGTCCGACACCACACGGACGATATCCATCCCATATCTTCCCGTGGGTGTCGTAAGAGGCGACTAAGGGACTTAACAGAAAATGGACAGCAGCGTTATCTGTGCCTTTGGTTACAAAGGTAGTATGGTTGTTAAACCATACTGCGATCGCCAATCCGCCTACCAAGCGTGGCGATTATGGCAAAACCCCCCCTTGGGGAGGCCTATGTCCAGCAGTGGACGTCTTTCGGCTGAAATGATGATGATGATGATGATAATTATGGTACAACAATTATCATCTGCCCAGGTATGTTGGGGTCGGTTTCCAGTCTAACCGGACGCAGCTGAATACCAGCGTTTTATGGAACTGTGTTCATATACAAAAATTGTCCCCGTGATGGAATCTTACAGTATTGTCAGATGCCATAACATAGCTTATGGTACCTGACAATAGTGTACTTACACTTGAAATTTTTCCATCACTTATGGTATAATTGATTTCCACCCTCTTTTGGGGCATTTACAGATAGTGTTAGGTAGGTACGCATGTGGACCATGACACAGTGACCCAGTCAGCATAGAAAACTCCATTAAATATGGAGTTTACTAACAACATTGATAGCTTAATACCTATTTCTTAAAAAACAATACCTTCAAAAGAATTGTTTTAAATATGTATAAAACAATAGTGTTCTGCCCACAGCAAGAGCGTCGCTAGGACTAGCCAGCTGATGCCCCGGAGGGGGGGGGGGGGGGGGGGCAAGTGATATTATGGTGGATAGGAAAAGTATGAATTTTAAATACTGTGTGTTTGTCTGACCTCGACTGCTTGTCTGGCTTCTGAATACCCATTACTACAGTCAAAGATCAACGGCTTTGCGAGGAGAGTATTAATGCATAATCATAGGAATCTAAAAAACAAATCTAAAAAACAGGAGAAGTGCCAAGGGGGCGTGTCTGTGTCGGCGCGAAAGGCCCGAAGTGTTTGTAGGTACCTACAATGTGCAAATGGCCGTCTCCGCGACCTAGTGTGCTTTAGACCGCGATCGTGACAAAATATAAGAATGCCGTGTTGTTTAGTGGTTTCCTGTAAAAACCAAAACGTAAATAAAAACTTTGTAAATTATGGAATTACTAATCATATTTATGTAGGTACAACTATTTTACTATATTTGTCTTTAAAATCAGGAAAAACAAAACATCGTAAAATATTTCTTGACTTTACTATGTTATTTTTGTTTTCAAATATCACAGCGACTGTACCATTTTTGCAGTAAATAAATTGCTGCTTAACCTATACCCTGTTCACAATAAGATTAGACATTTACAAAAACCTTTTTTACTGTCCATTCAACCGATTTTGACTCAAATTGCGTTGGTAGCATGACAAATGACGACACGGTTGGCGCAGTGGCTGAGCGATCGACTGCTGCGCAGCGTGTTGCGGGTTCGATTCCCGCCCAGGGTAAACATTGGTGTGATGAGCACTTGTGTTTACTTTGTGTCTGGGTGTTGTTTATCTATATATGTATGTATTTACAAAAAAAAAATGTATTTGTGTATGTATATCAGCTGTCTGACATCCATAGTACAGGGTCTCCCTAGTTTGGGGTCAGATGGCCGTGTGTGAAAATGTCCCCACATATTATTATTACATATTATAAATGGCAACTGCAGTAAACAGTTGTTATTGTAACCACTTTTTTGCCTCTAATGTCATCCTTAAGCCTACGGAATAGAAGTCAAAATCGGTTGAAGGGACTGTAAAAAAGGTTTGTGTTTATGTCTAATCTTATTGTGAACAGGGTATAAGTATGTCGCTAAGTGACTGGGACAAGTAATGTATAAATCACAGAACGATACTTCATGTATGCGGACACATCGCATAGTACGGCCGCTGTGCCTCGCGACGAGTTGGTGATGTGCCTGTGTCCTCCCTCCAGGAGGATTATGCATTAATACTCTACAGCGCTTAGATACCTACATAATAATATACATATTAAATATGTTGTGTTCGTTGCGGGATCCAAGACAGTCGAATCGTTTCTCCGGGACTCGTGGAGCTTTATTTTATCGGCGCTTTTCTGGTGGTCGACACTATTGATTCTGGCTTACAGGAGTTACGGTCATTTGGGAATAGTGTGGCGGGCTTGTCCCATTTTAAAATAACAATGTTGTTCAAAATATGCTCTCTTAAGGCGCTAACAAGCGACTTTTACAGATTTTAAACTGACAATCACGTTAAAATGTGTAGTGTAAATGATTTGAAAAAAATATATGTTAAACTAGAACATTCTCTTAATTATTTAGTATGTGAATATTTTTGATGAAGTTCAATTAAATAGTTTAATTAACTTGTGAAGTTGTGTCTGACGTGGACATAACATTGTTAATCACACAAAATCTACCAGGTATATTTTAACGAAATTTTTACTAACTTACAGAGAATTTTATTATCTATCTTTGAGTATACGCCTTTTTTTTAATTAAAGAATACTATCTTTTATTTCAATTTTTCGACTAAACCTTGACAGTCTTTGACAGTGACGCAGCGCATACAATTTTCTGGTCGCTCAAGGTCGCCGGCGTATATCGTCGCCTTAACAAAGCCACAGGGTATAATTGCGTACAACTTACCTCCTTCAAATATAACGGTATGACGACATAGCAGCCTGCGCACGCCAGTCCCGCGACCGCTCGCGATGCAATCAGCGCCCATGGACGGAGAGAAAACAGCGTAATGCTCCAGCTTATCTGTGGGATAACAGTTCATTAGTGATGCTGTCGTATGTCATGCTGGCCTAGTAGTTACAGTTAAACCTGGATTACTGGGACATTAAGGGACTTGCAAATATGTCTTATGTATAGAGGTATTCCACTTACCAGGGTCTCAGATTTTCAAGTTTAAATAAATATCTGTCTCATTTACGGAGGGTTCCATTAATAGAAGTGTGAATAGAGGTTATTTCAGTTCATCATCATCTGCCTAGCCTTTCCCAAGTATATTGGGGTCGAGTTCCAGTCTAACCGGATGCAGCTGAATACCAGGGTTTTACATGGAGCGACTGCCTATCGGACCTCCACAACCCAGTAACTGGGTAACACGATACTTCTTGGTAAGACTAGTTGTCATACTTTCTAGCTTCTGACTATACCCATAACAACTGCCAAAGATCTACAAATGACAGGCGGGACCAACGGCTTTACGTGCTTTCCGAGGCACGGAGGGAACTCGCTATGAAAGGGATGGTCACCCATCCACATATAAATCCACAAAACAATCCAATCGATATGTACGGCTTTAACTTAGCCACGAGCTCCTGATTTGCTCCTGGTTATTTCAGTTATAAGGTGCAATAATTAAATAAAAGAGTTCTAGTAAGAGAGGTAATTAATTTACGTAATCTCAGTTACAGAGGAATACGTCGTTACTTATGTAGGCTGCTGCAAACACAACCTAGCATAATGGGGGATTTAAATGTAAGATCCCACTGACACTCAGTGAGAGTGCTTTGCTCCTGAACAGACTCTGGCCCATTTATAACAGTGCTCAAAGTGTCCCTACAACTGCAGTTGGAGGAGAGGGAGAGGAGAGAGAGGACATGAAAAACGCCACCAATCCCTCAATTAACGTGTCTACCTACTGGCAAAGTCACAGATATAGGGCAAAGAAGAATAAAGTACCATTGATTCGGAAAGAAGAAGAAAAACTATCTCGTTGGCTATATGTGGTCCTACTTTCGATGGGAGGAAAGAGTTATAAGATTTTTTTTAACAAAGAATTTGTTTCTAGCCGCCTCATCTGTATTACTTTTCTATTATTCTTAGCAAGATTAAAATCGCATGCAAACCCAATCTTCTTATTAATGTACTTAATCAGTCATTGATTGATTGCATTTCCTAAGATGATCGGAGTGAACTAACCTAGAACAATAGCTCAGTTTTAATAAACGGCAATTGACCTAGCTGCTAATAAACAATGTTGTATTGTATCGTTAACTAATTCCTACTAGGCCTTATGAGTGATGAATAATTACTACCGCTTTGGTAACCAACGTGATTACTTTGTATTCATTTACTTGCAATAAAATTGTAGTATTATGCTTATTTTCCCAAAAAGTGGTATGGTGTTTATCATGAGAGCTTGTTGTATAAAGGTGTTAGACAAGATTTTCTTTTGTATCAGATGCTTATGCAGTTAAGTGTTCCTTAAAGTAGTGATGTAAACGTTCACATGAACATACGAGCCTTGTAGATAAGTATCTACTATTCAAGACTTAATAAAAAGCAGGACAAACCTTTTTTGCTCTATAGGTATACTTGTTGATTGTTGCTATTTTGTATCTCATTTAATCTATTACCTATGTGTAAGTTTTAAATTTAGCACTATAGGTACTTACCTAGGTCTTTATCAAATAACGATGCACTTTTTTCAGACTAATTCATAAACAACGGTAGGATAAGTGTTTGCTGCTTGGGAAGGTACTATTTTCAGACTAATTCATGAAAAACGATAGGATAAGTGTTTGCTGCTTGGGAAGGTACAAATGCGGTATTAATGCCTTAGCCATCTTCCACCAGTACACCAAGGGTGGTGAAGAGATAACATGGTAAGTGGAAACTACACATACATACTCAAGGTCAAGGATAAAAACTTCTCATAACTTACCACAAGCATCAACGCAGTCAAAAGAGTAGTGCACTTCCTGCCCCACCGATCAGCAAGGTCCCCAACCATGAAGCCACAGAATATGGGGGGCATGAAGGTGATAGCTGCCATCCACGAGATGGTCTCGTCGCTGATTGGCTCCGGGGCCGGACCGTCTGGCGCCTGCAGGATCGGCGTCATCGGGGACTGCCACCCCATCAGCATGCCGAAGTTTAGGGCGGGGATTGTAACTGTAACAAAGAGGAAAGAATATTAGTATGTTTGGTCACTATTTTTTTTTCTGTATGTCATCTCTCACGTGTACGGTCACCAAAGGAGATAAGTATCCATGTCGCCGGAAACAATTGAAGTTTACTTAGAAACCGATAGGTTTTTATGAATAAAATAAAATACAATTTATAGAGAATAAACAGTTCAATGATTTAATAAAATTTCATTTGAAAGCCCCCATTGGTTTCTAAGAAATCTTCAACTATTCCCGACGACATGGATACTTATCTCTTTTGCGTACTGTACCTAGGAGGTTGTTGCTTAACCGGACTAGCCTGTTTTGTTTTAATATTAGGTACTTTTACAGGCAGGGCAAAGACTTATAAACTAAGTGACTACACGCTAAGGTTACCCCATGTGGGGTACGAGCCTTAGCTTAGGGCGTTACTGGGGGAGGGTAGCAAAGGAATTAAGGGACCGGGTTTCTATTTATTCTTGAAAATATAATTATTTTAGTGGAAACGAGGCGGTGTCGTCCCTATATAAACAATGCGCACAATGTACGTCTATAGATCAAAATGTTTTGTTTTTGTAGTGTTGCTGGGTTTAGGTCTACTGGACCCACTTTTGTTTTTCTAATATTTATTAATTCAATGTCATGCATACCTGTTATTTGCATGTTTACTGAAATGCCGATTTTATATGTTACTAGTCGACCCGGCAAACGATGTTTTGCCAAATAAACTTAAAAATGGTCTACTACCTATTCTCAGACCTACCAAATATACCTACACAAAAAGTTTCATAAAAATCGGTCAAGCCGTTTCGGAAGAGATCGATAACAAACACTATGACACGAGAATTTTCTCTATTAGATTTTTATTAGAATTATGTTTATTAAGGTTGTGATGTTTGTAAACGTACCCAAGCTAAAGGAGAAATTCCAAGTGTAAAACAAAGTTTAATACACACACGTATAATATTAGTTTGTTAACCATTAAAAATAATTAACTATGTAGTACAAAGCTTAAAACTAAATTAAAAAATATACATAATTATGTACAATGAAGGGCTCACAGCGCATCAAAAAACTCGTCCGCATCGCTCTCAATGGGTCAAGTGCCAAAAAGGCTAGCAGCATTACCACGTTGAATGGCAATGCTAATTCTTTGGCCCAAGAAAAGGCCAACCCTCTGGTCACGTGAAGTGTCGACTAGCCGCTTAGAGATGTCCCTAAAAACAAGGTGAGCACTCGGGCCCCATGGCCCTAGTGTTTCAACCCCAAACGGCTCAAACATATAACTTCCAAGAAGGTTGTTATATTTACGCCGTTTGAGGTTTTCGGCACCTGCAGCAGCCGCCCCAGTACAGCACGACGTGCTAGGAAGATGGGATGGCGCAAGGGTGTCCACACAAGTTGCATCCCACACCAAAGGTCTACCCAACTTCCACGGCATTATGGTCATTCCATCTGGTCTACACACATTTGTTTAATATTTCTCGAATTTCGGTCACGGTGGACAATTTAAATGAAGACTAGCAAAGCATGCAGGAGATATTGGTATCACACAAGGTGTGGGTGCAATGCAAACACATATTTAGGTACACTCCCTCTCGCGGTAAAATTTAAGCGGTTAGCAAATACGTTCCGGCTTCAGTCTAGGTAATAATTATTATAAATCGCTTTTGACGCACGCCGTTCTTTAGTTCAACATAACACCATTTAAAGGCATAGTTCAAGAAAATTATAAATCTATATTATAAAGCTTGTTTGTTTGTTTATTGTTTCAACGCGCTAATCTCGGGAACTGCTTGATCAGATTCTGTAAATCATTTCGTTAATAGGAAACTACGTTATCCCTGAGCGATATTACCTATTTCTATGTTATTATTAATTTATAAAAAAAGGATCATATCTGTCTTTCTATATACACGCGTCATTGCCACCAGTGAATTGAGACTACTTGATGCCCTAAGCTAAGCATTCTGCGCCTGTTTTCCAACAGTATTACAACGAGATAGATCGCATTACGTACCTTAGAATATGCTAAGGTACACTAACGACTAACTTAGTTCTTATCTGTCGCCGTCTTTTTCTTTAGCTGCCTGGCAGTAAGAGTTGACAATTGTCTAGTTTTAGTTTAGTTTGTGAATAAGATAAGGGAACAGGCGCCATTGAGTATTGAACAATTTTAAACATTATCGTAGGTACGTAATTAACGTGTAAACTATAATAGAGCGTAACCTACATTACAATAATATTATAGTAGAAAGTAGCTCACTTTGCCTCGTGCCAACCAACACCTGTATCAACAAACCATTAATGAAGATTATTACTCGTACATAATCTTTTTTGTAACGAACGTTTCATTATTAACCCTTTCCCTGTCCAATGAATAACATAATTCAATGCGGTTGTTTAACAACAAAACAAACACACAAACTGTTCAGCTTTGTACCTAATATTAGATCGTCGTTAGTGTATTACACGAACATTGATTATTCAATGTTTTGATCCTGCCTATGGTGGAACACGTAGGACATACATCGTCATTCGGATTTCATTGCGAAGTTTGTCATTACTGGGATTAAAACTAGTTACTTATTTACATTATATAACATAATCATTTGTTAATCAATGTTTGTTTAATACTTCGTCCTTAATTTTGCATTCTTATTAATTCATTGCCTGAATTAAGTTTGTCATTACTGGGAGTAGAATAATTTTTCATTGCCTACATTATGTACAATAATCTTTTGGTGATCAATGTTCGTTTAATCACTTTATCATTATTAGTAGGTAGTTGTTCCGGGTCTGACTGTTTGTGTATGTAAGTTTATATGTGTGTAAACGCACTCACGATATAGGGGAAATACCGAGTGTGGGGCAACGTCTTAAAAAAAATGTCATATCATTGCGTGAATTAACTTTGTCATTACTGGGAATATAATTTTAATTAACATCGTGTAACATTATCCTTCGTCCTATATGGAATGCTCATCGAGTGCCTGCAGGCTACATTTGAGCATATGGTTATAATATGTGGTGTTGTTTATCTATATATGTATGTATTTATGTATTTGTGTATGTATATCAGCTGTCTGACACCCATAGTACAGGGTCCCCTAGTTTGGGGTCAGATGGCCGTGTGTGAAATGTCCCCACATATGATTATCATATAACAAAACGGTCACCAATCGGAATAAACTACAAAAAGATAAGATTACATATTTTATGATTTAACTAAAAGTTCTTAATACAAAGACAGTAGAAACAGCAAAGTCAAAAACTCACGAGAGGAACCGCGAAAAAAAGCTAGTCATCCACTAATTAAGCCAACAGCTGCATTATAAATTCCATACAGCCATTACCAGCTGAGCTGCGAGTAAAATCTAACTATGTCATTCGCTAAACTTATAAATATTAGTGCTAGTTTAAATAATAATGAGTGTTACTTGCAAATGGCTGGTCGTGTACCTATTTGTTCCGTCAGGTGGGATCGCGGATTTGTTCCGTTCTAATCAAGAAGCATAAACAGAATGAAATTGAATTCATTAGCAAAATTTTTAGGAGTGACTCAGACCACGAACTTGAACCACTTCCATTATGGAGCCAGCTCAAACAGCGCGAAAAAAAAAACAGCTGTTGCATACAAGTGCAATAGGTACTCTGCCAAAATGTATGGAACAGCTGTTTTTTGCTTTTCGCCCTGTTTGAGTTGGCTTCATAATTAATTGTTCAGGTTCGTGGTCTGAGCCACTTCTTAAAAATTTGCTAATGAATTAAATTTCATCCTGTAGATAAAAGCGGAGGCAACACTCTCTAAATACCTAATAAGTGACACCAACTGTGGGCAGACGCTCTCTTTCTGAATGCATACATAAGAACGGAACAGTGATATATGTTTTCTTTATCTTTTGTATGCATTTATAAAGAGAGCGTCTGCCCACAGTTGGTTTCACTTAGCTGTTTAGAGTGTTGCTTTTTTTTTTTCGGATTGGCATCTCGCAGGTCAACCTAGGAGGTTGTCGGCTGCTTCCTGTGGTGCCTTAAAAAATATTATTTTTAGGGCCTCCAGCCAGGGCAAAATAGCTTACAAACTAAGCGACTACACGCTAAGGGCACCCCCTGTGGGGTACGAGCCTCGGCTTAGGGCGTCGCTGGGAGAGGACAGCAAAGAGACAGGCTGGATCGGATTTCAATTTTAGAGTGTTGCCTCCACTTTTATCTTTAAGCTTCTTGGTTCTAATACCAATAATGGAGTGGAGGGGGAGGCCTTTGCCTGGGACAGCAACAGCTAGCAAAAAAAAAACCAACTACTAATACCACTGATATTTTGTTTCAACTCATATTTATTTTCTATTCTCATAATTATTTATTTTTTTAGTTGTTGCTATTACAACAGAATAAATCGGAGTCGGTCTCGGATTCCATCTATAAATACAATAATGGAATCCAGGACCGTGGTCCCGGTCCCAAAGTCAAAGTCAAAGTCAAAGCATTTATTTCAATTAAACCATTTACAGGCACTTTTGAATTGTCAAGGAGTCGGTCAGTTAGTCAGAAAGTTGAAACTAGTTGCTCGTTCAAAACTCCACGGACACTCTTTTAAAAACAGGTTTTTACAAAATACTGCTTACTTTATTCTTGTTGCTTCTATATGTGAAAACAATGAAGGTAATCTAGAAATACAAAATATAAAAAATAATCAAGATAAAAACCATGGCAGTTAAGAGTTGACCAATCTCTACTGACAGCGCCCGTTCACGAACATGACGCGTGAATCAGCACCATTCAGCTCAACCATTTTGGAGCGAGCTGAATGATCCAACACGACCCGAAAGCCCCACGACCCGCTAGGTGGTTAAAACATGTCTTTACTTTAGATAGATGTAATTAAGTAAGTTGTAATTGAAGTACCTGAAAGCCCAAAAACCGGTCATTGTCACTACCTATCTAGCCTTTTCCCAATTATGTAGTAACGGCTTCCAGTCTACCCGGATGGAGCTGAATACCAGTATTTTACATAGAGCAACTGGGCCCTGGGGACGGCTGGGACTGGGTAGTGGTGGGTACTAGTTGTCACACTTTCTAGCTTCTGACTAGCCATAACGACTGTCAAAGTTCTACGAATTACAGCCGGGACCAACAATTTATGTGCTTTCCGGGATCTCTGAATGAAAATTTATGGCCACCCATCCTTTTCCGACCGTGGCAAGCGTAGTTAAGCATTGACTGATCGATCCGTATTACTTTTATTTAGACAGGAGCAAGGGGCTCCTGGCTAAGTAAAAGTAATACGGATTATGTTTACTATGGGATCAACCCTAAAATAATGAAAAATAAAACAACTGATCCATACATTTTGTTGAGTTACGTCAACATAAATCTATAGGATCACTTGATTTTTTTTCCTCGAAGTCTTCCCTAGATGCCGTCGAAGTATTACCTCGAAATGCAATAGTCGATTCATCGATCGCTTATACCTTACCTTACCTCGAATTGTAAATTACTGCGAAGGCGCGTTTAATCGATGGGTCGTTTCCTTGAAATAAACAATACCAGATTAACGCCTAAATACACCACGTAGCACATTCATGAAATAGGCTTTCAAAAGATTTTCTAACCACGAAATGATTTCAAGAAATTTAACAAACCGCAGTACAAAATTGGTAACTACTTATAAAAATGTTTTGTTCTCGTAACAGCATTGCGATTCTGTAAGAATTCACCCGCGAATTCGAATCCTATCTCATTTCCGATTTCATTTACCTGAAGAGAAAAGTGTTTGGTATTCGCTAAAATAGTAACATAATAATAGTTTCACCTAAGTTGGTACTCAGTGGCGGTAGCGTAGTTTTTATCGAATTACAGTATACCTAAAACACTTTTCACCGCGGAAACACACGTGAGAACTGGAGTGAGTTCTTACAGAATAACATAGCAGATCTTAATCTGTAATTCCAGTACTAAAGTAATTCCAATCAGCTGCAGCTAAACAAAACATTCATTAACGACCGAGTAAGGAATAAAATTAATTACATTCCATATCAGCAACAACAATAGAAAACTGCGACTATTGATAAAAAGCCAATAAAACTTAACGAGCACAATGTTTCGGGTTGTGCGACGATAGTTTGTGTTTTGTATTGTATTGTATTGTTAGTAGGTTCGTAGATTTGCATAAAATTCTTTATTGTCCTTGAAATGTAGAGTTGGAGGCCCAGAGGGCCTGAGGGCGTACTGTGAGTTTTTATTCGAATATTCATATTCATTTATTTGTATTCTACAAAGTTTAACAAGATGAATTAACAGGCATAAAGCTAAGAATCTTTGTAGACCCTGTGAGGGCACAGCATAATTATTGTTTATTATATTAACTAAACATAAAATAAAATTATACATGAACATTGAATACTTAATAACATTGAATACTTCATTGAACATTGAATAACTCGATCGCGTTGACGTAAACTATCGGTTATGTCAATTGGTACGGAATAATTGGGTAGTTGACACGACCAATTAATAGACATACTTTTTATTAGCTGTCAAAACGAGATTCCTCCATAGATTTTGTATGACAATAGCGGCCTGTGACGTCACTTGTACCAACTCAATTGACTAACTATTAATTGAGTTCAGAGCAACTTAAAATCGAATTTTACAGTTAATTGAAAATTAATCGGGTTTTCCGGGCTAAAATAAAGTGTATTATAAGATAAGTAATTATCACAATAGGGTATTTTACTGTATAAGAGAAAAAATCTATAAATATGTTATTGAGACAGTTTAGGCATAAAGCAGACGGAAAATGTAAGTTTTAGTTCATAAAATAACAAAATATTTTTTTAAATTCAATTTAAAGTTTTCAGTATTTTTAATCTGTTATAAAACACCATGAAATAGTAGCGGCCATGTTATTACGCAGTACGGCTGTGTAAACAAAAAATTGTCAACTGTCAGTCAACCGATTGGCGTAATATAGTCTGTGTACTTTTATTATTTTCGTAACCAACGTAATTTTTTCATTATTACAATTACAAAATAGGCTTTTAATTATTTTTAAATGATATACAATTATCATATTTAATATGAGCTCATTTGATACAAAACGAACTGACGTCATTTACGCTGAGCAATATGGCGTCCAGTGAGAGGCGTTTTCGTCAAAAGACGCGCGAAATTTGAAAATTCTAAATTTAGATGCATTTTTATGGCACTTATCGATTGAATAAAAATGTTGTTTTTTTTTTGGTGGCATATTAGCACTACAGAATTTCATTGAGACACTTTTCAAAAATGGGTGTAATACCCTATTAAGATAAGCGATAAGTTATTATCGCAGTTATCATAATTATATACTTTTTCTCTTTCTTTTCTCACACACTATTGTCTACATTTCTTTTTCATTTCTCCTCTTGCAGGTCTGCTGGCAGAAATTTCTAAAGAAATAAGAAGTATCTTTGTACTCATATTTTATAATGTTTTTTTTTGTGTTGTCTACTGTGTGTACATAAATAGTAAAATAAATAAATAATAAGTTGTATTTTGGAATTATTGGTTAATGGTGTCAACAATCCAATTGTGTTTAATATTGTTGCCAAAAGACAGCGCTGTTCCAGTTTCAATACAAATTGGAGTTGACGTTAACGTGATCGAGTTCGAATAAAGACTCACACTAGGCCCTCAGATAGGTTAGACTGGAAGCCGACCCCAACATAGTTAAGTTAAGTTTGAATCGAACTGTACCCTAAGAAAAACTATTTATAACATCAGCTCTCTGCTAGTGAAAATTGGTCCAGCCGTTAAAGAGATTAGTCAGAACAAACAGACAGACAGGCAGACATTTATTTAATTTTTTCGACTAAACTTTGAGAGTTTTGGACGCAGAACTGATGCAGAACGGACGCAGTCTGCGCCAAAACTCTCTAAATTTAGTCAAAAAAATTAAATAAACGTAGTATTCTTTCAAAATTAAAAAAAAGGCGTCATACTAAAAGATAGATAATAAAATTGTCTGTAAGATAGTGTAAGTTTCGTTTAATTATACCTGGTAGATTTTGTGTGATTGTCAATGTTTTGTCCGCGTCAGACACAACTTCACGAGTTAATTAAACTATTTAATATGAACTTAATCAAAAATATTCACTTTCTATATGATTAAGAGAATGTTCTAGTTTAACATATATTTTTTTCAAATCATTTACACTGCACATTTTGACGTGATTGTCAGTTTAAAATCTGTAAAAGTCGTTTAATAGCCCCCTAATAAAATGTCAAACTCAAACTTACAACTCCTGCTATTCTTCACTCATCATCCATGCATCAAGTTTACTGTAGCATTACTTACAGCTAATTATTTCAATTAACGCAGAAAAATAAGCCTTTATTTCCTGCATTCTGTTGCTGTTTGATTAACGTGACAGCCGTTTCCACTGATTGGTCCACAGGTCAAAGATATTGCGTAGATTGACTGGGTTTTTAATGGAGTTTAGTTCAGTTGGAATAGCTTGAACTATATTCGAAGTTCAAGACGATTAAGATAGTTAGGTCAGACTGTCCTAGTTGGTGAGTAAGAGAAGCTTATACACAAGCGGGTCGGCAACAACGGTTCGGCATTTTCAAAAATAATCTATTTAATAAAAATGAATCGTTGTTCGTTAGTTTCGCTAAAACTCAAGAACGGCTGAACCGATTTGGCTAATTTTGGTCTTGAAATATTTGTGGAAGTGTAGGGAAGGTTTATACGGTAAGAAATTTAAATATCGATTGACAGGACAACGTCGGTCTGGTCAGCTAGTCTATATAATAAAAATGAATCATTGTTCGTTAGTCTCGCTAAAACTCGAGAACGGCTGGACCGATTTCGCTAATTTTGGTGTTGAAATATTTGTGAAAGTCCAGGGAAGGTTTAAGCATGAGAACATTGAAAAATCAATTTACAGGACAACGTCTGTCGGGTTAGCTAGTCTAATAATAAACATCTCGTGTCATAGTGTTTGTTACCGAATTCCCCCGAGACGGCTAGACCGATTTTTATAATTTTTTTTTGTGTCTATTTGGTAGGTCTGAGAACAGGTCGTAGGATTTTTGTTTCTTTATTTATATGGCAAAACAACGTTTGCCGCGTCATCTAGTAATAATATAATATTCTCCCCACTGAATTTAGGTCACGGCGGCCAATTGAAGATCAGCCAAGTACGCAAAAGATGCAACACAGGTTCACTCCCTCTTCCCTCACTGGCTATTCGACACGACCGAGGATAGATTAGGCGCAGGACCAACGCGTGCTTTCCGACGCACAGAAACATACCGCCAACTTCCAAACTCCAGGTTGCTACCGCCATTCTTAGTCGAAAAACCCAATAACACTTTGCCCGACAGCAGAATCAATCCCAGGACCCTATATAGACTCAACTGTCGCGCTAGCAACGACAAGACCACTCCGTGCCTCGGAAAGCACGTAAATCCGTTGATTCCAGCTGGCATTCGTAAATCTTGGAAGGCGTGATGGGCAGTCAGTAGCCGGAAAGAATAACAATCAGTCTTACCAAGGGGTGCCCGTAATATTAAAATTAATAGAAAAAATATTGTTACTGCACATAGTTAAGGTCTGGACACATACCGTTCAACAAGTTTGGGTTTTTCATTAAAAAAAAATAGTACTAATTGTGAGGCATATATATTGTGGGGTTTGTTGAAAATGTCCACCACTTGCTGGTGGAATGCGTCCGGTACAAAAGAGAGAGAGAGAAATATTATTGTCTGAGTTACATATTAATAGTTTAGAGTTAGGTGCCTTTCACACCATTCTTGCGAAACCTTACTGCGATAATGCTATCAAAATTTATAGTTTTGTGAATAATTTAAGTAGAGCGTAGTATTTCTCTCATATTAGGCTACGATAAGCCTAGCATATTATTTTAAGATTAAATGGCTCTAAAAAAAAAGAGAGAAACAAAATGGGGTGCCGTGTTACCCTGAAACTGAGTTGTGGAGCTCAGATAGGCAGTCGCTCCATGAGAAACGCTGGTATTCAGCTGCATCCGGTTAGACGTCGGTTACCTACTCAGAAAATTGTAGCTAGTTGCTCGTTCCAAAACGTTGGTAGATTGAACGTAGGTAGGTAGGTAGTAAAGATAATTATCTCATAACGGCTCTCAACTAAGATTTCACTAGGCAAAACGTCTGTATGTTTTACATATTAGGAAACATCATCAGGATTCACGTCACAACTGTCTTCGCACGGAGCCCTAATTTATATTCAGCATCGGACGGACATGGTAGACAAACTTGCTTTGATTAGATCGAACTGATGGATTGATGTTTAGGCACAATTTGACAATATAATTTAGTCGTTTTTGAAATCATCATTACTTGTCATTGCTGAGAAAGAAAAGAAAGAAAAAGAAAGAAAAAAAGAATAATTGTTGTTGTTGTAGTTGTTGTTGTTGTTTGTGTGTTGTGTTGCTGTTGTTGTTGTTGTTATTGTTGTGTGTTTGTGTGTTGTTGTTGTTGTTGTTGTTTTTGTTGTTGGTGTAGCTTTTCATTTACGAATACGAACAACTTTAATTATGGGGCTCAACCAAATCTGCTTAGTCTTTTCTCAACTATGTTGGGGTCAGCATAGTTGGAAAAAGACTTAGGTTAGACTGGAATAACCGAATACAGCTGAATACCAGTGTTTTACATGAAGCAACTGCTTATCTGACTTCCACAACCCAGTTACTGGGTAACATGATACCCCTTGGTAAGACTGGTTGTTAGACTATTAGTTGGCTTTTACTTAGGCACGACTGCACGAGTTCCTCCAGCTACACACTAAAACAGCTAAATTAATATTTATAATTCATCATAGAATAATCCCAAAAATCGTTACACTACCCAAAACACACTCAATACACTATCCCCATATATATACCCATTCATCTCTACCAACCCTTATCCCTGTATACACACACTCACATTAACTCGTGCCCTTAGGGGTACATACACACTCCCATACACACCACTCATACACTTACATATAGTTGTTCTCAGTCACAACTGAGAACAAGTATAAGCCCCTAAGGTCGCGAGTAAATGTGAGTGTGTGTATACAGGAATAAGGGTTGGTAGAGATGAATGGGTGACACACCTACACTCCAAACACATTTACACACCGGCACACACACAAATGTATGACTTAACCACACTCGCGCAGAACACCCTGGCTGCAGCTGTTCCTACATGACTATGATGACTAACCGCCCTTTATGGCCTAATACTGTCCCATAGGATACAGGAATACCTAGTTTAGGAGACAGGGTTACATGATCTGTTTACATTTATGTAGACTCCATGTTACCTTGTACACTTGCACTTATGTAAATCCAGCCGCCTAACGAGAGCCTCCTTATATGTTAGTCGAGGCTCTTGGCAATTAAGCCATTGGCTGTAACAACTATCGGCACAATGATAGCTCAGTCCAAATCCCACATGTTGACAACGTCGCGGGCCAAGTCAAGATACTTTATTTGCTTGTCTTTCTCGACCTTCACGAGGTTCACGTCATGCGGAACTGCAATGTCAATAATCATTGCGCGCTTCTCTAATCGATCCACCACCACTACATCAGGCTTATTGGCTACAATAGTCCTGTCAGTGATGATGGATCGATCCCAGTACAATGTGACATTGCCATTTTCAAGAACTGGATCGGGCACATACCTGTAGTATGGTACTTCTGATTCCACGAGGTTGTATTTCAGAGCAAGTTGCTGATGGATAATCCTGGTCACAAGGTTGTGCCTATGCAAGTACTCTTCGTTAGCAAGACGAGAACATCCAGAGATAATGTGACTGATTGATTCTCCCGGTCGGTGACATGCCCGACAAATTTCAACCGTGCCATCCTTCACAATAAATCTCCGGTAGTTATTCGTCAATATAACTTCGTCCATAATTGCACAGACAAAACCTTCGGTTTCTCCAAATAGATCACCGAATCGTAGCCAGGATACGGACGCTAAGAAATTCATAGTTGATTTTCTTGGAGAACTTACGTCTAAAATCATGTAATATAAATCCATGCTAAAGTTAGCGCGTCCCTTACGCGTATAATAGGGTATTTTACTCTATACGAGAAAAAATCTATAAATATATTATTGAGACAGTTTAGGCATAAAGCCGTCGGAAAATGTAAGTTTTAGTTCATACAATAACAAAACAAATTTTTAAATTCAATGCAAAGTGTTCAGTATTGTTAATCTGTTATAAAACACCGTGAAATAGTAGCGGCCATGTTATTACGCCATACGGCTGTGTAAACAAAAAATTGTCAACTGTCAGTCAACCGATTGGCGTATTAAAGGCTTTGTACTTTTATTATTTTCGTAACCAACGTATTTTTTTCATTATTACTCCTATTACAAAATAAGCTTTTAATTATTTTTAAATGATATACAATTATCATATTTAATATGAGCTCATTTGATACAAAACGAACTGACGTCATTTACGCTGAGCAATATGGCGTCCAGTAAGAGGCGTTTTCGCCAAACTACGCGCGAAATTTGAAAATTTAAAATATAAATGCATTTTTATGGCACTTATCGATTGAATAAAAATTTTGTGTTTTTTTTGGTGACATATTAGCACTACAGTATTTCATTGAGACACTTTTCAAAAATGGGTGTAATACCCTATTCTGTGTGTAACTTACAGTTAAGTTTTAACAAAGTTCATTTTCGCAATATTAATTATATTGTGTTTTTTATTATATTAGGTACACAAGTACACATGAATCATTTCGTTTCTATTTTGATAAATACTTCCGGGTCAAAAGTTTATCAGTGCAAAGTCTGAAATTTACTGATAATACGACGTTAAATATTTCGAGTGGGTCAGTTATTTTTAATATTATTAGATACCTACAAAACCAGTAATAAGGCAGTTAGCTACTTATTATTTGTTTGTTGGTCTGGTTGTGGATTATAGAAGTAAGTATTTATATCTATATTATTTTGTGTAACTATGTTTACCAGCTGTCTGACTTCCAGAGTATAGGGTCTGCCTAGTTTGGGGGCAGTTGGCTGTGTGTGTGATGTTTATATATAAGATACTAATATATATTAGTATATATCTTGTTTATAAAAATCTTTTGTGCGTGTATGAAAGTGAACTTCTCCTAAACGGCTGTACCGACTTTGATGATTTTTTTGTGTGTTGCAGTGGATTTGAGAATGGTTTAGATTTACAATTGGACCCGGTAGGTGGCGCCGCAGTCGAGTTGTAGGATTTTTTTTATTTTAAGGGCAGGACATCGTCTGCCAGACCCGCTAGTTATTATTTAGGATTGTAAACAATTTTTCAAGACCTTATTCGTCATGGTTACAAATACAATAAACGTGAGACGATAACAACGAAACTGTGGTCTACCACACCACAGATAAATGGATCCCTTCAATTTTGGTTTCGCATGTTTTGGTTTCACGATGTATTTTATTTAACTGACTATTTTTTATTTTGTAAATATTTACACGATTTCTTTGGCAATATAGTAGATCGATTTAGAAAATTATTTTTTTAATGCCTCAGGGGGTGCATATAAATGTTTTTTATTATGTATAACAAAACTTAGAAGTCGCGTGCAGATGCTAGTGTACTATACTTAAATAATTATAATTAATATGCGCACAGACCTGTAATTATCACCTATGTGAATACTTTTATGAAAACTCTAAGTGACTACCTACTTACTTATAAATAATTGCAGTCAATCAAGAATACATAATGTAAGTTCAAATAGGTTCTCAGTATAACTTTATAGGCACCTATAGGTACATAAAATCGGGACGTCCCATGCAAAATCAATAGTCAGCTGATCGATTTTGTATGGGAGGTCTGATTTTTTTTTCATATTTTGACCCATGTTCCTTGGAGAAAGTTGTTCAATTTATCACCCTGAAAAATTTGGACGGTGACTGAAAAATCACCCTGTATATAGGTACTACCTATTACTTAGTATTTAGTAAGCATCTAATGCTGCACTTGCATCTATACTAATATTATAAAGAGGAAAGATTTGTATTTTTGTATGTAACGAATAAACTCAAAAACCACTGGTCCGATTTCAAAAATTCTTTCACCAATCGTAACCTACATTATCGCAGAGTAACATAGGCTTTATGGCAAATTCACGCGGACGAAGTCGCGGGGAAAGTGCTAGTATGGAATAATTTAAAATACAATATTCACATTTACAATCGGATTGCGAAAAATAGGTCAAGTAGGCTCAGACCAATAAAATTTATTGATGTAAGCAAGTAGGTATGTGAATTCTTATTCCCGAATTACACCTAAGTATTATTATTATTTATTATATTACCCCGTACTGTCCCACTGCAGGGCAAAGGCCTCCCTCCATTCCTAAGTATAATAATAAAATGAATTGACAAAGAAAACCTAGAGAAACTCTCGCTCAACAGCTGGGTCTCGAGCCAGATGCAGAAGGCGGTCCTCTTGGACAAAGCACGCATTGTGAGAAGGATCCTCATTAATAATAATAATAATATAATAATATGTGGGGACATTTTTACACACGGCCATCTGACCCCAAACTAGGGAGACCCTGTACTATGGGTGTCAGACAGCTGATATACATACACAAATACTTTTTTTTTTTTGTAAATACATACATATATAGATAAACAACACCCAGACACAAGGCAAACACAAGTGCTCATCACGCAAATGTTTACCCTGGGCGGGAATCGAACCCGCAACACGCTGCGCAGCAGTCGATCGCTCGGCCACTGCGCCAACCGTGTCGTCAATATAGTTGTACATTGTAGAGCCATGATCATCCTCAGCCTGTGTCGTACCACCTCGCTGCGGGCGAAGCACTATTTAAATACATTATTTTTATATCGATCCATTTCTATGCGTTCTATCCCAAATTTTTAAAATGCAAGAGTAGGCTACGTTGGAATTGGCATACATATACTTTCATGTATACAAATTCCTTAAGGGTCTATTCTGACGTACCACAACCACACCACAACAAAAACAGGTAGTCGGACACTAAATTAATGCACCACAAAATGTGTATGTGTGTATGTGTGTGTGTAATGTGTACACTGACCACTTTGTCAGTACGACAACGCAGCCACAAAAAGCCGCAGTGTCACTATTCACACGTAACCACTGCTCGACCACCTTTTGACGCTGCGATATGGTGTGGTATGTGGATAAGCCTTAATAGAAGAAAAGTGCAAGAGAAGTACGTTTTATTGTCGCTGGATCCCAAAAACTATTTTCATTGGATCTCAATGCTTTAAAAAAATCTGACTACGGGAATACTCTCGTTGTTCAAATAGAGCAAATAATTATGAATAATTGAAATTGAGATTTTGTGTTCGAAACAATTGATTCTATCAATGAACAGAAACATTGACTGCCTGAAATGCAGAATAACGCTTTCAGGAGTTTATTCACATTACTTATACGAGTAAAAACACACAAATGTTTACTTTAGGTTTGCTTTGCTTGTTCCATACTAACCTGTCATACTTATTTCGTGATACTAACATAGACAAAGTCAAAATCAAAGCCGTTATTTCAATTAAACCACAAAGTACCTAAGATTGCGGCGCGCCCGTATTTTGTGATTAAACCATCTACAGGTATTTTTGAATTGCTAGATCTCAGTTAGTAAGAAAGTCATACTAAGGTTGGTGAAAAATTGGTTTATGTTTTTTTTAGGGCGATTTTAAAGTCGTCAGATAACTCTGAAAGGAACAAACTTTTTGTTTCTGGCGATACATTTGATGCTATGAAAATTGAAAATTATGTTATGTGGGACATGCAGGAAGAAGAGTCTTTATCCGGTCAGTGAGACATGGAGAAGATTTGTCATGATGATGGACAGCAATTAAGAATTCCACACCATTTTAATAAATGCGAAAGTAATTCAGTCTGTTGGTTTTCTAATCATGACAAAAACACTGACAAAGAGGTAACCCCCAAATCTGGATAAAGACATAAGCTACTAAAAAGTGGTTTCATTACGTCCGCCATAATCAACATTCACGTGACTCAATCTCCGAAACTGCTGGTTCGATTCTGAGAGTTCTGCCGCCAATAGGAAGTTACATGGAATTCACCACATTCACCGCCCGATTCTCTATTCCCCGATACATATAATCTGGGTAACTTCAAGGCACGATTGAACCGGTTTATCCTAGGCAAGCGTGGTACACCTTAGGCCGCATCATCACTTAAAATTGGGTGAGTTGCGGTCAAACGCAAGCCTATAAGAATATAAAAAAAAAACATTATACCTAAGTGCTATAGACAAATATATTTAAAAAAAAAAGTTATGGGTCCGTAAAAAATACGTGCGAACGAAGTCGCCAGCAATAGCTCAAGTTTTTATTAAAATACTCATTGTGTGGTGGATCAACGCCATCTTGCAACAAGGTCACAAGTGCTTACAAAAAATATCGATGAATCAATCAATAAACACTGGCAAGTACTTATGATGAGTTGGTCTCAATCAAGATGACTGGTTCGATCGAGTCCTAGCGAGGTCATTCAGATTTGTTGCGGGTTTCAACCGCTAATATTATCTTAAGTTACTGACTTCGTTCTCTCTCCGTTCCATTACAAAAATAACTGACGTCACTCGGAAAGCGACTCCTCCGCTGTTCTTTCCTAATTCATTTTGTTGAGGGATCCAAGACAGTTGTAATGTTTCTCCGGGACTCGTCGCTTCATTGCCTCGACGCTTTTCTAGTGGTCACTGTTGATTCTGGCTGTCAGAAGTTCCAGTGGTTTGGGAATAATGTTGCAGGCTTCATAAATGGAGTTGGGTTTGACACACCCGCCGCATGTCAGACGATCATTGGGCCAAACACACGACTCAATGGGTCCCTCTACATGGCAATCGATATCACGGCAGGTCCAGGTATAGATGGCGGGATGATTTGGACTCCTTCGACAAATACTGGTCCCAAATGGCCCTTAATGGAGAGAGTTGGAAGGAGAAAGGAGAGGCCTTTACCCTGAAGTGGGAAAATTCAGGCTGAAACTAATAATATTACTGATTCTGTTAGGGCGCGAACACAATATTATATTGAAGCCATTTGTCGGATGGTATAATAACAGTTGATATATTTTGGAGTTAGAAGAGGAGGGCATTTTGAGAATCAGGAGGAGGGTTTGATCCGTCGTGGATGGGTAACATGTGACCATCCATTTTATACCGAGTTCCCTCCGTGCCTCGGAAAGCACGTAAAACCGTTGTTCCCGGCTGTCACTCGTAGATCTTTTACAGTCGTTTTGAAGAAGCTAGAAAGCCTGGCAACCACTCTTACCAAGGAGTTTCGTGTTACCCAGTAACTGAGATGTGGAGGTCAGCCAGGCAGTCGCTCCATGTAAAATACGATTTATTCCTTTGACGTCGAGTCGCTCCACGTCGAGTCGCCGCCATGTCGAGTCGCTGCAACGTCGAGTCGCCACTACGTCAAGTCGCCGTCGTCACGTCTACTTGTTCTTTTTATTAAAAATAATCTGCCTGGTGCCGCAATGTCGAATGTGACGAAAGGCACAGTCAACGAAACGAATTATTTAAAACAAAATATTTTTATTTATTTAGAAGAAGAAGGAGATTGTAATAAATGAATACCTAGATTGTAAAAATAAATTAAAATAAAAGTTATTTCGTTGGTTGTACCTTTCGTCAAATTCGATGTGGCGGCACCAGGCAGATAAAAAAAAATCATTAGTAAATATCAAAAGAACAAGCAGACGTGACGGCGACTCGACATGCCGGCGATTCGACGTAGTGGCGACTCGACGTTGCAGCGACTCGACGTGGCGGCTACTCGACGTGGAACGACTCGACGTGGAGTGACTCGACGTCAAGGGAATAAATCTAATATACTGGGTACCCCAACATAGTTGAGAAAAGGCTAGGCAGATGATGACGACATTTGAAGTTGGTCTATTTGATCTTAGGTAATTTGGAAACATTATGAAGCTAAAGTTAGCATTGACTTGTTAAGTTAAGACCTACTTCTTCTTCTTCTTCTGGCTTCTAAGATACAGGTACATAAACCTAGTTTAGAAGTCAGGGTTTATTTTCACTCTGGAACACTAGCGTAAGACTTTTTAGATTTAAATAATGTTTGCATTTATTTATGGAGAAATAAAGATTATTATTATTACTTACAATACCACTTAGGTATCTCAAATAACAGGCTTAAGTTAAAAATAAATCTTCTTAAGTATACATTATTCCTAAAAATACTACTGAATATCTACACTTATTCAGGTAACTGGAGCAAGTAAAATGTAATTACCTTATGTAAATAATTTACTAAGTACTTGGCCTACTAGGATAGTTAGATGTTTTTTTCTGACATTATTAGATGTTACATTAAATGAAAAATAAAAATGAGGTTAATGATATTGTTTTGACAGAGAAAAAGGTCTTTATACACATAAGTGGCACATTTTCCTCAGTTTTATCAACAAAGAAGTAACATTAATTTTGTTTTTATCCTCGAGGAGGAACAAAATGATGGCACAAGGTAAACTATAACATAAATAACGTTAAATCTTCCTAAATCTTAATGGTGTATCCTCCGATTATGAAACAAAGGCAGATAGACCGCGCGGAACACTGAGAGTGAAGCCAAAAAAGCAAATACAAATTCAAAAGCGAATACCTACAACGCGATTTGTGCTGTACTGACACGCGGCAGCACGAAACGCCGCATCGTTAAAAGATAACAAATAAAAATACAAAAAGAAATTCAAAAGCGGATACAATCACGAGATTGTAGGTATTCGCTTTTGACTATATTTACTGTATTTGCTTTTATGGCTTCACTCTCAGTGTTCCGCGTGGTCTATCTGCCTTTTGTGCGAATCCTGCGATTGTAGAGACTTATGTCTAGCAGTGAACTGTGGGCTGATGATAAGGATGCCAACTCTAAAATTATCATTGAATCTGGCATAAAATAAAGAGAGAGTGTGGATTAGATTGCCGCAGCACCGACATCTAAATAGCTCACTACAGCAATTTTTTTAACCATGTCCCCACTATGAATTTTTAATGTATCGTGGGTACACATACACACATACACATACAGCCAGACACGGAACAACTATTTGTAGGCCATACTAATATTTTTGTTCCGTGCGGGAATCTAACCCGCGACACACAGCGCAGCAGCCAATCGTTCAGCCACTGCGCCAATGGCGTCGTCAACTCGGCAATGTGAGCATACCTTTAGAATTGCGTTCAAGAAGATCATGGTTATCTGTTCGTTGTTGACCAGAAGTTCAGAACTGCCGCACTGTATTAATTAACACGACATAGGAAGATGACTGGAATGTAATTATTAATTAACAACAAGCTATTTGTATTGTCATGTTACTTCATTGCTTTGTTGCTGTATACTAGGATGTACTATCGTGGACACACCCGCCTGACCACCACTAAGTTCATTTTTGCTTGCACTCAAAAGATGGAAGCGCTCTCTACCCCGCCCCGTCGACTTCGCAGGCGCCAAGGAAACAAGGTTTTTTTTAACTGCAGGCGGGAAAGTCCGCGATAGTACACTAGGTTTTGTCCGCAACTTCGTCCGCGTGGAAGGCAGATAATCATGTCAACCATTAGACGCCCACTGCTGGGCATAGGTCCCCCCTAAGGGGAGGTTCAGCCGTGATCACCATGCTTGGCTGATGCATGTTGGTGATAGTAGTAGGTGTAATGGTATTCAAAGGGACGCTGCTGTATCCTCTGTCTGGTCCATCCCTCTATCCCTGTCTTCGACACCCATGGGTAGAAATAGGAGAAAAGTAAACAGTATATTATTTTTTTGACGTTGAATGCGTTTTTAGCGTTGTTGTTTACGTTGTGCGATTGGCGTTGTGTTCTCTTGTACAATTGAACGCTTTATTAATAAATATACTCTTATGCTATCTACTTCGTTACTGAACTTTCACTTTTTACTTAAAAGTAATAAAATCAAGCGCTACTCTTCTCTATCCCTTTGGTAGAACGTCCTTCTATCTTTTTATCTGCCTTTCTCTTTTTTCTTCCCATTCTGCGACTTTTCTTATCCATTTCTGTGTCTAGGTTTTCCATATTATGTCTCGTTCATCTCCTCAAATAGATATATAATTAAACTAGTTAAAAGATAGATAGTAGAAGATTTATTTTTGAATTTTTCAGGTTAGAGGAAAATTAAGGCTGTTTTTTTTTAAGTAAGTATGTAGTTTCTTGCCCATTCTTCTCCATACAAAACTACCTTTTGGAAAGGGCAAATAGATTAGATTATTTTATGTTGCAAATGAAGATTAAAAATGCTTTTAATGACTTGACCTTGATTTTCGCCTCGTACCCTCCTTGGCCATCACATTGGCATTGCACATAGGCATTGGTCACAAATGTTTGCTACAGTTAGATAGTAATTTAAAAGGCTCTTTGAACTTGTATAACCTCGTCGATGTCACCGCGCTTGCGTTAATGTAGACGGAACCAGTTCCAACTGTCCCAAGCTTTCGAGAGAACGACACTGACTCATGCGCAGGTTTTGCAATACTTTGTATACAATGTGCCTAGTGCTGTTCTTTTGTGGGACGTAATTAATATTCGTATAAGTGTCTAAGCATTGCGTTACTTGTTAAGATAATAATATCCACATAAAATAAGAGTCATCATCTTCCTGCCACATGTTAATAGGGTATTACACCTATTTTTGAAAAGTGTCTCAATTAAATTCTGCAATGCTAACATGCCACCAAAATAAAAACACAAAATTTTTATTCAATCGATAAGAGCCGATATCCGTGATAAGAGCCATAAAAATGCATCTAAATTTTATATTTTCAAATTTCGCGCGTAGTTTGACGAAAACGCCTCGTAGTGGACGTCATATTGCTCTACGGAAATGACATCAGTTCGCTGTGTAACAAATGCGCTGATATTTTATATAATAATTAAATATAATTTAAGAATAGTTAAAATAATATTTTGTAATAGGTGCAATAATTAAAATATTACGTTAGTAACGAAAATAATAATAGTACAAAGCGTATATACACCAATTTGTTGACTGACAGTTGCCAATTTTTTGTTTACACAGCCGTACGGCGTAATAACATGGCGGCTACTATTTCATGGCGTTATGAAACAGATTAAAAAAACTGAAAACTTTGATTTGGTTTTAAAAAAATATTTTGTTATTTTCTGTGCTAAAACTAACATATTCCGACTGCTTTTTGCTTAAACTATCTCAATAATATATATTATATCGATTCTTTCTCTTATAGAGTAAAATACCCTATTGGGGTAAGTGCAACACGTTTATTCTTCTTCCATTCCATCCTGTCAACATATCATCCTCTCATGATATCACTGAAAGGAGTCAGTCTCTTTCATATGATTCTCCACACACTCCTTTCTATATTTGGTTCTACGGTGGTTAGATTTATTCTCTTGACGTCGAGGCGCCGTCACGTCTACTTGTTCTTTTGATATTTCCTTAGGCATTTTATTAAAATAAAATCTGCCAGGTGCCGCCACGTCGAATGTGACGAAAGGTACAGTCAACGCAATAAATTATTCAAATCATAATATAGTCTATAAATATTTCTATTCTTTGAGACTGTAATAACTGAATAATTTATTTCGTTGACCTTTCGTCACGTGGCAAATTAAAAAAATAATAATTTAAAGGGAAATATCAAAAGGACGGACGACGTGACAGCGACTCGACGTAGTGGCGACTCGACGAAGCGGCGACTCGACGTGGCGGTGACTCGACGTGGCGCGACTCGACGTCAAGGGTATCGTGGTTGGTATAGTGGTTGGTTGTATTCTATGGTGGTTAGTTGGTTATGGTGGTTGGTATGGTGGTGGTGGTGGTGTGGTTCTATGGTGGTCGGTTAATTGGTCGGTTGTGGTGGTGGTTGTATTCTATGGTTTAAGATGAGCTCTGGGGGAAAGTCGTCGGCGTGCATTTCATACAAACGTAATCCCTGATTTCTCTCATACATTGCCCTATATATATATATCTACTAAAGCTGTAGGTATATCGTTCCTCATAAGATTGATATTCACTTTAAAAAATCCTAATTCCAGAAGTCAAGAGCGGGACCATCCATCATCCAGGTTAAACCTGTGGTTATAAATAAATGATAACATAAAATGATCATTTTTCCCTCCATATTCAAATTAGAACAAATAGAAGCTACGCGTGTGCCCCATCATCTTATCTCCAATTACTCATAATTATCGAAATTACTCTGAAAAGTCAAATGTCATACATCTACGTCATTCTTTCATATAAAATTATATACGTTACATTTGATAACTGTTGCGTCTTATGTAATTTAAGTATCTACCCTTGCAATGCATGTTGGTCTTAGCACTCTATTCTACTATGATCAGATCCATGGGTCGTTTGTGGTGGAGACATGGTTCTGTACTGTTATCCTGAAAGCCAATTAAACTAATTCTGCACGAGACAGGCTCGACATAGTGGGGAGTCCATTAAAGAAAAATGCTTTTTATGCATCTATGTATTCAAAAAAATGGTCTACATTAATAGCTAGGTGCTAGGTACTGTACATTTTTTGCAAATAAACATTGTCTTATCTTACGTCAACTTTAAGGCGTTTGTGGTGCGCATACCAACATGCTACCAGAATAAGGTGATGAAACAGATAGTTGTTTCCGTCTGTCTGTGTATGTAAGTTTATATATGTTTGAAAACGTACCCACTACACAGAAGTATTCCTAGTGTGTGGGCAAGGCTTAAAAAAAATCCGTAGCATGATGCGATGATTTTTAGAGAAAAACACTATTGGACTCGTGTGAATTGCAAATATTTTTTAACATACATACCATGCACCGCAGCTTTACGTAGTTTGTGGTAATACCACCTGTTTGACATGTTATGGAAAACAGTGAAAAAATAAAACAAATCTCTTTTGAGACGCGGACAACAGCTGGAGTGCGGTCACTGTCAGACTGCATAAAACAGAAAGATATAGATATAACCTATATCTATATAATAAAAATGCATCGTTGTTCGTTAGTCTCACTAAAACTCGAGAACGGTTAGACCGATTTGGCTAATTTTGGTCTTGAAATATTTGTGAAAGTCCAGGGAAGGTTTATACGGTAAGAAAGTTGAAAAGTTGATTGACAGGACAACGTCTGTCGGGTCTGCTAGTACAAAATAAAGATATAGCGGTTATCGGTTTATTCAAAAATAGGTTGAGTGTTCGAAAAAAAAATCAATCAAGTTCTTTATTAAAAGACAATTACCTACGTTTTTGTTATAAATTTTGCACGATATCTAATGCTAATCATTAATAAAGATTTTTTTTGCTTCTGGTCATTTTAGGAGGTCGCTTATCAAGAAATAAAATAATGTTTTAAAAATAATAGAGTTTCCAGAATATGTTCAAGATACCTACTTAATTATATTTTTTCTACTGCCATAAACTGAATAGAAAAGGCTAAAAAACTTATTTAAAATAAACCTATTTGGAGTCTTTGAATCTTGTCAGCGCCTTTAGTGGGCGGTGGTAATACGAAAGCTCGACGAGCATTGTCTTTCATGTTTCATAATAAAAATTTGCGTACTTAAGACTGCGGATCCACTAAAGGATACGTGCGAGGATGTATAGCGAGGATTGTGTTTGAAACTAGCCCATTACAGCGCTAGCTAAGTACAAGTTATGCCAATGGAGCGGTATCATTGGTCATTATCCCACATCACTCGCTACGCACGCATCCCCGCACATCTCTAGTAAAAACGCAGCCTAAGAGCACAGTAAAGATATCTTTACTGTGCTAAGAGTAATACATATCGCATGTACGTATTTGTAGGTACGTTGAGGTTTCCGGCGACTGGGACTGCAATTAACTCGGACTACAGTCCCAGTTGCCGGATCCATTTAATTTTAATCTTTTTCTTCCGGCGACTGGGACCACGCAGAAATGAATAACAAAAATCTGTTGGTCAAGCCAAAAACAGGACAGTCACACGAAAAAATATGAATTAAAGATTATATAGAGGTAAGTAGAGATAGAGGTAATCAAAGGGTGTTTTTAAAATATTTTGTTTTTTATTTTACTTAATATTTTTTTCGTTTGACTGCACTGTTTTGAACAATAGATTTTTCTTATTCATCCGGCAGCTGGGACTGTAGTTCGAGTTAATTGCAGTCCCAGTCGTCGGAAACCTCGGTACGTTTATCATCACCCAGTTTCTGCATCTCATCATCTATACCTAGCGTTTTCTCAATGTTCGCGTCGGCTTCCAGTCTAACCAGGTGCATAAGCTGCACCTGGACTACTGTACTGTTTTACATGGAGCGACTGCTTTCTGACCTCTACAACCCGTTACAGGGTAACCCGTAACGACTGTCAAAGATCGACATCGAATCGTACTGGGGCTGGGACCACTGGGACCAACGGCTTTATGTGCTTTCCGAGCGCCCAGTTGGGTCAAAGAGAAGGGAGTGAAGGGACCGACGCAACAAAAAGGTAATTTTGGAAAAAAATTGCAGCAAATTAATAGCTTCTAAGTACTTTAAGAACAAGGGTAGGTAGCTATTGTAAGAGCTCACTACTGAGGTACCTTACTGGTACCGGGAGTATAGTGTACTATGGGAGGATGTTGGAGGGAAACTTCAATGAAAGAGGGACGTGTGTCCGTGACGACGGCAGGCTAGAGAATCTGCTTGACATTTAAAAATATGACTAACGTTATATTTATAAAATAAGTTCTATAAGAATGCACACTGTTAACTCGAAGCCATATAGTTAATGGTTTCGACCAGCAGTCTTGGCACGTCTATCGATGACTTCCAATGCCTCCAGTTGGTATTTTGCTGATCCATCCCAAAGGTGCGAACAGTACTCCATGCACGATCGAACTTGTGCTTAGTATAAGTTGAGCAGCTGTTCCGACGTGAAGTACTTTCGCACCTTTTTGCTTTGCTTTTGCGCTTTTTTCGCAAGGTTGCATTTATTTGGCATGCTGTATGTCTATTCTGTTACAATCTCCCTCGGTGAACACCTAGGTGCAGTGAGCTGTCATCCGATTGTAGTGCTTTGTAAATCCCTAGCATCGGGACAGAAGACAGCTCACTTCACCTAGGTGTTCACCGAGGGAGATTGTAACAGAATAGACATACAGCATGCCAAATAAATGCAACCTTGCGAAAAAAGCGCAAAAGCAAAGCAAAAAGGTGCGAAAGTACTTCACGTCGGAACAGCTGCTCAACTTATACCAAGCACAAGTTCGATTGTGAGTGTGTGTGGTTGTCAGATTTTCTAGCTTCTGACTACGTAGTCAGAAGCTAGAAAATCTGACAACCATGCTTACCAAAGGGTATCGTGTTACAGCAACTGGGTTGTGGAGGTCAGATAGACAGTCGCTCCATGTAAAACACTGGTATTCAGCTGCATTTGGTTACACTGGAAGTCGACCCCAACATCGTTGAAATATGCTAGGCAGATGATGATGAACAATGGGTAATAATAAATAATCGAATAGGGAACTTTTCCAAAAAAAAAAAATTGTCCGTAATTAATCAGTTAGGTTATCAAAAAATATTGGATACGTATTTTTTGTTTTATCAAATCAATAAAAACTGACGAAGATAAAATGCATCATAGATCATGAGTGGGCGCGGGTTTATGATGTCACTTCGCCAGTAAAAGTGTACTGACATAGTGACGTCACACGAGTTTTCGACGCACGGTATCGTCTTCATTTTTTGTTAACGTGAAAAAGGAAAAAACACCTGTCCAATATTTTTTGGAAATATATCTGACGGACTACACCCTGTCCATTGGGTTATTGGTTTTCTGACAGCTGCCTATAATGTAATTATTCCCGATTACCTTAAGTTAATTTTAAAATGTGTTATAAAATAAATATATATACTGCCTAATCTTGCTGGATTATCTTATTTATGACCTCTTACAGACATTATAATACAGGTATGCGTATCAGTTTTTACAAAAAAAACATAAATATTGTTCACTAGTGGCAGCTGTCAAAAACGATTAAACCAGTGGACAGAGTGTAATTGGATTCTTTTTGGTAAAATACCTTAAAGCAGATGCGGAAACAGTCGTGGATTAAAAAGTAGCCTTTATTTCTTGTAGTTTAAGCTGATTCTGTATCAAATTTCATTCAATCGGTTCGGTCGTTTAGCAGTAAATACGTGACAAACAAGCAAAATCACTCTCAATAATTTTAGTATGAATACCATTTTGCTCACGCGTCCAAATCATGGATTATATTTCGATAGTACAAATGTTCCAACTTAGTGTTAGATTGAATAATTAAGGTAACCATTTAAAGAAAAATAAGTAGTCTCGTTAAGCCTACTACATCGTGAGTTAATGGGTATCAGGGCCTCTGATACATATTATTAGGTGACAAAAAACTATTGTGTTTAGACATTTTTTTTTTTTTTCGCAGGGATGTTATAAATATGAAATTTCGGATCTTGATATGAATTCGGATATAAGTGTTAAAAATATTGCAACCGCATTCAGATACAGTTGCGGGTTCAATTGTTATTGTACTGTGGAGATGAGTTTATGGCGCAATAGCCATTAAATAATAAACTCTATGAGAGAACACTCAGCAATCTTCTAGAATAAGTTCAAATCGTTGATTTGTATAGTTTTTATACTATGACAGGAGACTGTCAGACACCGCCGTCAGGGCACAGTCATGTATTTAACCTCTAACTATACCCTGTTCACAATAAGATTAGACATTTACAAAAACCTTTTTTACAGTCCGTTCAACCGATCTGCAGTAAACAGTTGTTATTATAACAACTTTTTTGCCTCTAATGTCATCCTTAAGCCTACGGAATAGAAGTGAAAATCGGTTGAAGGGGCTGTAAAAAAGGTTTGTGTTTATGTCTAATCTTATTGTGAACAGGGTATAGGTAATACTATATTATCATATTATAGATTTCTAACAGTTCTCCTACGTATCATTTAACGTAGCTAGTAATCCCAGTCCTCACAGTACCTATACCAATAGGCTTGCGTTTGGCTGTAACTCGCCTGGGGGCCAAATCTGCTACTTTTATAATTTTGTCATTCCAACACGATCGCATTGTCATTTTGCTAAAAGTTCGTAATCTGCTAAATTCATAATGGTCGATCATTGGTCGGTCGAATTAAAATCAATGACTGCACAATGACGTTCTAATGGTAGGTCACTGAACAAAGGAACTGTCAGCATTTTTGCAGTTACCGCCTAAGTCAGTCCATTCAGTTGTCATTTTGAACGAGATTACCATTCTATATCATTTCTTTCAATGGCGTGTCAGTGGTTGACCATTGAAAAGTCATTATGATGCCATTATATTAGTAGATTATCAAACTTGTCAAAACCAACAATTATCAAATCAATGATAGACCATTCTGAAACTATTGTAATAGCAGACTTGAGACCCTGGGCCTCTAGATAAAATCCCTTTTCTGTCACTAAGTTATTATTTTCTGTTAGCGTTAACGCCAATGGAAAAATCCAATTGTATGCAGTTGACATTATGTATCACGTGACATCTGGTAAGCAAACGTCAACTCCATACAATTTGACTTTTCCGCTGGCGTTAAGGCTAACAGAAAGGGATTTTGTCTATAGGCCCTAATTATTTCGGATATCAGATTTTTCGTAATTGTGAAAGGAAGACCGCTAGTGTGTTTGCTTGGCAGGGCTAAAAACTGTCACTATGTGTCACATTCACATTTAGACTTCGCTCGTATCCGAAATTATTCGAAACGTTTCTCTCAGATTCGGTTACGGTTTCGGATAGATTTTTATTTCGAATATCCGATAGTTTCGGTTCCATACATACCATCACTGGTTTTTCGTCACTTAATATGTATCACAAGCGCGCGGAGTGTATGTACCTACTTAAAGTAAATTCATTTAAGTTTCTAATTACTGTTCCCTAGAGAATATTTCTTGACTTTGTGCTTCCGTATAAAATTAAACTGAAATTTTTTAAAGGATACTTCTTTTGTGTTAACGCGCCCGTTTTGGAGTCAGAAAACGCTTAAATGGAAGCTTATCCCAGATTTCTCAGGACTAGGTCTTTTCTAAATCGCTGTTTTGGTTAAATTTCGGACGCATTTTTGTCACAGTGTCATTGTACTAGGAAAATATCTTTGCCTAATTCTAACTAATGGAAAATTAGCTTTTGCCCGCGACTTCGTCCGCGTGAATGTCGGTTATCGAGAATGCAGACAAAGTTGCAGATTAAAAAGTAGGCTATGTCCTTCTGCAGGGTTCAAGCTATCTTCATACCAAATTTCATCAAAATCGGTTCTGCCGTTTCGTCATGAAAGCGTTACAGACAGACACTTTCGCATTTATAATATTAGTATGGATATTGATTTATTTTTATAAATAAATGTTCGAAGTAACTTCTACAGCGTGCTTTGCTTCGTTTTTGTCGGAAACAAACTCGAAAAAGTAACACAATTTCATTGGTTCAAGTTGTGGCATGATTGAAATTTTGAGAATACATAGAAGAATATGTCTACCTTCTTCATTATCCACTGTCTAGTCTTCTCCCAACTATGTCGGGATCGACCTTCAGTGAAATAGACACACAAATATTTACGTAATATTAATAGCCGCGACGAGCCGCGAGCCGCAAGCCGCAAGCCGCGAGTTAAAGTTGTTTGTAAACAACAGCGAAACGATTATGTAGCTAAATGCACGTTAGTGCATTGAGCGATAAATTTGTTGCTGATTCGTACAAATTACCACAGTTTCAAGTTTGCCAGCCCCCCCCCCCCCCCCTTGTCATTGCAAGTTTGCCCACGTGTCAAACGATTACTTAATGTTTTTTCTGTTGAGTTAGACCTTTTTCACTGTAGCCTGCTGACGTACACGGAACTGATGTGCTGATACTGAAGTGAAAATTTATGACATTTTATCTCTTATTGCCTATTTTTTTTGTGTTATAGGTATCATCGCCGACATGCATCGGCTAAGCATGGCGATTACGGCTGAACCGCCCTTGAGGGAGACCATGCCCAGCAGTGGGTGTCTTAAGGTTGATAAAGAAGAAGAAGAAGGTATCATTGCATTGGGATTTGTTTGCCGTTAAAGTGTTATTTTACGTAACAAATAAGTAGGTAAATGATGAACAAACAAAACGATTCAGAAACTTAATTTTGTGTGATACAAGATGGTTTATTCAATCATCCATTTATTTTTTAATAATATAAACAGCTCTTTTTGCATTTGTATAATGTACTAGCTCAGTCAGTGTGCATCTACTTGCAGATTTCTGTTTTATTTTTAACAAAAGTTTCTATTATCGAAACAATTTACAGAATCGAACCAGCCGTTGCGGAGATTAGCACATTAAACCTTAAACAAACGCTTCAGCGTTACAAAATGAATACCAAACAAATATTTCCTGTCCATTCATTTTGTATGGAGCAGCACTGAACCGCATCACAATCGCAGCAGACGTGACAATAAATTCCAGCGAATGTTATCTAGGTACCTACATACATAGATGGTTATTATACGCACCCACATTGTATTGTATACGTAAGTACTTATAGTATGTTGATGGAATGTGTCGAGTAAGGAGAATTATCGTTTTTGTTACAAACACTTTATTTTTTTTTGTTATGGGGTAGTAAATTCTCATGGATATCCACCGTCCTGGTGCGGGCGAAGGGGTCTGTCAGACTCTTACTGACTAAAAACTACCCCGTTGTTCCATCTCACACCTATAGTACCTACCGGTAAAATGCTGTAACATTGCCGTCATGCTCAACATTGCCTACGTTCTTAAAAGTTAGATTATTGCCGCTGAGAAATGTTTTTGCTGTCTATGGTATTACTAAAAGCAAGTCGGCTATCTATATGGCTGGGAGGTACTTCCGCAACGTTGTTACCAACATAGTTGATCCTATGCAACGTCACCTAGAAATAGTCGTAGGTACGACTAGAATTAGTATTCAAACTTGTCGAGGGGTGGGGGGAAGTATCTACCTACTCATCAATTTTAATTTGAGTCCTTAATTACATAGTACCAACTAATTATTAATATATTATGATCAAAGTGATAGTATCTCACGGGAAAACAAAAACGAGATAAAAATGATCCTTAATAATATGTTATATCAATAATATCTATGTGTCCTAAATTTCGTTTACGTAAAAGTAGTAAGGCTATGCGCGCACTGCGAATTTTAATCGTTGCGAATAATAATCGTCAATCTGTGAACAACAGAAAGTACTACAATCCGCGCACTGCGAAAATAAATCGCTTGCGTTGTTCTCTTTATTTCAATCGATTTAATTTCGCATTTTTAAAATAGCAACGATTAAAATTCGCAGTGCGCGCCTAGCCTAAGAGTAACAAACATCCTTTAAGGGCGCGTATTCGATTTATCGCAACTCAAAATCTAAACGATTGCTAGAACGGCGTAGCAGCACACACTAGTACAATACAATGGTCTGTTTGTGTGCATCAGAAAAAAAAATATGCACGAAATAAGCACGAATCATTGAAATTGATCGGCAAACGACAGCGCGCGATGTTTTACACTGCTTTTTAAAATAATTGTCTAAAATAAATGAGCTCGTATAACGGACTGAAAAATATTCTGTATATTAAGCATAACTTTTACTTTCATAAAATAAATATATCAGTTATGTTTTATTTCAAATACTGGTGAAAAAAATTGTCAAAGTGAACCGATTTTCTACTTTTTCGACATTGTTTTTTAATACATAATAGTAATATTTTCGTTATTTTGGCTCTGTAGCTGTTTTTATGACTGTATATACTGTTGGAAAAACGCATAAAACAATACATTTTGGCATATTGTAATGGTTGTATTCGTCCTGAAAGTTAACTCTGACGTCTATTTTCGTAAAACGATATGAAAGAATTGTCTTCGCTTTAAAAAACCATAATTAAAAATTATACTTTTACTCTGCAGCTGTCTTAATAAAGACTTAATCTTTCTAAAACTGTTAATTGTCTTTAAATAATCTGCTTACATAATTACGATATTGCTCTGGGCAAAACGCAAAAACATGAAGTTTTCGTCACGAATCGAATACGCGCTCTTAATCCACCCATAGTTGCTCCATGTATTTTGTGTTCATATAAAAAAGATATAAAACTCACCCATAGTAGCCATAATAAACTGGTTGGCAACTCCCCCATGTTTGAGACGCGCAACCCACCGCACCGGAAGTACGCCGAGCATGATGCGTGCGCGTCGCTGCGCCACTTCCGGTATTGCGTGTGAGCGCGCCTCTCAGTGGCTCATGGTCCGGGGAAGGGATTCTGTGGAAAAAAAAACAAAAAGTAAATATAAAGGATGATTCATTTAGAGGTATTTTTTTTTGTCTATGGATTTTGTTGACAATTGGAGCGTGAGTCGTCAGTTAACCCATCATGGTATTTTCAACCGACTTCAAAAAAGGAGGTTCTCAATTCGTCTGTATTTTTTTTTATGTTTGTAGCTTCAAAACTTTCGACTGGGTGAACCGATTTTGATGATTCTTTTTATATTTGAAACTTAGTGCTTCCCGTGTGGTCCCATATAAATTTTATTGAAATTGATCCAGCGCTTTTTGAAAAAAACGACAGAACCCAATATAATACATTGACGACGTTATACTTTTCTCAATCTTGAGTACTTTCAATCTCTGTTTTAACTGTGTTGCCGTTTCTTAATGGATTTAGATGAGAAGGGGGCACTAAAAATCGAAAAATAAAAAGCTTATTTACAAAAAAAAAACAACTTTTTAGTTTTTGAAAGCGGTTGTTTTTTTTTGTAAAAAAGCTTTTTTGTTCATTATACATAGTTAGATATTTCGTCAAGGAAAGACTTAGCCCGGCACACCGTCTACAAATTATGCTGAATCACAAAAATCAGCGTTCTACGAAGAATGTGTTTCGTGCACTTATGCTCCACATAATTGACCGACCGAACGCACGCCTAGATCCTATGGCATCACACCCCTAGACTTTTTCCTTTGGGGCATTGTAAAGTCCAAAGTCTACTGTATGCACGGAACAGATAAATAGAGTTATCTGTTTCGTGACTGTATATATAAACCGCGTACGATTAAGCAACTGGAAGCAACATTTATAACTCGCGTTATTCGCCAAATATCACTCGAAATGCTCAGAAGCGTCATCGAAAATTGGAACTGCAGAATGGGCCATGTTAATCGCAGTTACGGACAACATTTTAAACAAATAATCTTTAAGGAATAATGTAAAGAATGGTTCTTTTGTATGACAATAAAGATAATTATTGCTCGATCAATTTGTTTTTTAAATATTTTATTTAGTTTTGAGAAAGGTACCTCCAAATGAATCACCCATTACTACTGATTTGTATGAAACCGGTAGCCATTTTGGATGGTGTCACTTACTAAAACAAGAACAATTAAAACAAAACACAACTAGATGACTAAATTGTTAATTTTTCACTTCCTTTACTATTAAGGTTCGGCTACACCGGAGCGGACCACTTGCGATCGCGGTCGCGGTCAGATATTGCAGTAGTACAAGACCTACACCGCACTTGCGGCTGGCCGCAGTGCTGACTGCAGTATATGCGGTGTGCCTCAACGGCACGCCGTATTCCGTCTAACCATATCGTCTCGGTTCTATTGCGGTTCGACGCATATCGTCGTCAATTATAAGCATTTCTTTTCTATTGTATTAATGGCTATATGCGACAGCAATTACTAATTCATACGAATAGACACCAATCAAATACTAATTATTATTACTAATACTACTTGTTTAATAAAAAATATACAAATACTACTGCAGTATCTGACCGCACTCACGTCCGCAAGTTGTCTACGGACTCCGGTGTGGATGAGTCTTTATGCTTTGCTAAAATTTAATTAGCAAGCGGTTGGCGGCTCCGCGCACAATTAAGTTCATTAGAACAATATGCTCATTGTTTTCGTGTACTTATCTACTACCTAATTTGTACCTCATGTGTGAAGATTGTCAATGATAAATTTGTGTGCTAAAATGATGTGGTGGATATTGTAATTTTTTAATTTCCGGAATCGCCCTGACAAATCCAACCGTAAGCTTTCAGCACGCCGCGCTCCGGAAGCCATAAACTAATTATATTGTCATTTAAAAAAATATTTTAAAGCAGATCATTTAAAGCTCTAACTTAAATGGAAAATTATTTGCTGTGTCACAATGTAACAGAAATAAAGTTAAAAATAGCTTTAACATGCAAGATAATTTAAATGCCCATCTGAATACGCAATTTCAACTCAAATTTTTATGATGTTAGGTCATTTATCTATTAAATGAAAACTGCACGAGATTATTGCTCTTCTGTTTGCGTTGATCCTAAGTCGTAATTACATACCTTAGCTGTCAAAGGAAGTAGACAATAAAGTGGTATATAACGGGGTACGTACATATTGCTAAGACAATTTGATCAAGGTCTTACCATATCAGAACACCGTTCACTTGACCGTTGATCATGTATTATATTTTATGCGGCGATCAAGATAATAATGTCGTTTTATTAGAAACTGGATTCTGAAGGTATTAAAGTTTAGAGAGACTGATAGGGATTTCTTTAGTTCCAAAAAGTTTCTGTTCATAATTTAAAACTTAATGACAAACAAAAAGAATACAATAAGATTTTATTTATTTAGGTACTTATTTGTTTATTCTCTACCAGCCAATGAAGGTGGTAAACAGATATTATGGTAAGTGCAATATTGACCGAGAGCAAAAATTACAAATATATAAATATAATTATTACGGCTTCCAATATGTTTCGATGCAATTTCAATGTGCATTCACCGTTAAAGAGTTCTCTCGCGCGGAGATAATCCTGGCTTCGTAATAGTTCTATTATATTTTGGAATAATTTAAATGTATTGTCATTCGATAAGAACCTATTTACTAAGTTTCAACTCTATCTATACTAATATTATAAAGCTGAAGAGTTTGTTTGTTTGTTTGTTTGGTTGAACGCGCTAATCTCAGGATATACTGGTTCGAATTGGAAAATTCTTTTTGTGTTGGATAGTCCATTTATCGAGGAAAGCTATAGGCCCTTGCGAAACCAGGTCGGATCGCTAGTTGGTTATAATCGGAATCACGACATTTCGTTTGGTGTGTGTTAGGCTTTTTCTATTTGACTAGTTCTTTCTATAGTTTTTATTAGACATCACTGACATCTTAAGCTCAATTCACACTGCCGCAGAATTCATGGGAATAGAATTTTATGCACATTGCATAATGAACTTTATGCACAGAAGCCAGTATATCAAGCAAGCTACAACAATCTGTCATATTTCTTTGATAGATTTTCAACTTTGCTACAAAAACGAAAGGTTCAATTCAATTGGTAAAGGACAATGCCAGAAACTCTATACAACTTTGCCCCACTCAATAAAAGTCATGTGCAATATGTAGCATCTTACTGTTAATTTATTGCTGATAACTAAACATTAGTCTTAGTGACTGTAGAACTTGCGGTTTCCGTTTAAATCTAAAAACAATAATGACATTGATTATAGGTTAAATTGTATTTTAGGTAAAATGAGTTTGTATTTTGTGGGTAGGTATTTCGTAATCCGCAAGTTCTAAAGAAAAACAATTTAGTATAGAAAGGTTCTATATTCATTATAATTATTTTCATTAATTTACTTTTTCTGTACATGGGTGGGGCAGGATCTGGCATTGTCATTTTACAGTTTGGTATGTCTTGATGTGCTGACGTCTGTACATTGCTAAACGTTACCCTCGTCTTCAAAGAATTCTCACGGATTCCGGAGAATTGAATACACTATACGAATCCGTGCGCATTGAAGTTTTTATTGCGTTCCGTTCCATTATGTCGCGAGCAATCTGAATTGAGTCTTACGGTTCATTCTGGAAAGATCCCAACACATCTTACATAAGATCTAATATCTATTGACGCATGAATCTATAATGTTTAGCTCGATTAATTTCAAGTCAATATGATGATCACGCTATCAGTGTATCCGTCTGGGCGTGCAAGTCAATGTCATAGGTCAAATCGGATTATAAATGATACAGTAAAGTTATATTAGATTTTGTGGTCAGTTGATCACGTGCTGAAAAATGTGGGTAGTAAACAAGAAGCTTATAATTACTGTCTTCAGAAAATTTAGACTCCAGAATATGCTTTTACCAACATTTCCTGGCAAATAAATCGGGGTATTCCTCGGGGTATTTTAAAACGCACCTAATGAAGCACACCAAAGTATTCCTCGAAACGCACCCGTCAGGTGCGCTTAGAAAATCAAATAGAAAATATTATAATTTTATTCCTGGAAACGCACTTACTATGAAACATAATGAAGTGCATGAAGGATTCATAATGAATGATATCGATAGAAGACATTTTAGAATTCAACTGGTTATTAAAACTGCCAGGAGAGCGGAAATGAACTGGAACTAAGTGCTTAAGCGACTCCCTACTTAGTTCAATAATGGTAAAAATACAGGTTTTGAAATTGAATCATTTGTTTTTTTGAAAACTACCAGGGTAACAGAAATGAACAGAAAATAGGCGCCGATACAATCTCACTAAGTTGTGCACCAACGATGAAACCTGAAGAGGAATTTAAAGTACTTATTCGATATTATTCACTATAACGCTAGAAGTCCTAAAAATATGTCCTATCTTACCTATAACTGTTATGTCCAATCTATAACTATCAGGAAAACAGAAATGAACTAGAAGTACGTAGTTGCTTATGTGATACTACTTAGCTCACTAATGTTTGTATGAAGTACACGAAACATATCTAAGTTCATGGCGTATATATTTTTACGGACTCTTAAAAAAACGTGCATCTCTATCCACACTTTGACCATTGGGTGCGCTTCGAGGAATACTTGAGGTGCGTTTCGTTGGGTGCGTTTCAAAATAGGTGCGCTTTGTAGGAATATTCCAATATATCTTCCTCCTGATGGAATCATTATGGCCATTGTCGAGTTCTGTGATGTAGTGCCGTATGACGAATATTGACGGCTGTAGGTTTGTAAGAATTGAGGAAGACCCGCAAAATGTGATGTATGGGTGTATTGACAGTCAGATAGAACATTTCAGCTTTCATTTCATAATCAGATTAGTAGTTTCAGAGAATAGAGGGTTCGCACAAAAAAAAACAAACACTCTTCATTTTTAAAATTAGAACACTTGTAGATTTTAGCTTCGCAACTTCGTTTTTTCAGACGTTCTTTTTAAACCGATCAAAAGTTGTTACTATTACAAAATGGTACTTAGGTACTTATGTGTAATGTCTACGATTGCGCACGAGTTCCTAAACAAGAGTCAAACGCTCACGCGTAGCACAAATCAATGTCAATCATTGTTTTGAGCATTCCTTAGTGAGTCATGGAGGTTTTCTCATTTGCTTACAACATGCTGGCTAGATAACGAATTTATTGGTAGTTAATCATAAGTACTTCTTGTGCTATACGTACCTGAATCACGTAGTGTGTACTGGGTGTAGATTGCATGCGAAATTCAACCAGAGTGTAAAGTGTGAGGTTTCATTTGAACTCGATCGCGTAAACCAGGGTCTCTTAAAGTGGGGTCCACGGATCCCTTAGGGGTCGTTCGACCTTCGTTGCGTATGTACTCGTATCAGGAGTTCGCAGTAGGTCAGTTAACTTACGGAGATTGTGTCTTAGGAAATTGTGTAGTAAACTTCATTTCTCGGCAAAGCCACGAACTCGCAATAAGGCTTGTTTTCTTTGCCTAAAATTTTCTTTGACAGGGGTCCATGGAATTGTTTAAATCATGAAATTGGTCCGTGACTACTAAAAGGTTAAGAAATTCTGGCGTAAACGATCGTATAATTAGTACATATTTATTGATTTACACTTCATGCACAAAGGTACAAAGGCGGACTTAATGCCTTACACATTATCTACCAGTCAACCAAGTGATAACATGTATGTATACATAATATGTGTGTAATAAACATGAAATCAATTTAGGCAGATTTAAGCAATCTACCTAAATTGCATAAAAAAATTACATAGCCCAGTATTTATAAACAAAATCTCGAACAATTACATAATGTGGATGCCGATTGTGTTCGAGATGCACTTGCGGCGGGAAATTCTCACGAATCCATAATATTGATACAATTTCGTATTCGCTAACATTCATAATTCTCTGTAAGCCCAACAGCACATAGCAGACTAAATGTTAAGTTTTTTATCTGACACCCGAGAAATGTACTGAGGTGAGATCGCGACGGAATAAATCCCGTCACATACGTAGCTGTAATATATATTATAGCTAGCCACCACACCACACACGGTAGATCGTACTATGCCTTGCTATGATTTATATTAATATATATTATAGCTATGTCTGTGACGGGCTTACAGCTACGGCAGTAGGTACCTAGCTTTAATTCGTCGCGATGTCATTAAGTGACAATTAATGTCAAAAATTACAGGCATTTTTGACAAATTGAGACTGAAATTAGAACGCAAATGTTCTTAACATTACGAGAATTGCCATTAAAAACACTATGTTACCTACTGGGACGATGACAGCTGTTCCATACATTTTAACAATGGTATTGCACTTTTGTATGGAGTACCAGATTTTTGTCAAAAATGTATAACTCCATGGTAAACATTTGATGATCCCTCCATCTTGTATTAAGGTGAATACTAGTAAAGCTCTTATCCACTATCAGCAATTTTGAATTTTTGGCAGTATAACCTTACAAAAATTGTCAAACGTCAATTTTATTCCACTGAGCCACAGATAAAATAAATTATATAAATATTTTGTTTTGGTGTAAAGTTATTATTTAAACCGCAATGCCTCACAGAGTCACAGGTGTTAAAGAATTTCAATATTAGATTAACAATGAAATATTTGTGTTATCTATGTATATGGAGCGTGCGACTTTGTTAGCATTATGACGTCATACTGCATCTGTGACATTGACATTGAATGCATGATTGCACGCAATGCGAGATGTTTTTTTTTAACATGTAGTGTAGTTATACATAACGGCGCGTGACATTATAAACAATGAAAATCAGTTAATTTTGAGGGTTACTATTTATTTTGTATTTTTTATATCATTTGGAAACTATTGTTACTTTTTTAACGATTAATCGTTTTGTATTCGACTAAATGGTAATTTTAATTTAGAGCGGGTAACACTCTAGTACCTATACTACCTACTTGAGTTATTTTGCGAGTATTATTTTCGGAATACCTGCAACGTACAACTACTCGCCCGCACTGGAAGACCGAATCAGCTGCGACACGTGGTGTCTCAGCCGCTGAACATTCCGTCATAACTTGTAGATGGAAGTAGTTTGGACGTGTGTTACCAAGGATTGGCGCGTGTTGGTCTGAAACTGAGCAGAACCAAAACAGAGTACTTGGCATCTTGTTTTGTGATCTCTTTAGTCCTTCGAAAATTTAAACGCACAGTATAAATATTAGTAGGTATTACGGTACAGTAGCGACATGCCCTGCCCCCCTTCGAAACACTGTTCCTCACCTCTTCCCACGTCGAACGTGCTCTCGAAACTGGTTTTAGTTCTCGCGGCGCGTAGACACGCATACATACGCACGTATTTGTACTGTCAGTTATTTTGGTAGTAGTGTAGGTAATTAAATCGTTTCGTAATTCGTTTGTATGGAGTGTTGTAGGTGTGGCTGGGGGCTCTAGAGTCATGCATATATAATATAACTATTATTGGAATTGGAATCATTGGAAAAAGTTTTTGTCACGCTGTTCCTATGAGTAGAGTATCTGGAATCATGAATATAGCAAAAATATAATGTGAAAAGTAGTCTAGTAGTGTAGGGTAGTGTGCGTGTGTGTGTAGTGTGTGTGTGTAGTATAGGTAATGTTTTTCAATTTTTAAGCAGGTTTTTTTTGCTTTTAAGAAACGTTGCCCTGTAATTTTGGCTAATAAAATACTGCACAAATTAAGTTTACATTACTCACTAACGATCCGAAACAACGTTCTACAGCATTTGTTGAATATCTTATGATACCTATACTAGTATATCTACCTCAATACATAATGTATTAGGTACCTAATATTATGTGGTGTGTCTTTGTTAATGGTCATGAAGACGGTAACGTAACCTAGTCTACAAGACATAGCCATAACATTTTGCGGCGATTTGAAATGAGTCGCCATTGCAGTTATACAGGGTGTTAAAAAGAAACATCACAATGTAGCCGTAAACTATTATCACAATGATTGGAAGAATCATGTTACCTTTGTCTTTTTTTTCTTTCTTTGCCCTCGCTTCTTCCGATACCACAGTACCTATTAGTACTACCGCCGCCGATACGGTCGGCTTTCTGCTGATAAGCATCGGTAAAGCATCCGTTAGGCGTTAGTATTATATCATCTGTGGTTAGGCTAAGATTTTGCACGTCACCTAGCATCACGTTAATATAGGGGTGTCCCCTTGTTTTGCAGACAGAAATTTCATAGAATTTCGTTTCCCAGAAAATGTTTAACATAATATTTGGTTCTCGTATTTTTATTTCGACTATTATTGTTTCAAAGACTATTTACTTCAATGAAAAATATTTCACAGAAATACAATTCGACGAACTTTTAATCACATTTTTTTGTTTAACAAACTTATCAAAAAGTAGAATTCCTTTTTAACGAATATTGTATTTCAACGAAAATGTATAGATATAAATAGACAAAAACAAAAATGTTGTCTTAAAAAGTCAATATGTTGTGTTACCAAAGTTAATGACAGAAACGAATCGCTGCGAAACCGACTCCACGTAGTCTTGTCTGCCCTACCCCAAGAGTGTAATTTAAATCTGCGTAGGCGTGGAGGGGCGAGGCAGCCCGCGAGCTGAGGAGCAGGTGGTTTTAACGCATGCCGCCGCGGCTGAGGCTGGCCGGCGCAGCCGGCCAGTAAGCCGAAGCTGCATGCTTGCTTGCACGCTGCATGCTTGCTTGCACGCTGCATGTTTGCTTGCACGCTGCATGCTTGCTTGCATGCTGCATACTTGCTTGTACACTGCATGCTTGCTTGCATCCTGCGTGGTTGCTTGCACGCACGCGCGTTAAGTTAGGTTAGAACTGAGAGTCCCATTCCTGGGAATAAGTTTTATATTAAATAAAAAATATAAGGATAAAGAATATTTGATTTGTTATTCTATGATATGATTATTCTAACAATAAACTTTATGTGAAACAAAAATCAATGATTTGAAAATCTTAAAAGTAAGTGTTCGGCGTATTGATTATTCTATGAAACGAAATTATTAGAAAAATTTTATGTGAACCGACATTCTATAAAACTATTAGCTATGAAACAACGTACAACCTAATATAGGTGATCCGACAGAAATTGTCCTGTCCAAATTCTTGAGTTCACACGAAAATCCCATAAAAAAAAGACGGTTCAGTGAACATTTTCCGGCAACATTCCCAATTTTTCTTTGCAAGTCAAAGTCAAAGCATTTATTTCAATTAAACCATTTGCAGGCACTTTTGAATAGTCAAAGAGTCAGTTAGTTAGTCAGAAAGTTGAAGCTAGTTGCTCGTTCCAAAACGTAGGGTAGGTCTCTATGGAGAAGAACTATATAAAAACCTAATTCGGATAGTTCCAACTTTTATTACGAAAATTAGACATATCGGTTCAACCAGCGAACGAACCAACGATCAGCATTTCATTTTTATTTATGAAATATATGTAGATTATTGAATAAAATAATACCTTTTCAGGATTTGCGTAGGTACCTATTATAAACACCACGTAAGTAGGTACCTATATCACAATGAGGAAGGTAAATTGTACCATGAAATAATAATAATATAGTAAATTTTAGGTACAATACTACATGTTATACCTATATACTCCGCTCTATCAAGCTCAAGGAATAGAAGTACCTACCTATTGTATTTGTTATTTTCCTCGTACCGAAAGAAAAAAAATTAAGTGTTCTAGGTAAAGCGATTATGAGCGTCGCGAATGATGTATTTATTGGGTTAAAAGCTAAATATAAATAGAAGTGATTGTTTTTGATGTAAATGCGTCATTCAATTTGCTCTGGGAGGTAATTCAGAAAACTGATTATATATAATAACAAAATCGGAGGATACAGTATGGTGTTGTAGCATCCAAAATTTGGTTACTTACGCAACTCTATAAGTAGAAGATCAAAGAACTCGTTACAGTTCATTCCAAAATGATTATACATGCTTATAATACGTTGAAATAAAATATTACGTACACATATTCACGAAATAAATCCATACTTCCATTATGTATATATTACTACATTTATATTTAATATTTAAAAAATACTTTGATTATATATAATGTCTAGATGGAGCGTCAAGTGCACGCAAACGTGTCAAAAAGTGTCAGCCAATAGTTGGCTGACACTTTTTAGCAGCTTTTTAGCAGTGCTTATATAATCAAAGCCCAAATGCGTAATAATAATAATAAATGATTAATATATGTATAATAATATTAATTTATGTATAAGTTATATACACAATTGCTTATATAGTCATTATTTACGCACACAGAGACGTAGATGCACAGTGTAAAACGACGCCTGCACGCACACGTACTTGAAATTGTTGACTCGTTTTCTTTGTTATGATTGTAGGGCGACGCTCCATCTAGACATTATATAATTTTTAAATATATACCTATACTTTATTAATCCATACTAATATTATAAATGCGATAGTAACTCTTTCGTTACGCTTTCACGAAGAAACGGCTGAACCGATTTTGATAAAATTTGGTATGATGATAGCTTGAACCCAGAGGGATATAGGCTACATTTTAATCCGCGACTTCGTCTGCATCCGAGATGGCAAAAGCTAGAAAATAAATAAAACACGACCATAATAATATTCACAATAGCAACACCCCGATTTTTTGCTTGCATGTGATTTATTATTATTGGCACAACTTAAAAAAAAAACCGGGCAAGTGCGAGTCGGACTCGCCCACCGAGGGTTCCGTACATATTAGTAGGTACATATCCATACTTCTATACTAATCCATACCTACTATCCATACTTTAATCTACTTAATATTATAAATGCGTTTTTTGTGACATAAACGGCAGTATCTTTTTTTCACGTTAACATAGAGGGTTGATTTTTTTACAGCATCAAGGGACCGTAGATTTGAGTATATGGTTTTAATTTCAACTCGATACCTCCACGCGTTCCTGAGATAATAATTCTTGACAGACAGACAGACAGACAAACGAACCACAAAGTGATCCTATAAGGGTTCCGTTTTTCCTTTTGAGGTACGGAACGCTAAAAACAAGATTCACATTGATGATCGAATGACTAGTCCTTTATAAAGATTTTCTACGGTAGTAGATAATTTTATTGTTTATTGGTCTTTTGGTATTTAGTATCGATTATTAATAAATAAAAACTAGGACTGATAGAGCAATTTTATACATCGCAAATTGCTAATAGTTATTGGATTAACAGTAAAAAAAATAAACATAGGAGTTAAGTATTGTTCTTTTAGCTAAAATTGATTCAGACAAGCATAAAGATAAAGCTAGCAACGAAATAAAGAATTTAAAATTATTCATGATCTATATTCAAAAACTGTATCCTGTAGGTAACAGATTACATAAGTTTTGGAGATGTTATTACTAATAAAAAAATCTTGTTTCGATAATGCATTCTAAATCTTGTTTGAATGCAGAGCATTATAGTTTTTATACTTTAAAATACAAAAGAACATGAAACACCGTGGCTATACAGTTCGTCCATATTCAGAGGTCTTCTCGATACGGTCATAATCGATTGAGAACAATTTATTGTATGTATCGATTGTATCGAGTGATTTATGTCTGTGTTAAGTGGCGACAACTTTTTTTGCATGTCTATTGCAACTTTTTTTGCATGTTCATTTGTTTTTTATGCGTGATTGTATTTTGTGTACAGCGATACAAACTTTTCTGTGAAATGGCAGTTTTTGGAAATAATACTTTTTTCAAGACATAAGGTCGCTTTTTGTTTAAACTTTTGAGTTTGTTGACGAACAGCGCATTCACTTATTTCACATATTATTTAGTTGGACTGTATGTTGTGCATGACAATGAAAAATAATTACATACTATAACTATTACTTAATCTGTGATATTATGATATATCTACCCATATTTTCCCGTGGGTGTCGTAAGAGGCGACTAAAGGACTCGCCAGAGAATGGGTAGCAGCGTTCTCTGGGCCTTTGTAACAACCATACTGCGATCGCCAATCCGCCTGCCAAGCGTGGCGATTATGGCAAATCCCCTCCCCCCTTGGGGAGGCCTATGTCCAGCAGTGGACGTCTTTCGGCTGAAATGATGATGAATTATGATAAAATATTATATATTGAACTCTTTACGTAAAAAGACACATATAAAATGATGTATGAGTGTGTGAGTGAGTGTGCGTGCGTGTGTGTGTGTGTGTTCACTTACATGTTAAATTCTTTATGTTTTATTCATTTTATTGTCATGCCAATAGTATTCATGGTGACCAATAAAACCTGTTTAGGTGGAGATTGAAAGATGATTCCAGTTTTGAGTGCAAATGTGGTGCCAGTCTAACCGGATGCAGCTCAATACCAGTGTTTTACGCGGAACGACTGCCTAACGGGCCTCCGCAACCCGTTACTGGGTAACACAATACCTCTTGGTGAGACTGGGTGACAGACTTCTGGTTTCTGACTATAACGACTGCCAAAGATCTACGAATCATAGCCGGGATCAACGGCTTTACGCGGTTTCCGAGGCACAGAGGGAAAGGAAATGGATGGTCACCCATCCACAGACTGACCCCGGCAAGCGTAGCTTAACCTTTGACCGATCGATCTGCGACTTCTACTTAGCCACGTGGTTTTATAGTCTTTAGCCACGAGCTATCAAAAAAATATGATTAGGTAATATATTTATTGTATTTTATTCTTATTATCTTTAGAAGCATTACCTGCCACACTCAGAGACGTCACTTAAAAATAATGAATGATTAATTGACCAACATAACTTGGAACGCTGTCAGTCAAAATATTGTTGTTGACATGTGCCAAGTTTTGTTGGTCATTTAAAGTTAATGATTCATTATTATTAAGCGACGTCTCTGAGTGAGGCAGTAAATGTTATAAACACAATACCATGTTCTGTATGATCAACTGATATTAATTAAAATAGGAACACGTGCAGTCGAAATGTGCGTGACAAAGGCCATCACGTTCCATTCATTCATTCATGTAAGTAGTTCAACTCTGTTGTCATTCCCATTGCAGCCATTAATTACAAAGAATTCCGTTCTATTTCGAGGTTTCATCCAATAAATTGCTACAAGACTATTTTGATATCTTAGTGTAAAAAGACGACATGAATACTTCGTTCTCTTAAGAGGAAACACAAGGGCCGTTTTTCCATACAGACTTAGTCCCCTGTTTCCTCCCTGGATAATGCCAGTAGATCTTTTTTTTTTTTTAAATATCCATGGCTACTATTGGCATGTCCCTATGTTTTCCTTTTTCTCATAAATTTATTATTAAAAGAGATATGAATATTCAAAAACCTAAAAAATTGGCATGATTTTTCGCTGTGTTCAAACATTCAGAAAACAAATTTGACTTGATTATGTAAAAAATAGAAAACATAGGAACACAGCAAAAGCCTTTCTTTATTTTTTAACGAAAAAAGCAGTTAAATTGGTTAAGTTTTGGAGAAGAAATCTGGGGACTACGAATCATTGATTTTGTGTACTTTTAATTGGTATTTTCGGTCAAAGCTGCAGTTGTCTCTATCGCGCTCTGCGGTTCGTGTTCGGGCATCGCGCGACAGCAATAGATTTTACAAATACCTAATTTTCAATTCTCTAGCCCGTGGTATTTCCTCTTAAGAGTTCTAGTGATAGGCACTGGAACTCCTTATGTGAACGGATTCTGATAGGTACCATATTATTGTATTAGGTGATGATGATGCTCGCGACTTTCAGAGATTAGCCGGAACAAACAGATAGATACCAATTTTAAAAATGCTTCTTTTTATATTATAAATAATAGCTTTTGCCCGCGACTTCGTCCGCGTGAATGTCGGTTATCGCGGATGCAAACAAAGTCGCGGAAAAAAGTAGCCTATGTCCTTCCCCAGGGTTCAAGCTGTCTTCATACCAAATTTTATCAAAATCTGGCCAGCCGTTTTATCGTGAAAGAGTAACAGACAGAGTAACTTTCGCATTTATAATATAAGTTTGGATAAGTACCTACCTACCATAATTCTATACTTTTATAATTGTGCATTTCATAAAAATCTGTTATTTTGACAATACAAACAGACACTCCAATTTTATTTTTACATAAGTAGGTACCTATATTTTTTTTTTTGCCATGGGTATTACTTTTATAGGTACCTACATTTGCAAAGTTTTTCAAATCGATAGGTACGACAATAAGAAGTTGATTAAATTCCATTTCCAAGTTTTGTAAAGGTAAGGAAATTAAAGCCTTAATCTTTAAACGTACCTATTGGTGTTTGTCAAAATTCAAAAACTAAAACGAGTCCAAATGATAACAAAATAAATTAAGTACTGACAAATATATCAATTTAAATGTAGGTATTGCATTCATTCAGCTGTCAATAGTTCTCTTTAGTTGAATCTTAGAAGATTTCCACTAGCAACTGCTAAAATGAACGTGCCGAAATATGTAGACATTTTATACCTGCTGCTTCATTTTCTATCTAGATAGAAACTTAAAGAATGTCACGTTTTTCTTACCCATCTCCTGCCCTTATCCTAATATTTGGTCGAAGTCATACGTCAGCACTATGTATTTCAATAGTCATAATTATCATCGTATACACAATTACATCGTTTCTTTGATCACAATAAAAATCATATAAAAATTACAAAAATGGAAAATTTATAAATCCTTCCGTTACCCAGGACATTAAAAACAAAGTCAAAGTCAAAGTATTTATTTCAATTAAACCATTTACAGGCACTTTTGAATTGTCAAAGAGTCAGCTAGTCAGAAAAATGAAGCTAGTTGCTCGTTCCAAAACGTAGCGTAGGTCTTTATGGAGAAGAACGAGCAAGAAAACACCTTTGAAACCGCGATGAACATATTGGGCCTAAGTACTTAAACAAAATTTAAGTCTAATATAATAAAGAGGTAAAGTCTGTAAGTTTAGATGTAGCAGATACCTAATCTCCGAAACTACTCAACCAATTCCAACCCCTAACACCCAGGGTTCTTAGGGTGGGTGGGTTCCTATGATACTTTATTATGATATTTTATTTCCTAAAAAGAAGTAAGAAAATTACGAAATAATTAATTAAAATTAATGAATTTAAAACAATTAATTAAAAATAGAGGAGCTCGTGGCTAAGTTAAAGCCGTACAGATCGATCGGTCAAAGGTTAAGCTACGCTAGCCGCGGTCGGTCTGTGGATGGGTGACCATCCCTTTCATACCGAGTTCCCTCCGTGCCTCGGAAAGCACGTAAAGCCGTTGGTCCCGGCTGTCATTTGTAGATCTTAGGCAGTCGTTATGGGTAGTCAGAAGCCACAAAGTCTGACAACCAGTCTTACCAAGGGGTATCGTGTTACCCAGTAACTGGGTTGTGGAGGTCCGATAGGCAGTCGCTCTGCGCCGCGGGCATCAGCTAGTAGTTTATAAAGATCTAAAACTGTATGTGAAATGCGTATTGTTTACTTTTGTCATTATCTAAGCACCCGCACGTTCCACAGTATTAATCAAACAATTAAACGTTTAATCTTCACCTTGATCGTTCTAATTTACAAGCCTTATCAGTTAACGTCGCCTTATCTCGGTGGCAGGTAGATGATTAAGTGACAGTTAAGATGTTATCAGTAAACAGATGCAGCATTCTAATTAATCTTACACAAGCGTGATAATGCTTATGACGTTAGCAAAACTTGTGATGTTTATCTTATTCAAAGTCAAAATTAAAGCATGGAGGCTCGGAGGCATTGTCACAGCCACACCACTCCATTTAAAAGACACAATATAATTGCCAACACTACTACCAAAATAACAGACTGTACAAATACGTGCGTGTGTGTGCGTGTCTACGCGCAGCTCGAGCTAAATGCAGTTCCGAGAGCACGTTCCACGCGAGAAGAGGTGAGGAACTGTGTTTCGGATGGGGGCGGAGCGTGTCGCTACTAAGTACTAATATTATACAGATACTGTGGTGGTATTGTCAAGGGGTCGGTTAATCAGAAAGTTGACGCTAGTTGCTCGCTTAGTATTATTTGTCAACGCCACGTCTCGCGGTCACAAAACATACAAGTCATCATCATCATCATTTCAGCCGAAAGACGGCCACTGCTGGACATAGGCCTCCTCCAAAAGGGGGGGTTTTGCCATAATCGCCACGCTTGGCAGGCGGGTTGGCGATCGCAGTATGGTTGTTACCAAAGACTATAAAACCAAATTCACAGAGAACGCTGCTGCCCATTCTCTGGTGAGTCCCTTAGTCGCCTCTTACGACACCCACGGGAAGATATGGGATGGTGCTATTCTTTACGTCCGACACCACACGCACCACCAAACGTACAAGTAGGAAAGCGATATTTAGTAAGGCTAAACGAATGGTCATTGCTCTCTTCTACAGCAATTCTCTGACACGGCAGTAAAAATAAACTGAAATTGTAAACGTCAGCTGTAACCGCGACAGCCACGAGCCGTCAACTTTTTAACTTGTCATTTAAGAAAGTATTTTAATGCACACTTGTTAAAGCCTTATTTGATGGCAATTATTTGCTGTGTCGAATCCGTGCTTTAATGTACGTCTATGTTTAAATATGGAACAGAATTCGTATGAAATGTTTATTTGAAACTTATTGGATGGTGGTGAAATAAGCCCTAAGTCTTCTGTCATCTCACCCCCACATTTTATGACCGCTTAGCTACACGTACGTTGGTATTTAAACTATTATGTATCTAATTACTTCTCCGAACCAGAAAACGGAACAGGGAAGTATATTTTACATAATGTCTGGCGTTAAAAAAGTGTATTTTTGTTTCAGCGTCATTATTACATAAGTCGCATAGTTTAAAATGGGAATGGGCTGACCTCGTTTGACAATGTGTTGCTGTGGGCTAAAATAACCACTAGTAAAGTAGTAACGTGAAGCCCTGACGTAGCAGGTAGACGGTGCGGGCGCCGGTGTCATGGCTGTCCTCGTGGACGTCGGCCCAAGAAATGTGTACTACTCATACTCATAGATACGGCAAACCCCAAATAAGGCCCAAGTGATGGTTCGTTTTGTCGACGTCAGCTTAGGCAATGGACATATTTTATTAAAATTTGCATTGAATCGTACTTAGGCATTGTTCACACCCAATGTATTGTAAGCCGCTGACTGTGAGCGCAAAGTTGAAAATGTATGAATAATAATTAGTCGGCCGCCGACTGACTGCTGATTGTAACGGTTGACTGTCAGCGAGCGTTACGTTAGGTGTGAACAATGCCTTAGGCACTGTAAAGCGATTATCATTATGATCAATAAAGGAATATATCAGTGGCGAAGACTCCAAGACTCCTTGTAGCATATAGTTCATAGCACAACAATATCGCTCACCATACATTTATTTAGAACACAATCACACTATGCTATAATTACTATATAATATTATGCGTGTTCTAAATAAATGTATGGTGATCGATATGGTTGTGCTATGAACTATAATACTTTAAGCTATTATATTATAGCGTAGTCTGAAATGAGCTTAACGGCTTCCCCTTCAGGAGTTTAGAGAATCAGCTATTCTACCGCTATTGAAAAATAGTACAATCAGTAATATTTGCTACGCTTTCTTCTTAGGAAAATTGACCCTTTGCCATTGGTCTATTGGCTATTAATGTCCCACTCCACCGCAAATGCCTCTTCTCTTGCAGATAAGCCACCATGCTCGTTCAAGGCAGTTTGGCGATTTTAGACTTAAAATAATGCAGTATAGGTATGTACCATCCGATAACTACAAAGTCCACAAGTTTATAAAATATCTGGCGAGATTGTAAACTGCCGAAAATTTTTGATCAAACCGTGTAAAACAATTTGTCATGTCGTATTTGGAAGGTTATTGAATGCTATACGAAAATATAATGACTAATAATAATGATTTTATGCACAATTTACTTTTAGTTAATTTGTCATAACATGCAATTTCTGTAAACGCTTGTTATAATGTAATGTTATTTTCTATTTGTTATGCTAATGTTTGTGGGTATTTGTCGCTTAAATAAGTGATAAATGCATATGTTACAGTTTAAACTCTTAACCTGTCAAAACTAGTGTTAACTGGCTTCAGTCAAAATCCTTATTAAAAAAAAAAAACATTTGAGCTACTAAAAAAAAATTGTTGAAACGCTGGAAAGCTATAAGAATCTAAGTACCTATGTACCTACCTGGGATACTTTTTAACTGGGCCTCAAGTCTGATATTACAATAGTGTCAGAATGGTCTATCATTGATTTCATAATTCTTGATTTTGACAAGTTTGGTAATCTACTAATATAATGGCGTCATTATGAAAATCAATGATAGACCATTCATTCTGACACTATTGTAATAGCAGACTTGAGGCCCAGGGGGCCAAGTCTGCTATTTTTATAATTTCGTCATTCCAACACGATCTCATTGTCATTTTGCTAAAAGTTCGTAATCTGCTAAATTCATAAATGTCGATCATTGGTCGGTCGAATTAAAAGCAATGACTGCACAATGACGCTCTAATGGTAGGTCACTGATCAAAGGAACTATCAATTTTTTTGCAGATTATGTCATTCATTTGTCATTTTGTACCGATTACCATTCTATAACATTTCTTTCAATGGCGTGTCAGTGGTTGACCATTGGAAAGTCATAATGAAGCCATTATATTAGTAGATTACCAAACTTGTCAAAATCAACAATTATGAAATCAATGATAGACCATGCTGACACTATTGTAATAGCAGACTTGAGGCCCTGGTCAAAAGTACAATTGACTGATTTTTGTAGTTAAAAACTAGTTTTGAACGATTACGAATTTTGACGGTGACGGTATCGTTTTGTTTTTACTAATGGTACAGATACGCAATGACATACCTAAACATTGTTTATCAGTAACTAAATTTTGCCCACACTTCTTCCGATGCCTACTGTTTTGATAATAAAATATAACATGATTAAGACTGACTAATTGTAAAAATAGCATAGTGACTTCTGTATACCGCTCCATTTATATGAACACAAATAATTTTGTTTTAAAATAATATTGTGACTACATACCTGACATAACTGCGTTACCTGACATAATTTAATTTAATATTTAATCTAATCTAATTTTATTTAATAATTAAAGCAGCATTGCAATAATAATTCAATAAATTAATAAATTGTATGAGCTGTATGTAATCTATGGGTGTATGTAAACTCTGTTGACTTGCCTGAAATAAAGAATTTCTTTTTTTTTTTTATAGCACTACGGGATAACGTAACTTGCTAATAATAAAATATTTATTGAAATGAGTTGTTCGGTTGTTCGGAGATTATAATATTATAGTATAGAGTAATTACTTATATGTAAAACATTGAAAAATCTACTGAAGCTACTGGTATTATAAATTCTTCGTAGGTTGCAGTTGCAGTCACGCGCATAGGTAATAAAATGGTCGGACAGTTTTGAATTACGATTATCCTCCAAGTCTTCCATACTTTTTAAGCAAAAAAACTAAACTGGTTATCACTAGCTTCATAAGCTTATTTATGTCCATTGATCAGTAACAGGTTTAAAGTATATAAAAAAAATCAGTCAAGTGCGAGTCGGCCTCGTTCACAAAATGGTCGCGTACCATACCTGGGTTTAATCTTTTTGATGTGAAACATGTCAGACCTGAATTTTGATTTTAGTACTTTTACATGTATTTTTTAAATAAAGAATAAAATTTTATTTCGAAATAAATCTGATTTCTTATATGAACAATCTTTATATATTTCTATACAAAATAGTTTAAATGTTTTACATTCTAATTTTTCTCTCTTTTTTTCATCATTTTAATAATACACACAGCCATTTGACCCCAAACTAGGGAGACCCTGTACTATGGGTGTCGGACAGCTGATGTACACAAATACTTTTTTTTATTTTTTAAATACATACAGATAAACAACACCCAGACACAAGGCAAACACAAGTGTTCATCACACAAATGTTTACCCAACACGCTGCGCAGCAGTCGATGGCTCAGCCACTGCGCCAACCGTGTCGTCAAAATTAGTATAGTATTCTATGAAACAGGTTAACTAGATAATAAGGTTTTAAGGATACAGGCCTGTGATATGAAAGTGACTGATAATTCGGTAGATGACACCAGCAATCAATTGGCATACTTTTTATGAGCTGTAAACACGCGTTTCCCCCATAGTTTTTGTATGGCAATTCGTACTTATGACGTCAATTGTAGGTTGTCGTCATTTGCTAAGTCAATTGATTAAATATTTACTTCGGGTAGTTCGGGTTTTGTGTTAGCACCTTTAAATACGGAACTCTAAAATCGCAGGATAAATTCTTTCCGACGCAGGTGTCACGGTCTGCATTTTATTGAATTAAAAATACAGATTATTTTCTTATACTTTGAATGCTTTGAATTTTGCTTTGTAAATATTATAATGGAGCTTTTGTGATGCTCCCTGTGCGAGACGGACGAAGGTCTGTAACAATAAAATCTGTAGAGAAACCCTCGGGAACTTGAATAAGGTAGATCACATCTGACGATATCGTTTAGATACTTTATAGATTTAGAATAGGGATGGTCAAGACAACTTCTCTAATAAAACTGTAGGTACTTCAATCTGAAAATATAATTGATTTTAAATTAACCGTAAAATATAGCCTTATTATTAATACATTCAAGTAGGTACAGAGGCCAGTACCTCAAGCTACAACAACCAGTCAAATTGATTTGATAGATTTTCAACTTTCTAACAAAAGGATAAGGTTCATATTCAATTGGGAAAATTTGACAGTTTGGTATGGCTTTATGTGCTGGCATCTGGCATTTTTTAAGTTTACGGTGATTTCATAAAAAGAGAGATCGAAGAGCTGGTTTTTACCTCGGTCAGAGGTAAAGTATTGCCATCCAATTTGGCAATGCCGCCAGTCCGTTGATTCCAGATGGCGGTGATGTGGCGGATGTTTTTACTACAGTGCGGCCGACGTATCTTGGCGCTCCTGAAGTTAGCCGATTACCTGCACAGTAGACAATTTCGCAAGAGAACCAAGGTTACCGACGTAGCCCGAAGAATTGCCAAACTTAAGTGGCAGTGAGCAGAGCACACTGCTCGCAGAACAGATGGCCGATGGAGCCGAAAAGTTCTATAGTGGCGACCGCGAACCGGAAGACGTTGCGTTGGAAGGCCTCCCACTTGGTGGACCGATGACCTGGTAAAGGTTGCGGGGATCCGCTGGATACGAGTCGCACGGGACCGGTCAATGTGGGGGAGGCCTATGTCCAGCAGTGGACGTCTTTCGGCTGAAATGATGATAATGATGAGACAATTTCGTTCCTAAAAGATCCATTGCGCAGCTAATTGGCTAACTTCAGGACCGCCAAGATACGTCAGCCGTACTGTATATTCGGTGTAATTCTTATATGTATTTTGTATACGATTGAAGTTTAACTGTAAGATTAGATTTGATCAAGTACTAATGTGACTTTTGTACATGTATATGTACTTTCTAAGTTTATATTGGACATCACTGACAGCGGTGGGGATCCGAGGAAAACATAGTGAGGAACCCTGGATTTATCCATACTAATTTACTAATTACTAATAAACTAATATACTAATACTAATAGATTAATATACTAATTATACTAATACTTATTACTAATTTACTATTTACTATAATTTTACTATTTTTACTTTTACTATATTAATATTATAAATGCGAAAGTAACTCTGTCTGTTAGCGTTCACGATGAAACGGCTTAACTGATTTTAATAAAAGTTGGCATAAAAATAGCTCGAATCCTAGGGAAGGACATAGGCTACTTTTTATTCCGCGAATTCATCTGCATCCGCTATAATCGACATTCACGCGGACGCAGTCGCGGGCAAAAGCTAGTTTAAGGCGCTTCCCTGACCAAATAATCTTGACCATACATTTCCTCTTTGCAGCAGAATCGAAATTCGCACAATTTGTGGGATCTTTTGTTATAAAAAAAGAGAAACGATCTTTTGAAATAAAATAAAACGTGAATTATAAAGGTTTTTAAGTTACCTATCTATTAGTGTAATCCTCAAATTAATAGCACGACAATTTTAGCAAAAGATGCATGTTTTCAATTATTTTTGTCATTTTTTACAGGGAGATTTAGGTATTTATAGGGTACATAAAAAAAAAGAACGTGGGATGTGATGATAGGATCATCATCTGCCTAGCCTTTTCCCAACTATATTGGGGTCGGCATCCAGTCAAACCGGATGCACCTAAATACCTGTGTTTTACATGGAGAAACTGCCTATCGGACCTCCACAACCCAGTTACTGGGTAACACGATACCCCTTGGTAAGACTGGTTGCCCGACTTGCTGGCTTCTGACTACCCATAACGACTAGCAAAGATCTACAAATAGCAGCCGGGACCAACGGCTTTACGTGCTATTTGAGGCACGGAAGGAACTCTGTATGAAAAGGATGGTCACCCATCCACAGACCGACCGCGGCTAGCGTAGCTTAACCTTTGACCGATCGATCAGTACGACTTTAACTTAGCCACGAGCTTCTCTAATGTGATGATAGGATAATAGGATATATAAATGTGATAATAGGATATTGAACATTAATGCTTTTAGATGTAGTTTGTTTCTCTTAATTAATGAGTTAATAGCCCCTGAATAACGAAGAAAAACGCGCTTTTGGTCTTGGTAAAGTCTGAAATCGCCAACTCGAATTGAGCAAGCGTGGTGATTATTGCTCTGTATGAGAAGAGGCCTTTGCCCTGGAGTGGGGCAGTAATAGGCTGGTATGATTATGTTAGTTGCTTTGAAATCTATAAATAGTAAGTCGGCAAATAAGTGACGTCATAGCAGGATATTGGCGCCGATTCCCTTGTTTATAAACTAAACTAAAATTAAACAATTGGCATCTCTTACTGCCAGGCAGCTGATGAAAAGGACGGCGACAGATAAGAACTTAGTTACAGATGTCAAAACTACTTTTTTCTTGAATTTCACCGCGTTTTTAATCCATACATTCTCACATTACAACTTTATAATTATATGAACATTTTAGATTAACTTAAATTAACAGCTCTTACTTGAATTAATATCTTTTTTGTTTTATTGGAGAGAAAGAGAAAATTATATATAAATAGGTTAAAATAAGTTTATCTCGTGCATAACAGAATTGGCATCATTGTCATTTGAGGGAATTACCCTTTTGGCAGCTTATAAAAAGTATGTCAACTGACTGGTGGTGTCTACACTCTGATATCGTAACCTAGTCTCGGCTACGCGGAAACCGGAGACGGATCGCCGCCGTCGAGCGAGAGTCGAGACAATGGATCCGACGAATGTGGGAGAAACTACAATCCGATTGCGATCAAGGAGCGTTGAGTTTGAGTTTGAATGTTTGCGCTGTGGCTGTGTCCCGGACGGGTATGTTTTGCTGCCGCATGCCGCCCCGCTTTGTTTTTAATATGTGCCATAAGCCAAGAGCGTCGCCAGTTCATGGCTTAGGGGTGTAAGTTGATATATGAAGGATAGGTACGAAAAGTATGAATTTAAAAATACAGTTAAAGGTACATAAAACTTCTGAAATCTCTAGAGGGGGGGAAGCAATTGTCCGTTCCTGCCCTCCCTAGGCGACGCTCTTGCCAAGCGCTAGGACGAACACTCAAGTTTGCTCCTTTGTCAAGGGCAGCACGTTTTATAAACAATCCACCATCGGAAGATAATGTTTCATAGCTTGCCGAAATTTGCAAAAGTGCGTTGAAGAGGATATATAATTATTACTGATTATTGTTGTTATTGTTATTTTTATTTTTAATGTTGTATTCTGTTTAATGGTATTGTAGGAGAGATATAAAAAATATTAATATGTGCATAGTAAGTGTTAAACATGTGTGTATGACATCGTCTTGGAATAGCCTGTAAGATTTTGTATGTACTTATTGTCCTAAATAAACAAGTTTGATTAAAAAAATGCATGTGTGTGTTTTTGCTCAAATGAATGAAACAGCTGTTTTTTTATGTGTAATGATGTCCCACCATGTATGTGGCTCCTGACGTCATCTTTAATTAGTTTGACAAAAAAGACAGATGTTCATTGACTCATGATATCATAATAGTTATCGTTGCGTAACCATATAGGTACGTTTTAGGAGGCGGTTCTTAAGAGGATTGTCAACCTGTAAATTTTCGAGATTCCTTCTTTTCGCATAATGTTCTTTTTCCTAATATACTTTGGCATAACTGTTTTGGCATAATTTGTTTTGCCATAACAATCCTTTGGCATATTCTTTTTTAAGCATACAGTTCATGTTGGCATAATTATCTTGAAGGCTAATTTGTTTTGGCACAATGGGTTTTGGTACATTTCGCATAATGTTACTGTGCAAATCTATTGTGCAACGCTAAAGTATTGTCTTAAAAATTCAATATGTTGTGCTACAAAAATTATTAGCAGAAACGAATCGCTACAAAACAAACTCCACGTAGTATTCTCTGCCCTAACCCTAGAGTGTAATTTAAGCCCGCGTAGAGGCGATGCGGCCTGCGAGCTGAGGAGCAGGTGGTTTTAAATGGGTGAGGCTGGCCGGCTGCGCCGGCCAGCTAGCCTAAGCTGCGGTGGTGAGCGTAAATCACATCTGCGACGACGATACCTCGCGAGCATATCGCGCCGGAGCCCCGCAGCGCCGGAGCCGTGACAGAAACCATGCCTGCTCCATGTTGCATGCTGCATGCTTACGTGCATGGCTGCATACTTGTTGCATGTTTGCTGCATGTTTGCTTGCATACTGCATGCTTGCTGCATGCTTGCTTGCATGCTGCATGTTTGCATGCATGTTGCATGTTTGCTGCATAATTTTTGGAAATGTTGAAGACATAATGAAAAACTAGGTCTGTAGGTTTTTATTTTTAAGAAATATTGCATACGATAGAAGTAATTATCATCTAAATATCTAAATTTTTGAGTTAAAAACTTCCTCGATCATTTATATTTTTTTAATTAAACTATACTAAATTACCTCAAAAGTAAAACGTATAGACCTAGATTACGGTGTACTGAATCTAAAGAGACCCAAATTGTCTAATTCCGTGAAGGTTATTCATATTGTATTTGTATTATTCACCTGCAGGGAGCTGAGCGAGCGGTATGAAACAGATCGCATTTTTGGAAAAACCTAATCGCGCTGCGTATCGGTAGTTTACAATCCTCTTAAAACAACTGTAATTTAAACAATGTAATTGATAGAACATTTATACTAGAAACACTTATAAATAGAATTCGGGTGGTTAACCGTGCGCATGCGATGCGACCTCAAATATTGCGCGGGACGATAACGAGTTAATTATTTTGTTTTTCGGAACTTCTATCTCTAGAATGATGTGTTTGGTAATGATTCATTGTCTAGCAGGCAGTGACTATACCTAATGAAATGACCATCAAAATTAAGAGGATACTCTCGGCAGCAGCTCGCTGATGAGCGCTCCATACAATTGTGCTCTATACCCTGTTCACAATAAGATTAGACATTTACAAAAACCTTTTTTACCGTCCGTTCAACCGATTTTGACTTATATTGCGTTGGTAGCATGATAAATGGCAACTGCAGTAAACAGTTGTTATTGTAACCACTTTTTTGCCTCTAATGTCATCCTTAAGCCTAGGGAATAGAAGTCAAAATCGGTTGAAGGGACTGTGAAAAAGGTTTGTGTTAATGTCTAATCTTATTGTGAACAGGGTAAGTATAGATACATTTTGGTCAGTAAGTCATTTTTTCAATGCAAACTTCATGCACTACAAATAACCTTGTTTTATCAATAAATTATTATTATTATTCTCAGCAATTTATTTTATATGCACTTTTTTTTTAAATATAAAAAATAGTAGACAATTTTTTTTTAATATAAAAATTTGTAGCCTGGGAACAGGGCCCAAGCTACCAGTGGTCAAGGTTCCTACCAGAGGAATCTCCTAGAAATACGCGCCGCGTACAAGAGTACCGCTATTATTATTATGTAAGAGAACTATTGATTTAATTTATACTAAAATTGTATAATATAAAGCGTATAGGTACCACAATTAATTATCTAAACGCGGGCTTATCTCTTCGGCCATAGTGTGTAGGAGGCCTTGACATTTCTCAAGATCATTCCGCAGAATTGCACGAGTAAAAGCCAAGCGCGAGTCGGACTCGCGCACGAAGGGTTCCGTAGGTACCATTATCTATACGACATTAGACATCGAGCAAAAACCGGCAAAAAATCACAATCATTTTTTGTATGGGGGTTCCCATACAAAAAATGTGTTTTTTTGCCGGTTTGCCTTAAATACTTATTTTATTCTGTTTTTAGTATTTTTTGTTATAGCGGCAACAGCAATACATCATCTGTAAAAATTTCAACCGTCTAGCTATCACGGTTCATGAGATACAGCCTGGTGACAGACAGACAGACGGACAGTGGAGTCTTAGTCTCTCTCCCGTTTTTTCCCTTTGGGTACGGAACCCTAAAAAAGGTATAATTAAATTATACTTTCTGGGAAGTACAAATACGTACGTAAGTATTGATAATGACTGAAGATGTTCTAATTACATTAATTATGATAATTTTTACGTTTGGGAACAAGGTGTTTTTGGAAATTACCAATTGTTTTAAAACCTTAATTATTGCGCTTACTGCATTTTAATTTATTTAATTACGTCTGTAACCTAATGGAAATACAAAAAAAGACGATGTTAATAAATTAAAGTTAGAAAGAAGTAACTATGACGGCTAAATAGATGTACAGCCAGGAAATCAAGCTACAACAATCTGTCAAAATTCTTTGATAGATTTCCAACTTTACTATAAACTGTCATATTCAATTGGGGAAATTTGACAGTTTGGTATGGAAGGAGAATTTAAGACGCTGTACCGTCCCCAAAAGTATATCTACTAATATTATAAAACTAGAATTTGCTTGCATTATAGGGCTCCGTACAAAAAATACGGAACCCTTATAGGATCACTCGTGCGTCTGTCTGTCCGTCCGTCTATCACAGCCAATTTGCTCTGAATCTACTAGACCAAATCAGGTGAAATTTGGTAGGATGGTGTAATCCTATGACCCAAACACAGAAGTGCAATGTAAATAAATATTTTTAAAATATAGAGAGAGAAATTTTCGGGGGCCAAATTAGAAAATTAAAAAAACACGTTTTGCAAACCTCATTGTCATTGTCATAATATCAAATGAAAGGGCTCATGAGAATCTCAAAAATATTTTTGTTATTATTGTAAAATAAACAGTTTTGATTTTATACATGAAAGAAGACGAAAATTGATCATCCCCCCCCCCTGATCTACGAAGCCTAATTAAAAAAAAATACATTCATTGTTTGTAGATTACAGGAAAACCTATAACAATTCTATCAATTGGCATTGTACTCAAACACTTACAACGCGAGTTCAACTCTCACCTGGCCGGTTTTTTGGTTTGAACGCGAAAACCTAATCTCCGGAATTGCTGGTCCGAATAAAACAATTCTTTCGCTACTAGGAAGCTAGATTATCCCCGAATGCCATAGGCTACCTTATATGGTAAGTCTAAATATAATTTTTTCAAGCAAACGAAGCCGCAGACCGATGCTAGTTAAAAGCGGAAAAAGACAGGAGGAATAAATTAGAGGATTTTAATTTCTTAATTATTTCCTTGTTGGCTAATGGACCAATTATTATTTTTATTTATTTATCCGGTAGCTTGGACCCTGTTCCCGATACCGGTGGGCTACTATTTTTTATATTTTTAAATGTTTTTTTTTTTTTTTTAATATTTAAAAATGTAAATGATATGTATATATGAATAATAAATGGAAATAATAATATGTGGGGACATTTTCACACACGGCCATCTGACCCCAAACTAGGGAGACCCTGTACTATGGGTGTCAGACAGCTGATATACATACACAAATACATTTTTTTTTTGTAAATACATACATATATAGATAAACTCACTCTGTTCACTCTGTAGTTTATCGTTACGTCATTATTTTCTTACACTTATGGCACGTTCCGAGAAACAATATTATACAAGTTCTGCAAGTTTTTTTTTGCCGATTGCTACCTACCTGCGTATTTAGAAAATAAACAATTTACATATAAAAAATACAATGGAATCTTTCATTCTTTTCAGAAATACTTACCTACATTTTAATAACAAAATAAATGTAATTAACTTACAGTAAAAAGTGTAACCAACACATAAAATAAATATAAAATAGCTGATGCCCGCGACTTTGTCCGCGTTATATCGGCTATCTGTGAGGTTTTATATTTTTTGTACGGAATCCTAAGTCTTTTTCTAAAATACGTTAGTCTGATAATATCAGCTATCTGCCAGTGAAAGTCCCGTCAAAATCGGACCAGTCGTTTCAGAGAATAGCCGGGACAAAAGGACAAACAGACAAAAATGTTACAAATAGCTTTTTTGATATACACGGTAGTATGTGTAAACATTCAAATGCATTCAGTATTTAAGCTGTTATTACAGAAATTCAAGTGTCTGTTTGTAACACTTAAAATGTATATATTTGTATGTAACCGAATTAAATATAATATATACAAAGCTTAAAAATGAATATAAACATATAGTATGTACAATGGAGGGCTCATAGGGCATCAAAAAACTCGTCCGTATCGCTCTCAATGGGACAAGTTCCCAAAAGGCTTGCAGCATTACCACGTTGAATGGCAATGCTAATTCTTTGGCCCAAGAAATGGCCAGCCCTCTGGGTCACGTGAAGAGTCGACCAGTCGCTTAGCAGTATCCCTAAAAACAAGGTGAGCACTCGGGCCCCATTTTGTATGTTTGGAAGACTAGCTTCTGTCAGCCGTCCGGGTAGATGTCAAATATATCATATAAAACGTATTCTATGTCACTCGAGAGTAGTGTACCATCCTATTGGTTATAGAATTTTTGAAATTGGATGATTAATGACATTACCTGTTACATCCAAACTTAGAAACGACCGCGTTTAAATATACGTACGACAAATTAAATAGTTGTTTACCTATTAAAACTAGATGATAAAAACAGTAAGAATTTTCCATAAATTAATTATATAAACTTTGGCACTATTATTATTTTATTATGTTGCTTCACTTTGATAGGTATTATTAATTTAGGTTTTATTAATTTATCAATGTTTACAGTGACCGCATTATAGAGAAGGAGTAAAAACCTGCAATTCTATTGGTGGACTAGACACAAAACACAATTTAATTACATTAGTTAAGCTTAAACCTTGGTGTCCGTTATGGTATTTTAACTGTATCTAGACTATGCTAGTGTTCTTAATACAAAAATGACTTTAAAACCGAGTCGAAGTTGTAAATTTATAAACGACTTAAAAAAAAAAGGAGTTTCTCAGTTCGACCCGTATGTTTGTATGTATGTATGTTTGTCCGCGATTATCTCCCGTTTGGCTGAACCGATTTTGAAGTGGTTTTCAGAAAAGTGTTTGTTACATTCTGGAGAAGGTTTTAGTATGCAACAAATATAAATTTATTCAGCGTTTTTTGAAAAAAATAACAACAAAAACCGAGAAGACGTTTTCGTTTCTTCCATCTTTCCATCTCTAGAGGACTATCAATCAGTGTTTTAACTGTGTTAACGTTTCTTAATGGATTTGGGTGATAAGGAGGCACTAAAAAGTGGAAAATAAAAACTTTTTTGAAAAAAAAGAGAAACGCCTATAAAAACTAAAAAGTAATAAATAAAGCTCGGTGGCTTTGTTCTGTTTGCTGCTTTGTGTTGCCACCGACTTCCAAAACTAAAGTCATGTGTGTCCTGTGCTAAAGTTATTTATCACTTTTTAGTTTTTGAAGGCGTTTCTCTTTTTTTCTACAGTCTAGACAAAATCATACTGATTGCTAATGAAAACTATACTTTATATATTTAAATATTATGTATTTGTACTTGTATTATATAAATATAATTGTATTATTTAGTGTACTTAATAGATTACTCTGGCTCACACACTATTCATTGTTTGTTAGATTAGGAGTGGTCGTCTACTATATTATTAATAGTAATTATGTGAACACTATGTGTCTGTACATCATTTGCTGTCATTTCTTAACTTGTAATGCTTTGTACATACTATAATAGGTATATGATTTTTATATAAGGTACATCGTATTCACGTAACAGAATATATTATAATTCTTGTAAATGCAAATTGTAAACAATATTCTTTTTAAAAGAGTATGTATGGAGTTTCTTGCCCATTCTTCTCCATACGAAACGACCATTTGGAATGGGCAACTAGATTAAAATTTTACAATATGACGTTCAAAAGTGCCTATAATGGTCTAATTGAAATAAATGATTTGACTTTGACTTTCAAAAAGGTTTTTGTATTAAGAACTTACCTTTGTTGGAATTAAGTGCAAAATACAGTAACTGGATCAAAAGTGTACTAAAGTTAGATGTAAAAACACGGATGTTTTTTAAACGGTACTTTAAAAATAGTAATGTGTTATTAGGATCAATTATCTTAATAGTGGATGGATGGATGGATGGAGATGGAAAGGAAGACCAAAGAAACGAAAAAAAAAATCTTCACACAATCTATTTGTGTGAAGAATGAAGAGATAGGGAAGACAGTGATATCACGACGGATGACAGCAATGCAATTCTGTAAAAAATTATCCGCGAATTCGAATCCTGTATCATAACCCCTATATCCATATCTTAGTCATAGGATATGGTTTAAGGCGACGATATACGCCGGCGACCTTGAGCGACCAGAGAATCGTATGCGCTGCGTCCAAAACTCTCAAAGTTTAGTCGAAAAAATTAAATAAAAGATAGTATTCTTTATCTTAAAAAAAGGCGTATACTAAAAGATAGATACTAAAATTGTTTGCATGATAGTAAAAGTTTCGTTTAAATATTCCTGGTAGATTTTGTGTGAATAATCACACAAAATCTACCAGGAAAACATTAATAATAATGTTTTGTACGCGTCAGACACAACTTCACGATTATTAAACTATTTAATATGAACTTTATCAAAAATATTCACATGTTAAATGATTAAGAGAATGAGTCATTCAACATTAACAAAAACATTAATAAACATTTATAAAATATATGTTAATCTAGAGTTTAACATATATTTTTTTCAAATCATTCACACTACACATTTTGACGTGATTGTCAGTTTTAAATCTGCAAAAGTCGCTTGTTAGCGCCTTAACGGTATATTTGACTTTTACGCAGACTAAGTCGCGGGCAGAAGCTAGTTCTATAGAAAAATATGAAAGAACATAATTAACCGGTGCGCCCAACTCAATTTATTTGGGGTCGTTACGTCGGGATCTGTTTCTTCCATACAATGTCTGTCAGCTGTCATTTTAAAAGTCACCCTCTTCTAGACATAATCATCTTTCATACAATTAATTCGTAATTTATTAGGGTTCGGTACTGAAAGGGTTAAAATGGAACCCTGTTGCTCTCGCTCATCCGTCCGTCCGTCTGTTTGTTCCTCTGTCACGAGTTTGTATCGTTTGAATCGAAATAGGAAAACACTTCAAATTAATTCAAAGTGAAGGCCGCTATAATCTTCCATTCAAATAAATAAAATTTAATTGTCTGTGTGTAATATCAAAATAACAGCTTTTTACTGAATGCATATGAAAGTATATACAGTAGTTATTTTAACAAAACAAAAAAGAAATTGAAGTTTTTGTCTGTCTGTTTCTTCCGGCTAATCTCTGAAACGGCTGAACCGACCGGCATCAGCTAAGTCAAATCATTTATTTCAATAATACATTTATAAGGCACCTTTGAACGTAATAAGCATTTAATAACGTAATAAAATTTGAATGTACTTGTTCCTTTCAAAAGGTAGCTTCATATTGAGAAGAATGGGCAAGAAACTTCATGTTTACTCTTTTAAAACACAGTTCATTTATTTGGTCTACCAACACAGCTGCATTTACACTCGAAACTGAGAAAACTATGAATGAACGAGTCTAATTTGAAGTGCAGAATAAATACATAAATTGCTCCTCATATAGTACTACTATCTGAAGGTGATTCTTCATTAAAAGCGCTCTCTGTTCAAGAAACGTATAAAATTGATTTATAATGATAACATCGAAATGTATTACAAGCTTCTACTTACGATTTCTCTAAGGATTCACAAAAGTTCCACTGGAGTTGAGCACATTTACACTATTTTAAAATTTCTATTAGACAATTTTAAAAATACTTTTCAAATTGTATCACACAATATTTTCGGTTACTTTATGAGTATACTTTTTTAATGTCACTGTTTTGTCACTTTTAAATGATTTTATTAAAAAATTTAAGTAGTGGAACGAACTAACAAAATATATAAGATTTTTAAGTAGGTACTTTATCACAATAATTTAAAAAATGTAGATTATAATATTGTTAAGTAACTAGCCACAACACTTTTCACAATAGAACGTAATTTAAAACTGAGATTCTATATTTAAAAGTTAAATTAAAATGGTTCCACTTGCCGTTACCGAGTTCGATATTTAAAACACGGCCGCGGGGTACGTGCGTCCGTAACGAACATTCTCCACGCACTGAACAAAACGCTCCGTTTTGTTGCTTTTAACTAAAGCAATGTAAATTAATTAAAAAAACTTGAGTACACACATAAGGTAAAAGCTCGCACATGTATATCAGGATTGATTACATATAATAAACGCCTACGGGAAACTGTGAAGCTTGTTTTATAGGAGTAAACAGTAAAGGTTGTTTTACTTTTGGCAAATTAGGAAGCCTTATGTTACTTCTTACTGTACTAATGTTGATATGGGTAGTCCACTGCTGGGCTGCAGTGTTTATGTAGCTTATTTTAAATTGCTAATTAAGTACTTTTTACGTAATGGTCCCTATCTAATATTAATTTTGGATAAATAATGCATTTCACACAAGGGACAGCGAGCGTTCCCTAGGGTTTGATACTAGGTCCTGTCTTTATTTATTGTCAAAGCTAAGTAGATAGTTTATTTTTGTGCAAGAAGTACGGATCGGTTGGTAACGGCTATGCTACGCTTGCCGCGGTCTGGCCGTGGATCGGTAACCATTCATTTCATACTGAAACCCATCGTGCTTCGGAAAACACGTTAAACCGTAGGTCCCGGCTGTCATTCGTAAATGTTTGACAGTTCTTAGGGGTAGTCAGAAGCCAGAAAGATGATGACATATCTAAAAAAAAATAACTGCTCTACTTACCCAAAACGGAAGAAGAATGATTCCTGTCATTGACGACACCGCATTCCTCAAGTTCATTGGATATTCCGCGATGACTGTTTCGTGAGATAACCCGCTGATAATCGCTTGCTATCGGTCACAGGTCAATAAGTAACTGTGGCCATTTCTGATCAGATTATTGGATTCATTTGGATTTGGATTTCATAGGTAGACGGTTCACGGCGGTTTTCATTCAAAATCTGCATAAAATATAGAACAGTTTGTCTTATACTTCTGGTAAGCTACAGAAATTATAATAACGTCTAAATAAAATACTTCGACACACCTTTTCATTTAGGACAACGCAACTCATGAACATAACAACTTTTGATAAAGGGCCAACCATGAAATGAGAGAAAAAATCTGCCGGTCCGTCGAAATTGCAATACCTACAGTCTACACGATACCAAAATAAGGAGCGGCTGATGCAGCAGCAGTCGATGGAAAAATCAGCAGGCACTCACAAATAAATATGTAGAAATAGGTTTCAAACGCCTTGTAATTTTAACTATTACCTACTGACAATAATATTATTATGACTAACAAAGAAATAAATCATGAAGTGTACAGCAGGTCTATTCTGACAAAATACCCCTCGGTAATTGGTGTGAGATGATCTGTCATCTAACGATGCTAGGCATTGACTTACTCACCTCAAACTCACTTCACTTTAATTCACTGAGACAGTATTTACAGAATAATACTGCTGAACAAATATTGCTGCAAAGTTTAGTCAAAGCAAGTAAATAATAAGGTGACATATTTTCCTATGAATCATGCATCTCTTTACATGTAAACGATTAAACAGAAGTACTGAGAAATAGATCATTTTGCTTTTACATGTCAAGATAATGTTATGAAGCTGGCGACATCTTAGTTGTATAAGTAACTAGCTGATGCCCGCGGCTTCGCCCGCTTGACAAATTATACCTTGTCTTGCCATAAATATCGTCACGAAGAAAAAATTTTTTTTTTATTGCAAGTATTATTTATTACTTTTACAGTGTGTTAGTAGTTTAATACATAAACATAAAACAATTTAAAATATTAAAAAGCTTATTCGAAGTGGTCTCCATTGGCTGCAATACAGTCCTTTAAACGTTGACGCCAGTTATGAATAGAAACACGCACTCTTTCCATGGGAAAATTCTTCACTGCCAATCGCATGGGTTGTTTTAGGGACTCCAAATTATCATGGCGTTTTGAGCAAGCCGTGCTCTCTATAACTGACCATAAATCATAATCCAGCGGATTAAGATCGGGACTAGACGCGACGGCCAGTCTTCAGCTCTGATGAAGTCCGAAACGTTCACTTCCAACCAAGACTGCGTGGACCGAGCTTTATGACCCGGCGCCGAGTCTTGTTGGAAGGACCATACTTGGTGATTGAACATGGTGTTGTTAAGGGGCTGAACTACCTTCTCAAGAATGGTATCTTGATATACTTGTGCCGATGTTTTGATACCTTTTTCACAAAAATATGGCTCAGTCACTCCTTCGTAGCTGACACTCTGTCGACTGATTGGGAAGCTTCCTTAGAGCTTTGAGCATAATTTAATAATACGGTAATAATACGGTAATTTTGTTTGATAGAATGTTGTTCAATTGTAAAGATTTTCTCATCCGTTAACAAAAAAATTCTGTGACCTCCCTTTGCGTACCGCTTCAGTAGTTGTTTCGATTTTACCACCCTATTATTTTTTAAATTATCAGTTAAAAAATGACCAGTGCGTATTTTATAGGCTGCAAGTCCTAAGTCATCTTTTAAAATACGCGACATGGTTCTGGGTGCTATCTTCATCTCCCGAGATAAAATCTTTTGCTTTCCAACAGGATTTCTTCGAATTCGTTCCCTTACTGCTTTGACCACCTTCTTCGTACGAACACTACGTGGACGGCCAGATCTTTTTCTGTCACAAACAGAGGAGGTCTCATTGTACCTATTAATAGCCCGGTACACAAACATTTAACTAATACCAAGCGTATGGAGAGTTTTAAAAATTGCATTTGGCTCAATACCAACTCTGTGTAATGCAATCACAGCGATTCGGTTCTCTTTCTCACCCCACTCCATTTTAATATCGCAAAATATTGTACAATGTATTGGCGCCAAAATTAGAAAACTCAATGAACAATCGTATACAAATGACAGATTCCAAATTCAAATGTAATATCTTTCTTATTTATAATTGTAACAGTATTTATGGCCAGACTAAGTATACTAAAACCTTTCTCTTGAATCACTCTATCCTAAAAAAAAACCACATCAAAATCCGTTACATAATTTTAAAGATATAAGCATACATAGGGACAGACAGACGCGCCGGGGGACTGTGTTTTATAATATGTAGTGATGAATGTTTCTGGCTTTGAAAATATTTATTCCTAATATGCATTGGATCCAACTAGTCCAATTTTTGGGCTAAATACTTTTTTTAGGAGTTTGAATGAATTTGGAACCATCAATCCATACCACGGACCGAACCGAACAAACATTTGAGCCAATATCTGTTAAAAGTGTCTAATATGGTGATGGTAGATGGCAAATGCCTTTTTTTAGAGTATGGATCCAAACCCATGTAATGGCAATGAGGACAACCAACAAAACTTGTGCCAATGTCTGTTAAAAGTATCCATTATTTTGGAAACAGTTGAAACACCTAGTGATAAGACTGACAAAACAAGATTTTCTTTGCTCTCCACTACTGGATAAAGGGCAATCCGAAATTGCACCACATTATCCGGATTTTCATTAATCATAATATCATGTGTGGTCTGCCCTAGCCGCTGACACTCCTATGGGTTCTTTGACAGAGCAGAGCGTAAGATGGCTCTGCTCTTCTCTCTACCACTTCAGCTTTTTAACTACTTAAATTGCGATTTACGTCCCTCAAATTGTATTTTTTCCCTGGCCTTTTTGATATCTTCTGTACTTTAATATTAAAAAGAGCTGAAGCTTTTTTGTTCGCAAGAGATAGGTCCTGGAACAAGTGGTACATTTACAAAAATCGTTCACTGATCGAAAGGAAATATCTATCTTAATCGGAGTAAGTTCGGAGCAAATCAACCGCTTTGCTGTGAAATCTCTTAGTAATTTAAAGAAAAATTGCAACTACTAAGTGGTTTTTTTAATGTTATTTAATACGTAGTGCTGCTATTTGGGTTATACCATCAGATGCAAAGTTGGTTTAGCTATTGAATGGTATAAAAAAATAAAAGGGCGTATCTCAAAAATATCGCCATTTGGCTTAGCAGGGAAGCATAGATTCTTTGTTTTATAGTGTACCTACCGTACTTGATCTTGCTTACTATACTTTACTGGGCCTCCCCCATTTGTAAACATCCCTTTGTGCCTATTGGGCCTAGTTCATGTTCTCTCTCCTGCTCGATTTGGAGGGAAGTGGAAAATATGTTTTTTTTACTCCTCTGCTGTCTTTTTCTAAATTAATTTCGTTGCGGGATTCAAGACAGTTGTAATGTTTCTCCGGGACTCGTCGAGCTTCATTGCGTCGACGCTTTTCTAGTGGTCGCCATTGTTGATTCTGGCTTGTACTTTACCGTACTTGACTACCATGCGGATGAAACCACGGGTGAAACCTAGTCTATATTAATATTAATTCTACTATTGCCACTTATGTGTATCATCAACAAATATTGGAATATTCCAATATTTGTTATGTAGTTATTGTTGACTACCACAATGTTTATGACATTTGTATTTAAAATGTATAACATGACCACATGAATAAATAATGTTTTTACTTAAAACTCGAAATTTTAAGAAAAACACGTTGGTTTATATTGTTGTCTCAATGCTGGTGGAATATCTAATGAACTAGTTTTGTTTTTAAAAGACTTTTATGGTGTACAAACAAACACCCACTTGAACATAATTATTATGTACAGCTATGTCATTCTGTAAGAACTCACTCCAGTGTGCCTATTCTGTTACAATCTCCTTCGGTGAACACCTAGGTGAAGTGAGCTGTCATCCGTCCGTCTGCTTTGTCAATCCTTAGCATCGGGACGGATGACAGGTCACTTCACCTAGGTGTTCACCGAGGGACATTGTAACAGAATAGCACTACAGTTCTCACTCCTGATTCCGCGGTGAAAACTGTTTTAGGTACTCTGTAACTCGATGAAAACTACATTAGCGCCACTAACTGAGAACATAGGTGAAGCGAACTATTATTTCGTTACTATTTTAGCGAATGTAAGACCTCATTCTAAACTTCGAATCTGAATCCGCTGTGAATTTCTTGATTGGCATTCTAAAAACTCGGTTGATAATTCGAATTTACACTAGTGCCACCCTTGCGAGCGTGTCAGCGAGTTGAACTAAATTGACAAAGAGATTTTGACAGATAAAGTATGAGATGACGTAAGAAGCGGCATTCTGTAAGATAATTTTCCCGTCACTTCGACGCTCACTTCGCACTCGAATCCGATTCAAAGTGTCAAATATATCAAGGTCATTTTGAACCTAGTGCGAAGTGAGAGTGAATAGCGATGTGAGATGCGAGTTGTTGTTTGAATTTTACAGAATCGACCTACAGAGCCCAGAACATCTAGCTACAACAATCTGTCAAATTTCTTTGATATTTTCATCTTTATTACAAAAGCATAAGGTTTATATTCAAGTGGAAAAAGAATCATGGCAGGATTTGTACAAAAAAAATTAAGATGTTTAGAGAAGTTGAAATTCTAATTCTTATACCTATATTCTGCGGTACCTTAAGAGTATCTTCAGGCATTAACAATATTTTTAAAACCCCGCAAAAAAAAGTTAATAGAAATAGCTTTTCGTTAGAAAAGCTCATTATTTCAGAACGAAACGGCGACTGACAGTAACAATGACACTGACAGCCGCCGTTTTGCAGTTCTTACATTGAAACTGCATCGTTATATGGGAAATAATATCACAAATAATGCTTATTTTTTCCACACACTTGTCACATTACTTGTCTGCCAATTTTATAGATCCGTTAACATCGCTTGTTACTTTCTTTTTTTACAAACACAAATGGGCATCGAGATGAAACGAAAAAGTGTTATTTTCATTTCGTAATATTTTAATTATCTACTCCTGGTAATGTATTCTTCACATTGGAAACTATTTTAAACCCTCTAAATTACTTTTTTTTTCATACATATGAATGTATGAATCTCGCCATGAATCTTTGATAGTTTGGTATGGCTTGAATCGAATCTTTATATCTTACTAGCACTTTCCCCGCGACTTATAACACTACCTATGTTATTTAGCTAAAAGTAATCCTTATGATATAGCCTTTCGATCGGTATGATAAAGCTACACAGGGTGATTATTTTTCTCGTGTAACGAGATTCGATTCCCGGTTTAACCATGTTATTATTTAAATATCTATGAATGCAGTTTAAATTCGAATAAAGTCTTCTTTCAGTAAAATGTTCCATCTACAATATTCAAGGTACTTTTCCTCCATGTGGCATATCCGTGGGACGCCCTGTAGATACACTCTAGGTAGTACTTACCTACTTACATAATTTCGTAGAAGTCGCATTGATAATACAATAACAAAACATCTGCAACCACATAAAAGTTTTATGATAATCAGTACCAAGAACCTAACGCTTCCCGAACCATTCAGGGCGAGACTTGATGACTCAGATTATTGTACAGAGGCCAGCACATCAAGCTACTACAATCTGTCAAAATTTATTTGATTAATTTTCAACTTTAACTCAAAACAATAAGGTTCATATTCAATTGGGAAAATTTGAATGTTTGGTATTAGTTGATGTGCTGGCCTCTGTATTGTACGAATGTACGGGAGAAGACAATGGCATAGTAAATTGTTTCCGTATTTAAAACGCAATAATCTAGCTCAGAAGTTTGTTTGTTTTTTTGTTTTGTTTAAACACACTTATCTTCGAAACTACTGGACCGATTCTCAGCAACCTTTCGCTAGTAGGAAGCTATGTTATCCTTGAGTGCCACTGTCACACACCACACATCCATTCACCCTACACTCACCACTTTAACTCAACGTCAAAATACATCCCAATTTCATATGTCCTGTATTGCTTATTTTTATTTATTTTACTTCATTAAATTTTTTGTTTGATTACAATTTTGCATGGAACATCATGCCATTCTGTATCTGGAGAAGGGCGTTGCTAGCTGCGCTACTGTTTATAATACTTTCGCGGTTATCATCGTTTCACATGGTTACTTTAGTCTTATGTTGTTGTTTCAAAATAAACTTTTATTTTATTATTTTTATTATTATTTACTGTGTATATTTATTGACAAAAAAATAGGGATCTACTGCAAATTCACGCGGACGAAGTCGAAAGCAAAGGCTAGTACTTAATAAATTATTTCTAAATTGTTTGTGATATATTTAATTAGTTGTTGTGTCTGATTTGGATAACCTTGTTCTTTATATACCCTAGATTCAATATGAATGATGTAACCGAAATTTGTAACATATTATTGATTTTAAAAGTGTGTTGTTCATGGAGTTCCTTGCTCGTTCTTCTCCATAGAAACCTACTGTTTGGAACGAGCAACTAGCTTCAACTTTCTGACTGACTGACTCTGACAATTCAAAAGTACCTGTAAATGGCTTATTTGAAATAAATGATTTTGAGTTGAGTTTGAGTTTATAATCCAAAAAAAAAGATAAATAAAAACGATTTTAAATAAATAACATAATTACCTACATATTTAAAAGCATTATCACCATTCAGGAGCGGAACGTGAGTTGGTGCCCTGGGTTTAACGCGCATCTTTAAGCTCAGGGCCCCATCATTATTATACTAAGGGCGGGTTGTTTCAAACAGTCGGTTAACGTTACATACGGACGGTTAAAAAGTTACTATGACTGATGATGTTTTACGTACGTTAAATATAATGGGTTGTTTCATGACATAAAAATCCGTCAGTTAAGGTTATTCAAAAAGAGATTCCATAATATTTTGATGTTCGAAAGTAGCTGTTTGACAACACAAAATTACGATGACTGGTCGGTTATGGTAATAGTAACTTTTTGACGTATGATTTTGTGAAATAACCCACTTTTTTGATTTGACGATAGTTAGCGCCATTTTTGACTATTACCAGTCAGTAATAGTTAGTTGAAGCAACCCGCCCTTAGTCTGGCCATTAATACTGTTACAATTAAAAATAAGAAAGATATTACATTTGAATTTGGAATCTGTCATTTTTATACGATTGTTCATTGAATTTTCTAATTTTGGCGCCAATACATTGTACAATATTTTGCGATATTAAAATGGAGTGGGGTGGAGAAAGAGAACCGAATCGCTGTGAATGCATTACACAAAATTGGTATGGAGCCAAATGCAATTTTTAAAACTCTCCATACGCTTGGTATTAGTCAAATGTTTGTGAACCGGGCTATTAATAGGTACAATGAGACCTCCTCTGTGTGTGACAGAAAAAGATCTGGCCATCCACGTAGTGTTCGTACGAAAAAGGTGGTCAAAGCAGTAAGGGAAAGAATTCGAAGAAATCCTGTCCGAAAGCAAAAAAAAATATCACAGGAGATGAAGATAGCAATAGCACCCAGAACCATGTCGCCTATTTTAAAAGATGACTTAGGATTTGCAGCCTATAAGAGACGCACTGGTCATTTTTTAACTGATAATTTAAAAAAGAATAGGGTGGTAAAATCGAAACAACTGCTGAAGCGGTACGCAAAGGGAGGTCACAGAAAAATTTTGTTTACGGATGAGAAAATCTTTACAATTGAGCAACATTTAACAAACAAAATGACCGTATTTATGCTCAAAGCTCTAAGAAGCTTCCCAATTAGTCGGCAGAGTGCAACGAGGGCATTATCCGACTTCAGTGATGGTTTGGTGCGGTGTTAGCTATGAAGGAGTGACTGAGCCATATTTTTGTGAAAAAGGTATCAAAACATCGGCACAAGTGTATCAAGATACCATTCTTGAGAAGGTAGTTAAGCCCCTTGGCAACACCATGTTCAATAACCAAGTATGATCCTTCCAGCAAGACTTGGCGCCGGGTCATAAAGCTCGGTCCACGCAGTCTTGGTTGGAAGTGAACGTTTCGTACTTCATCAGGGCTGAAGACTGGCCGTCGCATCTAGTCCCGATCTTAATCCGCTGGATTATGATTTATGGTCTGTTTTAGAGAGTACAGCTTGCTCTAAACGCCATGATAATTTGAAGTCCCTAAAACAATCCATACGATTGGCAGTGAAGAATTTTCCCATGGAAAGAGTTCGTGCTTCTTCTATTGATAACTGGCCTCAACGTTTACAGGACTGTATTGCAGCCAATGGAGACCACTTCGAATAAGCTTTTTATATTTTAAATTGTTTTATATTTATGTATTAAACTAACACACTGTAAAAGTAATAAATATCATTTGCAACAAAAAAAAAGTTTTTTTCTTCGTGACAAGACAATATTTATGGCAAGACTAGGTATATTGGGGTCCTGCTTAATGAAGCAACTAATTGCCAATTTATAAAAAAATACTGATTTCAATGATAATGTTTAATACTATAGTTTTCTTTTTTATATTCATAATATTGTCCATTGTCTTTAATAGAGCCTGGGGGTCCTATATAATTGCTCTAAAAAGCTCTTATAATTATAGATCCGCCCCTGCCACCATTGCTGAATATACTACCTTCATGAGCCGTTAAGAACATTCTAGCAGTGATGTGAACTTCGCTGTTTTATCAGGAAGCATTCTGTTATCCATGTACAGTTTATCTAGCAGCATAAAATATTCTCATATTAGAGTTTTAATTAGCTCAATTAGCAACTCTTACGACTAATAAAATTAACTTACTATCTAACATAAGTTTGCCATAACTCGGATAGAGTGTAGGTAGGTACGTAAATATTTCGATAGGCTTTTACTTCTAAATAACACTTAATCTATCGTCGATGTCTGTCTTGGATCATTTCCTATTTCAGTTTATTGCGACATCAATAGTGAAGGCGTGAACCTTACAGTTTAGTATCTAGGATACATTATCTACTTTGCTGTAGTTACGTTGAGACATGCCATAGTTCCAAAAAGCACCGATAGATGTCGCTGTTCATTTGCATTTAATTTCTGAATCGCGGTGTTAAGATTCCCCGCGGCTGAATGACCCTCCCCGGTACGAGTTCGTACGGTATCGCTTCTCGGCCTTTTGGCTAAGATCAAAGTGTAGTATCTGTTCTTTTCAGCTTAATATCTGAAAGTTCCCTCACTGAGGGACCAGTATATTAAACTGATTTTTGAAAGCTGACGGGATGTTCGGGGCTCGCTCCACTCCCGTCACGGGTCGGCCCGGCATTGCAGTGCCGCCGGGATCGGCCCACTTAAAACCCTAATGCAATGAAAATGAGTGAACATGAACACTGATGAGTAATGTTCATTACAATGTAAAATGTAAGTCTTAATTTTGTGTTCTTTTGAAATTCCACAACAGAGTCGGAATAAATTTCTGCTCAACAGAATCGATTAAATCGTAATAATGATTTATTTATAATCATACAGTCGATTTGACTGAGAAAAGTACTCATGAAGCAGGAACCAAAAATCATCATAAATTGAATTTTGCACACTCTCAATATTAATTTATCTGCGACAACATTAATATGAATGGAGCTGCATATTAAATCATTCTTGCCTACTATCAGATTAGCGGTTTGATGAATTGTTTGCCACAGTATCAATGTTATCATTCTTTTATAATTGCTGCTGCGATAGGAAAGGATTCAAGACCTGTAATTACTAAAATTAGTAGTCTTGAATCCTTCCTTATCTCAGTTTCAGTAACGCAATAGGTGCGATCCTGACAGTTGATTACTTAGGATAGAATATCTATTCTCAAGGTCGGGGCACAGGGGCAAGTGTCCTCTCCCCAAACGGTTTAAATTTAACAAATAAACTAGAAGGATAATGTTGGGTACGCCCAATACGCCCTTGTCTATTCGACTAGTTTTGTTGAGAAGGGCTGGTAAATACTTCCAAAAAGTACAATAGATGTCGCTTTGCATTTGCAGTGAATTCCTGAATCGCGGTGTTAAAATTCTCCGCGACTGAATGACCCTCCCCGGTACGAGTTCGTACGGTATCGCTTCTCGGCCTTTTGGCTAAGATCAAAGTGTAGTATCTGTTCTTTTCAGCTTAATATCTGAAAGTTCCCTCACTGAGGGACCAGTATATTAAACTGATTTTTGAAAGCTGACGGGATGTTCGGGGCTCGCTCCACTCCCGTCACGGGTCGGCCCGGCATTGCAGTGCCGCCGGGATTGGCCTACATAATACCCTGATAACATGAACACTGATGTAATGTTCATGTCATTGTAAGTGAACACAGTAATTATAAGTACCTACTTAAAATGGTACTTTTCAATTCTTACTTCTACTCAGCAGAACTCATTGTTACTTTAGACGAGAAAGAACATATTTATGTAGAAAATGAAACCCAGATCCGCGAACATCTAACAGCATCCAAAATTATTATCTTGAATATTGCAGCTTCGACACCTGCAACGACAGAGTGACATGAATGGAGTGGTGCACATGTAGACTAGCTATGCGAAATTGCGAACAGAAAATGTATAGGGAAGCAATCGCGATGTCAATCTGGATCCTTCAGTTAAAGTTGACTATTTTCATGAGTACTATACCCACTGAAAATAAGGGCTGGGAAAATGGCGGCCCGCGAAAAATAATATTCGAATATGAGCGCTAAAAACAAAAGTGCAGGGCGCCGCCACGTATTTCTAATGTGCATTGAGCTACAATGTGATGAACATTAAAGCAGTTTTTTAACAATAATCCTCAATAGATAGATTCCCACAATCATCATCATGATCAGCCTGAAGACGTCTACTGTTGAACAAAGGCATCCCCCATAAGGGGGGGGGGGTGACATAATCCCCACGCTTGGCAGGCGTCTTGGGGATTGCAGTGAAGTTGTTAAGCACACGGAAGCCGGACTTCCGGATTTTCCCTTAGTCGCCTTCCACGACACCCTCGGGATGAAATGCGGGGGTGCTATTCTAGCCCGGACACCCCACGGGGCATTATAACCCGTCGGTGTGATTCCCATAATAGATTAATATAATAATAATAATTAATAATAAAAATAATTATTAATAATTGTTAATAATTATTTGATTAATAATAATTCCTCAATAGATTTCCTCATAATAAGCAAGTGTGTATTCCTCGGAATTCAACGTCAACAGTCCTTGTGCTTGTGTAACTGACAGTGCTGTGACCACTATGACGTTTAGGTACTGGGAGAACTCCCAGTCAATTTGATTGAATCACAATTTTCCTTATTACCTACTTCGTATCATCGTCTGCCTAACTTCTTAATAATAATATTTCATTTATTTCAAGCAACAAAGTCCCAAACATTATCCCAACATACAAAGCTACATTACAGTTTTGCAGTATGCCCTAACCAACTACTACGAGTACTACTGCTTTTTCCCATCTATTTTGGGGTCGGCTTCCAGTCTAACCGGATTCAGCTGAATACCAGTATTGTACTTGTAGCGACTTCCGGTCTGAGCTCTACAACTCAGTTACTGGGTAACAGGTTACCCCTTAGTAAGACTGGTTTCTGACTACCCATGACGACTGTCAAAGATCTACGAAAGACAGCCGGGACTCTATCTCTTAAGAATATAAACTAACAATATATCTTATATATAAAAATCTTCTATGCGTGTGTATGAAAGTGAACTCCTCCTAAACGGCTGGATAGATTTTGATGAATTTGTTAGTGTGTGTTCCAGTGGATTCGAGAATGGTTTAGATTCACAATTGGACCCGGCAGGTGGCGCTATAGTCAGGTTGCAGGACAACGTCTGCCAGGCTCACTAGATATATATAAGTTTGAATATCGCCAAACAAGCCAAACTCTCCTGCAATAATAATGTACTAATAATATAATCTGCATAATAATTATGACATTTTATCATAAATAATTTAGTCTTCTGTATTCAGTAGTTCAGTACTCTGCCTGCAAGCAAGCGTACAAATTATTTATGAAGGAAAAAGCACTAGTAGTTGTTGGTTAGGGCATATTGTAAAACTGTAATGTAGTTGGGTGTGTAATATAAGGCATAATAACAGATAGTATAATATCACTTGAAATAACGTTCACATGATATAATTTTCAGATGCTATAAAAACCAATAACCTAATTTCATGTGATCGAATGTTATATTTCATATAATCTTCTTTTGTTCTAATAACATTTAGTATAACGTTCATTTCATATAATTTTCAATTTGTATAATGCTTTTTTTATATAACGTTAAGTTGACCTAATTGCCTTTGACCTAATTTTGATATTAAGGGGCTATTTAACGACTTTTACAGATTTTTAACTGACAGTCACTTAAAAATGTGCAGTGTAAATGATTTGAAAAAAATATACGTTAAACTAGAACATTCTCTTAATCATATAGTATGTGAATATTTTTTATTATATTCATATTAAATAGTTTAATTAACTCGTGAAGTTGTGTCAGACGCGGACAAAACATTGTCAATCACACAAAATCTACCAAGTATAATTAAACGAAACGTACACCATCTTACAGACAATTTTATTATCTATCTTTTAGTATACGCCTTTTTAACCCCCGACGGAAAAGAGGGGTGTTATAAGTTTGACGTGTCTGTGAGTCTGTGAGTCTGTGTGTCTGTGTGTCTGTGTGTCTGTGTGTCTGTCTGTGGCACCGTAGCTCTTAAACGGGTGGACCGATTTGAAAGCGGTTTTTTTTTTAAGTTAAAGAATACTACTGTTATTTAATTTTTTCGACTAAACTTGGACAGTTTTGGACGCAGATAATCGCATGCGCTGCGTCCAAAACTCTCCAAGTTTAGTCGAAAAAATTAATATGAATATAATAAAAAATATTCACATACTAAATGATTAAGAGAATGTTCTAGTTTAACATATTTTTTTTTTTTCAAATCATTTACACTGCACATTTTGACGTGACTGTCAGTTTAAAATCTGTAAAAGTCGTTTAATAGCCCCTTAAGTAAATTTCAGTCTAAATTCTGTAATGAATAAGCAAATATCAGGAAACATACTGTTATAACCTTATATAAAAATGTACGATGTTTTATAGCTAACAGTTAAAGCATGCATGCATAATGCAAGCAAGCAAGCATGCATAATGCAAGCAAGCAAGCATGCATCATACAAGCAAGCAAGCATGCATCATGCAAACAATCATGCATCATGCAAGCAAGCATGCATCATGCAAGCGAGCATGCAACATACAGCAGGCATGGTTTCTGTCACGGCTCCGGCGTTGCGGGGCTCCGGCGGTCCCACGCGATCTTATCGTCACAGATGGTATTCACGCTCACCACCGCACCTTCGGCTTACTGGCCGGCTTAGCCGGCCAGCCTCAGCCGCGGCGGCGGGCGTTAAAACCACCTGCTCCCCAGCTCGCGGGCCGCCTCGCCCCTCCGCGCCTACGCAGATTTAAATTACACTCTAGGCGTAGGGCAGATAAGTGGTTTCGGTTTCGCAGCGATTCGTTTCTGTCATTAACTTTCGTAGCACAACATATTGACTTTTAGATAATATTTTTGTTATTGTCTATTTATATACATTTTCGTTGAAATAAATTCCATGGAAAAATACACTGATCAAACAATATCCGTTAATAAATAATTCTACTGTTTGATAAGTATGTTAAACAAAACAGATGTGATTAAAAATTCATTGGATTGTGTTTTTGTGAAATATGTTTAATTCAATTAAATAGTCTTTGAAACAATAATAGCCAAAATAAAAATACAAGAACCAAATATTATAATTATGAAACATTTTCTGGGAAACGAAATTCTATGAAATTTCTGTCTGCGAAACAATGGGACACCGTTATAACCTCATCTAACCCATTCGATTCACCAACAATAGAAGTAATCTGGTTAATGGTTACTGTTCTAACCTAACCTAACCCAAATTATTCAATAACTAAATTATGCTAAACGTTACTTATAGATTTCAAATATTATAGTAGGTAACTGATTATATACTATATGAATATTAGTTCAAATGTGCATTATAGAGAATGTTCATTATACCATATAAAATTAGGTAAATTGAAATTATATCAATAATTCATTATATCATTTGATCGTTATATTAAAAAAGTAGGTATGTTAAATGAAATTAGATCATTATGATCTTTAGAGATTTTGTTATTATTTCAAACGTTACACACCCAATGTGGTTATGTATTTATGTTAGTATAGTGTTTGGGTCTTTATTGCCTGAAATAAATTAAATATTTATTATTAAGAAGCTAAACAGATGACGATACGAAGTAGGTACAATACGCGCCACGAAAGATGAGACTTTAAATCGAATACAAACTTTAATTCGACACAAGTCAAATCAAGTTTGTGTCAAATCTCATCTTTCGTGGCGCGCAGTATAATAAGGAAAATTGTGTTTCAATCAAGTAGTCGCAGTACCGACAGTTACACAAGCACAAGGACTGTTGAGTTTGATTACCGAGGTCTCAAAGGTCAAACTTGAAGTTGTTTTAAAATTAATTCACACTTGTTTATCAAGAGGAAATCTTGCATAGGTCCTACCTACTTAAAGGAAAGGAAGGAAGTATACAGTGTGTTATGTTAAACGAAGGACGTAGTACCTAATGTCGGTGGGTAGTACATACACACGAAAAGGTTGACATCGCGAAAAAAAAAATTGCTTCCCAATATATTTTATATTCGCAATTTCACACATATTGTATAATGTGATAGCTCCCATTCATGCCACTGTCGTTGCAGTGTCATATCGAAGCTGCAATATTCATGATTTTTTATTTTTGGATGCTTTATGCTTTAAGATGTCTGCGGATTTTGAATTCCATCTTCTACATAATTATGTACTTTCTCGGTTTCTCGCCTAATGTAACAACTAACAATGCTGAGCAGAAATTAGCCTGACTCTGTCGTATGGACTCGTCGAAGCTCAACAGAAAACAATTTTAAGTATGGGTTCGCTAATTTATTTTAGTCACTTATAATGAAAAGAACATTACTCATCAGTGTTCATTGTACACTCATTTTCATTGTATCAGGGTATTATGTGGGCCGATCCCGGCGGCACTGCAATGCCGGGCCGACCCGTGACGGGAGTGGAGCGAGCCCCGAACATCCCGTCAGCTTTCAAAAATCAGTTTAATATACTGGTCCCTCAGTGAGGGAACTTTCAGATATTAAGCTGAAAAGAACAGATACTACACTTTGATCTTAGCCAAAAGGCCGAGAAGCGATACCGTACGAACTCGTACCGGGGAGGGTCATTCAGTCGCGGAGAATTTTAACACCGCGATTCAGGAATTCACTGCAAATGCACAGCGACATCTATTCTGCTTTTTGGAACTATTTACCTGCCCTTCTCAACAAAACTAGTCGAATAGACAAGGGCGTATTGGGCGTACCCAACATTATTCTTCTAGTTTATTTGTTTAATTTAAACCGTTTGGGGAGAGGACACTTGCCCCTGTGCCCCGACCTTGAGAATAGATATTCTATCCTAAGTAATCAACTGTCAGGATCGCACCTATTGCGTTACTGAAACTGAGATAAGGAAGGATTCAAGACCACTAATTTTAGTAATTACAGGTCTTGAATCCTTTCCTATCGCAGCAGCAATTATAAAAGAATGATAATATTGATACTGTGGCAAACAATTCATCAGACCGCTAATCTGATATTAGGCAAGAATGATTTAATATGCAGCTCCATTCATATTAATGTTGTCGCAGATAAATTAATATTGAGAGTAAGCAAAATTCAATTTATGATGATTTTTGGTTGCTGCTTCATGAGTACTTTTCTCGGTCAAATCGACTGTATGATTATAAATAAATCATTATTATGATTTTATCGATTCTGTTGAGCAGAAATTTATTCCGACTCTGTTGTGGAATTTCAAAAGAACACAAAATTAAGTATCTATGTTCACTTTCAATGAAATGAACATTTTACTCATCAGTGTTCATGTTCACTCATTTTCATTGCATTAGGGTATTATGTGGGCCGATCCCGGCGGCACTGCAATGCCGGGCCGACCCGTGACGGGAGTGGAGCGAGCCCCGAACATCCCGTCAGCTTTCAAAAATCAGTTTAATATACTGGTCCCTCAGTGAGGGAACTTTCAGATATTAAGCTGAAAAGAACAGATACTACACTTTGATCTTAGCCAAAAGGCCGAGAAGCTTTTTTTTTTTTTTTTCTGAATGGCATCTCGCAGTTCAACCTGAGGGTTGGTTACTGCTTAACCGGACAATCCTGTGGTGCCTTAAAAGTGACTTTTAGGGCCTCCAGCCAGGGCAAAAACTTATAAACTAAGTGACTACGCTAAGGGCACCCCCTGTGGGGTACGAGCCTCGGCTTAGGTCGCCACTGAGAGAGGGCAGCAAAGGGACAGGCTGGATCGGGTCTCCATTAATTAGGGGCTATTTTAAAGCTAAGGGCACAGCGACGCGGGCTGGCGCTAGCAAGGGTCGGGGGGGGGGGGGCGTTACGGGGTCGTCGCGAGGGACCTCGGCGGCGAGGTCGGAATGACGGTAATTTGTGTCTGTGTTTGACTAATGTGCTAGTGGCCCTATTTCTTTCTTGAAGGAGGGTAATAGCGTCATCTGGATCGGACAGGGTATGACGTGGACGACGGGTCCTGCTAATACGGGAAGGGGTATATCGGGCGGCCGCTACGACGAGCGGGTTGCGGTGTTTTTCCGCTTGATCGAAGAAGCGCTTGCAAGCGCGCTTCATGAACTGACGGATGGTCGGGAGTTTGAGATCGAGATGAAGGTTCTCGTTGCGAACATAGAACGGGGCGCCCGTTATTTTTCGCAAGAAACGGTTTTGTAAGGTTTGCATTCTGTGGAGACGGTATGCCTTTACGTGTGCGAATACAGCACAGGCGTAGGTCATGATGGGACGAATGCACGCTGTGTAGGTACGCAATTTGCACTTGAGTGACAATTTGCTACGTGCATTCAACATACAGTGAAGTCTACCTTGAGCGAAAGCGGCGCGCGAACGCGCCTGCTTTATGTGCTCCGCGAAGGTTAGGTGGCGGTCGAGAATGACTCCTAGGTATTTGGCTTGCTTCTCCCAAGGGATAGGCTCGCCGAACATGGATATCGGACTGGGAAGGGAGGGGTTGATGCGCGGTTTGGAAAACAGCACTGCCTGACTCTTAGCGGGGTTGACTGTGATTCTCCATCTCCGGAACCAAGCGCCTAGTGCGTTTGCGGAGTCTTGGAGGATGCGGGCTATACGGACTGGGTTGGAACCAGTGCAATAAATGGCCGTGTCATCGGCGAATAAAGCCAAATGAGCCTGTCTGCTCTTTGGAATGTCACTGGTGAACAGCGTGAAAATGAGAGGGGAGACCACGGAGCCCTGGGGGACTCCAGCACGTATGGGACGTGGAGACGAGAGTGCCCCTTCGACGCGATAACGAAAGGTACGATTCGACAGAAAGTCTCGTAAGATCAGTACGAGACGATCCGGCACACCCAGTAGGTATAGCTTGTATATTAAGCCATTGTGCCAGACTTTGTCGAATGCCTTCGCTATATCGAAGAAGAGCGCACCGGTCTTCAAGCCGCGTTGGAACCCAACGCTTACATGCTCGACGATGCGGTGGACCTGTTGGACGCAGCTGTGTTCGGTACGAAAGCCGAATTGCTCGTCGGGAATGAGACTCTTAGCTTCGACATAATCTTTGAGACGCTTATAAATAAGTCTCTCGTAGATTTTGCCGAGGGTGTTGAGTAAACTAATGGGGCGATAACTAGAGGGGTCAGACTTGGGTTTGCCTGGTTTCGGAATGCCGATAACAGTGGCTTCTTTCCATGCCTGAGGAAAAATGTTATTGCTTAGAGCGCCATTGAAGATGGCGGTCATTAGCATTATCAGGGCGGCGGGTAGGAGTTTAAACACCTTATTGGTGATGCGATCAGAGCCAGGGGCTTTGCGGGGTTTCAGCCTCATGATAATATCCTGCACTTCGTCTGGGGTGACGGGGGGCAGAGGATAATCAGGGTCTTCGACGGGGGGAAGGGAGGCTCTACGTTCAACTTCAGCATCGACCTTGGAGAGGTGCGCTTGGTCTACTGGTAGGGAACTAGGAGAGCATTGTGACTCAAGGCTGTCGGCTAGGCACTCAGCCTTTTCATCGTTATCGAAAGCGACGGTTTTGTCGGGTCGAACTAGGGGGGGCATGGAGGCCTCGTTAGAGGAACGAAGTGACCTCTGCAACTGCCAGAAGGCTAGGTGCGTGGGCTCTAGTTCGCTAAGCGTCTTGTCCCAACGGTTTGAGCGCCACTCCGCAATGCGTTCCTTTACAGCACGCTGTAGGGAACGCATGTGGGCTTTGTTCGCATCGCAGGGGAAGGCGCTATATGCACGGACAGCAGCGTTCTTCTCGGTCAACAATTCACGCACATCATCTGGTAGTTTCCAGCGATGATCACTCATCGCCGGAACCTCCCTTGAACAATCGTTCAAGACAGATTGCACGTGACTTGTGAACGAGTCGATCGCGGCCGTCGTGTCTGCGACTGTCACCAAGTGGTCGGGTATGGCGTCCAAGTCTGGCGACGTGGTGGATTGTAGGCTTTCGCTTACTTTCCTCCAGTCGGTTATAACTTGTGTCGGTGGGGGCCGAGAAGCGATACCAAACAAACTAATAACAAGGTGGGTCATTCAGTGGCGGAGAATCTTAACACCGCGATTCAGAAATTCACTGCACATGCATAGCGACATCTATCGGTGCTTTTTGGAACTGTTCATCGGCCCGTCCGGGTCCGTTCCAACAGTAGAATAGACAAGGGCGAAACCAGCATTTATTTCTTGGGGGACGATGTCCCCTTGTAACGCAGACAGTTCGTTACCCAGAAAATGTTTCATATCATTTAGTCCTTGTATTTTTATTTGTCGTATTATTGTTCAAAGACTATTTACAACACGCCGGCGTCGTTCGCCGGCCGGCCTCAGTTTTAGGTTTAATAGTTACAGGTTTTCCTTTTTTATTATACGTGTTAATATTGTATATTATAATAAATAACCTAAAACTATTAAACAAAAAACTAATACAAAAAGGCATCAAAAAAATCCTCCACATCGCCGTCATCTGAGAATGTACCCAAGAGACTGGCAGCATTGCCACGTTGGATGGCAATGCTTAACCTCTGCCCGAGGTAAAAACGAGCTCTTGGATCACGGGAAGTGTCAACCAACCTTTTGGAAATTTTGCGCACTCGGACCCCACGATCAGCGGGTTTCCACCCCAAACGGCTCGAAAATTTAATTTTTATTTCCTTGTAAACTACCATGTATTTTCTAGCAAACATTTTCTTTTTATTTGAATTTACAGTACTTAGATTAATGTTTTAATACTTCATCATCAACTACATATATTATAGTGCATGCCACGTAAGATGAGACTCACAGACTTGTTTGACTTGCGCAGTACTCGATTTATAGGTAAGTGCGTGCCACGAAAGATGAGACTTGACACAGACTTGATTTGACTTGCGCACTACTCGATTTAAATACAGACTTGATTTGACTTGCGCAGTACTCGATTTAAAGGTAAGATATTTAAATCGAGTAGTGCGCAAGTCAAATCAAGTCTGTGTCAAGTCTCATCTTTCGTGGCACGCACTATACATATTATAAAGTTGAGTATATGTGTATGTTTGCTTTTTTTGTTTGAACGCACTTATCTCCAGAACTACTGACTAATTCTGTAATTTCTTTCGTTAATAGCTACTTTATGTTTGAGTGCTCTATGCTATATTTTATTATCAAAAGAATTGGGATCCATAAACAAAATCACGCAGATTAAGTCGAGGTCAAAAGCTAGTTGATATCTACCTATCTCATAATTTAGGAATTCCTAGACATAATATGAAACGTATTTTTAGCATTTTGTTGTTATTGTAATTGTCTTGAAATTATCTTATCTAGACTTTGAGAACGGCATTCTCCATTCAGTACACTAGTTTGTGATGACTTGGATACTGTCTGTCAAACTAATTCAAGTGTCAAGAAAGTTGATTCTTTACACGATGTTGGTACACAAAATTAGGTAATTTTTTGTAAATTGTAGTGGCATATTATGAGATTAAGATCAATGTTTTTTTTTTTTAATCTGCGTAGTTATCGTACAAAGTTTTAGTTTCATACTGTTTTGTGTGACACCACATTGTATCTATAGTGCGTGCCACGAAAGATGAGACTTGACACGGACTTGATTTGACTTGCGCAGTACTCGATTTAAAGGTCTCTACTGTACATTGCACCCATGCGAAGCCGGGGTGGGTCGTTAGGAGCCTAATATAGCAAAGATATCGTAGCGTCCGTGTGGTGTCGGACATAAAGAATAGCACCATCCCATATCTTCCCGTGGGTGTCGTAAGAGGCGACTAAGAAACTCACCAGAGAATGGGCAGCAGCGTTCTCTGTACCTTTGTAACAACCATACTGCGATCGCCAGCCCGCCTGCCAAGTGTGGCGATTATGGCAAAACCCCACCTTGGGGAGACCTATGTCCAGCAGTGGACGTCTTTAGGCTGAAAAATAATAATTGAAATCGGATTATTAGTGCTGGATGTTACCCCCTACATACAAACTTACAAGCAAACAAATGTTACCTGTTCATAATATAAGTACCTATTGATATTGATATATAAAATATAGCCTATAACACTATGGGCTATTGTAGCTTCTTATTAGTGAAATATTTTTTGAAATCGGATGATCAGTTCCGGAGATTACCCCCTACATACAAACTTACAAACAAATAAATTTTACCTCATTCGTTGTAATAGATGTAGCAATACTTACCTTGATAAAGGGCGAAAATCATTGACATTTTGACAGTAGGCACCTACACAATACCATTAATTGTGAAACATTTTGTTTTGAAACCGTATTAAAGGTATGATTCCGACTGCAGAAGTCAGTAATAGACGACTATTATTGTCACTGTGACACTACTGGTTTCTATGTATTTCTATTAAATGCGTTCCGTAGCAAGCGAACTCGTCGTCTGCTGCTGTAGTCTGCAGTCGACTATGGAATCTTTGTCTTAGTATGGCGTGTCACTTATGTAACGAAGTACCTAAGTGGACTACTTAGCTACTACTTAGGTACTGTAGAGAGTTTGAGGCTTTATGTAATGAAGCCATAACTATTTAGTCTATGGTTAGAACCTTCTGGATACCTTAGAATATATTTGAATGATGTAGAAGATAGTTTTTATACTATGACATGTTATGTCAGGGAGACCCAGCTAAGCTCAGAGCTGCGGTCTTGTAAATCTTACCTCTCGCTAATCTTATTAATATAGTCTTCTACAAGTCGATAATATCTTTCATTCAACGTAGCGTAGATTCCTCGGTAATTCGTACTTGGTACAAGTGTAGCTCAGGTACTACAGTACTTACTACTTTTATTTATTACGTAATTTACTTGTTTCTTTATCGCTTGCATTTTATTTCTCATCATTCATTTTATTTGTGTTATATAGTTGTTTATTCTACACATTGTGCATAAGCATAATATCATCTTGCTTATTTAGAAGATTCAAACTATCCATGAAAGTATCGGTCCAAATATGAGTAGGTATCTCTGGAGTTCCATGATTTGGAACTTGTTCTCGAAATTTTCTACCATTGTCACTGATACGTGCATGAATTTAATTTATTACGTTTTCTATAACTGAAATAGCTTACTTTAATGCTATAGATGACTTTACTAGCGCCGTTACGTCCAACTCATTCGATGTCAGTTAGTTTGCTATATACTTTTAGGTGTAGCGCAGACGACAGACTATTCGTGACGCACTTTTTAGTCTGTGAAAATAGAACCTATGCAATTATATGCAGTAACGCACACGATGCGCACAAAGTCCGGCGCACAAAAATTCTCTATTTCTTCTTTTTTTTCTGTACTTCATGTACAAAATAATACTTCGCGATCTTTGCACGATTTCCATAGCGTCTAGCTCTGCCGACAGAATGATCGAAGATGTGCGTCGTGTGCGTTGAGTCTGTGAAAAATCCGCGACCGACATTTTGCGCGCCATGCAGACTTTTTGTGCGCCGCAGACTCGATCGCACAAAAAGTGTGCCGTCTGCGCTGCACCTTATAGACATGATCAGTTGACTTGTAGAATATATTTTTAGCTTAGATCGGTGCTTTAGTGAAATATGATTGAATTTTTTCGCAACTTTTGAAAAACACAGATGCTTACGATCACATTTTTCTAAAATGTTGCGTTAGAATGTTGCATTGTATAAAATGAGTCAGTATCAGTTTGATCAATATTCTACAGGTTTAAACTAATTTCCTTTGCAGGTTAAAGGGTGTGGGTAGTAATTTTCTATTAAATAATGTACTACTGACTTGTGCGAATGTACAAAGTAAGACAAGAAAAACGCCTTACAATTTGTAACTAGCAATAATCAGTACAGAAACATTTTGATGTTGGATATTTTAATATAACTTTGTAATTTTCACAATTGGATATTCAACTCTCGGCGCTAAGCAAAATTAAAATAATATCTACTTTTTGGAAAGATTTTTGTAGGACTCCGGGTAATCAACGTTTGTATGTAGGTACCTAACGGGGTTAGTCTTCAGGCCTTTGTATTACGTTAAATCATAATGTTAAGAGACAAGAACAAAATTATTTGATCATCCAAAGTTCTGGAAGAATAAAAAGGTCATATTTAAAAGGGTAACAATTACAAAGAAAACCATATGATAGGTAACCGTTTATTATTAACAAGTCTTTATCTTAAAATATATTATTTTTAAATTAACATTATCACATATTTACATTTTATTTTATGCGTTTTTAAAACGCTTCATCACGACGACAGCGTTCCGGTAAGGAGCCGGTCAGAGTTGTTTTATTATCTAAAGTGACTAACGCCGTGTAGTGATGGCAGATGTGATTACGCCATTTTGTTTTGACGTTGTAGGATAGAGGTAAAGAGAACTATCTCATATCTAGGGGGAAAGGTGAAAAAGCGTCCATATTAAGGGGCGTCCCTGTGCAAAACGCAGCGCAAGCCGTTTTTTGTTCCGTTTTTCGGACCTAACTACTCTATATCCAAAAGAAATATCAACAAATAAAAAATGTATTAAATTTCTACGTAATCTTGACTCCAAAATGGTAGATCTGATTTTTGTTAACGAAGTATAGTATATAACTAATCTCCTCACAACGAAACCACAGAAATGAGAAATAATTATTGAAAACATGCGTCTCCTCGGCAAGTAACCATTAATTTTTACTAACAATGATGGATAGGCAATTTATTAATGAACGTTTCGGTAGATTTTTTTTTTCAAAATCCTAAATGTGATTTTATAAAGATTTAATTCTAAAATCTGAGCGTATTCGCTTGGCGTATCTCTTGCGCGGCGCAGAGGGAACAAATGCTCAAGGTTATTTGCTCAGGGTACCGCCTTAAGCAGTAAATAACAGTTCCAAAACCCGCTAAAATGGCGCTAGCGCAGACACATGGTATGGTATGTATAAATGTAGCAGTTGTTGACGGATTGGAGTATGTCGAGTTAGAAAATTTACCCGGTCGTGATTGTAGCGCCACCTTTATTTAACAAATTTTAACGGTCAATTTCTCATGTATACACAGAGATGGTTCTCCTTGCCTATTATATACCCGCCATAGTTTTGCACAGCAGTGACACAACAGCCAGCCGGGAGATTTTGGAACTAATAACTGTGTCAATTTTTTTTTCTTTACAGTTTTATAATTATTTTGTTTTAAAAATTTAACTGAATGGTAAATAAATATGGCTTATGTTTAACGAACCTCCAGATATAGTAAATGACCTCCAAAAATAGTAAATGATCACCAACATTTAACCAAAGTATGTATTTGTAGAAATGTATGAGTTTGACTGTAAAAAGCGATTTGGCTCTGGTAGGGGGTCACAGTTCTAAACTAACCATGTCGGATCCGCCCCAGGGGGGACTTAAGGGTCCTAAGATTTGGTGACTAAGATTTAGTAATCATTTAATTATTTTTGGTGATCATTTACTATTATAAGTGTTCATTATATTTATTCCCAATAGTAATAATATTTGAGAGTTCTGAATACATAACAAAACATTATTACATCATTACAATCATTGTAATTGTAATCATAAATTGTATGATACATTTTTATTTTCATAAAACATCATTTTCTGGTCTCACTACTGCCAATCACAAACACTGGTGACGTTTTTAAGAATTAAAATCCTTTTAGGATCACCCTTTAAATAAGGCACATCAATAGTTTTAAAATATTATTTACATTATTTTAACATTAATTATTTTACAAATAATAATAATTTTAACTTACTAAGCAATATGCATATCATGGCTCATTAATTATTATAAATAAAATATAATATTCACAATTTAAATTCAATTAAATAATGATAAAATAGTACAGTCAACTACTTCGGTAAAAACCGTGTAGGTATATCAAAGAAAAAAGTTGAAACATGCTATTGCATTATTTATGTCACAGTCAACAGTCGTACCCGGTCAAAAATAGTTTTGACCGGTTTAAATTCATCCTTAGGTACTACCTACTTAGAAACCCATTAGGTTGGTAGAATTTTTTGGTTGGGACCCTTAAAACTTTTGTAGTGACCATAACGACTGTCAAAGATCTATGACTTTAATATATTGGAGTCGGCTTCCAGTCTAACCGAATCCAGCCAATGCCAGTGTTTTATATGGAACGGATACATATCTGAACTCCACAATCTGTGTATCATGTGGGCTAATTCACGTAACAAAAGAAGTGCTGTTACAGTGCAGTTGCAGTTAAGTTTCGATCAAAACAACGCTATTCGTATTCTCTACCGCTTTCAGACACGCTCGCGTCAAATTCGCGTCACGCGAGCGCAATAACGGCATTCTACTGTTGCGCGTCTATGGTGCGTGATTCGGGACGCAACATATTCTGTATTCTACTATTCGTTTGATGTCTCAAAATGACAGTTAATAAAAAGCACTAAAATCTGTACTGGGGTATTATTTTAATATTATAATAACGTCATATTCATTGAAATGTAATCGATCGATATTTTTTTCTCTCATGTGGCTACACCATAAATAAGTTTGGTAGAGCTTGGTTGTCGTACAGTTGACGTGCAGTTCACGCGCAGCATACGCGCAGTTCAAAGATTACAAGAATACCGTTTATCTATACTACAACTTCATCAGCGCGTCATAAAATTACGTGAATTAGTTCTATGATAAGTCCTTTGGTAAGTCTGGTTGTCAAACTCTCGGGGCTTCTGACTACCCGAAACAACCGTCATAGATCTATTGAATTTAATATTTTGCTTCAGGGAACACTTACTCGTAAATCTACGTCAATGTTGCCATGACAAGATTTAAATTTCTTAAGTGGAATGGACTTTATGTAGATGTTAAGAGTGACCTTTTTAGTGTAGGTAAACAACATTATTTTTCTTGATTAATTAATACCTACAACTACCAAGTAGGTATCAGCATTTGTTTCTTAAAACCAGTGTTACTTTGTTTAGATATCAAACAAATATTTATCACGTAGCTAATATGAGAAAATAAAAACATTTAAGTGCTTACCTAAGTTTTACATGTTAGGTACCGGGTACTTATATTTTTCTTTGAAATGACATTTGACTAAAATTACCTTCAAATATGTAGTTTATTTATACGGAAGACATTATATCATTATAATTCATGGATATCTATTTATAACTGTGAATAATTTATTTGGACCTTAAAATAAGTTTCACATTAATTCATTTTAGAACACAACGTGTGTTCAATATTTTGTGAAGAAATCTAAGATCGAAAACTCTAGCGGTATTCAAAATGAAGACAATGGACTACATAGGGTACCAACAGTACCCAGCCATTAGATAGGAATAGACACGGAGCAGTTAAATAGAAATAGACCTGGTTTTAAAAAGTGACTTTCCCATGAACGAGGCAAGGCTCTATCATGCCGTACTTTATCATAAACTCGGCAACGGCCTTTCTTGATTTATCAAAAATGTACTGTAGTATATTTTTGACAAACCAAGAAAGGCCGGTACGACAAGAATCGAATTGTTCCACACTCTTTAATGCAAAAGTGCAATTTGAACTCATTCAAAAAATAATATAGAGGATCTATTCCATTAATCCAACTTATAACCAATGATAATGAAAATAAACGCAACCAACATAGGTTGACATATTTAAATACTTCACAGACCTGTAAAGCTAAACTATAAATTACGAGAATACAAAACCAGTTTAGCACACTCGTGATTCAGCATTAATATTTCACATATAACAATTGAAGTAACTGCTTAAGCACTAGAACAAATCTCGCTCAATATACACAAGGGACTTACACAATATCATAAAACAGTATTACGTTAATAACACCGTGTAATTTCTACTATTGTATTTTCCACTCTCAGCGCTGAATCGAGGGTTGAAAACCCAATAGTGCGTAAGACAAAGTATTGTTAAAATAAAACTGTGTTAAGAGATAGTGGTACCGCCCTTGATCACGCAAAAGTCATTATGACACTTAAAGACAGCTCCAACAACAAATCTTCTGACACTAACAAACACTAAATAGTATACCTATTTAAATGCCACGCACTTATACAGTAAAATTATACGTAAATACAATTAAACATAAAATACACTTTTATAAATAGCTTCACTCATAATCACAATTAAATTAAAACAAAAATGCTCCAAGGCAACTGTTTGGGCACATTTTTAAAACTACTAAACAGATTTTGATACGAAATTTTCCTCAAATAATATCTGTAAGGTGTAGATACCCCATGGATATTATTCAAAAAAGGTTTTGGGAAATCACTGGAGTAGACTGTCGACCAGAATTACGTCACGTTTTACCACGATTCTTGAAGACTTTTAACGAAAAGGAAGTCTTATCTAATAACAGTACAACCAAACTGATTTCATTGGTTATCTACATTACATAATGATATCAATGTTGATATAATTTTAATAAATTACAGAAGAGTACAAATATCTACAAACGGTAAAAACAAATCTACGATCCAGGTATTGTGGTAACTTCTGAGGGACCTAAGACCAGTTTGGACTATGACTGGTAAAAACTCGATAATGCTATTGCTAAAACAATGGCTTAAGGTACAGACTCGATCCGACTATCATTTTTCTTGACCTTACCTGAGAGTTTCGAGTATATTTCATCGATGGACTTCTGCCTGGTCTCAGGGAAGTAGATGATAGTGTAAAAGCAGGCGATGAAGCAGACGATAGCGAAGAATAAGAAGGTCCAGTGGATGCCGATGAGCTCACAGAGGATAGTGAACCATTTCGTTTGGACGAAATTGCTCATTTTCGCGCAGACGTTCGCGAAAGCAGAAACGGTGCCCCGGAGCTGAAAAAGAAGAGCAATTTAAAGAATTTTGTTTTTTTTCATGAAAAAGAAAAATAAATCGCACATTGATTGCGAGCAGTATCTTCTAGTCTAGACTATTGGAAAATGTAATTATGGTAAAAGTATTTTAGTAACTGGTATATGTTACTGGTAAAGACAAGACAGCAGATTCACAAGTTTTTGACAGATTGTGTTGTGACTACCTTGAAAAGAGTTTTAGACACACTTATACCATGAAATATAATCGTATCAATACTTTACAGCATCACTGTCAAATTGTATGAAGTCGTCAGACACAAAAAGATGTTTTAAATACGTTTAGCGCTAAATGTGTTTAGTAATTACTGGTACAAATGGGCCTTGAGTTTCAAGAACATAATGTTGAAACAGTTAAATAACTAACCTGAAAAGTGAACAAATCCGTGATAATAATATACGATATGGGCTGGAAGCCAGCAGCATCAGCGAAGATACACAGGCACATGGCCAGGACGGGTAACCAGCCGGGCAGCCACATGCCTGATGACGTCATGTAAAACCACGCAGACAATACCACCATGCCCACACCGACGGCGAATGATGTCGTTACTAAGAGAAGCTGAAACAGAATGAAGTTGGTAATTAATTAACTGACTGGGTGTCGATTTGTAAATAAAATAACCTTTATAGGAGGCTTATGAGCTCATAAATAAATAAACTAAGAAGAGACCACTTACAATGAATTAGCTAATTTTCACTTCGTCCCCGTCGAAGTCAAGAATACTATAAGATATAGCCTATCACTCTCGGCAAACGGCATAATGTATGTATAATTTCGTGAAATAAATTTTGTAATTGGTCCAGTGCTTTTATAGATTAGGAAAGACGACTTATTACACTATCTACAACATAATATTAAGACTATAATATTTTAACATAAATGGACACTACGAAAATTTTATCAATATATTGTTTTTCTTTCTGTGAGGTGCCTTGGGTAACGTTCTTTTGTCTTCATTATATTCGTCTGTCTAGTCTTTTCCCAACTTTGTTGTGGCCGGCTTCCAGTCTAACTGGATGCAGTTGAATAGCATGGAGAGACTGCTTGTCTGACCTTTACAACCCATAGTTACTGAATAACAAGGTACCTCTTTATAAGACTGGCTGGCAAACGTTTTGGCTTCTGGCTACCCATAACGATGATAAAAGCGAATGACAGCCAATGGCTTTTACGTGCTTTTCGAGGTATGAACGGGTGTCGGTATGAAATAGATGGTAATTCATTCACGAGCTGACTGCGGGAAGCGTACTGCTATTACTTAGCCAAGAGTCATAATTTAAACTAATATTGTAAGAGGAAAGATTTGTTTGTTGGTTTGTTACGATTTAAATCAAAAACTATTCGACCGATTTTAAAAACTCTTTCACCAGTAGAAAGCTGCGTTATGCCTAAGTAACATAGACTATTTTATCAATTGAAAAAGTTAGGGATCCTCGAGAAAATTCACGCGGACTATGTCGCGGAAAGAGTACTGGTTATAGATATATATAAATACCTTTCTACCAGTCTTCTCAACAATACAAGTGGCGACGATAGACCCCAACAACTGCACCACTCCGATCACCATAACTTGTTTGTTAGGACTCAGCTTTAGACTGATGGACTCCGAAGCTTTCTCGAAGACGAAACCGGCGTAGATGAGGACGATTAGGTAGCCGTCGAATTGCTGCGTGATCTTGATTATGAGGGTAATGATGAAGGCTTTGAAAGTTGGTTTGTCTTGCGCTGTGGAGAAAGAAAGGTAAGGATTACGTTTAAGGGGCTATTAAACGACTTTTACAGATTTTAAACTGACAATCACGTCAAAATGTGCAGTGTAAATGATTTGAAAAAAATATATGTTAAACTAGAACATTCTCTTAACCACTTAGTAAGTGAATATTTTTAATTATATTCATATTATATAGTTTAATTAACACGTGAAGTCCGGTGAAGTTGTGTCTGAGGCGGACAAAACATTGACAATCACACAAAATCTACCAGGTATAATTAAACGAAACTTACACCATCATACAGACAATTTTGTTATCTATCTTTTAGTATACGCCTTTTTTTTAATTTTGAAAGAATACTACTTTTATTTAAATTTTTCGACTAAACTAAATGTTTCGGCAAAACTGATGCAGAACGGACACAGTCTGCGTCTAAAACATTCAAAATTTAGTCGAAAAAATTAAATAAAAGTAGTATTCTTTCAAAATTTAAAAAAATGCGTATTTACTAATAATCTTACGGTACTTACTAATAATCTTCCAGACTGACTGTGAGTCAGCTTGTGTCTGCTTCTCAACCCTCACGATGCTCTCTATATCTTGTTCCACGCCGCGGTCCGTCACAGTGACACCGCGGAGCCAGGCCAGGACAGTTTTGGCTTCCTGAAATATAACAATTTTCAAACTTTGTAAGAATTTCATTGTTTATTTCATTGTTCATATAACATGGATGACTTCAAAACAAAAAGTTAACAACAAAAAAGAAAACAATAGTCGACAGAAAGCCAATTACAGTCTTCGCGTTTTGAAACATGATAGAATTTGGAATGTGATCAAACCAACACTAACAAAACTATTTGGTTTGAAATTTACGAACGAAAAATCAAAAAAAAAAAATATTTTAAAGAAGAACATAAGCAATTTGCAGTTACTTTATTTAATTTTAAACGTTTTTAAACTATCTGTAGGCCATACAAATATTTGTTCCGTGCGGGAATCGAGCCCGCGACACTCAGCGCAGCAATCGATCGCTCAACCACTGCGCCAACCGTGTCGTCAAAATGTAAGTCTTAAGCACTTTCTGGCTGAAGTCACACTAATCGTTAACAGATCCAAATAATATTGCTTACATACGTCATATTATTTTATTGCAAGTCTTGCTTGCACGCACAATATAACAGCAGTGCAATTCTGTAAGAATTCACTCGCGAATTCGAATCCTATCTCATTTCCGATTTCACTTACTAGAAGTGAAAAGTATTTGGTTTTCGATTAAATAGTAACGAAATAATAGTTCGCTTAACCTATGCCAGCACTTAGTAGCGCTAGCGTAGTTTTCATCGAGTTACAGACTACCTAAACAACCTAAAACAGTTTTCACCGCGGAATCAGAAGTGAGATCTGAAGTGAGTTCTTACAGAATAACATAGCTGTTCTGCCTCTTACGTAGATGAATGAGGTAAGTACACCTAAGAGTGGATTAAATCGAAATGTCTTGTTTGGAACATTTTGATAATAACTCGGAGCTGTCAATATTATTGTTAAAGATTTTGTGATCTTTGCAAGACATAATCCTGATTTCAGAGCTTGATAGTTGGTGCTGCGAAACAATATAGACTGCCAATCTGCGACTAACATACCAAAACGAAGAAAAAAATGATCAATAGTCAGGATATTAAATGACAATGCCAGATCCTGCCCCACCCATGTACAGAAAAAGTAACACATGTACAGAAAAAGTAAATTAATGAAAATAATTGTAATGAATATAGAACCTTTCTATACTAAATTGTTTTTCTTTAGAACTTGGCGCGGATTACGAAATACTTACCCACAAAATACAAACTCGTTTTACCTAAAATACAATTTAACCTGTAATCAATATCATTATTGTTTTTAGATTTAAACGGAAAACGCAAGTTCTACAGTCACTAAGACTAATGTTAAGTTATCAGCAATAAATAAACAGTAAGATGCTACATATTGCATTTGACTTTTATTGAGTGGGGCAAAGTTCTATAGAGTTTCTGGCATTGTCCTTTGTCGTTGGAAAGACAACTTCCAGTCATTGGACAGAGGACTTGGTTTATGATGTCAAAAAGAAAGCAGTTTTCAATTAAATAATTTACGAAAACCCACTTTTGAAGTGTCAAGGAGTCAGAAAAATTGTAACTAGCTGCTCGTTCAAAAACGTATAGTAGATCCCTACTGAGAACAACGTGCAAGAGCAAAATCCTAGTAACGTTTTTAAGGCGAAGATATACGGTGGCAACTTTGAGCGACCAGAGAATCATATGCGCTGTGTCCCCAGCTCTCAAAGTTTAGTCGAAAAAGTAATCTTTAACTTTGAAAAAAATAGCTAAAACATATTAAAAGATAGATAATTAAATTGTTTGTAAAATGGTGAAAGTTGCGTTAAAATAAATCTGGTATATTTTGTGTGATTATCAATGTTTTGTTCGAGTCAGACACAATATCACGAGTTGATATGAACTTAATCAAAAATATTCACATACTAAAAGATTAAGAATTCTCTTTAATCTTTCAGTAGTCTCACTAGTTTTAAGCTTAGGGTGTAACTATGGTTGTGTACATTATGCATACAATAAATAAATAAATCTATGTAAATATTTTTGTTTATTTTGTGTTTATTTTTGGTTAGTTGTGTGTGTTGTTGTGTAGAACATTCGTTCTAGTTTAACATTTATATTTTTTTCAATTCATTTATACGATTAATTTTGACGTGATGGTCAGTTTAAAATCTGTAAAAGTCATATAGTAGCGCCTTAAGAGCGCCCATCCCCATCGAACGAACTTCAACGCGAGCGTGATTGAAAATTTGTTTGTTTCATCCAACGCAAAGCTCTAAAACAAACAAGTGAGTGAGTACGCGATAACATGTCAGGAAAATTGGCGCGCGGAAATTTCACCAAACTTGTTCCAGGAAATACCAATGAAAAAGTCTTACAAGTTTTTGGTAAAAACGTTTATAATTTAGAATCTCCATTACATGTGCAAGGTTTCTATGAAGCTGTTCTTTTTACTTTTTTAATGTATGAGTGCATTATGAACGTCCAATGTTTAGATAAAATTGTGCAAAAAAACTGATTTTCGGACGTGTTTACTGAATTTGTTTCTCAAAATAGTTTATTTTTGGCTTCATACAAACCTAGATTTAAACCACAAGATACCTGTGTGTTAAAAATATTTGGAAAATAATTTGTTATAACGACGTAATCGCGTACGAGCGTTTGTATGGGAAATATGACGGGATGGGCGCTCTTAAGTGGTCATTGCTGGAAATAGACAACACCAATACTAAAAAACTTGCAGATGTGTTTCCATCCCAGAAATAAAGTTACATTACACCGGTACCCATTCCTCCAAACCGGAACACTGCAATGTTGTTTGCGGCAGAAATAGAATAACCTCATCTGCATCTGCTGGTACTGTGTTTGTAATACTTGTAACGTAGGTAAAATTTAAATCGAACATTAACATAAAAGCACACAATAATACAATAATTCTTACGGAACTGAATTGAAATGAATTTAAATAGCTCTCAAATGGAATATTGATGACGATAGTTCCGATCTAACTAGATAGGAAACGATCGATGCAAAGTGATTTTTTATTATACAAAGTGCAAACTAATATTGTTGACCTTGATAAAATGGTGTTTTTGTTGAATAGCTTTACTTTATTGAATATAACTCCTGCTGTTCTTTTTATGCGGAATTGTGGTTTGTTTGCATATATTGTTTTGTGTTGACACGTTCTCAATAACGGTATCGATACAGACACGGTACAATGCGCGTAGAATCAACACGTTGAAGTGGATGTGGGCCGGCCATATCTGCAGACGGACAGACGGTAGATGCAGGAGACACGTTTTTGAGTGGAGACAGCATTGATTGAGATGGGCTGACGCTTTGAACAAGGTGACTAGCAGCGTATGGATGCAAGCTGCCCAAGAACGGGATGGTAGTAATGATGATAACGGAATTCGTTCTAGTTATTCTTTGTTTGTTTTGTATTGAAATCTATTTAAATTAATATTTATTTATTTCCACCTTACAGCTATCTTTACAGTAGTTATAACTGTTTATTCTTCTTGGTCTACTTTTGATAGAATACAAGTAACCATGCATATGGTCTCGCATCTGGTGTCTGTAACATCACAATACTCACATCAACTTTTCCCTGCTTGACTAGGTACTCTGGTGTCTCCGGCATCGCGAGGAAGATGAAGAAGATTACAGTAGGCACCAGCAGTCCGAGCCACAGCATCGTCTTCACACTCAGGAGATCTGCGAAGACGTAGCTCATCAGATAGCCGATGTTTCTGAAAAATAAAACAAATGACAGTGGTTGAACGATGGAATTCTGCATTGCTGGATACACTTACGAGCTCCCTTCCCCATCGGTCTAACTTCAACGCGAGCATGATTGAAATTTTTTTTGTTTCATCCAATGCAATGTTCGAAAACAAACGAGTGACTAAGATTGCGATAACATCGCATGGTCCAAACTTGTTCTAGGAAAAACGTGTTTTTGAAAAAGTCTAACAAGTTTTTGATAAAATGTTTGTAATTTAGAATTTCCATTATATGTGCAACGTTTGTATGTAGCTGTTGTTTTTATTATTTCTATGTATTGGAGTGCATTATGAACGGCCAAAGTTCAGATAAAAATGTGGCAAAAAAATTTTTTCGGACATGTTTACTAATTTGTTTCTCAAAAATGTTTTAATTCCGTTACATAGGAAAGATATTAACCACAAGATACCCGTGTGCTAAGATTATGAAACAAAAGGCAGATAGACCGTGCGAAACACTGCAAGTGAAGCCAAAATAGCAAATACAAATTCACAAGCGAATACCTACAACGTGCTTCGAGTCAGTATAGCACGAAACGCCACATCGTTAAAAAATACAAATACAAATTGAAAAGCGAATACAATCACGAGATTGTAGGTAGGTATTCGCTTTTGAATTTGTATTTGCTTTTTGGCTACACTCTCAGTGCGGTCTATCTGCCTTTTGTTTCATAATCTGAGTCCGTGTGTTAAAATGTGTAGAGGAAAATTTGTTTTATCGCCGTAATCACATATATGTACAGTCATGAGCATGTAAACAGTTGGTCTAATTCTAAACTGATTTTCTCCTAAACTATTGATATGTTATGGGGTTACGAATTGGGTACTACTAGCTTCAACTTTCTGACTAACTGACCGACTCCTTGACAATTCAAAAGTGCCTGTAAATGGTTTAATTGAAATAAATGCTTTGACTTTGACTTTGACTTTGGTATTTTTAATACTAAACTACTATAAAATAGGTTTTATCTAAAAGTTGAAATAGTTCATTCACGAGAAAATTGCTTTTGTATTTTGCAGTCTGTATACGTATTTATGCTCGTGACTGTACGAGCGTCTGTATGGGAACTACGACGGGTTGGCCGTCCATAAGATGGTTGCACAATGCACAAGCAAACATTTTATGGACTACTAGCTTTTGCCCGCGACTTCGTCCGCGTATATGTCGGTTATCGCGGACGCAGACAAAGTCGAAGTCGAATAAAAAGTAGCCTATGTCCTTTGTTGGGGTTCACACTTACCAAATTTCACACAAATCGGTTCAGTAGTTTAGGCGTGAAAAAAAGACAGACAGACAGACAGAGTTACTTTCGCATTTATAATATTAGTTAGGAAATTAGGATTAGGATTGATTGTAGTTTTTTGTGTAAGTAAAGTCATAAGTAAAAGTCATAAGGATCGATCGTACATGGTCAATATACGCTTACCGCGGTCGTCCCGTGGATGGGTGACCATCCATTCCATACCAAGATCCCTCCGTGCCTCGGAAAACGGCTGTTGTTTGTAGATCTTTGACAATCGTTAAGAGTCAAAAGCCAGAAAACCTGACAACCAGTCTTACGAAGGCGTGTCGGGTTACCCAGTAACTGGGTTTTGGAGGTCAGATAGGCAGTCGCTCCATGTAAAACACTGATATTCAGCTTCGTCCGGTTAGATTTGGAACCGACCCCAACGTAATTGGGAAAAGGCATAAGGAAATGATGATGATTGTAGTTTTCGACATGATCTATAGTTTCTGTTCAGTGCCAGAATTTGCTGTCATGTCCTATGTAAGATGCTGTGTTCAGTTCTAGTATAATATCTTTTTCTTTTTCTTTCCTGTGCCCTAGATGGGTGCAGATTTTTTTATTCGAATTAGCATCTCGCATGTCTACCTAGTATGAATTTATGGCCTCCAGGCAGGGCAAAACACTTATAACCTAAGCGACACCGATACCCCCCGTGGGGTACGGACCTCGGTATAGAGCGTCCGCGTCACTGGCGGAGGACAGCAAAAGGGATAGGCTGGCTCGAATCTTATAGGTGTAGGACACATGACAACTGGCTTTTTTAGTCAGTGTCAATTTTTTTTTATGGCCTCCAGGCATGGCAAAACACTTATAACCTAAGCGACACCGATACCCCCCGTGGGGTACGGACCTCGGTATAGAGCGTCCGCATCACTGGCGGAGGACAGCAATAGGAATAGGCCGGCTCGAATCTTATAGGTGTAGGACACATGACAACCGGCTTTTTTAGTCAGGGCCATTTTTTTTTCTTTTATTCTTCTAACGTTATCGATCGTTAATAAAATAACACCTTAATTTTTTTTATTACTTCTTTTTTAGTGACCAATGTCACCGTCGTGGCAGCACGACCAAGCTACAATTTAATCATGGTAAACTGACCAGTAGGTAGTAGTAATGGCATAATGTTGACGTCAGATCATCATCTGCCTAGCCTTTACCCAACTATATTGGGGTCGGCTTCCAGTCTAACCGGATGCAGCTGAATACCAGTGTTTTACATGGAGCGACTGCCTATTGGACCTCCACAACCCAGTTACTGGGTAGCACGATACCCCTTGGTAAGACTGGTTGTCAGACTTTTTGGCTTCTGACTACCCAAAACGACTGCCAAAGATCTGCAAATGACAGCCGGGACCAACGGCTTTACGTGCTGTCCGAGGCACGGAGGGAACTCGGTATGAAAGGGATGGTCACCCATCCACAGACCGACCGCGGCTAGCGTCGCTTAACCTTTGACACCTCTAAAAATGTTGACGTCAGATAGAAACTAGAGGCTAGTTTTTATGCAATTTTTTTCATGGCACTGGCACTGGTACACTGGCACTTCATTTGTTCATGGTTAGGAAAAAAATATGTGGAACTACAATTTGCACTTAAGAGCGTGTATTCGATTCGTGTCGAAAACTTCTTGTTTTCGCGTTTTGCCCAGAGCAATATCGTAATGATGTGAGCAGATTATTTAAAGACAATTATAGTTTTCGAAAAGTTTAAATCTTGATTTAGGCAGCTACAGAGTAAAAGTATAATTTTTAAATATGGTTTTTGAAGCGAAGACAATTCTTTCATATCGTTTTACGAAAATAGACGTCAGAGTTAACTTTCAGGACGAATACCACCATTATAATATGCCAAAATATTTTGTTTTATGCGTTTTTTCCAACAGTATATACAGTCATAAAGACAGCTACAGAGCGAAAGTTACGAATAAGTATATTACTATTATGTATTAAAAAACAATGTTGAAAAAGTAGAAAATCGGTTCACTTTGACAATTTTTTCTCACCAGTATTTGAATAAAAACATAACTGATATATGTATTTTATGAAAGTAAATGTTATGCTTAATATACAGAATATTTTTCAGTCAGTTATACGAGCTCATTTATTTTAAACAATTATTTTAAAAAGTACTGTAAAACATCGCGCGCTGTCGTATGCCGATCAATTTCAATGATTCGTGCTTATTTCGTGCATATTTTATTTTCTGATGCACACTAACTGACCATTGTATTTTACTAGAGTGTGTCAATGCTGCTACGCCGTTCTAGCAATCGTTTAGATTTTGAGTTGCGCTAAATCGAAGACGCGCCCTTAAAGATGTTTTTGTGCGCATTGTTTACAAATAAATAAAATAAAAGTGACTGTTGGTTATGTCAAAAAAACAACTTTTTACTAAGTATTTTTGTCCGTCTGGCTGTATGTTCCAGCTAATCTCCGGAACCGCTGATCCGATTTTGATAGGATGTTTTGGCCGATAGCTGATGTTGTAAGAAGTAACATAGCGTCTTTGATATCTCAATAGCAACCTTTGATAGTCCAATTCCGTAACAATTTTTTTTTTTGTAGGTACCTCGGAAAGACACAATAGTTGATTTTAAATAAGGTTGAAATTCGTGGTATTCAACAATGTTACTTACGGAATTGGAATATCAACGTCGATAGGCAATTTTAGTATTAGAAAATTAAGTAGAATACCGCGCAAAAATATTAAAACCCCGCAGAAAACCCACATTCTGGGGGAGAAAGTCGTAACTTCGTAATCATAAGCTAGTAATGTAATATTTAATTAGTGCTCTAATATTACCTATTAGAGCACTAATTTACTTAAAAATAAAAATAAAATATAAAAGTCATTCATTATCTCTTAATGACATAACTACACATAGGTACGCGTATAGTTTATAGCAGTAATGCAACGCGCGCAAAACAGTGCTTAAAATAATAGTTTAAAAAAACTAAAAACACGCTTTTTATAGAAAACCAAACTAAAAAATAGAAAATTAATTTTAATAAATTTAAATTAAGAAAAGTGTTATAAATTTCAATAAATATAAATTAATAATAGTGTGAATAAAAAAATATATATTTTATTTTAAAAAAAGCGTGGGGTGCATGGTGTCAATAGTTATAAATATTTTATTGACAGATATGAGTAGAGTGATTATCATTTTGATAATATCTTAAAAAGCACACCACGCTTTTTTTTTAAATAAAATATTGTTTTTTTTATTCACACTATTATTAATTTATATTTATTGAAATTTTTAACACTTTTCTTAATTTAAATTTATTAAAATTTATTTTCTATTTTTTAGTTTGGTTTTCTATAAAAAGCGTGTTTTTAGTTTTTTTAAACTACTATTTATTTTTTACTTTTTAGTTTGAAAAATGGAATAATTTTATCAAATTAGTGTATTGTCATCGGTCCTCGATAAATCTACAAAATTTGAACGAAATCTGGCCGTTTAAAGTGGGTCAAAATCGCGCCCAAAGAAGTCGGTTACAAACAAACATACTAACATACAGGTGAAGCTAATAAAAAGCGTGTAAAAATATGTTTACCTAAAAATAAATGGAAATTTGACATTCAAATGTTTATATAAAACAAGAAAGATACAGGTATTTATAAAAGCTGTCAATTTAAGTTAATCTAAAATGTTCATACAATTATAGTTGTCAGAATATTATATATAGATATAGGTATTGATTCAAAACACGGCGAAGTTTAAGAAAAAACTAAATTGACATCTCTAACATATTGCATAGTCCTTATACTATGTCGCCGTCCTTTTCTACAGTCGACTGGTAGTAAGAGATGCCAATTGTTTAATTTAAGTTTAGTTTGTAAACAAACGAATCGGCGCCAATATCTCTGTAACCAGACGGTTTCCAGAAATGGTCCAAAATTACGCCATAATGGGAAAAACATGTAAAACTATCATCTTTGTGAAGTCTTTACACCAGGTATATGTTAAATATTTTTATACAAAAAAGTTATTTTTATAGTTTTTGAAGGCGGTTGTCTTTTTTATAAAAAGTTCTTTTTTCGCTTTTAGTGCCTACTACTTATCATACAAATTAATTACGAAACGGTGACACCAAATAATTTTAGTCATCCCTTGATTTTCCACCCTTCAAATTAGTCGCGCGACAGCAGCGCTGCTTTGTATAAATCCATTCAAATAAAGTTGCGCGGCCGCAGCGCGAATTTGCATAGGGGTGGAATATTTTTATGAAATTTATATGGAACCAACTTTGAGATATACGCTATCAATAAAAAAAACCGGACAAGTGCGAGTCGGACTCGCCCACCGAGGGTTCCGTACATATTTGTAGGTATATATCCATACTTCTATACTAATCCATACTTAAAATCCATACTTTAATCTACTTAATATTATAAATGCGCTTTTTGCGACATAAACGGCCGTATCTTTTTTTCACGTTATCATAGAGGGTTGATTTTTTTACAGCATCAAGGGACCGTAGACTTGAGTAATGGTTTTAATTTCAACTCGATAACTATACGCGTTCCCGACATAAAGGGTCTTGACAGACAGACAGACAGGCGGACAACAAAGTGATCTTATAAGGGTTCCGTTTTTTTCGTTTTGAGGTATGGAACCCTAAAAAACATTTAAATCGGACTACACTGAAAAAAGTAATGCGTGGTCAAACATAAAATACGTGTCGAATTGAGGACTTCCTTTTTTTATGAAGTAGGTTAAAAATAATCAATATTATGATGTTCTAACAAAGTACCTCCAATCCAATGATTATTCTAAAAGCGATGCGCAGAGGTCATTACGTACGTAACAAAACATTCTGGTCAAGTCTGTTCGTTGAACTATTACATGCATAATTATGAGCTTATTTACGTCTCGAAGTATCCCCATGGGTATAATATTACTTTTATAAATAGGATTATAGGAATACTGGTACTGGTTTTGCTTGGAACTTTGTTCGCTTGGAAGTTAGAGTCAAAGTCAAATCTATATTTAGCTACCTACCTGCCTACCTGCAAACGCACGTCTAGTAGGTTTTGAGATTTCGTGTTCAGTAAGTGAGTGATAGTTTATTATGATAAAATGGAATCTATTAAAATCCGACATTTTACGTTAATCAAATAACAGATAAACAATATTGCTCCGATTGCTATTCAAATCATATCAAATTATTTATTTGCCTATTAAATAGAATGATGTTTCAAATAAATATAAGGTACCTACTTCTTATCATTATCGAGGACAGGTAATAAGGTGTGCAAATGTTAATATCATTGTTAATCTAATTAAATAATTATAAAACTAACATGTTAGATTATCAATTCAAAAACAACTGCGCCATCCGTGTCGTCAAAAGTTAAGATCATTGGATTTTAATTGGCTACAGCAATGCATGCCGCGGGTTCGACTCTCGCACTGAACAAGTATCTGTATAGCCTACGGATAGTTGTTCCGTATCTTGCATTTCATCCTGCATATATAAAAATACGTGTATTCAGCGATTTTATAAAAATAAACTTACCTATTCAAAATAAGGAGAGAACCCAACGCCCCTCTGAGGTCGATATCACTGATCTCCTTCAAGTATATCGGTAGGACTATGTAGCAGGATGAGCAGGGAATACCAGCGACTGCACGAGCCAGGATCACGGCCCAGGGCTCAAGGGATAGCAGCTTGATCTGCCAGTAGACCTGCGAATAGGAGAAATAAATAACTATAGTAGCTGGATGCAATCGAATACCAATGTTTTACACGGAGCGATTGCCTATGTGGGGTCCTCAATCCAGTTCCTGGGTAATACGATACTATGGCTAGACTGACATTTAAAACCAATTTTTGTAAATAAAAATTAACTTTGTAAGTATATCTTAGTTTTAAATGCCGTATTTATTAATTTAACTTTCTTTTTTTTTTTTTTGTGTATGTTTGTTACCTGATTTCTTGGGACTTGGTGAACCGATTTTGATGATTATATTTGAAAGCTACTGCTTCCCGTGTGGTCCCATTTTAATTTGGTCCAGTTCTGACAATGGCATCCATGAGAAAACCGTATAAGTCTTAAATTTGCATTAAGTATGTGCGCGATTAGTTACGCGATTTCTCCGAAAAACGTAAACCGATTTTGAAAATTCTTTTTTTTATGGATAGGGTATGCTTCAGGGGTGGTTCCATATAAATTTAATCGAAATTGATTCAGCACTTTTTGAAAAATCAACAAATACCCAAAAATTTTACATAGACGACGTTTTAGTTTCATCAATCTTTGTAGTAGTTAACTTTCAATCTCTTCTTAATAGATTTGGATGCGAAGGAGGTACTAAAAAGCGGAAAATAAAAAGCTTTTTACAAAAAAGGCAACCGCCTTCAAAAAGTGAAAAATAACTTTAGCACAGAACACACACTGACTTTAGTTTCGGAAGTCGGTGGCAATACAAAAGAACAAACAGAACAAAGCCACTGAATTTCGAAACTAAAGTCAATGTGTGTTCTGTGCTAAAGTTATTTTTCACTTTTTGAAGGCGGTTGTCTTTTTTGTAAAAAGCTTTTTTTTTGTATACAAATAGTGCTCTGCCCGTAAGACAGTTCTCATTATTATGATAAACTTTTAGTTGGGACCAACCAGGAAATCGCGAAAGAAATTCTGCTGATTACATTATGCTCAACATAACATCTCGAGATATAAAAAGAAACATTTAAAAGTCTTATAAATGACGATGAACTTTGATGGAAAATATAGCCAGAAAATGTTAGATAAAAGTACATAAAAAGAAATGACAAACCGCAAGCAAAAAAACATTATAACAACGGAACAGACACCCAAGAAGTAAACGACAAATTAAAGGTAACACTAGAAAACGGACAATACAACGGATGTACGGAGGAAGGAAGCTTCAGAGTTCAACACTCCTGAGGTACTTTTTTATGCACTCTAGTTCACGCTTGAAGAAATTCGTATATTCCGCGACACCTATTATATGAAAACAAGAAGACTGCATTTAAGTAAAAAATGCTCTGTCTTTCCGTGTTTAGACTTAACAAAGGCTTTTGATAGTGTTAGCTCAATTATTGTTTTCAATTAATTGCCTACAAACAAAGTGCTCATTTGATACGTGGATAAGTTGCGCATGAAGAGTATTGAAGGGGAAGGCCAAAGAAAAAAAAATTTGGTTGTCTGTAAAGTCGGTTTACGGACGATAGTTTTACGTGATAACGTCATAAAGAAACATAATGGCTAACATATATTATAACATAAGCAAATAATCGTTTACGTCGTCGCGGTGGGCGGAGCTTATAGCTTGTTTCGCGCTCTCGCTTGCAGCTCAGGCTCAGGCGGGGAACGTGACACCTTTTCGTGCGTGCAGCCGGTGTTGATCGATTTATAAGACGTTATCATGTCAAAATTGAAATGTGAAGAAGTATATTGTTTTTTTGTTATTGAAATTTATTAAGAACTTTTTAAAAAACTGAAGTCACGTTACGCTCTTAAATACTTAAAAGTAAGTCTCTTAAAAGTAATACGTTCAATAATTTAGCTAGAATTACGACTTTTGTATCAACAATTACTTTCATCGTAATGGAAAAATGATTTATATCTTCGGATATGCTTATCCGATCTCCATCGCACATAGCTAAGGAGCTTCTTCCCAAAATCAACTTTCTGTTTAAGAAAACCGCATCCAAACCGGTCCTTCCGTTTAGGAGTTACGATGCCACATACACAGGTACACAAGTTAAATATAAAACACTCCTCTGTTTTCGTCAGGGATTAAAAAGAAATGGGAGTCAGTGAAAGCATGACGGTTGATGGGGCAGAATGGAAGAAGACGTTTTGTGCCGACCGGGCGACCCCAAGTAACAATATATACAAGGGCACGAAGATGATGAAGTTGCGAATACGCTAATAATTCGTAAGGACGTTATTTTGGGGATTTTTATTAAGGCTGCTCTCTCGAAAAAAGCTTGAAAGAAGCATACAGATGAAGCAACTTTTCGTCGGCATTTACAGAGAAATTACATCTGAAAAAAAAGTTTGGTTTAGCCACAATTTTTCTATCGGTAACACATAATAAGAAAATTAAATGTCAAATCACCTCCAAATCATTGAGATAAAACCATTTTGCTCCTTAATTTCTTATCAAAAGAGTATAAAAAAATATCTACTGCTTTGCACAATACAAAGGAAAATGATTTGGTTTTCTTACGTTTTAGAAATACGAGTATGTATTATTTTTATTACAATAAATTAAAAATGCGTCCGTTAAAGACTGATCTACATCACCCCCGCACTCGTCCACAAATTTAGTACGGGCCAAATGCTCAAGGTTATTGGCATGTATACAAGCCTTAATAACTAGCTTTTGCCCGCGACTTCGTCCGCGTGAATGTCGGTTATCGCGGATACAGACGAAGCCGCAGTATTATTATATCATCTGTGCCGCAGATTAAAAAGTAAGTAGCCTTTATCCTTCCCCAGGGTTTAAGGTATCTTCATGCCAAATTTCTTTAAAATCGGTTTAGCCGTTTCATCGTGAAAGCATAACAGACAGAGTTACTTTCGCATTTATAATATTAGTATGGATTTATTGATAATATATAGGTACAAGGGTTTTTGTAGTACATGAAGTGCTTAGAAAGTATCGACATAATAAAACAAAATTAAGAACATGTTGTACACACAAATTGTAGGGTGAAGCCAGCGCGCGATTAGGTATTTCCAAAAGTGATATCTGTGTTACAGTATAAGTATTAGTACTATCGTACAGTAGTGACACGCTCCGCCTCCCTCTGAAACCGTTCCTCACCTCTCCCCGCTTCGAACGAGTCGAACGACTAGCTCTGGAAATTGCGTTTTTGTTCGCGCGGCGCGTAGACACGCACACTCACGCACGTATCTGTATAGTCTATTATTTTAGTATTAGTGTAGCAGTGTAGGAAATTATATCGTTTCTATGGAGTGTCGCGGGTGTGTCTGTGTCATACCCACGGGTCATACCGCTCGCTCTGCCTCCCTCCGGGTGAACAATACAAATATAATATGGCTCTGCCCCACGACCCGTATCGTGCGATAAAGAGAGTTGCAAGTCTAGGAGGCAATTACCTTTTTGAAATATGGTTTTGGGCGATAACGTTTTCACGTTTAAACCTTCACGGAATGAAACAATTTTGGTCTCATTAGACTCAGTACACCTTATTCTAGGTTTAATTTTTAAAAATTGATACGCTCCTTGTAGTTTTTCAGTCAAAAAGGTAGATATTTACAGACCTAGATCTTAGTTATATATAACTAAGATCTATATACAACATGTTCAACAAATATGAAAATTGGACTAAGTTTACGGGGGGTAAAAAGTTATAACGTTTTACCCCCCGTAAAACGAGACAAGAGGATCATTGGCAATGATAGGCTCGTCGAGTCAAAGCTCCAAAGTCTAGAGCATCGACGCCGAGTTGCTGGCCTATCGCTTTTCTATCGGTTGCATTTTGGGGAGTGTGCGACGGAATTGCATAATTTAATTCCGCCGAACCCGTTCCAACATCGGACCACAAGATGTACGGCGATGCGCCACCGGTACATGGTGGACATCCCACCCACACGCACAAAACGTTTTGGGAACACATTCATTGTGCGTACGGCTAAGGAGTGGAATTCCCTGCCTGAGTCTGTGTTTCCTGATAGTTACAACCCGGGAGTCTTGAATAGGTTACTTCTAGGCAAGCGTGCTCCATCTTAAGCCGCATCATCGCTTCCCATCAGTTGAGATAGTGGTCAAACGTATGCCTATCAAATGATAAAAAAAAAAGTTAAACAAAAAGCGATCGCTTTTTGTATGAAAATTTACAGCCTCATGAGATTCCCCACCATGGTGGTGATATTATTGTGTGTCTTATTTTAGAATCGCGTGCAATACAACATACAGCTAAGGTAAATCGATATCACACTTCATTAATACCATCCTCAAAATGGTTTTGTTGCTAATAAAGTATTTATTACGTTGTATTTTCATTTTGAGGGTTTATTTATGTATGTTCTAGAACAAAATAGAATGAATTTAACGTTTCAAATGCAGTTTGTTGAGGAAAATTGTTGCAAATTCAGGTCAGGTAGGTATATAGAGCTGTGTATTAGAAGTCGTTCACACAATAACTGCATAGGTCAAGGTGAACAAAAAAAAACTACTTGATCGGATTCTTAAAAAAAAACTCAACGGATTTTTCGCGACTGGTACCGCCGTGTTAAAAAATAGATTAGGGCCCTGCACAAACGTTGACACTTTAGTGTCTTGTGTCAGCAAACAGTAGTGAGTACATATTTTATTTTCACACTAACTTATGCCAGCAACTTCGCGTGAATGAGGGATGTCTGCGGGGTTTTAATTTATTTTTGTGCGGTACCCTATTTTTTTTTCTCAAATAAAAGTGTCTGATGTTACTTCTTATAATATCAGCTATTTGCCAGTGTAAAAGTTCTGTTAAAGTCGGGCCAGCTGTTTGGGACATTTCCCGGAACAAACAGACAGACCGAAAAACACTTTTAAAATGGTCTTTTGGTAGAAGCATCTAACTACCGTGTAAACATTCAATGCATTTAGCAAAAAGCTGTTATTTGACATTACAAACAGACAATTCAATTTTATTGTGTTTGCCTTGTGTCTGGGTGTTGTTTATCTATATTAGTATGTATTTAAAAAAAAAATGTATTTGTGTATGTATATCAGCTGTCTGACACCCATAGTACAGGGTCTCTCTAGTTTGGGGTCAGATGGCCGTGTGTGAAAATGTCCCCACATATTATTATTATTTGTTTGTTTATAATCAACTCACTCAACAGACGCAGCAACTGTTTTAATTGACACACATTAATCCTCGATCACAAAAATGTTCGGTGTTAGCAACTAGATAATGAACAGTTTCTAATGGACACACAGTAACAATTGCATTTCATTTGCTAAATGTTAAATGTTCATTAAGATGCTAACAATAAAAATAATAATAATATGTGGGGACATTTCACACACGGCTATCTGACCCCAAATTAGGGAGACCCTGTACTATGGGTGTCAGACAGCTGATATACATACACAATCATTTTAAATACAATTAATGTAAATGCTAATTATTCCATCACTAGTAACCGGTAACTGTGTCCGTTAGACGCCACCGCGTAGTGTTCTGTATTGGCAACAAAAAGTGTCAACATTTGCGCAGAGCCTAATTTTGAAATATTGGCAGATTTCATAATCATTTGGAATTTCTTTTATCAGCTAGCTCAAACAAGTATTCATTGGGAAAACCTGTCATTGATTTAAACATTATTGCATCTTCGTTACTTCCTACTTCCTGCTTTACGTCTATTAAAGACGCGAAAAGTTTGTGAAGGATGATGATGTTGAAGGATGGATGGATGAACATTTGTTACTCTTTCACGCGTAAACGGCTAAACGGAATTCGCTGAAAGGAGTTGTTTCAAAATGTATGGAGCCCGGGCCTAAAATGTAGTCTAGTAATGGTTCTGGAACCAACATTTTATTAGGATTATAACGGAATAGTAAGCAATTATAACCACGGAAAAGGGCCCAATTTATAGGCGTATTTTGCCTGATTAAATATCTTTAGTAGACTTGGTGAACACCGCTTTGCCCAATAACGACCTTATAGTTGGACTACGTAAAACTATTTGCTCCCGCATAGCTAACTATCAGCGCTTAATGGAACCAAACACGACAATAACAAATCTCTTACAAGCTCATACAAAGTGTTGTGAATTGGTGAATGTTGCTGCTCACATTTGTAAAAATGAATAGTGATAAAGGTAAGTTATTCATCCATTTCTTATTATAAATATTATCTAGAATATTAATTATGAGTAGAGTGTTAACAATAAGTCAAGATTTATATGTTTGAATCTGCATGGCGCACGTATATTTTCTGTGAAGTATAATAAGTTTTTTATCAAAATTTTTACGCGCCCCTTGAAATTAGCGTTTTCATTAAGTTGAATTTTAAAATTATGTTGGTTTCAGTAAGGCATACAACGAAAAGTCGCCATCTTGACAAAGTTGGTTTTCCCAAATACATTAACAAACCGCTATAGGCGTACTTTGATTTAAAATAGTAAATAAGAGAACCATTGCTTCGCCATATTGTCTGTAATTAGAGTTCCGTAAATATTTCTGTAACTGGACTGTTATTTTATATTGCTATAAAGTACCTATGTCTTATTTTAATGTTTTTTGTTTAGGTTAGGTCAGCATTGCAAATGTAATATTTCTGGACGTCGATCTCCGTACGACCAAAAGGGATTTTCGAGCTTTTAAAAGCTTAAGGTGGCCTTGGAACGAAACTCTTCCTGAAAAATTCTTGTTGTCTCACAAATGTGGTGGTTGTAATTATAAAGTTTCTAAAAGTCTTGCAAGATGGCCACGACACTTCTCCACACGACGACATATATTTTGATTGATCCCACTCTAAATGGAAAACAAAGTATTCAAAACTATTCATGTTCCTGTATACATGACCGCCGTACTGTTGGAAACTGCGCGCATGTCGCGAGTGTGGTGTACTTTTTATCGTGGGCAAGACATCAGGAAGAAATAGATGCACCAGCAAGGTTTTAAGACGATGTTACGATTATATTGAATAAAATGTGAAAATAAAGTGTTTTATTTCTGGTTATCCTACTTAATCTAAAATTAATGTAGATGGGTATCCATTTTCAGGAAGATCATTGTGCATTTTTTTAAGCGTTTTATATATTTAAAAGGATGTGGATGTACGAAAATTCGTTCTATTTATATTAATTCTTGTTAGATAAAAAAATCCCATCGTTTTGAGGAATGCAACTCATCTCATTGGGTAGTTAGTATTCATGGTCTTTAACAATCGGAAGTGGGAACTCGTTTCGTTAGTGATCGCTAGTGGGTCACAGGTCCGAACAAAATGCCCGTTTATCTTTTCACAGTAGGTAACTATTTTGTACGGAACCTTCCTATTTCTACGATTCGTTCTTCGCCAGATACAAAGATAGAACCCGACGTTTTATCTGAACGTTTCGTTTGTAATAACCACTTCTTTTTAGCCGTTTCCATTTATATAGATCCATTTTTTAAAGAAAAGTAAATAAAATACCACGTCGGCAACGAATACGACACAACAAAATCAAAATGTCCGTACCGAGACTATGCAAGACCAATGTATTCTTGTACAGGACACCACGGATATAGTTTTGGATACTAAGTAAATTATATTAAACCTTTATAATCTTAATAAGATTATAATAATATTGGATTATACCGCTATAAAACCGCTCCGTTTTACTTATAATTGTTCTGAAAAGTGAATTTATAAACCCTTATATAACCAAGTAATAAATACAAATAGTTTCCAGTATATTTAATTCTGTTTATCACTTTTATTGGCGTACTTTACTTATAGTAGTTCTATAATGCTTCTTCTTAGCAGTTATAAGTATAGCTTACCAGTTTATTTACTCTTGAGTGCATTTACACCCTCGCGATACTTTTATAGGTCACCCAAGCTTTTAATGCATCCTTAATTTGGTCCTATAAGTAGTTATAAGCTAATGTATAAGATTAGTTATATTATAAGGCCCAACTCACTCCATGCTTGCTAGTATAAGCGTGGCAGCAAATACTAGAACCGTTAAGAGAATATTATAAGTGTTGGAGGCCTATAACATCTGCACTAGAGGATAATTTTGCTGCTTGGGTAGTTTTTGTACACCATACTTAAAAATAGGGAAACAAATTTTAAATCGTTCTCAATCGTCCAATTACTTTAAAATAGCTTTTTGAGCAGGTAAAACACAAGAAATTGCACTTGAAATTGCAACACACAACAAAAAAACAGTCATGGCGGTAAGCTGTCATTTTGATTGATTAATGACGTTTGACATTTATAATTTTGATTTTCTGCGTCGATTTGTGGAGAGCCAGGTAAACAGATAGGAAAGAAACAGTGTTAAATACAAAAAACGAAAGGGAGGTTATTAAAAGGATCTCCAGAAACCAGAAAAAAAAACGAGATGAAGTCACTGAAGTGACACTGTTGTGACAGTGACAGCTGACAGTTCTCTTTCTATCAATGGTCGATCTATGGTTCATAGAGTAGCTAAATCTGAGTGACGCCATGTTGAAAATCCATAAAAATAATAGTTAAATATTAATTTACTACCACAACAGTATACATTTAAATGAATTTTCTGTATTTTTCCCGGATTCTACAGATTTTCCTCTTTTTTTGAAGTGGTGAACATAGACTGGGCCCATTACGAAACATGTCCTTTGATGAGCACACATAAAGATAGCTTAACACAAAGGATTATGGAGAATACTGTACGCTTTCCGAATAATAAACAAATAAATATAATAATGCTTTCAAAGTAAGCATTTACAGCGCCTTTGTAAAATAATAATTGTAACATAACGTCATTATTCAAAATATACTGCAAATTGGTGACGTTTGATGATGGCACCTACTGTTACGAAACTAATTGCCAAAATGTAGTTCATACCAAAACAGGTGAAATTATCACATTTCATCTATGTCCATTGGCATTGCCTATTAACACATTGGTATATAATGGATTACTTGTTTAGCACCTTATTAAGGTAAATAGTAGACATTTTAATCAATTATAGTCATGATGTGTGATGATATCGGTACTATTGTGACGTGACGAATATGTTTAGACTGTAGATCTAGCACGACTCACGAGCGTATTGACATAAAAGTGTTCGATTCGAGTCGATCTTAGGGTCTATTCAGACGTACCACAACCACACCACAACCACGCCACAACCACACCACGACCATACCACGACCACAACACGACCACACCACAACCACACCACCCACAACCACACCACAACCACACCACGACCACACCACGACCACACCACGACCACACCACGACCACACCACGACCACACCACGACCACACCACGAATACACCACAACCACATCACAACCACACCACCACCATACCACAACCACAACAAAAACACGTAGTCGGGCACAATCCATACTTATTCCATACTTCCATACTAATATTAGAAATGCAAAAGTAACTCTGTCTGTTTAATTGTCACGATGAAACGGTAGAACCGATTTCGATATGGTATGTTCTATGTTAGGGGGGTTCGGATTCCGCACTTAGTCCTTAAAATGGACCATTGTACGTGTCCTACTCGATATGGTATGAAGATATTTGAACCCCGGAGGCGAGGACGAAGTCGCGGGCAAAAGCTAGTTTATTTTATAAAAAAATGGGTGCGTGTACTTATGTACGAGCGTGAGAAGTTATACTTCTTTGGCATTATTAAAAAAGTATATAAGCACAATTTGAATTGTAAACAACGCCATCTCGATGGCGTTGTTTACAATTACTCCCGTGAGAATTTTGTGTGACGCTGTGCGCGCGCATGCGCGAATCGTAAAATTTCACTCTCATCATTTTTTCATAACGCGCCTAAAGAAGTATAACTTCAAAAATAATCGTTAATTCACACTGACCACTTTTTTGGTACGAGAACGCAACTACAAAAAGCCGCAACGTCACTATTCACACGTTGGTTACGTGTGAATAGTGACGTTGCGGCATATTTTGAATAATGCTTGACCACCTTTGACACTGCGATGTTGTGTTTGTTTGTGGTTGTGGTACGTATGAAACAAGTCATAGAATCGGAATCACGACTATTCTTTAGTATTTTGTATTAATTTAATGCGACACGTGCAGCTCAACAACAGCAATAATGATTATCATATTGTTTTCATTTTCACCAATAGAAAGACAGATAAAATTAATAGGTACAGACGCCAGCAGGTCAACCTACCCGAAACTGTCACATTTTCCCAATCAATCTTGAACCTTATTCTTTAACTATTAAGTTGAAAATCGATTAAAGAAATGTGACAGAGTGTAGTAGCTTCATGTGCACTGGCGTCTGTACATGTATTGGTTATAAGTAATTTGAGACCCGTGCGAAACCACTAGGATATCTTTACTGTGCCACTAGTTATTAATAAGTTTTGTATACCTATACATTTATTTATGGATTTAGACGAATTTATTTATGATTTAACAAAGATAACAACATTCACAATTCAGATTATGAAACAAAAGGCAGATAGACCACGCGTAACATTGAGAGTGAAGCCAAAAAAGCAAATACACATTCAAAAGCGAATACCTATAGAACAGCGAATACCTTCGTGCTGTACTGACTCGTGTCAGTACAGAACGAAGCGCCGCATCGTTAAAAAAACAATTACAAATTCAAACAAAATACGAATACAATCACGAGATTTTAGGTATTCGCTTTTGATTTGTATTTGCTTTGGTGGCTTCACTCTCAGTGTTCCGCGTGTTTGTTTCTTAACCTGAGATTCACAAGTAAAAAATAAAGCCAAATTCCTATATTTATTTAATTAATAATATTCAGTTATCATGTTAACCCGCATTATTAGACGCATAATTTGCAATGTGTTGTTTAAGTTCTATTTACAGGTAAAACCTTGGTGACATTCTTAATAGTGTGACTACCTTAGACTAAGTGGCTACTAACAAAGGGTCTAATTTTACGTCAATGCTGTCAAATTGTAAACAGGATTTCCTGCAGTTTATAAGTAGGTATTTATCTTTTGAACCAACTAAAAAAATGAGGTTGTCAATTAGTTTGCTGGTTAGGTTTTTAGTGTACTTATTGTTTCTTGATAGATTCGGATGACTATGAAGTAAGTACCTAGGTACTAAAAAGTGGAAAATAAAAAACGCCTTTTAAAAAAGACAACCGCCTTTAAAAATTACAAAGTGAAAAATGACTTTCATTTTGAAAATCGGTAGTGTTGGTTATGATTATTGTATTGCCACATTTGGCACCTTGCTAAACTTATTTTTCACTTTGTGGTATTTGAAGGTGATTGTCTAATTTGTAAAAACAGTGTCTTTTCTTAAGAGCGCGTATTCGATTCGTGACGAAAACTTCATGTTTTTGCGGTTTGCCCAGAGCAATATCGTAATTATGTAAGCAGATTATTTAAAGACAATATACAGTTTTAGAAAGATTAAGTCTTGATTTAGACAGCTACAGAGTAAAAGTATACTTTTTAATTATGGTTTTATAAAGCGAAGACAATTCTTTCATATCGTTTTACAAAAATAGACGTCAGAGTTAACTTTCAGGACGAATACAACCATTACAATATGCCAAAATATTTTGTTTTATGCGTTTTTCCAACAGTATATATACAGTCATAAAGACAGCTACAGAGCCAAAATTACAAAAATATTACTATTATGTATTAAAAAACAATGTTGAAAAAGTAGAAATTCGGTTCACTTTGTCAATTTTTTTTCACCAGTATTTGAATAAAAACATAACTGATATATTATTTATTTTATGAAAGTAAATGTTATGTTTAATATACAGAATATTTTTCAGTCCCTTATACGAGCTCATTTATTTAAGACAATTATTTTAAAAAGCCCTGTAAAACATCGCGCGCTGTCGTTTGCCGATCAATTTCAATGATTCGTGCTTATTTCGTGCGTACATATTTCTTTTTCTGATGCACACAAACTGACCATTGTGTTGTACTAGTGTGTGTCAATGCTGCTACGACATTCTAGCAATCATTTAGATTTTGAGTTGCGCTAAATCGAATAAGCGCCCTTACCTTTCAAAAAAATTTTTTTTGGATTTATGATGAATCACCTAAAGATGATTCAGGCAGTATCTTAGTAAATAAATAGATTATTACCGGTGTAAAACAAAAGGAAGAACATAAAAACAACAACATGAAACAGTACTTACAGGCTATGTTATATCACTGACGGAAAACTACATATTACAAACAACCATTGAATAACAATTGTGGGTAGTGTCATTGAACTACATTTTTTGTAACTCTTAACTGCCATACTCAGAAACGTCACTTAATAATAATGAACCATTAACTTTAAATGACCAACATAACTTGGAACGCTGTCAGTCAAAAATGTTGTTGTTAAGTTGTTGTGTTAAGTTGATTCATTATTATTAAGTGACGTCTCTGAGTGTGGCAGTTTGCCCTCTTTGGTCAGTACCTACCTGAGGATAGGTAATTCGATTACAGGGAAGAGTAATCCGTAGGCAACTGTCTAGTCTTTAATCTAGAAATAAAATCTGCTAGTCTATCTATACATTTCATTTAAAAGCATTTATTTCAATTAAACCATTTATAGGCACTTTTGAAGTGTCAAGGAGTATATCCGTTAGCCATAAAGTTGAAGCTAGTTGCGTTTCAAAATGTAGGAAAAGATCGAGCTTACAAAACTTGACTTAGAAGAGTGTCCGTGGATTACTTTTTCACGGACACCCTTTTAAATTAAGTTTTTACAAAATACTGGTTACTATATTCTTGTTACTTTTAGGTATGTGAAAACCATGTTTATAGGTAAAGAGCAATACAAAGATAAAAGTTGATGAATCTTTTCCGACCGCACCGGTTCGCGAACATGACGCGTCTTTCAGCTGTAGGATCAGCTGATTTTATTTCGATTTCTGGGGATGGTATAATAATGTGTTTATAATAATGTGTACAATGACCTCTTTCCAGTTTTATGGCAAAAAAAGGTTGTTTATTTTTCTGTCTTTATACTTATAGGAAAATCATAAAATTAGTTTTAACGACGTCATTATTCATAGACTTTGTGTCTCTCACGTAATTAATATTGTTATTCAAATTATGAGCAATTAAACAGGTATTGTTTATAACAATAGTGAACAAACTGAATGGATCGAACTGTAGGGACAAACAAAAGATTTTCATTGTTTGATTAAGTTGGAGGACTATTTTCCTTGAATGTGGAAAGTGGGTACATATGTAGGTATACTCCTTTAAATCTAAGGGAACTGAGCTACTTTTAAGAAAATGTTATTACTCAGTTAAAGTTTGGGCGAGCCGCAGCCTTACGAACTTTGTGGTTAAAGACTTTTTCAACCGACTTCAAAAAAAGAAGGAGTTTCTTAATTCGACACTTTCTTACACGCTTTTTATTAGCTTCACCTGTATGTTTGTATGTTTGTTTGTAACAGACTTCTTTGGGCGCGATTTTGACCCACTTTAAACGGCCAGATTTCGTTCAAACTTTGTAGATTTATCGAGGACCGATGACAATACACTAATTTGATAAAATTATTCAATTTTTCAAACTAAAAAGTAAAAAATAAATAATAGTTTATAAAAACGAAAAAAAATTATTTTCTATTTTTTAAAACCAAACTAAAAAATAGAAAATAAATTTTAATAAATTTAAATTAAGAAAAGTGATAAAAATTTCAATAAATATAAATTAATAATAGTGTGAATAAAAAAAAATATTTTATTTAAAAAAAAGCGTGGGGTGCTTTTTAAGATATTATCAAAATGATAATTACTCTACTCATATCTGTCAATAAAATATTTATAACTATTGACACCATGCACCCCACGCTTTTTTTGCACACACGGTATTTATTAAAACCATAATAAATGATGGTTTTAATAAATGCCGTGTATTGTACCCTATACCCAGTGTGTTTTCATTGCACGAAACCCATATTCTGCCGACATGATGACTGAATCTAACGGACTAAATCCTGTCTGACCCGACATATATATTATTTTTGCGTTCGTGACAGGTATTGGGAGAGGACACTGACTCCTGTAGGTCTGTGAACCTAGCTCAGCAGTCAGGGACTTCATAGGGCTTGTGTATTTTTTTTATGTAAATAAATAATTATTATTATTTTTAATACGAGTATTCTAAAAAAAATTAAAAATATATGTGTGCGTTACATTGCGTGCTAAAGCACTAACTTAAAATAAACATTTTCAAAGGTATCAGCACTGGTCTACACTTTAACACAACGAATCGTAAGTACAGTTTCGGGACGTATTAGCTCCGATGCGATCAGACACTGGATTCTGAATGTCTTCCTCGCTGTTGGCTGAAAACATCACGACTCTGTAGAAGCGCGCCAAAATGGTGGTGGTTGATCACGTGTTCTTGATTGTCTTTGCGTTTCACGTTCATACAGTACGGTCAACGTAACTTGGCGCGTCTGAAGTTAGCCGATTAGCTGCGCAGTAGACAATTTCGTTCCTAAAAGTTCCATTGCGCAGCCAAACAGCTAACTTCAGACGCGCCAAGTTACGTTGACCGTATTGTACTATTGACCGGATACGACATAATATATATACATTGTTTTAGTTTTAGGCTTTGTTATACAACATCCGTCCTATTAATTATTCCTAAACACGGAACAAAGTTACTCCAAGCGTATTCCTCGAAAAATGTATGGTTAATGAACGTTGATGACGATGAACGGAGGTGTAACTTTGTGCGTCACTTTCTGGTGAATAAATAGTTTTTCTTTCTTTAAAGTTCACAAAACTACAATTAAATTGGATTTTTTTAGTTGGAACCTTTGAAATTCCAAATTTAATCTTATACTTCCCAAAATCTACACACTACAGTACGCCATAAAATATGTATGCACTTTAGACAATCTAAAATATTGTCTCAAGTCATACATCTTTCATGGGGTAGGTAGATACTGTAGTGTGTAGTTGAACTATTGTATTAAGTGTTACAACAAAATTCCCAGTGATATATCAAAACTAAGTGAAAGGAAATTTAAAACAAAATACATTAAAAGTACACTTTGTAAATATGGTCATAAACCAAAATATCAACGCAATGGTAGAAAGTAGGTACATACAAGTAACTACCGTGGAACCATTTATATATTATTATGTCTATTTTACCCGCGATGACTTTATCTAACACGCTGGTGATAATATCGACCATCTGTGGAGATGTCTTAATTGCCGACTGAACGTACAATAGTCTCACACGTATTACGTGTCCAAGAATTTTAAACGTTAATTACAATAACTTATTAGTTGACTGAGTAAAGCAGTAATCGTAATAATAGTTATTATTAATTTGTGAATATATGAATAAGCAAAGGGATATTGTGTTGTATTACAAACAGAATACGGATAGTCTTAACTAATATAATAAAGAGGAAAGATTTGTTTGTTTGTTTGTTAAGACTTAACTCAAAAACTACTGGTCCGGATTAAAAAATTCTTTCACCATTAGAATGCTACATTATACCTAAGTAACATAGCGTAGCGTCGTTGATAGTTTGATTACGCGTAACTATAAATGTCAAATACCGCAAATCTCGACCTTGTATAAAATTAGCGAAAGTGTATAGGTATATTCGGAGTAATTACAATTGTTAGTTACGCGAAGAAAGTAGAAGTAGCAAAAGATTTTTTTTAATAATGCAATAAAACTGTTGTCTTTTTTGTTATTTTTTTTTTACAAAAAAGACAACCGCCTTCAAAAAGTAAAAAATAACTTTCAATTCGCAAGTTGGCGGCTTTGGTTTTGCTTGTTGTTTTGTATTGCCACCGACTTGCGAATTGAAAGTTTTTTTTTACTTTTTGAAGGCGGTTGTCTTTCATGTAAAAAAAAAAAAAATCTCTTTTTAGTGCCTATATCATAGAAATTAATTACGAAACGGCGACACCAAAAAAAATCTGTCATCCCTTAATTTTCAACCCTTTGGGGTGGTCTATTTTCTTGAAATTTATATGGGACCAAATTTGAGATATATACTATCAATTAAGAAAGAATCATTGAAATCGGACTACACTCAAAAAAGTTATGCGTGGTCAAACATAAAAATAAATATATAAAAATAAAAAAAATGTTCATAAAATTAAAACTACTGGGCCAAACAATGTTAAATTTCTATGGGACCAAATGGCAACTATTCCGCATCAAACTATAGAAGAATCACGTAAATCGGATCATAAATCTCAGAGTAATCGATGTACATACCTACATAAAAAAAAAACCAACCGAATTGAGAACCTCCTCCTTTTTGAAGTCGGTTAAAAAATAAAATTCACTTGGACGAAGTCACGGTCAAAAGCAAGTAATAAATAAGACGATATAGGAAGAGGTTAATGACACTAATCTAGAAAAAGTATCAGCTGATAAATAATAATAATAATAAAACCAGCCTATTACTGTTTTACCGACATATGGTTGGCGCAGTGGCTGAGCGATTGACTGGTACGCTGAGTGTCGTGGGTTCGATTCCCGCACGAAACAAGTATTTGTATGACATACAGGTAGTTGTTCCAGTGGGTCGATTCTGTAAAATTCAAATAACAACTCACATTGCTATTCACTCTCACTTCGCATAAGGTTCAAAATTACCTTGATATGTTTGACACTTTGAATCGGGTTCGAGTGCGAAGTGAGCGTCGTAGTGACGGGGAAATTACCTTACAGAATGCCACTTCTTACGTCATCTCATACTTGTCTCTCGTCTGTCGAAATCTCCCTGTCAATTTAGTTCAACTCGCTGACACTACTAATTAAAAAATATGCATTAATCAATCAATCAATCAATCAATATCTTTATTGTGGATCATAGGTAGGTACATAATACAGGTCTTTTAATAATATAATTGTGATCAGCTATGTCTCGCCCATGGGGCATACAATAGTTACATGGAAACATTAAATACAATATTACATTACATTATTGATACAAATTACTATTAAAAATACAGAAAACAAAAAAAAACAGAAAAATAGCCGAAGAATTTTAGGTACACATTACTGAGTTACTGAACGCATCATGACTGAGGGAGACTGTATTGGAGCAGTGATTTATCTAATAGAAAGTCTTTTATAGAGTAGTAGGACTTGTTTACTAACAGATCACGAAGTTTATTTTTAAATGTTCTCATTTCTGTAATTATTCGAATTGGCCCCGGTACCTATATTATTAAAGATGCGCGAAGCTGAACTACTCAACTCCTAAACCCGTATCCGTATCTTATAACGGCCCTAAACCCGTAAAAGTGTGAAAGGAATATTGGAATAACTTTTAGGTAAGTATTGTGGCCGTTCGTGCTGTATCATTATTGGTTCGGGATCGCTAGTTTTTCACAATTCTAAATTGCTGCTGTTTTTTAATAATTTATTTTATTTTTTGTACTACCAAGACAAAATCATTTCGCTTCGGGAAAATAACCACTAAAATTTCGGCGAGTATACTAAATTTTGTAATGATTTGTGTAAAAATAAAACATTTAAAAATATAAAAAATAGTAGCCTGTTCCTTATTAACGGTGGGAACCGTTATATTAAGGAACAGGCTCCAGGCCAGGGGCCAGGGGATCAGGGGCCCATGAGACAGGGATCTCAAACTTCTTGCAAACTTTTGCAGTTTCCTATCCAATAATGACTGTGGAAGAACGGTCTACAGAGCCAGCACTCGCTCTGTTCATAGGTTTTGGTCGATAGTTCACAAATCGCCTAAAAATGTTTCCCTGCGGCCATTTTCCACAGGAACATAATTACGCACGTTATGTATGACTGACTATGATGTGTTCGCGGACGAATGGAAGGCGATCTTGTCAGTATGTTTGGAGTATTGTGAGATCACAGACACAGATGTGGGATATAATTATAATTATTTATGTCTTTATTAACTAATCTAATTGACTAATGGTAAAGTAAAAATAAATAATTAATAAAAAGATGAAGCACAAAGAATTTAACTTTTTTTATTATGTAGTATTTTTTAAATTGCCTATTGATAATATAAAAGGTATATTAGTAATAATGATCTCACATAAAATTGCGTGGAAAAAAAAGGACCATAGAATCATTTCGGACTGGTAATTGGTGTGTTTTCTAAGAAGAGAAAAACAAAAAACTTTGGTAGAACTTGTGACTAGAACGGTTGAACATTTTCAAATCATAGACAATTTGACTGTAATTATTTTATTTTATAGTCTTTAATTAACCTTCTATGGACGTGTGTGGAAAAACCACACTGTAATAGGTAGGTAGGTTACAAATTAATAGGTACTCAACCTATTAATTTTTATTGAGTGCGTATTAATTTTTTAAGCTTATGAGAATTGACTAATTGCAATAGCACACTTAGAACAATGTTGAAATGACTTTTGTCTTAATTTTATATTATCCATTTTATTCACTTTATTACAAGCTTTTTTTATTTAACTTGCATGTTCGTATGTCATGTATGTAAGTTGTCGCTTCAAAATTTGCAAACCATTTTTCGAACATTTATTGGTATCCAATTGAGCTGAAATTTTGCATACTTACACCTTTAGTTCTGGTGACAATACAATGTTTAATTCTCAATATTGTAAAAAAATAATAACATAATAATAAATCTTTAAGACTAAAAAGTAAAAAGTAAAAAATAAAACGAAAATAAAAAAATATTTTTAAAAACAAGCATTAAAAGAGTAACACGAACTAAGAAGAAAAAATAAATTTAAGTGACTCATATTAATATAAGTCGTACAGGAATGACGTAGGTATATAAATAATAGATCTTTTAAAAATCACCAATACCCGGGTACCGGGGTAAAAATATTACCCGATAGCCGGGTATCCGTCCGTATGGTGTCGGACGTAAAGAATAGCACCATCCCATATCTTCCCGTGGGTGTCGTAAAAGGCGACTAAGGGACTTACCAGAGAATGGGCAGCAGCGTTCTCTGTGCCTTTGTAACAACAATACTGCGATCGCCAACCCGCCTGCCAAGCGTGGCGATTATGGCAAAACCCCCCCTTGGGGGAGGCCTATGTCCAGCAGTGGACGTCTTTCGGCTGAAATGATGATGATGATGATGACCCGGGTATTAAAAATGGCCGGGTACACAAAAACCCTAGTCTGTACACATTCTAAATTAAAGTTGAATTTGTGTTCCTTCGGGCTAATCTCCGGAACTACTGGTCCAATTCACTAAATTCTTTCGCGATTAAGAAGCTACGTTATCCCAAAGTGCTATATGATATATGCATATTTTTTAGCAAATTGGCAATACAAACAGTATTGCCAATTTGCTAATATTATTCTAAGGCTATAATATTATAAGTAATAATGTTCCGAAAATTTTGATGTATTCTTTGATCAAAGTGGGTACCCGGGTACCCGGGTCTGACAGTGAAATAGTACCCGGGTACAATAAATTTCATATACCTGGGTAGACCCGGATCCGGGTACCCGGGTAGAAAACCCTAATACAGCGTTTGGCTTTAATATTTTTATGTAAAGCATATAGGACCGTTAGTACTGAAGCCCTTCCGGTTCTAGCAGGTGTGCCTCCAGTCGATCTTGAGGTGCAACGACGTGCTGCAATGTACTATTCCGCGCGAGAGACCATGGACGCAAACTATTTAACTCAACCCCCATTAATTATGTCAATTATAATCCGTGGTGCTTAGCAACTGGGTTTCTCCCAGTTGTAAACGTCCCTTTGTGCCACTTCCCTCCAAATCAAGCAGGAGACAGAACAGAACTAGGCCATAGTTCTGTTCTGTCTCCTGCTTGATTTGGAGGGAAGTGGAAAATATGTTTTTCTTACTCCTCCGCTGTTCTTTTCTGATTAATTTCGTTGCGGGATCCAAGACAGTTGAATCGTTTCTCTGGGACTCGTCGAGCTTCATTGCTCTGGCGCTTTTCTGGTGGTCGCCACTGTTGATTCTGGCTTACAGGAGTTACAGTGGTTAGGGAATAGTGTGGCGGGCTTGTCCCATTAAAAAAAAAACCCTAATACAGACGCCAGCACATCAAGTCATACCAAACTGTCAAACTTTCCCAATTGAATATGATTCATGCTTTTCTTCAAAGACATTTGACAGATTATTGTAGCTTGATTTGCATAGTTACTGATACCTTTAGTAAAGCAGGTTAATTCATTCATGACATAATTTGTATTGGATTAAGCTTGAGCTCAATTTGGAAGTATCGGATACGATTAATTGCCAGATTAGTTTTACTGTGCAAAAATCAACAGGTTTGTTGAGCAAACACGATTTTTATCAAGAACCGGATAATTTTATTTCACAAAAGTTATTGACTCTTATCAGTGCATCCTGTGTTAATGAAACTGGTGTGTCTGATAACGTAGTTAAGTTTTATATTCTAGTAATTTAAAGTCATCTGTCAAGGTGGACTAGTAACGGTTTGTCATATGTTTTCCTTTTTTGAATAATCTAATCTTATGGACTAATTCACGTAACTAAAGAAGTGCTGTTGCATTGCAGTTGCAGTTAAATTTCGATCAAAATAACGCTTTTCGTATTCTCTACCGCTGTCAGGCACGCTCGCGTCAAGTTCGCGTCACGCGAGCGCAATAACGGCATTCTACTGTTGCGCGTCTTTGGTGCGTGCTTCGGAACGCAACATGATCGGTATTCTACTATTCATTTGATGTAAGAAAAAGCACTAAAATCTGTATTATTTTAATATTATAATCCTAACTAATATTATAAATGCGAAAGTAACTCTGTCTGTCTGTCTGTCTGTCTTTTCTTCACGCCTAAACTACTGAACCGATTTGTGTGAAATTTGGTACAGGGTAAGTGTGAACCCCAACAAAGGACATAGGCTACTTTTTATTCGACTTCGACTTCGTCTGCGTCCGCGATAACCAACATATACGCGGACGAAGTCGCGGGCAAAAGCTAGTAACGTCATATTCATGGAAATGTAATCGATTCTATCTGATTATTTAGTGAGTAATATTTTTTCTCTCATGTGGCTACACCTTAAGTAAGTTTGGTAGAGTTTGGTTGTCGTAGTTCACGCGTAGCTTACGCGCAGTTCAAAGTTTACATGAATATTGTTTCTGATTGGATGTTGAAAATCGGCCGTGTGGTTCTCGATATTGATAAGAAGAATACATTATTATCACATCTGTACATCATTATTGTCCAGAAAAACCAAGATAAACCAAGACCACTTTTTATTCCATGCCGTTGATGTTGACATTGATCGTCTTTGGTCTGCATGTGTCAATTTCTTGTATTTAAACTTTATTTATTTTAAGATAAGAATACTGTGTGGGTAGCAAAAGACGCTAAGTTCGACGCGCGAGTCAGAAATTATTCGCTCACGTGCAGTGATGCAAATTTTAATACGAGAAAGCAGCAGTTTTCAAAAGTTTCATTTGTGATAGTTCTATGTAGGTAGGTATTCTTATAAAAACAAATCGTTGAAACAACGGCAACGCTACAAAAAAATACGTCAAGGTAGATAGATAGTCCACCTTATGACGGCGGCCCTGTTTTTTTATAAAATCCGCGTGCTACTCAAGTTGTCAAGACTATTCTAATGTTATTAAAATCCATCAAGCTAGAGCTAGTTATGCTAAAGGACATGCCAAAGAAATATACATAAATACATACACACGAAACCAATACCCTCTTTCTGAGGCAATCGGGCAAAAAAAACTAAGGTACTTACAATAAGTGAGAGCGTAGTGACCAATGTCATAACTTTCCTGCCGAACCTATCCGTGAGATAGCCCATTGGTGCTCCGAAGATAATGGCAGTGATGTACGTCACGGATGCCATCCAGGAGATGTCTGAGCTAGTGTAGGGCTCCAATGAGGGCCCGCCGTCCGACTGCAGGACTGATATCATGGGGGACAGCCAGCCTTGAACCATGCCAAAACTTAGCAGCGGTATCGTTACTGTGGACAAGAGAAACTGGAGTTATAGGTGGTATACAATAGTAACTACTTAATTCCCGTATCACCATAACATCATGAAGTTCCACGGTTTCGAACCAAGTGCTTTGCCTCCACATTTATTGTGCGTACTGCCAGACTGTGGAATTCACTGCCCGCCTCTCTGTTCCCTTATAAGTATAATCTGGGTATCTTCAAGGCACGAGTGAACCGGTTCATCCTAGGCAAGCGTGTTCCACCTTATCCCCCTCATCACTGATGATGACACGGTCAAACGCAAGCCTATTCCAATATAATATAAAATAAAACTAAGGTACTTAAATTGATTTTTCATCCCACCATCTCGGAAAGAGTATTTTTAATCTTCAATATCTGAGTGGAAAAGCCGTTTTTATTCTCTAGAGGATAAAGTAAATTGAATTTAGAACATCGTGTGCACTAAGTTTGTGAATTAAAAAAAAACATTAAACCTATTTACTGCTACCTCTATGGTGCCGAATATATCATACAACTTTTTTTTAATTTGTTAAAAACTCAGACTTTGTAAACGTTTTTTTTTTGCATTTAGTCATTTCCTCGCTGAGGTGGAATGAAAAGTTACGTGTTGCACTCGAGTGCAAAGATTTTTCACCTCGTGCTCTTTTGATTCCCTCGCTAACGCTCAGGATTCTAATTTTGAATCACTCGCTGCGCTCGTGATTCAATTTTAGAATCCTTCGCTTGCTCGGTCATCAAAATTGAACACGCGGTTAAAAAGCAACTTTGCACTCTTGTATAACAAATAACTATTGTTACGTTCAAACAGACGACTATATGAAAACTAACTTATTTGTTTTGTTTATAAACACCAAGATCACGTTATCAAAACCCAAAAATATAAACGACTAGCTTTTGCCCGCGACTTCATTCGCGTGAATGGTTATCGTGGATGCAGACGAAGTCGCGGATTAAAAAGTAGCCTATGTCCTTCCCCAAGGATCAAGCTATCTTAAGACGACACGTTGGCGCAGTGGATGAGCGAATGACTCCTGCGCAGCGTATTGCGGATTCAAATCCCGCCCAGGGTAAACATTTGTGTGATAAGCACTTGTGTTTGCCTTGTGTCTGGTCTATCGAGTCTGGTCATTGTTTATTTATATAGGGTGACTGGTAATTAGTGTACGATACTTAAACACGTGATTGTGTTCATGATAACAAACAACTTTCCTGAAGAAAAAATGTTTTTTGTACTGGTTCACTTTTATCACAATAACACAACAGTCGTATGAAATTCACGCGCGCGCACGCCTGTGACCTAAAGTGAACCAGTACAAAAAACATTTTTTCTTCGGGAAAGTTGTTTGTTATCATGAACACAATCACGTGTTTAAGTATCGTACACTAATTACCAGTCACCCTATATACGTATGTATTTAGATGTGTTTGTGTATGTATACTTATCAGCTGTCTGACACCCATAGTACAGGGTCTCTCCCTAGTTTGGGGTCAGATGGGCGTGTGTGAAATGTCCCCACATATTATCCATACTAACACCACTACTACACTAACCACCACGACTACTCCACCACTATTACCCACTACTACCACCAACTCCACTACTATTCTATACTAATATTATAAATGCGAAAGTAACTCTGTCTGTCACGCTTTCACGATGAAACAGCTGAACCGATTTTCATGAAATTTAGTATGAATATAGCTTGAACCCCGGGGAAGGACATAGGCTACTTTTTAATAAGCGACTTCGTCTGCATCCGCGATAACCGACATTCACGCGGACGAAGTCGCGGGCAAAAGCTAGTTATTAATATATCTTCATTTTATGAAAATCGGTTTAGCCGTTCCATCGTGAAAGCGTAACAGACACTTACTTTCGCATTTATAATATTAAGTATGGATAGAGTAAAGCCTGTATTCCAATAAAAATATGTATGTGTCCTCCAATGTAGGTAGATCAATAAATCATAGCTGCATCAGATAAATCTAGCACATTACTCAGGAAACTGTAGGCAAGCCTAGAAATAAATGAATACATTTATAAGTAGGTATGAGTAGGTACTTAGGTTGGCTGCAGTCCAAGTTCAATGCTGATCTTTAAGTAGATAATGCACTAAGTAAGATCTGTGTTCTAGACTGCATAAGCACTTAGATACTGTAAGTACTTAAATGCAGTAATGATATTTAATTTCTTAGAACGCGGCGTAGAGAGTTCTCTTTCCCATCGGTGTTACTTAAACGCTAGCGTGATTGTTTTTTTTTAACCGACTTAAAAAAAAAGGAGGTTATCAGTTCGACCCGTATGTTTGTATGTATGTATGTATGTATGTCCGCGATTATCTCCCGTTTGGCTGAACCGATTTTGATGCGGTTTTCAGAAAAGTGTTTGTTACATTCTGGAGAAGGTTAGTATACAACAAACAGAAATTTATTTAGCGGTTTTTTAACATATCAACAAGATCCAAGAAGACATCTTCGTTTTTTTCACCTTTCCTTTCAACTGACTTTCAATCTCTGTTTTAACTGTGTTGCCTTTTTTTAATAGATTTGGGTGATAAGGAGGCACTAAAAATTAGAAAATAAAAACTTTTTTGATAAAAGAGACCCGCCTTCAACAATCAAACTGTGATAAATAACTTTAGCACAGAACACACATGACTTTAGTTTCGGAAGTCGGTGGCACAGAACACACATGATTATCACTTTTTGGTTCCTGAAGGCGGTTCTCTTTTTACAAAAAAGTTTTTTTGTTTCAACCAACGTAATGCTTGAAAGCAAACGTGAGTGAGTGAGAACGCGATAACATCGCATGAAAATTGGCGCGCGGAGATTTCACTAAAGTTGTTCCAGGAAATATGTGTTTTTTAAAAAGCCTTACAAGTTTTTGGTAAATATATTTGTAATTTAGAATCTCCATTACATGTGCAGGTTGCACATGTAAGCTGAACCTTTTAATTTAATCATTATAAGGAGGCAGGAGAATATCTCCTTCTGCCAAATAATTTCAGAGAAATATATTTTTCATCCAGAAAAATGGATCGAACGGCCATAGTTAAGCTACGCTTGACGTGGTCGGTTTGTGGATGGGTGACCATTTCATATTGAGAGCCCACCGTGACTCGGAAAGCAAATAAAACGAATAAGTCTCGAATAGCTTTCGTAGATCTTTAACAGTCGTTATTGGTAGTAATTTTTTAGGTAATGTACCTAAAGACATAATTTATTCACCTACTTGCATATTCAATTATTTAAAAACTAATTAAAATGAAGTTTTTATAACAGCTAAACTACTGATGGATTAACCCAACTAAAAAAAAAAGAAACAAAAAGTAATTATGTTGTTTAGAACGTTTTTATGTACTTATTATGCTAAAGGGGTTTAATATGGGTTTAATCATGATCAATAATTGGAACCATGACGAATGTTTAAACCTGTCCCCTAAGGGACACGAACTACGTTTCATTTGGGACAAACTTGATAAGGAAAACAGTTGGTGTACCCGTTTTATGTTAACGTTATTGCATCAAAATACAGTCTTGATACTTTTGTTACAAATGGCATTCGAAGTCAAAATATTCATCAATTTCAATTAAGCCATTAGAAGGCATATTTGATCATTATTTAGGGCGGGTTGTTTCAAACAGTCTGTTAACGTTACATACGGACGGTTAAAAAGGTACTATGACGTGAGATGTTTAACTACGAAGCTTTTACTATCTTACAGACAATTTTAGTATCTATCTTTTAGTATACGCCTTTTTTTTTAGTTAAATTCTAATCTCTAATTCTAAATTCTAAAAAAAATTTCTAATTTCTAATGTTTTATTAAATTTTTTCGACTAAATTTTGAGAGTTTTGGACACAGCGCATACGATTCTCTGGTCGCTTAAGGTCGCCGGCGTATATCGTCGCCTTAAGTAAACTTAAACTATATCTGACAACCCTGCATACCTATCTCCTTTGCTGACTGTACCTATTTGGATGAAGCTAATACAAAAAGTGGCAACACTGAATTGACTGCTGTCCTTTGACATCTTGTATTTGACATTTTTGAAATTGATGAACGTGAAGGATGGAACGTCAGATTTGACTTTTGATCGAGACACGGATCCGAGGGCTTGTTCTGCCATCCTGTTATGGAGGGTAGAGATAAGGAACACTATTTCTGTGTATGAAAGTGTTCTTTAAAATGGACCACATTAGTGTGGAGCTACAAATGCGACCGGGTAAAGAATCTCTAACGCGGCATACTTCAATCCGTCAACAACTGCTACATTCACGGATCTATGGCTACATTCACACCATACATTGCGTAGGCATAGGGTATGCCCAGTGCCTACTCTAGCGCCATTTGGCGGGTTTTAGAACTGTTACTTACTGCTTATATCATCATCATTTCAGCCGAAAGACGTCCACTCCTGAACATAGGCCTCCCCAAGAGGGGGTTTTGCCATAATCGCCACGCTTGGCAGGCGTATTGGCGATCGCAGTATGGTTGTTACAAAGGCACAGAGAACGCTGCTGCGCATTCTCTGGTAAGTCCCTTAGTCGCTTCTTACGACACCCACGGGAAGATATGGGATGATGCTATTCTTTACGTCCAACACCACACGGACGGACTGCTTATAGATGGAGACATATATTCAACATTCCCCCCATATGAGATAGGGCTCTTTACATCCTGTTTCAAATTCACCTCGTTTCTATATTCTGCACAATGCCTGCTCAATTCTGAGGCTGAGGTGTTCCAAACGCCTCCGTCAGATCTATACTAAATATACTTACTATGTACTATATTATTTACTAGCACTTTCCCCGCGACTTCGTCCGCGTTACAATATAGCCTATGTTACTCAGCGATAATGTAGCTTTCGATTGGTGAAAGAATTTTTGAAATCGGACTGGTAGTTTTTGAGTTTATTCATTACGACTGAGCCGCGCGGGTACCTTACTCATAGATCTAAACTCCCCTCCCGCACGCGCACCCCCGCCTTGGTGACGCCCACTTCGCAACGCGCCGTGCAAATCGGAATATTTTAATTTCGCCATAACTTCAAAACAAAACGTTCAATTTGAATCATTCAAAGACCAAATATTATCTACATAAACTGTACTTAGTGATGAAATAATTTATTTTGATAAGGATTAATAGCATGACTAAAATAAACGCGTTTAAATGTAGTCCAAAAAAAATATCAAGATTTTTAAATAAAAAAATGGTTGTTGTGCCTCACTCGACATAGATAGATATAGTGTGTTGCGGACTTTTTTGTAGATATTTATAAGATCAACAATTAATTAGAACTTTTTATGGTTCTATCTTTTATAGTTTACGCAGCGTACGCAAAATAAGTAACTTTTCTGGTTGATTTTTTACACCTTGTGGCCGAAAAACCCAAATATCTTGCGGAACCCTATTTTTCTCCAAAATAAAATATAGCCTATGTTACTCGTGGATAATGTAGCTTTCGAATGGTGAAAGAATTTTTAAAATCGGTCCAGTAGTTTTTGAGCCTATTCGTTACAATCAAACAAAGTTTTCCTCTTTATAATATTAGTATAGAAGTATAGATAATATTATAAAGCTGAAGAGTTTGTTTGTTTGTTTGGTTGAACCCGCTAATCTCAGGATCTTCTTATTCGAATTGAACAATTATTTTTGTGTTCGATAGTCCATTTATCGAGGAAGGCTATAGGCCCATGCGAAGCCGGGTCGGAACGCTAGTTTAATAATAAACAGGGCCAAAAAACTAAAAAAAAAACACGCGATAAACTAAAATCACGGTGAATAATAATGTTTGAGACGATGCACATAAGATCTTAAAACTCTAACTATAGGCCCGCAAACTCAATCCAAGATAATTTTAAGAAGCTTACGCTAACATCAAAGACATTTTGTTAGCTATCTAAAATGCCGACTTTGATGTCATCTTAAGCCTACTCAAATCTCAATCTTACTGAGATTTGAAAAGACTTTTCTATAATCCGAGGGATACTTCAGTCTTTTATTATCAATCAAAGGTGATTTAAAACTCATGTCACTCAATCTAACCCTTTGCAGTATCTTGATATCTCAAGTGATTTCTAATTCAGGGTCACGTCAATACATTTGATCCACTGATGGATTGATGGCGCTCGTGGCTAAATAAAACTCGTACAAATCGACCGGCCATGGCTAAGTTACGCTTGCCGCAGTCAGTCTGTGGATGGGTGACCATCCAATTTATACCGAGACCCCTTTCGTACCTTGGACAGCACGTAAAGCCGCTGCTCCTTGCTGTTGTATTCGTAGATCTTTGACAGTCGTTACGAGCACTCAAAATCCCGAAAGTGGGGAGTGGGAGCTGACCCTAGAGGTCACTACCTCTCCCCACCCGGCTCGCAGCAAACGCACCGGGCGTCGAGGGAGGGCGGACAACGCTCTATTTCAGTCCCAATAAATAGGTCCAGGGGTGACAGACTCGGGGGCGTCTATCGCCCCCTACACGTCAGGACCCGCCACCTATTAGACGTCGCGGGGGGAGTCCAACACGTCACTCCCCTGACCTGCAGTGCTATTCTGTTACAATCTCCGTCGGTGAACACCTAGGTGAAGTGAGCTGTCATCCGTCTCGATGCTAGGGTTTTATAAAACACTACAATCGGTTGACACCTCACTGCACTGCTGAGGAGGCCTGCAGAAGTGGGACCAGACGGGGGTTGTAGAGTATCGTCAGTAGCCGCGACCCCCGACATAGGTGTGAGATGGAACACCGGGGTGGGAGTCGATCAAAACACACAAGTTGGAAAAAAGGCTAAGTAGGTAGATGATGATGATGGATTTATCATTCCATAACTAACAGCATAATTTCGACATTACAGTCGTTCGTGTCACTCATTATTTTCCGCCATTACCGCCACAGATGGATTCTGTAGTAAATAATCAGTAAATTGAGATTATAATTAGTTAAATACTGCTGTTGAAACGAGTAGAAATTGACCGAGAGCACGACTGCAGAGAGGAATTAGGACTAGTTGAACGACACGCGATTTCATGATAAATACTAATCGATTAGTGGGGTTTCATGGTGTAGGAAAATGGGGTTTCATGGTGCAGAATTGTATAACTACGGTTGGTATGCAGGCCAGCACATCAAGCTACAACATATATTTCTTTGATAAATCACAATGCCAGATCCTGCCCCACCCATGTACAGAAAAAGTAACACATGTACAGAAAAAGTAAATTAATGAAAATAATTGTAATGAATATAGAACCTTTCTATACTAAATTGTTTTTCTTTAGAACTTGCGGATTACGAAATACCTACCCACAAAATACAAACTCATTTTACCTAAAATACAATTTAACCTATAATCAATGTCATTATTGTTTTTAGATTTAAACGGAAACCGCAAGTTCTACAGTCACTAAGACTAATGTTTAGTTATCAGCAATAAATAAACAGTAAGATGCTACATATTGCACATGACTTTTATTGAGTGGGGCAAAGTTCTATAGAGTTTCTGGCATTGTCCTTTCAACTTTATTACAAAACTATAAGGTTCATATTCAATTGGGATAATTTTACAGTTTGGTATGACTTGATGTACTGGCGTCTGTAAATTATTATTGGCCATGTGTTTATTATACAATCGAAAAACTGGCAAAGGAACTAACGCTCAGAAAATAAAAAGAATGACTAAACACAAAGTGTGGCAACTTCACATATTATCAAACAAAGCCCGCCGCGTCTGTCTGTCTGTTCACGTTCGCGATAAACTGATGGATTTCATGCGGTTTATACCAATAGTGATTCATGGTGAAAAATTAGGAATATCTAAGAACAATCACGCGGGGTCGAAATCGCGTGCAAATGCTAGTCATCGATAATTGTAATTATCATTCTACTGCTTATAACTTTTAGTTAGGTTACGTTTAAGTACGTATAAACCTTCCTCTGGAATCACTCTATCTATTGATGAACCGCATTAAAATACGTTGTGTACTTTAAAAGATATTAAGCGTATAGACAGAGGGAGCGATTTTGTTTTATCTTATAAATAAAAATCTTCTGTGCGTGTGTATGAAAGTGAACTCCTCCGAATCGGCTGGATCGATTTCGATGAATTTGTTAGTGTGTGTTCCAGTGGATTCGAGAATGGTTGAGATTCACATTTGGACCCGGTAGGTGGCGCTGCAGTCAAGTTGTAGGACTTTTTTTATTTTAAGGGCAGGTTAACGTCCGTCAAGCCCGCTAGTAGGTACTATGTAAAGGTAAAGAAGATAAAGGTATTACCTCATTCACCATTAATTTATTTCTTTCGTCAAAGAAGACGGAGATAGGAATTCCTGGACTAAGCTTAGCATTTTAACACGTTGACTGTCAGTCAAACAGACACAATAGTTAAACAATAATTGTAAGGCTTTATATTTAATTCATGATTCGTGATCAATTTATAGCAATGTACTATTTTAATCAAATCAGTACTAATCTATTATTTTTTTTTATTATATTTTGTTATTATTTTTATTGATCTGTATATTTCGCATATGTACTAAATTAAGTTATTTTTTATTTAAGATTAAGTATCTGTAAAACTTTATTCATTTTTTTTGTGTGGAATTAAATAAAGCTTTATTATTATCATATATATGTAATTCATTGGACAGAGAAAGGGGTAAGGTACTAAAATGTTAGTGATTTGGTCGTAAGCACTGTAATTTAAGTTAGTTTAGGAAAAACAGTCAACTCACGCGCAACGCAACGCACAGCGGTACGTTCCGTAGAACGCACCGATTTTATGCATGTCATTTTGCACACGACTGGGACGACGCAGAAAATACATAATAATTTGACCCTCAATGACCGGCTACGTCTTATTTAACTTTTCAATAATTAAGCTGATATCAATTTTCACATCCACTTATAGATTCCTTTAAAAGGAAGTGTCATAGCTCCTATAAAACAAGTATTTGCAGATTACCAAAAAAGGGGAATTGTATAATCTCTAGACTAGATTGTATAATTTCACGTGATTTTAGATTCGTGAAGCGTGTTGCGTGCATGGAGCAAAAATCATGCGCAGGCCCATAGTGACGTCACGATCACAATTCGAAACTCGAAACTGTAGAACTTGTTTAAGTAAGGTTCGGTACGTACCTGTTGTAATTTTATTTTTGGGTTGGTTTCTTTGGCGACGCAGTGATTGGGAATTTGGGACTAACTGGTTTTAATGCATCGTACTGGCTGTGCACCTTTATTTTTTTGTCGTTCTACCACAGAATACATAACAGTACCTACTTATCGTACGTTCCACATTGTCTTTAGCGGCAGTACTTTGCTGATGGCCCAAACTAGCTGTCAATAATCTATGCTGATAATGACCATTCCTTCTCAGAAAGAAGGCTTATTCTTTATAATTATTATTATATTTTCAGCCTGTATTGTCCACTGCAGGCTTTCTTTATAGTCTGGAACAGTAATTGGAGGTCCATGCTCAACTCATTCTGGGCGCAAAGGACTTCAGTCCACGATGACTTGAAAAAAAAACTTTTACCAACATGATTTTATGTTCGAGGTCTTACTTTCGTATTAGCATAAACTAAATGACCATAGACAAGGCCGTGGCATACATATTAGCTAGTCATCAAGTTCCCATCACTGGCTGAATGGGCAGGGTACGCCAGTCGGCTATCGCTACACGCGGAGGCTGTTTTGAAGCACAGATGTCTTTTGTCTATCTACAAGACATTTCTAAAGCCCGTTACAGACGTAGCTATAATATATAATAATAATTCATAGCAAGGCATATTACGATATATTTTCTGTAGTAATCTTTGAATGACCACAGGCGCAGCTATAATATATATCTTTATTACGTCATCAAAATATGTGGACCTAGATATAGCAAGGCATATTAATATATATTTCAAAAATGTGAAACAAACAACGACCGCAGACATAATAAGGGCGAAAATATATTATCATATTAAGTATAGCTACCATGTGTGGTGGCTAGCTATAATATATATTATAGCTACGTATATTAACATATATTATAGCTACGTATGTGACGGGCTTTAGACGCTTTTGTCCACCACAAGAAAAGAGAAAACAATATAATACGCAATATCAAGACGACAGACCAAGTTCACTGACCCCGGACATTTGTTTTAAATATTATATTCTATTATACATATTGATGTCTGGTGACACCGTACCAAGAATTTGAAGAATTTGTTATAAAAAATTTGTCTATCAACGACGTTGTTATCAACGACTTTCTCTCAATAAGACTGTATGGCAAATGACCATGCCATATGGCGAAGAAATTTGAAGACAGCGCCATTTAATTTTTAAGTAAACCTGTTACCTTGTTGTTGACCTGGATTGTAAAATTGGGGTCTTATTAAAGATTTTCGCTTTTTTTTGCTTAAATTCGAGAGATGGTACCAACAGGTACTATACAAGCGCCTTCTAATAATAAATTAATGCTTCTTTTAATAGGGGTTAATTCTGCCAGAACATACAGCCCACATCAACGTTTCTCCTATTTTTCGAAGGAGTTATAATTATTTCCGATATTTAACAGTGTTTTATTTCAAATTAAAATTCGTGGTGCTTTGAAATTGGCTTTCACCCAGTTGTAAGTCGTAAGTTGTGTTGTCTCTTTGTGCCTATTCGCCTAGTTCTGTTCTGTCTCCTGCGTGATATAAAGAAAAGTGGAAAAAAAAATATTTCTTTCCAATTCTCCGCTATTCTTTTGTTTTTGTTATTAATTTCGTTGCGTGATTCCAGATTCTTGAATAGTTTCTCCAACTCGTCAAGCTTCAATGTCTTTGTTTGGGAATAATGTGGCGGGATGGTTGATTTTCGGGAGGAGTATAGATCGATCGGTCAAAGGTTAAGCTACGCTAGCTGCGGTCGGTCTGTGTGGTCGGTGGGTGCATACCGAGTTCCCTCCGTGCCTCGGAAAGCACGTAAAGCCGTTGGTCCCGGCTGTCATTGTAGATCTTTGGCAGTCGTTATGGGTAGTCAGAAGCCAGAAAGCCTGTCAACCAGTCTTACCAAGGGGTATCGTGTTACCCAGTAACTGGGTTGTGGAGGTCCTATAGGCAGTCGCTCCATGTAAAAACTGGTTTCAGTTGCATCCGGTTACACTGGAAGCCGACCCCAATGTAGTTGGGAAAAGGAGAGGCAGATGATGATGATGGTTGATTTTAAATCTCATACTTCTAAGCACACCATTGGAAAGTACATTCAACTGTTATTGCTAACACATTGGGCATAAGTATTGAATTCGTTTGTCGTAATTAATTTACATGATGAGATTGTGAGTTGGCCCGTTTCCTCGTGTTGTTGTATTTGTAGAAAATAATATTTAGCAGCTGTTAATATATTTGAAATACATTGTTAACTGGGTCTCTGATGACAATAGTACAGGCTACGGCCTAGTTTAAATGATACGTAACACATAAATTAGTACCTAATGGAAAATACGACATTTTAGTTTAGGTACTATGTTGTCTCGACGCTTTTCTGGTGGTCACAGTTGATACTGGCTTTCAGAACTTGCAGTGTTTTGGTTGACAGACAACTGACTAACCACAACCCTAAATATTAAGAGTTTAGCTGACCGTCTATGTGCCTCTAGTACCTACAGGCGCTGGCTTGAGATAGCTGCTTGATATTCGTAATGTACATATTATATGCATATGTAAGTTACGAATATTAAGCTTAATATTCATATTTGCTGTTTAGAATTTATTTTGTATTTTTTTGTTATTTTTAAGTACTTAATTTAGTGTCATGTGTCTTTTTTTAAATTGTATATGGATCTTGGATCTGAAATAAAGATATTTATTATTATTATTATTATTATTAAAGTCGTCATCCTACCTACCAAATTACATTAGGTACCTAAGTTAAGATACTTATTGAACAAGAAGAGAAGTACGTTGGTATAGAGCAGTATGGAGTATACGTATATCCTTTAAAAATAACACTTAGGGCTGGTTTATCAATAGACAGCTAACTTTTATCTGAATAGTAAAAGTGACAGTTTGGCTCGCCGCGATCGTGGATAGGTGACAATCCATTTCATACCAGAGACCTTTCTGTGCTTTGGAACGGACGTGAACCATTGGTCTCGGCTGTCATTCGTAGATCCTTGACAGTCGTTATGGGTTCAGTCTTACCAAAGGAGGGTTGCCCAGTAACTGGGGTAAGGAGGTCCGATGGGCAGTCGCTCCAAGTAAAACACGGGTATTTAGCTCCATTCGGTTAGACTGATACCGACCCCAAAATAGTCGGGAAAAGACAAGGCAGATGGTAACAGTTTTGCAAATTTTCTGTGTAATATAAAAAGCCTCCATTATGATGAGTTATCTGGTGATAGAAATGTCCGCCCTGAGAAATTCGTCATGTCAGAATATTATGAATAAATTGGTGTTGATTACTTATAATGTTATTTAATATTACAAGCAAACGTCGAATATCATCTAACAGAAATACAAGGACCAGTTAATGTCGTAATTGGCTGATGGATAACTCTGCTGATTGGGATACATTTTTATGGTTTCCAATTAGACCACAAACCACACACCCTGACACCCCACCACAAACCACAAACCACCACCAACCCCAAACTTTTAAATATTTTATTATATCTTTGTAATTTCTACTGTTGGACTTGCTCTGGACAGGGCGTTGAACGTCTAACAGTGGAAATTACAAAATCGAACAAAATAAAGGTCTATAAGATTTGCATAGAAATCGATCTCGTTAATACCATGATTTAAATGCTTCATAAGGTCAAATGCATCTACGGAAGTATCGCCATCCATTTACTTAAACTGCCGTATAAATGTTTCTATGGTATTTTAATGAAGATTCTTCAAAGTGGTTGCTCGTATATACACCTTGTTTATGGTTATAATCTTAGAACCGTAATCATCCAACCATGAACTCAAACGTGAACTTGAACTTAGTTTGTATTTTGCAACCAATTAAAACCACGTGTAATTGTGCTGTTTTTGAATATACCTGGTTAGAACTGTACAGACTCAGGATGGTTTCAATTCATCACTATCATTATGTCAACCTTTACACGTCCACTGCTGGGCATAGGTCTCCCCCAAGGGGGGGTTCAGCCATAAACGCCATGCTTGGCCGATGCATGTTGGCGATCTTAGTAGGTGATAAGGTACTCAGAAGGACGCTGCTGCCAATCCTCTGGTCAATATCCCTCTGTCGCCTTCTACGACACCCACGGGTAGAAATGGGGTGATGCTGGTGAGGCACCAGACGGCGTTTCGTTTCAATTAATACAATCTTGTTGTATAATACCCGAATACCCGTCAAGCAAATCTAGATAAGAATGAATGTAGTTAAGAAGATTTATATCTTGCTTGCTTGAATACTGGGCTCTTTTTTAGGTACCAAAGTTAGTTTGATATCTTACTCACTGTCGTCAAAGCCAAAGCATTTATTTCCAGTTCTATTTAAAGGTAGTTTTGAATTGCCAGAGTCGGACAGTTTGTCAGAAAGTTGAAGTTAAATAGTGAACCAACTACCGCTAGTTGTTTTAACTGAAAATATTAAATGGGTACGGGTTCAGAACGTTCTTAAACATAGTCTCGTAGAGATGGGTGTACCTATTGATCTATCGGTTAAACATATTATTGAGCTGTCCTGTGTTGATCTAGATAAGCATGTTACCCTTGCTAGCTTTTAAAGTTAGTCAAATTATCAGATACAAGATAATGTTGAGATGATGTTTTTGTTGTTGTGCTTGATGGGTTGCGTAATTGGGATTTAAATCTAAAACGAAACGATGTTTTTAATTTTGCGACTGCATCAGCAATAATACTGTACTATGCTGAACTGCTAATTTTAATATTGATATTTAAAAAGTAATTCAAATAGCAGTAGATTAATAAGTCTCTTCAAATCATTTAATTTCTCTTTGTTTTAAGAATAAACTCGAAGAATAACCACGACTACTGCAGAAAAAACATTATCAATACATGTAGTATTGATAATGTTTTTTGTTTCTTTCTATTTAGATAAAGCCACAGTCAATTGATCTCCATTCAAACACACCATTACAAAAAGTGCAGATACAATCTAGACCAATAATATCTGGTAATTTAAATAAATTTAATAGCACTTTAATTAGTAAGTTAAGCATTCAGGCATAAGATGCCATTGGCATTTTTTTGCGACTTCTCTAAAGCATTCGATTGCGTGAATCACGAAACGAGGCTCTTGAAACTTGAGCATTATGGACTCTGTCAACTAGCGCTTAGCTTAATAAAATCAAATAATATATGAATGAAATACTACAGATGTCAAGTTCAAAGAAACGGTGTTTATGCACTTAAAAATAAAAATGGGATACCGCGGGGCTTAATATTGGGTCCGTTCCTCTTTTTAGAATACATACAATTTTTTATTATTACATGTAGAAACAAAAAGAATAATGTAGATTTTGTAAAAACTTGATTTAAAGAGTGTCCGTGGAGTTTCTGGCTCGTTCTTCTTCGTAGAGACCTACAAGACATGTTTTGGAACAGACAACTACCAACCGCTTGATTGTTGAGATTGCTCCTGGAGTCTAGTTTAACTATTGTATCTGCTCGTTGGACAGTTGAGATCTAAATCTCATAATGAATAATATCTTATAATCTTTTAACCAATGTTCACTCATAAAAATAATGACGTGTAATTGGTTTATTGAAAATTTTGATGAAACAATTTCAAGGAATTTTGCATAATTACCCCACTTTTTTACAATTAATTATTTCAGTGCTAGAAGATATCTTGTTGTTGATAAGTTTAACTATATTGTTAGGTACTGGTACCTCCTATTGCCTCATTGACAGTTAGAACTATTATTAATTGTGCGTACCATCTTAACATTAGTATTAATACTAACCATTGTGGTGCTAATTATATGTAGAATATTCGCTATACTATTTAAATATGAGTAATAATAACAATAATATGACGTCTAAAACTAATGAACCAATCCGCTGTATCCGATATTACTTGTGTGTATGAGTAAGTAGGTACTTTTTCAACGAAACTGTCAGTTGATGTCAAGTAATGTACTCGTAAGCTTGTCACTTAGCATTATGTATGTAGCAGATTATGTAGCATATTTATGTACTGGTTTTGCGTATTTGACAGGTGCTCAAAGTACACTCGTTCAAGTTTTTTTTCGACATCTCATATAACCTGCCTGTCAACCTAGAAGGTACCGCGAGCGCGGGGCTGATTAACTGGAATTTCTTGTAGTGCCTTAAAAATATCTTCTCCTCCTGGCCACCAGCTAGTGCATACAACTTACAAACTAAACGGTTGGCTACACGTTAAGGATGCGTTTCCACCTGAGATTTGTGATGCGTAGCGTGGGATGTGTGTGATAATGACCAATCATAACGCTTCATTGTCATAACTTGTACTTAGCTAGCGCTCTAATTGGCTAGTTTCACACACATCCTCGCACGTCTTTGGTGGAAACGCAGCCTAAAGGCACCCCCTGTGGGGTTGCGAACCTCGTCTTGAGGCGTCGCTGGGGAAGACATGCAAGAGGACAGCCTGGGTCGGATTAAGATCGGTCGGAAGAAGATGCAGCCATCGTACTAATGAGAGTAAGCGCTCATTATTAATTTATTACGATGGCTGCATCTTCTTCATCTTTACATATTCTAAACTAATATTATAAAATAAAGAGGAAATATTTACGGTTAAAAATATCATTTATTTCTCAAAGATTTACATTGGTAATCACTTAGTGAGAAACAAAGTTTAAATAACAGATAGTTATATTATATTTGTTTGTTTGTTACAATTTAACTCAAAAACTACTGGTCTGATTTCAAAAATTCTTTCACCATTAGAATGCTACATTATCCCTGAGTAACATAGGCTATTTACATTTTTTTACATTTACATATATTATTAAAAAAAATAGGGATCCGTAATTAAAATTACGCGAACGAAGTCGCGGGAAAACTGCTAGTATAAAGCAGTCGCTCTCGCTGTCTGCACGCTTTGTTCTTTTAACGCAACGGCTTTTAATGCAGTTTTCAGCAATAGATAGAGTGATTCAAGAGGAGGTTTATACGTATAGTTTGTATCTACATTGCCCCCGTGCGAAGCCGGGGCGGATCGCTAGTTCAAGAAATTATTAAGTTAAGAATTAGGCGTATGGATGCAGATTTGCTAGTTTATAGCGAGGGTAGAAACGGGGCCCTATTACTAAGACTCCACTATCTGTCTGGCTGTCTGTCACTAGGCTGTATCAAACTCAAACTCAAAACTCAAGATCATTTATTTCAAATAAACCATTTACAGGTACTTTTGAATAGGGTATTTTACTCTACACGAGAAAAAATCTACAAATATGTTATTGAGACAGTTTAGGCATACAACAGTCGGAAAATGTAAGTTTTAGTTCATAAAATAACAAAACAAATTTTTAAATTCAATTCAAAGTTTTCAGTATTTTTAATCTGTTATAAAACACCGTGAAGTAGTAGCGGCCATGTTATTACGCCGTACGGCTGTGTAAACAAAAAATTGTCAACTGTCAGTCAACCGATTGGCGTAATATAGGCTTTGTACTTTTATTATTTTCGTAACCAAGGTAATTTTTTCATTATTACACTTATTACAAAATATGCTTTTAATTATTTTTAAATGATATACAATTATCATATTTAATATGAGCTCATATGATACAAAACGAACTGATGTCATTTGCGCTGAGCAATATGGCATCCAGTAAGAGGCGTCTTCGTCAAACTACGCGCGAAATTTGAAAATTTAAAATTTAGATGCATTTTTATGGCACTTATCGATTGAATAAAAATTTTGAGTTTTTTTTGGTGGCATATTAGCACTACAGAATTTCATTGAGACACTTTTCAAAAATGGGTGTAATACCCTATTGTCAGAGTCAGTCAGAAAGTTGAAGTTAGTTGCTCGTTCTAAACAGTAGGTGTCTATGGGGAAGAACGAGCAAGAAACTCCACGAACACTCTTTTCACGAACCCATGAACCGTGATAGCTAGACAGTTAAAATTTACACAGATGATGTATTTCTGTTGCCGCTTTAACAACAAATACTAAAAACAGAATAAAATAAATATTTAACGGGGGCTCCCATACAACAAACGTGATTTTATGTAGTTTTTTTTGCTTTTTTTTGTATGTCTAATGTTGTATATAGTATAATATTATAAAGCTAAAGAGTTTGTTTGTTTGTTTGGTTGAACTCGCAAATCTCAGGATCTACTGGTTCGAATTGAAAAATTCTTTTTGTGTTGGAGAGTCCATTCATCGAGGAAGGCTATAGGCCCATGCGAAGCTGGGTCGGGTCGCTAGTGTTGTATATATAATGGTACGGAACCCTTCGTGCGCGAGTCGAACTCTTACTTGGCCAGTTTTTTTTTTTACTTCTATTTAGATAAACAAGGAAGCTTGTAATCTGGGTATGTATGTGAGTAATTACCTACATTTAATGACATTTTGAAGTAAAAACTTTAATATAATTCATATTATTCTCGTGTTTAGTATTCTTTATTACATTATTTACTGTATTTTTATTGTGTTGTAACACGGCTGCAGAGAATACTTATTATTTTAATGTCTTACTATTTTTAAAATTGTACCTTCACAAAACAGGTAGTAGCTTAGTCAAGCAAAAAATGTGTTTTTGTTCATATTTTGTGGGAAATAGAAACATTAGGTAAGTGCGTAATATTATCCGATTTCTTTTTAAAATAATCAGAAGCACAGAATAACTTAATCGTACTAGGTTCAGAAGGTAGGTAGCAAAAATTATTCTATCTATTACTATTCTCAGCTATCACATTGAACTATTTTCTTTGCATACGAAAAACTAATAATTAATCAACTACTATAACTAGGTAGGTATACAGTTTAGGTAACTTATTTTGTTCGTACCGTATTATACAATGATAGCATCACATAATACACTTGTTGCCACAAAAACCAGGTCAGATTGTAATGAACTGAAAAGTACATGAAAATTCATAGATTTATTACTTTTTTTTACAACTGACCCGTTTATTTGGTTGTCAGAATTTATGATAATAATGAGTCAAAGTATTTATTTTAATTAAGTAAACCATTTACAGGCACTTTTAAATTGTCAAGGAGTCGGTCAGTTAGTCAGAAAGTTGAAGCTAGTTGCTCGTTCCAAAACGTAGGTTCTATAAGGATGAAGAAGGAGCATGAAACTCCACGGACACTCTTTTAAATCAAGTTTTACATAATACTGGTTACATTATTCTTGTTGCTTCTATATTTGAAAACAATCGAGGTAATCTAGCAATACAAAACATAAAAAAAGAATCAAGATAAAAGCCATGGCAGTTAAGTGTTGTCCAATCTCTACTGACAGCGCCCGTTCACGAACATGACGCGTGGATCAGCACCATTTTCTGAATGATCCAACACACGCGCCACCACCAGCGAGATGTTTGAGTGAGCACGGTAATGCTCTCAACCGCCATGCTCATATATGTCACTCACATTTACAAGATTGAAATAATACTGGTAAATTATATAAAACTAAGGTTTCTAATGTTTGTTATAAATAGATTAGTAAACATTAAATACTCTAAATACGAAGCTACTTCAATAGCATTAATATGATTCTCACTACATAATATTTTAAATAAAAGTTGAGTTTGTGTTAGTTCGTTCAAATCTCTGACTACTATAGGCCGATTCTGTAAAATTCAAACAACAACTCTCATCTCACATCGCTATTCACTCTCACTTCGCATAAGGTTCAATATGACCTTGATATATTTGACACTTTGAATCGGTTGTGAGTGCAAAGTGAGCGTCGAACTGACGGGGAAATTACCTTACAGAATGCCACTTCTTACGTCATCTTAAACTTTATCTGTCAAAATCTCCCTGTCAATTTAGTTCAACTCGCTGTCACGCTCGCAAGGGTGGCGCTAGTGTAAATTCGAATTATCAACCGAGTTTTTAGAATGCCAATCAAGAAACTCACAGCGGATTCAGATTCGAAGTTTAGAATGAGGTCTTACAGAATCACACCCTTGGTTCGATTGTGTAAATGATTTCTCTAATACGAAGCTATAACAGGCTATATGTCATTATCAAAATAAGAGCTCCTAAGAAAATTCTAGGAACCTACGAGTATGGTCTGGTATATCGTCGAGCGCCGCGGAACTATTCCAACTCGCGAAAGAAAAGCAAATGTATGCAGAGCTGACTGCCAACCAGTTCAGAGAGGTACTAGAAGAATATGAAGAAGAAAATTGACCAAAAGCTATACTCCATTTACAATATCATTAGACAGAAATTAAAAAAGGTTCTTTTTGATGAACACTTTGTAACAAAAGTACAATAAACATGTTAAAGTCGCGCGTACCTATTTCTAACCATTTTCATAATTTATTTTCTAAAATGATGTGGCTTTCATTTAGTTGCACATTCAATTCCAATTTAAAATTACAGTGTCAATGCTAAAAACCTAACAGAAGCAGGGATGTACAATACCCAGAACGTATTTCGTTTCACTGTAATTCTGCCAAATTTAAAATGGTACCTAATCTTTAAAGGACTTTTATTCTGTTTATATTATTTTATGTCAATATTTAGTACCTACTATCTTAGATTTATTTATCAATATTATGTTAAAATAAGTTTAATTAAAATTGTTTTAACTTATCTTTGAAATAAAATGTTTTGAATTCCTGGATCTTCATAGGTATATCTTTGAAATAAATGGAGTATAGTATATAATAATCCATACTATTTAATATTATAAATGCGAAAGTAACTCTGTTACGCTTTAACAATGAAACGGCTGAACCGATTTTGGCCATAGCTTGATCCCTGGGGAAGGACATAGGCTACTTTTCAACCAACTTCAAAAAAGGAGGAGGTTATCAATTCGTCAGTGATTTTTTTTTTATGTTTGTTACCTGATTTCTTTGGACTGGGTGAACCGATTTTGATGATTCTTTTTTTATTTGAAAGCTAGTGCTTCCCGTGTGGTCCCATTTTAATTTGGTCCAGTTCTGACAATGGCATCCATGAGAAAACCGTATAAGTCTTAAATTTGCATTAAGTATGTGCGGAATTTGTTACGCGATTTCTCCGGCAAACGTGAACCGATTTTGAAAATTCTTTTTTTTATGGATAGGGTATGCTTCAGGGGTGGTCCCATATAAATTTTATCGAAATTGATTCAGCACTTTTTGAAAAATCAACAAATACCCAAAAATTTTACATAGACGTCGTTTTAGTTTCATCAATCTTTGTAATACCTAGTTAACTTTCAATCTCGAGTTTCGAAATTCAGTGGCTTTGTTCTGTTTGTTGTTTTGTATTGCCACCGACTTCCGAAACTAAAGTCAAAGTGTGTTATGTGCCAAAGTTATTTTTCACTTTTTAGTTTTGAAAGCGGTTGTCTTTTTTGTAAAAAGCTTTTTATTAATTTACGACTTCGTTTGCATCCGCGATAACCGACAGTCACGCGGACGAAGTCGCGGGCTATAGCTAGTGTTAAATAAAACAGTAAACACTGTTTAGGCTGACAATTTTAAGTATACCAAAGTAAACCCAGGTAGTATATTGACATACTTTTTACCGTAACTAAATAGTACCTAAGGTTAATAACACTTGTAAATAAATAGTTATCAAACGGGTGTAAAAAGAAATAATGAAACCGAAAGTTATCTATATTTAATATTATATAGAGGTAAAATTTGTTTGTTTGTATGTAGGGGGTAATCTCCGGATCTGCTAGGCTACATTTTATTTATTTATTTTGGAAGACTTACAGCTAAATACAATGATTATAAAAAACAGTATGATTATTTGACAGCCAATTACAAGTCTTCACGTCTAGAACTAGTGTATTATAAAAGTGCTGTGGAACACAATATGCAAAAAATGACCACAAATTAGGGATCCGTAAAAAAAATCACGCTTTTTTCCTCATAGAATTTAGTCGGAATTCATATTATTCATTAAGAAAGCCCGAAAATGCATACGGCTTCATTATAACAAGGATCAGAATTTGTGTGCATAATGAAATCGTATGCATTTCCGGGCCTTCTTAAATAATAATATGAATTTCGACTCTGAATTCAGTGAGGAATTCAGAATGTTTGAGTCCAGCCTTAACCTAAGGCTCTTGTTCTATGTTCGTGCAATGTTGAAAAATGTGGTGCCATGTTGTTGCACGATCAACCAAAAACAGTGATTGAACACCCCAAGAAATCGTGTTCCAGAGAGGCAGAAGTGGGAGTAAAAATAAGAACTCTAAAATGGAGATGGACGGGACATATTATGAGAAGGAACGAGACAGGGAAATGGATATGAAAAGTCACGGAATGGTACCCTAGAAATGTGAAGAGACAAAGAGGAAGGCAGATAAAAAGATGCAAGCACAATCTGCCAAAGGGATGGAGAGGAATAGCGGTGGACCGAAACAAATGGAGAGAATTAGAGGAGGCCTATATCAAAAGACAACCTGGGCCTCAAGTCTGCTATTACAATAGTGTCAGAATGGTCTATCATTGATTTCATAATTGTTGATTTTGACAAGTTTGGTAATCTACTAGTATAATGGCGTCATTATGACTTTCCAATGGTCAACCACTGACACGCCATTGAAAGAAATGATATAGAATGGTAATCTCGTACAAAATGACAACTGAATGCCTGACTTAGGCGGTAATCTGCTAAAATTTTGACAGTTCTTTTGACCTACCATTAGAACGTCATCGTGCAGTCAATGATCGACCATTATGAATTTAGCAGATTACGAACTTTCAGCAAAATGACAATGGGATCGTGTTGGAATGACGAAATTATAAAAATAGCAGACTTGGCCCCCTGTCCTGTTTGCTGATAGCTGGTAATCTTAGATGTTTATCTACATCTACACTAATATTATAAAAAAAGACTTGTATTTTTGTATGTTTGAATAAATTCAAAAACTTCTAGCCCGATTTCAAAAATTCTTTCACCAATCGAAAGCTACATGATTCCTGAGTAACACAGACTATACTGCATTATAAAAAAAATAGTGGTCCTTGAGAAAAATCACGCAGTCGAAGGTGCGGGCAAAGTGTTGGTAAATGTGATATGATAAAAAATATATGATAAAAAAATAGGTATAAGTTAACTAGTTATAATATAGAAAGTAGGAAAAACAAATGTATTAAGCAAGTTAGAAGTAAATAAAGGCAATTTTTTGTATGCACAGTAAACGACTATGTAATATTAGTTACTAGATCATTGATAATGGGTTTAGTCATCCATGCTGACTTCTTTCTACAGTTGAAATTCTAAAATGGAAAGTGGTTTTAAAAGAACATATAGTACTGTAGTCTCTGGCTGGTTTCGAGTAATACCTTATTTATATTCGTTTTTACTATGAGAATGATAAACTATTCGAATTAAGAATGGCTTGTTTTTTTTATATTTCTGAAATCGCCTATCAGGTTAGAGCAAGCGTGATAATCAATGCTCTTGCCTTCTCCGTATAAAAAGAGGGCTTTGTCCTGCAGTGAAACAATAATCGGCTGGGATTTTTTTTGATTTGCGTGTGTTGGTTCAAATTACCAAGAAATATTTTTTGTTTGACTGTACTGTTTTTGGCTTGAACAATAGATACTATGACGACCGGGAAAGTTTGTATCCAATATTGATACACAATTCACTTTTTTATTATGGATAGTTTTAAATTATTATATTCTCATATTTCTTGGTAATTTGAACCAAAACACGCAAATAAAAAAAAATGATTTGCGTGTGTTGGTTCAAATTATCATCATCATCATCATCATCATTTCAGCCGAAATACGTCCACTGCTGGACATAGGCCTCCCCAAGGGGGGGTTTTGCCATAATCGCCACGCTTGGCAGGCGGGTTGGCGATCGCAGTACGGTTGTTACAAAGGCACAGAGAACGCTGCTGCCCATTCTCTGGTAAGTCCCTTAGTCACCTCTTACGACACCCACGGGAAGATATGGGTTCAAATTATATAATTATATTATTATCTATTGTTCAAGCCAAAAACAGCACAGTCAAACGAAAAAATATATTAAAATAATAATTAAAGATTTATAAAGGTAATCAAAGGGTGTTTTTTGACGCCCTAAGTCGAGGCCCAAACCCCGCAATGGGTACCCCCTGCGGTGTTCGGTTCCTAAGGTTTTTTGCCACTCCTGCCTCCTGGAGGCCTTAAATTCACTTTAACACTCACTGTCCGCGAAGCAGACACAATAGTTAATCATCAACCAGAACCGTATGTGGCTTATGGGACAGGGAAAGGGTTAAGGCACCACAGGACACTCCGGTAAAACAGCCAACAAAGTTACAGGTTAATCTGCAAGATTTCATCAAGCCATTCCGAAAAAAAAAGGACTTAACCAACCAGTCTCTTCAGTTCAACAACGAATCGAATTTCTCCATGAGGAAACCGCCGAATCGATAGTTTGATATTTTTATTGTTGAATTTATTATCACAGTTAACGTTTCCTACGATAAACATTTTATTGTTTATACAAATCGGTTTACAAACTTAAAGACGAGACATACAATTTTAAATGATCAGTCATCGAAAATTGTTTCGATGTTTATATTTTATACTTTGTTTATATTTTAATAAACTTTCAACAATAATCAGTGCGCTATTTTAGCTCCTGCATGTTTATGAAAAAAATAACTTCTTTACGTCTTTCAGCAGTGAACTGCAATAGGCTGATTTGATGATGATGATGGTGATCTTTGTCCGTGTTTAAATATTATAAAAATACATAATAATATTGTAGGTAAGATATATTTGTGATAATTATTAAACTGATTCAAAAGGCTGCGTTATGAAAAAAATATTAAACATTTAAAAACAAAGTTAATTATTCTGCTACCCGCAATCAGTATCAAAAAGTTTTGTTTCTAAACACAAAAGACACTTAATTCATTTTTTACATCTTATCAATATTCAAAAAAAGTGGACAAAATGCATAATGTTAATTCACTAAAATGTCAATTGAATTTAAATGTTGCATATTTGTGTGATTATGACACGTTTTTAAATAAAAATTATTTCGAGTTTTAATTAAATGAAACTGGTTTTTAAGGTAAAAAAATTAGGTTTTCACTTATTTGAAAGTTTTTAATCAAGATTTTTGTCATCAATTGTATTTTTGTTAATTTATTATCACACACAAACGCAGCACAATATTTTTTAATATTTTAAACAAAAAATGTTATAAAATAAGAACGTCGAGAAATATCACACAACAAAACATTTAAAAAAGAACAAAAAAAAACAAAGTACTCACTAATAATTGCAAAAAGATATTGATTTAGCCGCGTCCCATTCATCCATGTTATTCTCGTTATTAAGAAATTCATTTTTTAATTAAACACACTCGTTTTCTGTTGTCTGTCACCGTAAAAAACGCATACAGCCAAACGCGATGGTGGCTTCGAACAAACTGCCAGATGACTTGCGTGCGCGCCGCATTCACAACAAATCAATCGTTTATTTACACTAAACCTACCTCAAGCTAGATTTTGATACAATTATTTTGTACACTTTAGAACATTATTGATTTTCATATGCATGGATTTCACTTGGCGTATTTGTGTGAATATTGGCCTTATTTAGATAATACAAAATCGACTTTTTGCACAAGACATTTGAACAAGTAGGTATACCTACTTCTTGTTCAAATGTCTTGTGCAAAAAGTCGATTCGGAAGTCGAGTCGAAGTTGAAAATATACCCTTTATGGTATATTTTGGATTAACACTAGAGAGCACGCGCCTCTAAATATTCCTTGACCGTACGCGCGGGGTACAGGTGTAGCCCACTTCCGAATCAAATATTTCTTTAAAATAAGTAAGTATGGAAATAAGTAAAACATACCATATAATTACTAAACATATCATCATGACTCAGACAATCACCAAAATTTAGTTACTTAATTAAAATTTTAAACATAAACATAATACTTCTTAAAATACGAAAATATTTTTAGGGTGTGAGATCTCTTGCCATATTTTTAATTGGCAACGTAATATTTATTATGAAATTTGTTTCTTATGATCTAATTGAACCAATTTTATTAAAATAATGGGGAAAAAATCACTCTGTCATCATAATCTATACTAATATTATAAAGCTGAAGAGTTTGTTTGTTTGTTTGTTTGGTTGAACGCGCTAATCTCAGGATCTACTGGTTCGAAATGAAAAAATCTTTTTGTGTTGGATAGTCCATTTATCGAGGAAGGCTATAGGCGAAGCCGGGTCGGGTCGCTAGTCAATCATAATCATCGTCAATGGTCAATGACTTAAACATATATTACTGCATAAGGACCAGGGCCTCAAGTCTGCTATTACAATAGTGTCAGAATGGTCTATCATTGATTTCATAATTGTGGATTTTGACAAGTTTGGTAATTTTTTTTTTTTTTTTTTGATATTGTTATAGGCTTTCGTTTGACCGCTACTCATCTGATCTTAAGTGATGATGCGGCCTAAGGTGGAGCATGCTTGCCTAGAATAAACCGGTTCACTCGTGCCTTGAAGATACCCAGATTATATGTATCGGGGAATAGAGAGGCGGGCAGTGAATTCCACAATCTGGCACAATAAATATACTAATATAATAGCGTCATTATGACTTTCCAATGGTCAACCACTGACACGCCATTGAAAGAAATGATATAGAATGGTAATCTCGTACAAAATGACGACTGACTTAGGCGGTAATCTGCTAAAATTTTAACAGTTCCTTTGATCAGTGACCTACCATTAGAACGTCATTGTGCAGTCATTGCTTTTAATTCGACCGACCAATGATCGACCATTATGAATTTAGCATATTACAAACTTTTAGTAAAATGACAATGGGATCGAGTTGGAATGACGAAATTTTAAAAATAGCAGACTTGGCCCCCTGGCCAACCGCACAACCAAATGGCACCAGCGCGTTGGCCCTAAAAATGACAGTTTAGGGCCAACGAGCAACGCGACTCAGTCGACATTGTATGAGTTTTGACAGATGTAGCTACTTTTGATTGTTCCATGAACGTTTGTTTAAAATGTTTTAATGGGCGTATCCTTCCTTTTGAAATCATTGCTGGTCACATACATTCAGGACACACGACTGCCTGATGATAGCTACAAACTCGCCATATACATTTCGTCGCGAGCTCTGCTGCAAAAGGCACACCGACCAATTCCTCCCCGAATAGTTAGATTACGTTGCGAGGGTAGTTATGCCAATCCCAGAAGTAATCTACCTTTTAGTTTTATACTTCTGGGTATATTTTGCAGAGAACGATAGAAGTGCTGTTTTTGCGTCTTTTACTACTTATACCTATTAGCCCTGGTGGAGGCACTACAAAGTTATGAGATCTGGTTCTAAAAGTAGGCGGTGGAATATTAATCTAATTTGATCCATTACGGGGCTGATAGGAAGCCAATGACGATAGACGGACGTCGTCACCATCTGCTTCGTCCTCCTCGCCATCTTGTGCCGTATCAGAATGGTGAGTAGATCTGAGCGGGTCACTTTGTTCCGGGAAATCTCCTTTGAAAATGTCTTCGTCTTTATTGTCCTCTAGCAGCCATCTTTGTAATTAATGACACGTATTGTTTGAGTTGTCCGACATCTAAAAACTGACCAAAATTAAATGAAAAATCCATAAATACAAACAAAAAACACTATAAAAGTAATAATTAGAACGTTTTACAGTAATAGTAGTAGTATAAACTAATAACAAATGTGCTATATTTACCTTAATTTCACCACTTGGTTCCAGGCTTTTTTTAATAATTTGAAATTCACGACGCGGTGCGTAATTTAATCGAATAATGTTTAAATACGGGACAGAGTCTGTTCCGGCGGGACGTTGAAAATTATGCCTGGAATAGGTACGGGACGTCCCGAGGATTACGGGACGTCGAGCAACGTAGTAACGTTGCTCGACGTCAGTTATCAGTAGATAACTGACTATTTTTAACAGACTTCAAAAAAAAGGAGGTTCTCAGTTGTTTGTATGTATGTATGTATGTATGTTTGTTTGTCCGCGATTATCTCCCGTTTGGCTGAACCGATTTTGATGCCGTTTTCAGAAAAGCATTTGTTACATTCTGGAGAAGGTAACCTACCTAACAAGCCTATACAACAAACAGAAATTTATTCAGCGCTTTTTGAAAAAAACAACAAAAACCGAGAAGACGTTTTCGTTTCTTCCATCTATCCATCTTTGGAGGACTTTTAATCTATGTTTTAACTGTGTTGCCGTTCCTTAATGGATTTGGGTGATAACGAGGCACTAAAAAGTGGAAACTAAAAACTTTTTTGAAAAAGGAGAACCGCCGCACCTCGCACAGAATACACATGACTTTAATTTCGGAAGTCGGTGGCTTTGTTCTGTTTGTTGTTTTGTATTGCCACCGACTTCCGAAATTAAAGTCATGTGTGTTCTGTGCTAAATGTATTTATCACATTTTAGTTTTTTTTTTGAAGGCGGTTCTCTTTTTTCAAAAAAGTTTTTCTTAACACAAATGTACCATTGTCTATTGTACGATGGAACGGAAGTACGGAACCTTTCATTTAACAGTTGGGCTCGCACTTGGCTCGCAGGTTTTCATTTTAATTTATGTATCAAAACGACATATCGATAAAAACATTGCGAAAAAGAGTGATTAGGCAGGCATCAGGGTTTTATTTTAAACATATCATTTTGCAGTTATGTCGCGTTCACTTCGTGATGTAAAGCATCAACCTTGCCCATCCAATTAAAATTCCAGTTTAATTTATGTTTTTAAGTAATATAATTCAATTCTATACAAATTAATATGCTAATAGTTAGCATGGGAATCTTTTTATCGTCCTTGGATATTTTGTGTCAGAATTACTAATAAGTTTAGGTCGTTAATGTCCTTTCATGATTTTGAAAGTGCAGTTTTTTTTTGAATTTATTTACATAACTATCAACCTGACCCGTCTGCGCACGTGTAGCACTAATAATTAGCCTATATCCTTTCTTTTTCTATTAGTGACAACCATATGAAAATTCGTGCAGTGATTTTGAGATTAGTTTGTTCTAGACAAACACAAACTCAGCGTGGCGGAGAACTTTAATTTGTAATAATTATGTGTGATGTAAAGCTGTTGGTCCCGGGTGTCATTCGTAGATCTTTGACAGTTATGCGTAGTCAGCAGAAGCCAGAAGTCTGACAACCGCAGCCTTACCAAGGGTATCCTGTTACCCAGAAACTTCCACATACTCACTCATACCTACGTCACCAAAAGATCCACTTGAAATTCAGCGTCAGGAATAAGTGATCTGGCATTTATGCTAACCTGTTTAGCGTAGCTGGCAAAAAGCAAAAATAAATAAAAGTGTGCTCCACAACACAATAATGTTTTCTATTTATTTCGGAAGCAGCGTTCTCTGTGTCTTTGTAACAACCTGCTGCAACTGCCTGCCAAGCGTGGTGATTATAGCAACCCCCCCCCCCCCCTTGGGGAGGCTTATGTCCAGCAGTAGACGTCTTTCGGCTGAAATGACGATGATGATAATGATGATTTATTTCTGCTTTTTTATTGAATAACTTTTCATTATTGTTTTTGTGTGCACATGTCATGGTAGGTATGTGTCATTAAACATTTTTACTTTCTTTTCTTTTGGAGGTCAGACAGGCAATCGCCCCATGTAAAACTGGAAGCCGACCAAAACCTATATTCGTAAGAAAATAAGTTTTGGTCAACATAAGTTTTGGACAATATTTTTTCTTATTCTTATATCTAATTTCTATTTTCTTTCTATTTCGTCCACGTGGATGTCGGCTATCGCAAATTAAAAAGTTGCTTATGTCCTTTCCCAAGGTTCAAGCTATATTCATACCAAATTTCTTGAAAATCGGTTCACCCGTTTCGTCCTGAAAATGTATCAGACCTAGTTACTATAGATACTTTCGCATTTATAATATCAGTATGGACAGTGTAGGGATTATCGAAGCAAATCATTATGTTCTATAGAATATACAAACCCGTACCTAACTGATACCTTTCGCTTATCACGTGCGTCATCAATACAGATGTAAGAAAGCTGGTTTCTCATTCATAAATTCACTAGTGTAGCAAGGGGGGGAAACGGTATTGCTACGAATTTCTATACAGATAGTGACTGCCCCCTGTCATGGTCGCAGGCGCCACTGCTGTACATGGGTTCCTCATCATCATCTCAACCATTAGAAGCCCACCGCTGGGCATAGGGTCTCCCCCCAAGTGAGGGTTCAGCCGTCATCGCCATGCTTGGCCGATGCATGTTGGCGATCGCAGTAGGTGTTATGATACTCAACTCAGAAGGACGCTGCTGCCCATCCTCTGGCCAATATTCCTCTGTCGCTTTCCACGACACCCATGGGTAGAAATGGGGTGGTGCTATTCGCGGCCGGCACTACACGGCTTTTCGCGGCATGGGTTCCTCAGTTCGGGTAAAAAGTTTAATTGGATTTTTTCATAAGGAATTTCTAGTTGGTGGTATAACACCCTTGTACCTCGGAAAGGACGCAAAGCCGTTGGTCCTGCGCCTGATCTTTCTCCGGTCGTGTCAGATTGCGGTCTCATCGGACTTTGACAGTAAAGGAAGAGCACCTATGTTTGCGCACACACTTTTGCACTAAGTATAATATTTCCTGCGTACCTACTTGGCTAATCTTCCATTAAGGTTGGCCACCGCAGCTCCAATTCTTAGGATGATTCCATGTGTGGTGACTCTAGAATTTGTTAAATATCATCGGTTATCGATATCCTTTGCGGCGTACAGCGTCCTATGTAGGTCCTGTATAGCTTAGGACCGCCAACTTAGAGCAGGTTCCCTCGAGGCCACTGACCCGTGGACACAGGTAAAACAATGTTGCGGTAATTCTTATGCGATTGCAATCGTTTTATAAATATTATATTATGTAAAAACGTTGACCTGGCAATGACTTTTTTACGCAGTAATATAGGTAATTGAAAGTAAATATTTGTATTAGATCAGTACCTAAATAAATTAAAAAAACCGGACAAATGCGAGTCGGACTCGCCCACCGAGGGTTCCTTACAAAGTAGGTACCCTCTACATCTCCATACTTCCATACTAATATTATAAATGAGAAACTCTGTCTGTTACGCTTCCACGATGAAACGGCTGAATCGATTTTGATGGAATTTGGTATGAAAATAGCTTGAACCCTGAGAAAGCACTTAAGGTACTTTTTAATCCGGGACTTCGTATGCATCCGCGATAACCGGCATTCACACGGACCGAATCGCAGAGAAAAGCTCATTATAAATAAAGAATATGTTTTTAATGATTTAATTACAAATGTATAGTTTTCAGACTTTTTCCTGTATTTATAGACAATTATAGGTACTTGCCAAATTTCATAGTTCTAGATCTACAGAAAGTACCCTATATTTTGATTCCCTTGAGAGTGTTGAAATGTACGTTTTTTGCGACATAAACCGCCGTATCTTTTTTTCACGTTAACTTAAAAGTTTGATTTTTTCACAGCTTCAAGGGACCGTGGACCTAAGTATATGGTTGAAATTTTAATTTGATACCTCTAGGCGTTCCCGAGATAAAGGGTCTTGACAAAAAGACCGACAGACAGACAGACGGACAACAAAGTGATCCTATAAGGGTTCCGTTTTTTCCTTTTGAGGTACGGAACCCTAAAAATGCAGGTAAGAGGTACCTACACTTGGAATGCATACCTACCTAATGTAAACTTCAGCGTAAACATTGCTCTATCGAGATTCATAAGGTTTACTCACGTGATTAGGCAAAAGTGCAAGTTAATAATAATAATAATAATAACATTTATTTCGGACAATGTCCCTATCTGGTTAGTAACACAAAGTAGGTACTTAAAACCTATGTTAGTAAAAAACGTAAAGTAATTATGTATAAGTACCTACAGTAACTTATGCAGCATAACATGCAGGGTCAGCTCAACTCTGTCTAACTAGAACCCGCATGAAAGCCTGCATCAATTGAGAGTCGACTTTGTCTGCGACTACGTTCAGGATGCTATTAGTGCTGCCCCGCACTCTGTGCAGTAAGGAAGCGGTTCTCTTGCGTATGATGGCATGAAAGCCATCCACGCGAGCTTCCGCAAACATGCTAGATGCACTACAGAAGCGGGGCAGCCCCAGCAACATCCTGAAACCATTATTATATTGGACGAGCAAGGCACTGAGCGATCTCTGTGTATAACAAGTCCACAGGCTGCTCGTGTAAAAAGTTTGGCAGTATGCTTTAAAAAGTTAATGATTAAACCGATTGGCTAGAGATATTCCCGAGTAATTTAAATTCTAATATATTAATTCAATAAAAAATCTTTCTTACCTGGACAATTGCTGAGATGTCGAATGCAATAAGATGGCATGGCTTTGGATGGCAAGCAAACTGGCGGTCTACCGTTGCCATCTCAGAATCAAAGTTAAAATATCTCATGTAGGTACCTGTAATTACAAAAATACCCTTGAAACCGGAACGCAGCTCAACGCTACTTTTCCGCAGAAATGGGAGATGATACCGTTAACACAATTTCCTTGCAGTCGTGTAAAACACTTGATTTTATCCCTGAAAACCAAATTTAAATTCAATTTGAAATTTTCAAATTAAAATTAGATTTTTAATATATTGTATTTGCTTTGAAATCAATAAATAGTTTTTCAATTGTGTTGGCAAATGACGACTAAGTGACGTCATAAGTACACACATACACACACATAAGGTAAGGTAGGTAAGGTATTTATCATGGGTCTTTCTTACCTGAAAATAGACCGCGTCATCGCTTCCCATCAGGAGAAATAGTGGTCAAACGTATGGCTATCAATAGATAAAAAAAAAGCTATTACCTATACGATTTTTTATTATTATAAGTATAAATTGCCATACAAAATCTATGGGGGAATCGCTTTTTGATTTTATGTCAATTGATTGGTGGTGTCATCTGCCTAATTAGTTACGTCATAGAAAATCGTGGCTCTTCCAAATTAATTTCACGTGTGGCGTGATCTTTGACGGGTCGAGACAGCTCAATTATAAGGTTTCAAGACCTCATTTCTGCACGATTTTCACATAAGCAGTAGGAACTGGTAGCTACCTACCAGCTAAATAAAAAAAGCAAGGTACAGTTATCATAGTGTTAGCATTCTGGACGAAGGTACACACGAAGATGTAGCTAAAAGAACCTACTTTTACATGTTGAGAGTGTAGGTACATACCTACTGAGTAATCAAATCTCTCACAGCACTCATTACGTAGTGTCCCACAATAATTGAAAATGTATTAGCATAGCGGATCGACGAATATTTTTGGGTGTATAGTTATACCTATAGGTACCTATTTTTTTACACATGACCAAACAAAAAAGGTTACCATGCCTTTCATTCGCACAGTACAGCGAGTAAGCGAGAGGACATGGCAAGCGCCGTCATTTTTAATTAGTCTCTTTAATAGCGCGAGTTTTACCTTACGCGTTGATGTTATTGTAGTATGCATGATGATTATACACGAAGCTTACATATATAGAACCCCGTTTTGGACCTAAAGCGGGGCTCTTTCACGCCAGGGATTGCCGTCTCTTTCTGGCAAGGGTTATCAGAGACAACATGCCCTTCACACACTACACACTCCTGGGTCATGTTATTACGGCTGGTCAAGAAACATAAAATTAAGTACCTACTCAGTTTTTAGTTTTTATCCGTACTCGACTCGACCGAGTTAATAGAATTTTTTAATTTAAAGGGGTTAAAATTGTATTGTATTGAAACTGAAACAGCGCCGTCCAGAAGCAAAATTAGGAAACAATAATTATTTCAATCATACTATAGTCAACGCGAGCATGATAAAATTTCTTTTTGTTTCATACAACGCAGGGTTCGAAATCAAACAATCAATCATGAAAACGCGATAAAAAAAAATGGCGAGCGGAGATTCCGCAAAACTTGTTCCAGGAAATAAGTGTTTTGGTAAAAATGGTTGTAACTTAATCTCCATTACATGTGCAAGGACTTTTTCATTGTGTACAGTTAAGTACATTATGAACGGTTAAAGCCCAGATAAAAGAATCATGGCGAGTTTCATACATTCAGTTGTATGGAAAACAAAAAAACATTCAGAGCGTTTAAAATATTTTCCAATGTGGAGAATACATTACCAAGAGTAGATTGATATAACCACCATATTTTTAAATCCCCGCATAGTTAAGATATTTCGAAATGAAAATAACACTTTTTCGTTTATCTCGTTCCCCTTTTTGTGTTTATAAAAATAAAGAATGTGACAAGAGACATTAACGGATCGATTAAATTGGCACACAAGTGATGTGACAAGTGTGTGGAAAAAAATAATCATTATTTGTGACATTATTTTCCATAAAACGATGCAATTTCAATGCAAAAACCTGCGAAACGTCGTCTGTCAGTGTCACTGTTACTGTCAGCCGCCATATCGTTCTGAAATAATAAGCTTTTCGTTAAACTATTCCATTTTACTTGCAGGGATTTAAATATTCACTTATTTATTCAATAAAGTACACCAACAGCATAGACATTCAAAATTGGTTAACAGTAACTTAAGTAATGCATTACTTCTAAAGTATACACCAATTATAGGTATACATAACATTCCCAAATGTATACATAGCGACAGAGCTGCTAAAAGCTAAAAGTAAAAACAAAGATAACATCAAAACAAAATAAAATAAAATACAAATTAAACACAAATTAGTGAAGGGTATGAACGTGTTGGGAGCAATAAGAAAACAAAGTAGTTGTATACTAAATATTACAACAGAAATTAGGTAACTGAGAGATCATAACTGTCATAAAAATATTGTAAATGCGTGAAGATACTCTTTATAATAGGCTCTTGGACACCAAGAGTATAAGAATTTGAATTTCAACTTCTCTAAACATCTTTACTTTTTTTTGAACAAATCCTGTCATGATTCTTTGCGCTCTTAACGCGATCTAATAGGTTGAAAACCTCTAACTGGGCCCCAGGTCGGGTTGTAAGAAAAGTCGAAAATGTGCTCATTCCATTTATTTGCAGCACCATTAGATACATCTTAAAAACTAGATATAGTGCGTGCCACGAAAGATGATGATGCAGTACTCGATTTAAAGGTCTCTTGCCTTTAAATCAAGTACTGCGCAAGTCAAATCAAGTCCGTGTCAAGTCTCATCTTTCGTGGCACGGACTGTACGTTATATTTATTTACATAACAATTTATTATCTGCAAAAATATTTAAATATTTAATTTAAAAATATAGATTATTATGTATTAATTACTATTATATTTATATAATGTGCTTCAGTTATGTAGTCTTTGAAAAAATTGCTTGAAAATTAAATTAATTTACAGGTTGCGTTTATAAAGAGGTACCTATATAAAATGTTACATATTAAATATTTACAAAAGAACCTTGTTTAAAAGTAGTACACACGGCTACACATCAAGCTATAGATTTCCAGTGTAAGCTGACCTCTTATTGTAAGGAAATTCTATACAATGCGAGATCAGCTTATACTAGAAATGTATAGCTTGATGTGTAGCCGTGTGTACAGGGAGCAACGAAAGTCGAGTAACACTTCAGATTTTAAAATCATTATTCTTAAGCAGAAGGAAATACGGGCAGGATAGAAAATCAAGATAAAATACACTCTTGACTATGACCTCAAGTACTGTAAAGTATTACTTACACAAAGACAAATACTATGTATAGTGACAAATCTTTGTGTCTTTTTAGAGGATATGAAAAAGTTTTAGTGTTAATCTACTTTTGTTGCTGACCGTACCTACTATGTATTTCACAAGAAAACTATGTCAGATAAGAGAAACAATTCGATTTTAATGAGAGAAACAATTCGATTTTACGTTGTTTCTTTCAGGAGTAAATTTCAAAATAGTGAACCTATATTTGTGTACAGCGAGCAGAAACGGGTTGAGTTAGTACCCTAAGGGTATGGCAACATTGAGACTAGTAGCTAGAAGCTATCTTGTAATTCAGACAGAAATGGCATTAATATAATAGTTTACTATTTTATAGTCGTCAAAGGGACCGCACCCTTAGGCAATTATCTAATCTTTTTTGGTAAAAATGTAGTACAGACGCCAGTACGTCCAACCATACCAACCTGTCAAATTTTCCCAATTGAATAAGAACCTTCTTCTTTTGTAATAAAGTTGAAATCTGTGCTGGCCTCTGTACTTTTAAAACAACTTTTTTTTTCTTTTCGAAACATCAACACCCTTAAAGCGTAGTAAATGATTTTTCACAACTGGCAGTTCTAATTTTCTTGTTGTAGTAGTTAATTTAAACATGGATGCGTGAGGGGCAATAAGCCTGGTATACATTGGAAACAATGTTTTGCAACAATTGTACAATTTTGTGCCAGCAAAATTTGAAGTTCCGAGTTGTTCTTTCGTTTATCATGACAACAGAATATTAGTAGGTACATCTCAGATTATGAAACAAAAGGCAGATAGACCGCGCGGAACACTGAGAGTGAAACCAAAAAAGCGAATACCTACAATTCGCTTCACGCTGTACTGATACGTGTCAATACAGCACGAAGTGAAGCATCGTTATATAAACAAATACTAGTATAAATACAAATTTAAAAGCGAATACAATCACATTGTAGGTATTCTCTATTGCATTTGTATTTGCTTTTTTGGCTTCACTCTCAGTGTTCCGCACAGTTTATCTGCCTTTTGTTTCCTAATCTGAGAGGTACATAGTCACAGCCAGAAAAAATACAATATTCCATGTGGCCAGCAACATTGTTTTATACAACACAAAAACATGCTGTTGAAACAATGTACTAGAATAATTATGCAACGTAGTTGCTACAGTTGCTGGCAACATTTGATATTGCGTGATGTTCTTTCGCAATGAAAACTGATTATTAGTACGCCAGTAACACTGCAACACTCCATGTTGCCAGCAACATTGTTTCATGCAACAGAAAAACATGTTGCTAAAACAATGTTCCGCAACTTTGTTTCAAAGGGATTTCTAGCATCATATGATTTAATTAATTATTCGTTCTTAATATTATGATACATTTTAATGAAAGCTTTGGCTAAGAATATAAGTTATGTTGTGTAAAAACAGTCTAGTTTTATGTGTATTACATACTTAATAAATAGTATCATTGGTCAATCTTTTTATTATCCTTATGATCGAAAGTTTTGTAAGGAAGGCGACCGGAAGAAGGAAATAACGGAAACGAAGGCTTTGTCTTTAAAAAGATAGCTAAAGGCAAAAGTTGGTGGACTTGACACAAACATTTTTAAGTTAAAATTAGAATATTCAAAAGTTAATGCGAATAAATTCAATGACAACTGAAAGTAAGGCGCAATTTTGGTAGATAAGGCTTTTAATACGTAATAATGCTAATTAACATATTTTTTTTAGAACAGCAAATATGAATGTATACTTCTAATATTAATATATTATTATTATATTAGAAATTATTATATTAAATATGCGCTGAGACGTGGAGTTGTGGACACCAGCCCGTCATACTACTACTACTATATTATGAAGCTAAAGAATTTGCTTGTTTGTTTGTTTGAAAGCGCTAATCTCCGGAACTGCTAGTTCGATTCTGAAAATTGTTTTGCTAATAGAAAGCTATATAATGCCTGAGGCTACTATAGGCTACATTTTATTCTTTTAAAAACATAGGGGTCTGTTAGAAACACGCAGATGAAGTCACGGGCAAAACACAGTAATGTTTGACTAACTGCGGTACTCAGGGACGTCACTTAATAATAATTAATCATTAACTTTAATTGGCCAAGATAACATGGCACGTGTCAACAACATTAAAATGTTCACAATCTGTCAGATCTTTGCCTGACAGCGTTCCAATTCATACTTGTCGATTAAGGTTAACGATTGATTATTATTAGACTAGGAGAGCAAGGGCGTCGCCAAGGGGGGGGGGGGGGGGTAGGTAGGGGCAGATGCACCCCCCCCCTCTTAGAGATTCTTAAAGCTTCATGTGCCTTTGACTGTATTTAAAATTCATACTTTTCCTGTCCACCATACATCAACTTGCACCCCCCTAGGCCATCAGCTGGCGAGTCCTGGCGATGCTCTTATCGGAGAGTGGCAGTAAGTATGAGAATATTAAATTAATGTGATGTTTTTTTGCTCCAGGTAGTTATAATCGTTACGGATGAAACTTTGAACCTAGATGACCTAATAACTTAACATAGAAAGATGAAAAAAAAAACGTGTGTGAATGTTCTTGAAGATGTCGTGATAACTGGGCTAACCCGACATCTTCTAAAACATTCACACGTTTTTTTCATTTAAGGCGCTAACAAGCGACTTTTGCTGATTTCAAACTGACAATCACGTCAAAATGTGTACTGTAAATGATTTGAAAAAAATACATGTTAAACTAAGAACATTCTCTTAATCATTTAGTATGTGAATATTTTTGATTAAGTTTATATTAAATAGTTTAATTAAATCGTGAAGTTGTTCTGACGCGGACAAAACATTGATAATCACATAAAATCTACCAGAATATTTAAACGAAACTTTTACTATCTTACAGATAATTTAGTATGCCTTTTTTTAAGTTAAAGAATACTATCTTTTATTTATTTTTTTCGACTAAACTTTGAGAGTTTTGGACGCAGCGCATACGATTCTCTGGTTGCTCAAGGTCGCCGGCGTATATCGTCGCCTTAAGGGGCTGATGCCCGTTTTCACCAACTACCCCTAAATTTTAATTACTTAAATTAGTTGTTGAAAACGGGCATAAGACGCCAACCTCTAATGCAAGAGGTTGTGCGTTCGATACTGGGATTATGTATGTATTATCCTCAGATTATGAAACAAACGGCAGATAGACCGTGCGGAACACTGAGAGTAAAGCCAAAAAATCAAATACAAATTCAAAAGCGAACACCCACAATCTTGTAATTGTATATGCTTTTGAATTTGTATTTATATATTTTTTTTAACGATGCAGCATTTCGTGCTGTCCTTGATACGAGTCGCGCATTGTAGGTACTCGCTTTTGAAATTGTATTTGCTTTCTTGGCCTCACTCTCAATGTTCCGCGCGGTCTATCTGCCTTTTGTTTCATAATCTGAGAGTTTATCTAGGACATCATCGACATCGGTGAAGGAAAACATCGTGAGGAAATCTGGACTTTTAATTTTAATGTAAGTCAATAATCCCCAATCCATTTTGAGCAAGTGTGGTGATCAATGCTGCTCGTGTCTAATCTGTGTGGGCCTTTGCCCTTCAGCGGTACGTGCTACAGCGGACTTCCCCGCCTGCTCAATTAAAAAAAAAATCCCTTGTCGCCTGCGAAGTCAACGGGGCGGGGTAGAGAGCGCTTCCATCTTTTGAGTGCAAGCAAAAATGAACTTAGTGGTGGTCAGGCGGGTGTGACCACGATAGTACAATAGGCTGGTATTATTATTATGTTTTTGAAGACATGAAAGCCATACAGATCGATTGGTCAAAAGTTAAGCTACGCTAGCCGCGGTCGGTCTGTGGATGGGTGACCATCCCTTTCATACCAAGTTTTCTCCGTGCCTCGGAAAGCACGAAAAGCCGTTGGTCCCGGCTGTAATTTGTAGATCTTTGGTAGTCGTTATGGGTAGTCAAAAGTCAGAAAGTTTGACAACTAGTCTTACCAAGGGGTATAGTGTTACCCAGTAACTGGGTTGTGGAGGTCTGATAGGCAGTCGCTCCATGTAAAACACTGCAGCTGCATCCGGTTAGACTGGAAGCCGACCCCAATATAATTGGGAAAAGGCTAGGCAGATGATGATGAAGACATGGAATTCGTTCTCGATCTTCATCTACTCAAGTCTTTTTTGTTCTAAAGACAAAGTCAATTATAATACCAATATAATAAATTATTCAATCTTAATTACACTCAATAAAAATATACATTTTGTATTAATATTTGTCGTGGAAAACGATATTGATTAATGAATTAGTTAGTCAGTTGACTACTGTAGTACAGAGGAAGCGGTAAAAGCCGTGACGTCAGTTCGCAGTTGCAATGGCGGCACGTAGACAGAGTCATGTTGGAGAGTGGGGACCGTGTGAGTGCTCGAGACACCAACCAGTGGGCTAATTCACGTAACTAAAGAAGTGCTGTTGCAGTGCAGTTGCAGTTAAGTTTCGATCAAAACAACGCTTTTCGTATTCTCTACCGCTGTCAGACACGCTCGCGTCAAGTTCGCGTCACGCGTGCGCAATAACGGCATTCTACTGTTGCGTGCTTCGGAACGCAACATGATCGGTTTCGTTTGACGTCTCAAAATGACTAAACTAAGTTAAAAAGCACTAAAATCTGTACTGGTATATTATTTTAATATTATAATAACGTCATATTCATTGAAATGAAATCGATTCTATTGAATTATTTAGTGAGTAATATTTTTTCTCTCATGTGGCTACACCATAAGTAAGTTTGGTAAAGTTTGGTTGTCGTACAGTTGACGTGCAGTTGACGTGCAGTTTACGCGCAGCTTACGTGCAGTTCAAAGATTACAATAATACCGTTTATCACTCAAACTTGAACTTAACTGCAACTCACTACAACTTCATCGGCGTGTCATAAAATCACGTGAATTAGCCCTCGGAACACTCCTCTAGAACGAAACTGTCGGTTTACCTATTTGAATTGTATTTTACGATCACATTTAATAAAGTAGGGTTACTTAGTACTTCATTGAATATTGTTATTTTACAATGAACCCGATACCACCGAACTCAAACGATGACGGCGTTACCGCTCAGCAGTCGCTGACGCCGTCATATTTATAAAAATCTGCACAAATATTTTTATTAAGCTAATAAATACTATTTCATAAAAATAAAATCTTAGATCATAAATATTTTTTAGACTGTATCCATGCAAAGTTTTTTTCATTTTTATACTCTTTTGTGTCTGTGTTAACTTTCTCCTATAATGTAAAGTGATTAATGTTGCCATTTAAATAACTATAAAATAATTTCGTGTTTAAAACTCCTTGTTAAATGTTTGTGTGGCAACACTATTGAGTTGAGAAGGATTGTTTCGGCTGGTACCACAACGCCTGCACCTGGTAACAAATATTTAAATTAAAAAGCAATACAATAATGTCTTAGGAATGCGAAAATTCGAACACTGAGGGGTCGTTTTCGGAAACGATTATAAACTGCACCTAACCTATAATCAATGTCATTATTGTTTTTAGATTTAAATAGAAACCGCAAGTTCTACAGTTACTAGGACTAATGTTTAGTTATCAGCAATAAATAAGTAGTACGATGCTACATATTGCATGCTTGTACAGTCAACAGCAAAAGTAGATGATCAAATTCAGAAATTCAATACTAATTTACTAACACTAATTTATATAATTTATTACTAGTTAATTTATTAAAAATATGTGACTGACTTTTAAATCACTTTGACGCCACATAGTTCTGACGTGAACTCCGTTCATTAGTATTGAATTTCTGATTTTGATCATCTACTTTTGCTGTTGACTGTACATGACTTTTATTAATTGGAGTAAAATTCTATAGTTTCTGGCATTGTCCTTTGACAAATTGTTTAGCTTGATGTGCTAGCCTCTGTACCTAGCTTACAATTGGGTAGATAACACTATTAACCAATCATTCCAAGATGGAATTTATAAAAAAGCACTTGATTTTAGTCCAGAAAAACCCGATTAATTTTCAATTTAGTGTAAAATTAGATTTTTAGTTGGCGAGTGACGTTATAAGTACAAATTGCCATACAAAATCGCGGCGGCGAGCGGAGCATGCGTATTGCGTTTGAACAATTCATAAAAATATGTCAAATAAAGACATTGACGCACAGCCTGCTACCATAGACACAGTACATTCAAGATTCCGCAGCATCAAAACTACTCGTTACTTTTTTTAAATCAGCTCTATTATACATTTCGACCTCGTAAGTATCGCAATTTTGTATCATCATCGTCCTGTTAACCCTTAGACGCCCATTGCTGGGCATAAGTCTCCCCCAGGGGGTGTTCAGCCGTAATCGCATTACTTGGCCGATGCATGTTGGCGATCGCAGTAGGTGATTTACCCTACACCTGCACCAAAGAGGATATTCAAAACGCCACCAATGCTGCTATAAATGTGGCTACCTACTGGGCCCAAGTAGTATAACAAAAACGATAACCATGGATTCGAAAAGAAGAAGAGTAGGTGTTATGGTACTCAGAAGGACGCTACTGCCCATCCTCTGGTCAATATTCCTCTGTCACCTTCTACGACACCCACGGGTAGAAATGGGGTGTTGCTATTCGCAGCCGGCACCAAACGGCTAAGCACTCGCAGTTTTGTAAGGAAAAGCTGATTTTGTTTAAGAAACCGCCGAAAAAAAACATTTCTGTGGGTGTCATTGTTCCTTACACCGTGTATAGTTACGTATGTAGATACAGTAGATAGTAATAAAAGAAAACGACGTATTTTCATCTTTATATAAATAGAAATAAGGACCAAGGATGACTTACCTAGAATAGTGATGGACGGGTTGAGTCTCCCATCAGTGTTAAACAGAGGAGTGTTATCCATCTTCGCAAACGGCTTATTTGGATCCGGGTCTGAAGGAGTACCTTCAACTCTGGACCACTCGCCTACTGACGCTTCTTGACCCACTGCACAAAATAGAATGTAGGTATGTAGGTACATGTAAAAAAGAAATTAAACGCGTCAAAAAAACCACCTTGTATAAAAACACAGGATGGCATTATTATTATAAAAAATACTAATACACTACGCGGAAGATCCGTCGCTCCGTCGCGGATCGCTTTATATGCAATACCATGTATAAGCGTTCCGCCGCGAATGATCGGCGACGGAATTTCCGTTCAGTGTTGGAACGAGCAACTAGCTTCAACTCTCTGACTAACTGACCGACTCCTTGACAATTCAAAAGTGCCTGTAAATGGTTTAATTGAAATAAATGCTTTGACTTTGTGTGCCTAAGGTCTAAAGCTTCTAAACACGAAAAGGTTCTCGAACAAATCCAGAGTTTAGTCGAAACATTTAGTCAATTGTTTCGACCAGCATGCCATATACATGCAACTTTTACAGTACTTACCAACAGAGTACATGACCAGTGCATGTTCGTGTACGGTTGCGTTGTTGAGGACTATCGACTCTTTGATCCTGACGCCAGCCTTGATCGTCACTCCTGCGCCGATCGACACGTTCGGGCCTATCTGGGTAGATAGAAAGGAAATGTAAATCTATACTTAATATTTTTTTTTTTTTTTTTTGAACGCACTAATCTCAGGATCTAATGGTTCGAATTGAAAAAATCTTCTTTGTGTTGGATAGTCCATGTATCGAGGAAGGCTATAGGCCCAGGCGAAGCCGGGTCGGATCGCTAGTTTTTAATATCTGAGCACCATGTCGTTGACTAAATTCAGTAGTAGCACAAGGAGTATGGACTTTGAATTATATTTGTAACTAGCGACCCAACCCGGCTTCGCATAGGCCTATAGCTGTCCTCGATAAATGGAGTGTCCAACACAAAAATATTTTTTCAATTCGAACCAGTAGATCCTGAGATTAACGCGTTCAACCAAACAAACAAACACACAAACAAACAAACTCTTCAGCTTTATAATATTATAGTATAGAAGTATAGATGTGATGTTTAAATACATTTTTTATTTTATTTTGATGCTAATGAATGTATGTTCCTGGAACTGGATAATTTAAATTGAATTGTTATTTCATTTCTCGTTAATACATTAAAAGTAGACATGTCATATTTGCACACCATATGTAATGGTAGAATGTAATAGGGCCAACTAGTCTTAAGTTCTTGATTTGTACCCACATTCTAGCAAATCAATTAATTTCAATTTGAAGACACAATGAAACAATTCACCAATGCAGTTACTTGGTTAACAGATTTAGTCTTTGCGATCCAACGGTTGACAGTCATATTAATAAGCTCCGGGCTGAATAATCTCAGAAATTTGCAATCTGTTCGTAATTAAGAAAGTAAAGTAGTTTATAGTGACAATTAATAAATCATCTAAGTGAAATACACAAAATAAGCACCGGAAAGTGAATTAAATAAACAAGTTTTAGTGCAAAAATCATAATAAGCTACGAACATAAAGTGACAGCATGACAAATCACAATTTGCGCACTGCACGTAAATCTCGCATCTAAGCAGTAAGGATAAGTGTGTCAACGGCGTGCGCTTGCGCTTGTTACCTGCCAGCGAGTGCGATACGTCAGCGGTGGCGTGTTGCGTCTACGACAAAGATAACTTGGCGCGATCGGCGCAATACATTTTACCTACATTGCGTTTGCCTCTGGGAGGGTGACGATTTTTAATTTCTTTCCGCACATTTCTTTATTTCAATATAATTATGTCCAGCAATTCGGTTCTTTGGGGTTGTTGCAATAACGAATCTGAGTCTGCCGACAATAAATTTATGGTATGCGATACATGTAAGAAATCCTATCATTACGCCTGCTTGTCAATTAAGGAATCTCCAAATAAAACTGGATCACGGAAATCTTGGAAATGTTCAACATGTTTAAGTAGCACTCCAAGGACGTCTAAGAACGACTCAACCCCTGTAAGAAATGTAACTACGAGTAGAGGAAATAAAAGACAAGCCACTGAAGCCCCATCTCCCCCAATGCCAGAGTGTAACAAGGAAGACATCCGGTCCATTATACAAGAAATTATAAAGCAAGAATGTAATAACATGTTGAAACAAATAAATACAAATATCATGTGTACAATAAACAAGGAACTTGCGCCGATCAGAGAAGATATGAAGGAAATAAATAAATCCATTAATTTTATCAATGATACTTTTGAAGAAATTAAAAAAGAACAGAAATTAGCACAGGAAAATATGAAAAACATTGAGCTCGAAAATAAAGAACTGCGGAGTGCACTTGAGGATTTGCAGGCGAGAACTAATATTTTGGAGCAACAATCAAGGAAATGTAATCTAGAGATACAATGTGTACCTGAAAATAAGAAAGAGAATGTGTGCAATATCATAACACAACTCGGCCAAGCTGTTAAGTGTGATATCAAGGAGCAAGATATTATACATTGTACGCGGATTGCTAAGTCCAATACTTCCAGTGCTCGCCCGCGGTCGATAATTGTACAACTCGCGACACCTAAACTACGTGATCGACTATTGGCGTCTGTTATTAAATATAATCAAGATAATCCACAAGAAAAATTAAACTGCTCTCATTTGGGATTCGCTGGAGGAAAGTCTCCAGTTTACGTCGCAGAACATCTGTCACCAACAAATCGAGCTCTCCACGTAGCGGCCAGGATAAAAGCTAAAGAAATGCACTATAAGTATACCTGGGTTAGGGACGGTAAAATATTTGTAAGAAAGAGTGATGGTGCCGATTACATATATATAAAAAACATGAGTAGCTTAACTAAAATTATATAATTTTTACAATTTATATATTTTCCTAAATTAATATTTATATACTATATTTTTAAGTTTGCATGAGTAGGTAGCTTATTATAATTTAAAATTCACTCACTTAAATATATACTATCAAAACTGTAGTGGTCTCAGAACTAAGACAAATGATTTTTATAGAAACATTTGCTGTATTAATTATGATGTAATAGTATTAACGGAAACCTGGCTGAATTATAGTGTGCTCAGCAGCGAACTGTTTGACGACAGATATGTGGTGTATAGAAGGGATAGGGAAACAACAGGTTTTCATTGCAACAAAGATGGAGGTGGAGTGCTAATTGCCGTTTCAAGAAAACTTAACTCTAAGTGTAATCAGGAATGGCAGAGTAAATGCGAAGATCTTTGGATCACCATTGATGCCTCTGCCACGCGTAATTCGCAGCAAATAGTGCTCTGTGCAGTCTACCTTCCGCCGCCTGTATGTCAGTCAACAGTTGAACACTTTATTGAAAATTGCAATAATATTTTTGAATCAATTAATTTACCAGTATGCATAATCGGGGATTTCAACTTGAGCAAATTGAGTTGGGAACCAGGAGTGGTCATTGGAAAAATGCCGAATACTTGTCAGCTGCTACTAGATTTTATGCATGTAACTAGACTTGTCCAGCATAATAATGTAAAGAACTGTTCTGGGCGTATTTTAGATCTGATCCTCACTACAATACCTTCGTGTTCAGTGAATGAATCAAATTGTTCATTAACCAACATTGATAAGCTACATCCCCCCCTCGAAATAACTCTGTCATTAATAAAAGACTCTTATCTACCATATAATAAATTTAATTTTAAATCCAATTTTTATAAGGCCAATTATGACCAAATTAAATCAGAACTAAATAAACAAAACTGGTCACAACTGTTTGAAAGCAGTAAGAACGTAAATAGCATGCTAGAGGTTTTCTATGGTGTTTTAAATCATGTAATTGATAAATTTGTACCTAAATGCAAGTCTACAACAAGCCGCTACCCACCTTGGTTTGACAAAGTAATTATAAAATCTCTTAAGGAAAAAAATAGACTAAGAATACGATTTAAAAAATATAAAAACCCACGAGACAAAATCGAATTAATACTGGTAACCAAACGTTGCGAAAGTATGGCCAAAAGCTTGTACCAAAAATACATGGCTAACTTAGAAGCAGAAATAAATAAGAATCCTAAATTATTTTGGTCTCATATCAAAACAAAGCGCGGGGGAACTAGTGCCTACCCCTTAACCATGACTGACGGACTGACTACTTCATCTAATGGCCCAATCATCTGTAATCTTTTTGCTAAGTATTTTTCGTCTGTCTACACTCCTGACAGTAACTTGGACTTTGATCGCTTTGAGTCTGATTATTTAAGCTCATTGAAAAATAGCCAATGCTTAACAATCCCAGTGATAGAGAGCGATACCATACTAAATAAGTTGAAATCCCTAAACATCTGTAAAGGAGCAGGTCCTGACGGGATCCCTCCTTTCTTTATTGCTGCATGTGCGTCAGCTCTTGTTATTCCTTTAAAAATAATCTACAATACCTCCTTAACCACAGGAATTTTCCCGGCCGAGTGGAAGAAGGCCAAAGTAGTGCCTGTATTTAAATCGGACAAAAAAGATTGCATATCCAATTACAGACCCATCTCTATTCTTTCCACCTTTGCTAAAGTATTTGAGTCGATGATATGCCCTCATGTTCAACGTCATTTTAATCTTTACCTTAGTGACCACCAACACGGTTTTGTTGCTTCTAGGTCTACAACAACAAACTTATTGACATTCACGGAGTTTCTGGTACAGTGTATAGACGCAAACAAACAGTGCGATGTTGTATACACTGATTTTAGCAAGGCTTTCGACAATATTTCCCATTCCATACTTGTTTACAAGCTGTCATTGTATGGTGTCACCGGATTTTTGTTGAAATGGCTTGCATCTTACTTAGCTGAGCGGGAATTCTACGTTGTTGTCAATGGATTTCGATCCGAAACTTTCTCTATAACGTCCGGAGCCCCGCAAGGCGCCCATCTCGCCTCAGTGCTTTTCAATATTTTTGTTAACGACCTCCCCCATTGTTTTCAGTATTCGAATTGCTTTCTATACGCCGACGATTTAAAATTTGCTAGATGTATCGAATCATCACACGACGCTATACTTTTGCAAGAAGATCTAGATAGACTATTTAAATGGTGTACCTACTGTAATAAAAATAATTAAAGGGGTCTAGATTTATTTAACTAACTAACAAACTATGTGTGTGATTCTAAAGTTGAGAAGTTAGGGAGCTCAAAATTAAACAAAATAACTAAAAGGAATAAGATTCGGGCGCCAGAGCTCACTAGGTAATTTAAAACAAAGGGGATCCGGAATAGCTAAAAGGTAAAGGGTATGGCTTCTAATCTTAGGTCGGAGATTTCTGAAATTAAGCTGCAAATTCTTTAACAATAGCTCATTTATTTCTATCGCAGGCAGTATGGCGAACACAATATTAGAAAGCCCCTTTCTTTTTGAAGGGCAAGTTGTTTTATAACTATTAAATTCTATAATTAAATTTTATGTTTAAGTTGTCAGTATTGCACGTTTTTAAGTGGAAACTACGAGAAAGAATTTAAGTTAACATACCACAGGCTTCGAGAAAAACTTATTTAAATTAAACCTGATTGGAGACACGAGGTGAAGCGCATCAGCTCATCCATGACGAAGTTAAATTTTAAGATGAAAAAAATCCAAAATATAAGTAAGAACGCCTTTGGGGCGATCTTAACGAAAACTAAAACAATGCCAATCACTCGTGCTATGGGCACACTCAATACGCGATGGCGATATAGGAGGATTTCCCAAAATATTACCGTTGCACGGCTGCTGGCATCACTACCAAGGAGTTCCAAGCAGGGGTGGACCCTTAAAATATTCCAATCTAATGATTGGCACGGAATAGAATTTTATTCGTGCTTCATCTTGGTGACTTCGGTCGGAAAGTAAATCCTACCTGTCCCAAACCGGAAACGTCAAAATAATCTGACAGCCGGGGAAATAAAACCCAACTGTCAAACTGATGGTCTATGGTTTTATCGATTACTCTACTAAATCCTAGCCAATCTATCAAATATCTAAAGTGTGTGTAGTCGGCGTTATCGAAAACTTCCAAAAAATGACGAGAGAGGTCGACACTATGTAGCGAGTAGAAAATACTCGTTACATTACATCCCTCCCCGAAAAATAAAAGAAAGGAACTTTCTTTTATTAGAAAGAAACAACGAAAAACGAAGTGAACAAAAAATTCAAAAACAAAAAACTATCATAGTGCAGTTAGGCGTCATGGCCACTGACTAAAACTTCGGTACTACAACCGATCAACAAAGCCAAACAACAAACAAATCCAAATTCAGTTAAGCACGAGAGCTGCTGACTAAAACTCTAACAAGACTAAACACTAAACAAATCTAAATTCAGTTAAGCACGAGAGCCGCTGATTAAATCTTGAACAAAACCACTAAACATTAAACACTAACTTTGAGTACAGTTAAGCGCTATGGCTACTGACTAACTTTACACTAATTTACTAATCTATCCTACACCTCTTATGTTCAGTTAAGCACTATCGCCACTGACTAACTTCAGCCAACCTACTAATCTAAACCACTCCACTTAAGTTCAGTTAAGCACTATCGCCACTGACTAACCTCAACTAACCTACAGTTCAGCTTTGAGTACAGTTAGGCACCATAGCCTCTGTCTATCTCAGCAACAACCAATTAAAAATAACAATACCTAAACAAAAATTCTAGATAGAGTTGAAGGACTCTACCTAAAAGTATAGATTCCGAATCAATAAGGTCAGACAGAGTTGAAGGGCTCTATCTAAAAATATGGATTCCCAACAAAAAGGCTAGATAGAGTTGAAGGGCTCTATCTAAAAAGGTTGGATAGAGTTGAAGGGCTCTATCCAAAAATATTGTCACAGCAATAACCTGTAACAAACAAAAACCATATTGTGATCGGCGCTACACCACCGAACTTCCGAGCACAATAGTAAAAAGTTATGACGAAAGTCAAAATTCCACCTTGTGACTGGCACAGCAATGACCAACACAAGGGCAAAAGGGCAAATGTAAGCTGTGATTGGCTCTACTCTACCAACCTTCCAAGCACAGACAAACAAACAAAATATATTGGATTACCGAAGGGGAAAATCACAATACCTAAAGGCGAAAGCCAAGATGAAATCGAGGTCAAAAATTACACCAAGATCCAAAAACAAAGTACATTCTTTAACAAAAGTTTCAGAATGACCGCAAAAACAAGGTAGGACGCTCTATAACAAAAGTTACAGAATGACCTCAAAAGCAAAATCCGGTATGAACGCGTTACTAACAAAGGCAAATCCAAGTCTAGTATCGAAGAAATATCTAGACAAAAAACAACACTGTCAACAATCAAAAAAAAAAATAGAATTAAAATCAATAACTATTTAAAACTATGAGAGAAATAGAATGATTTTAATCTACCCAAAATAAGAAGATTACAAAAAACTTGAAATGAAATTTAAGTTTTAAAATCTTTTTAGGTAATAAAAACCCAAAGTGTAAGGTTGCATAGGATCTTTCTCTTACAAAAAAAATGTAAACAAGTAAAGGATTACCTTTAAAAAAGAAAGAAAGAAAAGATATAAGATCCCATACAAGCTCAACAAACAAACAAAACAAACAAGATAAGATCCTTTGATGTGTAAAATGTATAGTGAAAAGAGTAGGTGTTTCTAAATTAACCAAAATGACCTAAGTTTATTTTAGAAAGAATTGAATTGGAATCTAATAATTTGTAATGAGGTTGCCTAACATAATAATAACCTTCAGACTATCATAACCTCTCATTCATCATTCTAACAAAGATAGATCCTCACACAAAATTACTCAAATCCAAAACCAAACCGATGAATTCCCCAAAATTTTAAAATTTAATTATATCCTTTACATGATAACGACCCACGGAACCCTTATTTAAATCTTTCAAAACATAAACGTTATCAGAAACTTTTTCAGTTATTACACACTTTAAAAACTTAGGTGCAAGCTTAGCCGAAAAATAAGCAGGTGCATGAGATTGAACAAAACTTCTTCTCCACACAACATCACCCACACCAAAAGAAATGACTTTCCGACCCTTATTATAATAAGCGGCATTTCGCTTATACCCCTTTAACAAATAAGCTTGAACTTTTACAAAAATATCACTAAGTGAATTAAGAGAAACTGCATAAGAGTTCCTATTTGAAACCTCTAGTTGAGATAAATTATCAACAGAGTTACTAAAATGATGTAAGGAAGCATCTAAAACAAGTTCCCTACCAAACATAAGAAAATTAGGTGTAAATTCTGTAGCAAGATTTACACTATTATTTAAAGCTAATTGAACATTGGGCAAAAAACTTGACCAAGTCCTATGATCATCTTTAACAAAACACGATATGCAAGTTTCGACTGTTTTATTATATCTCTCAACAGGATTATTTTGAGGTGTATACAATGTGTTATAAAATATTTTAGTTATATTAAAACCTTTCAAGAATTCTACAAAATGTTTTGAAGTAAATTGAGTTCCATTGTCACAAACTACTATTTTTGGACAACCAAATTTAAGAAATATTTCTTTTTCAAAATGTTTACAAATTACTCTAGTAGTTGCATTAATCATTGGAAAGAACCAGCAATATTTAGTAAAAACATCTACAACTGAAAGTATGTATTTATGACCAGAATAAGTTTTAGGTAAAATACCTATTATATCTACCGAAAGCATAAGCATGGGGCGATCAACCTTTTTAGGATTAATCATCGTACCAAAAGGAGGAGAAGTAGTATGTTTGTAAGCTTTACAAGTATCACAAGACAAAATGTATTGGTGAACATCATTAAACATACCTTTCCAAAAATAATGTTGTTTTAATTTCTTTAAAGTTTTATGAATACCTAAATGACCTGAATTTACATCATCATGATTTGACCTAATAGTATCTAAGATATTCTCATTAGGAATAACTATCTTCCAGTCTAAAAGACTATGAGGGTTAAATTTATTTTTACAATATTTATACAAAGTGATATTTTCGACTCTAAAATTCTTATACTTTCTAGGAGATTTCTGGCATTGAATAAATATTTTTCTATACCAAGGATCAATAATATCATCATCAGGGGAGACTAAATTATCCTGAGTGGTTATAGCGGTGACTTCTATACGAGATAAAGCATCCGGAACTAAATGTAATGAACCTTTTTTATGAATAATATCAAAAGTAAATTGAGAAATTCTAGCAGCCCAACGAGCTAAGCGTCCACTAGGATTATTGAGACCTAGGAGCCATTTCAAACAAGCGTGGTCAGTAATAACAGTAAACTTCATTCCTTCAATATAAGGTCTAAAATGTTCTATGGAATCTAAAATAGCTAATAATTCACGTTCTGTGGTACTATAATTCCTTTCACATTTATTAAGCGATCTAGAATAAAAAGCAATGGGATGTTGATCACCATTATCATCTTCTTGACTCAAAACACTACCTATGCCCACAGAGCTGGCATCACAATGCAAAAAGAAAGGTTTTTCAAAATTAGGACATTGCAAAACAGGAGAAGTTATTAAAGAATGTTTTAATTCTTGAAATGCATTTTCAGCTTCGTCATTCCAAGTAAGTGACTTTTTAGAATTTTTACTACCTGCTGTCAATTTAGTTAAAGGAGAAGCAATATCAGCAAATTTACAAATGAATCTACGATAATAAGAACATAAACCAAGGAAACTGCGAAGTTGTTTTACCGTTTCTGGGCGTGGGAAATTTTCTATTGTCTCTAATTTAGAAGGATCAGTATGTAAACCATTACTGTCAACAATGAAACCAAGATAGCGAAGCCTGTCCTTGCAAAAATTACACTTTTTTAAATTTACAGTTAAACCTGCCTCTTTTAATATACTATGAATTTTATGCAACTGTGCTATATGGCTATTAAAATCAGAATTAATACAAATTAAGTCATCTAAATAACAGAATACAGAATTATCATACTCTGGACCAAAAAGTTTATCTACTAGTCTCTGCAACTCAGCTGGTGCATTTGTGAGACCAAATGGCATGCGAACAAATTCATACAGACCTTTTCCAGGTACTACAAAAGCAGTTTTTTCGCGGGAGGATTTTTCAAGTGCAATTTGCAAAAATGCTTTAGAAAGATCTATAGTACTAATATATCTAGCACCTCTAAGGTTATCTAATATTCTAGAAGTATAAGGAAGGGGATAAGAATCTTTAATAGTAACAGAATTTAAACGTCTTGAATCTAAACACAATCTAGTACCTCCATCTTTCTTTTCTACCGCCAATACGGGTGAACACCAAGGAGACTTAGAGGGTTGAATAATACCTTCTCCTAATAAAACTTCTACTTCATCAAAAAGTTCCTTTTGTTTAGCAGGACTCAGAGGCCAATATCTCTGTTTAAAAGGTTCACTAGTAACGTTAATTTTATGTTCCACTAAATGAGTAAGACCTAAACCTCTTTTCTCATAAGAAATATCTTCAAACAAAGCAATAATATTATCTAATTTTTGTTTCTCAGAAGGAGAAAGTTCAGAAATAGAGGTAATTGAACAAACTTGTTTATTATTTTCTGGAACAAGTATAATGTTCTTCCACAATTCTTCAGCTAAATGAAATTTAATCCAAAAGTCAAAACCTAAAATAATTAATGGATCAAAAGAAGGAATAATTAAAAACTCTACGGATTTAGTTATATTATCACAAGTTACTGGCAAATCCATGGCACCAATAATTCTCCGGGCGGAGCCATCCGCAGTGCAAGCAGCGCCACTAATAGGTCTAATTTTATAACCCAACTGTAAAAATCGTTCATGTGTATTTGAGCCTAAAATGCATTTATCGGAACCACTGTCCAACAAACCTGAAAAAATTTGATTACCAACAAAAAAAGTTAAAAATGGTCTAGCATCATTCTGTTTTGTAAATAGAATAGGAGCCGAACGATAAATATTAAAAAAGGTTTTTAAATAATCTAACCAGTTGGAAAATTCTTTGTCACGGGCAACATCATCAGGCTTGTGACTTCTAACAATTTTTTCACACATCGAGACGCTCGAAGTTTTATCAAAAACGTGGGCTCGATGCTGCCTAATCAGTTTTTTGACTCTTGCGACTTTTTAGTATCCAAATTACAAACGTCATAAGTCTTAGAAGTGACCCCAGCTTTATGACACTTAAAACAAACAACACCTGGAATAGACTTGCAATTTTTATATAAATGTCCAGGTTTTTTGCATTTTAAACAAACTAAATCATTAGAAACGGCATTAGATTTAACAGAAGGTTTAAGGGATTCTTTAAAAGGTTTTCTATTGACAACAACTTCTAAATCTTTTGCAAGTTCCAGAAATTGTTCGATTGAATCTATTTGTCTACGAAACAAAAAGGGTGTGTAAATTGGTAACATATTCTGTTGTATCACGTTAATTAAAGTGTAGTCAAATAAAGGTACTGAAGTACGACTAGCCATATCATAAATTTCCGTAATGAAATCAGGAAGCGACTCAGACTGTTTCTGTTTCCTGGTGCGGAGCTCATTTTCTAAAAAGTGATCAAAATTAGGTTTATCAAAGCGCTTTAAAAGTGCAAGCTTAAGTTCATGCCAAGAAGGAATATGAATTCGTATAGATCTAAACCATTTGAGTGCAATACCATCAAGCAAAAGTGTAAAAGAACCAACCAGCAAATTTTCGTTGTAATTTCTATAAAGAAAATATTCTTCAACTTGTGTAATAAAATCGCGAACACAAGTTCTACCATCATAAATTATTTTGCTCTTTTTCAAATCAGGCAGTTTAGTAAGAGGAGGAAAGTTTTTTCGAATGTTTTCGTTAACAAGCGCATTCAAGGAATTGAACGAAGGCAAAGCTCGAGCTGTAAAATCCGAAGACGAATGTGCGATTCCAGATTCAAAAGGATTGCCAACATCGGTGGCATTAGCCATCTCGTGACCTTTCTCAACAACATTAGCATCACCAGCAGTAGAAGCTTCGACCTCAACCGAATCCTGAGGCGGTGGAAACTGAACTTCCTTGTCCTCCATGACTAACGAGTAACAAGGCAAATAGCAACGAAAAGCAAGGACTAAACTTTGAAGGATTTCAAAATAAATCAAAGTTTGAAAAATAAAATTAAAGTTTTGAGGTTAAGTATCAAAATCAATGTGGTATTTCCAAAGTTATTTAACGTTAAAAAGTGCAATAATAACTCACAAAACGGCTTAAAATTAAATAAACTAGGTGCACAATAATGTACTTAATGTTTAAATTTAATTATTAACATAAAAAGTTAACTTAGATATGAATTATATCACTGTATGAGATTTAACAATAACACGGTCTACACTTAACAATTGTTGGTTTTGCTAAGGAAAAAACATGTTAAAACACAAGAAAATAAACAAATTATCCAATGTAAAACTAAAACATTGTTTGCAAAATACAATATCAAACTAAATTACAACTTATGAGTCTAATTATTCAAAGTTTATAAACTAGATCAATTACAATGTAAAAACAATATGAAATACAATATGAAAACTTAATATTGTAAACAATAGACTCATTAGTTAAAATATAAATTAATTTAGTGTGCAATACTGACTGTACTCACCGTACAAACCTTGCTTCAGTCCCTGTTCTAGTGCGACAATTGTAATAAAAATAATTAAAGGGGTCTAGATTTATTTAACTAACTAACAAACTATGTGTGTGATTCTAAAGTTGAGAAGTTAGGGAGCTCAAAATTAAACAAAATAACTAAAAGGAATAAGATTCGGGCGCCAGAGCTCACTAGGTAATTTAAAACAAAGGGGATCCGGAATAGCTAAAAGGTAAAGGGTATGGCTTCTAATCTTAGGTCGGAGATTTCTGAAATTAAGCTGCAAATTCTTTAACAATAGCTCATTTATTTCTATCGCAGGCAGTATGGCGAACACAATATTAGAAAGCCCCTTTCTTTTTGAAGGGCAAGTTGTTTTATAACTATTAAATTCTATAATTAAATTTTATGTTTAAGTTGTCAGTATTGCACGTTTTTAAGTGGAAACTACGAGAAAGAATTTAAGTTAACATACCACAGGCTTCGAGAAAAACTTATTTAAATTAAACCTGATTGGAGACACGAGGTGAAGCGCATCAGCTCATCCATGACGAAGTTAAATTTTAAGATGAAAAAAATCCAAAATATAAGTAAGAACGCCTTTGGGGCGATCTTAACGAAAACTAAAACAATGCCAATCACTCGTGCTATGGGCACACTCAATACGCGATGGCGATATAGGAGGATTTCCCAAAATATTACCGTTGCACGGCTGCTGGCATCACTACCAAGGAGTTCCAAGCAGGGGTGGACCCTTAAAATATTCCAATCTAATGATTGGCACGGAATAGAATTTTATTCGTGCTTCATCTTGGTGACTTCGGTCGGAAAGTAAATCCTACCTGTCCCAAACCGGAAACGTCAAAATAATCTGACAGCCGGGGAAATAAAACCCAACTGTCAAACTGATGGTCTATGGTTTTATCGATTACTCTACTAAATCCTAGCCAATCTATCAAATATCTAAAGTGTGTGTAGTCGGCGTTATCGAAAACTTCCAAAAAATGACGAGAGAGGTCGACACTATGTAGCGAGTAGAAAATACTCGTTACACTACAATCGAATGGAACTGAACATTAAAAAGTGTTATTACATAAGTTTCTCCAGAAAGATGAATCATATACGTTCCGAATACATGGTTGATAACAAGAAAATAAATAAGGTGGACAAAATTAAAGATCTAGGAGTCCTGTTCGATGATAAACTAACATTTATACCACACATGGAACAAATAATAACAAAGGCTTCAAAAATGTTAGGGTTTGTTATAAGGAACACCAGAAGTTTTAAACAAAGTAGCACTAAAATCATGTTGTACAATAGTTTGGTTCGCAGTATCTTGGAGTATTGCAGTGTTGTCTGGAGACCACACTACGCTACACACATGTTACGATTGGAGCGAGTCCAAAAACGCTTTTTGTGGCACCTTGCATTTTCACAGGGTAAATCTAAATGCTTGCCGTCCTACCACACCCGATTGCGATATTTCAGGATGCTGCCACTATCGACTAGAGCTAATATTACAGACGCATTTTTCTTTTACAAACTGATCAGAAATAAAATTGACTGCCCAACATTGCTTGGCCTTTTTAGATTCCGCGCCCCTACCAGACTCCCACGTGGTAACGTTACTCCCCTTTATCCACCTCTGCGTAGAACCGTCCTTGGTGCAAACTCGGCTATTCCCCGATTATGCAAGATAATTAACAGCTGCAGTCACGTAATCGATATACACCATGACAGTATCGGGAAATTTATTAAATCAATTATTCAATTGTGTTCTGAGGACTGTTTAAAATAAAATAGAATTTAATCATTGTAATTGTATAATAATCTTAAGATTTAATTAATTAATTTACTTGTTTTAATTAATATGATCCTGTTTTTATTATTTTATTAATCAATACTTCATGTTGTACTGTTTAATTTAAAATCGTTTAATAATGAATGTTATCCGTTTTTTTTTTGTGTGCATGTTGTGTTGGCCAGTAAGTAGTTATTACACTTACAAATGTATTTTTTGTAAAATTGTACTCCACAAATGTAATAGTGTATATAACTGTTGGCTAACCTAATAAATAAATAAATAAATAAATAAATTTAAGAAATCGCTCTTACTGAATATAATTATTATGTTCCATAAAGTATGGTCAGTAAGAGCTAATATTATGTTCGCGCTCACTTATCTACTAAAGCTTGTATGAGCGATTTCTCAAATTGTTGAATTTTGTCTTGCGCTATTACTGAATTAAGTCAAGGATGTATCTGTGAACATAATTCAGCTCTCATTTATTAATATGTTATACTTTGTACCAAGTTTCTTTTAAGTTTCTTAATTTTTATTTTGGTTTCGTATTTTGAAGATACAAATCGTAATACAATAATTACGGCAGACGAACAGCCGTTCTATAGATCTGCTCAGTACCCCTAGCACGAATATTTGTAGGTTTCGTATCGCAAACGTATCGAGTTCTCGATACGATAACGGAGTACAACGAAAGTAGGAAGCACGAAACACTTTCGAAATAGTATCGAGAGCTCGATACGATAACGTTGGTGACGTCATACTAACGTAAGTAAAGATGGGCAAAATAGAACGAATGATCTTAAATTGAATGAATGTTTCGTACTGAAACTGGATAATTTAGTGATTTTAGGGCATTTAAAACTTTAATACTGTTCAATTTATGACGCAATACGAAGAAACTGCAGAAAAAGTTAATATTGAGTTAGATAAATGTTATAATAATTTAACTTATTACTAAAACGATGTGTTTGGTTTGACTGTATTCCTAAACGAACGACGGGTGCTCGAAGCTCATTCAAGGTCAACTTTGTTTTAAAGTGAACTTGTGTTTTGTTGTGATTTTGGTGAAAATTTTGAAACTATTTTATTCTGTTAAAATGAGAACCATCCACCCGCAGTACACCATTATGATAGAATTTATGGAAAAGTAAGTGTATTACATTTAAGATTTTATTGTCTTAAGCAATGTTGATTTTAATAGCGTTTCAATGGGATATTTGGAATATGTTTTTGTAAAGTTTAAAAGAGCTAAAGTTTATTTGTATACTCAAGTCAAATAAAGAATTAGGCTAGTCATGTGAAATAGGTATGTAAAAACAAAGTATTGTCAATTATGTCAGTATAAAATAGAAAGATAACATACTTACTATTATTATAATCAATAGCGCTGCAAGATAATAGTACAATGCACTACGTCGTGGGGTGCTTCTTCTGAACATTTTCTGACAAAATATGTCCACACAATCACTTAAATTATAATTTTATACTTAAAATAAACTCCGACGAAAGTTTTCTCACTGTCAAATTTACAGTGAATAAACATTCGTGAAACTCGCAAGCCAGCCTTCGACAATTACGATACTATCCGTCATTTTATGCCTTCGTGCTAGCTATCTTCATACAAACGGCTCAAGTTACCTTACGAATTCGATACGATGACGATACGAAACTTACATGTATTTGTTCGTGCTCTTAAAATTAGTTTAATTTACGGACACCAGAGGCGCTGTTCAAGTTTCCATACTAAATGCTTACGTTGACGATACGAATGTTTTTTCGATAGTGATTCGTGCTACGGGTACAGTGTAGTGTGAAAGCCAGACTTGCTCTTGGCAGATTTTTGATACGAAAACATTTTTCGTCACAGACATACTATGACTTTGTTACAGAAATATTAATCTTACACGTAACGAAATACAGCTTTAAATTGAGTGCATTTTTATAGTGACATTTAGCGACGGGTAGAGGAACTCGTTCATTAAACTATACCTGGAGATGGACGGATAGTAATGACCTCGGTAGGGAAATATCAATCTTACATGTACCGAAATACAGCTTTTAATTGAATGCATTTATTATAGTGACATCTTGCGGCGAGTAGCTGAACTTTCTTATTGAACAACCTCCTCAAAAAGGACGAAAAGTACTGACAAAAAAAAATACATTCCAAAGTTAGTTTTAATTTTGGGGGGAGTTCACATGAAAGCCTATTTGTTTACTTACCACAGCGGTAGAGTCCACATTAGCAGTGGAGTGTACGAAGACATCAGGCAGTATAGTGCAGGGTTTCTCCCGTGACACCCGGTCTCGATGTAGCTCCAAATAATGTCGGTTCGCGTAGATCGCGGAGCCAGCTGTCTTTACTTGAGACCACCAGTTTGTTATCTGGTGATAGAAAAAAGATAACGAATAATCGTCTTCAGTACATTAATATTATTTGAGGAAGCTTTTAACAGTACGTTGCACAAAACCAAAATTAGTTTAATGGAGGCATGAATTTAAAGTCTCCGTTAAACTAATGTTGGTTTCGTGCTCAACGTGAATGGCAAATATTAGCAGCATCATCATCATTTCAGCCGATAGACGTCTAGTGCCGGCCATAGGCCTCCCCCAAGAAATGGGGGGTTTTGCCATAATCGCCACGCTTGGCAGGCGGGTTGGCGATCGCAGTATGGTTGTTATAAAGGCACAGAGAACGCTGCTGCCCATTCTCTGGTGAGTCCCTTAGTCGCCTCTTACGAGTTACGACACCCACGGGAAGATATGGGATGGTGCTACTCCTTACGTCCGACACACCATACGGACTAATATATTAGCAGCACCTATTGAAAATTGGGTAGATGACACGATCAATCAGTTGACATACTTTTTGTAAGCTGTCAAAACGCGATTCCCCTATAGATTTTGTTTGGCAATTTATACTTATGACGTCACTTGTGTGTTGTCATTTGCCAACTCTATTGACTAACTCGAGAACCTTTCTTCTCCATCGGTTATCAATTCTTCGAGCGATGTGGCCTTCCCATTGCCACTTCAACTTGCATATTCTGAGAGTTCTGTCGGTGACCGGTGAGCTATGTTAGTTCTTTGGCGAATTTCCTCGTTCTCCGGATTCTATCACGTAAAGAAACTCCGAGCATAGCTCTCTCCATGGCTCGCTGCGTGACCCTTAGCTTCTCTAGGAGGCCAGCAGTTAAGGACCTCGTTTCTGTGCCATATGTCATCACTGGCAAAACACACTGATAACCGATAACCGATGGGGAAGAATGGTTCTCGAGTGGCGACCACAAACCGGAAGACGCAGCGTTGGTAGGCCTCCCACCAGATGGACCGACGACATTATCAAAGTCGCGGGTAACCGGTGGATTCAAGCGGCAGGTTGCCGCTCGTTGTGACGTTCTATGGGGGAGGCCTATGTTCAACAGTGGACGTCTTTTCGTTGATGATGGTGATGATGATAATATATTAGATGATAATATATTAAATTAATTTTGAATTGTTTATGATTGTCTCTATACCTCTTTTAACGTGCACAACTTGTTACATTTTTCTCACATTTGTGTCCCGTAAATTCAACATGAGTGATGTAACCTAAATTTGTAATACTCTATTAATTTTAAAAGAGTGTTCATGGAGTTTTATGCTCGTTCTCCATAGAAACCTACTGTTTGGAACGAGCAACTAGCTGCAACTTCCTGACTGACTGACTCCTTGACAATTCAAAAGTGTCTGTAAATGATTTATTTGAAATAAATGATCTGAGTTTGAGTTTGATGATGATGATTGACTAACTATATATTGATTTCAAAGCAACTAAAATCAAATTTTAGAGCAAATTGTTAATGAACTGGGTTTTCAGGGCTAAAATTATGTGGTCTTTTTAGAGAAGTTCTGCCTTGGAATCATTGGTTTGGTATGATCGGCGAAGATTTATATAAGTAGTAAATAATTTACCCAATTATTTACTACTTATATAAATCTTCGCTATCTCTATAGTCCTGTGTCTCTCGCCGGAACGCCCATACCGATCTGCTCCGACTTACGCTACCTCGGGTAGCTTGTCCAAGAAGATAGCGAAGTAGGCCAGGACGTAACGCACCGGTTCAACTCAGGATGGATGAAATGGCAGTAGGTCACAGAAACAACTTGCGACCAAGGAATGGCCCTCAAGTTAAAGGGAAAATTCTAGAAATTCGTGATAAGACCTGTCATACTATCATCATCTGTCTAGCCCTTTTCCCAACAAAATTGGGGTCGGCTTCCAGTCTATCCGGATGCAGCTGAATACCAGTGTTTTACATGGAGCGACTGCCTATCGGACCTCCACAACCCAGTTACTGGGTAACACGATACCCCTTGGTAAGACTGGTTGTCAGACTCTCTGGCTTCTGACTACCCATAACGACTGCCAAAGATCTACAAATGACAGCCGGGACCAACGGCTTTACGTACTTTCCGAGGCACGGAGGGAACTCGGTATGAAAGGGATGGTCACCCATCCACAGACCGACCGCGGCTAGCGTACCTTACCCTCTAACCGAAAGATCTGTACGGCTTTAACTTAGCCACGAGCTCCTCAAGTCCTGTCGTACTATATGGATCAAAATATTGTGTCGTGAAGAAGACTGATAAATAGGTAGAGGTAAATGTCTGGATGTGCTGGTCCAATAACAAAAATTGATTGAAAAATATAAATTAACGAAGCAACCTCTTGGCTAATCATTTTATAAGAACGTGTTCGCCTACTATATTTAATTAAACCATTATATTTTAATTAAACCATTATATCATCATCAGCCTGAAGACGTCCACTGTTGAACAAAGGCCTCCCCCATAAAGGAGGGGGGGGGGGGGGGGTGTTGCCATAATCCCCACGCTTGGCACGCGTCTTGGGCATCGCAGTGAAGTTGTTAAGTACACAGAAGCCGCTGCTGCCCGACTTCCGGATCTTCCTGTAGTTGCCTTCGACGACACCCTCGGGATGAAATGAGGAGGTGTCGTCGACAGCTCGGACACCCCACGGGCCATTATAAAAACCATTATATATTTAAACGATTTTAAATTTCCTTGGAGCATTGACATAGACAACTGTTTAAATTCGTAACCGAGTGATTTTATGGAAACGGCGGGTGTTGTGATCTTTCAACCAGTTAAAGAAACTTAGTTTCACCCCTTCTAGTTCTTCATTTTCGTTACCGTTCATAATATTTCAATATTTACCTGAAAAGCATATAACTTGTTGGTTCCTGCCAGTTGCATCAACACATCTTGCTCAAAGGACATGTATCCAGGGTGAGGACTTGTCTGGCCATTACCGCTGAAAAATAAATAGAACATTTTCAGGATTTTGTCATTATTTTTATGACCAAGTAGTAGTAGTATGGCGGCCTGGTGTCCGCAACTCCACGTCTCAGCGCGTATTTTGCGTACAGTTTTATGACCAAGTTTATACAACTAAAGAACAAAGGTATTAGTAGACATAAGTATTAAATAAAGCTAAAATAGTGTATTAATACTCTGCCGACCTTGCAACACTATGGTTTAAAAAGTGAGTGCAATATTGTGTCTTCGCTGCGTATAGTTGTGCCCTTATGTTTCTTCTGCTGCTGTTAACTTAACAACTAGTTAATTTATTTCTTCTTTTTTTTTTTTCTTCTTTTTTTTCGATTAAATAAAAAAAAACTCATTCATACACATGCCACTGTTCGGAAAAAAAGGTTACCTGTAGAATCCATCTTGTTTCCTCTGAAACGACTCAGCCATCGTTTGGAACACTTGTACCGAACACATGTACACTCCACAATTGATGAGTGTGGACACATAACTGTTCGGTTTCTCCACGTAGTGGGTGACCGACTTGGTGGCAGGTTCCCGCACCATGCAGCCGTAGTGGACTGATTGCTGGCGTGTCGCTTCTGTGCCCATTATTGTTACCTGTGAAAAATAACAACATCATAAAAAATACAGCCTTTTGTTGTCCAACTGAAGGGCAAAGGCCTCTTCTCACATAGGGAAGGCATGAGTACTGAGGGCTAATTCACGTAATTTTATGACGCGTCGATGAAGTTGTAGTGCAGTTGCAGTTAAGATAAAGTTTGAGTGATAAACGGTATTCTTGTAATCTTTGAACTGCGCGTGAACTGCACGTCAACTGTACGACAACCAAACTCTACCAAAATTACTTATGGTGTAGCCACATGACAGAAAAAAAATTACTTACTAAATAATTGAATAGAATCGATTACATTTCAATAAATATGACGTTATTATAATATTAAAATAATACCCCCAGTACAGATTTTAGAGCTTTTTAACTGTCATTTTGAGACGTCAATCGAATACTGATCATGTTGCGTTCCGAAGCACGCACCAAAGGCGCGCAACGGTAGATGCTGTTATTGCGCTCGTGTGACGCGAACTTGACGCGAGCGTGTCTGGCAGCGGTAGAGAATACGAAAAGCGTTATTTTGATCGAAACTTAACTGCACTGCAACAGCACTTCTTTAGTTACGTGAATTAGCCCCCTGATCACTAAGCTTGCTCAAAGCGGATTGGCGATTTTAGTTATATTAATTTTAAATCCAGGTTTCCTCACCATGTTTTCCTACACTGATGTCAGGAATGTCTTAAGATTAAACATAGAAAGTACATATGAATTTAAAAATAACATTGGTACTTGCTTGGTGCCGAATCTGTAACTTCAGGCATGACTGGCGTGTGCCAATGGCCCAATGGGCCATCTCAATAAAATACAAATATTGTAGCAATATGAAGTGAGCGAGCAGTTTATCTACTAAAGAAAGGCCAACTAGCAGCGATACGAAAGGTCATTAACCTAAAAAACAACTGTGGCGTTGACAATCTAATATTTATCTCTTTCCATCTTGTGCCTTTGTCGTAATGTCTCGTTCTCCCGGCAAAAACATGACAACGTTAAGACGGGTTCGCCAACATTCGGGCGGCCATTTTAGATTCATTCTGTTTCGGAACGCGCTCGTGGTGACACAAGTTAATTGTTAAAGTTTTGTTATTATTTTGTTGTTTATTTAATTATTGTTATTAGGTATATTTTGTTTTGTTGATCATTGTTTGTTTTTATTAAGAGTGGTAAATGATGGAGCCACAACCAAGTACGTCGAGAGATAAATCAACAGATTTTACTTCCCCAAAAAAGAAACGACCGAAGGTATGTATAGGAAACCTTTGGCAAGTGTGTTGCCATACACAGATTCAGAAAATTATTATTATGCGCGTTATTTAATTTAAATCTACATTATACAATAATTCAAATTATGATAAAATTTATAAAAATAGACTATCCTTTTGGTATTATTACAATTTGCCAGATAATTTTTAAAACTATATAAATCCAACTTTCAAAAAGTTACGCACCCCTGCTATTCCCAATGACCTTGCATGGGTTTTGTTTACATTTGGTGTCGCTTCTCGTTGGCCGTACTTTAGGTAAGTCATTCGCCGGTGTAGATCAGTTTCGCGTTTACGCTGCTAACATCGTTGTGCCTGGCTGTTCGAATTAAATAGACTTTGTTGCTGTAAAAGGTGTTTTGTTGTCCCATATCCCTTCAATACTTATTTATTTACTTATTAAATCGAAGCTATCTGGTGGTAGCCTACTGAGTATTATTTACAAAACAGCAACTCCACTTTCAAAATGGCGAAATTATACATTACTAGCTGACCCGACAGACGTTGTCCTGTCCCGATCTACCTACTTACCTGCCTATTTACCTACACCTACCCTACACCTACCCTGCACCTACCCTACACCTACCCTACACCTACCCTACACCTACCCTACACCTACTGACCTACCCTACACCTACCCTACACTTACCCTACACCTACCCTACACCTACCCTAGGGTAATTTTTTTTTATTTTTTTTCTTTGCTATAAACCTCACGGAGCCCGAGACCTTTCCAACGAATGCAAAACCGTGGAAATCGGTTCGTGCGTTCTGGAGTTATAGCGTCAGGAAGGAAAACCCGACTTATTTTTATATAATAGATGGGTGCCTGCATGGAAAAGTATTCTTTAAGTATAGGGTTGGATGTGAGCATAGTGGTTAAACATACCAAAGCATTTGTCCTCTCTTCATGGAAGTGCCTCAGCTCCTTGAGAGGGAAATCAGCACACACATCTCCGTTTAGTAAGAAGAACGCAGTCGGATTGCCAGCACGGACCTGATCCCTGAAGTGGTAGAGACCACCACCAGTGCCTAAGGGGGTGAACTCCTGTAAATACCTGTAATACATAGACAAAAATATTTAAGAAATATCATGAATGTATGACAGCCTAGGGTATCATCATCAGCCGGAAGGGGTTTCTATATTGAACAAAGGCCAAATTGTGTTGCCATAACCCCCATGCTTGGGAGGCATCTTGGTGCATGAAGTTGTTAAGTTCTACATCATGCTTGGGATGAAATGGGTTGGTGCTATCCTGGCCCGAACACCCTACAGGCAACAACAGGGTATATTAGTCATCTGCCTAGCCTTTTCCCAACTATATTGGGGTCGGCTTCCAGTCTAACCAGATGCAGCTGAATACCAGTGTTTTACATGGAGCAACTGCCTATCGGACTTCCACAACCCAGTTACTGACTAACACGATACCCCTTGGTAAGTCTGGTCGTCACTTGTCAGACTTTCTGGCTTCTGACTACCCATAACGACTGCAAAAGATCTACAAATGACAGCCGGGACCAATGGCTCTATGTGCTTTTCGAGGCACGGAGGGAACTCGCTATGAAAGGGATGGTTACCCATCTAGAGACCGACCGCGGCTAGCGTAGCTTAACCTTTGACCGATCAATCTGTACGGCTTTAACTTAGCCACGAGCTAACAGGGTATATGAGTAACAAAATTGAGTGCAGCTCCTAGTAATACTTATAAACAAAATAAAAAAAATATAATACCACTCTATTATTGTCCTTTTGCAGAGCAAAGGCCTCCTCTAAAACTCCGGCCAGACTGTTGTAAACAAGCCCTCCACATCGGTCTCCACCAAACACTTGTTTGCAACAAAAATTCGTTTGACCTTCAACAACCTCTGTGGATACCGCCGTTGTAAACAAAGAGTCGACAACACACTGAGGTGGGAGCCTTGTTGTAAACCAGTGTGGACGTAAACACCAACCGTGGGCTCCACAAGCCTTCCACCAAGGTGAGCCCTGTTGGAAGCTTGTTTATAACAGTCTGTCCCGGCCTTAATACAGAAAAGACACAAGCATTGATCACCACTCTTGCTCAAGACAGATTGGTGATTATTATTATTTAATATTATTTTCAACACACTTGCTCATAAAATGGCTATAATTTCACCGCAATTAGGCACATAATGACACCTGTAATCAAACTATGACTTTTTCATTGCTATTATTCACAAGTGTACTGTCTGTACTGTACTGTCCCACTGCAGGGCAAAGGCCTCCCTCGATTCCTTCCATTGGTCTCGACTTTTAGCTATTTCTTGCCAATTCTTAAGGAAGATATCCAAGTCATCCCGCCATCTATTACGTAGTCTACCGCGGCCCCGTCTCGTCATTTCAGGGCACCAATTTAGGGATTTACGGGCCCATAGGTCGTTCGGCATGCGGCAGACATGTCCAGCCCAGTCCCATTTAAGCTGGGCAGCCTTTTGAGCTACGTCAACGATCTGTGTTTTGGAGCGCAGTATGGTATTACGAATGCGGTCGGTTAATTTGGTGATATGAAACATATTAATATGTCCAGGTTTTCTCACAATGTTCTCCTTTACTGATATCAGTGATGTCCAAGATAAATTTAGAAACTACAAATGAAATTGAAAAAGTCACATTGCATGCTATTTGCTTGTGCCTGGTTGCAAATCGACAACCTCTTGCATGAGACGTGGTAGCTTTAACCAGTGGGTAATCACAAAAAGTCCTCCAATATCATTAAAAAATCAATACATTGTAGACTAACAGTAGTCCACTGTTGACATCAATCCATTAACAGAAAATTCTAATATCTTAAAAAAAATACTCATTTACATGCTTTGAACAAATATAATGGTGCCAATTCTGTTGTGCACAAACTAATTTTAAGCTATTTATATCTCTTTCTCCCCAATAAAACAAGAAAGAGACATAAATTAATAAGAGCTGTCAATTTAAGTTAATCTAAAATGTTCATACAATTAAAGTTGTCATTTCAGAATGTATTGATCAAAAACACTGCAAAGTTCAATGGAAAAACTAATTTGACATCTCTAACTTAGTCCTTGTCTGTCGCCGTCCTTTTCTTCAGCTGCCTGGTAGTAAGAGATGCCAAATGTCTAATTTTAATTTAGTTTATGAACAAGGGAATCGGCTCCATTGTCACTTTTAACATGTCAAAGAATTTGCCGGTAATGATTCAGCAGAATTAAAATATTATAGGCAATCGACATTGAACTATATGCTTCATACTAAGGTTTAAATCAGAATACATTCGCCAACCCAAGTCAAGGTACCAGACCAATTGTCCAAGAATGGTTAAAATACTAAATTACAGACACATACATTTATTTACCTAATAATAACATGATATTCCTTCTGCATATCATTGACAAACTGTGCCATAGTGTTGGTAGGGTATGCTCCAATGATGAGGATTTCTTTGCAGGTCTCAAGCTTGACGCAGGCTTCCACATGGTGCTGGATCAGAGGCAGCCCTGCTATAGGGAACAGGGGCTTGGGTGTATCTAGGGAAAGCGGCCGGAAACGGGTGCCTGAAAACATAAGAATGCGATTGGTAGTAGATAGATAGAGATTCTATCATTTAGTTTTCAATTTCTTTCAAAGTCAAATCATTTATTATAATTACTTAAACCCATTTTTAAATTTTTAAACCACGAAAGCTCCTCGACTCACAACTCAATCGAGGTTAAATAAAAGTAGGACATTTTAAATAACCCCTTAATCCATTTGAATTAATAATCATGTACTGAACTGGCACTTTTAAACATCATTTACAAGGTAAAAATAGAATTTAATCTAGTTGCTATGGGATTGAGATTGGTTATTGATTGAGTCTAGTTTATACACTTATTTTCTTTTTCTTCTTTACTGTTTTCCCACAATACAACATTCACAAACTTCCCCTTAGAACATACATCTGGGAAAAATACAGAGAGAAAAAGTTCAACATATCTTCATTTTGTGATTTTTGAGGAAGAGATCACAATTTAGCCATACCAATTAACAAAAAAAGTTTATAGTTGTAGTTTGAAAAAAGAACTGATATTAACATTTATGTGGTTTGTGTGTGTTTAGGAATAATAATAGGAAAAACGGAGAATCGGAGATTTACAATAGAGTTTCTGCTGCAGCAACCAGACTTATTTCTGCCACTTATTAATTGTATAGTTGTTATTATTGATTCTTGTCTAACTTAATTGAAATGACATCATATCTACGTATTAATAGAACTACTATTTAAAAGAATTACAATCAAAATGCAATATACAGTGAAAACAGACGATTTTTGTAATGTTATTTACATAACCTTCACTCTTTACAAAATCCATTACTAAAGATTGTACGGCACTTTAAATTACCTTATAGTATGACTAATTAAACATAACTATTTTCTATATATAATTTAATTAGCTAGTACACGTATTTATATGTTTTATTGAACTAGATTGATAAGAATGCCGGTGACGTCGGCGGATGTAAGACTTAGCAAGAATTCTTACCTTTTTGCGGACCCCCAATAAGAATGACGGCTTTCAGCATTATTTACACTTTTACGGTTCGAAAATTGAAGACGAAACACTTTACAGCTTAGCTGAAATGAATTATTTATACGTTTACAACAAACCAGTTTTAGGCGTACACAAAAACATTAAACACGTCACGTCAGTTTTCCAATAATGACAACGAACTTGTCAAGTAATCTAGTTGTCAACTCAAAGTCAAAAGTAAAATCACTGAAATGTCAAAGTCAATTGACAGTATTACCAAGCTGGAGGAACGTAGTATTTGAGTTAAAAAAAGTTTTTTTCGTAATTTACTCTTATTTCGCAGTTTTCTGAATAAAAGGATCATGGTAGGATTTGTACAAAAATAATAAAGATGTATACAGAAGTTGAAATTCTAATTCCTATACTCCTGGGTAGGTACCTAAAGAGTATTTTCAGGCGTTTACAATATATTAGAACCACCGCAAAAAAAAAAATGGAAACTTCGTTAAAATAGTTTAACGAAGTTTTCACTTGGTCATCGGTCCATCTTGTGGGACGCCTTCTAGAATCACTCCGCGTACGCCACTCCAGAACCTTTCAGCCACATCATAGTATCCATTTAACCGAATTGCAGAGCAAAACAGATGAATCCTTTATGAATAGCAATGGTTGTTAGAAATAGAACGCAATAATCGCACAGTACACAACGAACATGCAAACATAGCCTGTGTCGGGAACTGCAATGAAATCAAAGAGTACTATTATATGTAATAATGAAAATAAATTAAACCTGACAAGACACCAAAGTCAGTCGTGCAAGTAGGGATGTGAATAGAGATCAAGCTCAATAAATCGATTATTGAACATCGAACAAATCAACCGTAGAACCAATTTTTTTACTCAATATCTTATTTTAGTACAGAATGGTATTATGGTAGTATAATGGTATTAGCCAGTATAAGTGCATGAAACCTTCCCCTTTTACAACAAAAATGACAAAACGACCACTGTTTAGTTCAAAAAAAGTCTTAACAGTAACATAACTATAGTAGTAGTAGTGTGACGGGCTGGTGTCCGCAACTCCACGTCTCAGCGCGTATTTTGCGTACTAAAATAACTATAATATATTATTTTACATATTATTAATTAAACACATTTAAAAAATATGGTAAAATAACATATCAATTTAAATCTCGGTTTTTCAAGCATTGACTCAAATCGGTTGAATTATTGATGTTTTGAAGAATATTGCTGCCCCTTCCCTACACTGGTGTCTATCACTAATGTCAAATGCATTGTCAAAGAAATAACACTCGTTTATACGCAATAATAATTTTAAAAAATGTGGTGATGGATTCGGTGTTATAATTTACAGGCACGTATCAATAAAACTTAATTATAATCAAAACATGGATTCATATTCCTTGTCACTAAAATTCACTTGACCGAAAATAACTCGTTCTTAGTTTATTATTCCCGTATTATGTGTAGATATATTTGTAGTTACCAGATGATTATGGATACAATGGAACGACTAAATCCGGAAAATGTATACTTAAATGAGAAAAGCGGAAACTAAGAACACACTGTTTATTTAGATATTTTAACCTAGGCTTTAATCAGAATAATATAACCATGACAAATTGAATCTTTATTTTTAAATCTTATGTGTAAAAACTATAATCCTGCACATTTTCCCGAACTCGGGGGCAGGAACTGGTCATGTCCTTTCTTTTTTCATACAAATGAATGGATCTCGCCATGATTCTTTGCAAATTATTATTTGTGATTTTAACTTTCATTTTTATTTTAATTTGATATAATATTAATTTTATTTCCTTCTTGTGTGTGATCAATCTGAAGTAAATAATATTTAATTAATCATCTTACATAATATGTATATAATTAATTTTATTTTTGAAATTTAACCTACCCCCAACAGAGGAGAAGATGGAGGGACGCGTTGGATGGCTTCATCAGAAATTGGAGAGATAAAGCACAACATCGAGAGAAATTGAAGGACCACTCCTGGCAGGACCACTCCTGGGCCGAGACCCTCCCTGCCCTGGGTGAGCCAGGGCCTCTGCCCAGGAGTGGGTGAGAAATGGCTAGTAAGAAAAGACAAAAAACCGGGCAAGTGCTAGTCGGACTCGCTCACCGAGGGTTGATCCGTACAGTAGATACATAGCCATACTAATACTTTAATACTAACATTGCTGTGTGGTGCCGGCCGCGAATAGCGCCACCCCATTTCTAAAAGCGACAGAGGGAAATTGACCAGAGGATGGGCAGCAACATGCTTCTGAGTACCTATCTTAACACCTACTGCGATCGCCAATATGCATCGGCCAAGCATGGCTATTACGGCTGAACTCCCCCTTGGGGGAGACCTGTACCCAGCAGTGGGCGTTTAAAGGTAGACATGATGATCCATCCCAATATTAAAATGATATCATTTATAAATGATAAAGTAACTCTGTCTGTTACGCTTCCACGATGAAACGGCCGAACCGATTTTGATGAAATTTGGTATGAAAATAGCTTGAACCCTGAGAAAGCACATAGGGTACTTTTTAATCCGGGACTTCGTCTGCAGCTGCGATAACCGACATTGACACGGACCAAATCACAGACAAAAGCTCGTTATAAAGAATATATTTTTTATGATTTAATTACAAATGTATAGTTTTCCCTGTATTTATAGTATAAGACGATATTACTTGCCAAATTTTATAGTTCTAGATCAACGGAAAGTACCCTTTAAATTATGATTCCCTGGAGAGTGTCGAAAAAAGATACTTACGGCCGTTTATGTCACATAAAACGTACATTTCGACACTCTCCAAGGAATTTGATTCCCTGGAGAGTGTCGAAATGCACGTTAACTTAGAAGTTTGATTTTTTCACAGCTTCAAGGGACCGTGGACCTAAGTATATGGTTAAACCTAAGTATATAATTTCAACTCGATACCTCTACGCGTTCCCGAGATAAAGGGTCTTGACAGACAGACGGACAGACAGAGAGACAGACAGACAGACAGACGGACAACAAACGGCGGGTTCCGTTTTTGCCTTTTGAGTTACAGAACCCTAAAAAGAAACCAGACTGACTTATCTTGGCAGCTGCCAACGAAAAATAAGTCCATAAGTTGGATATGGCTAAACCAGCCAAGGTCTCTACGGGACCTAGGGGAAAGGTGTACGAGATGATCCGTTGAGGTAAGATGATCCTGTTCAATTACGATGAAACTACTAATCCCTGAAATGGTTTTCTTCGATAAAATGTAGCCCTCAACACCCTCCCGCGGGGGAATTCGTTCACAATGATCTGATGAGTGGCGTGTGATTTTCGGTTTTATAAATTGTGTGGTGTTGATCATAAATAAGGTTTACGTTAAGCTAAGGTAACTCTTACTGTAGGCAATCAATTGTAACAACTTTTGTATTTGCAGACTTCTGCAATTACATATTTTGTTTTTTGATGTCGTGGTCAGTGTAGAAAGCGTATAGGATAAGGTCATCGAACAAAGATTTAGAAACTTGGGTTTGGGGCAAGATGATCCGTGGGGATCGTCTTGTACAGACACAATCGGTCGATACAGATTATAATTCATCCCACCCACACGCACGAAACGTTTTGGGAATACATTCATTGCGCGTACTGGTAATGAGTGGAATTCCCTGCCTGAGTCTGTGTTTTCTGATAGCTACAACCTGGGAGTCTTTAAGTCAAGAGTGAATAGGTTACTTCTAGGCAAGCGTGCTCCATCTTAGACCGCATCATCGCTTCCCATCAGGTGAGATAGTGGTCAAACGTTTGCCTATCAATAGTAAAAAAAAAAAAAAAAAATTAACTTACTTCATCTAACTTCATCATGATCACCAATCTGCCTATTGCCGTTTAGGTACTGCTGAACGTAGGCCTCCTCATTAACTTACTTACTTATTTTATATTAAAAGCTTTTAACTTACATAACTCACAATTTGGAGAAAATAGTGATTGATTAACACTTGTTTTACCTTTACTCCTTTTTATTGATTTTGATAAAAAATAATTGAAAACTTAAAAAGATACAAAATGTTTCCTTCGTTTGTTATAGACTAAGCCGCGTAAATACCAAGAAAAAATAGAAGACTATTTAGAAGTCTTCTTTAGTTTAGGTCTACACGTGTAAGAAACAAACTATATAAAAGCTATTTCTCGAACTTCAATACGTGCTTAACTTAAGATTACCTCTATATATAATTGGAAACCCTAACTAGTTGTTGTTGTCATCAAATCACAGGAAAATCCAGAACAATTCCTAAATGAGGGTTAGGGGATACCGCGAATCATCTTGTCCACACCCCAGGGATCACCCTACCAAAGGATCATCTTGGACACCGGGGTGTCCAAGATGATCCTTTGGTAGGGTTTCAAAAAAGTTAAAATATTCTAATGAAGAATTAATAAATTTACTACTTTGAGTATATACTCAAAGTAGTAAATTTATTAATTTTAATTTTAATTTTTTTTTTTTTTTTTTTGGAAAATTTATCTATCTTGCTATTGGTATCAATAGCTAGATAGATACATTTTCCATCAGTAAACGTTTTTATGTCTTGAGTGATTTGAATATCCTTTAAATTATTATCATTCTCCCTTAGGGGGATCGTCTCGTACATCTCTCCCCTACCTATCTAGAGATAGGGGTACTGGCTTGTGTATTCCTGGCAGAGACGGCCTTAACCGTTGCTAGGTTATAGGTAGGTAGCAGATCTTTGCGAGGCCCTTTTTGCCATGTATGTGGATCGAAAGAAAGTAGGTACCTATTTAGAATGCTACAAACCACTAAAAATGCAAGAGTTTTCTTAAAAAAAATGGTGAGTTGAAAAACAATATTAAACGATTTGTAAAAGTATTAATGACGATAAACTAAAGTATAGACAGCGTCATCAGCTGGGTACCCTAACCTAACGCATTACAATTCCTTCGAAAAGGTAGTAACCAGTTTTTTTTTTAATTCTTCTTTTTTTAATTTCAATTTGTCGTGTCGTGACTCACATACACAAACAGCCAGAAACAACCAGTTAATGACACTGTGTCCCTACATCGTTGTTGCGCGAGACCCCTAGCAAGTAGGTACTTACCTATGCTACCCTTTACGGCGCGCGGCGGTCTCTTCTTACTGGCTTCACTGTATAGGATAGTAGCACTAATACTTATACTGTGGTATAGGTACTTATTCGAACATCTTTTTACCTACCTACCTACACTTCGCACGTAAAAAGATGAGCGCGTCTAAGAAAAAGAGGACAAAGGATTTTCTTGTAGGAAAAATAATAGCATGTAAACTTCGTAATTTCACGATAAATACAGAACAAAGTAAACTAGGTATTTACTTACTTAATTAAAATCAACACTAAAATGCAGTTATTTTAACAATATAGGAGTAGGTATATCCTAATAACAACAACAAACTATATAATTATTTAATTGTGTAGATATTATTAAAAAATGCGTATTTTCCCAAATTTCATCCATACATTTCTGGAAGTACCTAGGTACCTAAATCTGTCTAAAAATTGTTCAGTAAACACGAATCATATTTGCCCTTGCCGCACCTAGATTACTAAGTACCTATTATCCTAGGTATATTCCGGCAGATATTACGAATAAACATATTTCAACCATTGTAGGCGTAATCCTATGAACCTTGGTTGCTACGGACAACCAGATTAATATAAGCCCTGAATATTAATGGTATGGATTTCAAAACACGATGAAAGGTAGTAAACATCTTCAGACTTATGTTTCCCAATTGGAAATCTTGTTGAGGATTGAGGTATCGTCAGTTTATGGGCCAAGGAGTATGAGTAGAAGCATAAGTATAGTAGGTGAAATCAAATCAAATCTCTTCGTTGCATTAATGTGTGAACATTTAGTTGTTATAAGTAGGTAAGTTCCAACATGTAAGGTCAATCAATGTCGAAATTCGCCAAATAACTAAGGTCAGCAACATATAGCTCTCAGAATTTATGCAAGTTGGAGTGGCAATGGGCAGGCCACATCGCTCGAAGAACCGATAACCGATAGAAAGGTTTTCAAGTGGCGACCACGAACTGGAAGACGCAGCGTTGGTAGGCCTCCCATCAGATGGACCGACGACATCGTCAAGGTCGCGGGTAACCGGTGGATGCAAGCGGCAGGTTGCCGCTCGTTGTGACGTTCTATGGTGGAGGCCTTTGTTCAACAGTGGACGTCTTTCGGCTGATGATGATGATCAATAAGGATTTTAATGATGATGCAGGTCCGCAGGAGATATTATATAAGAGAAAAAAGTGTGTGCACAAACACAGGAGCACATGCTTCGCACTCATAGTCTGACATAGGAGAGACAGGTCAGGCGCCGGGCCAACGGCTTCACTTGTTTTCCGATGCTCGAGAGTGTCACACCACCATCTTCGAAAAGCGAAATCTATTTAATACCTTTAAACGAGCAATTATATATAATCTGAATCTCAGAAACGGCTCCAACGATTTTCATGAAATTTAGTATGCAAGGGGTTTCGGGGGCGATAAATCGATCTAGCTAGATTTTGTTAAAGAAACACGAAAAGCTTGGTCGCCCAAATATCTATCTAATACCTTTAAACGAGCAATTCTTGTATAATTATACATAATCTGAATCTCGGAAACGGCTCCAACGCTTTTCATGAAATTTTGTACGCAGGGGGTTTCGGCGGCGATAATCTAATACCTAAACGAGAAATTTTTGTATATATATAATTTGAATCTCGGAAACGGTTCTTATCTGACGGAGTTATGCCCGAACATATACCTAAAAAAAAAAACAATCGAATTGATAACCGCCTCCTTTTTGAAGTCGGTTACAAATTGATTCTAATTGCGTAATGATACAATAAAGGCGTCACAAAGGCGAAAATACTATAATATTTTATGTTAAGACAAAATATCGCTCACTATACAGTTTGTATGAACTATCAAAAACGGCTAAGATACTATTAGGTCCTTACATATGAAATTGCCGATACTTAATACTGGCAACTTTGAAATCAAATATTTTGTGTTTGTTTAGGAATTCCAAATTCAAAATTATTTCAAAATAAAGACTAAAGAATATTGTTTTAAAATTCGTGTTTCATTTGTTTTATCGTCATTTGTTTGGGCTTGAAAATTGCTATTGCAACAACAATGGAGGAATTAAAAATTCGCGATATTTACGAATATGAGTTCTACCGTGGCACCAGTGCAGCAGAAACGGCTCGAAGGATTAACGACGTGTACGGGCCAAGCACCGCTAACGAACGAACGGTGCGTTTTTGGTTTCAACGTTTCCGTTCTGGAAATTTTGATTTACAAAGTGAGCCTCGTGGACGACCGGATACTCAAGTGAATAATGAAGAATTAAAGGCGATAGTTGAAGCGGATCCATCTCAAACCACTTCTGAATTAGCAGCAGCCTTTGGAGTAAGTGACAAAACAATCACTATCCATTTGCGTCAAATTGGAAAAGCAAAAAAAAAAGCTCGAAAAGTGGGTACCGTACCAATTGACTGAAACACACCAACAAACACGCGTCGGTTGCTGCGCTTCCTTGCTCAATCGTCACAATAATCAGGGAATTTTAAATCGTATTGTCACTTGTGATGAGAAGTGGATCGTGTACGATAATCGCAAGCGATCATCATAATGGCTTAACCCTGGAAAGCCGGCAAAACCTTGCCCCAAGCGAAAACTGACCAAAAAGAAGATTCTAGTTAGTGTTTGGTGGTCCTGTGCTGGTGTCATCCACTACAGCTTCATGAGATCAGGCCAAACGATTACTGCAGACATGTATTGTCAACAGTTACAAACAATGATGGAAAAGCTCACCATTAAACAACCGAGATTGGTCAATTGCTCTAGCCCATTGCTCCTTCAGGATAACGCTCGACCACATACTGCACATCAGACGGTCGCCAAGTTAGAGGAGCTGCGACTGGAAACTCTGCGTCACCCACCATACTCTCCAGATCTTGCCCCAAACGATTACCATTTATTCCGAAATTTGGACAACTTTTTACAAGGAAAAAAAATCAATTCTGATGAGGCAGTTTAAACAGCCTTCAAGCAGTTCATCGATTCTCGCTCCCTGGATTTTTTTACCAAAGGGATCAATGAGCTCCCGATAAAATGGCGAAAGTGTATCGATAACAATGGTACATACTTCGATTGACTAAATATATAATTTCTTTTAAAAATGTTATTTTTAATTTTTTGATACCGAGCGGCAATTTCATATGTAAAGACCTAATATAATATGTCATCTTAAGCCAAAATGTATAGTGAGCGATATTTTACCTTAAGTTAAAATATTATAGTCTCTTCGCCGTTCGTGACGCCCTTTAGACTATCGAGGGTTTTTTCATAACATTTCACAACAATCAATACCTACTTCGTCTAGAAGCCTAAGCGTACGGATTACCTACGTCATTGGCCCCAGAATCCGTGCTCGCAAGAACCATTAAAAAAGGTCTATATTCAACAGGGCTTCATCCAAAAACAGCTGCCAAAAGTAAACAAAGAGTACCCTTGACATTTGCCAAACATAACCATCCAATGAAGACCCATAATAATTTATGCAGGTACCCATTAGAGAGCAATTTAGTGGTACAGGCGGAGCAGGGAGGGTCGACTTAAAGTGGTCGGTAAGTGGCACTGCCGTTTGCTAATTTGATTGTGGCCTGGACGCTTCGGAATCATGTTTGCCTGGTACGTTTAGTTAATAAGTGAACTAATATTGAGTCATAGCCTAGGATGCTGTATTATGACTGCTGTTTATTTTAACGGTGTTTCTAGAATGGGTAGGTAGGTAACTCTTTTGTTTTCGGGGGGAAACCTTCAAAACGCGCCCGGTCTTTGTGGATAAAACCGGGAAGTGTGGGATCCTCATTAAAACCACTCCAATAGTCTCCATCATCACATGGAAAGGGGTCCGTTTCCTATTAAGAGGCCACACCAGAACCCTCTCTGTGCAGCACCTGTTAATTAAGGCACATCCCTGCAGATACTGTTTTTTTTTCTTGCTAAGTGACTAGTAGTAATAGTTGCATTTATATTAAATTTTCAATGGACTTAATATCAACCCATTAGAATTTCATAAATTTTATTATATTCTTCAATAATTTGTATGCCCAAGTGGCTGATCATGGAATGAACATTATATAATTATGTTATTAAACACCTGTATGTAACCCATGTATCACAAATAAACGATTTGATTTGATTTGAAGTCTCACTATGAACACAGGTCTAAAAGTACTAGGTATAGTTTTCAGTGTCGTTGTGTCATTCTTTAAGTTGACCAACACCGACTGATTGGTTATAATATAGGTTACAGTATTTTTTTATCTCCCAACCTCTACAACTTACTTTCCTTTGCTTGTTTGCTAATTTTCGTAGTTCTAAAAGTACCCATAAATTTCTATGGAGCACGAGGCTCCTATCTTTGCGTTCTAATTTACACGAAACTCACCAATCTTCTTTATTTTCCATACTCAGTATATTTTAAGTACACATGACTTTTGATTTTGACTTCCATCCGTCTTGCAACCCCCTTTATATCAATCCACTCTAAAACTAATCCCAAAACCGATGACTTTCAAGTTTCTATCCTTTACAAAGATTAATAACGTTCAAAGTTCAAACCACGAAGTAATAGGTACTCTTCGTGGTTCAAACTAATATTTAATGGTAGGAACGACTTAGTGACCAAATTGTGGCATGTAAATAGAGCAGTGACTTTAACTCTGGTATCGTAAATGGATGTCCCCTGTTTATGTAATGCGCTTGTATTGTAGCTTGGCGTGAACTGTCAAAGAAATTAATGGTGTGTCATTGTTAGGCTTGCTGCAAACTGGGCTGCAGATATGTGGAACTTTGTAGTCACTTTGCTATATCCAACGACTTGAAATTAGTTTAGTGTTCCATAATTTTTGAACAGATTTTAAAAATAAACTTGTTCTAGTATATCTTTATTTAACACTTAAGATGTTTTAGAGGCTACTTAAGAGCTTGTTTTGCCACTTTCGAGAGGCTACTTATGGGCTTAATTTATCACCTTCACCTTCAAATTTATATTTTTGATTAATAAATATAGGTAGATCATTTCATACAAATTCTTTTCCATTTTGATGTGAAAAAATGTTATTCTGGTTGTTGTTTCAAGTGTATTATTAAAAAAATATTTGTTTTAACTTATAGCAGAATTATTGTATAAAAAATGGCGCGCCGTTATAAACATTTTTTGATGTTTCACATCTGTCAGGCATCCCGTTACGGCTTATTTTTTTAATGTACCTACTATATAGTATAATATCTGGTGAATAGTGTCTGTTGAGATGTAGTGAAACAGGCCCTTAATGTCTCAAAGGTAAGTAATGCATCAACTGGGTGTTATTTGGCTATCAGTAACGCTATTCTGTAAGTCAGTGTTCACTTCTATTTCCGTGGTGAAAACGCATGTATTAGGAATTCTATAACTCAATGAAAACTACGCTAGCGCTACGAAGTGAGCACATAGGTAAAGCGAACTATTTTTACGTTACTATATTAATTTAGGGAATTAATAATTTAAAATAATTTTCACTTAGGCTAAGTTAAATCGGACTGCTCTATAGAAACTTTCTTGCTGCTTACAGACTGAATAATATGAATACAAATCCGATGTGACATTATTACAAAAATATAGCAATATTTTTCTTCCACTAACCAAACAAAAATACATCTCAATAAAAAAAGCAACAGTGAAACATGATATAAATCAAAGCGTCGTGTCTGGTCTACGTCTAGACTAGCTAGACAACTATTTAGTCTAGACAGAAATAGTCAAAGCATAGAGAAGGGTTCATTACTATATTTACGTTTAGATGTTGTTTGTTTGCAGCTACAAACTACAGGTAAAATTTATAAATTGTGCGTGTAAGTGTTATGGTTTGAAAACACTTCGTCTTCGATCTTTTTGAAACAAATGTGACCTCGACAAAAATGTGTTTAACAATGAAGTTCTTTAAAACCTAGATTCAATAATATGACTGTATATACTTAGTCTGGCCATGAATACTGTTACAATTAAAAATAAGAAAGATATTGCATTTGAATTTGGAATCTGTCATTTTTATACGATTGTTCATTGGGACTAATTTTGGCGCCAATACATTGTACAATATTTTGCGATATTAAAATCGAGTGGGGTGAGAAAGAGAACCGAATCGCTGTGATTGCATTACACAAAATTGGTATGAAGACAATTGCAATTTTTAAAACTCTCCATACGCTTGGTATTAGTCAAATGTTTGTGTACCGGGCTATTAATAGGTACAATGAGACCTCCTCTGTTTGTGACAGAAAAAAATCTGGCCGTCCACGTAGTGTTCGTACGAAAAAGGTGGTCAAAGCAGTAAGAGAAAGAATTGGAAGAAATCCTGTCCGACAGCAAAAGATTTTATCTCGGGAGATGAAGATAGCACCCAGAACCATGTCGCATATTTTAAAAGATGACTTAGTACTTGCAGCCTATTAGAGACGCACTGGTCATTGTTTAACTGATAATTTAAAAAAGAATAGGATGGTAAAATCGAAACAACTACTGAAGCGGTACGCAAAGGGAGGTCACAGAAAAATTTTGTTTACGGATGAGAAAATCTTTACAATTGAGCAACATTTTAACAAACAAAATGACCGTATTTATGCTCAAAGCTCTAAGGAAGCTTCCCAATTAGTCGGCAGAGTGCAACGTGGGCATTATCCGACTTCAGTGATGGTTTGGTGGGGTGTTAGCTATGAAGGAGTGACTGAGCCTTATTTTTGTGAAAAAGGTATCAAAACATCGGCACAAGTGTATCAAGATACCATTCTTGAAAAGGTAGTTAAGCCCCTTAACAACACCATGTTCAATAACCAAATATGGTCCTTCCAACAAGATTCGGCGCCGGGTCATAAAGCTCGGTCCATGCAGTCTTGGTTGGAAGTGAACGTTTCGGACTTCATCAGAGCTGAAGACTGGCCGTAGTGTAGTCCCGATCTTAATTCACTGGTATGATTTATGGTCAGTTTTAGAGAGTACGGTTTGCTCTAAACACCATGATAATTTGGAGTCCCTAAAACAGTCCATACGATTGGCAGTGAAGAATTTTCCCATGGAAAGAGTGCGTGCTTCTATTGATAACTGGCCTCAACGTTTAAAGGACTATATTGCAGCCAATGGAGACAACTTCGAATAAGCTTTTTTTATATTTTAAATTATTTTATATTTATGTACTAAACTAAGACACTGTAAAAGTAATAAATATTATTTGCAATAAAAAAAATATTTTTTTTCTTCGTGACAATATTTATGGCAAGACTAGGTAAATGCCCAGTCGAAAAAGCTGTTTGGTAAACAGGTAAAAATATTAAATTTGTCTACTACACTGTCAATATTCATTTTTTAACCGACGAAAAGGAAGAGCTTATCATGTCGATATTTTCATAATTGTATTTTTATTTTGTGTTTAGGTGTACGTAAAAACTTAACCAGCAGTGCAATTCTGTAAGAAGTCACCCGCGGTTTCACTTAGTCGATTTCGAAAAGGGTTACGTTAAAATAGTTCGCTCCACTTAGCGTAGTTTTCATCGAGTTACAGAATACCTAATACAGTTTTCACCGCGGAATCAGGAGTGAGCACTGAAGTAAGTTCTTACAGAATAGCATTGCTGATCTGGTTATTCATGTACGTGAGTTTATATGTTTGGTAACGCACCAGTGGCATAGCTACCGGAGCGCTAGACGGGGCGGTGCCCCGGGGCCCCCAAACTCAGTTGGCCCCTCGAACTCTAACTTACAAACTATAAATTGAACTAGTGAAAATTTCTCCCACATCTATACTAATATTATAATTACGCACCCACAACTCCCTCTGCACAGGAGAAATTCCTAGAGTGAGGCAACGTTTTCTTTAAATAAAAGATTATAAATATACAGCATAAGTCTGAGAGTGGTGTAAAACTTAAAACACGGTTTTAAAATAGCTGCCTATATACCAAATACCTACCATACTAAACTACTTATTTTTTCCTTCGATTTCCAAGATATTTCAGCTATGAATGATTAGGTAGTTAATACGAGAAGCTCGTTAAGTAAATGGATTTTGTTAAGAAAATTGCGTCCCGATTAACTTGTTGGATTTTATTGCTGTCCGAGAAAAACAACTTCAGTGGCTACGTTTGTTGACATCCTAACGTGACTTGGCTAAAACCCATGAAATGGATAGTCACATTATAAATGGATTATATAATTCATTCATTATAAAATTAAGTTTAGCTTTATAATAAGAAGGTATTTTATTTAATGAAGCATGTTTCTTAAATAGATAACCATAGGCACAAAAGAAGGAAAGACGGGATTTTTTTAAACGGATTAAGTACCTATTGTAAGGGATGAAAATAACACAGTGCCAGAAACGTAGAACACCTGAACTCATGTTTTTATATGTTCATCATCATCACCAAATGCCTCCCCTAATAGAAAGCCACATCTAGCGGCAACCTGCCGCTTGCATCAACGCGAGTCTGGTCGGTTCGCCTGCATTGGAACAACTATTTCGACCCATCATCATCATCATTTCAGCCGAAAGACGTCCACTGCTGGACATAGGCCTCCCCCAAGTGTCGCCACATTGACCGGTCTCGTGCGACTCACATCCAGTGGATCCCCACAACCTTTACCAGGTCGCCACTCTAGAACTTTTCGGCCTATCCGTTATGCGAGCAATTACACTGGCGACAAACACTGGTCATATACTTTCGTTTTGAGACACTGCTGTAAGTTGGACGAGAAGATACAACGCAACTTCCCAAACGCTGCCCAGCCGAGTCGGGTTCGACGATTGACCTTTTTCTCAAAGTTAGACCTACATAACTGGACCGTTTGTCCCAGGTGGACATAATCGTCTACAACTTCGAGTGTAGAGTCTACAACTTCGAGTGTATATTCTCCGATCTTGATAGGAGTGGGTGGGCATTCAACATGACCTTGGTTTTGTCCATGTTCATTTTAAGACCCACTCTTTCGAAAGCTCTACTGAGGTCATCGAGCATTGTACTGAGGTCCTCCATGGTTTCAGCCATGACCACTATATTGTCGGCAAACTGAAGATGAGAGATGTACTCGCCGTTGACGTTGATGCCTAGTCCGCTCCAGTCCAGAAACTTGAAGACATCCTCCAATGCAGCGGTGAACAGTTTCGGAGATATGACGTCTCCCTGTCTCTCACCTCGCTGCAGAAGGATAGGTTCCGAGGTCTGTTCCTGAAGTCGGACTGACATGGTGGCGTTTTTGTATAAACTCTTCAACACCTCGATATACCGATAGTCGATTTGGCACTGTTGGAGAGACTGGTAGTACAGCCCAAGTCTCGATCGAATCAAATGCTTTCTCGTAGTCCACAAACGCTAAACAGAGAGGCAGGTTATACTTTTCGGTCTTCTGCATAACCTGCCGCAGCGTATGTATGTGCTAAAACCTTTTCGGAAACCGGCTTGTTCGGGAGGCTGGAAGTCGTCAAACATGCGCGCGAGACGTTTCGTGATGACTCTTGAAAACCACTTGTAGACATGGCTCAGAAGTGAGATGGGCCTATAGTTCTTCAGCCGGGCATTGTCGCCCTTTTTGAAGAAGAGTACCACCACGCGTTTTTCCCTCGAGTATGACGGAATCAAACAGCTTCTGAAGGGCCTTAAGTACCGGTTGTCCACCTGCTTTCAGAAGTTCGGACGTAATTCCATCATCACCCGGTGCCTTGTTGTTTTTAAGCTGTTTCAGAGCCATCCTAATCTCGTACAGGCTGACGTTCGGGATGTCTTCGGTATAGTGTCGGGTTAGTCTAGCTTTTGGGTCGTTTGCTAGATCTACAAAGTGTTGTATGTTGCCAGGTCAAGTCGTCGGTGTAGGTGTAGCTCGCCACACCATAACTTCGACCGCTACCATAGTCAAGGTTAGACGGGCTGCTGGGTACTAGGGGCCATTTTTGTGTTGCTCTATTCATTGGGGGGGGGGGGGGGGCACTCACGGGAAGATACGGGATGGTGCTATTCTTTACGTCCGACACCATACGGATATTTCGACCCAACTCCTCTGAATTGGCTACACTGTGCATTGTACCGGACATCTTTGCCCAGTGGGTGGTCGCAAGCCAACAGCCAAAACCTCTCACCAGTTATTATTGAGGGTATTTTCCTACGGACGCGGGTGACTCGGCCCCCAGATTATAATGAAATTTGGTACAGATTAAACTTGAACCCCAAGAAAAGATACCGACTACTTTTTAACACCCGACTTCGTCTGCAGCCGCGATAACAGCCATTCACGCGAAAGAATTCGCGGGCAAAAGTTAGTAATATTATTATGTCTGGGCGCTCCATGCGGGGCTCCACATCGTTGTCAGTGTGGTGAAGCTGTCGACTGCCTCGGACATCATGGCCTATCCTGCAGTAGGAGCGCAGGCCGAATGGCACGGCACGCCAGCATCAATGACATCCTGCGTCGCGCTCTTGCCACCGCCGGGGTGCCTGCTATTTTAGAACTCAATTGCTTGGCACGCGACGATGGGAAGAGACCAGGTAGGATGACCATAATGCCTTGGAAGTTGGGTAGGCCTTTGGTGTGGAATACAACATGTGTCGACACCCTTGCGTCATCTCATCTCAGCCGCCCCAGCACAACGTGTTGTGCTGGGGCGGCTGCTGCAGGTGCCGAAAACCTTAAACGGCGCAAATATGATAGCCTTCTTGGATGCTATATATTTGGCCGTTTGGGGTGGAAACTCTAGGGCCATGGGGTCCGAGTGCCCATATTGTTTTTCGTGACATCGCCATGCGGCTGGTCGACTCTTCCTCGTGAGCCGAAGACTGGTCTATTCTAGGGTCAAAGAATCAGCATTGCCATACAACGTGGCAATGCTGCCAGCCTGTTGGGCACGTGTCCCGTTGACTGCGATGTGGATGACTTTTTGATGTGAAACATCTATAGCCGCACGTAAAACCGATTTCTGGCGTGGCGACGCATGCCGTGGCGACGCGTCGCCACGCTATATGATGGTATATACAGTCTATATGCAATAGTGTGTACGGTGTGGCGACGCGTCGCCATGCGCAATCGACTGTGCGATTACCGGAGTCACTGATTAAACGAATTAAGTAGTCACGATTTGAAATAAATTCGTAAATTTTTGTATTTAATGACAATAAATGTTTATTCAATAAACAGTCATCGTTATCTAGAAAAAAAAATCGTAATATTTTATTTTATCATTATGACATATTTAGTTCCTATCACAATCTGTTCTTTTCTGCATATTACTTTTACAAAATAATGTCGATGTTTCACATCTGCCAGGCGTCCCGTGACGGCTCACATTTTTTGATGCCCTTTGAGCTCCCCTGCCTTTTTCTTGAAATTGTACATAATATTATTATTTAGATTTATTGTTTGTTAAATATTAATCAAATTATTAGAAAATTCGACTTTGTATAGCTTCGTTTATAATGTCACCTTTTAAATTTTGCGTTACCGTGTCACGGACTCAAAAACCTTAATACACAAGTCCGATTTTGCTCAGCAAGTTATTAGCCATTATATTTTGTTACATGTGCCAGACGAACATCGTAAAAGCTTCCCTTGATGTACTGACTGCAACATAACACATTAAAAAATACTTACTTACGTGAGATTTTCATTACATATATAAAATATTAGTTCAGATTTCAGGAACAACTTTCAGACTGTACAAAAACTAGTCGCGCGAAACAGCACTTAGATTTACGACCCCACCACTTAAGAACAAACTACCCTCATTATTTTAAACCCTTTAAATGCCCTGAGGGATTTATCCATTGTAGAGTTTACAAAACAATTGAAGATCAAATTCAGTGGAATTGAGTTAAGAATCTTCAAAAATAAAAGTTAAACAATTTGGTGATACTCTCCTGGTTCAATTGTTTTATTTAAATTACTTTTGTTTGGTCTTTTCAAATCTGGAATTATTTAAGCCTTGACAAGTCTTTGGCTTTTGATTTTTATCAAAGGAGTTACTGTGATATTATCGCAAATTAAAAACGCTGACAAAACTGTCCGTCTGTCGCTGTCTTTTGATAAAAGTTGGTTTAAAGAGAGAATAAATTATGAGGACAGCGAAGTAAGTTCATAAAGAAGCTGTTGCTTATTATAAAGGTAGCGAGGACTTACGAAAACATGATTATATTGTGTAAAATATGACATGACTAGGAGGGAAGTGAATTGAGTGATGTGTGATTGTGTGTTGAGTGTAAAGTGAAGGGAGTGATGGCGGATCAACCTGCTGGGTGATCACAAATGACGCAAGGCTTGCATACTCTTACCGAAATCGGAAAAAGGATAGTCTATTTAGGGAAATAGACTTGTCTGAACTCCCGCTAGAGTTTTCTGAACTCATTCATAGAATAGGGGTTCTCTGAATGAGTTCAGAAAAATGACGTTACGTGAGCTATGGTATTAATTCAAGCACAACGCACATTTCCATTTAAATATATGACACCTATAGGTATCGCAGATAAATAAACTGTCGGAAATAGCTCAATTTAAAATAAAACCTATCCGCTAGAGAATAACAATATGTATTTTGTGATATTAATAGTTTTGAACTGACCTTTTACTAGTAGGTATTGCGTTGGAGTCGGACTTTCATACAGTGCATCACGCCTGTATTTACCAAAGAGGTGTTTAGTATGCTCACGTTTGGCGAAATGTCACAATTGTTTGAAATGTCAAACAAAAATGTCATACTCATGTATTGAGGTGAGCTTATTATCAACCGGGCACAAATGCAGACTGCTTCTGAGAAATTCTTAATGGAAAACCCAGTAACACCCAGGCAATTTTTTAAAACCCAGGCAAAAAGGTTCAAAGCCAAGTCGCAATATCATTTCAGCCTTATGTCTTAAGGCGCTACCCAGACCAAAAGTGCGTTATTCTTCGTTATTCAGGGGCTATTAACTCATTAATTAAGAGAAACAAACTACATCTAAAAGCATATTATTAATGTTCAATATCCTATCATCACATTCCACGTTCTTATTTTTTTATTGTACCCTATGTACACCTAAATCTCCCTGTAAAAAAATGACTAAAATTATTGAAAACATGTATCTTTTGCTAAAGTTGACGTGCTATCTATTAATTTAAAGATTACACTAATAGATAGGTACTTAACTTAAAAATCTTTATAATTCAGGTTTTATTTTATTTCAAAAGATCGTTTCTCTTTTTTTATACCTAACAGAAAAACCCCAAAAATTGTGCGAATTTCGATTCTGTTGCAAAGAGGAAATGTATGGTCAAGGTTATTTGGTCAGGGAAGCGCCTAAAACTTGCCACAAATATAGGAAAATTATTATTAATTTTTGACAGACTGAGATTAAAATAAAAATAAAACCATTTATTTTCAGGTAACAAAGACCCATAGAAAAATACCTTAACTTAAGTATACATATGACAATATAACAATTGTGTTAGTAAATAAAACTTAAAACTATGTTAGTATCACTTAGTTGCACTAAGTCTTTGCACATTCCGGTGGCACTTGTCCGCGAAAGCGGCAGAATACCACATCCTGTGGCCAAAAACTTTCATCCAACATCTGATGCAGGTAGCATGTTGGTATGCGCACCACAAACGCCTTAAAGTTGACGTTGCGATGCGACTCCAGCAACTGCACTCTCGGCGCGTACTTCAGCCTTTGGCGTACGTACTTCACGATGCCTTCCGCGTCGATGGTGTACTGGAGACGGGAAATATACACCGGGGTATTCGGCTTTGCAGCTCGTAGTTTTTCGTTGGGCTCCGTAGGAGCCTTGCCGCAGCGGTTCTTACAGCTCTGCCGGCGCTTCCTCCTTTGCATCGTCATGAAAGGAGGAGCAGTGGGGGTGCTCACAGTGACCAACGGGTCAGATGGTCGAGTCGGTCGAGCAGGGCTGCGGGGAGGAGCTGCGGGAACGGGAGCGGAGCAACGAGGCACGCTTGTGGCGCAACACGCTGACTCAGCAATAGGCGCCGGCGACAAAACTGCTGACGCGAAACTCGTGACCGATGTGTTTAGGCAGCCGACACATACCATAAAGTCAATCGCAATCTCTTCCCAGCGACCATCAATGTTAAACACTTGTCAGAAATGTAGGAATACTACAGGTATTTCTGACAGATTGAGAATGAGCGAACGTTCGAACATCGGTCTAATGACTTCTCGTCCAGTAGTCGCACTAGTGACCACTAGACACGCGCCCACATAGCGCAAAACAATAACCACTTTTTAATGCAGTACTGTAAGAGTTCAGACCGTGATGAACTATTACGGTACGGGATCGATAAAGAGCACATCGGCCTCACACGGCGCTGGGCTAAACATAAACAATGCCTTCATATAAAAATAAGACTAAGGGCCCCTACCCACGAGACGGTTTTAACACGACCCGGTTTAGTGTCCCATACAAACTGACGACCGGACGTAGACCCGGCTTGACGCCAGGCTTAGGTCCGGCGAAAAACCGTCTCGTGGGCATGAGCGCTTACACTTCTAAATACGAAACACTTTCAAGAATCCAGAGTGTTTAGACGAAACATTTAGTTAATGTTTTCGACCAGCATGCCCTAAGGATGCAATGCAGCGTTTACAGTACCTCGAAGTAAGATACTTACTTCGTGGTACCTACCTACATAGTTGAGAATAGCAGAAAATTGCTGTTAAAAGTCGTGCTACCTAAAATATTAGGTACTCAATTCAAGCTGTCTAAACACCATAAATACAATAAAATTGCTAACACGCGGTATTGTTTGAGTCTACCTAGTTACCTACCTACCTGGTTTTACTTTATTTAAGTTTTTATTGTAATTTTGTGTTAATTTATCCTAATGTATAGTAAGTAAGCTCTGTATAGACTAAAGCACAGGTTCAACCTAGTTGAGGCAAATAAGCAACTGTGTTCTATTTTAAATTCTAAAATATTTATTATTATTTTTTACCATGTCGAACGGAACGGGCAACGCATATAGGCATGTTTCATTGATTACATCCATACTAATCCATACTTCCATACTAATATCACAGTAAAGACGTTACTGTGCTAATATTATAAATGCGAAAGTAACTCTGTCTGTTACGCTTTCACAATGAAACGGCTGAACCGATTTTGATGAAATTTGGTATAAAAATGGCTTGAACCCTGGGGAAGGACATAGACTACTTTTAATCAGTGACTTCGTCTGCATTCAGTATAACCGATATTCATGCGGACGAACACGCGCGCAAAAGCTAGTTGATAATAATACAAGATCGATAGAGTTCATAATTGCATAATTAATAATAATAATTTCTTGCACGGAATTATCAACTTCCCTTCTGTTGTATAGTTCATTATCAATAAGCATAATTACTGTTCACGTTTTACCGGGTCCTAAGGTCTTTATTCCTCAGTCAGAGTTGCTCAAAGGCGCTCAAGAGGCGTAGGTTCTGCAAAGAGAATTGTTTAATACCGAATAACCACTAAGGAAATTGCCCGGCAATTACGAACCTACCTTCAGGTACCTAGGCATTTTAGTAAAGTCAAAAACAAAGGAAGTACGTATTTATTTTTCCATAGTACCTATAATTAACTAAACTGGCAGACGTTTAATAGAAATTAAATTATAATATCGAATGTAAAAAATACACTTTAAAAATACTCTTTGGTGGCAGAGTTAAGTACGGTGGTAGTATTTTTTTGTTGTTGTTTGTTTCTATTAGTGATAGGCATACGTTTGACTACTATCTCACCTGATGGTAAGCGATGATGCGGTCTAAGATGGAGCACGCTTGCCTAGAAGTAACCTATTCATTATTGACTTAAAGTCTCCCAGGTTGCAGCTATCAGGAAACATAGACTCTGGCAGGGAATTATATTCCTTAGCTGTACGCACAATTATGTGTTCCCAAAACGTTTTGTGCGTGTGAGTGGAATGTCCACCATATACCGGTGGCGCATCGCCGTAAGTCTTGTGGTCCGATGATGGAACAGGCTTGGCGGAATTATTATTGCCAAAGTGCCAAAGTATTTTATGTTTTGTAAGGCTATACCTAATTATACGAAAACTAAAGTCGGATTTAAGTATTCAACTGTCGTCCTCGCGAAGGTCTTCGGTCATGTTGAAGAAGGATGTGTGACAGGGAGCGCGGGCGATTAAATTATGCAATTCCGTCGTACACTCCCCAAAATGCTGGTATCTGGCTGATCCGTCCCAAAGATGAGAGCAGTAACTCCATACACGATCGAACTTGTGCTTGATAAAGTTTAAGCAGCTGTTCCGGCGTGAAGTACCGTTTCACCTTTGCATTTCCACATCAGTATTTCCCCACACTAGCTTCATTACAAAGAGCTTTACTAAAGCACAGTTAATTACTAATTTCGTAATTACTAATTTAAAATCTTTTTCTGTACAAAATTCGAGATTACATCACAAAAGACTGCTGTCAAATATTGACGAGAACATTTTCAACAGTTAGTCAGTTCATGTCTTCATCGACACAGCCGATCGTCACAATTCAGGGTGAATATACACCTGAGTATTTTCTCGAGCATTTCGATGTAATGATACGTTCTTACGAATGGTACAATACACAGAAAGCATTTACATAAACGTTCCTGCGAAAGCGCTGTGTTCGACGTAACGCTCAAAGAGAGTGAGCATTTACCTGTAATATTTCTTTCTATTTTTAACTGACACAAAAAAAAAGAAAAACATAATAGTCGAACATAGAACCTCCTTCATGTTCGACATTTCTTTTTTTATGTATTGATTTCTCTGCCAATTGTGGACCGATTTTCAAAATTCTTTTCATCCCTTCTATTCGAAAAGTGTCGTTTTGTTCCTCTATAAGCGGGAGCAAATTAGCTCTTTTCTCCACTAGACTTTTTAGCGGGCAGTAATGAGATTTGAATTTGGAACATGAATTGTTCATTGAAATCGAACGCAAATTGTATAAATGACTGGCTGTAAGTGTAAGCTGTAAGGCGCGGCGAGGCGCAGTAACTAAAAAAAAACCAAAGCGCGCGATTTACTTCACTGTTCTTGTAATCGGTACGGACTTTATTGTATTTTTCAAAAAAATTAGTTCTACGTCGAGTTCTGAAACTGATACTGCATTAACTCCTGAAACAATAAAAATAGAAGCTAATAACGTCATACAAAACTTAATAGGTACCTGCGAAATCCCGGGAGAAATATATTCTCATAGAAGGAGATGAAAAGTAGAGTATATGACTCGAGAGCGAAAATATTTTTCCCTCAGGCGATATACTTTGAATTCCTCGCTACGTTCAGGATTCTATTTTAGAATCCCTCGCTAAGCTCGGGATTCTATTCTACAATTCTTCGCTTCGCTCTGGATTCAAAATAGAGCCCTCGCCGTAAAAATATTATTTCGCTCCCTTGTCATACAATCTACTATTTTAATGGATAGTGTATGCCTCAGGGCTTCAGGGCCTCAGGGTTCCATATTTTTGAAAAAAAACACGAAAAATCGAATAATAATAATAATGATAATTTTGTATAATAATATAATAATATCTCTGTTTTAACTGTGTCGCCGTTTCGTAATTTTGGATGATGAACATATATAACAAAAACTGGAAAATAAAAACCTTTTTAACATTGAAAATGTTTTTTCGATCGCTTCAGTATAGCCCTCAAATTTCAGTCAGAGTAAGACATCGCCCTGGTCTCGTGAGTTTTGGGGCTACCTAGATGTTCTAGGTCTCAAAAGATGTGTCTTAACAAGGGCTACAATATGGTGAAAAAAAAAAAATGAAAAACTCAATAACTTTTTTCAAAAATCGCAAAAATGTAGAAAAATGTTTCATTTTTTCGGTGTCTTTTCGCATTAAATCGATTCATTAGTTATTGTTGATTCATTAGTCATTAGTTATTGTTGTTTCGTATTTGTGATTCGTATTATATTGTGTTTCGTGCATATTATGTACTTGTAAATATTATTTTGATACATTAATTATTGTTGTTTCGTATTTGTGATTCGTATTATATTGTGTATTGTGCACATTATGTAATTGTAAATATTATTTTGATACATTAGTTATTGTTGTTTCGTATTTGTGATTCGTATTATATTGTGTTTTGTGCATGTAATTGTAAATATTATTTTGATACATTAATTATTGTTGTTTCGTATTTGTGATTCGTATTATATTGTGTATTGTGCACATTATGTAATTGTAAATATTATTTTGATACATTCGTTTTTGTGATTCGTATTATATTGTGGTTTGTGCGTATTATGTAATTGTAAATATTATTTTGGTACATTAGTTATTGTTGTTTCGTATTTGTGATTCGTATTATATTGTGTTTTGTGCATATTATGTAATTGTAATTATGTAATTGTAAGAAAATACAACATGTATGTTTATATTAAATATAATATGTCTTATTTAAACTAATATAGTTTATTATTCTAGCAACATAAGAACAACTTTGTACGATTTCACGAGGTGTGGAACCCCAAGACGTACAACATTCAGTCTTATGGTGGCATGGGCCTGCCTTTCTTACGGAACCCGAATCAACATGGCCTTCCCTTTCAGCCGGAAAAGTAATTGACCTACCAGAAATGAAATCGTTGCCCGCTTTGGTGGCGGAGGATCCACCTGAGGTGCCCTTAGTAAATGTTGAAAAATACTCTAAATTAATTTCTTTACAAAGAATATATGCCTGGGTCTACAGATTTGTCTATAATTGTAATAACGCTACTATAAGCTAACGAGAACTCTACAAGTTCATGAACTTGAAAAATCCATGACTGTTCTCTCTAAAATAGCTCAAAAAGAATCCTTTGAAAAGGAAATAAGCAACCTAAAATCCAATAAACCACTTAAAACTAATACTCACCTGTGCTCATTAAATCCTTTTGTAGATGATGCAGGTCTACTTCGTGTTGGTGGACGCATTGATACGTCTGCCTATCCCTATGAAAAAAGACATCCTATTGTTCTAAAATCTGATCACTATTTAACAAAACTAATTTTTCAATCTAAGCACACCCAGCTCTTGCATGCTGGACCACAACATTTACTCTCTTCTATCCGTGAGCGCTACTGGCCTATAGGAGGTCGCAAGCTCGCTAGAGACGTAGCTAGAAACTGTTTTGTCTGTCGTCGCTTCAAGGGGACAACATTGTCCAATATAATGGGAAACTTACCCACTGATAGAGTAGAATCTGACTTCCCTTTCAGAGAGGCACGAGATCTGTGATTTTTTTTTACGTCGATATAAAAAAAAAAACAAAAGGCATTGAGGAAGTTAATCTTGTCTTGCTAATTTTGTAGATGTTTTAAATTCTTGTTAATGTTTATTTACAATTTCTAATGTGTTGTGTGTGTTGTCTGATGTTGTGTTGTTTCGGCAATCTGTAGTGTCTTTTTCCTCAGTTCGGGTTGTTGTCAAAAAAAAAACAAGATCAAATCAAATTATTCAAAATGAAAATTTTGATCAGCAAAACAAATGTAAAATCTCACTCAATCACTTTAGCGGATAAACGCTACGTTTAAGTCCGGCTTTCGTTTTAACTTGTTTGTGTTTTCAATTTTCCGCTTTCCGCTTCCGCTTCCGCTTCCGCTTCCGCTTCCGCTTCCGCTTCCGCTTCCGCTTTCCGCTTCCGCTTTCCGCTTCCGCTTCCGCTTTCCGCTTCCGCTTTCCGCTTCCGCTTTCCGCTTCCGCCTCCGCTACCGCTTCCGCTTCCACTGCCGCTGCCGCTTCCGCTGCCGCTTCCTGCTTCTGGCTTTCGGCTTTCGGTTTTTGGCTTTCGGCTTTCGGCTTTCGGCTTTCGGCTTTCGGCTTTCGGCTTTCGGCTTTCGGACTTTCGGCTTTCGGCTTTCGGCTTTCGGCTTTCGGCTTTCGGCTTTCGGCTTTTGTCTTTCGGCTTTCGGCTATCGGCTTACCGCCTCTGCTTCCGCTTCCGCTTTCGGCTTGCCCCCTCCGCTTCCGCTTCCGCCTTCGGCTTTCCGCCTCCGCTTCCGCTTCCCCTTTGGTTCCCGTTTTCGCTTCCGCTTTCGCTTCCGCTGCCGCTTCCGCTGCCGCTTCCGCTGCCGCTTCCGCTGCCGCTTCCGCTGCCGCTTCCGCTGCCGCTTCCGCTGCCGCTTCCGCTGCCGCTTCCGCTGCCGCTGCCGCTTCCGCTTCCGCTTCCGCTTCCGCTTCCGCTTCCGCTTCCGTTACCGCTTCCGTTCCCGCTTACGCTTCCGCTTTCGGCGTTCGGCGTTCGGCTCTCGGCTCTCGGCTCTCGGGTCTCGGCTTTCGGCTTTCGGCTTTCAGCTTTCGGCTTTCGGCTTTCAACGGTGAAGCCAAAAGGAAGGGTTATGATTTTAGCAGTCCATTTATGTGTGTGTTTGTATTTACGTATGTTCCTCCGTAGCTTCTAAACTATTCATCCGATTTCTATGAATAAGATGTCAATCGATTTGTTATTATGGCCCGGGTAACATAGGCGACAGGGTACATGAAATTAAACGAAATTGAAATACGTACGACGACGTATTGAAATTGAATATATTATACTACTTTTGCTATTTAAGTTTCGTATTTGTGATTCGTATTATATTGTGTTTGGTGCATATTATGTAATTGTAAATATTATTTTGGTACATTAGTTATTGTGGTTTCGTATTTGTGCTTCGTATTATATGGTGTTTTGTGCATATTATGTAATTGTAAATATTATTTTGATACATTAATTATTGTTGTTTCGTATTTGTGATTCGTATTATATTGTGTATTGTGCATATTATGTAATTATAAATATTATCTTGATCCATTAGTTATTGTTGTTTCGTATTTGTGATTCGTATTATATGGTGTTTTGTGCATATTATGTAATTGTAAATATTATTTTGATACATTAATTATTGTTGTTTCGTATTTGTGATTCGTATTATATTGTGTATTGTGCATATTATGTAATTATAAATATTATCTTGATCCATTAGTTATTGTTGTTTCGTATTTGTGATTCGTATTATATTGTGGTTTGTGCGTATTATGTAATTGTAAATATTATTTTGGTACATTAGTTATTGTTGTTTCGTATTTGTGATTCGTATTATATTGTGTTATGTACATAGTACATATTATGTAATTGTAAATACTATTTTGATACATTAGTTATTGTTGTTTCGTATTTGTGATTCATATTATATTGTGTTTTGTGCATATTATGTAATTGTAATAATGTGATTGTAAGAAAATACAACATGTACGTTCATATTAAATATAATATGTCTTATTTAAACTAATATAGTTTATTATTCTAGCAAAATAAGAACAACTTTGTACGATTTCGTACAAAAAATATGTTATCCCACTAAACGTCTTATTTTACTTGTGTTTTAACTTCTTGCATCGTTTTTATTTTATCACAGGGCTAAAATTCTTAGAAATTCCTTTGAACAAGTGCCTTCTTTAGCTTTAGTCCTTTGTTTTTCAAACGGCCATAAATTAAGTTTGCCGACCGCTATTCGTCGAGCACGGCACTTGATTTTTATTTTGGCACGTAGTCATTATGTTTCTGGGTAACGTAAACAACCGGGTGGATATCTATAAAATCTTACTATCTAGAATAATTTGTAAATAAAATGTGAAATACTGATTTGTTTTAATTCATTTTCAATGTACCCGAAGGTCGTGAGAGGCACGAGATCTGTGGATTTTTTTTTAAAAGACAACCGCATTCGTAAGCTAATAAAAGTTCTTTTCCTTTTACTCTTCGTTGAAATGTCAGATCTACATGACACGTGTAGGTACCAACTGCGTTTTTTCTCGATGAAATGTTACACAAATTCACTCGTTGGTTTGTAAGATCAATTTGTAACAAAGTCGTGTGTTGTGATCAATACCTATTCGGTTCGTTAGAGGCTCGATGTTCTGTTACAAGTAAACTGCTCAAGTGTATACTTACCTTAACGAAATTCGACGACGGGCCCTAATAATTGAACTAATTGAATTTACCGGGAACCGTCGCTGTTTAGCATTTTAATTGATATATTTTGTTAACTGAGAGTGTGCTCCGGGGCAAACTAATTATGTCTTTAATTGTATTGTTGGTCTTTGGAGGGAGACAGTGTAAGGGTGTTTGAGGAGAAAGTGATTTGTTATTGTTTGATTCATTTTGAGCGTTTCTTGTAAATTTAAAGAAAAGTTACTATCATGAATTCATGGTTAGACATTGAAGAAATGATATAGGTACGAGGAAAAAACCTTTTGTCGAGATAAGCGAACGTAAATATATATGGGTCAGTGGATTAATATTTGTTTCGTGATTTCAGGGTTGTAATAGTAAAAGTTGTTCCAGGTTTCTGGTAAATAAGAAATAAAGTTGTATTATGTTTTACAGGATATTGTTAAAAAACATTATTTAGTGTTGCCAGAGACTTTCCACGGGCCCCCTAACCACTACCAGACCTTCAAAGTCTCTAACATTGAAGTGTCTGGCTCAAAAATGATGGCCTACATTTATGTATAGTTTGGTTTGCGGAGATTCTCAATAATAACTACAAAAAGCACTCACCGATACTGACTCGTTCTTTTAACTCTTCTCTTTCAAATAAATGTGAATAATTAACAGAATGATTATTAATTTTATTAGTTACACAAGTTTACCTATTTTGTTATTTTTAACTATGCACCTGCCATGTTATCTCTTTACCACCCATGGTTGACTAGTAGAGAATGCCGTCCGCCTTTGTACCTTTATGCAGTGCGTGAAATACTTATATATAAAAAAAAGACAACCGCCTTCAAAAAGTAAAAAATATCTTTCAATTCGCAAGTCGGCGGCTTTGGTTTTGCTTGTTGTTTTGTATTGCCACCGACTTGCAAATTGAAAGTTATTTTATACATTTTGAAGGCGGTTGTCTTTTTTGGATTTTTTTTTTTCGCTTTTTTGTGCCTGCTTCTCATCATACAAATGAATTACGAACCAGCGACACCAATAAAAATCTGTTATCCCTTAATTTTTAACCCGGGTGGAATATTTTCGAAAATTATATGGGACCAAATTTGAGGAATACACTATCAATTAAAAAAAGAATCATCGAAATCGGACTACACTGAAAAAAGTTATGCGTGGTCAAACATAAAAAAAAAAACTACCGGGGCAAACAATTTGAAATTTTTATGGGACTAAATGGCAACTATTCCGCATCAAACTAAAGAAGAATCACGTAAATCGGATCATAAATCTCAGAGTAATCGATGTACAGACGCCAGCACATCAAGCCATACCTAACTGTCAAATTTTCCCAATTAAATACATATTATATTTTTTATGTATGTACATATATTGTACATACATTAAAAAAACCAACCGAATTGAGAACCTCCTCCTTTTTGAAGTCGGTTAAAAATAGAGCTCCAATTCAGTTAAGGCGCTAACAAGCGACTTTTGCAGATTTTAAACTGACATTCACGTCAAAATGTGTAGTGTAAATGATTTGAAAAAAATATATGTTAAACTAGAACATTCTCTTAATCATTTAGTATGTGAATATTTTTGATTATTGATTTATTTATAAGTTCATATTAAACAGTTTAATTAAATCGTGAAGTTGTATCTGACGCGGACAATAATAATCACACAAAATGTACCAGGAATATTTAAACAAAATTTTTACTATCTTACAGACAATTTTATTATCTATCTTTTAGTATCTCTTCTCAGTCGTTCACTCTTGACAGAGTGGTCGTGGTCATGGGACGTCACCCACAACTGCGGTCGCAGCCTTCGCGATCCTTCTCCACCGGTCTCTGTTGGCTGCATGTCGAGCACACTCTGTCACAGGGAGCTTGGTGGCAGATTTGATGGAGTCTGTCCATCGGGTAGGCGATCGACCACGTGGTCTCGTGCCCTCTACCCTTCCCTGGATCACCAGACGCTCTAGGGAGTCGTTGTTGCGGGTAACGTGTCCAAAGAATCTGAGGATTCGTAATTGCACAAGCGACGACAGTCTTTGTTTGATGTTGAGTTCATTTAATATTGACACGTTAGTCCGATGAGCGGTCCAGCTTATTCTGAGCATGCGTCTCCAACACCACATTTCCAGGGCATCTATCTTGCGCCGGTCAAGCATTCTCAATGTCCATGTTTCCGCTCCATATAAGAAGATCGGGAAAACCAAGGTAATTATAATGCGCATTTTGGTATTTTTTGTAATTCGGCGGTCTCTCCAGATCTTGTCCAACTTTTTTGCAGCCGATCGTGTTATGGCGCAACGTTTTCTAATTTCAGCCTCACAGCCCCCGCTATTGGTGATAGTAGAGCCCAGATATATGTAGCTGTTGACGACTTCGCAGTTAGCAACTGGTGTGATATCTGGGTTGTTTTCGTGAGCTCTATCCACTATCATCATTTTAGTTTTTTCGCGGTTCAGGGCAAGTCCAAACTTTAGGCTAGTGGTTTCGAGTATCCGCAACAAATTACCAATATCCTCTTTGGATGACGCCAGGAGAGTTGTATCGTCAGCATACCTCAGATTGGAGATCATCCTACCTCCGACCGACACACCTTTATCCCAATCATCCAATACAATACGCATAATGTATTCGGTGTATATGTTGAATAGTAAGGGGTGACAGAATACATCCTTGTCTGACACCCGCTTGTGTTTTGAAGGGTTCTGACTCAACACCGTCCAAGCGCGCACCTGCCGATCCACCTTCATAAAGCTTTCTGATAAGTTGAACCAGATGGTGTGGCTCGCCCATCTCCAGCAGTATTTCCCACAATTTGGACCAGATAATAGAGTCAAAAGCCTTACTAAAGTCAATGAAACAGATATACAGCGTACTATTGAACTCTCTGGCTTTCTCAATAATTTGTCTGAGGATGAGTATTTGCTCACGAGTGCCGCGACCCCTGACAAAGCCCGCCTGTTCCGGACCTATCTCCCTATTTAAGTAAGCTTGAAGCCTGGTGTTAAGTATGTGCAGTAAAATTTTGCTGCTGTGTGATATTAGGGAAATAAGTCGATAGTTCGTACATTTTTTAGTGGATCCTTTTTTGTGGAGAGGTATAAACAATGATCTCGCCCATTCTGACGGCCATTCTCCAGTATCCCAGATCTTGGAGCATATGCAGTGCATTATATCGACACCGAAATCTCCCATAGCTTTAATGATCTCTATGGGTATCTCATCGGCTCCCACTGCTTTACCACATTTAAGATGATTTATAGCGGCTCTTATCTCATCTTTCAAGATTGAAGGTTCGCGGTCATATACAGCTGGAGTAGAACTAATAAGGGGGGTTAAAGCAGAAGTTCCAGAAAATAGAGAGCGACAGTAATCTCGCCAAACCTCTGTGATCGCCTTAATCTCCGTTACCGTATTACCTGCGGAGTTTTCGATAATCCAGGTCTTTGGTTTGAACTGCCTGGTTATAGTCTTTATCTTCATATATAAGTCCTTGGTCTCGTACTTCCCGCTATGCTGTTCCACTTCCGTACAGACGGTCTGCAGCGCTGAATTGCGATCTCTTCGACAAGCCATCTGAATCTTGGCGCCGTAGCTGTTGAGTTCGTGGAGCTCGCCACCCCTGGCCTTTAATATTCTGCGTTCTTCAATTAGTGCCCAGGTCTCATCTGACATCCAGTGCTGTTTTTTCACTTTAGACGGCTGTGGCTGTGACTGGACTACAGAATTTACTATAAGTGTTTTAGCTTTTTGCCACAAAACTTCAGGTGAATCATCAGGGTCTGGAGCCCAATGAGATTGCTTGTTCTGCAGTGCACTAGTAAATAACCCTTTGTTCATAATGTGTAAGCGCTTGGAATTGTTCTTTTTTATGGAATTGCGCAACTTTAGCTTAAGACAACAGACAAGCAGTTGGTGGTCTGATAGACAGTCGGCTCCAGGTAAGGTGTGAGTATTGGAAATTGAACTTCTCCATCTTTCTGGGATCATTATGTAGTCGATTTGGTTTTTGTGTTGACCATTGGGTGATGTCCACGTATACAGTCTCCTCGGGTGGTGTTTAAATACTGTGTTCATAATAGTCAACTCATTTTCCGCAGCAAATTGAATAAGGCGGTCGCCCCTCTCATTTCTCACGCCTAATCCATACTGCCCAATTATGTTTCGCAATCCTGAATCCGTCCCAGTGTCACCAACTTTAGCGTTAAAGTCACCTAAAAGAATGAAGACTTCTTTTTTTGGAATCTTGGCTATGCAGGTTTCCAGTTGCATATAAAAATTTTCAATGATCTCATCAGACGCGGTGGAGGTGGGTGCATAAGCTTGAATGATATGGAGCGGAGTGGGCGATGCGCTTAGTTTTATAGATATTACGCGCTCGCTGATGGCATTGTATCCCAGAACCGATTTGCTCCATTGCTTTGGTATAAGAATAGCCACTCCTGCAAAGCTATTATTATCATTTCCAGAGAAAAAGATGTTGTGTTTCTCAGTATCAAAATGCCCACTTCCCTTCCAATGGGTTTCACTAATGCCTGCTATGGTAATGCCAAGTCTCTCCAGCTCATGGTCCAGAATTTCGAGCTTACCTTTCATAAGTAAACCCCGCACGTTCCAAGTCCCTACGCGCATCTTGTTGCGTAGTTGTAAGTGTTTTCTTCCAGTTGCATTCATGCAATGAGTTGCCTGGTCGCCTGCATACCCATAGCCGGTAGCCAACTTCACACCTGAAGTCCCGGAAAACTCCCGGCGCCGGTCGCTACCCGGATCGCTCAGCTTTCCACATTTCTTGTTAAGCGACATTTCATGACTCTCATGGGAAATAGTAGCAGTGGTTTCCCGTTGCCTTCTGCCCCAAACATTTTAGTATACAGCTCTTTTAGTATACAGCTTTTTATTAAAGTTAAAGAATTCTCTAAATTCTCTAAAGAAGAATCTTTTATTTAATTTTTTCGACTAAACTTTGAGAGTTTTGGACGCAGCGCATACGATTCTCTGGTCGCTCAAGGTCGCCGGCGTATATCGTCGCCTTAAGTATAAGTTTTTTTCAAAACGTTTAAAATATTTCCCATAATAAAATGCAAAGGTGAGTTTGTTTGTTGATTTGAAAGCCATAGTAGTCTGTACCAAATTTCAAAAACACACAAAGAAAGTAAAAATCTAACGTACCTATGTTTTTAAACCGCGACTTCGTCTGCATCCGCGATTACCAGTATTCACACGTACGAAATCGCAGGAAAAAGCTGGTTTTGACAAAAAAGATATCCACTGGACGATGTTTATTAATAACAGTATTTACCACGCTACGCATTTTTTTTAATACTCTAGTGCGCTTGACCGCAACTCACTTAATCTTAATAATAATAATAATAAAACCATTTAATTTTATTTTCAGGTAACAAAGACCCATAGAAAAAGTTTTTTCAAAAAAAAAAAAGAAAATCGCCTTCAAAAACTAAAAAGTGATAAATAATTTTAGCACAGAACACACATTACTTTACTTTCCGAAGTCGGTGGCAATTCAAAACAACAAACACAAAGCCACCGCCACCGACTTCGGAAAGTAAAGTAATGTGTGTTCTGTGCTAAAATTATTTATCACTTTTTAGTTTTTGAAGGCGGTTTTCTTTTTTTTTTGAAAAACTTTTGTATTTTTCGCTTTTTAGTAGGTATTGCCTTAACATTAAAATCCATTAAGAAACGGCGACACACTTAAAAGAGACTGTAAGCCTGTAAGCCCACATCCTGTGGCCAAAAGCTTTCATCCAACACCTGATGCAGGTAGCATGTTCGTATGCGCACCACAAACGCCTTACAGTTGACGTTGCGATGCGACTACAGCAACTGCACTCTCTGCGCGTACTTCAGCCTTTGGCGTACGTACTTCACGATGTCCTCCGCGTCAGTGGTGTAGTGGAGACGGGAAATATACACCGGGGTATTCGGTTTCGCAGCACGTAGTTTTTCGTTGGGCTCCGTAGGAGCCTTGCCGCAGCGGTTCTTACAGCTCTGCCGGCGCTTCCTCCTTTGCATCGTCATGAAAGGAGGAGCAGTGGGGGTGCTCACAGTGACCAACGGGTCAGATGGTCGAGTCGGTCGAGCAGGGCTGCGGGGAGGAGCTGCGGGAACGGGAGCGGAGCAACGAGGCACGCTTGTGGCGCAACACGCTGACTCAGCAATCGGCGCCGGCGACAAAACTGCTGACGCGAAACTCGTGACTGATGTGTCTAGGCAGCCGACACCTCGGCGCGTATTTGCATTGCTTACACGCACCGGTGACCCAGTTAACGCTACAGAGTTGCACAACTCATCGAGTTCTGTGCGCAGGTCTGCTACGGTACGGTGCTCTGGGATGCCTCCAACTTCCTCTGCACATCAGCTAGACTAGCCTTCAAAGACTTAATGTCCTTCAACAGGCTCGTAACGTCGACGTGGTCGAACGTGACTGGAGGCAACTTCTTCAGGTCCCTCGCCACAAACGCCGGCACGTCGTCAGGATCGGTCGCCTTCAGAAGCGTGATGATGTCTTGCACACTTCTCTTTGTCCCGTCGCGCCGACGAGTCACCATCTAGTCGACTTTATTGAGCGACCGGAACAGCAGCTGCTTCGCAGCAGTAATATCGTCCTCGCTGAAGTTCGACACACAGATCTGGATGGCGGACACCTCGTCCATCACGTCCAGTTTCTGTTGCAGGAACGCCAGCTGTTCATTTGACACAAGTTTATCACTCATGGCAACTAAATTACGAGCGACGGCTTGCGCTGCGCTTTACAATAATAATAATATTATGCACCGTGTCGCAATGTCCGCCTCAAAGCGCGGTGCATGCAAGTATGGAACGGTATCAGTTAAGGCTTGTATACATGCCAATAACCTTGAGCATTTGGCCCGTACTGAATTTGTGGTCGAGTGCGGGGGTGACGCAGTCTTTAATCGGACGCATTTTTAATTGATTGTAATAATAAAATATATCGTCGCCTTAAATCCCAAATATCCATAGGTACTCAATTACAGTTTTCCAGTACACGCGGTATAAATCCAACATGTACCTATGCAAAATCTTGTTATAAATACTAAGCCTGAAAACCCGTCACATGTGATTTAGCGGCTGGAATATGTGCCCGACCTTTCGGGCTATCGGCTTAGCCGGAAAGAGGATTTCAAAGGATCCATTCCATCTTTCCTAGAATACGGGAATATTCGAGTAATTCACAGAATTGCTAATGGAGCGTGTGTCGTCACTTTGTTGTGGTTGAAATGTGTATTGCCATTGTTTGTAGTGAATATGATTTTAAATTCATTGGAAATATTTTAAGGGTGAAAGTACTTACTTATGTTAAAGACCAACTCTGAAAGAAAGAAATATTGATGGCCATGATACCTTTTAGAGCATGTACGCCGCACAGAACTGGTAATGGGGCGTGTTGCGCCACTAAGTTGTCGTCGAATGTGCATTGTCATTGTAGTGTGTACCCCTACACATATTAGGTGATTTTAAATTCATTGGAAATATTTTAAGGGTGAAAGCACGCATGGTAACTTTTACTACAGGAAAAAAATGGCTATGATACCTTTTAGAGCGTTTAGTACGTCACACAGTAGGTACAGACAGCGTCATCAACTGCTAACCCCCCACGCATTGAAATTTCTTCGTAAAGGGGGTTAGCAGTTCATGACGCTGTCTGTACCTATCTCATGCAAACATCCAAAATCTTGGAAATTAATAAACCGATTATAATGAAGCTTGATACGTACACTATAAATATGGCGTAAATAAATGTATCTGTCGTATCCGGTCAATAGCATAAACGTGAAACGCAAAGACAATAAATAGTCTATGGTGAAACGGATCGCAAGCGCGCCATTATCAAGAACACGTGATCAACCACCACCATTTTGGCGCGCTTCTACAGAGTCGCGATGTTTTCAGCCGACAGCGAGGAAGACATTCAGAATCCAGTGTCTGATCGCAACGGAGCTAATACGTCCCGAAACTGTACTTTCGATTCGTTGTTGAAGTGAAGTGAACTATGTCTATGTTAATTATAGTGCCTGAGTTTATTTTTAAATTGATTTAGTTCTAAATTGTGGTTTTAATAAACGCCGTGTATTTTAAAACCCATATTCTGCCCACATGATGACTGAATCTAACGGGCTAAATCCTGACTGATCCGACATATCGAATATGGTTTTAGGTGCGTAAGCACATTTAACAATTTACAAACATAATATACAATTATTTACGAGCTAATGTTAGTAAAACATTATCGCGTAAATAATTGGATACCAACAAGAATGGATGGTTAGATAATGATCTGAAACTGAAAAAAGTATTTTATTTAACTTTTTATTTTATTTTATATATACACAAGATAAGAGTCAGATGAAAACATAAAACAGACTATTAAAACTAAGAGTTTCAGCGCTAAAACGCTTTTTAATGCACAAAATAAAATGACACAGACTTTAAATGGCATTAATAGATTGTATTATTACAAAGCAAGTAAGAGTGTTTGTAATGTATTTATCTTGTGGCCGAAGGTTTACTGTCCTAGAGTGTACGGGCAGCAAAAATGGCTAACAATTTCCTATTTCCAACCTTGTCAACTCCAAATCGGTGTTGTTTCTTATTCCAATAAGCTGGCATAATAAATGATGTAGTAACACAAATCTTCCATGGGTTTTCACAAGATGCACAAGTATTTCGGCTTTTTAACGGAGTCTCGACTTTTTTTTAAGCTTCTTGATCACCATCAACATACATTTTTGTCATACAAAAAAATAAAAGGAACAAAAAAAGCGTGCATATTTACCCACCGTAGGTCTGTAACACAACCTCGATTTTGACTTTATCATCGGCTTCAGAACAGCCCATTAGCACTTTATTCTCATTAATATTTCAGCACAAACGTTTTTCAATTAAAACCTTCAAGCTAACATAACATTTCTTTTCTCCAAAGAGAAGTAAAATGTAATATTAATTTGTGTTTGAAGGTGAAAATGTACTGCTTTTAGCATTAATAATTTATGAGTACGACGCTTATGACAGACGTGTCTAAAGGTGCGTCTATACCTACCTTGAATGATTATACACACTTCGTCTATACTTAATTCACACCCAAGGTATGTGTCACAGTCGCGTGCCACGGTATTTTGTCAAATCCATAGAAATATACCGCAGATATAAGTACTAAGTAGTTACATACTTATGGAGACGCCCTAAATTAGGTGAAAAAAAAAACCTGTCCAAACGTGGCATATAGATTATAGATTGTTATACAAGGAGCTAAAATGACCCATTAAATACGAGGTAGTTTTACTCCCGAGCTTTAGCGAGGGAGTAAATTGAAACCGAGTTTTAATGGGTTTTTGCGCCGTGTGTTACACTATACTTTTCACTACGATTGCGAGAAATTAATTACGGTCACTACCAATAGGGTATTTTACTCTATACGAGAAAAAAACTATAAATATGATATTGAGACAGTTTAGGCATACAGCAGTCGGAAAATGTAAGTTTTAGTTCACAAAATAACAAAATAAATTTTTAAATTAAATTCAAAGTTATCAGTATTTTTAATCTGTTATAAAACACCATGAAATAGTAATAGTAATAGTAGTAGTAGGTAGAATGCATGCAATGTGTTGCGGCTACAGAAGAAACAAAAAAAGACATTGGCGCGAAATCTTTATAATTTTTCTCTAATTGCAAATTGAATTGGTAGTGACCGTAATTAATTTCTCGCAATCGTAGTGAAAAGTATAGTGTAACACACGGCGCTAAAACCCATTAAAACTCGGTTTCTATTTACTCCCTCGCTGAAGCTCGGGAGTAAAACTACCTCGTATATAATGGGTCATTTTAGCTCCTTGTATAACAATCTACTATAATATAGCGTCTAATGTTGTATAGATAATGGTACGGAACCCTTCGTGCGCGATCCGACTCGCACTTGGTCAGTTTTTTGGTTCTCTTCGGTTGCAGAATACTTAGTTCATAAAGCCGTAAACAGATTAGGCAGTAAGCACATTAGCAGCGATACTAACTACTCTGGGTGGACCAATGAATATATTCAACTTGCAAAATGTCTCTCGCTGCTTCGCTTGAACGCACCTTTACTTATTTCTGACAATATGAGCTACATGCGTGTAGATGCTTGTGTGGGTGTATGTATTGTTAAAAAAAGTCTTTATAAGAATAAAGCTATTCTGTTTTTTTTTTGTATTTTGGAGCGAACATGATAAAGGTAATGAAGAAAGTACGTGCCTATTGTTATAGATTTTATTAACTTCTATTAAAACTCGAATCCATTGTAGATACTCCTCTGATCAAAAATATACTAATACTATAGCAGCCGTTTGACTGAGACCGTTTCTGAGGTAGCTGTGAGGTGTGGGCGGGGTGTGGCGACATGATGCGAAAGCCCACTGATACCGTCAACTTGTGACAACTGTCATCCCTACCGCACCGCGCAGTTACCTCAGGACCGCCAAAATGGAAACGGCAGAGATATTTTTGAGAAAAATGGATTTTATTAGTATTGTTTACCTACTAAACACATAAAATCAAAAGAATGATAAATCAAAAAAAAAATATTAACCTCCCTTAGAGGGGGGGGGGGGGGGTACTCGATTGGGTACAGTGGCGTAATACCTATAGGTGAAAATTTTTGAAGCATTGTTTTGAGACACTTTTTGCAATGCCAGCGAACTTTCGCGTGACATTTAACGCATGGTTATGGTTTTTCAAGCTTCTTAGGCTTTATATTTATCTTTTAAGCTGTCTTGAGGCAAGCCTCGGACCAATGACGACGAAGGTAGAGTCTTATGTTGTGTTTTCTGGACTAAGTAGAACCTCGCAAAGGTGCGTCGAAAGAGTAGCTGGTCCTTGTAACGCTTGTACGCTACGCTAGGTATTATAGTCATATCTACCACCACCACTACTTTTTCCGTGAACAGTTGTTTTGATTGAAGAGTTTGTAATAATTATCAAACTAAAAAGCTATTCTTCAAGCTATTCTTTTGCCACTTAGGCGTCGGGTGTAGAAGTCAATTATCAAAGACGCAGATGAAGTTTCGGATTAAAATGTAGCCTAATTCCGAGGGTAGTTCCACCGCGCTCCAAAACCCATTGTTCTCATAAAAATGTTTATACATTGATTTCATTGCGCTCCAAGAGATTTTAGAAATTAAATTCTTATATTCATATTTTAGTTCCACCACGCTCCAAGAAATATTGAGTGGAGTTAGCAAAAAGGTGAGGCAAATGCGCCAAAGCAGCAAATTTTGCAACAAACAACTTATGGTTTGCCTTTTATGCTGACTCTACTTATTTTATTTTGGAGCGTTGTGGAACCATTTTGGACCTAATTATTATTTTTTTAAATTTAAAAGGCATTAAAAACTTGGAGCGCATTGTAATGTAAACCTGGAGCGTGGTGGAACTTCCCGTCCACATACCAAACTATCTTTTTGTCAAATCTCATCACAATCGGTACACTGGTTTTGCCGTGATGATGTAACAAACAGACAGACAGCATTACTTTTACATAGAGGAGGTGTTGATAGTGTGGATAACAAAATTATTAATGTATGCTTTGATATATATGATGCTAATGCTTATGGTATTGTAACAGCAAAACGCGTTTAGGAATCATTTATGTTTTAATATTAGAAATGTATTTTAGCCAAGAACCAACGATTTCTGAATATCTGTTTTGGCCTGTAACACATAGGTACTTGTAAATGAATAAATATAATTATGCCCACTCTCCTGCTTTATTTAGCTTGTGATCGCGTCTTCGTCCGTGTCGGCTATCGCGGATGCGGGTGAAGTCGCGGATGAAACACAAAATATAAAGGGTCAAAAGGACCGCTCCCGCCGTCTTCAAAAATAATTACCTAAACTTGCCATACTCACTAGGGCTGCTACTGTATTGATTCTGTAGGTTTTATTTGTGACAATATGACATTTTATTGACACTGGTTGGAACTCTTTGCACTTTTTTAATAACAATTTTTTTTCTGTTCATCATGAAATCTCAATGTCTCTCATTTGTTCATTTAGACAAAACGTGACAGTCGAGACTGATGTCTGCTTGTAACTGCTTGAGATTGCCTATAAACGTAATGTCAATGTGAGCGTGAGTCAAATGGCGGTTTGTTCTGAGTGGTCTCTCTGCTCGGGCACACCGCAGCCTTACGTACTTTGTGGATGAAGTCTGTGATTAACAAGTAGTATATGACTTTTCTTGGGGTTCTAACGTAGTCTGTATCAAATTTCATCAAACTCAGTCCTGAAGGCCTAGTGTGAGTTTTTATTCGAACCCAATCTCGTTAAATTTGTATGGAATAATTGTGTTTCCTATTGTTGCTACTAGACTGCGCTGTGCTTAGCCTTAAAAAAGTGCTGCAATTCTTAGGCCACATAGCCCGAAAGTCCTCCGACAATCTAGAGAAACTTATTGCCACGACGAAGTTAGAAGTAAAACGACCTAGGGAATGCAGCCCAACTAGATGGTCCGACCAAATAGACAAAAATCTAAACACGACGATCAGACAGATACTCTAAACCACACCATGGATCGAGGGAGGTGGAAGCAGCTCTGTCGTGGAGAATCTGGTGGAGGGGAACATCACGACGCTCAGAGGGCCTAGTGTGAGTTTTTATTCGAACTCAATCGGGTTAACGTAAACGATCGCTAATGTCAAATTGAATGGTAAAATTTTGGTTCTCATTGTTGCCACTAAACGCCGCTGTTCCAGTTTCAATACAAATTATTTACGTTAACGCGATCGAGTTCGAATAAAAACTCACACTATAGTTCGTTCGCGTTAAGAATGCAGTAAATCATCAGTGCAAAATGCCTTCGACTGTCATTGTGAACTTGACTTTGTAATTTGAAAAGATTTGATTGGTTAGGGGTGGTATTGTGAACTTGACTTTGTAATTTGAAAAGATTTGATTGGTTAGGGGTGTCATTGTGAACTTGACTTTGTAATTTGGAAAGATATGACTGGTTAGGGGCGGGGCTAGGCCGACGGACAATGATGATTTAACTGCATTCTTAACGCGAACGAAAGGCCCGTGCTAGACCCTCTGTAGTGTAGACGTGAAAGCGTATTAACAAATAAACTCACTTTCGCATTTATAACATTAGTTAGTATGAAATAAGAAAGCTTACAGTCTAAGATTTGTACTAAATAAATAATTAATAAATAATTTACAAGAGGCGCTGACATTTGCCATTACCTTTAACATAACAAAATAATTCTTAATATTCATAATTTTTATTACGTGACATAATATTCTTTATGAGAAAATAATAAACGGTAACAGGCAGGAAAATAAACTCTAATATCTCGTAATAAATGTCGCCCGAAAATGTTTAATAATTTTGGTTTAACCTCATTTCATATAACAATGTTTTAGACGTCGACAGTTTCTTAGAATTTCGTAATCTAAAAACTGAATCGAGCCAGAGAAATAAATGAAACGAAAATAAATTGTAATCTTATTTATTTCCATTTGCTTGTTGCTTTTTGCTTTTTTGGAGTATATTACTAGTATTGTTAAAGTTTTGTACTCACCGGGACTATAGAATGGCACCCCCCCATTTTAAGGACTAAGTGCGGAAACCGAACCCCCCTAACATAGAACATAGATGCCCCCCCCCCCCCATTTCATCCCAAGAGTGTCGTCAAAGGCCCAACACGCCTGCGAAGCGTGGCGATTATGGCAACCCCCCCCCCCCTGTGAGGGAGGGATTTGTTCAACAGTGGACGTCTGCAGGCTGATGATGATGATGTTGCTTTTAGGTCATCATCATCATATCAGCCTATTGCCCTCTACTACTCTGAACTTAGGCCTCCCCCAACCCGGTCTTGGGCAGCCGGCATCCATCGTCTGCCAGCCACTGTAACAGGTCTGCTATCTTTTATAAAATAAAAAGCTAAGTAGACTTGTACGTTAAAATTTAATAGCTCTCAAGAATGCGATGAGTATAAAAACAGAGATATAAAAAACACTAACCTAGACGCACTAAGTAGTGGCAGAGATTTCCAGGCTCCACAGCCTGGTCGGGAACAGGATCGGCCGAAGATAAGGCTGCTGCGGTCGGCTCCTAGCTTTGGGACGGAGGTCCCCAGGGGATCCTAACAGTAGGACCCGCCCTGGGAGCAGCAGGCACGCGACAGCTCGATGGCACGACTCAGGACTGGTACCGACTTTTGGTTATGGACCGGTAGACTTTTAAGTAATTCAGCGTGTTACTTAATTGACAGCGAGATCTAGACTGCCCCATTTGACAGGTTTCTTTCCAGTCGTCTCTTCCGAAATTCATATTATTTTCCAAGTATGAATTTTATTTATTATTTATTTATTAATACTTTATGCACAAAATGTAAAAAACACTGTACAAAGGCGGCGGGTGGATTTTACTTCTGGAACGCCCGTATCGTCATATATAGCGGGGTATTTAGTACCGGCCAGGCTCAATAATTAGTGTAGTCTGCCAGTTATTTTTATTCGGTTAGTGCGTAAAGGATTTTTAAGAACACCAGACACATTAGCGGGTGTCCAGCTGTTTAGTATAAAATACAGCAATACACACATATATGCGACTACAAATATATCAGTTTGAAGGTTTTAGGTTACACATGCCAAAAACAAAACTAATTAAAAAGAATTACTGACAATTGTCAAGGTTGACAACTAAAAAGGTTGGTCATTAGAAAACATGTCACAATAAACATTATTTATTTTTCAGATTTATAAAAAGAAACTATAATATATTTAATTAGCAGACACACAGTCTTTATGCTCGATGGAAGTACCTAAGTACTTTTAGTTTATATATTAAGTAATAAAAGATTCCAAGAATCCTATGAAAACAAGTACTATAAAATAGAAACAGCAATAGAGAAAAATGATTGCATGCATAAAAAAAGTAAATATAGCATATGTATAGCATATACTATACCACCTTCTTCAAATTGTCAGGCCATCGTGTTGAGACCGTTCCTGAGGTAGCTGCGTGGTTGGAGCATTTGGCCCGTACTGAATTTGTGGACGAGTGCGGAGGTAATGTAGACGCAGTCTTTAATCGGACGCATTTTTAATTTATTGTAATAAAAATAATACATATTTCTAAAAAGTAACAAAACCAAATCATAATCCTTTGTATTGCAAAGCAGTAGATTTTTTTTTAATTCTCTTTTGATAAGAAATTAAGGAGTAAAATGGTTTCGTCTCAATGATTTGGAAGTGATTTCGACATTTTTTTTTCTTATTATGTGATGCCGATAGAAAAATTGTGGCTAAACCAAATTACGTATCATGTAGATTACTAACAATTTTTTTCAGATGTAATTTCTCTGTAAATGTCGACGAATAGTTGCTTCATCAGCATGCTTCTTTCAAGCTTTTTTCGAGAAAGCAGCCTTAAGCGGTCGGGTTATAGAGTTATTAACATCACTACTAATCACCAGCAACTATTTGCACACCCCCTGTACATCAGTGTTGACTTAGGACAGTTTGTAGAAATTTGCGAACGTAATATTAGTTGCACACAGTTCTGTTGTGTGTGAGTTGTCGGCGCTCCTAGGACTGGGCAGAATCACAGACCAATAAAACCATGTAGATACGACACTTGGTCGACTTTCCTTCGTAGGTAGGAACGTCCGTCGATGCCTTCCATCGAGTATTCAACTATAGTCCGCGTCATATAAAAGCTGGTACTAAAAGTTATTTTTTTAACGTTTACATATTCAACCGGTGATCGGATGGAACAAGCATGTGCGTGACGCTCACGGGGTAGCTCGGTCTAAATTTATGGAATGGGTACAGTGGGGTAAACCGAGTGAAGGTCGTGTTTGGGAGGAGATGCGGGAGAGTCGCAGAGTCTTTAAGTCACGCTTAAAGTGGTGCCAAAATAATAGGGAGCAGATAAAGATGGATATCCTCGCTTCACACCATTCGAAGCGTGACTTTCGTAACTTCTGGAAGACTACTAGTAGGCTAAATAGTAAACCGGGCTTACCCGTGAGCGTCAACGGTGTGAGTGAACCGAAATGTATTGCGGACATGTTTAGGGATCACTTTGCGGTAAAATCGCCATTGGGGCCATAACGGTCATTTAGTGTGGGGGGGTCACATGGGCAGGAGATGCATATCCGGTTCTCAGCGAAGGATGTTCGGGGAGTTATAAAGTCAATGTCACGTGGTAAGTCTCCTGGCCATGACAGCCTTAGCATTGAGCATCTGAAGCATGCCGGCGTTCACCTGCCCCGAGTTCTTGCCATGTTATATACATTTTTGTATAGGACATGCGTACATACCGTCAGAGATGATGAGGACCGTGGTGGTACCAATTGTGAAGAGTAAAACTGGAGACCTGAGTGACACAAACAACTACAGGTCCATTTCACTAGCCACAGTGCTTGCTAAGGTTCTTGATAGTTTGCTTAATACACAGCTTGACCGGTATGTAGACATTCATGACAACCAATTTGGTTTTAAACCGGGACTGTCTACTGAGTCAGCTATCTTGTGTCTGAAGCAAACTGTCAAGTACTACTCCGATAGGAGCACACCTATTTATGCCTGCTTTATCGACTTCTCGAGGGCGTTCGACCTGGTTAGCTATGACATCCTATGGCAGAAATTGAATAACATATCAATGCCTCTCGAACTGATAGACATTTTCAAGTACTGGTATCTTAACCAGGTCAACGTCATTCGATGGTCGAGTGCTTTGTCGGAACCGTACAGGTTGGAGTGCGGGGTGAGACAGGGAGGGTTGACCTCGCCGAAGCTCTTCAACCTGTACGTGAACGCACTGATAGAGGAGCTTAGCAGCACCCGTGTCGGCTGCCATATTGACGGTGTTAATGTCAACAATATTAGCTACGCGGACGACATGGTGCTGCTGAGCGCCTCAGTGTGTGGTCTGTCTAGGTTGCTGGGCATATGTGAGCGTTATGCGCAGAGTCACGGTTTGCTCTATAACGCAAAGAAGAGTGAATGCATGGTCTTTCAGGCCAGGGGTCGGAGCGGTCCGGATTCTGTTCCACCTATTAGATTGTTGTTGTTGAAAAGGGTTCAACAGTTTAAATATCTCGGACATATTGTGACCTCTGACCTGAGGGACGATGCGGACATCGATAGGGAGCGGAGAGCGTTGTCTGTGAGGGCGAATATGATCGCGCGCAGGTTTGTTCGTTGCTCGGGGGCCGTCAAAATAACTCTATTCAGAGCGTTTTGTACGCCCCTGTACACAGCCAGCCTGTGGGTGTCATACACCCAGAAGCAGTACAACGCTCTCCGTGTTCAATATAATAATGCGTTCAGGGTGTTGTTTGGGCTCCCCCGGCACTGCAGTGCGTCGGGGATGTTCGCCGACGCCCGTGTCGACTGTTTCTACACGACGATGCGAAAGCGGTGCACATCTCTGGGGCGCAGGCTCCGGGCCACCTCCAACACCATCCTGAGCGTATTTGCGAACAGGTTTGATTGTCAGTACATCAACCATTGTTACATGGTTAATGTAATGACAAACAAACAAATGACTCAGAGGCAGGCGTATTTTTAGTCGGGTTAATTTAATTTTATTATTGTTATTTTAATTTTATGATTTTGATTTGATTTTATGATTTTTATTTAATTTTATGATTTTAATTTAATATTAATGATTTGAATTTGATTTTAATGGTTAAATTTTAATGATGATAATAATTTTAAATTTTATTTATGTTATTTTATTTATTATTTTTATTGTAATGAAATTTTATTTGAAATTGTATTTTATGACCTAGAAGTGGTTGAAATAAATGATTTTGAATTTGAATTTGAATTTGAATTTGAATTTATTCCTGCACAGTTAAATACACCCGAAACCATAATCTTCAGCGTACGTTACATTGCGCTCTACCAAAAACAGTGATTTTGCACACGCAAATTAAAAGTAATTTCCCAGTAATACCTACTTAATTTTTTCTCAGTTACGTAGTTTGATGGACAGTATGCGTACTTAAGAGGGCCTTTCCGGTCGGTCTATCGCTAACGTGAGCGTGATTGTTTTTTTTTATCCAACGCAATGTTCTAAAGCATGCGAATGAGTGAAAACGCGATAACATCGCTCGAAAATTGGCGCCCGGAGATTTCAAAAATCATGTTCAACGTGTTTTTGAAAAAGCCTTACAAGTTTTTGAAAAAAAGTTTTCTATGACGATGTATTCTTTACTTTTCTTTAATTTACTTATATTTGAACGGCCAGAATTCAGATAAAATCTGTTCAAAAACACTGATTTTCAGACTACTTCATTGAATAGAAAGATAGATATAAACCACAAGATACCTGCGTGTTCGAAATATCTGGAGGAACATTTGTAATAACGCTATAATCACGTACGAGTGTGGGCTATACGAGCGGCCGCTCTTAAGGGCTATGTGCTGTCTCTTTCTACATTCCCATTTTAAACCGGAGGTTCCCGTCTATACATTCATAATCTATGGTCCAACTAGTAAAGTAAACAGGAGTAAATAATTATCAGTTGAGTTTGAAACTTAGTTTATTGTTTGTGTAAAGGTTATTGGTTGCTTGTTGTTTGGTTTGTCTAAGTTATCGAGGTCATATTGTTGCCATTTTATCTAAAATGCCACACTTATCTTGCAGTAGACATATTTCAATTCTGTTAATTGTTTAGTTAATAACTCAATAAATAGACACCTTTTTATTGAGTTACCGCTTGGTGCTGGCCACGAAAAGCACCACCCCATTTCTACCCGTCGGTGTCGTAGAAGGCGAAAGAGGGATGTTGACCAGAGGACGGACAGCAGCGTCCATCTGCGTACCAGAACACGTACTGCGAACGCCAACATGCAGCGGCCAAGCATGGCGATTACGGCTGGGGGGTACAGCCGTAATCGCCTTGGGGAGACCTATGCCTACCAGTGGGCGTCTAAAGGTATAAATGATGATTTATTGAGTTATTAAATCACTAAGAACATAATTTATAAATTAAAATTGAGTCTGTGTTCGTTCGGACTTTTATCCGAACCTTTTGGTCCGATTCTGTAAATAAAGAAAAGAATTTACAGAATCGGACTAAAAGGGTCCCGTTCTGTAAATTCTTTCGCTTATAGGAAGCTACGTTAACCTTAATTTTTTCATAGTAAAATAGACTACATTTTACTACATAAAAATATGGGCCGCTTCAACTATTTGTCAACTAAACTAACGATTCAGAATAATATTTTGAATCGTCAAAATAATATTTTGAATCCGTTAGTTCATAATATATTTACTATCAAAAAAGTCTTCATTTATCTCCATAAAAACCGGTCAAGTGCGCTCAGTCGAAGATATTTTAGTGTTGAAATATACAAAAGAACTTTCCGACTTTCCGACTTTTACCGACTTTAATAAGTCGGTGGCTTTGTTCCGTTTGTTGTTTTGTATCGCCACCGACCCGGAACTAAAGTCATGACTGTACTCTGCGCTAAAGTTATTTATCACATTTTCGATTTTTTTTTTAATGTGGTACTCTTCTTTTTTCGGTTCAGCCAAACGGGAGATAATCGCGGACAAACATACATACATACAAACATACGGGTCGAACTGAGAACCTCCTCTTTTTTTGAAGTCGGTTAAAAAATTTCTTTTCTTGTATGGGGACCGGCTTTAATTTTGTTTTGTTTTTTTATTTTAGTACTCAAAACTATAAAACCATTTATTTGAAATAAACCGGTTACAGGCACTTTTGAATTGACAAGGAGTCAGTCAGTCAGAAAATTCAACCTCGTTGGTCGTTCCAACCGGCAGATTTTTATAGAGAAAGAACGAGCAGGAAATGCGGCCATAGCATGCTGTTGTATCTATAAGTACTTGCATGATGCTTAATATTAGATGTATGCCATTCTAACTGGAGGTACTGTAAGGACCGGGAGTCTACGTACTACAAATGAAAGGTATTAACGACTTTCAGAAGACTATATTAATATGATTAGCGAGAGGTAAGATTACATGACCTTCAGCTCTTCGTCGAGCTGTCGGTCTCACTGACATCACTTGTCATAGTATAAAAGCTATATTCTACATCATTCAAATATATTCTAAAGTATCCAGAAAGTTCTAACCATAGACTCCTGCTTGACAAACTCTACTTTGACTCCTAAAACACAGGCTTTAGGTCTAGTTTAGGAGTCATCAGTTCGCCCTTTAATGTGACTCTATTGTACAATATTTCTATAATCCTTGTGTACTTGTTTTCCTATGCGTACAGTAAACATTTTATTATTTTTATTACCTATTAGCTGACCCGACAGACGTTGTCCTGTCCCGATCTACCTACTTACCTGCCTATTTACCTACACCAACCCTACACCTACCCTAGGGTAATTATTATTATTTTTTTTTTCTTTGCTATAAACCTCACGGAGCCCGAGACCTTTCCAACGAATGCAAAACCGTGGAAATCGGTTCGTGCGTTCTGGAGTTATATCGACAGGAAGGAAAACCCGACTTATTTTTATATAATAGAAGGCACATACTCTGTGAAAATTTCAAGCGTCTATTAAACAGCTCTGTGGTATACCGACGGCTTTAGTAGTAAGGTCCCATTGTAAACTATTGGTTATACCATGAAAACCAAGAAAACCTTTTTATACGAGTTATTAATGTGCTTACAATATCCAAGATGGCGGGGTATCGGCGTAATGTGGCGTTAAATAGAAAATATAAGAAGTAACAGCTAAGTAAATAATATTGTGTGTAATGAGAAAATTCCATTAGCTCCTACGGAGTGCAGTGGTTAACTGAAGGTCAGAGCTTGGCCTTACTTGTTCTTGTGTAAATGGTTTTATTCGTTGGCCTAAAGACTAGGCAGGTGATGATGATTTATATCCATTCAAATTGCAATGCCTTAATTGGCGACTAAGTTCTAAGAACCTACCTATTGTTAACATCTTAAGAATTCTGTGCACTTAGTTCACAATAAAGAATTTCAATTTGCCTATTCGTTGGTTCACTGCATGATTGTTATAAACTAGCTGATGCCCGCGACCTTGTCCGCGTGATAGTCAGTTATCAGCGGGGTTTTAATTGTTTTCACGGAACCCGATTTTTTTCTAAAATAAAAGTAGCGTACTCCGAATAACATCAGCTATATGCCAGTGACAGTCCCGTCTAAATCTGTCCAGCTGTTTCAGAGATTAGCCAGAACTAACAGACAGACAGATAAATATTTTAAAAATTGTTTTTTTTTATAAGTACCTATCGTATATACTTTCATATGCATTTAGTAAAAAGAAGTTATTTTGACATTACAAACAGTCACTTCAATTTTATTTATTTGTTTGTGTACGTTCGGGCCGTTCATTCCCGGTCGTCCCCGCCCCGTCGTACCCACTGGGCACGAGTGAGAAAAAAAAGTTTGCATCCGCGATAACCGATATTCACGCGGACGAAGTCGCGGGCAACAGCTAGCAGGCTATAATTTATAATTAAAAAAAAAAAAAAATTGGGTGCGTGTACTTATGTACGAGCGTGAGAAGTTATACTTCTTTGGCATTATTAAAAAAGTATATAAGCACAATTTGAATTGTAAACAACGCCATCTCTGACGTACATGCTCAACTTACTTGCATCTCTCTGACGTACATGCTTGTACAGCATGTACGTCAGAGATGGCGTTGTTTACAATTACTCCCGTGAGAATTTCGTGTGACGCTGTGCGCGCGCATGCGCGAATCGTAAAATTTCACTCTCATCATTTTTTCATAACGCGCCTAAAGAAGTATAACTTCAAAAATAGGATTAATAAAAAAAATATGCAACGACACGAGGAAGTCTCATTTCCTGTAAGTAAGAACATTATTTGTTTCATCATCTGCCTAGCCTTTTCCAACTCTGATGGGGTCGGCTTCCAGTCTAACCAGATGCAGCTAAAAACCAGCGTTTTACATGGAGCGACTGCCTGTCTAATCTCCACAACCCAGTCACAGGAAAGTACGATACCCCTCGGTAAGACTTCAGGGGGCCAAGTCTGCTATTTTTATAATTTCGTCATTCCAACACAATCCCATTGTAATTTTGCTAAAAGTTCGTAATCTGCTAAATTCATAATGGTCGATTATTGATCGGTCGAATTAAAACCATTGACTGCACAATGACATTCTAATGGTAGGTCACTGATCAAAGGAACTGTCTAAATTTTAGCAGATATCTGCCTAAGTCAGTCATTCAGTTGTCATTTTGTACGACATTACCATTCTATATCATTTCTTTCAATGGCGAGTCAGTGGTTGACCATTGGAAAGTCATAATGACGCCATTATATTAGTAGATTACCAAACTTGTTAAAATCAACAATTATGAAATCAATGATAGATCATTCTGACCCTATTGTAATAGCAGACTTGAGGCCCTGGGGGCCAAGTCTGTTATTTTTATAATTTCGTCATTCCAACACGATCCCATTGTCATTTTGCTAAAAGTTCATAATCTGCTAAATTCATAATGGTCGATCAGTGGTCGGTCAATGGTCTCGTAATAGAATTTTGTTATAATGACATTGTCGTATTGCCATTATTATGAAACCCGTTAGTAGAAATGATTTTCGAAAAACTACTACTAAATTTGAGCATTAAAGCCCGTCACAGACGTAGCTATAATAAATATTAATATACGTCAGACGTAGCTATAACCAAGGCATATTACGAACAGCTATATAAAATTAATTTTACTACGTCACCAAAATATGTGGACAGATATAGCAAGGCATATTAATATAAATTTTAAAAATGTGAAACAAACAACGATCGCAAACGTAATAAGGGTGAAAATATATTATTATATTATAGCTACCGTGTGTGGTGTTGTGGCCTGCTATAATATATATTATAGCTACGTATGTGACGGGCTTTATTCATGTCATATTTCATTTATATATATTTTTACATATTATTATAAGTGTTATAAGCAATCTGTAGTTCGTAAACTAAGTCAGTCATTCATTTGTCATTTTGTACGAGATTACCATTCTATATCATTTCTTTCAATGGCGTGTCAGTGGTTGACCATTGGAAAGTCATAATGACGCCATTATATTAGTAGATTACCAAACTTGTAATCAACAATTATGAAATCAATGATAGACCATTCTGACACCTTATTGTATAAGCAGATTTGAGGCCCTGGTGGTCAGTCTTCCTGGCTTCCGTCTACCCAAAAAGACTGTCACAGATCTACGAATGACAGCAATAACACGATAACTGGTAAGGCTGGTGGTCCGTTTTGCTAGCTAACATCATTATGTTTGAAAACCCATATAACGACTGCCTATCTTACGTCCACAACCCAGTTACTGGGTAACATGATACCTAATGATAAGACTGGTTTTCAGTTCTGCTAGCTAACAACATTATATTTGAAAACCCATATTAGTAAATCAAATATCATTTAATGCTAATCCTGAATTCAGTGAAGGCTTATCGGCTTTATAGGATTATAATTTGACTAAGCAAATTGACCGAGTCACTTGTCATACATTGATTTATATACCTAACTGGGTTTCGTAGTCCAGGAGCCTGACCTCGACATTTTTTCTTCATGTTTTTATTTTACTAAAAATATACATGCATACATTCACATTTTCACATAACCAAACCTACCGAAGGCTATCATCATTATCATGTCAACCTTTAGACGCCCACTCCTGTGCATAGGTCTACCAAGACCAGGCCTAAGGTGGGTAGCGTGGGTGGGTCTATTGTTTTAAAATATGTATTAGTTTATAGTTATTGTTTTTATGCTTATGTTTGTATTGTGTTTTTATGGGCCTTAGTTGCCTGAAATAAAGGATAAATAAATAAAAAGGTCTCCCCCAAGGGGGGGGGGGGGGGCGTGTTATGATACTCAGAAGGACGCTGCTGCCCATCCTCTGGTCAATATCCCTCTGCCGCCTTCTACGACGCCCACGGGTATACATGTGGTGGTACTATTCGCGGCCGGCACCACACGGGGGTAAGGAAGGAAGGTACGTATCGTAATTATTATTTAATTAGAGCTTGGGTCCGGTCGGTATAATAACACTTATTATACGTCAGTCATCAGTAACGCGATACATGGCGAACATTTAGTAGTTATTTACCTACATGTATCCTTTGTTTTAGTAAAATGGGCCAAGGTTTGAATAAACTAGACCTTGTTTTGACTTTGCTTGGAGTTTCCGTCGAAAAGCTATCAAAATACTATTCTATATATAACACACCGCGAATTCGTCCGTATGGAAGCCATGTAAGTACCTATATGATAAAATATATCTTATGAATATGACCCTCTGCCATTGTGTAGCTTAACTAACAGAGAAAGAATTGTTATATTCTGACTGTACTTCCAAGGACATTCAAACAATATTCTGTATTTTTGCAGTCATTGCTTTTAATTCGACCGACCAATGATCGACCATTAGGAATTTAGCAGATTACGAACTTTTAGCAAAATGACAATGGGATCGTGTTGGAGTGACGAAATTATAAAAATAGCAGACTTAGCCCCCTGGTCGGGTGATGACACGCGATCATGATACGCAGTCTTGATACACCGCTCTGATACACAGCGCGATGCGGCCCGTTCCATTTTGAGTCGGTTTTTGTCCGATCATCAAAGAAGATACGGATACGGCACGGGTTGCTAATACTTTTTCTTGAGGATACGACAGGGACGATACGGAGTGAAATAAAGACGACCATAACTAGATACGGAGCTTGATTCAGTACGGTAATACGGATACGGTGACGGTAGACTTCGACGTAAGGCGATACTATTTGCTCAATACTATATGTGTCTTTGTTCTAGGTTCACGAGGTACCTCGGGAGTAAAAATGATGTACTATCGTGGACACACCCGCCTGTGCGGGCTGTGCGTGATGATCCGCAGAATCACGCACCGTGGGAAGGGTCTCGTGGTAGCACAGGACGTCTCTATAGTGTCATTTAAGAAGCATACCTAGGTATGGGACAGTCGTCGCCGACAGTCGTCATGTTTTATGCAAGTCTGATAGGGGGGCCTCTGAAGTTGGCACAGAATTCAAGGGAATAACCCGAATTTCCACAAATTTGGGTAATTATGTAACGTATTTCCCAAAACTAGCTACTGTGGAGACTTTGACTGGTTTCTGTGAGTTAAACTCTACTCAAATTAAGAATAATAATAATAATAATAATAATAATATCTTGGGACAACTCACACACGGTCATCTGGTCCCAAGCTAAGCAGAGCTTGTGTTATGGTAACCAGACAACTGATATACATACTTATATAATTTATAAATACATACATATTATAGATAAACACTATTATAGAATACTATTGTCAGTTCAACGGGCTGACTGTCAATACAAAATAAGAGTTTAAAATATCTTAAGATTGATAAAAGATCCAATTTAAGACGTATAAAGTAAATGTACCGGTCGTTATAGTACCTAGTATATAAATTTATAATAATATATGAATAAAAATTACTGCTCAGTCTGTGCTGACCGCAAAAGCACAGGTTTATTGCTATTAACCCAACAATTTAAGAATGTCTACTAGAAAAACTTCATGAACTAATTCGAATTTGCGACTACTAGGACCAAAATGATATGACAAAAGACTGAATTTGTAATCAAGAGCGGCTGAAGTTTCCACGGTCACACCAACAGAACAATTAATTCCATACGCAAATAAAACATGACATCATATCGTACCCTTTCTTGTGTACCTTCAACCACACTACTAATACAATCTCTTTGTATATAAGCATTAAAATTAATTGTCCCTGGAAATGGAAGCCATTCTCGCTTTGTATTAATCATTAATTATGAAAAGAGCGATGACGGAGGTAGTTTTCTTTTAGTGACGTAGAATTTTAACATTTATATTTATTTTCACATTTGGTCCTTTCATACGAGACATTTTATTTTATGGAGTCTACCTAAAGGTAAACCTAAACGGGGAATTACTTTTACAAAATTTTTAGTATGATATACTACAAACATAACTAGCAATGTATATTATAGCCACTCGTTGCATTGAAAACATAGGCCGTGTAGGAACATCGAACAATATCGTATTTAAATTGTTTATTGCTTCAAATGAATAATGAGATAAAGTCTGATCTAAAATAAAACTATAAGAACTTTTTAATATGAAATATGATTAATTTAAGTGATTCTCTAAATACAGCTCAATATATGTCAGCATTTGATTTAATAATACCTACTAGTACCTAAAAGCATTCCGGGGCGTTCAAAATTTCCACAGTAGCTACTATTCAAATTTATATTAAAGAGGTATCAAGTGATGTTCGCAAAAGTTCAACTTCAACATTTAAGCATAATGTGTAAAATACAAAATACATCAGGCGAATCTCAAAGTTTATATTGAATTTCAGTGGAAAATTTATTATTTCAAACATAAATAATTCAAAAAATGTTCAAATGTCCATGAATGTTATAATTTTATTTCAATTGAAAAACATGATCGGCCTAGATTTTTTTCAACTTTAATAGGATCGGCTTCCAGTAACGTCTAACCGGATGTAGCTGAATTCCAGCGTTTTTCTTGGAGCCTGTCTTACCTTCACAATCCAGTCTTTTAAACAGACTAATCTTAAGTTTATTTTCACACCCATCTTTAGCTGTATTCTGGTATTCTTGACTCTTGATTGGTGTTGGTTGTTATTACACTTCGGGTCTAGAATCCACTATATCACGGTTTCTCAACACCGTTTTTATTTTAGCCTTTAGTTGTCACGACCCAAAAATCCCGGCTTCGAGGACCAGGAAATCAAATGTTGTGCGTCACTTCTAAATTGACACAATGATTGATAGGAGACATGACAGTGCCGTAAAACTTTTGTACTCCATAGTACGTAAGTACAAAAATATACACATATTTTTGGATCTCAGGGAAACATACTCAATTACGGCACGAACAGAGCTGCATATAAAATCAGCTAGTTAGTCAGAGCATATGTGTTGCACGCCCCTGCCAAGGTACACTCGCCTTCTCATGCTCTTATAGTCTGTAGAGACGGTAATCCGACACGAGGAGAGATCAGACGCAGGACTATAATTGGCTTTATGTGCTTTCCCAAGTACGGGGATGATACACCACCAGCTTCCAATCTCCAGGCTGCTACTAAGAAATTCCTAATGGAAAACCCCAAAACCCCTGGCATTTTATGCTGAACTGGGCCTGTTTGGCGCAGCCGTGGGGCACATAATAATCTTTATTTGTTTTTTTTTACCTTTTTATTATTGTTTTTTTGTGCACATGGTCTGTCAATAAACTTTTTTTCTTTCTATCTTTCAATAACATTGCCCGACCTGAACCACTATTTTTTCTTTTCTTACTTCTCCGCTTTTCTTTTCTGGTTAATTTCGATGCGGGATCCAAGATAGTTGAATCGTTTTTGTCGAGCTTCATTGCTTTGGCGCTTTTCTGGTGGTTTGTGAATAGTGTGGTGGGCTTGTCCCATAATCGAACCGAGGACTCAGGAACAGAAGGTCAGTGGTCGCCTGTGAAACCAACGAGGCAGTCATAGCATAATGCAAGCATATAATAAAGAAAGAGAAGTGAAGAAAAAATGGAAAATAAAAACACTTATGAAAAAAAGTTTTTTCAAAAAAAGAAAACCGCCTTCAAAAACTAAAAAGTGATAAATAACTTTAGCACAGAACACACATTACTTTACTTTCGGAAGTCGGTGGCGGTGGCTTTGTGTTTGTTGTTTTGTATTGCCACCGACTTCCGAAAGTAAAGTAATGTGTTCTGTGCTAAAGTTATTTATCACTTTTTAGTTTTTGAAGGCGGTTTTCTTTTTTTTGAAAAAACTTTTTATTTTTCGCTTTTTAGTGTTGCCTTAACATCCAAATCCATTAAGAAACGGCAACACACTTAAAAGAGATTGTAAGTCCTCCAGTGATTGAAGAAACTAAAACGTCGTTAAGTAAGTTTTTTTGGGAATTTGTTGATTTTCTCAAAAACGGCTGTACTAATTTTAATAAAATTTATATGGGACCTTTTCGGAATAAACCCCTTTCAAACAAAAAAAGAATATTGGAAATCCGTCCATATATGACAGAGTTATGCCCGAACATACATAAAAAAAATATATATATATATAAACATTCGAATTGATAACCTCCTCCTTTTTGAAGTCGGTTAAAAAAGAGAACCGCCTTCGAAAACCAAAAAGTGAAAAATAACTTTAGAACAGAACACACATGACTTTAGTTTCAGAAGTCGGTGGCTTTGTTCTGGGCTCGGCGGTTCTCTTTTTTCAAAAAAGTTGTTTGTTGTTTTTTTCACAAAAGCGCTTTTTGAAAAAAAACAAAATTTCTGTTTATTGTATACTAAAACCTTCTCCAGATTGAATGTCAAACACTTTTCTGAAAACCGCATCAAAATCGGTTCAGCCAAACGGGAGATAATCGCGGACAAACATACATACATACATACAAACGTACGAGTCGAACTGAGAACCTCTTTTTTTTGAAGCCGGTTAAAAATAAAATTTGATCTAGTAGTAGTATGGTATGCTATAATACATTTATGTTCACATAACATAAAATATTTGGGTCGGTTGATTCTCTTTACACGATTTCAAGGTTAGTCCGATAGTAAAGGATGTTTAATTCTTTTTTTTATTTTAGGCTTTTCTACGATGAGTACACTTAGTTACTTTATAATTTGTTCATTGCAAACTTAAGATTAAACGCCTCATCACTTACAGAAAGCACAGCATGCACTACATTAAGCGCAGAAAATTACAAAATTAAATAATTAAAACATGCAAACTTGATTGTTTACAGTGAATTAAATAACATTATTACATAGCTTAAATTAAACTGGTATAGAAAAAATCAAATTAAATTTAATAACTAATAAAATAAAATTAAAATAATTTAAATTACATTTGAATAAATGTTGCGTACAATGACCTCTTTTCAGGATTCTGGTAAACAAACACTAAGATTGTGTTGTTGTTTACTTTAAACATACAAGTAAATAGTTTTGTAAGAATATTTATATTTTCTTTTCTTCTTGAACTCACCGTGTCTTTATACAATCTCTTTCTATATAATCTTGTATCGTAGATAAGCTGAAAAAGATCTAAAAATAACATTACACCTACTTAGCGTGTCGATAGCAAACACAGTTATGTATCATGTGTGTGTGTTGTGTGTATGCAGATGTGTATGTTTGTGTATGTATGTATATGTTGTGTTTGTTCTTGTTAGATTGATGGAAAGATGTGAGCTTGTTACTGTAACGCTTAAACGGCTGAATGGAATTAGTTAAAAATAGATATCAATCCAGCTCAACACGTAGAATATTTTTGTATTCTCTTAATAATCATTTAAGACTTTATTATTTACTAGCTTTTGCCCGTAAGAGGTACGGAACCCTAAAAATCAGGGATCCGTAAGTAAAATAACGCGAACGAAGTCGCAGGGATAATGCTAGTGAAACTGAATTTAACCTAATACTAGATTAATGTCAGGGACGCTATCATCCTTGACATTTTATAGTGTCAAGGAGACTTGCACACGCCGCAACCCGCTCTCGATAGCTTCGGCTATTATTGACGGCATTCGGGATATTATTGACAGATTTTTGTTACATAATAATATGTAGTTTTGTGGTATTCTGTTATAGATAAATTTAGCTTTGCCTAGCGAATCAAAACACGTAAAAAATTCTCCTGTTCTTTTCAAAGAAACTGATTTATTTTAACGCTTATCTATTTTAAATCTATTTTAAGTAAACGTTTTGGATGTAAATAAAAATGTCTATTACTTGATAGTAATGTAACAGATTTGGTACACCAAAATACTTTGACCTATTTAATTAAAATTAAACCTCAGTCTATCTTTTGCGTTGTAAAAGGTGAAACTAAACGCATTTTTTTTCTAGTTTATTTGCTTGGACCCAATTTAGAGTAGATTTATTTGCACATCGTACGATTAACATTGTTTAATCAACATTATCTAGAAACCAATCTGTCTAATGGAATTTATTACTACAATAAATAATTATTGCTAAAAAAAAGATACATATTTAAACAATACGTATATTCCATTTACAATAGCATTAGACAGAAGTTGAAAGGTTATTTTAAATGCACACTTTGTTACAAAAGTACAATAAACATATTTCAGTTACAATAGACGCCGAATTTATTATACTCTATTTTTACATCAGCTGTAGCACTAAGTTGTACCCATTTTATTAATTTATAATAAGTATGAAAATATGTGGCTTTGATTTAGTTGTATTATTTCATTCATATTCAATCTAAAATTACAGTTTCAATGATAAAAACCTAAAAGTAGCCGCGATGAACAATAAAAAAACAAACCGGGAACGTTATTCATTTCACTATAATTCCACCAAATTTTAAACGTTACCTAATCTTTAAAAGATTTTTATTTTGCTTATATAACTATACTTCCATATTTTAGTACGTAAAATGGTTTCATCTCAATGATTTGATTTAATGTGATACCGATAGAAAACTTGTGGCTACACCAAATTACGTATCATATCATGTAGATTACTATCAATTTTCTTCAGATGTAATTTCTGGGCATGTATGTATGTATTTCGGGGTATATATATTCCATAATATTATTATGTATGTGTAGTTTTTATATATATATATGTAGGAATATTTTTATTTTGTTAGTTTAGTTTGTTTCCAAACGAAGGACAGTTAGTTTGTTTCTGAACGAAGGATAGAGTGAAGGAGATGGATGAGTGTGAGGGAGAAAGAAGATATAAAAATGTGAGATGTCAGAGAGAACGGAGAACAAAAGAAGATGATGGTATGCTGCTGTTTTTTCATGAAGATGGTGGAAAAATAAAAAGAAGTTCTGTGGACATACGAGCATTTTTATTTCGGTTTCCAATCCTACATTCTCGTCCGGGATAGACCGAAATAAGCGTAAGAAGACGTATTAAAGAAGAAAAGAAGTTCAGACGGACGTACGTTGGCGTCACCGACGTGCAATCTACGAAGACGAAGAAGATTTTACGAAGTTACGATTGACCGGCACGTGGCGTCATTACGGCGTGCAACGAAGAGACAAATTTCAATATTTTACGAAAATTACGATCTTGGGTTGATTCTACGATGGACAAAGACGACCCAAGAATGCAATCATCTTTCAACATGGCGGCCGCGGAGTCCATAATAAAATTCAATGGCGAAGACATGACTTACTCATCTTCGAAGTGGGCACAAGATATCGAAGACAATGCGGATATCTTCGGATGGACCCCGCAACAGAAATTGATCATGGCGCGGAGGTCGCTGTCAGGCACGGCCGAACTATGGTTGAAAACGGAAAAAACCTTCCGTACTTATGAGGATCTGAAAGTAGCCCTACAAAAAGAATTCCCGGAGCTCATCAATAGCAAACAAATGCACGAAGTGATGGCTGCTCGGAAGAAGCGCAATAGCGAAAGCTATTATCAGTATATGTTGACAATGAAGGAGCTTGGTAAAAGGGCTAAATTTCCAGACTATATAGCTATCCAGTACATAGTCGATGGGATCACGGATTACGAACAAAATAAAATGTGTCTGTACGGGATAACTACATACCCTGCCCTGAAAGAAAAGCTAGGTCAGTACGAAGTTATGAAACAGAAAATGAAACAACGTGGAAGTCAAAACAGTAAGCCCCGTGAGTCTGTGAAAACATCAAGTGATAAAGTGAATCAGGCAAGTGATAAGTCAATTCATCGCTGTTTCAAATGTGGCGAAAGGGGTCATATAGCGACTGCATGCGATAAAGGCGTCAAGTGTTTCAAGTGCAATAATTTCGGGCATATGGCTACTCAATGCAGCGCCACAATCACAAACGAACCATCCGGAACTCGCAGAACTCGCAATGTTGGTGGTACGGTCGGCGATGACAACATCCGATCGCGACGCACGTCAATGTTCGTGAACTACCAGACACCAGATGGCGCAGGCGTGACGAATGAAGTAAACGAAGAAGTTCCAAAACAAAAAGAAGAAATGGCTAACGTCACATCGAGTCTCGTTCAACGTAACTGTCAGTGTCAAAATTTGAATCTTGACGTTTTAAATGTAAACAATAAAAGTGCAGTGATAAATAAATCAATAAAAATGGCGAAAGTCGGTGCGTTTTCGGTGAAATGCTTAATAGATACCGGTAGTGATATAAACATAATGTCGAACGATTTATTTTTAAGGTTAGATGCGAAGTGTGAACCGGTAAGGTTATGTTTAACTGGGTTAGGAGCAAGTCAGGTGTTTTCGATTGGTAAGTTTACCTGTAACATTATTATTGATGAGCACTCCTATAATGTATCTTTCTATGTGGTGCCAAAAGGTGTAATTCCCCATCCTATTATTTTGGGTCAAACTTTTTTGATTAATACCATAATAGTGATCAACAAGGGTATCATTAAAATAAAGCCTCATTACTATGATAGTTCATACTTACAGTGTTTAGTTAGTGTTGTTAATGAGTTATCACCTCAAGTTCAGAGGATTATTGATAGTTACAAACCATTAAAAATTAAAGATGCTCCTATTAAATTGAAAATAGTTTTAAAAGACGATATTCCTGTAGTTCAACGTCCACGTAGGTTTGCTTTGAAAGAAGAAGATGAAGTTAATCAGAAGATAGAAGAGTGGCTAGCTCAAGGTGTCATACGTCCCAGCTACTCGGAATATGCTAGTCCACTAGTTTTGGTAAGGAAGAAGGATGGAAGTCTTAGAGTTTGTGTTGATTACAGAAAGCTTAACCAAAAAATGATCAAAGATGAATACCCCCTACCTGTGATAGAAGATCACATTGATAAATTGTGTAATTCTCGTGTATTCAGTACTTTAGATTTAAAAAACGGATTTTTCCATTTGCCGATAGAAGAGGAGTCCATAAAATATACAGCTTTTGTTACCAGTAACCCTGAAGGCCAATATGAGTTCCTTAGGGCACCGTTTGGACTCTCAATATGTCCAAAATATTTTACCAGATATATCAACATTATATTTACAGATTTCATAAGAAGAGGGATCTTGTTAATATTTATTGACGATTTGATTATTTTAGCGGAAGATGAATGTCAAGCATTGGGAAGATTAGAAGAGGTGCTGAAAGTAGCTTCTGAATATGGGTTGAATATTAATTGGAAAAAATCACAGCTGCTCCAAAGATCGGTGGAGTACCTAGGCCATGTGGTCTCGAATGGTACGGTCAAGCCTTCAAAGGACAAGACTGAAGCAGTCTTCAAGTTTCCAGTGCCAAGAAACCTTAAGGAAGTACACAGTTTTATTGGATTAACTTCCTATTTCAGAAAATATATCCGTGACTATGCAGAAATAGCTCGACCTTTGAGTGATTTGTTAAAGACTAAAGAATTTCATTTTGGAGATGATCAGAAGAGTGCGTTTGAGAAACTTAAACAAATGTTATGTTGTGATCCAGTTTTAAAAATATTTGATCCGCAGTCAGAAACCGAGCTTCATACAGACGCCTCTAAATTTGGTTATGCAGCAATTTTGATGCAAAAAGACTCAATGGATGGTAGTATGCACCCAGTGCATTATATGAGTAGAAAAACAACAGATGCCCAACAGAAACGCAGCAGCTATGAGTTAGAAGCGCTCGCTGTGGTAGAAGGTGTGAAAAAATTTCGGAAATATCTTATAGGAATACCATTCAAAATAATTACTGATTGTGAAGCTTTTCAGAAGACTTTAACTAAGAAAGAAGTATCAGCAAAAGTTGCTCGATGGATTATGTACTTACAAGATTTTAACTACAGCATTGTGCATCGTAAAGGTGAACGGATGCAACATGTGGATTCACTAAGCCGGAATGTATGTGTCATCTATACTGAACTACATTATCGTATAAAGAAAGCTCAAGAAGAAGATGAAACACTAAATGCGATAAAAGAAATTCTAAAGGAGAAAGAGTATGAAGACTACATTTTAGAAAATGATGTAATATACAAAGGTGTTGAGAAAAAGTTGGTAATACCAGACATTATGGATGTTGAGATAATAAAAAAAGCCCATGGAATAGGTCACTTTGGGAAGAAGAAAGTCAAAGAAATTGTAGAAAGAGATTATCACATTAAGAAGTTGGACAGTAAGATTGAGAAGGTGATCTCTACATGCATTCCATGCATCTTAGCCACTCGGAAATCAGGGAAGAAAGAAGGACTGCTGAATCCTATTGACAAAGGAGAGCTTCCCTTGGACACTTTGCATTGTGATCATTTAGGACCATTAGATGCCACTAAAAAGATGTACAACCATATTTTAGCTGTAATTGATGCCTACACTAAGTTTGTATGGATCTACCCAGTGAAAACCTTAACTTCTAAAGAAACTGTGGATAAACTTAAACTGCATCAGAAAGATTATGGTAACCCCCGTCGTATCATAACAGATAGGGGAACAGCTTTTACTGGAAAGGAATTTCAAGAATATTGTGCTGAAGAGGACATCAATCATATAACGGTGGCTACTGGCATTCCACGAGGAAATGGACAAGTGGAACGTATGAATCAAATCATTATCGCGGTCTTGACCAAGATGTGTATCGAAGAACCTACTCAGTGGTACAAACATGTCAGTGAGCTACAGAGGGTCATCAATAGTTCCTACCAACGTTCAATTAATACCTCACCATTCGAGTTGTTGATTGGAGTTGAGCTGAAGCAGAAAAAAGATTTAAAAATAGTAGAATTATTAGAAGAAGAAAATAGAAAAGGATTTATTGAAAAGAGGGATGAATTAAGAAAAGAAGCAAAGGCTCAGATCCTGAAAATACAAGAAGAAAACAGGAAAACATTTAATAAAGGAAGAAAGGAGGGACAGATCTATAAAGTAGGAGATTTAGTTGCTATACAGCGAACACAGTTTGGTTGTAATTTAAAATTGAAGGAAAAGTTTTTCGGTCCGTATAGAATTTGTAAAAGTTTAGGGAAAGATAGGTATGAGGTAGAAAAAATCGATAATAACAAAGAAGGTCCTAAGAAAACTACTACTGGAGTAGACTACATGAAAAGATGGCTTTAGTTAAATGATATACTTACCTTATCCTATTATAATTATTTTGAGTTTTTGTTACAAGAAAAGTATTTACTTACTTTACCCCTGAAGACAGCTGACTTACCATTCTATTCTCTGAATAAATTGTGTTAAGTTAAAAGTTGAAGTGGAACTAGGTATTAAGCTTTTGTCATCTGTTTTGCTTGATGTAAGATGAATAGACTCAATACATTTTGTTGTTATCAAGTAGATTGCTTTGTTTGCTAACAGTGTAACAAGTTGTGTTAATTATTATATTTTTTGTAACAGCAGAAGTATGAAAGTATGTACCCTTTCAAAAGTGGTAGTAATAAGTTTCTTTTATAAGTAAAACCTTGTAATATTGGTGTGAAAGGTTGTATGTCTGATGAGTAGTTTATTTTACAATAAATGTAATTGTAGGAAGACAAAACATTAGTTACCTTTAGATGGAATTTTGTTTTATGTTCAGTTAAGACCAATGTACTATGTGTGTTATGTACCTATTAGTCAGTCTGAGGGCAGACTGATAGCAGAATGGCCGAGTTGTAGGAATATTTTTATTTTGTTAGTTTAGTTTGTTTCCAAACGAAGGACAGTTAGTTTGTTTCTGAACGAAGGATAGAGTGAAGGAGATGGATGAGTGTGAGGGAGAAAGAAGATATAAAAATGTGAGATGTCAGAGAGAACGGAGAACAAAAGAAGATGATGGTATGCTGCTGTTTTTTCATGAAGATGGTGGAAAAATAAAAAGAAGTTCTGTGGACATACGAGCATTTTTATTTCGGTTTCCAATCCTACATATAAATATATCTTTTTTCACTTTTTAAATATTACTTTTTGTAATGCACCTGCCTTGTTATCTCTTCACCACCCTTGGTTGACTGGTAGAGAATGCCTAAGGCATTAAGTCCGCCTTTGTACGTTTGTGCATGAAGTATAAATAAATAAATAATTTCTCTGTAAATGCCGACGAAAAGTTGCTTCATCTGCATGCTTCTTTCAAGCTCTTTTCGAGAGAGCAGCCTTAAGTAATGATACGCTTGCCTAGGATGAACCGGTTCATTCGTGCGTTGAAGATACCCAGATTATAGTTATCTGGGAACAGAGAGGCGGGCAGTGAATTCCACAGTCTGGCACTTGGCACAATAAATATCGAAGCAAAGAGCTTGGTTCGAGATCTTCAACTTCAACCATTTAACGGTGACGCTTTGCCTTATTTCTGCTCGTCCGATGATGGGATGGGGATGCGGGAATTAATTACCCGATACAAGACCGATATGCTGGCAACGATGCGGCGATGTTCAAGGCTATTATGATGACAAACAAATAACTGGTAACTATCGATAAAATATATATATGTATGACTCGCTGACAGCAACCAGAGCCGTTACGATGATTGAAGAAGGTCATTCGCAGCGATCTGTGGGTTTGCAATTGGGATTTTTTCGAAAAGCTATTCAAAATCTATGGAATCCTTTCCAAGAGACCGGCAGTGTTAGAAGAAGACCTGGTTCGGGCAGAGTTCGCATTACAACAGCTCAAGAGGATCGTTACATTCGATTAAGTGTGCGCCGAGATCGCACAACGACGGCCCGCAAGCTGCAAAATCGTTTACGGCTGACAACCATTCGTAATCGATTGCATGAAGACCAGCAGGCATCAAGAAGGCGAGTTGTCCGTGTTCCATTAACCAGAAATCATCGTGCAAATCGTTTAAGATTTTCCCGTCAACATTTGGACTGGGACATAAACCAATGGGGCATGGTGCTCTTCACAGACGAATGCAAAGTTAAATTTTTTAACGACGATCGGCGTATTAGAGTATGGAGAAGACGCGGCGAGAGATTTTCAGAAGCCTGCATCCATGAAGTCGATCGTTTTGGTGGTCCAAATGTAATGATTTGGGGCGGGATAAGCTAACACGGCAAAACTGAGCTCGCTATTTTAAATGAGGGTACTGTTACTGCTCAGCGGTATATTGAGGAAGTTGTCAGACCACATGTGATCCCATTTACACAGCGAACGGGTCCTGGATTCATCTTGATGCAAGACAATGCTCGTGCACACACGGCTCAAGCGACTCGGTTTGTACTGGAAGACTCTCAAATTCAAGTCTTGCCGTGGCCGGCGAACAGTCCGGACTTAAATCCAATAGAGCACATGTGGGATCAGTTGAAACGAAGAGTTAGAGACGGTGATCAGGAAATCCACAACCAACAGCAACTCATCAACGCTGTGAAAAGGACCTGGGAAGAGATTCCAATGGAAAATGTCAGGCATTTGATTGAGAGCATGCACTCCAGGCTTCAGGAGTGCGTAGCTAAACGAGGGGGGCATACCCGTTACTAAAAGATGAGCATGGAGTATTTTCTTTTGTTTTCAGTAACTTTACGTTGTTTTTATTTTTAACCTAAAATGTGTTTTTTCTTTCAAAAGCAAATAAACTTTTTAATCATTATTATTTGAATAAATTTATTGGTCTACATGGTAAAAACAACATTAGTTTTCGTTATGGAGACAAAAAATCTATATTGGTTTTATTATTTTCATGGTACAGACAAAATACCTTGTGGCCCTTATTTTGTTTTGAGTAGTATATATAATCCAACTATTCATTGGCTCGTACAATAGTGACAGCCCACACCAATATTCATAACAAAGCGTGCCTGATTTCATTATTCTCATCTAAATCTGAACTAATACAATTAAAAAGACGTAAATTTGTTTGTTTGTTTGGAAATACTGAACTCTAGAAGTACTGATCTGTTTGTAAAAAATATTTCACTGATAGAAATCTATGTAGGTCCAATATCAGTAAATTGTATTGACTAGTGCTATTGTTACCGTCGCCGACATTGCGGGTCGAATTAGCACGCTGAAGTGAAAGTGGGCCGCCCACGTCTGCAGATACGGCAAGCGTAGTGTGGGACGCTCTGCGGCACTATGGACTGACGCTTTGAAGAAAGTGGCAGCGGATTGATGCGGGCTGCCCAAGACCGAGTTCCTTAGTTATGACGAGGTTGAAAAAATTCTCAATTTAACCCACACCCCCTTCCGTACAAACAGTGCCTACCACACCTCTAATTCTCTTTGCACACCTCTAATACATTCTTCATTCACCACAACACAACACACACTACATAACACTACACTACTTAACACAATACAACATTACACTACGCAAAACCACACAACACAATTCAACACAAACAAACACACACACTATACAATGGAATTTCTCACTAGTTAGTTTAATTGAGTTTCTTTATTAAATCTTTATTTTGTGTATATATTATATAGGGTACCTACACGGGAACTTCATTTGTTTGTCTAATCGTTGTTAACTTGAGAGCCCTGGATACCCATAACACAAGTTCAATCTTAGCTTGGGTGTCAGAAGTGTATAAGTCTGTGTCAATTTATGTTATATAACTATCATTATAAACCTAGTGCTGACTTAAAAATTGTGAAACTGGAAATAAAGATTATTATTATTATTTATTATAGTCGGTTAGCGATCTCTGGGGGTAGCGTTGCCATCCGTCCGGATAAAGCCGGACAGTGTTAGGATTTTTGACCTCTTGTCCGGCCAAATTTAGGTGCGTCCGGCCCGTCCGGATTTTGTTAGGCTTTTTTATACTATCGTTCAATATTCAATTCACTTCAGTCAGTAGCGAACGAGCGAGCGAGACGAGTTTTGCTGACTCGCAACTAAACGCTTCTTATAAAGTAGGTACCTTACCTTACCTATGCGTTGTGTTATTTTTTTGTCAAAAATCCCTTGTTTTAGCGTCCGGCCTTGGAATTCAAAAGTTCGGCTTTTAAATATATATTTTATTAAATATTTTCATATTATTAATGTCCGGCTTTGGGACCCAAAAGTCCGACTATTTTGACGGCTTAGTCTGGCTTTTTGATTTTTAGAAATGGCAACGCTATCTGCGGGAGGCTTACGTTCAGCAGTGGACGGCGACAGACTAATATGATGATGACAGTGACTATTGTTTTATCATCATCATCTGCCTAGCCTTTTCCTTACTATGATATATATATAAACACAACGATTAAGAAAGATCCACGAATGACAGCCGGGACCGGGCCGAACGCGGCAAGAGTAGCTTAATGCGCTTCCCTGACCAAATAACCTTGACCATACATTTCCTCTTTGCCGCAGAATCGAAATTCGCACAAGTTTTGTTTTTTTTTTGTTATAAAAAAGAGAAACGATCTTTTGAAATAAAATAAAACGTGAATTAAGGCACCTCATCAGTAGGTACTTGGTATCCTACGGCGCAAATCTTCCTGTGGCCACCGGTGGTACATCACCACCCCATGAACCAAAAATCTTGCCGGGCGGGGTGCGCCACCGGTGGAAGCACACAGGATTGCACAGGAATTATGCTTTCTCTCTCTTTCTTAAGCCAGTAATCGTAATTTATAGTAAATTGTTTTGTCTCATTAATCAGATCCGCGCGTGCCGCTCTGACGTAATAAAATAATTTTCATTTTATGCCATCCATGATGGCATTTCATTTTATATTTTTTTCAAATTTTGATTTAATCTTTTTATTATTAAATTTTATCAACGTTATTTAATATTAAATAACTTGCATTTCGTACAATTTATGTTGTGATTACGTCAGTTTTTTTTCTAATACTTAAATAAAAACTTTCAATACTGATTTTTGTTTACTTTTCGAAATAACATCCACCTCCTGAGCTGCACTATGAAAATTTGACAATTTTACTAGGCGGGGACGGTAAATACAACACTTTCTCTCAAAGCGGCGCGAATTTCTTAGTATATTGAAAGTATAGTGTGATGTGGCCACCGGTGGTACACCTCGCCGTGTCAGCAAATACTCCGTGCTCCACCGGTGGTACACGCCGGTCTGAACGTGTTACCTATCTATTAGTGTAATCCTCAAATTAATAGCACTTCAACTTCAGCAAAAGATACATGTTTTCAATTATTTTAGTATTTTTTTACAGGGAGATTTAGGTGTAAAGAAAAAAATAAGAACGTGAAATGTGATGATCGGATATTGAACATTAATAATATGCTTTTAGATGTAGTTTGTTTCTCTTAATTAATGAGTTAATAGCCCCTGAATAATGAAGAAAAACGCACTTTTGGTCGGGGTACCGCCTTAACCATCGCGACTGATCAATTCGTACGACTTTTACTTAGTAACGAGCTCCTCTACATAAGCGAAATATTATCATTCTAATAATATCTCAGAATTGAACCAGACTTCTACCTACATCTATACTAATATTATAAAGAGGTAAAATGTGTTTCATGGAGGCCTTCACCCACACATAAGAGAGATTCTTGCATGACTGCATGAAACAATATTTAATCCTTTTGGAATGTACAATGAACATTATTCCTAATTTCAATGAAATATCAATTAAAAAATACCTAATAATATAAAAAGAAACAGTCTGTGAAACTTGAATAATAATAATTATAAAATCAAAAATCAAAATGTATTAATACTATATTCTTTTTATTATATAAAAATTGTAATCTTTGTTTTACATTCCTAAATATGCATGAAATAAAGGGCTTTTTATTTTTTTAGTTTTATTTAATATTTGTTTGTTTGTAAGTTTGTATGTGGGGGTAATCTCCGAAACTACTCACCCGATTTCAAAATACTCTTTTACCAATAGGAAGCTACGTTATCCCTAAATGCTATAGTCTATATTGCATTATCAAAAAATTAGGGATCCTTGAGAAAATTCACGAGGACGAAGTCGCGGGCAAAATCTCGCCGCTTGCAGCTTGTCGGGGTCTTATATATAAAAATCTTCTTTGAGTGTGTATGAAAGTGAACTCCTCCTAAACAGCTGTACCGATTTTGATGGATTTGAGAATGGTTTCGATTCACAATTGGACCCGGTAGGTGGCACTGCAGTCGAGTTGTAGGACTTTTTTATTTTAAGGGCAGGACAATGTCTGCCAGGCCCGCTAGTTATGAATAAAATACCTCAATAATTAATTGGAAATATTAAATTGACGTCACTATTCCCCGAAATGTTGGCTTTAAAAGAAACCAATTACTGGAAAACCCACTCAATCGTATTAGACTCTCTTACACGTGTAATTTTCTACAAATGTCGATGAGCAACGCTTTCTGTAAGATTTATATCGAGAATCAAGACTGAGCGGTTTCACGTGTAGGCAGAACGTTTAAAATATTAATAATAATCTTTATTCATGAATATGAGACAACTTTATAGAGTAACTTAATAGTAAATACAGAATAGACACAAAATCGTTGTAAGTTACTTTTACAATAATATTTAGGCAGGTCAACCACTGGAAAATGTAAAATGGTGGATTGTGAAATGGTTCGGTTGTGTTTCAAGGACTGATTCGCCCTATCCCCTCGTACTAATATAAAACTGTATCACGAGTGGATGGTCTTCCTCAACCTCAGAACAACAGATTCGCACAAGGTTCCAGGGCCTCAAGTCTGCTGTTACAATAATGTCAGAATAGTCTATCATTAATTTCATAATAATAATTAGAATAGTATATTAGAATAGTAATAAGTAATAGAATTCCCTGTACTATAGAATCTTACTTTCACATTATTATTGACAAGGTATCAAAATTGTTTTTTTTGTTTTCGTTAGCCTTTCGTAGGATATCTATAATAGGTAAAGCGATATTATAATAAACACTACATTTGCACTCTGTTTTCATCGATGTTTTTATCGATAAAATATTTATACCAATCCCCCTTCCCTATTTTAGACTAGTGTTGCGTGTGTGCATTCAGTGCCTATATCTGTACTTTCTAGTGCCCGCCCCTTTCGAGCATGTGTGCCATAAGGTAACACAGATGTGTTGCGCATATTTTATTGTTTGCGTGCGAAAATAGTATCATGTGTGTGCCGTATCAGTTTTTTATGTTTTTGTGTGAGTAAAAACAAAACACAACTTAGGCGACACTAGGTTTTGAACATATATTGAATGGGTCTATCTGGCCGAATCTTGATGCTCCGAAATTTATTTGGCATAGCACACTTGGCATAATCTTCTTTAAACGAATATTCTTAAGGCATAATTTTTTTTAAATATAATTATTGTTTGGCAGAATGTTTGTATGTCCGAATTTACAATGGCATACTTTTAAGATGGCAGAATATTATTTCGCATACTTTCGTTTAGGATAACGTTTATTTGGCAGAAATTCATTTGGAATAATTTATTCGGCATATTGCTATTTCTATAAAAAAAGCATTTTTAACCTTAAGTTAGAGTGTAATTTAAGCCCGCGTAGGCGCGGAGGGGCGAGGCGGACCGCGAGCTGAGGAGCAGGCGGTTGTAACGCACGCCGCCGCGGCTGAGCCGAAGCGGTGGTGAGCGTTAAAACCCTCTGCGACGGCAAGGTCGCGTAGGACCACCGTTGACCCGCAGCGCCGAAGCCGTGACAGAAACCATGCCTGCTGCACGTTGCATGCCTGCTTGCATGCTGCATGTTGCATGCCTGCTTGCATGTTGCATGGTCGCTTGCATGCTGCTTGTTTGCTTGCATGCTGCATGCTTGCTGCATGCATGGTGTATTGCTTGTTTGCATGTTTGAATGCTTCTTAAAGGAAAATAAAAAAAACATAAATGTTCACAATCAGCTATTTAATTCAGTGATAATAATGAATTTACACAAAGAATTAATTAATTATTATGTTAAAAAATACAAAATAATTCTAACTATGAATTTTCTGCAATGTGAAATATGAGTTTTTCAACTATTGTGGATATGAAATGTATGCCAAAAGATGATTTTAACTGTAAGATTTCTGAGATATGATGGTTCTACTTTTCGATTATGATGCATATGAAATTTATGCCTAAAGATGATTCTGACTTACAAAATTATGAGTTTTGAATGTATGATAAATGAGTGTCTGCCAAACAATTTTCTGCGAAATGAAGTTTATGTTATCCGCTGTTATGTTAAATAATATTATGACATAAAAAGTTCTGCTATAAAAGGTAGACCCATATTGAATGATGGCATATCTCTCGGATATCTATGGTGCAGTCATTGCTTTTAATTCGACCGACCAATGATCCACCATTATGAATTTAGCAGATTACGAACTTTTAGCAAAATGACAATGCGATCGTGTTGGAATGACGAAATTATAAAAATAGCAGACTTGGCCCCCAGGTCCCTACATTCTACATAGATGATAAATCATAGTAAGTTATATTGATAAAAATACACAATTGGAATTGTCTGTGTTGTTATATTGAGGTACTGTAAGGACCGGGAGTCTACGTACTACAAATCAAACGTAGGAATAACTTTTAGAAGACTATATTATTATCATTAACGAGAGGTAAGATTTACAAGACCGCAGCTCTGAGCCTAGCTGTCTGTCTCCCTGACATCACTTGTCATAGTATAAAAACTATCTTCTACATCATTCAAATATATTCTAAAGTATCCAGAAAGTTCTAACCATAGACTAAATAGTTATGGCTTCATTACATAAAGCCTCCTGCTTGACAAACTCTACAGTACTCACTAACTTTACCCACTACTTTGTCCGCATGCCTGTTGGTTATTATGTATGTACAGTCACCAAAAGAGATAAGTATCCATGTCGTCGGAAACAGTTGAAATTTATTTTAAGTTTTCAACAATCTAGCATACACGGTTCATGAGATACAGCCTGGCAGACTGCCACACAGACAGACGGACAATGGAGTGGTGGAGTAATAGGGTCCCGTTTTTACCCTTTGGGTATGGAACCCTAATAAAATGAAAGACTCAACAAAAATCAAAAGTACTTGTACGACTTCAGTTGTCCTCGGAAACCTGTAAAAATAGCCGTAATTTGATACTCATTTTATAATCCCATCAAAGGTCTTTTTAACGATGAAAAGTAATTCACACTAGCTCCCGGTGTACCATGCCGTATACAAGGTGGGGATGAAAATACGACAAAAAATTAAAATACTGGTAATACTAGTTCATAAGAATATTTTGAAACTATCAAATAATTCCTATCACCGAAATTAAAAACAAATATTCAAACATACTAAAGAGCATATTATAAATGTAACCAAAATAGAACACCAATTGAAATATTGGTTTACTATTTTGTGAGAACAGCGGCAACTTGTGGCGCCATAATTTGATAGTTATTATTAATGCTCAATAAAAATAACTACATCAAGTTACCAAATCCTGCCATAATCCTTTATTGTGCCATCCTGTATAAGGGAGGCTTCTAATTCGACATGTAGGATTGTCCATTTTCATAATTCTAACCTCAGTTCATGTTGGCTTATTGGCAGATGAAGTCTATTCATTGCTGTAACGGTTTCATGTCCAGGCTTTTGAAAGAGAAACGAGTATATTTTATATTTAACTAGCTGACCCGACAGACGTTGTCCTGTCCCTATCTACCTACTTACCTGCCTATTTACCTACTCTACACCTAACCTACACCTACCCTATACCTACCCTACACTACACCTACCCTACACCTACTCTACGCCTACCCTACACCTACCCTACACCTACCCTACACCTACCCTACCCTACACCTACCCTACACCTACCCTACACCTACCCTACACCTACCCTACACCTACCCTACACCTACCCTACACCTACCCTACACCTACCCTACACCTACCCTACACCTACCCTACACTACACCTACCCTACACCTACCCTACACCTACCCTACACCTACCCTACACCTACCCTACACCTACCCTACACCACACTATTTGACAGGATTGGACAACAAATGTTTGACATGTAATAAACAAATCAGCATCTATTGAAATGATTAAGTATTCATTACACATATCGTTTTTTTTTTTTTAAGATGTATTCTGCTATTCGGGACGGAAACAAATCCAACAAATCAAAAACCATGGCAATCGGTCCAGCCGTTCTCGAGTTATAAGTGTTGTAACAAACACGACTTTCTTTTATATATATAGATTGTTGTAAAGAGAATTTATTGATCGGGTTATATTTTAGACTAGCTTCTGTTTGCGAATTTTTATCTGTCCGCAAGCATAGCTTGACTGATCAATCCGTTCAACAAAAAGGCTGCCTGTATTAAAACGAATAGAAACAATTTTAAACTATGCTCCTTGTAAATGGATACAGACGAATCCAAACATTGGTCGTTTGACCCAACGTTTGTTGTTTGCCCAACATGTAAGCCGGGTCACATCCAGACTCTTATAATATTTATTGATGTCCGCGTCTGTAATGGATTTCGTACGATTTGGTGACCGCTATCACAGGTCAATGTGGTTGATTTAATATTTTTCCGTGACTGTTTTGTACGGGCTAAGAACCAAGTCAAGATTAGGGTTTGATGGGGCAATATTTTTGTTATACCTTGAAAGAATGAAAGAAAGAGCTGCCGCTTTCATTATTTAAGAAAACCCTGAAGCTTTTAGTGGTGTGTGAAGGTGTAATACAATTTAACTCAGTTCAGAGAAAAATAAAAACATTTGAAAAACGAACGCACTTCAAAATTCAACAAACAATTGAACGAATAAATATTTCAATATCCGCTCTACCATTGACAATTTCCATAACGTTTTTCATCTTTTTTATTGTCTGGCCAATTATTTTGTAAAAGAAAGATCCGGGCATTATACAGCGGGACTATTGTTTCGAATACAATAAGTAGGTTTGATTAAAAACTCAGTATCCTTTTTGCTTGAGAATATTTTGCTGTAACAAATGAGGAAGTAAACTGTATGCAGCCAGATATTCTTTATCGGTCATTTGTATTTTGAACCCCTGAAGAAAACATAGAGGTGTTATAGGTTTAATTTAGTAGTAGCCTATGTCCATCCCCAGGTCACCAAATTTCATCAAAATCGATTCAGTCGTTTCATCGTGGAAGCGTAACAGACAGAATTACTTTCACATTTATAATATTAGTATGGAAGTATGGATTAGTATGGATAAAGTATAAAGTATCGATATAGTAAATATAGCAATATAGTTTATATTACATATTAGTACTGATTTAAGTTTTAATGAAGATGAAACACGACAGACGGGTATAAAATGTGTCAAATATTAGGTACCATCAAGTAAAGTAGACACCTGTAAAACCGCATTTTGAAAAAAAAAACCATTAAACATTTTAAATTAATTTGATTGTATTATTTCTTTCTCTCTCTCCAAAATAATTATGTTTTCATTTCAATAGCATTGACATTTAAATTAAAATATACGAAACAAGAAACCCGCCTCATTAGTTTTAATAAAGGGTTATAAAGGGGTTCCTTAGTTAATTGGAAACCTTTTTAGAATCCCATTTCAAAAGCTGCTGTTTTTTCTTATATAAACACTAGTTTTTGGGAATAATTTATAGAATATTTTTTTATCTTTCATTGGCGTTATGGGCAGTCAGAAGACAAAAAGTCTGACGATCGTGTTTCCCAGTAACTGGGTTGTGAAGGTCAGACAGGGAAATACTAGGTATTTAAAAATATCTTACGGTTTCTAAATAAAGTTTGACTATATAAATAATAGTAGCCCGCCCCGGCTTCGCACGGGTATTAAACAAACATTTCAAAAGTTATAATTTTTACACACACAAACGCACTCTCCCATACATACTTTCTCGTTGTTGCGTGGGGTCATTAAAAAAGAGTAAAATGAAGAAAATTCGACTATGAATTTTTTTTTTTTTTTGTATTTTTAATATTTTTTTAAATGTTATTTTTAATTTTTGTAAGAAGGCCTTACACTAATATTATAAACAGGAAAGATTTGATTATTTTTTGTTTGTTTGTTTGCATTGAACAGGCTCCGAAACTACTTGACCGATTTGAAAAATTCTTTCACTATTGAGAAGCTACACTATCTCCGGTGAACAAATATTAAATTTTCAAAAAAGTTAGGGATCCATACTAAAACTCCAGTAATGTAATCCAAGGTGTGAAAAAATTACCAAAAAACTTTCTTACATCGCGTGCGCTGCGAAAACTATTGATTATAGAACAAAATAATGTTACGTCTTTGCAGAACATATAATTATCTACAAAAAATATCGTGTTTTTTGATTTTAAAAAATATATATTATTATTAGCTATAAAAGCTCTTATATTTATACTTTGGAATTAATCCTTATCAAAATAAATGACTTCATATTTAAGTCTGCTTCAATACCATTATATGACTTTTTAACCGACTTCAAAAAGGAGGAGGTTCTTAATTCGGTTGTTTTTTTTTATGTATGTACATCGATTACTCTGAGATTTATGATCCGATTTACGTGATTCTTTTTTAGTTTGATGCGGAATTGTTGCCATTTGGTTCCATAAAAATTTAACATTGTTTGGCCCAGTAGTTTTCATTTTATGAACATTTTTTTATTTTTTAAACCATTTTTTTTTATGTTTGACAACGCATAACTTTTTTCAGTGTTGTCCGATTTTGATGATTCTTTTTTTAATTGATAGTGTGTACCTCAAATTTGGTTCCATATAAATTTCAAGAAAATATTCCACCCCTAAGGGTTGAAAATTAAGGGATGACAGATTTTTTTTGGTGTCGCCGTTTCGTAATTAATTTCTATGATAAGAAGTAGGCACTAAAAAGCGAAAAAAAACATGGAGGCATGGCATGACTATTCATTTACTAGAGGATTTAAAAAAATGTGATAGTATATTAACATATTCAAAGCACAACTCGAGAAAAATGTACTAAAAAATTGAATGTAAAGTACCCTGTAACGCCAGTACCCTAGAGGCAAATACTATATTATTTAGATGTAAGCACTTTGTATCTCATTAAAAGTGAACTGTTACTTAAGTTCTTATGATAATAAAATTCTTTGAACCTAACCTAAACATACATATTATATCATTTAAAACTACACCCGACTGACTATACCCGACGAGACTCGTTATTTGTCCACAAAAGCTGGACACAGGCCTTTTCATCTCTTTTGGTGATTGTACTTGTAACACCATCAACTCTTTATACTACATACTTTATAATACACTACCTACCATTGAATGAAATCATTGTGAGGAATTCTATAATAATAATAAAATCTATATCTTCTATATAATAAAAAATGAATCGTTGTTCGTTAGTCTCAAACTCGAGAACGGCTTTACTGATTTGAATAATTTTGATCTTGAAATATTTGTGGAAGTCCAGGGAAGTTTTATAAGGTGAAGAAAATTGAACAATCGATTGACAGGACAACGTCTGTCGGGCCAGCTAGTAATTATATAAAAATGAATCCCTAATTCCCTTGGTCACGAAATCACGCGTGAACGGCTGGACCAATTTCGCTAATTCTTTTTCTGTTGTGTTTGTTTTCGTAAAGAGAAAGAGACTATGAAAGAAAAAACTAAGAAAGTTGCGCAGAACATTAAAAAAAACAACAAAAACCAACATGGGTGACGTATTTATTTCTTCACCAAAAAATTATACATAGATAACGTATTAGTTTCTTCAATTTTTGGAGGATTGGCGCAGTTAGTGTAGGTAGGGTATGTAGGGTAGGAAGGGTAGGTAGGGTATGTAGGGTATGTAGGGTATGTACAGGGTACGTACAGGGTATGTAGGGTAGATAGGCAGGTAAGTAGGTAGATAGGGACAGGACAGCGTCTGTCGGGTCAGCTAGTAAATGATAAACTTAAATTTATTTCTCTCAAAAAGGAACAGTTTTGTTGATTCATAACATTAGCATCAAGTTACATTTAACACTAAAACCTTTTTGAGAGCCGGAGTCTATACTGGGTTCGGTCAATTTATATATTTATTTATTAAACTTTATACAAATAAAAACACCGTACAAAGGCGGACTTAATGCCTTGGGCATTTTCTACCATTCGACCTTAGGATGATGCAGAGATAAACATGGTAGGCGCAAAGATACCAATATACATATATGGTCTATGAGTAAGATGTCCGCTTTGAGAAAGCGTGGAGACCAATGTTCTTGTTCGTGCCTCCTCTGTATGAGACGAGGTCTTTGCCCAGTAGTGGGACAGTAAATTAGATAAGACAAAGAAACCGGCGACAAAGTACCCGGCAGACATTTTCTTTTATAGCACAGAACCTTGTTACATTTAAGAGATGTTAATTTTTACTTGAATGACAGAATGTTTAGTAACTTAATTAGTATTTAATAAGATTAATATTCAATCAGAGCTCGACTAAAGTTTAATTAGAAAAACACTGAATATTGCTAATCATGTCTAGGGCTGTCACACACAGTAAACAAGAAATTAAAAAATACCGGCTTAGTGCGGGTCTGACGGTTCCGTACAGCCGTACAATATGGGTGTCTGAAGATTGAGCAAAAATTGCCGATAAAAGCAAGTTTCTTGTACTCCATTAATTTTTGACTTTATTTATTGTTATCGCGGCCATAGAAATACAGACTGTGAAAATTTACCACGTTTCACAGACCACAGACAGACGGACAGCGGAGCCTTAGTGACAGGGTCCACATGGGCACCCTCTGGTACGGAGCCCTAAAAAATAAGGACTTAATATTGATTTAAAATGTTTTACACTGTTATAGTTTCTCCTGTATTTGTGTATTGTGTGTGTTAAGATACAAATCTCAAATGCACAAGGGACCATTATGGTCACCCTTTGACACACACAAACATATGCACAGTTCCTCACAAAAAACACTGGCGTGGTTGGTTCAACTTAAACCACATAACTAATAAAAACGACGTTGACCTTATGCCTTCTGCATAAAGTCCTTTTTTAAACGCTTTAAACTAAATAAAATAAGCGCATATTCTCAGGTCATGCGTTCCTTTTTTGGGAAGGTTTTTGAATAACTGAGTCTGTTATCATATTCATGGGGTCATACAAATATTTACCTTTCTCGACCCTTGCTCGAACTAGCTCGTGCCTGGAGCCTGTAGCTTTAAAATCGTCAATAAATAGTCAGTAGATCTGATCCGGCCTGTCCCCTTGCTGTCCGCCCCTAGCTACGCCCCAAGCCGAGCTTCGTACCCTACAGGATGTATCCTTAGCATGTAGTCGTTAAGTTTATAAGTTTTTTGGCCTCGCTTGAGGCCTTAATTATTTTTTCAAGTACCACATCAAATTCCGGGTAAGCCGCAGACATTTTTTTTTTTTTATTTACAAGAAACATATACAACATAACAGACAGAGTCCAAATAATTGTACAGAAAAAAAAATAAAAAAATTACACATTTTACTATAAGAAAACATAAAAGAGGAAAAAAAGTAGTAATAAAAGTAACAAATAAAAAGTAAATAACAACGGGCAATATAAAATTAACACAAAAAACTCATCTTTTGTCCATCATCTCGCAAAATCTCAAACATTCACGACACACATCTATCCACTTCGCGGCAAACAAATCACACTCCGGCGTTGATACCAGAAGAGCATTTAGCATTGCCAGCGCACGAACCAGGGGCGAGTTAAAATGCGAGACTATTTGTGCTGACGGAACAGCTAATAAATAGTTCTTTCGTAACCTAAGCTGGTGTTTAGGTACAAGAGGCACAAATAGCCTCACAAGCTGAGCTACAATTTCCGGGCAATCAGACTCGCCGCGCAGGACACGGCAGGCGAACAATAGTAGAAAGTAATTCCGCCTGACTTCAAGAGAGTTAAATTTTGATTTAGTTTTTTTGTTCCCGTGTCCTACGCCCTGGGGGCGGCGAAGGGGTCTGCCAGTTACAGTCTCTTACTGACTAAAAACCGGCTCGATGTTCCATGTCACACCTACGCCGGAGGTCGCGGGTACAGACAGCGTCATCAATTGCTTACCCCCCACGCATTTAAATTTCTTCATATAGGGGGTAAGCAGTTGATGACCCTGTCTGTGCGTACGAGTGTTCCACTACCCACGACAGGTCCCACCCCTGCCTCCCCCCGGCCTCTTCAGGTCAGAGGGAGAGCCAACCACCTCCTAGGTTGACCAGCGAGATATTCCGAAGAAAAAAATGTTTCATCCCATAGAATGAAAAACCATTCTCTTTCTACTTTTCTGTCACAGGCGCCAGTTCCATTATGAAAAAAAAAGTGATAAAAAGCGGCGCTATTGTTGAGTGCCATAGGATATGCTTTATACTTGGTTTCTACATGGAAGAAGTCGCGGGAAGAAGCTATAGAGGTCTCTAACAAAACACTTTAATAGAAACTAATCAAAATTGTATTGTATTTTTGTTCGTGAACAACAAATTCTTCATTTACAATTTTGCGCTCGTTAGCTATTCATTTAAGTTTAATTTCGTCTGGCAACCTTAATATTAATGAAAGCCATTGAACTTCCAACACCAAGTTAACTTTGTGATGAAGTATATTTTCTTTTAAAAACGTGAAAGGTCGAAAATCTTTTCATGAAATTTCTTGGTAATAAGCAATCGAAGTTCTTTCAATCTATTGGTAAATACTTTAATAAGTTTTATATGAATACGCTAAATAAAACTTAATTGCCTCTTAAAGAAAATTTAGCTGAAATTAATCATAATTTTATGTAGAATTTCTTCAAAGCGATGGGACGTCAACAAGTTCAATTAATGAGTCTTGTGATTTGAAGGTAAATAAATATTTTTTAAAGTTTATATTTTTGAATATAAATTGTATATGAGTTTACTTTTTTTTCGGAATGGCATCTCGCAGGTGAACCTAGGAGGTTGTCGACTGCTTTACCGGACTTTCCTGTTGTACCTTGAAAGTGAATTTAGGGCCTCCTGTCAGAACAAAAACTTATAAACTAAGCGAATGCTCGCTAAGAGTACCCTCTGTGGGGTACGAGCCGAGGCTTAGGGCGTCGCTGGGCTGGCAGCAACGGGACAGGCTGCATCGGATTTCAATTTGAGCTTACGGGTTTCTCATTCTATCCTAATGTACCAGCACTACCAGCCCACTACTACTGGACGGCACAGGAGAGGAGTACAAGGCGTAGTTTTGAATTCCTCCACGCATAGCGTCTCGGTCGCATTCATAAAATCGCTCGATATACACGTACACGAAACATCATTAATCATACGCCTAATTACAATCGAAGAAGATATTTTTATTTATCTCCACAACATGTACTTTTAACTAAGTTCAACTTGGACATCACTGATATCGGTGAAGGAAAACATTTAAAACTTGTTATTGTCCGTATGGTGTCGGACGTAAAGAATAGCACCATCCCATATCTTCCCGTGGGTGTCGTAAGAGGCGACTAAGGAACTCACCAGAGAATGGGCAGCAGCGTTCTCTGTGCATTTGTAACAACCATACTGCGATCGCCAACCCGCCTGCCAAGCGTGGTGATTATGGCAACCCCCCCCCCCTTTGGGGGAGGCCTATATCCAGCAGTGGAAGTCTAATGATGATCGTCCAAAAACGTTAAAAAAGTGCGATCTTTGACCCCGGGCGTAGAACCAAAAATAATTGAAAAACATGTCCGTTTCGGCTTTGTGAAGTCTTTTTACGCCTATTATGTATTTTTATTTAACCAAAACAAGATAAGTACCAAATACTATATGAATAAGATACCTAATAAATTACATTAAATATCAAATCATAAGCGGGGAAACTGCCGCCGACCGTCAAGCTTCTAGAAATGGAAATTTTCTTGGAATTTTCTTCGTTACAGTCTTGATGGTACTTCAGGGACACAGAGTAGAAAATTGTAGAACTACAGATATTTTTTATTTTTCTAGTAGAATGTTTGTTATTTTTGCAATGTGTATGTTTGCCGTGTTGTGTTATGTACGAGAAGTATAAATCATAGATACACTGAGTTATCCTACTGATATTATAAATGCAGAAGTATGTGAGAATGGATGAATGTTTGTTATTTTTTTAATGAAACAAGACCGCCACTCTATTTCCAATCCACTGCTACTCCTGTAAGTCAGAATCAACAGTGGCGACCACCAGAAAAGCGCTGAAGCAACAAAGCCCGACGAGTCCCGGATAAACGATTCAAATAAATTGGGATCACGTAACAAAATGAATCAGAAAAAGAAAAAAAAAATTTTCCGCTTCCCTCATTATGCAGGAGACAGAACAGAACTAGGTCAAAAGGAACGAAAGGACGTTTACAACTGGGAGAAATGAATCGTTGTTCGTTAGTGTCACTAAAACTCGAGAACGACTCGAACGACTTTGGTCTTAAAATATTTATGGAAGTCCAGGGAAGGTTTAAACACTTTAAACGGTGAGAAAATAAAAAATATTTGATAGGACTACGTCTGTTGGGTCAGCTAGTCATTAATATAATTAATGGGTCGTAAAAAGTGAGCTGTTACATTCGATTCCAATAATACGCTTAACTGCTAGGCAGATGATGATACGCATAAAAGGCTGAATAGAATTTGCTGATATTTGACACACAGCAATTTGGCACACAGCTGACAGCAGTTCTTACTTAACACATAGGATTTTTATCCCGTTTTTGTGTGGCTTTGGGATAATCTAGAACTTTTGCTTAATTCTGTCTACACAGACGAAGTCGCGGATATTATACACGGTAGAAGGGACATAATGATACAATCTTTTACTTTGAGTTCAGTACATGAATCAATTCAGTACATAATTTCCGTCTTGCAAAAGGCTAGGCAGATATTAGAAAAAGAAAAAAAGAAGAAAGAAAAACCATTTATTCACGAGAGAGTGACGCACATTACAAAATAGTTTGTTTTATTATGTACTATGACCCCTACTATGTTGCAGTCGGCTTCCAGTCCAACGGGATGAAGCTAAATACTATAAATGTTTGACATGGAGTGGCTGCCTATCTAACCTCCACAACCCAGGGGCACGTACTGGGTAATACGAAACCGCTTGGTAAGACTTTCCGGCTTCCGACTACTTAAAACGACTGTCAAAGATTAACAAAATATGACAGCCGGGACCAACCGCTTTACGTGCTTTCCGAAGCAAGGAGAAGTCTCGGTATGGTGGTCCTAAAGTCTCTTGTTACACTGCATATTTTTACTCTACGTGCGACGTAAACGAGCGCGGAAGTCGTCGTGGAAAAAAACATAATTTTTTATGAATCCTTTTTATTTGATGCGCTTCGTGAAGTAGGTTGTTTGTATCGTTTGGCAATTATGTCAACGGTCATGGAAATGTGTTATTCTAATTTCAATTTTTATGGTTCCATATCCAAAGAAAAGTTGAAAAGTTTATTTTGGACATCACTGACACCTAGAAACTTGGACTTATCTTTACATAGTATACTATGTAAAGATGAAACAAAGTCGGTCCCGCAGCCTTTTTTTTTCTTTTATTGCTGTTTTTTCAACGGGTTTTATTGCTGTTTCCATTAATAGTAATTCAAGGGGAAGGCTTATACGTATAGTTTGATCTACATTGCATCCAGACGAAGCCAGGGTGGGTCGCTAGTACCTAATAAATATAAGTTAGTGCTGGGGCGGCTGCTGCATGTGCCGAAAACCTCAAACGGCGCAAATATAATAGCCTTCTTGGAAGCTATATGTTTGAGCCGTTTGGGATGGAAACTCTAGGGCCATAGGGTCCGTGGGTTCCGACGCGAACTCCGTTTATTAGTATTGAAGTTCTGAATTTGATCATCTACTTTTGCTGTTGACTTTACCTACATCCAAAATATAAAATGTTTTAATAGATTTAAATATTCAAAATTATTTCAATTCTGTAGGTACTTGAAAAAATTATAGAAATTTTTAAGTTGGTTGGTTATGGCAGAATTAAACCCAAATGATTCTTTATGAAATAATAGAACTGAACGTTTCAGCGAGACGCTTCGCACCACCCCGCCGAGTTGGTTTTCACTGCTCTGCCTCACTGCCGATTTCCTAGCGAATCATTCTCGTAGCACAGCGCGCTACGGCGTAGCTCGCTTCGTAGCAGAACCGTGTTCACGTAGTTTCGTTTTTCAAACAGCTTTTTATTAATACGCAATTTTTCTCTGTATTGCTAAATTTATGGCATTTACGAAAAATGTTCGTCTTTTGTTTTGTGTTTATTTATTTAACTTATTGTGAGCGATGCGGACGAGTTTTTTGATGCCCTGTGAGCCGTTCATTGTCCATAATATATATATATTTTTTTAATTTACTTTTAAGCTTTGTACTTACTTAATTCTTTTAAATGTTGTTATTTAATGATGTATACGTACTTATTAAAGCAGCAGAAAGTGTAACGGACCATGGGCTAAAACAGCCACAATGTGGGTCCCAGTCAGTCCAGCGACATTGTGGAGGGAGACCATTGCCCTGTAGTGCGACAATACAGGCTGAAAAAAATAAACCATAATATTAACTACTAATTACTAAGAAACGGCAGGCAGTCAAAAATCTCTTAGCTTTAGGCTAACACAGCATAATGATCATCATCTTTTTAAATCATCTATACTCCATTTACAATATGATTAGACTTTAAAGCAAACCTTTTTTACAGTCCCTTCAACCGATATTGACTTCTATTCCGTAGGCTTAAGGATGACGTTAGAGGCAAAAAAGTGGTTACAATAACAAACTGTTTACTGCAGCTGCCATTTGTCATGCCACCAACGCAATATAAGTCAAAATCGGTTGAACGGCCGGTAAAAAAGGTTTGTGTATATGTCAAATCTTATTGTAAATGGAGTAGAAACTAATATAATAAAGTTTTTGTTTTCTTGTTTCTTTGTTACTACACAACATCTTATTACTGATTGAAAGCTGTACCTGACTTCCACTCTGACGAAACTGCGGGCAGAAGGTACTATCGTGGACACACCCGCCTGACCACCACTAAGTTCATTTTTGCTTGCACTTAAAAGATGGAAGCGCTCTCTAGCCCGCCCCGTTGCCTTCGCAGGCGCCAAAGGAAAATTTTTTTAACTGAGCAGGCGGAAAAGTCCGCGATAGTACCTAGATACAATATTATTTTGATAGTTTTGCGAAACCTATACCCTGTTCACAATAAGATTAGACATAAACACAAACCTTTTTTACAATCCCTTCAACAGATTTTGACTTCTATTCCGTATGTTTAAGGATGACATTAGAGGCAAAAAAGTGGTTACAATAACAACTGTTTACTGCAGTTGCCATTTGTCATGCTACCAACGCAATAGAAGTCAAAATCGGTTGAACGGACTGTAAAAAAGGATTGAGTAAATGTCTAATCTTATTGTGAACAGGGTATAGTCAAAACAAGCTCTAGTGTATTGAAGTTTGAGCACATTTCGCCAAAACAAAGGGTACATGTAAAACAAGCAAATATGCTATGTATCGCGTTACTGATGAGTGACGTATAATAAGTGTTATTTTACCGACCGGACCCAAGCTCTAATTAAATAATAATTACGATACGTACCTTTTCTTGTAGGGTTTGGTTATATGAAAATGTGAATTTTATGTATAAACTAGCTGACGCCCGCGATTTCGTCCGCGTGATTTTCGAATTCCAGTGGGGTCTAAGTAAAGCCTAAGTTACTCCTTATAACATCAGCTATCTGCCAGTGAAAGTCTCGTCAAAGTCGGTCTAGCCGTTTCAGAGATTAGACGGAACAAACAAACAGACAAAAATCTAAAAAATAAATTGTGGTGTGTGTGGGTGAAAAAACAACCGGACAATGTCTGTTAGGTCTTATCTTACAGACAACGACAACAGTTGATTCACGGTTCTTTTTCGACGATAACAATGAGATCGTGTTTGCAAAGTTCAATAGAAGCTGCTGCCCGCGGTTCATTCCCGGTTTTTTACCTTCGCGGGCTTACACAAAATGGCCCCGCTAAGTTACACTACAGTACTATTAAGTATTCTGTGACTACAGTTAAGCACCCAGGAAAGCATAGAAGACAAAGTTTGTCTTCTATGTTTAAGGTACAAACATATTTTTTATGGAAAGTACTAAGTTTTGAGCTACTAGTAGGTACTTGGATGTAATAAAAGAGCTTGGAACCACTTTTAAACAGACTTCAAAAAAAAAATTTTTATGTATGTTCGGGCATAACTCTGTCATATATAGACGGATTCGCTTTTTTTTTTGTTCGAAAGGTGTTTATTACGAAATGGTCCCATATAAATTTTACCAAAATTGATCTAGCCCTTTTTGAAAAAATCAACAAAATCCCAAAAAATACTATATACTATAGATGACGTTTTAGTTTCTTCAATCTTTTTTACAATCTCTTTTAAGAGCGCCCATCCCCATCGAACAAACTTCAACGCGAGCGTGATTGTAAAATTCTTTGTTTCAACCACCGCAAAGGAGTGAGTGAGAACGTGATAATATCACAGGAAAATTGCCGCGCGGAAATTTCACAAAACTTGTTCCAGGACATACGTGTTTTTGAAAAAGCCTTACTAGTTTTTGGTAAAAATGTTTGTAATTTAGAATCTCCATTACATGTACAAGGTTTCTATTAAGCTGTTTTTAATTAATTTTTTAATGTATGCGTGCATTATGATCGGCCAAAGTTTAGATAAAATTGTACAAAAAGCTGATTTTCGGACGGGTTTACTGAATTTGTTTCTCAAAAAAGTTTATTTTTGGCTTCATACAAACCTAGATTTAAACCACAAGATACCTGGGCCTCAACTCTGCTATTACAATAGTGTCAGAATGGTCTATCATTGATTGTCATAATGACGCCATTATATTATGTAGATTACCAAGCTTGTCAAAATCAACAATTATGAAATCAATTATAGCCCATTCTGACACTATTGTAATAGCAGACTTGAGGCCCTGTGTGTTAAAAATAATTGGGAAATAATTTGGTAAACGCCGTAATTCGCGTACGAGCGTTTGAATGGGAAATATGACGGGTTGGGCGCTCTTAAGTGTGTCGCCGGTTCTTAATGGATTTGGATGTTAAGGCAATACTAAAAAGCTAAAAATAAAAGTTTTTTCAAAAAAAAAGGAAACCGCCTTCAAAAACTAAAAAGTTATAAATTTTTTTTCTCTCTTAGTTATTCGGGCGGAGAAAAATTCCAAAAATCATCAAATAGGTCCAGCAGTTCTTAAGTTTTGTAACACAGACACGACTTTGTTTTCGATTTTCCATCCAAACTTTCATCCCCTATTTAACTCCCTTAGGGGTTGAATTTCCAAAAATTCTTCCTTCTTCCTTGTCTAAATTATAAAAAAAAACCTCTGTGCAAAATTCCAACTTTCTAGGTCCAAGGGTTTGGGCTGGGCGTTGATGAGTCAGTCAGTCAGGACTTTTGTTTCTATTTATATAGATTAGTTTCTGCCCGCGACTTTGTCTATGTAGACCGAATTAAGCAAAAGTCCTAAATTATCTCAAGGCCACTTAAAAACGGGAAAAAGTCCTGCGTTAAGTAAGAACTGCTATATGTGTGTGTCACTCATTCACAGACCGACTGCGACAAGCGTATGCACGGCTACACATCAAGCAATACATTTCCAGTTTAAGCTGACCTCTCATTGTAAGGAAATTCTATACAAGGCGAGATCGGCTTATACTGGCAAGTATAGCTTGATGGAAAATATGGCTCGAGGATGGGTTTGTGGTTAAGTAAAACCCGTGCGGATCGATTGGTCATAGCGGAGCCCCTCCGTTTTTAAATTAAGTTATTTGACGGGAAACTTAACAATTAAGAAAATTATTTACGTATTGAGAAACTAGATTTAACAATTAGGCAATTATAAACGTACAGAGGCAACGTTAAAAGTTATTTGATAAAAAAGAAAAAATATGTAGAAGTAAACACGGATAGAGGTAAAGATTTGTTACTAGACGTGGCATGCAGTGCAAAACAGCGGGAACACTTACACCTATACTAATAGTTCAACTTTAACTTAAGCACCTGTATAGATATTAATGATCATTATCATGTCAGCCTATTGCCGCCCACTGCTAAAGGTAGGCCTCCCCCAAGATCGCTAACCAACTCGGTATTGTGCAGCCCGCATCTACACAATGATGGTTGTTAGTTGAACCAACCAAACCCAAAACGAAACCAAAATCCCAAATATCCCAAATTATTCACTTACTACACCTGACAAAAATAATACAACATCTCATAACTTCTTCACAAATAAATTACACTTTACTTTCGCTGTAACCCCTATATTTAAGGGTAAGTCTAAGTATCCTTTCCAGGGTAATTTATGGCTAATTGTCCCAGTCACGTAAGGGGAAGCGTAAAAAGAAATATACCGCACATTCAGTGTCACTTTTTATTGTTTTTTCGGCTCTTTATCGGGAACCATTTTATTTATGAGGTTGTTAAAGTTTCTGAATTGATGTTAACTTGATCTATAATGGAATGTGTCATCATAGCATTCTAGCTGAACCGAATTCGGATGCAGCTAAACTGCTATACTCATTTATATTTAATTAAGGTTTCATGTTAGAAGTTTATTATTATTATTAGATGAGATTGGCATCATCATTTTATGTACAAAAATGACAAAGAATTTAAAAAAAAACTTTATCTATGCTAATAATTTTGTTTGTTTTGTTCCTCTGGAAATCCGGGGTACGATACAACAAAAAAATCTGTCATAGAATATGTTTTATGGCATACTGTGAATGCGGACGAAATCACGGGCTCTAAGGCTACTCTCTCGAAAAAAGCTTGAAAGAAGCATGCAGATGAAGCAACATTTTGTCGGCATTTACAGAGAAATTACATCTGAAAAATATGTTAGTAATCTACATGATATGATACGTAATTTGCCATAAGTTTTCTATCGGTATCACATAATAAGTAAAAAAAATATGAAAACACCACCAAATCATTGAGATGAAACCATTTTACTCCTTAATTTCTTATCAAAAGAGTATAAAAAAATATCTACTGCTTTGCAATACAAAGGAAAATGATTTGGTTTTGTTACTTTTTACAAATATGTATTATTTTTATTGCAATAAATTAAAAATGCGTCCGTAAAGACTGCGTCTACATCACCCCCGCACTCGTCCACAAATTCAGTACGGGCCTAATGCTCAAGGTTATTGGCATTTGTATACAAGCCTTAATATAATTTACTAGCTTCTGCCCGCGATTTCGTCCGCTTGAATGTCAAGACGAAGTTACGGATTAAAAAGTATTCTATGTCCTTCCGCAGGGTTCAAGATACAGCCGTTTCATCGTGAAAATGGAACAGACAGAGTTGCTTTCGCATTTAGATGAATTAACAAGATGTTATACAAATAAGTATGGACTCTATAGACGACGACGACGAGATGACTCTATAGTAATGAACCTATAATATTTTTTTATTTGTATCTTTTATGTGAAATATGAGCTATTGGTGCACTTTGGCAGTCAAATCGACCAGTTTGCCATCACGGTAAATTGCAAGAAAGAGCGTCATGCCGTTTGCCGTCACTTCATGACGCATAACGCTCTATCATGCCACGCCACTGCTCTCAACACCCTTGTGTGTGTGTGCGCAAGAATACTACACACTCCAATGTTTCCCTGTATGAGCTGCTTACTATATATCTATTCGACTGTATTATACTTTTTTATTATTTAACGCCATTTTTCTTTGTTTGATTTTTGGTTTTTATTAATTATTCATTTGAATATATACAGACGTGCTTCTTATCTGCCGGGCATCCCGTAAGGGCTAACTTTTTTTTATTCCTGCCTTGAAGGCCTAAATAGCGTTCCACTCAGCCTGTCGTCATGTGTGAATTTAGGACAACATTTAACTAAAAAAAAAGTTTAATAATTTTAAAATATTACATAATAAACTAATCTGACCCAATAGTAACAACATACCTCGTTGAAACAAGTTGTAACAGGCAGTATCAGTCGTGTTGCTAATTGGATCACGTTTATACGACTAACCTGTCGCGCAACATGTTCCGTAATTCGTACGTTTTTGTTTGTTGAACAATGAACATGTCCCAAATGAAAGGCTGTCATAATGTAATGTTTTTATTTGTGTTTTGAAGCGAAATTTTAGTCGGGGTTATTTTTCTAAAACTGTTTTTATTTTTATTACAATTTTTACTTGGTAAACCTCTATACTTAGTATCTTTATTGCTTTTCCATAGGTATAAATATGATGAGCTGGGAGGTGTATAATATTAGAATCATAATGGACTCTGTGGGGCACAGCAATAAGGTACAAAAAGGAAAGCTCTTTTTGGGAAATTGTAAAGTTAAAGTAAGAACTATGTTGTAACTTAAAAAAATATCATTTCATTTACTAATTCGTAATTATAAGTATTATTTATATATTTATCCGTTTGATGATCAAATGTGTTTAGTATAATATGCACACAATTAATGTAATTTATTACTGTACAATATTGTCTACAGAAAACAATATCCAATTAATATTTAACCGGAAAATCTCTAATTACCCCATGAAATAAAGAGATGGGCCGTGCTAAGTTTGGTGGTCCCACAAACTGTGTTTACGGTTATGCTCTGGATTGCCATTCTGATGATGTACAAAACGTTCGTTTCACACTTATATCATTCTACCTACATTAGTACAGGAGCGTGCTTTGAAATTGCACAACTTAATTCCCTCATCCCCATGCCATCATCGGACGAGCAGAGAAACGGCGAAGTCGCCGCTATATGGTTGAAGTTTCACGGTCTTGAACCAAGCGCTTTGATTCCACATTTACTGTGTGAACTCCCAGACTGTGGAATTAACTGCCTGCCTCTCTGTTCCCCGATTAATATAATCTGGATTTCTTCAAGGCTCGAGTGAACCGGTTCATCCTAGGTAAGAGTGCTCCACCTTAGCTCGCGTCTTCACTTAAGATCAGGTAATTTGCGGCTAAACGCAAGGTTACTAGAATAAAAATATAAAATGAAAAAAAAAAAACATTCTTTCGACCAACAGTGCAGGACAAACGATCTTTCGAGCAAACGTAAATAGACTTCTATGCAATGTGATGCTCTCTAGGTAGTCACAATATATTACAGTCACGAGCATAAATATACAGATTGCAAAATTCTAAAGCATTTTTCTCGTGAAATAACTATTTTAATTTATAGATAAAACTTATTTTATAGTAGTTGGGGATCAAAAATACCCTATTTGTAACCCCATAACATTTCAATCAATAGTTTAGGAGAAAATCAGAAATCAGTTTAGAATGAGACCAACTGTTTTAATGGTTTTTCCGGTGACTGTAGGTGTGGGAAGTTTTAACCATGTAAAACTTACCTTTACAGCAGCTGTGAGCCGTCTGTGTAATCTGACAGGTGTTTGCGGTTAAAAGGGATAAAAAACTGCGCGTTTGTTGCCAAACGGCTTTGTCGCCACTTTGAGGTCAGATTGTTCAGCTTTGTGTGGACGAAGGGTGCCAACTTGTTGATGTGTAAAAGTAGTGTTAAGTCATTTATTAATAACTAGTTTGCATGCGTTGCAATGACAGCGTAAACAGAAAAGTTTTTTTTTTTGGCAGTCACCTTCGGGGATATTTGCAGAACAACAATGGTTTAGGAACACATAGAGGGCATACTTTGTACCTATGTTTATACAAATAATTATTTTTATTTTTATTGACATTATATTATAGAGGAGTCAGCTTCAGTAGGTCAATACGGTCCAGTTTTGCATAGCTAATGGAGAAATATTCAAGGTATTACACAGAATTATTGAATTAGGTACGGCTAGTTGCATTACAAGACCATCCTAAAAATAATAATTTTAAGGAAACCAAATTTCATTTAGAAAAATTCCAATTATGGAAGTTACATCATTTTTATCTTAATCAAAACACTGAAATCTTGGAACCAAAACTTTAATAGCACTTTGGTGGATTCAGTCAATTAAGAAAACCAATGCGGTCTGATTATATTAGTACTGGAAACGTTATATCTAACCCAACCACTATATATAGCACTTTCTTTTTACCTCGACTTTGTCCGCATAACTGTCGTTTACCACGAATGCCGCCAAAGCCGTGGATTAAAAAGTAGCCTATATCTTTTTTTGGGGTGCAAGCTTAGTCTGTAGCAAATTTCATCAAAATCAGTTCAGTAGTTAGCCGTGAAAAAGTAACAAATAAGTAAACAAACTCATTTTCGCTTTTATAATATTAGCCCAAGTGGATTCCAAGTACTAAACCGTAATATTCCCTATATGTCGCCGTCGATTTCAGTTACGATTACGTTGACTATTTTTTTTTTCTAGTTCATTACTGTCGAGAGTCAGACCTTCACATCACATCGCTTTAGCGGCGAACGTTCAGCACATAACTGACATAACTCTGAGGAATCGTGCGCGGCGGGCGGGATGACACAGCATTCGAACTATTTCGGACCACCGACCAATGCACACATGGACTATTGTTTTTTAACAATATTTAGTAAACCAGCCTCTATCGATACTATTATCAACTACAATTTTATTGGTATCATTATGCCTAGCCTCTTTCCAACTATGTTCGGGTCTAGTCGGTTGTAGCTGAGTATCTATATTTTTGAAGTATTTTAACGTAGCGACTCGGCACCACAGCGTACATCATTACAAGTCAGGAATTTGTGTAACAAGCGACCCTGCGTACAAGTGCGTACGTCATAGTAATTCGCCTGCCTCGCAACACAACTCTGCTATGCGACGAATTTCCGACATGTGACGTCATCACCACAATGTATGTGCTCGAAGGATTGACTGAGTTAAAATGGCTTAAAGTTTCTTTAAGAGATTTTTTTTTAATGAATATTAGTACCTTGTTTATTTATTAAAACTTTATGACTTTATTTTTGGACACCTCATGCCTCGCTAAGTACGTTAAACCGTTGATTCTGGCTGAAATTCGTAGATCTTTGATAGTCGTTATTGGTAGTCAGAAGCCAAAGAAGTCTGAAAACCAGTCATACCAAGGGATATAGCGTTATGCAGTTACTGCGGTTCTGGAGGTCAGACAAGCAGTCGCCGCATGAAAAGCACTGGTATTCAGCTGCATCCGGTTAGACTGGAAGCCGTTGTGGTCGGGTTCCAGTCTAACCGGATGTAGTTATGCAGGTGATGATTTATTAAACTTTATACAGCTTTATTTAATTTCCAAGGCATTCTCTACCAGTCAATGAAAGTGGTGAAGATATAACTTGGCAGATATAATGCGATCGTAAACCAACAAAATCAGTTTTCTTTTTAAAGCAATGTCCTTATACGCGAAAGTTTATGAAGTTGAATGAATTGAGTAATTCTAAATTGTTCACGTTCTAGGAGCAGTTCACGTTATTCAGCTGTATTGCTTCATAATTAACTCGAATGTGTCTTGTTTTTTCACCTCTCAGGAATCTTGAAATCAGTGCATTTGACGACACGGTTGGCGCAGTGGTCGAGCGATTGACTGCTACGCAGCGCGTCGCGGCTTCGATTCTAACACGCAACAAATATTTGTATGGCCTACAGATAGTTGTTCTGGGTTTGGCTGTTTGTGTTTGTAAAATGTTTGTAAACGCACCCACGACACAGCGCGGAGACTAATGTAGGACAAAAAGTTTTAGTTATTTCTTTCCTTTAGTTATTTCTTTCCTTTTTTAATTGTAAATTTTGTTTAATGTAATTTTGTTTTTTTTTTAGCCTACGTACTCGTATTATGTACTCTGTATATTATATAACTTGAAAAAATGTAAGTGCTGTGTACACGTGTATGTAACAAATTCACTCTAGATTTTAAGTTTAATTGTTACAGTACCCCAAAAAATGTATTAGTGAGTAAATCGTTGGAGTGGCATAAATAAATAAACAAAAAAAAACCGTGTTCTAGGTAAACCGCTACATCAACATTAACATTCTTTAATACTGATAAAAATTATCAACTGTCACTTCCTATGACGCCTATCTTGACATCGCGAAAAAAAACTTTTCCTTATATTTTGTCGAGATAAACAAACATAAATGTCGCAGCTGTTTTTCCTTTCGTGGTTTCAATGTTGGTTTCATTGGAAAAGTTGTTCATTTTCTTGAGTAGGTAGGTACCCAAAGTATGTTTAAGCAGGTGTCCTGTTTCCCCGAACAGTCTGTATAACTTTTGCTTCTACATTATTTCATTTGAACATCATAATAATCAGCAGTGCAATTCTGTAAGATATCACCCGTGAATTCGAAACCTATCTCATTTACGATTTCTTTGGTACTTAATCCCTTAAATAGTTACGTAGAAATATTTCGCTTCGCTTTATAGATATGGCAAAACACTTGAACGCACGGAAATTAGTTCTATCTACAAGGTCAGCATAATAAACAGTATGTCTGTTTGTTCCGGCTTAACTCTGAAACGGCAGGTCCGATTTTGACGGGACTTTCTACTACTCTTACTGGCAGATAGCTGACGTTATAAGGACCTTTATTATATAAAAAAATAAGGACCTGCGCAAAAATCAATTAAAACCCCGCTAATAACCGACAATCAAGGTTTTGTGGGGCTATTGTATGTAACCTTGAACAAATTAAATAATAAATAAATAATAATAAATAAGCACGCGGACTGAGTCGAGGGCATCAGCTACTCTAACATATATTGTGTTCTTTGTGTTGTGTTGTTGTGTAATATTGTGTGGCAGAAATTGGATTCGCTATAGACCTCAATTCCACACACTCCCATCCACATACATCGACATTAAATTATTATTGATATTGAAGAAAAATATGAAACCCGCGTGGTAATAAAAAAAAACAATCTCAATATCATTTTCCCCACCCACTGATAGTGAACAAGGCTTTTGACATTTATCGAAATAATAAAAGAGATAAAGTCTCTAATAAAACGAAAATATTGTGTAAATGTCACTTCAGTTATCATCAAATGTGAAAACTGATATTTTTATCTGTAGCGGCTGAATGTCGCAACCTTTTTTGATTGATATTTGACCGCCAAACTATATAATACCAATATGGCATGGCTGTTTGTTTGTAAACTAAAACGGCGAAACCACGATTCTGTTCCATATTTTTTATTCTGTAAATTTTACTTTAAACCTCTCCATACCTAATTAAAAAGCGAGTGTACAACTACAATTACAAATAACTAGCGGTCCGCCCCAGCATCGCACGGGTGCAATGTACAGACGCCACCACATTAAGTCATACCAAACTGTAATTTTTTTACAATTGAGTATCAACCTTATTTTCTTGTGATAAAGTTGAAACCCTATCAAAGAAATTTGACACATCGGGGTAACTTGATGTGCTGGCGTCTGTACATCAAACTATACGTATAAACCTTCCTCTTTAATCGCTCTATCTATTGATGAAAACTGCATTAAAATCCGTTGCGAAGAATATAAGATCTAAACGTACAGATGGCGGGAGCGACTTTGTTTTATATTATGTAAAGATAAAGATAATTATTATAATGATCCTAATTGCCAACCCTTAGAGTCAAGTCACACCGGGATAGCAGCGGTCGGCAGCGCAGCGGCCGTCCAGTTTTGCTGACAAACTATTTTCAAGTTTATCTATGAACATTAAAGCATACTACTGTGTAGAGTTTTGGATGAGTCGAGCGAGTGAGATGACCGCCACATAAAAGCGCGCTACCGACCGCTGCCATTCCGGTGTGATTCGGCCCTTACCATCTAAGAACATATTATTATTTATATTTATAGAAAAGCTTTAAAGATATTGAGTCATCATCTGCCTAGCCTTTTCCAAGCTATATTGGGGTCGGCTTCCAGTCTAACCGAATGCGGCTGAGTACCAGTTTTTACAGGAAGCGACTGCCTGTCTGATCCCAAAAACACAATAACTGGGTAACCCTCTTGGTAAGACTGGCTGTCAGATTTTCTGACTTCTACCTTTAAGGACTGTCAAAGTTCCACGAATGACACCCGGAACCAACGGCTTTACGCGCTTTCCAAGGCACGGTGGGCTCTTGGTATGAGATGGATGGTCATCCATCCATAGAAAGACCGCGGCAAGCGTAGCTTAACCATATTCATCGATTTCTACAACTTTTACTTAGCCACGATTTCACTTCACGAATGAAGACATTGAGTAGGTTCTGTAAAGGTTGCATGCTTAGCATCTGGCACCTTTAAGTAAATGGCGTCCACGGAACACTCTAGACACAGTATAAAGATAAAACAGTATGGAAACTGGGCCTATTTGTTGAAATAATTACCTACGCTCCATTGGAGCGTTAAGGTTGTCGTCACTCTTGATGTCTGTAAAATTGATGTGTTTTATTGTAACAAACTTTTTTCACGCGTTCAGCGGTTAGAATTTGGCTGGTTATCTTACCCTCCTTCTGGTCAAAATGTAAATCCAAGATGGCGGCTGCCATTTTTTTTTAATTTATTTGTCATGGGCGTCATTTTCGTAGTTTTCGAGGGTGCTAAAGCCAATAGTGAGGTCAAAATGTAATTCTAAAATGGCGGCTACAAAAAAAATTTAAGTTTTAGTCATGGGTATCGTTTTCATAGTTTTCGTGGGTGTCAAAACCGATAGTGAGGTCAAAATCTGAATCCAAGATGGCGGCTGTCATTTTTTTTAATTTATTTGTCATGGGTGTCATTTTCGTCGTTTTCGAGGGTGCTAAAGTCAATAGTGAGGTCAAAATGTAAATCCAAGATGGCGGCTTCCCTCGAAATTATTGAAATGACTCCCATGACGAAAAAATCTAAAATTTTCGTTGTCGCCATCTTGGATTTACATTTTGACCCCACTATTGGCTTTAGCACCCTCGAAAACTATGAAAACGGCACCCGTGTCAAAAAAGAATAAAAAATTCGCAACCGCCATCTTGGATTCAGATTTTGACCTGACTATCGGTTTTGGCACCCACGAAAACTAAGAAAACGATACCCACACTAAAAATTTAAATTTTTTTGAAGCCGCCATCTTGGATTTACATTTTGACCTCACTATTGGCTTTAAAATCCTCGAAAACTACGAAAATGACACCCATGACAAATAAATTTAAAAAAAATTAACAGTCGCTATCTTGGATTCAGATTTTGACCTCACTATCGGTTTTGACATCCACGAAAACTATGAAAACGATACCCATGACTAAAAATTTAAAAATTTTTGGAGACGCCCTCTTGGATTTACATTTTGACCTCACTATTGGCTTTAGCACCCTCGAAAACTACGAAAATGATACCCATGACAAATAAATAAAAAAAAAATGACAGCCGCCATCTTGGATCTACATTTTGTCCTTACTATCGGTTTTGGTTTTGGCACCCATTAAAACTATAACGACACCCATGACGAAAAAAATAATTTACACGAACAAATAAAAAAGCCGCCATATTTGTTTTACAAATAAATTCACGAATTTCATGTGAACTTATTTGTAAAACAAAGATGGCGGCTGCTAGCATGTATGTACTATCGCGGACTTTTCCGCCTGGTCAGTTAAAAATTTTTCCCTTGGCGCCTGCGAAGTTAACGGGGCGGGGTAGAGAGCGCTTCCATCTTTTGAGTGCAAGCAAAAATGAACTTAGTGGTGGTCAGGCGAGTGTGTCCACGATAGTACATGAGACAAACTCCCATTCATACTTCGTACTTCCCCTTCTCACACACATTCGAAGGTGCGAACCTAACCAGACACTCACACACTCACCCCACCTCTTTACACCAATATGCACGTACATACAACACACTCCCACCACATTCACATTACACACATACACGCGCAGACATACAAACACACATAATTCTTTAGCATGTTCAACTTCTTCTTTTGTTATTATTAATAAATACCGATATGTGTTCTACCTTGTATAAGTGTTCTACCTTCTTTTGTAATAGATAATTTATTTTTACCTACATGTTATTAAACGACACTTACCCTGGCTGTGAATTATGTATCCGACTCTCCTCCACAACGTTGTAATATTGTTGATCAACAATAAAATTGAGCCTATGGCTGAACGCTGACCCCCAAGATACAGGTCCTGCTATGTTATTCTGTAAGAACTCACTCCAGTTCTCACTTCTGATTCCGCGGTGAAAACTGTTTTAGGTAGTGTACAAGTCGATGAAAACTACGCTAGACCCACTAAGTGACAACATACGTGAAGCGAACTATTATTTCCTTACTATTTTAGCGAATACCTAATACTTTTCACTTCAGGTAAGTGAAATCGGAAATGAGATAGGATTCGAATTCGCGGGTGAGTTCTTACAGAATTGCACTGCAGGCCTAGTTTGGGGGTTAGGATCAGATTCGTGGAAATACATTCTTGTGTAAACTAATTACGACTGGACTGGAACATGTATTTTTAGTGTCATATAAAAGTTTTTATTTATTTATTTTTACATATTCAATCATATTCAATATGATCAACAATAAATCATTCTTACCTTTCAATAATAAATATATGTATTACGCGAATACTCGACACTCGTTCAAACACGGCATTCGTGAGGCCGTGACTGAGAGCCACAGAATACTATTACTTCTAGCGAAGCTGAGAGCACCGCGACTATCACTTAGGGTATCGTAGATGCGCGCGTCTGTGTGAGTTTGCCGTTTCGAACGGTTTGTTCGTAGTTTCCGTACTGTTCATAATCTTTATACTGTGCTCTAGACATTCTGTGTTCTAGATGCTGATAAGTGTCATTCCAACACATTTGAATGAAGTAGAACATAGTCGTTTATATTATGACGGACGACTGACAGACAGACCGCCGAGATACGGGCGTAGTAACAATACTACGCCCGTGTGTTTACTATCATTGCGATTTTTTTCGATTTATCGTAGTTTAGTCCCGAGTATAAAAACTCTCTATAGTACTGAGCATCAAATAATTATATACCTATTCATTTTAATAAAAGAATCGATCAAGTTACCCCCATAAAATTCAGTATATAATAAAAGTGTCATAATTTTTTACCCTTATTTGGTTCAGAGCCCATTGGAAGGTGTCGACCACCTATTGGTTCTGGCTATAAATCTATACTTAGGTACCAATTTATTACGTGGATGACCTAAAAACGTAAAATTACCTACATTATTGAAAATCCCGATACCTGAACAAAATTGGTTTTTATTAAAATATCACAGGTCTTTTTAGGGGTCCGTACGTCGGAATGAAAAACAGAACCAGTATCACTCCGTTTCTGTCCGTTTGTCACAACCAATTTGTTCCGAATCTGCTGATTAAGCTGAAAGAGACACATGTGAATTATTGTGATCCAAACACGACGAAACATTGGAGGTTTTTGGGGAGTAAATTAGGAAATTAAAAATAATGTTTTGCGAACTGTACCGTGTGACATCTATACAAATAAATAAATTTGAAGTATCTGTAAAATAACAGCTTTTTACTGAATGCATTTAAATGTTTACACGGTCGTAATAACAAAAAAATCTATTTCATTTCATTTTTTCATTTCATTTATTCATAAACAATTTACATTGTGTTTGAAATATTTTTAGAATCACAATAACAACATAATTTAAATACAAAAATACTAATAAAATAATAAATACTGGCTAACAAATTCAAACGTCAAGTTAGTAAATTATAGAGAAAACAATTGTCATAAAAACTTTCAAAATGTCAGGGTTGAACAAATAAAATTAAATTTAAAATAATGTCTACAAATTGTCAATGGAGTATAGACACTTATTTAACAGGAATTTCCGAAGCTCTGTTTTAAATGCGGATGTGTAAATTAGATCTTTTAAGTGTAGCGGTAATTTATTGGGGTATATACTTCACAATATTAAAGTGGGAACTTATCTTATTTCTTAACTCCTTTCTGTGTGTTTCCTCTCTAACGAAGTGTTCCACATCTGTTTCGTATTCACGCAGATATTTTTTTAGATTAGAAAGTAGTACTAAAATGTAGAGACTGTAAGAATATTTAAATCGATAAAATGTGGACGACAGCTCTCTCGTTGTGAAATACGGACGATAGTGCGTATAGCCCTTTTCTGGAGGACGAAAGCTCTATTTTTATCATTGTAGTCCGTCTGTTTTCACTGGCAGATAGCTGATGTTATCAGGACTAACATAGACTATACTTGTATTTTATAAATAGAATTAGGGTTCCGTGCAAAAAAATTCAAACCCTACAGATAATTGAAATTCGGTCGAAGTCGCAGGCATAAGCTAATATCAAATAAAAGGGCTTATGTAAATTAAAGCTATTTAAGAAAAAAGCATTCAAATTGACCATTCGCCCTCCTCAACCCTTATATTCGAAATCGAGTTATATTGTAAGTTAAGTAACTGTTAAATATTTTACCTACGGTGATACGGATCCCTTCGTGTGTGAGTCTGACTCGCACTTGGTTGGTTTTTATTCAATTATATTATGTTCGTTTATAACGACCTAAAGTAGCATTAAATTTGGTAAAAAATTCAATGCTGAAAAAAATATATGTCGAGTTAAAAACCTTTTGCTTTTCATTGAAGTTGGTAAAAAACCACACAGTACCCGTTTCATAAACATAATGTACATCGCAAAACCTACACACATTTTTGCTGCTTGCATAATTATCTTTGTGTAACATGCGTAATCATAACATTTTAGTCCACTCTCGACCCCTCGTCCACTGGACCCCTAACTATAGTTTATTCTCGACCCTTGGGTGTCGAGAGTGGATTTTATTTTCCATCCTAGTTTTAGTTTAGCCCCCAAGTACAGTAACGGTGATAAATCACCAGTCTATCCCATAGTTGCATACAATTTAACTAAAATACCCTCAATATAAAATGCGAATGCCTAAGGCATTAAAATTAAATAGTAATAATAGTAATTTAGTTATTTATTTGTAGTAGTAATTTGTTTAATACTTACTGAAATCATTTGATTTTTAGTAGTTATCAAGTGATTGGTACATGCCCAAGTTCTATTACTATTTAAACATTCATGTCTGATATACGGACTACAAGTGATAGTTGTTTATTTTTTTAATATCAATTCCTGAATGTTGCCTTTAGCACAGTATAAGTATTAGTACTATCGTACAGTAGCGACACGCTCCGCCCCCCACCGAAACACTGTTCCTCACGTCTACTCGCGCAGCATTGGCTCTGGCAACGTGTTCCAGTTCAAGGGCTGACTCGTGGCGCGTAGAAACGTTTATTCGCTCATTTGTGAAAAAGAAAATCGAAATATTTTATATCATACAAATAATTTTTTTTTTATATAATATTTTATACTTAAAACAAATAATAATACATGAAATTATGTAATTTTTGTCAAATTAAACTATGACGTATACATGCACGTACCGGTTTTAAATTAAATACCATGAAATCCAAGTTGGAAGTAATAAATAAAAAATCTAAAAGTATTGTACAATACTGTGTAAATCATTCTCTCATCAACCGTCATTCAAATGCAAATTCAATTCCAAAATGCAATGAGGAAATGACCTTGAGGGAATGAAGAATTTTAACTAAAGCTACCAACTTCTTAGTATTTATCTACTTACTTACCTATTTGGAAGATCGAATTTCAAACCTTGAAAGAATCAACTACCTACTTGAGAGAGAGAAACACTTGTGTTGAGACCGGTATCACGCGCTCGCTCGCTCTCGCGCGCTCGCGGTGGCAGTAACAGCCCTAGCGATATTAACGCACACACACGCACGTATCTGTACAGTCTGCTATTTTTGTAGTAGTGTAGGCTATTATATCGTTTCATTTGTATGAAGTGTCGCGGGTGTGCCTTTAGTCTGTACCTGACTGTGCCAAAATATTAATTTAACGAACCTACCGAACTAGAGGTTGAAAGTGGACAAAGTATGCCTGTCTTTTGTAGGAAAATTCAGTCTCAACCCCTGGGGGTCGAGTGTGAACTGTGTTTGGGGGTTGAGAGGAAATAAATAAACAAATTTTATTTTAGGGGTCGAGGGGTAGAGAGTGGACTAAACGACCATAACTTGGTAGGGACATAAGTACCTACTGTATTATGAAAAGCCAAGTTAAGTTTTACGAAAACATAGAAAACTGAGGAAAAAGGTCACTTAATACGTCATTCGAGACTTAATAATGATTAATATTTTCTAAATTTGTTTAATTCTTATCAAGGTCTTGGCCACGACTGTTGTTGTTTTAATTTGGTGAAGTGCGAGCGATGTTCATTTGTTATTTTAGTGCGCAAGCTACTTGCAGTGTAGAAACGCCTGCAGCGTCTTGTGACTAATTAGTTAATTTAATTTTACTAATTATAAATCTAGACTAGATAATAATATAATTATAATAATCTTAATTGCATAACCAAAAGACAACCATACAAGAATTATATGTCGGATCAGTCAGGATTTATTCCGTTAGATTCGGTCATAATGTGGGCAGAAGTTGGGTTTCGTGCAATGAAAACACACTGGATATAGGGTACAATACACGGCGTTTATTAAAACCACAATTTAGCATAAACTCAATTTAAATAAACTCAAATACAAAATACACATAGTTCACTTCACTTCAACAACGAATCGAAAGTACAGTTTCGGGACGTATTAGCTCCGATGCGATCAGACGATAAAAGAACATCTCTTGCACTATTATTGAGCTGCACAATTACACATATTCCAGGTGGCTGATATTTTGAACAAAATGATGACCCGCAGTGCTACAATCAAGGAGATGGAAGCAAAACTTAGAGCAACATTAAAGGACCTTGGGGCTTCCAAAGCCTTATGTAAACAGCTGCTCCAGGAAAGAGATGACAGCGAGGTGGAGGTGAAGAACATAGTCGACAAGAACACCTTTCTCAAAAATAAGCTGGCCGAGCTGCATATTCAACATATGGACTTAGCTGACCAACATACTCAACTACTAAGTAAGGTGTCATCATTTCAAGAGTGCAGTGACATCCATGAACTGGCTTTAAACAGAATTTCAGAACTTGAACAGGAATTGTGTGATGCCCATAAGGCCCTATCTCACTCAGAGATAGTAAAAGTCAGCGAACAGGTTGCAAAGACCAATAACTTGTTTAAGGAGTTGGTAGGCAGTAGGTCAAAATCAGTGTGTGAACCAGGGGTAACAATAGATTTGACTGGTGACGATACCTTGCCATTATGTCCTGTTGTAATGAGCCACAACAAACTTAAAAAATACATTAAAATTAAGAAATTTATTAAACGGTCACAAAGATCTATTAAAAAACAAAATCTTCTAAAATTAAATCTTTCCCTTAGAAAACAACGTGTCACCCTTTCAAAAAACCTAAATAATTGTACTATGGAATTAGATAAATATAGGGAAAAATATGACACAGATATTCAACTACTCCATAATGATTTGCTATATAAGGAGTACTTGCTAAAGGATATTTTTGAAAAGTATGAGTTGTCACAACAACAGCTAAGTGAACGCTTGTTTGAGGCTGGGGAACTACTGGATTTGGTGAAGTACAATGCTGAGAGGTATGAGTCTTTGACTAATAATCTTTCATGCAGCAGTGCCAACCAACCACCATCGCCTCAGCCTCAGCTTGACTTGCCTTCACCGGTGTTGGCTCTTCCAGCAAACACCTGCGTTAATACACAGAAAAGTAATAAAATTATTTTATTTTCCGATGAGTTAGGTTCAGGCTTTGGGAAAATACTACACAATTACCTTAGCCATAGTTTTACTAATCATAGTTACCATAACATAAGTTTTAAACAAATTATTAAGAGAATTAAAAACACAAACCTAGACCAATACTCTACAATGGTCCTACTTTTCGGCAATAGTATTGGTATTAACAAAAAGGACATAGTGGATGGTGTGGAAGCCTTATTAAAGTTAAACATAGGAAGGCTAATGCTGTGTGCCTTTCCTTATTCTGACAATTTGTCAGATGAAGAGAACAATCATATTTACAAATTGAATAGTACTATTCATATGTTGACATGTCATAGTGACAAATTATTTTATTTTGACACTAATAACTTTGTTAGTGGTTTTAAGTTAACTCAGGGAACTTTATCTCTGTCTGGAGAATGTAGACATTTAATTGCTATGTTGATAGCATATAATATTAACAATGTTATAGCTAATAATATAACGAACTGTAGTGTAAGTGACGAATCTATGTTGTCTAGTCACACTGACAACATAGTGATTGATCTTTGTGAATCCTCATATTGTACGAAGGAGGGTCCAACTACAACACCAACATCCTTGGAGGCCGCTACCAGTCAGTTAGAGTATTCTCTTCCTGTTGGGATACATACAGACAGTTTGAACTCTTCACTTGTGGTTGTGGAGGGCACTCCGGATAACTGTTTAAACTAGTTGGTACGACAACAGAAGTTACCCCTTCAAATAATCATTTATTATTACTGAATAATAAAAAGGTATCTTCTGGCAACCTAACAAATAAAGGAAAGCAACATACGTTAAAGTTATTTAATCAAAATATTCAAGGTTGCTCTTCCAAATTACTTGAAATAGAAATGTTTTTAGAAATAACCAAATATGATATTATATGTTTAACAGAACATTGGTTAAAAGATAATCAAGTGATGTCTATTAATTATGAAAATTATTGTGTAATTAGCCATTTCAGCCGGAAACATATGGTACACGGCGGGTCATTAATCTTAATTAAAAATTCTATTAAATGTAAAGCACGAAAAGACATTGTTAGATTATCAGTTGAACACATTATTGAATTGTCCTGTGTTGAGCTGGATAAGCATGTTATAGTATGCGTATACAGACCTCCAAATTACCAGAATTTATCTATATTTGATTCGGTAATGGAAGATGTGTTAAAAAAAATTAGTACTAGTAGTAAATCTATCATTATATGTGGTGACTTTAATATTAATTTGTTAGAAAACAACTCCAATAGTATCAGATTATTGAGTCTTTTTAGGTCATTTAATTTGTCCAATGTTTTCATGGAACCCACTCGAGTGACAGCTTCTTCTGCCACCTGTATTGATAATATATTTTGTAATTGTGATTACTTTCATAAAGAAATTATAAATAAACTGCCATCTGATCATAGTGGACAGACAATAACGTTTTGCGCCTACATACCTTTACAAAAAATTCAAATAAGGTTTAGGCCAATCACATGTAAAAACTTAGAGAAATTTGATAATTCATTGGAAAGTAAATTGAGTGTTCAGTGCTTTGATAATATAGGTGACCCAAATGAGTTCTACGCCGAGTTTTTTTCACTATTAAACATGCAATTTAATGAAGCTTTTCCACTAAGGAATAAAAGTATTTGCACGAAGTTCTTATTTAGCGACTGGGCGACTCCAGGTATTCGTAAAAGTAGGGAAAAACTATTTGAGCTTTATGGCCTAAAGCAACATATAATTAATACAAGCTTTCATCAGTATGTTGCGAAATATTCGAAACTTTTTAAAAGTGTCTGCAAAATAGCCAAATCTCTCTATATTAAAAATAAAATTAAATTAGCTGATGACAAAATAAAAACTACTTGGCAAATCATAAATAATGAAACAGGTAGGAAAAAGCAGCGTAGTACTGAATTTAATTTAGAGACTGCACATGGTCCCATAAATTCAGATATAGAAGTAGCTCAAGAATTTGAAACCTTTTTTGGCAACATTCCCATTAGAACCACTGAAGCCTTAAATTCCTCTCCCGCTCTCTCTGCTGCCTTACTTAGGAAAAATGTTAAGAAATGCCCTTTGGAGTTTAGGTTTCAACATACAAACCCCCAGGCTGTTATAAAAGCCTTTAAAGATCTTAAAATTAAATCAACAGAAGATCTTTGGGGAATGTCTGTAAAAGTCTGTAAATCTATTATCGAAACAATTGCGCCCTATTTAGCTCTCATATTTAACACCAGTGTAAACCAAGGAGTCTTTCCGGATCTGATGAAACACAGTAAAGTAGTACCATTGTTCAAATCCGGTGATAGTAAAGACCCCAACAATTATAGGCCTGTGTCGATTCTACCAGTTCTCAGTAAGGTGTTTGAAAAGTTAATGCTCAATCAAATGTTACATCACTTTAATAAAAATTCCATCTTTCATGAACAACAATACGGTTTCACCAAAGGGCGTTGTACAACTGACGCCGTGTCACCCTTATAAAGAACATTTTTAGCGCTTGGGAGGAATCGCAAGATGCCATTGGAATCTTTTGCGACCTCTCAAAGGCGTTCGATTGCGTTGACCACGAGACACTATTGCTGAAACTGGAGCACTACGGGATTAGTGGAGTATCTCTTGATTTACTAAGGTCATACCTGAGGGATAGACAGGCAAAAGTTCAGGTTAACGGTGTGAACTCATTGGGGTCTAAAATGACTATGGGCGTTCCTCAAGGCTCAATATTAGGTCCATTTCTATTCTTAGTCTATATAAATGATTTACCCCAATTACTTCAAAACCAACCGAAGATGGTGTTATTTGCCGATGACACTTCATTGATTTTTAAAGTAGACAGACGGTCACAACATCTTGACGACGTAAATGACGCTATTCTTCAGGTTCAGAATTGGTTTACGGTAAACAATTTGGTACTTAATGAAAAAAAAACCAAATGTATTCGATTCATTTTACCAAATGTTAGGAATAGCAATTGTGACATCATTCTGAATGGAGAGAAACTGGAATTTAATAGTCAAACGGTTTTCCTAGGAATCACGCTAGACGAGAAGTTGCAATGGGGACCTCACATAACATCTATTGCGGGGCGACTAAGCTCCGCGGCTTATGCTGTTAGAAAGATAAGACAGTTGACAGATCTAGAAACTGCGCGTATGGTCTACTTTAGCTACTTTCACAGCATTATGTCGTATGGTATTTTACTGTGGGGTCGGGCTGCCGACATTGAATCCATTTTTATCTTACAAAAAAGAGCTGTTAGAGCCATTTATAATCTACGTCGCCGCGATTCTCTTAGGGAACTATTTAAAAATATTAATATAATGACAGTGCCTTGCCAATTTATCTATGAAAATATTATGTACGTAAGAAAAAACCTACATTTATTTAATAAGGTTAGTGATAGACATAATATTAATACTAGAAACAAAGACAAAATAGCTCAACCATATTTTAGATTGTCTAAAGTTCATAAATCTTTTATGGGGTTCTGTGTTAAGTGTTATAACAAAATTCCTAGTGTTATATTGCAACTAAATGAAAGAAAATTTAAAACATATATTAAAAGTACACTCTGTAAACAAGCATATTACAGTTTAGAGGATTATATCCATGATAAGAATGCTTGGAAACATGCTGGTCCGGGCTCCATAGGACAATCTACAGTCTAGACAAAATCAAACGGATTGCTAATTAAACTACTTAATTTATACTTAGTATATACATTATATTTAATTCTTGCTTTGGGTCACACACTGGTTCATAGGTTCATAGTTTGTTGAAATGTATGGAGTGGTTGTCTACTTTTACAATAATTGTAAATAATAATATGTGAACACTATGTATCTATGTAGGTATACAACTTAGCTGTCATTCTTTATCTTGTAATACTTTGTACATACTTCAATATAGTGTTTTTATGCAAGGTCCATCGTATTCACGTATAGTTATATAACTGAAAACTGTAAATGCAAAATATTGTACACATTTTTTTTAAAAGAGTGAGTATGGAGTTTCTTGCCCATTCTTCTCCATACGAAGCTACCTTTTGGAATGGGCAACTAGAATCAACTTTATATTTTTTTATTATGACGTTCAAAAGTGCCTTTTTAATGGTCTAATTGAAATAAATGATTTGACTTTGACTTTGACTTTGACTTTGATCGCTGTGAGCTGAAAACATCACGACTCTGTAGAAGCGCGCCAAAAGTATCGGTAGATCACGTGTTCTCGATATTGGCGCGCTTGCGATCCGTTTCACGTTCATACTATTGACCGGCTACGACATATATTTCAAATCTTTTCAATTTATTTTATAACTATACCCTGTTCACAATAAGATTAGACGTTTACAAAAACCTTTTTTACAGTCCGTTCAACCGATTTTGACTTATATTGCGTTGGTAGCATGACAAATGGCAACTGCAGTAAACAGTTGTTATTGTAACCACTTTTTTGCCTCTAATGTCATCCTTAAGCCTACGGAATAGAAGTCAAAATCGGTTGAAGGGACTGTAAAAAAGGTTTGTGTTTATGTCTAATCTTATTGTGAACAGGGTATAAGTAAGTAACATTTTGTTACGAGATGGATTGTAGGCATCGGTTGTTATTAGACTAATTCGCTGTAACCCCTCGTACTAGTAACACTCTATCACGAGCGGTTAATGTTCCTCGTCGTCAGAACAGCACAATACTCACACATCCTCACTCGAGGTGTGAACAGATCCGATATACAAGATTAATTCACAAGCTTTTAAACGGTTCATATTCCTTATCATAGTTACTGCAGACGAAGCCGCCGATAAAAAAGTAGCATAAGTCCTTCCCTAGAGTTTAAGGTATCTTTATGTCAAATGTCATCAAAATCGGTTCAGCCGTTTCATCGTGAAATCGTAGTAGACAAGACAGAGTTTCTTTCAATTTATAATATTAAGTAAGGAAGTAAGGATAAGGATTAAGTACATTAACGGCCAAACCCAATTACCTATTCTATCTCCAATTTTGACATACTGGTAATAGAAAAACCGATCTGTCTGTGGATAAAGTGTCCCACTTATTTTTTTTTAGAGTGTAAGAAATCTTACCGGCACACGATATCTATCGATGAGAGGGTCTGTGGCTTACTCCTGTTAACTATTTGTATGAAAAAGCCAAAGTATGTGTCCCAAAGACGTGTTGACAATTATTTGTTTGATAGGGTGGTAACTAATGGTAACAGACTTGTTGATCCGCCGAATTCTAGGAATAAATGGTTTGCTTTTAAAATAAACTTTATTTATAATCTCATGAAAGCTGTCCAACTCAAGTTAAAGTACTGATTTTGAAATAGTACCAGAGTTATCCCACAAGGAAATTGCTTTTGATGTCCCATAACATAGAACCAATGACAAACAATAAAACCCGTATCGATCATATGAGCAAATTAACTTGTAATGAATTTACATATAGATTCCATTTAAATAAATCAATAGCAAGTTATTTACTCAACGAAATAATTACAAAAAAAATATTTTTTTTTTAGTTTTAAATGGTCAATTAGGTACGTTTAATTCCTACTCTCTAGCCTTACCGCTTTGTTTAGCAAAATGTAGTCAAATCTTGTATAATGTTCGAGTTACTCGCAGAGTTTTATATTTTATGTAAACTATAACTAAATCCAGTACCTAATTTAATACTTTAAACATACTAAAGTTTTTTTTATAAAAATCACGTTGTTGATGATGATGTTGGTTGTAACGACACGCACGGGAGGGCCACCCCTATCTATTGTTTCCGTCACATAGATAACCGTTATTGATGAATGTGAGATACCGATCAAACATAGATAGAAACATATGGTCTTCCAGCGGTAGTGATCTACATTTCAGTGAAGGTAGGTAATTGGTTTCAGCCGTAAGTAATTAAGTATTAAGTAAGTATGGATTATATGTGATTTGTCAGTTAGGAATTATTTGACTTATTTCCAATAACAAAAGAAAGTTCTATTTAATAAGTGCGAGGCTGTTTGTTAGTTATACAGAGTAGGGATGGCAATAGCACAAAAATGATCATGGTAGGATTTGGTCATTTGGTGTAGGTAATTGTTTTTATTGAGCGTTAATAATATTAAAACATGCCGGCACAAGTTGCCGCTCTTCTCACAAGTTAGGAAACCAATATTTCATATATTTTTTTTATTTATGTTACATTTATATGCTCTTTAGTATATTTGAACCTTTTTTTTTAATTTTGTTTTTAGGATTTATTTGATAGTTTCAAAATATTCTTATGAACTAATATTACCAGTATTTTAATTTTTTGTCGTATCGTCGTCCCCACCCTGTATTTAACGGTGTCACTTCACTTGACGTATTACAAACAATTGCGTATTTGCATTGTACTTGGTTAGTACAAAACATACCTACCCTACACCTATTGAAATGAAGTCGATTTTGTATTATCCAAATAAGGCAAATATTTGCACAAATACGCCAAGTGAAGTACCAGCATAAGGATAGCTTCTGCCTGCGACTTCCACCGCTCTAAGCGGAGGTCTGTACTCTACAGGGTTAAGGTCGCAGCACACATATCAATTTGGAAACGGATCGTAACCGTATCAACTCGAGCCGTTCAGTATTCTTTGTATGAAACTCCCTACTGCAAAGCACATTAATCGGAATCGTAACGTAAACGACTCGCCTCGGGACAAGCTCACGAACCGCGGTGCCCCCACCGCGGCGCGTGGTCCACCAGCGGTCGCCGCGCTTACTGCTCGTCGTCCACGCGCTTATGCCTCTGTGTCGCTGCGCTTGCGTCTCTTTGTGCCAGCCAGGACAATCAGCGATCGGCGAGCCGTAAGCGTAGCGTCACCTAGCCGTAGCCGAGTCGACGTATCCGGAGCTGCTGATCCGTTTTGGTTACGTTGCTTACGTTATTCAATTCAATTCAATATTTATTTCGGACAAGGTACATCCATATTTTGGTTAGTTATAATACAGGCACTTATAAAACTATGTTAGTAAGATGTAAAATATAATATACAAAAAATAATATTGGGCAAAACTGCGAACACAACTTCACCCCGACCATCTTATATAAGTATGTACGGTGTCCTACAACAGACACCGTACATACTTATGTATATGTACCCAATGTCCAAGGAAAGGACTGTCGATTTTATCACTCAGTGTCTTCAAGATAATATTGGGACCCCCTCTAACTCTGCTCATAACTGAGGCGACTCTCTTGCGCAAGATAGCGTAGAAATCATCTGTTCGCATACGCGCAAACATATCAGACGCACTACAGTATCGAGGCAAACCCAACAAGTTTTTAACTCTTGCTGGAGACCTTATAATGGCATCACAGGAAAGTCAGGTTAAACAGTCGACAATGTCATAGGTTGACCTGCGAGATGTCAATCTCCAAAAATAGCGACTTCGTGTAGGTGAAAGTCGAGTACCTACCTATAACATATGAATTCGTGTAATCGAACCAGTTCTTCCAGAAATTACCTTTTAAAAAACATCCGAATTATATCTTTTTATATAATAAGTTTAAGCCCCGTAGACAAAGGTTGGAAAGGAGAAAAGGAGGCCTTTGCCACAGTATACATTTACTACCGTAAAGTAGCAACACGCCCCGCCTCCCTCTGGAACACTGTTCCACACCTCTTCCCGCTGCTGTTAGTTCTCGCGGCGAGTAAACACGCACACACACGCACATATTTCTACATTCTGTTATTTTGGTAATAGTGTAGGTAATTAAATCGTTTCGTTATTGCCGTAGGTGTGCCTTTGCTCTGCAGTGGGACAATACAGGCTGAAAATAAAATGAACAATAAGTCCCTTAACCCTAACTGTATAAATCATTGATATTTTGAAGAAAAAGAAAACACGGTCTAGAAATCAATCTCGGCTATCTAAACACGTTGTTACCAGATTTACTTATAGGCTATTCAGTAATACTTTGGTCAAACAATACAATATTTGGCGTGTAGGTATTTTGTTAAAAAAGATGATTTCTCCGTACCTACGATTGTTCAAGGATTACAAGTTATATTAACTCAAGATCAAACACAGTCGTCAGTTACAAATCGTTCTCTATTTACACAGGGTTCTGTGCTAACGTTTCGATTTTGTTAACAGTTTGAGTTTGACTCCAATATTTAATTGCAGAAGTCAGCTCATACTTACGCGAAAGTTACGCTATGAAGTGAAATGCCCTTTCATTTAATTGAAATAACACTAGTCTTTGTGTTTCACGGAATTTTTTTTTAAATGAGTAGAGCTTATGGGGCTTAAAAAATAGACAACCGCCTTTAAAAACTAAAAAATGATAAATGTAACTCTAACAAAACAAAGTCATTTGTGTTCACATAATATGACCTTAGTCAACTTAAATTGACAGCTCTTGTTAATATCTGTCTCTTTCTTGTTTTATTGGAAAGAAAGAGATACCTATAAATAGCTTAGCTTCTAGTCTAATTTTAGTTTAGTTTGTGAACAAGGTAATCGGCGCCATTGTCGGTTTTTTTTATTAAACTCGATGTTAAAATAATATAATATGACATAACATTATGATCCAAGATCCTAGTTACCGAACCTACGTCATTTTAACTTGGCGAAAATGATATTTATTTATTCAAGAAAGTAGTAGTACTTAAAGTAATTTTACAGTAGCTGCTAATAAACTGAAAGTGAAATTAACATCACAACAAAAGAAAATTAAAAAAAAAGAATGAAGGAAGGAAGATGGAGCAATATTCCGTTAAGAAACTATGCGTAGGTACTTACTAATTTCAATGACCCTTTTCAGTAAAAAAAAATGAGCCGTCACGGGACGCCTGGCAGATGTGAAACATCGACATTATTTTGTAAAAGTAATATGCAGAAAAGAACAGATTGTGATAGGAACTAAATATGTCATAATGATAAAATAAAATATTACGATTTTTTTTCCAGATAACGATGACTATTTATTGAATAAACATTTATTTTCATTAAATACAAAAATTTACGAATTTATTTCAAATCGTCACTACTTAATTCGTTTAATCAGTGACTTCGGTAATCGCACAGTCGATTGCGCATGGCGACGCGTCGCCACACCGTACACACTACTGCATATAGACTGTATATATATATACCATCATATAGCGTGGCGACGCGTCGCCACGGCATGCGTCGCCACGCCAGAAATCGGTTTTACGTGCGGCTATAGATGTTTCACATCAAAAACAAAGTCGCTTTCCTTCGTCTGTCCCTCTGTACGCTTACATCTTTTAAACAACGCAACAAATTTTAATGTGGGTTTCATCAATTTTTTTAATGTTTATCCATACTGAAAGTATAATAATAATAATATGTTGGGACATTTTCACACACGGCCATCTGACCCCAAACTAGGGAGACCCTGTACTATGGGTGTCAGGCAGCTGATATACATACACAAATACATTTTTTTTCTTTTAAATACATACATATTATAGATAAACAACACCCAGACACAAGGCAAACACAAGTGCTCATCACACAAATGTTTACCCTGGGCGGGAATCGAACCCACAACACACACATTAAAAAAATTGATTTACTGAACTTATTAATATTATAAATGCGAAAGTAACTCTGTCTGTTACACTTTCACGATGAAACGGCTGAACCGATTTTGTGAACTTTGGTATGAAAATAGTTTGAACCCTGGGGAAGGACATAGGCTACTTTTTTATCCGTGACTTCGTATGTATATACGCTATAACCAACTTTCACCCGGACGAAATCGCGGGCAAAAGCTAATATTCTTGCGTTTGGCCGCAACTCGCCTGGGCCTCAAGTCTGCTATTATGGTAGTGTCAGAATGGTCTATCATTGATTTCATAATTGGTGGTTTTGACAAGTTTGGTAATCTACTAATATAATGGCATCATTATGACTTTCCAATGGTCAACCAATGACACTAAATTGAAAGAAATGATATAGAATGGTAATCTCGTACATAATGACAAATTAATGACTGACTTAGTTTACGAACTTCTTATTATTTCAGATTGCTTACAACACTTGTAAATAATATGTAAAAATATAATATAAATTAAATCTGGCATGAACAAATGTTCAAATTTGTTGACAATGTCATTATAACACAATTCTATCACGAGACCATTGACCGACCAATGATCGACCATTATGGATTTAGCAGACTACGAACTTTTAGCAAAATGACAATGGGATCGCGTTGGAATGACGAAATTATAAAAATAGCAGACTTGGCCCCCTGATCTTAAGTGATGATGCGGCCTAAGGTGGAGCACGCTTGCCTAGGATGAACCGGTTCACTTGTGCCTTGAAGATACCTAGATTATTCTTATCGGAGAACAGAGAGGCGGGCAGTGAATTCCATAGTCGGGCGTTGGAAGTTATTGATAGACGTGCCAAGAGGCTCATTGACAACGACTCCCTAGTTAAGGCTAAATTCCAGAGCCTTGAACATCGCTCACCGGTGCCAGCCTATCGGTCTTTTATCAGGTACCTACACTTCGAAAAGTGTGCTTTGGAATTGCACTTACTTCCCATTTCATCATCGGACGCACGATTTATTGTGCGAACTGCCACCGTTGGAATTTACAGCACGCCTCTGTGTTCCTCGATAAATATAATTAGGGTATCTTCAAGGCACGTGTGAACTGGTTTATCCTAGGCAAGCGTACTCCACCTTAGGCCGCGTCATCACTTAAGATCAGGACCTGTGGACAAAATCCCTTAATGTGAGAATTAACGCCAACGGACGGAAAAGTCATATTGTATGGAGTTGACATTAGTTTACCAGACGTCACGTGATGCAAGTGATATGTCAACTGCCTACAATTTGATTTTTCCGGTGGCGTTAACGCTAACAGAAAGGGATTTTGTTTACAGGCTCTGGTGAGTTGCGGCCAAACGCAAAACTACTTATTAGAATATAAGAAAAACCAGTACTCTGTGACCTCTATTAAGTTTTCTACGCTCGTGTAACTATCGGCAGTGAACGTGTCATCCCTTCTCAACCATGACGTCACCAGGATAATAAATATATTAAGAGGATCGTCAATAAAACATGTCCGGATAACGTCAGAAGCACCCGGCAATCGAACACGACATGTCATGTCGTACTAATAAGATATTACTTACGTTTTCTTATTTATTAAATTTTAAATGGCAAGAACACTGAAAATACTTTCATTTATCGTAGGGGCGCTTACAAATATTCCTCACATACACAAATAACCAGCAGTGCTATTCTGTTATAGTCTCCCTCGGTGAACACTTAGGTGAAGTGAGCTGTCATCCGATGGTAGTGCTTTGTGAATCCACGGGAGATTGTAACAGAATAGACATCTTGATCCGAAAAAACAACCTATAAGTAGGTCATACCAAATAATTATCCCGTGCGAAAATCAGACAATCACTCACTATCTGCGCGAACAGTGCCATAAGACAACATACATACTTACATATTTTCTTTATTGAAAGTGTGTAGATGCATCAAGCTATTGCCAATTTGAGACAACCATATCCTTCTAATTGGCTGTGTCCGTTAAATAATGTCAGGCAAAAAACAATTAAGTTAAATAAACAATATTTTAAACCTTTTACGCCATGCATTTTCAATATTTGCCTACTATCTGCCTTTTTGTCTCATAATCTGAGGAGTGAGCATTGTGACAGGAAGTTTGCTTCGTTATCGCTAGACGAAATTAAAATTTTCTATGACCACAACGTACGAGCATGTAGCACGACACACAATGCTGTACTCCAAGACAAAAATTGCTGACGTCACCCAAAAAGCAACCAAGCTTAGACTGCGTTTCCACCAGAGATATGCGAGAATGCGTAGGGAGGGATGTGTGTGTTAATGACCAATCATACCGCTCTATTGTTATAACTTGTACTAAGGGCTGTAATTGGCTAGTTTCACAATCTGTCGCAGGTCAAATGGATCATGTCCAGCGACATCGTGGCAGGTCGAGGTGAAGATAGCGGGACGAAGTTGGCGCTTATAGTCGTAATGGTCCATAATAGCTCAGGATAAAGAACATGACGAACAACAGAAATGAACGCCTTTGTCCTTCAGTGAAACAACACAGGCTGAAAATAAATAAATGGTAAATAAATAACAATCATCATCATCATTTCAGCCCAAAGACGTCCACTGCTGGACATAGGCCTCCCCCAAGATATGGGGGACTTTGCCATAATCGCCACGCTTGGCAGGCGGGTTGGCGATCGCAGTATGGTAAAGGCACAGAGAACGCTGCTGCCCATTCTCTGGTGAGTCCCTTAGTCGCCTCTTACGACACCCACGGGAAGATATGGGATGGTGCTATTCTTTACGTCCGACACCATACGGTCTAATAAATAACAATAGATCGAAATAATCAAAAGGCCATTAAAAGAATAAAATTGAAATCAATGAGTAAGGATAAAAGCATTCAATACCAAAGCAACACATAATTTCTCAAGGGAACATCTCCAAATAAATCACTTAGATCGGTCTTAAGGAATCTCTTGTTCCAGAAAAAGGAATTGAACGTTAAGTTAAAAGTTAATGCTTGAAGAAAATATTTGTTTTGCTTGGTCGGTGCGGGTTTCTCCTTAGAGGTATGGAGCTCCAGGGAAATAATAAGGCCAGAATCCAGGATATCCATTTCAAAGTAACTATGTACTGTAGTTTTAAGTGGTTTTTCTCGTTTTATTAGGCATTTTTTAAACTAGGATAAACGTTGAATATCACAGGCATAAACTTAAAATCTTCCGCAGCTAATGGATGCGGGCTGCTCAAGACCAGTTTGGTTGACGATCTCTGGGGGAAGCCTTCGTTTAGCAGTGGACGGCAACAGGCTGATATGATGATGATGATGATGAAATTTAATAAATATTGAGGAACATTACTTCTGTAATCAGAAATTTCTCTAATTTCGTGGGTAAAACAAACACATAAACTCACATACACAATCAACCAGGCTATACAAATCTTTGTGCCAACCGGGGATCGAAAACGAGACACCTAGCGCAGCGGTCAATCGGTCAATCTCTACGCCAACCGTGTCGTCAATCCATCATCATCATCATCAGCTGGAAGACGTCCACTATTGAACAAAGGTCTTCCTCATAAGGGGGGGGGGGGGGGGGGGTTGCCATAATCCCCACGCTTGGCAGGCGTCTTAGGGATCACAGCACAGTTGTTGAGTACACGGAAGCCGCTGTTGCCCTACTTCCGTATTTCCCCTTAGTCGCCTTCTACGACACCCTCGGGATGAATTGGGTGGGTGCAAGACTAGCCTGGACACCCCACGGGAAAATTCCGGGGAAAGTCATCAACCTAATAGCAATTAATCTTCTTCGAGTAAAACAATGATATACTTACCCTGACTCCGCCAACAATTCATTTACACTAAAAGCTTTTAAAAACCGAAATACATTCACAACTTAATTCATTTCGACATTACTTAGATAAATCGTTCTATCCAGGAAAAAAACGTAAATGTACAAAACAAACCGGCCAACCGTACACGTAGAGTTCCTTGCCAATATATAATATTTAACAATACATTTTTTGATCTTAGTGCTCGGACCGTGAGGCGCGTAAGGCGTAAGCGTCAGATGATGAGATGACGTCACCGTAAGACTTGTTGTTCATGTGTGCGTGAGACTGATACTGATACGAGCTCACATGTTTACCCATTAATATTCTCGTGGAGTACCTTGGCACTCATTTGTTTTTTTTTTTATTATTTTTAAATCTTTTAGATTCTACAAGAGATGCTCCCACCAGATGGACCGACGATATCGTCAAGGTCGTGGGTAACCGGTGGATACAAGCGGCAGAATACCGCGTTGTGGCGTTCTATGGGGGATGCCTATGTTCAACAGTGGACGTCTTTCGGATGATGATGTATATAGTCGAACAAACTAATTGGTTTACAGGAAAAAAATACTTACGTAGGTACTAAAGATAAAAAAGTCAATTAAATAAATAAATTGGTAATGTAGTAGAGAGATGAATATTTTGTGCCTGTAAACCAATTAACTTGTTCGACTGTACATACAACTTGCAACACTTGCTGTCTTGTTGTAAAAGCTTGTATGTTATAATAAAATACTACATGTTACTGTAATTTATTTTTTATTTATTGTTTTTACGGCCATAATACACACTCTTAAAATTTCAAGCGTCTACTAATTATGGTTCAAAAGATACAAGTCTTGTGACAGATATACGGACAGACAGCCAGCGTAGTCTTGGCAATAAATAGGTTTGGCATCCTTTGTACGGAACACTATAAATCAATTCACTATAAAAAAAAATCTTCGAAACTACTGTTTTTCCCCAAAAGTGATTGATGATCTATAGCATCGAAACTATAGGAGTGAGTTCACTGACAATTATTTCATGACCTATCATGGCATTAAATCTGTGAATATACGAGGGTCAATTTATACAGGATTTTGTCTCACTTGATGAAGGCCTTTCTAACATTTACTAAATGACCTATCATGTCGTTAAATCTGTTGTTATTCACAGGTCCACTTATACTGGCTTTTCAGCAGTTTCGACCTTGATATTTGGAATTGTGGTACCTAGCTCCGGGGTCAGGGATCACCGGTCAATGACTTTGCTTAGCTGCTACCGAGAAGGGTGTCATCTAATATTGAGAGATATTGACTTTTTGTGGATGTTCTGAAGAGTTCCAGCTTGTGATTTTCGCGTTGTGTTTTTTGTTTTGTGGTAATTCGCGAGGGTTTTGCAAAAACTCTCAAGTCTTATAACTTACTAATGGTTACCACGGCATAATTTTACTGTTTGTTAAGTCAGATTGACCCATATGTGTGTGCCAAGTCATCTTCATAATCATCATCAGCTGGAAGACGTCCACTGTTGAACAAAGACTTCCCCCATAGAACGCCACAACAAGCAACCTGCCGCTTGCATCCACCGGTTACCCGCGACCTTGATTATGTCGTCAATATTTTTTTTATTTTTTTTACAATATTGTATCTCGCCAAACTTTTCAGTTTGATGGCGAGAAGCGCTCGTATGTTTTCACAAAAAAATAGAATTAAACTATAACTAATATACCTATTACTATCTTAAAATTAACATTTTTCATGTATTCTTACAACGTGTTATATAAACAATACATTCCGAACCAATTAGGCACCCGATGACGCATCCTCGTTGTCGAAAAGACAATTTCTTAATTTACATTTTAAAATACCTTTACTTAGAGTACAATTGTTTCTTAAAATGTCTATTTTATTAAATACTTTTGGCACTAAATATCTGGACGTTCTTTTTCCGTAGTAGTTTGTTACTTTAGGTTGGACTAGTCTTTTCTCTCTCACACTTCTTGTATTATATTTGTTCATAACGCCTACTTTGTACTCCTCGCTATAGTATTGTTCTAAACCTATCAAATACTCAACTTTCATATCTATTGGCAAGATATGCCAAGTAGGTTCCTATATCTCTGTGGTGCCCAGACATATCTCTCAAATCAGCCTACTGGCATCTCCGGCAATACCCCGGTCTTAGATAGCCAGCACCCAACTACAGCCAGCCACCTTCTTCAAATCGTCGGTTCATAGTACTGCATGGCGTCCCATACTACGCTTGCCCAGACGTGACCTCCAGATATAAATCTACGTATGTTTCTTTGGTGACGGCCACTTTGCAAAGCAATACTGACTGTCCAAATTAGACACTGGCTGGTTTACCATATCCTATAATAATAATAATAATAATATGTGGGGGTCTTATGGCGAATGCTATACACTCGATATTTATCGTGATATTTGGATCGCGATCTAGGATCGTGATATTTATCGAGTGTGTAGTATAACGTATCACGGATCGTGATATGGATCGCCTTATATTACGCGCTTGATAAATATCGTGATCCGGATCGCGATCCAAATATCACGATAAATATCGAGCGTGTACCATTCGCCTATGAGATATATTCTGTTCAAAATTAGAATAAAGACAATAGTTGAAGTAGTTGACAGTCTGCTACGAGGGCTGACGGTTTAGCATAAAATAATCAAATATAGATACGAAGTCATAAGGATAATTGTGTTTCGATCAAGTAGATTGAATCCACCATAATCACGGCATTATGGTTACAAGATTCCCAGACATCATCTGCCTAGTCTTTTCCCAACTATATTGGGGTCGGCTTCCAGTCTAACCGGATGCTCCTTCATATCAGTGTTTTACAGGAAGCGACTTCCTGTCTGACCTCGACAACCCAGTTACCGGGTGTTTGATACCCTTTGGTAAGACTGCTTGTCAGACTTTCTAGCTTCTGACGACAGTCCAAGATCTATAAATGACAGCCGAGACCAACGGTTTGACCTATTTTCCGAGACACGGAAGGGCTTGGTATGAAATTGATGATAACTCATCCAAGGACCGACCGCGGAAAGCGTAATAACTATGACCGATCGATTCACATGGTTTTTACGCAACCACGAGTCCCTTATCGATTAAAAGTCTCCGAATGTCCTTTAAAATAAAAAATCTTTTAAAAACACCCATTCAAGATAAAAAATCTAAACCACAAAGCGAGCAAAATTAAACCTTCCGTAAAGGTAGAAAGAGTAAAGGTGGTTGTACACCGGCGAGGCAAGACCTGGGTGAGATGGGCGAGAATTTAAATCACGCTTACCCTTTTACATTTAAAGATGTCTGCGCCACGCCGTCTCGAAGAGAGACCGTGCGTGTCTTCGATGGCCGGTATCCGGCTTACAAAGTAAACAAATACTCTATTTTTTATTTTATTTTATTTCGGGATAAAACACAGGAGTACTTAAAATGAATTGTTATAAACTATCTTACTAATTAAACAAAATACTTATACTACTAGCAACATTAATCACTTACCTATTACTAAATTGTTCATAGGTAAAGCTACGTGAAATAAAATAAAAAATGAACAAAAAAGACAACCGCCTTCAAAAAGTAAAAAATAACTTTCAATTCGCAAGTCGGCGGCTTTGGTTTTGCGTGTTGTTTTGTATTGCCACCGACTTGCGAATTGAAAATTATTTTGAACCGACTTCAAAGAAGGAGGTTACCAATTCGTCTGTTATTTTTTTTTTTTTTTTTAATGTTTGTTACCTGATTTCTTTGGTCTGGGTGAACCGATTTTGATGTTTTTTTTTTATTTGAAAGCTAGTGCTTTCCGTGTGGTCCCATTTAATTTGGTCCAGTTCTGACAATGGCATCCATGAGAAAACCGTATAAGTCTTAAATTTGCATTAAGTATGCGCGTGATTTGTTACGCGCTTTCTCCGGCAAACGTAAACCGATTTTGAAAATTCTTCTTTTTATGGATAGGGTATGCTTCAGGGGTGGTTCCATATAAATTTTATCGAAATTGATTCAGCACTTTTTGAAAAATCAACAAATACCCAAAAATTTTACATAGACGACGTTTTAGTATCATCAATCTTTGTAGTAGTTAACTTTCAATCTCTTCTTAACAGATTTGGATGAGAAGGAGGTACCTACTAAAAAGCGGTTTTTTTTTTTTTTTTTTTTTTTTCATTTATGATGTACTCGTAATTAAACGGTTACTCATAACAATTACAATCTAGACCTTAAGGCTAATAAGTAATTTAAATTTAACTTAATTTGCTAAAATCTTACATGGTTAAGAATGTGTCCATTGGTACTTTTCTTATTGTCTCTATTATGATGGAAAGACACTTTGTTCTTGTGTTCTTTAAGAGTAGCATTCACTGCACTATGTAACACTCACTTCACTATACTAACTCAAAGGGCTTAGTTCTCTTGAGTCTTCTTACTGTGTCCGTGGTGTCAAGGAGCTGAATAGCCTCGACATTCACATGTTGAAAGAAAGAAAGAAAGAAAAAGCATTTATTAGCCCGCACAGGACGAAACACACAAATAACAACAAGGTTTAAAATTATTACATAATAAAAAATAAGAAACGAATCGGTCCTGTACGATGCCAAAAGGCCCCTATCTCAGCATTGTGCTGTAACATTTAAAAATGTCACAGCGCTGATATTCTGATAGGGCCCAAAGTGATGCCACGGTCAGATACGGATATAATAAAAAATGGGTGCGTGTACTTATGTACGAGCGTGAGAAGTTATACTTCTTTGGCATTATTAAAAAAGTATATAAGCACAATTTGAATTGTAAACAACGCCATCTCTGCCGTACATGCTGAACTACTTACTGCCCAGAGATGGCGTTGTTTACAATTACTCCCGTGAGAATTTTGTGTGACGCTGTGCGCGCGCATGCGCGAATCGTAAAATTTCACTCTCATCATTTTTTCATAACGCGCCTAAAGAAGTATAACTTCAAAAATAAATAGTGTAAATGAATAAACAAATATAAATACATGTAAAAAAGTAAATTAGAGAAAACAGTAAATAAAAAATAATAATTATTATTATATCTACACCCAACGTAACCATACCCTTCGTCAATCTGCGCGATGGGATGGCCGATAACTTTCATTTTCATTCACTGGCAAAGTGGCAAGTGGCAACACTGACGAACAGAGACGGACGCGGGCGCAGACATATTTGTTTATTGTTATGGAACGTAGCATTAATTATTATACCATCAAATTATCAAAGCGAATTCAAAATCATAATCCATACTCTTTGCGTAATACCAGATAGCGTGCAGTGATTGTGAAACAAACTTGTATTATAGTGTAGTGATTATATACTCTTTGTTATAGTGGGGCTCTAAACCCAGTTAAAACAAGAAACAAACATTACCTATCAGCGGTATAGTACCTACGTGAGTTACAGATGGAAAGAACCAAAAAAGTGACTTTAAATAACGGCAAAACAATGCATCTCGGTGTCGAGGTGACGGGAATTCACTACCAGACACAAGAAAACTAAGTATCGTCTTGTTAATATCTACTAAAAAATGAAAATAAGCACGGCCAGACGCTCCGACCACCCCTGCAAACTGCGTGCAGAACATTAGTGAGTTTATTCCGACAATTTTTTTTGCTGTTGGAGTAAGTAACATTTGAATTTACTTCTAAACGCACCAATTGTTTTTAGAGCACGAAGAGGTGGAGGGAGGTCATTCCAGCAACGACTGGCAGCGAATTTGAAACTACCACGGAAAGCAGCAGTTTTGTGAGAATACGTTATGGCTCTATTTGATTTGCATGCACCCATCAAAAAAGTCTTAATTAAAGAAAAGTCACCTCCTTGGATAACCTTCACTGTAAAGGAAATGATGAAGCTGCGTGACAAGTGCCATGTAAAGTCTAAAGTTACAAAATCAGATAACCATAAAAAATCTTACATAGAGTTAAAATACGTGGTAAGAACAGCAATTGAGACTGAGAAGTGCGCATACTTTAAAACTTATATCAACAATAATATTACACAGCCTAAGAAGTTATGGAGTCATATCAAGTCTACAATAATTACCAACACAAAAAAATCAGAGCACAGTCTGCCCCACTTCTGTAACAATCTAGATACTATTAATCAGCACTTCCTGGATGTTCCTGGCAGCGGGGACGTTGCTGCTGCCGATTTAACATATTTTGAACAGCATCAGCACAGTGACAGTAATTTCCGGCTTGAGCCTGTTCAGGAGGAAGCTGTGCTGCGAATCCTGCGTGGTCTCAGATCCAACGCGCAGGGCTCTGACCGGATCTCTCTGGAGATGCTGATGTTGACACTCCCTCGTACTCTTACAGTCATAACAGCAATCATCAACAGATCCATCGTAACCTCTTCCTTCCCTGATCTGTGGAAAATAGCAATCGTTAGACCAATCCCGAAGGTTTCTAACCCCACCAGTGTAAGGGATCTCCGCCCAATCAGCCTGCTCCCTTGTCTGTCCAAAATTTTGGAAAGGGTTGTCTCCAACCAGCTAACATTATATTTGGAGCATCATGGGATTTTACCACTTGCACAATCTGGATTTCGCAGGGGCCACAGCACAACAACTGCTCTACTGGATGTGGTTGGGAACATTCTGGAGGCCCGGGACCGAGGAATGGGAACACTCCTTGTCCTTCTGGATTTTTCACGTGCTTTTGACTCAATCAATACTTCTCTTCTTCTTGCCAAGCTGTCTTATTATGGTTGTAATGTTGAAACAGTAAAATGGTTTGAGAGTTACCTTACTAATCGATCACAATTCGTTCAGGTATCTAGTGACAATGGAGATATCATGTCCTCTAGTCCAAAGCATGTGTACAGGGGAGTACCGCAGGGATCGATTCTTGGCCCACTCCTCTTCATCTTGTACAGTGCTGACATCGTCAAATGTTTGATCAACACCAAGTTCCACTTGTATGCTGATGATCTACAAATGTACCTCTCCTTCTGCGCTCAGGATGCTGCTGAAACAGTGAAATATATCAATGAGGATCTGGAAAGAATCTCTGATTGGTCCAGAAGAAACTCCCTGGTTCTGAATCCAACTAAGTCCAAATATATTGTGATGGGATCCAGGGTTTTTCTTAACAAAATGCTGACTTGCAACCTGGACCTCAGGATTGATGGTTGTGGTATTGAGAGGGTTCTGGAAGCTCGTAACCTTGGGGTAGTTTTTGATGGTCAACTTAACTTTGAAACACACATTCTGGAAGCTGTGCGCAACTGCTTCTACCGACTCAAGCTATTATATCGTGTCCGTCCCTACATAAGTGTAGATATGCGAGTCATGCTATGTGAATCACTTATATTATCCAAGCTGAACTACGCTGACACTGTGTACGGGGCGTGCATTCTCGGTAGAAGTCAGAAGCTAATCCAGCGGGTACAGAATGCGTGTGCAAGGTTCTGTTACAATGTGCCACCCAGAGCCCACATCACTCCATTTTTAAATAAGGGTAATTTGATGAGAATGTCAGCGCGGAGAAAGCTTCACCTGGCTACCCTACTTTTTGGCACTATTCTCACAAAAAAACCAGATTATCTTTATAAAAAACTGTCTTGGTCGCGTGATGTTAACCAAATAAAAACCAGAGCATCTTCTTACCTGATGTTGGCCTCCTCTCACAAATCTCTGCATGTTGGAGAAGCCTTCGTTCATGTGCTTCTGCGTGTTTTTTTATGACTACAGTAACTAGGTCCACTCCTAGATCTCGGTGGATGTCATCATTTCTGACGTACCAAGGAGCATTTACTATACTCCGAAGTACCTTATTTTGGAATCTTTGAATGATTTCAACGTTAGTAGGTTTTGTACAGCCCCAAAGTTGAATGCCGTATGTCCATACAGGCATGAGTACTTGCTTGTATAAAAGCACTTTGTTGTACACTGACAAAGTAGAATGTCTGCCAAGTAGCCAGTACATATTTTTGTAGCGTAGGTCTAAAGCTTGGCGTTTCTTTTTGACGTGAGCCTTCCAGCGAAGTTTTGCATCTAGCGTCATGCCCAAGTATTTTGCCGTATTTTCATATGGTATTACACGACTGTTAATGTATACCGGTGTATGATTAGGTCTTTGGTTTGTGAAATCTATATGGGTGGATTTTGACTCATTTAATTTGATTCGCCATTTTTTCGTCCAATTGGTGATGGCATTGATGGCAATTTGTACCTTCTCCACTGCTTCTTTATGAGTGACACCTGTAGCCATGATAGCCGTGTCATCTGCAAAGGTAGCAATGGTGCTGCTTTTAGTTTCAGGGATATCGCAGGTGTACAGTAGGTACAGGATAGGTCCAAGAACACTTCCCTGTGGTACACCAGCTTTTATTTGTTTGATATCTGAATAGGCATCCTCATGTCTCACTCTAAATGTCCTCTCTGTTAAATAGGATTCTAAAATGTCCACAAATTGTTTTGGGAGCATTTTACCTAGTTTATATATAAGGCCTCTATGCCACACCTTATCAAACGCTTGAGCTACATCTAGAAATACTGTAGAACAAACTTTCTTTTCTTCTAATGCTTTTTCAATAACATTGGTAATTCTGTGAATTTGGTCTATTGTAGAATGTTTTTCTCTAAAACCGAATTGGTAATTAGGAATCAGTTCTCTGTCTTCTATAATAGGTTTTAAACGCCTGAGTAGCAGTTTTTCAAATAATTTCGCTATGATTGGTAAGAGTGATATGGGTCTATATGATGTTACTTCACGAGGTGGTTTTCCTGGCTTAGGGATCATGATAACTTCAGCAACTTTCCACATATTAGGCACATGTTTTAGTCGAAATGTGGCATTGATGAGGGTTGTTAGTTTTACTATGGCTTTACGTGGGAGATTTTGGAGCAGTTCGCCAGTGATCAGGTCGTATCCAGGCGATTTCTTTTTGGTTAAATTTTTGATCATGCTGTTAACTTCTTTTGGGGTGACGAGTTTTATTTCCAAGTCATCATAGTAAGTCGTATCCAATGCTATGTTTTCAGAGCTTTCCTCATTGTTCGTTTGAAAAATTTGTTCCAAATGGTCTGCAAATACAGTCGCTTTCTGTTCATTACTTGTAGCCCATTTGCCATCTATTTTTTGAACAGGAGGAATGTGTGTAATGGGCTTATTTAGGCTTTTAGTGGCTTTCCATAGCGAGTAATCTGATGTACCATTACTTGATAGTTGGCTAAGGTAAGCATTTGTGGTATCATCATGAAATTCCTGAATTGCTCTGCTTAATCTTTTTGTGAGTTTATTTAGCAATGTTTTATCAGGCGGATACCTAAATTGTTGCCACCTTTGTCTCTGGACTCGCTTTATGGCTATAAGATTGGTTATTTCTACTGGATATCTGTGCGTTGTAATTTTTCTTTTCATGTCAGGTGTATTTCGCCAGGCGCAGCTTTGTATGTCGGTAATGAATTTTGCTACTTCTTCATCTACCTGCTGTTTGTTTTTGAGTGGTACTTTCAGGTTTATACTATAGTTTAAATCAAATTGAAAGCTCTCCCAGTCCGTGTTTTTGTTTACTAGACTTGGATTGCTCTCTTTTTGTATTATTTTCTCGCTTAGAGTTAATATAATAGGTGAATGATCGGAATGCATATCATATCCTTCTTCTATGTTAAGGTATGGAGCTGACAGATTCTTGTAAATGAAGAAGTCAATCAGATCTGGTTTTCTTCGAATATCGGTAGGCCAGTAAGTGGGTTTCCCTGTTGAAATCACATTGCACTTGATTTCTCTGATGGCACATAGCAATTCTTTGCCCTTGGTGTTAGTTAGTCTGGACCCCCAATGTGTATTCTTAGCATTAAAATCACCTCCTAATATGAATGTGTTACCAAGAACTTTCAATATATTTTTGTACTGCTCTGTTTTTAGCGCATACTTAGGTGGAATGTATATGGCTGCTATGGTAATATCATGAAGTTTGGTTCTGACCACAACGGCTACAGTTTGTACAGATTGTTCTTCGCATTTGTGTTCTAAATAATGGTAGATATTCTCTTTAATAATGATGGCACTTCCTCCACTCGCTGTGTTGTTGGGATGCAGTGCATGATATATTTTATAGCCTTTTATATGAGTAAAGGTTTCTCTCGTAAAGTGGGATTCTGATATGAGACACACATCAATTTGCTCTGTTGATAAGACTGCCTGCAACTCGTTTCGGTGCTTTAGGAGTCCGTTTGCATTCCACGTCATAATTTTTAGTGTGTTAGTCATTTTTGTTTAGGATAAGTAGATGGTTGTGTATTTTCTATGTTTCTCAACCTTTGGTCAAAGGAGGTTAACATGTCCAAAATCTTACTGATATTTTCATCTGTAGTTGTATTTCCAGACTTGATGGGCACCGGAGGCTGTGACTGTGGCTGCGATGCCTTTGTTATTTGCGCGTAAGACACACTATTTGTTACCTTTTGGTGAGTAGAACGTAACGATTGTTGTCTCTCAGCACCAGAGGCCAGGATGTTTGGTGTAGTTACCTTTTTTTTGGAAGCTTTATTTTTTAAATTTTGCAGTTCTTTAGCTACTATACACCCTCTATAATTTGCCGGGTGGGGTTCGCCACAGTGATCACATTTAGGTTTTGTAGCTAACGACTTTGTGCAGTCCTTTGTGAGGTGTTTACCAGTGCACTTCACACACCTAGGTTCCTTTGAACAATATTTTTGGGTGTGGCCATATGCTTGACATCTTTTGCACTGTGGGATTAATTTAGATGTTTTTAAAGACTGCACATCTACCTTACAACCTAGTATGGTCTTAATACCATAGATATGGTTTATGTCTTCATCTTTTTGGAATGATAACATAAACATGTTTAGAGGTTCCTTAGTCCTCCAACTTAATTTGTTTACCGCTTCCTGGATTTTATAGCCTTTAGCATTTAGATCTTCGACTATTCTGTTCGGCAAACATGTCGAATGCAGATTTTTGGCCATTACCTTTATCGGTCTGTCCTGCTTATTCTCATAAGAGTGCCAGAGACAGTTGTTTTGCAACAATAATTTGGTTATCCTTCTATATGAGTCTTCGTCCTTGGCGTTTATTTTGACGGTATCTCCGTTCATCATTATTACCATGAATGAATCTCTATTTAAGCTAGCCAAAAGAAGGTCGTAGAACTGCTGGTAGTTCTTAATATTTTCGACTATGACTGGTGGAGGTTGCGGTACTCTTTTTTCTTTTGTTTTCTCGGGTTTTGTACTGGCCTGAGATTCATTCAAGCTTCCTCCCTGAGAAGGAGGAGACAGTGAAGTGTTTAACTTCCTTTTTTTCCTACTTTTTTGCCGTACCCACTCTGTTTCTCTGGCAAGTTCCTCTTCGTCAGTCCCATATTCGACTGCTTTCTGAGGTTTATTGATCGATGAGTGTTCCCTCTCTGAGGTAACATTCTTTTGCTCCTGAATGACTTTCAGCTGGTGTTGTAGCGCTTCTATCTGACTACTGAGGTCTTTTACTAGCTGTTGCAGTTGTATGCGCTCTTTGAACCGAGTGAATAACTGATGCTCGAGCTCAGTTACGAGGACTACTTTGTTTGGTGAGGCCATAATTGAGTACAAGTTATAATTTTAAAAACTATAACTTACCATTTATTTGCACAATGATACATGATTCACTTACGGTGGAATGTAGGTCATCGCGACGACCGTGTCGTCAAACGCGTCGGAATAGGCTGCTGCGTCAACACTTTTGCACGAGCGCGGACTTGTGCAAGAGCGTGTGTGACGCGACCGTTCTCACTAGAAGTCGATCGACCACTGAAAAGCGGAAAATAAAAATCTTTTTACAAAAAAGACAACCGCCTTCAAAAACAGAACACACATTGACTTTAGTTTCGAAATTCAGTGGCTTTGTTTTGTTTGTTGTTTTGTATTACCACCGACTTCCGAAACTAAAGTCAATGTGTGTTCTGTGCTAAAGTTATTTTTCACATTTTAGTTTTTGAAGGCGGTTGTCTTTTTTGTAAAAAGCTTTTTTTACTTTCTGAAGGCGGTTGTCTGTTTTGTTAAAAAAAATTTTTTTCGCTTTTTAGTGCCTACTTCTCGTCACAGAAATTAATTACGAAACGGAGACAACAAAAAAAATCTGTCATCCCTTAATTTTCAACCCTTAGGGGTAGAATATTTTCTTGAAAATTATATGGGACCAAATTTGAGTTATACATTATCAATTAAAAAAAAGAATCATCGAAATCGGACTACACTGAAAAAAGTAATGCTTGGTCAAACATAAAAATAAATATTTAAAAAATAAAAAAATATTCATAAAATTAAAACTACTGGGCCAAACAATGTTAAATTTTTATGAGACCAAATGGCAACTATTCCACATCAAACTAAAGAAGAATCACGTAAATCGGATCATAAATCTCAGAGTAATCGATGTACATACATAAAAAAAAAACAACCGAATTCAGAACCTCCTCCTTTTTGAAGTCGTTTAAAAAAAAAAGAATACATGAGCGAATGGAGTGAATTGAATGGATACTTTCTAATAACGATACTTATGGGATTCAATTCGTTATTAGAAATCTATGCTTCGAGCAATAAATTTCAACAAATATTTGAATTCTCGGCTCGTACATCCTCGCGCATCTCTTTTGGTCTTACACCAAAGATGGGCAGGGCGTGGATAGAAATTTTGCAATAAAAATTTCAATTCTCTCCCTTCCCATCCACGCCTGGCCTCGCCTGTGTAATACCACCTTTAGACCTGCCATAGATGTTTTTAACGAGACAGTTTTGTTGTATTGTGACTCGTAATTACAGAGCCGGATTCAGGAAGACAAAAGAGCCATTGAAGATGAGACTTTTCATTTAAAACCTCTTTTGTTTGATGGTGAAAGGCTTCGTGAAGTTCTATGCGATTCTTGATAGTGCACGCTGCGATTTCATTTTCTGTTGTCTGTTGCCTACGTCAGACAATCGGAGAGAAAGTAGGTAAAATACACCATTATCAGTAATTCCAAGACAAAAACACTTTATTTCTCTGATGACTCGATTCATTAACAATTAACTGTAACGGTAACGGTTTTTTGAAGAAACTTTTCCCCACCATAGGAGTTTCTCCTGTGTCATGGATGCCTTTACAAACATATAAACTCACAGGCACATACAGCCAGACCCGTAACAACTACCTGTAGGCCATATAAATATTTGCTCCGTACGGGAACCGAAACTGCGACAAGCAGCGTAGCAACCAAAATAGTTAATCAATTGAGTTGGCAACGAAGTGACGTCACATTTTACTATAATGGCCAGCAGATGATAAGATATTATTAATTGCCACAGAAAACCGGAGAAGTTTGGATTCCAACCTCTCACATGACAAATCTACGTCATAACATCTAATTAGTTTTGCCAGAAAACACGCAGAGACAAATTTACTGAACAAGACACTTTTCCTAATTAGTTATTGTGGTAGGATATTACATAACAGAAAATCGTCCAAGTTCAACTTTGCCTCGCACAAGTGCGATTGGAGATCCGATTCTGGAAAAACTTTCGCTAAGAATAAGCTACGTTAGCCCTTAAGGCGCTAACAAGCGACTTCTGCAGATTTTAAACTGACAATCACGTCAAAATGTGTAGTGCAAATGATTTGAAAAAAATATATGTTAAACTAGAATATTCTCTTAATCATTTATTATGTGAATATTTTGGATTAAGTTCATATTAAATAGTTTAATTAAATCGTGAAGTTGTGTCTGACGCGGAGAAAACATTGATAATCACATAAAATCTACCAGGAATACCTATTTAAACGAAACTTTTACTATCTTACAGTCAATTTTATTACCATCTATCTTTCAGTATACGCCTTTTTTTTAGTTAAAGAAAACTATCTTTTATTTAATTTTTACGACTAAACTTTGAGAATTTTGGACGCAGCGCATACGATTCTCTGGTTGCTCAAGGTCGCCGGCGTATATCGTCGCCTTAACACTCGTCATCTGCCTAGCATTTCCAACTGTGTTGGGATCAGTTTCCAGCAGTGGCGTGCTTTCCATTAAAGCCGATAAGCCAGGCTTGCTATCAAGAATGCGAGACGATAAAAAGAAAACAAAGAAAGCACTCCGGAGTAGATATTGAATCATTGCCTCATAAGAATTGATAGCAATTAACATTTAAAATGTGATACTAATAGCATGAAAATGATAATATATAATGTATGTGATTTTGCGGAACGATGAATTTAGAAGAAATTGGGTTTTTATTATTTAGATATTATTTAGGTATGATTCCTCTAGTGGGTCGAGGTGATCTCGTACTCATCTGCGTATGACAGTGGGGCCAGGGGGTCGACTGTTATCAACGATTAGATGTGCAGTCGAACTTGCCCTAACTTGACCTCTACGCACGCCACTGCTTTCCAGTCTAACCGGATGCAGCTGAGTACCAGCGTTTCACATAGAGCGACTGTCTATCTGACCTCCGAAACCCAGTTACTGGGTAACACGATACCCCTTGACCCGGCGGTACTCGCTAGGTGTTTACATGCACGAATACTCGCTACCGGGTAAAAAATACCACATTGAAATTTATGAAAAAACGGGGGTTATTTAGGGGTATTTAAATAAAACATTTTATATATTATATTTTGTTATATTTTAAATGGAACAAGAAAGGAACATAGTATTTAACTCTTAGTAAAATGTATATATATTTTAAATTAAAACAGCCTAAAACTTCTACCATTTTGCACATGGCACATTATAAAACAAAAAATATACTCTAATCTTATTAAAAACTAAAAAAATGAGATCGATATTGAAAGAACATAACATATCTTTACTTATAAGCATAATAGCCAAAAAAAAAATGTCACTTTAAAAAAAAAAAAACGTATTAAAATCCCAAAAAAATAAACCCAAAAACATCCAACTTAACAATGTCTTAACTTTTTGAGCACATACTTCACAAGGCACTCTTCTTTTTCTCTTTCACGAAGGGGAAAATGAGGCATTTTGAAATTCTAAAACAACGAAATCCGCGTCAAGCGTAGCTTAACCTTGTCTAATGGATCCTTACAGCTTTTACTTAGCCATGAGCTACCTCTACTTATACACTACACTACATTTCATTTTATTATCAAAAGCAAGGCTTGAAAAGCTTTTTTACAAAAAAGACAACCGCCTTCAAAATCTCAAAAGTGATAAATAACTTTAGCACTGAACACACATGACTTTAGTTTCGGAAGTCAGTGGCTATGTTCTGTTTGTTCTCTTTAATTGCCACCGACTTCCAAATCTAAAGTCATTTGTGTTCTGAGCTAAAGTTATTTATCACTATAGATTTTGAAGGCGGTTGTCTTTTTTGTAAAAAAAATTTTTATTAAGAAACGGCAACACAATCAAAACAGATTGAAAGTTGGAAGTTGGTTGGAGAAAATTAAAACATTATCCATGTATATTTTTTTGCTGATTTTTTCAAAAAGTGCTGGATCAAATTGGATAACATTTATATTAGACCACCCCTGACCCTGAGGCACACCCTAAAAAAGAATTTTCAAAATCGCTTTTCATTTGCCGGAGAAATCGCGTAACAAATATACAAAACAAAAACAACATACAGACGAATTGAGAACCTCCTTCTCTTTGAAGTTGGTTGAAAAGTACCTATACTCCATTCACAAAAGCATTAGACAGAAGTTAAAAAAGGTTCTTTTTAATTCACACTTTGTAACAAGTTTTTATTATAATCTAATTTTACAGAATCTGTCGCGCGTACTCGTAACTATTCTAATAATTTATCTTCTAAAATTATTTGGTTTTCATTTAGTTGTACATTTATTTCCAATTTAAAATTACAGTTTCAATGCTAAAAACCTAACAGAAGCAGGGATGAACAATACCCGCAACGTTATTCGTGTCACTGTAATTCTACCAAATTTAAAATGTTACCTAATTTAAAAAAGACTTTTATTCTGTTTATATTATTATACGTCCATATTTAGTACAATCTTAGATCTATTTATCAAAATTATGTTCAAATAAGTTTAATTAAAATTGTTTTAACATTTCTTTGAAATTAAATGTTTTGCATTCCTGCTTTTATGAGCCTCTTTTTCTAATGCTATTATAAATGGAATATAGTACTTTTTAAAATTACTTGTTCTTTTCCACACGATCTTTAGATCCCCACATATTCCTCTCGACAAACACCTACATACTCATTATTTACATGAGAATAATATTTTGTCAGCAACATGTTGATACACGTTCATGTTTATGATCACGTAAGCTGTTATGATCGGCACGTGCTTGGCAAGGCACGTTTCTAAGATGCCGCGTACCTTTGCATGTATGCATAATGCTAGCACTTCATATGGTCTATTTGTGCAAATATTCGCCTTATTTGGATAATACAAAATTTACCTTATAAATAAAATAAAATCGATTTTGTATTATCCAACTATGGCAAATATTTGCACAAATACGCCATGTGAAGTGTCAGAATAAAATTACAGAATACCACGTCATGGTGAATATCCACGAAGTAAGTACCACCAGTCAGTCAGTTCGTGTGAATACCACTAGAGGTACATATGTCAGAAGATTTCCAGAGCCATAGATGAACACTAGATTTTTTCTTTCAGATTTTCACAATAAAAGCTATTAACATTCCTAGCTTTATTTTGGGAATAGGTACTTTATTTTTATAAACCATAATAATATTGTAAAGAGAAAACGTTTCATTTTTTATAGATTGTTTGTTATTTTAATCGAAACGGCTTCACCGATTTTCATGATCTTTTTTGTGTATATTTGGTAGGTTTGAGAATAGGTCGTAGGTTTTCTTTTATGTCTCAAAACAAGTTTGCCGCATCAGCTAGTGGTGTTACAAACATTTGATAGGTACTTTGTTTAACACTCAAAAATACTTACCCGATTTTAAAAAATCCTTCACCAATAGGGTTTATTATCAAAAACGATCCGTAAATGAATTCACTCTCTCAAAAATGCACTTCACTCTATGAAACTGTCAGATAGTTAATACATAAAAGATAGGTCGAAACCGTCGTAGTAACCAATTTCCTGCCAAAAACTGAATCAAATAAGTATTTCCGTACATGACAATGCCAGATCCTGCCCCAGACCTTTACAGAAAAGTAAATAAATGAAAATAATAGTAATGAATATAGAACCTTTTCATAATAAATTGTTTTTCTTTAGCACCTGCCGATTACAAATCAATAGTAAAAGGAATTCAACCTCTGCAATTTCTTTTTGCCATTTCCTGTTTTGGCGACCATCTGCGTTACTTATTACGCATGATACACGACAAGACAAGTTTTAACTCTTGTACCTATAAATTAAGGAGGTTTTTTTAATTCCATGCGGACGAAGTCAGAGGCAAAAGCAAGTGTAATTTATACCAGCTTCTTGTTGTCCCAATGCAAGACATAGGCCCCTTTTCATCGAGAAAAGGCATGAGCATTTCCCTTGCTCAAAGCGGATCGACGATGTCAGATTAATTTATTGATTTATCAGGTACTACATTATAAGCTAGCAGTAAGAAACCAAACAGGGTACTAACCCTCACAAGTAGGTTTTATATAAGTCGTACACGCAAATTAAGAATAAAATTAATTAAAATAGTCATCACAAGATTACAAATTAATAAAAAATAATTAACATTAATTCTAAAATCCAGATTTCGTCACGATATTTTCTTTCACCGATTGTGTAATAGTAACGCAATTATAATTCCAAAACACTCTCCGCTTCAAGCCTTCAGTCTTATGTAACGCGGGTGTTTGCGTCTATAATTTAGTACTCTCTGAAGTTGCATCATCATGTACCTATTGTTAAACTTTATGACAAAAGCACCCTTCGGATAGCTAATCCATATATACAGTAAGATTAAGATCGGTTCGAACAAGATCGTTACTACGTATTGAATTGAAACAGCTTTGGTCGGCAGTGACGGGAATTTTGATTCTATTGCCAAAGCTTTACCTTGCAAGAAAGCCTATTTTCGCGAATGTGTTTCGGGTAACAACTGGTACCTATATTGGTCTGTGTGATAAATTTTATAGACTCTAACGTAACACGTAGAAGAAAGTAATGTGGGAATTGTAGGCCGATGTAAAATAAAAGTGAATCGAAAGTGTTTGTGTTTGAATATGTTCGTAAAGATTTTACGTGAACGACGTGAACGCTTTTCCTTTCGTTTTCCGACACAAAAGCGAAGATCTAGTCAAACAAACACCTAAACAATTGCAATTTAAATTTTTTCTATAAAAAGTATATTGACATTATTGAATTGGTCCAACGCAAGTTCCTTCGTGCAATGCACTATAGATGCTTTAAAAAGAAAATTTCTTATCAATTGTTACTACAAAAATATGATCTTATTACTCTAAAATCTAGACGCACCCTACTTGAGATGATGACCCTATTTTGTATATGTCGTAATAAAGTCGACTGTACTGATCTGGTGAACAGTTTGTGCTACCTGGTCCCTCGTACTGTACATGGTCGAGAGGTTCGCTCGAGACACTTGTTTGCAACAACTTTTTGTAGAACTAACTCAGGCGTACGCTCACCGCTGCATCGATTAGTTGACACCTACAATAGGCAGTTTGGCGCAACCGATATTATGTATCTTAGCAAGGCTGTATTTAGAAAAGAAATTGTTACTATTTTAAGTGATCAGAACCCTAATAATTAAGTAATGTTTTACTTTTATTCTGTTTATTTTTATATCGTTCTTCCTAACAACTAGTACATCTGTTTGGTAATATGTGGATAACGTTGTGAGTAGTGTATTTGTTACCTCTATTATTAAGTTCCTAGGTGTACTTATTATTACACTGCTGTTTGTTGTCCCTTAGTAAATAAATAAATAAATAAATAAATTTATTTTTAAACATATATATTTTAAGGGCTTAAGGAGCTCGTGGCTAAGTTAAAGCAGTACAGACCGATCGGTCAAAGGTTAAGCTACGCTAGCCGCGGTCGGTCTGTGGATGGGTGACCATCCCTTTCATACCGAGTTCCCTCCGTGCCTCGGAAAGCACGTAAAGCCGTTGGTCCCGGTTGTCAATTGTAGATCTTTGGCAGTCGTTATGGGTAGTCAGAAGCCAAAAAGTCTGACAACCAGTCTTACCAAGGGGTATCGTGTTACCCAGTAACTGGGTTGTGGAGGTCCGATAGGCAGTCGCTCCATGTAAAACACTATTAAAAAAAAAAAAAAAACGTTTTCAGCTAAATCCGGTTAGACTGGAAGCCGACCCCAATATAGTTGGGAAAAGGCTAGGCAGATGATGATGATATTTTAAGGGCTTGTGCTTAAGTTAAACTAAGCTTGTCACGGTCTGTTTGTGAATAGGTGACCACTTATTTCATACCGAGACCCCATCATGCCTCGAATAGCACATTAAATCTTTGGTCCCGGCTGTCATTCGTAGAACTTTGACAGTCGTTATGGGTAGTAAAAAGCCAGAAAATAAGACAACCGTTCTTACCAAGCGGTATCCTGTTACTCAGTAACTAGGTTGTGGAAGCAGTCGCTCCACATAAAACACTGTAATTCAGCTGCTTTCAGTTAGACTGGAAGCCGACCCCAAGATAGTTGGAAAAGGTTAGGCAGGTGATGATTCGGAGCCAGACGGGGTGCCTGCAAAGGTACTGGCCCTAGCGATGGATGCGATGAAGGATAGGCTTAGGGCACTATTCGATACCTGTCTGATGTCGAGTCGGTTCCCTAAACCTTGGAAAGAAGGTCGTTTGGTTCTGCTACAAAAGGCGGGACAGCCTCCAGAGTCCCCTTCGGCCTACAGGCCAATAGTGCTACTGGACGAGGTGGGGAAGATGCTAGAGAAGATTCTCGCTACCCGCATCGTCCGGCATTTGGAAACAGTAGGCCCAAATTTGTCGGATGCCCAATTTGGTTTTCGCGGCGGGCGTTCGACCGTGGACGCCATTATGCGGCTCAAGACCCAGGCGATAGATGCGGTAGCCCAACGGGAAGTTATGTTGGTGGTATCATTAGACATCGCCAATGCGTTCAACCAACAGCTGCAAGAAACCATCAGCCAGATTCTGGACATTTTCGGGGAGCCTAGACTTTCCATCCGACCCGACTTTTCATCTTTCCATCCATTTGGTTGCATCGAAGAAGCGCTCCGGTTCCACAAGGTACCCATGTACTTGAGGCGGCTGGTGGCAGACTATTTGAGGGGGCGATGTGTCAGCTACCAGGGACGCAATGGCCAAATCGTGCGGAGGCCTATCACGTGCGGTGTTCCACAGGGGTCGGTCCTAGGGCCTCCTCTGTGGAACTTGGGTTACGACTGGGCCCTTCGCGGGGATCTTTCACCCGGGCTGGGCGTCATCTGTTATGCTGACGACACTCTCATCACAGCCCGAGGAAGAAACTTTGAGGAGGCGGCGCGCGTAGTGAGCGAATTATGGTGCGGACGCACATGAAATACCTGGGTCTCGTCCTAGACCGTAGATGGAACTTCGGTGAGCACTTCTGCCGACTTGCCCCGAAGCTGATCGGCACAGCTTCCGCCCTAAGTCGGCTACTGCCGAATCTGGGTGGACCAAGCGCCAGCTGCCGACGGCTTTACACGGGGGTGGTCCGTTCGATGGCGCTGTATGGCGCTCCAGTGTGGGCGGACTCTCTGACTGCCCAGAACAAGGCTCATCTGCGGCGACCGCAAAGAGTCATGGCTGTCAGGGTAGTTCGCGGGTACCGCACAATCTCAGCCGAGGTGGCGTTCGCACTGGCAGGAACACCCCCGTGGGATCTGGAAGCACGAGTGCTTGCCGAAGTTTACAAACAAATCGTGGAAGTTCGAGCGGAGAGCGGCAGCGGTCCACCGCCTGAAGTGGTGAAAAGGTGGCGCAGAGAGGCACAGACTGCCATCGTGCGGGCGGAGAGGCTGGAGAGTCCCAGCGCCGGTCATTGGACCGTTGGGGCTATCCAACCAATCCTACAGGAGTGGGTACGGAGGCGACACGGGACGTTGTCCTTCCGTTTAGTGCAGGTATTGTCGGCGCATGGCTGTTTTGGCAAATATCTGCACACAGTGGCAAGACGGGAGGCGACCCCCATGTGTCACCACTGCGGTTGCGACCAGGACACGGCCCTGCATACTCTCGAGCAGTGCCCTGCCTGGGAGGCGCAGCGACGTGTTCTGATGGCTGAAATTGGAGAGGACCTGTCGCTGCCGGTCGTGGTCAGGGCTATGGCCGGCAATGAAAGGGCATGGGAAGCGGTCTCATCTTTCTGCGAGGACGTAATCTCGCAGAAGGAAGCGGCGGAGCGGTTCAGGGAGGCGAACTCCCTCGCTGACCCGACTCGTCGCAGGAGGGCAGGGAGGCGCAGGCGGCGTAATGCCGACTTGATGCCCCCATAAGAGGGACCAGCGGACGATAGATCGGGGATTCTATCGTCTACGCTACACGGTCCCTGGAGCAGTGGTGATGTCCTAGTGCATCCGGACATCGCTGAAGCTCCCACCTCGGGAGCCCGGAGGCGGGCGAAGAAGAGGGAGCCCTGAAGTGGGCCACGCTGGATGGGTCGCGAATGTCATGCGTAGCAGTTCTCGCGGCCCAACCATCAAGGCGATACTACTATCGCCTTACCTACGTGCACAGGCGGAGTTTTTAGTGGGTGCAAGCCCCACATAACCATGTCGTCTCCCCGGAAGGCGTGGTATGCGCCAAGCATTTTCTCCGCTCAAAAAAAAAAAAAAAAAGGTGATGATTCGGAGACATGATTAAGGTACCGAGGGTCCAATCTACTTAATCAGGTGAGATACTGGTCAAACGTATGCCTATCAATAGATAAAAAAAAACACAATTATCCTTATTACTTCGTATCATATCAGGATATTAAAATATTTTATAATAATAATAACTTTATTATCAGGCAACTGTGGCCCATAGATAAAATACACAAAATAATCTTAAACTATAACAAACTAATACATATTAAAACCTTATCAACTATATCCTATTTCACACGTAAAGTTGGCGTCGTGTGGTCGCGCGGTGTCAGCAGGTAGCCGGCCTCGGAAGCGCCGGAACGCAACACCTTTCGGCCAAAATTGCTCCTTCGTGAAGGTCGACGGATGTTCAGTTGGTACTCTCACCACAAAGGAGTTGGAGGAGGTTGGAGTGGTTGGTGGAGTGGTTGTCGATTTTATGTTTAGCCGTGAGCTCTCGTAGCAGACAGTCAACTTTTTCAACTACTGTCTTAACAAGGGGGATCCTGTTAACCAGTGACTGTGTTGTGGAGGTCAGGCAGGCAGCAGCTCCATGTAAAATACTGGTATTCAGTTGGACAGTTGGACTGGAAGCCGACCATAACATAGTTGGGAAAAGACTACGCAGATGATGATCTTCACCCTATTCAAAGTATACGTAACCAAAAATACATTTATCAGTAGTAGAGCTGTTGATATACATTTCTTTGAATTGTTTTTTTTACGTTAGAAACGTAGAAACGTAAAAATGTGGAAACGTTGAAACGTAGAAACGTAGAAAAGTAAAAACGTACAAAAGTAGAAACGTACAACGTAGAAAAGTAGAAAAGTAGAAACGTATAACGTAGAAGCAGCAGCAGGGGGCGATATTAGCAACAGGTGGCGATATTAGCAACAGGTAGCGATATTAGCAACAGGTGACGGTGTTAGCCGCAGGTGGCGGTGGTGGCCGCAGGTGGCGATATTAGCAACAGTTGGCGATATTAGCAACAGGTGGCGATATTAGCCGCAGTTGGCGATATTAGCAACAGGTGGCAATATTAGCAACAGGTGGCGATATTAGCCGCAGGTGGCGATATTAGCAACAAGTGGCGATATTAGCAACAGGTGACGATATTAGCCGCGGGTGGCGATATTAGCCGCAGGTGGCGGTGTTAGCCGCAGGTGGCGGTGGTGGCCGCAGGTGGCGATATTAGCAACAGGTGGCAATATTAGCCGCAGGTGGCGATATTAGCAACAGGTGACGATATTAGCCGCGGGTGGCGATATTAGCCGCAGGGGGCGATATTAGCAACAGGTGGCTATATTAGCCACAGTTGGCGATATTAGCAACAGGTGGCGATATTAGCCGCAGTTGGCGATATTAGCAACAAGTGGCGATATTAGCAACAGGTGGCGATATTAGCCGCATGTGGCGATATTAGCAACAAGTGGCGATATTAGCAACAGGTGACGATATTAGCCGCGGGTGGCGATATTAGCCGCAGGTGGCGATATTAGCCGCAGGTGGCGATATTAGCCGCAGGTGGCGATATTAGCAACAGGTGGCGGTGTTAGCTGCAGGGGGTGGTGTTAGCAACAGGGGGCGATATTTGCAACAGGTGGCGGTGTTAGCCGCAGGGGGCGATATTAGCAACAGGTGGCAATATTAGCAACAGGTGGCGATATTAGCCGCAGGTGGCGATATTAGCAACAAGTGGCGATATTAGCAACAAGTGGCGATATTAGCAACAGGTGACGATATTAGCCGCGTGTGGCGATATTAGCCGCAGGTGGCGATATTAGCCGCAGGTGGCGATATTAGCCGCAGGTGGCGGTGTTAGCCGCAGGTGGCGGTGGTGGCCGCAGGTGGCGATATTAGCAACAGGTGGTAATATTAGCCGCAGGTGGCGATATTAGCAACAGGTGACGATATTAGCCGCGGGTGGCGATATTAGCCGCAGGGGGCGATATTAGCAACAGGTGGCGATATTAGCAACAGGTGACGATATTAGCCGCGGGTGGCGATATTAGCCACAGGGGGGGCGATATTAGCAACAGGTGGCGATATTAGCAACAGGTGACGGTGTTAGCCGCAGGTGGCGGTGATGGCCGCAGGTGGCGATATTAGCAACAGGTGACGGTGTTAGCCGCAGGTGGCGATATAAGCCGCGGTTGGCGATATTAGCAACAGGTGGCGATATTAGCAACAGGTGGCGATATTAGCAACAGGTGACGATATTAGCCGCAGGTGGCGATATTAGAAACAGGTGACGATATTAGCCGCGGGTGGCGATATTAGCAACAGGTGACGATATTAGCCGCAGGTGGCGGTGTTAGCCGCAGGGGGCGATATTAGCAACAGGTGGCGATATTAGCAACAGGTGGCGATATTAGCAACAGGTGACAAATATGTGACAGTCTTTTAAAAACATAATTGACATGTCAATTTTTGTACATGAAAATAAACTATATACATGTATATAGAATATTTAAAGGCCTACGTATTAGCCGCGGGTGGCGATATTAGCCGCAGTGGGCTATATTAGCAACAGGTGACGATATTAGCCGCGGGTGGCGATATTAGCAACAGGTGGCGATATTAGCAGCAGGTGGCGATATTAGCCGCAGGTGGCGATATTAGCCGCAGGTGGCGATATTAGCAACAGGTGGCGATATTAGCAACAGGTGACGATATTAGCCGCAGGTGGCGATATTAGCCGCAGTTGGCAATATTAGCAACAGGTAACGTTGTTAGCCGCAGGTGGCGGTGGTGGCCGCAGGTGGCGATATTCGCAACAGGTGACGATATTAGCAACAGGTGACGATAATAGCAGCAGGTGGCAATATAAGCAACAGGTGACGATAATAGCAGCAGGGGGCGATATTAGCAACAGGTGGCGATATTAGCCGCAGGTGGCGATATTAGCAACATGTGGCGGTGTTAGCCGCAGGTGGCGGTGTTAGCTGTATGGGGTGGTGTTAGCAACAGGGGGCGACCACGCCAGCAACCCGCGCTGTCCGCCCGACGATGAGTAGTACGAGCGGGTGAGCGACTGTGCTAGTAGCAGCTGGCGGTGTTAGCCGCAGGTGGTAATATTATCAACAGGTGGCGATATTTGCAACAGGTAGCGATATTTGCAACAGGTGGCGGTGTTAGCCGCAGGTGGCGGAATTAGCCGCAGGTGGCGGTGTTATCCGCAGGTGGCGATATTAGCAACAGGTGGCGGTGTAAGCCGCAGGTGGTGATATTAGCAACAAGTGGCGGTGTAAGCCGCAGGTGGCGATATTTGCAACAGGTGGCGGTGTTACCCACAGGTGGCGATATTAGCCGCAGGTGGCAGTGTTAGCCGCAGGGTGCGATATTAGCAACAGGTGGCGATATTAGCAACAGGTGGCGGTGTTAGCTGCAGGGGGTGGTGTTAGCAACAGGGGGCGATATTTGCAACAGGTGGCGGTGTTAGCCGCAGGGGGCGATATTAGCAACAGGTGACGGTGTTAGCCGCAGTTGGCGGTGTTAGCCGCAGGTGGCTGTGTTAGCCGCAGGTGGCGGTGTAAGCTGCAGGTGGTGGTGTTACCCGCAGGTGGCGATATTAGCAACAGGTGGCGGTGTAAGCCGAAGGTGGCGATATTTGCAACAGGTGGTGCTGTTACCCACAGGTGGCGATATTTGCAACAGGTGGCGGTGTTAGCCGCAGGTGGCGGAATTAGCCACAGTTGGTGGTGTAATCCGCAGGTGGCGATATTAGCAACAGGTGGCGGTGTAAGCCGCAGGTGGCGATATTAGCAACAGGTGGCGGTGTAAGCCGCAGGTGGCGATATTTGCAACAGGTGGCGGTGTTACCCGCAGGTGGCGATATTAGCCGCAGGTGGCAGTGTAAGCCGCAGGGGGCGATATTAGCAACAGGTGGCGATATTAGCAACAGGTGGCGATATTAGCAACAGGTGACGGTGTTAGCCGCAGGTGGCGGTGGTGGCCGCAGGTGGCGATATTAGCAACAGGTGGCGATATTAGCAACAGGTGACAGTATAAGCCGCAGGTGGCGGTGGTGGCTGCAGGTGGCGATATTAGCAACAGGTGGCGATATTAGCCGCAGGGGGCGATATTAGCAACAGGTGGCCATATTAGCAACAGGTGGCGATATTAGCATCAGGTGACGGTGTTAGCCGCAGGTGGCGGTGGTGGCCGCAGGTGGCGATATTAGCAACAGGTGGCGATGTTAGCCGCAGGTGGCGATATTAGCCGCAGGTGACGATATTAGCCGCAGGTGGCGGTGTTAGCCGCATGGGGCGATATTCGCAACAGGTGACGATATTAGCAACAGGTGACGATAATAGCAGCAGGTGGCAATATAAGCAACAGGTGACGATAATAGCAGCAGGGGGCGATATTAGCAACAGGTGGCGATATTAGCCGCAGGTGGCGATATTAGCAACATGTGGCGGTGTTAGCCGCAGGTGGCGGTGTTAGCTGCAGGGGGTGGTGTTAGCAACAGGGGGCGACCACGCCAGCAACCTGCGCTGTCCGCCCGACGATGAGTAGTACGAGCGGGTGAGCGACTGTGCTAGTAGCAGCTGGCGGTGTTAGCCGCAGGTGGTAATATTATCAACAGGTGGCGATATTTGCAACAGGTAGCGATATTTGCAACAGGTGGCGGTGTTAGCCGCGGGTGGCGGTGTTAGCCGCAGGTGGCGGTGTAAGCTGCAGGTGGTGGTGTTACCCGCAGGTGGCGATATTAGCAACAGGTGGCGGTGTAAGCCGAAGGTGGCGATATTTGCAACAGGTGGTGGTGTTACCCACAGTTGGCGATATTTGCAACAGGTGGCGGTGTTAGCCGCAGGTGGCGGAATTAGCCGCAGGTGGCGGTGTTATCCGCAGGTGGCGATATTAGCAACAGGTGGCGGTGTAAGCCGCAGGTGGTGATATTAGCAACAGGTGGCGGTGTAAGCCGCAGGTGGCGATATTTGCAACAGGTGGCGGTGTTACCCACAGGTGGCGATATTAGCCGCAGGTGGCAGTGTTAGCCGCAGGGTGCGATATTAGCAACAGGTGGCGATATTAGCAACAGGTGGCGGTGTTAGCTGCAGGGGGTGGTGTTAGCAACAGGGGGCGATATTTGCAACAGGTGGCGGTGTTAGCCGCAGGGGGCGATATTAGCAACAGGTGAAGGTGTTAGCCGCAGGTGACGGTGGTGGCCGCAGGTGGCGATATTAGCAACAGGTAGCGATATTAGCCGCAGGTGGCGATATTAGCCGCAGGTGGCGATATTAGCAACAGGTGGCGGTGTTAGCCGCAGGTGGTAATATTATCAACAGGTGGCGATATTTGCAACAGGTAGCGATATTTGCAACAGGTGGCGGTGTTAGCCGCAGTTGGCGGTGTTAGCCGCAGGTGGCTGTGTTAGCCGCAGGTGGCGGTGTAAGCTGCAGGTGGTGGTGTTACCCGCAGGTGGCGATATTAGCAACAGGTGGCGGTGTAAGCAGAAGGTGGCGATATTTGCAACAGGTGGTGCTGTTACCCACAGGTGGCGATATTTGCAACAGGTGGCGGTGTTAGCCGCAGGTGGCGGAATTAGCCACAGTTGGCGGTGTTACCCGCAGGTGGCGATATTAGCCGCAGGTGGCAGTGTAAGCCGCAGGGGGCGATATTAGCAACAGGTGGCGATATTAGCAACAGGTGGCGATATTAGCAACAGGTGACGGTGTTAGCCGCAGGTGGCGGTGGTGGCCGCAGGTGGCGATATTAGCAACAGGTGGTGCTGTTACCCACAGGTGGCGATATTTGCAACAGGTGGCGGTGTTAGCCGCAGGTGGCGGAATTAGCCACAGTTGGTGGTGTAATCCGCAGGTGGCGATATTAGCAACAGGTGGCGGTGTAAGCCGCAGGTGGCGATATTTGCAACAGGTGGCGGTGTTACCCGCAGGTGGCGATATTAGCCGCAGGTGGCAGTGTAAGCCGCAGGGGGCGATATTATCAACAGGTGGCGATATTTGCAACAGGTAGCGATATTTGCAACAGGTGGCGGTGTTAGCCGCAGTTGGCGGTGTTAGCCGCAGGTGGCTGTGTTAGCCGCAGGTGGCGGTGTAAGCTGCAGGTGGTGGTGTTACCCGCAGGTGGCGATATTAGCAACAGGTGGCGGTGTAAGCCGAAGGTGGCGATATTTGCAACAGGTGGTGCTGTTACCCACAGGTGGCGATATTTGCAACAAGTGGCGGTGTTAGCCGCAGGTGGCGGAATTAGCCACAGTTGGTGGTGTAATCCGCAGGTGGCGATATTAGCAACAGGTGGCGGTGTAAGCCGCAGGTGGCGATATTAGCAACAGGTGGCGGTGTAAGCCGCAGGTGGCGATATTTGCAACAGGTGGCGGTGTTACCCGCAGGTGGCGATATTAGCCGCAGGTGGCAGTGTAAGCCGCAGGGGGCGATATTAGCAACAGGTGGCGATATTAGCAACAGGTTGCGATATTAGCAACAGGTGACGGTGTTAGCCGCAGGTGGCGGTGTAAGCCGAAGGTGGCGATATTTGCAACAGGTGGTGCTGTTACCCACAGGTGGCGATATTTGCAACAGGTGGCGGTGTTAGCCGCAGGTGGCGGAATTAGCCACAGTTGGTGGTGTAATCCGCAGGTGGCGATATTAGCAACAGGTGGCGGTGTAAGCCGCAGGTGGCGATATTAGCAACAGGTGGCGGTGTTACCCGCAGGTGGCGATATTAGCCGCAGGTGGCAGTGTAAGCCGCAGGGGGCGATATTAGCAACAGGTGGCGATATTAGCAACAGGTGGCGATATTAGCAACAGGTGACGGTGTTAGCCGCAGGTGGCGGTGGTGGCCGCAGGTGGCGATATTAGCAACAGGTGGCGATATTAGCAACAGGTGACAGTATAAGCCGCAGGTGGCGGTGGTGGCCGCAGGTGGCGATATTAGCAACAGGTGGCGATATTAGCCGCAGGGGGCGATATTAGCAACAGGTGGCAATATTAGCAACAGGTGGCGATATTAGCATCAGGTGACGGTGTTAGCCGCAGGTGGCGGTGGTGGCCGCAGGTGGCGATATTAGCAACAGGTGGCGATGTTAGCCGCAGGTGGCGATATTAGCCGCAGGTGACGATATTAGCCGCAGGTGGCGGTGTTAGCCGCATGGGGCGATATTAGCAACAGGTGGCGGTGTTAGCTGCAGGTGGCGGTGTTAGCCGCAGGTGGCGGTGTTAGCCGCAGGGGGCGATATTAGCAACAGGTGGCGATATTAGCAACAGGTGGCGATATTAACAACAGGTGGCGATATTAGCCGCAGGTGGCGATATTAGCCGCAGGTGGCGGTGGTGGCCGCATGTGGCGATATTAGCAACAGGTGACGGTGTTAGCCGCAGGTGGCGATATTAGCAACAGGTGGCGATATTAGCCGCAGGTGGCGATATTAGCAACAGGTGGAGGTGTTAGCCGCAGGTGGCGGTGTTAGCTGCAGGGGGTGGTGTTAGCAACAGGGGGCGACCACGCCAGCAACCCGCGCTGTCCGCCCGACGCTGAGGAGTACGAGCGGGTGAGCGACTGTGCTAGTAGCAGCTGGCGGTGTTAGCCGCAGGTGGCAATATTATCAACAGGTGGCGATATTTGCAACAGGTAGCGGTGTTACCCACAGGTGGCGATATTTGCTACAAGTGGCGGTGTTAGCCGCAGGTGGCGGAGTTAGCCGCAGATGGCGGAGTTAGCAACAGGTGGTGATATTAGCAACAGGTGGCGATATTATCCGCAGGTGTCGGTGTTAGCCGCAGGGGGCGATATTAGCAACAGGTGGCTATATTAGCAACAGTTAGCGATATTAGCAACAGGTGACGGTGTGAGCCGCAAGTGGCGGTGGTGGCCGCAGGTGGCGATATTTGCAACAGGTGGCGGTGTTACCCACAGGTGGCGATATTTGCAACAGGTGGCGGTGTTAGCCGCAGGTGTCGGAGTTAGCCGCAGGTGGCGGAGTTAGCAACAGGTGGCGATATTAGCAACAGGTGGCGGTGTTACCCACAGGTGGCGATATTTGCAACAGGTGGCGATATTAGCAACAGGTAGCGATATTAGCAACAGGTGACGGTGTTAGCCGCAGGTGGCGGTGGTGGCCGCAGGTGGCGGTGTTACCCACAGGTGGCGATATTTGCAACAGGTGGCGGCGTTAGCTGCAGGTGGCGGAGTTAGCCGCAGGTGGCGGAGTTAGCAACAGGTGGCGATATTAGCAACAGGTGGCGGTGTTACCCACAGGTGGCGATATTTGCAACAGGTGGCGATATTAGCAACAGGTGGCGATATTAGCCGCAGGTGGCGGTGTTAGCCGCAGGGGGCGATATTAGCAACAGGTGGCGATATTAGCAACAGGTGGCGATATTAGCAACAGGTGACAAATATGTGACAGTCTTTTAAAAACATAATTGACATGTCAATTTTTGTACATGAAAATAAACTATATACATGTATATAGAATATTTAAAGGCCTACGTCTAACCGCGAATGTATGACTATTTGCCAGAAGGTTTTTAAAACTCATTCTTTCAAACTCGTACTTTAATTTAAAATAAAAAGTTAGGTACTTTAAAAACATGTTATTGTTATTGTGTTATTGTTTTGTCGACACGAACTATTTGCATTAATGTGTCCCATCCCTAAACGAGTAGCGTCGAAGTTTCTAGAATTTATGCCATGTAAAACGATTACAGTCAAGACAGCGAGAAAGCTAATTTAGACTTTAGTAAATAGACATAAGATAGTTTTTAGTTCGCATCAAAGCAAAAATATGGTATTGTCAATAAAAATCTATTATACTGAAATATTTATGAAAGTTTTATACTTTTTGGTGATACGATATACCTCTGCAAGAAACATTCTTTGACCTGCTATCATTTTTGCATGTAAAAATTGCACAATAAGGCATGGTTGTATTTTTTTTTCCTTACGTGCGATATTGTGCGATATGTCACGTCGCAGCAAGTAGTTGATCGCGACTGAACCAATGTTGATCATTTCCACATAATTGTGCCACACGTTCGATGGCTGCGTGGCACTTCCACTTGTTTTTATTATTCCGTGGCTACTACCACACCTCGGACACTTCATATAAAACTTGCAAAATAATTACCTATTACTACTACAAAACCAAATGACGTCTGTACACGTGCAAATGTGTGCGTGAATTTTAGTAGGGTTGAATCAGTTGGATGTCGTGGCGTACAAAATGGCGCGAAAAGTGCAGCGCTTTGCGTCGGGTGAACCGAACGACGACGGAACTACCCGAACGTTTCGAGCATTATTATGAAGTGATCTTGTCCCAACATCACAAACCCCCCCTTTTGGGGGAGGCCTATGTCCAGCGGTGGATGTCTTTCGGCTGAAATGATGATCTTGTCCGAGCGTTCAATTATTTATTTCTTAAATAAAATAAATGATATTTGATTTTGAATACTCGGATTTGTAATGACATAAAAGTAATATTATAATATTTATTATGTAAAGAGGTTTATTTATGCATCAATAAAGGTAAATTAAGGTACCTACCTAATTACAAAATATGGAATTCACGATCGCCCCGTACCATTCCGCGGCAACGCAATTTTTTTTTTTTTTTCATTTATTTCGGAACCAGTCCATGTCCACACATGTTAAGTTCAAAAGTATTAAAAATAAAAATTAAGAATTAATTAAAATATTACAATAATAATAATTACAATGGGGCGACGCGACAAGGTTAGTGCGTAGGGTACCACTTTTCAATTCCAAGAATGAATAGAACGTGAAAGAAACGGCCATAAGTACATAACTAAGACAATAAAGAGAGAGAGCAATATTAATAGCTGGTAATGTTGGTATGTTATTATTACGGAAGTTTAAATTGTATTATTATAAAACGACGAAAACTTGGAAAATAAATGAATCATCGAGATTAAAACTAATAAATAAAACTTAAAACAAAATAAATCGCAAAATTGTGTGTTTGTGTCAGCAGTACCTACAGCGCTGCAGTTCTTACGATTTTGAGCGCCCTGGCTAAAAAGTCGGCGGTTAGCCCCTCCAAGTGCGGGGTGAGGGTGCGGTATCTGATATAGCGCGGGGAAGGGAGTGTCCCTTCTGTATGTAGTACTATTAAGTATTCTGTGGTAGTAGTCCGGAGTTTGGAACCAACCCCATGCCTTGGAAAGCATTGATAAGTCGTTGGTCCTGCGTCTCTGGTCGTGTCGAATTGCCGTCCTTTCGGACTATGAAAGAGAGGGAAGAGGGAGAGAACACTTGTAGTTGCAAAACACACTTGTGTAGTAAAATATCTCCTGCGCTTACTAGTCTTGTCTCCATTGAAATTGGCCACCAAACTCCATTCAATCGGGAGATTTTTTTTTTATTATACCCAAGAAAAGTTTATTTTTCAATTGTCCCGAAAAACTAGACATTGCATAGTTATACTTGCTCATAGCTTTTACTCTTTACTGAATGAACTCTTGTACAAACTAACACCCGTTTTTTAGAACAAAAATCAACACTATTGTCAGTCGCTGCTGTGATTTGTCGACTGAATGATCAACAGCCAATCGGAACACTTGACTTGAGTTTAATTTTGACACATTGTTTGTCATTGTTGCTTGTTGTTGTTGTTTTTGTCTTAGAGCGGATTGCTTCAACTATACATTACTGACCGGTAATAGTCAAAAATGGCGCTATCTATCGTCAAATAAAAAAAGGGTTGTTTCACAAAATCGTGCTTCAAAAAGTGACTATTACCATAACCGACCAGTCAACGTAATTTTGTGTTGTCAAACAGCTACTTCAAACATCAAAATATTATGGAATCTTTTTTTGAATAACCATAACTGACGGATTTTTATGTCGTGAAATAACCCGTTACATTTAACGTACGTTAAACTTTCCACGTCATAGTAATTTTTTAACCGTCCGTATGTAACGTTAACCAATTGTTTGAAACAACCCGCCCTTAGTGTTCAGACCGTAATCTTACAGCTAACTTCACATAACTTCTACTTAACTTGCCACTGTCAAACCAGGGCACTTGAGGGGAGCTCATTTTGAACTGTTTTGTAAGTTGCTGTGCTGTGATTTGTTGTTGATAATTCATTAGACCAATCACAGAAGCTTACGCACCGTTTATAATTTGTCACTTAAAGAATCATAGCGATATCCATTCATAAATTTGTACGAATTTGTTTTAATCTGAACAATACATTACCCGGAGTAGATTGATATACTTGCCATATTTTTAAACCCCCGCATAATTAAAATATTACGAAATGAAAATAACACTTTTTCGTTTCATTTTGATGCCCATTTTGTGTTTATAAAAAAAGAAAGTGACAATCGACATTAACGAATCTATCAAATTGGCAGACAAGTAATGTGACAAGTGGGTGTGTAATGTACAGACGCCAGAACATCAAGCCATACCTAACTGTCAAATTTTTCCAATTAAATATGAACCTTATCCTTTTGTAATAAAGTTGAAAATCTATCAAAGAAATTTGACAGATTGTAGTAGCTTGATGTGCTGGCCTCTGTATACTAGGTCTTAGGGGTTAATATTAGGAAAGGACAAATAACATTAAATTACACTGATATCGGCTCGCAGCAAGCGCCCACGTCTTCTCCCCGCGGCGGTTGGTCCGGCAGTGCCTCCGACCCGCGACTCCGCACGTGCGTTGCTCGAGACGACAGAGTTACACACAACTATGAATGTATATACACTGCAGGATGGAAAAAAATTATCATTTTTTGTGACACTAATTCCCATAAAACGATGCAATTTCAATGTAAGAACAGGGAAACTGTGAACGTCAGTGTCACAGTTCCTGTCAGTCGCCGTTTCGTTCTGAAATAATGAGCTTTTCGTTAAACTATTTACTTTTTTTGCGGGGTTTTAAAAATTGTAAATGCCTGAAGATACTTTTTCGGTACCCAATAGTATAAGAATTTTAACTTCTCTAATCTTCTTTTTTTTTTGTACAAATCTTGCCATGTTCTTTTATATCCAAGAAACGTATGTTTTGTCCGCGTCAGACACAACTTCACGTATTAATTAAACTATATAATATGAATATAATTAAAAATATTCACTTACTAAGTGATTAAGAGAATGTTCTAGTTTAACATATATTTTTTTCAAATCATTTACACTGCACATTTTTACGTGATTGTCAGTTTAAAATCTGTAAAAGTCGTTTAATAGCCCCTTAACCATAATCAATATGTAAAAGGTGCTGTAGCTGAAGCGACCATCGACGAACGATGTTTTCGGCGAACATTTCTATCGGCGATGGATTTATTCGTGGAACCAACCGTCAACTAAGAGTGATTTCGGCGAACCGTACCATCGGCGACGGGTGATTCGCTATACCGTAGGGAGCTCATGTACGAAACATTAAAAATGTAAACACTTTACATCATCCTTGTGCTTTTAGTGTCTCTTACTCGTTAATATTAACTTAAGAAGAATTTGCCTCCCTTCTTCAGTTTATTTTCTAAAGCACATCTTTCTATGCCCGGGATGGAGCTTTCAACGGGTTATATGAATGAAAGCTCAGAGCAATCGCTTGGAAAGTAGTGCAATAAGTGAAAGACCACAAGTAACGTATTGAAAATGCTTATAGTAGATGCACTTTTGCGATTATTATTTTGAAAGGGAGGTTTAATATGCCTTAATATTTTTCCATTACGTAAAGCCGATTTATTTTCAATCTGATGCTCTTGTTTATAAACTAATGTCTAAGGTTTTCAGCTAGGTAAGGGTAAGGTTGTCATTAACTCATGACACTATAGAAAAAAATATATTGATACATACCAAAATATATATTTTACTACATACATTTTAATATCTCCGCTTTGGTTAAAGCCAAAGTTCATGATTTTGAATTTCAGCGGCGCCTTGACCTTGATGCCAAGCGTGACCGATTGAAAGCCGACTACCTACGGCAATTAATTATAATTATATAGATAGTGAGCTCACATGGCCTCAATGTGCGAGGGTCTCCACAAAGAAGGTTGGTTACATAAGCCACATGCAAGCTAACGAACGTCCGCTACAGAGGAGCTGAAGCTATCGCTTTGGCCGAAATGGTTCGGATCCGTAATACATTATATATCGATGTTCGGATCGCATCATCATCATCATCTCCGCTTTATTAATACTCACCACACAACAATTTAATCCATTTTTATTTAATGGCTATCAATGCCGATCTCGACAATAGGGAATATGGATATATTTTTTTTAATACTTAGTTAATTCTATAGTTTACTGACCCAAAAACTAAAAAAAGTTTTGAAAGCCCTTTTCTCGAAATAGAAAACATTCAACGTCAAAAAAATAAAGTTGAAAATGGCCAACCGAACACGGGCACTTTAAATTTCGTATGACGTCATAGTCTTTGACAACAAATAAACAAGTGGAGAGTTTACTTTACGCACTGTGACATTGACTTTTTTTGTCACAGACTTTTACGTCACATTTACTCTGACCAATGGCGTCGCTTCTCAAATATTTGAATTTTCCAGATTTTGTTGTATGTACATTTAAAAAATTGCTTTCTCGCTGAAAAGAAAATTATAGGTATTCAAAAATATTGATGGAAAAATAAATAATTCTGAAATAATAGTCTATTAATAAAAATGACCCTTACTTGAATCACAGGCATACTATTATTCTCTATTTTGCTAAGATCAAAGGTGAATTGGAACAACAAGTGTAAAAATACTCAATAATCACTTTCGCTCAGTTACACGATGACACCCCAATTTAATGTTCCTGCCGATGCTGGCTGTCACTGTCAATTGACATCTCACTCAGCCAGTGATGTGTCACGCTGTATAAAGGTTCAATCAACGACCATATAACCCCGGTCGTTGGGTTCAATAAACTATTTTCGTATTTTCTCTTATCAGTATATGTTTATTACACCATTTTCTGTCATTTTGAGACGGATACCGTCATAAAAATATCTTCTGACGTCACTGCAGAAATAAGAATGGTAACGATGCTATAATTTTCTATGAATGGTCTCAATTACGAGCGGCCCCATAGCGTTCTAATATCATCAAAATCATATAAAATTTTATGAGCACATCTGTGGGAGATGGTTTTGACATTTCGAAGAAAACAAGTCATTGAGTTATTCACGGAATAGAAAAAATGAAGTCAAAGTACCCACACAGCTAAACCGTGTCACAATTACAGGCCGGTGTACACAGCTCCAGAGAAATCTCACCCGGAGCGGGTGAGAAATCTCAGCCGGAGAGGGTGAGATTTCTCTGGAGCTGTGTGTACTTACAGGCACATGAGACATTTAAAGTTGATTTCTGGTATGGCTACGCATCTGTACGCCATTTGGTATCCTCTGCTATTTCAGGTAAAACTTAGTTTTTATGGTAAATATTAGTGCATCAGTGCCCTTGCTAACCCCTGTTAGAAAAAAAAGGTTTTTTTTTGTTAAATGGCCTGTTTATGTTTATTAATGCCAATCAAGCCGACGTCCACCTGGGCCCTGTTTAGTAAAGCTGACAATCTATACATATAATAAAACAGTAACAAAACAGTCTGTACATTGAATATATTAAAAAAATAATAATTGAGTGGGGTTTAGGAACAGTAATAGAGCACGAATCCAAAAAAAAAATTCTGTCTGTTTGTCTGTTTGTTTGTACACGCTAATCTTCGGAACTACTGGGCGGATTTGAATGATTTTTCTTTTGTTGTATAGGTATTAAGTCTGGGCAACATATAGGCTATAATTTATCTTGGAAACTTGAACACCTGATGCAGAACCGCAACGGACCAGCTAAACTATAAGAGATACAAAAATGGTACCATAGCAAAAATTGTTCCACGTGATGAGCATTTTCTGCTGAGAGAATAAATTTGAAGATCTGGAACACTTGATGTGGAACTCCAAGAGCCCAGCTACACCATGACACATATAGGAATGACGTCTTAGCAAAAGTTGTTCGGTCTGATGGGCATTTCCTGTTGACTTATAAAAATCGAAGATCAGAAACCTCTGATGTGAAAATCAAAGCTATCACAAATTTCACTGTATCTTATGAAATAACATAAGCTGGAAGTACCTCCACGCGGTGAAGGCGGTAACAGTTTAGGACTGATTTTTGATGACGCTGGTATATCATTGAAAATTTGACTCTACTGGCCAAAATTCCCATTTTTATTTTTTTTATTTTATCGAATAAATATGCCTTCTGGCTTATGTTATTTGGGTGTTTAATTTCCTTTTCTATTTATCTTCGTGACACGGTAGCCTAACCGGTAACGCAGGGGAGCAGTCACTTAGATTTTAATTGATCAGGTATCTTTACAATAAAACTATAACCATGCCTAGAAAGAGCTCAAATCTTTCCCAATGTTCCAAAGGAGCTAAAATATTGAGGATCATAAGATCCCAAGAGCGTCAGGAGAGACTTGATGCTGTTCAAGAACATCAGGCTGCAACTCGCTCCGTGGAAACCTCTTCAGATCGCGAAGCACGCCTGCGTTCTCAGCGTATTTACGCATCTACATCCAGGTCTCTAGAGACCAGTGAAGAGTATGATGCGCGACTGACCGCTGATCGTGAACGTCATACATTGTCTCGCGAGTCGGAGATGTTCACGGATAGAGAATTGCGCTTGAGTTCTCAGCGTATCTACGCATCTGCTGCGGTACGTGATGCGCGACTGTCCGCTGATTGTGAGCGACATGCATTGTCTCGCGAATCGGAAACGTTTACCGATACAGAATCACGCATGAGTTCTCGTCGTATTCGCACATCTACTAACTGGTCTTTTGAACCGAATGATGAACGTGATGCACGACTAACTGCTGATCGAGATTATCATACACTAGCAACCCGACCCAGCTTCGCATTGGCCTATAGCCTTCCTCGGTAAATGGACTATCCAACACAAAAATATTTTTTTAATTCGAACCAGTAGATCCTGAGATTAGCGCGTTCAACCAAACAAACAAACAAACTTCAGCTTTATAATATTATAGTATAGATTGTCCCGAACACAACAAAATATTTACAATCAGTTAGAAAGTGAGAGAAAAAGGATTGCTGGAGTACGGCATGAAGAGACAGAAGAAGAGCGCAACGAACGTTTGAATTCTGATCGACTTCGACATTCTATGAACAGAATGTCAATATCATCTGAAGAATCGGATGTGTCTCAAGATATAGCCGTAGGTCATGGCGACCTTCCTTGGGTTGATAAGGAACGGAGTTCATTACTCCTATGATTAACTACGCCACATATTTCGCCATCGGAGGTATGATTCAAAATTGTACTTTTTGAACGTCTCGAATTATCTCGCGCATCCCGTTGTTTTCCCGTCCCCGGGCTCTTAGAATTCGACATCAGACGTTTCAGATCTTTGATTTTGCCGACCCCGTTGTCGCTGGCATAAGCAACAGGATCCGCGTACGAAGTCGCGGGCAGAAGCTAGTCCGAAATATAATGTCAAAAAATCGCAAATTGATTATAAGTGGAATTTATTATTTTTATACAATGTACAATATTTACACGAAATAATTTGTCTCCTTGGGTCTCCAATCTACGAGAATTCGTTTTCCAGTTTCATTGAGGAAAAAATACAACATTTTAATGACATTTCGGAAAGATTGATTCAAATTAATATGCATTCGGTCATCACCATAATTCCGCACTTCTGTTTCGGCCCAAAATTAAATTACTTCCTGCGCGCTTCCCATTTGTGGAAGCACAGTCACCTTTTAGAGAAAATGGACCAAATTATTCGTCAAACATTAAACTCTATTTTAAATTTGGCAATGGACGACCGTGTGTGGGCCCAAGCTACTCTACCTATTCGTATGGGGGGTCTCGGCGTCCGCAAAATCTCAAGTATCGGTTTGCCTGCATTTATATCCTCGGTCCACGGCATTGAAAAGTTAATCAGGAATATTCTAGCTCCTACACTGGTAGATTTTGATGTGCCGTGCATTACCGAGGCCATAGATGCTTGGAAATTTGCTTGCCCACGTACTGATCTACCTGACAACCCGTCTTCTCAGAGACGGTGGGATGAGCCGCTCTGCAGTTAGTACAGAATAATTTACTTACCACTTCTGCTAATTCTGCTGAACGAGCGCGCCTGCTGGCTGTGGGAAAATGGGAGTCGGGTCTATGGCTTCTGGCACTTCCGTCGTCAAACCTAGGAACTATGTTTGATGACACTACTTTTCGCCTCGCTGCTTCCTTACGTTTAGGAGCATCTTGTTGGTCCCCTCATCGCTATCGCTGTGGGGAAGCTGTCAACTGCCTTGGACACCACGGCCTATCGTGCAGCCGGAGTGCGGGTCGCATAGCGCGGCACGCCAATATTAATGACATTATCCGTCGTGCTCTCGTCGCCGTCGGCGTTCCGGCTGTTTTGGAACCCAACGGCTTGGCACGCGACGATGGCAAGAGACCGGACGGCATGTCATTATTTCCATGGAAGTTGGGTAGGCCCTTAGTGTGGGACGCTACGTGTGTCGATACTCTTGCGCCATCCCATCTTCCTAGTACAGCGGGCTGTGCTGGTGCTGCTGCTGCGGCTGCAGAAAACCTCAAACGGCGAAAGTATAGTATCCTAAGCGATAACTTTATTTTCGAGCCGTTTGGGGTCGTGGAGTCCAAGTGCTCATCTACTTTTTAAAGAAATTTCCAAAAGGTTGGTTGACACTTCCCGTGATCCAAGGGCTGGTTTTTACCTAGGACAGAAGTTAAGCATTGCTATCCAACGTGGCAATGCCGTCAGTCTCTTGGGCACATTCCCAGTTGACGACGATGTGGGGGAATTTTTTGATGCCTTATTGTCTTAGCTTTTTTTTTTGTTTTAATAGTTATAGGTTTTCCTTTTTATTTTTTAAGTAGAATGGTCGGGAGGTTCAATAAAAGTGACAAATATGTCAAAAATCAAATCAGGAAATTGAAGATCGCAGAAACAAGAAATAAAAATACTTAAATCTTCAATTTATTATATTTTATTTTGCAACTATTATAATCACATAAATAGTTTAAAAATCACCAAAAACATCGAACAAACGTATACAAAGTAATCTACATGATCTACACGGATTTATATGATTTATGTAAAACACAACAACTCGTATTTATTTAGTTTACAGAAGAAAATATGTTCAGACTTTTAGAATATTTATACAAAACACGTGGGTACCTCACGATGTTAGTGTTAATTTTATTAAAATGCAGTAAAGAGTAAACAGTAGAACGACTTCGTTCAGTTTTCGTAATAAAAATCAAACAGAAATCTCGAGTCACATACATATACTGTTGGTGAGCAATTTTATATCTCCCCCACATATCCCACACATATTACCATTCCAAGTTAAAAGTCTACTTGAGCTTGGTTCTGCTTAAACGGGCCAACTCAATCTCTCAATAACTATATCGGTAGGGTACATCAAAGAAATTTAAAATGTCAAATGTGCTACATTATTGTATTATTGTACGTGTTATTCAAGAATATCGGTTCAATTTTGTTCAATGCTCAGCATTAAATATCTAAAATTATTACAATTACTTCAGAAATGTCGACATGTGTAAACATGTGTGTGTGCATAAACATTTAAAATGGCTTTGTCTTTAACATTGCAGAAGAAACAAGAACGTTTGAATACTTCAAAAGTTATTAAAAAAGTTATCCTACTGTATTCTCTTCACTGTGGCTAAAAAGTAGGGGACAGGTGGCAGGTATCCATTAGGGAAGTAACAAGTTGACTACACCTCTATACTTAGCCATGTATATCACTAAGATCATCAGTCACCCACGCCAGGAAATACAGAAAAGTTACTAAGTTTAAATTAATTTAACACAATAAAGTGTATTTGTGCATTTTGATGAAATTTTAACCCCTCTTTATGAGTGATAAACAATTTGATTCTGTATTTTGTGGGTAGAATATTTTCGAGCAATTTTATGCGAATGAGAAATCTTGTTAATGGGTTGTAAATAGGTTGTGAAGGTCCAGCTGAATCAGGTTAGACTAGAAACCAAACCTTACACAGTTGGAAAAGGCTAGGCGTCTGCCTAGCCTAATGAGAAACAAGATTTGTCATGACAAATCTTGTTTCTCATTAATGTCTTAATACTGTAATGACATAAAGAGGGGTTCTTGGATATTTTAGTGGAAAAATGCACAATCACGTATCTCACAATAAGAAACATAAGGGCACAGAGCACACGATCAAACTACTATAGGTACTTTTAAAGCTCGATCTCCCTTCGAGGGAACATTGGGGTTTGTGCGAATTTTACTGAAAATTAAATTGTCATACTGATTTGTTATACACTGTGTTATTTTTATTATTTTCGATATGTAGAAATTTTAATGTTATGAAAAACAAAAAATCGGTAATTTCTATTAATTCCTTGTGGTTTAAAATCGCAACTCGCAACTAAATCGCAACGTGAGCAACACATTGTAATGATCAAAAACCCTCCTAACTCTGGGAAACTAAGTAAAGAACTTATTATTGGAATGAAGTCATAGACATCTTTAACCCGCAATTGTGAATGGATCAGCTTTTGAATGAATGAATGAATGATGACTTTATTTGGGATGGGATGTAATTCACTGCCCAACTCTCTGTTACCTGATAAGTATAATCTGAGTAACATCAAGGCACGAGTGAACCGGTTCATCCTAGACCAGCCTGCTCCTCCTTAGGTCGTATCATCAAATAAGATCAGGTGAGTTGCGGTCTAGCGCAAGCCTATTTGTATATATATATATATATACCTATATATAAATGTACATTAGGTGTAATTGTAATAAATTTATTTCATTTGAAATAAACCGCTTTACTTTTATTCTACACTTCAAAAAGGTTTTTATCTTATCGAATGAGACTAGCAGCATGATATACAAATTCAATACAGCAAAATTCTAAAGAGATTTTCTCGTAAAGTTTTAATAGTAAGTATGTCGTTACGAACTAAGTATTTTCAAAACCATACTAACTACTTTGAAATGGGTAAGTAATTTCTCAAAATTGCAATCGCATTTCACGAGAAATTGCTTTTCAATTTCGTAAAACTGAAACCTAATTTATGCTCGTAATCCACGTAATGTAATTGAATTAAATTACTCCGTGTACAATAAAGAGTGAGTAAGGTTACAGAAATGTTTCTAACGTATTTTTATTTTAGGGTCTTCTTTTAATCTTAAATAGACCTCTTTCACCGATTTCTTTCATTATTTAGACGTAGTTTAGGGAGAATGTTTTTGGAAGATATTATATATTAGGCTTATCTGAACTGCATCGTACATAGCACTAAGTACAATAAAGTTCAGATAAGCCTATATAATAGGAAGTTATCTGCATTTTTTTCTGTTATAACAAAAGTATTTTCTTACAAAAAGCCGCCATTCTTGCTAAATTATTGAACTTATTGCTTTTTATCATTTTCTCTAAGAAAATGAAAAAAAATAGATACAAAAGGCTTTATGCAGCGCCAGAATCCTTTAGGAGACTACCCAGAAAAGACAAAACGAAAAGAACAATAAAACAAAATCAACCAGACAGTAACGAAAACGTAACAAATAAAAGATAAAGAAAAATTTAATTAAAAACCTCGTATCTACAATTAGAATCCATACATTGCTTATGTACTCGTACTATACAATTCATTCGCATGAGAAAATGAAATATTAAACAAGAAAAACAAGTATTATTACTTGTTCACTGCTTCCTAAACAATAGTCTACTTCTCTCATTCTTTTACACCTTCATCTCTTTCATTCATTCACCATCCAAATATTTTCCACAATTGAAAGCTTCCTTCAGAGAAGTACTAAGCTGTAAAGCAATTGACGACGACAATTGTTGACGACACGGTTGGCGCAGTGGCTGAGCGATCGACTGCTGCGCAGCGTGTTGCGGGTTCGATTCCCGCCCAGGGTAAACATTTGTGTGATGAGCACTTGTGTTTGCCTTGTGTCTGGGTGTTGTTTATCTATATATGTATGTATTTACAAAAAAAATGTATTTGTGTATGTATATCAGCTGTCTGACACCCATAGTACAGGGTTTCCCTAGTTTGGGGTCAGATGGCCGTGTGTGAAAATGTCCCCACATATTATTATTATTATTATTATTAATTTATGATTTCCACTAATAGAAATGTTTGATTGAAAGGGTTCAGTAAAGCTAAGTTTTTTTCCATACGCGCAATTTGTATGTCTTTTGACAGACACGTAAGACGTCAGCGTCAGATGACGTCACCGTAAGACTTCTTGTTCATGTGTGCGTGAGACTGATATGAGCTCAAATATTTACATATAAATTCTCGTGAGTAGGTACACACACCAGTTCTTTCTTTAATTAAAATCTGGGTTAAACTTTTCCAATTAAATAGCTCAAAAACGAATGAATCCTCCGATAACTAATTCATCGAAATAATTATCAAATTTCGTGAAATATAAAATGCAACACAAACAAACACAATTTCGACCCTAAGTTCAAATTAGCTCTAGTTTATCCCTACACAAGAAATTCAACGAATTCTCAATCACCCTATATACCTAGTTGGTTTTTTACTAGTTGCTGTAGTGCATAATTATTATGGTAAGCTGGTTGAAAGCATTGACTAAATGTTTCGTCTAAACGGTCTAGATTTATTCTAGAAAGTATTTTGAATTTAGAAGCTTATTTTTATATCATTGCGATGTTTGACCGCGATTAGAATATGCTTGTATTTTATTTCGGTCCTCTTAGTTTTATATGAACCTGTGATTACATCATAATACACCAGAACATATTACGATCTGGTGCCGTAAGGCTCAGCTCGGTCTGAAGTCTTAGGGTGTTACTACACCAATCGATCTATGCCATCAATCGACATCGATCGATGTTGATCGATTGATGTGGTAGCTTTGGCTGATCGACGGAGACCGTTCCACTAACCAAACGATAGATAAACCCCAACTATAATCCATCAGTAATAATAATCAAGCAGCTTGATCGACGTCGACTAATAAATTCTACCATCGATCGACAATCGATCGATTGGCCTGGTAGAAACTATCGATCGACGTCGACTAATCCATTCTACCATCGATCGATGCCGTCGATCGACGATCAATCGATTGGTCTGGTAACACCCTTACAGTACCTACTCCTATTTCAAAAGACTCCAAAAGTTCCAATTACAAGCTCAATTTTCCCAATCCAACCCTGAGGTTGTTCACCCAGTAATTAAAAAAATCTCAGTTCCAACAAAGAATTTACAAATTGTGTTTCCTAACTACTATTTTCCTCTAATTATGTTCGGTGCGGGATTCAAGAAGACTTAATTTTCTACTGTGTTTAATATTTCACTGTTTCTGCCTTTGCGAAATTTGTGCTGTGATTAAATATATTTTCTGCCAAGAGTTTCTGTTTTCTCGGCGTGTTTCTACTGAAGTTAGTGACCTACTTATTAGGTGAAGTACGCGGTATGCTTGTTGCTAATTAGGTTTTATTTCATATTTAATTAGTGGAATATTCCTTGGCTTAGTAGAAGTTAGTTCATGTGAAACTAAATACCGGCTAGTGGAAAAATCCACAGATCTCATATCTGCCACGACCTTCGCGTACATTGAAAATGAATCTGCAAAATGAACTGAATTAAAACATATTAACTACATTTATTACTCAAAAAAATTACCAAGTAAGTAGTAGGTATGTTTCTCATGTACCACAACCACACCACATCGCAACGTCAACAGGTGGTAAGGCAGTGGTAACGCTGCGACTTTTTATAGCTGTATTTTCGTACCGACAAAGTGGTCAATGTGAATTAAATTATTAATTTTTATAAAAAATAGTGCCGGTCTACGTGTTTTTGTTGTGGTGTGGTTGTGGTACAGACTGCATCATCAACTGCTAACCCCCTTTCCGAAGAAATTTCAATGTGTAGGGGGTAAGCAGTTGATGACGCGGTCTGTACGTCAGAATAGACCCTAACTCGACTTCTGAATAACACATCAACAAAACGCACTTCCAATATACATTGACGACACGGTTGGCGCGACCTAGATAACGCAAGGGCAACTACTTCGCGTGCCTAGTTTTGTGCCTAGCTTACGTACAAAAATCGTAAGTAAAAAAATAAAGTAAACGTTTCCTTCCATCGGTAATTCATTTTATGATTCATTTTGTGCGTAAATAATTTAAAAAACAATTATTTTTAATCTAATACCCTCAGTAATAATACCTGGTAATACCAAATTTAAAAAAAAAGCAAATCATTGTGACCTCATAATAGGTAGTCAAAAAATGGCACGCTTGGTTTTCATACAGATCGTGATACTTGCGTTATCTAGGGTATATCTATATCTGTGGTTGGCGCATTGGTTGAGCGATTGGCTGATGCGCAACGTGTTGCGGATCGATTCCCGCCTAGGGTCAATATTTGAGAGATGAGCACTTGTGTTTGCCTTGTGTCTGGTTGTTGTTTATCTATATACTTTACGTATCTATTTATATATTTGTGGGTGTCAGCTGTCTGACACACATAGTACAATAGTCGTGTGAAATTTTCCCACATATTAGAAAAAAAAAATTGGTTTAATGTAGCCCAAAGCCATAATTATCTCTAAGCTCTCTCTCTCATATTTTGTGTTCACTTTTTAGGGCTCCGTATAGCCAATGAATGTTTTTTGTCTGTAGTGTTAAGTATTGTATGGAGGTACGGAACTCTGTGTACGAAGTTCACCTCGCAATTGTATTTTTAAATAACGATTCAATATGACACTGATTTGTGTGAGTCTAAAATATTGTATGTAATTTCAGTAAAATTCGCTAAAACCCCAAAACCATTTGTTTCCTATCTACATACTTAGAAACTCTCCCGGAGATAAATGTTAGAAACTAAAAGATAGTTTAAAATAAGTTCTAGGTACTAACAAATAGGTATATGTATAGGTAAAGAAATACAAATCTAAACCATAGACTAAGAAGACACATTTTTTTTTGTTTTACAAAAAGTGATACAAGACATTTTTATTTTGTGCCAATGAAAAATGATTTCCTTTATGATTATTTTGCATGAACGTTTCAACTATACGGTAATAAAATAAAGCTACAAATAAAATCGTAACAAGTCAGCCATTTTGCATCCTTACAAAAAAAACACGTCAGAATTTTGCTGCGTAATGGGAAAAAGTTATTTTTATTTTTTCATCTATGACGTAATTTTTTCTCCGCAATAGCTAACACGTGACAAATGGGGTGTGGGCTTCAAAAAGTGCTTGAATGGAAAAACAAATAATGCTAGCAAAAGTTTATTTTTAAACCTTTCAAATTTTGGCCTTCTTTCTAGAACAATCTAGAGTGAATCTCGAGTTAATTATTTATAGGTATAGATGACGAGGAGTCGTCGATTCTTAGTGGCCATTGAAACACACTCTGTCTATTTAAATAATATATAGTCAGTACATAGATGGTGGAAAAATAGAATTGTATCTCTTAATAATTAGCTAATTTTATTTTCGGTTTTCCTCTTACGAAAATTGATTCTTCGTCCATCACTGATGGGTAGCCTATTATAATAAAAATAAATAAATTATAAAACAAAAGAAGTCGACAATGAATAATTTAAATATATAAAATACATCAAATTTCTTGCTCAAATATCGTGAACTTATTAAACAAATAAAAGCTTCTAGGTACATTATAACAAAAATGATTTCAACATTTCGATGAAAAGGCTTAATTAAGCAGCAATAGTACCGACAAACAAGGCTACCGCTGTGCAATTTGTTGATATTGACTCAACAGGACATAATTGGTGCATTCACCGCGCCCGCTGATGTATTGATCGTAGGAAACATCATACAGCTATAAAAGGTGAAGGCCCCCTGTTGTTGTCCTCGTAAATTAAATACTTACCATTCGAAAACCATCAAGTCAATCGATAGTTTATGGGTAAAGTAGTAAAATTGTTCATTGGCACAAATAAAAAAGGTAAAAAACAACTCTCGCGATTTCAAAAGTCGTAGAAAGTTTCGTATAGAAAAATATAATTAGTATTCTAATAGTAACACGTAGCTTTACAATACATTAACTTACGCTGTATAGACAAGCGCATGATTTTTTATTTTATGAATAGGTAATATTAATACTGATTATGGCCACAGCATAAAAAGGTATAGAAGTTCCAGTTTGAGAATTGATATTTTTACTTTATGTGTGAATTTCAGGATAAACAACCATCTCTGCTTTTTTTACACTCTGCGCTGTTAATTTTCTAAACCTTTTCATATTGTGTACCACGCGTGCAATCTATTAAATCTTTATATTGAAAATATAACTCCGCTACAGGAGATTGCTCGCGAGGTATCTTAAAAATAGAGCTCCTGTCTCGCATATACTTGCAGCTGTACAAAACACTGATTACATCTTAAATATCTAAAGGGATACTCTGTGGTTTGCACCGATGCAAATAATATGAAATACTTGCGAGCTTATAGGAACGGCCAAGCTAACAACGACGAACAAGAAATGTAATTACTAGTTTTTTTTGGTATAGCCCTACTGCACTATTTCGAAACCAGTTAAATTCCTGTAAGCCAGAATCAACAGTGGCGACCACCAGAATAGCGCTAAAGCAATGAACCTCGTCAAGTCCCGGAGAAACATTACAACTGTCTTCAATCCCGCAACGATATTAATCAGAAAAGAACACCGGAGGAGTAACATAAAAAAAACACATTTTCCACTTCCCTTCACATAATTTATTACGGGAATAAATATAATGACCTCTAAAAATAGTAAATGATCACCAAATCTTAGTCACCAAATGACCATCAAAAATAGTAAATGAAAATGAAAATCACCTTAAGTCCTGGGGCCGATCCGACATGGTTAGGTTAGTTTAGAACTGTGACCCCCTACGCCAGAACCAAATCGCTTTTTACAGTCAAACTCATACATTTCTACAATACTTTGGTTAAATGTTGGTGATCATTTACTATTTTTGAAGGTCATTTACTATATCGGGAGTTTCATTAAACATTAAAATGGGGTTAAATGTTAGTGATCATTTACTATTTTTGAAGGTCATTTACTATATCGGGAAGTTCGTTAAACATAAGCAATTTATTATTAGGCTAAATTATTGACGTGCCTAATAGATAATAGTTAAATTATCAAGTTAAAGTAGGAATGGACTCGCAATATCACACAAACACCCGGAGCGACGGGATAAGATAATTAGGGTGATTTGACGTTCTGAACAGATCAGTCAGAGATTAAACAAAGAACATGACGTCTAACGTCATCTGTAAGGACGTCAAACCTAATGATCTAACAACGAACTAAACACATTTTCTGAATAAGTAAAGTTTTTCTTTTCAGATCTATGCCTCATTTGTTGTTGTATTTTTTATATGCATTCGAGATATCTAATATTAAAGTGTCAACATTCGAGTAAAATAGGATAAGATTTGTGGAGAAATCACGTTTGTCAGAGCGAGTCGAGTATTTTGTACGGAAACAACAAAAGTGACAGATATGACAAAATCTTTACTACACAAGACTGAGTAGTTACCTGATTACTCGCAGGCGCTTGTGAGCCCTGATGTTAAATAAATTGCTAGAATAAAGAATACGAACAAAATAAGTATACTTAGTAATGAATACCAATACACTTATCAGTGGAAAACAAGAGACATAATTACATTTACTCATCCCGTACCTAATGATCTTAGTTCAATTTCACGATGGCCTGGCCGCTCCTTAACAAAACTAGTACTACGTACTATAACTCATGTTTCAAGTAATAGTTCATCCAATTAATCATTGTTAGCAGTCGCTTCTAGGTATATTGGTTACTAATAGCATGTAAATGTCGGCCATTATTAAGTAAACGATGGAGAAGTGACTGTAGATGCTTTAGAAGGCGAGGCAGTACTGATCAAATACATTTTCTTAAGTGGAAAGTTATAATTTTTTCTACCACAGCGAACTAACTTACAACTTTTAAATAATTTCGTCAAACTATTTGAATTTGCCATAACTGTTACATTAAGTACTATCCAGTAATAACGGTTCAATGTACTTAAAACTTATGCTTAGAAAAAAAAAAACAATTTTAAATATCCAAAATTCAAAAATTTAATTTAAAAAAACCAACTTGTTTCAATTAAATATTATTGGAGTAATGGTTCGTTTTGATAGAAATTAACACAAATAATATTGTCATAAAGAGTACAATATTATTTAAAGATACGTGGGCCCCATCAGTATAAGTATTATTCAGTACCGAACGCTAGATTGAGATAACCAAGAATATACTTAAAACATTTAAAGAAGATAGCCTTATTAAAATTCTTATTGTGTGTCTTACCTCCTTAAACAAACTACTGGATTTATTATCCTCATAAAAAGTGATGTTATTGACGACCTTGCCTGCTTTGTAATAAGAGCGTCTACAGACTCTAGTAATAGGCTTTTATTTTCTATTTGTCCTTCCCACTTTATGGTATATAGCTGGACCGCAATGACACCCAAATAACAAGGGCTAAAGTAAACCATCACATCAGACACACTCCACGCTATCCCATTCATCTGATACTTCAAACATACTAAGTAATTGCTTGAAACATGAGTTGTGGATATACACTAAACATAACAAGTACACTAATGGAAAATTCTCATTATGTTAACGATATAATCCATATTTTGTTACAAGTATGAACAACATCTATACAATTAGAAATGATAAAGGTATTTCATTGTTGAATTAACAATTAGTTTCAAGGTTAGCGGTCTATTGTTGTTAATGACTCTCTTTGCTTTGGTCTCATCTTTTATTAGGTTCATATTCGGCTAACAAAGGTCTCTTTCTTTTAGAATGCATTTTTTATATTTCAGTAAAGTTAGATCTGCAAAATATTCCCTAACGACGTCGAAGTCATCTATTATACAAATTAAGACCAAAGTCGTGTTTTCCCTTGAGACGTGACAGCTTTTTCGGTCTAAATATTAAAGAACACTTAACTAACAAGTTAAATGTCCTCTTAGAATTAGAACTGACATATTTCATGATCTGAAATTCTGAAAATCTGTCAGTTCTACACAATTATCAAAAATGCTGTGGGAGTAAAGGAAGATGAATAAGGACCAACATATGCTAAAGATATGAATTCCAATGATATCACTAAACATCCAAAATTTATATAACTACATACTTAAACTTACACTAATAAACATAAGAAAGGTTTTGTAACACATTATAGTAATATAGGTATTATGGCTGATGAAAGTCGAAATTTTCTTGTTGAAAGTTGCAAATAATTAGAATATTGCCCGCACGCAAAACGTTAGCAACCACTTAACTTTGATCATTAATTCTAGGAGTTATTTCAAGAGTTTCAATCATGAATTTTATTAGAAGAAATGGCGTCAATAATGAATTTAATTACGACAAATCTCAGAATCCATTAGCGCGTTCATTTATAGAAATAATGATCCAATTAGTGAGACAGATGATCAAAATTTAACAAAAGAAGATCACTGATATCTAATTTCGTATCAAATACAAAATGATAATAAAAGTGACGCAGGTGTGCTGAAAAATGTAAACGAACAGGAAGACGAAGGACACAAAGTCAACAAAATAACAGCATTATAATCTTGGACAAAGAAAGGCGGACAAGTATAAATATATCAAGTTACGAAATAATAACGAAACCTTGATGTAAGAATTAATGGATGGAATACAATAAATCTGAATGCTGAGATTTATATGAGTTTCTCGAATGTCTTGTATATGGGAATATTAATGTCCGATCTCGATATTTGCAAGCCATTGTTAACAACCCATATAAAAATGCCATCGGATATATAAGTACACATTTTTTTTACTAAATAAGAATATTTTCTACGAAAATCAACGCTCTTTTGAAGAACCCTCGGATTCAGGCTACTTTATCACGAATATTTTTCATAAATTATTCCCCGTGATATACTTTTGACGTAAACGATTGAGGAAAAACCAGCTATTTTCGTGCTACAATAAGGGATTTGTGAAAGTCAAATGTAATTATGGTGAATAAAGAATTTTGTATCGTGTTTTGAAAATTGAATAGGGACGAAGTCAAAGTAATTATCGTCGTAAAGAATTTAGTTATTTCTGTACTAAATGATGATGCAGACGTATTCGAGAAACTTTAATAAATATGATATGAAATTTTCTGTTGCAAAGCAGGCAGATTGACAGTCATAGCACTTATTGTATACTTAAAAAAAAATACTTCATTCTTAGAACCAGTCAAAAAACAGTCAAGATGTCAAAAATAGAAGGAAAAGTTCTCTATACAATAAAAAAACATCTAAAGATCCAAGAGGTACCAGGAGCCTAGAAGATTACAGAACGTGTAGATTCTCGCAAGACTTTGATTTGGTAATGTCGTTAATACAGATCTTCTGTAGTAGCTCCCGAGCGATGCTAAGCGATATGTGTGTACGAGAGCTCGCGAGTTTAGGCTGCTTCGCTTCCTAAAACAAAATAATTACTCTTAACATCTTTGAAAATAGAAACACGGTTTCGAGCAAAAACATTTTTTTTTTTCAGTTTTGGTGAAACATAAATTCCGCAGTTTGATCTTAAACTTGAATCCCAATATTATCTTTATCCTTTTATCTTTTCTTTGGCAATAATTACGCAAATTATCAGTAATGTTACGTGGTGTTTACTTGTCTTTGTCTTAGAAATTGAGTATCACCCTGAAGCTTTAGACATTACCTCATTACTTTTTCTTAGCACAGCTTTGTTTTATTGAAGACAAAAATGTTATATTAAGTCGAGTACTTGAACTTGAAATTGGTAAAATACCTTACTTGATTTACGATTCTAGATTTGAATTATTTGTTTCTTCATAGTAAAATTTCTTATTTCAATTGAATAGTTTATAAGATAAGATAATATTGTATTTGGTAAAACACGCGTATACATAGGTACAGGGACTAATATGTATGCAAGATGGCAGAAAAAAATATTCAGTACAGTCATGTTTGTCACAAGTTGTGACGTGCGAATATCATGAAATACCTAGTTAAAATCAGCAATGTCTATAAACTTACTAATTTAATATCACGTCAGGTACGCAACATTTTTTTGAGTGACCATTATTCAATTTCAGAAACAAGAAGTTTTCTATTGTAATTAGTTGGGTACGAGTAAATAACCTAAAGGTTATTTAATAAGTCAGTATAATAGTATAACGGACTGGTGTCCGCAACTCCACGTCTCAGCGCGTATTTTGCGTTTATTTGGGAAGTAAATCATTCGATCCCCCCCAGTTCCTCAAGAAAGGCCAGCAGCGCTTTCGTATTACTGGCCCTCACGAGGTACTTTACTCTGTATGAAGCTATTTCAGGGCAGTTCAGAAACACATGGGCTGCTTTCTCGTCTGCCCAATGCACCCCATAACCTTAGGTAATAAGTTTAACGTAACCCGTAACAGGTTTTGACAATATTACCAAAATTGATACACATACACAGAGGAAACGACATTGTGACACAAACTTTCGCCTTGAATTCGGTACCTACTAGACATTCCAGACTTAAAATTTTACATCTGTTATAAAAAAAAGTAGTAACTTACATTATGACCGTAAGGTAAGTAAGCAACAGCAAATAAAAAAAATCAACCTAATGTCAATAACCGATGAAAAATTTCATCGATGTCGGGTCTACAATCATGCACTGAAGGGTCTAAGTCTGCGTCACGGCGTTCCACTGTGTACACATTTGCGTTTCGTTCTTATAATTATATCTCTATCTTGTAAACAATTAAGACTCTATTTAATCATATTCAAAGATTAGACAGCACTTTCTTATTTATAATACCACATATCAATAGAAAAAATAGTTAAACAATTTCTATCTACTTCAAGCATCGACACAACAGCAACAGCTGTTATTTCCTTTCAAATTTCTATAATTTCCATAACATACGATGTGCAAATAGTGATAATTCCAGTCCTTACCATTGAAAACCTTAAAAGAGACTGTTGACAATGTCAACTCTAAAAAAGACGTACCTGCTTTCCAACTTTCTTGGCATGTTTCTTGTCTCTGCTCTCCTTCAGTCGAATCTGCTTGAGGATTCCGACCAGCAACTCGTCCACATTGTGCTGAATCCCTGATGAAGTCTCTATGAACTTGCAGTCTCTTGACGTAGCTAGTCCCTTGCCCTCTGTTCAAAAAGACACGTTGTCAATACGGATAGTGGAAGGTGAAGAAGATTTATAGTTGTTCTTACTGTCAGTCTACAGGTCATAGCACATTGCACCAACTCAACGCCGACTCCACTCTAGCACATCAATTGGTGAACAACGCGTGGACCGGCGTGGACCACACGTCGTAGACATTTAACTTATGTGTTGAAAAATTCACTCGTATTTATCACGAAATAAAGCATAGGGTGTTACTACACCAATCGATCGATCGTCGATCGATGCCATCTATCGACGTCGATCGACGTTGATCGATTGGTGACGGTCGGTTGGTTGGTGATTGGCTGACGGATACCGTTCCACTAACTAATCGATCGATTGCCGGTAGATGGCATCGGTGGACGTTGATCGATTAACCCCAGCTATAATCCGTCAGTAATAATAATCAAGCAGCTCGATCGACGTCGACTAATGAATTCTACCATCGATCAATGCCGTCGATCGACGATCGATCAATTGGTCTGGTAACACCCTTACATTTCAATGCTATTCTGTGAGTTGAGTTGGAGTGGAGTCGGCGTTGAGTTGGTGTAATGTGCTACGACCTAACAGCAATTCCATTGCTGATACTCAAGTCTCTTTCTTCATTAAAGGGAGAGTAGAGATTATTGTCTTACTGCAGGGCTAAGGACTCTTCTCATGCGGAGAAGCCATGAGTATTGATCAGCTCGCTTGTTCTTATTCTCTTTTCTTTTTGCCCCACGATATAATTTTTTCCTGTGGGTCGTTCATCGTGGGTGCGTTTGAATGTGAACTGACATTCACTAACAGCCAGATTCGCAACAAACGCCGTGTTCAAGGCAGATTGCTGTTTTCAGACTTTTTTAACCGACTTCAAAAAGGAGGAGGTTGTCAATTCGAATGTTTATATATATTTTTTTATTTTATGTATGTTCGGGCATAACTCTGTCATATATAGACGGATTTTCAAAATTCTTTTTTTGTTCGAAAGGGGTTTATTCCGAAAAGGTCCCATATAAATTTTATCAAAATTGGTACAGCCCTTTTTGAGAAAATCAACAAAATCCCAAAAAAAATACTTAGACGACGTTTTAGTTTCTTCAATCACTAGAGGACTTACAATCTCTTTTAAGTGTGTTGCCGTTTCTTAATGGATTTGGATGTTAAGGCAACACTAAAAAGCGAAAAATAAAAAGTTTTTTCAAAAAAAAGAACTTCAAAAACTAAAGTGAAAAATAACTAAAGCACAGAACTCACATTACTTTACTTTCGGAAGTCGGTGACGGTGGCTTGTGGAAGTGGAACTTTATTAATTATAATTTCGGGTTTCCTCCCATCATTAATATTTACTGCTTATAAACACCACTTACCATGGGTAGAAACCTGCCTAGCCCTAGCCAGGTCAGCTTTATTCCCAACCAACACCACAGTCCTTTCTACTGTGAACTGCTCCCTGGCGAGGTACGCCAGCAATTCTGCAGAACGGGTGAATGAACTCTTGGCTACCACGGAGTAGACTACCACGCATGCGTGAGGCTCGTATGTTGAGAGGCAGTTCTCGACCTGTGGTGAGGAAATAGCAAAGTCTAATAATTTATGTCAATTAGACCCATTTCATGGCATTTATAACACAAGAAAAAAGAATTATATCCTGTTGCCCCTACCAAAAAATAATTTCGTGTGGAGAAGGACTCGCAAGAAACTGCATGTTGTTTATAGAAATGTTCAATGGAATATTTGCAAAGTATTACAAATTAAAAAATGACAGTAAAATTATGCTGAGACGTAATTGAGAAAGGACCTAGGTTTGAGTTTATTCAAAGACTTCCAGGTGTTCAAGTCTTTTTTGTAATGTAGAGGTCTTTGTGAAGGAGCACGTCTAGGGAACTACTACTCCCAAACCTATTTCTGGCGCAAAGCAGCGCTGCCGTGTTCTGGTTTGAAGATGGGCGCCGGAGTAATAACAGGCATTTTGGCATGCCGTTTTGGCATGCTCACAGACGCGTAATTTTGACCCCTGTCATGAGGGCAGGTCCACGGACAAACGGGAGACATTTGAATGTAATGTCTGGGATGCCAACGCATCTCCGAAGCCTCTGGTATTGCAATCGTCTATAGGCCGCGATGATCTCTTAACATTAGGTAGCTTGTTGGCCACTCGAAAGCCATCTTCTTTTCCTGACGATGGCAAACACGGATATGCATGTATCATGTGTGTCTATGTACGAGTATTAGTATGTTAGTGTGTATATGTGCGAGTGTGTGTTGTGTTTGTACTTGTCAGATTCCTCGTGTGGTCCAAAAATCAGCCACGGCAACGCTATCTGCTGATGCAGTCATTAGGTCTGAACATGAGCAGGTGGCAGGGTATGCGGCGCAAGATAGAAGGTGGACTATGGTTTACGGGGAGACGCCACACAGGCACTGAAGATTGGCATCATCTGAGAACCACCACCTTTAAAAATTCTCTATGCTGAGGCCAACCTGGGCGCGGAGACGGTTTAAAGTTTTCCTGATCGGCCACGGTAACGTATGCCCAGATGAGAGGGTCTCCGATGGCTTCATGAAACGTTCAGGAAGTTTAAATTTAAAGCCATACTTTTAGTATATAGTATTGACTATATCGAAACTCACCGACATCTCAGTGCTAGGGTGATCAATGAATATCATCTCAGACTCCTCGCCGTCTAGTAACACCGAAACTGACTTTTCGCCGAATTCGTCATCTGAAACAATGGTCGATTTTAATAACAAAGAAAAAACGTCTATTTTTGGGTGTTAACACAAGAATAAACACACATGGGATTATGTACGAAATAAAAATATTGAATGTTTTAGACGAATATTATGTGTATATTTTGGCCTGTTTCACGAACTCCGGATATGTGTTGGTACAGAAGCTTTTAATAGTGAAGAATGGTAAAGCTATCTCTTTCTGATAGGGTTACCAGAAAGGGATGGCAATACCACCCGCGAAAGAAACAGTTTCAAGGTCTTACGAGTTACTCTGACCTGTTCGCTCCGTTTTAATTATAAGCTTTTGGTTAACTCATGTACTAGATCATTTCATACAAATTCAGATGCATTTTTTATTCAATATTGGTAGGAGTTGCTGTGTACTGTGAAACAAGCCAAAATATTTCGAAAAAAAGCACAATTCAAGAATCACTAACTACTAACACATAATACTGTTTGTAAGCAACTATGGCGCAAAAATTGTGAAACAAGCATATGATCTATAAAAGCACTACGTTATAGTTTTCAAAACGTCGTAATATTTTTAAAGCAGTTTAGTTGAACGCACGTTTTAGAGTAGGTAGACATGCTGTATACAGTATAAAGCAATAGAGTACATAAAATACATTGTTACAAATATCTCGATGATGCGACAGTGACGCTTTAAAGGAACATTGGCAGTTCTTTACATTCCATGGAAGGAAATAAAACAGACATAATTTAAAACAATATAAGGAGTGGTAGTCCAAAGTTCCAATATAGACACATCGTACCTGTAATTTCTTAACTTATAATTCTATGTACATTCTCTAATATAGTCGTAATACGCAACGTACTTGTATAATTTTATAATTTGTGTAAATGCAAAATATTGTAAACAATTAGTTTATAAGAGTTTATGAGTTTCTTGCCCATTCATCTCCATACTCAGATCAAGTAACAAAAGGTAGATAACGCACGGCCTTTGTTATTAGTGAAGCCACAAAACTCTGCTACTTCAAGTAAACAAACACGCTCACGCACACACATGCATCAAACTATGACGATTTTCATTAATATCTCACGGGGCGTCGGGGGTCGGAAATGGTGATCAATCAACTCCAAAGTGAACAAAAGTCTGAGGGAATATCGTTTCAGACGTAAGTATACTCAAAACAACATATTTTTTTGGTTTCTCAAAATATGTAATGTCATTGTCACGAAGTGACGTACCGGGAGAGTGATGTCAGTAGTTTTTTTTATAGTAGCCTAAATTGTGGGAAAATAGATTGTATTCGTACAAACATAATTAAGTCTATTGGACCTATGTAATTTTATGTTACGTATACATTCAAACCATAAATTGGTTAATAAATAATTTTGAATTCGCTTATGTTTTTGTTGTTCAAATTCTTGAGTTCATATTCTTCTATTTTTACCCGACTACGGCAAAGCCAAAGGAGGGTTATGAGTTTGACAGGCTATGTATGTATGTATGTATGTTCATCTGTTCGCTCATAGCTCCTAAACTACTTATCAGAACTGAACAAATGAGGTATCGTTAGAAGCGTCTTGATCGTCCGCTGGTTATAGGCTATATGACGTGTCACCGAATCCAATGTGGCGCCCTCTGGCGGACAAAAAAACCAAGATTAAAAAAAAAATGAAGACAAGCATACCGTGTTTGGTATCATTGGAAAGGGGTTCACTAGTACTATTCAAATATATAATATTTAGTTGTGACTTGGCACAAATTATTTAAAAAAAGGAAAGATTACTAAATAAATTAAGATACGCATACCGTGTTTAGTATCATTTTTAGAAAGGGGTTCACTAGTACCTTTTAAATATATAATACTTAGCTGTGACTCCAAAATGGTTTAAATAAAAAAAAAATAAGTTTAAAAACTAAAACCCGACTACAACAAAAAGTGATCTAAAAAGTACGAAACAAGAAAATATTTCACACAGAAATCAAGACATAGGTACAAAATGGTCAAGGTAAGCCGTGGTTGCATGCCATTATAATTCATGTTCATCGCACTCATATGGGACACAGGCATGCAACCACGGCTTACCTTGACCATTTTGTACCTATGTCTTGATTTCTGTGTGAAACATTTTCTTGTTTCGCACTTTTTAGATCACTTTTTGTTGTAGTCGGGTTTTTAAACTTATTTTTTTACTATCAAATATTATGTTTTTAGGGTTCCAAAAAATATTTTAAGAAGAAACGAATGGGTAACTGCTATAAGACTGAGCCGAAATTAACCACAATGGCAGCCATCCTCATCTAGTGTGGTTTGTTCAGAGCATTTTGATAAGACTGACATTTACGATACAAAACGTGAACTTCGCCGAATCCATAGAACAGGATATCCAAAAAAGATATTTTTAACCGACTTCAAATAAAAGGAGATCTCTTTTAAATTAATATTCTGTTATTTACCTATGTTTGCGATTTTCTCGGTATACAGTATACATAGGTATACTGTATACCTGTTGCTATACTATACCTACCTAAATGGTAAAAGTTATTTAGTTTTGTGTATATTACAGAAATTACTTCCACCTTCGAATGCGGCTGTCAGTAATATTATTATCGCATGTAATTATAAAGATGTTTTTAATTCCATGAAAATAAACGTGCTTCACATAACCTTTGTTGTATTTTTTCTCTCTGCTCACACACCAACTGGGCTACTACTACTGGACTTATGTACAGTCGAACAAGCTATTTGGTATACAGGCAAAAATATTCATCTTTCTACTACACACACAATATTTTATTTTATTTCATTTTTTTAACTCGAGTACGTAGGTATCCCTGGTAGCTACCTACATGCTCAATATAAAGCAAATAAATTAAATATTGTTTTTGTAGTAGAAAGATGAATATTTTTGCCTGTATACCAAATAGCTTGTTCGACTGTACTATTTTTCTGTTTATTTTTTTTTATCGAATCGAAATCGAAATCAATAAAGTAATCCTACAAGACTCTAAGTTCATCATCTCTTCGAATTGTTGACGCTGAAGAATATCGTTTCCAGTAATTAAAATAACCAAACAAACAAACAGGTTTAATTTCGCATTCGCATACTACCTAAGTGGCAACACTTCAGGGACTCACACATAGATAAAAAAAGTGGCGACAGTTGTCTATTCTAAATGCGTTATCTACCTTTTTTTACTTGATCTGAGTCTCCATACGAAACTACCTTTTGTAAGGGGTAACTATATTATTTTTTTCTTATATGACGTTCAAAAGTAACTTTCAATGGACTTGACTTTGACCCAGAAAAGTTGGACCCAAGGTGGGTTGATTTTGAGCTAAAGCACTTTTTAGGTTACCAATTAGACTGTCGAGTCATTACAGCGTTGCAAATGCGAAATAATTGAAAAAGTATTGCAGCCTCCAGACTCAAGGTCTTCGCTCATTAAACTAGCACGTCTCCAACACAGCATAATTTGCTATTAAAAGGGCCTTAAATCGAGTGTGTAAAAATATTTTTTTTCAATACACACACACAATACAAGGCTCGCGGGCGACACGTGCTGCTAAAAACTAACAATTGGATTTTTCAACGAGTCGTTGCCATGTTGGAACGAGACGAGACGAGAAACTATTTAAATTCACGTTTTTCGGGTATTCTCGGGGACTCTCGGCGAGAATTTCGAGGCCGCATATGACTTCGAAATTCCATGCAGCAGGAGCTTTAAAAGCACATTTAAGACTGCTATCTCGAATAAAGCTTGAAAGAAGCATGCAGATGATGCAACTTTTCGTCGGCATTTACAGAGAAATTACATCTGAAAAAATTGTTAGTAATCTACATGATATGATACGTAATTTGGTTTAGCCACAATTTTTCTATCGGTATCACATAATAAGAAAAAAAAATGTCAAATCACCTCCAAATCATTGAGATGAAACCATTTTATCAAAAGAGTATAAATAAAATATCTACTGCTTTGCAATACAAAGAAAAATGATTTGATTTTGTTACTTTTTACAAATATGTATTATTTTAATTACATTAAATTAAAAATGCGTCCGATTAAAGACTGCGTCTACATCACCCCCGCACTCGTCCACAAATACAGTACGGGCCAAATGCTCAAGGTTATTGGCCTTAAAAGCAGCTGTTACTTAGGCATTTATTATAAAAAAGTAAAGCAAATTGTAACATCGTTAATATCAAATTGAAACATTTTATTTTAAATAGAATCTAATTAAAGTATTTTCTATAATAATGAATAGCTTTTATAGAATATTTGCCTAATTATAATATTATATTACTACCTAATTAGTTAAAGATTGAATAGAGTATGGTATTCTTTCTTATTTGTACACATTAATGTGGTTTTGTAAGGTATTTTTACATGAAGAGTAATCATCAACTGCCTAACCTTTTCCCAACTAAATTGGGGTCAGCTTCCAGATTAATCAGATGCAGCTCAATACCAGTGTTTTACATGGGGCGACTGCCTATTGAACCTCCACAACCCAATTACTAGGTAACATAATATCTATTGGTAAGACTGGTTGTCAGACTTTCTGGCATCTGACTACACTGGTTAGGGACCATCCATAAAGTACGTCACACGTTGAGAGGGGGGAGGGGGCCGACGAAGTGTGACATTGTGTGACAAGGGGTGGGAGGGGTCCTAAGTTACGTGACGTCACATTTCGCAAAGATTCGTCCTCAAAAAATTGCTGCTAGTGAAATTTTTTGTTTGGATGATGACGATGATGGTATATGAAAAAGATGTTGATACACCGAATGTTCCTATCATTAACGATTTGTCAGTCAGTATTGTCTGTTAAATATCATTCACATTTCGGAACTGCTGTTGCAATTTTACATCTAGAAATTTTTAAGTTAATAATAATTTCTAGACGTAAAATATGTGACGTCACACTAGGGAGGGGGGAGTCCCACATATGTGACCAACAGTGACAAGGACGGGGGAGGGGTAAAACAATCAGGAAATTATTGTGACGTACTTTATGGATGACCCCTTAGGCACCTTTACTTGTGCCAATTTTGATGTGCAAGTTCAAAAAGATGGTTTGTCATGTACCCATTATTAGCCAGGGCCATTGTTAGCCATTGTTTTTGTTTTACGTGTTAAAGAAGCATGTAGAAACTCTTCATTCAACATATCATACAAAAAAAAAAGAAAGTGTCTGTGATCAAAAAAAAAGCGTGGGGTGCTTTTTAAGATATTATCAAAATGATAATCACTCTACTCATATCTGTCAATAAAATATTTATAACTATTGACACCATGCACCCCACGCTTTTTTTAAAATAAAATATATTTTGTTTTATTCACACTATTATTAATTTATATTTATTGAAATTTTTAATACTTTTCTTAATTTAAATTTATTTTCTATTTTTTAGTTTGGTTTTCTATAAAAAGCGTGTTTTTAGTTTTTTTAAACTATTATTTTTTATACTTTGCTCCACACTATAGTAATTTCTCCTGAGTCATGCATGCGTTTAAAAATATATAAACCCACACACACACAAACAACCCGTAACCAAGCAAACATTTGTTTCGTACGATAATCGAACCCGAGACACGCAGCGCACTGCGCAAACATTACAGTATATTTACATATCCACCCATATTCAGTACATAGCTTTATGTACTTATTTACGAATCCATAAATAAACAATGTATTTGACAAACGAATGAATGTGCTCATCACGTAATTGAACAAAATGGCCCCCGGGGTGCTGTCGGCGTTATTCGTAAAGTGCTACCCTTAACAAAGAGGATGGGGGATAAACAGGTCAGATAATAATGGACTCGAAGGTTCCTGTCCAATGTAGTTAAATTATGGCGAAATATGATGCTTTTTTTTAGTATTCTGATAGGGTTGCGTTTGCGATTACAAGTCACCTGATCCTAAGTGATGATGCGGCCTAAGAGTGAAGCTACACTGCTCCGTTGCGTTGCGTTGCGACGTCGCAGCGCAAGATTTGGACGCACTGCATGCCACACTGTTTCGTTGCGTTGTCTTGCGCTGCGCACGTGTTTTTACTCTGACAGTACAAAATTAACTACGTTGCCGCTCCGCATCACCTCCCCCCGCTACGTCTCGGCGATGACGCATTACTTCGACAACGCAAAGCAACGCAACGGAGCAGTGTGGTTGGTTTTAAAGGAGTGGTTTCAAAATGTATGGAGCCTGGGCCCAGTCCTTGTACACCATACTTAAAAATAGGAAAACACATTTCAAATAGTTCTCAACTGTCCAATTCCTTTAAAATGGCTTTGTGAGCAGGTAAAACACAAGAAATTGCACTTGAAATTGCAACACACAACAATTAAATAGTCATGGCGGTTAGCTGTCAATTTGATTGATTAATGACGTAATAATTCTGATTTTCTGCGTCAATTTGTGGATAGCCAGGTAAACCAAGATCCAAGATGGGAAAGAAACGGTGTTACATTAAAAAAATAAAAGGGAGGTTGTTAAAAATAACTCCAGAAACTAGAAACAAAACAAGACGAAAGCGACACTGTTGTGACAATGACAGCTGACAGTTCTCTTTCTATGATCAATGATCGATCTATGGTTTATAGAGAAGCTAAATCTGAGTGACGCCATGTTGAAGATCCATAAAAATAATAGTTAAATATAAATTTACTACAACAAAAGTATTAATTTAAATGAATTTTCTGTATTTTTCCGGATTCTACGGTTTTTCTCTTTTTTTTAAGTGGTGTACATAGACTGGGCTCATTATGTCCTTTGTATGTAAAATGACGGAGCGTCAACGGTTCAACCCAACGCAGCGCAACGGAGCAGTGTGCTTTCACTCTAAGGTGGAGCATGCTTGCCTAGGATGCACCGGTTTACTCGTGCCTTGAAGATACCCAGATTATAATTATCGAGGAACAGAGAGGAGGGTACCGCGAACCGGAAGACGTAGACCGATGACCTGGTAAAGGTTTCGGGGATACGCTGGATGCGAGTCGCACGGGACCGGTCAATGTGGCGACACTTGGGGGAGGCCTATGTCCAGCAGTGGACGTCTTTCGGCTGAAATGATGATGATGATGAGAGAGGAGGGCAGTGAATTCCACAGTCTGGCAGTTCGCACAATAAATGTGGAATCAAAGCGCTTGGTTTGACAGCTTTGTTTTTATGTTATGTTGTATTTCAACAAAATTAATAACAGTAATTTTGTTGGGCGTAATTTAATTTGACATAGAGTTACTGCGTATAACGTAGAGAATTTGTTTGGCATCTAATTTTATTGTTCTAAACAGCTGTCTGCACTGTAAAACGCATAATAGATAAATAATACAGGTTGTTTCCAAATTAATTTCCTTTAAACTCTAAATAAACTACAAGTACCCATTGCGAAAATATTGTCTATCAAAAATAGTGTTTTCGTCCCGTCCCCTTTCGAACTAGAAGTGTTGAAAACCCGATGTGCTATAATAAAACCAATAAGAAAATGACATACAGAACGCTGATGGCACACAAAGCCGTTGCTTGAAGATGTAGATACCTACTTCTTTTATTTTAATCTAATGGAATGACTTTTTTTTCTCTTTATACATGCGATTTATAATTCCCAGCCCTTTCTATAGGCATCATTGGGTTCGGCTACACGTGTCGGGCATGTGCTAGACCACGTGTGTATTAGTTTGCTTTTTTGTATTTGGTTTAGTGTTTTACTAATTTAGTTTTAAGTTGTTATACTAATATTATGGATTGTATTATAACCCATACTCCATACTTACTTACTTACTAATATTATAAATATGAAAGTAACTCTGTCTGTTACGCTTTAACGATGAAACGGCTCAATCGATTTTCATGAAATTTGGCATGAATATAGCTTGGACCGTGGAGAACGACAAAGGTTTTAATCCGCGACTTCATCTGCATCCGCGATAACCGACATTCACGCGGACGAAATTGCGAGCAAAAGCTGGTCTGAAATAAATGTATTACTATATTAAATTATTTCACCAACCAATTTTTTTTTATAATGTAATAATATAATATCTATAGAGATTATATTGCATTATAAAAAAATAGGGATCTTAAGTATAATAAATCGGTAGTCGGCAACACTCATTTGGATACAACCTGTATATTTAAATACTTAAGAAGTTCCACAACAATGGCTGTTTAATAATATTTATAACAAACGGCTGCGTACTGCGTAATAAACTGTGACATTCAGATTGTAATTGTTTAAATATTCAATATCTAAATAGAATGGTATTGTCCACGGCCACTCGTTCTCAAAATAATAGTCGATAACAAAAAGTTTCAGTTATTTGACAAAAGAAATTAGTATTTGAAAAAAATTAAGTTTAATTCTATTAATAACAAAAGTTTTTTCAAAAAAAAGAAAAGCGCCTTCAAATACTTAAAAGTAATGTGTGTTCTGTGCTAAAGTTATTTACCTATCACTTTTTAGATTTTGAAGGCGGTTTTCTTTTTTTTGAAAAAACTTTTTTATTTTTCGTTTTTTAGTGTTGCCTTAACATCCAAATCCATTAAGAAACGGCAACACACTTAAAAGAGATTGTAAGTCCTCCAGTGATTGAAGAAACTAAAACGTCGTCAAAGTAAGTTTTTTTGGGAATTTGTTGATTTTCTCAAAAAGGGCTGTACCAATTTTGATAAAATTTATATGGGACCTTTTCGGAATAAACCCCTTTCGAATAAAAAAGAATTTTGCAAATCCGTCTATATATGACAGAGTTATGCCCGAACGTACATAAAAACAAAAAAAAAATCCTCCTCCTTTTTGAAGTCGTTTAAAAAACGTTCACAATCTTGTCAAAAATTTAAGTTTATTATGAAGTGTTTTTAACAGATTATCGGTCGGTCCATCTGGTGGGACGGCTACCAAAGCTGCGTCTTGTGGTTCGTGGTCGCCACTCGCTGACCTTTCTTCCCCATCGGTTATCGGTTCTTCGATCGAAAATACGAGATATCTTTAATTAACTAGCTAAAACCCAGCCACGTTTCGCTATAGCTCAGTCCCCGTTTCCTTTGGAGCTTCAGAATTTAAAGTGTACAAAAGCACTCTTCTGTTAAAATGCAATGTTGTGTAACAATTTCAAGTCAATCCATCGACTACTTTTCAAGTTTTGCGAAAACAAACATACCGAAGCTGAATTTGTTTATATAAAGAAGATTGAAATTTGAAAAATAAACAAAACTTTATTAAAAATAAATGTGCTAGGATCACAGGAATGATAAGATATTCGTGTTACGACAATGGTCATTGTAATAATCTATTAAAAGGGTCATGGTCGAAAGTCGACGTCTATGGTCTGATTTGATAAATGATGGGTGTATGATAAATTATATTGAATTATTAATGATTCCCTAGCCTTAGGGTCATTGCTCTCTGAACAAAAAATAAACGAAAATATGTAGAAAATCACTATCACTACATGTTATAAAACTGTCTGTCTGTCTGTCCGCGATGAACTTGAAAACTACTGGATGGATTTTCATGCTGTTTTCACAAATAGACAGAGTGTTTCATGAGGAAGGTTAGTGTATAATTTGTTAAGATTTTGTGTAAACTGGCTGATATATGACGATGATTATTGATGGTGGCGGAAAAAATCATGGCGGGTGGAAGCTATGTAGATTCTTAGCTACCCGTGAAAAGCCGGTTCGGGTCGCTAGTCAGGTATAAAAACATAAAATATATACAAACTACGTATGGAGGGTAGAGCTAGTTATGGAGCACTATCTCTGTGTATGAAAAACGTTGTGCCACATAAAGGTGTTACTACAACAATCGTTCGATCATCGATCAAAGCCATCGGTCGACATCGATCGACGTTGATCGATTTGTGTGGTAGCTTTGGCTGATCGGCGGATACCGTTCGACTAACTAATCGATCGATTGCCGGTCGATGGCATCGGTTGACGTTGATTGATTAACTCCGGCTATAATCCTTTACTAATAATAATCAAGCAGCTCGATCGACGTCGACTAATCCATTCTACCATCGATCGATCGTCGATTGACAATCGATCGATTGGTCTGGTACAAACTATTGATCAACGTCGACTAATCCATTCTACCATCGATCGATGCCGTCGATCGACGATCGATCAAATGGTCTGGTAAAATCCTAAGAGTGGTGCTACAATCGCGACCGGGTAAAAATTTTCTATCTCGGCTTACTTCAATCCGTCAACAACTGCTACATTCACGGATCTACGGCTACATTCACACCATACCCTGTGCCTACGCTAGCGCCATTTTGGCTGGTTTTGGAACAGTTACTTGCTGTATAAAGCTGGACACTTTTTCAACATCCCCCCCCCCCCCGACCCTTGCTAGCGCCAGCCCGCGTCGCTGAGCCCTTAGCTTTAAATAGCCCCTAATTAATGGAGACCCGATCCAGCCTGTCCCTTTGCTGCCCTCTCTCAGTGGCGACCTAAGCCGAGGCTCGTACCCCACAGGGGGTGCCCTTAGCGTAGTCACTTAGTTTATAAGTTTTTGCCCTGGCTGGAGGCCCTAAAAGTCACTTTTAAGGCACCACAGGATTGTCCGGCTAAGCAGTAGCCAACCCTCAGGTTGAACAGCGAGATGCCACACAGGAAAAAAAAAAAAAAAATCAACATCCCCCCCATATGAGATAGTGTTCTTTAGCTCTACCCTACACAAAACTACGCATTACACAACACACAGAAGCTGACAGCAGAAAGTAAAGGCAAGGTTACACATTAATAAAGGGTGGCACACACTTACCGCCTTTAGCTTCACCAGATGCAAGCAGCAAAAAGAATGTATGTTATTTACAGAAGAGCTAGAAGCCACACTTGTGCTTATCGTAAAATTGCTACCGATTGTGGATAAGAGCAGATTTTTTTACCGAAAACACGGTAATAAATTTAAAAATAATATTTAATCGATACTAATATGATAAAGAGTTACTGTTTGTTTGTTTTCACGGTTTTTGTTCTTTAGGGTTCCGTACCCAAAGGGTAAAAACGGGACCCTATTACTAAGACTCCACTGTCCGTCTGGCTGTCTGTCACCAGGCTGTATCTCAGGAACTGTGATAGCTAGACAGTTGAAACTTTCACAGATGATGTATTTCTTTTGCCGTAATAATACTAAAAACTGAATAAAATAAATATTTAGGGGAGCACCCACAGAACAGATAACTTTTATCTGTTCTGTGGGAGCACCCATACAACAAACGTGATTTTTTGCCGTTTTTTTGCTTGATATTAAAACAGGTTATTAAATAATATAGTGTCTAATGTTGAATAGACAATGATACCGAACCGTTCGTGCGCGAGGCCGACTCGCACTTGGCCAGACTTTTTTTTTGGAATGTCTGGTACCTACTTAGTACTGTTCCGATTACAAAAAAACTTTCACCGATAGAACGGTACACTATTGCTGAGTTTGCATATTATATGTTTTACAGTATACTTGATTAACACGGCACTTGGTTTCGGCACTAAATTTGAGTACAGACAATTAAAAAGCCTGCCCTTGCGGTATCAGGAATGGAACAAAATGGTTCCCGATAAATGTGCCTACCTCAGAACGACTGGTTTAACCGTGTCTGTATTTATGAAATATCTGAGTCAAACTATTAAAATACTAATCCAAATTATGTATTATAATATTTAAAAAAGGTCGAAACAAAAGGTTACTGACCTCTGTGACCTGGCTTTCTCATGAACTAAGGCTGTAATAATTTATTTATTCTAATTTCCGAAAGATTTTATTAGAAATTTAATTAAAAAGAAAATTTCTAATATTCTGTTACCAACCTTTCACTTTAATATACTTTTCACTACTCTTGCTCAAAAAGGCCGTCATTGTAGCATACCAGAGCGGGGATAAAATAGCATTTCATCCTCTAGGGGAAAAAGTTTTTTATTTTTTATTTTTGTGTGTCAAATATGACAATGAGCCTACAAAAACGAAAAAGTATTTAGTCATAAGTAGAATAATCATGAATAAAGACTCGACTTATTACTGTTTCATAAAAAAAAACCTCATTTAAATTTTGAAAATGGAACTAAAATCGGCGATCTCTGGCAGAATGCATGCAATGTGTTGCGGCTACAGAAGAAAAAAAAATATTTCATATTGTATTGGATTGTTTTATTTTCTCGCAATCGTAGTGAAAAGTATAGTGTAACACACGGCGCTAAAACCCATTTAAACTCAGTTTCTATTTACTCCCTCGCTTATGCTCGGGAGTAAAACTATCTCGTATATAATGGGTCATTTTAGCTCCTTGCATAACAATCTACTATTTCACTTCTCTTGCTCAAAAAGGCCGTCATTGTAGCATACCAGAGCGGGGATAAAATAGCATTTCATTCTCTAGGGGAAAAAGTTTTTTTTTTTAATTTTTGTTTGTCGAATATGGCAATGAGCCTACAAAAACGAAAAAGTCTTTAGTCATAAGTAGAATAATCATGAATAAAGACTCGACTTATTACTGTTTCATAAAAAAGAACCTCATTTTAATTTTGAAAATGGAACTAAAATCGGCGATCTCTGGTAGAATGCATGCAATGTGTTGCGGCTACAGAAGACACAAAAAAAATATTTCATATTGTATTGGATTGTTTTATTTTCTCGCAATCGTAGTGAAAAGTATAGTGTAACACACGGCGCTAAAACCCATTAAAACTCGGTTTCTCCTCTTATTACTCCAGCCTTAAGCGTTCTATCTCTTACAGTCATGTTTGTGAACGGGCACTATCAGTTGAGATTGATAATTCATCATTCATCATTTTCTTTTCTTTTTTTTAGTTTTTGTATTGCTATTCACCTGCATTGCTTTCACATATTATAAAAAGCAACAAAAATAATGTAACCAGTATTTTGTAAAAACTTGATTTAAAAGAGTGTCCGTGGACTTTTCGGCTCGTTCCTTTCCATGAAGCACAGCTTCAACTTTCTAACCGACCGCAACTCGTAGACTAATCAAAAGTGCCTGTAAGTGGTTTTATTGAAATATTTTTTTTGAGTTTGACTTCATAAACTTTTCATCGTGAAGACAGAATTTATTAGAATTCGATATCATTGGCTAGTTCAATCAATTAGATACTTCGAACTCCGAATCTAATTACATTTCGTAAATAATTATCTACAAGCAAATTAATCTGGGTGTCTGAGGTAGCAAATCGAACTTATTTGTAAATATTTGTTAAGGTTAATGTTTAAATGGGTTTTAGATGTTGCGTGACTGTTTCAATTACTTATTGAGGATTAATTTTGCCATTGAGGTGACCTCTACTGTCTCGCCGTGGTTTAGAAACCATAGTGTCTTGTAAGAGTAAGAATAATTATATGTATTATCAAAACTGCGCGTTCCTTATGGGGTGAAAGTATATATGAATAAGAACAACTTTTACTATTTCTTTTTTCAACCGACTTCAAAAAAGAGGATGTTCTCAATTCGACTGTATGTTTATTTTCTTTTTTTTTGTATATTTGTTACGCGATTTCTCCGGCAAAAGTGAAGCAATTTAAAAAAATCTTTTTTTAATAGATAGGGTGTGCCTAAGGGGTGGTCCCATATAAATTTTATCAAAATTGATTCAGTACTTTTTGAAAAAAATTACTGAAAGCAAAAAAGTATACTTAGACGATGTTTTAAGTTTCTCCAACCTTATACTTTCAATTTCTGTTTCGACTGTGATGTCTTTTCTTTATGGATTTGAATGATAAGGAGGTACTAAAAAGCCAAAAATAATAAGGTTTTTTTACAAAAAAGACAACCGCCTTCAAAATTTAAAAGTGATAAATAAGTCGGTGGCAATACAAAACAACAAACAGAACAAAGCCACCGACTTCCGAAACTGCAGTCATATGTGTGTTCTGTGCTAAAGTTATTTATCACTTTTTATATTTTGAACATGGAACAAGTCCGCCACACTATTCCCGAACCACTGTAACTTCTGTTAGCCAGAATCAATAGTGGCGACCACCAGAAAAGCGCTGGTAATGAAGCACGAGTCTTCTGTCTTAATAAAATCATCCCACTTACATTGCCAGTCTTCCTGTCTCTCAACTTGATCTTTGAACACTTGGGGGGTTATGGGACCGACCTCCAACCAAAAAAAGTCTACTGTGTTATCAACGAAAATTCGCGAAGAAACGATCAAAGGAGATCTTTCACCCCCTAAAGTCAGACTGTATAGTATTAGCAATCAAAGATGAGACAAGCGGATTATTTGTACAATATTTAGGTCGTTAATTAGTTTCGAAATCGATACTGCTACTATATGTATTAGTGTTCTATCTTTGATTAATTAGTATAAGATACAATTTCATCAAGATATAATTACATAGATATAGCACTGATGTAGATGGTTTACCTACTCAGGCAAGTATAAGTTTGTTACTACGGGTTAAGATTTTTGACACACATACAACATGACTTCATTTAATACCGATATTTTAGGGGGAAGTGATACCGTGATACAAACTTTAACCATAAATGAAAATTAAATATGTACAAAGCTTAAAAATAAAATGGAGCTCTCACAGGGCAACAAAAAACTCGTCCGCATCGCTCACAAGGCACAAGTGCCCAAAAGGCTAGCAGCATTACCACGTTGAATGGCAATGCTAATTCTTTGACCCAAGAAAAGGCCAGCCCTTTGGTCACGTGAAGAGTCGACCAGTCGCTTAGAAATGTCTCTAAAAACAAGGTGAGCACTCGGGCCCCATGGCCAAACGGCTCAAACATATAACTTTCAAGAAGGTTGTTACATTTACGCCGTTTGAGGTTCTTTTAGTATACGTCTTTCTATTTAAGTTAAAGAATACTACTTTTATTTAATTTTTTCGACTAAACTTTGAGAAACCATCGAAACTACTCGGACGAACCCACAGACAGTGAGTTAATCCGTTGTTCTCAATCAATAATGTGTAAACTTTGAGAGTTTTGGACGCAGCGCATACGATTCTCTGGTCGCTCAAGGTCGCCGGCGTATATCCTTAAACACATCATGTTTTGAATACTACTTATCATACTTAATTATAGGCACATACAAGCAATGATATAATACACTTAGATGTGTTACCCGCGCTCAATAATGGCAATATTAAAGCAAGGCAATTGCCGGGGTTTCACTTAGTCACGTACCACATAGTGCCGCGGCTATACGTCAGTATCGCTCGTAATTCACACATAACTACTGACGTAACAAAATTTGTATGTTTATCTTTTTCTAACAGGTGTACGCTGTATGCTTATGTCCTTTTCTTTGCACTGTATAATTGGATGTGCCTACTGGTATGTAGATATAAAATTTTGCGCCGTTTTAAAGTGCACTAATGTTCGTGTATGACGCGTCTATTTATAATACGTCATTGCATACAAGAAGTAATTCTTCTAGAATATTAATGCAACCACAAGTGAGAGCAACTCAAAAATAATCTATAGATTGCCTATACTAATATCTTAAAGCTGAAGAATTTGTATGTTTTAGCGCGTTAATCTCCAGACCTACAGATCTGATTCTGCAAATTCTTTAGCTAATAGAAAAGAAACGTTATCCCTGAGTGTTATAGGCTATATTTTATTATCAAAAAAAAATAGTGATCCGTAAAAAAATTCAAGAAACCGAAGTCGCGGGCAATGCTTGTAATTGATATTAAAAATCTGCTCTCATCCACATAATACTAGTAAAAGCTTATTTATAACCAGCCAGCTATGTAAGTAATTATAAAATGTAGTTATAATATAACAAAAATCTATTAAATAATAAATAAAACATAAAAAAATCGACATCTCCCCGGTTCCATTTGTGTAAAAAAGTCGCAAACGATTCTTTACAAATGGATAAAGAAATAAGTAATAGATTTAAAAGTTTTCCCCAAAATGGCTGATTTGGGTCGCAGTTAACTTAATTTACGGGAGATTTTATTGTTCCTTTGTTTTTTCTTGTGAGGATTTTATTATCGAAGTGGGGAACTTAATTTAAGCGAAGATTCGCAATTAAAATTTGAAAATATCGATATTACGTAAGCCAATGAAATACGCGTACCTACATAAGCTTACATCATTATATTTGAAGTAGCGTTTTTTTCTTCATAAAAACATAATAACAAACTATCTTAAGTGTCATAAGTAGCAACAAAGTTGCATTATCGCTGCAATTTATCATTATAATGGTTATATATAAATAGTGTATATACATACATATATTGCCGTAACAATAGAGCAATTGAAAACACAGTTTTTTTAAAATTAACACTTTAGATATTTTAGCCGAAGATGAACAAAGTTGTATTCGTCTCATACTAAACATCAACTTTCCTTTTACTGTTTTTAATATTATATTGCCATGGCGTCCCGCCATCTTCTTCTCGGTCTGCCGCGTCTTCGTTTGACTGTGTCAGGGCGTCTTGCCATATTATATAATATATTTTTTACTTTAAATATTATACATTTAACCCTAAAATGAGCTTCAAATTCATCCCTAATTCCCGAGACCACACAATAAAAATAATTCATTCATTAACGTTAGTATTTACATAATAATTACCAATTTATGCTGTGGTTACCTACCTACGCAAATTAAAGGCCTGTAGCAACAATTACATGGTAATCACTCAATTATCCGAAGAACGCCGAAGGTAACCGAAGATGTCCGAAGGAATGACAGGTCATTACGGAAAATCGACACCAGCCACGAGTATTGGTGATGTTAAAAGCTAAGTAATTAGAATTTCCTGAAGTATCCCTTTGAATTTAGAGGTCATTTTTGCTTGAACGAATTATTAAGAATCATATTTCAGCTTGGCCTACCGAAGTTCTATAGTTTACCAACCTATACCTAATAGGGTATTTTACCAAAAAAATCTAATTAGTCCGTCAGTTAGATTATTGAAAAATATTGGATACGTATTTTTTGTTTTATCAAATCAATAAAAACTGACGAAGGTAAAACGCATCAAAGATCATGAGTAGGGGTTTGTGACGTCACTTCGGCAGTAAAATTGTACTGACATAGTGATGTCACACGGGTTTTTAAAGCACTGTATCTTCTTCATGTTTTGTTTACGTGAAAAAAGAAAAAACACGTGTCTAATATTTTTTGGGAATCTATCTGACGGAATAATTAGATTTTTTTGGTAAAATACCCTATTATATTCTAACACCTGTATTGAAGTACCTATCGGCAATTGGGTAGTACAACCTCATTAAAAAACATGAGCTGTCAAAATGTAATTTTCCGCAGATTTTGCAAGGCAAAGTAAAATATGTCGTCACTTATTTAGCAACTCAATTGACTATTCATTGATTCCAAAGCAACTAAAAATCGAATTGTACAGTTAAATGAAAAATAATAGACTGAAATAAAGTGTTTTTTTAGAGTTGTGTCGTAGAATAGGCGTGTAGATAGGACAGGAATTCTAGTGTATCATTAGGTACCTTACGCGGTAGGTTTACTAATATATTAACGCGAAAGACATATCCACGAAAGACACTTGCGCGAATTCCATTGTGCGCATGGATATTGGCGCGAATGGACAAAAAGAAGAATAAAAATTAAATACAAAAAGTTTCACTGAATCAACAAGTTACAACTTAATGTTTAACCCCCGACGCAAAAAGAGGGGTGTTATAAGTTCTGTGTGTCTGTCTGTCTGTCTGTGGCACCGTTGCTCTTAAACGGGCGAACCGATTTTAATGCATTTTTTTTTATTTAAAAGCAGGTTTTCTACCTATGGTTTTTAGACATGTTTTATCCTCTTAAACGGGCGAACCGATTTGAATGCGTTTTTTTAATATTTAAAAGCACGTTTTATACCTATGGTTTTTAGACATGTTTTATCAAAATCGGTTCAGCCGTGTCCAAGTTATCAGCTCTTTTGTTAGTGCAGTAGGGACCTTAGACGCATAGCGGGTTTTTAACCCCCGATGCAAAAACGACGGGGTGTTATAAGTTTGATGTGTCTTTGTGTGTGTGTGTGTGTGCGTGTATGTATGTGTGTGTGTTTCTGTCTTTGGCATCGTAGCTTCCAAACGGATGAACCGATTTTGATTTTGTTTTTTTTTGTACAAAAGGTGAATTAGTCGGAAGTGTAAGAACACTCCCATTAGCTAAAAAGCTATGTTTGATGAAAATCGGTCGAAAATGGCAGCTGCCACAAAATGGTGGATCACATATTTTTTCACGACTCCCTAAATATGGGTATCAAATGAAAGGGCTTGACTAATTAATAGTATACTATACACTATGACAAATTTCAAATCCAAGATGGCCGCCACCACAAAATGGTTGAATTACATTTTTTTTCACAACTCCTTCAATATGGGTATCAAATGAAAGGGCTTGAATGAAAGGGCTTGACCATTAGAATAATACTATATTGAAAGGGATTGAGGAATATCAAATAACAAACTGAAAACTAAAGACTTGAAAATTATTTTTGCAAACTCTTATAAAAAACCAAACTAAATTACGTTTAAAAAAAAAAAAAAATAAAATAAAATAAAAATTTTAAAAAGCCCCCAACGCTACACATAAAAGTGGTGATTTAAAAAGTCAAAAATAAACCTTTTGTTGAGCCATCAAATGTTTGTTCGTTGAAATGGCGCTACAATGTCGCGGCGGGGTACCGCTAAGTTTAGCAATAACTAAATAGCTAAAATAGCGAACTCATGGTAACTTTTACAACTAGATTTGCAACAAGATTTGCAACTAGATTTGCAACTAGATTTGCAACAAAAATTTTATCGTATCGAAGCAAGTTGATCGAAAATGCTGGTAAATTAATAGATATTAGTCAATGAAATGAAGGGTCTGACTTAGGTACTTAAACGGTACCCCGCCGCGACATTATAGCGCCATTTCCACAAACAAACATTAATTTAGCTCAATAAAAGGTATTATTTTTTTACTTTTGAAATCATCGCTTTTATGTGTTGCGTTGGGGGTTTTTTTAATTTTTAATTACTATTTGATATTAATTTCAACATATACATGTTGAAATACAAAACTACTAAACACAATAGAGAGAAGAAATAACACGTCCATTCCGTTACTCAGACAGTGATGTGTGACGTTGTATCTCTGGCATTGTGTTTGTCACAACACGGTGGAACTCATCGATACATTGTAGGTGTGATGTAAATCAGACTCAACCTACATGAAGAGACGTCTGTTTTTCAATTGTATTCTTACAGTCAGTGTTATTACCGGTATAATTTTTTATCCATTCTAATATTATAAAGAGGTAAAAATTATTTGATTGTATGTAGGGGGTAATCTCGCTTACTCAACATCCCACTTAAAAAATTTGTTCACCAATAGTAAGCCGAGCCGAAGAGCCGAGTGTTCAATTTTATTTATTTATTACTTTAATTTAATACTGGCATGTTATTCTAATTTTAACTTTTGACATTATGTAAGTAAGTAACTTTTTAAGCAATTTTCCATTTTGATTCTGATTTTAATTTTGATGTCTTTTTTATATAATTTTACTTTATTTTTTTTAACGTAATTCTTGAGTTTATTTTCAACAAAAATTATTACTTTATCACAACTTAGTTTTAAATTTTAATTAAAATTACATAAATTGTAATTTTCAATTATTAAGCATGTTTTGTTATCTTGTATCAGAATCTATGGGTAAGAATAAAATTTTATTATTATTAAGCAATTCTGCACTATGAAAAAATTTGGGTTCCTTGAAAATTCACGCGGACGAAGTCGCGGGCAAAATGCTATCTAGTCTATTATAATAGACTAGCATTTTGCTAAGAGGTGGAATTATTTGTTTGCCTGTAAGAGATAATATACGAGGTGGGGACGACGATTCGACAAAAAATAAAAATACTAGTAGGTAATATTAGTTCATAAGAATATTTTGAAACTATCAAATAAATCCTAAAAAAGAAATAAAAATAAAAATCAGATATACTAAAGAGCATATAAATGTAAACAAAATAAAACACCATATGAAATATTGGTTTTCTAACTTGTGAGAAGAGCGGCAACTTGTGGCGTCATAATTTAATATTATTAACGCTCAATAAAAACAATAACACCAAATTACCAAATCCTACCATGATCATTTTTTGTGCTGTTGCCACCCCACCCTGTATATATTTTTGATAGAAAGGTATACTATTGCAGTGTCATAGAATAAGTTTTATGATATTATTGGCGTCCACGCGAAAGAAGTTGCGGTCAGAAACTAGTCTTTATTAAATAATTCTTCTATGCGTGTGTATGGACTGAACACCTCCCAAACGGCTTTACCGATTTTGATGATTTTTTTTTTGTGTGTATTCCAGTGGATTTGAGAATGGTTTTGATTTACAATTGGACCCGGTCGGTGACGCTGCAGTCGAGTTGTAGGTTGAACTTTTTTAAAAAGGGCAGGACGGCTGCCGGGCCTGCTGGTTCTATGTAATACTCTGAAGACTTTTAGTTGCTTTTTATTGAACGTCGTAGTAATTGGGTAGATCTCAACGCCGATTAATGAGGCTTTATGCTCACCAGTTGGCGCCACTGTCTAGTAAGGTCCCAAAGTCTGTTATTACGAAAGTGAAAATATATCGCGAAAACGCGGAAAATCATATAAATCGTACCGTAAAAATATCGAGCATGCCATAGTGTTTCGCAGTCCCGTTCTTTTTCGAAAAAAATGAGGACTTAAGTTTCCGAAAGATAAAACTGTCTCAAAGCACTGATATTCATTGACCCGTAACTCGTATTTCCCATAATAAATCTTAGGCTTATTGCAAAATATTCACAACGTTACTCTAATTAGACAAAAACCCGCGTAGCCCACGCACAAACAGTGAAATTTGACGTTTCGGAGACCTCACGCTACACTAGCGCCCCTAGCGGCGAATCCATACGCGATAGCCCTCATTGACATACTTTTTTTGAACTGTCAAAAGGCGATTACCCCATAGATTTTATTTGGCAATTTATATACTTACGACGTCACTTGTATGTAGTAATTTGCTAACTCAATTGACTAACTTTATGACTGTACTATTGATTTGAAAGCAACTAAAAATTAAAAATTGTTCAGTAAATGAAAGTTAATTGGGTCTTCAGGGCTTAAAATTATCAATATAGAAGTTTTATCTAGAAATTATTGTTCAATGGTGTCATTTAAACTATTGAATTGGTGTTACAGTGGCATTAAGACAGCCAGACAAGCATTAATAGAATTCTAAAAGTCGATCTACATAAATATTCCATTAAGAGTCGATTTTTCAATACTCCGTTAATAAAGAATGATTTTGACAGTTTGAAATATTTTGTAAACACAAGCTGAGTTATCTGACAATTGAGAAATTTTATTGATCTTAACAAGACGTTTATGACAAGAAGCTAAGAGCTAGACTAGAATACCGGCCCACTTAAAAAACATATCTAGAAATATCAAAACAAATAGTTGTGTAAACCCAACATCACGTATAGCAAGACTTAAAGTTGCCGCTGACATTTTGCCAAATATTAGGCCACTAGCAATTTTATTTAGAAAATACTCCTCATAAGACATTTCACTAACATTTTTATCGAAAACATCTCAAGAAAAACATTTATTTATCCACTAAAACATGAATGACCATCCTAAAGAAACTGTATTCCGACCGCACTTAACCCAAAAACCTTATGAACCAAACATAGGTACTACCAACATAATAAATTTTTCAACAGAAAACGGCTTAATGGTGGTACTTTGGCAAAACCACTTACTAAACACTTATAGTTGATAAAAGGGAGATAAAATCAGTTATTTGGCCTATTTAGAAGCTCTCACAGCTTTTGTATGAGTGAAAAGGCTGTAATAAGTCCTAAAAGTGTTGATTATTTATGTCTGTTTTCATTTAGTGAAAGGGAAACTAAAATGGCCGACGAGGAGTATCGATTTGATGGATTAGATTAAGAGTTTGTTGAAAATGTTCGAGTAGTGTGCAAATTATAGTTAGGAAATTGGGTATTCAGCCCTTTCTGACTAAAATTGTGTTTAGATAAACGAGGGTTTACGCGGCAATTATGACTAAACACAAACACTTTTTTGGCTGTAGTATTGTCAAAAAGTCTTATAATATACGTACTTATTTCGTTCTGGCAAACATCAGGTCTTTTTTATTAGAATCTCCATCTCCTTTACATGAATGCTAAGCACTCACCCTTACTCATACATACATACAGTCCCCACACACACTTCACTCATACTTCACCCTCTAGACACACAATCACAAACTGTATATAATTATTAAATAACTGAAATGTCACGGTTGTATAGTATCATATAAAATAGAAGCCGAAAAATGTCCGACTGCTAAGATACAGGTCTGCGTGCGTACCTAGTTTAGGTGCCGGAAATCTGTCAATAATATTTGACATGATTGTACAACCTACTGTCTACATGTGTCATGTACCTTGTTTTCTTTACTATGTACAAAAAATATATATTATTATTTAAAAAAAATAACGTTGCCCTACTCTAGGAATTTCTCCTGTATTATAATTGTGTTTACAAACATAATAAACTCAACATACAAATTTCTTAAGCGTTTGCTGATTGATTACCACAACATGATTTATATATTATGAGAAGGAAGGAAATATTTTTTTAAAGGTTATCGACATCGATAAGAAGAAGTACGTTATTATATACTTATTCTTTCTTCTTCTTCTTCTTACTTCTTCTTCTTAGGTATATTAGAACCTATATAACGATAAACAGCTTCAAAAAACAACAAATTTATAGTTTCGCTGTCTATAAAGAGGAATATCGTAACGAAATCTTTTACCATGAAATCACGATTCGAAGCCCCAGCGCTACCACTACTTTAAGTATAAAAACATATATAGCTATTCCATAAATATTGACCATGTAGGTGTAGTTTTAATAGATTAGCTGGTTAGTCTGGTTACTCACACACCCTATCTAAATATGGAAAGTTAATTCATGTTATGGATCCATCGGTAAACAACCGGCTACCGGATGATATTTTAGACGCGATGTCTGGCAATGCTTTAAAAGCTAATATGTAGGTAAAGGTTATTTAATGTAATTATTTTATTTGTTTTTACTATTGCGTTCTCAATTATTTAATTTTGTTTTTGTTCAAAACCTGTCATGTATTTTTTAATAATGATTTAATAGACTAAACTAAATCAGAACAGCATTTTTTTTCTCCGTAGTTAAACGTTTCGTCGCGATGTTCCTTCCTACATAATCGCGTAAATCCTAATCAGGAAACCACATATACACAAAATATCACACAGACTCATATTCTTTATACATATACTCACACACTATTCTTTATACATATACTCACACACACGCTCACCCACACTAGAGAGAGGATTATATATTTTTTATTATAAACTTTATTTTCTTTTCATACTCCCACCATAACTTCGATGAGATGTAACTCAACAAGTTCTTAGTTTGAATGTCAGAGGTCATCAATCAGTAAGTAGTGCACTCATTTAATATTGGAAATAAAGTATTTATTATTATTATTATTTATTGAAGGAAACACATTAATAGGGTATTACACACATTGAAGAGTGTCTCAATGTAATTCTGTAGTGCTAATATGCCACCAAAAAAAAACACAAAATTTTTATTCAATCGATAAGTGCCATAAAATGCATCAAAATTTTTAATTTTCAAATTTCGCGCGTAGTTTGACGAAAACGCCTCTTACTGGACGCCATATTGCTCAGCGTATATGACGTCAGTTCGGTTTGTAACAAATGAGCTCATAATAAATATGAAACTGTATATAATTAAAAAATAATTAAAAGCATATTTTGTAATAGGTGTAATCATGAAAAAAATTACGTTGGTTACAAAAATAATAAAAGTACAAAGACTATATTACGCCAATCGGTTGACTGACAGTTGTCAATTTTTTGTTTACAAAGCCGTACTGCGTAATAATATGGCCGCCACTATTTCATGGTGTTTTAGAACAGATTAAAAATACTGAAAACTTTGATATAAATTAAAAAATTGGTTTTGTTATTTTATGAACTAAAACTTAATTTTCCGACTGCTTTATGCCTAAACTGTCTCAATAACATATTTATAGATTTTTTCTCGTATAGAGTAACATACCCTATTAATTGAATTTTAGTCAAAATGACAACAATAGTAACGGATGTGACGCGACGCACGTCACATCTATCGCCCACGGGCGTGCCAGTGACAGCTGTCACCGACACTCATAATAAAGCCTAGTAATGACGACACACTAATAAGGCCAGCACTGATTTTGACATGTTTCCTTCATATTTTATTATATTAAAGCTAGTTGGTAGTTCTACATAAAATGTTTAGTAAGTAATTAATTTTGGTTCCCTGACAGATTTTAGATTTTATTTTATTCGGGATTCATGATCGTTTTCGGTAATATTTAGTGACCTACGACATAAGTGACATTTAAAAATTTTTTTTTCGCTTATTTAATTTTAACAGATATTTTTTTTTTACGAAAAGAAAACAAAGGAACTGCTAAACCAACCTGATAAGTAGTTCCTTATAAGGAATTGTTTGATGTTACCAGGATTTTGTAAAAACTTTATTAAAAAAAGAGTGTTCATGAAGTTTTTTGCTCGTTCTTCTCTATAGAGACCTGCTCTACGTTTTGGAACGAGCAACTAGATTCAACTTTCTGTTTATCTAACTGACTCTTTGACAATTCAAAAGTGCCTGCTGTAAATGGTTTAATGAAATAATTGCTCTGACTTTGAAACTTATAATTATATGGTATGCGTTAGTGATAACGTGTCTAAGGATTAAGGATACAGTCAATATCCTTCATTGTTTTCTGTTTGCTTATTTGACTGTATACTAATAGTACTACTTTTTGGCTCATTATGAGGTATTAGGAATAAATACTTTTTGGCATAAAACTTGTTTTATCCAACTTTTAAACTGTCTTATTTGTGTTCAACGACAACAATAAATGACTAAAGTATATTGTATAATTTTTACAATTATGTTAGGATTTCGTATTAATTTATAAATTGGTAAAAAGCACGTAATAATTTTAGTAAAATGTTATTAATCTGTTGAGTTAAAAAAGAAGAAACAAATAAGAAATACCTACATACATAGAAACTAAAATACGAATACTAATGCTATAAAATGGAAAAAGTAGAGAAATACTTAAAAATGTATTAAGTACAAACCATTTTTATTTTTGCTACTGTCCCTCTTATCTAAAACAAAATATCAGTTAGTTAACTATTTAATTCTATAGAGAATTTATAGACAAAAATATTTTTTATTAAAATCACTAGGAATTTATAAAATTCATGCTGAAAGTGCTGGCTCATGCACGGAGTTTGGAAAGTCGCGCATGCTACGCTTATTTTCAAAGCGATTCCTAGTTTTCATGCTGGCTTAATAATATTTTATGTTCAGGATTCAAAAATGACTTTTTTCGTTATATCTGAGAGGGAGAATAAATAAAAAAATATCAAAAAATAATACAAACTCGGAAACTTTTGAAACTGTAAACAAAAAAATTTAAGCTAATTTACAGGTCCAGAAAAACCAAAAACCACACTAAATGGTAATCATTGATCTCATAAGTCAAAAATCTTAACATTATGATGTACCAGGGCTGCATAGAATTGAGGATGTATATTACAAAACAAAACGGGAAAGTTCGGGAATGTTAGAGGATGTTCGGAATGAGTAGCTCACCCAAACTGGCGTCGTATGTATTCATGTATTCTGACGTCATAAATTGTGATACTAAAGCTGTCTTTCCCACACCGGCGTCACCAAGTAACACCACCCTGTATTTTGGTATCTGTAACAAAGAGAAAGTAAAAATAGAAGCATTAGTGATGTGAAATGTTTAAGGTATTTTAGGAATACAAAGGGCTGGAAAATAATGTAACTGACTATTGTATATAAATGGACGTATTTTAAAAGGTAACTTTCCAAATTCCAAATCGATCACATGTCTGTTAAATAGTTGAGGGATAAGAAAAATAATAATTTTAATTTAAGTGTATTTTTTATTCAAATAATATTTATGTTTAAGTCACCTGTGTGGAAGAGAAAATAAACAAAATCATAACGTATAAAAAACAAATACTTTTGAAATAAAGATGTGGAACTATGCGTCACAACGGCGTAAAACGGCCATCGCACAATCGTGACCGGGTCTCATACATGAGACAGAGAAAGGAGTGACGTCATCGCTTCAATGCATGAAATGACGTCGACCGGTGCAGCATATAAAGTAGATAAGAGAACATATCGCATCTGAGGCAGCTGTCCCACAGTCGACGAGTAACCGACTAGATATAGACTATTGTCTCGCTCAGAAAACGTACAGACGCCAACAAGTAAAATTTTCCCAATTTAATATGAACCTTACTCTTTAGTGATAAAGTTAAAAAACTATCAAAGAAATTTCAAAGATTGTTGTAGTTTGATATGGTGGCATCTGTTCGATAGACGCTGATCCACGGTGATATATATATAATATGAAATGAGATTGACATTTTCAGCAACACGTTGCCTGAATTACTCAAACATGTTCTGTGTTCTGAGCTACAAAAGGATCTCTAAATGAGGAAATTACACAATATCGATGCAGCGTCTCTTGTACGTATTCTCGCGTTGTATTCTCTGGCCAGGGGGCCTAGACAAAAACCCTTTTCTGTTAGCGTTAACGCCAACGGAAAAGTCAAATCATATGCAGGTGACATATTTGCATCACGTGACATCTGGTAAACAAACGTCAACTCCATACAATTTGACTTTACCGTTGGCGTTAACGCTAACAGAAAGGGATTTCGTCTACACTCCCTGTTCTTCTAAAAACGGCACTATACTTCTTCCTCAATTAATCCTTTGTTTCCTTTTGTTTTTTTTTTCTCCAGTGTTTCAACCACTTTCTTTCCAATTTGAGTTTTATTTAGTGATTTAATTTTAATTTGGAAGTGCTGTGCACTCCTATTAGTGACAAGATCATTATAATCTAACTAGCTGACCCGACAGACGTTGTCCTGTCCTTATCTACCTACTTACCTGCCTATTTACCTACACCTACCCTACACCTACCCTACATCTACCCTACACCTACCCTACACCTACCCTACACCTACCCTACACCTACCCTACACCTACCCTACACCTACCCTACACCTACCCTACACCTACCCTACACCTACCCTACACCTACCCTACACCTACCCTACACCTACCCTACACCTACCCTACACCTACCCTACACCTACCCTACACCTACCCTACACCTACCCTACACCTACCCTACACCTACCCTACACCTACCCTACACCTACCCTACACCTACCCTACACCTACCCTACACCTACCCTACACCTACCCTACACCTACCCTACACCTACCCTACACCTACCCTACACCTACCCTATCTTTCAAGTTGGATCAAACTGCACACGGTGTACAAATTTCATTAAAATCGCTTCAGTAGTTTAGGAGTCCATCGCGGGCAAACATCGTGACAGGAGATTTATATATATTAAGATAAGTTTCAACTAACTGTTGTAAGAGTATTAGTGATTAAGACTCTTAATTAAATAAATAAATAGATCCCGTGGAAATTGCCGGCGAGAACTCTCTCCACTAGTTTGTCTCAGTGACAATAACTATCAAAGGTACAACTTGCTCAGCGATGCTTGCTTGGTGGTCAGAAAACTTGCTGAGACACACCTGCTTGGTACAGTCAGCAAAGGAGTTAGGTATGCAGGGTCGTCAGATATAGTTAAAGTTTACTTAGAAAACGATGAATGTTTTTGAATAAAATAAAATAAATTTAATAGGGAATAAACATTTCAACGATTTAATTAAATTTCATTCGAAAATATCCATCGGTTTCTAAGTAAACTTCAATCATTTCCGATGACCTACATACCTATCTCTTTTGCTGACTGTACATACGCGAGTAATTGCCAGTTGCTTATAGGCCAGTGACAAGGCCGTGGTCAAGATCCTTATAACGTCCACGTCTCGTTAACATCCCATTGTGCCTATTGGTCTTATTCTATTCTGTCTCCTATTTGATTGGGAGGGAAGTGGAAAATATGTTTTTCTAACCCCTTCAGTTCAGTTTCTAACTCCTTCCTTTTCCAGTTTCTTGTAACGGTTAGATTATGGGGTTTAAGACTTTAAGCTAGATGGAGCAATGATCTTAGTAGCGTGGATGGTTATAGCTGAACGTAAATAGCTGCGGAACGAATAGAGAGGTCTGTATCTGGCTGGAATAGTGGCTTATTGAAATAGAGAGTTGTACATATAATGAAGGAAGTGTAAAATATTTTTTTTTTCTTACTCCTCCGCTGTTCTTTTCTGATTAATTTCGTTGCAGGATCCAAGACAGTTGTCATGTTTATACAGGACTTGTCAAGTTTTATGCCTCTACGCTTTTCTGGGTGGTCGCCTGTTGATTCTTGTTGGGGAATAGTTTCTAACTTTATTCGTTTCTCGCGGGCGGTGGGACAGGCATCTAAACCACGTACAAAAGCTGACAATGTCATCATTATATTGTAATATACAAGACTGACTGACTAGGTGTTGAGTTGCACGAAGCTAATATTAGTTTATCGGAGACTTTAAATTGATGCTGTCACTTTCTTTTTGATACAAAATGAAAGGTTAGCATGAATATATTGCTGCTTTTGTGAAACACACGGTAGTTCTAGAACGCGTTCAGTTTCATTGATTAAATTCGCTACAAGTCAAGTAACAAAACTTTTTAGGGTTCCGTACCCAAAGAGATGGCGCCAGACAAGACCGTGTTAATAAGACTCCACTGTCTGTCTGTCTGTCCATCTATCTGGCATAGGGCTGTATCTTTTGACCTGTAATAAGTTGACAGTTGTAATTTTTGATAAGTGTGTATTCATTTGACCGTTATACTACCAAATTATAAAAATAAAAAGTTACAAATTAAAGAGGGTTTCACACAAAAAAGACGTGTGTTATATAAATTAATTTATTTGCTAGAGTGTAGTGTGAGTGTGTGTGTGTGAGTGTGTAGTGTGATGTACCTTTATAGAGTAAAATATTGTGCGGTGATAAGGAACTCTCCGTGTGCTAGTTCTACTAGCACTTGCCCGGTTTTCTATAAAAATAATTCTCCTTAGATTCCAAAACCGAGGATCAAATATGTATTTTTCTTGAATATAAATTTAAATTAGTATCTTCGCTGACAAGAAAATCTGTAACAGATAATTTTGCCACATAAAGCTATGGATTAAGATTGAAATTCGCTTGAAAAGGGTTTGCGGCATGTATATTGGATTTACGTCGTGTTCGTTTAAGGAATTATGGTGTTATACTGTTTGATGTTGTTATTCCGTTTCATATAATGTATGGAATTTATATGAATATTAGTATATTATATTGTAATAGTAGTAGATATAGTTAGGGAAAGACTAGGCAGATGATGATCTTTAAAATATTTCTTGCGATTCCACTCGTATATAAGGTTGAGATGGAGGGCTTCTGTACCAATACTATCTTTTCAAATAAAACCTCTTTAAAAGATTGGCTTGTCCGTCTATCAATCAGTCTTAATCTAATATTAAAAAAGTTGAATTGTTTGCTTCAACTTGCTGATCTCTGAAACTACGAGTTAGGTTAGGTCCAGAAAATTTAGGCGGATGAAATCATGGCCAAAACTTAGTAATACTTAAAGGTACAAGACGTCTACCGCTACGAAAATAACGTTACGAATGATTCATTACAACCGTGTCACAACATTAATATTTACATGTTTCCTAGCGTGTGTAAACAAACTTTAATAAATTAAAACAATTCACTGTTGCAAAACCTATATCTTGCTACGCAGAGGCTACGCTTCGTAGCACTCAGCTACGAAACTGAGTGCTACGACATTCACTGCTACGAGATTCAAGACTATTATGCTTGTATTATGTTTATATAAGAGAATATAATCATTTATTTTCAAGTATATGATACATTAAGACAATCATATTCAATTCAACATTAAGTTATAAAATTAGACTATAATTTGGATGACGTGGTTCATGGTATCGCACGGTTTACGATGATTCGATCTTTACGATCTAAGCAAAAGGCGAAAAATTATTATTTTTAATTGGTTGTGATTAAGGTATTCGCAATAGTATTCTCCTAACTGTTAATAAAACCTTTAGTAAATACGCTCACCAAACCATGCGGTTAGAGAAGTTTCATAATTTCAAGGCCTTTGTTCAACAAGTAACTTTAACAAGCCCAAATAATGAGCATGTTTCAATACCAACAAGTTTTCTACAGCTGTCTAGGATCTAGAACTTCGTCGACACGGTTGGCGCAGTTGCTGAGGGATCAGTCGAGAGTTGTGGAAATATCTCCAGTTCCCGCGTTCCCGATTTTTATTCAGTAGGAGTCTGACAGACCTCTTAACCCGCCCCGGGGCGGAGGACATCCATCAGGATTTTCCACCCCGCTAAAAATAATGTAAGGGATAAACCGCTGTGCTGTGAGTCGTTTCATTCTCGTATGGAACATAACTATATTTTAATTGCCAACAGGTGGTTCCGGGTGTGGTTGTTGATGACTGTGATCCCACGATCAGGAGAAATTACTCTTCTTCTTCTTCTTCTTAGTCGTATTCTTCATTACTGAAGGTCGTGTCCCTGAAAAGCCTTGCTGTCTTTAAATATTACGCTTTTCCACTTCGTTCGGTTCTCTGCTTCTCTTAGGGCGGCCGTAACAGAAAGTCCAGTGAGGGCGGTTACTTGGTGAGACCAGCGGTCAGGTGACCGTTTGCGAGGTCTTTTCAAGGTTATTTGGTTCCCGACGGGCAATGTGACCAAAATAACCGAGAATACTTTGGTAGCATATCGTGGATAGTCTATCTGTTATGCGAAGTTGCTCAAGGATAGATTTGTTTGTCCTCCTGGTGGTCCACGGTATGCGGAGCATTCTTCGCCAACACCACATCTAAAAAGCTTCTATCTTTTTTCGTTTTATTGCCCGTATCGTCCACGATTCTGAGCCGTAGAGGAATATTAAAAATTAAATATGTGGTGGAAGGTAGACATCGTGATGATAAGTTTTCACCTAGATTCATTTCATTATTCTAGTCCCCACCCAGCATCGAACATTTTCATTTGCTTCATAACCGTGTATAAAAACATTAAGCCCACCGCAATATACCCAAACCACTGCAGCTCCTGAAAGACAGAATCAACATTGGCGACCACCAGAAAAGCATCGAGTCAACGAAGCTTGGCGAGTCCCAGAAAAACATTACAATTATCTTGGATCCCTCAACGAAATTAATCACAAAAGCGGAGGGCAGTAAGTAAGTTATCGACTTCCCTCCAAATCAAGCAGGAGACGGAACAGATATTATTATTGTTTAATAATAATAATAACATGTGGGAACATTGTACACACGGCTATCTGTCCCCAAACTAAGGAGACCCTGTACTATGGGTGTCAGACAGCTGATATACATACACACATACATTGGAACGTTTATAACTTGGGTAATACTACAGTATAATCTCACCGGATCCAGTTCATCCTCATCAGGTGTGTCCAGGCTCGCGGAGTCCACAGGCCGGTAGCCTGAGCAGCAGGAACCATCGAACGGCGACCTATCTGACGCTCTGCGGACAAGGAACAATTTTTTTTTATTAAATATGTAATTTTTAGAAATTTTTAATGTACGAAAACTAGAAGGTAAGTATGTACTGACAATTTCCATAAACTAGTATAACACATTTACACACCAATTTGCAACTCCTCATGTACACTTCTACACACTCATCCACACTGCACAATTACCTAATTTAGCTAAGTTTAGCAGTTCATCTTGTTTGTTTGTTTCTCTGCATATTTTATAAAATATACCTTTCAAATTATAAATCTTTAGTTATATTTATACTAATATTATAAAGAGGTAAAGTAGGGGGTAATCATCTAAACTTCTCATCCGATTTAAAAAATTCTTTCACCAATTGGAAGTTACGGTATTCCTGAGAACTATATTGTATTATAAAAAATAGGAACCGTATAAAAAAAAAACACGAAGACGAAGTCGCGTATTATCATAATACTAGCATTTGCCGCTAGTAATATGATAATATTATGATAAACTGCCAAAGAACTATGGAGTTTGTGCATAATAAATAAACAAATAAGGAGACTGTATTAATTATTATACTTGTAATACGTTGCGCACGTCACTTGCACGACTAGGAAGTCGAATAGAGAATACCTAATGTCATTTTACCGACCTATATTCTGACGAATAAAATATTCATTAATTAAAGGAAACACTGTGTCTTTGAACATAAGAGCCGACACATGTAAAAGCGGTGTGGTGTCATAACGCAAGAATTTGCAAAGAGCAACACGTCAGGCATTTCAACGTTGTGACGTCACACACACATCAACGTTCCCGGTCGTGGGAAAAATGGTCACGTCACTCCCCACTCACCTTACAGGACAAGGTATTTTATTTAAATATTCTGTGTGGGCATAACGAAAGCCGTGTGATGCCGGCCGCAAATAGCACCACCCCATTTCTACCCGTGGGTGTCGTAGAAAGCAACAGAGGGATATTGTCCAGAGCATAGGCAGTAGCATCGTTCTGAGTACCATAACACCTACTGCGATCACCAACATGCATCGGCCAAGCATGGCGATTACAGCTGAACCTCCAAAAATACATCACAGATTAAAAAAAATCTTTCACTTATAGCAAGCTACATTATCAGTGAGCAAAAAGGCTACATTTAATTATCAAAAAATTAGAGATCAGTAAGTAATTCACGTGAACGAAGTCGCGGATAAAGTGATAGTATTGAATATAAAATATCGAATGGAAACTCCTATCTCGTATTTTTTTTTTAAATGGCTCAAGTCCGCCTGGTCGTTGGCCACACTAAAGTCAAACCACTGCAGCTCCTGTAAACCAGAATCAACAGTGGCGACCACCAGAAAAGCGCCAAGGCAATGAAACTCGACGAGTCCTAGAGAAACGATTCAACTGTCTTGAATTCCGCAACGAAATTAATCAGAAAAGAACAGCGGAGGAGTAAGAAAAACATGTTTTCCACTTCCCTCCAAATCAAGCAGGATACAGAACAGAACTAGGCCAATAGGCACAAAGGGACGTTTACAACTGGGTGAAGCCCAGTTGCTAAGCACCACGGATTATAATTGACATAATGGGCCTATCTTGTAATCTTAAACTACCCGGGACTTCGTTCACGTGAATTTCAGTAATCGCGGATGCAGACGAAGTCGCGGATTAAAAAGTAGCCTAAGTCCTTCCCCAGCGTTAAAGCTATTTTCATACCAAATTTCATCAAAATCGGTTTAGCCGTTTCATCGTGAAAGTGAAATAGTTACATTCGCATTTATAATATTAAGTATGGAAGTCTGGATTACGCTAAAATTGATAAAGCAACATGTTTAATATAGATTCTCAATTGGACATCAGTATAATTATCTATCGACACAAATACATACATAATATGCAAACCATAAACATGAACTTTAAAACCCAACGAACCGCGTAAAGATAAACAGTGTGATGCGAAGCGACGCGTCCTCCTGACGCAAACATTCAACCAATCACGTGCCTTTTAAATCCCTCTCAATATAAGTGAGGATGTTATAAAACAAATAATTGCCTTTTATTAACGGCCTATAGGTCAAAGAGATCATGGCTAAATGAGATAAGGGATCATCCGTAGCTATTTTAAATGGTTGAGTTAAATGGTTAAGTTAAGTTTAGTTTAAGTTTAAGAAAAAGCTTTTTACAAAAAAGACAACCGCCTTCAAAAACTAAAAAGTGAAAAATAACTTTAGCACAGAACACACTTTGACTTTAGTTTTAAAATTCGGTGGCTTTGTTCTGTTTGTTGTTTTGTATTGCCACCGACTTCCGAAACTAAAGTCAATGTCTGTTCTGTGCTAAAGTTATTTTTCACTTTTTAGTTTTAGAAGGCGGTTGTCTTTTTTGTAAAAAGCTTTTTATTTTCCGCTTTTTAGTACCTCCTTCTCATTCAAATCTATTAAGAAGAGATTGAAAGTTAACTACTCCAAAGATTGAAGAAACTGAAACGTCGTCTATGTCAAATTTTTGGATATTTGTTGACTTTTTCAAAAAGTGCTGAATCAATTTCGACAAAATTTATATGGGACCACCCCTGAAGCATACGCAACCTATAAAAAAAAAAATCCAAATTGGGTTACGTTTGCCGAAGAAATCGCGTAACAAATCGCGCACATACTTAATGCAAATTTAAGACTTATACGGTGTTCTCATGGATGCCATTGTCAGAACTGGACCAAATTAAAAATGGGACCACACGGGAAGCACCAGCTTTCAAATAAAAAAAGAATCATCGAAATCGGTTCACCCAGTGCAAAATTCTCAGGTAAAAAAAAAAATACAGACGAATTGATAACCTCCTCCTTTTTTGAAGTCGGTTGAAAATAAAGCATTTTCGAGAAACGAAATCAGTAAATACGCCTGAAAATCAGTATGTTTGCGCAGTTTTTTGTCTAAACTTTGGCCGTTCATAATGTTGGTACTGACAAAGCAAAGAAATTATCATCATACAAACCTTGCACATGTAATGGAGATTCTAAATTGCCGTGAAATTTTATAGCGTTCTCATTCACCGGTTTGATCTCGAGCATTACGTTGTATGAAACAAAAGAACAATCGATCATACATGCGTGGACGATTGACGGACCGGGAAGAGCCCTGTAGGTCAATTCTATAAAATTCAAACAACAACTCGTATCTCACATCGCTATTCACTCTCACTTCGCATAAGGTTCAAAATTACCTTGATATATTTGACACTTTGAATCGGGTTCGAGTGCGAAGTGAGCGTCGAAGTGACGGGGAAATTACCTTACAGGATGCCACTTCTTACGTCATGTCATACTTTATCTGTCAAAATCTCCCTGTCAATTTAGTTCAACTCGCTGACACGCTCGCAAGGGTGGCGCTAGTGTAAATTCGAATTATCAACCGAGTTTTTAGAATGCCAATCAAGAAACTCACAGCGGATTCCGATTCGAAGTTTAGAATGAGGTCTTACAGAATCACACCCCTGTTAAGTGAAATAAATGATTAGTCGTTGACTTTGCTTCGTTTCTCGATTGTTTTTTACATTGCTTTTTACTTTTGCGTAAAAATTAAGTTAATTTCAAAACCATACGTATCTTTACATACGGATATTTCATGTCTCATTGGCCAAATTATGACTACACTACTTTTGTATGGAGTACGCTGACAAAAAAGACCTCTAGACTTAATTTACACTGCGGGCGAAGGGACAGGAAGTGAATTTTTGAAGAAAGAAAGAAGGAAAGAAAGAAAAGGCGTTTATTCGCCCCCCGGACAAAAGCACACAAAAATAACATAATTAAAAAAAAAGAAACGAAAATTGGTCCTGTTCGAGGCCAAAAGGCCCCTATGGTGCTGTAATATTAAAAAAAACGTCACATCGCTGATATTCTGATAGGGCCCAAAGCGCGTAGTGCAATGAGTTTCACGTCAATTGTGTTAACGTTCAAATTAAATAAAAGCCCTTTCGGCGAATTCTCGAGCATTCTCGAGCATTTCTGTAGCTACTATCGACGTGTCTTCTCGTACAACCAGGAGATAATGACTCTTTGCTTCCCGCCTTGCCCACAGTTTATCTTGAGCCTTAGTTGATCTACTGGGCTGAGAAAGGACAACAGTTGTCTAGATACATACAAGATTGCGTTCGGGAACAATAGATACCTACATGTATACTTATACCATCTACTACTACCAATCTACCCGTCAAAGGATACTAGAATCAATATTAGCTCTGCGTCGTGGGATGGAGTAGCCTTTTCAATGTTTGTAACATGTGTAGCAGATGAAACGAATATTATAAAGAGACTAGCTGACCCGGTAAATGTTGTTTTGCCATATAAATTGAAAAAAAAGGCTACGGCGTATTCTCAGACCTACCATACCAGTACACAAAATAAAACATAAAAAAAAATAAAGTTTAAAAACTAAAACCCGACCACAACAAAAAGTGATCTAAAAAGTACGAAACAAGAAAATATTTCACACAGAAATCAAGACATAGGTACAAAATGGTCAAGGTCAAGGTTGGTCATGCCTGTATCCCATATGAGTGCGATGAACATGAATATGCATGCAACCACGGCTTACCTTGACCATTTTGTACCTATGTCTTGATTTCTGTGTGAAATATTTTCTTGTTTCGTACTTTTTAGATCACTTTTTGATGTGGTCGGGCTTTAGTTTCTAAACTTTATTTTTTTATTTAAACCATTTTGGAGTCACAGCTAAGTATTATATATTTAATAGGTACTAGTGAACCCCTTTCCAATGATACTAAACACGGTATGCGTATCTTAATTTATTTGGTAATCTTTCCTTTTTTTACAATAATTTGTGACAAATCACCACTAAATATTATATATTTAAAAGGTACTAGTGAACCCCTTTCCAATGATACCAAACACGGTATGCTTGTCTTCATAATTTTTCTTAATCTTGGTTTTTTTGTCCGCCAGAGGGCGCCACATTGGATTCGGTGATACGTCATATAGCCTATAACCAGCGGACGATCAAGACGCTTCTAACGATACCTCATTTGTTCAGTTCTGATAAGTAGTTTAGGAGCTATGAGCGAACAGATGAACATACATACATACATACATACATACATACATACATAGCCTGTCAAAATCATAACCCTCCTTTGGCTTTGCCGTAGTCGGGTAAAAATCGGTCCGATTTTTGTTTTTTTGTTCCACAGATATGAAGTAATTCCATAATAAACACTATGAAACGAAATTTTATATATTCGATAAAAATATTTTTATGACCTACAGGTAGTTGTCCCAGGTCTGTCTGATTGTGTACGTGAGTTTATATGTTCGTGAACGCACCCACGATACATGAAAATTCATAATGAAAATTCATTCTTTTCTTTTCTTTAGTATTGTTTCACACTAAAACAATTTTTGTTCTTCGAAAAATCCTCCTTTATTCGCTTTTAATTGATTCAACAGCCCGTCTCTTCTGTAAAACCTTGGTGAATTTAGGAGTAGTGCTCGAGGTTCTGTCTCCCCACCTACAGAGCCAAAATCTCTCACTCCAAAGATGGGCTAGAGATTGACAGCTGACCTCAAGCTGACATCACCTAAATTCATTGAGGGTGATTTATACAGAAGAGCACTACATATTTATTGCGATTATAAGGTCTCGCTGAGCAGCAGATCGACTCTTCACGTGACCAAAGGTCTGATTATTGTAGGCAAAAGAATAGCAATGTCATACAACGTAGCAATGCTACCAGGCTTTTGGACACTTATAATATTGACGAGTATTTTGTTTCCTAATGAGCTCTATTTCTGAGTTCTGTTAATATCCCATTGAATGTCTAATTCCCGAGACGTAGATCGTCCCGCCATCTACGTCTGGGCCTGCCGCGATGTCGCTTGCCATATTAAGGGACTCATTGGGTCACGCGATTGGCCCAATGATCGTCTAAAATGCGGCAGATGTGTCCAACCCAATTCCACTTCAGCGTGACAGCTTTCCGAGTGATGTCAGCTACTTTTGTGATGGAATGGATGGTAGAATATTGTTGTACTTTCATATGTAAAGAATAAGCAAATAAAAAATAATCTAAGTACTTCTTAAGCAGGCAAAGAATTTTCCTAGTTATTTACAACTTCTAACCAAATCGGACTGTTGAATTTCCCTAATGGAATAACTTTATAATATTCAGTGTTAAATTTACAGGCAAGCCGCTAAAGTATGCAGCCACAGGGCGTTGTTTATTTTACACTGAACATTCTTCCAAAGTTTTGTGGCGTTCAGAAAATATGTGTGAATTCATGCCTTTGTATATCCTAGTTATATTATTGTGTGTGTAGAACAGACATTACTTTTTGTCTTTTGTTTATCTTTCTTTTCTCTTTTGCGAGCTATTTTTTTGGGTTCCGAACCCAAACGGTCCAAATGGAGCTTTATTTCTCTCGCTCATCTATATCTATCCCTCTCTCGCAGGACATTATCTACTGAACCATAATAGGTTGATAGGACAGTTTTACAGAATATGTATACATAACAACAAATATTAAAAATAAAATAAAGTTATTTATTAAAGAGAGAAGAAACGTGTTTTTTCGTCGTTTTTTGACTCGATCTTAATATTGTTCTGGTTTGACTGATTGAGAATGAGGTTTTAGATGTCCAAAAAAAAACTATAACTATTAAATTTAAAAACTAATACAGTAAGCTAGTTCGAAAGTTGAAGCTAGTTGCTCGGTTCAAACACAACATAAGTAGAACTCTATGGAGAAGAACGAGTAAGAAACTCCACGGACACTATTTTCAAACAAGTTTTTACAAAATACTGGTTACATTATTCCCCTGCCTAACAGTTCAGAAAATCAAACATGATATTATGTTATTATCGGATGTCTGCGATATCCATCATCGTCGAATTTGGACATTAAACACTCCTTCAAGTTCTGATAGGTGTTCTGTAACAATATTTTGACAAACATGAATAATTCTGAAGTTAACCAAACTCGATATGTTTCATGTTGTTTCTGACATTTCGTTTGTTTTCATATTTAGAAACAATATCCGTTGAGAATGACTGGCATCTGCCTGATGCAATGGTTTACGATGAAAGTCAAACCATTTATTACAATTAGACCATTAAGAAGCATTTTTGAACGTCTTAAAAGAAAAAAAATATCTAGTTGCTCCTTCCAAAAGGTAGTTTCGTATGGAGAAGAATGGGCAAGAAACTCCATACCTACTTACTGTTTTAAAATAAATGATAACATTGATTTATATAATTACTGTAATAGTGAATACGATGTAGGTACCTTGCATACAAACCACTATATTAGAGTATGTTTAAAGTATTATACGTTAAAAAATTACAGCTAAGTTATGTTTATAAATGTAGATGTTGAAACTGCAAACGACCACTCCTTATGTTTCAACAAACAATAAAATAGTGTGTGAACCAGAGCAATCTAAAAGTTCAAAAGAAATAAAAATAACATTGAGTTAAGTAGATCAATAATCAATTAGATTTTGAAATAAACTGCTTACAATGGTTTTCGTGGAGATCTAATGAGATGGTTTACTTCATATGTATCTAATAGAATGCAAAAAGTAGTGATGGCTATCAATCCGCAACATCGGGTTTGCCGCAGGGCTCAATGTTAGGACCTCTTCTTTTTATACTTTCATAAATGACATTGATGGTTGTTTTCGTAACTTTAATTTTTTTTTGAATGCCGGTGACTTAAAAATATTCAGACAGATCAGAGATACCAACGACTGCTGCAAACTTCAAGATGATTTAAATCGATTCAGCCAGTGTTGCATAGTTACATAATAAACTACAATTGAGCACAGCCAAATATTGCTGCATAAGTTTTACCAAAAATAAAACTATCTTTAAATATCCCTACTCTCTAAATGATACATCACTAAATAGAGTAAGCTCGATCCGTGATCTTGGTGTGACGTTATTATTGGTGTGAGGTTATTGACGATAAGTTACATCTTGATAAACACATTAATACAATAATTTGTCGATAATGCCTGGCGTATGTTCGGTTTTGTTCTCAGATCTTCAACTGAATTTGTGCGCCCATAGACATACCTGCATTTGTATAAGTCACTAATTAGATCTCAGTTGGAATACGCAGTTTCAGTGTGGAATCCTCTATACAATAAATATTCGGATTGCCTGGATAGGCTACAAAAGAAATTTTTGAAGGCAATGCATTATAGATGCTCTTGTACCTCTGTATCCTATTCCGATTTACTTAATCAGTATAACTTGTCGCCATTATGTAGTCTACGAATTTTTCTTGAGAGTATGCTCCTGTATCACATTTGTAACAATGCTTATGACTGTTTGGACATCTGCAATAGGCTATGTTACGCAGTACCTAGAAGAGCTTCAACAAGAATAGTCTGTAAACAGTCACTCTTTGCTGTGTCCATGTCGTACAAATGCTAGCGTGCGCGCTCCTCTACGGCGCCTTACTAATAATTATAATAAATTCTTTAGTAATATTGACTTATTCTGTTTGAAATATAGTAAATATAAATGCACTATCCTTGGAGCGATCAAACATTCAGATATTGAAGACACGGTTGTCGCAGTGGCTGAGCGATCGACTGCTGCGCACCGTGTTGCGGTTCGATTCCCGCCCAGGGTAAACATTTGTGTGATGAGCACTTGTGTTTGCCTTGTGTCAGGGTGTTGTTTATCTATATAAATGTATGTATTTAAAAAAAAAAGTATTTGTGTATGTATATCAGCTGTCTGACACCCATAATACAGGGTCTCCCTAGTTTGGGGTCAGATGGCCGTGTGTGAAAAAGTCCCCACATATTATTATTATTATTATTATGATATCTTCTTTCTGAGCAGATAAGCACGCTTTATCGAATTTCAACTTTTGTATTTATAGCTGCTGTAAACCTGAATTTTGTAAATAAACACTTTGTTTGTTCTTGTTACTTAAACATGTATAAAACTATTATTTTTTTAAAAGCACTCTAACATTTACTGTAAAATATTTATTTACTAAATTTTATTTATATTCTAGCGTAAAATTGTAAAACTAAATCGTATTCTGTGAATAACGCAGTGGATTACATAATTATTAGTTTTAGTTCTACTTTTTGTATACCGTTATTATGTAGTTGTTCCAAACAAATAAACACTAAAATCTGGTAAAAGAAATAATTATATACACTTATCTGTTATTTGACGATGATAAAGATTAAGTAATTATTTATGTTAAATATAATCATCTTCCTGCCCTTATACCATGTTACTTGGGGCGGTGCACATTTTCTTCTTCTATTCTGTTCTGTCAATCATTATTCTATCACTGACGCCCTTCTCGGTTATGGTTAAGCTACGCTTTCCGTGAGCGGTACGTGGATGGGTGTCTATCCAATTCATACCGAGTCTTCTCCGCGCTTCGGAAATCACGTAAAGCCGTTGGTCCCGTCTGTCATTCGTATATCTTCGACAGTCGTTATGGGTATGTCAGAAGCCAGAAAGTCTGACAACCAGTCTTACCAAGGGGTATCGTGTTACCCAGTAACTGGGTTGTGGAGGTCAGACAGGCTGCCGTTCCATATAAAACACTGGAAGAGAAGCCGACTCCAACATACTTGCTTAAAAGCTAGGCAGGTGAAGATGACTGGCAACGAATAGGTACCGGTTATAATAATAGTATGAAATGTTTTCGTAAAATATTTTTTTTTTTAATAAATTGATTACCGGTCAAATGTTGTAACTTTGCCTACATGTTCAATATTGCCTACATTGCTCAATATTGCCTACAGAGAAATGTTTTTTTGCCATATATACAGCCGACTTGCTTTTAGTAATACCATACACAGCAAAAACATTTCTAAGCGGCAATAATTTATCTTTTTAGAATGTAGGCAATGTTGAGCATGTAGGCAAAGTTACAGCATTTGACGGTACATAGTTATAGCAACCTAACTAAACAACACACAAATACTATTTTAAATACTATCCCAAATCTGTTCGAGATTACCAATTAACGATAAGTCATTCTCATACATTCGAAAAGCAAAGTGTTTTCATGTAATTCTGAAACAGTTAAGAGAACTTTCCTTTTGTACAATATCAGTTACATTTGTAGAATTGTGTTAGACATAGAATCTAATTTAATTAGGAACGCTTAAAGCGTTTTCTGGTTAGTTAATTCTTGTTTCAAATACTTAATTTCGGTGAGACCCGGCGGCGGGCGATGGGTTGAGGTGTGTTCAAATTATGTAGACGCGAGCAATACTCGCTCTTAACCGAAGGTATGTTCGTCGATATGAGGCTAGTTTTAAAGGACATAGTAAAAATTGGCCTAAGAATCATCACGTATGAAACATTACCAATAATAACTACATTGTTTTTTTTTTATAACAGACACTTCTTATTTTCGGAAACATTTTAAAAAGTAATTTATTTCGGTGTTATTCCCCGGCGTCATTATTTTTTGTTTCAATTAACAGTAGGTCGATTCTGTAAAATTCAAACAACAACTCGCATCTCACACCGCTATTCACTCTCACTTCGCATAAGGTTTAAAATGACCTTGATATATTTGACACTTTGAATCAGGTTCGAGAGCGAAGTGAGCGTCGAAGTGACGGGGAAATTACCTTACAGAATGCCACTTCTTACGTCAACTCATACTTTATCTGTCAAAATATCCCTATCAATTTAGCTCAACTCGCTGACACGCTCGCAAGGGTGGCGCTAGTGTAAATTCGAATTATCGAACGAGTTTTTAGAATGCCAAACAAGAAACTCACAGCGGATTCAGATTCGAAGTTTATAATGAGGTCTTACAGAATTACACTCCTGGTACTGGTACTAGCAAGAAATAACTGAGTTGTGGTAGTCAGATAGGTAGTCGCTCCATGTAAAAATCTGGTAAAAGGCTGGTCAGTTGCATTCGGTTAGACTGAATGCCGACCTCAACACAGTTGGGAAAAAGCTAGGCAGGGAAAGTTTAAGTAAATAAATAATTAAAATTACACTGTCAACTTGGATGTGAAATGGATGTTCATGTGGTATTTATTTTAGTATGTTTTTAAGTGACGAAAACAAACAGATGCGTATATGAACGCTGCACGGCTGCCACAATCAACCATGGGTCTTTAAATAAACATCTCTTTGTCATAGGAATCTACAGACAGCCCACTGTGCAGAGCCTGCATGAAAGCATGGAGGCAGATGACACAGCAGTCCATGTGATTCGTACAGGGCTAACTGCTTCGGTGACCCAGGTAACTTACAGAAGATCGCCAGTAGTCGAGGAGCTGGGATTGATCTAATGATTTACTTTCCACCTACACGCAAATTACGTGCTGAGACGTGGAGTTACGGACACCAGCCCGAAAAAATAATTCCAGTAAAGTATTTTATTCAATTTATGACAGTTTCATTATTCACAATTTCATCAAATATAACCTTGAATCACACAATAGAATTCACGATAAATATTTCCTTAAGATGTATTTTCGCAAGTCACAGGTCAATGAACAGTGAAAAGCTTCAGTCAAGGTAAAAGGTCTGTATATAAGTTGGATGACTCGCTAGAAACTTGTATAGGTGTCCTATTAGGGGTCCGCGGTCAAAGGGTTCCGTCGCCGTCTGACTGCAACTGAGCTTTAATCTTATTAACTGCACCCTTAGGGCTATATTTCACTGAAAACCATGGTGATGCCTAGTGTCTGCATACACCAGGTGAGAAACTCTCTAAAGAGTGGCATACATTTTGTACGCAGTGAAATATAGCCCTTAGTCTCGTGGTCGCACGCGAGACTGCTGAGTGGTTTTGGGTTCGATTCCCAGGTCAGGCAAAGTGTTATTTGGTTTTCTATTAAGAATTTCTCAGTAGCAGTCCGGAGTTTGGGAGTTACTAATGTAACACCTCCGTGGCTCGGAAAGCACGTAAAGCCGTTTGTCCTGCGCCTGATCTCTCTACGGTCGTGTCGGATTGCCGTCCCACCGGACTGTGAGATTGAGGAAAGAGGGAGTGCGCCTGAGTTTGCGCATACACTTGTGTACTATAATATTTCATGCGTCACTCTTCATTGAGATTAGGCACCGTGAATTCGGTCGAAAGAAAATTATAATATCTTATTAACCACTGTGTTCTTTCTGATGGATTTCGTTGCGGGATCCAAGACAGGCTGTAATGTTTCTCTGGGACTCGTCGAGCTTCATTACCGCTGATTTTTTAGTGGTCGCCACTGTTGATGGCTTCTTTCAGGAGTTGCAGTGGTTTGTTAAGCACTAGCTTCTTTCCGTGACCGCGCTCGTGTGGATGTCAAGTATATCTTAAAACACATCAACCTCAACTCTCTGGTAGGTACTTCTCTTCTATTAAAAAAATACTTTTTGCAAATAAAAAGACAAACAACATTTACCTAGTCCAGAAGCCAAATATTGGTCGTTTGTCATTGTTTAACTATTGTGTCATAATATTAGTACAGATGAATAGGTTCCCCGTGGGGTGTCCGGACTGTCCGCACCCCCCCATTTCATCCCGAGGGTGTCGTCGAAGGCGATTGAGGAAAAGTCCGGAAGTCGGGCAGCAGTGGCTTCCGTGTACTCAAAACTTCACTGCGATCCCCAAGACGCCTGCAAGCTGCCAAGCTTGGGGATTACGGCAACCCCCCCCCCCCCCCTCTGAGGTCTTATTCAAGAGTGGACGTCTTCAGGCTGATATTGATGACATCGATCTGTAGTTTATGACAGAACACGAGTAATTAAAAAGCAAATCACAAAAAAGTCAAAACCAACATACCCCGAAAAAAAACCATTTTCTTTATATTTATTGTTCCCGTTTTATCATAAGGTACAGATCCCATAGCACGCGCGTCCAACTCGGACTTGCCCACTATATTCCATAACTCCCCATTTATGAAATAAAGTGGCCAGGTTTAGCCTTTATGAATAAGTGCCCTACCACGGTTTATGCACGATCGATCACCCTCTTACCTTCTTGGCTATTACCATTTGCGACATTTAAAAGGTAAATGAACTGACCTGGTTTGGGCGACACTTTTTAGGCAAGTCATTTGTTACAACTTATCTTTTAGGTAATATCAGATTACTTTTGTAGGTTGGCTTTATTTGATTTTAACATTTTAGAGGTGAAATATGATGGTGGGATGGTTAAGGCGCTAACAAGCGACTTTTGCAGATTTTAAACTGACAATCACGTCAAAATGTGTAGTGTAAATGATTTGAAAAAAAAAATATGTTAAACTAGAACATATTTTTGATTAAGTTCATATTAAATAGTTTAATTAAATCGTGAAGTTGTGTCTGACACGGAGAAAACATTGATAATCACACAAAATCTATCAGGAATATTTAAACGAAACTTTTACTATCTTACAGACAATTTTACTATCTATCTTTTAGTATACGCCTTTTTTTAAGTTAAAGAATCTTTTATTTCATTTTTTCGACTAAACTTTGAGAGTTTTGGAAGCAGCGCATACGATTCCCTGGTCGCTCAAGGTCAAGTGGTGGTGGCAGGGCTTGCTGACGATTCGGACACAATCTTTACATAGTATAAAATAAATTCGCTCCCGCTGTCTGTACGCTTCGATATTTTGGATTTTTATGCAATAGATAGAGTGATTCAAGAAGTAAGGAAGGAGAAGGAAGAATTATTTATGTATAAGTAGTTTGATCTATATTGCACCAGTGCGAAGCCGGGGTGGGTTGCTAGTACATTATATACGAATGTGCCTTCTGCCCAGTCACAAAGTACGTAAGGGTCAGAACAAACCGTCATTTTTCGCACGCACACATTGACATTACGTTTATAGGCATTCTCAAGCAGTTTCAAGCAGACTTCAGTTTCGACTGTCACGTGTTGCCAAAATGAATAAATTATGTAATTAACATTACACGACAAACAAGAAAATGTTGTTATTAAAAAAATTGCAGAGAGTTCCAACCAGTGTCAATATTTATTTATTTATTTATTTATTTCCAAAATACTTAGTCTATATTACAGATGGTATTATTGCCATACAACGGAAACCTCTCAGGGTTTATCTGTGCTGGCGAATAAAATTTCATATTATCACAAACAAAACCTACAGTGAATACAGTTGCTACTGTATTGACTCTGTCACTCACTAGGGCTGCTGCTCTAGTGAGTCTGGCAAGTTACGGTAATTATTTTTGGGGATGGCAGGAGCGGTCCTTCTGTAACCTTTATATTATATGCTATAATTGAAAAAAACAGGTTTTAACCGGATTTTATCGTTGAAAGTTTTTTATATGACTGACAAAACAGCTTTTTTATTGGTGTCCGAATCATCAGTGATAAACATATCAATTCGGACACTGTGTCTAAATCGTCAGAAAGCCGGTGGTGGTTATAATTTTTGTACAAAAAAAAATCCATTCTACGCAAACTTTTGCAAACAAAAACAAGTATAAGTAATCCTACTACTAATAATAATAGCAGGATTATTCCTAAGACTTGTTTTTGTTTTTAAACAATACAATCGAAAATGATAAAACAACAATTGCAGATATTCGTTTCGTATCCCGAGGGTTTTAAAACGCATACCATTGAATACAGGTCAGTTAAAAATAGACCTTATAAAGCAGCCCAGACCAGGCTGTGTTGAAAAAAAGGCTTGAAGTCAGGCGTACCTTAATCATTAATAAGGCGTTCAGGCGGAATCACTGAATTGGTTTTATTTTTAAACTGACACGGTTAAGAATGATATTTGAATTTTGAAAAAAGAATAGGTTGCTATGTGGTTTTGCAAACATTGAATTTAAGCGAAAACTTATATTCGGGCCACGAAGTAAGAGGCCCTTTCGACACTTTGCCCTAAATTAATTGTAATAAAACACCAACGGACTATTATCCAAGTCTGCTCTATTAATGTGCACCCAAGGATAACCCCCAGTTACTTACTTCGTGATTCGGACATATCTTTTATGGCCCATTTGCACCAAAAACTTTACTAACTTTAGTTGCTAACACAGGGCTAAACTATTAATATAGACATTTTACAATTAACCCTCTTATTAGCAACTAGCTCTAGGTTTAAGTTTTTGGTGCAAGTGTGCATAACTGGGCTCCCTCATTAATTGATTTTTCACACCACCTGCTCGACAATGTCAAATTTTAAGTCATGCAAACCTAACCTAAAGTAAGTCATTCAAGAACTGAGGTCTAGCAGGGCAATAATATTGTACTGAATTTCATTATGACCCGCTGGTCAATAATGTGATTTGAATTTGGAACTTAAGGGGCTATTAAACGACTTTTACAGATTTTAAACTGACAATCACGTCAAAATGTGCAGTGTAAATGATGTATGCCAATTTATACTTACGAAGTCACTTCTAATTAGTCATTTGCCATCTCAGTTCTCAAAATATTTATTGGTTTAAAAACAACAACAACACAAACTACAACTAAAAGTCTAATAAAAATACAGTAAATTGAAAATTTATCGGGTTTACAAGGCTAAAATAAACTGTTTGTTTAGAATGAATATCTATCTAGGAATTATTAGTTAATAGTGTGCTAAAACCACTTTATCACACAATAATATAGAAATAATATTTACGTAAATACACTTAAACGTAAATATGTAACAAAAATATTCAATTACATTTTTCCTTAGCAGTTTATTCAACAAACCTATTTAGATCAGATTAACTCAAGCTAATGAAAGGGAGAAAAACCCTTTTCAGAAAAAAATGATTTTCTTGGCAAAGTTAATGAAATCTGAAACCGATCGGCTGACATGACTGAGTATCTTCAAGATAAGTTTTCTAAAGAACGTTATACAGGCTGATTTCTAATATACAGTCACCAAAAGAGATAAGTAACCAGGGGGCCAAGTCTGCTATTTTTATAATTTCGTCATTCCAACACGATCCCATTGTCATTTTGCTAAAAGTTCGTAATCTGCTAAATTCATAATGGTCGATCACTGGTCGGTCGAATTAAAAGCAATGACTGCACAATGACGTTCTAATGGTAGGTCACTGATCAAAGGAACTGTCAAAATTTTAACAGATTAGCGCCTAAGTCAGTCATTCAGTTGTCATTTTGTACGAGATTACCATTCTATATCATTTCTTTCAATGGCGTGTCAGTGGTTAACCATTGGAAAGTCATAATGACGCCATTATATTAGTAGATTACCAAACTTGTCAAAATCAACAATGATGAAATGAATGATAGACCATTCTGACACTATTGTAATAGCAGACTTGAGGCCCAGGGAAGTCGGATTTAATTGAAGTTTACATAGAAGCCGATGGACGTTTTCGACCAAGGTTATACACCCTCTGTTATTTAACTTACTGTAGGTATTTCAGTGTTGGTTCCAAAATAAAAGTTGTATTCAATTAATAGGTAGCCTAGCCTAGCATAGGTAGGTAGCCTTTATAGAAAATGAGAAGCAAGAGCTAACATAGTTACTGATCAATTAAGTACTTATATCAGTAATTTTCTTAACTTATTTAATAAAATCACTTTGCCCGCGGCTGTACTTGCGAGATTATTTTTTAAAGATCCCTATTTTTTTAATGATAATATGTAGCCTATGTTACTCGCTTATAAGGTAGCTTTCTGTAGGTGAAAGAATTCCTAAAATCGGTTCAGTATTTTTGAAGTTCATCCATTACCAACCAACATACAAGCAATCAAATCTTTTTTCTACATATAGGTATTAGTATAGATTGAATGTCATCACAAAACTGTAGACCGTAGGTAGTAGGTATTGTAGTTTAAATATTGTAGACATCATCATCTCACAAACGTATTTATAAAAACTTGAGAGGTGTCAAGGGACACCCGGATGGAACGAAGTTTCTTTCGACAACAATTTACAACAACAACAACACAACAACAACAACAAACACAACAACAAACAACAATAACACAACGAACATCAACACTTTGTTGTTGTTGTGGTTGTTGTTGTTGTTTTTGTTGTTGCTGTTGTTGTTGTTGTTGTTTATTATTATTAGTTACTAGCCTCTGCCCGCGACTTCGTACGCGGATACTGTTGCTTATGCCAGCGACAACGGGGTCGGCAAAATCGAAGATCTGAAACGTCTGATGTCGAATTCTAAGAGCCCGGGGACGGGAAAACAATGGGATGCGCGAGATGATTCGAGACGTTCAGAAAGCACAATTTTGAATCATACCTCCGATGGCGGAATATGTGGCGTAGTCAATCATAGGAGTATACGTAAATGAACTCCGTTCCTTACCAACCCAAGGAAGGTCGCCATGACCTACGGCTATATCTTGAGACACATCCGATTCTTCAGATGATATCGACATTCTGTCCAGAGAATGTCGAAGTCGATCAGAATTCATAGCTCGTTGCGCTCTTCTTCTGTCTCTTCATGCCGTACTCCAGCAATTCTTTTTCTGTCTAACTGATTATGAATATTTTGTTGTGTGCGTGTTCAGGACAATCTATACTATAATATTATAAAGCTGAAGTTTGTTTGTTTGTTTGGTTGAACGCGCTAATCTCAGGATCTACTGGTACGAATTAAAAAAATCTTCTTGTGTTGGATAGTCCATTTACCGAGGAAGGCTATAGGCTAATGCGAAGCTGGGTCGGGTCGCTAGTGTATGATAATCTCGATCAGCAGTTAGTCGTGCATCACGTTCATCATTCGGTTCAAAAGACCTGTTAGTAGATGTGCGAATACGCTGAGAACTCAAGCGTGATTCTGTATCGGTAAACGTTTCCGATTCGCGAGACAATGCATGTCGCTCACGATCAGCGGACAGTCGCGCATCACGTTCCGCAGCAGATGCGTAGATACGCTGAGAACTCAAGCGCAATTCTCTATCCGTGAACGTCTCCGACTCGCGAGACAATGTATGACGTTCACGATCAGCGGTCAGTCGCGCATCATACTCTTCACTGGGCTCTAGAGACCTGGATGTAGATGCGTAAATACGCTGAGAACGCAGGCGTGCTTCGCGATCTGAAGAGGTTTCCACGGAGCGAGTTGCAGCCTGATGTTCTCGAACAGCATCAAGTCTCTCCTGACGCTCTTCGGTGATTCTTGGGATCTTATGATCCTCAATCTTTTAGCTCCTTTGGAACATTGGGAAAGATTTGACCTCTTTCTAGGCATGGTTATAGTTTTATTGTAAAGAAAATACCTGATCAATTAAAATCTAAGTGACTGCTCCCCTGCGTTACCGGGTAGGCTACCGTGTCACGAAGATAAATGGAAAAGGAAATTAAACAGCCAAATAACATAAGCCCGAGGCATATTTATTCGAAATTTTTTTTAAAAATAAATGGGAATTTTGGCCAGTAGAGTCAAATTTTCAATGACATACCATCGTCATCAAAAATCAGTCCTAAACTGTTACCGCCTTCACCGCGTGGAGGTACTCCCAGCTTATGTTATTTTATAAGATACAGTGAAATTAGTGATAGCTTTGATTTTCACATCAGATGTTTCTGATCTTCGATTTTTATAAGTCTACAGGAAATGCCCATCAGACCGAACAACTTTTGCTAAGACGTCATTCCTATATGTGTCATGGTGTAGCTGGGCTCTTGGAGTTCCACATCAGGTATTCCAGATCTTCAGATTTATTCTCTCAGCAGAAAATGCTCATCACGTGGAACAATTCTTGCTATGGTACCATTTTTGTATCTCTTATAGTTTAGCTGGTCTGTTGCGGTTCTGCATCAGGTGTTCAAGTTTCCAAGATAAATTATAGCCTATATGTTGCCCAGACTTAATACCTATACAACAAAAGAAAAATCATTCAAATCCGCCCAGTAGTTCCGAAGATTAGCGTGTACAAACAAACAGACAAACAGACAGATTTTTTTTTTGGATTCGTGTTCTATTACTGTTCCTAAACCCCCCTCAATTATTTTTTTTTTAATATATTCAATGTACAGACACAGTTTTGTTACTGTTTTATTATATGTATATTTTTGCTATGGTACCATTTTTGTATCTCTTATAGTTGAGCTGGTCTGTTGCGGTTCTGCATCAGGTGTTCAAGTTTCCAAGATAAATTATAGCCTATATGTTGCCCAGACTTAATACCTTTAAAACAAAAGAAAAATCATTCAAATCCGCCCAGTAGTTCCGAAGATTAGCGTGTACAAACAAACAGACAAACAGACAGAATTTTTTTTTTGGATTCGTGTTCTATTACTGTTCCTAAACCCCCCTCAATTTTTTTTTTTTAAATATATTCAATGTACAGACACAGTTTTGTTACTGTTTTATTATATGTATAGATATATGTTGCCCAGACTTAATACCTATACAACAAAAGAAAAATCATTCAAATCCGCCCAGTAGTTCCGTAGATTAGCGTGTACAAACAAACAGACAAACAGATAAACAGACAAACAGACAGATTTTTTTTTTTGGATTCGTGTTCTATTACTGTTCCTAAACCCCCCTCAATTTTTTTTTTTTAATATATTCAATGTACAGACACAGTTTTGTTACTGTTTTATTATATGTATAGATTATTATTGACTTATTATTATTTACAATTAATAACTGGCTGGACAGAGAAACGCGCACGCCGCACGGCTTACAACTATAGCAAAAAGTGTCGTTACATTTTTTCCGTCTAGCACCCTTTTGCAACGCCCGATAAGGAATTACGTTCCAACAGCTTCTTACTTTACCGGTACTTATAACAATTTTTTTTTTGTTTGTCTATCTGTCTGTTTGTTTCGGTTAATCTCCGAAACGGCTAGTCCGCATATTAAAATCCCGCATATTGCCAATATTCCGGCAATCGGAGTCGCGCATATAAGCTATACTTCTTGAAGTATCACTATATTTTTCCAAATTTTATATTCCATTAGCATTTTAACTAAAAAGCAAAAAGGTTCACAATTGTGTTTTAAATTGCAAAGGGCACTTACTGATGTCAATTAACGTCGGTTAAATTTGATTTTGGAAGGGTAACCAGGGGACCGGAACGAACGCTCTCAGTAAAGTAACGGAAATTCGATTCCTTTTTTAAATTGAAAATACTCGTTTATAATATTTACTGGCTTCTGCCCTCGATTTCGTCTGCAAAGACTTCATTATTAAGCTAAAGTCATAAATTATATACTATCTCACTAGTACACAAAAACGGAATAAAAATTATCCTATAAAAATCAATATTTATTATAACTATCATCATCAGTCGAAAGACGTCCACTGATGAACATAGGCCTCCCCCAAAGAACGTCACTATAGTTATATTATGTGCGCCAAATTTCACCCAAATCTGTTCAGGCTTTTGAGCGTAAAAAAGTACCAAACATCTATACATCTATCTATCCATAAAATAAAATAAAAATAATTTCAGGTAAAGACCCATATTCAATACAACAAAAAACATTAATTATTAATTGGTCATCTTTAATTTTTATGTATGAAATTTATTACATTCACGTACACACGTACACGTACACACACACGTACGTGTACACATATTCTTCTTCCATCCCGTCCTGTCAACTATAAGTATATTGTTATACCTATAATATTATATTATTGACTTCCTTCTCTTTCATCTTATTCTTCACTCATTCTGTCCATCTTGTCTTCGGCCTTCCTCTTCCTCTATCTCTTTTAGCCACATGCGTCTTATCATTCTTCACTGTCAAACTATCCATCATCGAACTATCAATCTATCTATCTATCCATCCTCACAAGCTTTTGCTCAGTGTGTTGTCGATTTCACACTATAATTTATTGTAAGCCCAGGTTTCTTCACCATGTTCTCCATCACCTATGTCAGTGGTATCCAAGATAAAGTACAAGAAAAGACATAATATTATGAATATAAAAAGGTAAAGTAGTACATGCCGACCTCACTACATAAACAAGCAGTACAATTCAAAAATTGTTGAAAAATCTTGTATGTATACAATCCTCTCATTACACAGTATAATCGAGACCTTACTCCTTAAAAAAGTAAGAAAAACTCTGGCCTTGATGTTCAACGACAAAGTTAATACCTACTTCAAAATAATTACAGCCATTAACATCCAGAATTATAATAATGAGCGACTCAGCGGAATGTTCTAATAAATCAGAATTTCCTGTCAACAATTTTGTATTAGCAAAGATTTCGGACTAAGTTCACCGTGTGCTGGGAATAATTTACCGGGTAACAAATGCGTGGGATGTAACTAACTGGCTATGTAGTAGGCGAGCTAAGAGAAAATTATCGACGGTACACTGGTTGTGTGTGGATATGTGAGCATATATGTTTGTTAACGCACCCACGATACATCCTTAAATAATGATAGTCCCTTTGCTGCCGTCCCCCAACGGCACTCTAAGCCGAGGGTCGTACTCCACAGAGGATGCCCTTAGCGTGTAAGTAGTCGCTTAGTTTATAAGTATTCTGCCCTGGCTGGAGGCCTTAAAATCACTAAGACACCACAGAAAAGTTCGGTTAAGCAACCAACAACCTCCTAGGTTGACCTGCGAGATGACATACCCAAAATAAAACCACGTTACAGGAGAAATTCCTATTGATGGGAACTAGATTAGTTATATAATAATAATAATAATAATAATATGTGGGGACATTTCCACACACGGCCATCTGACCCCAAACTAGGGAGACCCTGTACTATGGGTGTCAGACAGCTGATATACATACACAAATACATTTTTTTTTTTTGTAAATACATACATATATAGATAAACAACACCCAGACACAAGGCAAACACAAGTGCTCATCACACAAATGTTTTACCCTGGGCGGGAATCGAACCCGCAACACGCTGCGCAGCAGTCGATCGCTCAGCCACCGCGCCAACCGTGTCGTCTAATACAACCAGTAACGCAATACACGAGTTGCGTCATACTCAGCGATACAAGAAGAAGGACATTTGGAGGTTACTACAATAACCAAGGCCAGGCTGGTCTTCCGTGCCAACGAATCAGCTAAAGATCGTACCGGAATTCCATCGAGTCATCATTATCACAAAGTTAAGTGTCTTCCTTTGTTCCGTTCTACCTACCAAAGTACAGCCAATTTCCAAATTCCATATTCCATACGTAATCCATTCTAAATTCCTGTTCCAAACGCCTTTATTTGTGCTATATTCTTAATTTTATAGGTTTTAACATGCTAAATAAGTGTAAAGGTAAATAAAAGTACCTACATAGACCGTCCACTAAAAAATAATATTTAAATTATCTTTCCATATTCGAATCCTTGTTCTTAAATTCATTTTCAAAATTACGTACTCATAAGTAAAAATAATCATAGTTCTAATTGTCATACTCCTACATCGATATATTCGGTATTTTCCCTATATTTAAACCGATTTGCCGAAATTTTCAGCCGTTATCCTGTTGGCAAACTCTCTTGATTGAGTATGCAGCCATCATTGCCCGTCTGCTGAGCGAGGCACTGCAGCCAGCCGAGTCCAGTTTCCCAGGAATTTCCACCGAAGGAGGAGCGTGAGAATATCATTTTTTTTTATTCCTTTTTAAATCCGTTCAAACATTGTCGCTATATTCAATTCTACTAGTCTTAAGTATAATACTAAAGTTATACGCTTGACTTATTTAATTTACTTTTCAAAATGACGCATGAGGGTGGCGATAAATCCTCTGCCAAGGTGTCTTTAAGAGAATTACTAGTAAAACGTAGTTCGATTAAAGGACAAATTACAAAATTTAAAAACTATTTAGAAAAAATTTGTAAATTACCTGAGTTATCAAATATAGAACTTGCGGAATTGAGTTTAAGATTAACTAAGTTTCAAGGATTGTCGACAAGGTTTGACGACTTGCAGACAGAGGTTGAAGTTCTCAATGAGTTTTTCTTAAATAAACTCCATTCTTGTGCGTAAACAAGAAATTTTTCTATTGTGGCCAATAAGATCATTTTCTACCTAGCCTTTTCCCTACAATGTTGGGGTCGGTGTCGTGTTACTCAATAACTGAGTTGTGGAGATCAGACAAGCAGTCGCTCCATGTAAAACACTGGTATTCTGCGTACTGGTATATTGCGTCGGTAGCATGACAAATGACAACTGCAGTAAACAGTTGTTATTGTAACCACTTTGTTGCCTCTAATGTCATCCATAGGTGCAGCCCAGACGACAGACTATTCGTGACGCACTTTTTAGTCTGTGAAAATAGAACCTATGCAATTATATGCAGTAACGCACACGACGCGCAAAAAGTCCGGCGCACAAAAAATTCTCTATTTCTTTTTCTGTACTTCATGTACAAAATAATACTTCGCGATCTCTGCACGATTTCCATAGCGTCTACGTCCCTACAGCTCTGCCGACAGAATGATCGAAGATGTGCGTCGTGTGCGTTGAGTCTGTGAAAAATCCGCGACCTACTTTTTGCGCGCCATGCAGACTTTTTGTGCGCCGCAGACTCGATCGCACAAAAAGTGTGCCGTCTGTGCTGCACCTTAAGCCTACGGAATAGAAGTCAAAATCGGTTGAAGGGACTGTAAAAAAGGTTTGTGTTTATGTCTAATCTTATTGTGAACAGGGTATAGGTTAGATTGGAAGCCGACCACAGCATAGTTGAGAAACGGCTAAGCAGATGATCATTATAAACATAAACTTTTTTCCATTGCATGGAAGCCTAAAGTACACTCAAACATATACGCACACACTTTTTAAAGTACAACTTTACTTACTCACATTTTGCTAGACGCTGCGCCTTAAGGGGCTACTAAACGACTTTTACAGATTTTAAACTGACAATCACGTCAAAATGTGCAGTGTAATTGATTTGAAAAAAATATATGTTAAACTAGAACATTCTCTTAATCATTTAGTAAGTGAATATTTTTAATTATATTCATATTATATAGTTTAATTAACACGTGAAGTTGTGTCTGACGCGGACAAAACATTGACAATCACACAAAATCTACCAGGTATACGAAACTTACACCATCTTACAGACAATTTTATTATCAATCTTTTAGTACACGCCCTTTTTTTAACCCCCGACGAAAAAGAGGGGTGTTATAAGTTTGACGTGTCTGTGTGTCTGTGTGTCTGTCTGTGGCACTGTAGCTCTTTAACGGGTGAACCGATTTGAATGCGGTTTTTTTTATTTGAAAGTAGATTCTCTAGCGATGGTTCTTAGACATGTTTCATCAAAATCGGTTCAGCAGTTTTAAAGTTATCAGCTCTTTTGTTTGGTGCGGTAGGGATCTTAGACGCATACCGGATGTTTACTTTACTTTCAAACATATTATTATAGGTGACCACACTGACCACACAAAACCAAACTAAATTACATTTAAAAAAATTAAAATAAAAATTAAATTAAAAATTTTAAAAAACCCCCAACGCAAAACATAAAAGCGATTATGTAAAAAGTAAAAAATAATACTTTTGTTGAGCCATCAAATGTTTGTTCGTTGAAATGGCGCTATAATGTCGCGGCGGGGTACCGCTAAGTTTAAAGCAATAACTAAATATCTAAAATAGCGAACTGATGGTAACTAGATTTGCAACAAGATTAACAACTAGATTAGCAACAAAAATTTGATAATATCGAAGCAAATTGGTCGGAAATGCTGGTAAATTAATAGACAGTGAATGAAATTGAGGGACTGACTTACTTAAGCGGTACCCCGCCGCGACATTATAGCGCCATTTCAACGAACAAACATTTGATGGCTCAACAAAAGTATTATTTTTTACTTTTTACATAATCGCTTTTATGTTTTGCGTTGGGGGTTTTTTTTAATTTTTAATTTAATTTTTAATTTTGAAAGAATACCACTGTTATTTAATTTTTTCGACTAAACTTTGAGAGTTTTGGACGCAGAACTGATGCAGAACGGACGCAGTCTGCGTCCAATACTCTCAAAATTTAGTCGAAAAAATTTAATAAAACTAGTATTCTTTCAAAATTAAAAAAAAGGCGTATACTAAAAGATAGATAGTAAAATTGTCTGTAAGATGGTGTAAGTTTCGTTTAATTATACCTGGTAGATTTTGTGTGATTGTCAATGTTTTGTCCGCGTCAGACACAACTTCACGTGTTAATTAAACTATATAATATGAATATAATTAAAAATATTCACTTACTAAATGATTAAGAGAATGTTCTAGTTTAACATATATTTTTTTCAAATCATTTACACTGCACATTTTGACGTGATTGTCAGTTCAAAATCTGTAAAAGTCGTTAAACAGCCCCTTAATACACAGGCCTCCTAAGAGGCAAGAAGGCTGGGTATCGTTTTTGTTTTTATATGTTCATGTAGAAACTGGTTTATTTGTTTATATCTACCACTGTGTTGAGCATGTGTTTATGTATTACTTTGGATAAATAAATACTTCTTTTTTGTATAAACATTTTAGCGATCGGTACATAGAGGGGGTTAGCTGAGACTTCGAGTGTCAGACGCATAAGGCATAAACATCAGACGACGTTACCGTAAGACTTATTGTTCATGTGTGCGTGAGACTGGTACTGATACGAGCTCACATGTTCACACATCAATTCTCGTGAATACCTTGGTACTCAATATTCAATATATTTCATATTCAATTATTATATTATTAACTAGGCAATTATTTTATTACGAATTATTATTTTACTAGCTTCTGCCCGCGACTTCGTCCGCGTGAATGTCGGTTATCGCGGATGCACAAAAGTTGCGGAATAAAAAGAACCCATGTCCTTTCCAAGGGTTTAAGCTATCTTCATACCAAATTTCATCAAAATCGGTTTAGCCGTTTCATCGTGAAAGCGTAACAGACAGAGTTACTTTCGCATTTATAATATTAGTATGGATTATTAATTATTATTACCTTCGTGGTAGGTACTTATTTGTTTTATGTTTTTTATTCTGACCTTTTGCTAGGGACTTTTACGCACAGCGTATGCCAGTACTATCGTACCCTTATCCAAATACATTACAACATATTAACCTGCAATATTTGGGCCATGAATTTGAATAGAACCTTCGCTTATTTGGCTGGGATAATATTTGGTGGAATATGCTGATCCTACGTGCAATAGTAGCAACCAATTATTATTTTTACAAAATTTTTGTTTAAAGGAAAAGTAGAGTAGTAGAGTATAAATAAATTGTAGGTAGGTACACTGATATTTCTTCACGTAAGATTCAATGCAGCCTGTTCCTTTGCTGTCTTCCCATAGCGATGCCTTAAGCCGAGGACCGTACCCCACAGGGAGTGCCCTTAGCGTGTGGTTTTTTTTATTGCCTCGGTTGGAGGCCGGTTGAGCAGCCGACAACCCCCTAGACTGACCTGCGAGATACCACACCGAAAAAATATATCTGTTTCATTACAGATCCCATAAAATAGTGCGCGAGCCTCTTACTATTAATCAGACCAAAATCCAGTTATACAAAACGGCCCGTATTAGCACTACTAATTGGAAGTTAAAAATATAACCCTGGCTATTGCAAGCGGAACTAAATAAGTTCCGATCACACTAATGTAGTCTAAGAGGCACTAGTTATAGTATAGGAGTTAAGACGTTCTGCTTCAGTGACCGCGTCATAATCAGTGAGGGGTGCGAGCGAGTAACTAGGTCGCAGGGGTGGCGCGTTAAGAAAAAATATTCACAGAATATAATGAACAAAAATACATTGTACTATCGACCAGCCCTGGCTTCGCTCGGGTAGCAGAGCATGTCCATCTACATAGCTCCCAGCCGGCATGATTTTTCGGCCACCTTCAACAATCAGCGTCATATTTGCAGCCAATTTACACAAAACCTTTCTCAAGAATCGATCTGTCTATTGGTATAAACCACAGATAGATAGACTGACAGACGCGGCGGGGGACTTTGTTTTACAATATGTAGTGCGCGTGTGTGTGTATAATGTGTGTGAGCTTTTGCGTAGACTTCTAAATTAAGCAAAAGTTTTAAGTTACCCCACGGAAACGAAGTAATACAAAATCGGGATAAAAATTATCCTATGTGTGAAGCTAGATCTGCCTAGACATTTCCCAAATATATACTCAATACTCAATACTCAATTCTTTATTGCATTCCACAATGTAGGCTTAGGTGGTAAACATTTGCCAAAAGAAACAATTATGGACCCTGTCGGGCACAGCAAAAGAAAGATATTTGGATACGAGGATTAATCGTTCAAAAATCTTATAATCTAACTTATCTTAAACACATTTTTGTTAATTTTATACTTCTACTAATTTTAAGGATTAAGGTAGTGTCGCCGAAGATGGCCCGGCTCCTAGGATAGCCCACATTTAAAAAAATACAGTTATGATTATTCGAAACATTTGAAATTTCGTGGGTGTATGCTATTGGTACTATCACGGAATAATAAAAACAAGAGGAAGTGCCCTTAGTCTTACTTAATACTGGATCCAGTGTCGCCAAACTCACACATTTGCAAATTAAAATGTACTTGCAATACACAGAAAACGATGATATAATTGGCTACAAATTATGAACGCAACTTTGGCAAAAAGCTTATTTTATTGTTGTTCGAAATTAAATCGTATCACAACTGACGAACGTTGCTATTATTTTACATGACAAAATCACTAAAGAGATTTTTTCCATCTAACAATCCAGTTCGAGCAATGTCCAACGAGTTCAGCTATTCGACGCTAGAGAGCGCTGTTACCAAATTACTTAACATGACATCTATTGTAACTATGAATAGATGTCATTTTCGCATGCAACTGTTAATTATTTTGCTATTCAATGAGAGATGTGGTCAAGTTATCGATAATTTGTACAATGTAATAAATATATTAATCTTTTTAATGTACGTAATGGATCAAAAATGATGATTAACTAATGATGTATTGACATATTTTTCTGCGATATCTTTCATTGAGTCCGTAATATGATTGTATGTAGGAAATTGATTGACATCCCAATGAAATGACGCATTATTTTAGGCATGACAATATCTTTTCTAAATATGTGACAGTCTTTTAAAAACATAATTGACATCTCAATTCTTGTATATGAAAATAAACTATATACATGTATATAGAATATTTATAGGCCTACGTCTAACCGCGAATGAATGACTTTTTGCCAGAATATAGGTATAAGGTTTTTAAAACTCATTCTTTCAAACTCGTACTTTTATTTATTAAAAATAAAGTTAGGTACTTTAAAAACATGTTATTGTTATTGTGTAATTGTTTTGTCGACACGAACTATTTGCATTAATGTGTCCCATCCCTAAACGAGTAGCGTCGAAGTTTCTAGAATTTATGCCACGTAAAACGATTACAGTCAAGACAGCGAGCAAGCTAATTTAGACTTTAGTGAATGGACATAAGGTAGTTTTTAGTTCGCATCAAAGCAAAAATAAGGTATTGTCAATAAAAATCGATTATATTGAAATATATGAAAGTTTTATACTTTTTGGTGTTAAGATATACCTCTGCAAGAAACATTCTTTGACCTGCTATCTTTTTTGAATGTAAAAATTGCACAATAAGGCATGGTTGTATTTTTTTTCCTAACGTGCGATATTGTGCGATATGTCACGTCGCAGCAAGTAGTTGATTGCGACTGAACCAATGTTGATCATTTCCACATAATTGTGCCACACGTTCGATGGCTGCGTGGCACTTCCACTTGTTTTTATTATTCCGTGGGTACTATAGACAATAGTGCAAGTGTGTTTCATTACCGGCGCGTCGCCATTTTGGAGACTGATGGCAGTTTGCTTGGTCATGTCAAGACGATACACTTTTTATTACCTGCATTATCTAAATCCTTTTGAAAATTAACGAATTTAAAACAAATCTCTTTGCTCTAAAATGTGAAAATTCATATTTAATCTATTTATAAGCGAATCACAGGTGAGTGTTATTATTTTATTTCCTTTTTTTGTATTTTTACGAGATTATACTCAACCCGGGTGTAATTTCCTATCATGGCCCATAGTATAATTCCCTTAATGAAAGACATCAAAAAAATAAATTTTAGAAAAAAAATCTGATTTATTTTTATTTTTGGTAAGTTACTTTCAATATTGATCTCGAAGTTAAATTTTATTTTATTTAGTGGTTTGTTTTTATTTTATAGTTGATTTTCATTTTGATAGATTTAAGATAGCCCACATTTAAATTTTTGGTTGATTTTTTTACCTTTTATGAATAATGTTATGGGAAGTATGTGTTTTTATTTCGATGTTTTATGTTAAAAGTGTTTAAGAGTTTATAATGCATATACTTTCATTAATATTTTTCGGGCCATCTTCAGCGACCAGCTTCCCAAGATAGCCCAATAACAAGTTTCTAAAAAGTGTTTACATTTGTGTTAAAATGCCAAAAACTGTACTACTTTTTTAGATAACTTGTTTCTCAAATAAATATATTACAACTTCCATTATCATTTTTCCTTACTTTACTTATCTGCAAGATTTTACGAGGTTTTGAAATTAAGCGGGCCTTCATTGGCGCCTGTACCTTATTCGGTTTTATTATTGGATTTTTAGGATATATGTTGGGGTCAGCTTCCAGTCTAACCGAATGCAGCTGAATACCAGTGTTTTACATGGAGCGACTGCCTTTTGGACCTCCACAACCCAGTTACTGGGTAACTTGATACTCCTTGGTAAGACTGGTTGTCAGACTTTCTGGCTTCTGACTACCCATAACGACTGCCAAAGATCTACGAATGACAGCCGGGAGCAACGGCTTTACGTGCTTTCCGAGGCACGGAGGGAACTCGGCATGAAATGGACGGTCACCCATCCACAGACCGACCGCGGTAAGCGTAGCTTAACTTTTGACCGATTGATCTGTCCGGCTATTTCTTAGCCTTGAGCTCCTCAACATTAAATCAACATCTATAGGTATATGTGCCAAACAGCGTATTCTTTTCAGCCGTTTAAGCTTCAAAGCGTAACATACAACTCGACCAAGCTAAAGGACAATGCCAAGAATTGGCCGCCACCGTCCACCTTTTGAAGGATAATAAAAAAATATAACTTTTTAAAATAGGAATTATCCGATTAATGCTACCTACCCAAATAAGTCTACGTAATCACGACCAATAAATAAGTAATTTAACTTATTATCAACACGACAGCCATTTTAACGTGTAGGTTAGGGTTGCCATTATTTGGACAATTTATGTCAATTCATTTATTTAATAAATCTAATCGATTACGGATTAATAGGGGACATTACTGCAATGTTCTGGCACCAGAGTGCAGCATTAGCATAGTCCGTAAACAGTTTATCGACAAGTCGTTCAAAGCGTGAAATTCTGCCTTTAATTGAGTTCAATATTGGAAAGTGTGTTATATTATACAATAATGTATCAGTGCTGTGTATTTTGATGAAGAAATGAAGGGAATTATTCATTTTCAAAAGAAGAAAATGTTCGAAAACTTTGGGAAGCAGCTAAAAATCACTCTAAAATATGTTCAGGTTAAGTATTCAGGTTAGATAGTCGCATTTACAGAATAACGTTCACATTTATCATGTAAGACAACCAAATATTATTTTATTCTAAGCATAACCTAGAATCCACTTTCAAATGGTCGTAGAACGCCTTAATATGGTTAAAGTACAGTTAGGTAAGTAAGATTAATTAAAACTTTGATAATATTTTCACAAAATACCTAGATATTACAATTAATAACGTATTATAACAAGAATACGAGGTTATGATTTACGGAATGTGCTAGTGGCGCCCTCTGCGCCGAGTTTCGCGTAATGTTCCCTATTAATGATAATCCTCTTATCTGTAACGAAATCTCCAGGAGATTCGCGTCAATTGTTAAACTATTGTGTCTGTTAATTAGACAGTTAAGCTCATATATAATACATTGGCTTAAAACAAAAATAACAAAAAAAAATCTTGAATTCTAAAACCCGACAGTAAATTACATACAATAGAATGGCATTAAATACACTACTTGAGTACCTATTTTATGCCTATAACTTCAGGAAGCGCTTATAAAGTTGCAAAACATATGTTCGAGTTTTTTAAACTGATTTTATGTATTACTATGGTTAGCAAAAAGTTTTTCTGCTGTCACGGACATTTTAAGTTTCTGAACGAAACATACTCGACTTTACACTTTAAATAACAGAACAATTATGCATCAATTACACCTCAGACTACAGATCCAATAGTTTACACATACATAAACATAGAATGGTAAAATCACTGTATTCTTTATGGCTTTACCGTGGTTTGAAAAAAAATAAATTAAACGAGACCAAAAATCAATACAACTAATCGATTATTTTTCAAAATATGGCAACATTATCCTTTGACGGGTGATGACGTATTGTATTCTTTTTGTATTTGATTTGACAATCAACTCAATTCAATAAGCGCGCTCACTATTTTACACTTTGATTTGTATTTTATTTAAAGAGAATAGAATATTGTGGTGTATTGTAGTTTTCTTTTGCCGTGGTTTGCGCAGGCGTGGCGTCGCAGGGATTAACAGGCGCTAGTAACAATCGCTGTGCGAATTGTAGAGTAGATATGAGGCGCTTGCGATCTCATCAATTAGAAATTGTTGAAGTTCGATCTATTATACAGCGATGGGTTCTTCCACAACAGGTAAGCTTACACTACTACATTACTCATCTACATTAATCCTTTAGAAAACTATGATAACATAACAACAGCCAGTACCTATAATAATAATAGTATAGTCAGGAGCCTAAGACTACCCACTGACCGAGGTTTCTCTCTCAGGAGTCCTGACCACCGGTAGCTTGGACCCTGTTCGCCATACCGGTGGGCTACTAATTTTTATATTTTTAAATGTTTTTATTTTTATATGAATATTTAAAAATGTATTATAATATGTATGTAAAATAAATAAATGGAATAGTATTATGTGGGGACATTTTCACACATGGCCATCTGACCCCAAACTAGGGAGACCCTGTACTATGGGTGTCTGACAGCTGATGTACATACACAAATACATTTTAAGTACATACATATGCAAGCTTTTAGTAATTAATAATAGTAATGTCACTTATTATGAAATGTTCTTAGTAAAAATTATTTTTGAATAGCTAAATACTTCAAGAAACTAACAAAATCTTACGGCATAAATAATTATAACCCTTTTTATGCTACCCATTTCATTATTTCTCACCATTTATTGTGAAATTAATATGAAATAATCAATTGCATTTTCAGGTGCATATTTCTAGCAATGACTTTGCCATTCATATTGGACTGAAGCATGGAATGAAATAAGACGTTCATCAGAAAGTGTCTCACCTTCTACTGCTCGACTCATTTGTGTTTGCTGTGGTCGCTCATTACATAGACTAAGAAATCACCTGCTGTCTCAGGATTCTCCACGAGGAAATCAAATAAGGGAAACATTTCTAGACAAATTGCTCCACGTCAGGTAAGGTTTCAAATAAATAGTTTTTATATTTCAGTTTATGGTGTGAAATATTTAGATTTATAACTTCATTCAATCATTCAATGGTCTTGCCTGCAGTGCTCTTATTTACTAGATTTATGGCTAAATACTCAACAAAGTGACTGTGGCAGTACAAGACTTAACGGCATCTTAACATTGAATAGCGTTTGAGTATTTGGCCATAAGATATATAGCTTCATTCCCCCCCCTGGACAAACATTATTAAAAAATAAATAAATAAAAGTACACATCTTAAGCTGACTGGTAGCTGCACCTAAAAAACAGAAGATAATATAATAATTACTATATTTTAGTTGCTGAGCTCATCTCGCATCTGCCACCCTTGCCGGCAGAGAAGTGACAGAGCAATTTCACGTTCACATTCTATCAGTTCTTATTCAGTTCTTTATTGAAGAAAGGAATTTAAATAGAGTAAGAGTTCATTTTTCAAGTATTGAAGTCATAACAAAGAATGTAAGTGAATTTCCACGGTTAACTGAAAGTGATTTGATCTTGTGTGCATGTGGGACATATCAATTAAAACAAGCCAGGTCTTATTGGAGAGCATATTAGATTAAATGGATGTTATCGTATAAGGTTTCTAATGATAGGAGCACCAGTATTTTGGAAGGTTCACTTTTTGAAAATGATTGTTCGTTATTAAGGGCCCGTATCCAAAAAAGGCATATCAGCCGAAAGACATACTTTGTATATATTTTAACAAGGATTAATGCCACTGGAACTGCAGCCATTTATCAGTACTGCTGTAGGATGCTGTGCCCACGTTATGTCTGTTGTCTGGTATCTTGGGTGGGCACGGCATCAAACCAATATAGTTCCCCCAGCACAGTTTTTAGACAGTGTGTTGGTGGTATATGATGCCGATGATAGTACAGAATAAAGGTAGGTAGGCTAGGTAGGTAGTCTAGGTACGTAGTCTGGGTAGGTAGGCTAGGTAGGCAGGCTAGATAGGCAGGCTAGGTAACCAGGCTAGGCAGGTAGGTAGGGTAGAGGTAGGTAAAAAAAAGGACAGGACGTCTATTAGATCAATTAGTAGTTAAATAATTTATCAAGAGTCCCCATCGATCCTACGTGTGCTACTCGTAAAATATATTCAAGGTCAAATGATTATCAATTAGACGAATAATTTTCCCAAAATACCGAAAACATACACCGCAATCATCAATTCCAAAACTACTATTTTTATTTGAAACAATATACGAGTACAGGACCACAATAGATCGTGGCCTACCGGGGAAACCACGTTAAAAAAAACGCGCCAGGTACCTACACTACCTCACGGGTGGCGCGGAAACGTGTGCAAATTATGAAGAACTTTTTCAACTTTTTGCATCGTTATATCTCTAAAATAGTAATTCTTAGGAAAAAAGTGAGATCAATGTTTAATAGATAATTGCATGATAAACAATTTTACTCTCACCAATTTTTATTATAATACATAAGCACCGTCCCATATCTTCCCGTGGGTGTCGTAAGAGGCGACTAAGGGACAAACCATAGAATGGGCAGCAGCGTTCTCTGTGCCTATGTAACAACCATACTGCGATCGCCAACCCGCCTGCCAAGCGTTGCAATTATGGCAACCATCCCCCCCCCCAAATAAAGGTTGTGGGGATCCGCTGGATGCGAGTCGCCCGGGACCGGTAATTGTGGCGACACTTGGGGGAGGCCTATGTCCAGCAATGGACGTCTTTCGGCTGAAATGATGATGATGAAACTGAAAAACGCAACATTTGACCTTGAATATATTTTTATGCACATGTCGGACCTGACAAATTATTGGTAATGGTGTTCCCAACGTTCACTAATTTTCTGCTTTATTCAAAGGTAATTAATGTAATTTTACTCCTTTTTCAGAAACTAACTTGACTAGTACTAACCTATAATCAATGTCATTACAGTTTTTAATACCGTGATGCATCTACAACAAAGTTAGTAAATTCTACGACTTGAGACTGTTCAGCCACGACTTGTAAAAAAAACCTAACTAGAGCCCTTTTAAAACTATCCTACGAGGACACAAAAACTCTTTTACTTCAAAATGGAGACTTATTTTCTAAACTGACAAGTTCTAGGAAGTGTTCATAACAATGTATACTATTATTCCATAAGCTACTTATCAGTGGCCACTGTGGGCCAGGATTGTTCTAGTAAATGGGCATTGTCTTTTGCACCTCGTGTCAATTCACACCGCATTCCAGCGAGGTGCAAACTCAGCTTGGTGGAGTTGTAATTATATCCATTCATTCTCACAAACTGTTTCGTTTATAATAATAAATAGGATAGGATTCATGAATAAAAGAACTGCACAACTGTCTATTTCAATTAGCCTGTATTCCAGCCAGATATAGACCTCTCCGATCGATCCTCGGCTATTTACGTTCAGCTATAACCAGCCAGGCTACCACCCCGTAATCTGACTGTTACATGAAACTGTAGGGACTTCAAAAGAAACTTTGACCGCTGAGTTTGTTCGTCTCCCTTCTCAGTTGGTTAGGCAACACCGAACTAATAAAGTTGGGTGGTATATAAGTGTACTTTTAAACCCATTAACTAAATAATTGTTGAATAATAATTTACCAATGGGGAAGAAAGATTCTCGAGTGCGACCACGAACCGAAAGACGAGGCCTCCCACCAGATGGACCGATGACAACTCCAAGGTCGCGGGTAACCGGCAGATGAAAGCGGCAGATGAAATGCCTCAACGTTGTTCAACAGTGGACGTCTTCCAGCTGAACATGATGACGATGATCATGACTAAATTATTATCACTATCATTTATGTTTATTCCACTAAAAAATACAACTTCAACAGATATCGATTCTTTGATTAATATGGTCGGTCCATTTCCACTTTAGCCTTTTTCATTCACCTTATGCTGGTTGAAGTGAGCCTAAGATAAGCTAGCGCTGATGCTAGGTATTAACAGCTCACCTCGATATATTTCACCGAGAAACATTGTGTTCCTTGCCACTCGTAATTTTATTATTCTTATATCGACTACTTTATTCTATCAGATCACCTCAAGCGATGGGGTAACCAGTGTCACCCCTACTTTGGTCACGCAACACGGTAATCAGTTACAAATCTCTTTTAATCTGATTAGGCACCGTCCGGCGTTTGTTCTTTGTGGGTGACTACTGCATTGTCTTGGTTTGCCTCGACATAGCGTGATGTTGTAAACTATGTATATCTCTATCTTTGGAGACACGGTGTACTTAGCAAACATGGCGTGTGGTGCTGGCCGCGAATATCACTACACCGTTTCACCCGTGGGTGTCGTAGAAGGCGACTGAGGAATATTGACCAGAGGATGGGCAGCAGCGTTCTTCTGAGTACCTTAACACCTACTGCGATCGCCAACATGGCCTTTGCCAAGGCCAAGCATGGCGATTACGGCTGAACCCCTTAGGGGAGACCTATGCCCAGCAGTGGGAATTTTAACGTTGACATGATGATGATGATGAATATTTTCCATGGTCTTCAATAGTGGCTGGGGCCCTATATATACTTGGGGCCGAAGGCTGCAGCCATGAAAGCCCTTATATTGATCCGGCCCTGTTGCGATGGTCAATCGGCCAGTCAAGCGAAAGAGTCATAGGGTTTTTCATTAGAAATTTCGCAGTAGTAGCTCATTGGTAGTTGGTGGTATAACACTGCCGTGTCTCGGAAAGCACATAAAGCCGTTAGTCTTGTGCCTGATTTCTCACCGGTCTGTCGGATTGGAGTTCCATAAGACTATGAGAGTGAGGAAAGAGAGAGTGCACCTGTGGTTAGCACATACTCCATTAACATTGACCGCCGTGACGTGGAGAATAATATTATTATTAGTTTTGTGTTATTTTTTAATGTTAAAATAGACTTGCGTTTGGCCGCAACTCGCTTGATCTTAAGTGATGATGCGACCTAAGGTGGACACGCTTGCCTAGGATAAACCAGTTCACTCATGCCTTGAAGATACCTTAGATTATACTTATCGGGGAACAGAGAGGCGGGCAGTGAATTCCACAGAATATAATTGATAGGGATGAATGATAGGTCTAACAATCGAAGTTTGATTGTATAGTTTAAAGGATATTTTTGAAACGAAATAATCTTTAGAGTACATGATTTAGTTTTAATACAGAGGCAAATAAAGAACGCGGCAACGTATAAAGGTCATTTCAGAAACTTTAATAGATACAACTAATATACACCGTTGGAAGCTTAGAAATAAGGTACAAAATCGAATACGTCATAAACGATGACTTTTACGATGAAGCTCTTTCGTGATCCTGAGTATTCATTATAAAGAAATAGGTTTCCTTAAAACGCGGTATAATCCATGAAATTAGTGTCATTTGTAAGAATGTTTCCTTCTCCGGAAGCAAGTCATGATAGTTTTGAACACGCGATCTTGTGAACTGAAATCCCAGAGTCGCCAGAGCTGCGGTATTTTAGCTTGTCTGAAATTTTTAGAATAGAAAAAAGACCTAAGAAGGTATGCATACTTGCTAGCTTCAGTGCCGGTCCCTGTTAAGGTATCCGCAGTGCAATTCTGTAAGAAATCACCTGCGAATTCGATGTTATCTCATTTCTGATTTTACTTACTTGAAGTGAAGAGTATTTGGTATTCGCTAAAATAATTACGTATAAAAACATAGTTCGCTTTACCTATATTCTCACTTAGTGGCGCTTGCGTAGTTTTTATCGAGTTATTACCATTCACCGCGGATTAAGGAGTGAGCACTGAAGTGACTGTTTTTACAGAATAGCATTGCAGGTACTCTTGCAGCTTCAACTGTATACCCCTTAAGCATGATAAACATTAGAAAAGGGGGGGAACCAGTTGGTTTCTCAGTTCGTACAAAAGATAGCTTATTCAATTATATTCCAGTGTGAAGGCTATGGTTTTTAAACTTTGTTTGTTATTGCCGGATACTTTAAAATTCTGGCTTTTAAATTGACTGGCTGAAGTTATGGTCCACAAACAGAGCTACTTTCGCAACGCAAATATTATTAGTTTGGATATTTAACCTTCTTCTTCTTCGTATCGCTGGCACGAGAGTCTTTTATATTTATATTTGTTTGGCCCAAAATTTAGCCACTTCCACGGCGTCGTCGGTGGCAGCGCATAATTCACCCCGATCGCATGCTTTGGGGCACAGAGGACATGAGATATTTAATTTGAAGTTCGTAACTCTGCTGCGTCGGGATAAAACTAGTGCGTAACTTTGTTAGTTTTCAATATTTTTATAGGTTTCAACTATTCGCTAAACTAATTTATTTAAATGGCATGAAGTTGCTCAACAAGGCTTGCGGTAGGTGTGATTCTGAAGAAAATGTAATATCACGTAAGATTTTTACGTTAAACACCCTCCATATACCAACTCTCTTTCATTCTCTTTCTAGATTGTCTGTGTGTGCGTTACCTACTTGCAATTTTAGTGTATGTTTATTCTTGACCTTTACCTTTCTTTATTATGGAAAAGGAATCGATTGTTTTAATATGGGCTTGTGATGAGAAGGAACGCGTGTTACTAAAAGGGTTATGAATATTATTGTGGATGGATGGAGAGGGATAGGAAGGCCAAAGAAAAGATGGATGAATCGTGTGAAGAATGAAATGGGAGTCAACGAAAGAATAGCGGTGGAGAGGCCGGAACTAAAGAAGAAAATATTTTGCGCCGAACTGAAGTAACATGGGAACAGGACAGGAATATAATAATAATTCTTGATCTTTAATTACCTTTGTTAAATAAAATTTTCTGTGTAACAGAGTCACGTTATCTGTAATTCAGAACAATCCTACCTCAGACACCTATCTCTATTTCTCTATCTAAAAAAAATAAAGTTCATTTAACTATTCAACTAGCCTGTAATAGAATGTTGAGATAAATAAATATCTACGATTTATAATGGTTTGCTCAGCGTGCTATGGAGTAATTCATAATGAAGTCATTCGTCAAAAAACTAAAGCCTCCTACTTTGCGCGTTGAAACAGCACGCTGAAGTGGAAGTGGGCCGGCTACGTCAGCAGACAATAGAGCTTTAGAGCGGAGACCGCGTTTAGGCAACCAAAGTATGGGACCCTTGCGGCACGATGGACCAACGATTTGAAGAAGATGGCTGGCAGCGGATGAATGCGAGCTGCCCAAAACCGGGTTGTTTGGCGACCTCTGGAGGAGGCCTACGGTCAGTAGTGGACGGCAATCGGCTGATATAATGACGATTTATGATTACTACCATACATTGTACATAAGTCTTACCTGCTATTTGTGGAATTAACTGAAGTATTGGAGCGACTCCGACGGTTGCAGATGGAGTCTCCGCAGTTAACCACGCCGCCCTTGGTGGTGATGCTGAAGGTACGCAGACGGTACAGGTCGTCTGATACGCGAGGGTTATACGGCTTCTCTGGCAACGAGCAGACGCGTGGACGGGAGTGTTCTACCACTGTGAAGGAAGGAGAAACCTGTTAAGATGCTGATAAATGCTATAAATAGGTAGTACACATAGGCATTATTTTTTTTACATTTTTTTGTTCAATCTTTTGAGTCTGTGGCAGCGAAATAAAAATGTCATGTTAATTTTGAACATATATTGTCTCTGGAAACTTCATGGTAGAGTAACTTCTTAAAATGAAAGTCATCAAAAATTACTGATTGACGGGTGTCAGAATTAAATGACCTTACGTTTTCATCACAAATACTAGAAGTATTAGTATAACTAGTAAGTATTATTAATCAGACAATATTTTCTAGTAAGTATTAGTACTTAAATCTTATTACATCATCATCTGTCTAGCCTTTTCCCAACTAAGTATGTTGGGGTGGGCTTCCAGTCTGTCGAGTCGATGGTCGGCACCGCAGAGTCCTGGGACGCGGTGGTTTCCTTCTGCGAAACTGTCATGTCACAGAAGGAGGCTGCGGAAAGGGAGAGGGAGATCACTACCTTCCACCCGGCCCGCAGCAGACGCACCGGTGGTCGGCGGAGGGCGGACAACGCCCTCTTCCAGCCCCCCTAAATGGGTCCAGCGGTGGCACACTCGGGGACGTCTGTCGCCCCCCACATACATCAGGACCCGAGGTGGCGGCGCGTAGTGTTCCACGCGCACCCCTCTGAGACGTCCGGGGGGGAGTCTAACACTTCACTCCCCCCCCCTGACCCGAGAAGTGACCCGCCCGGCACTAGTCGGGGGTTGCGGAATTAAGTATCTCCAGTTCCCGCGACCTCCGACGTAGGTGTTAGATGAACACCAGGGTGGTTTTTAGTCAGTATGAGTCTGACAGACCCCTCCGCCCGCCCCTTGGTGGAGGACATCCATGAGGATTGTCCACCACAGAACAAAAACAAAGAAAACTCCTCCAGGCTAACTCAGCAACTGCCTATCGGACCTTCATACAATCCATTTACTGGGTAACACGACACTCCTCGGTAAGACTGGTTGTCAGACTTTCTGGCTTCTGACTACCTTTAACGACTGCCAAAGGTCTACGAATAACATCCGGGACCAACGGCTTTACGTGCTTTCCAAGACATGGAGGTAGCTCTGTTTTGAAGGAATAGATGGTCACCCATCCACAGACCGAACGCGGCAAGCGTAACTTACCCTTTGACTGATTGGCTTTTACTTAGCCACGAGTTCTGAGTAGAACAGCCTACGAGCTCTACTCTTAGTATACCTTATTACAACAAGATAATAGTCACATCAGTCGCATAAATTGCAAGGACTAGAGGTCTTTAAGGGTTACCAGACCAATCGATCGATCGTCGATCAATCGATCAGTCCGCGGTGGTAGAATGGATTAGTCGACGTCGATCGATAGTTTCTACCAGACCAATCGATCGATCGTCGATCTACGGCATCGATCGATGGTAGAATCGACGTCGACGTCGATCGAGCTGCTTGATTAGCGGCGACGCGCGCCGTCCGCTCCCTTTTATCACCTGCTGCCCTCCCGTGCCTCGCGCAGTAAATACCTGGCCTGCTTGTGTTTATGGTGTTTTCTGCGTTTTCGTCTCCGTAATAATAGTACTAGCAACATCGAACTGGCCAACGCTTCCTCTAGTAAATACATTTCGAAAGACTCTGATGTATTATATTATAGCCGGGGTTAATCGATCAACGTCGATTGATGCCATCGACCGGCAATCGATCGATTGGTTAGTCGAACGGTATCCGTCGATCAGCCAAAGCTACCACACTAATCAATCAACGTCGATCGATGTCGATCGATGGCATCGATCGACGATCGATCGATTGGTGTAGTAACACCTTAACAGACCTGGAGAAAATTGTATTATACTAACAACAACAAAGACTATTACCGAACCACATTTCTTTTTCAAAGACTTTGTCAATAAAGCTTATGAAATTACTTTCGAAAGGATACTCTCTGTTCATATCAAATTAATAGAATATATTCTTTTGTGAGTATTTTGAGCCTCTTTGTGAAAGTTAATTTGTTTAGCCGTCTACATTGTATTTTGTCTAGCTTCTTTTTTCTATTTATACCAAAAGAAATAGAAATAAAAACTAAATATACTAATAGAAACTGTGAATTGTTTAGGTCTAGACAGGGTTGTCTCTAGTCTTGTTTTTGGCCTTTAATGTCATTAGGGTCCAGCGACGATTTTTTTTTTAGCCTACCTTACCTAAACGTATAACTGAAATTCTACTGTTCCTATAGTTATAACTACCCCATAGTCGAAATAGCCCCGCCTGACCATACTTCCTCTGCCTAATCAGATCCCAAATTTTTGATGTATATCCTTCTGAGTACTATAAAACCTACTGTAATCGCCAACATGCCAAAGATGGCGAATACGGCTGAACCCCCCCTTGTGGGAGATCTATACTCAGCAGTGGGCGCCTAACGGTTGGCATGATGTACTGATACTACACGCAATGTTGGCGAATATTCTCTCCTAAATTCCCGAAATCAGTTAGGAAACTTCAAATAAGCTTAACAAAACTTTCAAAAACATGTTCACATAACCAATATATGAAATAACAGTAGCTAGGTACCCTTCACATTTGATGCTTGAACCGTATAACTTTGTTAGTTAATTTAATTATAACTAACTTCAAGACGTGTTCAAAGAAAAGGGAACGATATAATATGTACTCTTATAGTCAACAAAACTTTTCAATTTCATATAGGAGAAAATGTATTTATAATGTAAATTGACACTTAACCAAAGTCAAAGTAATAATAATATGTGGGGACATTTTCACACACGGACACACGGCATCTGACCCCAAACTAGGGAGACCCTGTATTATGGGCGTCGGACAGCTGATATACATACACAAATACATTTTTTTTTAAATACATACACATTAAAGTCAATTCATTTATTTCAATTAAACAATTTGCAGGCACAATGTCGTCATGGCAAAGTGGTTAAAACCTTCGCCTCTCATGCACAAGGGGTCGCAGGGTTCGCAACTGGGTACAAGCAAGTACCAATGTGACTGCTTCAATTTTGAAGGTACTAAGGTCGAAGGTCCCCCGTGTGGTCCCGGGTTGTAGAATAGGCCATACCCATTTCTTCCTGTGGGTGTCGTAGAAGGCGACTAAAGGATAGTAGCCGGAATGTGAGGAGGCAACATCTTTCTCATCCGTTTTGGCTCCGGAAACCGATACATGGCGGTATAACCATGAATTATGCTGGAATGCTTCTAAATGCCAAACCTGATAGTGGGCAGCAGCATTATCAGCGAAAGCATTTCAGCTCTGCGGTCACCAACCCGCCTGCCAAGCGTGGTGACTATGGCAAATCCCCCCAATGAATAGCAGCACAGATTTACGGCCCCCAGTTCCCGGTAGCTGCACTATTCCTGGCCACGGTACCGGCCACGGTAACGGTGTGGCGGGGGGTGCGAAGAATCCCCGGGCGACGGCAGGGTACCAACACCATAATTTTTACCTGGCAACGTTCAATGGACGCTCTCTGCGGCTGAACGAACACCTCGCTGAATTAGAAGTAGAGTTAAGTCATATCAACTGGCACATCGTGGGACTATCGGAGATCCGTAGACAAGGGGAGGAGACCATAACCCTCGACAGTGGCCACTTACTCTACTTCCGAGAGGGACACCAACCATCCCAGGGTGGCGTCGGGTTTATAGTCCACAAGTCACTCAAGGGCAACATTGTGGAATTAGGCAGTGTGTCGGCAAGGGTGGCATACCTTGTATTGAAGATTACAGAAAGGTATTCCTTGAAAATTATCCAAGTGTATGCCCCAACGTCCGCACACCCTGACGACGAAGTCGAGGCCATGTACGAAGACATAGTGAAAGCTATGTCTCGTACCAAAACATTCTACACTGTTGTCATGGGTGACTTCAACGCTAAAGTGGGAGTACAAGAGAGTGGTGAGTCCAGAGTAGGTTCATTCGGCTATGGGTGCAGAAATCACAGGGGGCAAATGCTGGTAAATTTCCTCGAGGCTCAGGGGCTTTTTCTGATGAACTCCTTCTTCCAGAAGAAGCCTCAAAGGAAATGGACCTGGCGAAGCCCCGATAACGTGACCAAGAACGAGATCGACTTCGTTATGTCTGACAAGCGCCAGATATTCAGAGATGTCTCCGTGATAAACAGGGTCAATACCGGAAGCGATCACCGACTGTTAAGAGGCACTCTGAATATAAATGTTAAAATCGAACGAGCGCGGCTAACGAGGTCGACTCTTAGACCAACACTGCCCCAGGTCGTGGCTGGCTGCGAAAGCTTCCAGCTGGAGCTACAGAACCGATTCGCCTCATTGGAAACCACAGAGGACATAAACGACGCCACCGATGGCCTGGTACGTGTTATCCGCGAAGTGGGTTATAAATACTTTCGACCGGTGAGAAACGGACGTAAGTCGATACTCGCCAGCGAGACTCTGGAATTTATGAGGAAACGACGAGAACTAACGCATGTCACACCGTCTGAGTATCAGGTACTTAACAAGGAGGTAAAAAAGCTGATAAGACGCGACCATCGGCGCGCGAATACCCAAGCCATCGAGGAGGCCATAGCCCGGAACAATGGCTCGAAGGTATTCGCCAAGCATGACGCCTCCAGTTGTCACCTGACAAAACTCAGAACGTCACAGGGCACCACCGTCACCTCGAAGCCGGAGATACTCGCTGAGGTTGAAAAGTTTTATGGAGACTTATACTCCCAGAAAAATTGTCCACCTCAGACCCACGGCGCGGATGATCCACGAGCCAGACTCACACGCCACCTCACAGACGAGCTTCCCGACATTGACATGGGTGAGATCAGAATAGCTCTCGGACAGCTTCATAACTACAAAGCTCCGGGGGATGACGGGATTACCACTGAGCTACTCAGAGCAGGAGGAACTCCGGTTTTGGCTGAGCTAGTAAAGTTATTTAATTCCGTCGTCCACACAGGCATTACACCGGAGGCATGGAGCAGGAGCGTGGTGGTACTGTTCTTCAAAAAAGGTGATAACACGCTCCTTAAAAACTACCGCCCCATTTCGCTTCTGAGTCATGTATACAAGCTGTTTTCGAGGGTTATCTCGAATCGTCTCGCTCTAAAATTCGATGAATTCCAGCCGCCGGAGCAGGCCGGGTTTCGAAAAGGCTACAGCACCGTAGACCACATACATACCCTCAGGCAAATTATCCAAAAGACCGAGGAATACAATCAGCCTCTGTGCCTTGCGTATGTGGACTACGAGAAAGCCTTCGACACCGTCGAAACCTGGGCTGTTCTGGATTCCATGCAGAGATGCCTTGTCGACTGCCGATACGTTGAAGTGCTGAGGTGTCTGTATAAGGCCGCAACAATGACCGTCCAAGTACAAGAACGTAGCACAAAGCCAATCCAACTGCGTCGAGGGGTAAGGCAGGGAGACGTCATCTCTCCGAAACTGTTTACAAACGCGTTGGAGGACGTTTTCAAGACGCTTAATTGGAAAGGACTGGGCATAAATATCAACGGTCAGTACATCTCGCACCTGCGATTTGCAGATGACATTGTCATCATGGCGGAGTCTTTGCAGGAGCTGGAAGTGATGCTGAACGGCCTAAGCGATTCTTCGAGACGCGTGGGCCTCGGGATGAACCTAGATAAGACCAAAATCATGTACAATGGTCATGTCCTCCCGAGACCCGTAGTCTTAAATGGCGCTGTTCTCGAGGTTGTGCAAGAATACATATATCTTGGCCAAAATATACAACTGGGGCGGCACAACTTCGAGAAGGAGGCGAACAGAAGGATACGCTTGGGCTGGGCAGCATTCGGGAAGCTACGTGGTATCTTTAAATCGTCGATCCCACAATCCCTTAAGACCAGGGTCTTTAACCAGTGCGTTCTACCCGTGATGACTTACGGAGCCGAAACGTGGACACTCACCGTGGGCCTGGTCCACAAATTCAAGGTTGCTCAGCGTGCCATGGAGAGAGCGATGCTCGGAGTTTCTCTGGTGGATAGAATTCGCAATGAAGTCATTCGCCAGAGAACTAAAGTCACCGACGTTGCGCATCGAATTAGCACGCTGAAGTGGAAGTGGGCCGGCCATGTCTGCAGACGGACAGACGGTAGATGGAGCAGACACGTTCTAGAGTGGAGACCGCGTTTGGGCAAGCGTAGTGTGGGACGCCCTGCGGCACGATGGACCGACGATTTAAAAAAGGTGGCTGGCAGCGGATGGATGCGGGTTGCCCAAGACCGGGTTGGTTGGCGATCTCTGGGGGAGGCCTACGTTCAGCAGTGGATGGCAATAGGCTGATATATATAAGGTCGAAGGTCTAAGGTTATCTTGGACATACTGACATCGGTGAAGGAAAACATCGTCGTGAGGAAACCTGGCCGTAAAATAAGAAAGTCGCCTTCAAATTTTCACCCATCATCATCATCTTCATCATACATATATATATATATATATATATATATATATATATATATATATATATATATATATATATATCACAACAACACATCAACATCATCATCACAACAACATCACCAACATCATCATCAACATCATTATCATCATATATATATATATATGATGAAGATGATGATGATAATGATGTTCCGCTAGTATATATATATATATATATGTGTACTAGCGAGCCCGGCAGACGTTGTCCTGCCCTGAAAATAAATTCCCGACTTCACGGATCCACTGGAACACACACAAACAGTTTTATCAAAATCGGTCTAGCCGTTTAGGAGGAGTTCACTTTCATACACACGCACAGAAGATTTTTATATGTAAGATACAAGCGGGCCCGGCAGACGTTGTCCTGCCCTGAAAATAAAATAAAAAACCGACCACAGCGCCACCTACCGGGTCCAATTGTGAATCTAAACCATTCTTAAATCCACTGTCGCACGCGCAAAAAATTTCATCAAAATCGGTACAGCCGTTTAGGAGGAGTTCACTTTCATACACACGCACAGAAGATTTTTATATATAAGATATTATATTAGTTATATATATTTTTAATATCCAGTCTCCATAAGTTGTTCTTTTTAACTATGCACCTGCCATGTTATCTCTTCACCACCCTTGGTTGACTGGTAGAGAATGCCAAGGCATTAAGTCCGCCTTTGTACCTTTGTGCATGAAGTATAAATAAATAAATAATAAAGTGATAAATAACTTTAGCACAGAACACACTTACTATACTTTTGGAAGTCGGTGGCGGTGGCATTGTGTGTTGTTGTTTTGTATTGCCACCGACTTCCGAACTGACCGACTGTGCTAAAGTAATTTATCACTTTTTAGTTGTTGAAGCCGGTTTTCTTTTTTTTTTCTTTTTTTTAACTTTTTATTTTTTGCTTTTTAGTATTGCCTTAACTTCTAAATCCATTAAGAAACGGCGACACACTTAAAAGAGATTGTAAGTAATCCAAAGATTGAAGAAACTAAAACTTCATCTATAATTATTTTTTTTGTTGATTTTCTTAAAAAGGCCTGGATCAATTTTGGTAAAATTTATATGGGACCATTTCGCAATAAACCACTTTCGAACAAAAAAAGAATTTTGCAAATCCGCCTATGTATGACGGAGTTATGCCCGAATATACATAAAAAAAAATCAAACATTCGAATTGATAACCTCCTCCTTTTTGAAGTCGGTTAAAAAGAATATAAGTGTAAAATCGCGAATCCGCCTTGAGCGCACGTTGTGATCAATGCTCGTGCCTTCTCTGTATGAGAAGAGGCCTTTGCCCTGCAGTGGGACTATAATAGGCTGGTATTATTAATAATTAATACTCAATTATGTGAAATACAGACTTTGTACAGTAACGCCTGTGTCTAGTTTAAACTCCACCAAAGTCAAAGACAATAAATTTATTTTAATTAAAGTACTTGTAACAGGCACTTTTGAATTGTAAAGGAGTCAGTTAGTTAGTCAGAAAGTTGAAACTAGTTGCTCGTTCCAAAACGTAGGTCTATGAAGATGAACGAGCAAGAAACTCCACGGACATTCTTTTCAATCAAGTTTTAATAAAATCCTGCTTACATTATTTTTGTTGCTTCTATATGTGAAAACACCGAAGCGGAGAGATACGGATCGACCGGTCATGATTAAACTATGCTTGCCAAGGTCGGTCCGTAGATGGGTCACCATGCATCCATTTCATACCGAAACTCCGTGACTGGGAAGCACGTAAAGTCATTGGTCTCGGCTGTCAATCGTAGATCTTTGACAGTCGTTATAGGTACTCAGAACCCAGAAAAATCTGACAAACTGTCTTACTAAGGGGTGTCGTGTTACCCAGCAACTGGTTTATGGAGGTCAGATAGACAGTCGTCATGTAAAACACCGGTATTCAGCTGCATCCAATTAGACTGGAAGCCAACACCAAGTATTTAAACCGCTCTGCTCTACTCAACAGTCATAAATGGACCCTATTTGTTAACGCACCTCTTGTCTTCGTTGTTACTCTAAAAGCCCTTTGGGCTAAACACAAGCGGGCTGACGTAAAAATATTCGATTCCATTTTTGAATTTTAAATACGAGTATTCTATAGCATAATTAGTTGCACCCATTGATATGAACAAAGCGTTTAAACTAAACAAAACGGGTATTCCTAATTCAAAAATTCAAGCGAATTCTTGCTAGCCGTTCCAACGCAAAATGACGCGCAAGGTGTCGTGTAGTGTGAGGTCGAATTACATTGAGTCATGTCATTTCATTTCCACAAAACCAATTGTGTAGTTTAGATACGCGACTGCGCTAATGTATTTATTTACATAATCAATTAATGTAACGAATATTAAGCCAATAAAATGGATAACGTAAATACTATGGCACGACGAACTGAGGCCGTTCCTAAGGAAGCTGTGCAGTGCGTCAGGGGTGTAGTGACGTGACGTGACAGCTTACTGATACGTCAACTTGAGACAACTATCATCCCTCCCGCACCGCGCATATATCTCAGGAACGGTCTCAGTTCAGCGGTCGGTCTTGAATTTTTCGTCCATCATCTCACAAAATCTTAAACATTCACGACATACTTCTATTAAACTTTAACGCCTTGATACCAGAAGAGCATTTAGTATTAGCAACCAATGTGAACAGAGGGTTTGTTAACGTTGAAGCAGAGTCGCAAAATCTAAACGACACACGAGTCAGAAGTATTGCAAAGTAATCTCACGCCTGTGTGGGTTCCCCTTTAAAAACGTGGTCGTCTTTCACTTAGCATTTGAAGAAGCAATCAGTGATTTACTACGACCACGTAGCAAGCGTAGAATTGATGTCGCCTACGACGTAGCGACTACGCAATTTGTTTTTATTACCCCCTCCCCTTCTCCGGCTCCTCACGTTGGCTCCAATGCCATTCATCCAACGTGTGCATCGAGAAAATGGCATTGGCCAACTTTGGGGCCAATGTTGTTATCTCGTCATCGTTGTTTCTTCACTCGTAGCGTGCTGTCGTATCAGTAGCCTACGCCGTAGCTGCTACGCCGTAGGCGCTACGCAGTTATGACTCTGAACACTAAGGCCTTTTTTCGCTACAAACTTAGCTCAGACTTAGTTCTTAATACAAGGTTAATTTACAAATTATGTATGTAGGAAAGGAATGGTGACGAAAGCATGACTGTGTGAAAGAGATAGACGTTTAAGTATGACTGAGTGAAATGAGTGATGTGAAAGATATTGAGAAGGAAGATTGGAAAGAGACTGGTATAGAAGAGAAAGAAGTAAGACTAAAGACGATATTTTTTGTACTTTTGGCTAGAGAATACAGTAAAATAAAACTTTTACTTCCGTTTCTGGAAACTTTAGGGCTTTTAAGATTTTAGGGACCAGAGTGCCCATCTTTTCGGGACATCGCCATGCGGCTGTTCGGGTCTTCGTTCATAATAGCCTTATTATCCATACTAATATTATAAATGCGAAAGTAGTATTAAAATAGCTTGAACCCTGGGGCTACTTTTTAATCCGCGACTTCGTCTGCATCCGCGATAGGTAAAAGCTAGTTTTATGTAATTCGTTCCTAAATGACATTTTTTAAATTAACCCTCTGACAAAAACTAACTTTAATTTATATTTTTGGTGCAAACGGCCCGTACTTGATCATCAAACAAAACACTACACAGGGCAGGATATAAGCAATTTACAACAAAAACAGTAGGTTATCTTAAATCACTGCTTACAATCTCAGTGTAGGCGTTCCATCATAATGTTTTATTGATGACTGCCGAAAATAGCCAAATAGCCGAGAATGTTGTCGGTACTTTCATCTTTAACGACAAAGTTATTTATTATGTTGACCGTCGTAATAACAAATAGGCTTAATGATGAAGAAAACGTTATTATGTACACGCGTGGAAGTTTGTAGAATATTGTACACTAGCATACGCCTGCGAGTTTGTCCGCACGAATGTTGGTTATCTATTACGTCATTATTTATCATCATTTCAGCCGAAAGACGTCCACTGCTGGACATAGGCCCCCCCAAGGGGGGGGTTTGCCATAATCGCCACGCTTGGAAGGCGGGTTGGCGATCGCAGTATGGTTGTTACAAAGGCACAGAGAACGCTGCTGCCCATTCTCTGGTAAGTCGCCTCTTACGACACCCACGGGAAGATATGGGATGGTGCTATTCTTTACGTCCGACACCACACGGACATCTATTACGTGGAACACTTTAATTTTTCTAAATTAAACCTAGTCTTTGTTACTCCTAACAACGTCAGCTACCAGAGAAAGTCCCTGTAAAATCAAATAAGCCGTTCCGGAGATTAGCCGGAAAAAACAGACTGACAGAACTTTTGGCATACTCGTAAGTACCGCGTAAACATTTATATTATTTGCATTTAGTAAAAAACAGTTATTTGGACATTACAAACAAACACTTCACATTTATTTATTTGTATATACATGATAGGTAAGTAAATAATAAGTAGTAATGCTGTCATCATTTTTGGATAAGAAAATTGTATTCTGTTCTGACAAAACGACTAGGGCTATATTTGTATTTTTTTTTTATAATTTAATTGTTTAGTTTTAATCTTGTTATGCATTAAGTGCGTCACTTCCGTGTGAATAAATAGTTTTTCTTCCTTTTTTTCTTTCTAATTTTCTCCCATTTGAAAACTTTCGATATTTAACGCTGAATAATTCTTTATCTGTCTAAACCTAATAATCCCGCTCCAAACAAATATAATTCGGAGTCCCAAAACTTCAATAATCCCTCACAATATCAACACAGACCACAAGACAATAACCTTACTAAAAGCTACTAAATGACCCGAGATAAACGGTTGACATTCAGCCAGTATTAATGATATAATGACCCCAAGTCATAGAAATTTCGTGCCCCCATTGATAGCTCTTTTCAACCGACTTCAAAAAGAAGGAGGTTCTCAATTCTTTTTTTTTGTATATTTGTTACGCGATTTCTTCGGCAAATGTGAATCGATTTTGAAAATTCTTTTTCTAATGGATAGGGTATGCCTCAGGAGTGGTCCCATATAAATTTTATCGAAATTGATTCAGCACTTTTCGAAAAATCAATTAAATCCCAAAAAAATCTGCATAGACGACGTTGATAATAGTTTCTTCAATCTTTGGAGTACCTCTGTTTTAACTGTGTTGCCGGTTCTTAATGGATTTGGATGATAGGAAGGTACAAAAAAGAGACAAATAAAAAGCTTTTTTACAAAAAAGACAACTGCCTTCAAGATCTAATAAAAAAGCTTTTTTTACAAAAAAGACAACCGCCTTCAAAAACCAAAAAGTGAAAAATAACTTTAAAACAGAACTCACATGACTTTAGTTTCGGAAGTCGGTGGCTTGGCTGTTCTATTTGTTGTTTTGTATTGTTCTGTTTTAAAGTTATTTTTCACTTTTTGGTTTTTGAAGGCGGTTGTCTTTTTTGTACAAAAACTTTTTTATTTTTCGCTTGTTAGTTCTTCCTTATCATCCAAATCCATTAAGAAATGGCAACAGTCAAAACAGAGATTGAAAGTACAAGGTGAGAACATTACAACATCATCCATGAATATTTTTTTTGCTTTCTGTCGATTTTTCCAAAAAGTGCTGAATCAATTTCAATAAAATTTATATGGGACCACTCTTGAGGCATACACTATCTATCAAAAAAAGAATTTATAAAATCGCTTTACATTTGCCGGAGAAATCGAGTAACAAATATACAAAAAAAAAACATACAACAGACGAATTGAGAACCGCTCCTTCTTTTTGACGTCGGTTGAAAAACTGATAAATAACTTTAGCACTGTACACACATGACTTCAGATTTGGAAGACGGTGGCAATTAAAGACAACAAACAGAACAAAGCCACGGACTTCCAAATCTAAAGTCATGTGTGTACTGTGTTAAAGTTATTTATCACTTTTTAGATTTTGAAGGCGATTGTCTTTTTTGTTAAAAAAGCTTTTTTCGTAGTGAAGACCCATCCATAGATACAAGTCATTGACTTGAACACATCGATCATGTTAATGATCGAATTAATGGATGAATTGTCTGAGTATTAATTTATTTAAAAGATGGATTGAGAAAATTATTTTTGGGTGCACTCCACTTAGGGACACATAAAGAAGATTAATTTTAAGAGCAAAAACCTTGCTCTTACGGGTTGTAAAAAATCTACCAACACTAATCAAGCGTTGGGCAATGTTTAAAAAAAATGATGACTCTAATATTTCATACTGAGAGGACAATTTGATCTATTGTCTTCTAATTATCCATCAGTTTAGAAATAAGACATTTTGAACGAAGAATAAGAGTAATCTGGAACATGAATACTGTTGACACAGCCGTGGGCGTACCTGGGTTCTTTTAATATAGGTACTTCAATGTAAGTAGGCTTTAATAACATGTAATTTATAATTTATATTATCCAATTAAGACTCTCAAGTTTTTTGTTTTTCTTAGAGATTCCATTATTATATTTATTATGTATTTTTATAGATCCTACGCGACGTTGAGGACCTACGTTTAGATACGTACCTACTCCTTAAACAAATCTATACTAATATTATAAAGCTGAAGAGTTTGTTTGTTTATTTGTTTGGTTGAACGCGCTAATCTCAGGATCTAATGGTTCGAATTGAAAAAATATTAATAACACGAACCCTCGGTAAAACTGGTAGTCAGACTTTCTGAGTTCTGACTGCCAAAGATCTACGAATGACTACGTACGATTTCCGTGCTTTCCGAGGCAGGCGTATCAGTATGAAATTGATGGTCACCCATTCACAGACCAAAGGCGGCAAACCGATTCGTATGGTTTTAATTAGCCATGAGCCCCCGATCATAGCTATAGAGAGAGAGAGAGAGAGAGATAGAGAGCTATGATTGGGGGCATCATATTACGGGTATATCATAAAGATAAAGAGAGGAAAAGAAAGAGAGGAGAGGTCTCTAGAAGAGAGAGAGGAAATAGGTTTTTTTTTTTTTTTTTTGTAATTACATTTAGGGCTCGTCTAGTTTCAGTAATAGGAATTTGTGTTTGCGCAATATAGTCACTCGTTTTACTTTTACTTTGAACTTTGAATCAATTAATATAATAAAAATAATAAACATTTAATTCAGAACAGGTCCATATTCATATCTTATCTGTTCATATTATAATCTTAATATAATTTTAAGATTTATATAAAAAACTAAACTAAAATCTAAAAACTTACACATTTTACAGATAAAATTCTTAATTATTTTTCTGCTTAAGATTTACTTTCAATAAATTAAAATATACAATAAGAATTCCGTTTAAGTAGTTTTTAATTAAGCCAAGTAGGTCAGTATTATGAAATTAATATATTACAAAGTAGCGGCCCGACCCAACTAAGCAGGGGTGCAATTTTTTTTAAATGGGTAAATAGCTTTAACTTTCCAACTGACCAACTCCTTGACAATTCAAAAAAGCCTGTAAATAGATTTTTAAAAGTTTGAATGGTAATAATTATAGTGATTCTTGATCACCCATTCTCTCAGATCGTACGATTTGGTTAGCAACAATTTAGTCAAAACCAATCATCTACATTTGAAATAACAATAGGTACCTCTAATGCCCTATTCAATAAACTTGATCAATATCTTCGAAGTATGAATGGATTACGACAGGAATCGAACACGACTGGCGCCTTCGTAATCTGTAGCTGATTGTACCTGACGGCGTGGCAGCCAGCGCCTCGAAAGAGAATTTTATAAGGTCTCCTCCCCAGTAGGTATTTATTTTTTTACACGCTTTTTATTAGCTTTTTTTTTTTTTTTACTATTAAATAGGCTTGCGTTTGACCGCAATTCACCTGATCGTAAGTGATAATGCGGCCTAAGTTGGAACACGCTTGCCTAAGATGAACCGGTTCACTCGTGCCGTAAAGATACCCAGATTATACTTATCAGGGAACAGAGAGGCGGGCAGGGAATTCCACAGTCTGGCAGTTCGCACAATAAATGTGGAGTCAAAGCGCTTGGTTCGAGACCGTGGAACTGCAACCATATAGCGGTGACGCTTCGCCGTATCTCTGCTCGTCCGATGATGGAACGGGGATGGGGGAATTAAATTGTGCAATTCCAAAGCACACTCTCCGAAATGTACTCGATAAAAGACCGAAAGGCTAGCTTAGCCCTAGCCAGGGAGTCGTTGTTTATGAGCCTCTTGGCACGTCTATCGATGCCTCCAGTTGGTATTTTGCCGATCCATCCCAAAGGTGCGAACAGTACTCCATGCACGATCGAACTTGTGCTTGGTATAAGTTGAGCAGCTGTTCCGACGTGAAATACTTTCGCACCTTTGCGAGGACTCCCAGCTTTTTGGCAGCTAGTTTGGCCTTGGACTCAATAAATGACCCAAAGTTAAGATTTGACGTCAAAGTAACGCCAAGAAGCTCAAGCTGGTCCGTGATTGGAACGGATACATGTCGGAAAGTAGGGGCCAGATGGAAAGGCCTCCTCTTGGCAGAGAAAAGACACGCCTGGGTCTTAGCTGCATTGAACCTGACCAGATTGGCATCGCCCCAATCGGAGACTGCCTTCAGGGACAAGTTCAAGCGCTCGACCATGGACTCTCTAGAAGACTGGATTTCAACCGCACTGGCACGTGCGCTGGATGTATAACTCTCTACAACCGTGCTGTCATCTGCGTACCCAAAGGTTCCGGGTTTCAGCAGATCGTTGATATGCAGCAAAAAAAGGGTTGCAGAGAGTACTGAGCCCTGAGGAACCCCGGCATTTATTGCCATTTGATCTGACGAGCAGCCATCAATGACAACGCGAATTGATCGATCACTCAGGAAATCCGATATCCATGCACAGAAACCAGCGGGCAAGCCATATGCTGGAAGCTTGCTCATAAGGTCATCATGCCATACCCTATCAAAGGCCTTCGAGATGTCCAGGGAGACGGCAAGTGCTTCCCCATATTTCTCGATGGCCTCACTAAAGATATGAGAGGCGTACGCGAGAAGATCCCCAGTGGACCGATTTCGGCGAAAGCCATATTGACGATCACTGAGGAGGTCGTTAGCTTCAAGGTACGCCAGGAGCCTGTTATTGAGGACACGTTCCATTGTCTTGCAGATAATGGACGTGACCGAGATGGGCCTATAGTTGGTAGGATCGGCATGACTACCTTTTTTGGGCACGGGCTGCACGTTGGCAAGCTTCCATGACTTCGGCACTAATCCAGTCTCGAGAGAGAGCCGAAAGAGGCGTGTCAGTACAGGAGACAATTCAGGTGCACAGGTCCTCAGAACTATAGCCGGAATACCGTCTGGTCCATTGGCCTTGTTCACATCAAGATTGCGTAACGCTTGACGAACCTCCTTTTGGCGAATGCGAGTATCAGACATTGAAGTCGTGTTGCCAGGTAAAGTCGGGGGAGTCGCGTCTCCTGCATCAAGATGTGAAGATTCTGCAAATAGAGAAGCAAATAGGTTTGCTTTCTCTTCTGCAGAGTGAGCCAGAGAACCATCAGGTTTCAGCAGTGGAGGCAGTGAGGGGCGACAGAAGTTTGACTCGACCGATTTAGCTAGGGACCAAAAAGCTTTACTACCCGCAGGGTATGAAGCAAGTTTGTTCCCTATTCGACTAATGTGGTCACGACGAGCCCTCTGTAGAACCTTCTTGCAGGACTTGGCAGCTCTATTAAAGGCTGTCTTCTTCTGGCGTAAATCCCTTGCTTTACGGTGACGAGCGTCAACCCAAGCTACGTAAGCCTCATGCTTCTGCGCTTCTGCGCGTCTGCACCTGCTTCACCTGTATGTTTGTATGTTTGTTTGTAACCGACTTCTTTGGGCGCGATTTTGACCCACTTTAAACGGCCAGATTTCGTTCAAACTTTGTAGATTTATCGAGGACCGATGACAATACACTAATTTGATAAAATTATTAAAAAAAAAAACAAAAAAAAAAACAAAAAAAAAAACATAAGTCGTTCAAAATTAGTTGCCGAATAAACAGCTATTATATACTAGGAAGGTACTGCACAAGCGCCCCTGGTAGAATAAATGTACATAATATTTATAGATATAGATATAACCAAACTAAAAAGTAAAAAATAAATAATAGTTTAAAAAAACTAAAAACACGCTTTTTATAGAAAACCAAACTAAAAAATAGAAAATAAATTGTAATAAATTATTTTATTTAAAAAAAAGCGTGGGGTGCATGGTGTCAATAGTTATAAATATTTTATTGACAGATATGAGTAGAGTGATTATCATTTTGATAATATCTTAAAAAGCACCCCACGCTTTTTTTTAAATAAAATAATTTATTAAAATTTATTTTCTATTTTTTAGTTTGGTTTTCTATAATAAGCGCGTTTTTATTTTTTTTTTAACTATTATTTTTTGTTTAAAGATCGAAACTTTTTAAAAGGTTGTAAATTCAAATTTTAACAATAATGGCCAGTATCTCAGATTATGAAACAAAAGGCAGATAGACCGCGCGGAACACTGAGAGTGAAGCCAAAAAAGCAAATACAAATTCAAAAACGAATACCTACAATCTCGTGATTGTATTCGTTTTTCAATTTGCATCTGTATTTTTTTTTTAACGATGCGGCATTTCGTGCTATACTTACTCTTATCACTACAACACGAAGCGCGTTGTAGGTATTCGCTTTTGAATTTGTATTTGCTTTTTTGGCTTTGCTTTCAGTATTCCGCGCGGTCTATCTGCCTTTTGTTTCATAATCGGAGGCTGGCTTTAAAACTACATAACAACATTATCTTTTAAATTCAAATTTGAATTTGATGGCCAATTGCCAGTATGTTGACTTTAAAACTACATTAAATCTTTTTCTTCAACTTAACATTATTTTTATGTTTTAGGACTACAGCCGACACACATTTATGCGTCGTGCGTGACGTCACAAAGGTCCAGCAACGTTTACGTTCGCTACAGTAGGACGCTTTGATACGCGGGATCGCAAAGCAATTCTCAACGGCAGCGTACCGCACTGCTTTTATGCATGTGGCTCAATTTACGCCTTTAAAAATGTATTTTTTGCATACTGGTTTACATAATTTAGGTACTAGTTGAAAGTCGACAGCAACAGAGTTGATTTTACTAAAAACATTGTGTTATTTAAAAAGGTTACCCAATTATAACTACGGTTCCGTAGGTAGGTATTACAGCTTCATTGCTGTAAACTTACTTAGTTTTAATGAAGTTGAGTAAGATTGTATCTAGTTACAAGGTTGTGTAGTCGCGGAAAAAATTAACCTTTGACCCAAGAGTCTGTATCTACTACATCAAAAATAATTCACTAAGGAAAATAAATGTAAACTCCTTGGTGAATTTTAAGTACTTTAGTTTTTTATGAAATTGGCACACTGGTGCTGTTTAAATAAAACAAAAGATTTGAGTATATTCACAGCTCTTGGTTATTTATTTAATATTTTAATTGAACAATACTTTCGTTGCACAGTAAAGGTTTTTGAAAAGGGAAGAGAGTAGCCATGTTGCCACTCTTCTAAAATAAATGGCAGTGTTACCAATATTTATTATTGCAAACATATTCCCGGGCTTCGGCACCATTTTGTTTAAATAAAACAAAAGATTTGAGTATATTCATAGCACTTGGTTATTTATTTAATATTTAATTGAACAATACTTTCGTTGCACAGTGAAGGTTTTTGAAAAAGGGAAGAGAGTGGCCATCTTGCCACTCTTCTAAAATAAATGGCAGTGTTGCCAATATTATTAATGTTGCAAACATGTGCTAGCCAGGGTTAACTTCACTTCTCTTTTAAAAAACGTTGACCCACACTAGGAATTTGTCCTGTATCGTGGATACATTTTGACAAATATATAAACTCACATGTACACAAATAACCAGATCCTAGAACAATTACCTTTAAGCCATAGATACACATGTTGGTTCCGTGCAGGAATTGATCCCGTGACACACAGCGCCGAAGCCAATTGCTCAGCCACTGCGCCAACCGTACCGACAAACAAGCCTATTATACTTATAATGATATCTCTGTCTGTTTGCGACAAACTCAAAAACTCCGGAACGGATTTTCATGCAATTTTCACTCATCATCATCATCATTTCAGCCGAAAGACGTCCACTGCTGGACATAAGCCTCCCCCAAAGGGGGGTTTTGCCATAAGTGCCACGCTTGGCAGGCGTGTTTGTGATCACAGTATGGTTGTTACAAAGGCACAGAGAACGCTGCTGCCCATTCTCTGTTCCATGTTTGCACTGTATCACACTGATGGCTTTCATGCCGTCATCCGCAAGAACACAGTATCCCTGATCTGCAGAATGCGTGGCAGCTACAATGGAGTTCTGAAGACTGTAGCAGATAGGATCTCTCCTCCGCTATGGAGATCCTTTATTAAACGGGTAATATAATGTAACTTGTATTTAAATTTTAAAATTTGCCTTTATGGATTTAATTAATGTATTTTTTTTATTACTTCGTGAGGTTGGAGAATTACTACAGAATAAATACAATGTTTTTCTTTTGTACGCGTATTCAATTTTACGTGAATGTTACTTCGACTATAGTAATACATACCCTGTGAAAATTTAAAGTGTCTACCTATTACAGATCAATAAGACAGACAGACGCTACAAAAACAATGTTTCTTGTATTAGGTCTCCATTGAGTTGTTCCGTCGTGACGGAAATTCGGCCAGGACAAAAATAAAACTTGTTTTTAAGTTTTCCCTCTGCCCACTCCTTTTGGGTTTTGGCATGCTGATATTGTAAATTTTGTAGATTTTTTTTTCCAAATAATTAAAGGATTTACAAAAATTCGAAACCAGTTTCAAAGATTTTACACAGCGTTATAGAAGTCATCTTTCAGAAAGAGTCTTAAGCACAAAAACCTGATATTACTTTTATTTAATTAGAGTTTCTCTTTGAGCGCAAATCTAATGGGCAAGCAGCGACGTGACTTTTAGAAATCATATGTTCTTAGTTTATCTTGGACATCACTTACATCCATGGATGAAAATAACTTAAATAAACCTTTATGTCTGATATCGCCAATACGCCTTTAGCAAGCGTGGTGACCAACGGTGGTTACTTCTCTGTATTAGAACAGGTATCTGCGCTGCGGTGGGACATTTAATTAGTGATCCTTCGCATTTTTCAAATAGTGTGTTGGCTGTTACAACTCAATTATTTATTTTCGAGTGCCCTGGTTTATAAAGGCAATAAATAAAATGACCACCAAAAATAGTAAATGATCACCAAATCTTAGTCACCAAATGACCACCAAAAATAGTAAATGATCACCAAATCTTAGTCACCAAATGACCACCAAAAATAGTAAATGATCACCAAATCTTAGTCATCAAATCTTAGGACCCTTAACTCCCCCCTGGGGCGGATCATGGTTAGGTTAGGTTAGAACTGTGACCCTTACGCCAGAACCAAATCGCTTTTTACAGTCAAACTCATACATATCTACGATACTTTGGATAAATGTTGGTGATCATTTACTATTTTTGGAGGTCATTTACTATATCTAGAGGTTCGTTAAACATAAGCCGTTTATATATAGTAATTTAAGTCGAAAATTAGTGGTCACGGCTCATAGACTCGGATCTGGACACATTCCAAGCAATAAGTTTGCGTTTATGATGAGATAAACGAACTCGCCTAACTGTATGGTGTGTGGAGTTCTTGAAGACTTACACCACTTATTGATGGACTGTGTTCGATATGAGTCTGGGAGACTTTCATAAAATCCTGTCTCAACCAAATGTCGATGATGATGCGAAGAGTCTGTTCAGGTTCATAGCCCAGATATGACCGATGTGTATTTAGGGTACGATGGGACTGACATACGCTTTGCGATTATAAATGTCCCTAAATAAATAAAGAAAAAAAAACTAAACTATTTTTCAATAAAATTATAGCATTTTGATTCTCTCTATGAAAAGGACACTTTTTTTATTCACAGAACCTCTTTCTCATTTAAATCAAAGTTAAAGTCAGAACAAAATCCTTTATTTATGCATATCGCTCATTTGGAGCGACAGTGACACAACTGCAAAAAAAATGCGAAATTGACCTAATTACACCAAAAATATCTGCATAATAATCTACGTTAGGAGCGAAAATGTCACATTTGTTAGTTCAAAAAACGCCCGCTAAGGCGCGAAAAGACGTTGTTGAAATATTCCATTTTGGCGCGCATTTTGGAGCCAATGTTTCGTATATTATACGAAACATTGGCTCCAATCAGTCGGCCACCCAAGAAATGTTTAACACAATGTTTCATCTCATTCCTTTCAAAAGCGTATAAAAACACGATACAAGCGAACTAAGTAAAAGTTACACAAGACTCCAAAGTCTATAAAGTTAGAGTTAAGTTAAATGATTAGAAAACTTCGGTCACAAAGTATCACAGTGCTTAACAATTTTTAAAGGGTATACTCTCAATTAAATTGTAAATGGCAGTAAAGTTATCTACTTAAGTTGTAACATTGCACAGTTATTGTTTAGGTTTTAATATGTAGTAGGAAGGCTTTTGAATGTTTTAAATTGCAACAAAGTTTACAAGCTAGGTACCTTATGCTTTATTGCGTTTTCGGTATTAATTTGCTCATATCTAGCACACTAACGGCGCAGTATTGGTAGTACTACCGTCTTACGGTGAGTTGCACGAAACCAACATTAGTTGAATGGATACTTTAAATTGATGCTATCACTTTCGTTTTGATACAAAATGATGAAAGATAACATGAATTTTAAGTTTCCATTAAACTCATTATAAAATCTTTGTTACTTAATTTAACTTAGTTAATTTAACTTAATTAATTTAACTTAATTTAACGTCGTGGAAGACGTTTTACACTTCATCTATAATCCCAATCTAGTCTAATCCCAACTATGTTGTGGTGTTGTGGTCGGATTCCGGTCTAACCGGATGCAGCTGAATACCAGTGTTTTACATGGAGTGACTGCCTATCGGACCTCCACAACCCAGCAACTGGGTAACACGATACATTTTGGTAAGACTGGTTGTCAGATTTTCTGAATGGCAGCCGGAACCAACGGCTTAAGGGCAAGGCAACCGTCGACATGCCAACTTCAAAGATCAGCGGGCGCGTCGCGCTGCGCCGTCGTTTGAAGTTGGCATGTCAATGGCTGCCGTCGACGCGTCGACGTTTGTGGCTGGCGCGTATCGACGCGTCGACGTTTGTGGCTGGCGCGTGTCGACGGCTGCCGCAGACGCGTGTCGACGGCTGCAGTTACCTCTGCCGTTGGCAACATGCCGCTCGTGTGTAAGAGCTCAACTGTCTATTAGGAGACACAATAGTTACAATGACAAGCGACCAATATTTGGCTTCTGGACAGACGAAAGGGTAAGGGTAGCATTTACGTGCTTTCCGAGCCATGGAGGAGTCTCGGTATGAGAATGGTTGGTCACCAATTCACGAACAGACAGATCTTTACGGCTTTTACGAGTATCCGTGGAGTTTCTTGCTCGTTCTTCTCCATAGAGACCTACCCTACGTTTTGGAACGACCAACTAGCTTTAACTTACTGTATAATTGACTGACTCTTTGACAATTAAAAGTATCTGTAAATGGTTTAATTGAAATGAATGCTTTGACTTTGACTTTGACTAAGCCATGAGCTCCTCACTTGTGTGTTTTACTAACACACAACTCTCTGCATGATTATGAAGACAGATTGCCGAGTAACTTAGACGCATGCCTTCATATGTCGAACTTAGTCCGAACAGAACTTAGGAACTTAGCCAATTTAGATTGCTTGAAGTGAAATGCATTTGATTGCTATGCCATTTTAGAACTGCAATTAGATGCTCGCATGTTTTGAAATATTATGTTACTGAACAACAAGCTGACCCGGCAAACGTTATTTTGCCACATAACTAAAAAAGAATTGCTTACGATCTATTCTCAGACCTACCAAATATACACAAAAAAAAGAATTGGTTGTCTGTTTAGGCGGTTTACGGACGATAGTTTTACGTGATAACGTCATTAAAAACACATAGTGGCTAACATACATAACATAAGCAAATAATGGCTTCCGTCAAGGTGGGCGGAGCTTATTGCTTGGGCCGATCGTGCCTCTCTATCGCTTGTTCCGCGCTCTCGTTTGCACGCTCGGGGTCAGGCGGAACGTGACACTTTTTCGTGAGTGCAGCCGGTGTTCATACATTTATAAGACGTTATCACGTCAAAAAGAATTGCCTACGACCTATTCTCAGACCTTCCAAATATATACAAAAAGAAAACATAAAAATCGGTCATGCCGTTTCGCAGGAGTTTGATAACAAACACTGTGACACGAAATTTCTATCAATCAATCAATCAAGAGACTGGTGTCTAAGCTAGGCTCGTGGCATGTGTTTCAGGACACCAGGATCCCACCACCCCTTTACATTTTTAACCCCCGACGAAAAAGAGGGGTGTTATAAGTTTGACGTGTCTGTGTGTCTGTGTGTCTGTGTGTCTGTCTGTGGCACTGTAGCTCTTTAACGGGTGAACCGATTTGAATGCGGTTTTTTTTATTTGAAAGCAGGTTCTCTAGCGATGGTTCTTAGACATGTTTCATCAAAATCGGTTCAGCCGTTTTAAAGTTATCAGCTCTTTTGTTAGCTGCGGTAGGGATCATAACTAAATTACGTTTAAAAAATTTAAAATAAAAATTAAATTAAAAATTTAAAAAACCCCCAACGCAAAACATAAAAGCGATTATGTAAAAAGTCAAAAATAATACCTTTTGTTGAGCCATCAAATGTTTGTTCGTTGAAATGGCGCTATAATGTCGCGGCGGGGTACCGCTAAGTTTAAAGCAATAACTAAATAGCTAAACTAAACTAAAAAATTGCGTACTGATGGTAACTAGATTTGCAACAAGATTAACAACTAGATTAGCAACAAAAATTTGATAATATCGAAGCAAATTGGTCAGAAATGCTGGTAAATTAATAGACAGTGACTGAAATTAAGGGACTGACTTACTTAAGCGGTACCCCGCCGCGACATTATAGCGCCATTTCAACGAACAAACATTTGATGGCTCAACAAAAGGTATTATTTTTGACTTTTTACATAATCGCTTTTATGTTTTGCGTTGGGGGTTTTTTAAAATTTTTAATTTAATTTTTCATATCTTAAGTTATGTATTAAGCGGACAGAATGTAGTAAGGAATCTTAAGACAATACAGGGTGGGGACGACGATACGACAAAAAATTAAAATACTCGTAATACAACTAGTATTACAACATAGATAGTTTCATAACAATATTTTGAAACTATCAAATAAATCCTTAAAACGAAATAAAAAAAATCAGATATACTAAAAAGCATATAAATGTAACCAAATTAAAACACCTTAAGAAACATTGGTTTTCTAACTTGTGAGAAGAGCAGCAACTTGTGGAGTCGTAATTTATTATTATTAATGCTCAATAAAAACAATACCCTCCATTGTACATATTATGTTTGTTCAGAATCGACAACGCCTGACCAAATATTATAGCAATCCAAAGGACCCTAACTAATTGCCACTTCGTCTGTCATAGGAATAACGTTATATACTTACTTCTATTTTTTACAACCACCGACATCATATGTTAATTATGTACATCTTCGTAAAAGTTTGTCAAAGTCATTCTACATTACGTCGCTTAACGGAACACAGTCATTTTTATTTAAATACTCCTGATATTCCCGAACAATGTTAATATAATTTATTTTTAACCTTTGTATATGTTTGTTACGTATTGTATTTTCAGATGGTATAAAATAAATAATTATATTCAGTTAATAAAAACAATTACACCAAATTATCATCTACCATGATCGTTTTTTGTGCTATTGCCATCTCCACCCTGTATTAGATTAAGCTGCCATCAAAAACCTTAATTGAATCTCATCGTTTTGACCTACCAACGAGCATTTTGGCACACAACACCTCCACTCAACACACTTTTATGACAGAGTACTGCCTCCCTTGTATATGATATTTTTAGTGGCACTTTTATATCACACCTGAACGAGTAATAACGAGTAATGGTCGGCTAACAGACATCACCTGGGGACAACTTGTTGCTTGTCGTAGAACGAACGACGTGAAATAAATATGAGAAAACTAGCGCTCGTGATGTTGTAATTCCAGTCTGTGTCAATTTTAATCTATAAGCTAACATAAATGTATTTCGTACTGTGAGATTTTATTTTTATTTTTAGGGTTCCGTAACAAAAGGAAAAAACGGAACCGTTATAGGATCACTTTGTGGTAAGTCTGTCTGTCCGTCTGTCTGTGAAGACCCTTTATCTCGGGAACGCGTAAAGATATCCACTTGAAATTATAAACCATATACTCAAGTCTACAGTCCCTTGCAGCTGTGAAAAAATCAAACTTCTAAGATAACGTGAAAAAAATATACGATCGTTTAGGCCGCAAAAAACGTATATTTCGACACTCTCGAGGGAATCAAAGGGTAGGTAGGTCTTAGGGTACTTTCCGTTGACCTAGAGCAATGGTATTTTGCAAGTAATGTCGTTTTATACTACAAGTACAACGAAAAGTCTGAAAACTATACATATTTGGACGGAACCCTAGGTGGGCGAGTCCGACTCGCACTTGTCCAGTTTTTTATAGATTTTTTGGTCGCGTAATGCGACTGTGGAAATTTTGAATGTCAAAAGGGCAATTACTTGTATGTCCCTTACGACATTTGAAATATCATTGGTAGCAAAGTTTATTATAAAACAGATAGAATTTACTGGATTCGTTACTTTACATATTACTCCATCAAGATTACTAGGCACCTGTCTAATGTAAATAATAAGGTTATATTAAGGTTAATTCAATTATTTATTTAATAAAATCTTATGACATAGTGGTTGTTATCGAACTTCTCCGACACGGCTTGACCGATTTTTATGTTTTTTTTTTTTGTGTGTATTTGGGAGTTCAGTGAATAAGGTCGCAGAATATTTTTTTTTATTATTTATATGGCAAAACAACGTTTGCTGGGTCAGTTAGTAATTTTTTAAACTTTACTAGCTTCTGCCCGCGATTTCGTTCCCGGTGTTTACTGGCGGGAGCCATTAGACCTCCTTTAGGCGCTAACAAGCGACTTTTACAGATTTTAAACTGACAATCACGTCAAAATGTGTAGTGTAAATGATTTGAAAAAAAAATATATGTTAAACTAGAACATTCTCTTAATCATTTAGTATGTGAATATTTTTTATTATATTCATATTAAATAGTTTAATTAACTCGTGATGTTGTGTCTACCGCGGACAAAACATTAACAATCACACAAAATCTACCAGGTATAACTAAACAAAACTTACACTATCTTACAGACAATTTTAATATATATCTTTTAATATACGCCTTTTTTTAAAGTTAAAGAATACTAGGTATCTTTTATTTATTTTTTTCGACTAAACTTCGAGAGGTTTGGACGCAGTTTTCTCTGGACGCTCAAGGTCGCCGTCGTATATCGTCGCCTTAATCCGGCCCTGTCGCAAAATCCGTTCTTAGCGGACGTCTACTAACTATAAACTACCTCCTTGCCAAATTCCATCTTTATACGTTAAGCGGTTTTCGATATTTCGTAATTAGTGAGTGAGTGACCCTTCGCTTTTATAAAATATAGGTTTAATATTTGACGAGTGCCTAGTTATCTTGGTAGAATAGTACCTAGTATTATCGTTCTAGGTGGACATTGTTGATCATATCCTTCTAGTCACATCATCAGGCATCAGTCTGCAGTTTCCTTGAAAAACGTTTACGCGCCATTTTATGCAAATTTTTCCGGTCAAAATCTTGAAAATTAATGATCCGATTGTAATGAAACCTGATACGAACCTTACACAAGATACATAAGTATAAAAAGTTAGTTGAGAACGTTTTAAAAAAACGAGTTTTAAGGTTTCTTATCGTTTGCAGGAAAGGGACCGTTCAAGTATTACGCAAGCACAGAAAGGGGTTGGAGGGTCGTTGCTTTGCTTATTTTTAATGACATGGGATACATCTGGATGGTGATTACATCGACAATAAATTTTGCGGGTTCGATTCCCGCCCAGAGTAAATATTTGTGTGATGAGCACTTGTGTTTGCCTTGTGTCTGGATGTTGTTTATCTCTATAATATGTATGTATTTAAAATGTATTTGTGTATGTATATCAGCTGTCTGGCACCCATAGTACAGGGTCTCCCTAGTTTGGGGTCAGATGACCATGTGTGAAATGTCCCTACATATTATTATTATTATATTATTCACAAATTGAAAGCAACAAAATCAAAATAAATCAAAATTACATAACAACAATGAGATCAATTAAAACATTAAAAACAATGAGATCAACATGGCCGTGTGTGAAATGTCCCCACATATTATTATTATTATTTTGAAATTATATTTATAAAAAAGAGTTAGATTCTGATTTTAAGATTTATGTGCTGCTCATGAAAAGCAATAAAGAAACAAGAACGGATTTTAAAAAAATGTTTACGCATGCATAGGACTATGTGCTTTTACTTACTTTTGCTGGAAAAGGGGGGAAGATGTTTAAAAAATTACCTCCTGAAATTCTGCTAACGTAATATTTAAATGGCCCTAAACACCGTTGCAGCATAGACGCTCTTAACACAAGAACGACGTTTAATAAATATGAGGAACCTCTTATGGATAATGTGTAGACTTCAATCTGTGCAGAATTCATACTGAATACAAATAACAATAATATACAGGGTAATTGAAAAAATACATAAAACCACTTAATCCTTACTTCATGTCATCACCCTGAACAACATGAACCTGAATTCATACAAAAAATATAAGCACACTTTAAATTTTGCATAATATATTTTGTTGTGACACGGCCGACGAAAGGCCTGCAATCAGCTGTGCCTGTACATTAGCCTACCTACTACCTACATCATATTCGCTATCATATGGGTGCGCGCGCGCGTAGTGTACGTAAATACAGACTTCAAATAAACGAAAACAAATTGTTTTTGGCTACGTTATTTAGTTGAGGTCAAAGTCGTAGAACAAATGTTATTCAGGGTGATGATACGAAGTTTAGATTAAGAGGTTTTGGGTATTTTTTCAATTTCCTTGTATAACATCAGCCTGTAATTGTCCCACTGTTGGACAAAAGTCTCTTCTCATACAGAGAAAGCACAAATTAAAACCACCACGCTTGCTCAAGGTGAATTGTTGATTCCAGACTTCCCAATGACCTTCACCGATGTCAGTGATATTCGAGATAAACTTAGAAAGTACGTAAGTATGAAATTGAAAAAGTCACATTGGTATTTGCTCGAGCCCTGTTGTGAACTCACAACTTCGTGCATGAAAGGGCCCGCCTTTAACCATTGCGCCATCACGACATTGATTACACAAATATTTCCATAAATATTTCCAAATATTTCCATAATTATTATCCAAATATTTCCATAAATATTTCCAAATATTTCCATGTTATTGCAATTATATAATTTATCTGTTCAAAACTCCACCAAAATTAACCAATAAGCATTCATATCGTTCATATAAATAAACAAAAAACGACAGTAACACGAAACTTTACCGCTGAAATAATTTCCATCTCCAAATTGTACAAAGCAACAATTGTATAAATGTATTTAGTAATAAGATTCTCAGTATATCTGTAATCCAATTTGAATCGTCAAGCTGATTTGATATTGATTAAAATTGCTGAATGGGCCTGATTTACATTAAAAGATATTCTTATCAACTCCGGTTTGTTTGTACATTTTGTATTATAATATCAAGTTATGAAAAGCCGATGAGCCTGTAACCTGCCGGTGGCCGCTACTGTAACTATTGTTTATTTTTATACTTCATGTACAAATGTACGAAGGCGGGCTTAATGCCTTAGGCATTCTCTACCAGTCAACCAAGGGTCAACTACTTATCGAGCGACATTTCCTGGGCCTCAAGTCTGCTATTACAATAGTAAGAATGAAGATGATGATGATGATGATGATGTAGTGTGTGGTGTCAGAATGGTCTATCATTGATTTTCGTAATGACGCCATTATATTAGTAGATTACCAAACTTGTCAAAATCAATAATTATGAAATCAATTATAGACCATTCTGACACTATTGTAATAGCAGACTTGAGGCTCAGGTCAGACGAAATGTAGGGTCTGTCCAACAAAAATTTTATTTTGCTCCTGGTTTGCCTTTTCATAATAAATCTATCGGTATAATAATATAATAACTCATGTCAGTTAAATTATCTTTAATCTCTTTCCAGTGTGTATGAGTCAAATAACGTTATCTCATTTTATCACTCGCATTGCTTTTAAGTGCTCTTAGAAAATACACAAAAATATTGAACCAAAAATATAAGGTTCTCTATTTTCATTAATACATTTGATCCTTTCAAAGCGGTTAAAATCTAATACAAAATTAACAAAACCCACGTTAAGGATAAAAATGAATTATTAATCAGTTCGAATCAATGCGTACCCTCATCAAAGTCATATCGGTGCGTCACAGCAGCTCTCGTTCATCGATCGATCAAACGCCAAGAGATTAGATAAAGGTACTCACCAGGTAGCTCCAAAAAGTTTGACGTCCTCCTTTGTCGACCTCTCATAGTGTTCTGAAAGTTGAGCGGCCCAATATCTTCGACAGAGTCGCAGTTTGACATGGTAGATTCTCTCGACCCTCGTCTACTCGCCAAGTAAGCCAAACCGCCCTTCATGGATCCTCGACGCATTGGGGAACATGGTCTACTGATGCTTGTTGAGCGGGTATGAGGGGTATCATCCGTCATGTCTGTCAAATCGGATGTGGATTTTCGACATATCTTTGAAGAAATCGTCGTGCACTCATCGTCTGCGTCGTGGAGGATTGCAGACGGTGTCCCTGGCATGGCGTCAGTGGAGTCATCAGTGTGACTGGAGACTATGCTCGGTGACGTCACGAGACGTGGTGAGCTTACTGTGGAAGTAGAACCGTATAGTTTCCTCGTATGCTTAGGGGACACGTAGCCAGGGTTTGTATGAATGTGCACAGGAGGCGGTTTTGGCGATCTAGATTTCTCTCGACGGCTGTGTTTTAGAGATGTGGTATAGTGTAAGCTGGTACGTTCCACGCAAGGACTAGATCGTCCTGATGGGGACTTTTGGGGGAAATTGAAGTGCCTTGGAGACATGGGGCTTCTGTGCCCGTGGGCTAAAGGGGACTTTGGGGGTTGGTTGTGCTTGTCATAGCTACAGCCAGACTGGGGCGTGTAGTAACCCGATGAAGACGTGCTGGATGCGATAGAAGGACTTTTCTGGGGGAATATGAAGTGGCGTGGACTTTTGGGAGTATGTGGCTTCGGTGAAACGGGTGGATAACCTCCGGGGCTGTTGACCGCCATCTTGATCTTTGTGAACTATCACTCTGTCACCATTTTATTGGTCACCTGGAAAGAAAGAAAGGTAGATGTTATTATTTTGCTTCATGATGTGTCTATCTCTACTGTAAATAATAAATGTAGGTCCTTTGATATTATTTCATGTGTTATAAAGTTATTTTATACGTTTCAAAAATGTCATGTGATCGGTAATTTTCTTTGATTATGGCAAAGTCATGGAAACATGAATGTTAAACTAAATTCAAGTTATAAGATAAAATTCATAAATCCCAACGCGAATTGACCTAGTTTTTGATATTTTGGTGAGGTGTTTTAAATAATAAACCACAAATCAAATATCTAGAAACTAACTGTAACTCCAAATATCACAACATAATTATTATTGATTACACTCGCGAAATATACATAACACCGTACGATACACATTTGAAACATCACAAACACCTCATAAAAACCAACCCAAATTGGAACACTAACGTATGGTATGTAAACCGTCACCGTGTGTCTGTATGTCTGTCAATATAAACTTGCCGTAGGAATGGAGAAGCGTATTTAAACTTGCCCGTCCTCTCTGTCTCCGTCTCTCGAGGAATTACGAGCAAACTTTCGAAGGGACCCAAAGGATGAAATAAAACTTATTTCAAAGACGAACTTTACAAGATCATTGTATTTTTTGTTTTTGTTTCTTGTTATCTTGTTTTTGTTTAAGCAGAGTTATTTGCTTACGTTACTTATGTAAAAAAATATACAGAAAATATTCTAGAATTTTTATGAACATAAAGGACGTACCAGTGTTTCGACAGTTCGCTACGGTTACTCAGAAGTCCAAAAGTGTGGCAATTAGTCTTACCAAGGAGTATTGTGTTACCCAGTAGCTGGGTTGAACAGGTCAGATAGGCAATCATCATCATCATTTCAGCCGAAAGACGTCCACTGCTGGACATTGGCCTCCCCAAGGGGGGGTTTTGCCATAAACGCCACGCTTGGCAGGCGGATTGGCGATCGCAGTATGGTTGTTACAAAGGCATAGAGAACGCTGTTGCCCATTCTCTGGTAAGTCCCTTAGTCGCCTCTTCTTTACGTCCGACACCACACGGACGATAGGCAATCGCTCAATGTAAAACACTGGTATTCAGATGCAACCGGTTAGACTGGAAACCGACCCCAACTTATTTGGGAAAAAATTGGCTACGGATGAAAGAAGTAAAAGTAAGAAATTGAAGCGCCTGAAGAGTTTGTGTATTTTGATAATAAATAAAATTATTCATAACGTTTATTTTGTATTGTAGCAAAACTGAAAGCCAATCTGATATTGAGTCGCGCATGATTGATAAACCGGTTGATGGATTAGGCAGTTAGGCTCGATGTTTCATACAAGTAAATTATTTTGGGAATCTTTTTCTTAACCACCGAGAAATACAGTGGCTAAATCCAACCTCCTAAGTCCTACACTTCACAATAATAATAATTACAATATAATAACATTATACTGAAAACAATTTTCCCTGAATCTGATATTGAATCGCAAATAGTGCCAAAAAAACAGCTGGACTATTATGATCAAGGGGCGGACAAGAGCCAACTAGCGCCAGCCGTCATTGTAACTATTTAACAAGATTTTTTAAATTTGATCTGACTAAATTAGATTAAATTAAAAATCTAAAACTGTACTTAACTAGTAAATTACCTGTAGTATTTTTTGTAACTTTCCATTATTTTACATTTCATAATTTTAGAGAATCGTTGATAACCACTAAAAGTGGCCACTTTTAGCTCTAAGTAACGAATCTCCAAAAAGTTACTCCATAAATACTACTTACAGGTATTTTACTAGGTAAGTACAGTTTTATTTTATTTTTCATTTGATCTGTTTTTGGACTAAAAGCAATACAATGATGGGTTGCTAGTTGACTCTTGTCTGCCAAAAATATCCAGATATATTTTTCGTAAGCACTATTTTTACAAGTTGGCTCTCGTCTGCCCCTTAAGAGACAGCGCGCACTTGTGATTTTTAATCGGGCGATAGTTTGCTCGTTCTGGGATTCAGTATGGAGTTATAAGGCAGTGCGCGCATTTGACGATTGAAAGTTGACTATAACTCCATACTGAATCCCAGCACAATCAAACTATCGCCCGATTAAAAATCACAAGTGCGCGTTGGCTCTAAGTACTCAGTAAAAGAAAAACAGACTTATTCCATTAAACGTTGTAAATTCCCAGAAACAGTAATTCAATTTCACCGATTCTAAACGTCAGCGGTCGAGTGTTGCAGCTAATCTACGTGATAATCCTCACACATGCTCCACGACCGGTCGCTCCCACGTCTCGCTCGTTAATGCCATTAATACGGTCACTACGCCTCCCGCCACAACGGTAGTACAAGACAGTTATCGTAAATACCCACATAATGTTTGCTATATATGTTTTTGGAGTCTATGAAGAGCCTTGGATCTTTGTTTTGTGAAGGGGTGATATTAGGGGGATATTAGGGTGCTTGATGCATTGAAAATCTGGAAGAAGTTTTCGATATAAAGGGTTAATGGGCTTTTCTAGAAATATAATATGTATAAGGATTTATAATTAAGAACTTTAACAGGCAAGTAATCTACGCTAATATTATAAAGCTGAAGAGTTTGTTTGTTTGTTTGGTTGAACGCGCCAATCTCATGATCTACTGGTTCGAATTGAATAATTCTTTTTGTATTGGATAGTCCATTTATCGAGGAAGGCTATAGGCCCATGCGAAGCTGGGTCGGGTCGCTAGTATAAAGATAGTCTTACAAAAGAAATCATTCCAGCAACATTCGAACGTCAACAGTATTCAAAATTTCGTTTTCCCAGAATTTCCTGGTTGTATTATTGCATCCATTGAATAAATAAATAATTTTGGATATTCCTACTATTCGTTCAGCAATGGGCGGCAATAGGCTGATATGATGATTTAATGGTGATGATGATGATGATGATTCCTACACCTGTTATGATATCCTGTTACAATCTCCCTCGGTGAACACCTAGGTGAAGTGAGCTGTCATCCGTCTCGATGCTAGGAATTGACAAAGCAGACGGACGGATGACAGCTCTACCCTCAACCACTGCTAGGCACTGTTCTTCATCTATCTACCATTATTATCCACCAGTATTTATTAACATCTACCTGACCCGTATGTCAAGCGGAATAAGTACTTAAATCCCTTGCGACAATCGGTAAATTCATATGGGTTAAATGAGTTTGAGGTGAGCGAGATAACAGCTCTCCCCGAACAAGTGAGTTCGGGGTTAACTGTTATCTCGTTCACCTGACCTTAAAAAAAAAAAAAAAAAAATAGAAAAAAAAGACGACAAAAATAAAATAGACTAGATAAAATTGGTATACGTATATATCCATATTTATGGAATGTTAACCAGCAAGTATGATAAAATATTTCCTTCCCAGAACCGTTCTAGTTCACTAGTAACTACTGTGATCTTGACATCCATTTATTTTTATGAGTATGACGGTTGTCATTACTTCACGCTAGATTAAATCTAGTATTTACGATGCCTAGTGTCCGACTGTAGTCTCAGTATCGGCGGTAATTTGTTCAGAGTTTCGGCCTTTATATAATTAGGCCGAAACTGAATATTGGTAAAAACAACAATCATTGCATGATGGCTGAGTCAATTTAATATTGTATAAATAAAATAAATAAAATAAATAAAATAAATAAAATAAATAAAATAAATAAAATAAATAAAATAAATAAAATAAATAAAATAAATAAAATAAATAAAATAAATAAATAAATCTTGGGACAACTCACACACGGTCATCTGGTCCCAAGCTAAGCAGAGCTTGTGTTATGGCAAGCGTGGCTTGTGTTATGCTTGTGTTATTTGTGTATTAGGTGTGCTTAAACCATTATCTATACTAATATTATAAAGCTGAAGAGTGTTTGTTTGTTTGGTTGAACGCGCTAATCTCAGGATCTACTGGTTCGAATTGGAAAATTATTTTTGCGTTGGATAGTCCATTTAATTAGTTGAATAGTCCATTTATCGAGAAAGGCTCTCTGCGGCGGTCTATAGGCCCATGCGAAGCCGGGCCGGGTCGCTAGTCTAAACTAAAACAAAATGTAATCAAATGAATCCAACTCTTGGGTCTTCGTTATTATTTTTGAAATAAATACTGTTTTGAGGATCATAAAATCCATAAAAGATAGCTGTTTAAAGGTTGATCAGTATTTGCCTGAGACATAACAGATTAATGTTCTAAAACATCATGTAGGTAAATATCTAGATATGTTTTAATAATAATAATAATATGTGGGGACATTTTACACACGGCCATTTGACCTCAAACTAGGGCGACCCTGTACTATAGGTGTCAGACAGGTGATATACATACACAATTACATGTATACATACATACATAGATAAACTACAACCAAACGCAAGGCAAACACAAGTTCTCATCACACAAATGTTTACCCTGGGCGCAACATTCTGCGTAGCAGTCAATCGTTTAGCCGCTGCGCCAATCCATGACATAATTCCAATATATATTATGCGAACTAGTTATTTTAATAAATATTATCAGAATCCTTTGCAAATAGAAAACCCTTCATAATATTATTAGGTACATTTAGCACGAAAACATACACGAAATTTAGTTTCGGCCGAAACTACTCATAATGATGGGGTCGGGTTTCGGCGTCGGCGATCAGCGTCCTTGAGGCAAACACTAGTGATGTTCGCACTAAACTAGAGATTTTCATTTCACGCTTCGCCCATAACGTTGGGAAATCGTTGTAGCAACAAAAATAACCTTTTGCGGATAGTATGAGAATAGATATTCACTAATATTTTGGTTGTGTTATTATTTGTCATGCAACAAAACGTCTACGTTCTGACCGAAACGATCCCACATAATATGGTATACGTAACATCAAAGACGTATCATGATATTACTCTGATTTCAAACTAAAAATAGCTATAGGATGGATATTTATTATAATATCGCTTCTTTCAGTTTGGAACATACCTAGAATTTAAACGCAGGACATGCACTTCTTTAATTATTTATTTTTTAATAACCACCGAAAATTGTGTACGTTATAGGGTCCATAATTAATCATAATTTAAAAAGAAAAAAATTCAGTGTGTACTTATGTACGCGCGTGAGAAGTTATAGGTACTTCTTCGAATCACAAAATAGCAACGAAGGCAGTAAGTAGTTCAGCATGTACGTCAGAGATGGCGTTGTTTACAATTACTCCCGTGAGAATTTTGTGTGACGCTGTGCGCGCGCATCGTAAAATTTCACTCTCATCATTTTTTCATAACGCGCCTAAAGAAGTATAACTTCAAAAAAAAATGGGTGCGTGTACTTATGTACGAGCGTGAGAACTACTTACTGCCTTCGGCAGTAAGTAGTTCAGCATGTACGTCAGAGATGGCGTTGTTTACAATTCAAATTGTGCTTATATACTTTTTTAATAATGCCAAAGAAGTATAACTTCTCACGCTCGTACATAAGTACACGCACCCATTTTTTTTTGAAGTTATACTTCTTTAGGCGCGTTATGAAAAAATGATGAGAGTGAAATTTTACGATGCGCGCGCACAGCGTCACACAAAATTCTCACGGGAGTAATTGTAAACAACGCCATCTCTGACGTACATGCTGAACTACTTACTGCCTTCGTTGCTATTTTGTGACTCGAAGAAGTACCTATAACTTCTCACGCGCGTACATAAGTACACACTGAATTTTTTTCTTTTTAAATTATGATTAATTATGGACCCTATAACGTACACAATTTTCGGTGGTTATTAAAAAATAAATAATTAAAGAAGTGCATGTCCTGCGTTTAAATTCTAGGTATGTTCCAAACTGAAAGAAGCGATATTATAATAAATATCCATCCTATAGCTATTTTTAGTTTGAAATCAGAGTAATATCATGATACGTCTTTGATGTTACGTATACCATATTATGTGGGATCGTTTCGGTCAGAACGTAGACGTTTTGTTGCATGACAAATAATAACACAACCAAAATATTAGTGAATATCTATTCTCATACTATCCGCAAAAGGTTATTTTTGTTGCTACAACGATTTCCCAACGTTATGGGCGAAGCGTGAAATTAAAATCTCTAGTTTAGTGCGAACATCACTAGTGTTTGCCTCAAGGACGCTGATCGCCGACGCCGAAACCCGACCCCATCATTATGAGTAGTTTCGGCCGAAACTAAATTTCGTGTATGTTTTCGTGCTAAATGTACCTAATAATATTATGAAGGGTTTTCTATTTGCAAAGGATTCTGATAATATTTATTAAAATAACTAGTTCGCATAATATATATTGGAATTATGTCATGGATTGGCGCAGCGGCTAAACGATTGACTGCTACGCAGAATGTTGCGCCCAGGGTAAACATTTGTGTGATGAGAACTTGTGTTTGCCTTGCGTTTGGTTGTAGTTTATCTATGTATGTATGTATACATGTAATTGTGTATGTATATCACCTGTCTGACACCTATAGTACAGGGTCGCCCTAGTTTGAGGTCAAATGGCCGTGTGTAAAATGTCCCCACATATTATTATTATTATTAAAACATATCTAGATATTTACCTACATGATGTTTTAGAACATTAATCTGTTATGTCTCAGGCAAATACTGATCAACCTTTAAACAGCTATCTTTTATGGATTTTATGATCCTCAAAACAGTATTTATTTCAAAAATAATAACGAAGACCCAAGAGTTGGATTCATTTGATTACATTTTGTTTTAGTTTAGACTAGCGACCCGGCCCGGCTTCGCATGGGCCTATAGACCGCCGCAGAGAGCCTTTCTCGATAAATGGACTATTCAACTAATTAAATGGACTATCCAACGCAAAAATAATTTTCCAATTCGAACCAGTAGATCCTGAGATTAGCGCGTTCAACCAAACAAACAAACACTCTTCAGCTTTATAATATTAGTATAGATAATGGTTTAAGCACACCTAATACACAAATAACACAAGCATAACACAAGCCACGCTTGCCATAACACAAGCTCTGCTTAGCTTGGGACCAGATGACCGTGTGTGAGTTGTCCCAAGATTTATTTATTTATTTTATTTATTTTATTTATTTTATTTATTTTATTTATTTTATTTATTTTATTTATTTTATTTATTTTATTTATTTTATTTATACAATATTAAATTGACTCAGCCATCATGCAATGATTGTTGTTTTTACCAATATTCAGTTTCGGCCTAATTATATAAAGGCCGAAACTCTGAACAAATTACCGCCGATACTGAGACTACAGTCGGACACTAGGCATCGTAAATACTAGATTTAATCTAGCGTGAAGTAATGACAACCGTCATACTCATAAAAATAAATGGATGTCAAGATCACAGTAGTTACTAGTGAACTAGAACGGTTCTGGGAAGGAAATATTTTATCATACTTGCTGGTTAACATTCCATAAATATGGATATATACGTATACCAATTTTATCTAGTCTATTTTATTTTTGTCGTCTTTTTTTTCTATTTTTTTTTTTTTTTTTTTAAGGTCAGGTGAACGAGATAACAGTTAACCCCGAACTCACTTGTTCGGGGAGAGCTGTTATCTCGCTCACCTCAAACTCATTTAACCCATATGAATTTACCGATTGTCGCAAGGGATTTAAGTACTTATTCCGCTTGACATACGGGTCAGGTAGATGTTAATAAATACTGGTGGATAATAATGGTAGATAGATGAAGAACAGTGCCTAGCAGTGATAGTCCATTTAATTAGTTGAATAGTCCATTTATCGAGAAAGGCTCTCTGCGGCGGTCTATAGGCCCATGCGAAGCCGGGCCGGGTCGCTAGTCTAAACTAAAACAAAATGTAATCAAATGAATCCAACTCTTGGGTCTTCGTTATTATTTTTGAAATAAATACTGTTTTGAGGATCATAAAATCCATAAAAGATAGCTGTTTAAAGGTTGATCAGTATTTGCCTGAGACATAACAGATTAATGTTCTAAAACATCATGTAGGTAAATATCTAGATATGTTTTAATAATAATAATAATATGTGGGGACATTTTACACACGGCCATTTGACCTCAAACTAGGGCGACCCTGTACTATAGGTGTCAGACAGGTGATATACATACACAATTACATGTATACATACATACATAGATAAACTACAACCAAACGCAAGGCAAACACAAGTTCTCATCACACAAATGTTTACCCTGGGCGCAACATTCTGCGTAGCAGTCAATCGTTTAGCCGCTGCGCCAATCCATGACATAATTCCAATATATATTATGCGAACTAGTTATTTTAATAAATATTATCAGAATCCTTTGCAAATAGAAAACCCTTCATAATATTATTAGGTACATTTAGCACGAAAACATACACGAAATTTAGTTTCGGCCGAAACTACTCATAATGATGGGGTCGGGTTTCGGCGTCGGCGATCAGCGTCCTTGAGGCAAACACTAGTGATGTTCGCACTAAACTAGAGATTTTCATTTCACGCTTCGCCCATAACGTTGGGAAATCGTTGTAGCAACAAAAATAACCTTTTGCGGATAGTATGAGAATAGATATTCACTAATATTTTGGTTGTGTTATTATTTGTCATGCAACAAAACGTCTACGTTCTGACCGAAACGATCCCACATAATATGGTATACGTAACATCAAAGACGTATCATGATATTACTCTGATTTCAAACTAAAAATAGCTATAGGATGGATATTTATTATAATATCGCTTCTTTCAGTTTGGAACATACCTAGAATTTAAACGCAGGACATGCACTTCTTTAATTATTTATTTTTTAATAACCACCGAAAATTGTGTACGTTATAGGGTCCATAATTAATCATAATTTAAAAAGAAAAAAATTCAGTGTGTACTTATGTACGCGCGTGAGAAGTTATAGGTACTTCTTCGAGTCACAAAATAGCAACGAAGGCAGTAAGTAGTTCAGCATGTACGTCAGAGATGGCGTTGTTTACAATTACTCCCGTGAGAATTTTGTGTGACGCTGTGCGCGCGCATGCGCGCATCGTAAAATTTCACTCTCATCATTTTTTCATAACGCGCCTAAAGAAGTATAACTTCAAAAAAAGAAACTGTTGTTTCCCGAAAACAAAACACACGATCAGAATGTTTGGAACAACTTACTTACTATTTGCTTTATAAAATACTGTGTTGGTACCACACAAAAAAAAAGACTTAAACCAAAAATGGAACTTTACCAACATGCGGCGCTGTTAAAATCCCTCGTACGGATTTGTACAGTTCTAGGGATTCCATTTATAAAAACTCTATCTATACTATAGATGCAAATGCAATCGGACGGCCATTAGCTGTGTCGATTCGGTTCCGGTATTCACGTGAAATGAATCCGCATGGCTGGCAGTGTATATGTCGGTTTTTCCATCTCACTTATTTTTTTTAGTTTTTTTTCTGCAGTCTGTAGGGCATAGGACGAGTGCGGTAACGTGAAAGTATTAGAGTCGGCTTTTCAATTGGAAATACAACTACTACAGCATTTTGGTTTCATTGTATACGAGAAGCACAATTAGTGTCATTCATCCCTAAGTATATGGCGTACAAAAGAAATAAATATAATGCGCAAAAAGTTTATTTCATTTTTCAAAATCGATTAATGTTACGGGTCGGGTTATGCACTCTGGTTTCATGTACAACGTTATTGCAAACTAAGAAACCCGAAGTATTATTCCTTAATTTCAGTAGTTTCAAAAGTTATTTGTATAAAAATGTGCGTAATGGGCCTTCCATTACGCACATTTTTGTTTTGAAAAATGTTAACGTAAACATGTATGTTATTGTAACTTTAAAAAGCGAACCGCCCCGGCTTAACATTGGTATAATTTACTTAACAGCACATATTTTTTATTGAGCTTTTCATACAAAAATCCTCATCATATCAGCCTATTGCCGTCCACTAACTGTTAAACGTAGGCCTCTCCCAGAGGACGCCAACCAACTTGATCTTGGGCAGCCCGCATCCATCCGCTGCCAGGCACTTTCTTCAAATCGTCGGTCTATCGTGCCGCAGAGCATTCCAGACTACGCTCGCCCCATGCTAATGCTAATTTTTGGAACAGACCCACGCTGAAAATGCACTGATCATGCCAAAATTCCATACGAATTTCCGACCATGTCGATGTATATTCCAAACATTTTCTATGTTCCTATCAATTACAGCTGAAAAGCCTTTAGCGGTCGAGCCATTCTCTATAACTAAACTAACTACATAAAATGTAATGATCTTTTAAACACGCGTCAATGTTTTTTTTATTTATATAGATAGATGAGCAACATTGTAACCTCGAAGGTTATTCATAAAACTTTATCTTCCCGTTGCTAGCTTCAAAGTATCGGAACAAGAGCGAGAAAATTGATATTGTTTTAGCTTCTCATATTACAGACTTTCATAATGATGGCTAGATTATATCCAACCAGCGCAGCGTGAAAAGCATTTATATTCCGTAAAAAAATCTCGTGGTGAATTTAGGTGATATGAGTTGGAGGCGAGCTGTCAATCCCTAACATGGTGAGATGTCAGCTAACTTCACTATTGTACTGTAGGAGGTTTTCAAAGAATAGACGATGTATCCTACATTCGGATCACGAAGTTTGGCGTGGACCAGTAGATCTCGGTTCGACTTCTGATGTACTCGTATTTAACGGTGCATCATAACTCGATCTTAGCCCAAGGCAATCTCATCTCAGCGGCAAACTATGTCAAAATCCTGTCAAGGACGTTGCTAAGGGGGAGCAGGGGGGGCAGGGGGAGGGGTTTTAGTCATTCAGTCAAGAGCTCTTACAACTACAGCATCCAATGTGTAAATCCAACTATGTAGCGTTCAAAAATTAATAATAATTCATACTTTTCCTATCTTATATATAAAAATCTTCTGTGCGTGTGTATGAAAGTGAACTCCTTCTAAACGGCTGGATCGATTTTGCTGAATTTATTTGTGTGTGTTCAAATGGATTCGAGAATGGTTTAGATTCAAAATTGGACCTGGTAGGTGGCGCTGTAGTCGGGTTGCAGGACAACGTCTGCCAGACCCGCATATATTAACTTGCCCCCACAAGGCTATCAACTGGCGACGCTCTTGAATCTTGTCAAGTATGTACATACGTATAGTGTCGTTTTTGACAGATTGAAACAAAGATTAGAATGTTCGAAAAAGGTACCAGAATTTCCCCCTAACAACAATTCGACTTTAGTTTGTTAATATCACTTCGAAATTCGAACGTTGCCAAGTCTTCAAAACTTTAGTTCACATTCGATTAATTTGTGTGGTCACTTGACTGAAGTTCGAAGCAAGCAGAATATTTGTGCTTACTGTCACAGTGTATCTAGGTCCTAGTCTACAGTAGTTGATTGCCCAAACATTGGACGAGATTTGAGAAACGCCAAATTTATGACTTGAAAAATTTAAGACATTCGGGCTTGCCAAGCGCCAAATTACCTACATACCATAATATCACTTTATTTTACTTTTTGGGACATAAAATGTTGTAAACAATGACGAAGTTCATTTTAAAACTAGATAAAGGTGTAACCCACACCAATGTCCGCCCAATACATAGAATAATTTATTAAGTCCTAAACTTCAGTATATTTAGTAGTTTGAAACATAGCTAAGCTCTACTCTGCAGAATTGCTTAGCGAAAACCCTTGTGTTGACAGACTGCCAGAAGCTAAAATAGGTAGACTGTGGTATTGCTGGACATGGTGATGATGCCTTTAACAAGAACAGGTGGGCGTACAGTTCACCCACGTCTCTAACCGCCTCTTAACATCGCCTACGCTCTTCACAATTTACATCTTGGTATTGAAAACCTATGGTAAGTTAATTAGATATTGGCTTTCCTTGTGTAATACCCGAGTAATACTACCTATTTGTCTACATGCCACAGATATAAATTTTGACATGCACCTAGGGACTTACACAAAGTCACATTTCCAGTAAGGATAAAACCAAAATGTTATTTAATTAATTGCTTATCTTTCAGGGGGTGAAGAAAGTACTGATGAGTACGAATACCATTGATAAATAACTGGGCGACCGAGCTTTGATCGGTTTTTTGTTTTCGTGTTATTTTAAATTGAAACCTAGCTAGATTGATTTAACGCCCCCGAAACCCCCTGTATACTAAATTTCATGAAAATCGGTGGAGCCGTTTCCGAGATTCAGATTATATATACAAGAATTGCTCGTTTATAGGTATTAGATAGGTAGATTGCTTTCAGTCATTAGATACGGATTACTATACGTCAGATACAATGTTTTACACTGTACAAATCTGCGTTCATTCTTGTTTTATAATCCGCCATGTTTCGGGCAATTGGCGTTAGGTTGTAACGGCCGCACAGGGACTATTATAACTTCAGTTATGGCCGCTAAACTATGTGTGATAAGTATTGCTGTACCTACATAATTCGAATAATAGAGTATTATGGTAGCGTGCAATGTAACGCATGTAAAACATTGTGTCTATGGGTCCATGCAACAGTGGAGAATAAATTTTACCATCGAAGGGAAAGGCCACTCTCCTTCCAATTCTCTCTATCAAGGGCTATATAGGAGCAGTTTTAGTCGAAAGAGCCCTGTAGGTCGATTCTGTAAAATTCAAACAACAACTCGCGTCTCACATCGCTATTCACTGTCACTTCGCATAAGTTCAAAATAACCTTGATATATTTGACACTTTGAATCGGGTTCGAGTGCGAAGTGAGCGTCGAAGCGACGGGGAAATTACCTTACAGAATGCCACTTCTGAAGTCATCTCATACTTTATCTGTCAAAATCTCCCTGTCAATTTAGTTCAACTCGCTGACACGCTCGCAAGGGTGGCGCTAGTGTATATTCGAATTATCAACCGAGTTTTTAGAATGCCAACCAAGAAACTCACAGCGGATTCAGATTCGAAGTTTAGAATGAGTTCTTACAGAATCACACCCCAGATCATCCCGCCATTTCCGCCTGGACCTGCCGCGATGTCCATTGGGACCGTCGTGCGTTTGGCCCAATGATCGTCAGACATGCGGCAGATGTGTCCAACCCACGGATCCAACCCAATTTTAATTGAACATGACTGCTTTCCTAGTGATGGCTGGTATTATTATATTATTAGAATTATATTAAATAGTTCTGTATCTCTCTCCCTTTGCGGATTGCGTTTATTCCATACAAACGAATTCTGTATTTTTTCTAGATATTTAGATCCCGTGGAGTGTCCGAGCCAAAACAGTACCCACCCATTTTATCCCTAGGGTGTCGTAGAAGGCGACTAAGACAAAATCTGGAAGTCAGGCAGCAGCGGCTTTCATGTACTTAACAACCTCAATGCGATTCCAAAGACGCCTGCCAAGCGTGGGGATTTTGGCAACCCCCCTCCCCGTTGGGGGAGGCATTTGTAAAACATTACCCAGATGTTTTCCCGCTGATGATGATGATGACCTTCCTAGATAATACCTCTTTCTATTGGTTCTCTTTCTATCCGTGCAGTAGTTTCTGAGATTGGCTCGAACATATACAATTTCAGAGAAACGGGGGCTTTTGTCACTACATTATTATAAAACAAAGTACCCCGCCGCGGCTGTCTGTCCCTATGTATGCTAACATCTTTAAAACTAAGCAACGAATTTTGATGCCGGTTTTTTTAATAGATAGAGTGATTCAAGAGGAAGGTTTTAGTATATAATTTTTCAAGCGGGCAAAGCCGCGGGCGTCAGCTACTTTATTACATACTAGCTTTTGCCCGCGACTTCGTCCGCGTGGATGTCGGTTATCGTGGATCCAGACGAAATTGCGAATTAAAATGTAACCCATGTCCTTACCCTGGCTTCAAGCTATCTTCATACCAAATTTCATCAAAATCGGTTCTGCTGTTTCATCACGAAAGTGTAACAGACAGAGTTATATTCGCATTTATTATATTAAAAGTATGGCACGCATTACGCATTTATAAATATTCTGTAAGAATTCACTCGCGAATTCGAATCCTATCTCGTTTCCGATTTCACTTACTAGAAGTGAAAAGTATTTGGTATTCGATTAAATAGTAACGAAATAATAGTTCGCTTCACCTATGCCAACACTTAGAAGCGCTAGCGTAGTTTTCATCGAGTTTCAGACTACCTAAAACAGTTTTCACCGCGGAATCAGAAGTGAGATCTGAAGTGAGTTCTTACAGAATAACATACCTCTAGTCGCCAATTCAATCATCGATCTAAGCCCACACCTTCCATTTATGAGAAAAAACCTTTGCCTTGCAGTAGAATAAAAATAGACTGGTAATAAATTATTATTAGTTCCGTGTCCCCAGCTCTAGATCTTCCCTTTTAATGCGCATGCTATCATGATTCCATTGTCAACCCAACGACAAGCTCATAAAATTACATTGCCTTTTGAACACGGTTTTACAACTTCAAAATAAAGGAAGCTATACTCTTTACATCGTCAGGCTATAGAATCCATTTATTACAAAAATTTTATCACTGGCCTGTTCATGGTTCGAGCCAGAAATAACACAATGGGTAGATGATACAAAACCGGTCAAGTGAGAATCGTAGTCACGCAAAAAGGGTTCCGTACCACCGTACAGTGTTTAACACTCATCACTATCATCATCAGCTGGAAGATGTCCACTATTGAGCAAAGGCCTCTCCCATAAAAATTAATAGAATTAATATAAAAACCCAATAACACTTTGCCCGACCTGGGAATCGAACCCAGGACTCCACGCTAAGCAGTCGCGCTTGCGACCACGAGACCAACGGGGCAGTCGGGGAGACGGGGTATTGAATTTTATTATTGACTGTTTCAATGTGTATCATTTTATTGCGTATTATTTTATATTGTATTATTATTTTAATTTAAACCGATTTTAATTTAATTATATAATATTTAATAATTCAATTGTATTGCTTGATTTGATGTAATTCTTATGTGTAATTTGTAATGATTTTAATGTATCTACGTGTCTTTTATATGTTTTGATCTTAATGTACGGACTACTTCTGAAATAAATGAATTAATAATAAAAAATAATAATAATAAAACGCCACAACGAGCGGCAACCTGCCGCTTGTACCCTCCGGTTACCTCAAAGCGGCAATTTTTCCGTAGTTAGCAACCGTCCATAGATCAAGATCAAACTTAAATTAAAATTGCAATTGACGCAATCTAAGAAAAGACACACTATACTCACTCCAGTTATTAACTAACCTTCTATATCTTCTTACTCTGTGCCAAAAGGACCAGTTTTGTCTGTCCCTCGTAAACAGAAGCCACTGAAGGGCGGAGGGTGTCTCGTAATTTGTCCTTCCAGTCGCGTCGTTACTTTTCAATGGAGTCACTCACATCAAAGTAATCGGTGTCTATTCAGTCGGCGTGGCGTGACGTAAGCAGTGTAAGCACACATAAGTCAATATGGATTGATATAATTTTCGTGATGAGATTGAGTTATGAATGTTGGTTGGGTAAGATTTTCGGGTTAGTATCGTAACTTTGTTAGCGTTTGGTGGGGTGAATATTATCTGTGAGCTGTTAATGCGTTGTTCAGATAGAGGCGTTGGCGGAGAGTGTACTAGATCTGATACTTATTTTGTCGTCATATGTAGGTTATAAAAGTGTCACGACGGCCGAAAACGTACAAAACGTAAAGTAATGTACAAAGTAAAAAGAAAAGTTAAACGATGCTTAAAAAAGTACGAAGGATTGAAAAAAAACCGGTCAAGTGCGAGTTTCACTCGCGTGGAAAGGGTTCCGTACAAGTCCAAAATTTCAGTTGATAGAATTCTTATAGGTTTTAAATTTTCGTGTTCTTTCATGAATAAAATCAAATCTTTTTATTTCACAATAATAACAAAAATAATATTTGAGATCCAAATAACGAGCCCTTTAATTTGATACATGACACAGTAAGGTTCGCAAAACTTTTTTTTTAATTTAGGAAATTAAAAAGAAAGTTTTGCGAACCTTACTGTGTTTATCGTCTGCCGAAAATGACCCTTATTTTAAAAAATATTTGTTTACTTTGCACATTGTGTTTGGGTCATAGGATTACACCAGCGTACCAAATTTCACCTGATTTGGTCCAGTAGATTCGGAGCAAATTGGTTGTGACAGACAGAAGCACGAGTGATCCTATAGGGGTTCCGTTTTTTTGTACAGAACCTTAAAAGGAGGAAACGTTAGGATTTTTTTCTTAGCCCGCCACACTATTCTTAAACCACTTCAACTCCTAAAAGCCAGAATCAATAGTGGCGACCACCAGAAACGCACCAATGCAATGAAGCTCGACAAATCCCGGAGAAACTTTACAACTGTTTTGAGCTGTCAGAAAAGTCCCCTTAATGGTGACCAGGCTGAAAGTGACATTCTGTTTTATCCAAAAGTGCTTTTAAGAAGACGATAACTATTCAAACAATGTTTATAACATCATAGACAAAGGAACATATTAAAAAAGTTACTTGCATGAAATATTTCATTTCAATTATACCGTTGAAACATTTTACTTTCATTCCATCTGTATTCATTTCATTGAGCAATATTTGAATGCCTGTGAGTAATTACTGTCTCTCACGGTGCATGAAAATTGTAATTTATTTGTTTACATAGTAGGAGGGGTTTGTGACTGAGTAAAAGCAGCCTGTATGTATACAAAATCTCTTTTCTGTTACTGAAAAATCAAATTGTATGGAGTTGACGTTTGCTTACCAGATATCATGTGATGCAAATATGTCAACTGCATACAATGTGATTTTTCCGATTTTGTCTACAGGCCCAGAAGGTTAATTCACGTAATTTTATGACGCGCCGATGTAGTTATAGTGCAGTTGCGTGTTTTTGTGTAATAAACGTTTGAGTGATAATCGGTATTCTTGTAATCTTTGAACTGCGCGTAAGCTGCGCGTGAACTGCACGGCAACGAAACTCTACCAAACTTACTTATGGTGTAGCCACATGGGAGAAAAAATATTACTCACTAAATAATTGAACAGAATCGATTACATTTCAATGAATATGGCGTTTTTATCTTATTAAAATAATACCCCAGTACAGATTTTCGTGCTTTTTAACTGTCATTTTTAAAACGTCAAACGGATAGTAGAATACCGATCATATTGCGTTCCGAACCACGCACCAAAGACGCGCAATAGTAGAATGCTGTTATTGCGCTCGCATGACGCGAACTTGACGCGAGCGTATCTGACAGCAGTAGAAAATACGAAAAGCGTTGTTTTGATCGAAACTTAACTGCAACTGCACTGCAGCCGCACTTCTTTAGTTACGTGAATTAGCCCACAGATCGATCGGCCATGTTTAATCTATGATCTCGCCGCTATCGGGCCGTGGATGGACTATCCATATCATACCGAGATCCCTCTGTGTCTCGGAAAGCACGCAAAGCCGTTGGTCCCAGCAAAATTGAATAAATGGTTCATGCTTAATATTGTTATACAATAATTGTGCGTCGCTTTCGAGTGAATAAATGAATTTCTTTTATTTTTCGATGTATTTCCTAAAATTGCACGTGTTTTTAATATAAACATTTTTCATACTTCAGTCCTAATTACTTATTATAAATGCGAAAGTTTTTGAGGTTGGATGGCAATGGAATGGATGGATGTATGTTTGTTACCCTTTCGCGTCTAAACGGCTGAACTCAATTGATTGCCATAAGTGTTATTTCTCTTCTGCTAGTAAATATACATTCAAATCAACGAAACCACACATTTTTTCGTCTTCCTACAATTCCTTCGGAAACACGAAACAAAGACCAATTAACTTTATTTCCATTTACACAAATAAATAGGAATACTTCAGCTTTATTGCAAAGCTGGCCAAAACTTTTCGTATCTGGGTAATGCATATCAGATTCTGAAATTGCATCATCGAAGAACCTTTTGAACACAAATTAATGCAGGCAATATTGAGAATCACGAGCAATACCCAGGTACTCCAATAGAGTACCTTCTTATTGAATTTAAATTATTTAATATCAACTAGTCACAATCAATGTGAATTACGATAGAGCAAATTGAGTTTGTTTTTAATACCAACTGGTTACATAATAAAGTCGATTTTGCATTGCATTTTTTATTTCCTTCAAGTTTAGGCAGTCGCTGTAATAATCTCTAACTCCTGACTTCAAACCATAAAGGCGATGTTTTAGAGCTGTATTTTGGTGTACAATAAAAACAAGGTTGAAGGGATATCGTCAAGCCAACTATTACCACGGAAACAATACTCAGGAAGCAAAAATTGGTCGCTTATTAAAAAAAAATCTACTGTTTCCAGGCATAAGGTACTTAAAAATAAAGCTACATCCTTAGATATCCTCTTACCCAACCACCGTGCTTCCTTTTAACCACGTGGTCCTTCCATCCTTCGCTATAAATAGAAACACCGAATATATCGCCCCATCCGTCCCTCGGGTGTCATATAGGAAGTGTGCTAAGGGATTACGTTGAGGGAACATGTCCTTGAACTGACTCGGAACGTAGGACCAATTTCTTAAAATAAAGGCAAAGTCAGGATGATGCAAATAAATATAGTTTATCGTCAACAGTTTAGCTTTCTTCTCGATTAGGTTAGACACCTTCTCTTACAGCAAAGACGGGAAACCGAAAGAAAATTCTGTATTGAATAAATAGCATGTATGCACTCTGACAGCGCCCAGCTAAGCATTACCTTGATATAAAAATAAGACTAACGCTTCTAAATTCAAAATAATTTCTAAAACAAATCTAGAGTGTTTAGACGAATCATTTTTTCAAATGCTTTCGACCAGCATGCCAAAGGCAAACAACCTTTGCAGTACATATCTAAATAAATCATTGGTTATTATCACCGAGAAGATATAATATCTCAATGTTAAGAAGGTACTAAATATTATTTCATAAAACAACATGTTTAGGATGAGTTGTAGTAGCAGCGACAACATTTTTACCCAAAATCTACAATCTCATGTTTCATTTCCCGCTGTTTTACGTAACCTCTAAGCATCTGCTACATAATAATATATATCCATAGAACAATTTCTACGACATTATCAACCCGGTGGTGATAACGGATCGTATGTGCCAGTTCAACCAGAAGTAGATGAATATAAATTACCTACCAGCTTTTTCCCGCGGCTTCGTACACGTCCCTATTTCTTTTTATAATAAAATATAGTCTAAGTATATCATTTAGGAATAATATAGATTAGCGAAAGAAGTTTCAGAATCGAAACAGTAGTTCTGAAGATTAGTACTTTCAAATAAAAAACACAAATACTCTTTAGTTTTATAATGTAACTAGCGTCCCGCCCCTGCTTCGGACGGGTGCAATGTAGACTATACGCTCAGATTATGAAACAAAATACAGACAGACCGCGCGGAACACTGAAAATGAAGCCAAAAAAGCAAATACAAATTCAAAAGCGAATACCTACAACTCGCTTCGTGCTTGTCAGTACAGCACGAAGCGAGTTGTAGGTAGCCAGTATCGTTAAAAAAAACAAATAAAAATATACAATTACAAATTCAAAAGCGAACACAATCACGAGATTGTAGATATTCGCTTTTGAATTTGTATTTGCTTTGGTGGCTTCACTAAGTGTTCCGCGCGGTCTAACTGCCTTTTATTTCATAATCTGATACTATACGTATAAACCTTCCTCGTGAATCACTCTATCTATTGCTGAAAACTGCATTAAAATTCGTTACGGAGTTTAAAGATCTAAGCGAACAGACCGCGAGAGCAACTTCTCGAAAATCTCGTGTAATAATAATAATAATAATAATAATAATATGTGGGGACATTTCACACACGGCCATCTGACCCCAAACTAGGGAGACCCTGTACTATGGGTGTCAGATAGCTGATATACATACACAAATATATTTTAAATATATACATATATAGATAATGTTTGTTACTCCTTCGAAAGTTTCGGATCTATACCGATGAATCAAAAACCGACCTCGGTACCGGAGTCGGGGTCTTCTCTGAAGACCTAAAATACATTAAAATATCCAGGCCCTTAGGAATGTTCAACACTGTCTACCAAGCAGAATGCGTAGGCATCATCCAGGCAGCACACGCCATTGAGGCCAGAGAAGTCACGGATACGCATATTCGTATTCTCTCCGATAGTGCCTCAGTCCTTCAATCCTTAGAGAAAAACCAGATCACGTCGAGACTAATACTAGAATGTCATAATGCACTGGAACGCATAACAGTACCAAACCGCAATACAGTGACACTACAATGGATCAAGGGACACAGTGATTCACTAGGTAACGATGCGGCTGACGAGCTCGCCAGAAGGGGTTCCAGCACAAAAGCCATCGGACCCGAACCCATTATGCCCATTCCGTTCAATCAGTTAAGAAGTTGGTTAAAAGATTACACACAAACACAAGCGGAGAAATGGTGGACCTCGACACCAGGGTGCAGGCAGTCCAAGGAAGCTATGCCATCCCTGGATACGAAGCTGACCAAGCGCCTTCTGCACCTGGACAGAGATAGCCTGCGACTGGTGGCGGGGACACTCACCGGACACTGCTCATTGAACAAGCACTTTCACACACTAGGTATCACTGATAGTCCTCTGTGCAGGGCCTGCATGGAGGCGGAAGAAACGGTGGCGCATGTACTCCTTGAGTGCACTGGCGTCACCCAGATCCGCAGGGAGACCCTTGGAACACTAAACTTCCTTGCGGACGCAAACTCAAAATCATTTATTTCAATTAAACCATTTACAGGTACTTTTGAATTGCACTGAGAAGACTGGGAAGATTGATCTGTTTCTGGAGGGAGGTGGGCTGGTTGGAGCAATCGGCCGCCATGGTCCATTTCAAGGACTAAGTGCGGAAACCAAACCCAAACATAGAACATAGAACTCCTTCGAAACAGCTTGACCGATTTTTAAGAAATTTTGTGTATATTTGGTAGGTCTGAGAATAGGTCGTAAGCTATTTTTTTGGAACAAAGTTCCCTTAGCCCTTCGTCTGTACAAAAGACTCCTTGAGTCCGGCGTCAATTGTTTTACTATTGTGTCTGCTCAGTTGAGCTGCGCGGCTTACGGGTAGTGCGAATTAGTAGAAATCGTCACGTAACGAAATGCGTGTGTGTATGTGTGCGTGTATCAACTGCTGCTGCGCACTCGCCTGCTCGTGATATATTATTTTTTTTTTAGGGTTTCGTACCTCAAAAGGAAAAAACGGAACCCTTATAGGATCACTTAGTTGTCCGTCTGTCTGTCTGTCTGTCCGTCAAGACCCTTTATCTCGGGAACGCGTGGAGGTATCGAGTTGAAATTAAAACCATATACTCAAGTTTACGGTCCCTTGATGCTGTAAAAAAATCAACCCTCTGTGTTAACGTGAAAAAAAGATACGGCCGTTTACGTCGCAAAAAAACGCATTTGAGACTGACTCGTACTTGTCCGTTATTTTTAAGGTCCCCTGAACGCACAAGTATTTTTTTTGTTTTTTAATTTATATGGCCTAACAACGTTTGCTGGGCCTGCTAGTATTAGTATAAATTTAACATAGAGCGGCCATTTCTCTCCACAAGACTTCATCTAACATCCGTCCTACGTCACACACGAAAGTCCAGTTGAAAACCTGCGTCAGGCACAAGTGGTCTGTCATTCTGAACTGGGCCTGTTTGGTGCAGCCACAGAATAATGTTTTTATTTATTTCTATTTTTTTATTGAATAACCTTTTTTATTATTTTTTGTGCACATGGTCTGTGCCAATAAACATTTATTTTCTTTCTTTCTTTAAGACTAATTGTCAGGGTTGTGAACTTTTATGAAACTCCTAACAATGGTCATAGATATTCCTCTAACAATCAGAAACAACGCAAAATTTTTCACAAATTCTTCTACTAAGCAAACAGTCCCATTAAACATGACCAAAAACCAGGCAAAAGAAAAATGAATAAAGTGTAAATGTTAAAAGAAAAACAAACAAAGATTGAAAAAACAAATACTACCAAACGTAACCATGACCTCAATTAAAGTTTACGAGTATTTACACAAACGAAACATGTATTTAAAAAAACAAAAGATAAACCACTTCTATCTTTACCAATACATCCAGAATCCACAATAAATCCAGATCAAAAATTGAATTTCGTTTCTCGTGACTAAACATTTTATTAGTCCAAGATCCCAACGTCATCCAACCTACATCATTTAACCTTTTGGCCGCCACAGTCATGTATAGATGACAAACCAAAATGTGCTCAGCATGCCACGGTGACGACTACATGACAGACTTCTTTACTTATTCTATAGAGTAACTCAGCTTGACGCCGAAGTAACGTTATTGATTTTTTGACGTGGCGGTCAAAAGGTTAACCTCTCGAATGACATGACTTTTAAGGGTACATAGAAAAATAAATCGTTGAGATGCTATACCTACTTGCTAGTTTCAATACTGGGCCTTTTTTAACCGACTTCAGAAAAGAGGAGGTTATCAATTCGAATGATTATATATTTTTTTTTTTTTATGTTTGTTCGGGCATAACTCTGTCATATATAGACGGATTTGCAAAATTCTTTTTTTGTTCGAAAGGGGTTTATTCCGAAAAGGTTCCATATAAATTTTATCAAAATTGGTACAGCCCTTTTTGAGAAAATTATCAAATTCCCAAAAAAACTTACTTAGACGACGTTTTAGTTTCTTCAATCACTGGTGGACTTACAATCTCTTTTAGGTGTGTTGCCGTTTCTTAATGGATTTGGATGTTAAGGCAACACTAAAAAGCACAAAATAAAAAGTTTTCTCAAAAAAAAGAAAACCGCCTTCCAAAACTAAAAAGTGATAAATAACTTTAGCACAGAACACACATTACTTTACTTTCGGAAGTCGGTGGCAATACAAAACAACAAACACGAAGCCACCGCCACCGACTTCCGAAAGTAAAGTAATGTGTCTTCTGTGCTAAAGTTATTTATCACTTTTCAGTTTTTGAAGGCGGTTTTCTTTTTTTCGAATAAACTTTTTCGAATATTAGGTTTCTTTTTCTTCTTTTGGAATCGATGGTTTCCCTTTTATGTTAGACTACTTGGGCCCAGTTGGTAGCCAGGTAGGTTGGGAGGTAGGTTAGGTTTAAAAGATGCTTACCTTACTTACAAGCCGTTCAAGTTAGCTTTTAAAGTCGGAATTTTAAAATGTCTGACTGAAGCTATGGCGCACAGAAACTGTCTGGCAAATTGACGAAACCAAATAATGGTTTATAACAAAATCCTCTAAAAAAATTATAATAAGTATAAGTACCTACCAGGATTGCAGCTATGCTTGAGCCATTACAAACGTGCGAACTGAGACATAAAACATTTTTATCGGACCTCTCGCTCGCACGTGGCCTATATGTGCGAGCGGTAACATTGTTGTTTTGGAACTGCACCATTTTATGTATCCTACTATATAAATAATATTATAAATGCGAAAGTTTGTGAAGATGTTTGGATGTTTGTTACTCAATCACGCTCAAACCGTTGAACAGATTTGCATGAAAATTGGCACATAGGTAGACCATTTCCTGGATTAACATATAGGATACTTTTTATCCCGGTAATATGTTCCCTTGGGATAATCGTTCTTTTCACGCGGGCGAAGCCGCGGGCAGAAGCTAGTTTTATATATTTTAGTATTGTCCAGTGGTTCTCAAACCAGGCACGAACCACCATTGCCTTTTCCAATTTCATATGTACTTTCTAAGTTTATTTTGAACATCACTGACATTGGTGAAAGAAAACATCGTGAGAAAACCCAGACTTGTAATGAATATGTCCGAAATCGCCAATCCGTCGTGAGGAAGCGTGGCGTTCAATGCTCGTGTTTTCTCTGTATGAGAAGAACCTTGGAACCTTTGAATTAGGAAACACAATGTTTTATGTTGTAGTACAATGACAGATAAATTAACTGATTGATGTAGATACTAAATATTGCCATCCTTGCAAGTCTTTTAGGGCAGTGGAGCAGCTGTCGATAACGAACAATGCACATGATACTGAGAATTGTTTTTCTACAATTATCAGTATTTTGATAACAAAGGCTCAATTATAGGCTGGTATTTTTTTTTATTTATAACCATTTAATAAATACACATTCTTCTATCTAAGCATTCTATGACGTTAGTCTGGCGACGCTAGGATCTCGGTCTAAATGCATTTTATCAGCGTAAGAGCGTAGACGGGACTGCGCCACAGAAATGTGTGTGCAATGCACTTGACTGTGAAAGTAAATGGGGAACGCTAAAAGGTAATAGAGGTCAGGGCAGCTAGCGGTATTTGTCTATTTTCGTTCAAAGCTCGCTTTTACGAGGCTGCAAATCTTGTGAATGATTATTGTTGTATCCAAACGAATTTTAGTGAAATCTTAAGTGGAACCAGCTGATTTGTATTCACAGAATCTTTGCTAAGAGTGGTTTTGTACTGACCGTTTGCCCAGCGAAGCCTTTCACGTCACGTAGACGCTGGGAATCATTGTAATCTCAGTGGACGTTGACAGATGTAATAAAGCGCAAAAAATGGGTCCGGCCAATAAGTGGAGGCTCGAAGATTTATCATTGCTACTGTTCAAAACAGGCCTTTTCCCTGCATTGGGACAATATTAGGCTGGTCTGGTATTATTATTTTGAGATTGAGAGATGTCGTGATGGACAAGTGGTTTAGGCGTCTCTAATACACAAGTTTGTGGGTCGCAACCGGGCACGAATAAGAATAATTGTGCGCTTTCAATTTCGTATGTACTTTCTAAGTTTATCTCGGACGTACTGACATCATCATTATCAGCCGAAAGACGTCCACTGTTGAACGAAGGCCTCCCCCATGGAACGCCACAACGAGCGACAACCTGCCGCTTGCATCCACCGGTTACCATCCATCTGGTGCGAGGCCTACCAACGCTGCGTCTTCCGGTTCGTGGTCGTCACTCGAGAACCTTTCTTCCCTATCGGTTATCGGTTCTTCGAGAGATGTGGCCTGCCCATTGCCACTTCCACTTGCATATTCTGAGAGCTATGTCGGTGACCTTAGGCCAATTCTTTGACCAGTTTCCTCGCTCCGGATCCAATCGCGCAAAGAATCTCCGCGCATAGCTCTCTCCATGGCTCGCTGCGTGACTCTGAGCTTTTCTAGGAGGCCAGCAGTTAAGGACCACGTTTCTGTGCCATATGTGCTGGCAACACACACTGGTTATAAATCCTCGTCTTAAGACCCTGTGGAATTTTGGACGAAAATATATCTCGTGGTTTTCCGAACGCTGCCCATCCGAAGTTGGACCCATCTAGTTGGACAGTTTTGTCTAAGGTAAACATAGTGTTCCACAATTTCGAGAGTATCGTTCCCACCAATTACCGGTACAGGTGGAACATGGGCATTAGCCATAATTTTTGTAATACTGACATCGGTGAAGGAAAAACGTCATGAGGAAACCTGGTCTTATCTATACTAATATTATAAAGCTGAAGAGTTTGTTTGTTTGGTTGAACGCGTTAATCTCGGGATAATTGACAAATAGAATTTTTCAATTCGAACCAGTAGGGTTCGAATTGAAAAATTCTATTTGTGTTGAATAGTCCATTTATCGAGGAAGGCCCATGCGAACCCGGGTCGGGTCGCTAGTAATTAATATAAGTCTGAAATCGCCAATCCGCCTTGAGCGCACGTGGTGATTAATGCTTGTGCCTTCTCTGTATGAGAAGAGGCCTTTGTCCTGCATTGGGATAACTATATATATTATTAAATACATTGACAGGACACCCCCGTGGGGTGTCCGGGCTAGAATAGCACCCCCCCCATTTCATCCCGAGAGTGTCGTTGAAGGCGACTAAGGTAAAATCCGGAAGTCGGGCAGCAGCGGCTTCCGTGTGCTTAACAACTTCACTGCGATCCCCAAGGCGCCTGCCAAGCGTGGGGATTAGGGCAACCCCCCCCCCTTATGGGGGAGGCCTTTGTTTAACAGTGGACGTCTTCAGGCTGATGATGATGATAATTAAATACATTATTACACACAATACAATAATGTATTGTATTGTGTGTAATTATAATTATTGTATTATTATGTGGTATTATTATTATATCATTATGATTATTATTTTTATGGAATCCCGGGCTTTAATATCATTATTATTATTCATAACGTATTACTTATTAAAACTTTAAAGGCATAACAATATTAAGTTGTTAAGGAATATTTAGAAATTAAATATTAAGTACCAGACCTCTACATATTAGTTGGATTAAATGTTTATTTAATTCAATATAATGTTTATATTCATTATTAGTCAAGGTTTTCTCACGTTTTCCTTTACAGAAAGCCCTTAGTCTACTAAGCTTTTGACCTGTAAAAGTAAATTACTGCCCGTCCTTCAAATATTCTTTGTCCTGGGAACAGATGATGCGATAATATGGTCATAGCTTTTACCAATACTTGTAATATTCCCTAACACAAACATAAACAAATATAATTCGATAGAATAACTGAATATCAAAGTTGTCATGTTCTTGTTTCGTCTGGGATAACATACTTTATCCTCGGGGGATAAGGTTATTTATACCTTAACCTTTTGCGGGCGATGATGGTGCAAAATATTACAACAAATGTTATTGTTAGAGAGAAAGGCAATTTTAAATCTTTTCTATATTTAGTTACGGTCTATTGTTTAACAATTCGAAAATATGAACCTTAGTTTACGCCGCTGATTTTAACTGTCCTTGCTATTTTCGGTGGCAACCCTGAGATGAGACACATGTCGATCGAACTGTCTCGACTACCATTTGCTGTAGGTAAGTATTATGTAAGTACGAAATATGCTTCATGTATTATTATTCGTATAAACTTCGATTTATTGATCAAATTCAAAGGTTGATAAGCATTTAATGTACAGAGGCCAGTACATCAAGCTACAACAATTTGTCAAATTTCTTTGATAGATTTTCAACTTTATTACCAAAGTCTAAGGCTCATATTTAATTGGGAAATTTTAACAGTTTGGTATAGCTTAATTTGCTGGTGTCCGTACCTACCATATTTTTGCAAAGAAATGATTTTGATGTAATTTAAGAACACAACTATTTTTCGAAAAGCGACTTTACAGGAAACGACTGAAGGATCGATAAAGTATAGCACCGATGACAAAAATGAATGGACCATACAATAAATGGAATCCATATACAATAGCCTTCTCGCTGCACGTGCTACGCGAACGAGTCAGTGTAGTAGGTATGTATTTAGAATTAATTGCACGCATAGATACGATATCCGTGATTGCACGTGTTTTGATTTAAATGACAATGCCAGATCCTGCCCCACCCATGTACAGAAAAAGTAACCCATGTACAGAAAAGTAAATTAATGAAAATAATTGTAATGAATATAGAACCTTTTTCTACAAAATTATTTTTCTTTAACTTGCGGATTACGAAATACCTACCCACAAAATACAAACTCATTTTACCTAAAATACAATTTAACCTATAATCAATGTCATTATTGTTTTTAGATTTAAACGGAAACCGCAAGTTCTACAGTCACTAAGACTAATATTTAGTTATCAGCAATAAATAAACAGTAAGATGCTCCATATTGCACATGACTTTTATTGAGTGGGGCAAAGTTCTATAGAGTTTCTGGCATTGTCCTTTACTAATCCTTCCGAGGGCTGGCTCGAGGCGCCTCAAAAAAAGAATACCTCTAATGGGGGAGGCCTTTGCCCACAGTGGGATACAACAGTCCAATAAAAAAAACCCATCCTTAATAAAAAAAAACTTGTCGGTCGATGTACGGGTCTGTACAAAAAATAATAATAACAATAATAACGAGCAGGTGAGTCGCAGCGTTGGTTTGTCGTAGGCTCGATACACGCACACATACACACACACATTTCGTTACGTGACGATTTCTACTAATCCGCACTACCCGTAAGCCGCGTTCAGGAACTTCGTTCCAAAAAATATATACGAAAAGGCTTGCGTTTGGCCGCAACTCACCTGATCTTAAGTGATGATGCGGCCTAAGGTGGAGCACGCTTGCATAGGATAAACCGTTTCACTCGAGCCTTGAAGATACCCAGATTACATTCATCGGGGAACAATAAAGAGGCGGGCAATGAATTCCACAGTCCGGTAATAGGGATAACGTAGCTATTTTCAGAATCTATTCTGAAAATGTACAACTAGAATCATTTTTTTCTCATGTGACGTTCAAAAGTGCCTTATAATGGTCTAATTGAAATAAATGATTTGACTTTGCCTTTGATTTTGACTTTGAATCGGACCAGAACAGAAGTACCGAATATTCATCATCTTTCAAACCTTTTTCCCAACTATGTTGGGGTCGGCTTCCAGTCTAACCGGATGCAGCTGAATACCAGTATTCTACGTGGAGCGACTGCCTATCAGACTTCCACAACCTAGTTACTTAACCCATTCGCTGCCAAAAACTGGATGAAACCAGTATATCCGTACATTTACTCCGCTGATATGCGGAACTGGCAGCGAACCAGTTAACACGATACCCCTTGGTAAGACTAGACGTCAAACTACCCTTAACGACTGCCAAAGATCTACTAATGACAGCCGGAACGAACCACTTTACGTTCTCTCCGAGGCATGGAGGGAATTCGGTATGAATTGGAAAGTCACCCATCCACAGACCGACTGCGGAAAGCATATCTAAACCTTTGACCGATCAATCTGAACGGCTTTTACTTAGCCAGCAGTTAGAAGATTATCGGCTTTAAATAAAAATACATACATACACCCGAAAAACATAACCCTCCTTCTGGCGCAGTCGGGTAAAAACTAACAATCTCTTCAGCTTATAATCATAGTATACTAGCTGACCCGAACGACGTTGTCCTGTCCATAGATTTTTCAATTTTCTTATCTTTTAAACCTTTCCTGGGCCTCAAGTCTGCTATTACAATAGTGTCAGAATGATCTATCATTGATTTTCATAATGACGCCATTATATTAGTAGATTACCAAACTTGTCAAAATCAACAATTATGAAATCAATGATAGACCATTCTGACACTATTGTAATAGCAGACTTGAGGCCCTGGACCTTCACAAATATTGCAAGACCAAAATTAGCCAAATCGGTCTAGCCCACAAAGTAAGTATAACAGTAACTTCGTGGTCTAGCCGTTCTCGAGTTTTAACGAGACTAACGGACCACGATTCATTTTCATTATATAGGGTGACTGGTAATAAGTGTACGATACTTAAACACGTGATTGTGTTCATGATAACAAACAACTTTCCCGAAGAAAAAATGTTTTTTGTACTGGTTCACTTTAAGTCACAGGCGTGCGCGCGCGTGAATTTCATACGGCTATTGTGTTATTGTGACAAAAGTGAACCAGTACAAAAAACATGTTTTCTTCGGGAAAGTTGTTTGTTATCATGAACACAATCACGTGTTTAAATATCGTACACTAATTACCAGTCACCCTATATAGCAGATAAGCTTAAATACAGTTTATTTTCTGTTCAATATCTTCACATGTAACACTGAAATTCCACACATAACAAAATGTCACCTGCGATCACATTCCTCATTCAACAAATGTGACCCAAATACTCCAAATACCAGACAAATCTGGTTGACGTGATAAATACACATATTAACGACACTTTGGCCCTTTTTAACTGTTACGAAATTGCTTGTCAATAATATCAACTACTCGGACAGAAAGTTGGAGAATAATCCGTCAAGATGGAAGTCTATAAGTCAGGGAATAGATGGATAGGTATAATGTTGATGGTAAGAATGTTGGGTAAAGGTGTGAGCACATTGGGGCAATGCTGAGGTGTAGAGAAGTCATGTGGTCCTTTTTCTTCTTCTTTTCGAGTCGATGGATTTTCGTTTGATAAACTACTTGGGCCCAGTAGGTAACCATATTCTAAAGGTGTGTCCAAACACAGCGCGGCAACTACGCGCGGCATTCGCAGGATACAAATTTGCCGCGCGACTAGTTAAGATGTTTCCAGAAATGTTTGCGCGGCACAACTGCGCGGCATATCCGAGACGCGCCGCGTGCGCTATTTATTCCGCTTTCAGATCACAATGAAAACGGCCGGTACCCACAATAGGCACTATAGGAGCCATATATTTAAATTAGGTGAATAACTGCTTCGTTGTCCATATTGCTTGTTAAATTAAATTAAAATACGTCCACACAAAATCACCGACGAACGAACAGTAACAGCGTTCGCGCAAGGCAGTTAATTCGCGAAGTCCGCGCGCGCCAGTCGTCCAATCATAGCGCGGCAAGCCACGCGCGGCATGCTGCGCACGTTTGCCGCTGTGTTTGGACACACCTTAAGGTGTAGGGGCACTATGGGCACTGTATTAAGTGGGCCATTGTCTGATCAGGATCACCGCACTCACACTGCGTGTCGGTTGGATCTATAATCCCGCATATTGCTAGGTAGACAACTTATGTGGTCATTTTGGTATTTGGTAGATAGATACAATACAGGCGGACTTTGAGCAGTTATGAAGAAGAGGACAGCGTCAATAAAGGGCAGGTTACACGGGGGCACCAACAGCATCCTGAGCTCATTGATTGACAAAATGAACAGCCCTTTGCGCGGCTACATGTGCCGGCGTGATAGACCACGTGTGTATTAGTTTTGTTTTACTTATATAGTTTTAAGGTGTTTTACTAATAATACGGATTGTGCTAATCTGAAATAAATTAATTATTAATATTATATTAATTCATTCCCGACCCTTCAGGGAGTGAAATACAAGTTTATTTTGAGAAGAATACTGAAATATGAAAAAGGAACTATTTTAAATGTTTGCATTTTGTTTTGCAAACTAAAACATTGAATATATTCTCAGTGACGGCCAAAGTGAAAAACCAGTCAAAAATAAATAAAAATACTGATATTTTTGACAGATTAAAATCCGAACAATCTTAAACGTAATCATCAAGTTATCCGATATCGATATCTATCCGTGATCATCATAATAAATGCAAGGTAAATCGTATTTACGTACAATTATATAATTCCTGTAAATGCAAAATATTGTGTAAACATTTTCCTCCTAGAAATCTCAACTAAAATCTAAATGACGTTCAAAAGTGCCTTTTAATGGTCTTATTGAAATAAATGATATGACTTTTATTTTACCTAAAAAAAAAATTGGTTGTCTGTAAAGTCGGTTTACTGACGATAGTTGAACGTGACAACGCGAAAGGAGCATTACCTTTATCTCTGTAATTATCGTTGCTATAAACAGTTGACACCACATTCACTTTAGCGAGGTAACGCCGCAGAGCGAGGTAACGCCGCATGACGTCATGTAACGACGTAACGCCGCATGACGTCATGTTTTTACGTTCGTGCAGCCGGCTATCGAATTATAAGACGTTGTCACGTCAATAAAACGTTGCCCCACACTAGGAATTTCTCCTGTGTCGTGTACAAACATATAAACTCATATACACAAATAGCCAGACCCGGAACAACTATCTGTAGTCAATACAAATATCTGTTCCGTGCGGGAATCGTACCCGTAGCACTTGACTTTATCAGTCTATTACCGTCCATTGTTGAACGTAGGCCTCCTCCAGAGATCGCCAACCAACCCAGTCTTGGACAGCATTTAAATATACCTACGGGAAATGCCCCCCCTGGTTGTAACCAAGCCCTAACATCGCAATACCGTTGCGTAAAACAGCACAAATGTAGTGATTGATCGATATCGACGCGTTCCACTGGCTTTAGACGTACGCAGTTTATTTACGTTGAATACGGTTCGGTGCTGGGTAACTTTTAGATACGTTTATAGCGAACTACGATTTATTGAGCGTCATATTGTCGGTATTTTGTAGTAGATGGATGTGGAATTAAAGGACAGCACCTTCTGTACAAATGTAGTCAAATTTTTGGTCACCTAGCGACTTGCCCCGGCCCTTCACGGGTGCAATTAATGATAAAATAAAATTATCATATTAAAAACGAAAGATTTGAAATGAAAAAAAAAGTATAATGAGTTCTGAATTTGAATTTAGGTTTGGGTTTAAGTTACTTTTTATGTTAACTTAAAGTGTCATTCCCTCAGATGCTAAGGATTGACAACTCACGTACATTAACTGTACTTGGAAGGTAGAAATGGGGCGCACTATCTCTGTGTATGAAAAAGTGTCCGTAAAAATGTGACACAAAAGAGTGGCGCTACAATAGCGAGCAGGTAAAAATATTCTAACTACTTCAATACGTCTACATTCACAGGTCTATGGCTACAGTCATACCATACCCTGTGCCTACGCTAGCGGCAGGTTTTGGAACTTTTACTTGCTGCTTAGAGCTGGAGTGTGATTCTGTAAGGCCTCATTCTGAATCCGCTGTGAGTTTCTTGATTGGCTTTCTAAAAACTCGGTTGATAATTCGAACTTACACTAGCGCCACCCTTGCGAGCGTGTCAGCGAGTTAAACTAAATTGACAGGGAGATTTTGACATATAAAGTATGAGATGACGTAAGAAGTGGCATTCTGTAAGGTAATTTCCCCGTCACTTCTACGCTCACTTCGCACTCGAACCCGATTCAAAGTGTCAAATAATATCAAGGTCATTTTGAGCCTTATGCGAAGTGAGAGTGAATAGCGATGTGAGATGCGAGTTGTTGTTTGAATTTTACAGAATCGGCCTACCGGACACTTTTTTAACTTTCCCCCCTAATTAGATAGTGCTTGCCTTACCTCTACCGTCCGTAATTAACTGACATTATAACTGAGATTTTATGTTTTCACATATTATAGCCACTGATCGGTCATAGATTAACCGCAGCAGTAACCTTCTACAAATTCATCTACCCAAGCCAAAACAATGCTATTGTTAGCATCAGGTCCACCTCAACATAACTAGAAACGTAGGCAATCGCATTCAAATCATTCACTCACTAGTTCAAGGGTTCATTCATGAACTCTGAACGGTTCAAGATCGAGTTGAAGTACTTGTTCTCATAGAGATTGTTCTCTAAAGTCACAGATCATTGACTTTTAAGTGGGTAGCTGGGTATTGTTTGTCAACCTTGGAACACAAATATTATGCCGATCAGTCGGGCTATAGTGTAAACTGTTTAAAGTACTTGAGGGGCTTTTCTCGTAACTCTAAGGAACGGTCACATTGTTATAATCTTACTGCCACACTCAGAGACGTCACTTAATAATAACTTGGCACATGTCAACAACATTAAGTACAGTTAAAAGTACACTCTGTAAAAAATCACGATCGACAGTCTAGACAAAATCGAACCGATTGCTAATTTAAAATAGGTACCTAATTTCATACTTAGTATAAATATGTATAATATGATTTTATATTTCTTTTGGATTTGTGTAGTAATCAATTGCGTTGCTCTGTAATAAGAGTTAATTTTATTAAATACGAAACCAAATACATTTTACAATACAAACTTAAAACTATGTACACTAATATTACCTGTAATAAGAGAAACAACATTTAATGTTCACAAATCCTATACATTATTATTTTATTGCAATAGTCTTGCTTAAATCAATTAGACGTTTGTGTCATATCATAGAGTAAAGTAGGTAGGAACTTCTTTTACATAATTATGTATACCTATATATATATATTTGACTCTTTTTTATACACTGCTCAAGCTCACATACTGATTCATTGTTTGTTAAAATATAAGGAGTGGTCGTCTACTGTTTCAACATTTGTAATATGTGAACACTATTCCTGTAAATGCAAATATTGTTAACATCGTTTTTAAAAGAGTAAGTATGGAGTTTCTTGCCCATTCTTCTCCATACAAAACTACCTTTTGGAATGGGCACCTAGAATCAATTTTTTTTTCTCATTTAACGTTCAAAAGTGCCTTATAATCGTCTAATTGAAATAAATGATTTGACTTTGACTTTACAATTTTCTCAATGAGTCATATTTTTGACTGACAGCGTTTAAATTTATGTTGGTCGATTGAAGTTATTGATTGATTATTATTTAGTGGCGTCCCTGAGTACCGCAGTTAATCTCACGGTGAGTTGCACGAAACCAACATTTGTATAACGGAGACTTTAAATTGATGCTGTCACTTTCTTTTCTATACAAAATGTAAGGGATGGCAGGAATTTAACGTTTATAACCCCGCAAAAAAAAGTGAATAGTATAACGAAAAGCCCATTTATTCAGAACGAAACGGCTACTGACAGTAACAGTAACACTGACAGTCGCCGTTTCGCAGATCTTACACTAAATTGCATCGTTTTAAGGGAAATAATGTCACAAATAATGATTTTTTTTCCACACACTTGTCACATAACTTGTCTGCCAATTCGATACATCTGTTAACGTCGCTTGTCACTTTCTTTTTTTTATAAACACAAAATCTTTTTTTTATAAACGCATCGAGATGAAAGGAAAAAGTGTTATTTTCATTTCGTAATATTTTAATTATGCTGGAGTTTAATAATATGGTAAGTAACTATATCAATCTACTCCTGGTAATGTATTCTTCACATTGGAAAATATTTTAATCATTCAAAAATTTTTTCTGTCGTACAAATGAATGTATGGATCTCGCCATGATTCTTTGCGCCCAAAAGGTTAAGGAATTAGGTAATCGTTTGTGATTTTCGCAGCTTTCTAAACGAATTCATTAAATATGTAATATTAGTCTTTGTCATCATAACCTCTTCACGGATCATTATAATTTTATTTGACGATAACCTTAAACAGAAAATATATTGCGAATCACTTTCTTTTTTAACAATTTCACTGTCTAATTAACAGACACAATAGTTAAACAATCAACCTGAACCGTATGTGGTTCATGGGACTGGGAAAGGGTTAACCGACTTTAAAAGAAAGGTTATCAATTCTACATTTATCTGAAATAATTAATCGGATTGTGACCATTTTTAATTGGCCAACATTGTTTTACTTTACTTTAGGGACTAGTGCAAGTTTGATCAAAATCGTTTCAGTAGTTTTCAAGATATGAAGTAATTCGTGTAAGTGTGACGGCGTTACATACTTATAGGAAAGGGGTTTCGTGTGGAAGATGAAACACATTTTGCTGGTTAGATTATTTAAATGATACGAAATAGGTAGGTACTATAAAAAAAAACATAAAAAAAAACAAAAACTAAAAAGTGATCATTACTTTAACTGGCAGTACAAAACAAAAAACATCGGACAAGTGCAAGTCGGACTCACTCACCCAAGGTTCCGTACAAATTTGTGGGTACATAATACATATTCATACATGAGAAAGTAACTCTGCCTGTTACGCTTCCACGATGAAACGGCTGAACCGATTTGGATGAAATTTGGTATGAAAATAGTTTGGTTTGGTTTGGTTCTTTTGTTTTGTTTGTTAGTTTGTATGTATGTGTAGTTCATATATATATATATAAACATATCTTTTTTCACTTTTTAAATATTACTTTTTGTAAGGCACCTGCCTAGTTATCTCTTCCCCACCCTTGATTGACTGGTAGAGAATGCCTAAGGCATTAAGTCCGCCTTTGTACGTTTGTGCATGAAGTATAAATAAAAAAAAATTAATAAAGCACATAGGGTAGGTACTTTTTAATCCGGGACTTCGTCTGCATCCGTGATACCCGACATTCACACGGACGAAATCGCGGACAAAAGCTCAATAGAAATAAAGAATATATTTTTAATGATTTAATTATAAATGTATAGTTTTCAGACTTTTCCCTGTTTTTATAGTATAGACGATATTACTTGCCAAATTTCATAGTTCTAGGTCAACGAAAAGTACCCTATAAATTTGAATCAAAATGACAATGCCAGATCCTGCCCCACCCATGTACAGAAAAGTAAATTAATGAAAATAATTGTATTGAATATAGAACCTTTCTATACTAAATTGTTTTTCTTTAGAACTTGCGGATTACGAAATACCTACCCACAAAATACAAACTCATTTTACCTAAAATACAATTTAACCTATAATCAATGTCATCATTGTTTTTAGATTTAAACGGAAACCGCAAGTTCTACAGTCACTAAGACTAATGTTTAGTTATCAGCAATAAATAAACAGTAAGATGCTACATATTGCACATGACTTTTATTGAGTGGGGTAAAGTTCTATAGAGTTTCTGGCATTGTCCTTTATAGGGTACTTTTCGTTGAGTTCCTTGAGTGTCGAAATGTACGTTTTTGGCGACATAAACGACCGTATCTTTTTTTCACGTTAACTTAGATGTTTGATTTTTTCACATTAACTTAGAAGTTTGATTTTTTCACAGCTTCAATGGACCATGGACGACGTTCCCGAGATAAAGGGTCTTGACAGACAGACGGACAGCAAAGTCATTCTATAAGGGTTCCGTTTTTTCCTTTTGAGGTACGGAACCCTAAAAAGAACAAAAGCAGCTTCTCTTATTTATCTCTTATTAGTTTTTGAAGGTGGTTGTCTCTTTCGTAAAGAAGATTTTTTGAAGATAGTAAAAAATAATATTGTAGTTTGTAAACAATATTTTTAGACTTAAGGGGCTATTAAACGACTTTTACAGATTTTAAACTGACAATCAAAAATATTCACACAGTAAATGATTAAGAGAATGTTCTAGTTTAACATATATTTTTTTCAAATCATTTACACTGCACATTTTGACGTGATTGTCAGTTTAAAATTTGTAAAAGTCGTTAAATAGCCCGAAATAGTCTAAAAAGTCGTAGGTACTGGAGTACCTACGACTTTTTAGACTATTTCGAAGCAAAGCGGGATTTTGTAGTTTAAGGGGCTATTTAACGACTTTTACAAATTTTAAACTGACAATCTATGACAATGACCAAATACGCTTACCTAAGTATGGACTAACATTTGCTCAATTTTATAATTCTCTGTCTATATAATAAGAGCTTTATTTTCTTACCCTAAACGCTATGAAATTAATTTTGTTTGATAGCAAAGTTTGTGGAAGAAATGCTTTCATTACCTACTCCTTGTTTACAGGTGTTTTGAATTCGCTGCCGTTTTATTTTGCTTTGATTGTAGTTCATGACTGTGTTGTTTGCGTTTACGTTTAGGGTTTTAGTTATGATTGTTTGTTTTAGGTTTTAGGTTTATTTATTTATTAAGGCTACATACACAAAAACTACAAAGGCGGACTTAAAAAAATCAAAACTTCGGTTTTACTGCCAAATACTTTATGAGGTTCTTCGAAAAAGAAAACAAAACTTAGCAATATAGCTATGGTAGACAAAAATTTAATCGTAAATAAATATAAATTTGCTCGAGTATCATTATTCAGGAAAAAACAGAGGAATAAGTTTGTATGGAATGAACATCAATCGCAATTTTTCTTAACATAATTTTCAACCCAGGGGGCCAAGTCTGCTATTTTTATAATTTCGTCATTCCAACACGATCCCATTGTGATTTTGCTAAAAGTTCGTAATCTACTAAATTCATAATGGTCGATCATTGGTCGGTCGAATTAAAAGCAATGACTGCACAATGACGTTCTAATGGTAGGTCACTGATCAAAGGAACTGTCAAAATGTTAGCAGATCAGTCATTCAGTTGTCGTTTTGTACGATATTACCATTATATATCATTTCTTTCAATGGCGTGTCAGTGGTTGACCATTGGAAAGTCATAATGACGCCATTATATTAGTAAAATACCCAACTTGTCAGAATCAACAATTATGAAATCAATGATAGACCATTATGACACTATTGTCATAGCAGACATGAGGCCCCAGCGGGCCAAGTCTGCTAGTTTTATAATTTTGTCATTCCAACTCGATCCCATTGTCATTTTGCTAAAAGTTCGTAATCTGCTAAATTCATAATGGTCGATCATTGACTGCACAATGACGGTCTAATGGTAGGTCACTGATCAAAGGAACTGTCAAAATTTTAGTAGATTACCGCTAAGTCAGTCATTCAGTGGTCATTTTGTACGAGATTACCATTCTATATCATTTCTTTCAATGGCGTGTCAGTGGTTGACCATTGGAAAGTCATAATGACGCCATTAGGTATACTAGTAGATTACCAAACTTGTCAAAATCAACATTTATGAAATCAATGATAGACCATTATGACACTATTGTAATAGCAGACTTGAGGCCCAGATCGACTGTCCGTGCCTCGGAAAGCACGTAAAGCCGTTCGTACCGGCTGTCATTCATAGATCTTTGGCAGTCGTTGGGTAGTCAAAAGCCAGTAAATCTGACAACCAGTCTTACCTTGGGGTGTTACCAAGTTACTGAGTTGTGGAGCTCAGCTGTAACGAGTTAGACTGGAACCTGACCCCACCCTAATTGGGAAAAGGCAGGCTAGGCACATGATGATGACCCAGGTCGACCGTAAAAAGTTTTCACAAAGGAGCTTATTAACTAAAAGAACATAATAAAGCATTTCAGAGTTTACGAAGGAGGACAATTTTCTTTGTTTTTGAAATGATGATGTTTTTTTAATATTGTGTTTTACTAGGTACTACTACTAGTAAACTCCATATTATATAAAGTATTGTTTTATTGTAGACGGAATTAAAATTTGCAAAGACTTAATTAATAATAAGTATAATTTTTATAATATAATTTCAAAATGTAATTTTTGGTAAATGTAGTCGCGGTTTGTGCACCATTTCGCGCTACCAATTTGTACGCCACTTTATGCGGCTGAGCAGCAGTAACAACAGGGGGGGGCTCGTGGCTAAGTAAAAGCCGTACAGATCGATCGGTCAAAGGTTAAGCTACGCTAGCCGCGGTCGGTCTGTGGATGGGTGACCATTCCTTTCATATCAAGTTTCCTCCGTGCCTCGGAAAGCACGTAAAGCCGTTGGTCCCGGCTGTCATTTGTAGATCTTTGGCAGTCGTTATGGGTAGTCAGAAGCCAGAAAGTCTGACAACCAGTCTTACTAAGGGGTTTCGTGTTACCCAGTAACTGGGCTGTGGAGGTCCGATAGGCAGTCGCTCCATGTAAAGCTAGAGTTTTACATCTTTCTTTGCTGAATACTAGAGTATTCAGCTGCATCCGGTTAGACTGGAAGCCGATCCCAATATAGTTGGGAAAAGGCTAGGTAGATGATGTTATGCGGCTGAACATGAGAATCATTCCTGTCCGATCCAGATGACGCTATTACCCTCCTTCAGGAAAGAAATAGGGCCACTAGCACATTAGTTAAAATAATACAGACACAAATTACCGTCATTCCGACCTCGCCGCCGAGGTCCCTCGCGACGACCCCGTAACGCCCCCCCCCCCCCCCCCGACCCTTGCTAGCGCCAGCCCGCGTCGCTGAGCCCTTAGCTTTAAAATAGCCCCTAATTAATGGAGACCCGATCCAGCCTGTCCCTTTGCTGCCCTCTCAGTGGCGACCTAAGCCGAGGCTCGTACCCCACAGGGGGTGCCCTTAGCGTAGTCACTTAGTTTATAAGTTTTTGCCCTGGCTGGAGGCCCTAAAAGTCACTTTTAAGGCACCACAGGATTGTCCGGTTAAGCAGTAACCAACCCTCAGGTTGAACTGCGAGATGCCATACAGAAAAAAAAAAAAAAAAAAAAAAAAAAAAAAAAAAAAAATGAGAATCATTATATATTTAATATCTTGCATGCAATGTATGTACACCATGTTTAGACAAATAAATAAACTTACTTACTTACTTACAAATCAATAGAACTTCTTCTTCATACAAATCGCGCTACCGCGTTCAATTTCTGCCCACGACAATGATTTGTTACACTTCTTTGTCTGAAATTATGTTTCCATTTGAATAAATACTAGAAAAATGGCAGCGAGAATTTTCCCGAGGTTATGTCGAACGTTTCAAGTGACAGATTCGATTTATTGTGAACCGAAAACTATTACACGTAAATCGAGGTGAATGAAATTGGACAAACATGAACCTTTTTCGGAGAAGGAAATTTTTATATTACGGTATTGTTTTACCAATATGGGTCAGCTTAAACAGAGCAAAAAAATGCTAGAGAAGTTTAGATTTCTGTAATGTAACTAATCTGTATTTATTTTAAAAAGAGATAAAGTTTGTAAGTTTGTATGCTGGGGTTGCTAACCATACTCTTAAATAGAGTATTGTATGTTGGTGTACTTGATAATCTGTAATACAAATTGGGAATGCTAAAATACTCTTTTTTAAAACCAGTCAGGCCCATTCACACATGCAAACACATACACACACACATACACACTCAGTCACGATAGTAATTGGGAAATTCATAATATTGTAATACTTACTTTTGCATCGCACAGAAATCCTCCTAGTATAGGCGCAGTAGCACATATTTTTTGTCTTGCCACTTACGTACATAGTCTCATTTAATTTGTAAATAGATTTAAGTCTTGAACAAATAAATAATATTATTATTATGATTACACTTTTTTACACAGTGTTTACGATACTAATACAAGTCGTGGATTATAACCCAAACATTTTACTGCTTGCTGTTAATATTTTATTTCTGTATCCCCACGCCAAACTCTAATGTTCCTGCATGCAGCCACCATCGGTCAATTACCCCCAGACTTAAGGCTTGTATACATGACAATAACCTTGAGTATTTGGCCCGTACTGAATTTGTGGACGAGTGACGGGGGTGATGTAGACGCAGTCTTTAATCGGACGCATTTTTAATTTATTGTAATAAAAATAATACATATTTGTAAAAAGTAACAAAACCAAATCATTTTCCTTTGTATTGCAAAGCAGTAGTTATTTTTTTTATACTCTTTTGATAAGAAATTAAGGAGTAAAATGGTTTCATCTCAATGATTTGAAGGTGATTTAAAATTTTTTTTTCTTATTATGTGATACCGATAGGAAAATTGTGGCTAAACGAAATTACGTATCATATCATGTAGATTACTAACAATTTTTTTCAGATGTAATTTCTTTGTTAATGCCGACGAAAAGTTGCTTCATCTGCATGCTTCTTTCAAGCTTTTTTCGGGAGAGCAGCCTTAAAGTAACATTTTTTTTATTTGTAGCGAGATCAGCGTCAACTTTTTGTTCAACTCCCTGACAAATCAAAAGTGACTGTTAATAAATTACCCGCAGACTAAAGTAATATAAGTATTTTTAATTTGAAGCGAGCAATTAGCTCCAACTTTTTGACCAACTGGCTGACAAATCAAAAGTGACTGTTAATGTTTCATTTGTAACTAAATGATTTAAATTTGAGTTTGACCAAAATCAGACTTGCTTCTTTTTTCATTACTTACAAAACCTCTTGTTTGGAAAGTCTTAAAGATTTTCCCTCTATTCCTTCATTTTCTGCAGCAACTTTTATTTATTTAAGAACTGCAGAAACTCTGTTTAGAAAGAACTGCTCGCTTTATACCAAGTAGCTAACAAGCAAAGCAAGTTAATAGTTTTATTTAAAGTTATACTTCTGAAGTTACTTAAAATGTCTTGGTATAGTTGGTAAAGTTCGACTGTATATTGTGATGTACTTACGATTTGTGAGTGACTGTTAGAAGTTTTAAAAAATTTTATTCATACTAATTCCATACTAATTCATACTAATTCCATACTAATTCCATACTGATTCCATGCTGATTCCATACTAAGTCCATACTAATTCCATACTAATTCCATACTAATTCCATACTAATTCCATACTAATTCCATACTAATTCCATACTAATTCCATACTAATTCCATACTAATTCCATACTAATTCCATACTAATTCCATACTAATTCCATACTAATTCCATACTAATTCCATACAAATTCCATACAAATTCCATACTAATTCCATACTAATTCCATACTAATTCCATACTAATTCCATACTAATTCCATACTAATTCCATACTAATTCCATACTAATTCCATACTAATTCCATACTAATTCCATACTAATTCCATACTATTCCTTACTTTAATATTATAAATTGCGAAAGTAACAGTCTGTTACGCTTTCAAGATGAAACAGCTGAACCGCTTTTAATGAAATTTGTCATGAAGATAGCTTGAACCCTGGGGACAGAATACTTAATAGTACTACGCTGGGGAAGGACATAGGTTGTTTCCATCCGCGATAACCGACATTCACGCGGATAAAGTCGCAGGCAAAAGCTAGTATTGAAATAATGTGCGTGTGAACAGAGGGACCACACTGTTATTTTGCAAAATAAATATCGTAGGTTTTGGTAGTGGTCTTAAAACAATTGTAAAACTAATCTGCGAATTTGTAAGCAAATATATTAAAAACTACAGCCCTTAAAGTGCGGTCCCTCAATCCTCACAGACCATCAGCCATATCTAGGAAAGTATCTGAATTTTTTTGATATTGTGGCTACAGACATTTAGTATAGTATTTGTAAAGATATTTACGGAATAACAGACAAATTCGCAGATTAGTTTTACAAATTGTTTTAAGACTACTACTAAATCCTACGATATTTATTTTGCGAAATACTAGTGTGGTCCCTCTGTTCACACGCACATTTGAAATATAGCCTGTAGTACTCAGGAATACCTAAAAAAAATTATTGTTTTTTTTTTTTACAAATTACATATTTAGTTATAAGTTAATACTGTTATATATTAAGTGCGTCGCTTTTCGCGTGAATAAATGGCTTTTCTTTCTTTCTTTCTTCTTTACCTATAATGTAACTACTTATTAGCGAATCAATTTTCAGGATCGGACGAGCAGTTCTGCACGCGTAGCATGACCACGGTATGACTACGAAAGAATAGATATACTGACAGCAAAAATAGACAAGTCAGTACAGTTGTCTATTCTTCTGTAGACATAGCGTGGTCATGCTACGCGTGCTGGAGATAAGCGGGATCAAACAAAAAACAAACAAAAAGAAAACTCAGCATTCTTATGCTGGAGTTGTTATATTATAATGGAGTTGTTGTTATGTTATAATGGAGTTGTTGTTATGTTATAATCAGTGATAGGAATAGGTAGTGCTTATTAGCCTAAAGTTTGAAGAACAGAGACAAGAAACGGAGACTTCCTTAGTACTATATTTTTTCTCGGACATCTGCCCGGACAACACTTAAATACATTAAAAAATTATGTTATTTGTAATAAGTTCGTGTTGTTTACCTAAAGTTTGTGACTAGACATAACATAACACAGTCGTTACAACTATCAAATTTTCTTCAAAGTTTTCTTTTTGGAGAACATTTTGTAAATGACTTGTTGATCTTAAAACTATGAAACGCAGTCTTTGTTTAAAGAGCCGTACACGTTTCGAAGTAAATATCTGTTTTCTAGCTCGCTCTTGGCCATGTTTCTTGAGATTTCTAAAGTTCAAGTGTATAATTGAAAAAAAAACTGACAATTGTTTTTATTAAAATAATAAAACGGTTCTTTTTATCATATGAAAGTTTGTATGGATGTTAAATACGGTTAAAAATATGAACACGCGTAGCCACGTGATTGTTATTGAATTTGTTGTTACAAGAAATAAAATAAATAACTTTAGTCAAAACATTCAAAACTAATTAAAGGTTGACTTACCGTATTATTTGATGTAGACAGACAGGAACAATCTTATTGCAGAAAATCGCAATCCATAAATTCGAGCCAAGGTAGTCGTATTAGGAAGATCCAATAAATAAACCAAAAAACATGCGAGGGTCAAAAACAATATTCACAGAAACAATATACGTGATACAGGAGATGCGCACTCAACAGACCGAAGTACAGGAGTGAGAATAACCTGAGCGGCGCGCCGTCACGCGGCGGTGGGGGAAGGTATGTAGAGCGTTCCCACGCCGCACGGGTATGCGACCACGCCGAGTTTAACAATAGATAACGAAATGCGCTGCCGTAAAAGTCCGCCCATTGTACTTTCGGTGCAATAAAGATTAAATGGTGTTTTTAAAGATTTACTTAGTGTTACTAAACAATGTGACCCAACATTATGCACATTTTGAAATATATTTTAGTAAGGTAAAAGACAAATACCTTTTGTTTTTAAAATGATAAATACTCTATCTCCATCCAAAATACGTATAGAGAATGCTAAAATGATAAAAATTACCGATTTATTATTTTAAAAACAATTATCAGTTTTTTTTTTCAATTACACACTTGAACTTTAGAAATCTCAACAAACGTGGCCAAGAGCGAGCTAGAAAGCAGATATTTACTTCGAAACGTGTACGGCTCTTTAAACAAAGACTGCGTTTCATAGTTTTAAGATCAACAAGTCATTTACAAAATGTTCTCCAAAAAGAAAACTTTCGGAAAATTTGATAGTTGTAACGACTGTGTTATGTTATGTCTAGTCGCAAACTTTAGGTAAACAACACGAACTTATTCCAAATAACATAATTTTTTAATGTATTTAAGTGTTGTCCGGGCAGATGTCCGGGAAAAAATATAGTAGTAAGGAAGTCTCCGTTTCTTGTCTCTGTTCTTCAAACTTTAGGCTAATAAGCACTACCTATTCCTATCACTGGTTATAATGGAGTTGTTGTTATGTTATAATGGAGTTGTTTTATCATTTTTTTTTATAGTAACCGGAACCGTTCCAGCATGTCCACAGAAATCTAAAGGCAATTATTTTGATTTCTGTGAACATGTCACACATAAATACATGTCGCAGAGACGACTCTGTATGTGTCACCATAATTATGTTCAAAAACGTAACAAACTTAAACACTCCTTACCAGGTAAGGTATATTTTCTTTCATAAAAGTCAATTTTAGTCACTCAGTCTAAAATTACTCTAAGGCCGGGTGAGGTCCATTAATGTATTCCGTCTCAATCTAACAACGCCTTGGGCCGTCCCTGGCTATCTACCCGACATTAATTTGAAGTCCCAGACTTATTTGCACCCTTTTAGATCACAAGCTTGTTTGTATTGAGGCTAATTTTGGTTTAAATAAATATTTAGTCGAGGTCTAGCTGTGCCCGCGGTTTCGCCCAGGTGGCTGTGTGTTCTTTTGGCATTTTTTTGATAAATTGGAGTCATAGTATATTTATAAAAAGGGAGATGAGAAGCGGCTAGTAAAAGTCGTACAAATCGAACAGTAATTGTTAAACTACTCTTAACGCGGTTGGTCTGTGGACGGGTGGCCACCCATTTTATACGGAGACCCTCCGTCAGTCTAACAACCAGTCTTACCAAGGGGTATCGTGTACCCAGTAACTGAATTGTGGAGGTCAGACTGTCGCTCCATGTAAAACACTGGTATTCAGCTGCCGGTTAGACTGGTAGCCGATCCCAACATACCTAGATAGTTGCAATGGTCCAACATTACAAAAATAGTCCTTGACAGTTCAGGTTAAAAATTATGTATGGTAAAGTTAACAACGAAGGAATATTAAGGGACTGCATGGGGGTGTGTATGTTAGAATAAGGGTAGGTATGTAAGGGTGTGTATGCAGAAGTGTGTGTAGTAGTGTTTGCGTGAGGGTGTGTTTGTTGAAGGTTTTCGAGATTGTCTTGTATATGTTATTTGCCCGCCATCCAGCAGCGGGCTCCTTCTTAATAAACCTTGCCTATTGCAAGGCCTACTCAAAAAAAAATCGGTTCTTATCACAAATTGACATCATTCACGTCGTTTTCTTTTCCCGCGAACTTCTCGCTGTCGTCAAAGTGTCTAACTTTTACATTAGGAACGAGCTTGATTTACTTGTCAATTTAGACTTATTGGCTAACCGTTGGCCGCTTTTGATTTATATTTTATGGTTCACGGGCATTTGACATTAGCACTGCGTTATAAAAAGTTGAAAGCTTAGAATTAAAGATACTAAAGAAGCCATCGAAGAAATATCATAGAAAGCTGTGATTACTTCATAGATATCCGAGATTCCTTATATGTTTTACCCTGAAGAAAAAGAAAGCTATAGAAGTATTTTCAGTATTGTTGGTGAGTATAGTTATAAACCTCTCAGCTCACCCGACGCGACAACGCTTGGATCTTAATATTACCTAGGTTCTTAAAAAAAGTAAAAACAAAACCATTTCCTTGCAGTCGGGGTAAAAAGAAACACCTATTTTTTTCACTTTTTGACGAGGATTTTTCTTTTTTTTTAGCTCAATCCGACCTATCCTGTGTGCGTATGATACTATAACTTAAAAACTAAAAACTTTACCGTCCACATTGCGGGCTGACAAGCCGGAATATTAAATTCAATAAGAAGTATAAATCAGAGCAAGTAGTTTTAACCTTGTCCAGTAACAATTACAATTCTGCATCGATTACAATTCTGTTTCTCGTTCATCAAGTTAAATGTCCTATGTTCTAAAGATTTAACATAAAGTATTCAAATTCATGTGTTTGTTGCAATATATGCAACAAACACATGAAACATGAAGTAAGTAAATAAGAAGACATTAAAGGGCCAGTATCTAAAAATCCCTTTTTTATTAATTAAGGGCCCAGCTTTGACCTCGATCTCTCTTAATGAAAAGTGATTAAAGAGGCCTTGTTCTAGCAATCTTCCCTGCACAAAAACCATCAATATCAACATAGTATTTTAGCCTTGCCTTGATGCTACTATTTTTATACTACTGATAAATACGAAACTATGAGTTACTTTCTTTATTTGGTAAGTTTTACGCGATAGCGATAGTATAATAATTATTACCAATAATACGAAATAATAACGCAAATTGTGTAAGTAATTTTTTTTTTTATTTATCTAGCTCGTTGAACTGGGTGAGATTAATCTTTATGACTGTATTGTTGGGTTCGTTTGGCTATAGGCTGTCTCTCAACTCAGTGTGCCTTTTGGCAATCTCCAGTAGTTTCCATTGCTTCCTGTCTTGAGCAACTCTCCTCCATTTGGGACCCGCAGTAAGTTTCAACTCATCTTCGCAGCGCATATGTTGTCGTCCTCGACATCTCTTGCCATTTCTTGGATACCAATTCGTTGTAATTTGACTCCACTTTTCTTGTGTTGATGTAAGTAATTAATAAAACTTAAAACTATGCTAGCATCACTTAGTTGTCATTGTGCGTTCCAGTGCTACATGCCCGCAAAAACAGCGAAATACCACATCCTCTGGCCAAAAGTCTTCTTCCGTCACCTAATGTAGATAGCATGTTGGTATGCGCACCACAAACGCCTTAAATAGGACGTTGCTATGCGACTCCAGCAGTTACACTCTCGGCGAATGTCTTCCAATATTTGTACAGACTCTCCAGAACATCAAGTCATACCAAACTGTCAAATTTTCCCAATTGAATATGTATGTACCTTATTCTTTAGAGATAAAGTTAAAAATCTATCAACCAATCATTCTAACCTCTGTACTTGCCACCATAATAACTCTTCAGGACGCCCAAGGGAAACCGAAAGTCCGTCTTGTGTACACAGGAACTACGCCTATTCTCCTGGTAAAATATCTTGATCGTTGCCATAGCTCCCACGGGATGTACGGTTGCTATATCCCTAAGTAAATACGAAAATGGATACGCGGTGGAGTATGAAGGGATGTGTATAGAGCGCATGTGGATATTTTATTAGACTGCCTTTTTTGGGGCCGATTTTTTAATTATTGTGATGGCCCCATGCATGAAGCTGCGGTTTTGATACCAGGCTAGTACCAATGTAAACTGTTCAATGATATGTCTTTCTAAATTTAGCTTGAACATCATTGAGATCGAAGAAAAACATCGTGAACCAACCTGGACTTAGTTAGTTAGTTTGTCGGGGCCTTTTCCACACTTAGCCACTTGATTGTACTTGAAATCTGTCTCTTCTTTTATTCCAGCGATCCTAGTTCATCCCAGAAGGCGAGCAGCCTTTTCAGGTTGCTGCAGACTTCCGATAGTGATGCTGGAGACTGGAGGTACCTAGGGTACCTTGTACTTTACGGATTTGGTCCCTGTTTAGTCTTGTGAGGTTGCGGGTAAGCTTTTTCGAAGCTACCGGAACAGCATTCTTTGTTTGCCTGCATCCTGCGCTGTTTCTCCATTCTGTTTGGTGGTTATCTTCTGTTGTAGAATGCAGCCATGCTCTGATTTGTGCCAGGGGTATAGGCAGTAGTGGTTCCGGGCTGTATACCGTCGTCTTTGAACCCCTTTTGGCCAGTTCATCGGCTGCATCATTACCCAGTGAGTTACTGTGTCCTTTAATCCATTGCAGAGTCACCCTGTTTGTGTTTGCAATGGACCGCAGTGTATTATGACACTCCAGTATTAGGACAGAGCCAACCTGGACTTATAATTAATATAAGTCTGAAATCACCAATCAACAAGAAGATGCCTTTGCCTTTCAGTGGAACAATAATTGCAATAAAAACAACAAATAACACAACACAACTCAAAACAATTGACGATTGAACGTCAGATAACGAAGCAATATATTATTACTTATATTTTTAACCTCCCTTTCTAGAGTTACCTCCCTTTCTAGAGTTGCCTCCCTTTCTAGAATTTCTCCTGTCTCCTGGGTGCGTTTAAAAACATATAAACTCACATACAGAAACAACCAATATTACGACGGTGGGACACCTTTTGTATAGATAATAATGTCAAACTGTCATATTGATTCTTCAGATAAAAGTTTTCTGACTATACAAAAATCTTACAAACATCTTAAGAACTTTACAGCATAAAATCAATATTTAAAGTTTAATACGAATGAAGCATAAAATCATTAGTTCTCCTAAATCATTTATTAAAAATCCAGTTTGCTATATGAGTAGTGTATGTGGCAGATTTATTAAACCTTAGAAATGCATACAAATTGCTAGTAGAATATGAACTATGAATTGAAGCTTCGTTCATGAATCATGAACCGTCGGTATTGTAGAGACTCGGGCTGGTTAAGCCATTTTCAACTTTATGTATTTAGATTATATTTTATAAAATAAACTCTGTTCTAAATTAGAAATAAGGAATTTTCAGTCCGCCACGAGAGCTAGCAGACGAGTTTTTCACATCTATACTTATTATACTAATAATAATGTAAACTAATATTATATAAACAAAAAAAAAATTGTATGTTTGTTTATCATCACTACATAAGTAGTAAATTATGGTTCTCCCTTTCGTCGCGTTGAGTGTTTGTTCGTTCGGGCTGATCTCAGAAACTACGGGTCCGATTCTGAACGTTCTTTCGCTAATAGGAAACAACGTTATCCCTAAATGCTTTAAGCTATATATAATTATTAAAAATTTTGTGATTCGTAAAATTCACGCGGACGAAGTCGCGGGCTCAAGCTAGTATCCATACTAATCCATATACAAATATTATAAATACCACAAGAAAGGATTTAGGCTACTTTTTAATCCGCGAGTACAACTGCGTCAGCGATAACCGACAATCACGCGGGCAAAATCGCAGGCAGAAGCTAGTAATACACGGCGACATTTCAGTGATCTTAGAAAGGTGGTCCACGTAATGTATCCAATGTAAAATAAATATGGACACAATTAAAAAAATGTAAACATTAATTCTGCCGATAACACGATGTGCTGAGTTGTCTGTTTAAGGCCGAAACAATGACCGTCCAAGTACAAGAACGAAGCACAAAACCAATCCAACTGCGTCGAGGGGTAAGACAGGGAGACGTTATCTCTCCGAAACTGTTTACAACCGCGTTGGAGGACATTTTCAAGACGCTTAATTGGAAAGAACAGGGCATAAACATCAACGGTCAGTACATCACGCCTGATATTGTCATCATGGCAGAATCTCTGCAGGAGTTAGAAGTGATCAAAATTATGTACTATGGTCATGTCGTCTCGAGACCCGTAGTCGCGCTATTCTCGAGGTTGTGCAAGAATACATATATCTTGGCCAAATATACAACTAGGGCGGCACAACTTCGAGAAGGAGGCGAACAGAAGGATACGCTTGGGCTGGGCGGCATTCGGGAAGCTACGTCATATCTTAAAATCGTCGATCCCACAATCCCTTAAGATCAGGGAACCAGTGCGTCTTACCTGTAATGACTTACGGAGCTGAAACGTGGACACTAACCGTGAGCCTGGTACACAAATTCAAGGTTGCTCAGCGTGCTATGGAGAGAGCGATGCCCAGGTTTCTCTGGTGAATAGAATTCGTAATGAAGTCATTCGCCAGAGAACTAAAGTCACCGACATTGCGCGGCGAATCAGCACGCTGAAGTAGAAGTAGGTCGGCCACGTCTGCAGACGGACAGACGGTAGATGGAGCAGACACGCTTTAGAGTGGAGACCGCGTATGGGAAAGCGTAGTGTGAGTCGCCCTGCGGCACGATGGGCCGACGATTTGAAGACTGTGGCTGGCAGCGGATGGATGCGGGTTGCCCAAGACCGGGTTGGTTGGCGATCTCTGGGGGAGGCCTACATTCAGCAGTGGACGGCAATAGGCTGATATGATGAAAAATTAATTACAAAAACATTTCTGACGGTTCTAAGCCTGGAAAGGTATGAAGAAAGAATTGGAATTAAGTGGCTTATACTGTCAAACTGTTTCATACTGAGAACAACATTGCAAAACCATTGTTTTATCTTACCTGATCTCCAGTGATAATGATCATATTTGTGCTATCGTGAATGGACTCTGATAAAGCTATCGCCGCTCCATTCGGTGTCACCATCGATGTCCGAGATGCCACCCTTGAACCTCAAGGCTCTGGACCGCGCTCGTAACACAGTATATTAAACTACGTTACGCGTCATTCAAATTGCATAATATTTTTTATTATTTAAATGTTCATAAATATCATTTCATTTTAAAATTAATGATTTGTAGTCTCCATGAAGTGGGCTACCATTGTAATACAGTTAAACTGCCGCGGTGTATAATAATTATACCAATATACGATGTAATAAGTCAAATTGTGTTCCAATCAAGTTGATTTAACCTCTGAGCTCCGGTACCATGATTACGTCATAATGTATTTAAAACCTACTTAAAGATCTACCTACAGGCATATAGAGACTATTCGAACCTTCTCTAACCCACACCTTGTATTATTCATACTGTAGGTACCGATTCTAAAAATAATAAGATAGGAAGGTACACTGGATTGGACAGGATACTAATATACGTTTTATTATTGTAATCAAAATATGAAATAGCTATTCATTACCTAATGGATATATCCAATAAGATATTACGTGGATTTCTTAGATATCAAAAACCAATATAATGTCGTACATAGGTAGGTAGGCATAATACTGGCCAATTACTAAACCATGTTTTCGAACGAACGAAAAAGGGTCGAATTTTATTCGACAGGATCTTGTATAATTCAAGAATGTTCTGGACTTGTTAGACCGTATTTTATAAATAGTATTCTTTTTTTTTTTTTTTTTTTTTTTTTTTTCTGGATGGCATCTCGCAGTTCAACCTGAGGGTTGGTTACTGCTTAACCGGACAATCCTGTGGTGCCTTAAAAGTGACTTTTAGGGCCTCCAGCCAGGGCAAAAACTTATAAACTAAGTGACTACGCTAAGGGCACCCCCTGCGGGGTACGAGCCTCGGCTTAGGTCGCCACTGAGAGAGGGCAGCAAAGGGACAGGCTGGATCGGGTCTCCATTAATTAGGGGCTATTTTAAAGCTAAGGGCTCAGCGACGCGGGCTGGCGCTAGCAAGGGTCGGGGGGGGGGGGGGCTTTACGGGGTCGTCGCGAGGGACCTCGGCGGCGAGGTCGGAATGACGGTATTTTGTGTCTGTGTTTGACTAATGTGCTAGTGGCCCTATTTCTTTCCTGAAGGAGGGTAATAGCGTCATCTGGATCGGACAGGGTATGACGTGGACGTCGGGTCCTGCTAATACGGGAAGGGGTATATCGGGCGGCCGCTACGACGAGCGGGTTGCGGTGTTTCTCCGCTTGATCGAAGAAGCGCTTGCAAGCGCGCTTCATGAACTGACGGATGGTCGGGAGTTTGAGATCGAGATGAAGGTTCTCGTTGCGAACATAGAACGGGGCGCCCGTTATTTTTCGCAAGAAACGGTTTTGCAGGGTTTGCATTCTGTGAAGACGATATGCCTTTACGTGTGCGAATACAGCACAGGCGTAGGTCATGATGGGACGAATGCACGCGGTGTAGGTACGCAATTTGCACTTGAGTGACAATTTGCTACGTGCATTCAACATACAGTGAAGTCTACCTTGAGCGAAAGCGGCGCGCGAACGCGCCTGCTTTATGTGCTCCGCGAAGGTTAGGTGGCGGTCGAGAATGACTCCTAGGTATTTGGCTTGCTTCTCCCAAGGGATAGGCTCGCCGAACATGGAAATCGGACTGGGAAGGGAGGGGTTGATGCGCGGTTTGGAAAACAGCACTGCCTGACTCTTAGCGGGGTTGACTGTGATTCTCCATCTCCGGAACCAAGCGCCTAGTGCGTTTGCGGAGTCTTGGAGGATGCGGGCTATGCGGACTGGGTTGGAACCAGTGCAATAAATGGCCGTGTCATCGGCGAATAAAGCCAAATGAGCCTGTCTGCTCTTTGGAATGTCACTGGTGAACAGCGTGAAAATGAGAGGGGAGACCACGGAGCCCTGGGGGACTCCAGCACGTATGGGACGTGGAGACGAGAGTGCCCCTTCGACGCGATAACGAAAGGTGCGATTCGACAGAAAGTCTCGTAAGATCAGTACGAGACGATCCGGCACACCCAGTAGGTATAGCTTGTATATTAAGCCATTGTGCCAGACTTTGTCGAATGCCTTCGCTATATCGAAGAAGAGTGCAAAATAGTCTTCGGTTTATTTTTTATATTTCTGCTTTTATAATGGCGACAGAGAGTCCGATTAAAGAAGACATTTTGCGCTGACTCTAATGATAAGGACAAGTGAATTAGTTTTTTCAGATTGCAAAGGTAAGATTCATTTTTGCATGCACAACGCAAATATAATTTGACTGTTCTATCAGTTTTTGCAATTTCAAATATAGAACCAAAACAAAATAGGACCGACAGGACAGTTAAGTTTTCTACATACCTACACGTTTGAATCTCGAACCACAGAATACTAAAACCTCAGATTATAACTAAAACATATTCTGTACTTCAGTCTGTTTTTACTATCGATATTCTGGTGAACTGTGACCACAGACTAACGAACTATTAGGAACAAGTCTTTAAATTGTGGCTTCCTGGTGGGTAAGTCTAGTTGGCTCAAGAAGCTTATAGATAAAAGTGGAGGCAACACTCTAAATACCTAAGTGAAGCCAACTGTGGGCTGATGCTCTCTTTCTGAATGCATACATAAGATAAAGAAAACACATATCACTGTCTCGTTCTTATGTATGCATTCAGAAAGAGAGCATCAGCCCACAGTTGGTTTCAAGCTTTTGTTCTAAGTGTTGGCTCCATTTATACCTATATCTTCATGAGTTGGCTGTGGTTTGAACTGTGAGTTTATCGATTATCGTCTCAATTCCACAGAACATGAAACATGTTTTAATCCGATAGATACCTAATGTCGATGGTATAGTTAACATAAAAGCAAATCGAGGTTAAACTGACAGTAAATAATAATAAAATTCATGAATCAGGTGCAGATAACAAACTGGCTTTTGCCTGCCACTTCGTCCGTGTGGATGTCGGTTACGTGAATGCAGACGAAGTCGCGGAATAAAAAGTAGCCTGTGCCCAGGCTATTTTCATGCCAAATTTCATAAAAATCAGTTCAGCCGTTTCATCGTGAAAGTGTAACAGAGACAGATGTATTCGCCTCTATCCATTGGATAGTATGGATAGAGGTATGGAAGTTATGTATGATAAAGAATACGTAAAATAAAATTCAGGGTTTTAATAGGGGATGAAAAGTAAGTTCGTCTTACACATTTAACATACCTTATCCTCTACGGGTCAGCGCAAAAAGAGCAGATCGAGCCATTTCTCATTCAATTTAATTGTGTAATTGCGTACAAAAAATGCTGAGCGAAATTAAATCGTCGCAACTTTCAACTCTATTCAAGATGATCTTTGCCGAAATGTATGTAAGCGCATAACTACCAAACGGCTGGACCAAATTGAATAGGTAATTCTTTGATTTTGTGTTTGTTATTGTCAGGACAAGGTTTGTATAGAAAATTTTAGGTAGGTAGGGTAGGGTAGGTAGGTAGGTAGGTACGTAGTGTAGCGTAGGTAAGTAGGTAGGTAGGATAGCGGAAGATTATGTCTCATATTTTTCATTATACCACCCGTGCGAAACCAGGGGTGTGATTCTGTAAGACCTCATTTTAAACTTCGAATCGGAATCCGCTGTGAGTTTCTTGACTGGCATTCTAAAAACTCGGTTGATAATTCGAATTTACACTAGCGCCACCCTTGCGAGCGTGTCAGCGAGTTGAACTAAATTGACAGGGATATTTTGACAGATAAAGTATGAGATGACGTAAGAAGGGGCATTCTGTAAGGTAATTTCCCCGTCACTTAGACGCTCACTTCGCACTCGAACCGGATTCAAAGTGTCAAATATAATATATCAAGGTCATTTTGAACCTTATGTGAAGTGAGAGTGAATAGCAATATGAGATGCGAGTTGTTGTTCGAATTTTACAGAATCCACCTAATGGGCGGGCAGCTAGTAATCAATAAAAAACTACTCAAGCATATTGCTGCGGTCTGCACCGACCGTAAAAAGTATTTACTCACCTAAGTATGCATACATCACTAAACAAAAAATAAAAAATAAACCTTATTACCGTAAGTGTTCTATTTTTTTAATGTTGGCAGTAGTAACTAATAAGATAAAACCCGCGTTAGTACTTAGTTGATAAATTAATTATGTGGATGGTTCTAGTAGGTACCTTTCAGCTAAGCGATTGACTAACATAATGTCGTTGACTTATTATTTCATAAGACAGCGTTGTCGTTACTGACAGCTTGAATCATTACATTTAGTTTTATCGATCTCCTCTACCAACTAATTTCCATTCTCTCTTAACATATCCCTGTACAGAACTGCTTGTGGCGCTGATGACTTTCATCCGTCACAATAATATAAAACTATGAGAATTCGTGTGGGTGTGGTATACCTGTATGTATATTCTGTGTTCTAACCATATATAATATTAAAGTAACTTTATTTTGTTTGTTTGTTTCAGTACCGTATTAACCCAACAAAACAAGATCTACATCACTTCAACAAATTAATCATATTTTAATTTCTTTGCTTTATAAACACTTAAAGACAGTTTTTCCTTTCTGCACACTTGATTTCCCTGTCACTTTGACATTGGCAGAATTGTCGACATCGGCATTGCTTGCCATAATATAAAAATAGAATAGAATAGTTTTATCGAAATTAACGTATAAAAAGAGACATCCGTGGTAAAGACATAGACATTTTAAAACAACAATATGCATTCGTTACTAAAAGATCTTTTAAAAAAATTAAACTAGTTTTTTTAAAATCATAGTCACACATCATTTTTATGGTCTACCGGGGCCAACAAAATAATATTAATTAATTACGTTTGACTGCGGCCTTAAAAATCTATATTCTTTAATTAATTTAATATTATTTAGGGCTCGGAAAAGCCGTACGAATCGATCGGTCAAAGGTTAAGCTACGCTAGCCGCGGTCGATCTGTAGATGGGTGACCATCCATTTCATACCGAGACCCCTCCGTGTCTCCGTGGTTGAGCTAAATGGTGCCGATCCGTGCATCATGTTCGTGAACGGGCTCCGTCAGTTGAGTCCGTCAGACTGGTCATCTCTTAGCTGCCTCGGTTTTTTTAATTTTATTTTGATTTGTCTAATTTGATTGTCGTTAGACCTCTTTTAACGTGCACAACTTGTTACATTGTTCTCACATTGTACCCCTAGGTTCAACATGAATGATGTAACCTAAATTTGTAATATTCTATTGATTTTAAAAGAGTGTTCATGGAGTTTCTTGCTCGTTCTTCTCCATAGAAACCTACTGTTTGGAACGAGCAACTAGCTGCAACTTTTTGATTTACTGACTCCTTGACAATTCAAAAGTATCTGTAAATGGTTTAATTGAAATAAATGGTTTTGAGTTTGAGTTTCTCGGAAAGCACGTAATGCCGTTGGTCCTGGCTGGTTTTCCTTGATCTTTGACAGTCGATATGGGTAGTGAGAAGCCAGAAAGTCTGACAACCAGTCTTAAAAAGGTGTATCGTATTACCCAGTAACTGGGTTGTGGGGGTCATCTGATCTCATCATGGAGCGACTGTCTGATCTCAGACAGTCGCTCCATGATGAGATGAGCTAAGCTGATCGGAAACTTTGGAAATAATAACATGATTTCGTGTGCCTAAACTATCAAAAATCACTTTCCAAGTGTGTTCGAATAAATTGAGAGCGCTGAAAATAGCTGAAACATTTCTATTGTTTCCAAAAATATTTCAAGTTATTCGACCCTTGAAACATAATTCGTGGAAAATGTTGGAATGCAATGATTGTTGTCGGTTATTATGAATATTTTATACCTACGTAATTGTTTGTGATTTACATTTTGAAGACCGTAAATACTATTGTGAACAGAATTTTTATTAGGTGCCTACTTCAATTACAATAATTGTAATTGAAGTACCTAATAAAAATCGCTAAAGGTAATGGTATCAACATTTTCATAAAATAATTATTATTTTATAATTATTATTTTAAATCTACCTCACATAATTTATTTGAGGTGCACCAAATTCATCTGAATAGGTATCAACACTTTCATAAAATAATTTATTATTTTGATACCTATTCAGATGAATTTGGTGCACCTCAAATAAATTATGTAAGGTAGATTTAAAACTAGCGAACAAAAATTACTAACAAGTATCTTAAAGTTCGTCATTCTACCTTTGTGCATGAAGTGTAAATAAATAAATAAGCTTTAGCAACCACGGCGAAGTTTTTAGTTCCGACCCCAAGTTACATTTGACAAGGGCAGGATTAATATTTAGCTGTATCTAGTGAGACTGAAAGTCGACCAATGTATAATACATAGTTGGAAAAAGCTCTGGCAGTTGATGAGTAACACAGATGCCTTAATTTCACCCGTATCGCTAAGCGAACTTATCTACACTGATAAAATTATTGATTATTGCGACCGAGTAGAAGCCAACTTTATGTATTTAGGACGCTTCAAGGGGAGTTATAAAAAAATCTGGGGTAAAGGACTGATAATTTCTTGTTTTATTGGTGGGAATTGTTGAATACACTAGCTTTTCCCCGCGACGTGGCATGCGTGGGTTTCAGATTTAAGGCGCGACCCTGTGCAAAACGCAGCGCTAGCCGTTTTTTGTTCAGTTTTCGGACCTAAATACTCTTTATCCAAAAGAAATATCAACAAATAAAAAATTGATTAAATTTCTACATAATCTTGACTCCAAAATGGTAGATCTGATTTTTGTTTACGAAGTATAGTATTTAACTAATCTCCTCACAACGAAACCACAGAAATGAGAAATAATTATTGAAAACATGCATCTTCTCGGCAAGCAACCATTAATTCAATTTTTTACTAACACTAATGGATAGGCAATTTATTAATGAACATTTTGGTAGAATTCTTTTTTTCAAAATCCCAATATGTGGTTTTATAAAGATTTAATTCTAAAATCTGAGCGTATTTTGCTACTGTATCTCTTGCGCGGCGCAAAGGGAACGAATGCTGAAGGTTGTTTGCTCAGGGTACCGCCTTAAGCCAAAATTAACCCACTGGAACACAAAATATCATTATCTGCCTAGTCTTTTCCAACTATTGACTGACTATTGGCTAATTGGCTTCCCATAACGACTGAGAAAAATCTACGAAAGGCAGTCGGGCCTAACGGCTTTACGTGCTTAAATGCGATACGTTATTCGATTCATGAAAGCAGACGAAGCCGCTTATGAAAAGCATATATCCTTTCTTGGGGCTCAAGCTTAATCTGTACCAAATTTCATCAAAATTGGTTCAGTTGTTTAGCTGTAATAGTGTTACAAACAGACAAACCCACTTTTGCATTTGTAATATTAGTATAGATTGGCAACGCGTAAAAGTTTATGTATTTATCACGATTCCAGGCATATTATAAAAACTGCAGCATGGGACATTGTGACGAAAACTACCATCGAATCAGATCCTGAATCTAGACCTCACAGCGCTGAAACTACCGTTTCTGTCTTATACTTACTATAAGACAGAAACGAATCACTGCAAAACCGACTCCACGTAGTCTTGTCTGCCCTACAACTAGAGTGTAATTTAAGCCTGCGTAAGCCTGGTGGTAACGCTCGCAGCCACGGCTGAGGCTGGCCGGCCCTTTGTGACGGCAAGGTCGCGTGGGACCGCTGGAGCCACGCAGCGTAGGAGCCGTGACAGTAATGCGCGCTTGCATGCTGCATGCTCGCTTGCATGCTACATGCTTGCATGCACGCATGGTGTATGCTTGTTTGTATATGTGAATGCTTCTTACAGGAAAATAAAAACCATTGATAAAATACAAAATGATGAATATGAAATAAATAAATAAATATGAATATTCTGCAATATTAGTCTTTCAATGATTATGAATTTAAATGTATGCCAAAAGAGATTCTAACGTAAGCTTTCTGAGATGTAATAGTTCTACCCTTTAATGACTATCGATATGAAATGTATGCCAAAAGATGATTCTAACTGTGAACTTTCTGCGATATGATATAGATCTACTTTTTGATTATGATGCATATGAAATTTATGCCTAAAGATGATTCTGACTAACAAAATATTATGAATTTTGAATGTATGATAAATGAGTGTCTGCCAAAAAAAATTCTGCGAAATGAGGTTTATGCTATCCGCCGTTATGCAAAATAATATTATGACATAAAAAGTTCTGCTATAAAAGGTAGACCCATTTGTAGGCTTTAGATTGGTGTTTGAGTTCTAGATATAGGTACTTACCTAAAGTTATTACCTACTCGCATATTACATTTTGTGCTCATTTTGTTCCATAATATGTTGAGGCGTAGAATTCTAATACAAAATACAAATCTGCCTCAGGCTTGAACGGAAAATACATTACGAAGAGTAGATATGACAACCTACCCCCTACCCTTTATGATACCCTAGTACCTATAATTATTATAATTTGATTTAACGTGCTCATACTCATATAATTTATTGAATTCTACAATGTTTTAGAATGTGTTATATATGTTATGGCATACAATGTACTTATACTTACTTTAATTTTTTTTATGCTTTAAAATTAGCAGAATTTGTTATGATATAATTATTATCAGTTTAGATTGTAATGCTTTGAAAATCCCTACCATCTGGTCGAATGACAGTTCACTTCACATAGAGTTCACCGAGGAAGGTTGTTACGTGATCGCAAAATTGCGAAACATCACTAACATTGTCGCTAGAAATAATGTTGCGCTTCTTTTGTTTTGGTACCATAGATATTGCTTCACGTTGTCAGACGCTGCAAAGTAAAATATGCACAACATGTTGCAAGCCACACTAAAATATTTTTCATCATTCGTTGATGGAGTATGACCAGAATAATGATGCAGAAGAATGAAGAGAGTGGAAATTTTTAGGTAATTCCAGTTAAACAAATTCGATATAGGTTTGTTCCAAAGTATTTTAGTATGTCCTGAGTCTGAGGTCTGTGTAATAGTTTAGTTTATAGAGATGTATGAATAGTTTAAAATGTATCATTAGTTAAGTAGTTTCCTATGGAACTGAGACATCCTAAGGATAAAAAGTTCCCAAAATAAAAATAGATGTTATAAAAACACAAAAACATGTTGCGCAAATTATTTTCCCGATACGTAGCATAGCAGCAATTGTTTTTGGTATACGTCTACCAAAATAGAGATAAACAACAGTTAATTTTATTTTATATCGACAAGCAAAGTTGTATTAAGTTTTAAGGTTAAATTGAATAGGGTTTCAGAAAACTGGTGTAGATAATTCTCTAAATGATAATCCGTGAAAGTTTTGAAACAGTTATCTAGCACCAACTTACATAAAACACTTTCATAGTAAAGAAAGGCGTTGTTCAGAACTCTCAAAGTGTCAAACAAGAACTCGGAACATAACTTAGTACTTGTAAAAACATAATAAATTGAGTTGTTTATCTTCAGAGAAATGTACTTACCTAATACATGCACTAAGAGTGTTCAAATGGAGTTTCTTGCTCGTTCTTCTCTATAGAAACCTACTCATTTGGAACGAGCAACTAGCTTCAAATTACTGAATCTTTGTCAATTCAAAAGTACATAGGTACCTGTTAATGATTTGTTTGAAATAAATGGTTTTGCGTTTGAGTTGGCGTTTTTTTTAATAAAAGCTTTTCCTCCAGTTTAATGAAATTTTTTTATGAAAATATTTATTGAAGAATTATTTTTCTAGATATTGTGTCGCCTGCAATGCTATTCTGTAAGAACTCACTTAGGTGCTCACTTCTAATTCCGCGGCGAAAATAAGATAGTCTGTAACATAATGAAAATTACGCTAGCACCACTAAGCAACCGGACCAGCAGTTCGGGAGATAAGCGCGTACAAACAAGAAAAGCAAACAAACTCTTCAACTTAATAATATTTTTTATAATTATAATATCAACAATTCAATAAATGAATGCTGCTCAAACAGATTGCTGCCCTATTTCCCCTGACCCTGAGCCCTACAAACTAAAAGCTATCATTGTTCATAAGCCGTTTGCAAGATGGCGGCGGAGCGTCTTAAAACATTGTTCAAGTAATTAACAATGTTGTAAACACAAGCGGCGCCGTTCAGGTTCAATTCCATTGTTATCTACTTTGATGTCCTACAACTTGACTGACCCTACTTTATGGGGAAGTACAAACTGGAGCCATCACATATAACAGAATACCGAACATTTAAATAGACTCTCAAATTGTGAATTCTATATTCTGTTAAAAGTGATGGATTTGATTTCACCGGTTTTGTAAACAAAAAACCCGAAAAAAACGGTTTAAAAAAAAACCCGGTTTTTGCATGCTCTTAAATAATAGGCTCTAATAAATAGGCTGGTATTTATATCCCTTCGGAATTTTGTACAAAACAACAGTTTCTTTTTTCAACATTTCAGAGTAGTTTCACTATTTTTGTCAAAAACACTCCCTAGAAAAACACATTTTCATTTCGATACTCAACGTTATGTCAGTCTTAATATCCACAAACAAATAATCTAAATACAGAAACAAAGATCGATTAAAACGTGTGATACAAAGCAGTGATACAACAAAATTAGATGGTACAAAAATAAACGGGTTTAATGTTCTATACGTAACCCTGTAACAAAAGTTTATTCTTTACAAATGGCTTAAAAAGCAAAATACAATTAATAAAATAAAGTTTTTACTACTTTTTTCATAATTTTATTTTGCGTTCAATGATTTCATTCTAATGTCAATATGAATCTGTGAAAAATGTCTCTATATTCTTGACAAATTCGAAAAAGAAACTGTAGGGAGTGGACTTCCAAATGTTCCCCGTTTCTACCTCCTTCATACAGGTTCACCCACTTCCACCACAACATTGTCGGACCATTACCAATTTCTTGTAATTTCACTGTCATGACAGGTTCACGCGATGGCCTGAGATATACCCCATCAAATATCACGGCAGAGACCTGTGACGTTTTTTGACATTTGTTTGTCACTGAGATGACATTGTAGCAAAATTTTGAACGTTTTTAATTAGTACAATTGGCCTACAAGTATTTACGGACAAATTTTCAAAGACGCGATAAGTCTCATGCTATCTCTGTCACTTCAAAGTGTATTGGGCGACAGCAAGATTATTAAGAACGACTTCTTATAGTCAAGTGCCGTTTGAAGATTTGCGATGTCAAGAGACTGAGAAGATGGACCGATGAAAAAAAAACTTAGCAATAAGTACATAACAGAGGAGAACTGAGTATTTTGTGGCACCATATTTGAGATGTTTAGTTCATTTGTTTCTTAGATGGACAGAAAGATAAGTAATGACGCAATCTTTCTACAAAGCATAATATTGCTATCGTGGTATAATACCTATACCGTCTCATTACTAACAAGTGCTACATTTAGTCCAAGCTTAGGCGGAGAGCTAGTTATTGTATTTTTAACTTTAACCGTTAAAGTCAATAACACAAAAAAATACTTTAGAGCCCAGGCTATGTATGTTGACCATTAAGTATTAAGAGTTTTTAATATGTTTTTTGTAATCAAGTTCAAAAAACTGGTTCAAGGGTTTAACTTTGAACTAAAGTTAAAATTGATTTTATAACGAGACGGATATTGTTTAGCAGTTGAAATTAAATAAAAATGTTTTTATTGTATGTTTTCATCACAGAAATAGAGGCTGTAATTTACCTAGAACCCAACGTAACAACCCTACATCAGATTATTTCCTTGGAAAAAATATTGGAAAACATATTTCTCTATTTTTTCCTCTTTTCCCGGAGTCCACGTTATCAAATACATTTTCAGGAAAATTGAATGGTAAAAAAACTCTGCATCGTGGCCGACACACTATTGACGGAAGCTTTTTTTTATGGGACGAAGCACAGACTGCTCTGCTCATATTTTTTTTCCTACGTTCTATTCATTCCATATTTGAAAAGCTCATGGTCCACGTGCATTTTTAAATTTAAATAAAGTTTTCTTTCAGTAAAATGTTCCATCTACAATATTCAAGGTACTTTCCCTCCATGTGGCATGTCCGTGGGACGCCCTGTATATTTGTTACCGGCCAAACCCGATTTTAGGATGAACTAGTTTCGCCTAGGCCAAACTAGTTCTCCCTACACGCCATAGGATAAACCAGTATATCCTAGGCTAAACTCGTTCATCCTGTTACCGGTAGGATAAACCAGTTTAGCCTAGGTCGAGTCGGTTTATCCTAGTTACATGATTTAGGGTAAACTGGTTCGTCCTAGTCTGAACTAATTCTGCCTACGCATGTCGCTGCCTGTACGAACGGGGAATCCCCGAATCATCTCTGGCTCGCCCCTCGTTGCTCTTCGCTCGCTCTGTTCGTTGATTTGAACGGTATTTTGCATCGACAAGTGCGCATGTTAAGTTGCTGGTTGCGTTTAAAAGATTTTATTATAATTCTAGTATAATTAATGTGAGGCGTTTTGTCATGGATGAGCCTTCGTGTAGTAGGCAAGCCAATCAAAAGCTGTGGAGAGAAAAGTTTTTGGAGGAAATTTTGCAGAGTGAAAACCAAAAGTATTCTCATTATAATGTGTTATCAGTACTCACTTATAACATTATTGACAAATTCTCTGCCATTTTCAGATTGAAGAATGCACGGTGCCCCTGCAGTTAGGAATATGTCATTAAAATGATAAACCATTTCTTCTGCCCTCTTTTTTTTTGTTCAAATCACTGCACTGCATGCATTAAAATCTAGGCTCTCGTTGTAAATGTATTTGAAATAGGCCAAAACAGGACCTTCGAGAAAGGCTCCCGTTACCAATTTTAAACTACTCTCTGCCCATCTATTCATCATTGCTACTTGCTTAAAACCAAACAAGAAGTAATGATGAATAGATGGGCAGAGAGTAGTTTAAAATTGGTAACGGGAGCCTTTCTCGAAGGTCCTGCTTTGGCCTATTTCAAATACATTTATAACGAGAGCCTTGATTTTAATGCAATCTGAGACCTCTTAAGGTCTGATTTAAACCGTAACGTTGATTACATGGAATTTTTTTATAAAGAGCTGTGTATCCTATTTTTATTTATTAGATTATTCGATACTAGTTGATGTAGTTAGATTAGAACTCCAACAGGCCTCGTTCACTGACGTAACCAATTACGCTAACGGAGTATAATCTCTGCGTAAGCTGTCAAGATGACACGCATGGTTTATTAAGTGAACAAAGTTTGTTTCGAGTTCCATTTTTCTAATTTAATCGTAATGTTCTGATAGCAGGTCACCTAATAAATATAGGTCACCAAGAATGGAAGATATGGATTTGGCCATATCGTTTTTTTGGGAACCGATCACGTTTTCGAATTGTTTTTGTCCGAATTTCACTTTACCGAAAACTATTGACCGACGTCTTTTTTGCTATATGCTTTATTTGACATATTTTTAGATCATCGAAGTATCGTGTGTCATAGGTATTATTTTACCGAACTATGTTTCTCCGATTTACAAAATAACTTTTTCCTATTGGCCGAAGCCTCTTTTGAACTATTTTCATTTGCCAAATGATTTATTTGCCATATTTTCACCCCGTCAAAACAACATTTTACGGAATATTATGTAATCACATAGCTGGTTACTTGGTAGTATTTTCAATATTAAATTAAATAGTGTCATAAAAAGTCAATATCTTACAAAATTTAGTGACAGAAACGAATCGCTGCAAAACCGACTTCACGCAATCTTGTCTGCTCTAAACCTAGAGTGTAATTTAAAAACGCGTAGGCGCGGAGGGGTGGGGCGGCCCGCGAGCTGAGGAGCCGGCGGTTTGAAGGCTCGCCGCCGCGGCTGAGGCTGGCCGGCGGCCCAGACCCCGTAGTGCCGGAGCCGTGACAGACGTGCTTGCTGCATGTTGCATGCCTGCTTGCATGTTTCATGCTTGTTTGCACGCTGCATGCTTGCTTGCATGCTGCATGCCTGCTTGCGTGCTTGAAGCAAGAATCTTTGTTTGCAAGCTTCTTACTGGGACCACCTGTTTTATTAAGTGCCATTACATTTAAATAATTAATGAAACAAAATAGTAGGAAACTAATCTGAAATCAGCTCTCTATAACACCAGTGTAATAAATACATTAGTTTTGAAAGTTCTTTCAAATATTTAATTTCAATCAAATTGTCTTTAATTTTCAAAAGTTTTTGACTTTTCGTTTCTTTAACGACGTTTTTTTTTTTCTTGTGGGGTACCGGTTATACCGAAAACTATTGACCCAAAATCGATTGACTCAATATCAGAGATATTTACTTCTAGGCGTTTGGTGAAAATTGGTAATTAAAACAGTGGTATAACGAATGTTCGAACAAATGTTATTTCGGCTAAGTGTAACTTCGGTAAAAAGTTTTTCGACCAAATGAAACGTCGGAGCAACGAAAAAAATCGAATTGATAATAGGTCAACTGATACAGTGGCAGACGTGACTTCGATGAAGTAAAAAAATACGAAACGAGAAAAATTGAAAAGTTTTAGGTGAAATGAAATTAGGTCAAATATTTTTCGACCTTATTATAATAACATTTTCTTATAATAACATTGGATTAAATTGTATATCCCATGCGTCATGATACAACCATCTCTTCTGAGACGTCCCCATCGTCATTTCCGCCTTTAGGGTAGGGAGGACCTCGGAGTAGGTTTAGGTAGCAGTTAGGTAATTTAGTTAATTATTTTTGTTAAGTAGGCAGTATAAGTTTGAAGAGTGTCCAGTGCATGAATAAAACTTACTAGTTCCTTTTATTCATGAAGGGGGCGTAGCTCATGTAGAGATGTGATGTGTTTCTGAGATAATTCACATTATTAATTTATATATTATTTACTAGCGACCCGCCCCGGCTTCGCACGGGTGCAATGGTGATACTAAATATACTACAGAATGTCTTTATATACAACGTTCACAGCTTCTTTTTCATTAGAAAACACAAACATGTTTTCTTTAGAAGTTACTCTTGAAAGAGCGAAAATACTCAACGCTCAAATCTAAGCGCCAGCCGCTCTAACCCCGTTTTTTAACACTGTGATATCTTCTAATATATTGGTTTTAATGATATGCTGTAAAGGGCAATTTTGATCTACATGAAATGCACAACGTATCTAAGATATTTAATTTGGTAAGGAATAAAACTGTATTGTTTAAAATAGCTTGGTAAGTGACCTATATCTTATTTGTAATATGTAAAAGATAAAAATGGTTAGGTACTGTGGGTTATCCTTAAAAGATAAACATATACCATAGCGGACTTTTTTATCGATCTTTTTAAGATATACAATTCCGTAGTACATTAATTTGATATATCTCGTAAGGTTTAGCCAGCGTTTGCAATGTAAGCTCAAAAAAATATGTTTATTACGACCTCACATTACTCTTGGAATTTCTCGGTTTTCTTCTACTATAATTTACATGTATTATACCTATAAACCTTCCTCTTAAATCACTCTATCTATTAAAACCCGCATCAAAATCCGTTGCGCAGTTTTAAAGATCTAAGCATACATAGGGACAGACGCGGCGGGGGACTTTGTTTTATAATATGTAGTGACTAGCGACTCGACCCGGCTTCGCACAGGCCTATAGTCTTCCTCAATAAATGGACTATTCAACACAAAAAGAATTTTTCAATTCAAACCCGTAGATCCTGAGATTAACGCATTCAACCAAACAAACAAACTCTTTAGCTTTATAATATTAGTAAAGATTTAATGCACAATGTACACAACATAGTTTACACGCTAAGCTTAGAACTATTGAGTACATGACCCTGTTAGAGCGCAGCAAGATAACTTTAAACTAATATGTTCAGTGAGCAGGGGCGTGCACAGAGTTTTTAGACAGGGTAGGCAGAAAAAAATAGGTATGCAGGGTCGACAGATATAGTTAAAGTTTACTTAGAAACCGATGGATGTTTTTGAATAAAATACAATAAAATTAATAGAGAATAAACATTTCAATGATTTAATTAAACATTCGAAAACATCCATCGGTTTCTAAGTCAACTTCAACCATTTCCGTCTTTCCGATGACCTGCATACCTATCTCTTTTGATGACTGTACCTAAGTGATTTGCCACTTCAAATGATTCCTAGATTGACTGAATTTATAGACATCAATTAGTTTTTTTGCTACCGTAGAAAAAATATGAATAGGACTGTATCGATGTAATGCCTCGTTTCAGGCGATTATATTATTTGAAAATAGTAGGAAAGGTATTACAGAACAACCGCTGTATAGGTACTCAAGCGTCAGGCCCGCGTCACAGAGTAGGTAGGTATGTACCACCTCCTAAAGCATCATACGAACAGATGTGTTCAATTTTTTTTAATCGATTTTATGATAGAAACTCAAAACAGGGTTAAAAATAATATGCGTAGAAGAAAAACGTTTTGCAATCTACTAAACAAGGAACAATTAGGTACTTACCTAATGTGTTTTTTTACCAATAAAATAATCTCAAGTTCACAACTTACTAGAAGTAGGTATTACAAGCACCTACCCTTTTCCCTTTCATGTGATGATGAGGTGATTATCTATCATCATATTGAGTACCGAAACCTAAACAAAATGTAGGCATTTTATTCGGGTTCGGTTCTACAACAAAATCTCGCGAATCTTCTACCTACTTTAATTGATGTACTTAATAAAACAGAACTGTACCAACCTCTTACGACCTAATCGCATGGTTTGTTTGTATTGATTGAAATCTAGCGGCTATCCTCGATCAGTGTTTTTTCACCGAAGCAGAGAGAAAGTTTTGAAAAGGAACCATTTTTTAAGTATTGTCTGTACCTACATAACTACACAACAAACTTTCACAGTGAAATTATTCCATTTTACACACTAGTAACAACGTTGAAATAATATAAAAATGCATTCACAAAACCATGAAACAAACCAAAACAAAAAAAATGGCGACTCAGAATAATTCACGTATATTTTTGTACCTACACAATTGTCGTATTCCGTCGTGTAAACTCGTGTAGTAAAATCTAAAATGTTAAAAAGACAATGTCTTCAGTTCGCGTTGTGTGCGTGAGTTGTGACATTGTGTGTCATGTACGAATAGAAAATGCACACGCGTGCTACGAGCCTGTCACGAGGCACACATCCAAACAAAATATAATAATCTAGGCACAAATATTTTGTGTCTCTCCCGTAGGATCCTAGCGGCGCTAGTGCAGCGCGAAGCGATCGAAATGCGCGGACTAAGGCGCGAACGTATCTATGAGACTTCGTGTTACCACCGTTACGCGACAGATGGAGCTGATTTAAGATTTTTTTATTAATTGAGAGTAATTACTCGTGTATAAAATATTAGAGATATCAAAATAAATTAAAACAAGATAATAAATATTTATCTGAGTTGTAGGGTAGGCAATGTCTATGTGACTGTATGAACCGCACGCCACTGTCAGTGAGTATCTATTAACTAATATCACATACTAAATATTATACCTATTAGGAACTTTCACAATGAAGATAGTTATTATATTTTTATACATGGAAGAATATATATTATAATTAGCACACAGATATACATTTGTTAACTATCTATTTAAACATTTTGTCTTCCATAAATTCCTGAATAGAGTAATAACATTTTTTTACGAGCAATGTTTTTAACTTAGCTTTAAATACGCTTAATGTTCTCGTGGACCGTATATTTTCAGGTAATTTATTATATACTTGTATGCTTCGATATTCTGGGAATGTTTTATACATTTGTAGTCTAGTTGCTGGTAGACTTAGCTTAGTTTTGCGGCGCTCGTTCTTACCAAAATTAAGCAGATTTAGATTTTTCTTAACAAAAGTGGCTATTTTTTTCTAGTATATAATTGGAGGGCAGAGTTAAAATTTTAAAGTGGGGTTTGCAGCTATCTCTAGGTAGTATTTGAAATAATATTCGCATACATTTCTTTTGCGCAATAAATAAATCATTCGCATCTACACTGTGTCCCCACATGATGATAACGTAGCGTAGCCACGCGTAGGCATAGGCGTAGTATGCAGAAAGGGCACAGTGAGTTTTAGCACACTAAGTCCATACGAAAATTGTGACAGTTTTATTTTAGTTTTTTCGACATGTTTTTTCCGATTTAAATGAGAATCGAATGTAATGCCTAATAATTTGAATTCATCCACTTCTTCAATTTGGATGGTGTCTGTTATATTTTTTAGGTTATTTTTTTGTTTTTGGTAGGGTATAAATTGTATGATTTTAGTTTTTTTGTTGTTTACTTCAAGATTGTGATTCTGAAGTCAACATTTTATGAGATTAAAAGTATCAATAATTTGGGAGTTATATTGTAGGTTGTTAGGGGGGCTTATAAATAGTACGGAGATGTCATCAGCAAACAACACACATAGATGGTCACATATTTTTGGCAGGTCATTAATGTAGATAAGAAAAAGTATACATCCTATAACACTACCTTGTGGAATAGACCAGTTTGTGGTTAGTATATTCGAGCGCACGTTTTGTAACTCACACTTATCGTAATCTAGGTGTTCTATCTGTACATACTGTTTCCTATCTGCAAGATAAGATTTTAACCAGTCAAGTGCGTCTCCCCTGATGCCTACACCATTTAATTTCGTTAATAGGATCGAGTGTGATACTTTGTCATAGGCTTTCGTCATATCTTGTAGGAGACCTATTGCATAGTTTTTATCTTTGATTTAAGTGAGTATTTCTTGTGTGTATTTGTAAACTGCCAGGGTTGTCGATCGATTTGTCCGGAACCCAAATTGGTTGTTGTCGAGTATATCGTATTTTTCTAAGAATCTACACATACGTATGGTAGTAATAGCCATTAGATAATATACTCTATGACAGAACACTCAGCAAGCTTCTAGAATAAGTTCAAATCGTAGATTTGTATTGTTTTAAATTTGACATTAGGATTACTTAGCCTGATCTTGTCACGGGCACACGTTAAAAGGATCTTAAATATAAACCAATTCCAAGTATCAGTGCTTTCATTCCTAGTATTTATAGATTAAACCTAATACAATTACGCCACAACCCGGTACCAGTAAGAAGCCCTACAGTTGGAGTTCTTACAGTACACACATGACTTTAGATTTGGAAGTCAGTGGCTTTGTTCTGTTTGTTGTCATGTCACTTTTTAGATATTAAGGCGGTGTTCTTTTTTGTAAAAATAGCTTTTTTTGTTTGTGCAATTGTGCACCAAATTATATTTTTTAGCTTCCGGAGCAGCTTTTTATTCATTCCGGAATAGTTAAACGTCCGTTATTATCATTTGCGCGTGTAGAGCGTGCTGCAGGTTCGATTCCTGCCCAGGGTAAACATTTGTGTGATGAGTACTTGTGTTTGGCTTGTGTCTGGGTGTTGTTTATCTATATATGTATGTATTTACAAAAAAAAATGTATTTGTGTATGTATATCAGCTGTCTGACACCCATAGTACAGGGTCTCCCTAGTTTGGGGTTATATGGCCGTGTGTGAAAATGTCCCCACATATTATTATTATTATTATCTATTTTTGATAATATATTACAACAAAACACTCGTAACGTGTTTACGTTATATATAGTTCGGTGGCGCCCTCTGAGATTAGCAAAGCGTAAGGAACCTTATTTCTACAAATAAAACCATTGATTGCTTCCATTTTAGGTTAGTTTTTGAAAAATGTAATTCACCTTTACAATTCTTCGGTTAAAGTGTGCAAAATAATTAAAAATAAACCCCAAACAGTGATTCCTGTTATCACAAGAAAACTGAAAAAAAATATGTTGAGTTGCGATTGTATTTCCTCTCTATTTTCTCGCAACTGTGAAATGATTTTCCATTAGACGACTGCCTCGTGGCTCGTGGATCTCGTGGTCGCAAGCGCGTCTTCTGAATGTGGGGTTCTGGATTCGATTAAATTGACATCTGGTAGGTAAGCAAACGTCAACTGCATACAATTTGATTTTTTCGTTGGCGTTAACGCTAGAAAAGGGATTTTGTTTACAGGCCACAGGTTGGGCAAAGTGTTATTGAGTTTTTCCATGAGGAATTTCTCAGTATTAGCCCGGAGGTTGGGAGTTGGTGGTGTGACACCCCTGTGCCTCGACAAGCACGTAAAGCCGTTAGACCTGTAGGTCGATTCAGTAAAATTCAAACAACAACTCGCATCTCACATCGCTATTCACTCTCACTTCGCATAAGGTTCAAAATGACCTTGATATATTTGACACTTTGAATCGGGTTCGAGTGCAAAGTGAGCGTCGAAGTGACGGGGAAATTACCTTACAGAATGCCACTTCTTCGTCATCTCATACTTTATCTGTCAAAATCTCCCTGTCAATTTAGTACACCTCGCTGACACGCTCGCAAGGGTGGCGCTAGTGTAAATTCGAATTATCAACCGAGTTTTTAGAATGCCAATCAAGAAACTCACAGTGGATTCAGATTCGAAGTTTAGAATGAGGTCTTACAAAATCACACCCCTGCACCTGATCTCAACCGGTTTGCTTTGATATAACGAGAGTCTATAGGAAGCGGATTTAGACCCAATCAAAGATTACTTCCATGCCTTTAACAAGGAGTTGGAGGATAGTAAATCCGAGCAACTCAACATAATCCACAAACCACAATTCCTCAAAATTGACCTATTCACGTTACACACAGAATATAACATAGCTTCACAGCGAAATAATTTAGCATCGGATGGCCGGGTGGATACGCCAGGACGAGGTCAACTAAGGGTCCGTAAGGGTTAATTCAAAAGGGTCTCAACATAACTACAAGTTGACAGTTGCTACAGACAATCAATTTGATTACTTAATCAAATTATGTAGTTATTTGAGCGACATTTTGTAGTTGATGTTTCATGGGACAGTAAATAATTGTTTCCTCCCAACCGAATTTCAGTTACGGCGGTCAAGCTCGATGGAATAGAATAGAATTTTCATTTATTTGCTCAAAATGTAGATATTTAAAACTAGTTAATGCCCGCGGCTTCGTTCGCATGAGTGGATTTCATTTTCAGAATTGTAAACACCAATTTTTAGGGTTTGAACTACAAAAAATACGATTTTCCATACAAACTTTCATCCCCTATTTAATTCTCTTATCTTAGGGGATGAATTTCGAAAAATCCAGCTTAGGGCTAACTACACCAAGGCTGCGATTAGCGACAAGCGAGTGCCGTAGGTCCATTTTGTAAAATTCAAACAACAACTCGCATCTCACATCGCTATTCACTCTCACTTCGCGTAAGGTTCATGATGGCCTTGATATATTTGACAATTTGAATCGGGTTCGAGTGCGAAGTGAGCGTCGAAGTGACGGAGAAATTACCTTACAGAATGCCACTTCTTACGTCATCTCATACTTTATCGGTCAAAATCTCCCTGTCAATTTAGTTCAACTCGCTGACACGCTCGCAAGGGTGGCGCTAGTGTAAATTCGAATTATCAACCGAGTTTTTAACCGACTTCAAAAAGAAGGAGGTTCTCAATTCGTCAGTATGTTTTTTTTTTGTATGTTTATTACGCGATTTCTCCGGCAAATGTAAAGCTATTTTGAAAATTCTTTTTTAATGGATAGGGTATGCCTCAAGGGTGGTGGTCTCATATAACACACACACACACACACACACACAGCGCACAGCGCTTTTTGAAAAAATCCACAGAAGCCAAAAAAATATACATGGATGATGTTGTAATGTTCTCGCCTTTGTAATGTACTTTCAATCTCTGTTTTGACTGTGTTGCCATTTCTTAATGGATTTGGATGATAAGGAAGTACTAAAAAGTGAAAAATAAAAAAACTTTTTTACAAAAAAGACAACCGCCTCTGTTTTAAAGTTATTTTTCACTTTTTGGTTTTTGAAGGCGGTTGTCTTTTCAACCGACTTCAAAAAAGGAGGAGGTTATCAATTCGTGTGTATATATTTTTTTTAGGTACTTTGTGCTTCAGGGGTGGACCCATATAAATTTTATCGAAATTAATTCAGCACTTTTTGAAAAAATCAACAAATACCCAAAAATTTTACGTTTAACTAAAACGTAAATTTTTTGGGTATTTGTTGATTTTAAAGTTTTAATCTTTTCTTAATAGATTTGGATGAGAAGGAGGTACTAAAAAGCGGAAAATAAAAAGCTTTTTACAAAAAAGCACAACTACCGCCTTCAAAAACTAAAAAGTGAAAAATAACTTTAGCACAGAACACACATTGACTTAAGTTTCGGAAGTCGGTGGCAATACAAAACAAAAAACAGAACAAAGCCACCGAATTTCGAAACTAAAGTCAATGTGTGTTCTGTGCTAAAGTTATTTTTCACTTTTTAGTTTTTGAAGGCGGTTGTCATTTTGTAAAAAGCTTTTTTGTAAAAAAGCTTTTTAGAATGCCAATCAAGAAACTCACAGCGGATTCAGATTCGAAGTTTAGAATGAGGTCTTACAGAATCATACCCCAGTACAGTGATGCAGCGCGAGCGCCATGTTCTGCGAGAGCCGCGCGCCCGGCTGGCCATACTACTTCGCCATACATCGCTCTGCTAATTTCTTAGTGGCCGCGGTGCAAGACTGGGCCAACAGCCCTCTTCATCAAGGGTAATTATTATTATTTTTGTCTATGTGTTTTTCATTTCATTTTGTACACGTTTCGATAAACAGGTGTATCCAATTTATTTTACCAACAGAAACATTGTCGACAAATATTCTAACCTTCATTATTTTACCTCTCCACTTAACCTAAAGATAAACCTAAACAAAAGATAACAACAAAGCATTCCGGTCCTTATTAGGGAAGCTTTAAGAGCATTCCTGAAACATCCAGTGCTCTTGAATCGAGCAACTATAGCGCAAACGGCTCTTAACCCTGCGAAGAACCTTTAATGAGCATTTGTGGGTATTCGATGGTACTTTAAGAGCAAAGGGCACCTGCAGTGTCAGAAGGTACGCGACCGGGTCGTGGATGTTCGGTAATTTGATTTTTTATATTTGTGTTCCGGAACATGGGTTTGCTATATATTATAAAAAAAATATTAGTACCTCCTTATCCAAATCCATTAAGAAACAACAACACAGTCAAGAGAGAGTCAGAGATTGAAAGTACAAGATTGGAGAAACTTAAAACATCATCTATATATATTTTTTTGCTTTCTGTCGGTTCTTTCCAAAAGTGCGAAATCAATTTCTCTAAAATGTATATGGGGCCATCTGTAAAGTCTACCCTTTTAATCAGGCCCCTCTTTCCCACTGGGCACACTGGGCACGTGCCCAGGGCCCCGCGATCGATAGGGGCCCCCAATTCCTGCCAGATCACAAAACAATAACTGATATCTAATTTAAACATGTAATAAAAATACAATTTAATGGGACACTAACTACACTATTGTGAAGACTAAATAATCAGTGAACTAATTTTTCATATGATTAAAAAAAAGCTCTAGTTTGTTTTCAGGTAAATGCCTTCTAATGAAAATCTATGCTCTTTGAGTGGATTTAATGATTGGAAGCACATTATTTTAACACATCAAAAAAGCCCCGTAAAACTATGGTGACTTGTCTGGCACGAAGTAAAGCGGTTAATTGATTACATATAGACTTGTCAACATCGAAAAGAAGTGGAGTCCTGGAGAAATGTAAACGGATTGTAGCTGTTGTAAATTAGTAATAAATTTTTGGTATCGAGAGGGCTTCAGTTTCGCGGTGACAAATAAATCCTCGGAACTTCCAACAATGAAAATTATTTGTGTGTGGACGTGTGGAGTTACTGAGTGAATTTAATAAAATATTTGGGAATCCTGGAAAAGGTAACATTCCTTATTTTCTTATTTAGCTGCAAACGTATGCCTATCAACAGTTTAAAAAAAAATCTGTATTGAGTACCTCTATATTGACGAAATGGAATAACAGGTCCTATAAAAATTATTAATTAAGTTAAATTGACGAAATGGAATAACAGGTCCTATAAAAATTATAAATTAAGTTAAATTAGCAGAAGTAAAATATTTTTCTATGAGCTTGACAGTACGCCCAATCTGTCTCATGTTGACCAGAACTTTTAAAATAAGTAAAAGACCATGTTCTCGTTGAAAATTTTCAGAAATTTATACGTATTAAGGAGCATAAATCAAAGTATTTAGCGGAAACCATGTTTATTTTTAGAAAATCATAATATTCTCATAAAATATTGCAGAAGTCAAAGCCTCAAATATGACGTAGAAGTATCAATACATATACTTCTTATTGGTTGTAGACCAGTGTCTACAACCTATATATATACCTCAGAGGCAACCAAGTTTTTTGAAATGGTTCAGTAAATACAAAACTATTTTTCGGCCTCTCCCCACCGCGACCGATGGAATACACTGACAGAACATGTAGGTTGAAAAAAAGTTTTCAAAAGTATTTTTTTTTGACCAGATGGTCAGTCCGAGCTGATGCAGTAAGCGGCTTGCATGAAGGTCATAAACAAAGAAGACGAAGCTAGAGACTATTTATAGGAAATTTGGAGCTCTAACCAATATTTGAAAGAATATACAAACAACTAATTTGTTTACTTCACTATCACTTGATGATTTTATTAATAACCTCAGGGATAAATTTAATTACTTTGAATCGACGGCCAAGGAATAAAAACCCAGAATCTGATTAAAAGGACCTATCTCAAAGAAGAAGACGTAGAAACTCACGCCAGTTTTTCGATGGATATGCACGGTAATTTCAACTGAATGGCAAAATAGAAATCAAAGTAGACACCTTTCCTCCCAAAATTGATACGTTATAATACATACTTTATGTTATAATACTACGCGTTCATCTAAAACAGCGATTAAGTTCCTTTTAGAACATTACACAGCTAATAACAGTCAGCTAGTCGTTAACTATAAAGACGTTAATGAGAAAGAGTTGGAAATGGAATGTATATGTTACTGCTAAAACCCAAAGTGCGGCTACACCTAGCTTTAACCGGCTAGAACTAGGTGTAGCCGGTAGCAGTTAAATTTAGGTGCAGCCTTTTTTTTAACTTGGTTAAATCCTCATGGACTGTCCCTCGTCCGGGGAAGACGGGGGATGTGCCGTACTCATACCGGCTAAAACCACCACGGTGTTCCACGACTGCCCTATGGGTATTGGTACGGGGGTATGGGATTCGCTCGCGCATGCACCGCGCCCCCGCCAGGCTATGACCCGCCAATGATGTAGGCGGGTCCCGTCGACCTCGGCGGTCTAAACGCCGCCGAAGTCTCTAGGGTGGCGCGCGCGGAACACGGCGCGCCGCCTACATGGGCCTGCATCTGGTTGGGTGGTGAACTGCCCCTGAGTCGACCACCCGCAGGCCGGCAACGCATGAAGGCTCGAGGTCATTAAGCACCCTCCGGCGCCCGGTGCGTCTTCTCCTGGAGGGAAGTGAGGCAGTTGCTTCCCTCACCCTCTCTGCCGCCTCTTTTGCGTGCATGATTTGCTCGCTAAACGAGGCGACAGCCTCCCACGCACTCTCACTCTGGATCATCGAAAGAACGATGTTTGGGAACGAGAGGTCACTTACTGCTGCTGAGAGTTCACGGCGCTGCTCTGCCTATGCTAGCCACTCTGCCAGCGTGTGCTGCGCTGTGTCCTCCAAGTAATCTCAAAACCACAATGTCCGGTCAGTATCTGCGTCACCCGGAACATGAGGGCGCCGTACCGGCGCCCTAACCAGTCCTCCATGACGGGTCTTACCGCCGAAATTACGGCGTGTCCTAAACTTAGGTGTAGTCTGCGAGCTCGGGACTTGGGGTACCCCGACTTGATTATTTTTTACCAAACCATTGAACAGAAGAAGACGGTCGACGTCAAGTCGACGGAACCACGCTGCGCGGGGCTCCTCTTTCTGTCTTCTTCCGGTTCAATAGCACAAAAACAGACAATTTAACAACCGGAGTGTTGCTGCACCTAGTTCTAGCCGCTATGATGAAAGCTAAACTTGGTTCTAACCGAGGATAAGTAGGATGTACATCTAACTTTAACCGCAAGTGGCCGGCTGCACCAAGTTGTAGCCGGCCTAAACTAGGTGTAGCCGCACTTTGTTAACCGTAACATATACATTATACAGAATACTTGAAAATTGTTCATAGTGATAATGAAGGAAGAAGAATTTTGTGAACATATCATATTAAAAATAAACAAAATTGAACATACACACATTTCCAAATGAGAAATCGAAAAAAAAACAGATGTCGTATTGAGAATCTTCTTAAGCATAAAGATTGTAACAGCAGTGGCGAGCGTTTCTTCTCCATATTAAAAAGGGTATGTTAATGCATCAAGAGATTTTAACCAGTTTGTCGCTAATGTCCATATAGGTGAAGAAGTGGTTAAAGATTTTGCCCATCTCAAATCTAGTAGGTACTTCTTATTTATTTAATGTCACTGTAAATAAATAATCCTAGAACTTTGCTTATCTACTTTCTTTGTTTGAACTAACAACTTAGTGCTCTGTTTAGGTCATAGGGGCCCCATTATCCTATTGTGCCCAGGGCCCCCAACAGGTTAAAGACGGCCCTGCTTTTAATAACAGAAAAATATCTTAAATCGGTCCAAGCGTTTTCAAATAATCGGTGAACACACATAATAAAAATAAGATTCCGTCAAATTGAGAACCTCCCTCTTTTTTGAAGTCGGTTAAATAGAGCGAAGTGTCTTAATACAGGCATTATTTGCCTAAAAGGCATAATATGTAGAAGTAGGTACTACAAAACTGGTTAAGGAAAATAAATTATTTGTATTTGTAAAACACCAGTTGAAATCGTGTTTGCAGAACTAAACTACAACTACAAAATTAGCTCCAAAACTACAAACCCAGTAAATCAAAATGCCACGAAATTGGAATACAAACACGTAGCAGTACATAACAATGTAAAATGAATGTTTACCGCTCGGTAACGCTTGCATACCTCGTAGCATCGTCTACAGCTTACCGCGTAGCCGCGTAGCTCGTAGGTGACTACCGCAAATGCTCCGCGTAGCTGCGTAGCGGTATGGAACCAAATAATGGTACAATTACCTAGATTTTAACGGGAATAAGGCTAGTACAGACGACGGTGTATTTACATAAGAATTTAAGTAGTTTCTGAAGTCCGATCTCGGCCTCTTAAACTATATTTAGATTGAAGACTTTATGCATAATCAATCTGCGATACTAATTGCTTTGTCGATACTAACCTTGAAATCGCGAAAAAAATCAGCTAATCCATACATTTATTTTCGCATAACTACAAAGTGTATGGATCAACTCGTTTTTCATAACAAAAAATAAGGTCGTATTTATACTAAACTGAACACGATGAATTCAAATCAAATCAAAAAATCAAAAATCATTTATTTCACTAACAATACTTGGAAAAACAACTTAGTGATTGGAGCCTCCCTTTAAGCAAGTAATGCCTGTGTTGGGAATTGCAAGGTTGGTTAAGTTAGTCTTTTGCCCGTACCTTCATCCGTGTGAATGTCGGTTATTGCGGATGCAGATGAAGTTGCGGAGTAAAGAGTAACCTTTCCCAGGGTTCAAACTATCTTCATGCCAAATTTCAACGGGTTCTATATTTCTTGTCACCAAAATTTATATTTGTCATCAAGTTGTATCACCTATTAAATAGATCTATCGCCACGAAATATTTTCGTTCTCAGATAAACAAAAAGTGTTCCCAGGTATGAATTATCAAATGAATGACATTATATGTGTAAAATAAGAGATGGATTACCGATAAAATTGTAGTGCATTAGATGAATACAAACGTCGTACTTATAATAATAGTTTTATTACTTAAATGATAGCTTTGTGCTCAGAATGGTAGATCTGTCACCAAATAAATCTTAGGACCCTTAAGTCCCCCCTGGGACGGATTCGACATGGTTGGGTTAGGTTAGAACTGTGACCCCCTACGAACCAGCCAGAACCATATTGCTTTTTACAGTCAAACTCATATATTTCTACAATACATTGGTTAAATGTTGGTGATCATGTACTATTTTTGGAGGTAATTTACATTTATTTGGTACTAGACCCTATATCTCTATATCTATATCATGATTTTAGGTGATTTACTGTGGAATTGATTTTATATTGTTTGGTGACCACATTTTGGTGACAAATCTACTATTTTGCGGGTAAACCCTATTATTTAAGAAACAGAAAACTAATTAAATTGGCGATAGCTTAAATGATACCCAATTTCAACATAATCGGTTCAACGGTTTCGTCGTGAAAGCGTAACAGACAGAGTTACTTTCGCATTTATAATATGGATGTATCTATGCTTTAGGCTGCTTTTCTGTTCTAAACATATATGAAAAACATAGAAATAGCTATTAAAGCTATTTTTGGATGACTCAAATACATACACAAATAATAATATGTAAAATAGCTATACCTGTTATCCATACATATTAACAGATTACCCGTTCGCGTCAAAGCGCTTGCTATGAATAATTCCTTTTCAAACCTCCCCTTTTAATGATATGCTGATCGATATTGTAATCTGTATTCATTAAAACGAACCTGTTTGTGGGTAGAATACAGTTCACTGAGATTAACTATCAGAGAACTAGGTGTAGAAGAATATCATACCGCTTTTTAGGGTTCTGTACCTCAAAAGGAAAAAACGGAAAAATAGGATCGCTTTGTTGTCCGTCTGTCTGTCTGTCTGTCAAGACCTTTTATCACAGGAACGCGTGGAGGTATCGAGTTGAAATTAAAACCATATACTGAAGTCTACGGTCCCTTGATACTGTAAGTGTAAACAAATCAACCCTGTATATCAACGTGAAAAAAAGATACGGCCGTTTATGTCGCAAAAAACGTATTTATATTATTAAGTAGATTAAAGTATTGATAGCAGGTATGGATTAGTATAGAAGTATGGATATGTACCAACAAATATGTACGGAACCCTCGGTGTGCGAGTCCGACTCGCACTTGTCCGGTTTTTCTTTGTGGGACAAGCCCGCCACTCCATCCCCAAACCACTACAATTCCTGAAAGTCAGAATCAACAGTGGTGGCCACCACAAAAACGGCAAGGCAATGAAGCTCGACGAGTCCCGGAGAAGTGATTGAACCGAATCCCGCAACGAAATTAATCAGAAAAGAACTGCGGAGGAGTGAGAAAAAAACATATTTTTCTCTTCGGTCCAAATGTAGTCAAAGTCAAAGCATTTATTTCAATTAAACCATTTACAGGCACTTTTGCATTGACAAGGAGTCGGTCAGTTAGTCAGAAAGTTGAAGCTAGTTGCTCGTTCCAAAACGTACGGAGAAGAACGAGCAAGAAACTCCACGGACACTCTTTTAAATCAAGTTTTTTACAGAGTACTGTTTACATGACTAGCAGAAAACACTAGGCCAATAGGCTCAAAGGGACGTTAACAACTAGGGGAAGTATAGTTGCCAAGCACCACGAAATAATTACAATTTACGTAACTTAATGGGTCCTTAAATGTGACCTGTTACGTTTCATTCTAATAACACGTATGGTAAAACCACTTGAACGCACGATTACTATAGGTTTAATGGTGTCAACTAATCAATTTGAAGAATTTGTGGTATTCCTTTAAAACCTTGTATTAATGGGAATCAGTAATTATCTGATTTTGGTTTTACTTCCACTGAGGCGGAGACGAGTGTCTACGAGAATCTACCAATCACAGGTTGAACTTCAAATCATGTCTTCTCATCATGACCGCGACGGAATTGTACGAAAATTCACATGGACTGACCATGTGAATTTTCGTACAATTCCCAAATGATTTAATAATAAAAAAAAAATATGAGCCGTCACGGGACGCCTGGCAGATGTGAAACATCGACATTATTTTGTAAAAGTAATATGCAGAAAAGAACAGATTGTGATAGGAACTAAATATGTCATAATGATAAAATAAAATATTACGACATTTATTTTCAATAAATACAAAAATTTACGAATTTATTTCAAATCGTGACTACCTACTTAATTCGTTTAATCAGTGACTTCGGTAATCGCACAATCGATTGCGCATGGCGACGCGTCGCCACACCGTACACACTACTGCCTATAGACTGTATATATATACCATCATAACGCGTGGCGACGCGTCGCCACGGCATGCGTCGCCACGCCAGAAATCGGTTTTACGTGCGGCTATAGATGTTTCACATCAACAGAAAACTCAGGGATAACGTAACGAAAGAATTTTCAGAATCAGACCGCATTCAGTCTAGCAAACTCTTTGGCTTGACAATATTATCTACTAGCTTTTGACATCTCATCTTTAAACAAATGACGCAAGCAAGAATCAAATGACAAAAGTATATTCTTCTTATTAGTTTTGACTGATTTGTCTTCAGCAAAGTAGTTGCTTTCGTTTAGTTTTCAGTTTCTGGGAAATCTCACCAGGTACTTAATCTTCTTATTAATTATATGCCTATGTCCTACCCCAGGGTTCAAGCTGTCTTCTAACCAAATTTTAAAAACGTGACAGACCGACAGCGTTACTTTCGCATTTTTTAAATATTGTTTTAGGCTTGCTTTAGCGTATAATATTAGTGTGGGATAAGTTGGTTTGGAAGCCAAATAAACTTAAGATTTCTTCAGTAAACTTGTATTTATTTTTAATCTTCCTAATGTACTATCGCGGACTTTTCTGCCTAGTCAGTTAAAAAAAAAATCCCTTGGCGCCTGTGAAGTCAACGGGGCGGGGTAGAGAGCGCTTCCATCTTTTGAGTGCAAGCAAATATGAACTTATTGGTGGTCAGGCGGGTGTGTCCACGATAGTACGTCTTAATCGCCTTTCGTCTTCCATTCGTAGTAGTCTCGTTCATCCCTCATGAATCATCCCCATGAATTACTTATCCCTTTCACACCTGGTATATTTTAAACTTCTCGTCTCTTTCACTCAATCATGCATCACATCTGTCATTCATCTTAACGTTTCATTGCACTCACCTATCATACCACTCGTAACGTTCCATTCCTACATTAATATAGATAACTATAAGTATAGATGTTTTACAGAATAACTCTGGGATCTTAGACCAGAATTGTAGACAAAATGTTATACCAATAACAGTGTGTAATATTCAAAAGAGGTATGACAACCAATTTCCTCAAAAGCCACATATTCTGACAACCACTATAAATGTAAATGTATAGCAGCAATATTAGCGCGATAAATCACAGCGCAGGTAGCGGGACGCAACTAGTGGTCCAATATGTCGGCTTCCACAACACTGCACGTGCGAACTGACAGCTTAACGATATGTCGATGATTTATGTAAATAAAACAAATGAGGTTCCATCGATGTAGGAATCCAATCGAATGACAAAATGTTAGGAAACTAAAACCGGCCTAGTAATTGTTCTATCGATATTTCTAATCGTGTGACAAAATGTTAGAAAACTAAAACGGAACTACTAGTTGTTCTATCGAAGTATCTAATCGAATGACAAAATGTTACAAAACTAAAACGGGACTACTGCCTAGTTGTTCTATCGATATAATCGACTGATAAAATGTTAGAAAACTAAAACCGGACTATTAATTATTCTAGCGACAGAATGTTAGGAAACTAAAATTGGACGAAGTAAGTACTTGTTTCTGTTATAAACTTCTAACTTAATTTTTTTTTTCTAGCACTGTGCTCTACTTCGTCCGCATGTTTTTTTTCGCGTATTCGTAATTTTTAATCGACTTCAAAAAAAAAGGAGGTTCTCAGTTCGACCGACGTATGTATGTATTTATGTTTGTCCGCAATTATCTCCCGTTTGGCTGAACCGATTTTGATGCGGTTTTCAGAAAAGTGTTTATTATATTCTGGAGAAGGTTTTAGTATACAACAAACAGAAATTTTATCAACGCTTTTTGAAAAAAACAATAAAAACCGAGAAGATATTTTCGTTTCTTCCATCTTTCCATCTTTGGAGGACTTTCAATCTCTGTTTTTACTGTGTTGCCGTTCCTTAATGAATTTGGGTCATAAGGAGGCACGAAAAAGTGGAAAATAAAACCTTTTTTGAAAAAAGAGAACCGCCTTCAAAAAAGACTAAAAAGTGATAAATAACTTTAGCACAGAACACACATGACTTTAGTTTCGGAAGTCGGTGGCTTTGTTCTGTTAGTTATTTTGTATTGCGACCGACTTCCGAAACTGTGCTTAAATCATAACCCTCCATGGTTGGGTAAAAACTAGAAGAGCAATCGCTTTTTTTCGCCTCATTCACGACGTTCTAGACTCGGTCAATGCCCGTCTGAGTACGTCTGTTGAGTCTTGGCCATTACTTAATTCAAGTTCAAACTTATAGCACTCATGAATGGAGTAAGTAGTTATTACATTTTAGACTCCACACCTGACATGACTCTGTAAGTGCACTATACTATAATAGGACAATAATGATAGTATTAAAACAAAACACACTTAGTTTAAAAGTACAGTTACTTGGTATGATATACATACAAAATTATTATTTTAAAGATTTTTGGTTTTTTTTTTGCGATATAATATGGCATCTCAACTTAGAAGGTTGTTGGCTGCTCAACCTGACTTTCGTGTGGTGCCTTAAAGAGCACTTAAGGCCTCCAGCCCCAGCGAAAAATATATAAGCGACTACACGCCGGGGGCACCCCGGGTTTGGTACGGACGTCAATTTAAGACGTCGCTGGGGGAGGACATTAAGGGGATAGGATGGATCGGATCTTATTTAGGGGTGATTTTAGAGCCACGGGGTCAATGGCGCGGACTGCCTCGAGGAAGGATAGGAACGTCGCTGCGGCGGGTCTATAGGGCGAAAGCGGAATGTTCGGAGTCTCTTTTGTTCATCAACGCAATAATAGGGTCTCAGATCTTGGATCCTGCATTTGAAAACGCTGTATACTTAGCAATGCTTAAATTAATATGGTGCTAGCAGTTTATTCTGTATGTTTATTTCTGCTGCATGTATTATTCATCATCATAATCAGCCTGAAGACGTCCACTGTCCTCAAGGGAGGGAGGCCTTTGTCCAAGACGCATTCCAAGCGTGGGGTTTATGACAAGCATGTATTATTATAGCAAAGCAGCAGTTTATATTTAAAGATAAATAGTTAAACAGTTGTGAATTTTGTGAATAATAAATAAATAAATAAACCCCGAATAGGACAATGAGCGATCATTATTTTTTTGATAAAAAAAAATCTTAACGCTTTACAATCTGTATTTTAATCCAGCCTTGTGTTCGTTTTGTGTAGAGAATAATAAACTTGTCTTCTATTATAGGACTTCTATCCTAATTACAAAACTGGATTTATTATGCACAGTTATCAAAAGAGATAACGAACCCGAGTCTTAAAAAGAGGTCGTTGAAATTTTCTTTACCAACTGATGAAAGTATTTGAATGAAATTCTTAATTTTTAAATAATATTTTCATTTTGAAAATATCCATCTGTTTCAAAGAAAGTCTTAGACAAAACATTTATTTTTGATTATACCATTGAAAGGCAGTTTTGAACGTCATATTAGAAATATTGGGTCTAGTTACCCCTTCCAAGGGTAGTTTCGTATGAAGAAGAATGGAAAATAAACTCCAAACTCACTCTTTTTTTACAATAATAATATTTAGTAATTACAGGAGTCAAAACTCTTAACCAGTCAAAACTACTTTTGACTACAAAAAACAGTCAAAACTACTTTTGAACGGTTTAAATTTATTCATTTATTATATATTAATATTTAGAAACCCATTAGTTACGTTGGTAGGTTTTTTTTTGTGACACATTTAAAACTTTGGTTTTGTAGTGATTCTTATAACTAAGGCGTTCCATATTTTTGATTTTGTAACGCAAACGCGTTTTATCTTAATAAGGGTTTTGACTGAACCCAGTCAATAGTAGTTTTGACTGGTTAAGAGTTTTGACTGTAACATTTACAACATCAGACAGTTAAAACTTTCAAAATGAAACTAATTGCACTTTTATTTAGTAATGTTACTACTTACTCCGTATCGGATTTTCTAGCTGATAAATGATAGTAGTTGTTATAATAATAATAATATAGCGGTTCCGCATGACAAGAACTCGTGAAAACTGAGAAAGATAAACTAATAAAGTATCTTGACTTGGCTCGCGAGGTTGTCGACATGTGCGATGTGAATACAGCATTGTGCCGATAGTCGTTACGGCCAATGGAATAATTTCCAAGAGCCTCCACCAACATCTCAGAAGGCTCTCGTTGGGCAGCTGGATCAAGGGCTTGATTCAGAAAGCAGTACTCCTGGACACGGCGCGTATTGTTAGAAGATTCCTCTCTCAGGAGCCCTGACCACCGGTAGCTTGAAGCCTATTCCCGATACCGGTGGGCTACTATTTTTTATATTTCTAAATGTTTTCATTTATTTTTTACTAATATTTAAAAATATAATACAATATGTGAATTAAATGAATAAATGTGAATAATAATAATAATCATTTAATTCAGGTAACAAAGACCCATACAATATATACCTTATAGAATAACATAGATAACAATATGACATTACGTGTTAGTATAGCAACTTATGCCCATGTTAGTTGGTTAGTTATTAATGTTAAGTATGATTGATATTGAACTGCATCAATGTTTGCATGCTTAAATGGTGGAATTGTACAAGGATTCCTTTATATTACTGTAACCACCATATTTTAAATACCTACAATCTGAGCAAATAAATGAATATTCATTTTTTTTTTTCTATTCTATAGTTGTACGTGAATACCATGTAAAAAAGAACGTAATATATATCTTTCTTATTATTCTTTAATTTTAACCGTAGATACCCCACCAGTGTTTAAAACTTTAGCGAAAATGTACACGTGTAATATTCTCTATGGTATAACAAACTTTAGCATCACTAAACTCTACCAACAGCTGACAACATCAACTCAAACTTATCGTCACTCGGTTGAGTTGGTTACGTCGTAAATACGTTTTACCTTTATATTATGTTTAACGTTGACGTCATGGCTACCTGTGGCTTCTACCCGGAATTTAAGGAGGTAACTGAACGTGGAAGTAAGTACATAGGTACTGTAAATAGAGTAAGGATGTCGTGCAGAAGCGAAACTTGTATACGGTCACCGAAGGAGATAATTCACCGGGGTCGATTCAAGAACTATTTTTGTCTCTATATTTTATTTTATTTTCGTATTAGTTTCTAAGTAAAAATCAACTATATTTGAGAACCCTGCTATGCTATTCTGTAAGAAATGACTTCAGTACTCACTTCTGATTCCGCGGTGAAAACTGTCTTAGGTATTCTGTAAGTCGATGAAAAAACTATGCTAGCACCACGAAATGAGAACATAGGTGAAACGAGCAATTTTTACATAACTATTTTAGCAAATACCAAATACTTTTCACTTCAGGTAAACGAAATCAGAAATCGAAATAGGATTCGAATTCGCGGGTGAGTTCTTACAGAATTGCACTGCTGGTACTTATCTCCTTTGGCGACTGTATAGTCGAACTTATAACCGTCTATACTTCTGTACCTATATTATAAATAGGAAAAGTTGTTGCTTGGACAGTCGGAGGGCCTGCCTCGTGACGCGGCAATAAATCGCAGGAAGTGCCTCCTTAGCCTATCTGCATTTACCAAATTCGATCCACAGTCTTTGGTGTAGATCCTTGGTACGTTTTCTTATCATGGTGCATATGAGAGTGATGTAAAAGTAACTTACCTATTGACTTCTCAGCACACTTGATACTTACATTGTTTAAAAATAGTTGCAAGTTGTATACCAAATAGCTTATACGACTGTACTTTTCTTTGTGCGAATCTCTGTAGTTATTACTTTGATGTCCGCTCATCCAAGTCAAAACTGGGTAATGTCAAGTCCATGATCGACCATGGAGCTCCTAACAACACAAATGAAGATACGAGTACAACTTGTACTGTGTTAAACGTATAGATTCTTTAAGACAGGCCAGTTTTATTTTCCCTGCCTACTGCAACTTCTATAAACCAGAATCTATAGTAACCACTTCCAAAAAAGGACCAAGACAATGATACTAAGTAATGATACTCTCGGATAAACAATTCAAGAAAAACCATAATATTAGTGGCAACTGTGACTTTTCATACTTAGGTACGCATAAAACTTCCCTAAACTCCCGACAAAAAGAAAGTATCGCTTCTGAACTTTCTTATTCTATGTAAGTACCTACCTACCAAAGAACACGGCAGAAACGTAGGGAGATAATTTACTTTCGCTTCAAAACTAATCGGGCGCGTTGACTGCAAAAACAGCGACGCCGACGTCTCCCTCCTTGGCTAAATTACTTTCGCTGTGAAAGGGTTTTTTTTTAATTACTTTTCGTTTGATGTTTCTAATATCGTTAAATGACCTTGTGACCGTCCAATCTATGATGGATCCTTCAGTAATTGATGGTGATTTATTTGCATAAATCATTTGAAGCCGATGCACAAGGGCACTGATGTAAAAGCATACCTATAATGGGAACCTCCTTTCTTATTGACTGGTGTCTGCAGCATTTAGGCTGGCGTTTGTTATGGACTCAAGGGGCCTAGAACTAGCGCTATCTTGAAAGTATTTAATACAAGTCTATTTCCGAATTTAAAATGCGACTACATATTCTACTTTATTATTTATTCATTTTGGTTTTATTTTGTAAAACAAGCAAAATTAATTATTTATTTAGGATCATCCACGAGGTAAATATAACAGGTATCATCGTATCATCCATTGATATGAATAAACTAAATAAATAATATGTACGAAACGAAGTCTTATTTAAAAATCTATCGAAATTATGATACCTTCGTTTACTCCGCGCTAATGCGAGCCCGTGTGCAGTAGTGTACGTAACTACTAAGGTGCAAAGTAGTGCGGGTCCAACAGTGCTCTGGGCCCCACTTAGTGCTGGCAATTTTATGTCCCCTGCGGTATATTATAACCCAAATTCAAATTTCAATTACACTATTACCGATGGTACAATTTTCTCTTCAAATCAGGTACTTTAGCTACCTAGTTACGCCATTGTTTATCTAATACGGTCTTTCTCGAGCACAAATATCGTTAGTATAACGTTGTCCCACCCTAGGATTTCTTCTGTATCGATGGTGCGTTTACAAACATATAAACTTACATACACACCCTCACCCGGAACAACTACCTGTAGTAGGCCATACAAATATTTCTTCAATCATATCATATCAGCCTATTGCCGTCCACTGCTGAACGTAGGCCTCCCCCAGAGATCGCCAACCAACCCGGTCTTGGGCAGCCCGTATCCATCCGCTGCCAGCCACCTTCTTCAAATCGTCAGTACATCATGCCGCAGGGCGTCCAACACTACGCTTGCCCAAACGCGGTCTCCACTCTAAAGCGTGTTTGCTCCATCTACCGTCTGTCCATCTGCAGACATGGCCGGCCCACTTCCACTTCAGCGTGCTGATTCGACGCGCAATATCGGTGACTTTAGTTCTCTGCCGAATGTCTTCATTACGAATTCTATCCACCAGAGAAACTCCGAGCATCGCTCTCTTCTTAGCACGCTGAGCAACTTCAAATTTATTCAATGCGCTAATTGAACCCACCATTGATTATCCCTATCAATATCTATTATAAGTTAACACTACACAATGCAACAACCACAAATGGTCATAACGCGTGAATCATTAACGCACAGTGACAACGAGCATCCTATTCGTTCGCTGCGTAAAACAACGGCATTGTTTGTCAATTTTCAAATCTTGTCAATATATCGCCAATCTATTTTCCAATAGCATCCGTCAATCTAAAAACCGAATAGTAGCACATTATTTAATACAATAAACAATAAAAAAATATTCATGAAAGGTGAATAAAGACCCGATCATTCATACACGTGACAGGCTATCTAACCCTGAGCCTCGTATCGTTGACAAGCTATTATTAGAACGTAAACAAAAGAGATACGCAGATAAGCAGTAAGCTTAGTAAATCTGCCTTTTAAACTCACGTCACGGTAGTTATGTTGTGCGAGCTGGCAACACGTAGTTTTCAGTAAAACCTGATCAGAGTGTGAACTTTTTTTTTTTATTATATGCTTTTATTTAACTTGCAATGCTTGTATGTGTTGGTTTAGGACAAAATTTACAACTGAATATTGAACCTGTTCTAGTACTCCGAATAGGCTGAATTTTGGTATTCATGTGTAAATTTGATGACAATACAATATTATGGTGAACTGGACCTGGGGTGTGAATCCGTAAGAACTCATTCTAAACTTCGAATCTGAATCCGCTGTGAGTTTCTTGATTGGCATTCTAAAAACTCGGTTGATAACTTCAATTTACACTAGCGCCACCCTTGCGAGCGTGTGAACTAAATTAACAGGGAGATTTTAGCAGATAAAGTATGAAATGACGTAAGAAGTGGCATTCTGTAAGGTAATTTCCCCGTCACTTTGACGCTCACTTCGCACCCGAACCCGATTCAAAGTGTCAAATGTATCAAGATCTTTTTGAACCTTATGCGAAGTGAGAGTGAATAGCGACGTGAGATGCGAGTTGTTGTTTTAATTTTACAGAATCGACCTACTGATTCTGCTGCCAGGGTTACCTGCAGACCACCCAGCTCCTCAATAAATTACAGCAGTCATATTGTGTTTTGGCTCATAAAAGCTATTTTTCACTTCTCTTTCTCAAAAAGGCCGTCATTGTAGCATACCAGAGCGGGAATAAAATAGCATTTCATCCTCTAGGGGAAAAAGTTTTTTTTTTTAATTTTTGTTTGTCAAATATGACAATGAGCCTACAAAAACGAATAACTCTTTAGTCATAAGTAGAATAATCATGAATAAAGACTCGACTTATTACTGTTTCATAAAAAAAGAACCTCATTACCCGACTACGGCAAAGCCAGGTTATGATTTTGACAGGCTATGTATGTATGTATGTACGTATGTTCATCTGTTCGCTCATAGCTCCTAAACTACTTATCAGAACTGAACAAATGAGGTATCGTTAGAAGCGTCTTGATCGTCCGCTGGTTATAGGCTATATGACGTGTCACCGAATCCAATGTAGCGCCCTCTGGCGGACAAAAAAACCAAGATAAAAAAAAATGAAGACAAGCATACCGTGTTTGGTATCATTGGAAAGGGGTTCACTAGTACCTTTCAAATATATAATATTTAGTAGTGACTTATCTATCACAAATTATTAAAAAAAAGGAAAGATAAAAAAAAAATTAAGATACGCATACCGTGTTTGGTATCATTGGAAAGGGGTTCACTATTATAGTACCTTTTAAATATATAATACCAAGCTGTGACTTGTCACAAATGATTAAAAAAAAAACTACTACTGGTATTTAAACTCCAAAGTGGTTTAAATAAAAAAATAAAGTTTAAAAACTAAAACCCGACCACAACAAAAAGTGATCTAAAAAGTAGGAAACAAGAAAATATTTCACACAGAAAACAAAACATAGGTACAAAATAGTCAAGGTAAAGCCGTGGTTGCATGCCATTATAATTCATGTTCATCGCACCCATATGGGACACAGACCACGGCTTTACCTTGACCATTTTGTACCTATGTTTTGTTTTCTGTGTGAAATATTTTCTTGTTTCCTACTTTTAGATCACTTTTTGTTGTGGTCGGGTTTTAGTTTATAAACTTTTTTTTTTTTTTAATTTTGAAAATGGAACTATAATCGGCGATCTCTGGTAGAATGCATGCAATGTGTTGCGGCTACAGAAGAAACAAAAAAAAAGACATTGGCGCGAAATCTTTATAATTTTTCTCTAATTGCAAATTGAATTGGTAGTGACCGTAATTAATTTCATATTGTATTGGATTGTTTTATTTTCTCGCAATCGTAGTGAAAAGTATAGTGTAACACACGGCGCTAAAACCCATTTAAACTCGGTTTCTATTTACTCCCTCGCTAAAGCTCGGGAGTAAAACTACCTCGTATATAATGGGTAATTTTAGCTCCTTGTATAACAATCTACTATTTATTTAAATACTATTACTTTCTTAACATTTTAACATGTGTGATTCCGTCAATCTCAATAATTTTGTGCATTATGTCAAGGAGAGTAGAGAGGCCTTTGCCCTGCAGTGGGAAAACACAGGCTGAATAAATAAATAAATAAATTATGTCAAACTATTCATTACTTTCTATGCCAAATGTGTCCAATTCAGCAATAACAATTCGATGTAGGTACAGTCACCAAAAGAGATAACAAACCAGGGCCGTCAGGTATTGTTGAAGTTTACTTAGAAACTAATAGATGTTTTCGAATTAAATTTAATTTGGTCAATGAACTCATTTTTCTTTATTCATTTCTTTTTACTCAATAACATCGGTCGTTTTATAAGTAAACAGGAATTCTCTCTGTAATGTTCACTTCGATCTTCACTCATTCAATGACGTTAATGTTTAAATCATCGCTTGATTCTATATTTGTAAACGCAAGCCTTAATTACACCAGTTTTCTTTTACATTGATTAGGTGAAATACTTTGTAAACCATGCAACTATTTCAGTAGTAACCCGTACTACTTACGTCAATGTTTACGTCCATTGTAATAAAATCGGTAAATATAGACATTCTAATCCTATTACTGTACATTTATGAGTAGCTATTACCGATCAATCGAACTGATTTAGCGGAGAAAAGTCAACAACGGTTGAATTTTAGTCACAGACTCAATTTGCGAGTAATAAAAGGTAATAAGTTCAGCCTATTATCGTCCCATTGTAGAGCAAAGGTGAGATGCGAGTTGTTGTTTAAATTTTACAAAATCGACCTACAGGTTTTCTCACGATGTCTTCCTTCACAGATATTTGATTTTGAGACTGCATACAAAAACAGGATAGGCGGTTTGAATTACCCTTGTGTGACATCACAATTTATCAGTATTGCGAAGGCGATTTATGAAATTCGATTGCATGCTTGTGCGACAAGACAAGCACGCCTCACTGTTTTTATTCGCAGTCAGACGTAGAACATTGATACAAAGGCTTGTTGTGAGTTGGCAACAACTTGAAGGAAAAGCGCTAGTGCTGAGCTATTGCGGCCTGTAGAGCCTATAGTGCCATGCAATTATTATATAGGCTATACTTACTTTGACACCTCTATAGGCCCAAGACGAGTGCACAAACTTAACGCAAAAAGTATTAGATTCGAGTAACACCCCGGTTTCTCATAAGCTACATTAATGTGATAAATTATAATCTCGTCGATCAAAAGTTGTGTCGCGCTATCGCAGGTCGTTCAAAAGTTGTGTGGTGCTAACGTTCGTCGATCAAAAGAAGTATCGCGCTAACGTTCCTTGGTTAAAAGTTGAATCGAACTATCGGTCGTAGATCAAAAGTTGTGACGCGTTATCGTCCGTAGATCAAAAGTTGTGTCGCGCCATCGCTCGTCAATCGAAAGTTGCGTGGCGCTATTGCCCGTCGATCGAAAATTGTGTGGCGCTAGCGTCGATCAAAGGTCGTGTCGCACTAACGTACATCGAACTGATGAGCTGTCGCACCACCAACTGATGGTAGTCGATATAATGTCATAACTTTGAGGCAGAGGCGGAGTCAACCGGGGGTGAGGTACTGTAAGGTTGAGGCATTTTCCTAACATAACGTAAAGTTACAGATTCTCTGCCAGTTCCGTCACTGTTTTGGATAAAACAATATTAATTAATCAAAGACAATCTTGGCGTGGGTGTCGTTATACTAAAAGGCAAACATTATACCGTGACAGGAATTCATTATTTATGTTTTAGTATAATAATATTTCAGCATCTTTATCCTTATTTTATAATAACCTATACCCCCCCCCCCCCCCCCCCAACTTCCTTTTTATTATTATTATAAATTTATAACACTCAGCGATTACGTAGCTTACTATTAGTGAAATAATTTACTGAATCGGACCAGCAGTTCCAAAGAGTAGTGCGTTCAAACAAACAAACTCTTCAGGTTTATGTATAATATAATATATTATATAATAATAATATATAAAACTAGCGACCAAACCCGGCTTCGCACGGGTAGCAAAGAATAGCCATCTACATAGCACCCAGGCGCCATGTTTTTTCCGCGACTTTTAACGTTAATCATCATATTTCAGCCAATTAAGACGAAACCTATACACTTAAACCTTCCACCATGAATCACTCTGTCTATTGGGGAAAACCGCATGGTTATCCGTTCAGTAGTTTTTGAGTTTATCCCGAACAGACAGACAGACGTGGCGGAGGACTTCGTTCAAAGTCAAAGTCAATGTCAACTTAAGTTACAATATGTAGTGTTAATATAAGCAATGGAGTTTCAGAGGAACCCACGACGAACGGTAACAAAACACGTTTCATAAGTTCCAAGGAAATGTGACAAAATTCATAAATGTTGTCTTATAACACTTTGTGTTAAGCCAGTAAGTTGGTATAATATTTTCGTAACGCCCACGCGTGACGGTTGAAAAGGGCATTGTACACTCAAACAAGCTGTTTAGAATACAGGTAAAAACTTTATGTCTATTCATTTATTAGAGCGTCCGGCTGTCAAAAGGCTGTAACTTTTAAACTATGATAGGTAGACACTTGAAATTTTTCACAGAATGTGTGTCCATGGCCGTTAAACAAGAAATAATCAAAATAAAACAAAATTAAGAAGTTAAATGTGTGTCCTTATACAAGAAAGGTATTTTACGTGTGTTATACGGAACCCTACGTGTGCGAGTCCCACATGCACTTGCCCGATTTGTTTTCGCTTATGGCATGCTTAAGAGCATGATGTACAAGAATTGACTACTCAGCACACTCACAACAGGGTTAAAAAGTAGTTTTGCCAGTTAGCTGCCTGTATATCAAACAGCTGGTTCGACTGTACTTTTTGATGAATTGACGTAACAATATATGAACTTTATTACATATGCTATAAGTGTCATATTATATCGTCTTATTTGGTAGATTCATTAAGCCTAAATAAAATGGAATACGTAACTTTGGTCTTTTTAGAAGAAAAGGACCCCTTTTTTCAACGTGGAGAAAATCTATCAACTAAAGCGTTTTAACGTAGAGCTAAATGCCACCAATTTGAAGCGAACTCTTAACAGATTTCCACTACTTACGCTTAACTGAGAACGTAATATGGCAATAGAAAAAACGTTAGGTGAAAATAGCGGTCATTGCCCTTTCCTTTGTCCGCTCCAAGAAAACGATTTATCGTTTTAATCTTCAAACGGCCAAGGCCTCCAAATTTTTAAATCCGGCCTTGTGTATTGCAGAACTTATCCAGTGATCAGCGTATTAGTCTAGATCAGCGATTCCTAAAGTGGGTTCCACGGAACCTACGTGTTCCGTGGAAAAGACACCAAGGTTCCGTGAAATTACGTTTATCATCGAATCAAATGATTGCTAAACGATTTATTAATAAAACATTAAACAGTTTCAAACTTCACATTTAAAATAAATGTAAAGAATGGAACATTCAAAAAATATTTCTAATAAATCAGTTTGTTCATATTTTTGATTGCAGTGGCTTTCATTTAAGTCTATATTCATTTAATGTTTCATAATAATTTGGGGTTCCATATGATAATAAGGCTTTCTTGAGTGTTCCCACAGATATAGATAGACCTAGATAACGCAAGAGCAACTACTTCGCGTGTCTATTTTCGTGCCTAACTTACGATAAAAAGTCGTAAGTAAAAAAATAAAGTAAACGTTTCCTTCCATCGGTAAGTCATTTTGTGATTAATATTATGCGTAATTAATTTTAAAAAAAATTTACTCTAATATCCTCAGTAATACCTGGTAATACCAAATTTAGGAAAAACAAAACAATACATATATATCTATATCTGTGAGTGTTCCGTTGCCTTGAAAGTTTAGGAGCCTCTGGTCTAGATCACCCAAATTGCTTATAAAATCAACTAAGTGACGCCATGACGACATGATAATTATAATCTCATCATCGTCGTCATATATAACACGGTTTCGGTTAGCTTCCAGTCTAACCGGATGCAGCTGAATACCATTGTTTTACATGGAGCGATCGCCTGTCTGACCTCCACAACTCAATTACTGGGTAACACGATGCCTCTTGGAAAGGCTGGTTGGCTTCTGACTACCCATAACGACTGTCAAAGATCTACGGAAGACAGCCGGGACCAACGTATTTACGTTATTTCCGAGACACAGAGGGAACTCGATATGACATGAATGGTCACTGGTCACCCATCCATGGGCCGACAGCGGCAAGCGTAGCTTAATTATGACCGTTATATACAGATAGAGCGGTGATGCATCATGTCATGTCATGTAAGGAGCTCGTGGCTAAGTGTAAGTACAGCGGCTCTTAGCCACGAGAGATGGTATAATCAATAACTCTCAGATTATGAAACAAAAGGCAGAAAGACCGCGCGGAACACTGAGAGTGAAGCCAAAAAAGCAAATACGAATTCAAAAGCGAATACATACAATCTCGTGATTGTATTCGCTTTTGAATTTGTGATTGTATTTTTATTTGTTTTTTTTTACCGATGCGGCGCTTCGTGCTATACTGACTCGTATCAGTACAGCACGAAGCGCGTTGTAGGTATTCGCTTTTGAATTTGTATTTGCTTTTTTGGCTTCACTCTCAGTGGTCCGCCCGGTCTATCTGCCTTTTGTTTCATACTCTAAGTTATCACTTAAAAATACATCAAAAATCTCGTTCCACAAGACCCCGTAATTACCTACGTTCATTCAAAGAATTACCTAACCCTTTTACTGAACAATACCTGTCAGTATTATAAATTATGTTGGCAATAGTACAATCGGTTAATTAGTTACCTAATTAGTAATATGACGACGGGCACAAAGGGTGCACCTCTAGCGGCCGCCATGATTGGGATTTAATCAGTAATTACCTACCAGTTGAATCGCTTTCCAAACGGAGAATTTCAGTGAAAGATAATAAAATTAAGGATGTGCGAAAATTTATCGATATTTTTGTACCTGCGTGTTTTTGTCGATATTCGTTTAATGTGAACAATGGTACTTTGTTTCTGCTTACTTAATTAATGTATTAATTAAACTTAATTAGATTAGAATGCAATAACAATAATTTAATTAGATTATGTAAACACGCACTGACCCGATTGTTTTAATAAATATTTAAATTCATTGTTCACTACCTCATATTTAAACTTGATAATGGATTCAGATTTAGACCAATACGTCATTATATTTCTCTAGCTATGAGAGATGGAAATTTTCTAAGACCACCTTCATCTGAGAGGGATACCTACATTAATAAATTTAAGAGTGTTATAGTACGTATTCAAACATATTGATTTTTTACAGAATTTTACGTTGGCACAGAATAAAAAGTTTTCTTATTATAATATTTATTTGTGAATGAAATATAAGTTCAAAAACATTTGTTTTCTTTTAAATGTTATTGGATGGCTTACAAGCCGACGCGCCTGATGTGAAGTTTTCACCGCTGCCTATAGACATTTTGAGACGCCATCTCAGAAACGAAGCCAAAATATTTCATGTTCCTATAATTACACCAAAAACCTTTTAACCTTTTAACCTTCCAACGCTTTCCTTTTACCTTTCGACGCTATTTGTTTTAATTATTAAAATATCGATATTTTATGGACGCCGCGGACATCCCTATTGCAAATTAATTTACTTTCCAAGGGTGTCAGAACGTCTGTTCTGTACCACTTCGGTTCGAAAAGAGCAAGACAAAGAGGTTGTTTTATTAATAGATTAAAATATTAAAATACACGCCCTCTGGAGATCATTGTCTGAGGTGGCTTTGATTTCCTCTTTATTTTAATTACAGATGTAATTTATTTACTTACTTACCAGTTACTAGTAATTCTTAGGTTCCTACATTAACAACGAATCGTTACTCGTACCTACCATCGTCAATGGGAAATTCAAAAACTGTAGGTACACCTATCAGCCTGTTAATTTATCCAATAAGTCATTAGTACTAAAAGTATAAAAGATAAAAAAAATCCTGTTTATTTAATCTTGAGTATTTAATTCATTTTCGGAAAAACCGTTCTACAAAAGAGCATACAATAGCTACTACTTTTCTAATAATGTACAATCATTTGTAGGTAAGTCTTTTTTGCCAACGGAGAGAAAAAGGGCTTTTCTAAAGGGATCAGGTAAGTAGGTTTATTTTTTACTATATCCACTTAAGTGATATCCCCCCAAAGTACGTAAGGCTGCGGCGCGCCCTAACAGAGAGACCACTCAGAACAAACCGTCATTTCTCGCACGCACACATTGGCATTGCGTTTATAGTAATTCTCAAGCAGTTTCAAGCAGTCTCCAGTATCGACTGTCACGTGTTGTCAAAATGAATAAATGAGAGACATTGACATTTCATGACGAACAGGAAAATTTTGTTATAAAAAAATTGCAAAGAGTTCCAACCAGTGTCAATAAAATATCATATTGTCACAAATAAAACCAACAGAATCAGTACAGTAGCAGCCCTAGTGAGTCTGGCAAGTATAGGTAATTGTTTTTGAAGATGGCGGAAGCGGTCCTTCTGTAATCTTTATATTTTGTGATATCCCGGTGAATGAAAAAAAAGGCCATGTCAGGTGTTAAAATTCCCGCGCTTTTTTACATAATTCCATTTTCTTTTTGTTTAACTCACGATACGCGGCCATTGAAATAAAGAAACTCACCTACTTACATACGTATATTACTAACATCCCATAAAAACATAGCTCTCCTTTTTTTGGACAGTCATGAAATAAAAGAAGGACGTTTCTGTTTGTAGGGTTCCGTAGCCAAATGGCGAAAAACGGAACCGTTATAGATTCGTCATGCCTGTCTGTCTGTCCCTCCGTATGTCACAGCCACTTTTTTCCGAAACTATAAGAACTGTACTGTTGAAACTTGGTAAGTAGATGTATTCTGTGAACGGCATTAAGATTTTCAGCCATACGTGTTTTAACCTATACCTGTGGGGTATCTATGGGTAGGTCTTCAAAAATGATATTAAAGTTGATAAAATAAGAAAATGAAAAAACAAAAAAAAAGTAAGAGAATGATAAAACAAAAAAAAATATGATGTACATTACCATGTAAACTTCCACCGAAAATTAGTTTGAACGAGATCTAGTAAGTAGTTCTTTTTTAATACGTCATAAATCGTAAACCGCAATTTACCTTACTTGCTGTTACGGAACCCTTCATGGACGAGTCCGACTCGCACTTAGCCGCTTTTTTATAGATTGAGACTGCGATTGGAATACTAACGTTTCTAAAAGTTACTAGAATAAATTCTCCTCCTGGTCTTTGTCACAGGAATGTTCAGCATTACACAGGTATTTATAAAGTCCCAAAAGGTATTCAAATACTGCCATCATGAGTCAGAGATAGCGGTCTTATCTCGATATTTCCGGCAATGGTTATTTCGTAGAAGCTCTCAATATTGTTGGAATATTTCGTGCGAAAATCGTAATCATTCAGTTATCAGTGAAAGTGTAATATTGTAATAGAAACAATATTATATACAAGCTTTCGCCCTCGATTTCGTCCGCATGAATGTCAGTTATCGCGGATGCAGACATAGTTACGGAAAAAGTAGCTTATGGCCTTCCCCAGGGTTTAAACTATCTTCATGTCAAATTTCATTCGCATTTATATGGATATAAGTAAGAAAGTATGGATAGTATGGATGTATTGTGCAACATTTGAATACGGGAACACATTCAGTAATATTCAATTATCCAATTGCCGGCTGTATATTCTGGTATATCCTCAGGATACATCTGCAGCGATTAGGGTTGTCAGATGACAGAATTTTCCTAACATGTCCAAAATGCATGACCTCTGTTAGGGAAACAGGGAAAATTAGAAACTGACAGTATTTTTAAATTGAAAGAAAGAAGTAGAAGATATAATAAATATGAACTTAAAAGCAGAAGCAGGTTGTTTCCAAAAAATAATAGAATCAAATCTCAACAATTAAGTTTCATTGATTGCTTATCATTTACAAAATCATAACATTGATGGCACAATGTCAAGATATGTTTTTTATAATGTTACGGCATCATGCTGAGATAGGAGCCTTTTAACCACATACAGGACCAATTTCGTTTCTTTTTTAATTTTTATTTTACAGTTTTTAATATTATATTTTTGTGTTTTGTCCTGTGCGAAAATAAATGCTTTTTCTTTTCTTTTCAAATTTCAAAATTCTGGGTCAGTCAAACTCATATTCGGTTTTGGTAACCCTAGCAGTGATTTACCAATTGGAATAATTGCATCTGTGACACGTGCACACAAAACGAATTACAGTTTCCATCATCTGCCTGGCCTTTTCCCAACTATATTGGGGTCGGCTTCCAGTCTAACCTAATGCAGCTGAGTACCGGTGTTCTACATGGAGCGACTGCTTATCTGACCTCCACAACCCAGTTACTGGGCAACACCGTAAGTACCCGTTGGTAAGATTGGTTGTCAGACTTTCTGGCTTCTGACTACCCAAAACGACTATCAAAGCCACTCTACGAAGACTGAGGACATCCTAGAGTACCTACGGGTGAAGACCAACTGGACCTTGAGGGTAGAGAAGTTGGAGGCGCGCCATAACACCAATTTTAAGTCGTTTGTGGTGCGCGTTCCGACTCAACATTTGGTGACCTTTCTCAAGGAAGAGTTTTGGCCGAAAGGTGTGCTGTATCGGCGTTTCCGCGGTCGGCTACGTGACACCTCGCAGCGTAACACGACGCCGTCACTTCGTGTGCAGTAGTTTTTAAGTTTATTGTTTAAAATATATATTAGTTTACAGTTATTGTTTTTATACTTATGTTGTTGTAAATAGTATGCTATATACTATGTGATTGTAAATAGTCTATACTAGCTCCGCTTTACGGCTTTGCATCGATCTACCAAATATCCTGTATATGTATTGTGTTTTATGGGCCTTAGTTGCCTGAAATAAAGGATAATTAAATAAATAAAAATAAATAAAAGATCTGCGAATGACAACCGGAACCAACTACTTTACGTGCAATCCGAGGCACGGAGAGATCGCGGTATGAAATGTATGGTCACCCATCCACGGACGGACGGCGGCAAGTGTAACTATAGTTTATATGAACACATCGCACACGGAAGGTGGTGGTCGTTTAATACCACGGGGTTCGCTAGCCACCAGGTATTTCATGGCAGTAGCACAGTATAAATATTAGTACTATCGTACAGTAGCGACACGCCCCGTCCCTCCGAAACACTGTTACTCACCTCTTCCTGCGTCGAACGTGCTCTCGAAACTGCTTTTAGTTCTCGCAGCGTGTAGACACGCACACACCCGCACGTATTTGTGCAGTCTGTTATTTTGGTAGTAGTGTAGGCAATTATATCGTTTCGTTAATTGGCAATTATATTTAGTGTCGTGAGTTTAATTTTAATTTTTAATCCTTTTTTGTGTTCCCGTGAGAAAATTTAAGTTTACTTAGTTCTGAAGTCTAGCAGACGAAGTCGCGGGCAGAAGCTATGTATTCATAAAATAAGGTTGGCGAAAAGACCATTACCCCAAAAGTCTAACAACCATTTCTTAGAAAGACAGTACTTACAAAAAGGGCAACTTCTAGGAAGGACCACTTCCCGAGATGATATTTTCGTTCAAAGATCCTTTTTCTGAATAGAACCTACTCGCTTTTTAAACATATAAACTTTTCTAGGATAATCCCACATTATTTCCAGTAAGCCATTTTACTTGGAACTCTGTTGCTACTGATTAAATGCGATAAATTGCAATAAGCATCAGTAGGTCGATTTTGTAACATTCAAAAAACAACTCGCATCTCACATCGCTATTCACTCTCACTTCGTTTATGGTTCAAAATTACCTTGATATATTTGACACTTTGAATCGGGTTCGAGTGCGAAGTGAGCGTCAAAGTGATGGGGAAATTACCTTATAGAATGCCACTTCTTACGTCATCTCATACTTTATCTGTCAAAATCTCCCTGTCAATTTAGTTCAACTCGCTAACACGCTCGCAAGGGTGGCGTTAGGGTAAATTCGAATTATCAACCGAGTTTTTAGAATGCCAATAAAGAAACTCAGAGCGGATTCAGATTCGAAGTTTAGAATGAGGTCTTACAGAAACACACCCCAGGTAATTGGTACCCAACCTTCCCCAGTTCCAATTTGCGTATAGAGAAATTAATTACCTTTCTAACTAAATGTCTGTAATTTCCGTTTGGTTATTGGAAAGGATTTGATTATTGAAGTCTTCGTAGGATTCAGAGTAAAAGAATACCTATATCGAATGTCTAGCGAAACATAAGATACATAGGTTTTCCATGTAGTAGTATTCTATAATATGATATTTATTTGGTTAAAATATTGAAAAGCACTTTTCAAATGATTTAGGTGAAAGGACAATAACTTTCATGTGTAACATTGGCTGCTTTGTAATGATAAATATTTTGGAAAAACATGGCGAAGCATGGGCGCCGGCGTTAGAGTGAAAGGCGGTTTAGTACCATCTCGGCACCTTCCCATTTCGGCACCCATGAATTAAAATGGGAATGTTTCGTGGGCACAATACATTAATTTATGGGTGCCGAGATGGGGCTAATCGCAAGGGGGTGTTCCCCCTGTCAGTAAAGAAAATACATAGAAAAATATTAATTTTATTTTTCTATGTCACCGTTTGAATTAACTTAAGGCGAAACCTCTGTAAAGGTTCTGTATATCTTCAGCCATAGCTAAAAATAGGATTTGTCTAATTTCGTAATATTTTCTGAGAGCTGCGACATAAGCAGAAATGATTTTTTGGGTGTTAAGAAAATGCAGGGAGTGGAGGTGCCCTTTGGGGGCGGTGAATGCTTATACGAATCCCGCACCCCCGGCCGTAGGCAGAGGTGGAACACCGCGGTGGTTTTAGCCGGTAGGAGTACGGCATACCCCTCCGTCACCTCTTTCACGATGGAAGAAGTGCATGACGATTTCCACCGCGCAGCATAAAAGTTGTTATTTTGACATTACAAACAGACACTTCAATTTTATTTATTTGCATGTTCGGATAAGAAGTTCTTCAATTTAAATTATTAAAATGTTCATCAGTAACGGATTTAACAGAGACCCAAAGGCACGGTCCTTTGGGTCTCTGTTAAATCCGTTACTGATGAACATTTTAATCGTTAATATGACTGTATTATATATCTACTGTAGCTTCTGACAGTGACTTAAAAGTTAAGTACGTATCATGACCTAGGGTTCTTAGCAATAGTCTAGCTTTATATCAGTAAAAGGCTTTTTGTAATCAGTAGGAACTTTCAGAGATTATAATCACTTACAAACTAACAAATAATGTTACTTCTTTATAATATTAGTTTAGGTAAAAACACCACTTTGCTGCAGAGACAGTTTAAAGCCGCTTATTATTTTGTTGAGAAACTTATTTGTAGTAAAAATATATACAAAGGAACATTAAACTTTCACACAACTTTTTATATTAAGAAATATATTACAAAACTCTTATTGAAAAATAAGCTGTACCTAAGCTGTAGGTACCTCATGCAGTACCTACATATTTCATATTTTTACGAGTTACAGAATTTATGAACGTTTCACTTTAGTTCTGAATAATAAATAATGCGCTCTAATGCTTTCACCAATAAAATGATGGAATGAACACTTTAACGTATTCTTATTTTTTCTTTCATGACCTCTGTTTTCTAGTAAGAAATTCATAATCTCATCTATGTTTGATCAGTAGTAGGTAAGGAGCTTACCTACCTATAGTATTAAAAGGTCATTACACAGGACCGAATAATTCGTCTCAAAGGACCAGATAGAAAATTTGTAGGTAATAAAAGAATAGTGATCACATTATTATGTTGTGGCGACGATATGGTTAGCTGAGGCTGCTGCCCACACGGAACAAATACATGTATGACCTATAGGTAGGTAGTAGTTTCGGTTCAGGGCCTCAAGTCTGCTACCTATTACAATAGTGTCAGAATGGTCTATCATTGATTTAATAATTGTTGATTTAATAATTGTTGATTTTGACAAGTTTGGTAATCTACTAATACAATACGTCATTATGACTATCCATTGGTCAACCACTGACATGCCATTGAAAGAAATGATATAGAATGGTAATCTCGTACAAAATGACAAATGAATGACTGACTCAGGCGATAATTTGCAAAAAAATTTTGTCAGTTCCTTTGATCAGTGACCTACCATTAGAACGTCATTGTGCAGTCATTGCTTTTAATTCGACCAACCAATGATCGACCATTATTAATTTAGCAGATTAGGTACTTTTAGCAAAATGACAATGGGATCGTGTTGGAATGACGAAATTATAAAAATAGCAGACTTGGCCCCCAGGTTGTTTGTATATGTTAGTTTTTATAACGATATTAGATATTAATCCTAGTATACCATTTTTTTATGTCCTATATTATTGACAAAGGTCCAAGACGTATTTTTAGGTACACCCAGTAGTGTTGGACTAATTAGCATTCGCGTTCATTGTTAGCATGCTAATGATCATTCAGCATTTAGCAAATGGAATGGAGTTGCGATATTCTGTGAGGTGTGAATTATTTATAATTATTTTTGTTGCTGAAAAGAACAAAATTGCTAACAGTAATCAGTGCTCATGAACCTATATCACCGAATGTCAATCATCATCGGCTTAGCCTCCCAAGTATCAGACTAACTGGATGCAGCTGATTACCAGAGTTTTACTTGGAGCGACTGCCTATCTGACCTCCACAACCCAGTTGCTGGGTAACATGATATCGCTTGGTAAGACTACTACTGGGGTGTGATTCTGTAAGACCTGATTCTGAACTTCGAATCTGAATCCGCTGTGAGTTTCTTGATTGGCATTCTAAAAACTCGGTTGATAATTCAAATTTACACTAGCGCCACCCTTGCGAGCGTGTCAGCGAGTTGAACTAATTTCGTTCACATCAGGCAGAGACGGGGAGATTTTGACAGATAAAGTATGAGATGATGTAAGAAGTGGCATTCTGTAAGGTCCCCGTCACTTCGACGCTCACTTCTCACTCGAACCCGATTCAAAGTGTCAAACATATCAAGGTCGAAACGAGTTGTTGTTTAAATAAGTTATCTATACAAGTTCACTTTCTGCTAAAAAGCTATTGTAATAGCAACGTATTTAACTTTTAGATGGGTTTGATGCACGGTGTGATGTATGTTTGATGGGATTGGTGATTGTTATTCGATAATATAATATCAAGATATGAGATATGAAGAGCTCGTGGGTAAGTCAAGTTTGCCGCGGTCAGTCCGAGGATGGGTGACCATCCATTTCAAACCGAGACGGTTACCTATCATAAGGTCGAAAAATATTTGACCGAATTTCATGTCACCTAAAACTTTTCAACTATTATCGTTTCGTTTTTTTTTACTTCATCGAAGTCACGTCTGCCACTGTATCAGTTGACCTATTATCAATTCGATTTTTTTCGTTATTCCGACGTTTCATTTGGTCGATAAACGTTTTACCGAAGTAAGACTTAGCCGAATAACATTTGTTCGAAGTATTATGATTCCAAACATTCACTATGCCACTGTTTTAATTACCATATTATTTTCATTTCATCAAACGCCTAGAAAGTTTGTGCACACTATTTCATATCTGCTTCATTCTGCTATCTGCTTGCTTGCATGCAGCATGCAAGCAAGCATGCAGCGTGCAAACAAGCATGAAACATGCAAGCAGGCATGCAACATGCACAAGCATTGTTTCTGTCACGGCTCCGGCGCTGCGGGGTCTGAGCGGCCCCACGCGAGCTTATCGTCGCAGATGGTTTTAATGCTCACCACCGCAGCTTCGGCTTGCCTCAGCCGCGGCGGCGAGCCTTCAAACCGCCTGCTCCTCAGCTCGCGGGCCGCCCCACCCCTCCGCACCTACGCGGGCTTTTTTTATGACACTATTTTATTTTATATTGATAATGCTACCAGGTAATCTTATATATAAAAATCTTCTGTGCGTGTGTATGAAAGTGAACTCCTCCTAAACGGCTGGACCGATTTTTATGAAATGTTTTGTGTGTGTTCCAGTGGATTTGTGAATGGTTTAGATTCACAATTGGACCCGATAGGTGGCGTTGTAGTTCTAGGACTTGTTTTTATTTTCAGGCAGGACAACGTCTGCCGGGCCCGCTAGTATTCTGTAAAATGTTGTTTCGGTGTGGTGAAAATATAGCAAATAAATCATTTGGCAAATAAAAAAAGTTCAAAAGAGGCTTCGGCCAATAGCAAAAAGTTAATTTGTAAATCGACGAAAAATTGTTCGGTAAAATAATACTTATGACACATGATACTTCGATGATATAAAAATATGTCAAATAATGCATATAGCAAAAAAGACATCGGTCAATAGTTTTCGGTAAAATGAAATTCGGAAAAAAACATTTCGGAAAAGTGATCGGTTCCCACCGAGACCGCTCCGTGCATCGGAAAGCACGTAAAGCCGTTTGATCCCGGCTGGCATTCGTAGATCTTTGACAGTCGTTATAGGTACCTACTCAGAAGCTGGAAAAATCTGACAACCAGACTTAAATAGATAAACACATTTATTGAGAGAACTAAAAGTTAAACACGTTGGTCATTACAATAGTTTTTTAGCCGAAAGTGAACCGACTCGTCTTGTTCGGCAATTATCGTTATAATAGCAAATAGCATAGCAATAGCAATTAGCATGCTAAGACTCACGAATTCGAATGCTCATGAAATTATTATGGCTGGGTGTTAGGTTTGCCATTACTAACACCCAGGTAGTGTTGAGAAGGTTTGGCGTATGTATAAAGCACTTTTTTCCCAGGCTTTGGACTTTTCTCAGTAGAGAGACAATTATGGTAGCTTGATAGATTTTATTTACAGAAAATATTGTCATAATTATATTTATTCTTCGGATAAAGTTATGTGAAGAAAAATAAACAATTCTGAGACAAAGCAAAACGCAGGTACTTCACAGTAAAACCTTTCATGCGTCGATATTTTGACAAGTCTTGTGAAAACATAGTGAGACAATATTTAGCTTGTAAATAAATATTGTGTGGCTGCCAAGCCAAGAAAGCATTTCTATTGGACGTTAGGAATGTAGGTCTTGTTACGGCTAAAGAATGATAAATAAATCATTTTGACGTGATGGTTAGTTTAAAATCTGTAAAAGTCACTTATTAGCGCCTTAAGAATGGGGAATGACCTGTAATCTAAAGAGGATTGTAAGCAGAAGGTTGCAAGTTCTTTAAAATTGAGATCGGTGATCTCATTTTACTACCCTCCTCTAATAAAACGGATAACGTCGGAAAGCGCTGACGCGACAAAATGCAGCAGTGTAGAAAGTGTTTCAGTGCTATTAACCTTAAGTGTCCATATCTTTAGGAACACCTGTGACACTTGCACACAAGCGAGTATAAGGTTTCGGCTTATCTTTGAACAGTCAGCGAAAAATATAGCTGATCATTTCGGGTGTTTTCCCTGGCATTTACATGTGATGTGATTACGATAATTATTTAATTCAATCTAATATGATTGAAACATTACTTTCCATATTATATTGGTCTAATTTATTATATCTACTAGTGTACTACAACAATAATTAATTTTAGCCTACTAGCTTTTGCCCGCGACTTCGTCCGCGTGAATATCGGTTATCGCGGATGCAGACGAAGTCGCGGATTAAAAAGTAGCCTATGTCCTTTTTGGGGTCTAAGCTATCTTCATACCAAATTTCATTTCGTCGTGAAACCGTAACAGACAGAGCTACTTTCGCATTTATATTGTTTGTACAGATAACCTTCCTGGATAATTTCTCTTTTGATTGATAAAAACCATATGCAAAGGCGTACAGTACAACGCATCGATTTGCGATGCATTCCAGCTGTAAAGCAGCGTTCGGATGCTACTCTTGTAACAACACACTAATCCATTTACCCTGAGTTTTATGGTTTGTGTTGAACATAAAACTCTCTTTGATTGATTACTAACTACTTAGATACACATTTCCTTATGTATGTTTATCATTAGAACGATTGCCATCTGCTCCAATAAGAGGGTAGATACCTAATGTTTTAAGGATTCCGTACCTCAAAAACGGAGCAATTATAAGTTAAAGGTATAGTCAGAGTCGCGGGAAATACCTGCAGTAAAATCCTGTAAAAATCTTCCTCGGTGAATTTAAGTGAAAAAGCTTGAGGTTACCTGATGCTAAGGATTCACAGCAGATTTTTTTAAAGAAAAGGAATCGAAGTCTAATATGTCTAGTAGTGAAAATATAAATAAATAATAAATAAATAAATAAATAATGCTGCTGCAATGAACGATATAATGTAAGAAATAAAATATAAGAAAATCAATAAGTTTTAATTATTATTCCTGATAACAAACAGGTTAATAAGGTTTGAGTTAAAATTATTAAACCTATAGATATAGGATTATTTAAAAATAATATAAAAAAAGAAAATTGTAGAAGGAAAACATACCTAATTCCCATAATCACAAGGTTTGCCAAACGGAATTCGTGAATATGAATTAGCGCAAGAAAGTAAATAGGTAATAAGCTGGTAAGTATTTATTCGCATAAAATGTGGTACGAAGAATGTTATATTTATAATTTTAGTGCTAAACACATTTCACCATAATTAAAGCCACTAAATGTTTAAAAGATAAGTTGTTTTTTTAAGAGCACGCATCAAATTTTGGTTCAAAATATGGTCTCGTCAAATTCTGGTCAATAAGTCGAAGTTAAAGTACTTATTCCAATTTGTCCATTAAAAGGCACCTTTGAACGCCATCTACAAGAAAAAAAAATGAAATCTATTTGACTCTTCCAAAGGTAAAAATGGGCAAGAAATTCCATAAAAAAAAATAACTCGACATCATTTTGTAGATCGGTTACCTACATAAGCATGTGGTTGGTCAGTTTTTCGTCAAATAACTTGATTTCAAAATGACGAGGTTTTCATTTACCGCGTAACATTTTGTAGATGAAAATGCTGCTAGCTTGCTTCGTCATCTCCAGACATAATCTTTAGTTTCTTTCTCTAGGTAAGATCAGTAAGTAGTTTATCTTAACTGTTAATGCTAGATGCATTGTTTTAAAGAGTAATACATAGCTGTGGTATTTAATTAAATAAGTAACAGGAAATAATAACATTGATGTATTCTTCTTAATTTTCTAGTGCTGTACCTAGTCTCCAATAATAGCAGATTTGTTAGCGCCTAATATCGTGATATTAATATTAATTTATTGCCTGTTTATTCTACAATATGTTAGAGCCAAAATATACCTGAAAATAACTGCTTAATAATTGCTTTTCCCTTTCATATTAACAAAGTTCGAACAATAACTTAGTCAATTTATGCCGTCGAATGACAAGGCAGTTAGGACGTAAAATTAATTTTCGAGAAAATTAATAAAAAGTGGAGACGTAATGACGATGAGACAACGGATGGTATATTTCTTCATTAGAATCTCCATGAATGTAACGATCTAATACCAATCATCACTACGGACCCCTAAAAAAACATTAGATAAAATAATTGGATCAATATGTTGTGTTATTCATTGCAAAAATCAAAAAATATTTTATAATATAAAATCAAATAAAAACAAAAATATAGATCAATCTATGTGCTTCACGATTTTACCCTAATGTATTGTTTTCAATACTCAAATTCTATTCCATGTTGCCATCTGAAAATCAACAGGTACTCCACAAAAACACGATAATTTTAAAAGATACTTAAATTAAACTTACCAATAAGAAAATCCATAAAACAGCAGTAGATATTCACAATAAACACAGTTATTTCACACAATATTTATGTTTCATACACAATAATGTTTTGGGTACACACAAGGGACACGAAACGCGACTGTTAAGCGCAACGGTCCGGGACCGACTGATTGGACTGGAAGAATATTGCGTGAAGAAAATTTATGATGCGAAAACACGACGGAAAAGCGAATCCTTTTGATTTTTATGTTAAGACCGTTAATAGCCGACGCGCGTCCTTATAGAGATGGCCAAGAGACTATCTTTTATGAATTTAATACTGCTTGGGGCTACAGCGATTATTAAATTGGTATTTCAATAAAACTGCGAGTTATTTCAATATTGTTTGCTGTTTGTACGGAAATGAACGCTGTTAATTGCAATCGAGTGCCAATATTGATGTTGTTTTGTTTATACACCATTCAGGTTTATATACCTACGTGCCTATATTTAGGTGTTTCGGTTATCTAATGAAGTTTTCAAGACAGTTATTATTTCTCCGGGAAATTAGTCCTTATTCTTATATCAAATTACTTAAGTGTTTTTTTAAGTGACTAACATTTAAACTCACTTTCGCATTTATAATATTAGCAGGGATGTGGGCGCCTTTTTGGTGGTCGCCAACTCGCCACTGCAGATTCTGACTTTCAGGAGTTACAGTGGTTTGGAATAGTACGACGGTCAATGCAATAAATGGCAACACAGGATACTTAGGTATATTTTGTAAATTTGTGATGACTGATAGGGTCAAACCATAAACAAGCAGCTATTAATAGAAAATATTAAATGTCTACGCTGTTATTCATACTATTAAGGTGATCAATCTTTTTTTACAAACTTTTATTTAGTTTCACTTGTCCCGTTATCTGTAATCAAATCTTGCAAGTTAAATTTGACACACTTCCCAATAACAAGTTTATTGATCATAAGTTAAGGTTACAGTACACCAGTAATACATATTTTACATAGTGGATAATAATGTTAGTGCACATTCACTTACGCCGCAAACCACACTAAGTTAGGACTTTCTTTAACAAGTAGTAAGCGTATAAGAAGAGTTAATTACAACAAGTTAAATAAAGTAAAACAATGGTTCACATACTTAAAATAATTAATAAAGACCCAATGACGGTATACAGAAAAAAGTTCTTTACCTCCCGTGCTAGTCAAATACTGTGTTACGGCAAGGTAAGATTCTCGTACTTGTAATAGCAGTCATAATGCAAACATTTTAAGATACTTTTTACTAATTACACTTCTTTTGCAGTGAATCATAGACGACGATAATGAGTTACAAGTTTTGCGTAAACAAGTAGTATACGCAAGGAAATCAGAAGAAGCAACTCGTTATTTCAATATAAGTAAAGTACTTTCAGAATATAAATACGTAGCTAGTATTTACTGTATTGTATGTATGTGTATATAGTATATTTATATATGTATAATTTTAGTAATATCGATGTATTAATACTAAATTTGAGATGTATTACTTCTGTGTTCCCGGTTTCCGATTGAGCTGAAATTTTGCACGCATATATATGTCACGTGACAATGCAATATTATGACATGGAACTGATCTTATGATGGAGCTGGAAGGTAGCCATAGGAACTCTGTAATATAACGACACAACCCCATCGAGTTTGGGTACGTTTAATTTATTTTGGTCGTAAATACCACCAGGGTTTGATGATGGAGTTAGAAGGAGGCCATCGGAACTCCTTATTAAACGACGTAACCGCATTGAGTTTGGGCTCGTTTGATTCGTATTGATGAGTACTTTGGTTCTAGATAATATCCATATTTAACCACATCAGATTTGAGAAAAAAGACTTAGTTCCTTTTGTAATGCTTGTGAATTTTATACGATTAGATGGATGACCCAATGCCAAGGTGAGCACGTGGCGAGGGTTTAATGGTATGAGGGTGTATAAACATGTCGTGTCGCTAATGTTGCGCCTCAGGCTACCAGGGACTACCTGTTGTACTGAAGCCCTTATCCCCCTACAATGAACCTCGGGGGGATGAGTTGTTTATGTCCTATACTCATGGGGGCAACATGATTAGAAGAGAAACTACTACATAGAGAAAAAAACGTTCAGAGAATTGAAGAGACGGGAGAACATTGTTAATGAAAGCATTGTTCACAATCGACAACTCTTGGAAATAACATATTTAGCAATAGCAAAATATAAAGAAAAGGAATCGTTAGAACAACGCTCTGTTATAATAATAATAATATGTGGGGACATTTCACACACGGCTATCTGACCTCAAACTAGGCAAACCCTGTGCTATTAAGCAAGATCATTAAACGAAATGGACAGAATGAGAAACGTTACATACACAATAATTAACCACATAAATAACTAATTTGAACATGATTTTACTATAATTAAATGGTTGATATCTCATAGTTCCTACTCAGTTGGTGAATTTCTCAATAAAATATCGTGTCAGTCTTATCATTTCAGAAATGCATTGTAGTTAAAAGTTACTTCGTTGCTACCTACTTCCTTGATTATAATATGTATAATTTATATGTGTGTGTGTGTGTGTGTGTGTGTTGAATATAATAATAATAATCTAATATATAAAATTCTCGTGTCACAGTTTTCGTTCCCGTACTGCTCCGAAACGGCTTGACCGATTCTGATGAAATTTTTTGTGCATATTGGGTAGGTCTGAGAATAGGCCAACATCTATTTTTCATCCCCTTTTTTCACCCCTTTTTCATCCCCCATTAGGTCGATCGGGACAGGACAACGTCTGTCGGGTCAGCTAGTAATAATATGTGGGGACATTTTCACACACGGCCATCTGACCCCAAACTAGGGAGACCCTGTGCTATGGGTGTCAGACAGCTGATATACATACACAAATACATTTTTTTTTTAAATACATACATATTATAGATAAACATACAAAGTGCAGTCAATACCAAATGGCGAAATGTGTCTAAGCACTTTAAATATTTTATGTGCCATCTCTGTACCTACCACATTTTAAGCAATTAAATGATTTTGATTTCATAACTTACAAGTTCAAATAATTAAATAGATGTACCAAGTTGTTTAAATAAAATATAAATGACATAACACTTTAAGTGCTTAAAACATCACATAATTATTGTGTGTGAGTACTACGAATTACTACGGGCTACGGAAAAATGCCGGTACGCGCTACAGACTACGCCGTAGTAGATATCATAATAATTAAAAGTACTAAGAACTTAAAATAAAAATAAAGAATAAAATTTAAATAAAAAAAAATACATGCTCTTATTACTTGTCTCGTTAACAAAAAAAAGATTCTGATAAGAAATGTACCATTTTAAAGGTACAACATATCGCATTCATTTAAATAAAAGCGTGTTAAATTTTGACGGCAAGATAAATAAAGAAAATGTAACGTAAAATAAAAATAAAACTTTTAGTAAGTAGTACCAAATGTCGCTTCCGCTTAATGAATACCTTCGAAATAACAGAATAGTGTTACAGAATAGCACTGTAGAGATTATATATATCTAGGTTAGTTCCTGCTACTTATATTAAGTTTGCACACGAGTTCTTTATCAGTTAACCTAATTTATTATCACTAGTGGACTTTTTATTTAAAGAATAAATAAGGACGATTTTCTCAAAGCGCATTAGAAATACACTGTAAGATTGGACTACTGGATTTTCAATACTAGGTATATCGATGTAGGTAGGTTGGTAACATTTCCACAAATACTCAACTGACTATATCTAGGAATTGACAGGCTTCATTTCAAAATTCAATTCAGACAGGCATTTCAGACAGGTTTGGATAACCACCAGCTAACGATTAGGTACATCCGATAGAATCGATATTCCAATCGGATCATAGGTATTCGATCGAGTTGAATCGGACATACGACACGGGAGGCGGTGGTATCGTGTCTTAAAAGATGAGACTATCGGTAAAGCATTGATATCGAAAGTGAGAGACCGATTTGTTTCTATCTATCCATTGATGTTAGCCTACCTATTATAATTATCTATACTAATATTATAAAGCTGAAGAGTTTGTTTGTTTGTTTGGTTGAACGTGCTAATCTCAGGATCTATTGGTTCGAATTGAAAAATTATTTATGTGTTGGATAGTCCATTCATCGAGGAAGGCAATAGGCCCATGCGAAGCTGGGACGGGTCGCTAGTAACTTATAATATTACTAACGTTTTCACGCAACTTCAGGCGTTGACTTAGTATGAAATGCACTTTTGCGTCGAAAAAACCCCGCGATTCCGATAAAATCAAATCATATAAGTAGTATGTTTTTCTTTTACTAGAATTAGATACACTTTAGTTTATTTATTTCGATACCTTTCATTATTAAATAAAAACTATGGGGATTTATCTTTTGAGAATCTGAGTTTTTTTATGAAAATAGCTTAGAAAGCGTGGCTATTTACATGAGTAAGGGCGGGTCGGTTCAACTATACTTTACTGACAGGTAATAGTCAAAAATGGCGCTAACTATCGTCAAATCAAAAAAATTGGTTGATTCGCAAAATCGTACGTCAAAAGGTTACTATTGCCATACCGACCAGCCAACGTAATTGTGTGTTGTCAAACATCTACGTCAAACATCAATATATTATAGAATCTCTTTTTGAATAACTTTGACTGACGGATTTTTATGTCATGAAACAACCCGTTACATTAATTAACGTACGTTAAACATCTCACGTCATAGTAACTTTTAACCGTCCGTATGTAACGTTAACCGACTGTTTGAAACAACTCGCCCTAAGTAGTAATTTTACAGTTAACTTAAAATAAATATGTATATGTTATATATGTCGGAGACAGTTTATTAATCACATTGTGGGTGTTAACTAAATTTGTTATGATTTGTGTTTCTTATTGTTAATTTATGTGATTTTACTATCAATTATTGTCTATTAATTCGAAACATGATTTATTATGTGTGCACACTGATTTGTGGTTACTTTATTTCGATAATTGTTAACGATGGTTTTATTCAAAACAATTGTTGACACGTTACTTTGAATGTAAGACAAATTACTTTATGAAATCACTATTTTTTATTCATGACAATTATTAGTGTGATATTTGATTGCTTTATGATTAAATCTTATTAGATTTAGTACATTGTAGTGTTTTGTATCAAGTAAACGCGTGACGCACTTCCGTGCTCATGGACAGACTTGTATGGAGAGGTTGCAAGGTGGGGGGCATCGCCTTATAAAAGAGCGTGCACTCCGTAAGTATGGCAGTCGATCCTCGGATTCGACTCAGTAAAGAGTTCCTGCTCCCGACAATACTGTCGGTTTACCTGGTACAGCGCTGCTGTATATTCACATAGCTGTATAGGCTTGCTGCTGGCGAGCGATACACTTTGTATTTGGGTGGCTTATGCTACTGTACGAACTATAGACCTTAAGGGTTTGTTCGTTTATCATTGGGTGGCTTAGGCTGCTGTACGAACTGTAAACCTTAAGGGTTTGTTCGTTTATCATTGGGTGGCTTGGCCACTGTACGAACTGTGGGACCTTAATGGTCTGTTCGATTAACTGTATTGTTGCTGTACCTTTAACTTACTTTATTCTTGTTACTGATTACCATTTGTATTATGTTTTCTTTACTAATAGTGTGTAATTGTTTTTACAGGTCTTGTTTATCCCTAATGGGATAATGGGAACGCCCATACTCCTGACGATGTACTATACCGCTCGGCACTCCTCCTCGATCGCACCTGACGATCCGACATATATATATACAATAACATACAATAACAATCCCGAGATTCCAGAATCCCGGGATAGTTTTCCTCAAATCAATTATTTCTAGAAATCGTTTCCATTCTTTCCCAGCTATAAATGAACTTTAGGTAGGTAAACTACGCATCTGATTATTCCATCCCTAGTTATTAGGTACAGACTGGAAATGTACCTTAATAATAATGTCTTCGTGCATACATAATCTATCTTTTTATATCTTTCATTCATCGAACATTACAGAACCGGTATCCATTCAATATATTTTAGGGACCCTTAGGGCGCGATCCAATTAAAAGCTATTGACTAGTAGGTAGTGTTGAGAAACAAGCACATCACTTGTTGCATGGCACGTCACTGGGCTATAGACCAATATGTTATCTGTGCTAATGGTGCTTCCTTCTTGTCCTCCGACCGGCGACTTTTGTAAATTGTGATTAATAGTTCATGCTACAAATAAATGTAGGAATGTAATCTTTCCATTAATAAGCAGTGTTTTTTTAATCAACCACCTATCCAAACTTAACATGGTAGCAGAGCGTGGTTGATTGTGAAGATAAAATTGGGTTGCGATCCACGTCTAATAAAAGTGAAGTAAAATGGCCGGCGCTGCGGTGTCTAATTTGCCGTGTTTAGATGAGAAATCGAATTTTAGTACATGGAAATTCCGATTGAAATTAATTTTGCAAGAAAAGCAAGTAGAATACGTGTTATGGGAAGCCGAAATTACAGCAGATAAGTCCAAGAAAGACGATGCTAAAGCGAAGTCGCTTATAGCACAAAGCGTGTCCGATAAATATATAGAGATAATAAAGAATGGCAGAACTGCTAAAGAAATGATGGGCCTGCTCGAAAATATATTTGAAAGAAAGAGTGTTTTTAATAGATTTCACCTAAAACGGAAATTAATCTCTTTAAAATGCAATGAGCCGCTGCAACAATATTTAATAAAGTTCAGCTCAATAATCAGCGACTTGGAGGCCATCGACGTTAAAGTAGATGAAGAAGACCAAATTTGCTACTTACTATCATCACTGCCGAAAGAATATGACCCCGTTATTACATCAATAGAAACAATGGCCTCAGAAAAGAAGTTGAGTTTTGATTTTGTCAAGGCCAGGCTGTTAGATGCCGAAACTAAGATCAGCACCGATACAGTGAACCAGGAGAACGCATTTGTGATATCCTGTTACACATGCGGGAAACCAGGGCACAAGTCTTATGAGTGTAGTACTGGTAATAAGGAACAAGGTAAATTCAGAGGAGGACGGAGCCAAGGTCAAGGTCGAGGTTATGGTCAAAATCGCAGAGGAAGAGGCAGATTTCAGGGACGAGTATCCCGAGGCCGAGGCTTCTCGGGACAGAGTGCTACTTCATTAGTGAGTGAATCGGAGATCGGTTTTATAGCCAGTGAAAGCGTTTTAAGTGCTAAAAGTGTGGACAAAGACTATGATATCACCTTTATTGTGGACTCAGGATGCACACAACATCTTGTAAGTGAACAATTTGAAAAATACATGACAGACATTCAAATATTAGATAAAAGTGTAAAAATATTAGTAGCAAACGGCCAGTATATACATGCTAATAAAAAAGGTAATTTAAAAATAAAATATCAAAACTTAAAAATAAATGTTGTTGCTTTAATTGTAGAAAACATAACTTACAACTTACTTTCAGTCAAAAAGATAACTGAGGCCGGATTTGATGTAAAATTTGATAAATATAAGGTTATTATTACAGGAAATAATACATTTATTACTGGTAATTCTGAAGGAAAATTGTACAAATTAAATGCTAATGTATGTCATGAAGTGTGTAATATTAGTACAGGTAAAAACCAATGTGATGATGCTCTTTGGCACAAACGTCTGGGCCATTTAAATAGAAAATGTTTAGGTATTATGCACTTACCAATAAGTAATAAAGCTTGCAGTCCATGTATGGAGGGAAAGGCGACCAGAGGACCATTTAAGCAGATACCAAGACCAAGATCCAAGAGAGTAGCAGAAATGTTGCACACAGACATAGCGGGACCTGTCAAACAGTGTGGACTAAATGGTGAGAAATATTTCATGACAGTATTAGATGATTATTCCCATTTCTGTGTGGTGTTCCCTTTAGTAAACAAATCTGAAGCAACAGAAAAATTGATTGACTATATAAGAAGGTTAGAAAATGAAACTGGTAGTACAGTTCAGCGAATCAGGTGTGACAATGGCGGGGAATATACGGCCAACAAATTAAAAGATTTTTGTAAGAAAAAAGGAATAAGTGTAGAATATACCTTACCCTACACAAAACAGTCCAACGGAGTCGCGGAAAGATTAAATCGTAGCTTGTGTGATAAGGTAAGAACTCTATTTGCAGAGACTAATTTGCCAAAAACTTTATGGTGTGAAGCTATTCAATGTGCTGCCTATCAGCTGAATAGGTCACCTTCTTCAGCAATAAATTATAAAACACCCTGTTTTATGAAAAATGGAACCTGTGACCTATCAAGACTGAGAGTTTTTGGGGCAAAGGCGTGGGCCACTATTATACCTAAAGTAGACAAACTGGATAAAAGAGGAAAAGAGACAAGAATGGTTGGCTATAATACAGTAGGATACAGATTGTGGAATCCAGAAGAAAATTCAATAATAATATCAAGAGATGTGAGATTCGATGAAAGTGATACAGTATATAAAAATGAAGAAAACAAGGAAAGATATATTCAAGAGGAAGAAGAAAATCAAGAAGATAAAATAGAGATGAGACAAGAAGAAAAACAAGAAACTAACCATGTGCAAGGAAAAGGAAATGAACATGTAACTAATGAGGAAAATTTGAATGAAGATGCAACAAGAGAAGAGAAAACTACAAGATCAGGAAGAATAGTAAAACCACCTGCGCATCTTGATGAGTATGAGACAAATATAGTTATTTGCCTGAGCGCAAATACACCTAGCTCCTATGAGGAGGCAATAAGTCATACAGAATGGAAAGATGCTATCAATAAAGAGTTACAAGCACTTGAAAAGCTAGAGACCTGGGAAGAAAAAGAATTACCTAAAGGAAAGAAAGCAATTGATACCAAATGGATTTTTAAAGAAAAAGATGAAGGAACTAAAAAGGCAAGGCTAGTGGTGAGAGGATTCCAACAGCAGAAAGGAGATATTTTTGATAACAATTATGCACCTGTTGCAAGACACTCTACAGTGAGAATGTTCCTTTCAAAAGCAATCCAAGAAGACTTAATGATTACTCAACTTGATATACCTACAGCATTTTTGAACGGAAAACTAAAGACAGATGTATACATTAAAGTTCCTCAAGGATTAAAATCGAAGTATGCAAATACAGTGTTAAAACTAAGAAGAGCATTGTATGGATTGACTGAATCACCAAAGTGTTGGAATGAGACAATAGACAATTTTGCTAAGAAAAATGGATTTCAGCGATCAGATTATGACTACTGTATGTACTACAAAACTGACACATGGATGCTAATTTATGTGGACGATATTTTAATAATTGGAAATGGACAAGATACCATAAATGCACTGAAGACTGAATTTAATGCTAAATATTTAGGCGAAGTAAGAAAATTTCTTGGCATGGAAATTGAACGAACTAACAACACCTTGATAATAAAACAAGAATGTATGATAGAAAAGATACTTAAAAGATTTAATATGATTGACTGCAAAGGAATAAAGACACCAATGGAAATACAATATAATATACAAGTTAATGAAGATGATGAAATACTGGATGTGCCTTACCGCGAATTAATAGGATGTTTAATATACCTGACAGTAACATCACGACCGGATTTGACATTTGTTGTATCATATCTCAGTAGATATCTGGATAAGCCAAATGAGAGTCTATGGAAGGCTGGAAAAAGAGTTCTGCGCTATCTTAAGGAGACTAAGAACAAAGGGCTTGTTTTTAGAAAAATGGAAGATACAAACTTATATGGATACTCAGATTCAGACTGGGCTGGTGATAGAAGTGACAGAAAGAGCGTAAGTGGAGGCATAATCCTACATGGAGTAAATCCCATAGCCTGGTTCTCGAAGAAACAGTCATGTGTTGCTTTGTCGACAACAGAATCCGAATACATAGCCGCTGCCGCCACCGCACAAGAGTTGGTTAACCTTAAGGGCCTAAGCAATCATTTTAACAACAACTGTAAAGCTCTATTACTTATTGATAATATAGGTGCCATCTCTATGTCCAAAAGTTACGAAAATTCAAAACGAACTAAACACATAGATATTCGTGCCCATTTCCTGAAAGACCTTGTGGAAAGAAGCATCATTTCAATAGAATATGTCAATTCGAATAACAATTTAGCTGATTTCTTAACTAAAAGTCTGTGTAAAGAAAAGTTTGTGAACATTGTTAACCAATTCATGAGTTAATTTCTATTTTATTTAATTAAGGGACTTAAAGGTGACTAGATGTTTTTAAGAGTCACAAAATTTTGATTTTATTTTAAGACATAAGTCATTATAAAAATCTTGCAAGTCTAAAATAAAGAACTAAAATAGTACTTTGTTGTATGTACCTAACTTAAGTTTATTTTTCTTATTTAAATGTGCTCTTGTTTCATAGACAAATTTAATATGTTGTTTAGAGTTAAATTTGAGGAGGAGTGTTGAGAAACAAGCACATCACTTGTTGCATGGCACGTCACTGGGCTATAGACCAATATGTTATCTGTGCTAATGGTGCTTCCTTCTTGTCCTCCGACCGGCGACTTTTGTAAATTGTGATTAATAGTTCATGCTACAAATAAATGTAGGAATGTAATCTTTCCATTAATAAGCAGTGTTTTTTTAATCAACCACCTATCCAAACTTAACAGGTAGGAGCTATTTTGTAAAGTCAAAGTCAAAACATTTATTTCAATTAAACCATTTACCTTTTTTACTTTTATTTACCATTTTTACTTTTGAATTGTCAAGGAGTCGGTCAGTTAGTCAGAAAGTTGAAGCTAGTTGCTCATTCCAAAACGTAGGTAGGTCTCTATGGAGAAGAACGAGCAAGAAACTCCACGGGCACTCTTTTAAATCATTTTTTTACAAAATACCGGTTACATTACCCTTGTTGCTTCTTTATGTGAAAATAATGCAGGCAAAGAACGATACAAAACATAAAATAATGAAGATAAAAGCCATGGCAGTTAAGAGTTGACCAATCTCTACTGACAGTGTAGTTCAAGAAGATCTAAACTTCAATAATGGGGTATTACACCCAATTTCGAAAAGTGTCTCAATTAAATTCTGTAGTGCTAATATGCCACCAGAAAAACCACAAAATTTTTATTCAATCCTTAAATGCCATAACAACGCGTCTAAATTTTACATTTTCAAATTTCGCACGTAGTTTGACGAAAACGCCTCGTATGTTTTGTATGATTGTTGTATATGTCGTATCCGGTCAATAGTACAGACATGAAACGAATCGCAAGTCCGCCATTATCGAGAACACGTGATCTACCACTACTTTTGGCGCGCTTCAACAGAGTCGTGATGTTTTCAGCCCACAACGAACAGGACATTCAGAATTCAGTGTCTGATCGCATCGGAGCTAAGACATCCCGGAACTGTGCTCGATTCGTTGTGTTTAAGTGTTACTATGTCTATTTTAATTTGAGTCTGTGTTTATTTTAAATTGAGTTTGTGATAAATTGTGATTTTAATAAACAACGTATATTATACCCAATACCCAGTGTGTTTGCATTGCACGAAACCCAACTTCTGCCCACATGATGACCAAATCTAACGGAGTAAATCCTGATGATCCGACATTATATAATATAAATTGTAATAATATTTTTTTATAGACCAGGTACTAATTAAAAAACTACATTGGTTACGAAAATAATAAAAGTACAAAGCCTATACCCCTTGTCTGTCCAGCGACCGTATTACGGTCGATTTAAGGGCGCGTATTCGATTTAGCGCAACTCAAAATCTAAATGATTGTTAGAATGGCGTAGCAGCATTGACACACACTAGTACAACACAATGGTCGGTTTGTGTGCATCAGAAAAAGAAATACGCACGAAATAAGCACGATTAAAATAATTGTCTAAAATAAATGAGTTCGTATAACGGACTAAAAAATCTTTTGTGTATTAAGCATAACCTTTATTTTCATAAAATAAATATATCAGTTATGTTTTTATTCAAATACTGGTGAAAAAAAATTGACAAAATGAACCGATTTTGTACTTTTTTAACATGGATTTTTAATACATAATAGTAGTATTTTCGTAATTTTGGTCTCTGTGTCTGACTTTAAGACTGTATATCCTGTTGAAAAAACGCATAATACATAATATTTTGGCGTACTGTTATGGTTGTATTCGTCCTGAAAGTTAACTCTGACGTCTATTTTCGTAAAACGCTATGAAAGGATTGTCTTCGCTTTAAAAAACCATAATTAAAAATTATACTTTGACTCTGTAGCTGTCTAAATTAAGACTTAATCTTTCTTAAAACAGTACCTAATTGTCTTTAAATAATCTGCTCACATCATTACGATATTGCTCTGGGCAAAACGCAAAAACATGAAGTTTTCGTCACGAATCGAATACACGCTCTTAAAACGTCCCTGTCTGTCAGTCTGTGTCTGGGCGGTGACTTTGTGTTTGTTGTTTTGTATTGCCACCGACTTCCGAAAGTAAAGTAATGTGTGTTCTGTGCTAAAGTTATTTATCACTTTTTAGTTTTTGAAGGCGGTTTTCTTTTTTTGGAAAAAGCTTTTTATTTTTCGCTTTTTAGTGTTGCCTTAACATCCAAATCCATTAAGAAACGGCGACACACTTAAAAGAGATTGTAAGTCCTCCAAAGATTGAAGAAACTAAAACGTCATCTAAGTATTTTGTTTGGGAATTTGTTAATTTTCTCAAAAAGGGCTGTATCAATTTTGGTAAAATTTATATGGGACCATTTCGGAAACAACCCCTTTCGAACAAAAAAAGAATTTTGCAAATCCGTCTATATATGACAGAGTTATGCCCGAATACACATAATTTTTTTTTTATATATAAACATTCGAATTGATAACCTCCTCTTTTTTGAAGTCTGTTAAAAATACGTTTCAAAAAACGGAAGCAATACCAATCTACCAGCGCGCTACTTAAATTTTCAGTTGAACGCTTCGGAATTGAGATTATGTAGACCTTAATAAGTACCTACCTACAGTTCCAGTAATAAAGTGTAGTTTGGATGCATGCTTTTGAAGCGAGAGTTTTGCTGTTGTGTCGTTGAATGAGTATGGCTGGTTAATTACTTTTTTAATTTTATAAGAAAATAAAAAGAATTAAATAAAAAATTAAGGAAAGAAATAAAGAATGAAAGAAGTTAACAAGGAAAGGAATATTGTACAGTAAGGTGGTGGAGTTATCGTGGTCTCATTACTCTACCTTTTCTGATGAGGAAGAACAGGTTTACCTTACCGAAAAGTGTTTAATGTTTTCGTTCAGCGAGACTGAAAACGTGAGTGATTCCAAACGAGTAGGTAGGCTAAAGCTTTAACCTTCCGTTCTTGTGTTATGGTGCATTGTGATAGTTTTTATCAAGTTCCTATTATTGGCCAGTTTGCCTCACTGCTACATAAATGTATAAGCATTAGGCAAGTCGGGTAAGCAGGTACCTAATAATCAAAGTCGCTCATTGTTTTGAAAGTGGTGACTTTCAAGGGGGTGCCCACAGATATAGATAGACTCTAGATGACGCAAGTATCACGATCTGTATGAAAACCAAGCGTGCCATTTTTTGACTACCTATTATGACGTCACAATCTTTTGTTTTTCTTAAATTTGATATTACCAGGTATTACTGAGGGTATTAGGTTAAAAATAATTGTTTTTTAAATTAATTACGCATAATATTAATCACAAAATGACTTACCGATGGAAGGAAAACTTCACTTTATTTTTTTACTTACGATTTTTGTACGTAAACTAGGTACGAAACTAGGCACGCGAAGTAGTCGCTCTTGCGTTATCTAGGTCTATCTGATCTATATCTGTGGGGGTGCCCTTGTATGATAGGTAGGAGGCAGTGCGGTCACTAAAGCGACTTGATCGAAACTTAATGAATATCTCCACAGCGATTATCTTTACCAACTACCTAACTGTTTTAATAGTGCTCAACAATGTACAGACGCCAGCAGGTCAACCTACCCGAAACTGTCACATTTTCCCAATCAATCTTAAACCTTATTCTTTAACCATAAAGTTGAAAATCGATTAAAGAAATGTGACAGATTGTAGTAGCTTGATGTGCTGGCGTCTGTACTTAGGTACCTACCTACCGATCTACCCACAAGAGCCTGCGGTGAACTTAGGTATTTGTCGAAGACAAGATATTGAAAATGGAACTGTTAGACTGTAAGTAGGTCGATGATGTAGGTATCTACCTACCAACCCAATATCGTGGGATACAAAACTAATCGCTTGGTCGCACGGGTGGTTATTACCGCGTCGTACTGGAGTTTTAAATGTCGGTGTTTACGATGCGCGGTATAAATATAATCTAGTTTCTTATAAATTTTACCTTTCTGCAGTTCTCTATAATTATCTGGGGGCACGGCAGTGCACCCACTAAGACGAGCCAAGCGAAGCACAAGGGCACGGACACACACACAATCGGTATATAAAGTTTCTATTGCATAGCTCTTATACTGACGGGCCTGTTGGTCTAGTGGTCACTGATCCTGACTGCTAAGCCGGAGGTCGTGGGTTCGATTCCCACCCAGGACAAACTTTGTGTGATGAGCATGATTGTTTGTTCTGTGTCTGGGTGTTTATCTATAATATGTATGTAGGATTTATAAATTATATAAGTATGTATATCAGTTGTCTGGTTACCATAACACAAGCTCTGCTTAGCTTGGGACCAGATGACCGTGTGTGAGTTGTCCCAAGATATTATTATATTATTATTATTATATTATTATATACTTTAGAATTTATTAATATCTAAAAAGCCCTATTTCGTCACTGACTCACTGATGATCATCAAAATTCTGGGGTACGTCCTGAAGTCTTAGAAAGCTGAAATATTAGTACACAAACAACAAAAAAATCTTAAACTTGTAAAAAATTACAAAATAAAAAAATATTGTCATAAGCAACTTACAAAAAGAAGTGAAATCCCACCAAAAACATTTTCATGTAAAATGTTGCCAAGACGCGAAATAAGTGGCTCGCACTGTCAAAATATTCAGCTCATCATATATCAGCTCTCTACCTATAATCTCTACTTTACTTGCCCTAACTTCACAAACTCTACACCTTAGTCAAAATATTATTATGTATGTGGCTTGGCTGTTTACAAGAACTATTGTTTAACAGTAAAGTAATGAACAGTGAATACATTTTTCACCTTACGCCCATGTAACGGTAGCGAAACGGCCTAGCCACATTTATAAATATTTTGACTAAGCAGTAGAGTTTGTGAAGTAAAGTACTTGTAAAGTAGAGTCGCAGAGATTATAAATAGGTAGAGATATGATAACATTTTGACAGTGCGTGCCACTTATTTCGCGTCTTGGCAACATTTTACGTGAAAATGTTTTTGGTGGGATAAACTTTACCTAAGCCGGTAAAGGTGCGTGAAATATTCTTTAAAGTACAAAGTTTTCTGTTCATGTGATGTATTAATATATTCTTGGTAAGTTTCTGGCATGATTACCTATGTCAAAAGATTTGAGGTGAATACCTCTACAGACACTACGTCAAAAGGGAGCCCTAAAGTCATCGCGAGTGCCCCTCAACCATGTTAAAATTAATGAGTACAAGGTACATAGATACATACCTCTGCTTTCAAGGTTGAAAACGTAAGCTGAAATACTAATTTAGTATATACTTTTTTGAAGGAACGTATTCGTGGTTAAGCTTGCGTGAAAAAGGTAGACACGACGCTGATCTTACTTGGATTTATTAAATTGGAAGTAGGTACGGTCAGCAACATAAGTACTAGAATAACACTTCATATCGTCTAAATAAGATAAAATAAAACGATTTAAGTAATACTTTTCAGTATTTTAGGTCATTGCCAAGAGTTTATTTTATATTGATTTTAAATACTTTCCGCATTTCCTTTAATATTGTGCTGAATAATAATGATTTAAAAGTCTGAAGTGTTAATCGACTTTTGTTGCTAACTGTACCTTCGTAGAAATCGTAGTTACCGATATTGCTCAAACTGTTAGCAAGCTGAATAGGTAGCAATAATGAAGCCACACCACCCGATGAACCGATAACTGCAGCTGGGGAAGAAAAATTGTAGCTTACCTACCTACATTTTTTTTTCATCTGAGCTGAGCATTAATGCCCACTGCTGAACGTTGGCCTACGTAGGCTGCGTAAACTGCGTTTTCTGGTCCATGGTCACCACTCTAGAACCATATGCTGACTTGGAGAGCTATCTGAATTTTAATAAATATAATTCTGTACCTATATGCATAATTGTTATTACAGGTTGGTAGGCGGCTTGTGAATTTGTGAATTAGTGAGCCATTAAGAGCGAATTTCTTTAAACTTTTATACAGAGTACAAGTTTAACCTGCAAATAAATTTTGAAGTTTTGACAGTTTTTCTAAACAATACCTGTCAGACATTAATTTTACTTCACGGATAAAAGATTTATACTAGATACTAGCTTATGCCCGCGACTCCGTCCCCTTGAAAAACGAGGATACAATAAAATATATGACACTCAAGGGCCCAACGGGGGGTAGGGAGGCGCGGCGGCTAACAAATGCGTTTCTGAATAAATTATATTAGCTGCACTGATTACTGCTTCCACGATATGTGCCATTTTGAACTCCCCATCACCTCACGTAGCACTTACGGCGCTGTGCTGTCAGGTTGTGGACGTAGCGAATCAGTGCCGCGAAAAGACCTCCAAAGTACCTAAGTCTGAACCGTTTTACGTTCAAAGTGCCTTTTTAATGGTCTAATTGAAATAAATGATTTGACTTTGACTTTTCTTCAACTGTATTTTTTTTATTATGGTAAGTTTAAACTCATGCATGTGTCAAGTGTCAGTTAAGTAATGTAACTATTCGTCTTTCTATTTCGGCATTTAAAACGGTATCTTTCTAACGGTTTTCTAAAGTTATAGGCAAGTATTTGTCAAATTCGGGAAAATTTAAAGATAAGGATGAAAGTAACAACTTGTACTTTCATCCCGATTATGATCTTTATACATCTAAGCATATGTTATTGTGTTGTTTAATATTTTACAGATTTATTTTCTTATTGCAGAATGTCTAATATACATAAACGAACGACCAGTAAATGTTTAATTAGGTACTAAGAAATAATGGATTTGCTACCTGGAAGAAGTACTTCTCAGAAAAATACCATTTCGAGACGCTGTTAATTCTTATCAGCTGTGTCATGTACCTAACTTTATATAGAAAGATTAGTATATGCAAAAGAAAAAAATGCTTGAAGACATCGCCATCGTCTGATAATTTACACATCCCATCATCTGCCTTTTCAGCTAGTGTGCAGGACGTCTTGTCTATGAAGTTCAGCCCTTATCAAAGGCAAGACCCGGGAAAGACAATGAAAAGGGAAGGACAGGCAGTAAACCTGCAATAATGACTGATGCTCCAAAGCACAAGAACAAAGAAAGCTTATAATAGAGTCAAAGAAGTTAAGAAACACATTTTGCAGACTGCTAAAAAGACAAAACAGGCAACGACTTCAATATTGTTAAGACAAGTTACAGTCATTCGGAAGTTATCAGCGTACAGACATTTCGGCGACTTTGTTTTATACTACGTTGGTATATTAGAATAGTATAGATAAAAATTAGGGCAAATAAAACCCCTAAATTGTGGCCAAATTGTGGGCCCTAAATTATACTTTAAGAACCACCATAAAATCACCACAATAGTGGAGATGACGATACGAGAATCTCAAGATAAGAAAATAAAACACAAGCTGACATATTAACTTTCTCTTATAATTCATTCACAATTTTCTTAAAAGTAACTTAATACTACATAGATTATAATGTACCGTACTTAAAAAGTGTGAAAAATGTAAACTTTGCCAATTATGAGCAAATTTTTGTAAGTACAGTCAGCGCTAAAAATATGTTGTTACAATTATTACCTTCGTAATTATCATACTAGTGATTTAGGAAATTAAGAAAGTATATTTTTTATCTAGCGTTAGTAACTAATGGCTTAAAAGTATTGGAATATGGTCCAATTAAAATAGGCCTTCCTATTCCTACGTAGGTGTAAAGCGAACATGGATTTTTAGGTGGACGGTCTAAGCAATACACACTAGTTTCCATAGGGTAGTAAGTATTACTTACTTAAGTTAATTTCTCGCTAAGAAACGAAATATCTAGGATAAAATAAATTGAAAAAAAAACCACTCCTGTCTCGGCATCAAAGGATTATTTCTATACAAAAGTCCTTCATACTAAAACCCGACGGCCTAACTGAGACCGTTGCCGAGAAAGGTAGATTCCTGCACGATACGGGAGGGGTGAAAGTTTTCACAAGTTGACGTATGAGACCACGCGTCGCGTCACCACACCCCTCCCGCACCGCGCAGCTACCTTAGGAATGGTCCCAGATAATTGAAAATAATAATTAAAACACCTGAAATTTAGGTAAATATGGATGCGATTATCCGAAGTCTGGTGATAAGAATAAAACTTGTAAAAAGTAGAATCTTGTAGTTGTGTATGTGTATCGTGTAGATGTTTATTACAAAAGCAAATGTCGTTTAGAAAATTACTACCTAAACTTACAAGTATAATTATTTATTTGAGCAAAAGTCAAGTCAGGTTGGTCAAATTTTGTCGGAAGTACCAACTTCACACAAAAACGCCTTGACTTAGAAAATTTTAAAAATAACGGAACGATTTAACTTTCTTTTCGCCTTGTCAAAATCATTCTTCGGTTTGAAAATGGCTAAAACTTGTCAAGTAACATCTTTTACTAGCGAATTATCTCTGTTCAATACCTAATAACATTTTAATTGACACTTTATTTCATTGAATAAAATTTACCTAAGTAGGTACACCAATTTTCTATTTACATTTTTTTTAATACACCTACTTATTTTATTATAAATATTTCAATCAAAATTGTCTGTTTTCATACCTATTCAAATAAACTAGTGCTCGCCCAGAGGTCGAAATTAGACCGTTTCTTTTGTTTTTAGTTTAGTTTTCTGCACTTCTCTATAAAAGCATCTCACACTTTTCTGTGCACGAAATATGCTTAAAAAGGGATGCAAAGTTTTCTCTTCACGTATTAATATAATTATTCAACTAATATAAATAGCGCTAACTATACTTGTATATTTTGTACATCGTACACTCACATCACTAGCGGCATTTGCGTCACTTTATGTCAAAAAGATCAAATTACTCTGGCGGTATATTTGTTTATCGATATCGATAAAACGAATTAACAGTCAGCATAAAAAATATCGGGACGAACAAATGTCAGAAATTATCCTAAAGAACTTGTGAAATTAGACTATCAAAATTGGATTAAATTTATATTAGAATGACAGCTGTCGTGTACTGTATTTGGGTAATTGACATCAATATTCACAATTTTATGAACTTTCCAAACGCGATTTCTCCATACCATTTTGCCGACTCATTTGACTATTATTTACTGATTTCAAATCAATTAAAAATTTTATTTTACAGTGAGTGTGTCTTAGACGTATGGTGTATACTACCTATTTACCTTGAAACTGATGCCTCAATAATTTATATTTAAATTGTTTAGAATTTTTATAAGTCTATTCGTCTAGATATTTTGATGCTGATTGTATTTTAAATACAAAAAATTCTAGATAGTGCATTCAATGTAAATGATATTCAAAACTTGTTTCATATCACCGCCAGTATAATTTGATGCTTAGTATAAATCTCATACACCCGCTATGAGGCCTGGTTTCCGGCCGGGCCAAGCTTCTTTGGCGTACTTCTTCTTTCTGGGCTCGCTTGACGGGCCGGCCTCTTCTGGTGCTAGAAATTGAGAACATTATGTTTGAAATATGTTAAATATGGTTATAATTTACTGTGCCTATTTATTTACTTTTACGGGTGATTTACATTTAGTAAAAAGATGTTATTTTAACAGGTATGTCTATATTATCGCTAGACATAATTGTCTAATTAAACTGTTGTTAAATTAAACTAAGCTCAGGAACATAGCATTACTGTGGCAGCGGCTTTCTTTTAATCGGTCTTTTTTTTAATCATTGTCTTGCACTTCTTTTTTGCCCTTTAGTTAAATTGTGGACAAATTGTGTGGGTTAGATGTTTGTTAAATGTTAGCTTAAGTATTTCTCTGTATTTTTCAGCATGCAACTGTTTTTGTCCCTCATAAATAATATAGGTATGTAATGTATGGTTTACCTGTATGTGGTAAAGGAGGATGTATATTGAGGTGTGGTTCCGGTCCCTCCAGTTCCACGTCAGGCGCAGGGTTGGGTAGCGACAGACCCAATCTAAAATTACAACAGCACATATAACAAACCATTAGGCAGGTACTTCACGCATCGCCTCGGTTCTGTAGAGGTAATTAAGGTTAATTTTTTTAAAGGCTGTATATAGAATGCAGAACCGAACGGGCTAACCCGCTTTAGTTTATAGCGACCCTTAGGTGTGATCATGGAGTTGAGCCTTACCATTATCCTAGCTATAAAAGGCTTTTTTCTCCAAAAATGAGTTTTGGAATCGTACAACCATTCGGAAATATAGTTATGATCATCATATATTTTGCCCCAACCATAAACTCAATAGATTTAGATAAAAACATGTTTAACCATTTGACCTTGACAGTAACATATAGCTGCAAGCAGACAAACCAAAATGTGCCCAGCACCCCACGGTCACGACTAGACATGGGACGGGTAGTGGTTTAGCCGGGTACCAGGCAGCCGAGTACCCGGCATTGCTAACGCCGGGTACCTGGGCCTCAAGTCTGCTATTACAATAGTGTCAGAATGGTCTATCATTGATTTCATAATTGTTGATTTTGACAAGTTTGGTAATCTCCTAATTATAATGGCGTCATTATGACTTTGCAATGGTCAACCACTGACACGCCATGTAAAGAAATTATATAGAATGGCAATCTCGTACTAAATGACAACTGAATGACTAACTTAGGCGGTAATCTGCTAAAATTTTGACAGTTACATCAGTGATCTACCATTACAACGTCATTGTGCAGTCATTGCTTTTAATTCGACCGACCAATGATCGATCATTATGAATTTAGCAGATTACGAACTTTTAGTAAAATGACAATGGGATCGTGTTGGAATGACGAAATTAAACAAATAGCAGACTTGCCCCCCTGGCCGGGTACCCGGCAGCGCTGACATGCTGTGACGCGTGCATTGCAAGTCGGCTTGATGCCAATCGTGCTGAGAAACTGGTGTTTTTACATCATAATTTGCCAATTTTAAATAACAAATACTAAATATATTAGAACAATTTGTATTTTTGCATAATAAATGCTTTTCCAACGAATATTTTAGTCATTATTTCCCTTCACTAAATTACCCGGCACTGCCGGGTACCCGTACTTATTACCCGTTACCCGGCCGGATCCTAAAAAACTGCCAGATCCGCTGGGTACCGGATAAAAACCGGGTACCCGTCCCATGCCTAGTCACGACTACATGACTGACTTCTATACGTAATTCCATAGAGTAGAAAATCGTTGCTTGGCGACGAAAACACATTTTTGACGTGGCGGGGTAAATTAGTCTATTTGAAATATTTGGGTCTTGCCAGCACTTTCAATGATGTTAGGTGGAATTATGTACTAACCTGGCTCCAATTAGACTAAGATGCGAGCTAGGCGCCGGCAGGTCCGAGTACAAATTGCTGCCTCTTGATATCTCCTGCAGTCTTAGTGAATGGTGATGTTGACCTGCACAAGTTTAATATTATATTAATTATTGATATAATAGCTTATGGACCTTTCAAAATCACTTCTGACAAAAATTAAGGGCCATACTGTTCTTTTTTTGTTTTTTGGAACCATTGAGTTTTTGCTCGACTATGACAGTGCCGTAGTAATTGGCATGTACTATCATGTATAAAAGGTCCCTAAATAATAAGAAAAAAAACACTGGTAGTCAAATAGGCGGAAGTTTGACAAACAAAGCAAAGGAACCAGAAATTATATTTATTTACAATTGTTTTGTAAGCATTTGATATGGTAAATATGTAGATGTAAGTTTGAGATGAGCTGCCAATCCTTAGCATCAGATGGGATAGAAGACCATCTCACTACATCTAAATTTACCGAGACATTTCACCAGATCCAACGGGAGATTGTTAACTTAATACTTACTATCATCAGCACTCTGCAACTTCAGTTTCTTTGGCTGAATATTAGGATTAGGCACTATTGTAGACTTCACCAGGTTCCTGAACCTGCCAATAGTCGGGTCTATATCCTCAGGGTTGATGATGTCCACCTCCTCATTAAATGAGACATTTCGCTTCATTTTCTTGGCAATACCACCAGACATTGACGCCGAACGTTTTGTGCCTGTTGGCGGCTAAAAAGGCAGGTTTATTGTAAATAGGTTTTATTGTTAATCAGTGATAAAACCTTTTTGGTAAAAGAATATACCTTCAAGACGTCACTACCGTCATCTGTTGATATACCCAACATGGAAATTCTTCTGTTGTGTGCCGTGTTGAATTCTGTTAGATTCTGCAAGAAATCAAAATTTATTTTGACAGAGATCCCGAAGCCGACATCCCCATACATATTATTAAACATGTTATGTAAAAAAACAGCTACTCTTGATAACTTTTATCAATAATAAATCAACTCTAGATTATCACTAATATTTATATTAAATAATGTATACATATTTAATACAAATGTCATTACTTAATTTAAACTAATTATCAATGTTCCTGTACCCTACCCTAACAGGGTTCATAACTGTACTTGAATTTTAAGCAGTCTGGAAAACCTTTTATACACACTTAGGCTGATGCCACACGGGCGTTGTCTGTACGTTGCGTTGGAGCTGCGTCGACAGAGCGGTGACATTCCGTCGTTCTTCATAGTGTAGAACGACGACGGAGCGTCACCGCTCAGTCGACGCAGCGCCGTCGCAACGCACAGACAACGCCCGTGTGGCATCAGCCTTAGGGATACAAATAAATGATTATGAATAAGGATAATATTAAAAACTAGCCCATGATTCTCTTATAGATTAATTAAGGATAAAATATAGCTAGCACTCAGGAATAATGTAGCTTCATATTGGTGAAGAATTTTGAAAATCAGTTTAGTATTTTTTGATTCAATTCATTACAAACAAACATACAAAAAATCAAGGTTTTTGAGATAAAGATAAAGATTCATTTATTTGTTTAAACATGTGTGATATATGCATAGAAATGCACACATGGATGTAAAAGACTCAAATATTGCAATTTCAACATGTTTTGGCTTTATACACTAGCACTTTGCCCGTGACTTCATACGTGTTTATTTTCTCAAAGATCCTTACTTATTTTCTCAAAGATCCTTAATTATTTCAAAATTTATAGCCTATGTTATTCAGGGATAATGTAGCATACCAATGGCGAAAGAATTTTTAAAATCGGACCAGTAGTTTTTGAGTTAAATTTGAACAAACAAACTGCTCAATATTCTCAATATGCTCAATATTCATAGCCCCAATGTAATACAGCAGTGATGACATCTACAAGAGCACTAACCTTTTATTAAAAATAAATGCGACTCCTTGAAATCATATCAGCCTATTGCCGTCCACTGCTAAACGCAAACCTCCCCCAGAGATCACCAACCAACCCGGTCTTGGGCAACCTCATCCATTCATTTAAAACTAGTAATACTCACATCTAATTCAGTTTGTGTTTCAGGCAAACCCAATAAGGCACCTTCTTGTTCTGTATTAGGCAAATCCTCCATTATGCCTCTAGAATTGCCTGTAGGACGCTCTCTGTATAGAAAATGATTATACATTAAGAAAAACTTCTAGGAATAAGTAGTTTTAGTATCTAACCTTTTTATTTATGACTTTACTAGTAAAGTTTAAACCATCCTTAACTGTAGTTTGTCACAGTTAATGATATTCAGGAGATGGAGGATGATATTCCTGTTTGTATATGAGGTTACATTTTTCCCGCTTCCAGTTTTAAATCTTTCAATTATCAGTTTATACATATGTATTACCTTATGATATAATTTCTAGTAGAGGCTCCAAAGTGGAAATTCGAATCTATAGGCAGCTGCGTCGGCTTATTAGACTCCAAACGCATTTGTCCAATATATGTTCCATGAGCTATAAATTGTGAATATTAACAACACATAAGTTTGAGGTCCTTCAAAATAGTTTTAAATTGACCCTCATGATTCATACTCACTGCTGCCTAAGTCAACCAAGAATGCCCTGTTTAAATGTTTATGATAAACAAATGCAGCATGCACTCTAGAACAACTAGCATGGTCAATGCAAAAATCATTCATCTGTGGGTTTCGGCCGAACAAATAACACTTCTTCTCATCAATCATAAGTTTCTGAATCAATTTATCGCCCTTTAAAACGTCCAAGTGAAGCCCAGTTGGTGGTTTTCCAGCCCTAAAAGAAAATCAAAATTTATGACCGGCGACCTAGGTCTTCTGAAAAACGTGTGTCGATGCCACGAAAGACGAGATATCCCTTACCAATTGGGCACCTCATAGTGATTAGCCATGGCTAATATTAGGGGTTCAACTGTTATATCACAGTGAATAAGATGTGATTTAATAATATTTTCCCATACATCGAAATAAGTACGGTTCAATCGTTGACAAGTCAAGTTTGGTTGGTTGGTTGGTTTGTTTGACATATTATTTTTACATAGACTATAGACCATTTTACTATAGAGTAGACCATAGACAATACAAGACTAAATTGTCGCGTTCACCTTAAGAAGCTAAAGAAGCTTCCTGGTTCACTTAAGTTTTGACAGAAGTTATTGATGAACGCTAAATAACGATTGACATCATTATCATTGACCATTGTGTTGTTGTCTTTGGTTTTTTGGTTTGATTGAAAATATTGAATGAAATGAAATGTTATGTTGTCAATGTCAATTAATGTCAAACAAAAATGACATTCACAATTCACATGACACCAATGACGTATTATACGTCATTGCATGACACTACCTACTACAGGACAGGTTTAGTCAGGTTGTGTTCTTGTTGTCACCTTGTTGTTTGTTGTATTGATTGATATTAATATGTGCACGTTAAGCGACATACTGTAAAATAAACAGAGGAATTTATTCCTGAACCAATTATTAAAATTCACGTTTTTCATGTGATTTCGTGTCAAATAAAATGGTTTCTAGTGAAGAAGAGCCAGAGGTAAAAACCTGCGACCCATTAACATGGGACGTCGATATGGAGATCCAATTATTTTACGCTATGGCTAACCACAAGCCGGTTGGTATAAACAAACATTTTCACATGGCGTGTATCTGGGAGAAACTTTCCAACTCTATAACTAAAGAGATTTCCACCCAAGATATATGGAAGCATTTAGAAAGTCTGTACGATTTAACTATGTTGGAAGATGTGGAACCAATACCTTTTCCAAATCATGAAATGCCGTTCAGTTTGCCTGAAAACGAATTCGGTTCACTCATGAAACAAAAGTGTAAGGAGGCCATATTGGCGGATGACAGTGAAGGTAATCTATATTTGCCTCTAATTCTTGCTAATTTCAGTGACATGGCCTGCTTGGCCATCATGTTTACGCTTATAATGCATTAAAATGTTAACATCTAGATGGAAGGAGTCCTTCACCTAAGCCTTCGACACCTAGAAGCAGTTCTAGGGGCACTGCGTCTAAAGATAGTACACCCAAAGGTAGAACTTGTCTATTACCAATTGTATTATTTTTATGTTGTGGTTTGTGGTATTTGTAGCTAGTGATGTGGTTTAGAAGGATGGTTTTTTTTTTATTTGAACTTAACATATTTTTTTGTTAAAAATTAAGGTTTCATGTAATTATCATTTATTTATTATCTACAGAACATTTCTTTGAAGTGAAAGTGAAAATAGAATTGACCTCCATGCACATTGATATAGCGTGTGGAAATTTCAAATGATTTAAGGATCACTTTTTTTTGTCAAGTGTATAATTATGTGTAGTTAGATGTTAGTATAGTATCATTGGCTGGTGGCAGCAGCATCATCTCAGCCCGTGCCCCTCCACAACAATCATTTTACATATGATTGTTGTGGAGGTCAGATGGTAAGAGCTTTATGTGAAACAGTGGTATTCTGTTGTTTCTGGTTAAACTGCAAGTCGAACCCAACTGCCAACCAAGCTGGGAAAAGGCTATTCAGATGATGATGATGTGTTTTCCTTAAAACATTTGAAATTTTCACTTTTAACACTGATTAGTGCACTAGTCATCAAATTATTAAATCATTTTAAGTTCTGAATGCACTGAATTAAAAAAAAGTTAGTTTATCAATCCTATTCTTACTTTGTCGGAATAGAAAAAAAATAATGTCTATCATTGCCATCATTGTTTGTACTTCAATAAATATATTTAAACAAATTTAACATGTTAGTTTACTTGACCAGGCAGCCGTAAGGACAGTGTAAGCGCACTGGCTACTAAGACCCGCAAAGAGAGTGGCAGTTCCCATGCTTCCACCGACACACCCAGCATCAAATCCGAAATAGATTATGGTAAGGAAATATTGTCCATAGTTTACAAGGTGACATACATACAAGCGTTTGTATGGGGATTATGAAGGGTTGGGCGATTTTAACAGAGGAATAAGTAAGAAACTATATGGCTTGGCAATACTTGTCAAGCCATATACTGCAATATATTATTTATACAACAATTTTTGTTGTTTTAAAAAATATATTAAACTGTCTCAGATATTCCTCAGATAGAAGTTATCTGTTTATTTAAAAAGAATCCTTAATTATTAAATTAGGTACTTACCCCATTATTAATTTAAATTTGTTTGCATTTATTTTACTAGACCGCCGGCGAGACTCCCGCGACTCCAACGCGTCTGGCCCTCGAGACAGCTCAAGCAGTAGAAAATCTACATCACAGAGAGATAAAATCTCCAAACCCAAAGTTAGCTCAGCAGTGGCAGGTAATGGATACCTATAAACCTCTGTTTAACCGAGATTTAAAAAAGAGGACATTCTCAATTCGATTTACAGAGGTTGAGGTTTCGTTTGTTTTTATCTTCCGTCCGTATCTTCACTAGCTGTAAACCGATTTTAATCATTACTATGTGTATAGTATGGTAGTTTCGGAGATGACCCCCCTACATACAAACTAACAAACCAATACACAATTCTTACATGTTGTTTTTAATACTATTGTGTGTTGCTGAGTTTTGAATACTCTGGAACAAAAAATGTTTTATAACTGGGTTGACTACATGAAAAAGATTTACTAAAAGTTACCTTTTAGTATTTTTTTTTTACCAGGCTTTGAGCGCGGCGACCGAATCAAGAAATTCCGTAACGAAAAAACCTGACACCCCCCACTCCGCCTACCATGTAGCTGTGCATGTGCTTAGCTTGTTTATATCAGTAGAAGTATCTGTTGCTTCATTACAATTTTTAACTACAAGACTTTATCCTAAGGATAATCAATAACATGTTATTTTCAAACTACTCCAGCTTGACTTCTTATCATAGTTAACATTCCAAAGTGTCACATACCTGCTGCAAGTCATATTAGGACCAACCACAAACGCCTTTTTAATAATAATGTAAACAATATTTTCCGACAGCTTGGGACTCTCCTTTGATCGACGAAGACGGGGGTTCGCGGCGTGGGCGCCGAAGAGCAAACACATCGACACCTCCAGCAACAACACCCGCTAAGCGCAGGCGCACCTGACAAACGCACAAACACACATACCACCAGTTCTTCTGACATACACAACCGCGTGCCTGGTGGAGCACCCACACAGGCCGAGGAAGAAGGACCCACGCTGTCAATAATTTTTTCTCGTGAACGGTGGTTTTATGTGTGTGTGGACAGTCTTTTTCCGAATTAAATGCATTTGAACTTTATTCTAGGTACACTTTGTGGTGACTCTTGGATGGACTGATTTGGAATTACAGTATTTGTGTAATTAATAATAGTGTTAAGGAATACACAGTTTATAAATTAGTATGAGTTGTTTCATTATGTTCGTTTTTTGCCAACGCTATTTACTGACTGACTGAACGCTGGCTGACTGAACGCTGATTACTTTTCACCTCATCCATGTAACTAGACAATTTGTAGGGCTAGCTTTGTATTGGATATCTAAGTCGATGTACTCGTTGTTATTTAAACATATTTACATATTTATTGTGTGTCAAAACCAGTCAGACAGAGCATGAAACAATTTAATACCCTGAAAAACGCATGACTTACCTGAGAAGTGTTTTAACAAACAGATCAAAGATTGGCATCTCATCATTATGTTTATGTAACTATAATTTTAATAAATAACTATCAGTGGACCATTTGTACGTAACGAATATCCGCTTGGATCTTTTTTCTGGGTAGCATAGTGACCAGAAGCAACAATTACTTTAAAATTGTGCCGAAAAGTGGTTTTTAACTTATAAGTAATACACAAGCAGAGTATCACACACACATTTCTAAAAAGCTTTGGTGAAGGTTGACTGTCGCATTTGATTTGACTCTAATGGTTGCAAGTGCGAGTGCGAAGTTTACGGGGTCCTGTGTTCGATACCCGGGTCAGGTTAGTTTCAGTGTTTTTCTATCAGGAATTTAGCGCAGTAGCAATTTTATTAGTAGCCGATTGGTTATGGGCCCAGGGCCAATGCTTGCATCGTCCAGCGCGGTGTGTGATGTGCGCGATGTGAAGCCTCTAAAAGCATTTTTTTTTTTCTAAAAGACTCAAAATGCTAAAGGTCAAGCTACTTAAAAAGTAAATGCTGCGACAGACATTGAATGAAGTGACATTTATAACAAATGTCAGTGTCAGTCACTTCAGTCAGTTCACTATCACTTGATAACGTTCACGTTCTAAAATTACAAATTCGTTTCACGAATTTTGTTATTTTTAATTTATTGTATTTTATTACTGTAACGCGCGTGTTTCCTAATCGAAACCATGGCATTACCAACGGCCCAACCCGCTGAAGTTCTTCGAGCATGGCAGAAAGATGATCTATACGAAAAACAGCTGGCTGAATCATTATCTAAGCTGATGTCAGTAAGACACGCATCGAAGGCAATACCATTATCTTCTATGATATACAGATCCCTCACAACACTGAAGGACCTTCAAACTCTAGGAGAAGAATACTCCGGTATAGTGCAAGTCGACGAGAGTTATAATAAGTTACCATCATACTACACCCGGCTATTCAGCATCATTCTCTCAACTTTTGGAGAGAATATCACTAGGAATCTGCTCCAACGTTTAGAAAAGCGTGTTGAACAAAATCCATCTCTAACTGTAGAAGCGCAGAATATATTTTTAGTTGGACTGAAAACCTTAAGCAGCATTGTACCTCAGATTCAAAGTATTCACAGAGGACTAGCTTATATTAGTGGTGGGCCACTGCAGATAGGAAAAACAGTGACTGGTATAGATTATGTACATGTCAGACCTGCCGCTGCAGCTTATTATGCACATCTAAGACTCCTTGGTATAGTTACTCTGTTACATGCATTTGTGGCTTGCGGCCAGAGTTTGTATAGAGCTAAAACTCATATGGATCAAATGAAAGAGATTCCTAATGAGGTTGACAGTAGCAGATCTTGTGTAGCCTGCTTAGAAGAGATACTTCAGCCTTGTGTCTTACCCTGTGGCCATATATTTTGTATGAATTGCTCCTATGGGGCACTGGAAAGTTGTGCATTATGCCGCTCACCTTTCACCAAAAATTGTGTTGTTCCATTGATGAATTATTTTCCAGAGGAGTCATAGACAATTATATTTATTTTTGTTATGAATATAGGCTTAGGTAAAAAAGGTTACAGGTGTATTGTTACTTTAATTTTAGCTGTACCAGCCACTTACAGCTAAAATTAAAGCAGATATTTAGAAATCAATTTTTTGTTACAAGAAAATAATTTCATATTAAGCTAGAAAATTTATATAGCCAAAGAACTGAATAAAGTAGAAAAAGAACTCTGAAAATGCTTCTGAGAAAATCAAATATGTTATTGTTATTATTTACTTTTTTATGTATTATCTAATCGAAAAACAATTTTTACTGTCTTTACTGTACATACTGTATGTATATATATCTAATAAAATCTGTGATAAGAAATGTGTAAAATTATCTTACTTTTTGTATAGATAATAATAATTGTGATAGGTAATTTAAATTTACCATAAAAGTCTTTGCTAATAATTATGATGGTGGTGGGAAATAGGGTACTTATCAGTATGAGTATCATAATAATAAATATATTTTCCAGTTAAATAAAATCTTTTATTATATTCAATATTAATAAATTAACATGATAACAATTACAGCAAATAAAGTTATTTTTAGCAATACAAAGAGATGGCAAATTATCTCTCTCTTAGTTCAAGGAGATTTTGAAAGCCAAAAATACACATGTTAATAACTTGCACAATAAAATTTTAGCCAGCTAAAATTGTGTAACCGCACTTTGGCTTTAGCCGTCTGTAACATATCTTTGTTTCTTTTTGAAATATTTCATTGAAGTAGTTTTAAATAATAGGAAAATCAACACAGAAAACTTGATTTAGTATATTTATTTTGTCCCTAAAAATGTTCTGTGTAACATTTTCTTGACGACTATTGCAGACGGTGCGGTGGGCACCGGCTCTCTCGGCTATACGGTATAGCCAACAAAAAGAAAATGTGAATGCCACAAATGTAGCGTTCAAAAACTGAATGCCTTAAGCATTCTCTACCAGTCAAGCAAGATGGTGAACAGAGAACATAGCAGAAATTTCAAATAAGCATACTACATTTTTGCTTACCTATGATTTATTTGATTATTAATCAAGATAAGGAATTCATTAGCCGTGTGGTGCCGGCCGCGAATAGCACTCCCCATTTCTACCCTTGGCTGTCGTAGAAGGCAACTGAGGGATGTTGACCAGAGGATGGGCAGCAGCTTCCTTCTAAGTACCATAACACCTACTGCAATCGCCAACATGCATCGGCCAAGCATGGCGATTACGGCTGACCCTTGGGGGAGACCTATCCCCAGCAGTGGGCTTCTAAAGGTTAACATGATGATGATGATGATGAAATTCATACTGAGAATTAGGCCACTTGTAAAACACTAAGCCACATACATTTCCACTTTACCCCACTAGTGGAAAAAGTGGAACAATTCGGAAAATCAAGGGTTACAAATATAATATTATACTTATTTATAAAAAGACAGAAACAAATATGCAAAGAAGAAAATTATAGATATAACACTTAATACTCTAATAGACATATTTACCAACAAATCGTTTTTTTTTTTTGTAAACACTTGTGTAAGTGGAAAAGGTTGGTCAATGCTTTTTTCTTCTCTATATAAGAAGACTCCTGTACCCAGCAAAAGGGGATAACATTATAGATCAGTATCATTATTGCATCATAATGCATGACCACATCAAAGCCCTATTTTCATTCTTTGGCTGTGTGATCTTTAAGAGCTTGCACATTTACATTATACTTAAGCCAGATTTGCACAAAAACTGTTTCATATAAATACAAACCTTATTTTTATGCAGTTTAGGTTTATATTCCTGTAAGCAATTAAGCACTTTAAACAAATATGATCATTAAAAGCAACAAAAACAATCTAACATGTATTTTGAAAAACTTTTTAACTAACCAACTCCTTGACAATTCAAAGGCCTCTGTAAATGGTACAATTGAAATAAAGGGTTTGACTTTATAAAAATAAGGTTCATATTTGCATAGTTTACATAGCTTAAGAGTAAAGACTTAAGCCTTAAAGACCTCAGAGGCCATAGAAACAACAATACCAATAAAAATCAATTCAAATAATGATCTCGAATAATATCTTAGCTTAAATAATATTTAAATTCTAGCCATCTGCCATTATAACTTTCAAATCTGTGCTTGTGCCTTTATCATCATGCATAACACGAGTGTTATGCACACAATCATTGTTCTGCTTGGACCTCGCGAGGCGAAGGCTACTTTCAGTTTTCATATTATAGAAAAATCATTTAAAAGTGGCAAAACCGGTCATTGCACTTTCCTTAATCTTTTTAACTCCTTGTCTCTTCGTATTTCCTGAAAAAAACTATTTAAACATTTTTATTTGTAAAATATATTTACGGATGTCGATTAATAAGGACGTAAACGATCATTGGATTTGTTTTTGAAATAAAGAACGTTAGAATGCCCGCTATTGTCGCATTAAAATGATTTTTTCTATATTTGTCTCTATTTATTCCCGTACCATTTCATCTAATCCATGCCTAGCATCTATTCCATCACCAAAATGCGCATACTTAAATACTCTAGCAAACTACGATTAAAAAATCCTTAAAAGCAGACGATTTGTACATTTTAAGATCTAATATAAACTTCACATGTAAGTCACAAACCCAATACTGTTATAAACTATTATTATAAACATTTAATGAGATTATTTTCAACAATATTATGAAACAATAACTATTAAGGTTGCAGCGCACATTTCACACCCAAGAAGCTTTTATAATATACGTAATGCTACCACTTCACATGGCGTATTTGTACAAATATTCGCCTTACTTGGATAATACAAAATATACTTTATTTCAATAACGATAGGGTACACTTTGTATTATCCAAGTAAGGCGAATATTTGCACAAATACGCCATGTGAAGTGGTAGCATAAAAAGAACACGTACGTAAGTCTGGTAAAGATAATAGAAAGAGACGGCAATACCTCCCGCGAAAGAGACAAGCAGTTTCAAGGTCTATAAAGCGTCTTACTGACCATCCTTCTTGCTGTACGTCCCGCCAAGGTCGCCATGTTTGCATGGCGACCTTGGCGGGAGTACCGTGAAAAAAAAAACAATTAATAATAATTATTGACGTACAGCAAGCTTATTCACGGTCGTTTTGCATCGTGCATCGTGCATGACCTTGGCGGGACGTACAGCAAGAAGGATGGTGCGTAAAGCGTCTAAAAGGGTTTCACTAGACTTTTTGTGTATGTGTACTGTCCACTTTTATTATTAGCTTCTTGGTCACACCCCACACACTTTCATTGGCCAATATGACGAAGCATTGCTACTAAATATAAAATGTGACCAATGAGCATGTCACATTGGCGTCGCGTGGAGTAGTGTGTTTTAAGTTTGTCCGCGGTTTGAGGCTCCTGTCCCACCAATAACGATTAGCGAGAAACCAATTTGTAGTTGTGATAGTTTTATCGCTAGGCTAGAAGTGTGATAATGCGGCGGCGATTACTCGCACTTCTCGCTCGGCCACCACCGCTGGTATGCTTGCATTCTAAGCAAATCTCTCAGCAGGTGTTCTAACTAACCAAGCGAGCATCGCTGAGCCAGTTTTTTCTTTGCTAGCTTTTATTGCTGCACAAACTTGTGGAGAGAGAGTTCTCGCCGGCAGGGTGAACAGTAAACAATCAACTGTTAATATTTGTATCTGTTTTAGTGACATGGAATCCATGTTTTTTATCAAAATAATAGACGATAGCTTATTGCTTCCTCGTCAGCAGTGAGATAGATGCCCCAAACTTATCTGTAGCTGTTATTTATAAACACTATTCAACACGTATTAATTCTACATCAAATATCAAGGTAGCATTTGGTGGGATGACTCCGGGATGACCTCTAGATCCATATGCAAAGTCCGGAGAGCAGATTAACTTTGAGCGCTCACCAACAGACATCTGGAAATGGAAATAACATTTACAATATTAATAGGTACTTTCGCTTCAATTTATTTTACAAATATTGTAATAAAAAAATTAAGGGGGTCTAGATTTATTTAACTAACTAACAAACTATGTGTGTGATTCTAAAGTTGAGAAGTTAGAGAGCTCGAAATTAAACAAAAATAACTAAAAGGAATAAGGTTCGGGCGCCAGAGCTCACTAATTAAAAAAAAAAAACAAAGGTAATCCGGGATAGCTAATAGGTAAAGGACAGGACTTCTAATGTAGGTCGGAGATTTCTGAAATTAAGCTGCAATATCTTTAACAATAGCTCATTTATTTCTAACACCGCAGGCCTGGTGAGCACAACACAAGAAAGCCCCTTTCTTTTGAAGGGCAAGTTGTTTTATAACTATTAAATGCTATAACTAGAGTTTATGTTTAAGTTGTCAGTATTGCACGTTTTTAAGTGGAAACTACGAGAAAGAATTTAAGTTAACATACCACAGGCTTCGAGAAAAACTTATTTAAATTAAACCTGATTGGAGACACGAGGTGAAGCGCATCAGCTCATCCATGATGAAGTTAAATTTTAAGATAAAAAAAAATCCAAAATATAAGTAAGAACGCCTTTGGGGCTGAAAACAAAACGATTTCCTTAGTTAGATAAACCCACGCGTCGAGCAAAATGGCGACGAGATAAATCGGGAATTGTAAATTACTCACCGATCTTAACGAAAACTAAAACAATGCCAATCACTCGTGCTATGGGCACACTCAATACGCGATGGCGATATAGGAGCTGAAACAATGGAAAATCGACGAGGGTTAGGACACATGACCTCAAGTTTATTGTCAGGTCATGGCGAGGAAAATTCAACCAGCAAAATACTCACGATTTCCCAAAATATTACCGTTGCACGGCTGCTGACATCACTACCAAGTGGTTCCAGCCAGGGGTGGACCCTTGAAATATTCCAATCTAATGATTGGCACGGAATAGAATTTTATTCGTGCATCATCTTGGTGACTTCGGTCGGAAAGTGCAGGCTACATATCCCAAACCGGAAACGTCAAAATAATCTGACAGCCGGGGAAATAAGGTCCAACTGTCAAACTGATGGTCTATGGTTTTATCGATTACTCTACTAAATCCTAGCCAATCTATCAAATATCTAAAGTGTGTGTAGTCGGCGTTATCGAAAACTTCCAAAAAATGACGAGAGAGGTCGACACTATGTAGCGAGTAGAAAATACTCGTTACATTACATCCCTCCCCGAAAAATAAAAGAAAGGAACTTTCTTTTATTAGAAAGAAACATCGAAAAACGAAGTGAACAAAAAATTCAAAAACAAAAAACTATCATAGTGCAGTTAGGCGTCATGGCCACTGACTAAAACTTCGGTACTACAACCGATCAACAAAGCCAAACAACAAGCAAATCCAAATTCAGTTAAACCCGAGGGCCGCTGACTAAAACTCTAACAAGACTAAACACTAAACAAATCTAAATTCAGTTAAGCACGAGAGCCGCTGACTAAATCTTGAACAAAACTTCTAAACATTAAACACTAACTTTGAGTACAGTTAAGCGCTATGGCTACTGACTAACTTTACACTAATTTACTAAACTATCCTACACCTCTTAAGTTCAGTTAAGCACTATCGCCACTGACTAGCTTCAGCCAACCTACTAAACTAAACCACACCCCTTAAGTTCAGTTAAGCACTATCGCCACTGACTAACTCTACGCATCTCTACCAACTAATCTGGAGTGCAGGTAGGCACTATCGCCGCTGACTATCCTCAACTAACCTACAGTTCAGCTTTGAGTACAGTTAGGCACCATAGCCTCTGTCTATCTCAGCAACAACCAATTAAAATTAACAATACCTAAACAAAAATTCTAGATAGAGTTGAAGGACTCTACCTAAAAGTATAGATTCCGATCAATAAAGTCAGACAGAGTTGAAGGGCTCTATCTAAAAATATTGATTCCCAACAAAAAGGTTAGATAGAGTTGAAGGGCTCTATCTAAAAAGGTTGGATAGAGCTGAAGGGCTCTATCCAAAAATATTGTCACAGCAATAACCTGTAACAAGCAAAAACCATATTGTGATCGGCGCTACACCACCGAACTTCCGAGCACAATAGTAAAAAGGTATGACGAAAGTCAAAATTCCACCTTGTGACTGGCACAACAATGACCAACACAAGGGCAAAAGGGCAAATGTAAGCTGTGATTGGCTCTACTCTACCAACCTTCCAAGCACAGACAAACAAACAAAATATATTGGATTACCGAAGGGGAAAATCACAATACCTAAAGGCGAAAGCCAAGATGAAATCGAGGTCAAAAATTACACCAAGATCCAAAAACAAAGTACATTCTTTAACAAAAGTTTCAGAATGACCGCAAAAACAAGGTAGGACGCTCTATAACAAAAGTTACAGAATGACCTCAAAAGCAAAATCCGGTATGAACGCGTTACTAACAAAGTCAAATCCAAGTCTAGTATCGAAGAAATATCTAGACAAAAAACAACACTGTCAACAAACAGTAAAAAAATAGAATTAAAATCAATAACTATTTAAAACTATGAGAGAAATAGAATGATTCTAATCTACAAAAAAGAAAGATTACAAAAAACTTGAAATGAAATTTAAGTTTTTTAAATCTTTTTAGGTAATAAAAACCCAAAGTGTAAGGTTGTATAGGCTCTTTCTTTTTCAAAAAAATGATTACCTTTAAAAAAGAAAGAAAGAAAAGATATAAGATCCCATACAATCTCAACAAACAAACAAGATAAGATCCTTTGATGTGTAAAATGTATAGTGTAAAGAGTAGGTATTTCTAAATTAACCAAAATGACCTAAGTTTATTTTAATAAGAATTGACTTGGAATCTAATAAATTGTGTTGAAGTTACCTAACATAATAATAACCTTCAGATGGTCATAACCTTTCATTCATCATTCTAACAAAGACCAACCTTCACACAAAAATACTCAATACCAAAACCAAACCTATGAATTCCCCAAAATTTTAAAATTTAATTATATCCTTTACATGATAACGACCCACGGAACCCTTATTTAAATCTTTCAAAACATAAACGTTATCAGAAACTTTTTCAGTTATTTCACACTTTAAAAACTTAGGTGCAAGCTTAGCCGAAAAATAAGCAGGTGCATGAGATTGAACAAAACTTCTTCTCCACACAACATCACCCACATCAAAAGAAATGACTTTCCGACCCTTATTATAATAAGCGGCATTTCGCTTATACCCTTTTAACAAATAAGCTTGAACTTTAACAAAAATATCACTAAGTGAATTAAGAGAAACTGCATAGGAGTTCCTATTTGAAACCTCTAGTTGAGATAAATTATCAACAGAGTTACTAAAATGATGTAAGGAAGCATCTAAAACAAGTTCCCTACCAAACATAAGAAAATTAGGTGTAAATTCTGTAGCAAGATTTACACTATTATTTAAAGCTAATTGAACATTGGGCAAAAAACTTGACCAAGTCCTATGATCGTCTTTAACAAAACACGATATGCAAGTTTCGACTGTTTTATTATATCTCTCAACAGGATTATTTTGAGGCGTGTACAATGTGTTATAAAATATTTTAGTTATATTAAAACCTTTCAAGAATTCTACAAAATGTTTTGAAGTAAATTGAGTTCCATTGTCACAAACTACTATTTTTGGACAACCAAATTTAAGAAATATTTCTTTTTCAAAATGTTTACAAATTACTCTAGTGGTGGCATTAATCATTGGAAAGAACCAGCAGTATTTAGTAAAAACATCTACAACTGAAAGTATGTATTTATGACCAGAATAAGTTTTAGGTAAAATACCTATTATATCTACCGAAAGCATGAGCATGGGGCGATCAACCTTTTTAGGATTAATCATCGTACCAAAAGGAGGAGAAGTAGTATGTTTGTAAGCTTTACAAGTATCACAAGACAAAATGTATTGGTGAACATCATTAAACATACCTTTCCAAAAATAATGTTGTTTTAATTTCTTTAAAGTTTTATGAATACCTAAATGACCTGAATTTACATCATCATGATTTGACCTAATAGTATCTAAGATATTCTCTTTAGGAATAACTATCTTCCAGTCCAAAAGACTATGAGGGTTAAATTTATTTTTACAATATTTATACAAAGTGTTATTTTCGACTCTAAAATTCTTATACTTTCTAGGAGATTTCTGGCATTGAATAAATATTTTTCTATACCAAGGATCAATAATATCATCATCAGGGGAGACTAAATTATCCTGAGTGGTTATAGCGGTGACTTCTATACGAGATAAAGCATCTGGAACTAAATGTAATGAACCTTTTTTATGAATAATATCAAAAGTAAATTGAGAAATTCTAGCAGCCCAACGAGCTAAGCGTCCACTAGGATTATTGAGACCTAGGAGCCATTTCAAACAAGCGTGGTCAGTAATAACGGTAAACTTCATTCCTTCAATATAAGGTCTAAAATGTTCTATGGAATCTAAAATAGCTAATAATTCACGTTCTGTGGTACTATAATTTCTTTCACATTTATTAAGCGATCTAGAATAAAAAGCAATGGGATGTTGATCACCATTATCATCTTCTTGACTCAAAACACTACCTATGCCCACAGAGCTGGCATCACAATGCAAAAAGAAAGGTTTTTCAAAATTAGGACATTGCAAAACTGGGGAAGTTATTAAAGAATGTTTTAATTCTTGAAATGCATTTTCAGCTTCGTCATTCCAAGTAAGTGACTTTTTAGAATTTTTACTACCTGCTGTCAGTTTAGTTAAAGGAGAAGCAATATCAGCAAATTTACAAATGAATCTACGATAATAAGAACATAAACCAAGGAAACTGCGAAGTTGTTTTACCGTTTCTGGGCGTGGGAAATTTTCTATTGTCTCTAATTTAGAAGGATCAGTATGTAAACCATTACTGTCAACAATGAAACCAAGATAGCGAAGTCTGTCCTTGCAAAAATTACACTTTTTTAAATTTACAGTTAAACCTGCCTCTTTTAATATACTATGAATTTTATGCAACTGTGCTATATGGCTATTAAAATCAGAATTAATACAAATTAAGTCATCTAAATAACAGAATACAGAATTATCATACTCTGGACCAAAAAGTTTATCTACTAGTCTCTGCAACTCAGCTGGTGCATTTGTGAGACCAAATGGCATGCGAACAAATTCGTACAGACCTTTTCCAGGTACTACAAAAGCAGTTTTTTCGCGGGAGGATTTTTCAAGTGCAATTTGCAAAAATGCCTTAGAAAGATCTATAGTACTAATATATCTAGCACCTCTAAGGTTGTCTAATATTCTAGAAGTATAAGGAAGGGGATAAGAATCTTTAATAGTAACAGAATTTAAACGTCTTGAATCTAAACACAATCTAGTACCTCCATCTTTCTTTTCTACCGCCAATACGGGTGAACACCAAGGAGACTTAGAGGGTTGAATAATACCTTCTCCTAATAAAACTTCTACTTCATCAAAAAGTTCCTTTTGCTTAGCAGGACTCAGAGGCCAATATCTCTGTTTAAAAGGTTCACTAGTAACGTTAATTTTATGTTCAACCAAATGAGTAAGACCTAAACCTCTTTTCTCATAAGAAATATCTTCAAACAAAGCAATAATATTATCTAATTTTTGTTTCTCAGAAGGAGAAAGTTCAGAAATAGAGGTAATTGAACAAACTTGTTTATTATTTTCTGGAACAAGTATAATGTTCTTCCACAATTCTTCAGCTAAATGAAATTTAATCCAAAAGTCAAAACCTAAAATAATTAATGGATCAAAAGAAGGAATAATTAAAAACTCTACGGATTTAGTTATATTATCACAAGTTACTGGCAAATCCATGGCACCAATAATTCTCCGGGCGGGGCCATCCGCAGTGCAAGCAGCGCCACTAATAGGTCTAATTTTATAACCCAACTGTAAAAATCGTTCATGTGTATTTGAGCCTAAAATGCATTTATCGGAACCACTGTCCAACAAACCTGAAAAAATTTGACTACCAACAAAAAAAGTTAAAAATGGTCTAGCATCATTCTGTTTTGTAAATAGAATAGGAGCCGAACGATAAATATTAAAAAAGGTTTTTAAATAATCTAACCAGTTGGAAAATTCTTTGTCACGGGCAACATCATCAGGCTTGTGACTTCTAACAATTTTTTCACACATCGAGACGCTCGAAGTTTTATCAAAAACGTGGGCTCGATGCTGCCTAATCAGTTTTTTGACTCTTGCGAGTTTTTAGTATCCAAATTACAAACGTCACAAGTCTTAGAAGTGACCCCAGCTTTATGACACTTAAAACAAACAACACCTGGAATAGACTTGCAATTTTTATATAAATGTCCAGGTTTTTTGCATTTTAAACAAACTAAATCATTAGAAACGGCATTAGATTTAACAGAAGGTTTAAGGGATTCTTTAAAAGGTTTTCTATTGACAACAACTTCTAAATCTTTTGCAAGTTCTAGAAATTGTTCGATTGAATCTATTTGTCTACGAAACAAAAAGGGTGTGTAAATTGGTAACATATTTTGTTGTATCACGTTAACTAAAGTGTAGTCAAATAAAGGTACTGAAAGACGACTAGCCATGTCATAAATTTCCGTAATGAAATCAGGAAGCGACTCAGACTGTTTCTGTTTCCTTGTGCGGAGCTCATTTTCTAAAAAGTGATCAAAATTAGGTTTATCAAAGCGCTTTAAAAGTGCAAGCTTAAGTTCATGCCAAGAAGAAATACGAATTCGAACAGATCTAAACCATTTGAGTGCAGTACCATTAAGCAAATCTGTAAAAGAACCAACCAGCAAATTTTCGTTGTAATTTCTATAAAGAAAATATTCTTCAACTTGTGTAATAAAATCACGAACACAAGTTCTACCATCATAAATTATTTTGCTATGTTTCAAATCAGGCAGTTTAGTAAGAGGAGGAAAGTTTTTACGAATGTTTTCGTTAACAAGCGCATTCAAGGAGTTAAAAGAAGGCAAAGCTCGAGCTGTAAAATCCGAAGACGAATGTGCGATTCCAGATTCAAAAGGATTGCCAACATCGGTGGCATTAACCATCTCGTGACCCATCTCAACAACATTAGCATCAGCAGCAGTACAAGCTTCGACCTCAACCGAATCCTGAGGCGGTGGAAACTGAACTCCCTTGTCCTCCATGACTAACGAGTAACAAGGCAAATAGCAATGAAAAGCAAGGACTAAACCTTAAAGGATTTCAAAATAAATCAAAGTTTGAAAAATAAAATTAAAGTTTGAGGTTATGTATCAAAATCAATGTGGTATTTCCATGAAAAATTGCTAAGTTATTTAACGTTAAAAAGTGCAATAATAACTCACAAAACGGCTTAAAATTAAATAAACTAGGTGCACAATAATGTACTTAATGTTTAAATTTAATTATTAACATAAAAAGTTAACTTAGATATGAATTATATCACTGTATGAGATTTAACAATAACACGGTCTACACTTAACAATTGTTGGTTTTGCTAAGGAAAAAACATGTTAAAAACACAAGAAAATAAACAAATTATCCAATGTAAAACTAAAACATTGTTTGCAAAATACAATACCAAACTAAGTTACAACTTATGAGTCTAATTATTCAAAGTTTATAAACTAGATCAATTACAATGTAAAAACAATATGAAATACAATATGAAAACTAAATATTGTAAACAATAGACTCATTAGTTAAAATATAAATGAATTTAGTGTGCAATACTGACTGTACTCACCGTACAAACCTTGCTTCAGTCCCTGTTCGGGCGCCAATTGTAATAAAAAAATTAAGGGGGTCTAGATTTATTTAACTAACTAACAAACTATGTGTGTGATTCTAAAGTTGAGAAGTTAGAGAGCTCGAAATTAAACAAAAATAACTAAAAGGAATAAGGTTCGGGCGCCAGAGCTCACTAATTAAAAAAAAAAAACAAAGGTAATCCGGGATAGCTAATAGGTAAAGGACAGGACTTCTAATCTAGGTCGGAGATTTCTGAAATTAAGCTGCAATATCTTTAACAATAGCTCATTTATTTCTAACACCGCAGGCCTGGTGAGCACAACACAAGAAAGCCCCTTTCTTTTGAAGGGCAAGTTGTTTTATAACTATTAAATGCTATAACTAGAGTTTATGTTTAAGTTGTCAGTATTGCACGTTTTTAAGTGGAAACTACGAGAAAGAATTTAAGTTAACATACCACAGGCTTCGAGAAAAACTTATTTAAATTAAACCTGATTGGAGACACGAGGTGAAGCGCATCAGCTCATCCATGATGAAGTTAAATTTTAAGATAAAAAAAATCCAAAATATAAGTAAGAACGCCTTTGGGGCTGAAAACAAAACGATTTCCTTAGTTAGATAAACCCACGCGTCGAGCAAAATGGCGACGAGATAAATCGGGAATTGTAAATTACTCACCGATCTTAACGAAAACTAAAACAATGCCAATCACTCGTGCTATGGGCACACTCAATACGCGATGGCGATATAGGAGCTGAAACAATGGAAAATCGACGAGGGTTAGGACACATGACCTCAAGTTTATTGTCAGGTCATGGCGAGGAAAATTCAACCAGCAAAATACTCACGATTTCCCAAAATATTACCGTTGCACGGCTGCTGACATCACTACCAAGTGGTTCCAGCCAGGGGTGGACCCTTGAAATATTCCAATCTAATGATTGGCACGGAATAGAATTTTATTCGTGCATCATCTTGGTGACTTCGGTCGGAAAGTGCAGGCTACATATCCCAAACCGGAAACGTCAAAATAATCTGACAGCCGGGGAAATAAGGTCCAACTGTCAAACTGATGGTCTATGGTTTTATCGATTACTCTACTAAATCCTAGCCAATCTATCAAATATCTAAAGTGTGTGTAGTCGGCGTTATCGAAAACTTCCAAAAAATGACGAGAGAGGTCGACACTATGTAGCGAGTAGAAAATACTCGTTACAATATATACTCCGTTTACAATAAGACTAGACATTTACATAAACCTTTTTTACAGTCCCTTCAACAGATTTTGACTTCTATTCCGTAGGCTTAAGGATGACATGAGAGGCAAAAAAGTGGTTACAATAACAACTGTTTTTTTGCAATTACCATTTGCCATGCCACCAATGTAATATAAGTCAAAATCTGTTAAACGGACTGTAAAAAAGGTATGTGTATATGTCTAATCTTAATGTGAACGGAGTATAGTTACAACATAAAATATATCCAATCAGACTCAGTAATAGTGAAGCTACGTATCAGTGAAAGATTTTTAAATAATGGATCAGTCTGTTCTTCCAGAGATTACCTTTTACCTAATTAAAATTTTAGTGTAGTTTAGATTCACATTTAAAGCGGGTATTGGAGGACAGTTGTTATTTCTGTATATCAACCAACATAGTAACGCCTCTAACATGACCCACAGACCTTTACTTATAAGAACATAATTACGAATGGCATGCAGTGAGACTATACACCATGCAAGTTTCAGAATAGCACAATTACGATGGGCATCAAGAACAACACTGATTTTAACATAAAGGTTGTGCTTACCCTACAAATACCCTGATCCCACCCTTGTATAACATCACCTCGCCCAAGAGTAAACTTAAACGGTTGTCCTCTATCTCTTGAAGAATCAAACTTCGTGCCATTTTGTAACGTTCCTGTATAGTGAACCACTACAGTTTGACCAGGCTTCGGGAATGTAGTACCTATAAATAAATCATTACAAAAGTAAATCTTTGAGGTTATAACGAAGGATGGATGTGATTACTTAATAAATTACGTACTGTCGCCAGGTGTTATAATTTCTATTTCTACTCCCATGTTCGCTTAGAATAATTTTGATCCAGAAAATGTGGCGAAGATTGTAATTTTATTATAAATAAAATTGAATGTAAAAAATAATAACACAGTCGCGTAAACGTCAAATGACGAATCGTAAACGTCATTGTCACAATTCCGATTGATGTTTATTTTCTATTGATGTACCCATATTTTTGTGTTGGTTGGGTGAAAGGTTTGTCCCAGGGTAGGTAGGGTAGTACTGTAGTAGGTACGCATATGGATACAAATCCGCGGTACCGCATTTTCTCTTTAAAAGTTACATTATTTTAAAAGAATATTCAACAAATCCTTTAAAATGATCCAATCCTTTATTATCGAGAACGCCGAGAATATGTAACCAATGTAAACCAAAATGTCTATGGTTTGCCTCATTAACCAATCAAAATTCACCAGTTTATAAACAAGCGAAATGTCATGTCAGTCGCCAAGTCGCAACAGAAAACAGTTGAAATTGAATTTTGCGGTGAAAATATAAGTTCTTAAGTTTTTTAGTCTTTTTTTCAGTAATATTATAACATATTTCGACGTGAATTTTGGTCATCGTATAAATTTGCTGTTGTAATTCACGTCAACACGATTTTTTTAACTATCCTGTAACTCAATCACGTATGGTATGGACATGGAAGTCGACGGTTGCGAAAATTTCAACAATCCATCTGATAGCGGAAAGTTTTCCGCTTTGAAAACATTTGTGACCGCTGCTCGCGAATTCGAAGCAACACACAGTGAATCTGCTGTGAATTTGATGACACGAAATCTTGGGGTAAGTTTGATTCTTTGTTTACGTTCTACTGTCTTAGAATTACCACATTATAGCCCGTAGTATAAACTTGAAGACTCTCTTACCCAAAGGAAGCGTTTCTTAACTTGCCATGAACTTATTTCAATAACACAGCTTTGATCTCTTTGTTTACAGCTTATAGCCTCATCATGCGACCTCTCAATATTTTCGCCTGGTCGTTCCGAAGTTTGCGCGTTCTTCAGCTCGCTGTGGCGCGTGATGTGTGACGGACGTGGTCCACACTGGGCTGGCGTGGCTGTGCTGGCAAGGGCCGCTATTGAGCCCAGTGCTAGACATGCTCTCACTCATACTTACAAGTAAGTCTCGTTCTTAATTATTTTTAATTTATTTGCTATCAAGATATTGTTTGCCCGAGTTACTAATTGCGAAATTACCAACATCCACAGAACATACTATCACGATTATGAAGAGGTTTCAATATTGACTGACAGCATTGTCACAAATTATATGCCCCACACTTTACTCATGGGGTACATGTACGGCCAGCCATGTAAATGTCACTTGGTGTTAGTGAAAATGGGCATTAATACAGATGACCCACTGACCATTAATACTATAAAATAATTACTTTGAACAGTTAACAAAAGTTTATTTATTTATTATTTAAAAAGCTTAAAGTCTAAAATCTTGGTTAATAACAAATTCAATTCAATCAATCAATCAATCAATTCAATCAATCAACAACCAATCAATCAATCAATCAACAACACCAACAACAACATCATCAATCAATCAACAACAACACACAACCAATCATCATCATTCAATTCTTGGTTATTAACCAAGATTTTAGACTGACTGACAGATAGGAACTAAAAGACTAGAGTAGGTACTAGACCAATGATTATGTACTTTACTTATACAATATTTGGATAACACTATTGGTGCAGTGCCTTAGCAATTGGGTGTTGCACTGCATGTTGCGGGTTTGATTCCCACGTGGAATAAATATTTTGTATAACCTACAGGTAGTTCTAGGTGTGGCTGTTTATGTACATGAGTTTATATGTTTGTAAACACACAGATGATACGGGTGAAATTCCTAAAGTAGGAAGTTTAGAAAAAAAATACCATATTCATTGTTGTATTTTTCCCTTTAATCCCTTTGGTTTACGTTTTGGTATAGAGATGGCATACAATATATCTGTATAAGTTACTTTAGTTAATAATTAATTGTTATAATTTTCAGGTTCATGCCAATCCTGGCTCGATTATTATCCGACTCGATATCAAATGACAAGAAAATTAAACTTCTCTCTGTTATGCAGGTAAGACATAATTATTAAGTTTCTGTAATAATAAATGGAAAGATAATGCTGGTTCCCATCTCCTATAAGCACAACATTAGTTTAGTTTCTTTTCTGAATACCACAAGTAGTCCTAATAGCCAAATACTCTAACGCTACTTTTTAGTTACATAGCATAGCATCTTAGCTGCTATGTCTCATACTGTCATATTTACTGTGACATAAAGTAATAGAGACAGCAAAAGACTTAACAATATCAAAGTCAAAAGTAAAAAAAGTCAAAGCCAAATCATTTATTTCAATTACACCATTATAAGGCACTTTTGAATGTTATATGAGAAAAAGTTGATTCTAGTTGCCCCTTCCAAAAGGTAGTTTTGTATGGAGATGAGTGGGCAAGAAACTCAATACTTACACTTTTAAAAATGATGTTACCAATATTTGCATTTACAGGAATTATATAATATAATATGTGCATACAATGTGTGTTTGTGTTAAAATTGAGTAATGTTTGAGTATTAGGTAGGCGATAAGTGTTTGTGTATTAGGCACATAATTATAAAAAGTCCTGTACTTTATCTATGATAAATAAATGGAAAAACTCTTAGTTCCCCCTCTCCTATTCTCCATATTATATTTTCTTATACATATGTATTTTAATTAATTGCAGGAAATATCCTACGGCATCAAAATTAGTTGGCAAGAGTCCTACCTATCCAACCTAATGAAGCAACTGACAGAATGGATCACACAGCCAATGGTTGAGCCACAACATCGCACTATCGGTCACAAGTCTCTGACTGTATTGGTCAACGTGTGCTATGGGAACCTGCCAGCAATATATGCACTGATGCGGACTATTGATACTAAGGACTTCGTTGTACATCTTATTACTTTAAAGGTATGATGGTTTTGTGCCAAAGAAAAATTATACTTAACAAGTTTCTACCTGTGATTTTGTTAGCATGGAAGTCAGAATAGAAATACATGCATAAAGCAGGCTATCAGCAAATCATTCTAAAACAATTAAACTTAATGGCTAAAAATAATTTTGTTTTATGATTATCTAATGATGTATCTTGATGGCCCCGTGGTTAAGGCGCCCGACTCTCATGCATGAAGTTGTGGGTTCGCAACCGGACATGAGCAAGTACCAATGTGACTTTTATATAATATATAATAGAATACAAATCAATTTTATATATACTTTATAAGTTTATCTTAGACAATACTGACATCATCATCATCTTCTTAGTCTTTTCCCAACTATGTTGGGGTCGGTTTCCAATCTAACCAGATTCAGCTGAATAACCAGTGTTTTACATGGAGTGACTCCCTATCGGACCTCTACAACCCAGTTAGTGGGTAACACGATACCCCTTGGTAAGACTGGTTGTCAGACTTTCTGGCTTCTGACTACCCATAACGACTGCCAAAGATCTACGAATGACAGCCGGGACCAACGGCTTTACGTGCTTCCCGAGGCACGTAGGGAACTCGGTATGAATACTGACATCGGTGAAGGAAAATCGTGTGGTGATGATCTTGCTGTTTCAATTCTAGGAGGGTGGCTATGGAGGTGTGGAGGTATGTAGATTGCTCCTATGTTTGTCTGGAGCGACGAGAGGCGCTGCCGCGACCAGACAACCAGATGTGCATAGTTATCTGTGTTGTACTATGCGGACGTTTAACAAGGCCGTCAGGTAAGTGTTTTAAAGAAATTAAACTAAATAATAAAATTATCAGCACTACTTATAAATGTGTTTGTTACCTCATCCATCAGTGAAAAACACTGAACCGAATTAAATGACAATGCCCCTACCCTTGTAAAAACATTATGTAGGTACAACTTGACCTTCGAATTACAAATCATAACGACTTTTGAGTTACCCACACACACAAACATATCTTGACAGGCCGGTTCGCTTGTATGTAGTAGTAGTAGGACTAGAGAGTTGGGTGTGTGGCCATGTTATCAAGTGTAACCATATGTTTCAGTGAAGGAGATGCAACCCAACTGCTCCACGCGTACACGTTCGTCAACGATCTGTGTTCCGACAGCAACTTGCGGGGCTACGTGCTTACCTACCCGCATTTTGTCAATGCACTTGCCGATGCACTGAAGGTAAGAGGCGAGGAGTACAATTAAAATTAAAGTGCCTACATCACTATATATTATAAAACAAAGTCCCCCGCCGCGTCTGTCTGTCCCTATATATGCTTAGATCTTTAAAACTACTCAATTTCTTTTGATGTAGGTTTTTTTTGATAGATTGAGTGATTCAAGAGGAAGGTTTTAGTATATAATTTGTCAAGCGGGCGAAGCCGCGGGCATCGGCTAGTTTCAGGATAAAAGAGTGTCTGTGGAGTTTCTTGCTCGTTCTTCTCCACGGATATCGAGGGATATGGCATGGGGGCGTGGCACTTGTCGCCTGCATAAGGTCGATTTGATTGGAAGCTTGCGACAAATTAGTGGTGTGCAGCGTGTAGACATATAGATATCGATAATAATAAAATTGTTAGTTGTTCTTTTAAAAATGAACTATTTCATTATAAAGTATAAATAAAATAAATAAATAAAATAAAATAAAATAAGTAAATAAATAAATTTTAATTAATACAAATAAATAATAAAATAGAGACCGTTCCTAAGGTAGTTGTGCGGTGCGGGAGGGGTGTGGTGACGTGATGCGAGAGCTCACTGATACGTCAACTTGTAACAACTGTCACCCCTTCCCGCTATAGCTTCAACTTTCTTCGGCTTTGACTTTGGATACTGAAAAATAATAATAAAGGTCATAGCACGTCTCCGACGCAACAAACAATTTGCCATACAAATTAGACCTTTAAACCGTGTGTGTTAAAATAATTTTCATGATGACAAGATAAAAAGGTGAGTTTACGAGCGGCATGCTGATAGCTAAAAAAAAACTAAAAACACGCTTTTTATAGAAAACCAAACTAAAAAATAGAAAATAAATTTTTAATTATTTTATTTAAAAAAAAAGCGTGGGGTGCTTTTTAAGATAATATTATCAAAATGATAATCACTCTACTCATATCTGTCAATAAAATATTTATAACTATTGACACCATGCACCCCACGCTTTTTTTTAAAATAAAATAATTTATTAAAATTTATTTTCTTTTTTTTAGTTTGGTTTTCTATAAAAAGCGTGTTTTTGGTTTTTTTAAACTACATATTATTTATTTTTTACTTTTTAGTTTGGTTATATCTATATCTATAAATATTATGTGCATTTATTCTACCAGGGGCGCTTGTGCAGTACCTTCCTAGTATATAATAGCTGTTTTTTCGGCAACTAATTTTGAACGACTTATGTATTTTTTTTTTTGTTTTTTTTTTTTGTATATTTTTTATAATTTTATCAAATTAGTGTATTGTCATCGGTCCTCGATATATCTACAAAGTTTGAACGAAATCTGGCCGTTTAAAGTGGGTCAAAATCGCTCCCAAAGAAGTCGGTTACAAAGGTTACAAACAAACATACAGGTGAAGCTAATAAAAAGCTGGTAAAAAACCGGACAAGTGCGAGTCGGACTCGCCCACCGAGGGTTCCGTACATATTTGTAGGTACATATCCATACTTCTATACTAATCCATACCTACTTACTATCCATACTTTAATCTACTTAATATTAATATAAATGCGTTTTTTTGCGACATAAACGGCTGTATCTTTTTTTTACGTTAACATAGATGGTTGATTTTTTTACAGCATCAAGGGACTTGAGTATATGGTTTATTTGAACTCGATACCTCCACGCGTTCCCGAGATAAAGGGTCTTGACAGACAGACAGACAGACGGACAACAAAGTGATCCTATAAGGGTTCCGTTTTTTCCTTTTGAGGTACGGAACCCTAAAAATACGACTGACTTACTGTTGATTTATGACTTAAAACCCCATCTCATTTTTCATCGGGGGTTTAAAAATTTGGTTTTGTTTATTGTTAAATTGTTTATTGTTCAGGATGTGAAGGAGCTTTGTCAAGCGGCGCCAGATGATATGGGTGAACCAGAGAATGCTACCAACTGTCTTCGTAATGTGCTCAAATTTCTCACCGTTGTGGTTAGCTTAGGTATGTATAAATATCTATTCTATAATTTATTCACCAATAATTTCAAGTCGCAACTTCTCTTAAAAAAATACGATCTATGAATAGGGTATAACACCCATTTTTGGAAAGTGTCTCAATTAAATTGTGTAGTGCTAATATACCACCAAATAAAACACACAAAATTTTGATTCAATCGATAAGTGCCTTAAAAATGCATCTAAATTTTAAATTTTCAAATTGCGCGCGTAATTTGACGGAAACGCCTTGTAGTGGACGCCATATTGCTCTGCGGAAATGACGTCAGCTCGCTGTTTATCAAATGCGCTGATATTATAAATGATAATTGAATATAATTTTAATAATATTTTGTAATAGGTGTAATAATTAAAAAATTACGTTGGTTACGAAAATAATATAAGTACAAAGCCTTACGCCAATCGGTTGACTGACAGTTGACACAGCCGTACGGCGTAATAACATGGCGGCTACTTTTTCGTGGTGTTATAAAACAGATTAAAAGAACTGAAAACAGAGAATTTAATTTAAAAAAATATTTGGTTATTTTATGAACTAAAATAACATTTTCCGACTGCTTTTTGCTTAAACTATCTCAATAATATATTTATAGATTTTTTATCGTATTATAGAGTATAATACCCTATTACGAACGATTAATTATCAATATTAATTAAAATTAGATATTTAGTTGACGACACGGTTGACGCAGTGGTTGAGCCACGGAACAGATAAATAGAGTTGGAAAGGCCCTCGCTTCAATTTTGTTTTAAAACTAGTGTCGCCGTTTGACTCCCACTATTTTAATTTCTACACATACGCAATCCTATGTCTACAAATATTTTGCACACTACCAAATCACACACACATAAATCTCAGAGCAGCTATTCGTTTGCACACTAGCCCAAGTTCCCGTAGGCACTGGACACTCAAACACGCAAAAAAGGAATAAAATTTGACTTTTGATTGACTTTTGATTCGGTTCATAAAGTAATTCAGCACTTCTAATTATTTTTGGTGCTGCTGAAGATGTAGATCTATTGCATTGTAAAAACTGAATGCATATAGAATAGGGTATTTTACTCTTTACGAGAAAACATCTATAAATATGTTATTGAGACAGTTTAGGCATAAAGCAGTCGGAAAATGTAAGTTTTAGTTCATAAAATAACAAAACCAATTTTTAAATTCAATTCAAAGTTTTCAATATGTCTTACTAAAAATATACTATCATTAATTAAATATTGTATGATATTTCAAAAATAATCTTTGTCAAAGGTAAATGTAGTCGAAAATTCTATCAATTATTTTATTTAATACACATGGTCACCTCACTATCAATAGACAAGGCCGGCCAATCACGGCAAACCACGTAATCTCCATGGTTGAAGTGTAGAGGACGCAATGCATGCAGTACATTGCAAGCGGACTCGGTCATTGCGAAGATTAAGCAAGTACACATAGGGCAATGTATGTTTTTTGTAATATAATGCAATAATGTTATCTATATTTGGAATTTCATAGTCATCATTACATTTTTATGTTTTTTACAAATAATATTGTAATTAAATGTTATTTTCCACTTACCGATGGAAAGATATACCTCCTCGCTCTATACTTGAAGTCTGACTTTTGGTCTTGCAAGTTATAATTGCACAAGAAGGCATTTTAATGCTGAGATCGGTTCTCCGAAGTTGTCCGAAGCACACTAAACGCGGTGTACGAATGAATCGGTCGAGTTATGAGAGTCGAATCATAATTGTGGCGCGCTTGCCACGCCCACATTACCATTCCAACTCTATTTATCTGTTCCGTGGGTTGAGCGATTGGCTGGGCTGATGCGCTGCGTGTCTTGGGTTGTACAAATAGTAATTTGTATATATCAAAGCAACTTAGTAAATTGAGTTGGAAAATACATCACATCAGCATATTGCTGTGCAAAATCTATGGAGGTATTAAATTTTCCCAGCTCATTAAATGTATGATTGGTAGTGGCTAGGCTACACCCATTCTAAATACTCATTTTACACTCAACATTTCTTTATGTAGTTTGGTTGGTGTTCACTTATAATTTATGTTGCAAAAAATGGGAAATTGTTTCTCATATCAACATACAATTGAAGACATGAGTGGATGAAGGTGATATGTCACAAAATTCTAATTTCGAGCAAATTGAGTTCAAAGTTTCGCATAAACATTTTAAGATATCTCAAAATGCTTTAAGTGTATTTATCCAATTAAGGTGTCCAGCGGCGCCAACCGCTTAATATTTTTGTAATAGGAGAGAAATTAAAGAAAAAAATGTATTTTTAGTACTTTATTTAAAAAAAAACTGAACATAACCCCTTCTTCCGCAAATAAAATTTTAATCAACTAGAGAAAATGAAGTCTGAAAGAGACAAGTGTCATAAGAAATTAAATAATGAAAACAAAAAACGAACGAAAATCACTCCAAGAATGGACTAAAAATACTTAATATCGATATTCTGGTTTAACAAATTTCAATTGGTCCTTAATATGCAGCTTTTTTTATTAACTGACACAGTACCTACCATATTTTCCGTCCACATGTTGCACCTCAAAATTTGGATTAACTAGACCCCTTTTTTTAAATGTTCCTTCTGGAACGGTGTCATTTCGTCGCATGATTGTTTGTATAAATATGAACCGTATTCATAAATTCTGATCCATTTCACGCCATCCCTAAACTAATTTTTCGATTATTGGTAACAACATTGGTTCCACTGGTAGATGGTTGAGCAATGTCTAGGTCATGTTGATTATCACTGTCAGCATTTTTTCGGATATAACAGTATTTTCCTGAAGTCTACTGGTAGTTGGATGAGCAAGTTCTAGATCTTGTTGATTAACTATGTCACCGATCTCACTAGAGTTTTGAGAAGTGGAGGAGCTTGGAGAGCTTTCCGGTACGAAAACATCATCACTTCCCGAAGAGATTTTTTTATCGTTTTCATCAGTAATAGTTACATTATCAAGAACAGTACAGATTTTTTAATTTCGCAAAGGAAGTTTGGATATGTTTATTAGTTGAAATTGAGAATTTTCTATTATATCTGGATCTCCGACGACTAATGGGCTTATGGGCTTATCACACGCACAAGCTTTACCATAGTTTGGCCTGCGCAAGCTTCTCGCGCGAAAAACCTGCACACTTCGTGTCTTACCACAGAACGCGCAAGCCACATTCTTGTCGAAATTCTTGGCGTGGAAAAAATGTTTCCCAATGAAGAAACATTTCTTATGCTATTATTTTTCAAGTAAAAAGACAATGCAAAAGTCAAAACGTAAGCGATCAAAGTGGAAAAAAATGGCTGTTGAATAGACAAATTCATACTCATATAAATCTACTTAAGGATTTAAGAGATGATTCAAATGATTTTCGTGATTATATTATATTATTATTATTTTCGACGAGCGCGTGCCTCGACCTCGACTGAGGCTGTAACACTGAACTCCCAACCACACGCACAGACAAGTACGCGCTGGTCGGGCTTGCGCAGGCAAAATTTCAAGCAAGTCGAAACTGTGATGAAGCTTGTGCGTATAGTAAGCCCATTAAGCAGAGAGATAACTTGTATGCATGTAGAAATGAAAAATTAACAGTGCAGAAAGAATATAGATGAATAAATATTCTATTCATCTTTTCTGTAATAGCGTGCTATAAGGTCATGCTCAACAACCCATCATGACCCAACGAAAGCCTCTGTAAAAACGGAACGGAATGGTGACGCCGTTTTGTGAATGAAAGTGATATGTCCAGCACATAACACCTTCATTCGCTAAAAACGCACAGCAATGCTACATAGCTCCTTCATCCACTGCAGAAAAGTAAACTTTATACTTTTTTGGCTTCTTTAAAATTGTTAAGTGCCCATACCACATTCATCCAATCTTGATTTTAAAAAACTGTGTTCATAACACCTTCATCAAGTAGTGAATTACTTAAATAGTCACAAACGTGGTTGTTTTAAGGTTCAAAATTGTTTGTATGCACATAACACCATCATTCATGCATAAAACAACAAAAATCCGAAAATGCGACATATCACCATCCATTCATGTCTTCAATTCTTTGTTTGCAGATTTATACGCATTGCGTTGTCACCATGGCGATCTGGTCTGTCTTTGTATGAAAGCAAGTCGCTTATGTCTGCCGGAGTCGCTTGAGCTGTTTGCCGCTATCGTATCACAATATAGAGGTAGGTACATATTTTTTTAATACTAACTGACCCTACAGACATTGTTCTGTCCCTATCTACTTACTTACCTACGTAATTACCTACCTACCTACCCAATCTATCTACTTACTTACTTACCTACCTACCTACCTACTTACTTACCAACCTACCAACCAACTTACCTAACTATATACCTACCTATCAGTGGCGTGCCTTCCATAGAAGCCTATAAGCCGGGCTTGTAACCCATAATGCGAGACGATAAATATATTGAAAGTACAAATCTCTAAGTAGGTATCGAATCTCATAAGAATTGACAACAATAAACATTTTAAATTCCGCGCGTAATCCAGCGCGCGTGACAGTTGATGCTACTCGATCGTATATTGGCCGCATTCATTCATTCATTCACTTCGCAACGTAACAGTCTTGCCGTGTGACTGAGCGTATATTGCTATCTCGGTCGCACTCATCGGCTTCTTATGTGACTTTTGAGATTTGATAGTTTTGCCTACAAATTGTTTTATTACTCTTCGCACACCGGCCGCCGATTGTGGCGAAAATGTATAAACAGAAAAGCCGGGATTATGTATCTATGTGTGCGTGAGATGGTGCAATAGATGATCAATGTTTGTTTACGAGTGAAATTTGTTTGTGTGGCGCGAAGTTGCGTATTTCGATAAAGTGATAGGTACCTACATTTTCAAATTAGTTCAAATTTTGTTTTGAACTGTAAGTTGTCGTTTGTTGTTACTTTAAATATATTGACGACACGGTTGACGCAGTGGCTGAGCGATCGACTGCTGCGCAGCGTGTTGCGGGTTCGATTCCCGCCCAGGGTAAACATTTGTGTGATGAGCACTTGTGTTTGCCTTGTGTCTGGGTGTTGTTTATCTATATATGTATGTATTTACATTAAAAAAAAAAAAGTATTTGTGTATGTATATCAGCTGTCTGACACCCATAGTACAGGGTCTCCCTAGTTTGGGGTCAGATGGCCGTGTGTGAAAATGTCCCCACATATTATTATTATTATTATTATTATTATTGTTGACACTGATGTTGTTGCATTTTTGATATATTTTTTTTAATTACCTACCCGTTATTTAAATATTTTGTATTTACCTTTACTAGTTGTTTTAACGTATGTGATTACATTCCTTTGTGAATAATATTTCTTGTTGTAGGTAATTGGGTGTGTGCAACGACTCGCTAAGATATATTTTTTTAATTTCGAACGACTTTTGTCAAAGCCACAGAAGGTACGTGGTACGTGGTTATCACTGATACCTATGTATGATACAATGCGTAGTTATTTAGATAGAAAGATCAATAAATTATTTCTGCGTCATCTATTGGCCGTTCGTAAGTCGAACTCGAAGGGCACAGTTGCGCCAATATCGTTAATAGATGGCTCTTAAATCAAATACGTATGTGTTTTTGTTAGCAATAAAATGAGCACAATAATTAAATGTTTTTTTGATAAGTGTGTGATTTTGCGGAACGATGAATTTTGAAGAAAATCACCGGGTTTTTATTCTAAAATCTCTTGGGCTTGCCCTAACCACACCTCGGACACTTCATACAAAACTTGCAAAATAATTACCTATTACTACTACAAAACCAAATGACGTCTGTACACGTGCAAATGTGTGCGTGAATTTTAGTAGGGTTGAATCAGTTGGATGTCGTGGCGTACAAAATAAAAGTGCAGCGCTTTGCGTCGGGCGAACCGAATGACGACGGAACTACCCGAACGTTTCGAGCATTATTATGAAGTGATCTTGTCCGAGCGGTCAATTATTTATTTCTAATAAATAAAATAAATGATATTTGATTATGAATACTCGAATTTGTAATGACATAAAAGTAATATTATAATATTTATTATGTAAAGAGGTTTATTTATACATCAATAATGGTAAATTAAGGTACCTAATTACAAAATATGGAATTCCGATCACCCCGTACCATTACGCGGCAACGCAATGGGGCGACGCGACAAAGTTAGTGCGTAGGGTAGGTACTACTTTTCAATTCCAAGAATGAATAGAACGTGAAAGAAAGGGACATAAGTACATAACAAAGACAATAAAGAGAGAGAGCAATATTAATAGCTGGTAATGTTGGTATGTTATTATTACGGAAGTTTTAATTGTATTATTATAAAACGACGAAAACTTGGAAAATAAATGAATCATCGAGATTAAAACTAATAAAAACTTAAAACAAAATAAATCGCAAAATTGTGTGTTTGTGTCAGCAGTACCTACAGCGCTGCAGTTCTTACGATTTTGAGCGCCCTGGCTGAAGAGTCGGCGGTTAGCCCCTGTAAGTGCGGGGTGAGGGTGCGGTATCTGATATAGCGCGGGGAAGGGAGTGTCCCTTCTGTACGTAGTACTATTAAGTATTCTGTGCCCTAACTTTGACCCCTAGGCACGCCACTGCTACCTATCTATCTACATACCTACCCTATCTACCTGCGCTGAATTTGTGTTTGTTCGAGCTTATCTCAGAAACAACTTCACGAATAGTTAGAGGAATCATCTGGGACTGTTACCTACCTTAATATTATAAAGAGGAAAGATTTGTTTGTTTGTTACGATTTAACTATAAAACTAACAGACCGACGTACGTACAAGTGACGTCATAAGTATAAATTGCCATACAAAATCTATGGGGGGGGGGGGAATGAAGAATGTGTTTTGACAGCTTTTTAAAAGATACCTATATCAATTGGGTTGTTGACACCAATAATTCCAAAATACAACTTTTAAAATACACTTTATTTTAACCCCGAAAACCCGATTAATTTTCAATTAACTGTAAAATTCGATTTTAAGTTGCTTTGAAATCAATTAATAGTTAGTCAATTGAGTTGGTAAATAAGTGACGTCACAGGCCGCTATTGTCATACAAAATCTATGGAGGAATCTCGTTTTGACAGCTCATGAAAAGTATGTAAATTGATTGGTGGTGTCAAGTCAACTACCCAATTGATTGATGGTGTCATTTAACCAATTCTTAAAATGATGCTGTGTCTTACAGATGAAGGTCGACTACCTCAAGAGTTGATATCAGTGATAAGTGACGGGTTACCCGGACTACTAGTTCCGCCTTCTTTGGAGCCAGGCAAAGCGGGTTTGCAGTGGGTAAGTTAAAGCCAATTCTAAACTAGCTTTAAGTTAAAAATCATATTTTTACATTGTTATAAATACCTACTCATTATTACTTACTTGACTTAAAAACTGTGTTTGTAATAGATATTTTATGTCTATATGAGATACTAGCGATCCGCCCTGACTTCGCACGAGTACAAGAACGTTTACATTCTAATCTCAGGCTGAATCTGTCACCTGTACCTACATTCTTAACAAAATTCTGACTTTGATTGTCGTTGAGATGAATTGCGATTAGATTTTAGCGGGTATTTTTTTTAATACTGTGTCCGACTCTAGGAATGTCTCCCGTATCCGTGAGTGTGTTTACATATAAACTCACATATACACAGGCAGACCAACAAAGCGGAACAACTACCTGTAGGTCATACAAATATTTATTCCGTGCGGGAATCAAACCCGGGGCACGCAGCGCAGCAGAGCCAATCACTCAACCACTGTGCCAACCGCGGTGTCGTGTGTTTTATTACGGGAATAGAGAACATTACGCGAAACTCGACGCAGAGGGCGCCACGGTCAACAAACCGCCATGGAGCATAACCTCGTATTCTTGTTATATTATGTTATTAATAGTGCAAGTTTTACACAAAACAAAACTTGTATTATTGAGCAGAGACGATGCACAGCATCTGTGAGAGGGCGCTGTATACTTCCCGTTTATTGTTAGCCAATCACAGCTTGTTGACGTCATATCGACGACCAATCAGCGCAGAGTTCCGGTAGTCACGTGGTCCCAGAGAGGGGGTCGCTAATGGCGACCGGTCTTGCCTCATAGAAGTCTCTCACCAGGAGCCCTTGAATGGATGCTGTGCATCGTCTCTGCTCAATAATACAAGTTTTATTTTTGTGTAAAACTTGCACTATTATTTGGCATGTGACGATGCACAGCATCTGTGAGAGACGTGTTTATAACTCCTGGTGACCACGACGACGCTATGTGAGAAATTATAATATTAACTGAAAGATAAAACCACAAATCAGTATATAGATCTGTATTATCAGTCAGGAACCTTTAAGTAAAAGGTTTAGTTTCAATTTAAGTATCATATCAATCCTACTCTACCATTAGGTATTTAGGTATTAAACAAAAACAATGTGATAACAAATTGATCGTTCGTTCAAATGTTAGTAGGTAGTACAAACCTATGTGACAATATGTGGTAGGGTAAGCTAATCTTTGCTCAATGAATACGAGTATTTAAAATATTGACTATTAATATTATGAGGACAGTTGAGTCAACGTTGTGAGTTAATTTGACAACATTTGACCCGTCGACATCGTGCCGATCTAAATTTACAGCGTGGACTCCGGCCAACTAGATCGGAACAGGGACTTTTCTGCTTCCGACCAATTACTGGTTACTCTGCTCCCCCCGGGATCTTCCAAACGAAGAAGTTATTGAGAAGGTCTTGAACTTAAGGAGGTGGAAGACTCGTGCTCCGATCTAGTAACACTACAACAAGGTTGTTGATCCTTAAAGGTTTGCCGAGTGCTCGACATCGATGAAGCCATACTCAATAGGCTCTCGCCCACCCCGGCCAAAATTCTGATGTTGCTTTAGGAATTAGGCTCGGAGGCGGAAACACCTTCGCCTGCTGTAATAGCCATATACAACTGACGGCTGTGCAAAAATGGGTAGACGAGTCTAAAAAATGTTAGGTAACATATTTTCTAACAACCCCTCAAAAAGTCCTTGTTGGCTAAGTAAAATTGATAAGTCATACAAAGTAAGGCCACCGATCGTGTCCCGTTTTCTTCTAACGTAGAGGACTCGTTACGTTGTTCTCGAATTCATGTTGAACCTACGGGATTCAACATGAATGATGTCACGTACATTTGTAATATTTTATTGACTTAAAAAGAGTGTTTCTGGAGCTTCCCCCGCTTGCTCCTCTCCACAAAAGGCCACCATTTGAACGAGCAACCAGTCACAACTCTCCGATCAGCCGACTTCTTTGACAGCTCGAAAGTGTTGTCAACTTGACTCAAGACTGAAATATGTAATTCATTAGGAATAACTAGTTTTAAGTTTAAGTTTCGAATTTGTCGATTTTGAGTTTAGAACGTATGAGACAACTGTTATTGTTGGATTGTATGCTCAAATGCCACGTGCCCGTGGTCGGAAATGCTTCACACATGTGTTGGCAACTCAACTCAAGCCTGTAAATGGCTTATTTGAAAATAATAATAATAATCATTTATTTCGAGTAACAAGACTCATAGTGTTAGTAACAATATACTTAAACACAGAATCAGAAGCAATTTATGACATCACTGCCGCAAGGTGACAGGCCCAGCCGAAACCCTGGTTTCGATTCTAAATTTTGAGATTAGAAAGTACGAAACAACTGTGATTATTAGATTGCGTGCTCACATGGCGACCCAGTACCAATGCCGCTGGTCTGGTCTCCCTGTCCCTTTGGACCTGTAGATGTTTGGCCACCCAGTTGGTTAAAGCTGTGTAATATTTGGGTGCCCATAACAGGCCGAATGGCAGGTACGTCATCTGAAACTTTTAGTCTGAGTAATCGACGGTGGTTCTTCAAAACGCTGAAGATTTATCCAGCTTCACCACCGAAAAAATCGGGTATCTATAAGTGAGAATCAGCTTGAATAGCTTCCCAATGTGACAATTCAGGTGCTCGATGTTCGACAGTTCTGATGAATGATGCTTTGAATCGGTATAGGGCTCGTACTGATGGATGAATAACGGTTATTTGGAGGTAAATGGCAGACGCATTCTCGTAATCATTTCGAGAAGGGTTTTCGAAGCCCGAACCGTCTGCCACTGTCTCGAATACAGTAAGGGACAGCCTCCGTAGGATTGGTGTAGCCGAACTAAGAAGATAAGAGCGGCGGATTGGAGGTTAATTGGCAGACATCTGCCTAGCCTTTTTCAACTATGTTAGGGCCGGCTTACAGTCTAACCGGATGCAGCTGAATATCAGTGTTTTACGTGGAGCAGCTGCCGGTCTGACCCTCCATAACCCGGTTACCGACTATAGGTACCCCTTGGTAAGACTCATGATCAGATAAGAGCCAGAGCTCTTGATTATCCATAACGACTGCCAGATCTACAAATGACAGCCGGGACCAACGGTTTTACGTGCTTTCCGAGGCACGGAGCGGTTTCGGTATGAAATGGATGGTCACCCATCCATGGACAGACCGCGGCAAGCGTAGCTTAACCGTGACCGATCGATCCGTACGGCTTTTACTTAGCCACGAGCCCCAGCTCTTGGAGGTTAATGGCAGACGCATTCCCGTGTTCAATCATTCGAGAAGGGCCTCCGGAGCCCAAAGCATCTGCCACTGTTTCCGATACGCTCAGAGACAGCCTCTATTACTTATTACTTATTTTGATTCTGCTCAGTACCAAACCAAGGGAATACCCTTATTTCTATACCTGCCGTACAAGCATGTAATTGTTTCTCATCAAATAATTAGAACTCGCAGGGATCTTACGCAGACCGTCCCGAAAGTTGCTAATTCGCCTAGGATACGCTCCCGGCGATTTGCAATGTATTTAGCAAGTTTTCCGCAAATTAGCTGCATAAGTTTCCAGTTAATTTTATTTATTTTCTTTTTTATTTTATTTTTTTTTTGACGAGGGTAGAGATTATTTCGACATTTTATCGAAAATGCTAAAGACAAAGTAAAGCATGATTTTCTTGAAATAGACGATTACAACTCAAAGGGATCTTACGCAGACCGTCCCGAAAGTTTCCATAAAGTATTTCGCCTAGGATATGCTCCCGGTTATTTTCAATGTATTCAGCACGTTTTTCACAAACTGGCTGCATAATTTCCTAGTTGATGTCATGTAATTTTACGTCAGTACAAGTGATTGCGAGATTTTATCGACAATGCCAAAGACAGAAAGTGAAGCATGATTTTCATCCAATAGGCAATTAGAACTCACAGGAATCTTACGCAACCGTCCCGAAAGATCGTAAGAAATATTTCGTACCGTTTCCGATACGCTCGGAGACAGCCTCCGTTTACTTATTTGATTATTTTCAGTACCAAACCAAGGGCATACTCATATTTCTATACCGAATGCAAACATGCAGTTTGTTATCATATAATTAGAACTCGCAGGGATCTTACGCAGACCGTCCCGAAAGTTTCTAATTCGCCTAGGATACGGTCCCGACGATTTGCAATGTATTTAGCATGTTTTCTGTAAACTATTTGCATGATTTTTTAGTACACTTCATAAAACTTTGTCGAGGGTAGAAATGATTTCGAAACAAAAATGCGAAAGACGAAGCGAAGCATGATTTTCATCAAACATTGGAACTCGCAGGGATCTTACAAAGACCGTTCCGAAAGATTCTAAAAAGTTTTTCGCCTAGTCACTGCATGATTTTCTAGCAAATTTTATGAAATTTTAACGTGGGTAGAAATGATTCCGAGATTTTACTGAAAGGTGTCGAGGAGCTAAGTCCAGAAATTGGTTCAGGCATAGGTGAATTATGTAAAACCGGCATCGAACCGGATACACACACGTTTTCATCAAAATTATTAGCACTGTTACTTAGTAAAGAACTTTTGAAATGTTGATGACTCACCGCATGTTCGCCGTTTTACCTCGGAATCCAATGAATTCATTGTGAAGAGCTAGAATTGGTAGGCACTCGCAGGCGTTCACGGCTTGATGTAGACATCGAGTCGTTACCTACCTGCGTTTCTTGCTCCGGAATCACATTTATTCACTTAAATATTAATTCGTTTCTATTAAATTATATTTGAAATTAAAATTTTAACAACAGTATAAAAATTTGATGTTAATAAGTCGAGAAGTAACGACGCTATGAGGCAAGACCGGTCGCCATTAGCGACCCCCTCTCTGGGACCACGTGACTACCGGAACTGCGCTGATTGGTCGTCGATATGACGTCAACAAGCTGTGATTGGCTAACAATAAACGGGAAGTATACAGCGCCCTCTCACAGATGCTGTGCATCGTCACATGCCAAATAATAGGGTATTACACCCATTTTTGAAAAAAGTCTCAATGAAATTCGGTAGTGCTAATATGCCACCAAAAAAAACTCAAAATTTTTATTCAATCGATAAGTGCCATAAAAATGCATCTAAATTTTAAATTTTCAAATTTCGCGCGTAGTTTGACGAAAACGCCTCTTACTGGACGCCATATTGCTCAGCGTAAATGACGTCAGTTCGTTTTGTATCAAATGAGCTCATTATGATAATTGTATATCATTTAAAAATAATTATAAGCATATTTTGTAATAGGTGTAATAATGAAAAAATTACGTTGGTTACGAAAATAATAAAAGTACAAAACCTATATTACGCCAATCGGTTGACTGACAGTTGTCAATTTTTTGTTTACACAGCCGTACGGCGTAATAACATGGCCGCTACTATTTCACGGTGTTTTATAACAGATTAAAAATACAGAAAACTTTGAACTGAATTTAAAAATTTGTTTTGTTATTTTATGAACTAAAACTTACATTTTCCTACTAGTTTATGCCAAAACTGTCTGAATAACATATTTATAGATTTTTTCTCGTATAGAGTAAAATACCCTATTGTAATAAACGGGTTTTTTGTGAAAATACGAGTATATCAAAGTTTTAATTAATCTTACTTATCTAACTGTACTTTAACTATAGTATGGCATCCTACGGCCATTTAAAAGTGGATTCTAGTTTATGCTCAGAATAAAATCATATTTGGTTTCAATGAAATCTTCGGATTTAAAATGTGCTGAACATATTTTAAAGTTTTTTTTATCTCGAAAGTATTTACTACGTGTTGCTGCTTCCCATAGTTTTCGAACATTTTCTTCTTTTGGAAATGAATGATTTCCTTCATTCCTACATCCAAATACACAGCACTGATGCATTATTGTATAATAAAATACACTTCCCAATTTTGAACCCAATTAAAGGCAGAATTTCACAATTTTCATCACACTTTGAACGACTCGTCGAAAAACTGTTTACTGTTTACGCTAGTGCTGCACTCTGGCGCCAGAACTTTGCAGTATTATCCCCTATTGGCTTTCTGGTAGAGTATGACGGCATTCTAAGGCTAAGAACTCACGATGCGGTTTTTACCCGCGTCCGGCTGCGGTTGCGGGCCCGCAGCTTCTGTAGAATGCAGATATTTAAGTAAAAAACAAAAGCACATTTCACGACGCGGTTTACGCCCGCGGTGTGCGCGGTGTATTCGGATCCCGATGCGGGCGCGGGCGCGGGCGAAAACCGCATCGTGAGTTCTTAGCCTAAGATTAGTAAGTTTACCCATTCATTCCCCCCCCTCATCCTTATCGTTCACAGTTGCAAGTAGTCGGCGCTCTCTGCGAGTCAACAGAAACACAAGAGCGTGTTATGCAAGAAGTGACACCGGACGCGTTTGAAGATACGCTCTATAGCGTACTGCAGTATACGTCACAGGTATTTATTCCTTTCAACAACACATGCTATGATCTATTGATGTATAAACAGCGCCCGGTACACGGTAGCTGAGACTTCGAGCGTCAGACGCGTAATCGTCAGATGACGTTACCGTAAGACTTGTTGTTCATGTGTGCTTCAGACTGGTACTGATACAAGCTGGGTTCTTCCCCGTCGTCCCCACTGGGGACGAGTGGGAAAAAAAGTTTCGTTCGTCCCCAGTGGTGACGATTGAAACTTTTTATTTCCTGCTCGTTCCGCTATAGACCGATAATCAAAATGCAATAATAGGGATTCCAATAAGAGATTTCACGGATTGTTAAAAATAATTTAAAAAGACTGAGGCAATTAGATATATTATGATTCACAAATAGTGTACTAATTGCCTCAGTCTTTTTAAATTATTTTAAATCTAAAACATTGTTCACTCTTGCACAGAAAGTCGTAATTAAAACATTTTAACAATCCGTGAAAACTCTTATTGAAATCCCCATTATTGTATTTTGACGCTCGGTCTATAGCGGAACGAGTGATAAATAAAAAGTTTCAATCGTCACCACTGGGGACTGGGGACGAACGAAACTTTTTTTTCCCACTCGTCCCCACTGGGGACGACGGGGTGGGGACGACCGGGACTAGCCCTACAAGCTCACATGTCCTGCTTACACATCAACTCTTGTGAGTACTTTGGCACTCATTTCGTTTTTTTATAATAATAATAAATAATAATAAATATCTTTATTTCAGATCCAAGATCCATATACAATTTAAAAAAGACACATGACACTAAATTAAGTAGGTACTTAAAAATAACAAAAATACAAAATAAATTCTAAACAGCAAATATGAATAAGTATTAAGCTTAATATTCGTAACTTACATATGCATATAATATGTACATTACGAATATCAAGCAGCTATCTCAAGCCAGCGCCTGTAGGTACTAGAGGCACATAGACGGTCAGCTAAACTCTTAATAATACTGTTCTTACACGTACCAACCTTGTCCATGAATGATGCAATTCGGCTCCTCTGAATGGCATTGAAGGTGTTCAGCCTCGCCTCCATAAACATTCCCGAGGCGCTACAATAACGGTCTAACCCCATAAGCTGTCTAAATATGTTATTATACTGAACACGAATGCCATCATGAGACCTCCTTGTATAGTTAGTCCAGAGTTGGCACGTGTAGAAACTCTGACAATACACTCTAAAAAGATGTATTTTAGTACAAGCACTGGCCTTAAAAAACCGCCTGGCAAGCATATTGCCCACCACAGAAAGCGCACGCCGCTGGCGCTCAATGTCAGCATCGTCTTTCATGTTGGACGTGAGTATATGACCAAGGTACCTGAACGTCTCCACGATCTTTACATCTTGTCCCCCTACACGGACTGGTGGAACGATTAGTGGACCTCTTCCCGACCTAAATATCAACATTTCTGTTTTCTTTGCATTGTAAGTCAAATCATGAGTTTCTGCATACTCTTCACATATTGATAACAACCTCCTCAAGCCTTTGATTGAGGGGCTGAGCAGAACCATGTCATCAGCATAACTCAGATTGTTGACGTAACGGTCACCCAATCTGAGCCCCACAGGCGTCCTGCTCAGCTCCACAATCAAGTCATTGACGTATAGATTAAACAGGTCGGGAGAAGTGAGTCCCCCCTGTCTGACGCCACAAGACAACCTAAAGTCCTCAGATACTACATTTCCCCATTTGATGTTGTTGGACTGATTAAGATACCAATATCTAATCAGTCCAATTTAACGACACCAGATGGTACGCTACTACTGGCCAACTTCTCCCACAACAGGTCATGATTGATAGTGTCAAAAGCGCGGCTAAGGTCCAAGAAACAAGCGTAAACACTTGTTCCCTGGCCCACGTAATGCTTGACAACCTGTTTAAGGGAGAAGACAGCCATATCCGTTGACACCTGCGTCCGAAAACCAAACTGTCCATCATCAATATTAAGCGATGGACGCAATTCTTTATGTATTAGACGTTCAAGCACCTTGGCCACTATCGTTGCTAATGAAATAGGCCTGTAGTTGGCCATGCTCGAGACATCCCCTGTCTTGTTTTTGAGAATGGGAACGACTAAGGTACGAACAAGGTCTGCGGGCAAATAGGAATGCTGCGCACAGATATTAAAAAAATCTGCTAACACTTCACAGATATACTGACCCGCATACAGCAGATGTTCAATACTAAGGCCATCGTGGCCTGGAGACTTTCCACGCATCATACCTTTCAGTACAGACATAACATCGTCAGTAGTGACGCGGAAAGCCTCCGCGCCATCCACTTCATTTCTCGTTAACCTGGTTTGCGGCTGCCGCCATGGCGGCGCTACATCAAAATGCTTCCTGAATTTATTGGCAATCACAGCCTTATCAGTCTCCCCCTCCACACTGACTGGACTCCCCTTTTTACCGCTAAGTTTTTTAACCTCTTTCCAAAAACTAACAAAATTCTTTGAAGCTGAATGACGGGCCAGTATATCCATTTTTATCTTCTCCTGATTATTTTGCACATATTTTACTGCTGATTTAAATTCCCTTCGCGCATCACGCATTCTGTCATAATTATATCCCGAGCACGGCCGACCACATCTCACCCATTGCAAAAACGTTTGCCGAGCCAGAATATGGTACTGCCCAACATGATAGTTTTGCCTTTTATTTCCATTGTATTTTCTAGAACGGTGTAGTAGGTGCCGAGGCGTCTCAACAAGCTGTCGTAGTGGGATGTCGCACTGCGCTCACGCTGGCGCCTCTCGACAGACAATGGGAAGCTGCACTAGCGCGCATGTTGGCACATCATCAGGTCAGTAAAACATATACTACTACGTTGTCCTGCCCTTAAAATAAAAAAGTCCTACGACTCGACTGCAGCGCCAGCTACCGGGTCTAATTGTGAATCTAAACCATTCTCGAATCCACTGGAACACACACAAAAAAAAAATCATAAAAATCCGTACAGCCGTTTAGGAGGAATTCACTTTTATACACACACAGAAGATTTTTTAATATACTATACTATAGTTTCTGCCCGCGTCTTCGTCCGCGGGGTTCTATTAGTAGAAAAATATTTGCAAACAGATCAGTATTTCCAGAGACCAGAAAAAATAAACTAACTTTACCTTTTTATAATATTTCTAGTGACCCGCCCCGGCTGTGGACGGGTGCAATGTAGGTCAAACTATACGTATAAACCTTCCTGTTGAATCACTCTATCTATTGCTGAAAACTGCATTCAAATCCGTTGCGGAGTTTAAAAGATCTAAGTGTATAGACAGCAGGAGCGACTTTGTTTCATACTATGTATAAAGATAGATGAAAGAGTATGGTCGAACACAAAATATTCATCTTTCTATTACACTAACAATATTTTATTTTTATCTCGAGTACATAGGCATCCCTGGTACTAACGAGCTTATGGGCGCGTATTCGATTTAGCGCAACTTAAAATCTAAACGATTGCTAGAACGGCGTAGCAGCATTGACACACTAGTAAACACAATGGTCTGTTTGTGTGCATCAGAAAAAAAATACGCACGAAATAAGCACGAATCATTGAAATTGATCGGCGAACGACAGAGCGCGATGTTTTACAGTGCTTCTTAAAATAATTGTCTAAAATAAATGAGTTCGGATAACGGACTGAAAAATATTCTGTAAATTAAACATAACCTTTATTTTCATAAAATAAATATATCAGTTATGTTTTTATTTAAATCCTGGTGAAAAAAAATGAAAAGTGAACCGATTTTGTACTTTATCAACATTGTTTTTTAATACATAATAGTAATATTTTCGTGATTTTGGCTCTGTAGTAGACTTTAGGACTGTATATCCTGTTGGAAAACCGCATAAAACATAATATTTTGGCATACTGTAATGTTTGTATTCATACTGAAAGTTAACTCTGACGTCTATTTTCGTAAAACGCTATGACAGGATTGTCTGCGCTTTAAAAAACCATAATTAAAAATTATACTTTTACTCTGTAGCTGTCTAAATCAAGACTTAATCTTTCTAAAACTGTAAATTGTCTTTAAATAATCTGCTTACATAATTACGATATTGCTCTGGGCAAAACGCATAAACATGAAGTTTTCGTCACGAATCGAATACGCGCTCTTAAAATAAAATATTGTGAGTGTAGTAGAAAGATGAATATTTTTGCCTGTAAACCAAATAGATTGTTCGACCGTACTATAGATATATAGATAATTATTATTTCTATAATATTATTATATTTAACCTGTACTGTCCCACTGCAAATGCCGCTCTCCACGGAAAGTCGAAACCAATAGAAGGAATGGAGGGCGGCATTTGCGGCCCCGTCTCGCCGTTACGGGGCACCAATTTTGGATTTTACGGGCCCATAGGTCGTTCAGCATGCGGGAGACATGTCCACTGTCCAGCCCAATCCCATTTAAGCTGGATAATATGTAGAGTTAATGTTCCTACTACTAAGGGTATAAAGAGGGTCCTCCGCGGTTCGTCTGACATGAAAGCGAGCATTATTGATTTTAATTTATAGCGCGGAGATTTCATGAAACTTGATCCAGGAAATAAGCGTTTTTGAAAAAAAAAATGAGATTTAGAATTACCATTACATGTGCAAGGTTTCTATAATCACAAAGTACGTAAGGCTGCAGCGCGCCCGAGCAGAGAGACCACTCAGAACAAATTGCCATTTTTAGCACACACACATTGACATTAAGTTTATAGGCATTCTCAAGCAGTTTCAAGCAGTCTTCAGTCTCGAATGTCACGTGTTGTCTATAAATGAATAAGAGACATTGACATTTCATGACGAACAGGAAAATCGTGTTATCAAAATTGCAAAGAGTTCCATCCAGTGTAAATAAAATTTCATATTGTCACAAATAAAACCTAGAGTCAATACAGTAGCAGCCCTAGTGAGTTTGGCAAGTTTGGGTAATTATTTTTGAAGATGGCGGGAGCGGCCCTTCTGTAACCTTAATATTTTGTGCTATAATGAAGTTTTATTAACAATATCAATGCATTAGTGCATATTTTTTCAGAAGTCTTTACTGAATTTATTCGTTTCTCAAAAAATATTATTTTTTATTACATAGAAACCTAGATGTAAACCAAGATACCTGTGTATTAAAAATATCCGGAGAAACATTTGTTATAACGCCATAATCACTTAATACAGAGGAATTGTGTTTTTTTTTAATAGGTCAGAAAGCTGCTGTGTGTTGGTCTAACGAGCACTAATGGACCGAGGCGACGGCAGATACTGCAGCTAGTCAAACATCACTACTTCCCTTCCGACCAGATGAATCAGGTATCGTATCATGTTTCTCATTGGCAGGGTTGGGCAGTATTTGAATTACTTGTAATAGGGGTATTTTACTCTATACGAGAAAAAAACTATAAATATGTTATTGAGACAGTTTAGGCATAAAGCAGTCGGAAAATGTGAGTTTTAGTTCATAAAATATCAAAACAATTTTTTAAATTCAATTCAAAGTTTTCAGTATTTTTAATCTGTTATAAAACACCGTGAAATAGTAGCGGCCATGTTATTACGCCGTACGGCTGTGTAAACGTATATAGGCGGCGTAATATAGGCTTTGTACTTTTATTATTTTCGTAACCAACGTAATTTGTTCATTATTACACCTATTACAAAATATGCTTTTAATTATTTTTAAATGATATACAATTATCATATTTAATATGAGCTCATTTGATACAAAACGAACTGACGTCATTTACGCTGAGCAATATGGCGTCCAGCAAGAGGCGTTTTCGTCAAATTACGCGCGAAATTAAAAATTTAAAATTTAGATGCATTTTTATGGCACTCGATTGGATAAAAAATTTGTGGTTTTTTTTTTGGTGCCTTAATAGCACTACAAAATTTGATTGAGACACTTTTCAAAAATGGGTGTAATACCCTATTAAAATACGTTATTAGAAAAAAAAATGTAATTTGTAATTGGTATTTCAAATACCTGACGCTAAGGTATTTTGTAGTTAGTATTTCAAATACTTATGGATTCAAAATACAAGAGAACATAAAAAAAAAATTGGCAACACTGCACGGTACCCTGTGCAGCCGATATGTATTTTGTAATTTGTATTTTAAATAAAAATAGTTAAAATACTGTATTTTATATTTCAAATACACAACTTAAAAATATTTTGTAATTCGTATTTTAAATACGTGCGAGTGAGTATTTTGTAATTTGTATTTCAATTAAAGCAAAGCATGTATTTCGCCCAGCTCTGCTCATTCGTGAATATGGAGGATCGCATACATTTTTTATTATTTTATTATAAAAATACTGGGTTTTTGAAAGGCTACTAACTAATAGTTCCAAGACACAAATTCTCAAAAAAAAAACAACTTTAATGTTGCCCTGAAAATCCAATTTTTAACTTTTTTTTCATCAATTAACTAGCTGACCTGACAGACGTTGTCCTGTAAATTGATTTTTCCATTTTCTTACCGTTCAAACCTTCCTTGGACTTCCACAAATATTTCAAGAACAAAATTACCCAAATCGGTCCATCTTGTTCTTGAGTTTTAGCGAGACTAACGAACATCGATTCATTTTTATTATATAGATAGTTTTGCAAATAAGTGATTTGGGTAGATGGCACCACCAATCAATTGACTTTTTATTAGCTGTCAAACGCGATTCCTCCATACATTATGGTTGTACGGCAATTTGTACTTATGACGTCACTTGTAGGTAGTCATTTGCCAACTCAATTTACAAACTATTTACACATTTCAAAGCAACTAAAAATTAAATTTTACATTGAGAAAAAAAAAATGGTGTCATTTACGGTACCCAATATTTAGACCCCTTTTGCGTTCCCATGGAATAATTATAGACTTTGGCTTAATTCTGAAGTATATATGCCGACAATGTTACGGATAGAAGCTAGGGAATTAATATTTCCACAAAGCAAGACGGTTCAAAAGTCTTGTCAAAAGAATTCACAGTACTACAGAGCTGCTACATCAGTTCCCACTTCTATTTCCAGGTATTCGGCGAGTCTCTTCAAGGCCTATCGGAGTCGAGCACGGACCTGTCGATGTCGGGCTCCGGCCCGGGGCAGGCGGCAGGCGGCGCATGCGCAGAGGGCGCGTGGTGCGCGGCGCGGCTCGCTCCGGCGCAGGAGCATGCCGTAGACACATTGGTCGCCGCGCTCAGCGACACACTGCGGGAAGGGAAGGTAAACATTGCGAGTTTACTGAAAACCAAGTCTTTATTTGGAACTTAAAAATATACGTAACAATTTTTATATGTATCGATGATAGCTGCAGTAACTACTGCAGCTGTCATCGTTACAGATATAGATAGACCTAGATAACGCAAGAGCAACTACTTCGCGTGCCTAGCTTACGTACAAAAATCGTAAGTAAAAAAATAAAGTAAACGTTTCCTTCCATTGGTAAGTCATTTTGTGATATATTATGCGTAATAAATTTAAAAAACAATTATTTTTAATCTAATACCGTCAGTAATACCTGGTAATACCAAATTTAAGAAAAACAAAACATTGTGACCTCATAATAGGTAGTCAAAAATGGCACGCTTGGTTTTCATACAGATCGTGATACTTGCGTTATCTAGGGTCTATCTATATCTGTGTTAGAAACTGTGTCACAGCTATCGACGCCCACCTCCAGATACAAAAGTTAAAACAGTTCCAGGTTATAACTAATTATTACTTATACTAAGGAAAAGTTAATAGAAATTAAACAAATTATGAACTGAAATAAATAAATCATATTATATTATATATTATGTATTCGTGGTTAAGAGTGCCCATCCCCATCGAACGAACTTCAACGCGAGCGTGATTGAAAAGTTTTTGGTTTCAACCAACGCAAAGCTCGAAAACAAACGAGTGAGTGAGAACGCGATAACATCACAGGAAAATTGGCGCGCGGAAATTTTACAATACTTGTTCCAGGACATACGTGTTTTTGAAAAAGCCTTGCAAGTTTTTGGTAAAAATGTTTGTAACTTAGAATTTCCATTACATGTGCAAGGTTTCTATGAAGCTGTTTTTTTTTACTTTTTCAATGTATGAGTGCATTATGAACGGATAAAAGATTCAGATAAAATTGTGCAGAAAAACTAATTTTCGGACGTGTTTACTGAATTGGTTTCTCAAAAAAGTTTATTTTTGGCTTCATACAAACCTAGATTTAAACTACAGGTTACCTGTGTGTTTAAAATATTTGAAAAATAATTTGTTATACCGCCGTAGTCGCGTACGAGCGTTTGTATGGAAAATATGACGGGATGGGCGCTCTTAAAAAGCTTTGGTTCTGTTTGTATACTTGTATTGCCACCGACCTTAGAATCTTAACTAATTTTTTACTTTGTAGTTTGAAGTTGAAGTTAGGAGGCGATTGTCTTTTTTGAAAAAAGTTTTTTTTTTCTTTTGTAGTGCCTATTTCTTATCATTAACAATAAATAAAAAAACGGTAACGCTAAACAAATTAGTCGTCCCTAAAATCCCATTCCATTGGAGGTGGAATATGAGACAAACCCAGAGGCATACCCTCCTTGTGTGCAGAATGATAGTGCCATTTACATAAAAACAAAACTGCAGCTATTTCAACAATATAACCAAATAACTATCGTTACTAGGCTGCTTTTGAGAGTATACCATACAAACCATAAGTAATATATTGAATAAAATCTTCAATTATATTTTTCAGATATCAGACATCGCGACCTCAAGCGTGATGGAGTTATATGGTTACAAGATGACATGTTTGGAACAGAGGCTGCACTCTCACTCTGTAGCGTTACAGGTAAACGAAATATGCATATAATTATTTTCTTGGCCTTCTCCCATGTTGCTTACACAACACGAAGTCTTCTTCCATTCCACATCCAAGGTGTGATTGAAATAAGTAAATTCCTGAAAAGGTGTCTTAGAAGTCATCATTATGAACAACTTTTACTATGATATTATGGAGAAGATCGAGTGAGACACCCCTCAGACACTTTTTAATAATACAAGTTTTATTTTCTACGGCTATTCTACATGACGTGTGTATTCTTCTCTGCAAAACGTCATAGTGTATGCGTATTACTTTGAATCGTATCATTCTCGTCATTATCATCCTCCTCCCAATCCTGAGGATAAGGTGTTAGTAAAAAAAAATATAAAAAATATATAATGTCGACCTATACGCATCAAAAAGCCAAATCCAAATACAGATATCGTATGCGGTTGGAAAGGGCTTCTCAAGAGCAACCAAATGGTACCAATAAAAAAGTAACAGTAAGTTAAGTACGGGGACGTAAAAGAATGAATGCGGCCGAGCGGATCAACGACGGTGTACGCTCAAAGAAAATATACCCATTACGACGTAATGGGAATGTTAACACATATTCACGTAAAACACACGGCCGTATCCACGACACAGCCGCACTCCGATTTTTATTTATTTGCTCTTGCAAGCTAACTGATGTGACACACACACACACACACACACAAATTGTTCTGAAAAAAAACAGATTTTATTTTTATTATTATTTTATTACCCAAAACGCTAATACAACTTTTCTAACAATTAAATTGTCCAATAGATTTTTGTAACAATGCAATCATGTCAAAATAACAATAAATTACAACGGTGAATAATAATAAGGAGAACAAAATGTCAGTTTTGTATCAATTAAAAAAGCATCTTTCTTAAATCAATAAATATTTGTGTATACTGGCAAATTGTTAATTCACTGTGCATCTTTCAGGGGGAGAAAATACTTTATACACTGGGGGATACCACTATATGAATCCATACAACTAAAAAAACATGTGTGAATTAAAAGTCATTCTGTATTCAACTACATATACATATATACTACATATATTTACAGGGTGCGAGCGAACACATGGCGTCGTTGCAACACGCACTCGCGATGTTACAAGCTACGAACTCATCGCAACAGGACGTGCTGTACACCACACAGATGCAGAACGAAAGGTAAGTGTACTGCGCAGCGGGTAGCGCTCTGAAAGTTTGACCTTACTTTAAACCTACTGCCCCATCAAGATTTTTTTTGAGTAATATTGAAATTTCGGCCACGGCGCTGCAGTCAATCTAGTAGAAACAACAACAATAAAAACTACCCAAGTACGCAAGAGATAAGTTTATGGATGTGGTGAGAGCCACCAATAGGGTATTACACCAATTTTTGAAAAGTGTCTCAATGAAATTCTGTAGTGCTAATATGCCACCAAAAAAAAAACTCAAAATTTTTATTCAATCGATAAGTGCCATAAAATGCATCTACATTTAAAATTTTCAAATTTCGCGCGTAATTTGACGAAAGCGCCTCTTACTGGACGCCATATTGCTCAGCGTAAATGACGTCGGTTCGTTTTGTATCAAATGCGCTCTTATTAAATATTATAATTGTATACAATTTTAAAATAATTAAAAGCATATTTTGTAATAGGTGTAATAATGAAAAAATTACGTTAGTTACGAAAATAATAAAAGTACAAAGCCTATATTACGCCAATCGGTTGACTGACAGTTGACAATTTTTTGTTTACACAGCCGTACGGCGTAATAACATGGCCGCTACTATTTCATGGTGTTTTATAACAGATTAAAAATACTTCAAACTTTGAAATGAATTTAAAAATTTGGTATGTTATTTTATGAACTAAAACTTACATTTTCCGACTGCTTTATGCCTAAACTGTCTCGATAACATATTTATAGATTTATTCTCGTATAGAGTAAAATACCCTATTATAACCACGAATTAAACTTCTACAAATGAAACCTGGTTAAGTGGTTATTTGTGAGAAACCTCTGTTATTGATAATTACAATGAGGTCCCGACACTTTATTTATTTCTTTTTATTTTTGGTTTACAACAATTGTTTACATTGGTATTATGCTCAAGGTAACATGTGAGATACATTCATATATTAGTGTAACAATCCCTTAAAGGTAAACTCCGCACGCATAAGAGGAAATTGTACAAAATAAATTAACATAGGTTAAAAATGCTACTTATTGCTAAATACATGGAAAACAACATATTCTAAATAATTTAGAATAAAAACACTTTTGCATTGATATACCTGTTACTGAGAATTTTCAAACCTTGTTAACTGAGATTAGATTTCATAGATTTTTTCGATGTGGTAAACATCTATAATTGTGACTTCCTAGCTCAATAACCCGTTTAAGTGAGATAATTTATAATTTTTAGACAAGTTATGACACGCTTGTTTACAAACAGTCATTTCAATTTCTTCTATTTAATATTTATATAATAAGTGGAACATTTCGACCTCTCATAGTGAGACTCTCAATAAATAAGACAACTATAATAATATGTGGGGACATTTTCACACACGGCCATCTGACCCCAAACTAGGGAGACCCTGTACTATGGGTGTCAGACAGCTGATATACATACACAAATACATTTTTTTTTTTTATGTAAATACATACACATATAGTTAAACAACACCCAGACACAAAGCAAACACAAGTGCTCATCACACCAATGTTTACCCTGGGCGGGAATCGAACCCGCAACACGCTGCACAGCAGCCGATCGCTCAGCCACTGCGCCAACCGTGTCGTCGAACTGTCATGTTAACCTGTCTATTTGGGAAATTCGGTAAATGAAAAACCTATAGAAGTTATAAAAAAATCCTAGGTCCCTTGAGATCCCAATTATATAGGCTTTCACTGTATAAGAAAACTGGAGGCTAGGCGCGCGTGACGCGGCAAGAGTTCTTGTTATGACAAACGTACGCGCGGTCCGAACCACAGATACAGATAGACCTAGATAACGCAAGAGCACCTACTTCGCGTGTCTAACTTACGAAAATCGTAAGTAAAAAATAAAGTAAATGTTTCCTTCCATCGGTAAGTCATTTTGTGATTAATATTATGCGTAATTAATTTAAAAAACTATTATTTTTAATCTAATACCTGGGAATACCAAATTTAGGAAAAACAAAACATTCGTATTACGTTGTGACGTCCAAAAAATGGCATGCTTGGTTTTCGTACAGACCGTGATACTTGCATTATCTAGGTCGATCTATATCTGTGGTCCGAACGCTCTGGTGTGGCGCGGCGCGGTCGGCAGGTGGCGGGCGCGTGTGTACGTCATCACTGTCCCTCGCTCTTCGCCTATCGGTGGTTTCACATGGCGTGAACAAGATAATATAATGCACAAGTGTGCGCGCAATACACAAGTGCACTCTCTTTCCTCATTTTCATAGTCCGATGGAACGGCAGAAGGGTCAGAAGGGATTCACAGTTACAAGTGGCGGCTTTTACTTAATAACGATGCACCTGCCATGTTATCTCTATAATCACCTTGTAGGAAATGACTAAGGCATTAAGTCTGCCTTTGTGCATGAAGTATAACTAAATAGTCGCAGTCTCTGACTACTAGTGCTCTTATTACAGCTGATTTTATAATCATAATGATTATTTCTTACAAATTTAGCAATGTTGCTTAATTAAATTGTTATGTAAAATTAACATGAGAATAAATAACCAAAAACAAAACAACAAACAAAACCAAAGCCGTCGACTTACGAATTTAAAGTTATTTTTTACTTTTTGAAGCAAACCGTCTTCACTCTCACACTCTTATTTACTATATAAACTTTTAAAAATTAAAGTAACTAGTTTTGTCACGTATTAACTAAAACTACTTATTCTCCAATTTTATTATGTGAATGCATAATGGCATCATGAATGACTCTAATCACAAATTACATAAAACACCGCTATTATTATTATTAGCACATCTCAGCGATAGGTACTTTAATTGGTTAATTTACGATATAATGTAAAAGGTGAATGACCTCAATACCGGTTATCTAATTTTATTTCAAATACCAGTTGAACCAGAACGGTAAATTGAAGATGTTTTGTATAAGCATCGGTGGTTCAGTGGTAGAATGCTCGCCTGCCACGCGGGCGGCCCGGGTTCGATTCCCGGCCGATGCAATTATCTTTTTGTCTATTTTTTTTTTTTTTATAATTCTTTTATGACCTAAAACGTAAACTGTAGATTTTTCATATTAAATCTTACGTAACAAATTATTTTATATGTTTCTAGGCACAAGAAAACCATCGAGGACCTCCACAAACAACTAGAAGATGCAGAAACAACGTTGCGTGGTTTTCGAGCGAAATTAGCTGCTGAGAAACTAGACAAAGAAATCCAGAAGGAAAATATACACAAAGATTTTCGCACGCAAATGGCTGTATGTATTACAAATAGTTTATTTATTTATAAAGATGGTATATAAAGTAGTTTTCGTTTTAAACATGTACCCTGGTAGGGCAGAGCAACATATTTGTGCAAATATTTTTATAATAGGGTATTACACCCATTTTTGGAAAGTGTCTCAATGAAATTCTGTAGTGCTAATATGCCACCAAAAAAACATAATTTTTTTTATTCAATCGATAAGTGCCATAAAAATGCATCTAAATTTTAAATTTTCAAATTTCGCGCGTAGTTTGACGAAAACGCCTCTTACTGGACGCCATATTGCTCAGCGTAAATGACGTCAGTTCGTTTTGTATCAAATGAGCTCATAATAAATATGATAATTGTATATCATTTAAAAATAATTAAAAGTATATTTTGTAATAGGTTATTTATTTATTTATTTATTTATTTATCTTCTTACATCTATCTTTACAGGCGTTAACCTAATGCGACAGTGTAGCTATAAACTAATATGTACTTAATTTTAATTAATAAAATAATCTAAATACTAATTACTACCATAGAAATTACTCCTTTAATATAACTTAACCTTATATACCTAACAACAAAATAAATAACGTTATGCTCTAATTACAAACCATAAGTAACTACATTTAATAGAACTCTTGCGAATTCACTCATAGTGCACGAAAAAATGTCCAGTCTCTCATGGACTTCGTTCACCACACGGATTGTTCGGGTGAGGGGTGCTTTCGCCAGTAGATTGGTTCTGGACACAGGTACGTCTAACAGTTGCGGGCGTCGTCGCCTCCACACATATCGGTCCGGCACGCTAAGATGTAGGTGACGCAGCACTCCCGGATTATGTGCTACACCGCGCAGTAGCTTAACTATATACAGTGCGAGACTAAAGTCCCGACGAACCCTGAGCTCGTTATACCCAACCATTCCCAGTACAAAGAGTGTGGGGTACATCAACGGGTAGTACGGATACACCCCATACAGTTTAAAGTACAAGTGCCTTGTAAACTTGTTCTGTACCCGCTCCAACATGAGACTGTATTTGGCTTCATGTGGTGCCCAAATGACCGCACTATGTTCAAGACGGCTCCTAACTAGTGCGTCATACAACACCTTGAGCGTGGTTATGTTCGTAAAGCCCTGTGACTGCCTCAGTACGAAACCTAGGTTTCTGTACGCCTTCTTGCATATCTTAAGGATATGTTCGCGAAAACTCAGGTCTGAAGTGAGATACACGCCTAGATCACGTACCTGCGACACTCGTTGCACTGGTGCTGTCTCTACTTTGTACTCGTAGCACATCGGGGTCCTCGCACGAGTGAACGTTATCACCGAGCATTTGTCAACATTGCAACAACACACATCATAAACTGTCTCAATAACATATTTATAGATTTTTTCTCGTATTTAGTAAAATACCCTATTGCATGCATTATTACATTCATTAGTAAATAATTAGAGATTGAATACATACAAGCCCGCCAAGCGGTTCTCCAACCACCGCAACTTCTGTAAGCCAGTATCAACAGTGGCGACCCGGATCTCGCAACGAAATTAATAAAAAAGAATAGCTGAATGCCATCCGCATTGGTTACATTGGGGTGTAGGGTCTCCAACTGGTGTCCTGAAATACCGGCTTTACGTCTAGTTTTTCCTCGTAACTCTATATCTTCGTTATACAAACAATATATTTGTAAACTTACGTATGTTGTTATTAATGAAACATACTACAAATTACAGTCCGTATTCGTGCCCAATATGAGAATGGCAAAATATGTGTAAAACTGCTTTATTGAAAAAGAGTTTCTTTGGTATTGCTCCAAATATTTATAATAAAATACCTAATATTATTAAATGTATGCCTCTAAAGAAATTTAAAAAGTCTCTTCCCTAGAGAATTGCTATTACAGCGTAGATGAATTTTTAAATGATATTTTGCTTGTAGACGAGTTCCGATAATTTTTGAAAGCAAAAAAAATAATAGTAGAATGAAATCCATTGGAAAAGAAAGAGAATATAACAAAAATAAAAGGAAAAATAAATTACGGGCGATCTAAGGTCGGGAAGTGGATGGGGGTGCGTTTTTAAAAGTAAAAAACGGTTTATTTCGATTTCCGGTCTAATAATTTAACGAATTGAAAATGAAAAATGAATTTTGTACACCATAGATGGCAAAACATGTAGCCACCTCTATGTTATAAGACCTTTCACAATATACTCATGTTTTACAAAATAAATACTATCTTACCTTATCTTACAGTCCTTGGAAAATGAAATGAAAGTTCGTGAGAGAGAGTTCGAGGAGCGTCTGAAAGCGGCTGAAGCTGATAGTAAGGCGATACAGAAGAAATTAGAACAACAAGTAAGATATAATTGTTATTTAGTTTCACCTGTCTCCTTATCTGTAATGAAATCTTGCAAGTTAAAGAATCATGGCGAGATTCATACATTCATTTGTATGAAAAAAAAAATAATTTAGAGGGTTTAAAATATTTTCCAATGTGAAGAATACATTACCAGGAGTAGATTGGTATACTTAGCATATTTTTATACGCCGCATAATTAAAATATTACGAAATGAAAATAACACTTTTTCGTTTCATCTCGATGCCCATTATGTGTTTATAAAAACAAGAAAGTGACTAGCGATGTTAACGATCTATAAAATTGGCAGACAAGTATTGTGACAAGTGTGTGGAAAAAAAATATCATTATTTGTGATATGGTTTCCCATAAAACGATGCAATTTCAATGTAAGAACTGCGAAACGGCGGCTGTCAGTGTCACTGTTACTGTCAGTCGCCGTTTCGTTCTGAAATAATGAGCTTTTCGTTAAACTATGAACTTTTTTTTTGCGGGGTTTTAAAAATATTATAAATGCCTGAAGATACTCTTTAGGTACCCAAGAATATAAGAATTAAAATTTCAACTTCCCTAAACATCTTATTTTTTTTGTACAAATCTTGCCATGATTCTTAGACACACTTCCCGGTATCCGGTGGAGCTGAAATTTTGGTACGAATATGTATATCGCGTGACAATGCAATAATATGATGACATGGAGCTGATTTGATGATGGAGCTAGAAGGTAGCCATAGGAACTCTGTAATGAAACGACGCAATTCCATCGAGTTAGAACTCGTTTGATTCGTCTTAACGAGTACTTTGCCTTTAGATGGTATCCAGGGTCTGATGATGAAGCTTGATGGTAGCCATAGTAAAGTGAACAAGTAATAAAAGCTTGTTTTTAAAAACATGTTTATTTTCTTGCAAACCCATGTATACCAAATTAAAACTTGTAACAAATTTTCACAGACAATTAAGAATGGCGAGTTAGCAGGCGTGCTCATAAAGTTTGAGGAGCGCGTCAAGCAGCGAGACAAGAAGTTAGAGGAGGCAGCAGGCAATGAGGCCGCGTTACGGAGGGAGCTCGACCAGAGAGATACGGTAACCTCTTCACTAATATTTTTTTTATTTTCCGTCCGGCTCAAATGGGGTTGGGCGGGTCATATCAGCCGCATGCACAGTGTTGGACAAAGGTCTCCACGCAATGGATGTCTGTCGGGCTGTCCTAAGAGGAGGTGGCATAATGACCTAGACGCGCACTGCGAAGGCTGGTATGAGGCGGTGTAAGAATAGAATAACTCACAAGACTCGGGAAGGCCTTAGCCCAAGAGTAGGATACCATAGACTAGTTCAAAACTAGAGACTTCTTTAATTATTTATTTTTTTCCGAGTTACCTCCGTGCCTCGTAAAGTACGTAAAGCCGTTTGTACCGGCTGTCATTCGTAGATCTTTGACAGTCGTTATGAGTAGTTAGAAGCCAAAAAGTCTGACAACCAGTCTTACCAAGGGGTATCGTGTTACCCAGTGACTGGGTTGTAGAGGTCTGATAGGCAATCGCTCTATCTGAACGCTTGTAACCCATTACCACGCAACTAGGAACCATCAGCAGGTAAATTTGAACAACCTAGAAAAGGAATTGTAAACGTTGTTTATAATAAATAAATAAAGAACACTGGTATTCAACTGCATCCGGTCAGACTGGAAACCGACCCCAACATAGTTGGGAAAAGGCTGGGCAAATGATGTTAAATAAGCGACGAAAAACTTCGACCCTATGTAAATACCACCATTATGTTGTAAGCAACTTAAATTTTCTTGCCCCATAGACTATAAAACAACTAGAGAAGACAGTTCTCGAACGGGAGAACCGCCTGTACCAGCTAACGACACAACTGGAAGAAATGAAACGCGTGCAGGAGATGGTCGCCAAACTGATGAGCAAGAGTACAACCTCTAACAACAGCTAGCACTAGCTCTGGTAAACTTTATCATCCTTGTCATAATTAGCTATTAGTCTTAGGCGCTGCGCAAACGAAGATACTTCACACAAGCAACAGACAACCAGCAGGGAATATTTTATTTTCTTTAGTATAAATCACTTATACGCAGGCGTGGCTACAGTACTTGTTGCTTTCACTATCTATACGGTTGAAGTTCCAGTCTCGAACCAAGCATTATTCGCCTCTTTGTTCCCCGATAAATATAATCTGGATATCAAGGCACGAGTGAACCGGTTCATTCCAGATAAGCGTTAGTTGAGGCCAAACTAGTCTTTTAGAAAATTAAAAAAATAATAATTGTGTTCGCCTTTCACAAAAGTGTTAGTTAGCGACTAGACACTGAAATTTTCTCATGAAACAAACAATAATAAGTTTCCATTTAACACACTTTGCTTATGTCGCACACAGGATACTAACGGAATGTTCGGAAAACTCGGTACCAAAAGTGCCCATTAGTAGCAACTGGTAACTAAATTGTTTTTGTCTTTTGCAGGTCACTAAGTCATCTTCAATGGTCGGCGGGCTCACGGATCTCAACGACAATACAACTAGACAATATTTTTATACTGATATTTCCTGCATCATGATAGATTTTAATATAATTTTACAAGTATTTTTCATATTGTGTATATGAATGGCTGGACGATGAAATACGAACAAATTGATAATGTTTATTGTATAGATATTTTAATGTCGGACTAATAAAATTAGGTATGTACATGTTGCGTGTGTTTTATTTAGAACAAGCTTTTGCCCGCGACTTCGTCCGCGTGAATGTCGGTTATTGCTAACGTGACCATTAATTTTTTCGTCAATGCGGGACGCCTTCTATGAAAATATTATGTAAAAAATATTTTTTAATACTTTAAACAAAAATGAATTTTAAACAAAAAATGCCTTTATACACAAGGAACAGGAATAATTCGTAGGTTGTATTTCAAGAGTTACTAAGACCTAGAGACATGACTTCTTCAGTTCTACTGTCTATTCAGTCATTTTGTATTTGTCGCGAAACAGAAAAGGCGGTGTGAGTGTAAAAATAATACATAATCACCAAAATTCTAAATTATTAGTTGTCTTTTTGAAAAAGTGGGATATTTTGCCCTTAACTGGGGACAGCGGCACAGATCCTAAAAGCGGGACGATCCCGCCCAAAGCGGGACGATCCCGCCCAAAGCGGGACGATCCCGCCCAAAGCGGGACGTATGGTCACGTTAGTTATTGCGGATGCAGATGAAGATGCAGAATAAAAGTTAGCCTATGTCGTTTCTTGGGGTTTAACATCGCTTGTCACTTTCTTTTTTTTATAAACACAAAATGGGCATCGAGATGAAACGAAAAAGTGTTATTTTCATTTCGTAATATTTTAATTATGCGGGGTATAAAAATATGCTAAGTATACCAATCTACTCCTGGTAATGTATTCTTCACATTGGAAATTTTTTTAAACCCTCTAATTTCCTTTTTTTTTTTCATACAAATGTTTGTATGAATCTCGCCATGATTCTTTAACTTGCAAGATTTCATTACAGACAACGGGACAGGTGAAACTAAATAAAAGCTTGTAATAAAAATAGGATTTGTTGTCTTTGTGCATTATTTCAAGCAACAATATATCTGACTTGTTGTTCCAATTTCTTCTGTATCGCCTTACTGTCAGCTTCAGCCGCTCCTCTCTCTCTCTCTCTCTTTCACGAACTTTCATATCATTTTTCAAGGACTGTAAGATAGGATAAGATAAGATAGTATTTATTTTGTAAAACATGAGGACATTGTGAAAGGTCTTATAACATAGAGGTGGCTACATGTTTTGCCATCTATGGCGTACAAAATTCATTTTTCATTTTCATTTCGTTTCATTAAAATAACAACAAAAAAAAAAATAGACATAGGACGAAAAAACCAAATTACAATGTCAAAATTTGAATTATAAAATTGAAATTACAATGTCAAAATTTTAGTTAAATTCAAAATTGCTTATAACGAAAACTACTTTAAATACCATCTTTATAAATAAATAAATATTTTGTAATACATACAGCCATTTGCGTACAAAAATCTTTGTGTATATTTTCCTTCTGGATTTCTTTATCCAGTTTCTCAGCAGCTAACTTCGCTCGAAAATCACGCAGCGTTGTTTCTGCATTTTCTAGTTGTTTGTGGAGGTCTGTTTCGGGCGGCTGGGGTATGGTCAGTACCCGCAGGCACCCTGGGACAATCTCCCAAACGTTTGTTTGACGTACGTTTTTGACGAACTGTTTGCTGGTGACGTACGTCACCACGCACCCCTGAATGCGTATGTGTTCGTGGGCACCACCCACAAGGACCACGGGAGAGACGGGGAGTTGAAGAGGCGGCGCAGGCAAATAAAACGCAGATATTCTTCTTGAACCTTTCTTGTCCGCAGTTTTCGGCTTGCTTCCCTTTTCTTGATGTTGCCTCTTCAACGGCTGAGCTGCGACTGATTCGAACCGTTTTTTTTTTTTCGGATTGGCTTCTCGCATGTCAACCTAGGAGGTTGTCGGCTGCTTAACCGGACTTTCCTGTGGTGCCTTAAAAATTATTATTTTTAGGGCCTCCAGCCAGGGCAAAAAGCTTACAAACTAAGCGACTACACGCTAAGGGCACCCCCTGTGGGGTACGAGCCTCTGCTTAGGGCGTCGCTGGGAGAGGACAGCAAAGGGACAGGCTGGATCGGATTTCCATTATTTAGGGACGAATTTAAAACTACAGGCTCAGCGGCGCGGGCTGGCACGAGCAAGGGTCGGGGAGGGGACGTACGGGGTCGTCGCGGCGGGCCTCGGCGGCGAGGACGGAATGACGGCGGTCTGTGTCTGTGTTTCTTAACTGTACTGGTGGCTTTATTGCTCTCCTGGAGGAGAGTAATAGCATCGTCAGGGTCGGTCAGAGTATGTCTCGGTCGTCGAGTCTTACTAATACGGGAGGGTGTGTACCGGGCGGCCGATACGATTAACGGGTTAGAGTGCTTCTCAGCAGTGTCGAAGAAGCGCTTGGCGGAGCGTTTCATGAACTGCTGGATGGTAGGTATTTTTAGATCGAGATGGAGGTTCTCGTTGCGAAGGTAAAAAGGGGCTCCTGTGATTCTTCGCAAGAAACGGTTTTGGAGGGTCTGCATCCTATGGAGACGGTATGGTTTCGCGTGTGCGAATACAGCACAGGCGTACGTCATGATGGGACGAATGCACGCCGTGTAAATGCGCAATTTGCACTTGAGTGACAATTTGCTGCGTGCATTCAACATGAAGTAGAGCCTACCGAGAGCGAAAGCGGCGCGCGAACGCACCGTCTTGATGTGCTCTCCGAAAGTAAGATGGTGGTCCAGAATCACACCTAGGTATTTGGCTTGCTTCTCCCAAGGGATAGGCTTACCGAACATGGTTATCGGACTGGGCAGAGAGGGGGACGAACGCGGTTTGGAAAAGAGTACTGCCTGACTCTTGATGGGGTTTACCTCGATTCTCCATTTCCGGAAATAAGCGCCTAAGGCTTTTGCCGCGGATTGGAGGGTACGAGCTATGCAGTCTGGGTTACGACCCGAGTAATAGATGGCCGTGTCGTCAGCGAATAGAGCCAACTGGGCCTTTTTATCTTTGGGGATGTCGCTGGTGAACAGCGTGAAAATGAGGGGGGATACTACGGAGCCCTGAGGGACGCCAGTGCGTATCGGGTGGGGTGAAGAGAGCGCACCCTCGATGCGATAGCGAAAGGTGCGATTCGACAAAAAGTCACGCAAGATGAGCACGAGACGATCTGGCACTCCGAGTTGGTAAAGCTTGTATAGTAAGCCGTTGTGCCAGACTTTGTCGAATGCTTTCGCTATGTCAAAGAAGAGCGCACCCGTCATCAAGCCACGCTGAAAACCAGCGCTTATGTGCTCGACGATGCGGTGGACTTGTTGGACGCAGCTGTGTTCGGTTCGAAAGCCAAACTGCTCGTCGGGAATGAGACTCTTTGCTTCGGCAAAGTCTTTGAGTCGCTTATAAATAAGCCTCTCGTAGATTTTGCCTAGAACATTGAGTAGACTAATGGGACGGTAACTGGTGGGATCAGACTTGGGTTTGCCTGGTTTCGGAATGCCGATAACGGTGGCCTCTTTCCATGCCTGAGGAAAAATGTTGTTGCTTAGAGCGCCATTGAAGATGGCGGTCATTAGCATTATGAGATGGGCGGGGAGGAGTTTGAACACCTTATTGGTGATACCGTCAGAGCCGGGGGCTTTCCGGGGTTTGAGCCTCTTGATAATATCGTGCACTTCGTCGGGAGTGACAGGAGGCAGAGGATAATCAGGGTCTTCAACGGGTGGGAGAGAGGCTCTACGTTCGACTTCGGCGTCGACCTCAGAAAGGTGAGCTTCGTCTACTGGTTGAGAGCTGGGGGTGCATTGAGATGATTCGAACCGAAAAATGGCTCGCCTTATATACCGGCCTGCCTTACCGGACAGAGGTCCGCGTAATTTGGGCCTGTTTTGCTCGTCAATTTTCCCTTAGCCGAAAACTTTGAACCCCTTATTTTATTTATTTATTTCAATAAATCCTTACAATTTTTATCTTATTAACTAATTATGAACCTAATTAATAAAATAAAACACAAATCTTAACTATTTAATAACTTAATAAAAAAATCCTAGAACAAAAACTCGTAAAAATGTGTGATTCGCAATTTTCACTTTACATTTTTTGTTATAACTTTAAATTGGTAAGTTCTATCCTTATGAAACCTTTTGTATATACATTTTTAAATCAATATCTAACTTTTAAGACTAAAATCAAATCGCTATGTACACAAACAAAAAATCACTTTTTCAAGTTACGTAATTATTTGGACAAAGTTACTTGAGATCAAACTTTTACTTTACAACTATCAAATAACCAGTCTTATTAGAATGAATCGCTAAAATATTACGTAAATACACCCTTATATACTAATTAGAACCTTATAAGAAAAATAACAAACATTTAAATCTAATTAGCGCCCTATATTACATACATTATTGTTGTTCGTGGATCTCGTCGCCGACAGTCTCCCCCTCGTGCGTCGCACCATCCCTCTGGCTCGGCGATACTCCCGGCACCAACAGCACCACTCTCGAACTGGGTCTTCGCAGCACACCTCGCGTCTCGACGTCGACGATCCTTGTCCGCCCGTCCGGTCCAGGATACACCCGCTGGATTCTGCCGCGTGGCCAGGTGCATCTCGGTAGGCTGTGGTCGACGATCAACACGATGTCTCCGACTTGCAGGTCTGCGGCGTTGGGTCTTCCCTTCGTCTTCCTCGGCAGTAGAGTAGGCAGGTATACGCGCAGCCAACGTTGCCAGAAGTGATCGGCATGTCGCTGCGTGGCCTTCCAGGTGTGTTTGCCCACGAGCTCGTTGCCCTCGAAGCTGCCGATTCTCGCTGCGCCGCATGATCGCCCAATGAGAAAGTGGTTAGGCGTGAGTGCTTCTTCTTCAGGGTTCTCGGAGATGTGGGTGAGAGGCCGGGAGTTGACTATGTGTTCGGCCTCTAGTAGGAGGGTGTGAAGTACCTCCTCACGTGGATGCTTCTCGTTTAGTGTGGCGCCTAGTGCGGTTTTTATTGATCGCACCAGACGCTCCCATGCACCGCCCATGTTTGGTGCACCAGGAGGGATGAATTTCCACTGCACGCCGATCTTCTCTGCTTCTGAGGTGAGGTCTTCTTGTTTCATTGTTTCTAGCGCCTCTTTCAGCTCTTTGTTGGCGCCGACGAAGTTGGTCCCGTTGTCGGTGTAGAAGGTCTTCGGCATTCCTCTTCTTGCGGCGAATCGTCGTAGCGCCATAATCATACTGTCGGTGGAGAGTGATGGAGTTATCTCAATGTGCACAGCTCTAGTTGTTAAGCATGTGAACAGCGCACCCCATCTTTTCTCGTGACGTCTTGCTACGGTGATTGTCATCGGGCCGAAGTAGTCTACGCCGGTGCACGTAAATGGAGGGTTTCCGTGCATCAAACGCTCAGCAGGTAAGTTGCCCGTCGGTAGTTCTTGCGGTCTTCCTTTTCTTATCTTGCACCATTGACATTGATGTTGAACCGCCTTTATTGCTGACCTCAGTCCCAGTATCCAGAAGCGTTGCCTTACTTCGTTCATTACTGTTGCATGATTCCCGTGATTGAAGCGGCAGTGGAATTCTTCAATGATGAGTCGTGTTGTCTTGTCCTTGCTGTCGAGCACGATGGGTCGTTTGTAGTCTCTGGTGACACCCTGTATCGCGTCGATTCTTCCTTTCAGTCGTAGGAGTCCTTCTTCCAGTACTACGTCGAGCTTCTTCAACTTGCTGCTGCCCTCTAATTGCTTCCCTTGCTGCAGACACCTGATGTCTTCCTTGAATCTTCTATCTTGACTTCTTTGTAGCAATAGGGTTTCAGCTTGCTCTAGTAGTTCTGCGCCCAACGGGATGTAGTTCCTTGCTGGTATGTTTGACGGTCGAAGTCGCTTCTCGATAATCTTCGCCTTCTTTCCTTTCGTTATCTTCCAGGTGGGATCTTCTTTACTGACGTTGACCTTCTCTTTTCTTCTGCAGAGTTGTATAAACTGCAGTACTCTCGCTGTGGCTCGCCAAAGTCTCTTCCATGACGAAAACCTCTCAGGATCTGGTGATGGGTGAGTAGTGCTCGCTGTTGCCACGACGTCCGCTGCTTTTTCTTCTCCGGTGGTTTCTTTTTTGAAGGTTCTTGCCGCTGGCCAATGAACTTCTTCTCTTCTTAGAAACTCCGGTCCGGTGTACCATCGGTGATTGCAGCTGAAGTGTTCCGGTACGTCGCGCGTTGCGTCATCTGCAGGGTTCTGCGCCGTAGGCACCCACCGCCAGTCTTGTGGTTTGGTGAGATCTTCTATTTCCGCCAAGCGATGAGCCACGAACGTCTTGAATGTTCTCGGGTCCGTCTTGATCCAGGAAAGTACGATGCTGGAGTCCGTCCAATAAGTCTTCTTCTTCACCTTAAGGTCCATTTCTTCTTCCACCGAATGTGCCAGTCTGCTTCCAAGGAGGGCCGCCTGCAGTCCGAGTCTCGGGATCGACACCGGCTTCAGTGGAGTGACTCTTACTTTCGCCGCCACTAAGCTGACGTGGTAAGTCCCATCTTCATCTTCTGTCCTCCAATAAACCGTCGCTGCATACGCTGTCTCGCTTGCATCCGTAAACGTGTGCAGCTCCCCCTCGGTGCGATGTGGCGCCAGGCATCTAGGAACCTGCAGGTCTTGAAGTAGCTTCATCTTCTCCAGGTAAGTCTTCCATGCCTCGTACTCCCTTTCTTCTATCTCGTCATCCCAACCGACGCCGCTCCGCCATATGTTCTGAAGCAGCTTCTTGCCCTGGACGAGAACCGGTGATGCTAATCCTAGTGGGTCGAAAGTTGACATCACGGCGCTGGTGACTTCCCTCTTCGTAGGCACTTTGAGCCCCTGAGCTATTTCTTCTGGCGTGTTTCTGAGGTTTGCCCTAAAGCCGATGGAGTCCCTTTCTGTAAACCAGCGTAGTCCCAGTGTCTTCTCTTCCTTCTCGCCCAAGTTTACTTCTGTCTTCTCGGTCGTTTCAGTCTTCACGTCTTGCAGCAACTCGGGTTGATTTGATGCCCATCCTCTAAGTTCGAAGCCCGCCTTCTTGTGTATGTAGTCTACTTGAGCTGTCACTCTTCTGAAGTTCTCTTCTGAATGGAAGCTGTGCAGGTAGTCGTCCATATAGTGGTTCAGCTCGATGGCCCTTACTGCCTCTGGATACTGGTCCCTGTAGTCCGCTGCGTTCCGGTTCTTGACGTAGATCGCTGTGCTCGGAGATGATGTCGCGCCGAAGATGACCGATGTCATCCTGTACTCCTTCGGCGACACGTCGCGTCGATCCCCGCGCCACAGGAACCTCAAGCTATCTCTATCTTCATGTCGAATGCGGACTTGCAGAAAAATTTCTTTTATGTCGGCTGCCACTGCTAACGGTCCCTGTCGAAATCTTAGTAATACCCCGAAGAGTGACTGTAGTAGATCTGGTCCTGGTAGTAATGCGTCATTGAGGCGTCTTCCTTTTGATGTCGCTGCAGCGTCGAAGACAATCCTTATCTTCTTTTTCAATGGATGCACCACGGAGAAGTGAGGGAGGAACCATTTCTTCTTGGAGTCTTCTTGTCCTTCAGGTGCTTCTTCTGCGTACTTGCTGTCGATTAGATGCTGAATCTGCTTGCTGTACTCTGCCTTCAACTGAGGGTCTTTGTCGATCTTCTTCTCGATGTTGATTAACCGGTTCCTGGCAGACATGTAGCTTTCTGGCATCTGTTCCTCTTCGTTCTTCCACAGAAGTCCAGCTTCGAATCGACCATCTTCAAGTCTTCTGCAAGTCTTCTCTAGGATGGCGAGTGCTCTTCCTTCAGAGTCCGTAGTAGGTCTTCGTGGTTGCACACCCAGCGCCTCGATTGCAAAGTGATCCTTGATGGCTTGATGCATTTCTTCTTCTGGTGTGCTGACATGTAGACACGTGTTGAGGAAGTGTACCACTCTTGCGCCTCCGGTGTCTGACCCGTGGAGTACCCATCCAAGTCCTGTTCTTGAAGCAACTGGTTCTCCTGGTTTCCCTCTTCTTACTTCTCGAGTCACGATCAGCTCCCAATTATCTTGCCCGATGAGCAGCTGTGGTGACTCCCCTTCATAGTATATCGAGTCGGCGATCTTCTTCAAGTGTCGACATTCTTCGATCCTTTTCTTTTCTAGGAACTGTGGCGCAAGCTTCAACTCGTCGATGGTTCGAACTCTCTTCAGGGTCTTCTTGCTTCCCCGATGAACCCCCTTCACCGTCAGGTCCAGCATCTGAGAGTCCGTCTTCCTTATGAGCCTGCCCCCCACTGTTTCGATGACTAGTTCTTCCTTATTTCCTTGAGCGCCGACTTCTTCTGCCACCTTCTGATCCAGAAGTGACACTGTTGACCCTTCATCCATTAAGGCCAATATCTTCTTTGATCCTTTTGACCCGAAGACTTCTACTGGAACGATCTTCAGGTATGCCCTTGCGTTATTCACAGCGTTTACCGATGCCATGACGTTTGCCACCTCTTGTGTCTCTGTCTTCTTTTCTCCCGAGGTCCTTTCTTCTGACTCGACGTGCAGCAGATGATGATGCCACCTTTTGCATTCCTTGCACGGTGGTTTTCTGCAGCTCTCCTTCCTGTGTTTCCCTTGAAGACATTTGAAGCAAACGCGACTCTTCTTTACCATTGCCCAACGATCTTGCACTGACGCCTTCTGGAACTTCTGACATTCGATGATGAAGTGTTCGCCCTCACACATGGGGCAAGTCTTTTCTGGTTGTCTTGAGTCCTTTTCCCTTTCTTTCGTTGAATGCGTCGCCTGTCGTTGAGTCCTTTTGAATCCACTCTTCTCTTCTGAAGTCGCGAAGGCTCCACACTTGTCTGCTTCTATGTTCAGGAACCTGGATACCATCGTCAGGTCGGAAAACTCGCCTTCTTCTGATGCTGCAGTGAAGTCGTACCATCGGAACTTGAGAATCGTCGGCATCTTCTCTATGATTTGCTTCACCATCTCAGGCGAATGCAGGTACTGCGGTTTCTTCAATCCTTTTATTGCTGCTACGCTGTTGTTGATCTGGCTCGCGAAGACGCATATATCCCTGGGATTTTCAGAGATCTTCGATAACGCCTTTACCTTATCCAATTCTGCCAGCACCAGCGCATCAGGTCTTCCATCTCTTCTTCTGAGGGCTTGCATGACTTCCAACGGAGATGCTTCAGAATACAGCAGGCTCTTGATAGCTTCTCTTGCGTTGCCCTTCAGTGCTCTTCTTAGTCGAGCCATGTTTTGAACTTCGTTGAACATCGGTGCGGTATCTTCGTAGACCACCTTGAAGGCCAGCCATTCGCTGCTGTTGCCGTCGAAGTAGGGTAACTCGTGGATGTACTTCGGTTGCGCTGCTGGTCCTCCTTTCGTGGTGAAGGTTTCTTTCAACGCCGTCGCCAACGCTTGAATCTCGATCGTAGCCCTTCCCGCTGAAGAGTTCTCTTCTGGCTTCACCTTCTGTGGCTCTTCTGGTGGGCGCTGATCTCGTAGCTCTGGCTGTTCTTTGTTCCCATCATCCAGCACGGATGTCTCTATCCAGTTCTGCACCTGTGCTGTTCTATCTTCCTGGTCTTCATCCACGGAGTCCTCATCTTCACATTGCGCCAGCTCTAATCTGACACGGGCCAGCTTCGCCTCAGCTTGTGCTTGCTTCAGCTCCAAGCGTGCAACCTCTTCTCTGGCTGCCAGCTCGCGTCTTCTGGCCGAGGAACTCGTGGTCTTCGTGGACCTGGCACGACGACCGACCCCCTTCGGCTTCAGGGTCGTGGCGGAGCCATAATCACCCTTTTCCGGAACATCTTCTGGGGTCTTCTTGGCCATCTTCTTTCTTGCGGCATCTTCCTTCTTCTTATCAGAAGCCGCCGTGGTTTCAGTCGCAGTCGTGATCTCCGTTTCTGTAGTACCTTCCGTCGTCGCGGTGCCTGAAGAAGTGTTCGTGTCTGTTGTAGTTGCAGTTCCCGATGACGCCGACGCAGACGTGACCCCTTCTGACCCCGACGTTCCTTCTGTCGCGTCCTTTTCAGAGGGACGGGACCCGGGGCGTGAGGGGGCATCCTTCTGCGACCTGGTTACCGGCATCTTGAACGCAGTCTTCTGATTCTTCTGAACTCTTCTGTACTCTTCTCGCAGGGATCCGGCTCGAAGGACCAACTGTTTCGGGCGGCTGGGGTATGGTCAGTACCCGCAGGCACCCTGGGACAATCTTCCAAACGTTTGTTTGACGTACGTTTTTGACGAACTGTTTGCTGGTGACGTACGTCACCACGCACCCCTGAATGCGTATGTGTTCGTGGGCACCACCCACAAGGACCACGGGAGAGACGGGGAGTTGAAGAGGCGGCGCAGGCAAATAAAACGCAGATATTCTTCTTGAACCTTTCTTGTCCGCAGTTTTCGGCTTGCTTCCCTTTTCTTGATGTTGCCTCTTCAACGGCTGAGCTGCGACTGATTCGAACCGAAAAATGGCTCGCCTTTATATACCGGCCTGCCTTACCGGACAGAGGTCCGCGTAATTTGGGCCTGTTTTGCTCGTCAATTTTCCCTTAGCCGAAAACTTTGGACCCCTTATTTTATTTATTTATTTCAATAAATCCTTACAATTTTTATCTTATTAACTAATTATGAACCTAATTAATAAAATAAAACACAAATCTTAACTATTTAATAACTTAATAAAAAAATCCTAGAACAAAAACTCGTAAAAATGTGTGATTCGCAATTTTCACTTTACATTTTTTGTTATAACTTTAAATTGGTAAGTTCTATCCTTATGAAACCTTTTGTATATACATTTTTAAATCAATATCTAACTTTTAAGACTAAAATCAAATCGCTATGTACACAAACAAAAAATCACTTTTTTAAGTTACGTAATTATTTGGACAAAGTTACTTGAGATCAAACTTTTACTTTACAACTATCAAATAACCAGTCTTATTAGAATGAATCGCTAAAATATTACGTAAATACACCCTTATATACTAATTAGAACCTTATAAGAAAAATAACAAACATTTAAATCTAATTAGCGCCATAAATTACATACATTATTGTTGTTCGTGGATCTCGTCGCCGACAAGGTCCTCGATAGTTTTCTTGTGCCTAAAAAATATAAAAAATAATGTGTTATGTAACATTCAATACGAAAATACCTAGCAATTTACGCTTTTACAAGTCTTAAAATAATTATAAAAAGAAAAAAAATAAACAAAGAGATCATTGCATCGGCCGGGAATCGAACCCGGGCCGCCCGCGTGGCAGGCGAGCATTCTACCACTGAACCACCGATGCTTATACAAAACTTTTTCAATTTACCGTTCTTGTTTATATGGTATTTGAAATAAAATTAGATCCGGTATTGTGATCAGATCATTCACCTTTTACATCATATCATAAAGTACGCTATCGCTGAGATGTACTAATAATAGCGCTGTTTTATGTAATTTGTGATTTGAGTAATTCATGATGCCATTATGCATTCATATAATAAAATTGCCAAAACATACAATTTGCCTGTATACGCAAATATTGATTGATTTAAGAAACATACTTTTTTTATTTGATAGGGTACTAAACTGACATTTTGTTGTCCTTATTATTATTTATCGTTGTAATTTATTGTTATTTTGACATGATTGCATTTTTATAAAAACCTATTGAACAATATTTTAAGCTATAATTTAATTGTTAGAAAATTTGTATTAGCGTTTTGGGTGTCACATCTGTTAGCTTGCAAGAGCAAATAAATAAAAATCGGAGTGCGACTGTGTCGTGGATACAGCCGTGTGTTTTACGTGAATATGTGTTAATATACCCATTACATATTTTCTTTGAGCGTACACTGTCGTTATACTATTACTTATACTGTGCCGTCGTTGATCCGCTGGGCCGCATTCATTCTTTTACGTCCCCGTACAGTTACCGGCACGGATCTTGTTGAGCGCTCGGCGGTAGAGTGAGGATCGTTTTGCGCATCGCATCGCGCGACGGGCCAACAATCACTGTACGACAATATGTATAGCGGGCTACCGGCGCTACCGCCCCTCACTTCATACCGTTCTTTGTTCTTCTTCGTTCTGCCACAGTAAAAAAAACAAAGCTACATCAATGCAAGTGATGCTATTTTCTAAAGCATAAAACATTAAGAAAAACAAATTCTATTTCATATGATATTGAAATATAACATTTCCAAATTTCAAATAATTCTATTAAGTTATGTTAAAGTTACAAGCCATAGAACCTTTAAACCGCTCTCCTGTACAATTGTGTTTTTGCACTTACACTAGTATACGTAGGACCCGTCCGATAGTCTTTTTATAGCTCATTTTTAGGGTTCCGTACCTCGAAAGGAACAAAACGGATCACCTTTTTGTCCGCTGTTTTGATGTGGCGTCAACCTTGTTTACGCAATCGAAAGATATAGACGTTTATGTCACATTTCTCATACATTCGCAAAGAGAATCAAACCTACAGGGTACTTCCCGTTGACCTAGGATCATGAAACTTGGCAACAAGCAACGATAGAAGCTGCTAAAACAAAACTACATCTTATATATAAAATTCTCGTGTCACAATGTTCGTTCCCGTACTCCTCCGAAACGGCTTGACCGATACTGATGAAATTTTGTGTGCATATTGGGTAGGTCTGAGAATCGGACAACATCTATTTTTCATACCCCTTTTCCCCCCCATCCAAATGTTAAGGGTTAGGGTAGGGTAGGTGTAGGTAAATAGGCAGGTAAGTAGGTAGATCGGGACAGGACAACGTCTGTCGGGTCAGCTAGTGTTCGCGAAGATAGCTCGCGGTGGAGATGAATATGATTATGGAACTATATATAAATTAAATGCAGTGGACTGTATAATGGCGGCACCACACTTCGCTATTCGCTATGCGTTATGCGCCTTATTCGCCCGCATACGACGAAGTGTGGAGGGTTTATTCGTCTATATTTGCTTTATTCGCCCGCATAACGCATAAGCGCGAATAGCAAATACGCCTATCCGTCCACCTGTCGGTTTTTAGACACACTTCAAAGGACACGAATAAGCCGAATATGCGTGTCGACTGCCCACACTTCGTTCACTCATTCACTCGTGTTCGCTCGCTTACGGTTGTCGTGTCGGACATATACTCTAATCTGTAAAAGTAGCAGCCACAGTCAACACATTAATTTTGTTTTTTCAAAAGCCAAACGCACCACATATGTTTGGCACACAAGCACGAAGTGTGGATGGCGTGTTTGTTGTACGCTCACATAACAAATATTTGGCGAATACAGTGTAGCCGCATAGCAAATAACGCATAACGAAGTGTGGTGCCGCCATTACATGTATAATGATTTGAACTAAGAAAACAAGTAAATATGCTAACAAGAAAATAAGATTCGCGAGCGCAGCCGTGCGTAAGTGCGTGCAACAGCTGACTAGTGGTGTGGTGTAGGAGTGGGCGTTAATTCAACGAACGGCTTTTTTTAACTGTTAATCTAATGTTAACAAATTAACAGCTTTTTGTTTGCCGCAAAACCCGTTAAATCTATCAACTGTTTCATTCAACGATTTTGGCAAAGCGCATATTATTAACTCAACGAATAGGCATTCAAAAGTCGCTAACTTTATCTGAACTGAAGCTGCTAACGCAAAACCCGCTAAAATTATTTGTTTCTTTTCTTCTGCGTCTCGTTCTCGTTCACGTTCTACGAAATATGCAGAGTTGACGCCGAGGGCCGGGGCGCCTACGCGAGCGAGCGAGACGCCGCTAGCTTAAAATTGTACGAGCGAGAGTGAGAGATATCTATGTTTCTAAGTTCGCTTGCTCCATGGCTCGCGCCGCTCTGTCTTGCCGAAACGAACAGGTTTTTACTTGTAAACATTACAATCAAATTAGTTGATGATTGATTGTTGAAATTTGAGTTGAAATGATTATGTACATAAAATGAATTAAACTTTTAAATACCCCTGATATATCCTTTTTTCGCCAGCCAGTCCTAAGCCTGGAAAAGTATGAAGGGAAGTTTATTTCATTTAAATGTCAACTTTTGATCATTATTTAAAATTGACTAGTCACTCAAACAAGCTAACTTCAAAACACGAAAACGTTTTTTTGGTTTTAGCAGCCCGCGTAACGTCAGCTCCTTTTTCAATTTGAACAAAGTTTCGTCTATTAACTGCTACGTACATTAATGAAAACCTGTTAATTACGTTAACGGCTTTTTTAACAGGTTAACAGGATGAAATTAACGGCTTCGTTGCGTTGACCCAAAAATCGTTAACGACCCACCACTAGTGTGGTGCGGGGCCCGCGCTCGGTTGTGCGCCGGCTGACTCCCCGCTGCCCCCGCACTCCTCGTTCACTGCCGCTGGCGCGCGTTGATGGTGAGGGACGCGGTCTCAACAGCTAGTCATTGTATATATTATCTCAAAGTACCTAATGATTGTTGCTATTTATGTTTGAAAATAAATTAGTAATTATTATTTGTTCACTTATTTACTTACTAACAGCAATCTTCCTTTCACAATGATATCTAAGAACAGGCTTCGAAAGGTTTGAAATAAAATGCATTTTCTTTTCAAGGAATGTATATTAAATAATAAAACAACAAAAATATATATTTTTGTACACAAAAATAAACCATAGGTACACTTTATTGTGACAGCTAGTATAATAAAAGGTTTGTCCAGATCTTACCCAGACTTTAGCAAAATTTACAAATGGTTAGAGAAAGGTTTGTCCCGTACCTATCGTGGGTTTTATTTACAAAATCAGATTTGTCTCGTAAGATATTATCCACAATGCACAAACCCAGACTGATATCTTTCCCGTAAGATATCATTCGCAATGCACAAACCCAGTCTGATATCTGTCCCGTAAGATATCATTCGTAATGCACAAACCCAGACTGATATCGGTCAGATATCAATGAAGACGCCAAAAGGCGCTACCACGCTATCGTTTCGTCCCCGATAGCCGTAACGCCCCCGATAACAGCAACGAAAGGAGTAGTAAACGAGATACATAAACGGTTAGGCGTCCCGTCGAAACGTGACCCTCATGCGAGAGCCCCGGATCACCATCACATTCAAACACAGTCGTAATCCACATCTGCACCCCAAAAACGTTTACTCTTTACGCTTCCGTTTCCGCCCACGTATATCTACGCCTGGGAGCTCTGTTGCAGAATGCCAAATTCTCCAACAGTCCCCAAAACAAAGATATGCGTCACACGTGACGCACCTTGAGTGAACGGCTTTGGATTTCTTCTGCCGTTGACAAATCACACATCTCTTTGTATTCTCACGTCCCATCAAGTGCTCTGGCTCGTGCATGATATTTCGCCTCAGCCTCAAGTTTTGCACTGGTGCCTAGGGCATGCAATATCGGAAGGTTCTCAATTCCGGAACTGAGTTCCAATACTGGAGATGTGACTCCGGAATTCCGGAACTGGTTCCGGAACTGGTAAGTTTTAAAGTTTGTTTCAAACCAAACAAGATTTATAATTATAGCAGTCTTGTAGTTATCAATTCGGATTTTTTATGTATGTTCGGGCATAACTCCGTCATATGTAGTTGGATTTGCATTTTTTTTTGTTCGAAAGGGGTTTATTCCGAAATAGTCCCATTTCAATTTTATCGAAATGGATTCAGCGCTTTAGGAAGAAATCAACAAAATCCGTTCCAAACGAGCGATATTTTAGTTTCTTTAATCTTTGGAGGACTTTCAATCTCTTTTTTAACTGTGTCGCCGTTTCTTAATGGGTTTTTAGTATCGCCGTAACATCCAAATTATCTTAGTTTAGATGATAAGGTAATACTAAAAGCGGAAAAAAAACTAAAAAAAGACAACCGCCTTCAAAAACTAAAATAAGTGGTAATTCAAAACAACAAATAGAACTATGCCACCGTGACCCACTTCCGAAACTAAACTCATGTATGTTCTGTGCTAAACTTATTTATCACTTTTTAGTTTTTGAAGGCGGTTGTCTTTTTTTTAGTTTTCATTTGTAACAAATTAAACATAGAACATCTTCCTCTCTTATTACTCTCATTAAAACGTAAAAACAACAAGGCATATTTTTTTTATCACACATTAACACTCGTAATATCCATAATAAAACATAGGTACGATATTTGAATCGCACTATGTTTACGTGCATACGAGTCATACGACATAGTCTCTATCGAGCTGCTTTTGTAAAGTTGGTACATTATTTGTTACATCATTATCAGAATCTAGTGCGGAGGGTTGTGCAGTTACGGGCACTTTTGAATTGTCAAGGAGTCGGTCAGTTAGTCAGAAAGTTGAAGCTAGTTGCTCGATCCAAAACGTAGGTAGGTCTCATGGAGAAGAACGAGAAAGAAACTCCACGGACTCTCTTTTAAATCATGTTTTTACAATATATTGGTTACATTATCCTTGTTGCTTCTATATGTGAAAACAATGCATACAAAAACAAACAAACAACAAAAACAAAAAAAAGAAAGAAAAGCCATGGCAGTTAACAGTTGACCAATCTCTACTGACAGCGCCCGTTCACGAACATGACGCGTTGTAGAGTCAGTTGTAGAGTCGATGGGCTCGCTGGTGAGTGCCGGTGATGGAGTGCGGGGAAAAGGATGCGCGTGTGCGGTCAGCTGCTTATGGAAAGTTTCACAGCCTAATTTAGTTGCGTGTAGAAATAATAATAACCAAATTCCGGAATTCCGATATTACTCCTCTCAATTCTGGAATTGAAATATCAGACCAATTGTTACGGAATTCCGGAATTACGAAATTCCGGAATTCCGGAATGCATGCCCTACTGGTGCCTGACTGATCTCTATTGAACAGGGGCGATGCTGTTTAAGTAGAGATTCAGCAAGCGCACAGCGGAACTCACGATGTGTCACAGGCAATTTATCAGTAACCCGTTTCAGAGAACTTTGGTACATCACAAGCGCATTATGTATACTCACATTCAGTAACCTTTTAAACAACTTCATGTACCATTTCACGCCTCTCTTTCGCTCCAACAGATACATGGAGAGTTTTTGATCCTTAAGATTAACTCCTCCCATGGCTGTGTTGTAATCCCTTACACACACAGGTTTCACAACTGTTTTACCGGCCTTTGTTACACTGTAAGTATTGGGTCTGTGATAGGAAGATATAATATTCACCATTTTAGAGTCCATCCATGCAATGATGGATACGTCTCCACAATGGCGAGATATTATTTTCCCCTTACTCACTTTCTTCAGTACTTTAGCAATGTCACTAGGGACGTTTCGACGGCTTGCACGAAGGGTTCCGAAGCAATCAAAGCCCAAACTCTTAAGATATCGTGCTAATGATGGAGAATTGTAAAATTTGTCCATCACTACGCAATGCCCCCGGTGTTCAAGACCTTGCAAAAGTTTAAGAACTACTTTCGTGCTTTCCGTCCCCAAATTGACACCAAGTGAATGGTCACCACCGGAACTGTCAATGTTGCCCGTAAAGATCTGGAATTCAGACATATAACCAGTTTTGGACTCAAATAGTTCATACGACCTTATTCCAAGTCGGGCAGCCTTTGACCTTGTTTGAACCCAAGGCAAGCGGCCCTTTACCCAGGTCAAAGACTCGTCGATGGATATGTCAGGCCCCAGGTTATAGAGGGATTTGAACTTCTTTCCGAGATGTTGAACTATGGGAGTCAGCTTACCCAGCTTAGCCGATAGTCTTACTGAGTAAGCATCTCCAGTTTGCGGCGATTGACTCGCGACAGCGGTATTGTCTACAAAATGAAGAAACTTACTCAACAAAACATACCGATTATAAGACATAAGACACCTGAACCCCGGTATTTGGAGAACCTCGTTTTGTGTCCAATATTCGGTTAAGAATGGCCGCGGGTCGAGGCTCATATATATGTATATCGCGAAAAGAAACATTATCTCGTCTACATTCGTGTCAGTCCACGAATGCAAGCGAGATGATGGTTTCAAAGTCCCTCTAGCACGCATAGTCTCGATCGTCTGCCCGGCGTAGCGGTTAGTTTCGAGTGCGATCAACTCTATGATATCTTTATCCCATATGTCGATAAAGGCATCATAAGGCGAATCGTAATCTTTGAGAGGTCCAGGAGTAGGTCCTGAGAACTCCTCACGAATACCCCTGAACGACTTAAAGTCCGACACCCACTTGAAACTAGATGACGTACCAAGTAGGCGATCAGCTGCGTCATCCATCCCCGTATCTATCTCTTTTACAATTTCCTGCATGGGTTCTTCTAACTCTTCAGTGTCGGAAATGTCGTTCCAAGATGAATCTGACGTAACCTCTGATACGTCGAGCTCGTCGTCGCATTCGCTATCCAAATCGCTGCCATTCACCACGTCACACCTAGTCGACCTTTTCGACCGTGCTGTCAATCCTGAAGTTGATGGACGAACTTCAACTTCGGTGATGGTGACGTCTACCTCAGATTTGACGCTAGGTATGTATGATACAGAAGACGTGGATTTGTTATCATCATCTGCTGGCCTCGGTAGATCCTGCACCCACCGCCTGACATGACAGGGGGCCTCCTCCAATAACTCCTCTGCTTCTGGCTCAGACATATTCACCCGCTCGACTACATCGGAACTGTAAGCAAGTACCATATTGTAAAAATATAACCTTTAAGTGAATTCGTACCAATAAGTAACTTTATGAAGGAGAGCTAACTTACAAGAGAGGCACAGCCGGATTGGTGTCGACAAATAGGATACGACCATCGAGGGACTGCTCCACGGGCACAGACTCTAACTTAATGTCCAGAGAACCACCAGGGGTCTGCTCTATGGGCACAGTATCTAACGTAAAGTTCAGAGGATCACCGAGGGTCTGCTCCATAGGCTCGAACTTAATGTTTAGAGAGCCACCGTGGGTCTGCTCCACGGGCACAGTCTCTAACTTAATTTCCACGGGCACAGTCTCTAACTTAATGTTCCGAGAACCATCTGGGGTCACTGGAATCTGGATACCATGGAGGCGGCTAAAAAGACAAGAAATACTAATTACTCCACTGAAACTAAATAAACATTGTAATACGCTATACAGAAAATACTAACCCCGATGGTGGGAATGGGGAGAGCTCAGGAACAGGGTACCGGTCAGCGTCTTTAAACCCCAAAAGAGCGAGACGAAGGGCGCTCGGTCTAGGCGAACCCCTTTCAGACGGTGTGGGGGTCACGCTTCGCGACCTTGAAGTCGTGGACGGACTCGCCACGCTAAAAACATCATAAAACAATAATTTATTAAAATAATGGCCTACTTGTAAATACCATGTTCCTGAAAATTCAGTCATTTCTTTAAGATCATAATGGATTATTTTTTGACCGACCTCAAACAAAGATCCTCATTGAACAACTGACCCGTTGTCGACCATTGATTTTACTCTGAACAAAATCTACCCGTTTTTGGCGGCTAGTTAACGATTATGCAGCGTTATCATCTTAAATGATTTTATTTAAGTGATCGGCAATTGCGTGTTTGTTGTCCACAGAAAAATCTGGCTGCTAAACTGCTAATGCTTCTATCTGATATGTTTGGTGGCAAAGTTATTGTGATTGGTAGCTTGCTGCGGCAACTATTTCTTTTCATTACTAGTACTATAACGTTATATTGCGGAGCCGTCCTCCGCAATGTAACGTTATAGAAGAAAAGTAACAGACAAACATAAATTTGTATGTTCCTAATGAAATATTTCATGAGCACCATGTTTTCATGGTTAATTATTTCAAAGCAATAAGCACTCCGGCCGTAAATGCTTGCCAGTGCCACTATACCCTGTCCATTGGATTATTGTTTTTTTGACAGCTGCCTTATAATGTAATTCCTGATTACCTTAAGTTAACTTTAAAATGTGTTATACAATAAATATGTAAACTGCCTAATCTTGTTGGATTATCTTATTTATGACCTCTTACAGACATTTGCGTATTAGTTTTTACAAAAAACATAAATTATATATAATTGTTCACTAGTTGCAGCTATCAAAAAACGATTAAACCAGTGGACAGAGTGTAGTGGTTGTATTCTTTTCCTCTTTTTTAGGGTTCCGTGCCCAAAGGGTAAAAATGGAACCCTTTTATTAAGACTCTACTGTCCGTCCGTCTGCCTGGCTGTCTGTCACAATTTCACCAGGCTGTGTCTCATGAACCGTGATAGCTACACAGTTAAATTTTCACAAATGATGTATTTCTGTTGCCGCTATAACAGCAACTACTAAAAAAAACAGAATAAAATATGTATTTAAGGGCTCCCATACAACAAACGTGATTATTTGCCGTTTATTTGCTCGACGTCTAATGTTGTCAAGTCAAAGTCAAAGCATTTATTTCAATTAAACCATTTACAGGCACTTTTGAATTGTCAAGGAGTCGGTCAGTTAGTCAGAGAGTTGAAGCTAGTTGCTCGTTCCAAAACGTAGGTAGGTCTCTATGGAGAAGAACGAGCAAGAAACTCCACGGACACTCTTTTAAATAAAGTTTTTACAAAGTCTGGTTACATGATTCTTGTTGCTGTATAAATAATGTTGTATAAATAATGGTACGGAACCCTTCGTGCGCGAGTCTGACTCGCATTTGGCCAGATTTTTTATTCAAGCTTGTGTTGTTCTGGAGATTTGGTGACGCGTTATTGGATCTTTTTCATTTCGTTGATTAGAATTAATTACTGCAGGTCGGGACATCAAAAAAGAAGAACTGCCGGTGTCTATTTGACTATAGAGAAGATCATAATTATACAATCTGTCTGGTCACCGGTCCGACCCTTTAATATGATCAATGGGGTTCGAACCTTTTTGTATGGAGGCTGGCATATCAGCCCAGCGCCGTTTTGTTTTTTTTTTAGAAATCGCGGCGCACGGTGATAGTTGTATGTATGGATAGAGGACTAATAGACGAACAAAAAAAGTCAAGTTACATGGTACAGACAGCGTCATTAACTGCTTACCCCCCACGCAATAAAATTTCTTCGGTAAGGGGGTAAGCAATTGATGACGCTGTCTGTACCCCAAAGTGCCACGTTACCGAGATATATGAAGGTAAAGATCGACAATGAATACTAAGGTTTAAACCATTTATTTCTCAAAAAGAATACAATTCACGAGAAATACAAGTTAAAGAACTAATTACATAAAACTTACGGAGTACGGTAGCTTTGAATAAATATTGTAAACCAAGTAGACTTTTTACATTTTGTGTAGGTATTAGGAAAAATATGTGTACAATTACGATTACAGTTTTCGATAGCATGTCCATAGCAATTTCATAGTTTTCGTAGTAGTAAGCAACCTATTATTAGTTCATTTTGTTGTTGTTTTTATTTATTTTGTTATTATTTAATAATGTTAGTAGGTATTGGGATTTTATATGATATTACCTAAAGTTAACCTAATAATGCCAATTTTTTTGTTTTTCGTCTGGTTATGCGTTTTTGTGTTTGTTCCATTTTTGTAAACGTTATTTTCGAGTGTATATTTTTATTTAACAACTTGTGCATCAATATGCATGTTTTATATTGTATAATTGTGACAGAGTCATCAGTTTTGTTTCTCTGTAAATTTGTTCTGTAGGTGTTAGATAGTTGTAATGAAACAGCCTTTTAATTATTTTATTGTGACCTGTCTCGATTTTCTTTTAATTTGTTTTAGGTGCAGTTCCCCACAACTCTATTAAGTAGTCTAGATGAGGTTTCACCATTTAATTGTATATTATATACCTAACGGATTTAAGCAAACAGCGAACGATATCTCGCAGCGCACCCATAACAGAGGATAACTTCGATCCTAATTTATCTAGGTGTGGCTGCCAGTTCAGATGTTTATCTACATAGATGGAGTCCAAGATACTTTTCTGAATTAACTTTGCTTAAAAGTTCGTTATTAATATACAAGTGGTTTGGCTTTGGATTGTTTTGTTCCTTGCACTAAAAATAATGTAGTTTGTTTTAGATGTGCTAACAATGAGATTATCTTGGTACCATCCAGAGAGAATATTCAAGTCTTGTTGGGCTTGATTTATGATCTGTTCGACATTGCTGCCAAACAAGAACAAGCTGGTCTCACCAGCATCTAGTATTATCTCACCTGTCATTTAGGTTATTTATGAATTATATCGTTTACATATATGATAAATAGCAAGGGACTAAGGATAGAGCCCTTCGGCACACCGCAGGTTAAGGTCTCGTGACTACTTTGCACATCACCAAATCGGACAATTTGCTGTCTGTTAGAGAGATATGACCGAAACATATCATGATGGGCAGTTCCTTTAATACCGATATCGTACAGTTTTTGGAGTAGTAGACTATAGCTAATTGTGTGAAATGCCTTCTTCAAGTCGATAAATATACAGAGTGCTGCGCGTTTTTCATCAATGTTGTTTTTCAGAAATTTATATTTTTAAGGTAATTATCTAAGCCATTATATATTTTTTTTCGTTATTTTAGAAAGTATTGGCAAAACTGATATAGGGCGATAATTTCCAGGGTCGGTCTTTTTTCCTGACTTAAAAATTGGGCTAACTTTCGCAACTTAGCAGTAATTGATATTCATTGTTAGTTTGTTTAATATTAAGTGTTTGGTGCATTTTATAGTTTTGCAACAAATACCGTCCAAACCCGAGCTAGTATTTGGGTTGAGATTATCCACGATTTTGCTACTACCTCTTCCGTTGTTAGGGTTAGATGAAGCAGTTCGCATGTACTAGACTTCGCCATTGGAAAGGTTGGCTGCGTACGTGTTTTTATTTTATTTGCTAAAATAGACCCTATAGTAGCAAAAGTGTTCAGATAATTACATATTTCTTTAATGTCTGTTATTGAACCCATTTGTGTATCTAGTTTACAAGGAGCAGAGCATGTTTTTGTTTTGCTACCAGCTAAGTTCCCCAACTTCCACATTTTTAAAGGTTTCTTTTCACTATTTTTGAAAGCTTTATAATAATAACTATTTTTGGTATTCTGAATTTGCTCAAGCAGAGGATTTCCTTGGGTTATAAAATCTTTTCTCATTGAGTTGTCGTTGGGATTTGCTCAAGAAGCAGACCACAGCTGGTTCCTTTTAGTTATCATTCCAATTATGTCCTTATTAATTCAGTCGTCTTTTAGCGTGTTTTTAATTTTTTATTTCTGTATTGTATTCTTATTTACTGCCTCCTTTATTATTATGTTCTAAGCTGTTGTAGTCATAGTCCGAGATATTTCTGACTGTACTTTCCACTGTCTGGTAAAGTGCTGTGTAGTCGATGGTGTAATATTTTGTTTTCTTTTTCGGTTCCGGTGTATATTTGCCAACTTCAAGATATAATTACTTGTGGTCAGAAGCAGACATAGGCGATTCTATCACAGACATATGAAATTGGTGATGTTTCAAATTGGATGAGACATGATCAAGAATAGTTTTTTTTGTAGGCGTTTCACAAGTACTGAATTTTGCATCAATTTTGTTTAGGATGAAGTGTCCATTTTCTAGTATTCTTTTTGTACAGTTATTTGTTTGTTGATTAGGATTTAGCAGATCGTAATTAAAGTCACCAAACACTAATGCTCTTTTCCTTCTCATCAGTTGATGTGAGTACTCCTCCAATATATATGGCACCTATAATCTAACGAATATTTACCTAAGTGCACCCATAAGTAATGATTATCCTCTTTACACAGGTCTTCTATGTAATTGTGTTTTAAGCAATCGTGAACAAATATAGATACTCCACCTCCTCTTGACTTTTCTCTAATATTATAATAATGGGTGTAGTTTGGTAACTTCAGTCTTTTGGCTTCAGAATCAGACTTGATCAAGGTTTCTGATAGTATAATTACATGTTCTGGACTAGATATGTAACGTTGTATTGTGCAGTTTAGTTCATCAAGTTTTCCTGGCTTCGCTATGCTGCGTGTGTTGGCGTATAGAAGTTTTAGGGATTTCATTTTTTTCATTAAGTTTTTGTATGAATCAGTTATTTCGTGCGTAGTACTGTTTATGGTTGTATCATCTGTATCTTGTTTGGTTAATTTTTTGACTGGATTGTCGTAATCTCTGGAACACCTTTGACATATTTAATAGTGAAATCTTTTTCACCACCATCTTGTCGGCGCATCAATTCATCCCTCAAATTATTTCGATGATTTTGTTATGGTTGTATCATCTGTAATGTTTGGTTAGTTTTTTCACTGGATTTTCGTAATCTTTAGAACACCTTTGACATATTTAATAGTGAGATCTTTTTCACCTCCATCTTGTCGGCGCTTCAATTCATCCCTCTAATTATTTCAATGCTTTTGTTGGTAAGGTGTCTCATCAGAGTAAATTTTGATACTTTCAGAATGTTTGTTAGATTTATTGCGTAGAATTAATTTTGCAGAATCAGATGTCGAAAACATAATTTTTATAGGTCTTGATATTTCTGGATTATATTTTCCTATTCGTATAGTTTTGATTGGTGTCATGCAATCTGGTACAGCCATTTTTATTACTTTCATTACTTCGTCGCTATCATGACTGTGTCTCACTTCAGAGTTTGAGGATTGTGTCTCCTTTATTCCTCGTATGATAATATATTGCTCTCCCTGTGATCGTTCATCAAAGCTCAAAGAAGGTGCAGTAATTGCGGAGGACGAACCGGATTTTAGGGTTGATATTTCAATTGTCTCCACTTTCTTATCAATGCTAGCTCTGAAACGTGATATGGTGGCTAACTCCGATTTTATTTTGCTTTGTTCCAGGGACAAAATATGATCAGTTGCAATCTTGATCTGACCAATTTGTTCTCTTAATTGCCGAAACTTCTTGGGATATTTTATTAAAATTTTCAGTTTAGGTTTTAGCCATATCCATCATAAGCGATTCCATTCTAGCTTGAAAAGTGTTGAATTGTGCACTAAGGTCATCACCGTGTTTTCTTTTGGCGCAGTGTTGTCAGATAGGGTAATTTTTTCGCAAATCTGGTAGTGATCCACCAATTTTTTCAGACCTATCAATACCACTTGGTATTGCTATCGAATCTCTATTGCCTTCTTTACATTTATTCGGCGACTGCGGTGGCGATCGAACGACGCTCATTATGCGAAGTTGTTTTTAACAGAAAAGGAAAGATTATTTACTTGGTATCTTCGATGGGCGCCCGCGCAGCGACGGCGAGAGCAAGATGAATATTCGCACTTGGTTACACTTTCGTTTAAAGCACCATTCTATATTTAAAAAAATAATGATCGACACTTCCACTCCGTAAGCTTCCTGAGAAGTCTTTTCGACAAGCCCGCCACTCTATTTCTAAAACCACTGGAACTCCTGTAAGCCAGAATCAACAGTGGCGACCACCAGAAAAGCGCCGAAGCAAAGAAGCTCGACGAGTCCCGGAGAAACGATTCAACTGTCTTGGATCCCGCAACGAAATTAGCCAGCCGCTTACGAAAGGATCCAAAGAACTGATTGAAGTGTCAGCCCCTGATGGAATCATCCCACGTACATTGCCACTAAGATAAAAGTTCCTCTCCCACGTCAGTCTACGGTTTATCTTAGCAGGTTACATTGTGTACGTTACCCCCACCAAGAAAGTGTCTCCTAGAGAGTGATATGAGTGGAACGTATAATAAGGGCGTATACTGCTATAGATGTGCGCCAAATGAAAACTTAGTGCGCTGTGTCGTTTTAGAAAAAAAACGGAAAAACGATATTGCTGGGGTAACGTTGTTCCAGCAGGAAAATTCTAAACCAATGATCGGAGACCGACTAAAAAAAAGCGACACCGTCGTTTTCACTTTTGGCAATATTATCCAGTAACGCATGCATGTACCCTTTTGCAACTTTTTATGGTTATTATAAGGGTCAAGAAAGACCGAAAACATTTTTCAGCAATCTTATGCGTTTTATCGTATAGGCGATGCGATATTATTTCGGGTTTTCAAAAAAGCGTGATTACTTGAAAATTATATGTAAATATTTTCTTAAAACTAATCCTGTCACAAATACGCACAAATTAAGAGCTACTCGTATATGTTTATTCTACAGTGTTCTACGTATTCAGTATTCAGTATTCTACGTGCAATGGTTTTAGAGATACACGATTCTGCAAAACGTTACTCCAGCAGTAAATGCAATATCTCGAAAACCTGAAGACGCACTAATTATATTTTTGGCGCACATTAAAGCACACATATAAGCTATCTGCCCATGCACAATATTTCTCTCTCCGTTTAGAATTTTCCTGCTGGAACAACGTTACCCCAGCAGGAATTGTTTTTTCCGTTTTTTTTCTAAAACGACACAGCGCACTAATTTTTCATTTGGCGCACATCTATAGCAGTATACGCCCTTATTATACGTTCCACTCATATAACTCCAGGAGACACTTTCTTGCTTTTTTTTTATCTATTGATAGGCTACGTTTGACCACTATCTCACCTGATGGGAAGCGATGATGCGGTCTAAGATGGAGCACGCTTGCCTAGAAGTAACCTATTCACTCTTGACTTAAAGACTCCCAGGTTGTAGCTATCAGGAAACAAAGACTCAGGCAGGGAATTCCACTCCTTAGCAGTACGCACAATGAATGTATTCCCAAAATGTTTCGTGCGTGTGGGTGGGATGTCCACCATGTACCGGTGGCGCATCGCCGTACGTCTTGTGGTCCGATGATGGAACGGGCTCGGCGGAATTAAATTGTGCAATTCCGTCGCACACTCCCCAAAATGCAACCGATAGAAAACCGACTGGCCAGCAACTCGGCGTCGATGCTCAAGACTTTGGAGCTTTGAATCAACGAGCCTATCATTGCCAATGATCCTCTTGGCTCGTTTCTCAATTGACTCTAGGGCATCAAGCTGGTATCTGGCAGATCCGTCCCAAAGATGAGAGCAGTACTCCATACACGATCGAACTTGCGCTTGATAAAGTTTAAGCAGCTGTTTCGGCGTGAAGTACCGTCTCACTTTTGCTAGGATCCCCAGCTTTTTGGCAGCCACTTGAGCCTTTGCCTCCATGAAAGGGCTAAAATTGAGGGTTGATGTTTACGTAACACCAAGAAGCTCAGGTCGGTCGGTTATCGGCACGATTACACCTCGGAAAGATGGAGCTGGGTGGAATTGGCTCCTTTTAGAGGAAAAGAGACACGCTTGGGTCTTAGCAGCATTGAACTTGACCAGATTGGCATCGCCCCATTCAGAGACAGCCTGTAAGGACAAGTTCAAGCGCTCAACCATCGCCTCCCGGAGAGACCGGATCTGCGACCCACCAGCTCGTGCGTCGGACACGTATCTCTCAGCGCCAGTGCTGTCGTCTGCATACCCAAAGGTACCGGGTTTTAGCAGATCATTAATATGCAGCAGGAACAATGATGCCGAGAGCACCGACCCCTGAGGAACCCCGGCATTAATATCCAGCAGTCCGGACGAGCAGCCATCTATGACCACTCGAATTAACCGATCCCTCAGGAAATCTGCAATCCAATCACACAATCCGGCGGGCAGACCGAAGGAAGAAAGCTTATTAATAAGGCTATCGTGCCAGACCCTGTCGAAGGCCTTTGAGATGTCAAGGGAGACCGCTAGTGCTTCTCCATGCCTCTCGATGGCCTCACTCCAGATGTGAATGGCATACGCTAGTAGATCCCCAGTTGATCGATTTCGGCGGAAGCCGTATTGTCGGTCACTGAGGATATCATTCGCTTCTAAGTATGCCAGGAGCTTTCGATTTAGCACCCGTTCCATACTCTTACAGAGTATGGACGTTACCGAAATGGGTCTATAATTCGACGGGTCAGCCAGACTACCCTTCTTGGGAACGGGCTGCACGTTAGCTTGCTTCCAAGCCATCGGCACTTTCCCAGTCTCAAACGACAGGCGATGTAAGCATGTCAAGATCGGAGACAACTCAGGCGCACAAGTCTTCAGTACAATTGCTGGAATCCCTTCAGGGCCACTAGCCTTGTTCACGTCTAGGTTATGCAGTACCCTAAGAACGTCCCTCAGATGAATGCTTATGTTCAACATACTCGACTCACATCCAACAGAAGAAACAGGGGGGGCTCGCGCCACCCGGATCCAGACGTGACGATTCCGCAAACATAGAGGCGAACAAGTTAGCTTTCTCCTCAGCGGAGTGGGCCAGCGACCCGTCGTGTCTCAGCAGTGGTGGTAGTGAGGGGCGGCAGAAGTTCGATTCGACTGACTTAGCCAGGGACCAAAAAGCCTTACTACCTGCTGGGTATGAAGCAAGTTTGTTCCCTATCCGGCTAATGTAGTCGAACCGAGCTCTCCGCAACACCTTCTTGCAGGACTTGGCAGCCCTGTTAAAGGCTCTCTTCTTCTGGCTCACGTCACTTGCTTTGCGAGTGCGGGCGTCAACCCATGCTAGGTTGCGCTGAATGTTTTAGCGCATTAGCACGATTGTACTCGGCACCAAACCATGGGCGAGCTTCGCCAGACATTGTTACGTCTGAGAACGGAATGTAGTACTCCATACCCCTCCGCAATACATCCGTCACGGCGTCCGCGCACGACGAAGCATCAGTCGAATAAAAGCAAGTAGGCTGCCAAGGATAACATGCGAAGAAAGATCGCATGCCGTCCCAATCTGCTGACCTGTATCGCCATACCCGCCGGGTGCCTCTAGGGCAAGGATCGGGCGGGGAGTAGATGGACACAGACTTCACCAGACAGTGGTCGGAGCTACCCAGTGGAGAAGAAATCGACACCGAGTAGCGGTCTGGATCTGTTGTCAGCAGAAGGTCCAAGCAATTGGCTGTGTGCGAATCAACATTTGGCACCCTTGTTGGCCCCTGGACCAGCTGGGTGAGATGTAGCGCCAGCGCCAAGTTTCTCGCCTCTCGTCCAGCATGGTCTGTGTGCTGGTATGGGAAGAGCAACTTTTGATGGTGGGCGTTGAAGTCCCCCAGTAACACCAATTGGGCAGAAGGGTACCGCTGCTGAGCCGCATCTGCCTCACTGAGGTGTTGTATGAGCCCCGTTGTCTCCAGATCGCCGCTATGCGACCGGTAGACACAGGCGTAGACAATTTTGTCCGGGCCTGTGTCCACTAGAACCCACAGCGTTGAGAACCTGGAGTCCTCAAGGTTGCGGAGACGCCGATAACAGATGTCGTCCCGGGCGTCCATATATACACCCGCACGTGGAGTGAAGTGGTGCTCCAGGGTAAACCCTGGGTAGGTAAGGTACGACACGTCTGACGGACATCCGATCTGCGTCTCCGACAGGAACAAGAGCGCTGGTTTCTCAGTCTCTAGGTGGTGATGGACTGCGGCGAGATTTGAGTGCAGACCTCGTATGTTACAAAGGTGCACTTTGAGTGAGAGGGAGTGCTGTCGCTGTACAGCTTTTCTTATTTTGTTCCTGTTGGTCATGGATTTGAGAGTGAAGAAGGAAAAGGAGAAGGAAGTGAAATGAGGTTCTATGCTGCTATCCCTCAGGCACGCTCTGACAGGACGGCATCATTGGGGGACTAGTTTGGAGACTGCGGGGACGCCCGAGCCCCCCCGGGAATGTCCATCGGGCCCTCTCGTCTGGTCGCCAACCAGCACGATACGCTGCTAGGGTAACGTACACGGTTATATTGTGTTAAAAGTTTGCGTTCATGGACTATCGCGCGGAAAAGTACATTGCAGCACGTCGCTGCACCTCAAGATCGACTGGAAGCACACCTAGTCCTATAGCTTTTAAATATAAATATAGCTCAGCTCTTTTAAGTTGGTCTTATTAAAAACGACCCAAGCAGCCTGGATAAATACAGTAGTTTTTAAAAAGATACCTATCCTTATGGGGGATTGGTTCCCTTCATTAAAAAAAAACAACTTTATCTTTGTAGTATCACAGGTATCTTTTTTGCTGAGTGAAGAACCAACTGATGGGATCTCTTTGGTATAAGAAATTATTTCTGACCATAATGTGGGTTGAGTCACAAAATATAAAGGGTACAGAAGGACCGCTCCCGCCATCTTCAAAAATAATTACCTAAACTTGCCAGACTCACTAGGGTTGCTAGTGCTGCTACTGTATTGACTCTGTAGGTTTTATTTGCGACGATTTAAAATTTTATTGACACTTGTTGGTGGAACTCTTTGCAATTTTTTTTTCTTGTTACTCGTTAAATGTCAATTACATAATTTATTCGTTTTGACAACACGTGACAATCGAGACTGAAGTCTGCTTAAAACTGCTTGAGAATGCCTATAAACGTAATGTCAATGTGTGCGTGGTAAAAATGACGGGTTTGTTCTGAGTGGTCTCTCTGCTCGGGCGCGACGCAGCCTTACGTACTTTGTGGTTGAGTCCAATAGCTGCTAAACTACGTGCAATTATAGGTGACAAGGTGACAACGGTTGCCGTTTTTTTTAAACCGTTAGTATAACACCAAGTGTCTGGTTCATCATTTGAAGACGAACAAACAAACTGACAAACAGACAAACCTAAACAGATCTAAAACAAAGGGGATTGAATATGTTTGTATGGAGTGTCCCAAGTGACATTCGCCATGTTTTTTTTTTTATACTGGCGGCCATTAAAAAAAAAATGATATGACATTCATAAATCGAAAGATCACATCAATATAAACCAAGTGTAGATGCAAAATCCATTTAGAGAAAAAAAAACAAAATAGCGGATGGCACCTGGGACATAAGATACAAAGCCCTTTGACATAGCTTCCTTTACATACCCCAGAAGATAATAAGTCAGATTATTTATTTAATATTAACCTTTCGAATGTCTTATGTTACACAGTCCGACATAAGCAGCGGAGGTTTGACCTTCAACACTTTCGCCCGACAGTCGTTGAGGTTATTTCTAGGATAGAAAATGATACCAGGACGACATTTCGCTCAGAACTAAAAATTTGTGGTTCTGGCGTCCCTTAGGGAAGTGTACTGGGTGCGCCACTATTTCTATTATATATTAATGACCTCAATTTTTTTTTTAAATATATCCAGTTTGCTGACGATACTACATTGACAATAAAATGTTTCAACAAAACTGACCTAGAAATTGATACAAACAGTGAAATAATTAATGTTATAAAATGGCTGGGGGACAATAAACTTCATGTTAATATTGAAAAAAACAAAATAGTTCACTTTCAAACATGTAATTTGTCAGTAATACCACCAGCAATTACACATAACAATGCAATTCTGCAACCAGAATCATCAGCTTTGTTTTTAGGTATAGTCATTGACAACAAATTGAGCTGGAAGGAACATGTAGAAAGAGTATGCGGTGAGCTTGATAGGTTTGTTTATGCTCTTCGCAAGTTAAGACTAGTATCCAGTACAAGAACAGTCCTAAATGCGTATCATGGGTATGTTTCATCAGTATTGCGTTACGGCCTAGTGATATGGGGTAATTCAGTGGAGGTGGAAAGAGCATTCATAGTGCAAAAAAAATGTATCAGAGCCAAGAAGCTTATAGATAAAAGTGGAGGCAACACTCTAAATACCTAAGTGAAGCCAACTGTGGGCAGACGCTCTCTTTCTAAATGCGTACATAAGATAAAGAAAACATATATCACTGTCTCGTTCTTATGTATGCATTCAGAAAGAGAGCATCAGCCTACAGTTGGTTTCAAGCTTTTGTTCTAAGTGTTGGCTCCGGGTACACTACATAAATACGAAAAACTTTATTCCGAAAGTCAGAAATACGAATTTCAAAATACCGATTTTCATAATTCCGAATAGTTCAAAATTCCTAATATGGCAACTCCGATTTATCATTCATCCTATTTTTATAATACTAAAATTTCAAAATTCCGAACGTTCATAATTACTATTCTCAAAATACCGAGTTTTTTAAAGATCGAATAACAAAAAGTCCGACATAATGAAAATTCCGAACATCAAAAATACAAATTCCGATTATTAAAATTCCGATTATCTTTATCGTTATCGTGCAATCGTTCATCGTGCAAGCAAGCATGCAGCATGCAAGCAAGCAAGCATGCATCATGCAAGCGAGCATGCAAGCGAGCATGCAAGCGAACATGCAACATGCAGCAGGCATGGTTTCTGTCACGGCTACGGCGTTGCGGGGCTCCGGCGGTACCACGCAAGCTTATCGTCACAGATGGTATTCACGCTCACCACCGCAGCTTCGGCTTACTGGCCGGCTTCGCCCCTCCGCGCCTACGCGAATTTAAATTACACTCTAGGGGTAGGGCAGACAAGACTACGTGGAGTCGGTTTCACAGCAATTCGTTTCTGTCATTAACTTTTGTAGCACAACATATTGACTTTTTAAGATTATTTTTGTTATTGTCTTTCTTTTTATACCTATATATTTTTGTTGAAATAAATTCCATAGAAAAATACACCGAATAAACAATATTTGTTAAAAAGTAATTCTACTGTTTGATAAGTTTGTTAAACAAAAAAATGTGATAAAAAATTGTTTGAATTGTGTTTCTGTGAAATATGTTTCATTCAAGTAAATAGTTTTTGAAACAATAATAGTCGAAATAAAAATACAAGAACCAAATATTATATGAAACATTTTCTGGGAAACGAATTCTATGAAATTTCTGTCTGCGAAACAAGGGGACACCATTTTGAATATATATGCGTAGCTAAATTGAATCAGAATCCTAATTTTAACAGTTTATTCGAAATATTGAAATTCGGAATTTCGTTTTTCGGACCGAGAACTCATCGAGCATTTGATTCTTCGAACATATGAAAATCGGAAAACAAACAAATCGGATTTACGACATTCGGTAAAATAACTTTCGTGATTTTAAATAATAGAGATTATTATTTTTAGGTATTATGAAATTCGGACTTTTGAAAATCGGAATATCGAAATTCGGAATAAAATATTTCGGAATATTTGGGTGTTCCCGTTGGCTCCATTTATACCTACATCTTCATGATCAGAGTGGAGCGGAATATTTTGACCATTGTAGGCCCTTATTTAAGAAATTAAAAATTCTCCCACTACCATGTTTGTATATTTTTAAAGTTTGCCTATTTGTAAAAAAATACCCTCATTTATTTCCATTAAACGAACAAGTCTCGGAAGCCCTGAGAATGTTACCAATTAATAAGTTTAAATGTAAAATGTCGGCTTGGCTCTTAGACATGTGTTTTTATTTGGTAAATGAATTTTTAAATCATAAATTTGATAATACATTGTAATTTAAAATCTTTAAATGACATTAGAACTTTGACATTATTATAAATTCATAGACATTTTTATTTTGACATTATGATAATTTAATATTTTGACATTAGGCTAATTTAATCATTGTGATTAAAAACGATTATTTTAGGCAATAGGAGTAATATTTTTGATTTTACTATTAATCTATTAGCATGGCATGGCATTATAAACAGTCTCAATTAATTGGCCATTAAAATTATAATTTAATTCATTGTATCTCCTTATATTTGCATGTTTTTAATGACTTTTTTTTTTCTTGCTTTTTAAATATTTTATATGAAATATATTTCTACACCAGTAATGGTAGTGTATGTGAAACCATATTTAATGTAAGATCTTAATGTACCATATACTGAGAAATAAATACGTTATTATTATTATTAAGTACAAACAAAGCTTTTCCATAGATTAAAACAAGGCACACACTTAGACCTCTGCCGCTGCCGCGGCGCGAGCCATCAGTTGTCGGTTTTTTGACTGTGTTCAAAGGCACCTCGGCGCACGTGCCTCGCAAGTGTGGACGTGATTTGAGCACGGTTTTAACGAAACTTGTTTGTGTTGTCACTCACAATGGCGAAAAGAAAAGTCATTTCACGAAGCAATGTTTCGCCATAACTATTTCTGTTTGTGAATAGAACTTTTGCCCACCCACGTGGTGCTCTTTTTATTCTTTTAGTCATTTATATATTACAACTAGCTGACGCGACAGGCGTTGTCCTGTCCCTATCTATCTACCCTACCTACCATCCCTACCTACTCTACCTACCTGAACAGGACAGACACAGAAGTAAATCAGCTGTAAAGCGATCCGGCCCCATTTTGACATAGCGCCTTCGATGCTCGACCTGAGGCATGTTGCCTCAGCCTGCTGCCTTGTGTTGTTTTAATTATGTACCGAGGCAGGCCCCACACGAGCCGTGCGTGTTGAGGCTGCTCACCCTGAGGCTGCCTCTAATCCGTACACACCTTAAGGATTTTTTAGCTTATACTATATGAGGTAAAATCATAAAACTAATTTCAACTTCACTCGCCATTAAAATATGCTAAACGCCAAAAAAAAATAATGTCAAAGGAGTTAGTGTAGTCGAAACCCAATACCCTGTGTAAATTATTTATTCATCATCTGCCTAGCCTTTTCGCAACTATATTGAGGTCAGTTTCCAGTCTAACCAGATGCAGCTGAATACCAGTGTTTTACATGGAGTGACTGCCTAACAGACCTCCACAATCCATTACTGAATAACACGATACCCCTTGGTAAGACTGGTTGTCAGGCTTTCTGGCTTCTGACTACCCATTATGACTGCCAAAGATCTACAAATGACAGCCGGGACCAATGGCTTTACGTGCTCTCCGAGGCACGGAGGAAACTCGGTATGAAAGGGATGGTTACCCATCCACAGACCTACCGCAGCTAGCGTAGCTTAAGGGCGCGTATTCGATTTAGCGCAACTCAAAATCTAAATGATTGCTAGAATGGCGTAGCAGCATTGACACACACTAGTACAACACAATGGTCGGTTTGTGTGCATCAGAAAAAGAAATACGCACGAAATAAGCACGAATCATTGAAATTGATCGGCAAACGACAGCGCGCGATGTTTTACAGGGCTTTTTAAAATAATTGTCTAAAATAAATGAGCTCGTATAACAGACTGAAAAATATTCTGTAAACTAAGCATAACATTTACTTTCATAAAATAAATATATCAGTTACGTTTTTAAACAAATACTGGTGAAAAAAAATTGTCAAAGTGAACCGATTTTCTACTTTTGCAACATTCTTTTTTAATACATAATAGTAATATTTTTGTAATTTTGGCTCTGTAGCTGTCTTTATGACTGTATATACTGTTGGAAAAACACATAACACAAAATATTTTGGCATATTGTAATGGTTGTATTCGTCCTGAAAGTTAACTCTGACGTCCATTTTCATAAAACGATGTGAAAGAATTGTCTTCGCTCTAAAAAACCATAATTAAAAATTATATTTTTACTCTGTAGCTGTCTAAATCAAGACTTAATCTTTCTAAAACTGTAAATTGTCTTTAAATAATCTGCTCACATAATTACGATATTGCTCTGGGCAAAACGCAAAAACATGAAGTTTTCGTCACGAATCGAATACGCGCTCTTAACCTTTGACCGATTGATCTGTACAGCTTTAACTTAGCCACAAGCTCCTGTAAAATATTTATTATTAATAATTAAATGAGTGAATGGACATTGACAATCACTAATGACGTGCCTACTTTGTCTATGAAAATTGTCCCTCTTGTCCAATGGAAATAGCCCTGATAGTATCTTGTCTATGCATATATCATACCCATTTCAACAAACCAATCACGTTTAAGGATTTTGTGATGCAATCTGCCACAAGATTGTTCCATTTTCGGTTGGCGCAGTGGCAGAGCGATCGACTGCTGCGCAGCGTGTTGCGGGTTCGATTCCCGCCCAGGGTAAACATTGGTGTGATGAGCACTTGTGTTTGCTTTGTGTCTGGGTGTTGTTTATCTATATATGTATGTATTTACAAAAAAAAAATGTATTTGTGTATGTATATCAGCTGTCTGACACCCATAGTACAGGGTCTCCCTAGTTTGGGGTCAGATGGCCGTGTGTGAAAATGTCCCCACATATTATTATTATTATTATTTTCTATGTTTCTCAGTTTCTCTCAACATACTATATCAGTTTCTCTCAACATAATGTCATAGGAACTGTAACTTGGTAGGTACTTATTCATTCCACCTCCAATCACTTTACATTTTGTGCAAAGTATTGTAAGTTAGCAAAACTTCGCCTAAAAAGTAAATTCTAGGTAGGTATTTAACATCTGTCTGACACCCATAGTACAGGATCTCCCTAGTTTGGGGTCAGATGGCCGTGTGTGAATTGTCCCCACATATTAGTTTTTTCTGTAATTTTTTAAACAACAAACCTCAGCTTTCATGCTCGAATTGTGGCGTGCAAAACGTCTTGTGGTCAGTGGGTCGCCCTGTCCCTGATGAGAAAGCACCCTGCTATTAACATTTTCAATAAATTTACTGAAAATCTCTCATTGTTTTAGAATGCCTAAAGCAAAATCAAAATCGCTTTCATCTTAAAGGGAACTTTAAATTCATGCCATACAATATGACAATGTGTTGGCAATATGTTGGTTGGTTGTATGGCAATATCTTGTTCATTTTGTATCAAAAAGAAAGTGACAGCATCAATTTAAACCGAAACAAAAACCAACCAATATATACTAATGTTTGTTTCATGCAAATCACCATTATTTTGCTTAAAATTAAACATACCTAGAAAGTAGGTAGGTCCCTGCTAGTATTAAGTATTAATAGTACTTACTTAAAGAATTTATAATTTTGGAACACCCCGAGTTCAAAAATAAATAATATTGTCACCTTATCATTTTAAAGCCGGGTCTGCTGCAGCTGTGATCATGTTTTTGTTATTTTTAACATAATATTATAATAAAAATATAAATCTTCTACAATAAAATCGGCATCATACAGTAGACTCCAATATTATTATAGTGTCTAGTTCCGCGAACCCGACCGATGGCGATCGGGTTCGCTAATGTTTATTATGTTTGAATAGTAGGTAGGTACTTACACTTCGAAGTTCGTATGTAAAACTACAACCGTCTACGAAAGGTATGTGGGAATTTTACTCTTGGAAATATAAATACAATGACAATACGCAATAATATTAGTACCTACCTACTAGCCAAATTATGTTCGTAGATTAATAAACTAGCTAGCTACCTAAGAGTATTTACTAATTACGGCGGGCATCGTGGTCTTAAAAGTCTACACTGTTTTTCAGTACTTCTGTGTAAAAATCTTATAAGATTACTCACCGTTTTCTTTCCGAGTTCATTTTTGATCCAGCACAACACAGTTTCAAACGAATTTGGATAAAATATATGGCGTCCTGGCGTAGAGAGTATAATAATATTATGTTATGTTTATGTTATATAGGTTCCTTTGAAGGCGTCGCGTCGCTTGCTTGCTGTTGCTGCTCGCAGGCTCCACAGAATATATAATCACTACGTTTAGCAGGCTCCTCGCTCGCTGCCACCACAGGTCCACAGAACATTTTTTTTTTTTTTTTTTTTTTATAATGGCATCTCGCAGTTCAACCTGAGGGTTGGTTACTGCTTAACCGGACAATCCTGTGGTGCCTTAAAAGTGACTTTTAGGGCCTCCAGCCAGGGCATAAACTTATAAACTAAGTGACTACGCTAAGGGCACCCCCTGCGGGGTACGAGCCTCGGCTTAGGTCGCCACTGAGAGAGGGCAGCAAAGGGACAGGCTGGATCGGGTCTCCATTAATTAGGGGCTATTTTAAAGCTAAGGGCTCAGCGACGCGGGCTGGCGCTAGCAAGGGTCGGGGGGGGGGGGGGGCTTTACGGGGTCGTCGCGAGGGACCTCGGCGGCGAGGTCGGAATGACGGTATTTTGTGTCTGTGTTTGACTAATGTGCTAGTGGCCCCTATTTCTTTCCTGAAGGAGGGTAATAGCGTCATCTGGATCGGACAGGGTAGTCCACAGAACATATATACCCAGAACATATATACCCATAAAGGGCTCGCTGCCGTCGGATCACCCTCACCCACACTGACACATGTGACATGTCTACAGACAGGGTTGGACTCATTGGACTGAAGCATTCTGAGACGGATAGTACACAGATAATAAAAAGATAGTATTTAACAAAAAAGGATAGTACACCTTGTGTTAAGGTTGATTTTATTTAAATATAAAAAAAATAGACGCTTACTCTTAGGTATTAATTGAAATTAGTGAATAGTTTTTTTGCTGAATTAACAATAATCCACAGACGTCATCCTTAAAAGGTTTCTTTTCGCTCAAATCACACCATGTCTTCAGTTTAGACCAAAATATATCTACCTTTTTTTCGGACTTAATTTCATCCAAACAACACAAAGACCATAAAGTTCTTTCTTTTATGCCAAACAAAGACCCATTTTGAGAATGTGTTGCCATTATTGTTAATATTGTTATCAGTAAAGCTACCAAGCCAAGTACTAACCAACTCACAATGACTAACATGTACACTGACATACGAACGGTCCAAACAAATGACTGAAAAAGTTGAGTTTGTCTGAGTTCTTATTAGGCACGGACGGAACTGTAAAATTATAGTACAAAGTGTACTATCCTTGTCTTTGGATAGTAGATAGTACAAGAGGCGAAATTATAGTACAAATACTATAATTATAGTACCGAATCCAACACTGCATGTCTATTCTGTTACAATCTCCCTCGGTGAATACCTAGGTGAAGTGAGCTGTCATCGGTTCATCGGTCTGTTTGCTTTGTCAATCCCTTGCATCGGGACGGATGACAGCTCACTTCACCTAGGTGTTCACCGAGGGAGATTATAACAGAATAGCTCTACAGAACCAATGACAGAACAGAACCTGACCTGAGATGAGACCACTGTCAAGGTCAACCATAGCTTCAATTGTTTTTTTTTTCAAAACTGGTCCGTCTTAAGAAGGCTAATACGCCTTACTCACCATCCTTCTTGCTGTACGTCCCGCCAAGGTCATACTTCAAAAGTGCTGTGAAAAAAAACAATAATTATTATAGTATAGTATCCTAAGCGATAACTTTATTTTCGAGCCGTTTGGGGTTGAAACCCTCGGGTCGTGGGGTCCAAGTGCTCATCTACTTTTTAAAGAAATTTCCAAAAGGTTGGTTGACACTTCCCGTGATCCAAGGGCTGGTTTTTACCTCGGACAGAGGTTAAGCATTGCCATCCAACGTTGCAATGCCGCCAGTCTCTTGGGCACATTCCCAGTTGACGACGATATGGGGGAATTTTTTGATGCCTTATTGTCTTAGCTTTTCTTTTTGTTTTAATAGTTATAGGTTTTCCTTTTTTATTTTTTCGTGTAAATATTGTACATTGTATAAAAATATTAAAAATTTAAACTAATTGACATAATTATTATTATTTTTTTTTATTTCACGGTACTTTTGATGTGTGACCTTGGCGGGACGTACAGCAAGAAGGATGGTGAGTAACGCGTTTAAAGCGTCTTACTGACCATCCTTCGTGCTATACGTCCCACCAAGGTCATGCACAAATGCACGTTACAAAACGACCGTGAATAAGCTTGCTGTACGTCAATAATTATTATTAATTGGTTTTTTTTCACGGTACTTTTGACACGGTATGACCTTGGCGGGACGTACATCATGAAGGATAATGAATAAGGCGTTTAACACTCCTATTATAAAATGTACTCTGTGGATCAGATTCACAAGGCTCTTCCCCACAGGTTCGTTAATTGCGTTATTGCGATATTTGTTTTCAGTACATTTTGTTCTAGGACGGCTATGAAGTTACACACTGCTGCGATAATAACGACGCAATAGAAGTAGGAGGAATCGGGAATTCGGGACGCGTTATTGCAAAAACGCATCCGGTATTATCGACCGATAATAACGCGCCTGTGTTAGCCTTCATATAAGACGGACCAGTTTTGAAAAAAAAACACATTTGAAGCTATGGTTGACTTTGACAGTGGTCTGTTCTGTCATTGGTTCTGGTTGTGTCAGTGTGAGTGACGTGAATGTGACTCTATGTGACATTGTGTGTGATTTGTGATGGCAGCGAGCAGTCCAGCAAGCGAGCGACGCGACGCCAGCAAACTGCAAAGCAGTGTTGGATTCTGTACTATAATTATAGTATTTGTACTATAATTTCGCCTCTTGTACTATCTACTATCCAAAGCCAAGGATAGTACACTTTTGTACTATAATTTTACAGTTCCGTCCGTGCCTAATAAGAACTCAGACAAACTCAACTTTTTCAGTCATTTGGATGAACTGTTCGTATGTCAGTGTACATGTTAGTCATTGTGAGTTGGTTAGTACTTGGCTTGGTAGCTTTACTGATAACAATATTAACAATAATGGCAACACATTCTCAAAATGGGTCTTTGTTTGGCATAAAAGAAAGAACTTTATGGTCTTTGTGTTGTTTGGATGAAATGAAGTCAGAAAAAAAGGTAGATATATTTTGGTCTAAACTGAAGACATGGTGTGATTTGAGCGAAAAGAAACCTTTTAAGGATGACGTCTGTGGATTATTGTTAATTCAGCAAAAAAACTATTCACTAATTTCAATTAATACCTAAGAGTAAGCGTCTATTTTTTTATATTTAAAATAATAATCAACCTTAAAATAACAAGCAACAAACAACAATAAAATAACAAGGTGTACTATCCTTTTTTGTTAAATACTATCTTTTTATTATCTGTGTACTATCCGTCTCAGAGTGCTTCAGTCCAACCCTGCTCTGCTGCAAACGAACATACAACATAACATAACATAAACATAACATAATATTATTATACTCTCTACGCGAGGACGGACGCCATATATTTTATCCAATTTCATTTGAAACTGTGTTGTGTTGGATCAAAAATGAACTCAGGAAGAAAACGGTGAGATTTTTTACACAGAAGTACTGAAAAATAAGTGTAGATTTCGCTTTTTCACTTAATAAGACCACGATGCCCGCCGTATTTAGTAATGTTTTATGATAAATAGTCTAGTATATTGTTTGAAATACTCTTAGGTACATAGTTTATTAATCTATTAACATAATTTGGCTAGTAGCTACTAATATTATTGCGTATTGTCATCGTAATTCTATTTCCAAGAGTTAAATTCCTCACCTACCTTTCGTAGACCGTTGCAGTTTTACATACGAAGTGTAAGTAGGTACTATTCAAACAAAATTAAATATCAGCGAACCCGATGGGAATTGGTCGGATTCGAGGAACTAGACACTATAATAATATTGGAGCCTGTATTATGATGTCGATTTTATTGTAGAAGATTTACTTATAATTTTATCATTTAATATGCTAAACTTTGTTTAATTACAATTACTTAACACCTACGAAAGAACTTTACACTAATACTAAACTATTTAACCTGAAAACATCATTTAAATACCATACATGAGCACTTGTGTTTGCCTTGTGTCTGGGTGTTGTTTATCTATATATGTATGTATTTAAAATTTATTTGTGTATGTATATCAGCTGTCTGACACCCATAGTACAGGGTCTCCCTAGTTTGGGGTCAGAAGGCCGTGTGTGAAATGTCCCCACATATTATATTATTATATTATATTATACATGCATACTAATAAAGAAAATTCTAACTAACAAAATACACTCACAAATCACATTCAAACGCAAAACTTACCACTACTTTGCTAGGAATAGGGATAGTATAGAACTGCCCTCAGTAAGAACTTTATAAGGGAGGAGAACTATTCAGTTTGAGGGAGCGCAGCTTTATAATAAGTTACCTAAAAAAATAAGAGAAGAACTATGTATGTGTTCTTTTTGAGAAATAAACTTCTTTAATCCAAACAAAAACATGATTACAGCAGACCCGGCTATAAAATGTTTAGGTGACAATTTTATTTTGAATTCAGGATGTTCCAAAATTATATATTCTGTAGGTAAGTACTTTAGGTACCTCAAAGACACGAAGGGTTGCTTGAAATCGCGACTAATCTTTTGAATAATGACGAGGCCGAGTCGGCGCCAGAAGATATTGTGTAGACGATGATGATCCTGAGACATGGGATGTACCTACATACAATATGAAATTGAAAGAACAATGACTACTCGGCTAACATGCTTGGACTAGTAAAATCAAACAAAACGTAACTTGATAAAACATATTATGTCGTTTTATTCGCCTCTATAATCATAGCTAACTACGGCCTTCAATATATTTTTAAAAGGTAGGAGAATCAGGTAATTATGAAATATGTTTTTTAAGGTTATGTTTATATATACCTAATTAGTTTTTAGCATTTAGGTTTTCTTCTTTATGATAAAAAATGTGTACGCTAGAAAGTCTATGAGTGGCCAGTATCGGAATTATTCATGGTCTGTCACTTATGGTGCATACCTATTTATTTATTTGAACATATTATAAGTACTTTTAGAGTTTTGGACGCAAAACTGATGCAGAACGGATGCAGTCTGCGTCCAAAACTTTCAAAATTTATTCGAAAAAATTAAATAAAAGTAGTATTCTTTCAAAATTAAAAAAAAGGCGTATACTAAAAGATAGATAATAAAATTGTCTGTAAGATAGTGTAAGTTTCGGATAATTATACCTGGTAGATTTTGTGTGATTGTCAATGTTTTGTCCGCGTCAGACACAACTTCACGAGTTAATTAAACTATTTAATATGAACTTAATCAAAAATATTCACTTTCTATATGATTAAGAGAATGTTCTAGTTTAACATATATTTTTTTCAAATCATTTACATTGCACATTTTGACGTGATTGTCAGTTTAAAATGTGTAAAAGTCGTTTGATAGCCCCATAACACAAAACCAAATAAGCTTAAATAACCAAGATAAATGATTGATTAACAGTTGGTTACTATACAAAATAATAATAATAATAGTTATTTAGTTGCACATACATTTTACACATAGTAACATTATATAAACAAATAACAACGGGTATACAGGGCCGTCTTTACCGAGTGTGCAGGGTGTGCGTTGCACACGGGCGCAGCGGTCCTAGGGGGCGCCGAGCGCCGCGAGCTACGGACGGAGCCCCACTAGGCGCGCGCGTTGGCCGGCCGCGGCAGTTTCAATGACCAACGTAAAAAGAGCTCTGCTTTGCATACATTTTGAATAGCATTTAGAGCTCTTCTTATTTTTGTCGAATTACACCAAAGCAAGCCACACCACGAGCGCGCGAGCGACTTTTACAATATTAACTTTTTTTCAACATGAAATAAACCTTATTACACATTTTTAAAGATTATAATATATTTGGTGTAGTAATGAGGATCGCATCGCTCGGGGGCACCTGTTTCAATGATTCGTTTGAAAACACGCCGACAATCATTGCAAATAATGCGAATTCAATTCATTTCATTGTCACTCTTTCCTTCCTAAAAATACTTTTTACCTCGCTCGCAGTGAGCTTCCCAAAGAATCATGGCGAGATCCATACATTCATTTGTTTGAAAAAATAATATTTTGGAGGGTTTAAAATATTTCCCAATGTGAATAATACATTACCAGGAGTAGATTGATATACTCGTACTTAGCATATTTTTAAACCTCCGCATAATTAAAATATTACAAAATGAAAATAACACTTTTTCGTTTCATCTCGATGGCCATTTTGAGTTTAAAAAAAAAAAAGAAAGTGACAAGCGACGTTAGAACGTGTATTCGATTCGTGACGATCTTCATGTTTTCGCGTTTTGCCCAGAGCAATATCGTAATGATGTGAGCAGATTATTTAAAGACAATTACAGTTTTAGAAAGATTAAGTCTTGATTTAGGGAACTACAGAGTAAAAGTATAATTTTTAATTATGATTTTTTAAAGCTATGACAATCCTTTCATAGGGTTTTACGAATATAGACGCCAGAGTTAACTAACAGGACGAATACAACCATTACAGTATGCCAAAATATTATGTTTTATGCCTTTTTCCAATAGGGTATACAGTCTCATCGTACATTACAGAGCCAAAATTACGAAAATAACACTATTAGATATAAAAAAACAATATTAAAAAAGTACAAAATCGGTGCACTTCAACAATTTTTTACCAGTATTTGAATAAAAACGTAACTGATACATTTATTTTATGAAAATAAAGGTTATGCTCAATATACACAATTTTTTCAGTTCCTTGTACGAATTCATTTATTTTAGACAATTATTTTTAAAAGCACTGTAAAACCTCGCGCGCTGTCGTTAGCCGATCAATTTCAATGATTCGTACTTATTTCGTGCGTATTTTTTTTTTTCTGAATGCACACAAACAGACCATTGTATTTAGGAAATGCAAATCCGTTCTGTTTTAAAATCCGGATTTTTAAATGTATCGAATTTATTCATTAGATTCACTTATCTTGACAGTACGAAAAACAAATACAAATCACACATTTTCCTAATTTAAATTTGGAATTATGTTCTTTAAAATTTAAACTTTCAATGATACCAAAACCAGCCAGATACAAATAGTATAGCCAAAGAGATTTTATTACAAGTTCATACATACTAAAATGCGAAAAGACTTTTTCCCCAATCTATTAGGTACGAGTATGTTACTAATGGAACCGCTTTTACTGGCAAAAGTGGCAAATGTATAATTGGAAATAAATATCTTATTTTTTTTTTGTTTCTTTTATTTATGCTAATGTAACTACAAAAATATACTGAAAACTTTAATGGTAGATTGCCGTGAAAGTACAGAAACCGTAGGTTAAATTATTGTAAGTTAATATGTAGCTCCATGGGGGCGAAGAAGCGCGCAAAAAATAATACTTAATTTTATTGAGGAAGTATCCTTTAATTATCAACAAACATTAAAGGGTCGTACCGGTGACCAGACAGATTGTATACTTAATTATGATCTTCCTTATAGTCCAATAGACACCTGCTGGACTTCGTTTTTGACCTTCAGTAATTCATTCTAATCAACGAAATGTAAAAGATCAATAACGCGTCACCAAATCTCCAGAACAACACAAGCTTGAAAAAAAAAAACTGGCCAAGTGCGAGTTGGACTCGCGCACGAAGGGTTCCGTACCATTATCTATACAACATTAGACATCGAGCAAAAAATGGCAAAAAATCACGTTTGTTGTATGGATTTATTTTATTCTGTTTTTAGCATTTGTTGTTAAAAAAAAATTAACTGTGTAGCTATCACGGTTCATGAGATACAGCCTGGTGAACTGGTGACAGACGGCCAGCCAGACAGACAGTGGAGTCTTAGTAATAGGGTTCCGTTTTTACCCTTTGGGTACGGAACCCTTAAAAAGAGGAAAAGAATAGAACCACTAGTGGCACTGGCAAACATTTAAGGTCGGAGTGCTTATTGCTTTGTAAAAATTAACCATGAAAACATGGTGCTCATGAAATATTTCATTAGGAACATACTAATCTATGTTTGTCTGCTACTTTTCTTTTACGTTATATTGCGGAGAGTAGTAGTAATGAAAAGAAATAGTTGCCGCAGCAAGCTACCAATCACAATAACTTTGCAACCAAACATATCAGATAGAAGCATTAGCAGCCAGATTTTTCTGTGGACAACTAACACGCAATTGCCGATCACTTAAATAAAATCATTTAAGATGATAACGCTGCATAATCGTTATCTAGCCGCCAAAAATGGGTAGATTTTGTTCAGCGTAAAATCAATGGTCGACAACGGGTCAGTTGTTCAATGAGGATCTTTGTTTGAGGTCGGTCAAAAAATAATCCATTATGATCTTAAACAAATGACTGAATTTTCAGGAACATGGTATTTACAAGTAGGCCATTATTTAAAAAAAAATATTGTTTTATGATGTTTTTAGCATGGCGAGTCCGTCCACGACTTCAAGGTCGCGAAGCGTGACCCCCACACCGTCTGAAAGGGGTTCGCCTAGACCGAGCGCCCTTCGTCTCGCTCTTTTGGGGTTTAAAGACGCTGACCGGTACCCTGTTCCTGAGCTCTCCCCATTCCCACCATCGGCGTAAGTATTTTCTGTATAGCGTATTACAATGTTTATTTAGTTTCAGTGGAGTAATTAGTTTTTGAAGTTATTGAAGTTATACTTCTTTAGGCGCGTTATGAAAAAATGATGAGAGTGAAATTTTACGATGCGCGCGCACACCGTCACACAAAATTCTCACGGGAGTAATTGTAAACAACGCCATCTCTGACGTACATGCTGAACTACTTACTGCCTTCGTTGCTATTTTGTGACTCGAAGAAGTATAACTTCTCACGCTCGTACATAAGTACACGCACCCATTTTTTTTTTTATTTATTAAAACTTTATATAAATATTGTACAAAGGCGGCCTTTGGCATTTTCTACCAGTCTACCTTAGGGTGATGCAGAGACAGAAATGTGGCAGGTGCAAAGGAAAAGAAAATCTAGAAGAATAAAATACACTAATAAATACATATATACATACATACAAACAAAATATAAAAAGTAGAGAGAGCTAAAACTACATCGATAGAGAAATACAATAAATCAATTGTGGGATGAGTCTGCCAACTTCCTGTGCGTATGTTCGCGAATAATTTGTATTTCTTATCTTTTTAGCCGCCTCCATGGTATCCAGATTCCAGCGACCCCAGGTGGTTCTCGAAACATTAAGTTAGAGACTGTACCCGTGGAACAGACCCCTGGTGGTTCTCTGAACATTAAGTTAGAGACTGTGCCCGTGGAGCAGACCCACGATGGCTCTCTGAACATTAAGTTCGAGCCTATGGAGCAGACCCTCGGTGATCCCCTGAACTTTACGTTAGATACTGTGCCCATAGAGCAGACCCCTGGTGGTTCTCTGAACATTAAATTAGAGTCTGTGCCCGTGGAGCAGTCACTCGGTGGTCGTATCCTATTTGTCGACACCAACCCGGCTGTGCCTTTCTTGTAAGTTAGCTCTCCTTCATAAAGTTACTTATTGGTACGAGTTCATTTAAAGGTTATATTTTTACAATATGGTACTTGCTTACAGTTCCGATGTAGTCGAGCGGGTGAATATGTCTGAGCCAGAAGCAGAGTTATTGGAGGAGGCCCCCTGGCATGTCAGGCGGTGGGTCCAGGATCTACCGGGCCCAGCCGATGATGATAACAAATCCACGTCTTCTGTATCATACACACCTAGCGTCAAATCTGAGGTAGACGTTACCATCACCGAAGTTGAAGTTCGTCCATCAACTTCAGGATTGACGGCACGGTCGAAAAGGTCGACTAGGTGTGAGGTGGTGAATGGCAGCGATTTGGATAGCGAATGCGACGACGAGCTCGACGTATCAGAGGTTATGTCAGATTCGTCTTGGAACGACATTTCCGACACTGAAGAGTTAGAAGAACCCATGCAGGAAATTGTAAAAGAGATAGATACGGGGATGGATGACGCAGCTGATCGCCTACTTGGTACGTCATCTAGTTTCAAGTGGGTGTCGGGCTTTAAGTCGTTCAGGGGTATTCGTGAGGAGTTCTCAGGACCTACTCCTGGACCTCTCAAAGATTACGATTCGCCTTATGATGCCTTTATCGACATATGGGATAAAGATATCATAGAGTTGATCGCACTCGAAACTAACCGCTACGCGCGGCAGACGATCGAGACTATGCGTGCTAGAGGGACTTTGAAACCATCATCTCGCTTGCATTCGTGGACTGACACGAATGTAGAGGAGATAATGTTTCTTTTCGCGATATACATATATATGAGCCTCGACCCGCGGCCGTTCTTAACCGAATATTGGACACAAAACGAGGTTCTCCAAATACCGGGGTTCAGGTGTCTTATGTCTTATAATCGATATGTTTTGCTGAGTAAGTTTCTTCATTTTGTAGACAATACCGCTGTCGCGAGTCAATCGCCGCAAACTGGAGATGCTTACTCAGTAAGACTATCGGCTAAGCTGGGTAAGCTGACTCCCATATTTCAACATCTCGGAAAGAAGTTCAAATCCCTCTATAACCTGGGGCCTGACATATCCATCGACGAGTCTTTGACCTGGGTCAAGGGCCGCTTGCCTTGGGTTCAAACAAGGTCAAAGGCTGCCCGACTTGGAATAAGGTCGTATGAACTATTTGAGTCCAAAACTGGTTATATGTCTGAATTCCAGATCTCTACGGGCAACATTGACAGTTCCGGTGGTGACCATTCACTTGGTGTCCATTTGGGGAGGGAAAGCACGAAAGTAGTTCTTAAACTTTTGCAAGGTCTTGAACACCGGGGGCATTGCGTAGTGATGGACAAATTTTACAATTCTCCATCATTAGCACGATATCTTAAGAGTTTGGGCTTTGATTGTTTCGGAACCCTTCGTGCAAGCCGTCGAAACGTCCCTAGTGACATTGCTAAAGTACCGAAGAAAGTGAGTAAGGGGAAAATAATATCTCGCCATTGTGGAGACGTATCCATCATTGCATTTATGGACTCTAAAATGGTAAATATTATATCTACCTATCACAGACCCAATACTTACAGTGTAACAAAAGCCGGTAAAACAGTTGTGAAACCTGTGTGTGTAAGGGATTACAACACAGCCATGGGAGGAGTTGATCTTAAGGATCAAAAACTCACCATGTATCTGTTAGAGCGAAAGAGAGGCGAGAAATGGTATGTAAAGATGTTTAAAAGGTTGCTAAATGTGAGCATTCACAATGCTCTTGTTATGTATGTGAGTTCGCTTAAACGGCGCGGTAAACGGCCAGTGACGTATCGTGAGTTTCGTTATGAGCTTGCTGAAGTTCTGGTTAGATGGCATCGCCCCAGTCCACCAAAGTTCAATCAAGTAGTAGGGGATCTCATGAGGCTAAGGCGAGATATCGTGCACGAACCCGAACACCTGAAAGGGCAACAGTTTAGAAAAAGATGTGTGATTTGCTATCGAATGAAGAAAAACAAATCTGTTCACACTAAGTGCGTCCAGTGTGATGTACATCTTTGCTATGTGAATTGCTGGCACATTTGGCATAGTGTAGCAGAACTCCCAGGCGAAGATATACGTGGGCGAAAAAAGAGGCGTACGTAATGTGTGAACATTTTTGCGGTGTGGATGTGGAGTGAATGCGTTCCTTTGATAGGGTTATGGATGTTGACTTTGAACTGGATCCGGACCCTCGTATGAGGGTGGCGTTTCGACGGCAAGGGACGCCTACCGTTTATTAAATCTCGCATTAATCTCCTGCATGAGTTCTTGTAATTACTCCTTCTGATGTCTCGTTGACCGTCGCGCGTGTTCGATCGTTTAACTCCCCATGTTCATAGAAGGAAATCCGTTTTTTTTGTTTTTGTTACTATATTCTGGACGCTTTTAACGTGTACGTCTTCTTTACATTGTTCTGACATACATATAATTATAATCTAAACATTAATTAAGTAAATATGTAATATTTTCATAAGAAAATAATGTAACAATGGACTTTCTTATCTGTTCTTCTCCAAAGGTACTTACTACACTTTGAAATGTGCAGCTACATACTATAGCCACAGTCAAGATATCTAACAGTATTGTGACTCGGCCCTGTCCTTGAAATAATTACCTACATGCGCGCAGTACCTTAACGTGCGATAGGGTTGTCCCGCGTACAGTGTTTTAATTTCTTCCTAGTGTGTGTTCTAGTTTTGTGATTATAAATTTGTAGTGTTTTATTTTCCTTTTAGTTTTGTAACTGTAAATATAGGTATACTTATAATATTTTTCATTTATTAAAAAAAAAAATGAAATATATAAATGAAATGGGAAGTGTTCAATAAAAATGCATGTTAAGTTTTTGATTAGAAGTTTAATAAAAAAAACCACCCTTATTTTGAGACTGAAAGATATTTGCGCCTCAGTCGCAGCCATTCAAGGCGTCTCAAAAAAAAATATTTCCCTTTATTCTGCAATCCTTACGAACTTCAACACCTACTTCTTACTTAACTAAAATGCAAAACAGCTGATAAAACCTCTAAATACCGACTACAAAATCTTACTTAGATAGTAAATAATAATGTAAATCTTACTAAATAGGTAGATACAGAGTCCAGCACAAGCTGGAGCAACAATCTGTTAAATTTCTTTGATAGATTTTAAATTTTACTACAAAAGCGTAAGGTTCATATTCAATTGGGGAAATTTGTCAATTTTTAATGGCCTGATGTGCTGGCTGTCATAATCATTTTATAATGATATTTTGTTTAATTCAATAATATATGTAAGTAGCTAGTACATAAGTAGGTAGATAGATAGCCTAGCCTAAGAAAGAACCTAGGTAGGTACTTACCAGTTCGTTTTAACGCGAGCGTAGGTAGGTCGGTTTTTCACCCTATCCACTTATTTGTTTATTAATCCAGGTACCTACTTTACTCGGTAGAAAAAGTGAAATACTTACCTTTTAAAAAAAGAAACAAATTACGTACCTACTATAGTAGGTATATCATTTTTTTAATAGTCTTGTAAGTAGGTACCTGTAGTCTGGAAGTCATTTTTTTATAGTCTATTAGGTTTCAGGAACATATAGTCTTTCGGAGTTCCCAGATAATTAAAAAAATGTTATCTCTGGGTGCGTTATTGACGAATTCAAGTAACCAAAAACAACACAATATATTCGCCACTGAGGCGCATTCGAGACTGTCGGTATACTAATTTCCCTACTAACTTAAAAAGTGTAGGTACGACTCGCGTTCCGACCGTTTGTATGAAGATAGAATACTGTATAGATATCTTTACTGTGCTATAGCTCCATCATTCTAATAGGGGATATTACTGCAATGTTCTGGCACCAGAGTGCAGCACTAGCATAATCCGTAAACAGTTTTTCGACGAGTCGTTCAAAGCGTGAAATTCTGCCTTTAATTGAGTTAAAAATTGGGAAGTGTATTATATTATACAATAATGCATCAGTGCTGTGTATTTCGATGTAGAAATGAAGGGAATTATTCATTTTCAAAAGAAGAAAATGTTCGAAAACTTTGGGAAGCAGTTAAAAATCACTCTAAAATATGTTCAGGTTAAGAATTCAGGTGAGATAGACGTATTTACAGAATAACGTTCACTTTGGTCATGTAAGACAACCAAATATGATTTTATTCTGAGCATAACCTAGAATCCACTTTCAAATGGCCGTAGGATGCCATAATATAGTTAAAAGTACAGTTAGATAAGTAAGATTAATTAAAACTGCGATATATTTTCACAAAATACCTACCAAATATTATAATTTAATAACTTAATTAGACAAGAATACGAGGTTATGCTCGTGGGTATGTGCTAGTGGCGCCCTCTGCGCTGAGTTTCGCGTAATGTTCCCTATTGATCGTCCCTTAACATTCATATGTGCCTGTAATTAATTGGTTTATTTATATAAAATGCTTTGGGTTAGTTTTGTGTACAAACATTGTTTAGCTTGAAAGGTGAAAATAATTTGTACTATTACTTTATTTTTATTTTTGTAAGTTTACTTAGAAACGGTACAATATTTATACAAGAATAATAAAAAAGAAAATTATTAAACAAAAAAAAAAAACCTAACACAATAAAGCGTCATACAATTCGTCTACATCGCCGTCATCTGGAAATGTACCCAAGAGACTGGCAGCCACTTTAGATGGCAATGCTTAATCACTGACCAAGGTAAAACCAGCTCTTGGATCACGGAAAGTGTCAACTTAGAAACTTGATGATGTTTTCGAATAATATTAATAGAGAATAAGCAGTTCATTTGACAAAAAGTTCCATACGCGGCGGAGACCTTTATAAAATGTCTTTTATATTTATTGAACTACTAATCTATGAACACTATTTTAAATAATCTATCTTTTGTAACCAATATTAAAGTGTTATTAAGCCGCCTAACAAAGAGGAAAAACATAAATATGTCTTAAGTCTGAGTTGTGGATCAACTCAGAAACAACTTCTTTTTATTTTATATGACGTTCAAAAGTGTCTTTTAATGGTCTAATTGAATTAAATGATTTGGCTTTGACTTTGATGGTTTAAGGCATTCTTTTTTTTCATCGGTACCGCATTTTTATTAATAATCTGCTATTTTACTCAGAATATAAGTAAAAAAATAGCAGATTATTAAAATAAATTGCTACGTAAAATTCAATGTCAATAAATATATGTCTTTCTGTTAATCTTTTGACCGCTACGTCAAAAAAGTAAAAAATGTGCCCTCAGCGTCAAGCTAAGTGACGTACTCTATGGAATTACGTATAGAAGTCTGTCATGTGTTTGTGACCGTGGCGTGCTGGGCACATTTTGGTTTGTCATCTATACATGATTTTTAACACAACAATTAGTTAAGAGGAAACAAGAATTAGTTAACTACTCAAAAATTAATAACTTTTTAATCTAACAATGTGATGAAAATGTATCATAATATAAAAATAAAAGGCACAAGTATGGTATTAAATTATATATTTTGGTCGACCCTAAAGGACTAGGCACAGAATACATAATTGTTTATAGGTTCCTCAAAAGTTGAAGTTGGGGTCCAATCGGGGGTTGCAGAAGTATCTCCAGTTCCCGCGACTCCCGACGTAGGTGTGAGATGGAACACCGGGGTGGTTTTTAGTCAGTAAGAGTCTTACAGACCCCTCCGCCCGCCCCAGGGCGGAGGACATCCATGAGAACTTTCCACCCCGGAAAAAAAAAATGGTCAACATGCATGTTGGTTGCTTGGTTGGTAAGTGTCGAGTTACTACATTCTCGAGCAGTGTGCGTTTCGACCGCGCGTGTGGAATACGAGGTGGTTACCTCATTTTATAGTTTTGGTTTGTGTGAAATGTAATTTTTTTTTTGCATGATTTCGACAATTTTGTCTTCTCCACGAGGTCGTATTAATAAAAAATATTTATCTTAGTGTGAGTAAACAATCTGTGATTTATGTTATTTTTAAAGAAATAAAGATATATTATTATGTTTTTGTATCTCTTCGGTTCATTTCAATTCAATTTAGTATCCTTGGGACATGATTTCTATTACAACAGGTGGAAAGTTTTCTGTAAACATTACAACAAGACATGGTCACCCTATCGAAATATTCAAAACACATTGCAAGGCTTTGTATTATGAATAAAAAATATGTTTTGCATATTATCGGTAGTTCTACATATTAATAGGTGTTGTTTATAAAAAAAATCTCACTAATACTCACTTTCTTCGATAGATAATCAAAACTTATTTTTACACGATACCGCACTACTGCTCCCGAAATATAAACCTAGGTATTTTTTATATATTTTTACATTTTCGACAAATTCAAATCTAGACTACAATGAATTTCAGACGTCGATGCATTTTCAGCGTGATAACGGCGCTAGAGTATTATTCACCGTTTCAATGGCGCGGCCATGGGGTTTTTGTCTTGCAGCTCCTAAAATATAAACCTAGGATTTTTTTCTGTATTTTTACATTTTTTTTACAAATTCAATCTGTTTTTTACCTGAATTTTAGGTCTCTGCTACGCTTAGTTTTAAAGATCTCCGTGGCCGCGCGGTTCTCCGCGTTTCAATGGCGCGGCCACGTTCAAACCCTTCTAACTTTTTAACCATAACTTCGACAAATTTATGGTTTTGGGAATCAACTTTTACAAAATTTTACATAATCTTGGAATAGTTTTTTTTCGAAATATCGCCGTGGCCGCGCGTTCGAGAAACGCACACTCTCGAGCATTCCCATGTTTGCTAGAATATTCTCGAATATGACCTCAGCCCATATGAGCATTTCTCAAAAAAAAATGCACCTTTCTAATAGTTAAGTACTAAAATAAAAATGTTGAATGAAACTTATTTTTTTAATTTTAATTTATAGATAGATGTCTAAAGATTCTGAATATGAGGTTCAATCTATTGAAGGTAAAAAAATAGGAATATTTCTCCGCCTTTGGTTTATTTATTTATATTTCTCTGCTTTTTTGCAAATTAAACCTTAAAATAAACCTCATATTCAGAATCTTACGTTAATAAAAGCACCAAATTAATTTCGAGTATAGTTTTAATGATTAACATAGGGTGAAATAACCATAATTTTACGTGTCTTTAAAAAAAACTGTTAACATGTATAGTAAAATGTTAAATAAAAGTTGTAATAGCTCCTTTACGTTACTATTTCATTATCATTATCAATTTTTTTATTTTTTTCTCATTTAACGTTCAAAAGTGCCATAATGGTCTAATTGAAATAAATGGTCACAACTTTGTTATAAAATCACAGCAAAGAAGCTATAATATGTTGTTTTATTTTTATTTTATATGTCTACATAAGAAATAATAATGCACACTGTTAAGACATCACTAGCTCCCGCCGACATCACTACACGCCGGGCGGCCGCGGGCGGAGCAGCGGGTGCAGGGGGGGCGCTCGAGCTGCGAGCGCGCACCGGCCGGATCAGCTGACACTGCGTCATTCACCGCCGTACTAAGCGCGCGCTTCACCCTTTCGCGTTAATCCATTATTCTAACTGTCAACCGTTTGTTTCTTCGATGTTTTAAATACAGTCCTGTAATACAAATTTCACCGCGTTTTCGTCCTATCACCACCATTAGGGCTTACCCACTCCGATCTATGGTCCTTCGAGGTTTTCGGCGAGTAAACAAGCCAGTAACGAAGAGTGACAAGCGGTTTTTCAAAATTTGAAAACGGCCGTTAGTAAAACTGGACTTCGAGATCAAGACGACATCCCGCCCTTCGTGCGAGCTTTGTTCCTGTCTTCGGTCATCATCTTCGGCGCCTTTGTGAAGAAGCGCATTTTGTGGAGCGAGCAAGTTCTTCAGTGGTCATCATAGCAGGGTCATCGCAGCGTAGCAGCCCGAGCAGAGCCCAAGAGCATCGCCATCCATCACAAGCAAGAAGACGTTTAGTTCGGACACGCAGTCAACGGATTTTGTGAGATCTTTCCATATTCTTACTAACATTTGTACACAATCATATACTAACATAATATCATTCCACCAGAGTGTTAGATAGTGCATTAGACCAGAGAATCATTCATTAGTATTCGTCTCAGTGAGTAGTATCATCCTACGTTAATTACAGTGGCTTGTTTTGTCCAATACAATCATACATTTAAACTACATTCTGTCATAATCATTATTATTTCAATACTCAACACATTCATGCACAAGTAGATTTTCCTTTCCCATCAAAGTAGAACCCCATTATTTAATCATTATTAGTAATAAGTGCTTAATATAATAATCATAATCATCTAGTAAAAATATTCGAAAAAATATTTTTTTTTTTAAGGTACCCGCTTTTTTTGACTTTTCTGTTTGAATTGATTTTTTTTTCTAAACGCCTAACGGTATTGAATAGCATCGCTTCATCGGTCAGCTGTTCGCCTTTGTTTTGCAACAGGCGCATATTCTAGTTTGTTTCAGTGCCTTTAGCATTAATTCTTATTCTGGTTTTTCTTACTTCCCTTTTTTTTCTTCTTTTTTCTAGCACTTAAAGCTATACTCCTGTTTAGCCATGACTGAAGAAGTAACGGTTAAAGAGCTTACGAGGAAACGTGCCTCAATTAAATCTCAGCTTACGCAATTTACAAACTTTTTAGCTACCGCTAAGTCTTGCGAACAGCTTAGTGAGGAACAACTTGTCGAGCTAGACATCAGAATTGAGAAAATAGTTACCGTATATGCCACCTATGATCAGTTACAGAGTCAACTGGAGTTCCTGTCCGCTAGACCCGACGAGCAATTTACTGAACGTGAGCAATTCGAGAGCATCTACTACAGGCAACTAGCAGCTGCCCGCGCGCTTCTGTCACGGCATCGTGCGCAACTGGGATCTAAGGTAGGCTCCAATGAGCAACTGTCAGTGGTTACTAGACATAATAATGTTAGACTTCCTAAGATTAATTTACCTCACTTTAGCGGCGGTTATAGGGATTGGTTAGAGTTTAAAGATATTTACGTGTCACTGATTCATGAAGAGAAATCTATAGACAATATAAACAAGTTTCACTACTTACGATCATCACTTAATGGCAGCGCAGCACTAGTAATTAAAAGTTTAGATTTTAGAGGGGACAACTACGATAATGCATGGCAATTGTTATGTGAGAGGTACGATAACAAGCAGTTATTAGTGAATAATCATGTTCACGCTTTATTCAACGTGGAACCACTTCAGAAAGAGAGTAGTCAGGGCTTACGTGAAATTGTCGACGTGACCAGGAAAAATCTTCGGTCATTGGCAACCCTGGGTAGGTCCGTACAACATTGGGATGACATGGTGATACATTTAATGGCATCAAAGTTAGACACTGTCACCAGCAGGCAGTGGGAAGAACATAGGAACTCATTAACTGAGTATCCATCTTTAGACGAATTTATTAAATTTATTTCTAACCGTTGCAATCTTTTAGAAACACTTGAGGAAGCTAAGAGCATAAAATCAAAGCCGGAGTCATCGCACAGTAAGCCTAAAAGCTTCTCTGTATTAACAAGTAAGGGTAAATCTGATATTTCTTGTCCCCTGTGTAAACAGAAGCACTACATATTTACTTGTGATCAGTTCAAGGCACTTGCAGTCGCTGCACGCTTATCTAAAGCGAAGGAATTCAAACTTTGTTTGAATTGTTTACGCCCAGGTCATTTTGAGGCTACTTGTCCACTCGGGCACTGTAAATACTGCAAGAATAGGCACAATACAATGTTGCATTCTCACGATGATAATCCTAGCTCTAGCAAAGAGCATATAACTTTAGCTGGTACTAACTATGATTATTCATCTCGTCATGTTTTACTTTCCACAGCTTTGGTAAGAGTCACGGACAATTCCGGGACGCCGCACAGCGCCAGAGTCTTACTTGACAATGGAAGCACGGCAAACTTTGTTACCAAGGACCTTTGTGGTAAGCTACATTTACCTATTCGTAGTGTAAGCTCACACGTTGCAGGCATTAACAGTCAAGTGTCCACCATAACACAATCATGTACTGTACATCTACAATCGTGCGATGGGTCATACAACATTGACATTGATTGTTTTGTCTTGCCCAACATAACCACTCATATACCTCATACATACATAGACTTAACGGACTTGCAGCTACCGGCAGGAGTAAGTCTGGCCGATCCATCTTTCAATGTCCCTTCCACCATCGACATACTTGTTGGAGCCGACATATTTTGGGGTGTGATTGGTCGCAACCGTATACAGTTAGGTAGACATATGCCAACGCTATTCGAGACAAAGCTCGGATGGCTCATATCAGGCGCCATACCTCAACCTAACTCAACCCACTCATCATTATGTATGGCCGCCCATGACAGGCACACCACACACGTACAAGCGCCCATGGATCTATCAAGATTCTGGGAACTTGATTCCATCTCGCCTAAGTTCAATTATACATCCGAAGAGCGAGCATGTGAACAAAATTACAAGACCACTACTAGACGTAACGCAGATGGACGTTTTGTTGTCACCATTCCTTTAAAGGAGTCTCCCGAAGCGTTAGGTAACTCCTTTGAGATGGCTAAACGTCGCTTTCTGTCGTTGGAGCGTAGACTTGATAGAGACCCAACATTCAAGCGTCGCTATGTAGAGTTCTTGCAGGAGTATGAAGCATTAGGTCATATGAGCGAAGCCTCTCAGCCTTCTTCATCTCATTCATACTTCCTTCCACATCATGGTGTTTTCAGAGAGTCCAGTACAACGACAAAGCTTCGAGTTGTCTTCGACGCTTCAGCCGTCACAACGTCGGGCAAGTCGTTTAACGACATCCAAGGCATAGGACCTAGAGTTCAGGACGACTTAATATCCATACTACTAAGGTTCCGTCAGCATAAATACGTCATATCGTCAGACATCGAAAAGTTCTTTCGACAAATTGAAGTGGACGAATCGCAGCGACCTCTACAACAGATATTGTGGCGTTCCGACCCATCACTTCCTCTCAAAACTTACACGCTAAACACCGTCACTTACGGAACAGCATCTGCTCCGTTCATTAGTACACGATGTTTGTCACAATTGGCGAAGGAAGCCACGCACACACGTACGCAACAGTCTATACAACACGACTTTTACGTGGATGATTACCTGTCAGGAAGTGACTCTATAGAGAGTACTATAGCGCTATGTAGAGATGTCATCAGCACACTTAAGACTGCACAACTCAATCTTCGAAAGTGGCAGTCTAACAATTCACAAATACTTCAGGCAGTCACTACAAGCATCGCACACCCTTCACCCACTCAACCCACATCCACATCACATACAGATACACCTAGCACAGTCAGCTTAAGTATTGACGAACCAAGTAAGACACTCGGTCTTAATTGGCATTGTCATACTGACTGCCTTACATTCTCCATTCATGTACCGGAACACACAGTTACTTTAATCACAAAACGACACATCCTTTCCACAATAGCGCAAGTGTTCGATCCTCTGGGTCTTGTCTCTCCATGTATTATCGAAATTAAGATAATCTTGCAAAAACTATGGATAGACAAGTGCGCATGGGACGACGAGGTTAATGAGGACATTAAAAGGTTGTGGCTGAAGTTCACACAAACATTACCACAGCTTAATCATCTCAGCATACCACGCTGGGTGGTATCAGATAGCCCTACCTCTGTTGAAATGCATATTTTTACAGATGCGTCAGAAAAGGCATACGGAGCTTGCATATACATTCGTTCTGTAGCTAGAAGCGGCACCGTTCATACTCATCTGCTTACGTCTAAAAGTAAGGTAGCACCGATCAAGTCGACCACAATCCCAAGGCTAGAACTCTGTGGTGCCTTATTAGGGACAAGGTTGTGTGCGAAGGTACTAGAGTCGTTAACACTTAAACCCGACAAATGCATATTCTGGTGTGACTCAATGATTGTTCTAGGTTGGTTGTCTGCTTCACCTAGTACACTTAAACCGTTCGTTAGGCATCGAGTTTCGGAGATACGGGAAGGTTTTGGTGATTACACCTGGCGATATGTGCCGTCTAAGGACAACCCTGCAGATCTGGTTTCCCGTGGTTTAGGCGCTGACCTGATAGGTCAATCTACCATGTGGTGGTCAGGACCTTCATTCTTGTTGACAGACTCGGCTCTTTGGCCTTTAATGCCTAACTCGGAAGCTGACGCAGTGCTACCGGAGCTCTTAAAATCACATTTTACGAACATTAACAGTCAATCATTACCTATTACCAACACTAATCTTAATACAAACACAGAAAATTCATTTCATACTTTAATTAATAACTCATCTAATTACTTACATGTACAACGCCTACTAGCATACGTATTTAGATTTATTAACCGGTCTAAAAGAGAGCATAACCACAGTCCTACCCTTACTTGCTCAGAGCTAACTTACAGCGCTGAGTTTATGGTCAAAACAGTTCAGAGGGAAATGTTTCCTGAGGAGTACGAACTGCTTTCATCAGGTAAACCACTGCCAAACAAAAATCGTCTTAAGAAATTGTCACCTTTCATTGAATCTGGCATTATACGAGTCGGAGGCAGATTAGACAATTCCTGTTACGACTATAATGTCAGACACCCCATCATTATATGCAGCAAACATAACTTCTCTAAACTCATTTTTAATTTCTTCCATTTACGTCTATTTCATGCTGGTCCACAGTTACTCTTAGCTACGATTAGACATGAGTATTGGCCTTTGGGTGGTAGAAACCTTGCCAAAACAACTGTCCATAAGTGCGTGAAGTGCCAACGATTCGCCGGCAGAACCGTTCAACCCATCATGGGCAATCTGCCTAAGGAACGGGTTCAGCTGGAATTCCCTTTCCTAGAGACTGGTACAGACTATGCCGGACCGATCCTCATAGCCGACCGCAAGGGTAGAGGATGTAGATTAATAAAATCATACATATGTGTTTTTGTGTGTCTAGCCACAAGGGCAGTTCATTTGGAGCTTGTCTCTGATCTTACAAAACATGCCTTTATTGCAGCTCTGAACAGGTTTATTGCTCGTCGTGGTAAGCCTAGAACAATTTACTCCGACAACGGTACTACCTTTGTTGGCACCTGTAACGAAATAGCCGACATATTAAAACAGGACCTCTCTTCAGAAATGGCAAATTCAGGTATCAACTTCAATTTCATCCCCGCATACACCCCACATTTTGGGGGCTTATGGGAATCTGCCGTGAAGTCTATCAAACATCACCTTCGACGTATACTAGGCTTAGCACATCTCACGTACGAAGAGATGTCTACTTGTCTGATTCAGGTTGAGGCAATTCTAAACTCTCGCCCTCTCACTCCTCTTTCCACTGATCCATCAGACCTATACCCTCTAACTCCTGCCCATTTCCTTATTGGGAGATCTCTCACATCCTTGCCGCATCCACAAGTCAGCAACCAGAACGTCTCCAGCCTGAAACGTTACCAGCGCATAGAACACTTGAAGCAACAGTTCTGGAATAGATTCTCTAACGAGTATATCTTTTACCTCCAACAGAGAACCAAGTGGACGGACTCCGATGGGATGCTCGAAGAGGGAACCATGGTGGTACTCAAGGAGAAGCTTGCACCACCACTGATGTGGCCACTCGGCCGTATCGTACGTCTCATAGCTGGGAGAGACGGAATAAGCAGAGTCGCAGACGTCAAGACGAAGAAAGGAATAGTCAGACGAGCTTACAATACCATCTGTCCTCTTCCAGCATAACTCTTGAAGACTAGTCTTCAACGCCGGGAGCATGTTAAGACATCACTAGCTCCCGCCGACATCACTACACGCCGGGCGGCCGCGGGCGGAGCAGCGGGTGCAGGGGGGGCGCTCGAGCTGCGAGCGCGCACCGGCCGGATCAGCTGACACTGCGTCATTCACCGCCGTACTAAGCGCGCGCTTCACCCTTTCGCGTTAATCCATTATTCTAACTGTCAACCGTTTGTTTCTTCGATGTTTTAAATACAGTCCTGTAATACAAATTTCACCGCGTTTTCGTCCTATCACCACCATTAGGGCTTACCCACTCCTATCTACACACCTTTGTGCTTTTATCGTAAAAATTATAACTTATGATAAAAAAATATACATTTTGAAAAGAAATTCGTGTCCGCTTTTATGGGACAGTAACAAAAATGGAATACTGGTAACAAACTAGGATTTTATAAGCCTAGTGTTCACAGCAGTTCAAATTAAAATAATATTGACCTGTTTATAAAATTAATTATATTATAAATAAATAATGAACTGTGGTCAAAGTTAAATTAAACATTTTTCGTTTCTATAACATCTTCATTTAGTTAGAAACTAAATATTCAAATTTACTTAAGTATATTTAATTATTCATAATAATCATCTAACCATTTCCAAGATTAGGAATACGGCCCGATCGCCATACAGCTAATCTCTGTTCCTTATTTTTAGTTCTCCTATCTTTTTCACTCCCTGAAAGAAAAAAGGCAATCTGTTAATTTCAGAACTGTTCTATGATTTACTTACTTTGCCGAGAACAACAGTTATTTTGAAGCTCAGCCCACCACAGCGAATATCATGCAGCAGTTCTCTCTTAACTATGACCACACTTTTAGATAAAATCCAGTAGAAGAAGAAGAAGTATTCAAAAGCTGCAATTTTTTTTTTTAGTAAATGTTCAATGAAACCTATAGAAAAAAGACAACCATAAAGCTCACAATGAATAAATATAATAGAATATCAAATAGGTATAATATATTTAAAAAAACCAAGCAGTAATGAAGCCCCAAATAATATTAAATATATTTTATTATTTATAAACAGACAGTCAATACTCAGCCTAATGATTTCCTATTTTGTTACCCTCTTTTCCATTTATACGTTACCACACAAAAGTAACAAAAAATGAAGTAACAAATCAAGTACCTACAACATTTTATTTAAATTGTAAACAAATGCAACTCAAAGTATTACTCGTATACCGATTTGCTTAACGAAATCAAGATTGAGAGCTGTAATGGTAGTAAAAGTGAAATAACAATAAAATCTGTACTTACCTGTGTTTTCTGGGTAACAAAGCTGGGATTTTTTTCTGACCGCTAATTAGACCAACGACTTTCTTGGTTCGCGGGCACAGAAAAAAACTGTTAAAATGTAAACAAGTTGGATACCAAGCTTGATAGTGTTGCCATTATTATAACATAGGTTTGTACCAATCGATGTTGTCTGATATTTTTCCAAAATTATGGTAACAAAAACTGGAATTTCTAAAAGGAACTTTTTACGGGACAAGTTTAAATCATTAATTAAAAATATATTTATCAAGTAATGCCAAAAATGGTGTTTTAAAGTGAATTGTGACTTATTGTTATAAATAATTAATATTTGTTATTTTTGCAATGAACATGCCTTCTCAAAGAAAGATCGATGGTTTGGTAAGATATTGAGATTGGGACACGTCACTTTTCGTACAACTAGGTGAAACGGATTTTTGATAAATATATTTAATTAAAAAATCTTAATGTTTTAATGTCTTTTTTGTGGTTTTTTTTATTATAAATAATAGTTTTACTGCTTAGACCAATTATAAAAAAGGAGTAATGATCTATGATTTAGACAGAAAAAAATATTAAAAAAATGGGACAAAGGCTATAGATTCTCGATTGTGCAATTATTATTATTTTTTTATTTTTTTTTTCGGATTGGCATCTCGCCGGTCAACCTAGGAGGTTGTCGGCTGCTTAACCGGACTTTCCTGTGGTGTCTTAAAAAATATTATTTTTAGGGCCTCCAGCCAGGGCAAAAAGCTTACAAACTAAGCGACTACACGCTAAGGGCACCCCCTGTGGGGTACGAGCCTCGGCTTAGGGCGTCGCTGGGAGAGGACAGCAAAGGGACAGGCTGGATCGGATTTCCATTATTTAGGGACGAATTTAAAACTACAGGCTCAGCGGCGCGGGCTGGCACGAGCAAGGGTCGGGGAGGGGACGTACGGGGTCGTCGCGGCGGGCCTCGGCGGCGAGGACGGAATGACGGCGGTCTGTGTCTGTGTTTCTTAACTGTACTGGTGGCTTTATTGCTCTCCTGGAGGAGAGTAATAGCATCGTCAGGGTCGGTCAGAGTATGTCTCGGTCGTCGAGTCTTACTAATACGGGAGGGAGTGTACCGGGCGGCCGATACGATTAACGGGTTAGAGTGCTTCTCAGCAGTGTCGAAGAAGCGCTTGGCGGAGCGTTTCATGAACTGCTGGATGGTAGGTATTTTTAGATCGAGATGGAGGTTCTCGTTGCGAAGGTAAAAAGGGGCTCCTGTGATTCTTCGCAAGAAACGGTTTTGGAGGGTCTGCATCCTATGGAGACGGTATGGCACACCTAGGTATTTGGCTTGCTTCTCCCAAGGGATAGGCTTACCGAACATGGTTATCGGACTGGGCAGAGAGGGGGACGAACGCGGTTTGGAAAAGAGTACTGCCTGACTATTGATGGGGTTTACCTCGATTCTCCATTTCCGGAAATAAGCGCCTAAGGCTTTTGCCGCGGATTGGAGGGTACAAGCTAAGCAGTCTGGGTTACGACCCGAGTAATAGATGGCCGTGTCGTCAGCGAATAGAGCCAACTGGGCCTTTTTATCTTTGGGGATGTCGCTGGTGAACAGCGTGAAAATGAGGGGGGATACTACGGAGCCCTGAGGGACGCCAGCGCGTATTGGGTGGGGTGAAGAGAGCGCACCCTCGATGCGATAGCGAAAGGTGCGATTCGACAAAAAGTCACGCAAGATGAGCACGAGACGATCTGGCACTCTGAGTTGGTAAAGCTTGTATAGTAAGCCGTTGTGCCAGACTTTGTCGAATGCTTTCGCTATGTCAAAGAAGAGCGCACCCGTCATCAAGCCACGCTGAAAACCAGCGCTTATGTGCTCGACGATGCGGTGGACTTGTTGGACGCAGCTGTGTTCGGTTTAAAAGCCAAACTGCTCGTCGGGAATGAGACTCTTTGCTTCGGCAAAGTCTTTGAGCCGCTTATAAAAAAGCCTCTCGTAGATTTTGCCTCGAACATTGAGTAGACTAATGGGACGGTAACTGGTGGGATCAGACTTGGGTTTGCCTGGTTTCGGAATGCCGATAACGGTGGCCTCTTTCCATGCCTGAGGAAAAATGTTGTTGCTTAGAGCGCCATTGAAGATGGCGGTCATTAGCATTATGAGATGGGCGGGGAGGAGTTTGAACACCTTATTGGTGATACCGTCAGAGCCGGGGGCTTTCCGGGGTTTGAGCCTCTTGATAATATCGTGCACTTCGTCGGGAGTGACAGAACGCAGAGGATAATCAGGGTCTTCAACGGGTGGGAGAGAGGCTCTACGTTCGACTTCGGCGTCGACCTCAGAAAGGTGAGCTTCGTCTACTGGTTGAGAGCTGGGGGTGCATTGAGACTCTAGGCTGTCGGCTAGACATTCAGCCTTTTCATCGTTGTCGAAGGCGACGCTACTGTCGGAACGAATGAGAGGGGGCATGAAGGCCTCGTTAGAAGAACGGAGCTTCCTCTGGAGTTCCCAGAAGGCTAGGTGGGTGGGCTCGAGTTCGCTAAGTGTCTTGTCCCAGCGGCTGGAGCGCAGCTCCTCGATGCGTTTCTTTACAGCACGCTGTAAAGAGCGCATGTGAGCCTTGTTGGCATCGCAGGGGAAGGCACTGTACGCACGGACGGCCGCGTTCTTCTCGGTCAACAGATCACGCACATCGTCAGGCAGTTTCCAGCGATGATCGCTCATCGCCGGAACCTCCCTTGAACAATCGTTCAAGACGGATTGTACATGATTTGTGAACGAGTCGATCGCGCCCGTCGTGTCTGCGACTGTCACCAAGTGGTCGGGGATAGCGTCCAAGTGAGGCGACGTGGTGGATTGTAGGCTTTCGCTTACTTTCCTCCAGTCGGTAATAATTTGGGTCGGAGGGGGCTGGCTAGGGTCAGAGGGACCTGAACGGGGAGCTAGTTCTAATATCACTGGACGATGGTCGGAATTAAGCTCGTGTAGCGTCTCTATAGATTGCAAACGGAGGTTCACATTCTTGAGCAGCGCTATATCGAGGATGTCGGGAAGATGGTTGGGATCGTGGGGGAAATGAGTGGGAGTCATCGGGGCGATGACGTCGAAGTTCAGTTGAGAACAGAGGTTAAACACGATCCTACCTCTGGAAGAGGTCCTGTTACTATTCCAGGAGGGATGTTTGGCATTGAGATCCCCCGCCAGTAAGACGGAGTCACCCAGGCCAAGAAGAGCAGAAAGGTCATCCTTGAGGAGGATAGGATCATCCTCCGATGGTGATGGAGGGACGTATGCTGATATAATAGTTAACGGCTGATGACCGGTCATGCCGAGCCGACAGACAGAGACCTCGAGGCGAGCGAGGGGAGGAGGGTCCATAGGAATGCAGTACAGAGCCTTTCTATAGTATATTAGGGTACCACCCTTGTGACAACGAGACCTATCATTGCGAACTATACGGTAGTTGGCAATATTCGGGTCACGATGATGGGGCTTAAGAAAGGTCTCCTGTATGAGGAGGATATCAAGTTGATGGTCGCGGAGGAAATTGGCGATCTCATCACGTTGGTTAGTAATGCCATTGGCGTTAAAGAATCCTAACTTAAGGGATCGGGGTTTATTAGTACACGGCCTTTCCTTATCCATTGGATTAGTAAGGGTAAAGTTTATCTAGGGCTTGCGTAATCTCCGGATACGCTTTGAACACCTTATGGATGTCGCTAATATTTGCTTTGCACGCGAGTATATCCCTAGCCATAGCTTCAGCAGCGGGGTTGCGGTAAATTTGGTAGGCGAGGTTGATGACTTCGCCTATCCTCTCGGTAGGGAGAGATGCAGGTACGCGGGAGGCTGAGGGCGCGGTTGAAACGGCGGGGGCGGCCTTAGATGGGGCGAGGGCGGCCTTAGGAGCGGCGGTGGCGGCTTTAGGAGCGGCGGGGGCGACTTTAGGTAGGGGGGGCGTGGTCGCGGAGGCTAGGTTCGGCGCGGGGACTGGCGAATCCATCAGCGCTGGCATGGGCAGAGATTGGGAGGGCCTCAATGCAGGGAACGCTCTCTGATGATTCAGCGAGTTCCATGGGGAGGGCCTCTGAGGGCTGAGACGCTCGGGCATCTCTGAGGAGGGAATCTTAACAGAGGTTTTCCCTTTGTTGACGAGCGTTCGCACGCTTGGTCAACTTGGGAGAAGAGGATTTTGGGGCTTTGGGGCAGCCGCGGTCATTGGCGGGGTGACCTGATTGGCCGCATAGCACACAGCTGGGAGGTTCTGTGCACAGATTGCGGTCTTTCGGACGGGGGCAGTCAGCAGTTGCGTGCTCACCCAGACACTTGACGCATCTAGGGGTCGCGTAGTAATTGCGTTGGGCGTGACCGTAAAGTTGGCAGCGGTGACACTGTCCAACCGTATCGGATTTTAAGGCCTCTCGATCGAGATGCCCGACAACTGACATACCGACTTTACTTTAAAGATCGGATGGTGGCCGTCGGTGTGATCGCACACGGCAAGAACCGAGTCGTATGCAATCGCACCCCTAGCTTTATGCAGACGATGCACAGCGAATACTGGGACATTTTGCGACTGAAGGTCGGCGAGAATCTCTTCCGTTGAGATTTCTTTGGGGACGCGTCGGATTACCACACGGGTGGGTTTACCATCGGGCAGGGAATAAGTGTGGAACGAAATGTTCCTCACTTTTAACAAGGATGTAAGTTCCCTGTGGTCGTTCACCGTGGGAACTTGAACTTTGATACCCTGTTGGGTCGAGCGCGCGTTTGTGTATTTGATCTTACGATCGTTACACAATTTGGACACGTCGGTCCACTTCGCCTTGTCCTGGATGAACAAGGGAGGCGGGGCGGGTAGTTTCTTTTTTGAAACTGAAGGATTGGGGGCAGCAGTGGACAAGAGACTAGTGGGACGGCTGCCCTCTGGACGAGAGGTAGCTGAGACGGTGGGGGCCGAAACCGAGGGGGTGGGGGAGGGGGGGGGGCGGCTACGGCTTTCTTGGCCTTGGTGGCCTGAGAGGGACTCTTACCCTTCTTTCTCTTGCCTCCCGGACCGACAACTTGGTAGTCGTCGTCCGAGGACGCGGAGGCAGAGTGGGCTTCCTCAGAGTCGGAGTGAGATGGCTCAGAGACGGGGACAGAAGTGTCCATTGTTTCTGAAAAACATGGCGACGCAGAGCGCAGCTGCGTGGGAACAATAGCCGCGGGAACAATTGTCGCGGGAACAATGGGCTCGGAAACAATGGGCTCGGAAACAATGGGCTCGGAAACAATAGGTGTTTCCGCGTACGGGCTTGTTGTCTTAATTGACAATAGGGACGGGATTTGCGGTGGCATAGAGGATGCCGCCACAGGTGTGCCTTCGTTGGCGTTATCGGGGGAAAAGGGGCTATCTAATATGTCACTGAAGTCAGCGACGCTAGCTTCGGCTGCTTTTCGGGACGCGGACGAGTTCTCTAGCCATGTGTCTAGATCGGCATGGAACTTGGCGCTTTGCCATAAGCGGGCCTTGACGTACGCTAATATTTCAGCGTCCGACATGGTCGGTGGGAAAGCTAAGTTGGCGAGGGAATTTTGGGAGATTTAACTCTCAGGGAAGCCTAAATTAAACCTAACACCTAACTCTAACTCCCCGGGTGGAGTGGCCCGGGGATGTGTAACCCTCCCTGTCGGGTGTAGACAGGGAGGTGAGTACCTATTGGTGAGCCCTAAGCTTGTAAACCCGTCGCCAGTCTTATTGTGCGAACGGGGCCCTAGCCAGTCTAGTGCGAAGGGTGTAGACACGCCCAACCGACACTAGGTGTGTGGCTGTGAAAGGAAACCAGAGACTAGGTTCGACTAGGAGACCCCCCAAGGCCGAAACACTAGCTCCCGACTCCAATTGACTGCCTCGCCCTGAAGGGGTTTGGCGGGTGTGATTGGGGCAACACCCACTCGGCTTCGTTGGCACCGTAAGGTATCCACCGAGTACCACGAAACTGTGGTTTTGCCCTGAAGGGGCCTAGTGAAGCTACACGACAGACTCTGTTTATAGAAATAGGAATTTCAGCCGTCGCCTTGAAAAAGGCAACTTTTGAACAGTTGATTGCAGTCGGCTGACTACAGGAATCGTTGCGGCGGGCGCAGCGAGAGCAGGTGACGAGCGTAGCGGCAGAGCGTGGAGCGAAGCGGCGACACGTCCGTGCGCGGCGAGCGTCGAGCGAAGAGTGTCCGTGCAATTATTTTGAGAAATGCTCATTTATATAAGGGAGTGCGAGGCGGCGGAGTTAGTTGGTTGGTAACTGAAAACTGCGAATATTGCAACTAGTTACTGCGATCGAAATTATTATCAAGTGATATTTGTAACTGATCTATTACTGTGTTCTTGACTTTTTACATAATGTGTTTTGTTTGGTGTAAATTGGTGTAAAAACGAAACGAACCCCAGCTCGTAACAATGTTGGTTGTTGCTGTTGATTAGTTGGTTGGTCATGTCGACAAACTAGTTATGACTAAGAATTATTTAAACATTTTAGCCATTCTATTTAAGAAGATAAAAAAAAACCAATAGCTGTTGTGAATAAAAAACTTTTGAAAAGTGTAAAATATGTATGTATTGTAAAATATTTATGGATACAATGGAAAAGCTGGTGTTTGTGTAAATAAATGGAAAGACTAGAGATATATTTCCACTGAGCATTCACCCCACTTGCCAGTGGAAAATTGACGTGGTCAACAACCCAAATATGGTTATCAAATGCAATAATATGTAAGGCGTTGATCGACACGCCCAAATGTTAGCCTATTACCCTAGTGAGCACCAATCCATGAGATGATTGAATTCCTTTTATTTTTGTTTTAAAAAGGTACTGACAGCATCAACTGCTTACCCCCCCCACGCATTTAAATTTCTTCGGAGAGGGGGTAAGCAGTTGATGACAGTCTGTACAAGCACTAAGCAGTACTTTTTCCTTAGGGGCCTTCTCCACGAGCGAGAGAATCCCCCCCCCACGCATTTAAATTTCTTCGGAGAGGGGGTAAGCAGTTGATGACAGTCTGTACAAGCACTAAGCAGTACTTTTTCCTTAGGGGCCTTCTCCACGAGCGAGAGAATCGCGAGGATTCCGCGCTTCTTTCGTCGGGTAATCTCTGTCTTAATAATAGACTGCGATACGATGACATTTCGCCCGCTTTCAGCCACTCGTCGCATCGCCGTGTGTAGACACGTTCTTAAGGTGTGTCCAAACACGGCGCGGCAAACGTGCGCGGCACGCCGCGCGCTTCTTGCCGCGCTATGATTGGACGACAGGCGCGCGCGGACGTTGCGAACTAGCTGCCGCGCGCGAACGGTGTTACCGTTCGTTCGTCGGTGATTGTGTGTGGACGTATTTTAACCCTAGATAGCTAACCTCCGTCGAATCGACGGGTAGCGCAAAGAAATAACGCTGTCACTTTTTAAACACTTGTCTGAACGACTTGGCTCTTTTAGCCAACTTAGTCGCCGGTGAGGTCGTTGCAGTGACGAACATAATGACGGTACCTTGTCAATACATTTATGAAAACATTATGTACGCTAGAAAAAATCTGCATCTTTTTGGTAAAAGAAGTGACAGACATAACTATAGTACTAGAAACAGGGACCAACTAGTTCAACCAGGTTTCAGGCTGGCTAAAGTAGATTCTTCTTTCATGGGGTTCTGTCTAAAGTGTTACAATAAAATACCTCCCCACATTGTTCAACTTAATGAGACAAAATTTAAGTCCTATATTAAACGCACACTATGCAGCCGAGCATATTATAAATTGGATGATTACATCACTGATAAAAATGCTTGGCAGGATGCTGGTCTAGCTCCACAGCCATAAGGGTTCATAGATTTATTGATTAGCATTGGTGACAATTTTTTTGGAGCTGCTGAAGATGTAGAACTACGTTATCTTTGCATTGTATAAACTCAAACTATTAGTATTATATAATTTTGCATAGCACATACATGTGAGCACTATGTACTTTAAAGCCACCATTTACGAGATGTCTTTCGTTGACTTGAATATGCCCTGGCGGTTGAGTGTTTGTCATGCTCACTTGAATGTCTCGCTGATGGTGGCGCATGTGTTGGATCATTTGGTTCCCTTCAAAATGGTTGAACTAAATGGTGCCGATCCGTGCGTCATGTTCGTGAACGGGCGCCGTCAGTTGAGACTGGTCATCTCTTAGCTGCCTCGGTTATTTTAAATTTATTTTGAATTGTCTAATTTCATTGCCACTAGGACCTCTTTTAACGTGCACAATTTGTTACATCGTTCTCACATTGTACCTCTAGATTCAACATGAATGATGTAACCTAAATTTGTAATATTCTATTGATTTTAAAAGAGTGTTCATGGAGTTTCTTGCTCGTTCTTCTCCATAGAAACCTACTGTTTGGAACGAGCAACTAGCTGCAACTTTTTGACTGACTGACTCCTTGACAATTCAAAAGTGCCTGTAAATGGTTTATTTGAAATAAATGATTTGAGTTTGAGTTTGAGTTTGAGTGGCGCATGCATCAATCAGGTAAGTATCACAGTTTTTGAGGTACGTAACCTTTGCCCGTCGTTTCGACGGATGGTTAGCTTTACCGTTAGTTTTTAATTTGACTGCATTTATATTTTTCGCGTGAGTCGTGTTTCTTTTTAGATTGTAACCATGTCTTTACTGAATGAAGATAGCATATTAAACCTGCTAAACCAAGAGCTTAGTGACGATGTTGTTGATGATAGTTCTGCCAGTGCGACCAAAGATTTTGTGGTGGAAGATGACGTCTAAAGTGATGACAATTATGAATCGTTGGATGCCGATGAAAGACATTTAAGTCCAGCACACGACGTACCATTGACCATGGAATGAGCTATGTCAAGTAACTCAGATGCGGGCAGCATCTGAGTTACTTGACATAAACCTCACAAAACAGTATCAAACAACTGCCTCAAGGAAACACACAAGCGATGTAAAAATCGGTACATTTGTTCTACGAGTAAAGTGAACATTTCAACTAGAACCTTGGCGAGAAACATCGTGCGTACTTCAAGGGGACCTGGCATTCATGTAGACGATTAACAGATGAACTATCTTGCTTTGATATGTTCATTACATATAAAATTTACGAGGAGATTATCAAATCACCAGTCAAGACCAGCAGCCATCACGCCAAGCTTCTCTTGATGTAGAAAAGTCATCAACTTCTTGAAGAGGAGAAAACCGGGAAAAGTTAGACGTGTGGAATGTGCAACCACAAGAAAAAGCGCATGACTAAAAAAAATTGCACAAAATGTAAGGTAGCGATAAGTTAGCTATCTAGGGTTAATATAATATATGGCTCCTATAGTGCATTGTGGGACACCGGCCGCTTTCATTGTGGTCTGGAATGGAATAAATAGCGCTCGCGGCGTGTCTCGGATATGCCGCGCAGTTATGCCGCGCAAACATTTCTGGATACGTCTAAAATAGTCGCGCGGCAAATTTGGATCCTGCGAATGCCGCGCGTAGCTGCCGCGCTATGTTTGGTCACACCTTAAAGGTGTGACCAAACATAGCGCGGCAGTATAGAAATATGTGGCACGACGATAATATCGCCACGATTCTCTCGCTCGTGGAGACGGCCTCTAAATTTATATAGAAACAAAAGTGCTGCTTGAACTTCATTCCCGTTTATCTGACACATTTGCGTCATAAAAGGCGAGACACATGCGCAAAGAATTATATAGAAATGCCAGTTATTTTTAACTAATATTGTTTTTTTTGTTGTTTATTATACAATTATAATGTTCTCTGTGCGCGCCGTGCCGAAACAGCGTCCTTTCGTATCCACCAGAACTCGTGTTGAGTAAATTATGATTGTTCTGTGCTCGGAACAATAAGTAATTTATTATTGTTCCGTGATAGCGACACGTCGGCTTACGCTGAAAAGCAGCGCCGTGATTTCGCGCTTTCGTGCGTAGACCACGGTATTTATGCTGAGCGTCAGCCGTTTTGCGTGGCAGTGAAACATATTCATAACAGACTGAGTATTGTTATTGTTGATTATTGTTTAAGGGTTATTGTATGAGGGATATAGATATGAGCATTTAGAAAGAGATAAATACCTATAAGTATATGTGTATGACATCGTCTTAGAATTATCTGTAAGATGTTGTACTTATTGTCATATATAAATAAATATTTCCGTCTTGGACATTATTTTATTTTTTTACAATACCTATATCCACTTGGTTTTAACATCATTATTCATTGTGGCCTATGTGTTATTTTGATGTATTAGCTATATTAATGTAAAATTTCATCAAAATCAGTTCCGTAGTTTTTTCGTGAAAGAGTAACGAACATCCATCCATCCATCCTGAGCCTGACTCATAAACTTTCGCATTTATAATTTAAGTAGAATTTATTTATTATAAATCATTAACATAACACTTAAGTCAAAACATCAATAACACGGAATGTTCATGTTCCGACGAATCTGAAGGTAGAACTTGATCTTGTAAGGCCACCTTAAGAATTGATTGTTATAACCCAAGTAGGGCTCTCCTAGTCCCTAATTCTGTTTGTTATCATTGCCCTTAAAAGGCCGGAAATAAATACATATCTAAAGTAATGTTTATTTACATTACAAATGGAAGGAAGTGGGTTAAAAGCTTCTTGAAAGCCTCGGCTAATGTTATTGGCGATTAATTTACGTAGATATGTAGGTACTTAGTTTGATGCTCTTTCTGATACGTAGTAGTTCTTGCTATAGCTAGATAATAAAAATATGTAGGGACAAGGTAGGGACATTCCACACATGGCCATCTGACCAAACCTAAACTAGGGAGACCCTGGGTGTCAGATCAGACAGCTGATATACATACACAAATACATTAATTTACAATTAACTCGCGTTTCGCGTCTCTAATCGTTATTTTGACTTACTAGATAGGATTAGGGCACTAATATCTAGCGACTACCTTTTTGACCTCACATTCAAGTTGCGATACTCCTAGGTAAGATTGGTTGTCAGACTTTCTCGCCCCTGTCTACCCATAACGGCTGTCTAAGATCCGAGTGATTCCGCCGTTTCGTCCAAATCGGAGTACTTAATTTCGTGGAATGTATTTTTCATTTATGGTTTCGAAACATTAATCAATTAAATTATTCGTATACCTTCTAGACGTGGGTTATCATTAAAGGCGTTGATGAAAATGATTTCCTTTTCAGGAAAATCGATGGAGTGCAATGAGGATACGGAAGGTAATGAAATATGATGAGAGTGTAATGAAGGTTTAGTGCTATAATGAAAAGTTTATGGGTGAAATAAAGTAACTCATAGTAAAATTAAAAAAATCTTTATTATAAAAATAAACAGCATACCTTATTGGAACATTTATGTAGTTAAGATACAAAAGACAACAACTGAACCATGTTTTGAGTTGTAAATTTGTACCAGTTTCTCAAAACGTAAGTACTTACTTATAATTAATCAAAGAACAAAAACTTTGTTTTCATAAAAAACAAATAAAATATAGCATCACAAAATAATTGTCTCACATTTTGTTTATTTATCTATAATACACTTGGGAGCAAATAAATCGAGCCACTACCTTTTTTCACGTAAAATGGTAAATATTTTTGGTAATATGGAACGTATCAATTCGAACTATATATCGCCTAAAAGTTTAGTTAATAACCTTTACAATGAGGGTAAATTATTGAATAATAACCTTATTGAATGATAAATTATTGGCTCTGCAAGAAAAATGGTAATTTTGATAGAAAATTTAGTAGGGCTAAAACAGTCCATAAAAACAATAAAAAACAAAATTATTGCAAAAAAAATATTCTTAATAACTGGTATTACCCCCCGGGCCCTGATACATTCTTGTAGCCTATTAGTCATCGATCTGATCAGCGTTACGATGACATATTGTGGTATGTTCTCCCACTCTTCAAGCACAGCGACTTTAAGCTCGGGAATGGATGAAACAGCGGGAACCCTGGCTCGGACTCTCCGTTTTAGCTCGTCCCATAGGTGTTCGATCGGGTTCAAATCGGGACTTCGTGCTGGCCATACCATTTGTTGAATCCCGATCGCAGACAAGTATTCCGTAACGATCTGCGCGGTATGAGGTCTCGCATTGTCATGCATAAACAAGAAATTTTCTCCGACAAAACCAGCATACGGCATTACGTGGTTTTCAAGAATGTCAGTTATGTATCGGTCAGCTGTTAATCCACGTCTACCACTGCCATCGTTGGCGGGGTCGACGAAGACAAGTTCCGTTTTTCCGTCTAGAGAAATTCCTCCCCACACCATACAAGAACCACCACCAAAACTCACCGTTTCTCGAATGCAACATTGGGCAAATCTTTCACCAGGACGTCTATACACTCGGTTTCTCCCGTCATTGCTAAAAAGACAGATTCTTGACTCGTCAGAAAACAAAACTGACCTCCAGTCTTCTAACGTCCAATTAATGTGTTCTCGAGCAAACTCCAAGCGAGATCGGCGATGAGCTACAGTCAATTTTGGGCCAGTTGCAGGTTTGTGTGATGTTAAATTTCGTTCTTTTAGTCTTCGTCTCACTGTCCACCTACTGATTGCGACTCCTCGAACGTCACGTAACGCTTGCTGTAGCTGAACAGCATTAAGTCCACGGTCGCGCAACGAATTGGTTGCAATAAAGCGGTCGTCACGTTCTGTTGTTGCCCGTGGTCGGCCAGTTCCAGGTCGCCGAACAAAAGCACCAGTCTCCAGATACCTGCGGTATACCCGCTGTACCTTTGAACGACTCAAATGAAGTCTGCGTGCCACTTCACGTTGTCCGTGTCCAACCTCAAGTAAAGCTACAACTTGGGCAGCTTCCGTCGGTGTAGTATCCATTTTATCAGGTTATTTTGATTACACAGACACAGATAAAGACAACAATAACAAGTGATATGGGTATGATTAACAAAAACCTCAAATTTAATCTTTTCTTAACAGAGTACAATAAAAATGTCATAAGCAAATTAAATGCGATAATTTTATTCTACCCTTTAAACTTTAATAAAAATGAAATTTTGACAACTAACTACCCTCATTGTAAAGGTTATTAAATACCCTTTTAGGCGATATATGTTTCGAATCGATGCGTTCCTTAATACCAAAAATAATTACCATAATGCGTGAAAAAGGAAGTGGCTCGATTTATTTGCTCCCAAGTGTAATTAGTAGGAACATTGCGTATTTAAATCGAACAAACTAATTGACTTTAAATCACGTTAATTCTAATCAGTCTGAAGAGGAAGGCTAACTTGACTTACCTATCTACTTATTTACTTAGAAGTAATATTTGGTAATTTTTTAAAAATAAATTGACCTTTTCTATACCTATATATGACATTATGCTGAATTATAGGTAGGGAAGATGTTTTTTTTTTACGACAAAATAATTAGTAGGTATTATTGTGGGTATTACAATAGGGAAGATGACATTTTTTTTATTACATCAAAATAATTGGTGTGCGTTTCGACCGCGCGGCCACGGCGATATTTCGAAAAAAAAACTTTTCCAAGATTATGTAAAATTTTGTAAAAGTTGATTCCCAAAACCATAAATTTGTCGAAGATATGGTTAAAAAGTTATAAGGGTTTGAACGTGGCCGCGCCATTGAAACGCGGAGAACCGCGCGGCCACGGAGATCTTTAAAACTAAGCGTAGCAGAGACCTAAAATTCAGGTATATAACAGATTGAATTTATAAAAAAAATGTAAAAATACAGAAAAAAATCCCTAGGTTTATATTTTAAGAGCTGCAAGACAAAAACCCCATGGCCGCGCCATTGAAACGGTGAATAACACTCTAGCGCCGATATCACGCTGAAAATGCATCGCAGAAGTCCGAAATTCATTGTAAAATCTAGATTTGAATTTGTCGAAAATGTAAAAAATATACAAAAAATACCCAGGTTTAGATTTTAGGAGCTGTAAGACTAAAACCCCATGGCCGCGCCATTGAAACGGTAGAAAACACGTTATCACTGATATCTCGCTGAAAAAGCATCGCAGAGGTCTGAAGTATTTTGTAATACCTAGATTTGAATTTGTCGAAAATGTAAAAAATATATAAAAAATACCTAGGTTTATATTTCAGGGGCAGTAGTGCGGTATCGTGTAAAAATAAGTTTTGATTATCTATCGAAGAAAGTAAGTATTAGTGAGTTTTTATAAGTAAACAATCTGTGATTTGTGATTTTATTTAGATGTTTATATTTTAGTGTAAGTAAACAATCTGTGATTTATGTGATTTTTAAAGAAATAAAGATAATTATAGTATCTCTTCGTTTCATTTTAATTCAATTTAGAATCCTTGGGACATGATTACTATTACAACAGGTGGAAAGTTTTCTGTAAACAACAAGGCATGGTCACCCTATCGAAATATTCAAAACACATTGCAAGGCTTTGTATTATGAATAAAAAATATGTTTTGCATATTATCGGTAGTTCTACATATTAATAGGTGTTGTTTATAAAAAAAAACTCACTAATACTTACTTTCTTCGATAGATAATCAAAACTTATTTTTACACGATACCGCACTACTGCCCCTGAAATATAAACCTAGGTATTTTTTGTATATTTTTTACATTTTCGACAAATTCAAATCTAGGTATTACAAAATACTTCAGACCTCTGCGATGCTTTTTCAGCGAGATATCAGTGATAACGTGTTTTCTACCGTTTCAATGGCGCGGCCATGGGGTTTTAGTCTTACAGCTCCTAAAATCTAAACCTGGGTATTTTTTGTATATTTTTTACATTTTCGACAAATTCAAATCTAGATTTTACAATGAATTTCAGACTTCTGCGATGCATTTTCAGCGTGATATCGGCGCTAGAGTGTTATTCACCGTTTCAATGGCGCGGCCATGGGGTTTTTGTCTTGCAGCTCCTAAAATATAAACCTAGGATTTTTTTCTGTATTTTTACATTTTTTTTACAAATTCAATCTGATATTTACCTGAATTTTAGGTCTCTGCTACGCTTAGTTTTAAAGATCTCCGTGGCCGCGCGGTTCTCCGCGTTTCAATGGCGCGGCCACGTTCAAACCCATATAACTTTTTAACCATATCTTCGACAAATTTATGGTTTTGGGAATCAACTTTTACAAAATTTTACATAATCTTGGAAAAGCTTTTTTTTCGAAATATCGCCGTGGCCGCGCGGTCGAAACGCACACAATAATTGTACGTCAACAAAACTGTAATACAGGATACAGGGACAAAATAGGCTATCGAAACTCCGCAGATGTGGTGGGTATCGATCAAAAACATTTTTTGCCTGAATGTTCGAGTTTCATGAAAGGACGTGCGTGTGCAGACAGCTTCGGCGATTTAAGACACCAATCTACGTATAGACTGGAGTCTTAAATCGCCGAAACTATAGCTTCGGGTAAGTTGATGGCTATCGGTATTCTGACAAGTCAGGTCTGACATTTGTCTCGTCAGTCAATGGCCTAGTCGTCGACCGGTCTGTCATCTTCCGCTTGTGCTGTGTGTGTGTAATGGTTATTTTAAGGCTTGTGGTAAGCCCTAAAACAACCATTTATGCACAGGGGACGGTCGCACTCCTCACATTTCCAAACCGTCCTGGACTTCTTCGTACAATAACGGCAAATTGTGAATTTGGATCCAGTACGAATTGGAAAGTGATTGTGCTCTTGTATTGGTCTGGCCTGTGTTTTGTGTACAGCGTTACGTCGTACTGCCGTCCTAAGCTGTCCAGTCGTGTGTGGTCTGTAGGTCACAAGTCGGGTTTCCTTAGATAAGTCAATTTGTCGGTGTCGTATCATTAACTCTTCCGCCAATACAATACGGAACTGACGATGTGACATATTCCGCTGAACACCGGAGTATATCACAAAGCAATTAAAAACTGCCGTATTGTACAATCGGCGGAAAAGTTTCTTATACCACACTTTGTTCCTAACTCTTTCCAAAGGTTGAGCTGACAGGAATTGATCTTTCCTGTCAACTCCTCCCATGGTCTTGTTGTAGTCCAGTACTATATTGGGTTTGTGTGTCAGTCTGTTGTATTTGTCCTGAGTCCCGATTTGTAGTCTATGGTATGTTGAGATCATACTAACTACGTTAGCATCTCTCCATACCAGAACCGACAAATCGGAAGTATACGTAGCCACTGCTTCTCCTTGTCGCAGTTCTGATTTTGTCATATTCTTGACTGACTCGGGAACGAATTCCCGGTTCAGTCGTAAAGTCCCGAAGCAGTCAGTCTTTTGTCGTTTAAGACTACGGCATAATAACGGACTATTGTAAAAATTGTCCATTATTATGGTGTGTCCACGGTGAAGCAGCGGCTCGACCAAGTCATAAACAATTCTGGCGGTAGCGTTGGTGGGGCGGTCACCGTTATCGCCAGTTGTAAATCTGTCAGTCGGTTCGTCATTTGTCTCGTCATCGTCTGGTCGTCTGTCGGTGCCGTCAGCAGTAGTTGTTGTCGGTTCAGCTTTTCCAGTGTATACGAAAAACTTCCAAAGATAGCCACTGGATGACTCGCACAACTCGTAAGTTTTCACTCCGACTTTTGCGGCCTTCGTCGAAATCTTCTGCGCAAAAGACAACCGCCCATGCCACTTGAGCAGAGATTCGTCAATGGCTATATTTTGAGAGGGCATGTATAGACTGGAAAACTTGTCGTTAAAATAGTCAATTATGGGCCGAATTTTGCAAAGTCTAGTCGTGTCCTGTAATGTCTGACTGTCGACGAAATGGAGGAAGCTTTTCAGCAATAAAAATCTATTGTATGACATTATTTTAGAAAAATAAGGCATGGTCCCGAACCCATTAAACGAGAAATACGACTCTTCCTCGGGCAAGGGGTACAGGCCTTCCAAAATCTGTATTGTCAAAAAACTTATCATTTCGTCCCTGTCTGTAGGATACCAACGGCTAAAGCGAGACATAAGTGTTAATTTGTTTTGTTCTCGTTGCAAAGCAATGCGTTGTTCCGCATAACGGTTGGTCTCCGTACACAAACGATCGATCAGATCAGTGTCAAACATCTTGTCAAAAATGTCAATCGGTCGTGTCTGCTCAGTCATGTCAAAAGTCGGTCCCGTCATACAATTAAAAGTCTCCCGTTGTCCCAGGAATGTCCGTCTGTCATTGCTCCATTTAAAAGTGCAGCAGTCGTTGGGCAAAATGTCGCGAAGAGCTCGGTCATTCACGGCATCCTCCCTCTGCAACACTTCCGCTTGGAACAGCGACAAGTCACCATCACAGGCCGGTTCAGTCGATGCATTTCGCTCCTGGACAGTCGGCAGGAGCAAAGCGTCAATATTGTCATCGTCATCGCTGGGACAATCATTATTAGTCATTTGAATCAAGTCCTGTAAGGTACTGTCAAACCTGTTGTCATTTATACCTGGAACAAACAATATGACACGATTTACTGATGAACAGAGAGGAGTTTTGCTGACTGAACGACGGTACACTGTATACCAGTCATAAATACTTACCGATTTCAGACAACCCACCCTCCGCCACTGGCGTGGCAGGCGTGGTGGAGGCTGCTGCTTCGGGTTCTTCAACTGAAACAAACAAACAAATTTATACAAACTCATTTTTACCAAGTCTGATTTAGGGGGATGCTCCAGGGCAGCCTGCTAAATGCAAGTCAACAAAACAATAACTTACAAAATTCTATCTCCACCCCCTGTGGCACTGTTGATTGATCTGTAACAAACAAGACAAGATTGTATTAATGCAGGCGGCTATTAAACATAGTAAATTAGTACACACCAGTAATATATTATTATACTTACCGATTTCCGAACACCCAACCTCGAACTCAGGATCCGAAGAAACCGAAGCCGCGGCCGCGCCCTCTTGTTCTTCAACTGTAACAAACAAATTTATGCAAACTCATTCTCACAAAGTCTTATTTAGGGGGAAGCTGCAGGGCATCCTGCTAAATTATATTTATTTTTAAGTTTTTTGCAGTTTTCAACTCATGTTGTATTGTAATAAAAAACTTATTCGCAGGAGTAACTAATAAGCATTTACAGAAATACTAGCAGGCCCGGCAGACGCTGTCCTGCCGTTACCAACTGGGACCAATTGTGAATTGTTGTAATAAAAAAAACATCATTGAGTATAATGTCATACTCAATTATGGTAGGGAAGATGCTTTTTTATCTTCCCATTGTAATTGTAATACCTACAATGTTGTAAATAATACACAAATACCTATTCATTATTTTGCTGTAATAAAAAAAATCATCTTCCGTGTTATGATTGTGAGTTGTAAATAATAAACACATTCATATTAATTATTTTGATGCAAAAAAAAATCATCTTCAGTAATGTAATTTACTATAATTTTGAATTTATCTTAATATATAATTCTTCTGTGCGTGTTTGTCACTGAACTCCTCCTAAACGGCTGGACCTATTTTGATGTTTTTTTTTTATTAATAGCGCATACCTTTTTTATTACCAAACAACTAGATTGGGATTCAGATTCCGCCCGGGGTAAAGCTTTGTGTGATGAGCACTTGTGTTTGCCTCATGTCTGGTCGGATACCCATAGTATGTCTCCACATATAATTATTATATGTACTTACTGATTTCGACCACACACATCGGGGCCTCCTCATCCTTCGAAGAACCAGAAGCTGCAGCCGTGCCGTCGTTTTCTTCAACTGTAATAAACAAGTTCATAAAGCTCAGTATCATGTTGTATTTGCGTATGAAACTTATTCGTGGGAGTATGTAATGTAAGCTAATATAGTGAATTTGACACAGCAAAACCATCAAAGAATCATCCAACCATAGAATGGTATAGCCATTCTCAAATCCACTGGAACACACACAAAAAAATAGTTCAGAAGGAGTTCAATCACATACATACACACAGAAGAATTATATAAATAAAGCTAATAATTAAAATCATGAACAAAACTCTCCAATTTAGCAAAGTTCCAGCAAATAGGTTTTTTATTACCATACAACTAGATTGGAATTCAAATTCTGCCCGGGGTAAAGCTTTGTGTGATGAGCACTTGTTTCCCTCGTGTCTGGTCTGACACCCATAGTACAGGGTCTCCCTAGCGTGTGAAAAGTCTTCACATATTATTATTATATGTACTTACGGATTTCAATCACATACAGCGGCTCCTCATCCTCCGGAGAAGCAGTAGACACAGCAGTGCCCTCCAGTTCTTCGACTGTAACAAACAAGTTTTGTAAAGGTCAGTATCGGGTTGTATTCGCATATAAAACTTATTCGCGGAAGTATGTAATGTAGGCTAACATAGTAAATTTGTACACAGCAAAACCATCAAAGAATCATCCAACCATCTTACCTGATGGAGCAAACATAATGCATGGCTGCCGTTCTGGAGATATATTTCTGTTAAAACAAAAGAAGAATATTAATGATACATATGATTCATAAACTTGGTAGACGAACTGACAGACTTGACTTACAGTTTGGACTTCAGAGAATAGCAAAGTGAAATAAAATCAACTAGATAGCAGGGATTAGACAATACAGAAAAAAACTTGAACCAAAATTTACCTTGTTGGCCGTTTCCTCGGAGGTGCATCCGGCAAGAGCATCCGCTCAAGCTGACCAGCCGCCCGCTTCCGGAGCATGAACTCTTGCCGGACCTTAGCTGGCAGCGCATTCATTTTGCGCTGCGTCAGCTGCCTCTCTGCTCTTACTTGAGACAGAGGGTTTTCCAGAACGGCACTGCCAAAAATTATGAAATCATTGTAGATATATCTTTAAAAATATACTGAATACAATACCTTGTTATTAAAAGATACGTACGCCTGTGCACCTGCACCAATTATAGACCGAGATGGATAGTTCGTCCTTCAAGTTAAAGAGATATTCTGGCCAGTGCAAGCTACACGCTAATGTTGAACTGTTCACAAAGTCCTTAAAAAAAGCTAATATTATGAAAGAAAGTTCAGCTACCGAAGTTTTACAAAATGTTTGTTGGGTACATATAATGTCGATGTTTGTAACATATATTTATCAGAAAATGTTTGGAAAGAAAGTCTGTGCCAAAGCTGCAAACAAAGAGTATATAATCACTACGTTTAGCTGCAAAAACAAAGTAACGACCTATCAGGAATTCGTTAACAGCTAAAAATATTGTTTATTGTTTAAAAGTTTATTTACATACCATAAATGGATTAAATGGATTTTTGTCTTTTGAGAAGCAAAGCAAATGTAGTACATACTACAAAGCAGTGTTGCCAGATTTTTGAAAGCAGTATAATATCTGTACCGAAGATTTTAAAAATCTGTATGAAATCATAAAGTTTTAAGAAAATCTGTAAAAAATCTGTATTTGGTATTGGTATTCTGTATAATTTTATCTGTAGTAGATAGAAGTAGTAGGATACCTAGGTAGTTCTTTAACTACCTAGGTAACCTAGGTGCTTCAATTTTTTAACGAAATGAACGAGAACGAATAAAAACCATAAATATAACTTAAAATCGGCGTTGCCAATACGGTCTGAAAAACTGCTATTTGAAGTAATTCTGTATGAAAAAATTTGAATGTTGAAAATCTGTATAAACACTCTCAATTTTTTATCGGTATGACATGTTGAATATCTGTAGGTATGGATACCGAGAAATCTGTATATCTGGCAACACTGGTAGAAAGGTAAAGATGGAAAGCAAAAAGATATGAGAGTCAAAGACTTTCGTTTCGAGACACTGCGGTATATTAAAGATGTTTCGCTGCTAGCTGAACACTACCCATCGGAGTTGGATTCGATTATTGACATTTTTTTGTCAAGTTGGCCATACCGTTTTTTTTTTTGACATGGAGAAATCCTTATGGGCTGTCCCCCGTCTGGAGAAGACGAGGGGGCCGTGCCAGACTTGTACCGGCTAAAACCACCACGGTGTTCCTCGACCGACCTACGGCGCGACGCCTTTATGAGCCTGCATGTGGTCGGGTGGTAGACTGCCCCTAAATCGACAACCCGCAGGCGACTCTTGGAGGCTCCAGCCTCCAACAGTCGCCTGCTGCTGGTCATTGATCACCCGGTGCGTCTTCGCCTGGAGCAAGGCGAGGCAGTTGCTTCACTCTCCCTTTCCACTTTTGCGTGCATGACTTGCTCGCAAAAAGAGGCGACAGCCTCCCACGCACTCTCGCTCTGGACCATCGAAAGAACGATGTTCGGGAGCGACAGGTCACCGACTGCTGCGGAGAGTTCACAGTGCTGCTCTGCCCAAGCTGGGCACTCCGTCATCGTATGCTGAGGGCATAGTGTGAGTTTTTATTCGAACTCGATCGCGTTAACGTAAACTCTAATTTGTATCGAAACTAGAACAGCGCAGTCTAGTGGCAACAATAGGAACCACAAATATTCCATACAAATTGACAAAAGCGGTAGTTTACGTTAACGTGATCGAGTTCGAATAAAAACTTGCACTAGGCCCTCTGCACCGTGTCCTCCAGGCAATCTCTGCAGTGGTGACAACCGGGCGATGTCCAGTCAGTATCTGCATCAGCCGGAACGTGAGGGCGACGTCCCGGCGCCCTAATTCTCTGTGACGGGTCTTACCGCCGAAATTACGGCGTGCCCGGCGCTGGAGTTCGCAAGTCGAAGTTGGCCGTGGCTACGTAACTGAACCGTTTGTCCTAGGTAAACATAGCCGTCAACAACTTCAACTGTAGAATCTTCAACGGTAACAGGTGGGTACTATAGGGGTAATTATACATATTTTTTGTTTTCTCCATAATCATCCTGAGACCCACTACACACCACGGAGGAAGACTCGGAGGGATAAATAATCATAATAATACCAGCCTATATTCGTTCCACTGCAGGGCTCTTCTCATTAAAGATGTGAACTATCAATAAAAATAAGTCTTCAAGCAGGTTATAGTCTCACGTCTTAGTTTTAGATGTACAGTACGCAAAAGAGATAAGTATCCATGTCGTCGGGAATAGTTGAAGATTTCTTAGAAACCAATGGGGGCTTTCAAATGAAATTTTATTAAATCGTTGAACTGTTTATTCTCTTTAAATTGTATTTTATTTTATTCATAAAAACCTATCGGTTTCTAAGTAAACTTCAACTGTTTCCGGCGACATGGATACTTATCTCCTTTGGTGACCGTACCTATAATTTGCGTGCATAAATGTTGAACAAAATCAATATAAAAGAAAATAAACGAAAAAAAAACCACCAAAAATTTTTTTTTATGAGCTTTAACTTTTTTCTGACATAATTTATTTTTTTGGTTACTCAGTAAAAATTGATCTTTATTTAGCTACATAGGTCTCGTTAGTGGTGGATATTTGGACCAAGCCCCATATATTTTTGCCCATTCTCTTTGAACTTTCTAGTTGTGAATATAAATCATCCATGCCAATACTGAGTCTATGCAAAGGACCATGGGCGGAATCGTCCCCACCCACCAACAGCAATGAAATGTAGCTCAATTGACAGATCTTGGTAAGATGATAATTTTCTACTATGGGGACGTTGCCCTAATGCATTGGGTTCTCATAGTATCTAACGATATACAAATATTTCGTTTACGTATTATTATCGAGTAACACTCTTCGCCCGACGCTTGCCGCGTACGGACGTGTCTCACTTAGCCGCTACGCTCATCACCTACTCGTTGCGCCCGCCGCAACGATTCCTGTAGTCAGCCGACTATTACCAAGTAGATCAAATGCTGCCTTTTCAATGCAGCCACCGCCTTAAAAAGGCAGCCTTTTCAAGGCGGTGGCTGCATCGCCCATTCCTTGTCACCCGCGTTTGTTGTGTAGCTTTACTTGGCCCAACTTAGCTTTAGTGAAAAACCACAGTTTCGTGGTCCTCGGTGGATACCTTACGGTGCTAACAAAGCCGAGGGTTGCCCCAATCACGCCTGCCAAACTTCTTCAGGAAAAGGCAGTCAATTTGAGTCTAGAGCTACTGTTTCAGTCTTGGGGCATCTTCTAGTCAAACTTAGTCTCTGGTTTCCTTTCACAGCTTCACACCTACTATCGGTTGGGTCACACTAGACTGGCTAGGGCCCCGTTTGCACAATAAGACTGGTGATGAGTTTACAAGCTTAGGGCTCACCAATAGATACTCAGCTCCTTGTCTAAACCCGGCAGGTAGGGTCACACAATGCTCAGGCCACTCCACCCAATGAGTTAGGCGTTAGGTATAAAAGTAGGTTTCCCCACGAGATTGTCCCTCGCCTTAGTTTTCTCTCCCCCATTATGTCGGACGCTACAATCCTAGGATTCGCTAAGGTGATCTTCCAAAAGGACCCTGCCTCTACCTCCTCGTTTACAAAGTTTGCTGCCTCACAACAAAACCTTTTTGCGTGCCGTGACTCCATAGAGAGCGTCGCTGATTTCGGTGACGTATTAGAAAATTCCGTATCCCCGTAACCCAGTGACAAAAGAATTCCAGTGGCGACATCATCAATGTTGTCGCAGAAAATCCCCCTATTATCCATCCGAACAATAGACTCGTACACGGAAACAGACATTGTTTCCGCACTTATTGTTCCCGTAGCTATTGTCCGCAAAACAATGGACTCTACGAAGCTGCACATCTTAGCTGCCCCCCCTCTAGCCCCTCCCACCGACTTTGAGGAATCCCTCTCTACTTCCGCCTCCTCTGACGACGAATAACAAGTGGTCGGCCAGAGAGGTAAGAGGAAGAATGGAACCCCCTTCAATGACTACAGGAAACTTACCGCCATGTTGAAAGTTACTTCCTCCCAGAAAATAAACCCACCCGAGTGGTGATCCGCCGCGTTCTCAAGGAAACCTCTCCAGAAGAGATTCTCTCCGATTTTCTGTCGCAAAATATCCCCGTATCCTCTGTCCAACGCTTACACAAAGCCGACCCCGCTACTAAAGCTATAGCTAGGGAGATCGTCTGCCAAAGCAGAATCGAATTCGATGCGTACTCGGAAATTGCGCATGCGCTAAGAAAACTCTACCCTTACTAATCCAATGGATGAGGAAAGGTCAAGTACCAATAAACCCCGATCCCATAAGTCAGGCTTCTTCAACGCCAATAGCCTTAACAACCAGCGTGATGAGATCGCTATATAGCTTCGCGATTATCAACTAGACATCCTCCTCGTACAGGAGACCTTCCCCATCATCGAGATCCGAAAATTACCAACTATAGTTCGCAACAACAGGTCTGTTTGTCACAAGGGCAATTATCTTCATATACTATATAAAGGCATTGTCGCCACGAGGTCTCTGTCTGCTGGCTCGGCATGATCGGTCATCAGCCGTTAACAATCATATCCGCATACGTCCGTCCTTCACCATCGGAGGATCCCATCCTCCTCAAGGCTGACCTGGATGACTTAATCTTATAAACGGGCGATCTCAATTTCAAACACTCCACCTGGAACAGTAATACGACCAACAACATTTTTCCCGAGACACGGAAAGAGGCCACTGTTATCGGCATCCCAAAACCAAACAAACCCAAGTCTGATCCTTCGAGCTTAGACCCCTTAATTTTCTCGGCAAAATCTACGAGAACTATGTCGAGGAGAGTCTCATTCCCAACGAGCAGGTCGGCAACACTGCTGCGTTTAACAAGTCCACCGCATCGCCGATCACATAAGCGTTGGGTTCCAGCGAGGCATGATGACGGGTACACTTCGACATAGCGAGAGCTTGCGACAAAGCCTCGCACAACGACTTATTATACAAGCTTTGCCAAGTTGGAATCCCAGATCGTCGTAACTTTTTGTTGAATCGCACCTTCCCCTACTGTATCGAGGGTGCACTCTCGTCGCCCCATTTTATACGCGCCGAAATCCCCCAGGGTTCCGTACTATCCCTTCTCATTTTCACGCTGTTCACCAGCGACATCTCCAACAGTAAGAAGGCCCAGTTGGCTCTATTCACTGACGACACGCCCATTTATTACTCTGGCCGCACCCCAGACTACTTAGTAGTTTCGAACTTTAAATTATATTACGTGGTGTACTTTTTTCTTTTTTAATGTTACTCTCTTATCTTTTTGCTTTCCATCTTTACCTTTGTACATTTGTGTCTCAAAAATACATTAATGGTAAACAATATTTTTACTGTTATCGAATTCCTGATAAGTCGTTACTTTTTTTTTTTTAATCTTTATTTATTTAGAGGCTTTTGGTTATCACACATAACCATGTCAGCCCCATTATAACTCATAACAAAAAAAAAACACAACTAAAAAATAAAAATAAAATATAACTAAGGGATCAGAGACACTCTATTAGCTAAATAGCTGCATGCAAAATTATAAATTTTCTTAGCTTCCGCACTACAGGGTTTAGACAAAAAACATTGAACAGCACCTAAATCAAACTTACTAATTTTTAATTCTGCCAATAAGGTATCTCTTTCCCTGCGATTGCGGACACATTCTACCAACAAGTGATGCACATCCTCCACAGACTCGCAGTATTGACAATTTGGACTACTCACTTTTTTCATTAGGAAGCCAAACCTGTTGAGTGGCATGTGTCCAGTCCTTAACCTGTGTGCTATTACAATGTATTTGCGGCATATTCTCATATCGGTTAACCAGGGAATACGAGGAGGTTCGCATTGTACTGTTTTGTACCAAACACCTTTTTCGAGAGATTTTTTATCAAAATATTCTTTCCACATGTTATGACAATCTATTTTATATTTACTTAATAATTCAGAGTAGTGACATTTAACATCAATAAGTATTCCTTCTAAAGCTGATTTTTTCGCCAGTTGATCAACCTCCTCGTTTCCCGGTAAACCAACATGAGATGGAATCCACTGCAATCTCAGATCCCTATTACTGCACTTAAACTCATAAATTTGACTAAGAATGGCATACGCTTTCGAAACACCTCTGCCACCAGAGGCGCATCGAGCAATATGCTGCAAGGCACTCTTGCTGTCTGTGAGTATAACTACCTTATGAAACATTTTGGTCTTAGCGTACATCAGAGCTTCTGAAATCGCAGTAAGTTCCACGGTCATTATAGATATATTACTATTATTAATCCTAAAACAACCTCTAACTTTATCTCCGGGGTGATAGAAGGCAGCCCCTAGCCCCCCAGCGCTCTTTGAACCGTCAGTATATATTCTATGCCAACTATCATATTTATTACGTAGTTCATGTAAAATTTCATTTTTAAGAATATTAAAATTGTGATTATGTTTACTATCTTTAAACGAATCTAAGTCATACTTTATAATATTATTTATTTGGATGTTAGTAACCCACGTATTTAATGTAAACATTTCTAGTGGGAAACTGGATGATATGGCTTCTTCTTGAGTTTTTCTGTATGTTGAAACTAATAGAGGAATTTTCTTTTTCTGCCAATACCTTTTAGTACAAAGAGCACTAAGTTCTTTTAATAGAGTAGTAGTAGTATTATTTGACCACGATTGTATTTTTAAGGTATACTTAATAGCTAAAAAATGTCGCCTAATAAATAAAGGAGGGACACATAACTCACACTCCATTGTGTGAATGGGTGTGCTTCTAATAAACCCACCAACAATTCTTAGACTCTGGTTCTGGACTTTATCTAACCTGTATGTGTGTGAATTTGCACTATTGTCATATAGAAAACTACCGTAATCCATCCTACTCCTAATCAACGCAATATACAATCTTCTAATATGTTTTGGATGAATTCCCCATGAAGGTCCAGACAATACTTTTAATAAATTTAGATACTTTTGTGTTTTTTGACAAGTTTCATTTATATGTCTTCCCCATCGTAATTGCTTATCAAGCCACATGCCTAAATATTTGGTGTTTTCAGTAGTAGTTAGAGGAAGACTATTAATCATTAAATTAATTGGATGTGTTCTGAATCCCCTACTAAATAAACAGCACGTGGACTTAGAAGTAGATAAGTGCAGGCCGATTTCCTGTAACAACACTACCATAGTGTTTAGCGCCCTTTGCATGTTGCTAATGCTATCATTTACTTGAGGTTGACTAGTAAAAAGAACAAAATCATCTGCGTACTGAGATATTAATACGTTGTTTATGTTGTGGGTAATCTTAGAGGTCACAATATTAAACAGTAGAGGGGACAACGGGTCCCCTTGAGCTATACCTGTATGCGTCCATCGACATACGTAGTCTGTGTCGTTGGTACTGTCCCTTTTTATTACAAGTCGCCTATCACTAAGAAACATCCATATATATTTAGATAGTTTAGAGCCGGCTTTAATATCTTCCAAAGTTCTAATAATTTGACTAACCATGACATTATTATAAGCATTATCCAAGTCTAGGAAACATGCTAAAGTAGCGATGTTTTTAGAGAAACTTATGTGTATATGACAAATTAATCTTACCAACGCATCTAAACTTGATTGAGCCCGTCTAAAACCTGTAGTATAGGAGGATAACACTTTTTCTTTCTCAACGTACCACTCTAAACGCTTATTAATCATTGTGTGGAGGATTTTGCAAACACAGGACATGAGAGCGATTGGTCTTATTTTAGTAACAGCATTTTCATGACTAATCTTAGGAATAGGTGTTCCCAAAATCCACCTTAGGGATATCCACTAGTGTGGTGGAGCCACTATCTACTAAGAAAACACCAGATACTTCTAAGATGACAATTTAATAATTTTTTTTTTCGGATTGGCATCTCGCAGGTCAACCTAGGAGGTTGTCGGCTGCTTAACCGGACTTTCCTGTGGTGCCTTAAAAAATATTATTTTTAGGGCCTCCAGCGAGGGCATAAAAGCTTACAAACTAAGCGACTACACGCTAAGGGCACCCCCTGTGGGGTACGAGCCTCGGCTTAGGGCGTCGCTGGGAGAGGACAGCAAAGGGACAGGCTGGATCGGATTTCCATTATTTAGAGACGAATTTAAAACTACAGGCTCAGCGGCGCGGGCTGGTACGAGCAAGGGTCGGGGAGGGGACGTACGGGGTCGTCGCGGCGGGCCTCGGCGGCGAGGACGGAATGACGGCGGTCTGTGTCTGTGTTTCTTAACTGTACTGGTGGCCTTATTGCTCTCCTGGAGGAGAGTAATAGCATCGTCAGGGTCGGTCAGAGTATGTCTCGGTCGTCGAGTCTTACTAATACGGGAGGGAGTGTACCGGGCGGCCGATACGATTAACGGGTTAGAGTGCTTCTCAGCAGTGTCGAAGAAGCGCTTGGCGGAGCGTTTCATGAACTGCTGGATGGTAGGTATTTTTAGATCGAGATGGAGGTTCTCGTTGCGAAGGTAAAAAGGGGCTCCTGTGATTCTTCGCAAGAAACGGTTTTGGAGGGTCTGCATCCTATGGAGACGGTATGGTTTCGCGTGTGCGAATACAGCACAGGCGTACGTCATGATGGGACGAATGCACGCCGTGTAAATGCGCAATTTGCACTTGAGTGACAATTTGCTGCGTGCATTCAACATGAAGTAGAGCCTACCGAGAGCGAAAGCGGCGCGCGAACGCACCGTCTTTATGTGCTCTCCGAAAGTAAGATGGTGGTCCAGAATCACACCTAGGTATTTGGCTTGCTTCTCCCAAGGGATAGGCTTACCGAACATGGTTATCGGACTGGGCAGAGAGGGGGACGAACGCGGTTTGGAAAAGAGTACTGCCTGACTCTTGATGGGGTTTACCTCGATTCTCCATTTCCGGAAATAAGCGCCTAAGGCTTTTGCCGCGGATTGGAGGGTACGAGCTATGCAGTCTGGGTTACGACCCGAGTAATAGATGGCCGTGTCGTCAGCGAATAGAGCCAACTGAGCCTTTTTATCTTTGGGGATGTCGCTGGTGAACAGCGTGAAAATGAGGGGGGATACTACGGAGCCCTGAGGGACGCCAGCGCGTATCGGGTGGGGTGAAGAGAGCGCACCCTCGATGCGATAGCGAAAGGTGCGATTCGACAAAAAGTCACGCAAGATGAGCACGAGACGATCTGGCACTCCGAGTTGGTAAAGCTTGTATAGTAAGCCGTTGTGCCAGACTTTGTCGAATGCTTTCGCTATGTCAAAGAAGAGTGCACCCGTCATCAAGCCACGCTGAAAACCAGCGCTTATGTGCTCGACGATGCGGTGGACTTGTTGGACGCAGCTGTGTTCGGTTCGAAAGCCAAACTGCTCGTCGGGAATGAGACTCTTTGCTTCGGCAAAGTCTTTGAGTCGCTTATAAATAAGCCTCTCGTAGACTTTGCCTAGAACATTGAGTAGACTAATGGGACGGTAACTGGTGGGATCAGACTTGGGTTTGCCTGGTTTCGGAATGCCGATAACGGTGGCCTCTTTCCATGCCTGAGGAAAAATGTTGTTGCTTAGAGCGCCATTGAAGATGGCGGTCATTAGCATTATGAGATGGGCGGGGAGGAGTTTGAACACCTTATTGGTGATACCGTCAGAGCCGGGGGCTTTCCGGGGTTTGAGCCTCTTGATAATATCGTGCACTTCGTCGGGAGTGACAGGAGGCAGAGGATAATCAGGGTCTTCAACGGGTGGGAGAGAGGCTCTACGTTCGACTTCGGCGTCGACCTCAGAAAGGTGAGCTTCGTCTACTGGTTGAGAGCTGGGGGTGCATTGAGACTCTAGGCTGTCGGCTAGACATTCAGCCTTTTCATCGTTGTCGAAGGCGACGCTACTGTCGGAACGAATGAGAGGGGGCATGGAGGCCTCGTTAGAAGAACGGAGCTTCCTCTGGAGTTCCCAGAAGGCTAGGTGGGTGGGCTCGAGTTCGCTAAGTGTCTTGTCCCAGCGGCTGGAGCGCAGCTCCTCGATGCGTTTCTTTACAGCACGCTGTAAAGAGCGCATGTGAGCCTTGTTCGCATCGCAGGGGAAGGCACTGTACGCACGGATGGCCGCGTTCTTCTCGGTCAACAGATCACGCACATCGTCAGGCAGTTTCCAGCGATGATCGCTCATCGCCGGAACCTCCCTTGAACAATCGTTCAAGACGGATTGTACATGATTTGTGAACGAGTCGATCGCGCCCGTCGTGTCCGCGACTGTCACCAAGTGGTCGGGGATAGCGTCCAAGTGAGGCGACGTGGTGGATTGTAGGCTTTCGCTTACTTTCCTCCAGTCGGTAATAATTTGGGTCGGAGGGGGCTGGCTAGGGTCAGAGGGACCTGAACGGGGAGCTAGTTCTAATATCACTGGACGATGGTCGGAATTAAGCTCGTGTAGCGTCTCTATAGATTGCAAACGGAGGTTCACATTCTTGAGCAGCGCTATATCGAGGATGTCGGGAAGATGGTTGGGATCGTGGGGGAAATGAGTGGGAGTCATCGGGGCGATGACGTCGAAGTTCAGTTGAGAACAGAGGTTAAACACGATCCTACCTCTGGAAGAGGTCCTGTTACTATTCCAGGAGGGATGTTTGGCATTGAGATCGCCCGCCAGTAAGACGGAGTCACCCAGGCCAAGAAGAGCAGAAAGGTCATCCTTGAGGAGGATAGGATCATCCTCCGATGGTGATGGAGGGACGTATGCTGATATAATAGTTAACGGCTGATGACCGGTCATGCCGAGCCGACAGACAGAGACCTCGAGGCGAGCGAGGGGAGGAGGGTCCATAGGAATGCAGTACAGAGCCTTTCTATAGTATATTAGGGTACCGCCCTTGTGACAACGAGACCTATCATTGCGAACTATACGGTAGTTGGCAATATTCGGGTCACGATGATGGGGCTTAAGAAAGGTCTCCTGTATGAGAAGGATATCAAGTTGATGGTCGCGGAGGAAATTGGCGATCTCATCACGTTGGTTAGTAATGCCATTGGCGTTAAAGAATCCTAACTTAAGGGATCGGGGTTTATTAGTACACGGCCTTTCCTTATCCATTGGATTAGCAAGGGTAAAGTTTATCTAGGGCTTGCGTAATCTCCGGATACGCTTTGAACACCTTAAGGATGTCGCTAATATTTGCTTTACACGCGAGTATATCCCTAGCCATAGCTTCAGCAGCGGGGTTGCGGTAAATTTGGTAGGCGAGGTTGATGACTTCGCCTATCCTCTCGGTAGGGAGAGATGCAGGTACGCGGGAGGCTGAGGGCGCGGTTGAAACGGCGGGGGCGACCTTAGATGGGGCGAGGGCGGCCTTAGGAGCGGCGGTGGCGGCTTTAGGAGCGGCGGGGGCGACCTTAGGTAGGGGGGGCGTGGTCGCGGAGGCTAGGTTCGGCGCGGGGACTGGCGAATCCATCAGCGCTGGCATGGGCAGAGATTGGGAGGGCCTCAATGCAGGGAACGCTCTCTGATGATTCAGCGAGTTCCATGGGGAGGGCCTCTGAGGGCTGAGACGCTCGGGCATCTCTGAGGAGGGAATCTTAACAGAGGGGCTTTCCCTTTGTTGACGAGCGTTCGCACGCTTGGTCAACTTGGGAGAAGAGGATTTTGGGGCTTTGGGGCAGCCGCGGTAATTGGCGGGGTGACCTGATTGGCCGCATAGCACACAGCTGGGAGGTTCTGTGCACAGATTGCGGTCTTTCGGACGGGGGCAGTCAGCAGTTGCGTGCTCACCCAGACACTTGACGCATCTAGGGGTCGCGTAGCAATTGCGTTGGGCGTGACCGTAAAGTTGGCAGCGGTGACACTGTCCAACCGTATCGGATTTATAAGGCCTCTCGATAGAGATGCCCGACAAGTGACATACCGACTTTACTTTAAAGATCGGATGGTGGCCGTCGGTGTGATCGCACACGACAAGAACCGAGTCGTATGCAATCGCACCCCTAGCTTTGTGCAGACGATGCACAGCGGATGCTGGGACATTTTGCGACTGAAGGTCGGCGAGAATCTCTTCCGTTGAGATTTCTTTGGGGACGCGTCGGATTACCACACGGGTGGGTTTATCATCGGGCAGGGAATAAGTGTGGAACGAAATGTTCCTCACTTTTAACAGGGATGTAAGTTCCCTGTGGTCGTTCACCGTGGGAACTTGAACTTTGATACCCTGTTGGGTCGAGCGCGCGTTTGTGTATTTGATCTTACGATCGTTACACAATTTGGACACGTCGGTCCACTTCGCCTTGTCCTGGATGAACAAGGGAGGCGGGGCGGGGAGTTTCTTTTTTGAAACCGAAGGATTGGGGACAGCAGTGGACATGGGACTAGCGGGACGGCTGCCCTCTGGACGAGAGGTAGCTGAGACTGAGGGGGCCGAAACCGAGGGGGTGGAGGAGGGGGTGGGCGCGGCTACGGCTTTCTTGGCCTTGGTGGCCTGAGAGGGACTCTTACCCTTCTTTCTCTTGCCTCCCGGACCGACAAGATGGTAGTCGTCGTCCGAGGACGCGGAGGCAGAGTGGGCTTCCTCAGAGTCGGAGTGAGATGGCTCAGAGACAGGGACAGAGGTATCCATTGTTTCTGAGAAACATGGCGACGCAGAGCGCAGCTGCGTGGGAACAATGGTCGCGGGAACAATGGGCTTGGAAACAATGGGTTCGGAAACAATAGGTGTTTCCGCGTACGGGCTTGTTGTCTTAATTGACAATAGGGACGGGATTTGCGGTGGCATAGAGGATGCCGCCACAGGTGTGCCTTCGTTGGCGTTATCGGGGGAAAAGGGGCTATCTAATATGTCACTGAAGTCAGCGACGCTAGCTTCGGCTGCTTTTCGGGACGCGGACGAGTTCTCTAGCCATGTGTCCAGATCGGCATGGAACTTGGCGCTTTGCCATAAGCGTGCCTTGACGTACGCTAATATATCAGCGTCCGACATGGTCGGAGGGAGAGTTAAGTTGGGGAGGGAATTTTGGGAGATTTAACTCTCCGGGAGGCCTAAATTATACCTAACACCTAACTCTAACTCCCCGGGTGGAGTGGCCCGGGGATGTGTAACCCTCCCTGTCGGGTGTAGACAGGGAGGTGAGTACCTATTGGTGAGCCCTAAGCTTGTAAACCCGTCGCCAGTCTTATTGTGCGAACGGGGCCCTAGCCAGTCTAGTGCGAAGGGTGTAGACACGCCCAACCGACACTAGGTGTGTAGCTGTGGAAGGAAACCAGAGACTAGGTTCGACTAGGAGACCCCCCAAGGCCGAAACACTAGCTCCCGACTCCAATTGACTGCCTCGCCCTGAAGGGGTTTGGCGGGTGTGATTGGGGCAACACCCACTCGGCTTCGTTGGCACCGTAAGGTATCCACCGAGTACCACGAAACTGTGGTTTTGCCCTGAAGGGGCCAAGTGAAGCTACACGACTGACTCTGTTTAAAGGAATATGAATTTCAGCCGTCGCCTTGAAAAAGGCAACTTTTGAACAGTTGGTTGCAGTCGGCTGACTACAGGAATCGTTGCGGCGGGCGCAGCGAGAGCAGGTGACGAGCGTAGCGGCAGAGCGTGGAGCGAAGCGGCGACACGTCCGTGCGCGGCGAGCGTCGAGCGAAGAGTGAAAAAAAGACAATTTAATAATAATATTCTAAACTACATATACTTTTCCCGGTAACGAAACCATAGCGCGAATTTAAATTGCACAACGCCATCTATCGAGCGATGGCGTACTAAAACCTGTAATATTATTATAAAAGCCTTAACATTCCCGCCCACTAAGGACAACAGTCCTTAAACTAATATAAAAATCGCTAAACTAAACATATTGTATCCATAACTAAAACTAAAAGTAATAAACAAACACACGTGCTACACAACATATTAAATATCCATTGTTGTATATCTTAAAACAAACCAAAACAAAACTTAAGTATCGCTACTCGCTAGTAGGTAAAACACAAATTTTTGATACAGGCCTCTTTATAAATGAGTTCTTATATCGTAAAGTAACTACTCTAGTAACATTGTCGACGCCAGAATGTTTTTTTACAATTTTGCCCATTAACCACCTGGCAGGTGGTAAATCTGGTTCTTTAATCAAGACAACATCACCAACTTCTGGTTCCGGTGTTAAGCGATTCCACTTATGCCTATGCATCAATCCCGAAAGATATTCTTGTGACCATCGTTTCCAAAAATGTTGCAACATACGTTGACACAGTTGCCATCTTCTTAAAGAACTGAGCGTAGTTTGTTCATAATTACGTTCAGGAGGCAAAATCAAAGGTTCCCCTACAAGGAAGTGACCTGGTGTCAAAGGTGATATTTCATCCTGATCTTCCATGTATGATATTGGTCTAGAATTTAAACAAGCCTCAATCTGAGCCAATAAAGTAGACATTTCTTCAAACGTTAGTGTGGAATTTCCGATAATCCTTTTCAGGTGATGTTTAGTAGATTTTGGTCTTTCTCTTTTCAGGAATCTTTTACAGTATGCTACCACTCGCAGCAACCTTGTCAGCGATGAGAATTTATCCCATATATCCTTATCATCTTCAACTGCGACGTTAACGAATTTAACCCTTTCTTCCAGGTTCGTCTTCAAATTCTTTGGGTTTATATATAAGATTTCCGAATCTTTCAACCATTTCGGCCCACGTATTCATAGCTGATGATCACTAATATCTGAAGGTTTTATTCCACGTGAAGCAGCGTCTGCGGGATTAAAATCCGATTTAACATATGACCACTGGTTTCGATCTAAATGTGATATAATTGTTGCTACTCTGTTACCAATAAAGGTTTTCCATCTGCAAGGATGATCACTCAACCATGCCAACACTACTTCAGAATCTGTCCACGCATGCCAATGCTGTTTAGGAATATCTAAAATTGTACCAACTTCAACAAGGAGTTTTGCTAGTAAAACTGCTCCACATAATTCCAATCGAGGTATCGAAACTTGCTTAATGGGAGCCACTCTTGTCTTAGCCGAAATCAGACTGACCTTTATATTTCCTTCACAACCAATCACTCTCAGGTACACTACAGCACCATAGGCAACATTGGACGCATCACAAAATCCATGGAGTTCTACAAGCTGATTGTCATCTTAGAAGTATCTGGTGTTTTCTTAGTAGATAGTGGCTCCACCACACTAGTGGATATCCCTAAGGTGGATTTTGGGAACATGGCAATTCATCGTCCCAACGTATTCCTGATAACCATAATTTTTGAATGAATATTTTAGCGCTTATTATGCTTGGTGCTATCCATCCTAGAGGATCGTATAAACGAGATATATCAGATATTACTTTCCTTTTTGTTACAGGTGCAGACATAGCTGGCAAATTAACTGCGTACTCAAATTCATCTTGAATTCGGTTCCAGGTAAGTCCCAATAGTTTATTTTTGCTTTTAGCTTTCTGTTCCTCAATCCCTTTTTCTTCCTCTAACCCTTTTTTATCTTTATTTTTCTTCTCAATGATATTCATTACAGCTTCACTATTGCTTAACCATTTTTGAAGTTCAAAACCCCCTTTATTTAATAAATCATTTAACTGATCATATATTTGTATTGCTTCCTTTTCATTATCACACCCTGACATAAAATCATCCACGTAAAAGTCTCTTTTAACTCTGTCTGCCACCAGTGGATAATTTTTTCCTTCATCTGTAGCTAATTGCATTAACGTTTTTATTGCCAAATATGGTGCTGATGATGTGCCAAAAGTAACTCTTAACATTTTATATTCCATGATATCTTTTTCAGGTGTATTTCGCCACAAAATGCGCTGAAAATCAGCATCATCTTCCTGAACACATACTTGTCTATACATCTTTGTGATATCTGCAGAGAGGCATATTCGGTACGTTCTCCAACGCATTATGATATGACGAAGTTCCGATTGCAAGGTAGGTCCCACCATCAGGTCATCGTTCAGTGATATACCATTCCTGCCCTTACAAGATGCATCAAAAACAATACGAACTTTAGTCGTGGTTCTATCCTCCCTGATAACAGCGTGGTATGGTAAGTATACGCCAATCTCTCTGTCTTCGCTATTAACCGGTCGCATATGGTTAAGCTCTAAATATTCATCAAATGTCCGTTTAAATTCATTTTTCAACTGCTCGTTCTTGACTAATTGTTGTTCCAGTCTTAGAAATCTCCTTAATGCTATTTCACGTGATTGACCTAAACAAACCGGATGCTCATCTCTAAAAGGTAATTTGACAATGTAACGTCCAGTTTCGTCACGTGTAGTTGTTGACGCGTATATTTCTTCACAGCGCTTCTCTTCTTCTGACATCAACCTTTGATTTATCTGCGGCTCGTTTTCCATTTCCCAAAATGCCTTTAGAAAATCATCTGCTTCAACGTGCATGCTAACTATATTTGCAGAAAGCGACTGTGTTTTATTTGATCCCGTTAAAATCCATCCAAATATTGTATTTTGAGCCAGCAACGATCCTGATGAACATTTATGAAAACCTTCCCTTAATATTTCACCATAAACTTCTGAACCCAGCAACATGTCAATCTTGTTAGGCGAATGGAATCCTGGATCGGCTAACTTAATCTTTTCTAAAATAGACCATTGTTCTAGTAAAAAATCCCGAGGAGGTAATAACCCTGTTAATTTGTTTAAAACATAGGCTGTTACTTGGATGCTGCAGTCTGGATTGTTCAATGAATGAAGAATAATATTCGTTTTATTCTTTGAAACCACCTTGATTTCACCGCCCAATCCTGAAAAATTACCCTTGACTGCTTCACACTTAAGACCTAGCAACTGAACTGCGGCTTGCGTAATAAATGAAATATGAGACCCTTGATCAATTAAAGCGCGCAGCGGTATGAATCCATTGCTTGACTTTACATACACAATTGCTGTTGGTAACAACGACACTTGTTCAAAACCCTTTGAAATGTGTGAACTTCCCTGTATCATATCTGGTAATTGGTCATCTTGTAATACCTGATGTGATGCTATAGGCTCCAAGTTCGGTTGCGCACTACTGGAATGAAGTAATGAGTGATGTCGTCTTTTACAAATGTGGCAAGAAGTTGTACTTCGACAATATTTTACACCATGGTTATTGGCTAAACAATTAAAACATAACCGATTATCTGTAACAAATAAACGTTTTTTGTCATCATGTAATTTAATAAATTCTTTACATGCACTTATTTTGTGATCACCTTTACAATAAGAACAAGTTATTTGAGATACATGTAAACTGTTATTAAAACGAACCTTTGAATTCTGATTATCTTTAAAATAATTTGAGCTAGTTTTTGTATCTAAAAATTCTAAAGAATGAAATCTGTTTTGCAAAAAGGTTTGAAATTGTTTAAAATTTGGTAATACACTACAATTAAATGTTATTTCACTGACTTTAGATTCCCATTGTTTTCTTGTTTCTGTATCTAATTTCTGTGATACAATATAGATAACTATTGCATCCCAAGACGTAGTGTCGATGCCCAAATTCTTCAATCCCTGCATCATGTCTGTAGTGTTGTCCAATAATTGTTTGAGACTCGTTGCAGATTCCGTCGTAATATTGCGCAGCGAGAAGAACCGTCCAAAAATACTATTCACAAGAAATTGTTTATTATTAAATCGTTGCTCTAAAATATTCCAGCATTGTTCATAGTTGTCATTGGTAATAGCGATGTGCCTCAACAACTGTTCAGCCTCTCCAGTCAAATGTCCCTTTAGATAATGCAATTTTTGAACATTATCAATGTCATCGTTGTTGTGTATCAAAGACACAAACAGATCCCTAAACGCTATCCAATCTGTATATCTTCCCGAAAATGTTGGTATTGTTATCTTTGGTAGCCTCACAGAAGTTTTTACGCACTTATTCTCTGCGTTAGACTTACTTGATGTTGTTGAAAATCCTTTCATTCCGTCTAAAATTTCACCAAGTTCCGATTTAAAATCCAAATAGAATTCTTCCACTTCGTTGTGTATGTCCTTTTTAAAGTAAATAGAACCCGCAGATTCATCATTTTTTAAGATTTCGTAATGATTTTTAGAAAACTCATTCCATTTGTTATTAACAATTTCAATCCTGTTTTCGACATATGATTTTGACAATCTTTCTTTAGGACTCTTTTTGAAGTTAATTTTTGTTTTTTGTAGCTGCGATCTAATGTCTTCCTGTATTTTTATAAGTTCCATAATGAGGTTTTATTATGGAGATTGCAACACTATAATATAATATTTTTCTAAGTGTTTCTGTTCGTAATTTCTATGTGAAATCGAACATAGGTTCCCCGTCGGTTCACTTTTTTCGTAATTATTCTAAGTCCCAATACTACAGTACTCACAGTTTGATTGCACCCTTCACAAATATACAAGACTTGCCCTTCCGTCCAGAGATGCTGGTAGTTGCACTGCTCCTGCTGGTACCCATCCGTGAAAACGCCCCTGCTTGTCGATGCCCTGGGTACTGCCGTAGTCACCAGGTGCTTCAGATCCTCAACGACAAGCTCGGATGAGCCGGCTTGCAGCTCTGGTTGGACTCTTCAACTTCTAGCCTTGGTTATCCGGCTCTCGAAGGACCATGTTCCCAAAATCCACCTTAGGGATATCCACTAGTGTGGTGGAGCCACTATCTACTAAGAAAACACCAGATACTTCTAAGATGACAATTTAATAATAATATTCTAAACTACATATACTTTTCCCGGTAACGAAACCATAGCGCGAATTTAAATTGCACAACGCCATCTATCGAGCGATGGCGTACTAAAACCTGTAATATTATTATAAAAGCCTTAACAATAGGAATAATTTTAATCTGCCTCCATTGTAAGGGGATGTAACCATATAAGAAAATTAAGTTATAAGTATCTAATAAGTAAAGCTTAACAATTGTTGGTAAGTTATACAACATTGAGTAAGTTATAAGGTCATCACCAGGGGCCGTGTCTTTTTTCTTAAAACATCTCTGCATTTCTTCATAACTGAAATCTGCCTCAAGGGATATATTCATTGAATTGATGTTTGGCATCGGGGGAAGTACAGAGTCAGGAGCCAAATTACACAATAGTTCCTCTTTTAGTTGGTCTGCAGGTTGAAATGGTTCTTTTTTATAGCCTTTAATCCAACGCATTTTATTCCACATCTCTGTAGATGTAGTTGTCTCGTCAATACTATTGCAATAACCACTCCAACTCTGTTGCCTAGCCTGCTGTAGGGCTTTCTTTGAATCAGCAATACATTTTTCAAGAACTGAGAGGTTTAAAGGAGTGGGATTGCGTCTAAATTGTTTGAGCATTAATCTTCTCTGAGCAACAGATTTAGATAGGTTAGGATTCCAATATGGTTTTGGTCTAAATTTGCTAGTAGGATCGGTACATATTTTAATCAGTGGAATACTCTTATTAGCAGCGGAATTAATTTGATCAATTAAAAAATTATATCTTTCTTGAATATTATTTGTTTCTACTATGGATCTAAAGGCTACGGCAAGACACTCTTTATACAGCTTCCAATTTGCTAACATATAATTACGCCCACTAAATGGCCTGCAATTACTGTAAAAATTTAAACTTAATTTTATTATTAAGTGATCGCTTCCTAATGTTTCATTTGTTACATTCCACTTAAAGTTAACAGCGATGTCTGATGAAGCAAATGATACATCAGGGGATGATTCTTGTAGTATACCACTCACCAATTTCATTCTTGTAGGGCTGCCATCATTCAGGGAGATAAAGCCATTCTCAATAGCTGAATCCAAGACTTGTATCCCTCTTGTATCATTTTTAAAGGACCAATTTGTGTGGTGAGCATTAAAGTCGCCGGCTATCAGTGTTTTATTTAGGTTTAAACTAAATAGACTATCCCAGTCGGATGAGGTAGTGTGTATACTTGATGGGCAATATATCGATATGACATTCTCCAAATTAGAGCAATTTAACAATTTCATATGTAATATTTCAATTCCCACATTACCCAATCTAATTATTGATGACTGTACCTTAAGCGACTTGTGGATCACCATGGCGACACTACCGTATGAGTCCTCTCTGTCCCTTCTGTATACATGGTAGCCATTAATGTTAAATTCTTTTTCTCTATCTAGCCACGTTTCACTAAGAATAGCCAAGTGAATTTTCTCTTGAATTAATAGGCTTTCAAACTCTAAGCACTTAGGCCTAATACTCTGTGAGTTCCATTGAAGTATATTTAACTTATTTACTTTAGTGTTACTGGCCATTGTTAAACATATCACATATTATCTTAAACCACTCTAATTCTTTAAACATCTTCATGAAATACTTTTTACACTCTTCTACTATACTTTCTAAAATTATAATTATTTTTTCTTTCCTATTGGTCCTCGACAACACAATATCTTTTATTTTTCCAATTATACTTTTATTTTTAAATATTTCTCTTTCTTTTTTTTTTCTTCGTTTTCAATTATTATGTTCTGATTTTCTTCCACGACTATGTTAGATTCCTCATCAGCTTGCATCTGTGGTTCACTCGGCTTTTCGTTATGTTTTATGTTGTTGTTTCTTCCTATTGCTTTCAAACTCTGAGATGTGTTATTTACCTCATGTTTCTTTCTTTTTAACCAGTCTTCTTTTCCTTTATTATTTGTTAATAATATTTCCATAAATGTCGGCTCATTTCTTGCTGGTTCGTTGTTTGATTGCTCATTAATTATTGTCTCCACAATAGAATTTGGTGTGTTATTAATTGAGTTAGAATTTATTTCTACTGTCCTGTCGTTAATGTCATATTTTTGTAAGTATATATTTAATGCTTTTTTATATGTACAGTTTTCTTGGGACATGAGTAAACGAATTTGTTTTTCCTTAAGGAATAAAGGGCAATTTTTGCTGAGTGACATATGGTCCCCTTTGCAATTGATACAATAATATTCAGATGCTTCGCAGTTGATGTGCTGACCTCCACATTTTGGACATATAATTTTCTTTGTAGGACACTGTCTGATAAGATGACCATACTTCCAGCAGCCAGAGCACTGGGATACCGGAAATACGTAGGGCTCCACCTTAAACCGACACCCGTAACTGTAAACGTACGGGGGCAAAGTTGGGCCTTTGAAACACACACGGACAGTTTCGCTGTTTATCCATTTCTCTTCTGTGAACCGTTTCATTCTCTTTACCGATAGTATTTCATATTCACTACTAAATTCCTTCACTAATTCTTCTTCTTCCACATCCAAATCAATATTTTTGACAACACCATGAGACATGCTGATCTGTTGTGTTGATTGGCATCTATAGCCTAGCTCATTCATTCTTGTACATAGTTTCTTCGCTTCTTCTTCATTATTAAATTGTAAAATCACTCTATACGGGTTTTTATATTTGATTGCGGTGATACCTCCAATATTTTCTTTTCTTAATAACTTTGCCAGTCCCATTTGTTTTGGCAAGATTTCTTTTGATGTCATACATATTTCATAATTCTCTTCTGCGAAAAATTGTTTCTCCTTTTCTAAACTATTTTCGTTCTCTTTATTTTTAGATAAACTTCTATTTAAGCGTTTTGCATTTCTTTTAACAGTTATAAATTCGTCCTCTTCATCTTCATTTCCATTTTCATCACTATCTGGTCTCAATCGTTTTTCGGGTCCATTACGTAATAATATCGGACTAGGTGATCGTCTCTCACTAGTCTGCTGATCCCTATCCTCAACATCTTCATCACTATTTACACTCAAACAAACTTCTTCGTCACTTTTATTCATCATAATAACTAAATAAAATTACGGTGGGTAGAGGTAAAAAAATACTCTAAACATTGGAATGTAATAATAGTAAACGTGCGCTCAGATCGGTACGCCGCACGCGACTGAGTCGTTACTTTGTTTTTGCTGCTTTGGCACTTTATTTCCAAAAATTTTCTGTTATTTATATGTTACAACAAATATTTTGTAAAACTTCGGTAGCTGAACTTTCTTTTATAATATTATTAGCTTTTTTTAAGGACTTTGTGAGCAGTTCAACATTAGCGTGTAGCTTGCACTGGCCAGTATCTCTTTTACTTGAAGGATGAACTACCCATCTTGGTCTATGTTTGCAAAACGACGAATAGGAAATGCGACCCAATTTCTCACAATATTGCGCGTGTAAATTTTTGATGTTGTCAATTAAGTACCGCTTTTTAACATCACTGGTTTTAATAAATTCATGTTTCCCAAGAGCTACCTGACTGTTAACGTCTTCTTGAAGAAAAATTTTTTTTTCTCGCATTTTTTTTTCTATTCGTTTCTTTTTCATACTAAAATTTACTTTTGACAGCACTCCATACTTTTTGAGCCTTGAATCGTCAACGATACCTTCAACGAAACATCTCTTCTCTTTTTTTTAGGAAGACTTTTGTATTTGCGAGACACTCCGTGATTGAGCGTTTCATTGAACAGTAGCTTTTTCTTAACTTCCTCTATTTTATCAGCTTTTATATCATTAATTACTTGATCTACTTTTTTTTTCGATAGTGTCTTCGATAGACTTTCTTACTTTCTATGACATGCGCTCTTTATGTATTTGTTTTCTTAGCATATCCTTCTCTGTCCTAAGTTATCTACTTCTTTCTGCAAATTAGAAATCACTTTCTTTGATCTATATCGTAGCTGCCTCAAAGCACTTGAAGAGCATTTCGTCTATCTTTGGCTTTTTATTATCTTTGGTGTAGATTCTGGTGGTTCTTCTATTTCTTATATTTAAGATTTCTACAGTTTCGCTGGTCGATAGCAAATTCTCCAGTAAAATATAATGTACTTTCTTTTGTTATTGTAGCTTATTCAATTATTGTCTTGACTTTTTTCGCCATCTTCTCCTTTGTTTCCTTTTTTGTCTGTCAGTAATTTCTGTTATGCTAAGATTTTTTTTCTTTTCTTTGTCAATATATATTTTTTCTTTCTTTCTCTTTTTCAATTCTATATTTTTCGGGATCTCTCTTAATTTCTGCATATTTTTCTTTCTTACGCAGTCTGTCTTTCGCTAAGTTTCTTGTGTGCTTGCTTTTTTCTTTTGCTTAGCCATAGTTATATCTTCTAAGTATCTTGTAAACAAAAAAGAATTTTAAATACGTATGTACGTAATGTTGTTCTGTTTATTAAGTAGGTTTTTAGGCAATTATTTGTAACAAAATAAATTGACTTGAGGAAATAGCAAAACGTCTGATGTAAGTACCACTCGAACATAAATGTAACTAACCTAACTGTCAGTTAGGTTAGTTACATTTATGTCGATCAGTTAGTAACTGATCGATTGGGGGCTAGCCAATCAGGTGTTATGATTATGACCTACTCAAACTTGTATGTTTGTGTAAAATTATCAAATATAGATCAAATGATTTTCGAATTATTTTCGATAAAACTAAGGGTATAATCAAAAATGTCAAACGAAATTAGTGTTCGAGTATAATATATCTATTATTTAATGAGTACCTAATATTATTTCTATCATGTGGCTCACCATAAAGGTCGTAGCACACATATCAACTCGGAAAGGGATCGTCACCGTATCGCCTGTCGCCTCGCCGTCAAACAGGCGTCAACATAACATAACAGCTGGGTTCCCACGGTGCGTTCCCCCGATATCGCGGACGGACGCGGACCAGCTCGCACGACACACCGTGGGAAGGGTCTCGTGCGTGGTAGCACAGGACGTCTGTGGCGGTGCGCCGGTATCCGTCGCGAGGCGGTAACTTCAAAGGTGCGGTGCGCCACAGCCGCAGCTGCAGCGACACGTTCTCTTTCATTTTGCATTTTGAAATGAAGCTATCAAAAGATCTACACAGACAGACCGATACGCACCGTTGGAAAAGCCCTGTCTGTGTGCGTTGCCGTCCGTGGTCGTCGGGCTGTGCGTGATGATCCGCAGAATCACGCACCGGGGGAACCCACCTTAACGTAAGCACGTAACTAAAGTGGATCAGCAGCTCCAATACATCGACTCGGCTACGGCTAGGTGACGCCACGCTTACGGCTCGCCGATCGCTGATTGACCTGGCTGGCACAAAGAGACGCAAGCGCAGCGACACAGAGGCGTAAGCGCGTGGACGACGAGTCGTAAACGCGGCGACTGCTGGTGGACCACGCGCCGCGGTGGGGGCAACGCTGTTCATGAGCTTGCCCCGAGGCGAGTCGTTTACGTTACGATTGCGATTAATATGCTTTGCAGTAGGGAGTTTCATACAAAGAATACTGAACGGCTTGAGGTGATACGGTTACGATCCGATTATGGTTATTAGACCTAGTATAAAATACGCATCTTTGAGCTTTCACTAAATTTAAACTTATTTAATTATCACATTTTGATTAATTTAAATATTCATGATGACTTGTCACTGGATAGACGATTTCGACGACCGCGACAACCTTAACTTAACCATAATAACCATAACCGATCAATCTTTTATGTAGCCACGAGACACGAGCTTCTCTCAGCGCGCATGTAAAGCCGGGTATCCACTATGTTCGCAAACTAACTGCACGTATCTTCAACCGCTCAGAGGGCTAATTCATTTAATTTTATGACGCGCCGATGAAGTTGTAGTGCAGCTGCAGTTAAGTTCAAGTTTGAGTGATAAACGGTATTCTTGTCATCTTTGAACTGCGCGTAAGCTGCGTGTGAACTGCACGTCAACTGTACGACAACCAATTATACCAAACTTACTAAAGGTCGTAGCACACATATCAACTCGGAAACGGATCGTAACCGTATCAACTCGAGCCGTTCATTATTCTTTGTATGAAACTCCCTACTGCAAAGCACATTAATCGCAATCGTAACGTAAACGACTCGCCTCGGGGCAAGCTCATGAACAGCGTTGCCCCCACCGCGGCGCGTGGTCCACCAGCGGTTGCCGCGTTTACGACTCGTCGTCCACGCGCTTACGCCTCTGTGTCGCTGCGCTTGCGTCTCTTTGTGCCAGCCAGGTCAATCAGCGATCGGCGAGCCGTAAGCGTGGCGTCACCTAGCCGTAGCCGAGTCGACGTATTGGAGCTACTGATCCACTTTAGTTACGTGCTTACGTTAAGCTGGGTTCCCCCGGTGCGTGATTCTGCGGATCATCACGCACAGCCCGACGACCACGGACGGCAACACACACAGACAGGGCTCTTCCAACGGTGCGTATCGGTCTGTCTGTGTAGATCTTTTGATAGCTTCATTTAAAAATACAAAATGAAAGAGAACGTGTCGCTGCAGCTGCGGCTGTGGCACACCGCACCTTTGAAGTTACCGCCTCACGACGGATACCGGCGCACCGCCACAGACGTCCTGTGCTGACGTCTGTGGCGGTGCGCCGGTATCCGTCGTGCGACGCACGAGACCCTTCCCACGGTGTGTCGTGCGAGCTGGTCCGCGTCCGTCCGCGATATCGGGGGAACGCACCATGGGAACCCAGCTGTTATGTTATGTTGACGCCTGTTTGACGGCGAGGCGACAGGCGATACGGTGACGATCCCTTTCCGAGTTGATATGTGTGCTACGACCTTTATGGTGAGCCACATGATAGAAATAATATTAGGTACTCATTAAATAATAGAAATCGATTACATTTCAATGAATAAGACGTTATTATAATATTAAAATAATGCCCCAGTACAGATTTTAGTGGTTTTTAATTTAGTTTTTTAGTCATTTTGAGATGTGAAACGAATAGTAGAATACCGATCATGTTGCGTTCCGAAGCACGCACCAAAGACGCGCAACAGTAGAATGCCATTATTGCGCTTGCGTGACCCGAACTTGACGCCAGCATGTCTGACAGCGGTAGAGAATACGAAAAGCGTTGTTTTGATCGAAAGATACTGCAACTGCACTGCAACAGCACTTCTTTAGTTACGTGAATTAGCCCATTGATGGAGACGGTACGCGCATCTCCTTATGAAACACGCATGCTCCACAGTCCCCTAGCTAACATTGAGTAAATCATTTTTCATTCGACCACTTCATTTATCCGAGCGTGGAGCGTGACACACGATACGTACGCACTAAAGGTGGTATTTTGCTCGCGTCCACGAACAAAAGTTGGAGTTGGAGTTGTTTCAGGAGCGTGGAGCGCAAGAGAGCGAACATAGTGGGGACCCGGCTTGATGCACGCAAAACATTGTCATACCTACGATACTCCATACAAATGAAACGATTGAATTACCTACACTACTACCAAAATAAGACACGCACACTCACACACGTATTTGTACAATCTGTGTACAAATATGTGTAAATGTGCGTGTCTACGCGCCGCTCGAACTCAAAGCAGTTTCGAGAGCATGTTCGACGCGGGAAGAGGTGAAGAACAGTGTCTCGGAGGGAGGCGGGGCGTGTCGCTACTGTACGGTAGACGGTAGTACTAATTTATACTGTGGTACTGTGGTGTGGTCACATTAAATTAAACTGCAAATATCATCAATAATCCGTAAATGTGAAACGAGTTGTGGGCATATTATTTGACAGTTTAGCTGGAATATTTTAAACCCGTTTTCGCAAAACAAACAGCAGCGGCAGAACTGAAACTTAAAACTATGGAATGTTTTTTGGTCATTACTCAACTCTCGACCTCCTTTGAGGAGCAAGTTCCGCAACCCGCTGCTAGATGTCGTTATTATAAATGCATTTTATTTAAAGCTGTATTTCATTACTGTTAAGATTGATATTTCCGTAACGAGGTCATGGCTTGTTGGTGGTGTGAATCCAAGTTTTGCCCCTACCAAAAATGGCGCGCCGCGGCTAAAGAAGTTTTCATTTAAATAATGCCAGTTATCCCTATTATTTCAATGAAAACTAGTAGGATCCTACTCCCTACTAACCTACCCCCTTTTTGGTTCGGATTTATAACCTACCCCCTTCAGGTAATACAGACGTGATATTGTAATGGGAATAAAATATAATGAAATCTATAATGAATAATCTTCAAAAATAGTAAATGATCACCAAATCTTAGTCACCAAATGACTGCCAAAAATAGTAAATGATCACGAAATCTTAGGACCCTTAAGTCCCCCCTGGAGCGGATCCGATATGGTTAGGTTAGTTAGAACTTTAGAGGTATGAGGAACAGAGTGTAAAGTTCCTCATCCTTCATTGAAAAGAGAGGATGACGGGTGTTTGCGCGATCTAGGAAACATCGGTTGTAGTTCGAATCATGTGCGATAGATGTCGCCACATCACTCCCCTCCGTGACCGGAGGTCGATACTCGAAGCACGATGAGTCGTCCGTACACCTTGTGATGCTTGCCGGGCCAGTGGAGGGTTCCAGTGAGTCGGAAACCGGATGCCGCATTGTTCACGGTGGGTCGGAACTGTGTGTGGTGATACCCCAGTGAGTCGGGGTGATTGCTGCACATATGCTCCAGTGAGTCGGAGTGGTGCAGTGCTGTGTAGTGGGCTGGCTGCTGCGTCGACCAGGAGAGAAGTGCGGCCGAAGTGCAGTGTACTGTGCCAAGACTGCTGATGAGGCTGAGGGTGAGGACCAGGTATGCGCATCCGCTGCATGCTGGTGGTCAGGATGCCCGTAGTAGCCGTGGATGCTGGCTGGCTGTAGGACTCGTTGCTCGAGAGCTTGAGGAAGTGACGTCTTCATGAAGTAGCTGCACGAAGGCTGCGCTGACGTTCATGCTCATGGTCACCAGTTTAGAGGTAAGAGGAACAGAGTGCAAAGTTCCTCATCCTTCATTGAAAAGCGAGGATCCTCCGACCAGACGGTTGTAGTCGGGATTTTTGTATTTAACCTTATGTCGCGGATAACTCTGCTTGCGCGATCTAGGAAACGTCGGTTGTAGTTCGAATCATGTGCGATAGATGTCGCCACTGAACTGTGACCCCTACCAAAACCAGCCAGAACCAAATCGCTTTTTACAGTCAAACTCATACATTTCTACAGTACTTTGGTTAAATGTTGGTGATCAATTACTATTTTTGGAGGTAATTTACTATATCTGGAGGTTCATTAAACATTAAAAAAGCTTTTTTTAAAAAAATAAGGTTTTAATTCGCTCCAATATTTTCATAGAAAAGCCGCCATTCAACTAATAATGAACTCTATTTGACAGTTCCAACGATTCAATTTAGCTTATTATAGCATGTCGTGACAACTTTTCGTAAGAATTTTTTCCGTCTAGCCCCCTTTCACAACGCGCGATAAGGAACTTCGTTCCAAAAACCGCCTTTAAAAACTAAAAAGTGATAAATAACTTTAGCATTAGCACAGAACACACATTACTTTACTTTCGGAGGTCGGTGGCGGTGGCTTTATGTTTGTTGTTTTGTATTGCCACCGACTTCGCTTTTTTGTGTTGTCTTAACATCCAAATCCATTAAGAAACGGTGACACACTTAAATAAAAGAGACTGTAAGTCCTCCAAAGATTGAAGAAACTAAAACGTCGTTTAAGTATTTTTTTTGGGAATTTGTTGATTTTCTCAGAAAAGGCCATTTCGAAATCAACCCGTTTCAAAAAAAAAAGAATTTTGGAAATCCGTCTATATATGACAGAGTTATGCACGAACATAGATAAAAAAAAAACATTCGAATTGATTGATAACCTCCTTCTTTTTGAAGTCGGTTAAAAATGGGGTTAAATGTTGGTGATCATTTACTATTTTTGGAGATTATTTACTATATCTGGAGGTTCGTTAAACATAAGCATAATGTAATTAATATCTATAATAATACCAGCTTAAAATTGACCCGTGCGAGGAAATGTCCCATATGGAGAAGAAACGATCATTGATTACCATGCTTTGGCGATTTCATCATCATATCATATCAACCTTTAGGCTCCCACTGCTGGGCATTGGTCTCCCCCAACGGGGGGTAAGCCGTTATCGCCATGCTTGGCCGATGCATGTTGGCGATGGCTGTAGTTGTTATGGTACTCAGAAGGACGCTGCTGCCCATCCTCTGGTCAATATCCCTCTGTCGCTTTCTGCGACACCCACGGGTAGAAATGGGGTGGTGCTATTCGCGGCCGGCACCACACGGCATTCGGCCGGCGATTTCAGCTTTCGATAATTATAACCACTAGCCGTCACCAGTCCTACTTTGGTAGATTTTTTTTTAATTTATTTTTTACTATACTTAGAGTAGTGGGTGCACCCACGGACTTGACACCATAACCTACACAAGTTCGTCGGGAAGGTCAAGGGCAATCTGTTTAGGGTTAAAAGGGTAGGTAATTTGGGTGGCGACGCTTATAAACACTTAGAACTTTTTAGCAGCTTATTTTTAAGTGTGCATTGCAGGGAAAAATTGGTTATTGGTGTAGAAAGTTTTATAGGGGATAATGCTGTAAAAAATGTATAAACCTACAGAATTATTCATAGACATGGTAGGTAGGTAAGGCAGAATAAGTAATAATATAATATAATATGTGGGGACATTTCACACACGGCCATCTGACCCCAAACTAGGGAGACCCTGTACTATAGGTGTCAGACAGCTGACATACATACAAATATACATTTTTTTTTAAATACGTACATATTATAGATAAACAACAACAAATCAGAATAAGTCTAGTCTTAAGTCTTTTTTAATGTTGCCCCACACTAGGAATTACTCCTGTGTCACACACCGCAAACCAATTTACATACACAAACACCAACTATCAGTAGGCCATACAAATATTTGTTCCGTACGGGAATCGAACCCGCGACATGCACCGCAACAGTCAAACGCTCAACTGTGCTAACATTGTTGTCAACTAATTATTTACAAAATTATTATGTTTCGTTACATTTTTTAGGGTTCCGTACCCGAAGGGTAAAAACGGGAACCTATTACTAAGACTCCACTGTCCGTCTGGCTGTCTGTCACCAGGCTGTATCTCATGAACCGTGATAGCTAGACAGTTTAAATTTTCACTGATGATGTTTTTCTGTTGCCGCTATAACAACAAATAGGTACTAAACACAGAATAAAATAAATATTTAAGGGGGCTCCCATACAACGAACACGATTTTTGGCGCCGTTTTATAATATAGTTTCTAATGTTGTAAATGGTACGGAACCCTTCGTGCGCGAGTCCGACACGACCAGTTTTTTTACCAGTTTATACTAGTTAGTAACTACCTATACTTCGTTCACAATAAGATTAGACATATACACAAACCTTTTTTACAGTCCGTTTAACCGATTTTGATTAATATTGCGTTGGTAGCATGACAAATGGCAGCTGCAAAAAACAGTTGTTATTGTAACCACTTTTTTAACTCTAATGTCATTCTTAAGCCTACGGAATAGAAGTCAAAATCGGTTGAAGGGACTGTAAAAAAGGTTTGTGTAAATGTCTAATCTTATTGTGAACGGAGTATAGATCTTTGATTTTTTGTTAGGATCGTTACCTGGTACTCGTAATTTCTCCTGTATCTTGGGTGCGTTTACAAATATAGAAACTCACATAAACAACCCAAACCTGCGACAACTACCATAAAAATATTTGTTCCGTGCGGGAGTCGAACCAGTAACTCGCAGCGCAACAGCCAACGCTCAACCACTACGACAGCACACTACGAATTAAACAATAATCCTTCTATAAATAATTATATGTGTGTATGTAAATAAACATTTACTTTTAAGTGTGTTACTTACTGATTAAGTATACGGGATGGTTAAGCATAGACCACCACAGATATAGATAGACCTAGATAACTCAAGAGCAACTACTTCGCGTGCCTATTTTCGTGCCTAACTTACGATAAAAAATCGTAAGTAAAAACATAAAGTAAACGTTTCCTTTCATCGGTAAGTCATTTTGTGATTAATATTGTGCGTATTTAATTTAAAAAAAACAATTATTTTTAATCTAATACCCTCAGTAATACCTGGTAATACCAAATTTAGGAAAAACAAAACATTGTGACGTCCAAAAAATGGCACGCTTGGTTTTCATACAGATCGTGATACTTGCGTTATCTAGGTCTATCTATATCTGTGTAGACCACGCTCTATAAAGCCCGACACGTGCTATAAAGACCTTCCAACATTTTAGTCACTATTACTAAAATTGAGTTGGAATCACTACCTATATAACATTATAATTAGAGTGCTCACAGGGCATCAAAAAACTCGTCCGCATCGCTCTCAATGGACGAATGCCTAAGATGCCAGCAGTATTATCACGTTGTATAAAAATGCTAATTCTTTGGCCTCTGGTCACGTAAAGAATTGTCTAGTCATTTAATTAATTATTAATTTGTTGTCTTATATACAATAAATGTAAGTACAAGTCACTATTATGATTTAGTCACTTAAACAAGCATTTAATAATAATAATAATAATAATAATAATAATATGTGGGGACATTTTCACACACGGCCATCTGACCCCAAACTAGGGAGACCCTGTACTATGGGTGTCAGACAGCTGATATACATACACAAATACATTTTTTTTGTAAATACATACATATATAGATAAACAACACCCAGACACAAGGCAAACACAAGAGCTCATCACACAAATGTTTACCCTGGGCGGGAATCGAACCCACAACACGCTGCGCAGCAGTCGATCGCTCAGCCACTGCGCCAACCGTAAGTAAGTAAGTTGACATAAGCGCCAACTTTTTAAAAGTGTTAGCTTACGGTTGCTAGTGTCGTCGAGTCGATGGTCGACAGCGCAGAGTCCTGGAACGCGGTGGTTTCCTTCTGCGAAAGTGTCATGTCGCAGAAGGAGGCTGCGGAAAGGGAGAGGGAGATCTCAACTACCCACCCTGCCCGCAGCAGGCGCACCGGGCGTCGGCGGAGGGCGGATAACGCCCTCTTCCGGTCCCCCTAAATGGGTCCAGGGGCGGCAGACTCGGGGACGTCTGTCGCCCCCCACATACACCAGGACCCAAGGTGGCGGCGCGTAGTGTTCCACGCGCGCCCCTCTAAGACGTACGGGGGGGAGTCTAACACCTCACTCCCCCCCCTGACCCGAGAAGTGCCCCGCTGCAGCGGGCCGTCACCAGCCGGGGGTTGCGGAAGTATCTCCAGTTCCCGCGACCCCCGTGTGAGATGGAACACCGGGGTGGTTTTTAGTCAGTAAGAGTCTGACAGACCCCTCCGCCCGCCCCAGGGCGGAGGACATCCATGAGGATTTTCCACCCCGTAAAAAAAAAAAAAAAAAAACGGTTGCTAGTGTCAGTTACTGCTGTGTCTACGTAGTTTCAATTATATTCAAATCGTCTTGCGACTTGTTCAGTTGCTTCATTTGTGGCACGCCTTAGTCACAAAATAGCGTGCGCCGAAGCCTTACGTACTTTGTGCCTTAGTGTAAGATTCCAATCTGTACTTAATATTATAAAGAGGAAATATTTATATTTTTGCATGTTTGTAACAAATAAACTCAAAAACTGATGGTCCGATTTCAAAAATTCTTTCGCTTTAGAATGCTAGGTTATCCTTGAGTAACATAGGCTATATTTATAAATTGAAAAAAATAGGGATCCTTGAGAAAAATCACGCGGACGTCGTCGCGAGTAAAGTGCTAGTTTCCTATAAAGCAAGAAATTTCACTATTACCATTTCATGTCAAAACTTTATAACATTAACCTACTAACTAAACCCTAATTATACCTACCTTACAGGTAATTAAAGTAACTTCTCGTCATATTCAATTTCAAGGCTTCCAGCAAAGCAAATAGGTGACAGGTGCCTAGACTAATCTTGATAAAATAAAACGCTTAATCTTATTCCCTTCGTGTAAATGATAAATTGCTTTCAGAACACTGTAAATTTAGACCAAACTAAGTCCGTAGACATAGGACTTCGTCTCTTGGACAGGTCGAGTGATTTGTCCAGCTTTTTAGTGTAGAACTGCGTTAGTTGTTTTCCAATTTCAACACGTTTTTATTAGCTTCACTACTTAGATAGCAGTCCAGCTAAATTATCTGGAAATTAGTGGTATGAGTCAAGAGCGTCGCCAGGACTCGTTAGCTGATGGCCTAGGAGGGGGCAAGTTGTTATATGGTGTATAGGAAAAGTATGAATTTTAAATACTGTCAAAGGCACATGAAGTTTTTTTTAAATATTGTTATAAGCTTGCGTTTGGCCGCAACTCACCTGATCTTATGTGATGATGCTGCCTAAGGTGGAGCACGCTTGCCTAGGAAGCTTTTGGAATCTTTCGGGGGGGGGGGGGGGGGGGGGCAACTGCCCCAACCTACCCCCCCTTTGGCGACGTCCTTGGTATGAGTGGTATCGCTGCTCGTCAAAACTGCCATTTCTCAGTATTTGAATTAGAATTACAATTTAGTTATTTGTAAGAATGTACATTTACATACTCGTAGTATCTATAGTGTTAATATTTCTTCAAGTTCTATACACTCTACCACGACATGTGGTGTACAAATATTCAAATGTTATTCTTATAACTAAATCAAATCAAATCATTAAGTTCAATAAATTTTAAGATTTGTGTTTAATGTGAATAAAATTAATATAATTATAATTAGGTAATCGTTACTTTCAAACCAATGTCAAAAACAAGCACTTGTCATCTTGGATTGTTACAATATTCCATATATTCTCCAATGTCATAAAAGCACTGAGTACTGTTCTCACCTTTGGGACGGATCTGCTAGATACCAGCTTGATGCCCTTGAGTCAATTGAGAAACGAGCCAAGAGGGTCATTGGCAATGATAGGTTCGTCGAGTCAAAGCTCCAAAGTCTTGAGCATCGACGCCGAGTTGCTGGCCTGTCGGTTTTCTATCGGTTGCATTTTGGGGAGTGTGCGACGGAATTGCATAATTTAATTCCGCCGAGCCCGTTCCATTATCGGACCACAAGACGTACGGCGATGCACCACCGGTACATGGTGGACATCCCACCCACACGCACAAAACGTTTTGGGAACACATTCATTGTGCGTACTGCTAAGGAGTGGAATTCCCTGCCTGAGTCTGTGTTTCCTGATAGCTACAACCCGGGAGTCTTTAAGTCAAGAGTGAATAGGTTACTTCTAGGCAAGCGTGCTCCATCTTAGACCGCATCATCGCTTCCCATCAGGTGAGATAGTGGTCAAACGTATGCCTATAAAATGATAAAAAAAAAAAGCAATTATCCAATAAACAACTTGTCAGCTTTTTCTTGAACATGGGAATGGGAAGTTCTTAGGTAACTTGTTATACACTTGAATGGCATGCACATATACATATTTCCTAAATATTTACAATCGGGTATAAATATAATGATCACCAAAAAATACTTTAGGATCTTAAGCTCCCTTACCAAAAAAATATACTAAATTATACCAAATGTACTAAATGGTCTCCAAATCTTAGTGTGCAAAATAACCAAAATCTTTTTGACCCCCCTGGGGCGGATCCGACATGGTTAGGTTAAGTTAGAACTGTGACCCCCTATGCCAGAATCAAATCGCTTTTTACAGTCAAACTCATACATTTCTACAATACTTTAGGAAACACCATTTTGGTGATTATTTACTGTTTTTGGTTTTATTTTATTTACTATTTACTTTCATTTAGTAGATTTGGAGGTTCGTTAAACATAAGCCTTTACAATCTACATTGAGGTACATTTAGTTCGTGTTTGTACTTATTTCTAGCAGAAGCCTTTTTGTGACTCACTTCTGTTTTTTTTTTTTTATGGGACAAGCCCGCCACACTATTCCCTAACCACTGTAACTCCTGTAAGCCAGAATCAACAGTGGCGACCACCAGAAAAGCGCCAGAGCAATGAAGCTCGACGAGTCCCAGAAAAACGATTCAACTGTCTTGGTTCCCGCAACGAAATTAATCAGAAAAGAACAGCGGAGGAGTAAGAAAACCATATTTTCCACTTTTTCACTTCTGATTGCATGCGAAAATAGTGCGGGGCTGATAAGTTTATTATTATCTCTCACATGCTTTCGTAGGCATTCCTAACATGTATAGGTGACAACCCAAAATGTGCCGAGCACGACACGGTCACACTACATGACAGACTTTACGTAATTCTTAGCTTGGTGCCGATGGCATGTTTTTGCTTTACGTGGCGGTCAACAAAAGGTAAAAAGCAAAAAAATTGGTTGTCTGTAAAGTCGGTTTACGGACGATAGTTTTACGTAATAACGTCATAAAGGAACATATTGGCTGACGTATATAACATAAGCAAATAATGGCTTTCGTCGAAGTGGGCGGAGTTTATTGCTTGGGCCGATCGTGACTCTCTATCGCTTGTCCCGCGCTCTCGCTTGCACGCTTAGGCTCAAGCGGAACGTGACACTTTTTCGTGCGTGCAGCCGGTGTTCATCGATTCATAAGACGTTATCACGTCAAAAATTATGTCACGTTTCTTATATGGTTTAAACTATTTTTTTAAGGGGGTGTGCTGGTTGCTAAGTAAAATCCGTACCGTACCTAACCGTGCTGCCGGTTAGACTGGAAGTCTAATAGTTACCAAAAGGCTGTACAGTACAGATGATGATTTTTTAAAGGTGTTGTGATGTTATGTTTTAAGACAAATTCTTAGTTACGTAGTAAACTATCTCAAATCTGGTCAAGTAGTTTGTCTCTGGCGACGACACGAGCTGGTATAAAAAAAATGTATTAGGTAGGTACAGAGGCCAGCACATCAAGCTACTACAATCTGTCAAATTTCTTTGTTAGATTTTCAACTTTATTACAAAAGCATAAGGTTCATATTTAATTGGGAAAATTTGACAGTTAGGTATGGCTTGATGTGCTGGCGTCTGTACCTATGATGTACAGAATGCTGCTTATTTTTTATGAAAGTTTTAAATCTGCAACTAAGTATGTGATTTCATTTTCAAACCGCTATACTTGAATCCTTTTATCGCTTAACACCTTTATATAAACTTATAAACAGTACATACGTTCGCTTGTGGAAATGGCTTAAAGTGCACCGAGGCGCCGGAAATTGCCGCGCGACTGCGAAAGCGTAACTAGTTCATGTAGCGATAATGTAGTAGTGGTAAATGGGTCTTGTGTAAACGTATATAAGCGTAGGAAGTAAATTTTAGGATTTGCTTAGGTATTTCATGTGTTAAGCGTAGATAATGGATCTAATCATTACAAGAAACTGTATATTGACTTTAAAAGATAATTTGACATCGGAGGTTGTTTCTGTGCTTCTTAAAATACCTAATCTGCCAGGAAACGCAGATTTAATGTAGATAAAAATACATGTTAAAATGGGTTAATCCGTTAATCGACCTTAAAACAGTCACCCTTATAGGGCGGACGGTAATAGGCTGATATTATTACAGTTAAACAGCAAATATTATTGATTTTCACTCTATATTTATTTATTTATTTACACTTTATGTACAAAGGTACAAAGGCGGCCTTAGGCATTCTCTACCAGTTAAACCAGGGCCCAGGGTCCAGGGCCTTTGCCCACTGCAGGGCAAAGGCCTCCTTTCTCCTTCCAATCCTCTCAGCCTAGAGCTAATGTGGACCAATCCCCCCTGTAAGCATCAAGTTCATCCCGCCAACTTCGCCTGGGTCAGCCACCCAGTTGTTTTAGCCCATGATCCATACAAATATTATATTTATACAATTATCACCACACATCGTAGATAATATATATATATATATACCTACTAACACTTTACCCGCGACTTCGTCCGCGTGAATTTTCTCAAGGATCCCTAATTTTTTAAATTGATAAATTTAGCCTATGTTGCTCAGGGATAATGCAGCTTTCGATTGGTGAAAGAATTTTTGAACTCGGACCAGAAGTTTTTGAATTAAATCGTAACAAACAAACAAACGAATCTTTCCTCTTTGTATTATTATAACTAACCAGTTCGGTTTCAGAAAAAACAAATCGACATCTGATGCTGCCCTGAAATTGATATCCGGTATTGCTGACAAACTTAACCTCCGCAAAAAATGTCTTACTGTATTTATTGATCTCGCAAAGGCTTTTTATACCGTTCCTCGCCCTTGCCTATTATCTAAGCTTGAACGTCTTGGTATCAGAGGTCAACAACTTCAGCTCTTCAACTTTTATCTCTCAGGCCGTACACAGAGGGTCAAAATTGACAAATATTTAAGTGACGAGCTGCCTATTGCTCATGGAGTATCACAAGGCAGTGTCTTAGGTCCCACCTTGTTTTTAGTTTTCATCAATGACCTCTGCAATATAAAGTTAGATTCTGGAAGCATTATTTCATTTGCCGATGATACTACTATTACCTTCTTTGACAACTCGTGGTCTAGCCTTCAATCTACTGCTCAGAAGGGGGTTGATATCATACGTAGTTGGCTTATGTGTCACTCACTTACTTTAAACACCTCTAAAACCAAACTTATTACCTTTTCTTTCAATATCACATCACAACCCTCGACACCCATAACTTTGCAAGCTCACACCTGTCACTCCAACACACCCAGTTGCGATTGTCCACTAATCACATCTACTGATACAATTAAATACTTAGGCATCACTGTGGACAAGCACCTTAACTTCAGAGCACACATTACTCAGGTGACTGGCCGGGTGCGCAAACTCATTTATTTTTTTAAAACACTGAGGCACATTGCTAACGTGCATATTATAAGGACAGTATATTTTGCCATGTGCCACTCTGTAATTTCTGACTGTATTACGAGTTGGGGTGGTGCAGCAAAATCCATACTTAAACCTCTCGAGGTGGCGCAGCGCGCTGTCCTGAAGGTGGCCTCTTTTCGACCAATACTCTATCCCACTTTTGACCTCTACCAGAAATGCAAGGGCCTTACTGTCAGGCAAACCTTTATACTAAGCACGATAATGCTACAACTCACTAAGACTCCAACTGCTCGTCTCCACTTAACATCCAGAAGAAGAGACAGGATATATACTGTACCTCATCCTTACTTTACTTTTACGAAAAGATTCTTTGTATACCTGGGACCATTTTTATATAATAGAGTAAATGCAATGATTCCACTACACACTTATTGTGTCTACAAACATGCAAAAAACAGATTAAACAGTTTCTCTCTGAAAAAAAATATGTTGAGACTGAATCCCTACTTATAACACTGAAGTAACTCATAACACACATAACATAACACACACACACACATACACTCACACACACATACACTCACTCACACATACATGCATGACAGTACTTAGATTAATTTTATTGTTCATTGTTTGATTTACACTTTGTTTGAGGATAGGCAGTCGCTGCGTGTAAAACACTGGTATCAGTCAAAACTTAACCTATTTCGGGAAATGAGGGCTGATTGTCCTTAACACAGGTTACTACGTAACCTAGCTAGGACGTCAGGTCGTATTATGTTTTGTTACTCATCTTAGCTCTAATTTATTCCTAAGTGTCATCCTACCTTGTAACAGACTGTTCCACTTTTTGTGAAATAAATAAATTATTATTATTAATTATTAATATTAGTTTAGAAAAACAATTTTTGCTTAGAACTTTAAAACATTTGTGTTTGGATAGGTAGGTATCTAATGGTAATGTGTAGTATCTTGGGCCAGTTTCTTACATATATGACTTTAGACAACCGAGGGAGAAAATCTTTCATCCACTCGAGCCGGAGTGGATGGATGAATACGCGTTTCTTAGTACCCACCCTAGGGTGGCTATTTTTGGGTGGATAATGGAAGTACCCGTAAGTGTTTTTTTCATATATTTACAGAATGAATATCATCTATCGTCAATCAGCTTTGGTGCTACTATTTGTAGTAAATCTTTTATTTATTTATAATTCACGTACAAAGGCGGCCTTAATGCCTTAGGCATTCTCTACCAGTTAACCAAGAGTGATGAATCTTTGTTGTTTTATCTTCAATATACCCTTACCTCAATGATTCCTCGACTGCTCTGTGTGTGTGAAAAATCTTTATTTCAGATATTTATGAACCTACAGAACAATGGGAATTACAATTACGAATCCTGTACCCCCGCCCATAGGTAGATCGGGGAACACCGTGGTGGTTTTAGCCGGTAAGAGTCCGCCCCCCCCCCCCATCTTTCCGAACGGGGGATAGTCACATGAGGATTTCTCCACGAAAAAAAAAAGGAAAGTGGCTACAGACGGTTGACGTAAACAATATCGTAATGATGGTAAAAACAGCAACAAAAGACAAAATGGTGTTTTTACATCCATTACAAATAAAACCACAAACAATTTATGATATCTATTTATTGATTTCATAGTACAATAGACAAGTCTCGATGAAGTGAGTGAGTTCATCCAATAGTTTGATAACAGTAAGTAAATAAAATTTGCAGCAATAACATACTTAGAAGTAGATAGATGTGAGGTGAGTATCAGTCAGCGAAACAACTATTTCATAAAGGTAAAAATTAAATTAAAAATTTAAAAAACCCCCAACGCAAAGCATAAAAGCAATTATTTAAAAAGTAAAAAATAATATCTTTTGTTGAGCCATCAAATGTTTGTTTATTGAAATGGCGCTATAATGTCGCGGCGGGGTACCGCGTAAGTCAAATCTCATTGCAAATCCATGAGTTCGCTATTTTACCTATTTAGCTATTGCTGACTTAGCGGTACCCCGCCGCGACATTATAGCGCCATTTCAATAAACAAACATTTGATGGCTCAACAAAAGATATTATTTTTTACTTTTTAAATAATTGCTTTTATGCTTTGCGTTGGGGGTTTTTTAAATTTTTAATTTAATTTTTATTTGAAAGTTTTTAAATGTAATTTAGTCTGGTTTTGAGAAGTTGTAGATACGTCTAAAGTTGTATTTCGTCACATGGATCTTTTTTGATATAGATATCACCCTCAGAATGCGTTTGGTATATATAATTAGCCATTTTGTGGTGCCGGTCATCTTGGCTTTAAAATTTATCATAGTGTAAAGTATTCTACTAGTGAAGCCCTTTCATTTGATACCCATATTGATGCAGTTGTGAAAAAATATGTGATTAGCTATTTTGTAGCGGCGGCCATTTTGGACCGATTTTCATCAAACATAGCTAAGAACACTCCCGACTAATTCACCTTTCAAATAAAAAAAACAAAAACAAAATCGGTTCATCCGTTCGGGAGCTACGATGCCACAGACAGACACACACACACACACACACACAGACACGTCAAACTTATAACACCCCGTCGTTTTTACGTCGGGGGTTAAAAAGAAAAAAGAAGAAAAAAGAAGTAAGAAAAAGGATATCAGTGTGAATATTTTTGTACCTCTTTACGTAACGTTACCGCTACTAGTTATCGTTCAGTAATTTTATGTAGTTAATAGCTTTTGTAAAACTCGACACTATTACTGATAGTGAACTTAACCAAACCTTTATACCTACAATCCATTGTTTTAGGTAGTTAAATAAATGTAAACAATCTTTAGATGTCTTTTTATCATATGTGCTTGTTAAAATTCTGATATTTCTTGCAAACCTAGGTAGTAAATTTGTTTTGCATTGTAATATACAAGCAATACATAGGTACTACATGTTTGAGAATTTTAGCATGCAGATATCAATAAAAAGACGTATCAAGATTGTTTACCTTTATATAAGGTACCTAAACTTTTCTAGCATAGTCTTTAATCTGTGCATATCTTTAAAATTTGGACACGTTTTTCATACATAAACTGTCAGACGTCTATTTTATGTCACGGAGACGATGATTCGTAAAATTTGCCATAGCACCTTTCAATCTTGCCGTAGCGGTATCGTAGCATGTCGTAGATACGTGAGGAGTCGTAGGCAGGCGTAGCACACGTAGCAAGACATTATGCGGATTTTGTCTTTTCGTGTATGACCGAACTTTTTTTTTTGCGTTTGGCCGCGACTCACTCCTCCTCCCGTTTTAAGCGATGATGCGACCTAAGGTGGAGCACGCTTGCCTAGGATGAATCGGTTCATCCGTACCTTGAAGATACTCAGATTAGATTTATCGGGGAACAGAGAGGACAGTGAACTTAATTATTTATGCGTCGTTCAAAAAGAGGCGATGGCTCTGGCGGTTTGACATAATTGTAAAACCCGACATAAGTGTCAGACATGTCAAACTGACAAGTGACAGCCACTGTCTCCTTCTATTTCACCGACACAGACTGTTGCTCATTTGCAAAAATGACATATTATTTACCTACGAGCATACGCATTAGATAAACAACAAAATTAAATCTTTAAGTAACTCTTGAAAAAGCAATTTACGATAGCAATTTAGCATTTACCAAGGTACAGCTGTTTAAAAATACCTTTAACATCGGAAAACGAAAAATAAATCAGGTGGAAAGAACCAGTTTTCATTTTAAATAATTACCATATTTTTCACATTCTTCGTTTCAACGGGTTGGATTCGACTCGATTGTAGAGTTGCCGACTAAAGAATTTATATTGAAAGATGTTCCTTTTTAAGTTTTTTATTCCGTTTTCACCTTTATTGGCATCCTGTTCATTTGAACGACAAAAGGTCAATATTTCCGTAAAAGATAACAAATCAGACAGAAAGGAAATTTAATTTTTATCTCATCCGTGAAGAATTTTCAATACCCGCCGTAAAGAAAATTAGAAATATTTTTCGAAGTTTTGTATCGGATATTTCTTTATTGATACCCTGATATAAAATATTTCTGTAGGCATAACTAATTGACTCTGATATATGAGGAGTTAGGCAGACCATCTGCAAGAAAAATTTATTTATACTTCATACACAAAAGACGAACGGACTTAAAAAATAAAGAAGAAGATCAGATTTTATGAACAGACTCCATCGGTAATGGCAACTCAATAGCACAATTCTTTTTGGTTAACTATGTCGTCTCGGTAATAGACAGCAATTTATAGCAATTTCAAGATTGTGTATAAATTGCCAGTAATTGTGACATTTTAAATTCACATGTTTAAGCGTCACAGGTCTGTATCTGGCACTGAAATGATTCCCTTGTTCACTAGCTAAAGAATCATGGCAGGATTTGTACAAAAAAAAAATAAGATGTTTAGAGAAGTTAAAATTCGAACTCTTATAATCTTGGGTACCTAAAGAGTATCTTCAGGCTTTTACAATATTTTTAAAACCCCGCCAAAAAAGTGAATAGTTTAACGCAAGCTCATTACTTCAGAACGAAACGGCGACTGACAGTAACAGTGACACTGACAGCCTCCGTTTCGCAGTTCTTTCACTGAAATTGCATCGTTTTATGTAAAATAATATCACAAATAATGATTATTTTTCTCCACACACTTGTCTGCCAATTTTATAGATCCGTTAACGTCGCTTGTCACTTTCTTTTTTTTATAAACACAAAATGGACATCAAGATAAAACGAAAAAGTGTTATTTTAATTTCGTAACATTTTAATTATGTGGGTTTAAAAATATGCTAAGTATATCAATCTACTCTTGGTAACGTATTCTTCACATTGGAAAATACTTTAAACCCTCTAAATGATTTTATTTATTTCATACAATTGAATGTTTGGATTTCGCCATGATTTTTTAAATTAGACAATTGGTATCTCTTATTGCCGGGGAAGAAAAAGGACGACAACAGATAAGAACGCCGAGTCCTACGCCGCTATGATTTTGTTGCTACATAGCATTCGCATAGCTCTTACGTAGCATATGCGTAGGTAGCGCATTTGCACATAGCATTACTGCTATGTGCAAATGCGCTACGCAAGTACGGCCTTACGGGTAGGGCCTTACGGGTAGGGCCTTACGGGTAGGGCCTTACGGGTAGGGCAGGTAGAAGTTAGAGTAACTTTTTGTGTTTTTTTTCTTTTACTTGACTTGACTGACTTCTTCTCCTCCTCCTTCCTCTCTCTTTTCTTCTTCTTCTCTTCTTCTTCTTGACTTCTTCTGACTTCTTTTACTTGACTGTTTCCACGTTGCAAGCTACTAACGGACGTCAACTCGCACAATTTCTGGTAATACATTAGGCGATATTAAATTCGTCATTTGACATATAGTTATCTCGCTGACTGACATTACCCACGATAATTAATATTACAATATTATTATTAAACAGCTAATAATACTTTGATCTGATCAAATAACAGTCGAACTATGATTATAACACAAATTCAATACTGCTAATTACTAAAAATCTTTTTGGCATCGATTTACAATCTGTAGGTACGTAAGCGAAATGAACTAGAGAATTATTATTTAATTCTAGATTTGAATTGTAGGTATGTATGTAGAAAAGTGCAGTAAGATGCAATGTTAAAGTCACTTTAATACTTTAAGGGCACTAGCTTTTCGTATAAACACTTTTGTAATTATACTCCAGGGTCTCTATTAACATTTTCATAAGACCCAAATGTATGGATCAAGATATTGTCAATGTGTCGTTTTGACAGAGGCAGCAGCTGTCAGTTGTTTGTTTGACTTAGTCGTAATGATTCGACATAAATGTCAGTCAGTGAAATTATGTCAAACTGACAAGTGACAAGTACTGCCTTTACTTCTCTCTGTCTGGTCGACGTGAATCATGTCACAGTAGTAGCCAATGTAAAATCATTCAGCAACAGACTTATAACGGACCATGTAACGTCACGTAAATGTATCGTGTTGATTGGTTACAAAGTTTCATAAAATATTCCCCTTCCGTATTTAAAATTGCAACGTACTGCATCAATTAGAGTAGAATCAGAGATATTTCAATAAAAATATAGCGTTGTATTCCAATTACTTTCTACTTAAATATACGATAATGGTTGAAAAATAACTACATTTAACAACGCCTCGAATTAAACAGCTTAAAACTATGTTTAAAGTTATTTATACTGTAATCACAAAGCGATTGCACCATTGCCTTTTATTTATCTGTATTGCTGAACACAATAATTACCATTATTTTACAATTAACTTATTTATGAAAATGGACAAAGAACTTTAAATGGAGTGCCTTGAAATTATATCTAAAGGCAGATACAGGCTATTTTTTAGTAGTAAATCTCATTGTTCTAACTACTTTTAACTTCCAAATGAAGGTAGATTTTGTAAAAGTTTTGATGTGATATTTGATTTGTGGATTGCGCTCCTGTCATTGTGTTCTATTCTAGCACGGAACAAATATTTGTATGACCTGTAGATAGTTGTTCCGAAACTGGTGGTTTATACATATATGTGAGTTTACATAATGGGAATAAATATAATGATCACCAAATCTTAGGACCCTTAAGTCCCTCCTGGGGCGGATCCGACATGGTTAGGTTAGGTTAAAATTGTTACCCCCTACGCCATGCCAGAACCAAATCGCTTTTTACAGACAAACTCATACATTTCTACAATACTTTGGTTAAATGTTGGTGATCATTTACTATTTTTGGAGGTCATTTACTATATCTGGAGGTTCTTTAAACATAAGCGTTACATAATATGTGTAACGCTCTCACGATACACGAAAGATTTCTAGAGTGGGTTAAATGATTATTTTAATAAAGTAAGTATATCGGTTTTTATTCAGCAATACAAACAAACTGGTTGCTTAAAAACATAAACGTTAACAGCGAGAACACCGATAAGGCAAAAATCACAATCTGTGCGTTTTATTTGTGTTACTTGAACGTGCTAGTGTATGCCAACCTTTAACATTTTACACTCGATTAAGGCACCCTTCACATCTAGCTTAGGCAGTCGCCGTAACGTGTAATGGTGCGTCAACGTGACGATAGTTCCGATACAATCACGTCTACGGTCTAGCCATAGAGATATATACCTATGGAGATGTCCTTTACTTTTAAGGGCGAATTTCACCAAACTTTTATACCTCGTATAATTTTGACACTCTTTCTATGCAGAAATTGCCACACGTCAATTTTATTCCACGGATAAAATTATATAAGTGTAAAAGTTTGGTGAAATTCGACTTTAAAGTCTAAAAAAATACTTGTCAGAAAGTAGCATTGCCCGCCATTCTGAGTGCCAGTAATCGATTGAAATAAGGTTCATATTTGTATGAAAACAGTCGAAGCGCGTAAGTGTAGGTTGGATTGTGTTTCAAGTCTGTGACTTTTTTGTAGTTAGGGCATGTCTATTAACACAATTGGGTTGTTGACACCATTAACTAATAATTCCAAAATACAAGTTATCTTAAATAAAATACACTTTATTTTAGCCCTGAAACCACGATTACTTTTCAATTAACTGTAAAATTCGATATTAAGTTGCTTTGGAATCAATTAATAGTTAGTCAATTGAGTTGGTAAATAAGTGACGTCACAGTACTATTGTCATACAAAATCTATTGAGGAATCTCGTTTTGACAGCTCATAAAAAGTAATATGTCAATTGATTGGTGGTGTCAAGTACCCAATTCAAGGTGTTTATCCGGCGTGACGGCAATATTGTAGTCTTTGACGGCAATGACGGCTACCTAAACCAGATACGAAGGCATCCTTACACATTCAAACAAATGTATGTATTTGTATTATTAAACTTATCATACGTTCGATCGATAGGATTTTTACATTAAACTTAAAAGTCACAATAAAAAAGAAACAATACATAGTTATTATAATATCCGTAATAAATATTAAGGGTCGCATTATATATAAACATACTAAGCGGGTCGACACTTCGGTTCGGCACATTCGGTTCGGCATTCTCAATATAAACCTTGTTAAAGTTTTATTAAAATCCGAACCGTATTTGTCGACCAGCTTAGTGTACAAAGACCCTACCACAAAGTACAATTACGAAAAGAAACCGTGAAATATTATAAAGGAAAAGACGTACAATCACATAAAACAAAAAAAAAACTTAATAAACCGTTTTTTACCGACAAACGTGTATTCGGCTGGAATAATAATCTAATGACGAAAAAATATATATGTGAGAATGTAATCGAATTTTCCGTATGAATCTAATGTACTTACAATAATTACTTACACAGAAACGTACGAGATAAAACGACGCTTTTGGCACTTAGGTCTTTTCCTTTATTCTTTTGAACAATCTTTTTCGAGCATTGCTTCACTCAACTTATTATTTGGAACATTTCATCACCTACAATATAGAACCATTTTTCTAGCGGCGTATTATTATTTTCGCAATAGTACGACACTAGAAATCATTATTCTTTTACGTTGTAGATTTAGGGCAATTGCACAGACGGCCGGATTTGCATAAGAGTATTGTGCAAGAGCATGATTTGCTCGTTCCTATGTCGGAACTAGAAAATAACTCGGTTTCTGTTTTGTTGTAGACACCTATTATAGTGTTCTCTTTCTGTGGTGTTGAGCAATTGAAGTTGGTGCACAAAATAGTCGTGACATCCGTGTGCAAAACCCAGTCGTATGTGTAAGAGAAGTCATGGTTCGTTTCTATAGATTTCATCATAAATTTTAACGCTTCAAAATTCCTTTTACACCAGTGCTTTATCGGAAGAGTGCTTACTTACAAAGGAGGTATTTTATCTATTAAATTATTGCTATATTAGTTACATTTCAATAAAACTTTTTAATTTTAAAACTTCACTAAGGTAACTAATGCACTAAATCTTACTAGTTTTCAAAATCTTCACTAATTAGTTTTTAAAACTTTTATTTTCTTTAATAATAAAATATTTTTAACGTACTATTGGTCTTTAATAAAATTTAATATTAAATACTATTAATACTATAAATGAAGTGACTAGAAACATGCAAAACTTGATGAGAGTGAGCAATTTTATACTTAAAGATCAATAATGTTTGGATATTATTTTAATTAAATAAATATATTTTACTAATTATATGGAAATATCAGATTATAAATTCATAAAGATTTATTTTAAATCATGATGAATTATGTTTCTTTACATGTTTTCTTCTATATATTTAGTAAAATACACAAGAAGCGTTTTATATAATCTAAAGGGGAAACATTATATTAATATCTGTACAATTATTTGTCATTTAGAAATTACACTTTACCATCATCTTCGTATGCGATTAAAATTAATGATTAAATTATTATTCGAATAAAATTATTCACATTGCAAAATATTGCAATGGTTTTAAATATAATTCATGCGGACTCGAGTGTCTTTCAGGTCTTGGCCTGGATACGGCAGCAATTGTAGGAAAATATGGGCTCGCGTTACTTGATATTTGAAGATCCAAATATATTAATTCGTAACATATGTTTTTATTTCACTAAACCTATTATTTATTTCTTCAAATATCACGTTGATAGAGAAAATATATTAGTTTTGTTTTATGGAAAGCTTTTAAACTAACAATGCAAGTATGTTTTGTGGTTACAAACATACTTGCATTGTTAGTTTAAAAGCTTTCCATCCATATAATGTTCTAGATGCGTTGAAAACTGTTACAAATTTTCTGACAACTATGTCTTAAAGTCACATTAGTTGCTTGTCAAAAAGAAGATAGGTATTTTGTAACCTTTTCCTTCAATTGCACAAATTCTCAGACCACGGCCTCATCAAAAACGATGACCGCTTTTACAAATATTTTCGATCAACGAAAATTCTACAATTTGCAAGGAACATGATTTCCTCGAGCGTACATGACAATGAATACATGAAAAGGTACCACTAGTTATAACAATTTAACTACTAGATCACAAACTGATTGACTAAAGAACTAGTTATCAATTCCTTTATTAGTCACACTAGATGAAATATTGCGTTTTATAAGCTACATGTTGAGAAGACGCGAATATCATGCATGCACAGAGGGTACAATGGAAGATTCTTGTGTTTGTGCAGAAAATAAGGCAGCGATTAGTAACTTTTTAAAATAGATTAGTTCCCAATAATTAATTTTGAGTTTTGAATAGGATTAATAAGAATTCTTGGAGTTTACGATATGTGTTTGTGTAAAAGTACTGCTGTAAATATCGTTTATACTTAAATATAGTTGGCGTTAATTTTCAATTGAGGTTAAAATTGTATTTATGTAGGTATGTTTAGTATTATAAGAAAATTTACATGATTGTCTGTTATGGTCCGACCACACTATTAACCCGGCGTATTATTTAATAACAAAAAATAATTATTATTGTTAAATTAGAAGTGCTTTTCATTAATCTATCATACAACCTTCATAACTCAAGATTATTTCTTTACAACTCATCAAACATGATTGACTACGTACCAAGCCTTCATTTATTTATAATCAACATTTCTATATACGAATAATAATACGCCGATACAATAATATGGCCGAGTCTTTATCAATGTCCCAATACTTGACTATGATTCTATGAACGTAGGCAGGATTCCTTTAACTAAGGCAAATTGGTCCGGATTGGCACTTGTATTTTCGACCTTATCAAACCAAAAATCAGGGTCTAAAACGCCTCATCCACGATAGAATAATCTCACGTAAAGTGGAACTATTAGAGTACAGAGTCACTTATCTAGGGATTCACTCTTAACTTTCGTTTTCTTGAGCTGAAATTATTATAACATAGACTCTTAAAATACATGATTGAAGGGACTTTGTGATGCAAGCTTTCCCATTTTTTTTTAAACAGCCAGTTACAATAATTACGAAACACGAAACAGATTAAAAAGAATATGACAATGTTTAGGTAGGTACTCATCACTTGCATAAATTCCTCTCACAGTACTTCTGTCGTACCAATAAAAACTTCGTCCATTCATCCGCAAACAGATCGTTTGTTGGATATGAATTCAAGAGATCATTAAGTACAGCCAGAGTGCGATGTACTTGGGATTAAGTGCGTGCAACGATGCGACAAGAAGGCACAGCAAATAGTCTGATTTCTGCTGCGGCAATAATTGCTTGGGGCAAACAAACGACCCAGTGCAGTATGGAGATCAGGCACGTCAAGATTATAGATCCATAGATTCTGAATTTTTAGAATATCTGTATTTTTTTTAAATAACCGACGAATTACGCTATTTATTCGCATCACGACGTCCCTTCCACCACTGCATGCTCTATCGTAGATGTGGCGCTTATTACAATAGGTATAAGATAGCTAATCAACGGAACACAAAGTTTTCTTCAGAATAAAATTACCATTGTTTGAATATTTTTCGGTCTTTGGAATCCTGGCTTGGCTTCGTCCATTGCTGCGATGATATTAATATCTGTATATGTTGGTGGCAGTTGTCGAACGCGTTGGATATGGAGTTAATTGTACTACGGGTTATTTGATTATCACTACACTCTCTCTTCGGGTGCTGTCCTCTTTTGATTATTTATTACCTGGAAACGGAAAGAACGAAATAATTAATATATTTGTTTTCTAGGAAAATTAATAACATAGAACAGGGCAAGTAAAAGACATCGTGATCCCTAACGTTGAAATTCTTAATAGGTTAAAAAAAAACCAATCACCGTTCCGTACATTTTGACCGTTGCATTTTTGTATGGAAAAGCTGATTTATTTAAATTACCAACGGTATATTACAACGCCGGGGTCTAAAATAATGAATTAAATTCATGGTAAAAGTTCCATACAACGTTATCAAAGGTTATATATTGAGCATACAGAACCGAATTTGATCGACCCTCTTATAGCGACCCTAACTAAATTGAATGTCAACAAATAATAAAAAACAAAGTATTAAAACAAGATGGAGAAAATAAGTAAAAGATGTTTGTGGGTATTTTGCTGTCCGTAAACAAAAAGTATGAAAAGAATTCTAAATTAAAATCAAACAGACTTGAAATAACAGAAGGGAAATCTTAATACATTTAGGATTATCGTTGACACGTTACAAAATTAGACTGGCCCTATGATGTTGCCTTGCGGAAGCAGTCATATTAAATGAGGCACTATGGTAGTGTAAATACTTTTAAATAGCTTTGACATACCTCTCGTCGAAGTCTTCTGGCTCAGAGTTGTCCTCTGTTCGTATTGGTGAACTGTGAGGACAAACATACATTATTAAATACATGTAAAGTTAGTGAAATGCTTATTTAAAATTCCGCGCAAATAAACGCCCCGTCATATTGGTTGTGTGTATACAGGCAAAATAAAAGCATGCGCCACACTAGGAATTTTTCCTGCGGGAATTGAGCACGCGACACGCAGCGTGGCTGTCAATAGCTCAGTCGTTGCGTCAACCGTGTTGCCAATTTTATTTCTAGTTCGGGAAATTATTTTTAACTTAGATATTATTTGATGGTTGTCACAATCGGTTTCATACAACAAACCAATATAATGTAAACACAAAACGGACGCGGTAGTCTTAATCGCCTACAAAGGAAAATGTGATAATCTGTATGTACCTAATTATTTATCTAAAACTCCTAAGATAAAAAAAAAATGTTTTTTATTATCATTAACATTGCATTTACAGCATAAATTGAGGCAGCCCCAGTAAGTAACATAAGTATTTGTGTTGAGGCTGTCTCGCTTCTCCCCTCACAAATCTACAATTACAATGTTGAGACAGCTAAGATATTATCAGATATTCTATCATCATTTGACCAGTTGACATACATGTAAGCCTACGGATTATACAATGACCGGGTTACAACAAACCGCAGTTGCATCATGTATGAGACCAGTAAGTATATCTTGCTATTGTGCCTGAACCACAAGGCATTGATGCGGGGCTACTACCGGCCTCTCGTAACTTATGTATTCCTGGTACTACTCCACTTGTCGCAGTATTGTTGTCGTATTGTCCGGATAAGCTTTAATCTCTAGACACTTGAATGATTAATGATATTTCTTCTTTTGCGTGTCCATTTTTATTTTCTCTACTTTCTGATGGTTTATACGCTTTGTATGCCATATAAAACAACCATCTTTATTGAGTAAATTTAGAATAATGATGTCATTAAACAGTCGGCAAGTGCTTTGTGTGCTTTTATTGAGTGTTTATTCGGAATAATTTTATCAAAGAATGAGAATGATTCAGAGAGAATAAAAATATTTTAGAATTAGGTCACCAGTCAAATCTTAACCACATCACCACACAATAATGCAAACAGCATAATAATGATCATATTTTAATTTAATTATCATTTAATGTATTGTTGGAAATAAGGTTTTAATTTCGAAAATAAAGGAATATTTTTTTTTCAAAATGCTGCGTAACTCACCTTTTTTATACTCGCTACGTTTAGGTACTAACCTAAAGACGCGTTTATAAAAAAGGCGGACTGATCTGAAAATCCAGTAGTAACAGCAATTACACACATCTCACCAAGAGCACAACTCCTCGTCTTTCCACGTATCTCAGTCTAGGTTCCCCCCGTTCCGCAGCCCCGCCTTGGTTTCCGGGGGTACCTGCTTACGGAAGCAGTCGTCGAGGAAGGCGGACATCGTGCGGTACAGGTGACGCTTCACCCCCTCCAAGCTGTGACCTTCATCGGGGTAGATCTAAGGAATAAAATAGCCTTTAAGGTCATAGCGGTAGGATAGCACGCGATTTTTATATTATTTTTATACCAAAAACATTATTCCAACCCCTGTACAACATGTTTGCAGTAAACTGATTTGATTTTGATTTGATTTGATTTTTGCAATTTGAAGCTGTGCTTATTAAACTGAGCGTATATTTATAAATAAGACCATGCTAGCCCCCATCCTAACCTAAACATGCATTTATTTTAGATTATCAACTACTTTATAAACGAAAATGGCTGCCTGACAGAGGTGCTGATAACATACTTCGAAAAATACATCAATGAAACTTACATTTAATCAATTATTAAAATCATCAACATAACTCTCCAAATACCAATTCTAACTTAGAGAAGTACTTATTTTCATAATCGTAGTGATTACAATTCTGTAAATACATTTCCTTTCTGTTGCGTTTTGTTATTTTATTACCATTCAACCACATGATATTGAGCTGGGAATAGCAATAAAGGTAAGAAATGTTGTTTCCTAGGCAACCTTAACGCATCTCCTTTACTAGTGTTTCATTTCAGTTTAATTGCAAACAAATTAGAGATAAAATAAAACAAGCGGACAAGAAATACAACTTGTAGGTCCAAGACTATCAGTAACTCTAACATTATTAGGATCTTCGCCAAACTTATTATTAGATAAGCATTGTTTAGAAACGCTTGTATCAATTACTTTTTGTTGGAATAGTATCCATAGCTTCCACTAGTTTTAGCGGTCCTACATTTTATCTCTGACTGTTTTTGTTTCTCTTTTATTACATTCTAGTCTCTCTCCATTTCTCTCTTGCATCTCCATTCCATTATCATTCCTTTTTTCAATATCAAATCCATAAATGGCTTTATTAGCTGGCACTTTTCCGACACAGCAATATTTGCCATTCAACTTAAGAGCTTTAAATCGTGTACGTCTTAGATATGTTTATTTAAGGCAAAAAAGGGATGGCTTGAAGGCAGCGTGGTTACAGCTAAAGGATGAATTTCTCAAGGCGATTCTGATCGGTCTGTTGCCGTGTTGGATTGGTGCTGTAAAAGCCGTTACTGTTTTCATACCTGTTGTCGGAACATGCTCCCCTGGTCAGCGAGCGCTCTCGCTAGCGCCATGCTCTGCTGCACGTGCACATTATTGTCTGCAGTCCCGTGCACCAGTAGCAGCATCTTATCATGTAACGCTGCTGCTTGTTTAGTGACGTCAGCGTCGGCATACCCTCGGTAGTTGCCGGTCGCGTTCGGGAACCCCATGTAGCGTTCCGCGTAGGCGGAGGCTGTTGAAAAGGTTTCTGTTTAGATCTATATTAACGTTATAAAGAAGTAAAGGTAAGTTTTTTTTTTCGATCGATTTTAAAAAATGTATACAGAAACAGTTTTATGTACATAAATTTATTTATATGCCATAATAAATAAATAAATATACTATTACCAAGTATTATAGGATATGTTTTATGAGATATTTGCTAGGTGTTAGCCTAGCTAATATTTAATAATCCTGATTCACACATGGTAGGGGGTGATCAGGTCAACACAGTTCTGGAACCGTGTTGAAATCATCTAAACTAAGTAAGCTCCAGAGCTTGCTTACTTTATTGTGTCTAACAGGATATATTCCGTGATTTTTTTTATATGAGCTCAAATTTATTTGAACAGGCACCTTTGACCTTTACGGATATAAGTATATAGAGTGACTGGTAATTAGTGTACGATACTTAAACACGTGATTGTGTTCATGATAACAAACAACTTTCCCGAAGAAAAAATGTTTTTTGTACTGGTTCACTTTTATCACAATAACACAATACCTAGCCTTATGAAATTCACGCGCGTGCACGCCTATGACCTAAAGTGAACCAGTACAAAAAACATTTTTTCTTCGGGAAAGTTGTTTGTTATCATGAACACAATCACGTGTTTAAGTATCGTACACTAATTACCAGTCACCCTATATATATAAAAAACTTTGGGTTCTTGAATGAAAAGATTAATGTGAATCATTTTGAAAAGCGCATAAGTTGATGTGATTGGTTAATGCTAATTCAATCAACAAAGAACAGAAGCTTCGCGAACCTAAAAAAATTACACATTTTTTCGCTCGAGAATCATGGGTTAAGGGTACCTACGTACACTTATCATAGAAAACTAAACCGATTTAGGAAACCCACATCGACTTGTATTGTAGAAATAAGACGGCAAACAGAAACTAGTTGAAATAAACTTTCTTCAGCTACATTAAGTTTTAAAAGGTTCAGGGAATAATAAAATTATTAATTCAGGCATTGTTACGAAGCTGTGAAAATAAATAAACGCTAGAAAGGACTTTAAGAAAAGTTATACCAGACCAGTGTCCAATGGGAATAGTTCTTATTTATAGACATTTAAAGTAGAAAATGAGAGAAAGGCAGATCTTCAATTTTTAATGATACCAAAGCTAATGCGTTTAGCGTCTCAAGTCTGGGCTTTGAATTTGATCCCAAAATCAGACAAAAGCCCAGTTTCTGAGGTGATTTAACTGGACTATATCTATTCGATAGTGGTATTGGTTCGATATTGTGTTTCCGACCACTCAGTTAAGGAAGAAAATCACTCAAATAGATAACTTTGTCGAATAAATAGCTTTCGAAACTTTGTCCGAAGACCTCAGAAACCGGGTTTAAATGTTATTCGATTTTTTAATAAAAAAATTGTTAGTATCTAAACTTGTGGCTAGACTCGTCCCCTATTGATATTGGAATCAAACCACATTTTAACTGACACTTTTATCCACAGAGATTGTGCTCCTTATACAGTAGGGACCAGCACAATTTTTTTCATAATAGAGTTTTTCATATTGAATAACCCCAAAAAGTGGCCAGTAACTTCAAACTCCTTCCAACCTCTTCATGCAGTTCAAGCCTTAAATTATGTTGTATAATGCCAAAACATCCCTCCCTACCCATTTAATCACCCAAGATTATCAAACAACATTCCCCTTTAAAACAAAAGCTTACAAATTCAAATAGATTACGCAAACAGCGCCTGTCATGTACCGCCATTAAAATAACATTAAGGCCCATTGGAATATAGAGTTGAATTACTGTAATTATAACAATTACAATCGTCCTTCGATTACTATTTCAGTTCCTTTGTTGTCTGGCTTCTAATGAGAGGCTTTTGTGGGTTGCCAAGCTCGTGAAGATAGGAGAAAATAAGTGCTTTATAATAATAATAGTAATAATTCATTGATTTCAGAAAACTTGTTCCATAGTCAATTAATAATAATAGTATTTCATTACATAATATAATTAAATCACAAACACAAAATAAATAATTTCATTATTTAAATTACGACGTCATAAAATCAGATAAATAATAATATTAAAAAAAAGAAATTGATGGGGACACAATAAAAATTAAATTACAAACACAAAGTAAATCATTTCGTTATTTAAATTACGACGTCATAAAATCAGAGAAAATAATAATATTAAAAAGTAATAATAAAATCTAGGCCTCACCCAACTAGTACAGTCGTCCAATGGTGGCTGATAGGACACTCGCACTTCCCACCCACAGCCTTCAGGATACTGTTGGGGCTACCGCACACTCTATTCCTAAGAGAGACTTTTTTGCGCATAATGGCATAAAAGTCATTAGTCCGCGCCTCGGCAAACATGCCTGACGCACTGCAGCACCACGGCAGCCTCAAAAGCACCCTGAAGGCATTGTTATATTGCACGCGTAGAGCGTTATAAGCCTTCTGCGTATAATTCACCCATAGGCTGCAAGAGTAGAAAGATTGGCAAAAAGCTTTAAAAATAACTATTTTTACTTGTTCAGAAGCTCTTGCAAACCTACGAGCGATCATATTGCTTCTGACCGCCAACGCCGTACGCCCGCGCTCAATGTCTTGGTCATCTTTTAAGTCTTTAGTTACAATAAGGAGATTAGGCTATTCCGCTGAGTTTGATAGAGGGTACGACCCGTGGAGAGTTATTGCTCGCGGTGAAAACCATGAACTCGCTCTTGTTACAATTGTATTTTAATCCATGAGCCAGTGCATAGCTCTCACACACTTGTAACAACCTCCGGAGGGCGCTGATTGACGGGCTTAGCAACACCATATCGTCCGCGTAACTGATGTTATTGACATTGACGCCATTTATAATGAAGAATTTGGCATAAACATAATTTGCACTTGAGTTGCTAAAAGCGAAAAAGACTTTAATTTTGGAAGTTTTGATTTTGTTATCGCATTGCCATTGATTTCCGGAACTAAAGTTAGTTTTCACTTTGCAGTTTTTGAAGTAAAGGTTAATTTTTATAATTATAAACATTCAAAAACACGCTTACTCATCTCAGCTCAGGGGCGGACCGTGAGATTGTGGGCCTAATACTACTTGGGGCCCGGCCCCTGAATTGATTAATTAAATCTATCAATTGCTATTTTGTTAAAAAACTGTTTTTAACCGACTTCAAAAAGGAGGAGGTTATCAAATCGGGTGTTTATACATATTTTTTTATGTATGTTCGGGCATCCGTCATATAATTATATCTTCATCATATATAGACGGATTTGCAAAATTCTTTTTTGTTCGAAAGGGGTTTATTCCGAAATGGTCCCATATAAATTTCATCGAAATTGATTCAGCGCTTTTTGAAAAAATCATATCCCAAAAAAACTACTTAGATGATGTTTTTATAGTTTCTTGAATCTTTGGAGGACTTTCAATCTCCGATTTAACTGTGTCACCGTTTCTTAATGGATTTGGATGTTAAGGCGATACTAAAAGGCGGAAAATAAAAACTTTTTTCAAAAAAAAAAAACAACCGTCTTCATAAACTAAAAAGTGATAAATAAGTTCAGAACCTTCAAAACAGAACACACATTACTTTAGTTTCGGAAGTCGGTGGCGGTGGCTTTGTTCTGTTTGTTGTTTTGTATTGCCACCGACTTCCGAAACTAAAGTAATGTGTGTTCTGTTCTGAAGGTTCTGAAGTTATTTATCACTTTTTAGTTTTTGAAGGCGGTTGTTTTTCGATAACCATGTTTACGATAGTCTTCTTTTTTATATTAATTTTGTCTTCAATAGGGGCCCTATATATTCATGGGACCCTGGGCTGCTGCCCAAAAATCCCATACAAAGATCTGCCCCTGTCTCAAGCGACAATCAATGTTACAATCTTGTCAAAAATGTAGGTAAAATAGTGTAATTTTTAAAAGACAGACTGAAACATTTCAAAAAGGTTACGAGAATTATTATTGAGAATGTATCGCTTGTTGGCATTCCGAGTGTGTTATGCAAAGTAAATAAATGTTCTAAGCTAATTGTTCTCTATTCATTACTTACCATAGTACCGCCAGCGAACGATGGGCGTGAGCGCAATGCCGCAGTGGAACACGTTCAGCGTGCTAGCTAACGCGAGCGCTGCTAGGAACCCGCCGTGTGCCCGCCCCCACACCGCGACTCGACGCGCGTCTATGAAGTGGAGTGAGTCTCGGAGGTACCTGATGGTGGAAATTAAGGTTAGTATGGGATTAGTTCTAGTTTAAGGGTCGCTATACACATATGCAGATTCGGTTCGGCACATTCGGTTCGGCACATTCGAATCGGCACATTAGGTTCGGCATTTTCAATACAGCGTTATTAAAAGTTTTGTTTTATTTATTAGAGACAAAAAACAGTTACATGCAAAAAGATACAGAAAAATAATAAACATGAACAACAATCATGTAACCCACACCACATTATAAGGTGGTTTTGACTTTTAAATGCCGAACCGAATGGGCCGATCCGCTGAAGTACATAGCGACCCTAATAATGTAATTTCAAAACGTTTTAAATACTGGGAAGACCTAAATCATAAACAGACCAGAATGTGACAAATAGGGACTTCATTTTGTAGCCTCTGGCCTTTTCATCATTCAAATTCATTAAGCTACATTATGTACGCGTCATTCCTGACTCACTGCTCTGCCCTTTTGATGTTTCGAAGAGATTGAGTCTCGTGTCTAGTTGATACGCTTTACCAAGTTATTCAAAGCGAACTATCACAAGTACATAGCGTATATCTTAGTTCTCGGGATCGAAAAGTACTAAGCTCAGTCTTTCATTTTCATTAAACATTACTTTAGAGCAGCGATTTTTAAAGTTGGTTTCGCGAAACCTAAAGGTTCCTTGAAAAGTCACCAAGGTTCCTTGAAAAGTCACCAAGGTTCCGCGAAATGACACCTATCATTGCTTTGTTCGATTATTAAACAACTATTAATGAAACAGTGAACAGTTTAATTAATTCTTTTTTTTAGTCTTCACACATACAGCCATCTGACCTGAAACTAGGCAGACCCTGTGTTTGGATGTCAGGCAGCTGATATACTCGTACATACACAAATATATAAATAGATACGTATATAAACAACGACCAGACACAAGTGTCGATCACACAAATATTTACACTGGCGCGCGGGATTCGAACTCACGACCCTGTGCGTCGGAGGCAGATACACCTGACCTGACTTCGTAGACCACCTAGTCTACGAAGCTGTCAAGATAATAATGGAACTGTGAAGACTTAAGAGAGAATGTAAAATATGAAACTGTTTTACTAGAAAGTATTTTTAATAAAGATTATTTTCCTTTTTTTAATTGCATAAAAGTTTAGGAACTTGAACTTACTTGCTGACTCGATAGACGTTGTCCTGTCCTTATCTACCTACTTACCTGCCTATCTACCTACCCTACCTACCCTACCTACCCTGCCTACCCTACCTACCCTACATACCCTACCTACCTTACTTACTCTACATAGCCTATCTACCCTACACATACCCTGCATACCCTAACTACACTTATTGCGCCAATCCTCCAAAAATTTAAGAAACTATAGGTACGTCATATTTATAATTATTAGGTGAAGAAATTAATACGTGTCTTCTAATATTTTTTTTTTTTTTGTAATAATCCACGCAACTCTGTTAGTTTTTGCTTTCATATTCTTCTTCTCCTTACAATAAGAAACATAACAAAAAAATAATTAGCGAAATTGGTCCAGCCGTTCACGCATGATGCCGTGACCAAGGGAAATAGGGATTCTTTTTTTTTATATTCTTACAGGCTTGCGTTTGGCCGCAACTCACCTGATCTTAAGTGATGATGCGGCCTAAGGTGAAGCACGCTTGCCTAGGATAAACCGGTTCACTCGTGCCTTGAAGATACTCAGATTATATATGTATCGGGGAATAGAGAGGCGGGCAGTGAATTTCACAGTCTGTTTTTTGTTTGTATTTTTCAGTTCTTATTTTGCAGTTCGCACTATAAACGTGGAAGCAAAGCGCTTGGTTCGAGACCGTGGAACTTCAACCGTATAGCGGTGACGCTTCACTGTATCCCTGCTCGTCCGGTGATGGAATGGGGATGGGGGAATTAAGTTGTGTAATTCCAAAGCACACTCTCCTATAAGTACCCGATAAAATACTGATAGGCTGGCAACGGTGCGGCGATGTTCAAGGCTTTGGAGCTTAGCCTTAACCAGGAAGTCACTGTCTATGAGACTCTTGGCACGTCTTTCAATAACTTCCAACGCCTCCAGCTGGTACGTGGCAGATCCATCCCAGAGGTGCGAACAGTTCTCCATGCACGATCGAACTTGTGCTTGGTATGGGTTTTGGATCTGTTACGACGTGAAGTATTGTCGCACCTTTGACCTTTGGATTCATTTTTATATACATAGGAAATAATAAAATAATAATATAGATATTATAGATCATAACTTACTCAGCAACTTCCAACTGGTCTTGCAGCTCAACAGTCCCGAGCCGGCGATGTAACGCGTGATGAGCACCAAGCCCCCTGCCGCCCGCCCCCCTCGCGTCCACTGAAGCGAGGATGGCTCCAGCACCAGCGGCTAAAGAGCCCCAGTCTAGAGCCCAACGCTCTGTGACCAGCTGGGTTCCTGGTGCTCCGTGGCTGTTGAGAAAGAAATAAATGAGTTAATCCTAATTAAATTATAAAAAAAATTGTTTGTTGGTTTTTCCATCTTTCACGAAGCAACGCGTCGCGATTTATTGACATACGATACGTTTTATCCCATAAAAATGCAAAGATAAGGACATTTTATGATTTGATAATTTTTTGATTTAGACATTTTTTTAATTGAACCTTTTTTGATTTGGACATTGTGCGGTTTCAATATTTAGCAAATTAGTTATTCTGTGCCTCAAAGGTCCCGTTAGCTCCACCTACGACCACGGGAGCGTCTCCGTGGGTTAAAGGTATTCTCGACCACGTGCTTGGTCTTGATGTACGCAGCGTCAAATTTGGTCTTGTTGAGTTGGAAACTAGGTACCTACTTAGTGTAACAATACATACCATCATTATTGTGAAACAAAGACTAACTCGTGAACTAGTTTCGTAAACCGAGTAAAAGCGGCGATTAATTACAAAATATATTTGTCAAAAGAGATTACGAAGTCTTTAGGGAATTTAGATTACAAAATTCACAAAAGTCTAAGAATAATGATAAAAATTCAAATTGTTTGAGGACAGTAATGACAGTAATAAATCCGTCCATAAATATCTCTTGTTACTTACGAGGAATGTTAAGCATCAGATATATTTTCAGAGTCTATTGTCCAAATGATTTGTGAGTCCTCGGGCTATTACGGCTCTTATTACTTTTGTAACAATGATCATAATGGCGCGGCTATCGGACAAATATAAACTAACAGACTTGTAAAAAGTAAGTGCGGTTATATTTTACATTCTGTGGGAGAAACATGTTCAGTGGTTTTCTAATCGTCGAATTTGGCTGAGAAGTTCGATAAGTGTCAGAGTACTTTATGGTATTAGGAAGATTCGTAACGGTTCTTCTACGAGTAAAAGTATTAAAAATTAATGCAATCTGAGGTTCTTGCTAATCCATTTTTTTCAACATTCGGAAAATTGAGCGTTCGGATAAACTAAATCAGCGTTCGGATAATTGATCGTTCGGGTAAACTAAATTAGCGTTCGGATAATTGAGCGTTCGGAGAAACTAAATCAGCGTTCGGTAAATTGATCGTTCGGGTAAACTAAATCAGCGTTCGGATAATTGAGCGTCGGATAAACTAAATCAGCTTTCGGATAATTGATCGTTCGGGTAAACTAAATCAGCGTTCGGATAATTGAGCGTTCGGATAAACTAAAACAGCGTTCGGATAATTGATCGTTCGGGTAAACTAAATCAGCGTTCGGATAATTGAGCGTCCGGATAAACTAAATCAGCGTTCGGATAAACTAAATTAGCGTTCGGTTAATCGAGTTTCGGATAATCTAGGTTCTACTGTAGTTAGAAAAATTACGACTACGGACGATGCCGCGGACAAAAGCTACATAGTAAAGGAGGAATTAGTACTTACACTTTCAACACAAGAGGGTACTTGGTAACCTCGTCTTCTCTCAGGCCAGGTGGTAGGAGCAGCCGCACCCTGGCTGCGTGGCCGCTGGACAGCTGCACCGAGAACGTTCGCGGTGTCGGCAGAGCTACGGACGCCAGTCTTTCCTGTTGCAAAAAAAGTTGAGTAAGTCATAATCTTGGCGTGTGGTGCCGGCCACGAATAGCACCACCGCATTTTTACCCGTGGGTGTCGTAGAAGGCGACAGGGGGATATTGACCAGAGGATGGACAGCAGCGTCCTTCCAAAACACTTACTGCGATCGCGAACATGCATCGGCCAAGCGTAGCGATTACGGCTGAAGTCCTCCTTGGGGGCCACCTATGCACAGTAGTAGGCATCTAAAGGTTGACATGATGAGCCATGATCATAAATATTTATTTATCTTTAATAATACGTAAGCAAAACAAATAGGAGCCCCACGCAGCGGGGCTCCGTCAACCTTGCCCTAAGACGACGGTATTTCTTCTTCTGACTAATATTAATCCTATAGCTCAACATTTAACTAGGTATGTTGCCAATATTTGTCAACCGTCATTGGTAAAACTTACTATGTACCAATTCCTAACGTTAACAATATTATATAGCTGTTGAAAGCTTCTCCCTGAGTGCTTATTACAAAAAAAACGGTGGTAAAAAAATATTGCCAAAAATTTTAACAGACGAAAACGCGGAAAGAGCTTGTTCATTATTATTACAAATGCATTACTAAACTAGAACTACCGTCACAAACAAAAACACAGATAGCAAATAGTCTTATCATTCACTGATAATCTCTCCCCCTTAATTTCCTCAATTACAAAGACGATTAATAAAACCCCAGTTTCTTATTATTATTGCGAATCGTATGTACTGTGCTGCAGCCGCTAAAGCGCTAAACACGGTAAACACTTTTTGCTACCAACCATAGACTACTATAATATAATAGAGCTACCGACGCGCTACAAAATGATGCCATCAAGAAGCTGCGTGCCTCTCTTTCCCGTCAGAGAATGCCATCTCTATCTAGCAACAGCATTGTCTGGAGACAGCATTCTCTGTGCGCAAAAGAGAGATCACGCAGTTTTCTCGATAGCGGCATTTTGTGGCTGTGTGTGGCCCGTGTGCGGCAGGCTTAGAGATCATTTATCACTTCGAAAAGTGTAAGGTTACGACACCACTGTAAGAGACGCGAAATTATGTAGCTTAGCGTCACTTTAATGGTCTTAAAATCTCGACTGTTCATTTCTTGGATTATGATTTTCGGAGACATTGTTTATCCTTATATCTTAATATTGATACATTTAAGCTCATTTGCGCCAAAAAATTAACTCACAGTTATTAGTTGCTAACACGAGGTTAAACAAAATGTCGTACATGATGGGTCAGGCTTAATAAAAACTAATTCGAATAAAAGGTTACCCTGTGTAGCGCAAGCGGACGAAACAAGCAGGAAAAGTACCTATTATATTTTAACATAACATGATGAGCAGCTGTTTATTAAGACGTTTGCTAGCTGTGCGTAATTAATTTTCAGCCACAGTCACGTTCAAGCAAGCTTCCTGACACAGTCAGAAAATATTACAGATAGCATCATCAACTGGATACCCCTCATACACTATAAATACTCATACACTAGATATGGTGCACTATAATATCTTCTGCGTACTTGGCTGATCTCCATTACATTTACATCTCATACGTTAAGGGCGCGTATTCGATTTAGCGCAACTCAAAATCTAAACGATTGCTAGAACGGCGTAGCAGCATTGACACAAACTAGTACAATACAATGGTCTGTTTGTGTGCATCAGATAAAAAAATACGCACGAAATAAGCACGAATCATTGAAATTGATCGGCAAACGACAGCGTGCGATGTTTTACAGTGCTTTTTTAAATAATTGTCTAAAATAAATGAGTTCGTATAACGGACTGAAAAATATTTTGTATATTAAACACAACCTTTATTTTCATAAAATAAATAAATCAGTTATGTTTTTATTCAAATAATGGTGAAAAAAAAAAATGGCAAACTGAACCGTTTTTGTACTTTTTCAACATTGTTTTTTAATACATAATAGTAATATTTTCGTTATTTTGGCTCTGTAGTACACTTTAAGACTGTATATCCTTTTGGGAAAAAACGCATAAAACATAATATTTTGGCATACTATATTGGTCCTCAAAGTTAACTCTGACGTCTAATTTCGTAAAACGCTATGAAAGGATTGTCTTCGCTTTAAAAAACCATCGTTAAAAATTATACTTTTACTCTGTAGCTGTCTAAATCAAGACTTAATCTTTCTAAAACTGATAATTGTCTTGAAATAATCTGCTCACAACATTACGATATTGCTCTGGGAAAAACGCGAAAGCATGAAGTTTTCGTCACGAATCGAATACGCGCTCTTAAAATTCCTTCGAAATGGGAGCAACCAGTGGACGCTGACTGACACCGACGCTGGCGCGGTCACTGTCCATACCAAGTGGTAAGCGGTTTTTAGCGATAATTATTGTAATGTAAAGAAATCAATCAAGTAGCACAAAATCAGAATCTGCAACAAGCGGGTTTGTAAAATTGGGAAAAAAAAACAACAAAAAAACAAAAGAAAAAAAAAATATTCACAGTTTTAATTTTGGTACAGAAGGAGACTTTCCCAACAGTGCGCTCAACACATAAGGGGTCTAGACATACTTTAATCAATAACTAATTTAAATCGATTAATTTTGGCAGATTAAAAGCACTAATATTGTTACCATTTGTTATCTATATTTCTTTTTAATAAGAACGTGGCTTCACATTAGGAATTTGTTCTCTCCGTGGGTGCGTTTACAAACATATAAAAAACACATACCTACTGCACAAACAACTAAAGCCTGAACAAAGTTCCGTGCGGGAATCGAATCCGCCACATGCAGAGCAGCAGTCAATCGCTAAACCACTGTGCTAATCGAGTCCCCGAATTACTTGATATTACACAACGTGTTAAATTACTTAGTGATCAATATTTATGACAAGACTACTTTTTATAAAGCGCGATGTCGGCCCCGCTAAATAAATCTCCCTCTTTGCAGGAACTGGAACCCAGGCTTTGACATACTGGTCATAATATATATGAGAGACGAGATAAAATGCGTTAGTAAACAAGGCCAGAGAAGTAAACACATTTCTATGCCATATTACACCATTCTCTGGGTGACCTTAACCATAATTTGCGTTTTGTATTATCTCGTGATTTCTGGGACAAACAATAATAATTGGTGTCGGTTTTGGATGCAATGTTTCAGCAACTATGATTATAAATAAGAAACGGGTTTGGTATGATATGCTTTGAGGAGGCCCGCAAAAGCAGGCCGAGAGCAGTCGGGGGTTGCGGAAGTATCGTCAGTTCCTGCGACCCCCTACGTAGGTGTGAGATGGAACACCGGGGTGGTTTTAGTCAGTAAGAGTCTGACAGACCCCTTTGCCCGCTCCAGGGCGGAGGACATCCATGAGGATTTTCCACACCGGAACAAAAAAAACATGGTGGTCACACCAAGCAGCATGCCAATGCTTATTGGGAGACAATTCTCGTAACTTTCAGGAACGTTCACATTCTACTCTCAACCTGCCAAAAATATCTCTAACTATCATTTTTGACAAGTGTTTGACTTTCCCCAATAGAATTCTGATGTTTGGGTCGACTTCCAGTCTAACTAGGTGCAGCTGAATACCAGTTTTTTACATAGAGCGACTGCCTATCGGGCCTCTACAACCAAGTCACTGGGTAACACGATACCCCTTGGTAAGACTGGTTGTTAGATTCTCTAGCTCCTGACTACCTATATCGACTGTCAAAGATCTATGAATTGAATACTAAATACACTCACGTTCAAAAATTGAGAACACTTAGCAAAATTTAAAAGTCAATTCCTCATTGAGTTCGGATTCAATACATTTAAAACATGCACAATAGAAGACATGCACATGCGCAATATATCTTCCTATGATAAATTCAATCGAAAGTCTGTGAGGAAATCGCTTTTGAATTTTCTCGAGTGCTCTATTTTTTCCTGCACGCGAGTGTAGCTTGTTCGACTGTACGGAATATTAAAACAAACAACGTATTTCATAAATTATTGTTTTGTTGAGTGGAAAAGTCAAAGAATGAATTTTATTCAGCCTTTTGAAGCAAAAAGTTCTTTAAACCATCGATCCGTGATAAAAGCAAAGATTATCCGGGATATCCGGCTAAGCTGGATTTTCCTCTTGGTCGATTTCTACCATTTCAATTTTATGCTCGTATTTCTACAGAAATAACTTCGAGATGTGTTCGAGTTTATTGTTATGATTTTATTTGTCTGCCGTTTTGAGTATGGTTCAAGATCCCATAATTGCAAGACCTACGTCATTTTACCAAAGCTACAAATTTTAAAATAGACTAAAGAATAACGTAGGTAAAAAAAAGATTTACGCTTTATTTTAGCTAAAGTTATGACCCAAGGAAAGTGTAGTTATAATAATAAGGTGCTTTTAATAAACCTTTTTTTTTAAAGCGCTGAATTGAAGCTAGCAATTGCTTGCTTTTCCAAGTACATATTTCTCTTTCCATCCATATATAAATGTGATCCATGCTAAACTAACGTAGGTTTGGCGAAACTAGGATCTCGGATTAGTGTACAGTATATGACTTTTAAATGGCTGGAATATAAAATTTTCAACAAACGTGGTTAATAAAGAAATTGACACAGTTTTATGTCCGTTTGGACCCTTAGGGTAAGGAACCCTGAATAGTTCGTTGCGAAACTTTACTTTTCAACCGACTTCAAAAAAGGAGGAGGTTATCAATTCGTCTGTATTTTTTTTTTTTTTTTTTTTTTTTTTTATGTTTGTTACCAGATTTCTCGGGACTGGGTGAACCGATTTTGATGATTCTTTTTTTATTTGGAAGCTAGTGCTTCCCGTGTGGTCCCATTTTTTTTTTTTATTTGGTCCAGTTCTGACCATGGCATCCATGTGAAAACCGTATAAGTCTTAAATTTGCATTGAGTACCTATGTGCGCGATTTGTTACGCGATTTCTCAGGCAAACGTAAACCGATTTTGAAAATTCTTTTTTTTATAGACAGGGTATGCTTCAGGAGTGGTCTCATATAAATTTTATCGAAATTGATTCAGCACTTTTTGAAAAAATCAACAAATACCCAAAAATTTTACATAGACGACGTTTTAGTTTCATCAATCTTTGTAGTAGTTAACTTTCAATCTCTTCTTAATAGATTTGAATGAGAAGGAGGTACTAAAAAGCGGAAAATAAAAAGCTTTTTACAAAAAAGACAACCGCCTTCAAAAAGTGAAAAATAACTTTATCACAGAACACACATTGACTTTAGTTTCGAAATTCAGTGGCTTTGTTCTGTTTGTTGTTTTGTATTGCCACCGACTTCCGAAACTAAAGTCAATGTGTGTTCTGTGATAAAGTTATTTTTCACTTTTTGAAGGCGGTTGTCTTTTTTGTAAAAAGCTTTTTATGTCATAATATGTCTATGAGTCATGTTCCGGTAGGTAAAGCTTTTTCAAACAAATTATAACGTCACGAAATTCTTGTTTGTTTGATAAAAGCTTTACGTAGTCTCATATGTTATTGTCATGTTTGATGTTATGACACGACAGTAACGCGCGAATTTAAAAAATGATCGTCATTATACATTTATAGATCATTTTAATTTGGAGACTTATCTTGATGATTTTAATTATTATAATTGTGTATATTGTGTATTGTGTATCGGTCGACATCGATCGACGTTGATCGATTGGTGTGGTAGCTTTGGCTGATCGACGGATACAGTTCCACTAACTAATCGATCGATTGCCGGTCGATGGGATCGGTCGACGTCGATCGATTAACTCCGGCTATAATCCATCACTAATAAAAATCAAGCAGCTCGATCGACGAACGATCGATTGGTCTGGTAACACCCTTACTGTCGCGTCTTTCTCGATTTGAAATTGAGCTGCATATTGCAAAAAGCGTAAGAAAAATTGAATTTCGCGGGATCATCATCATGTCAACCTTTAGACGCTCATTGCTGGGCATAGGTCTTCCCCAAGGTGGTGTTCATCCGTAATCACCATGCTTGGCCGATGCAAGTTGGCGATCGCAGCAGCTGTTATGGTACTCAGAAGGACGCTGCTGCCCATCATCTGGCCAGGGCCTGTAGACAAAATCCCTTTCTGTTAGCGTTAACGCCAACGGAAAAATCAAATTGTATGAAGTTAACGTTTGCTTACCAGATGTCACGTGATACAATTATAATAGGTTGAGGAAAAAGTCTTTTCGCATTATAGTATGTATGAACTTGTAATAAAATCTCTTTGGCTATACTATTTGTATCTGGCTGGTTTTGGTATAATAATATGTGGGGGACATTTAATATGTGGGGACATTTTCACACACGGCCATCTGACCCCAAACTAGGGAGACCCTGTACTATGGGTGTCAGACAGCTGATATACATACAAATACATTTTTTTTTTGTAAATACATACATATATATAGATAAACAACACCCAGACACAAGGCAAACACAAGTGCTCATCACACAAATGTTTAGTTGTGTGTGGGCGGGAATCGAACCCGCAACACGCTGCGCAGCAGTCGATCGCTCAGCCACTGCGCCAACCGTGTCGTCAAATCGGTATCATTAATTTTAAAGAACATAATTCCAAATTCAAATTAAGAAAATGTGTGATTTGTATTTGTTTTTCGTACTATCAAGATTTTAAAATTTTACTACATAAAAGGTAAAAATGCACGCAAGCCGCTAAAAAAATTTGAGATGTTTATGGACCTAGTGCAGTGTCTGTGAGAGTAGCATAAATTTGGTTTAAGCCTTTCAGTCCGGAAATTTTGATGTCAAAGATGCACGTCGCTCTGGTCGCCCTATTACGGATAAAATGGATGCCATTTTTGAAAAAGTGGAGCAAGATATAGTAGCAGTAGCAGTAGTTACGACGTAGCTGAAGAACTGGGAATTGACCACAAAAATTTTGGCGTATTTGAAAACCCAAATATCGAGCTTTTTTGTGTACCCAGTTGGTACACAAAAAAGCTCGATATTTGGGTACCTCACGAGCTCACTGAAAGAAACCTAATGAACCGTGTACTCATTTGTGATTCTTTATTACGACGTAATGAAACCGAGCCATTTTTGAAGAAGCTGATAACTGGTGATGAAAAGTGGATCACGTACGACAAGAACGTGCGAAAAAGGTCGTGGTCAAAGGCCGGTCAGGCTTCACAGGCTGTGGCGAAACACCACCCGGCCGCCACCCGGGTTAACTCGCATTAAGGTGATGCTGTGTGTGTGGTGGGATTGGAAGGGCATTATTCATTATGAGCTGTTACCACCAGGCAGGACCATCGATTCTGAACTCTACTGCGAACAACTGATGAGATTAAAGCAAGAAGTTGAGAGAAAGCGGCCGGAATTAATCAACAGAAGGGGTGTGGTTTTTCATCATGATAACGCTAGACCTCACACCACACATCTTTAGCCACTCAGCAAAAATTAAGAAAGTTTGGCTGGGAGGTGTTAATGCATCCGCCGTATAGTCCTGACCTTGCACCTTCAGATTTCCACCTGTTTCGGTCTCTTCAGAATTCTTTAGGCAGTGTCAGGTTAACATCACGAGAGGACTGCCAAAACCACTTGTTGCGGTATTTTGATCAGAAGTCCCAAAATTTCTATAGCAATGGGTTCATGTCCCTACCTACAAGATGGCAAAAAGTTATCGAACAAAATGGTACCTACATACTTTAGTTAAATGTAAATAAACTTTATTAAAAAATGTTTTGAATTTTCTTAAAAAATGCGAAGAAACTTTTTCCCGCAACATATGTCAACTGCATACAATTTAATTTTTCCGTTGGCGTTAACGCTAACAGAAAAGGGATTTTGCCTACAGGCCCAGGTCATCTGGTTTCGCGTTCTGCCCTTGCGATTTCACCTTAAGCTCTTTCCTTACCTTAACAATAGTGTTATTCTCCAAATGAGCCACCAGTCTCGGATCAGGCAGTGCAGTCCTATGCAGACTGAAGGTAGGTACTCCAGGTCCAAGGCACTCCAGCACGAAGTAGGCTGATGTTGGACTGAAGTGAGCCTCGTGGTAGAGGCACGGCAGATTCTGAGGCACGCCATCTGGGGGAAATAGGGCAGAGAAAGTAAATGGAGTTTTGGACGATGATCGCGAAATTGTACAGAGGGCAGCACATCAAGCTACAACAATCTGTCAAATTTCTTTGATAAATATTCAACTTTATTACAAAAGAATAAGGATCATATTCAATTGGGAAAATTTGAAACTTTGTACGTAACCACCATTATTGTTTTGTATGATTGCCGAAGTCTTGTAAGCACTTGACTGTAGGGCAATGTAACTAGTAAAACTTTATTGCATAGTCGTAACAGCTTCACCCAACCCTACAAGGATAACCGGAAAGCTACAAAAATAAATAATGTAAGCAAGTCCCTAATCGTAACTTATCTAGTTCAATACGAGTACGATGTTATCTTATATATAAAAATCTTCTGTGCGTGTGTATGAAAGTGAACTTCTCCTAAACGGCTGTACCGATTTTAATGAAATTTTTTGCGTGTACTCCAGTGGATTTGAGAATGGTTTAGATTTACAATTGGACCCGGTAGGTGACGCTGTAGTCGGTTTTTTATTTTATTTTCAGGGCAGGACAACGTCTGCCGGGCCCGCTAGTGTTTTAATAAATATTTGATAATCATTTAATATAAAGGTCATAGGGTAAGCTAATACTTTCCATGGATAATATTAAGGGCATACGTCGGTATATCTGCGTATACTTTAGAATTAAGCCAGTAAAACATGCCATCAACATTTTTTTTAAGCCTTGCCCCATATTTTTAATTTATCCCTGTATCGTGGGTGCGTTTACAAACTTAAAGTCACATACACAAACAGCCGACGACGTGCGACCCCAGGCTCCCCCTTACCCTGTCCTTTCTATACGTTTTGACGTGACAACGTCTTATAATTCGATAGAGCCGGCTGCACGCACGAAAAAACATGACGTCATGCGGCGTTACCTCGCTCTGCGGCGTTACCTCGCTCTGAGGCGTTCCAAGTGAAAAGTGAATGTGGTGTCAATTGTTTATAGCAACGATAATTACAGCGATAAAGGTAATGATTCTTTCGCGTTGTCACGTTCAACTATCGTCAGTAAACCGACTTTACAGACAACCAATTTTTTTCAATAGGACGAGTAAGTGTTGTGTCCGCGCCCCGTCTTTTCTATATGCTATACATTTTGTTAGATCTGCGACGCGTCCTCATCTTACGTCTTTTCTGTCTGACTAGGCTCTAACAGGCGTTGCACTGGGAGGGATCCGGTGCGGGCTCTTAAGATGAAACAGAACCCTCTCCAAGTGCTGATGGTTCCACGGTGGTTTTAATGAAGATTTCTCCACAGAAAACAATAAAGAAAGGGTGAACTTTCGGATGACACTGCGGATTTTTATTTACATAGCCAACGAAATTGCTATCGCTATGAGGTTTAGAATCATATTCTCTATTTGTATTTTTTTATGTTATTCCACATTAGGAATTTTTCCTGCGTTATGGGTGTACATATAAAATTATAAATCATACATCAGATACGGAACAACTACCTCTAGGCCGTACAGATATATGTAGTATTTTTGATTTCTACAATATGTATCCACTTGTTTTAGTTTTAGGTCTTATTGTACAAAACATTTTGTAATGTGCGTCACTTTCTCATGAATAAATGGTATTTCTTTCTTTTTTTTTCATGTTTGTGTCATGCGGGAATCGAACCTATGACATGCAGCGCAGCCGTTGCTCAGCTACTGTGCTAACGGTATCGGCGATGACTTCTATGGATGATGACAAAAACTGTTACTTTATTTTATTTTATTTGGGAAACAAACAATCATACACTGTATGTTATTTAGATACACAGTATGCTATAAGTAAATGTACAATCCACTACATTTCCACATGTTACTAGCTTGTATTAGATACAGTTTTGGTAAACTTAAGTAATAAAAATATAAAACAACAATACAATTTTTTCGTCGTCTGACAGTTAAATACATGATACCTAATTCTTTTAATAACTGTTACCATTAATCTATGGTAAAAGTTTGGTGTCACCATTCACCATTCCACAGTCGATTAGTAAGATAATACATAAATGTTCTTCTTACCAGGGTACTTCTTCTTCTTCTTCTTGCTGGGAGAAGGCGAGGTGGCTGGCAGCTCCTCATCCCAGTCGCTATCACCCCACGTACTGTCACCTGAAGATGCGAGGTTGCCGTAGTACTCCAGGTTTATCGACGGTGATGGCTGGTGGATATAATGTTGAAGTTAGTTATGTCGGACAAAATAAAACGGTTTCTACGTAAGTTTCAAGTAGATTGATAATCTATAACAACGACATTCGACCAATACAATCATTTTGATTAAAGTCTATTTGATCAGTGAGTGAGGTGAACCGAACGTTACGGTTCCGCACCTTGTAATGATACCATTTATTTGTAACATTAAGGCACCTCCTAACTGGGAGCATTCACCTACAATGTAACAGTTCAAATTAGAGTTTAAAGGACAATGTCAGAAAGTCTATAGAACTTTGCCCCATTCAATAAAAGTCATGTACAAGCATGCAATATGTACCTAGTATCTTATTGTTTATTTCTTACTTCGTGGATTATTTTATTGCTGATAACTTAACATTAGTTCTAGTGACTGTAGAACTTGCGGCGGTAAAACAATCATTTTGATTAGTCTCCATAATTTTTAGTTATTTTTTGTCGGGAGCTCATGGCTAAGGACAAGCCGTACGGATCGAACAGTCAAGGTTAAGCTACGCTTGCCGCGGTCAGTCTGTGGATGGGTGACCATCCATTTTATACCGGGTTTTCTCCGTGTCTTCTAAAGCACGTAAAACCGTTGGTCCCGGCTGCCATTCGTAGATCTTTGGCAGTCGTTATGGGTAGTCAGAAGCCAGAAAGTTTGTCAACAAGTCTTACTAAGGAGTATCGTGTTACCCAGTGACTGGGTTGTAGAGGCCCGATAGGCAGTCGCTCCATGTAAAACACTGGTATTCAGCTGCATCTGGTTAGGCTGGAAGCTGGCACCAGCATGGTTGGGAAAAGGCTAGGCAGTTGATGAATATTTCCTTCTTTTGTTTGACAAATACCAAATACAACTTGATTTTTCTTTCAATAAATATTTCAATAGTAAGTAAAGCGTTTGATTCTCACTGGTTCATTCGCACACATTTCTCCTTTGTTCTCTTGTAGTCCAACTCGTTTAGTCATTCAACCTTGCCTATAAGTATGGTAATACTTCCCCAAGGGAGCCGTTTTACAAATAGAACTCTACTACTTATACAATAAAATTGTAATTCAAAAATGTTCTCGATATCTGAAACCAGCGAAGCAAATATTGTTTCAATATAAGCCGCTTCCTCTTATATCAAGAGTTTGCTTGTGATATTTGTGTTCATATAAAGGCGCTCACTCACTGGGAGCATTTGCCTGAAATGATTCGAGCATTACATCGAGGAGCTAAAGATCGATCGATTAGAGGTCAAGTACCTTCGTTTGCCGCGGTCTGTCTGTGGATGGGGATTTTATACCGAGTTCCCTCCGTGCCTTGGAAAGCACGTAAAGTCGTTGTCATTCGTAGATCTGTGTCAGTCGTTATGAGTAGTCAGAAGCCAGAAAGTCTGACAACTAGTCTTCCAAGGGGTATTGTGTTACCCAGTAACTGGGTTGTGCAGGTCAGATAACCAGTCGCTCCATGTAAATCACTGGTATTCAGCTGCATCCGGTTAGACTGGAAGCCCCCAACATATTTCGTAAAAGGTTACGGAGATGATGATTCGAGCATTACATCAATGAGTGAGGTGAACCGAGCGTTACAGTTCGCAACTTGTAATGGTAGCATTTATTTGTAACATTAAGGCGTTTCCTCGCCGGAAGCATTCACCTGTAATGTAACAGTTCAAATTAGAGTTCAAAATCGAATATTAGGTTATTACATTACAGGCAAATGCTCGTCAGTCAGTAGCGCCGATTCCCTTGTTAATATTAGGTTATTACATCACAGGCAAATGCTCGTCAGTCAGTAGCGCCGATTCCCTTGTTAATATCAGGTTATTACATCACAGGCAAATGCTCGTCAGTCAGTAGCGCCGATTCCCTTGTTAATATTAGGTTATTACATTACAGGCAAATGCTCGTCAGTCAGTAGCGCCGATTCCCTTGTTAATATTAGGTTATTACATTACAGGCAAATGCTCGTCAGTCAGTAGCGCCGATTCCCTTGTTCACAAACTAACCTAAAATTAGGCAATTGGCATCTCTTACTGCCAGGCGGCTGAAGAAAAGGACGCCGACAGATAAGAACTAAGTTAGAGATGTCAAATTACTTTTTCTTGAACTTCGCCGTGTTTTAATCAAAATGTTTTGACATGACAACTATAATTGTATGAACATTTTAGATCAACTTAAAATGACAGCTCTTATTAATATCAGTCTCTTACTTGATATTGTCTTGTTTTCCATAAAATCATTTGTACTATTATTGTTTTTCATAATCGTCCCCCGTCATAATATTTACTTGCTTTACTTTAGTCATAACTTTCATTTGCCATAAAATTAGTTGCCATAATAACATATGTTATAATCATTAGTTTCCATAAGTAACACATTACATAATCGTTATTTGACATAAGCAACATTTAATGTAATTTAGAAACGTTTATTGTTTTGTACAAAAAATAATATCATTAAGGCCATGCACTAACCAAATGATTTATTATAGTAATCAATCTTTAGACAATAAAAAGTTAGTAAAAATCGAAACGGGTAGATTAGGTTAGGTGGTGACCACGCAACGCGCGAAGGCGAGTGAGCGCAGCGAGCGGCCGCCTAGCGGCAGATGTAGCAAATAAAATTTAGACATTTGTTTTGGCATAAATTAAATTCGCATAATGTTACTAGGCATAATGTGCAAATCTATTGTGCCACGTTAAAGTGTTGTCTTAAAAAAACAATAAGTTGTGCTACAAAAGTTGTTGTTGTGTGCTACATGTATGCTAAGTTATATTAGGTCTTAAAATTTTATGCAAATGGATAGAGAAGGTTTATTTCTAGGTTTCCTTGTGATTAAAAAATCTGCATCTCTTATCATGATCATAACATCAACATTGCAGGCGTTTGTACTGAACTAGCATTGTTGTACTAGTATGGGCAATGGTGAATAAATGATAAGGAAAACGAAATTATTGAAAATAAAAATTATAGCAAATAAATTTATGGATTAACATTATTATGACACTTGATCGATTATGACCAATGAAATTAGTGAAAATGATTTTATGTCATTTAACGATTATAGCAAATGAAGCATTATTTCTAATGAAATTATGGCAAATAAAAGTATGGCATATAAAATTATGGCATTTTAAATTATGGCAAACATTAGTAAACCCTCTTACTTGTTTTATTGCAAAGAAAGAGATAAAAATAGCTTAAAATAAGTTTAGCTCTTGCACAATTGAATTGGCATTATTGAGCAGCGCTCAGAATCGATTGGATTGTTATATTAAAAGTAAATGCTCCCGGTGAAACACTGCCTTTACTTTCATCAAGTTACTTCAATCTTGCTATTGACCAGAAAAATGGAACTAACAATCAACTTTGTGTATTATTTAATTAGAATCTCTTTGTTATGGAAACCTTATTATTTCCGAAATCAGTTAATTGTTGTTTCCAAATTAGTTCCGATTTCGTTGGGAAGATATTCTGCGCTAATTGTTATTGATATTAAAACATATTGTTGTCTTTTACTTGCAAATGAAGTAACGTAGTTAGGAAAAGGCTAGGCAACTGATGATGACTTGGATATGAAGTAAGAAAAGGAGAACAAACCGAGTTGTAGGTGTAAAGCTATTGAGAAAAAATATACGGTGGACTGTGTTTTACATCATTTTGAAAATAGAGGGATGTATGTAGTTAAGAAGGTAGGCGTATTTCTAGCTTCAACGTTGTAATCTCAGATTATGAAACAAAAGGCAGATAGACCGTGCGGAACACTGACAGTGAAGCTACCAAAGCAAATACAAATTAAAAAACGAATACCTATAAGTCGCTTCGCGCATTACTGACACGAGTTAAAACAGCACGAAGCGAAGCATCGCTAAAAAAACAAATACTAATACAAATAAAAATTCAAAATCGAATACAATCGCGAGGTTGTTGGTATTCGTTTTTTAATTTGTATTTGCTTTTATGGCTTCAGTGCAGTGTTACATTTAGTTACATTTTCATATTCATTACCCTTTGCTTACGCAGCGCTACCGTCACGTGAATTGACGGCTTTTAATGAAACTACTTAAGGTTGAATAATTTGACACATTAGACAGTTCATAATAATTAACAGTCGCTGAGCTCGACGTCGATTTCACCGCTGACACGATGTCGATTTCACCGCTGACACGATGTCGAGTTCGCCGTCGAGCACAGTCACGAATGATAACGTTAGAGAATATCATAGCTGACCTGTGAGTTGCAAGTGACACAGTACGGTAGCTTCTGCGGGGAGCCCGGCCTCGGCGCCTCGGACGACACTCTGTATAGGTGCTGTTGCCCTGGTTTACCCTCTGGGATGCCTAAGTAATAGCTGAAAGAAGATTACAGGCATTAGCGAAATATAATGGTTAATTTAGGGTCTGTTTCACCGCCGTTAATGGCCACTATTCACCGGTTATTCAAAAATGTAAAGTTAATCAAAAACAGAGTTTGCATGAAATGATCTATCAAATAACTTAAGGCGACGATATACGCCGGCGACCTTGAACGACCAGAGAATCGTATGCGCTGTGTCCAAAATTCTCAAAGTTTAGTCGATAAAATTAAATAAAAGGTAGTATTCTTTAACTAACAAAAAAGGCGTATACTAAAAGATAGATAATAAAATTGTCTGTAAGATGGTGTAAGTTTCGTTTAATTATACCTGGTAGATTTTGTGTGATTGTCACTATTTTGTCCGCGTCAGACACAACTTCACGAGTTAATTAAACTATTTAATATGAATATAATCAAAAATATTCACATACTAAATGATTAAGAGAATGTTCTAGTTTGACATATATTTTTTTCAAATCATTTACACTACCCATTTTGACGCGATTGTCAGTTTAAAATCTGTAAAAGTCGTTAATAGCCCCTTAATAGGTAGGTGAAAAAAGCCCATTAGATATCGAAAATATGTAGTATTACTACTACTCAGTGCACCACAGGGACACATCACATGTCCTTTACAAACACATTACACATTGAGCAAAAATGCTTGCTGGGAAACCATTTTTACTCATGGTATGAATAATCACTGTTTATAGCAGGCCCGAAACGAGATGTTTTGAGCAATATGTAGATAAAAATAATAAGATTAGGTACTTTAATATAGGAAAAATACTCACATATGCTGATTAGCATGATCCCAAGCTAACAACTGCACGACATCAAAACTTCCATGTGTCAGCGGCAGGGCCCTGGGCCCATGCGAGTTATGTTCCGTCCTCACTATGTGACGGAACAGCCCCGCGGGGCCGTCCCTTACTGGGGCCAGAGTCACGAGGGCCCCGCCACCGGCTGACCAGAGCGGAGAGGGTGCTGATTCTACCCAGCCGTCTAATCCTGACGTTATCCTGTATACCTGTGGGTGAATATTTTGGTTAAATGTATGAAAAACACCCGTCTGGTCAGTTCCAATGTTGTTATTATTAATTATTGAATATTTTAGATATAATGTTACTATTTACATGTCAAATGTAATTTTATCACATTCTTTATATTTACCGGTTGTGCAATGGCAGTATTTTACGCAACAAACCGTCATTTTAAAATATTTATTGCGAGTTGTGTTCAATGGAGCTTGACCTTGAGCACTGAGGGCTCGCTGCGCAAACTAGACCATTTATGGTCGAGTTTGAATACTCGTACTTTTGAAGCTCGTACTAGGTTTATATGCGTATTCTAAGATTTTGGAATTTTCTTCACCTACATGTTTTCACATATTATAAAAGCAACAAGAATAATGTACCTAACCAGGATTTGTAAAAACTTGATTAATAAAAAGAGTGTCCGTGGAGTTTCTTGCTCGTTCTTCTCCATAGAGACCTACCCTACGTTTTGGAACGAGCAACTAGCTTCAACTTATTGTCTAACTGACTGATTCTTTGACAATTCAAAAGTGCCTTTATATGGTTTAATTGAAATAAATGCTTTGACTTTGAAATAATGCGAAGATATGACAGGAGATGCTTGCGCTTGCATAACTATTTACATTTATTTATTTGTCTAATACTGCCTAATAAAACGCAACTCGTGTCGAAACTATATGTAATACAATAATATGTGAGTGAGGACATTTTCACACACGGCCATCTGACCCCAAACTAGGGAGACCCTGTACTATGGGTGTCAGACAGAGCCAGACACAAGGCAAACACAAGTGCTCATCACACAAATGTTTACCCTGGGCGGGAATCGAACCCGCAACACGCTGCGCAGCAGTCGATCGCTCAGCCACTGCGCCAACCGTGTCGTCTATGAAAACAGTACTATTCTCTTCTCTCTCACCGAGGGATATTGTAAAAGAATAGCATTGCAGATCTTATTATGTTATATTATTTCTGAGTTAATAACCACAAATCCGTTATTATAGGGAACATTAATACTAATAAAAAAATAACTATTTAGTGAAAGTCCAAGAACAAAGAGAACCAGCGAAAAGTTAGTCGACATTCTACGTTCAAAAATTAAAAAAAAAGAAAATGAAATCAGCGCCAAAGTTAGGTACGAAAGTCAAAAGAAAAAGTTTATCCAACAGTTTGCAAGGCATTAAAAATAACTTACGAGCGCGTTATCTAACCTAACATAAAACTTTATTAAGGTTTAAAATTGAAAAGCTAGGACAAAAATAAATATTTAATAGATTTGCCATTCGTTGAAAAACCTGTCAAGTGCGAGTCGGTCTCGCACACGATGAGTTCCGTATCACCGATATCACTGTACAATATTACAATTTTACAACTACAACTTTTTTCAATTATCACATTTTTGGAAAGAATTTCCTTCGGTAGATGTGTTATACCCCTTCCAATTGCCTTTCTCGTTTACTCACCAGCGCTCGGTCTCTCTTTATCTTTCAGTGTGTCTGTTTGTTTCTGCGTGAGAGTATCAATACTGAAGCAGAACTATACAGATTTTATTTCGTGTTTAAAATGCGTGATGAACTTCATCCCTGGCGGCACACTTTTTTTTAAATTTAGTAACAACGCACACACTGTACAAAAATTAAATAAATTAAAGGATTAAAGAGAGTCTCCATCCAAAAACGTGTTCACTCGGCTACATATCAAGCTATACATTTATAGGATAAGCTTATCTCGCATTGCATAAAATTTCCATACAATGAGAGGAATAACATACTGTCTGTGAAACTTTCAAGTGTCTACCTATTACGGTTTACAAGATACAGCCCTGCGGCCGACTTACAGCGGAGTCTTAGTAATAAGGTGACGTTTAGCACCGTTTGGTTACGGTACCCTAAAAACGAGCTTGCTTGAAAAATACGAAGTCACAATAATATTAAACTGTCATTTCGAATTGTAAAAACTCAACCAATAATATTCAGTTTGAATATTTTTATGAATATTTTCTTGTAATGCTGTCGTCAAAGATAATAAAGTCTGAAATTAATTTTATTTTTCATCAAACCATTTATCTGTCTGTCTGTTTAAGTTGTCTTCGTGCTACGAATATTTTTATTCGGACTAAATTTGTGAGCAGATATTATGTAAGAACTAAATATGTGTATACTCAGTACGTCAGTACAGAGAGGATTGGAAAGGAGAAAGGGAGACTTATGTGCCATGCAGTGGAAGAACAAGGGCAAAACTATTTAATTTTAATAATAACTATTGTGTAGTAACAAAAACCAGCCAAGATTAAATGGGACTGTCGGCTACATCTGTCGCGTGGTGAAAGGCTAATACAACCAAATGGGTCCCGGAAAACGTCCAGCGACATAGCGATAGACCTAGGCAAAGATGGCGTAGTGAGCTTGATGCTTACATGGAGGGATTGGTTAACACTAGCTCTAGACAGAGAGAGTTAGGAAAGAGAAATAGAGGCTTTTGCCCTGCAGTAGGACAATACAGGCTGAAAAAATAAAATAAAAATAGTACACTAGTTTTCGCTAGAAGCGATTTCTACGGGAATGTAAACAAGATTCACGAAATTATTCTCGTGAGTTAATTTCTGTATGTCTATTCTGTTACAATCTCCCTCAGTGAACACCTAGGTGAAGTGAGCTGTCATCTGATTGTAGTGCTGTCTTAAGGAACGTACCTAATCACCGCAAGCATTTTTCCGTAATTTGTTTTTTAATAAAAGCATTCGTTGTGCAAAATTTTGTTCCGCGACAAACATTATTTTTTAAACGTGAATTTGATAAATGTTACAAAACAAATTCGTGAAGCGACCGCTATTAGTAGGAGAACCGTCCAAAATATAATTAATTCCGTTTATGAATATAAAGATCCTATTAGTATTAAAGATTGAAGTTCCACGGTCTCGAAGTAAGCTGCTTCGACATTTATTGTGCGAACGGTCAGACAGTGGAATTCACTGCCCACATCTCTGTTCCCCGATAAATATAATCTGGGTCAAAGTCAAAGTCAAATCATTTATTTCAATTAGACCATTATAGGCACTTTTGAACGTCATATTGTAAAATTTGAATCTAGTTGCCCATTCCAAATGGTAGTTTCGTATGGAGAAGAATGGGCAAGAAACTCCATACATACTCTTTTAAAAAGAATATTGTTTACAATTTGCATTTACAAGAATTATAATATATTCTGTTACGTGAATACGATGTACCTTATATAAAAATCATATATTATAGTATGTACAAAGCATTACAAGTTAAGAAATGACAGCAAATGATGTACAGACTTATAGTGTTCACATAATTACAATTAATAATACAGTAGACGACCACTCATAATCTAACAAACCATGAATAGTGTGTGAGCCAGAGTAATCTATTAAGTACACTTAATAATACAATTATAATTATATAATACAAGTACAAATACATATTTAAATATATAAAGTATAGTTTTAATTAGCAATCAGTATGATTTTGTCTAGACTGTAGATTGTCCTATGGAGCCGGACCAGCATGTTCCCAAGCATTCTTATCTTGGATATAATCCTCTGACTTATAATATGCTTGTTTATCTTCAAGGCACGAGTGAACCGGTTCATCCTCGGCAAGCGTGTTCCACGTTAGGCCGCATCAACACTTAAGATCAGGTGAGTTGAGATCTTAAGATCATGTCAAACTTTTGACGCTCACTGCTGGGCCATAGGTCTTCCCCCAGGGAGGGATCAGCCGTAATCGTCATGCTTGGCCGATGCATGTTGGCGATCGCAGTAGCTGCTAAGGAAAGAAGGACGCTGCTGCCCATCCTGTGGTCAATATCCCTCTGTCGCCTTCTACGACACCCACGAGTAGAAATGGGGTGGTGCTATTCGCCGCTGGCACCACATGGCAGGCAACGGCACGGAAAGGCAAGCCTATCTTATATATCAAAATCTTCTGTGCGTGTGTATGAAAGTGAACTCCTCATAGACGGCTGGACCGATTTTGATGACATTTTTTGTGTGTGTTCCAGTGGATTCGAGAATGGATTAGATTCACAATTGGACCCGGTAGGTGGCGTTGTAGTCGGGTTTTAGGACTTTTTTATTTTTAGGCAGGACAACGTCTGCTGAGCCCGCTAGTTAGAATATAAAAAAAATATATAAAATAAGGAAGTTAGTTTGTTAGTCTTACCTCCTGACAATACCACATGGGACTCTTGCAGACAGAGACAACGGATAGGTTCTGCATTCTCGTCAGCCAAACCACGCATACTTCTGTGAGGGACACCCATTGTGCGCTCGTGAAGTAATAGTCACTGCAATAAATTATACACCGTTAGATGTATGAAGGAAAATGGTATTTTATATGTTTTGTATTCTTCTTGACTGCTGCGCTGCGTGTCGCGGGTTCGATTCCCGCACAGAACAAATATTTGTATGGCCTACAGATACTTGTTCCAGGTCTGGCTGTTTGAGTATGTGAGTTTGTATGTTTGTAAACGCACCCACTATACAGGGTTAAATCCTAGTGTGGGGCTACGTTTAAAAAAAAGTATGGTTCTCGGGACATGATGTCAATAGCGGACATATTGTATGCGCCTTATTTGGATAATACAAAATGTACCCTATTAGTATTGAAATAAAGCTGATTTTGTAGTATTATCCAAATAAGGCGTATATTTGCACAAAGAGGTCATGTGAAGTGCCAGCATTATAAATTAAAGTTGAGTTTGTTGGGGTTAATTTCGGAACTTATTCTGTAAATTCTCTGTCTCTATGTAATAGGAAGCTACGTTATTCTTGAGTTCTATACGCTATAGGTATCAAATTATACCAAAATTCGAGACCAGTGCAAAAATCGCGGACGTAGTCGCGGTCAAATTCTAGTTCACAAATAAACTCACAATGTTATTGAAAGTCGATTCAAAATATTGAAGTTTTAATAAGAAAACCACCCACTTTGTATACTTTATGGGGTTCAGCTTATTTATCTAGCACAGTTTATAGCTTACAGCGCTTTAAAACAGTCTCGTTCGCTTTGCTTTATAGGGAGTACTGTTTACTTTGTCCATTGGAACACTATGAACAGGTTCAAGTACTAAAATAAATATAGAAAAAGTTTCTTGTCTTCTAGCTTTTGTTACTGTGACTATAATAAATACAGTGGGTTATGAACGTATAAATGTACCAAAATCATACCTGTTTATACCTGGCTGCGAAGAGGTGTGGCCAAGTGCGCAATGGCAACCGTGATTTTTCAGAGTCTCTATGTATATTGCCGTGAAGTGGACGATATTTAATTTCAAAAACAAGTGAACGAAATTGTTTCCCAAAAATCAATTAACAAAAATTTAATTAAAAATATTAGCGGCCACATTTTGATAGGCACCCTGGTAGATATATATTCTCCTAATCATACATATGCGTTAAAAAAATGATTTTAGCAAATACTTGATGAGCGCACTAATTTGCAGCCGGATCTCGTACTATAAGTTGTCCTAGTTTTACGAAAGCTTTTAGGGTTTTTTGGAATAAACAAATGAAAATAAGAAAAAAAACTGGCTTTTCCGAGTCGCACTTGCGCACGAAGGGTTCCGAACCATTATCTATACAACATTAGACAACGAGCAAAAAATCAGGTTTGTTGTATGGGAACGGGAGCTCCCCTCAAATCTTTATTTTATTGTTTTTAGTATTTGTTGTTTGTTATAACGGCAACAGAAATACATCATCTGTGAAAATTTCAACTCAGCTATCACGGTTCATGCGGCACAGCCTGGTGACAGACAGAGAGACGCACAGTGGAGTCTTAGTAATAGGGTTCCGTTTTTTCCTTTGGGTACGGAACCCTAAAAACGCAAAATATTCAGACTCCATGATGCTGAATGTGAAAATTATTTTTTAGGCAGATGATGATTACTAGGTTGTGTTTCTAGGATATCATATTTCACTTACCCTTCTTCTATTATAACTTTAGGTGGTGTGAGATGTCGCGTGCGAATGTGCTTCGGGTCTGCAATGTCAGCCACTGTTAGGGTTACCGTCGGGTTGTTGGTCCCTGGCTTTGGGTACCTCACGCTTCTGATCTCCGGGTATGTCTGGGTAAAGAGAACGAACGTTTTATTTTATAATAATTAGAAAGTTTAGCTCACTTTTATCTAAATTGCCACGAAATGTCTTAAGAATTTTACTGTCAGGACTATTAATATAAATGAATTGTGTTAAATGAATGACTGATAGTTACCTAAACGTGTTAAATGTTAATTTTCATAAAATGAAATGTATCTCAACTGAATTTCAGTTACGGTGGCCAACTTCAATGAAGACCAGCCAAGAACGCAGGAGATATTATAGTTCACAAGAGTGTGCGCAAACACAAGTGCATCACTCCGTCTTCACACACTCTCACAGTCCGAAGGAAGGGCAATCCGATACGATATTTAGAATTCCTAATGGACAAATCCAATAATATTTTGCTCGATCTCGGAATCGAACCCTGAACCCCAGAGATAGCAGCCTCGCTTGCGATCACGATATCGGCTCTTATAAGACTAAGGGGTCCTACCTACTAAAGTATAATGTGCTGGCGGCATAGGCCGACATCATACTGTGCAGGAGTAAAAAAAAAGAAAACCGCCTTCAAAAACTAAAAAGTGATAAATAACTTTAGCACACAACACACATTACTTTACTTTCGGAAGTCGGTGGTGGTGGCCTTGTTTGTTGTTTTGTATTGCCATCGACTTCCGAAAGTAAAGTAATGTGTGTTCTGTGCTAGTTTTAGTTTTTCAAGGCGGTTTCCTTTTTATTTCAAAACTTTTTATTTTTCGCTTTTTAATATTGCCTAACATTCAAATCCGTTAAGAAACGGCGACACACTTAAAAGAGATTGTAAGTCCTCCAAAGATTGAAGAAACTAAAATGTCGTCTAAGAATTTTTTTAGGGATATTGTTGATTTTCTCAAAAAGGGCTAGATCGATTTTGGTAAAATTCATATAGGACCATTTCGGCACAAACACACACACAAAAAAAAAAATTGCAGTTCCGTCTATATATGACAGAGTTATGCTCTAAAAAAAATTAAAAAAAAAATAAAAAAATTGAAGTCGGTTAAAAACAAAAACACATTACTTAGAGGCAAAGAAAATTGATCTTCTTTCTTTACATTAATAAAACCTAAAATCAATTCTATAAACAGACACATAACATTCAAATTACCTTAGAAGGATCGTCAGTGTCCAGGGCTGCTCCGTACCAGGGGTACTTCTGTTCATGCACCAGGCTATCGTTGAAGGTCGCATAGAGCACCATGTGGCCGTCTGCTGACATCCATAGCGCAGTTCTAGAGCCCAGGATTTCTTCTATAACAAATAATTAAGTTTTAAATCATTGATACCTATCACAGCAAGTTTTCTTAGAGCTTTCTGCGAGTATTTCTTCTTTTTGCCAAATTTGGTCTTAAGTGGAAGTACCCCAACCCGCCTTGGATAAACGTGATGTTCAATGCTTATGGCTAAGAGGGGTTCATCATCATGTCAACCTTTATACGCCCACTGCTGGGCATAGGTCTCCCCCAAGGGGGGTTCAGTCGTAATCACCATGCTTAGCCGATGCATGTTGGGGATCGCAGTAGCTGTTATGGTACTCAGTAGGACGCTGCTGCCCATCCTCTTGTCAATATCCCTCTGTCGCCTTCTTCGACACCCATGGGTAGAAATGGGGTGGTGCTGTTCGCGGCATTTGGCATTCTGCCACACGGCTAAGAGGGGTTCATGGCTAAGTAAAAGTCGAACGGATGGATACGTCATGGTTAAACTACGCTTACCGCGGTTGGCGCGTGGATGGGCAAGCATCGATTTCATCCCGAGACTCCTTCGTGCTTCGGAAAGTACGTCAAGCCGTTGGTCCCGCATATAATCGTAGATCTTTGACAATCGTTATGGGTATTCAGAAGCTAGAAAGTCTGACAACTACTTTTACCAAGGGGTATCGTGTTACTCAGTAACTGGGTTGTGGAGTTCAGACAGTCTATCTATGTAAAACACTGGTATTTAATTGCATCCTGTCTGACTTAAAGCCGACAAAAACATATGCCCGCCACACTATTCCCAAATCACTGCAACTTCTGAAAGCCAGAATCAACAGTGACAACCACTAGAAAAGCGTCGAGGCAATGCAGCTCGACGAGTCACGGAGAAACATTACAACTGTCTTGGATCTCGCAACGAAAACCCTAAAATACTTGGGAAAAGTCTACGTAGAGTTACTTATATAGTTTAATGGTCAGTAGTCCGTTCCGTCCGAGAGGGTCCGTTCAGACATACCAGCTCTGAGAGCATCAGTCGGCGCTCTTCTTTTCACACAGACCGGCGCGCTTCCGAGCGAGCGTGGAAGAGTATGTCATCAGAGGCAGCCGGTCGGCTCCTCTTATTATTTCACACCAAGCGCGTTTGGTTTGGTCTCAAGCATTCACAATAATAAAAGAAGTGACACGTAAAAATAAACCTTATTACAATGATTCAAAACTCTGTTTTAAACGTGATAAAAAACTACTCTCCTCTCCGAGCCTGAAGGTATTTAACGCCAATGTGATGTGTCTTTGCAACTTTTTGTAAGCCAGAATGTAAAACCGAATCAACCAAACCGACCAGAACGAACCGAAACTGAATAATTTCTTCAGGACTCGTCGAGATTCATTGCCTCGACGTTTTCTGGTGGTCGCCACTTTTCATTCTTGCTTACAGGAGTGTCAGTGGTCTGAGAATATTGTGGATTGTCCCATTTTAAAAGCCAGAATCAACAGTGACGACCGCCAAAAAAGCACCGAGGTAATGAAGCCCGGCGAGACCTGGAGAAACGTTACAACTTTCTTGAATCCCGCAACTTGAAGTAATTAGCGAAGAACAGCGGAGGAGTAAGAAAAAACGTATTTTCTACTTACACAACAACAGTTATTACAGTGTTGTTCATTCAGTTCCCTTCAAAATGGATGAACAACAGTTATTACAGTGTTGTTCAGTCAGTTCCCTTCAAAATGGATGAGTTAAATGGTGGCGATCCGTGCGTCATGTTCATAAACGAGCGCCGTCGGTTGAGACTGGCCATTTGTTTATTATGATAATATTTTTGTCTAGACCCCTTTTAACGTACACGACTTGTAACATTGTTCTAACGTAGATTCAACATGAATGATGAAACCTAAAGTTGTTATAGATAAATAATTTTAAAAGAGTGTTCATGGAGTTTCTTGCTTGTTCTCTTCCATAGAAGCCTGCTGATTGGAGCATCAACTTTCTGATTGATTCTTTGACAATTCAAAAGTACCTGTAAATGGTTTATTTGAAATAAATGGTTTTGAGTTTTGGTTTGTCAGTCCAGTAATTATTTTGCATTATCCAGCATTTTGGGTCGAGGCAATGCTTACGATAATAATCTAACTAATCAAATGAACGTGTCAGCAAGCCGCGACGTTACGAAGCGATGTATCGTTTCTACGTCAGTGCGTGCCGCAGCGTGCCAATGTGGCTCATGTCATGTACAGGGTGATTTATATTTAGTAGCAAATAGATCGCTTTGATGAACAGCTATATTGATATTGCCTTCCACATATTTGCTTTTCATGCGTGTTTATATCATGTCAGGGTCATGTGATACTATGGTGTTAGGTGGTTGGTTGGCGTATAAAACAGTAGAAGCTTCGCAGGATAAATTCCTGCGAAGCTTCTACTGTTTTATACGGAGTTAAAAATTCAGTATCTTACACTCATTATACACTCATAACACAACAACACAAGACCGATAGAACAATGTCTGATAAAATACTTATACATAGTTAGAGTTTTATTATTATTATTCTAAAAATTACGCCGCTGTTGACTTACGTCAACGGTGGAACTGAAGCTCATTTCAGACTATGCTGTAATATACTAGCTTGTAGCATATAGTTCATAGCACAACTATATCTCTCACCATACATTTATTTAGAACACATTTTCACTTTGCTATAGGTACTATATATTATGCGTGTTCTAAATAAATGTATGGTGAGCGATATGGCTGTGCTATGACTATGAACTATATGCTTTAAGCTACATATTATATTATAGCGTAGTCTGAAATGAGCTTGATGCTTTAACAGTTAGTATGTGTTATCAGAAAGTTTGGCAATTGATAAAGCGTGATCTCCGTTTGAGGTTTATTGAACGACTTGGGTTTTGTACAGAAGTCGAGAGAACTTAGAATTAAACTTACAAACTACGTAATTCATTGTCTAAGATTAAAGATGTATAATGTATGAGCTATATAAAGTCATGGTGGCCCATTGTTAAGGCGCCCGCCTATCATGCACGAGATTGTGGGTTCGCAACTGGGCACGAGCAAGTACAGTCAGCAACGAAATTCGATTGACACTTCAGATTTTTAAATCATAATTCTTGAGTAGAAGGAAATACGGAGAGGGTAGAAAATCAAGATAAAATAAACTCTCGACTATGACCTGTAAATTACAGGTCATAGTTAAGAGTGTAAAGTATTACTTGAATCGTATTTTGTTTCTGTGTCTTTTTAGAGGATATGAAAATGTTATAATGTTAATCTACTTTTGTTGCTGACCGTACCAGTGTGACTTTTTCAAATTCATTTGTACATTCTAACCTTATTTTGGACATCACTGAGGATGACTGATAGTCAAGAAGAATATGAAGAAGAAGATTAGACAGACGTTGAACTGTTCAAAAGTTCAAACTGCCATATTATTTCAACATTCAGTATATCTTCATCTAATAATAACGCACAGATGTGGTGCAACGGGTCGCAGTCTCTCCTCGCAGTCATTGACATTAATTACTTTAGCCTACACTGTTATTATGATATTGCACTTCTAGCTTTTGCCCGCACTTCATCAGATTTCTTACTACATATTTTTTTTGTTGATAATCTTTACATAGTATAAAACAAAGTCGTGTCGCACCGATTGTGTACGCTTAGATCTTTTAAAGTACACAACAGATTTTAATGCGGTTTCTAACCGATTTCATAAAGGAGGAGGTTATCAATTCGGATGTTTGTATTCTTTTATATATGTTCGGGCATAACTCCGTCATATATAGACGCATTTGAAAAATTCATTTTTTGTTCGAAAGGGGTTTATGCCGAAATGGTCCCATATAAATTTTATCGACTTTTTGAAAAAATCATCAAAATCCCAAAAATACATAATGATGTTTTAGTTTCTTCAGTCTTTGGAGGTCTTCCAATCTCTGATATAACTGTGTCGCCATTTTGTAATGGATTTGTATGTTAAGGAATACTAATAAGTAAAATAAAGATATTTTTTTGTTAAAAAATGTTTTTTCATCAATTGATAAAATGATTCAAGAGAAAGGTTCACACATTATAGTTTGATATTGTTTTGTGTGACACCACATTAGTTTCTACATTGTAGTCGTACGAGGCCAGGGGGAGAGGGAAGGGGGTCGCTAGTAACGTATAACGTATTCAAGGATAACGTAGTTTCTCATTACCGATAGAATTTTCAGAATCCAGCCAGTAGGTAGTTCTAGAGATTAGCACATTCAAGCAAATTCAAATTTATAATATAAGTAGACGCATAAGTGGTATTTTCTAAATGTTAATCCATACTCCATACTACACTTACCTAGTATTATAAATGCGACAGTAATTCTGTCTGTTACGTTTTCACGATGAAACGGTTGAACCGATATTGATGAAATTTGGCATGAATACAGGTGTTCCAGAAAGGGGGTACCCATCCGAAGGTAGGTCAATGTACTCGTGAAATTGAACAATATTCAACAGAAAAAAAAATCGAAAATAGAAATTTTAGATTCCAGTCTCTATACAAAATTTAGACGGCGGGTTCAAATTTTCTATGAAGAGTCCCAATTTTTTTTTTATTTCGATTTATTTTCAGTCTAGCTTGAACCCTGGGAAAAGACATAGGCTACTTCTTAATCCGCGATTTGGTTGGCATCCGCGATAACCGACATTCACGCGAACGAAGTCGCGAGCAAGAGCTAGTAGCAAATAATTAACATAAAAAAAAATGTTTGAATTTTCTGTTTCGTCGGGTGCGTTTACAAACATTGAAACTCTCACACACACAAACAGCCAGACCCGGAAAACTATCTGTAGGCCTTACAAATATTTGTTCTGTGCGGGAATCGAACTTGCGACACGCAGAGCAGCAGTCAATCGTTCAAACACTGCGCCATCCCTGTCGTCAAAAATTCCGGTTTAACGATTTAACTGTTTTGGATCCCGCAACGAAATCAACAAAGCTTTACATGCTTAATGTGAAATAACAATAACGTTATACCACAGTAAAGATATCTACAGTATTCTATCTCCATACTAACGGTCGAAACGCGAGTCATATACAGGGTAATGGAAAAAATACCCAAAACCACTTAATCCTGACTTCGTATCATCACCCTGAACAACATTTTGTTCTACGACTTTTCAAAATTTTTAAACATTTTTTCATACAATAAATATATACACGCTTTATATTTTGCATTTATCTCTTGCACAGGATAACCGACAAAGTTGGGCAAATCAACTGTGCCTGTACATTAGCCTACTTACTACCTACATCATATTCGCTATCATATGGGTGCGCGCTCGCGTGTATAGGTACGTAAATTTTACAGACTTCAAATAAACGAAAACAAATTGTTTTTGGCTACATTACTTAGTTGAGCTAAAAGTCGTAGAACAAAATGTTGTTCAGGGTGATGATACGAAGTATAGGTTAAGAGGTTTGGGTATTTTTTCAATTTCCCTGTATACCTACCTACACGGCTCGAGCTAGTATACACTTTAGTCTGCAAGCAGTCTCGAATGCGTCGCAGTGATGAACGGACGGTGTGATGGTTTGGAAGTGGTAAGCGTGCGATTTGTTCAAATATTTATTTATTTATTTATTTACACTTCATGCACAAAGGTACAAAGGCGGACTTAATGCCTTAGGCATTCTCTACCAGTCAACCCAGGGTGGTGAAGAGATAACACGGCAGGTGCATATAAAAGATATAACAAAATAGGTAAAGTACATAAACAAAACTATATAACTAATAAAATATATATGTTTAAATAAATATATTTATGTAAATATATATATTTGTGTTTTTTTGTGTCTTATTTGTGTATTCATTAAATAAGTACAAATACTTACTTAATATGGCAAAGAACAATTATAAACTTTCCCAAAAATATTCTTAATTAAACTTTTTATCCGAATGCAGATTTTTTATATTGAAACTAACAATATGGCTTTTCGTACGTCTCAGTCGAGACCGAAAAAAATATTAAACACAACATGTATTTTTAATGAAAGGAAAATAAAATTCGATGTAAATAAAATAGGAAGTAATTCATTTACAACGAATTTCATTTTTTTAAATAAAATACATGTAATAGTTACAATCACAAAATAAGGAAAAAACTCAAGCAGGTTGATGAAATTAAAATACTGACGGGCAGCCCTCCCGCGTGTTGAAGTGCCGCGCTACTGTAGGTAATTTATTTTAAGGACAGGATCGAGTCACAATACTGTTAGATATCTTTACCGTGGTTATACTGGTATTTATCTAATGTTGTAAGGAATGGAGTGTAGTTAGGTTATTGTCCAAAGTTTTGTCTTAATAAGTGAGAAACCTCTTCAGGTAAAGTTACAGTGTTTTCGCTTGGAAACGCCAAGTCAATTATTTATGTAAATGCTCCTTTTTGGTGTAAACTTATCTCTAAGTTACTTTCTAGAAGTTTGTGCGTTTACGTTTTGTGTTAGTACTTTTATTGAGCGGAGAAAACTTTATTGTAGACTTTGTAGACTAGCTGATGACCGCGACTTTGTCTGCGTGATTGTCGGTTACCAGCGGGGTATTATACTTTTTTTCTACATACCTACTATTTTTTTTCTAAAATAATAGTGGCCTAAGTAACTCCTTATAACATCTGAGCTATCGAATCAGTCCAGTCCTTTAAGTTTTTACTAAATGCATCTATACTTAATATTATAAAGCTAAAGAGTTTGTTTGTTTGGTTGAACGCGCTAATCTCAGGATCTACTGGTTCGAATTGAAAAATTATTTTTGTGTTGGGTAGTCCATTTGTCGAGGAAGGCTATAGGCCCATGCAAAGCCGGGTCGGTCGCTAGTGAAAGTATTTACGGTACTTACTCTTATATTAAAAGATCTTTTTTAAAATGTTGTCTGTCTCTGTGTTTGTTCTGGCTAATCTCTGAAACGGCTAGTCCAATTTTGACGGGACTTTCACTGGCAGCTGATATTTAAAGAGCAACATAAACAAGCATACTTTTATTTTATAAAAAGAATTTGGAATCTGCTTATATAATAACCCCGCAGATATTCAATATTCACGCAGACAAAATCGCGGGCAAAAGCTATACAAATCAAACCTCAGTCCTCTACTAAAAGCTCACACGCGGAAGGTATCACAGGACAAATTATATTACGCCAAAATATATTGCCGTGCCTATGGTACATTCCCTACATAGGTAGGTAGGTAGGTACATTCCAACTCGCTCTCATTATACCAGAGTGTTCTCTTACACTGAGTATGTAAAAGAATACGCCAGTTCCTTCATTATACTAAACATGCTATAAAGTTAAAACATACAGTGTACGGTTAGCAAAAAAGGTTGCATTGTTCACGCCTTAATACTCGCGTAAATGTAAAGGCGTATAATTTCACACGGCCATGTTTTTTACAACGCTACCTCTCGTTAGAACTATACAGAGATGTGGTAGCGTCAGCGTAAAAAGTTCCACTTGAATGGGCCGGTGTTTGCTTAAAACGAACGTAGCGTCAGTAGAAAGTTAATTAATATTTGGACTTTTGTTTATAGCGATGGCCTTTGGTCAATTTAAATGTTGATTAGAAAATGAATGAATTATTTATCATGGTCTTTAAATGAAAATATTGTGTACGAGAAATCATACATTATTTTGTAAAAAGAATATTTTTGTTTATTAAGAAGGACTTGACAGTTCGCCTGTGGGCTGTCAGAACGAAATATTATGAGAATTTAATTATCCAATTTAAGAAATATAAGAAAAATTGTGTATCAATAGTAAATACAACCTGTCTCGGGCGGTCGTTACTATACCTACCACCCAATCGTATTAAATTTGTTAAAAAGCTTCCATATTTAAATTCAACGTAGGTAGGTACTTGCATGCATGAATTTTGTTAAATTAATAAACCATTTCCATGAGTTTGCCGACCGTACTCGGGTTTTGTGGAAAGGTCAGAGTCAGAAGCACTGTTTACTTTGCTCGCTACATGGTGGGTGTATACTGTACACAAATATAGCGAAAAAGGTCTTTAGAGACTATATTTAGATGAGGAAGTAGATGTAGTTATCAATATAAATGGTACATTCTAAAACTTTACTTAATTATAATGAATAAGTACTGTGTATTTCCTAAGTGATATCTAAAACTAATTATACTGAACGCAAAACAATTATAGTTATTTTTTGTGGAACAATTGTTTAGTTGGCACCATTAACTAAATTCACAAAAAAATAAATTCACAACGCAAACATTAATAAAACGACTTTATTTTAGCTCTAAAAACCCGATTAAATTAACGTACCTACTTTTGAATAAAATGCGCGTTTAGTAAAAGTCTGTAGATTATTTTTTATCCGAAATCTGATAGAAAATCTGAACCTAATAAAGAAGAATATATACCTAGTGTTAGATGTGTTGGTGTTTCTAGCTACTATAGACTACAATACTATTCCATGCAACAAAAAAAAACATAATAAAAAAGAAAAAATGTTTTTTATTTCGGATAAATTACATCCATAGTGGATTAGTAAGCAAGAATCTTATAAATATGTTAGTAAACCTGAATACTTTGTCACAAGATGACCTCCTAATAATGTCACAGAGCAATCAAAAGCATTGAGGACCAACAAATGAATATTCATTTATTCAAATAAATAAAATAAAGGGGTATGTTTGCAATATCAAAATAACAGCTTTTTACTAAATGCATATGAAAGTACATACAGTAATAATATCGAAAATCTATTTTTAAAATTTTTGAGCGTCTGTCTTTCTGTCTGTCTGTTTCTTCGGCTAAACTCTGAAACTGCTGGACCGATCATGACGGGAGTTTCACTGGCAGATGGCTGATATTATAAGGAGTAACTTAGGCTACTTCTATTTTAGAAAAGTTAGGTTCTCGCCCAAAAAAATACGCCGCTGATAACCGCCAATCACTCGGACAAAGTCGCCGGTATCAGCTAGTAGATAATAAGATTATTTGTGAAGATTTTATTAAATTACACACTACATATATTCAATTAACCTTTAAATACACACACTAACGCAATAATTTCTCCATTTAAGTGCTATTATAACATTATCTGTGGCAGCCATGTTTATTTTACCCCAGTAAGCAGGCCTACCCTACATAGATTGTAGGGGAACTATAAATATTATTTATCAGAGGGACGCTTTGTATAAATAGAGTGGAAAATGTGTCTATGGTAGCAAAGGGTTGGGTACTAGTGTAAAGTACTGCGATTTTATTCGCATCCTTGGGAATCTACTTAATGTATCAAAATATGTATAAAGAATTCCGTTTCTAACATCTGAATACGTTGAGTTGTTTATGTAGTAACTAGTTTTCGCCCATGACTTCGTCCGCTTGAATATGTTTGTAAATTATAGCCTATAACATGTAGTAGTACATGATGTGCTTACCTGTAAGAGTAAATAATAATAAATAAATAATAATATTTGGGGACATTTCACACATGGCCATCTGACCCCAAACTAGGGAGACCCTGTACTATGGGTGTCACACAGCTGATATACATACACAAATACATTTTTAAACACAAGTGCTCATCACACAAATATTTACCCTGGGCGGGAATCGAACCCGCAACACGCTGCACAGCAGTCGATCGCTAAACCACTGCGCCAACCGTGTCGTCTTTAGAGATTGGTACACTAGTCTATAAGCATATTAGATGTATCTCATATACATATTTGTATTTAAAGTGTATTCGATTGTTGGTGAGCCAAATAAAAAAATAAAATAATAAACCTTTCTAGATAATTCCTCTTTCTATTGGTGAAGATCCGTACAGTAGATTCTGAGATTAGCCCGCACGGACAATTCTTACCGCAGTGGGGATTCTAATCTATTACATAAAAGGCAAAAGTGATTGACTGATGCATGTATCAACGCACAGGCTAAACCCTTAAGGCTAGAAAATTGAAATTTCGTATACGTATTCCTCATATGACGAAGGCATCCACTAAGGAAGGATTTTTCAAAATTCAACCCCAAGGGGGTGAAATAGGGAATAAAAGTTTGTATGAAACTTTTTATATTCCTTGGATATATTTGCATAGGTAGGGTAGGGTAGGGTTTGTATAGGTAGGGTAGGTAGGTAGGTAGATAGGGACAGGACAACGTCTGTAGGGGGGGGGGGTCTGTTATACTAGTTTTTTTATAACGAAATATGCCTATAGCACTCGGGATAACGTAGCTCCCTATCAAAGAAAGAATTTACAGAATTAGACTAGTCTACGGAGATTAGCCTAAACAAACACAAACTCAATTTCAATTTATAATAATACCTACTCGTATGTACTTATGATAGTGATACACACCTACGATACTCCATACAAACGAAAAGATTTGATTACCTACACTGCTATCAAAATAACAGACTGTACAAATACGTGCGTGTGTGCGTGTCTACGCGCCGCGAGAACTAAAATCAGTTTCGAGAGCACGTTCGACGCGGGAAGAGGCGAGGAACAGTGTTTCGGAGGAGGCGGGGCGAATCGCTACTATTTGGTAGTACTTATACTGTGGTGATGGTGATTAAAGGCTCTCCCACACAGATGCGTTAATATCGGATGCGTTATTACGATATTTGTTTTCAGTACATTTTGTACTAGGACGGCGACGAAGTTACACACTGCTGCGATAATAACGACGCAATAGATGTAGGACGTATGCGTTCCTCCGTCCTGCGATATTCCGATTTGAGTCGTAATAAATAAATAAATAAATAAACATTCATCCATCCACCCATCTACTCATTCATCCATCTGTCCACCCATCCATACATCTACGAAATCTTGCGCATTTATTATACCTAGTAGTAGAATAGGAAGTAGGATTACATAAGACAAGTAATACCGCTAAAATTAAATCAACTCCAGCACTGTACTCAAGTCTAATGTCAAGTCCCATAAAATCCGTACCTCACTTCATTCAAAGTCTTTCGATTAAAAAGTTTAAGGTTTTCGTCATTAAGGTGCGCGCTCACGAGACGTCTTGACGACATTCCGGAGATAAGATAAGTCGCGAAGACATCTGCCGAATAAATTGTTACGGGGAACACGCGGTGATGGTTCTGTTCGTTTGAAAAGATTTATGTTGAATGGAGTATCTTGATTTATATGAAATATAAAAAAAAATAAGCTATCTTAATTCGACTCTGTGTTGTTTTTGTCTGTTTGTTACGCTATTTCTCCGGCAATTTTGAAAATTCTTTTATTTAAGGATCGGGCATGCCTTAGTTGTGGTCCTATTTAATTTCATGAAAATTAGGAAATTACTTAAAATTTTAATTTTCACCCACTACATGACACGATATCTTTGGCAATTGTGGATTGATTTCCATAATTATTTTTTAGCGTTGCCGTTTCTTATTGGATTTTGCTATCTTAAATGAACATGGTTCTGACAAAACGTGACAACCCACAATCTCTGAATACATTAATCAAGACACTAATTAATTATGTCAATGTGTAACATTACTATCTAGCAATAACAGTTCAAGTATGTTCATTGAACAGATGTAAAATTAATCAGCGTCGAATATCCAAAATACAGTTACTTGTAAAAATGGAAAAAGTTTGGACGTGGGGTGCAATTTGGTCGTAGGTACTAAACCGAGATATTCTATAAGCAGGAGTTTTCTAACTAAAAGATAAAAATCAAATCAAATCATTTATTTGCTGGAATAAATGATTTGATTTGATCTTTTAGTTAAAGATGCATTTATTTGCATAAACATTATAGATATGTACAAATGGATGGAAACGAGTTTAATATTGTGGGTTTAACATGTTTTGCCTTGTTCGGCGTACAAAATAGTAAAGTTACACTAGCAAGGTTTCATAAAAAACAGTAACATAAAAATAATATTTTTAACCGACTTCAAAAAAGGTTACGCTATAGGTATATTTGACAATTGTGGACGTAGCTATTCCAGGGGGCCCAGTCCGCTATTTTTATAATTTCGTCATTCCCACACGATCCCATTGTCATTTTCCTAAAAGTTCGTAATCTGCTTAATTCATAATGGTCGATCATTGGTCGGTCGAATTAAAAGCAATGACTGCACAATGACGTTATAATGGTAAGTCACTGATCAAAGGAACTGTCAAAATTTTAACAGATTACAGCCTAAGTCAGTCATTCAGTTGTCATTTTGTATGAGATTACCATTCTATATCATTTCTTTCAATGGCGTGTCAGTGGTTGACCATTGGAAAGTCATAATGACGCCATTATATTAGTACATTACCAAAATTGTCAAAATCAACAATTATGAAATCAATGATAGACCATTCTGACACTATTGTAATAGCAGACTTAAGCCCCAGGTGGTCTGGTTGTTAGTGTATATGAATTAATATGTTTGAACACGCAACTACAATACAGTATAGATTCCTAATGTAGGGCAACGTTACTAAAAAACCATTACACACTATACGAATGTTTGTGTAGTTTTTGTAACATAAAAATAACTTACAGTACCTAAACTCCCGAAGGAATTCGAAAACTTTCCGCATTTTGAAGTCTTTTCACAAAAAAAGTAAGCGAACCCTTTTCGGCGTGTTCGGGAAAAATAACTATGAAATTGTCGACAAGTCAGGGAATTTAGTGAGGACATACCATTGAGGGCAGAGCAGCCAGGCCCTTCTTTTCTATACATTTTCATGTTTAATTTTCCGGATGGATGCTTGAGCCGAAATATTTTGGCGTAACTGTCCTGTGACGTTGGAGACAAAGGCTGGTTTTTAGGATGGTTTAAATCCTCGTGGTTAGGACAAAAGACTGTAGACTGTACTGTAGAAGACTGCTTGTATATACAATTACTGATTTCTTAAAAAAGGTTAGTACCTGTACTTCATTAATAGCACTAGCACTTTCCCTGTTCTCGTTTTTCGCTCGCGTTATTTTCTAAGTTATTCCAAAATTTTTGAAGAATAAATATAACTAAATGTAAGCCTCCCCCAGAGATCGTCAACTATTCCGGCAGTGGAGTAGTAAACGGCAATAGGCGGTGTAACTAAAAAGTAGAAAGTATTTCGGAATCAGTAGTTATGGAGATTACATGCTGACAAGATTACTGGTCCTGCTCCACAGCCAGTTTAGGGAATTTCCAAATTGGAAGAAGAGGATGTTTCCTACCCCTTTTTCTATTGACATGAGTAACCAGTATCGTTATTAGTATACATAGATATTTTTAAATTATTTACTTATCACACTTCATATGATAAAAAACTAAAACCCGACCACAACAAAAAGTGATCTAAAAAGTACGAAACAAGAAAATATTTCACACAGAAATCAAGACATATGTACAAAATGGTCAAGGTAAAGCCGTGGTTGCATGCCTGTATCCCATATGGGTGCGATGAATATGAATTATAAATGGCATGCAACCACGGCTTTACCTTGACCATTTTGTACCTATGTCTTGATTTCTGTGTGAAATATTTTCTTGTTTCGTACTTTTTAGATCACTTTTTGTTGTGGTCGGGTTTTAGTTTTTAAACTTTATTTTTTTATTTAATCCATTTTGGAGTATAAATACCAGTAGTAGTTTTTTTTTTTTTCATTTGTGACAAGTCACAGCTAAGTATTATATATTTAACAGGTACTAGTGAACCCCTTTCCAATGATACCAAACACGGTATGCTTGTCTTCATAATTTTTTTTTATCTTGGTTTTTTTGTCCGCCAGAGGGCGCCACATTAGATTCGGGGACACGTCATATAGCCTATATCCAGCGGACGGTCAAAACGCTTCTAACGATACCTCATTTGTTCAGTTCTGATAAGTAGTTTAGGACCTATGAGCGAACAGATGAACATGCATACATACATACATACATACATAGCCTGTCAAAATCATAACCCTCCTTTGGCTTTGCCGTAGTCGGGTAAAAATAATATACATTGGAAACCTTAGTTTTGTATAATTTAGCAGCATTATTTCAATTTTGTAAATGTCAATACCATGGAGCCATTTACTAAGTATATTAATACTATCTATATGTTTGACAAAAATTAACATGGCGGTTGGGAGTATTGTCATGCTCGCTCAAATGTCTTGCTGATGGTGGTACGTGTGTTGGATCATTCGGCTTCCTTCAAAATGGTTGAGCTGAATGGTGCTGATTCACGCGTCATGTTCGTGAACGGGCGCTGTCAGTAGAGATTGGTCAGCTCTCATCTGCCATGGACTTTATCTTGCTTCTTTTTTGTGTTTTGTATTGTTAGATTACCTTCATAGTTTTCACATATAGAAGCAACAAGAATTATGTAACCAGACTGTAAAAAACTTGATTTAAAAGAGTGTCCGTGGAGTTTCTTGCTCGTTCTTCTCCATAGAGACCTACCTACGTTTTGGAAGGAGCAACTAGCTTCAACTCTCTGACTAACTGACCGACTCCTTGACAATTCAAAAGTGCTTGTACATGGTTTAATTGAAATACATGCTTTGACTTTGATTAGAGCGTACAAACCAACTCTTCAGCATTATAATATATAACCCTTTACATTATAATATTTAATATAGGTAAGTACATTACATTTGAAGGAATCTTTATAACATTCAAAAACACATTTCACTAAGTCCAGCCATCGTTTAGATATCCGTGTTTAACTCCAACAAGCTAGAATCAAACATAGCAGAAAAGTTTCATTTATCTGACCAGAATGTCAAGGTTTACGTGTGCCTAGGTCAATTAGTGTCGTCGTATTCCGGCCGGCTGAGAATAGGAGTCTACATCTCTTTTAGACGGTTCTGCTGTGTATCTTGGTTAGTTTGTGAGATATTAGATTTCATTCTACACTTAAACTTCAATGTTTGGGATCGCCTTCGAAATAAGTACGATAGTGGACTGTAGATTTAAACGTAGTCATAATGGCTTTACATACAATATATATACTGATCACAAATAATAATAACGCTAGAAGAGAGTTTGTCTTAGACCGTTGGTTTGGTTGAATACTCTTTTTTTTATTATTAAATCGGGAGTACAGTTATGCCAATATCTTGTTATGTGTATGATTAAACTGAAGGTAATATACTGGTGTAATTTTACATGGAATTTATGAATGGCTTTTCGTCCACGTAAATGACAATTACCGCGGATGCGGACGAAGTCAAAGAAAACTAGCCCTTGTTCTTTCTTGGGGTTCAAGCTTAGTCAATTTCATCAAAATCGGTTTAGTAGTTTAACAGCGTAACAAACAATCAAACAAATCAACTTTTTCGCATTTATAATAATTATACTAGCCTTTGTAGACGAGAATGTCCGTTATCACGAATGTATTGTATTTTAAAAGGTCATGTTTGGTCATTAGGTACCTATACCTATTTGCTTTGATGTTGGTCATGGATGGAAAGAAGAATTTTCTTTCGTGAAGTGTCATTATTGTAAAATGAAGGATCGTTCACGGAATCTGTATTGGCGGCTTTTTTTGAAAATTTATAGAACGTTTAGGTAATTGAATTTAGATAGCTTTTGTTCTAAATCCAACAACAATTGAAATATTTATACCTAAACAGTGGTAATTACTACCACAAAAAATATTTTGAAAATAATAATCGTTTATTTACCAGAATAATATCGATTTAAAAAATCGAAATGTAATCGATATTATTCCGATTAAATGACCGGGAAATCTTGGAAAAATCGTTTACATACATACAAAAAGATACCTACGTAACCTGCTTGTTATGAAGTCGTTAACAATAACACTACCACCTATTGATACAATACCATCTAAAAGATCTTCCACAAAGACCCCTAAAAACCCGAAACCACAAGACGTTCTAATTTTACACCCCCAAGGGAGGGGGATGAACGACCATTTTATTCTGTTAGGTAGCTTGTAAACGAGCGCCCACCTTTATCTTAATGAGAGCTTGCACTCGGCTCATTTGCGTGCCAGTTGTCGGATTGTGCCAGAATGCCAGTTGCCAGCTCACCCCCATTCCTTGGCGGGTGCCAGGTTGCCACTAGAGTTGAGCTTGGAGGGGTGAAACGTGTTTTATTCGGAATTTCGGCAGTTATTCCTGGTCGGAATGAAGCCGTGTTCGGATTTGGAATTACTGAAATGGTAGGCATAAGGTACTATAAATTGAGTCGTTGTCAGACATCTTGCGCTGAATGTCGATGTGAAATTTGAATATTTCGAAAACAGGTATGAAGATAGGGGTGAGCTATAGTCACTATGCTTTGTGAATTGGTGATAGCTCAATGACAAGAGTGTGTATGTATCTTTAAAGCCCTTTATAAATCCATACTTCCAAGCTTCATACTATATCTTATATTATATATTGATATTATAAATGTGAAAGTAACTCTGTCTGTAACGCTTTCGCCGATGAAACGGAAGATAACTTAGCTTAACCCGGGGGAAGGACAGGGGCTACTTTTTAATTCGCGACTTTGCCTGCATTCGCGATAACCGACATTCACGCGGACGAAGTCGCGGCCAAAAACTAGTTGGAAACAAAATACGCCTACATTTTCTTTAAAGATAATAATACCTTACTAACTGCCACACTCAGAGACGTCACTTAATAATAATGAATCATTAACTTTAATTGACCAACGTAAATTGGAACGCTGTCAGTCAAAAACATTATTGTTGACATGTGCCAAGTTATGTTGGACAATTAAAGTTATCTAATGATTCATTATTATTAAGTGACGTCTCTGAGTGTGGCAGTCAGTGCTGTAATTATAATGTAAAAAGCACGCGTACGTAATACGATGTATTATGAACTAAAAAGCATTACAATAGGAACCACGTGTGTGGTGAAAACAGCATGTGGCAATCTTAGGTAAAAGTTTTGATTGTTTTATTTCTAAATATTTAGTGAAGAAATAAACTAAGTTGGTTAGCGAATAAATATGCTTTTACATGACATAATGTACTATTAATAAAAGAGCTCCTTTTTTCACTCACATATAAATTATATCCATTACGTACAAGTTCAATAATTAATAACTTGGGAACCTTAATTTATAAGTCTCGAAAGAAGCGAAAAACTTACAAGTTCAGAAACTTGCTAGACCCATAACTCACAAAGTTGGTCCACTGCGTGCAGTTTGTAAAACGAACGAGCAGTCGACATGCAGTGTGGGGAAGCATCGATAAATGATGCAGAAACTTATGCTTTGAGAGAGCGAAAATGACGATAATATTTCGAAACCATAACTTATTTTGGTATTAGGCTGTGAAGAAGATGGATGAAAAAAGATCGCATGTAGCGGAGATGAGAATGTTGAGATGGATGTGTGGAGTGATCAGAATGGATAAGGTGAGAGGAAGTTTGTTGGTATGGGCATGTGAAGAGAAGGGATGAAACGCATGTGACCAAAAGAGTTACGAATATTAATTTGGATGGATGGAGAGGGAGAGGAAGGCCAAAGAAAAGATGGATGGATTGTGTGAAGAATGATATGAATGAAAAGAGAGTCAGTGAAAGCATGACGTTGGACAGGACGGAATGGAAGAAGAAAACATGTTGCGCCGACCCCAAGTAACATGGGATAAAGGCAGGAAGAAGAAGTTATCAGTTTATGTAAATGCAACTACAAGATTGCTAAAGCTCAGTAGTAGAGCGATTGACTGTACTTCGTGTCGCAGTTTCAATTTCTTCGTTGAACATTCAACCTTATTACTTTCTAGTTACTGAATAGATTCAAGTTTAGTACACCGTAAAACATTAACCTAAGTATTAGTCAGTTTGGATGATGATTAGTGAATAGGTTACTTCTAGGCAAGCGTGCTCTATCTTAGACCGCATCATCACTTCCCATTAGGTGAGATAGTGGTCAAACGTATGCCTATTAAATGAATTAAATGATAAAAAAAAGACAGGCGGTTGTTTTTCGATCGAAGATCATATTTTCAGGATTTATAGAATGCAAAAAATGCGACAAAAAAAGAGAGAATCAACAAAATCTGATGCCAGGCAAGAATTTCCCAAAAAATATTTAAACTGGCTAAGTGCGAGTCGGACTCGCGCGCAAAGTGTTCCGTACAACATTAGACATCGAGCAAAAAAACCGCAAAAAACACGTTTGTTGTATGGGTTAATTCTGAAAAATATTTATCATCCCTTAATTATTTATTTTATTCTGTTTTAGTATTTGTTGATAATTATAGCGGCAACAGAAATACATGAAACTACTGTGAAAATTTTAACTGTCTATCACGGTTCATGGGGGGGGGGGGGGGGTAATAGGTTTCCGTTTTTACCCTTTGGGTACGGAACCCTAATAATCGTTTAGCTCCTAAACAACAAATAAACGCAGAACATACAATTGATTGTTTTGGAATGCGTATGGAGAGAGGCTTCTAAATTTTTCTTTTTTACCTACATTCTTATTTGGGTTTGGTAGAAGTAATCATTTGGTACCCGTGATACAAGAGAAGTTTTAAGTCTAGGAGGTTGGTAGTAAGAAAAAACAATCTTCTAAAGTCATGATCGGTGTTACAGATTATTAGCTAGAGCATGACCACCCGTGAAGCATACCCTATCCATCAAAAAAAGAATTTTCAAAATATACAAAAAAAAGAACAACATACAGACGAATTGAGAACCTCCTTCTTTTTGAAGTCGGTTGAAAATCGCAATATGACTCCCAGAGTCATGTCGACCATCAAATGAATATGGAGCCGTGTGTAATAATTCTAAATTCTAGGATAGTTTTACAGCGATAAAACTACCCTACTCTCAATAATGAAAGTAGTAAAAGGCAAATAGGCAAATACGCTGAAAAATCATTCTACAATGCTAAAAAAAATCACCATTAAACAAAAACCAACAGCTTACAACGAATCTTTCCCAAGTAGGTACTACAAATATTGGCCAAATATTATCACCAACATGAAACTACCGTCATATCAATAAAAATAACATTTATCGGAGCACGTTCGACTAGATACCCTCAAAATTGAATTTCCTCAAGGAACAAAACGACAAGTGTTTCCACCGAAACTTTATTAGAATTACAATATTGAACTGAATGAGCGGCCGCCATATTGAAACAGCGAATTGTCGATAAATATCGAATTTCATGGGCGTACAGTATTCAAGAAGTGGTTTCATTTTACATTGATATTGGAAATTGTAAGTTCTGAATGCTGATTGGCAGAGTTGGGTTAACTATAATTTGATAAAGCAAGTATTATGATTTTCCTTCAAACAGGCCCTGGCACGTTTTAAGGTAAGTAACCACTAGAGCGTGTATTTGTAATACAACATCGTGCCGCCCTAGTATTACCTCACGATATTTCATCGAAAAGTGAAAAAGGATGAAAGAAAATAGCAAGAAAGAAAGGAAGAAAGAAAGGATGAAAGAAAGAAAAAAAGAAAGGATGAAAGAAAGAAAAAAAGAAAGGATGAAAGAAAGAAAGAAAGGATGAAAGAAAGAAAGAAAGAAAGGAAGAAAGAAAGGAATGTCACAGGTAAATGCTCACTTGCCTTTAGCATTGTGACAACCACAGCGTCGAGCATTGGCAGGAATGTTATATTACATGGAAATCCATACTTATACATAGTAGATAGTACATACGGTACGGTACTTCATCCATACTAATATTATAAATGTGAAAGTTATACTGTTTGTTCACTTTCACGATGAAACGGCTTAGCCGATTTTGATGAATATTAGTACAAAAATAGCCTGAACTCGGTGGAAGAACATAGGCTACTTTTCAATTCGCGATAACTGACATGCACGCGGACGAAGTCGCGGGCAAAAGCTAGTACTTTTATAATTCGAGTTTTTATTTCATTGTATAATTCGTTGCAGCGTTAAATTACATTGTAATTATATGGGGTAACTCTATAGACGCCCAGAGAGCATTTATTGCTCAAAAAAAATGTATTAGATCGATATTTAATCTTAAGTGGACGGATTCTTGTCGGCCAATATTTACGCAACAAAAATTGCTTACACTCCCGTCAATGTATATATTTGAAATTTGTAAATTTGTTAGAAACAATCAATCACTTTTTAATAAGGATGATAAAGCTCCATTTAGAAGGAAAGTGGTTCAAAAACCATTTCTCATCCCAAAAAATCGTCTTAAATTATGCGATAGAAACTGTTGTACTATGGCAGTTAAAATATATAATAAACTACCTGTAGATATAAGAAACCTATCACATTTAGAATTCAACAAGACTCTCTTTAATTGGCTTTGTGATAAATGTTTCTATACAATTGAAGAGTTTATGAAACTAAAACATTAATAAATACAGGTGATAATAAATTAACTAGAACAGTTTTATTATTATATTGCAATGTAAAACTGCATGACGTTATTTAAATATAGGTCCCTAATAAACTGATATTATTTTGATCATTGCAGTAACAGTTTTAAATTATTATTTGAATTAATTTCTTATTTTTAATTTGCTATTGATTAATTCTAGAACCTATTTTAAATGTTATACGTACAGTCTTAATTGATATGAGTGGGTACTTACAATATATAATATACTTTAATATATTTTAAATATTTACAATTTTAAATGTTATGAATTTACAATTACAATTATTATTACAATTATTACCTATAAACTATTACAATTATTATAAATAAATTTGAAATATTGAAGTAACTATTGCAATTATAAATTATTAGGTATTGACTTGATCTTACGTGAGGACTCGACGTGTAATTACATGACCTAGATTTAATAAACTTAGATATTGTTAAAGAAGTTTTAAATTACATATATACTTATTATAATTCTAAAATGTCAATGTTCTAAATTATTATTTTATTTTTTGACTGAACATTTGCATGACCTAAAGGTCGAATATAGCGTAACAAACAAATTGTATAACACCTAATGTACATCCTATATTCTAGCAAATAAAGGTATCATTCATTCATTGAAATGCTCAAGAAAATATTCTAGTGTATATTTTATACACGCGAAGTCGCGGGCAAGAGCTAGTAATCAACATAAGTCTCAAATCGCCCCCCCATTTTGAGCAGGCATGGTATCAATGCTCGTGTCTGCTGTGTATGAGAAGAGCCCTATGCTCTGCAGTGGGACAATGATGGGGTGGTATTAATAATCTTATTTTTTTAATAGTCTTATATAATACATTATTTCGTAGAGGTAGACACGGTTTCAAAAATAGAACATAATGGATTTGTTAATTATGTTCACCACGAGGGCGACAAGCGGTATATGAGTTTTACAAATTATTCTTTGATGACGGTGTTCACCTGCCTAAACGTATAATTAAAATAGTACTAGCTGACCCCACAGACGTTGTCCTGTCCCTATCTACCTATCCTACATACCCTACATGCCCTACATGCCCTACCTACCCTAACTACCCTACATACCCTACTTACTCTACTTACCCTACCTACCCTACCTAGCCTACATACCCTACCTACCCTACATACCCTTCCTAGCCTACATACCCTACCTACTCTAACGAATAATAATAATAATATGTGGGGACATTTTCACACACGGCCCTACCCTACATACCCTAATACCCTAAATACCCTACATACCCTAATTACCTAACTACCCTACCTACCCTACATACCCTACACTAAAAAAATAAGCACCAACCCTATACCCTATAATAAAATTTTAAAACATATATTAAAAGTACACTCTGTAGACAAGCATATTACAGTTTAGAGGATTATATCTTTACTTAATTTATACTTAGTTACATTACATTTAATTCTTGCTATGGTTCACACACTAGTTTATAGTTTATTGAAATGTATGGAGTGGTTGTCTACTTTTATAATAATTGTAAATAACAATATGTGAACACTATGTATTTATGTATACAACTTAGCTGTCATTCTTTATCTTGTAATACTTTGTACATACTTCAATTTAGTGTTTTTATGCGAGGTCTACCGTATTCACGTATAGTAATATAACTGTAAACTGTAAACGCAAAATATTGTATGTACATATTTATTTTTAAAAGAGTATGGAGTTTCTTGCCCATTCTTCTCCATAAGAAACTACCTTTTGGAATGGGCAACTTTAATCAACTTTTTTTTTTTTATATGACGTTCAAAAGTGCCTTTTAATGTTAATGGTCTAATTGAAATAAATGATTTGACTTTGACTTTGACTAATTGCGCCAATCCTCCAAAAATTGAAATAACCAATACGTCATCTATGTATAATTTTTTGGTCATCAATGTATTTTTTTTTTGTTGATTTTGTAATGTACCGCGCTACTTTCCTAGTCTTTTCCTTCATATTCTTCTTCTCCACACAGTAACAAACACAACAAAAAAGAATTAGCGAAATTGGTCCAGCCGTTCACGCGTGATGCCGTGACCAAGGGAAATAGAGATTAATTTTTAACCGACTTCAAAAAGGAGGAGGTTCTCAATTTTTTTATGTATCGTACATCGATTACTCCGAGATTTATGCTCCGATTTAGGTGATTCTTCTTTAGTTTGAGGTGGAATTGTTGCCATTTGGTCCCATAAAAATTTAACATTATTTAGCCCAGTAGTTTTCATTTTATGATCATTTTTTATTTTTTATATATTTATTTTTATGTTTGACCATGCATAACTTTTTTCAGTGTAGTTCGATTCCGATGTTTTTTTTTTAATTGATAGTGTATACCTCAAATTTGGTCCCATACAAATTTCAAGAAAATATTCCACTCCGAAGAGTTGAAAATTAAGGGATGACAGATTTTTTTAGTGTCGGCGTTTCGTAATTAATTTCTATGATGAAATGTAGGCACTAAAAAGGGAAAAAAATTTTTTTTTACTAAAAAGACAACCGCCTTCAAAAAGTATAAAATAACTTTCAATTCGCAAGTCGGTGGCAATACAAAACAACAAGCAAAACCAAAGCCGCCGACTTGCGAATTGAAAGTTATTTTATACTTTTTGAAGGCGGTTGTTTTTTTTTGTTACTTAATTATTTATTTGTTTATTTATTTATTTATATGATGATCATGATACAAAGCTACTTTTTCACCAAGTAAAATGGCATATGTTTCATAGTATGTACATTTCGATTACACGCGGATGAAATCGCGTGTAGAAGCTAGTCTTATATAAAAACTAATGAGATCCAATATTTATACAGTGTCTTGAAACCTAGTTTTTACCAAAATAACGAGAATTCGTACAACATTTCTCAATATTATTACAATAATAGATAGTTTCGAGTATTACTTGCGACCTTTTCCAATATCCAATATGAAAGAAAATACAGCAATAAAAGCTACTAGTTCTGTTTTGTTATAAACATAAAATACTAACCCCTGCCCGCGGTTTTGTCCGAATGGAAGGCAAATAAGAAGACTATGGTACCGCATGGAAGGTACCACAGTCTTCACTACATATTATGAAACAAAGTCTCCCGCCGCGTCAGTCTGTCTGTTTGTTCGCGATAAACTCAAAAACTCCTAAACGGATTTTCATGCGGTTTTCACTATTAGATGAAGTGATTTGAGAGAATTGGTTAAGATTTTGTGTAAATAGGTTGAAATATGGCGATACCCGTGTGAAGCCAGGGCAGTTCGCTAGTACCGTCATAATTCTCCCTACCGAATTTCGGTCACTTTGGTCAATCTCAATTAAGACTACGCGAGTATATTATTGTAGTGCGCAAGTGAAAACTTAAACACAAGTGCACTCTCTCTGAAGCCGAATCCTCTCTCCCCTCCCGCGAGACTGTCGTCCGACAGACTATTCACGACTAATTCACGTAACTAAAGAAGTGCTGTTGCAGTGCAGTTGCAGTTAAGTTTCGATCAAAACAACGCTTTTCGTATTCTCTACCGCAGTCAGACATGCTCGCGTCAAGTTCGCGTCACGCGAGCGCAATAACGGTATTCTACTGTTGCGCGTGTTTGGTGCGTGCTTCGGAACGCAACATGATCGGTATTCTACTATTCGTTTGACGTAAGAAAAAACACTAAAATCTGTACTGGGGTATTATTTTAATATTATAATAACGTCATATTTATTGAAATGTAATCGATTCTATTCGATTATTTAGTGAGTAATATTTTTTCTCTCATGTGGGTACATCATAAGTAAATTTGGTACAGTTTGGCTGTTGTACAGTTGACGTGCAGTTTACGCATAGCTTACGCGCAGTTCAAAGATTACAAGAATACCGTTTATCATTCAAACTTGAACTTAACTGCAACTGTACTACAACTTCATCAGCGCGTCATAAAATTACGTGAATTAGTCCACAGATAGGCCCGAGTTGGCGGCGCAGTGTTCCACGCGCGCCACTCGAGAGTGGGTGCGGCCGTTATGGGAATAGCCGCACGGGGAGGTGGGAACTGCTGAAGAACAGCGGGTTATGGCCTGTCGGGGGAGCGGTGAATGCTCATGCGAAGCCCGCACTCCCGGCCACCATAGGCAGAGGTGGAACACCGCGGTGGTTTTAGCCGGTAAGAGTCCGGCATGCCCCTCCGTCACCCCCCCGATGGAGGAAGTCCATGAGGATTTCCACCGCGCAAAAAAAAGGTTCACTCTTTCTGCCCTCATTCTCATAGTCTGATGGGACCGCAATTCGAACGGACCGGAGAGAGATCAGGCGCAAAACCAACGGCTTATACTTGCTTTCCAAGGCACCGAGGTGTTAAACTGCTAACTTCTAAATTCCGAGCTGGTACTGAGAAATTCCAAATGGAAAAACCCAAGAACACTAGATCCGAGGTAGAATTTGGATTCAGGTTTCCACGCTCACCAGTCGCGACTACGAGACAATCGAGGCACTCAAAAACAGATGAAGGTCAGATGGTTTCATCAAAGTTGTGAAGAAAAAAAAGACGAAGGAACCTACTTGTCCGAACAAGTGTGAGACCGAGCCACCTGCTGCGTCCTGCTGTTGCAGTGATTCAGATGTATGTGTGAACTTCAACTCTTCTGTGGTGAGAGTACTAGCTAAACATCTGTCGACCTTCACGAAGGAGGAATATTGGCCGAAAGGTGTTGTGCCCCGGCGCTTCCGAAAGCGGCTACCTGCTGACACTGCGAGATACTACCACAGTAGGAATATTAGTACCACCGTACAGTTATAAGCGTCACGCCCCGCCTCCCTCCGAAACACTGTTCCTCACCTCTTCCCGCGTCAAACGTGCGCGAGAAACTGCTTTTAGTTCAAGTGGCGCGTAGACACGCACATATACACACGTATTTGTACAGTCTGTTATTTTGGTAGTAGAGTAGGTAAATAAATCGTTTTGTTCACACCTACGACACTCCATACAAACAAAACGATTGACGACACGTAAAGTTGGCGTAGTGTCACTACTACGCCAACTTTACGTGTGAAATAGGACATTATATTTTTTTTTTACCGAAGTATTAGTTCATAATTATTTTGTTGATTTTGGTGTACTGTATTTCTATTAGCTGCCTGATTCTTATAAATAAATAAATAAGTATTATAGAAAATTAAACTCACAAAACATAGCCTTTATCACGCGGCAATAAAGTTGCTTTCTATCAGTGGAGGAAGTTTTGTAATTGAACCATTACTTACTTCCAGATATTATCTCTTACAAATAAAAATAAACGAACAAACTTTTTTCTTTATAATAATATTAGTATAGATGATAAAACTTCAATATTTGTATGGTCTGCAGCTTTTTGTTCTGGGTCTCGTGGATCGTGTATGAATGCGAGTTTTGTAGACGACACAGTTGGTGCCTTGCTTCAGCGATTGGCTAGTATAGATTGGTAGGTCGATTCTGTAAAATTCAAACAACAACTCGCATTTCACATCGCTATTCGCTCTCACTTCGCATAAGGTTCAAAATGACCTTGATATATTTGACACTTTGAATCGGGTTCGAGTGGGAAGTGAGCGTCGAAGTGACGGGGAAATTACCTTACAGAATGCCACTTCTACCGTCATCTCATACTTTATCTGTCAAAATCTCGCTGTCAATTTATTCAACTCGCTGACACGCTCGCAAGGGTGGCCTTAGTGTAAATTCGTATTATCAACCGAATTTTTAGAATGCCAATCAAGAAACTCACAGCGGATTCAGATTCGAAGTTTAGAATGAGGTCAGAATCACACCTCTGCGCTGCGTGTCGCAGGTTTGATTACAACATGGTAAAAATATTTGTATAGCCTTCAGGTAGTTGCTCCGGCTCTGGCTGTTTGTGTATGCGAGTTTAAACGTTTGTAAACGTACCCACGTTACAAGAAGAATTCATAGAGTGGGTCAATATATAAAAAAATGACCATAACTTTTTAATGGGTCAAGTCCACCATTCTATTCTCATACCACTGCAATTCCCGTAAGCCAGAATCAGCAGTAGCGACCACCAGAAAAGCGCCGAAGCAATCAAGCTCGTCGAGTCCCGGAGAAACAATAATAATTTACCCCATTTCCTAGTATAGGATCCGATGCTTCGCTTATTGTAAAAATATTCAAGAACCCCCGCATACCATACTTATCTTACGTCATTCCCCGTTCACAACGAGAAAATCGCGGGCAAAAAATTTAAATTGACTAGCAACACTGGTTTCACTGTTCCAAAAGACTACCAGATTTTCCTTTGTGCAAACAAACGGTTATGACATAAGCATTTATACGGATACGCCTTGCCAACCATGAAATTGAAGTGTCTGTTTGCTGTGAGAAAATATTTGAAAATTTTCGGGGACTTCATTCTTTGGCAGACGCGATAAAAGTTAGGGTAGGCGGATAGGCTCTGTTGTTTGTCGAGATTATGGTGAGGAGAAATGGCTGGTTTTGTTGACGGGACGAGTCGACAATTTAATTAAATGTTTGAGTCATGCTTTTGCTTCCTATAAGCCTCCAACGGTTTGTTACCAAAGGATTTTCAGTTATTTTGGTCACATTGCCCGCCAAGAACCAAATAACATTGAAAAGTTGATGGTGATGGGCAAGGTAGATCATAGGAAAAGACCTCACGGACGGTCATCTGACCGCCGGTCAGACCAAGTAACCGACCTCGCTAAACTCTCTGTTACGACCGTCCTGAGAGAAGCAGGGAACCGAACGAAGTGGAAAAGCGTCATATTTAAAGCCACGAAGGTCTTTCAGGGACATAACCTTCAGTAATGAAGACTGCGACTTGGAAGAAGAGAAGAGAGACCCCTACGATATCAAAGGGATGTTATAAGTTTAACGTATGTGTGGGTTTATCTGTGGCATCGCAGCTCCCAAACGGCTGAACCGATTTTGATACAAGTACTGAGTTTTTTTTGTTTGAAAGGTAACTCGATCGATTGTTGAACAAAATTAACAATCATAGACTGATTTTGAAATTTATTCCTTCCTAAAATCTTACTCATTACAAAACTAGGGAGACAAACCATCGAGCCGGTTATTACATTAGAAACTTTAACGTATTCAAAATACGGTTCGAAATTAATTAAACTATCAGGGTAATCCCGAAACAAAACACGCGTTATGAATGGAGCGACTGCCTGTCTGGCCTCCACAAACCCAGTTATGGGTAACAAACACCTTGACACAATACACCTTGACACAATACACCTTGTATTGTGTTACCCCGTAACACTGATTGTCAGACTCTGGCTTCTGACGTGGAAGCGTGCTGGGCCCATACCCATAACGACTTGCAAAGATCTATGAATAATAGATAGAATACAGTTTAAATAAAAAATATAGTAGAACACATACCTTCATACAGCCAATCTGGAACACCATTGTGGATGGTCCCTGGCACCCCTGACTCTGTCACTCGGTACCCCGTGGAAGACCGAGGGGCTGGTCTGTAGTATATGTCATAGTCTTTGACTGTGATAAGACCGTGACCCTTGGGTGTCCATGTGGCGAGGAGGAGTGACGGTCCTTCCGTGATGACACCGCCTCCAACCTCGTCGGGAAGCGGAGTTAGAGGGTAGGATTCGCTGAGGGCAAAAGAAAATTTTTGTTAGACATAAGGCACCGGTATTTTAGTTTATTTTCACAAAACGGCATGAAAAAAAAAAAATGTATTTATTTCAGTAAATCTTTACAAGTAAGTTGCCGGGGCTTCCCAGAAAGTAATCAAATGATACTTGTGTTGGGAAAGCCAAATGCCCCTGTGAGCTATCTTCGGCAGGAGACATCATGTGTGTCGCGAATCGGCGCCACTTGGAACTAATTAACAGTTTTATATAATGTTTAAGACAATTATTGTGATAGACTTTTCGCTTTGGAATGGAATCTTTCAACTCGTCATTTAGTTACGATCAGACTAAACAGGGCTTGTACAATAAAAAAAAAACATGTTTACTTTCAAAGTTTGTCTTGGACATCATTGACATATTAATAATATAATAATAATAATAATAATTCATTTATTTCAGAAAACTGGTTCCATAGACAATAAATAATAATAATAATTCATTACAACATTATCACATACAAATTATAAAAGTTAGAATTTAATTACAATCACAATAAATAGATGGGAAATTACACAATAAAAATTATAATATAATTATAATAATACAAAAAAAAAACCTTAATTTATCATTACAGTCGAAATTTAAACTCATTAATTATTTCCTACATCAATCTTTAATGCATGGTAGCTAATCTAAGCCTCACCCAACCAGTACAGTCGTCCAATGGTGGCTGATAGGACACTCGCACTTCCCACCCACAGCCCTCAGGATACTGTTGCGGCTACCGCACACTCTATTCATAAGAGAGACTGCTTTTTTGCGCATAATAGCATAAAAGTCATTAGCCCGCGCCTTGGCAAACATGTCTGACGCGCTGCAGCGCCACGGCAGCCTCAGAAGCATCCTGAAGGCATTGTTATATTGCACGCGTAGAGCGTTATAAGCTTTCTGCGTATTATGTAGGTAAGGAAAACATCTTAAGGCCTGGATTTATTAATGTAAGTTTGAAATCGCCATTCCATCTTAAGCAAGCGTGGTGATAATGCTCCCCTTCTGTGAATGAGAAAAGGCCTTTAACCTGAAGTGGGACATTAATATGTGATTCACGAAAATTGCAAAATAATACAGTTTTTTACTACGTTTAAAAAGTCTTATTATTGACAATATGTAGAACCGTAGCGTCATCATAATCATGTCAACCTTTGGACGCCCACAGCTGGGCTTAGGGGTCCCTCAGAGGGGGTTCAGCCGTAATTGTCATGCTTGGCCGATGCATGTTGGCGATCGCAGTAGGTGTTATAGTACTCAGAAGGACACATGTTGCCCACCCTCTGGTCAATACCTATCCCTCTGTCACCTTCGGCGATACCCACGTGCAGAAATGGGGTGGTGCTATTCAGCGCCACACGGCTAAACCGTAGCGTAGGCATAATAAAATATCCAACCTTTCTTCAACAATGATTTTTCCCTGATCTTTCACTAACTATTCAAACTGGATTATATTCAACGTCGTTACGCGACTTCGCCGCAAGGCAAGTTTGATAGAAACATCACCCGCTCCATTACTTTTTGAACTCAGCCCCGACTTCCGTCTGACGAGTACATGGATTTGAATGATGGAAAACGTCTTTAGGGTTCCGTACTGAAAGAGTTCTGAACGGAACCCTATTACTAATACTCCGCTATCTGCCTCTCCGTCGCCTGTCTTTTGAACCGTGATAGGTAGCACAATACATTAAATTTGACAGTGAGTGAGTATGTATTACAATGGCCGTAAACAACAAATACATACAAGAAACGTGTTTTATTGTATGTAGTGCTAAATACCGGCCGGTTTTTTACTTTGACTTTGAGCATTGTTGCTGAATTGATAATTCTGAAGCGTTGCATTTTCAAGCGTCAACGGTCCGTAGATGAACCTTTAATTTCATACTAAGACTACTCCGAGCCTTGGAAAGCACATTACGCTGTTAGCCTCGCTTATCATTTTCATGGAAAAAAAAAGACAATGATTTTCTTTTACACAAGTATAGGTTAAGTAAGTACAGCGGCCAGCACATCAAGCTACTACAATCTGTCAAATTTCTTTGATAGATTTTCAACTTTATTATAAAAGCCTAAGGTTCATATTTAATTGGGAAAATTTGACAGTTAGGTATGGCTTGATGTGTTGGCATCTGTACACAATTTACTGGGTCTTTTAACAAAAGCTGAAATTAAGAAAAACCTTTGTTCTCCATTTTTGATCTGTAAATGATCAGAAAGTACCAGGTTCACAGGTTCACAAAGAGGTTCGTTTCACTTGATATCATCCAAGACAAGTTTGATAGAAAACCTCGCCCGCTCCATTACTCCTTAAGCTTGGGTGGCGAACTTCCCTTGGAATATATGAATTTGAATGATGTAAAAATATTTGCTCCAGTTCAAGAATGCAGTATTGGAAATCTGCGTACTGTAGCTGGATTTTGTGCCGACTTTTTACATGCTCTGTAGCTTTAGGAAAATGTGTTAAACCAGGGATATGACACATAGAATCTTAGAAAGAGATCACTATACAAGTGATCGAAGCGATAACCCAGCTAGTTAACATGCATAAAAAAGATCCTTTTGTTTTGAAAATTACCAATATCATTACCATCATTTGCCTTGCCTTTTCTCAACTATGTGGTTGACTTCTGTGCTTCCAGTCTAACTGAATGCAGCTGAATACCAATGTTTTACATGTAGCGACTACCTATCTGACCTCCACAACGAAGTTATTGGGTAACACGATACAACTTGGGAAGACTTTCTGGCTTCTGACTGCTCATAATGGCTGTCAAAAATCTACGAATGACAACCAGGACCGCGTGCTTTCCGAGGCACGGATGGTTCTCGGTATTAAATGTATGGTCACCCATCACAGACCGACAGCGGCAAGCCCAGCTTAACCACCGATCGACTCTTCTAAATAAATCTTTAAAAGTACCAGACGCACAAGTACACGAAGAGCTTCAACACCACACCCGATCGATCCGTACTCTCTCTCTCCTAAATAAATTTTTAGAAGTACCAGGAGCACAAGTTCATGAGGAGTTCAAGTTCATGAGGCTTCAACAAACAAACTTGTGTCCAAGACATTAGTCACAAAGTCGGGTTTTCCCGCGCAATAGTCAAATATTTCTTTATTTTTTTAACAATAGGCCCAAGGGAAGTGGCTGAAAGCCGAACAAAAGCCTTGTTCCTTCGCCTTTGCGTCTCTTTCACTTTTTAAATATACATTACTCGGCCATGTTTTAACTTGGCATTGATTTTACGAAAAATGTTAAAGAAAATGGTAAGTAATCTTTGTGAATTAATGGATGAATGGAGATCCTTTTTCGTTGCCTTTTTAGTTAATAGTCCAGTCCATTACTAATTTCGGATTCACTTTCAGTAGGTACAATTAGCTGTATTTAAGTATTTTAAGGAATCAACTGTGCTAACGTAGATCGTTAGCACTGTTGACAGAAGCTGATGATTACTTTATTTTTAAAAAACGTAGCCCTACACTAAGAATTCCTTCTGTTCTGTGTAAAGCCAGACCTGGAACAAATACTTGTAGGAATATAAATATTGGTTTGTAACACGTGTCATCTAAATGTAATAAAATTTGTTCGCCTTCATTACTACTTTCTCACCCCCTGAAAGATGCACAGTGAATTAAAAGACATGAATATACTAATATGAAGGAACAATATATTGAAGGAAATAATAATTATGAAAAAGCCAGTATAATCCGTTCTACTCTCAAGGAACATGAAAATGAAAAATGCGAAAACATGAAACCAGACTTTAAAATATGAAGTGTGTTAACATACAAAATCTCTTACGATACACCTTCCTGCAAACTACATGATTTGTAGGTACCTATCCAGACAACCGAGTAAATAAATAATCACAATTTACAACCAACCTTATCTCCATCGCGTAGAGTAGAGAATTCCTATCTTGGATATTCAAGCGAAATACCTTAGTACGCTGAACGTAGTGTTAAAGGCCCGATTTATGAACATATTAGGTTTTATGCGTGCCTGGTACGTGCGATTACGGCTGCTGTACGTAGGTACAGCAGCCGTATTATATTTGTATGAATTTGCATATCAAGAAAATGGTGATTTAAAAAAAAAGGGCCATGTGCGAGTCGAACTTACACGAAGGGTTTCGTACCATCGTACATTATCGAACAAAAAACACATCGTTTAACCGTTTTTTTAACAGATGGAACAGCATTGCAGCTATGTGTTTTGATTATTTACACTTTAATTTGTATGTAGTATTGATTATCGATTTTTTGATGTCGAAAAAAGTGCAGTTTCTGATCAATACCCGCAATATAAAACCATTGTATTATTTTCAAAATATATAGGTATTTAGGATTACCTTATACTAGTATTACTTATTTTTCATAAAATTATTATTGAAGATTTATTCATTTGAAGCGAATACATTCGATCCCGATCGCGTACGATAGAATGTAACTATACTTATGGAGCATAACATTTTTTGTTTTATAAAATCTGATATACGTGCGGCATTCTAATATGCCTGTAAGAAGTCATAAATAAGATAATCCAATAAGATAAGGCAGTTTATATATTTAATTTATAACATATTTTAAAGTTACCTTTTACGTAATAGGGAATAATTACATTCTAAGGCAGCTGTCAAAAAACCAATAACCAAATGGACAGGGTATAGGTACTATTATATTGAATATTTAATAAAAAAAAAACTCTTAATAGAGTTTCATATCTAAAGGGATAGAAATGGATTCCCTTTAGATATGGAACACTAAAACTTAGGTACTGCTGAGGAGAACATGAGTGTTCATTGTTAATTATACTGTCCAGTGTTAGATTCCATTTCTTAAGAGCAAGACAACATTGTAAATAAATAAAACTTATGGTCTAAGATCCCAGAGCTGCCAGAACCACTTCATTTTAACATGTGAAATATTGTGATAGATACGAGGAATATACGAGTATAGTCAAGAAGGTTGGCGTACTTATTAGTTTTAATACTGAGCTTTTTTCAGGTATATTACGTTCAAGAGTAACGGTAGATGTTTCTATGTTACAGGGAAGTGGAACAATTAGGAATTTGATTATATCCCTAAAGGATTTGGTCAAATCACAGCAAATGCTACAATAACAACTCCGACTGGTCATTTCCCTGAAGTAAGTTGGTGATTTGATCAAAATCCCTAAACTGTTTCAGTGAAATGATGAAATAAACAAGTAAAGACTCGCGTAGCTCCAAAGTATTTGATCAAATAACTAATTTTCTACAGGGAAATGACCCTACGGAGTTGTTATTGTATCATTTGCCGTTACTTGACTAAATCCCTTGGGGATTTCATCAAATCTCTAATTGTGAAATATCTCTGCGACATATACGGATGTATGTTTTACAGGACATTATTGAAACCATTATTCGTAGATTCATCTAGCCCACTTTTGCTTGATGCCTTGTGTAGTTGTGACCTATTATTATATATCAGCCTATTGCCATCCACTGCTGAACGTAGGCCTCCCCCAGAGATCGCCTGCTATTCATTGGGGGGATTTGCCATAGTCACCACGCTTGGCAGGCGGGTTGGTGACCGCAGAGCTGAAATGCTTTCGCTGATAATGCTGCTGCCCACTATCAGGTTTGGCATTTAGAAGCATTCCAGCATAATTCATGGTTATACCGCCATGTATCGGTTTCCGGAGCCAAAACGGATGAGAAAGATGTTGCCTCCTCACATTCCGGCTACTATCCTTTAGTCGCCTTCTACGACACCCACAGGAAGAAATGGGTATGGCCTATTCTACAACCCGGGACCACACGGGGGTTATATAATCCGTAAAAATATATAATATAAAGGGACCTATTATTAATTTTTAATTATTCTACTAATTAAAAACGTTCAAAATCTTAGTGACTAACAATGGTATTATTATGTCAAAAATAAAAGTAATAAATAAATATACATGTTTTTGACAGGTTTAGACTGAGATTTAAATGCGAACTTTTCTAAAAATACAAATATAATAAAATGTCCAATGCAGAAAGTAACCTATTCTATTACATATACTCTTTAATCTATTACAAAAACAACATTACATTACGAAACAAACGATTACAACCCAATACCCAACAGAACTTTAGTAATTACCTCCGACAACACAATTCAAATCGATAAAAAACATTCTTTTACCAATCGACTAAAATCGGATACAAAAAGGCAATTCACAAAACACGAAACCGCGGGCTTTGAATATACCTTTAAAAAGCAGAAAAAAGTTTCTTTTGTTGGGCCACAATGGCGAAAAGGAACGACCAGACAGAGACCACAGATTAGATAGGTACAGAAAGTCGGTTCAATACAACGAGCGATAGCAGGCGCACGCACACAGACGGCAATATACGGAGATGGCAAACTGTTTCAAATGAATGTCAGTCATGAGCCGTGTGGTGCCGGCCGCAAATAGCACCACTCCATTTACCCGTGGGTGTCGTAGAAGGCGATAGAGGGATATTAACCAGAGGATGGGTAGCGGCATCCTTCTGAGAACCACAACACCTACTGCGATCACCAACATGCATCGGCCAAGCATGGTGATTATGAATGGGCTCCCCTTGGGACTTATGCCCAGTAGTTTAAAGGTTGACATGATGAAGATGATGGTGATGACGAGCGTGCCTTATGTGTGTGTGTGCATTTTCGATCGCTACAAGGCACTTGTCCCACCAGAGCTCCGGAGCTACAAACTAGAAACGAGTACGATAGCAGCGAGAAGCGAGTGTTATGTTCCGATAGCATTGTCGCTGTGCTTTAAGCAAGTCTGCGAGTGTGACGGGCGATGACTCGCACAAACAAATTGTCAATAGTAAAGGTTTACGTAAACGCGTTCAAATAGGTTAAACAAATCACACTATTCGCATCGTTGAGCGAGTTATTTCTTTGGTACTCGTAGCTCTTATCTGTGACAAAATTAGTGTGAACAGTGTAACAGTTCTACTAGTTTAAGAAATAAAAGGCTATGTAGAATTGTACGATTGAATTTAATAGCTCTCACAGAAAGATTTAAATGTGATGAGTATCAAAAACAGTAGTAAGAATTAAAATAAGCACTGACCTAAACGCACTTCGTTCAGGCAGAGATTTCCAGGTTAATAGGATCCACAGCCTGGCCGGCAAACAGGATCGGCCGAAGAGAAGACTGCCGCGATCGGCTCCTAGCTTTGCGGCGCGGATCTTATCAGTAAGACCCGCCCTGGGGGCAGCAGCACGCGACAGCACGACGGCACAACTCAGGACCGTTACCGACTTTTGATTGTGGACCGGTAGTCTTGCAGTTAGTAGACTGGTAGACTTTAGTAAGTTAAGAGAGATCTAGACTGACCCATTTGACAGGTTTCTTTTCTGACCGCTCTTCCGAAATTAATAAAAATCCAAGTATGAATTCTATTTCTAGAACGCCCGTATTGGTCTTCTAAAGCGGGGTATTATAGTACCGGCCAGACTCAATTATTGCAGACTGCCAGTTATTTTTATTTTATTAGTGCGAATAGGATTTTAAAGAACACCCGATACATCAGCGGGTGTCCACCCGTTTAGTATAAAATACAGCCATACACACTTACATAAACATCAGTTTGGAGGTTTTACGTTATTTTAGCCGTAAACTTATTAGAAGTAATATTCACAATCGTCAAGTTTGACAACTGTCATTGACAAACATGTCAAAGCAAAACATTATTTATTTTCCAGAATTATAAAAAGTGATTTAAAATATAATGTAATTAACAGACACACAGTGTAAAGAAAAAGGACGCAGACAAGACGAGCATAAAGATGTAAGTACATATATTCTATTTTTGCGTAATAAAAGATTACAAGGATCTATAAAAACAAGTACCTATTATAAAATGTAAACATCAATTGTGATAAATGATTTCATGCTTATAAAAAGTAAATATAGTATTGTGTTAAACAGAATACTATAACAGTAAGCTTCTTTTCATATCTTTTATTGACACGGAATGTTTTGATTTTTTCTTGAGCGAGAATATAGTCAATAGCTAGTCGCTTCCTAGTCTTCTATGGGACAGGTGCCAAATAATTTCAACGTTTACTTACCGATATCTAACCGGTATCTAAACCAAAGACAACTTCGATAATCGATTCAAAGTTTAAATCGAAGAGCCAATCTATTTGACAAACAATAAGTCTTTGTAGTCTTCAAGTTGTAGTGACAAACTAACCGACTATCAACCACTTCGGTACTTACGGGATTAATACATTAGAGTTGAGATTTGTAGGGATCGATACGGGATCGACTGTGGTTTGTGATGTTTTGTAGTTTAGAGAGAGTTATCTCTATGAATCTCTATTGGTTTTGGAATTAACTATTAAATACCAGGAGCAATACCATTTTTATAGCAAAACGAATGAAGGTCTACACCTAATCCTCTGTTATTAATCTCACAGTTGAGGTGACTGCCTGCTATTGTTACTAAGAGTGACACTAGCAGTGATTACTAGGTGACTAAGAGAAAATCCAGAAGCCAGGCAGCAGGGGCTTCAGTGTACCTACTTAACAACCTTACTGCGATCCCGAAGAAGCTTGCCAAGCGTGGGGATTATGGCAACCAATCTCCGCCCTCCCCTTGGGGAGGCCTTTATTGAAACAGTGGATGTCTTCCGGCTGATGCGGATGATGCAGCGATCCCAGGGTCCGGTAAAATGTAAATCTAGTTTAGCCACGACGAAATTCTCAGTTACCTACAAACGAAATGTAGGTGTACTCTTACCCATCCGAGTACTACAGGCTTAAAGGAACACCGAGGCAGAGGCGGTACATGCAGGAATCGACCAATTAATCATGTGCGGAGCGGGGACATGATGTAAAGATGTTCATGCAGGTCTCCTTACCACTCCGCTCGTCTCCGAATTTTTATCCACAGTGAAGTGTTACCCTAACGTTTCCTTGTTAGAATTGTTTTTTTCTATAAAACCGTCAAAATGAACAATAAACTTTTAGAAAATTCACAATTACCAGCCTAGCTTTTTCTTTCAAAATAAATCTTGCACCTAACACAACATATTGGAATGAATTTGTTACTCAGGCTATATCCAAAGGTCTTTTCCCCAATAGGGACTAAATTTTTCACGTTTTTCAATTGTTAGCCAATGCATAATGGCAGCTATTTGTAACCAGGGTTTCATAAAATGTGAAGAGATTTATTGGTTACAAGCAGATTCAATATTTTTTTTATTTTATTTTAAAAATCGGTTTTCAATATTGCTGCTAGGTTTGGCGAATGATTCGATGGGAATAGTGAAATAAGTTTTTATTTAATCCGCAGGATATTTTCGAATAAACGTCCGAAGTTTCGTCCAAGACTTTTTAAAATAAATTAAATTACTGAGACGTGGTGTCAAGGTTTTTTCTTTTCAGCCTATTGTCCCACTGCAGCGCAAGGGTCTCCCTTTCTCCTTTCCAACCCTTAAGGCGACGATATACGCCGGCGACCTTGAGCTATCAGAGAATCGTTACATGCGTTGCGTCCAAAACTCTCAAAGTTTAGTCGAAAAAATTCAAGAAAAGATAGTATTCTTTAAAAAAAAAGGTGTATATTAAAAGATAGATTATAAAATTATCTGTAAGATAGTAAAAGTTTCGTTTATATATTCCTGGTAGATTTTGTGTGATTATCAATGTTTAGTTTAACATATATTTTTTTCAAATAATTTACACTACACATTTTGACGTGATTGTCAGTTTAAAATCTGCAAAAGTCGCTTGTTAGCGCCTTAACACTTTGAGCGCCATGGGGGACCCCGTGTGACCGACGCTAGTGGAGGTTTTACCTTTAACGTTTTTGGCTCGGCAGTCAACGTATTGAAGAGCAAGGTTCTTATTAAGACTTAGATTATCCATCTCGTACGCAAAAAAACTCTTAAATACTTCGAGGACACGGTTGGTGCAGTAGCTGAGTAATTGGCTGTTTCACTGTGTCCCGGATTCGATTTCCGCACAGAACAAATATTTATATAGTTAGCCTACACTTAGTTGCTCCAGATCTGTTTGTTTGTGTGTGTGAGTTTAAGTGTTTGTTAACACATCACGATACATGAGACATTCTTAGGGGACAACGTTTCTTTTTTTATTAAAAATAAGTACATCTCCGCCAAAATTAGAATTCACTAAAGCACTGCTTTCCTTAATTGCTTTTAAACTAATAACTTTTGTTCGTATAGAAACCTACATTCTCTTTATCCCTTTATTCTCCAAAACTCGAGAACAGATGTTTCATTACATAATTCACAGACTTGTGCGAAACAAAATTCAAGAGAGAGCTCGCGAAGTCTTGAATTGATAATGTTTTTTGAAATATTAGAGTTTTTATAGCAGTAGGCGCGGAGAGCGAGAAGTTTTCTTAGAAACGCAGAGGAAACAAAGCGAAGTTACCAGCAGTGTTATTCTGTAAAAATCTCCTTCGATGAATTTAGGTGAAGTGAGTTTGAGGTGAGTCGTCAAGCCCTAGGTGGTGATGATAGCTCACTTCATGTTCACTGAAGCTACATTTTTAAATGTTTTTATTTGTCTGATGAAATATTAATACAGAGGCGTTACTAATTCTAAACTCGCCAAACTTTTACATTTGATGGAGAGAGGCGCTCTTTTACAATAACAATGAACCACCTTATGTTACCTACCTACATAGTAGATTGCTATGGTTTAAATGCAATGTATTTATTTCTGTTTTGCAATCCAGTATAATGTTTTTTAATTTCGTCATAAGTGAGCCTTTACTAATTTTTACATTTTCCCTCAATAAATCTATTTTGTTAAATACTTTAGGCACCAAATACTTAGTTGTACATTCTTAATTAATTTATGGATTTAGTTGAAATAATTAGAGAAATGGGTGGCTAAGTAAAAATCGTGCGAATCGATTGGTCAAGGTTAAGCTACGCTCACCGCGGTCGGTCTGTGGATCGGTAATCATCCATTTCATATCAAGTTCCCTCCCCCTAAAGCCTCCGTAGAGCCTCCGTAGCAGCCCTTCGTAGATCTTTAACAGTCGTTATGGGTAGACAACCAGTCTTACCAAGGGGTACCGTGTTACCCAGTGACTGGGTTGTGGAGGTCATGGGCAGTCGCTCCATGTTAAACACTGGTATTCAGCTGCATCCGGTTAGACTGGAAGCCGACCCCAACATAGTTGGGAAAAGACTAGGCAGATGATGATTTAGTTGAAATAATGATATAAGTCGTAAAATAAAAATAATATTTTTTTTTAAACTAACCCGCTTCAGGTCTCGATACTCGCATGCACACACACACACACAGACACACTAGAAAGAGAAAGAAAGAGAGCGCGCGGTGTGCGTATAATAATATGCCTGCTCATAGAAAGATACACTGAGAAAAAGAAACAGGCGTATTTAGAGGGTATGATGCAAAAATCTTACGTGACGTTACATTTTCTCTCTACCTTAAGCCGCGTAAAAGAGTTAAATATCTTTATATTTTTAGAACGAAACACCTTAACGCGGACGCAGTCGTGGAGACTTCTTAGAAATCCTTCCGCCCAGCCTTCTTCTTCTTTTTCCTGCCCTTATCCCATGTTACTTGGGGTCAGCGCAACATGTTTTCTTCTTCCATTCCGTCCTGCCCAACGTCATGCTTTCACTGACTCCCTTTTCATTCATATCATTCTTCACACAATCCACCCATATTTTCTTTGGCCTTCCTCTCCCTCTCCATTCATCCAAATTAATATTCATAGCTCTTTTGGTCACATGAGTTTCGTCTCTTCTCTTCACATTCCCATACCAAGACAAACGAATCCCTTTCAACTTTTCTGTCACTGGCGCCACTTTCAAACTTCCTCTAATATATTCATTTCTCACCTTATCCATTCGGGTAACTCCACACAACATTCTCATCTCTGCTATGTGCAATAATTTTTATCCATCTTCTTCACGGCCCAACATTCCGATCCATACAGTGCGACGGGTCTTATTCTTATCACGGACTTGTAGATTTTCCCCTTTAACTTGAGGGGCATCCGTGGGTGACAAGTTGTTCCAGTGACCTGTCACCATTTCAACCATCCTGCGTTGATCCGGTGCGTTACATCTCGGTCTACATCGCCATCCCCTTGGACCAGCGACCCGAGGTACCGAAAGTCGGAGCAGGTCGGTATGGGCGTTCCGTCTAAAGCCTATAGTTGTAAAAAACAGTTTTTAATCGGATTTTATCGTTGAAAGTTTTTTATCTGACTTTAAAAACAGCTTTTTTATTGGAGTCCAAATATATTGTTGTGTCCGAATTGTCAGCAAGTCGTCATCCCAGACAGCTCAAGCTTACCTCACCTCACAACTCACCGAAGGAGACTTTTACAGAATAGGCCGCCAGTACCTACTACATTAAAAATGAATAGGCTTGCGAACAGAAAACTGTACGCGTTTTGTAGTACTCTTAGAGGAATATATGAAAGTGATAAGTACCTAACTAAACTTTATTAATTTTTTAATGTCTTTATGTTTTTCTTTTTTTCTCTGCTTTATCTTTATTTACATATTATATAACAAAGTCGTTCCCGCTGTCTGTACGCCTAGATTTTTAAACAACGCGACGAATTTTAATGTAGTTATCATCAATAGATAGAGTAATTCAAGAGGAAGGGTTATGCGTATAGTTTGATCTACATTGCACCCAGGCGAAGCCGGGGCGGGTCACTAGTATGTTTTAAGTAAATATTGTGTCCGAAGATATTGTAATTGTTGTTAACCGTCGCAATTAAAGTAAAATAATAGCGTATTCCTGGAACGTATTAATCGATTCCATGGAACGTCTAGTGATTCAGGGTAGATTTGAAGGTACGAGACCGTATGGTCGATCACCAACCCGATTGGCAGACTCCATCAAATCTGACACCAAGATTTATGTATATGTCGTAATAAAATCGACTGTAATGATCAGGTGAACAGTTTGTGCTACCTGGTGGATCGTACCGTAGGTCGAGAGGTTCGCTCGAGACACTTGCTTGCGACTACTTTTTGTAGAACCAACTCAGGCGTACGCTCACCGCTGCATCGATTAGTTGACACCTACAATAGACAGTTTGGCTCAACTGTTATTATGATTCTCAGCAAGGATATATTTAAAAAAGAAATTGTTACTATTTTACTAAAGTCAAAGTCAAAGTCAAAGTCAAAGTATTTATTTGTGCGATTTCTGGTGATAACAGGTCTTACAGATTTTTACAGAAACTCAAAAATCTACCCTTTGGGCATACACAAAATAGCAATTTCAAATTTAACAATAATAATTTCATATAATGTTACAATATTAGACAATTATATCAATAAAATAAATTAAACAAACTCAAAACAATTCTACTAAATTCAAAATCTTTAGAAATTAATTACATTTTAAAATTAAAAATACAGGATCAATCACAAGGAATGTTGTCAGCAAGAAATTCGTCAATGGTATAGTAGCATTTGTCTATTAAAAAATTATTTAGGGTGCGTTTAAATTGGGTCACGTTTAAATCTTTTATGCTATTTGGTAGCTTATTAAAAATTTTTGGAGCCATGCATAGTATGCTCTTGTGCATAAGGGCTGTTTTTGATCTTCTAAGGCATAATTCATGTCGATATGTTGGTCTTATAGATCTATAACTTTGCTCTGAAGTTTTTTTAAATAACTCACCGTTCTTTTTCACGAACAATGCGATCTCGTAAATGTAAAGACAAGGCAGCGTTAGTATTTTGAGGGAAGTAAAATGTGATTTGCAACTATCTGTTGATTTAAGATTGCATATGGACCTAATGCACCTCTTTTGTGCTTTAAAGATATCATGCTTTTCACATGAATTTGCCCAGAAAATTACTCCGTAACGAAGTATAGAGTCTACATAGCCATAATACGCGGTTACGACAGCTGCCTGATTTACAATTTTTGCTAGTTTGTGAAGAGCAAAGGCAAACCTGCTTAATTTTTTAATTAGAACGTTTATATGTTCTTTCCACGTCAGTTTAGAGTCTATTGTTAATCCTAAAAACTTAATATGTCCTACATTTTCAATTATATTATTATTAAAAGATATATTAATGTCAGGGGTAGTAACTCTTTGTCGAAATTGCATAATTTTAGTTTTATTAAGATTTAATATCAAGTTGTTCTGGTCAAGCCAGTTACTTGATTGTTGTAATGCATCTTTAAGGTCACATTCATAATCTCTACGTTTATTATGTCTTATAATTAAAGTGCTATCATCGGCAAAAAGGACCATAGGAAAAGTGACGTTTTTCGGGAAGTCATTTATGTAGACTAAAAACAAAAGCGGGCCCAATACGCTGCCCTGTGGTACGCCAAATGTTATTTTACGATTTTCTGAAATTTATTTATATTCTTTTTTATCCTTTTTACAAATTCGTCTAACTTCCGTACACTGTGTTCTATTGTCAAGGTAAGACTTTATAAGAGCTTGTGCATTTCCCCTTATTCCGTAGGCACTTAGTTTATCTAACAAAATATTATGGTCAACTAGATCAAAAGCTTTCGTCATATCCATAAATATAACGCTGGTAGGAGTTCTTTGATCGATATCTGTCATAATAATATTTAGAAAGTCATAGATAGCCATATTTATGGAATTATTTTTCCTAAAACCTTTCTGTTCCTTTACTAAAATGTTGTGCTTGGTGAAAAAGGAATACATGCGATTATAAATAACTTTCTCAAATATTTTTGATATTACCGGTATGAGCGCAATAGGTCGGTAATTATTCATGTCAGTCTTGTCGTCTTTCTTAAATAAGGGCTTAACTATAGTCGGTTTTAGTTTATCGGGATAGATTCCAGAACAAATACTTAAATTAATTATATGACTAATGGGGTCCGATATCACTTTAGAAACGAATTTTAGTACTCTTGTTGAGATGTCATCATAACCTACGCTAACTTTATTTTTTAGGTCTTGTATAATCCGATACACTTCATTAGGCGTAGTCGGAGCCAGGAATATAGAGCTGTCGCATATGTTGGCAGTCGTACAGCTAGGAGACTTTGAAGCTTTAGAATGTAATTCTGCTTGATCTACGAAGTGGTTGTTAAATGCGTTCGCAATATCACTGGGGTTTGTTATTTTAGTTCCATTACTACGTATTTCTGTTATGTATTCGTGTGGAGGGCAATTTCTATTTTCATTAATAATTTTCCATGTGTCCTTGGATTTATTTGTTGATGTCATTATTTTATGGTTATTTTTTGCCTTTTGTGTCAATTTTATTATTTTCTTAAGTCTGCGTGAGTAATTTTTAAGTTTTGTTTGGTTAGAACTATTAGGTTTAAGCCTGAATTGCCAGAGAAGTTGTCGTTTATTTTTGCTACAACGTCTTATACCAGGTGTCAACCAATTTGGATTTCTTTTTGACTTAATGTTTTTACTAATTAAGGGGAAACATAAATTGTAGAAAAGCTGGAATATCTCCATAAAATTATTATATGATATGTTTGGGTCATCGGCTTGATAAATATCGCAAAAAGATAAAGAATTTAAGCATGATTCAAATTTAACAAGGTTATCGTGACTAGTCACGTGTTGTAATATTCCAACTATTCATTAAACAAGTTTTTTTTACTGGAATCTTTAGAAGTTGGGCTGTGTGATCTGACATGTTAAAATCCATTATTTGATGATTACATTTTCGGGGGAAATTATGCGCAAAATTATCTATGCATGTATTACTTTGTAATCTGGTGGGTTCATCTATTTGTAATTTTAAGTTATAGCTTAGTAAGTAATTTCTAAACTCCTGAGATAATCTATCTTTTTTTAAAATGTTAATGTTAAAGTCACCACATATTAAGACATTTTTGCGCCTTTTGTAGCAAATTTTTGGTAGGAGAATATTAAGTTTTGAGTAAAACGTGTCAAGATTACTCGATTTGGGTATCCTATAAATACAAATAATAATAACGTTATGCTGTATCAATTCAATTGCGCAACATTCAAAAGCGCCCTGAACTGAAAGTTTCTTGATTTCGTGAAGCTCTTTATATTGGTGGTCAGTTTTTATCAATATGCAAGCTCCTCCTCTTTTTATGTCTCTGGAGTAGCAGGCTGCTAATTTATAATTCGGTATATTGAGAAGATCTTCATATCCTGTTTCCATAAAGTGTTCAGTCACGCAAATAACGTCTATGCTGTTTTGAAGTTCATGTAGATGCAGTTGTAATTGATCTGATTTGTTAATCAACCCTGCGATGTTTTGATGCATTATTGTGAGATAATTATAGAAAAAAATGGTTCGATGTTTCTTCCGACGTGTCCTTTATGTCAGCGTCATTATTAGTCATTTGGATTTCACAAATAGTATTTTTAAGATTTATAAATATATTTTTCATACCTGCATCATTCAAGAGACCTTGACGACCCGAAAACATAGAGTGATCGTAAGATAAGTCAGCGTTTGAGTCTAATAAATAGGCATATTCATACGCAGTGTTATGCAGGTACAATAGATTATTAAACATTTCAATCCTTGAATTATATAGTGTCGTGTATTCGCCACATTTTCTGTAGGTCGGGAGGCATATAATAATATTGGTATGGCTTAGTTTGTCGATGGTTTCCTTAATATGGTAAATTAAATCGTGATAGTTCTTTGTACTTAAAAAAACATTTTCTCCAATTAATATGACACAATGGTCTTTGTTATTAAAACTACAAAGCTTATTTTCTATGCCAAGTAGAAGTTTTTCTATGCCACCATTTGGATAAGAGAAGTGACAGAAGTCATGATGCGCTCCCAAAGTATCTTCTATAATGTTACATAGTCCGTTTCTATTATTAGCACTTATTATACATAGTTTAGTTTTGATTAGTCTTGACTAATAATTAAGTAATGTTTACTTTTATTCAGTTTATTTTCTGTTCTTCGTAACAACTAGTACATCTGTTTGGTAATATGTGGATAACATTGTGAGTAGTGTATTTATTGCCTCTATTGTTAATTTCTAACCTAAATGTGCTTATTATTACACTGCTGTTTGTTGTCCCTTAGGAAATAAATAAATAAATAAAGATCCCTGTGGCAGAATGTGCTCGTCATGCAGCCCATAGAGACCGGTAGAAAAATATCGCGAAGGCTGCGATCTCCATGACCACTACCGCTTTGTCAATATAATAATAATAATAATAATAATAACCCCACCGTCGTATCTCTACGTTGTCGTCGTGGTGGGGCTTGCGCGCTTCAATGAACCTTAGGTGTGTGCCGGTATAGTTTCCTTTGCCCACATAGGTCTAGGGTGAGGAGCCAGACTAAGAGAGATACAATCCAAGCCAAGGTCGCACATGCCGAGGGCTGCATGGCTAGGGGAGAGGCCTAGTCGCTAGTGTGCCAACTCTGGATAATAGGGGACCTCCAGTTTTATTTACCCTTGCCGCAGTGAACGCAGGGCACTGCTGCGGTCGACGTCTTAAGTCCCTAGCTACTCGTGGGAATAACATGAATACTAGATCTAAAACAAAAAAACAAATTCAGGCTATGGTGCCTCAGATAAATGACGAAATTTCACAATTCTCTTCGTCATCTTCCTCTTCTCTATTTCCATCAATACCATCATCATCATCACAATCTTTCCGCGTCACTCCGACGCCATTATCATCAATCAGTATACAGTCAGCGGATGTTGTACAGGAGACAAATTTTGTCGACGATACTGTGCCCACCGCTAGAACTGCCACAACTCGTAGGAAATGGAGCACAGAAATGAATAAATTCATCCTACGCACATATCTTCATCTTACAAATATGGAAACAGACAAAAATGCATACCTTCCATCACTTCACACCAAGTTTTTAGAAAAATACCCGGCAATGCAAGCAAGCCGACAAAGGATAGGTGACCAGCGTAGAGCCATAGTTCAAAAGAAATTATTACCACAGGATACAATAGACCACATTTATGAGGAAGTCAGAGCCGAACTTCAAATACTTCATTCTCAAATACAGCAACACTCCACACAATCTAAAACCCCAACAAACACACAATCTGGCCAGCGCATGAAATGGACAAATGAATACAATGAAACACTAATTAGAATATATTATACTATTACACAACTAGAAACAAATAAAACAGGCTATAGAAAATATTTACTTGAGGAATTTCTAAATATTTATCCAGAATTAACATATATAAGAGAGCAAAGATTGTCGGATCAAGTGAGAGCTATTGTAAATAACAAATACATAAACACTAACAGATTAGAAGAAATAAAAAACCAGGTTGCAACAGAATTATCTAACAGAAACAGCAACACACAAAATATTGAATATGTAGACAACGATAATTTGAACACACAATCGCAGAATGACTTAGAGGAATCATATGAATATATTGAAACACTAAATACTCAACACACAAATATTCACATCTCTAACACATCGACAAACTTCACAACAAATATAGTCGTAAATAATAGCATAGATACTGACATCGCATCTCACACACTCATAAATACAGATGAAGACAATTTCTTGAACAACATAGATATTGATCTATCTCAACCTACGCAACATAACTCTGAAACTGCCCCAGAAATTAATCCAGATATAGAAACCACGTTTCAACAAGCCCAACAGTTTTTTTCTAATACACACCCCACTGATAGACCATATATCCCTAAGCAGAAGACCTCTAGAAAGTTATCTGCTATAGTTACATATATAAACACTGTCATTCTCCCTAAGTGCGTAAATGTGGACACCGATTTTACTACATTGCAGACGATAATTTATTGTGCAGCATGGTCAGCAGCTAAATGCAACGGAGCTAAAATGTCACACTTTACACAAAATGAAAAACGCCCCTATAAACAAAGAAAGCCAAAGTGGCAAATCAGATTAGAAAAGAAAATTGAAAATCTAAGAGCAAACATAGGTAGGCTGACACATTTTATTAAGGGTAGCAGAAGTCAAAAATTAATAACAGCTGTAGAAGCAATAAAGCTAAAATATCAACTACATGCACAACACGAAAACTCAAATACGCAAATAGAACACTTTTTAGACACTTTAGAACAAAAATTAAATGCAGCATCTAGCAGACTTAAGAGATATTTAACATGCACTAACCGAAAAGTACAAAACACTAAATTTACTAACAATGAAAGAGTATTTTATAGGAACCTTACATCTAGTAACAACGACACCACTAACCAGAACTTACAGACACCTTCCCCCGAAGCTTTACGAGAATTTTGGGCAAACATATGGGAAAATCCTGTACAACATAATGATCATGCAGACTGGGTCAACGAAGCGACACCAGAAACCCCAGAAATGGTGTTTGATTTCATACCGATAGACACATTTATAGACGTCCTCAAACGTACACACAACTGGAAAGCTCCTGGCACAGACAATATTCATAACTACTGGTATAAGAAATTCACTTATATTCAACCATATATACATAACCACTTAAACACATTCATTCAATCACCACATTTACTTCCAACATACTTATCACACGGAGTAACATACATGATACCTAAAGACTTGAATGATACCACCGACCCAGCCAAATATCGACCAATCACCTGCTTACAAACTCTTTATAAAATTCTAACAGCCTGTGTAAGTGAAGTAGTATACGAACATTTAACCAAACATAATATTCTTGCTGAACAACAAAAAGGATGCCGCAAAAATAGCCAAGGATGTAAGGAGCAACTGACTATTGACGCAATTACAATGAACAGTGCACTTAAATGGAAAAAAGATATTCATACAATGTTCATCGATTACCAAAAGGCCTATGATTCAGTTCCGCATAGCTGGTTGTTACATGTCTTAAATATATATAATATCCACCCAACACTCAGATTGTTTTTAGAAACTACTATGCAAAATTGGCAAACTGTACTTAAAATAAATCAAGCCTCCACGACTGTGGCAACAGTACCGATCCACATAAAACGTGGGATTTTTCATGGTTTTGCATGGCACTCAATCCACTCTCAAACCTACTAGATAAAACCAACACAGGATTCACTTTGACAAGCGATAACACACAATTCACCTTAACACATCTCATGTACATGGATGACATAAAATTATATGCAGCAGATAAACAATCACTTTTTCATTTAGCAGACACCACCCAACAGTTTTCTAATGACATTTGTATGCAATTCGGAGTAGATAAATGTAAAATTTTGTCAGTTGTAAAAGGTAAAGTCCAAAACAATAGTTACACACTCGGATCAGGTAAATCTATTGAGCCAATGGATGAATATAGTACATACAAATACCTAGGTTTTAAACAATCTAGACAAATACAACAAAAGATGACAAAACAAGAACTACTTAAAAAATTTAGATACCGCCTTAACCTAATCTTAAAAACCAACCTTAACTCAAGAAACACAATTAAAGCAATCAACACATTCGCAATACCCATTCTTACATACTCTTTCGGAATCATACGATGGTCAAAAACCGACATCAAAACCTTACAGCGTACTATCAATACACTCTTTACCAAACACAGGAAACACCATCCTAAATCATGCATACAAAGACTCACACTACCTCGTCAAGAAGGAGGAAGAGGATTGATAGACATATGTAACCTGCACAACAAACAGATACTCTCACTCAGATCTTACTTTCATAACAAATCAGAACATTCATCACTACACAAACATGTAACGGAAGCAGATAAAAAACATAAATATAATATAATACTTATAATACTTACTTAGTAAGTACCAAGACCTCGCCATAGAGATAAAAACCCAGTGGAAAGCACAAACAGTCCATATCGTCCCCATAGTACTCTCATCCACCGGTATTGTACCGAAGTCACTAACACAAAGCCTTAACACTCTACATATGCCAACTCACACACTTTACATGCTTCAAAAAGCCACTATACTCAACACCTGTCGCATAACCCGAAAGTTCCTGACTTCCTCTACTCTCTCATCCACATTTTCAATTTAAATTTCCCCTTACATACTTGGCTCCGGCCCGTGTGTAAGGTCTTCGACTCTCTTTTATGAGAAGCAAAACAAAGAATCGAAAATAATAATAATAATAATAATAATATGTGGGGACATTTCACACACGGCCATCTGACCCCAAACTAGGGAGACCCTGTACTATGGGTGTCAGACAGCTGATATACATACACAAATATATTTTAAATACATACATATATAGATAAACAACACCCAGACACAAGGCAAACACAAGTGCTCATCACACAAATATTTACCCTGGGCGGGAATCGAACCCGCAACACGCTGCGCAGCAGTCGATCGCTCAGCCACTGCGCCAACCGTGTCGTCGTCAATATAGTGAACGACTAAAGACCGATCCGATCACTATCAGTATCACCGTATCATTCGTCGTACTGTATAGTATCACCATAATTATCATTCATCGTACTGTATCAAGCTCCGTATCTAGTTAAAGTCGCCTTTATTTTACTCCGCATCGTTCCTGCCGTAACCTCAAGAAAAAGTATCGGCAAATCGTGCCGCATGGATCCGCATCTTCTTTGATGATCGAACAAAAACCAACTCGAAATGGAATGGGCCGTCTCGCGCTGTGTTTCAGAGCGGTGTATCAGGACTGCGTATCATAACTCGTCCGGATGGGCGATTATGCTACGCGTCAGCGATACGGATACGGTGATCGTATCGGGCAAATGATCATTATGTGCATCCGCCCTTTCCGCGCTCCGCGACAGGCACATGGGCATGGTCACGTCACGGTCGACGTCAACGGTACTATTTTTGTTCCTGGTGTCAGAATGCGCTCTATACCAACCGAAAATGACATTTTCCGACCATCTCTAAATTTATGACTTTCTCGTGTCACCTAATTTATATTGTGCGGTAGGCTGCGTTTTCACCAGAGATGTGCATGTGTCTGTGCATGTGAAACTAACCAATTACTGCGCTAGTTTAGTACCAAGTTATGACAATGAAGCGATGTCATTGGTCATTATCACACACATCCCTCGCTACAAATCCTCGCACATCTCTGGTGGAAACGCAGCGTTTGTAATTTTTGAATTTCGAATCTTGTGTACCTACATAACTTACCCACACTTTTTTATTTGTAATTTCATTGCCTAAAAAATTTACAAACGAAAATCAACAACTCCCATTACGCGTCCCAACTCGAATTATCAACAACTACCCGCTGAACAAAAAGTGAGTCAACCAAAAAGACCAACAGCACAACAAATTAACGAGAGTTTTAAAAGCGACCTTCAACTTTTGTGAGCTCGTTAGCTCTTTGTTAATTTTGTTTAATAATTAATTATCATGCCACAATACTGAGACGTGGTGTACTGAATAATGGTTTCGTTAGGAATGGGATACACTATCGCGTTGGCGTTGTTGGGAACCACGGATTTGTGAATTGAGCATTGGATAACATGTAAGATAAGTTATTTTATTTAGCAAATATTACAGTTAACTGTACTGCAACTGTACTGCAACTGTACTGTACTGTAATAAGAAAACACTTTAGTTTCGGAAGTCGGTGGCTTTGTTCTGTTTGATGTTTTGTATTGCCACCGACTTCCGAAACTAAAGTGTTCTAGGCTAAAGTTATTTTTCACTTTTTAAATTTTGAATGCGGTTGTCTTTTTTGTTAAAAAGCTTTTTATTTATCGCTTTTTAGTACCTCCTTATCATCCAAATCCATTAAGAAACGCTAACACCGTCAAAACAGAGATTGAAAGTACAAGGTTGGAGAAACTTACATCATCATCCATGTGTTTTTTGGTTTCTGTAAATTTTTTTATAAAGTGCTAAATCAATTTCGATAAAATTTATGTGGGACCACCCCTGAGATATAACCTATCCATCAAAAAAAGAATTTTCAAAATCGCTTTTCTTTTTCCGGAGAAATCGCGTAACAACAATACAGACGAATTGAGAACCTAATTCTTTTTGAAGTCGGTTGAAAATGTACAAACTAAAATAGTTATTTATTCCTCAGATATCTGCCTCCTTTCGCGAGGATGTCATGTCTCTCTCCCCGCCCGCAGGAGACGCACTGGGCGCCTGAGAAGGGCGCCGAACGATCTGCGACCTCCTTGAGAGGTGGCCTGCGGGCGGCAGACTAGGGGTGTCCGTCGTATTGAGCAGATAAACCCGAGTTCACCTCATGATGGAGAAAGTCAAAGAGGATGTCCAGACCAAATAAAAAGATAAATATTATTATCTGACTAAAGAAAAAACACTCCTAGATTTTTGGTACCGAACGCCTTTGATTTTCCCTTTGAAAAAATATGTGGGAGCTTGAAATTCAGCAAGCTGATCTTCAGACCAAAAGCTGCCACCTATAGTGTGCCCAGATCTTTACTAGCGGTACCCAAAATAATTTAACTTTATACGATTTAACGAGGACCAGTCATGCATAAATAATAGCTTAGCTAGAGAAATAACTTCACAGTCCCAGCTGTGGGCTGCGGGTTCATTATGTAATATTTTTGTTATTTGAATGGTTAATAGGCATTCTTTTGTTGGTACGTGTACCTATACTTAGTAGGTAGGTAGGCAAGTTATACATGGTGATCTTTAGCCCGAGCAGAGAGACCGCACAGAATAAACTGCCATTTTTACCACGCACACATTGACATTACGTTTATAGGCATTCTCAAGCAGTTTCAAGCAGACTTCAGACTCGACTGTCACGTGTTGTCTAAATGAAGAAATGAGAGACATTGACATTTCACGAAAAACAAGAAAATGTTGTTTTTAACTATTTGTAAAAAATTGCAAATAGTTCCAACCAATGTCAATAAAAATTCATATTGTCACAAATAAAGCCTACAGAGTCAATACAGTAGCAGCCCTAGTGAGTCTGGCAAGTTTAGGTAATTATTTTTGAAGATGGCGGGAGCGGTCCTTCTGTACCCTCTATATTTTGTGATAAAAGCGCCAGGGTAGTCCACGAAATTCAAATATTATTTTCTAAAGTTATTCGCGGTAGTCACTGGTGTCAATTCTGTTGTACACGATCTTCACTTATTTTAAGCTATTTATATCTCTTTCTATCCAATAACATAAGAAAGAGACAGATATTAATAAGAGCTGTCAATTTCGGTTGATCTAAAATGTTCACACAATTATAGTTGTCATTTCAGAACGTATTGATTAAAAACACGGCGAAGTTCAAAGAAAAAACTAATTTGACATCTCTAACTTAGTTCTTGTCTGTCGCCGTCCTTTTCATTACCTGCCTGGTGGTAAGAGATGCCAATTCTATAATTTTAATTTAGTTTGTGAACAAGGGAATCGGCACCAATATCCATTTACAGAATTATAATAATTAAAGCTGTTTTTACCTCGGGCAGTGGTTTAGAATTGCCATCCAACGTGGCAATGCAGCCAGTTTCTTGGGCACATTCCCAGATGACGGCGATGTGGAGGAATTTCTTGATGCCTTATTATATTCGTTTTTTTTGTTCAATAATTATATTTATTTATTTAATTATAGGTTTTTTTTATATAATACGTGTAAATATTGTATCTAAAATTGAATAAATTAACCTTATTTTAAATGAAAAAAAAAATACAAAAAAAAGTTAATAATAATTAAAATCATAATGAAAAATGACGTTTACGAGCTTATCTAACTTGGACACTTATGTTAATGATTTTAATCATTATAATTCTGTAAATTCATAAGTAAATAATATTTTTTATTACAATACAACCTGATACTGAGATGTTAATTGACGTAAGAAAATTTGAATTTCGCGCAATTTACCCTAGTTCTTACTCCATACGGCGAACCAATACCAGCCAGGGGCGCTGATCAAGCATCAAGCAAATATTAAACCCCCGAGTCATGGTAACAGGAGGAACCGTTGCTGAAATCTGTTATTTTGACCTTACAAACAGACACTTCAATTTTATTTATTTGTATAGATGTATCTAGATCATCATCAGCCTGAAGACGTCCACTGTTGAACAAAGGCCTCCCCCATAAATGGGGGGCGTTGCCATTATCCCCACGCTTGGCAGACGTCTTGGGGATCGCAGTGAGGTTGTTAAGTACACGGAAGCCGCTGCTGCCCGACTTTCGGATTTTCCCTTAGTCGCCTTCGACGACACCCTCGGGATGAAATGGGGGGGTGCTATTCTAGCCCGGACACCTTACCGGACCGCCACCATAGTATAACACACGGGACACGGGATATAGATAACATGTAGTTACTCACGTGGTCAATATATCGTAGACGGTGTATCGTGCGAGGTATGAGTGCGTGTAAATCTTGCGTACGTTTTGAGCGAGCAGGAGGAACCGACGGTCGGCGGACACGGAGAACGAAGCTGGTTCTAGCACCCTCTGAAACAAACAGTTTACATATCATCATCAGCTGAATGACGTCCACTGTTGAACATAGGCCTGCTGCTTGCACCGGCTACCCGCGACCTTGACAATGTCGTCGGTCCATCTGGTGGGAGGCCTACCAACGCCAAGTTTACAAATAAGCATGGATTATTACGCGATTATCTTTAGTATGTAACCTATCGTAGAAGCGGTTCCTCATATACAGCGTGTAATTGAATTAACTGACCTCATCAGTATGAACCACTATTACGAAGAGATCAGCTCAGATATACCTAATGAAAATAAAAACTATTATTTTTTGTCAAGCATTGTGGACATAAATATACGGATCGGTGTCATCTGTCCCGATGCTAGGGATTGACAAAGCAAACGGACCTATGAAAGCTCACTTCACCTAGGTGTTCACCGAGGGAGATTGTAACAGAATAGACATACAGTTGATATTTTTACATTCTATTTCTCAAAAACTTTTTTGTTTTGAGTAAAAGCGGCGTTTTTATTAATATTTTTATAAACTTTTCAGTGCTACTACTAGGTACCTATTTATTTATTTTTAACGAACCTAGAAACAAAATGGTGATTTTTAAAACAACATAACACAGATACTAACGCGTAGTTAAATTTTAAATAATGTCGTACGCAATGGGCCCGTGTTAGTAACTAACTCGGAGTTAATAATAAAACCCTGGCTAACGCAAGTGGACCTTAGCCTCATAACTACAGTTTAATTTCGCAGTAAAACAACAAAACAATAAGCCTACTGTATTCTTTAAACTGTGTCAACATTGCACAGTAATTCCTATGCCATTCGACACGCGATCCCCATTATTAGAGAGTAGTATCGAATTATACCCCATATTCGATAGAAGGAAACGAGAACCGATGTCTACGCCTATAAACGGTATCATAAAACAGGTATCGATGTTACCAAATTGGAGAGAATCGATTCTTATGGTCGTGTTCCGTAATATTGTTATGGTATTTATTTGTCTTCAAGGTTGTTTTGTTTTATGACGGTTTTGAGTAGACTCCTTTACGTTTATGCGATCCTGGTATGTTTATTGGGGCTAATTTGATCATTGTGATTCAAGTGAGAAACAATCGTTATTCTGTCTATGTGAAAAGGTCTTGGAACATGCGCGAAAAATACTAATTTAATACGTAGTGACATTTCAGAGACACATGTCATAGTGAAATTATTTATTTCAGCTAGATCAAATAAGAAATTGAATTTAGTTGCCTCTTCACAAAAGGTAGTTTCGTATGAAGAAGAATGGGTAAGCAACTTCATACTTATTCTTTTAAAATAGATGTTTTTATAACAATATTTTGTATTTACGATGTGATTAGTATTACAAATTAATTATGTATTAGGTGCGGGATACGTTTTCATAAACCAGATACCCCAGCAGTGGACGCCATAAATGTAAAAAAAAATTGACGGTAAATATACTAAATATACTAAAGCAGACTTCTGTAATCGCACGCCATTCAATTTGGCTAAAAACCTTTTAAATAAGATGAAAAATAAAATAAAAGCAATAAAAAGAAAGACCTTCCACCATTACCTATTACGTCACCGTCCCACCTAATAATAAGGCGGCAGGTGCGATTTCTTATTGTCAATGAATGGCACAGATAGAACTGAAACAGAAATCTTCTTTAACGAACCTTTTTCAACCGACTTCAAAAAGAAGGAGGTTCTCAATTCGAATGTATGTTGTTTTTTTTTATTTGTATATTTGTTACGCAATTTCTCCGGCAAATGTGAATCTGTTTTGAAAATTCTTTTTCTTATGGATTTAATTGATTTTTCAAAAAGAGCTGAATCAATTTCGATAAAATTTATATGGGATCTTTTTGAAAAATCAATTATTTCCCAAGAAAATCTACATAGACGACGTTTGAATAGTTTCTTCAATCTTTGGATTACCTCTGTTTTAACTGCGCTGCCGGTTTTTAATGGCTTTTACTAAAAAGTGATAAATAAAAACCTTTTTTACAAAAAAGACAACCGCCTTCAAAATTTAAAAAGTCATAAATATCTTTAGCACAGTACACACATGACTTTAGATTTGGAAGTCAGTGGCAATCAAAGACAACAGACAGAACAACGCCACCGACTTCCAAATCTAAAGTCATGTGTGTACTGTGCTAATAAAGTTATTTATCACTTTTTAGATTTTGAAGGCGGTTGTCTTTTTTGTAAAAAAGCTTTTTATTGTTTATGTCATCCTGGTATGTTTGTTAATTATGGTTAAAAGTGAGAAACGATCTTTTCAGTTATTGATGTGAAAAGGAATGTTTTATTGTAAGCATTATGCGTGCCATATTGTACGCCATATTGTTCAAGATGCTTTATACTAGAAATAGACCTCTTCAATCGTACGACATTGAAAATAGCTATAAACCTCCAAAATAAGATGAATAAAAAAGAAATAACTTATATTACGTCACCGTCCCACCTAATAAAGTAGGCAGGTAAGATTTCTGATTGTCAATGGTACAGTCAACAGCAAAAGTAGATGATCAAAATCAGAAATTCAATACTAATTTACTAACACTAATATATATAATTTATTACTAGTTTATTTATTAAAAGTATGTGATTGTCACATACATACTGTTGAATCACTTCAACGCCACACAGTTCTGACGCGAACTCCGTTCATTAGTATTGAATTTCTGATTTTGATCATCTACTTTTGCTGTTGACTGTACAGATAGAATTGAAACAGAAATCTTCATTAGCAAACTACCTATTTACGTTTATGTGATCCTGGTATGTTTATTAATTGTGATTCAAAGTGAGAAACGATCGTTTTCTGCAGGTTTAAAAGAAATGTATTATTTGTAAACATTATGCGTGCATGCTTAAAAAATGAAACCACGATTTCTGTACTGTTGACGCCATATTGTTCAAGATATATTTTATACTGAAATAGACCGGCTATATAAACGTTCTAAATAAGATGAAAAGTAATAAAAAAGAAAGAACTCCAATTACGTCACTGTGCCACTTAATAAGACGGCAGGTGCGATTTGTTATTGTCAATGGTACAGATAGAATTGAAACAGAAATCTTCATTAGCAGACCATCTGGAGGAATTTAGCTAACACAAATTTACTACGACAGAGACAAAATAGATTGGCTTCAGTGTTTTTTACGAGGACCTCATTGGATAGTCTATTTCTTCTCGACTTTTTTCAGAACTGTGTTTTTGTAATTGGATATTTTATTGTTTCGTGAATGGTGTAAGAGTCTTAAGCGTCATTTCGGAATATGTCAAGGACTTTGTATGATGAGGTCCTTTGAGCGTTATTTGAAAATATGTCGAATATATTGTGTGAAGTTCACGTAGTACCTAAGACGTGAACTTTTATCACGAAGTATGGAGGGAGGCATGTTTGTTATTCTTTTAAGGGTGAACAAAAAATGCGGTATCACAAAAAAAATATCGTGGTTATAATATTAGTAGGATTAATCTAGCTTAACACACAGAATACCCATCGATATCTCTTTCTGGTAACCCAATCAGAAAGAGATAGCGATACCTCCGGCGAAAGAGACAAACAGTTTCAAGGTCTCTAAAACGGCTTTCGGTAATTTTTAACACTTGCATTATATGCTTCGTGTTAATCCTTAATATTATAAATGCGAAAGTAACTCTGTCTGTTACGCTTTCTCGACGAAACGGCTGAACTGAAATTAATGAAATTTGGTATGAAAATAGTTTAAACCTTTGGGAACGAAATTGGCTTCTTTTTAACCCGCGACTGCGTCTGATATTCACGCGGACGAAGTCGCGGGCAAAAGCTAATATCCTTTGTATGTAACTCTCTCTTTTTTTGTTTCATCCAAAGCAATGTTCGAAAAAAATGTTTGTTACAAATGTTTATAATAATAATAATATGTGGGGACATTTTCACACACGGCCATCTGACCCCTAACTAGGGAGACCCTGTACTATGGGTATCAGACAGCTGATATACATACACAATTTTGTAAATACATACATATATAGATAAACAACACCCAGACACAAGGCAAATACACATAGTTTTTTCATTAAATTTGCAAGGTTTCTATAACGATGTTTTCGTTAGTTTTTCAATGTATGAGTACAATAAGAACGGCCAAAGTTCTAAAAGATAAAATGTGTGCAACTGATTTTCTCAACATAGTTCTTGTCTTTACTGAATTTGTTGCTCAACATAGTTTTTTTTAATTACTTAGAAACCTAGATATAAACAATAAGATACCTGTATACGCCATAATCACGTACAGACAGGGTCATTAACTGCTTACCCCCTATCAGAAAAAAATTTAATGCGTGGGGGGTAAGCAATTGATGACGCTGTCTGTACGATTGTTTGTGTAGGAATTATGACGGATTGGCCGCTCTTAATACAACATTCAGCTAACAAGTAAGTAAATGTAATTTTCCTACTTACGCACCTCATTATCATTCTTTTCAACTATTTCTTGACAACCTTGAAGAAGGGAACGAAATTAAAAATGTTAACAAAGTCCGTCCACGGCTCAGGGTCTAAGCAAACAGAAAATATTCAATTAGGTACAAACAAGCTAACTTTTAATACGAAAACCTTAAAGTAGAAGTGGCTCGAGATATTTTTGTATCTCGAGCTTGCTTCGTGGAGTATAATATTTTTCGAGCAGTAAATATGCCATTCGATTTTTTGAATGGTAAAATAAAATATAGGGCGATTTTTTTAAATTGGACCGCCGGAGTTAAAACTCGTTAAACGTAGTGCAGTGACTCTATAACTCATCTATATAAATGAAAAGAAAAGTCCTGACTGACTGACTAACTCATCATCGCCCAGCCCAAACCCTTGAATCTAGAAAGCTGTAATTTTGCACAGAGGTTCCTTTTATAATGTAGACAAGGAATAAGGAAGGATTTTTCAAAATTCAACCCCCTTTTCTTAGGCCAAAGAATCAACATTGCCATTCAACGTGGTAATGCTGCTAGCCTTTTGGGCACTTGTCCCATTGTGAGCGATGCGGACGAGTTTTTTGATGCTCTATGAGCCCTCCATTATACATAATATATGTATAATTTTAAATTTATTGTTAAGCTATATATTTAATTCTGTTAAGTGGTTAAATAAAAAATATGTACCGCTAAGGGAGTTAAATAGGGGATGAAAGTTTGTATGGAAAATCGTTAGTTTTGTAGTTCAAACCATGAAAATTGGTGTTAAAAATTTTAGTTAAAAATTAAAATTATCTGCTAGTAAGTTATAAGTTGGATTTTTATAGAAGAGATTTTTTTCCTATATAAATAAAAAGAAAAGTCTTGACTGACGACTGACTGACTCATCAACGCCCAACCCAAACCCTTGGACCTAGAAAGCAGAAATTTTGCACAGAGTTTCCCTTTATAATGTAGACCAGGAATAAGAAAGGATTTTTCGAAATTCAACCCCTAAAGGAGTTCAATTGGGGATGAAAGTTTGTATAAAATTTCTTCAGTTTTGTAATTTATACCTTAAAAATGGGTGTCAAAATTGTAGTTAAAAATCAATACCGAAAATCACGCGGACGAAGTCGCGGGCATCTGCTAGTGAGTTATAAGCTGGATTTTAATACAATATGTTTTGCCCGCGACTTCGTCTCATGATTCTTATTAGCCAAAGTATAACTACTTTGACGGAGATTAGAAAAAATTAACACAAACTCGACTGTGCGCTCCGCTATACTATTGTGTGGCGGGTTTGTCCCAAAGAAAAAGATCCGGTCATTCACACTAAACACGAAATTTCGAAAATTATGTACGTACCTATAAACCTGAAAGAATCATGGCAGGATTTCTACAAAAAAATAAAGATGTTTAGAGAAGTTGAAATTCTAATTCTTATACTCTCTCGAGCCGTGTGGTGCCGGCCGCGAATAGCACCACCGCATTTCTACCCGTGGGTGTCGTAGAAGACGACAGAGGGATATTGGCCAGAGGATGGGCAGCAGCGTCCTTTTGAGTTTCATAACACCTACTGCGATTGCCAACATGCATTGGCCAAGCATGGCCATTACGGCTGAACCCCCCCTTGGAGGAGACCTATGCTCAGCAGTGGACGTCTAAACGTTGACATGATGATACTCTTGGGTATCTAAAGAGTATCTTCAGGCATTTAAAATATTTTTAAAACCACGCAAAAAAGTGGATGTTCAAAATAAATAGTTTAACGAAAAGCTTATGATTTCAAAACGAAACTGCAGCTGATAGTAACATTGACACTGACTGCCGTTTTATGGGAAATAATGTAACAAAGAATGATTAATCAATGTACTTTTTCAACTCCGCCATTATAAAACAACGATTCACATCACTTGTCTGCCAATTTTATAGATCCGTTAATTTCACTTGTCACTTTCTTTTTTTTATAAACACAAAGTGGGCATCAAGATGAATCGAAAAAGTATTAATTTCATTTCGTAATATTTTAATTATGCGGGGGTTTAAAAATATGCTAAGCATATCAATCTACTCCTGATAATGTATTCTTCACATTGGAAAGTATTTTAAACCCTCTAAATTACTTTTTTTTCATACAAATAAATGTATGGATCTCGCCATGATTCTTTGGTAGGTAAGCAGTTAATAGGTGCGGCGTACTAAACATCAGCTGAAAACGGGTTTGACAGCAAAAAGTAGCAAGCAATACCTAGTTAAAGTCAAATCTACTAGTCAACAGTACCTATAGTACCAACCTATAAACGCGAAATTGTGATATTTATAACTTATGTACAATTTTATTATAAAAGTAAAATGTTACCTGAATTTTTTATATTAAATATTAGCTTCAAATATTTACAAACCTGGTCTCCATACTAATATTATAAATGCGAAAGCGAGTTGGCTTGTTTGTCTGTTTTTTAACGCTTTCACGGTTAACTGAACCCATTTTGATGAAACTTGGTACAGTCTTAAAACAGATCCACCTGATCATTTGCCTGATCCAATCACCGCACCGTATCCGTATGGCCAACGCGTAACATGTAACATGATCGCCTATCTAGACGGATGAAGATACGCGATGATACAAAGCACGATACGGCCCGTTCCATTTTGAGTCGGTTTTGGTCCGATCATCAAAGGAGATACGGATACGGTACGGCTTGCCAATTCCTTTCCTTTTGCTAATTCTGAGGACACGACAGGTACGATACGGAGTAAAATAAAGGCGTTCATAAATAGATACGTACCTTGATACAGTACGGCGAATGATACGGTGATCGGATTGGACAAATGATCATGTGAATCTGCCTTCAGCTTGAACCTCAATAAATAATAATAATAATAATCTTTATTATTTATTTATTTATACTTCATGCACAAAGGACAAAGGCGGACCTAATGCCTTAGGCATTCTCTACCAGTCAACCAACGATACACACAAGATTCAATATACATAAAAGCAAGTGTACAAGGTAACATAGAGTCTACATAAATCTACACTAATCATGTAACCCAGATTAATCAATCTGCGACTTTGACTGCATCCTCGATAACCCACATTCACGCGGACGATGTCACGCGCGAAACCTAGTTATACTCTATTTGAATCAAATAAATATTCTGTCTCCCGAATTTGCTTTGTGATCAAAGTACCAATAAATACCTACTTACTTATTTCATGAAATATGTCAAGTTTATTACTGTGAATAATACTGTTCGAAATATCTAGTTTTACGCCTGTTATGAATAAATAACTGTTTTCCTCTACATGTAATTAAATAAGGCTTTATTGTGTACTGTTTAAATTTTCGTAGTAGCAGATATTATTAATGAGTTACTAATCTTCACTTCGACATTTGTTAATGACTGTGTTGTAAATGACAGAAAATTACCTATTGAAGAGACTCTGACTGACAAAAGACATACTTACAACCTTAATTGGCTTACTTAGAACCTTAATTGGATTGTTTATGATAATTAGATAAACTCTCTTTTAGAATTTACTTGATGTCCGTCATGTGGGTTATCGGGCCGAGCGATAAATATAAAATACTAGCTTTTGCCACAAAATATAAAGGGTATAGAAGGACCACGCCATCTTCAAAAATAATTACCTAAACTTGCCAGACTCACTAGGGCTGCTACTGTGTTGACTCTGTAGGTTTTATTTGTGACAATTTGAAATTTTATTAACACTGGTTGAAACTCTTTGCAATTTTGGAACGAAGTTCCTTAACGCGCGTTGCGTAAGGGGGCTAGACGGAAAAAATTAAGACCAAAAGTTGTAACAACATTTTTTGCTTTAGTTGTAAGCCGTGCGGCGTGCACGTGTTTCGCTGTCTGTCTCTCTCTCTCTCTCTCTCTCCCTCTCGTAAAAGGAAACCAGTTATTTTCATTTCGTCTTTCTATTTCGCATTGAACAGTGTGGTGTCGCGACGATTATTTTTGTTGAGTGTATACAGGTTTTTTGTACATAATAAAAAATAATAAACAATTCCTTCACTAATTAATCGAAAGGAACTTCGTTTCATCCGGGTGTCCCTTGACACCTCTCAAGTTTTTTATAACAAAATTTTCTCGTTCGTCATGAAATGTCAATTACATTATTTATTCATTTTGACAACACGTGACATTCGAGACTGAAGTCTGCTTGAAACTGCTTGAGAATGCCTATAAACGTAATGTCAATGTGTGCGTGGTAAAAATGTTGGTTTGTTCTGAGTGGTCTCTCTGCTCGGGCGTGCCGCAGCCTTACGTACTTTGTGCTTTTGCCCACTTTTTCGTCCGTGTGAATGTCGGTTATCGCGGATGCAGACAAAGTCGCAGATTAAAAAGTAGCCTATGTTCCCAGGGTTTAAGCTATCATTATGCCAAATTTCATCAAAACGGTTCAGTCGTTTCATCGTAACAGACAGCTTTATAATATTAAGTGTGGATTAGTATTCGTATGGACAAGCTTCTGCCCGCGACTTCGTCCGCGTGAATGTCGGTTATCGCGGATGCAGAAGAACTTGTAGATTAAAAAGCCTATGTCCTTCTGCAGGGTTTAAGCTATCTTCATACCAAATTTCATCGAAATCGGTTCAGCCGTTTTATCGTGAAAGCGTAAAAAACAGAGTTATTTTCACATTTATAATATTAAACAATTAAATTAAATTAAATGCTGTTAATGCACCCTGGTACATTAGAAATGACAACATTCACCGTGACCTTAAAATGGAATCTGTCACCAACATTATCCAAAAATTTGCTGAAGCTCACGAACACAGACTTCAACGACATGTGACTGTTGAGGCAATTCAGCTGTGCTATTCTTTTACAAACTCCCTCGGTGAACACCTAGGTGAAGTGAGCTGTCATCCATCCCGATGCTAGGGGTTGACAAAGCAGATGGACGGATGACAGCTCAATTCACCTAGTTGTTCACCGAGGGAGATTGTAACAGAATAGACATACAGCTGCTAGACAATACAGACTTAGTGCGTAGGCTAAAAAGAACTAAACCTTTCGAATTAGTGTAGTGTATTAAGGGAATGAATAATAGTAAAAATGTTGTGCTACACATATAACATAAGAACATAGTGTTTCTATAAATTATATCAGACTCTAAGAAAGTGCTACGGACGTGTACAAAATTCCATATGAACACTATTTTTAGTTTTAACATAATTTATCACGTAACATATTAAGTCAGAGTTAAATTGCTTGTTAGTGTTTTAGGCTAGATCGTAATTAATTATTAAGAATTTAGTTCTTATTAATACAGTACGAAAAAAAATAAAAATAATATTAAATGTATTGAAGTATGGATCTTTACATAGTATAAAACATAGTCGCTCCCGCTGTCTATACACTTAGATATTTTAAACTACGCAGCGGATTTTAATGCAGTTCTCATCAATAGATAGAGTGATTCAAGAGGAAGGTTTATACGTATAGTTTGATGTACATTGGACTCGTGAGATGTTAGACCGTGATGTCGTTAGTTGATAACAATCTATTGCACGTTGTAATTTAAAGATCATTGAGTATGATTAGTAGCTACGACCTCTGCCGGCCCTTACAGTACTTATCATCATCATCTGCCTAGCCTTTTCCCAAGTGCAGCGCCGACGACAGCCCAACTTGTTCGCGGTGTCGCGCAGTCAAACTAAACTGTTGGACAATGTCCCTCTCACGCGAGCAATGCGCAAACTTAGGGCGGGTTGTTTCAAACAATCGGTTAACGTTACATACGGACGGTTAAAAAGTTACTATGACTGATGATGTTTAATGTACGTTAAATGTAACGGGTTGTTTCATGACATAAAAATCCGTCAGTTAAAGTTATTCAAAAAGAGATTCCATAATATTTTGACGATTGAAGTAGCTGTTTGACAACACAAAATTACGATGACTGGTCGGTTATGGTAGGTAATAGAAACTTTTTGACGTATGATTTTGTGAAACAACCCATTTTTTTGATTTGACGATAGTTAGCGCCATTTTTGACTATTACCGGTCAGTAATGGTTAGTTGAAGCAACCCGCCCTTAATGTGGTGGCCGATAGTTTAGATCTCTTTACGTGTTCACGGGGCGAGTTCGCAAGAGTGACGTTGCACGTATTGTGTAATAAGGTGTAAAATAATTTTAGAATAGACTTAGGATAAATATAAGGAAATTGGAATTGTTAGGGGTAACTGACCTATCGCATTGGGAAACTGTAATGGTAGATAAAAGGATGGAAATAAATAAATAAATAATAAAAATAAAAAAGTATATTGGGGTCGGTTTCCAGTCTAACCGGATGCAGCTGAATACCAGTGTTTTACATGGAGCGACTGCCTATCGGACCTCCACAACCCAGTTACTGGGTAACACGATACCCTTTGGTAAGACTGGTTGTCAGACTTTCTGCCTTCTGACTATACCCATAGCGACTGCCAAAGATCTACAAATGACAGCCAGAACGCTTTACGTGCTTTCCGAGGCACGGAGGGAACTTGGTATGAAAGGGACCCCATTCACAAACCGACCGCAGTTAGCCTAGCTTAACCTTTGATCAATCGATCTGTACGGCTTTAACTTAGCCACGAGCTCCTTATAGTACTCCATGACAAAATAAACAAAAATGCTAATACAGTTATAATAATAATAAAAAAGTTTTATTGACATAAAAGAATAAATATTACACTTAAGTTTGAAGCCCTGACTCCTTAGCTAGGTGGTACCTGTGTTAGAGGAGTCAGTGTCTTCACCCGGTTTTGGAACATTGACAATTTATGCAATAATTTTAAATAAAATAACGTAAAATTTAATGGAAGTGCATGCATGCTCTTGATTGGTTTGGAGTTCGTGTGTGTATGAGTGTTTTTGTGTGAGAGTGTGTGTGTGTGTGTAATTATGATAACATTATGAAGCATTTTTTTTACCACTATCTCACCTGATGGGAAGCGATGATGCGGTCTAAGATGGAGCACGCTTGCCTAGAAGTAACCTATTCACTCTTGACTTAAAGACTCCCGGGTTGTAGCTATCAGGAAACACAGACTCAGGCAGGGAATTCCACTCCTTAGCAGTACGCACAGTGAATGTGTTCCCAAAACGTTTTGTGCGTGTGGGTGGGTTGTCCACCATGTACCGGTGGCGCATCGCCGTACGCATTGTGGTCCGATGATGGAACGGGCTCGGCGGAATTAAATTATGCAATTCTGTCGCACACTCCCCAAAATGCAACCGATAGAAAACCGACAGGCCAGCAACTCGGCGTCGATGCTCAAGACTTTGAAGCTAAAGAGTTTGTTTATTTTTTGTTTAGTCTCCAGAACTACTGATTTGATTTTGAAAATTCTCTCGCCCATCGGAAGCTACATTATCACTGAGTGCGTTGTTGATTTATAAAAAAAACAATCGAATTTATAAAACAAATGACACAGGCAAATTCGCGGGCAAAAGATAGTTAAATTACACATTTCCAGTAGCAGTTAACCTCACGCTGTATAGACTTTCTGTAAAATGTGAGACAAACTTATACTGAAAATACTGAAACCATGTGGTTCCTTATACGTTCCGTTCTTGCATGGTAAAAGGTACCTAATATTGATATCTGATGGAGGTAAAAAGTTGACAAGGGATTGAAGGCGGCTATTTAGGTCGTGACCAAAAAGGTTAAACGTTCTTTTAGCTTCTCAGGATACAAGTACCTTCAATACAACATAGATTTTTTCTCATTAACATCGTTTCACGTTTAAATTCGAATCCTTATCAAAAACTTGGGAAAAACGAGAGTATAAGTATAATATTTAATGGACTTTCTGAGAATGGGGGAACGTCAGAAGAAAATTATACGATTTTAAATGAATTAACAATGATGAAATGATGGGAAAAGTTTTTTGTTGCCAAATACTTCGCTGTCAGTTTGTTATTAATGATTAAATTAATATTTTTATTCTTGAAATGTAATACTTATATACTGATGGATCCAGCTACTACTGAAAAAATACTATTTTCAATATAATATATATTTCCACTATATAATACAGGGTGGGAATGGCAATAGCACATAAAATGATCATGGTAGGATTTGATAATTTGGTGTAATTGTTTCTAATAATAATATTAAATTATGACGCCACAAGTTGCCGCTCTTCTCACAAGTTAGAAAACCAATATTTCATATTATGGTGTTTTATTTTGGTTACATTTATATTATGCTCTTTAGTATATCTGTTTTTTTTTTCTTTTTTAGGATTTATTTGATAGTTTTAAAATATTCGTATGAATTAGTATTACCAGTATTTTAATTTTTTGTCGTATCGTCGTCTCCACCCTGTATACTAGTACCTCAACCATTTAGTGTAGTGTACCAGTGTATTGTATTTAAAGGTGCGAACAGATTAAGTAACATGTTGTATATCTTGTGTTTATAACACGTCCACATTATGTACCATTGTTTTTCAACATTGCAACATATAACAATACAAATACAACACATTATAAATACATTGTTATATGACTTTGTCGTTTCTCGTTCTGCAGCGCTGTTCACTATTGCATGTATAACATTGTTGTAAATATTAATAAAATGTTAAACAAAATTCAATCATGCATACATAACATACAAACAACTAAAGTGGAGGTGGACAGGCCATATGACAAGAGAGAAGGAAGAAAAATGGACAAGACTAATAATAGACTGGTACCCACGAGATAGTAAAAGAAACAGAGGTAAACAGACTAAGAGATGGGAGGATGACTTCAGGAAAATAGCGGGTCCAACCTGGACTCAAACAGCAAAAAATAAGACAGAATGGAGATCTTTAGAGGAGGCCTTTGTCGGAAAACAAGTTGAACAATAATTACCGTTTGCCTAATTAAAAATGCTATAACAAATGAATCATAAAAGTTAAATTTAGTTAGTATAACAGCTTATAGTATAATAGTTAACCGTATTATAGTTAATAGTATATTTTTTGTTAATAATAAAGTGAAATAAGTTGCAGGCACATAAAAACTTTTGTAATTTTAACTAAGATCAACAATAAAGGCTTTTTGTTTATTTAGAAATAACATTCAGCCTCCACATTACTGAAACATGTTACATGACAACGTTTTATAACATGTTATGTTATATAATATGTACGTATCTTTAATTATAAAGCTTTATTATCTATACTTTTCTATATAGCATAAAACAAAGTCGGTTCCTGCCGTTTGTTTTTCCGTACGTTTAGATCTTCTAAACTACGCAACAGATTTTAATGCGGTTTTTATTACGGCGCTAACAAGCGACATTTTTTTACTATTTAAACTGATAATTACGTCAAAATGTGTAGTTTAAATGATTTGAAAAAATATATGTAAAACTAGAACATTCTCTTAATCATTTAGTATGTGAATATTTTTGATTAAGTTCATATTAAATAGTTTAATTAAATCGTGAAGTTGTGTCTGACGTGGACAAAACATTGATATTCACACAGAATCTACCAGGAATATTTAATCGAAACTTTTACTATCTTACATACAATGATCTATCTTTTAGTATACGCTTTTTTCATTTAATGAATACTATTTTTTATTTAATTTTTTCGACTAAACTTTGAGAGTTTTGAACGCAGCGCATACGATTCTCTGGTGGCTCAAGGTCGCCGGTATATCGTCGCCTTAATAGGTAGATAGAGTGATTCAAGAGGAAGGTTTTTGCGAATAGTTTGATGTGATTTTGCGTTTTATTCAGCACTGTGCGAGGCCAGGATGGGTCGCTAGTATATTATAAAGAGAACAAATTTGTATGTAGGGGTTGATCTCCGAAACTACTCATTCGATTTCGAAATTTTTTTCACCAACAGGAAGCTACGTTATCTGTGAGTGTAAGGCTAAGAACTCACGATGCGGTTTTCGCCCGCGCCCGCAGCGGGAACCGCATGCAACCGCGCACACCGCGGGCATAAACCGCGTCGTGAAATGTGTATTTGTATATATAGGGTGACTGGTAATTAGTGTACGATACTTAAACACGTGATTGTGTTCATGATAACAAACAACTTTCCCGAAGAAAAAATGTTTTTTGTATTGGTTCACTTTGGGTCACAGGCGTGCGCGCGCGTGAATTTCATACGGCTGTTGTGTTATTGTGATAAAAGTGAACCAGTACAAAAAACTTTTTTCTTCGGGAAAGTTGTTTGTTATCATGAACACAATCACGTGTTTAAGCATCGTACACTAATTACCAGTCACCCTATATATCTGCATTCTACAGAAGCTGCGGTCCCGCAACCGTAGGCTGACGCGGGTGAAAACCGCATAGCCTTATAGCCAACGTTCTTAGCCTTATAGTTTCTATTTTATTATGAGCTCAATAGTCCAATCTACAGACACAATAGTTAAATAATGATGCAAATGAAATAAAAATGATGGTAACAGTCAAGCGGTTAACACAAAAATAGGATCCTTAAGAAGCTAGTTAATAATATTAGGTCCTTACATATGAAATTGCCGATACTTAATACTGGCAACTTTGAAATCAAATATTTTGCGTTTGATTAGGAATTCCAAATTCAAAATAAAGACTAAAGAATATTGTTTTAAAATTCGTGTTTCATTTGTTTTATCGTCATTTGTTTGGGCTTGAAAATTGCTATTGCAACAACAATGGAGAAATTAAAAATTCGCGATATTTACGAATATGAGTTCTACCGTGGCACCAGTGTAGCAGAAACGGCTCGAAGGATTAACGACGTGTACGGGCCAAGCACCGCTAACGAACGAACGGTGCGTTTTTGGTTTCAACGTTTCCGTTCTGGAAATTTTGATTTACAAAATGAGCCTCGTGGACGACCGGATACTCAAGTGAATAATGAAGAATTAAAGGCGATAGTTGAAGCGGATCCACCTCAAACCACTTCTGAATTAGCAGCAGCCTTTGGAGTAAGTGACAAAACAATCACTATCCATTTGCGTCAAATTGGAAAAGTAAAAAAGCTCGAAAAGTGGGTACCGTACGAATTGACTGAAACACACCAACAAACACGCGTCGGTTGCTGCGCTTCCTTGCTCAATCGTCACAATAATGAGGGAATTTTAAATCGTATTGTCACTTGTGATGAGAAGTGGTTCGTGTACGATAATCGCAAGCGATCATCACAATGGCTTAACCCTGGAAAACCGGCAAAACCTTGTCCCAAGCGAAAACTGACCAAAAAGAAGATTCTAGTTAGTGTTTGGTGGTCCTGTGCTGGTGTCATCCACTACAGCTTCATGAGATCAGGCCAAACGATTACTGCAGACATGTATTGTCAACAGTTGCAAACAATGATGGAAAAGCTCACCATTAAACAACCGAGATTGGTCAATTGCTCTAGCCCATTGCTCCTTCAGGATAACGCTCGACCACATACTGCACATCAGACGGTCGCCAAGTTAGAGGAGCTGCGACTGGAAACTCTGCGTCACCCACCATACTCTCCAGATCTTGCCCCAAACGATTACCATTTATTCCGAAATTTGGACAACTTTTTACAAGGAAAAAAAATCAATTCTGATGAGGCAGTTTAAACAGCCTTCAAGCAGTTCATCGATTCTCGCTCCCAGGATTTTTTTACCAAAGGGATCAATGAGCTCCCGATAAAATGGCGAAAGTGTATCGATAACAATGGTACATACTTCGATTGACTAAATATATAATTTCTTTTAAAAATGTTATTTTTAATTTTTTGATACCGAGCGGCAATTTCATATGTAAAGACCTAATATTATATTACAAAGAGGTAAACAAAGTAAGAGGTAATTTCTGCCATTGATAGAAAGTTACGCTATTGCCGAGTGCTATAGGCTCTGTTTTATGGTACACTTGACATCCCTCAGGCCAAGATACGGGTAAAAGTAGTAATAAAAAATAAGTTTCAACAGTTTAAAGAAAATGAACACGTCAGCTTAAAACTTTCAAACTCAAGCAACAATAAACAACAAGTAAGTCAAAACCAGTGTACAAAGTGAATTATCGAACAAAACATCTCGATTTTAGAACAAAACTGTTTCCAATGAACCGAAAATGTACGAAAACGGCAAGGTCACTCAATATCTTAAGTGTCACGGACAGAGCCACGAAATAAATTGATGTCCAACCAACAAGTGGCTTTAGGGGTGGTTTGGGAGAGGGGTAAACAGGCGAGGGGCAGGGGAGGGGGAGGTTCCGATCCATTGCCTTCTTGTGTAGTCGATGGAAAACTTATTTTTGCAACGTACGCGCGATTGAGTTAACATATTGCGGTATTGGTGCGAGCCTGTTTATTTTTGAAAGAGGTTTTTTTTGGAATAGGTATTGAATGTATGAATGTAGTAGAGATGAGAATGTTGAGATGGATGTGTGGGATAACCAGAATTGATAAGGTCAAAAATGAGTTTGGAGAAAGTTTCGCCAGTGACAGAAAATTTGAAAGGGAATCGTTTGTCTTGGTATGGGCATGTGAAGAGGACGGGTGAAACGCATGTGACCAAAAGTGTTATGAATGTGGATGCATGGAGAGGAAGAGGAAGGGCGAAGAAAATATGCATGGTTTGTGTGAAGAATGATATCAAAGAGAAGGTAATCAATGATATCATGACGGTTGGTAGAAGAAGAAAGAAGAAGATTGGAATAAGAAAACGTGTTGCGCCGATCCCAAGCAACCTGGGAAGATGATGATGATAAATGTGTGTTTGTAGTACTATAGTTTAGATCATTAAGATGGTGGTGTGTGATTCTGATTGTTAAGACTTTGGTTTCAATTGACGACACGATTGCTGCAGTGGTTGAGCTATTGCCTGCTGCGCTAAGTGTCGCGGGCTCAATCCTCGCACGTAACAAGTATTTGTATGGCCTACAGATATTTGTTCCGGCTCTGGCTTTTTGTATATGTTTTTAAACGCACCCACGATACAGGAGAAATATACAGTATTTAAGAACGAACGAACGAGTATTTGAGAACGTATAAAAAATATTTCAATAAAAAATTCACCGTAGTGATTTTTTTTATATGACATTGACAACTGCCCATCTGATGTGAAGTGGTCACTGCTGTTTATAGACATCTGCAATATCAGAAGCCTTGCAGATGCGTTGTTATCACCAAAACAAAGTTGTAATGTCTCATGTACCTTTAATGACACCGGAACCCATACCCTAAGCACAAAGTACGTAAGGCTGCGTCGTACCCTCTATATTTTGTGCTCTAAGGGTCAAGTCACACCGGAATGGCACCGCAGCGGCCGGCTGCAAACCATTTTCAACTTTATCTCTAAACGTCAAGGCATAGTATCACTTCGGAGGTCATCCGCTCACAAAGTCACGTGGCGTCACGAGCGAATCTTTAAGCGATACTATATCTTGACGTTTAGAGATTAAGTTGAAAATGGTTTGACAGCAAAACTGCCGGCTGCTGCGCTGCCATTACGGTGTGACTCGGTCCTAACGCCAAAAATAAAAGTCGTTTCGCAGCAATCATTTTTGCTAAATTTAGTTTGATGGGCAATTTGCGTGATTAACGGGTATGTGTTTGTGATGTGTCCTTTACATCCTGTAAGGTAACTTACAGGACACACACCATTTATATTGTGTAACAAATTCTCCCGAAGTCTAGAGGAGACGTAAGCAACTCCACAATGTATAAAGTTAAGACCTACTCTGCTGTGAATAACCCTTTTTTTGCCCCCATTTTTGGACTAGACATAGCCTGAACTGGTTGTCAACCGACACCGAAGCTCCGAAGCTTACGTGTTGAAGACATCCATAGTATGACGTATTATTATTCCCACTACTTTCAATTTTTCCATTTTAAAAATAAATAAAAACATTGGAACAGGGCCCAAGCTACTGGCGGTCAGGGCTCCAAAGAGAGAAACCTCCTAACAATGCGGGTCATGTCCAGAAGTAGGTACTGCCTTCTGAATCAAGCCTTTGATCCTGTCGCCTAACGAAAGTCTCCTCAAATGTCGGTCGAGGCTCTTGGCAATTAAGCCATTGGCTGTAATATTATTATTATTACAATAAGCCCGTAGTGTCCCACTGCTGGGTCTCCCTCCATTCCTATCATCGGTCTCGATTTTGCACCATGTCTTGCCACTCCCCGTGGAAGCCATACAAATAGTCCCGTTAGATACTTTATTTACAAATTAGAATAAGAAAAAATTAAATTAACTAGTACTGTGCCCGTGATTTCGCTCGCGTTAATTTTTTTACGGATTCCTATCTATCTACCTAGCATACTCGTTACTTTTATCTCTTTAGTCTCCCACTACCAATCTACACAACTCTACACCACACACCACACATCTCACTTCACTTCACTCACCTCCTCACACACATTTCACTACTCTCACGCAAACACAATTTACATTACACTAAGTTTGTTGGTTTCAGATTTTGGAATTATTTAACTAGGTATCGTTAGTACAGTACCAGAATTTTGCTTGCATTTATCTACTTTTAAAAACATCATTGTTTAACACACCAATTGGACGGTTAGATGCCCCCCATAACACAGGATTTTCCTAGCATGGGGGACATTAATCTATCTGCTTGACCTTTGTTTTTATAAGTGCTATGTCTGTGTTTACATTACTCTTGTATGTACTATGTGATGACAAATAAACTTATTATTATTATTATTATCTATAGATGAGTGACGCTATATTTTATGGTTATAAAATATAGCGTCACTCAGATAACGCCGCTTCCTACTGGTGAAGAATTTTTGAAATTGGATGAGTAGTTCCGGAAATTACCAAACAAATTTTACCATTTTATAATATTAGGAATGTAATATTAAACTTAAAAAAAGTTTTTTCTAAAAAAAGAAAACCGCCTTCAAAAACTAAAAAGTGATAAATAACTTTAGCACAAAACACGCATTACTTTACTTTCGGAAGTCGGTGACAATACAAAATAACAAACACAAAGCCACCGCCACCGACTTCCGAAAGTAAAGTAATGTGTGTTCTGTGCTAAAGTTATTTATCACTTTTTAGTTTTTAAAGGCGGTTTTCTTTTTTTTTTAACTTTTTTTAGTTTTTGAAGGCGGTTTTCTTTTTTTTGAAAAAACTTTTTATTTTTCGCTTTTTAGTGTTGCCCTATCATCCAAATCCATTAAGAAACGGCGACACACTTAAAAGAGATTGTAAGTCCTCCAAAGATTGAAGAAACTAAAACGTCGTCTAAGTAATTTATTTGGGAATTTGTTGATTTTCTCAAAAAGGGCTGTGTCAATTTTGATAAAATTTATATCACGGGACCATTTCGGAATAAACCCCTTTCGAACAAAAAAATAATTTTGCAAATCCGTCTATATACGACAGAGTTATGCCCGAACATACATAAAAAAAATATATATAAACATTCGAACTGATAACCTCCTCCTTTTTGAAGTCGATTAAAAAAGAAAAGAAATTAAACAACACTTTAATTTGTAAAATCCGACAAAATTATCCTGTTACTTTCTCCAAACATACACAACACAAAATAAAAAGACTAACGCACGCAGTAAAAAGGTACAACAAAGTAAACAAGATCTTCGTAATTGAAAACAATTACCGCCATCCCTAACGTCGCAACATAACTAAAACAAACGTCGTCCAAAAGGCTGAAAGCTAGCAACTAGGGTTGTCACTACACGAGTCAGGAGTCTTATGTAAACAAACGGAGACGGTGATCGTACTGAATAGATAGACTGTGGCTCAAACGCCAGGGAATTGTCTCGACGGATACAATAAGTAAAATAGAAGTGTAAGTTTGTTTGTAAATTGAGGTTTGTGTAAATATTGTGTAAATGTAGTCGTGTTTTACAGATGGTAGTACTATTTACAGCTGATGTTATTTTGTTGAAAATATTTTTGAGCACAAATTCTATCTGTGTACACTAACTACCATGGCTTACATAATTTTGAATTGTTTGATATTGCTGTTTACTAACCTATATTGATGTGACACATATACGCAACAAGGATAATGTTACCAGGATTTTATAAAACTTGATTGTGAAGAATGCCCGTTGAGTTTCTTGCTCGTTATTCTAAACCTGCCTACTCCTTTGAAGGGGCTTTAAATGAATAGGCTTTAGAGTGTAGGTTAGTGTTATACAGCATATATTTGTGATATAGATTCTATTGGAAAGGTAGGTTAGTTACTCATTGTAAGTGTAATTATGAGTAATAATATTATCCGCTTTTATGTTCCGTCAAATAATTTAAGACGAGGTGGAGGGTTAATTCTGAAGTTTGCGCAGATGACGCGGTGAGTAAATCTTAGATTTTCTTATAATTCTAGGAGTAAAGTATTCCTTGAAATAAAAAGGTTACTTACAAATGTAGTATTCGGCATAAGTGTTTTGGAAGTTTGATTGGCTGCAAACATTAGGCTGATACCTCCAAATGTGTCACGAAAAATGAATTCATCGCCTGAAACAAACAGAAAAATGTTATGTTAATATAATTCAAATATAATCGTAAACTAGAGAGAGAGAGAGAGAGATAGATTTGTGAGAGTTTGGATTAAACATAAAATAAGAACGCGATGAAACCTCTTAGTTGTTTATTGCTTATGTTCAAATGTTAGCTAGTATGTTATTTAACGCAATAATTTGCACCTAGAGATATGGTGATAATTTTCTACATGTTAGAGCTTGAATGAAACGCCGACTGTTAACACAAAGTTTATTGAGCACTGATTAGGTACACCTAAACACTTTTATTGATAGGTAAGGTAACTCTTACTTTTATTTTGTTAAGAAAACTGTGCGAGACGTGACGCTGGTACAGAGACCGAAACGGAAGCGGACATTGCCTAGATCAAGACAGATTACATAGATAATTTAGTAGAGATTGCCATAGACAATTTAGTATACTGACATAAAACAATTAAGTACTGAAAACACTAAACACTACATTTGGTGTATAGTATTTTACAATACTATTTTATGCCAAACGCATGCAACCTGTAAAGGTTGCTGGTAAAATATAATAGATTAGAATTATTTTTATACAGGGCGGGGACGACGATACGACAAAAAATTAAAATACTGGTAATACTAATTCATAAGGATATTTTGAAACGATTAAATAAATCCTAAAGAGCATATAAAGGTAACCAAAATAAAACACCCTATGAAATAATGGTAACTTGTGTTATATTTATAACTTGTGAGAAGAGCGGCAACTTGTGGCGTCATAATTTAATATTATTAATGCTCAATAAAAACAATTACACCAAATTACCAAATCCTACCATGATCATTTTTTGTGCTATTGCCATCCCCACCCTGTATGTCATTTAGATTGACAGAGCTGATTCTGTCAGAGGCAGACGTATTATTGTTAGATTATCCCAATATAGAGCTTATTTAAAGTCAAGTTGTCCTTGAGTTCTAGTATTCTAAATATAGTATATTTTTTTTGTAAGGCACTTTTTGGTAGTCATTACATTTATTCCCAATTATTATCATACTTATAATAATTTTAAACAAAGATTTAAATAGATCTGTCCTCACAGTACGTGGCTCGCGAAAAAGTGGCACGAAGTATTAAAAACAGAGAGGTCACGCATACCGTTCAAATAAATTCTTTTGATGCCTTATTATATACCTTTTTTAGTTAAATAGTTAAAGGTTTTCTTCTTTATTGTTCGTGTAAATATTGAATATAAAATTTTAAAAATTCAATCTGTTCCTAATTTAAAATAAAACCCAAGTTCCCAAAACCATTCATCCATATCGCTGCATAAATTTAACCAGAATTATCGTCGACTAAAAGCACTAAAGTTAACCGCTCATTATTCCCGATATAAACCCAACGTTATATTTATTTTACCCCGTCCTATCTATGTATCTAACTCCTTAGTTAATCGAATTGGTTCAATAAAATATTCAGGGCAATCAAAGTAAGAGGATTATCGAGCAATTTACTTGATGTCAAAGTTTACATATTATTATTGGAACTAACATGGATGAGTAAGGGACATACTCGTACTGTATTTAGGTACTGTCAACAAAAGTGTTTCGTGTGCAGGCTAGGAAAAACACAGTATTTGCTCATAAAAGATGTCAACTTTTACTATGGATACAATTCAAGATTCAAGACTACCCAGGTAAAGAGGTACAACCTGTGGGTATAACTTTACGCTACTATAAAAAAAAAAAATCTGCCAGTTTTTCCATACAAAAGTTAAACAAATACTCGGTGACACACATACAAAATGTAGTTTGTCTGTGCGATTATGGACGAAGTTATGATGACGAACAACTACCGGAGGTATATTGTGAAGGACGGCACGGTTGACATTTGTCGGGCATGCCACCGACCGGGAGAATCAATCCGACACATTATCTCTGGGTGCTCTCGTCTAGCTAACGGAGACTACTTGCATAGACACAACCTTGTAGGTTTATCCACCAGCAACTTGCTCTAAAGTACAGGCTTGTGGAGTCGGAGGTACCGTACTACAGGTATGTGTCCGACCCAGTTCTCGAAAATGGCCATATCACATTGTATTGGGATCGATCTATCATCACTGACAGGACTATTGTTGCCAATAAACCTAACATAGTGGTGATAGATCGATTAGAGCGTCGCGCAATGATTGTTGATATAGCGGTTCCGCATGACGAGAACCTCGTGAAAACCGAGAAAGATAAACAAATTAAGTATCTTGACTTGGCTCGCGAGGTTGTCGACATGTGGGATGTGAATACAACAGTCATTGTGCCGATAGTCGTTACGGCCAATGGACTCATTTCCAAGAGCCTCGACCAACACCTAAGGAGGCTCTCGTTGGGCAGCTGGATCAAGGGCTTGATACAGAAAGCGGTACTCCTGGACACGGCGCGTATAGTCAGGAGATTCCTCTCTCTGGAGCCCTGACCACCGGTAGCTTGGATCCTGTTCCCGATACCGGTGGGCTACTATTTTTTTATATTTTTAAATGTTTTTATTTATTTTTTTACTAATATTTAAAAATGTAATTTAATATGTTAAGAAAATGAATAAACGAGATTACTAATAATATTTTTAGTTCTCTGTATTTATTGTCGTAACTCTCCAAGTTTATACCATACCCGTAAATGTGCTTATTTAATGATAACGTGACGTTTGCGGTTGTTACTTGTTATTATTATAATACTGTAAATATTTACATAATCGCTACACGTGCGTCTATTTTTTTAATGTCCATACCACCTGATACTGATTTTAATTTCACAGGCAACATTATCGCGTTACCCGGAACTACAATTAACACAGTTAACACACACAAATACACATACACAATGGTTACAGTTAACTGTAGTTAAGGTAAGGTTGCCTGTGAAAAGAAGCTAGAGAAGCGTGTACGCTTCTCTGCTACGGCAGCTGCGCTAGGACTTGCAATCGCGGCTACGACAGATCTTGCTACGCGCTGCTACGCCAGGCACTGCTACGTTCAGCTACGCCAGGCACTGCTACGCCGGGCACTGCTACGCTTAGCTCTTGCTACGCACTGCTACGCCAGGCGTGGCTACGAGCTGCAAAGTGCTGTTTATTATCTTTTGTATTAATGCGCCAGAGCAGCCCGCTATACTCAAATTTTCTTAAGTTTATTGCAATAAAAAATATTACACAATCACAATTAAAATCACGTAATTCTCCAAGTAAGGTGGGCTTTATGCCTGCTTGCCACCTTGCCTTGCCAAAAAGAAACTGAAAGGTTTGGAAAACAATTCAATATTTGGGTTACCTATCATAAGGTCGATAAATATTTGACCGAATTTCATTTCACCTAATACTTTTCAACTTTTCTCGTTTCGTATTTTTTTACTTCATCGAAGTCACGTCTGCCACTGTACCTATCAGTTGACCTATTTTCAATCGCTTTTTTAGTTTTTTTTAGTTTTTCCATTTCCATTTAAACAAAAAGACTGGCAAGATTTTATCTCGAATGAGTAGACAGCGTATCGGATCGGATCAGGGGGTAAGTTCGGCAGGGGGTAAGTTCGGCAGGGGGTTATTTCAGCAGTGGGTAAGTTCGGCAGGGGGTTATTTCAGCAGTGGGTAAGTTCGGCAGGGGGTAAGTGTGGCAGGGGGTAAGTTCAGCAGGGGGTAAGTTCGGCAGGGGGTTATTTCGGCAGGGCCAAGTTCGGCAGAGGGTAAGTTCGGCAGGGGGTAAGTTCGGCAGGGGGTAAGTCCGTCAGGGGTCAAGTTCGGCAGGGGGTTATTGCGGCAGGGGCCAAGTTCGGCAGAGGGTAAGTTCGTCAGGGGTCAAGTTCGGCAGGAGGTAAGTTCGGCAGGGGGTTATTTCGGCAGTGGGTAAGTTCGGCAGGGGGTAAGCTCGGCAGGGGGTAAGTTCGGCAGGGGGTAAGTCCGGCAGGGGGTAAGTTCGGCAGGGGGTAAGTTCTGCAGGGGGTAAGCTCGGCAGGGTGTAAGTCCGGCAGGGGGTAAGTTCGGCAGGGGGTAAGCTCGGCAGGGGGTAAGTTCGGCAGGGGGTAAGTCCGGCAGGGGGTAAGTTCGGCAGGGGGTAAGTTCTGCAGGGGGTAAGCTCGGCAGGGTGTAAGTCCGGCAGGGGGTAAGTCCGGCAGGGGGTAAGTCCGGCAGGGGGTAAGTTCGGCAGGGTGTAAGTACGGCAGGGGGTAAGTTCTGCAGGGGGTAAGCTCGGCAGGGTGTAAGTCCGGCAGGGGGTAAGTCCGGCAGGGGGTAAGTCCGGCAGGGGGTAAGATCGGCTGGGGGTAAGTCCGGCAGGGGGTAAGTCCGGCAGGGGGTAAGTTCGGCAGGGGGTAAGTTCGGCAGGGGGTAAGTTCGGCAGGGGGTAAGTCCGTGAGGGGGTTATTTCGGCAGTGGGTAAGTCCGTGAGGGGGTTATTTCAGCTGGACTATGTTCGTTTTGTTGTTGTTGTTGTTGTTGTTGTTGTTGTTGTTGTTGTTGTTGTTGTTGTTGTTGTTGTTGTTGTTGTTGTTGTTGTTGTTGTTGTTGTTGTTGTTGTTGTTGTCGTTGTTGTTGTTGTTGTTGTTGTTGTTGTTGTTGTTGTTGTTGTTGTTGTTGTTGTTGTTGTTGTTGTTGTTGTTGTTGTTGTTGTTGTTGTTGTTGTTGTTGTTGTTGTTGTTGTTGTTGTTGTTGTTGTTGTTGTTGTTGTTGTTGTTGTTGTTGTTGTTGTTGTTGTTGTTGTTGTTGTTGTTGTTGTTGTCCCCCTGCTTGCCCCTGCCGAACTTACCCCCTGCCGAACTTACCCCCTGCCGAACTTACCCCCTGCCGAGCTTACCCCCTGCCGAACTTACCCCCTGCTGAACTTACCCCTGCCGCACTTACCCCCTGCCGAGCTTACCCACTGCCGAACTTGGCCCCTGCCGCAATAACCCCCTGCCGAACTTGACCCCTGACGGACTTACCCCCTGCCGAACTTACCCCCTGCCGAACTTACCCTCTGCCGAACTTACCCCCTGCCGAACTTACCCTCTGCCGAACTTGGCCCTGCCGAAATAACCCCCTGCCGAACTTACCCCCTGCTGAACTTACCCCCTGCCGCACTTACCCCCTGCCGAACTTACCCACTGCTGAAATAACCCCCTGCCGAACTTACCCCCTGATCCGATCCGATACGCTGTCCACACATTCGAGAAAAAATCTTGCCAGTCTTTTTGTTTAAATGGAAATGGAAAAACTACTAATACTACTTTAACATTTTTCGTTTGTTTAACGACGTATTTTCGAGCAACGAACAAAAACAACGAAAAAAAGCGATTGAAAATAGGTCAACTGATAGGTACAGTGGCAGACGTGACTTCGATGAAGTAAAAAAATACGAAACGAGAAAAGTTGAAAAGTATTAGGTGAAATGAAATTCGGTCAAATATTTATCGACCTTATGATAGGTAACCCAATATTGAATTGTTTTCCAAACCTTTCAGTTTCTTTTTATATACCACTGAGGTGGCAAGCAGGCATAAAGCCCACCTTACTTGGAGAATTACGTGATTTTAATTGTGATAATTTTGTAAATGCATGTTTCTTACTCCCGCAATATTTTTTATTGCAATAAAACCTGATACTGAGCTGCAAATTGCAATAAACATAAGAAAATGAAAATTTGAATATAGCGGGCTGCTCTGGCGCATTAATACAAAAGATAATAAACAGCACTTTGCAGCTCGTAGCCACGCCTGGCGTAGCAGTGCGTAGCAAGAGCTAAGCGTAGCAGTGCCCGGCGTAGCAGTGCCTGGCGTAGCTGAACGTAGCAGTGCCTGGCGTAGCAGCGCGTAGCAAGATCTGTCGTAGCCGCGATTGCAAGTCCTAGCGCAGCTGCCGTAGCAGAGAAGCGTACACGCTTCTCTAGCTTCTTTTCACAGGCAACCTTACCTTAACTACAGTTAACTGTAACCATTGTGTATGTGTATTTGTGTGTGTTAACTGTGTTAATTGTAGTTCCGGGTAACGCGATAATGTTGCCTGTGAAATTAAAATCAGTATCAGGTGGTATGGACATTAAAAAAATAGACGCACGTGTAGCGATTATGTAAATATCCACAGTATTATAATAATAACAAGTTAACATTAAATTAAAATAGTGTCATAAAAAGTCAATATGTTACAAAATTTAGTGACAGAAACGAATCGCTGCAAAACCGACTACACGCAGTCTTGTCTGCCCTACCCCTATAGTGTAACAACAACAACAACAACACATAAAATTAAATAATTATAATTATAACTAATTGAATAATTATAACTAATGTAGCTAAAGAACAAACTCAAGTAGGTAATTCCATGTAGATATTTCAACTGTTGAAAACACAAACAAAAAAGTATTATTTTCAAAGTGACAATGACAGTTACAGTACGAGACTTAACGGCATCTAAAAATTGAGCAGCGTTAGAATTTTTGGCCCATAAGTGTTTTTTTATTGACGAACCTAAAAAAAATTTACAGTATATAAATTATCCGAGGTTTGCTCAATTTTCTCGCGGGTTACCTCACCGCGTCACATGATAAAAACAGAAAACCGTATTATTCGGTACCCTTTATAACATCTTTTGCTCAAAAATTCTACATGTTCCTGGGCCCAAGGCTATTTAACATTGCAAATAAACAGTTGCAAATCTTTTCCGTGACTAAACAAGAGTGTAAACGGAAGGTGATCAAGTGGCTTCTATCCCTGACCTATGAAGAAACTGAAAAGCTTTTCAGCGTACTTGCATAACAGATAGGAAAAATAAAAAAATAAAAAATAGTACAAAAAAAAATGCATATATTATCCTAAGTTTCCCCTTGCACATACACTCACTCTCTCTCTCTCTCTGTCTCACACACACACACATACACACTCACCACTTAGTAGATACCGTTCTTGTTATCATTTCTTCTTTGTTAATTTTAATTGTCTTTGCACCTAAATAGTTTCCAATTTTGTGCTTAGTATTACAAAATTGTAAAATTTCAACTTATTGTTACAAATTAAGAATAACATACACATCTGCTTAGTTCATAACTATTCCTGTAATTAATATCTTTCATTATGGGCTATAATGATAATAGAGGGTGGGCGCTGATGCCTATAATTACAAGATATTAAGTTATTTATTTATTTATTTATACAAGGTGACTTCACAGCTGACATGTAAGTGTAACATAATTATACAATTAAACGTTACGCCAATGACGAAGAACACAAATAATTTGAAAAAATAAAGAACTTAATTGGCAGAGAGTGACACGATTGTTTATGAAGTAGGTACATATGTATTATATTTTTTGGAAGTGTGGAGTGGGGGTGTGTGCGTGTAACTGTACAGTGTGAAAATTTGTATATGTGTGTGTATGTATGTGTGTGTGTGTGTGTGTGTGTGTGTGTGTGTGTGTGTGTGTAGTGATGAGTGTTATATGTAGGTGTGACTAAACTGGCACTACTGGTCGCGCTGAATATCAGAGTTTTGACGGAGAAGTTGGAATATTTCATTTTTAAGTCTGTGACGTGAGGTATTAAAGGGGTCCAATGTTGGGAACTTATCATTATATAATGCGGGTAGGCGCACAAATGGTGACATTTTAAGGTAATTAGTGGAGGCCGAAGGCACTGCGAATAAGGTGGTATGTCTAGTTCGTCTGTGTGTGTGTGTGTAAAGTTTATTCTGTTGAGTAGTTGTGGACAGTCAAATTTATTGTTAAGAATGTCGTATAATAACACCATGTCATTTAAGTCTCATCTCTCTTCCAGAGTTTAAAGTTTGTGATGCTGACAGGAGTCCGGGTACTTCTGGATGGCGGTTTTTGTTTTGTAATTTAAGTACTTGATAAATTAACGTTGAATAGATTCAATTTTATCAATATATTTCCTATAAAAAGGTCGCCATATAACACTTGCAGAGTCCAGTATGCTCCTCACATAGCAATAATATAAAGTTTTTAAACACAGTGGGTCGTTAAACGGTTGGCTGTTACGTATTACGAATCCAAGGGACTTATATGCTTTGCTAGTGATATGATCTATGTGCGCTTCAAACGTAAATTTTTCGTCCAGTATAACACCCAAATCCCTGACCTGTGATGCTGAAATCTTAGCTTAGGTATTGGCTGCAACTCTAATTTATAACTTGATTAACCTTAAGGTCTAATTTTTATTGTAACACTACATTTACTTGCTTGAAGGTGCAAATAAACTCTTTTTATTATTATTCTGAGTGTTTTATAACACGGAACTTAAAAAAAGGAACAGTTTATAATTTATCCGAGGGTTGCTCAGTTTCCTGGCAGGTTATCTCACCGCGTCACTGACAGTTCACCAATGTCTGTATAATTACACTCCACTGTATCTCGACCTCCTATTACACCGTAGCGTATTTCCCTAATAACGGTAAGGTCTTTGACGTAATCGGGCGAGAAGGGAAAAGTAAGGGAAAACGTGATTTCTTTATTGTCCTCTAATGGGTAAACGAGGTAAGGAAAGTCACAGGAGATTTTTGTCTCTTCTACTAATTTACCGTTTGGTAAATAGTTTGGTTAGCGACGAATGTCACTGGTAAAGTTTAGTCGGTAGGCAACACGTGTCGGAATAAAGTTTGCTTTTTCTCGTTTGTTTCCTAAACTAGACTTCGACACGTGACTTAATTATAACTAACTAGCTTTTGCCCACGACTTTCGACATTCCGCGCGACCGCGTGAATTTTTTTTTTGTTTATTTAATTTCCTTTATTTAATTTTATTTTACAATTTTGTATCTCGCCAAACTTGGCAGTTTGATGGCGAGAAGCGCTCGTATGTTTTTCACAAATAAACTAATTAACTATACCTATTACTATCTTAAAATTATCATTTTTGATGTAAACTTACAACGTAATCAATGCTCACTCATTAGTAAACAATTAATTAATTAATTCCGAACCAAGGCACCCGATGACGCATCCTCGTCGTGAAAACAATTTCTTAATTTACATTTTAAAATACCTTTACTTAGAGTACAAATATTTCTTAAAATATCTATTTTATTAAATACTTTTGACCGGACCGGACCGAATACTTTTGAATATTGGTTATCGAGGAAGCAAAAGAAGTCGCGGATTAAAAAGTAGCCTTTATATCCTATCTTCAGGCTTCATCATCATCATCAGCCGGAAGACGTCCACTGTTGAACAAAGACCTCCCCCATAGGGGGGGGGGGAGTTGCCTTAAGGCGCTACCCCGACCAAAAGTGCGTTTTTCTGCGCTAGGACTTGCACTCGCGGCTACGACAGATCTTGCTACGCTCTGCTACGCCAGGCACTGCTAGGCTGGGCACTGCTACGCCTGACCCCTGCTACGCGCTGCTACGCACCTGAGGCTATTAACTCATTTATTGAATTAAACAAACTACGTCTAAAAGCATATTATTAATGTTCATTAACCTATCATCACATTCGTTCGGTCAATATCCTATCATTACGTTCTTATTTTTTATGTACCCTATATACACCCAAATCTCCCTGTAAAAAAATGACTAAAATAATTGAAAACATGTATCTTTTGCTAAAGTTGACGTGCTTTTGATTTGAAGAATACACTAACAGATAGGTAACTTAAAAATCTTTATAATTCACGTTTTATTTTATTTCAAAATATTGTTTCTCTTTTTTTCTGCGGCAAAGAGGAAATGTATGGTGAAGGTTATTTAGTCAGGGAAGCGCCTTAGTCCCCACGTCTGGCAGGCGACTTGGGTATCGCACAGAGGTTGTTAAGTACACGAAAGCCCTGCTGCTCGACTTCCGGATTTTCCCTTAGTCGCCTTCTTCGACACCCTCGGGATGAAATAGGTGGGTACTATTCTGGTTCGGACACCCCACGGGAGTCCAAGCTTAATCTTTACCAATTTCATCAATATCGTTTCAGTAATTTAGCCGGAAAAGCGTAACAAACAAACAAATTTATTTTCGTATTTATAATATTAGTAGGGATGACCGTATCAAGCGGGCTAAGGTCGATCCTGATTTCCTGAAATAACTTTCAACCAGTACCTATGCTAAAATGTATTTCATTATAAAATCTACAGTGATTTGTAGCTAATTTGAAATGTTGATTGTGCATGTACCTACATTTAAATACAAAACCACGAAACAGGAGAAATTACTGGTATAAGACTCGTTTAAAAAAAAGATAATAACTACTCAAATGTCCGGGTTGCGGCAACCGCCTGCGTGAGGTAGTCCGAAATACGGAACAGATAAACACCGAAATGTCGAAATGTCCATCGCGGGACGCCATTTTTTTTTATTTATTTTTTTGGTACGGGGTGGAAAATCCTCATGGATGTCCTCCGCCCTGGGGCGGGCGGAGGGGTCTGTCAGACTCTTACTGACTAAAAACCACCCCGGTGTTCCATCTCACACCTACGTCGGGGGTCGCGATGACCCAACATTTGACGCGCGCTCGGACATTTGAGTAGATAATATAAGTTTACCTTTAAACTTGGCAACTGCCATGTTATTTTTTCACAACCCTTGATTGACGAGTAAAAAATATCAAAGGCGTTATGTCGCCTTTGTACCTTTGTGCATAAAGTATAAGTACAGTATATTCTACTATAGATTGATAAAAATCCATTTCTCACAAAATTTCATCAGTTCTCAAGCATCCCTAAGTAAGCAAATCCTTGTCGCCAATGTGGCAAAAGTAATATCCGTACGGATAGCGTCACATGAAAAAGGTACAATCAGATAACTTTTGTAACTGAAAAATATTCAATCCCTAGTGACCTCTTCTGAAGTTCTGACCACAAATAAAATCAATACAAACAAGCGTCCAACAGCAAACGGTAATGACAACGATAAAATATTATTACGTACTTAGTTCAGCCACAATCGATATTTGTTTATTACACCAAGCACGCGAGCCAAGCGATTAAAATCGATTACGGTGTGACAAGCAGACCGATGCCAATTTCACTTTATTATCGCACCAATCATGGTAATTATTCCACCATTTACGATCAAATTATTTGATTAAATTCGATTTTGTTTTAATCGATAACACTTTAAACTCGGATGCTTATTTTGTTATTCGATGCACGTCACTGGCGTTTGGATTTGGAAGGTGAATTATTCGAAATTTGGAATATAGAATTTCAGAACATTGCGGTTTTCTGAAGCTATCTAAATGGTTCAGTAATTTCTGATATAGTATGTTGAAGATATGGGTATAAGTTATTATTTATATATTTACAAAACGAGCTTTACTTTTCTGTAGTTTTGTACTTGGATTGAAATGTACACCGGCAGGTTACACATAATTAGGTATACTTATGCATACTTAGAAAACAAATGGTCAAAATATTCAGAGACCTCGGCTCTGTATGAAAATTAATTCATGTTATTTTTTTAAATTAGGCTCCTGAAACTGTCGGTCTAACTATTGTGTCTGCTACTTGGATAACTACCTACAATCTGGTGATTGTATTCGCTTTTGAATTTGTATTTGTATTTTTATTTGGTATCTTTCACGAAGCGCGTTGTAGGTATTCGCTTTTGTATTTGTATCTGCTTTTTTGGCTTCACTGTCAGTGTTCCGCACTGTCCATCTGCCTTTTGTTTCATAATCTGAGGCGCGAATACTGAAAATTGCTTTGCTTTGTTATACAACAAATTACATTATCAGCAAATTCTCACAAAAATGTCGAGTGACGATGGTGATTTGACTCCGGAGTACATTAAATCCGAAGCTATTGGTATAACCAACAATCTTCTCTTCATTTCTAGTACTATTGTTTTTATTGTCTCGTAGATGGTGTGAAAAGTAGAGTATGCTCCTCGGGGATAAAGGTGCCTTCGTCTTGGGCGACCTTGAATCCTACGCTGCACTCAGGATTCTTGTCTTAACTCTCTCGCTTTGCTCGGGAGTTAACTCTAAACTCCCTCGCTCCGCTCAGGAGTTAACGCTAGAATCCTTTGTTTTGCTCGGGATTTAATACCCGCTACATAAGACACTACTTTATCCCCTTGATGCATAATCTACTATTAAATACATACATGATGTAGGTAATAATAATTTAAATAAACAGGAACACCGGTATAAAGGTAAGCTAACCCGTCAATTAGCTCAGATACACTGATAACAGTGACCCTTTTCATTGGTTGACGTGAATGCGAATGCTTTTAATAACATTTTCCATTTAATCATACATTTGTTGTTTCGTTTTAAAGCTACACACGGATTAATAATTTGATCTGTAGTGCACATGGGTCGGATTGGTTGATAGACAGTAAGGAGTGTCACTCCAGAGAAGCGAAGAGGAGCGGAGTGGAAATGAGATGGCAGGAATCAACTAATCACATGCGCGGAGCGAAGACACTATGTGAAGTTCGGCTAGTATGAATGACAATTTGTTTGTTATTTGATTTAAATAAATGTCGGTTCGATAGGTAGTCCCTCCATGTAAAACACTGGTATTCAGCTGCATCCGGTTAGACTGGAAGCCGACCCCAATATAGTTGAGAAAAGGCTAGGCAGACGACGATTTGATTTCAAAAAATGGAGGTTACCTATTTGATATGAATGTTTATATGAATGTTTGTATGAATTTTTGTATGAATGTTAGTATGAATGTTTGTATGAATGTTTGTATATATTTTTGTATGTATGTATGTTCATCTACGCATTTCTCTGAAACTATAAACCGAATTATAACCATTCTTGTTAGGTTACATTTATTTCAACTTAGGGAACCGTGAAAATTTCATCAAAATCTAGTTTTTAAGATATGGACTAATATAAGTGTTAGATTATAGTGTTATCGTTAGAAGAACGGCAGACCACCTTAACTGAAATAAAAACGTTTTCACTGTGCTAAAGTAATTTATAACTTTTTAGTTTCTGAAGGCGGTTGTTTTTTGAGGAATACATTCTTTAAACCGACTGTCATTGGTAGAATTCTGTGCGTCTCGTCTCCGCTTCGCTCCTCTTCGCTTCGATAAATTGTCACTATACTAGTTTATGGTTTTGTGAAGGTCAGAGAAGCAGTCACTCCGTATAAAATACTTGTCTGCATCCGATTGGATTTCGAACCAACCCGAACACAGTTGGGAGATAGCCATAAAAATGTAAGAGACATCATCTTCGTTTTATAGAGACGAGACGGCCGTCAAACGTGTGCGATGCAACAGGCTTTTAAGCATTCAACCCAATAATGAAGAAGTCACGTATAAAAAAATAATTTTTGATTTTCTTTAAGACTTAAGACTATCATCGCCAGATTACATTCTACCATTACATGTAGTTGTGTAAATATGTCATGTTACAAGTAATAAAATTCAATTTAAAGCATTAAGTTTCAGAAACATACGTTAATTAGCGAAAAAAATATAACCCGACTATAGCGCCACCTGCCGGGTCCAATTGTGAATCTAAACCATTCTCGAATCCATTGGAACACACACAAACAAATTCATCAAATCCAGCCCAGCCGTTTAGGAGGAGTTCACTTTCATACACACGCACAGAAGATTTTTATATATAAGATAAGATTGTCCAATTACGAATAATTATAATGCAACGGCCATACTCCTTATAATGTCTGGAGTCATCAACCTTCAACATTAAATTAAATAAAAGATGTATTATCTATACTAATAATCTTTACCAATATTATAAAGAGGTATCTTTGTAAGTTTGTATGTAGGGGTAATCTTCGAAACTACTCAACCGATTTCAAAAATTCTTTCAGCAATATGAAGCTACGTTATCTCTAAGTGCTATAGGGTAAGTTGCATTATCAAAAAAATTGGGAACCTTGAGCAAATTCACGCAGACGAGGTCGCGGGCTAAATGCTTATATTTTATTAGCGACCCGACCCGGCTTCGCATGAGCCTAGCCTATAGCCTTCCTCGATAAATAGACTATCCAACACAAAAATAATTTTTCAATTCGAACCAGTAGATCCTGAGATTAGCGCGTTCAACCAAATAAACAAACAAATAAACTCTTCAGCTTTTTAATATTATATTAAGTATAATAAGTATAGAAGTATAGATTATTTTAGCCCGTACTGTCCCACTGCACTGCATTCCTTCCATCGGTTTTAACTTGTCGCTATGTCTTGTCAATTCTTAAGAAAGTCATCCAGGCCGTCCCGCCATCTCTTTCGTGGTCTACCGCGGCCCCGTCTCGCCATTTCAAAGCACCAATTTCAATATGAATATTATTCAGAAGATTGACCTAAATCCGTTTAAATCACAAAAACAGACCCATTTAGTTTTATTCACTTAAAATATAGTATGTCTAACCTAGATCTAATAACTCAAATATTATGGCAGACGATAATTAAAACGTTACTTCAACGTCGGTATGTACCCAAAGTGCCTATAATATCACGCAATGGCGGTAAAAGTCTCAAAGCTATGCCAAAAGAGGCATTAAAAAACCTGGCTAAGTACGAGTCACACGGCACACGAAGGGTTCCGTACAAAATTTAACACAACATTAAAAAAATACGTTTCTTGTATGGTTTTCTTTTAATTTTAACTTCATTTTATTTTATTACTAGCTTTTGCCCGCGACTTGATCTGCGTGAATGTCGGTTATCGTGGATGCAGACGAAGTTGCAAATTAAAAAGTAGTCTTTGTTCCTTCCCAGAGTTCAAGTTATATTCATCAAATTTCTTCAAAATCGGTTCAGCCGTTTCATCGTGAAAGCATAACAGATAGAAGTCCTTTTGCATTTATAATAAGCTAACTTTTGCCTGCGACTTCGTCTGCGCGAATATCGGTTATCACGGATGCAGAGGAACTCGCGGATTTAAAAGTAGCCTATGTCCTTTTTTTTAATTTGGTATGAAAATAGGTTCAGCCGTTTAATCGTGAAAGTGTAACAGAAAGAGTTACTTTCGCATTTATAATATTAGTATGTAAGTATGGATAAGTATGGATTTGTTGTCTGTTAATTTCAAGTGTCTACTATTACGGTTCAAAGTTATAGTCCTATGACAAAGGGACAGACAAATGGACAGACTTTTATTCTTACTTCTCCGCTGTTCTTTTCTGATCAATTTCGTTTCGCAATCCAAGACAGTTGAATCGTTTCTGCAGGACTCGTCGAGCTTAATTGCTTCGGCGGTTTTCTGGTCGTCGCCACTGTTGATTCTGACTTACAGGCGTTGCAGTGACTTGGGTATAGAGTGGCGGGTTTGTCCCACGGATGACCAAAAGAAAGTTAAGCTAGGCTACGTTTGGACCCTTTGCTACTGAACCCTAAAAATAAAACATATACAATACACGCTCATATTTTTCCAATCAAGATTACTTTTGAACTCAAATAGCGGTAAACACGCAATACCTATTTAGAACTAAGCCTATTGCAAATCGCCTGTATACTGGCGATATCTGTCGTTTTGTCACGAACGATTTTATGTAGGTTTTTATTGTCAAATCTCTGCAACGCGTAGTGAATATTAATGTTTTGTATTGAAATAATTACACTTCTATGTACGTTTTGGTGAAAGGAATTTGAGTTCAATTTCATTCGTTTTTTCATTGTAAGGAGTTTTCATCGGGAGTAGTATCGGCATGCTAAAGTGAAAGTGGGCCGGCCACGTCTAGAGGCGGATAGACGGTTGATGGAGCAGACACGCTTTAGAATGGAGACCGCGTTTTGGCAAGCATAGTGTGGGACTCCCTGCGGCACGATGGACCGATAATTGAAGACGCCATCTCTTTTGTGGTCTACCGCGGCCCCGTCTCGCTATTTCAGGGCACCAATTTTGGGATTTACGAGCCCATAGGTCGTTCTGCATGCGGCAGACATGTCCAACCAGTCCCATTTGAGCTCGGTAGTCTTTTGAGCCACGTCAACGATCTGTTTTGGAGCGCAGTATGGTGATTCGAACGCAGTCGGTTAATTTAACACCAAAAAGACAGGATAAAATAAATAGCCAAAATAAATGACCACACTAGCACTGAACCGAGACTGTTGTTGAGTTGAGAGTCATGGTGTTTTTGCCTAGTAGTGGGATGATGCAAGCTGACAATAGTACCGAGTAATAGAAGAGAACAACGTCGTCCGTTGGCGACACGTTTAACGCTGTGACATTTAGTAATTTAGTATATTTTTTTGGTACGGGAACTTATGATCCTAAAGTATTTATTGGTGGTCATTATATTTATTCCCATTTCGATTCCTGGACGGAACAAATATTTGTATGGCCTACAGTTATTTTTGTTCCGGGTTCGGTTGTTTGTATAATATGTAGGTTTATATTTGTAAACGCACCCAGGATACAGAAAAAGTAACTATCTATGACTGCTGTACTAGCATGAGTACAGCAGTCATGGGCAGTTGGATCAAGAGCTTGATTCAGAAAGCGGTACTCCTAGACACTTCCCCCCCTCACAAGAGCTAGGGCTCCTAAACTACCGGTAGCTTGGACACTGTTCCAGACCACCTAATAGATGGCTAATATTTTTTTTTATCTTAAAATGTTTTTGTATTACTTCTGTACCTATTAATATTTCAAAAAGTTATTAATGTTTACAAAAAAATTAAGAAAATAATAATTATTATTATTTGTTGACACTTGAAGACATGATCATCAGTGTAGCTCTCATGCTCATGTACTAGGAGTTCATGTATCACAAGAGCTAGCATTGAAGTACGTCTTTGTTAAAATGTTGCCTTTCGCTCGGATATGATGCGCGTTGTGATGTATCCTATTTATGTTTTGAGTCGAGGTAGTAAAAAAACTTCTTGTAAAAAGACTCATTCTAAGAGTAGCTACTATAAACATAAATTTCCTGCTGTCAAGCGAAATATTGCTTTGATCCAGTTCAAACGATATAAGCCTACTTTATACCCTTCTATCGGCGATGGACAACGGTGTATATCAGAAAAAAGAAATATACTTACGGATTATATAAAAAATCCTGTTTAGTTTGTAATCGTATATATTTTTGTTACGATTAAGGCTGTGTGTAGACTGAATCAAGGTCGAGTGACAATGATGGGTCGCATAATTGCAAAAAAACTGATACAAAGTCAAACTGGAGGTTCTAAAAACTTCTATGACATAATAATAATAAATAATTCATCTATTTCAGGCTGCATAGGTCCATAGATAAATACCTTAACCTAAACGTACGGTCACCAAAGGAGATAAGTATCCATGTCGCCTGAAACAGTTGAAGTTTACTTAGAAACCGATAGGTTTTTATGAATAAAATAAAATACAATTTATAGAGAATAAACAGTTCAATGATTTAATAAAATTTCATTTGAAAGCCCCCATTGGTTTCTAAGAAATCTTCAACTATTCCCGACGACATGGATACTTATCTCTTTTGCGTACTGTACATATTTTACAGTTTGTAACTTTTGTTAATATAAAAGACTTAAGACTATGTTAGTAGCACTATGGCGCTTTACGTCTTTTTTTCGCCTTTTCCGATACTGGACAAATTCCTAGTGAGCGTTAGCTTAAATTATCAAAATTAAACCTATTTCGCTCCGCACTGCTTTAGTGAAATTTCCCCCCATAAAAACCGAAATCCAACCTATTTTCAAGTTATCTCACAAATCCTTTTCGACCAATCACAGTTGACATCAGCATCACATACGGGCCAGCTGACAATTCAAACATAGCAGCTGAAGCTCAAACACTCGCCGTCATTCAAAACTGGGAGATCCATTTAAATTGAATCCACCGAAGCAAGTTTTGTGTAAAGTTTTGTTTTGAGTCACGAGCAAAAAAATGTAAACAGTTAGTCACTTTCAAAACTGATTTATCCTAAACTATTGATTGAAATGTTATGGGGTTACGAATAGGGCATTTTTGATCCCAAACTACACTCGGCGTCACAAAAATCGCACCTCTTTAAGAATTCCCTTCAAAGTCATTTTAACCCTATTAATCAATGGTATACGACTATAAGGTATAATTGGAAAGGCAATTTATTTAAATTTCAGAATAAATCAATGGATTTGTTTTTTTGTTTACCAGGGAATAAAAAAAAGCAAGCTAATGCAAATGATTAAAAAGTTAAATTTTATTTTATCAGCAAAAATTACAACAAAGTCCTTAAAACTAACTTAAAACCTAGTGTTACCCCCCCTAGCCCTGATGACTGCTTCCATGCGTTCTCTCATGGACCTTATTAATGTGACAACAGTCTCTTGTGGAATGTTGTCCCATTCTGCAACGACGGCATCTTGAAGGTCTTGGAGAGTGGTAGGGGCAGGATTTCGTGCCCGTACTCGCCGTTTCAGTTCATCCCAAAGGTGCTCAATAGGGTTCAGGTCTGGACTTCGCGCCGGCCAGCGCATAACAGGGATGCCAACTTCTTGCAGGTAGTCTCTTACAATTAAAGCGGTGTGACAACGGGCGTTATCGTGCATTAACGTGAACCCACTGCCAACAAAACCCGCATAAGGGACAACCTGCTCCTCTAAGATCTCTGTTATGTACCGAGCAGCAGTCAGCGACCCTTGCCCGCGAGCACTTCCAGTCCGAGAAACACACACAAGGTTCGTTTTACCGTCGATTGACATGCCGCCCCAGAACATGCACGAGCCACCCCCGTATTCCACTGTCTCTTGAATACAGGCTTGTGCGAATCGTTCCCCTTGCCTCCTATACACTCTTCGACGCCTGTCGTTGCAGAAAAGACACACCCTCGTCCCATCCGAGAAGAGCACAGCCCTCCATTGGTCTATTGTCCAATCCACATGGTCACGGGCAAATTGCAACCGGTCTCTCCTATGCTGTGCAGTCAATTTGGGCCTAGCAGCCCTATGAGCTGCAATTTTCTTCTCCCGCATTCTTCTTCTAATCGTGGAGACGCTTACAGAAGTTGTGCGAGCTGATCGCAGTTGTTGTTGCAGCTTAACAGCATTGGAGAACCGATTACGTAAAGACGTCGAAACAATGAAGCGATCGTCTCTTTCGCATGTGCACCGTTGTCTTCCAGATCCACGTCTTCCGATATAGCCACCAGTCTCTTGGAAACGTTGGAACACTCGTCGAACGGCAAAACGACTCAAGTTCAGTTGCCGAGCAACATCACATTGTCGCATCCCTGATTGCAGTAGTGCAATGACTTGAGCGGATTCATCTGCAGTGGTATCCATCTTCTGGGGTATTTTTCTTGCTGTAGCTGTTCACGTGTGTTCACTTCAAAGGTTGAATAGCGAATGACCCACATTTAACCCGGGTCGGCCGTTTTATACCCTTGTAGGGAGGTGCAATTAGTGGCCGTTGTAATGCGTATTTTGACAACATTTTTTTTAACGTTACGTGCTAATGAGATCTGTTGTGTTTAGGAATTCTAACTGTTGTTAATTTAAAGGTCGTTAAACATACTTTTAATTGATACCAATATTAATTGGGTTTAATGTATTCGTTACTGGCGGGACATGTTTTAAACTTATTTTCGAAAAGGTGCGATTTTTGTGACGCCGAGTGTAGTTACTATAAAGTAGATTTTATCTATAAGTTGAAATAGTTTCACGAGAAAATTGCTTTTGAATTTTGCAATCTGTACCTATACAAGACCGGGTTAGGAATACCACCATCCGTTCCATTACAAAAATTATTGACGTCACTCGGAAAGCTGTCATGCTGAAATGGAATTGGGCTGGACACATCTGCCGCATGTAAGACGATCATTGGGCCAAACGCACAACTCAATGGGTCCTTCTACATGGCAAGCGACATCGTGGCAGGCCCAGGCGGAGATGGCGGGATGATCTGGACTCTTTCGAAAAAGCCTGGCCCCAAAAAGTCCTTAAGACCCCCCATCCCCATCGAACGAACTTCAACGCGAGCGTGATTGAACATTTTTTTGTTTCAACCAACGCAAAGTACGAAAACAAACGAGTAAGTGAGAACGCGATAACATGACAGGAAAATTGGCGCTCGCAAATTTCACAATACCTGTTCCAGAACATACGTGTTTTTAAAAAAGCCTTACAAGTTTTTGGTATAAATGTTTGTAATTTAGAATCTCCATTATATGCGCAAGGTTTCTATGCGGCTGTTTTTTTACTTTTTCAATGTATGGACAGTACAGGCTAAATATAATAATAATAATAATAATAATGTATGAGTGTATTATGAACGGCCAAAGTTCAGATAAAATTGTGCAAAAAAACTGATTTTCTGTGTGAGTGTTTACTCTCTGTGAGTGACTCTGAGTGATTACTGAATTTGATTTTCAAAAAAGTTTTTTTTTGGCTTTAGACAAACCTAGATTTAAATCACAAGATACCGTGTATTAAAAATATTTGGAAAATAATTGGTTATAACGCCGTAATTGCGTACGAGCGTTTGTATGGGAAATATGACGGGATGGGCGCTCTTAATAGACATAGTTGGAAGGAGAGTGGAGAGGCCTTTGCCCTGCAGTGGGAAAATCCAGGCTGAAATAATAATAATACAGAAAAAATAATAATAATAGAAAACTCAATGGAGAGTCCACACGATCAAGACGATCTCTATGATAATATCCAGCACCGGCGTCATCCCCAAAATACTTCATACAAGCCTTAAAACACTAGATATTCATCCACTCACATACATACTCCTACAGAAAGCAGTCATACTGAACACATGTAGAATTGTCAGAAAGTTTATGTCCATAGACAAAATTGCCTATCGCCGTCATAGTTGTTTGGCCAAAAGCCCGCAATTTGTAGTTCCCCAGAAATGGGAGAAATTTAAATCTGATCATCTTTTAATAATAACACCTCTGTACCTATACATATTTTTGCTCGTGACTGAATATCCAACTAAAGAGGTTCATGTTTTGTAGTTTAATTACTAGTAGTAGCGATTGTCTTTTGTTTAAATGTCACATACGTTTACTGAGGAGCCCGTGGCTAAGTAAAACCCATACGGATCATGGATGGTTAAGCTACGCTTGCCGCGGTCGGTCCGTGGATGGGTAACCATCCATTTCATATCGAAACCCCTCCGTGCTTTGAAAAGCACGTAAAACCGTAGAAAATTTAACAACAAGTCTTACTAAAGGGGTATCGTGTTACCCTGCAACTGGGTTGTTTACATAGATCTTTTCTCAGGGTCCAAGACCCTAGGAAAGGACATAGGCTAATTTTAACCCACGACTCTGGCTGCAACCGTGATAGTGATAACCAACATTTACGCAGACAAAGTCGCGGGCAAAAGCCAGTATTGGATATATATATATATGTACATACATACATATATATATACATAACAATCACAAATAATGTATAATATACATAATAAACACAATAATAATTAGCATTACTCATTGATATGAATAAATCCTTCTAACTGAAAAAATATTACGCGCGAAAATGCGCTGAAATTTCAATAACAAAAAATAGATCGAATTTTCGTTTATTATACTCAAAAATGGAATAGAATTTTCATGGAATGATCTGTCAAATAATGTAAACCTATTGGAAGGTAGAGAAACCGGCCCCTAAACCACAAAGTACGTAATGTTTTGACAAGTAAGTGTGATCGTATCCCAAAAATCATCTCTTCTAATTTGACCACGAGTAATTTTCCTCATACGGCCCATGTATCAGCTTCTACATGATCAGACCAACATGGCCACTAATGAAAATGCGTATATCTTGTTCGTTCTCCTGCAAAATGTAACTAACCCAATTTGGTTCGCTAGCGCAGCATTATTCTGCACCCCGATGGTCCGGTGGTCACAAGCGTGACTGGAGAGCGTGAAGTTCTAGGTTGGTTTCCCAAGTCGGGTAAAGCGATATTGGGATTTTCCATTAGGAATTTCTCAGTAACAGCAAGGAGTTAGCAAGTTGGTACTGTAATGTCCCCTTTCCACGGAAAGTATCTAAAACCTTTGGTCCTGCGCCTGCTCATTTCCTTGTCGTGTCCGATTATCATCAGCAGTGAAATTCTGTAAGAAATCACTCGCGAATTCGAATCCTATCAGATTTCCAATTACACTTACCTGAAGTGAAAAGTTTAAATATTCGCTAAAATACGTCTTAGTTGGCGCAGTGAGTGAGTGATTGACTGCTGCGCAGCGTGTTGCGGGTTCGAATTCCGCCCATTTGTGAGCTGAGCAATGTGTTTGCCTTGTGTCTGGTTGTTGTTTATCTATAGGTATACGTATCTATTTATGTATTTCTGTGTGTAAATCAGCTGTCTGACACCCATAGTACAAGCTCTGCCTAGTTCAGTCAGATGACCGTGTGTGAAATGTCCCCACATATTATTATTATCTACTTCTATATTATATTACATATAATAAAACAGTAAAAAAACTCAGTCTGTACATTGAATATATAAAAAAAAAATTGAGGGGTGTTTAGAAACAGTAATCGAGCACGAATCCAAAAAAAAAAATTCTGTCTGTTTGTCTGTTTGTTTGTACACGTTAATCTTCGGAACTGCTGGACGGATTTGAATGATTTTTTTGTTGTTGTATAGGTATAAAGTCTGGGCAACATATAGGCATAGGCAACATATATAATTTATCTTGGAAACTTGAACACCTGATGCAGAACCGCAACAGACCAGCTAAACTATAAGAGATACAAAAATGGTACCGTAGCAAAAACTATTCCACGTGATGAGCATTTTCTGCTGAGGGAATAAATTTGAAGATCTGGAATACCTGATATGGAACTCTAAGAGCCCAGCTACACCATAACACATATATTAATGACGTCTTAGCAAAAGTTGTTCGGTCTGATGGGCATTTCCTGTTGACTTATAAAAATCGAAGATCAGAAACATCTGACGTGGAAATCAAAGCTGTAATTTTTAAAATTTCACTGTTAAGTTATCACTAATTTCACTGTATATTAAAATAAGCTGGGAGTACCTCCACGCGGTGAAGGCGGTAACAGTTTAGGACTGATTTTTAATGACGATGGTATATCATTGAAAATTTGACCCTACTGGCCAAAACTCCCATTTATTTTTTTATTTTATCGAATAAATATGCCTTTGGGAAATTAAACACTCAAATATGTTATTTGAGTGTTTAATTTCCTTTTCCATTTATCTTCGTGACACGGTAGCCTACCCGGTAACGCAGGGGAGCAGTCACTTAGATTTGAATTGATCAGGTATCTTCACAATAAAACTATAACCATGCCTAGAAAGAGGTCAAATCTTTCCCAATGTTCCAAAGGAGCTAAAAGATTGAGGATCATAAGTTCTCAAGAATCTACCGAAGAGCGTCAGGAGAGACTTGATGCTGTTCGAGAACATCAGGCTGCAACTTGCTCCGTGGAAACCTCTTCAAATCGCGAAGCACGCCTTCGTTCACGGAGACGTTCACGGATAGGGAATTGCGCTGGAGTTCTCAGCGTATCTACGCATCTGCTTCTAGGTCTCTAGAGACAAGTGCGGAACGTGATGCGCGACTGTCCGCTGATCGTGAGCGACATGCATCGTCTCGCGAATCGAAAACGTTTACTGATACAGAATCACGCTTGAGTTCTCAGCGTATTCGCACATCTACTAACAGGTCTTTTGAAACGAGTGATGAACGTGATGCGCGACTAACTGCTGATCGAGATTATCATACATTGTCCCGAACACGCACACAACAAAATATTCATAATCACTTCGAAAGTTAGAGAGAAAGAATTGCTGGAGTACGGCATGAAGAGACAGAAGAAGAGTGCAACGAACGTTTGAATTCTGATCGACTTCGACAGTCTCTGAACAGAATGTCGATGTCATCTGAAGAATCGGATGTGTCTCAAGATATAGCCGTAGGGCATGGCGATCTTCCTTGGGTTGATAAGGAACTGAGCGCATTTACGTATACTCCTATGATTGACTACGCCACATATTCGGCCATCGGAGGTATGATTCAAAATTGTACTTTTTGAACGTCTCGAATCGTCTCGCGCTTCCCGTTGTTTTCCCGTCCCCGGGCTCTTAGAATTCGACATCAGATGTTTCAGATCTTCGAATTTGCCGACCCCGTTGTCGCTGGCATAAGCAACAGGATCCGCGTACGAAGTCGCGGGCAGAAGCTAGTATATAATAAAAATGAATCGTTGTTCGTTAGTCTCTCTAAAACTCGACAATGGCTAGACCGATTTGGCTAATTTTGGTCTTGAAATATTTGTGGAAGTCCAGGGAAGGATTAAGCAGTGAGACAATTTGAAAAATCAATTTACAGGGCAACATCTGTCGGGTCAGCTAGTTATTAATAATAGTTTCGTAAAAATAGTTCGCTTCACCTATGAACTCAGTGGCGCTAGCGTAGTTTTCAACGAGTTACAGCATACCTAATACAGTTTTTACCGCGCGATCAGAAGAGAGCAGTGTAGTGAGTTAGCATTACTGATCTGACTATGAGAGTGAGGGAAGAGGGAGTGCACCTGTTTTACACACACTTGTCACACTATTAACTCTCCTGTGTATTTGGCTGGTCTCCATTGAGATTGGTCGTCACCGCGACCGAAATTTGGTCGCGAGAATTATTCTGGAGTGGTGCCAGAATTTACTCCTATATGTAGGGACATGTTGTCGACCAATTGACTACGTAGTTCAAAGACCTTTTGCTTGTATGAACTATTTGAAGTTTATGTTTACGTGCTGTAAAGCTAGGTGTTCACAAGGCGGGTCGTCTGTATAATTTTTTTCAATATGGCAAAGAAGCCGAATGGCCAATCTGATGTTAGGTAGTCACTGATGTCTATGGACTACTGCAATACAAAAGGCCCTACAGATCCCATCCCATAAAGAAAGTTGAAATGTCTCATGTGCCCGTAATTACACCATCCATACCCTTTAAGCCGAAGAAACCGTGAAGCCGTGTGGTGCCAACCGCGAATAGCACCACCCCATTTCTACGCGTGGGTGTCGTAGAAGGCGACAGAGGGATATTGACCAGAGGATGGGCAGCAGCGTCCTTCTGAGACCCTTAACATCTACTTCAATCGCCAACATGCATCTGCCAAGCATGGCAATTACGGCTGAACCCCCCCTTTAGGGGAGACCTATGCCCAGCAGTGGGCGTCTAAAGGTTGACATGATGGTGATGATACCCTTTAAACCGGAACGCAGGAACACCGTTTTGCGACAGAAATAGGTGTCATGGTATTACTTCTCCGGACAAACTCTTTCACAAAGATATATACTACTAAATATACTTTATCCAGTCTATTGGAGGGACCGTAGCAGACGAATGTCAAAACAGGGGTGAATTCGTGCGGGTTGACCCGCCTCTAATGGATGCCTAGCTTAAGAATATAAGTTAAGACTACCCACTCTGAATCCGTGGGTGTCTTTTATGACTAATGTGTGGGAAGCAGCGTAATAACCCGAAGATTACACGAAGGTACTTTTGGTGGATTTGCATACGAGTAATGTGCTACTTTGCTAAAAACTCAAATAAAATGAGATGAAATATTTCTATGACTAGTAGAAACCCACTCATATATTTACAAAAAAAGGTTTAATTTTTTGTAAAAATGTTAGAGATTTTTGTATGTGTAAGTTTATTCGATCTCGCCTTAATTAACTTCTCAATGTTACCTTAGGCCACTGATCTATTCTATATGTCATGTTTTCAGGAAGGGTTTCGTAAGGACTAGAGCTTATTCTTACATTATATTACATCCAGCATCAATTGCTATGCCCTGCAAATTCTACGCCTATTACATTGACGTAGAATATATTTTGGCTTAATGAGTTTCAGACGCGAGTCCAGGGGGGTAATTCTCATAACTTCCAGGAACTTTTACATTCTAATCTCCGTTTCGATCTGTCATAAAAAGTGCAAAATAACTTTAGCACAGAACACACATTGACTTTAGTTTCGAAATTCAGTGGCTTTGTTCTGTTTGTTGTTTTGTATTGCCACCGACTTCCGAAACTAAAGTCAATGTGTGTTCTGTGCTAAAGTTATTTTTCACTTTTTAGTTTTTGAAGGCGGTTGTCTTTTTTGTAAAAAGCTTTTTATTTTCCGCTTTTTAGTACCTCCTTCTCATCCAAATCTATTAAGAAGAGTATGAAAGTTAACTATTACAAAGATTGATGAAACTAAAACGTCAACTATGTAAAATTTTTGGGTATTTGTTGATTTTTCAAAAAGTGCTGAATCAATTTCGATAAAATTTATATGGGACCACCCCTGAAGCATACCCTATCCGTAAAAAGAAGAATTTTCAAAATCGGTTTACGTTTGCCGGAGTAATCGCGTAACAAATCGCGCACATACTTAATGCAAATTTAAGACTTATACCGTTTTCTCATGGATGCCATTGTCAGAACCGGACCAAATTAAAATGGGACTACACGGGAAGCATTAGCTTTCAAACAAAAAAAGAATCATCAAAATCGGTTCACCCAGTCCAAAGAATTGATAGGTCTCCGCGCGTTCCTACTTGATACCGCGCTATCTAAAAAGGCACCATAATATCATAATTATTTATTTGTTTATTAAACTTTATGCACATAATGTAAAAAAACATTGTACAAAGGCGGACTTAATGCCTTGGGCATTTTCTACCAGTCTACCTTAGGGTGATGCAGAGACAAAACATGGTAGGTGCAAAGATACTTATTTACTATAATGAAATAATAAATACATATATACATACATACAAACAAAATATACAAAGTAGAGAGCTAAAAAAAACATAGATACAGTAATACAACAAATTAATTGTGTGACGAGTCTGCCAATTTCTTAAGAAAGTGTTCGCGAGCTTTCACTTTGAAAGTAAACCGACTGGTGGCCATCCTGATATTCTGAGGAAGTGCATTCCAAAGGAAAACCGCCTGGACAGGAAAAGAAGATTTAAGAAAACCAGAGCGGTGAGACGGACATCGTAGAAGACGATTATTGGAGGAACGAAGGTTCTTGGTGTGCGCAGAGCATAAATACTGAAAGTGAGAAGTCAAGTAGAAAGGAGAACTGGGTTTGTCTAGAAGAGAAAACAAGGTTGTCAAAGCCCTTAACGCTCTGCGCTCTCTGATGGGTAACCATTTTAAGAGCGACCGATGTGTGGACACGTGATCATACTTACGGAGATTAAATACGAATCGAATGCAGTTATTAAGAAGTCGGTCAAGTTTATTGAGGAGATCTGCATTCAGGTCGTAGTAACACACATCACCATAATCAAGTATGGGGAGGATAAGGGACTGAACTAGCATTGCCTTTATGTGTGAAGGGAGAATATTTTTGAATCGATAAAGCGTCCGCAATGTCCCAGTGACTTTTTTGCTCACACTCGCGACCTGCTTACGCCAGCCTAGGCAAGTGTCAACGTACAAACCCAAATCCTTGACGTCGGAACTAAACGGAATAACTGTGCCATCAAAGGCATAATTGTGCTCACGTAAAAATATTCGGATCGTGTCGATTTTTGAAATTGAAAATACTTCATGCCACCTATTGATATGAATAAAACTGTCAATGAAATAAATGTTATCTGCGAAACGGACCGGACGGTGTGTGTTATAGGTGAAGAAGTTCGTGGTCAAGTGCAAGTCGGACGAATCGTTCAATCAAGGTTAAGTTACGCTAGCTGCGGTCGGCCTGTGGATGGGTGACAATCCATTTCATACCGAGTTGGGAACTCGGAAAGCACGTAAAGCCGTTGGTCCCGGCTGTCATTCGTAGATCTTTGGCACTCATTATGGGTTAGTGCAAGCCAAAAAGTCTGACAACCAGTCTTACCAAGGAGTATAGTGATACTCAGTTACTGGATATTCGGGAAGCCGACCCCAACATATTTGGAAAAGGGCTAGGCGGACGATGTGCGGAACGGGTTTTTCGTTTAAAAATCTATGAAATCAAATCAATCAAACTTAACGTTTGAAATCTTTATTTAAATCAGAGTTCAAAGATAAACAGCATCTGTGGTTCAACAAGCGATTAAATGGAATATAAAAATATGTCGGCACGCTCTTACTACGCAGTGTCACATAAACATATTTTATGGAACATTAAGCATCAGGGGCAATTTATTGAGCCGTTGTTAAGAGGAATTTACCGAAATGCTTCAGTGCTTCGTACAAAACATTCTTCTTCTCAGTCGTGCACTCTTGGCGGAGTGGGCCTGGCCATGGTTCGTCCCTCTCTTTTCGAGGCAGTGCGTTTAATCTCAGTAAGGGAACACTTCGTAGTCAATTTGATGAGGTCTGTTCCGCGCGGTCTAACTGCCTTTTGTTTCATAATCTGAGCTGTAAGGTAATGTGATGGGCCTTTGATACCCGAAGTAATTTATTTATTATTATTAAAAAAGCATAGTGTTCTGGTATCTAAGTAATTCAATCTAGGAATCGTAAAATAAACCTATTTAATCAGAATGACAGTTAGACAATAAAAAAACAAATATTTTTCAACTAAGTTTCCCCGTCAATCCTTCATAAACAAAAACTTTTCTTTCTCAATATTGGTTCGACAAACATAGTTTCTACGTCATTTGACTTTTATAACTTTATAGTTATTGTTTATTTATTTATTATTTCTCATCGTCTCTCTAGCTTTTTCCTAGGGTCGGCTTCCAGTCTAACCGGATGCGGCCAAATACCAGTGTTTTACATGGAGCGACTCACTGCCTGACGTCCACACCTTACTTACCGAGTAACACGATACCCCTTGGTAAGACTGTTTGTCAGGGTTTTGGCTTCTGACTACCCATAACGACTGTCAAAAATCTACGAATGACAGTCGCGACCAATGACTTTCCGAGGCACGGAAATTATGTAAAGGTGCGTACGGATTAGAGGCAGCCTCGCCTGAGGCACGCACGGCTCGCCCTGTTGCCTCAAGTGCGTACGCGCCCGAGGCGTGCCTTCACGAGCCGTGCGTGGCGAGGCTGCGCACCCCGAGGCTGCCTCTAATCCGTACACACCTTTAAGTTATTTATTCTTTATGCAACAAAAAAGGTACAATGCGCCTTAGGGCGGGTTGCTTCAACTAACCATTACTGACCGGTAATAGTCAAAAATGGAGCTAACTATAGTAAAATAAAAAAATGGGTTGTTTCACAAAATTATACGTCAAAAAGTGACTATTACCTTAACCGACCAGTCATCGTAATTTTGTGTTGTCAAACAGCTACTTCAAACATCAAAATATTATGGAATCTCTTTTTGAATAACTTTAACTGACGGATTTTTATGTCATGAAACAACCCGTTACATTTAACGTACGTTAAACATCGCACGTCATAGTAACTTTTTAACTGTCCGTATGTAACGTTAACCCCGACTGTTTGAAACAACCCGCCCTTAGACATTCTCTGACAGTCAACAAAAAGAGGTGAAAAGATAAAGAAGGCTGACGCAACAATAGTGAGCGTAAAATGGCTAAAATAAACTAAAATAAAACGCTACGTATTAAAGTGAAATGTACACAATCCACCCATACTGTACACTCATGATGAGACATGGTTTAATTTTATAATATCGGTATTACCCAAATGCTCAGTTATTTCATTATGGAAGTGAGGTCAATTTTTTACCATTCAATTACATTAAATATTGTCTAATAACGTGATGGTCCAGTGTTTAAAACGCCTGCCTCTTGTGCCTGCCTATTGTGGGTTCCAATGTGACTTTTCCAATTTACATAATGTATGTAAATTCCAAAATTGGTGCTCCAAAATGCCATGACGGGGCCGCGGTAGGCCACAAAAGTGTTAGCGGGACGACCTGTACGGCTTCCTTAAGAACTGGCAAGACATAGCGAAAAGTCAAGACCAATGGAAGGAATGGAGGTAGGGTCCATTGCCCTTCTTCTTTCTAATTAAGCTTATTGTAGACATCACTGACATCGGTGAAAGAAATCATCATCAGAAGCCTGAACTTATAATAAAAAAACAATGTAACTATAAGACCCTCGATATCTCTTTAACCATTTGATCGCCAAGTCATAAAAGCAGAAACGTGCCCTCGGTGCCAAGAGGTTTGCGGCGACTGGGACTACCTACAGTCCCAGTTGCCGGATCCACTTGATTTTAATATTTTTCTTCCGGTGACTGGGACCACGCCTAAATGAATAAGAAAAATTTATTGTTCAAAACAGTGCAGTCAAACGAAAAAATAAGTAAAATAAAAAACAAAATATTTAAAAAAACACCCTTTGATTACTATTATATCTATCCTCTATCTCTATACCGTTTTTGGCTTGAACAATAGATTTTTGTTAATCATTTATGCGTGGTGAAGCCGTTAGTCCCAGCTGTCATTTGTAGATCTTTGGCAGTCGTTAAGGGTAGTCAGAAGCCAGAAAGTCTGACAACCAGTTTTACCGTGGGGTATCGTGTTACCCAGTAACTGGGTTGTGGAGGTGCGATAGGCAGTCGTTCCATGTAAAACAATGGTATTTAGCTGCATCCGGTTAGACTGGAAGCCGACCCCAATATACTTGGGAAAAGGCTAGGCAGATGATGATGATTTATGCGTGGTCCGAGTCGCCGGAAGAAAAATATTAAAATTAAATGGATCTGGCAACTGGGACTGTAGTCCGAGTTAATTGCAGTCCCAGTCGCCGGAAGCCTCGGCGCTAAGCTTTGAATTACTACTCTATGGAATTACGTATAGCAGTCTGTCATGCAATCGTAACCGTGGCTTGCTGAGCACATTTTGGTGTAGTATCTATACAGTTTTTATCTTAATTCTTTTTTTTAATGTTTTGTATTACTCTTTACCTGCATTTTATTTTTCACATACAGAAGCAACATGAATAATGTAACCAGTATTAAGCAAAAACTTGTTCTAAAAGAGTGTCCGTGGAGTGTCTTGCTCGTTCTTCTCTATAGAGACTTACCCTACGTTTTGGAACGAGCAACTAGCTTCAACTTTCTGACTTACTAACTGACTCTTTGAGAATTCAAAAGTGCCTGTGCTTGTGTGTGTGCGTGTGTTTAATTGAAATAAATGCTTTGACTTTGACCTTGACATGACAGTGGTGGTCAATAGGTAAGGAGAAGAAAATTCCCAGGTATGACCCTATTAGGTTTGTTAACCAAACATTATTAAAGTCTGTCAATGCAAATGTAACATGTAATATGCAGAAAAATGTCAATAAAATGCAAGGATTGTCAATGAATGCTCAACGGGTAAGAATCTAAATAAAAATGCAAGTTGTCCGACCCAAACCACGTCTAACTGAACACTAATTAAATTTTGTACAATAATGCATCATCTGACGACACGGTTGGCGCAGTGGGTAAGCGATCGACTGCTGCGCAGCGTGTTGCGGGTTCGATTCCCGCCCAGGGTAAACATTTGTGTGATGAGCACTTGTGTTTGCCTTGTGTCTGGGTGTTGTTTATCTATATATGTATGTATTTACAAAAAAAAATGTATTTGTGTATGTATATCAGCTGTCTGACACCCATAGTACAGGGTCTCCCTAGTTTGGGGTCAGATGGCCGTGTGTGAAAATGTCCCCACATATTATTATTATTATTATTATCTAGCTTCCGCCGTATGTCAATGCACTCCCAAATGTAGGTCGCGATCAAAGTGCAAATACGCGAGCCTACTAACTTATTGCATCAAGAATATATAAATTTTTTTAAAACCATGTACGTACACCGTTCAGACCCAAAACAAAAAAGTATAGCAATGATAGGAACATGTAACTGATATGGAACTTTCGGGTTTGTTAAGGGTATTTTTACACCTGTCCTAAACAAGTCCAAAAAAGTTAGCCCAGGCACAGCTTTACACACTAAAACACAGCTGCCCGCAGGCGCACCGGGCAAATTCTCCCTTCGTCCCCAGTAGGCCTAAAAACCATATTACATAACGTACTTAAGTACACGCCGCCTCCATTTCCTGCGGCTTGTACTCGGAGAAGTTAGTGCATATTGAATTAGTTTGCGCTCAACGTGTTTTGAACAACTGGTTATACAGGGTTTATATATATGTATGTTCAATAGTACTTTGGTTACGTATATTGTATGGTTTGTTTACATTAAAGTTATCAATACTGCAGAGTACGAGAGAGAGATGGAGCTATACGGGAAGAATATTGCTATCTCTTTTTTGCAACAGACAATGCTGGAATTTTAACACTTTATTTTATAACTGGCTTCTGCTCGCGAATTTATCTTCGTAGACGATAAGAACAACGTAAAATATAGCCTATGACACACGGTTATACGAGTCGTGTAAGCTTTCTATTCATTCTCCATACTTAATACTATAAATGCGAAAGTAACTCTGTCTGATACCCTCCACGATGAAACGTCTAAACCGATTTCGATGAAATTTGGTATGAAAATAGCTTTAACCCTAGGGAAAGGCATACGCTACTTTTTAACCCGCACCTTCATCTGCATCCGCGATAACCGATTCGTCATGTCTGTCTGTCTGGCCGTCCATATGTCACAGCCACTTTTTTCCGAAACTATAAGAACTGTACTGTTGAAAATTGGTAAGTAAATGTATTCTGTAAACCGCATTAAGATTTTAGAAACTTAAAAAAATGTTTTCATCAAATCCAAACGTCTGTGTATCTATGGATAGGTCTCCGAAAATGATATTGAGGTTTTTAATATCATTTTTTTCTCGTCTCCCCCCCCCCTTGTAACTTCTAAAATAAGACAATGATAAAACTAAAAAATGATGTACATTGCCATGTAAACTTCCACCGAAAATTGGTTTGAACGAGATATAGTAAGTAGTTTTTTTAATACGTCTTATATCGTAAACCGCAATTTACCTTTCATTCAATCAACTTAAATATAAAAATATTTTTTTTTTAGTTTAAGTTAAAACTTTTAGTTGCAGCTACGGAACCCTTCATGGGCGAGTACGACTAGCACTTGGCCGCTTTTTATAATATTAGCTTACATAGTATGGTCGCGACGTGGTCGCAACTATTAAACAAAGTCACTCCCACTGTGTGTCTATACGCTTAAATCTTTTAGAACTACGCAACGGATGCAGTTAATGCAGTTTTCAGCAACAGATAAAGTGAAATTCAAGACGAAGTTATAAACGTATAGTTTGATCTATACTGCACCCGTGCGATGCCGGGGCGGGTCACTAGTTGTAAATAAAACTGCTAACCTGATTAAGTGGGACACCACATTAATTCGGAACGTATTCCCAAAACCCTCTAAATGACTCAATAAAAAAAGTTCCATTCGACTCTAAAATATGACTCCGACATATTCCTATACGACAAGAACCTTTATCCTCACAAAAAGCTCACATAATAATAATTTAATGAAGAAACGAGTATTTTCAATTGATTCCTATTGAATTGGAAGGCAGTAGGTACATTCAATTAAGTGGAAATATTAACGGGTTCAATTCAATTATATTGTCGGAGTTGGAAGCGGATTGTGGATTTGTATTCACATGTAAATAAACAGGAGGATATTAATTTAATGGCTGTTTCAAAGTTGGACGGCTTTTTTGAAGTAAGGTTTTTACCCAACTAACTTAGGCGTAATGTATTTTTTTTTATTTGTTGCTGATTCATATCATCATCACACCCGCTACACTACATAGAAACGAAACGATATAATTGCCTACACTACTACTAAAATAACAGACTGTACAGATACGTGCGTGTGTGTGCGTGTCTACGCGCCGCTTGAACAAAAACGCAGCTCCCAGAGCAGCCGTTTAACGCGGTGAGAGGTGAGGAACGGTTTCAAAGGGAGGCGGAGCGTGTCGCTACTTTAAGGTTGTACTAATAATTTATACAGTGTCATCATAGAAATGATTCATTCATACACTCGTTTATTAAATTTACTTGCGGATCATCCACCATCTTTTTCATAAGTTTCCATTAGCGAATTAATTGCCAGAATGGGACGAGTAGCTCCAAATGTATTACAGTGTAATATGTATACTTATACATTATAAACTGAGAAAATTAACCAATGTAAAAATGATACAGATATACCTATGGTTATAACTCCCCTCCTCCCCGGATATACCCTGCATCGAAATACCGTAGAATTAAACCAGCAAGATTATTTCAGAAAAATACACATGTATTTTTTGTAACGAAAAAACAGGATATAGGTATTCAGCGGCATTCGAGCCAACGAAAGCCACGTCACGGGCGAACACATCGGCTCAGTGGAGCAAAAGAGGTTACGACGGCGCGTCGAAAGAGTTACGAGACTCTATAGACGCTATAGAGCATGGGTTCCCAACTAGCGGAGCATGCCCCACTTGGAGGACTTCTAGTAAGGAGGGGCTCGAAAAACAAAAATCGTATCTATACTACAAATAAATAAAATTAAAGTGTCTGTTTGTAATGTCAAATTAGCAGCTTTCTACTAAATGCATATATGTATATGCGTATGTATGGTACTTATATCAAAGAAACAATTTTTAAAATTGTTATCCGTCTTTTAATCTCTGGAACGGCTGGACAGATTTTGACGTGGCTTTCACTGGCAGATAGCTGAAGTTATAAGGAGTAACTTAAGCTTCTTTTATTATAGAAAATAAATTGGGTTCTTCACAATGTGGGTCCCGGAAAACGTCCAGCGACATCGAGGTAGACCTAAGCGAAGATGGCGGGATGAACTTGACGCTTACAGGAGAGATTGGTCCACACTAGCTTTGGACAGAGAGGGTTGGAAAGAAGAAAGGGAGGCCTTTGCCCTGCAGTCGGACAACACAGGCAGAAAATAATAATACTAATAATTGGGTTCTTCGCAAAAAAAAATACGCCGCTGATAACCGACAATCACAAGAATCAGCTAGTATTAATAAAATGTCAAAAGTCAAATCATTTCTTTCAATTAGACCATTAAAAGGCACTTTTGAACTTCATATTTTAAAATTTGAATCTAGTTGCCCAATCCAACTGGACACACAGACATTAGAACATACATTAAAAAAAAAGGAGTATGTATGGAGCTTCTTGCCCATACCTTTCCATACGAAAAAAGGAGTATGTATGGAGCTTCTTGCCCATACCTTTCCATACGAAAAAAGGAGTATGTATGGAGCTTCTTGCCCATTCCTTTCCATACGAAAAAAGGAGTATGTATGGAGCTTCTTGCCCATTCTTCTCCATACGTAGTTTCGTATGGAGAAGAATGGGCAAGAAGCTCCATACATACTCCTTTTTTTTAATGTATGTTCTAATGTCTTAATGGCCCAGTGGTTAAGCCTTTCATGTACGAGGCTGTGCGTTCGCAACTAGGCACGAGCAAGAACGAATGTGAGTTTTTTCCATTTCATTATGTACTTCCTTAGTTTATGTTGGGCATCACAGACGTCGGTGAAGCAAAGCATCATTACTATACTTATAATATTATAAAGCAGAAGAGTTTGTTTGTTTGGTTGTACGCGCTAATCTCAGGATCTACTGGTTCGAATTGAAAAATTCTTTTTGTGTTGGATAGTCCATTTATCGAGGATATCCATGCGAAGCTGGGTCGGGTCGCTAGTAATTAATATAAGTCTGATCTCGCCTTTCCGCCTTGTGCAAGTGTGATGATGAATGGTCGTGCCTTCTCTATGTCAGAAGAGATTTTTGCCCTGCAAAGGGACAATTATAGCCTAGTATTTATGTTCTAGAGATATCAGTGTAGGCGGCTCACAACATCAGCCTCTTGTAGTTTTTTTTTAAACGTTGCCCCACACTATGAATTACTCATGTGTCGTGGGTGCGTTTACAAACATATAAACTCACTCAATTGGCAAAGGAGTAGTGATTTCAGACGATTGGGGGAGGTGCGTGTAGGAAAAGATTGAGAACCCCTTCTATAATGAAATATGGAAATACGTAGGAGCTTTATATAGCTTTAAATCATGGTGAGAACGGTCTCTGTTGAGAGTAAGTAACGCCGTAAATAAAGGAGACCATTTTTCAAAGAATAATAAATAAAAAGTATAAGTTTATTAAGCTTGTACTTAATCATGTTGCTAGTAAAATTGCAACATTCCACGTTGTCAGCAACATTGTTTCTGGCAACACAAAAACATGTTTGCTCAATTACAATTTACGCTTGTTTTTCAGTCCCTAAATACGGGGCAATCACACTACAATTGAAACGTTTAGTAGATCTATAAGTAGTAACTAATTAAAGATTTTGCTTAAAACTGCGCAATTAAAAAAATATATTATAATTAAGGTTAGTTGCAAGTTGGCGAGAAGACCTAGACACGCACTGCGTGGGGATGGCGCAAGGAATAATACCAACCTTTACCCAGAAATGGGACATTACATGCTACCGGTTCCCTTCAAAATGGTTGAGCTGACTAGTGTCGATCCGTCAGTTGCTGCTCCGTTTAATTTAAATTTATTTTGTATTGTTTTTATTATTATTATTTTAGGTCTTTAGCAATTATTTTGCTCTACAATTCTTTTAACGTGTACGACTTAACGTACAACTCTATTAACGTCTACGAACTGCGCCCGTAGATTCAACATGAACCTAGTAATATTTTCTTAATTTTTAAAAGTGTTTATTTATTTTCTAGCTCGTTCTTCTCCCTAGAAATCTACTGTTTGGAACGAACCATTAGCTTCAATTTTTGGCTGACTTCGTGACAATTTAAAACTACCTGTAAATGGCTTTTACTTTGAGTTTAGTAAAATAAAAATTAAGATCGTGTTGTACTCACATCACGAATTTTTTCTTCATCATCTGCATAGCCTTTTTCCAACTATGTTGGGATCAGCCTCCAGTGTAACAGGATGCAGCTGAATACCAGTGTTTTACATGGAGCGACTGCCTATCAGACCACGTATCATAACACGATACGCATTGGCAAGACTATTTGTCAAATTTACTGGCTTCTGACTACCAAACGACTGCCAAAGATCTACGAATGACAGCTGGGACCAACGGCTTTACGTGCTGGTCGAGGCACGGAGGGAACTTGGTATGAAATGGATGGTCACCCATCCAAAGACTGACCGTAACAAGCGGAGCTTAATCTTTCACCGATCGATCGGTGGCTTTTACTTAGCCACGAGCTTTTCCACGTCTCCACGTCTTGGTCTTCTCCACATCACGAAGTTATTATTAAATTCAAACCTCAAATATTTACTGAGATGTCAAAAGGGATTAGTTTGGCTTCTCAACATTCGTACAACAACAGTTGTGGTCACAAGTTCTGAATTGTGGTCAGATTGTGTTGTATGTTTATACGTACTTTCAAAGTTTTTTGACTAGTCAAGTGTTTAGAAGTTGTGATACAAACGGCTTAAGCCGCGTTCATACAGAAGCGGTCGAGGCTGTGGTTACTTGTCAGTTTGACATAATTGCCCTGATCCAAAGGATCATAGCAGGATTTATACAAAAAAATAAAGATGTTTAGAGTAATTAAAATTCTAATTCTTAAACTCTTGGGTACCTAAAGAGTACTTTCAGGTGTTTACAATATTTGTGTAACCCCGCAATATAAATGGATGTTAAAAGTGAATAGTTTAATGAAAAGCTCATTATTTCAGAAAGAAACGGCGGCTGACAGTAACAGTGACACTTTACACTGAAAATATTTCATCGTTGTAAAGGAAATAATGACACAAATAATGAATAAACACCTTTTTCAACTCCGCCATTGTAAACAACGATTCACATCACTTGTCTGCGAATTTGATAGATCCATTAATGTCATTTGTCACTTTCTTTTTTTTTATAAACACAAAATAGGCAACGAGATGAAACGAGAAAGTGTTATTTCCATTTCGAAATATATTAATTATGTGGGGGTTTAAAAATATGGTAAGCATATTAATCTACACCTGGTAATGTATTCTCCATATTGGAATATGTTTTCAATCCTCTAAATGATTTTTTTTTCATACCACTGAATGTATAGATCTCGCCATGATTCAATAAATCAGCGCGCTATTGCTAGGCCCTCTGAGTCCAAAATAAACGCCATATTAAATGTTCAAACAACTGTCAATAAGAAAGGAGGTTCCGATTGTTTCTGACATCGCAAGAAGGGTGAATGCCGAAACAAATTCTCGAAACAACGGAATAGGAAAGGAAAAGGGGGAAAGATTCATCCTGATTGATCAATCTCAATCAATTGAACGTATTTCCTTTGGAGTGGAAGCACGAACTATATGTATAAGGACGTATAATATAGCTATTAGCCCCATCGGTGGCTTTGCAAGCATGAAATGATTGCCCAGAAGGCTTTTTCTAAAATCGATGGGTCTCAATTTAGAGGTTTAGTGGAGTGGATTTGCAAATCTATTAACAAGGACACTGTAATGGTTTTTTTTTTAAGTTATTCTAAAAAAAACGATTGAGTACCAATTGGACTTGCATACGTAGGGTACCGTATGTTCACACACATATACAAGGGACACACAACGACCAGGAACCAGGAACGCAAGAGCATCGCGGCATTGCATCCTCCAACACGACCGCGCTCAGACATACTTTTGATTTTAGTACTTAGGTTGCTATAATATTGTAAACCACCGAATAAACCTTTATAATACAATACATTTGCCTTCTTTCTACCTGGGCATAATCGTTCTTTTAAACGTTCTTTTTAATACTTGTATGGGGCCCTTATAATTTAACTTTTTTTTTTATTTGATAATCTAGTCCGTCTGTCATAGTAATATACACTCTGAAAATTTCAAGTTTCTACCTAAAAAAGGGTCATTAAGATGACCCTTTCTACTCTACAGCATGATGAGCTCACAGTAGTTACTTTTTCTAAAACATAGCTAACAATTTACGCAATATATTTCAAATTTCCACACATTTTCTACTAGTGTGGTCCCGCCCATAATATACCCAGCGAGTAAACGACGCATGAGTTAACCCTCACTCGCAAACCACTTTTAATTATTCAACTGGGTTTCGTTAAACATAGGCTATTTTCTGCTCGCTGTCGGAAACCCTAATTTTATAATGGCGGTAACGAGCATTTTTAAAGGGTTTAGTGGTATTAATAAATCAGCTTTCGTGAAATATATTTGGGTTACACGTTTTTGAGCTTATAATGGTCTAAAATTGGCTAAATATAAGCTCGAGGCTAAGAAAAAGCTACGGATCGATCGGCCACGTTGACTATCCGATTCATAGGCTAAGAACTCACGATGCGGTTTTCGTCCGAGCCCGCGCCCGCAGCGGGAGCCGCAAATAACCGCGCACACTGCGGGCGTAAACCGCGTTGTGAAATGTGCTTTGATTTTTAACATATATCTGCATTCTACAGAAGCTGCGGGCCCGCAACCGCAGGCGGACGCGGGTAAAAACCGCATAGTGAGTTCTTTGGGTGTTACCAGACCAATCGATCGATCGTCGATCGACGGCATCGATCAATGATAGAATGGATAAGTCGACGTCGATCGATAGTTTTTACCAGAACAATCGATTGATCGTCGATCGACGGCATCGATGGATGGTAGAATGGATTAGTCAACATCGATCGAGCTGCTTGATTATTATAAGTGATGGATTATGGCCAGAGTTAATCGATCAACGTCGACCGATGCCATCGACCGGTAATCGATCGATTAGTTAGCCGAACAGTATCCGTCGATCAGCCAAAGCTACTACAAAAATCGATCAACGTCGATCGATATCGACCGATGGCAACGATCGATGATCGATGGATTGGTGTAGTAACACCCTTAGCCATACCAAGACCACACCATGTCTCGGAACGCACGGGCGCTAGCCCCGGCTGTCATTCGTAGATCTTTGACAGTCTTTATGGGTAGTCAGATGCCAGAAATTCTGACAGCTAGTTTTATCCAGTAAGTGAGTTGTGCAGGTCAGACAGAGAGTTTATTTTACCAAACTTTAATATATGTAATAAATCTGAACCTGCGAATAATAGTAGAATGCTTGTTTGTGGGTCCATTAAAAAACTGTCAGATGTCAATTTTTTTCCACGAATTTTTATATCAGGTATAAAAGTTTGGTGAAATTAAACCTAGGTGTCATCAATTGTTGTTAATTTTGTTTAGCCGTTAAAGCGTCAAAGAATAACAAACATCTATTCATCCATGCATACATCCATCTTCACAAACTTTCGCGTTATTCATAGTACATATTTAGTAGTATCAAATAGATGCGCATTTCTAGCTGAACACCACGGGATGTCATCATTGACATCATATTTTACATCAATTTAAGATCATCAGCCTCTTGGAAACTCATTCGACAAACTCATCAAAAGTAATAAAACCTCCTCAAAACTTACAGTTTGGAAAAAACCATTAAAGTCATTTGTGACAACCCTTATTTCCCAGATGGTGATAATAAAAAAAGAAGTTGAGCGATAAAATTGGATTTACGAGCCAACTATGTATTACAAATAACTGGCTACTCAAGTCCTAGGGTTGTCAAAAGAAAAAGTGGTGGATGGATGGGCTTGTGTCAAAAATTAAACTGTTTTATATTATCTTCAGCATCGAATGTAAGAATCCTTTATATGCAACTACAAACTATGCAAAAACTTAATACGTGCGGCACCTGCTGAGACTGGTTATTCAGTGCTTGTACGAGAACTTCCCTGGGATCGTAACACAAGCCTACTTACTTGGAAGCCGAAGTCACATTAACGCACATAAAAAATGTGTTGCCAACAGCGCTTTTCTAGTTGCTAGTAGCAAAACAGAAATTAAAAAAAAATACCTTTTCCATTTTTACATCTGTTGTAGGTACCTATTTTTTCCGATGCAAATAATAAGTCATTTTTTTAAATGACCAAATATTTCTCTTAAAAACAAATCGTTTCAGAAAAAGTGTCACTTTAACAACTTTTGTTCAGTCGCTTTTCACAAATGAAGCGCTACGGTTTAGTTTTGTTCCGGCTGAGGTATGCTTCAAAGTATTAGTACTTAGGATGCGAGTTATCGTCACATTCGCTATTGATTGTGTTAGTACAATAGCACTTGAGAATGTCAACTGATAACATGTCCGCAATTGGTTCATTGTTCATTAGTAGAATAAGAAAACGCTTGAAAGCTGTGGTTCAGTGTAATTGTAGTACTAATTAGTTAATAGATTGGCCCCGGTCCTCTACCAGTGTACAACGAATATGAAAATCAAAATAAAAAATGAATTACAACTAAAATATTAAAAAAAAAAATTGTTAAGTGACAACCCTAGGCGGAAGATAGATAACAACCATGAGCGGAACAGATGCACTCGATGGATGGCCGGAATAGTGGAAATTAAATTAATGCCTCCAAAGCCACTTAGGTGGCACTTACTCGTACAGCGCGATGGAAATGAAAGAGTTGCAGAGAATATTTTATTATCTACTCTTAAAGCTAGGGTAGGGGGTACTCTTAAGATTTTTTTATCGTTTCACTGCCTCATTTACAGAGTTCAATGTTTTGTTACGTTTTTTGATAGAAGTTTAGTTAAAAAACTTAACTTTGAGGAAGTTATTCTTTTTTTTTAAGCTTGCCCCGCACTAGGAATTCTCCTGTGCCGTGGGTGCGTTTACAAACAAATAAACTCATATAAACACATCCAGACCCTTCCGATCTAGGTTAATAAAAATCTGTGTTTCAAACCAAAACACTAACGGCAAAGATATAAAAATTAAACTATATGAACGACAGAGAAAATATCGAAAACACAATGTCTTTTTCGTATAATATCATTAAAACATCATTGTCTACCTATCCATCAAATAACTAAAAAGACAACATAGGCTAATTATTTTATTACCGAGAAACCACGTTTATTAAAACTAAAAAGTTAAATCGTAAAATAATCTTTTCATCAGAAATCTCGAAGCACAATGCTACGCCGGTGCTACGAGCGTAGCAATATTGCTACGAGTCTCGCCAATTGTTTGTTGACAAACATTGCCTTAGATAAATAGAAAATTGAAGGAGAAATAATAATACAATGGAAATTGATAGATCTTGTAAAAATGCAAACTAACTTTCACCTAAAGATCTAACTTTTCTAGTCACTACATCACTTCACTTCACATGTTATAAATTAAAGTTGAGTGTTCGTTTGGGCTAATATCCGGAACTGCTGGTCCGAGTCTGTAAATCTTTTCATTAATAAGAAGCTACTTTTACTTACATATTATTAACAATAAAATTTGGGATCCGTAAAAAAAACACGCGCACAAAATCGCGGGCAAACGATGAAATATATTAAAAAAGTAAAGTTAATTTGTTTTTATGTTTGTTACCTTTCATTCATTTTGTGAACAATAATTAAATATAATATATACAAAGCTTAAAAATAAATATAAACATATAATTATGTACAATGCTCAACGGGCATCAAAAAACTCGTCCGCATCGCTTTCAATGGGAGAAGTGCCCAAAAGGCTAGCAGCATTACCACGTTGAATGGCAATGCTAATTCTTTGGCCCAAGAAAAGGCCAGCCCTCTGGTCACGTGAAGAGTCGACCAGCCGCTTAGAAATGTCTCTAAAAACAAGGTGAGCACTCGGACCCCATGGCCCTAGTGTTTCAACCCCAAACGGCTCAAACATATAACTTCCAAGAAGGTTGTTATATTTACGCCGTTTGAGGTTTTCGGCACCTGCAGCAGCCGCCCCAGCACAACACGACGTGCTAGGAAGATGGGATGGCGTAAGGGTGTCGACACAAGTTGCATCCCACACCAAAGGTCTACCCAACTTCCACGGCATTATGGTCATTCCATCTGGTCTCTTACCTTCTTTCTTTCTTGTATACATTTATCTGTAAGTATGTGAAACCACGTAAAGTCGCACACAATGTCAGTAATAAACTTTATACTTGTCTTTTGTCCAGTTGTAAAATTAGAAACGTGGCTGTAAGGGATATGGAAGGACACATTTCACTGGCTCGATAGCCAGTGAAATGGTACGGTGAGTTTTCCGTGACGGTTTTATAGTCATTGGATATTTTTCATCATCATCACTAGCCGAAAGACGTCCACTGGTGAACGTAGACCTCCCCCACAGAACGCCACAACGCAGCAAACTAATGCTTTCATCCACCGGTTACCCGCGACCTTGCCTATGTCGTCGGTCCATCTAGTGGGAGGCGGCAACACTGCGTCTTCCAGTTCGTGGTTGCCACTCGAGAACCTTTACTCCCCATCGGTTATCGGTTCTTCGAGCGATGTGGCCTGCCATATTCTGCCAGCTATGTCGGTCTTCGGTGAATTTCCTCGCGCAAAGAAACTTATTTGATAGAATTTTCCCACAGCAGTCAGCTTTAGGAAAATTAAAATATTCTTGGGCTAAAGAATCAGCATTGCCAATTCACCATACTATGTGACAATACTGCCAGCCTTGGTCAGTTGTCCCGTCGATAGCGATGCGGACGAGTTTTTTGTTGTCCAATGACCCTACCCCTTTTGTGCATAATATGGGTTTAGATGTAATAAAAAGATGTAAAGTGACTAAAATATTCCTGGGACATTAGTAGTCTATTCCTAAATCCACAAGCCACATCTAGTCTCTCTATCTCCTAGTATGGACCAGTCGAAGTAATACGGCTGCGGTTTTATTGACAATCACTGCGCCGATATTGGTTCCATTGGGTCCGTACAAGTGTAAACTTTATGTGAGACCAATAAGTCGAGATGTGTTCTAGTGTTTTTAATTAAGGAATAAGACTTGCTGTGCACCCGAAGTATTAAAAGGAAGGGAAGACATAATGGTGTTTTATTACTTAATTAAACTTTATGCAACAAAGGCACAGAGGCCGACTTAATGCCTCAGGTATTCTCAACAGCCAACCAAAGTGAAGAGTTAACGTGGTAGGTGCGAATTATTGTTCGAGCATAAAGCATTAAAATTAGAAGAAAAAAGCAAGATACCACATAAATAAAGTACAAAATATCTACTAACATAATAATATGTATTATTATTGTGTTTGAGAAAAAATATAGCATAAGATCTTCAGTTTTTAAGAGCGTTCATTTTGAAAACTGCTTTTAGGTAAAGAATGCATTCCCGCAATTTAATTTCAATTCAGGTTATTCGGGCCTGAATATTTCCAATCCCGCGGGTTCCAGATATTTGAGGGATCCCACAAGGTGTTGCAAGACTTTGCAAATAGATCAGTACCATCTAAACCACATTTAAAGGGTATTTTTTGATAAGGAGGTAACTGAATAAAAATTAAATATTAAGTACTATGTTTGGTTCTTATAACGTTTTATATTATTCGTACGGGCACTTTTTTAATACGCCAGGGATATTTTCATCGCGCTCTATTGGATTTTAAACTCTACCCAGTAGTCGTTGAGCCGAACGTTGTAAATCCAAAATTTAACGCGCCCATGCGAATAAACGCTAATACGGCTGAATTTCATTTCTACTCAACTCCAAAATCCCGCTGCGGATTCCACTCAATTTACGAGCGTATTAGTACCGTATATGGCATGCGGGATACCAGTATCACCGTCTTCTTATTAGCGTGTCTATGGCAAATATATATATTTTTTTGCTAGATTTTATGTCAGCATCGGCAACGCCATGCGCTGACGCAGTCATTAGGCATATTACATTTCCTACTTCGACGTGTCTTATAAAAATAACCGTGAATCAGTCTGTTGTCAATTTAATATTATATTTGTTGGTAAAGATACCTACTACACAAGTCGATTGCGCAATCTATGAAGTTACTTAAAACAATTCCTAAATTTTTGATGATAAAATATTTAGGCTATAGCACTCAGATAATGCCATCCATAAAGAATTCATCCAACATCCATCCATAAATTCTTTTGGTTGAGGATGCTGCGGTGTGTTCAGAGTTTCATCATACAAGCGTATATTTCATAGTTGTCTGCATGCATACTCATAGGCAATCACACTACAACACTAGTGAAAGGATGCACTTCTACTGTAAGCAATTAGGAAACAGAATGGGATGCGTCTTCGTTAATGGCACTATCTGTATTAGGTAAGGTAGTTATAGTACCTTACAGACTTACGTTTAAGAGTGCCAGTTGGATTGTTTGTGTTTTGCAGGATATTGTTATAAACCATTATTCGTTATTGCCAGACACATTCCATGGGTTATAACTTCAGCCAGGTGCTTTAAAGTTTCGACATTTAAGGCATCTAGCAGATTTTTTAAATGTTAACTTTAAAAAGCTCTATCTAGAGTACTTATTAGCACAGCGCACAGAACATTACTGGGCTAGCTTCACTACCGAGTTACACCTCTATTAGGTCTCAATTTCGGTTGGCAGTCGGTCAATTTAATCAGCGACTATTCGATCTTCGTTTTTTGGTCACAACCAACGTACGACTAGTTTAAAGAATTGACGTAATTAATATTAATCATACATTATTACACTAGTTTTTGGATAGTGTTCTTTGGAATTGCACAATTTAATTCCCCCATCCCCATTCCATCATCGGACGAGCAGAGATACGGCGAAGCGTCACCGCTACATGGTTGAAGTTCCACGGTCTCGAATCAAGCGCTTGATTCCACATTTATTGTGAGAACTGTCAGACTGTGGAATTCACCGCCCGTTTCTCTGATTTCTGATAAGCATAACCTGGGTATCTTCAAGGCACGAGTGAACCGGTTCATCCTAGGCAAGCGTGTTCCAACTTAGGCCGCATCATCACTTAAGAACAGGTGAGTTGCGGTCAAACACAAGCCTATTAGTATATTAAAAAGAAGTTATGCCCGCAGCTTCGTCAGCGTGTGTTGCGATCCCTAACATTAAATATTTACTATATTTCTTACCTTGCAACCTTACATATAGTGTCAATGTCATATCATATCTTTATCATGTCATATCTTTCAGTTCATAAGAAATAATATAGCGTCTTAATTGTCTCCATGAACAACTCCCGTGTTTTGTTTTACGACTTCTTTCTCAAATCTGTCAGTCAAAACCCTACGAAATACAAACTAACAGCGTAAAGTTATATCGCCAAAATGCATCGAGTAAACAAGTTATCTGAGATTAATATAATGGCAGTCGCTACATTAACATTTGACAATGACAACTCGTGTCTTGCGTTCCATTTTGTATTTCTACTTTAGTTGGCTTACACATGTCATTCATTAACTCAAGAGACTACGTTTATGATGGTAAAACGCGAACGAAGTTATCTAAGATCAAATACCAATAAGTAAAATTATTTCAGAGTTAGTTACTCGTGTATAACATGACATTAGGTCGAATCCGTTCTTGTAATAAAAAAAAGTACAAAAACCTCTATAAAATATGAGTAAAGGCTATACAGACAAACAAAAAGTTTACATCAAATATTCATGGTACGTGGCACTTAGATTTAAAACCGTACTAGAACCGTAATTTCATGTTGAGTAGCCAATTGAAACGTGCTATTAAAGCCTGCGATTTTACCACATTTTTCACTGAAAATTTACCATGCTTTGAGTCAAAACCTTTGATGAAACTGAAGTTAATACACATTTGTATGAATGTATAGCTCTATAAATATATAGCTCCATATTGCTTACTTGCTCTTGAATGCGACTTTGTCCTCACCACGCGCTCTAAACATGCGTCAATCAAGTAGCTTACAATTCATGATTATCATCATCATCAGCTGGATCAGTCCACTGTTGGACAAAGGCCTCCCCCAAAGGGTGTCATAATCCCTAGGTTTGGCAGGCGTCAGTGAGGCTGTTCAGTACAGGGAAGCCGTTGCTGCCCGACTTCTGGATTTTCCCTTAGTCGCCTTCTAAGACACCCTCGGGACGAAATGGGAGCTTACAAGTACTGAAAATTATTCTGAATTGGATCAGTAACTCTAGATATTACCTCTTACATACAAACAAACAATTTCACCTCTTTACAGTTTTACGTATACACTGGCAAAACTCGAAGTATGAACGGGCGAAATAAATTTAGTCTCGTTTAAAACTCCGTAATTCTCCTCTTGACCTTGTTTCAGTGTAGAAACCGGTCCGGCTGAACGTACAGCCGTACGGCGCCGCACAAAAGAGGAACTTAATGTTAAGTGTTGCGGATTATATGCATGAGCGAACATATGCGGTGCTTGTCAAAAGAATTTTAAGTGAAGCGGAATACGAGCGGTTATGATATCGTTTAAATTTTCGTGGTTAGGATTTAACAGAGAATTTTAAGCACTGATAGACCAAGGTTTAAAGCAGTCTGGTAGTTGCTCTATGTAAAACACTGGCATTCAGCTGCATTTGATTAGACTGGAAGCCGACTCCAATATAGTTGGGAAAAGGCTAGGCAGATGATGATAGACCAAGGTTTATCAGGCAGTTGCCAAATGTAAAATACTGGTATTCAGCTGCACTCGTTTAGACTGGAAACCGACCCCAACATAGTGGGGAAAAGTTTTAGCAAATGATGATAGACCGAGGTTTAAAGCAGGCAAACAGTTGCTCTATGTAAAACACTAGTATATTCAGCTGTATCTGGTCAGACTGGACGCCGACCCCAACGTCGAAGTTGGGAAAACCTGTTACACGTGTGGACCTAATGACTGCGTCAGCAGATGGCGTTGCCGTGGATGAATATTGAGCTAAACAAAAAAAAATATTTCGGGTACGTAGCAACAACGACGTTCTAAAAGAAATAGTTATCAATGGGTCAGGTCTTGCGCAGGTGTGGCAAATAAAAAAAAATATGTAAAGAAATACTTACCGACGCCAGCACATCAAGCCAAACCAAACTGTCAAATTTTTCTAATTAAATATGAACTTTATTGTTTTGAAATAAAGTTGAAAACCTATGCAACTGATTTGACAGATTGTTGCAGCTTGATGTGCTGGCCTCTGTACTAAGTTACGGTTTCTATGGGTCTATGGCACCCGAAACAAACTTTTTATTATATGTCATCTATGCTTTAAGAAGATATTTTAATAGGATAATTTATTTGTTTGCAGTTTCGTTTTATATTACCCTGTATAAACCAAGGTTTAGACAGTAAATTAAATAGGTACCTACACTTGACGTTGTTTACTGCTTAAAAACAATAAAGACGAAATATATAAAATTAAGTTTATTTTACGTTCGGCCATTACCAAACGTTTACAACCCTTGGTCACGGATATCCTTAAACGTAAACGTCGAATAAATAAACATTTAATTTCTTCGTTTATATTTCATTACACGGTCGGTTTGCTTTATCGATGTAATAATGAAAATTGCTTATCAAATTGAAAAACAAGCTGCCTTAGCTTTTCCCAACTATGTTGGGGTCAGGTTTCGGTCTAACCGATTGCAGTTGAATACCAGTGTTTTACATGGAGCGACTGCCTGTCTGACCTCCACAATCCAGTTCCTGGGCATAATACGTTACACCATGATAAGATAAGTTATATTGATTTGTCAAAAACACGTGTAGGTTTAAATCAGTTGGTAAGATAACAAAAAAAAATGTCCACGTTTTGCCTGGAAAGCGGCGTACAAATACAAAATTATTACAGTTCAAAGTGCAAAAAAGAACCATCAAGTTTAAATGTTAAATTAATAATAATGTCAATAATATAATTATAAAAACAAAAACGAATAATAATCAAAAAGTAACGTCAAATAAATAAAAATGTCAATTAGTATAAGTAAAATTTAAAGTACAAAAAAAAAACATAATATTACGTCAAATTAATAATAATGTCTAAAGTAGGTGCATAAAGTAACGTCAAATAAATAAAAATGACAATTAGTATAAGAAAAATTTAAAGTATAAAAGAAAAAACCATAATATTACGTCAAATTAATAATAATGTCTAAAATAGGTGCATAAAGTAACGTCAAATAAACAAAAATGTCAATTAGTATAAGTAAAATTTAAAGTACAAAAGAAAAAACCATAATATTACGTCAAATTAATAATAATGTCTAAAATAGGTACATAAAGTAACGTCAAATAAATAAAAATGTCAATTAGTAAAGAAAATTTAAAGTACAAAACCAACCAAGAAATACCATAATATTACGTCAAATTAATAATAATGTCTAAAATAGGTACATCCTCTAAATAGTCGGCAACATTATAATAGCATTTATTTATTAAAAGTTTCTTAATGCTTTTATTAAAACTATTGACTATTGATGTTCATGATTGTAAGACGGATTGTCAGACTTTCTGTCTTCTGACTACCCATAACGACTGTCAAAAATTTACTGACAGCCGAGACGTGCTAACAACGACTTAGCGTGCTTGCCAAGGCATTGGAGATTTGGAGAAATGGATCGTCGCCAATCCACAGAACGACAGCAGCAAGCGTAGTTTAAACATAATCGTACTTTACTTGAATGTGAAGGAAATTGCTCAATTGTCATTTATTTTTATTATTTGTCACGCAATTTTAACAGAGTTTAAATTACTATGGTCGCTATAAAAACAAATAATAAAAATAAAATAAAATTGCAAAATAAAGGGAACCCCTAGATAGTGTACGAAACCCTTCTCAAACCTTGTTTTGACACTTATGAACACGACAAAAATCTAAAAATCAGTTAAATCAGTCTCAAGTGATGATCTTGTATAGAGGGGGATATTGCTTTTAGTAATTGATATTTTAGACAACTGTTATTGTCCAAGTAGATTTTGTCAAGTCCATGATACGCCTCTGAAGTGGATAACGTTAATGTCACGCTAACGTATCTATTTTGTGAAGTATCAAGCCCGTCACATACGTAGCTATAATATATATTAATATACGTAGTTATAATATGAGGAGTGTCTTTACAAAAGGGGATATCTACATCATATCGTTTTTTTTTCTGAAAATGAAGAAAACTAACAAAGACAGGACACAGATTCACACACAGACTGACATAATCCCCTTTTTAAAAGGGACCTCATTTTTGAAGCTCCTTTACTTGGAGAATATCGCGTTTTGATTAGGATCTAAGTGACGAAATTGTGTGTTTTAGCATTAAGAACAAGACCGTATTCTCAGTAAAAAAAAGGATAAATATGTAAATATCCCCTTTTGTAAAGACACTCCTCATATATATTATAGTTAGCACACGGAAGCTATTATAAATAATAATATATTTTCGCCCTCATTAGGTCTGCGGTCGTCGTTTGTTTCACATTTTTAAAATATATATTAATATGCCTTGCTATGTATCTGTCCACATATTTTGGTGACATAATAAAGATATATATGTAGGATCATCAGTGAGCGAGGAGGAGTAGTGCCGAGCGGTATAGTACATCGTCAGGACTATCTAGGCGTTCCCATTAACCCAATATGGATAAACAAGACCTGTAAAAACAATTACACACTACATTAGTAACAAGAATAAAGTAAGTTAAAGGTACAGCAACAATACAGTTAATCGCACAGACCATTAAGGTCCCACAGTTCGCACAGTGGCCAAGCCGCCCAATGATTATGCGTGATAACCGAACAAACCCTTTAAGGTTTACAGTTCGTACAGCAGCGTAAGCCACCCAATGATAAACGAACGAACCCTTAAGGTTTATAGTTCGTACAGCAGCCTAAGCCACCCAATGAAAAACGAACAAACCCCTAAAGGTTTATAGTTCGTACAGCAGCCTAAGCCACCCAATGATATACGAACAAACCCTTAAGTTTTATAGTTCGTACAGTAGCAAAAGCCACCCAAATACAAAGTGTATCGCTCGCTAGCAGCAAGCATAGACAGCTATGTGAATATACAGCAGCGCTGTACCAGGTAAACCGACAGTATTGTCGGGAGCAGGAGCTCTTTACTAAGTCGAATCCGAAGATCGACTGCCATACTTACGGAGTGCACGCTCTTTTATAAGACGATGCCCCCACCTTACAACCTCTCCATACAAGTCTGTCCATAGGCGCACGGTAGTGCGCCACGCGTTTACCTGATACAAAACACTAAAATATGCTAAATCGCTATATATTATAGCTACGTCTGTGACGGGCTTTATAGGAGCAAGAAATTTCAATATACTTGATCGCCTGTCAACGCATAAGATGCCTTTGTAACTTTCAAATATCAATTTAGAAGCTGACACATACACTACAGATGTGTCATATCCCAGGAAATATCTGTCACTACCTACCCTCGTTACGTTCTGTGCCTTAAATGTATCACAACCTTATTTATGTCGCCGGGAAATGGTACAGAAAGTTAGTGATTTGATCTTATCCCTAATCTGGTTTAGTGAAATGGAGAAATAACTAACTATACCTGCAGTCCTATTCTGATACAATCTCCTTCGGTGAACACCTAGGTATAGTGAGCTGTTTTCCGATTGTCATCATCATCATCATCATTTCAGCCTAAAGACGTCCACTGCTGGACATAGGCCTCCCCAAGGAGGGGGGGCTTTGCCATAATCGCCACTCTTGGCAGGCAGATTGGCGATCGCAGTATGGTTGTTACAAAGGCACAGAGAACGCTGCTACCCATTCTCTGGTACCTATGTCACTTAGTCGCCTCTTACGCCACCCACGGGAAGATATGGGATGGTGCTATTCTTTACGTCCGACACCATATGGACATCCGATTGTAGTGCTTTGTAATCCCTAACATTGGGACAGATGACAGCTCACTTCACCTATGTGTCCACCGAGGGAGAATGTAACAGAATAAACATACAGTTTCGAGATTTTATCAAATCACTGACTTTCTTCAGGAAAATGACCCAACGAGCTGTTATTGTGGTTTTACCTGGGCCTTTTGTAACTTTTATTTTAGATTCCGTACCCTAAAGCGTGCTCAACGGGAATTTCGCTGTTTGTCTGTCACAGATTTATGTATATCTTTGAACCGTAGAAGGCTGACACTTGAACTTATCACGGAATGTGTACTACTATGGTTGTACATAAAAAATAAAATAAAGTCCTTTTAATTTTAATTAAAGGATTTTCCCATACACGAAACGTGTACTTTTACTTTTCTGGTGTTCAATATTGTACGATGATTCGACACTAAGACGTACGTAATACTCTACCGAAACGGAGAGGAGCGAAGCGGAGTATAAGCCAACGAGGTCTTCCTATGACTATTAAGCGGAATAAAGTCGTTCAAATATACCTACCTTAAAGGTTAATTTTCTTCAGCTCCGCTTCGCTCCCATCTTCTGCGCTACGGTGTGCTACCCTTAAGGTTTATCAATTTTTTTGCCTTAAAGATTTCGTCACACAGCCTTAATAAATATACAACAAAAGATGTTTTATACAAAGAATTTTCTAATGAATAAATAGCGGGTCTCATTTGTCACCGACACCGCTAATTTTAACGTCACTTTTCAACATTAATTTTATTCTGAGCAAACGATCCGACAGGTTTTTGAAACAGTACGTTTATTAACTTTATTATTACATTTCTTACTTTTTTGTTAGATAATTTCTGAAAAGATATTAAAGTAAGAAATAGACCGAGGCCATTGAAATAAAGAAAGAAGTTTTGTAAGGAATATTATGACTGTTCAAAGCGTGTTGCGGGCGATGGTACTGTTTGAAAAAAGTTAGAAATGAAGGTGCACACCGTTTTAATCATTGCGGACCCACCATACCACTAGCCATACTCCTGGTCGTATGGTGGGTCTATAACTATAGCACTCACCTAACCTAATACAAATGATTCATCAAAAATGGGACCACACGGGAATCACTAGCTTTCAAATACAAAAAGAATCATCAAAATTGGTTCACCCAGTCCAAAGAAATCAGGTAACAAACATAAAAAAATAAAAAAAAATACAGACGAATTGATAACCTCCTCCTTTTTTGAAATCGGTTGAAAATAGAGGGAATCTGGCGCTCGGTGTTCGCTACCGCGGCACTGTTCGCTACACTCGCTCGCCTTCTCGCTTTAATGGTCACAATAATTTCTAACCTAACCTCACTTAAACGATTTTTCTCAGTGGTATACTATGGCCAGTAGTATGGTAGGTCCGCATTCAATTTTAACTAGCTTCATTCAGGTTTTATTCTAAGAGTGTAATAAATCTCGTAAAATACAAACTAACAAAATAGGGTTGGATATGGCTTGACCAGACAGGTTTTCTACAGTACCAATACATTGTGTGATCAATAAAAGTTCCATTTGTCAAAATCAGTCCAGTAGATTAGACAGAATAGAAAGCTCATACATAGTTAAACATCGACCGGCGCGGTCAATTGGCTCCACTTGTTTGATACAATCATCAATAATATTTTCTTTATTCCAATCTTTCAATGTTTCTGGATTCCTAGTAACCAGTGGGGCGATTTTTAGATCACTTTGAGAGTTTTGGACGCAAAACTGATGCAGAACGGACGCAGTCTGCGTCCAAAACTTTCAAAATTTAGTCGAAAAAATTAAATAAAAGTAGTATTCTTTCAAAATTAAAAAAAAGGCGTATACTAAAAGATAGATAATAAAATTGTCTGTAAGATAGTGTAAGTTTCGGATAATTATACCTGGTAGATTTTGTGTGATTATTTTGTCCGCGTCAGACACAACTTCACGAGTTAATTAAACTATTTAATATGAACTTAATCAAAAATATTCACTTTCTATATGATTAAGAGAATGTTCTAGTTTAACATATATTTTTTTCAAATCATTTACACTGCACATTTTGACGTGAGTTTAAAATCTGTAAAAGTCGTTTAATAGCCCCTTAACGCCCGCCGCCGCGGTTGAGGCTGGCCGGCTTCTGCGACGGTGAGCGTGAATACCATCTGCGGCGATAAGCTCGCGTGGGACCGCCGGAGCCCCGCAACGCCGGAGCCGTGACAGAAACTATGCCTGCTGCATGTTGCATGCTCGCTTGCATAATGCATGCTTGCTTGCATGATGCATGCTTGCTTACATGCTGCATGCTTGCTTGCACGCTGCACGCTTGCTTGCATACTGCATACTTGCTTGCACGCTGCATGCTTTTTGGTTAGAACTGAGACTCCCATTCTTGGGAATAAGTTTTATATTAAATAAATAATGTACATACGGACAAAGAATATTTGATTTGTTATTCTATGATATGATTATTCGAACATTAAACTTTATGTGCAACAAAAATCAATGATTTAAAAATCTAGAAAGTAAGTATTCTGCGTATTGATTATTCTATGAAACGAAATTATGAGAAAAGTTTTATGTGAAACGAAATTCTATAAAACTATTAGCTATGAAACAACGTACAACGAAAAAAAATACTGAGGAGCATCTAAAGAGTACTAGTACTATTACTACGTAAATAAGCGGCACTCACCACCGCAGCATTAAGCCTGGCAGTTCAGCCCTGCTGTGATCGGCTAATCTCAGTCCGACCATGACTACCCGCATGTATAGACAGATCATAATAATGCAGTCAGTTAGTTCAGAAAATAAGTAAAAAAAAACCGTGTACCACTCAATTATTATAATCATACTTACACGTGAACAAACGCGACCTACACGTGACCTAATTCGTACGAGCGAGTGCAAACAGTCCCTTATTACCATAATCCATAAAGACTGACTTGAGGAAAAACATTTACTTCTTAACTTATTCCTTTGTGAAAGGATTTATTTGTTAAACCTGTGTATAATTGTAATTTATTTCCTTTGCTCTGGGGATATTTAATAAGAAGGAATTTCAAAAGAGTTTTGTAAGGCTGAGTAATTACTACCTAAGTACTGTAAAGGTTGCATACGTAATGCAAACTTGTCGAAAGCATTTGACTAAATGTTTCATCTAAACATTCTGAATATAACGCTTCTAATTTCAAAATACTTTTAAATTGTACTTTATATTAACCAGATTTATTTTAAATATTTTATTTTGACTAACATAATAATAAGTTAACGACTCACAATATTGTACTTACTCCTAGTTTTAAAGCTACCTACCGTTCCCATACTCGTTCTAAGGAACGTTTACTTATGTATATAACTAGTGTTTCTCATTCAAGTGAATAATTGTATTCGGTTTTGAGAAATAAATCTCTTAAAAAAATGCAAAAATATTTATTTCATCTCAAACATTGTGTCATACATAAATTGAGGCGAGTGTACTACGTGAGCTCGACACATGGATGTGCGATTAACGCTAGTGCGACAAAACTGTACTGTGACTCACCGTAGTTCGAATGCACGCTTGTGCGACACACTGAAGCTTGACATTACGCTGGTGTGGCAAACGATTGTGCGACAGTAGTAGACAGCAGTACAGTTCAGTCGCACTAGCTCCAGTAAGTTACAACAGTACTTATGTCGGAGTTATCTTACTCTTCCCTTAAGTGGTATCTAACTAAACAAGGAAAATTATGAAACCAAAAATGTCTTAAATCATAAATACTTCTAGAAATTGAGAAATATTTTTAAATTAGAAGCATTGTAGGTACTCATGGAGTGCTGACATTCTACAAAGAATACAAGTTATTTCATTCGGTTTCCCTCTTTATTTTTAAAAACCTTTGACCCCTCACATACCAGACTACACAACCGCAAATTACGATCTGGTACCGTAAAGTTTATCACGCCTAGAAACCGATCAGGCGAGCAGAGACTAAGGTGCTTACCTGATACCTATGTGCAGGTCATTCTATCAAGCCATATGCGAACTATTGACATATTCTACATCGCGGTCACAGATTATGAAATAAAAGGCAGATGGACCGCGCGGAACACTGACAGCGAAGCTGTGAAGCCACCAAAGCAAATACAAATTCAAAAACAAATACCTACAATCTCGTGATTGTATTCCCTTTTGAATTTGTACTTGTATTGTTTTTTTTAACGATGCGGCGTTTCGTGTTATACTGACTCGTGTCAGTACAGCACGAAGCACGTTGTAGGTATTCGCTTTTGAATTTGTATTTGCTTTTTTGGCTTCACTCTCAGTGTTCCGCGCGGTGTACCTGCTTTTTATTTCATAATCTGAGATCGCGGTATTAAAGTTATCCGCTAAAATATCATAACGGTTGTAAAAAGACTTAAAGAGGAGAGTTACGCCTTTTTTCAAGGACAACGTGATTTAATTCTTGTATGTCTTATTCTTTTAAATATTTCAGCCTCCTTGGAAGCTATATGGTTGAGCTGTTTGGGGTGGAAACGCTAGGGTCATGGGCTCCGAGTGTTCAACTTGATTTTCGGGACATCGCCAAATGGCTTGTCGACTCTTCATGTGCCCGAGGGTTGGCCTATTTTCCGGCCAAAGAATCAGTATTGCCATATAACGTGGCAATGCTGCCAGCCTGGTACATGTCTCGTTGACAAGCGATGTGGACGAGTTTCTTAATGCCCTATGAGCTCCACCTTATTTTTTGTTGTGTGACTTTTTTTAGTTGTATGTACCTACATAATTTTATTGTCGAGTTTCTTGATGCTCTACAAGCTCCACCTTATTCTTTGTTGTGTGTGTTTTTTTAGTTGTATGTACCCACATCATTTTATTGTTTATATTATAAATTTCGTATATACTAACTGTACGTAATAACTCGAGTAAATAAAGTGTTCTTCTATCTAAACTTGAAATTCAAGATTTTCAACTATAAATAAGTCCACTAAAATAATTAATGTGTGGTCGACGTCGCCATTTGCATTGTAAGTCTTTCAATTGAAAGCCGAGTTTCGAAAATAAAGTTGCAGTTTTATTGTTTCCCTGTGGTGCGCAGTATGAATGCATTCATTCGAATGAATGGGAATGAACGTATGAATGTAATTGTTTTACATGTCTTTGTACGCTCCGAATATTATGTTGTTCATGAATTCTATGAGGAATGGTGATATTGTTCTTTAAAGGCTAACGTTGTATATAACTTGGTAAAATCTTTCGAAAGAGTAATTTAAATAAAACGATGAAGTGAAAGGTGAAAGGACTCGTTACTATAAACTGCTTTTAATATAAGACAAACTTAGAAATACGAAAAAAAAATACAGATATTTCATATCAAAACCAAAATGAGACAGGATATTTTAAGTAGCAAAGCAACGCGACGGGAACCGATCACTTTTCCGAATAATTTTTGTCCGAATTTCATTTTACCGAAAGCTATTGACCGACCTCTTTTTTGCTATATGCATTATTTGACATATTTTTAGATCATCGAAGTATCATGTGTCATAGGTATTATTTTACCGAACGTTTCTCCGATTTACAAAATAAAATTTTCCTATTGGCCGAAGCCTCTTTTGAACAATTTTCATTTCCCAAATGATTTATTTGCCATATTTTCAGCAACTGCATTTTACGGAATATACAAATATATAGCCGGTTACTGCAGAGTATTTTCAACATTAAGTTAAAATAGTGTCATAAAAAGGCAATATGTTACTTAATTTGGTGACAGAAACGAATCTTGTCTGCCCTACACCTAGAGTGTAATTTAAGAACGCGTAGGCGCGGAGGGGTAGGGCGGCCCGCGAGCTGAGGAGCAGGTGGTGAGCGTTAAAATCATCTGCGACGATAAAAAAATAAAATAATAATAATATCTTTATTTCGGAATAAAATTCCATAAAAGTACAGAAGCTCGCGTAAGCTCGCGTGGGGCCGCCCAGACATGTTTGCATGCTTCTTACTGGGACCACTTAAAACCACTTTTGTTTATAATCAACTGTTTTATTAAGTACCACTACATTTAAATAATTAATGAAACAAAATAATAGGAAACTAATCTGAAATTAGCTCTCTATAACGCCAGTGTAATTTGAAAGCCCTATATTTAATATCACTCAAATAGTCTTTAATTTTTAAGTTTTAGATTTTTTGTTTATTTATCGGCGTATTTTTTTTCTGGTGGAGTACCCGTCATCATTTACTCGATATCAGACATATTTACTTCTAGGAATTTGGTGAAATATGGTAATTAAAACAGTGGTATAACGAATGTTCGAACAAATGTTATTTCGGCTAAGTGTAACTTCGGTAAAAGTTTTTCGACCAAACGAAACGTCGAAGCAACGAAAAAAATCGAATTGATAATAGGTCAACTGATACAGTGGCAGACGTGACTTCGATGAAGTAAAAAAATACGAAACGAGAAAAGTTGAAAAGTTTTTGGTGTAATGAAATTCGGTCAAATATTTTTCGACCTTATGACAGGTAACCCAACGCAACACATTTACTGCAGTACAATTCCTACTACAATACCAGGAAAACAGAAGCAAAGTTATGTAAAATAAATCAGTCTACCGTACTTTCCGTCTGAAAGTAGCAATACCTAAAGTGTAAGCTTTTCTCGTAAATTGCTTAGGTGAGTGATTGCACACAACTTGCATTTGCATCCTAGTTTCCTGGTAGTCTCAATAGGTTTTCCATGTAACATTGAGAGAAAAGAGTGTATGTATGTATATTTAGGGTATTTGTAGTTAAACTAGAAATTCCTTTATTTTCGTTATCGCTATGTCTCTTTATTTGCATGTTTGTCCGTCTGTCAAATCTAGTTTTTGTAAGGAACTTCATAAGTAAACTGCCACTCAGGTGACTGATTAGGTATTTTTCGGAATAGCTGGAAGAAACAGCCAAGAGCGTATTGTGCGCCATAGGGCAACACATCCATCTTAATTTGGTCTTGATCAGCTTGAACGTATTTAAAGATAGATTTAAATTCCCGACATAAAACGAACGTAGAAAGGTGAACCTTGCTAAGAGAAGTGTACCTCTCAACACTTTTAATGAATGCTTCAAAGGCCAGCCGACGAGACCGTCTCGTTTCATATGAATAGGCCGAAAAGCTACGAAACCTTGACCTCGCAGACAAAAGAACTTTTTTAGGTTCAGATACAGATATGTCACTAAGATTTCTTTAAAGGCTTCAGTTGAAATGGACGCCTGGTATTGTAGGAGCTCCTTTTTACTTTTGAAAAGAAGAAGAGTTCATCAGAATATTTGTGACGATAAGGGCTCGCACCAGCAAATCAAAGCATTTTTTAAATGTACCAATTACATGCACACTTGGATAGTCAAGGAGTCGGTCAGTTAGTCAGAAAGTTGATAATAATAACCATAACTTATTTTTTCTTCCTACCATGCTATCTCTTCACAACCCTTGGTTGACTGGTAGAGAATGCCGAAGGAGTTAAGTCCGCCTTCGTACCCTTTGTGCATGAAATATAAACAAAAAAAATAACCACAAACGCATTTTAACTCGTTACTCGTCGTCGCTGTGGGTCTAAATAAAAAATAAAAACACTAGGTATAGTAATCATACAATAGGGTATTACACCCATTTTTGAAAAGTGTCTCAATGAAATTCTGTAGCGTTAATATGCCACTAAAAAAAAATCACAAAATTTTTATTCAATCGATAAGTGCCATAAAAATGCATCTAAATTTTACATTTTCAAATTTCGCGCGTAGTTTCACGAAAACGCCTCTTACTGGACGCCATATTGCCCAGCGAAAATGACGTCAGTTCGTTTTGTATCAAATGCGATCATAATAAATATGAGAATTGTATATAATTTAAAAATAATTAAAAGCATATTTTGTAATAGGTGTAATAATTAAAAAATTACGTTGGTTACGAAAATAATGAAAGTCAATCAACCATACGCCAATCGGTTGACTGACAATTGTCAATTTTTTGATTACACAGCCGTACGGGGCGTAATAACATGGCCGCTACTATTTCATGGTGTTTTATAACAGATTAAAAATACTGAAAACTTTGAGTTTAATTTAAAAAAATATTTTGTTATTTTATGAACTAAAACTTACATTTTCCGACTGCTTTATGCCTAAACTGTCTCATTAACATATTTATAGATTTTTCTCGTATAGAGTAAAATACCCGATTATTGGCTAATTATAAAAAAGCTTACAGAAATCATTTTAAAGTTTCAATTGACACTGTAAAATAATATAAACTAGCTTTTTGCCCACCAATTTATTCAAGTGATTGAGTCCACTCGTCATGCCAACAGTCAAGTGGTGTTCATGTGTTTTGGTCTTACCACCTAACAAATTCAGCCGTGTTCAATATTTTTTTCAGTTTCTGCCGAATATAATATATGCTTATTCAATCTTTTCTAACAAAACAGTCTATTTTATTTAAGCTACTACACATTTTCTGGAAGATAAATTATGTATCTACACGTGCCAAGCACTTTAACGTAGACATACACTGAGTGACAGTATTACGCACACACATACGGGATACAAAAACACTCATCACGTTACCTTAACGTATATACTGATTATTAAGGGGCTAATAAATGACTTTTACAGATTTTAAACTGACTATCACGTCAAAATGAATCGTGTAAATGATTTGAAAAAATATAATGTTAAACTAGAACATTCTTATTATCATTTAGTACTTATGTGTATATTTTTGATTAAGTTTATATTAAATAGTCTTATTTATTATGAACTGAAATTGAAATTATTTAGAGAATTTAATTAAGCACACAAAATCTACCCGATTTATTTTAACGAAACTTTTACCATCATACAGACAATTTAATTATCTATCTTTCATTATATACAGTTCTTTTTTCAAACTTAAAGAATACTATCTTCTTTTTACTTTTTCGACTGAACTTTGAGAGTTGGAGACGCAGCGCCTACGATTCCCTGGTCGCTCAAGGTCGCTAGCTTATATCGTCGCCTTAAGCAAAAATTATTGGGTGAAAACAACGCCTTTAATTTGGTGAGAAAAATCACTGTCTGCTTGCAAATGTAAGGAATAGTAAAGGGATCGTCAGGGTGTTTAAAATTTAGTAAAATTATCTAGTTCTTTTCTGTCTCTTGCTTAATTTGGAGGGAAATGGAAAATATGTTTTACTTACTCCTCCGCTGCTCTTTTCTGATTGATTAAGTACGTTGCGGGATCTAAGACAGCTGTAATGTTTCTCCGGGACTTGTCGAGTTTCATTGCCTCGACGCTTTTCTAGTTGTCGCCACTGTTGATTCTGTCTTTCAGAAGTTGCAGTGGTTTGGGAGTACAGTGGCGGGCATGTCTCATAAAAACAAGTTTAGTTATATTATTTAAAACTATTTTTCTTATTTTTTTTTTATTAAAGTTGAATCTTTGATCTTGAATATTAAGTTACCAGAACTTTCTGGTAATCCTCCTCCTGATATCAGTGGCGTGCTTAGGGGTTAAAGTTAGGGCAAGCTCGACAGATTTAAGAATAAAAACCCTATTTACTATTACCAATACCTATTTAGAGGAATTTTCTGTCTGAAATTAATTGAATTTAGCGTGTCTTTTGTTTTTTTTTATTGTCTTGCGTATTTGATAGCAAGCCAGGTTTTTCGGCTTTAATGGAAGTCACGCCACTGCCGATGAGTAAAACACGGTAGTCTTAGTTTCGATTAGTGTCATTTTACGCATGATAACGCATTACGCATTTCACATGTCTCACTCATATCACTTTTTACATAAGTCTACATTAATTTTGAGTCAGCTACGGCAACGCCATCCGCGGATTCAGTCATTAGGTCCTCAGGAGTGCAGGTAACGGGCATACGGCGCAAGATAAAAGTAGGGCCATGGTCTGCTGGGATACGTCACATTATATTGTCCGAATGTAAACAAAGCTTAAGAGCTTAATCATGTTGTCGACCCGGTCGACCCGGTGGGCCCGGTGACGTGTCACGAAAAGCAATTTATCATTTTCATTAAAAGTGAATTTCAATATTTGCCGGTTCGTTATTTTTTATCGCGTTATGGCATTATTTCAGGTTATTGAACATTTTTTTTATATTAAACTCTAAACTGCGCGTTTTTTAGAATGTATTAATGTAACAAAAGTTGTTTTAATACTTTAATTAAAAACAATACAAAAAAACATGACCCTTTCCTTGAAAAACCGAACAAGTGCGAGTCGTACTCGCCCACCGAGTTCCGTTCAAATTTCGTGATTTGGTCACCCATACGATTATGACCACGCATACCTCGATGATTAATTACGTACTTTAAATATAATTTTTTATGATTTAATTACAAATGTATAGTTTTCAGACTTTTCCCTGTACTTGTAGTATTATGATATTAGATACTTGCCAAATTTCATAGTTTTAGGTCAACGGGAAGTACCCTATAAATTTTGATTCCCTTGAGAGTGTCGAAATATACGTTTTTTGCGGCATAAGTAAACGGCCGTATCTTTTTTTTCACGTAGAAGTTAGGACTTCAAGGGTTTCAAGGGACTGTAGACTTGATTATATGGTTTTAATTTCAACTCGATACCTCTACTCGTTCCCTAGATAAAGGGTCTTGACAGACAGACGGACAGACAGACAGACGGAGAATAAAGTGATCCTAAGGGTATAAGGGTTCCGTTTTCTCCTTTCGAGGTATGGAACCCTAAAAGCCAGTACTCAAAAACATATGATTTAATTTCAGTAAACCATTTAATATCATGTCAATCATTTTAATGCACATTTACTATAATTGCCCGACTGATTAACTGAGACCGTTCCTGAGGTAGCTGCACGGTGCGGGAGGGCTGACAGTTGTCACAAGTTGACGTATCAGTGAGCTCTCGCGTCACATCACCACCCCTCCCGCACCGCACAGCTACCTCAGAAACGGCCTCAGTTAAGTGGGTAGGCTATAATTAACAAAGTAAAAGGGTGTGCCTTTATTCTGTTAATTATACGACACTCCATAAAACGAAACGATTTAATTGCCTACACTACTACCAAAATAACAGACTGTAAAAATACGTGCGTGTGTGTGCATGTCTACGCGCCGCTCGAACTAAAAGCAGTTTCGAGAGCACGTTCGACGCGGGAAGAGGTGAGGAACAGTGTTTCGGAGGGAGGTGGGTCGTGTCGCTACTGTACGGTATTTATACTGTGGCACAGATGATATAGTGGTAAAGGTTCGGCACACTGGGGGGGACAACTTGCGGTAGCGGTCAGACACTGCAGATGTACAGTCAACAGCAAAAGTAGATGATCAAAATCAGAAATTCAATAATAATGAACGGAGTTCGCGTCAGAACTGTGTGGCGTCGAAGTGATTCAAAAGACACACTGAAGACGTATTGAATTTCTGATTTTGACCATCTACTTTTGCAGTTGACTGTACATATTTTGTCCGCCTTAATATGGACCCATAGATATCCGTGTCGATAGCTGCAAACAAATACTACTGCAGTATCTGACCACGCACGCGTCCGCGATCGCTCCCATAAGTTGCTCGCTCTGGTGCGGCCTGACCTTGAGTATGGTGAAACTATGTCAAGTAATTCATTAATCACCTGTTATTTCAGTCAGCCAATCACAGCAGACAACAAAACTTAGCTTATTTTAATGTTAATTAATCTTCCGTTTAGTACACAGACCTGCGATTATTTTGAATTTAAAGGGATTCACAAACGAACCTAATAGTAAATATATTTATTTGATTGTAATAATATTTCAATATCACAAGTAACAAGGACTACATAACAATAGTGTGAATAAAACGCAATAGAAAGCAAGAACTTCTACATTGACATTCCAAGATGGTATTAATCGACTCTGAAATCACTCCGGAGCGACGTTCTCGCACCGCTAGTGCTCCTATAAATAATGTACTGCAGTCTTATGAGATCCTGGTACCGGCGGGGCATGATTAAATGTTTGCACAATTTCAGCAATTTAAGGGGTAAAGCTATACTTCTCCCTTTTTCTTTGTTTACATTGTGTCTGTCTTGTGCCAATTTTTTTTTCATTGTATTCATTTATTTCTTTTATTGTAGAATGGAAGTTTGACCACTGTAGGTATGTATCTATATTTTTAACTTACATCATTTACGTCTTATTGAAAAATAACTCTAACCTTATCTTTGTTAAGACTCACTACACCAATGTTTATAGGATTTACCCTTTTTTGGAATAGTCTATTTAATTATAGTCCTAGGTTTCCTTCAGATCAGGGAAAATCTAAGGTTTGGTTGATAAAGTAAGCAAATATCTAAATGAATGTAATTGAAAAGGCCATATTAAAACTGATTTGTTTATGATATTTATCTTTTTCAGGTTATCAACAGACTCCCTGCACAAAGCCAAATTTAATGCCTTGATCCCTTTGTATAACTATACTCATATGACGGTGCATGCCTACATAATACAATTAGTACCAGGGTATACTCGTACTGGTGTACTGTGTACTATCATGTAAGTAACATAGAAATACATAAAAAAATAATTTGTGCCACCGGTTACTTTCCCGCAACGCTAGTAGTGTTGCTATAAATTATGTACAGCGTTATTATGAGATCCTGGTACTAGCGGACCATGATTAAAGGTTTTATTTTCATACAACCGCAGAATTAAATGGGAAAGAAACTTTATTAAAACAGAGGAAAACTGTTTTCTATTTATTATTTTACTATTACCTACTTGGTTTTCATACGGTACGAGGATGTAATAATTTTGTATATTTTTTTTTCACGTAAAAAGAGCGTAGGTAGTTCAAACAACTTCGCGGTTTAACATTTTGGAATTCCTGGTTTGTCTCTGAATAAAAATAATACCTATCAGTATAAACAAGATAGAACATTAGATTTTTCCGATTGCTTAGAAAACGCAATTGACCAAAATAGGCATACAATATCTACATTTTATAAAAAAAAACCTGCATAATAAATCACTGATTACATCACAAAGTGCGTGATCAAAGCCCTGTGTACTGAATTATTTAATTAATGGGCGTAATAGGAATATTAATCAATTCAATTAATCTAATTTAGATGCATGAGAGGACAGCGTGTCCCTAGTCCCACAATTTAGATGTAAGTAGATGCCTAAATCATAATTAAGCAATTTCATAAGCGACGTCAATTCTTTAAGTTATTAATTATTTTTACTCGACTCGCGAAGTAAAAAAGTTTTTTCAAAAAAAAGAAAACCGCCTTCAAAAACTAAAAAGTGTTGTGATAACCTCCTCCTTTTTGAAGTCGGTTAATAAAAATATTGAGTATTTAATAACAATAGGGGTATCAAATAAAAGCTAATAAATAGCCAGTTCCAAATATGTATTACAACATTTTTATTCCATTTTATCTTAGCAATAATTCAAGAACAACTCTTTTATCTATACTTAATATTATAAAGCTAAAGTGTTGGTTAAACGCGCTAATCTCAGGATCTAGGTTCGAATTGAAAAATTCTTTTTGTGTTGGATAGTCCATTTATCAAGGAAGGCTACAGGCCCATGCGAAGCCGGGTCAGGTCGCTAGTTAATAATAAAAAACTTAAAAAAAATAGTCAATTTAAATTATAATAATGATTCCCAACTGTGTTGGGATTGGCTTCAAGTCCAACCGGAGTCAGCTAAATACTAGTGTTTTACATGAAGCGACTACCTATCTGACCTACACAACCCAGTTACTGGGTAACACGAAACCCCTTGGTACGACTGGTTGTCAGTCGTGCGGAAAAAAACTAAATAAAAAAAAAAACAAAATATCCCGAACAATATTACACAGTCGGAGGCATTAATTATGTTCACGCCAAACTTAAGTTAGCTGAAACTTCGTTTTTGCGTATCCGGCGATTTTAAACGACGTTTTTTTTATTTTTTATTTTAGTAATTTAGTTTTTACGGTTTTTACGAAGAATAAAATGTTTTATTCCCAGGTAGGTACTTGATTTCTTTTTTGCTAATGGCAATTAGGATTAAAACCTCCATTATCAGTACCTACCACTTAGGTGTAAAAAAAGGTATCTACTTAAAATACAAAAGGGACTACATTAGGCACCTTACTCATTCACTCTTAACTTCAATTAACAGTTTTTTAGAAACCGACCGAGTCGGTCTCGCCCGCAAAAGGACCTGTAGCATAAATTTGAGCAGGAACAAAAACGTATTCGGGAAGTCCTTTCTTAGATTTAAACTTTTGCTATTATTACGATTCCTAAGATCAAACCTCGTGACAGACAGATAGATAGACGGTATACCTAGTTATACCTAGAAGAAGGCACTTTGCCAATATGATTGGAATAACTAACTTAGTACCTAATTATTTATTTTTATTTACAACTTAATCAGCATTTCATATATACAAAACTAGAAAATATTAATTATATCAATATGATGTACAGAGGCCTACACATCAAGCTACAACAGTCTGTCAAATTACTTTGATAGATTTTCAGCTTTATTACAAATAATAATAAAGTTCATATTCAATTAGGAAAATGTGACAGTTCATGCCGAACTGGCTTGATGTGCTGGCGTCTGTACAATTAAAAGAGATCCCGGCTGATAGGACATCAAAAAACTCACCAACATCGCTGTCAACGAGACATGTGCCTATAACAGGCTGATAGTATAGCCACGCTGTATGGCAATGTTAATTCTTAGGTACCTACAGAACTCTAAAAAACCGTTGAATTATTCCACCGTAACAAACTTCGTGAAACCATTAGTGTTAGAAAACAAAAAAGCCGAAAAGCTTTTAAAAAAAGAACAGAACTTTGTCCCGAACGAAGATTTCTATGAATAAATATTGTGTAGTGGAATTTGAATTCGCCGGGGCTCGGGAATAAATCGATGACGGTCGAGACACAAAGTACGTAAGGCAGTGACGCGCCCGAGCAGAGAGACCACTCAGAACAAACCGCCATTTTTCGCACGCACATGTTGACGTTACGTTTATAGGCATTCTCAAGCAGTTAAGCAGACTTCAGTATCGACTGTCACGTGTTGTCTTAATGAATAAATGAGAGACATTGACATTTCATGACGAACAGGAAAATTTTGTTATAAAAACATTGCAAAGAGTTCCAACCAGAGTCAATAAAATTTCATATACAAATAAAACTTACAGAGTCAATAGCTTACCAGACTCACTAGTGGTGGTCCTTCTGTAACCTTTATATTTTGTGGTCAAGAGGTTGGGAGATGCTTTTGTTTCACTAATTGTTTGGTAACATTTGAGCCGTTTGGGGTGGTCATAGGGTCCAAGTGCCCATCTTGTTTTTCGGGACATCGCCAAGTGTCTGGTCTACTCTTCATGTGACCTGAAGGCTGGTCTATTCTTGGGTCAAAGAATCAGCATTACCATTCAACGTAGCAATGCTGACAGCCTGTTGGGCACGTGTCCCGTTTATAGCGATGGAGTGAATGAAAAATTCGGACCTCCCATGCAAAATCAATAGCAGCTAAACGATTTTGTATGGGAGGTCAGATTTTTTTTTGGAGAAAGTTGTTGAATTTCATGGGTACCCTGAAAAATTTGGAGCGTGACTGAAAAATCTTCCTGTATTTAGTATTTGATTGATATAATTATCACGGAATAGTTTTTATCTATCCCATGGGTAATACAGTGGGGTTAGTGATACGGAGAGAGAAAGAATGAAAGAAAGAAAAACCATTAATTCACACGAAAGTGACGCACATATTGTTTAACAATATTAAGCTTAAAACTAAACAAATTCTAAAAGAGTAAAAATAAAAATATGTCCCAGTCGGACACTTGCGTCATCACCGCGCGATGCAAAAAGACTTTCCTCGATTAGGAAATTATTGAAAGGAGACAAAGTTGATTGGTGTAAACGTACTGTCCACACTTAACGCTCTCTTGAACCCCAAGTATGACAGTGATGTGTTCACGGACGAATGTAAGACGATCTTGTCAATACGTTTGGACTATGGTCTGATGAACGTATAAATGTCTTGTAATACAATGTTTTTAACAAAGAGCTTGTGTCTAAGTAAAAACCGTACGGATTTATCGGTCATGGTAAAGCTATGCTTGCCGCCGTCAGTCTGTGGATGGGTGACCATCAATTTCATAGCAAGACCGCCTCTGTGCTTTGAAAAGAAGTTACAGCTGTTGGTCCAGGCTATCATTCGTAGATCTTTGACTGCCGTTATTCAAAGTCAAAATAATTTATTTCAATTAGACCATTAAAAGGCACTTTTGAACGTCTAGAAAATTGAATCTAGTTGACCATTCCAAATGGTAGTTTCGTATGGAGAAGAATGGGCAAGAAACTCCATACTTACTCTTTTAAAAGAAAATGTTTACAATATTTTGTACTTACAGAAATTATATAATTATACGTGAATACCTTGCACAAAGTATTATAATCTAGAAATTACAGCTAAGTTATTGTTAAGTTATTGGTAGTCAGAAGCTAGAAAGACTGACAACCATGTTACCAAGGGGTATCGTGTTACCCAGTAACTGGGTTGTAGAGATCAGAAAGGCAGGCAGTCGCTCCTTGTAAAAAACTGGTAGTCAATTGGATCCAGTTGGACTCGAAGCAGACCCCCACTTTATGGGGAATACATAAAGTAAAATATAACAGACGAAAATGTTGGCAATTGCAAATACATATTTCCCAAAAGCGTAAGCGAATGCCCACTACCAAAAAATTGAAGAGATTTTTCTGAAGGTTGTTGACGCCTCCCTAATAACTGAAAACTTCAACCCACACAGGTACGTACACAACCATTCATAATGAAAATTCATTATATTAAAAACATAAATGTTAAAGTTTCAAACTTAGAAGAAAGAAACAAAGCAAGACTCGACACTCCTTTGTACTCAAACTTGGCTTGTATTGTACCTATTACAAACTTTTTGCAATTACATTAGCATAAATAAGCAAGGTAATTACTAAGTTTACCTCGATGGAGGCACGTGTACGTGAAATTGTAATGAGAACAGTTAGCACTGCTATTCAGTTCCGAAGGCCACCAGCTGCCTAGCCTTTTCTTAACTACGTTGGGGATGAGTTCCCATTTTAACTGGATGCAGCTGAATACCAGTGTTTTACATGGAGCAACTGCTCGTCTCAGGTTCACAACCCAGTTACTGGGTAATACGATACCCCTTGGTTAAGACTGGTTGTCAAACTTTCCGGCTTCTGACCACTCAAAAAACTGTCAAAGATCTACGAATGATAGCTGGGACCAACCGCTTTATGTGCTTAAAATTGTCATTTGTGAAATTTCGGTTTTTGACCGAGATTAGATGCAAAAGATAGGAATTTTGATCTTCACTCATTAAAAGTAAGAAAATTACTTACATTTTGTAGTAACTTACTGCGGATTCTTTCCTTTAGACCGATCGAAATTCAAAATGATGTTAAGAGAATATTTTGACATACTAGTTTTGAAAGGGTAAATAAACCAGGGAATCATAAATCATTGCTTGCTCGCTATTTTGAACTGTTTTTGAGCTATGATGTAGTTTATTTTCGATAAAATATTGCCCTGCACAGGTTATTCACAATACTGGTTTGTATTTTGTGGAAATCATTGCAATATTGTCATCATTTTACAGAAAGAATAGCTTACAAATAAAAGAAGATAATTAACAACACTATAATTCATTTAAAACAAATATTGATACAACAAATTATTTCCCGAAATAAATTCTTTAAATGTTTTCACGGGAGCCGTTAATGTGTGTGCCAAGATAAATGGTCTAAAATTACCGGAGATACATTACAGAATTACCGATGTTCATAAATCATGTGAGTAGAGGTGTAACACGGACGGGACGATTAAAGTTGGTAATGAATGGTCGGAATTTCGTGTAGGTGCGTGGGCTCCTGGTATTTCTGTAAGGGTGAGTTTTAATAAATTGTTAATTTCTGACCAAACCAGTGTGCTTTTGTTAATAATCACTACATATTTTAAATTAAAGTTCCCTGTTGTACCAAGTTTACAATCGTTCAGGCTAACCTCAAAAACTACTGGCCTGATTTTGAAAAATTTTTCGCTAATAGGAAGCTACGTTATCCCTGAGTATTATAGGCTATATTTAATAAATATTAAAAAAAAATATTGCGTACATGGTGCTGTAGGACAATAAGGGCGGGTTGCTTCAACTAACCATTACTGACCGATAATAGTAAAAAATGGCGCTAACTATCGTCAAATAAAAAAAAGGGTTGTTTCACAAAATCATACGTCAAAAAGTTACTATTACCATAACCGACCAGTCATCGTAATTCTGTGTTGTTAAACAGCTACTTCAAACATCAAAATATTATCTAATCTCTTTTTTAATAACTTCAACTGACGAATTTTTATGTCATGAAACAACCCGTTACATTTAACGTACGTTAAACATAGCACGTCATAGTAACTTTTTAACCGTCCGTATGTAACGTTAACCGACTGTTTTAAACAACCCGCCCTTAGTACAGTAAACAGTTATACATAATCAAATGATCACTAGTACCTACACTACACTAAACGGTTGAGGTACTGTCCTTTTAAATAGACTACAGAATAGCCTGTAATAAAGAGAGACAGTGTCGTATCCCTCTGGGGTGGAGAATAAACTAGTGTTACATGTTATTAAGATATTATATAATATATTAAAACTATCAAAAAGTCAGGGATCCTTAAGAAAATTTACGCGGAAAAAGCTAGTAAATAATAAAAATAATAAATTCTTTTTTGGCATTAAATAATCTTTAACAAAAGTAATGACGCCCTGACTCCTGCGCTATGGTATCTATGTTATAGGAGCCAGTGTCTTTTCCCAATTACTTCACTAGAGTTTTAAGCAACAAGAAATCATCAAAATCACAAACACTAAATTAAAAAAATAAAATTAATATTAAAAAGAAAATTAAAAATAGAAAATCATTTTTACATGTAATAATTTGTTTGTGTGTTTGGTGCAGTATTATTTGGTAAGCTTGTGCTTATGTTAAGAAACTAAGACCGGAATAAGTACACGTTACTTAACACGTGATTATACCTGTCACTGTTGCACAACTGAGAAACTAGGAGTGCAATGTAGAAATGGGAATAATAGCAAAGCCAGTACATGCTAGTAACGTTCCAAACTAGGCAGACCCTGTGGGTGTCCGACAGCTGATATACTATACAAATACTTCAATATATACATAAACAACAAGCAGACACAAGGCAAACACAAGTGCTCATCACACAAATGTTAACCCTGGGCGGGATTCGATTCCGTAACACGCTGTGCAGCAGTCAATTATGGGTAGTCAGACGCCAGAAAGTCTGACAACCAGTCTTACCAAGGGGTAACGTGTTATCCGATAACTGGGTTGTGGAGGTCAGACAAGCAGTCGCTCCATGTAAAACACTGGTATTCAGCTGTATCCAGTTAGACTGGAAGCTGACCCCAAAATATTTGGTGAAAGGCTCGGCAGATTATGATGATTTTGTAAAATGTAATGTATAATCTTCCGACCGGATTTCGGTCACGGCGGCTAATCTCAATGGAGATCAGCCAAGTACGCAGAAGATATAATAGTGCACAAGTGTGTGCGCAAACACAGATGCACTTCCTCTTCCCTCACTCTCATAGTCCGGTGGGACGGCAATCCGACACGACCGGAGAGAGACCAGGCGCAGGACCAACGGCTTTACGTGCTTTCCGAAGCACGGGGTTGTTACACCGCCAACTTCCAAACTCCGGGCTGTGAAACTGAGAAATTCTTAATAGAAAAACCCAATAGCACTTTGCCCGACCTGGGAATCGAACCCAGGACCCCACGCTCAGCAGTCGCGCTTGCGACCACGAGACCAACGGGGCAGTCAAAAATGATGATTTTATACATGGGATAAACTTTATCATTATATTAACGTTTTTAGACATCGATGTTAATGTTAGAATTAAATGCAGCAGTAGTTTGTGGATACCGAAATTAACGCGTTACATTACAGCGATTAATTAATTCATCATTTGGTGTTCACTGACCGCTATTTCACGCGCTGCTATAATTAATTTGGTTGAGTTCGTAGAATGTAATGAATCTGTATAGTGATTGATCTTTGGAATCTATGTTTAGTCGTAATTAATTTGCATGCAAGTGTGTAACAAAATATCTTTTGTAAATCGATAAAAAATAGGACGAAATAGAAGTGTCAAAAGACCCCGACATATTTTTCGTCTGCAGTAAGTAAAAGTCAAAGGAACTAACGTTCGTAAAATAAAACGGGATTTCTCGATAAAGGAAAAGATTGACGTTCGAAGTTTGAACTGTTGAATTTTGTTGATGTGTTGTTTAGAATGAAATATTTGAAAATGTTTGAAAATAAAAACCGGCAAAGAGTGGTTTGTTCCCACTAGTTCGATTCATTAGTTCGATCGTCGAACTAGTGAGAATTTCTTTTCTCAATAGTTCGACCGTCGAACTACTGAGTCTTTTTTTTCTCATTTGTTCGACTGTCGAACTTATTTAATTCGAGAAACAAGAAACAATAAAATGTAAAAAAACGCTTGTTTCGTTAAAAAGGTGTATACATAATATGTTTGTACATCTCATCCTTAAATTACCGCCATTTTTCTAAAAAGTGCCCAACACTAATTTGTCCGCATGTTAAGAGCGTGTATTTGATTTTTGACGAAAACTTCATGTGTTCGCTTTTTTTCCCAGAGCAATATCGTAATGTTGTGAGCAGATTATTAGAAGAAAATTACGGCTTTAGAAAGACTAAGTCTTGATTTAAACAGGTACAGAGTAAAAGTATAATTTTTAACGATGGTTTTTTAAAACGAAGACAACCCCTTCATAGCATTTTACGAAAATAGACGTCAGAGTTAACTTTCAGGGCGTATACAACCATTACTGTATGCTAAAATATTATGTTTTCTGCATTTTTCTAACAGGAAATACAGTCTTAAAGTCAACTACAGAGCCAAAATTACGAAAATATTACTATTATGTATCAAAAAACAATGTTGAAAAAGTACAAAATCGGTTCACTTTGACAATTATTTTTCACCAGTATTGGAATAAAATCATGACTGACATATTTATTTTATGAAAATAAAGGTTATGCTTAATATACAGAATATTGTTCAGTCCGTTATACGAACTCATTTATTTTAGACAATTATTGTAAAAAGCACTGTAAAACATCGCGCGCTGTCGTTTGCCGATCATCGAGGTCGCCGGTGGATGCAAGCGGCAGGTTCCCGCTTGTTGTAACGTTCTATGGGGGAGGGCTTGGTTCAACAGTGTACGTCTTCTAGCTGATGATGATGATGATGTTGAAGTGTGAGTTGGACTCGCACATAAAGGAGTACGTGTTTCTTGTATGAAGACCACCTCAGATTATCAAACAAAAGGCAGATAGACCGTGCGGAACACTGCGAGTGAAGCCACAAAAGCAAATACAAATTCAACTACGAATACCTACAATCTCGTAATTGTATTCGCTTTTTAATTTATATTTGTATTAGTATTTGTTTTTTTTAACAATGCTTCGCTTCGCGCTGTACTGACTTGTGTCAGTACAGCGCGAAACTAATTGAAAGTATTCGTAGTTGAATTTGTATTTGCTTTTGTGGCTTCACTCGCAGTGTTCCGCACGGTCTTTCTGCCTTTTGTTTGATAATCTGAGAAGACCATCTTACATTTTTTCTGCATTTTTTTTTGTAAGAGTATTTATAGTTACACGTTCTGTGAAATTTTCAAGTGATACGGTTGTAAAGATACAACGCTGCGACAGACGAACAGACAAAAGTACGGACGGATGAGGGTCTAGTCACAAAATTTTGTACGTTTTGTCGATGACACCACCAATCAATTGACATATTTATGTTCTTTTTATGAGATGTCAAAACGCGATTCCTCCTTAAATTATGTATGACAATTTATTTGTATGACGTCACTTGTAGGTTGTCATTTTCAAACTCAATGGACTAACTATATATTGATTTCAAAGCAGAAAAAAATAAAATTTTACTGTAAATTGAAATTTATTTTTATTTTCTTTTTCTTTTTTTTTATTTGGGAAAACAAACAGTTATACTCTAAAATCTTATACTAAGTTATAAATATACACTAGTTATAAATGTATAACCTACTCTTCTTCTTCTTCTATGTCTTGGAATTATTGTTTAATGGTGTCATCTACCCAAATACTAGAATGCTCTTCAGCATAATTATACGCCACTGTAGCTTCGAACGCCCCACCGCGATTTACGTGGTCGGACCGCGGTAGCCACTCGCTTGCCGACACCTTTAGCGTGCGCATACGGTAATCTCTTTTATCACAATCAGTAACTATAAATACAGTTTTTAATTGACATAGTTTTATTCATTAGCCAAGACCAGCCACACACCTGTAGCTTAGCACTCAACATATGGTCCTTCGAGCCGGATCATGTGTGGTAGGGGCGTTCGAAGCTGCGGTGGTCCGATGTGACGTCAGGAACACGTCACAAATCAATCAAATTATTTTTACTTTTCATTCCTCCCAAAGCCCCCAAATATTTTCAAGGAATTAACTAAATCAGCTCACGATTCAACCGCATAAGTCCCCACCTAAGTAAAAAAAAAATCCACCTTCGTTCAAAATTCCAACACTAAAGTCCTCTTAAAAGTTCCCCGTGATACTGGCAAAGGGGGAGTAGCACTGGCAAGGGAGGGGGAGTCTAGTACTTTCAAAGGCGGTGTAGTGCTGGCAAGCACTAGAGTAGACTTGCACTACTTACGCATGACGTTTCTGTGCCAGAGATCTTACGTAAGATACTTGAAAGATCTTGAGGATACGCGATGTTGGGGGGTTGACTTAAAAGAGTGGTTTTTGAGAGTTGTATGCCACGGATTTTTAGGGTTAACTCGGTTGGAAAGTGTGTTTCTGTAGATGTTTTATGCTATTTAGGTATCGCTGACCGATGCCCGCGACTTCTTGTAGAAGAACAAATCTTTTTTTTAATAAAAGAAGCCCTTGGCACTCGTTACAACATCAAGTATCTGCCAGTGAATCAAAATCGGACGAGCCGGAGTTTAGCCGAAACACATAGATGGACAAAAAAAAAATGCTTTTTTTTGTTTTTAGTATATCGTGTAAACTTTCATATTATGCATTGAATAAAAAGTTGTTATTTTGACATTACAAACGTACACTTCAATTTCAAACCCACATTAATATTCTAACTTTTTTCATTTCAAAACTGGAAACAATGATGGTTAACATGCTAAATAACCTAAATTGAGATATACCGCATTCGCACACACACCACCTATTATTACAAAGTGAACAAAAGAAAACGATCACTAGTTTTTGTCCAGTTTCCTACGAAAAGATATAGGAAGGGAAGATAGGATATTTAAAGGGCAATGACCACTTATATTGCCGTGCTAAAACGCTGCAACTATATCAACGGCTATCGACTGAAACAAACTGAGATTTAAAGAAGACTAATATAGTCTAGTTTGAACTAACTAATATCGAACGTCTGTAGAAGAACGAGCGCGCTAACATAGAAGTACCTACATATTCGATTTGAGTCGAATAAAGTTCAGTGCACATTACACCAACTTAACGTCGACTCCATTCCAACTCATACTCACAGTATGGCATTGAAATGTAAGCTTTATTTCGTATCACATACGAGTAAAAATTTCAACACACAAGTTTAAAGTCCTATACGACGCGTAGTACACGCGTGGTCCACGCGTTGTTCACCTATTGATGTGTTGAAAAACTCTATGTAACACGAAATAAGCTTACATTTCAATGCAATACTATACGTTGAGTTGGTGTAATGTGTTATGACCTTTATAAATAGAAAATACAACTATTCTATAACATTTCGATTAAATTTTTAAATAAACACAATTATTATGATTATGACCCATAAATAGAGGCTTTAAAATTAAATAAATATTAACTGCAAAACAGATTTTTAAAAATCGCTTGAATTTATACTCCGCGTTTTCTGGTGAGGGCTCTGGACGCCTATTCTTCTAATTAAAAATAAACGCGGCAATCAATGTCCAAATCGTGTCAAAAATGTAAGTAAAAAATAGAGTTTTAACAAATTGACAAGGTTGTGAACGTTCCTAATAGCCAATAGAATTGCCTGTCTGAAATATAACGGGAGTGTGTGAGACATTTAGTTAGTAAGCAGGTTACGTACTTTGTTACCCCTGCCTCTCTAAATGGATTTATCAGCCTTCCGGCTGCGAGGCGGTAGAAATTGACAAAATAATTGGCAGTAGGTTAGCACTTGCCTGAACAAGCTTTTTGGTATTTTAGGATATTTACTGTCAATATCAGGTACTACGACCATTTTACTTAACTACTTATTTACTACAGTCAACCTCTTTGATGAAGTTATCTTCATAAACCTGAAGACTACAAAGTATAATAAACGTTACATTGTTGTAAATAAGTTTATTTAATATATTATGTAAGTACTAATTTCATCTTTATCGTTTTACTCAAGTAATGTAAGCCATTTTGGCAGTTTTTGTAACATTGTAAAGTGTTGCAAAAGGGTTTCTTAGTGAGTTCTTACATAGGGTTTGGGAATTCTCGGCAGTATCAAAGTTACACAAAACATGGCACGATTCAAGTCCCGCGACATCCCATGACTTCAAGACTGTTCAAAATAAAATTAGTATTGAGTCAATTTTTAGCGAGGTGTTTCTAAAATACATAAATTTTAATTTTAATTCACAGTTGAACATAATTATAATTATTTTTTTTACATGTAAGTAATTTGTAAGGTTTAATGGTCAGTTATACAATTCGTATGGTTATTCGTTTATTTTTTTATAACGTTTTCACGCTTTTGTTGTACGTTCCATATTAAATTAATTGGTTGGTTGGTTTCCACACTTTTACTTTTGTATATTAAATTAATTGTTTGACTTTCATGAATCATGCTTATTATGGCTTTCTAATAACAAAATGACTACAATATGATTTTTATAAGCGTGTCTCGAGTTTTGAGCGGAAAGTCCCGGGACACGAGATAAATAAATTCAGTACAGAAATGGGTAACACGATTGTCAGACTTTTTGGCTCTAACGACAGTCAAAGATCTACGAATGACAACCGGATCCAGTCTTTAAGAGCTTTCCGAGGGGTCTCAGTATGAATGGCCCCTTGTACCTAAAATAGTAAACATAAAAGTAAAAAATTGCTAGGCAAAATTGTACTGTATAATTATGACGTATGTGTTTAACGAAAAACTGCATGCTGCAAAGCCGAATACACCGGTGTGTATCTACCGTCTCCACTACACCACCGACGCGGAAAACATCATAAAGTAGGTACGTGCGCTAAAGGCTGTAGTACGCGCTGAGAGTGCAGTTACTGGAGTCGCATCGCAACGTCAACTTTAAGGCGTTTGTGGTGCTCATACCAACATGCTACTTGCATCAGGTGATTGAAGAAAGCTTTTGGCCTCAGGATGTGGTATTCCACCGCTTTCATAGACAAGCGCCACCATAACGCACAAAGACATAGTGCAACGATGTGATATTAACATAGTTTTTAAGTTTTATTTACTAACAAGATTGTTGTATTGTTATATGTATACGCTAAGGTATTTTTCTATGGGTTTTTATAACCTGAAAATAAATGATTTTATTATTTATTTATTATTATTTTAGTCCCGGCGACATTTTCGGAAATCGGAGTTAAAGGTTTTACGATTACAAGTCGGCATCGGAAATCCCTGCCATAAAATAATAAGTAAATATAAAATGAAGCTGTTAATTAATTTTATTCGGCGTTCCACCTCTGCCATATTGACGTCCGTTAATACAAAATTATTCATTTCATTTCAAAAACAATAAATATTTATTACTTTGATCATTTATTAATATTTTTTATTCGTTGTGCAAAAAGTCGGTTGAAGTTATTAATAATAATATGTAGGGACATTTCACGCACGACCATCTGACCCCAAACTAGGAAGACCCTGTATTATGGCTGACAGACCGATTAATATAACGATGGTCATTATTTCTCTACCAATAATAATACAAAACTAGTATTTTCTCAGCTATCTTGGTGTCGGCTTCCAGTTTATTCAGATGCAGCTAAATACCAGTGTTTTACATGAAGTAACCTATCTACCCTAGCCCTACCCTAGTTACCTGTCCGTGTGGTGTAGGACGTAAAGAATAGCACCATCCCAGATCTTCCCGTGGGTGTCGTAAGAGGCGACTAAGGGACTCACCAGAGAATTGGCAGCAGCGTTCTCTGTGCATTTGTAACAACCATACTGCGATCGCCAACCCGCTTGCTAAGCGTGGCGATTATGGCAACCCCCCCCCCCCCCTTGGGGGAGGCCTATGTCCAGCAGTGGACGTCTTTCGGCTGAAATAATGATGAACCTATCTGACTGCCACAACCCAGTTACCGGGTAACACGATACGCCGTGATAAGACTGGTTGTCGAGTGTTTCGGGTTTTTGACAACCCGTAATGATTGTCAAAAAATTAGAAAAAGTTATTTTAAGGTATATGGAACAGAGTCCAAATTCTTCATACTCTATAGAAAAGGGAGGATCCTTCGTCGGGTGTTGGGTCTGGCTACTGTTTGACGCGACGGTTGTAATCGGGATTTTGTATCTATGCTAATGTTGCGAATAACTTCACTTGCGCGATCTATAGGAAACGTCAGACCTAGTACGAATCATGATCAATAAATGTCGCTACAGTCATTGGTACCTGTCAGGTATCGAACCCACAACCTCATGAATGAGAGGCTGCTGCTTTTACCACTTGGCGAGGCATCACGACACTCCTACCTATAGCTAGTATTAATACACAATTGGTCGTTAGCCCGCATGCGGGCCTTCGAATGCACCTGCCATGTTATTTATACAGACTGACGAATGACTTGTCTTCAAGAAGCAGGCGTGCTCGAAATAATACATTTACAGTCGGTTGTTAGGATTAATTCTATAAACATCCGAATGCGGTTGCGGGTGATTGACCATGTGAAATTGCAATGTTCTGCAATTAGTGTAAAGACCTGAAAAGACCAACAAAACAGACTTTTTTGAGTTGGCCCTAATTTGCTGATATCCTAGTCTACAGTACATTAGCGCCGCCTTACAGTCTAACCATAAGACACAAAATAGAATCATCGACAGAGAATTCTATAGAAAATTTGTTCCAACATACTAACCCTATTTATCCCTAAAAAATAGGGCATCAATGTTATTATAATGAAGGTTCACGTACAAAATACCTAGACACGAGATTTAGTACACCAGCTCCGCCTAAAAAAACGATAAATCTTTGTATATTTCTTTGTTATTTTCACAGGATATTTTGTTGTTAGTTTCTTCGAAATCTGTATCGAGAAACTTGGTTCATAAAACAAATATCGAAAGAAACATAAAAAGGCACTTCTTTGTAGAGGGAAAACTATTAGGGAGTTGATATTTATTCTGTATTTTGGAGAATAAGTAACGGTTGAATCGTTCCACTTTGAGCAAAGGTCCGTTTTATAAATAGTCGACGGTTTTCCTTAATCCACAAGTTAAAAGATTTTGTAAGAATAACATAAATTAGGTATATACAAAGTATTTATATAATAATAATCAGTGATGGTACCGATTTAAGCTGCTTGTGCGGTAGAACCCATATGATAGCCCATCTCACATTGTGCCCTGCGTGTTTGTCATACCCTTACCATCCATCGGCCGGCCTGACTCACGAGCGAATAAATGACGTGCAGTGGAAGCGCGAGAGCGTTTTTCTTCGTTATTTAGGAGTTATTAAGACTGTGTCGAGCATAAGCGGCAAGCGCAAATTAGGTATTTACCTAACTTCCTGCGCCGTGCGAGTGCCGCTGTGTGCGTGAAACGCACACAGTTACGCTCATACCCGCTCGACGCGCTCGTGGGCTGTTGCTGTTAAGAAGAGATTGAAAGTTAACTACTCCAAAGATTAAAGAAACTAAAACGTCGTCTATGTAAAATTTTTGGGTATTTGTTGATTTTTTCTTAAAGTGCTGAATCAATTTCGATAAAATTTATATGGGACCACCCCTGAAGCATACCTTATCCATAAAAAAAAAGAATTTTCAAAATCGGGTTACGTTTGCCGGAGAAATCGCGTAACAGCGTTTTTTTTATTTGAAAGCTGGTGCTTCCCGTGTGGTTCCATTTTAATTTGGTCCAGTTCTGACAATGGCATCTATGAGAAAACCGTATAAGTCTTAAATTTGCATTAAGTATGTGCGCGATTTGTTAATCATATAAATTGTGGCCAAGTGGCCACTTTGACTGCGTTGTCGATGTAATTTAAAATAATAATTTGTATGTCACCAAAATGCTAAATATCAATAAGAAATAAGCAACTGGAGTACATTTAGTTTATGTATAGCTTAGGTATAAGCAGTTGGCGAAACTTCACGAACCAAAAGTATCACGTTCACGATCGTCACGTTTCTTCCATGAAACATTTATGTAACATCTAACATCTGTGCGCACACTCATGTTTTAACAAAAGAATTATTATTGTATCAATATCGAACCAATAACTAGATTTCTATTCCTATCATCTCTATGAAGTGACGTCAACAACTCCTCATCAAGAAAACAGTCTTCTTTTTCTAATGTTCAAATCGATGGTTTTTCTTTTTGTTACACTACTTTTGCCCAGTAGGTAGCCACATTTATCGCAGCATTAGTGGCGTTTGGAATATCCTCAAAGGTGCAGGTGTAGGGGCACTATGGGCTGTGTAGTAAGTGGGCCATTGTCTTATCAGGATCACCGCATTCACACTGGGTGTCGGTGGGATCTATAATCCCCCATTTTGCTAGGTTGTGTTTGCAGTGACCTGGATGCGCAGTCCATTGAGCACTTTCCATATAGGCCGCTACAAATCACTTCCAAGTAGCAGGTATTATTTCGATACCTATCATCTTTGTAAAGTCTCGCCAAAAACTCCTCCTTATCAAGAAACAGTCATATTTCTATGATCCCCTAGTTGTTTGAATTAATATTGTACCTATCAATATCTAGCCGATAAATAGATTTCGATACGTATCATGTCTATGAAGTTTAGCCATCAACTCCTCCTCCCTAAAAAGACAGTCTTATTTCTATGATACCCTAGTAGTACAAAATCATCAGAGCGCAATAATACCAGAATATTTCTAACAATCACTTACCAGAAATCCACGACCCGTTCCATCTGACCGGCGTTAGCTCCTCAGTCAATAGGTCCTGAATCCTCAGCCGTCTCCCCTTGACCCTGGGCCCTTCATCAGGAGGTGTCAGTAGGACTACTGAGGTCACGATCAGGGCTAGCACTGCCACTATCACGAGCAGCGCTATGAGGATTCCACGCCAGTTCCGCTGGTTCGGACTACCGACCACCAACTTCTGAAAACAATGGGGAAATGATTTGAATTCTTTCTTTTTTAAATCAAAGTGTTGCCCTACACTAGCGATTTTTCCTGTATCGGGGCTGTGTTTATAAAAATATAAAGTCACGTATTCAAAAATGGAATAACTGGAGACTGTTCAAATATAAGTTCCGTTCGTGAATCGTATCCGTGATACGCAGCGCAGTTGCCACTACGTCAACCGAGTCGTGTCAGTTGAGATGATTCTAGAGAGGCAAGTGGTGGTATGGTAAACGGGCTGGTGTCCACAACTCCACGCCTCAGCGCGTATTTATACTGTAAATGCTTTTCGTTGCGGATAATTCCTGAAACGGCTGGACCAATTTTGATGGGACTCTCAGAGGCAGATAGCTGATGTTATAAGAAGTAACTAAGGCTACTTTCATTATGAAAAAAACATAGGATTTCGCACAAAAAAAAGCAATACCCGCTGATAACCAACAATCACGAACGGACGAAGCCGCGTGCATTAGCTAGTATTTAAATATCTCTATACCGCTATAATGCTAGCATGTAGTTAAGGGCGCGTATTCGATTTAGCGCAACTCAAAATCTAAACGATTGCTAGAACGGCGTAGCAGCATTGACACACACTAGTACAATACAATGGTCTGTTTGTGTGCATCAGAAAAAAAAATGCACGAAATAAGCACGAATCATTAAAATTGATCGGCAAACGACAGCGCGCGATGTTTTACAGTGCTTTTTAAAATAATTGTCTAAAATAAATGAGCTCGTATAACGGACTGAAAAATATTCTGTATATTAAGCATAACATTTACTTTCATAAAATAAATATATCAGTTATGTTTTTATTCAAATACTGGTGAAAAAATATTGTCAAAGTGAACCGATTTTCTACTTTTTCAACATTGTTTTTTAATACATAATAGTAATATATTCGTAATTTTGGCTCTGTAGCTGTGTTTTTGACTGTATATACTGTTGGAAAAACGCATAAAACAAAATATTTTGACATATTGTAATGGTTGTATTCGTCCTGAAAGTTAACTCTGACGTCTATTTTCGTAAAACGATATGAAAAAATTGTCTTCGCTTTAAAATAACATAATTAAAAATTATACTTTTACTCTGTAGCTGTCTAAATCAAGACTTAATCTTTCTAAAACTATAAATTGTCTTTAAATAATCTGCTCACATAATTACGATATTGCTCTGGGCAAAACGCAAAAACATGAAATTTTCATCACGAATCGAATACGCGCTCTTAAGTTATTTTACGATAAAAATAATGTAAACTATTTCCCATTTACAGCAAAAATATGCCTTTATTTTAACAATGTAACCACAACCAAATAACTATCATTATTTAGCCACGTATTGTTTCGTGCTGTATTATAGTTATTGCATTTTACTCTGTAAAGACAAATATATTCTATACATGCTATTACCGGACACATTAGAGCTGCCATCAACTGCCAAAATAGTTTTATATATTGAGCTTAGAGAAATTATGTTCACACAATAAAAGGTTATGAAACCAAAAGCAATACGTATGTAAAATGAAAGTACTCCACCATCACGAAATATACTTCTAATATACTACTCTAATATACAGGCTGAGTTTTAACTTCAGGGGGTGAAAATACTTACGAATACGAGCAGATACATTTTTAAATCATCATCATATCAGCATATTGCCGTCCACTGCTAAACGTAGGCCTCCCCCAGAGATCGCCAATCAACCATTTTTAAATGTTGATGTTTTTTCACATTTTTTTTTTTTTTTTAATCTATTGATAGGCATACGTTTGACCACTATCTCACCTGATGGGAAGCGATGATGCGGTCTAAGATGGAGCACGCTTGCCTAGAAGTAACCTATTCACTCTTGCCTTAAAGACTCCCAGGTTGTAGCTATCAGGAAACACAGACTCAGGCAGGGAATTCCACTCCTTAGCAGTACGCTCAATGAATGTATTCCCAAAACGTTTCGTGCGTGTGGGTGGCTACATTATGTAGGGAACAGCTGTTTTTTTCATATATCGAGATTGATCTTACCATAAAAGTTGTTCGTATTCAAGCGAACTTTCGCCCCCAGTAAAATAAGCCAGCCTGTATAACTGTTCGTATATAATAACCATCTGAATTACTATATCTCTGAAATATAGATCTTCCATTAATTAAATAAAAGAATAATACTCTCACGCTGAAGGGTATGGGGCGCGTTGCCGTTTTCCCGCCAAAATGTCGGCCATTACAACAAGTTAGTGTCGTACCAACGATAACGGTTCGGTAGGGAGGTACTTTAGTTTGATATGGTTCGCCCATAGACAATTTGTTTTAACGCTACATAACTTTTTAAAGGCTATCCTGATGTAAGGTGGAGAGAGATACGCACCTGCTAAGTGGGTAGTTTGACATAAAATATAGTGTGTTGTATTTGTAAGGTTTCGCTGGTTTTACCAGATTTTGTAAAGATTTTCACGAAGTTGCCTTTTCAGTCTTAAAAGGTGGTACGATCCACCAAGGCTCACTTTCACCAAAAAGTTAGTTGTTAACACGAGGGTGAATTAAAAAATGTCATACATAGTGGGCAAACAATTTAAATCCAGCCTGTCCCTTTGCTGCCCTCCCCCATCGAGATGCCCGAAGCCGAGATCCGTACACCACAGGGGGTAGGTGGCCTTTTGCGTGTAGTGGCCGTAAATTCACTTTTAAGGAACCATAGGAAAGTCCGGCTAAGCAACCGACAACCTCCTGCAAGATGCCATTCCGGAAATAAAAGGCAAACAACTCGGAGCTGTAACCCTACTTAGCGCAAACGACTTTAAGTTTCATAAATTAAAACATCAGTCTATAGAAGTCAGCTGCAGCAAATAGATGTAATCATGTCTTGCCAGTGATATTGGTTCCTTAAAATATGGAACATCAGCTTTTTCATTCAAAATGACACTAAAACATAATCAAAATATAATGAATACCTATTTTTTCTTTAACACTAGCTTCTGTCTGTGCGTAGACTTCGGAATTAAGCCTAAGTCATAAATAATCTCACGGGGAATAGGATAAAAAATTACAAAATGTTATACATGTATGTTAAGCTAAATCAATTTCTTATTTGTGCCAAATCTCAGCTACTTTCGTTCAGCCGCTTCAGTGTGATAGAGTAACAAACATCCATACATCCTTACAAACTTTCGCATTTATAATAATAGTAGGATTTCAGAGTCAGTCACATATGTTTGTACTCACCCCTAAAAGATTGGCAGTGAATAAAAAAACAGCCTGTATTATGAACTCCAAAATTGTCGAGTCCTACAATTTAACATAACATTTTGCACACTGCATAATATTTTGCCTGACATAAGAAGACTAATCTTGTAAACTTTCCCTTAGCCCTAAAAATACGTTCGGATAATACTCTAATCTTTTCAATTAAACTTCACAAAGGTCCTTCGGATTAAAACACGTAATCTGTGGGATCACTCTGAGAAGATTGAGTGTCTTACAAGTTGATTCTTTGTCTCTTCCTTTCTCATTTAAAATTAGAGGTTTTACTGCAGTTATAGATAGGTAGTAGCTAGTACGAGTATTTACGCCTCTAATATGGACGTTACGTGTAGTAAGTTAAAAGAAAAAACGTTTTATTACAACATATTGGGTTCTTAAAAAAAAAAATACGTGTCGAATTGATAACCACCTTCTTTTTTTGAAGTCGTTTTAAAATAGGTAAGCGCAACCTATTTAATTTTTTTATTACAATCCCTAAAACGTCCTGCGACATCGTGGTAGACCCATGAGAAGATGGCAGAATAAGCTTGACGCTTACAAAAAGGATTGGTTCACAGTAGCTCAGGAGATTGGAAATGAGAAAGGGAGGCCTTTGCCCTGCAGCAGGACAATACGGGCTGAAAATAAAATAGACAAATAATAACCCTACCTGTAATTTTCTTGTTTAAATGTTAATTTTTGAGTATTATTTTCTTTTATTTTTGGAAGACTAACCTGCAGGTTCCTATTAAAAATCTGAATTTCACGAAACAACTGTAGTTTCACCTACAACCTGGAATATACTATTCCAAAGTATAACTATTTAGAATTATGACTACAGCACTCTGCTTATCTCAAGGAAACGTCCTAAACATTATTTAATTCGCCGCGTCATAGCGATGACGTCATTAGGCGTCGTTAGCTTCGCCACATGTATGAGCATTCAGTTTGTAGAAAATTGCCCTCATGACTTGTTTACACAATGGCCCATTTTGGAGCCACTTAGGATTAGAAGAAACAACGGTAAGTATATCTTATTAGTATGAACTGTGATTTCCAGGCTACCATTATGATATATGATGAGCAATAATCATTGCAAGTGTTCAAATCTTTACTTCGTTTCGTGTGCTACATACAATGTGATGACTACTTCAGATGGGGTTAAGCCCTTATTACACTTGGCTAAATTAAGTCGACTAAAGTAAAGTAAAGTGTAATCGCATTCAGTAAGTAATTAGTAGTACTTAGTCGTAACCGAATTCAGTAGCGATTGAATTTAGTCGACTTAATTTAGCCAAGTGTAATAAGGGCTTTAGGTTGAAGAGTCACAAACATCATATATTATTTTCTAAAAGTCTAAAGAAATATTCGATATTGTTTCCATACCTTTTAAATCTTATCCAGCCTTCATTAAAGCATTATTCATGTTATCATTTTTTTTTTCCGCTTGATCACGGAAGAGAGATCACACTAATTTGATTATGGCTACCAGGCTACCATAAATGGCAAGCAATTAAGCTACCTACGTTTGCAAAAGATATAAAAAAACTCATAATGAACTAATATTTTTTTAATATTTTTAGTTTCTGTGTACATCATATTGTCTATTTTATATTGTTTCTGTTATTTAGTCCTATTATTTGATACATTAATGAGTACATATCGTTTTGATTCATGGAAAATGAAAAAATTAAACACCGGTTGTACAGAACATTTAATAAAATACAACTTTATTTCCGTTAAGCACAGATAATAAATTAACACACATAAGACCACAGATAATATAATCTGTATGATTGGCAATTAACTAATTTTAACAGTTTCCATACCTTTAAAATCTTATCCCTCCCTATGTAAAGCACTTGAATCTATCTCACTATTATATCCAAGTCTAGTATTATACGGCTCATCTTTCCTTATGACCGGAGATGGATAAATTATACCAGGGAGAAGCATCTGGGTAATTTTTCTTTAGCTTCCACGCTTTTAAATCGTTCTTAGGATATTCACAAAATGACGGCTATAAACTTTAGGGCCCTGATTCCATCCTGACTCAGTGGTCTGTCGATTGTTTTTTGACACATTCCTTAGCACGTCCTTATTGCCCTTTTCCTGCGTATTTTCGTCCGCACGCGGATCTCGTCCGCATGCAAGCTGCCCGCATTCTATCATTTCATACATGTTTGTCTTGTAATGCGAGTAGCACGCGTGTGGCCAAGAGCGTGCTATCACCCGCATGCGGACCAGATCCGCGCGCGGGCGAGAATCTGCATGACAGGAAAAGGGCCCTTAGTCACACAAAATGTGTTTTCACAGAATGTTTCGGCATTCCAAAGTTTGCAACAATAAAACGTGTTGTTGTTAATTTTAATAAGTCGCACTCTAAAGATGCTCAATGCTCCCGATTGCCAATCCTTAATGTGATTTCTTTGTGAATGTAACAAAAGAATGCAAGGGTATCCACTGTTTAATTTTAGATCTAAATTAAATTATATTACTTTATTTTTAACATTACTACTTAATGTAATCGGTGTTATACCGTTGTCATATATTTATCTATTTAAATAAAAATGAATAATTGTTTGTTCGTCCTTTATGCGTTCCTAAACCATTGGTTCGATTGTAATGAAACTTTGGTGGTCTGTTCTGCGTACGTAAAATAAAAAAAAAAACAATCCTGGGATTAAAATCGCAGGCATCAGATAGCTAACTAAGTGTATAAAGTCTGCACAAAATGTCAACGCCATGCTGATGAGTATGTGAACCTGTGAACTAACTCCCTGTCTGTATAGGCAACTGTTATAATACTATCGACGTATTTCCTAACATTTCGACAAACAATTCCCTCGAATGACGACCGTGATTGCGTAACAAATATCTAATACATTTTTAATAACCAAGATACATTCTTACTTTCAAATCATAAAAACCCAACGGACCCCTAACACGAGTATAAAATTTAGCGTGGTCACGTTTTTGTATTAACGGTTTCCAGTGTGGGCGTCGCCGACGTAAAATGATCAATTGCTTTTGACAGCGGACCGGCACGTAGGTACCTCGCGGTCGCACGTACCTCTAAATACCTATTCGCGTACCTTAGCGCTTACAGGGTTACTGTCACGTGACAGCGGGTTCAGAAGGCGAGAATGACGTGTTAGTACTAAACTAGTCACAAAACGTGCTCCAGTTTTATGTTTTCCTACAATGATTGTCGACTTGTTGTACTCGTTTACTTTTAAGGCGGATACGAACTCGAAAAGAAAGAACAGTTTATCTAAACTTAATATTATACAGAGAAAAAATATTATCTTTTGTACGTTTGTTTGTTATTGATTAACTCAAATAATGCTTAACCGATTTTATAATTCTTTCACTTATACATAAAAAGGTACATTATCCCTGAGAGCTACTGGCTATATTTTACCATCAAAACAATTGGGATTAGAGTGCTAGTTTGTATAAATATACCTAGCAAAGTAGGTAAGGTGATATAATTGTCATGGTTTCTGGTGTACAAATAATAAAGCGAGGTATATTATGCACAATCCCCGGATATACCTATTATAGGCATATTTTGTGTAGAAACATGTTTGACCAAAACCGTAGGTTTTTTTTTTGTTTTATATACGAATAGGCATTTGGCCGTAACTCACTTGATCTTAAGTGATGATGCGGCGTGAGGTGGAGTACGCTTGCCTAGGCTGAACCGGTTCACTCGTGTCTCATAAGATACCTAGATTATATTTATCGGGCAACAGAGAGGCAGGCAATAAACACAGTCTCGCAGTTCTTACAATAAATGTGGTAGCAAAATGCTTGGTTCGAGACCGTGAAACTTCAATGGATTCTAAGCTCGATTCTTGTCCATCCTTGACTATTAGTACGACGCCTAAAGTTTTTCCACTTTTGTATATGGTTCATCATCCAATCCAATATGATAAACTTAATAGTTTAAGCTTTGTAAAGTATACCTTCTAATCCTACTTCTACTGCGGCCCTACTAACATACCTGTCTGTTACCAGGATAACAGGACCACCAAGTAATAGATTTAGGGATAATAGTTAGTAATCTGTAACTAGAAACTAGGCCCAAAAAAGTTATGAGCCTGAAACGGCAAAAATATGTACCTGGATTGATATGAATAGATAAACTGAGTTATTGCGAAGGATGGATGAAAAATGATCCTATTTGCAATGTGGATGGACATATTGTCGATTTTTATAGCTTTTCTTATAACCTACTTCATCACGTTGCGTTAAGGTTAGCTTGTTAGCATATCCGTCAAGGTGAGGGCCCGTCTTTTCTCAACTATCTTGGGGTCTACTTCCAGGTAAACCGAATGCAGCTGAATACCAGCGTTACATAGACCGGCAGCCTGTCTGATCTCCACCACCTAGTAACCGGGACCCCGGGACCCCTGGGATCCGGGGACCTTTAGTAATACTGGTTGTCAGACTTTCTGGTTTCTGACTATCCTTAACACGATCTTCAGTCAAATATCAAGGTGGCCCTCCTTGATATTTGACTGAAGATCGTGAGTTCTCGGTATGTAATGGACGGTCACCTATCCACTAACCGACCGCGGCAAGCTACGCTTAACCATGACCGATCTATACGGCTTTGTGAAATAGGTCTTTTGAATTATAAAATCAACTAAATGTATTGTAATTAAAGTATGACTTTTTCCTGAGAGAACATTATCATCTCATATTCAAAGTAAAATTATGATAATCCATTTAATCAATAAAACGTTGCCCAGTCGTTTTTACTTATTTGGTCATTGCCTCTGCCGCCTTATTTGCCATCCAATGTCATAAAAAAACATTTGTGTAAAGAGAAAAGTTCGTTGAATTTCTCTGACTTAAACTAGTCGGTGGCCATTCATAGCACATAAGAATTTCCTTCCGGCCTTTGGGAAATTAAGACATTTCCCTTAACAATCACGCGGTACACGGCTAACGTGACCACTTTTGAGAAAATTAGGTTAACATAACCCACGCTATACTCAAAGATAAAATTATCTTAGTACTCATTGTACTGCAGAAACGAGCCAAACCACAACCTATCCAGCAATAACCGATAATTATGCTTAGAATAGGGGATTATAGGGAAAACTCTTTTTGTAACACCTAATTGTAATCACTTACATTCTATGCAAATAAATAAATCTATCTATCTATCTATGCAGTGTAGTAGCAATTAATTACCATCATACCTAGAGATTGATCCGTTTACCACCAGCACACGTCAAATAAGAAATATCTTAAATAGGGAATACTTTGCTGACCTAATACTGCACAAATTGACACAGTTTTCTTTTCTTTACTCTTCACAGTATATTTTCTCTTCCATTAACATTGTTCTTTTTTAACTCATCTAGAATGGATATACCCGTCCGGACCATAATACCATACATATCGCTAGTCGCTAATTGTATTAAATAAATGTGGAAGCTTGTAATTAGCAAAAGTTTGTAGAATATAGTGTAATTAGTCAACCTATCTTTAAAATAAAGAAAATAAAATAAATGGTAGATTTATCTATCAGCGTTAAATAAAATTAAATCCACATTCCAACCAGCGTTAAATTACAATTACTTCGAAAAATGGAACAATGGCGGGGGTGTATCGGTTTGGCAGACCTCCACCCATCTAAGAACACGTCACACGATACATAAGCCGTAGGTACTTTGCGATCAATCAATAGCAATCAACACTGTCACATCACTTCCTGGTCCTTTTAACCCCCATTACAAGACAAAAGCCTCCATTCCCGTACCCTTGCAATAGCTCAGGTGTCATGTGACTGAATCGATCCAATCACCTCTTAGGGACGGTTGCCTGACGATTATCTGACAAATTGTTTGAGCATAGTTACACATACGAGAGGTTCAGATAATGTGTGTTAAGAGCGCCCAACCCGTCATATTTCCCATACAAACGCTCGTACGCGATTACGGCGTTATAACAAATTATTTTCCAAATATTTTTAACACACAGGTATCTTGTGGTTTAAATCTAGGTTTGTGAAGCCAAAAATAAACTTTTTTGAGAAACAAATTCAGTAAACACGTCCAAAAATCAGCTTTTTTGCACAGTTTTATCTAAGCTTTGGTCGGTCATAATGCACTCAATACATTGAAAAGTAAAAAAACTGCTTAAAACCACAAGCAAAATAAGCAAGCAAGCAAGAAAGCAAGCTTAAACAGCATAGAAACCTTGCACATGTAGTGGAGATTCTAAATTACAAACATTTTTACCAAAAACTTGTAAGGCTTTTTCAAAAACACTTATGTCCTGGAACAAGTTTTGTGAAATTTCCGCGCGCCAATTTTCCTGTGATGTTATCGCGTTCTCACTCACTCGTTTGTTTTCGAGCTTTGCGTTGGTTGAAACAAAAAAAAATTCAATCGCACTCGCGTTGAAGTTCTTTCGATGGGGATGGGCGCTCTTAAGATCTAAGTTTGTGTTTAGAATCTGTTGGAAGATGTCGCAAGTTTGAACAGATATTTGTAATGCAATTTTAACATAGCATCACTCCTTATTCTGAAGGAGTAGGGTACACGGACAGTTGGTGTTAGTATATTTTTTGTCAATGGACGGCGAATATGAGATGTTAAGTGATCACCGCTGCCTTTAGATGCTACGTTGCGTTACCATCCTGGAAATAAAATTTACTGTCTCATGTACTTAGGCTGTAATTACACCGACACGTGTACTCTTTAAACCGGGACACAGCAACGCTGTTTTGCATCAGAAATAGGTCATCATGTCATCTTTTAGACGCGCCTACTGCTGGGCCCAAGTCCCCTAAGTTGGGGTTCAGCCGTAATCGCCATGCTTGGCCGATTCATGTTGGCGATCGCAGTAGGTGTTGTGGTACAGTCAACAGCAAAAGTAGATGATCAAAATCAGAAATTCAATACTAATTTACTAACACTAATTTATACAATTTATTACTAGTTTATTTATTAAAAGTATGTGATTGTCACACACATACTTTTGAATTACTTCGACGCCATACAGTTCTGACGCAAACTCCGAGCATTAGTATTGAATTTCTGATTTTGATCATCTACTTTTGCTGTTGACTGTACGTAGAAGGACGCTGCTGTCTATCCTCTGGTCAATATCCCTTTCGTCTCCTACGACACCCACGGGTAGAAATGGGGTGGTACTATTCGCGGCCGGCACGACATGGCTATAACACAGCACGGCAGAAATAGGTTCTCCTTTACAAAACACTCTACTAGTACTACATTTTTATGAGATACTTACTTGCTAAGCCTATTACAAAAAATCGAAGTCCAATATAGTACTAAGAATTTCTTAATGAAAAAACTCTAAAGCAATAACAAATTTTCAGCTCACATAATAATGGTATCCAGTAGCAGTAATGTCAAAATTATAAAAAATAAATGTATAAACTGTTGCGCAGGTTGGTATGTATGTTTAACTGAGATTTGAATGCAAGCGTCCCTAAGAGTTACTAGAATTGTCCCCCTGACTATAATACCACAAAGTACGTAAGGCTGTGGCGCGCCCGAGCAGAGAGACCACTCAGAACAAACCGCCATTTTTGTCACGCACACATTGACATTACTTTTATAGGCATTCTCAAGTAGCTTCAAACAGTCTTCAGTCTCGACTGTCACGTGTTGTCTAAATTAATAAATGAGAGACATTGACATTTCATGACGAACAGGAAAATTTTGTTATAAAAAAATGCAAATAGTTCCAACCAGTGCCAATGCAATTTCATATTATTACGAATAAAACCTACAGAGTCAATACAGTAGCAGCCCTAGTGTGTTTGGCAAGTTTAGGTAATTATTTTTGAAGATAGCGGGAGCGGTCCTTCTGTAATAATACCCCGTGTTACCATATAATGATTTGTCTGCATTTAGTTTTGTGTTCCTAATATTGTACCTTTTAGCTTAAGTTATTAGCCTAGCCTATTCCCTACTATGCTGGGGTCGGCTTCCAGATTAACCGGTTACCGCTGAATACTGACGTTGTACATGAAGCGACTGCCTATCGGACCTCCACAACCGCAGTTACCAGGTAACTACCCATAATGGCTGTCGAAGATCTACGTTATATGACATCCAGAACAAACAACTTTACGTGTTTTCGAAGCACGAAGGGGTCTTGGCAAGCGTAGCTTATCCAGAACCGATCAATACGTTCGGATTTAACTTAGCCACGAGCCCCCCTCTCGAGCCTTATTAGGCCAAGAAATTATGCTACAAGAAAATATTATCAACACAAAGGACAAAGCTGTATTATAATACCTACCAGTGTGTTATTATCCTACACCAAAGCAAACTCCACTTCTCATCCAGATAATGAAGGTCGATTAATTATCATGCTTGCTCACTCCTCGTTAGCGGTTCCAAACCATTAGGTTACGGCTTCACGATGTTTTCCTTCATCGCAAGTAAGTCTAAGATTAATTGCTTACTAAAGAACTTACGGTATACAAAAAGTGGCAGTGGGTTTTTAAACAGCAAAAAATAATTTGCGGTTTCCTAAAAAATGCAGTACAACGCAAACAAAATGTATGGGATTGCTTTTCTTTCCGATTTTTAAAGCTGGCCGCGTAATTAACTTTGTTTTTATATAAAAGTGGTTTCACCCTTAAAAGATCGGCTGTGAATTAGAAGTCAGCCTGTAGGTAGATTCTAAACGCCGTCAGTGGTAATGAAGTGCTGACAGAGGCATGTTATTTATTCACTTTAGTGCAACGCGGGAAGTTCAGACGTACCTACGACTAGTCTTACATTAAATTACCCTAGTTTAGCGCTAACGTAAACATGGCTTATAAGGTGGACCCAGACCCCACAGCTGGGACACAGACCTCTTCTCTGTGAGGAGTGAAATGTAATCCATAATTCACTTAGCAGGCAAAGTGCGCGATAACATTATATAAATATGATTTTATTTTATTACTATAGTTAAGATACATATGCGATCCCGGAAGTCAGGGATCGTTTGCTTTAAGTCAATTATTTCTAGCAATCGTATCCAAACTCCCCAGCGAAAAATGAATTTTAGTTCAATATGCATCCTACTACGCGATACCTAATCGTCATATCATTTGTATAATAATACTTATAAAGTTATACATTCAGATACCCAATTACCAGCTCCTAACCATATCGTTACCTCCAAACATAACACCGAAAACGAAATCAGTCTCAATAGGCCGTAACAGACTCCCTGGTCTTAATAGCCACTCTGCGCGTTAATGGGCCGTTATCTTAACAAGTGCCTACTCGGGTGACAACCTATTACATCCCTTCGGTTTATCTTGGGCCGGTCCTTAGAGCCGAGAGGCAAATGTGAAAGATTTTGTATCAAAAGACCCGATCTAATGAGGGATAGTATCTTTTTTTTAAGTTTTTTACTTGAAAATTATGGGTGTTTCTTACTTTTTTTAAGTAATTCAGTTAAAAAGAGATGCTTCTGCGATACAAGCGACTAGAAGGTCATAAGTTAAAAGTAGTTCATAGTAATTTTATGTTCCTTGAACAAAAAACTTTTAACTTAGACAAGGAAACTTGGAGTTGGATAATAAGATTTTATAAAATTCAAGGTTCCGGGTGAAGGCACGGATTATTAATAACTTCATTTATTTATTATTCATAGAACTCATTTCCATAGGCTTGTCGTAATTAAGCAAGAACTTTTGATGTGAAAGTCGGTTGCTTACGCGAAGGTTTATCATGCATAGGACCTGTACCTACACACAAACACACACTAACTCCTGCCTTTTTCCAGAACATAAACAGAAACCACAGAACCGGAATTATATAAATTTAAAATCTTAAAGTCTTCGCTAAGATTTCACATAACATCTTATATATAAAAATCTTCTGTATGAGTGTATGGTAGTGAACTCCTTCTAAACAGCTGTACCGATTTTGATGAAATTTTTTGTGTGTATTCCAATGGATTTGAGAATGGTTTAGATTCACAATTGGACCCGGTAGGTGGCGCTGCAGTTGAGTTGTAGGACTTTTTTATTTTAAGGGCAGGACAATGTCTGCCACGCCCGCTAGTTAACATATAATAATATAATAAAGTTTATTGTTTAACTAAGAATAGATACATGGCGAAGTAAAAATAGGATAACGAATTGTCTTACATCTAGTTCGTGGAAAGATTACTGCTCTCCTAGATAGGCTATAGGGTAGCATGTGTTTAGAAGAAACAGTTCCGGGCCCCTGTCGTAGTGGGAGAATTACAATAACACGTGTAAATATTTTTAGTTCAAACAATAAGTAAAAATTTTGTTAAATTAATGTAAAACATTTAAGGCTTACTTTACCATGAAGCTTTAAGTAACAGCAATACCGATTGCAATGAACTCAGAACTAGCAGCTCGCCAGTGCTGTATCGCGCAGATACAGATTTAATTACTTAGTTGCCGCGCGCAAAACTCGAGGGACATGAATTAATAACTTAACCGTAACTAAATCTATCTTCCCATATAGTGTAGTACAACTAAGTGATAGAATATTTACTCTCACGGCACAAAATTTAAAGGTTTCAGAAGAACCGCTCCCGCCATCTTCAAAAATAATTACCTAAACTTGTCAGACTCACTAGGGTTGCTACTGTATTGACTCTGTAGGTATTATTAGTGACAATATGAAATTTTATTGACACTGATTGGAACTCTTTGCAATTTTTTATAACAAAATTTAGCTGTTCGTCATGAAATGTTAATGTCTCTCATTTATTCATTTTGACAACACGTGACAGTTGAAACTGAAGTCTACTTGAAACTGCTTGAGAATGCCTATAAACTTAAATGTCAATGTGTGTGTGCTAAAAATGGCAGTTTGTTCTGAGTGTTCTCTCTGCTCGGGCGCGCCGCAGCCGATCAACTACCTACCTACGGTACTAAGATAGCAGCATGCATAAGCAGTGAATAATGACACCGCCAACGAACACTAATGTTGTTTATCCATACGAAGATTTTGAAATAGACAAAATAATAAAATAAATGAAATAATATTATACTAGCCTATAATTGTCCTACTGCAAGGCAAAGGCCTCTTCTCATACAACGAAGGCATGAGAATTAATAACCACGCTTGCTCAAAGCGGATTGACGATTTCAGACTTATATTCATTACAAATCCAAGTTTCCTCACGATGTTTTCCTTCAACGATGCCAAAATATACAAAACTTATATATAAAACTAAAACTTATGTTTTAGGTATGTATATTAAAATAAAGGGGGAAGGAGCTCCGAAGCCCATAGGTTTGAGCGAACGCTGTGACTGCGTCAAGTGCCCAAAAACCTGGCAGCATTGCCAAATTATATGGCAATTATAGATGAATTATATGTTACCTACTTCCATTTAAAACAGTTAAGCCCCAAAATTAACGCTATGCAAATCGCCTCTCGGTTCCAATCTACATTGGACCAAAACAAAACACAAATGAACGATAAAACTCATAAAGCCCGTGTCATTAAAAAAAAGACAAATTGAAAGGTGCTTATCGTGTCGTCTCACTTGCTCGCTACACAGTGGGATTGAGATAGCATAATAAGCTCCTTTCTTTGGAAGCCATTTATAATTCGTTCCTTTAATTCGCGCAATTATTTACATTTAAAAAAATAGTTATACATTAAAACTGAAACAATTGATTTCAGTAATAACTGTAATTTCATTGGCTATTTTCATTGTTTTAACTGGTTTAACACACACGATAAGGATATTATAGACAGCCACTTTAACAATCTGGTACCATTTCCTTTTACTACCAGGAGGCCATAAAATATTGAATCCATAAAATCAGTATTTCCTTTAGCAAAATTCACCAATTTCATAAGAAAATAAACAGATAGCGACTTATCCCTTCGAACGATAAACATTTACCGAAGTCTTAAGCAAATTGACGTGGTGAAGCAATACGTACAAAAGTTGGTTGTATCACCGATTTCTATGTGGTATCGTAAAGGAAACACTATGGCTCGTTCGCAGAGCAATTTCCCCCAAACTGCCGTTCCACTATCGCTGTTGACACAAACATTGGCTGCGAGATGAAAACATCCTGCGAGTTTTGACGCCTTGGTATACTTATAAATAGTTTAGTCGTGGACTCGCATTTTTTTTTTTTTGGGAAGATTAATATTTGTACACATAAAGTGAAATTGGACAGACAGATAAAAAATGAGAGAACAGTTAAAGACTTCTTGTCCTGTCCTGAGGTGCGTAAGCTATTCAAACACTGATTCACGGGTGATTCATCTCGAATAACATTACACATTCTCTGAAAATTTATTTAAGAATTCTTAAATTTATTCGCAGACGCTCCCGAGACGGACAAAGATTCTTTACAACATTTAAAAGTATACGACTATATAGATATTTGCTTGAAACAGCTGCTAAACTGTAACACTTTAATACAGTTTATTTGTTTAATGTCACCCGTAGAGTATAGGATCTATAAGTATCGCACTGCCATTACTTTTCTTCACTCTTTGGCCCTCTCCAAACACGATCCATTCTTATATTGACCAATACAGTTACTCACTAACCGAAAATCAACAAAAACGGACACTTCCGTCAAATACACAACATGACCAAAAGAAAATCAACTACCATCCTTAGTTTTTTACTTTTAATACCGGGTCTATACTTTCGTAGCTCTACATCGGCTAATCGAAGTAAACTTTATCACCATTCGTTCGATTCTGAAACAGTAGCGATGAATATGTTGGTGTTACTGTTCGTCCTTTGTGCTTTTGGAGCGAATGGAAAACTTGATGATGAAGAAAATCAAGGGTCATCGGGTATGTTAAATAATGTTTAATAGAAAACAGAATAAAAGCAAAAAAGCGCTATTGTAAAGCTTTTTTTTTTTGTTGCTGTGTAAATAATATGTTCCACATACTTTAATATCAGTTCTTGCGACGTTTAACATTTTTTCTCCCTAAACTAGACCATGTATATCTAAGGACCAGAAAAAAGATCATAAATTAGGGCATAGAAGTTATTTGAAAATATAGCTGATATTGTCGAAAATAATAATGTTTGTGTTGTGTTAAATAAAAACAAAACCTGATAAAAGAAACGCTATACGTGGAAAGCAAAGCGTTGGTTGAAAGCCACCTAAATGCCACTGCCAAATCTCTCATCATTATTCCTTCTTATAATAAAACCACACTCTACTTGTCTGGTGGTCCCAAGCGCGACTGTTGTGTGGGCTAGTGTTATTGGGTTTGTTCCAATTTGGTATTTGGAATTTCTCAATAACAGCCCGGAGTTTGCAAGTTCAAGGTGTGGGGTGCCACATGCTTTGGAAAACATGTAAAGCTGTTGGTCCTGCACCTGATCTATTCCCCGTCGTATCTGATTAACATCTCATCGAACTAAGAGAATGAGGAAAGAGGGAGTGCACCATTATTCACGCATACACTTGTGCACTATAATAAGTCTCCATTGTGATTGGCCACCGTGGTTGAAATTCGGTGTGAAGAAAAAAAAATATTGGTATATATAAAATGCACCATAATGTTTGTACTGTAACGCTCAGGACTCCTCTCTTTGAGAGGGTGTAGGCCACATAGAGTTGTTTCTATCCTTACGTCTTCGAAAACGACTGCCGTTTATCTAAAGGTATACCTGAACATTTTCTTGAGCATGTCCTTGTGTATAACCGTGTGTATAACATTCCAACGAATGCTTGATGAAGTGTTCGACGCAATGCATGAGGTTAGTAAGTATTTACATGTAACATTTATATTCGATGAAAGGTCAGACCTACAGTTCACGTGTGTTCCATGAAATGTTACATAAAGTCGCTCGTTGGTTTGTAAAAACAAGTAGTAACAAAGCGTTTAGCGTCGCGCTTATTGTTTGATTAGAGCGGCTCGATGTTTTGTTACAAGTAATTGCTCATAACTCATATTGAAGAGCATACAGCACATCCTGCTGCTACTGCAATACATTAAGTATATTAGTGATACAATGTGATACTTACACACTAATGAAATATAGTATAGGACTTATTAGTAAAACTAAAATCATGTGTAAAATTTGGGGGGGCTCATAGGCTATCAACTAACTCGTCAGCATCGCTCTCAATGGGCCAAGTATCCAAAAGGTTAGCAGCGTTACCATGTTGTATTAAAATGCTAATTCTCTGGCCCAAGAAAAAGCCAGCACTCTGGTCACGTGTCGAGTCAACCAGCCGCTCAGCTAAAAACAAGGGCTCACCTTGTTTTTAGGGACCTCCAACTCAGGCCCCATGGCCCTAGTATTTCCTACTGTTAAATTGTTTCTGTACTCAGAGACGGAGTTACGTAGAGCGATTGGTCATGATTAAAATATCATACATCGAACCCCTTGGTGGCTCCGAAAGCACGTATAGCTATTGGTCCCGGTTGTCATTCGTAGATTTTTGGCAGTCGTTATGGATAGTAAGAAATCAGTAAATCTGACAAACTATCAAGGGGTAAGTATTGTGCCAGTAGTGATCAGTATTAATGGGTTGTGGAGGTCAGACAGGCAGTCGCTCCATGTAAAACCCTGGTATTCAGATATACGGTTAGACTAGAAGCTGACACCAACATATTTGGGAAAAGGCCTAGGCAGACGATGACTCGAAGACGGAATTAGATGTACTTCACTACAGTAATTTCTTAACTCGATCGTTCAAACATATTGCGAAAACATTTCTAATCACTAGACTTTTTCACCCTATTTTTGTTTGGTTTCTTTGTTGTAGTTGGTCGTAAGAGCGTGTACAAACGGTATTTGGAATTTTTGTAATACTAAATTTGTAGTATGGAGTTTTTAATTTTTAGGGAGTCAACGGGACCCATAGTCCGTTGGCACCCTATATATGCCTATGGCGCGGCGCTCTAAAATTTTTTTTTTTTATCATTTGATAGGCATACGTTTGACCACTATCTCACGCTTGCCTAGAAGTAACCTATTCACTCTTGACTTAAAGACTCCCGGGTTGTAGCTATCAGGAAACACAGACTCAGGCAGGGAATTCCACTCCTTAGCAGTACGCACAATTAATGTGTTCCCAAAACGTTTTGTGCGTGTGGGTGGAATTATCAAGTTTCAAGCAAATATGTGTTGTGTACTTTTAAATGTTGTTAGACTGGAAGCAGACACCAACATATTTGGGAAAAGGCCTAGGCAGACGATCACTCGAAGACGGAATTAGATGTACTTCACTAAAATAATTTCTTAAGTCTCGACCGTTCAGTATTGAAGTTCACAATATCGCAGAGTTTGCATAACATATTGCGAAAACATTTCTAATCACTAGACTTTTACACCTCATTTTTGTTTGGTTTCTTTGTTGTAGTTTGTCGTAAGAGCGTGTAAACGGTATTTGGACTTTTTGTAATACATAGTATAGAGTTGTTAATTTTTAGAGCGCCGTAGGCATACATAGGGAGTCAACGGGACCCAGTCTTTGGGCCCCGTTGGCACCCTATGATTATTTCTCCGTTTTCTGCCCGACTATCTGTCACATGACTGTTTCTTTTTGAACCTTAATAGCTGGATACATGAAATTTTCAGTGTGTGTATTAAATACGGCCGCTATTACAACAAAAAGTAAATAAATAAAATAAAGTTAGGAATTAAAGAGGGTCCGAATACAGGAAAATTCTTTTTAATAAACTATTTTAAGAGATTTCTATTTGTGTTCAATGTTATGGAGGTAAAGTACCGTCTCGCACTTAGCCGATTTTGAACGTGTAGTGATTTCGGGGTCTCGAATTGGTTATGTCATGGATCTCTACTGAAGAGAACTTATTTATTTGACTTTGGCGTAATAGTCAGTCTTACCCTGAGCCAGTATACCTGAATTATTTCTTCAATCAATATTATCATCTTATAAAAATAATAAGCTGGAGCGTCTCATTTTTTTTAACTGTACGTTCTTACAAACTTATACAATTTTTTTATTTTACTCTCTTCTTGTTAGCTCCCGTTTCAAAATCTAAAATAAAAGATAGCTTGAATACAGACATTGTAATCGTGGTCTCTTCAGAAGTAGATTTGCTGAATATCTTTGCAAATAGCTGATGAATGTCATTCATCCAAAAAAAGCTTTTCTTGTAAAATAATCAAAAACTTTCTGAAGACTGACAAGTACTTACAATGCTCTAGTTCAAAAGTTTTTGAAACAACTCTTTTGATTGATGGATAGAAAGAATTGAAGACGATTTTCATCTTAAAGGGTTAACTTTTTAAATTACTCGCTTTTTGTTTGACAATAGAACAGATCTTTATTGATAGCTTAAATAAAGAACCGATTTATCTTGAAGCATTTTCCTTTGAAATTCGAATACTTAAGGAAGATTTTTTGACCTAAGATAATTAATATTACTTTAGGGCAAATATTTTTATTTAAATACTAGATTTTGCCCGCGAGTTCAACCGTTTGAATCTTCTTACGGAATGCTATTTTTTTCGGTCACACTATCATCACACTATTATCATGAAATTAAAAGTTTTCTTTAGTATGGATATCAGCAGTGCTATTCTGTTACAATCTCCCTCGGTAAACACTTAGGTAAAGTGAGCTGTCATCCGTCCCGATGCTAGGGATTGACAAAGCAGACGGACGGAGATTGGTCCTCGGTGAACACATAGGTGAAGTAAGCTGTCTTCTGCCCGATGCTAGGGATTTACAAAGCTCTACAAACGGATGACAGTAGAGCTATTCTGTTACAATGTCCCTCAGTGAACACCTAGGTGAAGTGAGCTGTCATCCGTCCCAATGCTAGGGATTGACAAAGCAGACGTACGGATGACAGCTCTCTTCACCTAGGTGTACACCGAGGGAGATTGTAACAGAATAGACATACTGTTCCCTTCACCTCGGTGTTCACCGAGGGAGATTGTAACAGAATAGCACTGCTGTAATCCAGTCTATATTAAGCAAGAGTTGGGTTCAATGCTCATGTCTTCTCTGTATGAGATGAGGCCTTTGCCCTGTAGTGGGGCAATAATGGGATGGTATTATTATTCGTTGTTACTTCAAAATACGCGCTGAGACGTGGAGTTCAGTGGCGTGCCTAGGGGTCCAGGTTAGGACAAGCCCGATAGACATTTTACGATTAAGAAAAATCAACAAGTTGCTCAGTTATTGATTAGCTTATGTTATGCTGATTAGTGAAAGCCCGGCTTTTGGGCTTGTATGAAGATCTCGCCACTGGTGGAGTTGCGGACACCAGCCCGTTATACCATACCATACCATAGTATTTTTTTTTATCTAAAGCTTGTAAGCAGACATAAAACACACAGAATCTATGATTACGAAGTCTGTTGCTCTCAAATAAGACAACAATGTCGTCGATAAAACTAAAAAATACACATAATATAATTCACAACTTTCGGACAGTCCATTTCAAATTGCGGTCAAACTTTTGCCCAAAACTTTATTCGAGGGCAAAAAAATCGGACAATTTCGCCACTTATTTGCTCAGTTTTCCCACTTTTGGAAGAATTCAAAGCGTTTCAAACAATGTACTCGCGAGATTTTGGTTTTCTGAACAGCTGTTGCGACCGCAGATAATGTGGAGTTACGGAAATAGGTGCTGCTACAATGCTTCTAAGTTGTACGACCACTAAATATGGTGTAAATGAAATTGTTCTAAAATAGTTGATGTCTCTTTTTTGCACGAGTTTATAGTTTTTGGTGGCTCAGTGTGAATTGTAATGGAAGTTACAGAACTATGTTATGATTGTTACCTACCTTTGAAGTTTAGCTTTTAGTTGATAATCCCATCAACACTTTTTTTTTAGTTATCATTATTTTTGTATATGATTCTGTTAGGGCCGCTATACACATGAGTAGATCGGCGAATTCGGTTCGGCATTCGACATTTGAAAATACTGAACGAATGTCCCCCAATGACCAATGACCCGCTCTTGTTATATACCTGTGAATGCTGGTTTCTAAACTTTCGTGCTAATGTACAATAATTTTGACGTTGTTTTATTGGTCCTTCGCGTCAAAGATTTATACATAGGTAGTTAGTTACCTACTCAGTTTCAGCTTCAATGACTGTAGTGCTGTTATGTAAAAATCTTCTTCGATGTATTAAGGTGAAGTGAGCTTAAGATGAGCTATCAATTCCTTGTATTAAGTGGTATATAGTAGGTAGGTATGGTAGTATATAGCTCACTTTATCTAAATTCACCGAGGGAGATTTTCACAAAATAGCGATACGAGTCTTCTTTCACTTTAGCCACTTGTGTCAGTTTATGTACCCTTTTTGTTCCAAACTCTAATCCTATTTCTAAAACGAAAATTCGCTAAAACATTGTCTGTTATCTTGTTAATGTGAGCGATTATTGCTTCACACAACGGACTTAAGCAATCACCGGTACACGAGTAATCTATTTAGGCGCCCAATTCGGCCCAATCCACTCTTGTGTGAATATGTGCGCCTGGTACCGGTAAACGTAACTAAAGCAGATTTAGCTATAGTAGATGTGACTGACAGATTATTCACGTGTAATTTTAGGATATGGTGGGTTCAGTAGTGGAGTGAGCGAGATGTTCTAATTATTAGAGCGAGATAGTTTGTATTTAATCTTTACTTATCGACAGATTACATAGCAGGTTTTTGTAGTTAAGTAGGCAGGCTATTGTAGTTAAGTAGCAATGTTTAGTTATAATAATTATGTAGACTAAACACTATCCTATTATCCGTCTTCTGATCCAGAGGTCATGTGGTTTAAACCGATTTAACAGAAGTATTTAGTCATGTGCTAACCTCAACCATTTTGGCACCGCTGAGTAATATTTTGCATCAACCAGCATTTTGAACGTAGACATCATTACCCAATATTTACAAGACACCACTTCTCTAAAAAAACACTTTTTCAAACCAATTTTGAATTAACTATAGTATTAGGTACTTAGTTGGTTCAAACCAATAGTAAATCAATTGAGTTGGCATCAAAGTGACGTCACAGCAGTATATTAACATACAAAATCGATGAGACAATAGTTCTTAGCTGACACGTATTCTGTGTTAGTTGAAAGAATCGGATGTGCATGTGTGTGTGTGAGTGTGCGTGTGTGTATGTTCAAAACACCTTTTCTCTCTCGTTGACTATAAATCTCATTCCCCTGATGTAAGTTTCTTCTTACAGTTTTAGTCGTTATCAAATCTGGTAGCTGTTTGGCCTAACTCCGACTGCGCTAACAGATAGAGGACCCTCTAAGATGAAGTTGAAACTAATCGATTATGATAACTCTCTCCGCTCAAATCCTTAGACTAACAAGTGTGCTTACAGAGATAGTGGGAGGTAGCTAAGACAAATATTCCTCTTAGAGTAGGTTGCATGCTTGGGAAGTAGATCGAATGCATACATCTGTTGAAGAGAGTTAAATAAAGCTTAGATATACGTCTGGCTGACCGCCTCATTTGTCTTACGCCCTAGTCCCGAGTTCTCTAACTAGATTAATTTTGTTTTCTCAGAACAGAACCGACAGAATTTTTAGATTATGAGAAATAAAAATATATATATTACCGGATAACTCATAGGGCATCAAAAATTCGTCCACATCGCTCTCAATGGAACAAATGCCCAAAAGGCTAGCAGCATTACCACGTTGTATAGCAATGCTAATTCTTTGACCCAAGAAAAGGCCAGCCCTCTGGTAACGTGAAGAGTCGACTAATAGATTAGCAATCCTAAAAACAAGGTAAGCACTCGGGCTCCATGGTCCTAGTGCTTCAATCCCAAACGGCTGAAACATTTAACTACCAAGAAGGTTGTTATATTTACGCTGTGGTTTTGATTCTTGCAAATGACGGACCTGTGCCTTTTCATGATATAATTGAAATAAGTGACTTTGAAGGGTAAAATTATTATTACCACTAGAAAATTCTTGATACCCCAAAATCTATACCCTGTCCATTTGGATATCCGTTTTTTGACTGCTACTTTGAACGTAAAAAAATGAATGAAAAAAACATGAAAAATGTGTTATAAAATAAAAACATATATAAACTGCCTAACTGTAACTGGATTTTTGTAGGATCCAGTTTATAAAGAGGACTTACAAATATTTGGCTATGTGGCGGGATCAAAACACCCGATACTTTTGATGAAATAGGGGTGATGTATTTATAAAAGACGAGGTTTCAGGCTGAAACAGTAGTAAAACGATTACCTACAACCTACAACTGTTGAAGGTCGTCGATTGAGTTAATTTGTCATAACCAGGCAATTTATGACAAATTAACTTCAGTCATGACTGTCACGTGTTGTATAAATGAATAAATGAGAGACATTGACATTTCATGATGAACAGGAAAATTTTGTTATAAAAAAATTGCAAAGAGTTCAACCAGTGTCAATAAAATTTCATATTGTCACAAATAAAACCTACAGAGTCAATACAGTAGCAGCCCTAGTGAGTCTGGCAAGTTTAGGTAATTATTTTTGAACATGGCGAGAGCGGTCCTTCTGTAACCTTTATATTTTGTGCTACTGGTCTGATTCTCTGTATATTAAAGGCTATTTTTTGATTCATGCAAGGTACGAAGTAGCGGGAAATACCTACTTAAAATTGTTATTATTACTCATCATCGTCTGCCCAGCCTTTTCCCAACTATGTTGGGGTCGGCTACCAATATCGGATATATTGATGCAGCTGAATACCAGTGTTTTACATGGAGCAACTGCCTACCTGATACCTGCCAACCTAGTTGCTGGGTAATACGATACTCCTTGGTAAGACTGGTTGTCAGATTTTCAAGCTTCTGAATAACGACTGTCAAAGATCTACGAGTGACAGCCGGGACCAATGGCTTAACGTACTTTCCGAGGCACAGTCGTGTCTCGGTATGAAATGAATGGTCACCCATCCACAGACTGACCGCGGAAAGCGTAGCTTAACCATAAAGACCGGTCGATCCGTCTAGCTGTTACTTAGCCACGAACTCCTTAGTTAGTACTGTTACTATTAAGGTAACAACGGGAAGGCAACAGAGGGATATTGACCAGAGGATGGGCAGCAGCGTCCTTCTCACTACCATAACTCCTTGTGATCGACAACATGCATCAGGAAAGCGTGGTGATTACGGCTGAACCCCCTCTTTAGGGAGACCTACGCCCAGCAGTGGACTTCTTAAGTTAACATGATGGTGATTAAGATTGTATTCACTGTGTAAAAGAATATCGATCCCTGGTTACCTTTCCTTACCTTTCAAACAACAATAAACATAAGTATGTCTCACGAAACTTGTAGCACAATAAAACGGTTTAATTTTAGTTAAGTTGAGAGAAGCGAAAAAATGTAATTGTTTTGTTTTATTTGTATTTTGCGCCAAATGCGGGTCGTGTGAAATGTAAATGGCTGTTACGTGCGGGTCTTTTCACGTTAAATAAAAAAGCGGCAAGTACGAGTCGGACTCGCCCATGAAGGGTTCCGTAGCAGCAAGTAACATAATATAAAAGTTCTTATTTGAGTTGTTTGAATGAAAGGTAAACTGCGGTTTACGATTTATTAAAAAAAAAAAAACTACTTTCTAGATCTCGATCAAACCAATTTTCGGTGGAAGTTTACATGGTAATGTACTTACATCATATATTTTTTTTTAGTTTTATCATTCCCTTATTTTAGAAGTTACAGGGGGGGGGGGGGGGACACATTTTACGACTTTGGAAGTGTCACTCGCGCAAACTATTCAATTTACAAAAAAATTATATTATATTAACAACTTTTGTTTCAACAATATAGTTCTTATAGTTTAGAAATAAAGTGGCTGTGACATACGGATGTGACATACGGATGGACAGACAGACAGACATGACGAATCCATAAGGGTTCCGTTTTTTGCCATTTGGCTACGGAACCCTAAAAATGTATGATATTTATTTATTGGTCACAGATTTGGTTTACGTGACGTTATGATTACTACTGGCTTCTAGCAACGGCTTAGTTCGCGTGGGTGTCATGGTGTACCATAAAATATGAGCTGTGGCACTCAGGACTAGCTTCCTATTAGTGAAAAAACCGGACAAGTGCGAGTCGGACTCGCCCACCGAGGGATATTTGTAGGTACATATCCATACTAATCCATACCTACTATCCATACTTTAATCTACTTCATATTATAAATGCGTTTTTTGCGACATAAACGGCCGTATCTTTTTTTCAAGTTAACATAGAGGGTTAATTTAGAGACCGCAGACCGATGCAGCGACACATGGAGCTGCGTCGGTCTCAGCTTCGCGAGGACCTGGTGGCGGAATGGCGGGACAGGCTTTCGCGCCCTACCGCCGGCCTCGCAATCATCGAGGCGGTACGGCCAGTGCTCGAGCGCTGGCTCGGGAGGAGGCACGGCTCCCTGTCGTTTTGGGTGACGCAGGTGCTCTCGGGGCATAAACAGGGAGCCGGACGCCCGGTGTCACCACTGCGTCGACTGCCGGGAGGATACGGCGCGGCACACGCTTGCAGAGTGTGCCGCTTGGAAGGGGCCGCGCCGTGCCCTCGTCTCAGAAGTAGGCAGTGACCTGTCGCTGTCGGCCGTGGTCGAGTCGATGGTCGGCAGTGCAGAGTCCTGGGACGCGGTGGTGTCCTTCTGTGAAAGTGTCATGTCGCAGAAGGAAGCTGCGGAAAGGGAGCGGGAGATCTCTACCTCCCACCCGGCCCGCAGCAGGCGCACCGGGCGTCGGCGGAGAGCGGACAACGCCCTCTTCCGGCCCCCCTAAATAGGTCCAGGGGCGGTAGACTCTGGGACGTCTGTCGCCCCCCACATTCATCAGGATCCGAGGTGGCGGCGCGTAGTGTTCCACGCGCGCCCCTCCAACACATCCGGGGGGTCTAACACCTCACTCCCCCCCTGACCAGAGAAGTGGCCCGCCGTAGCGGGCCGGCACGAGCCGGGGGTTGCGGAAGTATGTCCAGTTCCCGCGACCCCCGACGTAGGTGTGAGATGGAACACCGGGGTGGTTGTTAGTCAGTAATAGTCTGACAGACCCCGCCGCCCACCCCAGGGCGGAGGACATCCATGAGGGTTTTCCACCCCGTACCAAAAAAAAAAGGGACCGCAGACTTGAGTATATGGTTTTTAATTGATACCTCTACGCGTTCCCTAGATAAAGGGTCTTGACAGACAGACAGACAGACAGACGGACAACAAAGTGATACTATAAGGGTTCCGTTTTTCCCTTTTGAGGTACGGAACCCTAAAAATCAGAATCGGACCAGTAGCTCCGGAGATTAGCGCCTTCAATAATTAAAACAAATCGGTTGAATTATCGATGTTATGACTATAAATATGATATTGCTGCCCCTTCCCTACACAGCAGTGCAATTCTGTAAGAATTCACCCGCGAATTCGAATTTCATTTCTCATTTCCGATTTCAGTTACCTGGAGTGAAAAGTATTCGGTATTTGCTAAAATAGTAACGAAATAATGGTTCGCTTCACCTTTGTTGTTACTTATTGGCGCTAGCATAGTTTTCATCGAGTTACAGAGTACCTAAAACAGTTTTCACCGCGGAATCAGAAGTGAGAACTGGAGTGAGTTCTTACAGAATAACATAGCTGGTGTCTGTCACTAATGTCAAATGCATTGTCAAAGAAATAACACTCGCTAATCATCATCAGCCTGAAGAAGTCCACCGTTGAATAACGGACTCCCCCATAAGTTGCCATAATCCCCATGCTTGGCAGGCGTCTTGGGGATCGCAGTGAAGTTGTTAAGCACATGGAAGCCGCTGCTGCCCGACTTCCGAATTTTCCCTTAGTCGCCTTCGACGACACCCTCGCGATGAAATGGGGGACACTCGTTAATACGCAGTAATAATTTCAATAAAATATGGTGATGGATTCGGTCTTATAATTTACAGTCACGTATCAATAAAACTTAATTATAATCAAAACATGGATATGGATTCATATTCCTTGTCATTAAAATTCGATTGATCAAAAGTAACTCTTTCCTAGTTTATTATTTCCGTACCTACTATTTGTAGATTATTATGGTTACCAGATGATTGTGGATAAAAAAGCATTTTTACAAAAAAGACAACACACATGACTTTAGTTTCGGAAGTCGGTGGCTTGGCTGTTCTATTTGTTGTTTTGTATTGCCACCGACTTCCGAAACTAAAGTCATGTGTGTTCTGTTTTAAAGTTATTTTTCACTTTTTGGTTTTTGAAGGCGGTTGTCTTTTTTGTAAAAAAGCTTTTTTATTTTTCGCTTTTTAGTACTTCCTTATCATCCAAATCCATTAAAAAATGACCACACTGTCAAAACAGAGATTGAAAGTACAAGGTGAGAACATTACAATATCATCCATGTATATTGTTTTACTTTCTGTCGATTTTTTCAAAAAGTGCTAAATTAATTTCTCTATAATTTATACGGGAGGTCCCTATCTATCAAAAAAAAAAATTTTTTAAATCGCGTAACAAACATACAAAAATAAAAAACATACAGACGAATTGAGAACCTCCTTCTTTTTGAAGTCGGTTGAAAATAGAACGACTAAATCCGGAAAATGTATAAATGAGAAAAGCGGAAACTAATTACATACTGTTTTTTTTAGATATTTCATCCTAGGCTTTAATCAGAATAATATAACTATGATAAATTCAATCTTTATTTTTAAATCTTAAGTGTAAATTTAAACTATAATCCCGCACATTTTCGCGATCCCGGGGGCAGGAACTAGTCATGTCCTTTTATGTTTTTATAACATTAGTCTAAGTAGATGGCAAGTTTTCGAACTCAATTACGAAATATCTGTCGTTGTCCGACATTTTCACGTTTTTCCTATAAATTAAAATGGTGGGTATTATAGGCAAAAGTACATTTTCTATGTTCTTCTCCCCTTTAAAAACTACATCGACTTGGTAGGTAAGGATCTATTCCTGAACATCTACCTTCTATACCTACTAAAATATGAAGAGGAAAGATTTGTATTTTTGTATGTTTGTAACGAATAAATTCAAAAACTGCCGGTCTGATTTCAAAAATTCTTTCAGCATTAGTATGGTACATTATCCCTGAGTAACATAGGCTATATTTATGAATTGAAAAAATTGGAACCCTTGAGAAAATACACGCGGACGAAGTCGCAGGCATAAGTCTTATTAAAGCTAAAGAATCTGATTCTAAACATTCCTACACTATTAGAAAACAACGGTACGCTACGGACGTGCTGTAGGCTATTATTTTATTATCATTAAATGTTAGGAATCCGTAACATGATGAAATTTAAATAAAAAAATATATTTGCTAGCAAAGTACTGTATTAAAATATGATGAATTACACTAGCACAATAATTGACGTAGGTATTCATACCTAACCATAGATTACAGTCTTTTTATAAACAACCTATTTTTTTAATGTTCCTCTTCATAAATCTCTAGGCCGCTACCTGCCGAGTCCGATTATCTCAGCACAATATTGTTATGGAAAGAATTGCACGCAACTATAAATCTTATATCTTTGTTATAAAGTTTAATTTTGAGTGACCTGGTTAAACAGATGTGACTAAAATTATACCAGGGTTATCTTGTAATGAAATAGGTGTTGGAGAAAATGTTATTGACCACACTTTGGGGTTAAATTGCAATAGTTTTAGTAGTTAGGTAGTTAACACTGAATTTTGTAATTTGGAATCATCGCCGTCCAATTTGCAGACCCAAGCTCTACCCAAAATTGTTGGGTACTTTGGAGTCGAGTTTTCAGTAGGTATATATAGCTCATGTTAATAAATTGCACTCATAGAAGAGTTTATAATGAGGTAAATGTGTATAGGTAAAAGCATGGATAAGCTACTTACTACTTAGCAATAAATGCTTAAATAACTAACTGCCCACCTAAAGTAACAAAATATAATAACAAAAAAAAAACATAAACAAAATATAATATTTTTCCTACCAGGCGACCATGACTTGGACGACAGTACGGAGAGAATAGGCGCGACGGTGACGCAGGTGTTCGAGCATCCGTACGCTGCCTCCCTCAACAAGAACGACACCTATATCTGCAGTGCCGTCGTACTCAACACATACTGGCTACTCACATTGTCCAAATGCTTTGATTCGTAAGTATTTATTTATCTTTTTGCTCTATCTATTGCTATGTATTCCTAGTACCTACGTGAGTAAAACCGCTGGAAATAACTACTGCATTAGGTGCGATGATAGCTCACTCACTTCATGTAAGACGAATTATGATTAATATACATGTGTTAATTAATGTAAACACTCTAAAGCTATTCTGTTACAATCTCCTTCGATGAACAACTAGGTGAAGTGAGCTGTCATTCGATTGTAGTGCTTTATAAATTCTTAGCATCGGGACAGATGATAGTTCACTTCACCTAGGTGTTCACCGAGGGAGATTGTAACAGAATAGACATAATGTTTACAATAATTAATATAACCAATTAATACTTAACTGTACGACGACGTGCGCTCTGGACTATCTTAAGGATTACTTACATGTTATTACAACTACTAATTTGAATGCGACTTCGTCCGCGAGAATATTTTAATAATAATAATATGTGGGGACATTTTCACACACGGCCATCATATTGGTTATCGCGAATGCCGACGCAGTCGAGATATAAAAGTTACCTATGTCCTTCCCCAGGGTTCAACATACAAAATTTCATAAGAGTCGGTTCAGAAGTATCGTCGTGAAAACGTAACAGACATACAGAGTTACCTACTTTCGCATTTATAATATGGATAGTACGAGTAGTTTACCTATTATAGTGCGGATTATGGTGAATGTCATGGATGAAATAACTACTGCTTAATATTTGACCGGCACTGCTATTCTGTAAAACTTAGCATTAGGTAGTGATTTTAGCTCAAAAATTCGCCGAAAGAGAATATAACTGCATTTCTTATAAACTAGCTTTCTCTTCTTCAATCGGTCTCTCCTTTCTGAGGCGGACAATCTGCCTCCATCGACTCCGCTCCTAAGTTGCCATCACCAACTGCTAAAAGGTTGAGGATATAGCTTCTTTGACTTACTAGAAGGACCGTTCCTGCCATTCTCAAAAATAATGTATACTTGCCGGACTCACTAGGGCTGCTACTGAATTGCCTCTGTAGGTTTTATTTGTCACAATATGAAATTTTATTGACACTGGTTGGAACTCTTCGCAATTTTTTATAACAAAATTTTCCTGTCTTTCGTAAAAACATCATTTATTTTTTTAGACAACATGTGACAGTCGGGACTGAAGTCTGCTTGAAACTGCTTGAGAATGCCTATAAAACTAATGTCAATGTGTGTGTGCGAAAAATGGCAGTTTGTTCTGAGTGTTCTCTCTGCTCGGGCGCGCCGCAGCCTTACGTACTTTGTGGTACTGCAGTGGATATAAAATATTAATCAAAATATTAGTTTGGAACGCATCAGGTTCACTCAAGTAATATTTGAGCAAAGGTCAGTAGGGTGCTGAAGTTTTAATGGATAATTTGAGGACAAAGTTCAAAGGGCAAAGAACCATTAGAGTCTGAATCTGTGCCAAGTTTAATATGGCCACCATCTCGCCGCGTCTAAGGTACAGACGCCAGCACACCAAGTCATACCAAACTGTCAAAATTTCCCAATAAAATTGCAATTATTACGATAAATTCCTTTGCAATAGGCTGATATTTTTCATACAATTCGAGGCTTTGATTTTTTATCAACTTTTATTCCTAGACCAGCTTTTGCCCGCGATTCCGTACGCGTGATTTTTTTTACCAATCCCTTATTAAATATAGTAAAACATAGCTAGCACTCAGGGACAATGTAACTTGGTATAGCGAAAGAGTTTTCAGAAATAAACCAGTATTACCGGAGATTAGCACATACTTTTTAGCTTTTTAATATTACTAGCATATGTCTGCGATTTCGTCCGCGTAAATTTTCTCAAGGATCCCTAATTTATTGACAATGCAATGTAGCCTATAGCACTCAGGGATGACGTAGCTTCCAATTGGTGAAAATATTTTTGAAATCGGATGAGAAATATAATAATAATATAATAATATGTGGGGGACATTTTCACGCACGGCCATCTGACCCCAAACTAGGGAGACCCTGTACTATGGGTGTCAGACAGCTGATATACATACACAAATACATTTTTTTTGTAAATACATACATATATAGATAAACCACACCCAGACACAAGGCAAACACAAGTGCTCATCACACAAATGTTTACCCTGGGCGGAAATCGAACCCGCAACACGCTGCGCAGCAGTCGATCGCTCAGCCACTGCGTCAACCGTGTCGTCAGTCATATAGGAGATTACCCCCCATATACAAGCTTAAAAACTAACAAACCAATTTTACCTCTTTATAATATTAGTATAGATTAGTGTAGATATTTCTGACAACTAAGGCTAAGATTCTAGAATACAACAGCCGAACCTTCCTGCAGACATAATAATGTAAACGTCGTAATTGGTTGTACCATTGTTATTGAGGTCAATTAAATGTATACCTACCTGGTTGTAGGCTGCGACTGGTCCTTTGCAAACAAGTCCGTTTGGCTGATCAAATATGTATCCAGTTAAATGGCTGCAGAAATAAGGAAAGTAGATAGTTGGTTCCTAAGGCCTTTAGTTTGATGAGCAGATAATTATAATAAGATGAATAATAACTGATTAATAATAAGCCGGTGGGGCCGACCGTGAATAGCACCACTCCATTTCTACCCGTGGGTGTCTTAAAAGGCGACAGAGGAATATTGACCAGAGGATGGACAGCAGCGTCCTTCTGAGTACCATAACACCTACTGCGATTGCCAACATGCATCAGCCAAGCATGGCGATTACGGCTGTACCTCCCCTTGGGGGGAGACCTATGCCCAGCAGTGGACGTCTTAAGGTTGACTTGATGAATAATAACGAGAATATTTTTCATGTAAATGACGTTTAACCTTTTAAGTGTCTTATTGAAATAAATATAGACTTTGAAATGTTTTTAAAAAACATGAGATAGATTCTGGCTGAAACGCGTATAATAATAATATATTTAATATTCAGATTACATGATCCATATTGGTTAGTAACAACAGGAGCTTATAAACTATGTTAGTTGGTACAAAATTATAATTGTAAATAACAATTAAAACATTTTATTTCACCGTCCTAATACTTACCCAAAGCGAGTGTATCGGACACTGGTATTTACTAGCAAATATATCTTCAGAATGTCGTTGCTGCTGCCGCGTACTCTGCCTAACAGCGACGATACACACTTGCGTCTTATTGCGTAAAAGTATAGCACTTACACTTTGGCTGGTTTAACCAAACTTCTTTCAATTTTTTTTAATTAGTCAGATATACTCTGTTCGTATTTAGAAGGACTTGACAGTCCGCCAGTCGGTTTCAGTACATAGCTAGGAAAACCTCACTGTACTATTATTTAAACTTTTAGCCGAGTAATTAAATGACAGGGAAAAAACTTTAACCGCCAGACACATAATATATTGACGACACGGTTGGCGCAGTGGCTGAGCGATCGACTGCTGCGCAGCGTGTTGCGGGTTCGATTCCCGCCCAGGGTAAACATTTGTGTGATGAGCACTTGTGTTTGGCTTGTGTCTGGGTGTTGTTTATCTATATATGTATGTATTTACAAAAAAAAAAGTATTTGTGTATGTATATCAGCTGTCAGACACCCATAGTACAGGGTCTCCCTAGTTTGGGGTCATATGGCCGTGTGTGAAAATGTCCCCACATATATTATATTATTATATTTAACTAGCACTTTCCACGCGAATTCGCTCGCGTAATTTTTCTTACGGATCTCTAATTTTTTGATAATAAAATATAGCGCTCACGTAGCTTTCAATTAGCGAAAGAATTTCCAGAATCGGACCAGTATTTAAGCAGATTAACGCGACCAAACAAACAAACTCTTCATCTCATAAAGATAGTATTTTTCTGTTTCTTTTATATTCTTGTGGGTTTAAATAAACCTCATATTAGACAAATTACTTGGTTAGCTAGTTTTTGATGTTCACTGAGTGCCTAAAAGAAAAACCTTCATTCCGAAAGTCCCGGAGGCATGCTTACTTTTACTGCCCTATCAAATTACATCTTCAACAACCAACAGTACAATTATTTCAATGGCTTCCAATAAATGGCACTTCAAACAACCATTTACAGCGTTTATCTTAGCTGTTAATGCACAAATTAGGGATACTGTTTACGTTAAATTAAGACAAGATTACGAATCCCCCTTAGTCGAAGCAAATACTCATTTATTCAGCTAACACTCCAATGGTTTTATCGCCATCTCGCTCTAACATCCAAAATTCAATGGGAGAGAAAGAGATGACCATGTTTGACTTATTCAAATTACGCATTGCGTTGGCTGTATAGCCTTTTGCCTTTGCCTCAAGATAAACAAATGTTTGCAAATCTACCTCGTCTATTATGTACTGAAAAGGTGAAAGGTCGAATGTTTACTTATTCACCTTTTTTTCAGTTATTATTGTAGGCTTTATTGTCAGATGGCTGTCAGCTATTTGTTAAATTAATTAAAAGAAATACAAGTTAGAAAAGTTTGAAAATAAACCGTCTCCGTTGGTATGGACATGTCAAAAGACGAAGCGAAGACAACGACGTGGTAGGTACAAATTGCGCTGAACCTACCAGAACGGAAAAGAGGTAGAGCCCCCCCAAGGGCCCTGGTGGTCTAACATAGAACGAGACCTCAAGAAAGCCCAATAACCCAAGATCGTTCGACATGGCACAGAAAAGTGAGGAGACCCGACCCCAAATAATGGAATTCAGGGAAGGAGTAAGATAAAGTTTGAAAATACTTTTAAGGACAAAAATTTTAGGGACCTATCTAAGGATTCTAAATAAGAAGCAGTAGACCGTACCGAGTCCGTGTGGTGTCGGACGTAAAGAATAGCACCATCCCATATCTCCCCGTGGGTGTCGTAAGAGGCGACTAAGGGACTTATCAGAGAATGGGCAGCAGCGTTCTGTGCTTTTGTTACAACCATACTGCGATCGCCAACCCGCTTGCCAAGCGTGGCGATTATGGCAAAACCCCCCCTTAGGGAGGCCTATGTCCAGCAGTGGACGTCATTCGGCTGAAATGATGAGACCGTACCGATTTAACCTATTCAGTCGGTTGACTGAATAGGTTAAATCAGTAAAACACGTGCTTGTCATCGTTGAAGCTCAGTAGCTAAGTGACAATACTTTTGAGTATAATTATATTTTTATCAGTTGCGGTTTTTAGGGGCTCGTGGTTAAGTTAAAACATGATTAAGCAAATCAAGGCTAAGCTACGCTTGGCACGGTCTGTCCGTGGATGGGTGACCATTTATTTCATATCGATTAGCCCGCTGTGTTTCGGAAAGCACGTAAAGCTGTTGGTACCGCCTGTCATTCGTAGATTTTTGACAGTCGTTAAAGGTAGAAGCCAGAAAGTCTCACAAACAGTCTTACCTAGGTACTGATCATTGGAACTGCATCCGGTTAGATTGGAAGCCGACCTCAAGGAAAAGGAAAGAAAGAAAGAAAAAGTATATATTCACCCGCCAGGACAAAAACACATAAAAAAAAAAACGACAATTGGTGCTGTACGAGGCCAAAACGCTCCTATCTGCATGGTGCTGTAACATTAAAAAAAACGTCACAGCGCTGATATGCTAAGGCTAGGCAGAAGATGATGTTTTTTATCTCATATTATCATTTCTTGTTGCAAAGGTATTTTTTTTCGTTGTATTGAACATGATGAGAACCGTAACTCAACTCAGTATTTCTAAGGCTACGGATTTATTCGGTTCGTCATTCAATTACTTACATATAAATCAGCATTCGGTAATATCATCTAATATTATCGATCTGTCTGTAATTGTTCCATGTTAGTGTTAAGGCTCTATTCTCCCAGAGAAGAAGGGAACGTTAGTTACTATGTTTTCGAATAGGTGTTACCGAGTTCAGTCCATCTTAGAAATGTAACTCAAAATCTTCTTCATTTTGAAAAAGTCAAAATCAAAGAGAGCATTTCATCATCATCATCATCAGCTGGATGATGGGTTCCCACTGAAAGAAAGCATTTATTTCAATTAAAATATTTACAGACTTTTTAATTTGTTATGGATTCAGTTAGTAGTCAGAAGAGTAAGCTACGTAGGTTTAGATCTCTATGGAGAAGAACGAGCAACAAACTCCACGGGTATTCTTTTTTTTAGCCAATCAACGTTTAACGTTTTGACAGGTAATAAAAAGTATGTCATATGATTGGTAATGTCTAATAACCACCTTTAGAGGTATGAAGAACAAAGTGTAAAGGTCCTCATCCTCCAAAACCTCATCCTGCAAAATTAAAAGAATTGTCAATGTGGGTGCATTACGCAATTAACTGTTTTTTGTTCACAATGTTCAACATTAATACAGTACCAACCATTACGTAATTGCAAAAATCATATAATAAAACTTGCCAAGTTCATGCTCGGTTGTTCAGTCTCCCGGGAAATCACGACCCCATACTTAGTAAATAAAGAACAAAACCAAACAGAAAACTGCTTGTCAACAACATCAACATCAAACGGAAATAGAAAACCTTATCTAATAATCCGACTTCTGACGAAAATAAACGTTACATAAATCATCTTATTTTACTGTGTTACTAAACATCACGGTTTATGTCTGAGTCTGCTAATATCTAAGTCGGTTTATGTAAGAGCCCTCTAATATCCTCCGAAGGACCAACAATGTGAGAAAGATACGCCGTGGTCCTTTTATACGGAAAGTATACGAGGGTCGGCGATGTGTGTAGTTTTATGTATGGTACTAGGTTAGCAGAAAATGAAAGGAATTTATGTGTTGGAGAATTTCTTTAGAAGTAGATTTTAAACTGAATCTTAACAAAAAAATTATTGTTACTGACATTACTGTGACTTTAATTTTGATACAGCATTTGTTATCTTTTCTCATTGAAGGTTTCTCTCTCGGAAACCCTATACTCGTTAATTTATATTTATGAGAACCCCTAATTTAAATATTTATACCTAACCGATTCAAAGCGACCATCCATTCAGTCTTTGGTAAATTGTATTAAGAATTATATAAAAAAATCAATAGAAATTTTACTTTAAGTTTATAAATAAAACTCTCTAACACATCAGTAAAGTTAAGTAAAACAGAAAACTATTCAAGGGCAACCCTATGCCAATACCCAAATCGCTGAAAGGCCAACCCTTTGGACTAAACCCGTACCTGACATGTAGTAATAGGTAGGATAAAAGTCGGAAAAGGGAACGAACGATACGTTATGCTCAAGGTAAACCTTTAATGGTAGACATATTAATAGCTGTTTTTAGGATTCCGTACCTAAAGGCTACCAAACGGGGTCCTGTTTATTACTAAGACTCCACTGTCTGTTTGTCCATGTATTTGTCACAGGACTGTATAGAATCGTAATAGGTAAATTTGAAATTTGCACAAACATCAACAAATTATTAAAATAAAATAAAGTTAAAAATTAAAAAGGGCCTTACAAGAAACGTGATTTTTCTGTCAAATCATTATCATCATCATGTCACACGCCCACTTCTGGGCATAGGTCTCCCCCACTTTTAGCCGGGTTTAGCCGTAATCGCCATGCTTGACCGATGCATGTTGGCGATCGCAGTAGGTGTTATGGTGCTCAAAAGGACGCTGCTTCTCATCCTCTGTTCAATATTCATCTGGGGGTGGTGCTATTCGCGGCCGACAACATATGGCGAATTCTTCTTCTTTTTCTGTCAAATATGTAGTGTTAAATATTGTACGGTAAGACGGAACCCTACACCAACTCGTACTAGGCCAGCTTTATTATTTATAGGACATTGGTAAATGTTTGGACACGATAAGCTGACAACATAATGTTATTATGATTGTTGTAATTTGTTAGAAAGTTTTTCTGAATTATTGATGTTTTGTTTGTTTTGTATTTATCGTTTGATGAAGAAAGAGATACGGATTTTGGTCTTCAACTAAACGAAAATATAGTAGTCTTTTGTTTTAAATACAACGTCCTCAAATTCATATAATTATTTATTTAGTGTACCTATACAAAATATCATAAAGTATTTTCCTGGTATGGAGTTTCTTGACCATCATTCTTTATAATTATGAAACTACAATCGGGAAGGGGCAACTAGATTTAACATATTAAAAGTACGTCTTAATGGTCTAATTGAAATTAATGATTTGACTTCAATTAAATCCTACTAATTATCTACAAAATAATACCGGGTATAGAAATGGCTGATCGTTGTTACCACTACAACGCTATTAGGCTCGACCCAATAGAAAAACCTAACTTAAAGCTTCCAAATAATGGTTTAACTGTATCTTTATTAAAATATTATGATGATTGTTTGTATTTTTTTTATGTTTGAACGTGCTTATTCCGGAACTACTTGTCAAATCCTAAAATTAATTATTTAATAGGCAGCTTAAATAAAAAAAACCTCGTGAGCTTAAAATCTATATTTTATTATTAATAAAACAAAGCTTACGTAAAATTCTGCGTACAAAGTCTCGGGCAAAAGCCTATATAAAAATTATACATTACGTTGTAAGCTACAATTTCATCAAACCCAAATTGATGACAATTATTCCGGACAGTTTCAACACAACCTTTTATAATTTTCATCAAACTCAACACCCATTACAGAACCGACCCAAAACCGAGTTCTACTTTAGTAAAACCATTGTTCTCCATAATTTATGTAAAGGAACGTTCTTTTGTTTTCAGGAGTATCATAACATCGTATGTGACGCACAAGAATCTCAACAATTTCACAATAAGGGCTGGCAGTTCCTATAACAATAAAGGAGGGGTTCTCTATAAGGTAAAGTTTATTTTTTATGAATCTGCTAACTAAATTAGATTGTGTTTGTTGATGCATGGACGTTTTTCTGTGTTTTTTAGCTGTCGTGTGAAGAGTACACCTAACAGAAACTTTTGCGATGGATTAAGTACTTTCTAAACGATAAAATTTTTAGCCGGGTGATAAAAAAAAACCGACAAAATTTCATTGCTCGATTATCTAGAATTATGAACTGGTCAAGGATGAATGTTTGATTGTATTCGGAAGTTGAGTAATTAAGTCCAAAATAGTGTCAAAGTCAAAAAAACATAAAATGGTTCTCTGTAGATAAAATGTATTCAAAATCTTGACTTTCTCATCTGCTATCACAAGTGAATTTATTTCAACTAGGTGTCCGTATTTGACGTTACTTAAAGATTAGTATTTGAATAAATATTAATATTTCCTAACAAGCTTTTATTTTAATTTCCAAGTTCTAACAAAATAATTATATTACGAAAGGTCCCTTACCGTCACGGACCGATGAAATGTCGCACCACTAATTTATCGCAGGCCTGTCATTTCATTATCTTTTTCCACTTAACTGAGTTTCAGCCAATTTTCCTTGTTTATCCTTTTCGTTCCAGTTTGGTTCGTTAGATCTATCATAACTGTCCTTTGGGCAAATATAATTAAGTGAAATATGATTATAATTGATGCTTTTTGAATTGCCTTTTGTTTTATATCTTTTTCAAATTAAAAAGGGCTAGTACTAAGTTGATTACAAAAACAAAAGCAATCAAGCTGATAATAACGCCAAGTTATTTCTGAAACGAAAAGGTAAAAACGGTATCATGAAAACGTTATAACGTAACCAAATGAGCGGTGATATCAGACGTTTTTATTCAGAGCGTAAAATCTTTACTGCGTCACCGGAGGGGCTGGTAATGAGTCTGTTACTGCCTTCGTTTATTGTCGTTCGGCGTATGAGCATCTTTGGATGAGTGAATTTGGTTTAAAACCGTATTTTTGGAGGATTGTGAGGTAAAAACTTCAATTTAGAACGACGAAATAGGACTCTTTTTATTCGGTCTTTATGTTTGGTGCTTAATTTACAGCTGCGTAGATTATCATCTACTTATTCCGCCTTGCTAACATTGCTGGGATCCGCATGCACAAAAAAAGTGGTCCTTTGATCGTAGAATAATTTTATTACATAGTTAAATGTTATAAAAACAATTATGAACGATCAAAGGTTACAATGCAGTGAAAGAATTCCGATCTATGTCGTGATTTTATGCCTCCTAGTAATTAGATAATCAAATTAAAAAACAATATTGGATGCAAAGTGGCTAAACCCGAATCTTTAGAAAAAGGTCAATCAATAAACCACGCTACCCTAGGCCAATCAATTTTAAAATGCCGTTAAGTCTCGTACTGTCACAGTCACTTCTGGCATCTTAACATTGCGTTTGAGTATTTGGCCATAAGCTGCAAATAAAACGTACGGAATTATTAAATATTAATAAAAACAGGTCAACTCGGAAACTACAAATGGCACCCCGCTAACTAAAATGAACGTCACGTACTAGGGGAGCAGATAACGTCAGCAGGTTCCATTTGAGCACTATTCATATTTTATTTACGTATGGCCCGTCGCCGCGTCGCGTCTGCGTACTACGGACAATGATCCGGCTGGAAAGCGCGGTGATTAAACATTCCGTGTTGGATAGTTTGTTGAACCTGTGTATTTAAGTGTACCTATTGTGACAATAATTATTTGGAGAACCTTCAGGCACAAGTTCTACAGGTTGTTGACATTATAACTTCTAGAAAAAAGACTTTGTGTTGATATCAACATGTCCTGCGTGCGTCTACTTATCATGTGCAATATTTCTTTGGGGTCGACTGATAAGATATGTATTTTTGGAGCGGCTGGCCGACAGCCATAGTGACCCACAACCAGCCCACAACTCACATAAATCATCATCATTAATCAGTCTTGTTCCACCCACTGCTTAATTTAGTTTTCCTCCTTGTCCTACTATGCTCTCCTGGTATGTGCTAGTTACATTCTGATCTGTTCTGAATAAACCCAAAAGCTTATTTATTATTATAAAAGTGGATAGAACGTGTGGAGAGTGGGAAATTCTGTTTCATTCTGGCGGCCCTAACCAGAAAAAGACAACGGCCTTGAAAAGACTAAAAAACGGCTTCCACTAGACTCTATGACGTATTTTCTCCGCTTTTATTATAAACTCCTTGGGAGCAACCCTCGCAATTTAATCATAGTCAAACCGTACTAAAATAATTTCTAATAATATATTAAACGTTATCGAGAAATTGATAGAACTATTTACTACGTACTAACTTCTCGAATTAAACTTTTACTACTTGACTCAAACTAATTGCGCTACCGGCTGTTCTCCGGAAATAAAGAAAAAATTGATTTTGTTGTCTTTTCTCTCTTGTCGTAAAAATAAATAAAGATTTTGGTGTCTTCGCATCTGGCTTTGGCTGACGTCACATTGAAGCCGCGTAGATGTGATATTAGCGTCGCGTTTACGTGGGACAAGCTTAGGTGCAAAGCCTTTTGACCGTTAGGTGTTTTTAGCTTATTTTTAGATACAAAATCTTCATCATACCACACTTTTGTTTATTTCCAGATCAAAATGTTGATCAACAACTTCGACCTTCACGTGTCGGCAGTGAAACTAGAAAAACCGATGGTCTTCAGTTCTCAAGTGCAGAGCGTCAGGTTGCCGGGCGCTGATGATGAAATCGCGCTCGGATTCTTAACCTCTATCATTGCATGGACTCCTAATGGGGTGAGCATCAAAATCGGAGCTATATCCGCGAAATACTTAAGTAAAAAACAGAAAGAAAGAAAGAAAAAAAGTTTATAGTGTCATAGTCTATGTCGAAAGATAAATAAGATAATAATTAAATACAAAAAAAAAACTAGTGCGTGACGAAATAAAGAGAGTAGTATGTGACTTTGTGTGTACAGTATGTCTATTCTGTTACAATCTTCCTCAGTGAACACCTAGGTGAAGTAAGCTGTCATCCGACCAGCTGCTTTGTCAATCCCTATAGTATCGGGACGGATGTCAGCTCACTTAACCTATGTGTTCACCAAGGGAGATTGTAACAGTTCTACAGTTCAACTACGTTATTTGTGAAATGAGTCGTTGCAATGTAAAAAACATAAAAGTTCAAACAAAAAGCGACCTTATATATTATTTCAAAGTATTTGTTCCAAAAACTGCCATTTTACGTTATGGGCTAGTCAATTTTTACACTTCAACATGACATATATCAACAGTTATAGCTTAGCTCAATATAACCATGACATAATACATCAATAATACGAAATTTGGATGGTCTTTAAATCTATCAGAAGTATTAAGTCCGAATAGTTAATGGCCGAGAGTAAAGGCTCGTTTTAATACTGGTGATATAAATAATTCTGGTTCAAAGGATTCAACATAATTATGATTATACTCTTCAGTTAAGTATGTTTGAATAGCTCCTTCTTTAATTACCCTATTATTTGGTAGCCTTTTCAATTTAAAATACAAACGTATGAACTTTATTTATTCAGACAAAAGCAAAAGCTCCTTTGCTACTATTATTCAAAGTAATACTCACTCCAATGTCTTTATCAATATCAGAAAAGCCATAAAGATTTCGCCATTAAAATATAGGATCATGAAGTAGATATGAGTCCAAGGTTGTGAGTCCAACCATTTATATTAAAACGTCAGAAAAAAAGGGAAGAAAAAGGTTGGACTGCGTTGAACAATAGCGAAGAAAACGCTAGGCATATGAATTTCCGGCGAACGTAAAATGTGGTGTAGTTTTTCATATTTTACAAAATAAAAATGTATTTTTTGTATGTAAAACTCAGCTCAACTCAACTCAGTTTTTCATTGTGCTAATTAAGGTTTATGGTATGGTCTACCGTGCTGTAGGTCGATTATGTAAAATTCATACAACTCACAACTCGCATCTCACATCGCTATTTACTCTCACTTCACATAAGGTTCAAAATGACCTTGATATGTTTGACACTTTGAATCGGGTTCAAGTGCGAAGTGAGCGTCGAAGTGACGGGGAAATAACCTTACAGAATGCCACTTCTTACGTCTTCTCATACTTTATCTGTCAAAATCTCCCTGTCAATTTACTCCAACTCACTGACACGCTCGCAAGGGTGGCGCTGGTATAAATTCGAATTATGAACCGACTTTTTAGAATGCCAATCAAGAAACTCACAGCGTATTCAGATTCCAAGTTTAGAATGAGGTCTTACAGAATCACACCCCTGATATCCGTCACTCCACGATTCAACGCGTTGAGGACTATATCACTTTTCTTGAAGATCAAGAACAGCGTCAATCGCCATTCTTGCTAGTAGTAGTAGTTGTATGACGGGTTGGTGTCCGCAACTCCACGTCTCAGTGCGTATTTTGCGTACAGGCCATTCTTGCTAATTAAATCTAAAGGCAATCTTATACAAACGAACCAGAAGGCTAATTAACGTAATTGTATGACGGGCCGATGAAGTTTTAGTGCAGTTGCAGTTAAGTTCAAGTTTGAGTGATAAACGGTATTCTTGTAATCTTTGAACTGCGCGTAAGCTACGTGTGAACTGCACGTCAACTGTACGACAACCAAAGTTACTTATGGTGTAGCCACATGAGAGAAAAAATATTACTCACTAAATAATCGAATAGAATGGATTACATTTCAATGAATATGACGTTATTATAATATTAAAATAATACCTTAGTACAGATTTTATTGCTTTTTAACTTTCATTTTGAGACGTACAACGAATAGTAGAATACCGACCTTGTTGCGTTCCGAAGCACGCACCAAAGACGCGCAACAGTAGAATGCCGTTATTGCGCTTGCGTGACGCGAACTTGACGCGAGCGTGTCTGACAGCAGTAGAGAATACGAAAAGCGTTTTTTTTATCGAAACTTAACTGCAACTGCAATGCAATAGCACTTCTTTAGTTACCTGAATTAGCCCATAGGACTTAAGAGGAATGCCGCACCGTTTATTAAGGGGTGAGGTGCCGATACGCAGCGCGAGTACGTATTTCAAGTAATTCTATCTGTTTCATATCGCTTGCTACGAGTGAACTATACAAATACAATATGACCCTGCTCCTCGACCCGTATTGTGCGATAGAGAAAGTTGCAAGTCCAGGAGGCAATTACCTACATTTCCTTTTTGAAATATGGTTTTGGGCGATATCGTTTGTTCTCCCCTAAACCTTCACAAAATTAGAGAATTTTAGTCTCATTTGATTTAGTACACCTTAATCTATATAAGTAATTCAGTATAGTTTAATTTAAAAAAAAAAACGCTCGAGGAAGTTAGTAGAGAAGCCAGTCCTCTTAAACTTAGAAAAAATGTTCTTAAATGACGTGAATTTATTTCAGACGAAATAAATTAATAATCTTTTCTATTCTTTTACAGCACATGCGAATAGTAAACGCCCCAGTGATTGATCCTTCAATATGTGAGAGCGACACAAAGATGCTACCAGGACACTATGTATGCGTTGGAGGTGTTCAGGATCCTAACAGACATTTCTGCAGGGTATGTTGGTTTAGAGTCATCTTCTGCTTCTTATGCGTAAAACTAAATGTAGATAATTTCTTTCGAACGTTACAAAAGTATGTTAGGGGGCAATTCTACTAATTTTTAACGCAGTTTCAATCTGTTAATAACGTCTCAATTTACCTATATTCTGGGTTCCGGACCCACTATATCACTGGCCATACCCCTGGTGATATGGTGGGTCTATAGCTATACCACCGAGAAAAATCGTTTTGGTTAGGTTAGAACTGTGACCATTAAAGCGCGAAGACGTGTGAGTAAAGCGAGCGGTGCCGCGGTAGCGGCCGCCGAGCGCCAGATCCCCTCTATTGTTGGTGAATCATTTGGGAGAGGTTAGGAAAAAAAAAACAAAAAAATGGTGAGTGGTATAGTTTTAGACCCAATTTACCACCAGGGGTAAGGCCAGTGGTATTATGGGTCCGCAATGATATTCTGAAAATTTACATATAAATATTGATCTAGCATAACACATGTCATACTATATTATACTTTTTATCCCGTTTTTGTGTTCCCTTGGATTCATTTAGGACTTTTGCTTAATTATAAAGTCTACGCAGAGGACTTCGCGAACAGAAGCTAGTACTATTATAAACGCGAACGTTTCAGATCATATTTGTTACTCTTTATTGTCAAAACTACTGTTCATACAATAGAATAATACATCCTACTAATCCTACTAATGTTATAAATGCGAAAGTTTGTGAAGATGTTTGGATGTTTGTTACTCAATCACGCGCAAACCGTTGAACAGATTTGCATGAAAATTGGCACATAGATAGACCATTTCCTGAATTAACATATAGGATACTTTTTATCCCGGTAATATGTTCCCTTGGGTTAATCGTTCTTTTTACGCGGGGAAGCCGCGGGCAGAAGCTAGTAGACTATAATATAAAAAAGACATTGTGTAATTTGTAGGCGGTAGCCAGTAAGGTATAATTCGCTTATTTTGATTATATGTACAGTTACAGGCTATTCGCTGAATGAAATAAATAAAGCCCTTTACCCATCTTACAATTAAATGCCAATAGGAAGTTCCGGCGACATTAAGAAACAATTTAACGGGAATCGAAACAATCTCAACTTCGCCAAAAGTAAACAAAGAATTTGAACATCAAACAGTAATTATTAAGAAAGGTTGGAAACTGGGTCACCTTAGAATTCAGGAAAATCGATACTTAAGGAACACTCTTAATCGAAAATTAATGTTTTCACCAAGTTAATCTTAATCGGATTAATGGCTTTCTAAACTAGATGTTCTGGTAGGAATTAGCTTTAGGAAACTTCATCATTGAAGGTTGGTACTTACAAGTAGAAGTTTTAGCGTAGCTGCACATTCAAAGTTTTGAATTAAATGTCTACCTACAAATGGTCTACAATTACCTTTAGTATTTAAGAGGGACGAGGGTATTTAAGACGTCATTGTACTCATAAATGCGTGCAACTATCACTATGTCACCAACTTTGAAAGTTGAAATATATAAAAACAGCTGTTCCTATTCCTTGAGAATAATGCCTCCTTAATATATTAGGGTCTCTTTACCTATGAAATTGCCGTTCGTGTGTCGTCTCCATATTGATGAAAAAGATACAAATGTAGTGAAAACGCCTGGAAATTGAAATTGCGATAATTAGGTATCATGAATTGGTGATTATTCGCATAACTTTAGCACAATATTGCGATTTATCTCTTTTCATTTTTGAGAACATATTTTGCACTACCCACTTCTGGCCACTTATAAAAACAAAACTTCTCAAAGATTTTGAACAGGGGTCACTTAACCCAACCATTAGAAAGATTTATTCTTCGGAGAGTGCCTAGAGTTTTTCAATTCCCTGTTCAAAAGCCCTTTCAGTACTGATTTGTTAGGGTTCCGTACTCAAAGGGTACCAACGGGACCCTATTACTAAGGCTCCACTGTCTGTCTGTCCATCCGTCTGCCACAGGGCTGTATCTTTTGAACCGTAATATATTCCTACCTATTACGTACGTATTCTATATTCACTATAACAACAACAAAAAAAAATAAAGTCAAAGGGAACCACAATCAAAGTCACTAAGTGCTAAGGCGTTTAAATCACATTGAAACATATTGGTTAATATTGTAAGGTGGTACGGAACCCTTCGTGTACGAGTCCGACTCACACTTGACCGGTTTTTTCTTCCTTTTGTTAAAGATGAAAGTGTCTCCTCCAAACTCTTCCACCTCATTGGTCCATTTAATCTTACCTAATAAAAGGAATTCGAAAGCCTATTTATTTTACTCAATGCCGGGGTTAGGACCGATAAATTTTACCATAAGGAACCCTCCGTCAAGAGGCTCCGTCAAGGGATATCACGTTATTTTTTATCCTGCGCTTGAATTTCGTTCCCATGGGGTAAAGGGTGAATTATGATGGCTTTTTTATCGATCAATCGCTTGGCGGGCTGAAAAATTTATCAAGAAACGTTGAGAAAACTACTAGGACAGCAGACGGTTGAAGAATTTGAAAAATACCTTATCTTTTCAGATAGACCGTTGGTTATTTCTAGTTTTAATTAAATTTAAACCTAATTCTTAAACTATTAAAAGTGCGTTTCAATTCCATTTAGCTGGTGCTGCAAAATGATGTCCGATTAGCTTCTGCCTGCCACTTCATCATCTTAGATTCAGAATTAAGCTAAAGGTCTAATTTATCCTATGAGAACACAAAAACGATATAATATCCTATAAGTTAAGCTAGATCAATATCTATATGTGTGGAAAATTTCAGCTAATTCCATTCAGCCGTTTAGAGAGGCGAAACAAACATCCAGCTAACCTCAAAAACTTTCGCATTAAGCTGACGGTTACCATATAGCTTCATTTAAATAGCAAAGTTGTTCTTTGTTTGTCTATTCTGTCCCACTCCTTGGCAATGGCAGACAGGCTTTTGTCAGAAGTGGAACAAATGATGTTTACTATCTTATGATTATTATTAATCTCTTGTCGAATCATTGGCTCCTAGTACAAAGGGACTCGTCAAACCGACAATATCGCATTTCCCTCAGATTGTGACTACGTAAATAACTGCATGTTTTATCTCCATTTGTTTTTATTCTTCGTCACAATGACATTTATAAATGATCTCGTAAAACAATGTAACGGTACGATCCAGATGATTTATGTGTTTGTGCTTCCGTGCGTATATCGAGTTCGTTTAATTTTATTGTGGCTATTAACACCATACGTAATGATGTTTACTTTGCAGTTATTGCTTTGTTATATTTGGAACGGGTGTAAAATTTACTAAAGTATCGTTTCACTCTTCTCCATAGAGACCTACCTACGTTTTCTAATGAGCAACTAGCTTCAACTTTCTGACTAACTGACCGACTCCTTGACAATTCATAGGTGCCTGTAAATGGTTTAATTGAAATAAATAGGTTGACTTTAACATACATTTCTATTGCAGAAAGACAATGGTGGCGCAGTGATTCAAAACAATACACTAATAGCGGTATCCGCCTTCATCAACGTGTGCGCTCTCTACTCCAAGACACATGCCTTCCCCAAAATTGCCAATTTCGTCATGTGGATCGACACAGTTATTTGGGACGAAGACATCAGACCGTCGACCGAGGAGCCAGCCACCACTTCTGAAAAACCACCTCCAAATGCAACTGAAGGAGAATCTCAAACCAGAGGCTATTACGGGAATTTGGGAAAATACATGTTAACATTACCATTCGACCCTATAAATGTACCAATTGAACCAGCGGAAAATAATTCTGTTTTGCCAGGAATGAGTCTGTATGAGTCTTACTTACAGAGTATGGCTAGGGCGAAGACTTCCACCATTGCCTCAGCCACCGTTGAACCGACGGCGGCAACCAACAAGTCTAATAACAAACCCAGGATGATTTCTCAATATATGTACGCACGAATGCCTCCGAAATACGACCGGTATGATATCCATTACCATTGGAATTCGTTTTTAATGTAGATAATTTATTTGTAGGTTATAGTTACAGTACTTCTTCTTTACTAATATGGTAAAAAAGTAAAGCATGTTTGTTTTATGTTTGTAGGAATCTTCCTACTACATTGAAAGTATTCGATTCATAATATTATGATTCGATTAAAAAAACATCTTCCACTGATACAAAGCTACATTATTGTCGAATACCAAATTCATAGACTTCCATGAGAACAAAGGCGCGGGCAGAAGCTAGTCGTAAATAATATACGTCTAGTTTTAAATAACGTTCAGCTTCGTAGCTCTTTCTGGAGTACCATGTGTCATATTTTAGTCCGGGTACTGTACTATGAACAGCAACATTGCAACACTCCACACATTTTATGCTATTGACATTTGTAATTTAATTATTTTTCATTGACATATTTTGTAATTTGATTATTTTTCATTGATGTTAACTGTAATTTGATATGTAGACAATTTTTCATTTAACACATTTTTTTTAAATTGGAATTTAATTATTTTGTTCGTTGCCGAATTTCGATTTCCAAGAACTATTGTGTACTATTATGTTGCCAGCATTAAATTTCCCGCAACACAAAAACATTTGTTGGAAGAATGTTCCGCAACTTTTTTTGCAATGTAAACGAGGCTTAAACTGCATTACATTATTAATTTGTTTTTATTTTTTTTTAGGGTCTGGTATTGAGGTGCAAAAGGACCAAAGGAATAAATATGCATGGTTTAAAAATAGAAGACAGCACTCTGAATCCCCGCCATTACGGAAGTAACTATAGTGCATCAACTTAAAAACTGATATGAATATTATTATTTTGTAGTTTAAATGTGTACTATTATTGTAAATAAATAAATTTAAATAAATAAAAATAGACTCTAATTGTAAGTACGTATATTTTTGTTTTTATTACTTTTGGTCCCCATAAAAATGTCGAGGACGTTGTAAAAAACTTGTTCCCACTTTGATAAATAAATTGTTACTACGCAATGACTCGTCTCGTGTTCAACTTCAGTCTAGCCATAAAGTTTGCATGGGGCTGTACTTGATCAGCAAAAGCATGAACTGCTGCTGTCAATAACGAAATGTTAGTGAACACACACCATACCACCTTTTAACAAATGATTTTCTAATACTTCTGCAAGATGATACTCAATGTTTGTATGAGGCTGTATACGAGTAGATCCACTATTGCATGAACAGAGTTATATCATTAACGAAATGTCAGTGAACACTACACCACACCTCCTTCTAGCTAATGAATCCCTAATAGGTACTTCTGCAAGAAGAAAATCAATGTTTTCATTGGGCTGTATAGATCAGCAAAAGCATGAACATCTAGTAGTTGTCACTAACGAAATGTCACTAAACACTTCACACAACACCACATAACTAATAATTTCCTAAAACGTCTGCAAGATGAAACTTCATAGATCAATCTCTATCCTCATGGGATTGCAGCAATTTCCACATATTTTTTTGGCTCTGGATCAATATTTAATATCGCAGATGTTTATTTGACCTCGCTCCCAGGAGTCCTAGGTGTACAGCTCTCATTATGTCAGAGAATAGCGAACCTGCGGCTTTGCTTGCCAAAAATGACATTTCAGTACGTTTATTTTAGGGAAAATATGTTTAAAACAGCCATAATTAATATTAAAAATAAAAACTTTATAAAATAAATAAAAGCCACTGTGAATAGACGGCATGATAATTATGTGGATAATCCTCACATTCTCTGTTTTCCTAGTACCTCTAGACTACATAAGAATACTACACACGGCCGGTCGATGTCGGTTTTTTTACCCCACTATTTAAATAGACTCTCATTTTGGCGGAGACAGTGAACTACCCATGCAACGTCCACTGCGACATGATTTCCTAGTACATGAAGGTAGCGCCGTGTGGTGCCGGTCGCGAATAGCCACCCACCAAGCATGGCGATTACGGCTGAACCCACACTTGGGGCAGACCTATGCCCAGCAGTGGGCGTCTAAAGGTTGACATGATGATGATGATGATAAAGGTAGCGAGAAGTTATTACCATTTCCATCCACAGAGATCAAACAAACTAATTTTTGTATAGTATACAAAGCGTCCCACGGATATGCCACATGGAGGGAAAGTACCTTGAATATTGTAGATGGAACATTTTACTGAAAGAAGACATTATTTGAATTTAAAAAAACAATTTAAACTGCATTCGTAGATATTTAAATAATTACATGGTTGAACCACTGAGTTATTACTACAACGTATAGAGAAGACGCCACTCATCACTACTGTGTTCCATTCAAGTGCAGGGTCTCCAGATTGGGGGTTTTTTTCCCCATTTTGGGGAAAAATAAAAATTTTGGGGAACGTTTGGGGAAATGAAATCTGTGGGGAAAATTCTGGGGAACACATTATTTCTTGGCGTAAGTGTAGGGAAAAGCTGAAACAGACTACTAATTCAGATGTTCCATAGATTAAAAATATAATATAAATATAAGTTCGTAAGCATTTTGTGTCTACCGTATTCTAATGCGAGTGTTGAGAGAGCTTTCTCACTTTCTCAGTAATTAATTTAGTAAAAAAAAACTCCGAATTAAAATGTTAACTACAACAGCTGATCACATTATTCGGCTCCGGCACAACCTTCAAAATGGTGGATGCGTTTTACTGCCTACAAAAAATGTGCAAAAGAAAATTAAATCGGAAGAAGTATACCTACAAGATAACAAATAATGTAGACAGCGAAGAAGTTCAAGTATTATGGGATATAATGAATGTAGCTTGCCAAATTAATAATAAAGTATAAGGACAATTCATTTTATCGTGATTTTGTTGTTTCTAGGTGCAAAATTAATTTGGGGGAAAATTGTACCAAATAGTATCTTTTTGGGGAAAAATAAAATCAGCTCTGGGGAAATTTCACATTCATGACCTGGAGACCCTGTTCAAGTGCGGCCCGCGGGCTGCACTTCACTTAGTTGCTTGCTAGCTCTTGAGCACCAAAGTCTTGTTTGTTTTAAAACGTGATAACTCATTAAATAATATGCCATCGTGTGTGTTACGATATTCCACTAATAATTCAAGCAATACGGGCAAGTGCAAAGGAATAACTTTCCATCGGTTAGTAACTAGACAAATATTTTAAAACTTAATTCGAGCAAAATATTTAGCGGACGCCATGTTGCGTCATTTGTCATAGACTAAAAGTTAAAGACGTGACATTGTGTGTGTACTGTACTAAGTGAATGTAGAATTAGCTGACATTTCATTTTATACAGGAAAATAGTAATTTTACACATATTTAAAATATAACAGATTGTGGTTATCTAATGAAAAAAGATAAAACATGAAAGATGAAAAACCATTATTGAATTTTATTAGAGATAATTTGATACATTTTGTTTATTCAAGGTTTCCACGTCTGGGCCGTAAAGATAGGGAAAAATGGATTTGTATAAAAACTTAGGGTAAAATTTTAAAGGAATGAGACCTCACTTTTTACAAATTTTACCTTAAGTTTTACCAGTTAATATGAAAATGTATGATGAAATTGTATTGTTTGTTGATTGTTCCGCAGAGTAAATCCAGTATAGGTATCTAAAATAAATATTATAATTAAAATAATCTGTCTAGTAACCTCTTTCAATTTATTTTACTATTTTACCGTCGGTACCCAATTAAATATAAACAAAGTCAGAATAAAAACAAAGTGTCGTTTCTATGACGGTGACATCGCATCTTTGACTCCTTAGCTCCGCCCTCGCGCGCCCCGCACTGCCGTACTTGGTGCACTGATGTTTGTTCGCGGCGTCTATTCTATACGTAGTAATATTAGTTCAATGGGTTGAACCGGGAATCGAATCCTGAACCGGGAATCGAATCCGTTACACGAGAAAAATAATCATTCTGTAGTTTTATTATACCGATCGAAAGGCTTTATCATAAGGATTATTTTTTGCTAAGTAACATAGTGTCAGAAATAAAAGGAAGACCATGAATTTTACCATTTGGGGGTCCCCTCCCCGACCCTTGATCGTGCCAGCCCGTGCCGCTGAGCCTGTAGTTTTAAATTCGTCCCTAAATAATGGAAATCCGATCCAGCCTGTCCCTTTGCTGTCCTCTTCCAGCGACGCCCTAAGCCGAGGCTCGTACCCCACAGGGGGTGCCCTTAGCGTGTAAGCTATTTTGCCCTGGCTGGAGGCCCTAAAAATAATATTTTTTAAGGCACCACAGGAAAGTCCGGTTAAGCAGCCGACAACCTCCTAGGTTGACCTGCGAGATGCCAATCCGAAAAAAAAAAAAATTAACATTTGATGTGAAATTTTGTTCAGAAATATGAAAAGCTGACATTGCCGTAAGGACAATGACAAGGGACTCATTTTGAGCATTTGATAAATTGATTAATTTTGTATTATAAATGTTAAAATTCATGGTCTTATCCTTAATTAAGTTTAATCCTTATGATGAAGCCTTTCGATCGGTATGATAAAGCTACAGGGTGATTATTTTTCGTCGTGTCGTGTAACGGGTTCGATTCCCGGTTCGACCATGTAATTATTTGAATATCTATGCATGCAGTTTAAATTGTTTTTTAAATTCAAATAAAGTCTACTTTCAGTAAAATGTTTCATCAGCAATATTCAAGGTACTTTCCCTCCATGTGGCATATCCGTGGGACGCCCTGTATATAACTCCTAAATATATAGGTATTGTTTTTATTGACAACAAAATAACTCTAATAATCAATTACAGTAAAAATCAAGGTCGCTACAAAGAGACCCTTATTGTGAACAATTTTGTTATCGGCCATTAAAAACGAATAAAAGAAAATGATAGGAATTATTTCAGAAAATCGATACGATAGGCGTACCTACTCAACTTTTTGTTCATTACTTATCTTACTTTTTACAAAAGAATCCCTAGAGAACCATTTATATGGATGAAACTAGCTTATGCCCGCGACTTCATTCTTTGTGTATTTTCTAACAGATACCTATTTTTTTTTAAATACAATTTAGCCTATCAGTCAGGGATAACGAGTTACCTATGAATGAGCTAAAGCATTTGCAGAATCGGTTTAGGCAGTTCGAAGATATTAAGCGTGTTCAAACCAGCTCATCAGCTTCATACAATTTTTATTTATGGAATTAGAACTATATCTACTCTTAAAAGTATCATATATATAGGTACTGTCGATTTGAAAATACTGTTTCAAAATCAATAATGAAACCGCTATAAAACTTTTTTAAGAATTTCTGAGTTAGCTTTCAATGTGTAAATATTAAAAGCAACTCAACTTGTCTTGCGCAAGTTTAAACTTGCACAAGTCAGTTCGACGCCCCTGTGCAAAAAAATGGCTCACATTATAGCTTAAACACACACACGTTAATGCAAACCTGCAAATTGTTGTGCAATTAATACGTGTATTATAACATGGTATTTTAATAACCCATTTTTCTACCCGTCTTAGCTAAATTTTGAACTTACAACGAAGTGACGAAAGTAACTTCAAAAAGAAAACAAAAGTGTCCCTTATCTTTTAATCCTGCCACATAGGTAAGTACCTACATAGCGACAAAACAATATGTATTTAGTACCCAGATAATGCTAACCTCATTTACATTTGGTACAACGCGTCGCTGCACTATTGGCCACAGTCCAAATGCTGTGTACAAATGCTTAAATTCGACAATTAAAATAAACAGTAAACAACATAGCTAGTATTTCAGTGATATTCGTATTAGTTCTGATCTCCTGGTAATGTTTGTTATTAACTATGTTCAAAATGAAAGCCATAATTATTAGCTATTAAGTAGCCCGAGAATTTGTGTAGTTGACACAATTAACCAGCAGTGCTATTCTAATAGTAACAATCTCCCTCGGTGAACACCTAAGTGAAGTGAGCTGTCAATGCTGTAATCCGTCCCGATCACGAAGTAAGTATAACGTCAGCCCGATACTAGAGATTGACAAAGCAAACGGACGGATGACAGCTCACTTCACCTAGGTGTTCACAAAGGGAGAATGTAATAGCACTGCACGTAAAACACTGCAGGCACTGCAGGTTATTTGTGTATGCGAGTTTATATGTTTGCAAATGCACCCACCACGATACAGGAAAAATTCTAGTGTGGGTCACCAATACGTTGTTCCTAGACACAACTTCTTTAAAATAGCACTTTTTAGTCCTGAAATCGCGATTAATTTTCAATGGGTACTACTAAGTACCAAGTACAATATATTAACTTCATATAAATTTAACCCACTCTACCGAAGTGCCTAAAGTACAACATTTTATGTTCCAAAACAAATATCTACTCATCAGTATAATTCCTACGTTTTGTACTTATATTCTTTTTGCTTACCGAAATGGATGACTGCTCACCATATATTGTTTTACTGAAACAGTAACATTATACTTACCGAAAATTACAGTTCTAAGAGTTTTTTTTGCTAGCCGTTGCTGTCCCACTCCTGGGCAAAGACCAGCCCCCATTCCCTCCATTTCTCTCGATGTTGTGCCTCATCCCGCCAATTCGCGAGGAAGCCATCCAAGGCGTCCCGCCACCTTCTCCTAGGTGTACCACGATCCCGCCTGACAGTGTCAGGGCTCCAAATAGTTTTAGTGTAATCAAATCCATAATTCAAAAATAATGGCAAATCATTATAATTATGAAACTACTTTCAATCAGCTCCATTGGGGCACAACTAATATTGACTAAATTTGCGCAAGGGCGAGTGCCCCGAGCTCGGAACTAGGGGTACCACGACTCAGACAGGTTAGGTTAGGTTCTGTAAATTGTTTCTGTTCTTATCTGATTCTTTAAATTCTTTCCCCAATAGGAAGTTACGTTATACCTGAGTGCTATAGGCAATATTTATTATGAAAATAGGGACCCCTAAAAAAAATTGATTGCCTGTAAAGTCGGTTTACGGATGATAGTTTTACGTGATAACGTCATTAAGAAACATAATGGTTAACATATATAAGCAAATAATGGCTTCAGTCGAGGTGGGCGTAGCTTATTGCTTGGGCCAATCGTGCCTCTCTATCGCTTGTTCCGCGCTCTTGCTTACACGCTCAGGCTAGGCGGAACGTGACACATTTTCGTGCGTGCAACCGGTGTTCGTCGATTTATAAGACGTTATCACGTCAAAAACCCGGGGCGAAATCGTAGGCAAAAGCTAGTTAATAACTAAGGAGAGGTGGTCTCAACAACCAAGGCGGTAGGTTAGATTTACAATATCGACGAGGCATTAAGCCTTTTCGATATTCGTGTTGACCCAATTGAATCAACATTAATCCTTCAGGGTTAATGTTGATTTTGTTCAGACATTGTGGTCACTGGCGACTGCTGTGTATGGTCCTGGCTGGTCGGGCAAAAGGTGTTATCGGGTTTTTTCATTAGGAATGTCTCAGTAGAAGCCCGGAGTTTGGAAGTTGGTGGTATAATACCCCTTGCCTCGGAAAACACATTAAGCCGTTTGGTCCTGACACACCCGCGACACTTCATGGAAACGAAACGATATAATTGCCTACACTACTACTAAAATAATAGACTGTACAGATACGTGCGTGTGTGTGCGTGTCTACGCGCCGCTCGAACAAAAACGCAGTTCCCAGAGCAGTCGTTCGACGCGGGGAGAGGTGAGGAACGGTTTCAGAGGGAGGCGGAGCGTGTCGCTACTGTACGGTAGTACTAATATTTATACTGTGGTCCTGCGCCTGATCCCTCTCCAGTTGTGGCGGATTGCCATCCCATCGAACTATGAGAATGAGGGGAAAGGGAGATTATGAGAGTGAGAAAAGAGGGAGCACTTGTGCTCCATAATATCTCCTGCGTACTTACTTGGTTAGTCTAGATTGAGAGTGACCGCTGTGACCAAAATTCGGCCGGAGTTTTTTTTGAAGTAATACTTCTTCACGCACGCTTGACTTAGGGAGTAAGCTGGTGAATGCGTGACGAGAGCGTTAGTATAAGTATGATTGGGATGAGGCGAAGGGAAGTTGAGAGGGAGATATAAGTTAGTGAAGATAGAAAGAGAGAGTTACGCTTCGTACATTACTGTAGGGGCAAGAGAGAGAGAGGTGCGTGCATACATTTTCTTTGTCTCTTTCTCTCATAGCCATTTGCAAACGGATACATACATACATATTATACATATAGAGCTAAAGAAGTTTTACTTCAGTCGTGTGGTCTAAAGCACACTCGTATTTTTTTTTATTACTACTTGTAAGTGGCGAAAAGTAATCAAAAAGTCTAAAGTACTTAGTGCTAAAATCGCCATACCTAGACCAATCTACTTATAACTTCAGTAGGCCAGATAATTTCATTACAAAGTTTTTATCGCACGAAAACATTTGCGCCAAAATAACATGATAACAGAGACCAAATAACTATAACAACGCAGTGTGTATTTAATATTACAGCCAGCCAAAAGGTCAAAATATTTCCACAAACATGTTTACTTTATTAGCAGTGGCTATCAATTATTCACGAATCGACTCGGTAATGGACATATTAATAAAGGACTCCGTTTGAACCCTGACAGGTCAACGAATTAGGTTAATGTTTAGTTCGTCATTATTCATTGTTGGCTCTTTAGAATTCATGTTTGCTTGGTAGGTGACTTGAAAAACTTACCTTCCATACTGCGGACTTGTTCAAACTTACCTAATTATTTATGTAAAGAAAGTAAAACAAAAATACTTAAAGCATTTTGGAGTCAATTATTTGTTTGAAAAGTAATATCAACTAGAAAGTTCGGAAGTTGGTAACAATTTTTATAATTAACACTTTTCTTTCACTTGACCTTTTCCTATTCAAATTGTCGTTTACAACAAGGAAACAGTTTCTCCATTAATATTTTTCCTCGAAACAAAATAATAATTGAAAATGTCAACGGCTATGATGCGGAAACTCGTTTTAAATTATTATTTTATCATGAAAATTCTTTGGCAAAAAAAAACTGTGATTGTTATAAGGAAGGACTTTTAAGACTTTCTGGTGTTAAATCGATCAAAAGAGCTGATGACGATACCAGGTCACCATAAGATAGTAAGGTGTATCCGTGTAAGGTATTAACGCGTTCTATGAAGGTACATAATTATTTCCCACTGTATTGATTAACTTACATGTAGACATAAACTATAGCTATATAATATTGAATAGTGATTAATGAACCATTAGCGGAACTGAGGGTCTAGCTTGAACGCGTGGAGTAGGTAGACGTAAGGTAAATTCGATTGATTTTAGAATTTTAAAAAACCTGCTTCGTATATAATAGTTATACATTCAGTTTGTAGACTTTATATAACTTTGCATTAATAATATCACTACATCTTATAAATTAAAGCTGAGTTTGAGGAACTACTAGTCCGATTCTGTAAATTCTTCCTTGACAGCTATAATTATTTAAAAAAAATAGACTGTAAAAGAAACACGCGGACTCCAAATTGCTAAAGTAAAGTCGTATTTCCAATTGGAAAATCGACTTGAATCGAGTACTTCCGAAATTAACTAAACAAAACAAAAACCAACACATTTTCCCCAACTCTTCGATTAAAACACCGATACGATACATGTTCGAAGTTACACCATACGTCACAAATTCTAGCATACGTCACAACTTCGCGAGTGTATTTATCACAAACTTTCCCGCCGAGATGACGTGACGAAACGGAAAATATACCGCTTATTTACGAGAAAGTAAAGTTATTTGCTAATCTGGTCGAAAACAAATGAAGAACAGGCTTATTAATGAAAGTCCTGGAGGGCAGTTGAAGGTTACAAAAATTTTGATTATTATAAAGCTAAGGATCAAATCTAAGTGTATTTAAATTAAAAAGAAGAAAAACTATACGTCCGTAGCTCATAATACAACGCATGATGAACACAAATATTGGGAATCAATTCGCAACCTTTTGGAAAGGGCAAGTAGTACAATTATTTTCTTGTAAGTTTTGACATTCATAAATGATGTAATTGTAATAAATGTAGGATCGTGAGAGGCCTTTGAGAAATTATCAGGTTGGTTGAAATCTTACATTCAAAATAGTAGAAAATTCAGTGGCAGCTTCGCTCCTTATTAAAACATACTAGGGACTAGTTTTGAAGTTACCATCACCAAACCAACTCACCCTGTAGCCCTAGTCACTTATGCTGGGCATAGTTGTTTACATTAATTAGTACCTTCACCGTACGCAAAATAGGCGCCACAGTAAAGATATCTAACAGTATTGTGACTCGGTCCTGTCCTTGAAATAATTACCTACAGGCGCGCAGTACCTTAACCACAGATTAACTAATAGTTCCTTTGGAACAGACAGTTCACTCCATAGAAAAAGATAGATACCTAACGCTATAACTGCCTACAAAAATATTACAGCCGTTAGTGCGCGCTAAAATATACCTTACGCACACGCTCGAGTGTATCTACTACGTTGTCTGACGTGGTGTCGGGCGAACACCTGCGTCAAATTACGCAACGCTAGGGCTGTCTATGTTATGAAATGATTACACAAAAGAATAGGTGAATATAAAACAGTTTTTACATTTTAAAATATATATATCTATTCAAAATCACAAATGCCTTACTTTAACCCGCCCCCGCCTGAACTTTTTACCCTCCCGTAAATTTCGATTATTAAATCTAATCGTCGCAAATATTCTAAATCTAACAAATAACTTTAACAAGTACTCCTTAGGAAAACATGTACATAAATCTGTAAATTTCACTTTTCAATAGGTACTACTACCTACTTATAATTACGTACTATAACAAAACTTTCTTCTTAACATTACACAAACTTTCCTCCTCCTTAGGTAATGAAAAAAAGGATAAACTTTTGTTGGTTGTTTTATTTCGACAGCCGTCTTCACTGCAATTTGCACGACTACCCATTATTAAAGCTGCGGTCGCAGTATCGTACGGAACTATTAATTAAACTGTATCGGAAAAAAAGCGAGCGCGTGGCATCCCGACTGGATTTTGGACGTTCGAACGCAAGCGAGCCGTAGGTACTTAAGCGCGTGACCTTAAACGAGTGACAATACTGTTAGATATCTTTACTGTGCCTTAACATGCGATAGGGTTGCCCCGCGTACAGTGTTTTAATTTCTTCCTAGTGTGGCTTTTATTTTCTTTCTAGTTTTGTGATTGTAAATTTGTAGTGTTTTATTTTCTTTTTAGTTTTGTGATTGCAAATATAGGTATATATTATAGTCTCATAGAAGAACGTAATCCTTTGTTACAACCACGGATCAGGAAAAACATAATTTAATTGTAATTACATACGTAAAACATTATTCTTTTCGAAGTTCAATTCTAAGATTAAGATGTTCAAAGTTTTGAATTTGTTAAGACTTGAAATACTTGAAAGAAGCCTTGTATAACATTATTCTTGTTTTATATTTAAACGCTTGAGCCTCTTTCAAACTTTGTTTTCGAAATTAGAGGCTTCAAAGTTAGGCCTAAATGTTTGGAAATAGGTTAGTGTTTTGTACAATACAGCTAAATGTACATGCTTGAATAGGAATAAATTAACCTCCGGATATACTAATGTGCCAATAAAGTACCGGGAATTATTCAATAAAAAAAATGTATGAAATATCTAAATTTATTGTATCGCCTTCAAAGTAGGTCCATTCCGTAATAATACAGTAACGCCAACGAATAACCCAATAATCAAATCATTTATTAGAACGTATTTTTTGGAATTGACTTCAGTAGTTGCCGCGAATTTTCAAAAAAAATTTAGACAATCCCTTTAAATGAGCTTTTTATATACTCGCTTTTAAATACACACACTCGCGTACACACACACATACCACTTACACACTTAAAATATCACTCACACATACACACACACACGCGCACGCATTCAATTTTAAACATTGTTGTTACTACAACAATGTTTAAAATAAATATGTAAACAAAAAATGAATATACAAATGTATTAAATGAAAATAATTGAATAGTTTATTGTAACCACTTGTAAGGAACAGGGACTGTTGTTTCTTAATACAGGTTATTCAATAACTTAGCTAAGAAAGCAGAACTTCACCCACCAGATTGTGATTGACATGGTTCAAATGTGTAACTTTGTGTATGCTGCATATACTACAATATCTTTTTTTATGAAATAAATTATTATTATTATTAAATGATTAATTCTCGGTACTTTCTTGACAGAATGTAAAGCCTAGCCAATTAGTCAAATTAGTAGAAGAGGTCTTGGTGACTGAGCTAATCCGGGGTGGTACTACCCCCATTGCTAATTCTACCGCAAAACAGCGTTGTTCTGTTCCGGTTTGAAGGGTATGAGTGACGGTTTACAGGCACATGAGACGTTCCTTTGATACTATTGGCCTAGTTCTGTTCTGTCACCTGCTTGATTTGGAGGGAGGAGGGATTTGGGGCTTTTTTTAACAGACTTCAAAAAAGAGGAGGTTATCAATTCGGATGTTTGTATTTTTTTTATGTATGTTCGGGCATAACTCCTTCATATATAGACGGATTTGCAAAATTCTTTTTTGTTCGAAAGGGGTTTATGCCGAAATGGTCCCATATAAATTTTATCGAAATTGATTCAGCGCTTTTTGAAAAAATCAACAAAATCCCAAAAAAGGGACTAAGCTGACATTTTAGTTTCCTCAATCTTTGGAGGTCTTTCAATCTCTGTTTTAACTATGTCGCCGTTTCTTAATGGATTTGGATGTTAAGGCGATACTAAAAAGCGGAAAATAGAAACCTTTAAAAAAAAAACCGCCTTCAAAAACTAAAACTAAACAAAAAGTGGTAAATAACTTTTGCACAGAACACACATTACTTACTTATTTACTTATATAGGGCCATTTCGGAATAAACCCCTTTCGAACAAAAAACGAATTTTGCAAATCCGTCTATATATGACGGAGTTATGCCCGAACGTACATAAAAAAAAAACAAACATCCGAATTGATAACCTCCTCCTTTTTAAAGTCGGTTAAAAACACTATTCACTTCAATATTTAAGATTTTATTTGATCCCAATTTAGACCAACTAAACTCCATTTACAATAGCATTAGACAAAAGTTAAAAAAAGGTTACTTTTAATGCACACTTTGTAACAAAAGTACAATAAACATGTTTGCAGTTACGATAGACGCCAAATGACAATGCCAGATCCTGCCCCACCCATGTACAGAAAAGTAAATTAATGAAAATAATTGTAATGAATATAGAACCTTTCTATAGTAAATTGTTTTTCTTTAGAACTTGCGGATTACGAAATACCTACTCACAAAATACAAACTCATTTTACCTAAAATACAGTTTAACCTATAATCAATGTCATTATTGTTTTTAGATTTAAACGGAAACCGCAAGTTCTACAGTCACTAAGACTAATATTTAGTTATCAGCAATAAATATACAGTAAGATGCTACATATTGCACATGAATTTTATTGAGTGGGGCAAAGTTCTATAGAGTTTCTGGCATCGTCTTTTATTATAATCAATTTTTACAGTAGCTGTCGCACTTAATTGTAACCATTTTAATATTTATCTATTACAATTATGCGGCTTTCATTTAGCTGTATTATTTAATTCCAATTTATACGGTGTCAATACTAAAAACCTAAAAGAAGCAGGGATGAACAATACTATGGGAACGTGATTCGTTTCACTATAACTCTACCAAAGGACCATGCGTCAAATTGGGCTCATTGTCCAACACAGTTTTGTATATGCCATTGTCCTTTACAATGGCATATGAGTTGTTCGAACTTACTAGTTACTTTCTCTAGTACGAATTTATGGTACCTACGGAAAAATGTTCATAGCTAACTAACCCCATCTATACAAAAATAAGTTTATATCTTTATATTTATTGAAGTACAAGTACATTCAAAGTAATTTCACTCTGTTGGTGAGTGAGCCCAGGCTTTATACGTGTTTGCCCGTGGTCCTTTAAAATGTTACCTAATTTAAAAAAGTATATTATTTTGTTTATATTATCATACGTCCATATTTAGTACTATCTTAGATCTATTTATCAAATGTATGTTAAAAAAACACTTAATTAATATTAATTTAACTTATCTTTGGCTTTCTACTAGCCTCTTTTTCTAATGCAGAATAAATTATAAACGGAATTTAGGTACATAAAAACTCTCTCTACTAGAGAGTTATTATTATTCTTATTCCGTGTGTGTTGTGGTGATGTGACAAGATACGATAATATCAAGTATAAAAAGGGTAGAAGTCGTTCAAGCCAGATAGTAGCAATAAATTGCAATCACCAAATAAGTAAAAGTGACTTGGCATTCTTTTATTGAATCAGTGGAGTGCCATAATTTTGCTTTGAATGGTGTAGAAGAAGTATATTTCTTTTTTTTTTTTTATCAGACACATATAGAGAGTGAGAGGTACATGACTCATTCACATAGGGCCAGATTTCCTAACGTCATGTTATTTTTTTCTGGTGGAACGTAAATACCATTAACATCGACGTTTAATTATTGTCCGATTATAAAAAGTTTCGCGAAATTGGCCCTTAATCCTTAAATTCTTTAATTTGTCTGATCTTTGTGCATTCTGCGTGATCCTTAATGCTAAGAACTCACGATGCGGTTCTCGCCCGCGCCCACGCCCGCAGCGGGAGCCGCAAACAACCGCGCGGTGACGGACACTGCGGGCGTTAACCGCGTCGTGAAATGTGCTTTGATTTTTTACATATATATCTGCATTCCACAGAACCTGCAGGCCGGCAAACGCAGGCGGGCGCGGGCGAAAACCGCATCGTGAGTTCTTAGCCTAAGATCTCTATAAATTATTATCATATTACATTTTTAACCGTGAAAATCTACCTGTTGGTTTTACAATAAATAACAATTATTATTATACTGTACTGTCTGTACTGTCCTGTACTGTCCCATTGCAGGGCAAAGGCCTCTCTACATGCCTTCCATTGGTTTCGACTTTAAATAAATAATAATCCATACTTCTATACTAATATTATAATTGCGAAAGTAACTCTGTCTTTTACGCTTTTACCATGAAACGGCGGCACGGATTTTGATGAAATTTGGCATGAAGATAGCTTGCACCCTGGGAAAAGACATAGGCATAAGACTTTTTTATCTGCGACTTCGTCTGCATCCACGATAACCGACATTCACGCGAACGAGGTCGCGGGCAATAGCTAGTATTAAATAATTATTTTGTATGTCTTTGTGTGGCAAACCAGCAGACGACCCACCTAATGTTAAAAGATCACTGCTGCCTATAGACTTTTGCAATATCACATAATCAGCAAAGCATTTGCAAAGATCCTGAGCTTTGCAAATGCTTTGCCATTTCAAAAACAAAGTTGAAATGTCTCATGCGCCTGTGTACAGTACACAGCAATGCTGCTTTGAAGCAGAAACAGGTATGGTGGTAGTAATTCTACTACTAATTTATTCATACATCTTAAGCAAATGAGATTAATTAAAACACAAATTAAATTTACATAATCTTCTTTTTCCCTCATTATCAAGAGCCAGATACTCCTATTACATAAAACCATCTATTTACCCAATTTACATAATTAAAGGTGATTGGCATAATCACCAAACGAGTCACGATTCTCGGTGCTAATCAACTCAAGCCATGTACAAGGAAGGCAAAGATGAACTGTAAAAATGCCCTGAATTTAATTTCGATCGGAATTCCGGATCTATTTCGAATCCGGATTTAAATTGAACATTAGGACCGGAGTTAATGCCAACACTAATAGAGTTTCGTTTCTCTATGGGTTATTTTATGGGCTCGTTTCAATATTAATTGCTTTCGAGATAGGAAGATAAAATACTGATTTTCGACCGTAATTTAGATCCTATTTCAAGATACTGGGATGAATTTAGTCATGTGTACTGCATAGTTGACTATATCAACGACGACGACTATATGATTAAGGGCCTAGAGATAACAGATTTGAATGTCTGTACGTATTGAGCCAAAGGTCACAATTGGATATAGCGAAACTGTGCCGCTGTTATTAAGGGACTGCCTATGTTCAGCCCTAGTTATTGGCATTCGATCGAATACGACCAAAGTTTCATACCATACCTAGTGTAAATTTTGATGTTTGACAGTTTTGCAATGATTTCAAACGGAAGGATACGCCCATTAGAACATTTTAAACAAATGTTCATTGAACAAGCAAAATTAGCGACATCTGTCAAAACTCATACAATGTCGACTGAGTCGTGTTGCCCGTTGGCCCTAAACTGCCATTTTTAAGGCCAACGCGCTTGTGCCATTTGGTCGTGCAGTTGGCCTGATCCTTACGCTGTAATATATAAAAACGCTGTAAAAACTGTCAGACCTCTAAAATATTTTTTTTGGGACAAGCCGATCGAACTACTGAAAGTCTCGAAGGCTAGAACAACAGTGGCAACCACCAGAAAGAAATTCGACCAGCCCTGAGAAACAATTCAACTGTCTTAGATCCCACCACAAAATTAATCAGAAAAGAACTGATAATAGATTCTCGACTTTGGTAAAATCAACTACTGTTCATTTGATGTATTTGTACGAAAGTTGAATATGTTTTGATTATCTATCTTGGGTTACCAAGCGGTCACATATACCTTGTACTTGTCCTAAATAATAGTTGAAACCAAATCGACAGCACTAATTCTCTAACACTCCTGAATAATCCAAAGCCCTAAAAACCGCCATAAAACGTGCCATCCCATGTAAATTTGAAGGATAGGGACCCTAAACCAATATGGCTGCCTACAATCCGAACGTACGGTTCAAATTACTCAGTATGCAAATTAGGAGACCCAGCGTTCCTCGGTCCTAGGGATAATAGGTATGCAGTATATTGATATCGCCTTAGATAGGGTGAGCAGGGATAGTGGATTTGTGGCCTCTCTTGTAGGTTCGGCTTAGAAACCAAGTGCTAAGTCGGTAAGGATCGCTATACCTATAAGCAAGTCGGCGGCTTCTACGTCGTTCTTTTTTGATTGATTGATCGTTGCAGGATCCCAGATAGGTGAATCGTTTTTCCGTGACTTGTCGAACTTCACTGCCTCGGTGCTTTGTCATTGTTGATTCTTGCTTTCAGAAAATGTTTCTATTTGATTGAGGTTTGGAAATAGTATGGCCGCCTCGTTCTAATAAAAAAGCTGATCGGCACTTTCGGCTCGGCATTATCAATACAACGTTATCAAGGGGATTTTAATGAGAATGCCATGTTTGACATTCAATGTCACAAAACAAAATTAAATAAAAAATTACGTTATTTTCTTTTAGGCACACTCGTGTCTATTATTTCAGCCTTGAAAGGATAGCATACATCGAAGGATTTCAAAGTACCAGGAAAACATGAATAAGATGGATGATATTGTTGTCATAATGTTAAGCCCTTTGTTATTTGAGACCAAAAGATTACTAGGTTTAGTATGTAGAGTGGGATGTGGGTGGTTGAAAATTCAAGGCCCAAGGGATTATTTTGTCTCTGTCGGATTAATACCGCCCTAATAGAGCTCGTTGTCCTTGTTTGTCAAAAAGACAATATGTAGAATTTTCTAAACAACATAAGGTGTTTCAGTAGGTTGGCTTATATAGTTATAATCTTTAGATGAATTCAAGTAAGGAAGAGAACCTTTGCTATTTTATTTTTAAACTCGGGTATGATATCCTAGTACTATTTTAAATGTGAAAGTTTGGATTTATGAATGGATAATTGTCACTCTTTCACGCTTTAACAGCTCGAAGGTCACATAAATCAAACTTAACTCAAAGGGTAATTTTTATACCGTTCTTGTGTTCCTGTGTGATAATAGTAAGAAACTTCGGTTTAATTATAATCGCAGATGAAGTCGTGGGTAGTGAGTCTTCTATCACTAGTTTCGTTTTTGGTCATCCAGGACCGACCACGTACGGTGAAACGTAAGTTGTGAGAGGAACTCCACCCACCACCACCCAACTTCGTTCAACATTCTTCACACGCTAAGAATTTGTGGTCTTCTAATAATCTTCTCTTGCTGTGCCTCTGTCATACTCTGATTTTGTCCACTCTTCCTTTCATATCCAGTCCATTCTTCTTTGGAACGAGCTTCCTCTCGATATCAGGATGGCCACCAGTCGGTACGCATTAAAACGGAAATTGCGGATATACTTTCTACATAAATAGGAAGAGTCATCTCGTAAACGTCTTTTCTTATTGTGTATATGTATATATATACATGTATATATTATATTACTTATATATTTTTTTTTTTCATATTCAGTCTACATAAGTTGTTCTTTTTTACTATGCCTCTTCATCACCCTTGGTTGACTGGTAGAGAATGCCTAAGGCATTAAGTCCGCCTTTGTACCTTTGTGCATGAAGTATAAAATAAATAAATAAACCCTAGGAACACCTGCCTCTCGGAAATGATTAACAGTAGGTGGGTGGTGGTGGTGATATGGAAAGCGCTCAATACTGCACACCCAGTTAGGACGCTGCAAACACAACCTAGCAAAATGGGGGATTATAGATCTCACCAACACCCAGTGTGAGTGCGGTGCTCCTGACCAGACAATGGCCCACTTACTACAGTGCCCATATTGCCCCTACACCTGCACCTTAGAGGATATTAAAAACGCCACAAATGCTGCGATAAATGTGGCTAACTACTGGGCCCAAGTATTCTAACAAAAAGAAAACCATCGATTCGAAAAGAAGAAGTTTCGTTATTTTCGATTTAGCAGTTTTGTATTCCGTTATGAATTGTAATATGGAAGAAAGAATATGTAGTCAAGAATACACCAGCATTGAAACTAGCAAGAACGCATACCTACTTGCTCGTTTAAATGCTGGAGTATTTTAGATATCAGAAACAAGAGGTTTAAGATCAAATTGTGATGACTTACAGGATATTGTTTTTATGTTTTACAGGATACTGTTAACAATAACCATGATGGATAGAAACCAGTCATTTTCCCCAAACATTTCTGCTATGCTAAAATGACTTAGGCCAGTGACTGTGAGATCTTGGAACATAATATTTTCTGCCTTTATTCGTATATTTTTGTCTCGAAATTTCTCTCACACATTTCCTTTTAGCTTCGGCAAAACATAGTGACGGATTGTGTACGTATTATTTTGATATGAAATATACCCTCACTTACATCTTTTTCCTTTCTTGGAAGCATACTTCCTGTTGGTAAGTTGCGGTGTATCGATAACGAGTGATATAATGCAATAAGCTTTTCAAGGAAGAAAATAATAACGGGCGTGTTATTTATATGTAGTTACATGTACTTGTCATCATTGTTATTATTTTTAGGGTCCCATACCTCAAAAGGAAAAAACGGAACCCTTATAGGATCACTGTGTTGTCCGTCTGTCTGTCTGTCCCTTTATCTCGGGAACGCGTAGAGGTATCGAGTTGAAATTAAAACCACATACTTAGGTCCACGGTCCCTTGAAGCTGTGAGTAAATCAAACTTTTAAGTTAACGTGAAAAAAAGATACGACGTTTTATGTCGAAAAAAACGTATATTTCAACACTCAAGGGAATCAAAATTTATAGGGTACTTTCCGTTGTAACTAAATCATAAAAAATATATTCTTTATTTATAACGAGCTTTTGTGTATGTATGTATTATAACGACCGTGTGAATGTCGGTTATCCCTGATGCAGACAAAATCCCTGATTGAAAAGTTATTTATGTGCTTCAAGCTATTTTCATACCAAATTTTATTAAAATGTCTTTCTAACTTTTTCCTTTTTTTTTCTACCTTCCTTTACTTTTTCTTTCTTTCTTTTTTACTTTTTCCTTTTTTTTTCTTCCTTCCTTTACTTTTTTTTCTTTCTTTTTATACTACTGTTCTGATGCATGCACCCACCCGTAAGCACAAAGCTTTGCGTGTGTCATATTGCGCACTACCATAGACCAAAGAAAAGTAGCTTTCCAACAAACATTATCATCATCATCATTTCAGCCGAAAGACGTCCACTGCTGGACATAGGCCTTCCCCAAATGTCGCCACATTGACCGGTCCCGTGCGACTCGTAACCAGCGGATCCCCGCAACCTTTACCAGGTCATCGGTCCACCTAGTGGGAGGCCTTCCAACGCAACGTCTTCCGGTTCCGGTCGCCACTCTAGAACTTTTCAGCCCCGACTTGTCGGTCAAGTTATTTAGTTTGGCAGCAGCATGTCTTTTTTTGGGCTGTATTTAACGGTTCTGTGTATGTGTGTCCCGTATGAATAAAATAGTTTGTTCCTATTTCACAAACAATGCTACCTACTAGGCAATCATATTTTATAAGAAATAGTGCGTAGGCAGCTAGTATTTATAGCTTTTGAACAACTTGACATGAGATTAAGCACTTATGCTGCAAATAACATTTCATTGAATGTAGTAATGAATGGATATTAGAAATACCTGCTTCCAACAGTTTCAACATGCTATTAGTCATTACTAGGGCTGGCAGAGATATATGCTTACGAGTTTGCTCACAGAAAAGATAATATTATGTGACCATTCAGTAAAACACATAAATTCACTTCGACTTTTTTTTTTCGAGACATAAAAAAAGAAGGAGGTTCTCAATTCAACTTTTCACTCACTCATTTTTTCTCTTTTTTCCATACCAAAATAGTGTATTCCATTTTGGTACCGGTAGCCGGAAGCTCTAATTATTATTGAAAGTTATTTTATTTGCAAAATCCTGGATAAATTTAATAAATCCCCACTATGTTAGATGTTTTAAGAGAATAGTAAGTAATGTTAGATCCTGGTTTACCATATTTTATTGAAAACATTTAAATTACAATAAAACACAACTGCTTAATCTTACTGAACATTCAAGTTTTTACATTGAAATACTTGCCTATAGAGCAGAAGCATCCAAATATATGTTTTATTACATGAAAAGCCAACAAAAGATAAGCATTATTATAATAGTCCATCAAAATAAATGGAACAAATGAAGGCTATCAAAGCTAAAAGCAGCTTTTAGGCAAAAACGCCTTTTTTAAAACGATATTTTCCAACAATGATGTTTCTCCAACTTTTGCCAACCCTGACGTTCGCAATATGGTTTGCGGAAATTAATAACATCCGAACGCAATGTTAAAGCTTTGTTAAGTATGGTAGTAATGGAATTAATGTCAATTTTACATTTAACGATTTTCGAATTAGTGTATCGCGATTTTTGTAAAGAATTCAAGACCTGAATAGCAAGATAATTTAACAAGGAGTTGCGTATTTAAAATGCGTAAACTGGAAATATATGCGATGTTTCTCGAGTTCCACGCGAATATTTTCTTGTAGGAAATCATAAATATCAACGAAGAGGAGTTCGAATAAGTTTTTCAGTACCATGAAACCTCTAAGTTCTCCGTACGTTGAAGTTGGCTCTGGTTTTAAGCGACATCTTTGTAAGTTAAGCTTCTTAATATACTTACCAAGTTAGTTAGACGGCTTCCAATGTGGAACACTGGAAACGAAGTTATGCTCTTAAAAATAATAATAATACGGCAGTGTAATAGAGGTAGCGAGATGACCTAGACGCGTCCTGCAAGGGCTGGTTCGAGGCGGCAAGAAAAGAATATCTGGCAACACTCGGGGGAGGCCTCTGCCAAGTAATGCGATACAACAGGTTATTAAAAAGCTTTTTTACAAAAACGACAACCGCCTTCAAAATCTAAAAAGTGATAAATAACTTTAACACAGAACACACATGACTTTACTTTCGGAAGTCCGTGGCGGTGACTTTGTATTTGTTGTTTTGTATTGGCACCGACTTCCGAAAGTAAAGTAATGTGTGTTCTGTGTTAAAGTTATTTATCACTTTTTAGTTTTTGAAGGCGGTTTACTTTTTTTTTGAAGAAGCTTTTTATTTTTCCCTTGTTAGTATTGCCTTAACATCCAAATCCATTAAGAAACGGCAACACAGTCAAAACAGAGATTGAAAGTACAAGGTTGAAGAACATTACAACATAATCCATGTATATTTTATTGCTTTCTGACAATTTTTTCAAAAAGTGCTGAATCAATTTCGATAAAATTTATATGGGACATACCCTTGAGGCATACCCTATCCATCAAAAAAGAATTTTCAAAAACGCTTTACATTTGCCGGAAAAATCGCGTAACGTTTTGAAGTGAAAATAAAATCAGGAGTTCCTGAAAATTATTCTGATAATACGGTCACCAAATAATCACACAGAACGGTCCACTATTTTCAGAGACTGGTCGACTCTTCTCATTACCCGCGGGCTGGCGTCTTTGGTACCGACATAAATAAATCATTGCTATACAACGTGGCAATGCTGCCAGCCTATAAATTGGGCACGTGTTCCGTTGACAGCGATGTGGGCGCGTTTTTTTATACAATTTGAGCTCTCCCGCTCTTCTTTTTAGTTGTAGATAATTTCGTTGTTTTATTTACTTTTAGTTTATAGTTATGTAATACTGAAGTTGTCAATAATCTGTTTTCATAACTCTTGTAGCGCGTAGTATAGCTGGTAGCCGGTCGCCACGAGCTCGAACTCCTAAGCCCTGCCAACCGAGTCGTCGCTCGGCGCGTCTCAGCGCGCGAGTTGGCGCCGCACTACCCTAGTGAGTAGTGCGGCACCATCTACCCTACCAGTCAGTATGCCGCGAATCACCGATCAGGGTCTCCAGATTGGGGGTTTTTTTCCCCATTTTGGGGAAAAATAAAAATTTTGGGGAATGTTTGGGGAAATGAAAACTGTGGGGAAAATTCTGGGGAACAAATTATTTCTTGGCGTAAGTTTGGGGAAAAGCTGAAACAAACTTTTAATTCAGACGTTCCATAGATTAATGATATAATATACCTAAATATAATAAGTTCGTAACCAACATACTTTTGTGGTTACCGTTTTCTAATGCGAGTGTTGAGAGAGCTTTCTCACTTTCTCAGATCACTTTTTTTTCAATTTTCAAAATGCATTAAATTTATGCCTACAAAAAATACGCAAAAAAAAATTAAATCAGAAGAAGTAGCTGTATGCAAGATCACGAAATGTGGACAGCAATGAAGTACGAATTACGGGATGTAATGAATGGTAGGGTAGATGACTGTATGAATAAATAGCAAAGATAAATATTAAATAAGTTTATTTTATTTAGCTTGCCAAACTAATAATAGAGTATAAGGACAATTATTCATGATTTGACTGATTTTATTTTTCCCCTAGGTATCATAATTTTGTTTGTAGGTGCAAAATTAATTTGGGGGAAAATTGTACCAAATAGTATCTTTTTGGGGAAAAATAAAATCAGTTCTGGGGAAATTTCACATTCATGACCTGGAGACCCTGTCACCGATAGACGTACGCGTGCGCGCTCCGGCCAAGAGACGACCCGGTCATCACTTTTAGTTTTATCCCGTTAAACCATTAACTGAAGTTACCAATACAAACATTGTTTACCCCTGTTATATTTACTCACGATTAAATACAATCATAGACCGATATTACCTAACTTTCATTACTCTTTACCCTATAAATGGCAGCCTAACGTGGGACTGAACCGTGAGTGAATCAGTGAACATTTTGAAGTGCAAAACTTTTACGTGTTACATAAGTAATTAATACTATCTAACGTAATAGTGTGTCGGGTAGTGTGTTATCATTATCACGTCTTTACCTACCGTTAAGCCGTTTCGTGGAAAAGCGCGCGAACGGCGATCGCAAGTTCCTAAACCTCGTGCGCCGGGGAGCCTTGGCTCCGCCCACTTCGTCAAGTATATTCGTCGCCACGCTCGTGCGACGCTCGATACGGCGGTTAGAATTTCACGCTTCGGGCGTTGGCGCATGGTCGTAATTTGTGCACTAGGTTTCGTCACAGGCAAAATAGTATGTACCTGAACCTAGATTACGGACCAGGATTGTGCCGGTATGAACTATGAACTTGTGACGTGCGTTATTAAAAGTGTGATGTGATTAATAACACTATTGCGGGGATGTAAACATTATTGTGGTGTAAATAAACTTCCGTAACTGACTTGGAATCAGTTAGTGAAGGTGACTGACTATTCAATGACTGTTTGATCGCGTAACTGAAAAGTTCTAGTACTCAGGTTATGCCTAAAACCTATGTGCGATCTATTCTAAGTGTGTCTATAACCGTTTTTAATCATGACGCGATCGGTGATGTCGAGTTATTGTTAAACTGTTGTGGGACTACGAACAGTCTTAGTGCTCAGGTAGAACGTAGACTACCTAAAGTACCTAAGTTTGTTTTTTGTTCGTTTGTGGACTGTTTCACAACCCGTGTGCGTAAATTACTTTTATTTTACGAACTGTGATTAAGCTGTAACCGTTGTACTATTGTGGAACTGCGAACAGTCTTAGTGCTTAGGTAATATCTAGACTACCTATAGTACCTAAATTAGTGTTTCGTTCGTTTGGTGGACTATTTCGCAATGGTGTTAACGAGATCACGTGCTGCTAGCCCGACTTCGGCTGGCGCCTTGTCCGAGGACATGGTGCCGCCTGCGCCCGTAGCGCCCGCGCCGGAGATGGCTCCGCGCGGCGCTGTCGCCGACACCGCGGCCGCTCAAGTGGCTGCGGTGGATCCTCAGTTGGCTGCTGCCGCTGCGGCGGCTCCGGTCACGATGTCGACCGAGCAGCTTCTGTTGCTGATAAACAGGCTAAGTCGCAGCGAACCTGTAAGTACACCAGTTTATTCTGGCCACGGTGGCCACTTTGCCAAGTGTACGGCACGTTTTGACGGTGAAAAGTTAAGCAATGTTTTGGCGTTCATCGATGCTGTAGAGACGTATAAGGAGTGTGTTGGCGTCGATGACCACAACGCTCTCCGTGGTTTACCGATGTTGTTGACAGGGCTTGCCGCTACGTGGTGGCAAGGAGTAAAGGATACCACCGTCTCCTGGCAAGTTGCTGTAGAGTCATTAAAGCAAACATTTGGACCACGATTGCCGCCGCATAAATTACATAGAAAAATATTTGAACGAGAGCAACGAGTAGACGAATCCACGGATTTATTTGTGTGCCATATTCGGGCCTTAATCGCTCAGTTACCACCATTCCTACTTCCAGAGGTGGTTCAGGTGGACATGGCATATGGGTTGCTCAACCACCGCATTCGAGAAAAGCTTCCGCGCACTGCTTTTAATACTTTTGCGGAAAAGTTGACGCAGGCGCGCCGCGTCGAAGATGTTCTTGAGGAATCACGCCCGCACGTCGCTACTGATAGGAAACCTCCGACGTCCTCGACGGCGCCGACTCCGCGGGAAACGGCTGTGCCTTCTACAAGTAAGATAAGGCCCCATTGCAATTACTGTAAGCAGTACGGCCATGTTAAAGAGTCTTGTCAGCGACTGGCAAAGCAGAAGAAAACCAAGGACGGTACCATAGAGAGAGAGTCGGCTCCGTTCACGTCTTCGGTTACATGTTTCGGGTGTGGAGCACCCGGCGTGATTCGTTCGAATTGCTCGACGTGCAAAGAGAAGAAATCTAATACGCCTTCCATTCCGTTTCAGTCAGTGTCCGCGTGTGGTGTTCAATCATTAGATCCGCGTAGTAGGCCAAAGCTAAACATAAAAATATACGGTGAAAGTGGTAGTGCTCTTTTAGATACCGGTGCTAAACTATCGATAGCTAGTGTTAGTTTAAAAAATGTTTTAGTTAAAAATGGTCAACAATTTGTAAAAACCTATTCTGAGATTAAGCTTGCTGATGGCTCTATCAATTGTTTAAATGTTGAAACTGCAATGGTTGATGTTCACTTTTGTAATAAAGTTGTACCCACCCATTTTATTGTGTTACCTGGGGCTGTGGAGTCGTTGCTCGGCATAGATTTTATTAGGGATGCTGGCATGGTACTTGACTTCCATAAGAATTCTTGGTGTTTGGAAGGCTCACAGATATTTTATCCTATTTTGTATGAGGAAGGACGTTCTGAAACCGTGTGTGCTTCCTTTTGTCTCCGCGATGACGAGGGTACCCTACTGCAACCAGCTGAACGCAGTAAATTGGCCAACCTGCTAGAGTCCAATAAGGATATATTTGAACCAGGGGGAGGACCAACTTCTTTTGCTGTGCATCGAATAGACACCGGGAACAGTGCTCCAATTTCAGTGCCGCCTTATAGAGTGACACCGGCAAAGAAAGAGAGCATAAGAAAAGAGATCGATAGAATGCTAGAAGAAGAGGTCATAGAGGATTTTGAGGGCTCCAATAATTCAGACTTAGCCATGCGCTGGACCGATAGAGGTTATTATCTTTCTCAAGGCGTGTTGTACCGCTGTGATCCGGATTGTGATTCTGAAGAACCTCAACTAGTGGTTCCAGAATCATTATGGGCCGAGCTCATGAAGGAGCTTCACGATGCGCCCACAGCTGGACACTTGGGCTTGGAGCGGACCTTAAGAAAGATCAAAGAAAAATACTTTTTCAGAAATATGAGAACTTACGTGGCACAGTACTTAAAATCCTGCGATCGGTGTCAGAAGTATAAAGCCACAAATCTTAAACCTGCCGGTTTACTCCAGACCCCAGTGCTACAGCAGCGTTTCGAAGTTCTTGCAATGGACCTATTTGGTCCACTACCGGAAGGCAATAAGGGGGAGAAATGGATTCTTCTGGTGGAGGACACCGCTAGCCGATGGGTGGAATTGTTTGCATTGTGCGATGCGACTGCCGAGTCGTGTACAAGAACACTTATCGAAGAAGTTTTCATGCGTTATGGTTTTCCCCGTCGAATAATTTCTGACAACGGAACGCAGTTCGTGTCCGCAGTGATGCAGAAGGCCATGCACGTCCTTGGGATTCAGCAATCTCTGACCCCAGTCTATCACCCAGAGGCCAACCCCGCTGAACGGAAAAATCGGGAAATGAAGAAAATGTTGGCGATCCTGTTGGATCCGGAACATCGTCGTTGGCCAGAGGTATTGCCAGCTGTACGGTTTGCCTTAAATACAGCTTATAATCAAGGCACTGGCCATTCCGCCGCCTACTTGACTTTCGCACGCGAGTTCCGGTCTCCAGTGGACGTGGCCCACGATCTACGGGCTATCGTTGATCAGGAAAATTACGTTCCGCAAATATCGCCGTCTTTGCGCGATTTCGTACACCGATTGCAGGAGGTTAAATGGCGAGTTGAACGTCAACAAGACATTCGTAAAGAAGCCGCCGACAAACATCGTCGTCCTGGACCCTGCTATCAGAAGGGTGACCTCGTCCTTGTAGAGAGTCATCGCCTTAGTCAGGCAGCAAAAGGATTCACCAGTAAGTTCGCTCCGCGTCGCGAAGGTCCTTATAGTATCGGTAAAGTAGTTTCTCCGACTACTTATGAAGTAGTCGATAAGGATAAAGTACCTCGAAGCAGGTATCATGCCAGTCTCCTAACGCCTTATGTAGGTGATTCCGACGTAGTCGTTCACAACAGGAAGAAGGGCCGTCCTCGTAAGGTATTGGGTTCCAAGCCAGCTCCAGAGACTTCTGCTGACTTGGAGGGGGAGATTGTAGCGCGTAGTATAGCTGGTAGCCGGTCGCCACGAGCTCGAACTCCTAAGCCCTGCCAACCGAGTCGTCGCTCGGCGCGTCTCAGCGCGCGAGTTGGCGCCGCACTACCCTAGTGAGTAGTGCGGCACCATCTACCCTACCAGTCAGTATGCCGCGAATCACCGATAGACGTACGCGTGCGCGCTCCGGCCAAGAGACGACCCGGTCATCACTTTTAGTTTTATCCCGTTAAACCATTAACTGAAGTTACCAATACAAACATTGTTTACCCCTGTTATATTTACTCACGATTAAATACAATCATAGACCGATATTACCTAACTTTCATTACTCTTTACCCTATACTCTATTATTATATTTTATAACAATGACAACGTAACAGCAGAGATTATGTCATGAGGTCTCCATAAAAAACGACAAACCACACCATAAAACTTTCCCATCTACTAAGGCAACATGAAGCGAGGCAGCGAAACTAACCCGCGGTGGATAAAGATAAAGCCTCGTTTACATGAGGAGGGATTCCCGATCGTCGAAGGCCAAGAACGACTTTGTGAATCGTCTAGCGATTTATCACACTTCTGACATGTATTGTGCTCATCTTAACACTGTTCTTGAAACGAAAGACAAAAATTAGCCTACTTTTATAATACCGAATTTTAAAAAAAGCTATTACAATGATCAGTGATTTGACAATTCGAAATATTTTTTATTTGATATTTTATTACAGAGAAATATTTTTTTTTATGCCTTATTGTGTTAGTTTTTTTTTAATAAAAAAGTTCTAGTTTTTCTTTTTTTATCATTAGTGTAAACATTGTACATTGTTTCAAAGAAATAAATAAATACCCCAATTGAGAACATTTCATATTTTTAACCTACTTATATTATTTCCTTATATAAAAGTAAATACAAATCTAGGGCACCAGTATTTTTTTTTCAAAATTATGTATTTTTCATTCATAATTTTAACTTTGAAATTAGGTGTATTCTAAAAAGACGTAAGCGCCAAATGACGTCATACTTACGGTTGAATAGCGTTTTATCCTTTGCTTAACTGTGACCTGTCAAAAAAACTATTATTGCTATTATTAGACTCCATATAAGTATGTGACATTGGCGTGTGTCTTATTTGACGTTAATGTTTTCATTTAAACCATTGAAATGCTTATGCAAAGGTAAACTACCTCATTCCACCGTATATGTGACGTCATCACATGCTTTTTGGGTTTACTTATTTTTCTCAGAAATTAAGAAATAAAAAAATATAAAAAATATATATTTGGACTCAGGATACGAAAATAAAGAAATGGTATTTTTGTTATAAGGTCGAGTCAGTTTTGAAATGTTGTCAATTAAATAAATAAAATGTCTAACGTAGCGATTTAATACGAGTTACCTTTTTATCTGCGTTCAACAATATCGAGTCATGAAACTCACCTAGTGCAAACGAGGCTTCAGAATTTATCCGCGTACGTGTCTCGCCTGCGACGGATTTACAGAAAACCTCTTACCACCGCATGTCAGCCTAGTACTTGGAAAAACTATTTCCCCCGACGTAGAGTTAAATCCCTTCGTTTATTCTATTTTGTTTATGATACTTGCGTGTCCTCGAGAGATAAGAAAGCTAATTGATACTTTATCTTTCACATCTATATTTGAATATTATGATTATGAAAGGATTTTATTGTTTTCGTCAGTTTTCGTTTATGAAATTGACGTGCACGAACGTAATACCATCCCCTAGGTTAAATTGAATTTAGTACTATTTTATTTGCAACTCATATTTAAAGTTGCTGTTCAAAGGTAAAGGTTAGGTTAGTCATAACGACTTTTTCATGAACATAATAAGTAGAGTACTAAAGCCCTGTAGAGAGAAGTGGAAGGAAAATGTGGCCTTTACACTGCAGTGGGAAAATTCAGGCAAAAAAAATATGTACTATATGTCTATTAGTATTAAAAAAAAGCCGATACAAACAAAAATTTCTTAGAAGTAAAAGAAGAAAATGTTGGTACCTATTGTCAATTTAAGGTTAATATAAGTAGCACGCAATATTTTAATTCAAGAGTCATTGGATCGGGAGACGGTTAAATAGATAAATAAAATAACAAAATTCAACTAAGATAGAATTAGAAGCCAAAATACAAGTAAGCTACGTAAACAAATTTCTATTTTCATAAGCCAAATCTAATTTCGATTTAATCAGACGCGTGGCCCATTCATCAACTGATAATCTTCACATGGCTGAGTCGATTTTCTTGAATCGTACTTAGTTAAGAACACTCTCGATCTAATCAACTTCAAATAAAATTCAGTTTAGTATGTCTATTCTGTTACAATCTCCCTCGGTGAACACCTAGGTGAAGTGAGCTGTCATTCGTCCCGATGCTAGGGATTGACAAAGCACTACAATTGGATGACAGCTCACTTCACCTAGATGTTCACCGAGGGAGATGCAGCTGAATACCAGACAGACATGACAGACACAGACTTAAAAATTATAACACCAACATTTGTGTTCGTCGTGTATTAAAATGGATATCCTAATGAAATATCTTGTGGAAATTAATCAAATCAAAGTATTTTTAACCGAGTTCAAAAAGGAGGAGGTTATCAATTCGAATGTTTATATAAATATATTTTTTTATGTATGTTCGGGCATAACTCTGTCATATATAGACTGATTTGCAAAATACTTTTTTTGTTCGAAAGGGGTTTATTCCGAAAAGGTCCAATATAAATTTTATCAAAATTGGTACAGCCCTTTTTGAGAAAATCAACAAATTCCCTAAAAAAATACTTAGATGACGTTTTTGTTTCTTCAATCACTGGAGGACTTACAATCTCTTTTAAGAGTGTTGCCGTTTCTTAATGGATTTGGATGTTAAGGCAACACTAAAAAGCGAAAAATAAATAGTTAAAAAAAAAAACAAAACCGCCTTCAAAAACTAAAAAGTGATTAATAACTTTAGCACAGAACCCACATTACTTTACTTTCGGAAGTCGGTGGCAACACAAAGCCACCGCCATGGAGTTACATAGGCTAATTCAATTTCAGAAAATACGTATAGGAACCCTAAGTATTAAAACCCCGTTGATAACCAAAAATCACTCGGATGAAGTCGCGGGCATCAGCTAGTTCTTTATAAAGTTCCCTCCTGCAAAAAGTATTTTTAAAAATCTTAAAATTCGAAATGGGAATTTCTATCCATTTTATATGCGTAATACCCGGGAGTCATATACTCATTGTTGCGTTGCATACGCAGTTAGAACACCTCGAGATGGAGCGCAAACAAAATGTAATTCTCTTTCCTTCAAATTAGGTAATTCATTAATTAATACAGAAACCAACAGACACAATAACATCAATACTATTTATTTTCCCACTTTAGTTTGAAGTGGCGACTGCAGTGTGTGGCCCTAGCGCTAGCGGCGAGAAATGTATACTAACACACATTTCAGTTTCGTTTCAGTATTTCAAGCGAAACAGTACATAAAATGCATGAACAGTTAATTAAATGACAATGTTTTTAATTTAATATGTGAGGAAAGCTGGACTTATAAATTGTAATTGTGTCCGAAATCGCCGATTCGCCTTGAGCAAGCGTGATGATCGATGCTTGTGCCTTCTCTATATGAGAAGAGGCCTTTTCCCTGCAGTGGAATAATTATAGGCTGGCATTATTATTACTATTATGTGCACCTTCGTTATATTTTCAGAATAAAACCAAAGTTCTAAATTATCCTATGTCATATGTGTTAATCTATTTAAATATCTTTGTTTGTCAAAAATCAGCTAATTCCATTCAGCCGTTTTAGCGTGAAATAGAAACTTGCAAACATCCACCTTCCATCCTCACAAACTTCTAGGTCTGGTGACTCCATGATTTCGGCCCTTGACCTATTTGTTGAATATGTAACGGCTAATAGCCGAAGTTCGGCTACATCTAGTTTCAGCCGGCTACAACTAGGTACAGCCGGCCACATACCGTTAAACTTATACTCCGTTCACAATAAGATTAGACATAAACACAAACCTTTTTTACAGTCCCTTCAACCGATTTTGACTTCTATTCCATTGGCTTAAGGATGACATTAGAGGCAAAAAAGTGATTACAATAACAGCTGTTTACTGCAGTTGCCATTTGTCATGCAACCAACGCAATATAAGTCAAAATCGGTTGAACGGTCAGTAAAAAAGGTTTGTGTAAATGTCTAATCTTATTGTGAACAGGGTATAGATGTATCCTACTTATCTTCGGTTAGAACTAGGTTTAGCCTTCATCATAGCAGTCGCTGGGCGAGATTCGGTTTGGTTAGGTTCCTTTAAACCCTGCAGACAAAAATAGGAACCCCGCAGCGGGGCTCCGTCGACCTGTTGTCGACCGTTGTCTTCTGCTCAATGGTTTGGTGCCCCAAGTCCCGAGCTCGGAGGCTACACCTAAGTTTAACCAACTGCTACCGGCTACACCTAGTTCTAGTCGGTTAAAACTAGGTGTAACTGCACTTCGAGTTTTAGCTGTAGCATATACATGTCGAGAAATATAGACGATTATCGTTTAATTGTCATTATGAAAACTCCATTTAGTGTTATTAGAGAACTAGCGACCCGGCCCGGCTTCGCATGGGCCTATCCAACACAAAAAGATTTTTTCAATTCGAACCACTAGATCCTGAGATTAGCGCGTTCAACCAAACAAACAAACAAACTCTTCAGCTTTATAATATTAGTATAGATAAACATAATAAACATAAAAAAAACATAATATATTTTAGGGAACGTTCATGAAAGAGTTAATCCCACTCAAACTCGATTAGATATTTTTGTTTGAAAACAAATTGATGAAACAAAACATCTGCACAGTATTTCCCGACCTTGAATCACAAAAATATTTCAAAGAAATGTGCCAACATTTTTCTGTACCATTTTAAAACAATTATTCTTCGCTGTCAGTTCTACATCTAACATGTTCTAGAGCTCCATCGTAATTGCTAGCTGTCAGTCAAAATACTGTTATTTGCATTGTTAAACAAGCGTCTAGCTGGGTGCTTTTGAAATAAATAGACTATAATGGGTTTTATTTCTAAATGTATACTAATATCATAAAGCTGAAAAGTTTCTTTACTTTTTTGTTTAAACGAAACGCTCTAATCCCCGGAACTAGTTACTGGTCCAATTCTAATTTTAATAAAAACTTAATTTTATTAACCAAAAATTGTTTTTTTTAAGAAAATTGACGCGGACAAAGCTGGTTACCATACATCGTTGAAAATGTTGAACACAAAAGCATAACTGAGAACTAACTTACTGTATATTAAACATTTACAGTAATGTCACGTGAAGTGTAGGGTTAGCCAGCGATGACCTGGGCCGTAGCACGGTTAGATAGGCCCTGGAATTACAGTCTCCTGCGAAAACACTGAGCAGCCCGCTACACTTTGCTGATTGCCTAGTATTTGTAACAATTAGCTTTTATCAATCCACATTACCTAGTCCATGCCGAGACAAGAGAAGATGAAGAATATAAAATTGCTGAAAACTCATTTTGCTCATTTATTGTTAAATCCAAACAGTGTTTGACCTCTTGACTGTTGACATGACTCCAAATAAAGTCATACTGTCATTGTTTAACTATTGTGTCTGCTAATTGGATAGTTGACCTCAGAACTGGAAATAACTAGCTTTTTTTTTTTTTTTTTTTTTTTTTTCTGTATGGCATCTCGCAGTTCAACCTGAGGGTTGGTTACTGCTTAACCGGACAATCCTGTGGTGCCTTAAAAGTGACTTTTAGGGCCTCCAGCCAGGGCAAAAACTTATAAACTAAGTGACTACGCTAAGGGCACCCCCTGTGGGGTACGAGCCTCGGCTTAGGTCGCCACTGAGAGAGGGCAGCAAAGGGACAGGCTGGATCGGGTCTCCATTAATTAGGGGCTATTTTAAAGCTAAGGGCACAGCGACGCGGGCTGGCGCTAGCAAGGGTCGGGGGGGGGGCGTTACGGGGTCGTCTAGCTGTAGTATTTTAGTGTCATTGAGAAAGAGCTCATCCGGAGAAGTAGGTACTACCTCCATTCCTATCTTTACCGCAATTCAACCTTGCCTGGGTATGGGTTCGGTGTAAATACAGGCACATGAAATTTCAGCTTTGTTTGTACGCATGTGCAAGGCCTATGGTAGTGCAGCAGTATGTCTATTCTGTGATAATCTCCCTCGATGAACACCTAGGTGAAGTGAGCTGTCATCCGTCCGTCTGCTTTGTCAATCCCTAGCATCGGGACGGACGACAGCTCACTCCACCTAGGTGTACACCGAGGAAGATTGTAACAGAATAGCACCGCAGATGTCTATATGCAGCTACGGTGGCCACTTTAAGTCAAGTGTAGGACCGTCATTTTAATTGCCATCCATCATCATTTTCCTGCCCTTAGCCCATATTCTACATTCATCACTCCATCCATCTTTCCTTCGGCTTTCCTCTTTCTTCCTCTCCCTCTTGCTGAATTACCATCCATCATCTCCTGCCAAGCCTTTTCCCAACTATGTTGAGGTCGGTTTCCAGTCTAACCGGATGCAGCTGAACACGAGTGTTTTACATGGAGCGACTGCCTATCAGACCTCCATAACCCAGTTACTGGGTCTTTGTCATACTTTCTGGCGTCTGTCTACCCTTAACGACTGCCAAAGATTAACGAATGACAGCAGGGACCAACGGCTTTACGTGCTTTCCGAGACACGTAGGGAACTCAGTGTGAAATGGATGGTCACCCATCTACAAACCGACCGCGGCAAGCGTAGCTTAACCTTTGACCGATCGATCTGTATGACTTTTACCACAAAGTACGTAACGTCGCGCCCGAGCAGAGAGACCGCTCAGAACAAACTGCCATTTTTACCACGCACACATTGACATTACGTTTATAGGCATTCTCAAGCAGTTTGAAGCAGACTTCAGACTCGACTGTCACGTGTTGTCTAAATGAATAAATGAGAAACATTGACATTTCAAGACGAACAAGAAAATTTTGTTATAAAAAATTGCAGAGTTTCAACCAGTGTCAATAAAATTTCATATTGTCACAAATAAAGCCTACAGAGTCAATACAGTAGCAGCCCTAGTGAGTCTGGCAAGTTTAGGTAATTATTTTTGAAGATGGCGGGAGCGGTCCTTCCGTACCCTCTATATTTTGTGCTTTTACTTAGCCACGACCTCCTCCCATCCTGATTTACCATCCAATGTCATAAAAAAACTCAAACAATCCACGCTGTTACTAAGGCCGCATAAATCACACTCTGCTGGCTCTGTAATTGAGAGCCGTCGGACTGAAACCAATTAGAAGTATCCATTTATTGACAGTGCCTAGGTCTCTTTTTTATTTCGCTAGTGTTAGGTAATAGCACGTTTCCAGAGTACTAGAGAAGTTTTAAATAGATTCGAAGATCGTTAAATTTAATTTGAAAGTAATTTCTTTTTAAGTGGACCTTCAAATCTTTTATTTACTTTTTTCGTGGGAAAATCCTTAATATGGATTTCCTTCGTCTGGGGAGAGCCGAGAGTTATGTCCGACTCTTAATGACTAAAATCCTACGGTTTATTCCTGCTACCATGAGTCGGGGATCCGGTAATCGGCATTGATACATCGCTCATCATCGCTCTCATCGCTTCCCATCAGGTAAGATAAGGGTCAAACGTAGGCATATCAAATCACAAAAAAAAAATAAAAATAAACAAAACACACGCGGCAATTCAAAAACGTCCCCAAGAAATAGCACATAAGTAGTCGTGGAATGTGCGCTTATTTAATTTAGTTTCAGGTGTTTAAAAAACAATTTTACGAAGAGGGCTTAAGGTCTAATTTATATTTTTTATATATTAATCATTCAATCTACTACTGTAGAATCATAATGAGATGAACTATTAACGTCTACAATTTGTTTATTAGCAGCTTGACAACTGGATAAACATAATTAAAGCCAGTTTTAGAAGGTTAGTAGCTGGTTGACGTCACTACTTTTCTAGAAATAGTATCTGCTGATGTTTACTTAAGTTTCCAATAACAGTGTTTAAACAATAACTCATTTTTTTCTGAATGTCATCTCGTAGGTCAACCTAGTAGGTTGTTGGCTTAGTCGGGGGTTGCCGCCGACGTAGGTGTGGAAAGGGTACACCGGGGTGGTTTTTAGTCAGTACGAGTCGACAGACCCGCTGCGACCGGCCCAGGGCGGAGGACGTCCATGAGGATTTTCCACCACGGGACCAAAAACAAAGGAGGTTGTTGACTGCTTAAGCGGACTGTCCTGTGATGCTTTAAAGAGAATTTAAGGCCCAGGCAAAAAACTTATAAACTAAGCGGCTACACGCTAAGGGCACCCCCTGTGGGATACGAACCTCAGCTTAGGGCGTCGCTGGGGGAGGATAGTAAAGGCTGAACCGAATTTAAAAAAAAAAACTCATCTACTCGTTGGCTTATATACTGGCTTCTGCTCGCAAGTTCATCTACGTAGGTTTAAGCTAAGGTTCTAATTTTATCACGGGAACACAAATACGCAATAAAAATTCTTAAGTGTTCAGCTATATCAATACCCTCATGTATGCCAAATTGCAGCTAATTCCGTACCACCGCTGCAGCGTTATAGAGTAATAAACATCCATCCAGCCATTCATCCATCCATTACAAACGTTCGTCTTTATAATAGTAGTAGGCAAGGAAGTAGGAATTAAATTAATGCTTCTATAACAAGTAACTCTTATTTGCTTACGTCTTCCACAGTCAGGGAAAATCTTTATTAAATTTCAAAATTATATTCATTAAAAATCACGTTACTAAGTAAATAAATCGACCTACTCATTAATAATTTCCAACGTTAATGACTTTCCGGACGTTAAATTTCCGCGTCTGCTGAAATTTCATTAAGTACACTGTAAGCCAAACGTGGTCTTGGCAGCTCATTGGTAGAGAGGTTTAGACGCCGGAAGCTTTCTGAAAGCCCTTTATAACAGCCGTTAATGTTATGGCAATTAAAATTATTAAAACTTTAACGTTTTTTTAACGTTTGGTCGAAAATTAAGTAGCTAGGTCACTCTGGCTAAAAATAGGAATACAACCTTATTTTTATTGGTTTGGATTACAAGATAAGCTTTGTTTAGAATATAGAAGAACTTGACAGAAGGCTGTTAACACGTGTCGCGAAATAATTTAAAAATATAATAAAGGTGTCTATTAGAACCATCGATATATATGTACTACGATTGGAACTAAATAATAAATAATATCACGAATAACAAAAAAGAAAATCTATAATTATTAAACTAATACAATAAGGCATCAAAAAATTCCCCCATATCGCCGTCTGGATATCGAGACTGGCGGCATTGCCGAATGCCGCGGCGGGTGGCAATGCCTCTGATACCTCTGACAAAAGCTAAAACCAGCTCTTGGATCACAGAAAGTGTCAACCAACCGTATGGACATAATATGACTGAAAACTCCAACATAAGAAATAAAAATTAAATTGTTTATCAATCAATAGTAGGTATATACATATACATCACACCCCTGCTATCTATTCTACAGTACAGTACAGCAGGGGTGTGATGTATGGAACGAAACTATCGTCATATCAGCCTGGCCTAGCCAGCTGACTCAATGAGTTTCCTGGTTGATTGTGTATGTGAGTTAAAATGTTTGTAAATGCACCCAAGCTTCAGGAGAAATAAACAGAAAACCTATCGTAGAGCAACGGTTTGTTTAAAAAAAAAGAAAAGTGGCTTCCATCTGATACCTACCATAAAAAGTTTTAAGTAGGTAAGCATATAATTATTTTCCCATTTCTTCATAGAATTATCTCATATTATAAGAAAATGTACACCACAACGGGAACATTAATAGGAAAATAACGAGAAAGCACTGAGCGAGAAAAAGCTAAGCTCTTTCAAAATTATAGCCATTCATTCGCATTTATAGGGAGACCCAGCTTATCCACGAATTAAAAAACGAGCGAATTTATACATAATATCTTTATGTCTTTAGAAAAATCTTGGAAAGAAATAAAGAAAGTAGATAAGTACTTCTAATGAAAAAAATTGTTTATTATATTCGACCTCTGATATTTTATAAAGAGAAATATGAACTTACTGTTCTTCTATTTATAGTATTTTTGATCAGATTGTTCGAATCCTTACAAGATTTCTTGCTTTGTTATAATAATGAGAAAAGAGATATAAATTTTCTCTTACATTTTCATGACCTACAGACTGATTATCAAGCGCGAAGTTAATATTCATCTTATTAAGAAGTCCTGAAAGCTGATTAAAAAAAAAACAATTTAAATTAATAAAGTTCAAAATCCAGTCGCCATTTCATTTTCTTCATCTACTTTTTTCTTTCTTTCTTCTTTTTCTTCATTAGGATATATTTTACTGTGTTGGCAATTTGAATTTGAATTATTTATCACTAGCTTTTGCCCGCGACTTCGTCCTCGTGAATGTCGGTTATAGTAGACGCAGACGAAGTCTCTGATTAAAAAGTAGTCTAAGTCCTTCCCCAGGGTTCAAGCCATGTTCATACCAAATTTAATCAAAATCGGTTCAGCCGTTTCATCGTGAAAGCGTAACAGACACAGTTACTTTCGTACTTATAAATATTAGTATGGAAGTATGAATTGTGTGATAATTGTATTCGTTTTTTATTTTTTGTTAATCAATCTATGATCAGCATGTTTTTATAATCAAATAGAAACGAACGATTGGAAGAAGCTGGAAGAGGCCTACGCAAAAAAAAGGGCAAACGGATACGATTGTCGATGAAGTAGAACGAAGTAAGATTATAAGAAAAACTGTTAAAACTATTCGAAATAAAGGCTTTTATTTTATTATTATAATAATCAAAAAGAATCTTTGTACGCCGATGACGGCTAGACATAGCGCTCATTATTAAGAAAAACAACTGTACTAAGTTAGACAACTTGATTTTAAAAGAGTGTCCGTGGAGTTTCTTGCTCATTCTTCTCCATAGAGACCTACCCTACGTTTTGGAACGAGCAACTGGCTTCAACTTTCTGACTAACTTGACCGACACCTTGACAATTCAAAAGTGCCTGTAAATGGTTTAATTGAAATAAATGCTTTGTAATATTTTAACAGATATGAGATTAGAATGTAAACGTTCTTAGAATTACGAATTAATTGCCCCTAAGGTGGTCTATCTGAAAAGAGCACTGTATCATAAAACGTATAGGTTTTACTTCTGCAAACTAATTAAGCAACCAAAATCTTCAGGGTAGAAACTGATTAGTCTTTTTTCATAGTACCTTCAGGTAATTAAAAACTCAATTCTATAAGAACGTTGTAAAAGTGTGGCAATTATGCAACAACCCTAACAACTTAGATTGTTTAGGGCTGGCACTAAAGCATTGTTCTTTCTTTTTTTTTTTCCTAAAAATTTTGCCCCACACTACTATATTGTGTTCAAATATACACAGAAAACTATATTGCTCTCGCAGTAAGTGAAATCAATGGCTGAAATAATGCCAATGCCGCATCCCCTCTACACTGAAATTTATAAAGAGGTAAAGTTTGCATGTTTGGATGTGGGAGGTAATCTCTGTAATTGCTCATCCGATTACAAAAAAACTTTTACTTATAGATAGCTGAAGTTCTGATTGTCGTAGAACATAATTATATGGTATGTTTGATCTCCACGTGGACAAAGTCGCGAGCTAGTGTATTTTAATTTTCTCACAAAAAGATTTCAAACGAATCTTTTTTTTCCAACCCTAACCACCATCTAGGGTTGCCAAGAATTCATTACGGGCTCATTATGAACGGAGAACTTGCTAGCTCACTACAATAGAGCATTAGTCGACGAACGCGAAAAGATCGTTGGAAATCCTTTTACCAAACCGTTTTTATATTAAACTGTCAGTTTCTTTCCAAACTGAATTAGTTTTCTTTAATTAATTTCGTTTTAGCTGGGTTTTTTAAATTCTCTGATGGTTTTTTTCACCGTTTTTAAATTCTAAAGGTACCTACGTCTATTTATGACTCGATTATAAATATCAAGGTTTATAAATAAGGGTCTGATAAATGTGGATTTATAAAAGGTCTTGCAAAAAAGGTGAATGATCAGCAGTGAACTTTCGAATCTAATTTATAAATGTGATGAGATCGTGGCTAATTAAAAAGCTGTACCTGCAGATCGATCGATCAAAGGTTAAACTACGCTTGCCGCAGGCGGTCTGTGGATGGGGGCCATCCATTTCATACAGAGTTCCCTCCATGCCTCGGAAAGCACGTAAAGGCGTTGGTCCCGGCTGTCATTCGTAGATCTTTGGCAGTCGTTAAGTGTAGTGAGAAGCCAAGGGGTATCGTGTAACCCAGTAACTGGGTTGTGGAGGTCCGATAGGCAGTCACTCCATGTAAAACACTGGTTTTAACTGCATTCATTATTAACCTGCATTCGGTTAGACTAGAAGCGGACTCCAACATATTTGGGAAAAGGTCAGGCTGAGGAGATGTAAATCAAGAGTTCGTCTAAAGCAAAAACAATAGATATGCTGTAGATATCACCAATCAATTGACACAATTTCTATGAGCTGTCAAAAAGCGAGTAGACCATAGATTTTGTTTGTCAATATCAAGAAGCTGTTATCTATAAGCTTCTTGGTCAATATGCTACTGTGACGTCCATTATGAGCCAACTTAATTGACTTATTATTTATAGAATTCAAAGGAAATAAAAATCTAATTTTGTAGTTAATTGAAAATGAATCGAGTTTTCAGGGTCAAAATAAAGCGTTTTTAATCAAAGAAGTTGTGTGTTTAAATTATTGGTGAACGGTTTCTCTATCTTGTGATAAACTTAAGCTTAAATACAGTTCGCACTGGCCGATGTTCTCTTTTTTAAATTAAATTCTATGAGAATAAAACAGGATTAGTTCTTCAAATCAAAATTCGATTTGTTACACAATACTGTACTACCTACTAGTACGTTCCTCGCGACATATTCCGCGTGAATTTTGCAAGGATCCCAAATTTTTTTCAAGTGATAAATATAGCCTATGTTACATAAGGATAATCTAACATTATAATGGTGAAAGAATTTTTGAAATCGGACCAGTAGTTTTTGAGTTTTTTCGTTACAAACATACAAAAATACAAATCTTTCCTCATTATAGTATATACTATAGAGAAGAGAAGATATAGATACGAGTATATCATCTTTTTATACGATAACTAATTTTTTATGGCATATTTTATTTCTCTTTAAAAACAAAACAAAGTTTATTTTAACCGGGTGAATACGACGTGAATTGTGTCTCTGACAGCAATAATTAAAATAAAATGAATGAGAATGTTTGTTTCCCAGAAAAGTTTAAATAGTACTCCAGGAGTTTCAGACTGTGTTTTAACCGTGAGCAGAAACTAAACCACAAAAAGTTGTTTAAAACAAACAACGTCTTTTATTTACTGACTAACTTTTGCACACGACTTCATCCGCGTAGTAGTCTAATATACCTATTATAAAACATAGTCTATGGGCGTTTGTGCACTACAAGGAATTTTACTGTCCGCCAGTCCGATTTTTTACGGTCTGATACAGAGTGTCGTAGATTCAGATTAGGTTAAATTCCAAAATCAGACTGCCGGACAGTAAAATTCCTTGTAGTGCACAAACGCCCTATGACTGGAATTAAGGAAATGTAAAGATTGGTTGACACTTCCCGTGATCCAAGAGCTGGTTTTTACCTTGCTCAGAGATTAAGCATTGCCATCCAACGTGGCAATGCTGCCAGTCTCTTGGGTACATTTCCAGTTGACGGCGATGTGGACGAATTCTATGATGCTTTATTGTGTAAGTTTTTTTTTTAATTTTATACTTTATGTGTTCTTTTTTTATTATTCTTGTAAATATTGTACATACTTAAAGACATTAAATAATTATATGATAAGATGTGATGGTATGTTCTAAATAAAATAAATATTGTTAAGATAAGTTGCATCTATAATAAAACATGTTAACTTGCCTGTGACTGTATTTTATGTGTAGCTTTCAGTTAAATATTGTTTTAAATATTGGACCAGTATTCCAGAGATTACAAACAAAAAAAAAATAATCGATCTATTTATACATCTATTTATATAGAAGTACAGAAAACGGCGGAGCAGTACTTTTGTGAACAGAAAAAAAACCACTACCGGACGTATAATTCTCCATTTAAAAGTGCAAAAACCCGTTAGCATTCCCGATGTATAAAATATTGGGGTTTCGGCGAATCTACCAGTTTTTTCCCCGAAACCGGAGCAATCAAAATACAGTTATATGAGGGTTAAACCAAAAAAAATCGCTAAACCACAGACTGCTATTTTCATCGAAAATAGATTCATAAAGATTTTTTGTTGGAAAGGGGTCAAAGTAGTACATACTGTAGTGTAATTTAAAGGGTTGGGTTTACAGGCATTTGAAAAAGTTGCCAGATTTAGTTCATGAATTTGCAGGTTTTTTTTCCCACTGTGTGTATTTTAAAAGTAATTTTATAAGAAAACTAACAACAAACAACAACATTAAATAGAAAAAAAAGATGAAAATGAATAAAAAGATTATAAACAAATACAAGTCTTACTTCGTTTTAGCGTGGAAATAGCGGCCATTGAGCTTTCTTTAATATCTCTGCAGGATACTGAACAAAACATGAATTACCGTTTCTCATTTATTAACCGACTTCAAAAAAGAAGGAGGTTCCCAATTCCACACGTATATAAATATATTTTTTAATGTTTGTCCATGCATAACTTTTTTCAGTATAGTCCGAGTTCGATGATTTTTTTATTGGATAGAGACCTCAAAATTGGTTCCATGTAAAATACATGAAAATATTCAACGGCTAAGGGTGAAAAATAAGGGATGACTGAAATTTATTATTTATATATATGTAGGTGCCCTTTATAACAACTAAGCACTAAAAAGTGAATAAAAAACTTATTTAAAAGACAACCGTCTTAAAAAACTAAAATGTAAAAAATAACTTCAAATTCGCAAGTCGGCGGCAATACAAAACAACAAACAAAACCAAAGCTGACTTGCGAATTTAAAGTTACTTTTTACTGAAAAGTAAAAAGGCGGTTGTCTTTTTTTGTAAAAAAGGTTTTAAATGAAATATGTTAACGAATATGATAAATATCCATCTCTGTTTACATTTCTGAAATAAAGTTTGCTAGAAATGTAGGTGGGTCGATGACTGCTATTTCCACGTTAGAACGATTTTTCTTTATACCACACACGATTCCTGCACATCTTGTCGATTTGATACATAAATACATAATATTTACCTAATTCAACCATTGCGGTACCTACTGAAACATATGCAGTATCTACGTGATAGAACGCCTTGCATGAAGGCGTTCTATCACGTATCCACCTGTTTGGATTCCAGACTCATGTATGTATTCATACATGCATGCCTGTTGAATACAAATACGCATCTGATTTTCTTATTTTATTTCATCAGATTCAAATTAAAATGTCATCAGAAAAAATCTGCTGCATTCTATTACTTTCTCTTGTTGACTGATAAAAATTTTGCTCGAATACAACTCCAGCCGGGAAAAACAGCTATATTTTTTATTTTATTTTTTCAAAGTCTTAAAAACGCTGTTAGACTGAAAACGAATAGTAAAATAAAAGCGCGAACCTAATGGCCGCTGCGAATATAGTTTTAATTGACGTATTTTCAAACTTGGAACACGAGGCTGCTTTGAGGCAAACGAAAAAGGTTTAAAAAAAGTATTGATTGATTGTATTTTATTCTGAGAGTAAATCGCGTTGATTGTTTTTCGAGCTTTATAAAGTGAAAATGTTTTTTTATATAGTGGAGGCAACGAAATTAAAGTGTACAGGCTACTAACGTGCGTGTGGTATTTGATTTTTTTAGTAAGGAATTTCTAAATAATACCAACTCGGAGTCTAGATTTGTGCCCGAAAAGTGGTCATCAGGTCGCCGCCTATTGCGTGCGAGTGTAAAATAATTTGTCGGTCTCTTTCAAATTTACTATTATGCGTGAACTGGAAACTCGGTCAAATATTTGACAAGACTTGTTTAAATGTGTGTTTGTGTTTAAAAATGTATGACGCACGCAATTACAATTAAAATTGTCTGTGTGATGGAAACTGTTTTGATGACTATACAAACATGATAAACAAAAAACCGGCCAAGAGTGCACCAGACTGACACACGAAGGGTTCCATACCTTCTTCTTTTTCCTGCCCTTAACCCATGTTACTTGGGGTCGGCGCAACACGTTTTCTTCTTCCATTCCGTCCTGTCCAACATCATGCTTTCACTGACTCCCTTTTCATTCATATAATTTTTCACAAAATCCATCCATTTTTCTTTGGCCTTCCTCTCCCTCTCTATGCATCCAAATAAATATTAACGGTTCTACCGTACCTACTATATTACATTCGAGCAAAAGAACACGCCATTTTTAACTTTATTTTATTTTCATTTTTCTGTTATAGCCATATCGGTACAAAATACTTTGTGGTTTCGTACGTCAATACGTTCCAAAAGATACAACGGAAGGATGAATGAGCGAGACATGAGGACACCATTACCAGATCATTAGAGGATCACCATTATTTGACGACACGGTTGGCGCAGTGGCTGAGCGATCGACTGCTGCGCAGCGTGTTGCGGGTTCGATTCCCGCCCAGGGTAAATATTTGTGTGATGAGCACTTGTGTTTGCCTTGTGTCTGGGTGTTGTTTATCTATATATGTATGTATTTTTGTGTAATGTATATCAGCTGTTTGACACCCATAGTACAGGGTCTTCCTAGTTTGGGGTCAGATGGCCGTGTGTGAAAATGTCCCCACATATTATTATATTATTATTATTATATTATTAATTTGAACCCTTCGATACAGGGCCCTAAAAAAAAGGTTGCGTCTCTTCAATTCGTGGTTATTCCTCAACGAATTCAAAAGTAATGTTGAATGCAAAAACCGTTATTTACATAAAAAATTGGAATACTGCCCAACAAACGGCGATGGAGCCATACGGAACGATTTGGACTCAAAACCGCATTACACACGTACGAGATACTAGTTGACGGGTTAATCCAACTTTAAATAACACTGGAGCTGCAGTGTTTCTGCAAAACCAAGTTAATAATTACTGCACATAAAGCAGTGCCATTCTGTTACAATCTCCCTCGGTGAACACCTAGGTGAAGTGAGCTGTCATCCGTCCCGATGCTAGGGATTGACAAAGCTGATGGACGGATGACAGCTCACTTCACCTAGGTATACACCGAGGGAGATTGTATATATGTAACGTGTAATGTAATTTAGAAACCTCTACTTTGTTTTGTATATTTTTTTCAATAACTGACTAGATTTCGAATGCCTGTCATTTTCATGAGCCGTGCTGGTGGCGGAATAAATAAATACGCATTCCCTGCGTCAGATTTCATCTACTGTTATTGAATCATTTGGGTTAGGTTCGGTAGGAGTCCGGCATGCCCCTCCGTTACCCCCACGACGGAGGAAGTCCATGAGGATTTCCATCGCGCAAAAAAAAAAAGAAGCTTAGAACAGTGACCATTAACGCGCGAAGGCGAGCGAGCAAAGTGAGCGTGCCGCGGCAGCGGCCGCCGAACGCCAGATCCCCTCTAGTGTTGGTGAATAATTTGAGTTAGATGAAGTTATAAAAGTATGAAGTTTCCTGATATTTAATTATTACAGAATTTTGGCTGAAAATTAGTAAATATGAAAATTATGTCAACTGAACGTTAAATAAAAAGAGCATTATACAAATTGAAAATTATATGAAATTAACGTTATACTAAATGTTATTAGAGCCAAAGAAGTTTACATGAAATATAACATTAGATCACATGAAATTAGGTTATTTGTTTTATAGCATATGAAAATGATATCAGGTGAACGTTATTTCAAGTGATATTACATTATCTGTTATTATGCCATATAATACACACCCCATAAAATACAGGTCCAGGCCTGGTTCCCTAAGGATAAATATTTGTGGAAATACATTTTTGTATTGCAGATGAGCAGCGGTGACCACTTAAAATCAGATGGCTAGTTTTCCATCCAATGACATAAAAAGTAAGTATCTGCTTATATAAAATTAGAATAATATAACCAGGTGCGGTAATTTTTTTTATAAAACTAGAAGGTACAATACCTCGTCGTCGAACGCGTCGGGGTCCGCCATCTTGTGTTAACTGTCACTCACTACGTCACTGACGCACTGCGCACACGCACGAGAATCACGTCACATGGAACAGATCATTGTATTCTCACCACACTTATGTTCCTGAAACAATAGGAAAGATTATGTCAAAACGCGAAGATTAACATGATTATTATTTTTATGGTATAAAATTATCATCATCATGTCAACCTTTAAACGCCCACTGCTGGGCATAGATTTAACCGTGCATGTTGCAGTTGGTGTTACGGCACCCACAAAAACCCTGCCGCCCATCCTATGGTCAATATCCCTCCGTCGCTTCTACGACACCCACGGATGGAAATAAAATACAATATTTATTTCAGAGTTGACATTTTACGAAAGAACAATGGCAGCCGCCCATACATTGTTTTAGTTGAGATTAAATTCCACCGTATTTAAATGAAAAAAATCTTATTTAACTCAGCGTCACCTTCTGAACTAGTTTGTGCAAGATTTTTTGTTCGAGAAGGCCGAGAATAATAGATTTTTGGTCATGAATTTTTGTAGGTTACGTCTTTGGTAACTTTTATAATCCAAATTGACGAAGTAAAAGGGCAATATCGCAATAGTATTTTCTTTACCTAGTTAATTCAGAATGAAATATCCTAGTTGTAATGCAACATGAACATCAATATCAACTAATCAACAGTTGTCAATACTATTATTTTTACTCTGTGTGTCACTGACAGATCTGTCAATCGGTCAATTACCAAGCTATTTGTTTTAGATTTTGGTTACTAGTCTTTTTGCCGGTCATCAATCGAAACTTATTTATTTATTTTACACCACAGTATTTTTACCTACCTGCAAAAACACTTACACTTATAAATAAACTGTATTGTTAATTAAATTACCCCTTTTAATTGTAATAACAAACTGATTACAATACTTTTATGCTGTACTTGCTGTCACTTGGCAGAATAAATATAAAATGGCAACACGAAACTTTAATGAAAAAGTCAAACAAGTTTTCATTTAATATAATTTTTTTATCCGGCCCTAACTGGTTAATGTGATACTTTGAAAAATCGTAGAAAAATGATTGAATTTCTTTCGTATATAGTCACTTTTAGACGCTCAAATTTAAGTCAGCTAAGATTTCGCCATTGTTCTTTGTACAAAAAAAAAATGTAAACTAAACTTTGTAAAACCTCAACTCTGAAATAAATATTGCTTTTAACTTAAATAGTTAAATGTAATACAATTTCCAATCACGGCTTTAATTCTTTGAACGTCGTATAAAATGGCTCAATGTTCAATTTGCTACACAATTTATTTACTGACTATACAATATACATGCATGTAAGTCAAAAACCGGCTAAGCGCGTCTCGGACCCGCACATGTAGGGTTCTGTGCTACCGAAGATACTGCAGATTATATTTATCGGGAAACAGAGAGGCGGGCAGTGGTCGCACAATAAACGTGGAAGCAAAGCGCATGGTTCGAGACCGTTGAACTGCAACCGTATAGCGGTGATGCTTCGCTATAAGGATGAAATTGTTACACACTCCAAATGTCTAACTATTATAGTTTATAAGATACAGTCTTATGACAGCTGAACGGACAGAGACCCTTAGTTACATAGGCCCCTTGGTCATCGCTCACTTTTATAGCTCCGCTCTCTTTCCACACGGCGACAGCCCGGACAGAATCGCCTTGAAAAATTCAACCGTTAGCTTTAAGTGCACCGCCCGAGCTTGTCATTTAAAATAATATTTTAGTATACACACTTTACAAGTCTAAATTGAATGGCAAATTATTTGCAGTGTCGGAGCCATGCTGTTATAATGAGCGATGACCTTTAGGCTACGGAGCCCTAAAAAAGAACGCGACAATAAAATAGGTTAGTCGTTTATCAAAAGTTATTGCGTAGAGCTTTGATAAAGAAAAGTACCTACTTCTATTCACGTCACGGTTTCTTTCATAAATATAAAAAAAAATCAGAACTGATGAAAATATTCATAAATGAAATGAAAGGAAACGCTTATTAACATTTTTTCCCCTTTTTACTTTCGCTACAACACCAAACTTAATCAAATATTTTTTTTATTTCTACCGAGTTTCTTTTTTAATACTAATTCTACCTTTTTATGTTTCATAAAAAATAGACATTAAAATAAATCACTCATTGGTGTTAATTCTGTTGTACACGAGCTAAACTTATTTTAAGCTATTTATATCTCTATCTCTACAATAAAATTAGAAAGAGACAGACACAGAGATATTAAAATGAGACCTGTCAATGTCAAAGTTGATCTACAATTATCACACAATTGGGTACCACACCCATTTTTTAAAAATGTCTCAATTGAATTCTGTAGTGCAAAAAAAACACAAAATTTTAATTTTTCAAATTTCGCGCTAAGTTTGACGAAAACGCCTCGTAGTGGACGCCATATTGCACTGCGGAAATTACGTCAGTTCGCTGTGTAACAAATGCGCTGATATTATATATTACTTTAAAAATAATTATAATAATATTTTGTAATAGGTGTAATAATTAAAAAAATACGTTGGCTACGAAAATAATAAAAGTACAAAGCCTATAAACGCCAGTCGGTTGACTGACAGTTGTCAATTTTTTGTTTACAAAGCCGTACGGCGTAATAACATGGCAGCTACTATTTCATGGTGTTATAAAACAGATAAAAAAACTGAAAAATTAGAATTTAATTTTAAAAATATTTTGTAATTTTATGAACTAAAACTAACATTTTGCGACTACTTTTTGCCTAAACTATCTCAATAATATAGTTATAGATTTTTTCTCATATAGAGTAAAGTACTCTATTATAGTGGTCATGTCAGAACGTATTGATGAATAAAAACACGGTGAAGTTCCAGAAAAAACTAATTTGACATCTCTAACTTAGTCCTTATCTGTCGCCGTCCTTTTCTTCGGCAGTAAGAGATGCCAATTGTCAAATTTTAGTTTTGTTTAGGAACAAGGGAATCGGCGCCATTGTCGGTCATTTTATTATCATTCCCCTGGCGCATTCCCAATTGGGGTCGACCCTCCTGATACTTACTGAGCTATTTATAAAGTAAATTAGGTATACTCGTATGTATGTGTTTGACATAAATGAACATGGCGGTTGAGAGAATTGTCATGCTCACTCAAATATCTCGCTGATGGTGGCGCGTGGGTTGGATCATGCGGCTCCCTTCAAAATGGTTGAGCTGAATGGTGCTGATCCACGCGTCATGTTCGTTAACGGGCGCTGTCAGTAGAGATTGATCAACTCTTAACTGCCATGGCTTTTATCATGATTCTTTTTTTTAATGCATTGTATTGGTCTTTACCTGCATTGTTTTCACATATAGAAGCAACGTGAATAATGTATATCAGTATTTTGTAAAAACTTGATTTAAAAGAGTGTCCGTGGAGTTTGACTTGAATGCTTTGACTTTGACTTGATTGCCACTTATTGCAATCTTGGGAAATGGCTGGCGTTACGTCTAGCATCGTCATGCCCTTGGAGATGGCTCTAGTTCAGGTAAGTTCAGACTAAGTAAATGTCATACGGATCCATCGGTTGTGGTAAAGCAATGTCTAGCCGTGATCATCACACTGATACAGCCATCCATTTCACACTGATATTCCACTTCGGAAAGCACGTAAAGCCGTTGGTCCCGGCTGTCATTCGTAGATCTTTGGCAGTCGTTATGAGTAGTCAGGAGCCAGAAAGTCTGACAACCAGTCTTGCCTAGAGGTATCGTGTTACCTAGTAACTGGGTTATGGAGGTCTGATAGGCAGTCGCTTCATGTGAAACACTGGTATTCAGCTGCATCCGAATAGACTGGAAGCTGACCCCAACATAGTTTTGAAAAGGATACGCAGATGGTGTAGTGATAATAATAGCAAAGAAAACTTACACACCGTTTTTTTGTCGAAAAACTGTTTCTTTTATCTTGGTAATCCGTTTTTCGAAGCTAAATACAATTTGTTAGAGATGAAGAAATTAACGAAGGGTTTAAATGACATCAAAGGGAAGGAAGTTGTACCGGTCAAGTGGTCGTTTTTCTTTTAATTTGTACCATCGTTTAGTGGAAGAGACAAAATGGCGACTAATTTGTTACAAGCTTTTATTTTTCGGTAATTTGATTTGGTAAAGTACCATTCAGACAATGGCGGGGCGGCCACTTGTCAGTTTGACATTATTGTGCTACTAGCTTTTGCTCACGACTTCGTCCGCGTGAATATCGGTTATCGCGGATGCAGACGAAGTTGCGGATTTAAAGTAGCCTACGTCCTTCGCCGGGTTCAAGATATTTTCATACCAAATTTTAAAAATCGGTTCAGCCGTTTTATCGTGAAAGCGAAACAGACTGAGTTACTTTCGCATTTATAATATTAGTATGAATTATGACATTACTCCGAAAACGGGAAGGAGATTTTCTCCCATTCCTCGCGGATCGGAAGCAGATCCCATTTCCTCCGACTACATCAAAGTGAGATAGTAATCGGTTTTTTATTCGAATCAGCAATATTTTGAACGACGTCAACTAGTTAGTTGCTGGTGGCCTGATGGGGTTTCTTATGTTCGATGACTACAATTTAATTTATACTTCTATTTCCTTCTTTTTCTCCTTTTTGTTTAATTTTTATTTATTTTTCTTTTTAAGTTTGTTTGTAGGGAGTAATCTCCGGAGTTACTCATCCAATTTCAAAAATTCTTTCACCAATGAGAAGCTACTTTAATCCTGATTGCTATAGGCTATATTGCATTATCAAAAAATAGGGATCCTTGAGAAAATTCGCGACGACGAAGTAGCGGCATGGTACTTAGTAATACATATACATTAGGTGTAACGTCAAATACGCAAAATCTGAAAATAGTTTGATTAGAATAACGAGCAGAATCAATTGAACCACTTTTTAATATAAGTCACATTTTTCAAAAAATCTTCATTATACATGTTGCCCTGTCTATTTATTAATAAGTCAAGCCATCACGTGCGCAAACTTTCCAAAATAGGTAAATAAACACAAATGGTTGTCGTCCAATTTAAATTGTCTCATACGCGTGATAATAATAGTTCTTATTTCAATGCAAATAAGAGTTTAAATTTTTTTTATGATTTTTTCATTCAAAATTAGGTTAATTGAATTAAAAATCATTTGGGGTGTCTGAGGTTTTGCGTGTTTAACGTTACACCTTGTATAAAACCAATATTTTTGAAAAAAGAACAATGAAGAAGAAGATCTTTTATTGCAGTTATAACCGTAACCGAAGCTGTACGATAATTACAGCATAGCAGACATACTCTTAACCTACTTAGCAAACCATTATTCACTCATACGTCCATAAAAACATCAAAATAAACTTAACGACCAATCAGAACGCTGTTCTCAAAACCACAATGGGGACGAAATTAATATAAGACATTGCGCAAAGCCGGGGATTATGTAGGTACAGAGAAATTTAATTAAAAAGACTTAAGAATACCTATAGTTAAGTTCGCCAGTTGTGGCCCTTGTACTTGTACAACGGGTTTGTGCTACTTACTAATTTATATTGACTGTACCAGGAAAGCATGTATTTTTTCGGGCACTGCTGTTCTATTATTTTTTTCTTTATGACTCTGCATTTGGTAGATGTGGAAGCTTTTTGGTAAAAGTAGGACTGTTTTGTTTATAATGTGTGTGTGTAAAAGACACACACATTATAAACAAAACAGTCCTACTTTTACCACAAGTTGGTCCGCGTGAATGTCGGTTATCGCGGATACAGACGAAGGCGCCTTATTACCCATCTTGCCTTGTCTTTACTTCGTCTGTCTTGGATGCCTTTCTTCGGTTTCAACCTTGTTCTGTACCAAATTACATCAATATCAGTTCAATTGTTTAGTCGTGAAAGCGTATTACAAATAAAAATTTAAAATGTAAGTACGGATTAGTAGAGCCGATTACAAACTACAATAAAAACATAACTGCATTCCAAGAGTGACGATTATACCTAATAATATTCTCATAAGTGAATTTTGTTCTCGACGGCCAATCTCAATGGAGACCAGCCAAGTACGTAGGAGAAAATATAGTGGCCAGGGTATTCGGGAGCGGTGAAAGTTTATGCAATTCCCGCAACTGGGGGGTATAGGCAGAGATGGAACACCGAAAGTGGTTTTAGGCGGTAAGAGTCTGGCATCACTCCCACGATGGCGAAAGACCATGAGGAATTCCACCGCGTACCAAAAAAAACTTGAGAGGTGTCAAGGGACACCCGGATGGAACGAAGTTCCTTTCGATTAATTAGTGAAGGAATTGTAATAAAATTTAATTTTTTTTAAGTTATAATAATATTTTTTTTTATTATTAACAAATATAATGTTATATAAACTTAATCAGTAGGCTCAATTTTCGTTTATCTGGAGATGCTGCAAAATACCATACCGGAGTTGTTAGAGGATGTGCCTCTGGCATACTTACGCGGCATGTTCTATCAGCATGATGGATGTCCCGCTCATTATGCTACTTCAGTGCGTGCGCATTTAAATAGTGAGTTTGGTGAGCGGTGGATAGGTCGTGGTGGCCCAGTGCCTTGGCCCGCAAGGAGCCCTGACTTGACACCGCTGGATTTTTATTTGTGGTCCGAGATTAAAAGGCTCGTTTATACCCAGGAGTATACTACTCGAGATGACTTAAGAAGTGCGATAGTGAACGCTTTTAATATTGTGAAAAGTGACAGAGACACATTAATAAAATTAAAAGACAATTTAATTAAACGTGCCCGTTTATGTATCGAGCGAAATGGACTCCATATTGAGCAGTTGCTTCGATACAGGGAAGTGTAAATTTTATACCTAATAGGTAATTTTTTGAATTAAGCCAAAGTTGATTAAAACTGTGTTTGTGAATAGCTCTAATTTATTTAAATAGGTTACCTATAGCACCTATAGGTACCTACGCCTGCCTGCCTTTCTTTTTCTAGCAAAAGAGTACCTACTCACTTACCTACTTACAACTACAAATAATTCGCCAATGATAAAAGTAAGTACCACTACCTACCTAGGTACCCACCTAAGCTCCCACTGGCTTAATTTAAACCAAAACATTTTAATCGAATCAAAAAAAATATTATTGTCGCTAGTAAAACCTAGAGAAAAGTACTCTGTGACCTAGAGCGATAAGGTGCAGTGGTTACCTACTGACGACCGCGACCGATAGAAAGCTCATGATTACCAAACCCAAACTTTTAATAGGTACCTACTAAACAAAACATAGAAGTTGGTACAGTAACTACCTACCTACCTAACCTACGTATTCTATGGCTTAATTATCGACTTAAAATTTACACTCGTTTTCACAATCCACACAGTCTCACAGTGAAAGGTGGACTTATCTCGTAGGTCGTTATCATCGGAATTATCACGCAATGATAATTCCGATGTCATTGAGGTAGGTACCGCCACTATTTGAGCGAATAAACTTAGGTACTAAACATATCGCCGTAGGTACCTAGTTCAAAGAGTTCGCCGCGCCGCCTTTAAATACATAAACATATTCTACGAAAAGGGAATTCGGACTTTATTTTGTAAACGTAAACGGTTAAAAATTGAAATTTTACCAAAAAAGGTATGATAAAATTATTCTGAGAAACGTATAGGCTGGTGCCCGACCGGACAATAGGAGCTATGTGCAACCGAATTTCACGGTTAATGTGTAAAAATAAGGTTTTAATTCGCTCCAATATTTTCATAGAAAAGCCGCCATTCAACTAATAATGAACTCTATTTGACAGTTCCAACGATTCAATTTAGCTTATTATAGCATGTCGTGACAACTTTTCGTAAGAATTTTTTCCGTCTAGCCCCCTTTCACAACGCGCGATAAGGAACTTCGTTCCAAAAGGTGTATGTATTTACTTAATTATAATTGCCTATGCATATGTTAGTAGTTTATTGACAAAACCAACCTAACCTCATTTTTTAAAACAAAATCCAAATAATTTGCACCAAGTCCCCAAGTCCAACAGCCGCATGGCCAACAATTGCAATTTGCCCTAAAGTGACAGCAAACACTTGCTGTCACTTAATACACGACAGACCGCTAAAGCAATAACTACTGACGTGACAACCAATCAATTAGCTTGTTGATAACGTGATTGCAAATTACCATGTCAGCCATAGTTACAGGACAGATTGTAACGCGCAAATTGGTTGAAATTGATAGGCTGCCTGAGGTCAATTGTTTGAGGGCAGCATGTATAACATAATGATGACTGTATTTAACTACCAGCGAGAATTATAAAGCCAAACTAGACCAAAACTTTAACCAATTAGCTTCTACACTGCAGGGCAGTCTAAGATACTCTCGCTTCAAGAGAAATAGCATAAAGTACGTAAGGCTGCAGCGCGCCCGAGCAGAGAGACCACTCAGAACAAACCGCCATTTTTATCATGCACACATTGACATTACTTTTATAGGTATTCTCAAGCAGTTTCAAGCAAACTTCAGTCTCGACTGTCACGTGTTGTCTAAATGAATAAATGAGAGACATTGACATTTCATAACGAACAGGAAAATGTTGTTATAAAAAAATACAAAGAGTTCCAACCAGTGCCAATAAAATTTCATATTGTTACGAATAAAACCTACAGAGTCAATACAGTAGCAGCCCTAGTGAGTTTGCCAAGTTTAGGTAATTATTTTTGAAGATGGCGGGAGCGGTCCTTCTGTAATCTCTATATTTTGTGGAAATAGTATATTAAATCTAGCAATAAGGTTCGCAGACAGAAAATGAGAATGGCACCACAACTTAGCTGAAAAATCTGGCAACATATTAGATTATTGTTTCAAGGAAAACGATTGCTAAGTAGCAGGCAAAACATAACAAAATTATGTTTTCTGAAAAAAAAAATATCTGAAATCCTGGAAGTAATTTCTTTATAAATAAGCATCACATTTTTATGTTCCCTCTTCTTGTCTTTTTGTAAATGGTTATAATAAAATAAATAAAAATGTTTTACCCGACCTGTGTAAACACGGAACAAAAAAAAATCTGCCGATGCAACAGTTGTCTGTCACATTGAAATTTGAAGTATCATTCCAAAATCAAGTAGCACTTGGTCAACGATGACAAAGGGTGGACTAGGCAATCAGAAAATCGAGATGATGTTCAAAGCTGTCATTGTCTCATTGGCCTAAAAACGTTTTCAAACACTACAAAATATCTCAGAACTTTTAGAATAATGTGAGAAACCAGTCCTGATGACCACCTCAACAAAAACACATTAATATTAGATTACACTAAAAACATTCTCTCTTTGTAAAGGTTTTGATCTAATGTTTGGAGCGATTCATCATTACCGTAGCAACAGACACGCGATGAGACTATTCCTCACAATAAACTGGCGGACTGCAATTTCCTAACGTTTCTGCTATCCTGGTAGCTAGTTGGTACAGACTAGCTTAGTTTTTGATTAATGGTCTATTAATTCTTTTCACTAAAATGTTTGAAAATATTGAATTGGATAAAAAAATCAATATTGCATCAATAGAATGTAGTACATTGGCACAAAGTACGTAAGGCTACGTCGCGCCATTGGCCACCTCAAAGTCCATATACCTTCACATACAGAGGAAGTTTAGAGCTATTCATCAAGCACTTGACGGGTTGACAGAGTTTCAATACAAGCAGCGAGGCCATTCCTCACAGTCAACACACAACCTAGTGCTTTACATTTCTAATGTCCTGGTATCGACCAGCTCTTAGGTATTAAACCAGTTAGTTACATTTTGTGTTAGAATGCTTAGAATTATGTTCAAATAGTTTTTCATCAAATCTATCTTTATGTAAGTATGTTATGGCACCGAACTGCCGCGTCTGACATACCGCTGTTAAACCCGCGATGGTTTGTGTTGGTGTGTTAATATGTTCAACAAATATGTACAAAACCAACTTAGTAAATAAACGATAAAAAAAAAAAAACATAGTTATATGAGAGTAGTAAAAGTCGAGTATAGGCCTTATTAGGTCACTTTCAAAACTATACAACCAAACCAGATAACACAGTCAAAGTTAAGAAGACTTATTTATCGCGATTTTGACGGGTTGACAGGTTTACGATAAGTAGTCAGCATTCACACTAAACACTTCGTATTGAGTTCGATGTTCTTACGCTTCTGAAATCCTGGTACGATAGTTGGTTGACTACCAGGACATAATGAGTTATGTAGATGACCATTATTTTTCACCCTCGATACGCTGATCGTTTTTGCTTCTGCTAACACTAAACCGTCCACAGCCTCTTATCTAACAAAGCTGCTTCAAACTTTAAACTGTATGGTTAACTTCTCTCCAATATTCGTTTCTTTCAACTATACAACTTCAAAGCGTAAAGTCAATTCAATTCCCCACTATCTCGATATAAGATATCATCTCCGAACACGGATGCTAGTTGGAAAACTATTAGCTCGAGGCAAACTTCTCTGATAAAACCAAGTTTCAAGTACATGCCATATCAACCGTTACTTCTTAACGCTAGAGCTCAATTTGCCGTGTTTAAGGTGTAGAAAATAACGTCGCACGTATACGAAATAATATCGGTTCAGTCTTTTTAGTGTGCTTTCGAAGTCAAGTCGGTGTTTTTTATGAATATTAATGAATTCGAAATTGCAATGGAGTGGAATTGACGTTAGCGGTTTTGTAGTTTATTAAAATTTATTGAAAGGCAGTTGTTCATGTTTACTAATTTCGCGTTGAACATTGAACTCAACTTTGATTAGGTAACTTGTAGGTAATCATGATTTTTATGTCATCCAAACTTAATATTAAGTACTTGGAAGAACTTACCTATTTCCAAATACAAATTAATCAAACCTTTTCCGTGCTGTACATTCAAACGGCGGGAAGTAATTCGAACTTCCAATTTACATTTTATTTTTACGTCTTCTTCAATATAATATAATCTCGAATTACTTAAAATACTAAATATAAAGTAATTTTTGCTGGCTCAACTCACTAGGACGCAATGGTGACGTCGCTGGCTGCGTAGCTTGGTTACCTCAAATGAGGTTGAAAAATATACCGTAGCCAGTGGCTACTGACTCTAAGTCATTAATTATCCTATTTAATATAGGATAATATACTAAGCGGGCATACAGCGACATGCATGTCCAGCAAAATAACGCACTGAGAGTACTGTTGAGGCTGCCATGGCACTGCAGTGCGTCAGGGACGTTTGCAGACAACCATATTGATGGGTTTTCCGCCATTACTAGAAAAAGGTGCGCCTCTCTGATGGCACGTGTACACACAGCTCCAGAGATATCTCACCCTCTCCGACTGAGATTTCTCACCCGCTCGGGGTGAGATTTCTCTGGAGGTGTTTGTACGTGGTAGCACCAACACTATTCTCAGTGTGTTCGCTGACCGGTGGGACTACGCGATAGTACGGAGGTGGTTACAGCTTCAAGCTGAATTTTCATTGTGTTGTTTTCCTAGTAACATTAAATGTTAAGTTATTTGTTACTAATACTATGGACCTTATCTGAAATAAAAAAGTTTGTTATTATTGTTATCCATACTAATATTATAAAATGCGAAAGTAACTCTGTCTGTTACGCTTTCACGATGAAACGGCTAAACCGATTTTGATGAAAATTGGTATGAAAATGGCTTGAACCCTGGGGAAGGACATAGGCTACTTTTTAATCAGCGACTTCGTCTGTATCCATTATAACCAACATTCACGCGAACGAGGTCGCGGGCAAAGCTAGTTAATATTATAAATGCGAAGGAAAGTTTGTTTGTTTATTAACTTTTCACGCCTAAAGTACTGAACCGATCATCCTGCAATTTTGCATATACGTTGTCAGGTGTAGGTGCAGAAACGGAAATAGCGCATTTTTCATCCCGAAAAAAGTACTGTTCCCGAGGAAAACAACAATAACGTTCTTATGGTGCCACGTGTCTTTCGAATCATGATTAATTACTTTATAAAATCCGAATTGACTGTCAAATTGTAAATTAACACGAGCGCACCCGGGGGCAAAAGCATGTACAAACATAATTGCTCTTATTTTTGCAAGATTTGTCATTTCGCCTTTTTCTTGAATTTATTTAATTATTTACCATTTCCTCCCAATATTATTTAAATGCAGTATCCCTGAAACATGGACGGATTTGAATTTGCACACAAATTGTGCGCTCAAAGAGACAGAGTTGTTAATATCAATTTCAAGTATCAGACAGTAGGCAATAATGGATTATAACAATATCTTGCAAAACGTGAGTAAAGTGTATTATGTGCCTGACACCTATACAATGGCACAGCATTGGAACTAGACAGTACACATATCTTCTTAACTACAACATATTATTTTATATCCTCTCAAAATGTTAGCCTAAATATTTAACCACTACACTGATTATGAGAACTAAAGTCACCGACGTTGCGCATCGAATCAGCACGCTGAAGTGGAAGTGGGCCGGCCATGTCTGCAGACGGACAGACGGTAGATGGAGCAGACAAGTTCTAGAGTGGAGACCGCGTTTGGTCAAGCGTAGTGTGGGATGCCCTGCGGCCCGATGGACCGACGATTTAAAAAAGGTGGCTGGCAGCGGATGGATGCGGGTTGCCCAAGACCGGGTTGGTTGGCGATCTATGGGGGAGGCCTACGTTCAGCAGTGGACAGCAATAGCCTGATAGAAACACTGATAATGTAGTGATTAAATTTAAACATGTTTGGCGCCTTTCTCAGTCTATAAACTCGTAATAATAATATCTTGTGCGAGTACGTAGAGAAATTTTTTTTCAAGAGAAGCTGGTGCAGTCTCTGTATGAATTCATTCTTTCATTCCCTAAGTTTTTAACGAAAGTCTGTAAAGTCAATTTCGGAATAGTGGAAAATGCTACAATTCAGTTTTATGGTATCGATAATTTAAGTCATCATCAGCCTGAAGACGTCCACCACTGTTGAACAAAGGCCTCCCCCAAATTGGGGGGGGGGGTGCTATAATTCACACGCTTGGTAAGCGTTCTGGGGATCGCAGTGAAGCTGTTAATTACACGGAAGCGGAAGCCGAAGCTGCCCGACTTTCTGCTTTTCCCATAGTCGCTTTCTACGACACCCTTGGGTTGAATAGGGTGGGTGCTATTCTAGTCCTTATGTAACCTTTTGCCACAGAATACTTAATAGTACTACGTACAGAAGGGACACTCCCTTCCCTGCGCTATATCAGATACCGCACCCTCACCCCGCACTTACAGGGGCTAACCGCCGACTCTTTAGCCAGGGCGCTCAAAATCGTAAGAACTGCAGCGCTGTAGGTACTGCTGACACAAACACACAATTTTGCGATTTATTTTGTTTTAAGTTTTATTTATTAGTTTTAATCTCGATGATTCATTTATTTTCCAAGTTTTCGTCGTTTTATAATAATACAATTAAAACTTCCATAATAATAACATACCAATACCAACATTACCAGCTATTAATATTGCTCTCTCTCTTTATTGTCTTAGTTATGTACTTATGTCCCTTTCTTTCACGTTCTATTCATTCTTGGAATTGATAAGTAGTACCCTACGCACTAACCTTGTCGCGTCGCCCCATTGTAATTATTATTATTGTAATATTTTAATTAATTCTTAATTTTTATTTTTAATACTTTTGAACTTAACATGTACAGTACGCAAAAGAGATAAGTATCCATGTCGTCGGGAATAGTTGAAGATTTCTTAGAAACCAATGGGGGCTTTCAAATGAAATTTTATTAAATCATTGAACTGTTTATTCTCTATAAATTGTATTTTATTTTATTCATAAAAACCTATCGGTTTCTAAGTAAACTTCAACTGTTTCCGGCGACAATGGATACTTATCTCCTTTGGTGACCGTACATGGATATGGACATGGACTGGTTCCGAAATAAATGAAAAAAAAAATTGCGTTGCCGCGTAATGGTACGGGGCGATCGTGAATTCCATATTTTGTAATTAGGTAGGTAGGTAGCTTAATTTACCATTATTGATGAATGAATAAACCTCTTTACATAATGTAATAAAAGAATTAAAAGGGTCTATATTTATTTAACTAACTAACAAACTATGGGTGTGATTCTAAAGTTGAGAAGTTAGGGAGCTCAAAATTAAACAAAAATAACTAAAAGGAATAAGATTCGGGCGCCAGAGCTCACTAGGTAATTTAAAACAAAGGTAATCCGGGATAGCTAATAGGTAAAGGACAGGACTTCTAATCTAGGTCGGAGATTTCTGAAATTAAGCTGCAAATTCTTTAATAATAGCTCATTTATTTCCATCGCAGGCAGTGGTGAGCACAACACAATATTAGAAAGCCCCTTTCTTTTGAAGGGCAAGTTGTTTTATAACCATTAAATTCTATAACCAAAGATTATAATTAAGTTGTCAGTATTGCACGTTTTTAAGTGGAAACTACGAGAAAGAATTTAAGTTAACGTACCACAGGCTTCGAGAAAAACTTATTTAAATTAAACCTGATTGGAGACACGAGGTGAAGCGCATCAGCTCATCCATGATGAAGTTAAATTTTAAGATGAAAATCCAAACTATAAGTAAGAACGCCTTTGGGGCGATCTTAACGAAAACAATGCACGCCAATCGCTCGTGCCATGAGCACAACCAAAACGCGATGGCGATATAGGTGGATTTCCCAAAATATTACTGTTGCACGGCTGCTGACATCACTACCAAGTGATTCCAGCCAGGGGTGGACCCTTGAAATATTCCAATCTAATGATTGGCACGGAATAGAATATTATTCGTGCATCATCTTGGTGACTTCGGTCGGAAAGTGAAAATTACATATCCCAAACCGGAAACGTCAAAATAATCTGACAGACGGGGAAATAAGGTCCAACTGTCAAACTGATGGTCTATGGTTTTATCGATCACTCTACTAAATCCTAGCCAATCTATCAAATATCTAAAGTGTGTGTACTGCATTACCGTGAAAACTTCCAAAAAATGACGAGAGAGGTCGACACTATGTAGCGAGTAGAAAATACTCGTTACATTACATCCCTCCCCGAAAAAATAAAAGAAAGGAACTTTCTTTTATTAGAAAGAAACAACGAAAAACGAAGTGAACAAAAAATTCAATAACAAAAAAAAACTATCGTAGTACAGTTAGGCGTCATGGCCACTGACTAAAACTTCGGTACTACAACCGATCAACAAAGCCAAACAACAAACAAATCCAGATTCAGTTAAACCCGAGGGCCGCTGACTAAAACTCTAACAAGACTAAACACTAAACAAATCTAAATTCAGTTAAGCACGGGAGCCGCTGATTAAATCTTGAACAAAACTACTAAACATTAAACACTAACTTTGAGTACAGTTAAGCGCTATGGCTACTGACTAACTTTACACTAATTTACTAAACTATCCTACACCTCTTAAGTTCAGTTAAGCACTATCGCCACTGACTAACTTCAGCCAACCTACTAAACTAAACCACACCACTTAAGTTCAGTTAAGCACTATCGCCACTGACTAACTCTACACATCTCTACCAACTAATCTGGAGTGCAGGTAGGCACTATCGCCGCTGACTATCCTCAACTAACCTACAGTTCAGCTTTGAGTACAGTTAAGCACCATAGCCTCTGTCTATCTCAGCAACAACCAATTAAAAATAACAATACCTAAACATAAATTCTAGATAGAGTTGAAAGACTCTACCTAAAAGTATAGATTCCGAACCACTAAAGTCAGACAGAGTTGAAGGGCTCTATCTAAAAATATTGATTCCCAACAAAAAGGTTAGATAGAGTTGAAGGGCTCTATCTAAAAAGGTTGGATAGAGTTGAAGGGCTCTATCCAAAAGTATTGATTTCCAACAAAGAGGTTAGATAGAGTTGAAGGGCTCTATCTAAAAAGGTTGGATAGAGTTGAAGGGCTCTATCCAAAAATATTGTCACAGCAATAACCTGTAACAAACAAAAACCATATTGTGATCGGCGCTACACCACCGAACTTCCGAGCACAATAGTAAAAAGGTATGACGAAAGTCAAAATTCCACCTTGTGACTGGCACAACAATGACCAACACAAGGGCAAAAGGGCAAATGTAAGCTGTGATTGGCTCTACTCTACCAACCTTCCAAGCACAGACAAACAAACAAAATATATTGGATTACCGAAGGGGAAAATCACAATACCTAAAGGCGAAAGCCAAGATGAAATCGAGGTCAAAAATTACACCAAGATCCAAAAACAAAGTACATTCTTTAACAAAAGTTTCAGAATGACCGCAAAAACAAGGTAGGACGCTCTATAACAAAAGTTACAGAATGACCTCAAAAGCAAAATCCGGTATGAACGCGTTACTAACAAAGTCAAATCCAAGTCTAGTATCGAAGAAATATCTAGACAAAAAACAACACTGTCAACAAACAGTAAAAAAAATAGAATTAAAATCAATAACTATTTAAAACTATGAGAGAAATAGAATGATATTAATCTACCCAAAAAAGAAGATTACAAAAAACTTGAGATGAAATTTAAGTTTTTTAAATCTTTTTAGGTAATAAAAAACCCAAAGTGTAAGGTTATATAGGATCTTTCTTTTTCAAAAAAAAAGGTAAACAAGTAAAGGATTACCTTTAAAAAAGAAAGAAAGAAAAGATATAAGATCCCATACAATCTCAACAAACAAACAAAACAAACAAGATAAGATCCTTTGATGTGTAAAATGTATAGTGTAAAGAGTAGGTATTTCTAAATTAACCAAAATGACCTAAGTTTATTCTAGAAAGAATTGAATTGGAATCTAATAATTTGTAATGAGGTTGCCTAACATAATAATAACCTTCAGACCACTATTTCCTTTCATTCATCATTCTAACAGTAGTGGATCCTCACACAAAAATACTCAATACCAATACCAATACCAAACCTATGAATTCCCCAAAATTTTAAAATTTAATAATATCCTTTACATGATAACGACCCACGGAACCCTTATTTAAATCTTTCAAAACATAAACGTTATCAGAAACTTTTTCTGTTATTTCACACTTTAAAAACTTAGGTGCAAGCTTCGCCGAAAAATAAGCAGGTGCATGGGATTGAACAAAACTTCTTCTCCACACAACATCACCCACATCAAAAGAAATGACTTTCCGACCCTTATTATAATAAGCGGCATTTCGCTTATACCCCTTTAACAAATAAGCTTGAACTTTAACAAAAATATCACTAAGTGAATTAAGAGAAACTGCATAAGAGTTTCTATTTGAAACCTCTAGTTGAGATAAATTATCAACAGAGTTACTAAAATGATGTAAGGAAGCATCTAAAACAAGTTCCCTACCAAACATAAGAAAATTAGGTGTAAATTCTGTAGCAAGATTTACACTATTATTTAAAGCTAATTGAACATTGGGCAAAAAACTTGACCAAGTCCTATGATCGTCTTTAACAAAACACGATATGCAAGTTTCGACTGTTTTATTATATCTCTCAACAGGATTATTTTGAGGTGTATACAATGTGTTATAAAATATTTTAGTTATATTAAAACCTTTCAAGAATTCTACAAAATGTTTTGAAGTAAATTGAGTTCCATTGTCACAAACTACTATTTTTGGACAACCAAACTTAAGAAATATTTCTTTTTCAAAATGTTTACAAATTACTCTAGTAGTTGCATTAATCATTGGAAAGAACCAGCAATATTTAGTAAAAACATCTACAACTGAAAGTATGTATTTATGACCAGAATAAGTTTTAGGTAAAATACCTATTATATCTACCGAAAGCATAAGCATGGGGCGATCAACCTTTTTAGGATTAATCATCGTACCAAAAGGAGGAGAAGTAGTATGTTTGTAAGCTTTACAAGTATCACAAGACAAAATGTATTGGTGAACATCATTAAACATACCTTTCCAAAAATAATGTTGTTTTAATTTCTTTAAAGTTTTATGAATACCTAAATGACCTGAATTTACATCATCATGATTTGACCTAATAGTATCTAAGATATTCTCTTTAGGAATAACTATCTTCCAGTCTAAAAGACTATGAGGGTTAAATTTATTTTTACAATATTTATACAAAGTGTTGTTTTCGACTCTAAAATTCTTATACTTTCTAGGAGATTTCTGGCATTGAATAAATATTTTTCTATACCAAGGATCAATAATATCATCATCAGGGGAGACTAAATTATCCTGAGTGGTTATAGCTGTGACTTCTATACGAGATAAAGCATCTGGAACTAAATGTAATGAACCTTTTTTATGAATAATATCAAAAGTAAATTGAGAAATTCTAGCAGCCCAACGAGCTAAGCGTCCACTAGGATTATTGAGACCTAGGAGCCATTTCAAACAAGCGTGGTCAGTAATAACAGTAAACTTCATTCCCTCAATATAAGGTCTAAAATGTTCTATGGAATCTAAAATAGCTAATAATTCACGTTCTGTGGTACTATAATTTCTTTCACATTTATTAAGCGATCTAGAATAAAAAGCAATGGGATGTTGATCTCCATTATCATCTTCTTGACTCAAAACACTACCTATGCCCACAGAGCTGGCATCACAATGCAAAAAGAAAGGTTTTTCAAAATTAGGACATTGCAAAACAGGAGAAGTTATTAAAGAATGTTTTAATTCTTGAAATGCATTTTCAGCTTCGTCATTCCAAGTAAGTGACTTTTTAGAATTTTTACTACCTGTTGTCAATTTAGTTAAAGGAGAAGCAATATCAGCAAATTTACAAATGAATCTACGATAATAAGAGCATAAACCAAGGAAACTGCGAAGTTGTTTTACCGTTTCTGGGCGTGGAAAATTTTCTATTGTCTCTAATTTAGAAGGATCAGTATGTAAACCATTACTGTCAACAATGAAACCAAGATAGCGAAGTCTGTCCTTGCAAAAATTACACTTTTTTAAATTTACAGTTAAACCTGCCTCTTTTAATATACTATGAATTTTATGCAACTGTGCTATATGGCTATTAAAATCAGAATTAATACAAATTAAGTCATCTAAATAACAGAATACAGAATTATCATACTCTGGACCAAAAAGTTTATCTACTAGTCTCTGCAACTCAGCTGGTGCATTTGTGAGACCAAATGGCATGCGAACAAATTCGTACAGACCTTTTCCAGGTACTACAAAAGCAGTTTTTTCGCGGGAGGATTTTTCAAGTGCAATTTGCAAAAATGCTTTAGAAAGATCTATAGTACTAATATATCTAGCACCTCTAAGGTTATCTAATATTCTAGAAGTATAAGGAAGGGGATAAGAATCTTTAATAGTAACAGAATTTAAACGTCTTGAATCTAAACACAATCTAGTACCTCCATCTTTCTTTTCTACCGCCAATACGGGTGAACACCAAGGAGACTTAGAGGGTTGAATAATACCTTCTCCTAATAAAACTTCTACTTCATCAAAAAGTTCCTTTTGTTTAGCAGGACTCAGAGGCCAATATCTCTGTTTAAAAGGTTCACTAGTAACGTTAATTTTATGTTCAACCAAATGAGTAAGACCTAAACCTCTTTTCTCATAAGAAATATCTTCAAACAAAGCAATAATATTATCTAATTTTTGTTTCTCAGAAGGAGAGAGTTCAGAAATAGAGGTAATTGAACAAACTTGTTTATTATTTTCTGGAACAAGTATAATGTTCTTCCACAATTCTTCAGCTAAATGAAATTTAATCCAAAAGTCAAAACCTAAAATAATTAATGGATCAAAAGAAGGAATAATTAAAAACTCTACGGATTTAGTTATATTATCACAAGTTACTGGCAAATCCATGGCACCAATAATTCTCCGGGCGGAGCCATCCGCAGTGCAAGCAGCGCCACTAATAGGTCTAATTTTATAACCCAACTGTAAAAATCGTTCATGTGTATTTGAGCCTAAAATGCATTTATCGGAACCACTGTCCAACAAACCTGAAAAAATTTGATTACCAACAAAAAAAGTTAAAAATGGTCTAGCATCATTCTGTTTTGTAAATAGAATAGGAGCCGAACGATAAATATTAAAAAAGGTTTTTAAATAATCTAACCAGTTGGAAAATTCTTTGTCACGGGCAACATCATCAGGCTTGTGACCTCTAACAATTTTTTCACACATCGAGACGCTCGAAGTTTTATCAAAAACGTGGGCTCGATGCTGCCTAATCAGTTTTTTGACTCTTGCGAGTTTTTAGTATCCAAATTACAAACGTCACAAGTCTTAGAAGTGACCCCAGCTTTATGACACTTAAAACAAACAACACCTGGGATAGACTTGCAATTTCTATATAAATGTCCAGGTTTTTTGCATTTTAAACAAACTAAATCATTAGAAACGGCATTAGATTTAACAGAAGGTTTAAGGGATTCTTTAAAAGGTTTTCTATTGACAACAACTTCTAAATCTTTTGCAAGTTCTAGAAATTGTTCGATTGAATCTATTTGTCTTCGAAACAAAAAGGGTGTGTAAATCGGTAACATATTTTGTTGTATCACGTTAACTAAAGTGTAGTCAAATAAAGGTACTGAAAGACGACTAGCCATGTCATAAATTTCCGTAATGAAATCAGGAAGCGACTCAGACTGTTTCTGTTTCCTTGTGCGGAGCTCATTTTCTAAAAAGTGATCAAAATTAGGTGTATCAAAGCGTTTCAAAAGCGCAAGCTTAAGCTCATGCCAGGAAGAAATACGAATTCGAACAGATCTAAACCATTTGAGTGCAGTACCATCAAGCAAATCTGTAAAAGAACCAACCAGCAAATTTTCGTTGTAATTTCTATAAAGAAAATATTCTTCAACTTGTGTAATAAAATCGCGAACACAAGTTCTACCATCATAAATTATTTTGCTCTTTTTCAAATCAGGCAGTTTAGTAAGAGGAGGAAAGTTTTTTCGAATGTTTTCGTTAACAAGCGCATTCAAGGAATTGAACGAAGGCAAAGCTCGAGCTGTAAAATCCGAAGACGAATGTGCGATTCCAGATTCAAAAGGATTGCCAACATCGGTGGCATTAACCATCTCGTGACCTTTCTCAACAACATTAGCATCAGCAGCAGTACAAGCTTCGACCTCAACCGAATCCTGAGGCGGTGGAAACTGAACTCCCTTGTCCTCCATGACTAACGAGTAACAAGGCAAATAGCAATGAAAAGCAAGGACTAAACCTTAAAGGATTTCAAAATAAATCAAAGTTTGAAAAATAAAATTAAAGTTTGAGGTTATGTAATTTCCATGAAAAATTGCTAAGTTATTTAACGTTAAAAAGTGCAATAATAACTCACAAAACGGCTTAAAATTAAATAAACTAGGTGCACAATAATGTACTTAATGTTTAAATTTAATTATTAACATAAAAAGTTAACTTAGATATGAATTATATCACTGTATGAGATTTAACAATAACACGGTCTACACTTAACAATTGTTGGTTTTGCTAAGGAAAAAACATGTTAAAAACACAAGAAAATAAACAAATTATCCAATGTAAAACTAAAACATTGTTTACAAAATACAATACCAAACTAAGTTACAACTTATGAGTCTAATTATTCAAAGTTTATAAACTAGATCAATTACAATGTAAAAACAATATGAAATACAATATGAATACTAAATATTGTAAACAATAGACTCATTAGTTAAAATATAAATTAATTTAGTGTGCAATACTGACTGTACTCACCGTACAAACCATGCTTCAGTCCCTGTTCTAGTGCGACAATTGTAATAAAAGAATTAAAAGGGTCTATATTTATTTAACTAACTAACAAACTATGGGTGTGATTCTAAAGTTGAGAAGTTAGGGAGCTCAAAATTAAACAAAAATAACTAAAAGGAATAAGATTCGGGCGCCAGAGCTCACTAGGTAATTTAAAACAAAGGTAATCCGGGATAGCTAATAGGTAAAGGACAGGACTTCTAATCTAGGTCGGAGATTTCTGAAATTAAGCTGCAAATTCTTTAATAATAGCTCATTTATTTCCATCGCAGGCAGTGGTGAGCACAACACAATATTAGAAAGCCCCTTTCTTTTGAAGGGCAAGTTGTTTTATAACCATTAAATTCTATAACCAAAGATTATAATTAAGTTGTCAGTATTGCACGTTTTTAAGTGGAAACTACGAGAAAGAATTTAAGTTAACGTACCACAGGCTTCGAGAAAAACTTATTTAAATTAAACCTGATTGGAGACACGAGGTGAAGCGCATCAGCTCATCCATGATGAAGTTAAATTTTAAGATGAAAATCCAAACTATAAGTAAGAACGCCTTTGGGGCGATCTTAACGAAAACAATGCACGCCAATCGCTCGTGCCATGAGCACAACCAAAACGCGATGGCGATATAGGTGGATTTCCCAAAATATTACTGTTGCACGGCTGCTGACATCACTACCAAGTGATTCCAGCCAGGGGTGGACCCTTGAAATATTCCAATCTAATGATTGGCACGGAATAGAATATTATTCGTGCATCATCTTGGTGACTTCGGTCGGAAAGTGAAAATTACATATCCCAAACCGGAAACGTCAAAATAATCTGACAGACGGGGAAATAAGGTCCAACTGTCAAACTGATGGTCTATGGTTTTATCGATCACTCTACTAAATCCTAGCCAATCTATCAAATATCTAAAGTGTGTGTACTGCATTACCGTGAAAACTTCCAAAAAATGACGAGAGAGGTCGACACTATGTAGCGAGTAGAAAATACTCGTTACAATAATAAATATTATAATATTACTTTTATGTCATTACAATTCCGAGTATTCAAAATCAAATATCATTTATTTTAATTCTTTAAGAAAGAAATAATTGAACGCTCGGACAAGATCACTTCATAATAATGCTCGAATCGTTCGGGTAGTTCCGTCGTCGTTCGGTTCACCCGACGCAAAGCGCTGAACTTTTCGCGCCATTTTGTACGCCACGACATCCAACTGATTCAACCCTACTAAAATTCACGCACACATTTGCACGTGTACAGACGTCATTTGGTTTTGTAGTAGTAATAGGTAATTATTTTGCAAGTTTTGGATGAAGTGTCCGAGGTGTGCTTTTGCGTAACAAATCGATGAAAACCGTAAAATATACTCAAAGCTGCGCGTGAGTCCATGCACATTAAAACTGTCATCAGTAAACTAATAGCCCATTTAAAACGCTGTTGTGGTAATAAACACAATCCCTCGCGTCCAGATTTGGAACATAATTTAATATTGTTCTGAATCGGGATTCGAGCCCGGAACTTTACGTTTATAGGTTTGGCAAGGAGCCAATAAGACATTTGAGTCTCCAACTATCGGCAAGATCAAAGACAAAGTTTTTTTTTTAAATTTCGTACATCAAAGACGTTCAAAGAATCAGTATTAATGTTTAAAGAAGTAGCAGCATCAGTAGCAGTAGTAGGATCAGTGGGAGGGGGTGGTCTCACTCCTAATCCTTAAAGAGAAAATCAAATTCCTTTTGAGGGGTTTCCTACCGAAAACAAAAGATACATTTCTCATTTAGGCTACGTCAAAATAGGGTTAACCCATACAACGGTCGTTGATCGAAAACCAATGGAAAACGAACAGTGGTACCAGGGTAGCATAACGCTACAGAAACATAATATTGAACAGGTACAAAGCGTCCTCCACAATACACGAACTAGACAAAAGACAGTTGGGAAATGAATCCCTCATCACGGACGCCGCAGTTTGGTGCCACAAACTTGGTTTCAGATCACAATAGACTTGAACTTCTGCTGCCCTCATTATACGAACTACATTGTCCAAGAGTTCGGAACACGGAGGACTGTCCATAGTAGCTTGTTCACAAAGTTTGGCAATACGAAAACAATTAAAAAGTTTATTTTATAAGACGCAACATTTAGTCGTTCTAGGTAACGTCGGATGATGTCATGAAATATCACTCATATTATCATCTATACTTACTACTATACTATTTATACTAGGTATAAACAAAAAGAAAAGTCCTGACTGACTGACTCATCAACGCCCAGCCCAAAGCCTTAGACCTAGAAAGCTGAAATTTGCACAGAGTTTCCCTTTATAATGTAGACAAGGAATAAGGAAGGATTTTTCGAAAATCAACCCTTAAGGCAGTTAAATAAGGGGATGAAAGTTTGAATGGAAAATCGTCGTTTTTGTAGTTTGAACCACAAAAATTTATGTTTATCACTGTGGTTAAAAATAAAAAAAACCACGTGTTTTTGGGAAATCAGAGTCTCTGAGGGCGTAACATAGGGGATGAATGTATAAATAGGAAACCCGTTACTTTTGTAGTTCAAACCATGAAATTTTGTAATTAGTCTTTTGGTTGGTAACTAATAATTTCATGTATCAGTGTTTTTGAAAAATCATCCCAGAAGAGGGTAAAATACGGGATGAAAAATTTATATAGACTCTAAAATAGCGACGGAAAGGTTGACCTTTATCAGGAACATTACACGTATCACAGTTTTTGAAAAATTATCCCAGAAGTGGGTAAAATAGGGGTTTTTTTTTAAAGACGCTTATAAAGAGACGGTAAGGTTGGCCTATATCAGAAACATTACATGTATCAGCGTTTTAGAAAAATCATTCCTAAAGAGGGTAAAATAGGGGATGAAAATTTGCATAGACACAAAAACAAAGACGGAGAGGTTGATCTATATCAGGAACATTACATGTATCAGTATTTTTGAAAAATCATCCCACAAGAGGGTAAAATAGGGGGTGAAAAATTTGCATAGACGCTAAAACAGAGACGGAAAGGGTGACCTATAAAAACTAGTCACTACATATTATAAATCCGATTGAACTAGAATCACAATATTAATATTATGTCTAGTACACCAAAAATGTGCACAATTGTTTTAAATGCTCACAAAGTCGACAATAGACCGTCTAATGTATTGCACAGTTCAACCCGCTTCAACATAGTATGAGAATACTCGAACTTCCCCACATTCTCACATCGCAATTACGTCACATCATCGAGTTGGAGGCGAACTTGTCAACTATGTCCTAATGAAGATGCGTTAGTTAGGTATATGGAGCGAAAAGTCGTAAATGTAGGGGTCTAACATTAAGACCCGTTGTTTATCGATAACGTTTGGCGTAACCTTAGCTGGTCGTCAATTGTTTTGTCGCGATTTTGGTAGGAAACTACTTTTTGATAGCTTTTGCGACATTTTGAAAGATTTAAGTTACTACAGGCAATTTAGGTTGGATAATAGACCGCTGAATAATCTGTTTTCAGGATATTTCGTTGTATTGGAAGCACTGAAAAGGCGGTTTTTTCTGCTTTAATTTCAAATTTTCTTATGTTTTTAGCAGTTTGCATCACTGTGAATTAGGATTTTAAAAATCTTAGACACGAAACTCGCAAATGTACCTACATATGTAATGATAAAAACTTTTTAGTGGCTCCTTATCATCCAAATCCATTAAGAAACGGCAACATAGTTAAAACAGAGACTGAAAGTCTTCCAAAGATAGAAAAATGGAAGAAACGAAAACGTCTTCTCGGTTTTTGTTGTTTTTTTTTGAAAAGCGCTGAATACATTTCTGTTTGTTATATACTAAAACCTTCTTCAGAATGTAACAAACACTTTTCTGAAAACCGCATTTATATCGGTTCAGCCAAACGGGAGATAATCGCGGACAAACATACATACATACACACATACATACAAACATACGGGTCGAACTGAGAACCTCCTTTTTTTTGAAGTCGATTAAAAATGACGGTAAATGTTAGGGATAACCTTTTTTCATCATCATCATCATCATTCAGGCAAAAGACGTTTGTTTAAGTTACAACCACAATATTCTAAGAAGAAAGAAAATCTAAGAATGAAAATCTGAATATCCATGGCGGTACTAGGACTACATAATCATTAGCAGTAAGGAGATGAATAGCAAAAATTGTACGATTACAAAATCAGAAGATGAATGATGAGCTCAAAATTATTAATAGTTACTAATCCATCACGATTTTCGCGAAACGAAGGACGAATCTACGTAGGTAGATATACAATATTTTTTTAATAAAAATCCAGACTCCTTATAACCTTGATCGCTTTTCTAATGAATGAACGATGTTGGCACGTCGTGATTTATCGACGCGAAGTAACGCGAAGACACCGCAAATATGTCTTTAAGAAGCTACTAACAATCTTTGTTTGCCTGGTACATAGTGATCCGTTTTGATGACGTTATATATTATGACGTGTTCGTTGCGTATTGAGAAATACGAAATACGGTCGCACCCAAAGCCCTTTTAGATCTAGTGATTACAAGAGAAATTCTTATTACCGGGACAACGTGTTTACGTATTTAAAAAGACATAGAATAAATTGCACAAACTTCAATTGTTTAACAACTACAAGCGAGCGAGCAAAACGGATATACGAATGTAGCACGAGAGCGACAGTGACGGAACACACACATACTTTAACGTGACATTGTAGGAATGAGAGCAGTTTGATACAAAGGATTCAGGATCACGAGTTGCAATTATTCAAAACTGTATAGTTCTATATCGATTCAGTACGAACAATCGGCTCTTCCGTCATTATTTTCCCCACAAACATTTGCAACCGCCAACGTATTAGTAAACAACTATCTTTAGATAGTTCAACATTTATCACCCGTTCACTGTAAATCACACTGTCAAAACAATCAACATCATTCTGCCACTTAAACCATTAAACAGCAGTTTCGCAGCACAAATGGCTGTGATAATCGAATGGGAACAAACATTGGGAACGAACAAGGAACTAAGAACAGTTCTTCGTTCAGTCAACCCATTCATTTTATGGGCATGTATAAAGTTCTAATTGTGGGTTGTTCCTGAACGATTTCCCAGCTTTGTGTTCCAAGGTCAAACTTTTGAGTTGGCTGGGTACTTGTAACCGTAGAGTAGCCTTTTAATGAAATAAGAGTAAATGCGTGGGGAGCCTCTTGCCCACTTCTTCCCCACTGGTCAACTAGATTGCTCAACTAAGGTCATAGTTTGTATTACCGAACATTTGATGCTCTATAGCTCAACTATTTTTTGCTCAACTTAGTTGATCATTACAATCAGTAGGTCATCCTGTTATAAAATCTAACTTATAACCTACTGCTCAACTGTTCCACGGGCTCTATGCCATTTATATTTGAGTTAGTGTCTGACAAAAAACAGAGAAGTTATAACTAGATATTTATTTAAAATGTTTCATGCCTGCAAATGGGGTGCGTCTCATATCATATAAAGTTACTCAGTATATTTTCATTTAAATAACGTTCACAAGATATAATAAACGTAAGATACACCAGCACTGTTGATATAATTTCTTTACATATAACATTTGTATAGCCTAACACTTATTTCGCATAACGTTATTGGCTATAACATTTATTTAATCGTTAAATCATTAGGTTTATTATTTATTTAAAATATATACATTGATACTTAACAATATGGTTGACACCCCGATTCAGAGCAAACCGACTCGGATAGGTGAAGTTAGAACGGAGGCCATTAACGACAGATCCAATAAGAGAATATTCTTTGTTGGTGAATCATTTAGGTTAGGTTAGGTTAGAAAGTATCTCCAGTTCCCGCGACCCCCGACGTAGGTGTGAGATGGAACACCGGGGTGGTTTTTAGTCAGTAAGAGTCTGACAGACCCCTCCGCCCGCCCCAGGGCGGAGGACATCCATGAGGATTTTCCACCCCGTACAAAAAAAAAAAAAAAGGTTAGAACAGTGACCATTAAAGCGCGAAGGCGAGCAAGCGTAGCGAGCGTGCCGCGGCAGCGGCCACCCAGCGCCAGATCCCCTCTATAATTGTTGGTAAATCATTTGGGTTAGGTTAGGTTAGAACAGTGACCAGTAAAAGATTATAGTTTTGTTCGGAAGAAAATATTTTTTATTTAAAAGTAATTTTTAAAAGAGAATACTGCAAAAATGATAGGTAATCAGAACTTATATTTATGCTGTTTCGAATTATCATTAAGTCGGACTTTTTGTTATTCAATTTCTATACATAGTAATTATATTATATAGTAATTATAATTATAAACGTTAAGAATATTGAAATTTTTGAACTAAAGGCGATTTTATCATATTAGACTAAATGGGCTTTATGTCTTTTGAGTGGTATATCAAACAATTATATATTCAATGTACATACGTTATGCACAACATAATTAGGTATTTAAAAAATATATCAATTGTTTATTATATTAACTTATCATTTTATCAAATAAAATTATGGATTCAATTGTTATAATATCTTTTAAATATTAGAGATTTTGAAATTATATCATATATTACTTACCCCTGCAAATGCAATTTACAATGGTTTTGAAAAGGATAGCACACAAGATACAAGATATTTCTTTTGCTCAAACATGAGTATAAATATAAATGTAAGATGTTACATAAACAGTTAAATTTAATCACTGTTATGTTTTGCCCTAACGGCGTACAAAATATAACTGATAAAGAAAATCTGAGTAAGTAATTTATGATATAATTACAAAATCTCTAATATTTACAAGATATAACAACTGATTCTATAATTTTGTTTCATATAATAGTCATAATAAACGATTGATATAATTTTAAAATAACTAAATTTTGTAACCATATTATACATTGAATATAAAATCGTTTGATTTATCACTCAAAAGACATAAAACTTATTTAGTCTAATATGATAAAGACGTTAGTACCTTTGTACTCATATTTTATAATGTTTTTTTTCCTGTGTTGTCTACTGTGTGTACATAAATAGTAAAATAAATAATAAATAAATAAATACAAAATTGCATAAATACACATTATATCTACTTAAATATGAAAACGAATTTAAATTATTTTATAATGGATTATTTTCTTATGCTGGTCAAAGTTCAAACCAAACCAAATGATTCACCAACGATAGAGGGGATCTGGCGCTCGGCGGCCGCTGCCGTGCCGCGGCGGATATTAAAACATATTTTTACCATGCATGCAGCAAGCATGGAAACATGAAAATAAGCATACACCACGCATGCAGCATGCAAGCAAGCATGCAGCATGCAAGCAAGTATGCAGTATGCAAGCAAGTATGCAGCATGCAAGTAAGCATGCAGCATGCAAACAAGCATGCAGCATGCAACATGCAGCAGGCGTGGTTTCTGTCACGGCTCCAGCGCTGCGGGGCTCCAACGGTCCCACGCGAGTTTATCGTTGCAGATGTGTTTTACGCTCACCACCGCACCCTCGGCTTACCTCGGCCATGGTGGCGAGCGTTAAAACCACCTGCTCCTTAGCTCGCGGGCTGCGTCGCCCCTCCACGCCTACGCGGGCTTAGATTACACTCTAGCTGTAGAGCAGAGAAGACTGCGTGCAGTCGGTTTTGCAGCGATTCGTTTCTGTCACTAACTTTTGAAATACAACATATTAAATTTTTAAGACAATAAAGAAAGAAAAGACAAGACAAAATTTAGCCTGGCGCAGTAGATTTGCACATCATGCCTAGTAACATTAGCCGATTTAAATGTATGCCAAAATAAATTAGCTTTCAAGATAATTATGCTAAAAAAAATTATAGCAAAGTATTATAATGGCAAAACAAAATATTTATTTATTTATTTATTTATTTATCAACATACTTACATCTACCATTACAGCTAACCAATGCGGTAAATGCAGCTTAATTAATACTTAATTTAATTGTTAATTATAACTAATACCTATAACTAATTACAAACAAAGCATTCCTTGTGAATTCACCCAGAGAACAACAGAATAAGTCCGCCTCACTCGCTATGAGGTTGAGCGTGCCAATATGCCAAACTGGTTATGCCAAAGTGTATTAGGAAAAAGAACATTATGCGAAAAGAAAGGATCCCGTTCTTATCTAACCTATCCGAGTCGGATTGCTGTGAATCGAGGTGTAAATCATAAATTTGGTATCAATATATATTTGAAACGGCAGACCTAATGCTTCTCGATTAAATAAACGTTATATCCAATAACGTTATACGAAATAAGATTTAGAGTAACTATATAAAATGTTGTATGTAAGGAAATTATACCAACAGTTGAGATATCTCACGTTTATTGTATCTTGTGAACGTTATTGAACTGAAAATATACCAAATAACTTTATGTGATATGAGGCGTACCCAGAAAATCTAAATTATCACTATGCTATTTACGCATTACAAAACATAAACACACAAACATGTGTTTTAATAAAACATAAACTTTCAGAAAAACTCACATTTATTAAAGATTTATACTTGTTAGAATTAAAAAAATGTAATAGGAAATCTTCTGGGTTTGAGATGACTTTATTTAAGAATTATAAAAACCTAATTGGTTACCTTTTTGACAAAAAAATTACAAATAATATACCAAACATATTCTTAAAATGCAAATACACGGAGCGCGCGCAACTGAAAGTAGCATGTACAGACAGCGTCATCAACTGCTAACCCCCCGCGCGTTGAAATTTCTTCGCATAGGGGGTAAGCAGTTGATGACGCTGTCTGTACTATACTAAGGTGCGCTCGCTTTATTAAAGATATGCAAAAAATGCTGCACTTTTAACAATTAGGGTTCCGCGCAAAAGTTAACAACCCGCAGAGGCACGCAGACGAAGTCGCGGGCTTAAGCTAGCTATTTTGTATTGGCTGGAGAGATTCTTATGTTCGCGCAATAGACTATCTATGCAATAATATTATTCTAGCATAAGCCACTCGTGAAAATCAGCGTCAGTTGGCGCACTTTGTATTGTCATCCGACTTCATGCTGAGCTGAAGCCCTTTTGGCATTTTAATCATTGTTTTCTGCTTTTATAGTTTTAAGTATTTAGTGTATTTTATTTTTACTGTAATGCTAATAAACGTATTTTTCTTTCTTTCTAACTAATCGTTGCGCGACCGTAATCCCCTGTGTCGTCAATATTAATCTAGGAAAACAAATCAATCTTTATTTCTCTATTCGTTATTTTTTTTACAAACGTCAGATGTCAAACTGATGGAGATCAAGATCGTCATTAGGTAAACCCTACGCAGGTAACAAGGAAAACTGTTAAGACTGCGCCGAGCAAAATAATTCAAAACAGTCGTCACTGTTAAAGTGATATAATCAATACTTTTACCATAATTACCAAAAAAAATATGTAATAAATACCACAATGAATGACATGTGTTAACCGATTATAGTTGGCTAAAAATAAATATACTGTTTAATTTAATAAACAAAAATACGTAAAGTTGTACAAAAATCTTTAAAAAAATCTCGTATTTAGTTGAGTTTTGATAGTAAATTGTATTTTTTTTTCACAAACTTGAATTCATATTAATCTTTAATATTCATACTACAATTTGTAGTTTTTACATTTTCCAAATGTCGCTTAGTTATTTTATTATTAATTTTTGTTTTAATAGACGCGCTGTTTTGAATCATACGCACCGTGTGTATGTAAAAATACAGTTTTTCTGACTATGAGCAGATGAGATGGTTCCGATGAAGTGTAAGGTGCTACTCCCAGTGGAGTCTGTCCCATTATTTACGAAGTCGTGCTTCTCACTGACTAATCTCGTCAAAAATATCTCGTCGCTTTTTTTATCGGCGAGTGCTTTCTGGTATAGTACCTAAGCTTCTGGAGTGGTCAAACATTGGTGATCATATTGTAAAATAGTTATAATATTATCCACAAGTAGAGCCGTTGATGTTACTTTATTTTTGTTGACAAATCAAACAAAGTACGGTGACCACGAAAAAAGGGCTCTATCAATCTAACGCCAACGGTATTTCATTAAATGATTAATAAGCTAAAGAGCGCTGCCGCAACATTGCTGGACTGATTCAACCCCGATATGATTGTATGACTGACTATGTGTAATCTGAATATTCACTGCACTATAAACTATGGATACCCTACATGAAAGACATGGCCAAATGTCGACTGACGTATCATTAAACGTTGACGTTTAAGCGATACGGTAAATTTTAGCTTGCCATTTCATGAAATAATCAATTCTAAGATCTGGCGTCGACATAATAATATGTAAATAACATTTAGACGACAGAGACAGATCTCTACGACACCAAGGTATCCCAAGGTGTCTCTGTCCGTCCCATGGGGTGTCCGGGTCAGAATAACATCCCAAGGGTGTAGAAGAAGGAAAATCCGGAAGTCGGACAGCAGCAGTTTCCCCATACACAACTAAGTGAAACATATTAAAAGTACACTCTGTAAACAAGCTTATTATAATTTAGACGACTATATCCAAGATAAGAATGCTTGGAAACATGCTGGTCTAGCTCCATAGAACAATCGACAGTCTAGACAAAATCGAACCGATTGCTAATTTAAAATACCTAATCTCATACTTGACTCTTTTTTGTCCTTATATTATGTATCTATTCACGAGTAGTAGTCACGAGCATAAATATGTATACAGATTGCAAAATTCAAAAGCAATTTTCTCGTGAAGTAACTATTTCAACATCTTCTATCTATTGGGTTGGGGAAAAAGTTTCATTCGCATTTTTTAAGAAAATTCAAAACATTTTTAAATTTAGTTTATTTACATTTAACTAAAGTATGTAGGTACCATTTTGTTCGATAACTTTTTGTCATCTTGTAGATAGGGACATGATCCCATTGCTATAGAAATGTTGGGACTTCTGATCAAAATATCGCGACAAATGGTTTTGGCAGTCCTCTCGTGATGTTAACCTGACACTGCCTAAAGAATTCTGAAGAGACCGAAACAGGTGGAAATCTGAAGGTGCAAGGTCAGGACTATACGGCGGATGCATTAACACCTCTCAGCCAAACTCTCTTAATTTTTGCTGAGTCAGCTGAGTGGCTAAAGATGTGTGAGGTCTAGCGTTATCATGATGAAATACCACACCTCCTTCTTTTGATTAATTCCGGCCGCTTTCTCTCAACTTCTTGCTTTAATCTCATCAGTTGTTCGCCAGTTATCAGCTTCTTCAAAAATGGTTCGGTTTCATTACATCGTAATAAAGAATCACAAATGTGTACACGGTTCATTAGGTTTCTTTCAGTGAGCTCGTGAGGTACCCAAATATCGAGCTTTTTTTGTGTACCCAGTTTTTTTCAAATGCGCCAAAACTGTTTTGTGGTCAATTCCCAGTTCTTCAGCTACGTCGTAACTACGGATATACCGATCTTGCTCCACTTTTTCAAAAATGGCATCCATTTTATCCGTAATAGGGCGACCAGAGCGACGTGCATCTTTGACATCAAAATTTCCGGATTGAAAGGCTTAAACCAAATTTGTGCTACTCTCACAGACACTGCACTAGGTCCATTAACATCACAAATTTTTTTCGCGGCTTGCATGCATTTTTACCTTTTCTGTAGTAAAATTTTAAAATGTATCGAATTTCTTCATTATAGTCACTCATCTTGACAGTACGAAAAACAAATACAACACACATTTTCCTAATTTGAATTTGGAATTATGTTCTTTAAAATTTAAACTTTCAATTGAAGCAAAACCAGCCAGATACAAATAGTATAACCAAAGAGATTTTATTACAAGTTCATATATACTATAATGCGAAAAGACTTTTTCCCCAACCTATTATATATATATAAAATGCTGTGTCCTGAATGACTGACTGACGGATCAACGCACAGCCTAAACCGCTGATCGTAGAGACTTGAAACTTGGAGGGTGTATTCATTGTATGACGTAGGCATCCAATAAGAAACGATTTTCCGAAATTCTACCCCTAAGGGGGTGAAAAACGGGGGCAAAGTTTGTATGGGACTATGTGATTCATTAGTCCAATCTACTTCAAATTTTGCATAAACATTATTTAACAGAATTGATGGAAGGTGGGTTTCGTATTTTATTGAAACTGACCACCTAACGGAGTTAAAAATGGGTAGAAAGTTATTTTGAGGGTGATCTGCATCGAAGTTGATATCAATACTCCTTAGTGCTTTTAAAATTACATTTTATTTTGACACGTGTCATGTTTGAAAACTCAAGTCAAAATTAATATTATTACAATAATACTGCAAAAGAAATTACATGTATTTTTTTATACATTGAATCATAGGATTATTAAATTATTTTGTTAAAATAGTGTGGCAGGCGCTGCCTGTGGTGGCGCGAGAAACTAGGGCTGACAAGGTAAATGCATCGTTGAAACGATCAATTCTATGGTCACGAGTTTATCAATCGCGTTTGACCATCAATATGCGCGCTCAGCCTGGCGGCAATTCACGTGTTAAAGAATTCTCCTATGTTCTTTTAAAAGTTGGGGAAGAGTCTCTACCAGTGGAGAGATTGCAAGTGGATCTAACAGAGACTCTTGGTATTGTAGTATCTACAATAGAAAAACTGATTCATCTGTTGTACGGCGACATCAGTCAAATACCACACCAAGAGAATTTGGGTGTGTGAACAGGCTATTTTAACGCCCAAAAATTATCAAGCTGCAGCGATCGGGAAAAGCATTCTGCTTCTCTCAAATTGAAGGGAGACAAGTAGTATACATCTCAATGAACACAGTAGTCGGGCAAGGTGACGCCCCATATTACCCCGTAGAGTTTTGAGAGGTTGTATAAATATAGTTTTTTCTTTTTAAACATTTTTAGGTTAGGAATTTCAACATTTGTTGTGTACCGTGTATGAATATATAAAAGTATTTTTTTTTAGAAAATAGTGTGGCAGGTGCTGCCTGTGGTGGCGCGAGAAACTAGGGCTGACAAGGTAAATGCATCGTTGAAACGATCAATTCTATGGTCACGAGTTTATCAATCGCGTTTGACCATCAATATGCGCGCTCAGCCTGGCGGCAATTCACGTGTTAAAGAATTCTCCTATGTTCTTTTAAAAGTTGGGGAAGACTCTCTACCAGTGGAGAGATTGCAGGTGGATCTAACAGAGACTCTTGGTATTGTAGTATCTACAATAGAAAAACTGATTCATCTGTTGTACGGCGACATCAGTCAAATACCACACCAAGAGAATTTGGGTGTGTGAACAGGCTATTTTAACGCCCAAAAATTATCAAGCTGCAGCGATCGGGAAAAGCATTCTGCTTCTCTCAAATTGAAGGGAGACAAGTAGTATACATCTCAATGAACACAGTAGTCGGGCAAGGTGACGCCCCATATTACCCCGTAGAGTTTTGAGAGGTTGTATAAATATAGTTTTTTCTTTTTAAACATTTTTAGGTTAGGAATTTCAACATTTGTTGTGTACCGTGTATGAATATATAAAAGTATTTTTTTTAGAACGACAAAGAACATATCGTTTTTAAATCGTGCAATATACGTACTCTGTATTTATCTTAAAATGTTAAAAAGAAACAATTTTTTATGATCACTTTTTTTTAGCATGCATCGCGAAAGAGTCGTCTTTTTTTAGTACATTGACCGTGTGCACGACAGAATTTCCTATTGGCATAAAATACAAATCTCCATACAAAGTTTCGTGCTTCTAGACCAAGCTGTACACTGCCTGTCAGTGAAATTTATAAATGCTATTAAGTACTCAAGTAGTACGAGTTCCACTCGAGCGAATTCGCGGGCATAAGCTAGTGTACCTATATAAAACCTATTTTATAGTAGTTTGGGATCAAAAATACCCTATTCCCATAACATTTCAATCAATAGTTTAGTTAGTTTAGTTAGCAGAATATCAGTTTAGAATGAGACCAAATGTTTACATGTTTTTGCTGGTGACTGTACATAACTTAGTTGTCATTGCTTTTATTTGTGATACTTTGTGCATACTTTAAAATAGTGTTTTATGCAAGGTACATCGTATTCAAGTATAATTATATTATTATGATTCCTATATACGCAAATATTGTTAACATCGTTTATAAATATTTTTTTTTCTCATTTGACGTTCAAAAGTGCCTTATGGTCTAATTGAAATAAATGATTTGACTTTGACTTTAACAACCTCACTGGATGCCCGCCAAGCGTGATGATTATGGCAACCATTATGGAGGAGGCCTTAGTTCAATAGTGACGTCTTCCTGCAGATGATGAAACATAGATGATTCTTTTTTTTAATGCATTGTATTGGTCTTTACCTGCATTGTTTTCACATATAGAAGCAACGTGAATGTAAGCAGTATTATGTGAAAACTTGATTTAAAAGACTGTCCGTGGAGATTCTTGCTCGTTCTTCTCCATAGAGACCTACGCTACGTTTTGGAATGAGCAACTAGCTTCATTTTTCTGACTAACTAACTGACTCCTTGACAATTCAAAAGTGCCTGTAAATGGTTTAATTGAAATAAATGCTTTGACTTTGACTTAGGTTGACCTTTACGCAAACATTTGTCACATGTTGACATCATGAATTTTTTTTGTCAATATTACAAATTATTATTTAATTAATTACCCCTTAGTATTAAAACCGAAACGCATTTAAAATTGAATGCCGCCAAACCGTAGCATAACCCCATAACTGTACAAATGCTAATTAAATTTAAATATCCTCTATGAGTGTGTTAATCCACCGCCGTGCAAGTTAATAGCCCACCAGCCCACCCTTAGTTCCGTACTTAGTGGCCGGAATTGGGTGCACTTATCTTGGCACCGAGCGTGCCAAGTTTTCAACGGCCAAGTTGTTTGTGATCATTAAGTTAACCATTATCGTATAGCAATTAGTTCTTTGAAAGATGACAGGGAAATGGTAAGAATTAGTTTAACTCTCGTGCTGTCTCTATCACTATATGTCAAACTGACAGTGACAGTAGGTACGTTACTTAATGGCATCTTTAAAATGAGTAGCGAATGTGTATTTGGCTATCTGCAGTGCTATTCTGTTACAATCTCCCTCTGTGAACACCTAGGTGAAGTGAGCTGTCATCCGATTGTAGTGCTTTGTAAATCCCTAGCATCAGGACAGATGACAGCTCACTTCACCTAAGTGTTCATTGAGGGAGATTGGTACAGAATAGACATACGGTTGTCTATTCTTTTAAAATCTTTCTAGGGCTTAAACAAAGTATTTGTCTGAAGCCATGTTGGCAAACGTCATTAATTTCCTATTAACTGTAAAGATTTTGAGTTGGGGGAAACTATACAAATGTTGCCCCCCCCCCCCCCCCTCCAATGATTGGCATTTCGGTAATAATCTGTTTATTAAGATATATATAATATATTTTCGATTTTTCAGGATGCGTAATATTTATAGAAAATGTAACAGCGGTCTTAAAAAACGAAAGTATTCTTAATGAACAGAATAAATGAGTGAAGTGCCAATCATTGGGATGCCAACATAAGTATAGTTTACCCTACTTCGGAACCAATAAATAATTGTCATTTCAGTTAGCAAATAAGTAACATCAAAGTTTGCTATTACTGTACAGAATCTAAGTATGAGAGAATTGCATTTTGGCAGCTCATTAAAAGTTTATCAATATTGTTTCGTTGGTGTCTAATGCTTGGTGCTTAGCTGAGGAGTTTGTTTTTTTTTTTTTAATTCTTGATTTTTTTTCGCTACTTAGAAGGAACCCTTCTCGAGTCGAAAGACTGCTCTGGGACGAACACACACACGCACGTATTTGTACAGTATGTTATTTTGATAATTAAAAAGTTTCGTTTGTATAGTGTCGTAGGTGTGCTAGCACATCAAGCCATACCAAACTGTAAATTTTTTTCAATTGAATACGAACCTTATCATTTTGTGATAAAAAAGAAAAAAAAATTGACAGATTGTTATAGCTTGTTGTGCTGACCTCTGTACATCTTGAGGAGTCAGAGATGAGAGATGACTGTCCATAACACGATTTGAGATGGAGCTTCCATTTCTACTATAAACATTGAAACACTATAATATTGTTAATCCAAACATCCTATAATTAGTCCTAAAACCACAAATGAATATATAGCCGCTTAATTAAAGATAAACTTGCTTCGTAGAAAAGCAGTTGTTTATTGATTAAAATAACCCATACTATATATACATACTTCATACTATTATTTATTATTTATTTGTCGTATCCAGTCAATAGTATGAACGTGAAACGAATCGCAAGCCGCCATTATCGAGATTCTCTACGACTACTTTTGGCGCGCTTCTACAGAGGCGTGATATTTTCAGCCCACAGCGAGGAAGACATCAGAATCCAGTGTCTGATTGCATCGCAGCTAATACGTCCCGAAACTGTACTTTCGATTCGTTGTTGAAGTGAAGTGAACTATGTCTATGTTAATTTGTCTGAGTTGAGTCTGAGGGTTTACTAATGTTTGCCATAATTTAAAATGCCATAATTTTATATGCCATACTTTTATTTGCCATAATTTCATTAGAAATAATGCTTCAGTTGCTATAATCGTTAAATGACATAAAATCATTTTCACTAATTTCATTGGTCATAATCGATCAAGTGTCATAATAATGTTAATCCATAAATTTATTTGCTATAGTTTTTATTTTCAATAATTTCGTTTTCCATAACGTTTATTCACCATTGCCCATACTAGTACAACAATGCTAGTTCAGTACAATCGCCTGCAATGTTGATGTTATGATCATGATAAGAGATACAGATTTTTTAATCACAAGGAAACCTAGAAATAAACCTTCTCTATCCATTTGCATAAAATTTTAAGACTTAATATAACTTAGCATACATTTGTTTCTTCCTAATTATATTTCGCAATAACATTATTTACGTATAACAGCTTACGTACAATTTTTCTAATCATAATAATGATTAGGCTTACCATTCTAAAGCATACATTTATTTACGCATAATGGTAATTAACACATATTTTTACTATGCATGCAGTAACCACGCAAACATGTAAACAAGCCTACACCATGCATGCAGCAAGCAAGCATGCAGAATGCAAGCAAGCATGCAGCAAGCATGCGGCAAGCATGCAGCATGCAAGTAAGCATGCAGCATGCAAGCAAGCATGCAGCAGGCGTGGTTTCTGTCACGGCTCCGGCGCTGCGGGGCTCCGTCGGTCCCACGCGAGTTTATCGTCGCAGATGTGTTTTACGCTCACCACCGAAGCTTCGGCTTGCTGGACGGCTGCACCGGCCAGCCTCAGCCACGGTGGCGAGCATTAAAACCACCTGCTCCTCAGCTCGCGGGCCGCCTCACCCCTCCGCGCCTACGCGGGCTTAGATTACACTCTAGGGGTAGGGCAGACAAGACTACGTGGAGTCGGTTTTGCAGCGATTCGTTTCTGTCACTAACTTTTGTAGCACAAGTTATTGTTTTTTTTAAGACAATACTTTAGCGTGGCACAATAGATTTGCACATTATGCCTAGTAACATTATGCGAATTTAATTTATGCCAAATCAAATGTCTAAATATTATTTGCTACTCAATTGACGACATCTGGCGCTAGGCGGCCGCTGCCACGGCACGCTAGCTACGCTCACTCACCTTCGCGCGTTGCGTGGTCACCACCTACCTAATCTACTCGTTTCGATTTTTACTAACTTTTTATTGTCTAAACATTGATTACTATAATAAATCATTTGGTTAGTGGATGGCCTTAATGATATTATTTTTTGTAAAAAACAATAAACGTTTCTAAATTACATTAAATGTTGCTTATGTCAAATAACGATTATGTAATGTGTTACTTATAGAAACTAATGATTATAACATATGTTATTATGGCAACTAATTTTATGGCAAATGAAAGTTATGACTAATAAGTTGATATGACAAACGTTATTAGTATAAATGATAATAGTGCAAGTAAATATTATGACGGGGGATGATTGTGGAAAACAATAATAGTAGGTACAAATGATTTTATGGAAAACAAGACAATACAGAGTCTGAGTTTATTTTAAATCGAGTTTGTGCTAAATTGTGGTTTTAATAAACGCAGTATATTGTACCCTATACCCAGTGTGTTTGCATTGCACGAAACCCAACTTCTGCCCACATGATGACCGAATCTAACGGACACACTTAATCCTGACTGTCCGACATATTTATTTATATATTTATCCATACCAATATCCATACTAATATTATAAATACGAATGTAACTCTGTCTGTTACGCTTTCATGACGGAACGGCTGAACCGATTTTGATGAAATTTGGTACAAAAATAGCTAGAACCCTGGGGAAGGACATAGGCTAATTTTTCATCCGTAACTTCGTCTGCATCCGCGATAACCGAAATTCACGCGGACGAAGTCGCGGGCGAAAGCTATCATCATCATCATCATCATTTCAGCCTAAAGACGTCCACTGCTGGACATAGGCCTCTCCAAGGGGGGGTTTTGCCATAATCGCCACGCTTGGCAGGCGGATTGGCGATCGCAGTATGGTTGTTACAAAGGCACAGAGAACGCTGCTGCCCATTCTCTGGTAAGTCCCTTAGTCGCCTCTTACGACACCTACGGGAAGATATGGCATGGTGCTATTCTTTCCGTTCGACACCACACGGACAAAGCACGGCAAAAGCTAGTAATATTATAAATGCGAAAGTGAGTTGTGCTTATTTATTTGTTACTTTTTCACGACTAAACTATCGAACTGATTTTGATAAAATTCGGTATAGACTAAGCTTGACTCCCAAGAAAGGGCTACTTTTTATGACACTATATTATTTGATCCTCTAAAATCTAATCGATCTATTTGTAAACGAACACTTTCAAAAACCAGTTGTGTTTTTTTTATGTTTGGTTGTTTGTAACTTCTTTATTGTCCGTGTCGTGTCGGACGTAAAGATTAGCACCATCCCATATCTTCCCGTGGGTGTCGTAAGAGGCGACTAAGGGACTTACCAGAGAATGGGCAGCAGCGTTCTCTGTGTTTTTGTAACAACCATACTGCGATCGCCAATCCGCCTGCCAAGCGTGGCGATTATGGCAAAACCCCCCCTTAGGGAGGCCTATGTCCAGCAGTGGATGTCTTTAGACTGAAATGATGATGATGTTGATGAACTTCTTTATATTATTTACTAGCGACCCGCCCTGGCTTCGCACGAGTGCAATGTAGATACTATTGTGGTTTCACACAAAACAGTATCAAACTAAGTATACGCTAAACCTTTCCTCTTGAATTACTTTATCTATTGCTGAAAACTGCATTAAAATCCGTTGCGAAGTTTATTTATTTATTTCCTTAGGGACAACAAACAGCAGTGTAACGCGTGCATAAGTACACATAGGTTAGAACTTAGTAATAGAGGTAACAAATACACTACTCACAACGTGCCTTGGAAGTTGGGTAGGCCTTTGGTGTGGAACGCAACATGTGTCGACTCCCTTGCGCCATCTCATCTTCCTAGTACTACGTGTTGTGCTCGGGTGGCTGCTGCAGATGCCGAAAACCTCAAACGGCGCAAATATAATAGCATTCTTGGAAACTATATATTTTAGCCGTTTGGGGTGGAAACTCTAGGGCCATGGGATCCGAGTGTCCATATTGTTTTTCGTGACATGTAGCTGCTTGGCGGCAGCTGGTCGACTGTTCACGTGACCGGAAGGCTGGTCTATTCTTGGGTCAAAGAATCAGCATTGCCATACAACGTGGCAATGCTGCCAGCCTGTTGGGCACGTGTCCCGTTGACAGCGATGTGGACAAATTTTTTGATGCCCTTTGAGATCTCCTGCCTTTTTCTTGTTTGTTTAAAAAAGTCATAAAACTCACAACGCTATCCACATATTATTAGTTTTAAAGATCTAAACGTACAGACATCGGGAGCGACTTTGTTTTATACTATGTAAAGATTGCGTCCATATGATGATCTACGGAAAAAATATAAATAACACGATAATTATGTTTAATACGTTAACTGCCAGGTCAAAAACGTTAAAGGTAAAACCTCCACTAGCGTCGACCAATAAACCAACCAATTAACCAATTAATATTTGGTATACAAAAATAATATTTGATCCTCTTTGGTCTCTTTTTTGATAATTAATAATTTTGTCTCTAAAGTCCGACTCGTGGACACACAAGCGTAGGTGCGAAGGCATCCTTAACCACCAACCAAGCACGCGTAACAGACTAATTTCTATTTTTGGAGTTAAAAAAAGTATCAAAATATTAGATATTTAATACTCATTTCTCTCAGTTTTACGAACGAGTACCTAACTATCAAACGTAATTTCTACATCTCATACATTTTTTTGCGTTGTAAAAGAACAAGATTAAAATATCGATTGATTTGACTTATTTTAAGTCGCCAAGAAAGAGAATAAATCATAAAAACTGGACAAGTGCGAGTCGGACTCGTCCACCGAGGGTTCGCTACATATTTGTAGGTACATATCCATACTTCTATACTAATCCATACCATACTATCCATACTTTAATCTACTTAATATTATAAATGCGATTTTTGCGACATAAACGGCCGTATCTTTTTTTCACGATAACATAGAGGGTTCATTTTTTTTACAGCATTAAGGGACCGTAGGCTTAAGTACTTATATGGTTTTAATTTCAACTTGATACCTCGACGCGTTCCCGAGATAAAGGGTCTTGACAGACAGGCAGACAGACGGACAGACAGACAGACAGACGGACAACAAAGTGATCCTATAAGAGCTCCGTTTTTTTTCCTTTTGAGGTACGGAACCCTATAAAGTTGACTGTTTAGATTTTATTATTTGCTGTTTATCTGTTCCGTGCGGGAATCGAATCGATCCCGCAACACGCAGCGCAGCACTAACGCTCAACCACTACGTCAATCATGTCGTCATAATAATTGAAATAAACAATAGAACTAGGTAATTATTCAATATCTGTCGAAAACAAAGGTTGCACTTTATCAGTTGATACTATTGTTTGTACACCTTTGTTTCAAGAGTCGGTTGCAATTGTTTTAAAGCCACAAAGCTAATTACTGTAAGAGATATTACATACTCGCTTATGCATGCGACTCCGTCCGCGTGGAAATAAAATTATGAAATGTAGCCCATGTTACTCGGTTAAGTATTTTATGATTTTTAGGGTAGGTACCTCAAAAGGAAAAAACGGAACCCTTACAGGATCACTTTGTTGTCCGTTTGTCTGTCTGTCTGTCCGACCCTTTATCTCGGGAACGTGTGAAGGTATCGAGTTTAAATTAAAACCATATACTCAAGTCTACGGTCCCTTGATGCTGCAAAAAAATCAACCCTCTATGTTAACGTGAAAAAAAGATACGGCCGTTTATGTCGCAAAAAACGCATTTATAATATTAAGATGATTAAAGTATGGGTAGTTGGTATGGATTAGACAGAAGTATGGATATGTACCTACAAATATGTACGGAACCCTCGGTGGGCGAGTCCGACTCGTAATTGTCCGGTTTTTTCCCATAACAAACAAATATATTAAAAATAAAGTCTTTTCTTTTTATCATATTACTACTTGCTACTAGCTTTTGCCCGCGACTTCGTCCGCGTGAATGTCAATAATCGCGGATTAAAAGTAGCCTATGTCCTTTCTTAGGACTAAAGCTATCTTCAATACCAAATTTTATCAAAATTGGTTCAGCCGTTTCGTTGTGAAAACGTAACAGGCACATTAACTTTCGCATTAATAATATTAGTATGGATAGTATGGATTAAGTTTGAATAGGATATTCTTTCAGATGACGGACCACAATTATATTATAATAACTAGCTAAGCCCGCAAACGTTGTTATAATAATAATAATATGTGGGGACATTTCACACACTGCCATCAGACCCCAAACTACGGAGACCCTATGAGTGTACTATGGTTGTCAGATAGCTAATATACTTACACAAATACATTTTAAATACATACGTATATAGATAAACTACACCCAGACACAAGGCGTAGTAGTGCTCATCACACAAATGTTTACCCTGTGCGGGATATAAATTAAAACAATAGCTTACGACCTATTCTCACACCTACCGAATATACACAAAAAAAAAAACATAAAAATCAGTCAAGCCGTTTCGGAGGAGTTCGATGACAAAATTTATGACACGAGATTTTTATACAAGGTGTAACGTCAAATACGCAAAACCTGAAAATAGTTTGATTAGAATAACGAGCAGAATCAAATGAACCACTTTTTAATATAGGTCACATTTTTTAAAAAATCTTCATTATACATGTTGCCCTGTCTATTTATTAATAAGTCAAGCCATCATGTGCGCAAACCTGCCAAAATAGGTAAATAAACACAAATGGTTGTCGTCCAATTTAAATTTTCTCATACGCGTGTAAATCATAGTTCTTATTTCAATGCAAATACGAGTCTTGGTAAAACTAAAACAGCACATAAAACCTTTAATTTTTTTTTATGATTTTTTTTCTTTTAGAATTAGGTTAATTGAATTAAAAATCATTTGGGGTGTCTGAGGTTTTGCGGGTTTAACGTTGTATATTAGATAGAATAAGAAGATCTAACAAATGATATTATGGACAGTCAATCAATTGCAATATGCTTGATTTAAACATTTTCAATAGATAAAAACCATAATTGGTTGTAAAACCATTATTTGCCTATGTTATATACGCTAGCCATTGATTCTTTATGACGTTATCACGTAAAACTATCGTCCATAATCCAACTTTACAGACAACCAATTTTTTTTTTGTAATAAATTCATTGTGCACAATTTTTTTTCTGTTTGTTATATTATGCCTATTTTCTTTCAAGATTTCAAGTAATCAGATCTTAGCAATAAAGATATTTTAATTACTAATTTAAGCTCATTGTAAATGGTCTGTTTTCATTTTATGAGTAATAAACTTTGTATGATTAAACATAAGCAAGTTTTGGTGGTCCAACCGCTATAGGTCAAAACTACAACCAAATTCAATATGGCAAATGTTACATTACCATCCAGTAATAACATTTCATTATACATCTAAAACTTAGGCATTGTTCACACCAAACGTATTGTAAGCCGCTGATTGTGAGCGCAAAATTGAAAATGTATTCTGAATGATCGTAGACAGCCGCCGACTGACTGCTGACTGTGACGGCTGACTGTCAGCGAGCGTTGCGTTTGGTGTGAATTATGTCTTAAAATAAATCAGCGATATATATCCAAAAAAAAAAAAAAAAAAATGTCTGTTTGGCGTCGGACGTAAAGAATAGCACCATCCCATATCTTCCCGTGGGTGTCGTAAGAGGCGACTAAGGGACGTACCAGAGAATGGGCAGCAGCGTTCTCTGTGCATTTGTAACAACCATACTGCGATCGCCAATCCGCCTGCCAAGCGTGGCGATTATGGCAAAACCCCCCTTGGGGGAGGCCTATGTTCAGCAGTGGACGTCTTTCGGCTGAAATGATGATGATGATGATGATGAAATATCCAAAACCATTACAATTTGAAGAGTTCTAGACGTGAGCTGGTTCATTTTAGCAAAACTAAACCCACATAATATTAAATTAAATAGAGTATTACGTGTATAATAAATAAAGACTAATATAATCTTATCGCAGCTAACATGAAACCTAACCCAAATATTAAATGTAGTCCAAAAACATGCTATTCTTAACCTAGCTTTACCACGAAATATTTTACCACCATTCAAGTACCTATAAAAACCGTAATTAATAATATTAAATCTTCTCATTAGTTGTGTTCCCACCTGCGTTTCCATTTCTACGTGAAATAACTAACAAAATAGCCCTTACAGAGCAAAAGATACCTTAAAGTAAGGGTATAAAGTTACATTTTGTTTGTTGTTAACTGCCAGGGTCGAATTAAAGCACGCTAATTAATAATTTGGTTTCGCCGACAGGAAAAACCTGACTGTGTTAAGTTGGCTTTGGAAATGTTTAGACAAATGTTTGATTGAAATGTTTGTACTGCTTTGTTTAGCTTTAAAAAGCCATGCTTATTCAGATGCAATTTCTGCTACAGGTGCCAAAAACCTCAAACGGCGCAAATATAATAGCCTTCTTGGGAGCTATAAAATTGAGCCGTTTGGGGTGGAAACTCTAGGGCCATGGGGTCCGAGTACCCATATTGTTTTTCGTGACATCGCCAAGCGGCTGGTCGACTCTTCACGTGACCCGAAGGCTGGTCTATTCTTGGGTCAAAGAATCAGCATTGCCATACAACGTGGCAATGCTGCCAGCCTGTTGGGCACGTGTCCCGTTGACAGCGATGTGGACGAGTTTTTTGATACCCTTTGAGCTCCCCTGCCTTTTTCTTGAAATTGTACATAATATTATTGTTTAGATTTATTGTTTGTTAACTAATTATGTAGTTTATGTGTTTAGAGAAATAATAAGATGCAATTTTAATTACCCATACAAATTATTCACAAATCGTACAGGAAGAAGAGGTCATATTATATCTGATAACGAGCTGTTGCCTGCGACTTCGTCCCCGTGGTTATGAAGATATGAAGTTTAATGATGTTGAACGCAAACTATTTTTATATTTCAGTCAGCAGAAAATGCCTATTTTAAGGCACAAATTTGTGAAAAAATTGATGTTGTTATTTTCGTAAAACCTACAAGGCTACCTATACACCACATTTATAGTTTTATTTTCAGGCTGCAGTTTATTCCAATTCATTATTTATTTAAAGAGATGGCATTTGTGATTTTGAGACAGTGGTCTTCTTCGTTTCGAATCGATGGTTGTGTTCTTTTTTAGTGTTAGAGTCATATCCGTGGTTAGACTGCTTGGGCCCAGTAGGAGCTGCATTAATCGTAGCATTAGTGGTGTTTTTAATGTCCTCTAAGGTGCAGGTGACGGGTCACTTTGGGCACTGTAGTAAGTGGGCCATTGTCTGGTCAGGAGCACCGCACTCACACTGGGTATCAGTGGGATCTATAATCCCCCATTTTGTTAGGTTGTGTTTGCAGCGACCTTCACACTCTATTGAGCGCTTTCCATTTAGGCCACTGCAAATCACTTCCGAGTGCCAAGTGTTCCTGGATTGAAAGAAGTTCATTGGCGGTGGGTGATGTTCCCACAACTGTCGTCTGACCGTACGTGGTCGGTCCTGGATGGCCTGTGTGCTGCGGAGAAAACATACCCGACTCTTAAGTCTACTCAAAACTGTTGTATGGTTGTAGAGGGGATGGAATGATGTATGATAGCACGGAACAGATAAAACTCTATTTATGTGTATAGATTTAAAATGTGAGCTTTCTAAAATTAAATCTATAAGTAGTTTTACAGAAAACGATGGTCAATGTGGTATAAACAAAGATGAATAAAATATTGTCTGGAATTTGGTAATTTATATATTATGGTGATATGTGAATACCAGGTTCTACGTACTATAAGATACTTTGAACCACAAAAAGCGTCACAGTAGTACCCAGGGGAAAATACAAAGAAATATTTGAGCTATAACTTTATGAATCTAATAACTAAAAAATATTAAGACCTCGATTCGTTTGAATTTCATTAAGTTGTATTTTCTATTTGTTGTATTATAAGTCAATACATAGGGTTAGGTTATATTCCATTGAACTGGCCCTGTTGTATAATCTGTTTCTACGTGACATGACTAAACTATATTCTATCTCTCTACCAATTTACAGGTACAAAAAGCAAAGAATTTACTCCTACTAATCTCCTACTCATAAACTCTAGGCTTGCTATATTTCAGCTCGGTAGTTCAAAAATGAATCAAAACTATCATACAAACTTAAGAGGTCTAATGGCTCATTAGACCTGTTTAATTCAGCCCTGTCGCAAAATCCATTCTTAGCGGACGTCTACTACTTTAACTACCTCTCTGCCAAATTTCAAGTTCGTAGCGCAAAAAATGAAGGATTTTCGTACAAACTTGCGAGAGCCATTAGACCTCCCTAATCCGGCCCTGTCGCAAAATTCATTCTTAGCAGACGTCTACTACTTATTAAATACCTCTCTGCCGAATTTTAAGTTCGTAGCGCAAAAAATTAAGGACTTTCATGCAAACTTGCGAGAGCCATTAGACCTCCTTAATCCGGCCCTGTCACAAAATCCGTTCCTAGCGGATTACTACTACTTATAACCTACCTCTCTTCCGAATTTTAAGTTTGTAGCGCAACAAATGAAGGACTTTCATACAAACTTGGGAGACCCATTAGACCTCCTTAATCCGGCCCTGTAGTAAAATCCGTTCTTAGCTGACGTCTACTATTTATGTACTACCTCCCTGCCAAATTTCATCTTAATATGTCAAGCGGTTTTCGATATTTCGTGATGAGTGAGTGAATGACCTTTCGCATTTATATATATAGATTATCTTTGAAATAGAAGTACCAGGGTCTCATGCAGCCGTAGTGGAAGTCTCAAAATCGTAAATTATCTCTCGCGAACACAAAAACGGAATAAAAAAAAAAATCCTAGATATTTTTTTATTGTAATATCTACAATACCTACGGCTAATTCCGTGGGTACATATTAGAATTTCGAAAATTAAAATGGCAATGTTCAAAATACCGAAAATTTAAATATCAATTGTATCGTAATATCGAAAATGGTTATACCTAAGTCTGAAATGTCTAACATTGAATGCCGAGTGATATAAATATCGAAGGATTCAAAATGTCGACAGTCATTATACCTAAGTTCTAAATGTCAACACTCAATACACCTTAGTTCTTAATTACTTTATCTCATATTTACGTTAAAAATACCTACTAGTCAAATTGTCAAACAAATTCTGAACTATGAAAAAATGTAGGTAGATTGTAAATTATGTTATTGATTTACCAGTAAACATATATTTCCATTTGGGTACAAATGTGTTTTATTTTGAGTTTGTTGAGGTTTATCTGTTTTTGTGTTTTTCAACCAGAAGAAGACGGTCAACGTCAAGGGCACCCCGAGGTTCGGGATAAGTATGTATTTATGTTATGCTACAAAAGTTAGTGACAGAAACAAATCGCTGCAAAACCGACTCCACGTGGTCCTGTCTGTGTAATTGAAGCCCACGAAGGCGTGGAGGGGCGAGACGGCCGGGTACGGGTGGCTTTAACGCCCGCCGCCGCGGCGTAGACTGGCCGCGAAGCCGGCCAACAAGCCGAGGCTGCGGTGGTGAGCGTGAAAACCGACCGACCGAAACCGAAATCGACGACGATAAGCTCGCGTGGGTTCGCCGGAGTCCCGCAGCACCGGAGCCGTGACAGAAACCATGCCTGCTGCATGTTGCATGTTCGCTTGCATGATGCATGTTTGCTTGCAAGCTGCATGCTTAATTAATGCATGAATAAGTTATTTGTGAAATAAAAAGTATACAAATCATATAATGAATAGAAACGTTACAATTTCAAATCTACCGACATTTATGAGTATTGATAAATTAATAATATAATTTCCAATCTACCTACATTTTTTCACACCATACTACTGGCCATCTCACCTAACCTAACCCAAATGATTCACCAACAATAGAGGGGATCTGGCGGTCGGCGGCCGCTACCGCGGCCCCGCTCGCTACGGTCGCTCGCCTTCGCGCTTTAATGGTCACAGTTCTAACCTAACCTAACCCAAACGATTTTCTCAATGGTATAGTTTTAGACCCACCATACCAACAGCGGTATGGCCAGTGGTATGGTGGACCCACCATGTTTTCCTATATCAAAACTTGTTCGATATTTTAACTTGTAGGTACTTTAAACATACCTAATTATTCTGTACTTCAATATTTAATCCTTTCGATATTACGTTTGTCGATAATTAGATTTTAGATATATTGGACGTAGGTTATCTAACCATTCGACAATATAACCTTTCGTTATTTTAATTTTCGGTATTATGGTCATTCGACATTTAAATTTTCGGTATTTTGAACATTGACATTTTAAATGTAGACATTTTAATTTTCGACATTCTAATATGTACCCAATTCCGTGCAGCTATTTCTGCCTAAAAGAGTACCAAACATGTAAACATTCACTTGTCAGCAGTTTCGGAGACGACCACATCCAAACTTATAACTTAAACTCTTTATTAGTATAGATTCAACGACAATCATAATACCACCAACATTTTTGTTCTCAACATATATTGGAACCAACATTTGTTCCCAATACAAAAGTAACATTTACCATGACCCGTTGAGATTCAATTACGTTTCAGGTAGAAAGCACAAAAACATCGCGTGTTCCAATCCATTGTTCTTAAATAATTAATGCGATATCTGTGTGGTAGTCGACCATTAAGTACAGTAATTTCACGTTTGTCCAAATAATGTACTGTTTTCAAGAAACTAGTGATTCTCTTAATCGATCGAGGGGTTTTCACAAATGCAAAATACAGGAGCTCTTTAAACACACAAAAATCTTAAGTTTGTACCGAGTTGATTTTTTTGGAAATCGAATTGGAAATTTTAAATGGGTGGAACATGCTTGCCTCGGATGAACCGGTTCACTCGTGCCTTGAAGATGGTCGACATTATAAAGCACTAGCTTTTGCCCGTGACTTGGTCCGCGTGAATGTCGGTTATTGCGGATACAGACGCAGTCGAAGATTAAAAACTAGCTTAACCCTCCGTCTGTCCAGCCATTTTTTTCAAAATGGCGGATCTGTCATAGTACTACGCTGCGGTCACGCCACGATTACGCCCCGGTTTTTAAAATCGACGATATCTCTTAAGTTATACATGGGAGCTGCGTAAACGTTATGTCATCGTTATGTCATAATTGTCATAATTTCATCAAAATTGTTTCAACCGTTTCCTCTTGTAACAGACAAAGTTACTTTCGCATTTATATTATTAGTATGGAGTACGGATTTTAATTAATTTTTGAAGTGAAACTTCTATATAGGCGGGGGGTATTAGCATATTTCTGTCATGAAAAATCGTTACTGCCGCGTGGAGGGGGTAGACGATATATCGCGTGGTGAGAAGCGGCAGCGGCGGAGCCACTTGTCCGTTGAAGTTTCACTTCTACAATGTGTCCCAGCACACATTTTTTCTATTATTTCATACTCTAAAAATATGATCTTCAAAAAAATATTACTATGCACAAGTTCTATAATCTCTTAATAACAGGTAACTACAGATTACCTACATATTATGGAGCGCCTAACCATGCTCTAAATACATGACAAAATCAAAATTCACAAGTTTTATACTATAGGCTTAATAAATATTATGTGCAAAATGGATGTTTGTAATTTAAAGAAAATCGATTGAATTACCGGTAAGTACGTTTATTTTGTGCGATCGTCCTAGGTTTCTGTTCGAAATTAGGTGAAGAGGAGTACTCCTAGAGGTTTTTCATACAAAGGAAAAAAGAATAAATTTACCTGAATAAGAGTAAGAATTATTGATGAACGATGAATGAAGTACATCATGCAAAAAAAGCTTCCTATTTTACCAGTTTTTTACGAAATCCCAAAAACCCTAAACAATATCGTTTCCTCAAGGGTCCAGCTTCCAAATAAATCACACGCAACTTCCGAATCTCTCCATCTGCCTACGCTACATAAATGGTTCAAAAGAGCTTTGTCCCTATAATATTACAACTTTAAGATGGGTCTCGCACAAATCATAAATATTTGCTACGGAACCCACTTTACATAATCCAACGCTCAAGTCGATAGATCACACAGCGATTTTGAATATATTACAGTAAAATGGAGTCTAAAATATTACAAAAGGGTATATTTGTTGGTTTCAGGGAGCAAATCTAGATGGTATTGTATTTTAGGTTTATCATTTTTGAGTTCGGGGGATTTCCATTAAAATGGCCGCCATATGCAAGTTGAAGTGGCACTGGGCAGACCACATCTCTCAAAGAACCGATAACCGATGAGGAAGAAAGGTTCTCAAGTGACGACCACGAACTGGAAGACGCAGCGTTGGTTGACCTCCCACCAGATGGACCGACGACATCGTCAAGGTCGCAGGTAACCGGTGAATGCAAGCGGCAGGTTTCCCGTCATTGTGGCGTTCTATGGGTGGGGGGTCTTTGTTCAACAGTGGACGTCTTCCGGCTGATAATGACCAGCTCCCTGGGCACCAAATGATTGTAAAAAATTTTTTTATTCAGTGTAAGTGTGGAGTTTCTTTCCCATTCTTCTCCATGTCAAAATATCTTTTGGAATGGACAACTGGATTCAATTCTTTATTTTTCTTGTGAATGACGATCAAAACTGGTTCTCTTTGTGGCGTTTATGAGGGAGGTCTTGGTTCAACAGCTGACGTTTTCCAGATGATGATGATGATGATGGCCACCATACATTACAAGGTCCATCCTATGAATAGAACCTATGTTCTATTCATCGTAACTCGAAGAGGCTTTAACGAAAAACAAAGTAGATTAAAAAAAAGGTTAGGAGAGTGTTATAGCTGCAGCGGTAAAGGAGCTCGTGGATTATTAAAAGTCATACGGAGTAACCCGTCACGGTTAAGCGGCCCTTGCCGCGGTCGGTCCTTGATAGGTGACCATCCATACCCTTCCGTGCCCCGGATAACACGTAAAACCGTTGGTCCCAACTGATACGTAGATCCTTTACAGTGGTTATGGGTAGTCAGAAGCCAGAAGATCTGTCAATCAGAATTACTAAGGGTTACCCAGTGACTGGGTTGTGGAGGTCAGACAGGCAGTTGCTCCATGTTAAACACTGGTATTCAGCTGTATCCGGTTAGACTGTAAGCTGACCCCAACATAGTTGGGAAAAGGGTAGTCGGTTTGTAGGAATGCGTTGTAGCCTCTTTGCTACGCCGTAGCTAACCCGCTACACTGGCTACGTCGTAGCCACGGGTCGTAGCTATAACCCACATGCGTTGTGTTTTGTGTTTGAACTTTTTGGCGGTTTTCTTTATTGATTATCTTACCTATCCTCGGATCGACCGCGGCAAACGTAGCTTAACGTAGCGATCAATTCGTGAGACTTTTACATAGCCACGGGCTCCTGTTAGTGTAAATATTCTCCTTAATTGTTAAATGAAATTTAGTTTTGATGTTAACTTTGTTTTTATTTTCAGCTTTAGCTTTTGTCTTTTGATCTATTTGTGAATGTTATTAAATTAATGCACTGCATTATTTACGGTAAGCAAATTTTGGATGATTATGATGTTGGTGTACTTTATCGAATAAATAAATGAAGTGACTTTTAATGGTCTAATTAAAATAAATGATTTGATTTTGACTAAGGAGATCAAACGTTTCATCCTGTTCGACCTCTGCCTGAGGTCAAATGTTTGAATAAGGTCAACGGAGTGAAACCAATAACAATAATATGTACGACTTATCGACTTATTTATCTAATGGTAGCTAGCTAGTACTGAGTAGCTATATTGACATTTTGGTTCAATTAACACAAAAATATAGACACTTTTTCACTACAAACCGTGTTTATTGTCAGTAGAATATCAAACGACGTAGGTACACGAATGTCGTGTTTAAGCTATAGCCGCAGTATAATAAATTATTAGTACTACCAGGGATGACGGGGGTCACCCTGAAAGTTTTTAGAATAGGCCAGTAAGAAAAGCAGTCGATGATAAATTTATTTCGATTTTGAATTAGGAACTCTTTGGGAATCTGTAGATGTGTAATTAATTCATTAGTCATTTGTTTTTAAATATTGGCGGCAATTTAAAAAGTGTTTTTCGTGAGTCGAAATGGATTTAACTAGAGAACATTTTCGCTCAATGATTTATTTACGACTTTCATTGCAGTTACTTAACAACAATGTAACGAAAGACTTCGATTAGCATTTTATGAGTTTTTTTTTATTTTATTTTTATTTGGCACGAGTGGGAAATCCTCATGGACGCCCAGACTGTCTCACAAGTGGGACAGCCTGGGTAGTGCCGGAAACCACACTCCTGCCACACATTTATCCCCTGACGTGGTCAGAGACATTTTCGAACTTGTTTTGAATTTGTGTTCTTTTTAAGATTTGATCGGATAACTTTGAATACATTTTGATTTTTTAACACTTTATTAAGGTAGGAGAGAGTTCAAGGAATTGCCAAATGATGTTTTATTATTTCTTTGTTAATTCTGTTAATAATTTTAGTTATATCTAATTGACTTAGTACTATTTTAATTCGTGCATTCATATGATGTACAGCATATAAAGACATTTTATATTGGTATCATACTTTTGCTTCATCTATTTATTTCTATTTATGACAATATTTGCAGCAAGAATGCAAAATTCCACGAATTTCTTGTTATATTTGCGACAGGCAATTAATTGTGGCAGCTTTTCAGTTACTAACTTTATGTCTATTTGCTGCTCGAAATCCAGGCGCTGCTTAGCAAAAATGGGACAATCTAAGAGGATGTGCTGCTTCTTCGACTCCAGGCTCACACGCACATGACGGGTTTTCGTTACACTTGAAGCGTTTCAGGTATGCGAGAACCCGCCGTGTCCCGTAAAGATTTGGGTAGTGACGTTTGAGTGCTCAATATTCCTTACCACGCGGTATGCCGCAACCGCATCGGGAAAGAGTAATTTGGTCGTCGATGTAGTTTCGCCCATTCTATATCTCGTGTTCCATTCGTCAAGCGTCCCTAAGGTTTAGTGAGTTTAAACGAAGCAAACTCACTGATGATTCGCGAGAAGGTCGTCCTTCTACGTCGACTGCTGAAGATAACGTAAGTGATGTGTGGCTAATGATAGAAGTTGATAGGAGGGTGACATATCAAAACATTCGGACAGCTTAAGGCATTGGTATGAGTCAAGTACAAAAAGTCTTACATAAACATTTAGGCGTCAGAAAGCTTTGTACTAGATGGATACTACATAATTTGACAGAAGATCAAACTCGTGTTTGGATTGGTGTCGCTCAATGCTTGAAAAGTATGACGGACGTGAATCAAATGATATATATGACATCATCACAGATGATGAAAGCTGAATATATAAACTGGTTTATCCTAGGCATGCGTGCTCCACCTTAGGTTGCATCATTACTTAAAATCAGGTAAGTTGCGATCAAACGCAAGCCTATAAAAATATTTAAAAAAGTTACGAACCGGAAACCAGAAGACAGTCTGCGCAATAGATGAATGACGAATGCAAATATTCAAATGGAAACATCTATTCGAAGATTTGTCGATAAAAGTGAAGAAGGACAGAAGTTCACTGAAGTTAAGGAAAAAGATGATTGCCTCATTCTTTGAACGGACGGGTCATTTCGCAACAATTATTGTACTAGAAAATAAAAACACTGTTACTGCCTGGTACTATACTGATTGGTATAGTATGTAGTCATGTTTATCAGTTGTCTTGGAAAATGTTAAACAGCAGCGCCCAAGAAGCACAATAACGCTCCAGCTCACTCCGCCAGTCGGATTATCGAATATTTATCTATCGAAGGTGCGGAGTTAAGTGGCTCATCCTTCTTATAGTCCCGACCTGGCACCTAGTGACTTTTATTTAATTTAAAAAAAAAACATAAACTTGGAAGAATTCGTCTTATGAGCCCTGAAGATGCCGTAGCTGCGTTAGAAAAAGGCGTGAAAGAGATCCCTAAAGAAGACTGGGTCCACTGCTTCAGTCAATGGTTCTATCGTCGTGCTTAGAAAGGAACAGAGAAAAGCAATAAAAATATTAACAGGTTTCTATATCATTCCGTTCTTTTTTTTAATTTCGAAAAACTTTCATTGTAATCCCACGTACCTAGATGTTAGCGAAAGAATTTTCAAAATTGGACCATTCCTTTCTAAGATTATCCCGAACGATCGGTCCTTTACTTTGAATTCTACTTGTATACAACGCGGACGCGTGGAGGGGGTAGACGATATATCGCGTATCTTTCCACTTGTCCGTTGAAGTTTCACTTCTACTATGTTTCCCAGCACACATTTTTATTGACACAGACCATGTGCACACGATGTCGTGATGGCTTAACAGTTAAAGCACTCGCCTCTCATGCATGAGGTTGTGGGTTCGAAACCGGGCAAGTACCAATGTGACTTTTTTAATTCATAATATGTACTTTCTAAATTTATCTTGGACATCATTGACATCGGTGAAGGAAAACACAGTGAGGAAGCCTGAACTTATAATGAATATAAGTCTGAAATCGCCAATCCGCCTTGAGCGCACTAGTTATCTATGCTCGTGCCTTCTCTGTATGAGAAGATGCCTTTGCCCTGCAGTGAGACAATAATAGGCTGGTAATATTATGTGCTCACAAAAATAATAATAAAAAAGTAAAAAAAAAACAGCAATAAATAAAAAACATTGTGGGCCCCACAGCTGCGCCTAGCAAGCCCAGTTCAGCATAATATGCCACATCACATGTGCCAGACGCTGATTTTCAACTGAACTTCTGGGTAAACCACTTTTAATATTTAATATAAGTAAATAAATAAGTATAAGGAAACATGTAGCAAATTGTAGTAAAGAGTGTGTGAGTAATTAAGTTTAAATACCTACCTACCTACCTATGACTGACAAAAATTATGGAACAGCCTCAAGATCACTAAAACGGAGCCTTTCTACTTTGATCTGTTATCTTTACTTCTTTGTACGCTTCTTGTGAGAGCATAAATATTCCACAAAGCAAGACTTTTATAAAAGGAACAAAACACGATCACAGCTCCACAATGAATGCTTTTAATTCGTATTTATAGAACTATTACATAAATAAACGATAACAGACATCTACAAACAATCTATCAAATTGAAGACGTCAGACTTTTTCGAAATAAAATGGAGAACTTTCCATTATTACATCCTCAAGGTGAGTACACACTTGAGCATTTCATCATCATCAACCTGAAGATGTCCACTATTGAACAAAGGCATTTACTTGTAACAAAACATCGAACCGGTTTAATGTGTCACCTTCTCACAAACAGTAGGTCGATTCTGTAAAATTCAAACAACAACTCGCATCTCACATCGCCATTCACTCTCACTTTGCATAAGGTTCAAAATGACCTTGATATATTTGACGCTTTGAATCGGGTTCGAGTGCGAAGTGAGCGTCGAAGTGACGGGGAAATTACCTTACAGAATGCTACGTCATCTCATACTTTATCTGTCAAAATCCCTCTGTCAATTTAGTTCAATTCGCTGGCACGCTCGCAAGGGTGGCGCTAGTGTAAATACGAATTATCAACCGAGTTTTTAGAATGCCAATCAAGAAACTCACAGCGGATTCAGATTCGAAGTTTAGAATGAGGTCTTAATTTTCATTGATTTGATTTTGAATTAATTATTAAAAAAAACGTTGCCCCACACTAGGAACTTCTCCTGTGTCGTGGGTTTGGTCTTTGTTAATGCGATGAAGTATTTCTAAATATTTATTTAAAAAATAATCCTTCAACGGTAAGGTAAATCTTCTCACGGATAGAGTTATTGAGTCTCGACTTGTTTATTTCATCATTTCACTAAAACAGTTTAGGGATTTGATCAAATCACTAACTTTCTTCAGGGAAATGAGCTTACAGAGTTGTTATTCAAACATCTGTACTATTTTTCTGTGACATATACCTACGTACACATGTTCCATTAAAATGTTTACATTTATTGCACCAACATATTGTATTCATCTATAGTGACTAAATAATAATAAATTATTATGTAATTTTCAACCGACTCCAATAAAAGAAGGAGGTTTTCCAGTCGACAATGTATGTTTAACCACGCAAAACTTTTTACAGTGTAGTCCGATTTCGATGATTCTTTTTTGAATTGATAGTGTATACCTCAAAGTTTAATAGTATAAATTATAAATTTCATGAAAATATTTCACCCCTAAGGCTTTCCCCTTGTGCATGAAGTATAAATTAATAAAATGCATACAACGTTAAAAACAACTAGGTTTAGACAGTTGTAAAACAGATGTTTTTCAGAATAAGTGTGAAATAGAATGTTCACTATAAATGAATCTAATATTCTGGTGCAATTTATGTAAAACATTGAATGAAACTTGATAACTTATGACATCTTTCTGAAGGTACCTACGCAATAATTATTCAAAAATGAATTTTCTTAGCTGACAATTTGTTATGTAAGAACGCAGCACTAGAACAAGGCAAGCCAAGTAAATTAAATGAATGAGCTAATCAATTGTATTAACCATTTCAATATGTATGCGTAAACTCGTGTACCCAAAGAACATGCATGACTTGAATTAATTGAATCTTTTACGTATGCAAAGCAGGTCTATCGGGTACATGGCGAATTAATTGAATGGAATGCTACTTTTATTTGAAAGTCATCCCTTTTCACTATTCTGAATTTGTTCACAGGAGCAATTCTAGTATCTTTAGGAACTTTCGCTGTGTAAACTCAGTTTCGATCTGCCAAAAGCCCCTCTACTTTACATAAATTTTTGACATGATTATGACATTGATTGTTGCTATGATTGCAAGTTGATTTTGAACATGGGACATGGGGTAGTCATAAGCCAGAAAGTCTGACAACCAGTCTTACCAAGGAGTATCATTTTACCCAGCAATTAGGAGTTATATAGGCGGTCGCTCCATGGATAACACTGGTGTTCAGTTGCATTCGACGACATGGTTGGCGCAGTGGCTGAGCGATCGACTGCTGCGCAGCGTGTTGCGGGTTCGATTCCTGCCCAGGGTAAACATTTGTGTGATGAGCTCTTGTGTTTGCCTTGTGTCTGGGTGTTGTTTATCTATATATGTATGTATTTACAAAAAAAAAATGTATTTGTGTATGTATATCAGCTGTCTGACACCCATAGTACAGGGTCTCCCTAGTTTGGGGTCAGATGGCCGTGTGTGAAAATGTCCCCACATATTATTATTATTATTATTCAGTTAGACTAGAAGCCGACCCCAGCATAGTAACGAAAAGACTAGGCAGGTGATAATGAGGTGCGTGTTCGTGTGGAAACAAAAGGTTTATCCAATAGTATATTTTGTGACATTAAGCGGTTTTCTCACTACCCATATTATGACACCCTGGTACTATAATCATCAATACGTTTTTTACGACATCATTACAAATATTTGTATTTTTACTATATTATATCTACATTTAAATATTAACAAAAGAAATTCTTTAAATTTTAGTAAGCGCTGAGATGTGGAGTGGCGGACACCAGCCCGAACTATTGTGTCTGCTAATTAGTCAGTTGAGCTCTTATACCATACCATATCAAATGTTAGTGAAAACCGTCTTAAAATCCAGTGCGTGGTTCAGAAGTAGTCAGAGATGAAACAGACAGACAAAAACACAAACTCTACTTTTAACTTTTTAATATGGTATATTTGACTTTTAGCGTCATGTAACGAATTTGCGAAAAGGACATTAAGCATCCTCGACCTCTTCTAAATGAGTTACTCAGTATTACGACTAAGTTATTTATTTACTAATAAATCATTCTTTATGATATGACTCTAAACTAAGACCTCCAAAATATTTAGAGAAAAAAACTAACTTTAAACAAAGCATTGAATAAAACATTTGAGAAATATAATGGCTATGACAACTCGCCACCAAATCACAATGCATAAATTATTCATACAACCATCCCTTTCTATCGCGAACAACGCATGTACTGTTGCCTCACTCGATCGCGTTACTGAAAACTGAAGGACATTTAAAATCTAAAATGTTTTATTGATGGATGAAATATGGTTTAATAACATTAAAAGTTGAGTCGTTAAGAAGTCAAAAACCTGGTTATTTGCATTTATAAATGAGATGTAAAATTATGAAATTTATTCATGTAGTAATTAAGGTTGTTACTTACTTGTCTACCCAGAACCTCAGGGAATATACGCATGATGTTATAATGTAAAAGATACTTGTTATCATGCCTCTTTATTCCCAAATATAGATTAATGATAACCTATCAACGCACCGCGCCGTTTTCTAAGCCGACAAAGTTTCATTGTTTAGACTCAATCTATAGGCCCGATCTACACTGTCAGAACACATCACCGCCTTGACTAAGACACATTACAGTTTTACGCAGGATTAAGTACACCCGGAATCTTGATAAACCTGTCTAGACTCGGCCTTATAGTTGTTTCTTGATTGATTAACAAATGTATAGTGTGTGAGGGGTTTTATGTTGGTAAAGGAAGGCTTGAAGGAAAAATTTATTTATTGGTTTTTCAAGTTTCATTCCTATATATAAAATCACGCCTTTTTTTCCTGAAGGGATGTACAGACTTGTATACACAATTTCGGTAGGAATCGATAATATACAATCTATCTATCTAATCTTGTGTATTATGTCCAAGGCATTAAGTCCGCCTTTGTTCAATGTGTTTTTTTTACATTATGTGCATAAAGTTTAATAAATAAATAATAATCTAATGAAGGCCAGACAAGTACGCCGGAGATTTCATAGGTCATAACGGTATGCGCAAACACAGGTGCACTCTCTCTTCTGAAAGAAAGAATGAAAGAAAAAATGTTTATTGACACAGACCATTTGCACCCAAAAACAATAATAAAAAGGTTATAAACAAAAACATTTTGTGTGCACTTGCGACCACGAGACCAACGAGCTATTATCTACTAAAGATGAAAGGGTCCCATGAAACGTGTTTTTTTCCGCGTTTTTTTGCTGGATCTTTAGGTACAGGGGCCAGCACATCAAGCTACACCAATCTGTCAAATTGCTTTGATAGATTTTCAAATTTATTGCAAAAGAATAAGGTTAATATTCAATTGGGAAAATTGGACAGTTTCATATGAATTGATGTGACCTATATTTGACAATGGTACGGAACGGTTTTTTATTTTAAAATCTACGCAAAGGAAGTCGCAGGCAGAGAAGTTAGTCGTTCAATAAATATTTTACTAACTTATTGCCAAATACTCAAACACTACTCAACTTTAAGACGCCGTTAAGTTTCACTGTCACAGTCACTTTGGCATAAAGTAATAGAAACAGCACGAGTTAACGGCATCTTAAAATTAGCGTTTGAGTATTTCGCCATAAGAATACAAGACCATCAAATTCCTATCTTAACCGAATCTTATTGTTAATCTATCCATCCTTACAAATGCGTCAAGCGTCCCTCAAATCTGTTTGTTGGCACAATTTACGAGGGCTCAAGAGGATGAAACGACCAATTTAATGTCGATGACTTGCCCACACCATCCTCTATTGTGTATAGAGTACTTATCTTCATTTCTGTAAAGTACGAATCTCCTCTCCTAATAATACGTACATGACGTATATGAATGTGTATTGAAATCAGTTGAATCAAAGTTAAATCTCTATTATATCATCTACTAGCACTTTGCCCGCGATTTTACTCGCGGGTATTTTCTCAAGGATCGGTAATTTTTTATTAATAAAATATAGCCTATGTTAGTCAAGGATAATGTAGCTTTTGATTGGTGAAAGAATTTTTGAAATAGAACCAGTCGTTTTTCAGTTTATTCTTTACAAATATACAATTTTTTTTTTCCACTTTAAAATATTAGTATAGACTAGCATTTGGCCTGCGACTTCGTCCGCATGAAGTTTCTCAAGGATCCCTAATTTTTTCAATTTATAAATATAGCCTATATAACTCCGGGATAATGTAACATTCTAAAGGTGAAAGAATTTTTAAAATCCCACCCGTAGTTTTTGATTTTAATCGTTACAAACATACAAAAGTACCAATCTTTCCACTTTATAATATTAATGTAGATTAAATGCTTCTGCCCAGGATTTCAGCAGCGTAGACAGCAGCCAAAGTACTAAATTATCATTATCTAGATAAACAAAAATGTTTAAAATGGACACAGACCATATGCGCACAAAAACAATATCAAATACCCCCCACGGCTGCGCTAAACAGGTCCAGTTCAGCATAAATGACAGACCACTTGTGCCTGACGTTGGTTTTCAACTGGACCTTTGTGTGCGACGTTTAATTTTTCTGGGCACTTTCCCTTAGCCACTTGATTAGGCCATTGTACATGATAGTGTTTCTTGTTTTACTCCAGTCATCCCAGTTCATCCCAGAAGGCGAAAAGCCTTTTTAGGTTGCTGCATACTTCCGGCAAAGATGCTGGAGACTGGAGAATTTGTGCCTGTTGATCCACCACGCTACTGCGCTCCATGACCACGTGCTGTGGCGTTTATCGCCTCCATGCAGCCTCTGCAGTCACACCTATAAGGTACATAATATGTAGACGTTTATTTAGGAGACAGTGTCCAGTAATCGTACCTAGTACTTTACGGACTTTGTCCCGGTTTAGTCTTGTGAGGTTGTCGGCAAGCTTTTTCGAAGCTACCGGAACAGCATTCTTTGTTTGCCTGCATTCTGCACAATTTCTCCATTCTGTCTGGTGGTTAACTTCTGTTTTAATACGCAGCCATGTTCTAATTTGTACCAGGGGTATAGGCAGAAATGGTTCCGGTCCATATGCCGTTGTCACGTATTACGGATGTGTGTGACGTATTACGAATTTAAATCAATTCTGACAGTATGTCGCACGCTCAGTAATAACACAAAATATAAAGGTTACAGAAGGATCGCTCCCGCCATCTTCAACAATTTTATTGACACTGGTTAGAACTCTTTGCAATTTTTTTATAACACAATTTTCCTGTTAGTAATTAAATGTCAATGTCTCTCATTTCTTCATTTAGATAACACGTGACAGTCGAGACTGAAGTCTGCTTGAGAATGCCTATAAACGTAATGTGGATGTGCGTGCGAAAAATGGCGGGTTGTTTTGAGTGGTCTCTCTGCTCGGGCGCGTCGCAGCCTTTCGTACTTTGTGGTAATAAACTGACCGATTACGGTTTAGGACCAAAACCAATTAGAAAGAGAAACCTTATGTTCACTAGAAAGCGTCGCACACATTATAATATACACATTGGACAAACAAAGAGATACGTTTTGACGTTATCCATCTTTCTATCCCGATTTTTTTTTCTATCTAGTACCAAGATGGAGTTAAACAAAAAACCACAAACCACCATAACAAACAATAAACCATTATGTATGTATGCAAGTCCTGATTGCCAAAACGTTTTTTGCGATTTGCCAAAAAACTGGGTTATTAAGTTGGGTCAGTATATTACTCACCAAGTGCTATGTAACCACAAAGTATGTATTACTTCGTGTATGTGACTAAATTCAGTTGATTATGCGTGAAGGAGTAAGAAACTTCCATAAAAATTAATATGCGTTTATTTGTGTGAAACACAGACACATATTAATTATTATGTCCTTTCATCACATTTTCTTTTTTCGGATCGATTTGGCATCTCACAGGTCAACCAAGGAGGTTGTCAGTTGCTTGGCCGCACTTTGCTTTCGTGTCTGTGAATCGAAGGCCTCCAGGCAGGACGTGGCGGTGGCTTTGAGTTTGTTGTTTTGTATTGCCACCGACTTCCGAAAGTAAAGTAATGTGTGTTCTGTGCTAAAGTTATTTTATCACTATTTAGTTTTTGAAGGCGGTTTTCTTTTTTTTTGAAAAAACTTTTTATTTTTCGCTTTTTAGTGTTGCCTTATCATCCAAATCCATTAAGAAACAGCGATACACATAAAAGAGATTGTAAGTCCTCCAAAGATTGAAGAAACTAAAACGGCGTATAAGTATTTTTATTGGGAATTTGTTTATTTTCTCAAAAAGGGCAGTATCAATTTTGATAAAATTTATATGGAACCATTTCGGAATAAACTCCTTTTGAAAAAAAAAATAATTTTGCAAATCCGTCTATATATGACAGAGTTATGCCCGAACATACATAAAAAAATATATACCTATATAAACATTCGAATTGATAACCTCCTCCTTTTTGAAGTCGGTTAAAAAGCGAGATGGTTCGTAGGGGGTCACAGTTCTAACCTAACCTAACCATGTCGGATCTGCCCCAGGGGGGACTTAAGGGTCCTAAGATTTGGTGATCATTTACTATTTTTGGTGGTCATTATATTTATTCCCTTGTAACAGTAGTAGAAAAATAGAAACTATCCCACCACGCTATTCCCAAACCATTGAAACTTCTGTAAGTCTGAACCAAAAGTGGCGACCACCAGAATAGCGCCAAGGCATACTCGACGAGCCGGAGAAATTATACAACTGTCTTGGATACCGCGACGTTATTAATCAGAAAAGAACAGCGGAGGAGCAAGAAAAAACATATGTTCCACTTCCTTCACATCAAGCAGTCGACAGAATAGGACGAACTGATAGAAGCCAAGTTGCCAAGCACCACGTATTACTATTAACATTCAGAGTTCTAAAGTGAGCTGTTACATTTGATTTCAATAATAGGCATGGCAAAAACGCTTGGAAAAGGTATATTTTTATTTTATTTATTTATTTTTATTTATTTATTTCATAACATGTTCACTATCTTTACAGGCAACTTCCCAATACGATAGTGCCGAGCTATACAGTAGGTACATTTGATTTAAAAAACAACAATGAATGGCAAAATTAAATTAAATATAAAAACAACAATTAATGTCAAAAAGTATGTATAATATACACATATAGTAACATCATACAGTAATAAGTACATTAATCTCTGTTCACGCGAGGATGTGAACATGCCGACGCAGCAGGGCAGTGACCGCGGTGAACCCGAATTTACGTCAATAATTGTTATTTGTTATTTAATTATTGGACAGCATCAGCTGTTTCACACAAGTGCGTTAATATAATTTATATACTCATACATGTAAATAGATTAGTATAAATAACATGTAAAATTGTAATAAAGTCTCTTTCTACACTTCGAGCAACGCTGTTTCTTTACGACGAGACCATCGACTCCTCTCACTGTTACTGCGCCTATAAATGGTTACCGATAACTCTGGCCATACCCAGCCTTGGTTATTGGTCGGTCCGTGAGGCTGCGGATCGGCAGTGAGAAAATCCCATCCAATACACCCTTCATCCTTCCCACTTTCCGTCTGTTGCCTTAGGTCTCATGGCAACAGGCTTCCCGCACTATATATATACGTATATATTGCTGTTATATGTTTAGGGCTAGGGTGTTAGGGAGCTAGGGTTGTTGATAGGCTACAGTCAACCCCCTTTACGGTACATTCAGATAGCTGAGTGTACATTTGGTCCTTCGAGCATTTTTTGAACTGGTAAATTCGCGGCCCTCTTTGTCCCTCTAGGGTATATTTGACAAAAAACAGACAGACACGTTTCAGGTGTAGCAGGCTGGTGTTCATACCGCATCAGTTAGTTGCACGCTGTGACAGACAGACGCGGTACTTTGCTGTATCCTGTAGACATCTCTCGTCGGTAGCGATTCGGTGACTGGCCTTCCACAAGCGGATCTCACTAGTTCATTGAGAAAAACGATTCAAGAGTTTAGAATCAAGCACCGCAATAACAACAACAAACGATTCGAATTCGGCACACTCACCAAAAATGCAAGGAAGAACAAATTGGCAAGACAAAAAAGGACTCTGTTGGTATTGTCAGAAAGACCATAATATTCAATATTGTCAAGCATTTAAGGCATTACATGTCAATGAACGTATTCGTAAAGTACAAGAAAAACAAATGTGCTATGTATGTCTTATGCACGATGCGAAAAAAGAGTGCATCAGCAATAAATATAAAAAGTGCGAAATATGTAATAAGGCTCATTCTACACTGTTGCATAGAAACTCAAATGAATATTTATCGGCAAAGCAGCAAGGGCAAAATAGTATCACCAAAAATACCAATCAAGCATCGAAATCAAGTACATCAAAAACATGCGATCAGAAGTCTCAACTGACAGAAAATCAAAATAAAAAAATAATAACTCATGCAGCTACGCAACTTCACAACACTCAAAAAACTGTACTTCTAGCCACAGCCTTAGTACAGACAAAAACATTCGATGGTACACCGTTATTACTGCGAGTCTTATGTGACCAAGGTTCGGAAGCTTCACTATGCACGGAAGAGGTAGCTCAACTGTTAGGGTTCCCGAGACAAAAAATAAAAGCCGAAATAAAAGGTATTGCAGACAATATACCAAAGACCTCAAACTATATGATTGACGTCACACTTCAACCAAGGTTTACAAGCACATACAAATTAACAACATCATTGATCGTATTACCAAAATTGACTTCATCAGTGCCAAAGGAAAATGTTCATCAACTGGACCCACAAAAAATAGCAAACAAAATAATTGCTGATCCAACCTACTACAAACAAGGCCCAGTTGACATAATTTTAAGCGCCGGCTCTCTATGAAATGAAGACCTTGAAGACCTATTCTTCTGAGACGCGCCAAGATGTTCACGCGAGGATGTGAACATGCCGACGCAGCAGGGCAGTGACCGCGGTGAACCCGAATTTACGTCAATAATTGTTATTTGTTATTTAATTATTGGACAGCATCAGCTGTTTCACACAAGTGCGTTAATATAATTTATATACTCATACATGTAAATAGATTAGTATAAATAACATGTAAAATTGTAATAAAGTCTCTTTCTACACTTCGAGCAACGCTGTTTCTTTACGACGAGACCATCGACTCCTCTCACTGTTACTGCGCCTATAAATGGTTACCGATAACTCTGGCCATACCCAGCCTTGGTTATTGGTCGGTCCGTGAGGCTGCGGATCGGCAGTGAGAAAATCCCATCCAATACACCCTTCATCCTTCCCACTTTCCGTCTGTTGCCTTAGGTCTCATGGCAACAGGCTTCCCGCACTATATATATACGTATATATTGCTGTTATATGTTTAGGGCTAGGGTGTTAGGGAGCTAGGGTTGTTGATAGGCTACAGTCAACCCCCTTTACGGTACATTCAGATAGCTGAGTGTACAATCTCCGTTCTTTAAAGGTACTTTCTAAATGAAACCTCCAACAAATAATCCTTAAGCCAAGCCTTAAGGAAAAACAGCCATTCTTGGAGGCCTGCGGTCAAATTTAATAAAACAGTTACAGCCATAAGGCCCAGTGGACCATGAAAGAGAAATATTGTCCATTTTATGAAACACGACGTTCCGAAACGAATGTAATAAAAATATAGCTTACCTACGTTTGTTTCGTTGTGTTATTAACTTAGTTTAGGAGACAGGGAGATTAAAAAAGTTTTTTCAAAAAACAAAATGAAACCGCCTTCAAAAACTAAAAAGTGATAAATAACTTTAGCACAGAACACGCATTACTTTACTTTCGGAAGTCGGTGGCGGTGGTTTTGTGTTTGTTGTTTTGTATTGCCACCGACTTCCGAAACTAAAGTCATGTCTGTTCTGATTTAAAGTTATTTATCTCTTTTTAGTTCTTGAAGGCGGTTTCTTTTTTTTGAAAAAACTTTTATTTTTAGTTTTTAGTATTAATCTAAAATCTTTTTAGTTTTAAAATTATTAATAAGCTGTAATAATTTAGGAAGAAGAAACTGACTCCTGAAATACAGATATTATAATATCTAACTCTGGGTTTCACAAAGGTTGTAAAAAATGATCAAAATCAAGTAAAGAATTATTATATTATTAACAAAGTTCCACTAGCTAGTTTTCAAAAATGCCTACCTAGGTAGGTTCATTTATTTTCAAGGACCTACAACTGTCAAGAGCCTTTTAAGGCACTACCAGTAGTATTCCAATTTAAGCGCTCGCTCGCCCTTGGAAAGTCGAGACGAAATCTATTTTATATCTATATTAAGACGCGGTGGGCAGTTTGTCGGTCAGGTTGAAAACTTTATTATTACTGCAGTATCTAAAATATACAAGGGTAAAAATAAAAAAAAGGGTCCCCATAAAAGAATCGTATCGTACCGTTAAATATTGTACATCATCGTCATCATAATCAACCTATTTGCCATCCGCTGCTGAACCTATATTCCCTATGCCTCCCCAAGAGATCGCCAATCAACCCCGTTCTTGGGGAGCCCACAACTTCAAATCGTTGGTCCATCGTGCCATAGGGCGTCCCACACTACGCTTGCCCAAACGCGGTCTCCACTCTAAAGCGTATCTGCTCCATCTACCGTCTGTCTGCAGACATGGTCGGACCACTTACACACATACACACTTTAGCATGCTAAAATATATTTACGGTCACAAGGAACGAATCGTGCGCGAGGTTTTTGAAAAAATAGTCGTTCAAGTGCAAGTCTGTCTCACGCACCGAGGGTTCCATACAAAACATTTAGTTTTCGTAATTCTAGGTCAACGGTAAGTACCCTTATAAGTTTTGATTCCCTTGCGAGTGACTAAATGTGCGCCATAAATGGAGCATAAACGGCCGTATCTTTTGATTGTGTTGACTTGCAAGTTTGATTTTTTCTCAGCTCCAAGTTATTGCAGAGCTGAGTATTTGATATTTATTTCAGCTTGATATCTCTACGCGTTTAAAAAAAAAGGGGGTTTTGACAGACGGACAACGAAGTGATCCTATAAGGGTTCCGTTTTTTCCTTTTGAATTACGGACCCCTACAAATGATGATAGCAAAAATAACGTGGTTTTGTAAATAGGATGAGACACTAGACTTGTGATCAGTCGGTTTCCGACAAATTACTAACTTTTAAAATGTTACGTTCTTCAAAACCGACGGGACGGGAAACTAAGTACCTACCTACAAGATATTAGTACTCTTATCCTATAAACAAAATTAAATCGAGCTCAATTACTTCCCCAAATATGTTGGAGTCGGTTTCCAGTCTAACCAGATGCAGCTGAATACCAGTGTTTTACATGGAGCAACTCCTTATCCGACTTCCACGACGCAGTTACTGGGCAACACTGTATCCCTTGGTAAGTCTGGTTGTCAGATTTTCTGACTTCTGACTACCTACAACGACTGCCAAAGATCTACGAATAACAACCGGGACCAACGACTTTACGTGCTCTCTGAGGTACGGAAGGGTCTCGATATGAAATAGATGGTCACCCATCCACAGACCGACCGCGGCAAGCGTAGCATAACCTAGACTGATCGATCGGTGCAGCTGTTACTTAGCCACGAGCTTAATTATTTATTGACCAAAATATGACTATTATACTACTATTGTATCAGAATATGCAAGTTGAAGTGGCAATGGGCAAGCCACATCGCTCGAAGAACCGATAACCGATGGGTAAGAAAGCTTCTCGAGTGGCGACCACGAACCGGAAGACGCAGCGTTGGTAGGCCTCCCACCAGATGGACCGAAGACATCGTCAAGGTCGCGGGTAACCGGCGTTCCATGGGGGAGGACTATGTTCAACAGTGGACGTCTTACAGCTGATGATGATGATGATAATGATGGCTACTATTGTATGGAATGCTCATTCGGAAAAGACATCTTAAAACTGCATGGTCACTGGCTCCCGGTCTAAAAGCCTATTTCCTTGTAATACGGTCACAACGTAACGAATTCATCACTTGGTTTATTATCATAATAAACTTATTTCGTATTACGGTAAACGTTTTCAATTTCATGAAAATAATATTTTGTCTTAATGAAAAAGAGTGTCTGCATTATTGGCAGGCACTCTTTCTCACAGGTTTTTAATAATATCTTCATTATCAGCCGGAAGACGTCCATTGTTAAACTAAAGTCTCCCCCAAGGGGGGGGGGGTGGTTGCCGTAATACCCACGTCTGGCAGGCCTTTCATAACTGATTCCTGAAAAAGGGTCCTGTATTGAAGCTAGGTGCAGTAAGTAGCCATAACAGACCTTTTTAACGAAATTTTCTATGTATCCTTAAAATTTGACCCATACTAAAATGAAGCCATTAGTACCAAGATCATAAGTACGACACTTTCGACGCGCGAGTTAACAAAAAAAAAAATAATAACTTTATTTGCTAGAATATGAGTAGATACATGAGATGTTATAAACTACAAAGGTTCTTAATGCCATATTCTACCTAACCAGGTGTGCAAGTATCTATTACCTTACCATCATCAAAGAACAAAGGCCTCCCCTATAAAGGGCTTGTAGGATGTGTTAAACAAACTTTAAAGTCTGTCAATGCAAATGTAAAATGTAATATGCAGAAAATGACAATTAAATGCAAGGATTGTCAGTGAATGCTCAACAAAAATGCAAGTTGTCCGACCCAAACCACGTCTAATTGAACACTAATTAAATTATGTACAATAATGCATCATCTAGGTTCCGCCGTATGTCAATGCACTCCCAAATGTAGGTCGATCAAAGTGCAAATACGCGAGCCTACTAACTTATTGCATCAAAAATATATAATTATTTTAAAATCATGTACGTACACCGTACAGGGCTTGCCATAATCGCCACGCTTGGCAGGCGTCTTGGGAATCGCAGTGAAGTTATTGAATACACGGAAGCTGCTGCAACCTGCGGATTTTCTCTTAGTCGCCTTCTACGACACCCTCGGGATGAAATGGGCGGGTGCTATTCTAGCCTGGATACCCCACGGGAAAATCATTCATCATCATTATATTATTTACCATTCTATTGTGCTTCTCTGCTAGCGAAAATAAAAATCTTTAACCGAAGACTTTGTTTGTTAGTCCACATCTCGACCAATCAAACTGATTAATTTTATAGCCTTTTCAAGAGTTCTCCTAAACGTCATAAAAGTTTCTGATAAGACTAACGTTATAGACATAAACGGCGCAAACAGTTTCTCTATGGTTTTAGTAAACACGTCAAATGACTTTAAAGGTGCGTACAGATCTAGGGCGGGTTGCTTGAACTATACTTTACTGACGGGTAATAGTCAAAAATGGCGCTAGCTATCGTCAAATTAAAAAAAATGGGTTTTTTCACAAAATCGTACGTCAAAAAGTTACTATTACCATAACCGACCAGTCAACGTAATTTTGTGTTGTCAAACAGCTACTTCAAACGTCAAAATATTATGGAATCTCTTTTTGAATAACTTTGACCGACGGATTTTTATGTCATGAAACAACCCGTTACGTTTTTAAACGTACGTTAAACATCTCACGTCTTAGTAACTTTTAATAGTCCGTATGTAACGTTAACCGACTGTTTGAAACAACCCGCCCTAAGTAACTTGTTGTATAACTTGTGATTTATAACACGTTCACATTATGTAATATTGTCTATCAACGTTGCAACATAGGTATAACAATACTGTACACATTAGAAATACAATGTTTTATGACTTTGTCGTTTGTCGTTCTGCAGTGCTGTTCACTATTGCATACGTTATAAAACATTGTTGTAAATATTAATAACATGTTAAATAACATTCAGCTTCGGTCATTAACATTCAGGAGGAGCTCGTGGCTAAGTTAAAGCCGTACAGATTGATCGGTCAAAGGTTAAGCTACGCTAGTCGCGGTCGGTCTGTGGATAGGTGACCTTTCCTTTCATACCGAGTTCCCTACGTGCTTCGGACAGCACGTAAAGCCGTTGGTCCCGGCTGTCATTTGTAGATCTTTGGCAGCTGTTAAAGGTAGTCAGAAGTCAGAAAGTCTGACAACCAGTCTTACCAAGGGGTATCGCGTTACCCAGTAACTGGGTTGTGGAGGTCCGATAGGCAGTCGCTCCATGTAAAACACTGGTATTCAGCTGCATCGGTTAGACTGGAAGCCGACCCCAATGTAGTTGGGAAAAGGCTAGGCAGATGGTGATGATGTTAAATAGCATTCAGCCTCCACATTAGTGAAACATGTTACATTACAACGTTTTATAACATGTTATTTTATATAATATGTACACACCTTTAAACAAGTTTCTGCATGCGGCTGCACTCGTAATTTGGAATATTACATTACTGCCAAACTTTTCCGTTAGAGGTGCCACTGAACTATACGTAAACAAAGTGTCTGATGTTTTTAATTTATTTTGAGAAAATAGTAAATATGCATCAGTGTAACCAGATCGAATGTTACTCGAGGGGGCTGGCGCTGTAAGCCGAAATTTATACAGGTTCATCCTAGTTCGGCTTCAGCTGCTAAAACTTTTGTGTACAAAATACTTTTATATCACAGCATCTATCTGTAAACCTTAATAAATACCTACTTTATTTTGTAAAATAAATATTATTATTATATTATTATAGTGTTTTGCATCTGAATGCAAAAATGACGGGGTTCATATATCTTCTAAAGACCATATTAAGCTTCGTAAGCAATGGGAAATAGCCGTATGTCGTAAAACTTCAAGGCTACTAAGCATACAAGACTGTGTTCAGTTGTTTTAACTGGCATAAATAATGAATTAGCTTGCTCTTCATTTTCATTATCTTTATCATCCTTAATTCACACATTGAAAATGATGAAGATAATAAAGATTAAAATAAATCTTTTTGACCAGTAGAGCTATAGAATTCTGTTACAATCTCCCTCGGTGAATACCAAGGTGAAGTGAGCTGTAATTCGTCCCGATGCTAGGGATTAACAAAGCAGGCGGACGGATGACAGCTCCCTTCACCTAGGTGTTCACCGAGGGAGATTGTAACAGAATAGACATACAGGTTGCATTTCCCATACAACCTAACCTTTACAGTATGTTGAGCGAGAAAATAGAATAAGGACAGGTGCCCATTGCGAACGCAGCCACATGAAGAAACTTCTATTTAAAGCGTCTTACTGACCATCCTTCTTGCTGTGCGTCCCGCCAAGGTCATGCACGATGCACGATGCAAAACGACCGTGAATAAGCTTACTGTACGTCAATAATTATTATTAATTGTTTTTTTTCACGGTACTTTTGATGTATGACCTTGGCGGGACGTACAGCAAGAAGGATGGTGAATATGGCGATTAAGTCACTTGTAGTGTTTACTACAACCATATTAAACTCTGCACCATTTGCAATTTATGTCCACAACGTTCTTACGTAACTCTTTACAGAAACTTTTTAAGTCGTTTTGGACCTCCAAAACGTCCCCTAACCAACCCTTACTAAGCCTAACCTACCTAGGAGTAACCTTACTTGATAAGGATATAAAAATTAATTGAAATTAACGTTCAGTTGTTGCTTGGATGCATGCTTATGTAATTTATTGTGTCTTGAGTACGTTACATTGTAAGCGACTATAAACAGTGATTTTCACACCAAAAATAAGAGTCATTTCCCAGTTTTTTTTTCCTCAGTGTTACTTAGGGCTATGTGATATGTGTTTTTATACCAGATATTATCAACCAGCCATCATGATTGAAATTAAGGTAAGTAAGTCTCCCTCCGAAGCACTATTCCTCACCTCTTCCCGCGTCAAACGTGCTTTCGAAACCGCTTTTAGTTCTTGCGACGCGTAGACACGCACACAGAATACGTGTTTGTACAATCTGTTGTTTTGGTTGTACTGTAGGTAATTAAATCGTTTCTGTTTATCGTCTATTTTTATGTTACCCTTGTTATCCATGCGAATGAGCAGAAACCAATAAACATCACTTTACTGATTTTAATGATTAAAACGAATCATTTAAATGTTTATAATAATGAACATTTAAAAAAATAAATGTGAGCAGTGATCGTTCGCGTGTGCTTAATGTCGCGTCTACAACGTGAGTTAAGCGCTTATTTACAAGTGTAATCCTGGCTTTATGCACGTGAAGTCTGACTAAGTAACTCTACATTGCTGTTCAGTCACAAAGCACTAAGGTGTAAATAATTGGGTTAGAAATTAGGTAATTAAAAGGTATGTAAATGAATGGAACACACTCAAACATGTGTGATATTTTTACGGTCCCGAACTGTAACGGTGCCGTAATAAATTTTACCTAGGGGTATCGTGTTACCCAATAACTGGGTTGTAGAGGTAGGATAGGTAAGATCTCCATGTAAAACATCGGTATTCATCTACAACCGGTTAGATTGGAAGGCGACCCAATTGAAGAATAGAATATCCCCCTATATTTGGGGATAGCCTAAGTAAACTTCGTCGATTTTTCGTCGTTCGATCGATTGGAGAAGCGCGCAATGATTATTGACATAGCAGTTCCGCATGACGTGAACCTCGTGAAGGTCGAGAAAGACAAGCAGATAAAGTATCTTGACTTGGCCCGCGAGGTTGTCGACATGTGGGATGTGGACTCAACGATCATTGTGCCAATAGTTGTCACAGCCAATAGCTTACCTAATTGCCAAGAGCCTCGACCAACATCTAAGGAGGCTCTCGTTAGGCGGCTAGTTCAAGGGCTTGATTCAGAAGGCAGTACTTCTGAACACGGCCCGCATTGTCAGGTTTCTCTCTCTGGAGCCCTGACCGCCGGTAGCTTGGACCCTGTTCCCGATACCGGTGGGCTGGGCTACTATTTTTTTATATTTTTTTATTAATATTTAAAAATATAATTTATAGGTAAATATGATTAATAAATGGTGATAATAATAATAATATACGTATTCATATTTAGTACAAGATCAATTTATCAAAGTTATGACATAATAATTTTAATTTAAATTGTTTTACCTTATCTTTCGAATAAAATGTTTTGCATTCCTGCTTCTATATGTCTCTTTTTTCTAATGGAGTATAGGTAGATGATAAGTCAAAGGGTGTCAAATTAGACTCCTATTACTAAAACTCCGCTACTTGTATATCTGTATTTTTGTTAACACACACAAACGCACCCCAACATGGTCATGTGATATTTTTTTAGGTTCCGAAACCCTATAACTAATTCTATGTTCCATCTGAATTCTGATTGTATTTTTTTTCTTATTCGCTTGCGTTTGGCCACAACTCACCTGATCTTAAGTGATGAATGATCCTAAGGTTGGAGCACGCTTGCCTAGGATAAACCGGTTCACTCGTGCCTTGAAGATTGTATCTGGGAATAGAGAGGCGGGCAGTGTGTGTTTCATAGAACACGTACCTAATAATGGTCACTATAATGGTAAACTAGATAGGTGGGAGGTAGTTTTGTAGTACGGAGCCCATGGTTTCCGAGTCCGGTACGCACTCGGCCATGTTTTTACTTTTCATGATAACACTAAGAATTCACACATTCTGCCCGCAATGTTATCTGCGTGAACTTTCTTAAAAATCTCATTTTTGGTACAAAGTTCCTCATCGCGGCTTACAGGTAGTGCGAAATAGTAAAAATCGTCACGTAACGAAATGCGTGTGTGTATGTGTGCGTGTGTCGAGCCACTGCTGCGCACACTCGCCGCTCGTGATATAATTATTATTATTATTATATATATATATATATATTTATATTTCTTTTTTATATTAAAATATACCCCGTAGCACGTGTGGATATCGTAGCTTTACATAGGCAAAATAATTTTTAAAAGCGGTTAAGTATTTTTTGAGATTATCAATTACAGACCAACTTAATATGAAAAATCAAGTCTTTGTTCTTTATTAGTTTGATGATGTTGTCAAAAATTGAGATGTGAACATTGAGATATGTGTGCTTGGAAGATATTAATTATCACAGGCTTATCGTTTAAAGACAGCACACTTTATCCGACGTACATACATTGTATTCGCGATCACTCGGCACCGACTATCGGGCAGCTATTCGGGCAGATTTTTCGTGTTGCTAGTTTCTATGCTTAGAATGGTTAGCTACTATAAGTAATATGAGTCTTTTTTTTTTGCATGGACCTTAAAGTAGATTATGATAATATATTTCAACTTCCTTTGAAATGAATATAATGTAAAAACAATCAAAATGATACAAAATTAGCAATAGTCAGCAATATAATAAAAAACACAGAATTTTACGAGTTCAAATATCACTTGACTAAATTCAACGACAAAATCAAATCAAAAATGGAACGCAAAGGAAAACGCTCCAAGCCCGATGACGTACTCAAACGTCATCGGGTTTGAGCGTTTTCAGCTGGCTTAATTACATCTCCCTCGAATTTATGGCAGCCTGGTAGCAACAGGGTGGAGAGAGGTCGTTCTTCACACGCCGAGTTTCCCCACAGGAAGCAATTACGCCCGCACACCGTACACGAGCACGCTTTGAGCTTTGAGATCTCATAATTTCTGCCACCCTGGTACTTGTGTTTCTTTTTACGAACTACCTTCTAACTTCAAGCTGTTTGTTGTTCCGATTGTACTAAAACAGACTTTTTAAGCGATCCTTTAGAAACCGAAACATGTTTTTCATTTAGAAAATTAAGCTTGTGAGCTTGTAAACTCTTTTTGATCCATATCCCTATGCTTAGTATTTGTATTATAATTGGTAACTTCAGAATATTATTTTGTAGATTTTAGAATATCTTTTATCATACTTAGGTAAATAATACAAAATAATGTGTAAGTAATTAACTTTTTATAACTATTTAATCTAGAATCATTGTTTGCAGAAATCCAAGCTATTCGTGAATTACGTAAAATTCTGGTGATGTTAGTTGAGCATGACAAATCACCCAAAATCCAATGTTTGTCATAACGGCATAGTAAATGTTTTAACTTCTGCGTAGATAAACAATGACATTTTATACATTTTCTTTAACATAGTCTAACCATAGCAAAAGCAAACTTGCAAAAATGTTGATGCCTCATATTTTTTATGATTCTCAAACTTTTTTTACCTGAAATACTAACGTAGTTTTAATTCTATAGGGATTTCGTTTTTGTTAGAAAATATTAACCGCCAATGAGTAACTAATAACTCTTGTTATATTTTTAGGTGACATTAAACTCTTTTTTTTTAGCTCTAAAGTACAGACATCACGCTATAAAGGCACCTATATTCCCAAGGCATTTTGTTCCCAGTAAGAAGAAAATGATTCTATAAATAATAAATAAGGACTCACCTGGTCTCACCCTCACAAAAACAGTGTGAAAACAGCCTATTTTTAATAATATCCCTGTTTCACTAACGTATCCTGTGCACTCTCACAACCTATTTTCATTTCATAAATAGAACACGAAACACAATTCGACTCAACTGTCACCCTTTAAATATTTGATAATAGAATGTTATTTTATTGATGTTGTGTGAGGTTACTCTGAATTTAGTGTTCGATTTCAATTCGATTGTTTCGTTTGAGGCAATCGATTGCTCAGGCCCGAGTGACAAGGCCGAGCTCCCGCGACCGACTGAAGCACGTTCGGGCAAGCTCCCGATTCCCGGTGGTCTTTCAGAGCGGTGTTGCAGCACTAGAAAATAATTTCGCCATATTCACATAATACAGGGTTTATTGAAATCACTTCCACTAATATTAGTAACATTTACCGAGATAAAGTGGTCGATGTCGAATATACATGTGGTTCACTTCGAATACGAGTTTTCTCCGTCATATTATTAACCGCTCTGAAGCTTTTGCCGCCCAAAAAACGTTGAACCCTACCATTGAAATTTGACCCTTAACGCTCAGCGCGGCCGCCCTCATTAAAACTTTGTTTAAAACCGAACCAAGTGGCCTAGCGTAAGCGTGTTTACTGTTCTGTGTTGACAATTAGATAAAGAACAAAATAACGTATTTTGTTTTGACTGAAATTATGTGTAGAATATTTTATACGAGACTAAAGTCAAGGTCGAGCATATTTTGCCGGTTTCAGTCAAATAACGTTGAATTGTGAAAAAAATACGGCTCTAAGTATATAGTTTCCATCATTTTTAAATACTAGAATAGTTATTTGTACTATTTAATAAGAAACAGTAATAATTGGGTAGATAATCTACATAAAAATAATAATCGAATCTACACGCACCACGCGGAACACCACCGCATTCACCAATAAAACTAGACGGACAATCATAGCCGATTTACACAAAAACTACACAACCTAGAACAAAAATATAGCTATGTTTAGAAAGGTCACTTCATTAGCTCTAATAGTAATATAAAAAGTTTCCCATAAGTCTATAAACTGCTTAGATAATGGACAGAAAACACAAAGGAAGATTTTTTATAAAACAAAAGCATAGCGACTTCAAACTAAAATTACGATGACACTATGCTCTCAACTAACCTGTTTCATTCATGTGACGAATAGATCAAATCCTATAGTTTATATTTATGGTATAAAACTACCACAGTTAATTACATTTTTAATAAAATAACAACAAATACTTACAACGACTTTCTGTCTAAAAACACACGCAACTACACGCAACGACCTTGAATGAACCCCAAGTCTCGCAAGATGGCGGCTGTAGAAGCTAGGGTTGCATCTGACCAAGTAATTTTAATTAACCCGATATTTAAAACAAAATATCGGGTTCGAATAAAACTTCAAATAAAAAATGTAAAATAAATATTTTAATAAAATAACGTATATAATACATAATAAACATAAAAAAATTAAAAAAAAAAAAAAATATTAATATTTAAAATATGTAATTTATCCCGTTATTTTTTTTTAAATCTTATTAATTATTATTTTTTTTTACAAAGGGTTAGAAATAATTACCTTTATTTCCTAAATCACATTATTTTTATTTTTTAATATTCGTAAATACGTAAAAAAAATATTTGTAAATAAGTCATTATTTAATAAGATTAAAAAAATATGTATATTATGAAAAAAAGTAAAGTAAAAAAAAATAAAACAATAATAAAAAAATTATAATACATATATGTATATATTTTAAATAATCCCAAATTAATTTTTTTTCCTTATCCATACTAATATTATAAATGCGAAAGTAACTATGTCTGTCTGTTACGTTTTCACGACGCAACGGCTAAACCGATTTTGATGAAATTTGGTATGTTTTTTTTTTAATAATATAAATAAAAAAATCACAACCAAGACATAAACCAACACTACAAATATACGCATATTGTGCATCACAATCAAACGAATACCAAACGTGAAAAAAAGCCGCAACCCTGAAAGTGAACCGTGTCTAGCTGGAAACTAGCGAGACCAAAACAAAAAAAAACAAAAAAAATCGTTACAAAGTACTCACTTGGCGCCAAAATTCATGTAATCCAGCACATCTTCAAGATATTATGGAACTTTTTACGTTTTGTGGTTAGAATTATGTCTAAACTTTATCATGTCACACATAGTTTCCCGCGATTTCATGTAATTAAGTTAAATTACCACTTTGTAATACGTAAAAACACAACGACAACAAACACGCGTTCGACTATTTCGATTTTAGCACATTTCACTTATAGTATCAGTAAATAAAACGTTGATTTATCACAGAACAGGTTTTCTAGATTAATTTAGAACCATCACATTAGTAAAAACCAATAAATTACAATACTTTAAGGCATTTTGCTTTCGAGCACAAATCAACACGACCACAGCAAATTACAAAATAATACAAAATGGCTTCGTCAAACTTTGGATGTCGATTGAAAATAAAAATTGGTTCCGTGATGTTGCAAACTTGCGTCTAAACGATAGATAATCTAATTCTCAATAGTTTTAACACGTTTGGTAGGACTCTAATGCCCTTAGAATAGAGTTTAGAGCCGATTAACAGAAAAAAAAAAAATGGCACGCGCGTTTCCAAAAGCATGGCCGAGTTTTGCAAATCGATCAATTGCGTTTCGCTAAACATGACAGAGGTTAAATAAAATATTGATTCTTAGGTCCTAGACGGCCGCGAATACAGCTTCTAGTTATAATTACAATAAAGCACATATAATACACGCAATAATATTATGTCTATTAACGATAAACGGTGCATTCATCATAGTTTTTTTTGCAGAATATAACCTCGCATTTTAATCGGTTGTTATTGCTTTACAAGTATGAGGAATTTGGTGAAAATTTCTCATTCCCCATTAAAAAAAGGCGACAGAATGAAGCAGATTAGTGTGTGTGGTTTGTGTGTGTGTGATAGTGTTGTGTACTGCTCGACGGTTACTGTCGGGATTTTGTATAATTATATATTATGCTAATGTCGCGGGAAATTTTAATACCGCGATCTCAGATTATGAAACAAAAGGCAGATAGACCGCGCGAAACACTGTGTGAACCAAAAAAAAATTGTTTTCTGTCCCATAAATGTTTTGTCTGAAAATAAATTTAATATTATTATTTTTTATTATTAATATAACATCTTTTGCATTTCAATATTTCGTTGTTGTCCATTTGCATGTGTTATACCTATCCTAGTTAAACATGGATACCTATTATTAGTCATACAATACTGTAATACATTGTATGTGTTGCCGTTGGCTACCTAAATAAATAAATTCTCCCCCGATTCAGGGTAATTCTCCCTCGTTAGCCTCGTGACCCCAAATCCTTTGTGCGATCCACAAACTGCTCGCATGCCTATAATGCTCTATTGTTTTCCGTCACTGTCGCTCTCGTTCTGTACTCATATATCCGTCTCGCTCACTCACATGAAGTTGTTAAACAAAAGTGTATTAACCTGGTTTGAATGACCATTATTGCCCTGTTGGTTTCGTGGTCGCAAGTGCGACTGCTGTGCGTGTGGTTCTAAGTTCAATTGCTAGATCGGGCAAAGTGTTATTGGGTACTACCATTAGAAATTTCTCAGTAGCAGTTCTGAGTTTGAATAACATCCCTGTGCTTCGGTAAGCACGGAAAGTGGTTATTCCTTTTTTAACGTGGGGAAATCCTCATGAACTATCCCCAGTCCAGGACTCTTACTGGCTAAAATCACCACGGTGTTCCTCGACCAACCTATAGGGTACGGGATTCGCTCGCGCATGCACCGCACAACCGCCAGGCTATGAACCGCCAATGATGTAGGCGGGTCATAGCTGAACAATACCCACTAAAAAATACCCAAAACCTCCTAATCTGGACTTCATATCATCACCCTGAATAACATTAACGTAGCCAAAAACAATTTGTTTTCGTTTATTTGAAATCTGTAAAATGTACGTATACTACGCACGCGCGCACCCATATGATAGCGAATATGATGTAGGTAGTAGTACAGGCACAGCTAATTTGGTCAACTTTGTCGATTTTCCAGAGCAAGAGAAATAATATATGCAAAATTTAAAAGTGTGTTTATATTTTTTGTATGGAAAAAAAATGTTTCGAATTTTGAAAAGTCCTAGAACAAATGTTGTTCAGGGTGATGATAGGAAGTCAGGGGTGAGATTCTGTAAGACCTCATCCTAAACTTCGAATCTGAATAAGCTGTGAGTTTCTTGATTGGCGTTCTTAAAACTCGGTTGATAATTCGAATTTACACTAGCGACACCCTTGCGAGCGTGTCAGCGAGTTAAACTAAATTGACAGGGAGATTTTGAAAGATAAAGTATGAGATGACGTAAGAAGTGGCATTCTGTAAGGTAAATTCCCCGTCACTTCGACGCTCACTTGGCACTCGAACCTTATGCGAAGTGAGAGTGAATAGTGATGTGAGATGCGAGTTGTTGTTTGAATTTTACAAAATCGACCTAAAGAATTAGGTGGTTTTGGGTATTTTTTCAACTTCTCGGTATAGGCACTCCACCAGCGTATGCCGCACCGTGTGCCCTAGGCAATCTCCGCAGTGGTGACAACCGGGCTATTGTTCGCGGCCTATGCAAGTTGTTGGTCCTACACTTGATCTCTTCACGCTCGAGTCGCGTTGCCATCTTATGACTATGATCGGACTATGAGAGTAAGGAAAGAGGGAGTGCTGTTCTCCTGCGTACTTGACGCTTCTCCATTGAGAATGGCCGCCGTGACTGAAATTCATCATCATGATTTCAGCCGAAACACGTCCATTGCTGGACATAGGCCTCCCCCAAAGGGGGGTTTTGCCATAACCGCCACGCTTGGCAGGCGGGTTGGTGATCGCAGTATGGTTGTTACAAAGGCACAGAGAACGCTGCTGCCCATTCTCTGGTGAGTCCCTTAGTCGCCACTTACGACACCCACGGGAAGAAATGGGATGGTGCTATTCTTTACGTCCGACACCATACGGAATAAACTGAAATTCGGACGAAGAATATTATGATTTTTATTATTATGTAGGTAAAATAACTGTCAATGTAATATTATAAATCCTTACCAATATTATAAATGACTATGAAAAACAAAACTAAAACACACACTTTCCTAGCGAGTTAGCCGTGACCTACCAGAACTGGCACTCGGTTAAACCACAGATAATTATCTCATGTTTTCAAGTATAGTGACAATAATGTGATATGACATTGTGGCTGTCAAAATATTGCGCTACTGATTTCCTTTTGGTATTTTTGTTGATTTATGGCTTTGGTAAGTTTTAATAAATGTTAAAGATAGTAGTGATTGTTGTCATAGTAGATTTTGATTATACGAAGCTTGCAGAAATCCATACTTCCATACTATATCTTACTAATATTATAAATGCGAAAGTAACTTTGTCTGTTACGCTTTCACGATGAAACGACTGAACCGATTTTGATGAAATTTCGTGTGAAAATAGCTTGAACTCTTGGGAAGAACATGGGCTCCTTTTTAATCCGCGATAACCAACAGTCACGCGGACGAAGTCGCGGGCAAAAGCTAGTTTATTATAATGTATCAGCGTGTGGAATTTCAACAGTGAACATTTTTAAACAGGTTCACTTGTCAATATGGGCCAATATAAACTAAAAGTATTTACCTGTTTTCCATCTAGCATAAAGACTGTGTGTCTGCTAATTAAATATATTATAGTTTCTTTAGAAAAAGCTGAAAAATAATATTTGTTGTTGATACGTTTTCTAATGACAGTTGTCAACCTTTGACAATTGTCAGTAATTCTTTTTAATTAGTTTTTGGCATGTGTAACTGAAATCCTTCATACTGATATATTTGTTGTCGCATAATAAGTGTGTATTGCTGTATTTTATACTAAACAGCGGGACACCCGCTAATGTATCTGGTGTTCTTAAAAATTCTTTTCGCACTAACCGAATAAAAATAACTGGCAGACTACAATAATTGAGCCTGGCCGGTACTAAAATACCCCTCTATATGACGATACGGGCGTTCCAGAAGTAAAATTCATACTTGGAAAATAATATGAATTTCGGAAGAGCCGACTGGAAAGAAACCTGTCAAATGAGTCAGTCTAGATCTCGCTGTCGATTAAGTAACACGCTGAATTACTGAAAAGTCTACCAGTCCACAACCAAAAGTCGGTAACAGCCCTTGGTCGTGCCATCGAGCTGTCGCGTGCCTGCTGCTCCCAGGGCGGGTCCTACTGTTAGGATCGCCTGGGGACCTCCGTCCCAAAGCTAGGAGCCGACCACGGCAGTCTATCTTCTTCTGATCCTGTTTCCCGGCCAGGCTGTGGAGCCTGGAAATCTCTGCCGCTAATCTAGTGCGTCTAGGTTAGTGTTTTATATATCTCTGTTTTTCTAATCACTACATTATGAGAGCTATTAAATATAATGTAAAAGTCTACTTAGCTTTTATTTCTTAAAACACAGCAGACTTGCTACAAGGTCAGTAGTCATAATCACACATGAGAAACTAAAAGTTCCACAAAAAAAAATACAATTTCAATTAGACCATTCAAAGGCTCTTTAGAACGTCAAAAAACCACCGTACACAATATAAGTACGTAAGGAAAGATCAAGTAAAAAAAACGTTGATTTTTTTTTAATTTTTACAAATTTTATTTGTTATTATTGTGGCTATTATGCACACTCTGTGAAAATTTTAAGTGTCTACCTAGAATAACTCATTTTAACAGCACACATCAAATAATTTGCATTCAAAGTATGACATTAAATCGTGTGTGTTAAAATATTTTTTACAATGACAAGATAAGAAAGGTGACGACGGCTCGCGGGCAGTTTGCTGGCCATTGCTGTGTCTGAGCTGTGCTGTGAAAGTGAGCGATGACCATTAAGGTCTTTTTCATATTGACGTTGTGAAATATATTTACGATTTAATGCTCTAATTTGAATGAAAAGTTAATTGCTGGTTTAGAGCGGTGCCGTTGCGGTGCCCTTTGAGGTTTGAGGTTCAAAAGATACAACCCGCTGACGGACACACGGATGGACAGTAGTGGAGGCTTAAGAATAGGGTCCCGTTGGGCACCTTTTGGGCACGGGACCTTGAAAAGAATTTATTAAAGAAAATTGCCCCTTCCAAAAGGTAATTTAGTAAAGAGAACTTATTATATTATTATTCTTTTAAAATTATTGGTAGTAGTAGTACTTCCAGAGAAACCTGGATAACTGGGAGATTAAGGGATTGCAGAATTTGTCTTACTTAAAGAGGTATTCCACTTACCAGGGTCTCAGATATCCAGGTAGGTATAAATCATTGATATCCGAGAGATATGCCATCATTCAATATGTTCAAAACCTAGTATCGCCTAAGTTGTGTTTTGTTTTTACTCACACAAAAACATAAGAAACTGATACGGCACACATGACACTATTTTCGCACGCAAACAATAAAATATGCTCAACACATCTGTGTTACCTTATGGCACACATGCTCGAAAGGGGCGGGCACTAGAAAGTATAGATATAGGCCCTGAATGCACACACGCAACACTAGTCTAAAATAGGGAAGGGGAATTGGTATAAATATTTTATCGATAAAAACATCGATGAAAACAGAGTGCAAAAAAAAACAGAAATGTATTTTGGGCGTCTTTTGTAGTGTTTATTATAATATCGCTTTTTCTATAGATACCCTACGAAAGGCTAACTAAACCAAAAAAACAATTTTGGTACATTGTCAATAATATGTGATAGTGAGATTCTATAGTTCAGGGAATTCTAATTTGAATTAAAGTAATCGACTCATATTGGTGTCTGCTGTAAATATTTATCAATTATTTCTATTTTTTTTACTGTAGAAAATTAACGCTGGAAATACATAATCTTGTACAGTCCAACAAGCTAATTGGTTTACAGGCAAAAATATTCATCTTTCTACTACACTCACAATATTTAATTTTATGCCATTTTCTTATTTCGAGCACGTAGGTATCCCTGGTACGTACGTATTAAAAATAAAATAAATAAATTGTTAGTATAGTAGAAAGATGAATATTTTTGCCTGTAAACCAATTAGTTTGTTCGACCGTACTTATGCCATTTCAAGATTACCACACTCACATGTACAGTCGCCAAAAGAGATAAGTATCCATGTCGTCGGGAATAGTTGATGATTTCTTAAAAACCAATGGAGGCTTTCAAATGAAATTTTATTAAATCATTAAACTGTTTATTCTCTATTAATGGTATTTTATTTTATTCATAAACACCCATCGGTTTCTAAGTAAACTTCAACTATTTCCGGAGACATGGATACTTATCTCTTTTGGTGACCGTACGTCAGTTGTAGCAATTAGCTGAACCACCTTTTCATAAATGGTTAAGCTTTTCTAGTATACGAATCGATAGAATTTGAAATTATTTTATATTTTATTTACTTTTCTCAAATGGTAGAAAAATAAATCAAATTATAAAATTCTATCGATTCGTTTTCGTCGAATCGATCGAAATGACATTACACGTTACGATGTAAACAAACGACTAAACAGTGCTGACTGACGTCGCGCGTACATATAGTCAGTTAGACCGAATGCAGGCGACATGTGCCACGCCTCTATGCCATATCCCTCGACATCCGTGGTATAAATAAATATCTGTCTCATTTACGAAGGGTTCCATTAATGGAGGTGTGAATAGAGATTATTTCAGTTGTAGAGGTGCAATTATTAATATAAAAAAATAAGTTATTTTGTAAACATTATACATAAGTTGTAATCTTGAAGTCCTAGTTCGAGAGGTAATAATTGACGTTATCTCAGTTACAGAGGTCATACCTATAAAATTCAAAGAAAATAGTTTAGCCAAAGTATTCTTTAAAATATAATCTCAGTAAAAGGGGTAAAATACACTCGCTGTCTCAATATAGAGATAATTATGTTGATAAAGTCGAACTCATCCCAGATAATTATAGAGGTTTGTTTTGTCCCCATACCAGAGGTTCCGTGCCTAAAGTGTCGGGACCTCACCATCGGTTCCAGTTATGGAGGTTTCTCACTTATACAGGTCCCACTGAACCAAGTTTCACTGTATTTATAGGAACCTTTTCAACCTTTTTTGATAAGTGCATGGAATAATTGTGTTTCCTAGAGAGTATTATTGTTACTAGAGGGCGCTATTTCAGTCTCTGTACAAATAAATGGAAGTTTAAATTGGTAAAATTAAAAACTCGAACAAGACATAACGGCTCTTAATCGCGCATTCGATTTGGTCTTTCTACCTATCCCATTAATTATTTTGGTTTATTAACGAACTAAAAAACACGGGTTTTTAATTAACTCATCATTGAAATAATCAATTCTGATTACCGATAACACCTAGTATGATCTATACATACTCTCACTTGTGAGCCAAGCATATAGTAGGTGCTAAAGCACCTAGTACCTAGTATAATAATATTGAATTATGAATTTGTTTTCACGTAAGTTTGTTTATTTTTATTTTTTTTCAATTGATTAAGCTAAAACATTGCGTAATCCAAAAGTTATGTATAAAGATAAGTTTAAACCAAGCTGAAGAATAGAGTCATGTACATCGCCAAGATTTAGTGACCGTCTGTCTATTTACCAAATCAATGTGTCTTATTATGCAAATAATACCGTCGTCGGTTGATTTTGAAGTAATTGGGGTAAATCATTTACATAGACCAAAAATAGAAATGAACTCAATATCGAGCCTTGAGAAATGCCCACAGTTATTTCAGACCCAATGAGTTCATGCCATTTTTTAAACTTTAACCTGTTTATCCTTCACGAACTTTAATAATCAAGAGATGTTTTGATGATTTAGTTTTTATTCCCTAGCCCTAGATTACCAACCTTCGTCGAAACGACGACGCGCATACAAAAAAAGCGCGGTTTTTTTAACGTGGTTGATCTCAAGTGGTATAGCTTTTGGCTAATCTTAGTCGACCCTGAGCCCAGGCGACTGACGGTGGTGTTTTTCACGTGGGTAGCCCGTACACCCCGGTCCAGCACCATGACTCGTCGCATCGACGAAGGTTAGTAATAACGTTACTTTTTGTTTGTTTGATTTTTGTTTTATTTTAATTTTTTATACTTTATAGTGAATATTATTATTTGTAATGTTAAATGCAATCTATCAGTTATTATTTCAAGGTGATAGTGGTGAGGAGAACTCATCTGGAAGTGAGAGAAGACCAGCTGGTGAATTGATTCTGTATGAAAATTAGCCACACATTGAAGTGTGTCACAATGTCTTGATTCTCAAAATATATTTTTTGTAGATTATTAATTGTTCTGTATCATCAACTTTAATATGCTAAGTTTGTTTTCAATGTTTCCTTTTTAGATTTTATGTGAAATCGTCTAAGAAAATGTTGTAAATGTGAATTTGCATTTTATTAGTGATCTCATTCAAGAGGCAGTTTTAGTGATTATTATGATGTATTAATTAACTTAAGCATAAACAAATAAGTGTCCAATAGTTGTTATTTAGAAATTAATGCATAAAGAAAATATTTTATTACATTCAACCTGAGAAATCTCTCAATATTTTATGTAGGCGTAGTCGAAACAACGAAGGTTAGTAATAAGCGTTGAAAAATAAGGTTAATGATCTAGGGCTAGTGCTTCAGATTCAACAATACTGTCTCATGAAAATCCAATGGTATCTTGGGATTCCTCCCAGGCGTTAATAGTAGATTATGCATCAAGGGGATAAAGTAGTGTCTTATGTAGCGGGCGCCGTATTGAATCCCGAGCAAAACGAAGGATTCTAGCGTTAACTCCTGAGCGGAGCGAGGGAGGTTAGAGTTAACTCCCGAGCAAAGCGAGGGAGTTAAGATAAGAATCCTGAGTGCAGCGTGGGATTCAAGGTCGCCCAAGACGAAGGCACCTTTATCCCCGAGGAGCATACTCTACTTTTCACACCATCTACGAGACAATAAAAACAATAATACTAGAATTAAGAGTAGATTGTTGGTAACACCAATGGCTTAAATTCGGATTTAATGTACTCCGGAGTCAAATCACAATTGTCACTCGACATTTTTGTGAGAATTTACTGATAATTATGTAATTTGTTGTAATAACAAAGCAAAGCAATTTCAGTATTCGCGCCTCAGATTATAAAACAAAGAACAGGATATACAGCGCGAAACACTGAGAGTGAAGCCAAAAAAAGCAAATACAATCACGAGATTGTACTTAGGTATTCGCTTTTGAATTTGTATTTGCTTTTTTGGCTTCACTCTCAGTGTTCCGACCTGTCATATTTGCCTTTTGTTTAATAATCTGGGATTCGCGCCTCTTTTTAATTTGTGCCCTATTTTCCTTTTATTTATATTCTACTAGTGGTGGCCAGTTCGATTTTCGAGCAATCTATTTTTTTCAGATTATGAAACAAAATGCAGATAGATCGCGCAGAACACTGAGAGTGAAGCCAAAAAAGCAAATACAAATTTAAAAGCGTGCGTGCTATACTGACTCGTGTCAGTACAGCACGAAGCGCGTTGTAGGTGTTCGCTTTTGAATTTGTATTTGATTTTATGGCTTCACTCTCAGTATTCCGCGCGGTCTATCTGCCTTTTGTTTCATAATCTGAGGCAAATCTTAATGGTGAATGTTCGTATGCGATTTCTACTTTATGTTCCAAATTCAAATCACATTAATGACCAGCGGGTCATAATGAAATTCAGTACAACATTATTGCCCTGCTAGACCTCAGGTCTTTAATGACTTACTTTAGGTTAGGTTTGCATGACATATAATTTGACATTGTCGAGCAGGTGGTGTGAAAAAATATTTTTTCGTAGGCTGATATTAGCTTTAGCTGTACAACGCCCATTGATATAATAGTACTGTAGGTCGATTCTATAAAATTCAAACAACAACTCGCATCTCACATCGCTATTCATTCTCACTTCGCAAAAGGTTCAAAATGACCATGATATATTTGACACTTTGAATTGGGTTCGAGTGCCAAGTGAGCGTCGAAGTGACGGGGAATTTACCTTACAGAATGCCACTTCTTACGTCATCTCATACTTTATCTGTCAAAATCTCCCTGTCAATTTAGTTTAACTCGCTGACACGCTCGCAAGGGTGGCGCTAGTGTAAATTCGAATTATCAACCAAGTTTTTAGAATGCCACTCAAGAAACTCTCAGCGGATTCAGATTCTAAGTATAAAATGTGGTCTTACAGAATCACACCCCTGTTGTTCATGAAAGATGGAATTTTTATTAAAGTGATGTAAATATTTATTGAGCATTAACTTTTCAAACACCATAATGAGAACGGGCAGAAACGACACAGACCTAATAATTGTTAGGATTTTTACTATCACCGGATCTGATGAAACACAGTAAAGTTTTTGGGGAATTACTGTATATTTAACACTAGTCTATACTAGTGTTAAATATACAGTAATTCCCCAAAAACTTTACTGTGTTTCTTTGCTGTGTGTTAATCTACTATCTATATTTAACACTAGTCTATACTAGTGTTAAATATACAGTAATTCCCCAAAAACCTCCTGTTGATTTAATTTTAAGATCTTTAAAGGTTTTAGATTCGTATGTTGAAACCTAGACTCCAAAGGCCTTAACCATTTTCCCATCCAATTACCAACATAATTATGAGTCATTGCGATTATTCAACTATTTTGTCTGCTTGGCAGACTGTTAAGTTGTTAACATTCTCTCCTTGAGAGCGCGAGAGAGGAATTAAAAGCTTCAGTAGATTTAATGGAAATATTGCCAAAAAGATAATTCCCTGAATATATGGGCTATTTGCAGTCTCAAAATTAAGTATAGTATTACACTCCTTTTTTCTATCTGTTTCATATTATTTGTTATTTGTCAAGTACCTAGTGTTTATTTTGTCATCACATAATTTTATTTTATTTATATAATATAAAGAGAATTGTTTACTTTACAAACACTTTTAAAAAGTTTTGAATATTTTGCAACACTCTGGTGAAAGCTTGTATGTTGGTTTATAGGCCATATAGTAGTTGATTATGTGCCAATGAGGCTATAGATGCTATTAACGTTATTTTTACTTACTACTATAATAATAGTACCTAGTAAGTAAAAATAGTTATAGTTCTCATTGATGGTTTTGTTTTGTCATTTTACGGTATTAAAAGGTATTCATTTATTTAAATCTTATAGTAGGTACACACGTGCGTACATGCTCGATAAAATTGCTCGATATAGAGCAAATACGAACGTGTGTACCAGGCATTTTGGTTGATTTCGAGCATTTGTCTTGAGACTTCCATGGTACACACGTTCGTATTTTAACGTACATCTGTACCCACTATTAGCTTGTCTGCAGAACAGCAGTTGAGTTGCTACTAGTTGCGTTATTACACTAAGAAAAATATCGATGTACAGTCGACTACAAAGAGATGTATACCCCCTAAAGTTACAAATACAAGTACCCATTTAAATAAGTGTACATACTTTGTTACAAATGATTGTACACATGAAACATGACGCATATATGTATTCACTCAATGTGCCTAATTAATGTATACAGCAAGATGGACACTGTAATGTGTACGCTCTGAAACAAAGTAATTTATTCACACTTAGTTACAAAAATATGTATACAAGATACGTTCTAATTTTAAATTTCAGAAATTCTGTCAAAACCGTTGAGAACTCTTTGGATGGTATAATATGTGTAACAGTTTTTTTCTGTTATGATGACACTTATAAATCATTATTCATATTATAACGAGGTAAATTTTGTTTGTATGTAGGGGGTTATCTCTGGAACTAATTCCACTTTGGACAGAAAATACTTAGGTTAATTTAGGTCGACGTCAAACCCTGCAGACAGAAATAGGAGCCCCGCGCAAGATTTATAATTTCTTGCCAAAATGTGAAGTAGATCTACAATTGTTATAAGTAAATAAGTGGCGAAAATAATGTAAATAAGTGGCGAAAATAATTTGTAACTTTGTAAGTCAACTTCGATAAACAAATGACACGCCAATGACGTCATGCACGAAATGAAAGAGAAAACAAGTATTCCCGCACTATTCTATAATTTAAAAATAGAATATTAGACCTGTGCCCTTGATCGGTGGGGTTTACGAAACGGTCGAGTCCAATTTTCAGATATATTCTGTGGGACGACCGAAGTGGACGAGCGAATTCCGTCACGGGTTTCTACAAGATTTGATGCTTTTAGCTTGTTGCTATTTCGCTCAAACTTGCACAGAGTCTAGGAGAAAAAATGAGATACAAGTATATCACATAGTCTAAATCTCTAGGCAACACTTTGAAGCGACCAATTTTCGACCACCACAGTTGATCATTCCACAGCGCGCCGACAGGTTGCTGCTCTGTTCTTTTTGTGCTTAAAAGTGCCTAAAAGTGAGTGAATTGTGTGTGTTTTGTGTGTTTCGTGTAATAAAACCATGCCTGGGTAAGTAAGAAACATTATAGAATGTAGAAACAGTCGATTTCGGCCAGAAATAGTAATTTCAATGAACATGTAAAACCGTTGAAGAGACGCTGATTAATTTCGAGGTATTTTAGCTTAGATGATTGATAGAAATGCAAACTGGCTATACTACGTGTGTTTTTATGTGTCGTATTATAGATATTAGGCGTTTAATTTGAATATTATCGTAATTTTCTTGTGGTCAATTCGAAAATCTAATTTACATAAAACTTGAATCGCGCTAGCCAATCAGAGAGCCGTAATTTGCATTCAAGGTCATGGAATCACACGATTTCACAGATCGTTAAAACTAATGGATAATGGCATCCGTTGAATATTTTTTATTGACTTTATTTTTTATTCGTGATTTTGAATGTTGAACGTGTTGAAACTGAAAATTTAGTAGGTGTGTGTGTCCGTGAAGAAATACCGACCATTTTTTTTTTTAATTTTTTTTTTTTTTTTATATTTAATTTTATTTTTTTATACACGCTAAATGACTTCAAATAATAATATATTTTTGATTTCAATGTAATTTTTTCATATTTATATGTGACAGTATTTGCCGTATCTATATTTTGTGTGATCTGTGTATACGTACTTGTGTTTTGCTGGTCATTTTTTTGTGAAATTGTTCGTTTTGATTGTTGATTTGTGTAATGATTTTGCTTCCAGCATGCCTTTTTTATTTGCCTACCGTTTTGTAAATATCTTGTAACACTTCTACTAGTTATGGAATAAAAGGCTATGTAGAATTGTACGATTGAATTTAATAGCTCTCACAGAAAGATTTAAATGTGATGAGTATCAAAACAGTAGTAAGAATTAAAATAAGCACTGACCACAGCCTGGCCGGCAAACGGGATCGGCCGAAGAGAAGACTGCTGCGGTCGGCTCCTAGCTTTGGGACGCAAGTCCCCGGGGAATCTTAGCAGTAAGACCCGCCCTGGGAGCAGCAGCACGCGACAGCACGACGGCACGACTCAGGACCGTTACCGACTTTTGGTTGCGGACCGGTAGTCTTGCAGTTAGTAGACTGGTAGACTTCAGTAAGTTAAGCGTATAAGTAATCAGCGTGTTACGAGATCTAGACTGACTCCTTGACAGGTTTCTTTTCTGACCGCTCTTCCGAAATTCATAAAAATCCAAGTATGAATTCTATTTCTAGAACGCCCGTATTGGTCTTCTAAAGCGGGGTATTATAGTACCGGCCAGACTCAATTATTGCAGACTGCCAGTTATTTTTATTTTATTAGTGCGAATAGGATTTTAAAGAACACCCGATACATCAGCGGGTGTCCAGCCGTTTAGTATAAAATACAGCCATACGCACTTACATAAACTTCAGTTTGGAGGTTTTACGTTATTTAGCCGTAAACTTATTAGAAGTAATATTGACAATCGTCGAAAATTTACAACTGTCATTGACAAACATGTCAAAGCAAAAACATTATTTATTTTCCAGGTTTATAAAAAGGGATTAAAAATAACAGATTTGGAATATAATGTAACGAAGACAAGACCAGCATAAAGACTGTAAGTACATTTATTCTATTTTTGCATAGTAAAAGATTCCAAGAATCTATAAAAACAAGTACCTATTATAAAATGTAAACATCAACTGTGATAAATGATTTCATGCTTATAAAAAGTAAATATAGTATTGTGTTATCATTGTGTTAACACAATACTATAATCTTCAACGTGTAGAATTTTAAATAAGATTTCAAATCGAGGCAACAGAATTTAAACAGTGATCCAAAGTGTGAGTAGGTGTTTTTTGCGCTTGTTTTCAAGTGGTTACTTTGGAAAGCCAATACTATTAAACTATAAATTTTTATCAACTGAAACTCTGTCTGTGTCAAGTATGGGAACTATCACTACTACCATCACACTACTACCATTACCACTACTACCATTACCACCACCACCACCACCAACATTATTACTTCTACTATCATTATTAAAATGGAACCGTGGACAAGATCACATTCGATTCTGATTACAGACAGACTGCTGCTAACAATGGAAATAATTGGTTTAAAATTTAACACTGAAAAGTATAGCAAACCGCACTCGTATTGATCTGTTAAATGCAGTGGTGGTTGAAAGTATGAAACCAATTCCGATTTATTTCCAGAGATGGTGACCGTAGTAGACATGATTCTATACTGGTCTCTTTTAGAAGATCCCGTTTATTTCATTTCTTTATTAAGCCAAAAAATTTTCAAGAAGTTTAAACAAAGGTGTCCACAATTAAAAGGATGATCACGTTGAATATTGTCATAATTATAGTGGACTCTGTATCCGATGTATTTTATAAATTCCTTTGGTGGTTTAAGATTTCCTTATCTATCAAAATACTCAATATAATCGTTATATTTTGCATAGGTTACCCAATGTGAACCAGGATTTTTAGAGCTATCTAAATTTATAACACCACATTCTTTTTTAAAAGGGTGATTAGGGAGCTCATCTCTCATAAAGACACCTCTGAAATAAGGAATATTATTTACATATTTTAAAATGTCTAAATTAGTCAAGGCTCGTTTAGGCAGCCGATGTTTTAGTTTTTTTCTTTTGATACAAAAATTCCAAGCTCATCTTTATGTGGTTTAAGGTGTCCTTTTCCAATGCAGAGAGCTTTCATCTTTTCATTGTGTCTCTTCGATTCAGTTAACAGCTTTTTAGCCATTTTGAATTAATTTATAGTCTTTGCTATGCCAGCTGCACCACCTGCTAAGGCCCCCGCCGCTGATAATCCCGCAAAAATAGGAATCAGAGGTAACACTCCGCCAATTTTTGGTATAGGAATAACGCGAGGAAGTTTAATGGATGAATCATCAGCTAAATCTCTGACAGCAGCCATTGCTAATTCTATTGCCACTTTATTGCCTTTTGGTTTTAATTTTTTGATATGTCTTTTCGTTTTGTTAATAACATTTTTAAATTTACGTTTCAACCCTTTTCCAGAAATTTTCAGAGAACACTTTTTCTCCTTCTTTTTCAGGCCACAGCCAGTTTTAATTTTTGCTGACGTAACACTTCTTACTGCACGTGCTGCTAATTTTTCTCCTACACTAGCATCTGAGGCTACTGCTCGCTCTTTCGCCATATTTAACAAAACTAAATCTGCCTTGTGACGATCCTTTAAATTTGAAGACTTGTGATATGCAATATCATGTTCTTTGCAATATTCATCTAATTTATTAACACCTTTTTCTCCACGTATAAACCTTTTAATTAAATTAGTACCAGGTCCACAATAATTGTATCCTGGTAAATGTAATTCAAATGGTAATTTATAAGCCAATTGAGAAGACTACTCTCTTCAATACACATCATAAGACTGACGCAGCAAGGACTGAACACTTAATAAATATTTGATTTATCAATCCAACTGTTCTCAGATGAAGACAAACCTAGCCATTTTACTAAAACTCTATTTCCTTCTCTTCTTAGAACTTTCTCGACCAGATATAAATTCGGATGTTTTGTCTGTTGATGCTCTTGTGCATAAAATGCGCCTAAAATGGGCTGGCCTCTATTTGTATCTTCAATTAAGTAGGTGACAGGAGCTGTATTTTGTATTTTTCGAATTTTAAATATTTCTGTCGACCAGTAAATATAAAGGAACATTTGAAAATGGATATACTCCCAGTATATCCATTTTCAAATGTTCCTTTATATTTACTAATGCGTACATAATTACCCTCTTTAAACTTTATTTTGTTAATATTGGGTTTTACAAACTTGAAATATCTTTGTAATATACGTTTTTTATTAGTATTATTAACGTTTGCTGGGATGACACCAATTGTTCGATGATAGGTGTGGTTGTATTTATAAATAACATTATTAAGAGTATCATCTATCCAATTATAGTCACCCTTCAAACTAAATTCTTTATACAGTTTCGATTTCAATGTTCTAATAAATCGTTCAACTATTAATGCCTTTTTTGTTGAGAAGGTTGAATAATGCTTTATATAATAATGTTTCATAAGTTTTTGAAATTTATTGTTATAAAATTCTGTTCCATTATCTGTTTGCAAATTTTTGGGAACACGCCCATTGGCCAACAAAATCTTGAAAGAGTTGCACACAACGTCTTTGGTCTTATTTTTCAAAGAAAAGGTCCAAGCGCATTTCGAAAATGTATCGATAACAGCAAGAATAAATCTGTATTGTTTATTTTCTTTGGAAATCGACTGCATATCTATTAGGTCTGCCTGCCAAAGGTCATCTATATCTTTCATAATAACATGTCTTCGGGGAAAATCTACCCTCGCATTTTTATGAATACCAAAGTTAAAGAAATACAAAAACAAGCCTATAGCTCCGATATCCCACGGATTAGGATATTGCTACTTGGGTACGTTTATTTAGATAGTTCTAGGGAATTATTGTGCACACAGTTTGACCGTCTCGAGTACACTTAGATTTTTGGGTGAACTATGACACCATCTCCTTTGGAAGAAAATATTATTTGTATATTAAATATAAATAAACATGAATCATTTTTATTTTTGTGATGATTTTTAATTTATGCACCTTAAGTCCGCCTTTGGATATATACTTAAACAGACTATAGAGCTACGAATATACATTTACTATAATACTTTGCATTCTTACTGAAGAATTATTCCAAATACTCAAACGCTACTTAATTTTAAGATGCAGTTAAGTCTCGTGCTATCACAGTCACTTTGATATAAAATGATAGAGTCGGAACGAGACTTAACGGCATCTTAACGTTGAGTATATGGCCATTACTCATGTAGGGAGACCGGGGATAACCATCCCTGGTCTCCCTACATGAGTCTCCCTATCACAATAGTCAACCGACTATAGTGATAGGTAGACTAAAATTAGATTCTTAACGACTGTCAAGTTATTATCCTTGAACACTATTTTAACATTAATAAATAGGTACTTGCTATGCGAATCCCTGCTACAAGCTCAGTACTGAGGTAGAAAGCTTGCAGCAGCAATTTACATACAACCAATGCAGCCTGCTCACAACAGGTATAGCGCTGAATAATGTTGGGGCTGTCCGTACCCGGCGCACCATAGGATGTGCATCAAAATAAACTCAAACTCGCGCCGCGTTCTGTTCGCCGCTTGTTCAAATAGTATTGACGCCACGAAGATGATTACGCAGTGTTTGCAACATTTAACAAAATACTTAAAGTATTGGCAACACTGCATGATACTTCATTGCCTCTCTCTCCCCTTTTTAAAAATCTTCACTCAGTAACGCGCATGTATTGTTCCTTTCAAAAATATTAAATAAATAGCAAAGAAACTGTGAATATACTCAGAACTTTTGTTTTAATTAAACACGCAGTGTCTACGTGACATTTACTCGATGCTAGCGCAGCGTATGCTTGCTAGGCGTCAAAGCGACGACCAATGTGAACTTGGCGCCCGACTTTAAATATTTTTTTTTTTGTTTTTTATAGGTTTCGGTAAGTAGTGGATAGAAGTGAAGATAACTTCGTTTGTAGATGCACCAAAAAAAAAATAATGGTAAAAAAAAAATCATCCCTCGACCTTGCAAAAAAACTTTATTCGTCTGTTTCTTATAGTAAACCGTTAATAGTGGACTGTAGTGCATTTTTTTTCGTTCGTTGTGAAACAAAAAAAATAGAAAGAAATATTTTTATTCTAGAGTACTTTTCCAAAATGATATTTACTCCATGAATTAAATTTAAAAGCCTATTCGAATACTACGAAAGCTAAAACTGACTGAGAAACGATCGCAGAGGTCAATAGTAGCAGATTGATATTCCAGGTGTAGTGGAACAGAAGTATATATTAGAAGCGATGAAACCGAGTAAAACTTGTTTCGGACTGAATTCGGCGACGAAAAGCGACGCAAACATCCACTATGAGCAAACGCTTAGTGTCAAAACACTCTTTTTTATACTGTATCTTCTGTTTCAGTCATTGCCTGCCTACTGTTGCTGCAGTACCCTGTAAACCCGAATTCCTCAGCAGTTGCTATTACCAATGTAACAAAAGAAGCAATACTCAGACGGATATACGAGGCGCCAAACAAACGATGGAATGGATGGGATGAATGGATGGGATGGATGGGTTCGAATTCAACTGTAGCCGATCCCAAAGACGATCACGAGTTTCAAAACGAAGAGTTTCAAAAATCTAACGACACACACACAATATTCTGTGCCGGTTTATTCATTAATATTTGTAGAAAAAGAAATAGCACGAAAGTTGTTTAAATAAAAACTATGTCATTACCTGAAGAAAGATTCTGATTTGAGAAAATCCCTTAACTGATTACGAAAATAATGAGCTCTAGACTCGCCAAGCTCTATGTAAAGGTTATTGCCACTCTCCTTTACATCACTGATTTGAATAAATCCATTAACTGTTTTAGTAAAAAGATAAAAAATATATCTATTGTTTAGATATCAAAAAGTTTTAATTCAGTAAATATAAGTAAGCATTATTAGATGTAGCGTCGGTAATACAACAATATTCATTGAAAAACCAATTTAATTCGAAACAATTTTTAAACAAATCTGTTCAAGATATCACTGTTCGATCAGGGTTCTGAATATGATAGCTGACAGAGTGGACTGTCCATATACATGTAGTTCACTGCTATCTACATGTACCGTCCTATAGGATTACTTAGTAACACTTAGGTGTAGGAATTTTGTTACCAAACCTATATGAGTATTTTCTTGAAATTTAGATTTTATTATTATTTTAATTTAATCATTGTACGTACCTAGCATTATAATTATATTTTTAAATATTAAAAAATAATAGCCTGACCGACTGACCACCGGTGGTCAGGGATACCGAGTGAGGAATCTCATGACTATACGCGTCGTGTCCAGGAATACCGCGTTCTGTTTCAAGCCCCTGATCCAGCTGTCCAAGGTGAACCTCCTCAGATGTTCGTCGAGACTCTTGGAAATAATTCGATTTTTCTTCTTTCCTTATGTCGACAACCTCGCGAGCCAAGTCAAGGTACTTAATTTGATCTTCCTCAGCTTTCTTTCTCAGGTTCTCGTCATGCGGAACCGCTATATCAATCATCATTGCGCGAAGTTCTAATCTATCTATTACCATTATGTCAGACTTATTGGCAACAATATTCCTGTCAGTGAAGGTAGATCGATCCCAATACAACGTGATATCGACCCTTGATTCGAAGAAAAATGTAAGTCTTGATACACTATTATGCGATTTTTCAATCCTGGTACCTGTCAAAGTAACTACATCGATGTATGTAATTATTTTTATTTTTTTATTATAAATAATAAAGTTATCCAATATTATAGCATTGTAACTTGCTACAATTAGACTCCAATTAAAGAAAGCGTTAGCGAAAGAAAAACGTACTTAGACTTACACTTGAAAAAACACACTAGTTTTCAAGCGCACACAGAGAATCTCAGTGAAATCGAAACGTATATCAACTGACAATGTTCTTTCACTAACTGAATTGCGCCTGTGGCTTACGGAACCTTACTTACGTTGTTGTTTCATCGAGATTATTGTAACAACAGATAGACACATAGGCGCGTAAACGACATTACTGTGTTCTCAACGGTCAACTTGTGCAACTATCGGACTGTTCTAAAGTTCGTAACACGACATTGCGTTTTGTTCACCCACAAATAGCACCGGGCGGCGCAGCGTTCGGTCAGTTTATTTGAATTATCGTAGGTTTGTGGAAATCGTGGATACGAATCGAGGAAAATTAATGACCAGTCTTAATTTAAATAATAGTGAAGGAAAAGGCTGGTCAGTAATTTAAAAGCTCAGTGAGAATTCCCGTTTTTTGTTTAAAATTTAACGAGTAGGTAGTTAAAATTTTGTTTTTTTTAAGTTTAATATTTAGTTTAAGTGCATGACTACTGGGTAGGTACTTGTAAAATAATGGAATATAATGTTTAAATCGAGTAGGTACAGGCTCCAGCACATGAAGCTACCTGAAACTGCCAAATTTTCTCAATCAACTTTAAACCTAATGCTTTAGCGATAAAGTTGAAAATCTATTAAAAGACATTGACAGATAGTAGCACAGCTGATGAGCTGATTTGTATGGAAAAGTAGTTTTTTTTCGCCAGGTTAATTGACAGTCAAGGAAACGCCAGTGGACTAAACTCATACTCAAAATCATTTATTTTAAATAAACCATTTACAGGTACGTATGTACTTATGAATTGTCAGTCAGTCAATCAGAAAGTAGAAGCTAGTTGCTCTTTCTAAACAGTAGACTTCTATGGAGAAGAACGAGCAAGAAACTCCATGAACACTCTTTAAAAATCAATAATAGGTTACAAATTTCATCATTCATATTAAATTTAAGGGGTACAATGTGAAAACAATGTAACAAGTCGTGTACTACATTAAAAGGGGTCTATAATCATAATAAAGAATTCAAAATAAATTTAGAATAACAGATGCAGCTAAGAGATGACTATGTTCCAACTAACGGCTTCCATGCACGAACAAGACGCACGGATCGGCATCATTTAGCTCGACCATTTTGAAGGGAACCAAATGATCCAATTTTGTTGAACAATGTGAGGAGATATTTTATTGTAACACTTTAAACAGTAAGATGCATCTATTTTAGCCAGCCTGGAACTTGGTTTAACTAGTTGGTCCCTATTTCTAGTGTTATAATTATGTCTTTCACCTCTTTTACTAAAAAGATGCTGATGTTTTCTGGCATACATGATGCCACCGGTACCGTCATTATGTTAATTTCCTTAAACAGTTCCCTTAGAGAATCGCGCATACGTAGATTGTAAATGGCTCTGATGGCTCTTTTCTGCAGTATAAAAATAGACTCGATCACTGCGGCTCATCCCCACAGTAAAATACCGTCAGACATTATACTATGAAAGTAACTAAAGTAGACTAGTCTCGCGGTATCCACATCAGTAAATTGCTTACAAGTCATACTGGCACTTAACTTCTTTTCCTAACATGGCAGAACTTAGAGCCAAGAATGTACCAAAAAGTCCGCCAGAAAAAAACAAGAGACGGGTGAAAAGAACGCTTTTCGGTGATGACTATGATAATGATCCCAGAAAGCAGTCAGGAAAAAGAAGAAGACAGGGACATAATACTATTTTTTGTTTAATTATCAAATAGGCTTTCGTTTTTTTTATATGGGACAAGCCCGCCACACTATTCCCTAACCACTGTAACTCCTGTAAGCCAGAATCAACAGTAGCGACCACCAGAAAAGCGCCAGAGCAATGAAGCTCGACGAGTCCCAGAGAAACGATTCAACTGTCTTGGATCCCGCAACGAAATTAATCAGAAAAGAACAGCGGAGGAGTAAGAAAAACATATTTTTCCACTTCCCTCCAAATCAAGCAGGAGACAGAACAGAACTAGGACAATAGGCACAAAGGGACGTTTACAACTGGGAGAAACCCAGTTGCTAAGCACCACGGATTATAATTGACATATTTATTTATTTATTTATTAACACTTTAAGCACAATGTACAGAGGCGGACTTAATGCCATAGGCCCAAACCATAATTAATGGGCCCTAAAAAGTGAGCTGTTACATTAAATTTGATTCCAATAATAGGTATTGCAAAAACGCTTGAACGCACGGAAATTAGTTCTAGTTTCCACAAGGTCCGCATAATAAACTGCACCGGATGTAGCCTGTACACTATCCAACATAATATTGCGTTCTTTCTGCCAAAGAGTACACATAAGACAGTCCCATAAGATATGATGTGCAGATTGTTCATATTCACAGTCAGATGTAGAACATTGACACAATGGCGAAGCAACAAGCTTGAAAGAAAATAATTTACACGTTGAGTTAAAGAGTTTGCGTCCATGGTTTCTCGCGCGGAATAGTACATTGCAGCACGTCGTTGCACCTCAAGATCGACTGGAAGCACGCCTGCTAGAACCGGAAGGGCTTCAGTACTAACGGTCCTATATGCTTTACATAAAAATATTAAAGCCAAACGTTGACTTTGAAGCAATTTACGTCGTACCGCCCCTATGGTGGCCCTATCAGCCCAAACAGGTGCCCCGTAGCACATACATCCCAAATAGGTAGCCCCATAAATAGTTTTTAAAGTTAAAAATGATAGACCCCAAGTGGCTTTAGATATACTCGTCAAGGCATAATAAAAGTTATTTTTAGCTTTTTCACCAACTGTTTTTATGTGGTCAATAAATGAAAAGTTTTTCTCTAAGACCAGACCAAGGTAGCACACTGATTGTTTTCTTTTAACGGGAAACGTTATTAAATTTAATACTAGGCCATGATTTAAGATTTCCTTTTAAAATAAGTTGATAGGTTTTGTGAGGTGCAAAGGTTAGACGGTTTCGGTCGCCCCACTGAGATATTAAGCGAAGGCAAGTGTCAGCCAAATTCTCAAGCTCAGCCCGGGTACTTGCCTGAATAAGCAGAAGGCCATCGTCCGCGTAACCGGTTAATGAACAACCGCAAGGAAGTGGAATCGCAAGCAAATCATCAAAACCAACATTCCATAAACATGGACTGATAACTGAACCTTGAGGACATCCCATGGTTAGAGCCTTCGACATAGAATGATGTCCAAGTTTGAGCTTCGCGGAGCCGTTTAAAAAGTACGAGTAAACCAGAGTATAGATGTTTCTGTAACAACCACGGGTTTTCATCTTAAGTAGTAGCATAGGCCACCATGCGTTATCGAAAGCCCCTGAGATATCCAGAAAGATCCCAATGACGTATTTATGTTCGGACGAATTAACAATTTTCCTAACAGATAGTGCCGCGTCAAACGTGGAACGATAAGGCGCTCCAGAAGTTTTCCCAAAGATGGTAGTAGTGTTATGGGCCTGTACGACTTCGGGTCATCCGGGGGCTTGTCGCCACTCTTTGGGATAATCCGTATAAAGCCACGTCGCCATATACGAGGAAAAATACCTTCCGCAATGCACCGGTTATAAACAGGCTTTCGTTTGACTGCAATTCACCTGATCTTAAGTGATAATGCGGCCTAAGTTGGAACACGCTTGCTTAGGATGAACCGGTTCACTCATGCCTACCCAGATTATACTTATCAGGGAACAGTGTGGCGGGCAGCGAATTCCACAGTCTGACTGTTCGCACAATAAATGTGGAGTCAAAGCGCTTGGTTCGAGACCGTGGAACTTCAACCATATAGCCGTGACGTTTCGCCATATCTCTGCTCGCTCGCACTAATTATGATGAGGACTCATATGTAGAAGGTTTTCCAACGATAACTGCGCATGCATTCACTGTAACGACCTCTTTTCCCGTTCCAAATCCGGCTATGGTGCAACAATTGTTGACTTTGGGCTCATACATTATGTGCTGATACAAAAAACTTCGTCTGTGAATTATGTACTTCATAAATTGCGTGTCCATTTATCATCCACTATCCAAAAGTATAAAACTATATAAACACATTTATGAATTAATTAATTGGTCTCCGTAAGTACATTTACAATGAATCTATTATTATCTATTGGCACAATGAGATGTTTGTAACTAAAGGTACGTTGTCTTTTCACTTAAAAAATCTAAAATTGTCTTCGGTATCAACTGTCACGTTATTCTTCGTTCAAGAAATATCGTAATAAGCGCCGTTTATAAAATTGTATACGAAGTTACAATGTTCTTTCACAAATATTTTGTAATTTTCCACTACCGTAACTCTCGAAAAAATCTTTATTAGGCTACTTACCGAAAACAGGATCGATGAATGAGGAATGAAAAATTATTGAATTTTCTATTTTAAAAAACCCTGATAGTCCAACAGATACCCCTTATACCGCGATTCAAAGTGCGCGAAATCGTTTTTTGGCTCTCCTGTAAACCATCATTTTCGAGTTACAATTTTATTCCAATCGCGGGTCGATATATTTATTTTCAAGAACTGCCTTTATTTTAGAGCAAGTTGCTGGTGGATAATTCTAGCTGCAAGGTTGTGTCTATGCAAGTAGTCTCCGTTAGCCAGACAAGAGCACCCGGAGATTATGTGTCGGATTGAATCTCCCGGTCGGTGGCATGCCCGAAAAATGTCAAACGTGCCGTCCTTCACAATATGCCACTGGTAATTGTTCATATTTTCTTTATTTGTTGGTATAAGAAAATATTTTATTTATTATTTATTTATTTTATTTATTCATTCATGAACACACACATTTGTTTTAACAGGTTCTTACCTGTTAAAACAAATGTGTGTGCCAAGCTAACAAAAGTAGTCACAAATTGCTAATTGTCCGATCCCAAGTAACGGGTCTGGGTAGAGTACCACTTACACAGTGGACAACATACTAAGTGTCACCCTCTGGAATTCCGCCAAAGAGCAAGAAACTGTGTCCAAACGCAGAGAGACACTATTGAGTAATTCTACTGCCCGAATCACTGGTGCAGACTTTAATAAGCTTGTACGGGTTGCCGGAACTTTAAAAAGCCCCTCCCTGGGTCCTAACCGTAGCCTCCTGTTTGGAACAAGCAATCCCAACGACTCCAATATTTGTGGATTATTCAGGATACCACGAAAAACCATAAAACATTTCACCAGAGCGAGATTGCGCCTAACTTCCAACTTATAGTACCCAACCATCCCTATGACGAAGAGAGTTGGGTACATAAGTGGATAGAAAGGGTAGACACCAAACTGCTTCATGTACAGGTATCGAGGAAATTTGATCTGCATTTTTCCAGCATCTGAGACTTAGACTTTACTTCATAAGGATTCCAGATGATAGCAGTAGTTATATCACAAAAGTTCATTAAATAACAACTAGTCATTCCGAAGAGAGTGAATGATAAAATTCCTTAACCGAGTTTGAAATAAAATAACTCTGGACTCGCCAAGCTCTGTGTTCTGTGTTTCGCTTGTTACCACTCCCCGTCACATCACTGATTTGATAAAATCCATTAACTATTTCAGTGAAAACTTAAATAATATTGTTAAGATATTAAAAAAAATAATTTAGTAAACATTATTAGATGTAGCGTCGGTAATCTAAAAATATTCATAGAAACACAAGTTACTTATTCAGAACTCTAATTGAACAAATCTGTTCAAGAAATCATCGTATCACAACGAGTATTGCCTGGATAACTCTGCGCCAGAAAGAGTCACGACACGACACAGTAATGTAAGTAAGTACTTACACAACATAGTGAGTACTGTGAGTGTTAAACTTTTTTAATCGCGTTAACGGTCACAAGTCAATTTATATGGAATAGTTCGGTATTCCATCATTGCCACTAGACGACGCTATTTTAGTCTCTGTAGGTACAAATTTAAGTTTATTAAAAAATAAATTCTACTGGTTTAATTAATAACTCGTACAAGACACATGGCTCTTAGTCGTGCATTCGATTTGGTCTTTCTACTTGTACCATCATTTGTTTTGACTTATCAACGGATTAAAAAACACGGATTTTTAATTAACTCATCATTTAAACAATCAATTCTGATTACCGATAACACCAAGTTGATCTGTAAATACTCCCATTGTAAGTCACGCAAATAGTACTAAACCACACACAATAACATGACAAGTATACATTTGTTTTCATGTAAGTTTCTTTAATATTAATTTTCAGTTCTTTAAGTTTAAAATTTTTGCAACCCAATTAAGTTACCTGTGCTAATTTAAAAGGAATATTATTTGACTTCTAGTAGACATACAGTAAGAGAGACCGAGAATAGTTGACCAGTTTTTTAATTAACGGTAAATATTTTATATTTTTTTACTATTTACGGACAAGAAAACCAATTACTTGATAGAAAAACTATTACACCTCTAAAAATACGTAATGTCTACTTATATCTTAGTTAATTTAATTAAATGATGACAATTTAATGCATTATACAAAACATTTCAATCCTGGTCAATCTATTTCTGGTACCTACCTACCCCAGAGTAGATCATATTATTATAGTCAGGGGTAAGTTCACTTATTTACCAGTTGCTGTTGCAATGTCAACATTTTTTAACCATAATTGAGCCCTATATAAAAAAAAATCTTGAATCAAGCACAGCCTTTTGTTAGAATGTCTTTAACTTTATCAACTCTAGTTCATAATCTTTGATAGCATTTCACCTTACGATAATAAAAAAAATCTTATAATATTAATACAAAATTGTACGACATTTTTGTTTTATTCATGTTTTTTTGTGTTACAAAACGATTAATTTCATAATTGTAATTATTATAACAACTAAAAGTGACATATTATCTTCTAGTAATTAATTAAACTTACAATCAGTCTCATGTTCATCGTGGTTCATAATAACTTTCTATCCCACTGTGTCCACAGTTAATTCTGCTCTCCTGAAGTTTTTTTTATTTTTATTATCGAATAGTCTTGCGTTCGTATTACAATCTAATTTGGTGTTTCATACTGAATGTTAAACTATTTTAATGTCGCTTTAATGCTTTTTTTCATCTTAAATGCACATTTGACGAATTATTCCCTTAGATATATCCATACCTGTAACAAGAATTAACGTAAGGGACCTTTTGCACGAAATGACTTAAAATACAGTTGGATTCCGAATTTTCTGCTCTTTCTAGTGGTATTATAATTATTGAAATTATTTTTATCGTTCAAGTAATGTTTTTTTTTTTTTTTTACTATTAAATAGGCTTGCGTTTGACCGCAATTCACCTGATTGTAAGTGATAATGCGGCCTAAGTTGGAACACGCTTGCCTAAGATGAACCGGTTCACTCGTGCCTTAAAGATACCCAGATTATACTTATCAGGGAACAGAGAGGCGGGCAGGGAATTCCACAGTCTGGCAGTTCGCACAATAAATGTGGAGTCAAAGCGCTTGGTTCGAGACCGTGGAACTTCAACCATATAGCGGTGACGCTTCGCCGTATCTCTGCTCGTTCGATGATGGAACGGGGATGGGGGAATTAAATTGTGCAATTCCAAAGCACACTCTCCGAAATGTACCCGATAAAAGATCGAAAGGCTAGCAACGGTACGGCGATGTTCAAGGCTCTGGAGCTTAGCCCTAACCAGGGAGTCGTTGTTTATGTCTCATACGTCTCAAATTTTCGCTTTACCTAAACATAATTTTGAACTTATAATCGGCCAGGTCGTAGCTATAGTCATGTTATAACGAGCAGGGTACAAAACGACGTATCACCTCGACAAATTGTACTTTTTGGTCATTAATTTGTACTAATGGCTGACTTAGACCTTGAATCCAAACACATGTGTCACTCAATACCTATCAGAACTTGAAGAAAGAGGCTAAAATATTTTAAGTAAAATAGATAACGAATGCTTTACGAGGCAAACTCAAACCACAAATACCATCTTCTATTTTATCATTAAACGTAACGTGAGTATTGTTATACATTATAGATTGAGAATAACGTATTAACTCACTGTTATGGAGGATGACACGTGTCATTCTGTGGAACCCCTTGAGAAAGGTGGCCGAATGCCATTGAAACTAATCGGACGAACCCGGCAACAAAGTGAGTTATTCCGTTTTTCTTAATCTCCAAGTGCACCGCTTCATCTTCTAATTTATTTTCTACAGTATTGATGATTATTTATGATGAATTTCCATGTAATATATTTCAATAACATAATGTATTTGCATGCATTTGCAGAGCAAAACATAGTTGATCTAATATTTTAATAAAACCTTGTAGGTACACTATGTTTATGCAAAAATATATATCTTAACTATCCTGTCCGTATGGTGTCGGACGTAAAGAATAGCACCATCCCATATCTACCCGTGGGTGTCGTAAGAGGCGACTAAGGGACGTACCAGAGGATGGGCAGCAGCGTTCTTTGTGCATTTGTAACAACCATACTGCGATCGCCAACCCGCCTGCCAAGCGCGGCGATTATGGCAACCCCCCCCCCCCTTGGGGGAGGCCTTTGTCCAGCAGTGGACGTCTTTCGGCTGAAATAATGATGATGATGATATCTTAACTTATATTCATTTTTTTTTTCAATGAAACAGCAAACAGCTACAATAATTATACAGTTAAGACAAATCAATACCTACAGATAACATTTGAACAATATTGTAGCCCACAAAAAAATGCTTTTGTCAGATCGTGCAAACTGCCAGACTGCGGAATTCACTGCCCGCCTCTCTATTCCCCGATCATACATATAATCAGAGTATCGTCAAGGCACGTGTGAACCGGTTTATCCTAGGCAAGCGTGCTTCACCTTAGGCCGCATAATCACTTAAGATCAGGTGAGTTGCGGCCAAACGCAAGCCAATAACAATATATAAAAAACATTGACTGTGGAATACAGTATAAAATTAATTAAACTCTAGAGTAACAATAATTTATTTATTTATGAAGTATGGAAAACTTACAGCTAAACCAAACAGAATAAAAATGGTAAGTGAAACAGACAGCCAATTACAAGTCTTCACTTATAAAAAACAGACTGGCAAAGATGGTGTGATCAACAATCAAATTGTATCAAATAATATAAATAATAATATTAAAAGCCAAACTTAACAATTATGTGTATCCAAATTTATCACATAAATCAAGAGAGCTCCTTATGTAAGACTTTTGAACTTACTGGGAGAACATGCAAAAACATCGATTTGTTCAAAAGATCTATTGTAGATATCAATCATTCGGCGAACAGGTGATCGCAAACCGGTGTTAGAATGGCAAGTACGCGTAGAAAATAGTTTGCCAGCGCGCACCTTTCGCTTGTACACTGTTCTAGCCAGGGACAACATTGCATAGCTTGTTGGTTAACTCAATGCTGTCAAAATGATTACTTACAATATTATACAGATTCTTGACTTCCAAGTACTTACGTCTGTTTTCAAATGTTGTGAGATTGTACTTATTAAGTAAATCCTGACATGGCAAATAATATCCGAAGCATCTAAAATGCACAGCACGCAGGAATTTCTGTTGAACACACTCAATCGCCTCAATGTATTTTTATAATAAGGACGACAGACGGACACGGCATACATCGTTGATACATAATACAATCGACAGAATGAATATTTTGGCACCATAGTTGTGCAAATTTCAAGTCAAAAAATGAATTCTTTGCATAATTTGACAGCCGCAGCTCCGATATCCCACGGATTAAGATATTGCTACTTGGGTACGTTTATTTAGATAGTTCTAGGAAATTATTGTGCACACAGTTTTACCGTCTCGAGTGCACTTAGATTTTTGGGTGAACTATGACACCATCTCCTTTGGAAGAAAATATTATTTGTATGTTAAATATAAATAAACATAAATCATTTTTACTTTTGTGATGTTTTTTAATTTGTGCACCTTAAGTCCGCCTTTGGATGTATACTAAAACAGACTATCGAGCTGTGAATATACACTTACTATAATACTTTGCACTCTTACTGAAGAATTATTCCAAATACTCAAACGCTACTTAATTTTAAGATGCCGTTAAGTCTCGTGCTGTCACAGCCACTATGATATAAAATGATAGAGACGGAACGAGACTTAACGGCATCTTAACGTTGAGTAGCGTTTGAGTATTTGGCCATTACTCATGTAGGGAGACCGGGGATGGTTGACTATAGTGATTAGGTAGACTAAAATTATATTCTTAACGACTGTTAAGTTATTATCCTTGGACACTTAATTTTAACATCAATAAAAAGGTACTTGCTATGCGAATCCCTGCTACAAGCTCCGTACTGAGGTAGAAAGCTTGCAGCAGCAATTTACATACAACCCATCCAGCCTGCTCACAACAGGTATAGCGCTGAATAATGTTAGGGCTGTTCCGCACCCGGCGCACCATAGGATGGCGTTCTCTTCGCCGTTTGTACAAATATGTAGTATTCGCGCCACGAAGATGATCACGCAGTGTTTGCAACATTTGACAAAATACTTAAAATATTGGCAACACCGCATAATACTTCATTGCCTCTCTCTCCCCTTTTCAAAAATCTTCACTTTGTAACGCGCATGTATGAGCGATGATCCCGAGTAAATCTTGTTTCGGACTGAATTTGGCGACGAAAAGCGACGCGAACATCCACTATGATCATACGCTTAGTGTCAAAACACTCTTTTTTACACTGTATCTTCTGTTTCAGTCATTGCCTGCCTACTGTTGCTGCAGTACCCTGTAAACCCGAATTCCTCAGCAGTTGCTATTACCAATGTAACAAAAGAAGCAATACTCAGACGGATATACGAGGCGCCAAACAAACGATGGAATGGATGGGATGAATGGATGGGATGGATGAGTTCGAATTCAACTGAAGCCGATCCCAAAGACGATCCCGAAAACGACGAGTTTCAAAAGCCTAAAGTGAATGTGAATGTATCATATATCTGTTCCGGTTTATTCATTAATATTTGTTATAAAAATAATAAGCTCTAGACTCGCCAAGCTCTATGTAAAGGTTATTGCCACTCCCCTTTACATCACTGATTTGAATAAATCCATTAACTGTTTTAGTAAGAGGTAAAAAATATATCTATTGTTTAGATATCAAAAAGTTTTATTCAGTAAATATAAGTAAACATTATTAGATGTAGCGTCGGATGCTCACAATGGACAATAAATTTATTATTATTCACATTTATTCATTTTATACACATATTCTATTACATTTTTAAATATTAGTAAAAAAAAAAAAAAAAAAATAGTAGCCCACCGGTATCGGGAACAGGGTCCAAGCTACCGGTGGTCAGGGCTCCTGAGAGAGAAATCTCCTATCAATACGCGCCGTGTCCAGGAGTACCGCTTTCTGAATCAAGCCCTTGATCCAGCTGCCCAACGAGAGCCTCCTCAGATGTTGGTCGATGCTCTTGGAAATTAATCCAATGGCCGTAACGACTATCGGCACAATGATTGCTGTATTCACATCACTTATGTCGACAACCTCGCGAGCCAAGTCAAGGTACTTAATTTGATCTTTCTCAGCTTTTTTTCTCAGGTTGTCGTCATGCGGAATCGCTATATCAACTATCATTGCGCGAAGTTCTAATCTATCTATTACGAATATGTCAGACTTATTGGCAATAATATTCCTGTCAGTGAAGGTAGATCGATCCCAATACAACGTGATATATTTATTTTCAAGAACTGGGTCGGCCACATTCCTGTAGTACGGTCCTTCCGATTATACAAGCCTTTATTTTAGAGCAAGTTGCTGGTGGATAATTCTAGCTACAAGGTTGTGTCTATGCAAGTAGTCTCCGTTAGCCAGACAAGAGCACCCGGAGATAATGTGTCGGATTGAATCTCCCGGTCGGTGGCATGGCCGAAAAATGTCAACCGTGCCGTCCTTCACAATATACCACCCGTAATTGTTCGTATTTTTTTTATTTGTTGGTAAAAGAAAATATCACGGAAGTTTATTAAATAACAACTAGTCATTCCCTAAAGGAAGGTAGGTGTGAATTTGCATTTCTAAAAATACGTAATATTTACTTAGATCTTAATTAATCAAGTTAAATGATGACAATTTAATGCATTATACAAAACTTTTCAATCTTGGTCAATCTATTCCTGGTACCTACCTACCCCAGAGTAGATCATATTATTATAGTCAGGGGTAAGTTCACTTATTAACCAGTTGCTGTTGCAATGTCAACATTTTTAAACATAATTGAGCCCTATACAAAAAAAATCTTGAATCAAGCATAGCCTTTTGTAAGGATGTCTTTAACTTTATCAACTCTAGTTCATAATCTTTGATAACACTTCACCTTATTATATTATTATATTATATTTAGCCTGTACTGTCGCACTGCAGGGCAAAGGCCTCCCTCCATTCCTTCCATTGGTCTCGACTTTTAGCTATTTCTTGCCAATTCTTAAGGAAGATACGAGTATCCAAGTCATCCCGCCATCTCTTACGTGGTCTACCGCGGCCCCGTCTCGTCATTTCAGGGCACTAATTTTGGGATTTACGGGCCCATAGGTCGTTCGTCATGCGGCAGACATGTCCAGCCCAGTCCCATTTAAGCTAGGCAGCCTTTTGAGCTACGTCAACGATATGTGTTTTGGAGCCCAGTATGGTATTACGAATGCGATCGGTTAATTTAACACCAAGTATACTGCGCTCCATAGCACGTTGGTAAACCTTAAGTTTGGACTTTTGGATGTTAGTCAAAGACCAAGTCTGTGCTCCATAGGTTAAGATGGGAAGAATACACATGTCCATTAGCTTGCGCTTCAGTGACATTGGTAGAGTACTTTTAAACTGTTCCTTCATAGACCAATAGCTCTTCCAAGCGTTTTCTGTGCGGCGTGCAATTTTAATATGTTGCTTTGGACCTAACCTGTCTAGCTTGATGGCAGATGTGCTATGCGTCGGTAGTAGAAAGTTCTCGGCGGAAGCCTGCTTGTTCGGGAGGTTCCATTTGATCTAATTGGCCAGCTATTCGATTTTCAATAACTTTGATAAAAGTTTTATAAATGTGAGAAATTAAACGAATCGGTCTATAATTATTTATATCAGATTTATCACCTTTCTTGTGGAGTAATATAATGTTTGAATGACAAAAATTTGTTGGGAAGCTACCGGTACGGAGAATATCGTTGAATAGGGTTGTGAGATGAGAAAGAAGCGTTGGCTTACCTATTTTCAGGCTTTCAGTGCTAACACCATCTTCGCCACCGGATCAATTATATTTTAATTTGCTTAGTGTATGAACATGAACTTCTAAATGGGATATGGGTGATAGAACATGAATAGCTGGATATTGATTGTGTATAGGCAGTATCAGAATAAAGAGTTTGATAGAATATTGTGCAGATGACAACGATGTTTTTTCTATTTATTTGTTTTACGCCATTGCTGTCTTTCAGGCATGTAATACAGGATTTGCTATTGGAAATTCCTTGCTTTGCTATTTTGAGTGATCGGTCTGTATTATTTTCTTATTATTTTGTTTCACTACTTTACTGGCTTTTGTGATACTATTTAATATTTCTTTATATTGAAGATCTACACTTTTTTCTTTATTGTCTATGTTGAGTAGATCGAAACTGTTACGTAACTCTTTTTTACATATTATTAGCGATTCTTTATTTATTTTACTGATTTTGTTTTTAAATAAATTTTTGCGTGGGATGTTGGTGTTTAATTTTAAGACAGCGCGTACGAGTCTATGATCGGAATTAAATTTAAATTGGTTTATGACTTGAATATTATTAATAATTTGTTTATTTGACGTGAGAATATAGTCAATTTCATTTTTTGTTATATTATTGGGCGAGATCCAAGTCCATCGTCTTTGTTGTTTCTTGTAGTAGAAGCTGTTACCTACGCTTAAGCTTTGTCCAAAAGCAAACTGGATTAGTCGCGATCCGCGCTCGTTGCGCTTTCCAGAACCATGTGGGCCTACAGTATGTTCGTTGTCCATGTCTTGTCTTTGTCCAATTTTTGCGTTGAAGTCACCTAAAACAATATTCCAGGTGCTTCGATGTTCGTCGCACGCTTTATTAAGTAAGTCATAGAACTCTTCTACTTCATCGTCCAAATGAGATGACTTGGGGGCGTATACTTAGATTAAAGTTAATGTTTTTGTACTTGAAATTTGAAACTTTAAAACTGCAATTCTGTCTGAATATGAACTAAATTCTAAGATGTTATTTTTCCATTTCTTCGCTACTCGAAAGCCTACTCCGTAAAGTTCTTCGGTCTGTCCATAATAATATAGTATACTACTTTCTCTTTCTATCGTTTCTTACCCAATTCTTCTTATTTCTGACAGTCCTACTATTCATTTAACGCATTTTCGAGTTCAAGTAGTCGATCTTCTGATTTAAAAGTTCGAGTATTATAAGTTAAAACGTGAAGCATTTGATCATTATCCGGTTTGCGCTTTGACTGAGTCGTATAACGGGGTGTCGATCCCGCCCGGAGATTCTTAGCACCCCTAGCTCCAGAGCAAGCCTGCCCACCGTCATCAGCAGTCTCACCACTGGAGCCGCCGGGCATTTGGGGCCTATTGTTTTCGTCGTCATCTTCATGTATATGGAGGGGATTAGACATTTAACCCATCATGCTTGTCTAATGCGGGTTGATGAGTAAACAGTGAACCTGCTCACTCGGTTCGTGGGTGCCGCAGACAATATCGGAATGTTTCCGTCACCACCCTAAATTGACGTCCTGTTTTTACGCCAATTCTCTAACTTAGACCATTTGCATATTGTGCCAGTTGCATGCTCTGAGTTAGGATCTATTTACTCGAAAATGTTAAAGTAACTTGTGTCCCTTAGTCGATTTTTACGACTTGCACGGGATGATAAGCAGCTGATACATTCTATGTTTTTCTATTGCTCCCAATCCAAACACATGTGTCACTCAATATCTATCACAACTTGAAGAAAGAGCCTACGATATTTTAAGTAAAATAGATAAGGAATGCTTCACGAGGCAAACTCAAACCACAAACACCATTTTCTATTTATTCATTTAACGAAACGTGAGTATTGTTACACATTATAGATTAAGAAAAACGGATTAACTCACTATTATGGAGGATGACACGTGTCACTCTGTGGAACCCCTTGAGAAAGGTGGCTGAATGCCATCGAAACTAGTCGGACGAACCCGGCAACAAACTGAGATATTCCGTTTTTGTTAATCTGCAAGTGCACCGCTTCATCTTCTAATTTAATTTCTACAGTATTAATGATTATTTATGATGAATTTCCATGTTATATATTTCAATAACATAATGTATTTGCATGCATTTGCAGACCAAAACATGGTTGATCTAACATTTTTAATAAGACCTTGTAAGTACACCATGTTTATGAAAAAAAAAATATATAATATCTTATCTATCTTATATTATTTTTTTATTCAATGAAACTACAAACAGCTACAATAATTATACAGTTAAGACAAATAAATACAGATAACATTTGAACAATATTGTAGCCCACAAGAAAAAACGCTTTTCTCCGATCGTGCGAACTGCCAGACTGTGGAATTCACTGCCCGCCTCTCTATGCCCCGATACATATAATCAGAGTATCTTCAAGGCACGTGTGAACCGGTTCATCCTAGGCAAGCGTGCTCCACCTTAGGCCACATAATCACTTAAGATCAGGTGAGTTGTGGCCAAACGCAAGCCTATAACAATATAAAAAAACATTGACTGTGGAATACAGTATAAAGTTAATTAAACTCTAGAGTAATAATAATTTATTTATTAATGAATTATGGAAAACTTACAGCTAAACAAAACAATAAAAATGGTAAGTGAAACAGACAGTCAACTACAAGTCTTCACTTATAAAAAACAGACTGGCAAGGATGGTGTGATCAACAATCAAATTGTATCAAATAATACATAATAATATAAAAACTAAATTTAACAATCATGTCTACCCAAATTTATCACATAATTCAAGAGAGCTCCTTATGTAAAATACTTTTGAACTTACTGGGAAAACATGCAAAGATATCGATTTGTTCAAAAGACCTATTGTAGATATCAATCATTCGGCGAACAGGTGATCGCAAACCGGTGTTAGAATGGCAAGTACGCGTAGAAAATAGTTTGACAGCGCGCACCTTTCGCTTGTACACTGTTCTAGCCAGGGACAACATTGCATAGCTTGTTAGTTAACTTAATGCAGTCAAAAATGTTACTTACAATATTACACAGATTCATGACTTCCAAGTACTTACGTCTGTTTTCAAATGTTGTGAGATTGTACTTATTAAGTAAATCCTGACATGGCAAATAATATCCGAAGCATCTAAAATGCACAGCACGCAGGAATTTCTGTTGAACACACTCAATCGCCTCAATGTATTTTTATAACAAGGACAACAGACGGACACGGCATACATCGTTGGTACATAATACAATCGCCAGAATGAATATTTTGGCATCACAGTTGTGAAAATTTCAAGTCAAAAAATGAATTCTTTGCATAATTTGACAGCCTATAGCTCCGATATCCCACGGATTAGGATATTGCTACTAGGGTACGTTTATTTAGATAGTTCTAGGGAATTATTGTGCACACAGTTTGACCGTCTCGAGTGCACTTAGATTTTTGGGTGAACTATGACACCATCTCCTTTGGTAGAAAATATTATTTGTATGTTAAATATAAATAAACATAAATCATTTTTATTTTGGTGATGATTTTTAATTTGTGCACCTTAAGTCCGCCTTTGGATGTATACTAAAACAGACTATCGAGCTACAAATATTATTATACACTTACTATAATACTTTGCACTCTTACTGAAGAATTATTCCAAATAAACACTTAATGTTAACATCAATAAATAGGTACTTGCTATGCGAATCCCTGCTACAAGCTCAGTACTGAAGTAGAAAGCTTGCAGCAGCAATTTACATACAACCAATGCAGCCTGCTCACAACAGGTATAGCGCTGAATAATGTTGGGGCTGTTCCGCACCCGGCGCACCATAGGATGTGCATCAAAATAAACTCAAACTCGCGCCGCGTTCTGTTCGCCGCTTGTTCAAATAGTATTGACGCCACGAAGATGATTACGCAGTGTTTGCAACATTTAACAAAATACTTAAAATATTGGCAACACTGCATGATACTTCATTGCCTCTCTCTCCCCTTTTTAAAAATCTTCACTCAGTAACGCGCATGTATTGTTCCTTTAAAAAATATGAAATAAATAGAAAAGAAACTGTGAATATACTCAGAACTGTTGTAGTTGGTGTTGTTTGTTTTAATTAAACACGCAATGTCTACGTGACATATACTTGATGCTAGCGCACCGTTATGCATGCTAGACGTCAAAGGACGCCATTATCTAGAGCGTACGCTTAGTGTCAAAACACTCGTTTTTACACTGTATCTTCTGTTTCAGTCATTGCCTGTCTACTGTTGCTGCAGTACCCTGTAAACTCGAATTCCTCAGCAATTGTTATTACCAATGTGACAAAAGGAGCAATACTCAGACGGATATACGAGGCGCCAAACAAACGATGGAATGGATGGGATGAATGGATGGGATGGATGGGTTCGAATTCGACTGAAGCCGATCCCAAAGACAATCACGAGTTTCAAAACGACGAGTTTCAAAAATCTAACGACACACACACAATATTCTGTGCCGGTTTATTCATTAATATTTGTAGAAAAAGAAATAGCACGAAAGTTGTTTAAATAAAAACTTTGTCATTACCTGAAGAAAGATTCTGATTTGAGAAAATCCCTTAACTGATTACGAAAATAATGAGCTCTAGACTCGCCAAGCTCTATGTAAAGATTATTGCCACTCTCCTTTACATCACTGATTTGAATAAATCCATTAACTGTTTTAGTAGAAAGATAAAAAATATATCTATTGTTTAGATATCAAAAAGTTTTAATTCAGTAAATATAAGTAAGCATTATTAGATGTAGCGTCGGTAATCTAAAAATATTCATAGACACACAAGTTACTTATTCAGAACTCTAATTGAACAAATCTGTTCAAGAGATCATCGTATCGCAACGAGTATTGCCTGGATAACTCTGCGCCAGAAAGCGTCACGACACGACACAGTAATGTAAGTAAGTACTTACACAACATAGTGAGTACTGTGAGTGTTAAACTTTTTTAATCGCGTTAACGGTCACAAGTCAATTTATATGGAATAGTTCGGTATTCCATCATTGTCACTAGACGACGCTATTTTAGTCTCTGTAGGTACAAATTTAAGTTTATTCAAAAATAAATTCTACTGGTTTAATTAACAACTCGTACAAGACACATGGCTCTTAGTCGTGCATTCGATTTGGTCTTTCTACTTGTACCATCATTTGTTTTGACTTATCAACGGATTAAAAAACACGGATTTTTAATTAACTCATCATTTAAACAATCAATTCTGATTACCGATAACACCAAGTTGATCTGTAAATACTCCCATTGTAAGTCACGCAAATAGTACTAAACCACACACAATAACATGACAAGTATACATTTGTTTTCATGTAAGTTTCTTTAATATTAATTTTCAGTTCTTTAAGTTTAAAATTTTTGCAACCCAATTAAGTTACCTGTGCTAATTTAAAAGGAATATTATTTGACTTCTAGTAGACATACAGTAAGAGAGACCGAGAATAGTTGACCAGTTTTTTAATTAACGGTAAATATTTTATATTTTTTTAATATTTACGGACAAGAAAACCAATTACTTGATAGAAAAACTATTACACCTCTAAAAATACGTAATGTCTACGTATATCTTAGTTAATTTAATTAAATGATGACAATTTAATGCATTATACAAAACATTTCAATCCTGGTCAATCTATTTCTGGTACCTACCTACCCCAGAGTAGGTAGATCATATTATTATAGTCAGGGGTAAATTCACTTATTTACCAGTTGCTGTTGCAATGTCAACATTTTTTAACCATAATTGAGCCCTATATAAAAAAAAAATCTTGAATCAAGCACAGCCTTTTGTTAGAATGTCTTTAACTTTATCAACTCTAGTTCATAATCTTTGATAGCATTTCACCTTACGATAATAAAAAAAAATCTTATAATATTAATAAAAAAGTGTACGACATTTTTGTTTTATTCATGTTTTTTTGTGTTACAAAACGATTAATTTCATAATTGTAATTATTATAACAACTAAAAGTGACATATTATCTTCTAGTAATTAATTAAACTTACAATCTGTCTCATGTTCATCGTGGTTCATAATAACTTTCTATCCCACTATATCCACAGTTAATTCTGCTCTCCTGAAGTTTTTTTTTATTTTTATTATCAAATAGTCTTGCGTTCGGATTACAATCTAATTTGGTGTTTCATACTGAATGTTAAACTATTTTAATGTCGCTTTAATGCTTTTTTTCATTTTAAATGCACATTTGACGAATGTTTTCCTTAGATATATCCATACAGCAGTGGCTGAGCGATCGACTGCTGCGCAGCGTGTTGCGGGTTCGATTCCCGCCCAGGGTAAACATTTGTGTGATGAGCACTTGTGTTTGCCTTGTGTCTGGGTGTTGTTTATCTATATATTATGTATGTATTTACAAAAAAAAATGTATTTGTGTATGTATATCAGCTGTCTGACACCCATAGTACAGGGTCTCCCTAGTTTGGGGTCAAGATGGCCGTGTGTGAAAATGTCCCCACATATTATTATTATTATTATTATTATTATTATACCTGTAACAAGAATGAACGTAAGGGACCTTTTGCACGAAATGACTTAAAATACAGTTGGATTCCGAATTTTCTGCTCTTTGTAGTGGTATTATAATTATTGAAATATTTTTAACGTTCAAGTAATGTCTCATACGTCTCAAATTTTCGCTTTACCTAAACATAATTTTGAACTTATAATCGGCCAGGACGTAGCCATAGTCATGTTATAACGAGCAGGGTACAAAATGACGTAACACCTCGACAAATTCTACTCTTTGGTCATTAATTTGTACTAATGGCTGACTTAGACCTGCTGAATCCAAACACATGTGTCACTCAATATCTATCACAACTTGAAGAAAGTGGCTACGATATTTAAAGTAAAATAGATAAGGAATGCTTTACGAGGCAAACTCAAACCACAAATACCATCTTCTATTTTATCATTAAACGAAACGTGAGTATTGTTATACATTATAGATTGAGAATAACGTATTAACTCACTGTTATGGAGGATGACACGTGTCATTCTGTGGAACCCCTTGAGAAAGGTGGCCGAATGCCATTGAAACTAATCGGACGAACCCGGCAACAAAGTGAGTTATTCCGTTTTTCTTAATCTCCAAGTGCACCGCTTCATCTTCTAATTTATTTTCTACAGTATTGATGATTATTTATGATGAATTTCCGTGTAATATATTTCAATAACATAATGTACTTGCATGCATTTGCAGAGCAAAACATAGTTGATCTAATATTTTAATAAAACCTTTTAGGTACACTATGTTTATGCAAAAATATATATCTTAACTTATATTAATTTTTTTTTTCAATGAAACAGGTAACAGCTACAATAATTATACAGTTAAGACAAATCAATACAGATAACATTTGAACAATATTGTAGCCCACAAAATAATGCTTTTGTCAGATCGTGCAAACTGCCAGACTGCGGAATTCACTGCCCGCCTCTCTATTCCCCGATCATACATATAATCAGAGTATCGTCAAGGCACGTGTGAACCGGTTTATCCTAGGCAAGCGTGCTTCACCTTAGGCCGCATAATCACTTAAGATCAGGTGAGTTGCGGCCAAACGCAAGCCAATAACAATATATAAAAAACATTGACTGTGGAATACTGTATAAAATTAATTAAACTCTAGAGTAACAATAATTTATTTATTTATGAAGTATGGAAAACTTACAGCTAAACAAAACAATAAAAATGGTAAGTGAAACAGACAGCCAATTACAAGTCTTCACTTATAAAAAACAGACTGGCAAAGATGGTGTGATCAACAATCAAATTGTATCAAATAATATAAATAATAATATTAAAAGCCAAACTTAACAATAATGTCTATCCAAATTTATCACATAAATCAAGAGAGCTCCTTATGTAAGACTTTTGAACTTACTGGGAGAACATGCAAAAATATCGATTTGTTCAAAAGATCTATTGTAGATATCAATCATTCGGCGAACAGGTGATCGCAAACCGGTGTTAGAATGGCAAGTACGCGTAGAAAATAGTTTGCCAGCGCCCACCCTTCGCTTGTACACTGTTCTAGCCAGGGACAACATTGCATAGCTTGTTGGTTAACTCAATGCTGTCAAAATTATTACTTACAATATTATACAGATTCTTGACTTCCAAGTACTTACGTCTGTTTTCAAATGTTGTGAGATTGTACTTATTAAGTAAATCCTGACATGGCAAATAATATCCGAAGCATCTAAAATGCACAGCACGCAGGAATTTCTGTTGAACACACTCAATCGCCTCAATGTATTTTTATAATAAGGACGACAGACGGACATAGCATACATCGTTGATACATAATACAATCGACAGAATGAATATTTTGGCATCATAGTTGTGCAAATTTCAAGTCAAAAAATAAATTATTTGCATAATTTGACAGCCTATAGCTCCGATATCCCACGGATTAAGATATTGCTACTTGGGTACGATTATTTAGATAGTTCTAGGAAATTATTGTGCACACAGTTTTACCGTCTCGAGTGCACTTAGATTTTTGGGTGAACTATGACACCATCTCCTTTGGAAGAAAATATTATTTGTATGTTAAATATAAATAAACATAAATCATTTTTACTTTTGTGATGTTTTTTAATTTGTGCACCTTAAGTCCGCCTTTGGATGTATACTAAAACAGACTATCGAGCTGTGAATATACACTTACTATAATACTTTGCACTCTTACTGAAGAATTATTCCAAATACTCAAACGCTACTTAATTTTAAGATGCCGTTAAGTCTCGTGCTGTCACAGCCACTATGATATAAAATGATAGAGACGGAACGAGACTTAACGGCATCTTAACGTTGAGTAGCGTTTGAGTATTTGGCCATTACTCATGTAGGGAGACCGGGGATGGTTGACTATAGTGATTAGGTAGACTAAAATTATATTCTTAACGACTGTTAAGTTATTATCCTTGGACACTTAATTTTAACATCAATAAAAAGGTACTTGCTATGCGAATCCCTGCTACAAGCTCCGTACTGAGGTAGAAAGCTTGCAGCAGCAATTTACATACAACCCATCCAGCCTGCTCACAACAGGTATAGCGCTGAATAATGTTAGGGCTGTTCCGCACCCGGCGCACCATAGGATGGCGTTCTCTTCGCCGTTTGTACAAATATGTAGTATTCGCGCCACGAAGATGATCACGCAGTGTTTGCAACATTTGACAAAATACTTAAAATATTGGCAACACCGCATAATACTTCATTGCCTCTCTCTCCCCTTTTCAAAAATCTTCACTTTGTAACGCGCATGTATGAGCGATGATCCCGAGTAAATCTTGTTTCGGACTGAATTTGGCGACGAAAAGCGACGCAAACATCCACTATGAGCATACGCTTAGTGTCAAAACACTCTTTTTTACAGTGTATCTTCTGTTTCAGTCATTGCCTACTGTTGCTGCAGTACCCTGTAAACCCGAATTCCTCAGCAGTTGCTATTACCAATGTAACAAAAGAAGCAATACTCAGACGGATATACGAGGCGCCAAACAAACGATGGAATGGATGGGATGGATGAGTTCGAATTCAACTGAAGCCGATCCCAAAGACGATCCCGAAAACGACGAGTTTCAAAAGCCTAACGTGAATGTATCATACATCTGTTCCGGTTTATTCATTAATATTTGTTATAAAATTAATAAGCCCTAGACTCGCCAAGCTCTATGTAAAGGTTATTGCCACTCCCCTTTACATCACTGATTTGAATAAATCCATTAACTGTTTTAGTAAAAAGGTAAAAAATATATCTATTGTTTAGATATCAAAAAGTTTTATTTAGTAAATATAAGTAAACATTATTAGATGTAGCGTCGGATGCTCACAATGGACAATAAATTTATTATTATTCACATTTATTCATTTTATACACATATTCTATTACATTTTTAAATATTAGTAAAAAAAAATAATATAAAAAATAGTAGCCCACCGGTATCGGGAACAGGGTCCAAGCTACCGGTGGTCAGGGCTCCTGAGAGAGAAATCTCCTATCAAAACGCGCCGTGTCCAGGAGTACCGCTTTCTGAATCAAGCCCTTGATCCAGCTGCCCAACGAGAGCCTCCTCAGATGTTGGTCGAGGCTCTTGGAAATTAATCCATTGGCCGTAACGACTATCGGCACAATGATTGCTGTATTCACATCACTTATGTCGACAACCTCGCGAGCCAAGTCAAGTTACTTAATTTGTTCTTTCTCAGCTTTTTTTCTCAGGTTGTCGTCATGCGGAATCGCTATATCAACTACACTTCTGGACACATCTATTGGCCCACCTTGTATTTTCAGTTTCGTTTGGTCCTAGCTAAAATTTTATATTAGGTCGAGCAAAAAGTTTTTATGCAGTTTTGAACCTGGCACATTCACAATTTCATTCAATAGTCTTTTTTTGAATTTCGAACACAGAATTTAAAGAAACAAAAGACAATTTGGAGCCTGTTTGTTGATATCAAACAATCGAATACTAAGAAAACTTGGTTTTATTGGTTTACTTGGATTTAATTCTTGAAAAAGTGATTGATATCTTTGGTTTTGCAACAAACATTACTTATTCTTAACATTAAGGTGAGGTTCTATCAATAATCTATAGATACTTCACCTGAAGTCGCCGCCCAAGCTGTGGCACTTATTCAGGCCGGACACAGCCAAAGAAACGTGAGTGCTCAACTTAATTTAAGTCGATCTGCGGTCCGAAATGTTTATCGGAGGTACCTAGAGACTGGCGGCTTTGTTCGTCGCCAAGGAAGGCCACGATCTCGGGTCACAACTGAAAGGCAGGATCGATTCATCGTGACGACCAGCTTGAGAAATCGTCACCTTACCTCCATTGAGATACAAAACCAACTTCGCGACTTCCACGGAGTATCTGTGAGCGCTCCAACTGTTCGGAGAAGGTTAAAAGAACGCGATATCGTCGACCGTAGGTTCAATTGAGGTAAGGGACAAAATACGATTTTTCAGGAGAGGCCGACAAAGTTTTTTTTCGGACTAAATCGCCCATAACTGTTTTTGTCATTAACCTTTTTCGGGTCTGATTTCACACATAATCTTGTATTTTAGTGCTCTATCTACATGTGTAAAATTTATTTGAATAAGTTAGCTATTTAAGAAAATAGATGTCCCTTACAACAACGTATTTTGTTAGTAATGTCCCTTACTGACCAAGTATCTTGTAGTCCCGTCCCTTACATTAAATTGACGTCTACGTTGGATCCAATCTATTAATGAAAAAATAGTGTAAAGGACTTGTTGAAAAAAATTATGAAAAAAATACAGTGTAAAGAGATTTTTGACAGAAAATTAAGTACACACTTTTGACGTACGGATATCTTAAATTTGGAAATCGTTATAAGAAATCATTTAAGAGACATGAAAATGTATTAGAACCGTGTGTGTGTTTTTTTGTGTGTCGCTTACATGCAATGTTTGTACATTGTAATAGCCAATTTTCCTCATTAACGGCGTTTCTTTGGGTTAATACCTTTATATCGTATTTGGTAGATGTTAACGGTGTCAAATTATTGATGTGACGTGTGTCTATATTGTATATTTTCTTAAAAATTAAACCGACCACTATTATACTGTCCATGATTGGTTGTCTATAACTGGTACCTCTAAAATTCTCGTCATTTACTGATTTTATAAATAGCGCCAAAAAAGAACTGCTCTAAAGAACAGATGGAAAAGACTATAGTGCTTTGCTTGGCTCGTCTTGGCGGGGGCACTACCGTGCCCCCAAAAAAGAATTGAAAAGGGGAGTTCAAGTCGCTGTTTCAGCCAATATGCTATTGGCTGTAACAACTATCGGCACAATGATCGCTGATTCCACATCCTACATGACGACAACCTCGCGGGCCAAGTCAAGATCTGCTTATCTTTCTCGGCCTTCACAAGGTTCACGTCATGCGGAACTACTATGTCAATAATCATTCCCCAATTGATCTACCACCACTACATCAGGCTAATTGGCTACAATAGTCCTGTTAGTGATAATGGATCGATCCCAGTACACTGAGACATTGTTGTTTTCAAGAACTGGATCGGGCACATACCTCTAATATGGTACGTCTGATTCTAGGAGGTTGTAGTTCAGAGCAAGTTGCTAATGGATAATCCTGGCCACAAGGTTGCGCCTATGCAAGTACTCTTCGTTAGCAAGACGAGAACATCCAGAGATAATGTGACGGATTGATTTTCCCGGTCAAAGACAAGCTTAATCCATCCATCCTTCACAATAAATCTTTGGTAGTAAATTTGTCAAAATAACTTCGTCCATAAGTGCACAGACAAAACCTTCGGTTTCTCCAAATAGATTACCAAACCGTAGCCAGGACATAGATGCTAAGAAATCCAGATCGGGCCCGTTTAGGGCCCGGAAAAAGCGTCAGTGAAGCTCCTTACTCTTCCAAACCTCCTCGCGATCGTTAGTCTCAAGCACTACAGGCTTGCACCAGTTCCCTTTAGCTAAGGAAAGCGGGGTGAGGCCCTTGTCCACTGCAACTACATCTCGGTGCATTCCCACGTCGTCTTCTAGGAAATATTCCTTGAGATTGCATATCTCACGGTTACAACACGTCCGCGGGATACAGTCTCATCACTGATGACCGTGGGTGGTGCATCCGATATGCTGTCAACACTGTACGGACTCTTCTATCCAGGGCATCGAGTTTGAGCCCATTTTGAGTATGCCGAAAGAGTACATTAGAACCGGCATGACCCACCGTTGATGGCGCGCACCTAATTTCTGCCTGATAAAAGACTATTAATATTTATTATCTATTAATCCCGACCAAACGACAGGTGAACTCGCACTAATAGCGACTTTTTTTATGCCCGCGCGCTGCTTTCGCATTGGTATTATCCTCTCTTTCGTACACAGAAAGACGTTGTGAGATAGAAAAGGATGGTAATAGTTGGAAGTGTGTGTAAATAAAGGTAACAGGGATAAATATTCATTACTTCTCACGGGCAAATTGGTGTAACGGACACCGAACCTAAATATAATTCGATTCAAATAGGTGTAAAGTTGACACTGCTTAAGGTATGACAATGAAAATTGGGGTAAGGGACAACTATGTCAAAACTTGTGCAATCCATTTAAAGTATTAATGATATTTATTTTTTGAGATAACAAAGACATTAGTGTAAGGCCAGTTTTATTATTGTTTCTTCAAAAATAAACCATGTAATGGTAATTCGTTGATTTAGAAGACCCTTACCTTATGTGAAGTGGATATGTGGCGATAATTACACCATTTCAAGTTCCTATATTGCATAGTTTTTCAGATACATTGTTATTATGAGGCTGATTCAAAATTTGGATCCAAAATTCATTAGGGTAAGGGACATTTTTCTTAAGCTAGAATTTTTTCATATACACCGTTCGATAGAGCGAAAAGTTCTGAACAAAACTGTATACTCAACTCATTTTGGGTATTTTGTCCCTTACCTCAATTGAACCTACGGTCGACGATATGGTACCACACAAGCCAGCTAATGGGCCCAAACTAACGCGAGCCCACCGAACAGCGCGCCTTCATTTCGCACGCAGTCATTTAAATTGGACACAGCAAGATTGGAGCCGTGTACTCTTTTCTGATGAGTCTAAAATTGTGTTACATGGCAATGATGGAAGGAAGAAGGTCTACCGACGTAAGGGAGAGCATTTCGCACAATGCTGCTTTGAAGAGAGGGTTGCTTATGGCGGTGGCTCATGGACTGTCTGGGGCGGTATATCCGCGAGCGGCAAAACTCAACTTGAGGTTGTTACAGGACCACGGCTGCCAACATTAAATGCTGAAAGGTACATTCGTGAGTGCTTAGAACCTCACGTGATACCATACGCGGACTATGTGGGCCCAAATTTCCTTTTTATGCATGATAATGCAAGAGCCCATGCGGCCGGCATCGTCAGGGAATATCTTCGGGATGTGAACATCACAGTTATGGACTGGCCAGCTAGAAGCCCAGACATGAACCCCATTGAGCACATGTGGGACGAGCTAAAAAGACGTGTTAGGGCTCGTCAGCCAGTTGCCCAGACGATGCAGGAGTTGAAAACTGCCATAGAAGAGGAATGGGAGATGATCCCTCAAAATTTCATAGAGCGGTTGATAAACTCTATGCCTAATCGTATGAGAGCTGTGGTAGATACCCATGGAGGCAACACGCGTTATTAAATTAAACCTTTATTTGATAAAACATGTTTTTTTATTCAAAAATCAATTGCCTTTAACAAGGTGCATATCCGACTTGTTAGGCGTAGCTCCATGTCGTATGGTATTCTGAATTCAAATTTAAAACAATACGATCGAAAAAGATGGTAAAATGTATCAGGTTTAAAACTGCATCAACAGTTTTTGTTCAATCTAGCAATCATATTTCGGTAGGGGCCATCGAAACCTAAACTCTAAGGTGGGCCAATAGATGTGTCCAGAAGTGTATCATTGCGCGAAGTTCTAATCTATCTATTACGAATATGTCAGACTTACTGGCAACAATATTCCTGTCAGTGAAGGTAGATCGATCCTAATACAACGTGATATATTTATTTTCAAGAACTGGGTCGGCCACATTCCTGTAGTACGGTACTTCCGATTACACAAGCCTTTATTTTAGAGCAAGTTGCTGGTGGATAATTCTAGCTACAAGGTTGTGTCTATGCAAGTAGTCTCCGTTAGCCAGACCAGAGCACCCAGAGATAATGTGTCGGATTGAATCTCCAGGTCGGTGGCATGCCCGAAAAATGTCAACCGTGCCGTCCTTCACAATATACCACCCGTAATTGTTCGTATTTTTTTATTTGTTGGTAAAAGAAAATATCACGGAAGTTCCTTAAATAACAACTAGTCATTCCCTAAAGGAAGGTAGGAGTGAATTTACGGACAAGAAAACCAAATACTTGATAGAAACTATTACACCTCTAAAAATACGTAATATTTACTTAGATCTTAATTAATAAAGTTAAATGATGACAATTTAATGCATTATACAAAACTTTTCAATCTTCGTCAATCTATTCCTGGTACCTACCTACCCCAGAGTAGATCATATTATTATAGTCAGGGGTAAGTTCACTTATTAACCAGTTGCTGTTGCAATGTCAACATTTTTAAACATAATTGAGCCCTATACAAAAAAAATCTTGAATCAAGCATAGCCTTTTGTAAGGATGTCTTTAACTTTATCAACTCTAGTTCATAATCTTTGATAACATTTCACCTTATTATATTATATTATTATATTATATTTAGCCTGTACTGTCGCACTGCAGGGCAAAGGCCTCCCTCCATTCCTTCCATTGGTCTCGACTTTTAGCTATTTCTTGCCAATTCTTAATGAAGATACGAGTATCCAAGTCATCCCGCAATCTCTTACGTGGTCTACCGCGGCCCCGTCTCGTCATTTCAGGGCACTAATTTTGGGATCTACGGGCCCATAGGTCGTTCGTCATGCGACAGACATGTCCAGCCCAGTCCCATTTAAGCTGGGCAGCCTTTTGAGCTACGTCAACGATATGTGTTTTGGAGCCCAGTATGGTATTACGAATGCGATCGGTTAATTTAACACCAAGTATACTGCGCTCCATAGCACGTTGGTAAACCTTAAGTTTGGACTTTTGGATGTTAGTCAAAGACCAAGTCTGTGCTCCATAGGTTAAGATGGGAAGAATACACATGTCCATTAGCTTGCGCTTCAGTGACATTGGTAGAGTACTTTTAAACTGTTCCTTCATGGACCAATAGCTCTTCCAAGCGTTTTCTGTGCGGCGTGCAATTTCCTTATCTTGCTTTGCCTGAAAAGAGACTATTTGGCCCAAGTAGAGATATTCTTGGACATACTGTATATTCTCCCCACCTGCTTGTATGTTTCTTGTGAAACTGTTGGTCGTGAGCTTAGTCTTCGACAAATTCATCTTTAGCCCAACCTTAAGACTTGCACTGCTGAGATCTTGTAGCATTTGCTCTAGTTCTGTGGCTGATGGGGGAAAAAGGACAATGTCATTGGCGAAACGTAGGTTGGTTAATCTTGCTTCGCCGATAACAATACCCCTTTCCTCCCATTTGACTGCTACGGTCTTGAAAACTTCTTCCAGGATACTGGTGACCAGTTTCGGTGATAGGGGGTCGCCTTGTTTAACTCCCTTAAGAATTTCAAACTTTGGACCTAACCTGTCTAGCTTGATGGTAGCTGTGCTTTGTGTGTAAATGTTCTGCAATAATTGTATACAGGTCGGTTCTATGTGTTGTTTTTTAAGGGCGTTAAATATTACGGTATGTGTGATGCTGTTAAAGGCTTTAGAATAATCGACAAATGCGAGAGATACAGTGGGATTTTGTATTCTTGATATTTTTCTATGATTTGGTTGATGGTGTATAAATGGTCGGTAGTAGAAAGTCCTCGGCGGAAGCCTGCTTGTTCGGGAGGTTGCATTTGATCTAATTGGCCAGCTATTCGGTTTTCAATAACTTTGATAAAAGTTTTATAAATGTGAGAAATTAAACTAATCTGTCTATAATTATTTATATCAGATTTATCACCTTTCTTGTGGAGTAATATAATGTTTGAATGACAAAAATTTGTTGGGAAGCTACCGGTACGGAGAATATCGTTGAATAGGGTTGTGAGATGAGAAAGAAGCGTTGGCTTACCTATTTTCAGGCTTTCAGTGCTAACACCATCTTCGCTACCGGATCAATTATATTTTAATTTGCTTAGTGCATCATGAACTTCTAAATAGGATATGGGTGATATATTGTCAGAACATGAATAGCTGGATATTGATTGTGTATGGGCAGTATCAGAATAAAGAGTTTGATAGAATATTGTGCAGATGACAACGATGTTTTTTCTATTTATTTGTTTTACGCCATTGCTGTCTTTCAGGCATGTAATACAGGATTTGCTATTGGAAATTCCTTGCTTTGCTATTTTGAGTGATCGGTCTGTATTATTTTCTTATTATTTTGTTTCACTACTTTACTGGCTTTTGTGATACTATTTAATATTTCTTTATATTGAAGATCTACACTTTTTTCTTTATTGTCTATGTTGAGTAGATCGAAACTGTTACGTAACTCTAGATTAAATTCTTTTTGACATATTATTAGCGATTCTTTATTTATTTTTCTGATTTTGTTTTTAAATACATTTTTGCGTGGGATGTTGGTGTTTAATTTTAAGACAGCGCGTACGGGTCTATGATCGGAATTAAATTTAAATTGGTTTATGACTTGAATATTATTAATCATTTGTTTATTTGACGTGAGAATATAGTCAATTTCATTTTTTGTTATATTATTGGGCGAGATTCAAGTCCATCGTCTTTGTTGTTTCTTGTAGTAGAAGCTGTTACCTATGCTTAAGCTTTGTCCAAAAGCAAACTGGATTAGTCGAGATCCGCGCTCGTTGCGCTTTCCAGAACCATGTGGGCCTACAGTATGTTCGTTGTCCATGTCTTGTCTTTGTCCAATTTTTGCGTTGAAGTCACCTAAAACAATATTCCAGGTGCTTCGATGTTCGTCACACGCTTTATTAAGTAAGTCATAGAACTCTTCTACTTCATCGTCCGAATGAGATGACTTGGGGACGTATACTTAGATTAAAGTTAATGTTTTTGTACTTGAAATTTGAAACTTCAAACTGCAATTCTGTCTGAATATGAACTAAATTCTAAGATGTTATTTTTCTATTTCTTCGCTACTCGAAAGCCTACTCCGTAAAGTTCTTCGGTCTGTCCATAATAATATAGTATACTACTTTCTCTTTCTATCGTTTCTTACCCAATTCTTCTTATTTCTGACAGTCCTACTATTCATTTAACGCATTTTCGAGTTCAAGTAGCCGATCTTCTGATTTTAAAGTTCGAGTATTATAAGTTAAAACGTGAAGCATTTGATCATTATCCGGTTTGCGCTTTGCCTGAGTCGTATAACGGGGTATCGATCCCGCCCGGAGATTCTTAGCACCCCTAGCTCCAGAGCAAGCCTGCCCACCGTCATCAGCAGTCTCACCACTGGAGCCGCCGGGCATTTGGGGCCTATTGTTTTCGTCGTCATCTTCATGTTTATGGAGGGGATTAGACATTTAACCCATCACGCTTGTCTAATGCGGGTTGATGAGTAAACAGTCAACCTGCTCACTCGGTTCGTGGGTGCCGCAGACAATATCGGAATGTTTCCGTCACCACCCTAAATTGACGTCCTGTTTTTACGCCAATTCTCTAACTTAGACCATTTGCATACTGTGTCAGTTGCATGCTCTGAGTTAGGATCTATTTACTCGAAGATGTTAAAGTAACTTGTGTCCCTTAGTCGATTTTTACGACTTGCGCGGGATGATAAGCAGCTGATACATTCTATGTTTTTCTATTGCTCCCAATCCAAACACATGTGTCACTCAATACCTATCACAACTTGAAGAAAGAGCCTACGATATTTTAAGTAAAATAGATAAGGAATGCTTCACGAGGCAAACTCAAACCACAAACACCATTTTCTATTTATTCGTCTTAGTCATGTCATGCACGCAAAAGAGGCGGCAGAGAGGGTGAGGGAAGCAACTGCCTCGCTTCCCTCCAGGAGAAGATGCACTGGGCGCCGGAGGGCGCTTAATGACCTCCGGCCTCCATGAGTTGCCGGCCTGCGGGTGGTCGACTTAGGGGCAGTCCACCACCCGACCAGATGCAGGCCCGTGTCGGCGGCGCGCCGTCTTCCGCGCGCGCCACACTAGAGGATTCGGCGGCGTTCAGACCGCCGAGGTCGACGGGATCCGCCATGTAAGCGGATCATAGCCTGGCGGGGGCGCTGTGCATGCGCGAGCGAATCCCGTACCCCCGCCCATAGGTCAGTCGAGGAACACCGTGGTGGTTTTAGCCGGTAGGAGTCCGGCACACCCTCCCGTCTTCCCCAGACGGGGGATGTGGCATGATTTCGTGTCTAGTCTGCAATATTTACGTAACATCAAAGTACCTCGTTATGTAACAACATCAGACTCGCGGTATAAAGAGTTACACATATTTACAGATGCATCTCAACATGCATTTGGTGCATGCGCGTATATTAGATCCTGTTACGACAGCTGTGAACATTCCATACCCATCTCTGTGCATTTATTATGCGCAAAAAGCAAATTAGCACCAAATAAAATCGTAAGCATACCCAGGCTCGAATTCGCATAATTCGAGCCTGGGTATGCTTACGATTTTTATGCACTAGTAGGTGCAAAGTTGTATAATAAAATTAAAGCGTCCCTACGTCTAACTTTCGATATAGTTTATTTCTGGACAGACTCAACCATAGTGCAAGGATGGCTACGTATGTCTCCGCACACACTCAAAACTTTCGTACAAAACCGTGTAGTACAAATCAACGAACTTACTGACGATATTATTTGGCGGCACGTTAAGGGTACCGAGAACCCTGCTGACCTCATAACAAGAGGAACTAGCTTAGAGTCGTTAAAATATACTAACAATCATATATGGTGGACTGGTCCAACGTTGTTACGTGAATCCAGCATACTTATTCTCTCTAATAATAACGAAGAATCTATACCTACCGAATTACCGGAAATTAAACCACAAACAATAAACTTAAGTTGCAATCAGCTGATTCAAGCAATTTATTTTGAGCGCTTTTCATCATTCGTCCGCTTACAACGAGCTTGTGCATATATGTTGCGATTTATACATAACATACGTGCGCACACACCTGAATAGAATAGAATAGATATTGACTCAGTTAATTCAATAACAATCGTTTAATGATGAATACTACAACCTTAAAAATAATATACCGTTAAGAAAACATAAAAACAAATTATTTAATAAAATCGCGGGCATCAATATATTTTTTGATAAATCAAATATCATTAGTATAGGCGGTAAGTTAAACAACGCTGTTGACTTTAGTTATGATAAAAAGCACCCGATATTGTTAAGTGGTCAACATCGCTTTACCAGGTTGTTGTGTGAATACGTACACAAAAAATTACTTCACGCAGGACCTCAGCATCTAGTATAATCCATGCGTGAACGGTGGTGGGTACTAGGAGCTCGAAACTTGGCTAAGCAGGTGGTACATAAATGCGTCACATGTACACGCATGAAAGGTTACCCCAATTATGGGTAATTTACCATCGGAAAGATTGGAACCAAGTTTTCCATTCATGCAATGTGGCGTTGACTACGCGGAGTCATTGCTCATATCGGACCGCAAAGGCAGAGGTGCTAAGTTAATAAAGGCAAACATTTATTTGTTTATTTGTTTTACCACTCGAGTCATACATTTAGAGCTAGTTGGTAGCCTATCCACTCAAGATTATATCTTAGCATTAAATCGCTTTATATCACGTCGCGGTAAGTCGTATCAAATCTTTTCAGACAATGGAAAGAATTTTGTAGGCGCTGAAAAAGAATCAGCAGTAATTTTTGAAAATTCGAATGTTATTTCTGACTTTATTAATCAAAACCAAATTCGACTTACATTCATACCTCCTTATAGTCCTCATTTTAGCGGGTTGTAGGAGGCAGGAGTCAAGTCCTGCAAGTACCACCTGCGGCATGTGCTGGGAGGCGCGCGGCTGACGCGCGAGGAGTTTGAAACTGTGTTAACACAAATTGAATCCGTCCTCAACTTCCGTCCATTGTCCCCTCTCTCCTCCGACCCGACCGATTACCTCCCTCTGACTCCAGCTCATTTCCTGATCGGCCGACCGCTGACTGCGCCTGCCTGCGAAGACTTGACGACCAACACGCTTACAAGACTGGCGCGCTACGACCGAGTAGAGATGCTGAGGCAACATTTCTGGCAACGCTGGTCCAAGGAGTACGTATCCGAACTCCAGCAACGTACGAAGTGGAAAGGAGACAGTGAAGACATTTCTCAAGACAGCCTCGTTCTCATCAAGGAGGAAAGGCTTCCCCCCTTTCTTTGATTATATAATGTGGATGGAGCGTCGCCCTACAATCATAACAAAGAAAACGAATCAACAATTTCAAGTATGTGTGCGTGCAGGCGTCGTTTTACACTGTGCATCTACGTCTCTGTGTGCGTAAATAATGATTATATAAGCAATTATGTATATAATTATACATAAATTAATATTATTATACATATATTAATCGTTTATTATTATTATTACGCATTTGGGCTTTGATTATATAAGCACTTGTCAGCCAATAGTTGGCTGACAAGTGCTTTTTTGACACGTTTGCGTGCACTTGACGCTCCATCTAGACATTATATATAATCAAAGCCCCCTTTAAATGGAGATTGGGACGAGTTCTGCAAACTTTATCTGGGAAGGACGGAGTTTTACGCGTCGCTGACATCCGTACAGCCACTGGAATCATTCGGCGGGCCTTCTCCAAGATCTGCCCGCTACCTAAACAATGATAGTGTTCTTCGTGTTGGAATGGCTATTCCAGGGCGGCCGGCATGTTAAGAAGCGACTGCTGGCGCCATCTATGCAGCGTGACGGGCAACTCTGGAAGCAATCCGAGCCTCGTGCGCGCTGCACATCTACGTAATGAACAACGTCCGCTTCTCCCACCAATTATCTTTATCGTTAAAAAGGTCTCTGGATGGTTGTGCGCCAGCGCCGTCCTTATACGTTATTTTTTATTTGAATCATTATGTACCTACCTACCGACTAAGTGAAGAATACAAGTAAACTCGTGTACTTAAATTAATTCATCACCAAGCAATTTTATTGAAGAGCTCCCGCTGCGTCCCGCACACTACACAATAAACGCAAACGTACAAACAGTAATGTTGGTTTCTAGATTTGTCTATTATTTTTTAGTCTTCTTTCTTTGTTTATTGAATTGTAATCTGAGTATTTTATTATTTCTATCCTGTTTCCACTGATTTAATAATAATAATAATAATAATATGTGGGGACATTTTCACACACGGCCATCTGATTAAAAAGTGAATCTCGTTTATGACTATTATTAATTTTACAGGTTATCCACAACTTTTTATTTCTTTTGCTGTTGGTATTGATTGTTTTTGTATATTTGGATTGCTCATAACAACACTCAAAGCTATTTTTAATATACCTTATATATCTCTAAGGGGCATTGCATATTATCAACTACATTCCAATCTATGGCGTCCAACTTTGGTTTTAATTTATTATAATCAATTAATTCTTTTACTTTTTTACCTGTACAGCGCCAATAGCTCCGCCTCCAATACAAGACAACACGATCATGTGATGGTTCGCCATAACCGTACCAATCGGTGCCGAATAAAGGTCTAACGAGCGCGATCTTACAAAAATATGATCAATACAACTACGAGTAATACATAATATTATTTCGTGTTTCGATTCTAGTGTAATCTGAGATCGCGCTTGTTAGGCCACATTCAGCCAAACAACATATGTAAATAGCCCCGAATGTTGTCATTTAGTTTTAAATCAATATTGATATCCCCTAAGAGGTATAAATCTGAACGTTTAAAGGTGTTCTTACCTAATAGTTCTTTCAATTCTTTGATAAACAAGTGCTTACTGTTTTTGGGAGGTCTATACACTGCGCAGATTGACGTCGTGTAGTGATAAGATGTAGTCAAGTGTCCAACCATATTTTCGCAGTGTTTAATTGATAGGTACATTATTTATGATTTGAAAGTTGTTGGTGCGTTTAACATACATTACAATCCCACCACCTCTACGCTGCTCTCGCAGAGTATGATACATTTCATAGCCGTTTATATTGAAGAATTGAATAAGATTGCTGTTTTTAGAGTTACCTACCTCAGTTAAAATAATAACATCAACATTAATTTTAGAAGAACCAATGAATTGAAGAACTAAAGAAAGCACAATATGTAGTCGTCGTTTACTACTTGGAAGGTGATTACTAAATTCATTGATGGTTGAACAGTCAAAAAATTCTGATATTTCCGGTGAAAAGACTGCCGTGATTACTGTATCTTAATATTATCGACAATTATTTTTCTCAACCGCCATTTTATCAATATCACCTGTGTTTCTAATCGATTTGTCGTTTTAGATCTTACGAACCAGTATTCTGCCATTTTGGAACCATATGTATTTATGCGTTCTTTCAGTGTTTGTTTAGCTTGCCATAGTAGTGACTTATTTGCTTTGGTAAGAGCGTATCGTAACAAAACTTTTGATTTGGCTAAGTCAGGACTGACCTCGGGAACTACATCTTGAACAACAATTGTTTTTTTCTACGCTGCACGTATCCACTGATTCACATGCTCCTCATGTTGTAACATCACCTGAATAACTCCTTCTTTGCCATTCCTGCCTTTAAGTCTTTTGACCATTGTAACTTAGCGTTTCTCCACGTTAAGCTTCGAAGCCACTTTAGTTGAGAGAATATCCAGGTTCTCGTTCTCGTTATCCGGAATTCCTGTGATCTCCAGAGTATTGGCCAGTTTTTATTGCTCAACGTACCTAATGTGTTGTTCTAGGGCATCAACTTTTAATTCCAAATGTATGTTTTGATTCGATTTGATTTGATTGTGTTTTTCTTCTCCATGTCTTTAACTTTCTCCGTAAAAATTTCCAGGGTAGAATTCATTCTTATGCAACAAGTAGTAGTATGCTAAGTAACTCACAGATGCCAGTTCTTTCTTTACTGCTTTCTTAACCTCGAGTGAAACATCACGGAGCAATTTATTCACCGCAGCACTGTTCTAATCCCGCTCACTAACACTATCATCCTCGTTTTCATCATCGTCCGGAATTATCTCTCCAAAGCATTTGATTGCGTAATCACGAAACACTGCTTTTGAAGCTTGAGCACTACGGACTGGGTAAACTAGCGCTCAGATTAGTAAAATCGTATTTAGATGATAGGCTGCAGCAAGTTCAAATAAACGGTGTAAATTCATCGGGCTTGAAAGTAAAAATGGGAGTACCACAGGGCTCAATATTGGGTCCGTTCCTATTTCTAGTTTATATTAATGATTTACCGCATTTACTGAGAAATCGACCTCAAATGGTGTTATTTGCTGATGATACTTCATTGATTTTTAAAGTAAATAGACGGGCACAGCACTATGACGACGTAAATGACGCCATGATTAAAGTTCATAATTGGTTTACTGCAAATAATTTAGTGTTAAATGAGAAGAAAACCAAGTGCATAAGATTCGCTTTCCTGAATGTTAAAAATAGTGAATGTAACGTTTTATTGAATAAGGACGTACTTGAATTCGTCGAAAAGACAGCTTTCCTAGGGATTACGCTTGACTCAAAGCTGCAGTGGGGTCCTCACTTAACATCTCTTACAGGGCGGCTAAGTTCGGCCGCTTACGCTGTCAGAAAAATCAGGCAATTGACAGACGTGGAAACCGCTAGACTAGTCTATTTTAGTTACTTTTATAATATCATGTCTTACGGTATTTTGCTTTGGGGACGGGCTGCAGATTCTATCTTTATTCTGCAAAAGAGGGCTGTCAGAGCCATCTATAATCTCAGCAGACGCGAGTCTCTAAGAGAATTGGTTAAACAAACTAATATCATGACGGTACCTTATCAATATATATATACGAAAACATCATGCATGTTCGGAAAAATCTTCATCTGTTTAGTAAAATAAGTGACAGACATATCTTTAATACTAGAAATAGGAACAAATTATATCAACCAAGTTTCAGATTGTCAAAAGTACATACTTCTTTTATGGGGTTATTGTGTAAAATATTATAATAAAATACCGCTCGATATTTTGCAATTAAATGAAAGGCAATTTAAAACATGCATTAAACGCACACTATGTAGGCAAGCATATTATAAGTTGGAAGATTATATCAATGATAAAAATGCTTGGCATAATGCTGGTCCTGCTCCACAGCCTCTTTAGGGAATTTCTTAATTGCAAGAAGATTATGTTGCTCACTCCTTATTATTGACATGAATAACGTGTACCGTTATTATTATTTACTTATTATATTTTACCTGTCGAATGAAATACTTACATACATTGGAAATTTTGACTTTGTATAAATTAATAGCACTATTTCAATTATTATGTAAATGTGAGAACTATGGAGCCATTTATTTATTCAATGTGTTTGACATAAATGAGCATGGCAGTTGAGAGCATTGTCATGCTCGCTCTTAACTCTTAACTACCATAGCTTTTATATTAATTTATTTTTAATTAGAATGTTTTGAATTTCTCTTCACTTACATTGTTTTCACATATAGAAGCAACAAGAATAATAAAGCCTGGATTTTGTAAAAGCTTGATTGAAAAGAGTGTCCGTGGAGTTTCTTGCTCGTTCTTCTCCATAGAGACCTACCCTACGTTTTGGAACGAGCAACTAGCTTCAACTTTCTGACTAACTAACTGACTCTTTGACTATTCAAAAGTGCCTGCAAATGGTTTATATTGAAATAAATGCTTTGACTTTGACTTTGATTACGAAGGACTCCTTATGACATTCTTCACATGTCCACTCCAGGTTTTCTGCATTCCGTAGGGCTGACAGCTGTTTGGAAGATAAGCCGGTGCATATTTGGTTTGCGTGAACTATTTTGCCACATTTGTTGCACTCAAGCCCAGGTGATTTTTTTGTTATCTTTTTATCACAATTATCGCATTTGGGCATTTTCTCGTATTAATATTTTAAGTTGGGGGTAGATGGTCAAATAATAGTTATTTGACTACAATGACTACTCCGTACGACCACTGGAAAGTGAATGACTGCTGGTACATAACATCAACTACTTCTACTTTTGGCACTTGATCATCGCTATTGTGATCATTAGAGACGGCCTCATCTTGTACCTCATGGCACAAAACATCAACTTCTTCTTTCGGCACCTCGACATCAGCACAGGGTACTTAATAGTACTACGTACAGAAGGGACACTCCCTTCCTCGCGCTCATATCAGATACCGTACCTCACCCCGCACTTCGAGGTGCACTTCGCCGACTCTTTAGCAAGGGCGCTCAAAATCGTAAGAACTGCAGCGCTGTAGGTACTGCTGACACAAACACACAATTTTGCGATTTATTTTGTTTTTAAGTTTTTTATATTAGTTTTAATCACGATGATTCATTTATTTTCCAAGTTTTCTTCGTTTTATAATACAGTTACAACCAAAGATTATAACATTACCAACTATGAATGATTGCTCCTCTCTTTATTGTGTTAGTTATGTATCTTTCTTTCATGTTCTATTCATTCTTGGAATTAAAAAGTAGTACGCATTAACTTTGTCGCGTCGCTTCATTGCGTTGCCGCGTTATGGTGCGGGGCGCCGCGCGTCGTCGTGAATTCTATTTTGTTTGTATTTATGTATTTTAATTTGTCATTATTGATAGAATAAATAAACCTCTTTTACATAACAAATCATATAGTATTATTTTTATTTCATTACAAATCTGACTACATAAAATAAATAATTGAACGCTTGTACAAGATCACTTCATATTAATGCTCGAAACGTTCGGGTAGCGCCGTCGTCATTTGGTTTGCCCGAAGTAAATTGCTGCACATTTCGCGCCATTTTTTTACGCTACGCACGAGTTTTGACCCTACTAGAATTAACGCATACATTTGCACGTGTACAAACGTCATTTGGTTTTGTAGTAGTAATTGGTAATAATTTTGCGGGTATTGTATGAAGTGTCCGAGATGTGACATCAGGCTGCTCTGAAAGATTTCTGCTTAATAAAATAATCTGACTGGACTGACCTGATTCATCCTTCTCTTCTTCGTGTTCTGGGAACAAGACTGACTTCTGTGCCTCATTTTCACCTACGCTGCTCTCTAGACAGCTAGACACCACAACAACGTCAATACTGCCTGCTTGGCAGCCATCTTTTTCATTTCTATGGGAAAATGAACTATTAATGATAATTTGATTGATTTGATACTATTTATTTGATTTGTATGATGAGCACTTGTGTTTGCCTTGTGTCTGGGTGTTGTTTATCTATACATGTATGTATTTACAAAAAAAAAATGTATTTGTGTATGTATATCAGCTGTTTGACACCCATAGTACAGGGTCTCCCTAGTTTGGGGTCAGATGGCCGTGTGTGAAAATGTCCCCACATATTATTATTATTCTCATTTATTTATTTTATTTACATTTTGTATTATATTTTTAAATTATATTTAGTAAAAACTAAATTACATTTAAAAAAATTAAAATAAAAATTAAATTAAAAATTTAAAAAAACCCCCAACGCAAAACATAAAAGCGATTATGTAAAAAGTAAAAAATAATACTTTTGTTGAGCCATCAAATGTTTGTTCGTTGAAATGGCGCTATAATGTCGCGGCGGGGTACCGCTTAAGTAAGTCAGTCCCTCAATTTACCAGCATTTCCTACCAATTTGCTTCGATATTATCAAATTTTTGTTGCTAATCTAGTTGTTAATCTTGTTGCAAATCTAGTTACCATCAGTTCGCTATTTTAGATATTTAGTTATTGCTTTAAACTTAGCGGTACCCCGCCGCGACATTATAGCGCCATTTCAACGAACAAACATTTGATGGCTCAACAAAAGTATTATTTTTTACTTTTTACATAATCGCTTTTATGTTTTGCGTTGGGGGTTTTTTTAAATTTTTAATTTAATTTTTATTTTAAATTTTTTAAATGTAATTTAGTTTGATTTTGTGTGGTCAGTGTGGTCACCTATAATAATATGTTTGAAAGCAAAGTAAACATCCGGTATGCGTCTAAGATCCCTACCGCAGCAAACAAAAGAGCTGATAACTTTAAAACTGCTGAACCGATTTTGATGAAACATGTCTAAGAACCATCGCTAGAGAATCTACTTTCAAATAAAAAAAACCGCATTCAAATCGGTTCACCCGTTAAAGAGCTACAGTGCCACAGACAGACACACAGACACACAGACACACAGACACACAGACACACAGACACGTCAAACTTATAACACCCCTCTTTTTCGTCGGGGGTTAAAAAAAAACATAAAAACATTTAAAAATATAAAAAATAGTAGCCCACCGGTATCGGGAATAGGGTCCAAGCTACCGGTGGTCAGGGCTCCTGAGAGAGGAATCTCCTGACTATACGCGCCGTGTCCAGGAGTACCGCTTTCTGTATCAAGCCCTTGATCCAGCTGCCCAACGAGAGCCTCCTTAGGTGTTGGTCGAGGCTCTTGGAAATGAGTCCATTGGCCGTGACGACTATCGGCACAATGACTGCTGTATTCACATCCCACATATCGACAACCTCGCGAGCCAAGTCAAGATACTTAATTTGTTTATCTTTCTCGGTTTTCACGAGGTTCTCGTCATGCGGAACCGCTATATTAACAATCATTGCGCGACGCTCTAATCGATCTATCACCACTATGTCAGGCGTATTGGCAACAATAGTCCTGTCAGTGATGATAGATCGATCCCAATACAATGTGATGTTGCCATTTTCGAGAACTGGGTCGGGCATATACCTGTAGTACGGTACTTCCGATTCCACAAGCCTGTATTTTAGAGCAAGTTGCTGGTGGATAATCCTAGCTACAAGGTTGTGTCTATGCAAGTAGTCTCCGTTAGCCAGACGAGAGCACCCAGAGATAATGTGTCGGATTGATTCTCCCGGTCGGTGGCATGCCCGACAAATGTCAACCGTGCCGTCCTTCACAATATACCTCCGGTTATTATTATTATTATTATTATTAATATCCACAGACTTAACTTCCTTCGCCGATTCCACTAATGGAATTACGGCCTTCTGCTGTAGAAGCTGCCGCTTCCTTCGAGCGGGCCACTTATCAGCGAACATCTCCTTTATCTTATTGCAAATCTCCGCGAAAGTCATGTCGAACTCGAAGATATATCGGTAGTAGACGTTTGCAGTACTCTTCAAGAAACCAACCAGAAGTACTGGATAACCGGATTCCTAACATTCTTTGCGGACGGCAACCGCTTTGAACTGGTCGAGGCAATCATTGAACTCCAAACCCTGACGGCCATAATAATAGGGCATATCTTTGGGCTTTTATAACGACTCATCGTAGTTCATAACAACACTTAATAAAATGACACAAATACTTCTCTGTATTTCCTTTTATGTCTAGGAAACTCCAATGTTTATATACGTCTACTGGACGCTCGTCTGCACTGCACTTTATTAAAACGCGTATGCATGTAATTCTTCGCTGCTACACCAGCGTAATCATTAATCTGGCCCTTCTAATAGACCTTCTAGCTACCTTTACTGGAATATTAAACACTCTGGGGCGAGCACTCGCTTGGCGCATCTGAAAAAATTATCACTCCTACTCCGGCGCTTCCGCCACTTGTAACGCACTGGTTACACCCGGGAGGACTCTACGATGAACAAAACGTAGGAATAACTTAAAGAAGACTATATTAGAATAATATATCACCGAGAGGTGAAATACATGATCCCAGCCTTGAAGCGGCTCCTCGGGTCTGACAGACTTCTGTCTTAATATAAAAGCTATCATCTACGATTTGAAGTTATTTTAGAAGCTTCCAGAGAGTCCATCATCTAATGGCTATTGCATCATAATTGCCACAGTATCTATGTATACAACTTAGCTGTCATTCTTTATCTTGTAATACTTCAATACAGTGTTTTTATGCAAGGTCCATCGTATTCACGTATAGTTAACTGTAAATGCAAAATATTGGCCACATTTATTTTTAAAAGAGTAAGTATGGAGCTTCTTACCCATTCTTCTCCATACGAAACCTTTTGGAATGGGCAACTAGAATCAACTTTATTTATTTTTTTTATTTGACGTTCAGAAGTGCCTTTTAATGGTCTAATTGAAATAAATGATTTGATTGATTGAAAAACTTTTAATATCTAAGCATTATAATTTCATCTCTTCACAAAAATAGGTAGAGTATTTGATCAAATCACTTTCTTCAGGTAAATTACCCAACAGTGCTGTTATTTTAAAATCTTACGTGATTTGATCAAATCCGTCACCTGTACACAATTAAAAACACAGATATTGAAAAGTTTATTAATTAGGTTTTCTCGATTTGTGTGAAAGTTTTGAAAATGAGCAACGACTAAGGGATCGGGCTTTGTCGACTTCCAATCTGGTGGCCATCGTTTATATGTAGGCGTCACATATGTCCGTCTGAATATTTCTCCAGCGACTGGTGAGGAAGTCAAATGTTCAGGGTACTGCAACAACAGCAGACAGACAATGACTGAAACAGAAGATACAGTGTAAGACTGTATTACTCTGTTTTAAAATATAAATAAATAAAATCTTTTTATTTTTATGACTTTTTATCAATGCACCTGCCATGTTATCTCTTCACCGCCCTTGGTTGACTGGTAGAGAATTTTTAAAGCATATTGTCCGCATTTGTATCTTTGTGCATAGAGGCTTAATAAAATAAACACGGCAAATATGCCGGCAATATAATGCCTACAGTTATACGATGTCAGACCACCACCGCCCGACGATTATTTACGAGGTATATGTATCTTTCATTGACTTGAAAGTGTCCTGGCGGTTAGGAGTATGTCATGCTCACTTGAATGTATCGCTGAGGATGGCGCATGTATGGATCATTCGATTCCCTTTAAAAATGTTGAGATAAATGTTGCCGATCCGTGCGTCATGTTCGTGAACGGACGCCGTTCATTGGGACTGGTCATATCTTATCTATCTCGGATATATTTAATTTATTTTGAAATGTTTATTATGATAAAAAAAATCTCTAGCCTCTTGATAATGAGCACAACTTGTTACATTGTTCTCACACTGTACCCGTTGTTTTAACATGAATCATGAACTTAAATTTGTAATAAATTAGTATTGAACTACTGAACAAGCTGATACATCACAAGATGTCATAGAAAGAGCTTGTCATGACGACGACAATGTGACGAAAAAGCATTGATGTGACATCAAAGCAGTTTAACATAATTACAGTTGTCAGTTTCTTGACTAAATAAAAATATAATCCCAGCTTCACGACAGCAGAATTAACTGTGGACACAGTGGGATAGGATATTCTATGAATTAATTAGAAGATAATTTGTCCTTATTAGTATAATGTATTAAATCAAGTGCTAAGGTTTTCTTGTCTGTAAATATTAAAACATAAAAATTTACACGTATGTGTCATAAAACTGGTCAACTATCTCCTGTCTCCCCTACTGTGTACTAGAAGTCGATTAATATTTTTTTAAATGAACTATATAACTAACATTATATAGCTAACTTAATCAGGTTACAAAATATTTGGAAATAAAGAAACTGCAAAAATAAAATGAATCAAACTTACATGTATACAAATCCATACTTCTCATATGATATAGTTTAGTACTATATGGGTGGCTCACAAGTAAGAGAATTTATAGATCAGTTTGGTATTGTCGGTAATCACAATTGATTGTTTCAATGATGAGTTAATTAAAAATCCATGTTTTTTAATCCGTTGATAAACAAAGAAAGACCAAACCGAATGCGTGATTAAGAGCCATGGAGTCTAGTGCGAGTTTTTAATTCAACCTAAATAAGGCGTTAACCATAGAAATATATCTATTACTAGCTTATGCCCGCGACTTCGTTCGCGTGGAAGTGGTAAACAATTACTACTTGAGTACTCAATAGAAATTATAAATTTCACTGATGTTTCCGAGTTAAAAGGAGACAAAAGTTTGTATGGAGATTTGTGTTTTACGCCAATAAGAAATTCTGTCGTGTACACGATTTATGTAGTAAAAAAAGCTGACTCTTTCGCAATACATGCTGAAAAAAAAGTGATCATATAATTGTTTCTTTTTTACATTTCAAGGTAAATACAGAATACGTACATAACACGATTTAAAAACGATTTGTTCTTTGTCGTTCTTTTAAATATATTAAAAACCTTTCTTAGTGGATGCCTACGTCATACATAGAACACACCCTCAAGTTTCAGGTCTCTACGATCAGCGGTTTAGGCTGTGCGTTGATACATCAGTCAGTAACCTTTGCCTTTTATATATATAGATAGATATATCGATGGCGTTGGTCCCGGCTGTCATTCGTTAATTTTTGCTAGTAGATCCATATCTACTAGCATATCTTCTGACTACCCATGTAGTCAGAAGCCAGAAACTGATAACCAGTCTTACCAAAGGTTATCGTGTTACCCAGTAACTGGATTGTGGAGGTCCGATAGGCAGTCGCTTCATGTAAAACAATGGTATTCAGCTACATCCGGTTATACTGGAAGCCGACCCTAACATCGTTGGGAAAAGGATGCAGATGATACAAAAGGCTCGCCGCCGCGGCTGAGGCTGGCCGGTGGTGAGCGTTAAAACCATCTGCGACGATAAGCTCGCGTGAGGCCGCCCAGACCCCGCAGCGCCGGAGCCGTGACAGAAACAATGCTTGTGCATGTTGCATGCCTGCTTGCATGCTGCATTCCAGCTTGCATGCTGCATGCTTAAAGCAAGAATCTTTGTTTGCAGGCTTCTTACTGGGACCACCTGTTTTACTAAGTGTCATTACATTTAAATAATTAATGAAACAAAATAGTAGGAAACTAATCTGAAATTAGCTCTCTATAACGCCACTGTAAATAAATAAATATATTAGTTTTGAAAGTTCTTTCAAATATTTAATTTCACTCCAATTTTTACTTCTAGGCGTTTGGTGAAATATGATAATTAAAACAGTTGTATAACGAATGTTCGAACAAATGTTATTTCGGCTAAGTGTAACTTCGGTAAAAAGTTTTTCGACCAAATGAAACGTCGTAGCAACGAAAAAAAGCGAATTGATAATAGGTCATTTGATACAGTGGCAGACGTGACTTCGATGAAGTAAAAAAATACGAAACGAGAAAAGTTGAAAAGTTTTAGGTGAAATGAAATTCGGTCAAATATTTTTCGACCTTATGATAGGTAACCCGTTCAAACTAATTTTCGGTGGAAGTTTACATGGTAATGTACATCATATATTTATTGTAGATTTATCATTCTCTTATTTTAGAAATTACAGGGGGGGGGGACACATTTTACCACTTTGGAAGTGTCTCTCGCGCAAACTATTCAGTTTAGAAAAAAAATATATTAAAAACCTCAATATCATCTTCATCATTATCATTCTTGAAGACCTATCCATAGAAACACACGTATGTGTTTAATGAAAAAAAAATGTTGAGTTTCAGTTCTAAGTATGGGGAACCCCCAAAATTTATTGTTTTTTTTTCTATTTTTGTGTGAAAATCCTAATGCGGTTCACAGAATACAGTCGGGTGCGGTTTACAGTTACCAAATTTCTGTTGAAACTTGGTAAGTCTACTTTTTCAACAGTATAGTTCTTATAGTTTCGGAAAAAAGTGGCTGTGACATACGGGACAGACAGAGAGACAGACATGACGAATCCATAGGGGTTCCGTTTTTTAACATCTGGCTACAGAACCCTAAAAAGACGTCGGCCATAGTTTTCGGTAAAATTAAATTCGAACAAAAAAAAATTGGAAAAGTGATCGGTTCCCGTAAGAGATCTTCAGTTTCATATCTACACGGAATAAAGGTCTTTATTATTATTATTAGTTTTGATGCTGAGCAATTACAAAAAAATCTTAAGATCGAACAAAAATTAATCGAAAAAGTGATCGGTTCCTGTAAAAAGATCTTCAGTTTCATATCTACACGGAATAAAGGCCTTTACTATTATTATTAGCTCTGCAAATAATAAATTCTAATTTCGTTAAAGAACCTCTTTCATTTTCATCTCTTTTTTTCTCTTTCTTATTTTCTCTTTCATTTCTTTTTCATTTTTTTCATTTACGGGATCAGACATATTGAAAATAAAAGAGGTTTTTTAATGTAATTAGAATTTATTATTTACAGAGCTTATTTAATTAATCCTATAGGGAATTACGGTCAATCAATTCTTTATGTTTTAAGAGATAATTAACATGACACCTTATAATAATAGCACATTCTTTCCAATAATTCAGTAACACCTTAGTTCAGAAAAAAGAGCAATAATGTACAGAGAAGCAGAGTAACAATAATTAAGAGCAATACAACCTGTGTGGTTAAGTTAAAGCCGTACAGATCGATCAGTCGAAGGTTGTGTCTGTGGATGGGTGACCATCCCTTTCATACCGAGTTCCCTCCGTGTCTCGGAAAGCACGTAAAGCCGTTGGTCCCGGCTGTCATTTGTAGATCTTTGGCAGTCGATATGGGTAGTCAGAAGCTAGAAAGTCTGACAACCAGTCTTACTAAGGGGTATCGGACCTCCACAATCCAGTTACTGGGTAACACGATAACCTTTGGTAAGACTGGTTATCAGTTTCTGGCTTCTAACTACCTACTAGCAAAAATTAATTTACGAATGACAGCCGGGACCAACACCAAGGTTAACGTCATCGATATATCTATCTACATATATAAAAGGCAAAGGTGACTGACTGCTGTATCAACGCACAGCCTAAACCACTGATCGTAGAGACCTGAAACTTGGAGTTCTTTGTATGACGTAGGCATCTACTAAGAAAGGATTTTCCGAAATTTATCCCTAAGGGTGTGAAAAACAGGGGCAAAGTTTGTATGAGACTACGTGATACCTTGATCCAATCTACTTCAAATTTTGCATAAACATTCTTTAACAGATCTGATGGAAGATGGGTTTCGTATTTTATTGAAATTCACCTGTAGCGTGTAACATTATGGACCTAGATTATATAGAATAAGCAAGAGCAGGGACATGTCATGAACAGTCACTAAATATACGTCGTACAGTAAAGACGCCTTTTTTATTCCATAACCTCGTCCCTCTACATGGCGACCCTGCCAGGGGCACGGTGTCGGGTAGCGCCGCGTCGCGACGAAACAATGTGACGACGTTAGTGTTTTAACCGTGTGACCGCATCGACGATCGTGCAAAATGAGAGCGATTGTAAATTATAATGAAGTACAGTTTAATTATACTCGACTTGTGTTCAGACCTATTTTATCAAATAAAACATAATGGGAAAAGAGTGCAGTAAATGTTTGTGTGAAAACAAGGAAACCATCATTACCCAACACGGCAGTGAAAATAACGGCGGAGCTGATGTCTCTTCACACTTTCAAACGAGCAATATCCTACTGGGGCTGATAGTTGCTGTTTGTGCTGGAGCAACCTTATACGTACTATACGCCCAATACAGGAGATGCCATAGTGAGTGGGTGCGTACCGGTATACAAAACGGTATGCAGGCGGATTTTATTAGACGACTACAAGAACGGATGTCGGCCCGTGGACGAGGCCGCCCTGCTGAAGAAAATATTTCTTAACGGAGCGAACGAGTACTACTACGATCGAGTACTACTATACGAGCGAGTATCTACCTACGTTTAAAGTGTTCAATAAATAAAAATAAAAAGTGAAGTGCATACAGTGTCAAAAGTGTATAACTAAAATAATATGAACTATCCACAACAAAAAAAAAAACAAAATTAACAAAAACCACCCCAACAACAACTGCGTCGTATTTACGTACAAACATGGAAATTTTAAGAACTTTAAGTGATCATTTTTAGACGGTGTTAGTAATAAGTTATGATTTATGGAAACACAGTTAAACAACATATATAAAGAGTTAGATTATATTAGAGTAAGTCTTAGAAAACTAGGTCCAGAGAAAAGAATACGAGAAGTAGGTATAAATAAAATTAGAAGAGCTAAAGAAATATATAACTCATATAAAATATGTATTAAGGAATTAGAAGTAAAATACCTAACTACTGAATATTCAGGGCTATTGATTGATACATTGTGCAAAGATATAGAAGAAACTTATATAAAAATATTAAGTTACAGTGACTCTAAATCATCTGACAACATGGCAAGCTTCGATTTAAAAACGGCGAATTCACTTATTCCTGTGATGGATGGCAACGAAGATACCACGGAAAAAATGATACAAGGTATAGAAATGTATGATTCTTGTTTAACTACAACTCCAGATAAGAAACTACTAATTACTTTTGTACTAAAAACTCGACTAACAAAATTAGCAAAATTGAAGTTGAAGTCTGATTATTCTAGTACGAATCTTTTAATTACAGATATAAAGTCATTTCTTTTAACAAAACAGTCGGCAAATTCTTTGCTAATGCAAATGAATAAACTATCACAGAATGATTTGAGTATAGCAGAGTTTGGTAGTAAGTTAGAAGAGCTATACAACCTGTGTGGTTAAGTTAAAGCCGTACAGATCGATCAGTCGAAGGTTGTGTCTGTGGATGGGTGACCATCCCTTTCATACCGAGTTCCCTCCGTGTCTCGGAAAGCACGTAAAGCCGTTGGTCCCGGCTGTCATTTGTAGATCTTTGGCAGTCGATATGGGTAGTCAGAAGCTAGAAAGTCTGACAACCAGTCTTACTAAGGGGTATCGGACCTCCACAATCCAGTTACTGGGTAACACGATAACCTTTGGTAAGACTGGTTATCAGTTTCTGGCTTCTAACTACCTACTAGCAAAAATTAATTTACGAATGACAGCCGGGACCAACGCCAAGGTTAACGTCATCGATATATCTATCTACATATATAAAAGGCAAAGGTGACTGACTGCTGTATCAACGCACAGCCTAAACCACTGATCGTAGAGACCTGAAACTTGGAGTTCTTTGTATGACGTAGGCATCTACTAAGAAAGGATTTTCCGAAATTTACCCCTAAGGGTGTGAAAAACAGGGGCAAAGTTTGTATGAGACTACGTGATACCTTGATCCAATCTACTTCAAATTTTGCATAAACATTCTTTAACAGATCTGATGGAAGATGGGTTTCGTATTTTATTGAAATTCACCTGTAGCGTGTAACATTATGGACCTAGATTATATAGAATAAGCAAGAGCCGGGACATGTCATGAACAGTCACTAAATATACGTCGTACAGTAAAGACGCCTTTTTTATTCCATAACCTCGTCCCTCTACATGGCGACCCTGCCAGGGGCACGGTGTCGGGTAGCGCCGCGTCGCGACGAAACAATGTGACGACGTTAGTGTTTTAACCGTGTGACCGCATCGACGATCGTGCAAAATGAGAGCGATTGTAAATTATAATGAAGTACAGTTTAATTATACTCGACTTGTGTTCAGACCTATTTTATCAAATAAAACATAATGGGAAAAGAGTGCAGTAAATGTTTGTGTGAAAACAAGGAAACCATCATTACCCAACACGGCAGTGAAAATAACGGCGGAGCTGATGTCTCTTCACACTTTCAAACGAGCAATATCCTACTGGGGCTGATAGTTGCTGTTTGTGCTGGAGCAACCTTATACGTACTATACGCCCAATACAGGAGATGCCATAGTGAGTGGGTGCGTACCGGTATACAAAACGGTATGCAGGCGGATTTTATTAGACGACTACAAGAACGGATGTCGGCCCGTGGACGAGGCCGCCCTGCTGAAGAAAATATTTCTTAACGGAGCGAACGAGTACTACTACGATCGAGTACTACTATACGAGCGAGTATCTACCTACGTTTAAAGTGTTCAATAAATAAAAATAAAAAGTGAAGTGCATACAGTGTCAAAAGTGTATAACTAAAATAATATGAACTTTCCACAACAAAAAAAAAAACAAAATTAACAAAAACCACCCCAACAACAACTGCGTCGTATTTACGTACAAACATGGAAATTTTAAGAACTTTAAGTGATCATTTTTAGACGGTGTTAGTAATAAGTTATGATTTATGGAAACACAGTTAAACAACATATATAAAGAGTTAGATTATATTAGAGTAAGTCTTAGAAAACTAGGTCCAGAGAAAAGAATACGAGAAGTAGGTATAAATAAAATTAGAAGAGCTAAAGAAATATATAACTCATATAAAATATGTATTAAGGAATTAGAAGTAAAATACCTAACTACTGAATATTCAGGGCTATTGATTGATACATTGTGCAAAGATATAGAAGAAACTTATATAAAAATATTAAGTTACAGTGACTCTAAATCATCTGACAACATGGCAAGCTTCGATTTAAAAACGGCGAATTCACTTATTCCTGTGATGGATGGCAACGAAGATACCACGGAAAAAATGATACAAGGTATAGAAATGTATGATTCTTGTTTAACTACAACTCCAGATAAGAAACTACTAATTACTTTTGTACTAAAAACTCGACTAACAAAATTAGCAAAATTGAAGTTGAAGTCTGATTATTCTAGTACGAATCTTTTAATTACAGATATAAAGTCATTTCTTTTAACAAAACAGTCGGCAAATTCTTTGCTAATGCAAATGAATAAACTATCACAGAATGATTTGAGTATAGCAGAGTTTGGTAGTAAGTTAGAAGAGCTTTTTATTAATTTAACCATATCTCAATCAAACGATAACGAAGCTATGAGTGACGTTTTGCAACCGATAAATGAAAAATACGCAATAAAACGGTTTTCAGATGGCCTGCGCAATAGAAGACTCCATGGCTTTTAATCACGCATTCGGTTTGGTCTTTCTTTGTATATCAACGGATTAAAAAACATGGATTTTTAATTAACTCATCATTGAAACAATCAATTGTGATTACCGACAACACCAAACTGATCTATAAATACTCTTACTTGTGAGCCACGCATATAGTACTAAACTATATCATATGAGAAGTATGGATTTGTATACATGTAAGTTTGATTCATTTTATTTTTGCAGTTTCTTTATTTCCAAATATTTTGTAACCTGATTAAGTTAGCTATATTATATAGTTCATTTAAAAAAATATTAATCGACTTCTAGTACACAGTAGGGGAGACAGGAGATAGTTGACCAGTTTTATGACACATACGTGTATATTTTTATGCTTTAATATTTACAGACAAGAAAACCTTAGCACTTGATTGAAAAACTAATAAAAACATGTGATAACTACTTAGTCCTTAATTTAGAGAAATAATTGATTCGATAATTTAATACATTTTACTAATAAGGACATATTATCTTCTAATTAATTCATAGAATATCCTATCCCACTGTGACCACAGTTAATTCTGCTGTCGTGAAGCTGGGATTACATTTTTATTTAGTCAAGAAACTGACAACTGTAATTATGGAATGTTAAACTGCTTTGATGTCACATTAATGCTTTTTCGTCACATTGTCGTCGTCATGACAAGCTCTTTCTATGACATCTTGTGATGTATTAGCTTGTTCAATAGTTCAATAATATTTTATTACAAAGGAGTTATTTCAAAATGTATGGAGCCTGGGCCCAGTCCTTGTACACCATACTTACATATAGGGAAGCACATTTTAAATAGTTCTCAACTGTCCAATTACTTTAAAATGACTTTTTGAGCAGGTACAACACAAGAAATTGCACTTGAAATTGCAACACACTACAAAAAAACAGTCATGGCGGTAAGCTGTCATTTTGATTGATTAATGACGTTTGACACTTATAATTCTGATTTTGTACGTCGATTTGTGGACAACCAGCAGTGCTATTCTGTTACAATCTCCCTCGGTGAACACCTAGGTGAAGTGAGCTGTCATCCGTCCCGATGCTAGGGATTGACAAAGCAGATGGACGGATAAGATAAGATAAAATAATATTTATTTTGTAAAACATGACGGCTCACTTCACCTAGGTATTCGCCGAGAGAGATTGTAACAGAATAGACATACATTATACGGGACGGATGACAGCTCACTTCACCTAGGCGTTCACCGCGGGAGATTGTTACAGAATAGCACTGCAGGTAACCAGATGGAAAACAAACGGTGTTGAATTAAAAAAACGAATGGAAGGTTGTTAAAAAGAACTCCAAAAAATAGAAATAAAACGAGACCAAAAGCACAGAACATACGGACGAAAGTGACACTGTTGACACTGTTGTAACACTGACAGCTGACAGTTTTCTTTCTATGATCAATGGTCGATCTATGGTTTATAGAGTAGCTAAATCTGAGTGACGCCATGTTGAAAATCCATAAAAATAATTGTTAAATATCAATTTACTACCACAACAGTATACATTGAAATGAATTATCTGTATTTTTCCCGGATTCTACGGATTTTTCTCTTTTTTTTGAAGTGGTGTACATAGACTGGGCCCAATATGAAACATGTCCTTTAAGTTCATGATTAATGTTAAAACAACGGGTACAGTGTGAGAACAATGCAACAAGTTGTGCTCATTATAAGAGGCTAGAGAATTTTTTTATCATAATAAACAATTCAAAATAAATTAAATATATGCGAGATAGATAACATATGACCTGTCCCAATGAACGGCGTCCGTTCACGAACATGACGTACGGATCGGCAACATTTATCTCAACATTTTTAAAGGGAATCGAATGATCCATACATGCGTCATCCTCAGCGATACATTCAAGTGAGCATGACATACTCCTAACCGCCAGGACACATTCAAGTCAATGAAAGATAAATACATATACCTCGTAAATAATCGTCGGGTGGTGGTGGTCCGACATCGTATAACTGCAGTCATTATATTGCATATTGCCGTGTTTATTATAATAAGCCTCTATGCACAAATATGTTGAGCGATCGGCTGCGCACACAAATATGTTGAGCGATCGACTGCTGCGCAGCGTGTTGCGGGTTCGATTCCCGCCCAGGGTAAATATTTGTGTGATGAGCACTTGTGTTTGCCTTGTGTCTGGGTGTTGTTTATCTATATATGTATGTATTTAAAATGTATTTGTGTAAGTATATCAGCTGTCTGACACCCATAGTACAGGGTGTTCCTAGTTTGGGGTCAGATGGCCGTGTGTGAAATGTCCCCACATATTATATTATTATTATTATTAAAGATACAAAGGCGGACAATACGCTTTAAAAATTCTCTACCAGTCAACCAAGGGCGGTGAAGAGATAACATGGCAGGTGCATTGATAAAAAGTCATAAAAATAAAAATAAATATTTATTTATATTTTAAAACAGAGTAATACAGTCTTACACTGTATCTTCTGTTTCAGTCATTGTCTGTCTGCTGTTGTTGCAGTACCCTGAACATTTGACTTCCTCACCAGTCGCTGGAGAAATATTCAGACGGACATATGTGACGCCTACATATAAACGATGGCCACCAGATTGGAAGTCGACAAAGCCCGATCCCTTAGTCGTTGCTCATTTTCAAAACTTTCACACAAATCGAGAAAACCAAATTAATAAACTTTTCAATATCTGTATTTTTAATTGTGTACAGAAAGATCTGATCATATCACGTAAGATTTTAAAATAACAGCACTGTTGGGTAATTTACCTGAAGAAAGTGATTTGATCAAATCCGCTACCTGTTTTTGTGAAGAGATGAAATTATATTGCTTAGATATTAAAAGTTTTTCAATCAATCAAATCATTTACTTCAATTAGACCATTAAAAAGCACTTTTGACGTCACATAAAAAAAATATAAAGTTGATTCTAGTTGCCCATTCCAAAAGGTTTCGTATGGAGAAGAATGGGCAAGAAACTCCATACTTATTCTTTTCAAAATAAATGTGTACAATATTTGGCATTTACAGTTATATAACTAAACGTGAATACGATGGATCTTGCATAAAAACACTGTATTGAAGTATGTACTAAGTATTACAAGATAAAGAATGACAGCTAAGTTGTATACATAGATACTGTGGCAATTATGATGCAATAGCCATTAGATGATGGACTCTATGGTTAGAACATTCTGGAAGCTTCTAAAATAACTTCAAATCGTAGATGATAGCTTTTATATTATGACAGAAGTCTGTCAGACCCGAGGAGCCGCTTCAAGGCTGGGATCATGTATTTTACCTCTCGGTGATATATTATTCTGATATAGTCTTCTTTAAGTTATTCCTACGTTTTGTTCATCGTAGAGTCCTCCCGGGTGTAACCAGTACGTTACAAGTGGCGGAAGCGCCGGAGTAGGAGTGATATTTTTTTCAGATGCGCCAAACGAGTGCTCGCCCCCAGAGTGTTTAATGTTCCAGTAAAGGTAGCTAGAAGGTCTATTAGAAGGGCCAGATTGATGATTACGCTGGTGTAGCAGCGAAGAATTATATGCATACGCGTTTTAATAAAGTGCAGTGCAGACGAGCGTCCAGTAGACGTATATAAACATAGGAGTTTCCTAGACTTAAAAGGAAATACAGAGAAGTATTTGTGTCATTTTATTAAGTGTTGTTATGAACCACGATGAGTGGATATGATCGTGATCATTTCCCTGGGGAAGATTATAGTATATGTTTACATACGCTATATTGACATTTTTTTATGCATGAAATCATTTTTCTCAATTGCTGTTTCTATTTTGTAATACTTGTTTTTATAGATTCTTGGAATCTTTTATAACTTAATATAAACTAAAGGTACTTACATTATTTTCCATCGAGCATAAAGATCGTGTGTCTGCTAATTAAATATATTATAGATTCTTTTTATAAATCTGGAAAATATATTATGTTTGTTGTGACATGTTTTCTAATGACAGTTGTCAACCTTGACAATTGTCAGTAATTCTTTTTAATTAGTTTTTTTCATGCGTAACTTAAAACCTTCGAACTGTTAAATTGGTAGTCGCATATATGTGTGTATTGCTGTATTTTATACTAAACAGCTGGACACCCGCTAATGTATCTGGTGTTCTTAAAAATCCTTTACGCACTAACCGAATAAAAATAACTGGCAGACTACAATAATTGAGTCTGGCCGGTACTATAATACCCCGCTATATGACGATACGGGCATTCCAGAAATAAAATTCATACTTGGAAAATAATATGAATTTCGGAAGAGCCGACTGGAAAGAAACCTGTCAAATGGGTCAGTCTAGATCTCGCTGTCCATTAAGTTACACGCTGAATTACTTAAAAGTCTATCGGTCCACAATCAAAAGTCGGTAACAGTCCTAAGTCGTGCCATCGAGCTGTCGCGTGCCTGCTGCTCCCAGGGCGGGTCCTACTGTTAGGATTCCCCGGAGACCTCCGTCCCAAAGTCCTGCCGCGGTCGGCTAGGAGCCGACCGCGGCAGTGTTATCTTCGGCCCATCCTGTTTCCCGGCCAGGCTGTGGAACCTGGAAATCTCTGCCGCTAAGTTAGTGCGTCTAGGTTTGTGTTTTTCATATCTCTGTTTTTATACTCATCGCATTCTTGTGAGAGCTAATAAATTTTAACGTACAAGTCTACTTAGCTTTTTATTTCATAAAAGCAGTAGAACTGTTACAAGATATGCCCTATTATTATGGCCGTCAGGGTTTGGAGTTCGATGATTGCCTCGAACAGTTCAAAGCGGTTGCCGTTCGCAAAGAATGTTAGGAATCCGGTTATCTGTACTTCTGGGTGGTTTCTTGAAGAGTACTGCAAACGTCTACTACCGATATATCTTCGAGTTCGACATGACTTTCGCGGAGATTTGCAATAAGATAAAGGAGATGTTCGCTGAGAACTGGCCCGCTCGAAGGAAGCGGCAGCTTCTACAGCAGAAGGCCGTAATTCCATTAGTGGAATCGGCGAAGGAAGTGGATATTAATAGTTCATTTGCCCATAGAAATGAAATAGAGGGCTGCCAAGCAGGCTGTATTGATGTTGTTGCGGTGTCTAGCTGTCTAGAGAGCAGCGTAGATGAAAATGAGGCACAGAAGTCAGTCTTGTTCCCAGAACACGTGGTAGAGAAGGATGAATCAGGTCAGTCCAGTCCGATTATTTTATTAAGTAGAAATCTGTCAGAGTAGCCTGATGTCACACCTCGGACACTCCATACAACACTCGCAAAATAATTACCTATTACTACTACAAAACCAGATGACGTTTGTACACGTGTGATATGTACGAGGACAGACGAGTGAAACAAACGCTTGCTAGTCCCGCCGCCGCTTGCCGTTTATTACCATAAGTGCTAAGTGGTGCGTAGGCACACGCACACATATGTAACAATACTACCCTTATATATAGCCTCCTGGAACTCTTCCTCCTCGGCCGAATTGTCAGGTGTTGATGACTGTGACACCTGGGTGGGTGAAACTGCCGGAGTGGCTGCATTCGGCGTGTCTTCTCCCCCTTCACCCGTGTCTGGACACGACATCACTTCGGTTGGCTACTTCTCTGATGTTGGGCTACCATTTTGCTCATCTTGGTTTAAATCCACGTCTATGCCATTATAGTAATCGTCGCCTTTATACAATATAATTTGATTTTTATGCTTTCTTACGGTACCCGTGGTCGCTACGTCTCTAATTAAATACAACACGTTGCCGATTTTTTTAATCACTATTCCTTTGCACCAAGTGTATTTTCCGTTGCCTGTTTGATTTTTATAATAAATTTTGTCTCCGGTGGCAAATACCTGTGTGTTATGCCCACCCGTCTTATTTTGCAAACACTGTTTACGTTTAACCGTATTAGCAAGAGCCGTGGATGATGACGATGGCGTTTCGGGTTTAATTAGGTCGAGACGCGTCTTAAGCTTTCGACCGTAGACCAGCTCAGCCGGAGTGAACCCAATTATTGTGTGAACGGAATTCCTGTAGTCAAACAAGTATTTTAATAGTTTGTTATTTAAATTTCGCGTCCCATTACCACTAAGCAAGCTTGTTTTAATACCCTTTAAACTATCTTAACATAGGCTTCAGCCTGCCCGTTGCTGGCCGCGTGGTATGTCGGTGACGTCACGTGAGTAATTCCGTTCACCCTACAAAAAGCCTCGAACTCGTGTGTGCAGCGTATGCGGTATACCAAACCTTGCCATAAACTCATATAGCTTATCCCTTTAGACCTGATTTCATTGGACTGGGTGAACCGATTTAGATGATTTGAAATTTAATCGAAATTGATTCAGCACTTTTTGAAAAATCAACAAATACGCAAAAATTTTACATAGACGACGTTTTAGTTTCATCAATCTTTGTAGTAGTTAACTTTAAATCTCTTCTTAATAGATTTGGATGAGAAGGAGGTACTAATAAGCGGTTATAATTAAAAAAGCTTTTTACAAAAAAGACAACCGCCTTCAAATACTAAAAAGTGAAAAATAACTTTAGCACAGAACACACATTGACTTTAGTTTCGGAAGTCGGTGGCAATACAAAACCACAAACAGAACAAAGCCACTGAATTTCGAAACTAAAGTCAATGTGTGTTCTGTGCTAAAGTTATTTTTCACTTTTTAGTTTTTGAAGGCGGTTGTCTTTTTTGTAAAAAGCTTTTTTAATTATAACCGCTTAAAAATAACGCATATCTCTGTAGTCTGTTTGCTGTAACTTCAGGGATACCACGGTGCGGTCGGAAAATCGATAAGAATGACTTATGATCGGTACGGAGAATAAACGGAATGGACTTGCCATATAGATATTGGTGATACCGCCTCACTCCAAAAATAATCGCGGTCGCTTCCTTTTGAATTTGCGAGTAACGTTTCTCAGCAGCGTTAAGGGTCCACGACGCAAAGGAGATCGGTATCGGGTTCTATTTGCGATAATATTGCAGAAAGGCCTGATGGTGATACATCAACAGTTAAAATTATAGTCGCGTCTGGGTTGAAATGAGCCAATACTTGATCTGACGCTAATTTTTTTTTAATCGCGGTGAATGCTTCGTCGTGCTCCCGTGTCCAACACCATATGTTGCCCTTTTTTAACAACTGATACTCATACAAAGGGCTCAAGATGGAAGACGCATTTTGAACAAAGCTCCTATAATAATTTACCAGCCCCAAAAATGACTGCAATTGATTGGTATTGGTTGGCACTGCCTCCATCATGGCTTTAATTTTCAGTGGTGATTTATGCAACGCATCTTTATTTATGACGTAACCCAGGTAGTTAACTTCGTCTTTGAAGAACACACACTTATCTTTTTGTAGGGTGAGCCCCGCGTCTTGTAATTTTAGCAGTACTTGATGTAATCTCCCCAGATGCTCAGATCTAGTTTTCCCGGTTATTAAAATATCGTCAAGCATGCAGAGCGTGCCGGGCACGCCAGCCAGCACGCCCTCCATCGCGCGCTGGAACACAGCCGGCGTGCTTGCAATACCAAAACAAAGGCGTGTTAGTTTGTATATAACGTGCATTAATACGCATATTAATGCACGTTATTTCTTGCGACTCATCATCCAACAAAAATTGGTTGTAAGCATTTGACAGGTCTAATTTAGTAAACTGTTGACCCCCACACAACTTAGAAAAAAGTTCAGTTACTGTTGGCAATGGATATTGATCGATAACTAATTGCTTGTTTACACCAGTGGAGTAATCGGCGCATATACGTATAAATCCATTTTGCTTCAATACTGGTACGATCGGTGACGCATACCGCGCGTGGTCAACCGGTTTCAAAACTCCTAACCCTACTAACCGATCTATTTCTTTATCTACTTTACTTTTTAAAGCGAATGCGATCGGTCGGGCCCTAACAAAAACTGGTTTCGCATCTTCCTTTTATTGTAATTTCACTTTACATTTATTAAATAACCCTAATTCATCCGAAAAAACCGATGGATAACGGCATTTCATTGTAGTAAACAAATCATTCTCATCTAATTGCTCACAATATTGTATTGGCAACAATTCTAGCTTGAATTTTGAAATAAAATCGCGGCCGAGAATCGGTGGCCCGCCGTCTCGCACAACATAAACATATAGTAAGTGTGATGCTTCCGCATAACTTAATACGTAGTATCTCTAAGTAGTCTGTGCTTGTAACTGCGCTATACCCACACAAACAATGTTATCACCCGTATATGAAAACAAACGTTTCTTAGTCGTTGACAATGGTACATTGCTAAAATATTTTTTATATGTTTCCTCCGAAATAGCTGTAACGGCCGAACCACTGTCAATCTCAAATTTTAATTCAATCCCTGAGACCGACACCGTTTCGGTCATCGGTTCCCCCGCCAATGATCGAATATTAAAGCACTCACCGTCGTCATCGTTTTCATACACAGCCCTCGATTCGACATAATTTATTTTTTTGCACGTCCTACGTAGATGCCCCGTAGCATTGCACTTCCTACACTTCGACTCGCGAACCGACACTGGGAGGTCTCGTGATTGTGATAGCCGCACACTTGACACTGCACTTTAACCCCCGAACTAGACGCAGCTTCTCGATCCGGTGGCGTCGCCGTCACGGTCGCCCGCGTAATCTTGTACAGCTGGTCGTGCGCCGGGGCTTGCGTACCGGCGCCCGCTGCTACCCGAGCACTCCGGCGTTCTCCGCCAACTCCATTGCCTTCGTTAAAGTCAGGCCTGTCAGCTCTTTTGCGAAAAGTTTCACTCTGTCGGGTCCCGGACAGATGACAAATTTGTCCCGAAGTGCTTCTTCCACGTTCGAGAACCCGCAGTGTGCCGTCAGACCGCGCAACCACACGGCCCATTGTGCATACGTCTCCCCTTCTTGTTGCGTAGCCGCGTAAAACTTGTAACGTTCTCCGAAACCACACCGCTTTGGAGTAAAATGCTCGTCCAATAGCTTCAGTATGTCATCATATGGAACGTCCTGCAGCTGCTTTGGCAACCCGAGATCCGTCGCAAACTTGTGTGTGCCATCCGCGAGTGCGCTCAGCAAGATAGCTCGTCGCTTTGTTCCCGTAGGATCGCTAGTCCCGGTGATGTCGTTCGCCACAAACCACTGTTTAATCCGGCATTTGTAGGTCTCCCAATGCTGTGCATTGTGATCAAACACCGATAAAAGGCCGAAAACCGAACCGGACATTTTTACTTTTTAACTACGTGGGTACCTACTCGTCGCCAATGATATGTATGTACGAGGACAGACGAGTGAAACAATCGCTTGCTAGTAACGCACCAAAGAGTATAGTAACTATAGGGGAAAAGAGAGCCCTCTCATGGATTTTTTGTGCATATCATTTTGAAACGCCCTCTGGTTTTTGTAACAGGAACTAAGTCTAACGATGTACATCCATAGCTAGGTATAGTATACGTCTACGATGGGTATTTTGTGTATTTCATTTTCCCATGAGCTATATTGTTCTAGTACTGTACAAATATTGCAACTATAAATTACTAGAACAACATAGCTCATTATCGATGAAACTGCCACAAGGAAATGATGAAAAATAAAATAAAACACTAAATACAATGACACAGTAATTTATTTAAGTTTATATAAGCTGAGCATAACATAAAACCTTATCATTAAACATACCAACTTAACTTATTTTCTATTTTTATAATTCTTATGTTTGTCTTAATATATTTAGGCAGCAATTTTGGTTTCATCATCACCATTATATTTAATTTTTCCTGCTAAAATTCGATTGACGGATCGACACCAACTATATATCAAAATATGTATAGTTGTATCTAAAAACATATCTTTTAGATTCGTTTTATGTATTGGACAGTTGAATGGACAGTCTACAAACATATTATAAAAGACAGCATTGTTTGTTTTAAATGCTTTTTGGGCACATTTCTTTTTAAAAATGAACATATAATATTTTGTGCATCTCTAAAAATATTTCGGTTTCTTTTTTGGGATAGCAAAGCCACTTTTTATTTAAATATTCTTTTGTTTTTATAAATGCATTGTTTCTGTTATGTATGCTTGTGTTTTCTATTAAATTTAATTTACAATGTTGACAGCCTTTCAATATATTTTTTAGGCATTTTTTTAAAACCCAACCACAGACATAGTTGCTTTGACCAGCATCATTTTCGTGTGACTGATCGAAACATAATTCATTATCGAAATGATTTTTTTTCATTTTCTTTGGGAACATCAGGCATGCTTATTTTTTCTTTTAAAAAAAAGTCAAATTTTTGGAGGCAGTCATTGGTATCAATTATTACAGAAATTTCTATATCTGCTTAATTTAAGAGTATTATTTTCAGGTGACTGTTTCACATTTTTGTGGAGCGTGTCCCTATGTCTCATACACCGTAGGTAGTCCTGGCGTTATCCACCGTTTGATGATATTATTTCGTTTTGATAACTTTATTAGGATAGAGTTAGTCATTATAGCACGTTAGATATAGTTGGTGAAGTATTCCATAGCAAAATAAGCGTCATTTGAGCCTTATATTGGTTCCCAGTAAATTCTGGCCAAGTCATTCTTTAGTCCCTCTGTATGTATCTTATTAATGCTAACATGTGCAAAAGTTCTTTTTTGTATATAACTTAGGCATAGTAGAACTGCCTCGTGATCCGTTATCATGGAGTGCAAGACGAGCTGGAAGTTTCGTTTTTAATATCACATGATCAAGACATGCCTTACTATGTCTTGTGGGCAGCATACGTGTTGGCAAAATACCATGATATGAACATAAGTTAAGGTACTCCATTTGAAATCTTCAACCTAGACCGGGGTATATGTTTATGTTAATATCTCCTATAATTGTTAAATTTTTGAAAGAAGACAGCCAATCTAAGATATTATCTAGTGTGCGGAGGAAGTTCTCTAGGTTTTTGTGTGATGGAGATCTATAAATAGCCAGAATTGCCATTTCTGTGCCAATCTTAATGATGAGACAATTACAATACAAACAAGGCGGTTCGTCAACAACAACACTAAGAGTGCCTTTAAGGTACACAGATACACCGTCATTTTGATTACATACATTTTTCGATGTATATAAGCAATAATCTTCAATCTCGGCACCGTGGGAAAGCAGGATAATCAGCACTCCGTCAAAACAACTATATCACACTCAAAACCAAGTCTATCCTACATTACAACGAAACTATCGAAATTGCGCGATATACTGCGTATATTTTGAGTAATGACAGTGAGACAATCCGTGGGATGCGTTACAAGAAGCTTGCAATCCTCAACATCACAAAACCGAGATTCTGAAACAGATATTTTATCTATTTCCATAGCTACGTCCTTCTTTTTGTGTAAGTGAATAACAGCACATGGCCAATGAAAAAGAAACAATCTACGTTGTAACGTAAATTTCTGTTTTTTTTTTTGTGATGAATATGATTAGCATATAGTTACATAAGTAGCAGGAGTATTAAGTTTGTGTTGTGACATTTAAAAACGAAAACCTCGGCATGATTTTTGAGTAGTGTAGAATTAGTAAGTAGGTTACACAGTTATACAAATAGAAAACCACAATTTCAATTAAAATAGCATGCAATGTAAAATGGCATAATGAGTGTGGGAGGAGAAGAGAAAAACAATGATATGGAGTTACTGTAAAAATATATGTTTAACGATAGTCATATTGTGTTGACTTTAAGGTTCGTGAGATCAGCCTCTTCTTCAATACGGATGTGTGCCATCCCTTCCTTTTTTCGTAGATAAATTTTATCATAAGATGTCCAGCAGTACTTTGTAGTCTTAGGCCTTCCCTTAGGGGTAAGACATTCCGAGATGTAAATTGGTTTATGTGTTTTTCTGTTTTCTCGGTCAAATATACTGGTATTTAATTTATCGGTGTTCTCTTGATGACTGAGTTCTCTATAATATATATAAAAGATAAAAAATATATCTGAACAATAGATATATTTTTTTATCTTTTTACTAAAACAGTCAATGGATTTATTCAAATCAGTGATGTAAAGGAGAGTGGCAATAACCTTTACATAGAGCTTGGCGAGTCTAGAGCTTATTATTTTTATAATCAGTTAAGGGATTTTTTTCAAATCACTATCTTTCTTTAGGGAATGACATAGTTTTTATTTAAACAACTTTCGTGGTAATTTTTTTTCTACAAAAATTAATGAATAACGCGTAACAGAATTTAGTGTGTGTGTTGTTAGGCTTTTGAAACTCGTGATCGTCTTTGGGATCGGCTTCAGTCGAATTCGAACCTATCCATCCCATCCATTCATCCCATCCATTCCATCGTTTGTTTGGCGCCTCGTATACCCGTCTGAGTATTGCTCCTTTTGTCACATTGGTAATAGCAACTGCTGAAGAATTCGAGTTTACAGGGTACTGCAGCCACAGTAGGCAGGCAATGACTGAAACAGAAGATACAGTGTAAAAAAGAGTGTTTTGATACTGAGCGTATGCTCATAGTGGATGTTGGCGTCGCTTTGACGTCCAGCAGGCATACGCTGCGCTGGCATCGAGTAAATGTCACGTAGACACTGCGTGTTTAATTAAAACAAAGTTCTGAGTATATTCACAGTGTCTTTGCTATTTATTTAATATTTTTTAAAGGAACAATACGTGCGTGTTACAAAGTGAAGATTTTTAAAAACAACAGAGAGAGGCAATGAAGTATCATGCAGTGTTGCCAATATTTTAAGTATTTTGTTAAATGTTGCAAACACTGCGTGATCATCTTCGTGGCGTCAATACTATTTGTACAAGCGGCGAAGAGAACGCGGCGCGATTTTGAGTTTATTTTGATGCACATCAATGGTGTTTGGTGTTTTATATCAAAGTGACTGTGACAGCACGAGACTTAACGGCATCTTAAAATTAAGTAGCGTTTGAGTATTTGGAATAATTCTTCAGTAAGAGTGCAAAGTATTATAGTACCTAAGTGTATATTCACAGCTCGATAATCTGTTTTAGTATACATCCAAAGGCGGACATAAGGTGCACAAATAAAAAATCATCACAAAAATAAAAATGATTTATGTTTATTTATATTTAACATACAAATAATATTTTCTTCCAAAGGAGATGGTGTCATAGTTCACCCAAAAATCTAAGTGCAATTGAGACGGTCAAACTATGTGCACAATAATTCCCTAGAACTATCTAAATAAACGTACCCAAGTACCAATATCCTAATCCGTGGGATATCGGAGCTATAGGCTGTCAAATTATGCAAATAATTCATTTTTTGACTTCAAAATTTTCACAACTATGATGCCAAAATATTCATTCTGTCGATTGTATTATGTACCAACGATGTATGCCGTGTCCGTCTGTCGTCCTTATTATAAAAAAATACATTGAGGCGATTGAGTGTGTTCAACAGAAATTCCTGCGTGCTGTGCATTTTAGATGCTTCGGATATTATTTGCCATGTCAGGATTTACTTAATAAGTACAATCTCACAACATTTGAAAACAGACGTAAGTACTTGGAAGTCATGAATCTGTATAATATTGTAAGTAATCATTTTGACTGCATTGAGTTAACCAACAAGCTATGCAATGTTGTCCCTGGCTAGAACAGTGTACAAGCGAAAGGTGCGCGCTGGCACACTATTTTCCACGCGTACTTGCAATTCTAACACCGGTTTGCGATCACCTGTTCGCAGAATGATAGATGTCTACAATAGGTCTTTTGAACAAATCGATATCTCTGCATGTTCTCCCAGTAAGTTCAAAAGTATTTTACATAAGGAGCTCTCTTGATTTATGTGATAAATTTGGATAGACAGGATAGTTAAGTTTTGCTTTTAATATTATTATTACTCTAGAGTTTAATTAATTTGATACTGTATTTCGCAGTCAATGTTTTTTTATATTGTTATAGGCTTGCGTTTGGCCGCAACTCACCTGATCTTAAGTGATGATGCGGCGTAAGGTGGAGCACGCTTGCCTAGGATAAACCAGTTCACACGTGCTTTGAAGATACTCTGATTAAATGTATCGGGGAATAGAGAGGCGGCTCTGTATTTATTTGTCTTAACTGTATTATTATTGCAGCTGTTTGTTGTTTCATTGAATAAAAAAAAATGTAATATGTAATGATTTGTTTCATGTTTAATAAAAATTAGTCATAATTCTAGCATAAATAGTTGTTAACTCATTAATAATAAGATTAATAAATAGTTAATAGACTTTACTGGTTGAAAGCGTAAGCAGCGCCAAGCCGGTAGAAATAGGAACTATCGTTATCGGTGACCTCGGTGAGAGGCGAAGTGGCTTGGTGACTGCTGGCATTCTCTCGCGCCATTCTCGATTCAGCCTTCAAGCGAATAGCATTAACTTGTTTAAAGGAGAAAGACTGTAGAAATTGTGAGAAATATAAATATAAATTCTACCCAAGTATTTTATTTATAAAATCTCAGAAGTGACATCGTAAATTCAAGCCTACAAAGTGGTTGGTATATTTGGATGCTTTGATATAATTTTTTATTATTTGGATTTGGATGCTTTGATTTGGATGCTTTGATATATTGCCGTTTAAAGGTGGACATGTATGTGTTTTTCACAATATAATATGAAGTTTTAAGTTAGACAAGTATGTGTCTACAAAATTTTTTTTTTTTGAAGTAATTAGTTGGACATGTATGTGTTTTCAACAGTATTCTATGAAGTTAGTTGGACATGTAGGTGTCTTAAAATATGATAAAATACAAAGTTCATCCCCAGCGCCATCCTGTCCGCGTGCGCCGGCCGGTGGGACTCTACACTGATGGCGCACTGGATAGGCCTTCACGCGAGACCAAGCGCCTAAATATTGTTATTTATTTAATTTTTACTAACTCTAGGCTAAGAATATTGTTACTAACAAATTATGGATGAAAGTCTGCAATAAATTATTATTATTATTTCCATTTATTATTCATCTATACATATAATTTACATTTTTAAATATTAATAAAAAAATTAAAACATTTATAAATATAAAAAATAGTTAAGTAGCCCACCGGTATCGGGAACAGGGTCCAAGCTACCGGCGGTCAGGGCTCCAAAGAGAGAAATCTCCTGACAATGCGGGCCGTGTCCAGAAGTACTGCCTTCTGAATCAAGCCCTTGATCCAGCCGCCTAACGAGAGCCTCCTTAGATGTTGGTCGAGGCTCTTGGCAATTAAGCCATTGGCTGTAACAACTATCGGCACAATGATCGCCGAGTCCACACCCCACATGTCGACAACCTCGCGGGCCAAGTCAAGATACTTTATTTGCTTGTCTTTTTCGGCCTTCACGAGGTTCACATCATGTGGGACTGCTATGTCAATAATCATTGCGCGCCTCTCCAATCGATCCACCACCACTAAATCAGGCTTATTGGCTACAATAGTCCTGTCAGTGATGATGGATCGATCCCAGTACAATGTGATATTGCCGTTTTCAAGAACTGGATCGGGCACATACCTGTAGTATGGTACTTCTGATTCCACGAGGTTGTATTTCAGAGCAAGTTGCTGATGGATAATCCTGGCCACAAGGTTGTGCCTATGCAAATACTCTTCGTTAGCAAGACGAGAACATCCAGAGATAATGTGACGGATTGATTCTCCAGGCCGGTGACATGCCCGACAAATGTCAACCGTGCCATCCCTCACAATAAATCTCCGGTAGTTATTCGTCAAAATAACTTCGTCCATAATTGCACAGACAAAATCTTCGGTTTCTCCAAACAGATCACCGAATCGTAGCCAGAACACAGACGCTAAGAAATCCACATCGGGCCCATGTAGGGCCCGGAAAAAGCTTCCGTGAAGCTCCTTACTCTTCCAAACCTCCTCGCGATCATTAGTCTCAAGCACTACAGGCTTGCACCAGTTCTCTTTAGCCAAGGAGAGCGGGGTGAGGCCCTTGTCCACTGCACCTACATCTCGGTGCATCCCCACGTCGGCTTCTAGAAAATATTCCCTGAGACTGCATATCTCACGGTTGTGGAGGGTCTTAGCATTTAAGAAGCCACGACCTCCACACTTCCGCGGGATATACAGTCTCATCACCGATGATCGTGGGTGATGCATCCGATATGCTGTCAATAATGTGCGGACTCTCCTGTCTAGGGCATCGAGTTCAGTTTGAGTCCATTTGAGTATGCCGAAAGAGTACATCAGAACCGGCATGACCCACCCGTTGAAGGCGCGCACCTTATTTCCGCCTGACAAAAAGCTATTGAATACTTTCTTCAGGCGGCCAAAGAAGCGCTCCTTCAACGATTGCTTCATGTCAGCTGCATTGATGCCCAACGCTTCCGCCATACCCAAATATTTATAGGTCTCAATTGAAGAGAGAGATCTAAGGTTTATGGAATCTGATAGTTGAACTCCCTCAGATTCCATAATCTGCCCTCGCTTTACATGCATGACCGCACATTTCTCCACACCAAATTCCATCCTGATGGCACTACTGAAAGTTTCTGTTACTTTCAGTAGCTCCATCAGTTGTAAACTGTTGGGGGCAAAGAGTTTTAGGTCATCCATGTAAAGAAGGTGAGATATTACCTGACCTCCTCTCTTCAACCGATAGCCTAGACTTGAATTCTCTAGCAGTGTGCTTAGAGGATTCAAGGCTAAGCAGAACCAAAGCGGACTCAAACTGTCGCCCTGAAATATACCTCGCTCAATCCTTATTGGTTCGCTGTTCCTCTGGATATGTCGACATCCTGGATAGCGAAGGACCGTCCTCCACTGCCTCATACACGACATCAGGAAGGAGCGCAGAGTGGCATCTATCTTGTACAACTCCAGCACCCTCATGAGCCATGTATGTGGCACAGAGTCATAGGCCTTCTTGTAATCTATCCAACATGTGGACAGATCCTTTCGGGATCGGCGAACCTGTTGACTTATGGCCATGTCAATCAGGAGCAGCTCCTTATTACCGCGGGACCCATTCCTACATCCATTTTGAGATGGAGACATGATATCGGTAGTGTCTACGTGTCGGTTAATTTTAGCTCTCAAAATGGATGTAAAAACTTTATAGACCGTCGGCAGACATGTGATCGGTCTATAGTTTTTGGGTTCCGCAGTACTACCTGACTTATGGAGCAGGTGGGTTATTCCTGTCGTTAAAAACTGGGGCAACGATCCAGATTCCAAGGCTGACTGGAACCGAGATGCCAAGCAAACGTGCGACCTTCTGAACCATTTTATCCAGAAATTGTGCAGCCCATCCGGCCCTGGGGATTTCCAATTAGGCAATGGACGGACTGCACGAGCTACATCTTGGGGGCTGATAGTTATGGCCCCCATTTCTGGTATCGGGTCGCACGCTCGTTCGACTTCCAGAGTCCAATCACCCTCAGTGTGACTGACAGGCACCGACCAGATGTTGCGCCAAAACAAACACATGGCGTCATCATCCGGCAGACGCGTATCAGTCACACTTGGAATCGGTCGCTCCCAAGTCCTATAAACCCACCTTTCATCGCTTTGGAATGTGCGATTCTAAGTGTATCGTTCTACTCGCCGCTTATACCTTCGAATACGGTTTGCCCATGCATACACCTTCTGCTTCAGGAAGTCGATGCGCTCTGTGACCCAGGACATATAGTCTCGAGGACTGATATCGGTCCCCGAGAATGCCCGCCTCACAAAGCGCATCACTCTTGGGCGAGTATTGCCCTCCCTAAAGCAGATTAATTTGCCGATGAGCACTCTGGCCCCACTAATGCGCCTCTCAATTCTGCACTGCCACGCCGGTACGGCAGGTTTTGATCGTGTAGCTCTGTCATCATTACCAAATTTGACGTGAGCTACACGACATGCCGTAACAGCTGCGCAGTACAGAATCGAATGCGCATCAGTGAGGTCTTCGCAATCATCAAAATTTATTATTATTATTATTATAGTTGAGACCTGTATGTGTTTTCAATTATAATTATGATATTAGATTTTTTTATTTTTTTTATGATATTAGTTGGGCATTGTATGGTGTAGGTATGCGCCTTCAGTAACATTTTAAGATATCTAAAATTAGACAAGTACCTACTACATGCGTGTGTTCAATAATATTTTATGAAGTTTATATTCTAGACATGTAGGTATGTCTTTAATATTATCTTATAAGGTTTATTGTTGGGACTTGTATGTCTTTAATAATAATAATTATGCAACTTAAAAGTTTTAACCTGTATGGGCCTTTAATCATTTTTGAAGAAGTTTACAGCTGACACATGCGTGAGTTTTAAATAATATTTAAGGACACGTAACGTGTCTCGTATGACAATAATAATAAATTGTCACAATCTTGTGTGAACTTATATATTAAGTATATTAAGATAATTTAGAATGATTTAGTAACTTACATAATTTTAGCAACTTTAGGCTATATTAAAAGTTACATTATTCTGGCATTATTGTGGTAATAAAAAGTTAACAACGCGACACAAACTGGACGAGTTCCGACGAAGAGTATGTTCCTAAAAGAAAAAAGGGGCGTTACGTCCGATTTCCGTCGACATCATCGGAGTCTGGGGAAGAAAATGGTCCTGACGGGATTCAGCAAGAAGTCAGTGGTCAGAAATCTACTAATACAACAAACGTTTCCACTCAGAGTTTGACTGTTGAAGATCTTATGAAAATAATTGCTTCGCTGCGAGGTGACTCTAACAAGTTATTAGGCGCTAACCATCAGAACAATGTAGTTCCAGAGTTTGATCCCAATAACAAGTCACAAAATGTAGATAGATGGTTAGGAAAGGTAAATGAATGTTCGACTATCTATGGATGGAACGAAAGGCAGACGATACACTTTTCCTTGCAAAAACTATGTGGCTTAGCCAAAAAGTGGTACGAATCACTTTCCACTCTCACTTATTCCTGGGAAGAGTGGCAGATTAAGTTGCGAAAGTCATTTCCAAGCGAGGAAAATTATGGCATTATTTTACAGGAAATGTTGAATAGGCGCTGTCGTCAAGGCGAAAATGTTAGGGAATACTTTTATGAAAACTGTCGTTGATAACACGTTGCGAAATAATAGGGCGTAAGGCTGTGGATTGTGTAGTCCATGGCATTAATGAAACATCGATAAGGAATGGAGCCCAAGCACTGCAGTGTACAGAGCCTGTAGATCTATTAGCTTATTTAGTATCTCAACAATCCAAAGATCAGATAGGGTTCTAAACTTCTAGTCATCTAAGAAAGAAAGACCATCCTAATGCATATGGAAGTAACGCATCTAATGCGACTAGAGGTACTGATGCTAACGATTCAGACCGTAGAGTAGGTCCAATTTCTCTACAATTGCCAAGAGAGAGGTCACACTTTCTATAAGTGCCCTAAGCCTGTGATTAAATGTCAAAAATGTGGCAGGATAGGTCACGACCTTAGTAATTGCACGAAGAAACCCTTATTAAGCTATGAACCAAAGCAGATAACCCCAGTTAGGAAAACTTTAAAGATATCTTCAGCGGTACCGTACATTATACAGCCTAATATTGAAGAATCAAATCAAAAATTCTATAAGATCATTTATGTTGATGATACATCATTGCAGGCATATGTTGATTTTGGTAGTGACTGCACATTAATCCGATTCTCGGATGCCAAGAAACTTGGTGTAATTGAAGATAGAAATAACTTGCCAACAGTACGCGGTTTTGGCAATACGGCCATTAGACCTTTGTTCAAAACCCTGATCAACGCAAAATTAGACGATATAGAAGCTCGTTTAGAAGTTTTAGTTGTGAACGACGAATATTTACATACGCCTGTGCTTGTTGGGCGAAATTTTACCGAGCTACCTAATGTTATGGTATTGAAGGATAAGGGAAACCCTATACTTTTACAATAGTCCTACTTTAGCGACGAATGGTGTGACAACAGACAAAATTGACCTATTCGTAGTCAATAGAACAGTGATAAACAAAGGGGGATTTATAGAGGTCAGTTCAAGAGAAAATAAGACAAATTACGTTTATTTAGAAGGTGATACTAGATTAAATCCAAACCAAGAGTACAGATTACACAGTGGCTGTTATAGGCTACATAAAGGAAGGGGGTTTATTGTTGTTACAGCACTGACCAGTACTCCTATAGTTTTCGATGAAAATGTTTTGATTGCTAGAACTAAACCCATAACTGAAAGCCAAACCCTTCAAATCAATTCGGAAGGTGCTACAAGTTTCCTACCATTAAACAAAGATGACATTAAGATAGGATCACAATTAGATGTGAAATATGTTACAAAACTGTATGAACTTTTACAAAAATATAGGTAATGCTTTGCTACAAGCCTTAGTGAGTTAGGGAGCACACAAAAAGCTGAAATGAGCATTGAATTAAACGACGACAAACCAGTAGTATATAGGCCTTATCGTATGTCGTTTTATGAACGTGGCAAAGTCAGGGAAATTGTAGATGAATTGATTGATAATGATATTGTACAGGAGTCTGAGTCTAATTATGCTAGTCCAGTGTTATTAACCTCTCGTATGCCGGAACGTAGATCTACGCGAGACATAATAGGTTTTTAATTGTGTCTGTAATTACGGCATACGAAAGGTTAATAAAAAAGAAAACAGGTGATCATATACTTTGTATTGATTTCAGGGTATTCAATAATAAAACTGTAAAAGATAAGTACCCGCTTCCACTGATAGACGATCAAATCTCAAATTTGAGTGGTAATAAGTTCTTCATAACTTTAGATCTTGCATCGGGATACTATCAAATACCGATGGCGCAAGAGAGTCGTCATCTGACTGCGTTTGTTACACCAGACGGCTATTACGAATTTAAACGTATGCCGTTCGGTTTGGCAAATGCACCAGCAATTTATTAAAAGATGATAAATATAGTTCTTGGATCGCGTAGGTTCACGTCAGCTTTGGCCTATATGGACGATCTTCTTATACCATCGGAATCGGTAGAAGAAGGGTTCGCATTTAGAAGAGGTGCTTAAATTGTTGAGAGATGCGGGACTTACTCTTAAATTGTCTAAGTGCAGGTTTTTTGACACTCAGCTAGAGTATTTAGGCTACGAAATATCTGCTGAAGGTGTCAAACCAGGTTACCTATCATAAGGTCGAAAAATATTTGACCGAATTTCATTTCAACTAAAACTTTTCAACTTTTCTCGTTTCGTATTTTTTACTTCATCGAAGTCACGTCTGCCACTGTATCAGTTGACCTATTATCAATTCGCTTTTTGTCGTTACTCCGACGTTTCATTTGGTCGAAAAACTTTTTACCGAAGTTACACTTAGCCAAGATACCATTTGTTCAAACATTCGTTCACTGTTTTAATTACCATATTTCACCAAACGCCTAGAAGTAAATATGTCTGATATTGAGTCAATGATAACCGGTACTCCACCAGAAAAAAAATAAGTCTAAATAACTTTTGAAAATTAAAGACAATTTGGGTGAAATTAAATATTAGAAAGAGCTTTCAAAACTTTTATTTTTTATTTATTACACTAGCGTTATAGAGAACTAATTTCAGATTAGTTTCCTACTATTTTGTTTCATTACTTATTTAAATGTTATGGCACTTAATAGAACAGGTGGTTGCAGTAAGATATTTTCCACTTCTCTCCAAATCAATCAGGAGACAAAACAGAACTAGGTCAATAGGCACAAAGGGATGTTTACAACTGGGAGAAACCCAGTTGCTAAGCACCACGGATTATATTGACATAATTAATGGGCCCTAAAAAGTGAGCTGTTACATTAAATTTGATTCCAATAATAGGTATGGCAAAATCGCTTGAACGCACGGAAATTAGTTCTAGTTTCCACAAGGTCCGCATAATAAACTGCTCCGAATGTAGCCTGTACACTATCCAACATAATATTGCGTTCTTTCTGGCAAAAAGTACACTCCCATAAGATATGATGTGCAGATTGGTAGCATTCACAGTCAGATGTAGAACATTGACACAAAGGCGAAGCAACAAGCTTGAAAGAAAATAATTTACTTTTAAAGTTGCCATGACCTGTTAGAAATTGGGCAACACAGTGGTCCACCTCCAGCCATGTCCTGACCAGCCGCTCACGAACGGATGGAAAGAACTGATGAAGGTGACGGCCCTTGCTAGAATCATCCCACCTACACTGCCACTCGGATAAAAGTTCCTCCCAGACGTCAGTCTGTGGTTTAAATAATCTAGAGATCTTAGCGCGGTCACGTTGAGTTAAAAACTTTGCGTCCATGGTCTCTCGCGCGGAATAGTACATTGCAGCACGTCGTTGCACCTCAAGATCGACTGGAAGCACGCCTGCTAGAACCGGAAGGGCTTCAGTATTAACGGTCCTATATGCTTTACATAAAAATATTAAAGCTAAACGTTGACTTTAAAGCAATTTACGTCGTACCGCCCCTATGGTGCCCCTATCAGCCCAAACAGGTGCTCCGTAGCACGGTACATACATCCCAAATACGAGTAGGTAGCCCCATAAATCGTGTTTAAAGTTAAATATGATAGACCCCAAGTGGCTTTAGATATACTCGTCAAGGCATAAAAGTTCTTTTTAGCTTTTTCACCAACTGTTTTTATGTGGTCAATAAATGAAAAGTTTATCTCTAAGACCAGACCAAGGCAGCACACTGATTGTTTTCTTTTAACGGGAACGTTATTAAATTTAATACTAGGCCATGATTTAAGATTACCTTTTAAAATAAGTTGACAGGTTTTGTGAGGTACAAAGGTTAGACGGTTTCGGTCGCCCCACTAAGATATTAAACGAAGGCATGTGTCAGCCAAATTCTCAAGCTCAGCCCGGGTACTTGCCTGAATAAGCAGAAGGCCATCGTCTGCGTAACCGATTAATGAACAGCAGCAAGGAAGTGGAATCGCAAGCAAATCATCAAAACCTACATTCCATAAATATGGACTGATAACTGAACCTAGAGGACATCCCATGGTTAGAGCCTTAGACATAGAATGATGTCCAAGTTTGAGCTTCGCGGAGCCGTTTAAAAAGTACGAGTAAATAGGAGTATAGATGTTATTGTAACAACCATGGGTTTTCATCTTAAGTCGTAGCATAGGCCACCATGCGTTATCAAAAGCTCCTGAGATATCGAGAAAGATCCCAATGACGTACAATTTTCCTAACAGATAGTGCCGTGTCGACGGTAGATTTCCCTTTGGTGAAACCGAATTGATTATTATGAAATTTTGGTCCATCCGGTAGCAAACGTGGAACGATAAGGCGCTCCAGGAGTTTTCCCAAAGATGGTAGTAGTGTTATGGGCCGGTACGACTTCGGATCATCCGGGGGCTTGGCGCCACTCTTTGGGATAATTCGTATAAAGCCACGTCGCCATATACGAGTAAAAATACCTTCCACAATGCACCGGTTATAAACAGTTAAGACCGCGTCACCCGCTGTTTTACACGCTTCTATAATCATTCTATTAGATATTTTATCTTCACCTGATGATTTGTTGACTGGTAGTCTCTTGACAACGTTTATGAACTCGTCAGAGGATGGTAGGTCTGACGCTGGTGATTCAGGTGGCACCGAAGCCCACGCTCTGATCTATTGGTGGTTTAGCGATTCTAGGCGGTAGTTAGGAGGATCTTGATTGACTCTTGGAGATATCAGAAGGTTGAAGAAAATACTCGTTGATAGTGTAGAAGTAATAATAAAGTGATATATTTATTTACAAAATAGTGCGTCTTATATAGTATTTACATTATGTTTGCTTAACCAATAAAAAACTGTACATTAATTTTAACAACAAATTTACAAAAGTATAACCAATAGAAACAAAGTAATTACAACCAATCACATCACACTGCACTGTTGCCACGTGAATTCCGCGTGGGGGCGCGTGTGTGTTTCCCGCGCTCGCGCGCCGCGCTGCCGAATGCATAAATATAAGTGCGCGGTCGTCGCGCGCTTCCATTTCGACGCAGCCGCCGTTGCGTGAATATCTGCGTGTGATTGTTTGGGCGCGGCGATAGGAAGACGCCGCGACTCGAAGCTTTCTTCTCGTTTCTTCGCAGTTTGTCAAAAAACATAACAACAGTTCTTTTCAGAACTATTCTCTGTTTCTTTTACGAGAAATGTCAAACGTTATAGTTCTTCTCAGAGCTGGTTGCTTCAATGTTTCTTTATGCAGAAATGTCACTCAAACGTTATGTGCTGTGATGCATGGTGGCTACAGTACTCCCCTTCAAGCGAAGCGTACCGGAAGCTTGACGACGCGGCCTGAACGTGTTGTGTTCTTGACAGCGGGCTGTGACGTCACGCTGTCCGTAGGTACTTGTTGCTTGACTGGTGTGGTACTGGCTTGGGTTTGCTTGGTATTGGTAATATGGTTTTGAGGTAAGGTATTGGTGATGGTAATCTGGTTTTGAGGTAAGGTTTTGGTGATGGTAATCTTGGTTGGAGGTAAGGTATCGGTATGCTCAGCTATGACGTATGCAGGCTTCAGTCGATCGATTGATATGTTGGCTTGCCGATTAGGTAACTGTATGGTATATACCTTTTCTGTTCGGTTAATAACACGATATGGGCCTTCATACGGAGCTTGGAGTGGTTTCTTGACTGCATCAGTTCTGATAAACACGTGACTGCACTTGAGTAACTCTTGATGCACGAATACGCGTTTATTGTTGCTATGATGCTCGGTGACTGATTGCGGTTTGTTTGCTTGAATGATGCTACGCAATTTATCGACGTAAGTATAGTCCATTGTAGGTGTGTGTGTACTCGTAAAGAAATCACCAGGTAAACGTAGGTTATAACCGTACGTAAGTTCGGCGGCGCTCACACCGGTGTCGGTGCGCAGAGCGGCTCGTAATCCGAGTAGCACTGTAGGGAGTTCGTTGACCCATGAACTTGTGTCGGAGAGTTTCGCGCGTAAAGATGTTTTGAGCGAACGATGCCAACGTTCGACCATTCCGTTGCTCTGAGGATGATAAGGTGTGGTGCGATTTTTCTTGATACCCATTTGTTTCATTAGGTTTTGGAACAGCTGACTCTCAAACTGACGACCTTGGTCGCTTGTTAGTGTAGCCGGGCAACCAAATCTTGATATCCAGTGTTGATAGACGATATCGGCGATTCGATCAGCTGTTATTTCATCTGTAGGTATTGCTTCGGGCCACTTCGTTAGTCGGTCGATCATTGTTACTAGGTAGCGATAACCTTGAGCTGTTGTAGATAATGGCCCGACCACATCGACATGGAGATTTTGAAAACGATCACATGGTGGGAAAGATGAGATGTTTGAGAATGTGTGACGTTGTATCTTGCTTTTCTGACATTGTATACAGGTTCGAGTCCAACGGCTGATGTCTGCGTTCATTGATGGCCAAAAGAATTTTTGTGTGACGAGTTTACGAGTCGTGCGCGTACCAGGGTGACTGATATTGTGCACGCTGTTGAAAACTTCTTGTCTATGTTCTTCTGGTATATACGGGCGTATATAAGGTGTAGATGTTTCGCAGAATAACTCGATGTCAGTGTTAGGTATTATTATTTTCTTGAGATCGATGTTGTTTTCTTGTAATAATTTTTCAATGTTGCTATCCTTTTCTTGCGCGGTAGCTATGTCCTTGAAGTTTATTGAAGATGGGCAAGATATTGTTTCGATGCGGCTGAGTGTGTCGGCGACGATGTTTTGTTTACCGCTGACGTGACGTATGTCCGTGGTAAATTCGCTGATAAACAAAAGTTGTCTCGTTCGTCTTGGTATTTCTGTGTTTGATTGGGCTTTTGACATTACGAATGTTAATGGTTTGTGATCCGTAAATATAATAAGGTGGCGTCCTTCAAATGTTTTACGAAAGTGTTTCACTGCCATGTAGATAGCGAGTAATTCTCGATCGTATGTAGAATACTTCTTTTGCGCGTCGGTGAATTTCTTGGAATAATATCCGAGCGGTTGCCATGTGTCGTTTAGGTATTGTTGTAGAACGGCACCAGCTGAGTTGTCGGATGCGTCACAGAATAAGGCAAGGGTTGCATGATGTGATGGGTGAGCGAGTAAAGCTGCTTTTATGATGCTGGCTTTACAATGCTGGAATGCTTGCGTTGCCTCATCGGTCCAGGTGATCGGAGTTTTGTCTCGCTTCTTTACGTTGTGTAGGTATGAATTAAGTGGAGCTTGTAGTACTGCGGCGTTAGGTATATGATCACGGTAGAAATTGATCATTCCGAGAAATCTTCGTAGTTCTTCGATTGTAGTCGGCTGAGGGAAATCGGTGATTGCTTGGATTTTATGTTGCGGTGGTTTTATTCCTTCTTCCGATACGGTGTAACCAAGGAACTGGACTTCTGGTTTGCCTAGGTTACATTTGGTGGGGTTGATGGTGATACCGTTTTCTTCTAATCGCTTCAGTACTATATGGAGATGTTTTCTGTGTTGGTCTTCGTTTTCTGATGCCAATAACAAATCGTCGATGAAAGGGAAAACGAAATCTAATCCTCGTAGAACTTCATGGATATAACGTTGAAACGTTTGTCCCGCGTTTTTCAAACCTGGGCACATACGTGGGAATTCAAATAATCCCATTGGAGTTATAATGGCTGTCTTCTGGATGTCTTCTTCTCTTACGCTCAGTTGTTGGTAGGCGCGGTTGAGATCAATTGTTGAGAAGATAGTTTTTCCTGATAGGTGATGAGTGAAATCTTTGATGCGTGGAACAGGATAGCGATCTGGTATAGTGATGGAATTGAGTCGGCGATAGTCACCACAAACTCTAATATCGCCATTCTTCTTGGGAACGATGTGTAGAGGTGATGACCATGGGCTCTTGCTAGGTCTGCATAATCCTTGTTCGATCATATTTTCGAATTCTTTCTTCACTATTTCGAAACGGTGTGGTGGGATCGGTCGAGCTCGGCTGTGTATCGGTGGTCCTGTTGTTTCGATGTAATGTTGCACGTTGATATCGGAGCTTAGTTGCATCGATGTTAGTCTTGTTATGCCGGGATATTGTGCTAATATGTCGTGGTATGACTGCGTGATGTCTATGCTGCGTACAGTAGGTACGTCCGATAGTCGTATCGGGGCGTTGACCTTTAGGCTAGTCACACCGTCGATTAATCTTCGGTTTTTCAGATCGACGATAAGTTGGTGATGATTGAGGAAATCGGCTCCCAGTATGGGTTTGGTGACGTCAGCTACGATGAATTTCCACAAGTACGGTCGACGAAGATTTAAATCGAGTGTTAATGTTTTCTCGCCATACGTAGCTATAGTTGTGTTGTTCGCTGCGTATAGCTGGAAAGGTAGCGGTTTAGGTATTTGTCCCTTTGTTCTCGGTAGCACGGATATGTTTGCTCCAGTGTCGACTAGGAATGATAACTTCGAGTTCCTGTCAGTGACGTATAGGCGGTGGGACTTTTCTTGAACGCCGGTGTCCGCCATTGCCAACGTTCCGTCTAGTTTTCCGAGTTCTGTTTCTTGAATGAGCAAGGCGATGTACAGCGCCTAGCTTCTTCTTTGAAACGTCGGTGATAGTAACAGAATGGTGATGGCGATGCTTCTCGACTGCTGGATGCTCTCGGTCGTGACGTGCTGCGGTGACGAGATGAGTGACGTCTGTGGCGATAGTTGTTGTTATATCGACTTGATTTTAACTCAGCTATTTCTAGTGATAATTTTCTTATTTCGCTAATAAGGTACTGCGTATCAGCGTGTGGTGCGGATGGTGGTGGTGGTGGTGTTGTCTGCACGACTGCGACTTCTGTTGCTGCTGTCTGCTCCATTATCTTGTCAGCGAGTAGAGCGAGTTCATCGAGTGCTGTCTTGGTGCTGAATGTTTCGCTGACGGCGAGGACTGAACGGACGTGTGATGGAAGATGGTTGGTCCACATGAGTCGCAGAGTGGATTCCGGTATCTTGTCTGTAGCAAGGTTTCGCATGCGCCGGAGTAGTTGTGTCGGCCTCTGGTCTCCGAGTTCCATCTCGGACAGCAGTTTCTGAAACTGGCGGCTGTCGGACTCTTCGTAGGCTGATATGAGTCTTTCCTTGATGGCCTTGTATTGATCCGTCTCTGGTGGGTTGTAAAGTAGGTCCATGATCTGCTCGATGTCTTGTCGCTCGAGCTGTGCAATGACCATCTGAGCAAGCTGGCCTTCTCCTTTCTTGAGGTCGTGAGTTGCTGCTTCGAAGCTGATGAACCAGAGTCGTGGTCGATCGCGCCAGAAAGGTGGGATGCGCATGGTGAGGGATATGCCGGCCGCTTCCGCCTTCGGGCTTGAGTGCGATGTTGAGCTTGATTGTTCTGTTGAGCAGGGATTCGACATCTTGATGTTGAGGCGATCTTCAATTTCTTCACTGTGTTCTGCACGGGGTAACCACTTTGAGGATCACGTCGGGGTCACCACTTTAGCGATTCTAGGCGGTAGTTAGGAGGATCTTGATTGACTCTTGGAGATATCAGAAGGTTGAAGAAAATACTCGTTGATAGTGTAGAAGTAATAATAAAGTGATATATTTATTTACAAAATAGTGCGTCTTATATAGTATTTACATTATGTTTGCTTAACCAATAAAAAACTGTACATTAATTTTAACAACAAATTTACAAAAGTATAACCAATAGAAACAAAGTAATTACAACCAATCACATCACACTGCACTGTTGCCACGTGAATTCCGCGAGGGGGCGCGTGTGTGTTTCCCGCGCTCGCGCGCCGCGCTGCCGAATGCATAAATATAAGTGCGCGGTCGTCGCGCGCTTCCATTTCGGCGCAGCCGCCGTTGCGTGAATATCTGCGTGTGATTGTTTGGGCGCGGCGATAGGAAGACGCCGCGACTCGAAGCTTTCTTCTCGTTTCTTCGCAGTTTGTCAAAAAACATAACAACAGTTCTTTTCAGAACTATTCTCTGTTTCTTTTACGAGAAATGTCAAACGTTATAGTTCTTCTCAGAGCTGGTTGCTTCAATGTTTCTTTATGCAGAAATGTCACTCAAACGTTATGTGCTGTGATGCATGGTGGCTACAGTGGTATTCGTTGTCGTTAATAGTTGAAACATCGGGTATCAGAGTATTAAGCAGAACTTCCGTTGTTTCTTCGATACCGGTGGTATGTTTATTATTTACTTTAATGTTTTGGACATACGCAACGTCGACTGATCTATGAGCCTTAAACTCGTGATATAAAGGAGACCACGGACTTTCTTTATCTAGTTTTACAACAATTTTACGCAGTAAATTACCCTTAGATTTTTCCACCGATGCTTTGTGGCGTGACTTGGCAACTCTAAACGTATTTAATGCAAAAGTCAGCAGGTCCCCGGTAACCTTACGTTGGTACCTTAATTTATTATGCATATAGGAACAACGAATAAATTAAAATAATAATAAAATCTTTATTTCAAGAAAATACTCATATAGGGTTGGTAACAAAATTCCTAGAACTAAGTGTTACTAAGTAATCCTACAGAACGGTACATGTATATAGCAGTGAACTACATATATATGGACAGTCCACTCTGTCAGCTATCATATTCAGAACCCTTTGCGAACAATGATATCTTGAACAGATTTGTTTAAAAATTGTTCCGAATAAGTAATTGGTTTTTCAATGAATATTGTTGTATTACCGACGCTACATCTAATAATGCTTACTTATATTTACTGAATAAAACTTTTTGATATCTGAACAATAGATATATTTTTTATCTTTTTACTAAAACAGTTATTGTATTTATTCAAATCAGTGATGTAATGGGGAGTGGCAATAACCTTTACATAGAGCTTGGCGAGTCTAGAGGTCATCATTTTTATAATCAGTTAAGGGATTTTCTCAATTCACAATCTTTCTTCAGGGAATGACATAGTTTTTATTTAAACAACTTTCGTGGTATTTCTTTTTCTACAAATATTAATGAATAAACCGTAACAGGTTATTGTCAAAGTCTCGTTAGACTCGTGATTGTCTTTGGGATCGGCTTCAGTCGAATTCGAACCCATCCATCCCATCCATTCATCCCATCCACTCCATCGTTTGTTTGGCGCCTCGTATATCCGTCTGAGTATTGCTCGTTTTGTTACATTGGTAATAGCAACTGCTGAGGAATTCAAGTTTACAGGGTACTGTAGCAACAGTAGGCAGGCAATGACTGAAACAGAAGATACAGTATAAAAAATAATAGTTTAAAAAAACTAAAAACACGCTTTTTATAGAAAACCAAACTAAAAAATTGAAAATAAATTTTAATAAATTATTTTATTAAAAAAAAAAGCGTGGGGGGCTTTTTAAGATATTATCAAAATGATAATCACTATACTCATATCTGCCAATAAAATATTTATAACTATTGACACCATGCACCCACGCTTTTTTTTAAATAAAATAATTTTTAAAATTTATTTTCTATTTTTTAGTTTGGTTTTCTATAAAAAGCGTGTTTTTAGTTTTTTTAAACTATTATTTATTTTTTACTTTTTAGTTTGGTTATATCTATATCTATAAATATTATGTACGGTCACCAAAAGAGATAAGTATCCATGTCGCCGGGAATAGTTGAAGTTTACGTAGAAACCGATGGGTGTTTATGAATAAAATAATGTACAATTAATAGAGAATAAACAGTTTAATGATTTAATTAAACTTCATTTGAAAGCCTCGATTGGTTTCTAAGTAAACTTCAACTATTCCCGGCGACATGGATACTTATCTCTTTTGCTGACTGTACATTTATTCTACCAGGGGCGCTTGTGCAGTACCTTCCTAGTATATAATAGCTGTTTTTTCGGCAACAAATTTTGAACGACTAATGTTTTTTTTTTTTTAATAATTTTATCAAATTAGTGTTTTGTCATCGGTCCTCGATAAATCTACAAAGTTTGAACGAAATCTGGCCGTTTAAAGTGGGTCAAAATCGCGCCCAAAGAAGTCGGTTACAAGCAATTTTTTTTTTTTTTGTTTTTTTTTTTAATCATTTTATCAAATTAGTGTATTGTCATCGGTCCTCGATAAATCTACAAGGTTTGAACGAAATCTGGCCGTTTAAAGTGGGTCAAAATCGCGCCCAAAGAAGTCGGTTACAAACAAACATACAAACATACAGGTGAAGCTAATAAAAAGCTGGTAAAAAGAGTGTTTTGACAGTAAGCGTATGCTCATAGTGGATGTTGGCGTCGTTTTGACGTCTAGCAGGCATACGCTGTGCTAGCATCGAGTAAATGTCACGTAAACACTGCGTGTTTAATTAAAACAAAAGTTCTGAGTATGTTCACAATTTATTTAATATTTTTAAAAGGAACAATACATGCGCGTTACAAAGTGAAGATTTTTGAAAATGGAAGAGAGAGGCAATGAAGTATTAGGTGTGCAGTGTTGCCAATATTTTAAGTATTTTGTTAAATGTTGCAAACACTGCGTGCTCATCTTCTTGGCGTCAATAATATTTGTACAAGCGGCGAAGAGAACGCGGCGCGAGTTCGTGTTTGTTTTGATGCACATCCTATGGTGCGCCGGGTGCGGAACAGCCCCAACAATATTCAGCGCTATACCTGTTGTGAGCAGGCTGGATGGGTTGTATGTAAATTGCTGCAAGCTTTTTACCTCAGTACTGAGGTTGTAGCAGGGATTCACATAGCAAGTACCTATTTATTGATGTTAAAATAGTGTTCAAGGATAATAACTTAACAGTCGTTAAGAATCTAATTTTAGTCTACCTACCACTATAGGCAACCATCCCCGGTCTCCCTACATGAGTAATGGAAAAACACTCAAATGCTACTCAACGTTAAGATGCCGTTAAGTCTCGTTCCGTCTCTATCACTTTATATCAAAGTGACTGTGACAGCACGAGACTTAACGGCATCTTAAAATTAAGTAGCGTTTGAGTACCTATTTGGAATAATTCTTCAGTAAGAGTGCAAAGTATTATAGTACCTAAGTGTATATTCACAGCTCGATAGTCTGTTTTAGTATACATCCAAAGGCGGACTTAAGGTGCACAAATTAAAAATCATCACAAAAATAAAAATTATTTATGTTTATTTATACATATTTAACATACAAATAATATTTTCTTCCAAAGGAGATGGTGTCATAGTTCACCCAAAAATCTAAGTGCAATCGATACGGTCAAACTGTGTGCACAATAATTCCCTAGAACTATCTAAATAAACGTACCCAAGTAGCAATATCCTAATCCGTGGGATATTGGAACTATAGGCTGTCAAATTATGCAAAGAATTCATTTTTTGACTTGAAATTTTCACAACTATGATGCCAAAATATTAATTCTGTCGATTGTATTATGTACCAACGATGTATGCCGTGTCCGTCTGTCGTCCTTATTCCTTATATCCTTATTCTCGGTCTCCCTTACTGTATGTCTACTAGAAGTCAAATAATATTCCTTTTAAATTAGCACAGGTCACTTAATTGGGTTACAAAATTTTTAAACTTAAAGTACTGAAAAATTAAAGAAACTTACGTGAAAACAAATGTATACTTCTCATGTTATTATGTGTGGTTTAGTACTATTTGCGTGACTTACAAGTGGGAGTATTTATAGATCAACTTGGTGTTATCGGTAATCAGAATTGATTGCTTAAATGATGAGTTAATTAAAAATCAGTGTTTTTTAATCCGTTGATAAGTCAAAACAAATGATGGTACAAGTAGAAAGACCAAATCGAATGCACGACTAAGAGCCATGTGTCTTGTACGAGTTATTAATTAAACCAGTAGAATCTATTTTTTTTACACTTAAATTTAAACCTACAGAGACTAAAATAGCGTCGCCTAGTGACAATGATGGAATACCGAACTATGCCATATAAATTGACTTGTGACCGTTAACGCGATTAAAACAGTTTAACACTCATAGTTTAACACTCTGTTGTGTAAGTACTTACTTACATTACTGTGTCGTGTCGTGACTCTTTCTGGCGCAGAGTTATCCAGGTAATACTCGTAGCGATACGATGATCTCTTGAACAGATTTGTTTAATTGGAGTTTCGAATAAGTAATTTGTGCTTCAATGATTGATGAATTTTTAGATTACCGACGCTACGTCTAATAATGTTTACTAAATTAAACTTTTTAATATCTTAACAATATTATTTCACTAATACTGTTAATGGATTTTATCAAATCAGTGGTGTGACGGGGAGTGGTAACAAGCGAAACACAGAGCTTGGCGAGTCCAGAGATTTTTTATTTCAAAATCGTTTAAGGAATTTGATCAATCACTACCTTCTTTTAAGGAATGACTAGTTGTTATTTAATCAACTTCCGTGATATTTTCTTTTACCAACAAATAAGGAAAATACCGTTCATACATTTGTTAATTTTGTCATACTCATACTTGTGTCGAGGATCGATCAGCTTAGTGAAATTACAATTTAAGTCAAAGAACCATCGTCTGTTTGGCGCCTCGTATATCCGTTTGAGTATTGGTCCTTTTGTCACATTGTTACTAGCAACTTTTGAGGAGTTCACGTTTTTGGGGTACTGCAACAGTAGACAGACAATGACTGAAATAGAAGATATAATGTAAGAGTACCTATTTTGACAATAAGCGTATTATTATACGAGAGTTCGGAACTAAACTAAAGCCGAAATTCAGGAATTTATACAATTTCACGTAATCTAGGCAATGGAATTGAAGAGTTTTCGGGTTTAACATTTTCGTCAAAGTTATTTACGTTGTCATCGGTATGGGTCGTCGGTTTAATACAAGAGATATAGAACTTAGATCTATGCTTGGAAATAATCATACATAACTTAAACACTATAAAGGTAATTACTATTATTAAAATACACACGGTTAATATAATATAGAGTAATGTGTCCCGTATTTTACTAGAATAGGTTCTTCATTGATAATTTGGTTTATATCAGAAAATATCTTATCATTTTGTTTGTTTATAATTAAGTAATCTTATCTTATGTTATAGTGGATGTAGACGTCGATTTGACGTCTAGCAGGCATACGCTGCGCTAGCATCGTGTAATTGTCAAGTAGACACAACGTGAGCTTGGCATCTACGTGAAGTCAATACCACCATCACCACCTGTGAGACCGCAGCCGTCGCCAGCAACGCTGCCTTCCTGTACGACATCCCCTGGGCCGTGACCAGCGTGTCGTCAGCGTAACAGGTCAAGTCTACGCCAAGCTGGAGCTCGCCTGTCAGCACCCAGTCGTACCCAATGTTCCACAGGGGCGGTCCTAAGATAGAACCTTTCGGAACACCGCACGACATGCGGTGCTGGTGTCCGCCATCACGTCTCACGTAGGTGACATACCTCTCCGACAGATAAGCCCCAACGCTGCGGCGGAGGTAGGAAGGCACTCGATGATACCGGAGAGCCTCTCGTATACAACTCCAGGGCAGGGTGTTGAAGGCGTTAGAGATGTCCAAGGACAGCGCCAACATCAGCCCACCCCGGGATACCGCTTTCGCCGCCAGGACTCTCACCCGCGATACAGCGTGTATAGTGAAGCGCCCATGCCGATAACCATACTGGCTCTCGTCCAGGTACGGCTCCTCTTCGCACAAGTGGCCAAAGAAGCGAGATACAGAGGTTAACTGATCTATTAGCCTCAAACTCGTGATATAAAGGAGACGACGGAACTTCTTTATTTATTTTTCCTAAAATTTTGCGTGGTAAATTACCCTTAGATTTCTCCACCGATGACGATTAATTTTAGTATGACTTTGCAACTATAAACATATTTAAAGCAATAGTTAGCAGGTTTCCGACAACTTTGTGTTTTTTTTATATGTTGGAATCAGGTTGTTTTTCAGCATAAGCTGTCTACGCGCCCTTTGATAAATTGTATGCGTCCGGTAGGACACGCCACTTATTGAAACGTACATCTTATTAATATTACTTTTTATATTTTTAAATGTTTTTATTTTTTAGTAATATTTTAAAATATAATTTATTATGCATTTTTTTTGGGACAAGCCTGCCACACTATTCCCTAACCACTGTAACTCCTGTAAGCCAGAATCGACAGTAGCGACCACCAGAAAAGCGCCAGAACAATGAAGCTCGACGAGTCCCATAGAAACAATTCAACTGTCTTGAAATTAATCAGAAAAGAACAGCGGAAGAGTAAGAAAAACATATTTTCCACTTCTCTCCAAATCAATCAGGAGACAGAACAGAACTAGGTCAATAGGCACAAAGGGACGTTTACAACTGGGAGAAACCCAGTTGCTAAGCACCACGGATTATAATTGACATAATTAATGGGCCCTAAAAAGTGAGCTGTTACATTAAATTTGATTCCAATAATAGGTATGGCAAAATCGCTTGAACGCACGGAAATTAGTTCTAGTTTCCACAAGGTCCGCATAATAAACTGCTCCGAATGTAGCCTGTACACTATCCAACATAATATTGCGTTCTTTCTGGCAAAAATTACACTCCCATAAGATATGATGTGCAGATTGTTCGTATTCACAGTCAGATGTAGAACATTGACACAAAGGCGAAGCAGCAAGCTTGAAAGAAAATAATTTACTTTTAAAGTTGCCATGACCTGTTAGAAATTGGGCAACACAGTGGTCCACCTCCAGCCATGTCCTGGCCAGCCGCTCACGAACGGATGGAAAGAACTGATGAAGGTGACGGCCCTTGCTAGAATCCTCCCACCTACACTGTCACTCGGATAAAAGTTCTTCCCAGACGTCAGTCTGTGGTTTAAAAAATCTAGAGATCTTAACGCGGTCACGTTGAGTTAAAAAGTTTGCGTCCATGGTCTCTCGCGCGGAATAGTACATTGCAGCACGTCGTTGCACCTCAAGATCGACTGGAAGCACGCCTGCTAGAACCGGAAGGGCTTCAGTATTAACGGTCCTATATGCTTTACATAAAAATATGAAAGCTAAACGTTGACTTTAAAGCAATTTACGTCGTACCGCCCTATGGTGGCCCTATCAGCCCAAACAGGTGCTCCGTAGCACGGTACATACATCAAATACGAGTAGGTAGCCCCATAAATAGTTTTTAAAGTTAAAAATGATAGACCCCAAGTGGCTTTAGATATACTCGTCAAGGCATAAAAGTTCTTTTTAGCTTTTTCACCAACTGTTTTTATGTGGTCAATAAAAGAAAAGTTTATCTCTAAGACCAGACCAAGGTAGCACACAGATTGTTTTCTTTTAACGGGAACGTTGTTAAATTTAATACTAGGCCATGATTTAAGATTACCTTTTAAAATAAGTTGATAGGTTTTGTGAGGTGCAAAGGTTAGACGGTTTCGGTCGCCTCACTGAGATATTAAACGAAGGCATGTGTCAGCCAAATTCTCAAGCTCAGCCCGGGTACTTGCCTGAATAAGCAGAAGGCCATCGTCCGCGTAACCGGTTAATGAACAGCCGCAACGAAGTGGAATCGCAAGCAAATCATCAAAACCTACATTCCATAAATATGGACTGATAACTGAATCTTGAGGACATCCCATGGTTAGAGCCTTAGACATAGAATGATGTCTAAGTTTGAGCTTCGCGGAGCCGTTTAAAAAGTACGAGTAAATAGGAGTATAGATGTTATTGTAACAACCATGGGTTTTCATCTTAAGTCGTAGCATAGGCCACCATGCGTTATCAAAAGCTCCTGAGATATCGAGAAAGATCCCAATGACGTACAATTTTCCTAACAGATAGTGCCGTGTCGACGGTAGGTGAAACCGAATTGATTATTATGAAATTTTGGTCCATCCGGTAGCAAACGTGGAACGATAAGGCGCTCCAGGAGTTTTCCCAAAGATGGTAGTAGTGTTATGGGCCGGTACGACTTCGGGTCATCCGGGGGCTTGGCGCCACTCTTTGGGATAATTAGTGTAAAGCCACGTCGTATATGGCGACGTGGCTTTACACTAATTATCCCAAAGAGTCGAGAAAAAATCGAGAAAAAATACCTTCCACAATGCACCGGTTATAAACAGTTATGACCGCGTCACCCGCTGTTTTACACGCTTCTATAATGATTCTATTAGATATTTTATCTTCACCGGATGATTTGTTGACTGGTAGTCTCTTGACAACGTTTATAAACTCGTCAGTGGATGGTCAAAGCCCACGCTCTTGATGGCGCTATTGGTGGTATTCGTTATCGTTCATAGTTGAAACATATTAAGCAGAACATCCGTTGTTACTTCGATACCGGTGGTATGTTTATTATTTACTTTAATGTTTCGGACATACGCAAGGTCGACTGATCTATTAGCCTTAAACTCGTGATATAAAGGAGACCACGGACCTTCTTTATCTAGTTTTACAACAATTTTACGCAGTAAATTACCCTTAGATTTTTCCACCGATGCTTTGTAGCGTGACTTGGCAACTCTAAACGTAGTTAATGCAAAAGTCAGCAGGTCCCCGATAACCTTACGTTGATACCTTAATTTATTATGCATATAGGAACAACGAAAAAATTAAAAAAATAATAAAATCTTTATTTTAAGAAAATAGGGTTGGTAACAAAATTCCTAGAACTAAGTGTTACTAAGTAATCCTACAGAACGGTACATGTAGATAGCAGTGAACTACATATATATGGACAGTCCACTCTGTCAGCTATCATATTCAGAATGATATCTTGAACAGATTTGTTTAAAAATTGTTCCGAATAAGTAATTTGTTTTTCAATGAATATTGTTGTATTACCGACGCTACATCTAATATCTAATGCTTACTTATGTTTACTGAATAAAACTTTTTGATATCGATTAATAATAATAAGCTGGCAACACTAAACGTAACGCATTGACTCTTAATTTTATCTTGGTTTTAAATTAATAAAATTATTCATAAACTGCATAAAACTGATTAAAAACCATTACATAATATTTGGCCACGCATTAAAACTTTAAAAATAAAATCATCATCATAATGAAAGAAAATGCGCAAAAAAGTGTCCGAAAAATATTTTATGACAGTTGTCAACGAAAATCAAAAATTAAACAAAATAAACATAGAAATATATCTTACAGTACATATATCAATGAAAAATAATCGAAATAAAATTGAAAACTGAAGAACAATGCTGACGCGAGCAGTAATACGAAGAGCACGCCCACCATCTCCGGACCCGGCGCTCAGCTCCGCCTCGCCGCCGCCGGAACCCAGCCCCATCGTGAGTGCAGTGACACCGGCCCGGCTGTTGCGTCGACCTCGAGCCAGAAGTATTTCTTTCCGCCGACGTCGCCACCACCTGTACGTCGCACAGTGTTTCCGCTTCATAGTAAGACACGGACGAAATTATTTATGATGTGTATTTACTACCTATCATCAGTATTGTATAGAAAAAATATGTATCTAATAGAATAACAATAGTTTACTATGCACTAGCTGTGTCCTGCGGTTTCACTCGCGTTAAGCTGTATAAAAAAATGAAAAATAGCCCATTCTAGGTTCTAAACTATCTACATACATACCAAGTTTCATCTGAATCGTCTAATACAATAACAACAGTTACACACACACCCAATCTTTCAAATAGGTACGGTATATAAAATTTGTAGAATTAATAGTTTTATATTATAAAATTAAAAAAATAAATAAAAGAAAATTACATAATACAGACGAGTAATTATTCAATTAAATGATTAGGTACAATGAGTAGGTCAATCTGATTCTTCGTAACTTGAAGTCCGCAAGTTCGCGACGAGTAAATTCAACCGCGCATCCTGCAAGAAAAAATTAACAATAACAACCGGGGTAGCATGTAGTAGCAAGGTTTGTTACTACTTTATAATAATATAAAGTCCAATGATTATTTTTGTTGATAAGTTATTGCAGAAAGTTACGGAAAACGCTTAGTAATAAAAACGCTTAATAACCTTGTGAATTTTTATTTTAATCAAATTTTTGGTGGTTATTTGTAACTGTCTTTATGTATGTAACATTATGTATGTAACATAATGTTTATATTTCAAGAACACTAATATCATTTCTAAAACACAATACCTTGAACTCCAGAATCCATGTTGTTGATTATGCAAATAATAATAAATATCAAAACAGTGTTTACTTGAATTACGTTACGTTTTCGCTTCTTGAAACCATAGTTGTTGACAGCGTACTTTGACGAGTGATATCTTGTGATTTTTATTAGAAAACTTCCCTCCATTTTTTGGATTCTTATAACATACATATTCTATTTGCAAGTCCGGTCATTGTTTTTCATCTACCTACAACTTTAAAATTTGGTTTTTGTGGGAACAACGCCGGCCGCCGGACAGCTTGGGACCTCAAGATCCTCCGGTCTCTGATAGGGTCCCCGCTCCCGGTGGAAGTATGCAGCGCATGAGATGGACAAAGTCTCTTAATGAAAGTAATAAAATAAATAAAAAATAAAAATCGTTTATTGCACATAATAGGGTTGTATGTATGTTGTGCATATTTTTGAAACTCTTGACTTCCAAACTAAGTAAAACTTGTACTATGGAAGTCAAGGCACTCTCTTATATCAAGAACTATAATACAACAATCGGCAAAGGAAGCATGCAAGGCCAAAGTACTTGGCAAACAAGTAAAAAAAAGTAAGAAATAATGTTAAAAGAAACAAATGTTAAATATATCTTCAGCAATATGTTTTAGTTGTGAAGCGTCTCGGGTGAAGTTGTGGAATGTGTTAAGTGTGGAAGTGAGGGAATGTTTTTATCCGAATGTGTGTGTATGTGGTGTGTAAATTGGGATTGTGTGTCAGTTGTTGTGTTTATGTGGATGTCATTAGAAACTTCTCACTTTCTTCATAATTAGACACCTTGCATAGGAAATTTAAACAGGCGCCAAATAATGAGACTTTAAAAATTACTTTTACTAGATACAGAAACTATTGTAATAAACTATTAAGAAAATTAAAAATAGAATTTGAAAAAAATGAGATCAAAAAAGCTGGAAAAAACACTAAACAATTATGGTCGGCTATAAATAATATTTCAAATAGGTCGACAAGGAAAACCAACACATCATCACAGTTATTAGCCACATCAAGTACACCACAAATATCTGTAAACCATGTCAATGAATTTTTTTCCAAAATAGGTGAAAAGCTTGCTAAAAACATAATGAGTACACAAACAAAAACTACAAAGGGAAACCTAACTAACGGACCGCAATCCATGGTAATGCTGCCTACAGATGAGAAAGAGGTAGTCGGAATATTAATGTCACTCCGCAATAACTGTGCCGCGGGATGGGATGGGATATCCGGTGACCTCTTGAAAAAGCATGCGGCTGTGATTGTGCCTCCGTTCACATACATATGTAACCTTGCTCTTTCCACAGGTAAATTTCCTAACGTATTTAAACAAGCCATAATTCATCCGATCTACAAGAGTGGGGACAGGAGCCGTGTTGATAACTACAGACCCATATCTGTGCTAACTGCTCTTTCCAAAATACTGGAACGGGTAATGAACAGCAGGCTTGTGAGCTATTTGGAAAGCAATAACCTTGTCACACCAGCGCAATTTGGGTTTCGCTCAGGCAAATCCACCTCTGACGCGGTCCATGAGTTGACAGAGTATGTGGTTACAAGCATGGATAGTGGGGATAAGGTTATGGCCATATTTATAGATCTCGCTAAAGCTTTCGACACGGTTTCTGTCCCAATTCTTATACGTAAGATGGAAAGCTTGGGAATCAGAGGACTTCCACTGGACCTCTTTAAAGACTACCTGAGTGAGCGTACCCAGAGAGTAAAAATAGATGAATTTATCAGTGAGGAACAAATAGTTAACTACGGCACGCCGCAAGGTAGTGTTCTCGGACCTACATTGTTCCTCATTTACATCAACGATCTTGGGACGCTCACTATCCCCAATGGCAAAATCATTAGCTTTGCTGATGACACTGCACTTTTGTTCCGCGCAAGCTCGTGGAAAGATGTCTATGAGCGTGCACAACTAGGCTTTAATATGGTATCCAACTGGCTGCGCGACAATCTGTTGACCCTTAATATAACCAAAACTAATTACATAACATTCTCTATGAAAAACAATGGATCCTCCCAAACAGTACCTAATAGTATTGTAGCTCACTCTTGCACAAACGCACTAGCCCGTAGTTGTAACTGCGAACCACTCACCAAGGCCGAGAATGTAAAATACCTGGGAATAATAATCGACAAAAACCTAAAATTTCAAGACCACATAACCACTCTTAGTAACAGATTACGGAAACTAATATATTTGTTCAAAACGCTTAGACTTGTTGCTGATAAAAATATTATAAAATCAGTGTACTTTACCCTTGCTCAATCTATAATAAGTTACTGCATCACCTCTTGGGGGGGAGCTTCAAAAACTACCCTAATAGAAATTGAAAGGACCCAAAGAGCGATTCTGAAAGTGTCGTCTTTTCGACCGTATCGCTACCCAACTGAACAGTTGTACAAAGAAAATGAAGTCCTGACAGTACGTCAACTATTTATATTGAACACTCTGCTGAAACAGCATACTCTTTTGGTTTATAACCCAACGCTGTCCAGGGGAAAAAGACGATATGACCCAGTGGAGCGCCGCCATCATCTACGTCACAAAACTATTTTTGCAAGGCGTTTCTTTTGCTATCTAGGTGGCTACTTATACAATAAAGTTCATAAGCAGTTACATATCTATAGTCTCACAAAGAATAAATGCAAAAAGAGGCTAACTGACTGGCTACTAAAATTAAACTATAATGATACAGAAGACATCCTTATAATGACCTAAACACACAATCACACACTCTCACACACTCACACACCCACACAATCACCCATACTACACATCTACTAACATCCGTCTCGCATAGGTAAATAACCTAGATTTAAAGCAAAATAAATTAAAACTATGAAATGTCTTAAGATTCCTTACTACATTCTGTCAGTTTAATAAGTACATAATTTAAGAAATGAAAATGTAAAGGGGTGGGATCCTGGTGTCCTGAAACACAGGCCGCGAGCCTAGCTTAGGCACCAGTCTCCCACAATATATACGTACTTACCTGAATTGTGTGTATTATCTGAACAATTTGAATTGATGTATATTGTGGTGAGAAAATAAAGTTGATTGATTGATTGATTGATTGATTGAATTAAGGTTCATTATCCACTCAGTCGTAACTAGCTTGGTTTTATGGTAAGGGAGTTGAAATATTGGTGTTTTTTTTTATATATTTGATTATACAGGTGATTTCCTACAACGACATAGTGTCTTTGGGCTAATTTGGTGTTATGTTTAATGGATCGGAAGATGTTTTGGACTTTACGTCGAGATGCAACATATTCTACTTGTTTGGATACATGTTTACGCAGTATAACAAGTAAGATGAATAGTTTCCTAACTATTTTTTCATTAAACGAAACGTGAGTATTGTTACACATTATAGATTAAGAACAACGGATTAACTCACTGTGTTGTCGGGTTCGTCCGACTAGTTTCGATGGCATACGGCCACCTTTTTCAAGGAGTTCCACAGGATGACACACCGCCCGTCGCGTTCCTGCGGACACTGCGCGCGGCCGCGCGTTGCGCCCGCGCGGACAACTGCAGCGGTGGCGGGGGTGGCGCGGGCGAGGGTAGAGGTGGTAGAAGTGGCGGAAGAGTATCTTGCTTGAAACACATACACACTGAGCTGACCACATCATCACTTTTTAGTTCCTCCTCTGTAACAGGTCTCACCATATTAAGCAGTGGCTTCCATGATGGAGATATGGACCAACCCCCGTCTCTATTAAAGTTAGGGCGTCGACTTATTTCAATAGCCTCACGTATTTTCCGCGGAACAAAGAACTTCTCTCTCGCTAGTACGGAGGCTTTGTCGAACCGTATAAAGTGATTCGGCCCACACTCCATCACATGCTCGGTGACTGCTGAAGCATTGCTATCTCCGCTCCTGACGCTTCTAATGTGTTCCTTGATGCGTGTGTCAATGTGTCTCTGCGTTTCACCCACGTAGCTTTTGCCGCATTCACAGGGTATTGCATATACCCCAGGTCCCTTCAATAACTCACTGTCCTTCGGAGAGCGTAGCCATTGCCTCACTTGTGTTAGGGGACGGTAGACTGCCTTGATATCATATCCCTTACGCAATATGTAACCGATCCTATCTGTCACTCCTTTAATGTAAGGTAGATAAATGGGCAATCTATCTGCGGTCGGTGGTCGACTACTGGTAGAGGAGTCAGCCATTCGTCTACTCTGTCTCCATCCATAACCGTTAGCTTCAAGAACACTCTTGACGTGGCTCAGCTCGGCTTCCAAGAATGCAGGGTCGCACAGGCGGAGTGCCCTATTAATAAGAGTGCGAGGAATGGATGAGAGATGCTGCGGATGATGGTGTGAATCTGCCCCCAGATAGCGATCCGTGTGCGTCTGTTTTCGGTAGACAGTATGTTGCAGGCTACCATCCTCTTGGCGAATGACCAGCACGTCTAAGAACGGAAGTTTGTTGTTCTCCTCCATCTCTAGCGTGAACTTAATTTTCGGATGGACAGTGTTCAAATGAGTCATTAAAGAATCGACCTTGTCGCGTTCCACTATAGCGAAAACGTCGTCGACGTAGCGCCACCAGTATCTCGGGATGTGTGGGGCGTTCTCCAGAGCTTCTTGCTCAAACCACTCCATAAAAATATTTGCCACGACCGGTGCTATAGGTGACCCCATGGCCACTCCATCCATCTGTAGATAGAACTCGCCCCTCCACAAGAAATATCCACTACGCAGACAAAGCTCTATAGCACATATGTACTCGGTAGGTATATTGGCACTACCTATTCGATTTCTAATTATGCCTATCGTGTCCTCTACCGGCACGTTTGTGAAGAGTGACGTCACATCAAAACTCACCATTACTTCACCTTGATCCAGACTTATGTTATCCAGCAACTGAGTGAAATGAGTGGAGTCTTTTACATAGCTCGAAGTATGTCCCGTCAGTGGCTGGAGTATCTGAGACATACGTCTAGATAGGTTGTAGGTTGGCGAGTTGATTTGGCTGACAATAGGTCTAAGCGGCCAGTTATCCTTGTGGATTTTTGGCAAGCCATATATTTTGGGTGCGGTCGGGATACGTGGTTTGAGACGACCGGTATCTTCGCATTCAGGCAAAGTGTGTATGACACCTAAGACTTTTTTAGTCACCCTCTGAGTGGGATTATAGTTCACTTTCTTATAAGTACCTGTATCACTCACCAACTCTGTAACTTTGGCATCATAGTCCTTAGTGTTTACTATGACCGTAGCGTTACCCTTGTCTGCGGGAAGCACCAGAACATCTTCATTTTTACGCAAACGTCGCAGCGCCATGACTTCTTGCTTAGGGATATTAGTTTTAGGTACCTTGGATTTGCGCAATAACGTTGCTATATCTTGTCTGAGACATTCAGCATCATTTGCGGGAACTCTATTACGGAAAATGCCATCCTCAATATTAGCAATGATACTGTCGACTGGGAGCTTGTCCGGTGTTGGTGCAAAGTTCAGGCCACGCTGTATAGCCTTTGTTGTGTTCTCATCAACGTCCAATGAGGAGAGATTCACTACTACGGGAACCGAGCGTACGCCTGCTGCCGAACTAACAATACCATCTGCGGCAACTGCGCAACCACTACTTTGCTCCACATCTTTTGCTAGGCGCTTGAGTTTGTTTACATGTGTATTTTGAGTTTTATTTAAAACTATCTCTGACCTGCTATACGTCATGTGATCCAAACAATCCCACAGATCGTACCGTAGCACTTGCGATAGCTCCAGATGCAGTTGTAACAAGCCGCAGTTAACAATTGCTAAATTACGTCGGTATTCACGGATTACCCTCACTAACAGTTTTCTGTTGGCCACTTCGAAGAATTCATCGAAACCCTGAATACACTTTATTGGCTTAATACGTGCAAATTTGGGTATCACCCCACTATCACGACACTGTATACAAAACACCAAACCGCACTCCAGTTTATTTCTACGAATTCTTAATCGCGCAAACTGTTTCACTTTTTCTTGCCATACCTTTCCGTATAGGTCGACTATTTTTTCATTAAACGAAACGTGAGTATTGTTACACATTATAGATTAAGAACACCGGATTAACTCACTGTGTTGTCGGGTTCGTCCGACTAGTTTCGATGGCATACGGCCACCTTTTTCTTTTTCTGTGCTCGTTCAAGTTTGATTAGTAGAGTTTTTGCGCAGTCACCCCAAGCACAAATTCAATACGTAATTAAGGACTGGCAAAAAGTAAAGTAAACTAGTTTGAGAGTCTGAAAATTAGCACAAATCATTAATTTTTTAAAAATGTAAGTTAGTTTTCGAATTCGGGTTGTCATAGAAGAGACGTGCGCTTTCCAACTGAGGGTATTATCAAGACTCCGAGGTATTTAACATTATCACTTCTGCTTAAAGTAGTACACATACAGTTTTGTGAATAATTTGAACAGTTATGAGCCTTAATAACAAACGATTCAGGGTTTGGTATAGAGCTACTTTTTATGCCAAATGGTAGAAATAATGATTTTGAAACATTTAATGTCAGTTTATTATTATATAGCCATGCCATGACAAGTTTGAGCGCGTTTTCGGTATTTAGTTGAGTTTCAACCCAATTTTTCCCGCTGACCACCAAAGCAGTGTCGTCGGCATAGGTGAAGATGTGCCAATTTGCAATCTGCAATCCACAGAGCTCATTAATATAAATTAGGAATAATGTTGGGACTAAAATTGAGCCCTGTGGAATGCCAAAGGTGAGATGTTCAGTGTCACTTACAACTGTATCTATTTTAACACACTGGGTGCGGTCAGTAAAGTAGTCTTGAAAGATATTTAGAGGAGATCCACGAATACCAATCCTCTCAAGCTTGGAAATCAGGATGGGAACAGAGACAGTGTCAAAAGCCTTTGACAAGTCGAGGAAAACACCTAGGCATTTACTTTTATTGTCCAGATGCTCAACAATCGTAGTAGTGAGATCTAAGACCGCATCTTCAGTTGACATGCCCCTTCTAAAACCATATTGCTTGTCTGATAGGATTTTATATTTATCAAGATATGATACTAAGCGGTTATTGAGAACTTTCTCTAACTCTTTCTTTTGGATTTGAGTAGTTCAGATTCCTCGTGAATTGTTTTTAGTTTTTTTAGTAGACTGTTACAGAAATTGCGATACCGGATATACGTCATTTTTAGTTTCAGATTGCTAGGGTTTTTATTGACGTCCATATGCATTTTGTCACGATTTTGGATGCATCTGAGTAAGCCAGGTGTTATCCATGGCTTGAAGGTATTATGTTTTCCTGAAATTTTAACTATAATGGTTGGATATAATATCGGAGATAGTGTGGGTCAATAGCTCAGCAGTTTTATGAGCACTTTCATAATTAAATAAGATAGAAAAATCTATATTATTAATATCATTTACAACAGCGTTATAGTTGGTTTTAAGGAATGATGATCGGGAGAAGTGTCTTGAATTACTATTTTTGATACTGAGAAGAATAGGATTATGGTCTGTAATGAAGCTATCAAGTAATAAAGTGGTAGTTTGGACATTAGTTTTAAGTATTATATGATCAAGGCATGAGTTTAAACGAGTTGGAAACTGATGGGCTGGTAGCATACCATGATAAGCTAAAAAGTCTAAGTAACGGGCAGCATGAAAGCTTGAGTTAGTATTAGAAATGTTTATGTTGATATCACCTACAACACAAACCGTTTTACAAGAGTTTCATAGTACTGATTCTAGGCTATTTAAAAAATTGTCGAGACTTTTATAAGATGGCGACCGGTATATTGCCACCACTGCAACCTCCTGTTCATACTTGCACACTAAGCAATTTCCCTCAACAAATTCAGGTTCAGTTACAGTACAGTTTAATGATGACTTTATGTACGGAACGACACCTTCATTTTGGTTTTTAACATTTTTCGTGGAATGAGAAATGTAACTTTCGAGAAACGGAATTGTGTGAGACTTGGCAAGCCAGCACTCCGACAATAATATGAAATCGCAGTTTAGTCGTATCTTATCCTGAAGAACTAGGAGACCATCAAAATTGCTGCTAATACTTCGGATATTTGTGTGCAGCAATTTCAGAGGTGTTTCGTTGTTTTTCACAAATTCATGACATTTCTCAGGGACACAAGTATAAGCTGGTGATACACTCACAGATTCTATTTCTGATGAAATATTATTAGAACTTAAGTTAAGCATTGTTTAAATAATTATGGATTAATCTATTAGTATACACAATGAGGACAAAGTGACCACAATATCCGACAGCTGGTGATTCTGGGGAATAAATTAGTTTTACTGAATGGAGAAAGCTTCCATTGGTGGGAGAAATGGTTTGTGTGAAATTTGTGAGTGACAGATTTGTGTGAGTATGCTGTGTGTGGTAAAGTAAAGTGAGTGTAGATTGTTTTGCAAAAGTTAAGTCAAACATAAACATATTTAGAATAAAGAACAAAACAAAAACAATGGCAAAATTATTACGTGATAGTCACTTTGGGATACAGATTTTGTCGAAACACTGTTTGGACTTGATGTTAATTGCTTTTAGACCATCTTCCTTTCGTAGAAGAACGTTTCCGTTTGCTATCCGACAATACTTAAATCCATTTAAGCTTGCAAATTTACGCGCTTCAAAGAAGAGTTTCTTTGTACTTAGGGTAAGCCGTTCAGCAACATATATGGGTGCACGGGGTCCTGTAATTCCAATATGTCCGGTTCAATTTGTTCTCATTGTCTCTGTTTTTGTTAAAGTTTCGAACTGCGTCGACCACGCTATTTTTTAACGTAACAGAGTGGAACTATAGCATAGATCGCTTGATGCTTTTTTTGTTGGGGATGCTGTATGAATCACGCATTTCGGAAGGGACAATAGGTACATTTAATGCTTTACACGTAGCAATAACTATCGATGGTACAGAAGGTGAATCCTTTTCGGACGGTGGCAAATTGCGGATTTCAATACTTGAACCTCGGGTACTGCTCTGTAGCTCATAAATGCTTTGTTCCAGATCGCTGACATAGTTAAGTAATTGCCCACGTTCTTTGTTTAAACTATCAAAACTTGCCTTTATTTCATCGTATTTTTTGTCTGAAACAGTGATATTTTTCTCCATTTCCAGATAGCAGCTATGTATTTTCTGATTTTGCAACTTAACTTCAGCAACATCTGAGACTAATTTCCGCAAGGTCTGATCCTGCTCTTTTTCCACGATGATAACAAGTCCTACATTTCCTCTTTAAAAATCTGCAACTCACTAGATGTGGAGTCGTTTCTAGGTATTTTTACGCGGGAGGTAATGTTCGTGAACTCGATATCCTGGGCAGTAGCCGGAAGGTCTGGGCTGGACACGGCATGTTGAAGATCGTATTCTTGAAATAAATATTCTGTCTTTAATTCAAAATGTATGTCTTGTAGTTCTTTTATATTATCTATTTTTTTCTTTTGTTTGTATATCATTTGTTTTAGATAAATATTGCTTGGCAAATGAGACGAAATGGAAGGTGAGGTTACAGTTTCACAATCAGCTATAATTTTAATTGGCTTTTTACTTGGATTTAATATTGCATCATTTTTAGGGTTCCGTACCCAAAGGGTAAAAACGGGACGGGAACTGAGGCTCCTACACACAGTGCCGGCGGCACGGATCGCCGGCTTTTGCCTCACGGCACGTGCCGCCGGCTTGTACCGGGCGTTTGTGCCGCCGGCATGCGCCGCAGAAACTTGCACAAAGCCGCCGAGCATCATTGCAGTAGTGACAGTCGTGTAGAACGCTAGTGAGGTACACCCATTGTGACTGGTTTTCGATTCGGGGGCCATGCCGGCGGGCTTCTTTGTGCGGCAAAGCCGGCGAAATTCTGCCAAAAGATGCGAAATAAAATTTTGACATTTTAAAAGTATGCCATTGTAAATTCGAACATATAAACATTCGGCCTAACAATAATTATATGAAGTAATTTTTATGCCACAAAAAATCGTCTTCAAATCCGAAAGTCCGGCTTTGGTTTTGTTTATTGTTTTGTATTGCCACCGACTTGTGAATTTAAAGTTATTTTTTACTTTTTGAATGCGGTTGTCTTTTTTGTAAAAAAGATTTTTTTTTTTTCGCTTTTTAGTGCCTACTTCTAACATACAAATTAATTACAAAACGGTGACACCAAAAAGTTTCAGTCATTCCTTAATTTTTTACCGTTAGGGCTGGAATGGACACCAACCCCCCCGACCCTCCCCAGCCCTTACTACTAAACATTAATCTCCCCGCAACTTCGTCCGCGTGATTGTTGGTTATCAGCCGGGTTTTAATATTTTTTGCGCGGAACCCAACTTTCAGAACAGTCAAACACCAAGTTTGAGCGCCGTACGTGGGAGTGTGTGTAAGGATAGGGAGAATGCACAAATGTCTATCAATTTGCGTTTATGAAAATTGGTAGGTCTCCTTTCAAGAGAACCTTCACCAACCAATAACAACTTCTATTTCCTGTCTTGGAATGTGACTATTTGGCCATTATCAGCCTGAAGACGTCCACTGTTGAACAAAGGCCTCCCCATAAAGGGGGAGGTTGCCATAATCCCCACGCTTGGCAAGCGTCTTGGGGATCGCAGTGAAGTTGTAAAGTACACGGAAGCCGCTGCTGCCCGACTTCCGGAATTTCCCTTAGTCGCCTTCGACACCCCCGGGATGAAATGGGGGGTGATATTCTAGCCCGAACAACCCACGGGCAAGGCCAAGATAGATGTAAAGAAAAGAAAAACTTTGTTAACGTTAATGCGATTGCAGAAAATACGATTTTTAATATGAACTCGTTTGCGGTTTACTTTTCCGTAGGCCAGTTTACAGTTCGACCTGTCACTAAATCAGAGCAAGATGGGTTCTGTCTTAATAATTCTCCATTTGCGATACGATTAGTCAAATCTGTCCAAGCTTTAACTGCTGTTTTCCTACTTTCATGTCTAGATCCATCTCCACAATTGCACATAAAATACGTAAGCATTGGCGATACAGGACTGTGTGCTTTTAGAAAATCCATATCCATTTCATGTTTGCATACAAGCTTACAATAAGTTGCATTGTACTTGAATTCTTCGAAAAACGGAGGGGTGTAGAGTGCGCAGCTTGGTGACAGCAACAGTGTGGAATGATATAGCACAAGGGCCCAGCCAGTAACTGTAACAAATGGTTTAACATGAGTTTCGTAGTAAGAGCATAGTCCTATGTCGCATTCTAACATTTTTCTATTAATAATACACCCTTTTATGAACTTCATCTGACTCGAACCAAGCGCTTTGCTTCCACATTTATGCGTACTGCCAGACTGCTGTAGAATAACTGCGCGCCTCTTTGTTCCTCCATAAGTATAATCAGGGGGTATCTTCAACACACGAGTGAAGGGGGGAGAAGTTAGTATCGTTAGCCACGCCAGAAATTTTTCAATCGTGTGTCCACCCCCCCATGTGATTAGATGACGAATCAGGACGTGTGGTTGTTTATAATATAATTATTTCTTCTTCTTTATTATTGTCGTATCAACTTGAAAATTTCTTATTGTCATGTAATACTCATGACATGACAATGCAATAATATGGTACCAACGAATTAAACTGATGATGGTCCCGTATGCTCCACACTTACTGTTAGTCAAAAATCTTTAATTTTGAGAAAAAATGGTCTAGGCTTTTAATAGTATTATTTTGCATTTTAGTGCAGTATTTAAACCAACGTGTGTTTTAAACTAACAATTTATTTTTATTGGATTTACGAAAAAATATTGCTGATGTTACATTAGCAGTGACTGTGGATATTACATTAGCAGTGACTGTGGATATTACATTAGCAGTGACTGTGGATATTACTTTGACATATCCTTATGGGGACTTTAGCGACACCACACTCAATACAAAAGAGAGTAGTCATATTTTAGTCAAGAAGAATTAAACTCAATATAATTTTGTAAATAAGATAAAGGCACTAATGTCTATTCTTCCTGCCCTTATCCCATGTTCCTTGGGGTCGGCGCAACACGTTTGCTTCTTCCGTTCCGTCCTGTCGATCGCCATGCTTTCACTGACTTCGACGGCATGGTTGGCGCAGTGGTTGAGCGATTGACTGCTGCGCTGCGTGTCGCGGGTTCGATCCCCGCACGGAACAAATATTTGTATGACCTACAGATAGTTGTTCCGGGTCTAGCTGTTTTTGAATGTGAGTTTATATGTTTGTAAACGCACCCACGACACATGAGAAACTCATAGCGTGGGGAAACGTTTTAAAAAAAAACTGACTACCTTTTCATTCATATCACTCTTCACACAATCCATTTATCTTTTCTTTGGCTTTCCTCTCCCTTTCCGTCTATACACTTCAATATTCTCTCTTTTCTTTTTTTCTTTATTAGTGCGGGCCAGCTCCAATAATATCCTGAAAGTTATTGCGAGCAGGCTTGATTGTATTTATATTAATCACTGCAGTGCTATCTCGCATGGGGTGAAATAAGTTTAATTTCAAATTTAAGTAGAATAAGCTAACCTAGTTCTTAAGTTTACTAACACGATGAGTCTTTGTTACTTGAATAAATAAATTTTATTATTTATTATAACACACACAACACAAACACACATAGGACACAACTCAACTCTAATGTCTGGCTTGTAGTAGGTCCCGGTCCGTCGTTATTGAGTTACGTATAATTTTGAAATTATATTCCTAGACGTAACACAAAGTTATTACCGAGACGTAACGCACCGGATCAACGCAGGATGGATGAAATGGCGACAGCTCACTAGAACAACTTGTGACCCACGGATGCCCCTCAAGTTAAAGGGGAAAATTTATAAGTCCGTGATAAGACCTGTCGTACTGTATGGATCAGAATGTATGGCCTTGAAAAGATGGATGAAAAAAGATTGCATGTAGCGGAGATGAGAATGTTGAGATGGATATGTGGAGTGACTAGAATGGATAAGGTAAGAAATAAATATATTAGAGGAAGTTTTTAATAATATGTGGGGACATTTTCACACACGGCCAGATGGCCGTGTGTGAAAATGATCCCAAACTAGGGAGACCCTGTACTATGGGTGTCAGACAGCTGATACACATACACAAATACAATTGTTTTTTGTAAATACATACATATATAGATAAACAAGTCTGAAAGTGGCGCCAGTGACAGAAAAGTTAAAAGGGAAACGTTTGTCTTGGTATGGACATGTGAAGAGAAGGGATGGAACGCATGTGACCAAAAGAGTTATGAATATTAATTTGGATGGATGGAGAGCGAGAGGAAGGCCAAAGAAAAGGTGGATGGATTGTGTGAAGAATAATATGAATGAAAAGGAAGTCAGTGAAAGCATGACGTTGGACAGGACGGAATGGAAGAAGAAAACATGTTGCGCCGACCCCAAGCAACATGGGATAAGGGGCAGGAAGAAGATTCCTGTCAACCTAAGAAGTCGGATTTGACATATCATATTTGAATGATCAACGATTAATTCGTGTTTTTGAGTGCATTTTTTCAATATAAAGTTAAAATGAATGCTTACGAATGATACTCGTTGTTACAGTGTATGGGTAACATGGTAATTAATTAGGATTATGAATTTGATTTTTCAATTTCTTACGCAGATAGCCGCTCGTTGTGGCGTTCTATGCGGGCTATGTTCAACATTGAACGTCTTTTGGCTGATGATGATGATGATGACGTACACGTTCATAGGTACAAAGGTCGGAAAAAGAAAAGTCACATCTAGATTGTCAGGACCTATTATAAGCCCTAGTATATTAGTGCCACTTTCCTATCAATAAAATGCATTAGAGTTTAATTACTTACTTAATAAAATATGACTAAGTAGAATCCAGGAAATTCCTCTTAATAGTCCAGATAAATGATTAAAAATTGTAATTTTACTAACACACAGTTACGTACAACTTAAAGAAACTTAACGGTTTTTTTATACCAGATTTCCTTAACGTGATAGCGCCTCCTTCTTAGCGCAACTCCTTAAATAACAAAGGTGAGAACAAAAGAAGGATTATTGAAAATTCAATCTGTATAGTGGTTAAATATTTTTGTTGATGGGCAACCTCATCGAGCCCACCGTATACTCATGGTACTGTAAAGGTTGCAAGCACATAGGTTGCGCCTTTAGGGTGCTTTAGGGGTTCCCGCGGTTCTGTAGCGCGTCAGGCATGTTTGCTGAGGCAGGCACAGATAGCTTTCAAGCTATAATGCGCAAAAGAACGGCATTCCTGATGCGAAGGATTCGGGGGAGCACCAACAGCATTTTAAAGGTGATAGTGAATAAGCCTGATTGCCCGTTCCTGGAGCACTGGACCCGTTTGCACGCCTGCAGGTCTGGTGCGGCGGGAAGCGGACATAGTTATAAGTTTTTAAATTTGTTGTATTTTGTTTTCGTTGTAGGAAATGTTACTAACATAATTTGATAAGTGTTACTAACAACAATATTAATCTTGTGTTCAAATTAAATAAATAATAATAATAATATGGCCAACTGCATATGGGCATATGGAAAACACGTAGGTGAAGGTGTGGGAGATAGTAACAGAATAGATATACAGTTAGTTTTTATGGCCTTATAGTTTTTATGAGTGCGTTCTTTTTAGAATACAGTTAGTTTCACTCAGTTTAGCCATAACGCACACCAGTAGGTCGATTCTGTAAAATTCAAGCAACAACTCGCATCTCACGTCGCTATTCATTCTCAATTTGCATAAGGTTCAAAATGAACTTGATATATTTGACACTTTGAATCGAGTTCAAGTGCGAAGTGAGCGTCGAAGTGACGGGGAAATTACCTTACAGAATGCCACTTCTTACGTCGACTCATACTTTATCTGTCAAAATCTCCCTGTCAATTGCTAGTGTAAATTCGAATCATCAGCTGAGTTTTTAGAATGCCATTCAAGAAACTTACAGCGAATTCAGATTCGAAGTTTAGTATGAGGTTTTACAGAATCACAACCCTGAACAGATTACGATCCGGTACCGTAAGGCTCAGCATGGTCTAAAATCTTATAGTACTGTATCTAAGTACCATGTACAAATGACACAAATATCTTACCCAAAATAGGGTTCGTCCGCATCATATTGACGCGGTGGGTAGACGCAGACTAAAACGGTACAGGCATATACAATTAGCTGCCAATCATCACAAGTATCAAAATTGTACATTAATTGATTTTTAATTTACACCTTTATAAAGAGGTATAATTTATTTGTTTTTTTACTCGATTTTATTTAACTTGCAATGTTTGTATGAATGTTTGTTTAGGTCAAAATTTGCAACTGAATTTTTTGCCAGTTCTCGAAGCTACACTACTAGCACTAGGCTGGAATTTGGTTTTCATGCATAAACTTGATGACAATGTAATATTATGTTGAGCTGGTCCTGATGCTGCTGCCAGGGCCTGCAGACCTACTCAACTACTCAATAACTTAGGTTAAAATCTAGTATGTGGAAACATGAATAGGGAGTGGGGGATGGTGGGAGGAGGTAGGGGGGACCTCCCGACCCCCTGGTATCACTCCCATGAAAGGAAAAAAAATTGTAACCTAACCTCAAACACTAGGTAAAGTTGCCTAAAAGGCGTCGACTGTCGGCGTTGCCGTACGAAATTTGCACAAAGACGGCCGCCATCAGGTCGACGGAGCTCCTATTTCTGTCTGCAGAGTTTAAAGGAACCTAACTAACCGAACCTCGGGGTGCCCCTGATGTCGACCTATACCTAAGTTTTTTCTTCTGTCCAAAAAGTTTGACACACAAATGTCATTTCTTTTTTTTACGTTCCATTTTATCAATTTTGCACTATATTTTACACTACAAAAAAATATATTGACAGATTTAGTTGTCAATCGCCCATTTTAACGTTCCGTTTTCGCTTTTTACGTAGTATGATGTGATTTGAGGTTAGTAACTTATTTTATTAATTTCTCGAAAACTACGCGGTTTCCTGTAATGAAAGTAGTAGAGTTATAATCGGGACCCAACCTCTACCAACTTCTTTACTTTTTATCCCCCAACTCGTGTTTCCGTGTTCTAGATCCAACCCATAACTTATAGCAGCGATATCATGTTTAGGCTTGTTATCATCTGCCTAGCCTTTTCCCAACTATATTGGGGTCGGCTTCCAGTCTAACCGGATGCAGCTGAATACCAGTGTTTCACATGAAGCGACTGCCTATCGGACCTTTACAACCCCGTTACTGGGTAACACGATACCCCTTGGTAAGACATGTTGTCAGAATTTCTGGCTTCTGACTACCTATAATAACTGCCAAAGATCGTCGAATGACAGCCGGGACCAACGGCTTTACATGCTTTCCGAAGCACGGAGGAAACTCGGTATGAAATAGATAGTCACCCATCCACGGACCGACCGCGGCAAGCGTAGCTTAACCTTTGACCGATCGATCTGTACGGCTTTTACTAACCCACGACTGGCCACGAGCTCTTCATCATGTTTAGGTTTGTAACGAGCGTAAACACGGGGAGGTGGGTTCATTACAAGACTGTTGAGTACCAGTGGTGACTATACTACCGGATGGATGCGGGATGCCCAAGTCCGGGTTGATTGGCGATTTCTAGGGAGGCTTACATTCAACAGTGGATGGCAACAGGTTGATATGGTGATGATGAATACCATTGACCACCTGTTGGCAATAAAAGTGTTTTTTTTATAAATTTATTTGTTGTTTTTAAGAGCTCGTGGCTAAGTTAAAGCCGCAAAGATCGATCGGTTAAAGCGAGGTACGCTAACCGCGGTCGGGCTGTGGATGGGTGACCATCCCTTTCATACCGAGTTCCCTCCGTGCCTCGGAGAGCACGTAAAGCCGTTGGTCCCGGCTGTCATTTGTAGATCTTTGGCAGTCGTAATTGGTAGTCAGAAGCCAGAAAGTCTGACAACCAGTCTTACGAAGGGGTATCGAGTAACTGGGTTGTGGTGCTCCGATAGGCAGCTCCATGTAAAACACTGGTATTAAGCAGCATCCGATTAGACTAGAAGCCGACTGTGACGATGACTTGTTGTCTTTAAGACGTATCTCTGGAAGTACGGGTTCGATTTAAAAAAATATATATATTAAGTAATAGTAAAAATATATATATTAAGTAGTAGTTTCAAGAGTGGAAACTTTCAATAATTTATTATATCTAGATACCATCACTCATGGACACGCCTATTTTCTGGACAGTAACATGAACCTAAACTATGACGACACTATGTTTAATAAACGTACGGGTATAATAAATTACTCTGGAATGCAATCAATTTTTAAGGATATTTCCAAAATGACTTTGGACATACAATTAATAAACACTGACTTTCACCAACCTGACAACCAGATTAAGACGGTCACTGAATCAGAAGACACGAGACAGTTTTTTCTTCAGTCGTATTAATGTAATGCATCAAAACATTGCTGGATTATTAAACAAATCAGACTTGTTAACTGTACAATTAGGAAACTTAGAAAATCAAGGGACAACTGTAGATGTACTCTGTTTAACAGAGCATTTCATAACATCTGGACATGAGAGTTTATTGTACATTCCGAATTTTCACCTGGCCGCCCTTTTTTCACGTACCACAAATCGGGGAGGAACTTGTATTCTTATAAGACAGGGGCACCAGTACAGGGAACTACCAGATGTTGCTGAACACTCTGTATCAGGCGTGTTTGAAATTTGTGCCATAGAATTGACATCCTATTCAATTATTATTATATGCGTGTATAGAGTACCAAAATATAATTATTTGACTTTTTATGAAAAACTTGACCTTGTATTAAAAAAGGTTTGTGTATTATCGAATAAAAGAATTGTGTTGTGTGGTGATTTTAACATTAATGTACTGTTAAGAAATAAGATTACTCTGGATTTGGAACATTTCCTACTTAACTATAACTTGACTTTAGCTCTAAACCAGCCTACTAGGCCTCATAGTAAAACGTGCATTGATAACTTTGCACATAATTTAAGAAAAGGGTGGAAAACGGAAATTATTGACCTCATGTTATCAGATCACACATCACAAGTACTTAAAATACCTGTCAATAAAACGTGTCGCTTAAAATTTTGGAAAACGGTAAAAAGAAATTACTCCAAAGAGAACCTTGATAAATTTAAAGCATGTATACAAAATTTATCTTTCAAAGAAGTCTATGAAAGTAGTGATGTTAATGTAGCCTATAAAGCCTTTTTTGATATTTTCTCATTGTTCTACAATCTCTGTTTTCCAGAGAAAATAATAACCATAAACACCAACAAACAAGTTAAATGGATTTCTCATGGCATAAAAACATGTAGTAAACGACAGAGACGGTTATTGTGGGCTTACAGACTACACCCAACAAAAAAAGCTAAAAGTGACTTGAAAAAATACACTATGCAATACAAAAAAATTGTTAGACTAACGCAGAAGGCACAAAATAACTACTTTATAAACCACTCACAAAATAAATCCAAAGCCACATGGCAGATAGTAAATAGATCTAAAACTAACCTGCCTAAAGAACAGATATTGACAATAAAAACAGGAAATTTGACTTACACAAACCCGATTGACATAGCAAATGCATTTAATGACTACTTTATAGATGACATTGAGAATAATATAATAAATGACAATAAAATAAACAATAAGTTAGATAATTTGACAATGCAATCAATGTTCATGCAGCCCGTTCTAGAATCCGATATTATTTTAGTCACAAAGACGCTTAAAAATACTAGTACTGTAGGTATTGACGGTGTATGTACAAAAGTAATTAAATATGTAATTGAGCTTATAGCAAATGTTCTAGCGCATATTATTAATATAGGTATAACCGAGGGCATCTATCCCGAAGACTTGAAAAAAGTCATAATAAAACCGCTCCATAAAAAGGAAGACAAGACGAATATGAAAAATTACCGGCCAATAGCCAAAATTCCAGTATTTTCGAAAATTTTTGAAAAAGTTATTAATAATTCGTTAAACCAATATCTTCACAAATATAATATTTTGTGCAAAGAACAAAACGGTTTCCGAAAAAATAAAACAATTAATATGGCTATTTTTGATCTTTTAAATAATGTTATGTCTGCTGTTGATAAAAAGACTCCCATCTGTGCTATTTACACAGACATGACCAAAGCCTTTGATTATGTTGATCACAAAATCCTTTTACATAAACTGCATTGCTATGGCATCAGAGGGAATATTTTAAAATTAATAGAATCATATCTAAGTAATAGATTGCAATGTACTGAAATCACAAGAGTGTGTGCAAAAACCAAAATGGAACGAACATATGTGTCCAATTTCAGGAGTATAAGATATGGAGTGCCGCAAGGTAGCGTGCTTGGGCCACCTTTCTTTCTCATTTACATAAATGATTTGCCAAAAATTATACAACAGCAAATGATTTTGTTTGCAGACGATAGCACTGCCATAGTAAAATGTAAGGATTTAAATACCTATAAATTTGACATTGATAATACTCTTAATGACATAATTAATTGGCTTAATATGAATAATTTAATAATAAACCTCAAGAAAACCAAAGTAATGCATTTTCACCAAAGAATTGGAGCTCCCAAAATTTGTGTCAATTACAATGACAACGAAATAGAAGAAGTAAAAGTAAGTGTGTTTTTAGGTATCCATATAGACAGTAACCTTAATTGGAAAGCTCATATAGAACAGCTTTGTAAAAAAATAAATAAATCTGCCTATGCACTTTTTCAGTTGGCTAGAAAAGTAAATATAAACGCCTTACTAGTTGCCTATCATGGTCTAGTAGCCTCTCTTCTAAGATACGGAATTATTTTTTGGGGTAATTCCCCGGATAAAGAATTACTATTCAAGGCACAAAAAAGGTGCATTAGAGCCATGTGTGGTCTGAAAACAGATGTCAGCTGTGTACCGTACTTTAAATCGTTAAAAATACTTACGCTACCGGCGATATACATATTAGAAATTAGCATATTCGTCAAGACAAATCCCAACCTGTTTGATAAAATGACAACGGTACGAAATGTTCCAATTCGAAGTCAGTATAAAAACTCTTTGAATAATTATAAATGTAAAACTGCATTAGTGAAAAAAGGTGTCCTAGGTATGGCTCCACGCATTTATAATAAAATTCCAGACGCTATAAAAGTATTAAATTTTACGCAATTCAAGAAAAAAATGAAATTGTTCTTAATTGATAAATGCTATTATACTATTGACGAATACTTAAATGACAAATTAATTTAGAATTTTAATTAAGTAATAATATTGACATTTGGATTATCAGGACATACCTACTTAGTTTCTTTTTTTTTCTGACATTGTAATAATTTCTCATTTAGGTCTGACATAATAAGAATTCCAAAATAATATGTAATTGTTTAACTTATTTTCTAATGTATTGCCATAATTATGCATGATCTTAAAATATCTTTCAATTTGTCAGCTAGATTTGCACACCATATTTGTACGCCTCCTGGCATAACATAGCGCTCTTTTCATCTAACATAAGACCTGTATATCTTTACCTATGTTAACAAATAAATAAATAAATAAATAAATAAATAAATAAATAAATAAATAAATAAATAAATAAATAAATAAATAGAAAGCTACCCTATTGCTAAATGTTATAAGCTAAGTTTTATAATATAATTGACTTCCACACTGACGAAGTCGCGTGCAGTTAGCTAGTTATTCATAAATCCGTGACTGTTTTTCGATTATAATCCGGTAATTAGTTAGCCGTACTGGTACATGTGCGCTCACACGGGCCACTATATGGTGGTGTAATATACTTTTTTTTTATATTCACTACAGGACGTTGCGTATTCCTCTGGCGTGTATGACCAGCGACCTTTTACTTAATACTCAAGTACAGGTTCCATAACTTATTCCACTTATTCTAATTTCACATTTATTTTAGTTTTTTATGTATGTTCGGGCATAACTCTGTCATATGTAGACGGATTTGCAAAATTCTTTTTTTGTTCGAAAGGGGGTTATTCCGAAAAGGTCCCATATATATTTTATCAAAATTGGTACAGGCCTTTTGAAAAAATCAACAAATTCCCAAAAAAACTTACTTAGACGACGTTTTAGTTTCTTCAATCACTGGAGGACTTACAATCTTTTTTAAGTGTGTTGCCGTTTCTTAATGGATTTGGATGTTAAGGCAACACTAAAAAGCGAAAAATAAAAAGCAAATGGTGGCAATACAAAATAACAAACACAAAGCCACCGCCACCGACTTCTGAAAGTAAAGTAATGTGTGTTTTGTGCTAAAGTTATTTATCACTTTTTAGTTTTTGAAGGCGGTTTTCTCTTTTTTTTTTTAAATACTTTTTTTAAATTCCACTTATCGATGTAATATACTTAAGGTTAACCGTCAATCCCTGATAGCTTGGCCACATTCATGGTCTCGTCGTCGTCGGTGATAGTAGGTAGGGACGCAAAAGGCAGTATAGATCTATATATCTACAACCTAGGTACTGCCGTTTTGTCAAAGTGATCCTTCAACACACTAAAATTAGTTACCTCTGTTCAAGTTTAGTGATTTGTAAGTGGATTAAGTAAAGTTAGACCCCTATCCTGAAGTTACGTTTTCTCTGAGTGATATAAGCCATTAGTATTTTATTATAAAAACTAACACGTAGCCCGCGACTTCGTCCGCGTTTATTTTCAAAAGGATCCCTATTTTTTTTTAATATAGCCTATGTTACTCAACGATAATGTAGCATTCAAATGGTGAAAGAATTTTTATAATCGGACTAGGCGTTTTTGAGCTAAATCGTAACAAACAGACCAAACAAATCATTCCTCTTTATAACATTAGTTTAGTTATGAGATATGAAAAGGGTCCGTCACAAGAAATTTCTCCTATAGCGAGCATCTTTATGCTTGCTAGGTGTTAGATAGCGGCGCAGTGTCTTGGGTGTGGATGGATGAAATACACAGTCTGCGACGAGTCCCGGCTGGACATCCCATTAACCTACATCAGAGAGACGAACTTTAACCTTTTCAATAAGCAAGCAAGCCTTTTCTAACAACCAAATAAAACTTAGTAAGAAAACAGATTATATAAGCGTTAACTACATAATTATACTGCCCATCAAACTAAGTTACATTGAACAAAATTTCGGTGTAAAATAGCTCTGTAAGTATGGTGTGAAATGTCTCTGTTTCTGTATGTAGCTCAAGATGTGACGCATACAAAACATTAAAAACAAATTATCGCAATGATTGGTAAAACATATAACTTTCAGCTTCGTAAAGTTACTTTTTAAACTCGTTAGAAAGACATATTTATTTATTTTCAACACACTTGCTCATAAAATGGCTCTAATTTCACCGCAATTAGGCACATATTCTGTTACAATCTCCCTATGTGAACACCTAGGTGAAGCTAACAACGCTATCCGCGAAAGGCCAAAAATAAAGAAACCTCATTCTTTTAGTCTATGGCCGATCGCCATTGTTAGATGCGCGCGCATAGAAAAACTGATTAATTTTTCCCGCCATTGCGTAAAATTTTTCACAACTCATTTTCACTGTTGAAATTATAGTTAATTATTAATTAAAATGTACAAGTACTAGTTATGAAGAAAATGATTTAAATTTGACAAATTGGGTTCTATGCCTAAAGAAATCGCTAAGTTTTTAGATTTAGCAGATGATGAGAGCTACACTGGACATAGTTTCAGAAAAATGTCAGCTACATTGTTGGCTAATTCAGGAGCTGATATAATGACTTTGAAGCGGCATGGTGGACGGCGATCTAACAATGTAGCAGAATCATATGTAGAAGATTCCATACAAAACAAGAAATAAATTTGTGCAAAAATCACTTAAAAAGAATTAGACTTGATTTTGAGGCGCGTCCTACTAGCGAAACACCAAGTACATCCAATGATTGGATTTCACCTACCAACACGAATAATGAATCATCTCAAATAACAATACAACATGAAAGTATTTCAGTAAATAATCGATCTGATGAGGCCGCTATGCCATTAAAAACAGTTATTATAATTTTACTAACTGCACATTTACTAATTGTTTATCTAAATAAACTTCTTATCTACTAAATAAAATGATTTTTTAGTATTCTTTTCTTCACAAGTGTGTTGAAAAACATCGTATGATACACGTGTGTATTGATGATTACCGTCCTCGGCTCTCTTAAGACCCTCACCTAACGACTCGGGTCTCAATGGCGCCTCAGCGGTAATCACCAACACTACACACTTGTACCATAATGTACTATTATCAAGTAAATGAAATGATTGTTTAGTATTATTTTCTTCACAAGTGTGTTGAAAAACGTCATATATATATAAGGTACACGTGTATATTACCATCCTCGGCTCCCCTTGTATGCCGTAATTACTATTATACTTCATGTACAAAGGTACAAAGACGGACTTAGTGCCTTTGGAATTCTGTACCAGTCAACCAAGGGTGGTGAAGAGACAACATGGCGGGTATATAGCAAAAATATAATAATTTAAAAAGTACACATACATAATTATGTACCTGAGATATCATATACCTATATAAACATATATTATTATTTATTGTTTAATAATTAAAAAAGAAAAAGCTGATTTTCGTAGGTGTTACCTTTTTTTTTAAAAGAAAACAAGTTATAAACAGAATCATCTCAAAAACCTCAAAAGGTTTGTCCGGATGCTGAAACACTTAACTTTTAACACTTTTAAAATGACACCAATATTTTACGAATAAAAAACATAAGCTACACACACACATACACACAACACACATACATCTATATATATTTATATTAATGAAAGAAAAGGGGTTTATGTGATGACTCTGTGTCCGACTCCGTGTCCAGTCGGTATACGGATACCGACTGGTGATGTCCTGATATAGAGAGGAAGCGCTTTTCAGAGAAGAATGGCAGGCAGAATGAACCAAACTAGAGAATAGGTGTAAATAAAAGAAAAACTTTGTTAATTTTAATGCGATTGCACAAAATACGATTTTTAATATCGACTCTCTTTCGGTATAACTTTAATAATTCGGTACACTGGCTCACGGCCACTTTGTATTTCGCCCTGTCTTCTATCTTAATAATTCTTAATTTGCGAATCAGTTAGTCAAATCCTTAAAAGCTTTAGCAGTATTCCTAGTTCCATGTCTGGCTCCATCACCACAGTCACACAGAAAGTACGTAAGCATTGGCGATACAGGGCTGTGTTTTTTTAGAAAATCCATATCCATTTCATGTTTGCATACTAGCTCACAATAAGTTGCATTATACTTGAATTCTTCGAAAAACGGGGGGGTGTAGAGTGCGCAGCTTGGTGACAGCAACAGTGCGGAATGATAGAGTACGAGGACCCAGCTAGTAACTGTAACAAAAGGTTGAGCATGAGTTTCGTAGTAAGAGCGTAATCTTATGCCACATTCTAACATTTTGACGTGAAATCGATGAACACCGGCTGCACGCACGAAAAAGTGTCACGTTCCGCCTGAGCCTGAGCGTGCAAGCCAGAGCGCGAAACAAGCGATAGAGAGGCACGATCGGTCCAAGCAATATGCTCCGCCCACCTCGACGGAAGCCATTATTTGCTTATGTTGTATATATGTTAGCCATTATGTTTCTTTATGCCGTTATCACGTAAAACTATCGTCCGTAAACCGACTTTACAGAGAACCAAGTTTTTTTATATCAATTATTAACACCCTTTTATTAACTTCATCTGTTCCTCTGTTCGCGGTCTCGAACCAAGCGCTTTGCTTCCACATATATTGAGCGAACTGCCAGACAGTGGAATTCACTGCCCGCCTCTCTTTACCCCGATAAATATAATCAGGGGTAAAAGTGGTCCAGGCTTTAATGATATCAATTTCATTTCTAGTGCAGTATCTATGAAAAAATGTTTTTTTAACTAATAATTTATTTCAAATAGAATTTACAAAAACAATAATGCTAACGTTACATTTGCGATAACTGTGAGTGTGCACATGTCATGCTTATAGAGACTTTATCAACAGCACGCTAAATACAATCCTACGACGAGACTGAAAAATACCTTTCGACTTTTTGATTGTTTACTCTCACACGTACCAGGCAGACCACACCTCCCCACACCACACCACTCTACACTGCATACACTACACTATATCGCATCACACTACTCTTGACACTCACCTTTTAACCACTCATACTACATAGTAATACATAGTTTCATAGAATTATTGTAGTAAATTTTAATTTAATTGTTTACTTTTTTTGTATTATCTATGTTATACACATGGCTGACTGTACTGCCCATGTACCTTTATTGTAGATTCAGAAACATGAACGCATCAGTGTTATTGTTATCCCACCAGGGAGTGGAATCTGTTTCTCCTTAACACAGATAACTTTGTAATCTAGCTAGGAGAACAGAGCTCCACCCAATAATTTGTACTACACATAACCTTGTATTATCAATAAATTATAATATTTTTAATCAAGGAGTCTAATCATATTTCAAATTATGTTTTCAAATATTGGCAATTACTTCGATACTAGGAGTTTGCGGGTAGTCCCTAATATTTTTCCAAGACAACCTTTCTGAAAAAAAATATAATGTTATCAGTAACAGAACAGGACAGTCAATCTTGACGTACTGCATAACCGCCTGGGGTAAACCTATCTCTTGCAGAACGACCACAAAGAGCTGTTCTTAAGGTCATAACCCTCGAACCCTTTATACATCCTAATCAGAGGATATTGTCAGACTCATATAGTGCACCAACACTTAATAATCCTACAAATAGTGATAGGGAAACACTCAACACATCCATTTGTCGCAAGCTACACCCAAAATCATAGGAAATATCAAATATGTTCCATCTAATAATCCAGAACGACCCGTGCCCAACGCCATTACAATTAGCAGCCACCTGTGCAACATTAACAGTCAATGCCATTACAATATAATTAGCAGACACCTGTGCAACATTAGCAGTCAACGCCATTACAATATAATTAGCAGACACCTGTGCAGCATTAGCAGTCAACGCTATTACAATATAATTAGCAAATACCTGTGCAACATTAGCAGCCAACGCCATTACAATATAATTAGCAGACACCTGTGCAACATTAGCAGTCAACGCCATTACAAAATAATTAGCAGACACCTGTTCAACATTAGCAGCCAACGCCATTACAATATAATTAGCAGACACCTGTGCAACATTAGCAGTCAACGCCATTACAATATAATTAGCAGACACCTGTGCAACATTAGCAGTCAACGCCGTTACAATATAATTAGCAGACACCTGTGCAACATTAGCAGTCAACGCTATTACAATATAATTAGCAAACACCTGTGCAACATTAGCAGCCAACGCCATTACAATATAATTAGCAGACACCTGTGCAACATTAGCAGTCAACGCCATTACAATATAATTAGCAGACACCTGTGCAACATTAGCAGCCAACGCCATTACAATATAATTAGCAGACACCTGTGCAACATTAGCAGTCAACGCCATTACAATATAATTAGCAGACACCTGTGCAACATTAGCAGCCAACGCCATTACAATATATTTAACACACTACTACTACTACTACAGACAGACACTCTCTGTTCCGTCTGCTTTTGCAGACTGATAAGATACAAATGCTACCTGACCAAATGGATCTTAAGATTTGTCTGTCATCCTATTGCTGAAATGGACTTAATTCCAGATTGGAGATTGGATTGGATTGGATTGAGTCTTTGTTACTTTTTAAATAAAGATATTATTATTATTATTATTAATTGGCGTAGCTGTGAGTAACACGTGATCCTGTATTCAAAACAATCAAAGTTACAAAAAAAAAACCAAACACAAAAACAACAACAAACCCACGACGAACACACAAACGTACAAGTTACAAACTATTTATTTCAATTAGACCATTAAAAGGCATTTTGATCGTCATACAGGGTGGGGTGGCAACAGCACAAAAAAATGATCTTGGTAGGATTTGGTAATTTGGTGTAATTGTTTTTATTGAGCAATAATAATATAAAATTATGACGCCACAAGTTGCCGCGCTTCTCACAAGTTAGAAAACCAATATTTCTTATGGTGTTTTATTTTGGTTACATTTATATGCTCTTTAGTGTATCTGATTTTTTTTTTAAATTTCGTTTTTACGATTTATTTAATAGTTTCAAAATATTCTTAAGAACTAGTATTACCAGTATTTTATTTTTTTGTCGTATCATCGTCCGCACCCTGTGTATGACAAATATGAAGATGTATATGGCATGACAAAAATAAACTAGTTTTTATGAGTATTTTCGTGAAAAGAAAATTTGCCTACAGCGAGACTGAATCATTTCTGCACCAGATAACATAAATACTGCACGCACACACACACTCACACAAACACACACACACACATTCACTAAAATCACCTTGTGTTTGAATTTGTATTAGTACTTATAGTCTAATAGAATATTTTGCTTCAATCTCAAATATGTTGTACGACATGGTTATCAAATAAACAATGGGCAAAGAACTCCACAAAAAATGATATACAGGGAAATTGAAAAAATACCCAAAACCTCTTAATCTGGACTTCGTATCATCACCCTGAACTAGTTAGTTTGTAAAATTGTTAAACCGTGTTCCTCCTCCGTGCCAAATAAACTTTTTCTTTGTCTTCGCCATGTAAAAATTAAACAAATATCTTACGCAAAATAGCGTTCGTCCGCATCATATCGACGCGGCAGGTAGACCCAGTTCAGGATGAAGACTAAAAAGGTATAGATTATATTGTATATACCTACGTACTACCTGCCAATAAAAAGTATGAAAATTCAACATTGATTGATTATACACACATCAAAAAAGTCTAAGCAACATACAACATTTACATAAACTGCATGTTTTATAAATTGACATTTTATTATTTTCATATTGATACACAACCTTTTTTGTTCTCTAAACATAATACTGGCTGATTCGAAACATAAACTTTTCGATTATGTTTTGTTTTCATTAAAATAAAATAAAATTAAGTTTTCCCGATTTCATGTGTTTTCGTTGCTTGATAAATGTATTATTTATCTCACTTTTATCGTTTATGTCATGAAGCGACGTCATTTGACTGCTGATGAAATGCAGAGAGGAAAGTTACAAGCGAAAAGAAATCAGTCCCAGGTTCTTGGCATTTAGGTGTCAATAGAAGCGTGATTTGTCGTCTTTGGTAGTGATTTGGGGACGTTAATACATGAGATCCTACTGAGCAGCACCCAGGATGTGGAAGAAGTACAACTGCTCGACAGGACCAATACATACAACTGACTGCAAGACGTCAGCTGAAGTTAACTGCCCAGGGAGATAGGTTTAAAGCTACAATTCTCAAGCGGTGTTGCTGTTAACCACCATACCGTGAAAAATAGACTGCTTGACTACGGCCTACAAGCACGACGCCCAATTAGGTGCCCACCTATACGCCATGGGAATCGTGCCCGTCGAAACGAATGGTGTAACACTTGACATGAACCTAGGAGCGAGATACAATTTTATTTTGCAATGAGTCCCGGTTTGGATTTAGGCCTGTTATGAAAAGGGTAAGAGTGTATCGTTGTCCCTAAAATGCTGAAACGCTGAGATACGTTCAAGAAGTGCACCATTACAGTGGCTCCACAGTAATAGTATGGGCGGGTATTATGAAAAACAGACGAACTGAGCGATTTGTAGATAGCGATATGAACGCTGAAAGTTACGTTGAAGATGTCCTCGGGCCTTATGTTCTTGTATTTGCAGAAAGTCTTGGCTCAGATTTTACGCTGATGCATAACAATGCGCGTTCGCACACAGCTCGGAGGACCAGAGAATAGTTACTTAGCTGCGGAAAACATTCGGGTTTTGCCGTGGCCTGCGCAATCGCCAGACCTCATTCCCATCGAGCACGCATATTACGGGACATGCTCCAGAGACGTGCTCTAGAGAACCTAGACAGAGAGTCGGCAACCCAACAACTGAAAGATTTGTTAAAGTTCCATTTGGGGCGATTGCTGCAGGATCAGATAAACAATATTGTCATCATGATCATCATCATCAGCCGAAAGACGTCCACTGTTGAACCACAGGCCTCTTTCATGGGGGAAACAATATTGTAAATTCAATGAAAAATCGTTGCCGACAAGTTTTATACAACAGAGGCGGTCAGGTACTTTGTATTGAATTACCAAAAAATTAAATAAAAATGTCGTTATTTAATTTCGTAAAACATGAAAAGTTTAAACTCGTTTTAACTTTATTTTATACTACGTATGTTACAGTACAAATATTGTTAATTACTGTAAATATTAATAGAGCTCCAGGCACTTCACACACAAAGGTACGAAGGAGGACTTAATGCCTTAGGCATTCTCTACCAGTCTACCAAGGGTGGACGGTGACGAGTTAACAGGGCAGGTGCATTACAAAAAGTAATAATTAAAAAGATTAAAATATATAAACTACACATACATAATTATATTCTGGAATGTCATACACCTATATAAATATATACATACCCAAATTATAATATATATAGTAATATAGTTTAGTAGTATATATATAGTGTAATAAAAGAAAAGAGGTTTTTGAGATGACTTCAGAGTCAATTACCTATGGCGCCTTAAGTGGTTAGGTAATCAGTTACCTAACCACTTAAGGCACCATAGGTAATTTTATAATTTAATTAAAATTGATAATATTCACTTAGTGTTTGCCGTTATTTTTCAATCCGTAGCTAATTACGTAATCTTAATCATAGCAGGGTTAACAAATTATTAAAAGGGACATAGAATTTTAATTGAATAATTATTTATCAAAAATATTTTTAACTATTTTCTTTTTTACACGAGTTTGGTGAACGTGGCAGTTGGCGTTCTAAAGACCAATTCTAACCATTAAAACTGTTCAAAATCTAGCGGCAATCTCATCTCAATGACCATCATTGTCTAAATCTTGTCAAACATGTTAGAAAATAGAGGTATTTTTGTTAGCTTGAAAAAAATAGAGGTGTTTTTGTTAGCTTTGAATGCGAACATACCTATATGTTAAGTTAATAAAGTTGCCCCCCTGTGATTTTTCCATACATAAAAGGCGTGAGTTTATGGGTGCGTGTAACTTTCGAGATCATCGAAGCTAAAGTTTGTATAAAATAATGCGGGCTCACTTTGTCCTAAGTTTCTGAATGCCCGCTTAACATGTCAACCGTTTTCTGGCCTTATCTGGAAAACCGCAGCGGAAAGATTATGTAGAATCTATAACTAACAAAGTATTATTTTAAATAAATTAAAATATAAACAGTACCTACTACTCTACTACTTCATAGTACATATACCTAAGGCATTAAATCCGCCTTTTTGCATGCGAAATTTATATATACGTTAATTATATTATATTATTAGACGTTTATATATATATAAAGAAATAACACCGCTCGTTGCCATAATTATTTTGGCACCTCCAAAATAATTATAAACGGGTGGTGTTATTTTTGCAGTGGGGCAATAAAACAGGCTAGAAACAACATATTTTTTTTTTTCGTGGGGCCTTTGGCTTTTCAATGTAATATGACAAATATTATACAAGACTTGATTATTTGAAATAAATGACCCAAAATGCATCGTGCGTTCTGTTTCATGGATTAAAGCAAAACGGCTCAACTGCCTGTGATTTATGTCATCGTTGAAGGTAAATTAGTTCAAGTTAATACTCAATACTTTATTACATTCCACAATGTGCAATGTGTGTGTGTGTGTGTGGTTGTGTATATGTGTGTGTGTGTGTGTGTGTGTGTGTGTGTGTGTGTGTGTGTGTGTGTGTTGTGTGCAGGCATTAAGTCCGCCTTTGTACCTTTGTGCATGAAGTATAAATAAATAAATAAATGTGAGCTTAGGTGATAACTTATATTTAGTATAGTAGAGTATATAAGTAACTAGGAGAGAGGAAGCTTATCATCTAAATTATTAGTTGTTATAAGTATGGATATGAAGCTGAACAAGGGATCATATTATAACTTTAACCAGATTAGAGTAACTAGATACAGACGACGATTAGTGTTCAAACAGAGTCTATTCTATGAAACTTTTCATAATATTACCGACTTGAAGCAAAATGTTTCAACCATCGTTCTGAACTAGTGAAGGTTTAAAAAAAAAGGCGACACAGCCTGGTATTTGAGCAAAACCCTAATATATAATATTTGAAATAGTCGTAGGCAAAACGATTCAACCGACTAATGAGAAAGAGTCACTAAAAGCTTAAATAGTTTAAGTTACCTGATACATAAATTGATCAAATTCTGTATCGGTTGAGCACTTAGTCTCCAAAATGAGATCAAAATAACAAGGCTCCTAGAAATTTAAAAGTAAGCTCAAAAGAAGCAGAAAGATTCGCTCATTCCAAATTTGTATACATACTATAACACAATATTGCAAAAAAAAATGATGCTTAGATCAAATAATGGTCTTTGCCCTGTAGTAGGACAATGCAGGCTGAAAATAAATAATAGATCAAATACCATATATATTTAAGGGGAATGGGGGGGCCAGGGCAGCCCGCGAAATGCAATTTTTCTGCAATTTGCAGCTCAGTATCAGGTTGTAGTTATTGGGAACGATATTTACCCTCGAAGTTGTCGAGCAATATATTTACCTTGGACGAACTGTCCAACTAGGTAGGTCCAACTTCGACAGAGAGGTCGCCCGACGAATCCAACTCGGATGGGCAGCGTTCGGGAAACTACGAGATATCTTTTCGTTGAAAATTCCACAGTGCTGACTTATGGTACATAGACGTGGTTCTTAACTGCTGGCCTCCTACAGAAGCTCAAAGTCACGCAGTGAGCAATGGAGAGAGCTATGCTCCAAGTTTCTTTGCGCGATAAAATCCGGAACGAGGAAATCCGCCGAAGAACTAAGGTCACCGACATAGCTCTCCAAATTTGCTAGTTAAAGTGGCAATGGGCAGGCCACATCGCTCGAAGAACCGATTACCGATAGGGAAGATAGGTTGTCCAGTGGCGACAACGAACCGGAAGACGCAACGTTGGTAGGCCTCCCACCAGATGGACCGACGACATCGTTAAGGTCGCGGGTAACCGGTGGATGCAAGCGGCACGTTTCCGCTCGTTATGGCGTTATATGGGGGAGGCCTTTGTTTAGCAGTGGACGTCTTTCGGCTGATGATGATGAAGATGATCAGGTTGTCCTGTAATAGTACATTATGGTACAAGTGTGTAATGTTGGTGATTACCGCTGAGGCGCCATTGAGACCTGAGCCGTTAGGTGAGGGTCTTAAGAGAGCCGAGGACGGTAATCATCAATACACACGTGTATCATACGACGTTTTTCAACACACTTGTGAAGAAAATAATGCTAAAAATATATTTTCAACAGTGAAAACGAGTTGGGAAAATTTTTTCGCAATGGCGGGAAAAATTAAACAGTTTTCATATGCGCGCGCATCAAATAATGGCGATCGGCCATAGACCAAAAGAATGAGGTTTCTTTTTTTTTTGTCTTTTCGCGGATAGCGTTCTAGCCACGTCCAAAATGGGGAATTCAAAGTTTTCTTTATTACAGAGAAAACAAAAGTTATATTTGAAAGTTTTATTTACTAAAAACGTACAAGTTGAAATTATCTATTTAAATACGAAGTTGCATGAAATGAGCAAGCAATAGGTACATTATTTGTACTATTGAACACGATCTTTTTTGTATCGAAACTTTTTTAAGATCAAAGCAACTCAACCAATAAAATAAAATAAAAAACCCTATAACTCACTAGTGAATAATAGCAATGAAAAAGTCACAGTTTGATTACAGGTGTCATTATGTGCCTAATTGCGGTGAAATTAGAGCCATTTTATGAGCAAGTGTGTTGAAAAAAAATATATTCGTGAAAGTAACAAATATGCATTTACAGAATTATAATAATTAAAATCATCAACATAACTCTCCAATGTAATATAATTCATAAACGTGCTTATTTAATGAAATTATGTCATTTACAGGTTATTCTACTAACGTCAGGGTACTTTATTACCATACCACCTGATACTGGACTGACAATTGCAAAATTGTAGATTATGCATCAAGGGGATAAAGTAGTGTCTTATGTAGCGGGCGCCATATTGAATCCCGAGCAAACGAAGGATTCTATTGTAAACTCCTGAGCGGAGCGAGGGAGTTTAGAGTTAACTCCCGAGCAAAGCGAGGGAGTTTATAATAATAATAATAACTCTTTCATTTCAGACGAAGGTCCATTTGGTTAGTACAATACATAACTTAGAAACTAGTGTTAGCACTTACATCTACCAGGAAAATGAAACAATTAAAACTATTATTAAGTATACGCCACAGTGACATGTAGGCGTATCCAATGCCCCAATATGGAACTGTCCCACCTGTCCGCTATAGTGCTCAAGATGCTGTTGGGGCTGCCGCGTACCCTGCGCATGATGGAGGCGCATCGCTTGCGCATGATGGCGTGAAAGCCATTTATACCCGCTTCTGTGAGAGTTAAGACAAGAATCCTGAGTGCAGCGTGGGATTCAAGATCGCCCAAGACGAAGGCACCTTTATCCCCGAGGAGCATACTCTACTTTTCACACCATCTACGAGACAATAAAAACAATAATACTAGAATTAAGAGTAGATTGTTGTTAATACCAATGACTTCGGATTTACTGTACTCCGGAGTCAAATCACTATCGTCACTCGACATTTTTTTGAGAAGAATTTGCTGATATGTAATTTGTTGTATAACAAAGCAAACCAATTTTCAGTATTCGCGCCTCAGATTATGAAACAAAAGGCAGATAGACAGCGCAGAACACTGAGAGCGAAACCAAAAAAAGCAATTACAAATTCAAAAGCGAATACCTACAACGCGCTTCGTGCTGTACTGACACGAGTCAGTATAGCATGAAACGCCGCATCGTGAAAAATAACAAATCAAAATACAAATACAAATTCAGAAGCGAATACAATCACGAGATTGTAGGTAAGTATTCGCTTTTGAATTTGTATTGGCTTTTTTGGCTACACTCTCAGTGTTCCGACCGGTCTATTTGCCTTTTTTTTTTTAATCTGTGTCCTATTTTTCTTTTATTTATATTCTACTAGTGGTGGCCAATTCGATTTTCGAAAAGTTTATTTTTAGTGTAGGTCTAACAGATTTTTTTCTTTGTGTTTGTATTTTCATTAGTTTTTTTAACAATGCGGTGTTTCGTGCTATACTGACTCGTGTCAGTACAGCACGAAGCGCGTTGTAGGTATTCGCTTTTGAATTTTTATTTGCTTTTTTGGCTTCACTCTCAGTGTTCCGCGCGGTCTATTTGCCTTTTGTTTCATAATCTGAGCAGATCTTAATGGTGAATGTTCGTATGCGTTTTCTACTTAATGTTCCAAATTCAAATCACATTAATGACCAGCGGGTCATAATGAAATTCAGTACAATATTATTGCCCTGCTAGACCTCAGGTCTTAAATGACTTACTTTAGGTTAGGTTTGCATGACATATAATTTGACATTGTCGAACAGGTGGTGTGAAATAGTAGATTGTATGACAAGGGAGCAAAATAATATTTGCTCTCGAGTCATATACTCTACTTTTCATCTCGTTCTATAAGAAAATATTTCTCCCGGGATTTCGTAGGTATTGGTGGTAGGCAAGAACGTGAATGTAGATAGTCCTCAAATTGTCGAAGTGTTTAAGAGCGCGTAGGTATTCGATTCGTGACGAAAAGTTCATGTTTTTGCGTTTTGCCCAGAGCAATATCGTAATTATGTGAGCAGATTATTTAAAGACAATTTACAGTTTTAGAAAGATTAAAAAAAAAACAAACTTACGAAAATATTACTATTATGTAATAAAAAACAATGTTGAAAAAGTAGAAAATTGGTTCACTTTGACAATTTTTTTTCACCAGTGTTTGAATAAAAACATAACTGATATATTTATTATATGAAAGTAAATGTTATGCGGGAACCGATCACTTTTCCGAAATGTTTTTTTCCGAATTTCATTTTACCGAAAACTATTGACCGATGTCTTTTTTGCTGTATGCATTATTTGACATATTTTTATATCATCGAAGTATCATGTGTCATAAGTATTATTTTACCGAACTATTTTTCGTCGATTTACAAATTAACTTTTTGCTATTGGCCGAAGCCTCTTTTGAACTTTTTTCATTTGCCAAATGATTTATTTACCATATTTTCACCACACCGAAACCACATTTTACAGAATACTAGCGGGCCCGGCAGACGTTGTCCTGCCTGAAAATAAAAACAAGTCCTAGAACTACAACGCCACCTATCGGGTCCAATTGTGAATCTAAACCATTCACAAATCCACTGGAACACACACAAAACATTTCATCAAAATCGGTCCAGCCGTTTAGGAGGAGTTCACTTTCATACACACGCACAGAAGATTTTTGTATATAAGATTACCTGGTAGCATTATCAATATAAAATAAAATAGTGTCATAAAAAATCAATAGGCTACAAAATTTTAGTGACAGAAACAAATCGCTGCAATACCGACTTCACGCAGTCTTGTCTGCCCTACGCCTAGAGTGTAATTTAAGCCCGCGAAGGCGCGGAGGGGTGGGGCGGCCCGCGAGCTAAGGAGCAGGCGGTTTGAAGGGTCGCCGCCGCGGCTGAGGCTCGGCCAGCAAGCCGAAGCTGCGGTGGTGAGCATTAAAACCATCTGCGACGATAAGCTCGCGTGGGGCCGCTCAGACCCCGCAGCGCCGGAGCCGTGACAGAAACAATGCTTGTGCATGTTGCATGCCTGCTTGCATGTTTCATGCTTGTTTGCACGCTGCATGCTTGCATGCTTGCTTGCATGCTGCATGCTTGCATGCTTGCTTGCATACGCGTAGAAAGTTTGTGCACGCTATTTCATATCTGCTTCAGCAGAATGAAGCAGATATGAAATAGCGTGCACAAACTTTCTACGCGTTTGATGAAATGAAAAGATGGTAATTAAAACAGTGGCATAATGAATGTTTGGAATCATAATACTTCGAACAAATGTTATTCGGCTAAGTCTAACTTCGGTAAAAAGTTTATCGACCTAATGAAACGTCCGAATAACGAAAAAAATCGAATTGATAATAGGTCAACTGATACTGTGGCAGACGTGACTTCGATGAAGTAAAAAAAAACGAAACGATAATAGTTGAAAAGTTTTAGGTGAAATTAAATTCGGTCAAATATTTTTCGACCTTATGATAGGTAACCATGATAATACAGAATATTTTTCAGTCCGTTATACGAGCTCATTTATTTTAGACAATTATTTTAAAAAGCACTATAAAACATCGCGCTGTCGTTTGCCGATCAATTTCAATGATTCGTGCTTAAATTTCGTGCATATTTTTTTTTCTGATGCACACAAACAGACCATTGTATTGTTCTAGTGTGTGTCAATGCTGCTACGCCGTTCTAGCAATCGTTTAGATTTTGAGTTGCGCTAAATCGAATACGCGCCCTTAATAAGTAATTGGGTCGGCTTGTTATATCCGATATGTTTATTTCTCTTTACAAGACCCCATCCAACACATCAATCGAAATGTGTAAAATCGACAAAAGAATCTTGGCGAGATCCATAAATTAATTTGTATGAAAAAAATAAATAATTTAGAGGGTTTAAAATATTTTTCAATGTTAAGAATACATTACCAGGAGATTGATATACTTACCATATTTTCAAATCCCCGCATAATTAAAATATTACGAAATGAAAATAACACTTTTTCGTTTCATCTCGATGCCCACTTTGTATTTATAAAAAAAAGAAAGTTACAAGCGACGTTAACGGATCTATCAAATTACGAGACAAGTGATGTGACAAGTGTGTGGAAAAAAATAATCATTGTTTGTGATATTATTTCCCATAGAACGATGCAATTTCAGTGTAAGAAACGGCGGATGTCAGTGTCATTGCTACTGTCAGTCGACGTTTCGTCCTGAAATAATGAGTTTTTCGTTAAACTTTTCACTTATTTTTGTTTGGCGGGGTTTTAAAAATATTGTGAATGCCTGAAGATACTCTTTAGGTAGGTACCCAAAAATATAAAAATTAGAATTTTAACTTCTCTAAACATCTTCATTTTTTTGTACCTACAAATCCTGCCATGGTCTTTAAAATTAAGGTTCTTATTCAAGTGTTTTATAATCTGTGGTAAAGTAAAAAATATTGTTTGCATTCTTTATTGTCTATGCTCAATATTATATTTTTCGAAATAAAAATTTAATTTTCGGAAACAAATTATTACAGAACAATTTTAAAGACAAATATTTAAATTAGAAAGCAACAAAATTTTATTTCGTTTTAGTTTTCAAATCACACTAAACGCACGAAACGGTGAATCTGAACGTACCCGTAAACCATAAACAAAGTACGGTACAGGGGACATTAAATTCACGTTCAAACAATGGGAAAGGAATGAAAAAAAAAATGCACGTGCTATTTATTTTAATACAAGTTATTTTCTTTATTAAAAGAAATATAAGCTATAAATATTCTCAGATAAAATAAAATAGTATTGACCGGAACGCACAGTTAAAAATTGACAGTAGTGCCACCATGACAGTTGAAATCATTATCTATTGTGACGCTGACGCCGCGTCCGTTGCGCAGTTGCCTCCATTTTGTACGCTCGTCTCTTGTCTATAATTTTGAATAGATCGTCTTTATGGGCATGGTCCGTAGATAATTTTTACTCTTTGGATGTAACCATTATTATTGTGGTCTCTGATTACTAACCTGTCAAAACAATGCATTTTAATAGTGTTTATATTATTTTTTCCAGGTGTTACTGGTTGGATAATAATGCGCGACTATTGAAATGGATACGTGGTCCGATCTCTGCCGCTGTTGTTTGTCTGCCAATTCCGAAGTGTCACTCCTAGATACGGAACAGAATGTAAATGAGAAGTTTCTTGAAATAACTACGATCCAGGTACGTAAAATTGCACTTATTTGTACTTTGTTTTGGGTTAAATGATATATTATTCCGCGTTCTTATCTCTATAATTTCATGTAAGTATGTCAGTTTCAGTTTGGTAATTATTGACATGGAACATAACCTCACTTTGAAGTTCAAAATCGCCGCGAAACTGCATTGATTTCAAGCGATTTTCGACGTTATTGTATTTGAGTAACAGAAGTAGTAGGTTGATTTTGCTTTGAAGATTATGACTGTAATTTTGTTCTAAGTAACATTCATGGAATCTAATAAAGGCGGCAAAAGCGTCGTGCGTCACCAATATCAAAGATAACACTCCCATCAGGTAATTGCTATACATACTCTCTAATATACACTCATACATTCAGGAGAAATTACCAAGTACCTAGTACAGGAACCATCATAATCAAATTCAAATTACTAAGTATATCAGTCTTTATTAAAAAGGTCCATAGTAGATTGTTTACAATGTAAAGTTGTGTGTAATACCATAAAGTGATGTTGCACTACAATATTGTCTAACAAATAAATAAAAACATTGATAAATTGGTAGGTTGGTCCTACCAATTTCTCTTTACTTCTTATTTCTTGTTGAGTGTTAAAGATTCTGATTCTGATTAACATAATATATTATGACATAATATTCCAATCAGATTTCTTGTGCTGAACAAATGCTATCCATGTTGATTTTTATCCACTGGCACAGCGATTCCTAAACTTAAGACAACAAAACCCTTTGATTTTATAAAACCCCTGATTATCATCATATCAGCCTATAGCCGTCCACTGCTGAATGTCTGCCTCCCCCAGATTATAAATAAAAGTCACTGCAATTTAAAGCAAGACTAAAAATATTTAGTAGAAATATCTCCTAGGTTATACAACTCCATGTTTTGTACTCTACTACTATGATGAGGATTTGAATGGGAAAACTTTCATTAATTAATCTAATAATAATTGAACTTAGCAATGGTAAATGTAATTTTACCAGGGTTGTGCCCTGGTGACATTCTCACTGAATCATAGTTCCCGTGGAACTCACTTTAGTACCATTGCAACAAATCACACACAGCCATCTGTGTTAGTGTCAAACTTCTTTCCTGATAGGTACCTTACATCTTTCTGAGTAAAAAATCATGCTATCTCTTTCATTCATTCAATCATTATTGATGGATAAAGCCCGTCACAGACATAGCTATAATATATATTAATATAATTCATAGCAAGGCATATTACAAAATATTTTCTATAGTAATCTTCGAGTGACCACAGACCTAGCTATAATACCTATATATCTTTTTTATGTCCCCAAAATATGGGGACAGAATGATATAGCAAGGCATATTAACATACAACAAACATAAGTAAGTAAGTTTATTGTTTTTAAATATGTATGTAGTTTGGGGATCGTGGCAATGAAAAAGTTGAATACACGAACTTACTTTTATTGAAACAATATTTTAAATACCTTCTTAGAGCTATATGTTCAAACACACACTGCTTATTCTTAAAACCATCCTTTTTTCTTTTTTTTTCGGATTGGCATCTCGCAGGTCAACCTAGGAGGTTGTCGGCTGCTTAACCGGACTTTCCTGTGGTGCCTTAAAAATTATTATTTTTAGGGCCTCCAGCCTGGGCAAAATAGCTTACAAACTAAGAGACTACACGCTAAGGGCACCCCCTGTGGGGTACGAGCCTCGGCTTAGGGCGTCGCTGGGAGAGGACAGCAAAGGGACAGGCTGGATCGGATTTCCATTATTTAGGGACGAATTTAAAACTACAGGCTCAGCGGCGCGGGCTGGCAGGAGCAAGGGTCGGGGAGGGGATTAAAACCGTCCTCGCCATCTTGCTTTTATATATGCTCTCACTCTCTCTTTACATCTTATGTCTCACTCACACTTTCACGTTTCATTCTGCACACCATCCATACGTTCCATTCCATTCTCCATCCTACATGTATTAGTTTATAATTATTGTTTTATGCTTATGTATGTATTGTGTTTTATGGGCCATAGTTGCCTGAAATGAAGGATTAATAATAATAAAACAATGACCGCACACATAATAAGGGCAAAAATATGTTATTATATTATACCTACCGTGTGTGGTGGCTAGCTATAATAAAATATATAGCATAGTATATTAATATATATTATAACTATGTATGTGACGGGCTTAACTGAGTCAATTTTCCCAATAAATCTAAGCATTGTAATATTAATCAGTTTCATAAAATAATATCGCCCTAGCCCTTTGTTTAGTTGTGGATCACCATAGGCTGCTGATTATGATAAATAAAATCCAGGTACACCTACATTTTCTCCATTGTATTAACAATTGTACTAGTAATACTGCACCTAAATCAATCAATTTTGCAACAGTACCTTTGATAGCTCTCACATTGAGATTAATTATTTAGAATACAATCATGTTACTCAGAGAACTAATAAAGTATTTTTATTTACTTTAAATTTTATTTATTTATCAAACACAGGTAAATAACAGTTTCACATATAGTACCACATAAACCTTCTCAAGTTTATGCTTGGCACAAATGATGCAACAAATGTAAATTTTTAAGCATTCGCGAATGCTAATATCTAACGTCGATATTCGCGAATGCGAATGCGAATATTCCGTTTTTAAGTCTGGCGCTATTTCGTTACGGTTCGAATTCGACAGCTATCTAGCCGCGCAAGTTGCTTTTACACAATGGCACACATATCACCTTATTCCAAGTATTGCCGAGCTTATACAAAAACGCCGATAGTTTTTTGTCAACCTAGTTACCTATTCGACATAACAATTCGTAAACCTTACGTTTTCGACATATTTATATATTTCTCAAACATTAGTAAATGAGTGTCTAGAGAAATACGGTCGTACCCGCTCGTTTGGTCGCTTTGCGATACTAATCAAGCGAGATGCAAGCTTTGTAACAAAGAATACTCTCAAAAAGGAAGAACTACAGCTTTGTTAATTCACTGGAAGTCAATGCATGAAATGGATTTTTCTAAATTGAAAAAACGTGTAAAAGGCAAACAGGGTGCAAAGAAAAAGTTATAAAGAAAATGTAAAATGTATTGCAGGTGCAAATATGAAAACTCGACCACCACTTTTTAATATTATTTACACTTTACGTATTTTTCCTGACGTACATATTCGCAAAATATTCGTATCAATTCTGCGAATTCTAATGCGAATATCAAGAATTATGCGAATATTCGCGAATGCAATTACGAATATTCGTTACATCATTGCTTAGCACTAACAATATTTATTTCCTATTGTAATTAATACTAGTAGTACTAATAACAGTTTTTGTGGGGAATACCCTGTTTGAGGCACAATAAAAAAAAATAAACAGAAGGGCAACTTGAAAAATCCACTATGAAAACATTTAGCTTAGAAAGTTATACAAGGTGCAATAGTTAAGTGGATGATATTATGATAACATAATAACTTTCCGTATGAAACTCATATCAAATTCACGAATGTTGCAAACATAATAAAATATTGTTGAACTTGGTTGTATCACATATTTAACAAATGTAAGTTTTTCTTGGCACTAGGAATAAAATTAAATAAAAATGCCATAATAATCAATAATAAAACAATGGCCTAATTAATTATTAATAAAATTATTGGATAATTAATAATAAATTAATTTCATAGTTACATATTTATTAATAAGCAGATACAATCAACATAATAGCCAAACAAAAGCCCTCTTCCTCTCCTACTTTTATTTTTGCTGTGCCTGACAGGGTCCACAATGTTCAATTTTATACCTACCATCTAAGTTCACTTGTGGATGCAATAAATGTATTGAGTATTGAAAATTACCCTTTAACGATTGTAGGTAAGCAAATTGCCAACCCGTATTTATGATGACATTTAATTTTATTTTCAAGCGGAACTTCTGATATTTCTTAGTTTGTGCATTGACATTGTAGCATCAATCAACTTCCCCTAGCGGCCTACTTCAGTTTGTTGCATATTTAATCAAATTCCTAGGAACGAATCAATATTGGTGAGCTATGTGATGTAAGAACTAAGCTAATAATGTAGTGGCGTTGGTTATTGTGTCTGGACGTAAAATTTTTCTTAAAGTCTCTTTTTTTATAAAATGACGGGGGTAGCCAGTTAGCCAGTGAGATATAATAAAGCCACAGTTCGCCTGTTACGTGCAAGACTTATTGCTGAACTTAATTATAATGTCTCGGGGAAAATACTTACCCTTTCTATTTCCAAACCTCTTTATCATTTAAGATTATTAATCATGCATATAAATTATTATACCATTCTGCCCCGCAAATAATTCCTTATAATGCAAAAAATAAGGCTGCGGTTCCACTGAGGCGGAGCGGAGCAGAGCGGAGATGAGCTGTGCTGCGATTCACCAATCACATGGCTTGAAATCCACATCTCCTACCTCTTTTCACAGCTCAGCCCCGCTCCACTCCGCCTCAGTGGAACCGCAGCCTTACTCGCTTTATACTACCATTCTTTAGTGACATAATTGACGCAGTGGGTTTGCTATTAGCTGCTTGTCGCGGGTTCGATTCCCGCACGGAACAAAAATTTGTATGACATACAGGTGGTAATTCCGGGTTTGTAAGCGTTCTGAAGACAGTTACGAAATTAAAAAGAAAAAATTAGTAAACACGTTTAATGTGAAAAATAGTCTGTAGTTATCAATCATTTTTAAAAGATCCATGTGCCCCATCTTGAGTAATGATCTATCAATTTCAGGTGAAGGAAGATGATGGTCTGCCACAGAAGCTGTGCTCAGATTGTTATACTATCATGAACTCCGCTTACCAATTTCGTAAACAGTGCATCAAAATGGATACTGAACTACGCCGGCAGCTCAACACTGTCTTAGATATATCTAAAAGTAATAATCTCCTGAAATATGAACCTACCACTGGTGATGATGACGATATTGGAAATGATCCCATGAAGCAACTTGAAGCTATTATAAAGCAAGAGCCAACTGATGATGATGATGATTACTATTACGTCTTGGTCATAGATGACCCTAAAGATAAAGAAAAAGAAGACCAAATAGAAGTGACAAATGTTAAACAAGAAGAATATGAAGATGTTACAGCTGAGGAGACCACAATTACTTACCCGCAACAACACACTCAAAACTCTCAGAGTCAGTTTGAAGACTCAATCGAGTCATTCCTCATGTCCAATACCAAAGTCTCAGCTAACGTACCAGCTACTATACTGGAAAATGAAGAAGAAAGCCAGGAAACTGACGATTTTGAAGGAGCTATGAATATAGATGAAACCCATGACAGCATGGATCCAGAGCAGAACTTAGCAGAAATGGAGGAGGAAGAAGACCATCCAACTATTGAAAGAATTGCCTCTGATGTTAATTCGAAAAACTTCATAAAAATATTGACTTCTACAGACTCTGATGGCACTATCCTGTTAAAAAGTAATGACAGGATTCAATACTTAACTGATTCTCAACTAGTCACAAACAAAGATGAAGACGGAGACGCATTGTCCCAAGAAGTGATATTCTGTGAAGGTGATGACTCCTCCCAGTTCCAAATCCTAAAATATGATGGTTCAGAACTAGTTATAGAATATGCCGATGATAGCCAAATAGCTACAGTACTCCAACAAGAGGATGGAACATTTTTATGTGATTGTGGGGAGCAGTTCGAAGACTTAGCTGAATTTGAGAAGCATCAGTACAAACACAATCCCGCCGGGGAACACTTGTGCAACTTGTGCGGTAAAGGTTTTGAGTCTGCAGAGATTCTTACAGGTCACATGTTACTTCACAGCAATACAGGACTCTTAATCAATTGTCCGTTCTGCAGCCAACTTATCAGACGTAATGCTTTGACACAGCACATCAAATATGGTCATAACAACATTAAACCTCGCTGCAATTTATGTTTCAAGACATTTGCCAATCCAAACAACTTGAAACGTCACATGATGATTCATAGCGGTATCAGAGAGTTTGAATGTGACATCTGTTTTAAGAGATTCCACCAGAAAATCACAATGCAAACGCATAGATTAACGCATATGAACCCGTTCTCGTGTAACCAGTGTGACCAGTCATTTGAGAATAAAACTGCATTAGCTGATCATAAAGAATCTGAAGACTGCTCAAAGTCTAAAGTAATTAAGGTCAAAGAAGAATTAATGAAGACTGTTAAGCAAGAAATAACCACGAATCTTGGTAAATTGCTTGGTTATGCTTGTTCACTATGCAAAAAGATGTTTTCAATGGAATCCGCATTGGAGCAACATATTGAGAGCACACACATAATTGATCCCACAGAATTGTTATGTTCAGAGTGCGGTAAAGTGTTACCATCTAAGAAAGACATGCAGACTCACATACTGACGCATAAAAACATGAAGGTGAAGAATGCAAAGAGGTTTGAATGCAGCATTTGTGGAAAAGGGTGTTCAAGCCAGGCTATGCTTTTGATGCATGAGAGAGTACATACAAATGAAAGGCCTTTTCCATGCCAACTATGTTCTTTACGTTTTAAAACAAAAACTCATTTGCGAACTCATCAGCTCACTCACACACGGGAGAAGAAATTCGGATGCTCAGTTTGTATGAAATTCTTTGCGCTCAAAGGAAATTTGGTTGTACATCTTAGGACACATACAGGGGAGCGTCCTTATGTATGCTCCATTTGCGGTGAAGCTTTTATAGACTCTAAATATTTGAAGAAACACAAACTTAAGAAACATGCTATAGAAAATGTGCCGTGGAATCAGTACTAAGTACTGAACTACAGTACGTAGTACTTGTATATAAAGATATAGGATAAAAGTTCAGATTTGATTGCTATTTAGTTTGACTCTAATCCAAATTGTCTTACCACTGGTATCTGTTTGTATAAGGTATATCTAAGGTCCGTTTGCGCCAACCAGGGTTATCTCATTAGCTCCGAGTTAGTTGGTGAAATGGGCCCTTATGTATGCAAGCATTACGTCTGTAATTTAACCTCTTGTTAGCAAGTGGACCTAAATGAAAATAGTCTCAGTCACTAGGTGTAACAGAAATATTATCATAAACCTCTTTTACTTTACCGTCGTTTGGACAACTTTTAGTACTGAAGCAACTTGAAATCCGCGAATAAAATCGATTAAATTATGGAATAGTATATTGTTGCCTTAACATTCGAAATGTATGTACAGCTGATTTTATCGCGAATTTCAGCCTTGCTCCCGTACTTTAAGTCCATATCCTTGGTATATTGAGCTCCTTAATATTTTCTGTTACTTTAATATCTACATAGTAAACATGTTTTTGCCATTCGCATATTTGTAGCAGTAGTGACAATATTTATACTCCATGAAATGTAATGCCTACACTAAAAATTAATTCGCAATCTTTTAGTGGGTAGAAGTACTCAACTTTGACTAAAGGGCGTTACAAATGGCGAAGATATTATATTATTTTATGTTAAGATAAAATATCGCACACTATACAGTTTGTATGAACTATCACAAACGGCTAAAATACTATAATATTTCATCTTAAGCCAAAATGTATAGTGAGCGATATTTTATCTTAAGATAAAATATTATAGTATCTTCGCCGTTTGTGACCCCCTTTAAGAGTGTGTGTCATATATTTTCATTACTAAAAAAAGATCTGTTATTTTTTTTGTATTCATTATTTTCATCATTTTTTACGCACTGAAAGATTGTTAATGCGTAATAAGTCTGTATTTTACTTATTTTCTTTACTGCACTGTATCTTGATGACAATTTGGACTGCATATGGCTAAAATAAAGTCAATACTTAATAATGCCTTTGTAATTTAATTTTAGAATCCATACCATGTCCATAAGTCTAAAAATAATGTTCACCTTAAAATAAAAATGCACACATTTGAGTTTTAAATTACTGTAACGATTTTTTAAGAGTTGATAATACTGATGAATTTAAATATTTTTATTTGACTAACTGATAAATTAAAAATAACATCAGCTGCTCCATTTAATTTGATCTTGTTGTACCTACTACATTTTTGTAGGAACAGCTAATTTTATTTTTAATTTATCAGAGTTTGTCAAGTAATTGCGGCAGGCTAGCCCGCGAAATTCAAATACCTATTCGTACGTTTTTTTTTTTTTTGCAATTGTCAGCCGCATTTCTAGATAATGGCCCATACAACTAGTAGTATGGTAATAAAAAAATATGCATTTACAGAATTATAATAATTCAAATGATCAACATAAAGGGCGGGACGGTGAAGATACTATAATATTTAATGTTAAGATAAAATAACGGTCACAATATGGTATGAGCTATCACAAACGGCAAAGATACGATAATATTCAATCTTAAGCCAAAATGAATAGTGAGCGATATTTATCTTAAGATAAAATATTATAGTATCTTCACCATTTGTGACGCCCTTTACTCTCTCGGAAATGTGCCTATTTAATGAAAATATGCCGTTTACGAGATTTTCTTACTTGAAAAGTAAGCTGTCCTGGCTGCTTTGGCGCATTCATGAGTACTATCACCTAAAAGATCGATGGGGTTAAAAGTCATGTTGTATATTCCAGTTTAGGCCAAAGTGGGTTATGTACTTAATTAGGGTCGCTATACACATAAAGGGATCGGCACTTTGCCTGCGACTTAAAGATCCTTAATTTTTTGATAATGCAATATAGCACTCTGGAGTAACGTCGGATGAGTAGTAGTTTCGGATGTCACTCCCTACATACAAAGAAACAAACAAATACCTATCTATAATATTAAGTATGGACAAAGTTATGAAAGGTGTGCCGACCAGCTTATGCGTATCGACCCTTATTGTTATTTTTGTACATTTTACTGTATAGATAATCTGCATAATTTAATATTTTGAGGTCAACATCAAAGATAATTAATAACAATCTATATTATGTATGTTTTTAATTTCTTAAGTTTTTTATCAATTAATTGTAAACTAGCTATTATTATTATTTTGTTTAATCTAAATAGAAGAAAATTTTGATTGGCCTATATGATATTTATTTTCAAAATAATAGTGTTTTATGTGTACAATATAAATAAGTCCCTGAAAGGATATAAATGTATAAGGATATTCTATTGCTCGTAAAAATATAATACTCCACTTTGGCCGAAACGTTACTCGATGTAATGCAAAAACGCTTGCATTTTATACATAGCAAGAACTTATGTAATAAAAACTGTATCTGTTGAAGTTATTAACTAATTACCAAATGCAACCTCTTTCACTTTGTGTTCCGCAGGCCTCGAACAAACGCGCGATGTAAACGTAAATTCGATCTACTTTTGAAATGAAAATATCCGTGTCGTGTCGCACTTAATAGGTATTTATTTTATTCATATCAAACTGATGATAATGATTGTGCTTGTATACAACCTGATTTCAAGTTTATCAGAAACCTGAAAAATGCAGCTGTTTGTCATTTTTGTTCGCATAGTTCGATAAAAGGGGAGAGCAAGGCCAAAGAAAAGATGGATGGATTGTGTGAAGAATCATATGAATGAAAAGGGACTCAGTGAAAGCATGACGTTGGACAGGATGGAATGGAAGAAGAAAACATGTTGCGCCGACCCTAAGCAACATGGGATAAGGAGAGGAAGATGGAGATAATGGGTTCGACAAAATTTACGGGACGGATAAAATGTTCATTATGATGAGTAAAATGACCACATTTCAGGTTTCTGATAAACACAGAATAAGCTTTTCTAATTATTCCAAAATTCGCATTTCCAATTCAAAAGTCAACTCGAATCGAATAATTTTACATCAAAGCGCTCGTGTAAGGCTTACAATTTATTTTCTGGATAAGTCTAGCCAAGATGTCAACCAAAGTTATAGGACAAAAATGTACAAAAAACGGTTTTTTTTTTGCGTACCTAGTTGAAACTTGGATATCAACAAGCCAACTTAGATTTTTCAGTACATTATTTCTTATTACTTAATTTGGTAGTAGACGCCATCAATCATAAAATTGAGAGGTAATACTCTCCAGAACTGTCGAAACGCGGATTCCCTGTAGATTTTGTACGGCGTAGAGTTCGGAACAAACTGTGACTGTTATTAAAATGCCACTAAAATTCTAATTTTAGAGTTACTTAATTGAAAAATAATCGGATTTTCAGGCCTAAAATAAAGTGTGTTTTAGAAAAGTTGTGTGTTGTGTTTTGGTTAAATAGTGGTGTTCTACTATTCAATTGGATCTAAAATAGCGCCTTAGCGTCTAGTGTTAAACATTAGGCGTCACTGTCTTATTGTAAATAGCATATCTTTTCATTATTAAATTAGATTTTATAATAAGTTTGTTTAATTTATCACATGAACTTGTAAGTGTAATTATTTAATGTGTAATAAGGTTGGCAGTGTTACCAAAACAGCTACAGTGTAATTCACCTGCTTATGGCCACTTTAGTAAACAAACGAAAAATAAATTTACGGATCAATTATGAATTTCAAGTATGGTATAACAGTCTTGATCTGTGATCATGGCATAGTATTGTACCTTCTGCCTACCCTTTTATTAGTTTAGCTGTTTTGGTATATAACTTCACAATAAGTAAATCATTGTGTGTATGTTATTTTAGAAACCACCAATAGTCAAACGAAGTGTGTGCTTGAATTATCGTGTAAAAAGATTATTGTTGAAAAAGTGAAAAAAGACTTCCACTGATTGTGATTTGATTGATTCAATATTATTTTTGTCTTGCAATTTAAGTTTTCGACCAGACGAACTTTTTAAACATAAAGCAATGCATTGTTATTTCCTTGAGATAGCGTAAGTGTGTCAAATCATACAATTACTTACTTACTTATTAGGCTTAGGATAATAACGCATAGAAGGACAGTCTCTATACTCTGCCTACGAAAAAACCGTCATATTCATTTTAAAATATTTCTTGCGAGCTGTGTTCAACGGACCGTGACCTTGAGCACTGACGGCTCGCTGCGCAAACAAACGGCCGTACAGGATCGAGTTCGAATACACGTTTGAGTCTTACTTTTGAAGCCCGTACTAGGTTTCTATGCGTTATTATTCAAAGTTCACAGGTTTCTTTTCGCTAACTTACTATCAAATCATACAATTACTTGCATTGGTTAACCGAAATAACGACAGCCAATCAAATCGTTTGACAATAATTGAAATTCCTGGCCTTCAAAAACCAGTGATCATTCGAGATCTAAAATTCATCGACCAATGATATTGTACGCTATCGCCATTTAGAAAGAAAGAAGAAAGAAAAACCATTTATTCACGAGAAAGTGATGCACATTACACAACAAGACATTTCGCCAATCATTACTATAATAAATATGTAGGTACACAAAAGCTTGTGGGAAAAACAGCTTTACAGCAATTGGCTATGGTTTTTCTTTTTTGAGGGTTATGTACTAAATGATCCTAATTATTTATTATTAGTCACTTCTTTTAATAATGTGATGTTTGTGAATTCGAATAGGTATTTTTTTTATAAAAATTACATCTGAATTTTGACAGCGAATAAAAAGAATAATGCCAATTTTGTCTGTTTTATTTAACGTTTTGTAAAGATTGAAGGCCGTTATATTATAAGTAACCAACTAATCTCTAATAAATATCTTAAAAAAACAATTAAACAAAAAGTCAACGCCACGCGGTGTTCCCAGGCGGTCACCCATCCAAGTACTGACTGCGCCCGATGTTGCTTAACTTTGGTGATCGGACGAGAACCGGTCTATTCAACGTATTATGGAAGTTGGCGAAAGCGCTTTTAAATTTCATTAATAATTTCTGTCCACTATTATTATTTTATTGTTTGTTTTGTGACAACGAATTACTGTTTGCATCAGTCAATACACAATGTAATTTCGTTGCATCTTGCATGTGCGATGAATACCAATATTAAATCTGCAATCCTCCTTCCCTTTTTATTACCAACCATAAAACCTCTCTAAGCCAACTACCTACCTGTTTTTTTTTTGTTTTTCCGGGGTTTCGGAACAGAAAAATAAACAATCGCTGCTCATTGTCATCTTGCCCATTAACTTGCTTCTCCATTTTTTTTGACAATATAATCTGCCTTATGATTTTTTCTAAAACCGCACCGCATGATGTTTTCCCAAAACCGAATTAACGGTTTCCAGGAAGTCATACACAAAAAATGGCTTCACTGATACATCGAACGGGGGTCACTTACAATGTTCTGAGACATTTTTTAGAGAAAATGGTAACTCTACTTAGGTAGGTAGCTGATCTTTTGCGTTTGCGCAACCAGCAAATGCGCATAAACACACCTGTCAACACCAATATATTATCGTCAGGTATATTTGCCTGACACGTGTTCAGCTGGACTCCCATTTGGTGCAACCTTAAGACACAGACACACACACACACACATTATAATCTTTTCTTTTTTTTTTTTAAACGTTGCCCCACACTAGGAATTACTCCTGTGTCGTGGGTGCGTTTACATCTAAACTCACATACACAAACAGCCAGACCCGGAACAACTATCTGTAGGCCATACAAATATTTGTTCCGTGCGGGAATCGAATCCGCGACACGCAGCGCAGCAGTCGATCGCTCAACCACTGCGCCAACTGAGTCGTCGCCTTATTTGATTGGTATTCTTTTAATCTATTTTTCAAAATGCTACGGTTAATTGGTTATGTGTTTTGTAATACATACTAACATTACGGGCCTGTTGGTCTAGTGGTCACTGACCCTGACTGCTAAGCCGGAGGTCGTGGGTTCGATTCCCACCCAGGACAAACTTTGTGTGATGAGCATGATTGTTTGTTCTGTGTCTGGGTGTTTATCTATAATATGTATGTATTTATAAATTATATAAGTATGTATATCAGTTGTCTGGTTACCATAACACAAGCTCTGCTTAGCTTGGGACCAGATGACCGTGTGTGAGTTGTCCCAAGATATTTATTTATTTATTTATTTATTTATTAGGTAGGTAGTTAAAAGGTTTTATTTTCACTAACAAAATGGACCGTATTTTAGGCCGAAACTGAATAATCGCAAACGCAACAAACGTGGTAGGTACTTACATTAAAATAAAATAAAATAAAACATTTATTTCAGGTAACCCAACAGCAACCAGAATGCATAAATTCACTTAGACACACATGGCATTAAGTCCGCCTTTGTACAGTGGTTTTTACGTTTTGTGCATAAAGTTTTAATAAATAACAATGGTATTCTAAAATTGATAAATAAATAATAAATGCATACGCAACAAACTCGTGGCCTAGTAGGTACCTACTTTATATTAAAAATATTCAGATAAACTTTAAAACTTTGTTAGGTACCATATTAGAGTTAAAACTTTGTTACTTTACTTTAAAAGATATTTGATTACGTACATATTACAAATAAAAAAATATGTAATTCAAACAAAATACGTGCGTCACCCAACTAAACAAAACATCGGTCGCTATCCCTGTTAAAATAATAAAACTACTAAGAACCCAGCAACACCGTCAGTTACACTATCTCGTTTTACGCGATCGCGCAGTTATACGATTGGTGAATAGGTTGTTGGCTTCCCGCGTACAGAACGCACCTCTCGCTCGCGCACTATCTGTGCGAGTGAGAGCGAGAGCTGCGGAGATCACGTCCGTGCCGCACAGGCATATAGACGCGACGAACGACGACGCCATTTGTAATTGCTACGATATCGCCCGAACCGGACGCGTCGTAGGCGCGTTAACTAAAGAATTTGCGTTGTGTTATTTAGTTTACTTTTATATAAAGAGTACTGTGTGTTAAAAGTGTCGCATAGAAAAACATGGAAGGTATAACGCGCACGCACGTTAGAATGAGACATTCGTTGACTTTACACGCCAAGATTCAACTCATAAACGACTTTGATAAAGGAGAGAAAGTTTGTACGATTTCTAGGAAATACTCGTTGCCTGAATCTACTGTGAGGACAATCCTGAAAAACAAGAAACGTATTTTAACCGCTGTGAAAAATGAAGCGCTATTAAACTCGAGTACTCTTACCGAACGACACGGGATTGCCCAAATGGAAACTACGCTTATAAAGTGGTGCAATAAGCAGCTGAAGGAGAATGTTAAACTAACAGAGCCAAATGTGTGCGCTCAAGCTCGACGGATCTTTGGGTCATTGAAGCTAATGGATAAGACCGGCAAAGACGAAAAGTTTTTAGCAAGCAAAGGCTGGTACTGTCGTTTTAAACGCCGCTGCGGCTGGAACCAGACCTCAGATGACCCGGAGGCACTATCAGGCTGTGATGAAGTTGAAGACGTAGACCGAAATCCTAATCCCAGTACTAATAAATTGAGAGAAATTATAGAACAAGGCTGTTATACACCTCAAACGGTATTCAATGTGGATAAGATTAACTTATATTGGAAGAGAATGCCCGATACTTGTTATCTTGGACGTTTAGCAAAATCCTCACCCGGGTTCAAAGTATCGAATGATCGTTTCACAATCATGATTGGAGGAAATGCAGCAGGAGATTTTAAGTGTAAACCTGTATTGGTGTACCGTAATGAGAATCCGAAAGCTTTACATAGCAAGTCTAAAGGCGGTTTGCCCGTTATTTGGAAGTCAAATCCTAGAGCATGTATGACCGCTTCTATATTTGAAGACTGGTTTGGCAACTATTTCATTCCTGAGGTGGAACGCTACTGCTCCTCAATTGGTATTCCTTTCAATATTATGCTCATCATCGACAGCGCACCTGGACATCCTCTCGGAACTCTTATAGATTTTGATCACCGCGTGAAGGTAGTGTTTCTTCCTCCAGGAGGAACAAATGACATTCAACCAATGTATCAAGAAGTGGTCCCGATATTTAAGGCACAATACACACGTCGTTTATTATTTCATTTAAATGATCTTTTGAGACAACACAATACGTTATCTATTGAAGAAGTTTGGGAAAGATATAGTATTCTCGATGCAATACGAATCATTGTAGATTCTTGGGCTGGTATCAATGAAAATGACTGGAAGAAAGCCTGGGATAAGATTTTTCAACCTTCCGCTAGTAACGAAAACAATCAGATGGAAGATTCGACATCTGAAGAAAATCGACATACGCAAATAGTAGAAGAGATTGTAGGTCTTGCTGCGGAACTAGATATGAAAATAAGTAACATGGATGTCACCGAGCTATTGGATTCTCATAATGAAGAACCAAATGTTGAAGAATTTGCAGAAATGCAAAAACAAAATGCTATCGAAGAGTTGGATACTCTAGACCCATTGGCCAATGAAGAAAAAATGACTATAAACAAACTGACGGAAGCACTCGGTCATATTAAAATGGGATTACAAATTTTGGAAGACTTAGACCCGAATGAACAGCGAGCACGTAATACAATGCTGGAGTTTTCAAACATATTAAGACCTTATGAAGAGATCCTGTGTGCAAAGATTCAAAGCATGGCTACACCGAATAATATGTCCTAAGAAATAGAACCATATCACAGAATAGGTACTTAATAGTACTACCATATGCTCAAAAAACATTAAAAGTTGTACACCTACACTTCTGTCGCCTATATGATACTATCTACGGGTGTTACCAGACCAATCGATCGATCGTCGATCGATGGTAGAATGGATTAGTCGACGTTGATCGATAGTTTCTACCAGACCAATCGATCGATTGTTGATCGATGGTAGAATGGATTAGTCGACGTCGACCGAGCTGCTTGATTATTATTAGTAATGGATTATAACCGCAGTTAATCGATCAACGTCGACCGATACCATCGACCGGCAGTCGGTCGATTAGTTAGTCGAACGGTATCCGTCGATCAGCCAAAGCTACCCCACCAATCGATCAATGTCGATCGATGTCGACCGATGACATCGATCGATTGGTGTAGTAACACCCTACTAAATACTTGAACTCATATTTCAAAATAAACGCTTTTTTGAATTTTGAAATGTATTTTTTTTTTTGCCCAGTTCTGTCTACATAGTACAAACAAACACCATACCTACTATATTTAATAGGCCAGCTCTTGCATGACCTTTTGATCGCCACAGTCATATTGTATAAACGACAAACCAAAATTTGCCCAGCAAGCCACGGTCACAACTACATTACACGAATTCCGTAGAGTATTATATTACTCAGCTTGGCGCCGAGGGCACATTTTTGCTAATTTGACGTGGCGGTAAAAGGTTAACTCGCCTGATGAAAAGTTGCTCTTTGTGCGTCACTCGCGAATCGCGATTTTCTGAACGCCAGTTTATTTGCAACTAATTTAGTACGAAAACTTTACGCAGTAATCTCAGACCAATAAAAAACTTATTGGCCTGAGGCAGTAATATTGTGGTAATATATTATTATTATTTGTATGAATTTACCCCGTCACATTTTTCTTAACTCTACGACTTTCGGGCGAAAAATGTTGAAGGTCAAAACTTCCACTGCTTATCAATGAACCTATACGGTTACACTCGAGTGGGTACCAGGAGTACATGACATGGGAGCTTTACGTTGTCCACACCACTGTGTCCACACCAAGCCGTTACCTGAGTTGCGACCATAATTTTCGTAGCATCATTATTATTTACTGCTCCAAATCGGCTCAATCCGTTTAAGTGCATGCACAATTGCACATTAATTCCTTAGTTTTATAATTATTTCGGTACTGGCCCAAAAGCTAATACAATTCATACTTTTAATATTATAAATGCGAAAGTCTCTGACTGGTTAGGCTTTCACGATGAAACGGCTTAACAGATTTTGACGAAATTTGGTATGAAAATAGCTTGAACCCTCGGGAAGGACATTAGGCTACTTTTTAATTCGCGACTTCGTCTGCATCCGCGATAAGCGATAACCGACATTGACGCGGACGAAGTCGCGGTCAAAAGCTTGTAACTTATAAAGTCGAATCGACATCCCAAAATGGTCTACTTCATTCATTATTTCGTTGATCGGTCGATTGCATAGATATTTTATTTTTACTTTTGTCTGTAGGTGTAGGTTATTCAATTTTATCTTTGTTCGGTGTTGCTCGTGGGCGTGATCGTTCCGTTTTGCCCCGACGTCTTTTTCTCGAGTACCAGGGACATATGACCTTCAAGAAGTTTCTTACACAACCATCGATGATAGAAATGTTTGTTTCCGTTTCTATTTACCCCGGTTATCATGTTGCCCACTAACTTAGCTAAAACCAGGCACTCGTAAGTTTCGAGGAAGCGATTTATTATTACCAATTTTTATGATGTCTGTGTTTATGAAGAAGGGGTTCGCACTTTTGGAGTTTGTGGGTTTTGCCAGTCGACATTGTTATTTGTTACGCTGGCGTAACAACAAACGTAATGCTGGCATTACGTTTGTTGTTCCAAATTGCAGCGCTGGCGCTGCTGGATGTACTTTGCGTTGCGCCTTTCCCGGCACCTCGAGTATAAACTTTAAACTCTATGACTATTAGTAGTACCGTACCGGCGGCGTACCTCGAGTGGCAAATCATGCTGACACAACTAAATAGATATATATAATGATTTTATTACATTTAAATAATTTATTAATAGGTAACTAGGTACTTCCTTGCCTGCAACCTCAGACCAAAATAAAATGTTTTATATTAAAATATGACTTTTTATTGGTCTGAGTCTGGTACCTACTTCGCCGCGTGAATTTTTTACTCGCTGAGAATAATATCTAGCTTTTTAATAAATTAACTTTTAAAAGCAGTTGAGATTGAGAACTTTTTGAGCATATTCATTACAAACAAACATAAAAAGAAACATTTTTTCACTTTATAAGTTTAGATCATGCCTGATCATCATGCCATCATCATCGACAGTGGCATTCAATTTATTGTTATCACTTTAAAAATTACCTCACTCTTGCTTGCCCCTTCGAGCAACAAAATTAATTGTAATTGTTGAAGTTAGTTGATCATCGTCCCAATTCACCCCGTCACGTTCGTCTGTGGACTTCAGAGATACTAGGCTCGCATAACGACTAAGGCGGTTAAATGGAACCATCGATTTACAGAAAAAAATTATAAACTTAACAAAATTGATGTTCATGGAAACAAATAAAATGTGACATCGAAGTAAGTATCTATTACCTTTAATTAAACGAGCAATTCTTGTCTAAATATATTTATATGTTTAAATAATCTGAATCTCGGAAACGGCTCCAATGGTTTTCATGAAATGTATTATCCAGGGGGTTTCGGGGACGATAAATCGATCTAGCTAGGTTTCATTTTAAAAAAACACGATTCAAAAAAATATACCGAGCAAAGCTCGGTCGCCCAGATTGGATAATTATGACGGGAACTAGGGTTGAAGATCACAAGCGTTTGAACCAAAAGTTATAGTTATGTAACCTAATAAGTATTATTTGGATCTCCGTCGTCAAGATTAAAGATTAGTAAGAAGGATAATAAAAATCAAAGAAAGTCTATTTAATAACCATGATGAGAATCTCGTGAAAGATGAAAAGCAAAAGATCATTTAAAATATGACGGGACCTTCGGGACATACTAGAGTGTCTAGAGTTCACCATCATGTAAAATATACTCAACAATGATTGTGCCGGTAGCCGTGTTAGTAAATCAGGTAAATGGTCATTACAGTTACATGGTAGACAAACTATCTCAACAGTCTTGGTCAAGAACTCAAGAGTCAGATGCCAAAGGCGGTCTTGGACGCGCGGGGGACAACATCCTAAAACATTTTGAAGTAACTTCGTTTTAATTAAACATTGTAAAATAACATACTTCAGTTTTCTCTGCAACTAAAATGTTTTATTTTTTTGAAATACATACTTATTACATACATAGTTTCATTGTTTTCAAATATGTGAGGCTTGTGCAACAATTTGTCTCCTCCGGATCCTGCACGGATTTGCCCCGTCACATTCGCTGCTGAAACAGCAAGTACTAGGCGCACATGAGAAGTTAAGAGGTGCAAGTTTGAACCAAAGGCGCATGATCTGCGAAGTGTTTGGGCCAGACGGCCAGTTGCCACACATTATTAATATATTATGTAACCAAAAATTTTAACAGGCAAGAATTCCAGTAGGTTATTTGTAATTAATCAGTATTATTAATTTATTTTCAAAGTGCAGTACGTGGATGAATTAAAGTTTACTGATAGTAAATATTAACCTAAAACGGAACGTCCACTCAATTTTTTTAAAGACAATTTTTTCAAAAACAAGATTAAATATTTTTCTAGCGACATCTATCGTTACATAAGCAAAACGTGAGATACAATTTTCTTTCGTATTTGTCAGACGTGAAAGTTAAACAACTACCAACTGCTCTTTTTACTATCATATTTCTATAACTAGAGGGCGCTGTGTAACTTTAATCGTGTGATTCATTGAATATTTTATTAATAGGAATAATGGAAACGACGATCGCTGGTTGATTAATACCTTCAGTTTGTATTTTCAAGTGTTGTTCAGACGTTGACATAACGCCCGCGCGCTGAAATAGTAAGCAAACTCTGTATGATCGGTTGCAGTGTTGCAGTAAAAAAAAAAGTAGAAGAATAAGAAACTTTCAACACATATGTATTTATTCTTACAGTTCCGACTTCATTTAGCCCTAGCCTTCGGCTTGGTCTGCAATTCAGGATCTAATGTAATTAGTTTATTATAAACTACCAACCCACCCCGGCTTCGCACACGTGCAATGTAGATCAAACTATTTAAACGTTTAAACCTTCCTCTTGAATCATTCTATCTATTGATAAAAACTGGATAAGCGTACAGACAGCGGGAGCGACTTTGTCTATTATACAGTACTTTGTAATGTAAAGAAGTGCATAAAAGTTTCGTAAGTAATATTGTATTAAGATTATGCATAGGTACAAAGCTTAGAGAAGAGGTTTTATGCTCGAAGATACAAAGTTAAAGACATTCACATCATCACACATTTTGGTGTTTGCATGAACTATAATATGTTGTGTGTGTGTGTGCATAAATATAATATGTGTTTGTATAGCTGTGTGGTATACAATACATTATACGGGACGATGTCGATGCGGCGCGCGCGGGCCGCCGCGCCTCCGGTGAATGATTGGGTAATGTACCAATAGGGCCAATTGAACAATCTTGATAGTAGGCATTTATTTGTGTAACATAATTTTAAATATAATAATACTAGCTTTTGCCCGCAACTTCGTCCGCGTGAATGTCGGTTATTGCGGACGAAGTCGCGAATTAAAAAGTAGCCTATGTCCTTCCCAGGGTCGAAGCTATCTTGATGCCAAATTTCATTTAAATCGGTTCAGCCGTTTCATCGTGAAAGCGTAACAGACAGAGTTACTTTCGCATTTATAATATTAGTATTGAAGTAGGATGCCGTATGGATTATCTCCTGTCTTTACACAATTAATAAAGTAGTAGCAAAGTAATTACCGTCAATACACCTATTTGGCATAAGTGTGGTTAAGGCCACAAAGTACGTAAGGCTGCGTCGCGTACACTCTATATCTTGTGTTAAGGCCGTATTAGGGTATCAGATAAAAAGTTCAAACCACGTGTTATTTTTATCAGTAATTTATTTAAAAATGGATTTTTATAAGCTTATCACCTTGTATCCTATCCTACCTGTAACAAATACACATTACTTGTAAAATGGCAAATTGATAGGGAACCGTTCTGAACCGACATTTTTTTTTTTTTTTTTTTATATTGTTATAGGCTTGCGTTTGACCGCAACCCACCTGATCTTAAGTGATGATGACATACCTACTATCGAACTAATAAATTACCAAATTAATGAGGAATCGCTGTAGGGTTTTTCACAACAGGATTTTTCGCACAAACGTTACATCGCACCAATAAAGCATCGATGGGATACAGCATTGCACAACTGAATTATCGACACACAGTGTTTGATATAATAAAAATCGAATCATCATCTCTCGAAATCACGTAGGAAACTCATTCTGGGCAATCTGACTCGGATAGGTGGCAATTGCCTTCGTGGTCATTTCTTTTATAACCAGCCAGAAATAGGAACAGGCCCGCGTGAAGGTGCTCTGTCAAGTTACGTTGTAATCAATTACTAGGTTACCAACATTACACTAAATAGGTTTTTATGTCTTTTGAGTGATATATTATTATCAAACGATTTTCTAATAACTGATCATTCTATCAAATAAAATTATATCTTGTAAATATTAGGGATTTTGTAATTATATCATATTACGTTACTTACCCGGCGTTTTCATAATTTTGCTTGAAAACTCAATAATATTAATATCTATAAAGTATCGACTACGTGTAGTCGTAGTAGGCACAAGGTGAGTGGCACAGGCGCTCGCTGCTTTGTTCCCGAGCAGGCCGCGCTCGGTATCGCATGTTAACTGTATACATAATACTACAAAGTATGTATACGACATTCTATAGTTTGTATTATTGACGACAGTAAGTAATTACTGAACTCCGTAGGGATATGATCCTGTAACAGGCTTGCCGGCTTACCTAAATAGATGATCTTTTTCTCTCAAAGAAGAAATATCAATTGATGAACTGTGTCTATCTACCCCCAACTGTCTTACATTAGGAATGGATTAAGTGATATAGGCAGGCACAGAACTGAATTTCGTATGAGAATATCATGACAGTTTATCATGATTTATGACAGTAATCAGTATACAGTTAACCAAGTTCGAGTCGCGACGGCAAGAATGTAGTCTGCCCATTCCGCCAGTTAAATACGGGTCGCATAATTAAATATTAAAAGTAAATAAAAAATACAAAGTATCAAGTTAGTGTGGTCGCAGTTCGTACGCGGTGAGTGGCGCTGGCGCGCGGCTGCTTTGTTCCCGGGCTGGCGAGCGACGTGCTACGCCCCGCCACGCCGATATCACAGGGCTGCTACAAATATATTTAATTTAAGTATAATAGTTTTACTTTTTTAATAAGTAGTCCCATTCCCATTGCTAATACAAGACTACAGCCACGGTAAGACAAATAGGTGAAATCGTTTACCCCCTTTTTTTTTAGAAACTTTACTTGGAAATAGGAGCAAAAAGATTAATTTCAAATCTTACCCTAAATAGAAGTCATAGCGCTATTACTAGTTACACTGACCAAATTTAATTAGCTGGTGAAATTTCAAAGACGTGATAGGAAACAATATCTCATTAAGCTGCCTAGCCTTTTCCCATCACATTTAGGGCGCTGCAGTCGCGCGACTTTATTTATATGGATTTACAAAGCAGCGCTGCTGTCGCGCGACTAATTTGAAGGCACCCTTACACCCGACGTCTGATAACTATAAAACAAAATAAAAACGATAATCTAAACTGATCATTTTAAAGTATTGCACTAACTATAGCTGATCACGGGGTACACGGACTCTGGTAGTGTAGTTATCCTGTGAAGTTTCACCAGCTAATTTAATTTTAAATTGTATAGGTATCTAAAAGTGGCGACTGTGACGGATTAGATACTTTTGATTTTTAAGGAAAAAACCAATACTTAACTAAAAACATTTTAAATAAATATTAAAACTACATATTTCAGTGCCAGCCCTACCGCAACCGGGGCGGGCCGATAACAATATCGCTGAGTGCGCGCGTCGACTCGCGCCACTCGCGCCGAGCCGAGTGTCCGCCGCCTAATTTACTCCTGCCTCGTTCTGCCACCCTGGTACTTGCGACACGACAGCGCTCGCTTTCTTGCATTCGGTGCGGAAAAACACGCCTTGCCTGCGCGTGCGTGCGTGTTCTCCGAAAAGCGAGACCGGTACCCGATAGGCGTTTCGCTGCTTGCGTTTGTCGAGAGCGTTCGAATCCGTTTGTCGTTATGATCATATTCTTTTCTTTTACATTAATTAAAGTTTGTTATTAAAATCAACCAAAACTTATTTAGTTATGTCAGCTATACCTACGTGAACTGTTGTATTATAGTCTCAGACCCAATGATATCAGACCATATTGATCAAAAAAGTACTTACTTTTTTATTGGTCTGAGGGTTTGAGATTATTTATACAGTTTGTAGTATTATTTGTTACTCACGAAAATATGATAGTTTTCCAGTCTTTTAAACTGACAGTCTAGTTTTTCCTTAGGGGAAATATTTATGTTATGCCAGTATCAAACACTTATCAATATCACACACGATTTTTAAAATTATATTAGACGACGCATGGGTCCATAGCCTTCCTCGATAAATGGACTTAAAATATTATAATATAATAATTCTTATAATAATAAATGTGGGGACATTTTCACACACGGCCATCTGACCCCAAACTAGGGAGACCCTGTACTATGGGTGTCAGACAGTTGATATACATACACAAATACATTTTAAATACATACTTATATAGATAAATAACAACCAGAGACAAGGCAAACACAAGTGCTCATCACACAAATGTTTGCCCTGGGCGGGATTCAAACCCGCAACACGCTGCGCAGCAGTCAATCGCTCAACCACTGCACCAACCGTGTCGTCAAACTACTACTATCCAACACAAAAATAATTTTTCAATTCGAACCAGTAGATCCTGAGATTAGCGCGTTCAACCAAACAAACAAACTCTTCAGCTTTATAATATTAGTATAGATTAGATGTAACGCCAATGTACCGACAAGTACGAAGAGGGATCGAGGGATCGACGTCAGAGTCTAATTATTTATTTCAATGAAACCATTTTGAACGCCATGTACAGTACGCAAAAGAGATAAGTATCCATGTCGTCCGGAATAGTTGAAGATTTCTTAGAAACCAATGGGAGCTTTCAAATGAAATTTTATTAAATCATTGAACTGTTTATTCTCTATAAATTGTATTTTATTTTATTCATAAAAACCTATCGGTTTCTAAGTAAACTTCAACTGTTTCCGGCGACATGGATACTTATCTCCTTTGGTGACTGTACCTACACAACGTGACGACACGGTTGGCGCAGTGGCTGAGCGATCGACTGCTGCGCAGCGTGTTGCGGGTTCGATTCCCGCCCAGGGTAAACATTTGTTTGATGAGCACTTGTGTTTCCCTTGTGTCTGGGTGTTGCTTATCTAATATATGTATGTATTTACAAAAAAAAAATGTATTTGTGTATATATCAGCTGTCTGACACCCATAGTACAGGGACTCCCTAGTTTGGGGTCAGATGGCCGTGTGTGAAAATGTCCCCACATATTATTATTATTATATTATTACAAGAAAAAAAAAATGACACAACACCTAAATAAACTATTGAAAAGATTATGCCATTTTACTCAACGTACTAAGAAAACATGAAATTATTAGAGTCAAAGCTAAATCCAACGGACACTAATTAGGTGAGTTTGAAGGCGTGAATTTTTTAATTAAACGCTTATACCTAGTAAGTAAGCCGCAGGGTGTGGGGCCGGATTTAGGTCACAGGATGTCGGTCGAATTATTATTTTTTTATCGAGGTCTCACTCATTTTACTGTTTCTAAGTAGGTATCTTGGATGAGCGCGTAGTCACAGATAATTTCCGCACTTTTACTTTTTTTTAAATAAATACATAATTATTATGCGACTTTTTATTAATGTTATATGTGTTCGATGGTGAACTAAAAATATATTATGTTTGTTTAACAATGTTATTAGACTAGCAATACGTAAGTTTACTGGTGTCCATGCTGACATTAGTATTGGTTATCGATGAACAAACACATTCCCCTTCATTTTAACAAGTCAGCAATACCTATTAATGGCATTTACCATCAACTACATATCAGGCAGACATCTTTCTATCCTTACCTTTCACTGTATCCACAGAATACTGTAACACTGTAACAACGCTGTAACAACACTATAAAAGTATCTCAACATCATCCAAGAATAGATATTTTAGAAGTGATGAAGTATTATTATTATTTATTTATATCAGACATTTATTCCGTATGGTGTCGGACGTAAAGAATAGCACCATCCCATATCTTCCCGTGGGTGTCGTAAGAGGCGACTAAGGGACTTACCAGAGAATGGGCAGCAGCGTTCTCTATGCCTTTGTAACGACCGCATACTGCCAATACTGCTATCGCCAACCCGCCTGCCAAGCGTGGCGATTATGGCAACCCTCCCCCTTTGGGGGAGGCCTATGTCCAGCAGTGGACGTCTTTCGGCTGAAATGATGATGATGACTGATATCATCATCATCATTTCAGCAGCATAGCCCTGGTCCATACATTACATAGGAAATAAAACACAAGTACCTACCTACATTAAAATAATGAACAACGGATAAATTATACATACACGTTACAACTACCTACATAATGTCAAACAATACAATTTATATCAGTTCAATATAAATTAAAATAATACATTAAAACAATCAACAACAAAATTCAATTAATACACAATATAATCATACACACATGTCAAAAAATACGAGGAGAGGCGCTAACATGAAGCTGCATCCACAGGTCCCACCGGTCGAACTATACCCTCAGGAAACCGTTCGGGCTGCTTCGACGATATACGCCGGCGACCTTGAGCGACCAGAGAATCGTATGCGCTGAATTGCGCTGCGTCCAAAACTCTCAAAGTTTAGTAAAAAAAAATAAAATAAAAGATAGCATTCTTTAACTTTAAAAAAAGGCGTATACTAAAAGATGGATAATAAAATTGTCTGTAAGATAGTAAAAGTTTCGTTTAAATATTCCTGGTAGATTTTGTGTGATTATCAATGTTTTGTCCGCGTCAGACACACCTTCACGATTTAATTGAACTATTTAATATGAACTTTATCATATATTTTTTTCAAATTATTTACACTACACATTTAAAATCTGCAAAAGTCGCTTACGATTGCGAAAGAATCATCGGTCCGCACCTCAGCAAACATAGTCGAAGCACTACAAAACCGCGGAAGCCATATTATATTCCTTATTGGAATGCTACCTATCTAATTTTGATAATCTTACACAGCGGCGAAATCTTGAATATTACGTCATAACTAGTGGTTGATTCTGATACAGCTACTGCAATGCTGAACTTTCCGTTCTATCACCTCAATAGCTTTCTTCTCTAAAAGGATCGTCGTAGTAACAGTGTCTGTGTGGAAAACAAAGCTAAGCGCTATCCTTGCTGTTCTCACACAGATTCACAAGTGGTTGATTCTGATACAGCTACTACAATGCTGAACTTTCCGTTCTATCACCTCAATAGCTTTCCTCTCTAAAAGGATCGTCGTAGTAACAGTGTCTGTGTGGAAAACAAAGCTAAGCGCTATCCTTGCTGTTCTTACACTTCACCGTAGTACTATTAAGTATTCTGTGACTTCACACAGATTCACACTGCGTGGAAGTTTTACAATACGGGATTCTTAATCATATGCAAAACAGGGTTCATAGTACGATGAACGGCTGAAATCTAATAATCCATTTTTAATCTAAAACAGGGATTATAATTATTAATTATATTTATATTAACTCTCTGCATTTTTTATTTGCATAAAAATAATGCCCTCCCATAGCAAATAATTATGGGTAACTCCAACTTTTACTTAACAAAATTATGATCAAATACCAGGCATCCAGACTGCACTAAGAGTACTGAACTGAACTCAGTGGGCACAGAAAAACTGTCGAGTGGCGAGATGAAATATATCTGTGGGCGGGCTTCCGCGTCAGATAAGCCGCGGGCGTGGGGGGGTAGGAGATTGTTGGAAGGGGGAGGGAGTAGCGATCAAACCGCGGCACTGCCTGGCTCGGCCAGTAAGTAGGTGTCGGTAGGGATGGGAATGGGACATTTTTTAAGCTTATCGATGCCTGTACGGAAAGATTAGGTATGCAAATCACACTATTTCTAGATCGTGAACTAAACATGAATGCAGATTCAGATAATTATCATGTTTCGTCAAACTCAATGACAAAGTTCAAATTGCATGATTGCAACCAAAATTAACTAGTAGTACTTCAGAAATCAGCAAAAGTAGAATAAGCAAACTATCGAGCCAAGGTTCGGTAAAGTAGACAGCTCTTTAAACTTAATACCTCAGATTATGAAACAAAAAGGCAGATAGACCGTGCGGCACATTGAGAGTGAAGCCAAAAAAGCAACGTTCTACAAATTCAAAAGCGAATACGTACAACGCGCTTCGTGCTGTAGTGACACGAGTCACTATAACACGAAACGCCGCATCGAAATTCACTCTGAATTCACACATTTGCTTTTGAATTTGTATTTGCTTTTTTGGCTTTACTCTCAGTGTTCAGCGCGGTCTATCTGCCTTTTCTTTCATAATCTGAGCCTAATACCTAGGTCATTAAAATAAAATAGCACTTAAGGCTTATTTTTCAATACTCAGCTAAGTCAGGTATCTATTATCTGAAGAATAAATAACAGGTTCCATCGTTAAGAGTTTTTTTAAATGTAACGTTTTGCATGCAATGCAAAATAAACGACCACGTATCTTGATTTCCCCGATGAATAAAAAAATCGTTCCTTAAATATTGTGTATCATTATATCGACAAGAAGTGACTACTTGGTACACGGTACCGGACGTGCCTAGTCGTCGGCGCCCGTCGCCGTCGTTTGCGAAGTGTGTCGGTCCGGCGCGGCGCAGCGGCATCGGCATCACGAAAGCCCTGCATTAGCAACGCGCCGATTGTATCTGAATGATCAAGGTATGTACATTCTGTGCCCTGCATCGATATACATCTATATATATGTACTAATGGTGCCCTGTCAACTCCTACCACCCTGGTACAGACAGCGTCATCAACTGCTAACCCCCCGCGCGTTGAAATTTCTTCGCATAGGGGGTTAGCAGTTGATGACACGCTGTCTGTACTAATGCGAGATCAGTCTTAGTCAAATGATGCGTGCCACCAGTCCACCTTATGGCGCATCGAGTTATTTATTATGTTTCCCAAGTGCAATGGCTTTAAAGCGTGACTGACTACTGACTGAGGGCATGATTCTTAAGTTCAATTTCCAGGTCGGGTAAGGTGTAATTGGGTTTTCCTTTAGGTTTTCTTAGTAGAAGCCGGCTGCAGAGTCGGGATTCGTGGCTAGGTTCGCACCTCCTACGCGCTAAAAAAGCTGCATTCCCCATGGCTTTTAACACAAGCCTACCCAGGTGTACTGCTTGTATATAGTATTGTCTCATCAAAAAAGTCTAATGAGAAAATGTCAATATATAGAATATTAATACACAAATAACTACCTTTAATAACCAAATAATAGAACAGTCTAATTCAATGAAGTCAGTGAAAAGTTAATGATGTCATTAAATAAGTCGCTGAACCTTTATTGACTCCTTCTATTCGATGCTTTCCATTTTAACACGCTTTTATTTTTCTTCATGTGTTTGTAAATAGGCAAACTTGACCTATACCACGGACCCCGTAATTCAATGAAAACGATGTGACCCGCGCTGTGGCGATAAAGAAAATGCAAAAAATACTTTGGCCATGAATTTGTTGCATCGCCTATGTAATAAGATCGCATAAAAGTGTAATACTACTCGTAAGAAGCGTAAGGGTCCTTTCAATTTATGCGATTGGTACTGGACTGCTGCGATGCTGGAGCAGTCCGGGTGTCTGACTGCACACGGACAGATGTCTTTTTCCATACAGCTGACACGTGACGTTTGTCGGTCCTGCCGTCGTGCGTGCGCGGTACCGGTGTCGCACGACGCCTTCGACGTGTCAACTGTTTGAAAATAGACAACCGTCCGTGTGCAGTCCGACATCCGCAATGCTCCGGCGCCGCAGCAGTCCGGCACCAAACGCATAATTTGAAAGAGCCCTTATGAAAAAATATGATGTAGGTAAAGCTAATTTAAGGCGGTACCCTGAGCAAATAACCTTGAGCATTCGTTCCCTCTTCGCCGCGCAAGAGATACAGTAGCGAATACGCTCAGAATTAAATCTTTATAAAATCACATTTAGGGATTTTGAAAAAAAAAAATCTACCAAAATGTTCATTAAATTGTTTATCCATTAGTGTTAGTAAAAAATCGAATTAATAATGGTGGTTTTAATTAATGGTTACTTGCCGAGGAGATGCATGTTTTCAATAATTATTTCTCATTTCTGTAGTTTCGGTGTGACTGTTGTGAGGAGAAAAATATAGGTATACCTCGTAAACAAAAATCAGATCTACCATTTTGGAGTCACGAAATATGTAGAAATTTAATCTAGTAGGATATTTTTTATTTGTTGATATTTCTTTTGGATTTAGAGTATTAGGTCTGAAAAACTGTACAAAAAACGGCTAGCGCTGCGTTTTGCACAGGGACGCGCCTTAATACCTACTTCCAAGCGGGAGCAGGCAGAGCCATCTGTCGCTTATGACGAGTGAACCTTCAAGACTAACCTTAAGTACAATAATGTACTAAAATCAAGTACATTCTTTCAGCGATGAATTTCAATCGCTGCCTTCATAATTTTATATGCATCTAGTAGCATTTTATCTCATTTTATCAGCCGACCCATTTAGGAGGTGAAGTGGTTATATTCTACAACTGCAATAACATGTTATCCTAGTAAATAGGGCTACGAGAGAAGTTGCAATATGTCACCGGTACCGAGCGAGGAAATAAGCATGCTTAGTAACATTTTAGACAGAGCTAAAACAGAATTTAGCATATTGAGAGGTACGTGGTGCAAGAAACCTTCTTATTTCATGGAAACGCGGATACGCGTTTTCGAGTTTCTTTAGGAACATTTATATCAGGAACACATAGAGTGCGCTATACTGTATAATGAATGCAGGCTGTAATAATGTTTGAACCTATTCGTTATTTATGTTTTCTTAGTACTAGTTCAATGGAATAAAGTCAACCTCGTAACTCCAGCCTGTTTGACTTTTTACTGTCATGAACACTCATGATAGTAGAGCCACCTGCATAATTATGTATTCTTAGTACTCATTAAATCAAGTAAAATCAAACCCGCGTAAGTCCATTGGTCCAGCCATGCACCGTTGGTTCACTCCGGAAGCAACGGAGCCACAAATATTTTGTAACTGTAGCCCTCTGACTCCATTGGCGGAAGTGGCGGTGTCAAAAATGTAAGCCTCCTACTTAATCATGTCATCTTAGTAATCATTTAGCAGTGTGAAATCAAAACCACGTAACTCTACGTCCGGACGGACTTACTTTTGTGGTTCAGACATTTTTATTTAATATTTTGAACTACTATTCAATCATGTTTTCCTAGTACTCATTGAACGAAGTTTAAATCAAAACCAGCTAAGTCCATCCATTTATTTTCATTGGGGAAGATCGAATTGATAGAATTATTATTATGATTATTTTTTTTAAAGTAAGTAATTCTGACGGTCTGTTTATTGTTTATTGCGTTAAAAAGGTAGGTAAGGTCGGTAGAAACCGTGACCAATAAATAATCACAATTATTATTTAATTACCTATGATTAGAATAATAACGTATTTACGATTTCAGATATTTCTTCATTTTGTATCGCTTGTCGTTATGGTGACAGGGCTGCTCAAGCCGTAACTATTTATTTGGTAAATTGTATATACATATCAGATAATTCCATGTACATACGAGTACTACAGAGTGTGCATCCTAAATACAATAGAAGGAGTCAGGGGTTATCCTGAAACGATTCCAAATTTCCAAAACATCATTAAATTTAGAAAACTAACCCGTCTCACGCCATCTATTAGCTAATAGCTGCACTACAATATTGCTTCTTGTATAAAGAAACCCATCGTGCTATGCGAGCCTAGTACAAATTCGTTCAATGAAGCAACATCGATTCTTCTTACTCAATCTACAAGACTTTATAGATGATGATCAATAAATACGATTATAGTTCGATTCTTAGGTAATCATTTCCATTGTTTGTAAAAACTCATTATAAATTAGCAGAACCGGCTCAGCCTACCTACATATACATATTTAGGTTACCTAATTTAAAATTATTGTTAGCCTGAGATTATTAGGCCATTTATTTTTTTCAATTTCTAAGTTAGCTGCTAGGTAAATCCCCATTTTCTAAATCCGACTGAATCACCGATCAAAATCAACAAAAAAAAATATTGATCAAAAATCATGGCTAATGTGTTCATCAAGTTCATAGGGCAACATAGAACCGAAGAATTTTTTCTTGAACCCAGCTAAAATGCCAACTTTTGGCATCGAAGAAACAATCTTGGACTTACAAAAATATAGCTTATACAAAATATAACGTACACCAGTGACATAAAGAGTATTTTCTATTACTCCTGAACGAAATGGGAAGATTACAAACTTGTTAGCGAGCGCTGCGCGCGCGCAGCCGGTGGTCTTGCTATGTCACAGCTCTTCTTATTTTATGTTCGCCTAGTAACATGCGCACATTTCGCGCAAGAGTGCGGGTTCGTGCGCACCAGATTGGGGCGCAATGCGCGCGCAGCCGGTCATCCCGACTATTTTAAAACATCAGAAGTTTAACTAAAGATTGAACTAATTTGATCTATAGGAAGGACACTATAAGGTTTAATTTTCAGTAAAATCTTAAATATGAAATGTTTACAACTTATCAGACTGGAAGCCGTTGTCTCGATTCTCGATGCGCGTGCGCTTGGGCGCGCTTGCGCGTCAGTTCAAGCAGGCAGGCAACAAACACTGCCTGCAAGCTGCAACAGGCAGGCAGACGATCGCGGCTGGTCGATCGCGGCTGGTCGACCGTGGATGGCCGGTTGACGCTTCTGTTTTTTTTTAATATAAATGTAAAGGTTTACTTTAATGCAAAGGTGCCACCACCGTAAATCGGTAGAATTTTAGCATTGGCCCGAAATTCCGAATTTTCGAAACATAATAAAGATTATTGCTCTGCAACACTGACTTTTATAAATACCTATTCGTATTCAACTATTTACAATGATGCGCTGGATTGGATACGAATAACGTAGGTATAACAAACGACTTCACACTTTTCCTACATAATAATAGGTACCTATCTAAACTGACAACGCGGACTACAGTCACGCGCGGCGCGACGCGTCTCGCGACGGGCCGTTTTATCACGTTGAAAAGTAGAAGTTATCTATCGAACAATAGCCGTACCGCGTTATCTCGAAGGACGGGCAAGTGCGAGCATTATCGCGGGCGCCCCGCGGCTGACGATCGGCCCGATTGTTTTGCGGGCAATTAGCGTCGGGCCCGTCTGGCCGCACGTGCCGCTCCCGACGCCCGGCCCGCGCCAGACGCCAGTACTCCAGTAGGCAGTACTCCGCGCGCGCTGTCCGCGAGCGGCCGCTACGGTGGGTCCTTGTCGCTCGGCTCTTTGCACGCCGCGAACTACGCACGGGACGCCTGCCCGACGGCTCGCATATCCGCCACTTTTTGGTTCGGCATTTTTTTTCTTTGCAAGTTCTCGACTGACACTTGTTGAATGGACTTACATCTGTTTACTAACAAAATCTGATTGAATATTTTGGACTTTTGAGTTTAATTTATTTGACCTAATTCTGGGATAAATTAAAGTAACAAAGCTTTGAATCTAATAGAAGAATAACACTTTGACGGCTTCCTGAAGCCCAATCAACGAAAACGAACACCGTCGTAATCAGTAGGTAATAGTAAAAGGGCGAGCGCTATCCTTCCGCGGTCCGATCGCCGCCGCCGGGAAAAGTTTTCCTCTATACAAAGTCCTTATAGGTAGATGCGAACTTCGCAGTCAAAAGTTCGGGTTCGCAAAGTTGTACGCACGACACGAGTCTCGGAAACTTTTCAGTTCGACAACTTTCCACGAAAACAATTCCCTAACTGTTTCTCAGAACGCTTTAGGTTGCGAACTGTCCTAATGGAAAATAGAAAAGAGTACATGTACGTTGTATAGTGACTGTGATCAGTTCAAATATTTATGAAACTGTGATTTACAATGAGGAGCATGAACTTTAAAGTGCAGTGCTAATTAGAACTAATTAAACATGGCAGCAGCAATGATAAGTGACCGAGGACTTCGTAAAAAGTTAACGCAAGAGGCTATTCCGGAGAAAACTCCGCGAAAACCTTCAAAACGCAAATCAACAGCGGGCAGCTCGAAAACTGATAAGAAAAACGAGCAAAACAATAACAAGAGAGCTAAGGTACAGACGGGGGATCCCAAATTAGACTTATTCGCGTCATATCAACCGTGGGTCATACAGACGTACGGGGATTTAGCTAAAACAAAGACGATTACTTTGAAGAAATATGGTCGGATCCTCCGTACGTTGCGAGGAGAAGAATGCAATAGTTCTGACAGTTCTAAATTCCGCTTCTGGGTAAAAGCGAAGGGTTTCCATGTTGGGAAACCGCCTGGGTACGATGCGAAACCGGCCGACGGCATCGTGTGCAGATATAGTGTGGTCGACGCCGATAGACGTATTGCTGCCGTTGAGAGCCAAGATGTTTACAGTGGCTCCCAAAATGACCCGCCGCTGTACATTCCGTCCCCACCGGTTAAGGTAAGAGATACCTACTCATCATAACTTTAGAGTTACCTACCTAACAAAATAATTTTATTAGGTAGGTACATATTTAGGTAGGTAGGTACCGATGATAGGGAATCTACATTACTCTTGTTTACCATAAACCTTAGAATAATAACGCTATAAACTATAATAGTTCAATCACAATGTTTGAGCTGGTGTTGTTTACAACCATTCTGTAAGGATTAAAAACTAAACGTGGTGGTAACTTGGGATACTTTACCTATTAAATTGTATAGGTATTTACCATTATAATTTAAGGATTATTTAATCTTCAAATTTCTTTTTCCCCGCTTGTAGGTAGGTCGAAAAAAATGGTTTTGCCATTTTTATCACTTACAATATTGTTAATATAAAAAAAGCTAGTAAAAAAAATAATACTTTATATAACACTAGCGCTCCCCGGCTCTACCATAAACAAGAAACAGGTGATTTTTGTTTCTAATGTACTAAGGAATCATAACCTACCAAGATTCTTTAATCAAACTGCTTGTTGAATCGTTGATGTTGTTTATTTGTTTATTTTGCAATGACTTTCAAAATAAGTTTGCACGGAACCACAATGTACGTAAAGCTGCGGACGGAATCGAGATTTTTTTATTATCATTAATCATCACCATTCATGATAACACCACAAAGAAGATGGCGATCATCGACTTAGAGATGAACTTGAAGAAAATAGAACAAGCAAGATCAAAGAACAAGTGATCAGTGCCACCTCTGTACTAGGTTCACATAACTATGTAAGAGGTGTTATAATAATGCAATGCACAACTGCACAAGCATAGAATGTGCACAACTGATGGAGTGGCAGCCAAATAATTTTTATGTTTAACCGACTTCAAAAAAAAACCGGACAAGTGCGAGTCGGACTCGCCAATCGAGGGGTTTTGTAGGTACATACATATCGATACTTCTATACCAATCCATACCTACTATCCATACTTTAATCTACTTAATATTAGGTATAATGCGTTTTTTGCGACATAAACGGCCGTATCTTTTTTTCACGTTAACATAGAGGGTTGATTTTTTTACAGCATCAAAGGACGGTAGACTTGAGTATATGGTTTATGGTTTTAATTTCAACTAGATACCTCCACGCGGTCCCGAGATAAAGGGTTTTGACAGACAGACAGACAGACAGACGGACAACAAAGTGATCCTATAAGGGTTCCGTTTTTTCCTTTTGAGGTACGGAACCCTAAAAAGGAGGTTATCAGTTCGATCCGTATGTTTGTATGTATGTATGTATGTTTGGCCGCGATTATCTCACGTTTACCTGAACCGATTTTGATGCGGTTTTCAGAAAAGTGTTTGTTACATTCTGGTAGTGTTTGGTACATTATTTAGTATACAACAAACCGAAATTTATTCAGCGCTTTTTGAAAAAAAACCACAAAAACCGAGGAGACGTTTTCGTTTCTTCCATCTTTCCATCTTTGGAGAACTTTCAATCTCTGTTTTGACTGTGTTGCCGTTCCTTAATGGATTTGGGTGATAATGAGGCACTGAAAAGTGGAAAATAAAAACTTTTTTGAAAAAACAGAACCGCCTTAAAAAAACCTAAAAAGTGATAAATAACTTTAGCACAGAACACACATGACTTTAGTTTCGGATGTCGGTGGCTTTGTTTTGTTTGTTAGTTTGTATTGCCACCGACATCCGAAACTAAAGTCATATGTGTTCTGTGCTAAACTTATTTATCACTTTTTAGTTTTTTTTGAAGGCGGTTCTCTTTTTTCAAAATTGTTTTTTTTTTGATAGCATGACATATTATTACATTATAATTATGATGACATGTGACGGCTGGTCCCCCTCAAGCCTGTAGACCTTTGTGGATGGGCTATCCAAGTAATCAATGTAGTTAGATGAGAAACAAAAATTACAGGAATATCCTGTAATTTCTATACAATCACGAAATTGCTGTAAAGTCTTGGTGGTGCCAAGACGTCATTGTTACTCAATTTACAAGAATTGCGCAATATAGTTGCCCGTGGAAGCGCACCATTATAATGCGACAAGCAACAATATTGCAGAGTATTCAGGTTTTCCGGTTCGCATCTTGATATGTTTAACTCCTGTGCTTTTATGTTATTCCAATTCCAATTGAAGTGTATTTACTTCACTTTGACCCTTCACCCTTGACTAGCGATAGGTCACGTAGCCAAGTTTGCGTCACATCACAACTAAAGACTTGTCTATCATCAGCTTACCACCTATGTTGGAGACGGTTCGGCTTCCAATTTAACCGATTCTGACACCTATAACGACTGTCAAAGTTGTACTAATGACAACCGGGACAACAGAAGATCACAACAGTAACTTGTATGCAGTTTTCGGGAGCAAAATTTTGTTTTGATTGGCCGAGTTATAACTAAACTGTCGTGACCAGTCCATTGCTGCATGACTGCTTCACAAAGTACGTAAGGCTGCTGTGCGACTGCTTCATGTAAAGAAGAAGGAAGGATCGTGGGCAATGTTATGATTGGGGCAGTGGCTCTGCGGTTAGCCTCGTAAGGAATTTGGGGTTCGATTTTTCACACGGAAAGTACAAAATATTTAGAAGTTTTAGATGTTTATCATTCATTAATTTAATAATTAAGATGGATAGATAGCTAGTAGTTACCAACATCTGTCAATACCAATCTATCTCGTCTCGACGTCCACATGCTACTGCCGAGATTCAGCAGAATATCAGCGTCAGGTATATTTGCATGACACATGCTGAGCTGGACTCCCATTTGGTGCAACCTTGAGACGCACACCGCACTTTGTCTGATTCTTATTTGATCTGATTTTTTTGTGTTGTGATATGTCTTTTACGGGCCTGTTGGTCTAGTGGTCACTGACCCTGACTGCTAAGCCGGAGGTCGTGGGTTCGATTCCCACCCAGGACAAACTTTGTGTGATGAGCATGATTGTTTGTTCTGTGTCTGGGTGTTTATCTATAATATGTATGTATTTATAAATTATATAAGTATGTATATCAGTTGTCTGGTTACCATAACACAAGCTCTGCTTAGCTTGGGACCAGATGACCGTGTGTGAGTTGTCCCAAGATATTTATATTTATTTATATTTATATTTATTTATATTTTGTGTGCACCAAATAAATATTGTATCTATGGTTTTTTTTGTTGTTTTTACTCACTGACACAAAAATATACAAACCATAGCGGGTTGAACCGTGATCCTATATTAGACACATCAAACTCGGCGCACTTACATTGATGTACCCACGTATTCAATTCTCAAATATTAAAACTTCAGGAAATGTTTTTTAATACTATTTTACAATTATTAATTCATTAATTTGTCCTGCACGCGTAGCATGACCACCGCTGTGTCTACGGAAGAATAGACATACTGACAGGAAGAATAGACAAAATGACCGTCGTAGAAAGATTTATATCGTTGCGAGCATGGCGATGAAGAGAAGAAATGTTTCTACTCTACAGTAGACAAGAGTCTACAATGCCGAGCATGACGACCATTTTTTTCTCTACTTTTGACATTTGGGTGTAGAAACATTTCTTCCAACAAGTGTCAAATAGTCTACATCACAATTGACCTAGACAAGTATATTTCTATGTAGACAAGGATCTATATTGATTTTAAAAACTCAATTCAATATTTTTTACCATCTAAATTTGTTGATATTGAATAATCTCCTTCATTTGATGGCCAATCATGATAAGTACCTACGTGATATTAATTGTGGTGACTCTTCCACAAAAGCAGAGTTGAAGTTTAAAAACATGTTGGAGGGCTACCGTCACCATCCTCTGTTTTTTTGCCGAGAAGAATGCATTAACCGGGGCTCTCGTTCTTCCCGAAAACAAGGTTTTGGCTGGCAAGGATCTACCTCCAAGAAAATCTCAGGCACTGCCTTTTCTTGTTAAAGTAAGTTCAATCTGTGTAAAGATTAGGAACCCACGCCTTCCAACTGCTTCCAATACAAATAGGTCAGAAATATTACCTACCTAGGTACCGTGAATCCAACAATGCTGCTCACAGTAGCCATTTAGTTGGATAGATTTCTTACTGTAGGTACGGTACTTACCATATAAAAAAAAATTGTTTATTGCTCATAATAGGGTTGTACATATTTTTAAAACTCTACTTCCAAACTTATATAAAACATTCATATAAGAAACTATATAAGTACTATATTGTATTTATTTCAGCCTGAAACCGGACAGATTAATAATTTGAAATAATAAACAGTCAATAGGTGAATAGTTTTATTTATTAATATTGTTATATGAACATTTACATACTTATAGTATGTACAACTAGGTAATTCATTTTTGGGCCTCGTATATGGTTTCATCATTCGGGAACTATGTTATCTGTAATAACAAAACACAAAATTAATTATTTATTATTGATTTTCAGGAGGTTCAGGCTAAACTATGGAACCGGCTCATGACTTGAATGCTTATCATGGTACACCCTGAAGCACAGAGGCACAGAGGTAGCCCTTTACAGAGGCACATAGGTAGTGGTTCTACAAGTTGCGACCCATGGAAGAACTGACATTACTCGTATATGAAATTTATTTTATGTAAATAAAAATTGTACCTTTGTAAATTGCTCATTTGGCTTTGTCTCATTTTCCTTTCAGTTAGTTTGTTTTAAATAAACTTATTGTCACAGATTAACTAATAGTTCCTTTGGAAATTGTAGTCCACCAACAACATCTCAATCTATGGGTTGGTACTTCGCACGCTGCAAATAAATAAATAAATCAGTTTTAGTGTGTGAATGAGGTAAGAACACTGACGATAAGTAATAAAGAAAAGAAAAAGCATGACCAAGGCACCTATCATATCCTAGCAAGGAGTTATGTGAAGAATTTCCCTTTGTAAATCAAGAATTTTTATCAGACGATGCGACAATCTTCTTTTAATCCACAAATGCGATTTTCAACTAATCGAGGACTACATTCTCTTAAATTAATCACACACAATAGGTACACCAATGCACAATGCTAATTATTTAGTAATTTCTTTCACTTAGATTTACTCGTACTTACTTTTTTCTGCCGTAGTCCCAAGTCTATTTATTTTCCAAAATCAAAACATTTGGACAATAACATTATTAATATTCTTTTCTAAAATATTTTGGTATTTAAATCGATCCGAATCTGACAAAAGGAACATATTTACTCTATCTATATATTTACGTTTCGTTGTTGCTTTGAATAACATTACAATGTGGATAAGAGTAGTGTACATAATATTTATTTGTTACCTTTATTATTAAGTTCTAACCTATGTCTACTTATTATTACACTGTTTGTTATCTGTAAGTAAATAAATAAACGTTCAAAATGTGATAAAACGTAACGATTGACACATTTTTGTCGACAACGAAACGCAATTTTATCGTAAAAATTTTAACGTCTAGCTACAACACAGCACTCCGGCGTTGCTATGGAAAGAAAAGATATGTCTTTCTCTACGTAGAAACGCGAGTCTACCAGTCGGCTCATGCTCGGTTGGATAGAGATGTCAAGTAGGATAGAAAGAACTATGTCTATTCTACGTAGAGTAGAGATAGAATTGTCATGCTACGCCTGCTGTTTAATTCTTCTGGGTTTTGTAAAGAATATCCCCGAAGGGGTTTTGCGTTTAGGTCCCATGTTTAGGGGGCAAGTCTAATACCATCATTCAAGTGTTAACCGAGATTCTATAGTGATGAGAAATCGAAATAACACTTATTCTGTCCTGGTAACCGAACCTCGAAACCCTGCTCAGAAGTCGCGCTTGCGATCATTGGACCGTGTGAGCCAAATTATTGAAGATAAAAATGTTATGAAATAAGTATACTTAGGTCTAACATTATTTTCAAAATCAGATCTCAAATTCTCAACATCGATTGTTACACTGACATTGTTAATTAAGAAATCAATCAATGGCTTATCGTAAACGAAACGCATGCACAATGGGGCTGCGTTAATAGAATTCAGTTTTTGATACAGACTCGTAATTAAAATGAAGAATTTTACTTACTTTCTATTTTTAGGGTTCCGTGCCTCAAAAGGAAAAAACGGAACCCTTATAGGATCACTTTGTTGTCCGTCTGCCTGTCTGTCTCTCTATCTGTCTGTCTGTCCGCCTGTCTGTCAAGACCCTTTATCACGGGGACGCGTAGAGGTATCGATCGAGTTGAAATTAAACCCATATAGGTACTTAGATATACAGTCCCTTGAAGCTGTGAAAAAATTCAAGACTATATTTTTTTTATGATTTAATTACAAATTCAGACTTCGGACTTTCCGACTTTTCCCCGTACTTGTAGTATACAGGGTGTCCGGTAATAAATTAAGTAATTTAATTACTTTATTGCACCACGAATGATTTTTTTGTCGTAATTTTTTTTTCCTATTTTTTTCTGAATGGCCATAAGTTTTACTGTAAGCCATTTCAAGGTTATCCATTAATTACCGGACACCCTGTATAAGACGATATTACTTGTCAAATTTCATAGTTCTAGGTCAACGGGCGGGTCTTAAGGGAATCAAAATTTATAAGGTACTTCCTTATAAATTTTGATTCCCTTAAGAGTGTCGAAATATTTGCGGTATAAACGGCCGTATCTTTTTTTCACGTTATCTTAGAAGTTTGTTTTTTTTCACAACTTCAAGGGACTGCAGACTTGAGTATCTATATGGTTATAATTTCAACTCGATACCTCTACGCGTTCTGGTGATAACGGGTTTTGACAGACAGACAGACAGACGGACAAATAAGTGATCCTACAAGGGTTCCGTTTTTTCCTTTTGAGGCACGGAACCCTAAAAACGATCAAATGTACAGACGCCAGCACATCTTGCAATCACGAACTATTTTTCCCAATTGAAAATTAACGTTATCCTTTTGTAATAAAGTTGAAAAACTATCATAGAAATTTGAGATTGGGGTAGCTTGATGTGCTAGCCCAGAGGCCAGGAGGTTTTTGGCAGCTAATTGAGCCTTGGCCTTGGTATCTGTACCAAGGCCAAGGCCCAATTAGCTGCCAAAAAGCTGGAAGTCCTCGCAAAGGTGCGAAAGTACTTCATTTCGGAACAGCTGCTCAATTTTTACCAAGCACAAGTTCGATCGTGCATGGAGTACTGTTCGCACCATTGCGATGGATCAGCTAAATACCAACTGGAGGCGTTGGAAGTTATTGATAGACGTGCCAAGAGGCTCATTGACAACGACTCCCTGGTTAGGGCTAGGCTCCAGAGCCTTGAACATCGCCGCACCGTTGCTAGCCTATCGGTCTTTTATCGGGTACATTTCGGAGAGTGTGCTTTGGAAAATTGGAATTGCACAATTTAATTCCTCCATCCTCATTCCATCATCTCAACAAAGTGATGAGTAGCTATACTTTATTATTATGTTTATTTTTCTTTTCTTTCCTAGTGGTCTTAACCGTTTTGATTAAAGTAAAATAATTATGTGAACAAATGAATACTTACCTAAATGATTATCTGATAGCTCACGCGGCGCTGATACGAGACAATAGGAGAACAGTAAAGTTATACTTAACCGATGGGGAAGAAAGGTTCTCGAGTGGCGATCACGAACCGGAAGACGCAGCGTTGGTACTTGGTAGGCAATGACTATATATTCTCTTTGTTGGTAGGCCTCCCACCAGATGGACCGACGACATCGTTAAGGTCGCGGGTAACCGGTGGATGCAAGCGGCAGGTTGCCGCCCGTTGTGGCTTTCTATGGGGGGAGGCCTTTGTTCAACAGTGGACGTCTTCCGGCTGATGATGATCATGATGAAAGTTATAACAACCCCATTCCTATTCTGAACACCTAGTAATACTGCCGTTGAGAAGTGTTGCTGTACAAATTTCGGTTCTATTTATCAGTGCAAACCTTAGGCATAATCTATACATCTATACAAATAAATAAAATTGAAGTGTCTGTTTGTAATGTCCAAATAACACCTTTATACTAAATGCATATGAAAGTAACTATGGTACCTATCCCAAAAAAAACAATTTAAAAAAAAAATTGTCTGTCTGTCTGTCTGTCTTTCTGTCTGTTTGTTCCGGCTAATCTCTGAAACGGCTGAACCGATTTTGATGGGACTTTCACTGACAGCTGATGTTATAAGGAGTAACTTAGGCTACTTTTATTTTAGAAAAAAATAGGGTACCGTACATAAAAATTAAAACCCCGCAAATCCATGCAAAAATAATTAAACCCCTGCTAGCAACCGATAATTACGCGGACGAAGTCGCGGGCATCAGCTAGTAGGAAATATAATACGTAACTTGTTATTTTTGCCCAAGTCGAAACGGAGAAGCTACTGTGTTTTTGGTTTGGGCTAAATAAAAGGCTGTGTGTATTGGTGTATGTATTTTTTCTTCACAACCAGACCGGACCGACTTCGATTAGATATTTAAATGACACAAATTGACACATCGTTAACAAACATAGCGTCGTACCGCCTCGTTTGAAGTTTCTGACCGCCTGATTGAAACAAGTGAACTTTTAGTTAGGTACCACATAGGTAGATCAGCGTTTCATCAAATTTTAATCACAACTACCTACCTACCTACATAGCGTCGTCGTTGATATTACAATTCGTTCTGTCATTTTATCTTTTTTTTTCTTTTTTCGGGATTTATTCACAAATCCTAATTATGAATGCATCCGTAAAACGTTCTAATATGTGAACAGCCAATCACTAATCAGAACACTGGATTTTAAACTGTTGAAATACGTTACAATTAAGTCTATGCCAGGAGAGAAAAGAGATGAAAACCTTGATTCCAAGCGACTACCATGCGTTTTATGATTTGCTCGAGCATAATAATGAAATAGTCTCAAGCACAGAAATTTATTATTAAGATTTCTGTGGTCTCAAGTCATAATAAAAAAATATATTTATTAATCGTAGAAAACCACTATTATCATGATCTAATAGTTTCAACAATAAATTGTAATTTACCTCTCCTGTAAAGTCTGACAAAACTGACGTGAAACGTATTGCAATATCAACGACGATAGGTAGTTATAACTTTATATTATGAAGTACGTAGTTAAAGCACAGTAATCGCAACTCCTAGTTTCCCTTGCGCGCCGAGTGTTCAGACGTGCCGGGCGGGCCGCGCTCGCTCATTTATTATTAGCGGCCCAGCCTGCTGCCTCATGTTTATTAAAGAGTCAGCTATCCCGCGAGCCTGGTCTCACCTGAACTCACTGCGGCCCAAAGATCCTCTTATTATTAATATTTTGTTCAAATATCTTGAGTTAAAACTGTATGAATGTACCCACGGAATGCCATTGAAATAATACGTTGCCTACACTGTCACGGTCACACTCACACTTTATGTTCCTGTGTCTGTGTCTTTCTTAAGTTCGATGTATTGTGTCATTTTGTCTAATCACTATAATAGGTACCGCATCCGGTACGGTACCTATCTAATTTCAAAGCTTTACGTGCAGTTTTTCAAATGAGAAGGCAGCCTATGCAAAGCCTTTGCGTTATGGGACATTTCCCCGATATCCATGCGCACAAGACAATGTGGACGCGGTGTGAAATTCTAAACAAACATTCGCATTCAATTTATATTCGCCAGGCGCTTCGGGCGCGCGTTTTAGCAAAAACGCGGAGAACAATGGCTGCGACCGCGACCACACGTAGGAGTATAGGAGGCACCGGCCGATATGGGCGATAACAGGCGATCGATTCATTTCTGCTTGTTCGACTTGTCGTATGAACCTCCTGTCACGTTATGTTGCCTTGATGCTTTGAATGGAATGAATCGATCTATTGTCGCGATTGCGATGACATCTTTTTGGAGTCGTGTTCCAATTTTTTTTATGGTTTCGTATTTCGGAATGAAAAACTGAACCCCTTATAGGATCACTGCTTTGTCTGTCTGTCAGTCTGTCATAGCAAATTTTGCTCTGAAACTAATAAAGGTACACATAATATGACTTTCTGTGACCAAAATACGAATGTACAAACTTTTTTAGATGAAATGAACATAACGAAACAACTTTTTGTTATGTCCATGTCCAACTATTTAGAGAATAAGTAAATAATTAGAACCAAAAAGATTTTGTTATGAACTGGAACATTATAAGTTCCTTACCATCGTTTTACCACAATCGAACGTGTATGTGTCGTGTGTTCGATCGTGTATCTGATCGTGAGTACTGCTCTCATCTTTGGGACGGATCTGCCAGATACCAGCTTGATTTATTTATTTATTTATTTTTACTTTAATTACCACGGTTTACACCACTTACAATAATTAAAGACAGATAATATTAGTTATAGAAGAAAAAAGAAAAAGGAAAACACAAAGACAGATACAAAAACAATAAAAATAAACATCTTAATTAAATTTAGCTGATGCCCTAGAGTCAATTGAGAAACGAGCCAAGAGGATCATTGGCAATGATAGGCTCGTCGAGTCAAAGCTCCAAAGTCTTGAGCATCGACGCCGAGTTGCTGGCCTGTCGGTTTTCTATCGGTTGCATTTTGGGGAATGTGCGACGGAATTGCATAATTTAATTCCGCCGAGCCCGTTCCATCATCGGACCACAAGACGTACGGCGATGCGCCACCGGTACATGCGTTTCGTGCGTGTGGGATCCCATGGTGGACATCCCATGTCCACATGGGATCCCACACGCACGAAACGTTTTGGGAATACATTCATTGTGCGTACTGCTAAGGAGTGTAATTCCCTGCCTGAGTCTGTGTTTCCTGATAGCTACAATCCGGGAGTCTTTAAGTCAAGAGTGAATAGGTTACTTCTAGGCAAGCGTGCTTCATCTTAGACCGCATCATCGCTTCCCATCAGGGGAGATAGTGGTCAAACGTATGCCTATCAATAGATAAAATAAAAAAAAAAACCCTAAGAAGTAAACCCTAAGATACTTTGTTTCCTAAAAACTCCTCCTCACAACAAAATTAAATAAAACTACATTCTTTCAGGCTGATGAAAAGACTCGAAATTCAAACGCAGTTCACAATTCAAAATACTAAAAAAAAGTAGAATACAAACATAGCTGCGCCGCATTGCCAGCATTAATAAAACAAAGCTGCGGTGATATATTTCATCAGGCAATCGGGGCTTGACACACTTGATTAAAATGAATGCTGGACCAACCCTGAGCCAACCTCGTTTTTACCTGCGCGGAATTAAACGCTTATTAGTAAGCTGGAATTGGGACCTTTTAAATTCCTATAATTTATAGCTTTCCTAATCCTTTTGCTAATAAGATTAAGCCTGTCTTCTGTGGCGGTTTTTGCTTGATTTGCAGTTTTGCTAACCTTTTCTTAAAAACGTGGTCACACTCATAAATAATATGAATCTGTCTTTCGTATCATAAAAACATCTACATATTCATAATATTTTTTTTTCCATTCTCGGCGATTTTATTTATGAAATATTTCATTTTTAAAACCCTCATAACACAGTCACGTCACACGTCGAAAAAAAATACACGTCAAGCAATGGCGGACGGAGCCGTCGTGGTGTGCAGCAATTAAATTATTCTGCATCATCACACTCGACGCGGCCGGGGGTTAGCTGAGGCACATGCTGCGAATCGCTTACCTTTGCATTATAAAAAAAAACGAGAGCGTCGGATGAGTCGATGTCCTGCTGACGGATTAATGTTTGGTAGGTCGTGTACACAATGGTGTGTAATGGCCCTCTTTTTACGTAAAACGTGTTATCAACTGTCAAACACACTGGTTTGAGTGGAATCAGTTTCACTCATTCGAGATTCTCAAAAATATTTTATTATTATAATGAACGTTTATATTCAACTGGAAACTTTCACTGCCTCAAGAAAGAATTGTGCCTCAAGGAAAGCCAAAATACTAAACTAACATTAGCAAAAAAAAACGTTTTTTTTTAGTTTTTCCATAATATGTCTGTGACCGTAACCCTAAACTACTGAAACTTTTTTTCTAAAAACACCTGGTTATTGTCGGTTTTACTAGCTAGACAATACAATAATAAAAACTAGGTATACTCAGAATAAGCTGCAGCTTCCAAATTCGCATGCAGACTCCGACACTCGTAACCTCCTTGCAGATGATGCAGCGTCTGCATCTGCATTTTAAAACAAAAGCTGTCTAACCACGACCGAATAGGGGAATTGGTGGTTACTACCTCTGTACTTACCTGCGTGCCTAGTACTCCATTCCTCCATTCCTCCCCAAGGGACAAGTACAGGAAATACACAGCCAAGCAAAATAAACGAAACACTAGCCTTCACATACGAAAATTACGTTAGCGAAAACTAGTTTTGTTTTCTAGAAACTTTTGAACAACTGACCAACTCTAGTTTGAGGTGATCATAGTGCAGTGGGTGTCGGATGCGCCTGATGCTGCAATTTACGTCTTAATTGGTGCGCTGCGCGTGGCAGTATGTGTAAAACTTTTAAGCTGACGTAAAATATGTTTGGAGTTGTAAGTAGTTGTGATAGGTTTGGTAGCTATGAACCTATTTTAACTGCCTTGTTGGTCTTGTTGTGTGTGTGTGGGGGGGGGGGGGGGGTCTAGGTTCGATTACTACTATTGTTGCGTTTTTCCATTAGGAATTTCTCAGTAGCAGGCCAGAGTTTGGAAGTGTAACACCCCCGCACATATTTCTACAGTCTGATATCTTGATAATATTAATTTTTTTCGTTTAAGTATGGAGTGTCTCGTGTCTCGGAAAGCACGTAAAGCCGTTGGTCCTGCGACTGATCTGTCTCTCTCGTGTCGGATTGCCGTCCCATCGGACTATGACAGTGAGGGAAGAGGAATTGAACTTGTGTTTGCGCACACACTTGTGCATCTCCTGCGTAGTTGGCTGGTCGTTATAGAGATTGGCGTGAACCAAATTCGGAATACGAAATGGGGTCCATTTCATACCTAGACCTCTCCGTGCCTCTGAAAGGCTGGTATTTAGCAGCACCCGGGGCTAGAAACCGACCGTAGTTGGTAAAAGGCCAGGCAGGCATTTTGTATAGATTTCTTAAAAAAGGAAGTGATTTTTTCATGAAAGGTCCCGCCAAATCGTAATAGGTACGCGGTTCACATTGGTGCGGTGTATTCATAGATATCCGTGGGTGTATTAGTCTCATTGCGCTACGCGTTGAACTAGTGCGTAATGCCGGCACTTCATTCACATGGCGTATTTGTGCATATATTTGCCTTATTTGGATAATACAAAATGTCCCCTATGTTATTGCAATAAAGTCGATTTTGAATTATCCAAGTAAGGCGAATATTTGCACAAATGAGCCATGTGAAGTGCGGGCATAACGTTGGTGCTACGCCACATGCTACAGTGTAGCTCGCACTTGCTACGTCTATGTCTACGAGCTGTAATCGTGTGAGGTGGTATAGACATACTGACAGCAAGAATAGACAAGTCAGCACAGTTTGTCTATTCTTCCTGTCAGTATGTCTATTCTTCCGTAGACATAGCGTGGTCATGCTACGCGTGCTGAAGGCCTTCTTCTTCGTGACACTATTTGTAGAGGCTGATGTTATGCGCCGCACGATTTCTGAGGGCCTAGTGTTAGTTTTTATTCAAACTTGATCGCGTTAACGTAAACTCCAATTTGTATTGAAACTGGAACAGCGACGTCTAGTGGCAACAATAGGAAACACAATTATTTCATACAAATTGACATTAACAATCGTTTATGTTAACACGATCGAGTTTTAATAAAAACTCACACTAGGCCCTCTGTCCATGCATTCGATAGGAGGACCTATCCATTAAGTTTTTAGGAAACATCAAAAGTATTTGTATGATAGCTACAAAATGTGAAAATGTGCGCAAAATACGCGCTGAGAAGTGGAGTTGCGGACACCGGCCCGTTATACTATACCCTACCATGATAGCTACAAAGCATATTTTTAACGATAAAAAAGCAACGTTGAAGCAGAATCGCTGTGTTTCGGTTTTAAGAAAATGTGTGATGATGTAATTACAGACACAAGAGACATTTCAACTTTGTTTCTGGGATGGCAACGTTTCTGGTGTTGCAGTTGCAAAGTCAAATCATTTATTTTATTTTTACAATATAAATATTAGTACTATCGTACAGTAGCAACACATCCCGCCTCCCTCCGAACCACTGTTCTTCACCTCTTCCTGTGTCTAACGTGCTCTCGAAACTGCTTTTAGTTGTACGCACACATACGCACGTATTTTACAGTCTGTTATTTTGGTAGTGGTGTAGGTAATGTAATCGTTACGACGACCGGACGTGGTTCCCACTTAACATCAGTTATGCTATTCCCTAACCTAACCATTCGTGGCTGTGCTCGACGGCGAACTCGACATAGTGTCAGTCGTGAAATCGACGCCGAGCTCAGCGACTGCTTTTGCTTAGCGATTATCGTTTTTCATATTATCAACTGTCAAAAGTGTCAAATTATTCAATTTTGACAATTTCCATCTAAAGTTGTTAAATTCACGTGGCGCTCGTCGTGCTTTAGGTTGTGTTACTCAAAGAAAGCACCATAGGTTGGCCGCGTCACTTCACCACACCACTCTCGCATCGCGCTGCTACTTCTGCACGTGTAGCATGACCACGCTATGTTTACGGTAGACATACTGATAGCAAGAATAGACAAGTCAGTACAGTTTGTCTATTCTTCCTGTCAGTATGTCTATTCTTCCGTAGACATAGCATGGTCATGCTACGCGTGCAGGAATGGTCTCAGATAAGCGATCGGACTATAGAATATAACTACTAGATACTTCCGATTTTGTAACTAGCTCTTCGTTTTACACTCCACACCAAGATTCCATTCTTCTGTAAACCAAGCCGGCCGGCCCCTTCAAATTAATATTAACTAAACACTTAAAAGTATTTACTTTACACCACAAATTACCATGATTTACAGACCGGACCGGATTGCACTCGGGCGCGTGGCGTACGAAGGGTCAGCACGAGTCGTGCCATTGCAAAAATGACCCTACAAAATGAACTCAAAACGCCCTTTGACTGAAAACCAGTATTTAATTTTTTTTTTTTTTATGAAGTACCAAACTAACCTGCCCGCCTGTCTTATTACTACACTACGACTCTATCTATCCTTGCTGTCATCCGATTGTAGTAACGTGCTTTGTAAATCCCTAGCATCGGGACAGATTACAGCTCACTTCACCTAGGAGAGTGTAACAGAATAAGACATAAAGGTGGATTTTCAAATTTAAAATTTTTGCTCAACATTACAGTCCAAATTATCCCGAGCTACACAATCTTAATATATTTCAGACACTACTGCACAACACTGAGACCCTGGTCAAGAACCGAGAACTGTATAATCCGGCCGACCCGGACCATTGTAAAAATTACGCCATAAATCCGGGCCGGAGCGCGCCGTCGACGGCCCGCCGCGGCTAGCCTCGTAAATTATACACAGGGCTGCCCCGCGCTGTAGATATGGAATATCTACTATGGTAGGCTAGGTTTTGCATCTCGGCTTCTAGATGAACCAGCTATATTCGACCGTTTTTTGTTTCAGCTTTGGAATCTTTGTTTTCTATACTGTGTTTATTTAATCGGGGATTGAATGCCGATAGAATGTTTGTAGCTATTTAAACAAATAGTTATCCATGATTTAAGTACAGGATCACTTGATTTTTGGACTTAGATGCTTGTGTTCTGTATTTGAATAAATTAATCAGCTCAGTTCCGAATGTGCATTCAATACAAAATATTGTAGATTTATAACATTTTAGATTTATTTAATAGTGAACTGTTTTTGACTTCTTTTCTGTCTGATTTAATTCTTACTTTGTTGTTCCTTTTCCATCCACTCAGAATTATCTACAAAACATCCTATCACGCTTCCCGGGACTTTACGTAATCTAAACATATAGTCTACGGAACTACGGATAAATCAATTTGCCGGATGTAACAACCCTATGCGGAGGCGCGAGGCGGGCGTCGTCGTTCGGCGGCGGGTGCGACTTCACAAAGGCGCGCCGAAATATAGATAGCGATAGATAACGCTGGCTGTACTCTAGTCCTACGACGTGTTTAGTGCCTGTAACGGGGTAGGCAGAAAGGCCGCTTTTGAAGCTTGAAATAGAGTGCCTACAGACGGAGTAGTAAAATTATTCCATATATCTAGTTCCGTGTCCGCTGATCGACATATTATTTGGATGTTGTGTTATTTTGTACGTACCTACCGTCCTGACTTATACTTAATAATTATGATTTATTGCATTCTACATAAAATTACTTACAGCTAGGCACAGTCGTGGACCGTGAAAATCCCGTCAAAATCCGATCAGCCGTTTCGGGGATTAGCCGGAAAACAGACAGACATAAAAAAAATACAATTTATAAATACAAAACGTTTAATGATTCAGTCGTCTCTGAATTTAGTAAAGTCAGTTACAGAATACGCTTTATAAATTGATAATGCAGCATTTACGAACTTATAGTCATACGTTAGGATCGGTTGATATCCTAGATTCTACCAGTGCAAGGGCGACCCCGGCAACCCCCGATGTAAACGGAGTAAAAAAGAAATTAAAAAAGTGTTTCTTCTTATAAATATTTCGTTTTACACGATTATAAGCATCATCGTTCTGCTACAAAAGTGCACAGTTTATGCTTAAAAGTACTTAAAAAAAGTTTTTGTATAAGTAGTTTGAATTCAGGATTTGAATTTCGTACCGAAAGACGGATAGTAAAGCCAAAGATTTTTGTTAGATAACCAAAACACCAAAAATATTTGGTTCAATAAACATAACTCTAAAATTGGAAAAATAAGTTCTGTTCCAGTTTAAAAGGTTAATTTGGATATTGCGATCCTACAGGTGGAAATCTAACGATATAAGTATCATTCCGTTCTCGAGTCGGCACAAATCATCATAATAGTCACTATCAGATAAATTAAAAAGTGGAACGAGAACTTGGAATAAGTTATCTTCTAGATAAATTAACCTGCCTGCACGCACGCGTAGCATGACCACGCTATGTCTACGGAAGAATAGACATAGGTACTGGCAGGAAGAATTGACAAACTGTTTGTCTATTCTTCCTGCAGGCGTAGCATGACAATTCTATCTCTACTCTACGTAGAATAGACATAGTTCTTTCTATCCTACTTGACATCTCTATCCAACCGAGCATGAGCCGACTGGTAGACTCGCGTTTCTACGTAGAGAAAGACATATCTTTTCTTTCCATAGCAACGCCGGAGTGCTGTGTTGTAGCTAGACGTTAAAATTTTTACGATAAAATTGCGTTTCGTTGTCGACAAAAATGTGTCAATCGTTACGTTTTATCACATTTTGAACGTTTATTTATTTACTTAGAGACAACAAACAGTGTAATAATAAGTATACATAGGTTAGAACTTAATAATAAAGGTAACAAATAAATATTAAGTACACTACTCTTATCCACATTGTAATGTTATTCAAAGCAACAACGAAACGTTATTTAATATTTTTATTGTGACGGCTGTCGGATCGATGTATTTATTACAAAATATTTTATAAAACAATATTAAAAAAGTAATTGTCCAAATGTTTTGATTTTGGAAAATAAATAGACTTGGGACTACGGCAAAAAAAGTAAGTACGAGTAAATCTAAGTGAAAGAAATGACTAAATAATTAGCATTGTGCATTGGTGTACCTATTGTGTGTGATTAATTTAAGAGAATGTAGTCCTCGATTAGTTGAAAATCGCATTTGAGGATTGAAAGAAGATAGTCGCATCGTCGGATAAAAATTCTTGATTTACAAAGGGAAATTCTTCACTTTTACCTCCTTGCTATGATATAATAATATGATAGGTGTATTGGTCATGCTTTTTCTTTTCTTTATTACTTATCGTCAGTGTTCTTACCTCATTCACATACTAAAACTGATTAATAATATGATAGGTGCCTTGGTCATGCTTTTTCTTTTCTTTATTACTTATTGTCAGTGTTCTTACCTCATTCACATACTAAAACTGATTAATAATATGATAGGTGCCTTGGTCATGCTTTTTCTTTTCTTTATTACTTATCGTCAGTGTTCTTACCTCATTCACATACTAAAACTGATTAATTATTTATTTGCAGCATGCAAAGTACCAACCCACAGATTGAGATGTTGTTGGTGGACTACAATTTCCAAAGGAACTACCTATTAGTTTATCTGTGACAATAAGTTTATTTAAAACAAACTAACTGAAAGGAAAATGAGACAAAGCCATTTACAAAGGTACAATTTTTATTTAAGTACTTAAAATAAATTTCTTATTATACGAGTAATGTCAGTTCTTCCATGAGTTATAACTTGTAGAACCTCTACCTATGTGCCTCCATAAAGGGCTACCTCTGTGCTTCCGTGCTTCAGGGTGTTCCATGATAAGCATTCAAGTCATGAGCCGGTTCCAAAGTTTAGCCTGAACCTCCTGAAAATCAATAATAAATAATTAATTTTGTGTTTTGTTATTACAGATAACATAGTTCCCGAATGGTGAATCGATATATGAGGCCCAAAAATGAATTACCTAGTTGTACATACTATTATTATATTAATAAATAAAACTATACACCTATTGACTGTTTATTATTTCAAATTATTAATATGTCCGGTTTCAGACTGAAATAAATTAAATACAATATAACTAGTATAAAGTTTCTTATATGAATATTTTCTACTTTTTTTTACTTGTTTGCAAAGTACTCTGGCCTTGCATGCTTCCTTTGCCGTTTATTGTATTCTTGTTCTAGATATAAGAGAGCGCCTTGACTTCCATAGTACAAGTTTTACTTTGTTTGGAAGTCCAGTTTCAAAATAAGTACAACCCTATTATGTGCAATATACTTTTTTCTTATTTGGTAAGTACCTACAGTAAGAAATCTATCCAACTAAACGGCGACTCACTTTCAGCAATCAAAGACCCAGCAAATGATTAGACATTGTTGGATCCACTGTACCTAGGTAATATTTCTGACCTATTTGTATTAGAAGCAGTTGGAAGGCGTGGGTTCCTAATCTTCAAATAGGTTGAACTTACTTTAACAAGAATAGGCAGATCCTGAGATTTTCTAGGAGACAGATTCTTGCTCAGCTCCCGGAAGAGATTCTGCATTTCTCTTTACTAACTTCATAATTTTCCAAAGCCTCGTTTTCGGGAAGAACGTGAGCCCCGGTTTAATGCATTCTTCTTTGCAAAAAACACTGAAAGGATGGTGACGGTAGTCCTCCAACATGTTTATAAAAACAACTTCAACTCTGCTTTTGTGGAAGAGTCACCACAATTTTGCCAATATCACGTAAGTACTTATCATGATTGGCCATCAAATGAAGGAGATTATTCAATAACAACAAATTTAGATGGTAAAAAATATTGAATTGAGTTTTTAAAATCAATATAGATCCTTGTCTACATAGAAATACACTTGTCTAGGTCAATTGTGATGTAGACTATTTGACACTTGTTAGAAGACAAGTTTCTACACCCAAATGTCAAAAGTAGAGAAAAAAATGGTCGTCATGCTCGGCATTGTAGACTCTTGTCTACTGTAGAGTAGAAACATTTCTTCTCTTCATCGCCATGCTCGCAACGAAATAAATCTTTCTACGACCGTCATTTTGTCTATTCTTCCTGTCAGTATGTCTATTCTTCCGTAGACATAGCGGTGGTCATGCTACGCGTGCTGCTAGTATGTCTATTCTTCCGTAGACATGGTGTGGTCATGCTATGCTTGCTGGAGTAGTTAGTTACAACAAACCAAGTACGGTATTTTCGCGGAATAAATACGTTCCTATGACCAACGAGACGCTCATCTCCTACCAGGAACACAGAAATAGCTAGGATGCCACTCCCGTCAACTTTGGTGAACCAAAAAGAGTAAGAAATTGTTGCAGTGCTTGCACTCTTGCAGTTCATAACGTGCACTTAATGTAACTTATTTGTGTTTGCTTTTAGTACTACGCGCAGGTCATTTGCAGACCACATAACTTCAGCAAGGAAGGTTAAACTTTAAAAAATATGAACTTCCAGTTTAGTATAGAAAATGCCATGTCTTAATTTGTAATTTAACCACATTTTAGCCAAATTTTTAGGGTTCCGTAACCAAATGGCAAAAAACGGAACCCTTATGGATTCGTCATGTCCGTCCGTATGTCACAGGCACTTTTTTCCGAAACTATAAGAACTATACTGTTGAAACTTGGTAAGTAGATGTATTGTACTGTGAACCGCATTAACATTTTCATACAAAAATAGAAAAAAAACAATGAATTTTGGGGGTTCCCCATACTTAGAAATTAAACTCAAAAACATTTTTTCATCAAACCCATACGTGTGGGGTATCTATGGATAGGTCTTCAAAAATGATATTGAGGTTTCTAATATCATTTTTTTTAACTGAATAGTTTGCGCGAGAGACGCTTTCAATGTGGTAAAATGTGTCCCCCCCCCCCTGTAACTTCTAAAATAAGAGAATGATAAAACTAAAAAAAAATATGATGTTACCATGTTATTACATTACATTGGTTAGAACGAGATGTAGTAAGTAGTTTTTTTTAATACGTCATAAATCGTACAATACGGTCAACGTAACTTGGCGCGTCTGAAGTTAGCTGTTTGGCTGCGCAATGGAACTTTTAGGAACGAAATTGTCTACTGCGCAGCTAATCGGCTAACTTCAGACGCGCCAAGTTACGTTGACCGTACTGTAAACCGCAATTTACCTTACTTGCTGCTACGGAACCCTTCATGGGCGAGTCCGACTCGCACGTGGTCGCTGTTTTTTTATATTTTTTGTCACAATATTGTTTTTTTTTTCTGTTTTTCGTCATTGTTAATCAGGTAGCTCATTAGTCATTAGTTCATTACGCAAATCGAACTTGCAGTGCCAATCAAAGTGGTTACCACTATTTTTAAATATTGATCACCATAATTTTGATTTAAGTATACTTGAGTGGTCAGGTCTAAATCCACTGCTAGTGTTGTCCTATTTTCGGAACATAATTCGTCCTCTATTTTAGACTCTAAATTGTGTGTGTAGCATTACATACTAATAACGTTACCTACCAACGCGCCGGCTCATTATAATGCTTGTTGTGGTACGTTAACTACGGCCAGTTTTGCACGTTTTCATTATCGCCCCTCGACATTATCGCGACCATACTTATCCTTCTACACTAGTGATAGTTTATATTCTCTCTTATCTATTGTCCGCTCATAAATAGGGTTGCGACATAGAGGATCCGTTTATTATCGATATCGAAGTTCCCTTTTGCGAACATTTTATTTATTTTTTGGATTCGCATAGCCACAAATCGAAATACAGGCTGTAAAACAAATGTGCTCCATATTTAAATGAGTCGCATACAGCATTATTTTATTCAAATTAAACACCAAATAGACAGAAATCGTGAAAATATCTTTCTAATTTTTCTAACAGCAATTTTATGATAATTCAGTTCTCTATCAGCGACCCGCACGCAACAGTCATCACACTACATACTTTTTACCTTTTTTGTTTCGGAAAAATGCAAAAAGGACACGCATGACCCACGGACACGCGACAAAAAGTTGCGGCGCATTCGCATTGCGGGCGTACGTCTGGCGGTAGAGTACCAGGATCGCAGCGGCGCGAGGAGATAAGTAATTCTGTGCTCGGTTGGGGGCCAGGCGGGCGGTCGGGAGGAGGGGGTAAATGCCCGCGCGGCGGCGGCGGGTAATTGGTTCGCGCCGCCCGAGGCGAGCCCGTAGTATCGCGCTTTAGCGACGGGCGCCCTCCGGTGTCGGGCGCGCATTATACGCCGGTGGAGTCGAATTAGGTGTAGATTTTTTGGTTGTTTTTCTTTCTTTATTTATTTTTGGGAGCCGGTTCAGGGTTGTAGAATATTTAAATTAGGATGGATGTTGGATTTTCTATTTTATGTTTACTTTGTATTTACTGGTAGCGTATAATTCTGCACCATAGTATTTAACTAACATTACCAGGTGTATTTGTTGCCTGCCAAACGTAATTAATGAAATCATACAGGGTGATAAGACCGACCATTTGTAAGATGACTTAATTGACTTACGGATTGATGTTATATGACCTACCACCATAATTGACTGGTGTGAAGATACTATTCGAGAATTAAAAATTGCAAACGCAAAATAATGATTCTAATCACCAACAAGAGAAATATACCGGTAATTCGTAACAAAATTTGTCGACTCCACGCCACTCCTAGCGGCTGTTTGTCATGCTACCGCGGAGTTATAGCTATGTCATGTGGCCACCGGCGCGCCACTTTATACATCCGACCGACGGCGCTACCGCCCGCCACGAGCGCGCACACCTCCTGCCAACACATGTATATCTAGTACTTTAGCTATCGAGTGCTATGTCGGCACCTACTCTCTCCACTGAAAAGTTAACGTTTTGCGCCAAAGTTCCCTTTATTACACTGTTACAGGTTCTCACGTCGTATATTTTATTACCATTGAGATATAACTTGAATATTGAGTGAGATTGACGTAAATGTGGAAGCGGAGTCAAGATTTCAGAGACGAAACATCTGAGCAGAATTTCTAACTAAAACTGGCAAGATGGACTGAGATAGACTGTATGGTAAATTACTTAAAATAGTAGCGAAAAATGTTAAATTCAATATATTCAGACAATATACAGGAACTAAGGCTTTTATCGGCCACGGGACGAATGGCAGAGAGAGAAAGGGGGAGACTGTGCAAACAGTGTTTTAAGTAGTTTGAAAAGTTTTCGACTCCGATCCGGCTGAATAAAGTTGAATCTTTTAGCTAATCTTTAACACGCTTGTGCGATAATTCGAGATCAAAAGAGGATGAGGATACGGTATCAGCTGCGTACCGTTGATATTGTATTATAAATATGTTAGTAATTAGTAGTCATTAGGGGTACAGTAAGTAAAGGAAAGTATTCAAGCAAAGCAAGATTGTTTTGTGTATGCTAGGCAGTAAATGTATTCGAACAAGTAGATAGATGTAGTTCAGGTTATTTCCGGACTGTTTGTAAGAACTGGATGCATACAGCATACCCTCACACCAGGACCAATACGTAATAACACGGAGGAGTTGGGGATCATCCTGAGAACCAGACTCGACTGGATTTAGGATACATACATAAACACTTCAAAAAGTCATGGTGGGTTTTGTCCCAAGACACGAGATACAATAAATTCACAATACCATATTCATCATAACGCTACAATATTCAATTTCCAAGTAAAAAGGCAATTTTGATTTCAATTGAATGTTCCTTGTAACATCACGGAAACGCACATGAATTACATATGAAACTGCTACTAGCTCGCACCACTGAGCGGATCGAAACGAGCTACTGACGCATTTACTGTTTCTGGGATTTCTATAAATTTTTGACTTGCCGACTGTGTTTTGAACACCGACTGTGTTGTTCTGAAATCAGAAAAGATCATTTAAAGTGATTCTCAGACAAACGCGGCCTGCGGTGATGGCCCACTGCAGTATGTCTGTGAGCCACTTTAATGACATCGTGGTCAGTCGCGGTTACTAGTTACGACGAAGTCCTTGCAATACCTACGTATGATAAAAGTGGTGAACACGTGAAAGAGGCTAGTGAAATCCGTTTTTGGAGACCTTGAAACTGTTTGTCTCTTTCGCGGAAGGTATTGCTGTCTCTCTCTGGTCTGTCTAACCGAACCTGCCTAACCTAAACTCTTTCACGGTATTGGCAAATCAAAGATTTATAGAAGTCCCAAAGACGATAAATCCGTCCGTATTAGATATAGGCTTCTTGATACAGTATACATCGTTTGGGAGCACCTGATGTATGTATTTAGGAGTAGTAGAAATCCTTGAGGAGTCTGTTTTGCTATTCAGCAATTAAGCATTGCTCTGAGAAATAACGGAACCACAATCAAGGAGGATTTAAGCATCATGCGTCCGAGTCTCGCCCTCAAAACTCTCGGACGTACTTCGAACTTCCGGGTGGGCTCTTGTAAAAAGCCATGATACTCCTACGTACCCTTGACTCGCACTTCAACGGGAGAAAAAAACCCGAGATTTCTCAACCAGAACTCCATCGGACTCCGTGTTTTACGTGTTCACGTGAATTAATCCCATGATTGATACCTGACTTTAGATTGAAAAGCTACACTATATTTATCTTGTACCCGTCTTACCGTAAACTATGGGAAGCACTGGTGGCTACGGTATAAACATAAACCATGTTATGATGCCGTAAATCAGGACATTATGTGTGCAGAGCGCACCTTAGTTTTTAATACTACCATCAAAGGCATAGGAGTTATAGTTCGCTTAAATCAAGCAGAAGACTGAAATATAAAGCGCTTTTATTTCTGAAGTGTACTTTATTCAGAGAATTTTTATTGTTTTTTTTTTATTGTTCTACAGTTAGGATTAGGAGTTTAGGTTAGGTAGGTGGGGTAATGTCTGTTGCTAAGTTCAGCACTATTCCCAGTTAAAAACTGACAAAATTGTATTTAGGATGATATCGTCACGGACTTAGTCCGTGGATATCATTATAATTATGCATTTTTATAAAATAGTCTCATTTCCATCAAATATAATTTCGAGAATTTAATAAATGTACTATCATCATGATTTCTGCGAATGAGTTTTGATCAACATACAACGAAAAGCAAGCCCTGAAATTTGTTAAAAAGAAATCTCAGGGCTACCTCATCAATTTTTTTTTTTGGACTTCGTTTCGCCTCACGCCTTGACGCCTCAAAACTTTGATCAGTTATAGCTCAACATTTGAACATCAATTAACAGTTTTTCGTTCAAACATCATTCTTATTATAATTCGTAGGGAAGGCCCTTTTCGGTCATTAGTCGACGAACGCCGCCCGCCCCCGGGCCCCGGTTCGCACGGGCTTGGCGCGTTTAAAACAGGGTTGCCAGTTTTTATGACACTGTCTTTTTTTTATTTATGTGTTTTAGCCTGTGCTGTTACAATGTTGGAGTAAAGTATCTTTAAAAAAGATTTAGTGTTGAAATGCCGCTTGGAGAATATTTTTGATTTTAAAATTTTAATATCAAGCATCACAGCACACGGGTGATTAGTTAATAAGTAAGCAGGCTTCGTGGATTCGTGCCAACTCATTGGTAATTAAACTCATTTCTCCAGACACACACTCACACACACACGCCCAGCAAAAAGAGATCTGACCATTTGTACAAAAGTCGCTATTATCCTTAAATTCCGAAATTTTGAATCAGGAGACATTAAGAATTTCGAAAAATAAAATGTTTCCTTCGAGTCAGCGCTTCTGTTAGGGCGAGATGAATAAAATAATGTTAAGTACTTAGCACGTGCTTTGGCTTAGTATTATTCCTGTCACTGTCATACTGGTAGTGCAAGATAGAGACGGAATAGCTAAAAAAGTACGTCTATTTACATTTCGTTCTCAGGCATTATTTTGCACGCTAAGTCGTGACGGGACACATACATTAAACGCGTTATCAGTTATCATAAATAGGTACTTCACTTTCAGACAAGATCGATTAACTCTATGAATCTCTAAAGACAAGAAAAACAAGAGAACGGGCATAAAAATTAAAACAGCGTAGGTGTTCCAGAATTGTTTAAATTCAAAATTGCCTGCTAGTGAGTAGTGACCCTTCGGGGACGGTCGGGCGTTGTCGGGACGGGGCGCATAAAATACGCCGCGCGATGTCGTCGGCTACACTACACGATGTGTCACGGATACACGACCCGAGTAGAGATGTGGCTAAGGATGGAAAATATCGATATCGATAGAATGTTTTTTGTTACTGATTCAGTTTTTGTTTAATGGTAACGAATTTACATGCCGAATAATACTGACACAATATTATATATTATACATAATTATGTATTTTGTAAACGTTACTAAAATATATTTTTATAGCTCTGCCATTTCGTTCTATACTCGCCAAACGATGCTACAAAAAACACAATGAGTTATCAAATTACCATGCTGGCGACGAAAATTAAAAACAATATCGACAAAAAATAAACTTGGCACACAGGGCCATAGAGACGCGGTGCCCTCGCATGCAATCAGTCGGGGCGAGCCGCGGCGACGCCACTCAGCGCGCCTCGTAAACGTTATCGGGTACATCGTAAAAACGCTACGTAAAATGGCGAACGTGCCGCCAACCGGCCCGCACACGTTCTATATTTGAATTCGAAGTTGGAACTGTAGAATGTGTTCGTAAATTGAAGCGATTTTTTAAGATAAGCATGGAGTGATATTGCTCATGAAACTTTAGGAATTCAAAGGAAGGAAATAAATATTTTCTACCCACTTTCAAAAATTATACCAACATAGCATAATATCACTTAACACTTTTATACTTAAGTAACTATTATTGTTCAGAAAGGGGGATTTAAACGATGCTGTCCCACACTCCCACCGTATGCTAAAACAGTAATTAGCTAACATTGCACCGCTGATTTTCACAAAGTAGGTTATTGAGTGAGCCTGCAGGGCCATTTAAGGCGATGTAGCGTTTTTAAAACATTTAGTCATATTCTTCACTAAATTCATTTCCACCATTTTGACAAATTGATCGCATTTAACCTTATTTTTTTTTTGTAATTTTTGGAAAACTTACAGCAGATCATGCACAATAGTTCGGTTGTAAATAACATTATGAAGGCCAATTAGTTTCAAGTTAGCAAGTTTTCACAGTTAAAAAAGTAAACAAAGATATAATTACATAGGTAGTAGACAGAATAAACCTGACTATTAAAAAAGTTGACTATTCGACTTAAGTTACTTAGTAGAAGTTTAGGAAGATCGACCACTCTCACAATCAAAGGTTCCATTTTCGAAAAAGCCGAATCACATAAATGTCCCTATCGACCAATAGAAAGCCATTCCCACCTAAATCATAATTAGTTGAAGTAGCACGTACTGATTTTGTTACTTTATTATTAGGACAGTCATATTTGTTGTGTCTTTCTGGTTTTCCGAATGTAACCCATAACCATGTCTGTTAACCATGTCTGTTTCATAAAGCACTTGTCTCTTAAAGTCAAACTCATCCACAAAATACAAACCATTCAGCCCATGAATAACCTTTTAAAATTTCAAACTTAGAATGTTCCCTTCGAACTCCACGCCTCCCTTTGCAAGACGAAATACAGCATTAAATCATGCAACTTTTAGAGATCCCTCGGATCCGAGACGTGACGGAGGGGCCCGCAGGCAAATTCACACCCCAATTAGTGTCTGATCGAACTTGCGCGAGTGGGCTACGCTTGGACCCTCGGTACAAGATGTAGAAATGACTGGAAGTAGACTATTTTTTATAAAATTTACTATATTTTATTGATTTAAGTAACAAATTATTAAAACATTGCAGATTTCATTGGATCCAATTGCATATTTGCATGAGCTAATAGGGTATTTTACTCTGTACGAGAAAAAATCTATAAATATGTTATTGAGACAGTTTAGGCATAAAGCAGTCGGAAACTGTATGTTTTAGTTCATAAAATAACAAAATATTTTTTTAAATTCAATTCAAAGTTTTCAGTATTTTTAATCTGTTATAAAACACCATGAAATAGTAGCGGCCATGTTATTACGTCGTACGGCTGTGTAAACAAAAAATTGTAAACTGTCAGTCAACCGATTGGCGTAATATAGGCTTTGTACTTTCATTATTTTCGTATCCAACGTAATTTTTTAATTATTACACCTGTTACAAAATATGCTTTTAATTATTTTTAAATTATATACAATTATCATATTTAATAGGAGCGCATTTGATACTAAACGAACTGACGTCATTTTCGCTGAGCAATATGGCGTCCAGTAAGAGGCGTTTTCGTCAAACTACGCGCGAAATTTGAAAATTTAAAATTTAAATGCATTTTTATGGCACTTATCGATTTAATAAAAATTTTGTATTTTTTTTGGTGGCATATTAGCACTACAGAATTTCATTGAGACACTTTTCAAAAATGGGTGTAATACCCTATTCTTAAAATTCTAATCTGCATGGTATCAAACAACATTGTCCAGTAATCTGTCGTACTGCTTTGTCTGAGAATATAATGATGTAGGATAAATGTATTACATAAAACAGATTCGGATGCTACAGAGATAGATAATTATCACACTATCAATGTCTGTGCTTTAGGAATGTAAAGTTTACAGCTTCTACGTAAATAATCTAGCTCAGCATTCAGGAATAAACTTTGTTAGATATCAATTCGATGCTACCATCTACACAAAACCCAAATATCTGATCGCCAGGCGAATAAAGTGTTAAACTTTATCCATAAGCCTTATAAACGGCCCTTTGTTCTCTCCAAACCAAAAGTTGAGACATCCAGTATGCGCATGAGACGATCTCGAATCCACATCGGGATCCGTTGCGGTGAGCGGCAAAATAACTGTACAATTGCAGTTTCTTAACCTCATTTTGACGTTTTAAAGCGTTTTTTATTAGTTGGACCTGTATTTTTAGACCTCAAAGACAGATATAATTCCAGTTGGGTTTATTATAGGACATTAACGGTACGGTCTGTAACTACATAGTTCTTATAAAAACATACAGTAAGGTTATTTTTTTTCTCGCATTGCCTTGCGAGACGAAAATATCTAAATCATGCAATACAGTGCAGTGAGGCTCTGAGAGAATATTTAGCAATCAATAGCATTGTTTTAAAATCAAAATCGTAATCAAATTGAGTACCTTTTCAAAAGTTTTAATTGATTTATTCTTTTCTAGTAAATACAATAACAATACACAGCTTTGTCTGAAATTAAAAACAAAATAAGTAAATGCAATGTCACATCTAGTATCTCTACAATCGCTATCTTACAATTCCGGGGCGCCTATTCCCGGGACAGGGTAGTCCCGGCGGCGTTTAATTCCATTCCCGATCCCCTTCCCAGGACGCCGCCAGCTTAATGAGATACTACAACTGCAAAATTATGTCCTCACCTGATCTAAACTCCTGGTACAATTTGTTCGACAAATCAATAGGATTAAACGTATTTTGGTACTAGGTTAAATAGAGATAGACAAACCCCAAATGAAATCATAGTTATAGGTGGCTAAGTAGAAATCAATAACTTGTGTAATATAATATTTTTGGTTTCGTGGGCTAATCTAGACTATTTGGAGCTTAGTTCTACAACTCAACCAATCTTAATTATGTGTTTCATCGATATCATAATGTAATGACTATTAAAATCGGCAGCACTATTAAGAATTAATGATACGTAATTCTTATTATTCTTATAATAACCGTACGGATCGGTCGGTCATGGTTAAGATACATTTGCCACGGTAGGATGGGTGACCATCCATTTCATACCCTTCCCTGCCTCGGAAAGCACGTAAAGTTGGTCCCGGTTGTCTTTTTTAGATCTTTGACTGCCGTTATGGGTGGGTAGTCAGAAGCCAGAAATTCTGAGAACCAGCCTTACCAAAGGGTATCGTGTTACACAGAGACTGGGTTGTAGAGGTCAGACAGGCAGTCGCTCCATGTAATTCACTAGTATTCAGCTGCATCTGGTTAGACTGGAAGCCGACCCCAAAATAGTTGGGAAAAGGCTTGGCAGAGAATCACTACATATTATAAAACAAAGTCCCCCGCCGCGTCTGTCCCTATGTATGCTTAGATCTTTAAAACTACGCAACGGATTTTGATGCGGGTTTTTTTAATAGATAGAGTGAATCAAGAGGAAGGTTTATAGGTATAATACATGCATATTATAGTAGAAGAAAACCGAGAAATTCCAAGAGTAATGTGAGGTCGTAATAAACAAGTTTTTGTGCGCTTACATTGCAAACGCTGGCTAAACCTTACGAGATATATCAAATTAATGTGCTCCGGAATTGTATATCTTGAAAAGATCGATAAAAAAGTCCGCGATGGTGTATGTTTATCTCTTAAGGATAACCCACAGTAACCATTTTTATCTTTTACATATTACAAATAAGATATGGGTTACTTACCAAGCTATTTTAAACAATACAGTTTTATTCCTTACCAAATTAAATGTCTTGGATACGTTGTGCATTTCAAGTAGATCAAAATTGCCCTTTACAGCATATCATTAAAATCAATATATTAGAAGATATCACAGTGTTAAAAAGCGGGGGTAGAGCGGCTGGCGCTTAGATTTGAGCGTTGAGTGTTTTTCACATGGCCAATTATTATATGTCGCTCTTCCAAGAGTAACTTTTAAAGAAAACGTCATGTTTGTGTTGTCAACGTTCACAGCTTTTTTTAAAAAGTCTAATGACAAAAAAGCTGTGAACGTTGTATATTAAGACATTCTGTAGTATATTTAGTATCACCATTGCACCCGTGCGAAGCCGGGGCGGGTCGCTAGTGAAGTATAAGTAATTCTTATTTTAACAAAAATCCAATCTTGGCACCTAAAATGCCACTTACGTTAAAGAACTAGTCAGCATTTCAAAGACGATATTATCTAAAAATTGCTGAAAAACATTTGTCGAAAACCACTTGGCTAACTGTTGAACTGGCATCTTTATTGTAGCTCAGAGGATATTTAGTATAGACACTGTCTATTTTTTTCTCTGTGTTTAGTATAATAATTTGACAACCATGTTTGGTTTAATTTTTGCGAAGCTGAATTGTCGGGCGGGCTCTCTGAATGATTATAAATGGGTTTTCCTGTACATGAGCGGAAAAAGATACATCTACTCAAAAAGCTATTTATCTAAGCTCAACACTTACTGAGGAACGAAGCATACATGTTCCGCATGTTATCATTCCATCCAGATGAATTACGATTTTACATAAAAATAATAAACAGCCGACCAGGCCCGTACTAAAACGCATATCTTTTTCTTCCCCGGATAAGCCTCGGGCCGGGATTGCGGGTTCCCGGGTCGCGGGATTGCGGGATCCCGGGTGTTATCAAGTTATCAATTTGGCCCGCCCCGCCATATGTCGGGATCGGGACTCCGGGCCCATCCAGTGTCTGCTTGTGTTTTATCGGAGTGTGAGTGAACCGATATAAAATAAAAAGCTCAAGCTTTCATGTGTGCGTTGTCCGTTTTTGGCATTTTAATTTTGCTCTTTAGAATTAATAGATGGGTCGGATTTAGATTTTGTATTTCTTTACTAGTGGATTATTAAAATTCTAATAATCTTTTTTCGTGGAAGACGTGCAAGAAGTCACAAGCTAGAGCTTAATGAGATGAACAGTTTCAAGAAAACTAGTACTAAGTTGTTAATTTAAAACATTGGGGACGCAGTAGTCTTGATAATTGCCAACCGATTTTTGACACTTTAAAGCTGATAAGAAAAGATAAAAGATAGCCTCATCATTTAATTTCTCATCATTTTAAATGAGAAATTAAATTATGAGGCTATCTTTTATCTTTTTAATACTCAGCAATACCAATCAACAATAAAAATTAACTTCAAATCAGTGTAATTTTAAAATACAACACAAAAACTCGCCTCTCATTTACCAGCGGGAAAGTCCGCGGACCGCGCGCCACCCCTGTCGTAATCCACTTTTAATTTTGATTAATGCCATCCCTGACCGCGTCGTGTATATCCCGTAGTCCCGCAGTGCCCCGCATTCCGGATATTCGAGGTTCTAATACTAAATTACACGGCCTGTGCATATGACAACGATCCGGTACTTTTTCCGGAGTGCTATTTATATGTAAGTACGTTGAAGTTTTTACCCTGCGTTTAACCCTAAGTTCTACGCTAAGTTTTAAAGGTTAATAAAAGAGAATGGTTTTTATTCATAGAATTCACTTCTGTCATCTTATTCGAATTCATGTATACGTAAAAAAAATAAAAGAAAATAAGGTACCTATCGAATAAAAATCTAATTGTATTTCTTTTTACTTTACAGGTAAGACGACTCACAAAATTATCAGAGTAAGTAAAGCACAGTAAAGATATCTTCACTGTGGTAAAAGTATCAACTATCAAGAAAACACAAGTTTCTTATATCAAGCAAATGCACCGGAATAACTTGAAGACTAGGCTAGCATGTCCGTATCAAAATCTAGTGCAGACACTAGGCGACCATAACTCAGAGTCAGTAGCAGGCGAAGTAACTTAGCGACAGGCGGGGCGGACGCGGCGCGGCTTCCGGGCGTGCTTCCTTCCGGAAATAGGGCCCGTTCCGCCACCGCCTGGCGTTCGTCTAATGGCGCGTGCCTCTATAATGTCATGCCTCCCTGGTACCGACTGCTCGTTAGCCCCTGCTCCCAGAGTGACGATTTTTTCTTTTTCACAGATTTTTTTTGTACATTGTTATTTTCAGAGTCTTGTTAGACCCGTGTTTTGCTGTTTTGTTATTGTTAACCTGAAACCTGTTCAGAAATAGTTTATAGTAAGTAGACTAATAATGACAACTCGACATTAATTTTATTTTGTACTAAAACACTTTGCTCACGTCTTCGTCTGCGCGAATTTTGTCAAGGATCTCTAATTTTTTGATAATGCAATACAGCATAGCACACGTAGTACTATTAAGTATTCTGTGATAGCACTCAGGGATAACGTTGCTTCCTATTGGTAAAATATTTTTTGAAATTGAATGAGAATTTTCGGAGTTAACCCCCCTACATACAAACTTACAAACTGATTTTACCTCTTTATAATATCAGTGTAGATATAGATTATATTTTCGATTCGAAAAGTTCAACATTACAAAGCTGTCAATTATTACCAAACTCATTAAGCAGCACTGTACACACGGCTACACATCCAGTTATACATTTCCAGTATAAGCTGACCTGGCATTGTACACAAATCTTATACAATGCGAGATCAGCGTTAACTGGAAATGTATAGCTTGATGTGTAGCCGTGTTTACGTGTCTGTCATTACTTTTTGTATGAAGTTCAAGAAAGCAACAAGCCAACAAAGGTACAGACTTGTAACATTTTTAATAATAATAAACCATTTCCTTAACACATTTATGATACCTATGACTAAGGGCCGGTTTTTTGATCCGTAGTTAACTCAACCAATAGTTAAAAATTGTTACTAATGGTTATATTTAGGCAAAATGTGTTTTTTGAGCAATTGTTAGCCTAACCAATGGTCAAATAAATAACTATTAGTAAAAAAATTAACCACCCAACATTGGAGGGTTAACAATATGGCGGATAGTTAACTCAAGCATAACATCTGTTTTGTACAAGTTTTTTTGTTGTCAATTTCTGAAGTATTCTGTGTATTTGTGCAGGCAAAAATTTCTCATTTTTTTTTGTGATAGTATCATGAATTTAAGCATAGTTAGATACTTTGATATTACGTGACGATGATATTTTTGTGGAGCACGAGGTAATGAGAAGGCCAAAAGTTTTTAGACCACATGTGGGTTAGCTTGGGCACCTGGGATAGACGATTTTTTTGTGGAGTACGTGATAATGAGAAGGCCGAAAGTTTTTAGACTAGGTACATGTGGGTTAGCTTGGGCACCTGGGATAGTGAAGACTTTTGCCAACGATATCGGTTATCGAAGGAAACAGTTATGTAGTTAGTTGGTGAAATTGGAACCTACCTACATACCCCGCAAGGGGTAGGTAGATAATGAAAATAATTATATTATACATAAAAAAAAAATAAGTACAATATAATTACACAGAGAGAAATTTTGTAGTATAAAATGAAGTTGGTTAACGCAATATTTCTAAAACGTACTATATTTCTAGGGTTAATTAATCCCTTCTCGGGTCTAGATCAAATCAAATAAAATAAAACACACCAGCCTAAACTGGCTGTCAAGTGTCAATAAGGCCTTTTTTTGGTTTCGGTCACTCATTAAGGCCAGTGTTGTCACTTAAAACTCTATATGGCAGGACATTTTTAGGAAATTACTTGTCCTTACACTGGCAACATTATAACCAATGGTTTAATTTAACTATTGTCAAAATAGATATTGAAAAACATTATAGCCCTTTAACAATTAGTTAACCAGTTAACTATGGTTAATCTAACAAATGGTTATTCTGTGTTTGACCACGGATCAAAAAACCGGCCCTAAGGGCGAGTTGTTTCAAACAGTCGGTTAACGTTACATACGGACGGTAAAAAGTTACTATGACTGATGATGTTTAACGTACGTTAAATGTAACGGGTTGTTTCATGACATAAAAATGCGTCAGTTAAAGTTATTCAAAAAGGGATTCCATAATATTTTGATGTTTGAAGTAGCTGTTTGGCAACACAAAACACAACAACCCATTTTTTTGATTTGACGATAGTTAGCGCCATTTTTGACTATTACCGGTCAGTAATGGTTAGTTGAAGCAACCCGCCCTAAGCTACATTACTGACCGGTAATAGTAAAAAATGGCGCTAACTATCGTCAAATCAAAAAAGTGGGTTGTTTCACAAAATCATACGTCAAAAAGTTACTATTACCATAACCGACCAGTCATCGTAATTTTGTGTTGTCAAATAGCTACTTCAAACATCAAAATATTATGGAATCTCTTTTTGAATAACTTTAACTGACGGATTTTTATGTCATGAAACAACCCGTTACATTTAACGTACGTTAACATCATCAGTCATAGTAACTTTTTAACCGTCCGTATGTAACGCTAACCGACTGTTGGAAACAACCCGCCCTAAATCATATTCTTCAACCAAAGTTACCGTAGAAGTAAAGGTTGACCCTCGAAGTCGAACCACTCACTGCTTTCTTTCTGCTTGTGTCCTCTCACGAAATTGTAAGCACGTTGTAAGTATGCAGTAGGTGTACGCTCAGATTTATTGGTCTGAGGCAGTACGTACATTTGATCGGAACTGTTCATAAAATGACACAAGACGCATTAAAGGGTTGTAAAGAAAAACATTCTATCGCCGTATACCGTAGACTAGAAATTCCCATCAATTTGGAGACACGAAATACGTCGTACTCGAATAGTGACAGTATAGTTTAGCTATAGCATCCATATCGCTAGCGTGTCGCGGTAGGTGTAGCGTCGGCACCGCGCCCCGGGCCGCTCCTCGCGCCTGTCGACTGTCTGCCTGTGCTGACGGGCTGTAGCGCGACAAGACCGATCTTGATACTTCCCTGCTATTTTATTTTTCGGAATATTATTTCATAATATACATTTTGTTTTTTTGTTTACTGTTTGGGAATAAATTAGTTTAATTAATGTACTATTTTTGTTATTTATGTAAAATCAATTTACTATTATTTTTGAAATTGTAAGTACTGGACTAGGCTCCATAATTCATTATTTTTTATGATCCAGTTATTTGTATTCAGTTATTTAGAAAAAAGCAATACACAGTACAATTTCGACAAGCAGAAGTCGAATTTGTTTACTAAACTAATATGTGAAATCTTATTTTGGCGAATAGTATTTATTTGACACAAACACATTTCTCACCAAATGATGCACATTACGGCTTATTCATCAACATTTCGTTCTGAATGTGCACTCTACAAAAAGTACGAAGAAATATTTCACCGTGCCACTAACGACCAAGCCCATTCCGGCGGCGCGGCGGCAGTCGGTAGCTCGTCAAAGGGCCAGGGGGCTCGCGCCTCGCAGGCTGTTATCCTCCCACGCCGCTGTCACCCTCATTATGTTACCGCGTGAGGATACATTTTGCAAAATGGCGCTTTGCCCCGTGGTAATGCGACGTAGACTTGTCAATTTACAACAGTGTTCATTTGTAGCGTGTTATCCAAAGAATTTTATGTTTTGTGAAATGATTGAGGGTTGCTTATCGAAAATAGAAGTTAGAGTTTCAATACAGTCCACATTCTGAGTTGGTTAACCGCCTGCCGCGTGCCGGTGTGGTTAATGGTAGTGATTTCTGAGCTCCTTGCCTTTATTGCTCAGGGGCATTAAGTTTGCTAGTACAGCTTTCTATAGAGCATTTTGCTGCGAAGATTTAACAGTTTGCTAACCTTGCGTCTTTCTATTTGCTAATATAGCCTGCTAGCTTCTATGTTACACTGATGTGCTTGTGATAGTTGTTCCCAAAATTCTTATTGAATATTTAGTTACTATCGTTGGTTTGGTCGTGTCTAGGAATATGAAGCAGCCAGCAACGATTCGGATTTTATTTCCACAACTTTTGGTAACACGTGAAAAACACTCGTATTTTTCTATAGCTATACTCAGTCATTGATGCTTCTACTTATTTATGCAGAAATCTGTTATAGAGGTCTAGAAAAAATGGTTGCTCTTTTAACGTCCTACACCTATCGTGTAACAAATAAAGATATGGACGTTGTACCAACGGATCATGTTACTATAATGTCTACTCACCCACTGTTTGCTCTTCTTCTTCTGATAAATAAGTATTTCTATATTGACGTTATGTTCCATTACTTGGCCGTGAATCTATGATTCTATTGAAACTAGTAATATATTTTGTACTATTAATAGATACAAGAAAAAAATATGTTTACTCTTCTTATTCATATTTATTTGAATATTTGATATCATTTTCTATAAGCTATCGGTTTTTCTTATTAATAAACGAGTCAGGTTTTAAAACGCCTTTTAATAACTTCAGTTCGCAGACGAAACTATTGCTATGCAATGCACGTTTCTCACAAAGAAAGTAGCTGTAACATAAGACCTTGTAACTTCTCGCTTAAGACAAACCTTAAAAAACTTTCCATATGCTTAATACTAGCCTACAAACAAAAGCAAGAACAATAATCGTAAAAGCCGTCGCCGGGAACGCGTTAGTATATCACCGTGATAAATATACACGAGACTGCTAACGCCACGGCAGTGAGAGCGAGAAAATTACTGACCGCACGGCTTCAAAGCGATGCGATGAGTATAAAGCGATATTTATCTGTCTCTTGGCCTCGCCGGCACCGGCACCTATCAACTCAAGTACCACACTCACTGATTTACCATCACCATAGCCTTTATTTTCAAGGCTTAAGGTATATTTTCCATCATCATGTTTGTTAGTTGGAGTATGTGGAACTATAGCACCGTAGATAGATGTGCTCGCGTGCAGTGACGCAACACGGGACCGCTTGACATCTATATATTATGATGTTTTGTGTATTATGCGTGTTGAATGTGTGTGGTATACTCACTTCAATATGAGAGCCAGCTGCCCTTTATTATGGATAGGTTATCCGATAGTAGCTAGTTGCACATTTTATGTCATACAGTATTACTATAACTGGTGGAACTTTAAATGGGAATTCAAATAGACTCCATAAAAGTTTATTTTTAAAATTGGAGCTATGTATATTGTAATCATCATTATTCACGTCCTTATTCTGTCTTCTATGTGGTGAGTGTAGGTTTCTTTCTAATCCCATTTTTTTTATTGTTGAAGCTTTTGTGTATTCTTACACAGTTTTTAGGCCATTCGTTTCAGTCAGTGATTTATATTAAACTTCACTGAGTAGTATAATATTTCAATATTTTGAACATTTATTTGATTGGAAACAAATATGTACAATATTTACACATTATATAGGTAAATAAGATAACCTAGATAAATTAAACTAAAACCAAATAGATAAAAAATTGGGTATTTTGAACCACAAAGGACCAAGTTCAAATATTACGAAATTAATTTAAAACCATGTAAAGCAAAAACCACACCACTGCAATATGACAACACCTATTTTCCATTCTGATCTCATAACGCGAAAACCGGAGCAATATTTAAGCGTAGTGCGGCACACATTTCCCGGACATATTTCACGGGCTCACATCGCATCGTCGAGATTTTCCCGTCCCGTCTCGCTTGGTATCTTATCGCTGGAGAGGCCATGTCGTTTCCATCCACTGACGCGCAATGTCAGAAGCGTCGACGTACGAATATTGCCACTTTGGTTTTATTATAGCAGGCGAGCAATTGTTCTGATAATAGTTTCCTTAATTAAAATACGGATGCTGCTGGAATGGTTTAGGTATTGGTCATGTTTGAGAGCTTTAGGTCTCGTATAATGATAATTCTGGAATGTTTGTAAGCTCAAAGGCTGGGATTGGAATCTTAAATGATAATCAAAACACAATCTTAATTAAATACTAGACAATTTAACATTATTATCAGCAGATTTACTGTGCACAGCTTCCTATCGACTCAAATATTAGAACGAAATCTAAAATCTCCTGCTTCTGTGCGAACAAATAGGATGAAAGATGAAAGTCGTAAAGGAATTTGATTTTATCTCGAAGCATCCTTAACTTACAAGTGATGAGCTGGAATGCTAATTGAACCGAATTATTTATTAATACAGAGTTTAGACTTAATATTATTAATAATATTTAGAAATAAATTAAACAGAGTATTACAGTTCTTGAAATTAATTATTCACATTTATATAGGTACTCGTAGCTTGTTGGATTTTATTTGCGATTGTTGAAATTCGTGTTTCGATGCAAATGAATTCCTATATATTTTACTTACTTACTTAATGCATTCAGTTAAAAGTAACGAGAAAGTATTATTAACCGGTTTACTTACAAATTCTGCAAGAAAATCATTAAATCTTCAGAAAACAATTCTAACTAATGTTTTAACCTCTCTCGAGTTGCACCTGCATTCAAATAGCTTACTCAGCTCTCCTTATCTTCATAGGGTGCTATTTCATTATTAATCGTCATTTCTACTACGTGACCATTCATACTAACTGCTCAATTATTACAATTACGCAGAAAATCATTCGTTAATGTTTTATGAAGTGCCAAAATTTCTTATCGTTTTACCTACAGGTTTTACTGAAACAAAGTCTTAAATTTTACCAAAGTAACTTTCGAGACTTACAGATTTTATTTTACGTTCCAATATTATTGAACTTTAATTTTAAGAAACAGTCTGTTATTTTTTACCAAGTATCTATAAAATGTACGACCATAAATGGCGTACCTCGTATATTCAAAGTTCAATTAAAAATCTGTATCTATTTCTAAAAATTGTTTGCAGTTTTTGTAAATTGCTTCCACAATTATGCACAGGGTCAAAACGAGGTTATCGGCTGGACGGCAAACATGTGCAGACGATAGGGCGGCGGCAAGCGAACGGTGCGAGCAAATGGCCCGCCCCGAAGTGCGAACCGAGCGAGGATCACGGACGTTTGAGTACCGTACTATGCATAGTTTCTGTATTTTTTATTTATTTTTATTCTGAATATTAAGAATATTTTTGACATAGTATTGAAAGATGGAAGGCTGTCTCTTCCATCTTTCAATAATAGGTCAGAAATATACAAATTAAAAAAACAAGCTAAGTAGTAATTAAAAAAAAACCTATCGGGCATATAATTTGCAGTTTTTGAAATAAGTACGCACTTTTTAGTAATAAAACATTTTTATAAGAAACGTTAACGGTAGGTAGCTTAGAAATGAAGTGTAATTTTTTATTTAGACGGCGACTATAATAATAATTGTTGGATGGTCTCCAATGAGTACCTACTTAGTTAGTTAAATTACTTTGATATATTAATATGCTTACCTACATTTTGTTATTATAAATAACACAGTGTGGATGTGATAACTTTAATCATCATTCATTAGAGACGTCCACTGTTAATAAAAGACCTCCCCCATGATTATGGCAACTCCCCCCTGCCCTCCGGAGTTGCCATAATCCTATAATAACTATAATAAGATACATTAAATACTATATTTAAGTAATAATAACCCCAAGAAGGTTCTTCTGTAACAGTAAAGTAAATATATTCTTATTGTTTCTTTAATAAAGCAATCAAATATTCTGGATACATGTCTATCTTTGAAAAGTTCTAAGTTAATATGAACAGTAATAAACATTTGAAAACAAAGAAAAGATGTGACTTGTAGTCCCAATAAATTAATATTCTGCCTGTTCCACTGTTACAAATCATAAAACTGCGATAGAAAATCCAAAATTCAATATCGCCAAAGGTCCTAAGTGCTCCGATTGAAATATGACAATTGGCGGGCAGTCGCCGTTGTAAGTACGAACAGTCGCCCGTCCGGCGGCCACAAATCTTCCGTTTCACTCGGTGCCCAGCCTCCGAGCGGTGAGAAGAGGAAACAGCACGCTCCAAAGCACGCGACTGCGTGATGCCGGCTACTCCCGAAATAGACCCCCCGCGCGGGGTGCCGGCCCATCGACGTGCTTTTAGTATGCTGCGCGCATGCGAACCGCCCGCACCCTTCTGCGCTCCTGGTACTAACAACGCTAAACTCGCGAAATTAAATAACAAATAACTAAATAAAAAATTTACTGTGCTCAACATAGCATGCTTTAAAAACAAAATGGTCGCTATCCTGGCCAACCCCAAGTGGAGCGAGGATCTCACCATCCAGATGATTATCGAATACGAGAAGCGTGAATACCTTTGGAACCCCGTCTCAGAACACTACAAGAATAAGAAAATAAGGGAGCAAGGATACATAGAGATAATAAATGCACTGAATTTGGTCGACGTCACTGTTAAAGAATTGAAAAATAAAATAAAAAACATACGTTCGTCGTACAGCGTCGAGTTGAAGAAGATTCGCGCGGCGAGGAAGGCTGGCGCGCATGCGTACCGACCGAGCGTCACGTGGTTCGAACATGCAGACAGGTTTCTGCGGGCTATCGTCACACCGAGCTCTGTAAGTCTATTTTTTTTTGTTGTTTACGACGACGCTTACTCATGTTTACACATGCGCTCTGACGTTAAGCGGTTGTACTTTGTTGATAGGTTGACAACAGCTTGCTGGAGATTCCGGCGAGCGACGACAGCGACGTGGTTCAAGACCTCAGCGAACGTAAATCACCGGAAAAGAAAAGTCCGCGAAAGCGTCGCAGCTCGACGCGTTCGTCGACACCGTACGTGTTGAACACACCGTCCCCTCGCCCCGGCACACCGTTCGGCTTGAGTCAAGGGACATTTGGTATCCTCCCACCGGTTACGTCTGCGCCTTTTCTCAATCCCCCCGTTGGGATCGCTACGCCGTTGACTACCTCACTCGCAACTATCTATCCGGTGCCGACAAAACAAAAGAAAAGTAATTCAGACAGTGGCGATCACACGGACTTACCGCAAGATCTGAGTCAACATTCCGAGAATGGTAATGAGAACGAGTTCGAGATGTTTGGGAAGTTAATTGCAAGCCAGTTGCGGAAGTTGCCGCTGAGTTTGGCACTCGACACACAGTTGAAAATACAGACGCTAGTAAACGCGGCGAGGATACAAGCTGTTTATCAGCAGTACAGTTATGCGGGCCCGTCCCAAGAAGCCTTGTCGGTACAGGCTCTGTCCAACGGGATTCTAGCGGGCATGGCGACGCAGAGCTCTTTCGCATCTCGAACTTTGGGCATGGAAAACGATTCTCCTGATGAAATGAACAGGGACTTAAAGACTATCGAATATTCTTTAGGTTCCGAAAACGAAGATTAAGATTCCAGGAGGCATTTAAATCCTGTTTTTGCTCACACAACCTATAAGTACCTCATAATTCTCTGTTGAGACAAATTTGAGAATTTTGCTCATTATATACCTTTGTATAGCGTACGACGCACAATGTCATCACAGATTCTGATCTAGTGATTTGGGAAAAATGTTAAGAGGAAACGCGGTCGGTGCGGCATTGATTCCTTACAAACGTATTCCTCTGTTTTCTTTCTAGATAACTCTAGAAAAAATGATTATTTTACGATAGAACCTATATCTACAACGGTCACGGAAATGTTAAGTAATGAGAAAAAAACAAATTATAGGGACGTGAAACAGAGAAATATTTTAATATGGAATGAACACGTGACCACTTTTTCTCTTAATGGTTATTATTTATAATAATAAATGTATGTGTTTTAGATGAGATATTCGTGTGGTCTATGTATTCGTAGTAGGAAAATCTGAAAAGATTTCTTAAATGGAGAAAAATCAAAAAGTTTTAGTAGTATTTTTCAAAAACTAGTCATTGGTATTTCGGTGTAATTTAGATCTCGATGTTTCGGCTGTGTTATATTATTTTACATGAAAAATGTTACCATATTATAAAAACAAAATAACAAATTTTGCGTTGAAGATAGCAACTCACTATTTCAAAAAGTTGCCAACAATAACGAATTTATTTTAATTGTGATAGGTTTACAAAATGTAGATATCTGTGTTATAAATGTGATTAATATAGAAAAAACGGGATTCCTCGTCCACTGTCGAAAATATCCGGGAAATGTTAGCAATGTTATTAAATTTTTCCTAATAATAATCAACATTAGCTGGGTGTTTTCGATATTGCCCTGTTGAAAATGTGAGAAAAGTAATTGCAGCAGGCATTTCATGTTAATATGAAATTAAATACCTCAAAATAGATTAGTAGAGACGGTTCTGGAATATTATATATTATCTGTTGTTCTATGTGCCACAATTAGATTGTATACAGATTGTGATTTATTAAGAAATAAATATTTTATAAATGTCGTAATACTTGATATTTTTTGTCATCTCCAGCCGACATCTCCGACAATAAATTGAGAAAATATCCAAAAACTTTCAAACAACATCCAGAAAACATAATTTTACTTTTCCTGTGACTTAAATCACAAGTATCAGTCATTGTTAATCACTCTATTGATTTAACAACATTCGAAACTTAAAAAAAGTTGCAATAGTATTGCAACGTTTTAAAAGTTTCGAACGTTCCACACACATCCACACTCCAAATTCTAAATACCACTAACTACCTATATCCATCGAACTTCAATATTTATAATTAAACTAGCCGACCCGACAGACGTTGTCCTGTCCCGATCTACCTACTTACCTGCCTACACCTACCCTACACCTACCCTAACACCTACTCTACACCTACCCTACACCTACCCTACACCTACCGTACACCTACCCTACACCTACCCTACACCTACCCTACACCTACCCTACACCTACCCTAAACCTACCCTACACCTACCCTAAACCTACCCTACACCTACCCTACACATACCCTACCCTAACCCTTAACATTTAGGGGGATGAAAAATAGATGTCGGCCGATTCTCAGACCTACCCAATATGTACACAAAATTTCATCAGAATCGGTCAAGCCGTTTCGGAGAAGTACGGGAACGAACATTGTGACACGAGTATTTTATATAGAAGAAGTATTTAAATAAATACAGATTGTGTACCACCCAGCCGCCCATACTGCCAGGTTTAATTACCGCGTAATCCTGTCGACATTCGTTATTGATTGCCCGTTGGTTTGCCATGCGAACCATTGCCATGCTAGGCAATGCCGTCGCACTGCCAGCCGTCAATTTGGTAATGAGCGTTTGTTGATAAAAAAAAGTATCAAGAATTTACACCTGACTATTTTATTTTTTGTGTAAGTTTGCATATTTTTATATGTGTGGGAATTCTATGTGCAAAAGTAAAAGAACAATACTTATTATATACTTTCTTTTGCAATAATGTAGTAAAAATTAAAACTAGATACTTACCTATTAATATAATTACGATAGGTATTGCAAGTTTCAATTATTTTCAAGGTCTTCAAAAATTCGAAGTAGAAGCTTAACCTGTAGGAGAAGTATTCCTTCTATTAATAATTTATAGAGATTCATTATCCTGTAATATGAAAAAATCCACAGATCTCGTGCCTCTCACGACCTTCTCGTACATTCAAAATGAACATAGACAAAACCTTTTCTTCGAATCATTTTATTTTACAAATTTGGTACTCTACAAATAATGTATCAAAATAATATTTACAATTAGGTATGTACAAAAAACAATATAAAATCACAAATACGTAAAACTTTTAAAAGAAAAAATCGATTTCATGTATTAAAATGTAGCCTATGTTACCCGAGCCTTAATAGAAAATCGATTGACACCTTATTCATCGAAATCGGATGAATAGTTTAGTATAGTAATAAAGTTGTAGACAAATAATAACATAAATAGATTAAAAAAAAATAACACAAAATTTACAATTTACAATAAATATAAGGGTGCACTGAATCTCGAGCGTCGGTGGCCTAGTGGTTAGAACACCGATATCGGATCCCGGGTTCGAATCCCAGTAGTGCCATATCTGGAATCAGATATGGCATCGCTTCACGCTCTACTCGCGTCATACCATCTGTTGACCTACTAGAGCTAATCAATATCAATATTAAGGTTTTAACATTTTTCATTATTTTTTAGCTTTAAAGCAAATTTAGTAAATAACAAATCGCCAGAAAAATATATCGAAATATTTTTTTATTTAAGAAAAATTTGGTCTGTCGGTCCGTCTGTCTGCATTGTCAATCCCTAGCATCGGGACGGATGACAGCTCACTTCACCTAGGTGTTCACCGAGGGAGGTTGCAACAGAATAGCAAGCACTACAGAACTGTGACCATTAAAGCGCGAAGTCGAGTAAAAAGCAAACAAGCATAGTTTTAAATGAGAACCAATACAGCCTAGTGCAAAAAATGGTAATCGGTATTTTAACAATCGGCATTCGTATTTTCGGTTATTCGGTCTATTGAAACTCGGTATTTTGAGAATAGTAGAGTACCTAATTATAAACGTTAGGAATATTGAAATTTTTGAATTATAAAAATAGGATGAATGATGAATCAGAGTCCTTATCAGGAATTTTGAAACATTCGGAATTATGAAAATCGGTATTTTGAAATGTTAATCTACATAATATTATTAAGTATATAATTAGTCATTACTAATCTACATGTCTACATACTAGTCCGTGTTTCGTTATGGTTATGACAGGATTCCCATTTGCGTACACCAGATGCATGCATTAGCTGGACGAAGTCCACTGATGACCAAAGGCTGTCCCATAGAACGCCAGAACGAGCGGCAACCTGCCGCTTGCATTCACTAGTTACCCGCGACCTTGCTGATGTCGTCGATCCATCTGGTGGGAGGCCTACCAACGCTGCGTTTTCCGGTTCGTGGTCGCCACTCGAAAACCTGTCGTCCCGATCGGTCCTGCAGTAAATTAGGTACTTAAATACACATGTAACATGTACCAGAGACACTAAAAAATGAAGAGGTATCATATATTTTTTTTATTTCTTCAATTTTCTTTTTTTAATTTTATTTTACAATATTGTATCTCGCCAAACTTGGCAGTTTGATGGCGAGAAGTGCTCGTATGTTTTTCACAAAAAAAAAATTTAAACTATATATAGTTAACTATACCTATTACTATCTTAAAATTAACATTTTTGATGTAAACTTACAACATAATCAATGCTCACTCATTAATAAACAATGAGTTCTGAACCAAGGCACCCGATGACGCATCCTCGTCGAGAAAACAATTTCTTAATTTACATTTAAAATACCTTTTCTTAGAGTACAATTGTTTCTTAAAATATCTATTTTATTAAATACTTTTAGCACTAAATAACTGGACGTTCTTTTTCCGTAGTATTTAGTTTGTTACTTTGGGTTGGACTAGTTTTTTCTCCCTCACACTTCTTGTTTTATATTTGTTGCTACTTTGTACTCATCACTATAGTAATGTTCTAAACCTATCAAATAGTCAACTTTCATATCTATTGGCAAGATTTTACAAATAGAAAATAGTTTTCCGTATTCTTTGTTACATTTTTTCTTAACCTGTTTGCTAACTAGGAACTTGATGACTTGAATAAATTGCCTCTTCTTGATACTTTAATGTCCTTCTAGCACACTGGGCGGCAGTCATTCCCCTATCTTGCTAACTAGCTGTTTTTTAACAATAGAAAAAGAAAAAAAATAGTATTGCTTTTTTCAGTCCGTTACAAATTACGATTCATCGTTGGATAGCAGACCTCCATAGCCGTTTTAAGTAGGGGACATCCTAATTCTGTCTAATACACAACAAATTCTCCATACACTCGATTACAACCATTCATTCGAGTCCTTAGGGAATCGCCAGCAAAAGCAAGGGTAGTAACACACAGATTGCAGTCGCGTTTCGCCCCATTACGGTTTATTATTATTCGGCGCGATCAACGCCGCGTGAGCGTGTTATTATGATAATATGCGGTATGTGTCGTGCCGAATGTACCTTATACGAGGGAGGCATTATTTGCGACTTGCGAGAGTGTGGATGTGGCTTTATTTGAGACTGTATGGAATATTTGAATTTTGACACTTGACTGTTGCGTAGTACAGCTGCTACTGCAAAATTTATTTTGATTGGCGCTTTTTAGCTATTCACTGAACTATTATTAACTTATCTGTTAAAAAAAAAGTTTTGTAAAAAAAACACAAGAGTTTTGTACACTAAAATTAGGCATTTGGCATCTCTTACTACCAGGCAGCTGAAGAAAAGGACGGCGACAGACAAGGACTAAGTTAGAGATGTCAAATTAGTTTCTCCCTTGAATTTCGCAGTGTTTTTAATCAATACGTTCTGAAATGACAACTATAAATGTATGAACATTTTAGATCTACTTAAATTGACAGCTCTTATTAATATTATGTCTCTTTCTTGTTTTATTGGAGAGAAAGAGATATAAATAGCTTAAAATTAATTTAGTTCGTGCACAACAGAATTGGCACCAGCTACCTACCGAGATGATATTTAATATTATAATCATCTATACTCCATTTATAATAACATTAGAAAAAAGAGGCTCATAGAATAAGGAATGCAAAAGAAAATATTTCAAATATAAGTTAAAATAATTTTAATTAAACTTATTTTAACATAATTTTATGCTAAGATAGTACTAAATATGGGCGTATAATATTATAAACAGAATAAAAGTCTTTTAAAGATTAGAGTAACATTTTAAATTTGGTAGAATTACAGTGAAACGAACAACGTTCTGGGTATTGTCCCGTTGTGGGTGTATTTCATATTTAAAATTACAGTGTCAATGCTAAAAACCTAACAGAAGCAGGGAATTAAATATACAACTAAATGAAAGCCACATAATTTTAGAAGATAAATTATTAGAATAGTTACAAATACGCGCGACAGCTACTGTAAAAATAGATTATAATAAATTCGGTGTCTATCGTAACTTTACCATGTTTATGGTATTTTTGTTACAAAGTGTGCATTAAAAATAACCTTTTTTAACTTCTGTCTAATGCTATTGTAAATGGAGTACCTATAGGTATATTAAAGAACTAGCACTTTTCTCGGTTTTGCTTACGGATCCCAAATTTTTTTTTATAATAAAATAAAAATAAAGCCCTCAGTGATAACGCAGCTTCCCATTGGCGAAAGAATATTTAGAATCGAACCAGTAGTTCTGGAGATTAGCGCGTTCAAAAAAACAAACAAACTCTGCAGCTTTATTATGTTATATTATATTATATAAATATATTAATATAGATATAGATACGAGCTCATAGCTCATACCGTATAATAAATATCAGCCAATCAGCAACCACGTAGCAGAGCTGAGTGCTTAGGGACTAAGTATAAGAATTGTCATAAGTTATTTTAATGAATTCTAAGTCTATAATTAATTCTTCCGTATGAAAATGCTAGGAAAATAACAACTATTTCAAAGCAAAGTGCTTTATTTGCCAAATGAACTCCAAGCAATCTATAACTCCATTAATTATAACACTAGACGAATATTGTATAGGTATATCTATATTATTATTAAAAAAATCGGACAAGTGCGAGTCGGACTCGCCCACCGAGGGTTCCGTATATATTTGTAGGTACATATCCATACTTCTATACTAATCCATACTTTAATCTACTTAATATTGTAAATGCGTTTTTTGCGACATAAACGGCCGTATCTTTTTTTCACGTTAACTTATAGGGTTGATTTTTTTACAGCATCAAGGGACCGTAGACTTGAGTTATATGGTTTTAATTTCAACTCTATACCACCACGCGTTCCCGAGATAAAGGGTCTTGACAGACAGACAGACGGACAACAAAGTGATCCTATAAGGGTTCCGTTTTTTTCCTTTTGAGGTACGGAACCCTAAAAATAAGGGTACGTAAAATAATATACGCGGGCGAAGTCGCGGCTAAAAGAAATGCTATTAATTAATAAATGGAGTGTAAATAAATGGAGTCGAAACCTCTTTCACTCAGGAAAAAAAGAATTCTCACTTTTTTCTCTCACAGAATTCTCCCCTAATATACTTCCAAGTACCTACAAAACCTTCATTAAGTCACCGTATATTTGACCAACGCTTGTAATTTCATAGATTTGACGCTACGAGCTACGGAGCGTCAAAGTTACGAACTACAGGGTGTTTATTAAATTCTTATAGCGCGTTCGACGGGCGGTGAAATTTACTGAGTTCGAGTAAGCGGCAAGGTGAGGGATGGGTAGTAAAGAGTCTGTCTATTCGGTGGGATTTCTAGATTATTGCCGAATATTTTATCTTCGAATACTACTACTATTATGAACGGGAATGTTTGTGAGAATGAAAAGATGGATGGATGAAGGTATGTTTGTTACTCGTTCGCGGTTAAAAGGCCGAACGGAAAATGCTGAAATATAACACATATATAGATATTGATGTTGTTTAATACATAGGATATTTTGATCTCGTTTTTGAGGCCTCGTGGGATTTCTGCACAGACCAAGATCCGGGCAGATGCTATAGTAATAAATACTGGAAGAAAATTGGATCACACTTATATCTACTCATTTCAGTTATTTTGACCATACCTACTTCTTACAGTCTATTCAGACAGAGCAACAACTTATGCTCAAGCAGTTTTTACTGATAATGAACTAAGAAGACAACTGGAATAGAGTTGAAAATTCCGTAATTAAATATAAATATTGCGCGAAATTATACCTTGCACATAATTTTCAACTCGATTTGTGAGGATTTTTAGTTCATTATGAAACTGCTCAAGCATTTCGATGATCTTTTTGTACTTATCTTTAAGCGTACCGTTTTATTCTGTGGTCAAACTCTGCCCTGGTGATGGGTTTTCACAAATCAGAAGGTCTTTGTTTAACTTCAATCGTAGTGTAATCAGAAAATAACACATTATTCAATCATCATCACGAATCACGTAGACGACATCTACAAGGCACTGTAATATCTCCCACATAAGTACAGCAAGACCTACCCTCCTTCACAACTCACAACAAACAGTCCGACCACAAATACTTGCAACATTACAAATCCAGACACGCGATCTCGGCCTCGGCTAAAACAAATCCGATTATTTTCCCGAAGTTTTCGGCAAGGCGTGATTCCTTCCCTAGCGAATGACCGAGAGGTATGAGTGAAAGAGATGGAGATAGTATTGTGGGACCGTGGCCGACGGCCCGTGTGCGGTAGCCGGTAGCTTACGACCGCGGTGTCGAGTACTAAGTACGAACGGTTTTGATACTTGATATCATTTTATGTGTGGAGAAACTTGAGCTGGTTTTTTTTCTGTCTGAATTGCATTTTTAATCCGTTAAATTCAATTTAAATAGGTACATATGTCTCAAATAACTTTTTCACTGTAAAACGAAGAAAGATTTTAATAAAATAAACCATATTAAAATTGTAATGATTGTAGTACAACGTAGCAGACTGCTACTTTAATTTGTTGAGGATTTTCTTTAACATACAAATAAAATAACTACTATAATCTTTCATCATATTGGCTCAATACATAATACATATTTATTTATATGTATGTTAGAAGAATTGTGGAAAAACAAACTTCCTGAAAGCATATTCTAAAAAATAAAATTAACAACCGTCACAAAATGACTAACACACTTCATAAATCAGACCCTTCTATTCATGGCTCACACCGTACCTACTTACACTAGTTTACATCGGGCTCTTTATAATAATTGTCGATGCGCGGTCGGCGGCCGCGATAAGGGATTACGGACTCCCCCTGCCAACACCACCCACCCCCACTTTGTTTCCCCTCGTTTGCCCTGCTGGCTTTTTTCCCGCGCGCTTGCACTTTGCCACAGAAAGTGGAGCGGAGTGAATATTGAATTATGAATTAAGATATGAGCTAGTTCGCTTTAAGAAGGCGTTTTACGCTTTTCTTAGATGCTCTGCGGAGGAGAGGTCTCGCTTACAAAGTTTGCTGCTATGACAGTTTATATTACACGTTACGCTGCGGATAAAGTGTTTTGTACTTAGCTTTAAAAACAGTGATGAGGCGCATGAAAGAGAGTTGTCTATGTCGACGTTAGTTCGTAGTCGTATCTATACAAAGTTTCAAGATCTAGGATGTGGTAACTTACCTCAAGTTTCAGATACCTGTTTTACAACCTTTTTCAATATTAAGCTCAAAGTTCAGGTCTCAACAGACACAAAAAAACCACAGAACGTTTGACCCTTCAATAGTTTAAATATTTCATGAGACGACAAACTTTCCTATTGTTTTGTTTTACGAATATTGTTGAAAGTAAAGTTCTACAGAGTTCGTGACCGGGATTACATTTTTCGGCTTACGTACTTGTTGTCACCCTTCACAATATCTCAAGATAAGACCGGAAAATATAAAAAAAACTGGCTTATTTGTGTTTGAAAATGAGTTTTTGATCGTGATTTTCCAAGTCGGTAATATTTTATTTAATAAACCGAGAACAACGAAACATTTGACTATTTTATTGGCGTCGACAAAACGTCGGGAACTATTCGCTAAAACATAAATTCCCGGCTCCGTATTCAGAGCGCCCACTCGCCAATAAAGTAGCGATTCCTCATCAGGCAGCCCTACAGTGCGCAGCGATAGAGCCATAACGAAACACAAAGCGTAGCGGCGGCGGCGCTCGGACAGAAACCAGTCCGGGCAAATTAAATATGTAGGAGGCAACTCGCACCCACGCCGCCAGGGCTGACGACGACTGGTTTTTAATTTGTGCACGTTTATTACTTATTTATGAGCATTTGTGGAAATTCTTTTTGGAATACAATTTCGTTAGTAATAAGAGCTTGTTTGTGTGTTATTGTAAAGTTTTCAGTAAGTCTATAGTACAATTTTCATATGAAGGTTTTATTACATGGTACATGTGCAGTTAACATGCTACAAGACAACATTATCTATTTTTAAACTGTTACAGAATTCATTACAAAATAGCAAGAACATTTTTAGAAGTAGGTCACTTTTAATTTGACAATGAAATAGTAAGCATCAGCTGATGTAATTGGTAACTCATAAAACCTATTTACTAGATGACGTAGCGGATGAAATGTTATTTATTTCTCGTATTGTTTTTAAATACTCTTAACGTTTTTTTTTCAGGCTAATTGTTTTCAGTGGCTCAAATAATACTTTTTGCTTCACGACCCTAGGGACAGACTTATCCCCAGTGCTGAATAAATAATGAAAAAAGTATGTCAATAAAAATATAATATGCATTTAATAAAAGCGTCTCGCAGCCCTACTCACAAAGCGAGCGAGTCGGGCGCGCCGTCATTAGAGGCGGCGTTAGCGACCCGCCGCCGCTCGCCGCCAGCCAGACATTTTTTATGCAATCCACAACACCGACGTTTTTTTCGACACGAACATGTTGCCGCCAACTGATATAGATGCAAGATTTAAACCTTTTGAGCCTCGAGCGCCATCGCCATACCTCTTTGGTACACCGTACAAGTTTTTGTGGTTATGGACAAGCAAACACGGATACCGAGAATGCAAAAAATGTGCTATGTTTGGGCATGACGATCGAATTCCTATTTTGGTGGCGTGACGTGGCGTTAGATGTAACCGAAATGGTCACTTTAGAGCAGAATCTCAGTGGCATGGCACACAGAACATACTGAGAACGTTGACATCAATGTGAAATCGTACAACTGAAAAATTTAGAGGATATATACCGGTTAAAAATATAATAGGCAGTCTTATTTAACACTTGTACTAATATTCAGAACAAAGGTCGGTCTTCAGAGGTGCGTTGATTGTGGATACGCCTATAAAGCGAAATATATTCGCCACCTTGGGGAGTTGATGTTCGAATACATTAGCTAGTAATAATGCAGCGCCGTGACTAATTAGCGATATGATGGGTGGTCTGCTCTAGTCATCAGTTTCATTAACGTGCAAATATATTTAAGTGTCTTCCAGGAGACTTACGTGCTCCTATCTAGCGTTATTATCCAAGCTTCTAATTGAGTTACTGTAGAATTCTAAATGGGTCTCTCAAATTTTAGTAACTTGAATCATTTGCGTTTTAAAGTCAAGAGATTTTATTTACTGGCCTTGAGTTTCTAGGTTTTTACTGAAGGTACATTACTCGTATTCTGAACATCGTCCTCCGTATTCCCAAGAAATAAAAAAGAACTGCAACTACGAGCATAAGTTATCGTCTTGCGTGGTACAAGTGGCCTAAAAAAACAAAGATTGTCGCTCGCACACCCCGTATGGAAGGAAGCCGTGCCGGGTCGCCCGGTCGGGCGTCGCGGTGGGCACGGTGGCCGGTGGGTGCGGCCCACTATGGCATGGCGCGGCAGCCGACGACGACGGACGCGGCGTGCGCTCGCCGCCGGCCATAAGCTTAACTGTACGTTGCTATGCTACCCACGTACACCGCTCCTACAGAACATGCATTTCACGCTTTGAAGAATTATATTTTAACTGTTTTAAAACGATGTTCTATTTTATCTTAATGTTTAAAACTTTCTGTGGATGTATGCCATCAATAACAACAGTAAAACAGTATCGTATGTTATATTTTTGATAATATTAGAACTTTAATTTAATTTTTGCAAAATTAATAAAAGTAAAATTATGTTTTTAAGTGTTTTGCCAGCATTTTTGTTCACAAACTTGTCGACTACTGTATAACATTCGAGTCATGACCTCCCATCAGTATCCTAATAAATAATTACAAACTAATAAACACATTTATCACGGTATACATACATAGGTGGCAGAGCCTCATAAATCAAAGCATCAAGCTGGAGCAGGCGGCGTACACGGCAGCCCATTAAACCGGCTCGGTGACAAGGTGACGTGCGCCCGCCGCGGGGGCGCGATAACGCGGCCCGTATCCTGTGTCGTGCCAAGTAGGGCTGCCAACATACCGGGCGAAAGAAACCTCTTATTGTCAATTTTATTACTCCTACTGCATTGTTCATTGTTTGCTTGGAAACCAAGGATTGTTTTGTGCTAGTTTTCTAAGTGGGTAAGTAAGCGAGTAAGTTGTTCTCAATTTCAAATGATTTTTTTATTGAAATTATAATTTTAGTTGTAGTTTAAATTATTATTTATAGTTGTAGAAAATAAAAATAGATTTATCATCTCTCCGCTATACACGCCAATAATGTTGAATTTTGTATGCAGTTCAAATTCATGCTTAATTTAATAGAATATTCCACTCATGAAGGGGGGAGGTAATCTGCTCAGTAATATCGATAACTTTCGATGTCGTGAAATCTTGGCAGCCCTGCTCGTGATGCTCGCCCGCCTGCCTCGTTCAATATTTGAGTATCTATACGTGTTATGGATGCCTGGTACTTTCGGTGGATTACCGCACGGCTGGCTACGCTTCGCCTTTATTGTATACCTGCGAGTTTTATACTCTCGTGTTTACGACGATGACAAATCGGGAGGTATAATTAAAAAGATTTAATTTAGCACCTCTTTAAAGGCTTAGGTAGATTATGAGCTGGCAACATAAGCCAACATAGGCTGGCTTCAGGTTTTATGTTCCAACGCCTCATGGTTTTGCTTACCAAAATAATCTAGTAAGTGCCCAGTAAAGGGAAGAAAGGTCGTAATAAGTCATCTACATTCAAGTGTCAAAAAAGACCTTCAAATTCTACCGTTGCCATCTCCAGGCTCACTACTTCCACCACATTTATTACAACACTTCTATCAAGCTTTATCAGGCCATCTCTCACTCAGCTTTAATAATATACTACATACGTCTGCGTATATTACAGCAGCCGTTATTACTGTGAGGAACATTATACATATACATAGGTAAAACACATACACACATACACACACACACATACATATATATGTACATATATATATGACGTATAAAATGAAGCGATTGTGATTCAGCGTCACGTTCTGTCGCCACTTTTATAAAGATCCTGACGTTAAAGAGTACTTTGAGAGGTGCACAGCGTGAGACGTGGGACTTGCAGAGAATAATCTAGTTTAACGTTTACTGCTCGTAACTTCTGTTGTCGTGCACTTGATGACATGAATTTAATACTTAGATAATTTCACGTTATTTAATTGAATGCAGCTTCGTAAAATTATCTTCAAGTTTTCCATTGTTTTTTTTTCTGTTGCATCTACGAACAGGTTCCAAAAAACGTTTTCAGAATGAGTCTAATGCTAGACATATGTCAGTCTCACCATTCGGACAATATCAATATCGGCTAGAACTAAAAAATTACTTAAAAAAATAAAATATTATTAAGTATCAATACCATTTAGTCGTGGTAAGCCCGCAACGCGCCCCGGGCCGGAATGAAGCCGCATTTGCAAGCGTGCCACTGATCACTGCCGCTAAAATGATTGCTCCCGTCTGGTGACAAGACTTCGTTATACATATCACTTACACTAACTTTGCTCGCGGTTTTGTCCAGTAAATTCATAGTTAAGTGCGTCTAGTAGAATTACCTTTATCATGTCGACATCGGCACTAATTTTCATAACGAGAAGTATAGTAGAATATCTTTTTATCGTATTGTGTATCAGTATAAGGTTAAAGAAATAATGTGCTGTGATAAAAACATTGACCGGTCATCAAAGTTGTAGCGGGACAAAGCCAAGGTGTTTAAATGCACACTATCTATCAAACCTAACCTTAAAAACAGCTTAGGCTGACTGGATTATCCTACTGAGACGCCCACGATGATAAAAATGATGAGAATATAAAGTTTTCAAAGGTAAACTCCACCCACCCCTGCCTGACCGAGTCGAACGGGTTCAATTAGCGGGCGATAGACAGTGTTTTAATAAAATAAAAAAAACTACTTATGTAGCTACCTATTTACTTACACTCGGTATCGTAATACCTACATCCTTCATTGATAAAATGTCTGTATGTGAGCAGTAGCCACTGACGGCAAATATTGACACCAGCTACTGCTCCAAAGCTGAATATTTACCCAATAAATATGTGTCTACTTCGGCGCGAGCCGTGCATTCTGATAAGTTGTTGGTACTTCATATATCTGCTCGTTGTACCAGAAAAGCGCGGCGAATCTGATAACTTTATTGCAGTTGGTAGTTTTATTTAACTTAAACCACTTTATAACTATATTACACTGGCTTTAGATAGCTTTTAAGCCATCATTCGTAAACGATGTGCTTCCATCATGCTTAGGGTTCGTGGGTTCTTGAATACGATATCGGACAGGTGGGATGGGACAGCCCCATACTGGAACACTGGAACCAGCGGCGTGAGCAAATGAATGAGGGAGTTATTTGATGTATGGTCTGATGTCAGTTTTTGTAGTTAGGGCGCCCATCCCGTCATAGTTCCAATACAAACGCTCGTGTGTGATTACGGCGTTATAACTAATTTTCCTCCGCATATTTTTAACACACGGGTATCTTGTGGTTAATATCTAGGTTCCTATGTAACTAAAAAACAAAAACACGTATTTCCATGGAACAAGTTTTGTGAAATCTCCGCGCGCCAATTTTCATGCGTAGTTATCGCGTTCTCACTCACTCGTTTGTTTTAGAACATTGCGTTGGATGAAACAAAACAAAAAAATAATCACGCTCGCATTGATGTTAGGGACGTCTTAAGTTCTGACGTAGGATAAGAATATTCTTCTTCGTCCTCGGCCGTCTAATACTATAAAACTATTGATGTGAAATTGTGTCACTATACTAAATTGCTTATGTTGTCTTTTTTAATGTTACGGGTATGACTTGTCTGTCTGTGTCCCTTTGAAATGCAAGAATGTCGGTTTTGGTATCGAAGATGTAATAATCAGTAAAACGAGTATTTCAGCGAATGTTCCATAAATTGTGTTTTCATTACATTTACTAGTTATAATGAAAAATAGAAAATATGAATAGAAAATACGAATAGCAAACCTGAGATAGGTTATAGGATACTTCACACGAATTAGCACAAGGCAGTGTATTAAAAAAAATGTATTCATCATGAACGGCTCCAAATTATTCTATGGCCGCAATGGTCACTGGCAACCGGCTTGTCGAAACAAGACATTTAAAAAAATTCCAAAGTATCAACTACACATACTCACGGTATACTCAGCGACGTCCCGTACCGAAGTGATCCCGTGTCACGCTCAACACGCTGGCGCGGTGCAGCCGGCAGCGCGTTGCTGGCGCGGCGCCAACGTTTGATCAAACTGTCTACGGCCAATGATTACTGACGAAAAATTATTGGTTGTGTGACTGTGACTTATGTTTTGTAGACGCGGGGTTAACCACGTGAGTACAATCGCGCTGTGACAGGTACAGTCAGCAAATGGCAGTGAGTTCTACTACTTTTTCAATTAAGTCACTCTTAGAACAGCAATGTCAATGTCATACCCTCAGACCATGGTCATGAACTTTTTAAGTACTTATTATTGGCTATATATATATATCCCTGGCTTTGAAGAACAAGACAGTAGAAAGTATGATGTGTGATAATCATGTGGAGCGGAATGAAACCCCCGCACCCCAACCTTTTCAGCTTGTAACACTAATAAATTGTGCACACGGTTAGGATTGCCAGTTGACTAATTAAATTGGTCAACCATTGAAGTGTCGGTGACACGCTAAGACGTCACGCACACATGGCCTATGAGGTATTGCATTGTATGAAAGTTGAATTATTGAACTTTGTTGCGGCATCACGCATCGTATCGCTGTTTCGTGTGAAATAATGAGTGGAAAATACGACTTCTTGAATTGTATGCGACCCTGCTACGACACACGGCGTGCACTTTCGGAGTCTAATTTTTACCATAATAGTAGGTAGGTGACTCGATTGCGATTGCCATCTGTCGGACAACAGTAGAACTTAGTTGATTATCCAATTGGTAAAGATTTTGCACATTATTTTATTATGATTACTGATCGGACTGACAGACTGTTTATTATGCAGGCCAGGGCTACCGCCCCACCATAATAACTCAATCCAAATCTGTATACGCCCGCCCGCCCGTATGATAATCCTGAATTTGCGATTAAAAACTGTTCCGGGCTTCAAGTCGATCTCCAAACGTCTCATATAATCTCATTTACCTGCTGCACCTAGCCTACGCTACGGAGTTACGTTGCGCCTATGGCTCGATGGGGTGCGCCAAAGTTCACCTAAATTTTCAACTCCGATAAATTGGAAATCCGAAAATTATTATTATTATTATTATTATTTGTTTTCCTATATTATCTCAACATCCATCTTTTACACTATTATTCAAAGTCATATCTTTTTTGTTCAGATTTCTTTTTATTCATAATAATCAGTATTATATACATTAATTTTGCGTAACTTTATTTTCACATAACATGTATAACGGTGTCCCCTTGTTTCGCAGACAGAAATTTCATAGAATTTCGTTTCCCAGAAAATGTTTCATATAATATTTGGTTCTTGTAATTTTATTTCTGCTATTATTGTTTCAAAGACTATTTACTACAATGAAACATATTTCACAGAAACACATTTCAATGAATTTTTATTCACATTTTTTTGTATAAGTAACAACTTATCAAACAGTAGAATTCTTTTTAACGAATATTGTTTGTTCAGTGTATTTTTCCATGGAATTTATTTCAACGAAAATATATATAAATAGACAATAACTAAAATATTGTCTTAAAAAGTGAATATGTTGTGCTACTAAAGTTAATGACAGAAACGAATCGCTGCGAAACCGACTCCACGTAGTCTTGTCTGCCCTACACATAGAGTGTAATTTAAATAATAATAATAATATGTGGGGACATTTCACACACGGCCATCTGACCCCAAACTAGGGAGACCCTGTACTATGAGTGTCAGACAGCTGATATACATACACAAATACATTTTTTTTTTTTGTAAATACATACGTATATAGATAAACAACACCCAGACACAAGGCAAACACAAGTGCTTATCACACAAATGTTTACCCTGGGCGGGAATCGAACCCGCAACACGCTGCGTCAAATCCGCGTAGGCGTGGAGGGGCGAGGCGGCCCGCGGGCTGAGGAGCAGGTGGTTTTAACGCCCGCCGCCGCGGCTGATGCTGGCCAGTAAGCCGAAGCTGCGGTGGTGAGCGTGAATACCATCTGCGACAATAAGCTCGCGTGGGACCGCCGGAGCCCCGAAACGCCGGAGCCGTGACAGAAATCATGCCTGCTGCATGTTGCATGCTCGCTTGCATGTTGCATGCTTGCATGCATGCTGCATGCTTGCTTGCATGCTGCATGATTGCTTGCACGCTGCATGCTTGCTTGCATGCTGCATGGTTGCTTGCGCGCTGCATGGATGCTTGTATGCTGCATGCTTGCTTGTATGCTGCATGCTTCCTTGCCTGCTGCATGCTTGCTTGCACGCACGCGCAGTAGGTTTGGCTAGAACTGAGACCCCCAATCTTGGTAATAATTTTTATATTAAATAAGCAATATTATGGATAAAGAATATTTGATTTGTTATTCTATGATATGATTATTCTAACATTAAACTTTATGTGAAACAAAAATCAACGATTTAAAAATCTTCAAAGTAAGTATTCTGCGTATTGATTATTCTATGAAACGAAATTATAAGAAAATTTTTATGTGAAGCGAAAGTCTATAAAACTATTAGCTATAAAACAACGTACAACCCATGTGTAACATATAAGAATAATAGTACCATTGTACAAGTAGTTAAGTACATGTTTACATATACACATTTCCATTAAATTAGTTTAATATTAGCGGCTATAGCTTTCAAATAAACACTTTTATTGGTGTATTTTGCTTTAAAATTCAATATATATTTAATTCTATCAAAGAAACATTTACACTTGGTAAATGTTTCTTTTTGAGTATGAGTGAAAATATTATGGTAATTATGTTTAGGGATAGAAGCGTTATGATAAAAAACAGTAGGAGTTTAATAAAAAAACTTGAGAGGTGTCAAGGGACACCCGGATGGAACGAAGTTCCTTTCGATTAATTAGTGAAGGAATTGTAATAATTTTTTTTTTTTTTAAGTTATAATAATATTTTTTTTATTATTAACAAATATAATGTAATTAAAAGACAATTTAATTAAACGTGCCCGTTTATGTATCGAGCGAAATGGACTCCATATTGAGCAGTTGCTTCGATACAGGGAAGTGTAAATTTTATACCTAATAGGTAAGTTTTTTAATTAAGCCAAAGTTGATTAAAACTGTGTTTGTGAATAGCTCTAATTTATTTAAATAGGTTACCTATAGCACCTATAGGTACCTACGCCTGCCTGCCTTTCTTTTTCTAGCAAAAGAGTACCTACTCACTTACCTACTTACAACTACAAATAATTCGCCAATGATAAAAGTAAGTACCACTACCTACCTAGGTACCCACCTAAGCTCCCACTGGCTTAATTTAAACCAAAACATCTACGAAAAGCGAATTCGGACTTTATTTTGTAAACGTAAACGGTTAAAAATTGAAATTTTACCAAACTAGGTATGATAAAATTATTCTGAGAAACGTATAGGCTGGTGCCCGACCGGACAATAGGAGCTATGTGCAACCGAATTTCACGGTTAATGTGTAAAAATAAGGTTTTAATTCGCTCCAATATTTTCATAGAAAAGCGAATTAAAACCTTATTTTTACACATTAACCGTGAAATTCGGTTGCACATAGCTCCTATTGTCCGGTCGGGCTAATAAAAATAGCAAAAATAAGGTTTTAATTCGCTCCAATATTTTCATAGAAAAGCCGCCATTCAACTAATAATGAACTCTATTTGACAGTTCCAACGATTCAATTTAGCTTATTATATAGCATGTCGTGACAAACTTTTCGTAAGAATTTTTTCCGTCTAGCCCCCTTTCACAACGCGCGATAAGGAACTTCGTTCCAAATATATTTACATTACATAATGATATTATTAATTACAATTTTCGGAAACATGAGTGTTATGAACATCGCCGGTAGCACTACAAATAGTATGAATGAAAACTTTAGGATGAAAAATTTTAGGAAGAGTGATCATTCGGATTACAAATCCTTAGGAAGTACAATTTCGGGTAAAGAACTTTAGGTGAGCCAATATGGACCCGGCTCGATGGCCTAACCTATACGGTGAACTGGTTCGCGGATTTGTTACAAAGAACCAACGTCTACAAGCTTTGATCTCCTGGTACTTGTTGTAAATTTCCAGTGTAAAAAGGCGTATCTGCATGCAAGCAATGCGGTACGTTATCTGAGAAGTTAAACATTGGTGTTTAGTTCTGATTATTTTTGCTGCAAATACAGTTATTAAAAATATAATTTTATTTCTTAGTGAGTTTGACTGATATAATTATTAGGTACCTGGGTATTTTTTTTGTTTAATAGTGTTTAATGCTTTTACGCATTCTCTTCTGTTCTGATAAAAGTCTCTAATGTTACACAAAGTAACAATCATCTAGTCTAGTGGGTGGGTACAAAAAATACTTGTCTAATTTTTATCTGTACTAGTTATCGTGATGTTGAATGAATGAATAATGATTGATTACATTTGTAGTAAACAACGTAAAGGCAAAGAGGCGTCGGTCGAAGGCATTCAATCAAATAAATGAATTCGAACAGTGTAGTGTGTGTCGCTGTTGTATCCAAAAATCCACACATACAGCAGAGGAAAACCGCGTTCATGTTGCGACGACGCGCAATAATGCCTACCAGTCAGTCATGATCGCCTGGTATTTGTTGTAAATTACTAGACTAAAAAGACGTAAAAGCCAATTTAGTCACGAATTTATTCTTTGAGAAACGAAAATGGCTCTTAATAATTATTTTAATAAACCTACCTAGTTACACCGGAAAATAAATACTCAGTGAGTGATCATACGTCTTTCATTCACTAATGAGGTTGATAATTAAATAGGCAGGTAGATTTACGGAATGAAACACAGACCAAAATTCCCACACAAATAGTGCAACGGGGCAAAGTAACCTCCATTCTGAATGTGACTGAAATACCAGGGGCACAGAAACAAAGAGCGGTGGTCGGCGCGCCGAGCTGTGTCGCATTAGCAAGGCGGCACCTACATAATTTAGTTATAATGACGGCTCGTCGTTACCTCCCGGGCCATTAGGTGCCGACTACCTACGTCGGTGTCGCGTCGCGTCGCGCCTCACGTGAATCCGCGCGATATAACTTTGGCTGTGGCACGTTGCTACATACCTAGTAACAATATGTACGCTGCGTTGAAATATATATTAATAACGTACTTGGTTTCAGGTTGTATTTATGTACTTACATTGCAAGTACCTACATACAACTCGTTGTTTAGGGTATCGAGTGTGTTGACTAACGGTGGCGACTGGCGGGAGGAGAAACTGGCGTTCAGTGAATTTTAACGATTGCCGATAAAATCCCTTGCATTTCAGAAGGGCAAGTTCTTTATTTAGTTAACCCTAAAAAAAAAACAATATTTTTAAGTCTTCATCACATTATGTAGGTACTAGCAACCTGACTCGGCTTCGCATGGGCCTATAGCAGTACTAATACTTATACTGTGCTATAGTATAGCCTTCCTCGGTAATTGGACTATCACAAAAAAAAAACAATTCTAACCAGTAGTTCCTGAGATTAGCGCGTTCAACCAACCAAACCAAACAAACAAACTCTTCAGTTTTATAATAATAGTATAGATTATCATTACTAAAGTGTCATTGCTATTTTATGTAGTTGTACCTACCATTATTACTCTTGTTTCTACAAGGTTAATGCCGATAACCATCCACGGCACATCAGAGCAGGCTGTTCTTATCTCCCCCGCAATCTACTAAGAAAAAAAAGCCTTTCGAAATATCCACAGTCTCGTACAGACGTGCTTAAGTAGACATCTGTCAGATGATCACGGCACGACACCCGCCAGGCGTGACAAAGTCACGGCTTTTCGTAAAAATGCGCGGAGAGAGATCCTGCAATATTTGAAGCGGGAACGGACGCCTGGGGGTAAGACAGCAATCAGCCGCATGCTGATACTGACAAAAGTTGGTAAGCGGAATAATAATTAAGCACTTCACTACGGTGGGTTTAATTGATTGATTCGAAGTTTAGAATGAAGTACGCTTCTGTTGGTATTTTGGTAGCAAAAAGCAAAATAGAGCAACAAAAAGAAATAGGTACTCATCCGAAACTTTTTTTGTTTCATAAAATCAAATGTCGCATTCTATTTTTGAATACAAAAAATATGTGTTAGTTACCTTTAAAGTGATGTTCCATGCGAGTAAACAACATACTCCTGCCGATGACAAAACCGAGTACGTAAGTAAAATTGTATCGATTGTCAGCACAGAACTGGGACATAACAAGTGGTACGTACTCCTAAACAGTTTAATCGCCGACATCGCTTCGTGATACCTCCCCTCTGTATTTTTCCGGCCACTTGCTCCCCCTGTTCATCCCTCGCTGAACGGACACTCAACATGACTTAGGTACTCTTGTTTTTGGATCTATATGTACTTAAATATTTCGAGCTCAGAGAGCAGTAAAAGGAGACTGAGATAACTTTTGTTTATTATTTTGTAAAAATAAATTCACACGCTACAACAAAATTTAATAAACAAATAACAACTGCAGGCTGTTTGAAAAGTAAACATTATATAAGTAAAGGTTAAGTTTGGATAGGTAGGAATTAATCTCCGAAACTGCAGAACTTATAGGATCACTTTGTTGTCCGTCTGTCTGTCTGTCAAGACCCTTTATCTCGGGAACGCGTGGAGGTATCGAGTTGAAATTAAAACCATATACTTAAATCTACGGTCCCTTGATGCTGTAAAAAAATCAACCCTCTATGTTAACGTGAGAAAAAGATACGGCCGTTTGAAAGTATGGATAGTAGGTATAGATTAGTATAGAAGTATGGATATGTACCTACAAATTTGTACGGAACCCTCGGTGGGCGAGTCCGACTCGCACTTGTCCGGTTTTTTTTCTATTACTTACCTAAGATGAGCGATTTCATAAAAACATTTCAGTCGATATCATGAAAACACGCCAAATCACAATAGGTAACTGAACAAAATAGGGTGTTACGTAGAAAGTTATTAATATGGCGACACAGGAAGCGACGAAGCGTAATGTTTTTAAAATTTCACGCTATTTGCTACCGGGAGGTGGGCAGGCGAAGAAATTATAATGCTCTGCATTGTCGGGACACTCAGCGGATTTCCGCCTTTTCGTCTGACGGACTTCTGGGGTGAGGACATGGTGGTAAGCGAAGCGAGGATGAAATACAGTACCTAGATATCGCGAAAGATGGTAGGTAGTGCATAACTGCCGACTGCCAGGTTTCTTTAGCTTGCTTCAGTGCTACCTACATGGGTATTATAGATAGACCGACGTCATTATGAAATACAGGTCTTTCCTGAAATACAGGTCTCGGCTTAGTTCAGGCACCAGTCTTACCACAAATGAACAGATAATTTGTTACTTTTTTTTTTTCCCGTTTTTAAGTTCTAGATAATAAGTGTTATTTGTGCAAGAAAACAAACTTTTTTTTTTGTTTTTTTTTTATTGTAAATAAAATCTTCGGATTGGTCGTTGCTTTGGGTCCTAATCCTAATCTTGAAAACATATTTCATCACTAACAAACATTATTTTCGAATTATTATTACCGAAAACCGTATCAAAATCGAACAAGCTAAGAGTCTACTACAAGTTTAGCAGAATAACTATAAACATCAACTACATTCCCCATCCCCGCCTCGCCTTTCCACCATAACATAAACCTCACGCCATAATGGCGCTTCAGGCACGCCATCTCGTGGCGCCTCCTGCCCCGCTCATTACCCGCGCCACTTTCCCTCCACCGCGTTGATTGATTGATTCATTCGCACGGCCCGTAACGATAAGTGTTCAGTTTAGCTTGTTATCAACTCTGAGACCCTAGTAATTTGGCGTCGATTGTGTGACGTTACGGTAGTATCCGATACGGGTTTTGATTATATTATGCTTATAGTATCAAAGCATCAACACTATTGACAATCTAGTATGAAACTGTATTAAGTATAATCTAAGATATTATAATAAAAATGAATCGTTGTTCGTTAGTCTCGCTAAAACTCGAGAACGACTGGACCGATTTGGCTAATTTTGGTTTTGAAGTATTTGTGGAAGTCCAGGGAAGGTTTAAACGTATAGGGACAGGACAACGTCTGTCGGGCCAGCTAGTAATACATATATATAAGGAACCCAGCCGTTAATAAGGTACCTACCTAACTTACCTATACTCCATTTACAATAAGATTAGACATTTACACAAACCTTTTTTAGTCCCTTCAACCGATTTTGACTTCTATTTCGTAGGCTTAAGGATGACATTAGAGGCAAAAAAATGGTTACAATAAAAACTGTTTACTGCAGCTGCCATTTGTTATGCCCCCAACGCAATATAAGTCAAAATCGGTTGAACGGACTGTAAAAAAGGTTTGTGTATAATGTCTAATCTTATTTATGGAGAATTACGTTACTACATTATAAAATGTTCGACCTAGGAGAGCGTCGACTCTGTCTTCCATACCCCGTGGGTGTGATAAGCTATTTCTATAGTTCCCGAGTAGGTTTACCGAAAACTGACACAAAATCGATAAAAAAATAAGTTAATTGATATGATATTAAACAAAACGAATTCTCTTGACTTTAATTCGATTAGGGAGGGGTTCAATCAATTGATTTAATAAAATTGAGTAATCGATTACATACCGTCAACTGTGGCAACTTTACCGTATTTTTTACGTTTTTAACTATTTATCACAAAATGTAGCTAGATATTTAAGCTTTTATTGATTTATTTTGTACAAAATGTGTGTCCCTTTTGGTTAAACCAATGAATTCTACTAAATCTCACATAGAATTGCTAAAAAACCAAGAATATGAGCGAGGTAAAATTGACACAAATTTGGCGACTTTACCTAGCGTACAGTTTTTATTGAATATGTGTTCCAAAGTGCATGCAATGTAAAGTTGCCAAAGGTCCAGGCGATAAAAAAGCGATGTATTTTGTTTTGTAGTTACCATCTTTCTTTGAGTAACCACTACCAATACATAGGTAAAGTTGCCAACAGAAATTCAAAATTATCATAGAAATTGCCGCATGCCATCAGGGTTGTCGAAAAATAATACACATAATTTTTCTTTTTTTATTAATAAACTTTTATTTTTGCATTACTTTGCGTCAAAAAGTTAAGTAGGAACTTGGCGTAATTATAATCAAAACTATTCGTTAAAAAGTATGTATGTAAAGTTGCCTTCATGCTGAGTTTGGTAACTTTACCTAACCTCAAATAACATTACCTATTCGAATAACTCAGGAAATAGAAGATTCTTAGGATTTAATCACTGCGTTATACCAACATGACAATATACCCAATGCTATTTAATATACGCCACTTACTTACACTTTGATTTAGTGCAGGAAACACCAATCTTTATGCGAAGACGCCGCTCACGAAATTGACCGCATATACTTAACGAAAAACCACTTTATCTTGACAGTTAACGAAGTTGCTAGCTTAAAAAACTTTTTGGGTTACCACAATTTATTACAAAATCTACCAATATGTGCGAAATAACATAAACTGCCACAGATAAAACAAAAATTAACTTGAACTAGTATAGGGTATGCTTAGGTAAAGATACCCACGGAAAGTAAAGATGCCACAGTTGACGGTAGCTATTTGGTTTCTGTTTTGCTCAAAACAGATTGATTATGTACTCGACGGAGTTTATTGCACATTCCGTTAAGCACAGATTTTCCAAATTTCTAAAACGCGTGAAAGTTTTTTCAAAATTACTTAAAAAACACTGTCACCAAAACTGTCACTTACATTTTTGTACCTTAACACCCTTATCAGAGTCGCCATTAAAAACCAAACCCCTAAAAATTCTGCAGTCCTTGTATAAAAAAAATGGAAAACGCGACATTTGTTTACGAACGACCAAAAATCCATCTGTTGAAAACATCTTTACGCCTGTTATTTATGAGGGTCTGGTACACCGTTGATGTGGTTGGTTTACGATGGTGAATTGTTACCGCTTTATGGCTGATACCGTGGTCTGCCAACGCCATGGTTTTATCTTATGGTGTTGTTAAAGTACACCGTTATTGGTCTGACGATTTTATGAATATGTTTTCGTAAATGATAAGGGTGGAAAGAAGTGATTGTGGAAGTCATTGTTACAAGTGGAACACGAAACCCTCTTGTATATTATGAGAATCTCTTATTGGCATAATTTTTACTTTTTACTAAGTAACGATAATATTAAATAAAAGTAGACATAAATTAAAAATAAAAAGATTACTTTTATCGAAAACCGTACGTACTACATCTTTTACACTAATTAAACGCTTTAAATAATTTCCTTAATCGTCAACGAAGATAATTTTGTTTTGAAATCCTAAATAACCCCCCATTTAAAAGGCTATCAAGCATCAAGACAGTTACGTGTCCATGGATCACAAGACGAATCAGCCCCGAGGCTACCCAAGATACACCCCTAGGCACATCAAGGATCGCTCGGGATAATTACAAGCGACTGATAATTACGTGACGATGAGGCCTACCGCCTGCCCGAATAATGAATGTGTGTGGGCGAGATTGTACGGTTTTCGCGAGTTTGTGACACGTTGCCTATACCAAATAAAGAGGACGATAATTATTATTTATAATATTGGGATCACTATGTAATGTGGCGAGAAAGAAATTAATGAATTATTTAATTCATTAATTTCTTTTTACCGAAACACGAGGCATTCCGCATTTCGCGTCGACACGGTTGGTGCTGCGCTGCGTGGCGCGGGTTCGATTCCTGCACGGAACAAATATTTGTATGGCCTACAGATAGTTGTTCCGGGTCTGGCTGTTTGTGTATGTGAGTTTATATGTTTGTTAACGCACCCTCGACACAAGAGTAATAGCTAGTGTGGGGCATAGCTTTAAAAAAAAAAAAAACTTGAGAGGTGTCAAGGGACACCCGGATGGAACGAAGTTCCTTTCGATTAATTAGTGAAGGAATTGTAATAATTTTTTTTTTTTTTTAAGTTATAATAATATTTTTTTTATTATTAACAAATATAATGTAATTAAAAGACAATTTAATTAAACGTGCCCGTTTATGTATCGAGCGAAATGGACTCCATATTGAGCAGTTGCTTCGATACAGGGAAGTGTAAATTTTATACCTAATAGGTAAGTTTTTTAATTAAGCCAAAGTTGATTAAAACTGTGTTTGTGAATAGCTCTAATTTATTTAAATAGGTTACCTATAGCACCTATAGGTACCTACGCCTGCCTGCCTTTCTTTTTCTAGCAAAAGAGTACCTACTCACTTACCTACTTACAACTACAAATAATTCGCCAATGATAAAAGTAAGTACCACTACCTACCTAGGTACCCACCTAAGCTCCCACTGGCTTAATTTAAACCAAAACATCTACGAAAAGCGAATTCGGACTTTATTTTGTAAACGTAAACGGTTAAAAATTGAAATTTTACCAAACTAGGTATGATAAAATTATTCTGAGAAACGTATAGGCTGGTGCCCGACCGGACAATAGGAGCTATGTGCAACCGAATTTCACGGTTAATGTGTAAAAATAAGGTTTTAATTCGCTCCAATATTTTCATAGAAAAGCGAATTAAAACCTTATTTTTACACATTAACCGTGAAATTCGGTTGCACATAGCTCCTATTGTCCGGTCGGGCTAATAAAAATAGCAAAAATAAGGTTTTAATTCGCTCCAATATTTTCATAGAAAAGCCGCCATTCAACTAATAATGAACTCTATTTGACAGTTCCAACGATTCAATTTAGCTTATTATATAGCATGTCGTGACAAACTTTTCGTAAGAATTTTTTCCGTCTAGCCCCCTTTCACAACGCGCGATAAGGAACTTCGTTCCAAAAATTTGCCGTCACGGGACGCCTGGCAGATGTGAAACATCGACATTATTTTGTAAAAGTAATATGCAGAAAAGAACAGATTGTGATAGGAACTAAATATGTCATAATGATAAAATAAAATATTACGATTTTTTTTCCAGATAACGATGACTATTTATTGAATAAACATTTATTTTCATTAAATACAAAAATTTACGAATTTATTTCAAATCGTGTCTACTTAATTCGTTTAATCAGTGACTTCGGTAATCGCACAGTCGATTGCGCATGGCGACGCGTCGCCACACCGTACACACTACTGCATATAGACAGTTTAAATACCATCATATAGCGTGGCGACGCGTCGCCACGGCATGCGTCGCCACGCCAGAAATCGGTTTTACGTGCGGCTATAGATGTTTCACATCAAAAATAATTCAGAGTAGCATAACGATGAACAATATTTTCAAAGGAATTAAATTGTGCCGAACCATGTGGCTAAAATACCGATGTGACACGGCTCCGCTTTTCGTCATGATAGTTCCAATCGCTTGACAAAGAAACAAATACGTACCTATCTCATGAAAGACAATCGGAATCCATTCAATATGTAACAGCGCGCTCCGACGTCTCTCGTTTCCGAGATTCGATAGTTCCAGTCAGAAATTCAGAATCTAACCGTGTTCTAAAATTACGCGTCATCAGGCGGCAGCGTCGCGCCCGCACCGTGCCTGTATGCACTGGCGAGCCTGACTGGTTCCTCGTAGTCTTTGACACGTCAGTTTGATGTCAGTAACACTCATATCGTCATATAGATAAGGTTGAGTTTTACCTGTTTTACTTGCAGACTCATAATTACCAACCGCTAGTGCAATGCCGCTGCCGCTAGCTTGTAATTTATGATAGCCTGGTAGCGCCGCGCTGGTAAATGTCGTCACCGGCCGTTGGAGTGGTCACTTTTTAATACAGGAAAACGTTTTTCTCGATTAGATTTTTTTATGTGAAAAATGGAAGGCTTACGTAGGTAACTGCAACTTAGATCCAGTATGGCTATTCTGTTACAATCTTCCTCTGTGAACAGGTGAAGTGAACTGTCATACGTCCCATGACATGCCATGGATTTACAAAGCACTACAATCGGATGACAGCTCACTTCACCTAGGTGTTCAATAAGGGAATCGTAACGGAATAGCACTGCTGATTAGATAGGTAGTCATGGGCCGGCGTGACATCTCAACAAGTAGCAATATAGCGGAATGAATACAAACACGAACGGTGTTGGCTACTAAGGCTAAAATAAATAAAAATGCAGTCGGCTCGGGTGTTCCGCTGGCGCGACTTCGCTCCAGCAGCCAGACGCATTGTTCGTTCGTATGGCGCCGTGTCAAGCGAAGAGGCGCACTTGCTGGATGTGACCGCAATGCAAGGCGCGAAATTATCTTTTGAAACCATTGAATTTAGAATAAATCGGTACCTAACTACTAAGTACTATTAAGTATTCTGTGCTTTTTTTTTTTTTGACGTGACAACGTCTTATAATTCGATAGAGCCGGCTGCACGCACGAAAAAACATGACGTCATGCGGCGTTACGGCGTTACATGACGTCATGCGGCGTTACCTCGCTCTGCGGCGTTACCTCGCTCTGAGGCGTTCCAAGTGAAAAGTGAATGTGGTGTCAATTGTTTATAGCAACGATAATTACAGCGATAAAGGTAATGATTCTTTCGCGTTGTCACGTTCAACTATCGTCAGTAAACCGACTTTAGAGACAACCAATTTTTTGTAGTGTGGCACTAGAGTTACGTCTTTGTGCCAATTTCGGGTTATTCTGTGCTTCTGGATAATCTGGCCTTTTCATAAAGCTAGTAACAAACTGTCAAACGCGACGTAAGTTGAGAGTGAGACCGACAGTCGCGATTTGTCGTACGTACTTCGGCAACGACATATTGAGCGACCAGAAAATCGTATGCGCTGCGTCCAAAACTCTCAAAGTTTAGTCGAAAAAATTAAATAAGAGATAGTATTCTTTAACTTAAAAAAGGCGTATACTAAAAGATAGATAATAAAATTATCTGTAAGATAGTAAAAGTTTCGTTTAAATATTCCTGGTACATAGATTGTGTGTGATTGATTATCAATGTTTTGCGTCAGACACAACGTCACGATTTAATTAAACTATTTAATATGAATTTAATGAAAAATATTCACATACTAAATGATTAAGAGAATGTTCTAGTTTAACATATATTTTTTTCAAATCATTTACGCTACACATTTTGACGTGATTGTCAGTTTAAAGTCTGCAAACAGATTTTCGTCGAGCGGGCGATGCCGATGTAGATAACTATTAATACATAGCTAGATTATAGATACAGTAATCGGCATCAATAAAGTAGTAGAAGCAGAGTAGAGAGTAGAGTTGTGAAATTGTGATAGTTTGTTTTAGATTTGGTGAGACGAGGCATAACTGTTTCCTTCCGGCATTACACCTCTACTTAGTTATTATTTTTTGGTTAATTTAATATGAACTAATTCAAAAACATTCACATACTAAATGATTAAGAGAATGTTCTAGTTTAACATATATTTTTTCAAATCATTTACGCTACACATTTTGACGTGATTGTCAGTTTAAAGTCTGCAAAAGTCGCTTGTTAGCGCCTTAACAGATTTTCGTCGAGCGGGCGATTCTCAGACAACTTCCCAGTCCATAGAAAAATTTGTGTGACAATCTTATTTAAACTATGTAATGAAGATAGGAGAAATTTACACTATTTTTAAATATCCGAAATATTGCGAATTCTATTTATGAGATTTTAGTATTGTGTGGGATACTTAGAGAATTCATGCTTGAAGGTGGGATAGATTTTTTTGGATTTTTTTATTGAGAAAAAGCGTTTTGTCAAAATATGTCAGTTAGGAGGTCTTGGCGGTTAACCGTCGATTTGGTTTCATACAATACAATATGGCGTCACAGACGGTTTCTGCACCCTGATTTATTTGTAGTACGCATCTGTCGGTCCGTTTGGTAAACTGAATGCATTGCCAATGCCAGACAGGGCCATCATTTAAGCAGTTTATGTTTTCAGAATTTATAATTATTTAGAATACAAAACGAAAACACAGGAAAACGATGCCGCGTCCGCCATCTACGTGTGATAAATGGTAGCTATCTACTTATGTGTTCCGTTAAGCAATGTGGAACGAACGGCCCTGCTGCACAGTAAAGATATCTATCCCTGCTACATTACCTCACATTGTAAACCACAGATTATCTGAATTCTGAATATTCGAAACCATCTAACTAAACTATTACAGTAAAGAAACATAATTATTATATGATTGTTTGTAGCTGGCAGTTTATTCATTAAGAACAATAATATTCTTAATGGATAAACTCAAATACTACCTACTTAAGTAACCGGTTTAATTTTTTGTTTACTAGAGCTATATTATCAGCGAGTAAAATGTTCTATAATGGTAGGTACCTACTTTCCACGCGGACGGATTCGCGTGCAGAAGTTAGTCATAATACAACCATAAAATAATCCCGAGCTGCCAGTACTGCCAGCTGCGGAGGTGTTGCCTAAGCTTTTAGGCCTTTAAATTAAGAAAACGTAATTTAAAAAAATACAAGATTGATCTTACTTACTGCTTGTTCTAGCTATGCAAGAATCATTCAGCGGTTAATTGGATAGAATTCTTTTAGTTCAATTCTTTGATATTCCAGGGCTTTATTTTATTCCTAACAGGGTCATGAAGGCTGTGTTCTAAGTGGATTGACATCCAAAGGCGTAGGTAATAAGATAAAAGATATTTCTGATCCCAGACTGGTACCTACTGGTTTAAAATGACTGCTGCGCCGTATGTGTAGCTGATAGTCTCAAATTGTTTATATTTCACCCCCTACTGCTACCCTACCGGAATCATATGCCAACTTTGTATGCATGTCATGTAGGTACCTGTGTACCATGGCATTCGGTGGCACCTCTGCCAATCTCTCGGGGGTATTAGGCGCGACGCCGGTTATGCAATGTACAAAATTGAATTTGGCCCAAAACACGCCACGCTCTTCTAGCGAAATTGCACCCACGAACAAACACCGGTGGCGGCGGCGGGCAATTGCGAGAAAGCGCGGGCAACGGGCTGACGAGAAGGGGCGAGTACGGAGCACGCGGGCGGCAGAGGCGGGAACAAGTGCGTCATTAGCGTCGAGTGCTACTTGTAACGCGACGCCTGCCGGGCGCGCCGATGAAATTTATAGGGAGTTATGTAACTCCTGCAAGCTATGTGCGCTTGGTATCCGTCAGTAATTATCAACTAATATAATAAAATATCTCTTCACGTCATTAATTTTATGAGAACCGAAGGATATCTATCACAACGTGGGAAAAGTAACTGAAACTAAACTTGCTTTCGATCTATGGTTTAAATTTTGAATGCCATCATTGCCGTCAGACCGATGAGACGTTATTCCTAAGTACTGCATAGTGATATCTATGTAATAATATTTGTAAAGAACTGTCACAACAAGAGAGCTCTCGAAAATGAAATCACTAGATCATTGCTTTCTAAATAAAATTGATACTAACTGGTAGGCGGTAGGCCTTAATTATCAGAGGGTGGGCCAACGCCAACAAGCAAGCACGGAATGCCCTTTGTTGTTCTGCTTCAAAGTCCAGCCAGCCCTGAACTATGCAGTTTGCTCCAGCCAACTAATTCAATAGTTAGTTATATTTTCATGCTCGTGTAATATGCCTACCTACACTCGACGCGTACTTATTTGCACAGCACAGAACTGCCAATTACCAAAATTGTTCGGACCTTCACTTTGTAACTAAGTTTTCACGTTGCAGTTGCAACTGGCATGGCGGTGGCCGGCGGATATCGTTTCATGTACCTATACAAAAGTGTGTACATATTTTTTGTACTTAGGTAGAGGTTGTCTGCGTACTTTTACGGCTGACCTGCCCGTATCATAAAGAGCAAATTGTTGCATTATTTACCCCGTCTGACTCTGTGCCTGCTATTTTTTTTACAAACGAACATTCGAATGTTTAATTTCGAATTTCGAATTCACGGTTTTCGTGAGCTAGTCTGTCCATGGAGTTTTTGTACAATGTAGGTACTGTCAGTTCCAACAGTCAGTCTTGTAATACTGGCAGTTTTTTTATTTAGTAGGTAGGTACAGCTGGTGAGTACCTACAACCTACGCGGACGCCAATCGAAAACTTCCAACCATATCGGTCATTCGTTCTATCAACAATGCAGATACATAAAACCTAACTTAAGTTGGTAGGTTTAATGTCTAAACCCATAGTTTAAGATCTCACCTACAGGTCATATTTAGAAAATACAACACACCAGTACCTATGTCTATTCTGTTACAATCTCCCTCGGTGATCACCTAGGCGAAATGAGCTTTCATCCGCCAGTCTGCTTTGTCAATCCCTAGCATCGAGACGGATGACAGCCCACTTCACCTAGGTGTTCACCGAAGGAGATTGTAAAAGAATAGCACTGCTGTAATCAGTCAAAGTTTCTACAACAATTTCACCTAGAATACGGCTTCAATTCAAATGTTGCTACTATTATGTAGGTAGGTATTAAGGTATCTACTTACATTAAGCTCAACCCGTTAGTACCAATATTATGTATGCACGCTACAACAGACATCCAACGAACAGGTGATGTGTGAGAACGTGTATTGCGGGTAATTCATAGCTATAGGCTATGTACAGTATGTATGTGTCCCACGCCATAGCGTGTATCACACGTACGTAGGTAGTTGATGCGGGCCGCGTTTGGAAGCCATCAAACAGGTGGACACAGTAGTTCCATCCTAAGTTTATAAATGCATATTGCTGAAGTCACATTCTTTCAAACTTTGTTTGGGGATAGAAAGGTACCTACACAGCGGCAATATTTTTTTGTAATACCTACTCCAACCACACACGAGCTCTTTTCACTAACAGCTTTAAACAATTCAGTTAGGTATAGAGAGTGGCTCGTGACTTGGTGATTGCCATTTCTAGGCACGCTGTTAGCCCGCAGCTGAAACTGTCTGACATTCATAAAGACTTCATGAACAAAGGCATAAAGGCGGACCTTAGGCATTCTCTAGTACCCAAGGGATGTGCATGCAAAAGTCAGGAAAAACAACCAGGCAAGTGCGAATCGGATTGTCACATGAATGGTTCCGTGCCACCATACAATATAACTAAGTCAGCAAAAACGCAAAAACAAAACATCTTCTTCTTGTATAGGGGAAGGGACTTTAATTTTTAACTTTAATTTTGACGTGATAACGTCTTATAAATTGATGAACACCGACTGCACGCACTAAAAAGTGTAACGTTTCGCTTGAGCTTGAGCGTGCAAGCGAGAGTGCGGAACAAGCGATAGAGAAGCACGATCGGCCCAAGAAATAAGCTCCGCCCACCTCGACGGAAGCCATTATTTGCTTATGTTATATATATTAGCCATTACGTTTCTTTATGACGTTGTCACGTAAAAGTATCGTCCGTGAACCGATTTTTATTTGATATGTTTAAATCACGGCATTCATGGCCAAAATAATGTACACTCTTTGTCTCTTCACAAAATTTAAAATGTCTACCTATTACTGTTCAAAAAATACAGCCCGCTGGGAGACAGACGGACGGGCAACGGAGGCTTAGTAATAGGGTCCCGTTAGGCACACATCGGGTACGGAACCCTAAAAAATGATATAACAACAGTACAAAAATAGGTAAAATATACATAAATAAGTAATATGATACCTTTTATTCTTGCTTCACTTCATCCAAGATATTTAAATATTAGAATTTTTAAATCTTTATTGCTTCAGGTTTTCTAGTGAGTTGCGAGCAGTGGTTCTTCTGTAATAATATTGTATCGTGGGACAATGTCCCGTGCGGTAGGTACTGGCCAGTAGGTAGGTACGGTCGCGCGGTCACCTGAGTTTGCGCCAGTTTGCGACTTGTCGCGCGCCCGTAAATCGCCCTCGGCATGCGATAGGGATGTGCTTGTGTAGTCGATTATCGATATCGATAACTTTTAAACTACTTTGTTTTCCTTTAGTTAGATAGGTACTTACTTAACACAGGAGTTGGCAACTCTAAACAACACTGTTTAGGAATCATTACGAGACATCAAAATTACAAACCTTGTATTCCACAGATGTACGGGATGTATTTGATTTAATACACAAATCTATTTATACATACTTATCAGAATTTAAAAATGAACACAAATATTTCGGTAAGAAAATAGATTTATATGATATCAGCCGTAAAGTCCGAGCACGAGTCCAACAAATCCAAATATCGATGAACTGTAAACACATTATGCACACAACTCCATTGTGGATTTCAAGAGGATTTTCACTGTCACAAGCAACAAAGCCCCAGTTTTCGATGAGATATGTCTGTGTAATGTGGACAGGGACCTTCTGAATGCGAAGTCTGACATCTGGAAACCCTCAGGGAGTATTACGATGTGTGAAGATATTCATCTTCATAGATCATTGTGGTGTTTAGACCATAGTGATTAATGGGTCTGGTTAAACAGTAGCTTTGAGCTATTTTGGGTTCTCGATTAAACCCACCGCAAAAACTTATAGGTTTGAGTCTGCAAGTAACGTTAAAAAAGCCAAGTCGTTTTAATTTTCAAGTAAGTAAGTCTAATAACTTTCAATTCAATTGTACGTTAAAATTAATAGCCAGCTAGCTTTCAAATTCAAATCCGTTCTTAGCTGATGTCTCCTACCTTTCTGTCAAATTTCATATTCATAGGGCAAGTAGTTTTCGAGGTTTCGTGATTCATCAGCGAGTGGTATGTTGCTTATATTAGGTACACAGTATTGGACATTTTGTAATACTGAACTTACAGCTACCAATACGAGGTATCTAATATCAAAATTCCTGTCGAAACTGGTAGAATAGCTATCAGACTTCTGAAACGTTGATGCTACGGTAGCGAATAACAAAAGCTGCTTGTCTGACTTACGGTATTAATTATCTCGGGTTTCTCTATATTATTTAGGTAGGTACGATGGTTCACTGAAAGTTGAAACTTTGAGAGTACTCTGCTGGTGACTGAAGGAGCTACTTAGACGAGCTACCAATCTTTCAGTGCATTTTATAATTTTGTTATCTTTATACACTGTGGAAGGGAGGGACATAGCGACTTACTACTTTTCGTAGTTTTTTAAATCTTTCCCATAAGTGTGAATATAACAATTTTTTCGAAAATGTTTCATGAATCTAGACCCACCAGAGATAAAATTTTTCGTCAGTTTAAAAAAAAAACACACACATGTTCTATACATTTTGGCCGACTAAGTGTTGGTCTATAAAACACCATTTTTTTTATTTGTAACCGAGTTTTCAACCGCAGGGTTTAGAATGGTTATGAACTGAATTAACTGAATCCGTGGTATGAGTTTGCGTCATCTATCTATCTTATTAAGGGCGAATTTCACCAAAGTTTTATTCCTAGTAAATATAAATCTTTTATCCGTGGAATAAAAATAACATCTGAATATCCGTTTTTTAGAAAAATAACAGAATTTTTAAATATATTTTCACGTTAACTCTTATACTAGGCCTAGTTATAAAAGTTTGGGGAAATCCGTCCTACTAACAGATAAGTACCTAATAGTAGTTTTCTTGTTCTTTTTAAATCAACCTGCAAAAACCTCCACTTAAAGTTTGAATGAGTGATGAGTAGGATAAACTGTCACTAAGCTAAGCTATAAGCATATTCAAGTGGAGCGCTAGGAAAGGCATGTTCAATAATTCTCTCTCACATGAAAGTCAGAATACGAGATGAAGATATCAAGATCAAACCAAAATACAAAATTCGTAGCAACTGCGAAGATTCTGTTAACCTCATTAAGGATCGTAAGTGTAACGCTGTGTACATACAACCGCAGCGTCTGTCAGAATTCTGTACATATATACATATGCCGAACGTTATGTATAGTTGATGTATTATTAAATATCTGGTACAACACAAGTTTGTAGCGCCGTCGCACGTACTACACGTAAGTACGGGATCGGATACTGCCTTCGCTGATGCAGGGATGTGCCAATAGTAAACAAAGATTTAAAAAAAATTAAGATAGAACAAGAATATGAGGAATTGCTGACCAGACTCAAGTCCTCATTTTTTTATTAGACAGACTACATTTACACATGCAGTGCAAATATTGAAATGGCAGGAAATACTTTTCTAATAAACATAACATGTTCACTGTCCACTAAGCAGACATAATTGTTAAACAATCGCAATGACCCATATAGGGGTAATTGGACCAGGGCATGGGTTACGACATAAAAAACGATTACCTATTTTAAAACAATAGCTGAGGAATCGGGAATATTATTAATGGGGTTCTTTGTGTGACGTTATTAGATCCAGTATTTAAAAGAATAGAATCTGTAACTCAAAATATTAAACTTGGTTTGAGAGCACAAAACTCTTCAACCCAGCTCAATATGTTGACCGATCTCTAAGTTCTCTACTTAGAGATCGGTTCATCGACTTATAGCAACAGGTGGAATTCGGACTCTCGGCCGGTCCATCGTCTCGCCTTGGACATTAAGTCCATTCCTTCGTAGTAACCGACTATAAAGTAATTTATATTAAAACATAAACATAAGTAATTTGTTTGTGGTATCATTGCGATGCATCCGGATATTATACGCATCCTACTAGGTAGTATTATCAAACTAAATCTGTATGTGATATGATCTACTCAAAATGCTGTACCTTAAAGAGAAATAATTTATTTGTGATTAATCAACTTATTTTATCAACGCACCAGCCCTGTATCAGTAATCGACTGAGCGTACATGCATATAAGTATGGCGCTACTGGCATAATCACCTGTGCTCTCAATTTCACTTAGCGCCAGTGGAAACCCAAGGAAACATCAACAAACTCTGGTTTTAAATAACAAAGGACTTTGCTTCTTTGCTTGATAGAAGACGCATTTTTTTGGCTTTAATACCAAGACATCATAAAGTTGCAGCAGCGTTGCTGTGTTCTCGTTTGAAAGGTATGAGTGAGGGTGCAATCACAGGCACATGAGACATTTCAACTTCGTTTCTGAAAGGACAATACATCTACAAGGCTTCTGGGCCAGTAGACAAAATACCTTTATGTTAGCGTTAACGCCAACGGAAAAGTCCAATTGTATGAAATTGACGTTTGATTACCAGATGTCACGTGATGCAAATATGTCAACTGCATACAATTTGACTTTTCCGTTGGCGTTAACGCTAACAGAAAAGGGACATTGTCTACAGGCCCTGGTATTGCAGATGTCTATACACAGCGGTGAAGCGTCAGCGTCGTAAAAATTTAGTCTAGACCGCATACCCATGTCACTTACAACAGCATCCTGTGTATATAAAATTAATGACTACACTAATCAATAGATTACACAACCGGTTCAGTCATCAACTGATTTTTGTACGAACTATTCAATCACGGCTTATTCCATCTTGATGTCGAGCTGTGTTGTCTCTTGATATTATTTTGTAAAAAAATTATCGGTGACTGACCGTCCCCGATTTCCTAATTTAACATCAAACCTGTATAAAATTATGAACACAATCTAAAAATAGCCACATTTAATAATACTGTGACCTGACAACCCTGAGCTAAGTACATAGTGTCGGGTGTATGTACTTATGTAGGTGTAACGCCGCCGACAGAATCACCTGGTCTCGCAATTTTACGACCAGCCCGCCGCTTCCACCGCCTTTCACGAGCGCAGTGTTGTGGCTAAGTTTATCGATATCTGGAACCAGGAATATATTTTTTTCATCTATGTTAATATTATAAAGAGGTAAAGTTTTGTTTGTTTGTTACGAGATAATCTCTCGTTCGATTATAAATTGCCTTTCATTGATAAAAAGTAACACTTTTTCCGATTGTGTGATTTTTGTTACTAAACTTGTCTTCCCTGCGCAAGTCCCCGGCAGTAGCTAATATTGTACACAATAGGACATTCACACTTAAATTAAAGAAATTATTGTAAATAATTAATAAAGTGAAACCTAAATTCTATGTAAGATAATCAATAATAAAAAAAACAGGAAAAAATCGGCATTTATTTACACACAGAAAACAAATATTTTGCACAAAACCTGTTCGCATAGTCGTAAAAATAATCTTAACAAAATGCCGATTCAACATAAAAAATCAATTTCATCTTCATCGACAATCGATAAAAGCTATACATAATTACGAGCTCATCCCTCCATTGAAGTGTACTCGGGCTTGTGTCCCGGGCGCGCGGCGGCGATGGAATTAAATCGCACGCACGACACTTCCGCCCCAGCCCCGTCGCGTCGCCACCCCCCCCCCCCCCCCCTCATGGCGCTGTTGCTCCCGTCGTGGGCAGGGTTGGCACTTGACAGGAATAATTTATTACTTTGGAGTTAGAATTTTATTCCCTTCAAAATGGTTGAGAAGGTGTTAGAAGGTGCTGATCCGTGCGTCATGTTCGTGAACGGGCGCTGCCAGCTGAGACTGGTCAACTCTTAACTGTCATGGCTTGTTTGTATATTTAATTTTAATTTCACATAGAAGCAACATGAATACATAATATAACCAGGATTTTGAAAACTTGATTGAAAAGAGTATCAGTGAACTTTCTTGTTCGTTCCTCTAATAGTTTTAACTTTTCTTGAAATTAATGCTTTGACTAATGGAAATAGGGAAGTCGCTACTGAGCCATGAGCCTAATAACTACATTCGACATGTTTTTTTAAGAATGGCATAAGTTTGGCTTATTAGACATTTAATTTTTGTAAATATACAGAAAGATACAGAAAAAGAGAGTAGAAACCGATTGTAAAGTACCTAAGATTCTTTTTCAAATATCTTTAATTTTCTTAACTTACGATTGACAACCCTTGCCGCCGAGGGCAAACCACGCGGGGACTCAAGTCGAGGTGACTGATGCTCGAGGCACATGTGTACACGGCCGCGTCACTTAGCTTACGTCATCTTATTACCTACACACCGTGCCACACACCGCCTTAGTTTTTCCTAATACATATAGGTAACCCTTTTGCCGGTCTGTGCGCCTGGTACTTTTGATTAGAAACTGTAAGTATTGTAGGTATATTGGGCATTAGAAAAAAAAGAATCACTGTTTGATGTTAGTAGTCTCTATTGAGAATCGTTAATCGTCTTTTTGAAGTTATACTTCTTTAGGCGCGTTATGAAAAAATGATGAGAGTGAAATTTTACGATTCGCGCATGCGCGCGCACAGCGTCACACGAAATTCTCACGGGAGTAATTGTAAAGTAGAGCGGGAGTAAAGTAGTTCAGCATGTACGTCAGAGATGGCGTTGTTTACCATTCAAATTGTGCTTATATACTTTTTTAATAATGCCAAAGAAGTATAACTTCTCACGCTCGTACATAAGTACACGCACCCATTTTTTTTTTTTGTAGCAGTGTTTAGGCTGTTGGCCCTTCGTCCCAAATGTAGCAATAAAATACCAATTTTAATCCTCAATTAGTGAGTAAACAATCAGTACGTTAATTCGTTCCTTTTGTGTTTTAATAAAATAGTCGGACGTACCTTCAAAGTTAGTTTTTTACAAAATATGGGTAGCTAGTTATAGTTCTAAAATATAAGTTATCGTGCCGAAATAGATCAAATACGTTCATTTACAGATCGTAAGTAAATATGTATTAGTACCAACTCCCGGTTTATTCTATAAAAAATAAAATTTCCTCTCGCGGTGAATTTAGGTGTAGCGAGCATGAAGTGAGCTGTTTATGCCATCTAATGCTAGGGACTGATCTGTTTCGTGGGACTGACCGCATACTTTAAGCAAGCTCACTTAAATTTACCGTATGTCTATTCTGTTACAATTTCCCTCGGTGAACACCCAGGTGTCAATCCCTAGTATCGGGACGGATGACAGCTCACTTCACCTAGGTGTTCACCGAGTGAGATTATAACAGAATAGCTCTACAGAGGGAGATTTTTACAGAATAAAACTGCTGATCTATTACCGTACTGTATACCTTCATAAAATTGCTTAGATTTAGACTGATTTGTAATCAGCCTACTATCATAGGTAATTAAGTCAACATACGAATAGTATGACCTAGGTACTCAATAAATTACGACAAGAAATTTAAACGAATTTGTGTCTACAGCATGACGTCTATAACAAGATGATGGTAACTGGTTGCGTAACATTTTTTATACAGACCAAACTCGATTTTTGAAAACTGCGCTCCTTATTTACTTGTGCGCCTAGTACATTTTGAAAATAAGTATTGGGTACCGAAATGAATGTCTTTGATGTATGCGATTTAAATTGAATGCGTTATACTTATCATACTTATAATTCTATTCTCAATTTCTCAACTCAATCTAAAAAAAAAATTGGTTGTCTGTAAAGTCGGTTTACTGACGATAGTTGAACGTGACAACGCGAAAGAATCATTACCTTTATCGCTGTAATTATCGTTGCTATAAACAATTGACACCACATCACTTTTCACTTGGAACGCCTCAGAGCGAGGTAACGCCGCAGAGCGAGGTAACGCCGCATGACGTCATGTAACGCCGTAACGCCGCATGACGTCATGTTTTTTCGTTTGTCACGTCAAAAACTTCATTGCATGAAAAAATCCTAGCAACTTACATACAAAATATTAGAAGTTTCTAAGTATTTTCTTCAGTAACCGTAGATAATAAATGTTGCTTGCTTACAGGATCACTAATTCAATAGTCTTGAGAAGCGCAGGACGTGCCTTATCGATAGTATCGATACGTGTCGATGTTGAAGGTACAACACTGGTTCGAACCTTATTAGGATGATTAGTGTGTGCTAGATGAAGGTACGGATAGCGTCATCAACTATCCCTTTTTGAAGATATTTTAATGCGTACTCAATAGATACATCTGCCTGTATCGAACTTACAAATCAAAACAAAAAAAAACTATGTATAAATAGGTATGTTTAGTTCCTAACCATCCATTTAGTAGGTACTTATTTTACCCAAATCCGGCATAGCGTAGCCCAATATAATGTAATAAAGTAATATAATACAATTTTTTTTTTACTTTTTTTTTCAATTTGAAAACCTAAGTACTGAACCGATTTTGATAAAATGTATGTGTCATGTATGTAATTAATCATTGAAATCGGTTTATAGCTGGCGATGACATGGACGAACATACATAAAAAAAAAATTACAAAAAGACAACCGCCTTCAAAAAGTAAAAAGTAACTTTCAATTCGCAAGTCGGCGGCTTTGGTTTTGCTTGTTGTTTTGTATTGCCACCGACTTGCGAATTGAAAGTTATTTTTTACTTTTTGAAGGCGGTTGTCTTTTTGTTAAAATTTTTGTTTTTGCTTTTTTTCCTGCTTCTCGTCATAGAAATGAATAACGAAACGGCGACACCAAAAAAAATCTGTCATCCCTTAATTTTCAACCCTTAGGGGTGGAATATTTTCTTGCAATCGATATGGGACCAAAGAATCATGGCGAGATTCATACATTCATTTGTATGAAAAAAAAAAAGTAATTTAGAGGGTTTAAAATATTTTCCAATGTGAAGAACATATTACCCGGAGCAGATATATATACTTAGCATATTTGTAAACCCCCGCATAATTAAAATATTACGAAATGAAAATAACACTTTTTCGTTTCATGTTTTGTGTTTATAAAAAAAAGAAAGTGACACGCTTGTCACTTTCTTTTTTTTCAATTTTATAGATCTTTTAACATCGCTATGTTAAAAGATCTATAAAATTGACAGACAAGTGATGTGACAAGTGTGTGGAAAAAAATAATCAATATTTGTGATATTATTTCCTATAAAACGATGCAATTTCAATGTAAGAACTGCGAAACGGAGAATGTCAGTGTCACTGTTACTGTCAGTCACCGTTTCGTTCTGAAATAATGAGCTTTTCGTTAAATTTATTAACTTGTTTTGGCGGGGTTTTAAAAATATTTTAACTGCCTGAAGATATTCTTTAGGTACTAAGAATATAAAAATTAGAATTTCAACTTCTCTAAACATCTTATTTTTTTTGTACAAATCCTGCCATGATTGTTTGAGGTATACACTATCAATTAAAAAAAGAATCATCGAAATCGGACTACACTGAAAAAAGTTATGTGTGGTCAAACATAAAAATAAATCTATAAAAAATAAAAAAATGTTCATAAAATGAAAACTGGGCCAAACAATGTTAAATTTTTATGGGACCAAATGGCAACTATTCCGCATCAAACTAAAGAAGAATCACGTAAATCTGATCATAAATCTCAGAGTAATCGATGTACATACATAAAAAAAACACCAACCGAATTGAGAACCTCCTCCTTTTTGAAGTCGGTTAAAAATATAGTAAAATTAGGTACCTCCTCCTTTTTTTAAGTCGGTTAAAAGGAGGTATCGATTGATTCGTATTTTGATAGTAGCGAGTGAAAATGGGTTAGGATTTTGAAAAAAAACTTTTTACAAAAAAGAGAACCGCCTTCAAAAACTAAAAAGTGATAAATAACTATAACACAGAACACACATGACTTTAGTTTCGGAAGTCGGTGGCTTTATTCTGTTTGTTGTTTTGTATTGCCACCTACCCGACATACACATACACACATACGGGTTAAACTGAGAACTTCCTTTTTTTTTGAAGTCGGTTAAAAAGCAACATGTCAGATTCTAGTGCTCAATATTCCGCAGGGAGACCATTGAAACACCAAACTCCCTTGCGGACGCCCTGACAAGTTTGGGAATACTGATCCTCTTCTGGAGGGGGGTGGGCTGGTTGGAGTAATCGGCCGCCATGGCTCACGTACAATGGTCCATATTTCATCATCATCATCATTTCAGCCGAAAGACGTCCACTGCTGGATATAGACCTCCCCCAGGGGTGGGTTCTGCCATAATCGCCACGCTTGGCAGGGGGGTTGGCGATCGCAGTATGCTTGTTATAAAAATGCACAGAGAACGCTGCAGCCCATTCTCTGGTACGTTCCTTACCTACAATCCACCATACGGACAATTTAAGGTAGGTACATATTTAAGGAGACCAAACCCCCCCATAGAACATAGTCGCCAATTACAGAAGCCGTCTTGCGTTTCACTACTGTCTGATTTTCTTTGTTCACCGAAATGTAGTTTAGATATTTATCAATCGACTAATAGCGATTGAGAACCGTTAAAAATGCTTTAGTTTCCATTGGCACACACAGTGAATATAAACTTAAACCTACTGGAGCGTGTATATCTGACGTTTTGCCGCGCTGTTAAACGTCAGAGTATCGGCACGGTGGACCATTGTCAGTGTTCCGGTCAGGGCTACCCTGAAACATTATTTAATAGGTGGAATTGAAATATTCAGCAGTTGTTGGTAAATTGATAAAAGTGCTAAAAAAAGTCTGGAAAATGTTTTATCGAAAAGCTGATTTGAATGCAGTGCTCGGAGGGTATAATTTTTGTTTTAAGTCTTCGTTCTTCCTTGGAAGTTCGTTCGTTCGTGAATGGAGTGTTCATTCGTTCTTCTGTAAGAAAACGTTAGAGGTAGTCTACGATATATTGATATGAGGTCCACCAGACTTTCCATTAGTCTTATTACATTATTATCGCCAACTTCCACTAGTTGGGTTAAAACTTCTGGCTCATCCGCCAGTCCCGATATCGCGCCAACCCTAGGGATGCTTCACTCGCCGGATGGTCCCGGCTGTTTACGCCCCGAGCGTCCTACCCGGTACCCCCACCCATCCTTGGTCCCCTGGTAGTTTTTATGTTCTTTTATTACGTCACGTTCTCGTTTGCTCCCGCTTACCAGTTTTCCCGTCTTTGTTAATTGTGGCTGTCTTCGTCTTTACTGTTTTTCCTCCTTAGTAGTACTAGTAGGGTTTTTTTCCCCGGGAAATTGTAATATGTATTGCCTGTTTGTTAGTTAATGTTGTTTGCAGGGGTTTGAATATTTAATAAAAGAATTGGTATTTTATTGAACTATTTTTGGTTTACCCTAATTTCTGTGTTAGCATTTATTTTATTCTTGTTTGACTCCGTCTTTTCTATTAATATTTAATATTAAGCAGACGGTAGTTGTTCAGCGTAAGGCAATGCTGTGATACCAAATAAAATAAAATGTTATTTTGAAATTGGGTCTACTTTTAATAAATAAATTAATAGTGAAACGATAACTTATAAATAATGGTTCCGGGAATACTAGTTATTAAAATGTGCAAAGGCGTATTATTTTGTTGTTAAGGGAATGTAGACAATAATTTATTTTAATTTTTTCTGCACTTAACAAGTGCCAGATCAAAAGTTTAAGTGAGGTACAAAGTGAACTAGTTTTTTTTCTGGACTTTTTGTTACTAAGCTCCCATAAAAATACAAAGCACGTACACAGTAACACCGGGACACCATAAATGTAACCGCAATATATCCCACAGGCCACAGCCCACAATACGCGTCGACTACGTCGGTTATATTTTTACGGCTGCGAACTTGCCTCGGGCATGCGGTCGGCGTGATGCGGGAGTTACGCGTTGGCGTATATGTATATCCTGTAGAAGTATAGGCAAACGCTTCCCTTTGTGTGCAAGCCTGGTACCCATGCGTATTATTATTAGGAGAACGGCAGATAAATGGTGGTGCTAGTTTTCATGTCACTGTGATGTATTGGCGCCAGTAGTTAGGTACTTACTGTCGAGATCTATATGGGAGAATAATTAATTATATTGATATTCCATGAAATGATCTACAATAATTTCTTTGGAAGAAAAAATTTATTGCTTCGCAAATTTTACTTAAAGTAAGAACCCAATTTCAGTGTTGTGAAAATATAGCACTATGTACAGGCGCCAGTACATCAAGCCATGCCAAACTGTCAAATTTTCCCAATTGAATAGGAAACTTAATACCTTTTGGAATAAAGTTGAAAATCTATCAAAGAAATTTGACAGATTGTTGTAGCTTGATGTGCTAGCCTCTGTACTTAGTTGTGCAGGTTATAACTATAACTAATAATATAAAAAAGTACACTACTATTTATTGGCATCGATAACACAGCATCAAGAACTCTCGCTTAAGTAGGTACCTTTCGATTAATTTTAGCAACTTCAATATCTTTATATCCAAGATTCGATTAATTTGTTATGCTTCGCCTTTAAAACGCGGTCGATACTTAAAAAAAGATTTATAATTTAACCGCATCTAGGCATCAAGTTCTCAAGCCGGGTCGCACTCATTCAACCCTCCACTGCTAATCCGGGTCACAGTGACACTTGACAGGTAAAAATCGTCTCTCAACAATGGAAGGGACCCGATACTTTATGAGGGTTACTTATGAGTGCTTTCTGCCTGATTTCGGTGCACCCTGAGATTCTGAATGTGACTTTGACTTCACTTTAGACTTTTTATAAATAGCAGGCTAAGGACGACGAAAGTAGTCCTAGAAAGCTTCAAGTCACGAACCACTAGAACGATATTACGTTTAATGAGAATTTCTAGACCAATCAGGCGCAGATTTTTTTATAGATTTAAAAACCCTTACAGAATAGGTGATTCCCACAAAATCTCTGTTTTAATTTCTCAATTCCATTGTCTACAAGTCTATAATCCTCACACATTTTCACAAAACACGCTGTATGTTTTAAGCTCATTCAGTAAGATTTCATCTCAGCGTTTCGAGATGCTTGCACGTACAATTTGACAGAAGCAAGTTTTAATATTTCAAATCGGACACACGTTCTGGGCATGTGAGGAGTGCCGAGCACAATAGCGCATAGCGGACGTGTTGGGGCGTCGCGGGAGATGTGCGGGCCCGGTTACGGATAGAACGGATACAGCCACCCCATCACTTATCTTAGGGTCGTAAAATACGGCGGCGGCGGTTCGGCGAGCAACGGACCGATAATAGGGATTTGTTGTAACGTTTACCCCTCATTGGATCTAGCGATGTTGCAGATATTAAAGTTCAGGGAGCGTAACTAAGCAGCTTTTATAATTGCCTTTCGTACGCGTAAGCACAATGATTTCGATAGTGATTTTTTTTACTGCTTTGACGACTGACGGTTCGTGTCTCATTCATTTATTTCTTGCTACCGATGGATATATATTATCTTAATATTGAATAAACTATGTATAAATTACTATCTTAGTACTACTGCACACCTAATTAAACACCAGAATCCTGCAACATTTTTAGTGGGTGTAGACAAAAATAACAGTTAAGGAGACTATTTATTTTCAAAATGAGGACGATATTTGACAATATTATATTCTGATGTTTACTAGTAATAGAGTCTGTTACTACTTTACAAGTAATTGTAAAATTTTCAAGAATTTCCAGCTCCCCATTATAACCATGATAACTTGTAACTGTAGGGCCTTTTTCACATCTAACGGTGGCTATTACCGTTTACCCGGATATATCAAGAAATAAAACAGAATCTAAGTAATTAACTCAGTCTTGAGTAATCTGACATTCTAACTGCTCTTCCATCTATAACGCATTCAATATTCACCAATGCAATAAGAAGAGCATCCCACACCACTAACCAATTGCCAAACCCTTTACCAATCGTAGTAAATTACTGCTAATCAAACCAAGCAGACTAACGTCATTACGTTCGTCGATTCGTCCGTTGTCCGGCAGTCGACCGGACGTCGGACATTTTCGGCACATACGTAAATCGGTGGCAGTCGAGGGGTTAGCACGGTTCGCCGCAAATAGTGGTGTCCTGATTTTAATGGGGCGTTAGTGATGTACCTAACTATTTTGAGCGTCCCGGCCCCGTAGTATAAGGATTGCCGGCAGATACGGGAATTAGTGTGGTATCGTGATCTTTAATTCAGCTTGGGGGTTTGTGACGTTAGCCTATAATCTAATATATATAAATCTCCTGTCACGATGTTTGTCCGCGATGGACTCCTAAACTACTGAAGCGATTTTAATGAAATTTGTACACCGTGTGCAGTTTGATCCAACTTGAAAGATAGGGTAGGTGTAGGGTAGGTGTAGGGTAGGTGTAGGGTAGGTGTAGGGTAGGTGTAGGGTAGGTGTAGGGTAGGTGTAGGGTAGGTGTAGGGTAGGTGTAGGGTAGGTGTAGGGTAGGTGTAGGGTAGGTGTAGGGTAGGTGTAGGGTAGGTGTAGGGTAGGTGTAGGGTAGGTGTAGGGTAGGTGTAGGGTAGGTGTAGGGTAGGTGTAGGGTAGGTGTAGGGTAGGTGTAGGGTAGGTGTAGGGTAGGTGTAGGGTAGGTGTAGGGTAGGTGTAGGGTAGGTGTAGGGTAGGTGTAGGGTAGGGTAGGTGTAGGTAAATAGGCAGGTAAGTAGGAAGCTAAGGACAGGACAACGTCTGTCGGGTCAGCTAGTAATATTATAATCTAAATAGATAATTATTTTACACCATCTCATCCATACTTCTATACTTTATCCATACTGTGAAAGTAACTCTGTTACGCTTTCACAATGAAAGGGCTGAACCGATTTTAATGAAATTTAACATGAAGATAGCTTAAACCCTGGAGAAGGACATTTATGCCACTTTTTAATCCGCGACTTTATCTGCATCCGCGCGCAAAAGAGCGTATTATATAAATAAAATAATAATATATAATACCAGCCTATAATTGTCCCACTGCAGGGCAAAGTCCTCTTCTCATACAGAGAAGGCGCGAGCATTGATCACCACGTGCGCTCAAGGCGGATTGGCGATTTCAGACTTATATTAATTAATAGTCCAGGTTTCCTCACTAGGTTTTCCTTAACTAGTTTAGTGTAAGATAATAGTTACCTATATAGTTCAGTGATAAAAAGTATTTAAAACAACAAGTAAATTTCCTTAGCTAATAAAATAAGTTATTTGAGTACTAAGTTCCAAAACGCAATTCGTACTACATCTGTATGCAAAATGCAAACTAATTGCGGAGTACTAATCGACTTGAACGGAATTGTCGCAAAGCCATTTGAGCGGTGGCTACAAAACATTGCTCTTCGACGATCAAAAAGCAAGCTATTGATTATGGTAGCACATAGGGCGACCAGGATTTAAGAATAATTTAAAAATCGATTCTCTTTGAATTCTTATAAGCTTTTAGGACTCGAAGCTTGGGGACGTTAGACTCTCTAAAGGAACATGACAGGATTCAAAATTGCATTGACATGCTGTTTTGACTTGTTCATCTTTTAAAATATTATCGCACTCTTGGTTGCATAATAGAAAAATCTATATCTATCATCTACTTCCCCGTTTGTTTGTGAAAGTACTAGTTCTTTCACAAACAAACGGATATTTGATACATAATCAAAAGATTACAATAATGATACTGCTCTTCTATCATAACCAAAGCACCACATGTGTCTGTTCTTTAGTTCCACGCCAAAAAAAAAAAACGTTTTTCCTAAAATATTACTGTTTTTGTCGGCTTCCCCTCCCCTACAAAGCTTGCCACTCATTCTGAAAGAATTCCAACAGCACTGGTCAAAATTAAACAACATTTTATCAAACAATCCAACATCACGTAATTCTAATTACCCTGGTCTCTCGACTGTGTCTGCAAACTAGATGAAAGTGTCCCTGTGCAAACAAGCCGGGGCCAGGCGACAATCGAGAGCTGCGGGTCGCTAGCAGTTAAGAGGTCTTTTAGGACCCTTGCATTGAATTGAAAACATACGAGAACACTGTGGTTGAGACGTGTCTGACTTATTGTGGTCGGAGAGCACAACAGGGGGCAATTCTACCAACTTTAAGGAACGTTTGAATTTAAATCTCAGTCTAAGTTTGGCAAAAACGCCTCTGTTTACCTAAATTTTGACAACTTTTTAACATTGTGACTAGATTTTGAACGTTTTTAATTAGTAAGATTGGTCTCCAGTTTAAAGATCCACATCGAATGGCCAATGGTCCATAGAATCAAAATATGTATATTGTAAATAAGTATAGGAAACGGACACGCCAATAACGCCAAGTTTCTTAGATTATGGTGTTGCGTTTATTATAAACTCAGGAGAAATATATATTATTACCGTCAACAGAGTGGCATAATGCGGCCATCTTGTATTATCCGAATTTAACATCCGTGAACGCCCACATTACTTTAACCGTATTTCTCCCAGTTAATGTTGACATTATGCATTAAGCAGAGGGAATAGGGATATTATAGTACAATATGCCTATCCCCACTACACCAAACGCTGACTATGATCGAGTGGATGGCAAACGGTAAGACTTTTATTTAATTTGGACCCTCCCTTGCATTGCATAACGTCAACGAAATATGTTTGAGCTCCATTTATTTGGCCATGTGGCACGGAATTGTAAGTCACTATCACCAGTCTTAAATAGGGTGACGAAAATATTACGGCTTAGAAAGCTCAATCTTCTTCTCCAATAGGTTTTGGAACGTTGGATTTTCAATCTGTGAGAGTTGAATTAGGTCAAAGGTTTTTACAAATTAGAAGTGACTACAAAAAAAATGTTACTTCCAGTCTCAGTAGAGATAGAGAAACTCAGGAATTGATTTGTAGATCCATAAAAGGAAAGCAAATTTTAATTTTTTACCCCGGCAAACCGCCACTAAGCGAATCATTGCTGATGAGAGATACGTAGCCAAGACTTTCTTACATACATTTATTATAATAAGTTTAACAGCGGTGACTTACCCAGACTTGATCAGCATTGCTATTATGTAATAGACTCCCTCTGTGAATATAGGAGGAGTGAATTTGAGGTGAGCTGTTATCACACCATGCTTGAACCTGACAGCTCGCCTCAATATAATTTCCCCTAAATTCGAGAGTTTTACAGATTACTACACACAGTAAACCTACACACTGACAGTGATACTTACAGTCAATGATATTCTAATAATGTGTGGTATGAGATCCCTTGTGTTTTATTACATTTGGTATCATAATTGGTACACTTTCTAAATACACAAAATAGCATATTTTTATTTTTTTAGCTGCTTTAACAAAGCGTATGACTCGTCGCCATGCGTGACGCAGACTAAAGGCAATACGTCCCAATTAGGACGTATTTGAATCTTCAAAATTGGGCGCTCATAACATATCTGTTTAATATAATATCATTGCTTACAGTAATCTGTATCTTACTTTTCTTACTCGTCTGGGTAAGTCACCGGCCGAACATAACTTATCCAAAATATAAAAGTCTAGCCTAAATCATGACGGTTCCTACATCCGTAGAGAACACATCACGCTCGATAGCCCGACATAGTCCAGCTTTGCGTCGACATAACCCGGCTACGTAATTACTATTCGTTTGCCGGCGGGCTGTTTACCAAAGGCGCTCGTTCATAGCCCCACGCGCAGTGCAAGCCCGACTGGGATCGTCGATCTGTGGGTACGTATCTAGATATGTATAGATAGTATTATATAGGTATAGTGTTTTGGCGTCGTCGGTAGCGCTTCGTGTGGAACGTGGATCAAGTGTCGGCGGGAATCTTAGGGAGCAGTAGGGTTGGCAAAGTCGTTAGTGGTAACATTTTTGTTTTATTTTACCCTCACTACAGTTAACGTTTGCTATTCAGTATGTCTATTCTCATACAATCTCCCTCGGTGAACACCTAGGTGAAGTGAGTTGTTGTCCGTCCCGATATAACAGCCCAAGTAGCACAGATAGCTGTATAACTACTCACTTTTCGACCTATTTGAAACTCTATGCGTATTAAGACTGTTTTAAGAGTACACTGGTGATCCTACAGCTGCATAATAGCTGTCAGTGATATTTAAACAGCTCAGGCTGATTAAGAGCTGCATCAAGGCTGATTAAGACCGACAAAACTACCATTAATACGCTAAGAGTGCTATAAAGGTATATTTTCAACGACTCTATTCAGCTTTTAACATTATCCTTAATACGGTTAATACGGTTAAGGCATTGGCCTTAACCGTATTAAGGGCTGTTTAGAGGATAAAATTACGCAAAATGCTGTATAAGAAGATATTTGTGAACTCCTATTACACTGACTTATTAAAGGGGCACGTGTGTACTATTATGACGTTAATGGCTGTATAATGGATGATTTGTGGCCCACATTACAGATTATTGCTGAATAGGTCTACCGCTAATCAGCCTTTATACTGCCATTGATAGTGTCTGCATAGCGGCTGTTTAAACATTCACTAGATGCCTCGCAGCTTCTTAGAGACTCACTATAGTGTATCGAATTAACGGATTTTACTTTATAGTGGTTCACATAAATACCTTTAATCAGACTTTATCTGAATAAAAGTAACATGTGGTACTGTAATCAGTCAGTGTAACTAGTTGATGGCTATTATATCGACGTATATATTTGATTGCTTTATGAATTCGAATAATTCGTGGAAAATGAAAGCTAGAACAGAGGGGCAATAGATAAAAATTATTGAAAGAGTACCAAAGAATTATGAAGGCAGAAGAAATAAAACCTTCAAGTCAGGAAGTAACGCAAAGCGTGACAAATAGTTTGAAACAGGATGGTTCCGTACAAAATATTAATCGCAATAGCTCAGAAAATGTAGTACATTCAACAAATTATGTGTGTCCAAGTTCTTCTTCCAGTAACCTCGGTGATAACATTAATTGTTCAATTTTAAACATCGGCAATTATAACTCAGAAAAAATATAGAGTTCTGAAGATGACGACGGCAACTACAGCGATGATGTAAAGCACTCACTGTTTAGGGGAAAAATTAGAACGTGGGCTGTAGAAAATAACCATGTTGCTTTAAAAGATCTGGCAGCAATTATCAACGACTTGATTCCGCAAATATTACCAACTGATCCAAGGACAATTTTAGCAACTCCTCGAAAATTCAACATAAAAGAAATCGAAGGCGGCGAATATTGGCACAACGGAATAGCCAATTCTGTGATTAAAATATTAAATAGTTGGGATGAAGCTCCAGACAAAATTTCATTAAATATTAGTTTGGATGAATTGCCAATATTTAAAAGTTCTAAACATGAATTTTGGCCAATTTTGTGCAACATCCACGAGAAAACTGATATAAAGTCATTTATTATAGGTATTTACGTTGGAGTTGGAAAACAAAAAAACTTGAACAGTTACTTAGAAGATTTTATTAACGACATGTAAAAAAATTGTTGGCACTGCGCCTCATTGACATCGGTGTCGCTATATCGCTCTATACTTTCTAATTCAATTTCTGCCTGTGTGTACCAAAACAAATTTTGCCTTTTTAGATCACAATTCATTTTCTTCCAATCAGGACTCGGCTTCGAACGTTCTTCCTTGATCAGCTTCAAAATGTTTTTATTCTTTGGAGGCCAACTTAATATTCCATTATACTCCCAAAGTGACGGTACAATGCTCAATCGATCACCATCCGGTTCTGAAGTACTTACGATCTTAAAAGGCATTACTCTGTAATAAAGAAATGAAACAATTATCGTTTTACTAAACGAAAATTAAGCGTGATGTCACGTTTGAGTAACAGCTTTCTTTCTACCCAATTTGAAATATTCCACGCACGTAAAACGGTGTGCTAAATAATATCGCTTTGACAATTTTGAAATAGAAGTTATCCATGCAGTGGTTTTAGATATAATACTACAGATCCCTAAAGAGTCTGTACAACAACTGTTTAATTGTTCACATTATGGCTAACGGTAGAGCTTGTGGACCATTAAAAATAAGAAAACAGCTTATAGCTGCATACCGTTCACATGTGGAATTTTATTCTGTTGTTTGCTGATTAACAGTACACTAGTGAACTATTAGACAGGCTTTTGCAGCATACAAGAGTTTTAACTGTTTACGTCACTGTTTAACATAAATCCACTATTTTATTGTATAACCTATAAAAATACTGATTATTTTTTCAACTTTTATGATGTTTTGTGTATGAATTAGGAATGTATTGCTTTAGTTTTTACTTCCTGATATCATAATAATAACTTTTTATCTCATAATTCTTTTCAAAGCACTAAAAATTGATTATTTAAGTTTTCATCACGGCTTATTTATATCACAATATTAATTAAAAACAGAATATTTTCGTGGCGCACTAAAATTTTCTTAGATAATATATATGTATAATGTCAGTGAAATTACATTCCCAATCATTTTTCTTTTATTAATGTTAAACAATGTACTTACCAAGGAATATGAGTATTATCCACGTATAATTCACTCCACGAAACAAGTGTTCAATTGGCAGCTATGGCATTATATATTTGCTTCTACATGTTTGCTTTTTCAAATATGTTCACTTTTACACTGACCGCAAGCAGCCTTACCCGGTTTAAAACATGTATTAAGAACGTAGATGTGACATATTTTCTGAATATAGAGTAACTTGTGATCTCTTAGTCAGTCGATATTCAGCGCAAAGTACTGTCGTTACCCTTTATAACACTGTTAAATTGCTACTACACAGCTCCTAAGAAGCTATGTGAAATTAAGGCTGAATAATTTGTGCCCATTTAAGAGTTATAAGAGCTGTATAGGGCCCTAAACAGCCCTTATGCAGCTTTTTAATTCAGCTTTAAGCGTGATGGGAATCCGTTATTCGTCTGATAAGCAGCCTCGTGAGCTACTTGGGAGCTCACTTCACCTAAGTGTTCCCCGAGGGAGATTGTAACAGAATAGCACTGCTGTTTGTCTCATTGTAAGTAATATGAGTGTGTGTGTAGTATACTTGTTACGATAAGACACTTTGTTTATTCTACTGTTTCTTTACCCTATCAATTTTCATTTTTCTTCTGTCTCCGAAAAATATCTAGGTGAGTTTTTATGTAGGTAGATGTAAGAATTGGGTGTAAGCAGTACTCAATGAGGAGGAATCGTAACTCCCCAGGAGTTACGATTCAGTTAGAATGCACACAACCTCTGTAATACGCCACGTACATGTTGTTTATCTAATATACGTATGTATTTAAATGTATGTATTTGTGTATGTATATCAGCTGTCTGACACCCATAGTACATGGTCTCCCTAGTTTGGGGTCAGATGGCCGTGGTGGTGGTGATGGTGGTGGGTGAAATGTCCCCGCATATTATTATATTATTATTAATTAGGTATTATGTAGGCGTATTACAGAGGTTTTGTGATTTTCTGGGCGTGATGACTATATACGCTGATCTATATAATATATGATCGTTGACACTTAAAATTCCGTATTCGGTTGAGTTATTTCAATCCGATAATCTAACTCTGATCCACTGGTTGATCACAATTCACAATGCGGATCTGGAGTGCGATTCTGGTAAAAACTCCTTCGAAAAATTTAGGTGAAGTGAACATGAGGTGAGTTGTCATCCTAGTCTGATGCTAGGAATTTATTGTTTCTCTCAACATCAAATATGAAACAAAAAAAAATTGAAGTAAAAATGATGTTCATCTATAATTTTTCTTAATTTTCTAAATCTTACAGTTTTTAGCTTTCCCCCGTTTTAGTACAAGATAACTTAAATTTTTAGTTTAGTTAATTAAAAATAAATACCACCTTATATTTGCCAACCCTGTATACATATCTGCAATCTAGCGGGTCGAAGCGACCGGCGACCGTCCCGAGTCCCGACTAACGATCATAGATCAATTGCCGCGCGCATCTGATGCGGCGCGACCACGCGACCAAGTCTGATCGCTTCTTAATCACCGACTGATGGATTTTAGCGATAGGCGATGCTTAAAAAGAACGGTGGGATCAGTGACTTAAAAATATTACTAGCATCAACCAGCAACTTCATCTGTGTCACAGATACATCATGTTTTTGGTAGAGAAAAAACGGGATAAAAATCAATATGTACCACATTTCAGCTAACTCTGTTCAACCGTTTAAGTGTGAAATAATAACAAACCATTTATTCTCAAAAACTTATATGTATAATAGTATATAGAGACGATACAAAAAAACTAGAATCATTGAACCAATATTATACACTGGGCATATTCTAAACACCTATACTGTGCCTATACTCTGTTCACAATAAGATTAGACGTATACACAAACCTTTTTCACAGTACGTTCAACCGATTTTGACTTATATTGCGTTGGTGGCATGACAAATGGCAACTGCAGTAAACAGTTGTTATTGTAACCACTTTTTTGCCTCTAATGTCATCCGCCTACGGAATAGAAGTCAAAATCGGTTGAAGGGACTAAAAAAGGTTTGTGTAAATGTCTAATCTTATTGTGAACGGAGTATAGAACACATTACAGACAGTATCTAGACTTCTAGAGATTATTTTACTGACTAGCGGTCTCTCAATAACCTTGTCCTCTCGAATAACCACCCCTCGATTGGTTATTGAAGTATACCTTTCACACTTCAGTGAGTTTGCAAGCATGCATAAGTAGTTGCTTTCAGGCCTGAACCAAAGTTAATCGTGAACCTACCTCTAATGTTGGTTGTATATTGGCTAGTTGTATGTTGGCTAGTTTACGCACCCTTCTAAATACCAACTAGCAGGCGAGACCTTTAGATATTGGCCATATTGGCTGTTAGCACACTCTGTGTTCCGCCAGCCAAGGTATTCTGTAGATCCAGTATTTTACGCTCTGTCTCTAGCGGGCCTGTTGGATTTTGATCAATAAGTACCACAGCCCTTTTCTACCTGTCAAGATTTATCCCTCGTTAATAGAGGGTTAAGTTTAAGGAAGTTTATTAATTGTATTTGTATAGTTTTTATTCTAATTGTCATTATTGTTGTCAGCGACATTATGGTTAAAGTAGGTATTTATTTTTTGAAATAATGCTAGATATTAAACCTTTACTTAAAAATAAATTCGTTAACAATACAAACTAAACAAAAATACAAGTTTTCGTGTATTGTTGATGCATATGACAAGGGCTTTTTGTAACAATCGCCTTTAAACACGGGTAAGAGAGGGTTGACCTTTTGTTTTCCGGAAACCCTTTCAAATATTATCAAACCAACGAAATGTCAAAAGAAATAAAAGGCGATCAAAATAATTCTTTGAACGAAAATCAACTTACTCGGCAAAGCTGTAGTAGTCGTGATTACATAGAAGTCGTCAACTCGTCAGCACTTCTTATTGAGTTACCGGGAGAACAGGACCGGGCCGGATATTCGTCTACACTGTCTGGTTCACTCCGTCCGGCGTCCTCCCCTAAGTGTACCAGAAGAGCATAAGGTAGATGGAAACCTGATTGAAGTTGATTGAAAAGATTTTGAAAAGTTTATTTTTCTATTTTATTTATTTAATTCTTAGTCCGTCGGCTATCGGCTATCTTCGTGTAAATCATAGTTACCTCCCAAGCAGCAAAAACTAGTACTATAAAAGACCATAGAACGTTTTGTAAAAAACTATCCTTGGTCCTATAAAGCCCCAAAGAACGTATCTTTTATTCGAAAGTGGCGCATTTAGATCTCTGTTCAGTGACAAAATAATTGTATTGCAGTGTTCCAAATGACGAAACAGTCCAATAAAATCTATGTAACAGTGCTGCAGGTCTCAAAATAATGATGTACTGGCTACTTAGGACCTTTTATAGTACTTTTTCATACTATACAAGAGTTTAGTTTCCTTTACCTCACATTTTTCATTCACCATTCATTATTTTACATTCGTGATAGTGTAGGGTGCAAAAAATAATTAAATTAATTTTACAAAAGGATATAAGCAATCTAACTTGAGCAAGATTTTATTTTGTTATTATAATATTAGTCTATTACGGTGGAAATGATGTGCGACTGCAGCTTTACTGATAAACTAGGGATGGGTTTACCATGAATTTAAAGTGCCCCCCTCGAATTATTGAGTTTTTACTAAAATATTTATCATATAAAGTGATTTTGATATTCTAAGAGCCATTATAGTACTTGCCGTGATAATGTTTTCACTGTCAGTCATCGTGGATTCAACCTGAAATTGGGGTTCTGTGTGAGCATGACTGAATATAGTATAATACCCAGTGTTTATTTTTACTATTTTTTAAATAATAGGTTTTTCATTTTTAGTTCAAAATAAAGAACCATTTAATTAATAAAGATTTTTATTTATAAACCATCTGCGTAAATAACCTTAGGAATTAGTAAAATGTCTTTAATAATATACAGTATGTAATAATGGCATAAAATAAGTTTGGTAAGGTAAAGTATTAGGTATTCTATTGTTAATTAATCGTTCTAAACTTTTTGTTGCTTCATGCGAAATATTATAATTAATGGCCCAGTTTTTGACGCCATCACGAAATTGTTGGTATTTTTAGAATGTTGAATAATGATTCAACATTCGAAAAATACCGACAATTTCGTGCATTCGGGCTTGAAGATTCAGAAAAATCGCTGGAGTAAGGTTCTCCCTTCAGAAATAAGATCTTTGTAAGACACGTACATTTTGTACGGAACCGTTTCCCGTAATTGTGATTTCAACTTGATTTTGGCTACTATTACTGCTTTGATTGTTTGATGATGACGAAGCTGCTTTTCAAAACGTCTATTCACTTCTCTTCTATAAGTTCCACTGCGTTTATATCTTTTCCAATTCTTAAAATCCATTTTTTTTTGTTTTTTGGGCAGAATGCACGTCGCATTAATTTCATATCAAAATGTCTGAGTATTGTTGTAAAAGCGAGCTAATAATCCTTTTTAGGACTTAACTGTCATTTAATAGAAACATTTATCTACATGTATGTGCCACTTTTGCGTCATTATAGTGATAGATAATACTAACAAGCGCATTGCTAGGCACCAAAAAAGTTGTTATACAATAATTCTGCTCTATTATAGTGTCTGTGTGATATGCTTGTCGATAAAATTATAATATGCATCTAAAAACCATTATAGTACACTTACGTCCTATAAGCGTGATCTGAAATTAGACTACAGCACAAAAACACTCTATTGTAAAGTCTTTGTGACTACTAACGCACACGTACTATAGCAGCGATCTGAATATCCACAATATCACAATATCGCCCTGTAGTTGAGTGTTCATCGCTGCTATAACGTGACTACTATTGCAGTTCGTTTAGAACCCTTATTACGCTAATCAGATAAATAAAGGCACCTGTTAACAATTTTATAGAGCAATATTATTATGTACTAGTTATATTAGAACTTGCTATAGTACTTGACTATAACGATTGTATAAAATGGCGTAGTAAACGTTTACATCCGTTGTTTATAGGTATTTTTAGCTCTATAAGCATTTAGAGCAATAATGTACTGTCGAACGCTTTTATACAACACTCTGGCACCGCTAAAACCTTAATAAATCGTTTATAGAGCTTTTTAGAGTTATGAGCTGAAATAATAGGACTGAATTGCTGGTTGGGCTAGTCAGATTCCCAGATTATTAAACTAAAAACATATTTCGAGCTGTTTTTCATAAAAGTTACAGCAAAAAGTTAAAGCACAATTAGGTATAAAAAGTCAGTGTTGTTACAATACTGTATTTTGTAGATTCGTACATAAATTAAGTATGTTTCTCTATGTATACATAGGTCCTGTACAATAAATACCGTACCAATAGTCAATAGTTTACAAAATGTTATCTTCCATCAGTCTGGAGCACACATTGCACTGGAGCATTATAGTCTATTTTAATCTGTGCAATTGTACTGCCATTGTGTGGTTTGCACAAAATACGGTTTGCAATGAGTTCTTTTACTCATTATAATAAAAAGTGTGCTGGAAGGGGGAAACTCCCGTCAGGAACCAAGCTCATTATGACCATTAAATATAGGATTAAATTGTGAAAACCTTTTTTACAAAAATAACCGGACAAGTGCGAGTCGGACTCGCCCACCGAGGGTTCCGTACATATTTGTAGGTACATCATACTTCTATAGGTAGGTACTAATTCATACTTTAATCTACTTAATATTGTAAATGAGTTTTTTGCGACATAAACGGTCGTATCTTTTTTTCACGTTAACATAGAGGGTTGATTTTTTACAGCATCAAGGGACCGTAGACTTAAATATGTGGTTTTAATTTCAACTCGATACCTCCACGCGTTCTCGAGATAAAGGGTCTTGACAGACAGACAGACAGACAGACAGACCGACAGGCAGACAGACAGACAGACGGGTAACAAAATGACCCTATAAGGGTTCCGTTTTTTCGTTTTGAGGTACGGAACCCTAAAAAAGACAACTGCATTCATAAACTTACTAGTGATAAATTTTAGCACAGAACCATAGATATAAGAAACAGAACACACATGACTTTACTTTCGGAAGTCGGTGGCTTTGTTCTGTTTGTTGTTTTGTATTTGCCACCTATTTATCACTTGTCTTTTAGGTAAAGAAGGTTTGAATTTTCCTCTTTTTAACACCTCCATATCATCCAAATTCATTAATGAATGGCAAAACAGTTTAAACAGCGATTGAAAGTTCTCCAAAGATTGAGAAAACCAAAACGTAATCTATGTAGGTATTATATTTTTATTTGGTTAGTTGATTTTTTCAAAAAGCGCTGAATGAATTCTTATGGGACGAACCCTGAGGCATATTTATATTTACATTTGCCGGAGACATCGCGTAACAAACATACAAAAAAATAAACATACAGTCGAATTGAGAATCTCTTCCTTTTTTGAAGTCGGTTTGTAAAAAATCAGCTGATCATAGGTAGGTAGGTACATTTATGTTCGCTTAACTCGACATAGTGATGGGTTAGCAGATTATTATTTCACAATTTCAGGGCCTCAGGTCTGCTATTACAACAGTGTCAGAATGGTCTATCATTGATTTTCATAATGACGCCATTATCTTAGTAGATTACCAAACTTGTCAAAATCAACAATTATGAAATATGAACAAGTTCTTGTAGGCCATACAAATATTATTTTGTTCCGTGCTGGAATCGAACTCGCGCCACGCAGCGCAGCAATCCATTAGCCACTGCGCCAGGTTGGCTAATGGATTGACTGTCGTTAATAGGTTATAACCAATCAACAATTAAACAATTTTGTTTGGCCAAGCTGGCGACCTCAAACCTTTCAGATAAAATGCTTGTAAGTTTTGCTGGCACTAAACACTACTCGATACTCCATTAATTAAAACAAACCAAAATCGTTTAACGCTATCGATATTAAAATAACGAATGCTTGATTACTAAACTGCAAACATTTGTACATCCTCTGGCATAATATTGTATATATACCATCATCATCCTACCGTGATTGCCTATGCTATTGTGATTGTATTGTTTACGGTGTCCCCTTGTTTCGCAAACAGAAATTTCCTAGAATTTCGTTTCCCAGAAAATGTTTCATATAATGTTTAGTTCTTGTATTTTTATTTCCACTATTATTGTTTCAAAGACTATTTACTTGAATTAAACATATTTCACAGAAACACAATTCAATGATTTTTTGTCACATTTTTTTGTTTAACAAACTTATCAAACAGTAGAATTATTTTTTAATAAATAATGTTTGTTCGGTGTATTTTTCCATGGTATTTATTTCAATAAAAATGTATTTAATAGACAATAACAAAAATATTGTCTTAAAAATTCAATATATTGTGCTACATAAGTTAATGACAGAAACGAACCGCTGCGAAACCGATTCCACGTAGTCTTGTCTGCCCTACGCCTAGAGTGTACTTTAAATCCGCGTAGGCGTGGAGGGGCGAGGCGGCCCGTGAGCTGAGGAGCAGGTGGTTTTAACGCCCGCCGCCGCGGCTGAGGCTGGCCGGCAAAGTCAGCCAGTAAGCCGAAGCTGCGGTGGTGAGCGTGACTACCATCTGCGATGATAAGCTCGCGTGGGGCCGCCGGAGCCCCGCAACGCCGGAGCCATGACAGAAACAATGTCTGCTGCATGTTGCATGCTCGCTTGCATGATGAATACTTGCTTGCATGCTGCATGATTGCTTGCACGCTGCATGCTTGCTTGCAGGCTGCATGCTTGCTTGCATGCTGCATGGTCACTTGCACGCACGCACAGTAGATTTGGATAGAACTGAGACCCCCATTCTTGGTAATAAATTTTATTTTAAATAAACAATATAAGAATAAAGAATATTTGATTTGTTATTCTATGATACGATTATTCTAACATTAAACTTTATGTGAAACAAAAATCAATGATTTAAAAATCTTTAAACTAAGTATTCTGCGTATTGATTATTCTATAAAACGAAATTATGAGAAACATTTTATGTGAAACGAAATTCTATAAAACTATTAGCTATGAAACAACGTACAACCATTGTTTACCTATGCTAAACAAAAGAATAAATGACTTATGAATTACATATTAAAATTACGAAGCTTATTACAAGCACATTGTAGCGTGTAATAAGCTTCGTTATTGCCATTTACATTAAATAATTTAACAAAAGTGCGGTTATTTCAACAACATACCATAATAACTATCGTTTTTTGGCCGCTTTTTGATTTAATGATTTGAGGTTGGTTGAAAACGTAATAACTCCGGCGATTTTTCAGATTGCAGTAGGCGAGGGCTCTATTTAAAAGTCTGTCTAACGATTCAATGTGATTCAAGTGAGTTTTTCTTATTTAATGGACCTTCTGCTGCATTCTTTTTTGTATCAAGAAACTTGGATCGGTCTCTGAGTGGTATCGAACGCGCAGGTGTACTGTCTGTGTTCGCAATGAAGCATTGCTCACAGTGCCACCTGTTGCTGTGCGCCCGGTACTCGCAGTGTGCAGAATTTATTTGTTTCTTGTATTTGAGAGGATTCATTTAAAGCAAAGAGTTTGTTTAGTTTATTTATTTAGAGTTCGTTTTATTTGAAAAGGTTTCTGTGAGTGTGGTACAGATTTATCTATACGTAATTGACTAAATTGTGGACTAAGTTTGCAATCGTTTTGTGGAAGGAACGTGTATATTAACTTGGATATACAAAACTAATCCAACAGAGATAGCAAGCCAGGCTCATTCGCGCTGCACTGTCTATATTTGAAATTAACTTTTAAACTTTTCAGTGACGATTATACTCGTTATAATAATAATCGATGTTTGTTTGTTTGTGTGCTTATTTTCTTAAAAAAACGTTGCCCCGCAATAGGAATTTCTCCTGCGTTTACAAACATATAAACTCACACACACAAACAGCCAGACCCGGAACAACTATCTGTAAACAAATATTTGTCCCGTGCGGGAATCGAACCCGCGACACGCAGCGTAGCAGTCGATCGCTCAACCACTGCGCCCACCGTGTCGTTAAAAATACCTAAACTCAAAGCACGAAGTCACGATAAATACTTTGTGGCTAAAACAACGATTTGCTTGGGAAGTTTAAGTTCTGTTTTCAAAAGTTGACCAACGAAACGTAAGTTTATTACAAATCTAATGACGTATCATGAATTCATGAGTCATGACTGTATTGTATAAAATCTCAGTCCCTGAAAAACACGTCGAAAACCTCTTTATAGCACAATTTATACAATACATTAACAAACATTTCTCTGTAGCTAACTGATACAAATTCGTTCAAGTTCAGCATTTTATAAACTCGCCGGGTGGCGCGATGGTTCGATGGCGCGTTTGGCCGGGCGATATTTCGTACAATTTATTTTTATTTGGCGGCAGAATTGTCTCGGCGCGAATGGCACGGGCGGCTCTCTGCTAATTGGCGCGCTCGGCGAAATAGTGATGTGAACACTTTCTTTATAAGTTGGGTTTTGTTGATTACCTACTAAAAAAATATGGTATTTACCTACCAATTATTTCGGTTTATTAACCTTCGGTGTACAAGGTGAAAAAATCTCCTCACCCATACAACGTGGGGTTAAATTAACCCCAGAATCATCGGTATTTCCTATGAAAGTTTATCAAGCTAAACAAGTTTTACTGTTTTATTTTGTTAAGGACATTACTTAACTAATGAATTAAATACAAAAATGTATCAAATGAAACATATATTATAAAAAGAAATAAAATCACAGAACCTTTTCGTGATATCAACAACACATGCATTATGTCACAATAAAAAATAACAAAAATATTTCTTAAATAGAAAATGCTTTTTTTGTTTATTTATTAATACTAGACATATTTGGCTTTATAAAGATAATCACAGTATTAGATAAAGTGCGGTGTGCATCTCAAGGTGCGTCCAAATGGAAGTCCAGCTCAGCATGTTTCAGGAAAATATACCTGACGCTGATATTCTGCTGAATCCCTGGAGGAGTTCATGGTGTGTCATCTAAACATGGTCGAAAGTTTATTTCGGCATCTTCCACATCCGTATTACTTTGAACTTCAGAAGTCTCGCTGATATGAAGAAAACTCTTATCGGCTGACGAAGTCTCAGTATCTTTCAAAAAGGTAGCCACAATAAGATCATCCTGCAGGTTGTAAGACACATTCACTATCTGTACCTATAATGAAAACAAAAAAGTATTTAAAAATCACTTATAACAAAACAAATACAAAACAACACAGAAGGAAGCACATACCTTTTTTACGACGTCCCGTACAGCGTGGGGTTAAAAACACCCAGGAACCACTTTGTGCGCTTGCACACATGACGCTAGTGCATTCAGTACTGACCCGACGCTATGAAAAGACGCGGAAATGTTTAAACTCCAGCTACTATGAAAATAAACTTATTTAGTTGCGTTTTAATATAAATTTAACGCATTTGAAAGGTGTTGGGGTTAAAAAAACCCCACCTCGTATGCCGAAGGTTAAGATTACAAAAGAAACTTACATAATCATGATTATGTAAGTAAGTTCTTAGAACATTTTGAGATATCACTTATCTTTTACCTGCGTCATGCGTGTGATCTTGATACTTAGGTGGGTATTTCTAACTAAAGAGTAGGAAAGTACTTTTAACTTTAGGTATCCACAATAAAGTGCCCTACTCACTGCGGTTCCCTGTATAATTGCCGTGGTTTTTCTCCATTACATTCCGACTTCCAACGTTATTATGAATGATGTCTTGCTACTCATGAAATGATCTCGATAGTGTCGAAAAGTTGCGTCACTAATATTCAGTAATTTCATTTGCACATCATAGCGTGAATAATTTACGCCCTTTACTTCGGGATACTTTAGTTAGACCGACACTGTGAATGGTTTATGGTATGGTCTGTATTACGAAGCTTTTAGTCTGATCCTATCCCGTCTAGTAGACTATGCAGTATTTAGTCAAACCTAAATCGACTTGATGCCTTTAAAAACTTCAAATTGAAATTGCCTCTAACGCATCCCGACGAAAAAACTCAAGTGTTGTCATAAAAATCTAAAAACTTACTCGCCTAACAAAAATCATCACAAAAATATGTCGATTATCCGCAAAAAATATAGCCCAACACTAGCTGTCGCGGCTGGCGCGCCTCGCCGTGTAATTGCCGTGCCCATTAGTCCTGCCCGGGGCCACTTCCAGAGACCGCCGGGATAAGGATCTCTGATGATACCGCTGTTTCGTCGCGCGAGCCTCCTAACGCGGCCGTTATGTTTTTTCGCCACAAATAAATTTTAAAGTTGTTTTTTTTTTTTCAGTCAATGTTATCGGTACATGCTACAGGAGCAATAGTTTTAGGAGTCAAAAAAATATTGTTTTTGGTATTTATTAATATGCAGTTATTACCATAAAATATAGCTATTTTGTAGATCTGACGTAACTCAATATTGATGTCGAGTATATCAGATGTACAAAAAGCCACCTACCTACTGCATTACACCGCGCCGCACAAATAAATATTTACACATAAATATTCGTCACAAACGAGGTCCGAGGATGCAACACTGAACACGCTATTTATTTAGCGAAGTTGGAATCCGCAAACATAGTGCGACGCTTTGCAACGGATCCCGTAATTACCGGCAGTCCTGGGGCCCGCCGTCCGGCTAATTACAGCGGTCCCGGGCGCTCGGGACGGGCTAATTACGGCCGACCTGCGATCGCGGGACTAATTGCCCTCCGCGGGTAATTTATGAAACGAATTCACATTGGATGAACCACGGAATAATGTGGGATAAGCAGCCCTGTTTTGTCATAGCGGTCATCCAGCGTAGTGGTGATACATTTTTTTTTAAGTTTTATTATTTCTCAACTTTTTTATTAACTATTTATATTATTGAGATTGTCATGCTCAGCTACATTATTTGCATACTATAACGATAATTTCGATAGTTGTGTTTATTCTAAGAGAAACTAAAATATAAGAAATTGGCGGGAACTTTGTAGCGCCATCTGCAGTACAGTTCGTACATAAATATCAACCTTCATAAACAGGCTTACAACGCCATCTAACGGCGAGTAGCAACATTTTTACGTATCTTGCTGTTCAGACAATATCTAATAGATGGCGCAAATTTAAAATTTAATAAATTGTTCCAAATTATCAATGATGTAAACGATTTTCATGTTTTTGGTTTCAGAATGCGCCAAATCAAGATCCAGTCTATAGAAAAGTGGCCGTGGTAGAAAATTTCTTCGATATCATCTATACCGTGCATGTGGAACTAGAAGGAAGACCTGGAAAACATGCAGGACAGAAACGAACTTATAGAACAGTGAGCATTATTTTATTTTATTAGTCATGAAAAGTTTACAAAATTGTGGTACTCAGTAAGTTTACAGACTATGCCTTCTTCGATAACTATATTTAAAAAGGTAATATTTTCAGTCAGCGCCACCTAGACTCAAACAGTCGAACCATTTAAGAGCAGTGCGAGCTCAGAAGTGTTCAGAACCAAGTTTCTTCTTTAGCTATTGTCCATGCCCGATAGATGGCGCTGGGTACTAGTTGATGTAAATTGTGTTGACTATAAAGTATGAAACGATATGTTTTATTAAACCCAAGCTAGTGTTATCCTTCCGGCACAGTTAGTTTTTTTTTTATGAACATTTGTAAACTACTTATTACAATCGTATCAATAGCAAATGTATAGTGATCTCATGGTGTTGTCCGTTTTGTTATCTTACGGATTAAATAAACTTAGTATTTTATTGATGACGATAAATAAAATGATGCAGGGAGTAAAATATTATGGAACTACACACTACACAGTATTTTAGTAAAAAAATATTATGTACGTATTCTTGGATTACATTTAAAAAAAAAAACATGATTTTTAAGGATAAAGTTTACTAGTGATAACCTTAATGGTGTAGTGTCTATACAACTCTTGGGACTCTGGGTAGCCGGCTGATTCAGCAACAGAATAAAAATTACATGGGTAAACTTACACAACAAAAGATATCTATCTTTTGTTTTTAACTGATATTGCAAAAAGTAGATCAACAAGCCAGGTAGGTACCTAGTACCTATATTCTAATGTACTTAGCACCCAAAAACTAAACAAGACCAACCGTTTGAGAAACTAACGTTCATTTGTTTCGTACCAAACACGCAACAAATCCACCCTTAATTTTATCACTGGAACACAAAACATCACAAAAGAATATATTCTCTCCTTTCCCTTAATCACGGATGTTTTCGCCAACAGATTACCGAGACGTACGCGTTCCTGCCGCGGGAGGCCGTCACGCGCTTCCTCACCGGATGCGCCGAGTGCGCCCGGCGCCCGCGCAGTGCATCCCCCCCGCCCCTCCCGACACCATCTCCTTCACCCACCAGACACCCCACTTACCTCCCCTTCCTACCCCACTGCGCGCCTGATTACACGCGCAACTGGGAATCTGAGATAGACGCCGCACATTCTAATTACTATGAACCGAAATTCGAGTACACGGAACTTCAGCCAGTGAAGAAAATTGAAAGCCCCAAAACTGCTGAGGTTGAAGATCCTGAACCAACGTACATTGAGCTCACATCGAAGAAACTTAACGGCTTCGACGCTACTCCACTTTTAAATAGAACTTCACCCGTAGAACCTGCGTTTCAGGAAGAAGAACCGGTTAGAACAGACCCAGAGATAGACAAAGATGACAATAGTCTAATAGACGTTGAGGACGTCATACCTGACAGTCCAGTACCTTCAAGATCACAGAAAGATGATGATACCAGGCAGTCAGAAGGTGAAAGTACCACGGTGGCAGAAAGTAGAAAAGCCAACGATAAGACTGAACCGAAGAAAGAGAAGAAGTATAATCCACTTGATGTAGCAAATTTAACGTCGAAAGATCCTCCGAAATCAAGGTCTCCTCCCAGAAAGAAATTATTGCCTTCGAGCATTGAATATTCCACAAATTCTTTTGGGACTGGGAGAATTCCAAAACCTTGGAGACCAGATGGCGGGGCGTATTATGATGGAGAAGAGATGGACTACAACGTGCCTATAACGACGGCGTATCTGAAGCATATGAGGAGTATGACGTACCAGGACCGCAGAGATTCAGAGAACAAGGTGAGTCAAGATAGATCTTGTAGTTAGCAATTATTGTGATTTTTCTACAGCATCATTTGATTTAAAGGCGTTCTTTTGACATCTGTCAAAGTAGCGAGTATGCAACAGTAGGGTTCCTAAACTGATCTAAATTCCTCATTCTCGTATACAAAGTATTAAAACCACACTGAAACCTGATAAAATAATTTTGTCTAAACAAAATGTAAAATAAACATATGATTTTGCGGGCCGGGCCGCGTTTAACCCTAGCTTTAAACTTCTGCTAACAAACTGGTAAAGCTGCGGCGGTCGGTCGGACCCGCAAACCTTTGTGTGGGATCCTTTCTAACCCTTGTTATGATTTTGAAGACTGCTATCCGACATTCAAGTAAAAATTATTGTAGTATTTTATTTAAGCGTTTCTGTTAACGTGGTAGTTAATAGGATGTTTGGTATTGGTAGGGTTTTTTAGTTGTTATTATATTTTATTCATGACGTTTTTCTTCAATAATATTGATGGTAGAAGAAAATGTGTGTAGTAATAGTAAATAATCGTTTTAAGTTAATTAAAGATATGTAACTTTGTTGTATAGTTTTGTTTCAAATAACAATATTTTACAGTCGGAAATCCGATTTGTATTTCAACTATTAGGATTTTTATATTATCTTCGTTGTAAAAAAACATACGTGCTTTATGCAAATGGGGACTTTGATATCCTAGCAGAATATTTTTAAAACAGCTCTTTTGTAGATATTGAGTTAATCAGGCATACAAAAGTAATGTGCTCGCTCATGTAACGCAAGGAGACCCGGACTTTTGGTAGGCTTACATGGAGACATGGGTCCAACATCCAGAGTCCTTTAGAGAATTCAATGTTACCTTTCTAGTTACTTTAATATTATTTTGTGGGTTTGTGGGATATAATATAATTCGGCCTATTTTTATACAAAAAAAATAAACTTTTTTTAGCAAAATCATACTTCAAAGCACCAGGCACTCAGAATTTATAGGCGTCAGCGCGTACCTGACGCAACCCTGTAATGCTCGCGGCGTCCCACACGACCCGCGATTGATTCAGACGAATGTCCCTCACAAAGGACCACGGGGCGTCACGCTATAATCGGGCGCCGCATCTTTTCTAACTCATTTTTCTCGCTTGGGGCGCGGGCGAGGGTGGTGGGTGGAAGGCACGAGGTTTCATCAGCCTGAGGGGGCGTCACGGTATTAGACAAGACACAAAAACGATGCCCGACGGAGAAGTGGGCTAGTAAGTTTTCTGATGACGGTTATATCTACTATCGCTGCTATGTAATAGGTTTTCCAGTGTGAAAATTATGTTACACGCTTGGGAGATTCTTGTTTGACTTAGTATTTGTTTTGTGTGTTCTAGAAATATATACATATTTGTGTAGTCTCCTTTTTGTTTTTTGAGAAATATAGTAGAAATGTATACACGTAATGTTTAATTATAAGATACGGTATTGTTTGTATATTTTGATTGAGCATTTTTTTAGGGAGATAAAAAGGGGTATGACCGTCCGTTAGGTAATGTTAAATGACCCATTACTACACAAATGAACTTCACAAAAAAATACTTGTACCAAAAAGCCCGGCATTAATTGCAATAAACGCCAAACGCTTGTAATATGATGGGACCTAACGTAGAAAATATCCTACTAACAAAAAGTTTATGTTAGACCTTTTTCGTGTGGGGCCTCCCGAAGGGTCAGTCGAGCCCGTCCATAAGAGGGTATCGTCCCTTCGACCTCCCAAAAGTGCCTTATCCCCCCCTCGGCCCCCGCATCGCACTGCGACTTGTAAGATTGATTGGGGCTCCTTCAGTCCATTGCCAACCACCCTTGTGGGATATTCGACCCTCCCCCCCTTTTTCTCGGGTACTTGCGCCCGGGATATAGATTAGATGGAACCGTTCTGTTTTAGATGGAGGCCTTCTTAAGGTATTAGGGTGTTTTAGCGATTTTTTTTGGAGATGTCTTTGTGTCTATACATTGTAAATGTAACGATTGGTAGGTTTCTTAAATTGTCATTGTAAAAACCAATATTTTCAAGTCAAACTAATCCATCGTTAATAGATAAATAAATACCGTAGAGTATTTGCAAAAAATAAGTAAGTAAATATAAGTTATCAACGATGAATAAAACATATTTGCGAGTTTGAAAACTTTATTTATCGAATTTAAATTAGCTCCTAGAAAGAAACTTCGCCATATTTAGATAACATACAATGTAAAGTGAGTTATAGAAAAGGTTACAAGAGAAAAGCGCAAGAAATTAGAAAAAAGAATAGAATAAAAATACTTAAAAAAAACCAAAACCATTCAACTGCATTCCGTATTTCTGTACAGTCAAAGTTAATTTAACATAACTATTTTCTAAATCTAAATGTAAAAAACTAAATGCATAAAATGTGTAGGTACTCACAAAAATATAAAATAGTAAAAAGTAGAAGTCCAAGGTATTAAGTTGTCTCCAAATTGCTGTTATATGGAAACGTAGAAGGCTGGTAGCCACAATGAATGGCGTTTATCCAACGACAATCGACTCCTCTGGTCATGCGAGGCCATTAGAATAGAATAGCATTTATTTGCAAATATGGGTAATACATAAGTAGATGGGTAGGTATGGGTAAGTAGTAGGTATACATCATAGTTCGGCCATATTTCACCATTCGGCATGCAAACATTTTCATTAAGTATACAAAATTGTTAAAATTTAAATTCTCACTAAAACATTAAATTAATTATTACATTCAATAAATAAAATTATTAAAATTCATATTGTCATTAAAACATTAACTTAATTATAATTATAACAATATACCTACATTAAATGAAGTGGTTAAAAATTTAAATTGTCATTAACAGTATAATTATATAAGAATAAAAATCGTGGTCGAACATAAATAAACAAACAAACATTAAAATTCTAGGTCATAAATAATATGTAACGGAGTGTTAAAATAGCAAATCAATACTTAATTAATTAAACACACAGGTCTTCAGAAAGTTTTGTCCGTTAAAAACTCAGTTAGTACGTTTTATCTATTAATAATTTTCGAAGTCTACTTTTGAATTGGACCGTTTTTAAATCTTTCCAAGCACTTGACAATTTATTATAAACAATTGGGGCCCATGTAAAAATACTTTTGTGCATCATAGTTGCCATTCTCAATTACATAGTTAGATAATTCACAAAAACCCTCAACACTAAGTTCTGCCACAACTCTGATATCTATGGCTAATACAAACTATTTCACGTCTAGTGGGAATAAAAAGTCCCATTATTTCTACTATTTTGAACTGTTTAGTAGAACTAGTGGGAACAATCCAAAGTTTCTCCCATTTTTCGAAGTTTTAGAATTTTTAGTATTTTTTAGGGTATTTTAATAAGTATTTAAAAAAAACTATTCGCTTCACTATTCATAAGACAGATTAAGTTTCACTTAGCAAATAGTATAATTTTTTTATTTTTATTTAAAATGTGGATAGCTACACATGACGCCTTTTTCTTGTTTTATAATGATACTTACATATTAACAAATTAGTGTTTATTTTTTTAAATGAAATAAATAAGCAATTTCGCATATCGTATTAGTTTGACGCAATTAATTTAATTATTGTGGCTCACAAAGTCTGGCTTGGTTGTTTTGGCAGGGTTATGTTCAAATAATGTCTCATCCAGCGTCCAAACACGCATCCACCCTCTTTTTTCTCAGCGGGCGCTGTTAATAACACAACAGGCTATTTTATTCGTTCACCGCCACTTGCGGCCGTGTGACTGCTTTGATGTCAGAGATTAGAACTTTGTTTAGCTATGCCCATGTTATTGTGGCAAATCTGTATGTTTGATATGTGTAACGTGTTTTGAATGTTAGATTTTCGGGTGGATTAATGGGGAAAGTTGCAAATGATGTAGACTAGTGTTACTTTTGTTCATGGTATTTAGTTACATTTTCAAAAGTAAACACAGTAGGCAGGATAAGTATACAGTGTTACTATTCATATCAGTTTATGATTCTAGCTCGAGCTTGGACTTGGCAAAAGTCGTACAGGTCGATTGGTCAAAGGTTAAGCTACGCTTGCCGGGGTCGGTCTGTGAATGGGTAACCATCCATTTCATGCCGAGTTCCCTCCGTGCTTCGGAAAGCACGTAAAGCCGTTGGTCCTGGCTGTCATTCATAGATCTTTAACAGTCGTTATAGGTAGTCAGAAGCCAGAAAGTCTCACAACCATCTTACCAACGGGTATCGTGTTACTGAGTTACTGGGTTGTGGAGGTCAGATAGGCAGTCGCTCCATGTAAAACACTGGTATTCAGCTGCGTCCGGTTAGACTGGAAGCCGACCCCAACATAGTTGGGAAAATGCTTGGCAGATGATGATCAGGTTATGATTCTAGAACACCCCAACGATGAAAATTGTTTATCTGTTAACAAAAAAATATCATCTGTACCATAAAAAGTGCTGATTTAATTTCGACTACAGGGACTAGAATTCGGGCTTCATGATGGTTTGCTTGGATGTAGGTACTGCTCGTTCATGTTTCCTCATGTGGCTGGTATATCCAACTTAGGCTGAGAAACTTCGAGCCAAAGTGGACATGTTAGGACACCATTGATCAAATTATAAAAAAGAATAGCTTTATGTAGTTTAGCTTGAAAAAAGTGCATAACTCTATGGACCTGTGTTTTTTTAAATAACTAAATAACAGTAAAGATATCTAATCTTTACTGTGACTAAATCGTTCACGCCGGAGGTCTATTCATGTACTTTTCTGGTAAAAGTTTGTGTCAAGGATCTGTGGAATATCTCGGCAATGCTCATATTCATTGGCAAATACATCATTATTGCAACGAAACGACATGAATCGTTGGGTTCCACAAATTAATTAAATCATCAAGATTTTCAACCCTAAATTACTTCAAACATCCCTTTAAGAAGGACACTTATTTTATCTTCATTATTTAAAAAATAAAGCATTGCATCTCACTAGGAACACCTCTGCTGTATCGTGGATGGGTTTACAAACATAAGAACTCACATACACAAAAAGCACAAACTACAAAAAATTTTGCGTGTCAAATCTTATAATTAATTATTTACTAAATATACTTTTTAATTCACAGCCGTCTTTTTACCCTTCAAGAACACCATGGTACAGCAAAGTTCAGTTATATTTATAGCTAAAGATAGCCCAGGGCAATATTTGCGTCTAAATTGTTAATTTACTTTAGCTTCTGTAGAGCAACAATTTACTTCAATCCTGTTATATTTTGATTTTAATACAAGTTATTGTACGTGGCTTCGCTTATGTAACTTGTTTCGTAGATCGATAACTTTTACTTAGAAGAGAGAGAGAGAGATGGAATATTTCAGGGTGTTTATGTAGAAACTGCTTATTTGTCATGGATACCTACTTATTTACCTGAAACTAATTATTTACGTGTACCTACGTGTGTTTTATTTGGTAAAAATTTCAGAATGGTAACACAAGGGAAGATGCCGTTTTTACCGCTAAAAGCTTTTTTGGTAGATTTTTGTTTTTATTACCTGTGTTGTCCCACTGTTGGGCAAAGGTCACCTCCATATAGCCTTCCACTCTTCTCTATGTGTTGCCCTCACCGGCCAATCTCTTATAAACGCCACTAAATTGTCAGTAAGTTTTGATAGATTATCTCTCAGATTATCCTGTGTAAATTTTAAATCAGTTAACAATTAAATACAAATATCCATCGAATTTCATATTAATAGCAATCATTATTAACTTCGCTTAAACAATACATTCGCAATTACATTCTAAACTGATGCATAATCGCATTGACGCTATTTTAATTGCTTTCAAAACTCCTCAAGATAGCAATTACGAACTTATTCAAAAGCAATTCATCTAAAACTGAATTTATGTGCGAATGCGCGTGCATCGCGACCTTGAGCAGTGACATAATTAAGTTTTGGTCCCCCAGCGATCGATTCTGCGTTTCATTAACATGAGGGTCCGCTAGACACCCGACGGCATCTGTAGGGTTGCTTTTATTAAACTAGAATGACGTAAAAACCAAACGCGTGCAACACATTTTAATATTTGCCAATGTGTAAATATAGTTTATATTTGTTTGATTCTAGTTCTTACTTTTGCGATTTTATTCTGTAATGTTTGGTTTTGTACGCGTGCTATGGTAAGCACTGAGATTGTGACGCGTGTTAGTTAGTAGGTCAGTCAGGCAAGCCATACTTAATGTTTACGAGCAAAACATATAAACGTAGTAAAAGAAAAAAACATAAGCACTACATTTCTTTTTATACAGCTAGGTAAGTACAGCTGCAGTAGGTAAGTAAAAAGCTGGATTTACTGTTATTCTGGCAGCACGTTTAAATCAACCAAGTTGAATTTACCCTCGCACCGTGCCAAGTCGGGTTGAAGAGCTAGTCGCAAATAAACGCGAGCTAAAGCCCTTGCGCCACGGGGGCGGGTGCCAGCCAACTGGCAACCACCCCGTTGTCATTTACCCTACTTACCGTAGCTACCAGGCGAGCATAACACCAGCGGAGAATTTTAACGGAATTAGTCGCGAGGCTGCTTGCCGCCTGCAGGGCGCCGTAGTAAATTCACACATGTACCTAGTAAGGCGAAGGGTAGGAGTTCCACCCACCTCCACGCCTAGTTTTAGCGCCTAGTAACTCGCAGGCACGAGGTGTCTACACGCAATGCCGCAAAAACATTAACTGAAGGAAAATAATTTTTAACTCTGTTTATTAACCTACATAGCGGGTACAGATTGACAGACTGTCTTGTTATTATGTTCTAGCTTTAGCTTTCCTGAAAAAACATTTCGCTCGTTCTTCCTTGCTTGATTTTTCGTTGAAAAACGCTGCGCAGTGTTAAGCGCTACGGATTTTTGTAGAAAGGATTTTCAGTAGTGTAATTTAACCATTTTTGTGAAATAGACTTGCTAAACGTTCTTCTCTCAGGCTAAACCTTCATACACTACACTGCTAATTTAGTCACAGCGTCTAAATTAGTAACAAGGGGGAAAATTCTATGAACATTTTTCGAAAATTACGCATAAAAAAGGGGCGAAAATTAGACTTACATACCGAGGGGTTAACATTTTTGCCACTACGGTGAAAAGGGAACTTATAAATCAATGTCAATTTATGCAATAAAAAATGTAAAGCATTTATCATTTTCAAATTTATCCACGTTTTGAGTTTTCTTCCAGAAAATAGACAGGTGTAACCCAAAAGCATTTTAGGTATATTAACAACTGTATATAAACTTCAAGCACGTAATCTTCAACGTATATCATCTATTTATGATTATACTTAAAGCAAGTCTGTCTTGTATTTAATAAGTAAACTTAATTCAATGTATTTTATTTACTACAAAATCTCTTGACGTATTATGAGTGGTTTTTACTAGATCATGTACCTACTAGGGTAACATGAAGACGTAAGTAAATATAACTTTGTTTTTTTTTACTTAATGTAAATAATTCCCAAAATCAATGCAGAGGATCGCAGTCGCAATCCATTTTATTTATTTAGGAAACGGGTGAACTAAAAAAACCAGGCTTGCATAAGTTATCTGGAAGTCCCAATAAATGTTTAAGGGGTGCGTAAATCATTACTAAACCCGCTACCCGGGATAGGCAAAGGACGCGTCCGCGAGGGTCGAAGTAATGGATGAGGTAGTTTTTAGGAACGTATAGTTATGTAAAGTGAAAAAACAAGTTAGTTAGTTGAGAAAATATAGTGAACATAGTTAAGGTAAGGTAGGTAAGGTTACATAGGTAATATAGCAAAGCTAATCAACATATTTAGTTGTGCCTTTTTAGAAGGACACCTCTGTTGAGCCCATTGGTTTTTGTGGGTTTAAAATACAGGCTGACTTTTTTGTAGGGTAAGTACCGCTAATTATTTTTACACTTCAAAGTTGGTCCCATAGTAAAAGTTGTTCGTTTTCACGAGTAATTTCTCCTGCTGAAAGTTATGCATTGAATTAAAGTTACCCTGTAAACATGAGAACAAACAGTATGTAACAAAACCGGGGTTATTTGTAGAACCTGGAGAACCTTTACTATTTCTGGCGCAACTAGGGCGACTACTTACAAACCTTTTGCTGTTGTTTTAATTACTTTTCTATTCAAGAAACTAAATCAAAGTTTGTATACAAAGAACACGACAAACCAAGTATCAAATTATTGCCAAATAAAAACAGGCATTATATTATTAGGTACATTATCTAAGTAATATGTAGTTATAATTTATAACCTCCTGGACTCCGCCTGTGTCGAGCCCAGGGCATCGTCACCCCCGGGAGCCCTTGCGACGCAAAACCCTATGTACCCTACTACCTATCTATCTGCACTGACAGCTTCTCCCTTTTTGTGCTATACACATTATCTTCGTGTATTTTATGATTGCCTGGTATTCAGGGTACTTAGATGGAGATATAATAATTATCTATAAAACTATCGAAATGCTAGAAGCATTGATATTTTCGTCAATTAATGAATCTATTTTTTCCCGAATTATCTGTGCAGTTGATCGGAATCATTGCGGATATACCTAATAAGTGTCTGATAAAACAGTACAGAAAAGTCGTCATTTAAGTATTTAAATCATTCTCAGAGATATCTAAGTTACCTTTTACTTGCCTTAATAACTGTGCCTATAAATTATCAAAAATATTAATTACTAGCTTTTGCTTCCGACGTTAACCGCGTGGAAGTAAAGTATACCAAATAATGATAAAACAGCGTATGGCATTAAGCAATAGTATAGCTTTCTATATCAGTGAAATATTTTTTTGTAAACCTGTACTTCCAGTACTTACGTCCCATTTACACACACGATGCAATATAGTTGCCTGTTCAATGCAATAAGTTGAAGCAACAATGAAAGATCATGTAAATACGGTATATACATGTATATACATCTATTACATATATTATAACAAAGAACAAAAGAATCATGGCAGGATTTGTATAAAAAAATAAAGATGTTTAGAGAAGTTGAAATTCTAATTCTTACATTCTTGGGTAGCTAAAGATTATCTTCAGGCATTTACAATATTTTTAAAACCCCGCAAAAAAAAGTGAATAGTTTAATGAAAGCTTATTATTTCAGAACGAATCGGCGACTGACAGTAACAGTGACACTGACAACCGCCGTTTCGCATTTCTTACATTGAGATTGTATCGTTTTATGGGAAATAATATCACAAAAAATGATTATTTTTTCCACACACTTGTCACATCACTTGTCTGCCAATTTTATAAATCCGTTAACGTCGCTTGTGCTAAAAACGGCTAAAAACGGAACCCTTATAGATTCGTCATATCTATCTGTCTGTCCGTCCGTATGTCACAGCCACTTTTTTTCCGAAACTATAAGAACTATACTGTTGAAACTTAGTAAGTAGATGTATTCTGTGAACCGCATTAAGATTTTTACACAAAAATAGAAAAAAAAACAATAAATTTTGGGGGTTCCCCATACTTAGAACTGAAACTCAAAAATTGTTTTTCATCAAACCCATACTTGTGAGGTATCTATGGATAGGTCTTCAAAAATTATATTGAGGTTTCTAATATCATTTTTTTCTAAACTAAATAGTTTGCGCGAGAGACACTTCCAAAGTGGTAAAATGTGACTTGAAACTGTAACTTCTAAAATAAAAGAATGATAACACTAAAAAAAATATATGATGTACATTACCATGTAAACTTTCACCGAAAATTGGTTTGACCGAGATCTAGTAAGTAGTTTTTTTAATACATCATAAATCGTAAACCGCAATTTACCTTTCATTCAATCATAACTTTATATTATGTTACTTGCTGCTACGGAACCCTCCATGGGCGAGTCCGACTCGCACTTGGCCGCTTTTTAGGGTTCCGTACCTCAAAAGGAAAAAACGGAACCCTTATACTCGTAGGATCACTTTGTTGTCCGTCTGTCTGTCTGTCAAGACTCTTTATCTCGGGAACACGTAGAGGTATCGAGGTGAAATTAAAACCACATACTGGTCTACGGTCCCTTGAAGCTATGAAAAAATCAAACATCTAAGTTAACGTGAAAAAAAGATACGGCCGTTTATGTCGCAAAAAACGTACTGTATTTCGACACTCTCAAGGGAATCAAAATTAATGGGGTACTTTACGTTGACCTAGAACTATGAAATTTGGCAAGTAATATCGTCTAGTACTATTAATACAGGGAAAAGTCTGAAAACTATACATTGTAATTAAATCATAAAAAAAAAAATTCTTTTTTTTAACGAGCTTTTGTCTGCAATTTGGTCCGTGTGAATGTCGGAAATCGCGGGTGCAGACGAAGGCCCGGATTAAAAAGCACCCTAGATGCTTTTCCAGGGTTCAAGCTATTTTCATACCTTCATCAAAATCGGTTCAGCCGTTTCATCGTGGAAGCGTAACAGACAGAGTTACTTTCTCATCTATACTAATATTATAAAGCTGAAGAGTTTCTTTGTTTGGTTGAACGCGCTAATCTCAGGATCTACTGGTTCGAATCGAATTTTTTTTGTTGTGTTGGATAGTCCATTTATCGAGGAAGGGTATAGGCCCGGCCTATTGCGAAGCCGGATTGGGTCGCTAGTTTATAATATTAGTATGGAAGTATGGATATAAATTATGTACCTACAAATTTGTACGGAACCCTCGGTGAGCGAGTCTGACTCGCTCTGATTTTTTTATGAACACAAAATGGGCGTCGAGGTGAAACGAAAAAGTGTTATTTTCATTTCGTTATATTTTAATTAAGCGGGGGTTTAAAAATATGCTAAGTATATCAATCAACTCCTGGTCATGTATTCTTCACATTGAAAATTTTTTAAACGCTCTAATTTTTTTTTCTTATTTATGAATGTATGGATCTCGCCATGAATCTTTGCGTCTTTATAATACTAGTATTAACTAGCGACCTGCCCCGGCTTCTCACACGTGCAATGTAGATCAAACTATACGTATAAACCTCCTCTTGAATCACTCTATCTATTGATGAAAACTGCATTAAAATCCATTGCATCCACTTTAAAAGATCTAAGCGTGCAGAAAGCGGAAGCGACTTTCTTTTATACCATGTAATTGTAAAGATATACTTACAAAATGTTTACGATATACGCCGGCGACCTTGAGCGACTAGAGAATCGTATGCGCTGCGTCCAAAACTCCCAAAGTTTAGTCGATAAAAGATAGTATTCTTTAACCCAAAAAAAAGGCGTATACTAAAAGATAGATAATAAAATTGTCTGTCAGATAGTAAAAGTTTCGTTTAAATATTCCTGGTAGATTTTGTGTGATTATCAATGTTTTGTCCGCGTCAGACACAACTTCACGATTTAATTAAACTATTTAATATGAACTTAATCAAAAATATTCACATACTGAGAATGTTCTAGTTTAACATATATTTTTTTCAAATCTTTACACTACACATTTGGACGTGATTGTCAGTTTAAAATCTGCAAAAGTCGCTTGTTAGCGCCTTAATAACCAAACTGTTACCACATCACATCTTGGAAGTTCTTTGATACTTCACACTATCATCCATTGTTTACAGAATATCAATTTACATAACATTATACCTAGGCGAGCCATGCCGAGCACCTCAAATTCACATAATCGTTTGTTGTAACTTATTATAATATAAACCGCATACGACTCCTATTAGTTTTGGGCTCATAGAATATGTGGACAGAGATGGCGTGGAGTCAAGTTGATCCGTGACCGTGATTTTTTATTCTGTAATAGTTCGTGTAACATTTATTTGTCGCGTATAATAATAAAATATTTAGAAACTGTGTTAAGGGCGCGTATTCGATTTAGTGCAACTCAAAATCAAAACGATTGCTAGAACGGCGTAGCAGCATTGACACACACTAGTACAATACAATAGTCTATTTGTGTGCATCAGAAAAAAAAAATACGCACGAAATAAGCACGATTCATTGAAATTGATCGACAAAAGACAGCGCGCGATGTTTTACAGTGCTTTTTAAAATAATGGTCTAAATTAAATGAGTTCGTATAACGGACTGATTCTGTATATTAAACATAACCTTTATTTTCATAAAATAAATATATCAGTTATGTTTTTATTCAAATAATGGTGAAAAAAATTGTTAAAGTGAACCGATTTTGTACTTTTTCAACATTGTTTTTAACACATAATAGTAATATTTTCGTAATTTTGGCTCTGTAATACACTTTAAGACTGTATATCCTGTTGGAAAAACGCATAAAACATTATATTTTGGCATACTGTAATGGTTGTATTCGTCCTGAAAGTTACTGACGTCTATTTTCGTAAAACGCTATGAAAGGATTGTCTTCGTTTAAAAAAACCATAATTAAAAATTATACTTTTACTCTGTAGCTCCCTAAATAAAGACTTCATATTTCTAAAACTGTCATTGTTTTTAAGTAGTCTGCTCACATCATTACGATATTACTCTGGGCAAAACGCGAAAACATGAAGTTTTCGTCACGAATCGAATACACGCTCTTAATGTAAAGAGTGTCTTCTCGATACAACGGATACCTACATTGTATAGTTGACTTGAGTGAAAGCATTTAGAATTTCGACAAATTCTGATGCCATTACTACAAGTTAGTTAGTTAGTTCTATTTTAAGTAATCAGCTTTTTTTGCAATATTCTCTTTTGAAAAGAACTTTTCTGACAAATTCTCTATTACCAAGAAATGTAATCAGTAAAACCTACTCTACAGATGCGCCACTATTAGATACTGCTAGCGGAGAAAGAAAAAGTTGATTATATTTTTTACTGGAATTTGTATTTTAGTGAGTGATATTAAATCGGTCAGCTCCATAGTTTCCTGTGTCCATCCCCTCAGTTTGATAGACGTGGCAGCAAAACTTTTTCTAGGGTCTCGGCCCCCCCCTTGGGCCGTGGGGGGCTTTCTATTAAATAATCATTTCGGACCCCGTCGCGTAGGTGCGCCGCTATTAACTCTGCGAATTAGTGCTCCTCATGTTTTATGAGAACCTGGTAGTAGTGGTAGTTATGATGGTCAAATTGCTGAACATCACGTTTGCTGGGCAGAACTTAAATGTGTATTGCAATGTATATTGTATGTAGGTATGTATATTTCTTAACTTTTAGTTTTAACAAGTAAATCAATAATATGACAAGGTACGCGTGATCCTCTTTCCTTTAAGTATCGATAAAAAATATCATAGTTACAGTAAGGTGGTCCTTCGAAAATATTGGCCTTTTGGTACGGATTACAAACTCCTTTCTTTTGATTCTGAACAATGTGACTGAGCATTAATTCTTTCATTAATATTAAGAGGTATGTTCCCAAAATAATTACGTCACAGGAGGGTAGTTTTTTTAGTTGGAACATTAGAAGAAGTATTCAGAAATCTTTCAATAGATTTTATCTAAAACCTTATCTGTAACAATGGCTACATTGTAACGTTAGATTCTGGGACTTTTTACTAAAAATAATCTTAAGTACGGAATCCAATCTACCTACTTCGAATACCGGGTAGGGTCGGGTACCTATCGAGTCATACGGGGTTCCGAATCCCCCTCGCCCCATGCCTCCTAGCCTCAGAAGGGAGTGGGAGGGACGAAACCTCTTAATTATTGTCACATATGAATTATTTTGATATTGACGCGTGTCTCGACCTCCTCGTTAGCGTCCCTTCGGGTTTCTTTTGAAATGGCGCGCTAGCTCTGCGAATGGTATGTTTGCCTGGTGGTCCTGGGAATTTGCCGTGATTTTTTATTCAAAAATCTCTTTAGTAAATGAGATCTAGACGTCAAAAGTTTGGTTCGGTTTTCTAAAGACAAAAATAAATACACTTATTATTTCACCAAGGTTTATTATACAGTCGCTTTCATTTAAAAAGTTTGGTAACCTCCATGACTTTTGTTTTATGAAGCGTTATACGCTTCATAATACAAAAGTGCCGGTAAAATACATACCATTAAAACAATTAGCGCGAACACATCCTGACAACATCAAAGCGATATTTTTCTCTTTGACAATTAAACTGATATAATAATAACAGGTTGCTAGTGTCAGGTAGAGTATTTTTATATCACAATAAGGTGGCTTCATATAAACAATAAGGCACGTCAGGCAAGTGTATTTGTCTCTTTTATAAAATTTCCGTGACAGAACTTCGCCCACTAGCACGCCAATAAATTGGAGTCTATCTTAATTGTATTCAAAAGTGGCTGTCGTGTCGCATCCACAATTAAGCCAAGCCTTGGTCCGCCAAAGTGCTACCACCTAATAGGAACTTTAATTTTCCAAATTCACCTGGCGTTTATGTAATTCACCCCATACATGCGCCCCCTGGCCGCGGGGTGTCTAATGTAGACCAAGGGGGGTACAGGCGACGCTCACGAAAAGGAAAAGGGTGGTTCTAGCAATTTTTTTCTGATTTTCTCCCCTCTCTTTTTGCCCGATAATACCCTAATGGTCGCTTGCTTCCTTTTCGCTGGATTTTTTTTCGTCGTCGAAGATCGAGACGTATTTTTTACTCGCTTGTAATTTCCTCGTTTCCCGCCGAAATGAAAAATAAACGGTCAGGACTTTTTTGTATTGATGCTTGATTTCTAAGATCGTGGGGTTTGCCGACGTCGCCGCCGTTGGTGCTTGAAGGTGCGTTGGTGATTGTAATTGTTTACTTCAGGATGATGCGTCAGTCTTGTGCGTGTAACTAGAATGTGTTTTTACTGTGGTAAAAAGCTACTGTACTGTCAAAACAGTGTAGCTAACTTGCTTTTGCCTGTGACTTCGTCCGGTTGAATGAAGGTTATCGCGGATGGAGACGAAGTCGCGAATTAAAAAGTAGCCTTCGTCCTTTCTTGGGGTGCTAGCTTGGTCTGTACCAAATTAATAGCAATATCGGTTCAGTATTTTACCCGTGAAAGCGTAACAAACAAATAAATAAATACACTAACTTTCTTTATAACATTTGTATGGATTCTGTGTGACTGATTCTCTTTTATTTAAAACTAAATAGTATTTAGTTTTATTTAAACTTTTACAACTAAATAGTATTTAGTTTTAAATAAACGAGAATACCTGCCTGCCCTGCTGTCTGTCCCTGTTAGTAGTACCTTTTTACTACTAACTTTCGTCACAACTTGTTGGGTAACGGCTATGGTTATTCTAAGCTGTATGTCTATTCTGTTACAATCTCCCTCGGTGAACACCTAGGCAGTGGCGTGCCTAGGAGTCAAAGTTAGGGCAAGCCCGACAGATGTCGGATTAATAGGTACCTACTCAGAGATATTTTATTTTTGTGCTTTCTTTTTATTGTCTTGCTTTATTGATTGCAAGCTTGGCTTATGGGCTTTAATGGAAGGCACACTACTGCACCTAGGTGAAGTGAGCTGTCATCCGTCTGTCTGCTTGCATCGGGACGAATGACAGCTCACTTCACCTATGTGTTCACCGAGGGAGATTGTAACATAATATCACTGCTGATGGTATCATTTACTAAAAGGCAAATCAAGAAAGAGCAAGTTTCCCTAACATGATATTTTTAGTTTTAGTTTAGTCTGTAAAACGTCGAAACGGTTACATTTACAATTCATGAAGTTCTAAATGAGTGAATAGAACGGGTCAACAGGTCCTACTGTACGGAACTTTAAGGTTTAATACTTCTAGCTCAAAATAGGTATTTAATTTTCCAATCACACATAATTCCTTTCACCAATTAAACCCAATGCCGGTCGTAGAAAGTATTTCTCAGAGAGTTTCACATGCGAGTACGAACACATTACTTTTATTTTGGCATCGATAAATTTTCGTACCGGGTACCACCCTGCATAATGCATGCAGCGAAAAAGTAGGGAAAATAGAGAAAAATCGGGGAAAAATTTCGCCCCCTCGTCGGGTTCCTTGGGCACCACCTACTAGGCAAGCAGGGGCGCGTAGGAGGTTACCGTCCGCCAAGATTAATACGGTACAGTACGACCGCCCGACGCCACAGCTTTCATTAAAAATACTGGGACTCTGATGGGTTAGCTGGCAGACTTGTGCCGACTATGTGCCACCCCGTGGCGCCGTCTGCGGTTTTGCTGAACGTGTACAACTGAAAATGAATTTCGAGATCTTTCTTTTTCATTGCAAAGTAGACGTAACACGAAAAAAAAATACTTAGAAAATTAGCTAACCAATCATTTCTAATTCTTTCATATTGCCCCAGTGGGCAGGGGAGACTTGTATTATGAATCGCATGACTGTAAAGTATGTTTTGCGTTTCTAACTTTCTTTTGTGTAGCTACGAGTCAGATGATTAGTTGATTATTGCTACGCGGCGCCGTAGCAAGCTCTACGGAGTTGAAAGGACTGCTACGGCGTAGTACGACTACGAGTTCATATTCGTAATCATTATTACGTCACCTTTTTATGGTTCAGTAAATTGGTAGTTACAATTTTAGATATCAATATAAAAGTAAATATATAGTAATAGATTTATGAAAATGTTTGTGGATAGTTTTTCTGACCGGATTCGTAAAATTATTTATTTGTTAATTAAAGATAGTCAAAGATTCGAAGATTAATGTTTCCAAGAAAACATTTTTGTACATACCACAACAGAAGTTGATTCTATCAATACTCGGTAAATAAATACATTTGGTAGAACAGCAGTGATATTATTTGTTATTTATTTATAACATACCCAAAAAAAAGCTAAAGTAAACACAGCAAGTCATTAGGATTCCATCAGTCACAAAAACTATGTCCAGTCGCCCCTCTTGCATGCTCCACCGTTATTATTTCTTAGCTCTGCACACCCTATGTCCCCCTAGTCGTGCTAAGTACTAAGCGGGCTGTTTGTAGGCAAAAAGTAGAACTACCCTCGCCCGTGAGGGGGAACCGCTCACGCTTTTAAACCTCAAGCGTCCAAGTGCGGGGAATATGAAATTTTCGAAATGATAAAGCCGGTAAATAATAACTAGTAGTACGGGCACGGCCGTCTAATGTACTGGCTGCAGAAAAATCTTGTGCTCAATGTGTTTTTTTTTACTTTGGGATTAATATGTTTTTTTCGTTCATTTTTGTTTTTAGAAGATGAAGGAGTTTATTTGGGAGGTGATGTTATAAGGATGATGATTTTAAGCGTTCTGGATTTTTACATGGAAATGACCGTAAATTAGTAAATGTGGAATGTGAGTATAGCAGTCATTGTGCCGATATAAAAGCCAATGGAATCATTTCCAAGAGCCTCGAAAAACATCTGAGGATTCTCTCGTTATTCCTGGACACGGCGCGTATAGTTAGGAGATTCCTCTCTCAGGAGCCCTGACCACCGGTAACTTATATCCTATTCCCGATATCGGTGGGCTACTATTTTTATATTTCTAAATGTTTTTATTTTATACCAATATTTAAAAATATAATATGATGTAGTAAACATAAAATAAATGATCTGTTTTTCTTCTTTTCTTGGGCCAAAGAATTAGCATTGCCATTCAACGTGGTAATGCTGCTAGCCTTTTGGGCACTTGTCCCATTGAGAGCGATGCGGACGAGTTTTTTGATGCCCTGTGAGCATTGTACATATTATGTGTTTATATTTATTTCTAAGCTTTGTATATAATAAGCCTAGTTATATTTAAAATAAATTAATGAGAATAATAATAAACCGTTATTTCAGACCATGTTCATAATAATTACAAGTAGGTAAGTATAGTTACAACATTTGAATACGAATAAACAATTTCATTTTCGATTTTATTTTAATAATTTATTTTTACTGCACTTGTAAGAAAAGATAAGAACAAAAGATAAATGATCACTGGTATTTACTTCTGTGTAAGTTTCAATAATTTGAGCTGAGTAGAAGAGCTGAAAGGTTAATTTTCATTGCTCTACTTGTTCGATGTACAAAAGGACCAACATTTTGTGATTTTTCATTCTCAGTTTTGATCCTTTTATACGACGTATGTACAACGTGATAGTAACTTAATATTAATGTAATAATCTTTTAAGGACTTTTTCTGCACTCAGTACCGGGGCAGCAGCGGGGTTCGTGTGTCTGCTTTCACATTTCCCACTCGCAACGTAAGGCGGGGTACCGTACACCCCCACCGCCCGCTGTGCTCCTGGTACCTACACCCTGCTTTTTATACCTTCCTGCCCGTCGAAAGTAATCAATTTGCGACTTAATTAATTAAGAAAAAAGCTTTGTCGGACGTTTAGTAACATCAAATGACTTGTGTTATTTTTCTTCTGTTTTTTGTTTATTAAATTATGCCTAGATCATTCCTGCCTGTTCTTTATGTACCGAAGCTATTATTAAGTTATTTTCAGAGTCCAATAAAACCGTTTTTAATTTGATCGGGAAAACTGATGAATCGAAAGTGGGTGAAGTGGCATCCGTTTGCGCGTGTACAAAAGAGAGTAGTGGGCGTTTAGATGTCTAGTTGAATTGTGTTCATTATGAGAGTTTTGTTTCAGTATTTTTTTCTAATAACTTTAGATGACTTTTTGACGACTTGAATTCCGTAAGAATATTCAATTAATAATGAACTTTTTTGGCACTTTAATTAATCATGGACCAAAACACTCGCCATATAACGTTCCGCATTTGTCGTTTTCGTGATTATCAAACAAACCGCTAGGTCTGTGAACTAAAATGCTTATAAAGCTCACTATAACTTTGAAAGGGCGCAGTCAGCGCGCAAACATGTTAATTTACCACTGGATAACGCGACCCAATTCCCCCATCCTAATTCCGTACAGTTTCCACACTAGCAGAGCTACAAATACTTTTCCTTTAGTTTCGTTTCCCCCGATATCGTCGTTATCTAGTTAGCCCGGGTCGACGAGGGTCCGAAGGGTCCGGGACTAAGTACCAGGACCGCATAGGTAGGTAGGAGGCTCGCGTGATGCCTGCCCCACACCCGCCAACACTATTTATAAACGTTCGCGATACGCAATGCTAGTGAGGGATTGTGTTCTCGCACGCTGAAACCAATTAGGGCTTATGTGATCTTGGTAATGGTATTTTTTCTTCATATTTACTCTTCAATTAATATTTTCTTTTGTATTTTGTTGCCTATTTGCGAACATCCTGTTTTCTTCGAAGAACATAAAAATAACTTATTGCTCCAAACTTTAAAGGTGTAGCCTCTTACAAAATAGGACGCATTTCTTTGTACCTATTTATGATACAGTTTAAGGAAACAGTATTTTCATTATAAACTTCAAATTCCTTTATTATTTTGCAAACATCGATACTTCTAGGAAATGCTAATTACCAAAAAAAAAAAAAAAACAATACCAACGTACAGACGTACGGTCGTACGTACGTATTACGTGAATAAAAATATACATCTACAGGACCTATATTCTTTAAATTTTAAACGTATAAAGCAAAATTAATTCATTTAATTAACACACAAAAATGACTTGGCCCTCGTTCACCGCCGAATTACTGGAGACTTCATTACACCCAAAATGTATGAAGATCACAGTTTAATCGGGCAACCAACGTTTAAACTTAAAAATATAATGCTGGCATCCTCCACATTTCATACGCCCGCCACCCCTATATAAATTTTACCTTAAAAATCCGCAAATTCGGGGCCCCGGCACGGTCGCCAGACCTTTTCGAAAAGGGTCCTCGGAACCCACCGAACCTACCAAAAGGGATTTGCCTTGGGATCGAGGCATTCGGCCCTACACTTATACAAAATGTCCAATACGGGCCCGCCCCGCGAACCCTCGGGGCCTGGAGGTAGCTGGCCTGTGAGCGTAAACATACAAGTTTGTTGCCTAACCGATGGGGTATTATGTAAGTGGTTGTCAGTTGCTGGACCGCAATCACGACACAATCTCACCAATTCGTTCTATGTAACGTCTTTTTGCAATTTGATTGTGACCTTTTCAAAACTTGATTGATAAGTTTGATTTTCTCTTGTTATTGTTCCTCGTTTTTCCTTTCATCAAAGTTGATGTACCATCATCGTTGCTCCAAAATATGTGCGAACATAGGTCTACAAATAGGAATTGTAGGATTAAGATATAGCATATGAAAATGTCTTATTGAACATAAATAATATTGATCCTAGGATCCACATTGCATTAGTTGATATTAGTATGGTTAAGTGTGTAATAGCAAATTACACCCTGAGGTACCTACTTACTTATAAACTGATGTGGTTCTAAACATCTCTTCGATCATGACTTTGGCTTTAAACCTTGGTATATCGACGCTTAAGTCCATACGTAACATATACAATTACCCTTACAGCTAATGTGAAAACTAGTTCCTACTACAACTTAATAAAGCGTGTTTTTCATTATCCAGAAAGTTTTCATAGTTACCCATAACAGTGTACAGTAAAAGAGCTTAAAAAGAGCTTGAAAAATACAATTTTAAACGAATCTATTCAACCGAAAATCTTGTGTCTCAATCTTGACCTTGTAATTAAATTCCGTTGCTAAAACATAACCCTTATTTGCAGTCGGGTAAACAGGATACGACATAAAAGGCTCAACCCTTTTCCTTAATAATTGTTGTCTTGAACATGATTAATAAAATTGTAAGTTTTCTTTTTTTGCAATCAACATTTTAGGTATTATGTAAAAACAATATTCTCTATTTTCAGGTAAGGAAAATCAGTCATGACTTGTACAAAGATCCGTCGATCCATGAAGGTAAGTTTTTTAAATATTTATCATGATCGCTAACTACTTTACTCCCAAGAAAATTGTTGAATTTCTACACCCTAGTAGAGACTCACTTGAAATCGCGTCAGCTTATAACTTGACGGTGCAAAATTGTTCGACGCATCAAAGGTTTTAAAATCTATCTATCTTCACCACTCAATGAATATTGAAAAATTGAGAGTTATTTTAAGTTAGTTTGCGCTTTTGTGATATTTCTGCTCAATACGTCAAACTTGCACTTTCTAAACTTGTTGCTACGATCCGTGCTCTAAGATGAGAGCAAAAAATAATAGTAATGAATTTATTCAAAACTTAATTAGTCCATAGATACTTACAAAAACAACAACTAATAGTAACACACGGCAAAAAAGAAAATACTAGGCTGCTATAAATGCACAAGAGAGTATCACAAATCTTTATAATGCAAGCACATCCAAAAAAACTGCAGTGCCTAAGTAAAAACTGTGAGCAGTATTCGCACAAGCACCGAAGCGTATACAGGATGCGTTCTACTTATGTACTCGTACGGGATGCGTTCTACGTATATACACGGGTGTCGGGAAAAAGTTATAATAACATTAATGTAGGTTCTTTTGACAGCTCGCCGGTCGTCGTTAGCAGCCCTGTGCTCTGTATCTTGTCATAATCTTTTAGGGATGTGGGTGCTTCGATAGTGTTTTCCCTTGTCGATAAAACACCACGATATCTTAGACTTTGTGGGTAAAGAAATGTATAAAATAATAGTGTTTCAGTTGAATATTTGAATGAAATCTTGAATTATAATAGTAAATTCAGAAAGTTATAAATTGATTCAGAATATGTATATTCTGAATCAATTTATAAGTTTCTGTATTACCTATATAATTTAAATATATCAAATATTTAATTGTGGTTAAATTGTGTATAATAAAGAATCTACAATTCATTATAAATATTATAAATTGGAATCACCTACTAAATAGCAGTTTAAATGAGAAATCTACCGTATAAGTACTAGGTAAAGGTATATGAGTTTTCGCACTTTCACGTCTTATCATTTATTTGTATAATAATATAATCATCTTGACCCATGGTAATTGTCATTTTAGCCAAAATAACTAAATACCATGCCAGGACAAAGCTTTTCCTTACAAGATTTGAAATACATTATTCTAGAAAACTGTTCTAATTAAAAAAAATATACTTTATTTGCTGCAACAGCATTAAATTTCCTTCAATAAAACTTCAAAAAAGTATCGACTCGGCATTATCGACACAGTACCAGCCCGAGTCACGCCGCATCACTAATTACGGGCGCAGACGGCGGCGCCGGGTCGAGCCAAGGGTACACGGTCCTCTCGACAGAATTTTTTCCCCAACGCACCCCCTACCCCACCGGATGGGGAGGGGGCTTCCTGTCCCTCCCGGACCCTTCTTAACATTTCCCTGGCTCGGAGGCACAGAAGGAAGATGCCTCGCTTATATGGAACCCTGGTACCTACCGCTCGGGTTATATACTTTTTTAGGGTCGGTCAGACCCTTTGAGGCCTTTCTCACGAGTTAGGGACCTACATATTCCCTTTTCAGGCCCTTGTTGACCTTTGTAGGTTTAGGCCGCGTTGTTTCGTCGTTATATTATATAAAAGTTTCAGATTTCTCTTAGTGAGGGACGCTGTTGGCTGTCGTGTGAATTTTCACTACTAACTACTATGGTGTTAGGTTTAATTTCGTTCAAAGTATCCTCTTTTAAGGTCAGCAAACAATATTCAAACTACGATATTTGGAACTGTGAAAGAATTGATATCCATTTGTCCATTAAAATCATTGTTATTGTGACAGACAATAATATCTCTATTTACATGTGGATACGCTCTAAAAGAAAACCAACTTGTTGCTGTTGAGCTTTTAAAATAAACTTACTAAATAAAATATAAATCTCTTTAAATAGATAATGCCAACGTTTCTTTCTGATGTTTCATTTGATAAAAAAATAACCATCCAAAATACTCTAGCCCGACTATTCTCAAAACGTTTTCATTCATACTTTTCAAGTTTTGTTCTATTCATATTACCGGGTTCCATACCTTTAAAGATACCAATATTTTTACCTAACGATACTAGGCGCTCAGCAAACAAAGGCGGTGTATGGTCACTGCTTAATAATTCCTTCGACAGTTTGACAAGCGAACACACAGTGGGGTTTCTCGCTTCATTGATGTGAATTGTGACGTGTCATTGGAGCCGCGCCGCGAGGGTGTAGTGGCGGAGTGGCTGTGCTTACGGGTTCGATTCCCGCATCATTGTTGTCGACAGCTAATGATACAGGAAACTCTTAATGTGGTTATGAGAGAATGAAGAGCTTTTTTTTAATAATTGAATTAATTAGTCTTGTGGTGCTGTCTTTTTTTTTTGTTTCATATTTGGTTCTATTTGCTGCCTATTGTTTTTACGAAGTTACCAAGGGTTTCAGTCGCTAATCGCATTGTTAGTATTCCTTTTAATCCCTTTGTTATGCGTATCCTAGAAGTAGGTTTACAATAGTGCTGCACCTGGTAATCCAAATAATGATGAAGCACCAACCAACGTTTTGATTCATTTAATACTACCTACATTTCAAAATTTAAATAGGCCCACGTCCCCGATTGCGTGTTGGAAATATCTTTGAAATTTTCTGGTCTCCTGGTACATAGGTCTGTAGCCCTTATTATACTTGGCTAAATTAAGTCGCTACTGATTTAGTAAAGTGTAATCGCATTCAGTAAATAGTAGTAGTAAGTTACTGAATTCAGTAGCGACTAGCGACTGAATTTAGTCTACTTAATTGTAACTTAGCCAAGTGTAATAAGGGTTTATGTACAATTCACAACGTACAACTTAATGTTTTATCATAAGTGACAAACCAGCCAATAAAATCTTACCTTCAAAACAAAATAAACAAAGGTACGAATATCACCCTTAACACTCATTCTTTTTTATTGTTTTGATTTCAACGTAATTGTCAGCACCTCAATAATGTATCGATGTTTATTTTACAACACTAATGATTTGTTGACGTCATAGGGGTGCCCTTTGCTCAGCTGTGAGTTGTCACATGCTAACAACAGTAACTTTTACAATAGGGTTAGCTGGTATTTTTTTAATCTCAATCAATTTTTATGATAAATTAGTTGTATTGATTAAAAAAAAATAGAAATTACTCCAGAGTGCTGTTCTAGTATCGATTTATTTCTGTTTTTATCGATATATGAGAATTAGGGTAAATAATTCCACACATAATAATAATATTCTAACCTGACTTTGTATTTGAGTGAGTTTTTCAAGTGAATAAAAAAGCCTTCAAGGTTAGTCATAGTTATTATTCGAAACTTAAGAAAGTATAATGGTTTTCGTCGTTAAGTCGTGACACATGGTTTTGTGTAGTCACGGTATCGCATTTTCAAGTATTATGTGTCACTTATCAGTCAATATTTGTGTAATTTAAATAACGAATGGGTCCTAAATTCAACTTAATAGCACGCATAAATAATAGCAGCCTTATTACGTAAGGTACTCGCAATCATGTTGATTTAGCTGCCAACGAGACGAATGCAATGAACTTTGTTGAACCAGCAAAATGAAAGCCATTGCGATTGTGAGCTGTTACGGAATTAGGGTGCAATTCCTTTAAGGAAAGTGGATTAAAGCGGGTGTAAACTTGAGAAGGCAAGTGAGCACAAGTTTAGTTTGTAGTTTGTAGATGCCGCGTTAAAAGTTTTGAATGTTTTTATATTATATTTTATTTATATAATTTACTTTCAATTTTGAAATGAGATTAGCTGGTCCTTTGGTACGGTAGTAAAGGGTGGTATTAAATAAAATTAGTTTCAGTAATTATGTTAAAAGATAATAGAGTCGATATTTACTTGACACGTTGAAACAATTTAATTCGGCGGTATTATCTACGTTTGACATTTCGACTCTGAGATTACAAGGGAACTTTGCCAAGTCAGTAAGCGTGCTACCAACTTACTAAGGATTATACTACTTTAATATAGCGCTGCGACCGTGTGTAGCTCCCTTAAGTGCCACTGTCACGAGCCAAAAGGCGAACAAAGTAGCAGAGGCAGTTCCCTCCACACGAAGTATAGCCTCCGCGCGCCACGGGGGTAAACTTTGATACCCCAAAACCTCCACCCTGCTTTGCCACCCTAGTACCCGGCCCACCCACAGCGGGGCTTTGAGGACGTCTTTGAGCCGAACTTTAGCGGGAAAACCCCAAAATTCAAGTTGGCCCACGTCCCCGATTACGAGTTGGCGATATCTTTGAAATTTTCTGGTCTCCCGGTACGTAGAACGTCTTGTTTTCGAATTTTTCGGATGCGGGTAGATTGGGTAAGGTGTTTTTTTTTGATAAATTCGTATGAGGTTAACTTTCTCTAGAAAAATATTTCCTTCTGTAATACTTCTTTCATTTATTTGTGTAGTGGCACTGGGCGCCTACTTGGTGCTTGGTTTTAATAACAATATTATGTCATACATCACATTTATGCAGGTTTTTTATTCAGAATAGTAAACAAAATACTACCTTTTTCATCGTCGTTGCAAGTTAAGAATATTACATTTTCAAGAAAGAGCATAACTTTACACCATAATAGTGGGCGTGAATCGAATTTTGAAAATAACTAAAAACCTACGATGACGTTAAAGTGGAAAATCACACGTGGTTTTGAAATTTCAAAACGAACTTTCTCAAGTGTCAAATAAAAGACATCAACGTGCGCCTTAGAAAGTTAAACATTTTACAAATTTATACTATTAGCTTGACTTCGTCCGCTTGAATTTTCTTAAGGAACCCTATTTTTTTAACGATGCGATATAGCCTGTTACTCAGGGATAATGTAGCTTTAGATTGGTGAAAGAATTTTTGAAATCGAATCAGTAGTTTTTTAGTTAAATCGTAACAAACAAACAAATCTTTCCTCTTAATAATATTGGTTCAGATTGACTTGTGAATAAATGATTTTTTTTTCAATCCCATGTAATTATGTCATAAAATAATAATAATATTAATACCAGCCAGTGGGACAGTAATTCCACTGCAGGCAAAGAGAAGACTTTGCCCTGCAGTGTAACTAGTGGGATCTATGCACGCTTGCTCAAAGCGGATTGGTGATTTCAGACTTATATTAATTACTAGCACTTTGCCCGCGACTTCGTTCGCGTGAATTTTTACAAACTTATAAACTTTTACCTCTTATTTTCTGGTCTCCTGGTACATAGGGCCACCTATGTACCAGGTGACCAGATTGCCCGCTACTACATCTGCGTGAATTTTCTCAAGGATCTCTATTTTTTTTATAACGCGATATAGCCTATAGCATTCAGGAATAACGTAGCTTCCTATTGGTAAAAGAATTTTTGAAATCGGATGAGCAGTTTCGGAGATTACCCCCTACATACAAACTTACAAACAAATTTTACCTCTTTATAATACATATTAATAGTATAAATATAGATATAAGTTCAGGTTTCCTCACTGTGTTTTCCTTCACCGATATCAGTGATGTCCAAGATAAACTTAGAAAGTACATAATAAATTATGAAATTGAAGAAGTCACAATGGTGCTTGGTCGTGCCCAGTTGCGAACCAACAACCTCGTGCATGAGGGCGGGCGCCTCAACCACTGGGTTATCAAGACATTATGTCATACAATCCTTACTACTACTTTTTTAAATTTTCATTTAGTTTACAATACTCATTGGTTTCAATAAAAGTTTTGTCAACTTATCTTGGATTCAAGGACCGTTAACTTATTTCTATTTTTTAGCCACCTACATGAAAATACACGTTACCTAATTTTGAATCAACGTAAACTACAAAATATACGAGTAGTAGGAATCGTATTAAGTAAACTTTTCACTAATCATTGTTAAAAAAATACTATTCTTGAAAAATTTTCATCAGTTTCATTACAAAATGAGCTATTTATTTATAAATTATTATTTAATAATGGTAGTTGACCACATTTTTTATAGCCTGAGCTTGGCTACTTCAGCTAAAATACAATAAGTATTATTAATTCTCTCTTATTCCTACGTACCAGGGGTTATTTTCAATTTCATACCAGTATTACAGAACAAAAAGGAGGTGTAATTAAAACATACACCCTACCAGGCGCAAGGCTGTATATAAATTACCAGGCGCAAAGGACCACGGTATTACCAGGGTAGCAGGAGCTATAAGAGGTATAAACAAGGATCGTATTGCGTGATCGGAGAGTACAAGGCGTAACATTTATTTCTGGCCGTGATTTTCAGTAGGTGCGGAGTTGAACGCAATGCAATGTTTTGTTTTAAGGGCTCTTTCAGTAATTTAGTTTTCGAGGTTTTAATACTGCTGAACGGTTTGATGATTTACCTTTTGCTATAAATATAAAGTCAAGCACTTTTTTAATATTAAAACAGACTATTTCATTTTATTCTCGACATGACATCAGAATCTTTAATTTAGTTTCAAGCCTATGAATTAATCATAAAAAATACCTTATCGCAATCAGTAAGGCTCTTAATTAATTTAATTCTGTAGAATAAAAAGATATGTTATTTTAATTATCATCTAGTTTCGTTTCATATTTTTTGTAATAAAATATTAATTGAAGACAGTTTTTAATTGAAGAAACAAGTGCCTAAGATTAGGAAGGAATAAAAACATTTTATGGGAATGTAGAAAATAATATATAAAAGATATTATTCTCATTTGATTGATGTGTTTCCAATGAACTCTTTTATTCTTGATACAAAATAATCTTGGTAAAAAAGAAACTTTTCTTAGTTTTATAAAAACGAAATCATTTTTTGATGAGACACAAATGTTGCAGTTTTTTGTAAAGTTATTATAGTCTTGCATTGTCCGGATTATGAATCAACTTTTGCTCGACTAAGACCAAAATTAACTCCATTTCAAATTTTGCTCTTCACGTTCGCTGTCTTTCTTACTCGCTCTGGAATCTTAATCGGAACAACTATTCAAATTCTATTGTTTTAAATAATATAAAACTATGTTTTACTACTGAAGACAACAAAGTAGTTTAAGATATTAGAAACTTAGGTTGGAAACTTGATCTTTATATTACTTTAGACTCAAACCAGGTTAAGAATCGTGGTTTTAGTACTAAACGGTAGTTACTTTACATAATTTATAATGAGATATTAAAGGAGTTTTATGGACGGACGTAAACGGCAGCTGAAAGGGAAAGGGTTTTTTTATTATTTTGGAAATGCCTTCAGCCCCGGGGGCGCGAAAGCAAAGCTATCTTCGGTTTACGACCCCCCGAGCTTAAGATTGGCTTTACACTTAATGAATATTGGTAATTTTAATTTTGAATATTATGGGTAGCGCAGTTTTGCTTAAGTAACTTTAGAATACTGCAAGAACTGGTCCTGATCATAGTTATTAGTAAACTGTTTGATCGGACTTTAGGACCAATACTTTTACACAACCGAGTGTGCACAAACAAACATAAAGTTTTCCTTTTATATCCGGTACTTAATTTTCTTTGTTTACTTGATCAGAATATCGTGAGGTTACCAGGCTACCAGCGACCCGCGGGAGGTGCGATTAACTACTTCGTAAATAAGCAAAGTAATACTGGAAGAAGAATTACCGGCTGCTCGCCACTGGCCGGGTAAGGCAACCGGATATTTCTTTTAGCTGTCCAAAGAACCCCCCGGTCATAATGCCCTAGTGGGGGCCGCAGGGGGGCAGATATAAAGATACAGGCCCCCCACTTATCCCGGGACCATACCCGGTCCTTTTGCTTTTATAGGGGGTGTGTATAAAACCGAATCGCCCGGTTTTAGCTGTGCTGGAGTGTTACGAGCGGGGCCGGCGGCGGCGGTCGCATTATGCCGACGGAACGAGACTATATCTGATGTGGCTATGGTGCCTCGGTACTTATATACAATGTTTAGACGATGGCTTCGTTCATTTATTAGTCTGGCGTTTCGAACGGTCAATAAAACGTTGAAGGTTCTTAGTAATAAACGGAAATTAGCCGAGAAAAAATGCGGAGGAAATGTAAGCTTTTTGTTACATTTGTTGTCTTGTTTATTAGCTAAGGATAGAACTAATTTATTCCCATTCCACTTTTACTTCAGTAGGTCCAATACAAAAAGGAAACGATCCTCGATAAAACTGTTTGACTCATTCCTCAGACAGTAAAAAAACGTGATGCGGTTTCAACATCAACCTGTATGTATGTAGGATGTTGCCAAAAAATGTTTAAATTGATTCTTTTTGAAAACTGAACAGACGGTTTTACGTGAATGACATACACAGTAGGTGTAGTTTTCACACAAATAATGTAATAGGATTAGTTATGAACAAAACCTGCTCATTATTTATGACAATTTCCTGCGTTTTCTACGCTGATTAAACAAAGCATACTGGCCTCCCTCGATTAGTGTTCAGACCCGGTTTGGCCCCGTTTTTGGACCAAAACGTGGAGAGGCGATCCTAGCCTCAAGATATTAATTTCTCTTTATTACCAGGGCGACATGTGCTTATAAGATGAAGGTAACTATGTTGTTTCATTATTCGAATGTCGGAGGGCTCGGGTGGCGGAGTAAGGGGGGTGGAAGCCGTATAAAAACGACAATTTCCTCTAAACGCGCCGCGCCCGCGCCCGCGCCTGTCGCGCCGCGCCCTCCGGTACTAATTAACTGCCACAGCGGTTATGTCACCCTAGTACCCCTGTTTGTAGGGCGGTGTTCAATTTTTTTGTCTGGAGGTTGACAGCTTGACCTTTCCATATAAAATCGAGAATAACAATAATTGTTGAACCAGGGAGGGTCTTCATAAAATATGTTTACATTTCAGAGAACTTCGGTAGTCACGCTTTGAAATATTATTTAATAATGTTGTTATTCCTTAAGAAAGACAGACATTCCACTGTTTCTATTCTTGGAGCAATATCTGCAGTACTCTGTATTTTCTTTTCGTTTTATATTTGTCTTTTATCTTGGCGCACGCCCCAACTTAGAAATGTGGTCCTTTGGTCCGCTTTGCCTAATGGATAAAATTTGGCCAAGGGCTGCACTGGTTGCAGTAAGACCGCACGAGTACGAGTACTGTCCAAGACTACTTAGGGGGTTCTTTAGCAGAGTGGCTGTAACCTTCCATATATATTGTAATACCCGGCCATATATTGTAACGATTAACTAGTCTAGAATGCATATGGCTACATCACTGTATGCTATGCTAAATGCTTTGAAAACTTTTTTATTTATTCAAGACATTATAACTTTTTTAACCGACTTCAAAAAAAAGGAGGTTCTCAGTTCGACCCGTATGTTTGTATGTATGTATGTATGTTTGTCCGCGATTATCTCCCGTTTGGCTGAACCGATTTTGATGCGGTTTTCAGATAAGTGTTTGCTACATTCTGGAGAAGGTTTTTATACAACAAACAAAAAATTATTCAGCGCATTTTGAAAAAAATAACAACAAATACCGAGAAGACGTTTTCGTTTCTTCCATCTTTCCATCTTTGGAGGACTTTCAATCTCTGTTTTAACTGTGTTGCCGTTTCTAAATGGATTTGGGTGATAAGGAAGCACAAAAAGTGGAAAATATAAACATTTTTGAAAAAAGAGAACCGACTTCAGAAACTTAAAAGTGATAAATAACTTTAGCACAGAACACACATGACTTTAGTTTCGGAAGTCGGTGGTAATATAAAACAACAAACAGAACAAAGCCACCGACTTCCGAAACTAAAGTCATGTGTGTTCTGTGCTAAAGTTATTTACCACTTTTAAGTTTTTGAAGTCGGTTCTCTTTTTTGAGAAAAGTTTTTTTTATCTTTCGCTTTGATGGTCTTCTTTTTTTTTACGACGACAAAATAAAGCAAATAATTATATGTGTATTGACACATATAATTATTTGCTTTATTTTGATAACATTTTATAATTAACTACTTTTTTCTTTTCTTTTCTAATTTTCTGTGTCAATTATTTCGTTAGGCCACGGGGTATGGTGTATGATGTATTATGCAACCATACTTCCTAGTTGTCGTAACATGTGGCTATTTATTTTTGACACTATCCACAATGCACGTATATAATTGTACTTATAAACTAAAAATATCTTTATCTTTAACTAGCTTCTGCTCGCGTCTTCGTCTGTGTAGAAATAAAGGATAAGTATACGTATAGCGTAAAAAAACTACACTATTTTAAACTAAAAATATTTTTAAATTAAACTACAATATTACTAAACGCACACACACACACACACACACTATTATTTAATTTCCTATGGCATTCGAAAATAGTGTAATTTTCTATATGTGAAAAAAACTTTGTAATTGAACCATAGTGCTTCTACAGATTACCACTTACAAAAAAACAGAAGCTTTCTTTATAATATTTGTAAAGAAATCACAAGTTAGGTGGAAATTAGCTCTAATCTAAGGTGTTGGAAAGTCTAAAATATCTCAAACTTTCGCTCTTGTTGTTCAGCTTATGTTACATTTATTGTTGGTGTTCATCCTTGACGATCAATCTAAAAAAAAGCTTTTTTTACAAAAAAGACAACCGCCTTCAAAATCTAAAAAGTGATAAGTAACTTTAGCACAATACACACATGACTTTAGATTTGGAAGTCGGTGGCAATTAAAGACGACAAACAGATCAAAGCCACTGCTAAATTTATTTATCAGTTCATAGATATTGAAGGCGGTTGTCTTTTTTGTAAAAATGATTTATATTTATCACTTCTTAGTAGTACCTTCTTATCATCCAAATCCATTAAGAACCGGCAACACTGTTAAAGCAGAGGTACTCCAAAGATTGAAGAAACTATTAAAACCTCGTTATGTAGATTTTTTTGGGATTTAATTGATTTTTCAAAAAGTGCTTAATCAATTTCGATGAAATTTATATGGGACATACCCCTGAGGCATACCCCATCCATAAGAAGATGAATTTTTAAAATCGTTTCACATTTGCCGGAGAAATCGCGTAACAAATATACAAAAAAAAAATAAGTTTAAAAACTAAAACCCGACTACAACAAAAAGTGATCTAAAAAGTACGAAACAAGAAAATATTTCACACAGAAATCAAGACATAGGTACAAAATGGTCAAGGTAAGCCGTGGTTGCATGCCTGTATCCCATAAGAGTGCGATGAACATGATAATGGCATGCAACCACGGCTTACCTTGACCATTTTGTACCTATGTCTTGATTTCTGTGTGAAATATTTTCTTGTTTCGTACTTTTTAGATCACTTTTTGTTGTAGTCGGGTTTTAGTTTTTAAACTTATTTTTTTTATTTAAACCATTTTGGAGTCACAGCTAAGTATTATATATTTAAAAGGTACTAGTGAACCCCTTTCTAATGATACTAAACACGGTATATATCTTAATTTAGTTGGTAATCTTTCCTTTTTTTTAATAATTTGAGACAAGTCACAACTAAATATTATATATTTGAACAGTACTAGTGAACCCCTTTCCAATGATACCAAACACGGTATGCTTGTCTTCATTTTTTTTTTAATCTTTGTTTTTTTGTCTGCCAGAGGGCGCCACATTGGATTCGGTGACACGTCATATAGCCTATAACCAGCGGACAATCAAGACGCTTCTAACGATACCTCATTTGTTCAGTTCTGATAAGTGGTTTAGGAGCTATGAGCGAACAGATGAACATACATACATACATACATACATACATACATACATACATACATACATACATACATACATACATAGCCTGTCAAAATCATAACCCTCCTTTGGCTTTGCCGTAGTCCGGTAAAAACAACAAAAAAAACAACATACAGACGAATTGAGAACCTCCTTCTTTTTTGAAGTCGGTTGATAATAATAATAATTATTTATTGACATAAATATTTTTTAACAAAAGTAGTGAGGCCTTGACTCCTGCGCTAAGAGTGATCTGTGTTACAGGCACAAATATAGATAGGTTACAGGAGCCAGTGTTTCTCCAAATTACATGAGCCGAGTTTTATGCCTATATAAGAATTCGTCTAAATTACATTTAAAAATGGAAATGTACCTCAAAATAAAAATCAAAATCATGAAAAATGTTTCTTACATGAAATAATTTATAAAAAAATAATAATAAATAATGTATTTGTAGTGTTTGTGGTGTGTGAGTGTGTGAGAATGTTATATAGTTATGTGGTGTGTTATACGTGTGCTTGTGTGGGATGTGTGGATTGTTTTATTTGTACCTATTCCAGAAGGAATTTGGTATGTGTGTATTGGATCGGCCATAGAGCCAGAGCTATGTCATTTCAGTATGGCAGAAATTTTCTGAATAAATAGAGATGGTAGCTAAGAAAGAATGTGCACTTGCTAGTTTCCATACTTGGCTATTTTCAGGCATCAGGTACAAAACTACTTTACTTACTTACGTTTAATTGTGACGGATATCGTTAAAAACCATTATTTGTTTATTACGTGTCTGAGTGAAACCGCATGTAAACTCTACATATTACTTCTAAACGAACTCTCTCTCTCTTCTTCTTTTTGAATTTTGGATAAATACATTCGTGATATACTCATGCATGATATACTCATATACTCATGTAGTAGGTACTTGACTTGATAATAAAACCATTTTTCAAAAAGAACGACCGTCTTCAAAAATTGCAAAGTGAAAAATAATTAGCAAATGTAATTTCGGAAGAGTCAATAATTTCAGAATTTGTCACTTATGTACACATTTATGTGCATACAGCTCTTACATAACAAAGCGTTGTTCTAAATATACACGTTAACACTTTCATGGATATTAATAATAAATACAAATTTTAAAAAAATTGAGTTACTAGGCTCGCATAAGCGAAAAGAGGTCTAAGCTCTATTTAGGGAAAGCTGATGATGATGATAACATTATATGGGCAGTTATAAAGTCGTGGACACTAGGCTCAGTAAATGACTCGAGACCTTCATACATTCGCATGTCTTCGTCCCGCTATGCCTAATCGCTACTGTGGTACATTATACTAAACGACCACTCCAAACTAAACCTTAATATTCTCAATTAAGGGTGTATAATAGGTTGAACAGCGCGAACCTTAGCAGTCCTTATATGTACCTGTTTAGTAGTTAATTATTATGATCGGTTAGTTATGTGTACGTTGTGGGTAAACTACGAATTAGGTCACTTGCAATATGATATTGCTTAGTCTTAAATTGTAATAGCCAAGTTTGATAATTGAAAAATTATGAAACGCCATTTTCTTTGTTATTTATTTGAAGTACATAATAGTCGGGATGTCATTAATTGAAAAGGTAATATATTATTAATTACCTTTTAAATTTTCAAGGCATATCATTATTTTGCAAAATATGACTTCCGCATTAATGTGCACAATGTTATGTATAGGCACACAAGTAATTATACTTTTAGTTTTGAGATAATTATTCTAAAATCCAAATTACCTGATTATTGTTAGTTGTGTACTTATTTTTCTGAAATCGGTGAAACAAAACATCGTGAGGAGACCTAGTTCCACAATCTCCGCATTGTGTGTGCCTCGAGAAGAGAAAAGCTTCGTACCCAAAGCTGATACACTGCCCGCTGGCAAGACTATATCTGTAACTCATTCCAGAATCTGGAATCGCTGATCCGTCTTGAGCAAGCCTGGTGATCAATATTCATGCCTCTTCTGAATGGGAAAAGACCCTCGCCCTGCCGTGGGACAATGATAGGGTGGTTTTATTATTATTTTTATTAATTAGTGACCATATCAAAAATCTCTAAAGTTCTCCCAAAAAATTGTAAAATTATTTTAGTTGCTAGATTATTCTACTGTATTTATATCGCAATTCTTTATTACTACGTTATTTCATAGACACCAATATCAAGACCATCGATCTTATCTACAAATATACCAATAGCTATACATCTCGTTCGAGCTGTATAGATAGTCGATATGTATAATTGTGAAATGTCTATACCTGAAATTAGGCTTGAGACAGTGTCGCAGGCCGTCGCGGTGTCTCCCAACCTTAGGTACGACACACTAAGCTTTGATGTCTGGGCAGCGCTTAAGTGACAATTCAGATGGTTGTGCAACAGGCAGACAGGGATACAGAGGAAGCTTTTTCTAATTGCAATCTAAATCAGCTATCATATCAGCTATCTTTGGATGTCTTGATAACCACTCCTGAATAAATCACCTCTCTTTTATAATAAACTAACATGATGTTTACTAGTGAAATTTAGAACTTGCAAAAAGTGGTCCTTCGAGTTTGAAATCGATCTGCTGCATTCAGGTAACATAAGTCTTAATCAGCATGATCAGCTAAAAAGTAGGAAACGAGAAGAAAGATCTAACTTCAGTGACTCACCAGTTAACCACCACGGAGATAACCTACATGCCGAAAAGGAATAAGGACCAAATAAGAAGTCATATAAAAACTTTAACTTCACTATGAATAACTGATACCAAACATACACCGCAAATTGACAAACTAGTTTATGTGAATATACAAACAGAACTTTGCTGTTCCTAATATTACTACGATAATAGTATAGACGCTGCTCTAAAAGGTGAAGACATGTATACTGAGACCCCTGTTTAGAGTGTTTGATACGACGGAGGGTGCGTGGGACGAAATTTTACGAGTTTCAAGACCCGTGCATGAATTACAGATTTTAACTGACCCTTTGATTCCTTTGTGTAGATTTTGAAGGCCCCATTGTCGCTGCTTGTAGATTTTTTATGTTTTTTCCCTTCTTTCTATGGGTTGCTGATAGAGCTATCTTTTAGCGTAAGAGTTTTTGGAGACCTTGATTCTTTTTACCTTTATTTTTAGTTTTAGGCTGAATTTAATATTTTATATGAAATATCGATCCTTTGTTATTTAACTACCAACTAGTTCTAGTACCAACATCGTCATCAGCGATATGTTCACTTAGTGATGTCATTATAGCAATATCGTTATCATAATTTATCATTTTTTTCAGTTGACTTCGGATATAATATCGAATTAGATTAGTATTACTTGCAAAAGTTGCCAAAATATTTATCTTCCTAAATAATTTTAAAAGGACCAATTCTTACTCTGCATTTAGCTGTTACGCAAATTGTCGTAACTTCCTGAGATATCTGCGGCTATATACAGCTGTGCTCGACATATGTGTCTTTACAGGATGCGTCTTGCCCTACACACTGACTTGCCCGGGTCATACTATCACTATAGTTATTGCCATATGTTTGATATAGCCTCAAAATGATTAAGAGTAGGTATTAAGGTCTACTACTTAAGCTTGAAATATAATTCTGAGAAACAGTAACGAGTCTCTGCCATCTCTTTTAAAATAGAATATTGATACTTCTTTCTAGATTACAACCTAACGTTCGAACTTCATTAGTTGGGAAGACTTAGAAGAACATTGATATTAAGATCTTAAGGAAAACGTAGGGTGATGGATGGCAGACACGTCAGAATTCAATAAATGTACGAATATTACAATAATAACGAGACTTAGAAAAAGTAGAACAAAGAATTCGGTAGATCCAGTTCCTCTATAAATGCAAACTACTTATTAACAGAACACTGGGTCAGTACTCTGCAAATTCTGCAATCCCTTTCCGCCATTTAAACGCCCGCATATTATAATACATATATATACCTATCGCTTCGTGTTTCATGAGTGCCTGGTGCCTCATTCCCATCCATATATACGTAATATACACACATACAGCCTTTATATTTGCATGTATGTATATAATCGATTCCATAGTATATACGGAGTGTCATTCATTGTGCATGTGTGCGAATTGATTGTATAATTACATCATCATTATCAGTTTATAGTCATGCAACATTGGTTAAATTGATTTCTCTAATTAAGATGAAGCTTGAGGTTAGGATCAAACGAGATCGTGTAGCTGTTGTTTCTATTAGGTTCACAGTGAGTGATTCTATATTCGAGACCGACTTTATAGTTCATAGTTAATAGTACTTAAGCCTAATCTTTATTAATATTCTTCATAAACTTATCTCTGTTTACAAGTTCACGTCTTTTGCGTATACGAGTATAAGGACCAAAGTTTTCAAGTGGGTTTCGACGCCGGAATAATAAAAATAAAATGAAAATTTTGGAACACTTTTTACCTAAAACTTTGTATGTCACAACCAATTTGATGCTCGTTATGACAAAGAAAATAAACAATATCATTCGGAATATCATAAGTAAACTAGCGATACCAACTTGTGTGGGTGTGTCAGTGACAGTACTATGCCTTAGGGCACCTAACAAATTCACAAATATTTTTTACCTATCGATTGTCCCCACTGCGTTCAGAATGTGCGTGTGTTTCGAGTGTCATTGATGCATTTCGGTATGGGGGACAGGGGGCGATGGGGGCCGGCCGGACACCGAGCGAACGCAACGCACCTCGTCCACGAGCTGACGGACCAGTGTGCGTTGTAACTCTGAGGGGCGAACACGCGCGCCGCGCCCGCACACAACTTACTCGTGAAACACGAACTCGAACTCTCAAATATCATAGATTCAAATAATAAAAAATTACTACGGTGCAGCAAATAGGTTTGTAACTCATTGTGCTTTCTTTGCGTTACAATTTTTCCATATAAAAAGTTGCAATCAGACATTCAGCGCGCGAAGTTTTATCATCTTGACATACTAGTTTTTGCACGAATGCAGGTTTGCATAGACCGTCAGGAATGGACATAGGAACTTGATGAGTAAGTAAACCTTGGCATTAGTACATGGTGACAGCAAAAAATGCAATTAGTCCATCGTCGGTTCGTGTCGCTAAGTTTCCTTTGTCACGCCAGTTTGAAAGACAAGGCATTGTTTTAGTGAATTTATTAGCCTAACTGACACTTATGTACCGATTCTTAGATTGTTCTTAGTAATTTCCTGCTTGAGATTTTTTCTATCCGACGCAGTTAGTTTTTATCAGCTTTATTTAATATCTACTTAGTTTTACTGTTGTTTATGTCAAAAAGGATGGGTTATTATCAACTTCATGCAGATTTAAGAAGTCTCCCTCAAACATTTCCAGCTTCAATTCAAATACACTTGAGGACTTAGTTTTAGCATCAAACTCTCATTAAGTATTCTCTATTACGTACTAGGGTTATCCGATCTCAAATAATTTTACCTAACCATACCAGGCTTGCAGACTTGTACAGAAGTTCTCAATGTGTAGAACGCAGCGAAGTTTGAAAGTAATTTTGGAGTGCAAGCGCGCGTCGAACTAATCAAATCGTTCACGGTCCTTACTTCGCTGATAACACTACCCACCGTGTTATGTTGCTCTAGTAACTGTGCAACTTTTTTATTGCCTTTTCGTATATTTTCTTACTTCACTTAGGGAAAACAATGGAATTTTCACGAAACAACGCCTACTTTTCAGGTTTTGCGTTTTACTACTTATTTTACAATAGAGGTAGAGTCAATTTATATTATCGAATATTACAATAGATTCAGTTGCTTCGCATTGCAATAGTTTAGCACACATCGAGGACAACGAATTTTCTTATACATATTACATGAGCACTACTTGTAGTAAGTAGTGCTCATGTAATATGTATCCATGAAAAATTCTCGAAACTTATCCACACAGGATTACAGTAATTTAATATCTGTGTGTTATAAATATCTGCGTGTTAAGCCCGGCTTTACACATAGAGAGGCACTATTTTTCAATCCAAGGAATTGTATACCCCGTGAATGAAGAAACAACAATCGTAATATTCATAACAGTCGTATCAAAGGACCAGGTTCACATTCCACGGCAGCGCACCGCATTGCTAAGCACAATACCTATTAAGCCTTACATCGCCGGCTAAACTAGCGTAAACACAGCCATCATCTCTTTCCGCGTACCCTTTATACCGCAAGCCTCCACAGGCATGTAATTAGTATATTTATGAAAAAGGAACGAACCGATGGGTAGGACAATGTGCGTGGGGACCGTTACTCGGGTAATGAGCCCCTCACATTCGACTAGCCGGGATAACGTGTAAGGGCCGGTCGGCCGCCTCTCACACCAATGCGTAACCTTCCAAGTAATATACATCTAGAAGAAGAATATGGAAACACGTCTAAATGTAGCGACGTTGCGATTATGGTTGATAATATTCGAGAAGATGATTTGGAAGATGATATTCAACTCTTCCAATTTATGCATTTTTTTTATTATAACTTTTTTACAACTTTGTACGGTGAGGAGATATATTCAAGTCAACGATCTCTGTAACTACTTGACATTTAAAACACCCTCGCACCTGTAGTTCTTGCGAGTTTTTTAAATACAAGCACACGGTAATTTAATGACACGCTGATAATATTATATTATGTGTAGAACTTTAAAGTACCAAAAGATTTGGTACTTAGTTTGTCCGTTTCGTTTTAAAGAAATCATTGTATTATTGCAATTTGGTACATGCACATCTTCTGGTTTATAAGTGGTTAAGCTGTAGAAAGAAAGAAAGAAAGAAAGAAAGAAAAATGCGTTTATTGGCATTACATACTTAAAATAAAATACACCTGTAGGTGTTTTTAATTTATATGGGTTTGAATTGCGCTATTGCGTTTTATATTATTTGTAAGCTGCCTACAAATACATGAAAGCTTTATGAGTATAAATAAGTTGGTAATTTATAAAAGTTATTTCCTTTTCTTACCTAAACCTTCAAGGATAAAGTCGCCTCCGTAACATATTGTATTTTCTTTCCAATTTAGTTACATGCCATTGTGACTGTGGAACCTAATTCGCAAACTAGGCGGTTAATAAAAAAACGTCACGGACCACCGTACCCAAAGCTATTAAAGTGGCCTTGTCGTTATCGCTAAAAAGAAAATAGCTGGCAGTGCACTGACCGCGCATTAAACGCGCATGGCGTGCGCTTTCCACCTACCGTTGTATGTCACACGGTGTGCCAATGTTGCGGATTGGTGTGAATTTTTTGTACTGACGCCTTTTTCGATTTTTATGCGTTAACTCCTACGCTAGATGAGAGCCTGGTGTTGATGTCGTGTATTCGTCCTTTTTTGACGATATTTAATAGCGATTAAATAAAATACATTGATAATTTATTGCTGGTAATTTATTACCTACGTTAGTTCAGATAACGTGCTGATGTCGATCAGATATTATTATTCTAGATTTGTCTCTAGAATGAATGCTACAGTGAATTAAATATCAATTTCATGATCTTTAAAATTATAGAATAAGTACGATTGAATCAAGTAGCGACTTAATATTTAGTGTCACTATTAGACCTTATTTGTTCAAAGAGCTGAAGTTAGATATATACCTAAGTATAAAATTAAGTATTATATTTACGGTGCAAGATGTGGGCGTAAGCTTCGAATCGAACAAAATTGCTCACTTAACGAGCAAGCTATATAAGGATTTGAAGTATTAAGGTTTATTAATATAATTATAGAAGATTAGTCCCAAAAATGCAACTTGGGTAATATTTTATTTGACAAAAACAAATCCATGAAATATGAGAAATCGATCTTGCTAACGTTGAACGTAGCAATTGTAACAATTAAACGATTAATTGGTAAATTAAATCTATTGGAATATTTCTCGATGCGGATTAAATGTCAGGCTGAAGAATTCATTCAGATATATGGATCGTCGTTGCATAAAGCACGTAGAGCCGGTGTCTGCAGATGGAAAATAGCCTATGTTGTTATCGCGACCAGCATGAGAATGAGACCCCTTTGCGATTTAATCTGCTCAAAGCTCTCTGGTAGCCTTGTATGCCTAGTACTTTTTTTCTGAGAACTTAGCGCATTTATATTTTTATTAACCTCAGTTGCTAAAACAATGTCTTTGCGTGTAGAAATTATGTTTAAAATCAGAGTTTATTGTTAAAGGATTTAAAGGAAATATTTGGTTGCAATTTTGGCACATATTCGTAGTCATCGTCATTATCCTACTACGTATATATATTATAATAATATATGATAATAACACATAATATTATAAATGTGAAAGTTTGTGAAGATGTTTGGATGCTTGTTACTCAATCACGCGTAAACCGTTGATCAGATTTAGATGAAAATTGGGACATAGGTAGACCATTTCCTGGATTAACACATAGGAAACTTTTTATCCCGGTAATGTGTTTCCTTGGGATAATCGTTCCTTTTGCCGCGGGCAGAAGCTAGTTATCATCTATAACTTCTGCTCGCGACTTGGCCTGCTGACTTTTCTTCGTTACCTAAGTTTTTCTTGAATAAAATGTAGCACTCGGTGATAGCGTAATCAGAATCGGATTAGTAGTTTTGGGGTTTAGCGCGTTTAAACAAAAAATCAAACAAACTCTTCAGGTTTCTAATATTTGTATAGATAAAGGGTTCATCTTCTTTTCTACATAAATTACAATACACATGATAAAAATTTATAAATGTCATCAATATCATCTAATAATTAATAAAATCTAGTTTGGTTGTAATTAAAACCAACCGTATCTTGCGAATGGAATCGAGTCCAATCTTGTCCCGTTTAACTTGGCTTAGCTTACAATTCTATTTGTCTGATAAAATAATGAATATAAATAAGAAGTAAATATAGATCAAATAAGGTAGGTAAATAATTTTTTTTGTTAACTATTTGGAAAAAGTAAAACATTCCGTTCAATGACAGAGTTTATATGTTTCTCGTAGCTTATACTTTTAAATCTACTTTGAAAACTGTGTTTTCAATGATATGGAACAAAAAGAAACCTAAGTCCTAAACATAGGGAGGGTTTGATAAGTACTTCAACTTAAAGTTACACTTTTGTAAACTGTGTGAGAAAACAAACAACTGTGTATACTTTAAACTGACAATGGTTTTGCAGTATTTTTCTAAAAAATACTAGTTTGGAGAACGTTGATAACTGTTTGAAAGTGTATAAAAGCTACACTTGTTATTAGATCTTCATAACATCTTAATTGTCGCGGTAATTCTGTAATATATATTTTAACTAGCTTCAGCCCGCGACTTCGTCCGCGTGGAAGACAAGTGTGTCATAAAACATAGCTTATGGCAATAAGCTATAAAGTAGTTTTCTATCAGTGAAAAAATAATAATATTCCGGCCATTACCTACTTCCAAAGATTACCTTATACAAACAAACAAAAAAACAAACAAGGTTCACCTTTCATAATATACACTAGTAGTACAACTATCCGACACTATAATTAAGATATTAGAGCAATCAAAATTAAGTAGAGTATTCAGAATTATATAATTACCACAACCCCCCTTTTGAAATAATGAGAACAATTTTCTTATCAAGAATTCGAATTGAATTTTCCATTCGCCATTGATACTGTCATTAACCATCGTGTAATAGTTCCATTTAATGTTACAATAGATGATATCGTTAATTTGAGAATGGTGCACCCGTTTCATGGTATATTAATATCTACAGAACACTGTAACAAAGGCCTTCAGGGTCTTTTGGCGTGGTCCTAGGTTCCGAAATTTGGATCAACAAACAAAAAAGGATTTATTTACCTCTATTATTACCTTGGCACTTAGGACCAAAAAATTTTTTTTCTAAACGCTTATGTACACTCAATTGAATAATAAATAATAATAATAACTTAATTTCACAAAAAATACAGATTTAACATGCACAACATTTAATGAAGCATTAGAGAAAAACCAGACAAATAACGATAATTTTTAGGTCATATTGTTTGCATTGTTTCATTGTCAACTGCATTTTTAGTGACATTAAAAATGAAAATGGCAAATAGTTAACAATGCCATTTATTTTCCGTAAATTAAATGCTAGCATTGAAATGATGATAGCGTTATAACGATATTTGTTTAATATTATAATGAAAAAAAAACAAATAAAAAATAAAATACGCGCCGAGACGTGGAGTTGCGGACACCAGCCCGTTATACTATACTACTACTACTATAATATTGAATGGTGTATAGGTATAGGCTTCAAATAGGTAGGTAGTTATTGGTAGGTGTTATGTTGAAGAAACTGACAATAGGCAATATTTATTTTAATTGTTTATCTTGATGATTCTCTGATCTTTAAATGCTCAACCACTTTTTTTTAAATCATCATTTCTGTGCACCGTTTCTGTTGAAAAGCCAGCAGAAACTCCATATAGTCTCTGTAAGTAAACCTTGACGTATATTTAAATAGAAAAGCCAGTCTAAGCGCGTTGGCCTATCCAATTTGCGTATAGGATGTCGCTGCCGTCGGATAGGGCAGTGCACCTAGCTCAGTTACCTAACACCTGAGCATTGTTCCGTTCCGAATTATTGTTCCATACGGTGTGATTGTAGACTCATGGGCAATGTAATACGTAATAGCTCTTTTTAATACAATGATTTTCAATCTACGGTTAAACCGTTGCGTACCAGACGCGGTTGTAGCATTAGAAATTGAGTTCTATTAAGAAGAAATATGTCTAAAATTTGTTGCACACGATGTAGTACTCGTAGAAGTCGTTACAATTATATAATTCCTTAAGGTTGCCTCGCATTATGAATATTTCTCCTGTATTATGAGTGCGTTTACAAACATTTAAACAAACATACACCAACAACCAGACCCGAAATAACTATCTGTAGGCCAAATATTTGCTCCGTGCAGGAATCGGAACTGCGATATGCAGCGCTAAATAAAAATAACAGTATAAGATTTGTTCTGTGGGCTACAGTACATTCACGTAACTAAAGAAGTGCTGTTGCAGTGCAGTTGCAGTTAAGTTTCGATCAAAACAACGCTTTTCGTATTCGCTGTCGCTGTCAGACACGCTCGCGTCAAGTTCGCGTCACGCGAGCGCAATAACGGCATTCTACTGTTGCGCGTCTTTGGTGCGTGCTTCGGAATGCAACATGATCGGTATTCTACTATTCGTTTGACGTCTCATAATGACAGTTAAAAAACACTAAAATCTGTAATGGGGTATTATTTTAATATTATAATAACGTCATATTCATTGAAATGTTATCGATCAATATTTTTTCTCTCATGTGGCTACACCACAAAGTACCTAAGTTTGATAGAGTTTGGTTGTTGTACAGTTGACGTGCAGTTCACGCGCAGCTTACGCGCAGAAGATTACAAGAATATCGTTTATCACTCAAACTTGAACTTAACTGCAACTGCACTACAACTTCATCGGCGCGTCATAAAATTACGTGAATTAGCCCTCTGGTCTTTTAGGTATCCGTCTACAAGATTTTTTTACGTCATTGGATGACGATGTTAAGTTGTCACCGCTGTTTATAGACTTCTGCAATACCAGAAGCCTTGCAGATGCGTTGCCATCCCAGAAACAAAGTTGGAATGTCTCATGTGCCTGTTATTACACCATCACCTATATCCTCCATCCCGGAACACATCAACGCTGCTTCGCGGCAGAAATATGTAATCCGGTAGTTCTACTCCGGGCGAGGTCCTTCACAAAGAGCTCTACACCTTGAATTCATGCAAGCCTAGTTCTTTCTTAGGTTATCTTGGTCGTCACTGACATCGGTGAAGGAAAGCATCGAGAGAAAACTACTTCTACTGTATCCCTAAACAACTGTTATTACCGGTTTCATTCTTATTAGGACTAGGCCACACAACTAGGGTTGTAATAGAACTGGTTTCATTTCAAATGGTCATTTCCAAAGCGTATTTTGTTCACCCTATTTCAATCAGAACGAAATACTGAACAGCTTGGAGTATCAAACAATGAGAGTTCGTAGTTAAAGTATTGTGCAAATAGGGGAGGGATGCACCCTCGGCAAAAAGTAGCCTTTTCTCTAAAATGCCTGTTTCAAATGCGGTACTGACCTTACACAACTTGTATGTGATTACCTTAGTTTTCATTTTATCTTTGATCTACAAACGGGTGTTTACTTTTGTATGATGGGATTTAATTAACGTGTATTGTGATTTCTTCTTTGTGAATATAGTTGATTTAACATGCCGTAAATCAATGGTTATAAAGAAAAAATCTGGGCTTATTTTGCAGGAACAATAATTGCTAATTAGTCCGAAATTATTTGTGATAGTAACACGAATAGGAGTGTGGTATTTGGACGGAACATTACATGTTATTATTTGAGCTATATCTTTATTTAAAAGGATTAATTATGTTTTTTTTACTTTTTCATTTTCCTCTTAAGTTTTGAGTGACTACCACCATACCTATTTTTTCCGCAAAACAGCGTTCATGTTTGAAAGGATACTAGCGTAATTACAGGCAAATGAGACGATTCAACTTTGTTTCTGGACACACTGTAGGCAACGGTGACCACTTAACATCAGGTTTCTATCTAGTATTATGTTCAATAATAAGGTGTACTATTAAACTACCCATTATTCATTTGGAAACAGTTCTATTCGTTATAACTTGTAGCAATTGTATCGATTGCAATGTGAAGTAACAATGTCCTTCTTCAGGTGCGACCGCTGATAGTAATTGTAACGTTGAAATATTGGTCCTTATGTACTTTTAAAGAGTTGACAGGTGACCTTTTCATGAAAAAATGCATTTAAGGCCGTCTCAATACTTTTATTTAGCAACATTGTTTGATGTCTAATTGCAACTTTTATTAGTATATGTGGAAAACTTGTCGAACACATCCAAAGCATTCTGAAATTTTGTTTCTAGTCAGTTTGAGATGGAGTCTATGAACTGATTAAAAGAAGAGATATTAAAACGAAACCAAAGACAAAAGTGCTGTGCGTGACCCGCCAAAAAAACAAGATGGCTGCGAAAAGGAAAGCTGGTGCACTCCTTCAACACGTCCTGCCAAAGGTAACTTTTTAATTATTTTAATAGGATCCCATACAAAATCCATTACAAAAAGACCCCTCCTCTCGTAATGCATGTAAAGGGAACGAGGTCTATTTGGAACGGTCAAGATAAACATACCAAGGCTGAGAACAGCGATGGCACTTATAAAACGGCGAGTTCCCGCCATAAGTTTGCAGGCTACTATAAAGCGCAGTAAAAATGGTATAATTAAAGGAATTTATAATGACACCCGTGGCGATGTTAACCGACCGACTTGCGGTGTTCGCGGGATATGAGGGCTTTTGTTGAGTGGCTGATCTTTCGGATGCGGTCGAATAGCTGACGTGGATGCTTCGAAATTGGCGCCAAAGTCAGTTTTCCCGCCGCGGGCGGTTCGCCTTGCAAAATGGCGGAGTTTCAAGTGACACGCGGCAGGCGTTGATGGCATTAGAATGGACATACCCAGTTACTAACAGATTAAATTAACATTTAATAGAAGTAAAACATTCCACTGTTGCATTTGTTTTTCATTCATCTGACAATATTATTTCTAAAATAACAGTTGTGTGTTGTAATTTTTTAACGTAACCAAAACAGAAATTATAAGACTGAAATCGTACCTTTTTTACGAGTACAAGACCACAAAAAGAATTCAAAATGTCCTAGTTAATCTAATTAGTCATAAATCGATGATTGTAATTATTTGTAAAACAAAATTAATAAAATTTAAACAAAATTTCGTAAAACAATTCTAAATTATTCTTAGTTAACTGTAGATCATTTTACTCAGTCTTTACTATCGATTTAAAATCGTACATGTTCCTTATACAAATAGATCACATATTGGAGCGTACCACATACCATGTTTTGTCTCTTTATCACCCTAAGGTAGACTGATAGAAAATGCCCAAGGCGTCCGCGTTTCTACAGCATTTTTATGTGCATAAAGTTTAATAAATACCTCGCAGTTTGGAGACCTACATTTCGCTACATTCTTATACAAAATTAAAACAAAAATGTCTTCTGAAATCTCGATCGCAAGAGTATCTAATGCATTAAACAGATCCACGCTAAGATGTCTCCTCGATCATCGAGGCGCCGGGCGACCTTGCATGTTGCCCGTATCTACCCACCCCACTACCTACACCTAGCTAGCTAGATCAGACCTAGCTCATGTAAGTACTTGTAAAGATGCAAGTTAGTTATTATGATCGTGCTGGTTTTTTTTTCGGAATCATTGGTTCATCTAGACCTGTGTTTTTGTATCTGTGTTTATGTCATGTCTTTTATTTTAGCTGTAGTTGAGGTGGTAAAGAAATACAAACTGCATCTTTGGCATCTTTATTAATATGACTTTCTATTATTACTTGCACGTAAAGCCATTGGTAGCCTATCATTCGTAGATTTTTGACAGTCTGGCGATGTCTGAATGATTGTCTGTTGTTAAGTTACTGAACTGTGATGATCGTCCTAAATCTGTATGACAGCAATCATTGAAGTAGAAACAGTGGTTTTAAGGATATAAAATCATAACCCTTCTTTTCAGTTTAATTGAGTAATAAAAAGACGCTGTGTTGGTACAGCAACTACATATTTCAGCAGAGGGGTTATTAGGATAGCCTACCTAATTGTCTAATGGTAGCACTTCACTTGGCGTATTTGTGCATATACCCCCCCCCCCCCCCCCCTTGGCCTTTTGGATAATACAAAATCGACTTCATTTCAATTAACATAGGGTATATTTGCGGTATATTTCCTGGTATTGCGGTCGCGTCTGTTGAACGTCGGAGTCCTAGGTGCGATTCCCAGGTCGGGCAAAGTGGCATTACGAGTATGTTTTTCCATTAGGAATTTCATAGTAGCAGCCCAGAGTTCGGAAGTTGGCGGTGTAATACCCCCAGTGGCTTCGAAAGCACGAAAAGTCGTTGGTCCTTGGCGCCTGGTCTTTTTCCAGTCGTGTCGGATTGCCGTCCCATCGGACTATGATTGTGAGGGAAGACTTCGTGCGCGTGAATGTCGGTTATCGCAAATGCAACTAAAGTTGCGTACCTATCAAGAAGTAGCCTATGTCCTTTCCCAAGGTTGAAGCTATCTTCATAATCGGTCCAGCCGTTTCGTCGTGAAAACGTAACAGACAGAGTTACTTTTGGAATTACAATATTAGTAAGGATGGGTATAATTAGTATGGATTTAAAAACTATGGTCCAAAGGTAGTTAAAATTAATAGTTGATTACGTTTTTTTTAAAGACACTAATTTCTCTTTTGCTCGGGCGTTTTCGCACCCATAACCTCTTGCATTAAGAGAGGCGGACGCCTTAACCACTAGACTATCACCGCACTTCAAACTGTCAAGGTGCAAAGAAGGAAAAAAATCGTTCTTTCATTCATTCAAGCCATTACGAATACTTATAGTTGACAAGTAGTCATTAGGGCCTTAGTGTCGCGTAACAGTCAGTATTTTGCTGGCCTTGGCTTTAAAAACTGCTGGTGCATGTTTAGGTACCGTTACGTTCGATCCATAAATTAGGACTGCTATAATTACACACTGGGATCAGTGTTCGTCCAGGGAAGTACCACCACTATTTCTGTCGCAAAACTGTGTTACTGTGTTCCGGTTTGAAGGGTACTGGTGTAAGGCTAAGAACTCACGGACCGGTTTTACCCGCGCCAGCCGCGGTGGAGGAACAGCCTAAACTCACGAGACCGGAGTTCTGTGCGGTTACGCAGCCGTCGGATTTTATAGAAGCTGCAGGGTTGCTTCGTGAGTTCTTAACCTTATTCTTCTCAGCGTGTCGATGGCAAACACGGATATGTATCATGTGTGTGTATGTAAGTGTGTATATATGCGAGTGTGTATGTGTGTGTTGTGTTTGTTCTAGCCAGATTCGTTGTTAGACCCAGAATTCAGCCACGGCATCGCCATTCGCTGATGCAGTCAATAGGTCCGCAGGTGATAGAAGGTGGACCATGGTCTGCGGGGAGACGTCACACAGACACTGAAGGTTGGCATCATCTGAGAACCCACCTTTGAAGATTCTCTTTGCTGCGGCCGACCTGGGTGTGGAGTCGGTTTAAAGTTTTCCAGATCGGCCACAGCAATGAATGCCCAGATGAAAGGATCAATGATGGTCATGCCCTGGTGTAATTAAAGGCACATGAGACATTTCGACTTTGTTTTTGCAGATGCGTTTTGACCAACGCATCTGCAAGGGCTCTGGTATTGAAGGCATCTACAGGATGTCTTTTCCAGTGGTGACCACTTAAAATTAGATTCCCATTCATCATCATCTGCCTAGCCTTTACCCAATTATGTTAGGGCCGGCTTCAGTTCAACCAGATGCAGCTGAATGCCCTCGGTATTGCAGGATGTCTTTTGCAGCGGTGACCATTTAACATCAGGTGGACCATCAGCTTGTTTGCCATCCATCATCATCTGCCTAACTTTTTCCCAACTAGGGCCGGCTTCAACCAGATACAGCTGAATACCAGTGTTTCACATGGAGAAACCGCCACCACCTAGTTACTGGGTAACACGATACCCTTTGGTAAGACTGGTTATCAGACTACAAAAAACACGAAAACAATAATATTTTTTTGTCTATTTACCGAACTTCACTAATAAGCAGAATTCTTCACGAGTCCAAAGAGTATAAATAAATACAATTAAGGAACTAGGCCTTAAATACCATTTTCTAAATTGTTACAAAATCAATGGGACTTGGCAAGCCTTTAGAGTCTGAAACACCATCGGCCAAGATCCGGTCAGGATTAGACCATTAGTTGTCAAGATGTCAACGGCTGCAGTCTGCACAAACAGTAGCATTGATACGAAAACTATGCAGTATTAGACAATTCAGATAAACTAGGTATTGTGCTGTCCAGTATGAAATTGACAAACGTACGTACAATTAAATTGTTATAATCCAATTAAGCAAACTGTATTACTGAAATTGCGATATTCTGGATCGGGTTTAAAGATTAAAACACACACTTGTATCTGCATAAGGGTTTTGGAAGATTTACCCTCATCTGCTCTAAGATTTGCTATTAGCTCAAAAAAAATCCTGTATAAGTATATTGAATAAAGTTAGAATTATTGTTATACAGTCCAATTTAACCTTCAGCATTAAATATTGCTTTGAACATAACACCTGCAACCTTTCTTAATAAAAAAAGACGGAAGGCGAATCCTACTTTATTTTATAGTAGCAGGACTTACCCTTATAAATTTCACGGATCCTTTATTTTGCGGACCCGAGGATCCCACAAAACCAATTAAAAGATGGCCTTTCTTAAATATTTAAACTCCTTTAAGACCTCGACGGTACCAAGGCGTCATAAGACCGAGGCGCTGTCCGTTGAGACGGCGCGTACATTATTCAACGCGCGCTCCCGCGTTCGCCTGCATTCCGTATAGCTAGCCGCATTGTTTGCATGTCCACCTGATATCCATGCAAGACTTGCTGCCTAAACTTTGCACATGAATTCAAGAATAACCGGACATAGTAGTATACTTCGCAAGTACATGTATGACGCATAATTTAATTGATAACTAAGGTAAACATGGTGTTGGACGTCGCGGCGTCGTATGTGTCACTTTATCGTATTGTAAGTGCATCTAACAGTAGTGGGGTATCGGGTTACCAATAATAATGTTGCTTGTACAGAACGCGTATGGTAAACAGGTCGAATGGTATAGGAGGACGTCGACTAGTAATTGTTAGTTGTGAAGTAATGATTTTGAAAAGCCAAGGCCTAAGAAACTCGAACATTTATGGGCAGAGTTATAAATATTTGCTACTACTAGTGCCACTAACCAGGGGTGTGATTCTGTAAACCTCATTCTAAACTTCGAATCTGAATCCGCTGTAAGTTTCTTGATTGGCATTCTAAAAACTCGGTTGATAATTCGAATTTCCACTAGCGCCACCCTTGCGAGCGTGTGTGTATGAGTTGAACTAAATTGACAGAGAGATTTTGACAGATAAAGTATGAGATGACGGAAGAAGTGGCATTCTGTAAGGTCCCCGTTACTTCGACGCTCACTTCGCACTCGAACCCGATTCAAAGTGTCAAATACATCAAGGTCATTTTGAACCATAAGCGAAGTGAGATGCGAGTTGTGATTGAATTTTACAGAATCGACCTACAGTAAACTAATTCAGTGATTAATTCTTACATGTCGCTTTGACAGACGAATAAAAAATATATTGTCCTTTTGGTAAACTTTTACATAGTAGGTATAATTTGGTCGACTTCAAAAATTACAATCGTGTTCTTACCGAAAATGTAGTTACCCTAGTTTTGTTTTGAAACCTATGCGTCATTATGGTTGGTAACTTATATTTGTAAAGTATATTCTTTGTTGAGTTCACTCAATTGTATATTTTCTGTGTACAAACGTAAAGTAATCAAAATATTTTCCTTGGTATTTAGGTAATTGTTGTGTTAGCATTTTTATTTGTTATTCGACGAAGCTGATTTGAAATTGAGTCTTCATTAATTTAATAGTTTATATTTTAAATATCTTTATGAACTTGTTTCTTTCAATTATAATTTGCAATTAAGAACAAACCTACATTAATTTGTACGTACAGCAACTTTTCAAAGCTTGAGATCTAGTACCGAAGGACCAATGCAAGATTTACATTAACATAGATGTTAACAAAGTTGCAATATATAGGAACACATTATTAAGTTATTTCTAACGTATTATAAACCCAATTATAAGCTTTAACGATATGAAGAGTAAGAAGGTGACATATATAATGTAATTTATCTCAGATCACGGGGAAAGAAACCCAAAAATTACGAAAATAAGCAGCTTAGTCCAACAGATCACACTAACAATAAAAAGTCGCCTCAGACATCAAGGAAGCCGCCACTAATTTCATTTTCACCCTCAATTTATATCTGTCACTTTTGGTACCGTGGACTGCGCGCGTAAAAATATTGTTTTTACTTATCCCCGAAGGGAGGGATGGGGTGTAAGGGGGCGTAATTACTTGAGCAGCCAGACGCTACGAGACGGTCCGTGGGGGTTGGAATTACTACGGAGCTGCGGAGGTTTGCCCGCAAGCCGCCTCTTTTTGTAGGTGACGCCGAGAATTTTTCTTAATCCGCTATGTATGGCTGACTAGGGGATCTTTGTGTGTGTTTTTTCTGCTTTTTCTTTTACATACAGCTTTTATTGATTTAGCAGAAAGCGAGTAAAACTATGCGCTGAATATGCGGACTGAATAAATTGTACTAGGTTGATATGAGTTGAAGAGGCTTGTAGGTATATATCACTTACTTTGAAGAGGTGATGTTGCATGGCAAGGTCCGTAGGTGGTAATTTGTCACTGGTTGTTAAATTGCGACTAACGGTGATTGCATACAGGACCCATAAAGCCGGCGATACATCTCACAATCTGTTGTTAGCGAAATCGTGAGATGAATCCGAATATATGAAAGTCCGAGAGGATGTTTTGATGTACACATAAACGTATTGCTATTTTATTCGATGATTTCAGTACTGTTATCACATGTTTACGAAAGTATACATATATTAGGGACTGTGTTTTTTGTATAAATGATGGGTTTGCGTAGTTTCCAGATACTTACCAACATATTAAATAAAATATCCTTAACATATTAAGTTAAACCTTAACCACCTACATAAGTAGAGGTTTCCTACAAGGTTATTTTGTGGTTAACTTGAATCTAAAGCCTAGTCTAAGATGAGAATATCTTAAGCTAATATACCGTTTGTATTCTTCGGGCGTATCGAACATTTCCTTGACACGCTCTTTGCTAGCTTCTAAAATACTTGCAATGTTACAACATTGCAAGTTTATCACTAGATGGACACCAGACATTGTTATTGTAACTAGGACTATTAGCTTAAATAAGAAAAGCATTTAGCAAAGTTGTAATGCGGACCGAAGGACCACTTAGTATAAAATTACGGTTACAGTCATTTGAAAAGCGCTCTTGATTATAATCATCATTCTCTATGGTTACTTACGTTGTAAAACTAACATCATTATTATTTAGTATTGTTTATTTTCAGCCTGTATTGTCCCACTACAGGGCAAACGCCTCCCTTTCTTCTTTCCAACCCTCTCTGTCCAGAGCTATACCCTGTTCACAATAAGATTAGACATAAACTCAAACCTTTTTTACAGTCCCTTCAACCGATTTTGACTTCTATTCCGTAGGCTTAAGGATGACATTAGAGGCAAAAAAGTGGTTACAATAACGACTGTTTACTGCAGTTGCCATTTGTCATGCTACCAACGCAATAGAAGTCAAAATCGGTTGAACGGACTGTAAAAAAGGTTTGAGTAAATGTCTAATCTTATTGTGAACAGGGTATAGAGTGGACCAATCCCTCTTTTAAGCGTCACATACATCCCGCTATCAACATTATACCGTCAATAAATTGTTAATTATTCCTCTTATATTTGACACTTTAGTATTCCACTCTCAGATTATGAAACAAAAGGCAGATAGACCGCGCGGAACAGTGAGAGTGAAGCCAAAAAAGCAAATACAAACTCAAAAACGAATACCTACAATCTCGTGATTGTATTCGCATTTGAATTTGTATTTGTAATTTTATTTGTTTTTGTTAACGTTGCGGCGTTTCGTGCTATACTGACTCGTGTTAGTACAGCACGAAGCGCGTTGTAGACATTCGTTTTTGAATTTGTATTTGCTTATTTGGCTTCACTCTCAGTGCTCCGCGCGGTCTATCTGCCTTTTGTTTCATAATCTGAGATTCCACTGTAGAAGTTTCTCTGTATCATTCGTGCCTGTATATGCACAAATCCTCCATCCCCGAACATGCCATAGACATATTTGTTCATTGAGGTGACGCGATATTGACAAGTACAATAGTTATCTTTGACTAACAATCACACTAGGTATTGATCGTTTTCGGAAACCGATCAGTTAGTAGTATCAAAGTATTTGCATAGGTTCAGATTTCAAAGATTAGTTATCAAAAGGTCAGGTTATTATGAGAAACGCAGCTTTTTGATCAAAGAAACACTTATATTTGACGGTGGCACTTCCCTTGGCGTATTTGTAAAAATAAGTATAGGGTACTTATAATACAAAATATACCCTATGGTTATTGAAATGAAGTCGATTTTGTATTATCTGAATAAGGCCAATATTTGCACAAATACGCCAAGTAAAGTGGCAGCATTAAACTTTTCTCTCTTCCCTAACACAAAAAAAAAACATCCAAAGGTATCATCCGTAATATAGATTTATAAAGAAAGAGTTGACAGTCTCCTACGAAGGCTGCCAAGACGGGTTGGTAAAATTATTCAAAAATAAGATAATAAACAGAATTAGTGGTGTTGGCGCAGTGGCTGACCATTTGGATGCTGCACTGGGTGTTGAGGGTTCGATTCCCGCACAGAACAAAGATTTGTATGGCCTACAGATAGTTGTTCCGGGTCTGGCTGTTAGTGTATGTGAGTTTATATGTTTGTAAACGCACCCACAATACGGGCGAAATTCCTAGTGTGGGGCAACGTTAAAAATAATAGTTTAAAAAAACTAAAAACACGTTTTTTATAGAAAACCAAACTAAAAAATAGAAAATAAATTTTAATAAATGTTATATTTAATTAAATGTATTGTATTAAAAAAAAAGCGTGGGGTGCTTTTTAAGATATTATCAAAATGATAATCACTCTACTCATATCTGTCAATAAAATATTTATAACCATTGACACCATGCACCCCACGCTTTTTTTTAAATAAAATAATTTATTCAAATTTATTTTCAATTTTTTAGTTTGGTTTTCTATAAAAAGCGTGTTTTTAGTTTTTTTAAACTATTATTTATTTTTTACTTTTTAGTTTGGTTATATCTATATCTATAAATATTATGTACATTTATTCTACCAGGGGCGCTTGTGCAGTACCTTCCTAGTATATAATAGCTGTTTTTACGGCAACTAATTTTGAACGACTTATGTTTTTTTTTTTGTTTTTATAATTTTATCAAATTAGTGTATTGTCATCGGTCCTCGATAAATCTACAAAGTTTGAACGAAATCTGGCCGTTTAAAGTGGGTCAAAATCGCGCCCAAAGAAGTCGGTTACAAACAAACATACAAACATACAGGTGAAGCTAATAAAAAGCTAGTAAAAAAAAACCCGAGTAGATTGAACTCCGTAACCGGAGCACATCCATAATTTACTTTCTAGTAAAATCGAAGATTTACCTAGTCTGGTACCATGGTTTTACCTCAGAGACACGGTCAATGACGAAAAATAGGGGATATTACTGTAATGTTCTGGCACCAGAGTGCAGCACTAGCATAATCCGTAAACAGTTTTTCGACGAGTCGTTCAAAGCGTGAAATTCTGCCTTTAATTGAGTTCAAAATTGAGAAGTGTATTATATTATACAATAATGCATCAGTGCTATGTATTTCGTTGTAGAAATGAAGGGAATTATTTATTTCCAAAAGAAGAAAATGTTCGAATACTTTGGGATGCGGCTAAAAATTACTCTAAAATATGTTCAGGTTAAGTATTCAGGTGAGAATAACGTTCACTTTTATCATGTAAGAAAACCAAATTTTTTGTAAAAACTGATAAGCATACCTGTATTATAATGTCTGTAAGAGGTCATAAATAAGATAATCCAACAAGATAGGGTAGTTTATATATTTATTTTAAAACGCATTTTTAAGTTAACTTAAGGTAATCGGGAATAATTTCATTCTAAGGCAGCTGTCAAAAAACCAATAACCCAATGGACAGGGTATAATTGTTAGTTTTTACAATTCCGATGTCATTTTGTTTTCAACCGACTTCAAAAAAGAAGGAGGTTCTCAATTCGAATGTATGTTTTTTTTTGTATATTTGTTACGTGATTCCTCCGGCAAATGTAAATCGATTTTGAAAATTCTTATGGATAGGGTATGCTTTAGGGGTGGTCCCATAAATTTTTTATCGAAATTGATTCAGCACTTTTAAAAAAATCAACATAATCCTAACTAATATTATAAATGCGAAAGTAACTCTGTCTGTCTGTCTGTCTTTTCTTCACGCCTAAACTACTGAACCGATTTGTGTGAAATTTGGTACAGGGTAAGTGTGAACCCCAACAAAGGACATAGGCTACTTTTTATTCGACTTCGACTTCGACTTCGTCTGCGTCCGCGATAACCGACATATACGCGGACGAAGTCGCGGGCAAAAGCTAGTCTCAAATAAATCTACATAAACGACGTTTTAGTTTCTTCAATCTTTGGAGTACCTCTGTTTTAACTGTGTTGTCGGTTCTTTACGGATTTGGATGAGAAGGTACTAAAAAGTGATAAATAAAAAGCTTTAATAAAAAGACAACCGCCTTCAAAATCTAAAAAGTGATAAATAACTTTAGCACAGTACACACACATGACGTTAGATTTGGAAGTCGGTGGCAATTAAAGACAACAAACAGAACAAAGCCACCGACTTCCAAATTTAAAATCATGTGTGTAATGTGCTAAAGTTATTTATCACTTTTTAGATTTTGAAGACGGTTGCCTTTTTTGTAAAAAATCTTTTTTTCAATCGCTTACCACTGACGCTTCATTAAAACAATTGACAGTGTTTGATAGCCGATTGTCAGTATTTGTCAGTAATAAAATTGAAGTAGTTTAGTTGTCATAATGACTTGCTCCAGTAGACGGCTGCAGACGGTCACTTAAACAATCATAGCTCCGACATTTTCTGTGATAATTCGTTTTTAAACAGATAGGGGAACGTTTTTTTATTAGAAAAAAGATATACCTCTCTGCTGGAGACTTGTGAGGTGTGCTGATGCAATTCCAAGATTGAGTCCCAACGTCGAATTTTACGTCTAAGTTGGAAAATCAGGCAAGAAGTCATTCGAATGACGTCTGTAAAACTATACATTTTGGTAACTTGCTGGTCTTTTGTTGGCTTTTTTAACCCTCGACGTAAACACGACGGGGTGTTATTGTCCTTTTGTTCGTGAAAGTTGCGATCAGCGTGAAGGCTTGTAGACTAACATAATGCACTAATCTATCTATCAAATTAATATTGTATTTGACAGATTTATTTTGTTTCGTTTCGTTTCGTTTAAGTGTCTCCGGCTCTTGCATATGTTAAGACGTTAACGAAAATAGCTATTTACATTATAGCAAGATATAACAGTAAATTCAACCGCGTTTATAAATCTCAGGGAGCAGGGGAGCAGCACGTGGTGGCGGCACGCACTCCGACGTAGGTATCCATATTTAGTGCCTTCGCTCGCTCAGTTTATCACACTTCAAAGAGCACGAGTAAGCGTCGACTTGTAACCGCGTCTCCCCAGCGATACCCCTGTAACTAGGAAGCCGCTTTGTGAAATTCGCGATGCTTTTCGACGGAGACGCGACCCCCATTCGGTTTTTCGAGGTCGGCCCGCTTCCCCCTCACATAATGCGAGTATCTGCGTCTACCTCCACAGCGCCTTTGCTACTCTGGTACTTATCACGCGGTAACTACGCGGTTTCTGCACCTAGTTTCTCACTAAACTCTGAGTGAATGTGGGTGTTTAATTATTTATTCAATCTGTTAAAGGATTTTTCACGTGCCAGTTTCCCCATTTTAGTTTTAATCGCATTAGCGTGTGGCAATGGTGTTTTGATGTGTACTCAGTAACTACCTACATTATACTTAGGTTGCTTGTTGTGTTAGTCATTGAGGAATTTGATGATAAATGATTTATTGCCTGTTGTTGAAATGAAACATATTTTCGATTTAAAAACTTGATTCGATTATGAAGTTTTATCGTCGTAAGCAGTTCTTACTTTAGCAGTACCTATATATAATGCTATGTTATGATTTTTAACTGTAATTAATTGGGTAAATGACACTATTAACCAATAATTCACAACAAAATAGCTTCTCTAAAAAAACATTTATTTTATCCCTGAAAACGTTATTCGTTTTCTGAAAATAGGATTTTTAATAAATTAGCAAATAAGTGACGTCATTAGTGCAAATTGCCATACAAAATCTTTGGGGTAGGTTATCGCGTTATGACAGCTCAAGAGTATGTCAATTGATTGATGGTGTCACCTGCCATATTGCATGTCCATTTTTTTGGGTGAGACTGTTTATTCTACTTGGGCTAGTTACCGTCAAAAGTAACAAAATGAGTTTCAACTCATCAAACTTCGTTTATCAATCTGTATTCTAGGGTTGCATCAAGATTTGGTTGGTCCAGCGGTTATACTCCACCCCATCATATCAAACCTTTACTACGATATTCACCTCTATGCTGTGTAGCATGAAAATCTATTTTCCTTCAACATTTTTTTTTGCTTGGCCACTCGTGTGACGTAATTGTTGGCTATTTCGTTTTGATACTGAATAGCACAATGGACTTTTTACTCTGTAGCAGAACAATTAGCAAAGTTACCCTGAAGTTTTGTGTTCTGGGAATATAGATTGTATATCACAGTGTATTAGGTTATTTTTTGTGTGGGTCAGGGAGCTGAGAACATGGTGGAGTAGCAAATTCCATACTAATCTATTTGTCTGTCCCGTTGGTTTCGTGGTAGCAAGCGGCGCCGCTGAGCGTGGGGTCATGGGTTTGATTTTTAGGTGGCGCAAAGTGTTATTAGGTTTCACCGTTAGGGATTTTAGTAGCAGCCCGAAATTTTGGAAGTTCGTTGAGACCCCCGTGCCTAGGATTTAGGATTACGTTAAGCCGTGTTGGTCTTGCACCTGATATGTCCACGGTCTTGTCGGCCCATCAGACTAAGAGAGTGAAGGAAGAGGGAGTGAATATGTGTTTTCAGTAACATTTGTGCATTTTAATATTTCCTGCCACCACCACAATTTGCCACCGTGACTGAAATTCGATCGGTTGCACATTAATTTTATGTTGATTACTTTAGCTGCTTATAAGTCTCCAAACGTGTAATTATTTCTTTAAATCAGTTTGGTCTATTAAAAATCTTCCATTTGTTCGTCATTCAACATAGGTAAGGTATATATCGATGAGAGAAGCTCTACGTCCTTTGACTAAACTAACGTAAACTGAAAGAGACAAAATATCTTGACTTGGATTTTTGGTTCTAGGTACTGCCAAAGCTCAAAAGCCGACTTTTCCCTCATGTCAATCTGTCTGTCCATTGTCCATCTGTCCATCTGAATGTCAGAAGGCAAAATCCTTTGCCTGGGCTCTCCAACTTCTCAACCATCAATCAAAAAATTCGCCCACTAGACAAGCGCTTGAAAGTTCCTTCGTTTTTGGTCCTTCCAGTCGGATTGCTTTGCATTCGACAGGCTTAATCACCAATCGAACATATCGTAGCTGTCTAAAACTTTATTGACAACTACATTTTACATGCTAGGCCACGAGATTTATCTTGTGGATCCCTAATTGTTTTGATGATTAAATATAGTCTATGGTACTCAGATTTTTTAGAATCGGGAAAATAAATACGGATTCGCATGTTCACACGAAAAACAATCGAAGTCTTCAGCTTCATGATATTATTGGTAAAGATTATTAAAACGTTCAATAAATATTTACCGTGATTGTAATATTGTCTCGCTGGCGTATCTTTGTCCAATATTATTTCGCGATCTTTCGCATACCATACTCAAGTACCCTTAAGTTACTTGTACGCACTATGTACTGACTTACTGAGCCGGTAAATTGATGACTAGAGCGTTGGACTCTGTTTCTATTTTTGATTACGAGTCGTTTTTAGTTGCAGTGGTCCTTTGAAAAAAATATCACAAAATATTTTCAGATTTGCTGTTAAATCTACAGAGGAAATTACTAAAAGGCAAGAGTTTCAATTAATAATCATTAATAAAACTGTGGAATCAGTTCATTGTGGTAAGTCTACTTTTCATCGAACAGTGGAGCAGTGGTGGTGGTTGAGCTAATGGATTCTACGATTTGGATCGCGGATCCAGAACCCGCTCCGAACAGAATAGGTCCGACTTGCATGAGTAGGACATGGATACGAAGATAACACTATTCTGTTTGTCATTGATAACTTATATGATCTAGACATACTGTACCATGACGAGTTGGAATTAAACATAGACCTACCCGAACCTAAAGGATAGAAGCCCTCTAACTGTAGACTTGTTCACAAATTAGAGAATTAACTTTAAGCGGGGGTCCAGTTTTGAAATAGCATTATCCGAAATTAGAAACCGAGAAACAGAAAACTTTCTCGAACTCTGGATTCTAATTAGATGGTATGGCTTACGTGTATATACTATGTATGTATGTAATCATAATTAAATTGGCTTGTTAGAAACTTCGTACTATTTAGGGCTACTGAGGGTCTTTTTTTGGGACAAGTCCGCCACACTATTCCCAAACCACTGCAACTCCTGAAAGCCAGAATCAACAGTGGCGTCACGTAACTAAAGAAGTGCTGTTGCAGTGCAGTTGCAGTTAAGTTTCGACCAAAACAACGCTTTTTGTATTCTCTACCGCTGTCAGGCACGCTCGCGTCAAGTTCACGTCACGAGAGCGCAATAACGGCATTCTACTGTTGCGCGTCTTTGGTGCGTGCTTCGGAACGCAATATGATTGATATTTTACTATTCGTTTGACGTAAGAAAAAGCACTGAAATCTGTACTGGGGTATTATTTTAATATTATAATAACGTCATATTCATTGAAATGTAATCGATTCTATTCGATTATTTAGTGAGTAATATTTTTTCTCTCATGTGGCTACGCCATAAGTAAGCTTGGTAGAGTTTGGTTGTCGTACAGTTGACGTGCAGTTCACGCGTAGCTTACGCGCAGTTCAAAGATTACAAGAATACCGTTTATCACTCAAACTTAAACTTAACTGCAACTACACTACAACTTCATCGGCGCGTCATAACATTACGTGAATTAGCCTTCAGAAAGGCACCAATGCAATAAAGCTCGACAAGTATCGGAAAAACGTTACAACTGTCGTGGATCCCTCAGCGAAATTAACCAGAAAAGAACAGCGGGGGAGTAAGGCTGAGATTAGTACTAGTATGATATATCATAACATGATTTGTGTTACTTTGTCATTGGCTAGAATTTGTTCTAAGAGTCTAGAGTTCACCAAGTGTGTAGTTTTTATTTTGTGTTTTCGAATGTTTTTAAACTTTCATCTGTTTTATCTCTTAGAAAAGTCTTCTCCCCATTCTTTTCATTTCTCTCGACCTTGTGCTTCTTTCTTCTCGCTAATCCTTCGAAAACTATTGAGTATTCGTCAGCTTGAGCTTAGAACTTCTGTGCCAAATACTTTTGATACCAAACAGGTCATGAAGAGAATAATACCCAATACATCTCCTCCGAGATCCAGACGTAAATCCCTTCATCTGGACAAGCTGTAAGCCATTGTATATCTACCAACACGTACTCCTATATCTATAGCATTCCTGTTTTAATGCACACCCACCCTATCTGGTGCCAGTCCCCTTGTACCATGCGGCGTATTGTACTGCCTCGGGCAATCTTTTCCAATTTTTGATTTCGCATCGGTTGGAATCACGTTGATGTTTAAATCACTTATTGACAGTATTCAATTTTTTTATATTTTTTTTTTATATTCTATTAGTAAGAACAAAGTTCTTAATACCTGCCTAGAAGACTAATAAGCAATTTAACTCTAACTTAATATGTTACGTGATAGATTATGTTAAAACTAAAAATAGTGTCCATTTGGACTTTTAAATAGTGTCCATTTGGACTTTTAACACTGACAGTATTCAAATAAAACCATTTGATTTTTTTTCTAATCAAATCTAACTCTTTTATAAACATTTAGGCGCTGTTGAAGATACTGAAATATGTTACAAAGACAAGATTTTTCTGATTCGAAGCAGTTTGCCTCGTTTGGTCATGTCGACTGTTTATTCAGCAGTTTAAAATACGGAACTGATTTGCGGGGTTGTTCTGAGACATTACCCATGTAAATATAGACTTTGGACAAGACTCTATAAGATCTATTTGACAAGCACGGTGTTGCAATCCATTTTTTTTATTGTGTTCTTCTATTTGGATAATCGGCTTTTGCTATAAATCTATGGCGGATGTGTTATGAGTGCAACTATTAACGAAGGACACTGACTTATAGAGGGTGCTAAGATAAGAAGTTTTCAACACCGACCAATGTACTCCATCTGTAGCTGCAGTTATAGAACTTGACAGAATAGCGTGGATAGAAACAATTGGTAAATACTTTGTGCTACGCGACCGTGATGGTAAATTATAAATGATGGGAACTCAAATGGCTGTCACAGTCCTTGTACAATTACCTATAATTGTGTTTCTCCATTGTTTTGGATATTCAGTTCAGTTCGTTGTTCGCCTGAATTTTTGCCACCGCCCCATGTAATCGTCATTGTGTCCGATGACAGGTAGCGTCCGGCCCGGTAAATCAATGCCGTTATGTACAACAGTCATCGCTTATGTGCTTATGTATTCCTGGTATATAAGCAACGTATGTATTGGTATAGTGGATACGCATGTACGTAGATAATCTCGTCATAGCTCGCACCCGTTATGGTATTACTGTGTGTGGGCGAGGGGGTCCAGGGGGTGAGAGGGGGTGCGCGAGCCCGCGAGTGCCGCAGGGGGCGCTGTCCGCTTTAAAAATACTAGGGCGCAAGCGGCGGGCGAAACTACCGAGCAAGCAGAATGCTAAAGGAAGCCGTTTATTTTGAAAGACCGAAGACTTTCAACTCGCCTCTTGCGCTCCTGGCGGAGACGGGTAAAAAGTTATGAGGATGGCAAATAAAAAAAAGCGGACGGTAGCTATTAGCTGCGCTTGCAAAAATGTTTTTGGCTCATGAAACTGGCTGTTTAAAAGCGTGTTTGCGCATGAAAAGTTAATCCAAAGTTAAAGTAATCTCCAGAATTGATAAACTTGCTCATCTCTGAGGACAACTGGCGAACAATTTTGTTTGCACAAACTTTTGTCACAAGTAAATTTTCACTTAAAGTAAACTCGAGTGGTCCGGCCGTATCTAGAAACTTCTTTTTCATCTCAAACTTGTAGGAGCCACAGGTCAAATCAACCATAACTTACCTAAACCACAATCAATACACGTCCCACAAAAATATGTTAGTGGAACCACCGGTAAGGATGTGGTCGGCTCATTATCGATAATCACGGCATCGTGTTTAACGGCCTTTGACGTTCGAAAAGCTCGAAATTTGTATTTTGTTCGTATTTTCATAATTGGGCGGGTGGGGGGACGGGAGCGTGGTGGTGCCGCGGGCGTCATCGGCCCCCTTCGCGTGGGTATTTAATGATTATACGCTGACTGCCACCTGATTGCTGGCACTCTGACGCGCTATCGATGATTACTTGTTATCGATGAATTGATTACTATTGGACTCGCCGTGCCCCCGATGTTTGGTGATTATTAATAAGTGGGGGAACAAAAGAGTGTTTGGTAAAAGAAAATATACAAAAATTATAGTAACCATTATTTTCTGGCACGGAACACACGGCAACTTTTTCTAAGACTTTAGATAGGTAACTGCTGCGATTTAGGTAATATATGCAAACCATGTGTTGCCTACTGGGTTAGTCCATTCTACACCTAGAATATAAATTAATGGTATCTAAATGTGATCGAATTTTAAAGCTTGAAACGACTTTTGTCGTATCTAAAATAGTAATAACATTTCCTAGTACTCCATGTGCCACAACAGTATAGGCATTTTTGTTTTGTACAAAATAATATTCTGGGATAGTTTCTATCGACTATCGATAACCGCGGCTGTGTCGCAGCAGTGTCGCAGCGCGATCACTCGCGGGGTGGCAAGCACTACACGGTAACACGCGGAGTGCGAGCGGGGGCAGGGAACCGGGGGGCATACCGCAGTACATAGCCCATGTATCAGTACATACCAGGCCCTCAGCACATAACCGGTGCTGAATTCCCGAAAATTTTGCAGTTATTCTGTATGGAAAACTAGGTTATTCCGCGATTTATTTGGCTATCGGCGGATGACCCGAAATCCCTCCGCAGTTTATTTTATGCTCTATTTTGAACAGTTTTGGTATTTGAATCAATGTTCCAAGCAAAAGCATCACGCGCCTAAAGAGTGTTGAAGACAAAATTTTCACTTGTCTAAAAATTCTTTGGTCGTCTTTTCTCTTGAAAATGCGCCAAAAAGAGAAAAGTTGTTAACTGTTTTCACAGTTTATGCTTATTTAAGATAATGTGTGTCCGTAATTGAAGTTTCTATCATTTGGACAATCAATTTTCAGAATTTATTGGAAGCTAGCTTTTACCCGCGGCTTCGTCCGCGTAAATATTGCGTTGCGAATGAAGTCGCGGAACAAAACGTAGCCTATACCTTTTCAAGTTCAAGCTAAATCTGTTCCAAACAAACAAACTTACTTTCGCATTTATAATATTAATATCAAGTTTATTCGGGTTTCTCAGTGAATGATGGTGCCCAAAACAAGATTGGCTAGACTTGCCACGATAGAAAAAAGATTGCTAAAAATCCAGTATTTTTGTGTAAATCTTAGAAAAATGTTTTCATTTAATTGTTTCTTGGGATATTTTTTTTTGTATTTCTCTTATTTTCCTTTATAGATACGTTAGTTATGGAGTCAGTTTAGTTCGTTTATAAATCGCTCTTTGGATAAATGCATCGTCTTAAACAAATTAAGACACGGACTACCTCTTACATACATACACTGCCTCAAATGGTAAATAAACGTATTCCTTGGATGCCTAACAAAGACGCCATTAAGAATCAGTTAGGATGCTCGTTAAATAATCTAACTACACAAGTTAACCTTTAGCTTAATGACATGTGTGCACTAACTACGTAAGTGTACATAGATATGTATGTACGCACCACTGCACCTTATCTGTCATTGAGGTGTAATTAATTACAGACTAAATTGCAATGTTATCAACCTACCTATACTAGGCACACATAACGCGAAGGGTCAACGGATATTTAGTGTCCGCATAGCAGATGCGGTCCTTGGCCACCGCCCTGAAGACGGTCGATATCTAGCTTGTCACCCCACCTAACTCCAAACTGCCTATGTACACCTGGTACTTAGACGACTTAAGTACTAGTTGTAGTTGTGCCTACCGCGCTATATTTGTCATTGAATAAATTATTTCAAACTTCATAACCCAAGTGCGGCTCGAAATATAATTAAACCACTCACTATAAGATATACAATCAAAACACTTTAATGTGGGTTAGCAATTTAAGATTTGAATAAATTATGTAATAATCTGTCCAATTGTGCGAATTCCGCAGACAGAATAAGACACATAAAGCAAACAACATACGAAATAATGTAAAGCCAATCATTATTATCGCAAATTAAAGAAACAACTGTAAAATTAAAACATCGTTAAATCCATCATCACACATCAATAAAAGTGAGAAGTAAATAAACATTCCGACAACGTACAATTTCCAAACAAACTTCATAACTTATTCAATATTTTCAAGTTAACTTTTCCGCGCGGAAACTTAGTGTAAGTGTGACTGTAAATTGATGACGCTTTGCATGGGATAGCTACCACTTGTTGAATGAAAATCTTCGTGTGTTTTCGTAAGTTTACGCCGACGTCAGCTGTTACAAAAGCGGAAAAATGCTGCTGCGGAATTCAAAGGGATTTTTTTGTCAAGTTTTATTCGTGTTCACAAAGTGGTTGCTTTGTTTGAGTTATTTGTTTCCATGTTGTGTTCTATTGAAGCTGAGTGGCTTTTAGAAATTGTCCTGTTGTAGCGTAAAACATGATTTAATAAAAAATGACACACATAAACAGAAACATCATTTTTTTCTAACTGCGATGTAACAATAAACCAGATGCCCAATAAAATATTAGTAGAACACCGAATTCTAAAAAAGTTATGATTGCGATTGAATTCTAAATATCCCTTTTACTTATCAGCAACATTTTAGCGTCCAGTTAGACGCTCATAAGTGTGCGTTAGAACGGCAGGACTATTTACAAAGGTTTCGGTACTCGAGCATTTTGTCATCATTTATAACGAACAGTTGATACTTTTTTTTTGTCAAATACAGCTATAAACTGTCAGTCGCTCTGCTATTTTTATTTCTAAGTGATGTATTTAAATTATTGTTTCCGATATATACGATGGTGTATTAAATAATGAAGGGAACCTGTAATTAAATATGTTGCACCTGGAAATTGTAATGTTGAATAACATAGTCTATTTAAATAATTCGTCTTTGTATATAAACGTTTTAATAACTGCTACCATAGAACTTGCATACAATGTTTTTATGTCGAGCTTCATTTGATAACATATTCGGAAATCTGTCTATGGGTCATGGAAATTCAAAGTCTTGTTTGGCTTAAAACTGAAGTAGGTAAAGTTTATCATTCTCTGTTAGTTTAGAACTTAGGTCCCAAAAGTTTGTTTCGTTCGTCGGCACCTCCTAGCCGAGACAACTATTTTAAAACCTACCCGCATTGCCCAAGGTACTAGAGGCTCAGCACATATGTGGTGGTACATCCAACTATATTTAGTGGCTTGTCCATTTGAAGCACTATCGATTTGCGTCCGCGGTTCAGAGCGTTGACCCGCCCAGCACAGTGCAGAGCCGCCGGCCGTTTCGCTAATTTATTAATTATTTAAAGTTACGAACGCGTATGATGTCCTGGCAGCGGGTATGCGTGAGCCTGCCTCCCGGCTCGCGGAAGTGGAGGAATTCATCCCCGTTTGAGGGTCAAATATAAAAAAAGTATTCATGCCTTCATCAACAGATAAACTGTGATTTAATTTTTTATCAAAAGAACAAAGAAATTTTTTGAACCATTTCTGTGGCATGTTTTAGGGGTAGATCATATGAACCTTTTTACTTATAATATTTAATTATAACATTTTATGAAAGCTTTTGTAATCATGAATTTTGAATTCATGGATATATTATATCCAAAGAAGTACATGATGATGATGAAAATGGGTCTTAACCGAAAGACGTGACACCACTTATTCACTTTTATTTCCATAAAATTGAAGAAATACTTACAGAAAGCAAACTAAACTAATTTCTAATAGTCAATGTTTCATTTAAAGTTTTAACAAACACCCTTTTTGTTTTGTTACAGGACAACTTAACACCAGAACCAGCGGACATGAATGACGATGATAATTACTCTAGTAAGTATCAAAAAATCGTATCAACCCATCTTATACATAATGCACCAGCCACTTGCATCACATCAACCTAAAACAACCAGCATTTTAAGCAAAAAAACACAAAATTACCGAAAATCTGCATAAAATGCTACCAAATTGGCTATTACTGAAAGAAAATGTGTGAAAATTGATCAAAATTTTGAGAATTCAATTGGCTATGTGATCTGGTGCAGGTCAGGCCCTCGCGAAAGATGCTGAGAAGTTGAAAATGATGTTGCTAGCATGGAATTACCACAGCCAGGCACAAGGTAAAGCATTTGTTTTGTTTATTTACAGAAAAAAAATTAAACACAAGCATGTACAGAAGTACCAAAATTGAACGTAGTATGAACTCTTACAAATAAATTCGCTTCATTTTAAAATAATCTTCAATATTATAAAGTCCTAGTAGCATAGCCGGCGTAGTCTGGACTTGAGCCCAGTAATAGGAATGCTAGGTAACGTGGGACAAACATAACAGAAATAATGGTCTAAGATCCTCAGAGTCATCAAACCTACGTCATTTTAGCATAGATGAAATTTATAGGATAGAGGAACATGTCTTTAAAAATAAGTATGCATACTTGATGGACGCTTTAAAGTTTCGTCCTCTAAAGCGTCTGGCTGAAGTTATGGCTTTCAGAATATATTTGCCAGTAATGTATGTTGGTTTTACCCGGTAAAACCATATTTAATAATCAACCGTCTCACTTGAAGTTAAGTGAGTAAGATATCTTTTATATCTGGAAAAGGGCCCGGTATTGAAACTAGCAAAATACGCATTCATCTTAACAACATCTTCCTTCATCTACCCTTAAAATTTTAGCCATGCTAAAATGTCGTACATAAGTCTGGCTACTTTGAAATATAAATTCAAAATAATACAGTAAATGTTACCTCCCTCCTCCCTTCCTCTTGGGACACTACAGAAGGCAGCATTTGTCTAATGAATGTTAAAAGAATACATGACCTAGCTAGAAATGAGGCTTTAATTAAATCTCAAAGGGACATCTTATACTGCTCCAGTAATCCAGTATAGCATTTTAAAAAACGTAACAGAAAAATTATTGCAGGAAGTGAAGTAATTATGATAACGGAAATCTTCCTAGTCGATAAATACGTAAATAATATGATATTGTCGGTGATGCATTTAGTATTTTTACCTGGAAACGCAATCTCGCGTTTAGTCTTTCAATAGTTGTCTGAATACTTTCTGTTTTAGATGCTTAGAAATTGTGATGGGTCTTGAAGGTTTTAATGTTCTATTTCATTTAGTGTCAATGCCAATTTTGGGAAACTTGCTCCTGTCAAAACGATTGCACGATTTAAAAAGTTCGTAGAAATTCTTGTAAATGAGTGTGTCCAGAGTCCTTCATAGTGCACATAAGTCCTTTCGCAGTTGTAACTTATCTAGGAAGTAAAAAGACACGATTCTTGAGAACGAAGTTTCAGGTTGGAATCTTGTAAGTACCGATGTTTCCTTAAGAGTTAAGGAAAATATCATGACGAAACCTGGACTGGAATCGACAACCTCAATTAAGTACCCATGATAAGCAATGATCATCTTTCCTTCTCTGTTTAAAAGAGACTTTCGACTATAGCGTGAGCATTTTTGGTTAGTATTTTGGGTTATTTTCTTTCTTTAATTGGTTTTGCTCCTTCTTATTATTACTTATTTACCTAAGATACTATCCATATAATTATGACACATAAGATCACAATTTTATGTATAATCACGTTTAGCCTTAGTTTCTAGTATTAGCAGATGCTCTTGAGTATCAGCATTTAGTATTATATCCCTAGATTTACATACTACGACTGTTTAATTGTGATAGTGACAGATCAATTGCGTGCTGCCATCTATATTAGTTGTATTAGGTGTATCTCTGACGAGAGATAACTTGAGACTATGTAGATTATTATTGATTACGTGATTAATGGCTGTAAATGTTCGCTGTTAACCAGATGCCTCTCAATCACTGCTTCATTATGGTTATAGCCAGTGCAATGTTGCCAATTCGGCTTTCTACTTCATTTTAAAACATCTCTAGTGTTCTTATTATGTCTTTTTGTGTTTTTTCTGCGAGCATTATATGACACGGACCGGTAAGTGGCCAGTCTACTGTTGGCCTGTTAATACCACAGTGTCCAATATGTCCACTTAACATAAAGTACCACTCATAAATATTTGACGTTAAAATCTTACGCGCTGTAAGTAGTCTTCAAAGCTACTTTTGTTGTCATCTGAATACTTTATTGACTGCATAATTTTCACGTCGACTGGAACGCATTGGCTATTTTTATTACACGAAGCCATATCGAGAGTACTAGGGGCGCAGGCGACGGAGGCACCTTCTCAAATTATTTATAGGCAAAAGGGCTTGTTCGGGTTGACATTTAGAGGCAGATGCACCGGTCGCCTGCGTTCTGCAGGCCCTCATTAATTTCTGCCGCCTTAGTAACAAACTGTGCGAATACTAAATAACATAGCGAAATTATCGTTTTGTTGTATGAATGTGGGAATTAAAACGTTGAGTTGTTTGTAGTATAAAATGAACTAAATTAGCAGTTTTATTCGAATCAAAGATGGCAATTATTCGAATAGTTTCGATAATGAATAACAACGCGTTCTGGATTAGTAATATACTCTACGTATATTTTTTCTATAGCTTTACTAAATTTCCCTTGAGAATGAGGTAAGTGCGAGCACCTGTCATGCTGTCACGTTAGGTGTGACCTGTCGAATGCCGCGCATTCATCATGATGACAGATAATCAAGCGTGTCTAGGCGTGTAAGTACCGCCTTTTATACATAATTTATTTTATAAGTGGTCCGACCACCACAACGCACATGCATTATAAAATTAACATTGTTATTAGACAAAAGATGTACCTACGATAGAAATATTTTTTTCTTTATCAGTAGGTTACTCTGTGCTAGTTTCTTTTCTCCTGGTAAAATATATTATGCCAATTTTTTTACCGAACAAATTATTTTTCCATATTAAAAAAGATTTGGGAAATCTGATCCAGGATCCCAGAGTCGCCAAACTTACTTACGCCTTTTTGCAGAAATGCATATTTTTGAAGAATACATAGAGGAGTATTTCAGCCTCTCGAGATTACAGTCTAATACCATCATATCAGCCTATTGCCGTCCACTGCTGAACGTAGGCCACCCCCAGAGATCGCCAACCAACCCGGTCCGGTTGAGCAACTTGAGCAACCCGCATCCATCCGCTGCCAGCCTTCCTTCTTTAAATCATCGGTCCATCGTGCTGTAGGGCGTCCTACACTACGCTTGCCCAAACGGGGTCTCCACTCTAGAGCGTGTCTGGGCCTGTAGACAAAATCCGTTTTCTGTTAGCGTTAACGCCAACGGAAAAATCAAATTGTATGCAGTTGACATATTTGCATCACGTGACATCGCGTAAGCAAACGTCAACTCCATACAATTTAATTTTCCGTTGGCGTTAACGCTAACAGAAAAGGGATTTTGTCCACAGGCCCTGCTCCATCTACCGTCTGACCGTCTGCAGACGTGGCCGGCCCACTTCCACTTCTAATATCACCTTGATTACCATTCAACGTTTGTATAAAATAACTAAAACCATTCAATAAGAACATTAAATGGACACAAAAGCAGCTAACCCCAGGTTAATAGACCCAACTGCTTATTATAATAAAAAAACGTTAGCACCTTAGCACGTATAATGGTCATAAAATAAACATTGTTTAAATGGCTCTTTTACAAAAGGCTTCTTAATATATTTAATGAACATTTATTAGATCAAAACGATGAAATTGAAGGAATAACTTACTTCATAACTATTTCTCCCCGCGACTTCGTCCGGGTGATTGTCGTTTATCGCTGATGCAAACGAAGTTGCGGATTAAAAAGTAGCCTATGTTCTGGATTGGGATTTGAACTAAGTCTGTACAAAATTTTACTGAAACCGGTTTAATCATTTAGCTGTGAAGTTGTAACAAACACTTTTGCATTTTTAATATTACGATATTATATTATGGATGGACAATCGGCCACTCCACCGCCAACACCAACACTAATATCATTAAACCCATAATATATAAATAAATGGAGTATCTTGGTACAGACTTGCCGCACGAGATGGGATGTACACGCAGCGATCTTTGTGCCAATAGTTTTAACATCCTATAGAAGTATGCATAAGGGTGTTACCAGACCAATCGATCGATCGTCGATCGACGGCATCGATCGATGGCAGAATGGATTAGTCGACGTCGATCGAGCTGCTTGATTAGCCGCACCGTGCGCCGTCTGCTCCCCATTATCTGCCCGCCTGCGCCGCGCGCGCTAATTAACTACCTGGCCTGCTTGTGTTTATGTGTCTTCTGCGTTTGCGTCTCCGTAATAACAGTACGAGCAATATCGAACTGGCCAACGCGTCCACTTGTGAATACATTTCGAAAGAAACTGATGGAATATAGCCGGGGTTAATAGATCGACGTCGACCGGCAATCGATCGATGTTAGTCGACCGGTATCCGTCGATCAATTAAAGCTATCACACCAATCGATCAACGTCGATCGACGTCGACCGATGGCATCGATCGATTGGTGTAGTAACACCCTACACCACTTGAAGAACTCCCATTTGGCAGTTCTGTTAAAGTGCTTGATGCAGTAAGCACTGCTCTTAGGGCCTATTTCAACACCTCTCAATAGGCATTACTGGCCAGAGGACCAATTTTCGTAATTAAAATCGGGTTGCAATCTCATCCGACCGAGATCCTTACCGAGAGTAAATTATAAGATTCTTTGACGCTACTTAATTTTAAGATGCCGTTAAGTCTGGGGTTGTCTCTATCACTTTATGTCGAAGTGACTGCGACAGTACGAGACTTAACGACATCTTAAAATTAAGTAGCGTTAGAGTATTTGGCCATTTGAATGCGAACGTTCTTAATAATAATATGGGAATTGCTACTCTGATATATTCAAAACTTGAACAGAATTTGCACGAAATGATAATTATGTCAAATAATTCTATCGGAACTTCTTGGAAGTTGGTTAAATACGTCCTGAACTGACTGGATCGGGCTCGTATTATAAAATAGGTCCTCTCTTTGGAGCTTTGTTTAACGGTAGCTTGTACCCTCTTGACATTTAAATAATGTGTCTGTGAATACAAAATTACATTTTATTCACTACCGATCTTTGAGGGGGGTGAAAGTACTTCTGAAAATGAACAATTTTCATTATGGGACCAACTCTGAAATATGAACAAAAATAACTACAATAATGCACTACCGATCAAAATTGAAGGAACAGCAGTCAATTATTCATTGTCTAGGCTGAGCTAAGCTAAGCCAATCACGGTACGGCTGTACTGCTAGACCTACTGCTGCGGGTGAGTATCGCTCCTTTGCGTAGTAATTATTATTATTCTTTACCTACACCGTTCGAATTTCAAAGAATGCACACTAGTAATTTGCTTCTTAGTTTTGACAGAATAATAGCCTAGCTTGGTCTAGAGTAGAAAATTAACTGTTAAAACGTAGTGTAAAGGGAAACAGTCTAGGATGAGTAGATAATAAATCCTATACACTAATGTGTACTCACATAGTTTTAATGAGCTGCGAAATGAGTACGTAGGGTTGTCATGCACAAAGTTTTTGAGGACCGGACTAAAGGACTAGCAGTGTTAAAGGCCGGACCAAAGGACCAGCAGTAGAATTCTGTAAAAAGTATTTAATCTCCTTCAGTGTGCATAGGTGAAGCAAGCTTAAGCTGTAATCGCATCAACAGCTGCGATGGCTAGGCAAGGAAATGACAGCTAATGTCAAACTCACTTGACGTTACTTTACCGCAAGAAATTTACCGAAATAGCACTGCAGAGAAGAAAGTAAACTAAGTCATATCATATCAGTTCATTCAGTCAGTTCAGTATCATATCAGGCTCCATTTTTACTATTAAAATACAAATTACTTTTTTACATCGGCAAATCAAAATTGTTTATTAATCAACACCAACTTCTGAGAATAAGTGAGGCAAGAACCTAAAAAAGAAAATCAAAATTTAGATTCAGCTTAATCGAGCTCAGTTTTAACAAAACGAGCCATCCACACTCATCTCTTAATAATTAAGTTAGTAAAATTATAGAGTAGCTTTTGCCCGCGGTTTTGCTCGTGTAATTTAGAATTTAACAATAAATTCGAGTTGTACTCTGCTTGTAATATAATAATTCAATCATGATTCGAAAAAAAGAAAGGGAGGCCTTTTCCCTGCAGTGGGACAATACAGGCTGAAAATAAATAATGATTCGAAAGGCATGTGGCGCCATCTATTATCATAAGATCGTTATTGTTATTTTATTTGGGAACGGTACTTTTTTCGGGATGAAAGGTATCCTATGTACTTTTCTGTATACCTGACAACAGGATGATCGGTTCAGTGGTTTAGGCGTGAAAAGGTAACAAACAAACAAACTTAGGTCTACTTTCGCATTTATAATATTAGTTAGGATTAGGTCAAACTAATTCAATATGCCAAATGTATTATTTTTAATTTTCAAATGTATTTATTACAGTTACCAAAAGAGATAAGTATCCATGTCGTTGGAAATAGTAGAAGTTTACTTAGAAACCAATGGAGGCTTTCAAATGAAATTTAATTAAATCATTGAACTGTTTATTCTCTATTAATTGTATTTTATTTTATTCATAAACACCTATCGGTTTCTAAGTAAATTTCAACTATTCCTGGCGACATGGATACTTATATCTCTTTTGGTGACCGTACATCCAACACTTAGGGTTTTTTCTTTTAATTATTTTAATGCGGCTATGGTATCACTGCGACCAGGATTATTGATCTATTGTGATCGCCACTTACGGTTAGAATAGTTATAACATTATTTAATATTCAAACTTACAACTGTTTTGAAAAAGAGGAGAAATGTCGTGGTTTAAGAACTGACCCCATCGTAAGATTGTATGTGACACTTGGCCGCATTTTAAATTATCCTACAAAAAATCATATGACATTGGTGCCGATTCCCTTGTTCACAAACTAAACTAAAATTAGAGAACTAGCATCTCTTACTACCAGGCAGGTGATGAAAAGGACGGCGACAGACGAGAACTAAGTTAGAGATGTCAAATTAGTTTTTTCCTTGAACTTCACCGTGTTTTTAATCAATACGTTCTGAAATGACAACTATAATTGTATGAACATTTTAGATCAACCTAAATTAAAAATTTTAGAAAAAGCTCTTATTAATATTGGTCTCTTTCTTGTTTTATTGGATAGAAAGAGATATAAATAGCTTAAAATAAGTGAAGCTCGTGTACAACAGAATTGGCACTGACAACCCTATTCGAAGGTCGTTACTGAAAATGTTCAAACACATGGTAGAGCTGTTGTCGCCGTTGTAGGGCTGGGCAGACTGTTCACTCATTGGATTATGAATCTGATTCTACGTGAACATGTTGTTTACACCCAACTCCAAAAAAAGGACGGGATTCTTTTTATTATATGTAAGAATTCCGATTTCTCTGTGCTAACTAAAATATGAAAAACGGTCTAAGTGTATGAAACAGCATTCTTTTTTATATTTCTTTTATTCGACCCCATTGTAAAAATTGATAATTTTTATTAACACTGTCATATTGTTTTAATCGCCATAATTATTTCAGCGACGAACTGGAAAGTTCCTTTTGAGGTATAGCTACTACCCAAGATTAAGAGACATTATTTTGCCAATAAATTGATTGTACACAAGAATAAAAGTATCATTTCTACTAAGGTTTTGTTGTGGGATGTACATAAATAGTTGTACGGAATATTAATTAGCTCCTACTGTATGCTGAGTGCCTGGTAGCCGATTCGTGTTTCACAGGATTATACCGGGAGTTTATTTACCTTTTCAAATAAAAAACCTGATTGTATCGCGTACTTAGTTATTTTAAACTGTGTTAAAATGTACTGTAATATGACTGTTTTATTTTTACTACCCAACTCTGGATATACCGTTTAAATCGAAAGATGATTTCACACGAATTCAGTTTCACTTAGGAGAAGTTTAATAACGAACCCCATTTATGTTTAGGAAACTACGTATAAAAAAAACTATCTAATTTCCAACACTAATCAAACAACACTAAAATGCCGCGGCACCACTGCAAATTACTACAGAGCGAATCCGCGTGTTTATGACCTTGGAATTAGATGCTCTAGGGTTACCTACATTGTGCCTGAATAGCTAAACAAATGTTAGTTACTATACATGTAAAGGTAATTACCGTGAAGATTGCATTACCCATTTTTGGTAGTACCTAAGTACAAATTGATGTGAAGAAGTTTGTTCAGAAAAGTATTACATAATTATTTATTAAGTATCTATAGTCTTTTTCTACCGCCAGGTGGCATTACTGTATTTAGGTTTGAAAGGTGCCTGTAAACAAGCACATGACTTAGGTTAATACCTATTATAATACCTATATTAGTCAGGATATATAGGTTCTTTGCCTCTGAGGCCGTATTGCATTGGGCCGCGGCGATTATCTTTTTCCACTAGTTGGCCTGAACCAAAATAATGTAAAATAATATGTAATTTCTCCCAGTGTACGTGTAATAAGGCTTTGAAAGTCAGCATTCCGATCCAAGCGACAAATAACTTGAAAATAAGAGTGAATTTACTTCGGCAAAGGCAACTTCCTACAGGAACCAAAAATGTCATTCAAATAAAACAAACGTATGCAAAAAAAAAAAAACAAAAAGAAGATTTTTTAAACTCCAATATTTTTCTAGTTTCCGCCAACCTCCTGTTACAATGTAATCTCCTGGTACTTTCAGGCCGCAACGGCGACATTACGGAGAGCGGTGGCGACAGTATGGCGGATCTATGGGCCTCATACCATAGCGCTTTGGGTCTTGGCAGCAAGCCTCCGAAGCCACCAACCCCATTGGCCACTGGCCACTCGGTGAGTTTTAAGGTTGAGCAGCGTTTCATCTACCTATTTATTTTACTTTTTCTGCAACACAATTATTATGCCTGAAGGAATTTAGAATTTGAAATAAATTTCCCGTTTTGAAGTCGTTCTTTCTTACATTACGGTTGTGATAGGTTCTAATAAAAATAGCAACAATGATTGGGAGCAACGAGATGTGAGATTTCCCAAGGACTAAAAAACATGAGTTGATTAAATATCTAAAAGTACATCAACAATAAATTAAATTATGACGAATTTATAGTTTTACATGTTTAAAGGCAATAACTAACTTATCGGGAACCCAAATAATTAAATAAAACCAGAATTCGATGAGGATCATGATTATACTAGCTTTTGCCTGCGAATTTGTTTGCACGAAGTCAAAGCCCTCCTTTTCTCGGTACAGACGCAAAATCCGTAGCATCTCCTACTTATAATTCACCTACCTGCCGAATTTCAGCTTTATCAGTCAAATAGTTTTAGAGATTGCGTTTTTAGTCAGTGAGCAAATGAATGAGTGACCTTTCACTTTTATAAACCTTATGTCTTATATATTTACCTAGGGTAGTAATAACTACGGATTTGGTTGTGTAGAAAAACGACATTTTATTTGCTAAAGCTGTGGGTTTGTTTGTTTGTGGGTTTCATAATTCCAACCAAGGAAAATATTTCTACTACACAAAACAATCTGCTACACAAATGTTCTTATCACACTTTTACCATAATTGTTACCATACAGAGTCCAATCCACGTGGGATCAGTGACACCAGGCGTTGAGCCAGCATCAACGCACGATGAAACCTCATCATCAGACCGCACCAAGGATGATGATGATGGCGGAGCTTCGGATGATGACTCTGATGACAGGGTGGATCCGCAGCACCATGATCCAGAGCGGCTGAAGGCTTTTAACGTGAGTATAACTTAGTCTTACGAGTACTTAGTAGTACTAGGGTAGCAAGAAGAGGAAGAGTATACTTTCCACAATAAATGGCAATGCTAATTATTTGACCCAAGAAAAGGCCATCCATCTGGTCACATGATAAGTTGCCCAGTCACTTTGAAATGTCCCTAAAAACAAGGCGAGCACTCGGGCCCAATGGCCCTAGAATTTCAACCCTAAACGGCTCAAACATTATAACTTCCAAGAAGTAACAACCAACCCAATGTTTGAGCCGTTTTGCACATAATATCTACAGGTGTTTAAATATTGTATGCAAAACGGGTAGGTAGTTTTTATTATTTTGAAATCAAGTTTTACATTAGATTTATTACTGGGCTTTCCTGGGCCGTCCGTCAGTCCGACTAGCACTGCTTAAAGCGAATTTCAACATTCATATTAAAAATGCAGATATTGTTTTAAAAAGAACATTTGACATCTGTGTTTATTTCATAAAGCAAAGCGAATTAGCAACGGACTAACTATCGGATATCGGTATCGGCTCATAATTAGATTGTGGTGGTCGCGCAGTGCGAATACTTCGGTCTTATCTAATATTAAAACTGGAAATTGATCCCAAAAGTCAAAAGCATTCAGATGATGTCTATTTGTATCTGATCTCATTCACCATAGAGATTCAGTGGAATACCAACCAAGCATCAATGTTCAATCGTTATAATTAAGAAGTTTGAAATCATTACAATTATATTTTAGGGTGAATGGCCAAAATCACTGTTTTAAAATTTACCCTTCTATAATAAAGTCACAAAATTCCTCCGCAGATGTTCGTCCGCCTTTTCGTAGACGAGAACTTGGATAGGATAGTCCCTATATCCAAGCAGCCTAAAGAAAAGATCCAGGCTATAATCGACTCGTGCACACGACAGTTTCCCGAGTTTGCTGAACGTGCCCGTAAGAGGATCCGAACTTATCTAAAGAGCTGCAGACGAAACAAGAAGGTCCGAGGAGAGATTCCAACGACTGGCAATGGAGGAAGTACACCGGGTTCTGGCAACGCCTGGGACACCGCGGTGAGGGTCCGATCTCCTTTTTGCTCATGTTACCTTGGTATCCTTGGGGCCTTCCGGGTTCAATTATGATGTTATTTATGCTAAGAGTCTTCATTACTTCTTACTTTTCGCTTTTTCGTTCGCAACTGACCAGTCTCTATTTAAATAAATTAACCCTCTTTTGGCTCACCATTAAATAGATCATTATTGTGATATACACCATTAGGTCCACTTACGTTCGTCTAATTTTGTAGAGGGATTTCCAATATATCCTTTTCAAAAAGTCATATAATTGACCTCTCACCTGTTCCAAAAAGTACAATATAATCCCTGGCAATATATTATGTATCCAAGTTTATGCCAGTATCCTCTTTAAACTTCTAATAATTACCTTCTTGTTCAGGTGCGGCCTACTCCAGCGCATCTGACGTCAGTGCAGGCAGAGCACATCCTGGCTCAAGCTTGCGAGAATGAGAGCCTGAACGCTAAGCGCATGCGTCTGGGACTTGATCCCGTGAGTCAGCCCATGCCAACTGTGCCCACTCCCATGGTGAGTTCTTGAAATAGATTAGTTTAAGTATGACGTGCTCTTCAAAGCACCTGAGACCATTTTTGGAAAGCCCCAGATTTTAGAAGCAATAAATAAATTGATGTCTTATGGTCAAGAGATTCATTGAGGTTCGATTTTCATTCTTAAATCCTTTTCGTAATAAGTTAGCGTGTAGGTAGTTGAAATATACAATTATAATAATCGAAGTTATTTCAAAATGCTTAAATAATTAGAATAAATAAATAAATATTTGAAAGTTTTCTTGCCATTGTTTACACTCTTACAGTTATTCCACAGTATTTTCTAACTTTATAACCGTTACGTAAATTTCCAAAAACTGTATGGGTTCTTATAAAAATATATTTCCTCCTTTCCTGTTGCTGCTGTTGGCTTCTTTCCTAAAGTTTATTCCTTTGTGCAATCTTTCTCAGGCCATTGACACCACAGCCACATCAGCGGTAGCATCTTCATTCTTAAGCCTGTACAGTGGTGCCATCAGCAGCCCAGCGTCTACACCAGCTACTACCACGTCAACCACATCACTGGCCACTGCTGGCCACAGCAAGGCAGCTGCTGACACTACTAGGCCATCAGCAAGCCCCACAATGGATAATCCGCTGCTGAACAACAATAACTTGAAGCTGGATAACGCTAATGGAAACGCTGGCAGTAAGACCGCTAGGTGAGTTATGGGGCCCTGGTACTATATTTCCGGCGTTCTAAAACAAAGACATTTACGAAATCAGTAATTTTGAGAAAAGGTGATTTTGATATTTGTTCATTAAGAGATCAGTACAATATAGGAATCAGTCCTAACAGATCGGAGGCCTTTTATTTTGTGGTTGCGTAATCATCAAACTTATAATTTCAGCCTATTGTGGGTTCTAAATTCATTACTATCTCCGTCTGTGGCTACTATTGTATCTATTCACACAATGTTGCAATGTTCGTTGTCATTGGATAAAATGGAAATTTTTAGCCTTAGAGTTAAGAAATTTGGTTTTAGTTGGTTTTCCTTTCAATTTGCAGCCCAGCGTCATCGCCGGCGCCTCTATTTAGACCGTCATTTCCGAATACGTTTGGAACTCCCCAAACTTTCGGACGGCAAAAGTAAGTACAGAAAAGATAACAATAGAATATAGACCTTAATTAACTACTACTGCTGAAGTCCATACTTCCTTAACATCCACCGTCAGGATAAAAAACATGAGAATAATGTCTTTCTCTTTTATACCTATATTTCATTAGTGACTAAAACCAGTTACATACATGCTGCAAATTGTCAAGCGCCCAAACGGCACGAAAACAAAGTTATTGTTTTGACAGTACCAAGTTCAATCGTCTGACATAGATTATTTTTACGTTCCAGTTCAAACCCGAACCCTGCATCATCAGCGCTTACCAGTAGCGCCCTACTTTCAACCCTGACTGCGTTGCCTCCTACTGGTGAGTAAAAGGACCAGTTTTTCTTGAAAATCTTATAAAACCTATACTAGTTGACCCGGCAAACACTGTTTTGCCATATAAATTATTTCTTATCACCTACGGGTATAAAAATAGCCTACGACCTATTTATTCTTCGATCTACCAAATATACAAAAAAAAAACATAAAAATCGGTCAAGCCGTTTCGGACGAGTTACCCTAGGCCTTTGTGCCTACCTATCTAGGTAGGCACTAAGAGCTCTGGGTATCAAGGTACCCACCGTACCTATTTCTGCCGCAAAGTAGAGTTGCTGTTCGGAAGGTCCTTTCAAACCGGGCATAAAACCGTCTACTTATTAGTAAAAACGTGGGTCGCGGACGTGCGTGAAAGAATTTTCATACGACGTTGCTGCAGATGGCTCTTTCTGTTATATATGTGCAAAACAGTGTTCTATCATCATCATCACATCATCATTTCAGCCGAAAGACATCCACTGCTGGACATAGGCCTCCCCAAGGGGGGGTTTTGCCATAATCGCCACGTTTGGCAGGCGGATTGGCGATCGCAGTATGGTTGTTACAAAGGTACAGAGAACGCTGCTGCCCATTCTCTGGTAAGTAAGTCCCTTAGTCGCCTCTACACCCACGGGAAGATTTGGGATGGTGCTATTCTTTACGTCCGACAGTAAACAGAACAGTCGTCGAACAGTGTTCTATACCAAGGCATTTTTCTAGGAGCAGGCGTGAACGCAGCGATGGCAGCATATCAGAGCGCGCTGCTGTCCGCTATGGCTGCGCACACGCATACATTCCCTACCAGCCTCTCCGGTGAGTAACATCTATTTCGTAAACGTTATTGAAAATAAGGAATCGATAAAGGGTAATATTGTAAGGAAACCTATAGATACTTACAATTAATATAAGACTCAAATCGCCAATCCGACTTAAGCAAGTGTGGTGATCAATGTGTCTTCTCTGCATGAGAAGAGGTCTTTTGCCCTGCAAAGGGAACCTTAAGGTTATGGTAATATTTAAAGGCTTCCAACTTATTGTTACGTTTTATCATGAAAACATGTTTTAAGGCGCTAACAAGCGACTTTTGCAGATTTTAAACTGACAATCACGTCAAAATGTGTAGTGTAAATGATTTGAAAAAAATATATGTTAAACTAGAACATTCTCTTAATCATTTAGTATGTGAACATTTTTGATTAAGTTCATATGAAATAGTTTAATTAAATCGTGAAGTTGTGTCTGACGCGGACAAAACATTGATAATCACACAAAATCTACCAGGAATAAATATTCCTGGTAGATTTTGAAACGAAACTTTTACTATCTTTCAGACAATTTTATTATCTATCTTTTAGTATACGCCTTTTTTTTAAGTTAAAGAATACTATCTTTTATTTAATTTTTCGACTAAACTTTGAGAATTTTGGACGCAGCGCATACGATTCTCTGGTCGCTCAAGGTCGCCGGCGTTATCACTTAACTTTAAATTTCCCTTGCGGCCTCTGTGCTGTTAATCGTACTCAGTAATTTTTCACACTAAAAATAAGAAATGGATTTCTAGCAATAATTTTTGCTCACTGTTCTTATGTTTGATACCCAGTATGCGTAGTTAAGATGTGTCTTTTAACACTCTGTATATCAAAATTAACTGTCATTATATTGATTCCAGCACCGACAGATCTGTCGCTGAAGAGCTCAACACCAACATCTCTTCACGGGACATCTACGGCATCATCCCTTGCAGCACCCACGGCATCCAGCCAATCCAAGCCACAGCTTCTGTCACACAAGCTGTCAGGAGCCGAAGTAGGTGCTGTCCGCCAGCTCATCACTGGGTACCGTGAGTCAGCCGCCTTTCTGCTCCGTTCCGCCGATGAGCTCGAGGCTTTACTCCTGAACCAACCGTAGGATACGGTCAAACCCTTAACTGACGTATTCGGGTTTAAATTTGGATATTTTTAATCTGTGCTCGTGAAAAAACAAGACAGCGGTTTTGGACTACATTGAGTGGCTTTTTAAGTGTTAAAAACTGTTTCGGGATTAAATTGATGTCAAATTATGTACCTATGGAGTAAATTATATTTAATGCACAGAGATGAAATTCGAAATTTTTGAAAAGGATGTTCTGTACGGTTTGCGAATTGCGAATCTCAAATTTAAAATTACTGACTGAATTATGCCAATTTTACTAACGACGATTTTTGATTGTTTCTACATGTTACATTTAAAATAGTTATCCGGAGTTTTCGTCAATAGTTAATACCGGGCAGAGGTGGCCAGTTACTGGCACAAAAAAAAACCAATCGTAAAAAATTGGCATTGGCCAGTACTTGGCCATCTTTCCCCACCATAGATTAATTCAATTTTTTCAATAGACATTTCACACATCGCTTACATATACCCGAAATAAGTAGAATTACAATTACAAGCATAATTTATGTTACAAAAAAAATGTATGTTGGCAACATTCTTGATCGCATAATACGGTGCTTGTTATACTCATTTTTAGTGTCGCCAACATGCCACAATTTTGTCCAAAATATAATAAAGTGGAATTACGAGTCTATCCACTGCTAACACATGCATCTAAGAATGTACGCAGACTCACAGACAGTGGACGTCTACCTGGTTGTTTATATATTTATCTGTTTGTCGGTGCGTCCACTCCTTACACAACTAATTGCGTCGGTATATTAGTGAGCGTGTGCGCATTCTTAGACGACTTCATCGACATTCACAAAATGAGACGAATAATTAAAAATTGAGAACTAATTTGTCAATGTTGACGGAGTTGCTAACTAGAAGTCTATTTCGGCGATCGTACAAAGCTGCCATAATTATTGTAAAAAGAATCTAAATGTTGCCATTTCAAACTCGTTGGGAGAGTACAAAATTATTTTTGTGTATATTTAGACTATAAGAGAAAAAAATCAGGGAGTCTCTAGCGTTAGGTTAAAAAAAAACGATTTCTTGCCTGGTGCGATTTATAGAATAGTATATCGATTATCTCATCGAAATTGCTTGAAAAAAGGCGGCTATTACCATTTGGAGTACGAAATACAACTTTTCTTGATCGGGTGACTTCGAAACGTGGTCGGAATTCGATTAAAAACTTTATTGTCTCTGTTTTAAGGTAATAAATTAATAAACTGCTGTCATTCGAGATTCCAGTTTGTTTGATGTAGGTATCTTAAGATTTGGAATATAGAGAGCGGTTTACGAGACTTGACAGTACTTTTAAACGCAATGTTGATGAACTCTTTCGTGTGACATAATTTGTTGTCGAAGCTTCGAAGTCAACTTAAAGTTAATATTTAGGTTGAAACGACATTTTGGTAATAAAATAAGAGGCACGAATTTATTTGTTGTTTTGTAAAATAGCGCTCTACCTTTACAGTGATTAATATATTTATAATTTAATTATTTTTTTAGTTTCAAAGATTTTATATCTCTTTATATATCGTCATCGGCTCCACCCAAAATGTTTTTGCTAAGTTTTTTTCTTAATAGTTTTTAGTTTTATTCATAATTCGCTTTGCTCAGTACGATGGAACGGTTAACTGTATCTGTTTGTTACCATAGATGTATGGCCAAGTACTGTACTAGGTAAGGTGTAATATAAGGTACTTGCTTACAGTGTACAAAATATTCCACTTCTTGAAAAAAAAAAACCTTTCCAATTAAAAAAGGACCTATTTTACGTTGAATAAAGTTTCTATTTTGGCCTAAAATTATTTCGTTGAGCAAAAAGTGGATTTGGGTAACAATACCTCGTAATGTTATAATTATTTCTGTTGTTAACTATAGTTTAGTTTTACATTTTGGCCAGTTTTATTCGATTTTTGTAATCTATAATGTAATTTCGTTAATAAGATTAAACAAAATAATTACAATAGAATAATTAAAATCACATAAACGCTTATTATGTTGCTACTGATTTTATTAACTCAAATGTTTCGAGCATTGTAGAACGTTCCTTGGCGGTCTATTTGACCAATAGCGAGCCAGAATTCACTCTCGTTATTGCTGATCGTTTTAAAAGTCATTAATGTTCCTCTACAATGGTGAAAACTATTTGAATTCTGCAAATAATGTATAATATTTTCTCAACTTTGCCAATTTTTCTCAATAGTATTAAAAGCTTTTAACGCCAGTTTAAAATAAAATTGTAAATTCACTTTTGAATACTAAAATTGCCAAAGAAACGAATTGATTTTTCGTAATTGAATTATGTATGGTTACGTGGAATTGCAGATTAATTTTAATTATTATAATCAAAATATTTTTAAGTAAAGATTAATTTTGGGGTTAGTTTAATTTTTGTTTTCGAAAAAGTCATTCCAATATTTTTCTAAAATGGACACTCGGTGCGAGGAAGGAAAGCTGTAGTCATTGTATAAGGGAAAAAAATGTAAAAAGTATGTTTAGAATTATAAAAAAAGTTGAAGATTAGAAATACGTGAAAGTTGATGTTGGGATAACGATAAAAAACGAAAATGGTGGTAATACGTTGAGAAAATGAATTTGTTAGACATTAAAATATATTATTATTAGAGATGTATAAATGGTTTACAATTATTATTATCTATTAGTTCGAGAGAAATACAAAATGGTGAAAAAAAAAATTACAAAATGGCGATTGTTACTATTAACGATATGAGAATTTAGTTATAATTTTGCAATTTCAAAATGTGAGTTTTACAATTTTGAAAAAGAAAATATTAAATATGCTCATATACTGAACAATTTGTTTTATTTTATCACAACTTATTTGCGAAAATATCTCTTTATAATACTTACTACCCATTATCGACGCGTAGACCGTCGAATGTAGACGAATTCAAGGATTCTAAAGATCTCTCTTTATAATACTTACTACCCATTATCGACGCGTAGACCGTCGAATGTAGACGAATTCAAGGATTCTAAAGTACTTATATGTCTTTTGTTGGGTTTTAAACTTAATCTGTACCAAATTTATAAAAATCAGTTTCGTAGTTTAGCCGTTAAAGTGTAACAAACAACAAAACTCACTTTCGCTTTTAAATAAGAATTTATTATTTCTGCTCATTCGGGTATCGATCTGCGAATGGATATTGTCTCTTGTCAGACATCAGGTAACGCGTCGCATTCGTTATAAAGTCCATATTCGTGTGAGAAGCTAGATACGAGAACACAGCTGGAAATCGTTCAGTACCGCATCTAGAATTGTGTAAAAATATTTGTATTAACAGCATAATCGTGCCCTCAGCGCCAGGCTACGAATTATTACTCTAGTACTAATTCGTCTGTCATCATGTCATGTCTGTCATCTAGTCGTGACAAGTGGGCTAATTCACGTAAGTAAAGAAGTGTTGTTGCAGTTAAGTTTCGATCAAAACAACGACAACGCTTTTCGTATTCTCTACCGGTGTCAGACACGCTCGCGTCACGCGAGCGCAATAACGGCATTCTACTGTTGCGCGTCTTTGGTGCGTGCTTCGGAACGCACCATGATCGGTAGGTATTCTACTATTCGTTTCACGTCTCAAAATGACAGTTAAAACGCATTACTGTCGCATACTACACCGACCGCAGCACTCCTATTTATGCCTGCTTTCTGGACCTGTCCAGAGCAATTGACCTGGTTGCCCTCACTACAAAAAGGCGGATCACAGTAAATTCACTGTGAAATTCACTTATTTTTATTTTATTACTGTGATCCGCCTTTTTGTAGTGAGTGCATGTAAATGTGTGTGTAAATTCAGAGGAGTTGAATAAAGAATAGCAAGACTACTTACAGTTTCCTAAGCCCCCATGATGCCAGGCCCCACAGTACACCGTCACTCACTGCAGGGGCCCCGGTATCCCGCTAAAAATATAACAATATCAATCATGATTACTTTTAAAGAAAGGAAAGAAATAAAAACATCTTTTATTTCTTTCCTTTCTTTAAAATCAGCGATCGGTTTTACTGCTTGACGTCACATAGGGCCTCTCCATCGATGTAACATAACAATCGGTTTTAAACCGTCTTACATATTATATCAGCAGTCATGTTTTTCGTATAGATGTTTAAAGGATAGTAATAACTTTGTCTGACTGAATTTCGATCACAGCGGCCAATCTCAATGGAGACTAACCAATTACCTATGCAGGAGTTTGCACAAACATGTCCTTGTTCTCTCACTGTTTTTGTCCAATAACCATCACCAACCAAGTGATAACCATTCTGACGCGACTCGGGCGAGATCGGGCGCTGACGAGGCTTAACGTGCTTTCCAAGGCACGAGGGTGTCACAGCATCATCTTCCGAATTCTGGGCTGTTATTGAGAAATTTCTGGTGGAAAGCCGAATAACACTAAGCGCGACCTGGGACTCAAACCCAGAAATGCTCAGCAGTTGCGTTAGTCAAAGGGGCAGTAAAGGATAGTACCAGGATACTAACAGTACAAGGAGCTTGCTTGCCGCTCTGCGCGAGACAGATAAAATTTTCCGTGACGACGACGCTGAATCTCATGGTGATGTTGTTGCATTTCTCCATGTTTATTAGCCGTGCGTGGTATACTTGTAACGAAGTTGAATACGTAGGGTCGTAGACGCCGTCTCGCTGTCAAAAGTAAGTTTATTGTATTAGGACCTCAACACTGAACGAAAGTGTTAATACATAGTTTACAATATTTAGGGTTAAGTTGGTTTTCTACTTTTACGTTCGTTATAGACCAGTATGTTCAGGTAAATACTACAGTGGTGAACATTTCTATGCTATTATTTACACTACGGGTTTCAGATCGTGGAAACAGCATCATTATGAACGGACTGTCTCAATGTAACACAATTTCCAAATATCTACCTGGCCTATTCCCAACTATATTGGGGTCGGCTTCCAGTCTAACCGGATGAAGCAAAAATACCAGTGTTTTACATGGAGCGACTACCTATCTGACCTCCACAACCCAGTTAAAATTTCCAAAGATATAATTTTTCATCATCATAGGGATGTTTGCTTTTGTCTCAGCTTGTTTTTACATTCTAATAGGCTTGCGTTTGACCGCAATTCACCTGATCTTAAGTGATGATGCGGCCCAAGGTGGAACACGCTTGCCTAGGATGAACCGGTTCACACGTGCCTTGAAGATACCTAGATTCTTATCAAGGAAAAGAGAAGCGGGCAGTGAATTCCAAAGTCTGGCAGTTTGCTCAATAAATGTAGAATGAAAGCGCTTGGTTCGAGACCGTGGAACTTCAACCACATAGCAGTGACGCTTCGCAGTTTCTCTGCTCGTCCGATGATGGAATGGGGATGGGGGAGCTAAAGTTAGTAGTGGGCTCTATGTGAAGGATCTCGTGCGGGGAAGAACTTTAACCATACCTGTTCCTGCCGCAAAGCAACGTTGCTGTTTTACAGCTGAAAGGGTAGGGGTGCCGGAGTAATTACAAGCATTTGAGACATTTTGGCTTTGCCTCCGGGATGGCAACGCGCAAGGCCTCTGGTATTGTACATGTCTATAGAAGTCGCGACTCCTCCGCTGTCCTTTTCTGATTAATTTCGTTGCGGGATTCAAAACAGTTGAATGGTTTCTCCGGGACTCGTCGAGCTTCATTGGTTGGGCGCTTTTCTGGAGGTCGCCAGTGGTATTCAAGCTTACAGGAGTGGCTGTGGTTTGGGAATAGTGTGGCGGGCGTTCTATTGACGGCGGTTACCACTTAACATTAAGAGGCCCGTGGGTTTGTTTATTATACAATAATATTAGAAATTATGTGCTCTGTGACTTTCCTGGACGAACTCATTTACAAAGGGTTCGTTCTCCCTTGTCAATTTCGATCAAAGAGCATACTTACCCTCTCGGAGCCCCAGCTGGTGATCCAAGCGTCATCGAACGGAGGCATCATCACTCTGTTCGGAAGATCTATACCATGGACTGAATCTGAAAACCTAGTATATATTTTTTACTTTGTAGGTATATTGGAATTTTGTCCCAATTACTGTTTATGTTGACGATAGCATTATGATGACTAAACAATACCCGACTCCTGCGCACCCTTTCTGTAACTTCATGTGGCGGTCATGTGCCAAAAAGTAATAAAAACATAAGTAGGTACTTCCGATTTTAATTCATACACACACACAAGGTAAACATAAAGCACGCCTCTATTTAGTAAACATATCGCCCGATAGGCATTCAATTCCCTTTAAACGGTATTACTAAATCGTCCATAAATATTAAAAAAAAACCATTCAAAATTAAAAATGTTTTTAAATGTTATACAAAATCAGATACATAAAAGAAACACTCTGTACATTTTTGGATTTTAATTTACACTATTTTTTTTTAAACTGATTGTTTTTTGAATCTGTTAGTAGAGGAAACCCCCCTTATTTATTTAACTGACTGTAATTAAGACCCATGGAAGAGGTAGCCAGTCCACTGGCATTAAATAACCCCACATACACACATACTGATTCCAGGCTGCTGCTGAGAAATTCCTGATGGTACAGACAGCATCATCAACTGCTTCATGCATTCAAATTTCATCGGATAGGGGGTAAGCCGTTGATGACGATGTCTGTACCACTTTGCTTGTCCTCAGAATCGAACCAAGGACCTCAAGTTTAGCAGTCATCCTTGCAACTACACTAGACAATGCAGTTGGCCGTTGACTTAAATTCCAAGACAATATTCATTGCAAAATAAGTGTGTAAGTTGGATCATTCGATTGCCTTCAAAATGGTTGAACTAAATGGTGCTGATCTAAGCGTCACGTTCGGGAACGGGCGCTGTCAGTTGAGATTGGTAGTCTTTTAACTGCCATGGCTTTTATCTTGTTTATGGTTTGCAATTCTTTTCACCTACTTTGTTTTCACATATAATATAGGCAACATGAAACAATGTAACCAATATTTTGTAAAATCTTGATTTAAAAGAGTGTCCGTGGAGTTTCTTGCTCGTTCTTCTCCATAGAGACCTACCTACGTTTTAGAACGAGCAACTAGCTTCAATACTCTAACGAACAGACTCCGTAACCATTCAAAAGTGCCTGTGAATGGTTTAATTTAAATAAATGATTTGACTTTTACCATAGCAGCTTTTTGCAAGCATTGTATTGTCATCATTTAAAATTAACATGCTACATTTATTACTATCAATTATTAAATTCACAATAAAGTTGTCTTATTACTTACTTTATATTCTTGTCTAACAACAGCAGTGCGACATCGTTGTCAGGGTTCTTCCGCAGCCCCCACCGAGGGTGCTTCATCACCTCCTGGATGCCTACCTTCTGACCACCACGGTTCGTGTGACGAGAACCCGCCCTCACCTCCATTCGAGACATGTGGTACGCTCTAGAACATCACCATTCATCATCATCATCATCATCATCATCATCATCATGACCTTTAGACGCCCACTGCTGGGCATAGGTCTCCCGCAAGGGAGGGTTCAGCCGTAATCACCAAGCTTGGTCGATGCATATTGGCGATCGCAGTAGCTGTTATGGTACTCAGAAGACGCTGCTGCCGATCCTTTGGTCAATAATCCTGTCGCCTTCTACGACACCCACGGGTAGAAATGGGGTGGTGCTATTCTCGGCCGGCACCACACGGTCTACATAATTGACGATTCAGAAATGTTATTTATTTTTCTGAACAGCTTTTGGAGTCTGAAGCACTGTCTTCTGCTTCCATGGCATTTTTTTTCTGAACATCTTTTAGAGTCTGAAGCACTATCTTCTGCTTCCATATAAAAAATCTGCTGATCCCATAATTCTGTCGAATTATGCGAATATTAAGTGTATGGATCATTGGAGCAGCAGATAATACTTCGCGATTTCATATAATTATCACTAGCTGCTCCCGCGACTTCATTCCCGGTGTTTTTTGCCTTCACGGGCTTACGCAAGACCACTCAGCTAAATTACACTAAAGTTAAGCACCCAAGAAAGCATAGAGCATAAACATTCAAACATTATTTTTTATTTGTTTGCAGCGAGGCTTGGCTGCGCCGTCATGGCGTCCGAGCGAAGTAATAATAAATATGTGGGGACATTTCACACGGCCATCTGACCCCAAACTAAGGAGACCCTGCACTATGGGTGTCAGACAGCTGATACACATACACAAATACATTTAAATACATACGTATATAGATAAACAACAACCACAAGTGCTCATCACACAAATGTTTACCCTAGGCGGGATTCGAATCCGCAACACGCTGCGCAGTAGTCAATCGCTCAACCACTGCGCCAACTATGTCGACAAAATGTCATTTCTAATTTATTTTGTTATGTTATTGAATCGCAAACAAAGCGACCGGTTCATCTGATGGTAAGTGGTCACCACCTGCCTATAGATGGCCTTGCAGACGCGTGGCCATCGCAGAAATAAAGTTGAAATCTCTCATGTGCAAAGAAAGAAAGAAAGAAATAAAAAAGTAAATACCCTGGCACTCATACTCTTTAAACCGGAACACAGCAACGCTGCTTTGCGGCAAAAATAGATATGGTGGTAAAAGTTCTATAGACATCGTGTGGGTCGCGAATAGCATCACCCCATTTCTACCCGTGGGTGTCGTAGAACTCGTAGAAGGCGACAGAGGGATATGGACTAGAGGATGGGAAGCAGCGTCCTACGATACTGACTACCATAACACCTACTGCGATCGCCAACATGCATCGGCCAAGCCTGGCGATTACGGCTGAACCCCGCTTGAGGGAGACCTATGCCCAGTAGTTTCTAAAGCTTGACATGATGATCTCCTTCACAGAGTTCTACTAACTTCTACTGAAACATTTACATAGTTACTCACTTCCAAAGACAATTGGCCGTGGTTATCACCAAGCGTGGGTTCAGCAGTGCCCCGGAGCACCAGTGCTCTCTGCTTTTCTGTATGGAGACCACGTAAGGATAGTCTTCAATGAGTGCCTCTCTCGCGGCAGTCAGACGACGCGTCTCTAAGAAGTAAGGAAGGGAATTAAGTCAAAATGAAAACAGACATCTCATTCAACACTTTATTCGTTATAGCTTATAACATTGGCTTGTTTTTCTTATTGGGTGGCTGAACTCGTTTACCTTTTAGGTTCTGCCTGGCGGGTGCTTTTGCCGACTTGGATTTTTGACCTTTATTGGCTTGAGTGCGTTTCTTGCTTCTTTGAGGAGCAGCTCCTTTGCGTTTTTTACTTTGTTTCTTAGCTGCTTTGGTTTTTCTTGATTTAGCATTTTTAGCTCTGACATGACTCGCAGTTTTTGTTTGTTTACCTTTAGCTTTCGCTCTACCGGCTGCAGCTTTCTTGTTTTTTCGTGCCGCTTTTGTGTTCCGTCCTTTTCGAACTGGACCGTTCTTTTTAGCTGCTTTTACGGTTGTTTTCTTATTGCTCGATCGTTTATCGATTCCATGAGCTGCAGAATTTGGTTTTTGTGTATTTATTTTTGGAGTGCTTTCGTATTGAACTGTTTTAGGTGAACTCGATACTGCTGGAGTCGAATACGTCGTTGGTACCGGCGTGGTTTCTATTATTTTTTGTGCTTCCGTTGCTATCGTTTCTATTTGCTTGGTATCAATTGGTGATACGTCCAACACGGCAGATCTTTTTTCCCTTAATATCGACCAAGGGTAATCGGCCAAATCTTTCTTCATCATGGCTTTCTGGTTATCAGTTGGGTCAAAGGGGAAGTAAGGACTATCGGGAAGATTTCCGTTATTATTTGATTTTGCCACCGCTTGGAACACGGTGTACGGCTTACTCGTTGGTGGATTAATATTTGGAGATTTTTCATATTTGCCGGCTCTTAATAAAATCTTTCCGTTGACGTAAGGCTTATGTATCTTAGTCTTATTGTTCTTCTCTTTAATGTTGTTGTCCAGGCATAGACTGATGTTTATACAAATAGCGAAAATTAGTACCAGAGCTTTCATGACTGAGGCCATACTCAGCCACAAAAGAAATCACAGTTAAGGGATTTTTTTTATTATATTTTTATTCGTTTCGGATGGTATTGTGAAATTGCATTAAAACATACATAAACACATTTCAATTGTTTATTTTTATTGTTTATAAAAATATAGGTACTTATTGGTTTTATTGATATAGATTTGCTTATATGACCGTTTGAGCATATTTTGGGTTGTTGAAAATGAGAAATACACCTAGGGTTTTACAACGTTTATTGTTTAACGTGACGTTAACATCAATCTTATTTACTAGGGTTTTATAAAATAGATATGACACCATTAATAAATAAATCGAAGACAGAACTTCTCTAAAATAAAATTTGACTTTAACCCTGAAATCCGATTAGTTATCAAAATACTGTAAAAAATAAATTAGAAAAATAAAAATCCCGACTGCGTAAAAATTTGCTTTTTACGCAGTCGGGATTTTTATTTTTCTAATTTATTTTTTTTAAATAATCAATTTATATAAAAACTGTAAAGAAATAAACAAGTCCTGTAGTCTAGAAATTATGTTTAGTAATGTTGAATAACTTACCATTGAAATGAAAATCACGCCAACAGCGATTTGATCAGTCGGGACCCATTAAAATCTAGACTGGTTCAAATCTTCCCTATAATGGGTCCCGACTGATCAAATCGCTATTGGAATATTTTATTTTATTTTACCGGCGCGAAAAACATAACCCTTTCCTTGCAGTCGGGGTAAAAATTAGATTTTACCCCGACTGTCAATTGATTTATGGCGTTATCTACATCGATCCCGCTTTGATGCCCAGTGTACATGAAGGTAGTTTTACGAAGACTACTTACTAGTTGGTCTTCTAGTTTGACTTTAGATACTATCTTGACTAAGGGCGTAATAATAATCCATAATCCCCACGCTTGGCAGGCGTCTTGGGGATCGCAGTGAAGTTGTTAAGTATACGGAAGCCGCTGCTGCCCGACTTCCGGATTTTCCCTTAGTCGCCTTCTACGACACCCTCGGAATGAAATGGGGGGGTGCTATTCTTGTCCAGACGCCCCACGGGGAGTGGTCGCGCCGCGGGTAACTGGTGAATGCAAGCGGTAGGATACCGCTCGTTGTGGCGTTCTGTGGGGGTGGTCTTTGTTCAACAGTGGACGTCTTCTGGCTGACGATGATGAGATTAGACAGAGAGGGCAACTGAGAGAGTACTTAGGGAAGAGTAAGAAGAATAGTAGTAAAAGTAGTAGTAGTTATATAACTGTAAACTGTAAATGCAAAATATTGTACACATTTATTTTTAAAAGAGTAAGTATGGAGTTTCTTGCCCATTCTTCTCCATACGAAACTACCTTTTGGAATGGGCAACTAGAATCAACTTTATATTTTTTGATATGACGTTCAAAAGTGCCTTTTAATGGTCTTATTGATATAAATGATTTGACTTTGACTTTGAATATGGGGGAGATCTTTGTAGAGCAGTGGGAAAACACAGAGAAAAGAAATAGGAAGCTATGTATCCTGAGTCTTGAAATTGGGTAAATGACACTACCACCAATTAACATACATTTTATGTGCTGTCGAAACGTGATCCCATAGCATATACCTATGGCAGTTTATACTTATGACGTCACTTGTAGGTAAACATTTTCCAACTCAATTGACTAACTATTTATTGATTGATTGGTTTTAAAGCAACTGTAACTGCGATACTCAGGGATGTCACTTAATAATAAACAATCAATAACTTTGACCAATGTAAATTGGAACGAAATGTTAATGTTGTTGACATGTGCCAAGTTATCTTGGTTAATAAAAGTTACTGATTAATAATTATGTGACGTCTCAGAGTGTGGCAGTAAAAGTAAAATTTTATAGTAAGTTAAAAACTGAATCGGGTTTTAAGGGCTAAAATCAAATGTTTTATTAGAAGAAGTTCTGTCTTCAAATTATTAGTTAACGGACGTGTCACCTGTATTAGAATAAGACTAATCTCTTGGTGCTATTTTCTTGTAAGTAGCCAGCTGGACCGCTAGTTGGTGCAATATAAGTTTTCCTGCTGGTCCCTCGTCAGTGGGTATGGCTTTGGACAGTCTAACCACTCTGCCACATTCACGGACGAAGTATTCCAATTCATTCTCAAGTTGACGGCCGTCACCTGAGAATAGAAGTAAGAACTAATAAAGCTATGGTGTCGATTGCCTTGTTCACAAACTAAAGTAACATTAGACAATTGATATCTCTTACTGCCAGGCAGCTGAAGAAAAGGACGGCGACAGATAACAACTAAGAGATATCAAATTGTTTTTAATCAATACGTTCTGAAATGACAACTATAATTGTATGACTAATGCTATTGTAAATGGAGTATAGGTACAAAAAAATTCGGTGGCAATACAAAACAACAAACACAAAGCCACCGGCACCGACTTCCGAAAGTAAAGTAAGTGTGTTCTGTGGTAAGGTTATTTATCGGTTTTTGTTTTTGAAGGCGGTTTTCTTTTTTTTTTTTTTTGCTTTTTCCCTTACATCCAAATCTACCAAATCCACATAGTTTGTTTACGTATAGCCGAATAGCTTTGTAATAACGAGTTAACGAGGGGACGGCGCGTACGCAGTCCCCACTACCAAAAATAACGCATCCGAGTTATCCACATTAGGGATAATCGCAGGGGTCAACCCAACCGCAGTGCAATGGGAAGGCCTCGCCCTGGGGGAACCGCCTTCTTGATCACGGTGTCCCCTATGCCAGGTAAGTATGAATTTGATACTGAACCGCGCGAGGGTCATTCTCCGGCGGAGAATCTTAACACCGCGATTCAGAAACGTGACGTAAAAGTTGAACGCCATCTAGTGAACAGATTGAAAATCAATTGCGTGACTTGACTTCAAGTTTTCATTACACTCGGCTGAAATGGCGGAGGTTGATTATACAAGTGAAATTCTACAATATTTATCTGTAGAGAAGGTGTAGGCACAGCTACTGCATATATCGTCACAAATTGACCGACCGTATGGCGTATTATGCAGACCAGAACAAGTTTGCGACTGTTACCTGTGGCTGTAATTCTCAAAGATGTGTCCTTAAATGGGTGAAGATTATAAATGTGACATGCCTAATAACTAAATAACTCAAAACCTTATTCTTTGTTTTAAAAATAATAATAATGTAATAATACAAGCTTATTATCGACCCACTGCAGGGCAAAGGTTACTACTCGTTCAGAGAAGGCTTGAGTACTGATCGTCAGCCTTGCAGTCCCAGTTTTAAATTAGTAAAACTTGGACTCTCTCTCTCTTTCTACTCTTATAGTATTAGCTTTAATTTGGCTTTAATACTAAAGTTCAGTTTTCCCAACGATGATCTCCTTCACCGATGACCGATGGCAGATGATATAAAAGCCAACGCCAGCGCCATATTGCGCCATTATTGCTAACGCCATATTATTAACTAGTAGCTAGGTAGGTACGTAAATTAATTTTATTAGTTTTCAATGTATGTTCTACTTGGAAAGTGTTTTGCGAAAGCGCCATCTGTCCAGTATCTGTGGAACTGCTATAACTTTGACGAAAAAAAAAATGAGTGTTAACCTATAACTGCTGTGTGTAACGAACACTATTTTGGTGGTACCATTATGACCCTACAGAAGTAGTGCTATTGGTGTCTATCTTATTTATAAACTAGTAGAGGGTATTTAAGTGACCCAAGAATAACGTATGATGTAGTAGAACTTCAGTTCATTGTCGCCAGAGGGCAATAGTGTCTAAGTCATATTAGTGCTTATTGGAATTTGCTAACTATCTGTGTAGCAAAAAGTGTCCGTTAGATAAGGGTGGCGCTACAATCGCTACCGTGTAAAAATGTTCTAACTTGCCATATCATATCAATTCGTCAACAACTTGCTACATTCATACCATACCCTGTGCCCTCTCTATTGCCATTTTGGAGGGTTTTGGAACTGTTATTTAGGTACTTAAAGCTGGACACTTTTCCCTCCCTCCCTTCCCCCTCCAAGATTTAGGCACAACAAAATCTCAACGGTCTGTTGAGCCGTCACCCCCGCTGTATAAGCAGAATAGTACGGTCACCAAAGGAGATAAGTATCCATGTCGCCGGAAACAGTTGAAGTTTACTTAGAAACCGATAGGTTTTTATGAATAAAATAAAATACAATTTATAGAGAATAAACAGTTCAATGATTTAATAAAATTTCATTTGAAAGCCCCCATTGGTCTCTAAGAAATCTTCAACTATTCCCGACGACACGGATACTTATCTCTTTTGCGTACTGTACAATACTTATTCAAAATTGAATGTAAAAAAATCTCCTGTAAAATTACTAAAAGTGCAACGAAGGTGCGAGTTATACCTACGTTAAGTAGTTAAATAGTGTTCGTTACACACAGCAGTTAAAGGTTAACACTCATTTTTTTTTTCGTAAAAGTTATAGCAGTTCCAGAAAAATTAAACTCGAAACAAACTTTGTTCATCTAATAAACCATCAACCATGCGTGTCATCTCGATAGCTTACGCAGAGATTATACTCCGTTAGCGTAATTGATCATGCTAGTGAGCGAGGTCTGTTTGTTTTAAATTTTGGCTATTGGCAGCATCGGTAATGTGATTATAGATATTACGGTACAATAAAAATGTGTGTTTTTTGCACGGAATAATAAAAACAAGTGGAAGTGCCACGCAGCCATCGAACGTGTGGCACAATTATGTGGAAATGATCAACACTGGTTCAGTCGCGATCAACTACTTGCTGCGACGTGACAATTCGCACAATATCGCACGTAAGGAAAAAAAATACAACCATGCCTTATTATGCAATTTTTACATGCAAAAATGATAGCAGGTCAAAGAATGTTTCTTGCAGAGGTATATCGTATCACCAAAAAGTATAAAACTTTCATATATTTCAATATAATCGATTTTTATTCACAATACCATATTTTTGCTTTGATGCGAACTAAAAACTACCTTATGTCCATTCACTAAAGTCTAAATTAGCTTGCTCGCTGTCTTGACTGTAATCGTTTTACAGTACGGTCAACGTAACTTGGCGCGTCTGAAGTTAGCCGATTAGCTGCGCAGTAGACAATTTCGTTCCTAAAAGTTCCATTGCGCAGCCAAACAGCTAACTTCAGACGCGCCAAGTTACGTTGACCGTATTGTACGTGGCATAAATTCTAGAAACTTCGACGCTACTCGTTTAGGGATGGGACACATTAATGCAAATAGTTCGTGTCGACAAAACAATAACACAAAAACAATAACATGTTTTTAAAGTACCTACCTAACTTTTTTTTTAATAAATAAAGGTACGAGTTTGAAAGAATGAGTTTTAAAAACCTTATACCTATATTCTGACAAATAGTCATTCATTCGCGGTTAGACGTAGGCCTATAAATATTCTATATACATGTATACAGTTTATTTTCATGTTTTTTTTTTTTTTTTTACTATTAAATAGGCTTGCGTTTGACCGCAATTCACCTGATCGTACAAATGTACAAAAATTGAGATGTCAATTATGTTTTTAAGAGACTGTCACATATTTAAAAAACATATTGTCATGTCTAAAATAATGCGTCATTTCATTGGGATGTCAATCAATTTCCTACATACAATCATATTAAGGACTCAATGAAAGGTATTGCAGAAAAATATGTCAATACAACATTAGTTAATCATCATTTTTGATCCATTACGTACATTAAAAAGATTAATATATTTCTTACATTGTACAAATTATCGATAACTTGACCACATCTCTCATTGAATAGCAAAATAGTTTACAGTTGCATGCGAAAATGACATCTATTCATAGTAACAATAGATGTCATGTTAAGTAATTTGGTAACAGCGCTCTCTAGCGTCGAATAGCTGAACTCGTTGGACATTGCTCGAACTGGATTGTTAGATGGAAAAAATCTCTTTAGTGATTTTGTCATGTAAAATAATAGCAACGTTCGTCAGTTGTGATACGATTTAATTTCGAATAACAATAAAATAAGCTTTTCGCCAAAGTGGCGTTCATAATTTGTAGCCAATTATATCATCGTTTTCTGTGTATTGCAAGTACATTTTAATTTGCAAATGTGTGAGTTTGGCGACACTGGATCCAGTATTAAGTAAGACTAAGGGCACTTCCTCTTGTTTTTATTATTCCGTGGTTTTTTGTGTTTTCATATTTACTACGAGCTGAAGTCTGATGGGTGAATGGTGTGGTACCCACATTTCTCGAAGTCTGATGGATTTGAAGATTTTATAAAACACTATGTTTTAAATATTTAGTTAGTTTATTGGTGTAGTTAGAATAAAAATCCAACAGGCCTCGTTCACTAGCATGATCAATTACGCTAACGGAGTACTTACCTAGGTAGGTATACCTAAGTCATCTCTGCGTAAGCTGTCGAGATGACACTCATGATATATTAGATGAACAAAGTTTGTTTCGAGTTTAATTTTTCTAATTTAATTGTAAACTTCGGATAGGAATAAATATAGGTCACCAAAAATGGAAGATATGGATTTGGCCATATCATTTGTTTAATCATTTTAACCTTTTTAGAGGGTTTTGGTAAAATGGGGTTTGGATATGATAGCATGAGCGTATTTATTGTTCATTGTTTCATTCAATAATGTTGTAGGAAATATTGATTACCCCATGCGTCATAGATTGAATTATCTCTACAGAGACGTCCCCATCGTCATTTCCCTCTTTAGGGTAGGGACCTTCGATTAGGATTAGGTAGCAGTTAGGTAGGTAATTTAGTCAATTATTTTTGTTAAGTAGTAAAAGTTTGCAGAGTGATCAGTCCATGAATAAAAGCTACTAGTCCCTTTTATTCATGAAGGGGGCGTAACACATGTGAAGGTTAATAGCCTTACTTATGGGTATATGGTTAGAACCAAAGAGAAAGTCTTTGGTTAGAACACTCAGCAAACTTCTAGAATAAGTTCAAATCGTAGAATATAGTTTTGATACTGTAACAGGGGCCTGTCAGATAGAGGAGCCATAAAGGCTTTGTCATGTATTTCACCAATAATTAACATATTATCTTAATATAGACCTCTAAAAGATCTCCTACGTTTGATTTATAATGTATAGCCATCCCCGCCATTATAGTACTATACTAAACGGTAGTGTGAAACTACCTTTTGTAATCGCAGGCAACTGGCCCCGATTCCTTTGTTCACAAACTAAGCTAAAATTAGACAATTGGCATCTCTTACTACCAGGCAGCTGAAGAAAAGGACGGCGAAAGATATGAACTAAGTTAGAGATGTCAAATAAGTTTTTTCTTGAACTTGCCCTGTTTTTAATCAATGCGCTCTGAAATGACAACTGTATTGTATGAACATTTTAGACCAACCTAAATTGACAGCTCTTATTAATATCTGTCTCATTCTTGTTTTATTGGAGAGAAAGAGATATTATAAATAGCTTAAAATAAGTTTATTTTGTGCACAACAGAATTGGCACCACTGTGAATGAATTAGGATAGCATGACTCACCTTGACCTAGTCTAGATGTAGGTGGCTGAAGGCATTTGTTCGCGAGCCTGGCGAGTTGTGACCTTTCAGAGCTGAATGCCTCATCCAAGTCGAAGAGCTCCAAAGGCGGTGGAGGTGGCTCTCTGAATGTTGGAGGGAACACCTAGGACGAACATAAACCGACTTGTTACAGAGCACACAGTTACAGACAAGTTGAGCCAGTTATTGTATTTTGATCTTTATTCTTACCAGTGGAAAATTCTTAATACAAAATTGTCAGGTTTGCCGCGGTTTAAGAATTTTGACATTATTTACACATTTCCTACACAAATGACGTGGACCTAGCTTTATACCCCACCTGAATTAGACGCATGCAAGACTTACCGCTAGTTGTAGTGGTGGGAAGGGTGTCTCGAATTGCGGCGCGATCAACCGAAGAGGCTCATGCTTAACCCCTATTGCGTCATACAGTCCTAGTACTTCTGGCACTGAAATGAGAAAATTAGACCATTAGTGTCTTTTCTATAACACTGCGAATATCTAAAACTAGCACTTTGCCCGCGACTTCGTCCGCTATTTTCTCAAGGATCCAAATTTTTTTGATAATGCTATATACCCTATAGCACTCGGATGACGTAGCTTCCGAATTGGTACAAGAATTTTTGATATCGGATGAGTAGTTTCGGAGATTACCCCCTACATACAAACTTACAAACATACAAACTTACCTCTATAATATTAGTATACAGTACCTAGATAACATTTTATTCTTGTCTTCGAATTGACGAGATTTTTGAAATTTACATTTAGTAATAATAGTTGTTTTCTGAAGTATTATTGCTATTATTGTTTCGTTGCGAAACAAAGATAGATCTTTGTCATGTACCTACGGCTCCATCTCTATCACGCACTGGAAAAATGGTTAATAATTCAAAATACTGCTCCTGAAGAAGAAAAGAAGTGGGAGATTGTTACCTACCCTGAACTGATACATCGAAAAAGTTACTCACACTGAGCCAGGTTTAAAGAGAACAGGCGCCAAGTGAACAGCGCGTGTGGGTGCAGGGGGGTGAGGCGCGGTGGGGGCGCGGTTGCTGGCTCTGGAAGCGGGATGCTGCTCAGCCACATCATGTCGCCTAGTGTGCGGTACTCGTTTATCTGAAAACACAGATAGATAGATCAGATCACCTTCATTCGGATCTAAAAAATATCCGAAAGTACTAGGCTTGAATGAATTGAAGGTGTAGATCTCTTTGTGAAGGTGCTGGTCCGGGAAAGATCTATCACCATACCTATTTCTGCTGCAAAGCCGCGTTGATGTGTTTCGGTCTCAAGTGTATGGGTGGCGGTGTAATTACAGGCACATGAGACATTTCAACTTTGTTTCTGGGATAGCAACGCATCTGCAAGGCCAAGGCAAATGTGTTTAGGCAGCGGTGACCACTTCAAAATCAAAATCTGCTTGCTACTGGCTAGCTGGGCTGTCAGCTTGTTTGCCATGATATAAAAAATATCATCCATTTTGAAAGTGGTTCTTGACTCACATAATAGATGATACCTTTATTCTAACAGTACGGCTTTATATATAACAGTACGGCTCCGACCAGCAAATAATTTGCCATTCAAGTAAGAGCTTATTTTTTTTTTGTTTATCTATTGGTAGGCATACGTTTGACCACTTTCTCACCTCACCAGCTTTAAATCGTATCAGTTAAGATATTTTTGAAAATGAAAAAAAAGGGCCGACGGCACGCAGGCTGCGCGCTGTTAGGTTTGCCCCCTCTTTATATTGAGTGATGACCAAAAATCTATTAAAAAATAACGGATTACAAATGGCAGTCAATCAAACGAGCTTATCGTTCCATTTCAAGCGAGAGGATATTTTAGGATCCGCCATTTTAGATATAGCTCAGTATCAATTTGATCGTTAAGATGATAGTATTCTTACATCTGGATCCTCAACATCTACTGGGTTCAGATGCAGGTCAGTCATTCCCCCGAGGTAGTTGAATATCATCTCCCTTATTAGATCGTTGCACTCGCTTTCAAGATATTGATCCGCAAAGAAGTGTCCTGAACCAATGGCGAAGAGTTTACCTGGGGATGAGAAAAAATTAAATGTCATACAACTGTTTTGTTGTTGTTTGTAACTGTTTTGTAAATCAATCTCGTTAGTGTAATTGTTGCAACCGCTATGCCGAGCATGAGATCCTGTATCCACTTTCCAAAGTCGAGTAAAGATTTTTTTATCTTTGGCCCACACTAAGAAATTCTGCTGTATCGTGGGTGCGTTTACAAACATACAAACTTACATACTTACACAAACAACCGTACCCGGTACAACCACCAGTAGGTAGGCCATACAAATATTAGTCCGTGTAGGAATCATATCCGCGACAGGCAGCGCAGCAGTCAATCGCTAATACCAGCTACACACGTAACGATCTATTCGTTGGAGATTATCGCAACGATTTACCATATACACGATCGATAAAACTGCGCAGATCGGTTTGCACAGTTTAATCGCAACGATAGATCGTTACGTGTGTAGCTGGCATAAGCCTGCACTGCACCAACTATGTCGTCAGCCAATTTCTAAACCAGTCTTTTTGGTCTAAAGGCTGTAAGCGCTGTGCGGACCATTAGGTTCTTTTTTCTAATCCCAAGTCCGGCAAAGTGTTTGGTATTGGGTTTTTCATCAGGACCTTGTGATGACAGGTTATAGATTACTATTGAAACTTTGTACAGAATGATGTCGTCATCAACTAGGTTAGGTACCCCTCACGCATTAAAATTCTTTCGAAAAGGGGGTAGCCAGTTTAGTACGTTTGTTTTGCCTGTAAGGTCGTCGAGACCTCTACATATTGCCTATCGAAGAAGAAGCCGACAGACTAAAAAACTAATGTAGAAAGGTAAGACATTGCACCTCCGCTTTTCTCCGAAGTATACAAGGCTGCTACTGGCCTCTTGACAGGGTAGCAGACATCACTGCTGGATAGAACAGCTGCTGCTGGCTTCTTCACTGTCATTGTTGCTCCGTATGGATAAACGAAGTTGGGACTTGCTGGTTCCTCACTGCATTAGAAATTGTATAAGTAGTCAGTTTTACTATTAATAATACATTGGCCAAATACTGAAACGCTACTCAATTTTAAGATGTCGTTAAGTCTCGTCCTGACACAGTCACTTTGACATAAAGTGATAGAGACAGCACGAGATTTAACGGCATCTTAAAATTGAGTAGCGTTTCAGTATTTAGCGACCAGTCTATTAATGACTCACTGCAGGGCGAATACCTCTTCTTATACGGAGAAGGCACGAGGATTGATCACTCCACTAGCTCATAGCGCATTGGCGGTTTCAGACTTATAAAAAGTCCAGGCGTGCTCACGATGTTTCCCTTCAACTATGTCAGTCATGTCCAAGAGAAGAAAGGACATATGAATCTGCATCCACGGTAACCGACCGATAGTTTATGTCTGTGACTTAGTCCATGTAAGGACGAAGTCACGGACATAAGCTAGTGTTCTATAATTGGCCAAAGAAGGCAACGTACAGGTAAGAGTGGAAAGCTATTGGGGGACCTTATCCCGCACAGGGGGACAATACCGGTTGAAAAAAACAAGAACCTCACAGGAAATCATCAGACTCGCTGCTGTAGTTGGGCATCTTCATCAGATACTTGGTTACCGCTCGGTTTAGTATACCATTGGACACGTGACACTCTTTAGGGTGGTAGAACTTGTGGTACTTGGCTCGAACCACGCAGTCTGGAAAAAATAAGAAATAAGTAGAAAACACTGAGTAGTAATGGTACATATACGACCTCATCCGCGTGATTTTTTAATAGATTAATTAGATATAGGTAGCAATGGCGTTCAGGGATAACGTACCTATATATAAGTAGATTCCTATTATCAAAAGAATTTTCAGAATCGGACCAGTAGCAATAGATATACCTACCCAGTAGCTACCTAATATTAATACTAAGGTCAGCGATATCAGCTCCCAGAATATGCAAGTCGAAGGGTCAATGGGCAGGTTGCATCGCTCGAAGAACCGATAACCGATGGGGAAGAAAGGTTATCGAGTGACGACCACGAACCGGATGGCGCAGCGTTGGTAGCCCTCCTGCCAGATAGACCGACGAAATCGTCGAAGTCGCAGTTACCCGGTGAATGCAAGTGACAGGTTACCGCTCGTTGTGGCGTTCTATGGGGGAGGCCTTTGTTCAACAGTGGATGTCTTCCGACTGACGATGATGATGTGTTACCTAATAATTTTTCATATATCGTAGGGTTAACTCCTAAGTCCCATTTGGTAAATATTGCACACGAAGCACTTACCGTTATTGACAACAATCCCAAACTCTTCCAAAAAGAAATTAATATTAGTATTGGTCCGTTCTTCCCCGCCGTCTGACATGGCGACCAGCACCGAATCGCCTCTCTCCACCATTTGCTTCAGAGATGACAGCTCATCGTCGGTGAACGCGTTCTGAGGTCCGGCCACTATCAGGATCTTTACGTCTTCTAGTACATTTGATGTTAGCTCCTCGCGGTTTCTGTAAACCTAGTACTTTTGGTGGGTTCTTTTTATGTGTGTTGGTGGTAAGTACTGTAGAGACTCTAGCTAATTTAGCCTTATTCAAGCTTATTTGATTAGTTTCTTAATAAAACCCATGTGGTTTTATTAATAAACTAATCAACAATATTAACACGAATAATAAAAAAAAACCTATTACCATTAAACTAATGGATACAATAAAGCATCAAAAAATTCCTCCACATCCCGTGATCTAGGAATGTGCCAAGATGCTGTCGGCTTTGCCACGTTGCGTTGGGTAGAAATGCTTAATCTCTGACCAAAATAAAAACCAGCTCTTGGATCACGGGAAGTATCAATCAACCTTTTGGCCATTTCCTTAAAAAGATGAACACTCGGACCCCACGACCCGAGGGTTTCAACCCCAAACGGCTCGAAAACATAGTTACAGCACTCAGGTATAACGAAGCTTCATAATAGGTAGTGAAAGAATTTACAGAATCGGACTGTTTTGAAGATTAGCCCGGACGAACATAAAAACAATTTTCATTTATTTATAATATGTAGGTAGGTAGTCATAATTATAACCAATAAGTAGGTATACGAAATAATAAAGTAAATAGCAGTAGGTACTATCGCGGACTTTCCCGCCTGCTTAGTTAAAAACAATTCCCTTGGCGCCTGCGAAGTCAACGGGGCGGGGTAGACAGCGCTTCCATCTTTTGAGTGCAAGCAAAAATGAACTTAGTGGTGGTCAGGCGGGTGTGACCACGATAGTACCATAATCCTATGAGCCCTATTAGTCCCATATTGAGGCTACATGTCATGTGTAAGTACATAGGTTTGGTTCTTCAAAAACGACCAAAACACAGACGATGAAAATCCTACAGAATTTAACATTACAAAATCACCTCTACATTCACGGAAAGATAAACGATTCCCTGCCAAAATAATACTGTTTTTAAGAATCTTCAATGTCGACTTTCCTAAATTGGAAAATATTGGTTATCGTAACACCTTCGAATGAAATTGCTCTAAGGAAATGGCCCATGTTTACATTACAAAGAACAGACTCACATCATGACTTTCCATGTAGTTTTCAATTTCCTGTGCAGCAACTTATAGTTCTCGTTAATCTTGAACAGCTCATTTTTGGACACATCAAATAATATCGTATCAACTGCCTTCATTTTTTTAGAACAACTTTATTTTTGCTGAGTAAGCGTTTGATGTTTTGTTTACAAAGCTAGTGTTGACTGTTGCTAAGCAACGAAGTGATACTAGGTAGTGAGAGTTGTCATTCATAAATAATATATCATTTTAATTGCTAGTGTTGACTGTTGCAAAGCAACGGGGTGACACTGGGTGGTAAGAGTTGCCATTAATAAATAATATTGTTTTGTTATTGGAATGAGAACTCTTTTGGTTTGTAGTGAAATCTTTTTTAAATTAATCGGTAGATGGACGCTATTCAAACGGGCCTCGGCCCAAGCTCCATGGTTCTTCATAGATAGTCCACTAAGCATTCAACTTAGGTCTTCTTAGGTTTTCTATATTTAAGTTCATTGGCACTAAAGAAGCATCGTAAATCCATGGACCCACAAAGTAAGTTATTTACTACGTGGTGTAACCATTAAAAAGGTTATAAACCGTTTGGACAACTAAAACAACACAATAAATTGTCAAATAATATAATTTTATTTACAAATCGAATAATAATAACTTTCGAACTAGGATAATAGGCTATGTCTAATCTAAAATTTAGATTTTTATTTACAATTTCGTCTATTTTTTTAATAACATTTTAAAAATATTGCTACATTTCGTAAGTGACAAGTCTTCGCGCACAGTTGTACATAGTTTTCGGTAAGATATACAAAGACATATGTTGTGTTCATATTGGAAGATATAAAATAATAAAATTGTGCTTAGATAACAGGAACAATTTTTGCTCACTTTTCAAAAAGGTGAGTGACCACGTCTTTCCTTGAAACAGACACTGCACTACAGGGTTTTGAGAATAAATCATTAAGAACATATATATACTTGCTATACATTGTCCTAAAAAGTACTTCAATTCTGTACACAGTAAAGATTATAATATAAAACTTATTAGGAATGAACTTACAAAACACTATGTTTCTACTATTTTCAATAAATATTTACAAAAAACATATTATTTCTTTTAGTTTCATTAGATTTTGAGCTGACTTTGAGCTTGTATAAACTAAAATAATTAATATATTTAAATAGCTGAGGCTCCGAAACTAATATTTGTATGAAAAATGTACTTTTATGGAGCCGAGAAGAGAATTAAAACTAATTTATTGACGCGATACATTTAAGTAATATATAATTCTCTAGAATAAGGTAGATGACACCACAAATTGACATACTTTTAATGAGCTGAAAACTTAGTTTTTCCCATTCTTCTCCATACGAAACTACCTTTTGGAAGGGGCAAGTAGAATCAACTTATTTTTTATGACGTTCAAAAGTGCCTTTTAATGGTCTTTTTTCGTTTATTTAGGTAACCAACGGCGATACAGATGATTTGTAGCATATAGTGCTACAAATCATCTGTATCGCCGTTGGTATATAACAGTATTGTATGGCTAATAATAGGTTTCCCTGTTTAACTAAGATAAGTATCAACATGCGAACGATACCGGTCTAATTGAAATAAATGATTGGACTTTGACTTTTTAGTTAATCATTTTTCAACTCCATTGATTTCGAAGATGCCAACAAAAAATCAATTTTTAAAGTAAATTGAAAATTAATGGGGTTTTTAGGGTTAACATCATTTGTTTTTCAAAGTTCTGTTTTGCAATTATTGGTTTCTGGTGTTATCTATCTAATTACCGTAATTTATTATGACACACTGTTTGGTGTAGTGTGTTTCATGAAATTATAACAATTATGTTCTTTTGAATAATTATATTATCAAATGATCACGACAATATCTTAGCCTTTAGAACTTGGGACTCGAGAACAGTACAATACGTCAACCTGAATTTAAACTACTTGATACTTCCTCCTAGATAATTGTTGACGCAGGCTATTGACCTGGTCTTGACACGTCATTGGTGTCATCATCATTCTATTGGTCGCTAGTCAAGCTTGTGCAGTTTTCATTAATTACTAATACAACTGAAATAGAGTTGAAAACTGCATAATTACAGGCAAGAAAATATTTGGTGCGCGGAATTATATTTTGCATACAATAGGGTATTACACCCATTTTTGAAAAGTGTCTCAATGAAATTCTGTAGTGCTAATATGCCACCAAAAAAAACACAAAATTTTTATTCAATCGATAAGTGCCATAAAAATGCATCTAAATTTTAAATTTTCAAATTTCGCGCGTAGTTTGACGATAACGCCTCTTACTGGACGCCATATTGCTCAGCGTAAATGACGTCAGTTCGTTTTGTATCAAATGAGCTCATATTAAATATGATAATTGTATATCATTTAAAAATAATTAAAAGCATATTTTGTAATAAGTGTAGGTAATAATGAAAAAAATACGTTGGTTACGAAAATAATAAAAGTAGGCCTATATTACGCCAATCGGTTGACAGACATTTGTCAATTTTTTGTTTACACAGCCGTACGGCGTAATAACATGGCCGCTACTATTTCACGGTGTTTTATAACAGGTTAAAACTACTGAAAACTTTGAATTGAATTTAAAATTTTGTTTTGTTATTTTATGAACTAAAACTTACATTTTCCGACTGCTTAATGCCCAAACTGTCTCAATAACATATTTATAGATTTCTTCTCGTATAGAGTAAAATACCCTATTTTGAACTTTATTAATAGGGTAGATGACACCACCAATCAATTGACACTTTTTATGAGCTGTCAAAACGAGATTTGTACATATATTTTGTATGGTGATTTATACTTATGTCGTCACTTGTAGGTAGTCATTTGTCAACTCAATTGACAACTATTTATTGATTTCAAAGCAACTGAAAATCTAATTTTACAGTAAATTGTATAAGAATCGGATTTTTGGGTCTAAAATCACGTATTTTATAAAAAAAAAATTGCCTTGGAATTGTTGGTTAATTGGTAATAGTGTACCCAATTGTTGTTTTTCAATATCAAGTAAGAAATGAAAACTGATCAAGAGCATATTTCTTCTGTTTGAGCTGACCATTTGATGATGCAATACCTTATTAAACCCAGGCCAAAAAAACCCACAGAGAAATTGGCTCTTGCAAAATACTGAACTCAAGTCCATATAACTTAGCTAAAACTGTACCGAGTTAAAAAAATAATATTATCAACCTGTATAATAAATAAAAATAGTTCGTTTGATATATAAACTATGTTAATTCATCTAACTACTGTATTTATACATACAAGACTTCTTTCAAGTCATCTTTCTCCGTAACTCGCAATTAGTATCGGATTTTATAAAAATCTCTCATTTTTTTCTTTTTTTTAGACCACTACAAGACATTGTTTGGTGGCAGTAAAAGTTTGGAGAACGTATATTTCCACAAACAGAGGTTCCATAAAAGTATCAAAATTTTTGGCTTTGGTTATAGACAGCTCATGCAATCAAATGTTCTGGTGTTAAAATTGAATCTTTAGTAAACATTTTACCACAAAATCCATTTTATTCGATTTACTTTTAATTACTTACTTCTTTCTATCTTTTTCCCAAAGAGAGCAAGCAAGAATTTATTCTTCATTATTGAAACAGTAATGTCAAGTACTAGGATACCAGTAGATCATAAGAGACTCACAATGGTCCGAACGGAACATTTCTTTCCTACATGAAACACTATGAAAAATCCTCGCTTTGTATAGATCAAGTACTAGGATACCAGTAGATCATAAGAAGCCCATGTCTAGCGCGTTGTACAAGGCAGCGATGTCCGAGTGGCTGGATATTCTCCAGAAAGGGTAGTTCTTCGCTTTGGCTGCCGCTTCCTCATCTTGTCCGTCGCCGATGACTACGTACGTGCAGCGCTCGCCAAAGCGCTGCTTTATTTTTTCGAAACAGGTTTCTTTGCCTAAAAAAACAATGTTTTGATTATTGTTGCTGAAAGCACTACGTTATTTATGTCTACATTATTTGCGTATAGGTTTAGGACCAACTACCAGGCATTCGACTCGACAGAGATATTCTATTCTCGATAAGGACATTCATAGGCATCAGGTCTTCTATTCTATAAAGAAACTAGCTTTACCCACGACTTCGCCCGCCTGATATTTCCCGGGATCTACTATACTACTACTACTATTTATTTTAATTAATAAAATATAGTACTCAGGTAATGTAGCTTTTTACTAGCGAAAGAATTTTCAAAGTCGGATCAGGATTTCCGGACATTAGTGCGTTGAAACAATCATACCTGTGTGCGAATTTATTTCTAAACCTCAATATGTACGACTCTCGGTCTCTGACTAGTGTGAAAACGCACCCCTGCGCCTAATACGTACCACAAATAACACTGTATTATTGTTGCTATGTTACAACACACTTACCGGTTTTGGTCGCGGAATATATGTTCTCTATAGGGAAGACTCCGCCAAGTCCGAAAAGCAGCACCTTGGCCAGTGCGGGCACCAGCTGCGTCGTCGTTACTAATACGTTTACGCAGTTCTCTCTGGAAGGACAACACAGTTCTCAAGATAAAACGAGTTTTCATGAAAAGTTATTTAGACCAAGTACTAGGATACCAGTTGCTCATAAGAAGCCTATGTCTAGCGTGTCGTACAGAGCAGTGATGTCTGATTGGCTCAATAATCTCGCGATCGCAACTATTGTGGGGTAGTGTGTTTAGATATAAATCGAATTGAAAATAGCGGCGCTTGTGTATGTCTTCTCACTCGCTTACTATACTTTGCGAGTGGAACGGCACGATTATCCGTTTTGTTTAGCTGCCGTTTTTTATTTTTTTCTTAATGGCGTTATACAGTGCATAGTAAGACCATGATCTGCCTAGCCTTTTCCAAACTAAGTTGGGGTAGACTTCCTGTCTATCCGGATGGAGTTGAATACCAGTTTTACACGGAGCGACTCCACAAACCAGGTACTGGCCAATATGGATACCCCTTAATGAGACTGGTTGTCACAACTCGGACTTCTCACTAACTATCAAAAATCTACGAATGACAGCCGGGACCAATGACTTTAGGTGCTTTCCAAGGCAGTGCTTAGTAAGACCACAAACAAGGAACAAATTTCAAAAATTTTGTTGAAGCTGTTAAAACTGAGCAATTTAAACGTTGGTTATTTATATTCCCTAGTTGTTCTTACCTAGAGTTGATCATGTTGAGACACTTGCATGCCAGAGTAAGCCAGTTGTCTGTTGCTTGTTCTAGTTCTGCTCGCAGTTGTAACCACTGTTCTCTTTTAGCAGGACCCAGTAGACCACCGACACTGGAGAAGAAATTACCAAATAATGTATACTCAGCATGACAACAGAATATAAAAAGTTAATAATAAAAATTACAAAAAAATATATAATTATGTGGTTACCCCATCTTAACTAAATACATACATACCTACCTGTAGAACAGTTAATACGTACTTACATAAATTTAGGAAAAATAAAGTGAAAAACCATCACTTTATTTGTTTTCCACGTTGTTTATTTTGTTTGAGAAAAAAAATCAGGACAAAAATGATTTTGATAAAAGCAGCTAAGGATCCAAAATCAAATTTTAAGACAGGAATATGTAGTCTGAAAGTTGTGCGAACTTGCTGGTTTACTAGGTATTGATATAAGACTGGCCCCCATCTTGGTAGATTACTTAGATATCTCTCTCGCCCTCTAATTGGCAGGTGCAAATTATCTCTTCATCACATTTGGGTGACTGGTAGAGAATGCCTAAAGCACACTTTTGTACCATTTGTTGCATAAAGTTTAAGAAATAAGTAAAATATCTCTCACCTATTCCTGTAATTATTGTACGTATCCTTGATCTTTCTGTATCTAAAAGCCAGCTTCCGCATCCAGTCGACGCCCCCTCTGACACCAGGCGCGCATAAGCCCGTGTTAGGTGCCGCGCCCGCGTGGAAACCGTCAGCCGCGAAGTTATACGCAGAGAGGTCTTGTCCGTTGTCGTCCGCCGCCACCGCATCTATGTGCTCCTGGTCACAGTCCTGATGAGTGAGGAGGTGTTTTATAGATTATGTACAAAAAAAGTAAAAAATGTTTTTGTAGCTACAAAATGTTTTAGATAAAATAAGTGTTTAACATAAAAATAAGATTTTTCTTCCACCATCAACTGGATACTATTTGACTAGTTTAGTTATTTTGCTAGCGTAATATACTGTAAATATGTCTTACCTCAACATCATTGAAGAAGAAATGTGTATCAGCCAAACTAAATATCATCTCTTCCATCCTAAAACCCAATTGAACTATTTGCTGTGTATCCTGCAAAGGTAAAATGGACAATCAGTAATTTGTCTAAGTATTTGGAGCCTTTTATTTTGATGATAAAAATACAAAAATTCAATAAATACAATTTATTCTAGAATATTTCTTGAGGGTGCAATATAAGCCCCTGTGACTATAATTAAGTACAGTCAACAAAAGAGATAAGTAATCAGGATTGCTAGATATAGTTCTGTAGTTCTACGTTTTCAAATTAATTTAAATTGAATTAATATGAAATAAACAACTAAAATTATTTTTTATTAAAAGACATCTCACTCAATCTCTTTCGTTGTCAATATATCAGACTAATGCCCGGTTTCTGAGGTCTTCAGAAAAACTCTCAATAACTATTGATTTATCATAATCTCAATAACTATTGATATATCATAATCTCCATCGATCATGATTTGGACCGCGTTAGGTACACACACGGTGCTGCGCTCCAAGACACAAATCGCCGATGCTACCCAAACTGTGTATGAGACTGGGCCGGCACGTCGGCCGCATGTCGATCGCACCATGCCTAATCAACCACAATGTGGGTCCCGGAAAACGTTCAGCGACATTGTGGCAGGCCCAGGGAAAGATGGCGCGATGAGCTTACACGCGGGATTGATTCACACTAGCACTAGAGAAAGGGAGGCCTTTGCTCTGCAATAGGACAACACAGGTTAAAAAAAAAACAACTGACTCAATAAAGATATTTGAGCGAATTTCGCTAGAAATCCAATTATCCTCTATCAAAGTCAAAATACCTCAGAAACCAGGCATTAGTAGAGGTCAAGAGTAGCCAACAAGACTACAAAATAAAAAAAACATGTAGAAATGTATAATTATGTAATTAGTAGCTTGCACAGGGTAGTCAGCAAACAGTATAATCTTGGCTTCAATCAAGTTGGCCACCCCTGGCAGCCTTCACCAATTGGCGGCTGTTTCAGACAACATGGAAGGTACGGTAAATGTAAAGGTACCTTATTGTACTTAGTAGCATAGGTGCCGGTGAGCAGTGAGTGGAATATGATGATGGTCTCGTCGAGGTCCCAAATAAACACGCGGTCGGTCGCCGGTTCCGGTACGTGTTGTGCGGGAGACGACGATGTGTTGCGCCGGCCCCGGCCCCGCGAGCGAGATGCCGTGCTTTCACTGAGGATGATGAGCACTTAGTTAGAATAGAGCAGGTCATCAACTGGTTGTTTGTGTTGATGTGTTTGTAAAAAGTTAGCTAGGAAAGTACTGGTCCAATTACTAAAATTCTTCTATTTTTTAGGATAGGTACTAGCTGTCGGGGGAGTGGTGAATGCTTATGCGAATCCCGCATCCCTGGCCATAGGCACAGGTGGATCACGTCGGTGGTTTTAGCTGGTAAGAGTCAAGTATGCCCCTTTATCAACCCCACTATGGAGGGAGTCCATAAGGATTTCCACTGTGCAAAAAAAGGGTACTAGCGTACCTAGTGTGACTTAAAGAAATAAATATTGAATTCTATGTCATCATGTTTCTCCAAACTGGTATAGTGGTTGGAAGCTTATGCTGAAAGTTGTAAAAATGGTATGATACAAACACACATGTATGATATAAAACATACATGTGTCGGTAATCGTTTAGCTCTGAAAGTACTGGACGTAGTACTTACGTATTATATTCTGTGGTACTGGTCCAATTACTAAAATTTTTCCAATAATAGAAAGCCACACTATTAGCCTATGTCATACGATATATTTTATGGTGTGACTTCCACATGGACATAGTCATGGGCAGAAGATGGTTATTAGATGGTTGGATGGTTTGGAGGGTTATTAGATGGTTCAAGAGAAAAGTCACTTACCCTGAGTTCTCTCTACATCTCCTACTGGCTGCATGTACTTCTGTTTTGATAGGAGACAGTGGACTTGTGTCATTTATTGATGGCAACATTGATGATGGAGATTCTGCAATCACAATAATTTTGTATAGAAAACCTACACTGAAAAATTTACAAAAGCAACTTTAACTTATCACACCTAGCCTTTTCCCCCTAGGAGCACCAAGGGGTCTTGGTATGTAATGAATGGTCACGATCTGACCACGGCAAGTGTAGTTTTACCATAAGCAATGAATTCATATGGCTTTAACTAAGGCACAAACCCCTCGCCATCTTGACTCAAAACTAATTTACTGGTTAAATTATCAAATGTAACTTTAAAACAAGATTGTTGCATTATCATTATTCCTTGACCTATCTAGAGAATTGTCAGTAACGGCAAGGCATTGCTGACCTGTTTTGTGGAGTTGGGGTGGATTGAATATTTCAATCTGATTGGCAAAGTAGGTTCTGAAATGTGGCATTGCTGACATTATTTCATACATTATCCTTGACATTGTTTAAATATCAGATAATTATTTACAGAGTAATATAATGCTAGATTAGCTAGGTATCACCACTTGTAGGTACCACATCCAAAATTACGAAAACTTTTAGTACCAGAGAGAGATCATGAATAAACAATTTTCTAGAATAAGAGGCCATTTTAGTGTGGGAATCATTACTTCTTTCATGTTGGATATTGACATGGTATTTAGTTCAATTATTATCAGTAAGAATAGGTATTTAATAAATCACCATATTTCTCTGTCATTATCCCAACAACTTAAAACTATTTAAAACCTTTTGTTAAAACTATCATCTAAGCATTTTATTGGACTAATTAATTACATACATTTTGTTTACTATTCTTATCAGTTACCTACGTAAGAAATGCGATTAGTTCATGATATGATCACATCTCCATATAAGTACACATACTGTGTACATGGAAACTGTTTGTGACTAATATTGAAGCAATTTAGCACGTTTTGGCCTCTATGTGTTAAACGATATTCAATGTCATGGCTAAGGAAGTACTAAATAGGCCTTCTTGGCGTGCTAGATTTAAAATTTAATACGATTGAACAAATTCTTTTAAAAGTTTAAAAACTCCTACCATCGTCGCTGTCTGTGTCCGGCCAGTAATCTGAATCATCATAGTGTGATTCTGAGGCATCTTCATCTACTTTTCTTCGCTTGTTATTGTGAAAACTTTCATTTTCTTTATTCATTGTATATACACTATAAAATCTATTATTTTTTTACGGAATGGTACTTCAGTCTTTGTAACAGACGGATTGATATGAACACAATATGAGATTGTTTAATCTATTTTGTTGTATAATAAGGCATTTGTTTTAAAAACACTACATAGTAAACAATACAACAGAGTTGAACAGAGGCAACAAGTTTAACTATATCACACGAATAAATTTTATAAACGTCAACGTCAAACTGACGTTTTTGAACTGGGTTGCCAGCTCGTTGGTACAAAAGCTCCACAACAGTGTGACTGTTTTATTACTTATCAAGAAGTAGGTACGCAAAATGCTCAATCGACTGACTTGGCCACATTTCTATTCTTCTCTCTCTTATTGCTATGATTATGCCCTACTTGCTTACCTACTTGCCCTACCTGCTTATGCCGTACTGAATTGACAGAAACAATCACGGTTTCTCTGGATTGTTCGGTTATTCCGTTTGGGTGTGATCACTGGTGTACATAGTTAAAATTATGTTCCTTTACTTTTTACCTGATAAAGCACCTCCTAAATGATATGAAGTGTGTCCAGCACTGCCACTGCTGCTTGGCGAGCTGACGTAGGGAGAATAACTAGGTGTGGCGTAGTATCCGCTGTATTGGGCAACGTTGTGGTCCGCGTAGCCTGCTGCATAGCTGCTGTAGTCCTAATGATTAAAATATATGATTAATTGTCAATAATTTATCATAGTACAGTTATTTCAGCAATAATATATGAAGTTTGTGAGGGATGCACACATATCTTACTAGGAGTCGCTATTTTTTTATTTGTATTGTGTGGCTAATCCTTTATTTCACTGAAAAGCTGTCCCTATAACTATTTTTAGACAGAATGATATTTTCAGTCTCACCTGTTGCGCAGTAGGAAACGACTGTGCCAGTCCTCCGTTGTACGAAGAGTAGGCATAAGGCGAAGGTTGTGTTCCAAAACCAGTGCTGGGCACTCCGCTTACACCACTGACACCGTACGCGGACAAGTATGTCGGCGTTGCTTTGCATGATGACCTGGTGAGATGGGTGATAAAAGTGGTTATTTGCCAATGGAGGCGTACTGTATGTACTCTTTGAACTGTTCTAACCACCGGCTTAGCACAGTGCTGCCACAGCTGCGCAGTCTCTTTTATTTCAGTAACTAGAATCTGCGCAAGTTCACGCAGTGAAAGTTACCCAAAGAGTACAATATAAAGTTATATGAAGTTACCATATAACGACGAAGTGTGCTTAGTAGTTTTTATATTCGCTAGTTCAGTAGTCTGTAGTAGGTACCGGTATAATGAGTAAATGATTGCAAATTAACAACTCGATATTCTACTGTACGTAAGTATTATGTCATCTGTGACCATACTATACCATTCTATTGTGGCAAAATTTAGCTAAAATCTTCTATGCGTCAAATAATGCGTTTCTCACCTGTTGGTCGTATTATGCTGTGGTGGATATGCGCCGTACGGCTGGTTGTACAGCGATGAGCTGACGTACGACGAAGCCGCGCTGCCGCTACCATATTGCTGCATGCTGCGTAAAATAAAATGGTCGTCAGAACACCGCAACATAATTTTGTTTTATTTCGAAGCATACCTATATCTGCAGTGCTATTCTATTACAATCTCCCTCGGTGAACACCTAGGTGAAGTGAGCTGTCATCTGTCCAGATGTTAGGGATTTACAAAGCACTACAATCGGATATCGGATGACAGAACAATCGGTAACAGAATAGACTACTGCCAGTGAACGGAAATAAGTCAGTAAAGTAAGTAAGTCAGTTGCCTATGACATACTTTTTTATTTTGTTATTTTTTTCTAGCTTAGGATTTTTTTTGTTGTTTGTGTACTAATACTAGCTTACATACCAAACAGCTTTTTAGGACTTCAGGAAGTACCCCAGAATTTTGATGATCATAAGTGAGTCAGTGACGAAATCGGGCTTTTTGCGGATATCAATAAATTCTAAAGCTATGCAATTGAAACTTTATATATTTACTAAGTCTACTATTGACATCATATCCCGAGAATTTTGTTTATCTGGCTTAATCAAAACCCAAGTTATGAGGGTTAAAAAAAAATGGGTGCGTGTACTTATGTACGAGCGTGAGAAGTTATACTTCCTTGGCATTATTAAAAAAGTATATAAGCACAATTTGAATTGTAAACAACGCCATCTCTGACGTACATGCTGAACTACTTACTGCCGAAGGCAGTAAGTAGTTCAGTTCGCATGCGCGCATCGTAAAATTTCACTCTCATCATTTTTTCATAACGCGCCTAAAGAAGTATAACTTCAAAAACGACAAAACGCTTCGAGTAAAGGTAGGTAGTGCCCTTGCGCTTCGCTTGGCTCGTCTCGTCAGATAATACATACTATTTCCATGCATACTAACAAAACTAAAAAGATAGGAAGAGTCGTGTCATGAATGTTCGTGATCACTTGAAATTGGCTAAATGCACAAACCGTGCGAAGCCAGAACAAAAAAAAAGTCCGTGATCTAGAAGTCAAATTTAAAAGTACTAGGAGCACAGAAAACATAATAGTACTCCAGGAATATTATAATCCCGCCCCTCTATCGGTGAATAGCGGAACAAATAAAGAGCAGACGTATACATGCGCGTCTTTAGTTCCACTACTGCCCAATAGATGGTGCGACTTGTGGCAACAGGAGATTCTTTTTGGGAGTTTGGAAGGAAAATCTTTGAAACCGAAAAAATCTTTTTAAAATAAAAGACACTGATAGTTACGTTACTTGAAAATGTTTAAGATTATTGTTTCTGAAGATTAAATACAGCCTATTAACAAGGTATTTAAGTTACAGAATAAGGTAGGTATCAAAACTGAATGATCCACCATGCAAAATTAGAAAATACGTGTAAACTATTGAATCCTAGGCAAAGAGGTGTTGCATTAACTTCTTATTTGTAATAAGTAATAAATATAGCTGGTTATACTTAGGTGGGCTTCTATCTTATAGTCAAAAAGACTTCGTCAGGAGGTAGTCTGCGAAACTAAAAACTGCCTCCATAACGTAGCGCTTGCATAGCAGTAGCCACAGTGACAGCATCCATAATGTGAAAGGTACCAGAATCACTGGATAATAATAGGTATCTAGTGAGTAGTGATTCTGGTACCATTAGGATTAGTTGAATAATTTATTATTTTACCTACTAACTTAGCTTTTAGTAGGTACCTACATACTGTATATTACCAATATGGGTTTTTGGCTCAAAATAAAAAAAATCTTTTTATTATAACAGTTGCATATAACAAAGAAAAAGTAGGGAAAAAAAGATTAACGAAATGAGCAGCGCCAACGTATCTTTCCTTACCTACGTAAGAAGTTTATGAATTTTAGACACTTTTGGAGCTTCACGAAATCCTTCAGAGTTCGGAGACCTATTATTAGAGTTGGGGAGGCCTTTGACGTAGATAGTGACGTCATTATGACCGATTATAGGTGCCTTGGACTAAAAATAACTGACATTAAATACCTACTAGGGTATTTAAATACGCGCCAAACATTTTAATATATTTTCGTGGTCATCCCATCAAAATATTATTTACAGTCGTATACTCGAATTACTTGGTACCTAACTAAAAATGTACTCCACTTATGAGTAGCATATGCCATAGATAACACAGTGTCGAATTGTCGATATTAACGGATACAACAGAATTACATTATTTACGCTTTCAGTTGTTAAAATTATTCAAGGTAAAAAAATAAAATTCACTAAAAACCTGAATATCGCCAAAAAAAAACGCAGTTCCATAAAGCTACATTAATAAATAATTATTCCGACTTTTACGAACATAAATGCATGGATCAGCTGTTGGTTTCTACCAGAATAATACAGTAGACTCCAACAATATTAGTGTTTAGAATTATAGGTAATTTTTCCGTACAACACTGGCAACACTTCATTGTAATAAATTAGGTTATGAAATTTTTTAATTTTTTATTCGGAGATCGATTTACGTAAAAGTAATAGATATAATGTTACTATTTACATGTGAAATGTAATTTTATCACATTCTTTATGTTTACCGGTTGTGCTATGGCAGTATTTTACGCAACAAACCGTCATTTTAAAATATTTTTTGCGAGCTGTGTTCAACGGAGCGTGACCTTGAGCACTGACGGCTCGTATTCATCTATGGACAGCTCGCTGCGACTACTAAACCATTTATGGTATGGTATGAATACTCGTAGGTACTTTTGAAGCTCGTACTAGGTTTCTATGCGTTATTATTCTAAGGTACCTATATAAAAGCTATTAGGTAGTAATAATAATATGTTCAGACATTTGTTCTGCATTAGGTTGCAAAATGCCGAGTTCGTCGAGCTTTATTGCCTCGGCGCTTTTCTGGTGGTCGCCACTGATGATTCTGGCTTGCAGAAGTTGCAGTGATTTGGGTATAGTGCGGCGGGTTTATCCTTTAAGATCTTACCTATTATAATACTGGTAGGGCAGCGCGGACTGGTCGTATGGCAGGGTTTCGCCGTACAACGCCACGTCTGCCTCGCACAGGCCCGGGCTACGGACCTCGCTTTTTACACCACCTGCCACAAAAACGTACACAGATTAATACAGGATGAAACACTGGCTTTTTCACTTGATGCAAGACTTTAGATGAATTTCACCAAACTTTTTATAGGTACCCAGTCAAAGTCTTTTATTTGCGGATAAAAATTTACGTCTGGCATATTCAAAATTTATTCATTGGTTAATGCCCAGTATCTGAGGTGATTTTACTTTGGTTCGATATTGCGTTTCCAAGCAGTCAGTTAAGGAAGAAAATCATTCAAATAGATAACTTTGTCGAATGAATAGTTGGTACCTATAGCTATAGCTACCTATCGAAAATTTATCCAAAGACCTCAGAAATCGGGCATTACTACATATTATTATAAATAACTGTAACTGTTAACTGTTCACAATAAGATTAGACATTTACTCAAACCTTTTTTACAGTCCGTTCAACCGATTTTGACTTATATTGCGTTGGTAGCATGACAAATGGCCACTGCAGTAAACAGTTGTTATTGTAACCACTTTTTTGCCTTTAATGTCATCCTTAAGCCTACGGAATAGAAGTCAAAATCGGTTGAAGGGACTGTAAAAAAGGTTTGTGTTTATGTCTAATCTTATTGTGAACAGGGTATAGGTATGTATAGAAAATTTGGTGAAAATCGTCCTACGCTTAACTTTTTTATACCTACATATACAAATTTTGAACTTTTGACAGTTTTTGTTAAGTGTGAAATATAGCTCAACTAAATAATTTAATGCGATGTTCAATATCAAAATCAAGCCTATCAAAATTCATCCCGATAGGATACCTACCCGCACTATCCTCATTCATCAACCAGGCGACCGCAGCCGACGATGAGGTCGAACAAAGGCCCCCGGTCGACGTCAACGGCAATGCCAATCCAAGCGACGAACTCGTCGAGCATCCGTTCGCCAAACTACAGCTCTCCACCTCAGAAGTACCAGGCAAGCATAAGCTGTCAACAGCTGACAAACTCAGCGCTGTGTTGGTGGTCGTGGTTGTGTTCTGGAACAGCGTGGACGCGCCGCAGACTAGGAGAGCTGGCAACGTCGCATCCTGAAGGAGCGACGGCGGGGAGTTCGATGTTGATTCTGATTCGCACGGGGAGGTGTTGACTTCGCCTGATAATCTGGAATAAAGAAAAGATCGTTTAGTGGTAAATCCCGTCAAATATGTAGATTCAGTCGTAGTCTGTAACTATATCTAATCAATGGTACAGCTATGAACCACCGGACGTAGAGGTGGGTAACTGGAGTTACCAAGAAAAGGTTGACTTACTTAAAGAGGATATTTCGTCTAGTAAATTATTTCATAGGGTCAAAGTAATCATATGAACAAGTATGACACAAATACAAAAAAAAAAAACTTGAGATGTGTCAAGGGACACCCGGATGGAACGAAGTTCCTTTCGATTAATTAGTGAAGGAATTTTATTACAATTTTATTACAATTCCTTCACTAATTAATGTGATGCGTTAAAGTGAATTTAAGTGGCTTTAAGCCAGGGCAAAAAAAAAGCGAGGAATGAAAAGTTATTATGGCTGCTTACATTGTAAGTAAGTAATTTTAAAGATTAACATTTTCTAACATGTTAGTACAATGCGTAGTTATTTAGATAGAAAGACCAATAAATTATTTCTGCGCCATCTATTGGCCGTTCGTAATTCGATCTCGAAGAGCACAGTTGCGCCAATAACGTTAATAGATGGCTCTTAAATCAAATGAATGACGAAATGTCAAATGTCGTGACAACTTTTCGTAAGAATTTTTACCGTCTAGCCCCCTTTCACAACGCGCGATAAGGAACTTCGTTCCAAAAGAAAATCAGCTGTTTCTAAAAATACATCACAAAATAATCAAAGTGTACGGAAAACCTGTTTTTTTTAAATCTAACCACTCAGAGTTCACAATAGGTCTCGGAACACTACACAACACAGGTTGTAGCCTAACACAATTGACTTAAACTTTTGGACCACTAACGAACTCAGATCTAAAAACGCTAAATCTTTCACCCCTACTCTCCCAAAGTTTGTTTACCAATTAAACAGTAAAGCTGACAGTTAAAACTCAGTTGTTTACAAGATAACAGCTTTTTAAACGAGTCTAACAAAACAGCCGCTGGTTATCACAACATTCGGTGTAAAAAATGCGTAAAAACTCCTTCCTCTTTGCCTAATGTAAACAATAGAGATGTCTTAATTTAAGGACTATAAAGAAGCAATTAATTTGATGGGTAAGCTGTGATTGTACCATTAATAGTTAAGTAATTGTTAATAAAACTGTTTCCGCAATTAATAGCTTTAGTACAGCATCGATTGGGGTCCATAGTTATAAGATTTCTGTGTTACACTTGGTAGAGTTACTGGCATGTAAGTTGGCAAGAGATTTTGTAGTGGGCAGTGGCGTACCTTCCATTAAAAGGACATGTTTCATACTGGGCCCAGTCTATGTACACCACTTCAAAAAAAAGAGAAAAATCCGTAGAATCCGGGAAAAATACAGAAAATTCATTTAAATGTATACTGTTATGGTAGTAAATTGATAATTTAACAATCATTTCTATGGATTTTCAACATGGCGTCACTCAGATTTAGCTACTCTATAAACCATAGATCGACCATTGATCATAGAAAGAGAACTGTCAGCTGTCAGTGTCACAACAGTCTCACTTCAGTCACTTTCGTTTCGTTTTGTTTCTAGTTTCTAGAGTACTTTATAACAACCTCCCTTTCGTTTTTTTGGATTTAATACCGTTTCTTTCCCATCTGTTTACTTACCTATCCACAAATCGACGCAGAAAATCAGAATTATAAATGTCAAACGTCATTAATCAATCAAAATGACAGCTTACCGCCATGACTGCTTTTGTTGTGTGTTGCAATTTCAAGTGCAATTTCTTGTGTTTTACCTACTCACAAAGCTATTTTAATTTAATTGGACAGTTGAGAACTATTTAAAATGTGTTTCCCTATTATTAAGTATGGTGTACAAGGACTGGGCCCAGGCTCCATACATTTTGAAACAACTCCTTTGGGTTTTAATGGAAGGTACGCCACTGCCCACTACAAAATCTCTCTCTCAAGCCAGGCTTGCAATCAATAAGTGATACTGATAGCATGAAAATGAGCATAATAATTATAATAATAGTTTTTATTCTTAAATCTGACGGGCTTGTCCTAGGCACACCACTGGTAGTGGGGGAAGATCGTGCATGCACAAAATCATACATTTTTACATGCGCGAACTTCCCCCATAACAAAATCTCTTGCCAATTTACGTGCCGGTAATTATAGGTAAATAGTAATAAAAGCCGTACGACGGCCATAGTTAAACGCTTATTACACTATCAATTTGTAGAAAATCTATTTAGGAACCTAAGTTGTTAGCTAGTGATCACACTACACAAAATTGAATTCTAAACTGGACCAATTTAGAATTCAATTTAGTAAACCACCAATTTACACTAAATCGGATCAATCTAACTGTGATTACACCTGCCGATTTCCTAAATAGATTTACTACAAATTGTACAGTGTAATATGCCTTTTACCGGCACGTAAGTTAGCAAGAGATTTTGTAGTGGGGGAAGATCGTGCACGCACAAAATCATACATTTTTACATGCGCGAACTTCCGACACTTCAAAATCTTTTGCCAACTTACGTGCCGGTAATTATAGGTAAGTACACGGACTAGAAAAAAAACCGGACAAGTGCGAGTCGAACTCGACCACCGAGGGTTCCGTACATATTTGTAGGTACATATCCATACTTCTATATTAATCCATACCGTTGCCATATAAATGCGTTTTTTGCGATATAAACGGCTGTATCTTTTTTCACGTTAACATAGCCGTTTATCTGAACTGGCTATAAAAGTATCCATACAATTTTTAAGATTAATCTGAATTGGCTACTTTTATGCCCCGACGCCATTTTTTTTTAGTTATTTTAATTATGTCCAATTTACTTAATTTTTTTACGGAACACATTATACTTCCATGCAATAATCTGTGGGGTCTTGAAATTCCGCTCACTGTGGTATATGACAATACTAGACGAGAATATCAGGAACATTTATTTATCTGTATCCTTTTTCTGTCAATCAATCATGTCGTTCATAAGACAATAAAGCAATATTAATAGCTGGTAATGTGGAAGTTTTAATGGTATTATTATAAAACGACGAAAACTTGGAAAATAAATGAATCATCGAGATTAAAACTAATAAGTAAAACTTAAAACAAAATAAATCGCAAAATTGTGTGTTTGTGTCAGCAGTCCCTACAGCGCTACAGTTCTTACGATTTTGAGCGCCCCCCTCCAAGTGTCGTATCTGATATAGAGCGGGGAAGGGAGTGTCCCTTCTGTACGTAGTACTATTAAGTATTCTGTGCTAATAACCTTGTGAATTTTTATGTTCTTCTTCGGAAACCGGCTTGTTCGGAAACCGGCTTGTTCGGAAACCGGCTTGTTCGGAAACCGGCTTGTTCGGGAGGCTGGAAGTCGTCAAACATGCGCGCGAGACGATTCGTGATGACTTTTGAAAACAACTTGCAGCCGGGCATTGTCGCCCTTTTTGGAGAGTTTGGACCTCTGCACCATGCCTGTGGCGTTTTACCCTCGATTATGACGGAACTAAAGGCCCTTAAGTACTGGTTTTCCAAGGCCCTTAAGGCCCTTGCCTTAAGTACCGGTTTTCCAAGGCCGAACTTAGCCCCCCTGCCGAACTTAGCCCCCCCGCCGAACTTCTCCCCGCCGCGCTTCTCCCCGCCGAACTTCTCCCCTGCCGAACTTAGCCCCCTGAGCCCCCCTGCCGAACTTAGCCCCCTGAGCCCCCCTGCCGAACTTAGCCCCACTGCCGAACTTAGCCCCCCTGCCGAACTTAGCCCCCCTGCCGAACTTAGCCCCCCTGCCGAACTGAACTTCTCCCCGCCGAACTCTCCCCGCCGAACTTCTCCCCGCCGAACTTCTCCCCGCCGAACTTCTCCCCTGCCGAACTTAGCCCCCTGAGCCCCCCTGCCGAACTTAGCCCCCTGAGCCCCCCTGCCGAACTTAGCCCCACTGCCGAACTTAGCCCCCCTGCCGAACTTAGCCCCCCTGCCGAACTTAGCCCCCCTGCCGAACTGAACTTCTCCCCGCCGAACTCTCCCCGCCGAACTTCTCCCCGCCGAACTTCTCCCCGCCGAGCTTCTCCCCGCCGAACTTCTCCCCGCCGCGCTTCTCCCCGCCGCGCTTCTCCGCGCCGAACTGCTCCCCGTCACGCTTCTCCCAGCCGAACTTCTCCCCGCCGAACTTCGGGGAGAAGTTCGGCGGGGAGAAGCGCGGCGGGGAGAAGTTCGGCGGGGAGAAGCGCGGCGGGGAGAAGTTCGGCGGGGAGAAGCGCGGCGGGGAGAAGTTCGGCGGGGAGAAGTTCGGCGGGGAGAAGCGCGGCGGGGAGAAGTTCGGCGGGGAGAAGTTCGGCGGGGAGAAGTTCGGCGGGGAGAAGTTCCGCGGGGAGAAGTTCGGCGGGGAGAAGCGCGGCGGGGAGAAGTTCGGCGGGGAGAAGTTCGGCGGGGAGAAGCGCGGCGGGGAGAAGTTGGGCGGGGAGAAGCGCGGCGGGGAGAAGTTCGGCGGGGAGAAGTTCGGCGGGGAGAAGTTCGGCGGGGAGAAGCGCGGCGGGGAGAAGCGCGGCGGGGAGAAGTTCGGCGGGGAGAAGCGCGGCGGGGAGAAGTTCGGCGGGGGGGCTAAGTTCGGCCGGGGGGCTCAGGGGGCTAAGTTCGGCAGGGGGCTAAGTTCGGCAGGGGGGCTAAGTTCGGCAGGGGGGCTAAGTTCGGCAGGGGGGCTAAGTTCGGCAGGGGGGCTAAGTTCGGCAGGGGGCTAAGTTCGGCAGGGGGGCGATCTTAGCGATCAGGGGGTGGAAAACCGGTACTTAAGGGCCTTTAGTTCCGTCATAATCGAGGGTAAAACGCCACAGGCATGGTGCAGAGGTCCAAACTCTCCAAAAAGGGCGACAATGCCCGGCTGCAAGTTGTTTTCAAAAGTCATCACGAATCGTCTCGCGCGCATGTTTGACGACTTCCAGCCTCCCGAACAAGCCGGTTTCCGAACAAGCCGGTTTCCGAACAAGCCGGTTTCCGAACAAGCCGGTTTCCGAACAAGAACATAAAAATACTGAAGGATATTAGCACAGAACACTTAATAGTACTACGTACAGAAGGGACACTCCCTTCCCCGCTCTATATCAGATACGACACTTGGAGGGGGGCGCTCAAAATCGTAAGAACTGTAGCGCTGTAGGGACTGCTGACACAAACACACAATTTTGCGATTTATTTTGTTTTAAGTTTTACTTATTAGTTTTAATCTCGATGATTCATTTATTTTCCAAGTTTTCGTCGTTTTATAATAATACAATTAAAACTTCCACATTACCAGCTATTAATATTGCTTTATTGTCTTATGAACGACATGATTGATTGACAGAAAAAGGATACAGATAAATAAATGTTCCAGATATTCTCGTCTAGTATTGTCATATACCACAGTGAGCGGAATTTCAAGACCCCACAGATTATTGCATGGAAGTATAATGTGTTAACTAAAAAAAAATGGCGTCGGGGCATAAAAGTAGCCAATACAGATTAATCTTAAAAATTTTATGGATACTTTTATAGCCAGTTCAGATAAACGGATAGAGGGTTGATTTTTTTACAGCATCAAGGGACCATAGACTTGAGTATATGGTTTTACGATGGTGGCGGTGGTGGTTTTTGGTGGTTATGGTTTGGTTGGTTTTTACGATGCTCACTGTCAGTAAAGTCCCCGAAACCCATTTTTTAGTTGCCAAAGAGTAGAAAGTTACTCCATAACGCCATAAAGTTACTCGTAAAGACTATTCTCAGGACTTAAATAGTTTACTACTTTTAGCCATCTTGCTTTTCCTAACCTTATTCACTCGGATTGAACTAAGGTATGACTGGTTTACTGGTTTCCCAAGAACAGATTAATTTATACGAAGAGCTTTATTACTTTTGGACGACTACATTTTTAAAGCCCACATACCTATCACAAAGTCTCGTGGTAAGTTTAGTGGACATGAAATTCTTTTTTTGATCATTCTTGTGGTATGGCTTCTTGGAGTTCTTGGTACGAGTTGTGAAACGGGAGACCACTAACCTAAAGCTCTGTTTGGGAACAATTCCAAAAATCGGAAGCCACTTAAGTTTGTGTAATAACACAAACTTAAGTGGCTTCCGATTTTTGGAGTTTTACTTGGCCAGGGTATTTAGATGAAGTTAATTATAATTAGCTGTGAAAATAACCAGAGAAATTATTATATTATTTAACTAGCTATTGCCCCTGACTTCATCCACGATTATGTCGGTTATTCTGGATACAGACGAAGTCGTGGATTAAAAAGTATGCTTTAGCCTTTTGTGGGGAGTTTAACCGTGAAAACGTCAACAAAAAAACACACTTTCCCATTAATTTATAATAAATTATTATGGATTATCATCATAATTATTACAACGTACAATAATCATAATATGACACGTTAATAAACAGAACATATTGCCCCAATTAAGAGCGTGTTAAACAAATGAAATCACACGCTGTTTATACTAAATTAGTATCATTAAAACAAATCACCAGAATCGTATAACAGATGCCACAGAGCCGGGCCCCTATCTCTTGGGACGATGGATTTATCAAACAAAATGTTTACACGTGTTCCGATTAATTAAGTCCCTTATCAACGCTCGTGAACGCAGCCCTTCCATCCGCCATTATTTAATCAATTCCCGCGCTGTCGACGTGACAGCCGAGACGTCAAATGAGTTTTTATTGCTTTTTTCGCTGTAAAACCAGACAAGACATTTCTTATTCGTAGTTAGTCATAAAACGTGTAATAATTAATTACCTACATTTTATTGTTTTTAACCGCTGTTAAGGCTAGTTTATTAGAAAAGTACACACTCGACATATACAAAAATGAATAATTAATATTTTTATTGGTTAATTTAAATAAATTTGATGTGGATCATAAATCTCAATTAAAATTAAAGAACTTGTCACCAGAGACGGCACAAATTTAAATGTTACTGTTACTTACCTACTATATTATTTTATAATAGAAAATAACTTTATATGTATTTGTCATAATTATACCGTTAGCGTTATTGCGTGCAAACATAGCAACATCTTTTTCTTTATTTATGTAACCTAAGAGATATTCATAAAATTAATAGGTACTTAAAACTGATAGCACAACATAATACAAAGGTTAATTAATTATTAATCACTAACAATTGATTAATAAACCATAAAACAAAGTACTATAGCCCCACCCAGCGAACATTTATAATATTTTCTGCAATAAAATACTAATAAATACCCTTATTATAGTCAAATCTATGCTAATAACACATTTTAGCATAACACCTGTTTAATTTCTGTATGAATATATAATTCTAATTATGTCCATGACTCATTAAATATTTGCTTATAACTTGATGTAAGGCCGCGGGGGGCAACATTCAAAAAAGGAATCTATCTAGCATGGCCCGTGCCCTTTTCTTGCCATATTGAAAATAAAATACCATTGCTTTTTAATTGGTGTGGTATGATTACGCATGTCGGACGCGAGACTTCTAGCGGCGTTTATAGTAATATGCATACGAATAAATTTAGTTTTAATTGATACTTGCTGTTGCAGTCATTATACTTACCTATAAGTAAGTGCGGGAACAATATTAATGAGCGTATAGTTTTAATTTTATTTATACCGCGTATAAAATTGGAAAGGAACTTTTTATTTTGTAATTTGCTTTCCATTTTTAATTAGAAATGTGAGTGTTATAAACTAGCTTTTGCCCGCGATGACGTCCGCGAGAATTTCGGTCGCCTACGGTACGCCGAAGACGCCTAATTTCTTGGGATTAGTCTGTACCGAATTTCATCAAAGTCGTTTAGCCATAAAACTGTAGCAAACAAGTTCATTTTTGCCATTATAATATTCGTATGGATTGTTTTTAATTTGAATTTTTACTAATGATTTGTCATACAAACTCAACTTTTTCTGTTTGAACTTGGAGTATTGTTTTAAATGCAAGCAAACCCAACCATACACCAAACAAACTTAATAATCAAGATTCGGTTACATCAAAGTCTTTACCTATCTGATTTATTTCTTTAACATAAATAAAACTGAACCTAATGAACAGCAAACGTAAATAATACAATTAAAAATCAAGAGGTCGAACAACGGTGCCTTTGTCTAGAAAAAATGGCTCTTGTTTATATTAGTTCGCGCCTTTTTCAAGTGTCACTTTGCTTCACTTCGGCCATTGGAACAACACTATCATATATCAAACGCCGGAATTTTACAGTTAATGCTGGCATTGTCACTATCTTTTTAATTGAAAGCTTTTTTTTAATGTTTTCGGCTCTTTTTCAATGGATTCTTTTTACTTTTTACTCGCGGTAGTCATCGTAAAATGTCGTTAATTTCGTCTAACAAAAGACTTCAAACAGTTTAATAGGCGGCCATGCTTGACATTCCATATGGCGCGAAGTTAGTTGTCACATTTTTAGTTTTATGTTCCGGGTGAATTGGCGTTTGAAATATGCGGCCTCGGTGATGAAGATGTTCTTTTTGATAAATGTTGATGTTTTCAATGCTGATTTTGGGAGTGGAAGAGAAAGTATCAGCTGCTTGGTGTCTTAATATTCGTAGTAGTATGGGATAGAGGAAGGAAAGGCATATTTTATATTAGTTACAATATTTGGTAACATGAAATATAAGCGTGTAAATAATATTTTTATTAAAAACCGTGGAGTTTCTTGCTCATTCGTTTTCATAGAAACCTACTACCTATTTGTTGGAATGGGCCACGAGCTTCAAGTTTCATCTTTCTGACTTACCAACTTCTTGACTACTTCATCTTGTGTTTGTAAATAGTTTATTTAAATTAAATGCTTTAAAATAAGATTTTCGTTATACGTGTGTGGGTTATAGTTCTCTGGGCTGACGGCATGCGGCACGGCTCTGCTAGCATCGTTTCTTCACATAGCAACAGTTATTGTTATTTGCTTTTATCTGCTTCTTGAACGATTTTGCGCACCGAAGGGTCTATTTCATGTATTTCTACGATTTCTCAATCTCCACCCTTCTTCATTCATAAGTCTACTAACAATCAAAATCTCCGTATCACTGTTATCTGCTTCTTCAACGATTTTGCCCACAGAAGGGTCTTTTTCGTATATTTCTACGATTTCTCAATCTTTATTCGTCTTCATTCACAAGTATACATCAAAATCTCCGTATCACTAACCTCATTTCACTATCGTACAATTTAAAATCAACATCCCAAATACAATAAAAGACTGTTGTGCACAAACTCTTCGACACATCGAGGCACGTGTTTAGTTACTGCAAGAACTAATGCTTCAGTATAAAGTTGGGTTTAAGAGCGAAACAATAAAGTCTCAGTGCCCTTTGACAAGGACAATATACGGCACACGTCGTGAAGGACCTCTTTGTTCTGTGAGGGTTCCGTAGCCCGTGCGCGTGAGTTGATTTGTGACAAGTTGGTGTAAATAAGAGTACTGTGTTGGACTGTGTGTTCGGAAATTGGTACAGTATTAAAAAATTGAGTTGAAAACAATAGATTTAGTTATTCGAATTTTGGTTTAATTGTGACATGTTATTTGAATATGATTTGCCTTCGACATGGTAGAACCTCCTTTCGGTCATATTCCAATTTGGTAAAATAGGGTAAGGTACTCGCCCTTATTAGCACAAAAGGGAGCTAATCTAGCCATGCATAAACTACTTACAGAACGTAATAATTATCCTATTGCCTGAAAAATCTAAAAGAAGTCAGCATCGGTATTTTTCAGCAAAGCGCCTAATTTTAATTATTTAGGCATACTTCAGTGCTTGGCTGGTACCTTATTCACAATACTACAAATTAAAACGGAATAATCTTTCAAAATAATAAGGATCCCAAAACCGGTGGCCCTTCCCGCCATTTGGTCCCCACGTGTCAACTCAGCGTTAAAAATCTATTAATTGCATTTTTTTGTCGACTGCCAAAATTTTTAGTTCAAAAAAATCAAACAGATGTCTCGAATGAGTAATGTAAGGGTTAAAAATAAACTTTTAATTTATTACGCGACTAGAAATCAGGTTTAAAGTAGATTTAGTGCTTGCGTTTAGTATGATGTTTCAAATAGATGGATTGAAGATTTTCGTTTGAAAAATTATGTAATTAATCTTTATGCTCTTTTATGTGACGAAAACATATTTTTTCTCCGATTATTTTAATTGGAATTGTGATTAATTGGATTGTTGTGAGCATTCTTGTTGGAATAAAATATACTTTTGCTAAAAAGAACTGGAGTGGGCCGTTTGTGTTTAAATAAAATGCAATATTTAAGAAACAAATACTTTTTGTTTTCTAACCGATAGCTAAATAAATAACTAAAAAGCTTCTAAAAAAAAAGGAAAATCAGAGCCAAAAAAAGTGTAACACGTAAAAAAGATACTTGCTTACAAAAACATTTGAAGAAATAGAATGAGTTCCATTCATATTTTAACCTACGTGCACGGGAGGATATAAATAAAAAAAAATAACAACAAAACATCAACAGACTCGGCAGTCAAGACATACGATACTCCAGATCCTGCTTGTCATAAGTAAAAAATATACCGTATAACGGAACGGAATTGCGTCAAAAAATTGATTTATATCGCTCAAAACGTACTTCAGTTTCGCCCATTCATTTATTTAAGCTTCGAAAATGCATCGACAACGGTTAAAAAGTCAAAGAATGTCATGTTAACTACTAATTAACCTAACTAATACGCTGCCTAAAACGGAATGCGGCCGTCAAATGCAAAACTTGATTTTTTTATATATTTTGCTCGCGAGGCGAAGGAATTTATGAAACGCAATATTTCGTGTTTTTTGGAACGATGAAATATTGTGGTGTGAATGGAAAAAATGTTTGGAAATGTAAATAAACAGTGGCGCATGGTTTTATAAGATATATTACTTCTATTATCAGAATTAATTTGCGTAAATGCTGGCCATGTTCTTTTTTTGTGAAAGCATAAAGCCTGTCGTGTACTACATATCGAGGACTTGGAAGACAAATGACATTCGGAATTTTAAAAACCAGTATTTCTAGCTCTGCAGTATGTCTATTCTGTTACAATCTCACAGTGAACACCTAGGTGAAGTGAGCTGTCATCCGTCCCGATGCTAGGGATTGACAAAGCACACGGACGAATGACAGCTCACTTCACCTAGGTGTTCACCGGGAAATTGTAACAGAATAGACATGTAGGCAAAGTTAGTTATTTGGCATTAGAAAGAGCAGGAGTGAAAATAATGACTGATAAAGATACTCTTTACAACATAGAACGGATAGGTGGAACAAAATGCCGCACAATTTTCGTAAAATATTGAAGGCACAAACTACCATTACCCAAAAGAAAAAAAATTAGATCAGATAGAGATTGCAAAAACTGCTCTCCAAATCTATTGAAGGACTCAAATCATCACGTAACATAAAACCTTATTGTGTTCCCCATTTCCTTTGATCATCGCGTGATAATGTGGACTGAGGGCGTGTTCGGTAGTTTTATTAAGTAGCTCTTTTCACGGCAATTGTGTACTTACAATATGGGGATTATAGAGGGATTAAGAGCCCTTGGCATTGTGTTTTGAAGAGCAGAGACGGGTGTGAGCCGTATTTTGGTGTAAACTTTAATTTAGAAGCAGACGAGTGGAAATGTTGAGTGTTTGTTGAGATGATGGTATTTGTATGATTAAAATAAGATGAGGTTTTGGAAGTGGGGCATTTTAGGCTGTAGATTATTGATAATTTGAACTGTTGGTACTCCACGATACAACAGTGCCGACGGAACATGTCCCTAATTTACCCAAATTTAGTTAATTTAATACAAAAATGGATCTGTGAATTGGATGAGATTAGGTAACATGATCCAGAAACGTGGTCCTTAACTGCTGGTCTCCTAAGGAAGCTCAGAGTCACGCAGCGAGCCATAGAGAGATCTATGCTCGGAGTGTCTTTGCGTGATCGAATTCGGAACGAGGACATAGCTCTATGAATATTCAAGTTGAAGTGGCAATGGCCAGGCACATCACTCGAAGAACCGATAACCGATAGGAAAAGAAGAAAGGTTCTCGAGTGGCGACCATGAACCGGAAGACGCAGCGTTGGTAGATCTCCCACCAGATGGACCGACGATATCGTTAAGGTCGTGGATGCAAGCGGCAGGTCACCGCTCGTTGTGGCGTTTTATGGGGGAGATGATGATGAGTAACATAGTAAGAGAGATACGTCCATCCAACGATGAAAGAAATGGATAGAAAAGCAGGACAGAATCGATTAAAGTTAAAAAAAAGTATAAGTTACAAAAAATTAATGCAGGATATAGAGGAGATATTTCCAAAATAGAATAATTGCCCAATATAATGTCAGTGGACATAATATAACCCCTGTGAGCCCCGACAGGTTAAGCAGAGGCGGAGATTACTGTTAACCTACCAATCACCAATGACGTGTTTTATTTAGGGGTGAAATAAAATACTAATAACGATTTCAAAAGTCCCCATCACTGATAGTTTGAAGTGTATTTATTTCACAATGAATGTCATATTTGCAAAATATGTGAAGATGAATTAGTACATGAACCCAGATCAGGCAGGATCACGCTTCGGACCAACTTCTCTAGTTTTAGCATTTTAGTAAGTGATCTTCTCATCATCTGCCAATTTTTTTCCCAACTATATTGGAGTTGGCATCAAGTCTAAACGGATGCAGCTGAATACCAGTTTTTTACATGGAGCGACTGCCAGTCTCACCTCCATAACCCAGTTACTGGGCAACACGATACTCCTTGGTAAGATTGGTTACAGGCTGACTGACTTTCTGCTTTCTGAGTAGCAGTACCGACTGTCAAACATCTACGAATGACAGCAGGGATCAACGGCTTTACGAGCTTCCCGAGGTACGGAAGGAGGTGTCTCGATATGAAATCGATGGTCTTCCATCCACGGCAAGTGTATCATAGCTAACCAATGCATACGAATTTTGCTTAGCATCGAGTCCTTCTGCAGTAAGACTCTGATCTTCTATATTTAAAACTGCGAAAACTCACTCAGACATTCTCTAAAAATGAAATCTCGAAAAGTAGGTACTTGGCCTACGAGTCTAATGGCCAAATACTCAAACACTACTCAATTTTAGGATACCGTTAAGTCTTGTGCTGTCTCTATCACTTTATGTCAAAGTGATTGTGACAGCGAGACTTAACGGCATCTTTAAATTGAGTAGCGTTTTGTGTATGTTGTGTTGGGTATTCTGGTATTTGGCTTTGGTAATTTGTAAGTATTTAGGAGACGTCAGCTACGAACGGATTTTGTGATAGGAATAATTATGGAGAGCCTTTGAATTCCATGCGGACGAAATAGGAGACAAAAGCTAGTACAAATTTAATTATACATACATACAAATAAAATTGAAGTGTCTGTTTGTAATGTCAAAAAAACAGCTTTTTACTAAATACATATGATAGTATATAGGCCACTAACATAAAAAAAAAAAAAAAATTTTTGTTCCGGCTAATTTCTGAAATGGCTGGACCAATTTTGACGGGGCTTTAACTGACAGATAGCTAATGTTATAAGGAGACACTTAGGCTATTTGTATTTTAGAAAAAAAATGGGGTTACGCGGACGAAATCGTGGGCATCAGCTTGTAATTATTATGTAAGGTTACTTACCGATCTGATACATCGGCGCCTGTGTCAGGTCTTGGCCTTTTTGCCTGTAACAATACAGAATTAAATGAGGATCCAGAATATTGTGGAGAACCCAGAGTAAGCAGAGGAGTCATGCAATGTGCTAGAGGCAATGCTGTGAAGGGTCTACTGGAGACTACTACGGAAATATAAGTCTACGTCCTCAACCATCGTTATTGAAATAGATAACTAAATGGGACCGCTCTTGACCTCATTTTCGCTTGATAGAAAGCAAAGAATAAGGTCTGGGATTGAATGAGTTCACCTAGAAGCCTAATTCATTCTCACTTTGAAGATTTTGTGCGTCTGTGGTGGTAGGAAATACATGAAGATGGCAGGGAGATCCAGTTTTCAGCACTCGCCCAAGTTTGTATGGTATACCGCGTTGCATTTTAGACTTTATTGGTTCACTTTCAATTGAAGTTATTTTTAACTAGCACTCTGCCCGCGTCTTCACCCGCGTGAATTTTCTCAAGGATCCCTAATTTTTTGATAATGAAATATAGTTTATAGCACTCAGGGATGGGGAATGTACCTTCCTATTGGTGAAAGATTAAAAAAATCGGATCTGTAGTTTCGGAGATTACCCCCTACATACAAACTTACAAACAAATTTTACGTCTTTATAATACCTCTTATCTGTAAGAAATCTTCAGGAGATTCGCGTCAATTGTTTAACTATTGTGTCTGCTAATTGGACAGTTGAGCTCTCATTCAGGTGGGGACGACGATACGACAAAATAATAAAATACTGGTAATACTAGTTCATAAGAATATTTTGAAACTATCAAACCAATCCTAAAACGAAATTCTAAAAAACTGTTTAGATATACTAAAGAGCATATAAATGTAACCAAAATAAAATACCATATGAAATATTGGTTTTCTAACTTGAGAGAAGAGCGGCAACTTGTGGCGTCACAATTTATTATTAAAGATCAATAAAAACAATTACACCAAATTACCAAATCCTACCATGATCATTTTTTGTGCTATTGCCATGCCCACCCTGTATTAATATTAGTGTAGAAGTATATATTATTGTTTCCTAAAAATGCAATCGTACAGTGCACTATCTCATAACTTCATAAAGTTATTTTTAAATAAACGTCTCGTCTCGTCATCACGGATGAAGAAGAATTTCACTTTTCCTTTTTTTAATTGGACTCATATTTATTTATTTTAGAGATTTCCTTATCTGATATTATATAAATTTATAGAAGTTCTAGTATTTTTAGTACTGGTTGTTAATTTAATTACCATACATTCTTAATTTTTATCTGAGGTCAAATCAGAAGTCTTGTATCAAGATAAGCATCTGTTCTAGATATCATTATCTTTCGATTTGTTTTACATATTTTAGGCTTCTTTATTTTCTACTATACATTCTTTTGAATTTAGACATTTGACCGCCACAGTCATGTATGACAAGCTCGTCACGGTCACAACTACATGACATACTTCTATACGTCATTCGAGGCTTCCGGCGACTGGGACCGCAATTAACTGGGACTACGGTCCCAGTTGCCTGATCCTTTTAAGTTTGATATTTTTCTATATTATATTATATTACATAAGAAAAATCTATTGTTCAATCCAAAAATAGTACGTAAAGTGTTAATTAATTGTTGGTTATTTAAGAATAACCAACAATTCATGCGTGCGTAGCGTGACTAGGGTTGCCAACTCTTTGACGGTCAAATGTAGTAGTTCTAAAATTTTTACCCATAAAAAAATAGTAGATAACGAAAAGATGAAAAAAAAGTAGATAACGAAAAGATGAAAAATAAAATAGTAGGTTCCAAAAATTAGGTAGGTACTTTATTTGTTGAAGAATATTTTGAGAATTATTGAACGCATCTGTCACAACTTCACATTCCAGAATCGTTAAAAATAGGTATTAAATTCTAACACTAGCTCCGGTTTAGATGGCATTAGTACGAAATCCATAAAATGTATTAAAGACAATATAGCGGAAAGCTTAGCAAACTGTATTAATAAATGCTTAAGCGAAGGCTATTTCCCCAACCGCCTTAAAATTGCAAAGGTTAGCCCAATCTTTAAATCAGGTAGCAAACTGGACCCTAGTAACTATCGACCTATATCAGTACTACCAGTGGTTTCGAAAATATATGAAAAAATTCTACATAAACAATTGTATGAATACTTAACTAAAATTGATTACCTATACAAAAAGCAATACGGTTTCCGCCCCAAATCGAACACTGTTTCTGCAACTGTTGACTTGGTAACTGATATTAGACGTAACATTGATCAGAAAAAGTTTACTTTAGGAATTTTTATTGACTTAAAAAAGGCATTCGACACCGTTAGCCACGACATATTACTATCAAAACTAAAGGACATAGGTATAACTGGTAAAGCATACGATATTTTTAAATCATACCTTACAGACAGATCTCAAGTTGTCAAAATTAATGACCACCAAAGTGGCCCTCAATCGATTACCTGTGGCATTCCTCAGGGTTCAATTTTGGGACCCTTGTTGTTCCTTATTTATGTCAATAACATACATGAAATTGGACTAAAGGGAGATATAACTTTATATGCCGATGATACTAGCCTGTTTTATTCTGGTTACTCTTTAGAAACAGTAATGAGTCAAGCTCAACATGATCTACACCTGCTACACATCTGGTTACAATCAAATTTGCTTACTATTAATGCCACAAAAACGAAATACATTATATTCTCTGCTAAAAACAAAAAAATTGAAAATTATAGTCCTCTTACTATTAATGGTGAAAAGATAACTAAAGTTAACAATGAAAAATATCTAGGCCTTGTTCTTGATAGCCAGCTTACTTGGAAACCTCAAATCGAAAAAATCCGTAATAAAATAAATTCACTAATAGGCGCGCTAAGAGGTATAGCGAAATGTCTCCCTAAACATGTCCGATACATAATATATAACTCCTTGGTCAAGTCTCGTATAGATTATTTGGTAGAGGTTTGGGGTTCAGCAACTAAATCAAGCTTACAAAAACTGCAGATTGCACAAAATAGAATCATTAAAACATTATTTCAGTACGATTATCTAACACCAACTATTAAAATTTATAAAGAAACGAAACTATTCAATCTGGCTCAAACACATAAATATAATACATGTATTTTTATTAGAAAAATCCTTACTAAAGATATCCATTCACAAATTACATTCACAAAAAAGATAGATTACCATAAACTCATGACAAGGCAGGCCAATAATCTGTGTTTAGTAAGCCATAGAACGAACTACGGAAAAAAGAGTATTCTATATGATGGGGCCCAAACCTACAACGAGTTACCTAAAAGTATAAAAGAAGCAAAATCTCTGTTTACATTTAAAAAGCTATTGAAAAGCCACATTTTAAAGGATTTTTCATTAATCAGAGCTACCAATTACTAATTTACATTGTTACACAAAAAATCCAAACAAAAACAAAAAAAAAAAAAAAAACACAAAATCCATTCTTATATATAAGTATACATATATATAATAAACTAGCTGACCCGACAGACGTTGTCCTGTCCCTACCTACCTACTTACCTGCCTATTTACCTACACCTACCCTATCTTTCGAGTTGGATCAAACTGCACACGGTGTACAAATTTCATTAAAATCGGTTCAGTAGTTTAGGAGTCCATCGCGGACAAACATCGTGACAGGAGATTTATATATATTAGGATAATATGATACTATACGCATAGGTACATTATTAATATCAAAACCCTACACACCAACTAACGTTAATACATATAAACAAAATACATATATACACACCACTATACTTTAATCTACAAAAGATTATGTTTAAATAAATACGTTTCCAAATAATAATTATTTAATTTATGCAATATGTATTTGACACTACACTAATATATACTAGGTACATTAAAATAATATAATATATTGATTCATAACAAACAACAACAACAAAACAAACTCAAGTAATCATAATAAATAAACTGTATGTAGTTATATATCATAACATAACAATAATAAGTTAGAATATAAATTTACGAACACAATATTAATAGCTATCTAATTAGGTACTTTAACGCAGTGAAACAGTCACTGTGTCATGAGCCTTAATAAACATGTATTGTATCCCTTATTTACACATACCCACTGGCGAGGCGCATAAGATGTCGTGCACTTCGTTTCTTAGGAACAATTTTCTGCAACTACCCTTGTACTACTAAAACTGTTAACTATTAGTTACGAAATTTCAATGTAATTTGTCATAGTACTAACCCGCTACGCCAATCGGCTTCATATAATTTTAAATCATAATATTGTATTTTCTCTGTAAGTGATTATGTAAATCTTTTGAGAAAATAAATGTCTAAAACCGTAATTCAGAAGGCAGTACTTCTGGACACGGGGAGGTTTCTCTCTCTAGAGGCCTGACCGCCGCTATGACCCTGTTCCCGATATCGGTGGGCTATACTTTTTTTTTGTATTTTTAAATGATTTTATTTTTATATTGCAAAAAGTAGGAATAATTAATTAATTAAGTTAACATTAAATTTAACTTTGGCGTTTGAATTCGTAATAAAACGGTGGTCCCAAAGTAGGTGGCGCCTGTAACTTACCTATCTAAAGTTTCGGTTTCTCGAATAATGTTGCCAAAGTCAAAGTCAAAGCATTTATTTCAATTAAACCATTTGCAGGCACTTTTGAATAGTCAAAAAAAATGAAGCTAGTTGCTCGTTCCAAAACGTAGGGTAGGTCTCTATAGAGAAGAACGAGCAAGAAACTCCACGGACACTCTTTTCAATCAAGCTTTTACAAAATCCAGGCTACATTATTCTTGTTGCTTCTATATGTGAAAACAATGTAAGTGAAGAGAAATCCAAAACATTCTAATTAAAAATAAAATAATATAAAAGCCATGGCAGTTAAGAGATGACCAATCTTAACTGACAGCGCCCGTTCACGAACATGACGCGCGGATCAGCACCACTTAGCTCAACCATTTTGAAGGGAACCGAATGATCTAACCCGCACGCCACCATCAGTGAGACATTTGAGCGAGCATGACAATGCTCTCAACTGCCATGCTCATTTAAGTCAAACACATTGAATAAATAAATGGCTCTATAGTTCTCACATTTACATAATAATTGAAATAGTGCTATTAATTTATACAAAGCTAAAATTTCCAATGTATGTTGCATCGGCATTTGGCAGAAAATACAAATTCCTTGTACTGTCTTAAAATTCTTTAAAAAGTATAGTGGCCAGCACATCAAGCTACAACAATTTGATGAATTTCTTTGACAGATTTTCAACTTTATTTTAAAATTATAAGGTTTATATTCAATTGGGAAAATTGAACAGTTTGGTATGGCTTGATGTGCTGGCGTCTGTACATAACTGTACGTATGATCTCAAAATTATGTCATCTTGACAGATGACACTAAAGTTGGTGGGAAATTTTCTAATTTTGACAGATTACGATTGAATAAAATACTTGGAAGTGTATTTTTTAGAAACGTATTTGACTATAATAAGTAGCCTACTCTCGAAAATTAAAATTATTTAATGGGTATAAGATTGATTGATTGAAGATGTATCTATACCATATTTTTTAATTAATCATTAATGTCATAAAGTCGTTTAAGATATAATTTAATATTAGATTACAATCAGCCATAGAGGCTACATTTCAATGAGGTTGGATATCGATTCAGACCACAGACAAGATCTAGTAATCAGATAGTCTTGTCTTATTGAGATATTAGGCATAATTATTATTATAAAAGTTTTTCTTTTCAATTTTATTATGTAGAGATCTCGAATATTTGGCGTCGACTAGGCCATTAGATCATTAAAGATTTATTATTTCTAGAGAAGAGTAGGTATTATGTATTTTATTTTGCTTTATTGTGTGTTTAATAATAGTAGTAAAATAATTGAATGAGGTAACAACAGTCTAATAAATTATTGTTCCACTGCATCAATGCACGGTAAAATGGTTTGCTCTTGTAGTACCTATACCTATGGGCGATTGAATTACTAACAGGGGGCCAAGTCTGCTATTTTTATAATTTCCTCATTCCAACACGATCCCGTTGACATTTTGCTAAAAGTTCGTAATCCGCTAAATTCATAATGGTCGATCATTGGTCGATCGGATTAAAAGCAATGACTGCACAATGACGTTCTAATGTCACTGATCAAAGGAACTGTCAAAATTTTAACAGATTACCGCCTAAGTCAGTCATTCAGTTGTCATTTTTTACGAGATTACCATTCTATATAATTTCTTTCAATGGCGTGTCAGTGGTTGACCATTGGAAAGTCATAATGACGCCATTATATCAGTAGATTACCAAACTTGTCAATATCAACAATTATGAAATCAATGATAGACCATTCTGACACTATTGTAATAGCAGATTTGATGCCCGGGCCTCAAGTCTGCTATTACTGGGTGGCGCAAAAGTACTGGCACTAAAGAAAATACTTTTTTTTTTTTTATATGACATTTTCTGTCCTTCTGTTGTTGAAAATTGTGTAGTGAACAAATGTAAAATACACTGAAAATAAACATGGACCGTTTTACTCCCCAAGAACGTGGAATAATTGTGTCAATGTTCTTACGGAATAATTCATCAGTGATAAGAACACAACGTGAATTTCGTCGACGATTTCCCCACCGTCCGGCACCGATTGGTCGCACAATTCGACGCTTTGCCACACGCCTTGAAGCAACTGGCTCAACATTGGATAGACCTAAGTCTGGGAGACCAAGAACAGGCCGTTCAGCTGAAAATATCGATGCTGTGCGCGAAGATGTGGAAGAGTGTCCAGAAACATCAACGAGGCGACGTGCCACGCAATTGGGCATTTCCAGACGGACCCTGCAGCGTATTTTGGTGAAAGACTTAAAGATGTTCCCGTATAAAACTCAAATGACTCATCAGCTGCTGCCTGCTGACCACCGAGCTCGTCTAGATTACTGCCAGCGCGTCATAAACCTCAACCTTGAAGAGGATGATTTTCCTTCAAAATTGGTTATGAGTGACGAAGCGCATTTCCATCTCTCAGGGCATGTCAATAAGCAGAATACTCGGTTCTGGGGCACTGATAATCCGCGCATTATTCAAGAAACACCTCTACACCCACTAAAAGTTACTGTATGGTGTGGCATCTGTGTTGACAGAGTGATCGGACCCTATTTTTTCGAAGACGCTGGAGGCAATGCGATTACTGTCACTGGAGAACGCTACAGAACCATGTTACGTGAGTTTTTGATACCCAGTTTGGACGAATTGGGGCTGGAGCACATCTGGTTTCAACAAGACGGCGCTACGGCACACACAGCGCGCGACACTATGGACTTAGTGAGGGACGCTTTTCCAGGCCGAGTTATCTCTCGTTTTGGCGATTTGCCTTGGCCTGCAAGATCACCCGATCTGACCAGTCCAGACTTCTTTCTTTGGGGTTTTTTGAAATCTCGGGTGTATGTGAACAAGCCACAGACTCTCGCAGCTCTAAAAGAAAACATTCGTCAAGAAATAACGAACATATCGCAGGAAGTGTTACGGCAAGTTATGCAAAATGTCATAAATAGGGCTCAAATGTGTATCAACTCTGGAGGTCACCATTTAAAAGACATCATCTTTAAATCCTAATGGTACGAAATTTAATGGCACAAATATACATTTAAAAAAATCTAAATCTAGTTTTCTAATTTAGAAAAAATGTTATAGCTGAACCAAATAGGGTCTTTACTTTTGCGCCACCCAGTACAATAGTGGCAGAATGGTCTATAATTGATTTTCATAATGACGCCATTATATTAGTAGATTACCAAACTTGTCAATATCAACAATTATGAAATCAATGATAGACCATTCTGACACTATTGTAATAGCAGACTTGATGCCCAGGTTGCCTACAGGGACAATACTCCAGGCGAGTTTACTTTTGTACAAGACTTATGTGCTTGAAGTTCATATAAATCAATCTTTACATAGTATAAACAATGTCACTCCCTCTGTCTATACACTTTGATTTTTAAAACTCCGCAATGGATTTAAATGCAGTTTTCATCAATAGATAGAGTGATTCAAGAGGAAGGTTTATACGTATAGATTGATCCACATTACACCCGAGCGAAGCAGGGTGGCTAAGTAGTAATAAATAAATGAAATAAATGACATGAGAATGATTTTTGACCAAAACCTACCCAAATAGCTGAGTGATCGACTGGTAAAATAATAAACAGTACTTGTTTTATTACCAGTGCAACCTATCAATACTATATCACTTTTATCGCTACATATTATTAAATAAAGTTAAGCTTATGTTCGTTGGCGCTAATCTCCGGAACTAAATGCTATTCTGTAAGAATGCACTTCAGTACTCACGTCTGATTCCGCGGTGAAAACTGTATTTACGTATTCTGTCATTTGATAAAAACTACACCAGTAAGTGAGAACATAGGTGAAGCGAACTATTTTTGCGTAGCTATTTTAGCGAATGGCAAATATTTTTCATTTCAGAGGGCCTAGTGTGAGTTTTTATTCGAATTCGATCGCGTAAACGTAAACTCCAATTGTATTAAAACTGGAACAGCGCAATCTAATGGCAACAATAGGAAACACTATTATTCCATACAAATTGACATTAGCGATAGTTTACGTTAACGCGATCGAGTTCGTATAAAAACTCACACTAGGCCCTCAGGTACGTGAAATCGGAAATGAGTTAGGATTCGAATTTGCGGGTAATTTCTTACAGAATTGCACTGCTCCTTCGATTTTGTAAAATTATCTCGCTAGTAAGAAGCTATATGTTATCCCTAAGTGCTATAGACTATATTTTATCATCAAAAACATTAATATCCGTAAATATTTATTATCAAAAAATTAAAGATCCGTATAAAAACATACGGACGAAATCGCGTGCAAAAGCTAGTCAATGTCAAGTCTACTAAACCCATAGAGCAAAGCGGAACATCGACCGCACGCATCCGGAGCGCGTGTAGTCGGTGTTCCCGCGTTGCTTTATACGACTAAACCTTATCTAGACCAAACTTGAGCAATTAAGTGCATTCTTAATCGTTATCTTCAAAATCTTTGACCTTCTAACGTTGACATTTTGCAATAAAAACATCTGTTGATACAGTTCCTCACAATAAAACAATAAAAAATTATTAAATATTCATTAAGTCTGGAAAAACAATACTTACATAAATAAAGTTTTGACAAATGGAAACCTTGACTTCTAAAATATTTTTGTAGTAGTATTAATTTAGTTAGATGCGTAGTAGTACAATTAGTGGCTTGAAATGTCTGACCCCTCGAATATAGGGAGTAGAGACAAGGAGAACCATCTCATATGGGTGGGAAGTTAAAAAAAGTGTCCAGCTTAAAGGTCGTAGCACACATATCAACTCGGAAAGGGATCGTCACCGTATCGCCTTTCGCCTCGCCGTCAAACAGGCGTCAACCTAACGTAAGCACGTAACCAAAGTGGATCAGCAGCTCCGATACGTCGACTCGGCTACGGCAAGGTGACGCCACGCTTACGGCTCGCCGACCGCTGATTGACCTGGCTGGCACCAAGAGACGCAAGCACAGTGGCACAGAGGCGTAAGCGCGTGGTTGGCGAGTGGATGCGGACGCGATGCCGTGCCGCGGTGGGGGCACCGCGGTTCGTGAGCTTGTCCCGAGGCGAGTCGCTTACGTTACGATTCCAATTAATGTGCTTTGCAGCAGGGAGTTTCATACAAAGAATACTGAACGGCTCAAGTTTATACGGTTACGATGCGTTTCCGAGTTGATATGTGTGCTACGACCTTTAAGCAGTAAGAAACAGTTCCAAATCCCGCCAAAATGGCGCTAGCGTATAGGCATAGGGTATGGTATGAATTGAGCAGTTGTGGACGGACTGAAGTAGGCCGAGTTAGAATTTTTTTTCCCGAGGGCCTAGTGTGAGTTTTTATTCGAATAAATCGCACTAACGTAAACGATCGCTTGTATCAATTTCAGTAGCGTGCCTTCCATTAAAGCTTTAACCCAGGCTTGCAATCAATAATGCGAGGCAATTAAAAAAAAATAGAAAGCACAAAAATAAAATATCTCGAAGTAGAAATTTGAATATTTAATCGTTATCTCAACTGTCGGGCTTGCCCTAACTTTGACTCCTAGGCACGCCATTTATCATTTTGTATGGAATAATTGTGTTTCCTTTTTGCCACTAGACGGCGCTATTCCAGTTTCAATTAGGGCATGCAATATCGGAAGGTTCTCAATTCCGGAACTGAGTTCCAATACTGGAGATCTGATTCCGGAATTCCGGAACTGGTAAGTTTTAAAGTTTGTTTCAAACCAAACAAGATTTATAATTATAGCAGTCTTTAAATTATTTTTAACCGACTTAAAAAAGGAGGAGGTTATCAATTCGGATTTTTTATGTATGTTCGGGCATAACTCCATTATATATAGCCGGATTTGCAATTTTTTTTTTGTTCGAAAGTGGCCTATTCCAAAATGGTCCCACATCGAATTTATCGAAATTGATTCAGCGCTTTAGGAAGAAATCAACTAAATCCGTTCCAATCGAGCGACGTTTTAGTTTTTTGAATGTTTGGAGGACTTTCAATCTCTTTTTTAAATGTGTCGCCGTTTCTTAATGGCTTTTTAGTATCGCCTTAACATCAAACTTATTTCAATTTGGATGTTAAGTCGATACTATAAAGCGGAAAAAAAAGACAAACGCCTTCAAAAACTGAAAAAAGTGGTAATTCAAAACAACAAATAGAACTATGCCACCGCGACCCACTTCCGAAACTAAAGTCACGTATGTTCTGTGCTAAACTTATTTCTTATCTCTTTTTAGTTTTTGAAGGCGGTTGTCTTTTTTTTAGTTTTTATTTGTAATAAATTAAACATAGGACATCTTCCTCCCTTATTACTCTAATTAAACCGTAAAAACAACAAAGCTTGTTTTTTTTATCACACATTAATAATAAACATAAAAAACATATGTACGATATTTGAATCGCACTATGTCACGTGCATTACATACGAGTCAAACGACATAGTCTCTATCAAGCTGCTTTTGTAAAGTTGGTACATTATTTGTTACATCATTATCAGAATCTAGTGCGGAGAGTTGTGCAGTCAAAGTCAAAGTCAAAGCATTTATTTCAATTAAACCATTTACAGGCACTTTTGAATTGTCAAGGAGTCGGTCAGTTAGTCAGAAATTTGAAGCTAGTTGCTCGTTCCAAAACGTAGGTAGGTCTCTATGGAGAAGAACGAGCAAGAAACTCCACGGACACTCTTTTAAATCAAGTTTTTACAAAATATTGGTTACACTATCCTTGTTGCTTCTATATGTGAAAACAATGCAGTAAAGAACAATACAAAACATAAAAAAGAAAAGCCATGGCAGTTAAGAGGAAATACCACGGGCTAGAGAATTGAAAATTAGGTATTTGTAAAATCTATTGCTGTCGCGCGATGCCCGAACACGAAGCAGAGCACGATAGAGACAACTGCAGCTTTGACCGAAAATACCTATTAAAAGTACACAAAATCAATGATTCGTAGTCCCCTGATTTCTTCTCCAAAACTTAACCGATTTAAGTGCTTTTTTCATTAAAAAATAAAGAAAGGTTTTTGCCGTGTTCCTATGTTTTCTATTTTTTATATAAACAAGTTCAATTTGTTTTCTGAATGTTTGAACACAGCGGAAAATCATTTTTTTAGGTTTTTGAATAATCATATCTCTTTTAATAATAAAATGAGAAAAAGGAAAACATAGGGACATGCCAATAATAGCCATGGATATTTAAAAAAAAAAAATATCTACTGGCATTATCCAGGGAGGAAACAGGGGACTAAGTTTGTATGGAAAAACGGCCCTTGTGTTTCCTCTTAAGAGTTGACCAATCTCTACTGACAGCGCCCGTTCACGAACATGACGCGTTGTAGAGTCGATGGGCTCGCTGGTGAGTGCCAGTGATGGAGTGCGGGGAAAAGGATGCGCGTGCGCGGTCAACTGCTTATGGAAAGTTCCACAGACTAATTTGGTTATAATAATCACATAATAATAAAATAATAATAACCAAATTCCGGAATTCCGATATTACTCCTGTTAATTCCGGAATTGAAATATCAGAAAAATTGTTACGGAATTCCGGAATTACGAAATTCCGGAATTCCGAAATGCATACCCTAGTTTCAATACAAATTGGAGTTTATGTTAACGCGATCGAGTTCGAATAAAAACTCACACTAGGCCCTCCGGTCGTGATTGTAGCGCCACTCTTATTTAACACAACATCTTAACGGACACTTTTGATACACAGAGACGGTTCTCTTTACCTCTTCTCTACTCTCCATAGAAGAGGGGTTAGGCTGTAGATTAATTATTACCAGTCGCAAATATTGAAATTAAAATCTCTTTTCCTCAGATCTATAATCGTAAGCAGGGTAAAATGATCCATACTAATATAAATGCGAATATGAGTGTGTTACGCTTTCAAGGCTAATGAACTACTGAACCGATTAAGCGACTACACTGTGGGGTACGAGCCTCGGCATAGGGCGTCGCAGGGGGAGGACGGCAAAGGGACAGGCTGGATCAGATTTATAATATTTAGGGACGAATTTAAAGCTACAGGCTCAGCGACGCTGGCTGGCACGAGCAAGGGTCGGGGAGGGGACGTACGGGGTCGTCGCGGCGGGCCTCGGGGGTGAGGACGGAATGACGGCGGTCTGTGTCTGTTTGTTTAAAGTGCTAGTGGCCCTAATGCTCTCCTGGAAGAGAGTTAAAGCGTCGTCTGGGTCGGATAATAACCGATTTTGTTGAAATTTGGTTTCTTCATCATCAGCCGAAAGACGTCCACTGCTGGACATAGGCCTCCCCCAAGTGTCGCCACAATGACCGGTCCCGTGCGACTCGCATCCAGCGGATCTCCGCAACCTTTACCAGGTCATCGGTCCACCTAGTGGAAGGCCTTCCAACGCAATGTCTTCCGGTTCGCGGTCGCCACTCTAGAACTTTTCGGCCCCATCGGCCATCCGTACTGCGAGCAATGTGCCCTGCCCACTGCCACTTAAGTTTGGCAATTCTTCGGGCTACGTCGGTAACCTTGGTTCTCTTGCGGATGTCCTCATTTCTTATTTTATCACGCAAGGAAATTCCGAGCGTAGCCATCTCCATTGCCCTTTGGGTGACTTTAAGCCTTCTGATGAGGCCCATTGTGAGCGACCACCTTTCGGTCCCATATGTAATCACTGGCAATGGCAACACACACTGGTCACCACTGGTTTGGTTTCTTATATGTTTAGTACCTACTTACATACTAAGCTTGTATCCCAAGAAAGGCTACTTTTTATAGTACGCGACTTCGTCTGCATCAGCGATAACCGACATTCAGCTAGTAGATCTAATTTTAGAAAAAGTAATATATGTGCTGTGAATAGTTTGACCAGTTTAAATTAAAATGCGTTTTTAAAGCTGTTATCTTGATCTACAGTTTATTATCAAAATGTTTGATAAGTTTTTACGATACGATTTTAATAGTAGTTTTTATGAGACTCTTAATTATTATTTAATGAATACGGCCTAAAACCTGTATTTATCGATTAAAGTAATTTGTAGTTGTCATTTGGGTATGTATATTACTGTATTAAGTATATACTTAATATTATTTTATATTTTAATATTTGGGAAAGTTACCGGGTAAGCTACTTTTAGATGGTTTATACGGCTTCTGTAAATGTTTTAAACATTTTCTGTGTCGCCGAATTATTTTGTGATACCACCAAATCTGAGACTATTTTAAATATAGTGGAATATTAGTCGCAAAAAATTATGATTTTGTTATTTTTATTATATTTTTCATTTTAATATTGACGGCACTTTCTTATTTAATGCTGTACATAAGTCGTAAACTTTCCTACTAAAATTGTTATGTAATATTATTGTCAGTATCAAAGAAAAATCAGAAAACCCAAAATTAAAATTGAAACTAGATCTATTCATCATTTTAACTTTTACCATTTTTTTACCAATTAGGTAATTGCTACCCTCCATCTCAAATTCTCGATATCTACCTAATAACTGAAAGCCAGACCTAACTATCCATAACTCAACTCTAACTACCAATCGAATAGTTAACCTAACGGTAGGTTTAACTAACCGAGATTTGAGATAAACTTTAAGTTATAAATAATAAAACTCTTAAATGTCGCCTGTTGAATCAAGATTAACTTAACAACATTCATAAAAACTGAACCGAATTTTGGGTGACAGTAACAATTGTCGGTTTATTTTTTTTTTTTAATTATTTATTTATATCTTATACACAAATGTACATAGGCGGACTTAGTGCCTTAGGCATACTACCAGTCAAACAAGGGTGGTGAAAGAAAAAAGAAAAAGAGATTGACAATTCTCTCTCTCACTCTCTTATCTCTTTTGGTTGTAAAATGTGGAATAATAAAGAATGTGTAAGAATGAGAATGTGTAAATAAATATCGAAAATTCGGAATATGCAAAAATATGAATTTGGGAAAATACGAATATCAAAAATATGAAAATGGACAATTGTTTAGTCACAAAAAAAAAGGTACGTAACCAAGGTCGTCAGATATATGTAATTGAAGTTAACTTAGCAACCGATGGATGTTTTCTAATGATATTTAATTTAATTAATAAATCTTTTCTTCTCTATTGTTTTAATTTTATTTTATTCAAAAACATCCATCGGTTTCTAAGTAATGTTCAATTATATCCGGCGACCCTTTTTTCACTTTTGGTAACCGTACGTACTCCTATTTTGTATTTATTAAATGTTTTTTAATAAACGAATGTTTGTAACGGGGCCGGGTACGAAAGTCTACTTAGTATAAAAAAGTTACAGTTATCAATTCATAATATTAATTGATAAAATAAAATAAAACATGGATCACAAAACTGAACACTAATAAATAATGTCATAGAATTCAAAATCACCAAGCATAAAAACTTTGAAACCTGTTGAATGTTGGTTAGTTACATGCCTGCATGAGATTAAATAAACACGGCAGATAATCGGTGATGTCACCTTACTAAAGTCTCGGGGCGCCATATTGTCTAAATGATTTACGAACTTTTGTTGGTGACAATTGAAATGCCTTCACGTTCCTCTTACCGTCTTTCGGGTCCCTAGCAGATTTAATAACAAATCTTACCATTTAATTTGGGTAACTAATGAATGGAAATTCATGTGAAGTTTATTTTGATATTTTGAGATTATAAAAAGTTATTATGAAGAAGTTGGCGGTTCTTCAGTCATGCCTGAAAGATCGACTAAAGAGAAAGCCAGTCAGTCATACAGAAAAATCTACGGAAAAAGTAGCTTTTGGCCTGTATATGAACAAAGGTCAAGCGTGATTTTAAAGAGAAGATATTTGTTACGAGTATGAAATCATTCAGATTTGACATTATTTTCAAGTTTTTCTTCTACTCTTACTAATAAACCACCAACATTTCCTAATGACTGGACGATCCCTCAAGCTCGCTACCAGGACCACAGCGATGCCAAGGAGGTATCGTGTGAGAAAGGGCGTAAATCAGTGGGCGCATTCCTCTCGAGGTGTGAGGCCGCCCGATCTCCCGATAACTCGGGCTAATTTATACGTTTTACGCGGCGACAACGCGCCTGAACGGCCCGGCTGAATACAGGCTGTGTCATACTGAATTATTATTATTATTTTTTTGTTTAGCGATGTTTTGATTAACGATTTTGGCACGCTTAAGGTTGTTTCTAATTACTTTAAAGTTTACATTTGAATACTTTTTCAAGTATTTCTGAAGCTTTATTTAGATAATATTAATCTCATTATTGTTTGAAGGTCCATCGAGATTTTAATAATTTGATTTAGTCAATAGCGTGTAGATTATTTAGAGATAATTGTGTTTGTCTATATTTATGCAAATAATTAAATATTCTTACCTACAAAGGCATTAGTAATTAAGGTGCAGCATTTAATAAATTGTCATCAATCAAATCAGTTAGTGCGATAAGATCGTGTTTGAGATAATCAGTTTGCTTTAACTTTATTTATGTTAATTCTTATTTATGCGTTGACATAAGAATTCTATAAAATACCTTGTAGTAATTAACACTAATACCTAGTAAACTATGAGATAAGGAATTATTAATGGTTTTGTCAAATCGACAGCAGACAGTATATATTTGACGATAAAAAAGAAAAACCCAAAACTACACCTCCCAAAATACACATCCTAGCCAATAAAATAGAAATAATTTAAGCTTTTGAAAAGAGAACACGCTATATTCTAAACAAGCGTCAGAACAAAACGCTTCTTTATTTAAACGTAATTCGTTTATTGTTTTATCTCACTGCATATTTACGATCGGGGACGTATCGTCCCGCTCCCGCCTCGTAACGTATAAATTATAAAATTTATCGACCGACCAATTTTATGTTTTATCTTTGATAATAACATGTGATATTGGCGATTATTAATAAGATCTGTTAGTTTTTCGACTTGTCGCGTGAACTGTCAATTTTATTAGTGATTTATTTTTTTGTTGTGTTTGGTTTATTATTCGGGACTGTTATTTGTTTATGGTTCGAATTCAGAATCGGAAGTATTTCGGCAGACGTTATTATTAGAGTAAAAAAAATATTTCCAGATTAATTATTTGTCAAAGGGTAGTGTAGAAATTAATTTACTTGAATTATCGTTACCTATAAAATGACTTATTTTCGTTGTATGTACTTAAGGTGAAAACTAAGGTAGACCGCGAAATTAAAATATTGATACGGTAATAAAAAAATCTTCGCGGGAGTAACCAGTACGCATTTACAGAATTATAATAATTAAAATTATCAACATAGCTCTCCAAGTTAGCATAACCTAATGAATGTGCATATTTAATGAAAATATGACGTATAACAATTATGTCAACTTGGAAAGTAATGTTAATGATCTTTAATTCTTTACCATCTTTACCTTAGTTATGTATTTGTACGGGCTACCCTGGTGCATCACCCTTAAGTATTTGCTATTTGCTATAGATACGGCTAAGATACTGTAATTTACAGTTACGTTAACGTTTTCTACGTAATTTTATTCAAACTTTTTATGAAATTTTATCAAAAACAAAAGGTTAAAAATCAAACCGCCATCTTCCTCATTCCCGCCAAATTCCACGAATTTCTCACACACTCACAATGTACCTAAGTCTGTTTTCGATTACATAAACAAAATGGAGTTAAGCCCAATCGATTTAACGCGCGGGAACTTACAAGTTGTATCGAGAAAGACATCTTGGTCGATAAATCGCGCCGTGTTCGACTATCAAGCTGGACAAATTTGTTTTTATTGGTGTTATCTCTGGGTGGCTTTAGTTTTCGTTCCCTTTGCCTTCTATTTTGTTTCTTTGTTGTATTTTATGTGCAGTGCGTGCGATAGGTTAAAAAAATGACCATTGAATTAAATTAATATCTCTATTATTTTTTCGTGTGATTTGTTTGAAGTTTTTATTGTAAGATCAACGTACGTAGGTTTGTTTTGAGATTGGTCGCCGTTGATGAGTTACTGTTGTCTTTACCTAAGCATCATAAAACAAAAAAAAAATGTCCAGTTTGACAGTCGTTGTTTAAAATAGTCTGACAGCACTTTACGGTTACGTCCTAAATAGTTTAGTAACTAAATTCCTTTATTGGTCTGAGATCCCTTGAGACATTATTTTACCGCGAAATCATTCCACTCACTCGTAGCCTAATCGTCATTGCAATAAGGCATTGTTACGCGCTAATCTTCCTCGCATACCAAAATTAAACGATCAACCATCATGTAAGCCAATACCTCTTCGAAGTTATGAGAGCCTGGTATCAGGTGGCTAACGATCCTCTGTCCCGTAGGTACGTTACGACTTTTTAATGGTCACCATGAATGGGTAACATGAGATCTGACGCCTCACCATGCTGTAACCACTTGGAAAACATAAACAGTTTTGTACAATGAGACCAATAAAATTTGGTTTTAGTTACGCTGGACAGATAACGCTTCGAGTATATTAATCATGGCGGTTTGTACCATAAAGCTCCTCTTGTCACTTCGATTGTTTTAAGTTCATGTTGTGACATAGTTTTGGAAATTCCATGTCGACGAAATCTTCGAACTTATGTTGTTTCTTTTCAGCATTATTTTTCGTCAACATTTTTACAAGACGGTCATCGATTTGATACAGATTCTAAAGGATAGGTACTAAAGGTACAATATTAAAAAAGATAAGGATCATGCAAGCAGTTAGGCCATTCCGTGCAAAAAGTTTGAAACTATTCTAAAAAATAAAACGTATAACTAGAATTCTGTGCAGTGCATTGTAGTGCGAATATTTATACAAAGTGCATTTCGTGGTAAGTACATGTTTTGTAATATTTTTCAAATCGTACGAACTATAAAATTGAGTTAAGAAACATTGTACAACAACTAAAGCGCTCAATTTCTACAGAATATTCTTATTTACAGTGAGGATTTCCAAATTAGAATCTGCCTTTATTTCTATTTGAAAGTTTGAAACCATAGACTCAGGCGATTTATCAAACCATGGGTTAAAGTGGCGCCATGTAGGTATTATGCGAATATGGAAATCCTCACAGCTCGTACGTTTGCTTATCAGAATGCATCTGACCTTTGGCTCGGCGTGGTCCAAGCTGCAGCGTGGGGAGGCACCCCCTCCGAGGTAGCTACACGGCATCAGGGTCACCATATTTTTACCCTCGTGGTAATGTCACACACAATGTCACTTTGACAGTTCTTTTGGCGGGAAATAGTTTTTGTGCTGTCATTTTGCGCATATCATTTCGTTTTTGAACGGTTCACTTTGTCTTTGGCTGGTTGTGTGATTTTGGTTGGATTTTCACAATCCATAGCTTGGATAAAATAGAGACGGAAATACATTTTAGATATACAAGAATTGATAATGATCCTCTTGAGCAAGAAGTATAAAATCTGTTCTATTTTGGTCTCCTAAGTTATGTGTGATCTTCTAATTGTATCGATGTGATAGAAATTATAAAAAAAAAACGTAAGGTAGTTCTCATCATTAAATCCCAAGGCCACACGCCAAAAAGTCATAACCAATTATAACGCTTCGCCGGTGGCTAGTTATCGAAAGCCACTTAGTCATCGCCCTACGGTGGTCGAAATAAAAATATATTTAGAAACAACAAAAAATTACACGCATGCCGGACGGACCACCCACGAAGTTATGTCAAACGCTGAACGGCCATGTTCATCAAGTTGTCAAATTGAGTTTGACATAATTGTGAACGAGCCTTTTTTGTAGAACCTCATCTGTATTCGTTGATAATCTGTGGCTTCTGGTCATGTAAATAGATACTTTTGAGACCTACTTCACCTACTTGCAGTAGTTTTTGTTTGATTATGGAAGTAGGTGGGTATTAAAACCACTAGCTCTGTCTTATTAAGGCACTAGAATTCCAGTAAAATAGGCGCACTTTATTATATTCAAGAACTGATCCTCTTAGATACGTCTTATTTGGGAAAAGGGCTAGATAATTTAATGACTGCCGTAAAATCAAATTATTACCTACTAAGTAAATTGGAACATAATATTCTGGAAATGAAAATCTAGAAAAAGCGCAATAAAATATTTGGCCCTTTTTTGGTAACTTAAACAGGCAACTACCTACTCTTAAGTTCATGGCATCAAATGAATAATTATTATTTGTAATGATATGTAAAGATACTGGCCCATATCTAACCATAAACAAACCCTCAAAAAGAGAGGAAAAAAATAAATAACATTTTTCAAATAAAATTTACGTTCTATTCCACGCTACTAGATTTGGAACGAAACCTTTTTGTGTAATATCATAAAATATACGGTGACTGTCCGTCCCTTTGCATTCGAGTAGAAAATAAGTGGTTTAACTTTTAAATAGATATTATACCTGGTTGACTTGTTGAGAGATCATTTTTTATGTAATGGTTTGGTTGGCGTGACCAGTTTTCATAATAATTAATTACAAAATAACAGTTTAAAAACTACTCATAGTACCTAATTATGACCAATTTTAAGTATATTCTAAACAAAACAATAGGTAAGTAATTTTCTATGCACTGAAAAGTAAAATTACCATTTCTATCAATAATTCCAACTACCAAAAAACACATAAATACATTAAGTAAACAGTTTAAACACAGGAGGAATCGCGGGCGGTCATTAGCGTAAAAATAAAATATTATGAGCCAAGTGTGTTCCTATCAACAGGGGGCTGAACAGTAGCGTAACCTCACTGCGTGAAACGAAACGACAGGGTGGCCAACGTCATCATAAAAATAAAATACAGACGGAATACCTGGGATTTTTGAAATTCGAATATGTGTTGCTTCTGGTTTTTTTTCAGCAATTATTTGGTGCATGAATTAAATTAAGTTTTCTAAAGTTTATTTCTTACTAGCTTTGGCATGCAACTTGGTCCACGTGAATATCGGTCTTCCTGGACGCACTTGAAGCCGCGGATTAAAAAGTAGCCAATGTCCTTTCTTGGTTGTCAATCTTAGTCTGTACCAAATTTCATCAAAATTGGTTATAAGGTTTAGCCATGACAGCGTGACAAACAAACTCATATTAGTTGACATATTTAAAATTCAGGTTTTATCTAAACTTAAAAACTTAGATTGTCTATATTCTGCGGCAAAACTGCTTAAGTTCTTCCTCTGATTCTGAATCAGATCGTTCAGTAGTTTAGAAACGATTGATCCAAAATAAAAACTTCTAGGTACATATTGACAGCCGATCTCACAATAACTTACATACCAATATTGATGTTATTGATTTAATCGATTATTAAATAGGTTCTAACAGCCGAAATTATTGTAATGTCCTAAATTTAATAGATACCATGGTCAGCCCACTCTCGTGGCCTTTGCCTCCTCACAACAGGGGGTAAACGCTTCTACGGAAACGTCAAACTGCTTTTCCACTAGCTACAATTTTATATTTTGCATCCTATTTCCCCTTAAGTCAAGAATATAAAGTTGAAAATCCACTGAACTAACTGCTTTTACTAATTTGATAAAATCGGAGAATTCGACACACGGGAAAATAAATGAAGCGACTTATTTAAATTAAATAAAGTCGAAATTGGAATGAGAAATGTTTTATAAGCGTAAAATAGAAGTTGTTCTTACCAATTATTGGGATTAAAATTATGGAAGAGAATATATATTTTTATTGGCGATTAAAATAGTTTTTATTATTGACATTATGACCCAGGATGAGGTTAATTGGAAGCATAGACAAGTCCTTCGCGCTATAAGCCCAGTGGGATAGAGGATCGGTAGCTGAGACCATAAATTATAAAAAAAATATCGAATGAAATTGCTGCAGAACAAAGGCACCTTCTAACACGGAGAAAAAAGAAGCAATGATCATCACACTAGTGTATAAGTACCTAACCAAGCATTGAAGTTAAATTCTGGAAAATGTTGAACACATTTTCTGTTACTTGTAATTATGTTCAATATTTATAATGTTAAAATAATTTCTGAAGTGAATCTTTAAGAATTACTGAGCCATTGAGGATCGTAAATATTAATACCAGTCATAGTTTAAGTATTGATATACGATCAACGTTAAGGTAACGAAGAGGCAGTAATGTATTTTTAAGTTATAAATAAGGATTAGACAATGCACCAACATGATAAAAAAAAGTAAAATGGAACGCAATTCAAATTAGGACGTCACGCAATTCGGCAACAATCGCCGTAGGTACCTCCAACAAAACATTTTCTATTCCAATATTCAAATCGATACAACTATAAAAAATATTATATGAATATTCATTTTATCGAATAAAACGGGCAAGAACACACTGACGGTCAGGCTCTGTCAGACGAAGCACTCGAATCGATTATGTGATGGTGTTTACGATCGAATTAAAATCAATTGCTTGTATCGCAACCACGGAATGAAGTCCCGTTTAGGCAGATTTAGTGAGATTAGAATCGATTTGCTCTAATCGAGAATCGGTTGATTAAATCTTGAATGAAAATTTTAATTGGTTCTTTGTTACGCTTAGTTCGGGGTTTAGAAATGTGAAATAATTTATTTTTAACAATATAACTAAGGAAATACTGGGTCTTAATACATTGTATGTAATTCTTTCTTTAGTATGAATTGAACACCCATATTAAGTAGGTTTATGAGGTGGTTATATTAGAAGTTTAGAAGTCATGATTTATAAAAAATCTGGTGAAGTGCGAGTTAGACTAGCACATAAAGGGCTCCGTACCACTATACAATGTTAAGATCAAGTAATAAACGTCAAAACGTACATGTTTCTAATATGTTTTTAGTATTTGTTGTTATAGCGGTCATGGCCCCTATCTATGACAGAGGGACAGACTAAAGCACGGACGGATGACCGAGAGCATTAAGACTCCGTTTAGGCTCTTTGGGTACTAGGTACCCTAAAAACCAGTCAGTTGATGTTAAAAGCGTACGTGCCTCTATGTCTCTATTGAGAATCTAGAACAATTTAATTGAGAGTACCTATACTTATACATACAAGATGATTTTTTTGAGACAGGACAGTAAGGGTACCTTAAGCGCTTACCACACGCACAAGCTTCACCACAGTTTTGCCTGCGCAGGCCGGCTTGTACACGGAACACGGAGCGTGTGGTTGGTAAAATACACAAGTGACAAACCGGCCTGCGCAGACAAAACTGTGGTGAAGCTTGTGCGTGTGGCAAGCGCTTTAGCCGTTATTATTCAAGAAAACGTTTCTAGGAGACCATCCATAACTTTTTAGGATATTCTGAACTGTATTCACAGATTTTACAATACATGTACAGCAAGAAGCTTATAGATAAAAGTGGAGGCAACACTCTAAATACCTAAGTGAAGTCAACTGTGGGCAGACACTCTCTTTCTGAATGCATACATAAGATAAAGAAAACACATATCACTGTCTCGTTCTTATGTATGCATTCAGAAAAAGAGCATCAGCCCACAGTTGGTTTCAAGATTTTGTTCTAAGTGTTGGCTCCATTTATACCTATATCTTCATGATGATGTACAGACGGCAAAAAATGATAAAAAAGAAAAAAAAAAGGTACATACTCTTTTTTTAAGAACCTACGTCAAAAGAAAATTATTAGACACTTACAATATTGAAAACTACATGGAGCTAGTTGGTTTTCTACACATTTTGTTTAATAGATAACACAAAACACAGTTTCTATATTTAAAAACGATATTTTTTGAATACCTACTGAAACGGTCGTTATTGTTGTTTGTCATCATGTAAACATAAATACTTGTAACAAACATGTCTATGTATATAAAATATGACATGACATCTAACCGAGGCCTAAAGATCGGGTCGCTAACCGGTCTCACACGATAACATCGACAACTCGAATATTAGGCATAAATTAATCGATTATAATCGGCTACATTCGTAAAGGGATTTTTAGTAATTTGGAATAACGATTCTGCTTTCGAGTATTGCGAATTATGGCGAGGAAGAGGTAAAAAAAACTAATATGGGTAGACATAGGAATTGTGTGTTTTTATGCTTTTTAACCGACTTCAAAAAGGAGGAGGTTATCAATTCGAATGTTTATATTTTATTTTTTTTTTTATTTTTTTTTATGTATGCCCATACATAACTCTGTCATATATATACGGATTTGCAAAATTCTTAAATAAATTTTATCAAAATTGGTACAGCCCTTTTTGAGAAAATCAACAAATTCCCAAAAAAACTTACTTAGACGACGTTTTAGTTTCTTCAATCACTGGAGGGCTTACAATCTCTTTTAAGTGTGTTGCCGTTTCTTAATGGATTTGGATGTTAAGGCAACACTACAAAGCGAAAAATAAAAAGTTTATTCAAAAAAAAGAAAACCGCCTTCAAAAACTAAAAAGTGATAAATAACTTTAGCACAGAACACACATTACTTTACTTTCGGAAGTCGGTGGCAATACAAAACAACAAACACAAAGCCACCGCCACCGACTTCCGAAAGTAAAGTAATGTGTTCTGTGCTAAAGTTATTAATCACTTTTTAGTTTTTGAAGGCGGTTTTCTTTTAACTGAAAAAACTTTTTTATGGCTAAAGTTACCTAGTTAAAATTGATTTGAGAGTCTAAAGACGTTTGTTGATTAAAATTTTTAGATGTTGGGAGTTTATGTCAAATTATACTAAATGCCAAAGTTTATGAGTGTTGATGGATGTCTGTTACTTTTACGGCTGAACAAATTAGCTGAAATTTGACACACGTACATAATTTCACATAAGTATTAGAATATTTTTTAATACTACATCTGTGTTACTGTGAGATAGTTATAGTTTAATTCAAACAGTTGGTGGTTTTGACAACTAGTGATTGCAGCAAAGTAAACGTTTTGATTTTTTACACTTTAATTTGTAAATCTGCCCGCTGGTATTATATCATAATTTAGGTATTTTTTAAAATTAAATTTAACAAATAAAGATCATTTTTTCGTCATCATTTTATCAGGGTAATGCCGTCCACTGCAAACCGTAGGCCCGAAGATTTCTTATAAAATAAAATTTAATTAATAAAAAATTAAAAGTTCATTAATTTAAATTTCGGATTCTAAAGTAAGATCGGATTCTAAAGTAAACTACAACTACATACGAGGACCCTGGTTACCTAACTATCTCTTTTGGTAGGTATGGTAAAGCCAGCCGTACTTTATTTATAAAAATAATAATTAATAAAGTAACCGAATGACTGTTTGTTATTTAAAATTAATAAGCGAGAAATTGTAATTACTTGCTGGACTTTTCTCTCCTTTGAACAGTGTTGCCAATGATCATTATTAACAAACAATATGATTATTGGCAACATTAATTTCGGGTAAAAAATGGAGTTGGCAAAGTTAATTTACATATTGTAATTTTGTATTTAAAATTGCCAATTGAACGAAGTAAAGATATGCCTCGTTATTTTTTATTTCAATAATGTCAAGTTTTGGCTACTGATTACCATTCTTTATTGGTATTATGTTTTGTGTGGAGTAAAGGGACGTTGACTTAGTAGAATTGGGTTACACTGAGCTCAGATTTTATTTAATTTATATTCTATACCAAATGCTCAGCGTGCTATGGAGAGAGCGATGCTCGGTGTTTCTCAGGTGGATAGAATTCGCACGCAATGAAGTAATTCGCCAGAGAACTAAAGTCACCGACATTGCGCGTCGAATTAGCACGCTGAAGTGGAAGTGGGCCGGCCATGACTGCAGACGGACAGACGGTTGATGGAGCAGACACGCTTTAGAGTGGAGACTGCGTTTGGGCAAGCGTATTATAGTGTGGGACCGACGATTTGAAGAAGGTGGGTGGCAGCGGATGGATGGGGGCTGCCCAAGACTGGGTTGGTGGACGATTTCTGGGGGAGGCCGAGGCAGTGGACGGCAATATGCTGATATGATTATGATCAAATTATATGGAAAAGACCAATATAATTATATAACTTTATTTTATTTTATTTTTGCCGAACTCGGCAAAGGTAGTTTTCTATCGAAAATCTACCTTAAAAACTCTTTTTCAAATATTATCTACTTTTTTTCGAATCGATGGTTTATTTTGTATTCACTACTGTGGTTCAATAAGGCAGACACATTTTTCGCAGCATTAGTGGCGTTTTTAATGTCGTCTAAGGTGCAGGTGTAGGTGCACTGTAATAGGTAAGTGGGCCATTGTCTGGTCAGGAGTATCGAACTAGCTCTGGGTGTCGATGGGATTTATAATCCCCCATTTTGCTAGATTATGTTTGCAGCGGCCTACTTCAGTGCGCAATCTATTGAGCGCTTTCCACATAGGCTACTGCAAACCACTTCCTTTGTCTACTCATTCTTTAGATTTCTGTATCCCGGTTCATTGTTCTTTAAGATTTTAAACCTGATAATTTGTATGAGCCTAAGCGCCTGCGCCTACTGGCGGTATACATCATGGCAAGGTTTAATGTTCAGCAGCATAATACACCTAAGGATCATGTCATTATCGTTGAAATTTTAATGATAATCGTTGTAACTACAAAATCAAATGCTATACAATGTAGTGTCAGGACATGTTTGAAATTTGAACTACAGGTCAGGTCATGAAGTAAAGGTATATTGTGCTTCGTCATATAAAAATCCCTTGCCGTAACGTGCCGCACGTCGCCGCGTCGGAGCAGATCCTCAAGACTGACAAGTTACACTATCGAGAAGTAAATACGTAGGTAATCAAGTATTATACAAAAAAACAGTTACCATAATAAAGGCTATATTACCACTGCATGTTGAAGTTTTCTCCTTTACCATAATTTATTGTATTTTCCTTTTCTTTTAGGTAGTCTATTATTTATTATTGTAAGACGACACGCAGTTGCATAAACCACCAATAACCAAAATATATTGATATCAAATATCAATCTTATTTCATCGGAATTCAAATTGGCGACAGTATCAGAACATTGTGTTCTTAGACTAAACAAACCTATACCTAGTACCTACCTAGTATGCTTAGGTATTTAGTATTATTTTTTGTCAAACCAAATCTTTGTTTGACTTAGTAAAAATCACTAACGTTGAATAAACCATTAACCACTTTGTAAGTGTGTACTATTCTCAGTTATATAGATTACTTTACTAGCTGCTGTCGGCGACTTCGTTGATAGCCATTAGACCTCCTTAATCCGGCCCTGTTGCAAAATCCGTTCTTAGCGGACGTCTACTAACTATAACCTACCTCCATACCAAATTTCATATTTATACGTTAAGCGGTTTTCGATATTTCGTGATGAGTGAGTGAAAATAGAAATATTATTTGATAATTGATTAATTAATAACCTATTGACCGCCACATCAAAAAAACAAAAGCATGCCCTCGACGCCAAGCTACGAATTACTATATGGAAGTACGTTTCTAAATGTAGTGCTATAGAGTAGTAATTAGTCTGTCATGCTTGTCATATATTCGTGACAGTGGCGTACAGTCAACAGCAAAAGTAGATGATCAAAATCAGAAATTTAATAGTAATGAACGGAGTTCGCCTCAGAACTGTGTGGCGTCGAAGTGATTCAAAAGTATTTGTGTGACAATCACATACTTTTAATAAGTAAACTAGTAATAAATTATATAAATTAGTGTTAGTAAATTAGTATTGAATTTCTGATTTTGATCATCTACTTTTGCTGTTGACTGTACAGGGCACGCGCTTGCCTGTGACGTATTTGTGACAATGGCGTTCAAAAGGATAATAATTATAATTACAGATTTATTATAGACTATTAGAAGAAGAAGATAGATAGATAGAGGATATAATTATAAAGGGTTGTGTCCAGAATAACGATAAGGGTGAGTTAATATTTTGGCTTTTCCAGCTACAGATAGGTAAGTGCCCTCCACGCAGATACGCCCCACAATTCTTTGGTCGAGGGGGCCGCAGGGTCGGGGGAGTTGATCCGACCGTATATTCCATCGCAGTGTGCGTGCACACTCATAGGCAATTTGTATCGACAGCACTACAACACTAACTAAAGGATGCACACTTTGCATTGTAAGCGATTAGGAAAAAGAGTGCGCGTCTACGCCAGGGTTTTTTGACCACTTTCACAATTTAAACAATTCCACGGACCCCTGTCAATGAACATTTTAGGAAAATAAAACAAGCCATATTTCGTGTTTGTGGTTTGGCCGAGAAATGCTGAGTTCACTACACAATATACGTTGTGAGTTTGCTTTAATAACCCCACTTTAATAACCCCTGGAAATGGTAATTCTACGCGGACAGCACTATCTGTAGCTGGAATTGCCTAAAAACTTACTCTCCCTTATACTTCTACATAGGCTATACTTTTATTTTAGAAAAATAATTAAGTAGGGTTCACGAAAAATATTACCACAACTGAAATTTCTGACGTGACGTGGCCATAAGCTATCTTCAATATAATTATTACGGACAAGCACTTTGCTCGCGACTCTACCGCGTGAATTTTCTTAAGGATTCCAATTTTTTTTTTTTGATAATTGAGTGTAGTCTGTAGCACTCAGGAGTAACGTAGCTTTGGAGGCGTGGATCGAGAGGCGGCATGGCGCCCTCAGCTTCCGGCTGACGCAGGTACTTTCTGACCACGGCTGCTTTGGGAAGTACCTGTGTCGCATAGGTCGGGAGCAGACACCGTTGTGTCACCACTGTGCTGCTTGCCCGGAGGATACGGCGCAGCACACGTTGGAGGAGTGCCCAGCCTGGGCAGGGTTGCTCCGTGACCTCGTTGCGGCAATAGACGGAAGCGATCTCTCGCTCCCGGCCGTCGTTCAATCGATGGTCGAGAGCGAGAGCGCATGGGACGGGGTTGCCTCCTTTTGCGAGGATGTCTGCAAAGGAGGCAGCCGAGCGGGAGAGAGAAACCGCATCCTCTTCTTACGTAGCTTCTTATGGGTGGAAGAATTTTTGAAATCGGATGAGTAGTTTCGGAGGTTACCTCATACATACAAAAACGTATGAATGGATAACAGCTTTCATTTCAGTGTATGACTGAGAGTAGTTTAAATGCCAGTTAAGCATCTATTATACAATATATTTACGGCACAGGCATTCCTCTTAAGTAGACGCTGATTTAGCAACCTGTTGGTATGCTACTGCAGTCTTCAATAGAAATCTGATAAGGTATCACAGCTTTGCTAAGTCTGCAATACGACACAGCTTTCTGGCGCCGGAGTAGCAATGTGAATATGCAAGCGTATTTTGGTAAGAGGCAAATATTTGATTAAAAATTTGTGTAAGTAGTTTGAAATACAAATTACAATATTTTTTAATTTGTAGAATTTAGGTGGAGGGATGTTAACTATATTTACCAACTTAAAAATACAATTGGGTTGTTGACACCATTAACCAATAATACATTGATACACTTTATTTTAGCCCGGAAAACCCGATAAATTTTCAATTCACTGTAAAATTCGATTTTAATTTGCTTTGAAATCAATTAATAGTTAGTCAATTGACTTGCTAAATAAGTGACGTCACAGGCCGCTATTGTCATACAAAATCTATGGAGGAATCTCGTTTTGACAACTCATAAAAAGTATGTCAATTGATTGGTGGTGTCAAGTACCCAATTATTGAGCGCTAAGTTCATCGGAAAGTCCATAAGATTTTGTTCATAAGACATAGGATTCTGGAAGTAGGCAATGATGGGGTTTTAAGCAATTCTTTCACAAGGGTAGGGAACTATGAAGCTTCTCTTTTACCCCACTAAATCAAAATCTGGCTACCCATATGGCTTGAGGTGACTCGTTAGATCACCAATGCAAGATTGTCACTTCAAGTTTACATCACCTGAATGTGTCGAGAGAGATCTCTACAGAATAATACCGCAGGTTATTTTCGTAAGTATTAAAAAATCTTATAGGTGAACCACGTGAGCGGTTTGTGGTGTTTACCTGTACGAGGTTACAAATAAACAATTTTTCTTTCTTTCTTTCTTTCTTTTCTTTATTTTATTCTAATGGCCGATGCCCATTTGACTGGTCGTAACAAGTTCAAAATGTCAATGCAGCTAGATTTTCTCACGGTTTATCATGATAGCCTTTGACATACAATTAATTAGCAAGTCAAGTTACCTGCTTCAAGCCTCATTAACAAGTCATGAGCTGCTAATTTTCAGTCTAAATACGCCTACCTTACAAAATTAGTTCCGAGGTCTCACGGATATTTTTTAAACCAGATTTATAAATTATAATTAATCAAATCACACTTTATTTACAGTAATCAGTGTGCGAAATCGTCTAGCCGTTTTTTTTATCCAAGATGGCTGACATCGATACCTCGTGCGAATCAATATTTAAATATTTTAAATTGCGGTTACGTTTCGGTCAAAATAAACATGCATGGGAAGATATGCTACATTATGGTCAATTGTGGTCAATTTTCCGATCAAATTGACCAGTGATTGACTACTGATATTTGAATGTCAAAGTCATATTACCAAGGTCGTATGACAGCGAAGAGGTTCTTTTTGCCTAGTCAGCGAGTCAGCGTGTTTGAAAACGTTTGATTTCTTGAATGGACTGCGGTGTACTTTCTGTATGAAATGTATTATTATTGTTATTGTTTTATGAATTCTACCTAAACTGCAGGTACTATGTATAGCAGGTGACCTAAATGTGGAACTCGTAGTAATTATTGATTAAAACATTAACACATTTGTAAAATGTAAGCTAAGCGCTAAGCGCTGAGCGTGGCTAAGTTTAAGCCGTACAGATCGATCGATTGGGATTACAGATGAACCCCCCCTTGGGGGAGACCTATGCCTAGCAGTGGGCGTTTAAAGGTTGACGTGATGATGATGATGAGACATTTTGTTTCTGGGATGGCAATAGATCTATAGACAGCGGTGACCACTTAATATCAGGTGGACCGTCAGGGCGTCGCGTCGCGTCGCCTTATTGATCATCCCTTAGCATAAAAATAGGTACAGACAGCGTCATCAACTGCTTACCCCCCACGCATACATTTTTTTTCGGATAGGGGGTACGCAGTTAATGACGCTGTCTGTACCTACAAAGTAGAAAATAGAAGTTCAGAGACTAATAACATAGAGAGATTTGAGCAGTTTTTGGAATTAATACTTTGTAAAAGACATAAGATCGCCTTTTGTTTGAACATTCAAATTGTTTTTTTTTTAGTGTTGACGAACAGCGCCGCTACCATCTAAGTACCTACTCATTCAACAGATAACTTAGTTGGACCATATCTAACGGTAAATTGCACAAAGGTACTCTTTATATACCTTAATGTAAATTACCACTTATATTCCTGCCTTAATAGACCTGAGCGAGGACTAAAAATATTTAAACATTAACTCCCAGATCACTTCAAAATTCTGTGATATGTAATCTATTGACTACAGACTGTGATGCTACGCTTGGCTACGCCAAAGTGCTACGCGCTACGAAATTTAACTAAATTGATTGATTGTGTCTATTCCAATCTTTTTAAATATTTTTTTACAAATTAGGATTAGAATGTTAATCCCAATAATAATCTATCTATATTAATAAAAATGAATGAGTGCATTCTATGTTAGAATATCACTTGGGAACGGCTTGACCAATTTGACTTTTTTTTTTACTTTTTAGTTGTGAGGACAAGGTTTGTTTGTTAGTTTTTTTTTTTAATATCCACCTTAGATGTCGTATTTTTTGGTAATTGCACCCGTCGCTTGTAATAGTATTGAAATCAATAATATTTGATAATCTAAACTTGTAAAACCATTCACAAGTATATTGTATAATGTTATAGGCATATAACATACAACAAACAAATGAACAACTACACATAAAAATAAACCAAAAATACATGTTGGCAACGAAACACAAAAATCCTCTCAAACCGACGAACAAACAAGAATATCTCTCTCCTATTCTATCTTTCGTGGATTCACTGATATCCCGTAACATTTTGACAGCTGGCTCATCTTTCTGTCTCGGTCTTTCGCTCCGCCCCCGGACACGCCCCTTCCGTGCCGGTACTAGGACAATAGGACGTTTTTTGGGTAGACGATGGGTCGCTCTTTTTAATTGTAGTGCATGGATGGAGGATGTTTCCTCTGTATTGTGTGGATTTAAATATTTGGGATGGTATCCGGATATTTCATGTGTATTTTTTTGAATTAGTATACAGTGCAAACTTGATCAAAAGTATTTTGTGAAAACGGGTAGGTACACCACGCCCATTAGTTAAAAAATTGCAACTGGAGGCCTCAAAAAAGAACCGAACATTAATTACAAAAAACAAACTCTTCTGTTTTCATGTCATCCGCATTGATTCTCAAATTAATTGTAGATTGTTGTATTTATTGAGGTTTTATCAAAGTAAGACAGTTTACCCGTATCAAAACTTCTGAAACAGCAACAAGCTTAAATCTTTACTAATAATATAAACAGTTTGTAGATAAGTTTGGACGTAGCAGGAAATGTCCGAAACTACTCATTTGATTAAAAAAAAACAGTGATAGGTACACTACTGAGTGTCAAAGAATGTTTCACGGTTGTATTAAACTTAGAAGCAAACGAAGCCGCGACAGAAAGCTAGTACCTAATAACTAAACTCTAAACGCTGAAAATGACGTCAAACTCTCTCCAACATTATTCAAACACGCAACTAACTATTACTTACTCAGCAAACTTACATTTAAACTACAGATCATAGGTACTAACGTCCATTTTGATATGATAAAGGTATCTTGAACTATGTGGACGAACTATATGAACTGTGCAAGGATAAATCTATACTAATATAATAAAGCTGAAGAGTATGTTTGTTTGAACGCTTCTAATCTCTGACCTACTTTGAAAAAAATGCGGTTAATATCACTAAAATGCGGTTAATTTAATAATATACTTACTAGTATAGATAGTCGTAGAGAGTCGTGTATAGTCGAATAAAATATATACACCCTAACCTGTGACTTTTTCAATTCCTATGTACTTATACTTTCTAAGTTTATGTGTCGGTGAAGGAAAAACATCGTTAGGAAAACTGTCCTTAGCGAGCCTCCTCAGATGTTGGACGAGGCTCTTGGAAATTATTCCATTGGCCGTTACGACTATCGGCACAATGACTGCGATACTCACACCCCACATGGGCCACGTGTCGACAACCTCACGAGCCAAGTCAATATACTTATTATTATTATTATAACTCCCTAAATAGATCAATAATTGCAAGTCAGCTAAGTACAAAACAGGTATGGCTGGCGCCAGTACTTACTCCATAATAATTTCTGTCATTTGAAACCGTAACAATAGAACTTAATCTTATAAGGAGTCAATTGATTTATCGATATTGATATTCTGTATCGATTTGTATTGTAATAATGTACAGAAATGCCATTCTTCTTTGCCTATCGAAGGCTAGCCTCACCCAAATGGAGGAATGCTTACAATGGGTTGTGGGTTGGAGGACTGGAGCAAGCTTTATTAATAGAGTAGCTTTTGCCTGGGAGTTCGTCCGTATAAATGTGATAGTGATAAAGTCGTGGATTAATGTCCTTTCTTATGGTTCAAGTTGAGTCAGCACTAAATACCATCCAAATCAGTTCAGGAGTTTAGCCGTGAAATCGTAACAAACAAACACTTTCGCATTTATAATATTAGTATGGACATATTAAGCTTGTTGCATCGTAGCGATCATGCAGTGACACTATATATCTTATGTCTTGAACAACAACAGTTAAAAACATACTTCTTTACCAGAGAATACGAGAAAGAACAAAGTATGTCTTTGTTCTTCAAAGGGACCAAACAGGCTACATTTATCAGCACCCAGGTGATGACTGTTAAATAGGTAGGCGATCCTGCAGTTAATACCCTAGAGTTATGGCACAAAATATACACGCGACGCAGCCTTACGTACTTTGTGGTTGTGGGCTACAATAAAAACAAATGAGGATCAAGAAAATAATGGTGCTGGCGTTCCCGAAGAAGATTATGGAAATGATCGGTGTAAGGTAAGAGATAACTCGGGAAATCGGCCAAAGGGTGCGGAAGCGAATCTGCATCACAGATCGACTAGTCACACCTGTTTTCCAGCCGTCTGTGTCCCAAAACCTATTAAAGCGACCCCTGCACTGCGATAGACGATGTCGAGGAAGTGGTGAAGTTTGGGGCCAACATTAAGCGGAACAATCGTTACAAAGAAGATGAGTCTGTTTACAAAGGGTTTATCAGCCAATGGGTAGAACCTTTCCGAACTAGTAAAACGTAGTAACAAGACCTCCTAAAAGGTTGATTTGCAATAAAGAGGTGATCAGCCAATAGCCTAGAAAATAAATAGGAAAACCTATCCAAATAAGTAAAACTACAAAAGTAGAAGTCAGAGAGGAATTGGCAACGGTACGCCGATGATGCAGAACATGGAATTACGAATTCACGACAAGCATAAAATAAATAAACATTTTATCTCAAAATTCTACGGCCGTGTTGGTACTTATTTTCGCTACAATATCCTTATCTGCATCTCAATCTAACGCTTGCCTTCAATTGAAATTCAGATTTGCAACTTAAATAAGTTGCTTCAGTATAACTTTGGTGAGAACATTTCGATTAAGGAGAGTGCGCACCGCGAGAATCCGCTTTTAATTTATCAAGCACGAAGTGAATATTGGGGAGCTAGACAGTGGACGTCTTGCGGCTGATGATAATGATGATGAAGTAAATATAACATTACCTCGTGGTCAGGGAGAAACGTACGAGCGCACGGATTAAATGGAATGTAAATTGGATATACTTGTAATATTTATTTAGTTTAAAGGTTTTATTTAGATCATTAAGTGATGTTAATTGAGATTGTCTAATTTATATAGATATATAATGAATAGATATATAAAATAATACAAAAAAAAAATAGTCGGTATTTCCAATTAAAATATCGAATACTTCTACTTTGACTTGTTCGTGCTAAGAGCCTCCGGAGTTTGAAAATTGCATCATCAGTCAATAATATATGTCGAGGCAAGCTTTGCATTACGCTGACTTGGAGACTTCTAACTTCGAACATTGCAGTAAGTAAAGATTACGTTTAGCAGAGGCATACAGTAAGGAGCAGTTAGATTAATCTGAGCCGGATTAAAGTCAAAGTCACAGCATTTATTTCAATTAAAACATTTACGGGCACTTATTAATTTTCAAGAAGTCGCTTGTCGGTTAGTTGGTCAGGAAGTTAAAGCAGTTGTTCGTTCCAAAACGTAGGTTAGTCTATATGGAGAAAAACAACCAAGAGGATGCACGGACACTCTTTTCAATCCAGTTTTTGCAAAATCTTGGTTTCATAATTCTTGTTGCGAAAACAGATGCAATTAGACATTTTCGCGATAGATCTTGATATAACAGCCATAAACGGTAAGGATATTGGTAGATAATCCGGATCTGAAGATAGTACTAAGTTAACGTAAAAAGGTAGACTTTACACATCAATATTGTTAGTGATAAGAAAAGCTCATCCTTTAGAGAAATATTATTTAAAGTAAGAACAATGATGACCAGTACACGTGGTATTACAATGATGTTGCATCGCATTTTGCATTGATCTTAAAGCGAGTCCCAGTGAGCATTCTCCTTTATGCAAAACTGTTAAAATTATAGCTGTGTGTTTGAATAAGGCTGGAATCTATTTGTTTATGTCGACAACTGGTTCTGTATTTATATGTTTAGGTACTTTTGCGTACAGGTTTGCACGCGTTACGTATTTTACTTTATAATATGCTATTGCATTAATTATGCGGTAACTTGGTTTGTATTCGATACTACTCCATGTTTTCAGGATCTAACTGCACTCGTGCCTTTTCCGAATCCATCATTTGTTGATTATCTTTATATCATGGACTAGCAACCCGACCCGGCTTCGCATAGGCCCAAAGCCTTCCTCGATAAATGGACTATCCAACACAAAAGTAATTTTTCAATTCGAACCAGTAGATTCTGAGATTAGCGCGTTCAACCAAACAAACAAACAAACAAACTCTTCAGCTTTATAATATTAGTATAGATTACGTTTTGCCATTACTATGACAACTTTATAATTTCAGATTTATCAGAAAAATATAGGGTGTAATATATAATAAATAATAATAGGGTAATATATCTCATGTGTCGCAAATCGATTGTTCAAGACACGTGTGTTGTTATTTTTTTTATTTTTTGCCGACTCGTTGCACCGCCACTATCACAATGTACTAGGCGATCACAACCTGCTAGGCGTTGCACGAATGTTTACATTAACGAGTCCATATCAAGCAAGACACCTAACGCTTACGGTTTATGCTCCCCTGGTGGTCGCAAAATGCCGATCGTGATGATGTCACTATTTTGCAACGAAGTAAATACATAGGGTATGATTTGTGAAGTTTGACTCACTAAGTTACGGCGGCTTTCTATGATACGTGATCCTTTGGTGCATGTTTTGGGTAGTGTTACATACCTACAATGATGTATGAGTCTACGTGACTATTGTTTTCTTGTAAAGAGGAATAATATCGTTTGGACGGTTGAAAAAAAAAGAAGTTTGACAGAACACCACCAGGGACCTAATTGTAACTATGTAGGTCTACTAAATTGATCTGGGAGCCAAAGTACATGAAGTAATGTTAGTCCTGAATAATATCCGTACAAGTTTAGAACAATCACATTCTTGAATTATTCTGATTCATAGCTATTGCATGATTTTCTAACCACCCACGTAAAACTGTATTGAGATTTGTGATTGTACTAAATCAAGTCAATTTAAATCTTTGTTGTGTACTCAAATGATTGAGCATTTCTAGGTCTACTACAAAGGTTGTCATGAATCTGACAATAAAACTGTCATCAAACTACATAATGATATTACTAAAATACTTTGAATACAACTAGCTAATTTAACACTAATCCAAATCTAATCCAAACTTGCTTATAAAATAGATCAAGATATAAAAGGCATGTCTACAAAAAAGTTTCCATACTATGAATCAGATGCGACGATAACTAGCCATGTTGAAAGGGACCCAGATCTTTATCACCGTTGAAGACTCGACCTCTTACACATTTTTGGGAGCCTAGTACATTGTATGAATTTATAATTTGTAAAGGTGTATGGGACAAATGGATGGTAGAAAAAAAGAAACATGGCTTTTGTATAGCGATTTGAGAGGATCATAAATATTGCTTGTAGTACTGCTAAGATAAGTTTATGACTTAAGTTGTTATACGGATGATTGATATTTGATCGAATTTGAAAGCCCTTGGTGGTAAAGAAAAAGAGAAGCTTACTTTGACATTTTATACATACTTACTTCTTATACTTTAAATAAAAGATTTGATTAGTTTGTGTTGGAAATGAGACACGAAGACTAATAGAGACTATAATAGTTAGGTAATTCTTAATTAGCTTGTTAGACAAGCATTTCCAAATCATAATTAGAAACTTTTGTATTCAAGAATCCAATATTTTACTCTGCCGAGTCTTTAGATCGCTGAAGAGAGGAACAATGAAATACCAAAACATTTTATAATTGAAATAATAATTCATAGAAATAATTTGGTTTGCAAAAGGGGTTGGTTGCCACAAGGCACATCCTAGGACCCCTACAACTCAAAATTCAATTTGACTCAAATTTAACGGAAGCTGAGTAATTAAAAGAAAGAAAGAAAAGAAAGAAAAAATGTTTAATAATGATTAATCACTAAATAACCCTGGTGTTGTTAAGTTAAATGCCGAAGAACAAAACAACATCCGTTCAGTTAGACCGAGTAGCAATAAGTCATAGTTAAACTGTTATGCGGTAACGGCTAACCAGTGACAATAGGAGCGTTCATACAAGTTGATAAATGATTTAGTTTTGTATATGATTGTACTGGTTTAGAAGACCGTGACTTCATCCGCGTGAATTTGAAATAGACCATAACATATCCCATTACACTTGGCAATAGTTTACCTTTCTATGAGTGACAGAATTTCTTACATCGGATCAGTAGGTACTTTCAGAGAAAACCTTTCACAAACAAACCACCTTTACTTCTTTATTATATTTGTATAGATTACTAGCTTTTGCCCGCTACTTCGTCCGCGTAGATTTCGTTTATCATAGATGCAGACGAAGTCGCAGATTAAAAAGTAGCCTATGTCCTTCCCCAGGGTTCAAGCTACTTTCATACCAAATTTAATCAAAATCGGTTCAGGCGTTTCATAGTGAAATAACAGACAGAGTTACTTTAGCATTTATAATATTAAGGATGGATTTAACAAGAAATATTCAGTAAGTACTTATTTGCTACAAGCGAAGAAGTAATTGCAAGATGAATGAACTTGCCAGTGATTAGATAATGACTACTGAATCACTAGCTCCTAAATCATTTTGGTAATGGCCTCTACGATTTCAGAAAGAAGATTTGTTAACCAAATTGCTACAAGAATGTTCACAACTTCAATATTTTGAACTTCTTATCAGTTTGATTTCTCATTACATTTTTGTATGGTTCACGACAGAAATAGTCCTACGATTTCAAACCCAGAGCTATGAAATTCCAAACACTTCTTCAAGTGCTAAGACCATTTCAATATTTTCAATGACTGGGACATTTCGAATCCGCTACTAATTGCTTCACATGCCGTACTTGGTGTCGGTATAAAAACCATAAATGTCACCCATAAACCATCTCGTATCTTCACCATCAGAATATTCGGAGACAAATCACATCTAACCAGAACATAAACAAGTGAGGTACAACATATTAATTAAAATAACACCCCAGAAAGTTCAGTAACCATATCCTTTAACGTACGACAAAATAAAAGAGACGGCCCATCAGAAAGAATGACCATAAGGTCCAAGAACAATCGCCACATGTGGCCTGGAGATTAACCAAAAGAAAAATAAAATTAATATGTCCTGTCTCTCTCATGCTGGTGTTGTTTATGTAGTTGTGTCTCATTCTCTCAACGAAATCATTCTTGGAAGTGCCAGGGCCGTACGCGCATACAATGCGGGTGTTGTGAGCACAAATTCCGAATTAAAAAAAAAGCGAAGGAACGAACGCGGCCGAGCGTTTGCTAAATCGCTTTTCGGTTTAATTTCTAATGTTTGGATAGTGGCTTGTTGGTTGTTTCTTATTGTGTTAGGAGGGTTTTGATAATTCTATTAGCGAAATTTTAAGGAGGTCGCATATTAACCAAGCGATTATTTCCACCTACTGGCCCCAACCACTTTAGAAAAGGATCCATTGATTTGGAAATAAAAATAATGAGTAAATAACTAGGATTAGATTACAAAAATCGCGTATTACAACAATAATGTTTATTAATGCCCCCACATATTTATTTTATTATTATTATTTACGAGTAATTATTATTATGTGTTACCCTAATCAAATCATAGGCTTCGGCAGAGGTACTTAGGATAGCTCCTAACCAGATTCTTTGGATCGCGAAATTATTTTGGATTAACGGATATAGATTGTATCTTCTTCTGTAGTAATACATTCATCTAAGATCTAAAGTTGGGTAAGAGGAGACTGTAAATGCCCTATCAAGTCTGTATGTGCCCAGTTACAATAAACTGCTGGAAATATCGCCAAGCAATTTTACAGAGATTTACACACACTTATGCCCTTAGCCCTTCTATCTGGCTTCATCAATGAGTGTTCACAATTGTCGTGCATTAGCTCCTCCGCTGTCCTCTTAAGCTGGAGTGGCGATCCTCCTCGAATGTAACCGAACACCATCGAGCAAGCCGAGGCGATGTGCACGCCAAAACGACGTCCTCCACATTATTTAACCTTTTATTAATGAAGTGTGCACTGTCCTCTTTTTACGGCACGAGACATTAGTGATGTATGAATACACAATATACCATCGATAACGTTGTCGATGAATTTTGTTTCGAAATTATGTTGGGAAATCATTTTATGCCATCGTTAAAATGTGTGTTTGTTGAAAGATAAGAGATGGGAGCACCTGATTCTAAAATTTTTAAGTTATATTTTTTGATGTCGTCCGGTAATCGTTAAAATGTGAAGAAATTAATACGGATTTCTAACTATAAGCGTTACTAATATCGTGGCTTTTCTTTTTTTTTTATAAAACGTCTGTCATCAAAACTTGATTTATTGTTCTACCTATAAAGTTATTTCCAGGCTTGTTAACTACAGAGATAAAAATCTACGTGTGGATGTATTAAATTAATATTATAACGATATTTTTGAACCAGTAGGCATATAATATTATAAAGATTTCCCGAAATAAACACTGTAAAATAATTTTAGATTTCATCATTCATTCTGTCATGGTTGACGACATAATCCAAAATGCAAAAAAAGGCGGACACATAATACCAATCCTTTATGATAAATCCCAAACTAAGTATTTATGTTTACTTAGAATTTTAAAAAGTATAAAACAATGTTTCCTTATTTAGAGAATACTGTATTATAATTGCGCATGCACGTGTAATTGGCTTGGCACGTCTGTTTCAATGCTTTTACCCATTAAACCACAACTATCGACCTCAAAATGTCGATAACAACACTGCCCATCCCTACACCACGCTTGACTAAACTAAATAATCCCGACTTGGTCGAACCAGAGCCATAGGATTCGCGGAACCACAGCCACCGCCACGCATCGCCGGGCCACTTAGCAACCCTTTGTTTTAATATTTTAATAATAATTGTATAAAAATCAATGAATCGAAGGGTATTATGCCACACACTTGGACAAAAAATAGTAAAAGTAAAGGTTTTGTTCTTGTTTGAGAAATGCGGATTGAAGGACCGAGTTTCGGGGATCAAGAATTGCATTTAATTTTTACCGACTGATTTGATTTTAAAATGATCATGAATATTATTAATTAAGACATTTCAAAGTATGCTAAGTTATTTAATCTTCTAAATGCGGCAAATGGCGTCTTATAAGCCATTTACCGCATTTACGCACTCTTCGATTCCCAATTAGATGCCTACTACGTTGATGGATAAAAAGATCTTTACTAGTTTTATTAAAAGGACCAACTCATTATCCACTTATTTGACACCTGCAGTTGTATTCTGTACATTTCCTCCGGTGAATTTATGTGAAATGAGCTTGAGGTGACCTGTCCAATCGTAGCAAATGGGATAACAGCTCACCGCAAACTCACTTAACCGAAATTTTATTTCACAGGGGAGTTTTTTTACAGAATGGGCCTCACTGGTGTATTACTAATAGCATCTGCTACTGTTACTATATGATTTGACCAGTCTGTTTCAATGGCATTTCATTTAAATTTTGGAAACACCAGCTGTCTGTCTACAATCTTTAGAGCAATCATCTACATAATGTTATCTCGTTATCATTCTACCTGAAATAATCCCTAAGCCGTTAGTCCCCACACGGAAGGCTTGTAAGGAAGGTTCAGTTAGAATTAGTGACTTTCTCAAGAACGGTGGATTTAAGACTGCAGTGCAATTCGAATTACGAAACGACTGGACCGATTTTCATGAAAATTTGTTTGAATATAGCTCGAACCCCGGGGAAGAATATTGGCTACTTTTTAATCTACGACTTCGTCTGCCTTCACAATAATTGACATCCACGCGGACGAAATCGCGGGCAAAAGCTAGTGCTCTAATAAATTGACTATAGATGATCACTTCTTTTTTAATGGTTGTAATGAAATCACATTGCTACTTACATAAAGTCACACAAGCCAATTCAATGTTACTTATCTTTACTTTCAAGTCAAAATATTACAAAGGGTCTTTCCAACCGTTTGAATTAGTGACTTTCTCAAGAACGGTGGATTTAAGACTGCAGTGCAATTCGAATTACGAAACGACTGGACCGATTTTCATGAAAATTTGTCTGAATATAGCTCGAACCCCGGGGAAGAATATTGGCTACTTTTTAATCTACGACTTTGTCTGCCTTCACAATAATTGACATCCACGCGGACGAAATCGCGGGCAAAAGCTAGTGCTCTAATAAATTGACTATAGATGATCACTTCTTTTTTAATGGTTGTAATGAAATCACATTGCTACTTACATAAAGTCACACAAGCCAATTCAATGTTACTAATCTTTACTTTCAAGTCAAAATATTACAAAGGGTCTTTCCAACCGTTTGATACACAGTAATGAATTCTCACCCAAGTTTTATTCTAACTAATTCCCAATGACCTGAACGGTAAACTGAACGGACGAACATTATGTTTATGAATTGTAATTGCTTTAGTTTTTACACTAACTACGAGTGGTTTCCAAAATACATGCGTTGGTATTTCATAAACATAATTATGCCGTGACAATTTTAAGAGATATATTTCGCTATGTTCATTGTAATTAGCGTGAATGGTATTGGGGAATCTTTTAAGGGCTGTATTCTAAAACGATCTTCTCTTATTCTTTTGGAATTGCTAATGGCTTGGTCTTTATGGCATTACAATTTTAAAAACAAAATCATTGGGTTCGGTGTGAAAATCATCCATGGAAAATAATTCTATACATTTTTAAACCTTTGCACGATCTTAGTGAATTTCAACGTCAGCAAAGGTTGAGGTTTGATACATTCAAATGATTGTTACTAAAGATCTTTTACTTGCACAAACCGCTAAAATATCGCATAAAATTTGTTATGATCAACCTACCATACAATATTTCATCACCAGTACCAACAATAATTCAACAAGACAAATAACATTAAAATTAACATGTTTGTTTATAGTACCAACCCTAAATATGAATCAAAACATAAATCATAACGATGCAAAGGAAATGAGTAATAAAGATCCGACGGGCCCATCGTACTTTATTATCTTAGTGATTATGTTAATCAATGTATGTACTTTAACGTTTACATTGACTTGTTTTTTTATCAGTTCTAGGTACTTTTGTCCCAAATGTAAGTTTAAAGGTATCTCTATTTGGTACTCTACTGATTTCTCTGTTAACAGGTCTTTTCTTCTCTTAAGCGTGTCCTTTCTAGGAATGAAGAGAAGCCTTTGCTTCATCAGTGGGACAATTAGAATGCTTTAATACTTGGTGAATATGTTAATCTAGTCTTGGATTTTCCCTTTTTCATTGATTTAAGGTGCTATTAACGACTTTTACAGATTTTATACTGATAATCACGTCAAAATGTGACGTGTAAATGATTTGAAAAAAATATATGTTAAACTAGAACATTCTCTTAATCATTTAGTATGTGCATATTTTTGATTATATTCATATTAAATAGTTTAATCAACTTGTGTCTGACGCGGACAAAACATTGACAATGACACAAAATCTACCAGGTATAGGTTAAACGAAACTTACACCATCTTACAGACAAATTTTATTATCTATCTTTTAGTATAGGCGCCTTTTTTTAAACTTAAAGAATACTATCTTTTATTTAATTTTTTCGACTAAACTTTGAGAGTTTTTGGCGCAGCGCATACGATTCTCTGGTCTCTCTAGGTTGCTGGCGTATATCGTCGCTTTAATTATCAACAGATATAGTTTTTAGCTGTATCTTAGTTTGCAGTATTTCTTCTTTTTTCTCTATATGTACGAGAAAAGGTATTTGTCCTACCACTGAATGTCAAAAAAATGCTGTTCCAATTAACCGAATAAGAAAAAAACTAGCCTGAGGCATTTGTTTTTACGATTTTAATCCCAATAACAATCTTTTTGCTTAAAAATGTCATCGTTTCCGAGATCAATACGTATGATAACATGATGATGTCCATACGGATAAGAATAAAGGAGAATCTAAAGTTTTAATAACTACGAATCCTCCTGAGAAAGCCATAACGCTCATAACAGAGAGCAGAGGAGATTCCTAAGAAGATTTTATTATGAATTACAAAACAGGTCTTTATAATGAGAGTCAGAATCACAACGGATGATAAGACAGTGAATGTGAGGACTATAGAGGAGAATGAAATGAAAGCGGGACCTTTGCGTTAGAGTCGAATTAAGCTTGGGAGTTGGAAATTAAAGAAGAACAAAATATCATGGTCAAAACAAGACTAGGACATAAGACTAGAAATGATAATATTAGTCTTTGGAATGAAGAGTAAAATAAAAATTAGAATTTAAATGATGTAACCAAGATTATGTAACATACATTTTTATTTGAATAAAATAGGATCGTTGGAGTTTCATCCCCGTTCTCTATTGTAGGCATGCCACACAGGCGCTTTTGAATTGTCAAGGAGACAGTCAGTCAGTCAGGCTTCGACTTAGTGACTGACTGCCTGTAAAACGTTTATTTGAAATAAATGCTTTCAGTATTAGACTATCCATAACTTATCTCCTCAGTATGTTTCAAATGCCTCGGTCAAATTCTAATAAGAAACTATGTTCTCTAGTAGTTAGTTAACAAGTTTTAACTCTCATGTTTTTAAGACAAATAAAAAATGCATAATTTCATAGACGAAAGAGGAAATTTTCGAAATTCCATTGGTAACGATAACTAGTGATGTAGATTAGATATCAATCCAGATCATTCAAATTCTTTACTCTTACGTTATTGGTCTCTTCAAATTTAATTCTCTATTTAGATCTAATCTTAAACTGGAATATTATGTCTTATTAAATCTCGTTTTGGTCACATTTCAGTTTCACGTTGATGCGACGGCTCGTTTTTATCAAATTAGTTCAATATTTTGGTCAGTGGGTAGTCTTAGGGGTTTATCAATAGTTTTAGTTTTATCAAACTATCTGCAATTTATTGCAATCAATATGCTTACAAAATCAAATTGAAAAAATCATTGTGTCGTCTAAATATACAAATATTTCTTATTGTCTTTTTTTTTGGTATCACTAAAAAAATATAGTAGAAAATGATTATGTATTTAGGAAAGTCGAAAACAGATTGTTCTCTTAAACATACATTAGGTACCTATTTAAGTTCTAACCGTGCCGTCGTTATAGGGTTCAATTGATAGAAGTTCAAGTTTATCAATTAAATGTGGTATGTTGATTATTATCTTGGTCAATATTAAGTATAAACGGAATTTGAGGATTAAACTTAAGTACATCCGGTTACTACGCATAGGAAAAGTAAGACTTTGCTAAAAGTTTCCAGAAAATATTTACCTCATCAATTTCGAACATGTCTCCTTCGTAAAAACATTCAGTTTTGTTCAAAATCTATCTCCTTTACTCAAAACATCATCCAGCATGCGTTTTTGTTTTATTTTTATTAAAAAAAAAGATCATGCCAATTTGCCACACCACCACAAGATTTTATTATCTGTTAATTTCTCTTTACCAAACACAACACTTACCTAATATTAATTTTATATATCTTCGTTCATTTCACAGTTTAATATTTTATTTTATTTCACTCACTTCAAACACTCAAAAGTTCACAAGTCACAAGATTTTTTACTTTTTTTTCTCTTTGTAATACTATACTGTCCCGTCGTTTAGTGCGCTTTTGTGAAAGTAACTAACTAAGAATCTGGTTTCTTTAATAAATCCGGTTCCTATATTTCATATATGCGATAATAGTCGCGGGGGATATTAAAAAAAATCGGATCTGTAAACAATTGGAGATCTAACAAAGCAGCGCTTCGCGGCTATCCGAAGCTGTACTGAAATTCTAAACCCTGACTTCGGTGTCCATGTCGCGCACCCCCCATTACTAAATTTCGTATCGCATTTGAAAAGTACCAACTCAACACTGGGCCCAAACTAAAATAAACTTACTACTCTATAAAATAAAGGCGAATATGTAGCAACGCATAGCACGTTATCCAACATTTGAGGAAACTCGCAGCGCGCTACAAGGCTATGAGAACGTATAATTTAAAGACGGAACTGTGCGAACGATCGACTGTGTATTGACATCTCTTTCACACAAGCGGAGGAGGTCGCGCAGCTTTTCGCACAACGACGTCGGATTGCTCATTTTTTTGCTATTCAGTATTGAATTACGTATTATTTTGTGAATTAGATTGTGTCGCGGTGTCATATTCGGCTCTGTACCTGGTGCTCTTTTAACAGGATGGATCGGGAGGCAGGTTGGTATAATCTTTATCATAAAATCATAAAATTTTTAAACAAAACAAAGTTTATTCTTACGAAGTACAAAAATAGGAAAATAATGATTTTCTTTTATGTGTCCTAGTTTTATAAATTTATAATTATTTTCTCTTATCCTTTGGTACTGTAAAGCAGCTTATTTTAAGATGACTACAGATTTGCCGAACCTGAAACAATAATTATAAAATTAACACGAAAAAATATTACTGTTAATCTTCTGCCTGCGACTTCGTCCGTGTAAAAAATAACAAACATCCATCCATTCACCCATTTGCATTAGTAGATAAAGGATTAATGTTTTTCCTATCAATAAATCTCATTAAAAGTTGCACACTGTTACTTAAAACGGCTCCAATATCAATCCTCTATTGAAACCTTTCATGAAGTTTATTTATGGCGACTAGGTACAGGTATTCAAATTATTTTATCTAGGTATCTCAAAGTCAATGTAGGTCCCGCAATACGTCGATTGACATCGCGGTAGACTCAGGCGAAGATGTCGGGATGAACTTGATGTTTACAGGCAGGATCGGTCCACACTTGCTCAGGATTGCGAGTATTGTAAAGGACAAAGGGAGGCCTTTGCCCTGTACAGAGGGACAACACGGCCTAAGAATAAAAATCCAACTCCTGGGACAATTTTAGATTTCTGCTAAATTCTTCAAGTCTACGTAGGTGAAGTCAGGAGTAATAAAGAGAAGCTAGTAATAAATAAAGTCGCAACACAACACTAGTATTTGCAAACTCACCACACAAATGCCATAATGGACATGTGAAAGCAGAAACAAAACCAACAGCGTGTGCAGAATCACAGACTCCAAATGCGGCTGATACAATGACGCCACAATCCCTGCTAGAAGTGGCCATGTCATCCAGGATAGTAGCTGACATCTACTGTGGCTCATCTCAGCAATTATCAGACGACACTGTGGAAAAAGCAATCGGTTTTTATCACGAACTAGCTTTGCCTTCAACGTTGCCCCGGTCTTGACGCAGAACATCACTTTGGCAAAATGTCATCTTGAATAATTTGGTCAGTTTTCCAAAACGTCATTTTTCCAAAATGACATTTTCTCACAATGTAAGTGTCATGATGGTTTTAAGTACATATACCAGTTATGTATGTAATAAAAATTTGATTGATGATTTTTGTATTTTTTATAAATTACTTAAGTACCCGATTCTACGGTGTTAGTATTAGATCTCCCCTGAGAAGAAAATGGCTTGAATGACATTCTGCGAAAATGACGTTTTGCGAAAGTGACATTATGCGAATGTGAGTGAGTTTTTTTTATTTTTTTATTTCACTCATATAGCATTCAAGGGAAAAGTAGCTTCAGTCAGCTAGTCTTCTATATTATAAAAATGAATCGTTGTTCGTTTGTCTCGCTAAAACTCGAGGCGGCTGGACGGATTTGGCTAATTTTGGTCTTGAAATATTTGTGGAAGTCCAAAGAAGGTTTGAACAGTAAGAAAATTGAAAATCAATTGATAGGGCAACGTCTGTCGGGTCAGCTAGTCTTCTATATAATAAAAATGAATCGTTGTTCGTTAGTCTCGCTAAAACTCGAGAACGGCTGGACCGATTTCGCTAATTTTGTTTGAACGGTAAGAAAATTGAAAAGTCATTAGACAGGAAAACGTCTGTCGGATCAACTAGTCTAATATATAGGTATAAAATTCTCGTCTCATAGTGTTTGTTATTGAACTCCTCTGCACCGGCTTGACCAATTTTGATAGGTCTGAGAATAGATCGTAGGCAAAACGACGTTTGCCAGATTAGCTAGTAATATTAACAATTGTTCGCTAACCTAAATAAATAAATTATAGTATTGATAACTTGGTCAAATAACATCAGCTCTTACATCTCTTAAATGTTAAATATCTGTGGAGATATTCATAGGGGTGCTACAAGGGACGATATTGGGTCATATTCAGTAGTGACGAAAACACCTGAAGTTTAATAGGTGTATGGAAAATTATTTCACAGTTGTTGAATCGTTGTTATTTATATACTTAAACTTACACTTATTTTCATTTATTTTCTGAACTTACACTGGATTGGTGGCTAAAAAAAGTCTCTAATTGCGTACCTGTACTTTAACTTTACATAGGTACAAAGAGCGTAAGTTATTTGAAATTAATTGAAATCTTTTTGCAAAACATGGTGTAGCATTAATGATGATTGAAGACTAATTTGACAAAAGTGCAAAGGAGTCGGTCGTTAGTCAGAAAATTGAAACTAGATGCTCTTTCCATAACCTAAGTAGGTGTCTGTGAAGAAGAGCGAGCAAATAACTCCACAGATACTCCTTTTAATCAAGTTTTACAAAATCCTAGGTACAGACGCCTGCTCATCCAGTCTTACCATTCTGTCAAATTTTCCCAATCCATAACCATACTAATATTATAAATGCGAAAGTAACTCTGTCTGTTACACTTTCACGATGAATGGCAGGAACCGATTTTAATTAAATTTGGTATGAATATAGTATGAACCCTGGGGAAGGACATAGGCCACTTTTTAATCTGCAACTTTGACTGCATCGCAATAACCGACATTCACGCGGACCAAGTCGCGGGCAAAAGCTAGTTGAATATAAACCTTATTGTTTTGTATTAAAGTTCCTGGCCTCTGTACATTATATTTTTTGTTTCTAGTTGTATCAAATAAAGGTGTCAGTTTAAATCTTTTTTTTTTAATTTATTTTCAGCACCTTGTCATTTCTTGTAAATAGATCACGTTATTTAAAGAAGTAGAGTTTTAAAAACGAGACTACCTACTATTGTTTTATTTCTTATTTTTGTAACATAGCCAACTGAATTTATTTTGACATTGGCATTTACAACGGGCTACGATTTCTGTAACTGACTCACCTATCTTTGAGTGAACCTGACATTTCATTGGTATAATTTAGTCTCTTTTTACAGTTGTGTCACGCTACGCACAAACCACGTTAAAAGTTCTCCCATAATTCAAATTTATTGTAATTTTGATCTTGGGGTTTTAACGCTGATAAATTTTAAATCTATAATCTGTCTGATGTGTAACACATTCGAACTATTTTATTAATTTTTCATTATTAATATCGTTAGAGAGATTGTGGCTTTTGGCAGAACTAAAATTAATTATCGAAGGAAAATGTAAAAAAAAATCTTTTATATTTTCTTTTGATGTCATTCACGTCTATTTTGTTGATCACAGACAAAACTAAACTTAAAATACTGTACTAATTACGTTATTTAATAAAACTGTCAAATTTTCCTAATTGAATATGAACCTTATTCATTTGTAATAAAGTTGAAAAACTATCAAATAAATTTCACAGATTGGGGTAGCTTGACGTGCTGGCCTCTGTACAATATTCACACGAATAATAAAAAACAGAAACCTATAATTATTAAACTTACTATACTTTAGTGTACTTTGAAACAGAGTACCTACTTAACGACATAAAAACAACTTTTTTACACTTACCGATATGTTACTGAACAGTGTTCCATACATCAGGATAAAAGCTCTGGGATGCTGCTCAATGACGTCATTAGGAGACTTGACAGCCCAGAATACGACAGCCGCTGTCATTACAAACATCGACCATATTGGCTTGGCCGCTTGTAGAATAGGGTATCTTTTTCCGGTACGATCTTTATAAGATCTGGAAAAAATAAACACAGTTTATGCTCCATCGTCTTCAGGGACCCTAGTACTAAGACTGCCTGTCCGTCCGTCCGTCTATGTGTCACGATGCTGTATCTTTTGAACTGTGATAGATACAATTCAAATTTACGGTATATGTATTGCTATCGCCGCTATAACAATCAAATATTTTTTTCTTTTAATTTTTTTTGTCTCCTTTCAAATTTCAACGCGTGTGTTTCTAAAATGATGAACCGGATCCGAAGAAAAAGTTTCTACCACTATGTCAAGTCCACTATGTCTAAAATATAAAGCTGTCATTTATAATACTCACAAATAAACATTATACACTGCAACAGGGTAAGTAGTAATGATACCCATGCTGTGGATGATCACTTCTAAGACTTGCATGAAAGTGACATCACGGGCCACGTAGTACTTATAGTACCCTGGGCCGTACGCCCCGGCAACCAGGAAGAGAACGGAACTCACCTAGAATTAGAAAGCAGTAGATATATTATTTTCTATTGTAGCTACGGGCGGTAGATTTATTTATAGTACTTTATTTGCACAAAACGGCACAGCATGCAAACTTCGAAGACAAAAAAATCGAAAACTTTTGTGCGTCATCTTCGGCGGAGACACCATGCCTGTTGCGAATCTTTGGAACTAGCAAATCTTCGTACAGGAGATGTAGATTGGTATAACAGTATCCACCGTAGCAGCCACCGCAACAACCTTCGCAAGGTCCGCTCATTTTGAGTCATCATCATCGTCATTTCAACTTTGATCGCCATGCTAGGCCGATGCATGTTGGCGATCGCAGTAGGTGATAAGGTATTCAGAAGGACGCTGCTGCCCATCCTCTGCTCAATATCCCCCTATTGCCTTCTACAACACCCACGGTTAGAAATGGGGACATTTGAGCAAGTCTGAATAATTTTTGCCATCCAATGCAAAGAAACCGCAATCCCACCTAATTTTACGTGCTTACTGCTGCCTATAGGCACTGGATGGTCTTCAAACTCTTGGGCAAAGGCCTTTCCCCGTTCCTTGCCCTTCTCTTGATATCTTAGTAGGCCATCCAAAAAGACGTCTAGGAAAATATTGTGAGTAAAAGTGAACTGCAAGGTTTGGTCACAGTATGAGCACACCTACGACACTCCATATAATCGAAACGATATAATTACCTACACTACTACCACAATTACAGACTGTACAAATACGTGCGTGTGTGTGCGTGTCTACGCGCCGCTCGAATTAAAAGCCGATCCCAGAGCAGTCGTTTGACGCGGGAAGAGGTGAGGAACAGTGTTTCGGAGGGAGGAGGAGTGTGTCCCTACTGTACGGTACTACTAATATTTATACTGTGGTATACGTACGCGTGGAACGTGCTCTCTGAACTGCTTTTAGTTCAAGCAGCGCGTAGACACGCACACACACACGCACATATTTGTACAGTCTGTTATTTTGGTAGTAGTGTAGGCAATTATATCGTTTCGATTATAAGTAGTATCGTAGGTGTGGTTCGGTTTGAACAGTGTGGGTGCCGGTTTAAATACAGGCACATGGGACATTTGGACTTTGTTTCTGTGATGACAACGCATCTGCAAGACCTCTGAGATGGTGTATAGGTCGCAGTGTCCACTAAACATCAGGTCTTTTCCAAACCATATCGGGGTCGGCTTCCAGTCTACCTGGATGCAGCTCAGTACTAGTACATGGAGCAACTGCCTATCTGATCTCTACAACCCAGTTATTAGGTAACACGATGTCTCATGGTAACACTGGTTGTCAGTGTTTGGCTTCTGACTGCCAATACCGACTGCCAAAGATCTACGAATGACAGCCGGGACCAACGGCTTTACGTGCTCTCTGGGGCATGGAGGGGTGTTGCTATGAAAAGAATGATTACCTATCCACAGACCGACCGCGGCAAACGCAGCTTAATCACGACTGATCAAACTATGCTTTTACATAGATCTCCGCGAGACACAATAGCCTTTTAATAGGGTATTTTACTCTATATGAGAAAAAATCTATAAATATATTATTGAGATAGTTTAGGCAAAAAGCAGTCCGAAAATGTTAGTTTTAGTTCTTCAAATAACAAAAAAAAATTAAATTAAATTCAAAGTTTTCAGTTTTTTTAATCTGTCTTATAACACCTTGAAATAGTAGCCATATTATTACGTCGTACGGCTGCGTAAACAAAAAAACTGTTAACTGTCAGTCAAGCAATTGGCACGTATAAGCTTTGTACTTTTATTATTTTCGTGACCAACGTATTTTTTTAATTATTACACCCATTACAAAATATGATTATAATTATATACAATAATCATACAAAATATCAGCGCAATTAACTACACAGCAAACTGTCGTCATTTCCACAGAGCAATATAGCTTCCACTACGAGGCGTATTCGTCAAACTATGCGCGAAATTTGAAAAAGTAAAATTTTGATGCGTTTTTATGGCACTTATCGGTTGAATAAAAAAAATTGTGATTTTTTTGGTGGCAATTATCATTACAGAATTTAATTGACCACTTGTCAAAAATTGGTGTAATACCCTATTGTGTCTGTAATTACGGCATACGAGGGGTTAATGCTCATTCGCAGATACTCTGTGGTCTGAAGTGGGAAAGTTATAGGCTGAATATGCAAATTACTAAAACAAATATTATCTGTTTTTGCAAAAAACTTTTTCAAGTTAAAAGTGAATGCTTTGATCATTATGTAAAGAAACCGCTCTGAAAAATGCTCTCAATAAACTTACATTTTCTAAAATAATGTACTCACCCACATACTGAAATCGTAGCTCCACGGTAGGTATAAAGTCCCTGTGTTATACTTCTCACAGTGGCTCACATAGAAATTCACCACTATACTTATAACTATGAGAAGTCCCCTGAAAAAATCATTGTCATTTCAGTCAAAAGTACAAGATTAGTATAGACGGGCATTCTTCATCTTGTCAGCCTATAAACGCCCAATGCTGGGCACAGATCTCCCCCAAGGGGGTTTCAGCCGTAATCACCATGCTTGGCCGATGCATATTGGCGATCGCAGTAGCTGTTATGGTAGTCAGCAGGACGTTGCTGCCCATCCTCTGGTCAATATCCCTCTGTCGCCCTTTACGACATCCATGGGTAGAAATGGGTGGTGCTATTTGTAGCCGGATGCCCCCAAAATTTTACGACATACTTTTTTGAAGGTAAAAACAATTGACAATATTAATATCGCGACGCATTTGGTGGAATCCACATGCCCTGGAAGCCTGGCAAAGAATTACCATTGCCACGCAACGTGACAATGCTGTCGGCTTTTTGGGCACTTGATCCATTGACAGCGATGCAAATGAATGTTTTGGTGCCCTATTTTCAACTTACTTTTGCCTTTTTTCAAACGACTTAAAAAAAAGGGAACTTCTTTTTTTATTTTTAGAATAAGCCGATTTTGGTGATTCTTTTTTTTAATGAATAGTGTTTTACCTAAGAGTTGGTACCAAATAAATTTCATGAAAATGAATAGAAAAAAAAGTAAAAAGTAAGTAAAATGAGTAAAATATTTAAATTTATATGAATTCTTCATATAAATTAAAATATTTTTTTAGTATAGTAAATGTTGGAGAAAAAACATGCATTCTAAAAAAATGTTCATAAAACAGAAATTACCTAAAACAAGACACAGAGAACACGGGGTCCCTTCCGAAGACAGAAGTAAGAGCGTACGGAATAAGAAACACGATGTATGAGTCAAGACCATGGTCGAACAGCTCTCCTAAAGGTCCAGAGACACCGATGCGACGAGCCTGCTTGCCATCCACACCATCTGAAAATAATCCTCTTTCTTAAAAATTTGCTATATCATAACGGTTGACCGGAAGGGAATGCATTTATTCCCGTTGTCACCGTAATTTTGTCCCCGTCAAGGGGACAACGACACGTCATAAAATTTCATTTTCGTTGGTCCCCTTACGTCCGTTCCGGTAACGGGTATAGTTAAGATTTCACGTTATCGCTCGGCTTGCCCGAAACTAAAATGAAAGATATTAGGTGTATGATAGATTTTAACATTTTAGGTTATGTATTTTTTTATTTTATTGTTAGGAATTTGTATAGGAATAACAAATTTAACTACGGACTACGGGAAGTAATTTTAATTATTTTATTCAATTCCCTTTGTCCCCTTTAACGGGGACACGGCCGACGGGGCCAACGGGAATACACGAAGGAATGGAAGAAAAGAACGAGTTGCGCCGACCTCAAGTGAAACAGGACAAGGGCGGTAAGATCATGATGATGACCCTGATGATTTGCAGTGATATTCTGTAAAAATATGCCTCGGTGAATTGTGATGAGGTTAACTTGAAGTTGGCTGTCCATCAATAGCATCCTGGGATAACAGATTACGTCAAGTTCACCAAACATCACCGACAAATTTATTGTCAGAATAGGCAGGTTCCCATGGTTATCACGTACCTAAATTATAAGCAAGAAATATCAATATGCCGCAGTACGAAAATACCCAGTTTGGTATTTCGCTCTCATAGTCCTTTAGTCCTGGGCGGCCCCCGGTGGCATAGAAGTCGTAATCAAGCGCAGTCAAGGTCAACACGGCTACTACCATGCATAGAAACCCGGCGAAGGTTATCGTATTCGGGGCTATTGACCTTGGTATGACCTGAAAAGGAAATAAAATTGAAATTACTAGGCGGTCTATCCCGGAACAATTTTTCTCGGTGAAAGTTGGTGATGTGACCTTGAAATGAACTATCATTCATCATTTTCATGAACTTTAGTGGATGGTTTCCTGACTTGAAAATCGAATCCAAGGTCCAGCATGTAATTTTACACATTCAATTTTAAACTCCCGCTGTTGAAACATTTTATTAATATTTTATACTCACTTTGACAATATTGTTCCATGTCGGATGCATCACATATTGACTGAGTGGACTAGTGTCTATGGCACTGTACTGAAAAATAAAATATGAAAACATAAAACCCTTGTACTCATTAGGAGATACGTCTAGAGACATGTCTCGAAACTTGTCTCCAGACCTCTTCCGACCGAATCTCATTGAGACTAGCTAAGCCTCATGTAACCCTCATGTAGAAATGGGGTGGTGCTTATTCGCGGCCAGAACGACACTGCGGCACTAGCTAAGGACGCAGGATGTATTCTTGTGCGAGACGTAGCGTACAAGAGATGGCCGTAGTTTTGGTAACTATCACTAAGAAGGCTAAAGCAGTATTTGGTGAGTGTAGGACCCTCCGCTAGTGAGAATGGTGACGGTCTGTCTGCATGTGGGGTGGCTTAGGTACTGACTAGGTATCACCGCTTAAAGTAGAGTTATGGTTCCAAAAAAGCTTAACCAAGTAAAGTATTATAATATGAGTAGTACTTGTGGGAACAGCATAAAAACTGAACATATTCATCGGCCGGTTCACAAGTTATGGCCGCTCAAAGACTTGTTATGGTTATCAAAAATTTACGATGAACGATGATTAATTCCTAGCGATTGTTACCAAAAGTACAGGTATTTCTTATACTCGTAGTATAGTGTATGCGTAAACATAAGTGCACTCAATCTCAATCCGTCAAGACCCGGATTAGATCAGGCGCAGAGCCAATAGCTTTACATTATTTCCGATGCACGGGGATTTCACACCACCAACTTTCAAATTCCAGGCCGTTCCTGTGAAATTTCTGATGAAAACCCCTACAACACTTTGACAGACCTTGGAATCAGCCTAGACCCCTTGTTCAGTGGTCACACTTGCGAATAAGAGACCAGGTTAACAGTTCTAAGAGACTAGCTGATGCCCGCGGCCCGCTTGACAAATTAAATAGTAAAACCTTCCTCTTGAATCACTCTATCTATTTAAAAAAACGCGCATCTAAATCCGTTGCGTAGTTTTAAAGATCTAAGCATACATAGGGACAGACAGACGCGGCAGGGGACTCTGTTTTATATTATATAGTGACGAATAAAATAAATCATATAAAAAAGCATTGCCCTCCTTCTGGGGCAGTCAGATAAAGTTAAAAAGGCTTACCTTATATTTATTAAATCCTCTCAAATGCTCTTTCTTTAGATACTTATAACTAAACATTTTGAGCGCAGTCACCAGCAATGTGTTTCTGAGAACATTACAAACACAAGTACGAAATGAGTGAAGGTCAAACTGTGAATGATAATGATTTGGTAATTAACAATGAACCATGAATATTTAAAATCCCGGTCAAGTGTGAGCCGATCTTGCACATGAAGAGTTCCGTACCACCATACCATTTTTATGATCGAGCAAAAATGGCCGAAGAAAACAGGTATCTTGTATGGTCGGGTATATATATATTTTTTTTAATTATAAAATTATTTTTATTTTTATTATTTGTTGTTATAACGGCCATAACCCGTTGGGTGGCCAGGCTAAAATAGCACCCACCCATTTCATTCCGAGGCGAGGGTGTCGTAGAAGCCACCAAGGGAAAATCCGGAAGTCGGGCAGCAGCAGCTTCTGTGTACTCAATGTATGGCATATGGCAAATGGCGTATGGCAAAATCCTCCCCTTGGGAGAAGCCTTGGCTGATGATTATGATGATAACGGCCATAGAAGGTATAATACCACTCTGTGATTTCTAAAACATACAACCTTTTGAGCAAGAGCAATAGGGTTTTAGACCCCTTAGGTATGGTACCCTAAAAAACTAAACATACGGTTTAATTGTATTAAAATTAAATTTAACTTCGTGAGAACCGTAGATTTGTCCTAAATGTCCCATTGAAAGACGACGGGTGACGTAAATTAGTCAATATTTTATTAGAGATGCGGATGTCTTTTTCAGCTGACTGGTTGGTAATCTTAGCAAGACGGTTCTAAAAATGCAGGTTTGCCTGTAATTGGCGACTGTAAAAGTCTGTGACTGATTATGTGTTGTTCCTAGGATCGAATGTAAACAAAAGCCGACAAATATTAATGATTCAAAATGTTTCTACAACATTAGTTACGCCGATGATATGGTGTTGTTGGTTTTCTCCGTCAGTGCACTCAGAAAATTGGTTGAGATCTGTAAGAACTACGATGCTAACCACGGGCTACTATACAAGGTGTAACGTCAAATACGCAAACCCTGAAAATAGTTTGATTAGAATAACGAGCAGAATCAATTGAACCACTTTTTAATATAGGGCACATTTTTCAAAAAATCTTCATTATACATGTTACCCTGTCTATTTATTAACAAGTCAAGCCATCACGTGCGCAAACCTGCCAAAATAGGTAAACAAACACAAATGGTTGTCGTCCAATTTAAATTTTCTCATATGCGTGATAATAATAGTTCTTAATTCAATGCAAATACGAGTCTTGGTAAAACTAAAACAGCACATAAAACCTTCAAATTTTTCTTTATGATTTTTTTTCTTTCAGAATTAGGTTAATTGAATTAAAAATCATTTGGGGTGTTTGAGATTTCGCGTGTTTAACGTTACACCTTGTATAGGTATAATGTGAAAAAGTCGGAACTCATGATTTTTAGGGCTGTTGGCAAGAAGTGTCCAGAAAATCTCCCGCCTATTAAAATTAGTGACGCCCCGATTCGTCGGGTCAGGCCACGCCAGTTCAAATACCTAGGATATTTCATTGCGGAGGATCTTAAGGATGATGAGGATGTTGAGCGAGAGCGCGAATATGTTGGCCCGTAGGTTCGCTCGATGTACAGATGCAGTCAAAATTACACTATTTAAAGCATACTGCACATCAGGTACTCGAGCGCCCTATGGATCAACTGTACTAAACGTGCCGCCAAATGCGTTGCGTGTTCAATACAATAACGCTCTCAGGGCGCTGTTGTGGCTGCTACGTTTTTTCAGTGCATCTGCAATGTTTGCACACGCCAGAGTAGACAGCTTCTCAGCTGTCATGCGTAAAAAGAATGCATCTCTTCTTGCCAGATTGCGGGGCAGTAGCAACAGCCTCTCTAGAGTTATTGCTGATAGGCATGATGAAAGCCCCATAATGAGGCATCTTATAAAAACCACCTTGTCTGTAGTAGAATATAAGTACTAACATAGTTTTATAAGTTAGACTGTCTACTAACATATATAGTTGTAAGTTTTTCTTGTCTTGTTTGTAATGTCAGTGGACCAATTGTTGTCTTTTAAATAAAGAATATATATATCTTATATATAAAAATCTTCTGTGCGTGTGTATGAAAGTGAACTCCTCCTAAACGGCTGGATCTATTTTGATGAATTTGTAAGTGTGTGTTCCAGTAGATTCAAGAATGGTTTAGATTCACAATTGGACCCGGCAGCTGGCGCTATAGTCGGGTTGCAGGACAACGTCTGCCAGGCCCGCTAGTATATATATAAAAATAAATAAAAACACTGCGTTGCAGAACCTCCCGGCACTTGCTCCAGCCTATGCCGTTGAGCCTGTAGCTTTAAATTTGTCCTTTGCTGCCCCTTCTTCAGACGACTTCGACGCCCTAGCTGAGGCCCACACCACAAGGTTATAAGATTTGTTGCCCAAGCTGGAGGCCTTCAATTTTTTTTTTTTTTAGGTTGACCTGCGAGATACAAATCCGGAGTTTGGTGTTAGCCGGTAAGATCCGGCACTGCCTAAACTGGCTCATTTGTGAGGCAGCCTGGGCGACTATGACGATTTGCTACTATTACCGAATATAATATCAGCAGTTCTATACTGTAAAAATCTCCTTCGGTGAATTTCGTCGAATTTGGGAGTTTGGACGAATTTGGGAGTTTGGACGGTAGATGGAGCAGACACGCTTTAGAGTGGACACCGCGTTTGGGCAAGCGTAGTGTGGGACGCGTTGCGGCACGATGGATCGACGATTTGAAGAAGGTGGCTGTCAGCCGATGAATGTGTGCTGCCCAAGACCCGGTGGATTAGCGATCTCTGGGGGAGGTCTACGGCAGCGGCGGTCAGCAGTGGATGGTAATAGGCTGATATGATAATGAATTTGGCTAACTCACATCAAAGTCACTCTTGAGGTGCGTTCAGTAGTCATCTCACCTCATTAGTAGATCGACTCCACTCAAGTTCAAAGGTAGGTGAATACTAAAATGATAGCAGATTGGGTGGAAAAAGATAGGCTACGTTGACCACAAGACCAATTAATTGGGGCAACACAAGACTTTCAAGAGTAGTCGCAGTAAAATTCCTTCACAAGAACCACGTTCGGGGAAGGAAGAATTAGACCACCATACATGAAATTACGTTCCGTTTGAAGCAATAGTTGTGACTTAACAAATTGTATAAGTTTGTATGTATGGTATTCTCCGAAAGTACTCATCCGATTTCAAAAATTATTTCATGAATAGAAAGCTACGTCATCCCTGAATGCTATAGACTTCATTGCATCATCAAAAAATTAGGGATCCTTGAGAAAATTCACGCGGACGAAGTCACGAGCAAAGTGCTAGTTTTAAATATTGCAACGCAGCTCTAGCAGCTAAAATTGCATGGGGGCGTTTGAGACAAATTCCCTTGACCCTTTAGGGGGGACAGAATCCTCGCCATATTTCTGACGCAAAGTACCGCTGCTGTCTTACGGTTTGAAGGGGTAGGTGCCGGCGTAATTGCAAATGTTTCAAGGTCTCTAGTATTTCTGATGTCTAATATAGGCATCGATGACCACTGGACGTCAGATGGGCCGTAGGCTTGTATCACATCAAATATAACATAAAAAATGGTCTACGCCGACCACAAACAAATTGAAATAGGGACAAGACCAGCGGATCATATGATTAAAATGTTAGAACTAAGATCAATGAATACTTACTTCTAAAAAAAATCCGTCCGCCACAGAAATTGCAACGTATCAAATACAAAATTCAAGCAACAATCACAGGACCACTGTATTCATTTTTACACAGTAGTTTAAAAACAAGAATTACAATTAAAACATGGTCTCCGTTAAGCGCTATAAATACTGATAAGTTTATAAAAATAATTGAACGATACTCGCGTAGCATCCTAATCGCTGAAGGCGTGTGGCACAGATTAGATTATTTACATAATTGTGCAGATACGATGTTTTATCTGCTTAGTATTTTATAGCCAGTGTGTATTGTACCTACTTACGGATGGTTCACACCAAAGAGGATTTTATCTTTCGTTCAGTGGATCGTCTTTACGAATGTTAAAGTGATATGAGAAAAATAAATGAATTAGATGTATCCACAGATATCGATTGACATAGATAACGCAAGTATCACGATCTGTATGAAAACCAGGCGTGCCATTTTTTGGACGTCAAAATGTAATACGAATGTTTTGTTTTTCCTTATTATTCTTTATTTCCATATTAGCAAGTATAAAAAAAAAAGGTATTACTGAGGGTATTAGATTAAAGATAATTGTTTTTTCACGTTGTTGTTCACAAAATGACTTACCGATGGAAGGAAACGTTTACTTTTTTTTTTTTACTTACGATTTTTTACTGTAAGTTAGGCACGAAAATAGGCACGCGAACTAGTTGCTCTTGCGTTATCTAGGTCTATTTATATCTGTGGATGTATCATTATAGATTGTGCTCAAGTAGTTCAGGGGTGTGATTCTGTAGGACCTCATTCTAAACTTCGAATTCACAGCGGGTGTGTTGTGTGATTGGCATTCTAAAAACTCGGTTGATAATTCGAATTTATACTAGCGCCACCCTTGCGAGCGTGTCAGCGAGTTGAACTAAATTGACAGGGAGACTTTGACGGATAAAGTATGAGATAACGTAAGAAGTGGCATTCTGTCAGGTAATTTCCCCGTCACTTCGACGCTCACTTCGCACTCGAACCCGATTCAAAATGTCAAATATATCAAGGTCATTTTGAACCTTATGCGCAGTGAGAGTGAATAACGATGTGAGATGCGAGTTGTTGTTTGAATTTTACAGAATCGACCTACAGTTTTCTTTTTCAAGTTGACCATAATATTACCATGTTATTTTATCCTTTTATTTTTTTTTCATTAGCTGCAGATACCAGAACATTACGTCACTGTTTTTAATAAATAAATAAATGATGACCAAACAGGGACAGGGGTCTGGTATGCAGCGTTTCGTATCACTAACTTGTGGCAAGATAAGCCTGATAGACTATCTTTATACAAGTAGGACAATTCGATAACAGCTTTTTAGTTAATCTAATCCATTTTTAAGTAATCGGTATTTTTTTGTGTAAGTAATTTATTTTGTGTATTTAAAAAGAATAGCACATACTATCATGGACGGTTTTTCTTTTTAATAGTGGCAGACGGTCAGCCATTTTTACTTTATTTAAAGAAGAAAACTGTGTCTTCTCTGCTTTTAATGTTTTACTCTTTGGTGTCTGAACTTTGACTTCTGCTCCTGATAAAATCTGTGACATTCCAATGACAGAATAGCTGTCACCAGTGTACAATGGATTTTATTTTAACTTAGGGACGAAATAGAAAACTTCTCCAGTATCTTTTCTAAATCCATAGATACTAATAATTATTATAAATGCAAAACTGAGTTTGTTTATTACTCTTTAGCGGCTAAACTGCTGAACTTAGTGTAATTTAAGCTTGAACCCTTTGATATACGCTAGGCTACTTTTCAATTCGCGACTTTGTCTGCATCCGAGATAATCGACATTTACGCGAACGAAAGTTTTCATTACCAAGATCTACGACTGGCGAACGAATTGAAAATCGCAGCATGTTAATTCAAAATTAGTAGGTACTTATAGGTATATTTATTGCATTTTGTTAGAACTAAATACAAAATTTTAAAATAGAAATAATAATATTATTTTACAATTCAATCAAATTCAAATACAATCGACGACACGATTGGCGCAGTGGTTGAGCGATCGACTGCTGCGCTGTGTGTCGCGGGTTCGATTCCCGCACGGAACAAATATTTGTATAGCCTACAGATAGTTGTTCCGGGTCTGGCTGTTTGTGTATGTGAGTTTAAATGTTTGTAAACGCATCCACGACACAGGAGTAATTCCTAGTGTGGGGCAACGTTTTTTAAAATAAACAAAGCAATATTATTGTACAATTCCAAGAAAAAGGAAGGAGAGGGGGTATAGGTACTATTTCTATTTTTTTTATCTAGCTTATATGCTGTATGGAGGGGAGAGACTTAAGGAGAACTATCTCTGTATTATATACAAAAATTAATGTGAAGGTGGCGCCACAATCGCGACCGGGTAATTTTTTTTTAACTCTGCATATTTCAATCCGTCAACAACATTCGAATACCCTGTGCCTACACTAGCGCCATTTTGGCAGGTTTTGGAACTGTTATTTACTGCTTAATGCTGGACACTTTTTCAACATACTCCCCATATGAGATAATTCTCCTAATTTCTACATCTGCTTCTATCCTCCATATTATGCTATTCCACTGCTAGGCAAAGGCTTCCACCAAGTCCTTCCAGGTTTTTTTCTTGCGCCATCTCGAATTAACCCTGCTGGTACGCGTCGTCATCTCGCCAAGCATAATTGGGTTCATCATCATCGGCCTGAAGATGTCCACTGTTGAACAAAGGCCTCCCCTATTAATGGGGGGCGTTGCCATAATCCCCACGCTTGGCAGGCGTCTTGGGAATCACAGTGAGGTTGTTAAGTCCACGGAAGCCGCTGCTGCCCGACTTCCGGATTTTCCCTCAGTCGCCTTCGACGACACCCTCGGAATGAAATGGGGGGGTGCTATTCTAGCCCGGATACCCCACGGGCACACGGGCATAACTGGGTGTTTGACACCATTAACCAATCAATCCAAAATACAACTTATCTTAAAATACACTTTATTTTAGCCCGGAAAACCCGATTAATTTTCAATTAACTGTAAAATTCGAATTTAAGTTGCTTTGAAATCAATTAATGGTTAGTCAATTGAGTTGGTAAATAAGTGACGTCTCAGGCCGCTATTGTCATAGAACATCTATGGAGGAATCTCGTTTTGACAGCTCATGAAAAGTATGTCAATTGATTGGTGGTGTCAAGTACCCAATTGTTATATTTTCTTTTTATTAATACCTTCATGGTTTTACAGCGTTTTACCATAGAGGTTTAATTCTAACGTTAATAACTTTTTTAAAGATGTGAAAGATCAAAAATCCATGAACGCTTTTAAAAAATATATAAAGAGGTGGGTTTTTTTAGAATAAAAACCTGTAAACTATCTTCGAGCACTGTATCTACCTAACCTATTTTTATTTGTGTAGCCGTTGCATCGCCAAATGTAAAGAAATTAGATATAAGTTTCTCATAAAAGTGAATGTTATTCTTTTTGAGAAATAAAGTTCTTAAACTTAAAAAAAAAGATATTCTTGGTTCGCAAATTCTTCTTTTTTCACACATTGCTATAGTAGAGTAGGTAGAGGCCGTAAAAGTATTTAATTCAAGTCAATTTTCTATTCTTGGGCCAAAGAATTCGCATTGCAACTGCCAGCCTGTTGAGCACGTGTACCGTCGACAGCTTGTTGGACGAGTGTTTTGATGCCCTGAGAGTCCCTCTCTTTATACCATGTATTTTTAGTTTTGTATATATTTGATTCTGACTATGATGTTGTTGACCCAATGGGTCCCTCTACATGGCAAGCGACATTGCGCAGGCCCAGGCGGAGATGGCGGGATGATCTGAACTCCTTCGACAAAGACTGGCCCCAAAATAGCCCTTAATACAGAGAGTTGGAAGGAGAGTGGAGAGGCCTTTGCCCTGCAGTGGGAAAATTCAGACTGAAGTAATAATAATAATAATGTTATAAATAATAAATGTAGCCGATTTACCAATTACAAAAATGATTATCAATAGCACTTTAAACGACAATCAATAGTACCTAAATAAACACGATGTTGTGTAACGGGTATATTCAATTTGAAAATCGATTGAATTTACGTATTGCTTAGATAGAAGACTTTATTCATATCAATAATAGATACACAATTTTTTTTTCCAAAATTGTAAGTTTGAAAACAAAGATTGATAAATTTATTAATTCATAACTTTACATGAGCATATTCAACATCTACTGATACCATATACTCTCCCAACTGAATTTCAGTCACGGAGGCCAACATAATGAAGACTAGTTAAGCACTCAGGATATAAGATGGGTAGTGCACAAGTGCACAGGTGCACTCTCTCTTCCCTCACTCTCTTATTCTAATGGGACGGCAATCCGACATGACCGAGTTACGTTAAGCCGTGTACGCACGTACCATCTGGCCATGATTCTTTGTTGCCTTGCATGGTTCGCACGTGAGTACCACTAACGAACATCTAAGACTCTGTTCGTCAAACATGTTTGCGGCGATCCCATTAGTATGTTCTGTATGGAAGGTTTAATAAATGTTACGAAACAAAACTGTTCGCATAGAACTACTTCACAATCGACCACTTCCAACGGCGGCGGCGGCGGCGCCGCCATGGCTCTTAAGATAGAGTTCACGACTGTTGTGCACGAACTCGATTCGAACTATGTTCGCGTTCGTGTTCGCCGTCCAAAGTAATTCCATGTAATTCCAAATGGAAAACCACTATCACTCAGCAGTCGCGCTCGGGACCATGCGACCGACGCACAACGGGACAGTCGAAAAACATCTACTAGGGACACATAGAGCAGTTAGATATACCTCTGCGTTCAGCAAACAGTCATAATAATTCATGTCGCAGCTCAGCTCACATTCGACAAATTAACAGATGTCTATTTTTACGTGTCATATATCATAGTGGCGAGAATTAATGCCAGCTACATTGCACCAATGCATCAATTAACGGTACTGCAAAATGAGTGGGCTAATTTTTATTAACATGCCTCGTCTGGCTGATTAAATTGGCAGACATGTTCGCGCCTCGAATGCAGAATTTGAATATGGAATGGTTTTAAATACGTTATTGCCATAGACTACATTATGTTTTTTGAATTTGGACTTTGCTTTGAGTATTAGTAGTTTCTTTTTATTTGTTTGTATCTGTTGAGATTTTAGGTTTGAAAACTTGCCAAGTGCATAATTCATGCATATTTAAATGTAATTGCATAATACATTAGCAAGGCACCTATTAAACTGTCTTCTTTTATTTCCTTAGAACTTGGTACCTGTCTATTTTTTCATCTTAATTTTCTTATTGGCGAAGATGCTGCACATTTCTTGTACCAAACTAGGTCCCTTTATTAACATAATGTTTTTAGAGGCATTGATAATGTATTCATGTTGACGTGATGCAAATTTTTACTAAACTACGATAAAGCCAAAAGGAGATCGCTCCTTTTGGCTATGATTAAGGCAGGCACTTTATGTAAGTAAGTACTAAGTTTGTGTACAGCATGTTCGGTTGCAAGTAAAATGGAAAGATGTATAAACTACTAGGATTTAATAAAGAGTTAAGAGTTTGTTCTGCATCTGCACCTGCAGCTAGTAATGTAGAACGCATGCAGGTCCAATTAGCACGATTTAATAATGCGACTGCCAGAATTCGATACCAGACCGCTTGGCTGATGTTACTGCTTGTTCATAGTTATTGTTTAAAACCTTGTTATGGATACCAGTAACGAAGGAGACTTTATTGTAATGACCTTAATTCAGAATCTAATCATAACTTGTTGATTCCAGGAGCTCTGAAATGGGATACAAGCTTCATTATCATTAAAATTTTGCAACCAATTTTGGAAATAGCCATCCTTAAAATGTAGGTAAAGCACGGTTATCGACTATGTAAAATGAATCAAAGACGGTTGCTCTTCCGACTTCCCTAAAAAAAATATTGAGGCAGCTTTGTATATTATCTTCAAAGTACGCAAGAGAATAAAGTTGAGAAAGTCAGTTATTTAATGAGCCATTTGTGTACCCGAATGAAAAATGTACGGCAACATGTTTTATATCATTCCGTCTACTTTTACCACCGACTTCCAAAACAGACAGGATACACCCTTAATTATACGAAAAGACACCCATCCCCATCCAAAATTACTCGTAATTTGGTCCGAAATAGTGGCACGCGCGCAACCCAGACATTATCGCCGAGTTTCGGATTTCAAATTACGCGCCGGTATCGGGTGGCGCCCTCCGCGTAGCTATGGCAACGCACAGGTGTTCTATCGATCTCCTGCCGATTCGTACTCGCCTGGTACTTTGGTAAAAAAGTATTGACGATTTTACCTTATTTTTGGGCAAAATCTTTGAAATTAAAACTTTTTTCTTTATGAAGTTCGAAACAACATTCCTTTTTGTGACTTTAATACGTAATCGTTGTTAATGTAAGCATTTTTGCGTACATTGACTTTTACTTCTGAATTTTTTCGGTCTTGTGATGATCGTATACAGCAATGGATATTATGCGCCAGTATACTACATAATATAATTCCTATTTACTACTTTTATTTCTGCGTCGCCTCGGACTTTATACTTACTATCGATAAAGAAGCAAAACATACTGATAATTTTTGACATTTCATTTTTATAAGGCCTATTTGCGCCAAAAAATGTAACTGCGAGTGAGAACATGAAGTTAGAGTACGAAATGTCATACAAATAAGCTCGTGTTAGCAATAAACTCAGAGTTAAAAGGTAATCCGGCTTGCGCAAGCGGGCCTAAGGAATGCATCATATCAGCGCCAATCACCAAACCAAGTCATGATTCCCAATACAAATTGATAGTGGATTTACTAAGGAAAAATGCATAAACAACGCAGTTACAAACGCATCCAACACTAGCATGCTCAGTAAATTCAACTAAACTAGCTTAACATTAGTTTAAATTAAAACGGTAAAGGCCGTTTCCATTTGCATCGCACGTGATCGTCTGTTACAGCGTCTAGTCGCCTCATCAAGCTGGACTGAGCGATTAATTTGGGCAACATTGTAGTCTAATGTATGAGAGGTAGCGGATTAAGAACGAAACAGGTCTAAATGTACTTTTCGTTGACTATCTTGGTTGATATCAAGGAGGTAGGATGTGATTGGGGTAGTTTTCTGAATGATTCTCAAGTTTTTGAAGACATAGGTTATGGATGCCTTTGTCTAAAGAAACGTAAACAAGAGATGCGTTTATCCAAGCACTAGTCAGCTATAGGCTGACTTGATGGTAAATATTCACATCAGATTACCAGAGCACCAAAATACTACTACGCCAGTACCGGAGTTCCTTTGTAGATGGTTTGTTAAAAAGAGGTTTGAAAGAGATTTCTATTATCAGTGGAAATTCAGACAGTTAGGATGACAAGCTAACCATTAGTCACCACTATATCCACATTATGACTCCATCTTCTACTTAGAAGTTAGAACAATAAATCAATTACCCCTTGTCCACATATTACTTGTGGCATACGCCAGCCATTAGCGCGTCGGGCCGGATGGTCTGAGTCTCACACCTATTTACGCTTCCTCTTGCGTTCTGTACTCCTGGTACTCCAGTTATATTTACGCGATATATAACGGTTCCTCATTTTGGTGATGACGAATATTGGCGTCATCAGATGATAAGGCTGCACAATGGTCTAGATCTCTAGGGTAGGATTTATGGGAACTTCATTGCAATTGAAATTATTTAGGTTCTTTGATCATGTGGATGCTGCGTGATCTGTTTAGTCACCAGCATTGTCAAACGACACAAAATGATTGGATGACCACACAATTGCCCTCATAAAAAGAGACTGCAATCAAAATTAATTATATTCAATCGTTTCTTTCCAAATCACAGTACGTAAGTAACAAATTTATGCCATCCTGTTCACCGAGAACACCTAACCCAGGTTTTCAAGTGATTTCATTATTTACTATCAGCTGGTTTACTAACAGGGTTCCCACTATATTTCCTTCAATAGCATTCTATTCTCAAATTATTGTTCAGAGACAAAATCGACTTGACAATGTCACGCAAATTACCAGATCAGTCCGCCACACACTGCGCGTGCGACTGTCATAAAATTGTCGCTTAATAAATTAACTTTTAGCCACGCGGTGCATCTCGTCGCTCATTGCAGCACTAATTGATATTAAACGCAGCCCTGATGCTGTCATCGCATCATATCTATAACTAGGTATATATTTTATGTTACCCTAGTTCTATTGATTACGTTTTATACGTATTTTTTCAGAAATAATACAACTGAAGGCCAATGATTCGTTCAAACGTGCCTTTTAATGGTCTAACGATATAAATGAGTTGACTTTGACTTTAATTAATTAAAAACAACTAATTAAAAACAATCAAAATCTAGTTGCATTTTTGACACTGATACAAAGTATAACAAACGTTCCTGAAAGTTACTAGAATTATCCCCTGGTCTCATTTCGGGACTCGCTAAATATAAAATCCAATACACCAAACTTGTTTATCCAGACATAGAATAAACATATTCCTAAATTAGTGAATTACGTTTATACAGTAGACCCGTAACGTATCAGAAAAAGTTAACAGGCTATTTATTGATGGTAATGAGAAGTGTTGAACAATAAACGCTAGCTAATTAAAATCAATAAAGAATATATTAGTAGTTGGCGTATGCACCGAGCTTGTATTGTGTCTAACTACTAAAAATATCGGTATTAACACATAACATTTAGCACTAGAGTCTAGGGTTGGCACAAAACATAAAAATATATTTTCATGAACGCTGATTAAACTTTTCTAATTATAGATTGCAAAAAGTTTAAAAAATATTAAACTATCAAATGTCCAGTCAAAGAGTTACTGTATTCAAGAAATATGATTAAATAATTCTTGGTAGAGGTAACGAAAAAAGACAAGGATACGACACATCATGTCACTCTGTTGTTTAATGGGTGTGTTTACATACATATAAACAGCCAGAACCAGAACAACTATCAGAAGGCCATCACGCCTCGACGCTCAGCGCAGCAGCCAGTCCCTCAGACACTGCGTCAACTGTGTCATCAAAACTGTGATTGCAATCAACAGGCTAAGAAGAATTATCATCAATTACTAAACACGAATAAAACATTGAATTTAAACCAAAATCAACACGAAGCTTAGAAAACAAAAGCATTTTAAACTGTTTACAGAAATTCACAATTATACTCTGCCAACCCTAATTAACATTGTCGGGCAATTACTCGTTAAATCAACAAATTAGCCGCCTGCGCACAACACAGCACTCGTCCTTTTGCAGTTGAGCAAGTTATAAACGGAAGCCGATCTGCGGCTAAATGCGAATGTTTGTAAATGTTATAATTTTTAGTTACGCGCATGCTAGCTTAATCACAGCAATAACAGGCTAAGTAGTTGGGGCAAAAATTTTGTTCCTTTTAGCTTTTTCTTGGTATTGAAAAAGTAGGCGAATGCAAGTTTGTTGCAGTATTCAAATTTAGGTTTGTTACAAAATAATTGTGTTAAGTTTTCTTTTTTTTGTTCACGACCCAGTACCTAACTGCGTAACACGATACTCCACCTCTTAACTGCCATGGCTTTTATCTTTTATTGCTAGATTACCAACAAGAATAATGTAACCAGTTTTTTGTAAAAACTTGATTTAAAAGAGCTTGCTCGTTCTTCTCCATAGAGACCTGCCTACGTTTTGGAACGAGCAACTAGCATCAACATTCTGACTAACTGACTGACTCCTTTACAATTCAAAAGTGTCTGTAAATGGTTTAATTGAAATAAATGCTTTGACGTTGAGATTGACTTGGTAAGACTGATTGAGACTGGTGGTCAGCCTTTCTAGCTTCAAACTGCCCATAACGACTTTTAAAAATCGATGAATGATAACTGCTTTCCGAAGTACGAAGGTGTTTCGGTATAAAATAGTCATCCATTCACGGACCAACCCCGGCAAGCTTAACTTAACCATAACCAATCGATCAGGGAGCCAAGTCTGCTATTTTTATATTTTCGTCATTCCAACACGATCCCATTTTCATTTCGCTAAAACTAAAAGTTCGTAATCTGCTAAATTCATAATGGTCGATCATTAGTCGATCGAATTAAAAGCAATGACTGCACAATGGCATTCCAATGGTAGGTCACTGATCAAAAGAACTGTCAAAATTTTAGCAGATTATCGACTAAGTCAGTCATTCATTTGTCATTTTGTTCGAGATTAGGTACCATTCTATATCATTTCTTTCAATGGCGTGTCAGTGGTTGACCATTGGAAAGTCATAATGATGCCATTATATTAGTAGATTACCAAACTTGTCAAAATCAACAATTATTAAAACAAGGATAGACTATTCTGACACTATTGTAATAGCAGACTTGAGCCCTGTATATTATTTATATTTGACTTAGTCACAAGTCATTATAACTGAAATATATAATTGTTTTGCAATTACATTTCCGTATGCAGGTCCTCGTGCATCGTTACATCCAATACGGTATATTTCGAGTCCTGCAGTACTGCTCTGTAAAAATCTGCTCTTTAGGTCTATTCTGTTACAATCTCCCTCGGTGAACACCTAGCTGAAGTGAGCTGTCATCTGTCCCGATGCTAGGGATTTACAAAGCTCTATAATCGAATGACAGCTCACTTCACCGAGGGAGATTGTAACAGAATAGCACTGCAGGTGAACTTAAGTGAAGTGAACGTGAGGTGACCTGTCATTGTCAGGGCTCTGCATATCTTAGCATGATGGGATGGCAGCGCAGCTCTGACAGGTAGTTTTTACAGAATAGACTGGCCGTCGGTATTTAGCTTTCCTTATTGTAACTGCCAAAAAAATCCATATTAATATTATAAATGCGAAAGTAACTCTGTCTGTTACGCTTTCACGATGAAACGGCTGAATCGATTTTGATGAAATTTGGTGTGAAGATAGCTTAAACCCTGAGGAAGGACATAGGCTACTTTTCATTCCGCGATTTTGTCTGCATCCGCGATAACCGACATTCAAGCGAACGAAGTCGCGGGCAAAAGCTATTATTTTATAATTCAAGAAGTAGCAGCAGCAAGCCTGCCACACTATTCCCAAAACACTGCAACTTCTGTAAGCCAGAATCAACAGTAGCGACCACCAGAAAAGCGCTGAAGCAATGCAGCTGCAGTAGCAGTTAGTAGTAGTATTATAAACAAAATGGATGCTTTGCTTCCAAGACATACCTAATCTATATTGATGGTGAGCTCACATGCCCGCAATGTGTGAGGGTCTTCAAAAAGAAGATTTGTTACAAATAAGCCACATGCGAGCTCACGAACGTCAGCTACAGCGGAGCTGAAGCCATCGGCTTGACCGAAATCGGTCGAATCGCATCATCAGAGAGGCCACACTTCAAGTGCAATTATTCTTTAGTCAAAGATAATTGCTAGTCAATGTGGAATACTACCAGTCTCCAGGCTAACTTCAAATTCCTCTTAGTAAATATAGGTACTTTTGGTACAGTACCAAACTATACCTCTAAAAAGTTGAAAGCTACTAAAGAGGTTTTTTATTCCCACCTGGTGTTCAGGTCTGCCTATAGATATCAGCTGTGCCAAAGGTCATGTATGCATTGCCATCACAGAAACAAAGTAGAAATGTCTCATGTGCCTGTATTAACACCAGTATCCGTACTCTTCTAACCAGAACATAGCAACGATGCATTGCAGAAATAATAGGTACGGTCGGTTTTCAGGCAAAAAATTTCATCTTTATCTATATATTTTCTTATCTCGAGCACGTATATACTAGTACAAACGTGCCCAAGATAAAAAAAAATACAATATTGTGACTATAGTAGAAAGATCTATATTATATTTGCCCGCAAACCAAGCCGCAGCTTGTTCGACTGTACCACTTGTGGCACTACTTCCCCTGACGAGTTCTTTCACAAAGACCTTTACTACTTAATAAAAAATTAAATCAAAATCTTTGCCGTCATAGAGGAGTTGTCATAACACTTTATTCGTGTCTACTGGCTGTCCAGTTACCAGTATCCATTACAGTCACGGTTGGAATACTTAGTTTTTGTCTAGTGAGTTTCTAAAACTTTCCTGTATTAAGTTACTTGCTGCTTTCGCAACAATTAAGATTTTTACCCAAATAATGGTGGTTGAAGCAGCGTTGGTAGGCCTTCGACCAGATAGACCGACGACATCGTCAAGGCCGCAGGTAACCGGTGGATGCAAGCAGTTGTGGCGTTCTATGGGGGAGGCTTTTTTCAACCAAATTCAAAAAGAAGGAGGTTCTCAATTCGACTGTATGTTTTTTTTTGTATATTTATTACGCGAGTTCTCCGGCAAATGTAAAGCGATTTTGAAAATTCTTTTGGTAATGGATAGGGTATGCCTCAGGAGTGGTCCCATATAAATTTCATCGAAATTGATTAGGCACTTTTTGTAGAAATTGACAGGAAGCAAAAAAATATACTGTAGCAATTCTACATGGTTTAAGGAATAAAAGGCTATGTAGAACTGTACCTACGTATTGAATTTAATAAGCTCTCACACGATAGATAAAATGTGATGAGTATCAAAAACAATTGTTAGTATAAAAATAAGTACTGACCTAAACGCACTGGGATTAGGCAGAGTTTTCCAGGAGGATTATGATCCACAGCCTGGCCGGCGTACAGGATCGGCCGAAGAGAAGACTGACGCGATCAGCTCGGGGTCACCCAGGCGGTCACAGTAGGAGGACCCGCCCTGGGAACATAGGCACGCGACAGCTCGGCTTAACCCGCTTAACCGACTCTCGGTTGCAGGCTGGTAGACTTGTAGTAGTAGACTGGTAGACTTCAGTAACGTACGCGTATGGGTAATCAGCGTGTTACCCAAGCGACTCCGAGATCTAGACTCCAGCAACGTAAGCGTATGGGTAATCAGCGTGTTCACCAAACGGCTCCGAGATCTAGACTCCAGCAACGTAAGCGTATGGGTAATCAGCGTGTTACCCAAGTGGCTCCGAGATCCAGACTCCAGCAACGTAAGCGTATGGGTAATCAGCGTGTTACCCAAGCGGCTCCGAGATCTAGACTGCCTCTTTGACAGGTTTTGTTTTCTGACCGTTCTTCCGAAATTCGTAAAAAATCCAATTATGAATCTTCTTTCTAGAACGGTCATTGGTTTTCCACAGCGAGGTATTATAATACCGGCCAGACTTAATAATTGTCGAATGCCAATAATAATAATAATTTTTAATATAATATTAGTGCGAATTAGATCTAGAGAAACACACGATAATACAGCGGGTGTTCAGCCGTTTCATATATGACACTAACATACAAGCTTACAAGATCAACAACATAGAGCATTTACGTTAGTAGCCGAAAACTTATTAGAAGAAATGTTGATGGTCGTCAATTTGACGACTGTCACTGACAGACATGTCAAAGCAAAACATTATTTATTTTTCAGGTTTGTAAATATAATCATAAATGATATGAAATGATGATGATACAGGAATACAATTATAACACAGACAAAACCAGCACATAAAACTGTGAGTACATTATATATTACTTATAAGATTCCAAGAATCCATAAAACAAATATTATAAGATGTAAACAATAAGTCGTTACAAATGATTTCATGCTTATTAAAAGTAAATATAGTTTTCGAGTTGAACCGAAATACTATAATACATACCTAGATGATGTTTTAAGTATCTCCAATCTTGTACTCACTGTTTTGACTGTATTGCCCGTTTCTTAATAGATTTGGATGATAAAGAGGTACTAAAAAGCGAAAAATAAAAAGCTTTCTTACAACAAGTTATTTACCACTTTTTAGATTTTGAAAGCGGTTGTCTTTTCAACAGTGGACGTCTCCTGGCTGTTGATGATGATGCATAGTGGATGGCGACTAGTGCAGATTTCTCACTCCATAATTATAACATTAGACAAAATGTATCGTTATTTCAATGCAATAAGCTTCGTTATTTCACGATAAAAAAAGCAAGGTTCACTCACTAAAATACAGTTATTTCAAATAATTTTAATAATATATAGGTAACCTAACTATAGTTATTTGGCCACTTTTTTATCATTTATTAATGGTGTACAGCTTGATTCTCGCTTTTTTTTGGACGGTGTAGCCTTTTGTCATAATCACTATTTCAATTTAGGGTCGATTTTTCAGTCGTCAGACTCTTGACTGAGGAATTAATATGGTACAGAATAAAATATACAATTTAATATTCGTATAGAAAATATGTCATACTGTTATATAAATTTACTCCTCCGATAAAAGTTAAATGAACTTTTAACAGTTAGAGTAAGGTTAGATAGCTAGAATTCAATTGAAATTATGATTAGTCTAGAAATAAATACGTGAACACGTTCTAAAATAGCGGACACCAAATATTTTTAGAAAAATCGGATTATTCGGATTATTGTCATGTCTCTTTCATAGCTTAACTATAAATAAACTACCTATATTGGCACATTGCGGAACGTGACTTTGCCTCTTTGTTGTAATGTATCTTCAAGCCTAGCTCATAACTATCCTCCTTACTATTTCCTCTCACCTATCTACATAAATGTCAAAGCCTTAGGCTAATTAAAATTAAACTGCCAAAATAATAAATTACAAGAAATGATGGTAACGAACCATACAAACTGATTTTGTTTTTAGATCATAATTCATACAGAAACTAGATGATGACACATTCTATTTGCTATTTTAAAGATCGGAAATGATTTAATAGTCATTTTGTGTGTGTCCGGAGCGGTCACGGTTTGCGCGCCAGATCGACGGTAACCGGACGCCATCTTGCGCCGCCATGACACCGCTTTGACAGCTGTCATTCGTAGCGGACATTCGAATTTAGAATGTTTGAATCATGTTCGCGGATAGATTTTGTTTTTAATATTTCATTTTGTGAGTGATTGCTTTTATTTTTAATAAAAAAGCCGAAAGTAATATAATAGATATTATAAACTAGTCTGCATTATATTATGCAACTATATTGTTTAACTTAGTTAATTTTACTTTGCGCAAAACTCTGACGATGTATCCAAGTATTTAAATACAAAAATCTAGATAATTTTGTGTAAAAGTTTGACGATATTCTAATAATTCATCTCAACTTCTAATAAATAGAACAGTTATTGGAGTTATCTCGTGAATTTAATTAAAAACATGACGTAACAAAACGATCTCCGACTCCTACACTACGAAGTGTGCTATCGGAAGGCGAGTAGCATAAAATTAATCTTATTTCCACTTCCTCCGGCAATTTGCTGCGAGTACCAGTCGTATTTAATTATAACTTGTTTAACGTCTAGACGGGTGACAACCCTAGTGAATGTTGATTTTCTAATGCGTATTTTTGTTAGGTATATAGAAAATAAATGTTTCAATTTTCTTTCGATAATACTTTATACTAGCTTCTGCCCGCGACTTCGTCGTCTACGTAAAATTTCGTATAAGCCAAAACTGAATAAGTCCTAAATTATTACACGAGCACATAAAAACAGAATAAAAATCCTATGTGTTAAGCTAGATCAATTTTATGAAAACGCAGATGACACACACACAGATGATCACAAAGGCTGAAAGGAATTCTTTCAGCCTTTGTGAGTAGTATATTTGTTAAGTTTAATTTTAAGACAGCACTGTTTATACTTAACTACTGTTTGTTTTACCAAATGTAATAAAAAAAATATATATATAAGCGTGAAATAGTAACAAACGTCCATCCACATCACAAACACGCATCATATGACATATCACATCACCACACATCATCATCATCACATTTAACCATCTATCCGTCCACACAAACTGTCGTATCCAGAAGAGTACTAGGATACTAGAATCGAATAGGAAGTAGTAGAATAAACATATCCTTGCATCTATAATTCAATAAAAACAAAACACAATCACCCTACGCGTTGAGAATCACCCGCTATAAGAACCGCCCCCTAACGAGATAGTCAAGCTCAAGGGAGTATCATTATCACTTTGCTTATCAAATTATACGGAATCCAGTAAGTACTACAGTTTATTAGTTTCATAGGAAAACTTTGACAAGTACCGCCAAGCTTGATAGCTTTGCAGAATGGGGAGATGGGGGTATTTATGGCAAATCGCTGAAGTATTGAAATTTGTTATACGAGTAGGTAAAGCGAAGTTTCTGGGGTTGGATTTCATAGACTATGATGTTACTAAACTTAGGTACATAGCGGGTCTTAATAGGGTGTAACAGTCTTTAGAAGTTGCAGATCGCAGATATTTCATTTTTGTTGATCTAAAAAAACGAGGAAACATTTAAATTCGACTGTTTCTTTTGTACGAGTATGTACCTATGACCATCCATTTCTTTGACAGCTGTAAACCCATTTACAGCTGGCAAATTATAGCAAAAATAATTCTTTTTTTAGACGATAGGTTTAAATATATAAAAATCGAATTCTCGACTTTCGAAACCACGTAGGGAACCCATTTTGTCATGTATTACAAAGTAAAGAAATGCCTTAATTTCAAAAGTCGATTGAACGGTAATCGCAATTCTTGGCCGATACATGTGATTAAATTAATTATTGAGAGCGTGTGTGTGGCTTCATTTTTGCAGAACTAAAATCAAAATGCTTGAAAACGTAACACAAAAAACCCCTTATCTTTGCGGACAAAGCGTTACAACTCTTACATTCATATTCATAACTCATCCCACCATATGGCTTTATCGTAAAAGGGGGTGTAATAATGACATTAGGCGCACAATTGGCCAATTAGACCGACTGCCGATAAGACGTGTGAGGTGATGATGAGTTCGTATCGGGGTACTTTATCACCCCACGCTGATGGTATCTCCACGCGCCTGAGCGAGGGGGAGGAGTGAGTATCGGTGTGGGTGGGGTGAATGAGAATTGAGTAACTGGATTTTAAAAGAATAAAGATAATGATGAAAGTACTTTTATTTGTGAATCTAAAGTCAGGTCACGCAATATCGTGTTAGAAAGTGATAGTGTACAGGCTACATCCGGAGCTATGCGGACCTTGAAGAAACTACAGCTAATTTCCGTGCTTTCAAGTGTTTTTGCCATACATATTATTGGAATCAAATGTAATAGCCCACATTTATTTTATTTATTTTTATTTAAGCCTTTATTGCTGAAACTAAACTTACAGTATATTTTCATCACTAACTTATAAACTAACACATCGGGTTGCCCGGTTCAGTGATCAGCGTGTCTTGTGACACATAGGCCTCTTCCAGCTTTTTCCATTCTTCTCTTTCTTTTGGCTTTCCTTGACCAGGTAGCTCTCCCACCTTTCTTATGTTATCTGTCCATCTTTTAGCCTGTCTGCCTCTTTTCCTTTTACCGTCGCGTGGTTGCCATTCCGTTATTATATTAATATCCCTTATAAATAGGATATCCTACTAATATTATAAATGCGAAAGTTTGTGAAGATGTTTGGATGTTTGTTACTCAATCACGCGCAAACCGTTGAACAGATTTGCATGAAAATTGGCACACAGATAGACCATTTCCTGAATTAACATATAGGATACTTTTTATCCCGGTAATATGTTCCCTTGGAATAATCGTTCTTTTTACGCGGGCGAAGCCGCGTGCAGAAGCTAGTATTAAATAATGTTAATTGTAATCCGTGACCGTTTTGTTCTGTCTCCTGTTTGATTTGGAGAGTAGTGGAAAATATGTTTTTCTAACTCCTCCGCTGTTCTTTTCTGATTATTTTCGTTGTGGGATCCAAGAAGTATCTAATGTTTCTCCGGGAGTCGTCTTTCTTGGTGGTCGCCACTGCTGATTCTGACTTTCAGAAGTTGCAGTGGTTTGGGAATAGTGTGTGGGATTGTCTCAAAAAAAGAAAAATAATAATTATCAATATTATCATTAGGACAATTAAACAGTAGAACTATGCTAACGTAAATACATTTCGAGTTGATTTTAGAATAAGATACTCTATCTTAGAGCACTTTCGTTTAATTTTGTACTTACACAATAAATATTAGGTATTTATTCCATTTTAATTTAGATTACGAAACGGGTTTTCCAATTCAAAAATTTATAGACATAATTTTATTAAGTATTACAACAAAGTACCAGACAAATTTTTACCAAACCTAGAGCTCGATTAAAAAAAAATAGGTGTAATAATGAATTAAGCAATTTCCGTCTAAAAATATTAATTTATGCTTTGTGCACCTAAAAATAGTCATAGGGATAAACCATTTCACTCCTCAACTGAATTGGTCAGATACCCACTTCTAACGCACGTCATACGCGACTGTATCCCGGGAGTATACGCCCGCTGATTTGTCAGTGTTCATATCAATTAAATAAATCGCGTACCTCATTGTAACCACACACTCCACAGTATGGAAATAATATTATTGAAATACGGGGTAGACAACAGTTGCCATAATTCCAAGTTAGCAATAGTATTTATGTGAAGTTAAAAAAAAAAAAAAAAAAAAAAAATAATTTTCAAATAATTGACAACATTTAAAAACTGACACGACCTTATAACAAAAATACCATTTCTTTATTTTCCTATACCCTGAGTCCAAATATACTTTTTTTATTGTTGTTCATTTCTGAGTAAAACAAGTAAAATCAAAAAACATGTGATGACCTCACATAAACGGTGGAATGAGGTAGTTACCTTTGCATAAGCATTTCAATGGTTTAAATGAAAACATTAACGTCAAATAAGACACATGTTAATGTCACATGTATGAAGTGTGATAATAATGATAATAGTTTTTTTGACGGATCACAGTAAAGCAAAGGATAAAACGCTATTCCACCGTAAGCCTGACGTCATTTGGCATTTACGTCTTTTTAGAATACACCTAATTTCAAAGTTAAAATTATATAACGTAATAATACAAGCAGGTTAAAAATATAAAATGTTGTCAAATTGCTTAATAGTTATGTACTTTCAAATCAATAAATAGTTAATCGATTGAGCTGGCAAATAAGTCACGTCATAGTTTGGTATTGCCACCTAAATTTATAATCTAAGGCGAAATCAAGTTTTGATAGCTTTCAAAAATTATGTCAATTGATTGGTATATGTAGAGGCCAGCACCTACCCCAATCTGTCAAAGATATTTTATATTTTTTTAACTTTATTACAAAAAATAAGGTTATGTTCTATTGGGAAAATTTGACAGTTTAGGAAAGCTTGATATGCTGGCATCTGTACATTACATTTTGACCGCGTAGGGGATGCTGTTTTGTAAACGGAACAGTTAATTTTTTTTTAATGACCAACACTAGAAATCGCCCCACACAATTTATTTCTTTTTGCTAAGCTGTCCGTCACTAGGAATTCATCCTGTATCGTGAGTGCGTTTACAATTATATATAACTGACATACACAAATAGCCAGACCCGGAACAACTACCTGTAGGCCATACAAATATTTGTTCTATGCGGGAATCGTTCCCGAGACACACCTACGAAACGATTTAATTACCTACACTAGTACCAAACTAACAGACTGTCCAAGTACGTGCGTGTGTGTGCGTAACTACGCACCGATTGAACTAAAAGCAGAGAAGAGGTGAGGAACAGTGTTTCGGAGGGAGGCGGGGCGTGTCGCTACTGTACACGTAGTGCTAATATTAATACTGTGCCCGAGACACGCAATGTCGCAGCCAATCGCCTAGCCTGCTCAGCCATCATGTACCACCACTCAAATATCTCGCTGATGGTGGCGCGTGGGTTGCTCAATCATTTTGAAGGGAGCCCCCTTTAAAATGATTAAGCTGAATGGTGCTGATCCACGCGTCATGTTCGTGAACGGCAGCTGTCAGTAGAGATTGGTCAACTCTTAACTGACATGGCTTTTATCTTTTTATCTTGATTCTTTTTTTTTAATGCATTGTATTGGTCTTTAAATACCTGCATTGTTTTCGCATACAGAAGCAACGTGAATTATGTAATCAGTATTTTGTAAAAACTTGATTTATAAGAGTGTCCGTGGGGTTTCTTGCTCGTTCTTTTCTTTAGAGACCTACGCTACGTTTTGGAACCAGCAACTAGCTTCATGTTTCTGACTAACTAACTGACTCTTTGGCAGATCAAAAGTGCCTGTAAATGGTTTAATTGAAATAAATGCTTTGACTTTGACTTTGTACTGAAACCATGGTAATAGTTCACGATGTCTCTTCCATCTTGTATTTTTTGCATCTATTTAAAGTTAATAATTTAATAAATTCTTTCTCTGAATCGACGATTACTGAGTACCACCCGGATACTCCCCGCCATCCCAAGGGACAGTACACACCGGCGGATTTGTCGACGCTAATCAGTTTTACACATCGTGTCGCAACCCGACACCGCTCATGTGGGAATAAATTAAATCGCCACAAGCTTTATGATGTCCTATGAATATGCGATAAATTATAATGATAGGAAGTCAGGGGTTATTTTTAGGGAAGGACTTTTGCGTAGTATTTTTCTTCTAAAGTTACTATGATATAGGTAGAATTTGACAGGTTGCTGAATGTACCTAGATAGGTGACATGATGATGACACGATATTCATTCTTCAAACAATAAGGTATGTACTCTATACGAGAAAAAAAAACTATAAATATGTTATTGAGACAGTTTAGGCATAAAGCAGTCGGAAAATGTAAGTTTTAGTTCATAAAATAACAAAATATTTTTTTAAATTCAATTCAAAGTTTTCAGCATTTTTAAACTGTTATAAAACACTATGAAATAGTAGCGGCCATGTTATTACGCCGTACGGCTGTGTAAACAAAAAATCGTCAATTGTCAGTCAACCGATTGGCATAAATAGGCTTTGTACTTTTATTATTTTTGTAACCAACGTAATTTTTTAATTATTACACCTATTACAAAATATGCTTTTATTTATTTTTAATTATATACAATTACCATATTTAATATGAGCGCATTTGATACAAAACGAACTGACGTCAGTTCCGCTTGCTCAGCGGATCTATATGGCGTTCAGTAAGAGGCGTTCTCGTAACTACGCGCAAAAGAAAATTAAAAATTTAGATGCATTTTTATGGCACTTATCGATTGATTAAACATTTTGTGTTTTTTTTTGGTGGCATATTAACACTACAGAATTTCATTGAGACACTTTTCAAAAATGGGTGTAATACCCTATTAGGAAAGTTAAGTGGCTACTAGTTTTGTGATGCTCTATTAGCTCCCCCGGGGTAGCTAATAGAGCATCAGAGATAGAGCAGAGGGGGGCGAGTGGGCCTCCTCTTGATACTCAAACTCAAATCATTTATTACAAATATACCATTTTCAGGCACTTTTGAATAGTCAAGGAGTCAGTCAATCAAAAAGTTGCAGCTAGTTGCTCGTTCCAAACAGTAGGTTTCTAGGGAGAAGAACGAGCAAGAAACTCCATGAACACTCTTTTAAAATCAGTATAGAATATTACAAAATTAGGTTACATCATTCATGTTGAATCTAGGGGTACAATGTGAGAACAATGTAACAAGTTGTGCACGTTAAAAGAGGTCTAGTGGTAATCAAATTAGACAATTCACAATATAATACATTTAAAATAACCGAAGCAGCTAAGAGATGACCAGTCTCAACTGATGGCGGCCGTTCACGAACATGACGCACGGATCGGCACGACACCATTTCGCTCAACCATTTTGAAGGGAACCAAATGATCCATCACATGCGTCACTATCAGCGAGACATTCAAGTGAGCATGACAAACACTCAACTGCCAGGGCATATTCAATTCAACGCAAGACATATTTATCTCGTAAATGCAGTACAAAGTGCTCACATGTATGTGCTATGCAAAATTATATAATCCTAATACTTTAAGTTTATAATACAATGCAAAGATAATGTAGTTCTACATTCTCAGCAGCTCCAAGAATGCTAATCCAATAAATCTATGAACCCTTAAGGCTGTGGAGCTATACCAGCATCCCGCCAAGCATTTTTATCAGTGATGTAATTATCTAATGTGCGTCAAGTGTGCGTTTAATATAGGACTTAGGAGGGAGGGAGGGAGGTAGTATAGTATAAAAAGTCATAATTTAGGTATAATTAAGTTGTAAAATAAACAAATTAATAACATGTAGGATTTAATAAAAACTGTTTAGATGTGGTACCTAAAAATCAATAGTAATAGCAAAGTTAACATTATCTCGAGCAAAGTCGTGGACATGTTTGGACTGAAATCGATGGTGAATTGACAGTAATTGAATTAAAAACACACTTATTCTTGAGTTGTCTAATCACATCAGTCCTACAGACCTACCTCACATTGGACCAAAGCCTCCAACGATTTGTCAACATTAATATCAATTTTAAACATCCCAGTGTAACCCCACACCGGCTGCTACGGGAATAAATTAAAACGCTGCGAGTTTTATCGCTTCGCCGTCAATGTTGGTGGCGCCTTTAGTGTTTATATCGATACTCGTAGATAGGTATCTACATGTATGTGATAAACTTGTAATGACTTGCTATTGACTGGGGGGGTGGTCTTCTCTTGAAATGTTTGATACGACGACTTGGTCCTTAGAGACACGTTCACTGGTATTTAAAGGACCAGCATTGCTATTACCTCTAGAAGTTCTTAGTTTATGTAAAGGGAGCTGAATCACTAGCATTCAAGTCGGATAGCTCACTTGACCTAAAGTTCACCAAGGGAGATTGTTGCAGATTACCATTGCAGGTGGGATGATATTTCACTTCAAGCTCACCTAAATTAATCAAAAAAGATTTTTAAGGATCTGCTGATCGTTAATCAGCATAGAACCACAACTATGATGCGTCTCCGGGAAAGTCGATCACGAAGTTTCTGATAAGTTAACTGTTTAGGTAGAATTGATGAGGTTTAAAGATACCTGTAGGTCGATTCTGTAAAATTCAAACAACAACTCGCATCTCACTTCGCATAAGGTTCAAAATGACCTTGATGTACTTTGAATCGGGTTCGAGTGCGAAGTAAGCGTCGAAGTGACGGGGAAATTACCTTACAGAATGCCACTTCTTACGTCATCTCATACTTTATCTGTCAAAATCTCCTAGTCAATTTAGTTTAACGTGCTGACACGCTCGCTAGGGTGATGCTAGTGTAAATCAAGAAACTCACAGCGGGTTCAGATTCGAAGTTTAGAATGAGGTCTTACAGAATCACACCCCTGGATCCTAAATGCTGTAAGGCTATGCATGAATAATGCCTCAAGATGTCGGGGGACACTCCTAATGGGGTTTGGATTACTTTGCTCTGAACCTATACCCTTTTTCTTTTTTTTGCGTGGTGGAAATGCTCATTGACTTCCACCATCGTTGGGGTAACGGAGGGGCATGCCTGACTCTTACCGGCTAAAACTACCGCATTGGTATACTTAACCGTGTGTTTATGCGTATGCAGAGAATTTCAAAATACTTCATTCCTGTAATAATTTACTCTGTGTTTTCTCTCTCTATCTCTCTGCAGTCAAATGTCTGTCAATAATTTAAGATTCCAAGCTGGCATGCAGAAAAAAAGAATTATTTTTTTCTAAACATCCAGACATTTACCTACATACAATTAGAACATAGCATAGCAATATTGCTTGTAATCTGATACATTTCACAATGTTTTAGCAGTTGTTTCAAATATGTCACTGGTCGCTCTGACGTCACCAGCACATGGCCCCACGTTCCTTGATAAGTGAAATGTACTAATGTCATCATAATCAGTAGGAATTTCCAAACTAAATTAGACTGTACTCAGTTCTGATAAAGGTTTTTCCAGCAAAGCAGCCTGATTTCAAAGTACCAAAGGTTTTGATTAACATTTTTGTTTCTAATCAGCACAAAGGTTCCTAGTTTGTTGGTCTATTGATAGCAAGTTGTATTACTGAGCGTGGTTCCTGAGTTCGGTCTTCAGATCAGGACATGTAGAGACTGTGAAACCTGGAGGAGAGTTTGTTGTAATTAAAACAGGGAATTTGCAGGAAAGATTTGTATTAAGAAGCAAACATCACAGTTCCTCGCGCTGTCGGCAAATAACTTCCCAAATATAAAAATAAAGCATAACGGTTCTATCTTCAAATCTGACAGCAAACATCTTCCTTCGGGAAGTTAGCATAACGCTTCCATCTTCAAATTACTTCTAGAATAATTCAGAGTGTTTGGAAGAAACATTTAGTAAAACGACCTGGTTATATTTTGCATGAACCTTAACAATACATAATATTTTCTTCCGTTAAGAAATTCTCAGTTACAATCCAAAACGGTGTCCAGTTAATGGCACAAGAAATTTAAACATTGCTGGCCAAATATGCTGCCAATGCCAAGTGCTATGGGTGAAGAGAGCTTGAAATGTCAGCTCACCTCAAGCTCATTTCACCTTCATCCGCCGAGGGTCATTTGTATCGAATAAACCGATTGATGAAACCTGCCTTTCCGTGATATCTCTAGATCGCGGTATTTCAGTTGGTGTGATGTAAGTTATGTTATATGGATGTCCTTCTGCCTATTTCGGGAAACACAGATTTGATTCTATGCTATATTCTTACATTGTATCTGTAGAATCCAAATGAGTGAGGTAATCTTCAATATATTTTGATTATAAAAGAGTATCCATGGAGTTTCTTACTCGTTCACCTCTACAAAAGCCTATTGTTTTAACCAGTGCCTGTAAATGGTTTATTTGAAATAAATGATTGGAGTTTGAACTCACTTGAGCACACCCAGTGAAGCCCAAACGGTATACACGTCCTGTTTAAGGAGCCCGTAGAAAAGCCCCGTTTCCACGCGGTGGGCACCTGAGCCATTGCGGTTAGATGCGATCTGACGGCTACAGGGCGTCCCTATGCTCATGTTTTTATCTATTTATTGGAATTACATAGACGTGTACTCAGGTGAAGTGATAATAAACAGGATACTCTATAATGCAGTGAAACTTAATTTTATTTGAAAAAAGTTTCACGGTCTCGAACCAAGCGCATTGCTTCCACATTTACTGTGCGAACTGCCAGACCGTGGAATTTACTGCCCGCCTCTCTATTACCCTATGTACCTAACATACAATCTGGGTATCTTCAAGACCCGATTGAATCGGTTTATCCTAGGCAAGCGTGCTCCACCTTAGGCTGCGGCTAAGATAAGATAAGATATGATCTGCTGCGGATAAGATCAGGGGAGATGCGGCCAAAAAAAAAAACTAAGTACCTAGAACAGTTTTTGAGTTTGGCAGGAGGATTCATCTCTCAGAAGAACCGATAACCCTCACTAAGCATGAGGTTTATCAAAGTGTTACGAAGCATTCAACATCAAGGCATAATTCCTTCACCAAAAATAATATATAATAAATAATAGCCAGCCTATTATTATAATATAAATATATAATAATAACAGGCTGGCCATTATAGTCCCACTGCAGGGCAACAGCCTTAACTCAGACAGAGAGGTAACGACCATTGATCGGATTGGATTCCCATAGAACAGAAAACTTTGAATCCAACTACAGTATTTTTAAATAATTTGATTAGCTATCTAAACTGATGTATCTTGCATATTACGTATCAAGTTTAATTAAAATCTAATTGTGGGTTGTGGGTGAGTTTTTGGAAGTTTGTATGAGATATCGTGTGGCTTTAACGTTTCTAATCATCACACCTGCCGAAGTATACTTATGCATCCATTCAATCAATATCTAGTCCAAAACTCCGCACCTAAACATCTTTCATATATTAAAAGACAGGTTGGACTTGAACATGTGTTAAGTAGTCGGCACAAATTCTTCAAACGCTTACAATAAAAAAAAAGTCTAAGTTACAAGGAAGGCGTGATAACAACGACTCATTCCCACGGTTTGCGCCCACTGTACACAATTAATGCTACGGCAGCAAAATAAAGGCAAGCCGGTTTGTACCAAAGAGTATGGAAACGCAGAAGGTGTAAGATCGCTCCCTCATCGAAAGCATTAGCCTGTGTGTGTGTGTCGTTCAAGATTATATTTTGAGCGTTTCCTTACTGCCTCAGTGACTGACGTGTGCGGGCCCACGATACCACTGGCCATACCCCTGGTGGTATTGTGGGTCTAAATTTATACCACTGAGAAAATCGTTTAAGTTAGGTTAGAACTGCGAGCGAGGGAAGCGAGCGGTGCCGCGGTAGCGGCCGACGAGCGCCAGATCTCCTTTATTATTGGTAAATCATTTGGGTAAGGTTAGGTGAGTGGTTCAGTTTTAGATCGACCATACCACCAGGTGTATGGCCAGGAATGTGATTCTGTAAGACTTCATTCTAAACATCGAATCTGAATCCTGGTGTTCCACAAGGCGGTATTCTTTCTCCTTTGCTATTCTCCATCTTCATTAATTTTATTACTTCGGTATTCGTATCATCTTTATGCCGATGATCTTCAGTTATATACAGCTACGCGGGTGGAAGGTTTATCGGACGCTATAGGAGATGTAAACCGAGACTTGGTTGCTATAAAAGATTGGTCTGCTAGATTTGGGGTGGCCGTAAACCCCTCAAAATGTCAGGCCATTATAATTGGAAGTTCGCGTATGATGGGTAGAGTGGCGGTTAGCTCTCTTCCTCCGATTATCTTCAATGGAACCGTCATTCCCATTAGTCCTAACGTAAAAGATCTCGGTTTGCATCTAGACTCGACACTTGGGTGGCAAAGCCAGGTTTCAAGTGTCTGTTAAAGATCCAACGGAACCTTACGGACTCTGTATCGTCTGAGAAACTTCTTGCCTGCTAAAACGAAGATTATGCTTGTGCAGACTTTAATTTTCCCTATAATCGACTATGGTGACGTGTGTTACTTTGACTTGAACTCTGTCTTGCTGGATAAGCTGGATAGGGTCCTCAATAACTGTATTCGAAATATTTTTAACTTGAGGAAATATGACCATGTGTCAAGTTACAGGGCTGAGCTCAAATGGTTACCCATTCGCCAGAGAAGAAGTTTGCGTTTGTTGACAACACTTTTCTCCCTACTCAACTCACCGACCCCTCCTTCCTATTTAATGTCCCACTTTCAGTATTTATGAATAGAAATTTGCGGTCTTCTAACAATCTTCTCTTGCTGTGCCCTTCTCATACTTCTGATTTTGTTCACTCTTCCTTTCATATCCAGTCCATTCTTCTTTGGAATGAGCTTCCTCTCGATATCAGGATGGCCACCAGTCGGTATGAATTTAAACAGAAATTGCGGACATACTTTCGTCACAAGTAAGCAGAGCCATCTCATAAACGTCTTTACTTTTCTTATGATATAATTATATATATTTATATATTCATAAATATATTTATATAGATATTATATTTTATTAGTTATATAGTTTTGTTTATGTACTTTACCTATTTTGTTATATTTATTATATGCACCTGCCGTGTTATCTCTTCACCACCCTGGGTTGACTGGTAGAGAATGCCTAAGGCATTAAGTCCGCCTTTGTACCTTTGTGCATGAAGTGTAAATAAATAAATAAATAAATCCGTTGTGAGTTTCTTGATTGGCATTCTAAAAATTCGGTTGATAATTCGAATTTACACTAGCGCCGCCCTTGCGAGCGTGTCAGCGAGTTGAATTCAATTGACAGGGAGATTTTGACAGATAAAGTATGAGATGACGTAAGAAGTGGCATTCTGTAAGGTAATTTCCCCGTCACTTCGCACTCGAACCCGATTTAAAGTGTCAAATATATCAAGGTCATTTTGAACCTTATGCGAAGTGAGAGTGAATAGCGATGTGAGATGCGAGTTACAACGACAATAACGACTGACGAGCATTCTCCTGTAGTAATAGTGGTCGCGATACGGTTATCTTATTATAAATGGTGCGTATTGGGTCCTCCCTTACTAGGTACTTCTGTAATGTAACCAATTGTAATTACAGGTTGCGTATTGTAATGCTTGATTCTCCTCACTCACTGATGTATAGATAGTGCAATCCACGAAGACGCGCCCCTCCAATTTTTGGTTTAGGGGGTTTTCGGATTTTCGTGACGCTCTGTTCTGATTAGTCTATTCATTGTAGTGTGCGCGTGCACTCATAGGTAATTAGTGTGTACCGATAACACTTAAATATTGACGGAAGCTTGCACACATATACTATAAACGGTTAGAAGGAATAGTGAGGCCCGTCTTCGTGGATTGCACTATCTGTAATGCTTGAATCTGAACTGTTACATTACAGGCTAATGCTTCCGGTGATGCAGTGCTTTTAAAGTACCTATTCAATTAGGAAAGTACAATCACGAACAAAATACATTTAGCAAAATTCAAAAGCGATTTTCTCGTGAAACGATGGCAAATTTGAGATAGGGATTATTTCATTGTATACTGTGATAATAGATAATTACGGTTATAAAACTGTTGCAATTAGTAGAACAGTTCATTCAGCCTGATATAAAGTGAATGGGCGACCATCCATTTCATATAATAATATCTTCGTGCCTCAGAAAGCACGTACAGCCGGTGCTCCTGGCTGTCATTCATAGATCTTTGACAGTCATTATGGGTAGTCAGAAGCCAGAAAGTCTAACAATCAGTCTTACAATGAGATATCATGTTATGGAGGTCAGATACAGAAACACAGCTGCATGCAGTTAGACTCGACCTGGAAGTCGAACCAAACATAGTTGAGAAAAGGTTAGTGAGTAGATGAGTTCAGACGTTTAATACCAATTAGACTTGATTAATCTTAGGTTTTACTGGAAAATCTTCAGATTTACCGTAGGTCGAGCTGTAGCTTCAGATTTACCGTAAAAACTTGACACGTCCAGTCTTCTCTTACATAATCTATGTCTCACGCGCGTCATCAAATCGCCATTGCCAAGGTTAACATTTTTATAAATACGTAATTTGTATATAAACTATTGCAAAACTGGGTTACTGTCGGCATAATAAAGTATTAAGGCGTGATAAACAATCCCATTCTGAGAATTACTACTAAGTATTGAATTTCAGGTGGAATGATAAATACTTTTTTTTGCATATTTTGCTTCTTTATATATTAAAATGAGAAAAGCATTGTTCTTTTGTTGAATTGATTTACATTCAGTTTTGATAATTGAAGACATCTTTCCTCCTAGCCTTATTATGGTCCTTCTGCATAAACGCAATCCCTAAGGACCATTTTTTCACAGAATTATTGAAATATGCTATGTGGTATGCTCATTCGAAATAATCAATACATGAATGATGCCTTTGATTTTGGGACGAATGGTTGGAAAAGACCAAAAAGGAGTAACTAGATTAGATCCCGTAAGTTTTAATTGTAGACATAATTTTACCCCTGAAATAATACCCCATTAAACTTCATCTCGATTGTCAGTTGGTAGCAATTCAGCTGCTCCGCCCAATAAATAAACTATTCAAACGCATTTGCATAAACAGTCCCGAATAACCCGAATAATTATTAAATAATACAACCGAATAATAATATACTAGGGTGCAATAAATACAAAAGGCGTTAGCTGATACCGCAGCGGCGCGGCGGGCAGGCGCCGCTGGCGTCGACACAACTACACCGCTGAGTCAGATTTGCGAAAATACTACTACGAACTTGTGGGCGCCTGGTACTTTGGAGAAATGGCAAGTAGTAGGTAGAGTAGGTACTTGTTATTTTTTTACGGTTGCTATCGAATCGATTTGCTTCTTGTATTTTGAACTGCAACATCTCTTGTTGCCTTACAAGCATAGATATATGAAAGACTAGCGACCCGACCCAGCTTCGCATGGGCCTATAGCCTTCCTCGATAAATGGACTATCCAACACAAAAAGAATTTTTCAATTCGAACCAGTAGATCCTGAGATTAGCGCGTTCAACCAAACAAACAAACAAACAAACTCTTCAGTTTTATAGTATTAGTATAGATTTCTGTGCTTACAAGCTATACATTCTTATCTATTCTTAAGGCAACTGCAAGCAATATTTGCAGACTGGGAGCAATGTTGCAGCTGACGTATTCCAACATTGCAAGATGTCGTTATCAATATAGATACGAAGGCTGACGCACAGCCCCACCAATTAATTGTCATATTGAAGTAAATAAATTGCATTTCAACATTACCTGACACATAAAATTAACGTAACCTCAGACAACTCTACACTTTCTGTCAAAATACCCACCATTACAAGAATTCCCCAAAAATTATCATAAAATATGAAATAATATTTTTTGTAATCACACAAACCATTAAATGTAGCCAGTTAGCCACTAACAAGATATTTCAATAAAGAAAATTATATATTTTTTATAAAGCCCATCGTTCAAGAGCTAGCGTAACTTAATATCGGGGAAACCGGATAGCAGACAGTATGGCGCGACCTTAAGTTTACTTTTTAATTCTTCTTTTTTTATTTTATCTAGAGAGCCGAGTCAGCGACGCTGCAATGGTAGGTAACTTGCTCAATTATTTTACAAATAAAATTGCACGTACTTCTACTGAAACAAAGTAAAACTATCCTGAGAGGAGAGGATGCCCTTAAATAACAAAAAAGAAAAATACTATCACAGTCGTTTAAAACCTTACGAGTTAAGGTTATTAGAACAACACAAAACAGACTGACAATATTTTTTTCCTGTACTAGAGCACAGTACCTTTCCCTTCCTACTGAAGAAACTGAAAAAAAATCAAGATCGATAAAATATGCTCTAAACATCGATCATAAAAAGAGAAAATGCAGAAAACTCTTGAAATCTCACATGAATTTGCAAAACTTTTGAAACATGTCAAGTTTGATCTCAAAAGTCAGATACCCATTTTTCCATAGCAACCGTTTCAAGTCTTGTCCCTTAAACTTTTGTTTCATCGGAGGCACTTTTTGTTTCGTGTGTGATCCGTGCGGTGACGGACGGACCGCTGCGATCCAAACACTGATAGTGTGTGTATGTTTGATAAATAGCCTTCTGTTCTGTGATAGCAGGCCAGTGTGACCGGTTTGATGAATGGTCGAGGCTCTTTGATAATTTCTGTATCTTTGTTGATAGTATTTTGGTAGGTCAAAAGTTCAACGACCTTTACTGAGGTAAAAATATCGATTGGGGTTTTGGTAGGGTTTTAGATAGAATTGTGGCGTCGTCTATCGCACATGATTCGAACTACAACCGACGTTTCCTAGATCGTGCAAGCAGAGTTATCCGCGACATTAGGATATATACAAAATCCCGACTACAACCGTCGGGCAGTAGCCCACCAGACACAACACCCGTCTGGTCGGAGGATCCTCCCTTTTCTACGGAGGATGAGGAACTTTAAACTCTGTTCCTCATACCTCTAAACTAACATTTACTATAATCTCTCTCTCTATGCTCCTGAAGTCTTTTATCAGAAAAGGCGTATCCTATTGAGGTTTTCACACTATAAACATTGTAGAGCAAAAACTTTAGGTATATTCAAAGGTAGAAAACGAAGAGCATTGATCAAAAAGTTTGCCCACTAAGTATTGGCGTATTTGGCATGTCATCATCATCTTCTTCCTGCCCTTGTCCCATTTTACTTGGGGTCGGAGCAACATTTTTTTTCACAATACATAAATTAAATAAACAAAACATAAACTAATACATCATTATTAACCTCGTTTACAAATCTATTTACTACGTATTGCGCTCGTGGTGTCGGGTAACCTTCCGCGAAAACGCCGACACAAGACAACCGACGGCCAAAATTCTTCCTTCAAGAAGGTATCTAGGTGATGAGTTGGTACCCGCACCACAAAAGATTTGAAGTTAATTTTGTGACGTGGCTTCAACCACTCCACTCTTAAGGTGAATTTAGTCTTCATCCTTATGTACTCCACAACGTCCTCTACCTCCGTAGTGTGGTACAGACGTGACACGTACAGTTGCGTCGACGGAATGACGGGACGCAGCAACATGTTCGGTTCGGTTAAGCATGCACCCATCGCATGAACACTCTTCCATTGCTTCAACAGGGAAGAATCCCACCTGTTTACCCACTTGTGCTTACAGATTAGATTTAAAATTAAACAACAGTAGGTACATAACCAAAATCAATACAATTACTTCGAAAAATAATAGGGCATCAAAAAATTCGTCCACAACGCCGCCTTCAGGGAATGTGCCCAAGAGACTGGCGGCATTGCCACGTTGGATGGCAATGCTTATCCTCCGGCGGCGATGTGGAGGATTTTTTGATGCCCTATTATTTTAGTTTTATTATTCATGTAAATATTGTATATGATATAATTGAAATAAATGATTTGATTATTGAAAAAAAAATCTTCGAAAAATTGGATAAATTTTGACACCGGATCGTTATGGCAAGAAGTCGCTACATTTAAACCAACTTGATATAATTTCTAAAAGTCCATACGTAGAGACTCATCGGTAATGTTTATCTGTCTGTCAGTCAGACCTAACCCTTTAAGTGACAGAAATAATATTTTGGAACGCAACACCGAACACCGTAAATGTTGAAAGAACAACGTGACTTCAGTTTTACGAGTAACCAAATGTGGTTTGTTAACAATTTTACTTTTTAAGCAATAAAAATATACCTAGGGTGTATACTTATCTATATTACCTCTTTTAAAGCAAATGAAAGTAGACTTAGGGCGGGTTGTTTCAAACAGTCAGTTAATGTTACTTAAGGACGGTTAAAAGTTACTATGACGTGAGATGTTTAACGGGTACGGTAACGGGTAGTTTTATGACATAAAAATTCGTCGGTCAAAGTTATTCAAAAAGAGATTCCATAATATTTTGGTGTTTGAAGTAGCTGTTTGACAACACAAAATTACATTGACTGGTCGGTTATGGTAATAGCAACTTTTTGTAGTACGATTTTGTGAAACAACCCATTTTTTTGATTTGACGATAGTTAACGCCATTTTTGACTATTACCCGTCAGTAAAGTATAGTTGAAGCACCCCGCCCTTAGTACTTAAGTTGGTACTAATTTTCTTTTCATTATGTATTTTTTTACTATTCTTGTTAACCATATCCTTACTTTTTAACATTATAAATGCGAAAGTAATTATGTCTGTTACGCGCCGACGAAGAAACGGCTCAACCGATTTTGCTGAAGTTTGGTATGGAGATAGCTTAAACCCTGCGGAAGGACATAGGCTATTTTTAATCCTCGACTTTGTCTGCATTCGCTATTACCGACATTCACGCGGACTAAGTCGCGGGCAAAAGCTCTCTCTCTCTCATATCTAAACCTAAACTCTAATTACAAAGATATTTATTTGAATATTTCATGTTGTTTGTATATCATATTATTTACAAATTAACAACTTAAGTGGGACTGGGCCGGCCACATCGTCCGCATGTCGAATATATCATGGGCTAAAGCAACCACCATGTGGGTCCCAGAAAACGTCCAGCGACATCGAGGTAGACCGAAGATGGCGGGATGAGCTTGACGCTTACAGTAGGGATTTGTCCACACTAGCTCTGGACAGAGAGGGTTGGAAAGAAGAAAGGGAGGCCTTAGCCCTGCAGTGGGACAATATAAAAAAAAAAAAATAATAATAATAATAAAATAATAAACCTTTTAAGTACGGCCCTGAAAACGAGCTGTCTGCATGATTCTTAAAAATGTATATATTTTTCAGTTATTACTGCTAAGTTTGAGTTTTTTTAACCTACAAGGGAGAAAAATACCTTCATATTAGACAACCGCAACCACTACAGATTTTGGGAACATCTGATAGACAAAAAACGTTCTCAAAATATCCGTTGCACAGTTCAAAAATATACAAAGATTGACGTTTCCTTTTGTTTTCTGAAAATAATTCGGTCGTGCACATACCTACATCACTAACACATGTCCGAAATTGAAATCGGCGACCGAAAACACCGAAAATTAACAACGAAAGCCCCAAATAGACGAAACTCGATATTTTCGCATGAAATCAGGGAATATTGTTAAAAAAAAACTTTTTTTATTTTTCTTACAAATCGTCCTCGCATGTGCATTGCGGTTTTAAGTTACGTACGGATGGACAAAAAATATATTTTTTATTACCACCTTTTCATTTGAAATATGTACAATCAATAGGAAAGGGTCAACTTTTTTGGTGAATTGTTGAAAATTAAACTCTTTTGTTAACCCTTTCAATGATTGACCCCTTGGGAACTACATATAATCTATTTTTTATTGATTGTTATATTGACCTTTGCTTAGAAATAGTTACGAGAAAAAAACGTTAACAAAAGTAACATTACCTACTCAAGATTAACCCTAAGCAATTGATACGTATAACTTTTGAATGATGTTATTAATTATTTATTGAAAGCAATATTTCTAATACTTTTATTAATACTAAAGTCCCTTGATTTCGAGGCCTACATTCTTTAGAACTTTGATGACAAACTTGTATAATTTTTATCTTTCTCAGACTTAGGAGCAACCTAGTTTTACAATTCATTATCTTAATTTGTGGTATGCTACAGGATGTATTTATCTAATCTTAATTTAACAACACCTTACACATCTTCACGCTTGTGGACAGTTTTCAATTAGTACCCATTTAGAATTAAAACTAAAGCAATCCGTCACCGGACACAGCTGGCCCATTTCTAGCCACTATTTAGTTTGGTTCTGTCTTGTTAGTCATTCATTACATTAGTGATGTTTTACAATCTTTATATTGCCACCCAAACATTCTAAATACATTTTAATCTCGTCCTTAACTACTTAAAAATAGAGCTGTAATGACTTTTTGTACCAAGACCGCATACGTTTGTCGAAAGCAATGAGATAAACATGGCTGGCCAAACTCGAGTGAGATGTCAATCACCTGTCAACGATGTCCCGCCTTCCTATGCACTCCTGGTACTACCAAACGTAATGTACTGGAATTTGTGGTGTTTTTTTAATACCGAAAAATATTTTCCTGTCTGTCCGTCAGTTTTAAAATGTTTTAATCTTAAAGAATGTGATGAATGTATTTATTTATTCTTATATTTATTGTAACTTGTTAATTGTGATGTTAAAGAAAACGGTGAGAGGCAACTGTCAGCGCGTTAAAATAATTATAGATTTGTCATAATTGCGGTCACTAATGAGATTGGTTAAAAATAGTAAGTTGCAATTATTACAGTCACGTTTTAACTGAAGCAAAGAGAGTATTTCCTTCTGTGAATATTACGAAGTCGAAAAGTTATTCTCTATCACATATTTCGTACAAAATTGTTGGTGTAAATCATCGTAATGGGTCCAGTATCAATTGGGTGTAATTTATCGTCGACCGCAAGTCAACGCGCCTCACACTGGGCCAATAAAATAATATTTTTACTATAACTAGCGGCTGTGGCGTACCGCACGCGCGCCGTCTCACGAATATCGGTTGGTTTTCATAAAATCCAGTAAGTATAATATTTCTTAGAGTAATGACGGGAATCAAATGAGGATACTTGTGACATCTACGGCCTTATGTATGATAACGCAGCGAGATTATCCTCAGTTTTTAAAGAGCTTTTGCTGAGTACAGAGGGACACACACAGAATACAAACAAGTATCCTAACAACTCATTGTGATTATTTAAGTATTACATCGACTGTACTTGTAAGATGAGGTTTTCTTAAAGAGATAGATGATAAAGAAGAAAGGCGTTTACATAAGGTATTCAATGAAGAAAACCTTCGGTTGTAAAACTAAAAAACAGCTACAGACTGAAAGCAATAAGGTAGAATACAGAGATACAAACTTATGAAATAACAGTTCTTGGAACGAATACTGTGTAAAATACATATTAGGTCGTGTTTCGTCTGATCTTTTAAGTTTGTTGAGAAACAGAGTCACAACTGATTTCACAGATAACTTTATCATGTCAACCTTTAGTTTAGCGGGAATCACCATGCTTGGCCGATGCATGTTAGCGATTCCAGTAGGTGTTATGGTACTCAGAAGGACGCTGCTGCCCATCCTCTGGTCAATATTCCTCTGTCGCCTTCTAAGATTCGCGGCGGGAAAATATTCTATGTTATCAGCCGGTACCACACGGCTGATAACTTAGAATATTTTACACACAAAAAACTTAGTTGAACTCAAAGATGCCAAACATTTTTTTTAATTCTAGCTAACTACCTCCTTACATTCCTCAAAATAAAGTAAAAAAAAGAACAAGAAATTCGAATTTCACAATTGGAACATTTTTCAAAAGCTAACGTTATAATTTCTCACCAAATCAGGTAAAGGGTTACTTGTTCCTTATTTCCAAAAAATAAAGAAAATAATACCTTAATAGTCTTCCCACATTTTTTACGGCTCTACAATAGTTTAAAACCATCTTTTATGTAACTTTACCTGTAATGTCAAAGTCGTTAACGAGCATAAATTGTTGACCTTTTCTTTAAGATTTTTTTCTCAAAATGTCAAAGTTCACAAATTACTTTGCAAAGGTCACGATTGTAAAGACTTACGTAAGACCCTTTCTCAGCCACCCTTCAAAAATATGCCTTCTTTAATCTTTCCTTCTTCTTATGCAATAAAATTAATTTTAAAAAAATTTATACTTTTGGTGGTTTTGAGTAATTCTCATGAAGTTTTTATAAAACTATTTAATTGCAACCCTTTACCGCAATAAAGGGTTTGAATATTTTCTTATATAATTAACGAATTCATTGTTCACTAAAAATATTGAGCAGTTGTAAAGGGTTAACTTAGTATGTGGGTATATGATTTAAAAAAATATAATATTAGTTTGTCCTTTTCGATAAAATAAAATATGAGCCATGTTGTCCTTTCTCCTTCATGAATCTTAATAATACTTACCTGAATTATTGAACCAGCCGTAAATATTTTAGCAATATGAAAAGGTCAATATATAAGCCGTGTAAAGTATTATAGCACAGGTCTGTTGGACCTATTCTGGGGTACAGAAGCGCGCCACTATGCACACATAGCCGAGTGTTTAGCAAACATCGCTTGTCAACTATGGGCTCCTGGTATTTCGCAAGACGTTGGCAACCTCTTTTTATTTCCTGCCTTGCTTTGAATCTTGCTTTGCCGTCTTGTCAGTTTCTTCAACTGTAGAAGTATATTTTTTCAAGTGCTGAAAAGTATTCGATGGAGTCTTGAATTATTAGGAGAGAAGGTGTATGTAGCCCGGTCGCCATAATTTAATCAAAACGACATTACAGTAAGTAGCAAAATCTTCATATTGTTCGACTTTTTAAATGTGAAGCTTCCTGTAGGCGTTTAGGAAACAACCCCTAAGGGTACTGAGCTCCTAGTAGTTTGCAATCCTTTTATGCAAAAATGTCGCAACATTTTTCGATAGGCGACTTACGGCGACGAAGCCAATCTTGTATTGTAATTTAATTATTCTTTTGGAACAAACTTATTACTCAAACAAGTTTCCAAATTAATTAATTTTCAGGGTAGTATCTTATCTACAACATCCTAAAACTACATCATGTTGGAATGTATGTAGAATTAATACAACAACTCGCTAACGTGCTATCTAATCTAAAATCTAATCTAATTTTCGGAAGATTTCGAAATTTTATTTTTAATGTCTGTGTTTTTTATTAAAAAATGACAAAATGTGCCAGAATTGTCTAATCGTCAAACGTGGATGCAGCATTGGTAATTACAGCAACTTGCCCCGTACCTTCATTCAGTCATGAAGATGTACTCTTAGATAAGTACACAAACCCTGCATGCAGGTGGTTGCGCGACGTGGTGGCGCCCTATGTTTGCTCACCACTCCACCGACCGCCAGCGAGACTTGCCGCCCTGGTACTTTAGGGGTGAACGCAAACATTCGCAAAGGGGAGAGAGAGGTTGCAAAAAATAATTGAGATGACGGGAAGAATTTAATAGGTATTATGATTAAATTATATTATGTTAAATAGGAGCTTTTTGAAGTAGCTAAGTACTTTATTTAAGACATCGATTCTATATTTTAATAGTGTAATATCTTGTAATTTAAATAAATGGAGAAAAGGTAGATACTGTTATATGTATATAAGTAATTTTGAATTCCACACGTCTAATCTATTTAAGTATACTTAATACTTTTCCTAAAGAAAACAGACCCCGTTGTAGCCGTTGCAGGTAAGGTCTACGAATTTTCGTAATCTACTCGTAGCACAACATTCAACTACTTTCAATTATTTTAATCGCGATCGAATATTATGTGTTTTAAGTAGATAGACTTGTCAAAAATGAATCATTATGTCACGTCCATTTGGCCAATAATTTGGGCGTATCGATCAGCGCTAAAATGGCAGTCGGCGCGGCCATTAAAATGTTTGTTCTATTAAAAGGGGCAATGGAAACAAACAAATTTCCGAGATTCTCTTTGTTTGGACACTACTCGAGGGTTGGACGTGACGCAGTACACAGAATAGGGTGACTGTTCTGGATATAGCTCATTTTTTGGTTATCATATTTATTATAATTACACCAGGAAAATGGATAGTTGTGACTTTGTCTTGGTATTAAATAATAAACTACGAATACAGGACTTATTCAATCACATTATCTGAAAAAAAAACTTAGATATTTATAATTAAAATGGATGGATCTGTTCAGAACGTCAGATATGAATTTGTGAGGCCACCTCAAATTGCAAAAGAGAGGCAAATAATAATTTAAATACATTAAAATAAATACATACTTACATATTATTTGCATTTAGTCATTTCCTCGCTGAGGTGGAATGAAAAGTTACGTGTTGCACTCGAGTGCAAAGATTTTTCACCTCGTGCTCTTTTGATTCCCTCGCTAACGCTCAGGATTCTAATTTTGAATCACTCGCTGCGCTCGTGATTCAATTTTAGAATCCTTCGCTTGCTCGGTCATCAAAATTGAACACGCGGTTAAAAAGCAACTTTGCACTCTTGTATAACAAATAACTATTATGTTAAGATAAAATATCGCTCACTATACAGTTTGTATGAAGTATCACAAACGGTTAAGATCGATATCCGTGTTTAAGGTCCGTGTATAGTGAGCGATATTTTACCTTAACATAAAATATTATATTATAGTTTCTTCGCCGTTTGTGACGCCCTTATGAGAAAAGAGCCAAGGCAGGAGAGTCAAACACGGATTTTTACAAAATAATTAACTATTAATTTAATTAATACCTGTTACGTTTGATTTCATTGAATCTCAGCATATTATGATAGATAAAATACCTACCAGATTTATCTAATGCATATATTATGAAGCTGAAATTCTTACTAACCCAATTAAAATTAACAGCCCACAAAAATTAACTACCTACGAGGCGCACAGAAACATCAGAACGTAAAATTATATTGGTAACAATACAGGGGGATGCTGTTCGGGATTCGAATAATTAATTCCATTTGGCGGCGCGTGGCGCTAGATGGCTGGCACGTAATTGTTGGAAAAATTTACCGGCACGCTCCCTCTATTAATGATAGTTGGCGATTTTGGCGAGCTTTTACAATCTTAGGGTGGTTGATACTAATTTCTATAACAATGTAGTAATTACACTGTAGGATTAGAGAAAACTGAATAGTATTTTTTTTCAGTTAGTTTATGTTTTCTCAAATTGCCTTAGAGATAATGATATAGCAAAGCTTTGAAAATGCCTACGAATGACATCCCAATGGAAAAACTTCAGCCCAATAGATCATTGTCAATCTACTTTGAAAGTTATCAAAATTTAGTTAATACCATTTCTTCCTTCAGCCTAGAAATTAATACATTTGTAATTAATCAAGACTGGCAACTACCAACTGCAAGCTGTTTCCAACAAAAAGAAATGATCTTACGATTTTATCATCAATTTTTTTTTATCTTAATAATATTTCAATATTTATTGTCCTACTAGTAGTCACCGCGAGGTTTTCCCAAAGCCTTGACAACAAATTAAGTTTTATAAAATGTCCTGCAGAAAAAACACTTCACATTGCGACAAAGAATCAAAGATACATTATGTAATCAACAATACATAGTGGACGCATGTACATACAGGTACACACGGTGAGTAAGTTCTAAGTTTCACGCGGTCCCGGTAACCGCAAGGCGTTGTCTCGGTCACCGCAGCGCTCCGTCACACGGTCTGTGTATGTACAGGGATACACAAACATTATAGGTACGCGGAATAAAATGTTTTTACTTTGTTTTAACATTTCGGTCACTGCATTTAAATGCAGGGAGGGAGAGTTTTACAGCACAGCACTAGGTCATAGGAAAATACTCAGCATATTTATGACGTAGGCATAGACTAGATCATCACACCATTGTTACAAATAACAAGATCACGAACGATTTACTGAAATATCAAAGGGTTTTATAGAGAAAACAAACACAGTAGAACCGTTCATTTAACAAACCCTTCGACCTAACTTATGTAGGTACATCCGGTACACCTGCATGGATTGCCAACCCCAACACCAACTTGGCTGACAAGCTAAGCTTTTTACCATGGCTTAGCTGTTCTCCAGAATTGCTCATGCAAAGTTAAAAAGACACTTAAGCTTTGAGACGGGGGAAAATAAAATTACATAACCGATTTGGCAATCTCTTATGCTTCGATATTATATTACCTTTGTAACTTTACTGTACCCTTCTTTATTTAACTACAATTACATTATGTATGCACTTGTGTTAATGAATAATAGTACTTAGCTATCTTTCATTGCGGCCCCCAGTGGTAGGTACTAGGTAGAGCATGACAGTCACAGTATAACGGGCGGTCACGGGACGTGGGCACTCGGCCAGTCTGACCACACCCTACACACATCCGTGTACATAACATGTACTTGAAATTACCTACGCACTTCCTATAAGTCGAAAGCCTGCCCTGGTGTTTAGTTAGGAAAAACTGATGTTGAAAGGCTTTTGGAGTCAAAAACAATCAGAGAAAAAAATCATCTGGGCCAGTAACGGTACTTCGCAAAACGAAATATGTATAATTTTTATTTATTTACGTAAGGTATAATTTCTGTGTATAAAATAAATAAAAAGAAACCCTTACTTTAGTAGACTAAAACGATATTTTAATTTGAAAGTGCGTAGGAGGTACCTTTGAAATATGAACGTGGTCTTGTAAGCAGTATCATTTGTACAATATTCTAATTTAAGTAAATATGTACTTACTTAAATTCCACCCATGACCATACCAGAGGCAAATCTTCTACCCATGAACAGAATTCCGGCTTGAAAACGTAACTTGCTTTAAGTAGGTACTGAAACTACTAAAACTTCATTGACCTATCACGTCCTTCATCATAATGATTATATATCTATTGATTGACACGAAGAAAAATAATGACATTTTACTCCTACTTTCTCTTCAAAAGATAAAAGGATATCGCCACCACTTGCCTATTCAAACAAAAATAAAGAAGAACGTGGTTGCTCCTCGAGAAAAAAAAACTAGCAAACGTAGGTACTAACAGTTCAAAAGCCTCTTTCATCCCCGGCCGGGAGCGGAAAGCTTGTACCGTCAAATAATAAAAAAAAACACGCTGTATATCAGGTTACCGTACATCTGGCTGCCTGGCGAAAAAGCACGATTTTATTAAAAGAAATTGTATTTCGATCATTTCTTGGAGTTCATGAGTTCCTAGTGTGCCTTGCCTACGTAAAGTAGGTTGAATTTTCCTAGGACCATAATCTATCTATATACAAAAAATGAATTGCTATTCATTAGTCTCGCTATGACTCGAGAACAGCTGGATCGATTTGGCTATATTCGTGGAAGTCCAGAAAGTTTTAAAAATTCACAAAGAAAAAGGGTCTAGACCCGTAGGCATTGGAACAGGACAACATCTGTCTGGTCAGCTAGTAAATAATAAAAAAAAACAATTATCAATTATAATGGCGTTAATGAATTGTAAAGAAAAGTAGAATTAGTGTCAGCTGTAATAGAGGTAAAAATAAAAGAACTACATCCGTAGTTTACAAGACATCAACATGACACGATTTCCTTTTATTTTATGCATTCATTCCACGTAGGTACTAGAAGCTAGCAAAAATAACTATAGGGAAATAAACGGAAAGTCTTATCGTTTACTATTTATTACTATCATAAGTTAAGTTTTTGAGGATGAATAGATGAAAGGGCAATGCCAGAAACTCCATAAAACTTTGCCCCACTCAATAAAAGTCATGTACAAGCTTGCAATAGGTAGCATCTTACTGTGTAATAATAGCTGATAACTAAACATTAGTAAACAAACAACAATAGTCCTAGTGACTGCAGAACTTGCCGTTTCTGTTTATATCATAAAACTGTATTTGAATTGATTTGAAATATAAAAAAGTAATAATAATAATGTTGTTTTTTGTCAACACAAAAGCTCTTTACATTTCCTTATTGTCTACAATATAGGTTTTCAAAAAAAAAACAATTCTAAGGCACAAAGGAAGCATTTTGCTAACGAACTCCACACTCGAGCCTGTCTCGTGGAAACAAGCCAAGAACGCAGGCAAGTTCTAAAGATAAACAATTTATTATAATAAGGTTTTATCATTACAATCATCATCACAATTATTATTATTAAAATAATTTACATTTTCTATAAATAGGTGGGGCAGGATCTGGCATTGTCATTTGGGAATTGGGACATTAGGTTAATTTTTATTCCGATTTTGTGTTTCCGTTAGGGAAGTAGTTTGGCTAGCCGATGCAAAAAAGCCGCGGGCAGAAAATAGTCTTCGGTTAGTAGGCGAGAAGTAAAAAATAAAACTTCTGCTGCACCAACCTACTTAATCATTATTGCGCATTAAAGTCACCTCAGTTTAATTTCATGACTGTCCATTTAACGCTCTCGTCAAATTCTGGAGGCGTTACAATAAACAATACTGACAATGTTGTTGAAATAATCGTAAAGTTTATGTTATGTCGGCAGTTCGACACCCACGCAAGATGGAGTTGTCATTCGCGGCTACATTGTAGAGTATGTGGGTGCACTTTTATTGAAGAACTATGTACAGATAGCCCACAACAGAGTGATTGACCTTTCTGCAATATGCGGCGGTTTGACAAGCTCCCCCGTGGGGTGTCTGGGCTAGAATAGCACCCACCCATTTCATCCCGAGGTTGACAAAGAAGGTGACTAAGGGAAAATACGGAAATCGGGCAGCAGCGGCTTCCGTGTACTCAACAAATTCACTGCGATCCCCAAGACGCCTGTTAAGCGTGGAGATTATGGCAGCCCAACCCCCCCCCCCCCCCCTTATCCCCTTACGGGGGAAACCTTTGTTCAATAGTAGACGTCTTCCAGCTGATGATGACGGTGTCAAACTTCAGAGAGGCAAGTCAAACTTTATGGCACGTTTGTATTATAATCTCAGTAACAAGCTGACAAAAATGCCTCCATTTTCCCTACAATTTTTGACATCATTTTGACCTCAGATTATGAAACAAAAGGAAGATAGACCGTGCGGAACACGAACAGTGAAGCCAAAAAAGCAAATACAAATTCAAAATCGAATACCCACAACGCGCTTCGTGCTGTACTGACACGAGTCTGTATCGCACGAAACGCCACATCATTAAACAAAACAAATACAATCACGAGATTGTAGGTATTCGCTTTTGAATTTAAATTTGCTTTTTCGGCTTCACTCTCAGCAGTGTTCCGCACGGTCTATCGATCTGCCTTTTGTTTCCTCATCTGAGATTTTGAAATTGATTGTCGCTGAGATGAGTCTGTATTTTGACCGTTTTTAAATTAGTAGAAAATGGCATTCTATACGTATATTCTGTTACAATCTCCCTCCGTGAACACCTAGGTGAACTGAGCTGTCATCCGTCCCGATGCTAGAGATTGACAAAGCAGACGGATGCATGACAGCTCACTTCACCTAGGTGTTCACCGAGGGAGATTGTAACAAAATAGACATACGGATGACAGCTCACTTCACCTAGGTGTTCACCGAAAGAGATTATTATTATAATATTTCCCATTATCTTATAGATGAACAATGGACGGCTAAACCATAAACGTCATGAATCGAAAAATATTAGAATATCTAAACACAAAGTACCAGGGCGACATAAGTTCATAGGAAGAATTCTCGTGCTCCCACAGGAACAGTCACGTGACCCTTTCATTAAATCCTTGACAGGTGATTTGGCTTCCAAGCGTCCAAAAATTACCAATTCTCTCTGCTACAATCAAACTCGATTTTCAACCTTACGTTTTAGAAAATAAGGTGAATATTAGAAGATTGGGGAGCTTAAAAATGGGTGTGTATTGTTTAGATGCAACAATGAAGATGTGTCAAGAGGCACGTGACTTCGACCATTATATGGAAAAAGTTCATAATTAATGGGAAAAATTATGTCGTTAGTTTTGGAAGGATTATGGAAAGCTTTTGATGCAGGGGGTGTTTAAAAGGGAAGGGAAAAAAGGGGATGTTTTGACAAATAGACAAGAGGAATCACAAACACTGCCCCTGTCTCTCTTGCGAATAATTATCACAAATGGTGATAAAAACAACACTATTTGTATGATTTTTATTTTTATTTTTTCGAATTAATTTCGGGCATCACAGATAACAAAAAGCTAATGTATTTATCGTTGTACTAATTATTTGAATATCTGTTTATAGTATAAATAATTTAAATTATTCTTAAATAGAAAGGGCGGTAACTTATTATGCACTAGTTTACAGTCATAATAAGCACAAAATAAATCTAAAAAACACAAAGATCGAATTGTAAAGCAAATTTGTGTGCAATGGAGACCCCACACTAGCATACCCTGTGTCGGGGGATCTAGTATACTCGTAGTTGATGAGACTAGGGTTTGCAATCCGGATATCCGTATAATCCGGATATCCGCCGATTTTCAAATCCTAATTTTACATGCATCACCATCCGAATTTTTTGGAGGTTACGGATAGTTGTATTTCTCTTTTAAATATTAAATAAAAAGCTGTCATCTGTAATGTGCTGTTATTACGTTATTTGTTATTTTAATACAGTTAACCCCTCTTGCAATTATTTATTCAGTACATAAATCGAAATAAGTCAATTTAGGATAGATTTTTCAATAGAGATACGAGATATGAGTTAGATGATACTCAATATAAACCTATATAATATCAAAATATTGCATTTTATTGGTACTCGGAATATACGTTTGTTTAAGATCTCGCTGTAGTCAGGCCTTTTTTTATTTAATGCATATGTGATTGTTACTTGAAATATTGGTATAATTTATTACTTCTATGTCATTTTGCTTGAGAGATTGATTAAAACGTGTTACAAAAGCTTATTAGTATTATTTACAATAAAAACAAAAAAATATTCGTATTATCCGCATTATCCGGATACTCCGGATAGTAAAATATTAATATCCGTATGATCCGGATAGTAAAAATGAACAGATATTGGAAACTCTAGATGAGACATAAAGTGCACGCAGTGGTACATAGTTGGGTTCTAAAGGTAACAGATAATAATAAATTAAGAAATAAAGCGTATTGCCTTCAGGATAACGTAGCGTAAGAGATTAGAATTATAATACTTAGATTAGATTAGAAAATTTTATTTATAATTTAAGTAGCTAGAGGCTGCTAAAAACTATATTATATTATTATTAGAGTTAGTAGATCTAATAGAATAGTGCCTATAGCACTCAAGGTTAACGTACCTTCCTATTAGCAAAATAATTTTTAGAATCGGACCAGCAGTTCTGGAGATATACCCGAAAGAACATACACTCAACTTAAAGGACAATGCCAGAAACTCTATAGAACTTTGCCCCACTCAATAAAAGTCATGTGCAATCTTACTGTTTATTTATTGCTGATAACTAAATTAAACATTAGTGTTAGTGACTGTAGAACTTGCGGTTTCCGTTTAAATCTAAAAACAATAATGACATTGACTATAGGTTAAATTGTAATTTATGTAAAATGAGTTTGTATTTTGTGGGTAGGTATTTCGTAATCCGCAAGTTCTAAAGAAAAACAATTTACTATAGAAAGGTTCTATATTCATTACAATTATTTTAATTAATATACTTTTCTGTACATCCCACAATAACTCAAAACAGGTGGTTTTAAAATAACTAGCAAGTTAAAAAAAATATAATGGCAATCATTTTCTTCGAAGTTCTAATATTGACAGAAGCCAGCGCTCAAATATAGGAGGAGGTATAATTAGTGCTTGCCACTGCCAATTGCCCGGTGTATTGGCAAATATTTGAAGTCGATAAACACTTACTGAAGAAAAAAATCTTAAGCTTTAAATAACAAAGGATTTAAAGCTAGGTTAAAGACTGGGTTCAGGGGTAAATGAGGTTTCTCTTTCAGAGTAATGTTAGGCAGGCGACACACATACGATATACTTGCGCAAGTTTGGACTTACACGAGTATGCATTCATCTTCTTCTTCGTATCGCTGGCACGACGGTCTTTTATGTTTGTTTGGCCCAAAATTTTGCCAAGTATGCATTAATGAGTGTGAGATAAATTGGCGTAGTTATCTGAGCCGAGATTGACCAAAGGATGGGCAGCAGCGTCCTGCTGAATACTATAACACCTACTGCGATCGCCAACATGCATCGGCCAAGCATGGCGATGCCCCTTTGGGAGAGACCTATTTATTTATTTACTTAGGGATGTGGAAACAACAGTGTAATAATAAGTACAGATAGGTTATAACTTAATAATAGAGGTAACAAATACACTACTCACAACATTATGCACATGTCGCTCAGATCCCTTTCGCATAGTCTTTCCAAGGTTTTCAGCAACAACAAAGTCAGACTGATCAGTCGGTGGGATTTGGCGTTTGTGTAGTCACTCTTAATCATTAAACAGATGTACCTACGTCTAGCAGTGGGCGTCTAAAGCTTGACATGATGATAATGAAGTATCTGAACTATTTGTGGTTCACGACAGCGTCACGTTGACTTATGCAAGTCTAAATTTATTACTTGCACAAGTATATTGTTACGTGTGTGGCCTGCATTATGTCATACATTTTCATTTTATACAACTTTATGTCCTGGTCTTTTTATTTAAATGTCTTAGCCCTCCGCTTGATGTCTATACGGTCATGTCTGATTACCATGCCATCGGAGAGTGAGGGAAGGGGGAATGCAACTGTGTTTGCGCACACACTTTGCACATAATATTTTCTGCGTCCTTGAGTCTCCATTGAGAATGGCCATCGTGACCGAAATTCAGTCTGGGGAATTATTTAGCTGCATTTAGCTTTTTTGCTTATCGTTAGACCCCAACCACAAATTAACTAATAGTTCCAACATAACTCATTTTGAAAAGGCGAAACATATATTTTGCTTTCCATTTTCTATGCCTCACGAAGAATTCCTGGATATGTGTACAAACCTCACGTGACATGAAAATAAAAAAAATATATAAAAGAAGAATAATAACGCCACGTAGCTAGTACGTAGTACCGACAGGTGTCGGTTTACCGGCCGGTAACCTGATAGACTAGTATGTGTTTTGCATCGTGAGTTACATGAGGACTAGAGATGAGATGCGTTCCACTTTATGTGTCTTGAGCTACTGATTATACGGAAGACCTAGCACGGTTGTTAATCCCTTACTAGTATTTACCTTCCTCCTCCACATCCTTAGTTACTATATAGTTATTGTTAATTTTTTGTAACTATAACTTGCCTTTGAGGCGCCGATACCTAGTCAGGCTTTCCAAATGTGGACATATAAACGCACGCAGTATTTACAAATGACTAATGCTTTTTCAAACGAGTTGGTCAAAACCGCAAGTTAATGCAGACCATCAAAATAAGAATAGTTGCCTTCCTCGGTCATATCTTTAGATACGAGAGATACGATATATTGCAATTAATTATTATGGGCAAAATTGCGGGCAAATGTAAGTGGACCGGAGTCACAAGCGACGTGGAGTTGTCACCTCGCCTGATGTTCGACCTTCAGTAATTGGAGGAAAATGACAAGAAATAGAAGAAGACCGTCTGAGTGGCTGTCCACAGCCGCATTCGGGGAGACCGTCACTATTCTCATCAGAGGAAAGTCCTACACCTACCAAATACTGAATCCTTCTTAGCGATAATGACCTACCAAAAGTACGGCTGTTTCATAAACTAATTAATAGTGTTATTAGGTTTTTCATTAGGAGTTTCTCAGTAACAGCTTGGAGTTTGGAAGTTAGGTACTGAGTATTTTTTTCAGTTATTTATTTTAATTTTAATTCCATCGTTAATGGAATCTAATACTATTTCGCTTGAGCCCACACTGAGATTTTCCGTGCGTCATGGTACTTTAAATGGAAAAATATCTAATCACAGTCTCTAAGCAGCATCTAACAAAAGTACCAGGACCGCATAAACGCTGTGGTAGTCCCAACTCAATCCGATATTATTCCAATACATTTCCCCAAAATGTCCCCCGCCATTGTTCTAACGTTAATCTGTTTGCTCGCGTGTTTGCGGTCGCCGCTCAAGTCCGGTTCAGTCAATATTATCGCGATCGACTTAGCTTTGTGTCTTTGATTCTGAGTGTTACCGGTTTTTGGGGAGATAAGACGGCGCTTTTGGAAGCACTGCTGAAAATACAATTGCATTTTTAGTACCTTAGACAGCTTTAATTTGCATGACCCGTAGATATTGTCTGTAATTCAGTAGTAACTTCAAATACCTTGGTCATATCGTAAACTCAAATTTGAAGGATGACGCGGATGTCGAACGATGAGAAGAGCTCTAATGTGAGTTTTGCGGGTAATATGATAACAAAGTTCTCTAAGTCGACCCCTGACGTGAAAGTTACTCTTTTTAGGTCTACACTTGTCAACTTTGGACTGACTGATTAAACCAAGAGGGTGCACGATGGCATACTAGTCGCTTATAATTACATCCTTCGGCCACTGATGGGATTGAAGCGCTTTTGCAGCGCTTCAGAAATGTATACGAAGCCCGAATCGACTCGTTTAATGCCATCCAAAGGAAGAGGATAGTATCATTCATGTCCAGAGTTTTTATGTGTAAAAATACCATTATTAGCGGTCTGGTAGATAGGCTCATAAAGTCATTGACATAATAGTCGTTGGGTTCCGATTACCCATTGAAGCAGCTACCTACGTAACGAACACGCACTCTTGATCCATAAAAAAAATACAGTATGGATTAAAAATAAATATCACAAAAAGAGTGATCTCTGAACTGTTACTTAATCTGTGTCTCTCTGAAATAAAAAATGTATTAGTTTAATTATATTAGTAGTTTTCTGCAGCAATCTCCAAGATTTTGAACTTGAAAGACAATTTATGTGAAGCGTTAACGCTTTTAAAAGCTATTAGTAGTTACCGTAGTAAAATAATTTCCTGTGTCCATCAGTTTATAATTATTATTTTACCAGAAGGTTGACTCACGATTCAAAGCTCCTTGATAAGCACCATTTTAGCGGCCCCAAAAAGTCCAATATTCATCTGAAGTGCGTGTACTTTATGTTTTGTTTGTCGGCTGCACCAAACTGATGATGTTTGTCAAACGCATTGTTGTCACAAGTGGTAGTGAACCGTGCACTTCATTACTATTGGTTTGAGTATTTATGTATTCCTGGTATTCATTATTGAAGAAAATTAAAGTTGAAGCATGAAGTAACAAATTAAAAAAATTTGATGGCAACATAAAATTCTAACAAAATAATTACAGTCACGGCAGCCAAACTTAATCGAGACTAGCCATTACGCGAGATATTATAGTGCACAAGTGTGTGCGCAAACACAGGTGCACTTAGTCTTGCCTCACATATAGTTCGATGGGACGGCAATCCGACACGATCGGGGAGGAATCAGGTGCGGAACCAACTGCTTTTTCCGGGCAAAAATTGCTAATGGAAAAACCCATGATGCTATTTACATGACCTGGGAGTCGAACCCAGAACTCCATGCTGAGCATAATCACGCTTGCGACCACTAGACCAGCGGGGCAGGTAAAGACCAAAATAATGTAGGAAGCCAACAAAAGAAAAACTTGATTGAGCAAGAAATAAAAATAAAAGACAGTTAAATTATTTTAAGCTTTTTATTTACCCAACAAAATAGGGGAGGTGCTTCCTAAAAGGTTTCCGTGTCGGTGTACATTTTCCGTTTGTTTATAACTTTTCCCCTACCCACCCTGACGGAAGGGTTGTGAAGCCAGGCAAGTGTGGATCGCCCTTTATTTTTGTAAACATTGGTAATTTTTAAACATTTTTTTTTGTTTTCTGAAGGAGGTTCGAATTTCAGTCGAACTTTTTTTTGTGGAGACGGTTAGGTAAGTTGTTTAGAAGTTGGTAATTGTTTCTGAAATAGATGAGTTTTAAAATGTTTATTTTCTTTTATTTCATAGGACCTTTTCACTCTTTTACAATGTACTGTTTGTTTATTAAAAAAAAATACATATCAAGATGGAAACCGTTTCTGAAATAGCCAAGTTTTAAACATTTATTTTTCACACAAAGGCTTTGCTATACAGCAGATAAGTACCTATATCAAATAATTTAGTTTCATTTACCTACTATAACGAACATTTAACAAGGTCAAAGTAGAAACAAATGTGTATTTCTTTCTTTCGATAGGCTTCTATAATCATCTTTTTTTCTGATCATTTTTTTTTAGGCAATTTCTCAATATCAATTTATATTATGTTGTCATCGCCTGTCTGCCTATCTAACCCATCTACTCAATCAATTATCTCTAGCTACGTATCAAGTGCTAAGGTACTTTTTAATGTAAGTACACAATACATACAATTATACCATTTAAAGACACTTATTCAGAAGAAAGTGTAACCCAAGCAGTTACAATTGGACTCCGAGTGTCACCCGATCCACAGATACAAAGGTGCACTCGCCCGCAAGTAAACAATAATTGCAGCAACTAAACGCATTCCAACATGGCGCCGAAATGTTGGCGCCAACTGAAAACAATTACTTAGTTAAGATAAATACAGCAAGATAATGTACCTAGACTTTTTTAAACAATAGCCGTTCGTGTAAAATCGAAAAAGCTGGTCTAATTAGTGAAAATTCGATTATTATTAAAATACTACCTTCTGAACGCGATCTCGTCGTCTGAGTACTTTAAAATTTTACGAAAAGTACTAAATTATCCAACGTGAATACAGGACCAAAGAATGTGTTTCCTATGTGTTAAACTAGATAAAAAACGTATGCTACATTTCCGCTAATTCCGTTCAAGCATTTAGCGTGAAAGAGTGACAAACGCTCACCCATCCATCCAAGCATCGGATCATGTTGAGTGGATAACAAGCAGTTCTATTACGAAGAGCTGAACTAATGCAGCTAGACCGTGCATAATATGCTAATCTCCTCAAAACCAGTTCTTTAATAAAATGCAAATCGATCTGTGTCAAATTCTTAATTAAGCCGTTTCCGATGGTTTACCTCAAAATTGTTGAGGTAGGTTAGGCTTCCCCATATAATTTTACCTAAACAAAGCCTAACGTATTTTCAAACGCAGCGTGAGACCAAGCTATACGGAGCAACGACTAGGAAAAGACTGCTGGGACTAACTAAATACGGAAGGCAGAGAATCGTATGTTCTCCAAATAGTGGAAAGTGAGTCTTTCGCAATTATTTGGAGAACATACGAGAGTCTTAATTATAGTAGTAGCTTTCGCCCGCGACTTATTTCGTGAGAATATAAATAATTATATTCAAGGATAACGTAACTTCCAATTAACAAAAAAAAGCAGTGTTTCGGGAATAGTCTGGCGGGCTTATCCCAAATAAATGAAAAAACATAGTCATCAGTTTTATATGTATATAAGTAGATTGTATAGGCAGAGTAAAGAAAGCTTACGGTCGTGAAATACCTAGTTATCATCAAAGAAAACTACTACGCTACTACTTTAACAATTGTCACCTAAAGTATAAATAACTACTATTCTGTCAGAATCCCATTCGTATCACTTCTTTTCAACAATACTCTGCTCTTTATCCACTACTCACAGTAGAAAGTGTAACTCAAGCACTTTCGTACGACACCTGATACAAGGCAAGAGTACAAAGGATCAGTCGCCCGCGATAGACAATAATTGCAACAATTAAACGCATTCCAAAATGGCCGACTATTGTAGTTGGCGCCAAAACCTTGCGTCAGTTACGCTACGCTGCTCATAATAATGTATTTTTTTCTAATTTCTGCAACATTAAATTTGTAAATGTCCTTTTCGATTTCATTTGTGTTTCACTTTTTGTGTGTTGTAGCTAAGTATTTGAAATAAAGATTATAAGATGCAAAGCAATGGTGTACAATGCAAATTATTAGGTTGACAGAGTTTGAAATTAAACCCACGTTCCGAAATTCTCTAAAAAATTAGATTGTATTCTATGGACAGCCAGTAGTGTGCCGACTTTGTAGTCCTGTCTGCAGCACAAAATATAGAGACGCGCCGCAGCCTTACGTTCTTTGTGTCTGCAGTCTGTAATACACATTATCATTCTATTATTAAAACACTGGTTTTAAGTATGTACAATATTTACAAGAATAATAAAAAGAAAACCTAAAATATTAAACTAAAAAATCAAACACAATAAGGCATCTAGAATTAAACACTGGTTGATTTTGATGTGCCGTGCTTCGCCGAGGCCATGGATACCCGACAACCCATCTTCTCAGAGGCGGTGGGATGAGCCGCTCTGCAGGTTAGTACAGAATAATTTACTTTCCACTTCTACTAATTCTGCTGAGCGAGTGCGTCTGCTGGCTGTGGGTAAATGGGAGTCGGGTCTTTAGCTTCTGGCACTTCCGTCGTCAAAACTAGGTACTACACTCGGCGTCACAAAAATCGCACCTCTTTAAGAATTCCCTTCAAAGTCATTTTAACCCTATTAATCAATGGTATACATATGACTATAAGGTTTAATTGGAAAGACAATTTATTTAAATTTCAGAATAAATCAATGGATTTGGTTTTTTGTATACCAGGGAATAAAAAAAAGCAAGCTAATGCAAATGATTAAAAAGTTAAATTTTATTTTATCAGCAAAAATTACAACAAAGTCCTTAAAACTAACTTAAAACCTAGTGTTACCCCCCCTAGCCCTGATGACTGCTTCCATGCGTTCTCTCATGGACCTTATTAATGTGACAACAGTCTCTTGTGGAATGTTGTCCCATTCTGCAACGACGGCATCTTGAAGGTCTTGGAGAGTGGTAGGGGCAGGATTTCGTGCCCGTACTCGCCGTTTCAGTTCATGCCAAAGGTGCTCAATAGGGTTCAGGTCTGGACTTCGCGCCGGCCAGCGCATAACAGGGATGCCAACTTCTTGCAGGTAGTCTCTTACAATTAAAGCGGTGTGACAACGGGCGTTATCGTGCATTAACGTGAACCCACTGCCAACAAAACCCGCATAAGGGACAACCTGCTCCTCTAAGATCTCTGTTATGTACCGAGCAGCAGTCAGCGACCCTTGCCCGCGAGCACTTCCAGTCCGAGAAACACACACAAGGTTCGTTTTACCGTCGATTGACATGCCGCCCCAGAACATGCACGAGCCACCCCCGTATTCCACTGTCTCTTGAATACAGGCTTGTGCGAATCGTTCCCCTTGCCTCCTATACACTCTTCGACGCCTGTCGTTGCAGCAAAGACACACCCTCGTCTCATCCGAGAAGAGCACAGCTCTCCATTGGTCTATTGTCCAATCCACATGGTCACGGGCAAATTGCAACCGGTCTCTCCTATGCTGTGCAGTCAATTTGGGCCCTGTAGCAGCCCTATGAGCTGCAATTTTCTTCTCCCGCATTCTTCTTCTAATCGTGGAGACGCTTACAGAAGTTCTGCGAGCTGATCGCAGTTGTTGTTGCAGCTCAACAGCATTGGAGAACCGATTACGTAAAGACGTCGAAACAATGAAGCGATCGTCTCTTTCGGATGTGCACCGTTGTCCAGATCCACGTCTTCGGATATAGCCACCAGTCTCTTGGAAACGTTGGAACACTCGTCGAACGGCAAAACGACTCAAGTTCAGTTGCCGAGCAACATCACATTGCCGCATCCCTGATTGCAGTAGTGCAATGACTTGAGCGGCTTCATCTGCAGTGGTATCCATCTTCTGGGGTATTTTTCTTGCTGTAGCTGTTCACGTGTGTTCACTTCAAAGGTTGAATAGCGAATGACCCACATTTATTTTTTTATTTTTTTTTTTTTTTTTTTCGGATTGGCATCTCGCAGGTCAACCTAGGAGGTTGTCGGCTGCTTAACCGGACTTTCCTGTGGTGCCTAATTATTATTTTTAGGGCCTCCAGCCAGGGCATAAAAGCTTATAAACTAAGCGACTACACGCTAAGGGCACCCCCTGTGGGGTACGAGCCTCGGCTTAGGGCGTCGCTGGGAGAGGACAGCAAAGGGACAGGCTGGATCGGATTTCCATTATTTAGGGACGAATTTAAAACTACAGGCTCAGCGGCGCGGGCTGGCACGAGCAAGGGTCGGGGAGGGGACGTACGGGGTCGTCGCGGCGGGCCTCGGCGGCGAGGACGGAATGACGGCGGTCTGTGTCTGTGTTTCTTAACTGTACTGGTGGCCTTATTGCTCTCCTGGAGGAGAGTAATAGCATCGTCAGGGTCGGTCAGAGTATGTCTCGGTCGTCGAGTCTTACTAATACGGGAGGGAGTGTACCGGGCGGCCGATACGATTAACGGGTTAGAGTGCTTCTCAGCAGTGTCGAAGAAGCGCTTGGCGGAGCGTTTCATGAACTGCTGGATGGTAGGTATTTTTAGATCGAGATGGAGGTTCTCGTTGCGAAGGTAAAAAGGGGCTCCTGTGATTCTTCGCAAGAAACGGTTTTGGAGGGTCTGCATCCTATGGAGACGATATGGTTTCGCGTGTGCGAATACAGCACAGGCGTACGTCATGATGGGACGAATGCACGCCGTGTAAATGCGCAATTTGCACTTGAGTGACAATTTGCTGCGTGCATTCAACATTAAGTAGAGCCTACCGAGAGCGAAAGCGGCGCGCGAACGCACCGTCTTTATGTGCTCTCCGAAAGTAAGATGGTGGTCCAGAATCACACCTAGGTATTTGGCTTGCTTCTCCCAAGGGATAGGCTTACCGAACATGGTTATCGGACTGGACCCACATTTAACCCGGGTCGCCCGTTTTATACCCTTGTAGGGAGGTGCAATTAGTGGCCGTTGTAATGCGTATTTTGACAACATTTTTTTTTTTTTTAACGTTACGTGCTAATGAGATCTGTTGTGTTTAGGAATTCTAACTGTTGTTAATTTAAAGGTCGTTAAACATACTTTTAATTGATACCAATATTAATTGGGTTTAATGTATTCGTTACTGGCGGGACATGTTTTAAACTTATTTTCGAAAAGGTGCGATTTTTGTGACGCCGAGTGTATGTTTGACGACACTACTTTTCGCCTCGCTGCTTCCTTACGTTTAGGAGCATCTTGTTGTTCTCATGGAGGGGAAGCTGTCAACTGCCTCGGACACCACGGCCTGTCGTGTTGCCGGAGTGCGGGTCGCATAGCGCGGCACGCTAATGTTAATGACATCATTCGTCGTGCTCTCATCGCCGCCGCGCCGTCGGCGTTCCAGCAGTTTTGGAACCCATCGGCTTGGCACGCGACGATGGCAAGAGACCGGACGGCGTGTCATTGTTTCCGTGGAAGTTGGGTAGGCCGTTAGTGTGGGACGCTACGTGCGTCGATACTCTTGCGACGAAAACCTCAAACGACGAAATTATAGTAGTCCTTGACTTGATTTATATGGATTTACAAAGCAGCGCTGCCGCTTGCTGGCGCGCGACTAATTTGAAGGCGCCCTAAGGAAAATTTCAAAAGGTTAGTTGACACTTCCCGTGACCCAAGAGCTGGTTCAGAGGTTTAGCATTACCTTACAACGTGGCAATGCAGCCAGTCTCTTGGGCACATTCCCTGATGAAGGCGATGTAGAGGAATTTTTTGATGCCTTATTATATTAGTTTTTTTGTTTAATAGTTATAGTTTTTTCACTTTTATTGTAAAGGAAAGCTAAAATAAAACCAACCCATGAAAGAGGAAAAAGAATATACAGTAACATTGCTTAATTTTTAGGACTTTTCTTTAAAATCTAGTAGACTTTATTTATGAAGTAATAGTTATCAAAGTTTTTTAAGAAATGCCGGAGACTCAATTACCTACCTACTACAAACATTGCTTTGCCATCTTTAAGACAGATCAATTTCCGACGGCAGCTCTATGATTGAAATAATATTCGAATTTATCCAAATTCATAGTAAATGAATCAATCAAAGTTTATCGTTAATTAACTATAGTTTAAGATTAGATATTGGATATCCGAATCACCGGAGCTGATTAGTTATTAAATTTATTAGAAGCCCTTTATGTATATATGCTTTGGTTGCTCCTACTAAGGAGGCAGAAACACTAAGAGATTTGTTTACTGAAATTATCCTACTCGGAGTAGGTATGTCCTACAAGAGTCTGAGTCCTATCCTAGTGAAGGAGTTCATCTGGGGAAGAACGACTTTGGTTGCTCCTACTAAGGAGGCAGAAGCACATAGAGATTTGTTTACTGAAATATCCTACTTGGAGTATGTCCTACAAAAGTCCGAGTCCTAATTCTAGTGAAAGACTTCGCCTAAGGAAGTACTAACACCACACCTATTTCTGCCGCAAAGCACCATTGCTGTGTCCCGGTTTGAAAGGTATGGGGGCCGGTATAATTACAGGCACATGAGACATTTCAACTTCATTTCTGAAGTGAAAACGCATCTGCAAGACTTCCTGGTATTGAAATGAGAGATGAGATGTCTTCAGGCAGCGGTGACCATTTTTAACCATGTCTCCAATGACATAAAAAGATTTTCTTAAAAGAAGGTCACAATCATACGAACCCAATGTATTCTAGCTGCTCAAAATTACAAGTTTATAACACCCACTTAATTTTATCAAACCACCAGAGAGTACAAACGCCTCATCTCATTTCTAATCCATAACATGACCAGGACCACGAAACAAGATAATCCCTTAAAATAAAAACGGCCCCCGGCTCTAAAATAATTGACTCCACCAACCCTCAAAATAATGTCATTACGGAAAATGCGCATCAAAAACGCGGCCAGGGGTACAATCTACCCCTATATTATAATTGTATTCAGGCATATTGGCCGCGTTACTCGTTGCTCACATAATTCTGGTGTAATATGATATTTTATTAGTGAGCATTGTTTAAACAATTGCGTAAGTGATTGTTAGGGCCGTAGGGATCTGCACCTCGCCGGGTGAGGGTTATGTTATAGGGAGGCAGACAAGAGAGAATGCATTTTTTCTATCTTTTTATGAGCACTTAGTGCTTTTATCATGGAGCTTAAGAAAATCATTGGAATGTTGATAACGTCTCACGATACGTGTTATTGCTGATCTAAAAGAGTTCTGTATGTCTATTCTGTCACAATCTCCCTCGATGATCGCCTAGGTGAACTGAACTGTCATCCGATTGTAGTGCTTTGTAAATTCTTAGCATCGGGACAGATGACAGCTCACTTCACCTAGGTGTTCACCGAGGGAGATTGTAACAGAATAGCACTGCAGTTCTCATTTTTATAATAAAGAGCTCTATTATTTCGTTTATTTAATATTATTATTTTATTAACATAACATTAACAAACGAACTGCCTGAAGAAAGTGAAACAAGTACCAATTATTTTTCCGAAATTTTTGTAAGTACTGCTGTTTCAATCCCTGTTAGTTTTGCAGCATCCTTAAGAATAATTATGATCTGAAATAGTAATAATTTTCAATGAGCATGAGATCCAAATATATCGATAAAATGAATTATTACTGACGACGCACGGCGCATCGTCTCATAAAGTAAACGTATCACATTTCAACAGTTGTGTGTTGGTCTCTTCTTGTCACTTTTATGTGTTTTATGCTCATATTGCAATGCATCACAAGAAACTTGCAACTTCTCTCTATCCATCGCTATTGGGCGCAATATTATGGTTTTTTGTTGGGCGAACTCAAAGATACTCTCCATCTGGAGTAGATAATGCAGTTTATTATGAACTTAACCAAATCATTGGATCCCCGATATACTACACTACCCTGAACGGTGGTGGTTCATTGAAAAATTCAACTCCTTAATTTGTGGGAGAAGATTAATTCTATCTGCTATGCTTTTAATGATAATAATAATAATAAATTCATTTATTTCGGACAACAGTGTGCCATATTTTGTTAGTATTACACACAGCTTATATCTAGTGTTAGTAAAATTCATATTTGTGATAAAATCATTAAATGGTATATTTAAAACAAAGGATGACTAGGCAGAAAAATATGTTACCTACCTAATCAACCTCCGCACTAAATTGCTAATATTAGGAGTATAGCTCTCCGCCACAGCTCGCAGGATATAGTTGCGACTACTCCGCAGTCTGCACAGCAGCGAGGCAGTTTTTTTGCGTATTATTGCTTGAAAGCTGTCTGTGCGGGCCTCTGCAAACATTTCTGAGGCGCTACAAAAACAGGGTAGTCGCAACAACATCCTGAAAGCATTGTTATATTGTACGCGTAAGGCAACCAGCGATCTCTTAGTGTAGTTAACCCATAGACTGCTCGTATAAAAACTGACAGTAGGCCTTAAAAAGAGTATTTTTTACTAGGTCAGAGCACCGAGCAAACCTACGGGCCAACATGTTACCTCTGACCGCCAGTGCCCTACGCTCCCTCTCAATATCTGTATCATCCTTAAGGTCGTCGGTGATGAAATGTCCAAGGTACTTAAATTTAGACACTCTATTTAATTGCAGACCATTCAGCCTGATAATTTCAGGTACAGGTTCCATCTACCTGCGGCCTTAAAGAGCATGTATTCACTCTTTGTGACATTGTAAATAAGTCCATGTGAGGCAGCATACGTCTCGCAGGCTTTGAGCATTTCCCTGATTGCCCCAGCAGTCGGGCCCAGCAGCACCATGTCGTCCGCGTAACTGATGTTGTTGACGCTCACTCCATTTATTCGACATCAAACAGTCATGCTGCTGAGCTCGGTGATGAGGCCATCAACATACAGATTGAAGAGCCTAGGAGATGTCAAACCCCCCTGTCTCACACCACATTCCAATCTGTATGGTGGAGAGAGAGTGTTAGACCACTTTACTTGGTTTTTTTGATTGGCATACCAGTACTGGAAGATTTTCAGTATTTCCGCAGGAGTACCCCTGTCCCTCAACTTGTCCCAAAGCACATCATATGAAACAAGATCGAAGGCCTTTGAGAGGTCAAGGAAACAGGCGTACACTGGCGTCTTACGATTGGTATAATATTGAACAGTATGCTTGAGACTTAAGATAGCAGTTTCAGTTGATAGTTCAGGCTGGAACCCAAACTGTGCTTCATGAAGGTTTAAAATAGTTTTCAAATATGAGTCAAGCATACTGTCCAATACCTTAGCCATGATTGTAGCCAGGGAATATCGGACGATAATTTCCCTTACACGATATGTCCCCTACCCTGTTCTAAACGATGGGAACCACAAGGGTTTTTATAAAATTTTCTGGCAGGTATGAATGGCGAAGACACAACGTATAGAACAACGACAAGACCCTCGGCATGTAGATTCCTGCTTATTTCAAGTGTTCAATGCTAAGTCCATCATGCCCCGGAGACTTGCCTCTGCTCATTTTCTGTATAACTCTCTCAACTTGCTTGGCAGAGAAGTGCATGGATGTCTCCTTTCCCTGACAACAATACTCGGCATCTATAGAATAGAGGAACAGAGGGACCAAGGGGAGATTGCACCTGAAAATGTTTCATAAACAGTTTTGCAATATCCCCGTGATCACTCTTCCCCTCCACGCTCACTGCAAGGCCAGGCCTAACTTCCAACTTACCTGTGGATTTCCAAAATTTGCCAAAGTTATTAGTAGCTCGTTGTTCTGCTATTATGTCCATTTTAATCTGTTCTTGATTATTCTGGCACCATTTCAAGCGACTTTTGAAAACTCTGCGAGCCTCTCGCATTTGTTCATAAACATAACCATAACTTGGTCGATTATGTTCTATCCAGGTTTTAAATTTAAGCCTAGCCTCACAGTGAGTATCGCGTACATGTTTATTAAAGCCACAAAGAGATCGATGTTTTCTGTGAGACCTATAGTCACTGGTCTCTTTAGATTGTATTGCTGTCTCACTAAGAACGTTCACTATCCGGTCATACAAATTATCTAATACAGTCTATGTTCAGTCAAGTTGCATGACCCATGACTGCACTCCATAAATTCTAGGGGGAAATCGATATCTCGCAACTTACCATTGCATAAAAACCTATATCTGTCGATTTCAGAACAGTTTCTTTCACCCCATATAATCGCACTGCGGGGTACAGACTGGCTTTAATGCTTTTCTTGTGAATTTAGGTGAAGTGAAGATGAGTTGTCACCCCACTATGCTAGGGATTGACAGCTCACTTCACCTAAATTTACTAAAGGATATTTTTACGGATACACTACTGATCTATTAACTTCCTAACTTCACCATCCCACATAACATCATCCACAATCTATCGAGTATCGAGCGGCATACGTTGCGCGTCGGGGGTGCGCGGGGAGGCAGCGGTGCGCGGGGTGTGCTGGAGGGGGAGCTGGTGGCTATCGAGTTACACCTCCTGCCCATGCTCTCCTGGTTGTCTGACGGCTTAGATCGTTTTAGACGCGCTTGAAATGCGGGATGTGTTGCGTTGCGGTTTTAAGTGGAGCGAAGAACAATTCCTAGTTTGGCCATCCATAGGACTACTAGTTTGTTATTGCTCTGTCATTTTTCTTTGATTATTAGGTCACGTGGGACAACGTGTCTGGTCTCCAAAATCGACCTATAAAACAAGTTCCGGAATAGTTCAATTCATTTTCTAGGTAGTTCTGCCACAGATTAGATAATACATAGTTACTTCTACTGTCTTCAGATTGCTTGGTTAACCTCGTTGACAGGCAATTGAAAGGCAGGTCCAGTCATATTTCATCTTTACCGCTAGGCATATTTAAAATAAATTTGTGATTCCATTTCTTTCTTTCAAACTTCAGATCGACCAGCATTTGAAAATCATGTGTAATATCGTGTGTGACTTATCACCACGAAGTAAGTATAACAGCTTATCACTGTAATATCTAGATTATTAATTTTATTATACACGCTTTGCAAAACAAAAGCTATTTTGAATTTCCATCTTCCCAGCCTAAAAACAATTCCAACATGGCGCCGACGGACAAAATGTTTATCTTTAACCTGTCACAAATAATACCAAATACCCGTAAAACATGTCCGAACAATAACAATAACTGCTTTACTTAATACTTTGGTTAACAAATAAGTTAAATAAAAATACTTTTTACAATAATCTCCTTGTCTACTCGTGCGCAAGCTGAATAGACGCCGAGAGAAATGGCGCCAAAATGTGCAAAGTTTTTTTGAAGTCTGGCGTAACGATATTTGCGAAGGCATCGTGAGATAGTAAACAGACTTGTTTTTCACTTTTGGTAGAAATTTTACATGATCAAAAAAAGTGAATATAAATAACCACAATGTTATGATTGATTCTATAAATTGGATATCGGAAGAAACAAAGCTAGATGGAGACAATTTCAATCTGATTACGCCTAAGAAGAAATGAATATTTTTTAGAGGATTTCGGCACTAGGTTTACTTTTCATTTTTATATATGGAAGCTTGTAATTAGCAATTTATCCTAACTATGAAATATTTTAATTGTGTTATTAGTCTGTAAGCTTTCTTTAAAATAAAATAAATAAATAAAATCTCTTTTACAAAAGCTTGACTTGGAGATAACCCATTTCTACTTCTTAGCGTTTCAATAAATAAATAATAGATAAACACAAAATCTACCCTTTGCAACGTAAATATTATATCAATTCGTATTCAACGTAAAAACCTTAAAGAGGATTCTTACTTGGTTTGAACATTCATTTTCTTCACTGGTGCAGCTCACTCACACATACCATTGTAAGTTTGTTTTATAATCTATGAGATTGTAAGCAAGACTCTTAGTGGGGCGAGTAGTAATAGTTGGCTCTATGTTGTACCTACTAGGGTAGGTTTGTATACCATTTACATACATAGGTGTTTAGGTGGTACACCTGCTTCGGTGGTAAGTACCTAATTAGAAAAATACCTACGAGAATTTGTAGGTAGTTATGTAAATTAATATATGGCGGTGCTCAATTAATATGTTAATGAAATATGTACATAGTGTCTAATAATTTAATTCTAATTATCTTCCCAACAGATTTTAAATATCGAATGTTACTAATTAGGTGAACCTTAATGAATAACATTAAGAAACTTTTCTAAATACTTCCATATTTTTTTTAATTAAACAATTATTGTTAACTAGCACTTTTGCCGCGAATTCGTTTTTTTATACCTATTGTTACAGGTGAAAGAATTTTTAAAATCGGTTATGTATTTTCTGCGTTTACAAATATACAAACAATCAAATCTTATCTTTTTATATTATAATATTAGTGTAGATTGAATACCAGCGATGGTCAAAATTGATGGCTTTTTTCAGAATCTATGCCAAACTGTTTTGCCAATCTGAAACCAAAAAACCAACGTTCAAGTAACTAACTATCAATGAAAAACACAAAAATTGCCAACACAAAAAGAAATCCACAACTTTTTAACTTTATTTTTTAATCGGCCACGGCAACGCGCGTTCTGCTTCATTGGCTCCTTGACGAGGTTTGACGTAATGCAAGGAGCTGGCAACACTGACGACCACACAGCCACGGGTTATCATAAATTAACCGAAATCCAATTTTATAGTGGTCCATTGTTATCTAGTCATGTGTAAAGATGGATGTTGGTTGCACTTTTAATTTAATTACGCAATATGGATAGGAAAAGCAGATGTTTGTGGGTGTTCTGTGTACCAATCTACACTAAAATAATAGAGCTGACGAGTTTGTTTTTTTGAACGCGTTAATGTCCGGAACTAGGTACGGTCACCAAAGGAGATAAGTATCCATGTCGCCGGAAACAGTTGAAGTTTACTTAGAAACCGATAGGTTTTTATGAATAAAATAAAATACAATTTATAGAGAATAAACAGTTCAATGATTTAATAAAATTTCATTTAAAAGCCCCCATTGGTTTCTAAGAAATCTTCAACTATTCCCGACGACATGGATACTTATCTCTTTTGCGTACTGTACATACCTACTGGCCCGAAACTAAAAAAATTTTTTCGGCAATAGAAAGCTACATACCTGAGGATATTTATTGTGTAGTGTGTAAGTAGTACTAGTTCAAGAAAATTCAGGCGGCAGAAATTAGGCATTGTTCACACCTGAAGATCTGTCATATAGGTCCCGAACCTAGTACAGACTCCAGCTCTCAAAAAGTTCTAACGTAAGGCAAAATTGAATAAATATACAACTGTTACTTTTATGAGGGAAATGTTACGATTGGAAGCTTAACGTTTGATATGAACAATGTAAGTGAAGGATATAGTGTACCTACCTATTTTGATTTTGCCTTTAGGTTGATTGATGACCAAGACGTCAGAGAAATTATGAACGCATGTTTTACTCAGCAGTATAGTTGCCATTTAGGAAAAATTCAAAAACACACTTAACCATACATAGCCAAGCACTTACAAAAAATGTTTTGTTAAAAATAATGCAAATACATTGCTCAGTGTCCAAAACACTATCTTCACATATCTCTTTTAGCCTTATAATGGCACTCGCTTTAACATCCATTGCTTCTTTTGTACACAAATGATCAACAAACTACATGCTCATCCGTCAATGAACATCTAAAAAATAGAGATAAAATCTATTGACAATAAAATCAAGATCATTGTCCCATTGTCTCCATCCTCTTATTCTCGCTAAGCGGATAGGGGATGGATGGATAAAAGCGAAAACTGTCCCATTGTCATCCCCATAATGTTTGTTGTGTACTAGGATATAAGCAGAGAAGCGAGAAATTGGTTTAAAAGCGTATCGAGTTTTGATAGCGCCGCCTTTTTAAACGATGCCGTCGGATAACGCTGTTTTACAAAATCAAAAAAAGAATAACATTTTGTTTCAAAATAGAGCCTCAACCTCAACAAAATACTTACTTCGTGGCCTCAACTGTTCTTTTAGTACCTACTTATAAAAAGGTATAAGTTTGGTTGCATTGTTTTATTTTTGGAACGCGAATCAGTAAAAATCGCCACGTCACGGGTGCGTGTATCGAGCCTACTACAAACAAATTAGCACATATATATCGACGGTTAACCGTCAAGACCTCCTAACTCAATATGTCAAAATTTTACAGGAGGCGCAAAAAATCTTGTAACGTTGATACAAAATTAAATATGAGTAAACCAAAAATATAGTTGGTTTAAAATATAATTAGTTACAATATTAAGATAAATTTATTTCTCTACTTCGATCCAATAATTGACTAGGTAAGATAGGAGAAATTTACACTTTTTTAAAAGTCTGAATTTGTAGATAGGAGGTCTTGTCATTTCATTTAGGAGGATTTGGTCGCAAAATTAATGTGGATTTTACAAGAACTCAAGAAATAAAAGATATTGGCATTATATGAAAATCACTTTTATTATAAACAATTAGATAAATCACAAAGTTTAATTAACACTTACACTATTTTGTACTTATCTATAATATAATCAGTTTAGTATACCTATCAGTCATTAATTGAGATCTCAGTTTTGTACCCTTCTCTAAATCAATTTAAATATTTTGGTAAGTATCAACAGTTTAAATAAATTAAATATGAGGCAAGGAATCGTAGAATGACTGGCAATCTAGCGGGAGTAAAGATTTCAATTCCTGAAGATGCTTAAATTTAGAGTCGGGAATCGGTAACTGCTTAGTGTGTAATGATTCATAATGTTCTATGACAGGAAGTCTTTTTGGTCTCTGAGGAAGTTCTATCCATTCTGAGTTATAATCAAGTTTCACTCTAATCAATCCATCTGGTAGGTAAGCAATAGCTTTAATGTCGGTTACTTTAGGGTCACCGGCTTTTCTACCTGGTCTTATCGAAGAGTATCGGCACATTTGAGGATCTGCATAGTTAAGGAAAAAATTATACTGCAACATACATGTCTCATACGGAAAGGGTTTGATTCTTGCTTCTTTTGTAGCTGTTACATAATCGCTTGGTAAGTTTATTATCCTATTTTTAAGCTTCCTTTCAATACAACTATGTACCGAATCCCCCTCCATCTGAGTATGTCCTACTTCTAAAAACTTTTGGTACACACCCACATTATGGCGTAAAGAAAAATTAAGTAAAGCATTAGCTAGAACATTGTTTCGATTTTGTGCCGCACAACCATCTGAGTATATTATAATAGGAACATTTTCCGAAAGACAATGTTTTTCTAAATAATCTATAAGCATGGTCGCAAATGTAGAAGATGACAAATCAGCTTCAGTTTCCGCAAACCAATAGCACATAGCATTGTGAGTTGCCACATTATAGACAGAGTAATTATGCAGAGCCAATTTGGTTTTATAATATACTGCACTAGCAGTCAAAAATGGACACACTTTTACAGCTTGTAAGTCAACATTCAAAACTATACATTTACGTTCTAATGCGTCCTTCTTGTCCTTTTCTTTTTCTTGTCTAGCAGTGTTTTTCCTCGAAATATGCTGCTGATAATCATTTTCACTTAAATTTCCGTTCTGATAGGTCAAACAGGTGTCGCACATATCTTTTTTTAGTTGGTGTATTGCAATGTTTTTATTTGAGAAAATGATATCAAACTTTTTTATTGAAAATGGTCTAGAATTTTTATCATTGCAGAATTGCTTATAAACCTGGTATAAATGGGACTTATTTCGAAAAATTGGCTCTATAAAAAGTTTACTAGTGTCTTTTCTGTTATAATGTGACGGTAGTTTAGGGATAGAATCAAAGAATTCGTTGATTATTAGATTTTGTGCTGTCTGACCTTCACGTGGTGTAATAATCCTGGATCTACATTCATTTTCTCGAGAGGGAAGTATTCCAGATCGACTCTTCTTCGCCCATGCTTGGACTGTAAATGTACCGAGACAAAGGGTGTTTATAAACATTTTTCTGCACACCGGAATTTTTTCTGTCGTATTATCTTCTTTAGTTAGTGGCAAGTAATATTTTAAAGTGCCTCCACGTCGGGACGGGCCTGAAGTGGTTACTCGTTTTTTACTAACAACAGAAACATTGTTGCTCACGTAAATTTTACGTTGTGACCAATCCATAGATTTCCAAAAAGTTTCAAAGATGTTATTGCGGTTGTCTTCAGTAAATTCATCACAACGGCGTACTGCAGATTTTTTACAGAAATCAGACGTGCATGGAGATCTCATTGATCTTTCAGGTCTGTTCTTATTATGCTGAACCTTTTCACCTCTTGGAGCATCATAGCCTAAATAAGCCTTACCTTCCATCCGAAGCCTCTTGTTAAGGTTCTTTTTCCATTGTTCAGGATCAGCCTTCTTTCTCCTTCTTCTACCATCAGACATATCGCCATAGAATACTTCTGAGTTAATTTGCAGGTCTTGTACTGTATTCTCTACGTCACTCAGAGAACAGTCAGAAGACGAACTATTCGAATCGGGCGCCGAATATTCGCTGTCTTCCCTAGCTGACATGTCAACATCAGCGTCGGCTCTTTGCTGCAATGTTAACTGTGAAGATTCATTATCAAATCCTAAATCTGTAGGCTGAATTAATGAGGCATCGATTGCTGATGGCATCTCAGTAAAAGGTTTTAAACTTCCTGAACTACTTTCTACCGTGAATTCTAAAATTTCTTCAAAGTCCGCATGTATTTGTGAAGATTTGGCTAAAGAAATATTATCGATAACTGAATTTTCTATGTCGGAGATCTGCAGTGAATCTGAAGTGATATTGAATTGGTGCATATATTCTATCTGCACAGGAATTAGAGGAGCAGTGTGCGAAGGTGTGATGGATTCTTGTACCGCTTGGTTTTCATTTTGTTTTGTGTCTGCAGCCTGATTTTCAGACTCCAAACAAAGTTTTACCAAATTTCTTGACCGGTGGGAAGTCATTCTGAAATTAATAAAACACTTATCATTCAACCACTTCTATAATATATTCGTAAATATAAGAGTATAATAACTCCTAAGTGCTATTACACTGTGTGAGTGTAACGAGCGATCGCGCGATTTTTGTACAACTAATAACTTCTATCTACATATTTTTTGTTAACAGCTGATTTCTTCGTAACTGACCGCCAATATTACACAAACAACATAACAATTGTACTAACCTATCACATACGCACACACTATACACAAAATATTGAAACAAAATGAGAAAAAAAACAATAAAACTTACTTTTTATGTGGAGAGCGCGCGAAACACGCGACGAGTTCATACAAGTTGCGAGGCACACACTGAAGTTAGCAGCAATTGCCGCCAAATTTTGCATGCGCGTATTTCGTAGGTATTGGCACGACAGAAAAAATACCCGAAATATTGCGAATTCTCTATAGGAGATTTTAGTATTGTGTGGGATAGATTTTTTTGGAATTTTTTAATAAGAAAAAGTATTTTGTCAAAATATGTCAGTTAGGAGGTCTTGGCGGTTAACCGTCGATATATATTATTATTATGATTATTTTTGTATATACATTTTTTATACTTTTTTTTTGTACATAGTACATGTTACATGTACGTCAGGAATCGGGAACTTCGCTCCCGACGCGGGTCCCCCGACCGCACATTTTTTTTGTTTGTAATAAGTAATCCCTTAAAGTACCTACCTACTACAAAAATTATTTCCCCGTAAACTTCACTATTGCTGAGTGAGTGAGTTCTAGGCTTTTTTATGGACTACTTACTTGAATTTGACGCGGACGAAGTCGCGTGCAGAATCTAGTATCTTAATAAACTTAATGTAAAATATTGTCTATTTTGTTGGTTTTTTATTAAATTCGAGAAATCTACAATAACGTGTGTTACTTAGTTATTGTAAAAGTCATCAATTTAGAAAACTTTATTTTTTTGTGTTTTATGACGACTATATTTCAAACCTAATCTTAACTTATTCAAATTACTAACCTAATGTTGATGATAGAATCTCGGAAATAATATTTTATTTACTATATCCTTAATTTGAAATGTCAACATTTCTGTTCGGTGGCAAACAATTTTTTTTTATTCTTAATAAATGAGGGGTTTTATGTGGCAAAAAATGCTGTGTAAAATATTTGAAATATTTGATTATATCCATGATAATAATGCTTGGAAACATGCTGGTCCGGGCTCCATAGGACAATTTACAGTCTAGACAAAATTAAACTGATTGCTAATCAAAACTACTTAATCTATACTTAATATATATACATTATATTTAATTCTTGCTCTGGTTCACACACTAGTTCATAGTTCGTTGAAATGTAAGGAGTTGTTGTCTACTTTTTCAATAATTGTATAATAATATGTGAACACTATGTATCTATGTATACAACTTGGCAGTCGTTCTTAATCTTGTAATACTTTGTACATACTTCAATATAGTGTTTTTTATGCAGGGTCCATCGTGTTCACGTATAGTTATATAAAAATAAACTGTAAATGCAAAATATTGTTTTTTTTTTAAAGAAAAAAATGGAAAAATGTATGGAGTTTCTTGCCCATTCTTCTCCATACGAAACTACCTTTTGGAAGGGGCAACTAGAATCAACTTTTTTATTTATGACGTTCAAAAGTGCCTTTAATGGTCTAATTGAAATAAATGATTTAACTTTGACTTTGACTTTGAGATGATTGGCGTTGATAGCCGAAATTCATTCTTTTGCATAGTTTCACAGATAGAAAAAATATAAAAAAAATAACCGTGCGATTCTGACTTTTCATATCTGAGCAAATAAACTAGTTCATCATCATCATCATTATGTCAACCTTTAGACGTCCACTGCTGGGCATAGGTCTCCCCCAAAGGGGGGATTAAACCGTAATCGCCATGTTGGCCGATGCATGTTGGCGATCGCAGTTGCTGTTATGGTACCTACTCAGAAGGACGCTGCTACCTATCCTCTGATCAATATCCCCCAGTCGCTTTCTACGACGGGTAGAAATGGGGTGGTGCTATTCGCGGCCGGCACTACATGGCTTAAACTTATAATAAACTACTTACTTAGGTACACAAGGAAAATAAAGTATGTAGGCCTACAGAATTTTTACAGGACTGTAAATTTTTTGCTTATAGTTAAAACGAGCTACTTGAACAATGACTTTGCCTTGTAAGTTAACTATGTATTTTGATTATAATACTTAATTAAACATTGCATTGTTTTTTGCCCGACTGGGTCGGGGACTAGGCCTGCGGCGCCGCCCGCGTAAATATTTTTTCTTTCGTCCTAAGATAACATGGCGGTGAAAGTTTCCTATATTTGTGGCTGGTTACGTTTTTGAGAATCGTTATAACTATCAGACTCTTTCCCCCCTAACAGTTTAGAATATTTCATTTTTAGGGTTCCATGCCTAAAGGGTAAAAACGGGACCCTATTACTAAGACTTGGCTGTCTGTCTGTCACCAGCTGTATCACAAGAACCGCGATATCTATACCCTGTTCACAATAAGATTAGACATAAACACAAACCTTTTTTACAGTCCCTTCAACCGATTTTGACTTCTATTCCGTAGGCTTAAGGATGACATTAGGTGGTTACAATAACAACTGTTTACTGCAGTTGCCATTTGTCATGCTACCAACGCAATATAAGTCAAAATCGGTTGAACGGACTGTAAAAAAGGTTTGAGTAAATGTCTAATCTTATTGTCAACACGGTATAGACAGTTGAAATTTTTGTATTTCTGTTGTCGCTATAATAACAAATACTAAAAACAATAGAAAATAAATATTTAAGGGGGGCTCTCATATAACAAACGCATATAATTTTTTTGTCCTTTTTTGCTCGATGTCTAATGTTGTATAGGTACGGAACCCTTCGTGCTCGAGTCCGACTCGCACTTGGCCAGTTTTTAATTATTTTAATGAGTTGTTATAATAGCCTGCACGTTACGGCTTTTTATGTAGGTATTAACGGAACATAATACCATTAATACCTACACCTTATAACCATGAAGTTATAGTTAGGTAGTAGAAATTTGAATCAAATCATTCATCATCATCTGCCTAACCTTTACCCAAATATGTTGAGGTCGGCTTCCAGTCTAACGTATGCAGCTGAATACCAGTGTTTTACATGAAGCGACTGCCTGTCTGACCTCCACAACCCAGTAACTGGGTAACACGATACCCCTTGGTAAGACTGGTTTGTCAGGCTTTCTGGCTTCTGACTACCCACTGCCAAAGATCTACTAATGACGGAAAGATAGCCGGGACCAACGGCTTTACGTGCTTTCCGAGGCACGGAGGGAACTCGGTATGATATGGGGGATCACCCATCCACAGACCGACCGCAGCAAGCGTAGCCGTGACCGATCGATCTGTACAACCTTTATTAAGCGGAAGCTTTTCTAATGATAATAAGAGTAGCTACAAAATTCTGGGGGTCTGAAATTTCAAATACTAAGGAAAGTCTTCAAAAACAGAGAGCTATTAGTAATTCAAATGACAAGAAAGGCTAAAATAATTCCGGAATCAATCGTTTAAAAATGTATAAATTCTTTCTTCGTTATCTGACACCAAATTAAGGATTATCAGCTCAAAATCTAGCTCAAATGTGGTGTTACAGAGACGGAGTTAGACTTGCCCATTTCTGAGCGAATTATTTCTGGAGCTTACTTATTTCTGGAGCTTACTTATTTCTGGAGCTTGTTTATTTCTGGGAGCTGACTATTAGGTACTGGAGTTAAGTTATTTCTGTGGCTTGCTCATTTCTAGAGCTATCTTATTTCTGGGGCTTGCTTTTTCTAGAGCTAACTTATTTTTGAAGTTAACTTATTTCAAGAGCTAACTTATTTCTGAGGCTTGCTTATTTGTGGAACATTTTTGGGGCTAGTTCATGTGTCTATATATTTTGTAAAACTAGGTATGTAGGAACTATTTATCATTCATTCTAAAATCTTTTTATTTGAGTGATTTTACAGTCGGCAGAACGTAGACCAAGCTTTTTTTATAGCATAACATTGTAGTTACCTAGTTATCTAAGTAGCCAAATGGTTTTAGCTCATCCATGCTGCATTTCTTAGTTCTAAACTTAGTAGAGCAATAAAGTCACATAAACTCTTGAGGGCTTTCAATGTAAGAGGGCAAGAAGAGGACGAGTTACTTATGTAGACCACACAAGAAACCGTCTATGACTTGTCCGATTAAAAAAAACCACACACATACGAACCTAAAACACGTTTCATGCATGTATTTGTTATTATTTACTCGCGATCCGCCCGACTTCGCACGGGTGCAATGTAGATCAATTGATCAAACTATACATACGTATAAACCTTCCTCTTGAATCATTCTTATCTATTGCTGAAAACTGCATTAAAATCTGAGATCTAAGCGTAGGTACAGACAGCGGGAGTGACTTTGTATTATACTATGCAAAGATAGAAGAAGAAAGAAGATTGCTATAGCAGCCATAGTAATACGCCTACGACACTCCATACAAACGAAACGATTTAGTAACCTACACTACTACCAAAATAACAAACGGCTTATGTTTAACGAAATTCCAGATCTACTAAACGACCGAAAAAAACCCGAAAGACCGAAAAAAAAGACCGAATGATAGTAAATAAAATAAAACCAAAAATAGTAAATGGTCACCAAAATGGTGTTTCCTAAAGTATTGTAGAAATGTATGAGTTTGACTGTAAAAAGCGATTTGATTCCGTAGGGGGTCACAGTTCTAACCTAACCATGTCGGATCCGCCCCAGAGGAGTCAAAAAGATTTTGGTTATTTTGCACACTAAGATTTGGTGACCATTTAGTACATTTGGTATAATTTAGTGTATTTTTTTGGTAAGGGAGCTTAAGATCCTAAAGTATTTTTTGGTGATCATTATATTTATACCCATAACAAACTGTACAAATACGTGCGTGTGTGTCCGTATGTACGCGCCGCTCGAACTTCGACGCGGGAAGAGGTGAGGAACAGTGTTTCGGACGGCGTGTGTTGCTACTGTACGGTAGCAGGTTCTAATATTTAAACAGACTGTGTAATACTTAGATACTCTGAAAATTTAATTGAAATTTGTCAACCTGTTACGGTTACTGAGAAACTGACGGAAAGGGAAACCTTCAAAACGGCTTTCAATAAAATTAAAACTTTTTCCATCGCGAATCCGTCCCTGCACTATCTAATTATCTCGACACTTAAACCTACCCATACCTACACAATTAGGTAGGAAGGTACCTATTTTTGTACCTAAGTAGAAAACAAGGGATCATTAAATCTTATCAACTAATGAGACGTATATGATATTAGCCTGTAAGACACCCAACACTGCTTATATCATAATTAATTAAAGAGAACTGCTTACTTAATGAAGGACTTAATGATATGCCTAATATGTTTGCGTATCAAGTTTAGGCGATAGGGTATGGCTTTAGATATTATGGGAAGATTATGAATAAGTTTATGGTATGAGAATGTGGAATGATATTAATGGATCCCATCATCAGCCGGAAGACGTCCACTGTTGGACAAAGGCCTCCCCCAAGGGGGTTGCCATAATCCCCACGCTTGGCAGGCGTCTTGGGGATCGCAGTGAGGTTGGTACACGGAAGCTGCTGCTGCTCGACTTCCGGATGTTCCCTTAGTCGCCTTCTAACCTCAGATTATGAAACAAAGGCAGATAGACCGCGCGGAACACTGAGAGTGAAGCCTAAAAAGCAAATACAAATTAAAAAGTGAATAGCTACTATCTTGTGATTGTATTCGCTTTTGAAAGTATATTTGTATTTTTATTTGTTTCTTGTAATGATGCGGCGTTTCATACTGACTCGTGTCGTTAGCGTGTTATTCGTTTTTGAATTTGTATTTGCTTTTTCGGCTCACTCTAAGTGTTCCGCGCGGTCTATCTGCCTGAGTAGGTATGTAACTTAAGGTTGGCGCCGAGGCGAAGGAACATTTTTGCTTTTTTGACGTTGACGTGGTGGTCAAAAGGATAATAATAAGGATAATAGTTTAGTAATATTTTTGTGGTTTTTATAAATATGTATGATAGTCTGTAAGGTATATATGTTATGGGTCTTTTGTTACCCGAAATAAATGATATTATTATTATTATTATTATTATATGGTTGAATTTATGACAATCGATAAAAGAATGGGCACATCCTTATGAAGATTACTAGCGCCCTTCTTCGGGTATCTGAAAATAGGCGCAGCGTTGAAACTACTAACCCACATATATAGCAGTACGCATACCTTTTTAACTACATACTTACATACTTGCATATTATTTCTCTATTTTCAAAGTTTCAGTCATTCTAAAATGAAGTAAGTTTTGTCTACTTTGAGGTCTGGCGACTTTGAGACCATAAATTAGGTACAGTCTGCAACGAAAGTCAGCTAGCACATCAGTTGGTATTTTAAATCATTACTATACCCTGTTCACAATAAGATTAGACATAAACACAAACCTTTTTTACAGTCCCTTCAACCGGTTTTGACTTCTATCCCGTAGGCTTAAGGATGACATTTGGGAGCGGTGAATGCTCATGCGAATCCCGCACCCCCGGCCATAGGCAGAGGTGGAACACCGCGGTGGTTTTAGCAGGTAAAAGTCCGGCATGCCCCTCCGTCACCCCCACGACGGAGGAAGTCCATGAGGATTTCCACCGCGCAAAAAAAAAAAAAAAAAAAAGAAAGGCTTAACACTTTTTTGCCTGTAATGTCATCCGACATTACAGGCAAAAAAGTGGTTACAATAACAACTGTTTACTGCAGTTGCCATTTGCCATGCGACCAACGCAATATAAGTCAAAATCGGTTGAACGGACTGTAAAAAAGGTTTGTGTAAATGTCTAATCTTATTGTGAACAGGGTATAGGTACGATCGTGGACATTCCCGCCTGACCACCACTAAGTTCATTTTTGCTTGCACTCAAAAGATGGAAGCGCTCTCTACCCCGCCCCGTTTGCTTCGCAGGCGCCAAGGGTTTTTTTTTAACTGAGAAGGCGGAAAAGTCCGCGATAGTACATGTAAGGTAAGGTAAACTTAGTAGGCACCTACAGACACAATAGTCCATACTATCCATCCATACTCGACGCCTCAGTTGGAGCAGTGGTTGAGCGATCTACTGCTGCGCAACGTGTAGCGGGTTCCATTCCCGCACGGAACAAATATTTGTATGGCCTACAGATAGTTGTTCCGGGTCTGGCTGTTAGTGTATGTGAGTTTATTCTAAACGCACCCACGACACAGGAGACATTCCTAGTGTGGAGCATCGTTCTTTTTAAAATAAAAAAGATTTAATAATATAAATGCGAAAGTAACGGCTGAACCGATTTTGATGGAATATGGTATGAAAATAGCTTTAACCTTGGGGAAGGACATAGGCTACTATATAATCCGCAACTTCTTCTGCATCCGCGATAACCGACTGGAAGCCGACCCCAATATATTGGGAAATGGCTAGGCAGATGATGAACAAGGTACGAGCCTAGGTAGAGGTACCTAACTAACCTATAAAATATTAGAAACTATCAAGAATCCCAAAACTGGAATAAACAGTATGCCTTTATGTTTTAAAATGTAGGTAGGTACTTACTTACTTTATCAAAAAAGGAACAAATGTTTCCTACAATTTATTGACGTTCTCCCTTCGGCATTCAAATTCAAATGGATTCTATCCGTAGGCGTTGCGTTTTGAGGCGTTGTCTGCAGCGACCAATCAGAGCGAAAGGATCACCCTCCAAGGATAATGCTTCATTGTGATTGGGCCATTAGTTGACACCTGATAGTGATGTCCTGGCGATCCTTTGTTGGTTGTCTCTTTCTCTTTGTATTCAACATTGTTGAGCTTACCATCTCTTTTATTGTATTCAAGAGCCATTTATGCTGTAGGTAATGCTATTTTGAATTTATTGATACTTACCTTATCTATCTAAACAAAGAATCATAAAAGAAGTTTTACCTACGGATACCTAATAATAAACTCGAAAGTTTAAGTTCAATTATTGAAATAGGTTCCTTTGTGGCTGTTCAGAATTTAAAACTATGAAAGTTAAAATACCTACCTTAAATAATATAGATACTTACAGATTATTACTTCCACCATTACAATTATTGAAAAATTAATTCGCTCATTACGATCACAGTATGGCTACGACATGGCTACGATTGCTACGAATACTCTACTGGCTACGAAGGTAACCAATACAAGCCATCTATGGGCGAAAATGTCAAACTAACAGCGCCACCTAGTAGATCTTTTATGGAGACCGTTTACTCTAGAAACCTAAGTTAATCTACTCGGCGCTAGATGTCGACTCAAAACTTTTAAAGTGAAATTACAAGGTAGTAAAAATTCGGTGTTCAGTTTTTAATGTGTAATAAGTGTGTCCAATATTCAATTCAAACAAATTCTTTTCTTTTCGTAAAATTATTCAGGAATTTTGTTTTTTTTTTGTTCTGTTTTTCTGTTATTGTAACATTAACTGACGCGTGTCTGGTGTATGCGCAATACAAACTTGCTTTCAGATGACGCGTTTGACATTTCTGTCATCTATCATTTCACTTTTTACATACGTGTCAAGCTAACTTGCGCGTTTGGCTATATCGGCCCTTAATTTTAGGAATTAATTGTGAGTAGAATTTTATTTTTGTTATAATTCTTGTTTATTATACCTGTGTAACTATTGTGCATAGTTTGTGTACCTTTTTTCATATAAGAACTACGTTATAACTAATAAGTTACATTAGCCTGTTTACACTATCGTTTCATTACGTGTATGTAATAACCTTTTTCTCGATAACAACGGCTGATTTAGTGTGTAATTCGTGTTTAAACCGCGACCGAAGCTCGTTACTTTACGAACTACGCATTTGGTGGCATTATTTCGCCTCACAAGCAGTATGTGACCGCTTTATTTTCAACCAGCTGTGTCAATAAAATAATCGTGTGTTTTCCTGTTTTCTATCTGTTTCGAGAAGATTTAGGATAAATTACGACGCAAATAAAAGGTGAAACTTTATAAATTAGTGTAGATTAACGTGTCGACCTTGATTTTGCAATTTTAATTGAATATTTATCGTTAAGCCTTAATCACTAATATTGTTATTGAGAGATAATGAGGATCTTTAACTGACACGTACCTATTCAACGTGGAAAGTTAATTATTTTGGTTATTTTATTAACGTTACGCACGCGGTTGCGTTTTGACGTGTATTTTTATATGTAAGTCACAGTTATTGAGTAGACATACACCTACCTATACTGTGCCACATTCCTAGTGAAACAACAGTTAACTGTGGACATAAGACAGGTGAACAACTTGTACTATAAGACTGTTCTGTATTTCCGACAGTGGTTTCCTTTAAATTGTAAAAAGTGGGTAAATTGCACTCTATTCAATTTTTTTTTCTTTAATCAATGCAAAGAGATATTTGCTGGTATTTTTAAGTAACTTCATAATTATTTTCATAATAAATGTACTTTAGTCATACATATGTTTTTATCTAGTATAAACATAGAAGTTTACTTATATTGAGATTTATACATTTTAATGTTAATAAAAATATTTAATAGTATAACTGGCTGGTGTCCACAACTCCATGTCTCAGTGCGTATTTTGCATAATAATCAATGCCTAAAGCTAGGTTACAGTGTTGAGCCTTGTACTAAACAGCCTGTGTGGGGCTTGATGCAATTTCCAGAGTAGAGACTAAAGAGGTGATGTTTGATGCTCTTGCATTGACATTAACTATGAATGATTCACCTATTCACTTGAAAAACTGTTTTTAAAACATGTAGTCGAAGAATCCAAATGGCAGCCATTGTTTTTTCGAAAAACATAAAACAATGATTACTACAATGGTCTATGATTATAACAATTACTCTTTCAACTAATTGCATAAAAATAAAAGCCATACAGTCATATTTATAACTTCCATGTACTGGCCTGGAAATCTGTATTAATTCTTCACATTTAAAGTAGGTACCAATTGAGTCATAAATATTTGGTCGGTTAGCATTGGCTGAAGTTTCTCTATGTTCCCCAATAAATATAATCTGGGTATCTTCAAGGCATGAGTGAACCGGTTTATCTAGGCAATCGTGCTCTACCTTAGACTGCATCATTACTTAAGATCAGGTGAATTGCGACCAAATGCAAGCCTATTAGAGTATAAAAATAAAAAAGTAACCCGCATCAACCCTTGCCAAGGTTTCTCCTATCGTCATTTAAATGATTTTACAGAAGACTTAAAAACACTTCATCAAATTTAACACTATATGTAACAAAAAATATTCTTTTATTTTCAGGACAAATATACCTGCTAATCAATCAAAATGGCCCCCAAACAGAGGATGCGTATTGCCAACGAAATTGCCAGTAAAAATATTACCATGAGAGGCAATGTGCCTAAGTCGACCAAGGTAGTACGTACCACCAATTGAGTTTTTTTTCTTTTTCTCTAATATAAGTTACTAACACTCGGTGTCCTGTCCTGATACTATTTCGCCCTGTTTACTCCATTAGTCGTTTTTTTTGTGTGTCCTTGTGTGTGTTTGCAATGATTGTCGTTTTCTACTTTCTACCCCTTGGAAATGCACTTTGTGTTTTTTGTAATAATTACTTCTTATATATCATTGCAAACACACACAAGGACACACAAAAAAAACGACTAATGGAGTAACATTAGTCGTTTTTTTTGTGTGTCCTTGTGTGTGTTTGCAATGATTGTCGTTTTCTACTTTCTACCCCTTGGAAATGCACTTTGTGTTTTTTGTAATAATTACTTCTTGCTTCAAACCAGCCTGATAGACCAGAAGGCAATTTATTAATTGAAAATATTTTTATTTTATTTTTAAAATCAAGTTGCAATTTCACCTCTGCAACAGTCTTGTCAAAAATGTGGGTAATTAGAGACGTTTTTGACAGATTATTCCTCAGATTAACTGTTCTTAGAAGTATGTAGAATTATTACTGGCCTCTGCCAATAAGAATTGCAATGAATGCAGTACCTAATCATAATGTATGGTGCATACAATGTTTTCAGTTTACAAACACAGTTCCAAAGTAAGTAATAGAGGTCATTTCTTAGATAGCCTAAGACATTTAACACTTGTAGTGATTATCTAATGATTGGTCATACTTGAGTAATCTTTTGAAAGTGAAAGTTAAAACTTTATAGAACATTATCAAACTGTATAAAATTAAATAAAAGTAGCTGTCAATTCATGCCAAAGCGATGTGCCAAAGCTAATTTTATAGCACTTTACTGTTATTTGTCCAATATTATCTAAGAATTGACGGGTAATGAAGGCACCAGTGGCTTAGTGATTCACTGTTGCACTGTCTCGGTTTCGATTCCTGAATGAAACAAATATTTGTATGGCCTGGATTGGTCCTATTGCCTGGAGTAGTTTTTTTTTTGTTTTTTAAAAAACGTTGCCCCCTCCTGTGTCGTGGGTGCGTTTACAAACAAATAAACTCACATACACAAACAGCCAGACCCAGAACAACTGTCTGTAGGCCATACAAATATTTGTTCCGTGCGTGAATCGAACCCGCGACACGCAGGGCAGCAGTCGATCGCTCAACCACTGCGCCAACCGTGTCGTCGAAAGATTGGGCTTTGATTTTGTATACACACCCACGGTAAAACAGAAAAAGAAAATATATTTGGTAGTAAGATAGGTACCTATACAAAACATTGGAAAGTTTTATTTGAGCTGATATTGAAATGTATAAATAAATTGCGCGTAACTTGAATGCATTCCGCAATTTTAGCTGCACATACGCGTGAAATGAATTGGTAACACTAGGTACATATTATGTGTTGAATATTTAAATCGTAACTAGGTACATAATTATTTTCAAGCTGATATTGTAATGGCAATACCGTGGCCACTGATTATTTCTTTACTGAAAGAATATGATATAGGAATTAAATGGCTCTTAAAACTATGAATTTATGGGTTATTTTATTTTAAAAAGTCGGGATTCTAGACGCCTTTTAATATCTCTAGCCAGAACTTCAAACGACCTGATCAACGCCTTGATTTGATTCAAGAAGTCAAGCTATAATTAACAGGACATTCATTCACAATAAGTGTGAAATATAACTTAATTTCTTTGTTTATTTATATGGTTCACCTCTTTCCAGGAAAAGGACGACCAGTACCCCGTCGCGCCCTGGTTGCTTGCACTCTTCATATTCGTAGTTTGCGGTTCAGCAGTTTTCCAAATAATCCAATCTATACGACTCGCCTAGATCCTCCTTGTGATTCCCACCCTTGACTGATTGATACCTTACCGTTGTGGCTTGAATTGTTTCTAACAGGCTTTCGACTTCTTACTGATTTCTAAAAACCTAGTACTTTTTTGAACGAATTGGAATAAAACGCTGCGTTAATGTTCTTTGCATTTCTAATATCAAAAGCTATGTGTATGTAATCTATGTATTTTGGCTCATAAATATTTAGCCAATATTATTAGCGAAATTTAAAATGAGTGTTTTGTTCCATTATGTATGCAAGACCATAGACACTTTCCATGTTATTAAGAAACTTTTCAAGCCACAAATCCCGTAGTAAATACAATGAATTTAATAAATATTGTGAATACTAGGAGTTTTTGTTGAAGCCTCCTATTGTGAACAATGACTGCGCAACTCTCTATGTAGCTTTCAAAGTTGCATTACTTTTATGTTTAATTATTATTAAGCGCAGGTTTTAAAAACAATATAATCTCAAGAAAAACATAATTGTACGTACTATATTCTTGTATATTGTAAAAATGAATTTAATGTTAAGGTGAAGATAAAAATCGAGAGCATTTAGATAAATGTTGTTGAAATTCATTCCTTTAATTTTTATTTGAGACCAATAATGTGTAGACGCACAAGAGCGACTTTGCCCTTCAAAGTCGTGGTTTTTTAATTATTATTTGATTTTAGTTCAATTTTTTACTATAAAAATTGTTTTATATCCGCGCCACGCTAACGAAATTATTTGTCGGTACTATTTTTAATTTTAAATGTAATTTATTTGATTAAATACAGTATATTTGTCATATTATATATACCATTGTTTTTATTGTTTGCGTAACTCCTGATTTACCTACTATAACTTGAGTAGAGCCTTTAAGATCTTAGACCTTTTTGGGTAAGATGAGAAGAAAAAACATCAGAAGTTCCTAATTCTAATATATATTTCTGGATGTCTTGGTACTTTAAATTCGCAATCAAAATGATAAATATACTACTTGTAGTTAGATACTTTCAAAATCGTGTCGTAATCTCATTATCTCATTTCGGCGACAATCCATGTCAAAATCTTTCAAAAATGATGATAAATAAAGACGATGTGTTCCTCGCGCATGCGTTCTACAAAACTTGGCCACGTGTAATTTTGTTTTCTGTCATTTAATGGCGATTTAGGTACATTTTACTATCTCAAGTTAACCCTAAGACTTGTCACATGTTTACACAATATATTGTTTTAACAGTAGGTAGCTTATCTACAAATACTTTTCTGCAGATTGCGCCCCGGATTCTTTGCTACTGTAAGTCGTAAACAAAACAACAGATTTATTTCAATAATTTGTATAATTTCGCAAAACATTTTCAATTTTACATTTCTTCGAGAGCACTTTCGATATTATAATACAATGTTAAAACTATATAATACAAACGCTTTTTACAATTATGTCATGTCGTATGTGGTACTTATACCATAATAATAATTAGAACATCGATTTCACAACTATCAAAAAACTGAAATTAGCACACTAGCACCCTGTTATTATTAGCGGTGAATAGCGGAACTAGCGAAGTTAAAATGTAGAGTTGTATTGTAATGTAGAATTAGAGTTGCCTTATACAAAATGTATTTTATCGTTCCGCTAACGACCAATGAAACCGAATAAAAAACATTTCGTTTTATCGTGTATATCATACTATCATATAATGTATAATTTTTTTTCAAATTGGTAGGTTTACATTTACTTTTTTTTTATTGTCTAACTTTTTGATAATGGTGGAATCGTTAATCAATCTAGACTAAATTGAGCACCCTATAGCACCAATTGTGATGAATTTGTAGTGTGAAGAACAGTACTTTATGTGATTTTAAATATTGCAATATAATTTTTTGATAACATCATAATATTACAGTTAATTCAAAGGTAGTTATTTGCAAGACTGCACGCACTAGCGCCCAACGATTGTTAGCGGTGAATAGCAGAACTATCAAAGATAATAATTGTCAGTGCCTTTTTCAATACATAATAAAAATACATAATACATAAGTAAGTACATTTTTACTACATTTTGTATGTAATGGAAAAACGCACAGCATGATAGGTATATGCGTAGATTTATCTTTTGTTTGGGAAAGATTAGCAAATGATAGGATGCAATCAGTTTTCGATAAAGCCGGTTTGCGAGGTAATGGAATTACCAAACCGAGATAACATAGTTTACGAAAATAATGATGGTACTATTCTAATGAGACTGTTAAGTATTTCCAATTGTATTTTATCTATATTATCAAATCTATGACATTGACTCAAAGAAAATCATCATAATTTTATATAATGACTTTCCCAAGATTCTGATCAATTGTTTATTTCCGGTAACAATAAGTAATCAAAAAATTATATCGCAGAAAAAGCTACAAGTAAATTATCTTGCTTCTAACCATTAAATACAGTGACAAATTAGTAGGTGCCATATAAAGAATCGTGTAACTAAATAGTGCATTTTTACATAATGTGGCATACTTCGTGTCACTGTAAAGTATACACTTGTAAAATATAAATTACGAACTAATTTTTACATTTTTTATCACCCTTACATCGTGTAGATAGGTAGAAAAATAATTATACCTTTTTTTTAATGATATGCAAGTAATATTAATTCCTGATTTTACTAGATGGGCTGTTTTTTCAAATATTCCTTTCCCGATGAAATGTCAGTTATTTAGACGGCCTATCTACACTCGGCGTCACAAAAATCGCACCTTTTCGAAAATAAGTTTAAAACATGTCCCGCCAGTAACGAATACATTAAACCCAATTAATATTGGTATCAATTAAAAGTATGTTTAACGACCTTTAAATTAACAACAGTTAGAATTCCTAAACACAACAGATCTCATTAGCACGTAACGTTAAAAAAAATGTTGTCAAAATACGCATTACAACGGCCACTAATTGCACCTCCCTACAAGGGTATAAAACGGGCGACCCGGGTTAAATGTGGGTCATTCGCTATTCAACCTTTGAAGTGAACACACGTGAACAGCTACAGCAAGAAAATACCCCAGAAGATGGATACCACTGCAGATGAAGCCGCTCAAGTCATTGCACTACTGCAATCAGGGATGCGGCAATGTGATGTTGCTCGGCAACTGAACTTGAGTCGTTTTGCCGTTCGACGAGTGTTCCAACGTTTCCAAGAGACTGGTGGCTATATCCGAAGACGTGGATCTGGAAGACAACGGTGCACATCCAAAAGAGACGATCGCTTCATTGTTTCGACGTCTTTACGTAATCGGTTCTCCAATGCTGTTGAGCTGCAACAACAACTGCGATCAGCTCGCAGAACTTCTGTAAGCGTCTCCACGATTAGAAGAAGAATGCGGGAGAAGAAAAATGCAGCTCATAGGGCTGCTACAGGGCCCAAATTGACTGCACAGCATAGGAGAGACCGGTTGCAATTTGCCCGTGACCATGTGGATTGGACAATAGACCAATGGAGGGCTGTGCTCTTCTCGGATGAGACGAGGGTGTGTCTTTTCTGCAACGACAGGCGTCGAAGAGTGTATAGGAGGCAAGGGGAACGATTCGCACAAGCCTGTATTCAAGAGACAGTGGAATACGGGGGTGGCTCGTGCATGTTCTGGGGCGGCATGTCAATCGACGGTAAAACGAACCTTGTGTGTGTTTCTCGGACTGGAAGTGCTCGCGGGCAAGGGTCGCTGACTGCTGCTCGGTACATAACAGAGATCTTAGAGGAGCAGGTTGTCCCTTATGCGGGTTTTGTTGGCAGTGGGTTCACGTTAATGCACGATAACGCCCGTTGTCACACCGCTTTAATTGTAAGAGACTACCTGCAAGAAGTTGGCATCCCTGTTATGCGCTGGCCGGCGCGAAGTCCAGACCTGAACCCTATTGAGCACCTTTGGGATGAACTGAAACGGCGAGTACGGGCACGAAATCCTGCCCCTACCACTCTCCAAGACCTTCAAGATGCCGTCGTTGCAGAATGGGACAACATTCCACAAGAGACTGTTGTCACATTAATAAGGTCCATGAGAGAACGCATGGAAGCAGTCATCAGGGCTAGGGGGGGTAACACTAGGTTTTAAGTTAGTTTTAAGGACTTTGTTGTAATTTTTGCTGATAAAATAAAATTTAACTTTTTAATCATTTGCATTAGCTTGCTTTTTTTTATTCCCTGGTAAACAAAAAACCGAATCCATTGATTTATTCTGAAATTTAAATAAATTGCCTTTCCAATTATACCTTATAGTCATATGTATACCATTGATTAATAGGGTTAAAATGACTTTGAAGGGAATTCTTAAAGAGGTGCGATTTTTGTGACGCCGAGTGTAGTTTTTAAATTCTGGCACAATATTCTGGTAATTTTTCTTGCAAATGGCATCAGTATTTAAATGTTTATAAAAATTATTGAGATTCATTGTTTACTACTTTAATAATGGTGAAGTCCAATATTCATTATTACATCTATCATATGCCACGTCTTCACTGGTTGTAATCACATACTTAATATTTAATTGATTTCCTATAATGACTTAAGTACGGATAATATAAAGCATTTATACACTGAAAACTAAAAAAATCGGCATCACATCTAAGGTGACTTTTCTAAGCGAAATTGAAGGCTATATTTTTATTGGTACATCAAAAATATGACTACAAGACACTATTTGTGGCCGCCAGTGTAACTAAACTAAAACTTACGCTATTTTAAAGTATCATAGATGGCTTCGTTGGGATATGTACCATTCAAATGTATGCTGTTACTAAAACTTAACGAATTATCTTTACTTAAGCAGATTTCAGTTTTTTCTACATTATTATCATTCTCATTTGGATATTCGTCATTGTTACTTGTTATTTCTAATCTGATTGCATGGATTTTGTTTTCTGACTTATCTTTATCACGCTCCCAAGAATCTATTATTGAAACATCGTTCTTACTTCCCATTTCGTCAATATCGCTTGAAGTAACACTGGAATTGTCCAAATCGAAATCTGTAGTTTTTTCAATAACGACAACTTCTATGTGTCTGAATGGATTTTCCTGATTCTCTATCATCTGTCTCGCTCGCTCATCATTTCTGATAATCACTTCTTTTTTGACGTTACAGATGACAGGATCTGTTGCAAGCACATCGATATTGTTGTCGTAATTTTCTTCATCGCTAGTTTTGTTACCGTTAGGGTGTGGTGTACAAATCTCTGCATAAATGTTGTCGGAGCTCGCATCGGATTCAACCTTTTCCTCTTCCATATGAACAGCGTCAGCCACTTGCCCGTACGGTAAATCCTCTATGACTGGCAGCTTTCTTTTTTGTATAGATGAAATGGATCTGCGGATTTTTACTTGCATTTGCGGTTCTTCTTCTGAAATATCAATCGCTGTGATATCGTCTTCGATTTCAGACTTCGGTGTCGGTGCTCTTGGCTTATCAATTTTCTTTCTGAAGTTTACAATCTTTTCACTATCTGCCGACCGTTCTGTTTTTGTTGGCATGCTGTTACTGTTGCTGCCTTCTTTTTTATCAGTAGCCTTTTTAGGATGAAGGAGGTTTGATGTAGATTTGCTTAGTACTCTCTTAGTTTTAACGTGAAACTCGGAGCATAGTTTTTCAGTTATGAAAGAATGTTGTTTGTAATTAATTTCGAAATCGCTGTCGTTATACAGAGATCCGACGCCAAACATGTTGATTTCTTCGCAGCTTTGTATTTGATTATAAGATTCGGATTTAACCATGGCTTTTTCTGGTATCAAGTCAGGTTGTATCCTTTGTCTCCTCTCTAAATTGGTAGATGATTTAGTAGCTGATGATTTTTTGAGCATATTTTCGTCCAGGCTCTTGAGTTTTCTTCCAGAGCTAGCGTCACTTTCCATAGAACCGCAGTAGTTTATTTGGTCGACACTAAGGTTTTTGCGACCATGTTTCATGTTGATACCGCTTTCATCTTCTGTGTAAGAATTGTCTGGCATTCCTGTTTGCACAGAGACTGATTTCGTTAACACTGGCTTTTTGTGATTGGAGCTGCACTGACTGGTTCCCATATCTGATGAAGAAGTCGTTAGGCTTTTATAGGAATGACTCTTTTCAGCTGTCCCGTCATTCTTTCTTGTGCACCCAAATCTATCTTCAATTAACTTTGCCATATCTTGGTACCGCTCTATAGAGCTATGCTTCTCACCTAAAGGATCAAATGGATCTTTGACATCTCTGGACTTCTCACTATTCTCAATAGCTGTTATCTTTTCATCAGTAAGTTTTTCCGTGCTCTTTAAGAGTTTTAAATTCTTAAACCATTTGTTCTTTTTATGTCCCGAGTCTTCCCTAAATACTTGCATTTTATCGCTGGAAAATTGTTCGTGTTCCATTTTCTCGTCTGGTTTATCTTCTTTTCCCTCGTCGTCGCTGTATACATCGTAATTCATATGCTCAAGTTCGTTTTTGCTTAAAAATATTATAGAACCCTCGGTCTCGTCTGGAATATCTTTCAAAACCTTTTCGCTTTTACCGAATAACCTAGATGTATCGATCTTGAGACCTTGTAAGGTAAATTTTCTTTCTTTTTCAAACTTGACTGGTTCGTGGTCTTCCTTGATGAGGTCTTCGGCTGTTTTCGCTTTCCCGACTACGGTTGAGTTGGCGTAGGAAATCTGCCTGATCCAGTTGTCAACATTAAGTTGACAGAAGGTTAGAGCTTTTTGAAGGCGTGCGGAGAGGAACATACGCTTCTCGTTCTCGAAACCGAGCTGTGTGCGTCTCACTTTGATAGCGCTGTTGAGGGGGAGAAGTTGAAGGGTTTCCTTGGCGTGGTAGCGAGGGTCGACTTGCTTGCTCGGGCTCGAGGGCATCGACCCGTACTCCGGGAGGGTGCACATCACGAGAACTTGTTCTGTTACTGCCGCCCGCAGTAGAAGGTCATCTGGAATGGGAATAAATAATTCTTTAATACATTTTTAGTATCATAGGATTTACAGACATTACTAGAGCAAAGGTTGAATCATATGTAGGTACGTGAATGTCGCTCTGGATCTTAACTGAATCCTCGACATTCTATGTCGTCAGGGATGTTTTGCTTATAACTCACCTCCAACATCATGTGCCATCTCGATCGGCACCGTCCCTGCTAACAGGCGCACCCTGCACGGCAGCCGCCATATGCTCAGCAAGTGCGGTAGGCGGTGCGCCCGCGCAGCCACGTCAGGAGCCACGCCCCCCCGGTTCTCTCCCGCGGGCTCCCACTCCGCCGGCGACAGCTCCTCCGGGCATACCTCGTACAGTTCCCCTTTAGTGTTGATAGGCACGAAGAGCTCCTGAAAAGATATGAGTGCCTGGTTAGTGAAGGTTACTATTTAGAAAATTAGGATGACACAATCACGACATGAATTTCAAAAACAAGTTGTACCTATTGGTTATTTAAGTAAAATGAACCGCATGTTAATGGTAGCCATTTGACTTCGATAACGCCTTTTTTAAGTGATAGAGGGATATTGACCAGAGGATGGGTAGCAGTGTTCTTCTGAGTACCTACCATAACAACTACTGCAATGGCCACTTTGGCCACCATGCATAGGCCAAGCGTGACGATTACGGCTGAATCCCCCTTGGGGGAGACCTGTGCCCAGCAGTGGGCGTCTAAAGGTTGACATAATAATGAACGCCTTTATCTTGACAGCAAGGCGGGTATTCGTAGTTCACGTGATAGGTACTAGAGACGTGCGAGAATTGTTAGCTTAGTTTTATTATTTTCTAGCTTTTGCGCGCGACTCTGCCGCGTTCCTAATTATTTTTTACGGATTCCTAATATTTTTGAAAAATAAAATATAGCATTCAAAGATAATGTAGCCTCGTATTAGCGAAAAAGTTTACAGAATCGGACTAAGTAGTAGTTTTTTTATTGGCTTAATGCGGCTATGGTATCACTGCGACCAGCCCGAATGAACATAAACTTAACTTTAATTTTATTGCTTTTTTTATTGTTTAGTTTGAAGCTTAATTAATATTGTTGTACCTACAAATAGGTACGTGCGTCACTCTCGTGTGAATAAATGGTTTTTCTTTCTAATTTATAATATCTTGCAATTGCAATACAAGCGAGCGTGGTGTTCAAAGCTCGTATCTTCTCCGTATGAGTAGAGTTATTTGCCCTACAGTGGGACAGTAACAGGCTAGTATTATTATTATTTTACTTACAAGACTCTAAAGCATGGTTTGTAAAAAAATACCACGGTAAACATTCCCTTATTATTTGTGACTAGCAATATCGTTCCTTGTAAAGCAACTAGCGCTTTGTCTGCGTACTTTATTCCCCTCCATTTATTTTAATGTATTCTCTGTCACGGCAAGCGTTTATTGTTTATGCTTTTGCACATTCCAATTCCAATATGGCGGGACTTGACACTGGTTTGCTTGTTTGTATGTCCGCCATTTTATGAATGCTTGTGGTGGGGAGTTTGATTGGCAAAATTGTGGTGTCCCTTCAATAGAAGCCATTCATGATGAATTGAACTTCCGTTTTGATCGCTGGTCTTGCTAGTCTGGTAATCCTTGGAAACCTCATCCACAGCATTCACTCAAGTTATCTTTAATACCTAGGTACCAATTCTTTCTTTACTAACAAAGTGACTCAAGAAACTTTACGTTGTTCGTAAAGGAGAAAGCCCATTTCCCCTACATCTCAGGGCCCACCTGTTACAGTCATGAAATTGGTGTCATTTTTCAGACAAATACACCAGGTATTATCTGACTTAATTTCAATTCAATTGGCAATTGCATTTCTAAGATTTTTTAATTTGAATTTATAGCTAAGTTAGGTTAGAAAATGCACCAAGTGACAAGCAACGATACGATATCTAATTCTTATTTAGCTCGTTTGTAATGAAAAACTAGTTACAGGTATTTCGTTTTATGATTACACCGAAACCTCATATTTCTTGTAGTATCTACCTAGACGTTTGAGGTCATGTTTGACAGATGATGACATGTATTTTAAAACCAGACACAATGTCTTTTTATCCATACTTAGTGAGAGTTGGAACTAAGTGCAATGAAATGCATTTTTCTCAGTTTTGCCATTGTGAATTTAATTTTTTTTTCGTGGTTTTGTTTTATGATAAAGTCGTTGATAAAATCACAGAAAATACGAATATCGTAACAGAACACATTCACCGGCGCAAGCACAACCAAGCGAATGACTTGACGTTTGAGGTCATGTTTGACAGATGATGACATGTATTGTAAAACCTGACACAATGTCTTTTTACCCATACTAAACTAGTGAGAGTTGGAACTAAGTGCAATAAAATGCATTTTTCTCAGTTTTACCATTGTGAATTTTTTTTTTCGTGTTTTTGTTTTATGATAAAATTACGATAACTTTTCAATAAAATAGTTGACTGTAACGCTTAGGCGTGCCCAAAAGTGGGCATTCTCCTTTCAATGAATATTTATGAGTTGAAAACTTGAAAAAGTTCCGTTATTTCTACATTTTCAATTAATTTTCTAAATTATTATTTTTTCTAAATTATTTATCTACTGCCTACTACCTACTAACACTTAGGTATATGGATTCTGTTCGAAATAAATGATATATTATTTTTATTATCTATTAAGGTTCAGTTTCATAATTCGATGGTAAGTTCATCGAAAGAAAAACTAATTTAAGTATCTACTGCTACTGGACAATAGATGGCGTAACTGGCCTTAATCAGTAATAATTCTCACTAAACACGGTTACAATACTAGAAAGACTTGTTAAATGATGTAGGTAGGTAAGTATCTGATTACTAAAATGTTAATTGCGTTCTCTTGTCCTTATCTAATGCAACAGCTGCATCGAATAACAAGTCACCTGATTATCAATTGCGTTTTGTTTAAATGATGGCACAAGAGTACTAACACTTGTATTGCAAATTCTGCTAGTAATAATATCAACCTAAATAATAACTAGGCTTCATCAAACACAATGGTGCAATTTTAAGTCTATCTAGATTTAAATACAGGTTTATTACTTAATCTATTCTGCTTGAATGTTAGGTGCGAGCTCGCCCATTGTGTGGTAAAAAGTTAAACGTCCGACTTTTAGGTGCACTGAACACAGCAGATAGAAATCAATTTTTAATTTTAATCAACATTTTGATTTTCTAACCTATTTTTTGTATCTTTGGTTATGAAGTCATCATCATCTTTTGTGTGCTTTTGCCATCGCCCGTCTAGAAGTCAACTACTTGTACCAGCGATTCCTAAAGTGGTTTTTGTGGAACGTACGGGTTCCATGAAATCACGGTTGTCACTGAATCCGTTCGGTTGGTGAATAGGTAATAGGGTATTTTAATTAAGTAGTCCGTCAGATAGATTTCCAAAAAATATTGGACACGTGTTCTTGCTATTTTTACGTAAACAAAAAATGAAGACATCACTATGTCAGTACACTTTTATTTTAGCGAAGTGACGTCACAAACCCTCATTCATGAGCTGTGTCAATGCGTTTTATCTTCGTCAGTTTTTATTGATTAGTTAAAACAAAAAATACGTATCCAATATTTTTCGACAATCTAACTGACGGACTAATTAGATTTTTTTGGTAAAATACTCTATTAATAATGGAACAGTGAAACAATTCATTCATTTAAAAATACATAATTATACATATTTATAGAACATGGAACTGCATCACTTAGAAAATATTTCCAATAAAGGTATTTGTGCTTATTTTTATTTGTATTGTCATAGTCTTATTTTTAATTTCTATAAAATAAAAGCGCAATATTATTGAGTGTTCCGTTGCTTTAAAAGTAACGGCAGTTGAATTATTATACCATAAAACAGCTTATGGCAGGCAATAATGTAGCTTTCTATCAGTGAATTTGTTTTCAGTGAATTATTAACCTTTCCCTTATCGTTTAATAGAAGATTGTATCTTATTATAGCCAGTGTCCTCAAATAAAGCAAATCGTAAAAAAAAGTTATCATTCTTCATCAATAGATGGCGCTGTTCGACAATGCTTAATTTAGAATATGTTTAAGTTATAAATATCAGTTTATTACGAATTATTTTTAAATATTGTTGTGTACTCAGTATCAGTAGAACTGTAGTTTTGTATTTAAGTTTCAATATCTGTTTAAAATTGTATAGTATTCAAAGTATAATTATGAATTCTACATCACACAAGTGAAGTTTGCAAGCAGTTTAGTATATAATTCAAAAATTGTTCAAACTAATCGTGTCTATTGAAAGGAGAGACGGTTAGCACTCCCCTTGACAAGGATGGAACACAAAATGGTTAAGGCACAACTTGACCACATTTTTTTCCCTTCAAGCAGTCTATTGTCAGATGAGCAGTGAGAACTTCTGTCAGCAAAAAGTTTGAATTCAAGAAAAACCTGCTCAGACGATTTAAGCCTCGACACTGGACGCTGCTGATGGCGTTACACAAGTCCTGGGATGAAGACTGGATGGCTTACTCTGTTCAGCCACCCTGATAATGTCTCATTTATAACCATTAATAGTAGAATTATTACAAATCGTTTAAAAATTGTTAGGTATAAGTAAAACAAAGGATATATAATGATAAAGTTATGTGATGTGCTGGCTGGTTGGCTTATAAGTACCTCGGCCTCTTTCACGCAAGAACTACGGAACAGATTTTAATGAAACTTAACAGTAATATAGCTTATACATCGGAACAACACATAGGCTGCAATTTATAAAGATTTTGTGTAAAATTAAGGCGAGAGAGAAAAAGGGGTATTCAGTATGATACAACCATTGACGAATGGGTATTCAGTATGATACAACCATTGTCGAATGACACGACTATAGTACCGGGGAATCATGACTCAGTTGAAGTCACCAGTTTCCAAATATCTTCAGTTTCCAAACTCCAAGTACCTACTTACTAGGAGCGCAAAACTTAGTAGTACTTTCCATATAAATAAAAATTGTTTGAATGTTTCTCCTCTATGCTTTCCTGGGTGCTTGCTGCTTTTAACTTAGCGGGGTTGTCTCGCGTAAACCCGGTAAAGCCCTTATACTTTGCTAAATTAAGTCGACTAAATTCAGTCGCTACTGAATTCAGTAAAGTGTAATTGCATTCAGTAAGTAAGTAGTAGTAGTAAGTAGTAACTGAATTCAGTAGCCACTTAATTTAGTCGACTTAATTTAGCCAAGGGCTAAAGGAAAAAAAAATCCGGGGGCGAAGTCGCGGGTAGCAGCTAGTAAATAATAATACCCATTCTATCGATACTACGTACTTCGCACAACAATCCTTTACTAACCCAATAGTATGGAAGTAGGTACATTATTAAGTTTAAAGATACCCAAATAATTTCAATACATACATAATTATACTGCAGAAAAAGTTTAATAAAAAAAGAGAAAGAAAGGAGGACATTTTTAAGGCCTAGGCAACGGTAAAAATTCTAAAACGTCACTGATCATGGTCACCATGTACCAGGAAGACAATAATGTCAGAAGTAACTACTTATTCGTCAATAGCAAAACCCTATGATATCATAGATAATTCAATTGCCATCGCAGTTTCATCCCACACGTACACGCGCGTCGTGCTAACGTCGCTGATCATCGCCACCACAAGGTACCAGGACAACAAGATTGTCAGAAGCAACTATTCGTTAACAGCAAGACCCGATGGTGTTATAGATAATCCAATTGAGTCGGAAGCTTCGGGCTTAATCTGTGTCGTAGAAAACAGCCTTCGATAAGATGGTTTCGCCGTTTTCCCTACTCCTGCACTCAAATACTTCCAATCTGGACCATACATTGACAACTCCATGCTTAATCTTTTAGGCTTTGTTGAGCCGGCTGTGGTAGACATCCAAGTTACCAATGCATTCTTCCCATACTCGTCGAGATCCAAAATTCCGTTGGAAGAGACAATAGTTCCGTCAGTTCTCATTACCGAGAGATGAGGAACCGAGTAAATCTCGTACATGTACTGGAGAATGGGTATTAAGGGATCGCCGAAAAGTAGAGTGAACCAGTTAGCTTGTTCGTCGAAGCTAAAACACATGTCCTTTTTATTGTCATCCATAGGAATGTTGATCACTTCAATGGGCAGGTTGGTATGCCTTGCATTTTCGTAAATTTCGTAGAACTCGTATACGATGTTATCTCTGTCCACGTTTCGCATGGAGAAATTAAGTACTACAAAGTCAACTCTGTCCTTAATCCAGGTATTGGGAACCTTCTTGTAATTGTGATTATATACCTTGGCTTCTGTCAGCCAGTCGTACGGTGGAAAGTCGGAGCTAGGGTCAGTAGTGTCCATGTTTTTCGTACGCAATAAATCAACTTCAGAGACACCAAAATATTGCCAATAATCACGTAAGTATGTTAGACCATCAGAGGTAACAGATTATTCAGAGAATTTTAAACAATTAATAGAAGATAAAAATAGTTGATAGTTTGCAATTATTAGTTTGGCGTTTCGTGCAAACATTCAATTATTGTTTGTTTACAATGACGGGCGCTGTCATTGATTGTCAGCTGTATTTTTTGATGGTATCAACTTTGATTATATACTTGTTATAATCAAAGGGTATCAAGGAGGAACTTTTTGAAAGTATTTAATTTAGATTTATTTATTATTATAGTAGATTGATGACAACATACAATTTGTCGTTGAAACTGACGCTTCAGACTATGCTATCGCGGAAACTCTGTCACAAGAAGGTAGACCCGTTTTTCTTGAGAAGCCTTTACAGTAGCGAACGGAATCACGCAGCCATAGAGAAGGAGGCTACGGCTATAGTCGAATGATGGAGAAAAAAAAAGGAGAAGAAAAAGTCGAAATATGGAGACAATTCCTCATCGGACGAGAGTTCAAACTGATAACTGACCAAAAATCGGTCGCATTCATGTTCAATCAGAAGCATGCGTCAAGAATTAAAAATGACAAAATACAACGTGGGCGATTAGAACTTTCTGAATACAATTTTGACATAGTTTATCGCCCTGGAAAGGAAAATATAGCAGCTGATACTTTATACCTCTGTAAATAATTCAGAAAATGCACTCAAAGAACTGCATAAAACCTTGTGTCATCCCGGAGTAACAACAGTGCTCCATTGGGTTCGAAGCAAAAATCTACCTTACTCCACTGAATAGATAAAACGTACCTATCACTGCGAATTGTTCTATATGTGCAGAAGTAAAGCCTCGTTTTCAACAAAACATGGGAAAACTAATAAAAGCGATGGCCCCATTCGAAATATCGATTGATTTTAAAGGTCCACTGCCTTCAGATGGTTCTGGGAACGATTGAAATATCCTTACGATTGTGGATGAATATTCCCGATTCCCATTTGCATATCCCTGCCCAGATTTGACTACAAATACAGTAATTAATAAACTGACTGACCTATTTTCTATATTTGGAATGCCAACTCACGTACACTCAGATCGTGGCACTTTTTCTTTCAAAAGAGATGAAAGACTTTCTTCACCAGAAGGGCATTGCTACGAGCTACACTACACAGCACAACCCTCAGGGTAATGGACAAACGGAGAGATACAACGGAATTATTTGGCGAACAGTACAATTGGCTCTGAAAAGCCATGATTTACCTATAACCAAATGGGAGTCAGTCTTAACTCAGGCTCTACATTCTGTAAGATCACTTCTTTGCACGGCTACAAACAGTACGCCCCATGAGCGGATGTTCTCTCACGCCAGGAGATCCTCAAATGGTCAGTCGATGCCTACATGGCTTAATGTCCCAGTAAAGTATTAATGCGAAACCATAATCGAACTAGTAAATATGATCCATTGGTTGAAGAAGTAGAGACTCTGGAAAGTAATCCTCAACATTCTCGTGTGCGTTTGAGCAGTTGTAGAGAAGTGGTCGTATCTAATCGGCACTTAGCTCCTGCTGGGAAATCAGATATTAAATAGATACCTAATTATATACAAATCTTGAAACCCAAATAATAAAATTGTGTACAATTCCAAGAAAAAGGCAGGGGAGCTCAAAGGGCATCAAAAAACTCGTCCACAACGCTCTCAACGGGACACGTGCCTAACAGGCTGGCAGCATTGCCACGTTGTATGTCAATGCTGATTCTTTGACCCAAGAATAGACCAGCCTTCGGGTCACGTGAACTTTTTTAAATTATAAAAAGGCCAAAGCCCTATTCTTAACAATTCTGAGAAATAAATTGCTGTCATTTTTTATTTAATAACATTCCATGAACTTTCCTGTTATTATATTACTCTGTGCCATGAACGTATTTTCAGTGAACGGAAACAAACATTGTTCATTCCAATTTCTGTCATTTTTTTGTTTAATTCATTCATTCATTTATAATTTGTGTTGATCAGATCAGTGTTGATTATCAGAGATCGATTAAAATGTGTGCGATTATGTTGTGATCCGCGTAATTATTATTCAGTTGAAACTGACAACTTATTTTGTGTCACCGTGTGGCTAAAAAAGACTTTCGAGACCTATCAATAATCTAAGGACTTTGTATTAAAAGGCATGCAGCGTAAATTACGCTCACAAAATTACGTTAGTTTGGGCTCACTCTTAACCTTTGATTAAGTAAGTATTTACATTTCTCTTAATCTCTTCATCCAATCTTAAGAGGATGAGCAACGATTTCCTCCTGCTTTGCAACGGTTTTAAAGAACATGTAGGTAGGTACGCAAGCTTGCATATTATTTACACTGAACCTAATGAAGGCATACTCGTGATGGCTCAGGGTCTAAAGCATCCATAACATGCAGTATGCAGTGACAGGTGCAAATAATTGCATTGTCATTCTCAATGCGTAGTAACCATGGTCGGAATATGTTAGTATCTACTATGTTGTGCTACTGGAGATAAATATTGATTGCTCTTTGCGGCTTATGATTTCCTGGTCATTTGTTATATCTTCTAATGATTTGTTACACTAGGGCCATTAGATTCTTAGTTCAGTTTAGGCTCTGTAGCTGCAATACATAAATCAGATTCACATTCGTCCGCTGACGCGACGACCGCTTCACTGAGGTCTCGCGCGGCGCGGTGATATTTATGTAAGCGCACTCACCGCGAGTTTTGCGAGCAATCAGATGGACGACGCTTGAGGCGCCCCCTCACTGATTATTTAGGTACTATAATTCAATACATGTTATTTAGTAAGATCCCAACTGAAATCCTATTGGTCGATTTGTTTAGTGGTAAATTAGTAATAAGCCAACTACTTGTAACATAATGTGTAGCTTTAAGTTCTGTACATATTTTTGTAAATATACATTCTACTTTATACATTGGACCTATCAACATCTGGAGTATTATTTTACCTTCACCACCTCAGCGCTACAGTGGTGACCCCGACGTGATACTTAAGAAGTGGAACCTCCAGATCCTAATCTACAAGCCTTCAACCTACTGCATCATGGACAAGAACGTTGACCAAGAACTCTCCGGTGTGTCGACGTCGCTGCGCATCCCACCCATCTGGCGCGACAGAATTCGGCTGTGGTTCGCGCAATTCGAAGCGGTCATGGCTTCGCAGAAGAAAGGCGACCAAGCCATGTACGAGCTCGTCATCGGCCAGTTGGAGCGGCAAGATCTTGATGAAATCTCAGACATCATTCTCCGCCCACCTGAGAATCACCGGTACGAAGCCCTGAAGAGCCGTCTGTTCCAGGTCTACGAAGAATCAGAACAACGGCAAGTGCAGAGACTACTCTCCGAAATGGAACTCGGCGACCTGAAGCCTTCACAGCTACTACGCCGCATGATGAGCCTCGCTGCTGACAATATCTCCGACTCAGCGCTGCGCATTATGTGGACTAATCACCTACCGCAGTCCGTTCGAGCAGTCCTCGCCGTCAGCGATAATATTGCGAAGCATTCCGACATCCACGAGCTAGCCATGATGGCGGACAAGATCCTCGAGCAGACGCAACCTCTTGGCGCAGTCGCTGCAGTTTCCTCCGTCCCCGCCACCGCCCATGTACCTACATCAATCGAAGAGAAGATCGACGCGCTCACTAGAGAAATCGCTGAGCTAAAAGCAACACGATCGAATTATCAACGGCGCAGACCATTCAACCGGCAGCGATCAAGATCACGTTCGTCAAGCAAGCACAATCAGCATCGCACGTCAAACGACCAATCAGCGATCTGCTTTTATCATCGCAAGTTCGGCAAAGAAGCGCGAAGATGCACGCGTCCGTGTAGTTACGTAGACAGTGGCGCCCTCTCGGGAAACTAAAACCTGCGTTGGCTGAGGCGGGAACCGGCGCAAACCTTACTTCGTACCGCCTATTTATAACAGATCAAAATTCAAGACTATCATTTTTAATTGATACTGGCGCGAACATCTCCGTCATACCAAAGAAAAAAGGCGGGAAAGCATCACCGACAGATTTTTGTTTGTATGCAGCGAACAACACACTCATCCCTACGTATGGAGAGAAAACCTTACAATTGGATCTCAACCTACGAAGACCGTACACCTGGAAATTCATCATCGCTGCAGTCAGCAAGCCCATCATCGGTGCCGACTTCCTGAAACACCACCAACTTCTAGTCGACATAGCCGGCCGATGTCTTGTCGACAAAGTTACCAACCTCACAGTCAAGGCACCAGTCACTTACTCCGCCGAACCAACAATAAGAAGTATCGACGTTGATCAGCCATATCATCAGCTACTCAGCAAGTTTCCTGATATTCTTCGACCGTCGTGCATGAAAGATACTCCGAAGCACCGTGTGGAACATCACATAGAAACCACCGGCCCACCAGTACACAACAAGACCAGACCAATACCACCACACCGATACATGTCCGTGAAGAAGGAATTTGAGACGATGATGCAGCAAGGAATATGCCGTCCAAGCAAAAGTCCGTGGTCCAGCCCACTGCACGTCGTACCTAAGAAAAACGGCGACATTCGCGTGTGCGGCGACTATCGCAGGCTTAATGACGTCACGAAACCAGACCGCTATCCAGTACCGCGACTCAAAGATTTCACCTACCTACTTCACGGCAAGAAAATTTTCACTACATTCGACCTAAATCGTGCTTATCAACAACTACCAGTTTACGAACCAGACATCGAGAAGACAGCCATCACAACACCCTTCGGCTTATTCGAGTTTCCACGAATGTGTCCAGGTCTCAAGAATGCCGGACAGACATTCCAGCGATTTATACATCAAGTTCTCATCGGGTTAGACTACGCATTCCCATTTATTGATGACGTCATAATCGCATCTGAAAATGAAGCTCGCCATATTGAAGATTTACAAGAAGTGCTACGCAGACTAGACGAGTATGGTATCACCATTAATCCATCGAAATGCGTCTTCGGCAGAGAAACCGTCAAGTTCCTGGGTTATGAAGTGTCAAGCAACGGAATCAAACCACCACAAGAAAAAGTCACTGCTATCGCTGCTTACCCCAGACCCGAGACGATTCAAGACCTACGTAGATTTATCGGCATGATAAATTTCTACCGTGACAGCATACCTAACGCAGCTCACATACAAGCACCTCTCAACGCGTTCCTGCATAATTCCAAGAAGCGAGATAAAACGAAGATCGACTGGAATACAGAAGCGTTACAAGCATTCGAGTCGTGTAAAGTTAGCATACAAAACGCTGCTTTACTCGCTCACCCATCTCCAACACCAACTGACGCAATATCCCTAATGTGCGACGCATCGAGTACCTGCGCGGGAGCGGTCTTACAACAACTCGTAAACAAGAAATGGATACCACTCGGCTACTTCTCAAAGAAATTCTCAGAAACACAACAGCGATACAGTACATTCGACAGAGAATTATTATCTATCTATATGGCAATCAAACACTTCAGAAAAATGTTCGAAGGAAGAGAACTCATTGTTTATACCGATCACAACCCGCTGACCTACGCTATTCGCAAGCCACCATCTGATAACGATACGCAACGGCGCACTCGTCAGCTTTTGTTTATAAGCGAGTTCACAACGGACATACGACACGTCAGTGGAGTAAACAATGTTGTCGCCGACGCACTTTCACGCATCGAAACCATCGAGTTACCATCACCAATCAACTACGAGGAATTATCACAAGCGCAAGAAAGAGACAGCAACATACCTACCTTATCGCAACAAACAAATATTCATCTCAAGAAAATCGTCATACCCGGTAGCAACAAGTCAATATACTGCGAAACGTCTACGTCACACGTTCGACCATACCTACCAGCTGACTATCGTCGCATCGCATTCAACGCTGTGCATAATCCAAGTCACCCTGGAATAAGAACAACACGCAAGCTAATGCAAGAACGTTACTTTTGGCCAGCAATGAACACCGACGTTGGCGAATGGGCCAAAACATGTACTTCGTGTCAACTATCAAAAGTTCAACGACACAATCACAGCGAATTCGCATCATTCCCACCGAGCGTACGATTTCAACATCTTCATATCGATATAACTGGGCCACTACCTATATCTTCGTGTGGACATCGATACCTACTCACGATGATCGACCGCTGTACTCGATGGCCCGAAGCTGTACCGATGCAAGAGATAACAGCTGAAATCGTATCAAGAAAACTGTATGAAACATGGATATCGCGTTTTGGCTGTCCTACAAGGATTACTACCGACCAAGGACGACAGTTCGAAAGCAGACTATTCCACGACCTCGCACAACTACTAGGTGTGGAAAAAACCCGTACTACTGCATATCACCCGCAGAGTAATGGCATCATTGAGCGCTGGCACCGAAGTCTGAAAGCCGCACTCATGTCAAGACTAGAAAATAGCAACAAATGGATAACAGAACTACCGACCGTGTTGATGGGATTACGTGCCGCTATACGAACCGACACCAACACTAGCGCCGCACAGCTTACCTACGGCCAAGCACTACGTCTACCCAGTGATTTTATATCACCATCACCAGTCGCAGCGAAGATGGATCACGACTTCGTCAATCAACTACATGACGTAATCACGAAGCTCACACCTACATACAAACCGCATTCAAATAAGCGAAGTATGTTCGTGCACAACGACCTGCAAACATGCAGCCATGTATTCGTCCGTGATGACACCGTCCGCAAACCGCTGCAACGTCCATACCAAGGCCCGTACCTCATCGTAGAACGCAACGAGAAATATTACACACTACAACTGCCAGGAAGATCTGCTAATATATCGATCGACCGACTGAAACCGGCGTACAACATCAACACTGAAGATAATTACGACAGCAGTAACACACACACACGCCTACTACCAGCAGCAGTTACCGAAGACTCCAGCCTACTACCAGCAGCAGCTACCGAAGACTCCAGCCTACTTCCTACGAGCACCAGCGACTCTACACACTGCACAAGATCAGGCAGGATCGTCAAAATGCCTGTACGCTTCGCTAGGGGGGGAGTACTGTAGCTGCAATACATAAATCAGATTCACATTCGTCCGCTGACGCGACGACCGCTTCACTGAGGTCTCGCGCGGCGCGGTGATATTTATGTAAGCGCACTCACCGCGAGTTTTGCGAGCAATCAGATGGACGACGCTTGAGGCGCCCCCTCACTGATTATTTAGGTACTATAATTCAATACATGTTATTTAGTAAGATCCCAACTGAAATCCTATTGGTCGATTTGTTTAGTGGTAAATTAGTAATAAGCCAACTACTTGTAACATAATGTGTAGCTTTAAGTTCTGTACATATTTTTGTAAATATACATTCTACTTTATACATTGGACCTATCAACATCTGGAGTATTATTTTACCTTCACCACCTCAGCGCTACAGCTCTATATTAGATGTATCTTTTAGACCTGAAGTAAGTAGAAAAAACTGTCGGTCAAACTTCGTACATATTGCGTTGAACAGAGAAGTTAATTTCGTACTATCATAACGAAATGAATTCATCAAATCCTTTAAACACTGGAGTAGGTTAATAGTTGGAACATTAGAAAGAATGCAACGTAAAATTCACTTAACGGTCCAGGAAATAGGATCTATTATTGCATATTTACATTATGAGCAAATTTAAGTTTCCTTTATAACGGGCAAGTGACACAAGTCTAATGAATGTGTCTACCTTCCTTTTACGGTTCAAAGTTGAGCGACACAATAGCATTGACTAGAAACCATGTTAAATATGCATCGGTGAAACTTATAAACAACCCGTATTCCCTTGATACTGAGTCCTAACTCATTCGAAATTTATTTTGCAGACAGCAATATTAATTGTGTCGAACAGGATTCGAATTTGCAGATTCGTTTGCCTTGGTGGAAATTCTTGATAGACCGTAATGTTGTGTGTTAAAATTCAAATTGGAATGTTTTTCAGTTGAAAGACTGCAGATTTGAATTTGTACGTTTAGTTCGTTCGATGCATAGGGAATACAAAATAAACTATGCCAGTCAGAGTCGACGCGCTGTAATCAAAACGTGACTATAAAAACTTTGATGGAATACCAATGAATTAAGTAAAACGTTCATTGTAAAGTCAACTCTATTTTACATCGTTACAGTCCATAATTCCTTGGTGGAACGTAATAGACAGGTGATGATTATAATCCAAAAAGATCTTGTTCCATCTTTTCAAAGACCTCAATATTGAGACTCTTGGGAGTTAATCTAGTATTTTTATTTCTTTTTTCGTTTTGACTTTTATCCTTTATAACATCACTAGTACTTTGCGTCTGCGTAGATTTCGTACTTTTCCTACGAACACAACACCCCCTGGCCCCTTTCGAGGGGTAGATAAAGGGGGTCTGGTTCATAATATCGACAGTCACTACATCGACGGTCGCCGTATCGAAGACGTTCCATCGACGGGTTAATGAATCGACAGTACCTCAAATCGATGGTACGCTACATCGACAGTATAACAAATCGAGAGTACGCTATATCAACAGTACACTTAATCGACGGTACGCTACATCGACAGTACATCAAATCGATAGTATGCTATACCGACAGCAGAGCAGCCCGGTCGCTGCATCGACTGCCCGTCCCGGGCCAAATTTAAATAAAAACATAAGATTTTTTTAAAGTTTTTAATCACAATTTGTTAAATTTGTTTATTGCTGGTTTTTGATGTAACCCACATAAAATGGTTGAAAAATCATAAATTCGTATTCAGTAGGTACCCTTAGTAGGTAATTATTACAATAACTTTCAAAATTGCTATAACATTGATAGTATTAATTTAAAAAAAAACCTCCAAATAATAATATTAAATTAATGAGTTCACATTTATGAAGTACATATAATTACCATAGTAGATAGTTAAAAACATGATTTTATTGGAGGTTTAAAAAAAAAATTAAACAAGACACACAGACGACACAGAGACATTGATAGTATTAACGAGCTGTTCGACGACAGGTACGTAGTCTATAGAAGGGATAGGGAAAGTACAACTCTAACTGGCGGGAAAAAAGAAGGCGGTGGAGTTCTAATAGCTATTAGGAAGAGCATCAAGTCCAAACGTGTAAAAGACTGGGAAAGTGATTGCGAAGATGTCTGGGTTACTGTGGAACTACCGTGGACACGTACAGTTAGTCGAGTAGCTCTTTGTGCAGTATACTTACCTCCGCCGGTACGTCGTTGTACTTTGGAACATTTTGTAGACTCTTGTAGTGCGGTCTTTGAACAAATAACTGACTGTGAAGTTTGTCTTGTGGGTGATTTTAACCTGGGTGGCATCGATTGGAAATGCGTGGATGGCACCGGGAATAGCGCTGGACTACACTGTATTAATGAAGTTTTGATGGATTTTACATGTGTTAACATGTTGAAACAATATAACTTTGTTACGAATGCCGCTGGTCGTGTATTGGATCTTGTACTCTCGACAATACCATTATGTTGTGTAAATGAAAGCATGTATCCCTTAAGCAAAGTGGATCAACAGCACCCCCCTCTAGACATTGTTATCTCATTTGACAGAGTAGCAAGTCTCCGCTACAGTATAGGAAAGGCGACTCCTGACTTCTATAGGGCGGATTATCATACAATTCGTAATTTCTTAAAAGAGTTGGACTGGAATTCACTATTCGGTGACCAAAGTGATGTTAATGAGATGTTGAGGGTCTTCTACGATACTATTGGTGCTGCAATACAACAATTTTTGCCATTACGTAAACCTAAAAACCGAAAATACCCGTCATGGTTTAGCCGTAAGTTGATTAAAATATTGAATGAAAAAAATAAGATTCGAAAGCGTTTTAAAAAGTATAAAAACCCATTAGATGCAATAGAGCTCAAACTAATTAGCAAACGTTGTGAAAATCTGGCATCTACTTGTTACAAGGATTACACAAAACATTTAGAAGACGAATTGGCATCTAACCCTAAATTACTTTGGACTTATCTAAAAGCTAAACGAGGAGGTTCAAGTGCTTATCCCTTAACCATGACTGATGGAACTACTACTACTTCTGACGGCTCAAAAGTATGTGACCTATTTGCAGACTATTTTTCGTCTGTTTACAGCCCGGATGATAGTAGTGGAGTTGAATACAATTCTGAATCCATGCACTTTTTAGAAAATAATAGTTTGGGTTTAGACCCAAACTATTATACACAGGAAATAACTGGAGCAGTTAGCTGCTCCAGTTATTTCCTGTGAATGTATCCACAAAAAACTGAAAAGCCTAGATCCAAAGAAAGGAGCTGGGCCTGATGGAATACCTCCAGTTTTTATTGTTGCATGTTCATCTGAGTTGGTTTACCCTCTTATGTTAATTTATAACAAATCACTGACAACTAGTAAATTTCCTTCAGAGTGGAAAATCGCAAAAGTGGTTCCGGTTCACAAATCAGATGACAAAGACGTTGTAACCAATTACAGGCCTATATCAATTTTATCCTCATTTGCCAAAGTATTTGAATCACTGATATGTCCATATATTCAAAATCACTTAAAGATCTTTTTAAGCGACCATCAGCATGGATTTGTTAGGACCCGTTCAACTTGTACAAATTTAGTCCCTTTTACAGAACTTCTCGCAAAGGCTATTGATGCAGGCTATCAAGCTGACGTTATTTATACGGATTTCAGCAAAGCGTTTGACAAAGTTTCGCACCAAATTTAAATGATTAAGTTGCGCGCCTACGGTATCTCTGGATCTTTGTTAGATTGGCTGGGTTCGTATTTAACGGATAGATTTTTCTTTGTTGTCGTGAATGGTTATCAGTCATCTCTACAAAGCGTTACTTCCGGTGTTCCACAGGGATCGCACTTGGGCCCAATTTTATTTATTTACTTTATTAACGATATTCCACGGTGCTTTCTGCACTCGGATTTTTTTATGTACGCTGACGATTTAAAGTTTTTGAGAATTATAAAGTCTGAACATGATCCATTGCAACTACAGGGTGACCTTGATCGTCTCGTTCAATGGTGCAACAATAATAAAATGGAACTAAATTCCAAAAAATGTTACCATGTGACATTCACAAGAAGGAACATCCCAATATGCAGTAGTTACCATATATCCGGAGTCGAAATTAAACAAGTTGAAACAATAAAGGACCTCGGTGTACTGTTTGACAAGAAGTTAACCTTCACACCTCACCTCGATAGTATAATAAAAAGAGCTTCGAAAATGTTAGGGTTCGTCCTGAGAAATTGTAAAACATTTCGTCTCAATAGAACTAAAATACTGCTGTATAACAGTCTCATTCGTAGTATCCTGGAATATAATAGTGTAGTTTGGCGTCCTCACTACGCAACACATTCATTGCGACTAGAACGTGTCCAGAAACGCTTCGCTTGGCACCTCGCATTTTCGAATGGTATCGCCAAAAAAATATATTCTTACAATAAAAGACTTAAGCATTTTAACATGACCTCACTGGACAGACGTAGACACCTAATAGAAGCAATGTTTGCCTACAAGGTCTTTAAGCATAAAATAGACAGCCCCAGCTTACTTGCCCTTTTCAATTTTCGTGTGCCGTCTAGAATCCCGCGTAGTGCCATCACACCTTTATGTACGCCTTTTAGAAGAACAGTTTTGGGAGCCAATTCGCCTATTGCAAGAATGTGCAAGGCGGTAAATGGCTACAGTGATATTATCGACCTTCACTTTGACTCTCTTGCTAAACAGAAAGCCATCCTTAATCATTTACCAAGCAACCCCTGATATAATTATATCATTGTGTAAATTTTTGTTATTATTTATTAACTTTATCACATTCTCATTTATGCTTTTATTTATCAATTTATTAACTTACCAATTTATCAGTTAACTAATTTATCAATTCACCAATTTATTAATGTTATTTTAATTGATTTTAATTATTAATTGTTTAATTATAATGATTAATTATTTGATTTTAATTATTAATTAACTATTTGAATTGAATTTATGAATGTAATGTAATTTTAATTTTATGTCGATGTTTAGTCATCATCATCATTTTTATCAAGCTGTATCAATTTTATCAATTTTATCGATTTGATTCATCGACATAATATAATTCTTTAATTTGTGTATTTACCAATGTTGTTAAAAATTAATCAAATTTTCTTTTACATTTACTGTTTTCATAAACAAATTTAATAGAATATTGGCGCTTATTACTTAGTAAGTTAGCTTATTTTAAGAATTTATTTGTGCATGTGGTGTTTACCTATAAGTAATTGTTGCGCTGTAATTTAGTTTATTGAATGTATTATGTCTCTGTAATCAGTGTAAACAGTTGTTGGTAAACCTAATAAAATAAATAAAAAATAAAAATAAAATTAAAAAAATAATACTATCAATGTTATGTTATGTAATGTTATGTTATAGATATTTTGAAAGTTATTGTAATAATAACTAACGGTACTTACTGAATACGATTTTCTGATTTTTCAACCATTTTATGTGGGTTACATCAAAAACAAGCAATAAACAAATTTAAAAAATTGTGATTAAACACTTTAAAAAATCTTATGTTTTTTATTTAAATTTGGCTCGGGTTGGGCAGTCGATGCAGCGTACCATCGATATGGTGTACTGTCGGTATAGCGTACTATCGATTTGATGTACTGTCGATTAAGTGTACAGTTGATATAGCGTACTCTCGATTTGGTGTACTGTCGATGTAGCGTACAATCGATTTGAGGTACTGTCGATTCATTAACCCGTCGATGGAACGTCTTCGATACGGCGACCGTCGATGTAGTGACTGTCGATATTATGAACCAGACCCAGATAAAGGTACTAATAACGTCAAGTTTTATTATTTACCTACTTATGTTGTCATATGTTTAATTAAAAAAAATAAGATTTTGAGGCAACTTCTACTTTTATCCACCGTTAGGGTTGTCGCCTAATGCAAGGAACCCGTGTGCAAAATTTAACGTTCCTAGTTCCAGTAGTTTCCTGTGCGCAGGCTCTTCTATTATACATAAATGTATATGTCGGAAATGGTATAATTAGGGGTTTCGTCAAATCTCTATTTGTACAACTTCCCTGTGACATAATAAATTATACAATACATGAAAATACTCTCTGTAGTACAATTGTAAAAAAAAAATGTATTTGTGTATGTATATCAGCTGTCCGACACCCATAGTACAGGGTCTCCCTAGTTTGGGGTCAGATGGCCGTGTGTGAAAATGTCCCCACTTATTATTATTATTATTGTACATAGACGATTTGCGTGCGATGTCAATATTCAATATCATGTATTTTGATGGGGGTAAATAAGGACATCTCATACAGGTACTTCTAAATAGGTTGTTGTTATCTCTCACTGTTTAATAAAATAAGGATTTGTATCTGCAGAGGTCTGGTATCTGGTTGGATCTGGTTTTTATTCTAGGTCCGGATTTTAAAGTTTAAGAGTTACTTATCGATCAATATTTGACATAAAAGTAAAGTTTCAAGCGATTTTTAGCCATGTGCCATTGCAATGCAAGTATGTATTACCTTATTTTGTAATTTAGATCAAATTGCCTATTTAAATAGCTACTGCGACCAAATATCAGTCCTTGCACTTTCTAAAAAATATAAATGCAAATGATTTATTTTATATTTTTATTTTATAGATGTTACGGAACTGGTAACAGTAACCAAATATTACGGATATCCGAAATAAATTTGTTTGTCATAGATAAACTCAAAAAATAACAAGTAATAAATGACAACTCAAAAAATAAATTTAGCTGTTTTATTTAACACCAGTGTAGACCAAGGAGTCTTTCCGGATCTGATGAAACACAGTAAAGTAATACCGTTGTTCAAATCCGGTGATAGTAAAGACCCCAACAATTATAGGCCTGTGTCGATTCTGCCAGTTCTGAGCAAGGTGTTTGAAAAGTTAATGTTCAATCAAATGTTGCGTCACTTTAATAAAAAATCCATATTTCATGAACAACAGTATGGTTTCACCAAAGGGCGTTGTACAACTGTACCGGGGTCACCCTAATAAAGAACATTTTAACGCCTGGGTGGAATCACAAGATGCCATTGGAATCTTTTGCGACCTGTCAAAGGCGTTCGATTGCGTTGATCATGAGACACTTTTGCTGAAACTGGAGCACGACGGGGTTAGTAAAACATCTCTTGATTTGCTAAGGTCATACTTGAGGAATAGACGAGTAAAAATGCAGGTTAACGGCGTGAACTCATTAGGGTCTGAAATGACTATGGGCGTTCTTCAAGGTTAAATACTGGGTCCATTTCGATTCTTAGTTTATGTAAATGATTTACCCCAATTACTTAAATCAACCAAAGATGGTGTTATTTGCCGATGACACATCATTGATTTTTAAAATAGACAGACGGTCACAAAATCTAGACGACGTAAGACAGTGCTTTGCCAATTTATTTATGAAAATATTATGTATGTAAGAAAAATCTTACGTATGTTTAATACAGTAAGTGATAGACATGACTTTAATACTAGAAACAAAGATAAAATAGCTCAACCATATTTTAGATTGTCTAAAGTCCATACATCTTTTATGGGGTACTGTGTTAAATGCTACAACAAAATTCCTAGTGAAAACTACAACTAAGTGAAACAAAATTTAAAACACATAACATTAAAAGTACACTCTGTAAACAAGCTAATTATAATTTAGAGGACTATATTCAAGATAAGAACGCTTGGAAACATGCTAGTCTAGCTCCATAGGACAATCGACAGTCTAGACAAATCGAACCGATTACTAATTTAAAATTAATTAACTAATTTCATACTTAGTATAAATATGTATATTATAGTTATTTCACTCTTTTCAGTACTTATACACTGCTCAGGCTCACATACTGATTCATTGATTCCTGCCCAGGGTAAATATTTGTGTGATGAGCACTTGTGTTTGCCTTGTGTCTGGGTGTTGTTTTTCTATATATGTATGTATTTAAATGTATTTGTGTATGTATATCAGCTGTCTGACACCCATAGTACAGGGTCTCCCTAGTTTGGGGTCAGACGGCCGTGTGTGAAAATGTCCCCACATATTATTATTATTATTATTGTTTGTTAAAATATAAGGAGTGGTTGTCTACTGTTTCCACATTTGCAATATGTGAACACTATGTGTCTATGTACATAACTTAGCTGTTATTCCTTAATCTGTGATACTTTGTACACACTTTAAAATAGTGTTTTTATGCAAGGTAGGTACATCGTATTGACGTATAATTTATAATTATATAATTCCTGTAAAAGCAAATATTGTTAACATCGTTTTTAAAAGAGTAAGTATGGAGTTTCCTGCCCATTCTTCTCCATATAAAACTACCTTTTGGAATGGGCAACTATAATCTTTTTTTTTTCCCTCATGTGACGTTCAAGAGTGCCATATAATGGTCTAATTGAAATAAATGATTTGACTTTAACTTTGACTTTGAATAACTACATAATTTAAAAAAAATCGGACAAGTGCGAGTCACTCGCCCACCGAAGGTTTCGTTCAGACTCCGTGATTTGGTCAACGGATGGATTTGGACCGCGAATACCTAGATGATTGATTACGTACTTTAAATAAATACTATATTTTTAATGATTTAATTATTTATAAATGTATAGTTTTCAGACTTTTCCCTGCATTTGTAGTATAAGACAATATTACTAGCCAAATTTCATAGGTCAACGGGAAGTGCCCTATAAATTTTGATTACCTTGAGAGCGTCGAAATGTACGTTTTTTGCGGCATAAACGACCGTATATTTTTTTCACGTTAACTCAGAAGTTTGAGTTTTTCACAGCTTCAAGGGACTGTAGACTTGAATTTATGGTTTCAATTTCAACTCGATACCTCCACGCGTTCCCGAGATAAAGGGTCTTAACAGACAGACGGACAGACGGACAACAAAGTGATCCTATAAGGGTTCCATTTTTTCCTTTTGAGGTACGGAACCCTTAAAAAACCACCAAAGAGAAACTACGATATCCTGCGTTATCCGTATCCATAATTATCTAGATCTGACATCCCTGATCTGCACATATTCATAACATCCAGTGTTGGATACGTCATCATCTTTCTCCAAAGAAACTTAAGTGAAACTTTGGGCAGGCCGCAAAAATATTATAAAACGTCGAAACAATCATAGTAAACATGTTATTTGGTGAGAAAAATCGTGATTTCCAACGAAAGTTAGTTTGATTGTGCGTCAAAAGTATGGGAATGGTGTAAATTATGGTAGTTTGCAGTCTGTTTGGTACCTACTTGTAATTTACTCTGTGGTTATGAGGTCGTGGAATGAAAACTACCGATTTTGGCTTTAATAGAAACTTTTATGATTTTATGATAAACATCAATCGTCCTACCTCAGACACCCTTCTCTATTTAAAATCATCTTATAATCCAGTGCCGGTACTATAATGTAGAGACAAATAAAGATTTATCGTTTATTTCAAACTAGCTATTGCCCGCGTCTTCCTCTTCGTGAATATCGGTTATCGCGGATGCAGACGAAGTTGTGGATTCAAAAGTAGCCTATGTCCTTTCCCAGGATTCAAGCTCTTTTCATACTAAATTTTAACAAAATCGGTTGATTGTTTCATTGTGAAAGTGTACCAGACATTGTTGCTTTAGCATTTACAATATTAGTATGGATGAATAAACCATTTCGATACAGGAACTTTTTTTTTTTTTTTTTTCATTTGATATGCAAATTACGTTTGACCACTATCTCACCTGATGGGAAGCGGTGATGCGCTCTAAGATGGCGCATGCTTGCCTAGAAGTAACCTATTCACTCTTGACTTAAAGACTCCCGGGTTGTAGCTATCAGGAAACACAGACTCAGGCAGGGAATTCCACTCCTTAGCAGTACGCACAATGAATGTGTTCCCAAAACGTTTTGTGCGTGTGGGTGAGATGTCCACCATGTAACTTTTGAATTATCGGGGAATGAATAAACAAAAAAAAAAAAAAATGGCGCTCTCTTATACAATGAATAAATATTCTAACAACGAATAACTGACGAATAATACGAATATAAACATGCAAGGGTGTGCAGAGTATCTTGTGTGTGAAATTCGGTGAGTAAGTGTAGAGGCGTGTAGGAGTGTGCGTGTGAGTGTGGGTGATGTGCGGTGTGTGTGAGAAATCATGCGACAGTTGATGGGTTTAAGTGTAAGTAGAAGCATTTCACAATCTCCACAATTTAGGGTCATTAGCCACTCACTTGTGGCTAGTTTCATTTTATGTCTGGTAAGTTGGAATACATGTATTTTTTTATTAATTTGATTATACAAATGGAATAAATAAGATGAATGAATAAGGGAAAACCTAAAAAGGCTGTATGTTTCTCGCTGTATGGTGATAGTACTTGCTTCTCCCCATGAGTACGTCCGCGTTAAAGTTGATATATTATCACACAATCCATCTATACAATCCATCAATTCAATGTTCACAAACGTTTGTGTTTTTGCGTTTGAAAACAGTAGTTGAAAGGACCCACGAAGGAACCAAAAAGAAGAAGGGCCATTGATCTTTTAATATTAACTTCGGGAAAAACTGAAGAAGGTGTATTCTTCACTCTGTATGCAAGATACTATGTGAGACCATCAGACAATTCATACATTTTCGAGAGACATGAGATTTCGTCAGATATAATATATTATACATAAAAAGCCGCAGTAAATTCATGTTGCCAAAAATAGCAGCTCTTGTTTATGAAAGCCTGTGAGCCCGGTAGCGCGTTGATGTCTTTTAAAACAAAACACAACTGAAAACCGTCAACTTACGGTCATCGTAGACAGAAGACAGAAACATAGGATATGGGCACTCGGTAATACTGGTAGCTTTATGTCAGTGAAACAAATAAGTAATCGGACCCTCTACTTCCAGAAATAACCTCTTACCAACAGAAAACCAACAAAGTTTGCCTGTTTGCAGTAGGTACTGTAACACCTATGTTACACTAGTAGCGTGTACGAACTATCGTGAGTCTAAGCTCGCGTTAAATGAAAGATATGATCGACTTGTAGAAGACTGTATTAATCAGATAAGCGAGAGGAAAACTTTAGGTAGCCCGCAGCTCAGAGCTTAGCTGGGACTAACTGACATCACATGTCATCGTATATAAAAACTATCTTCTACATCATTCAAATATAGGTATATTCCTAAGGTATCCAGAAGGTTCTAACCATAGACTAAATAGATATGGCTTCATTACGTATAGCCTCTCTGCTGGGCAAGTCTCTACAGTACTTACGGATAAGCTGAAATGCTGCAAATAACACGGAAATGGGAGTTTAAAATAGCATGCAAAATATAATTAATGAAAATTGCTTCAGTATGTAACTTATCTTTTCTCGACGGCCCGTAAAACGCATTTGCCAAAGAAGAGGTTATTACAAAGTTATGAAGAAATTCTCCATAAACCCTACTCACTTGACACATTGTACTAAACGCCTACAAAGACAAATGTAAACGCATGTATATTAGCTAAGTAGCCATTTGTTCTGGCGCATACACTTTGCATGCAACCAACATAAATGTTAATTTCTTCGCTAACGTTCTTAGTAACATACAACAGTGGTCACATGGGAATAACTATTTTTCATGGTAATTGGCAGTTTAATGGAAAATGTTAGACCATGTTTAAAATCTGGTGTTTATGACAACTTTGTATACAAAGACATCTGTTGTAGGAATGAGGAAGTGTTTAACACCATCTAGGGGTTAAAAACAAAACTGTTTAATTTTCTAGTTTTTCGTACAAAACAGTCGTGTGGTATGAAACAGCTGGTTTCGTAATTCCTGGTGACGTTTTCAAAATTTCATCTTTGTGCCCCGCTGGACAATTCTGTAAAAATCTTCCTCGATTAATGTGAATGAAGTGAGGTTGAGATGTGCTATCAATTCCTATCATTGATTGAAAGCTCATCTCCATCTAACTTCACGTCAATTGACCGTTCAAGATTTTTGCACAAATACCGACTGATTTTATGCCCTGAATAGTTCGAACCAATCTAGATAAATCTTAAAATCATCAACTACGAAACATCCTAGACACAAAATTAATAGTTATCTAACACTCTCCTAGTTAATTTATTTTCCACAAACAATAATTAAAACCGTCCCATTAGCTGCGCGTACGCACCATCAATCTTACGCCGTAAGGGGTCCTTTAGTTGGCGTTCATCAGTTTCCTGAAGGTAGAACTATTTTTCAAAGATGTCTGCACGTTTAGACTCAGGCCGTTGGCTTGGTATTAGAAACTGGCTTTTTCTCGCGACTTCGTCCGCATGAATGTTGGTTATTGCATAGGCAGATGAGATCGGGGATCAAAAAGAAGCCTATGTTCTTTCTGTATGTGTGGGCTGACCACGTTGCGCGAAAGCATAGAGAGAGCGGAGAGATGTGCAAAGATGGTCACTCACCGGACACCTGTAGGAGGAGGATATCGCCGCCAAGGCCGACCGAAACGAAGATGGTGTGATGATCTCTGACCAAAGCGGGGCAAACGTGGAGATCGCACAAGATCGGGAAGTTTGGAAGGAGAAAGGGAAGGCCTTTGCCCAGTAGTAGGTAGGACACAAGAAAATAGGCTACATAAAAAAAATGTATTTTCCTGGGGTTCATGCTTAATCAAAATCGGTTCAGTGGTTCAGCCGTGAACGCATAACATATACAAACAGACATATTTACTTTCGTAATTATGATTATAATAAAACTAATACTTCAGTTAAATGGGTAATGTACGATACGTATGATGAAAAGTGATACAAGCAAAACTATAAAAGGGAAATAGATGTCGTGCGTGTCGGATCGCCCTCCTATCAAGCTCATTTCAGACTACGCTATTAATAGCTTATAGCATATAGTTCATACCACAACAATATCGCTGCTCACAGCTGATTCCCCCCCCCCCCGCCCTAGAAGATGGAGGAATGCTCACAAACCGTAAAGTAATATTACGATTTACTTAAATTTAATCAAGAAGCCGAACTATGGTATAAAAAATGGCAGAACAAAGGTTTGTTCAAGGGGATCTTCATTTTTAACGTAACCTGTCCCATTGCTCATGCAGCATTTACCTTAGATATATTCTTAGTTTGTCTATGCCTGCCCTCCCCCCCCCTTAACAAAATCCTAGCTACGCCCTTGCCCCCATGTGTTTGCGCAAACACATGTGCAATAAATCTCCTGCTTTCGTGTCTTGTTTCCATTGAAATTGACCTCCGGAACCGAAAGTCGCGAGAATACCATTATTATCACTAATACGCCTAATTCACGTTACACAGCATACGGTCTGAAGATGTAGAGGAGCCCGTTATTTGTAGATCGGTATCGGAGTAAGAAACATCATTGCTCGTTCACTAAGTGCTTAAAGTGGTAGGTATTTGCATCTAACTCGGTGAAGGCGATCTAAAGAATCTTAATCATTGTAGATTAGATAGTTGGTGAGTAGCAGTAAAAATACGTGCAAGATTTTGGTTCAGACCGAATACAATTTTGTGCACATTGCACAATGAACTTTAAGTACATGGTTTTACGTTCAACACAAAAACTGATTGCTCGTCTTCTGACGAACTCTGATGGATACTGGTTCTCCAGTATCCATCAGAGTCCGTCGAATCTTACGAGTTCCTCTGAATTAGTTCCGTTCTGCGGTGGTGTGAAATGAGCCTTATGACCTATGCCCAGCTGTGGGCGTCAAAAGGTTGAAAATGATGATGATGTACTCAACAAAATGTTTGGATTGACCTATTGGATCAACTGATTTCTTTTCGCGTATACCAAAAATAAAGATTGATAATCTCGTGACTGAATTTCGGACACGGTGGTCAATCTCAACGGAGATTATCCTAGTAGGTACGCAGGAGATATTATAGTCCAAAAGTGTGTGTGCCAACACCGATGCACTCCCTTTATTAACAGACTTCAACAAAAAAAAAGCTTTTCAGTTCGATCCGTATGTATGTATGTATGTGTGTGTCCGCGATTATCTCCCGTTCGGCTGAACTGATTTTGATGCGGTTTTCAGAAAAGTGTTTGTTACATTATGGAGGTTTTAGTATAGGTATAACAACTAGAATTTAATTTAGCGCTTTTTGAAAAAATCAATAAACACCAAAAATTTCGTTTCTTCTATCTTTGGAGGGCTTTTAATCTCTGTTTTAATTGTGTTGCCGTTTTTTAATGGATTTAGGCGATAAGGAGGCACTAAAAAGTGGAAAATAAAAAATAAATACAAAAAAGAGAACCGCCTTCGAACAACAAACAGAACAAAGCCACCGACTTCCGAAACTAAAATCATGTGTGTTCTGTGCTAAAGTTATTTATCATTTTTTAGTTTTTGAAGGCGGTTCTCTTTTTTGTAAAATGTTTTCCTCACTTTTATAGTCCCATGAGACAGCAAACAAACACCGGAGAGAGATTCTGGCAGGAGGTAGACCAACGGCTTTACGTAGTTTCCGAAACACGTGGGTGTCACGCCACCAACTTTAAAACTTCAGGCTAACACTTTGTCCGATCTCCTTTTCCTCCTTCTCCTGAACCAAGAACCCCACGCTTAGTAGTTGCAATTGATACCACGAGACCAATGTGGCAGTCACGACACGTCTGTGTGATGTGACGCCACCGACGCGGAAGACACCGAGAAGTGCATGAGCCAAAAGCTGAACGAACGCAACGAGAGTGCATCTGCTGGAGTCACATCGCAACGTCAACTTTAAGGCGTTTGTGGTGCACATACCAACATGCTACCTGCATCAGGTGATGGAAGAAAGCTTTTGGCTACAGGATGTGGTGTTCCGCCGCTTTTGCGGACAAGTGCCACCGGAACGCACAAAGACTTAGTGTAACTAAATGATACTATCATAGTTTTAAGTTTTATTTACTAACACAATTGTTATTATGTATGTATAGGTTAAGGTGGGTTTTAACCTGAGAATAAATGATTTATCATCATTATAAACCAGTATTGGTTGGTCAAAACCAAGCCCCCATAAAAAGTTAGCTGCATTTTTTATATCCTCCACCATTTTCCTCCTAGCTCAGTAATCCTATCCACCTGTGTCTATATTATCGCGGGCTCAAGACCGACGCTTTGTCCGGCCGTCCGACCCTCTGTCCGGCGTCCGTCTCCCACATAATTAAGATTCTCATTATAAACAAAAGTTGAGAGCGCATCATTTTTCGCAGTCTCTATTTAGGGCTGTCATGAACTGTGTTAATTAATTAGATGAGAACTGCATAATTAATTTTGAAATTAATGAGGTTTAAGTTATAACCTACATTAGTAGCAGCTCGGAGTTTCTCTGGTGGATATAATTCGCAATGAGTTATTCGCCAGAGAACTAAAGTTACTGTCATCATTGCGCGAAGAATCAGCACGCTAAAGTGGAAGCAGCCCGACCATGTCTGCAGAAGGACAGACGATAGATGGAGGAGACACGTTTTAGAGTAGAGACCGCGTTTAGGCAAACGTAGTGTGGGACGCCCTGCGGTACGATGGACCGACGATTTGAAGAAGGTGGCTGGCAGCGGCTGGATGCGTTCTGTCTAAGACCGAATGGTTGGCGATCTCTGGGGGACCCTTACGTTCAGCAGTGGACGGCAATAGGTTGATATATAAATATATAAAAGCAGCTGGTCTTTTGGTATTAGTTTTGAAGGAGTTTTAAGTTTTTAGACAATAATTTTTATGACCCTTTTAATTGCACTAATCAAACTAGTTGCAGGTTTTCTTTAGTTTTTATTATTTTTTATGTCTTTACAAAAACATTAAACAGCTCATTTTTGGCCTCACCTGACCATATGCACTACAACTGTTAATTATAAACTTTATTTATATTATATTCTAAAACAAAACAATATCGTATGACGAAATAAATCCTTATTCAAATAAAACACAAAACTTATTTAGTAATCATAAAAGCCAGTACTTCACGTAATATCCAAGCACGTCTTGCTGGACGTCAAACAATAATTTTACTTCTGCCAATAAAAACTAAACAAAACAAAGGTTATATTTCGAAATCGTGACAGCCCTATAGGATCGTCCTAGCAACACGGTTCACCGAGGACACTGCCCCGCGACGCTACAACTTACCAACTTAACTTTGACTATAATCCCACCGTAATTCAACGTCATAAACTCCATTTTCGCTTAACAGAGCGCCTTGTACAAACGTGGTAGTATCTATGCATTCCATTTAGAGCTATAGCTGGTTTTTCTGAACTCTATCATCCTAAAGTTAAGGTTGATTTTAACTTGCTTAAAACAGGTTAATGTCAGATCTTTACTGTCAAGATCCTGTGGCGTGTTACTATGGGTTGTCGAACAAAAATAGACAAAGAATTTAATGTTCTTTCGAGTGTAAAGAAGGCTTTTCTCTTCTTTTACTTATTTTAAGTGTATAATCGTAGTGTTCGCGATTGGAATATAATTTTCAGGTTGAATACAATAAGGGGATTAGTATTTTTTAGCAACGTGCAATTTTTGTAATAAGTAGGCAGTTTGTATGCGTATAAGGTTGTTGCGTTTTCTGATGCCCTGGTACTATATTTATTAACCGCCTATAAATGGACATTTCTAAAAATGAGGCCCCTTTTTCATTCCTGTTTGTTTGTAAGGGTAGCTATGTGCTTTTTTAATTATTCGTAGGTCCTGTACCTACTTAGTTTATTAACATATACTAAAAAAAATATGGCTCTCACATTTCTGAAATATGGAATAATAATAATATAGAGCTGAAGAGTTTGTTTGTTTGCACGCGCTTATCTTCAGATCAGAACTACTGGTCCGATTATGAAAATTATTTCGCTAATAGGAAGCTACTTTACCTCTGATTTCTACAGGCTATATTTTTTATTATCAAAAATAAAACACGCAAACGAAATCGGGGGCAAAAGCTAGGAAAAAAACTTTTTACAATAATTAAACTGTAAATAATAACTTTAAATTTCGGAAGTCGGCTTTGGTTTTGTTTGTAGTTTTTATTTCCACCGACTTCCGAAAAGGCCAAAAGAAAAAAAAGGCGATAAGTTTTTTCAGTTTATTTTTTCATTTTTTAATGCCTACTTTCTTAGATTATCATTCATTCATTCATTAATTCAGAAACTGTAACATTAAACAAATTAAAGTCATCTCTTAATTTTCCACCCTTAGAGAAAATCATGAAATTCATGGAAACCTCCTCCGGCAGGAGACGGGAGGAAGTTTTCATGTTTTCCAAAAAGTATATACACGTGTCTAATTAAAAACCTCCTCTGTTTTTGAAGGCGGTTAATAAATAAAAAGCACTATTCCTTTAAATCAATTACCACACATGCCTATAGAAAAACTTTGCATTTTAATTTTCAATTATCCAATTTATTACTTTATCAAACAAATATGCTGGTACATAATTTTAACAAATTAAAACGCTGCGCTAACTCGACGCAAGCGCAGCGTCAACGAAACGCTGACCAACGCCAGACGCGAAGGCTTAAAACATGTCACAGTTCTGAAATGCCAGTTTATTAGCTCAATTGTAAGGAGATCTGCTAACAAGGACCGGATCATTAAGATTACAACAAGGCCTTCATTCCCTTCAATAAGGAATTGAAATGGCCCGCGTTAAACGGCCATAGGCCCTACATAGGCTGTTGCTCTTAATACCATCAGCTGTAATGTAAGTGTGGGCGGAGTACTGGCAGTTAAGGCGCTTTCCTGACCAAATAACCTTGACCATACATTTCTTCTTTGCCGCAGAATCGAAATGCGCAGAATTTTTGTTTTTTTTTTGCTATAAAAAAAGAGAAACGATCTTTTCAAATAAAATAAAACGTGAATTATAAAGTGTTTTATGTTACCCATCTATTAGTGTAATCCTCAAATGAATAGCACGTAAACTTTAGCAAAAGATACATGTTTTCAATTAATTTAGTAAATTTTTTTACAGTGTTATTCTGTAAAAATGTACCTACCTCTACTACGTAAATGTCGCCCAATGCTTCCATACACTTACACCTATATAGGATATAATCAGTTCTTCTGTGTAAGGTGTGTACTCGGGTTTTCAAAACAAAGTTTGGATTTTTTGGGCTCACGACAGGAAATAAATTTACTTAGTCAGTGTCTAAGTAAAATATATTAAAGTCGTATTTATGTAATTCTTTAGATAAATTCATATTTTGCAGATTCCTCAGTACAGACAATAATGAACTGAGGGCCCTAGATAGGTATACCGCCATAAATCTGGAATGTCATATTCTACAGATTTGGGAATTTCTTAAAATATTTAAGAAATTCCTAACTAAATTCTGAAATAAAAATTATTAACCCAGAGATAGTACTTACTAAGATTTAGGCTATGCCACTTTTATGCATGCGTCTAGATTGAGGGCCAAAGTTATTTAATCATAACTGTTTTAATTCGCATTTAAGAAATTTATGGCCCTTTGCTTTAAGTTTTAACAAAATTTTTGACTGATTTCCCTTTTTTTGTCTTATTTCGTTTCGCAACTGGGGCCCTCAATCCAGATGCACACGGACTACATATATATATATAACAGGCTGTTTCTTCGTGTATATTCAATTCGAAAGAAAAAACACAGTAGCATACAACACACGACTGATTATATTTTCTTCCTAAGATGTATGAGCTCTAGCTAAAAACTTGTAAGCTTTGTATTTATTCATGTATTGGCAACTTGTCAAAGCATTGATAGCTGATCTATACTATATACTACATTATATGCTTATAAAAGCTCAACAGTTTGTTTATTTTTATGTTTGAAAGCTCTACTCCACTTGTCCTTTCCCCTTATGGTATGAAGTGAAAAAACTAAAATGAAGATGGGCAATCTCCATTTTAGTTTTTTTACTTTGACTGTTAAATCTTCAATGTTGGTTTTCTTTCTGATAGTTCTGTTTCTTATCTTGTCAATTTTTCGTTTGTTCAGCATGCTCCTTTCCATGGCGACTTGGCAGACTTCTAGTTTTTTTAAGTTGGACTTTGTTAGTGGAGTAGAGCTGTGACAGAGTGGTATCCAAGGGATGGTACCCGCAAAAGAGGGAGACCGTTTAGAAGATGGGCAGACGAGATTAAGAAGGCAGTAGGCAATACAAATATATGGACAAGAACAGCAAAGGACCGGACAAGGTGGATAGAGCTGGAGGAGGCCTTTGCCAAAAGGCAAACAGACAGTGAAACTGAAATAGATTAATATAAACTAATACTTTTGTAACTACTATTGTCTGAATAAAAGGCTATTTTATTTATTTATTTTATAAGTTTGAAAGCGCTAATTTCCTGAAGTACTTGTACAATTCTGAACAGCCGGTCTGTCTCCCGCATTAGGCTCTAGTACAAGCGCGGTGGGTCCGGAACCCATAGTGCCACTCCCCTTCGGTCACCTACGCACCATGGTAAGAAAACGTACCAAGGATCTACACCAAAGACTGTGGACCGAACTTGGCGAGTGCAGGCAGGCCAAGCAGGCACTTCCTGCGATTGAGGGCCGCTTCACAAGGCAAGCCCTCCGACTATCTAAACAACAGCTGCGTGTGGTCACATCCGCCATAACTGGCCATGGGTCTTTCAATAAACATCTTTTTGCCATAGGAGTAACAGACAGCCCACTTTGCAGAGCCTGTATGGGGGCGGACGAGACAGCAGCCAATGTGCTTCTGAACTGCCCTAAGGTCGCTTCATACAGGGCAAAGTACTTCGGTGACCCAAGTAACCTACGGGAGATCGCCAGCGACGTCAAGGCGCTGCTGGCCTTTCTTGGGGAGCTCGGGTGGATCGAATGATGTACTTCCCCTCCTGTACGCAAAATACGCGCTGAGACGTGGAGTTGCAGACACCAGCCCGTGATACTACTACTACTAATGTTATCATCGAAACAATTTACCACATTAACATCCTCCAAAATGCCCAACTACCACAGCTCATAATCTCACTCTCTCATTTTGCAACATCTAATCGTGTAATGTCTATCTCCAGACAAAATAATCGCAAACATAATTACATACGACAAAACGTCCCATCAATCTACTGTGAACGATTAATCGTAATGTTGTCGAAGCCTTTAGCTTGAGTCTTTCTTTTTAATGTACGTGCCCGCTCGTCTTGATTAATAGATACTAGTACTCGTATACAATACTAGTGTGTTGTATGGAGAATGCGTATGGTGTCTGGTCTAAGTTATAGGAAATTACCGATAAGAGAAGGAGAGAGAGAGAGAGAGACTAGTCATCTCACTTGTCTCGTCTCGTCTGACTTAACTGCCAAGGAGGCCTTTTTTATAATTGTTGACCCTTTGTCTACATTAGTATCAGATACATAAGCAACGAGAATAATGTAATAGTACATTAATAGTACATACAAGTGAGGAATATTTGATACTAGCTTCTGCCCGCGACTTCGTACGCGGATCCTGTTGCTTATGCCAGCGACAACGGGGTCGGCAAAATCGAAGATCTGAAACGTCTGATGTCGAATTCGGTTCAATTTTGGCCAGTAGAGTCAAAATTTCAATGATATACCATCGTCATCAAAAATCAGTCCTAAACTGTTACCGTCTTCACCGCGTGGAGGTACCTACTCCCAGCTTATGTTATTTTATAAGATACAGTGAAATTAGTGATAGCTTTTATTTTAGTTATTAGCTTTGATTTTCACATCAGATGTTTCTGATCTTCGATTTTTATAAGTCAACAGGAAATGCCCATCAGACTGAACAACTTTTGCTAAGACGTCATTCCTATTAATATGTGTCATGGTGTAGCTGGGCTCTTGGAGTTCCACATCAGGTGTTCCAGATCTTCAAATTTATTCTCTCAGCAGAAAATGCTCATCACGTGGAACAATTTTTGCTATGGTACCATTTTTGTATCTCTTATAGTTTAGCTGGTCTGTTGCGGTTCTGCATCAGGTGTTCAAGTTTCCAAGATAAATTATAGCCTATATGTTGCCCAGACTTAATACCTATACAACAAAAGAAAAATCATTCAAATCCGCCCAGTAGTTCCGAAGATTAGCGTGTACAAACAAACAGACAAACAGACAAACAGACAAACAGACAACCAGACAAACAGACAAACAGACAAACAGACAAACAGACAGAATTGTTTTTTTGGATTCGTGCTCTATTACTGTTCCTAAACCCCCCTCAATTATTATTTTTTTAATATATTCAATGTACAGACACAGTTTTGTTACTGTTTTATTATATGTATAGATTACGGCCGAGGCTGGATTGTAGCCCGAGTTGTAGATGATGGCGTAATGGAGCCGGGACCGTAATGATAGAATGCTCACGAATTTCATGCAATGCTTTTCAACTTGTGAGTAAAAAAGATACCAACATTTTTGAGGTGAAATAAGATAAACTTTACGAACAATTTGTGTGTAAAAAAACATGGGTTAATTTTCTAGATTTCGGATTTGATATGTTGTACAACATATATAGTACTGAGACCAAATTGCTCTCCGCTAGTCCCTTACACCACAAGATTCATTACGCGGCCAGACTATAAAATCAATGTAGCTCCTGTCTGTCCGTCTGCTCGTTTTGAGAAGACAGCTTTAAGCTCAGTGTTACCTATTACCGTATTGTGTGCTAATTATATTTTGTCATAGATTCAATTGGTACATAAATTCTCATAAATATGGTCCTTCGCAGCCGTAATTCTGCACATAATTGATTAAAGGAGTAATGTGCAATTGTTTCTCTTTATGTCACTTACTGTATTCATAAACTGTATCTGTAACTGTATTAAACTGACAAATAGTGTAGCGAAAAGGACAAGAATAGCATCACATGACTTTAATTGAGTCATGATGTCCTGGTAGTAGGTATGTATAAACATTAATAGCTTTTTACGTCATTATTATACAAATCTATAAAATTCTCGGCTATGCATGTTTGTGGACATTAAAAGATAAACATACCGAAATCAATTCTCTAAATTATCTCTAAATCTGTTTCCTGGTTTAGAAGAAGTTAGCGAAGAAACAGACAGACGTACACAGCGACTTTGCTTTATAGTTACTGTTTAGTGATTAGAGAAGAGAATATAGAAACTGCAAATAAACTATATTCGCTTTCACAAAAATCTAGACGAAAAATCCCCGAATATTAGGTTGCCACAGTAGCTGATGATCATGATGTATGGATGAAAATGTACACAATAAAAACTGGGTATATTTCGCTTTCACAAAAGTCTATAGATATTAGAAGTTCCGAGTACTAGGCTGCCATAAACATCAAGAGTAAAGATCGCAGCAGATGCACACAGAGTGGCAAGAATCGAAAGATCCTTTCAACTGTCGGCTGCAACATAACAACGAACAACTCAAGCTAAGCAAATAATAAAGCTAGGTACTCACGTTCCCCTGCGGATCAATCAATTGAGCGTATTTCGGCGCCTTCGCCTTGCTGCCGTCTGCGAACACGCCTGCCAGCCGAAGTGGCGTGCCCGGCCGCGCAGCCGCACGCTCGTACTGCGCTCCTACGCGCCCGCTCTCTGTGGGACCGTGGGTTTATGGACGTTATTTTATTGAACAGTACTGCTGAATTGACGGTGAACGTTTTAGGGTTGCTCTTCAATCTTATGATCTCCTAATAATGTACTGTTACATTAGGTAGGCGAATATCACACTGGAACGTATTCCGTTTCGGTCTGCGTTCGTCGGAGTGACATCCACGTACTCGGACGCGCTGTTAAGTGCGTTTTATAATGCGTATTTTCATACAAATTTTGGTACACAAGAAACATTTCAACTTTGTTTCTGTGATGGCAACGCATCTGCAAGCCCTCTGGTGTTGCAGATGTGTACCACTTAACATCAGGTGAACCGTGAACCGGTAAACCGAAGGAACGTTAAAACTGTAAGCCAAGACTATTTATTATATTATCTTTGCTGTAAGCGCTTCACTGACGGTACGATGTGGATTTCGGTGTGATATCAGCCTTGTCTATACATTTGGAAACGCTCGTATCTCTGTAGAATCTTGAATTTCTCCTACCTTACACAAAATAAACGCTGAGACACGAGCCCATTATTATTATACCCTCCTCTACTAAGTTCTATCACAGTCTTCGAAACGATTTAGACTTCTCACAAATTGCCCAATAATGAACAATGATGAATGAATGAGGTTTGGTTCTCCCAAATCTTGGTTTTAGCGTGTCCGATGGGCTCCGATGGCACCAAGAATGATTACCACTGCCTATAATCTGTATAGTCTGTTCCTGTAACTTGAACATTCATACAAAACTGCCTATTCCAAAGATTCTTGGCTCCTTTCACGAGACACTCAATTATTAACTACTTTACAGTAAAAATAGTACTAACCGGAGGCCGGCCGCGCTCGGTATGCAGAAAGTGCGCGCGGGGACACGAGGGCGAAGGCCCGCGCCCGCAGCAGGGCCGCGATGGAGCCCCGCGGCGCTGCCAGAGCCCCGCCTCGACAGCCGCATGCTGAGAACCAACCTGGAGACAAAACGGGACAATATTTAGCTATACGTAACATGCAAAGTACTTCTGTAACCCTGGTAGGTTGCCAGTAACGGCAAGACGCTGCTGGCTGGTCCCATACTCAGCAGTCGCTCTTGCGACCACGACACAAACGAGGTAGTCAATGACTGACTGCCTCGTTGGTCCTGGGTCGCAAAGCAGTATTGGCTTTTCCTATTAGGAAATTCCCAGTAACAGCCCGGAGTTTGGAAGTTGGTTGTGTGACACCCCTGTGCCTCAGAAAGCACGTAAAGCAGTTGGTTGGAGGAGCTGGACTAGATCCAATGATCTACTTCTCACTCGTATAGTCCAACTAAGTTCATCTGTGCAATGAGTGGTGGAACTATGGAGGGTAGAGTTAAGGGGACAGAACCGTCTCATTTGGTGGAATAGTTGAAAAAGTAACCAGCTTTAAGCAGTAACTAACAGTTCCAAAACCCGCCAAAATGGCGCTAGCGTAGGCACTGGGTATGGTATGAATGTAGTTGCGGGCCAACCCATTAAACTATACTATACTAGCTATAGGTGCGAAGAACTAACTACAATATGAAACAATGGTGCCGATTCCCTTGTTCACAAACTAAATTAAAATTAGGCATTTGGCATCTCTTACTACCAGGCAACTGAAGAAAAGGACGGCGACAGACAAGGACTAAGTTAGAGATGTCAAATTAGTTTCTCCCTTGAATTTCGCAGTGTTTTTAATCAATACGTTCTGAAATGACAACTATAATTGTATGAACATTTTAGATCTACTTAAATTGACAGCTCTTATTAATATTATGTCTCTTTCTTGTTTTATTGGAGAGAAAGAGATATAAATAGCTTAAAATTAATTTAGTTCGTGCACAACAGAATTGGCACGCCACTGCTAGACCAAATCTAGAGTGATCTTCAAAATAAAGTAATGAATTATAAAACTTAGAAAAAGCAAAGCGATCTTGATCTTAGAATGTTTGGAAAGAAACGTGGAAAGAAAGCATGAGTTGAGTGTCTCTACTCCACAACAGATGGCACTAGTGGTCTGACAAAAATAAAACTTCCCATGCAAATTGGAATTAAGAATATTATAAATCAAAAATACGTCAATATTGAATAATCATTGTTATGTTTTATCGGTAGGTACTTTACAAAATTCAACAATAACATTGACCTTTTACATGTCACTATCAGCTGACTTTCACAAGAAACTCTGTACTGAAATTTTATTTTATGTTTACACAGTGGCCCATACTGGTTCATTTAAAACCTATTGATAGACAGTCTATATTAAAGACTTTTATACAAAAGGACCGATGGTCGTCGACGCGTAATTATCTTTAACAAATTACGCGAAATAAGACGCAGCTGCTACTCTATACATTCTTTTATACTTGACTAAAGAAAAAGTAAAACAGTTTTACGACCTATACTCAATGGTACAGGGTTGCTAGCACACAAAATATTGTCAGGACGGTAATTTATTTATTTATTTTCTATAATCCAAATAATAGTAGTGTAAAAAATCCAATAAATATAATATTGCTAGGTTTTGCTCTAGACTTCGTCCGCGTAAATGTTATGGCAGAGTCGCGGATTAAAAAGAAGCCTATGTCCTATCTATGTAGCTATCTTGAAACCAAAGAATCATGGCGAGATCCATACATTAATTTTATGAAAAATAAAAAATAATTTAGAGGGTTTAAAATATTTTTCAATGTAAAGAGTACGTTACTAGGAGTAGATTAATATACTTACCATATTTTTAAACCACCGCATAATTAAAATATTACTATATGAAAATAACACTTTTTAGTTTCATCTCGATGCCATTTTGAAATAAAAAAAACAGTGACAAGCGACGTAAACGGATCTATCAAATTGGCAGACAAGTTATGTGACAAGTGTGTGGAAAAAAATAATCATTATTTGTGACATATTGTTCAACTATTGTGTCTGTTAATTGGACAGTTGAGCTCTTAAAACGATGCAATTTCAGGGTAAGATCTGCGAAACGGCGACTGTCAGTGGTCACTGTTACTGTCAGTCGCAGTTTCGTTCTGAAATAATGAGCTTTACGGTAAACTATTCACTTTTTTTGCGGGGTTCTTTCGCATTTAAAATATTAGTATGAAATTAGTATGGATTATGTAGACCAGGTACAATTTTATAAAAAGAGGGGAACTCATAGGGCATCAAAACTCTCGTCTACATTGCTGTCAATGGAGTAAGTCTTGCTTAACAGGCTGGCAGCGTTGCCACGTTGTATAGCAATGCTCATTCTTCCCTTTCTTCTAAGAATAGCCCAGGCTTCTGGTTATGAGAAGAGTCGACCTGCCGCAAAGCAGCGATGGTATATTCTTGTTTGGTGCCGGTGTAATGATAGGCGAATGAGACATTTCAGCTTTGTTTCTGGGATGTCATCGCATCTGCAAGGTATCTGGTATTGCACATGTGTATATGCAACGGTGACCACAGAGGATTGTGAGGTTGTAAAGGAGTTGTTTCAAAGTTTGTATGGAGCCTAGGCCCAGTCCTTGTACACCATTTGAAACACATTTTAAATAGTTCTCAACGGTCCAATTAGTTTAAAATAGCTTTGTGAGCAGGTAAAACACAAGAAATTGAACTTGAAATTGCAACACACAACAAAAATATAGTCATGGCGGTAAGCTGTCATTTTGATTGATTACTGACGTTTAAAATTTAAATTTCTGATTTTCTGCTTCGATTTGTGGATAGCCAGGTAAAGGTAAACAGATGGGAAAGAAACGGTGTTAAATTAAAAAAAACGAAAGGGGGGTTGTTAAACACTACTTCAGAAACTAGAAACAAAACGAGACGAAAGTGACTGAAGTGACGCTGTTGTGACACTGACAGCTTGCAGTTCTTTTTCTATAATCAATGGTCGTATATGGTTTATAGAGTAGCTAAATCTGAGTGACGACATGTTGAAAATCCATAAAAAATATTGTTAAAATTACAATTTACTACCACAAAAATATCCATTTAAATATCTTTTTTTTAATAATATTTCTATATTTCTCTTTTTTTTGAAGTGGTACCATAGACTGGGCCCATTATGAAGCATGTTCTTTTCATACAAAAAGCGATAACGTTTTACGTAAACTCAGTCCAATTTAAATATTTTTTTTTAAAGTTGTAGATATAATGAAAATCTAGGTACGTTTTGATGGTTTAAAAAATATTTGGCAGACGTTTCGCCAAATCGACAGCCCTATTTGACCAATACTGACCATGACTTTTCTGCCATTAAAGCGAACGAAAAAAAAGGTGAAATGGTGAAATGTCACGCGAAGTCATTACCACGTAACCCTTGTAATGCTGTGACGTAATTAAAGGCCGAGTATTAACCCTGCGAGCGCTGGCTTTTTATGAGGCTGAAGCTTTTTAAAGGCTTGATGTTTGAAGTTGTGGTAGGTTAGGTGCTTAGGTTTGGTAAAGGTTCGGAAGATGCACGTAAAAAAAAAACGGAGTATTTTTAATACAGTAAAGTAACTGTAATGTTGAAAGTATGTAAAAGTACATACCTATAGAATTTACATAAAAAATATTCGCGCTTAAACCACAGTTATTGTCTATCTATATCTGTGGCTTAAACGAACTATTGATTTAACTAAAAGCTCATTTCAGACTACGCTTATTATACGAATATAATGGCTTATTACATATTATTATATAGTTCATAGTACACAAATATCGCTCACCATAGTCACCATGCATTTATTTAGAACACGTTAACACTTTGCTATACTAGGTATTATATATTTATATTATAGCGTAGTCTAAAATGAGGTTAACACATTGTATAATTTGTGTCCCATTTCTGAGATCCAGTGGTATATTTTAGGTCTTTGGGTTTACGCAGGCAAAGCCGCGAGCAGAAACTAGTATTCAATAAAAATATCACAATATCTTTTAAATCAGTTTTCTATATCAAGCATCGAGTCAACTATCAGCGTTTTACGAAGTTTAATAAACGAAATAGTAAGTAAGTTAAAACAATAAAAACGCCACTGCAATTTTCTATAATTTGATTCGATAATAATCCATTCGCAAAAATACTACCATCAAACTTTGCCCATGGCCCAACCGTCCCATGTTACAATAGGCCTTCGAACGCGCCTGCCCGCAATAAGAGCGGGCACACATAACGCGGTTGTTAGCCGCGACACGATACAAAAACGTCCTGACATGAAAACCACTCTCACTTGTACAGAGTAATGAAGTAATAGAGGTGACGCTAGGAATACAGTAAGTACATAATTTTGATGAGATTTGATGTTAAAGGAACTGTGATATTTTTTATATTTCTTTTATTCAACATTGTTCTTGATTATTACATTATTAACAAACTTAATATACTAGTTTGCCTATGACACTTTGTATCAGTGACAGAATTTTTGTGATACTACTAGATTTGCCCGCGACTTCGTCCGCGTGAATGTCAGTTATCACGGATGCAGACGAAGTCGCGGACTAAAAAGTATGCCTATGTCCTTCCCGAGGGTTCAACATATCTTCATTCAAAATTTCATCAAAATCAGTCCAGCCGTTTCGTCGTAATAACGTAAAAGACAGACAGAGACAGGGTTACTTTCGCATTTATAATATTAGTTATTATTCTGTTTGTTGTTTTGTACTGCCACTAACACTTGTTGATTTACATTTGCCGAAGAAATCACGTATCAAAAGAAAACACACAGTTGAATTGAGAAACTTCTACTTTTTTGAAATCGGTTGAAAATCATGCCACACTTTCAAGTCAGTTACTTCTGATCTCATCGGCTCAACCAAATCATAATAAAAATCCCATAACTATAAACACGAGCTTCCATTACACAATAATTCGAATAACACAAAAAATAACGATAAATAATGTAAAAACTTATTGCACGTATATTTTTACAACATAATTTACAGTTCATAAAAAAAACGTTGATGGAATTGCCTCTGATTCTTTGATTACTCTGTGAAGGATCGCCCACCGTTTTATGAGCAATTTTTATGGGGAAAAAAGTATGGGCGCGGAGGCAAAACGTCCTTCTACCAAGGTCGACCGGTTTGAACCCTTGCTTTAAACATGGTGCCGAGAAAAAACATTGTTTTTGGAAGGACAGATAGTTTTTAAATGTTTGTGTGTGCGTAGATTTTGTAATAGTGTGCAGTGCGTACGTTTTCATTGGACGTCTCATGTTCCGTTGGATAGAAATATGTATAAAATAAATTTCAGAAATCGAAGCAGTAGGTAATTCTGAAGAAACTAAGGAACGTGTTGTGTTAAATAATATAATAAAAATCACTAAATGACGGCAAAATAATTTGTAAGAAAGATTTAAAAATAAAAGTTAACTCCATGTATTTATTTCAATTAGACCATAATTATAGCACTTTTGAACGTCATTATGAAAAATTTAATCTAGATGTCCTTTCCATTTTCGTGTGGAGAAGAATGGGAAAGAAACTCCATACTTACTTAATCATTATCAATATAAAATATAATATATCATCTGCCTAGCCTTTTGGCCTTTTCCCAAGTATATTGGGGTTAGCTACGCCTCTTGGCATAACATAGCGACCCTATGAACTTTAATTTAAGAACTGTATTTACTACCTATGTTACACAAATAAAAAATGATATGATTTGATTTGAGCTTCCAGTCTAACCGGATACAGCTGAATACCAGTGTTTTACATGGAACGACTGCCTATCGGAACTCCACAACCCAGTTATTGGGTAACACGATACCCCTTGGTGTCAGACTTTCTGGCTTCTGTTACGCATAACGACTGCAAAAAATCTACAAATGACAGCCGCGACCAACGGCTTTGCGTGCTTTCCGAGGCACGGAGGGAACTCGGCATGAAAGGGATGGTCACCCATCCACAGACCGACCGCGGCTTAACCTTGACCAATCGATCTGTACGACTTTAACTTAGCCACGAGCTCTACTTACTTAAATGTTTTACAATATTTTGCATAAACAGGAAAATAACGCCTTCGCCCTAGGCCAGTTTTAAGCAAAACTAAGATATTTTTACAAGCATTACGAGTATATAGTTTTTTTCAGAATCACCTAAAATTATTTATTTAACATCAAGCCAGATATATTTCAAACCTTATAGCATACATAAAACTAAAATTTGCCAATACAATAAAACTATGCAACTTCTAGTTATAATAATAAATAAAACAGCTGATCTGGCATTCTCTTAGGATTACAGTTACGCAAATATCTGATGAGTGGTTTGTGCAATACTTATGTACTGCTATTATATCAATGCTGTGCAGTTTGGTATGTGTAACCTAGGTTTACATGACTGGTCTAGATCTTAGATCAAAGTTCAAGCAGACGAGAGAGGTAGCTGTGGAATTATCTAGGATACTTTCTTAATCTCTCTTGGCGATTCTCACACGACGCCGCTTACCGCCGCGGAGGGCGGAGGCGGCGAAGCGGATTTTGCAGCGGTGCACCGCGCGGAGAGGCGGAGAGCGGGCGTGTCCGCGCGGAGGATGTGTTGTGATCAGTCCGACCGACCACATACTTTGGAAATAATGGACGCTGAAGCGGTAGTAGCAATTTGGTTACTATACTGGAAATTACTACTCCGACAAAAAAAGAAAATTTTCAAAAGATATAGGGTTCGTCCATTTTTACGAAACAGAACTCTTTCATAAATAGTAATAACTTCTTGACAATATACCTATCACTATATTCCGAGTTTTACATGTCGCAAATAGCAGGGCAATTTTTAATCTCCCAATTGAACTTTTCGACATCAAAGTCCATTTTGTGCGAAGGCGGCGCGGCGTGAGCGCCGCTGGTCCGTAAGGTCAGGCGGTGTACGTGTGTAAGGTATCTACGGTTTCTATACATGCCAATGCCAATACGACGAGAATCAGCTTCACCGCCCGCCGCGGCATCGGCACCGCGTCGATGCGCGGCGTCGTGTGACAATCGCCTTAGGTGCATGCATATCTTAATGAATATGCCTCGGATTATGTGAGTTTTTTTTTCAGAATGCCAGCCTACTCGCATCTCGGCTACTTAACCGTAGTTCCCTATGGAACCTTAAAGTTAATTTAAGGCCTCCAAGCAGGGCCAAAAAACTTATAGACCAAGCGACTACACGCTAAGGGCACCCCCTGTGGGGTACAGACCTCGGCTTAGGGCGTCGCTGTTGGAAGGCATCAAAGGAACTGGCTGAATCAGATCTCGGATTGCCCGAAGAAGATTCACATGATGATGATGATGAACAAATGTGTGGAATACAACTATTTAGCTGCATTTCGATTTACCTTCGAAATCTCAACCCACAATTCACTATTCAGCCATTATTCAGACCTTAATTACAAACCAACAGTAAAATAGACCAAAACAAGAACCTAATTCACCACAATCTCTTATCACTATCCAAATTCCATCGATATCCGGTTCTGAGGTGAATGACCTGCTTTCGTACAAAAGATCGGCGCGGATAGTGCGCGCGCGCAGCTTATCTGCGGCCAAGGGGATCTAGGCGACATGACGGGCTGGGGAATTCTGCTGATCTACTGAACTGATAACTGGGCTTTGATTTTGTGAAGTATGTTTTAGTTTTGGACGTTGGGTAATGCAGTTAAGTGTTTAAGACGATAAGGTTGGTTTTTCAATGTATTTATACTTCTTACACTAGCTTTTGCATTTAATAATGATCTTTAATTTTTTGGTAAAAATAACGTCTATGGGATAACGTAGCTAAGCGGAAGATTCAACCAGTCGTTTCTGTGATTAGCTCGAACGAAGACAAACTCAACTTTAATTTATTATTTTTATAGATTTAATTAAATCAGCATTTCTAGTAACTTTTAAGAACGTTGGCAATATAATATCAGTTGCAAACTGTCACAAAAGTCCCTCCATTTTATTTAAAAAATAATCTTGGCTACTGACGGAGAACTGTGCACCAGTACCAGGGTTGCATAAGAGTAGTGAAGATGTATTTCGGTCGACCACTGGTCTAATATTCAGTAGATCTGCTAACAATGATTAGGAATTAGAATACGTAGATAATTATTAAATTGTTAATTATTATCGAAATACCATCAAATGTGTCGTGAAGCCGTGTGGTGCTAGCCGCAATTAGCACCACCCCATTTGTCTACTGAGAGAGAAGTGTGCACCGGTACCAGGGTTACATAAGAGTAGTAAGTAAAGATGTGTTTCGGTCGCCCACTGGTCTAACATTCAGTAGCTCTGCTAACAAAGATCGTATTGAGTAATATCGTGTATTCATGACGATGTTTATTTTTAAACTGTTTGAAAATATATGGGACGTTGCTGCGAATAGAGACGCTGCATTTGTTTGTTTTTTTCTTTTTTTTACAGAGGCCTTGCAGACGCTTTGTCATTCCATATAGCTTTGACAAAGCTGAAATGTCTCATGTGACGATAGGCTGGCAACGGTGCGACGATGTTCATGGTTTTGGAGCTTAGCCTTAACCAGGAAGCTATTTCACAAATAACTCTGACTACTACTGATACTTCTACTATTTGAAAGTTAACGATCAAAATACGTCGTCCCATCATACTCCATTATCTTTTTCTAGATATAAAAAGAATGCAAAACAAATTCCTTTAATCTTTCTATTCCAATGCTCATTAATGAAATTCTCAGATAAGATTATCCCAGTAAAACTATTTAACGATAAACTCATTAAAGGTAACGATGACTCATAAAGAGTTAAGTGGAATAAATGCATTTATTCCACTTCTTTCCAACTATTTAATGGGCATTATTAGATACAGCTTTACGCTGCTTAAGCTGTTATAAAAATGTCGAGGGAAATGTAAAGGGATCGTGGAGGTATTTAAAGTTTAGTTAGAATATTCTAACTTTTTGAGGCTTCCGGCGACTGGGACTGCAATTAACTCGGACTACAGCCCCAGTTACCGGAGTCATTTTATTTTAATATTTTTCTTCCGGCGACTGGGACCATGCATAAATGAATAACAAAAATCTACGAAAAAATATGTCAAAATATCTTTAATTCATGTAATTAAAGATACTTTGACATATTTTTTCGTTTGACTGTACTGTTTTGAACTTGAACAATTGATGGCGCCAATATCGACTATCTCCGCACTTAACACTGGCTAATTAAAACCAAAAAAGAAACCTCGATAATGACAAACAATTATAAAAATTAAGGATACTGCACTTCAACTATGATCAGTATATTAAATTGGTATTGATTCAAGGTATTCTGCAATCTTTAATTCCGCAGCCACGCCTATTACCGTTTTCCTTATGTTTCCACACACAAATGTATGAAGAAATTCATCGATTGTACATAAGTACGTGCATGAGACAGATCGTTATACACATATGTATACGTTTAGCACTTGAATGCAGTGGTGCTCTGGTCACATGAGTAGACAAAACCACAGAGACCAAGATCAATAATGCTACGAACGCTACACATTACTGTGGGATGAAGGGCCGAGATTAAAGAATTACACTACTAATGTCACTATTAATTTAATCTTCTTTAAAAATATGTACCTGTCTCAAAATATCGTCTTTAATTTTACGTCTTCACGTCTTACTTTTTATTTCCTGTGTACTTCGTCTGATAATTAAAATCTTCTTCAAAATAACGGCGCTAAGCTACGAATTACGTATAAAAGTCTGTCATGTAGTCGTGATCGTGGCGTGCTGGGCACATTTTCGTTTGTCATCTATACATGACTCAAAAGGTCAATGGTCAAATATAATTTAAATAAATTACTTGACTTTGACTTTGAGCGTGATATCAAGGAAATCCTCTTAAAGATAACATATAAATGTAACAAAACAGTTGAAAATAGTAATTATGTAAAGTAAGTAGGTACAGACAGCTTCATAAACTGCTTACCCCCTATCCGAAGAGATTTGAATGCGTAGGTAAGCAGTTGATGACGCTGTCTATACCTTAATTTTTCAAATTCTAGTTCTAGTTTGGCAATGTCACGTCAGCATGAAGTTTAGTCTCTGTAACATATTTACTCATGATCAATAGTCATCGATCAGGAACGAATGTTGACAAAAGAATGACGGTATGTTGCTTAACTTAAACGCTACTGGCAGGAAAGATATGAATACCACGATGGTTTATTAATGAATAATCGATTTCTTCCCGTATTATTCAAATATTTGTTTATTAATTAATATTTGGGAATGAAGAATATTATTTTGTAAACAGAAAACGTAATTATCTCGGTCGCAGTGGCAATCTCAATGGAACCTAGCCAGGTACGCAATAGACACAGACATAGACAGGCACACTAGTGTGTGCTAGGGTTGCCAACTTTTTTTACAAGAAAAACAGTATATTCAGGTTGGAGAAAGAAAATCAACAATAAGTCAATAAAATAAACAGTACTTTATTTTTGTAATGTTTTAAAAACATAACTATTTCTCGGTGCTTCTCGCATAACTTAGCAATTTAGTGTCATTTTGAAGGCTTCATGAGGAGCTAATTTTTTGTTAAATTTATGGACGATCTATTTCTGTCGGCCCGCCCCACTTTGCATTGAAAAAACTCTTTCTGTAGCGAGAACCTTCAATTTTTTATAAATGTGTTTGCGTTTCCTCTCTGGTCTGTACTGCATGCACTGCATCGCGCGCCTATGACGATACGATGTACGATGTTAAAAACAGTATTTTACATACTGTTTTTTTGCCCGATAATAAAAAGTATATTGTACTGGTTTTCACTAAAACCAGTATAATACTGTTTTTATTAATAGTATAGTTGGCAACCCTGTGTGCGCAAATACAGATGCACTCCCTCTACCCTTACTCACATAGTATTCACGATTGAAGAGAGATCAGGGCCTCAAGTCTGCTATTACAATAGTGTCAGAATAGTCTATCATTGATTTCATACTTGTTGATTTTGACAAGTTTGGTAATCCTAACTAATATTATAAATGCGAAAGTAACTCTGTCTGTCTGTCTGTCTGTCTTTTCTTCACGCCTAAACTACTGAACCGATTTGTGTGAAATTTGGTACAGGGTAAGTGTGAACCCCAACAAAGGACATAGGCTACTTTTTATTCGACTTCGACTTCGACTTCGTCTGCGTCCGCGATAACCGACATATACGCGGACGAAGTCGCGGGCAAAAGCTAGTCTACTAATATAATGGCGTCATAATGAAAATCAATGATAGACCATTCTGACACTATTGTAATAGCAGACTTGAGGCCCAGGCTTTACGTGCTGTCCGAGGCACGGGGCTGTTACACCACCAAAATCCAAACTTCGGGCTGTGACTGAGATATTTCTAATTAAAAAATCTAATAACACTCTCTCCGACCTTTAATTTTCGACCGACTTTAAAAAAAGAAAGAGGTTCTTAATTCGACACGCATATTTGTTTTTTTTTTTTATGTTTGACCACGCATAACTTTTTTCAGTGTAGTCAGATTTTGATGATTCTTGTTTTAGTTGATAGTATACACCTCAAACTTGTGGGCCACATTTAATGAAAATATGCATAACTAGCTGACCAGACAGACGTTGTCCTGTCCCGATCTACCTACTTACCTGCCTATTTACCTACACCTATCCTACACCTACCCTACACCTACCCTACACCTACCCTACACCTACCCTACACCTACCCTACACCTACCCTACACCTACCCTACACCTACCCTACACCTACCCTACACCTACCCTACACCTACCCTACACCTACCCTACACCTACCCTACACCTACCCTACACCTACCCTACACCTACCCTACACCTACCCTACACCTACCCTACACCTACCCTACACCTACCCTACACCTACCCTACACCTACCCTACACCTACCCTACACCTACCCTACACCTACCCTACACCTACCCTACACCTACCCTACACCTACCCTACACCTACCCTACACCTACCCTACACCTACCCTACACCTACCCTACACCTACCCTACACCTACCCTACACCTACCCTACACCTACCCTACACCTACCCTACACCTACCCTACACCTACCCTACACCTACCCTACACCTACCCTACACCTACCCTACACCTACCCTACACCTACCCTACACCTACCCTACACCTACCCTACACCTACCCTACACCTACCCTACACCTACCCTACACCTACCCTACACCTACCCTACACCTACCCTACACCTACCCTACACCTACCCTACACCTACCCTACACCTACCCTACACCTACCCTACACCTACCCTACACCTACCCTACACCTACCCTACACCTACCCTACACCTACCCTACACCTACCCTACACCTACCCTACACCTACCCTACACCTACCCTACACCTACCCTACACCTACCCTACACCTACCCTACACCTACCCTACACCTACCCTACACCTACCCTACACCTACCCTACACCTACCCTACACCTACCCTACACCTACCCTACACCTACCCTACACCTACCCTACACCTACCCTACACCTACCCTACACCTACCCTACACCTACCCTACACCTACCCTACACCTACCCTACACCTACCCTACACCTACCCTACACCTACCCTACACCTACCCTACACCTACCCTACACCTACCCTACACCTACCCTACACCTACCCTACACCTACCCTACACCTACCCTACACCTACCCTACACCTACCCTACACCTACCCTACACCTACCCTACACCTACCCTACACCTACCCTACACCTACCCTACACCTACCCTACACCTACCCTACACCTACCCTACACCTACCCTACACCTACCCTACACCTACCCTACACCTACCCTACACCTACCCTACACCTACCCTACACCTACCCTACACCTACCCTACACCTACCCTACACCTACCCTACACCTACCCTACACCTACCCTACACCTACCCTACACCTACCCTACACCTACCCTACACCTACCCTACACCTACCCTACACCTACCCTACACCTACCCTACACCTACCCTACACCTACCCTACACCTACCCTACACCTACCCTACACCTACCCTACACCTACCCTACACCTACCCTACACCTACCCTACACCTACCCTACACCTACCCTACACCTACCCTACACCTGCCACTACCTAAGTGCAAAATTGACTCTTTGACGTTAGGAACATACCTACATTGTTTAAACAACAGTGACTGCTTGTAATTCAATATGAACTTTATACAATAGCAATAAAGCTCGTTTTAGTTAGAAAACGTTTGTATGGGAAAAAGAAAAGGGCTGTTTTAGGGTTTTTCCGGCAATTATTCGATTTTTTCTCGCCGTAAAAACCATCTTTGAACTTCAACGAACATTTAAAAAAAAGAATTGGCCAAATTGGTCCAGGCTTTGTTGAGTTATGCGCTTACCAACACATTTTGCGATTCATTTTTATATTATAGAAGATAATATGCACGGGCAGAAAATTAAAGGATTACTGAAATGTTTTGGTGTCACCATTTCTTAATTTATTTGTATGATAAGAAGGTAAGTAGGCATTAAAAAGCGAAAAAAAGAACTTTTTACAAAAAAGACAATCGTCGTCAAAAATTAAAAAAATAACTTTAAATTCGCGGTTATCTTTTCATAAAAAGTTTTATTTATTTGTATTGATTTCTATGTCCTAACTAGTCCTAAACATTCGTATGTCCACCAAAATCTTTGGTACAATTTCCTATCAATATCTAACCCGTAAAAGACAACTGCCAACTCTACAATCTCGTGTTCTCGCAGTTCTCGACACAAATATGATGACAATAAATAAACTATTACACAACACAACGGTACGCCCACAATGAAGCCAGGTCACAGTGGTGATAATAATTTGCATCTCACAAACCGGGAAGCTTGGTTATCAATAGAGCAAGCGTACATCAGAGCTTTCTCTACACCTCGCAACGTAAACCGACCTTTGTTTTTAACCAGCTTAAAGTTTAAAGTCCCTTGGTTGTTCTAAGAATATTTGAGCGAATAATTCTTAGAAAATAGAATGAATTCAGCACGTTGTAGAACGCCTAAATATCTTGCCTAGGTAGATAAGACGCGCTTTAGTTTAGGTATAAAGCTGCCTTTCTGATGATATAATGTTACGAATAAAGTTTGTGTTTTCAATAGTAATGATTATTTGTTCCAATTTCGTCGGTCGGGGAGAGTGTTATGGGAATTAGAGGAACTCAGTTAAAACTTTTTAATAGCTACCTCAGCGAGCGACGACAATATGTTCGTGTGAGTAACTATACTAGCACTGACCTTCCAATTACACGGAGTACCACAAGGCAGTATTCTGGGGCCAACCCTATTTCTCGTTTATATCAACGACCTAACCAACCTAAAACTTCCCCAGGGTGAAATCATTTCCTTTGCAGACGATACCGCTCTCTTTTTCTCCGCCGATAACTGGAATGAAGTTTTTGTGGCTGCCCAATCTGGTTTTAATACTGTCAGAAGATGGCTTAAAGACAATTTTTTAACATTAAATACCGACAAAACCAAATATATTTGTTTAAACATCAACTCAGATAAGGGTATAACCACACTCATGCTATCGTCCCTCACGAGTGTACACATCATGGTATGTGCTCCTGTAATAAATTAGAACAGGTCGACACAATTAAATATTTAGGCGTCATTATAGACAAAAATCTTAATTTTAAAGAGCACATTAAAATATTAACGGGGCGGGTTCGAAAACTTATATATGTCGGAGACAGTTTATTAATCACAATTGTGGGTGTAACTAAATTTGTTATGATTTGTGTTTCTTATTGTTAATTTATGTGATTTTACTATCAATTATTGCCTATTAATTCGAAACATGATTTATTGTATGTGCACACTGATTTGTGGTTACTTTATTTCGATAATTGTTATCGATGGTTTTATTCAAAACAATTGTTGACACGTTACTTTGAATGTAAAACGAATTACTTTATGAAATCACTATTGTTTATTCATAACAATTATTATTGTGTTATTTGATTACAGATCTTATTAGATTCAGCACATTTTAGTGTTTTGTATCAAGTAAACGCGTGACGCACTTCCGTGCGCATGGGCAGACTTGTATGGAGAGGTTGCAAGGTGGGGGGCATCGCCTTATAAAAGAGCGTGCACTCCGTAAGTATGGCAGTCGATCCTCGGATTCGACTCAGTAAAGAGTTCCTGCTCCCGACAATACTGTCGGTTTACCTGGTACAGCGCTGCTGTATATTCACATAGCTGTATAGGCTTGCTGCTAGCGAGCGATACACTTTGTATTTGGGTGGCTTATGCTACTGTACGAACTATGAACCTTAAGGGTTTGTTCGTTTATCATTGGGTGGCTTAGGCTGCTGTACGAACTATGAACCTTAAGGGTTTGTTCGTTTATCATTGGGTGGCTTAGGCTGCTGTACGAACTATAAACCTTAAGGGTTTGTTCGTTTATCATTGGGTGGCTTCGCCACTGTACGAACTGTGGGACCTTAATGGTCTGTTCGATTAACTGTATTGTTGCTGTACCTTTAACTTACTTTATTCCTGTTACTGATTACCATTTGTATTGTGTTTTCTTTACTAATAGTGTGTAATTGTTTTTACAGGTCTTGATTATCCCTAATGGGATAATGGGAACGCCCATACTCCTGACGATGTACCATACCGCTCGGCACTCCTCCTCGATCGCTCAGTGACGATCCTACATCAGAAGTGGGATAGCCTCTTAATGCTTCCGCATGGCTTCCCTAATTATCGTATGTCTTTTCCTCTCTTGTTATGACAGCTTCCTCTCTTGGGATTACCTAGCGCTGAGCTAAGGCTGTTTTAATGGCATTCATAAATCACCTACCCACATTAATTTCATTGTTTGATTTTACATACTTCAACAGTTACCGCTACCCTTATTAACCTACCTAAGTGTCAAACAAATTGCTGTTTGTACTGTACTGGCCCATGTTTCCAAATTTCATTTTCCGTGCTCATCTACTAGCATTCACTACCGAAGTACATGAGGTTTAAACTTTAACAAGAACTGAGTGTCTTGTCCCATCTTAAGAGAAAGTCTCATTTTCCTCTGACCTACACATTTCTTCTCAACCCTCTTAGGTTCAAACCAGGTACAATAGTATGTCACTTTAGTGACTACCGGAGAACAGCCGGGAGGTTCGAGTGAAGATACTGTGAGTCAGCCTTCGAGACTTCGAGACAACCATCCGTGATGGGTTAAGTCTGTGATGTACTTACCAATGATGTTCTACAACTATCTGTTGAGACGCTTCCATTTTGGTCTGACTCTGGGTTTGAATGTACCTACTTTCATTACTGATACATGTGTGGCAAACTTACTTGTATGGTCAATTAAAAGTGAAGTTTCATGTAATACTGAATGCTTATTCAAATCATAGTATCATAATTATTATGCCATGAGAGATTACATTATCTGAAAAGTAACTGTGTACCCCCTGATTGTTGACATGTGTTCTGAGGTAAGGTAATGACATGTGTTGTGAGGTAAGGTAATGACATGTGTTGTGAGGTAAGGTAATGACGTGTGTTGTGAGGTAAGGTAATGACGTGTGTTGTGAGGTAAGGTAATGACATGTGTTGTGAGGTAAGGTAATGACATGTGTTGTGAGGTAAGGTAATGACATGTGTTGTGAGGTAAGGTAATGACATGTGTTGTGAGGTAATTACATGTGTGGTAATAAGGTAATTACATGTGTGGTAATAAGGTAATTACATGTGTGGTAATAAGGTAATTACATGTGTGGTAAGATACTAAACTTGTTTTATGATATCAGGTCTGTAGTGTTTGATTTAAATTGATCAGAATGACCGAACGTTACTCGTAAGCTGTTTACTTGAGCTCTTTTCTGATTGTTTACAGATGATGCGATAAACTATTCACCCGAGAACGTGTAAAGATGCAGGACTGCCGTAACGCTGTTGATGTGGAGAAAGAAATTAAATTCTGTCCTGTAAAAGAGAACAAGCAGTACTGGTTATTGGTAAAAGTGCCGAAAGTTTAAAATTGCATACTTTATTATGGGATACTTTATCATTGGATAGGATACTTTATCATTGGATACTGTTTCAGTTACTGTTATTGGATACTGAGTTATTGGATACTTTGTTATTGGATACTTTGTTGATGGATACTTTGGTTATAGATCCAAAATGATATTTGTTAAAATCTTTGAGTAACAATGAGTGAAAAATGCCTGAATGTCCATTCAATTTTAATGATGTCAATGTTGACACTGATAATGATTCATCTGCTGCTGACATACTATAGCTGAATTGACAAGATGTCTATGATGACGCTCATGCGGGTTGTCTATGTTGACGCCTATGCGGGTTGTCTATGTTGACTCCTGGATTTTAATGTTGAACTTGACGCTTATGCGGGTTGTCTATGTTGACGCCTATGCGGGTTGTCTATTCAACTTCAAGTTACTTGTCGAATCCCATGGTGTGATTTCGGCTGATTTGTTGAGCTATGTATTGTCTGTAACAGTATGGTTATTTTGACTGGTTATGATGCAAATTTTGCTAATGATTTTACTTCAGGACTAATTCAGGATTTTTCTTTGCAACATACCTTTTGCTAATTAAAGCTTTTTGTCAGAAAGGCCGATCGATATTTACCAAGAACTTTATAACTACACGAGGACGTGTAGAATGTCAGTCTGGCCGTGTCGGAGACAGTTTATTAATCACAATTGTGGGTGTAACTAAATTTGTTATGATTTGTGTTTCTTATTGTTAATTTATGTGATTTTACTATCAATTATTGCCTATTAATTCGAAACATGATTTATTGTATGTGCACACTGATTTGTGGTTACTTTATTTCGATAATTGTTATCGATGGTTTTATTCAAAACAATTGTTGACACGTTACTTTGAATGTAAAACGAATTACTTTATGAAATCACTATTGTTTATTCATAACAATTATTATTGTGTTATTTGATTACAGATCTTATTAGATTCAGCACATTTTAGTGTTTTGTATCAAGTAAACGCGTGACGCACTTCCGTGCGCATGGGCAGACTTGTATGGAGAGGTTGCAAGGTGGGGGGCATCGCCTTATAAAAGAGCGTGCACTCCGTAAGTATGGCAGTCGATCCTCGGATTCGACTCAGTAAAGAGTTCCTGCTCCCGACAATACTGTCGGTTTACCTGGTACAGCGCTGCTGTATATTCACATAGCTGTATAGGCTTGCTGCTAGCGAGCGATACACTTTGTATTTGGGTGGCTTATGCTACTGTACGAACTATGAACCTTAAGGGTTTGTTCGTTTATCATTGGGTGGCTTAGGCTGCTGTACGAACTATGAACCTTAAGGGTTTGTTCGTTTATCATTGGGTGGCTTAGGCTGCTGTACGAACTATAAACCTTAAGGGTTTGTTCGTTTATCATTGGGTGGCTTCGCCACTGTACGAACTGTGGGACCTTAATGGTCTGTTCGATTAACTGTATTGTTGCTGTACCTTTAACTTACTTTATTCCTGTTACTGATTACCATTTGTATTGTGTTTTCTTTACTAATAGTGTGTAATTGTTTTTACAGGTCTTGATTATCCCTAATGGGATAATGGGAACGCCCATACTCCTGACGATGTACCATACCGCTCGGCACTCCTCCTCGATCGCTCAGTGACGATCCTACATATATATCTTTAAGAACATCCGTCATATTGTTGACCCACCTATCTTAAAACGGATATATTTTGCCCTATGCCAATCACTCATTACGTACTGCATATCCGCATGGGGCGGCGCTCCTAAATCTACGTTAAGGTGCGTTGAGATTGCCCAACGCGCCGTACTAAAGGTAAGCATCTTTAAACCAATACTCTTCTCTACTACCTTATTATATGAAATGTGTGGAGTACTAACCGTTAGGCAATTATTTATTTTAAAATTGGTCACTATTCAGCATACACGCACAAATTTCAACACCCAGATTTTAAACAAACGTAGGAATTATATGGTTTGCACACAACAAAGATCTTTCAATACAAAATTTAGCACGAAATTCATTAACTTCTCAGGCCCGTATATTTATAACAAAATTAATAAAATACTACACATGTATCCACTTACCGCAGATCGTTGCAAGAGAAGAGTATCTGAATACCTACAAACCCTAACTTATGATGAGACTGAGCAACTATGTACTTATTGTGCCAGGATAGACACAGATAAACATAATACCTACATTACATAATTTATACATTCTTATAACACCATGCCTCAGAATTAACATGCCTACTCATATAAGCCATATCTCACACTCACATTCAACCATAGACACCCTCTCACACGCACTCATTCATCCTAGCGCATCACACAAAGAGAGGAACAGACTTCTAATAATATTATACTTTTAATTATTTAATAAACAATTGCTAATAGAACAGTAAAATGCTAGCACTTAAGAAACCTAATTAAATGTAACTCGAGGGGGATAGCGCTGTAAGCCGAAATACAGGTTTCTCCTAGTTCGGCTACAGATGCTAAAACTTTTGTGTGGTTGTTATAGCATATTTTTGAATAATGTTGTACTCTTGTTTGTTTAAGAAAATAAAGATTATTATTATTATTAATTTGTAATAACGCCTTTAGGCGTTTATTGTTTGGGTGTTGGATTTTGAATTGAATTGTGTGTGAAATAAAGTTTGTTGGTACGATATTCTGTTGTCTAATTAGCGGAAAGGTAAGCTCTGTGTTACCTCTCTTATCAGAAACTTAAATTTTAAAATGAAGGTCGCATGCTCTGAGTTCCAATAGCTTAGCGCGCTACAGTAAAAAAAAATTTTTTTTTTTTATTAATTGTAAATACCCCTGTCTTTTCGCGTTTTGGTTTAATTTTATGTCCTTCCCCAGGGTTCAAGCTATCTTCGTACCAAATTTCATCAAAATCGGTTCAGCCGTTTCATCGTGAAAGCGGAACAGACAGAGTTACTTTCACATTTATAATATTAGTATGGAAGTATGGATAATAAAGCTGAAGAGTTTGTTTGTTTGTTTGGTTGAACGCGCTAATCTCAGGATCTACTGGTTCGAATTGAAAAAATATTTTTGTGTTAGATAGTCCATTTACCGAGGAAGGCTATAGGCCCATGCGAAGCCGGGTCGGGTCCCTAGTTTATAATATGTTGTTGTTTGTTACCAGTAATGCTTCACGTATTACTGGTAATACCCATTGAACGATGCTGTACACTAGAACCTAACGACTCTCGGATCGTGCAGTCCGAGTGCTCATCTCCTTTTTAAGGAAATGTCCAAACGATTGGTTGACCCTTCCTGTGACCCAAGGTCTGGTTTTCACCTTGGCCAGAGGCAAAGCATTGCCATCCGACGTGGCAATGGATCAAGTCTGTTGGGCATATGATGACGGCGATGCGGAGGAATTTTTTGATGCAATTTTGCTTTAGTTTAGTAGTTATAGGTTTTCTTATATGCGAAACCGGTATTTTCATTTAATAATAAGTCGAATTTACGTTCCGTTTACTCCGCGTTGTTATGCTAAATCCTCTGATTCAAAATGCTTCGACAATAAATCGAAACGACTGCAAATCAAGCAAAATATTCATATTTAACTTCTGTGACATCATCATCATTTAAAAAGCCCAATGCCGTTTACTGCTGAATGTAGACCTCCTCAGAGATCGCCAACCAACCCAGTCTTGGGCAGCCCGCATCCATCCGCTGCCAGCCACCTTGATCAAATCGTTGGTCCTTCGTGTCGTAGAGCGTTTCACACTACGTAACTAACACTGTCTCCACTCTAAAACTTCTCTGCTTCATCTACCGTCTGTCCGTCTGCAGACATGGCTGACCTACTTCCACATCAGCGTGCTGATTCTCTCTTTGACTTTAGTTCTCTGGCTAATGATTTCATACTACAGTAGACTGTCATTTAGATACTTCTGTAAGTCTTCGATGATTTGTTTTCGCAAGTAATGACGTCAGTTTTGAGTCGGCATGTCGAGAGAACATGGAATTACACCCATAATAGAAGATATTTCAACAAGACGACAAAATAATGAACAATTTCAATTTATAGAAAAATCATTCTCATTACAGATTGGTCTCGGTCGCGATCTAATCACGCAATTTGTAATTAAAACCAATTACGCAACTGTTGCAAAACTCTGTCCTCTCAATTGTCAAAACAACTTGTTGACTGAACGGCTATTTTGACAGTTTCGTTGATTTAAACTTAATTAAAGGTAAATAATTCATTCAAAGCCGTGTGGTGCTGGCCGCGAATAACACCACCCCATTTTTACCCGTGAGTGTCGTAGAAAGCGACAGAGGGATACTGACCGGAGGATGGGCAGCAGCGTCCCTGAGTACCATAACACCTACTGCGATCGCCAACATGCATCGGCCAAGCATGGATGCCAAATAGACCTCCTACTTACTAAGATTCCGTATTACTAATGGCTTTTATTACCTATCATAATTCATATTATTATATAGATTCATCATCATCATGTCAACCTTTAAACGCCCACTACTGGGCATAGAGGTCTCCCCCTAGAGGAGGTTCTAGCCGTAATCGCCATACTTAGCCGATGCATGTCGGTGATCAAAGTTGGTGTTTTGGTAGGTACTCAGACAAGGACGCTGCTGTCCATCTGCCCATCCTCTGTCACCTTCTACGACACCCACGGGAGAAATAGGGTGGTGCTATTCGCGGCTTACTACTAGCCAAAGAATTTTCAAAATCGAACAAAACAATCGAAACTGTGTAGCATTATAAACTTAAGTACCTAAGTATAGAAGTACCTTTTAAAAGCTCAGATTATCAAACAAAAGGCAGATAGACCGTACGGAACACTGCGAGTGAAGTCACAAAAGCAAATACAAATTAAAAAAACGAATACCTACAATTCGCTTCGCGCTGTACTAACACGAGTCAGTGCAGCACGAAGCGAAGCATTGTTAAAAAAAACAAATACTAATACAAATAAAAATTCAAAAGCGAATACAATCACGAGATTGTAGGTATTTGTTATTGAATTTGTATTTGCTTTTGTAGCTTCACTCGCAGTGTTCCGCCCGGTCTATCTGCCTTTTGTTTGATAATCTGTAGTTAAAAGGCAAACAAACGTGTTCCTATTTTCTTGGAAAGTGAACGTTAAGCAGTTAAATCTGTCTCGAATGGACGGTCAGAGAATACTAATGTTTTTGGCGGGAAAGCGGGCTGAGACAATGAACTTTAGCATTAAAATGGCCATAAATTTTATATGTAGGTAGATAAGAGTCTGCGAGTATTAAAAAAAAGGTTTCAGACGTCATGGAGGGGTTCATGGTATAAGCTATGCTTACCGCGGTTAGCCCACGGATGGGTGACCATCCATATATACTAGGACCTTTCCATGCTTCGGAAAACCGTTGGTCCCGGTTATCATTCGTAGATCTTTCGAGAGTTGTTACGGTTTCTCAGAAGCTAGAAAATTTGGCAACCAGTCCTAAATTGAGATTGGTCCTAAGATACGTGCGGGATTTTTTTGTATAGTTTTCGATGGGTTGGTTGTAACTTTGCGAGTGTGGAAATAATGGGCATCCGAATACCACTTGGTTGGACGCTTTCCATATGAAGATGAACCTTATTTACGATCCAAGGGGTATCGTGTTACCCAGTAACTGGGTTGTAGGCAGTCGCTCCAAGTATAACACTGGTATTCAGCAACATTCAGTTAGACTGGAAGCCGACCCCAACATAGTTGTCAAAAAGGCTAGCAACAAAACATATATTTTTTTTACTTTCTAAGAAACGTTGCCCTACACTATTGTTTTTTTTTCACGGCTTTCTCCTGTGTCCTGGATACGTTTACAAACATATAAACTCACATACACAAACAGCCAAACTCGAAACAACTATCTGTAGGCCATACAAATATTTGTTCCGTGCGGGAATCGAACCCGAGACACTCAGCGCAGCAGTCAATCGCTGAACCACTGCACTAACCGTGTCGTCCGACATTCGTTTATGTTAAAAGCTAAGATGATGCTGATGGGATACGACAGATAGATGTAAGTCAAGATTAAAAGTGGTGTACCTAAGCCGTGCCCATCAATGTTACGCACGTTGTACGATGCGAACAATGGGCTTGGTGCACGCTTCGCTGGAGTTACGTTGGTCAAAGATTATAAGAGCAGGGCCTCAAGTCTGCTATTACAATAGTGTCAGAATGGTCTATCATTGATTTCATTATAAAATTGTTGATTTTGACAAGTTTGGTAATCTACTAATATAATGGTGTCAATGACTTTCCAATGGTTAACCACTGACACGCCATTGAAAGAAATGATAAAGAACGGTAATCTCGTACAAAATGACAACAGAATGACTGACTTAGGCGGAAATCTACAAAAATTTTGACAGTTCCTTTGATCAATGACCTGCCATTAGAACGTCATTGTGCAGTCATTGCTTTTAATTCGACCGACCAATGATCGACCATTACGAATTTAGCAGATTACGAACTTTTAGCAAAATGGCAATGGGATCGTGTTGGAATGACGAAATTATAAAAATAGCAGACTTGGCCCCCTGAACTGCCTTGTTGGTCCCTGTAGTCGCAAGCGCCAATTTTAAGCGTCAGGGAGGGCTTCGCGCTTAAAATTGATTTCCAATTCCGGAACAGTGTTATTGAGTTTTGCATTAGTCAATTTCTCAATAGTAGCTAATCCTGTGTTCGGAAGTTAGCGGTGCTTCGGAATGCACGTAAAGCCGTTGGTCCAGCGCCTGATCTCTCTCCGGTTGTGTTGGATTGCCGTACCATCGGAATATGAGGGTGAAGGAAGAGGGGAGTGCACCTGTGTTTGCGCACATATTGTGCACTATAATATCTCCTGCGGACTTGGGTAGTCATTATTGAGATTGGCCGCCGTGACGGAAATTCGATCGCGAGATGTTTTTATTATCTTTAAACGAGCAATTCTTGTACATTTATAATTATATAATTATATATAATCTGAATCTCGGAAACGGCTACAACGATTTTCATGAAATTTAGTATGCAGGGGGTTTCGGGGGTGATAAATCGATCTAACTAGGATTCATTTAAAAAAACGAGCTATTTTTCAGCTATTGCATAGCCTTTATCGCGGGCTTTGAGCGCGGCGACCGAATCAAATAATTCCGTAACGAAAATAAAACCTGACACCCCCCACTACGCCTACCATGTAGCTCCTACAGATAGTAAACATAGGAATAAATCAAGGGGATTTAAATTTTATTACGCATACTAGCTTTTGAATTGTCCACTGCCAGATGTTAGGCAGAAACCTAGAGACTTTATATTCTTAACCGCGACATTATTAATCTATGTCCACAATTACTATGGATCAATAGTTTTTGATAAATGATCTTTACTATATGATGTAACATGTAATATAAACTATGTTTCATGTCATTGCACATTGTCTTTACTGATCTATTGGTTTTTGTTACTAAAGATATTATATATTAGTACTAAGTACCTAAGTGTATATTTGTCATACTAATGATAGTTTAGGTATTACTTAATACAAACATCTAGATTATCGTTATTGCATTACTGGTGGTTCGCTAAACGTGACGACACGCTTGGCGCAGTGGCAGTGTGATTGGCTTCCGCGCTGCGTGTCGCGGGTTCGATTCCCGCACGGAACAAATATTTTTATGGCCTACAGATACTTGTTCCGGGTCTGGTTTGTTTGTGAACATGTGAGTTTATATGTTTGTAAACGCACCCACGATATAGTTTAAATTCCCAGTGTGGAGCAATATCATAGAAAAAACATCAATAGGGTATTTTACCAAAAAAATCGAATTAGTCCATCAGATAGATTTCCAAAAACTATTGGACACATGTTTTTTCTCTTTTCATGTAAACCAAAAATGAAGATGATACAGTGCGTCAAAAACTCGTGTGACATAACTATGTCAGTACACTTTTACTGGTGGTAAGTGACGTCACAAACCCTCACTCATGATCTTTGATGCGTTTTTTCTTCGTCAGTTTCTATTGATTGAATAAAATTAAAAATACGTATCCAATATTTTTCGATAATCTAACGGACGTACTAATTAGATTTATTTGGTAAAATACCCTATTTGAAAAATACAATGTTCTTGAATTAGCATAATTCATTTAAGTACCTCTTCAATATCATTCAGCACTTAATACTATAAAAAATTAAAACACACAAGCAAGCAGTCACAAACTCCCAATGTAAATATTACATAAGCATGATAAGCATCTACATAAGTAATATGCATATTTATATACACTATGATTCAAGTAGGTGTGTCGTGTACCTGATCATGTCAAACAAATCTGTACTAATATTATAGGTAATGTTTGTTTGTAGGATGTTATCTCTGAAAATACTCGGAATTACTGGTCCGTTTACATAATTCTTGTATTGATAGAAAGCTAACTTGTTGCTGAGTGATAAAGGCTATGTTTTATGGTCGCGGATAGGAGGACCAAGAGGACCACGTGGCTAAGTAAAAGTCGTACGGATCGATAGATCACGGTTAAGCTACGCTTGCTGCGGTCAGTCCGTGGATGGATGACCAAGTATTCCATAACGCGAACCATCCGGTTGGTCTCGGCTGTCATTTGTAGATCTTTGACAATCGTTATAATAATATTAATAATAATAATAATACGTGGGGACATTTTCATTTTCACACACGGCCATCTGACCCCAAACTAGAGAGACCCTGTACTGGGTGTCAGACAGCTGATATACATACACAACTACATTTTTTTTTAATACATACATATATAGATAAACAACAACCAGACACAAGGCAAATACAAGTGCTCATCACACAAATGTCTACCCTGGGCGGGAATCGAACCCGCAACACGCTGCGCAGCAGTCGATCGCTCAGCCGCTGCGCCAACCGTGTCGTTATGGATAGTCAGAAGCCAGATAGTCTGACAACTGGTCTTAACAAGGGGTATCGTGTTACCCAGTAAGGATGTGGAGCTCAGACAGTCAGTTACTCCATGTAAAACACTGGTATTTAGCTGCATCCTGCTTCAGCTTTATTATATTACTAGCGAACCGCCCTAGCTCGGCGCGGGTGCAATAATTTTTCGAATTTCCGAAGTTTTCTTGTCCTTGTCCTGGCAATACTTAACAGAACAATAACAGAATTATTCAATTTGGTGCAGTCATTCGGAAGTGATGCGCGTACAGACATTTCGGCGAATTAGTTTTATACTATGTAAGGATAAGGAAGCATAGATCTTCTCAAAATTCAGCTTTGGTTAGGCGACTCTAAGCTCTTGGACCATAAGTCATGCTATCTGTGACATGTTAAGCTGCTGGTAAGTTATCAATATCAATATTTACACAGTCTGAAGTACCTATCTTATGATGAGAGTAGACATTGCTGTCACTATCAATATTTGATTACTGGTCCTGTATAAATATTACTTTACCAGTAATATTTTCGATGCGTATCGATACTATCTCTTGTATTACTGATAAGTATGGAAAATCAATATTAGCAATATTTTTTATACGTCTTGGATCTTTGTTGACGTTTATTGATTAAATAGGTACCTACATGTAGCACTGTTTACTGGTTTGGTCCTTCGAGTCGCACAAACAGATGTAATATTAATGTCTTAATTTATAAAAAAGCGGCCAAGTGCAACTCGGACTCGCCCATGAAGGGTTCCGTAGCAGCAAGTAACGAAATATATATTTTTTTTAATTTTTATACTTCAGTTGATTGAATGAAAGGTAAATTGCGGTTTACGATTTATGTATGACGTATTAAAAAAAAACTACTGACTAGATCTCGTTCAAACCAATTTTCGGTGGAAGTTTACATGGTAATGTACAGTCAGCAAAAGAGATAGGTATGCAGGGTAGTCAGATATGGTTAAAGTTTACTTAGAAACCGATGGATGTTTTTGAATAAAATAAAATAAAATTAATACGGAATAAACATTTCAATGATTTAATTAAATTTCATTCGAAAACATCCGTCTGTTTCTAAGTAAACTTCAACCATTTCCGATGACCTCCATACCTATCCCTTTTGCTGACTGTACATCACATATTTTTTTTTAGTTTTATATCATTCTCTTATTTTAGAAGTTATAGTGGGGGGGGGGGGGGGGACACATTTTACTACTTTCGAAGTGTCTCTCGCGCAAACTATTCAGTTTAGAAAAAAATTATATTAGAAACCTCAATATTATTTTTAAAGACCTATCCATAGATACTCCACACGTGTGGGTCTGATGAAAAAAAAATTTAGATTTTCAGTTCTTAGTATCGGGAACCCCCAAAATTATTGTTTTTTTTTTTCTACTTTTGTGTGAAAATTTTAATGCGGTCCACAGAATACATCTACTTACCAAGTTTCAACAGTATAGTTCTTATAGTTTCGGAAAAAAGTGGCTGTAACATACGGACGGACAGACAGACAGACAGACATGCCGAAGGGTTCCGTTTTTTGCCATTTGGCTACGGAACCCTAAAAAATACCAATAACATTTCGAGCTAAAAATTAAATAATCCGCCGGCTTCACAATAAGTACCTACACATCCTCTCTCAGCGTCTTCAGTCACCTTTAACAACCTTTATTGGCAAAGCATATAAGGAAAACTATATCTACCAGTACCATCATCCTTTTTCAGATGTGCAGAAGAATCCGTCACAAATTGTTTCAGCCAAATGATCCCCTCTTCCCCATAGGGCTTGCGCAAACTGGCGATGGCGGTACGGTACGGGAAGGGATTTTTATATAACAGCATAATTCACCACATTTTTATGATTTTAATGTTAAAGTTTCAATGTAACGTATCGTTTGATGTCGTGTCAGTACGGGTTAGAAATTTCAACTATAAAGTCATGACGTTAAGGAATATTATGTTTTGTCACATAAAAATCCCTTGTCGTGCCGTGACGCCAGTCGGCGCAGGCCCTTATTCTCCTCATGTTGTTCTGCAAAATTGATCAATCAATATTATTCTAAGAGTCAAACCGATCTAAAACCTACATAACTGTCGAGCCTTATAATGGAACAATAAACTGTATCTGTCATTTGGCATGGGCGCGTCGAATTGCCCGATGAGACGCGCGTGCGCGCTGCGCAGTGATTGCGAAATATTGAGCAGCGTTTGCGCATGTGGACGGTGTTTAGGGTTGCCACCTTTATTTGAATCAAATAGAGTATATAATTACTTTCAAGGGTAAAAAGAATAAAGAATGTCATCTAAAAATAAAGTGTTTTTTTTTTATTCAACATTTTCACGTACTTTTTATCCCTCTTATAGAATAAAGTACGTTTACCCGATATGACGTACAATACTTAATTATAAAACCGGTTTAGCCGCACGTGTCTACGAAAACCGACTTTGTTGCTATGACATAAAGGTACTGTCAATGTCAGATAGTTACAGACAAGTGTGGTTACTAGTACGCTCACTGCCATGCCGTTTTGAATTATCTACTACCTACCCAGACAACAATTGGTACCTACACACTGCTTTATGAGCTATATTATTTAACGTACAAACGCAAGATGGCTTGTCTTCTGACGAATTCTCGTAGATTCCGGAGAATCGAATCCTATAAATTCGCTCGTAACGAACCTTCCATTCCGCTCCGTTGTGTAAACTAACCCTTAAGACCTTGACAATTAAGCTTTGTAGAACTGTCATTTTATTATTTTGATTAATAATAAATTACCACTAAGCATTTTGATACACGTTAAATACTTAAGTACCTAAAAGATTGGGTGTGTATAAGTACATTCTTATGTGACATATATTTAGGCAAGAAATAATATATACTAGCGTATGTTAAATTAAAGTTATTTGACAGCTGAGTATGGTAATAGCTTAAGAGATTAATAGGCTATGAGTTCATGTTATCAGTTTGCGTCTGCGCCTACGGCAGCAGTTGCGTCAAACATAGCTTATGTTCTATCGATATTATAATGTATGAAGTTATATCATATATGTAGTTATTATTACCCATTTAGTTTTTATATGTCATTGAATGGCAAACAAACGGACTGCTAACCTGACGTTAAGTGGTCTCTGCCTGTACTTAATTCTTTAAAAGTAAGTATCAAAGGACCAACATTTCAATGTTACAATTATTATTAGCTAACGCACCTGAAGAAGGACATTACTATAACTTAACGTTAATCATGTCAACCTTTAGACTAGTTTAGACGCCTACCTGCTAAACATTATCGTACTCAGAAAGACGCTGCTGCCCATCCTCTGGTCAATATCCCTCTGTCGCCTTCTAAGACACCCACGGGTAGAAATGGGGTAGTGCTATTCGCGACCGGCACCACACGACTTACTTCACATTGTAATCGGTATATTTGCTATAAGTAATAATATAATAAATAAATTATGGGTAGCCTTTACCTACCCTTATCAAATAATACTACATAGAATTTTACAAGACAAACTGAATGTAGCCAAAAGGAAAACTTTTAATTTAAGTTTTGTTATAACATTATAGATGACAATGAATGTAATTACACCAGCACTAATGCCCTTCAAACTGATATAATGACTGTGGTAGTTCCCAGGACAAGCTCCTTCAGAAACAGCTCTACTAGGTACTACTTAAACATGTTTACCTACATGGCAATTTTTTTCGGTACGGTTTGGTAAAGGTCGAAAATTACTGAATAAGAAAATACTTCTCGCCCTCTAATTAAAACCTAGACTAGCGTTAGGATCAGATTATGAAGGGTAGAGGTGATGAGAACTATCTCTTAAGGGGGGAAAGTTGAATAAGTGACAAAGTGGAGCGAGTGCGAGTGGTGAAGTGTGACTGTATGAGCTTTAAGCAGTAAATAATAGTTCCAAAACCCGCCAAAATGGCGCTAGCGAAGGCACAGGGTATGGTACTCGTATGACACCTAGATTTTGAGCTGACATTGAAATAGGACCCAGAAGAAGCTAAAATAAAACAACATACTAATAACCAAATAAAAATAAATAAAGATTTGCTACTTTTATATTCCACAAAGAAAATCTGTCAAAATAAACAATCTAAATCAAAATCACGGTACCAGGCAATCATGTCTATTAAGAAGTTCACAACATCACATTTAGAATACATCCTGGTTACATAACACCGAAATATTCATGGTGTTGCAAACCGACGCCCACGCATCGCCGCCATTGTTTGACTTCGATCAATATCTGACGGAAAATATGAGCAGTAATTGTGTGAAAGTGATGGTAAGCTTTTGAGTGTAACAACAATGTATAATATATACATTGTATCATATTATGTACCAATGTGTAAATAGTTATGTTCCAGTAGACTAGCTTTTGCACGCGACTTCGTACACTTGAATGTCGGTTATCGCGGACGCAGAACAAGTAGTGGATCAAAATCTAGACTATGTTCATAACCAGATCCCAACCTACCTTTACATCAAGTTTCATATAACGATCTCTTCAGTGGTTTTGCCGTGATGAAGTGACGTATATAAACAGGCTTACAAAAATACTTCCGACTAATTTTAGTGTGGATTAAGTTAGCAGTAGGTCAAAGAGATTAACAATGCACTAAAAGCTTTATGTTTCAAACTTTGGTCCTTCTAATTCAGAACGACTCACGACACCAAAATGTCTATTGTCCTTTAAAACCAACAGTTCCATACTATCATAGTAAGTCTTCTCTAAACTTAAAGAATCACATTTCTCCAATCCCAATTCTGGGAAAGTAATTTACACAAAGCAAACTTTCCATACACAACATACATGACATTCCTGCAGTGACCTCTGCTACCCTAGTAATTAATGCGAGGTTACTATACCAGACTCCCAGCTCTTGAGACACTCTCCAAGCTAATTGCTAAATGGTGTAACTCTCGACATTTCTAAGTGCTTATGGAAGCCTGGTACTTATGTTACATGTGCGTGTAGGACTTGCCTTTTTTGTTGAAAAAACAATGGCGCCGTTTCTGTTCAACTAAATTATTTCGATGTTTCTATTAAGAAGCAAAACACACGCGTGTCTGTTACAAAATATTATGGGTACCTAGTAAATGTTTGGTTTTAACACGGAATTTTAAATATTATATCTTCAGAGCTGTTTGTTTTTCGGCAAAGGGCATGTATAATGAATTCCCAAATAATTCCTACTCGTCCTACTGTTTAGTTGTCCTAAAAATTCCAATTGATATTTTAGACTATACGCCTTTTAATGAGCTTCTAAGAATAACTAAAGAGTAGGTAACTACCTACTACACAGCCTGATGTCCAGGAAAAACATAGAAAGTAAGTAAGTACATATAAATTATAAAAAAACTGGCCAAGTGCGAGTCGGACTAGCGCATGAAGGGTTCCGTACTTTTTATTATCAATACAACATTAGACCTCGAACAAAAAAAGGGAAACAAACACGTTTGTTGTATGGGAGCCTTAAAATATTTATTTTATTCTGTTTTTAGTATTTGTTGTAAGGTATAGCGGCAACAGATATAGGTACATCATTTGTGAAAATTTCAACTGTCTAGCTATCACGTTTCATGAATCATGGGATACAGCAGCAGGTGACAGACAGGCAGACAGACAGACGGACTGTGAAGTCTTAGTAATAGGGTTCCGTTTTTACCCTTTGGGTACGAAACCCTAAAAAACAAGTTTTATACCCACGTCTGCCACCTCATACATGAAGGCGGCCGCCTAAATCACTGGGCCATCACGACTAGTCTAGAAATATTATAGTAACTAAAATCGTGTAAACAGTTGCATAGCAGTTTAGTACTTCTAAAATTAATGGTACTATTGCACGCAATAAATTTATAGACTAAAGAGTTGTTGTAAATATGATTTATACATTTAGACATTTAGTAACACATGTTCTAGTTTTTAGAGCAATAAATAGTAGCAATTGTATTTAAAATTAATTTCTGGTCCTTTAGTCCGCGGTGACGACCGAAAAGTTGTCAGTTTTATTTGTAAAACATAGGTACAAAAACACGTCTTATTATTAAGTGTTATTATATTACACTTAGTAGGTGTTAGGTATTGTAAATATCTCACACACAATATATTGTGTACAAAATATAGATTTTTTATTTTTTTTGAAAATATGTGTCATTTTTAGATTGAAATATCTGACTGGTAAGTAGGTATTTTGCAATAGGTATATCAAAAAACCTACTTACCTACGTCATTAATTATTTAGAGTTCAAAGCACGCAAATACTTAAAATAATTAGCTCAACATAACGTAACAAAAACTCGGAAGAATTAGCACGGATATTCATTCACCTCCATAATATTCAAACCACTGTTATGTATGTTTGACAGCTCAAACTTGACTTATCTACCTTGAACTGTTTGTAGTCGGCTCGCCTTTCACTGTGTGTTTTGAATACCTAATGCCGGTTCACTGGGCAATGCACGTAGTCCAGGAGATAGTGACACGAAGTCCTAGTTGGCACGGACGCGAGATAAAACCGATCTCTTGATATGGGAGTGCGGGGTAAATACTAATGAGGCAAGTAAAAGTGAATAAAAAGCTTGAGCCACATCTTCGCTTAACACCTAGAAAGACAGATGTTGTTTGGTTGATACTATTTTCTCATATAGCGAGTTTGTTTCTGAAACAAACACTTACACAGTACATACTTTAAAATAGTGTTTTTATGCAAGGTACATCGTATTCACGTATAATTATATAATTCCTGTAAATGCAAATATTATTAACATTGTTTTTAAAAGAGTAAGTATGGAGTTTCTTGCTCATTCTTCTCCATACAAATCTACCTTTTGGAATGGGCAACTAGAATATTTTTTTTTTCTCATTTAGCGTTAAAAAGTGCCTTATAATGGTCTAATTGAAATAAATGATTTGACTTTGACTTTGAAATAAAAACCAACCCACAAACTCTCCATAATGGTTTCATTACTACCTACTACCTACTGAATTAGTTTGACGTAATTCGTTTGAATTACGTCAAACTAATTCAGTAGGTACCTATGCCAAATGCCCGCTGAATAAAACCTGGACTTGGGCGAGGCCTTTGCCCAGTAAGGGGACAGTATAGAGCCACGGTTCCTAACCTGGGGGTAATTACCCCTGCGTGGGTAAAACTGGTATTCTGTGGGGATAATAAGCTGGTATTATACATAATTATGTATGACAAAGATTAAACCAATACCACCAAATCAAGCTCGCCAGTGCATTTCATGCCCTAGCTGTGTATATCATTAACTGTTTACTTTATATGTACTATATTCATTGTTAATATGAGAGGGGGGGGGGGGGGGGGTAAATCACTTCCCTAGCTAAGTCATAGGGGTGACAAGATCGAAAAGGTTAGAAACCACTGGTATAGAGGCTATTACAGAAAAAGAAAAAAACTTGTTGCAGCCACTAGTCGCTTTACTTATTTTGTAACACGCAATCGTAACAAATCTTAAATGACAATCCCACAGATGCAGACCTCTTAATCAACTAGAAGTAGGTGAGATAACGTAACAATCGACATCGCAGACTCCTAGACTGCACTTAATACAGATTATTCGCTATGATTGATCGTATATATTCTTTCACAACTATTGTGCTGAGTTTTATAATTAAAATGATATATTTAGGTACTTATGTTTGATATTACAAAACTCGCAGGTACTTTCTAAATGAGATGGTGTCAGTGTTTCTGCAACTGTTTTAGTTCGTATTATATCATCATTTTGGTCAGTCATGCAACTTCTCCGTACAGAATCTGACAACCAGTTTTACCAAGGCGTATCGTGTTACCCAGTAACTGGGTTGTGAAGGCCAGACGGGCAGTCGCTCCATGTACAATACTGGTATTCAGCTGCATCCGGTTAGACTGGAAACCAACCCATAGGCCATAGTTGGGAAAAGGCAGATGATGGTCCTTTTAATAATAACATAAAGAACTTGTGACCGAAATTCGATCAAAAGATTGTGTGTGCATGGTTAAACTGAACTTATTGATTTCAATGTAATCTGTCCTTCAGACAAAAAAGGCCGGAATTTACTGTAACAGTAACTTCTGTTGTTTCGGAATAATGAGTATTCAGAAGCAGATGATCTTAATTCTTAAAAGGTCTGGATCAAAACATAGGTCAGGTCTCACTACCTATTTTAGGTCAAGAGGCGGCTACTATTATGGCTACTACGACGCTATTTGAATTATGTTTATGATAAGCGACGATTCCTTATTCGGCTATTGCAAGACCTACTTAGACCTATTAAACTATGTAATTTACGCATTCTTGATATAAGGATGGGCATATTAGGCATGGCTACATTTTGTCACTGGCCCTGTACTCTAGGACCACATTCTTAACGGTCTTTACTAGATTGGAGGTTAATTTATTAATTACATAACATCTCGACAGCCCCGTTGGTCTCGTAGTTGCAAGTGCGACTCATGAGATTGGAGTCCTGGGTTCGAAACCGAGGTCGGGCAAAGTGTAATTGGGTTACAATAGGCGGTTAGTGGGCGATAATGTCGCAGGCGCAATAGATATAGAAATTGTTCTCCGGACAGATTATATGCCTACAAGGTGTAGGTAAATGCATAAACTGGAAAACTCAAAAATAGGTCATTGCCCTCAGCATTATAAACAACTTTTATTACTGAGACAAGAAAAAAACGAGAATTAAGAAACAATCAGCAGTTTTATTGAAATAAAATTGACTAATCTATGCTAAAATTATAGAGAGAATTTGTTTGTATGGACTGCTTTGGATGTCTTGTGTATGGACGGCTTAAAGTGCCCATGACCGCACCTCATCAAGTGCATGACAACGCAACCGCACCGGATGGGCAATACCACCATTTTAGGTCCGTTTAAGTAATGTGCTATTATGTAGGAACACCATTACCTACATACATGGTATTTCTTTGTAGGTACATTATAAACATTATGGCTACTTCGTAGTACAAGGACTTGTGAGAGTGAATCTCGAACTAGGGAGGATATTTTGACGATAGCTTGAATAAAATTATAGTGAAGGTACTGTCACTAAAAGAGATAACTAACTATGGTCAACCGATATAGATAACATTAACTAACTTAACCACCATTGGTTTACTGGTAGAGAATTTCCATTATGTCAGTCCTTGAACCTTTTTGTAGCGTTGTTTAAATAAATAAACGGTTCAAGCACAGAATTAATCTAAATTTCTATACTAATACTCCCGAAAGAAGAAACCGGGTCGGATTAGGGCGTTCAACCAAACAAACAAACAAACTCTTTACCTTTATTATAATATTAGTATAGAATAATTTAAATACATTAAAATAAATACATATTAAGGGCATCACAAACGGCGAAGATATTATAATATTTTATGTTAAGACTAGCAACCCGACCCAGCCTATAGCCTTCCTCGATAAATGGACTATCCAACACAAAAATAATTTTTCAATTCGAACCAGTAGAGCCTGAGATTAGCGCGTTTAACCAAACAAACTAACTTTTCAGCTTTATAATATAATATTAAGTATAGATAAGTATAGATTACAGAGAGGTAAGGTTGTTTTGTTTTGACCCGATTACAAAAAAAAAATTACTGATAGAAAACTAGAGTATTGCCGAATGTCATTGGATTCGTTTTATGGTATATTTGACTTCCACGCGACGAAGTGGCGGGTTAAAGGTAGGAAAAATGAAACAGTTTTATAGTTCAGTTCAATTTCATCAGGAAGCTTTTCAAAAGTCAAGTCGAAAGTCAAAAATTTTATTTGTGAAACATCGGTATAAAAAGGTCGAACAGGTATAAATAGTACACTATGTTCTGCTTGCATACTGATGGAAGTCTAGACTCGTTAGATATAGTTGAAGTATTCTTAGGAACTGTCCTAGAAATCTATCTTCAACTGTATCTATTTAACGAGTCTGGTTACTTATCTCTTTTGTTGACTGTACATTGAGTGTTCATTTGAAATTAAACCTCCTAACTAACATAAACAATTCAAAAGAAAGTCTTTTATATAGTTCGGATGGAAGGACCAATTATGTCAATTTTAAATGAATGTTCTTCTACTAATTCGTAGATTATATGAACGCCCTAAATTGTATCATTCAGTTTTTTAAATAGCTGGTCGCATCAGTTTCGCTTGTCCGATGTCCATACAAAACAGTCTCACCATATAAGTAATTGTTTTCTCAACCCACATTTGTTTGAGCAAGATAACGTTTCGTAATGACTTTTACATGTTTTAAAATACACTTTCACTAAGGTTTTCTGTTTCAAATACATATATGTTTAATTGGTCTTTATGTACGGACACGGTTGTAAAACATAACCTTCCTGGCAGACGAATTTCACCCACGCCAGCCAATCTCATTGGAGACTAGTCAAATACGTACAACATGTTATAATGCACTAGTGTGTGGGCAAACACCTGTTTTTTTATACTTCTATGGCAAACACTGGCTGCACTACACTGCTACTCTAAACCATTTACAGGCACTTTTGAGTTGTCAAGGAGTCAGTCAGTCAGAAAGTTGAAGTTAGTTATGCGTTCTAAACCGTAGGTTCCTATGGAGATCAACGAGCTAAGATCCATGAACGTTATTTTTTAAAATCAATAGATTATACATATTTGGGTAACATAATTATTATTCATGTTGAATCTACTGTTACAATGTGAGAACAATGTAACAAGTCCTGCACTTTAAAAGAAGTGAAGTATAGAAAAACAAACAACAAAATATATTTAAAATACACGTCATCAATCGTTTATTTTGCTATTTAAAATGACGTGTGTGTTACGTTCGACTTGGCATGCTCTACTACTACAGCTATTACTGTCGTGACTTGAATTATATAGTAAAATAATCAAGTAGTAAGCATTGACCACGGTGATTGACATTCAATTACTATTTTGCTTGCTACAACTTAATCAATGGCTTGGATGTTTTGTTGGGTTTGACTTTTCGATTAAGTACGTTTGTTATTTTGATCGTCACAACACATGTTACAAGTTTTGTTTAGGTGTCAAGATTGCATTTCCAGGGAGCAGTCACTTGTAATATTACATATTATTCAATATTCGATTTTGAGCATTGCGTCACAATACTGCCTCATTGACTGAGGAGAATTTGCCTTATTTTCGTCACTTAAGCTCCCAAAGATGGAGTGCCTGTAGAGAAGAAATTGGTACAAAGTTAAATGATTTACGAGGATATATTAGGAAACATGCAAGGTAAAATCTATACACCACCAAAAGACAGACATGTTTTAGAAAATCTTCGTTAGATATTTTCTCTAGTTTTCCCCTCTAATTAATTCAATGACGTCACAGAACTTATCGCCACTAGGGAAAGTCAACACCCACCATAGAAAGTGTTCACGTATTACCAGGAAAGCATAACAGTGGGACGTTCACACGTGATAGCTAATTGTTGCCGCAGTTCCCCGTCGGGTGAAAACACCCGGATGTCGCAATCGTTTTATCTAACTAGTACGCTGTTTTTATGCGCGCCTAGTACTTTGGAATTGTTTTTTGTTCTAGTTTTTAGTACGAAAGAAAAATAGTATACTTACAATGTTTTTCATTTACTGCAATTTTTATTTTCACTGAGCGGTAATTGTTTTAATTAGTTACGATTACGATACTCTGATTTCGGCTTCGGATACTTTCAATATCTTTTTCAAGATTATAAAATCAGACCAAAAGAAAATAAAAATAATGACGATACAACACATCACACATAGCTTTTGTAGTTTTATTATTACCTTGTATTAAACCTATTTGTCTCTGTAACTACCTTTAAAGAACTAAACATTTGTATTTGGTCTGCTACTCTTGCGTTTCTATAAGCACACGAGTCAGAAAACTTGCCAAACATTTCCAAGAACCCGCCACGATTGGAGCCCCTTCCACAATAACTAAACTACAATTTACAGTTCCACAAACATGTTCCCACTTGCCAGATCACATGGAAATATAAAACACTTGCGTAACCGGTGTGTTTCCGTAGGTAACCCGTCAGTTTTAACTGTTTACTAAAAGAAATCGCTATGTCATCCGTAGACAGTCACCAGTCGGACCGGTAAATCCTAAGGGCGTACATACGGTTATTAGGTGGCCCGTTACGTAAACATTATTGTCTCAATATGGTTGCAACAGAAAGTATCTATTGAACGTAATCAATAGGTACTGAATTCCATTGAATCGATGGTCTTAATTGCTTGATGAGACCTCTTTCAACGTGCACGAGTTGTTTGTTACATTGATTCAACGTGAATAACGTAACCTAAATTTGTCATATTTTATTGATTTTAAAAGGGTGTTAATTTAATTTCTTGCTCGTTCTTCTCCATAGATTCCTACTGGAACGAGCAACTAGCTTTAAGTTTCTGACTGACGGACTCCTTGACAATTCAAAAGGAAATGGTTTAATTGAAACAAATGCTTCAATTGACTTTGATTGATTGTTTTCATATTCGTAGATATTTTTTCTGGTCTTTTGATCCGTTTTGCTTTCGCCCACATGACGGACATAGCGTGAACGCATGATTGCAATATGAGCGATTCCATAATCTATGATTGAGTTTGAATTTACGCGTAAGTTACTATTCTTCCGCAATAGTATATAGATGGACGTGCTCACAAGGGAAACTCGGTTCTTAGCCAAATCAGAAAAAAACATTAGTAACTGTATACCTAGGGTAGTAAAGTATTCCGCGAAAGATAAGAAATATGCTCGGAAGTACTCAAAACCGCTGTTAGATATCTAACAACCATTTAAACAGCAACAACAAACAGCAACTATTTTTGTTTGTGATTTGATTTAAAAATACAAACAGCAAAATTCAAATTCAACGTAACAATCTACCAATAAATAATACCAGGGTCGGCAAACTGTATAAATGCAACCGCTTGTACCAGAGCTTCATAAATTAACAGAGTATCTTAAGTCTAGCCACCATTAGCTAAATCTAGCACAAAATGCAAGACAAAACACCACCAGGGTCGTCAAACTGTACCAAAACACCTGCCGGTACCAGGCTGCCATAAATTCACAGAGCACTTCCATACACTCTGTATATACAAGATAAAAATCTCTATGTAGCTTTTGATTCAATTGTTTCTTATCTCGATGGAGATGTAGCGGACGCGGGTTCGATGCCCAGTTGTTGTAACCGATAGAGATTGACCTGAAGGTTTTTTCTAAGCCTTTTCCTGTGTGCAGATGAACTGAATGATATTTTTTTTGTGGCTGATGTTGTGAATGAATGTTCCTGTTATGCTAAGTCCGTTAGATCTAAGTATAGGTTTGGCTTGCTATGTTTGGACATAATATGGCGGAGTGACAAGTGAATGGTTAAATTTGAATATTTTTTTAAATTTCCTAAGTATGTCGTGATGGCTTATAATTAAGACTGAAAAAGTTCCCAGCGTTGAATCTAGCAAGTACGTATACTTTCTTAACCTTTTCATCGCCACGTCAAACAAACAAAACCGTGCCCTCGGCATTGAAATTTTAGTTCATTTACTACTCTATGGAATTACGTATAGAAGTATGTCATGTAGTCGTGCCCGTGGCGTCTGTATTTTGGTTTGTCATCTATACACATGACATAATGGCAGTTAATAAATAATATTCCTCTTTCTATTTTCATTTCAGTCACGCTAAGATGGCGCGGGTCTGGCGACTCTGGGAGCTCAGTCCATAATGCTCATACTTATTAACGCAAGTTTGTGAGAATAGGGTGGATGTTTTTTACTCTTTCACGCAAAAACTAGTGATCGGATTTTGATGAAACTTTACAGTAATATAGTTTAATAACACAGGCTACACAATTTATAAAGTTTTAGATTTTGTGTAAAATAGAAAAAAAAGTAGTGAAATTCAGCATGATACTACCATTGACGAATTCACTATAGTACCCCCTGAATCATGACTCAGTTGAAGTTACCAGTTTTGAAATATCTTTAATTTCCAAGCTCTTTTATATCCAAGTACTAGCTTTCCATATAAAAAAAAATATGTTTGAATGTTTGTCCTTTATGCTTTCCTAGGTGCTTTACTATTAAGTATTCTGTGCTTTAGTGTAATTTAGCGGAGAAGTGTAACCTTCGAGGGCTTACAGCAAGACGTAAGCCCTCGAAGGTCGAAGGCAAAAAACACCGGGAATGAAGTCACGGGCAGCAGTTAGTATAAAGTTTGTGAAAATGGATCCAATGCGGTGGACTGACCAGATCAGCACCACACTTAACATAACTTCTATTTCCGAAGCGGTTCACGTTGCTGCAAGCCGAAGCAGATGGCGCAACATCGTCCATGGAAAGTTGGTTTCCTGATGGGTCTCGACATCCAGCATTGGAGAAACGACGCAAAGAGGAGGGATAATTGAGGACTTCACTTTTCTAGACTAGACGTGAATAAATGGTTTTTCTTTATTTCTTCCTTTAGATACTGTAGTCTAAGTCTGTCTAAAGAGCTCGTGGCTAAGTAAAAGCCGTACAAATCGATCGGTCACAGGTTAAGCTACGCTTGCCGCGGTCGGCCTGTGGATGGGTGACCATCGATTTCATACCGAGTTCCCTCCGTACCTCGGAAAGCACGTAAAGCCGTTGCTCCCGGCTGTCATTCGTAGACCTTTGGCAGTCGTTTTGGATAGTCAGAAGCCAGAAAGTCTGACAACCAGTCTTACTAAGATATATCTTGTTACTCAGTAACTGTGTTGTGGAGGTCCGATAGGCAGTTGCTCCCTGTAAAACACTGGTACTCAGCTGTATCCAAGAAGCTTATAGGTAAAAGTGGAGGCAAAAACACATATTACTGTCTCGTTCTTATGTATGCATTCAGAAAGAGAGCATCAGCCCACAGGTGGTTTCACTTAGGTATTTAGAGTGTTGTCTCCATTTTCACCTATAAGCTTCTTGGCTGTATCCGGTTAGTCTGAAAGCCGACCCCAATACAGTTGGGAAAAGGCTAGGCAAACGATGATACTGAAGAATACGAAGACGAAGTCGTGGGACGAAGTTAGTAAGTTTATATATAAGTCACCAACCGGCGCAGTGACACTGTACGGGTCTCAAAGTCGCGTCAACCAGAGCGAAACCGTCACGGTAATGAGACACATGACATCATAAATTTTGAAAAATATCGTCATCTTACAATGACAAGTTAAAAGTGTGATTTTACGGCTGTTGGCAGGAATCCCATTCGATTACAGACGGTTTTTAATCGATGATTTTTGATCGAATGTTTTGGTGATGAGTGTGGATATCGATGTTTATGAATGTCATTTTATTATTTAAAAAATGCAACGAAATCACTAACCGCAATAGCACGCCTCTCAGGTAACTGTAAACTATTCAACCGAATTATGTGATTTTTTTACGCACAAAAAAACACCTTCACAGTTTGTCTCAATAAAAGATCTAATAAATGTCTACCATTTTTAGGGTTCCGTAGTCAAATGGCTAAAAACGGAACCCTTATGGATTCGTCATGTCTGTCTGTCTGTCTGTCCGGCCGTATGTCACAGCCACTTTTTTCCGAAACTATAAGAACTATACTGTTGAAACTTGGTAAGTAGATGTATTCTGTGAACCGCATTAAGATTTTCACACAAAAATAGAAAAAAACTACGTGTGTCAAAACTGATATTGAGGATTCTAATTTTTTTTTTCTAAACTGAATAGTTTGAGTGAGAGACACTTCCAAAGTGGTAAAACGTGTCTCCCCCCATGTAACTTCTAAAATAAGAGAATGATAAAACTAAAAAAAATATATGATGTACATTACCATGTAAACTTTTGTTTACATGGTAATGTACATCATGTTAATAATGGTAATGTTTGAACGAGATCTAGTAAGTAGTTTTTTTTTTAAAACGTCATAAATCGTAAACCGCTATTTAACTTACATTATGAAAATCAAAAGCTTTTATATTATGTTACTTGCTGCTACGGAACCCTGCTTCATGGGCGAGTCCGACTCGCACTTGGCCGGTTTTTACAATTCAATCTACACAAATATTATAAATTTAAAGAGTTCATTTGTTTTTTGTTTCAACTCGCTTATCTCGGAAACTACCAGTCCAATTTAAAAAAAAATATTTCGCTAGTAGTAAGCTGCATTATCTTTGATCCGTAACAAAATTTACACGAATGTATAGGTGATCGCCGGCGCTTATAAAATATAATTATGTATCTTACTTTGTGATGTATGTTGTAACTAGTAATCTAATGACCTAGTAAAAACACAAAATACTAGACACGAAGTACCTACAAACAAAGAGTTCATCGCCTTTCTTTACCAAATTCCTACAAAAATGAAACGCGAACACGCTATCTGAAAAACTGGTATTGTAACTGAATTAATTATAGCCGTGCCTGTAAATAATTAAATCAGTTATATCGGTAATTGTTACTTAACATAACTGTTTTCAAGACAACATATTAACTACTTTAGTATACCTATTAAGTAATTATTATGTACTAGTCTATTCCCGCGACTTTGTCCGCGTGACTATCGGTTTTACTGATGCAGACGAAGTCGCTGATTATAAAGTAGCCTATATCCTTTCCTGGGGTTCAAGCTTAGTATGTACAGTCAACGGCAAAAGTAGATGATCAAAATCAGAAATTCAATACTAATGAACGGAGTTCGCGTCAGAACTGTGTGGCGTCGAAGTGATTCAAAAGTATGTGTGTGACAATCACATACTTTTAATAAATAAACTAGACATAAATTATATAAATTAGTGTTAGTAAATTAGTACCTATTGAATTTCTGATTTTGATCATCTACTTTTGCTGTTGACTGTACCAAATTTCACCAACATCGGTTCAGTAATTTTAGCCTTAAGGCGTAGAGGCGTAACAGACAAACAAATTCACTTTCGCATTATTAATAATATAAGGTACGGACGGTAGGTAGCAAATACATGACAGAGGTAGGCAAAATTACAAGTCCAGGTACCAGGCAATCATAAATTGTAAAGAAATTAACCGATCACTCTATAGGTAGGTACCTACGTTCGTAACACTTCATGTGTTAGCCCATTAATCAATTTTAGACTGTAATAGGTTTAGATTAAGATTTAAATTGCTTGTGTAACTATCGTTCTAATGTGGGCGAAAATGTACTGAGATTTCTAATAGCGTAACTAAAATACGGCAATGTAAATTGTTCAGCTCTACAACTTGGTTAAATGTTTTGATGGCCCTTGAGAGTACCTATTTATGATTGTGTTTCGTATATCAAGTGTAAATGCAGCAGCATATAAAGTTGGTGATGTAGTTATGAACTGAAGGAAATAGATGTGTAGATAATAGTGCGATATGAACTCCTCAATTTCCTGATTTCCAAATCGTGGAAACCGTTTTTTAGGGTTCTTTAGAACATGTTAAAATAAACAAAAAATCCTTTTATTATTTGAAAGTCAAAATCGAAGTCCTAGTATTTATTTCAATAAGACCCAATCACTGGTGCCACTTTTATACTTCCTCTAACGTCCTATAATATTGTGATTCATGATGGTCTTAAAAGTCGGTGAATTAAGTACTGTTATTAATTATCATTAACATTCATGACAATAGTACTTATACTGTAGGTTCTATTTAATCACTGTTATCACTACATACTATAGTAGGTACCTATTAGCTCCCCTCCCTCCTCAGGAGCATAATGAAGAAGTTACATCTTATTAACTGTCCCATCAAGTACTAAGTATCGTCCAATTAGGTGCTCAGTGTCTGGTGAGGTGTACACACGGCTACACTTCAAGCTCTATATTTCCAGTATAAGCTGACCTCGCATTGTACGAAAATACTATACAATGCGAGATCAGCATTAACTGGAAATGTATATCTTGATGTGTAGCCGTGTGTACATGTCTTATCCTATCTTACTACAATTTTAAAACGCAAAAATTTGTCACTGTTTGTTACAGTCTAACGTTTAAACGGCTGAACGAAATTAGATGAAATTTGGCACACATACAGATATTGATCTAGCTCCGTAGAATAGTTTAGGGATTTGTCTTAATTCAGAAGTTTAATATTTGGGCAAGCCCGTACCGACGGTTTCTACGCGATTATACGCAAAAAAACCGCGTCGCTACTGAGAAGAGTGAGGGACAGTTAAAACAGAATCCTCAAATCTGTAGCTGAGAGTTTCGGCTCTTCGATTATAAAGCAGTTTGTGCGGAGGCTGATTGTTAGTAACACTAAGTGATAACTGTGGCCGCCCGTGGCATCTCTGCAAGGCCCTGTCAGAATACCAGCGCTGCGACATTTCATGTCGTAGCATTGTGCTGAGACAGGAGCCTTTTTGGTCTCGTACAGGTTTCATAAGGCTTTTCTTTTTATGTTTTATTGTTTTATATAACCCTTTTTTATGTTGTGTTTACCTGTACGAGGTTACAAATAAACAATTTTTCTTTCTTTCTTTCTTTCTTTCATAAGATTTACACTGTAGATTTTTGTGTCCGAAATAAAGCGTTATTATTATTATCATTAATAAAACTGTAGTACGGAACTCTCTGCTAAGGTCCGGGCGTACTTGCCAAATATTAATGTCTATTTACAAGGAGATGTGCTTAGTGATTATTTAGGTTAAAATATTCATACAATTATTAACTTACTGTTCGAAGGATTCTGTTTAGTATTATAACTGTTGTGTTATGTATTACGTACCTGAAACAGAGAATAATAATTAAATATTGTTTTTATTCGTTTATTATTTTGTGGCTGGTTTATATATAAATGTCGCAGTAAGCGATAATTTAACGATAAGAGGATTCAATTTGATTATTGTAGTACAGAAGAAATGGTAAACGCCGTGACGTCAGCTATCAGGGCCTTAAGTCTGCTATTACAATAGTGTCAGAATGGTCCATCATTGATTTCATAATTGTTGATTTTGACAAGTTTGGTAATCTACTAATAATGGCGTCATTATGACTTTCCAATGGTCAACCACTGACACGCCATTAAAAGAAATTATATAGAATGGTAATCTCGTACAAATATGACAACTGAATGACTGACTTTAGGCGGTAATCTGCTAAAATTGTGACAGTTCCTTTGGTCAGTGACCTACCATTAGAACGTCATTGTGCAGTCATTGCTTTTAATTCGACCGACCAATGATCGACCATTATGGATTTAGCAGATTACGAATTTTTAGCAAAATGACAATGGGATCGTGTTGGAATGACAAAATTATAAAAATAGCAGACTTGGCCCCCAGTTGCAATGGCGGAACGTGGACAGAGTCGTGTTGGAGAATGGGGACCGTGCCAAGCTCACTTTTGCTCGAGACACCAAGCAGGACACTCATCTAGTACGAAACTGTTGGTTTACCAATTTGAATTGTATTGTCCGATCACATTTTATTAAGTTACTTATTACTGCATTGAATATTGTTATTCTACAATGAACCCGATACCACCGAACCCAAACGATGACGGCGCTACCGCTCAGCTATAGCTGACGCCGTCATAGTAGGATATTAATAGAGGTATTAGATATTGTTAATATAACAGATAGGTATGGTTAATAGAGATAGAAACAATCATTCAACGCGTATAACCCACGGACAAATCTTAGCCTAACCAAACATCTAGCAAAACAAAATGTTCCTTAAAGAATGAAACAAAAAGGTTTCAGAAACATGTGCTCGACCAATGTTGCAAAACATTAGGCTGCTCTCTCGAAAAAAGCTTGTAAAAAGCATGCAGATGAAGCAAATTTTCGTCGGCATTTACATAGAAATTACATCTGAAAAAAATTGTTAATAATCTACATGATATGATACGTAATTTGGTTTAGCCACAATTTTTCTATCGGTATCACAAAATAAGAAAAAAAATGTCAAATCACCTCCAAATCATTGAGATGAAACCATTTTACTTCTTAATTTCTTATCAAAAGAGTATAAAAAAAAACTACTGCTTTGCAATACAAAGGAAAATGATTTGATTTTGTTACTTTTTACAAATATGTATTATTTTTATTACAATAAATTAAAAATGCGTCCGATTAAAGACTGCGTCTACATCACCCCCGAACTCGTCCACAAATTCAGTACGGGCCAAATGCTCAAGGTTATTGGCATATATACAAGCCTTAATCGAACCCCGTAGTTCACAGTACCTACTTAATACATCATGTATGAGTTCTTGATAAGCTACCTCACATAATCAACATTCCATATACCTAATTAAGTATCATGAAGCAATACAAACTCCATGACATCTAAGCTTTGCATTCAGTTATTATGAAACACAGTTGAACGTTCTAATAGAAAGCAACTGTCGCCATTCTATGCTAATTGCTAATTGTAGACTTGTCAGCTTACTTATTAGTCGTTTATTAGTCTTGTTGCCACCTGAATGTTATTTCTATGGGGATTATTTACGTAATTTGTAACTTTTGTTTAGGTACTGTTTTTGTAACTGGCTGAATAAGATGAAGTTAGATGCAGGTGAACTGTCAATCCCCCGTTGTGGGATATCAGCAGTGTTATTCTATTACAATCTCCCTCGGTGGACACCTAGGTGGAGTAAGCTGTCATCCGATTGTAGTGCTTCGTAAATCCCTAGCATCGGGACAGATGACAGCTCATTTCACCTAGGTGTTCACCGAGAGAGATTGTAACAGATTCGACATGCAGGTCACCTATCTCATCTACCTAGTCTTTATCCCAGCTATATTGGGGTCGGCTTCCAGACTAATCGGATGCAGCTGAACACCAGTGTTTAAGGGTGTTACTACACCAATCGATCGATCGATGCACTCGGTCGACATCGAACGACGTTGATCGATTGGTGTGGTAGCTTTGGCTGATCGACGGATACCGTTCGACTAACTAATCGATCGATTGCCAGTCGATGGCGTCGGTCGACGTTGATCGATTAACTCCAGCTATAATCCATTACTAATAATAATCAAGCAGCTCGATCGACGTCGACTAATCCATTCTACCATCGATCGATGCCGTTGATCGACGATCGATCGATTGGTCTGGTAGAAACTGTCGATCAACGGCGACTAATCCATTCTACCATCGATCGATGTCGTTGATCGACGATCGATCGATTGGTCTGGTAACACCCTTACAAAGAGCGACTGTCTGTCTGACCTCCATAACCCGGTCACTGGGTAACACGATACCCTTTAGTAAGACTGGTTGTAACACCATATGAAGTGGATGGTCACCCATCCACATACCGACTGCGGCAAGCGTAACTTAATCGATGATATATATATATATTTGACTCTTTTTATACACTGCTCAGGCTCACATACTGATTCATTGTTTGTTAAAATATAAGGAGTGGTCGTCTACTGTTTCAACATTTGTAATAATACCTATGTGAACACTGTGTATCTATGTACATATAACTTAGTCTGTCATTCCTTAATCTGTGATTATACACTGCTCAGGCTCACATACTGATTCATTGTTTGTTAAAATATAAGGAGTGGTCGTCTACTGTTTCAACATTTGTAATAATACCTATGTGAACACTGTGTATCTATGTACATATAACTTAGTCTGTCATTCCTTAATCTGTGATACTTTGTACACACTTTCAAATGCCTAGTGTTTTTATGCAAGGTACATCGTATTCACGTATAATTATATAATTCCTGTAAATGCAAATATTGTTAACATCGTTTTTAAAAGAGTAAGTATGGAGTTTCTTGCCCATTCTTCTCCATACAAAACTACCTTTTGGAATGGGCACCTAGAATCGATTTTTTTTTCTCATTTGACGTTCAAAAGTGCCTTATAATGGTCTAATTGAAATAAATGATTTGACTTTGACTTTGACTTTGACTTTGATACGGCATTTACTTAGCCTTGAGCCCCGTACGATTTTAACAATATTAATCAACTTATAAAGTAGCTTTTGCCCGCGACTTCGCCCGCGTGAATGTCGGTTATCGCGGATGGTGACAAAGTCACGGATTAAAAAGGAGCCTATGTCCTTCCCCAGGGTTTAAGCTATCTTCATACCAAATTACATGAAAATCTGTTCACCCGTTTTATCGTGAAAGCGTAACAGACAGAGTTACTTTCGCATTTATAATATTAAAGTATGGAGTATGGATAAAGTGTGAAGTATGGATACATCATCATCATCTGCCTAGTCTTTTCCCAACTACTTATATTGGGGTCGGCTTCCAGTCTAACCGGCGACTGCCTATCAGACCTCCATAACCCAGTTACTGGGTAACACGATATCCCTTGGTAAGATTGGTTGTCAGACTTTCTGGCTTCTGACTACCCATAACGACTGCCAAAGATCTACAAATGACAGCCGGGATCAACGGCTTTACGTGCTTTCCGAGGCACGGAGGAAACTCAGATGAAAGGGATGGTCACCCATTCACAGACCGACCGCGGCTAGCGTAGCTTAACCTTTGATCGATCGATCTGTAAGGCTTTAACTTAGCCACGAGCTTCTCTTACACATTTATGTATACATACTAAAAATCTGGATACATAAATATATATAGGGTGACTGGTAATTAGTGTACGATACTTAAACACGTGATTGTGTTCATGATAACAAACAACTTTCCCGAAGAAAAAATGTTTCTTGTACTGGTTCACTTTTATCACAATAACATAACAGTCGTATGAAATGCACGCGCGCGCACGCCTGTGACCTAAAGTGAACCAGTTCAAAAATCATTTTTTTCTTCGGGAAAGTTGTTTGTTATCAGGAACACAATCACGTGTTTAAGTATCGTACACTAATTACCAGTCACCCTATATAGTATGGATGAATTATCTTGGACAACATCACTGAGATCGATGAGGGAACATCGTGAGGTATCATGGATTAATAATTAACTATCATCCCGCCCTGGCTTTGCAATGTTGATCAAACTGTACGTATAAACATTCCTCTTGATTCACTCTATTTATTGCCGAAAACTGCTTTAAAATCCGTTACGTAGTTTAAACGATCTAAACGTATAGACAGCGGGGGCGACTTTGTTTTATCTAATCCAAGCCAATATTATAAAGAGGAAAGATTTGCTTGTTTGTTGTCACGATTTAACAGACAGACAGACGGACAACAAAGTGATCCTATAAGGGTTACGTTTTTTCCTTTTGAGGTACGGAACCCAAATAAGTGTTCCTTTTTTTCCTTTTGAGGTACGGAACCCAAAAAATTAGGGATCCTTGAGAAAATAAACGCGGCCGAAATCGCGGGCAAGAGCTCTATGTAAAGATATCATTTTGAAATCGCCAATCCGCCTTAAGCTAGCGTGGTGATCAATGCTAGTGCCTTCTCTGTAAGAGAAGAGACCTTGCCCTGGGGTGTGATTCTGTAAGACATCATTCTAAACTTCGAATCTGAATCCGCTGTGAGTTTCTTGATTGGCATTCTAAAAACTCGGTTGATAATTTGAATTTACACTAGCTCCACCCTTGCGACCGTGTCAGCGAGTTGAACTAAATTGACAGGGAGATTTTGACAGATTAAGTATGAGATGACGTAAGAAGTGGCATTTTGTAAGGTAATTTCCCCGTCACTTCGACGCTCACTTCGCATTCGAACCCGATTCAAAGTGTCAAATATATCAAGGTCATTTTGAACCTTATGCGAAGTGAGAGTGAATAGCGATGTGAGATGCGAGTTGTTGTTTGAAATTTACAGAATCGACCTACTACTGTGGCTATTATTATTATTGAGCTCTTCTTCTTCTTTTTCGTATCGCTGGCACGACAGTCTTAAATTTGTTTGGCCCAGAACTTAGCCACCTCCGCTGCGAAAAAGGACATGACAGGAGGTGGGGCATGGTTTGCAACTCGGCGTCACATGCACACCCTGCTGCTGCTCTGTCGAGGTAGCCCCATTTTACAACGTTAGCATTTTACAATGTTTATAACGTTAGCGTTACCTTCCTACTTGGGTTCTTAGGCGGTTCAGGGACTTCCAGATGGGTTACGGAAGGTTAGACCCTGCGGGTAGATGCTCACTTGGTGATAATACTGGGTGGGTTGGGGAAAAGTGTCTTGCCACAGTTTGCATTATAATTGAGCTCTGCTGGCCACACACGCACACCTATAAACGTACAGACCTTTAGAAAAAGAAAGGTTCACGACCTCTCAATCCACAGACACACAAATCTTCCAGTTCCGGGTTTAAAAACACATATAACCATGAAAACAAACCACGTAATAACGTCTAAAACCAATCGCAGAACACAGAAACAGGTTTGCTATACAAAACACCATGTAAGTGGCATGACACGTAAATCGCTGTAACTAATTCAAGGCTGCGTGAGCGCAGGCACGCGATTAGACGCACCACATGGGTTTGTGAGCTTTGTATGTGCATGGGTGGTGGGCTTTAAGTTTTAAAGTCTGAAAGGTAAAGACGGAATTTTCATTAGAAAGAAAAATAGTTGAGCTTTAGTTACGGTAGTGTAGGACGCCCTGCGGTACGATCATGGTATGATGGACCGACGATTTGCGAAGAAAGTGCAGACTTTCTGGCTACCCATAACGAGTACCAAAGATCTACGAGTGACAGCCGGGACCAACGGCTTTACGTTCTTTAAGAAAAGTGCAGACTTCCTGGCTACTCATAACGACTACCAAAGATCTACGAGTGACAGCCGGGACCAACGGCTTTACGTTCTTTAAGAAAAGTGCAGACTTCCTGGCTACTCATAACGACTACCAAAGATCTACGAGTGACAGCCGGGACCAACGGCTTTACGTTCTTTAAGAAAAGTGCAGACTTTCTGGCTACCCATAACGACTACCAAAGATCTGCGAGTGACAGCCGGGACCAACGGCTTTACGTGCTTTCCGAGACATGACGAGAATGGTCACCCATCCACGGACTGACCGCGGCAAGCGATCGATACCTACGGCTTTTACTTAGCCACGAGCTCCTCCTACTGATCATATTGCCAAAACATTGCTGTCCGTTAAACTTATTTGAAGCTATGTTTATCTCTTTCTCTCCAATGAAACAAGAAAGAGACAGATGTTAATAAGAGCTGTCAATTTAAATTGTTATTGTTATGTTAGTATGTTATATGTGGGGACATTTTCACACATGGCCATCTGATCCCAAACTAGGGAGACCCTGTACTATGGGTGTCAGACAGCTGATATACATACACAAATACATTTAACATACATATATAGATAAACAACACCCAGACGTAAGGCAAACAGAAGTGCTCATCACACAAATATTTACCTTGGGCGGCAATCGAACCCGCAACACGCTGCGCAGCAGTCGATCGCTCAGCCACTGCGCCAACCGTGTCGTCGTTTCAGAGTTGTCATTTCAGAACGTATTAATTGAAAAACACGGCGAAGTTCAAGGGGGAAAAAAAAATTGCCATCTTTAACTTAGTTCTTATTTGTCGCCGTCCTTTTCTTCAGCTGGTTGGTAGTAAGAGATGGCAATTTTCTTATTTTAGTTTAGTTTGTGAACGACGAAATCGGCACTATTACTTAGAAAACATAGCCCTTTTAGGAGGGTAATAACATACCACCCAAGCTCCAAACCATCGCTATGACAGGGTCACGAAGCCAAAGTATTAAATCATCATATTATAAAGCCTAGTCACAAGCAACGAGGACAAAATCCGGGGGGTCGCCATTGTACCTGAATGTTGGACTGCACAATGATGTGTTCTAGCCTGTGTAATGAACTACACAGTTAACTGGAAGTTTCTATGGAATATCTCCATTATAAAAGCCAGTTTTGATTTTCTGACAATGCATTTCCTCTTGATAGTTTTGAGGGAGCCTAGTTCTTTGATAATGGAGGACTTGAAAAAGGAACGGAGATAGTTTTAGCGGGTAGATTTTTTTTTATGACAATAATAAAAGTGTTTATTTCTCACCACAAGCCAAAAAATACAAGCCTTACAATTTCTGATTGTGGATTGCTGGTACCTGTGGCAGGTAGAAACACCTGTAACACAGGTCACCAGATTAAGAATCTTAAGAATCTTTCACTAAAAGAGGTTTTAAGAGGAGTAGCTGAGAAAACTAATTGGTTATGGCGATTGGTTTCCTGAGAATAGTTGGCAATAGCGTGTTGTTTAATGGCGGTTTTTTTCTTTGTCATCATTTCCCTCTACGAATTTAATCCTGTATCGTAGTTGCATTTACAAACTTACATACACAAGCAATCAGACCCAGAACCAAGTGAAGGCCATACAAATATTTGTTCTGTTTTGGAATTGAACCCAATTCTACAATAACTGAGACTAATTCTGCCAAAAGGTCACAAAGGCCATCCTACAACCTGTCAATAATTATAATAATAATAGTAGTTTATTGATACAAGTCCTTACAATATGCTTAATATCTAGCTATGGTTCTCAATGATTAAAGGCGTTCAAGAAATGAAACCCTGTCTCCTAAACTAGGAATACCTGTGACTTAGGAGTCAGTGTTCTACTGCTACTTGGAACACTATTAAATTTACCGTTATAAATTAAGAGCCTGGTAGGCTGATATTATAGACCAGATTAATAAGGACATTGTAGTTATAAAAGAGAAAACAAATAAAAGTTGAAATTAATAAAAAGTAAAATGATTGAGAGGTTGTTTCGGTGTGTGTGACTGAAACTGTGTGTTTTGTGTTGTGTGAGAAAGTATGTGTGACTGGGAAATGTGTGTGTTTTGTGTTGTGTGAGTGAGATATGTGGAGCCTGCAATGTGGTGGTGACGAGTGTGAGTCTGTGTTTGAGTTAGCACGAGCTGGTATCTTCTGTTTGTAAAGTGGAAAATTATATAAATTAATAATAATTCGATATGTGTGACATTACTATACAACAATAACAGTTAAATGTACAGACGCAAACACATCAATCCATCCCAAACTGTAAAATTATTCGAATATTCCCGATCGGTAACACAGTTGACGATCGAAAAAAAAAAAGTTTCGGTCGTTCACAGTGTTGAGAAACGGGACCATTTTTCAATTATTCCAATTCTTCCCGTTCAGTAACACCCCTGTCGCTCACACTGTTGACAATCGGGGAAAAAAAGTTTATTTCGTTCACAGTGTTGACGATCGGACAAACCGGGCCGGCCGCCGGTCGGGAAACTTTATTTTACCCTATCGGCAAAAGTGTGAACGACAGGGGTGTTACTGAAAGGGAATAATTGAAATAATCGAAAAACGGTCCCGTTCGTCAACACTGTGAACGATCGGAACTTTTTTTCCCGATCGTCAACGTGTTGACGACGGGGTGTTACCGATCGGGAATATTCGAAATTATCCCAATTGAAAATGAACCTTATTCTTTTGTAAAAAAGTTGAAAAAGTATCAAAGACAGATTGGGGTAGCTTGATGTGGCCGGCCTTTGCACATCCAAAACTTATGTCATCATCATCATCGTGATCATCATCATCTCAACGTCATTTGTCATTACATAGAAAAATGTGGGGAAGTTATAAAAAAATAATATGTGGGGACATTTTTCACACACGGCCATCTGACCCCAAACTAGGGAGACCCTGTACTATGAGTACAGGGTATATAGACAGCTGATATACATACACAAATACATTTTTTTTTTGACGATACTTTGACGAAGGTTGGTTCGTTTTAGCAGAACTACAGTAAGCCGAGAGAAGATATGCTAAAACTTAGTTCTATTTCTCACTTTAAGAATAAACAAAGTCTTGAACTTGAAACAATTACGAGTAAACCTGGGAATTAAAATTACGATAACATTATAGTTTACCACGCCCTAGTAAGCCCTATGCTGTTCAGTAAGTGGTTTCTATTAACGCAAACGTACGCGTAACCCGGTATTTAGTTAGTTTCCACCATTGCGTAAGTCTAGGTATAATCAAATAATAAAGTCCCATCGAAATGGAACCCGTTTAGTGTCTGTGCCCGATGTGAGATTGGGACGGTGAGGTTGGAAAACTAGTATGCTCAAGTCGATGTGGCACTTAGTTTTTGCTTATTTTGTTCAAAACGTTCAAGTGGCATGAACTTTGAAGTTGGAGAATATAGTTCTTATGCAATTTAATTTTTTTCTTTAATGCGTTCCAAAATGTACTCTATACATGAAAATGTATAGAGTACATTTTGGAAACTACTACTAACTACTAGTGAAAACTAGTTGGTGGGTAAAGATAGTGAAGTCATAATTTTTTCATCCCACCATCTCGGAAAGAGTATTTTTAATCTTCAATATCTGAGTGGAAAAGCCGTTTTTATTCTCTAGAGGATAAAGTAAATTTATCATCAATATCTGAGTGGAAAAGCCGTTTTTATTCTCTAGAGGATAAAGTAAATTGAATTTAGAACATCGTGTGCACTAAGTTTGTGAATTAAAAAAAAACATTAAACCTATTTACTGCTACCTCTATGGTGCCGAATATATCATACAACTTTTTTTTAATTTGTTAAAAACTCAGACTTTGTAAACGTTTTTTTTTTGCATTTAGTCATTTCCTCGCTGAGGTGGAATGAAAAGTTACGTGTTGCACTCGAGTGCAAAGATTTTTCACCTCGTGCTCTTTTGATTCCCTCGCTAACGCTCAGGATTCTAATTTTGAATCACTCGCTGCGCTCGTGATTCAATTTTAGAATCCTTCGCTTGCTCGGTCATCAAAATTGAACACGCGGTTAAAAAGCAACTTCGCACTATTGTATAACAAATAACTATTTTAAGGGCACAGCATATAATGTAGGAGAAAGGAGGAAGAGCACTAAGTGTTTGAAATTAATTATTTTTTATTATTATTTATCTATTTATTTATTTATACTTCACGCACAAAGGTACAGACAGCGTCATCAACTGCTAACCCCCTATCCGAAGAATTTTCAATGCGTGGGGGGTAAGCAGTTGATGACGTTGTCTGTACAAAGGCGTACTTAATGCCTTAAGCATTTTCTACCAGGCAACAAGAGTGGTGAAGAGATAACATGGCTGGTGCATAGTTGGGTGGTGGTTCTAATACTTAAATCATTTGAAATGAACATAGATTTACTTATATATACGACTAGATAGAGTGTGTATAGGGGAAATGCTGGTTTGAATAAAATAATTATAATTAGGTTTATTAAATTATAAGTTGGTGTTTGTTCTAAATAAAATCTAACGGCAAAAACACAGAATAACGAAGTTGTAAGTTCATTTTTCGCCAATAGGCGACGGTTATTCTTAGGAAAATTCACTCCTGTATACTGTAAGCGAATACTTTCCGAACTTCCTCGCGACAACGAACTACCTCATCCACAAAATTTCTCACATCAATTCGTCCCACTTCTTCGCGAGTTTCGAGTAACGGTTCCTTCGGTTAACTAACTCGGTGTGATAACAAAGTGGGCTACTATGGTAGGCCGCAGTAAATTCACAATGAGTGCAGGCATATTTGTACTGCCGTCGGGTTCTTTATGGGAATGCCGTGCCTTTAACACGGGTTGAAGAAAGTTTTGCTAGCAGAAAGCTGTTGTTCTGAAAAGCCTGCTGATTGGTGCAATGTGCAACGGCTTTTCTTGTGTTTATCATTCATTTGTATAATGGTTTTATTACTTGGGTTTAGTTTTGCGAAAACCCACGTCAAAATTCCATATACAGAATGAAATTGAATTCATTAGCAAAATTTTAAGGAGTGACTCAGACTACGAACCTGGGGGCCTAGTCTGCTATTTTAATAATTTCGTCATTCCAGCACGATCCCATTGTCATTTTGCTAAAAGTTCGTAATCTGCTAAATTCATAATGGTCGATCAGGGGTCGGTCAATGGTCTCGTAATAGAATTGTGTTATAATGACATTGTCGTATTGCCATTATTATGAAACCCGTTAGTAGAAATGATTTTCGAAAAACTACTACTAAATATGAACATTTATTTATACCAGATTGCATTTATATATATTTTTACATATTATTTATAAGTGTTATAATCAATCTGAAGTAGTATAAGAAGTTCGTAAACTAAGTCAGTCATTCATTTGTCATTATGTACGAGATTACCATTCTATATCATTTCTTTCAATGGAGTGTCAGTGGTTGACCATTTGAAAGTCATAATGAGGCCATTATATTAGTAGATTACCAAACTAGTCAAAATCAACAATTATGACATCAATGATTGACCATTCTGACACTATTGTAATAGCAGACTTGAGGCCCTGAACAACTTTCATTATGGAGCCAACACAAACAGCGCGAAAAAAAACAGCTGTTCCATACAGAAGTGCAATAGGTACTCGGCCAAAATGTATGGAACAGCTGTTTTTTTTCGCGCTGTTTGTGTTGACTCCATAATGAAAGTTGTTCAAGTTCGTTGTCTGAGTCACTTCTTAAAAATTTGCTAATTAATTCAATTTCACCCTGTATTTTGTAACGGTTGAAAATGGTTTTTAAGCCTATGTATGAGACGTACAGTCACCTAAAGAGATAAGCAACCAAGTCGTCGCGAATCATCATCAGCCGGAAGACGTCCACTGTTGAACAAAGGCTTCCCCCATAGAACGCTACAACGAGCGGAACCCTGTCGCTTGCATCCATCGCAAATAGTTGAAGTTTACTTAGATTATGAACTATTAATGATTATGAAATTTATTTTCTTTTATTTTTATTTTAACCCCCGACACAAAAACTACGGGTGTTATAAGTTTGGCGTGTCTGTGTGTGTATGTGTGTGTGTGTGTGTGTGTGTGTGTGTGTGTGTGTCTGACGGATGAACCGATTTTGATTTTGTTTTTTTTTATTTTATTATAAAACATCCATCTGTTTCTAAGTAAAATTCAACTAGTTATATCCGACTTGTGGTTCCTTATCTCTTTAGGTGGCTGTATATTGAATTGGTATTATTGCTGGATAGTAAATATAAGTAACACATTAGGCATATTGAATTACATTAACGTAATCAATCTACACTAATACATATATTATAAAGAGGCAAAGTTTGTAAGTTTGGATGTTAGAGTTTATCTCCGAAACTGCTCCATCCGATTCTACACTAATACCGAGTGTCATAGTTTATTAGGATATGGTTTTTTGGTACAATTGTTTTCCAAAAAAAAAGAAAAATAAGTAAATATTGTGGCTGACTTAATTATTGCTTTTGGAATTATTGGCTGACTTAATGATGTTTTTGAAAGCTTTGCGCTACACCAAATCAACGGAGAACTAATCAAAACCCATAATTCGTCGTGCACTTTACAATTTTCGTAAACCTTTAGAAAAAATGACAAAGTATAGCAACAGTATAGCCCGAATCTACAATTACAAATCATTTAATCTTTCGCAAACGTGACAAAACCCTTCGCTTGACCTACGGACCTGTTGTGCCATCGGACTTAACCTGTAACTGTCTGTAATTGTTGCACATCGTCGTGCTATGTACGGTTGTTGGTCCAAAAGACCAGTTTGCGAAAGTACTGTGCAGATATTATTTATTGCGTTTAGTTTTTCCAAAACAAACCAATACACATCAACAGTTATCTCATTGTTCGAAATGATTTTAATCATCCATACTTTAATACTATAAATGTGAAAGTAACTCTGTCTGTTACGCTTTCACGACGAAACGGCTCAACCGATTTTGATGAAATTTGGTATGAAAATAGCTTTAACCCTGGGGAACGACATAGGCTGCTTTTTAATCGAGGACTTTGTCTGTATCACGCGGACGAAGTCGCGGGCAAAAGCCAGTTTTAAATATGTAACGACGATTAATTTGACGAGATTTCACAAAACTTCTTCCAGGAAATACGTGTTTTTGAAAAAGTCTTACAAGTTTTTGGTAATAATGTTTCAGCCGTTAGCCGTTTCAGATTTACTCAGAAACGGCTCCAACGATTTTCATGAAATTTAGCATGCAGGTGGTTTCTGGGGCGATAAATCAACCTAGCTAGGTTTCATTTAAAAAAAACACGATTTACCAAGAAAAAAATACTGGTCGCCCAGGTACTAGTCTATAATTTTATCAAAATAATTAGCGATCCGTAGAAAAATGCACGCATCCGATGTCGCTGGCAGAATCTAGTACAGTTTGTTATAAAACAGCAACAACAAAAAAAGATACAATTGCCAATACTTAAAAACCGGAAAGATCCTCCTAATAACAATAATAACATAAATAAGTACTCCTATCTCCGGGATTTCCCAGACAATAAGTGGGCAGAAATGTCTGTAAACCAGCCTAGGTTATTACTCTGTAAACCGCATAGGGTACCTAGACTTACGACCTTACGGAACGGGTGTACCGATACGTATTATGTTTTTTTTTTATATTGTTATTTTCCGAGATCCCACAGACGCGAATCTACATCATTTTGGCATGGTTAAAATTTTTAGAATAGACTAGCTTTTGCCCGCGGCTTCGCCCGCGTAAAAAGAACGATTATCCCAAGGGAACACACTACCGGGATAAAAAGTATCCTATGTGTTAATCCAGGAAATGGTCTACCTTTGTGCCAGTTTTCATGCAAATCTGTTCAACGGTTTACGCATGATTGAGTAACAAACATCCAAACATCTTCACAAACTTTCACATTTATAATATTAGTAGGATAGAGGAATATAACATTAAAAAGCGACGCGTAGGTACATGGTAGCTTCAATGCTAGACCCCTTTTCAGAAGCCCTTATCGATTACGTTCAAATATGACGGCTGGTTTATATACGATGCCATGGTAACATGACGTAAGTAAAGTGACTCTGGATTCTTGCACCATTAGTGAACGAAAGACAAAAATATAAAGAACGGAAAATATGTTCAGTGTTTGTTTCTGCTGCATGTATTAATAGAGCTATTACATTGTAAATCTGTAATTGACAGTAAAACTAGTCTATATATTAAATTATTAACTGAAATTGTTCAAGAGCTTTGGATTTTGTAGGATTCTAATCACTTTAAATAAACAATAAAAGAAATACAATTTCTTTTCTAAATATAGCCTTGCTGAGAAACATAATATCAGTTGAGCTAAACTGCCTATTGTAGGTGTCAACTAATCGATACAGTAACATATACAGATTTCTGGCGACTGTACTATCTGACTATACTTACTAAACTTTTCAACTAAGTACGTGTAAACGAAGGTTGTTAAAACAGCACATTAATGTACGTATTAACTGTGTTCAAGCGTCCGTGTCGACGACGACCTCTAGCCACGATTTCACTTGGCCAAGTGGGATCGTAATCTTAACTAATTAATGCTATGTTCAATCTAATTCTGAAACGTGAGGTTAGTGTAGGTAGAAGAATGGATGAAGATTGTCTTACGTTGGTACCTTTTTGTAAAGGTGCCTTTTTAAGAGCGGCCAACCAGTCAAAACTCCCATACAAACAGTCGTATGTGAATACGGTGTTATAAAAATGTTCCTCCAGATATTTCAAACACACAGGTATCTTGTGGTTTATATCAAGGTTAGTATGTAGTAAAAATAAACTTTTTTGACAAATTAATATAGTGAAGACGTCTGAAAAACTGTTTTTTTTTGCACAAATTTTATCTGAACTTTGGCCGTCCATAATGTAGGTACTGTAGAGACTTGCCCAGCAGAAAGGCTTTATATGTAATGAAGCCATAACTATTTAGTCTATGGTTAGAACCTTCTGGAAATATATTTGAATAATGTAGAAGGATAGTTTTTATACTATGACATGTGATGTCAGAGTTGGTCCCAGCTAAGCTCTGAGCTGCGGGCTACCTAAAGTTTTCCTCTCGCTAATCTGATTAATATAATCTTCTACAAGTCGATAATATCTTTCATTGAACGTAACTTAGATTCACGATAGTTCGTACACGGTACAAGTGTAGCCCAAGTGTTACAGTACTCATACATTGAAAAGTAAAGAAATCATCGTCATAGAAATCTTGCACATTTGTACAAGTAATATACACGCTAAATTACATTTCTCTTTTACAAAAAGCATGTAAGGCTTTTTCTAAAACACGTATTTCCTGGAACAAGCTTTGTGAAATCTCCGCGTGCCAATAGGGGATAATACTGCAATGTTCTGGCACCAGAGTGCAGCATTAGCGTAAACAGTAAACAGTTTTTTGACGAGTCGTTCAAAGCGTGAAATTCTGCCTTGGAGTTCAAAATTGGGAAGTATATTATTTATACAATAATGCATCAGTGCTGTGTATTTCAATGTAGGAATGAAGGGAATCATTCATTTCCAAAAGAAGAAAAAAACTATGGGAAGCAGCTAAAAAGCATTTTAAAATATGTTCAGGTTAAGTATTCAGGTGAGATAGTCGCATTTACAGAATAACGTTCACATTTATCATGTAAGACAACCAAATATGATTTTATTCTGAGCATAACCTAGAATCCACTTTCAAATGGCCGTAGGATGCCATAATATAGTTAAAGTACAGTTAGGTAATTAAGATTAATTGAAACTTTGATATATTTTCACAAAGTACCTAGTTATTACAATTAATAACATAATATAACAAGAATACGTTGTGCTCCATGGCGGTTTGTTTACTGTATGTGCTAGTGGCGCCCTCTGCGCCGAGTTTTGCATAATGTTCCTTATTTTCGTGCGATGGTTTCGCGTTATCACTCACTCTTTTCATGCTCGCGTTGATGATAGACCGGCCAGGAAGAGCGCTCTCGCCATAGGGAAGTAGGTACTATCACCACACCTATTTCTGCCAAAAAGCAGTGTTGCTACTTGCTGTGTTCTGGTTTGAGGGGTGGTGTAATTACAGACACGTGAGACATTTCAACATTGTTTCTGGGATGCCTGGCCTCTGGTATTGCAGATGTCCATGAGCATCGGTCATCATCTGCCTAGCCTTTTGCCAACTATATTGGGGTCGGGTTCCAGTCTAACCGGACGGACGGACCACGGACGTTTTTTTAAGCCTAGTGTGAGTTTTTTAACCTATTCGATCGCGTTAACTTAATCGTTCGCATATGTCAATTTGTGTGGAATAATTGTGTTTCTTATTGGCACGACTAGATAGCGCTGTCCCAATTTCAATACAAATTGGTGTTTACAATTCACACTAAGGCCACAGATGAACTGTCGGTTTGTTTGCTATTCAATGACATCTACCTCAACATTATCAAGTACCTATAGTAGTTTGATATGACCTGAGCCTGTAGACAAAATCCCATTTCTGTTAGCGTAAACGCCAACGGAAAAATCTAATTGTATGCAGTTGACATATTTGCATCACGTGATATCTGGTAAGCAAACGTCAACTCCATACGATTTGATTTTTCCGTTGGCGTTAACGCTAACAGAAAGTGATTTTGTCTAGGTACAGGCCCAGCAACGACGCATACGCACTTACGACGCATACCATTTTAAGCCTCTAACCTGTATGTATTTCTTTATTCAATGTTTTAACAATACACACAACCACACAGTACATAAAACTTTCCCTACCAAAACGACTTATTTTAATGAAGAGGGACATTCGTTTCGTTTTTGACTGTCGCCATGAACAAGAGAAGTCAAGTCAACAAGTATTTTTGAGGCTGTTAGTAGTACTTAGCATTGAAACATTTCAGTTGGGTTCCGTACTGAAAACAGCGGTTTTTTTTCTGATTTTTGATCTAACCCTAACCTTGAGTTTGGAATCTTACGTCAATGAACTCATCATTAATGATGACATCTACAGATTGACTTCCCTCACCGCTGGGTCAACCTTCAGCTTACGTTTGGTCCACTGTTGGACATAAGCCTCCTTCATGGCGCGCCATTTTTCCCGGTCCTCTGCCTTCCGCATCCAGCCACCACCGGCTACCTTCTTCAGGTCATCGGTCCATCGGGCTGGAGGGCGTCCCACGCTGCGTCTACCGATTCGTGGTCTCTACTCTAGGATAAGTCTGGTCCATCGGCCGTCAGTCCTGCGACAGACGTGACCAGCCCACTGCCACTTCTTCAATGTTATTCTGTAAAAACTCACTTCTGATTAAAACTGCCTTACTTTCTTTCTTTATTTGTCTCCTAAGATACAGGTTAAAAACCTAATTCAGGAGGCAGGCTTTAATGTAAATGTGTTCTTACGTTGTTTTCAATAAAATATTATTATTATTATGTTTTCCACCTTGGTCATGGATGGTTCTTTTGCTCTTCGGTCATCTTTTATCGTGGTGCCTAACATACTTCTTTCCATTCCCCTCTGAAGTTGCACGCGCGATTTAACCACTGTAGTAAATGGGCCTGGTTCATTTGGTGGTGATCCTTGCACTGACCACCAAATAAACTTCTTAAAGATAACTTACTACAAGGAACTGCGATCGCATTGGAGAAGATAGGAAAACTCTTTCGTAAAAGGGTTCCACAATTCAATCCACGGACCCCCAAAATACACCGTCAAGTTAATTATCCAGTGGCAGCAAGGTTGCGAAACCACAGACAATGGTTGTCTATGGGACAAGCGCTCGTGTTACGACACACAACAATGGCGGATGATAATTTGTGTCTATGGTAATGTCCTTATTACATAAAGCATGGTAATCTTGGTCATTAATGGTAATTGTCATCAGTTTATTATTTTGTGTGGTAATTTAATTATTGTTATATGAAAATATTTTACATGGAACTGACATCAAATAACTTGGGGTTGCGCCGTCGAGATGCGTGTGTCCTACGCTTCGCAATTTAATTTGTAACTGATGCCCGCAATGTCGTCCGAGTTACGTGAATGTCGATTACCTGGGGCGTTTTGATTATTCTTAAATAAAAGTAGCCTATGTTACTCCTTATATTATCAGCTATCTTCCAATGAAAGTCCCGCCAAAAGCGGACCGGCCGTTTCGGAGATTAGCTGTAATAAACATACAGACAGACGGGACATACATATATACAGAGGGTTAGTTGGCGATCTATGGCGCTACGTTCAACAGTGGGCTGTGGCGGTAATAGCACAGATTAACTAATCGTTCCTTTGGTAATAGATTGATAATAAAAATACTGCTAATCGCTTTTTGTCGCTAATCGTACCTAATCCCATTGATAAATAAATATTTTCCCAAAGACTTCCATTTTGTAAAGCTACGCAACGACCATAATGATTCAAATAAAGAAAATAAAAGAAAACTTTCCATTTTCAAAATCGTTTAAGAATAAAAAGTTCATGCGTACAACATTATGTTGTTTACATCACTCTATTATTAGGCTGGATGTACACTATAAGTAATACAATCATTAAACGTGCACAAGCTTTGTGTGGCGCTAAAATTGGCGATTTTATAATAATATTTTTTGGTTGTAGACTGTATTATGACTGTGTTAATGTGACTTTGTCTGCATTATGCACAGTCAAAAGATTTTGACAATATATCTCTGAATACATTCATTTGAAAAAGGTCCTAAAGTGACCTGTTTTTTTTTTATTTGCATGATGTGATCTGGAAGTACTGATCCGATTAAAAACATTATTTCTCTAATAGAAAGTTGCACTATTGGAAGCTAGTAAATTATAAAACAAACTCTCACTTTCTGAGTTCGGAATAGTTTAAGACCGCTTCCATAACCAATCTAAATCAATCTAGCCATAGCTCAGCATCGCCCTATATTGATTGTATTTCATTGTAATCTTAGACCCCAGAGTCGTAACTGCCTATAAAGCTATGGGCAGTTACGGCTCTGGGTTCTAGCCCAGACACTTTAAACTTCGAGCGTCTGGCTGAAGCTAGGCACACAGCAAGTGACAGGCAATAACGAATAATGGTTTTAACAACTTTTAAACCCGATTCCAAAAGAAGTTCTCAGCATTGAGGCTAGCAAGTACGCATACTGCCTTTCTCCATAACGACATATTCCTCTATCTATCCTCAACATTTCGGCCAAAGTAAGTCTTGGCGATTTTATGATCTTCGACTACAAGAACAAAATCGACAATGATTATATTAAATACAATCCCTGCATTTCTGCAATACCATCTCGCTCGTGGAGCCCAGTTATTCTTGCATGCCTTAAATCATTAACTCAACTATTAACACCTCGCGTTTTATGGCCCCACACTTAATGCCGATGCCTAATAACGACCGTAACTGTAGGCTCTCTCGGTTATTTGCTCTGTCATACACTACACTAGCCATTACCTATTACTGACCATGGACAACCCTGAGATGAGGCCGTGACGTAATTACGCATTACAGTTTGCAGATAGTTGCCTTATTATTGATGTTGTCCTGGTAGATTCGGGTTGTTTCGTGGATTTGTTTTTGGAAGATTTTTAAGAAATAGTTAATGAGAGATTATTGAAACGATGAACAACAGTCTTCAAAGTCGTTGCAGCTGTTATTTATTATTATTATTTTTAGCCCGAACTTTCCCCCCAAAGACCTCTCCACTGTCCTTCCAACTCTCTCTATTAAGGGCTATTTAGGGCCAGTCTTTGTCCAAGGAGTCCAGATCATCGTTGCAAGTAATACTCCATTAATTATAACATTCCAGCTGCTGCCCGCAATTTCAATGTCTAAACTTCAGAATTAAGCAGAAGACCCAAATAATCCCAGGAGAACACAAAAACGGTGTCCATATGTGTGCCAAATAAGAGTAACAAACATCCAGACATTTGCAAAGGCATTTATAATGTAGGATGACCAATATCTCTAAATGGTAAGCACCGTTATTTCACGATAAATATAAAGCGTTGTAAGTTATTTACCAATTACATTAAAAATATCACTCAATATTTTAACATAATAACTATCGTTATTTGCCCACTTTTTAGAAGAGTTTCTTTGTTTGGAGTAGTAGTTCTGAAAAAAGAAACGCGCTATTCTCCGGAACTACTGCTCCGATTCTGAAAATTTTTTCGGCAATTGAAAGCTACGTTATCGCTGAGTACTATAGTCTATATTATATTGACAACAAATTAGGGATCCGTAAGAAAAATCACGCGAACGAAACGGCGCGGGGAAAGTGTTAACTTGCTATTTAAATGGAGTATAGGTCATTTATAGAGGTGAAATTGGTTGTTTCTTCATCCAATCCGATCCAATTACAACATTTCATTCACTGATACAAAGATACATTATCGACCAAAATATGTTCTAAAGCAAAACAAAATTGTTGTCGAAGGAAAAATAGCTGATTGGCTGCTTCGGTGTGAGCGAAAGCATTTTCTTGGATTCGGATTTCTCTTTTTATCTTCACACTAAAATGTTGGTTGACGATTGCAATCAAAGCTTTAAAAAGTTGAGAGCGTTACCTGTTGCCATTATATGCAGGAAGTGTGGCAACGTAGTGGAAAACGTTTGTTTATCTAGGAAACATGGCTTCATTCATACAATCTTAACATCCTAAGACCTTAGCACTAATACGCGAGTATCCTTTTGACAACAGATGAACGAAGCATGACTTAAAGTTAATTTTAACTATTATCAGTCATGTGGAAAAGGTCATTCAACTTTTTTTTTAATAAGTAGTCATTGACAGCTGGCGAAAACATAACCTCTTTCAGGTACTGAAGTCCTGGTACCAGAAAGGAACACTATAGTGTTGCAGATAGAATGTATTTTATTTTCATTCGTAATTATGCTTTGTATTATATTTTAAAAATACACTATATGAATACGGGATGCGTTGAACGCTCGATCAAACAAACATTCGATATTTTGAACATTCGATGTATTCAGTACGTTCGAGTATTTAGGCTTTCCATTTATAGTGGTCGATCAATTGATATTCGATTATTTGGCATTCGATATCGCAGGACCCGGCAGGTTTTGTCCTACCAGGAAAAAAAAACAGAATTCAACTGCAGCGCTACCTCTGCCTCACGGGTTGAATGAATGAATGATTTGATGATGATCATGAATCTAAACTATCCAGGGGTCCCACTCGATCAAAATAAAAATACATTAAAACCATCCGAGCGATTTACACATACATAAGTACAGAAGAATTGTATCTATAAATAAAGAAGTGTTAATTAATTATTCAGTGTAGGTTACAATTACTAAGATTTTATCATTTCGCGTTTTGACAAACTTGCATGCCAATTAAAAGTTAAAGTCGTCGGTTTTGAGAATGTATCATGGACTCTAGAGCACTTTTATCTCGAATCTAAATAAAAAATAATTTGAAGAAGCATTCTATTTTTGAAATGTTCAAGATTCCATTCTTGGCGGTAAGGATGCCTTTAAAGTATATTTTTTATCTGTGGCAACAGATTATACAGTGAGATTCAGAGCTACGACGCCATTGCTCGCTAGTTTTAAAATTTAAATGTTTGCCGTTCGATATTGTTTTTGACTTTTTCCTTTGGTTTATAGAGGGTGCTTGATCTTGGCAGACTTTAATAATAAAAACTTTTACGTTAATTTTAAAAACAAAACAAATTGAAGAAGTTTAAGATTTTCCATCCCTCTGCCCCAGCCCGAAGACTCACGCAAGTTTACAGGTCTGAAGAAAAATTGCTTTGATTATTTAATGAACAGATTGTCTATTCTGTAAAAATCTCCCTCTGACCTGCCCCCCATTCTTTGGCCTAAAAAAAGGCCATGGAGCCTTTTTTGAGCCCAAAAATTAGCATCCCATACAACGTGGTAATGCCGCTAGCCTTTTGGGCGCTTGTCTCATTGCGAGCGATGCGGACGAGTTTTTTTAATGCCCTAAATATATTATGTACAAGTGGGAGTGGGGAGAGCTCAAAGGGCATCTTTTTTGGGCAAAAAATATTAATAAGTTCTCTATATATTTTATTGGTGTGTAAATGTTGTAAATTCAATAAAATAATGTAATTTCTATCAGCCTGTATAAAATAATAAGTAAACTGGTTCAGTATAACAGTTACGTCCATCGCTACGCCCATCCACCTGTTGGAATTATTAATTTCTTCTGCCTATTATCTACCTACTTAGATACTTTATTTATTTATTTTATTTTAAGCTCAGAGTAAACTGGCCAAGCAATAGTTAATTATCAATCTACAGTTTCTTTACGTTAAACGGCAATTGGCAATTGGCTGGGAAAATGATAATTATCTTTTATCTCGCATCGGTACGAATTCTATGAGAAAAGGTGCCATGTATGCCGTGGTTAAAAAACTTTTAAAATTAATTTTTAATCCACACCTTCGTCTGCATAAGCGATAACCGATGTGCTCACGGACGAAGTCCGGACAAAAGTTAGATACATTATAAACTTTTTTTTCCTAAAAAATTCTATCGCGTCTATCGCAATGCATGCAGATAAAATGGACAGAAGCAATATAATATGTGCAAACGGCCTCCACACTTTTCAGCTGATTCTTTGAGGTAAAGCTTACATCAGTAATATTACATCATATCTTACTCCATAAAAAACCCTCAATGAACACGTAACGGAACCACATAACAGCGTCAAACGCTTTACTTTTTTATAAACATAAGCGCACACCCCTGTTACTCGGTGACGCCTGGACGTGACAACTCCATGTCTACCAATTTAATTAGTCGTTTCAAAACTTAACCATCACCCTTATTGCTTGTCACCAAAGTCTAGAACAACTTGACGTGTCTGCAAAGTGATCTTTGTCAACTAAGATAACACCAATTGCAGTGATGCCTTCGGTTAAATCTTTAGCTTGGAGGATATTAAGTTGAAAATGGTTTGTTAAAACTGTAGTGTTAAGTTTGTTAGTAAGGGCGTCCATACACGCGTGATTGAGATCGTCTAGCGATAGGTTTGAGAATGTCATTGTTCTTAGGGCTATCAACTTTTTGTATGGAATTCGATGGCGAATAAAAATTACTGTGTTATATACCTAGTTATTCTTAGAATAACTAGGATTGTCTTGACCATATGGCTTTCAGAAAAGGCACCGCTATTTTCTGCATTTTGTTTGTGTTTGTGAATGTTTCATACTCACAAAATGCATATATACCAGGAACTCATGAATGTGAATGAGCAACTATATAACAAACTCCAATAGCAAATGAATTGTTACTTCTTAAAGGATTGTTAAAGAATTTGAAGACGTGGTTTACGTCTAAAACATTACATTGTGTTTCATTTAAAAGTTTAGTGAAATGTTTGTATGAGAATACATAATATTAAGCCTTTATTTTTCCTTGACTTAATGTTGAAAACAATAGATACCATTTACAAAAATAGACAAAGCTAAAATAAAAAAAGCCAATAAATAAAAAAAAACACTTAAAAATACATTAAGTCATGGTCCCTTTTGTCACACTCACGATGTGAATATACAATTACACTGTGATGTCCCACTGCTGGCCAAAGCCCTCCCCTGAGTTTTTCCAAGTACCTATTCTTTTCTTGCGCCGCCGCCAAACAAACAAACAGCAACATATAGGTACTTAACTAGCTTTTGCCCGCGACTTCGTCCGCGTGGATGTCGGTTATTGTGAATGCAGATGAAGTCGCGGATTAAAAAGTAACTATTTGTAATAGGGTATTTTACTCTATACGAGAAAAAATCTATAAATATGTTATTGAGACAGTTTAGGCATAAAGCAGTCGGAAAACGTAAGTTTTAGTTCATAAAAAAACAAAACAAATTTTTAAGTTCAATTCAAAGTTTTCAGTATTTTTAATCTGTTATAAAACACAGTGAAATAGTAGCGGCCATGTTATTACGCCGTACGGCTATGTAAACAAAAAATTTACAACTGTCAGTCAACCGATTGGCGTAATATAGGCTTTGTACTTTTATTATTTTCGTAACCAACGTAATTTTTTCATTATTACACCTATTACAAAATATACTTTTAATTATTTTTACATTATATACAATTATCATATTTAATAATTATGAGCTCATTTGATACAAAACGAACTGACGTCATTTACGCTGAGCAATATGGCGTCCAGTAAGAGGCGTTTTCGTCAAACTACGCGCGAAATTTGCAGACAGATGCATTTTTTATGGCACTTATCGATCGAATAAAAATTTTGAGTTTTTTTTGGTGGCATATTAGCACTACAGAATTTCATTGAGACACTTTTCAAAAATGGGTGTAATACCCTATTGTATAGGTTATGATGGGATTGGCGTGAACTGTGTTCAAAAGTCCCTTAAAATAATAAAGATTTAAAAAAAAAAGTAACTCATGTCCTTCCCCAGGGTTTAAGCTTTTTCATACTCAATTTCATCAAAATCGGTTTAGCCGTCTCATCGGAAAGCGTAACAGACAGAGTTAATTTCGCATTAATAAAAAAATTGTATTTGTGTTGAATGTCCACAAAAATCGTCTTTCTACTTGGGAAAAAAATAAATTATATAGCAGGCCATCTGATAAAGCGATGATGATAGCAGATAATATTACTGTACTCTCTTCTTCCTCTATAATCTGAGAGCGCCCGCCTGGCCTTCTGTTCCATCATCATGTTTTTGCCATGGCGTGTCTTAGAAAGCATGGTTCCGGCTGTTATTCATAGATTCTTGACAGTCGTTATTGGTCAGAAGTCAAAAGCACGAAAATTTTTGACACTTGTTAAAATGTACAGCTTTTTTTTAAATTGTGCGCGTTTTCTGAAAACACACTAAGTACTGAATTCTCGGTAACATAATTATGCGTTGATGTCCTTTGTTCCTTGCAAATTTTTTTAGAAGAAAAAGTATTTTAATTTTCAATGTATACATTCTTTATTAGAATCAGCATTGCCCTACAACGTTGACACGTTGTATAGGCTGGCAGCATTGGCTGCCAACCTTTTTGGGCACTATCCCATTGACGGCGTATGTCAGCATTTACACATGCCATGGAAGCTCCCTCTCTCCCCCTTTTGTACCTACATAACAATTTTATTATTATGTTTTTTAAATATAATAAATATTCCCCCAAGACCAAGACGCACCCAAGTCGCCTAGCGTGGGGTTTATGGCAACCCTATGGGGGAGGCCTTTGTTCAACAGTGGACGTCTTCCGGCTGATAATGATGATGATGACGGTAATAAATTTTATTATTAAAGAAGGTAATTGTTTTCTTAGCATGAAGGCTCTCTTTATCGAAATATACCTCCAATTATATTAAATGACAAAAACTTCATGCACAGGTAATCTTTGGACACTGCAACATAAGTACTTTATTATAGATATTTATAGAAGACGATGCAGACATTGAAAGGGAGCGTAAGGCGCTGTCTGTTCGTGCGAACATGATAGCCCGCAGATTTGTTTGGTGTTCGAGGGGCGTCAAAATAGCTTTATTTTGGGCATTTTGTACGTCCTTCTATACTGGCAGTCTATGGGTGGATTACACGCAGAAACAGTACAGCGCTCTACGTGTCCAATACAACAATGCGTTGAACGCATTTGCTGAACGATTTGACTGTCAGTACGTGAACCACTGCTGTATGGTTCACTTACAGACTAGTGTTAATTTATTATTTGAATTTTGTGTATTTTAATTATTATGTGTATTATTAATATTATGTAGAATTTTCAAATTCAATTTAAATGTATCATGATCCAAAGTTGATTGAAATAAATAAATTATTGTTATTATGTACTAGAAAAGTCGTCAAAAAAATTCGTACACTCATTTAACTTTTCCGTCAATTCGGTGTCTCGGTGCAGCCAGCCCTAGTTCCAAGAAAGGGAACGTCTGCGATTGGCTGGCTGGTCACGTGCTCTCGAGAGTTAATGAGAAAGGACGGATGCCACCACACTGATTGCTGACGCTTTGATCTGCCGTCAGCTCTTGGAAGTTGGAAGTTAGGGTAAGGAGAAAAGAACGTTGTGTGCGTTTTGAATGGGACATTGTTTCATAATTAATTGTTACTGAGTGTCGGTAGAGGCTAATATTTATGGTGTTATTTAATTATTTTAATTAATTCCCAGTTGACGGCCAGGCCGAGGAATTTTTTGATGCCATTTTGTTTTAGTTTTAAACCAAATACCAAATACTAAGTTAAAGAAAAACAAAAAGTGAAAAAAAAAAGAAAAGACAATTGATGTCAATATCATAAAATAAAATGTATTAACAATGATATTCTAATAATAAAATATCATTGTGTATTAATGTTACAATGTAAAAAATGAAATGTATTTAGTTTAGTTAAGATGGCCAGTGCCCACATAATTGTATAGTTTTCTTAATGATTTGCCGTACGGTGTACAGTGGGACAATAATGTCAATAATAGGCACGTTCTTATTACTTATTATTATTATTATTTTGAGTATTGGATTTTTACCTTAGGCTTAGTTACCACTACCTACCTATGTACCACACATACCACACTTAACATAATGCAGCTGTCAATATGCAGGTTTCCTGCATGGTAATGTGTTTATTTAAAAACAATAAAAAGACCAGCTTTATAATTGATTCAAATCACAATCTCAACTCGGACGCAATGTTACCATTATGTCATACAATCCATACTAATATTATAATATTAATACCAGCTTATAATTATAGTCTCACTGCAGGGCAAAGTCCTCTTCTCATACAGAGAAGGTACGAGCATTGATCACCACGTGCGCTCAAGGTGGTTACAGACACATTAATTTTATAAGTCCAGGTTTTCTCACGATCTTTTTCTTCACAGATGTCAGTAATGTAATAATAATAATAATAAGACACGGCGCGTATTGTTAGGAGATTCCTCTCTCTGGAGCCCTGACCACCGGTAGCTTGGACCCTGTTCCCGATACCGGTGGGCTACTATTTTTTATATTTTTAAATGTTTTTATTTTTTTTACTAATTTTTAAAAATGTAATAGAATATGTGTAGAAAATGAATAAATGTGAATAATAATAATATATCGTTTATTTACCAGAGTAATACCGGTTACATTTCCTTAAATCTTTATACAACACAGTAACATTATATGGCCCGTGAATGGCCCGTAAAATTTTCTATAAAGGATACATAATTTTTATTATTTTAACTTGTGGACTCCACACTAGGCCATGTCCAAGGTAAAGTTAGAAAGTACAAATTAAATTGAAAAAAAATTACATTGTTACTAGGATTTTGAATGTTTATTTTGTCAGTCTAACAGTAATAAATATCAACCTGTGGACTTCTTTGAAAAAGGTAGCCGTATGCCAGGGGTGGGCAGACTTACACCATCTACAACAATAAAATTGGGCGAAAAGCGATCAACCTAAAGCAAAAAAATAATATAGAGGCATTTATTGTAGTTACGTACATAATATATTATTGTGAGTTAAGGCAACATGTTTACATAATGTATTTTTTATTTAATATTGTGGGAGACTAGTGCCTACACTAGGTTCTAGGTCTGTATTTCAGGACACCAGGATCTCCGCCATTTTAATATAAGTTTACTGTATTAACTAAACGTGAATACGACGTAGGTACTTTCTTCCTATTCCTTGTTGTAATGTTAAGGTTTATTTTTCTTTGGCGCACATATTTTAAATGCCGGGCAGGGCTTTGTAAACTTTTAGGTACCTTTCTAGGTTACTTACAGTATGCGCGCGATCGACCCTAAAACTGCTGGCGACCGACCGGTCGACCGCGATCGACTGTTTGCCCACCCCTGCCGTATGCCATCGAAAATAGTTGGACGAGCCCGAAATATACTTATATTAAATGAATGTATGGTTTGGATATGAGGGTGCAGAATTAGACATTTTGACGAACATCTAAATTCTTATTAGCCAACCACTACTTATGCACTATCAAATATTTCGCATGCGCATTGTCTCACAAACAATCGACGAACGCCTAACTGTGCATGCGCAGAATACTTTTAACTACTCTGTCATTAATCATGCGCATGTTCCACATGACATTGTGGAGTGACAATGTCTCTCGCGCAAACTATTCTATAGTTTAGAAAAAAAAAATATTAGAAACCTCAATATCATTTTTGAAGACCTATCCATAGATACCCCACATGTATGGATTTGATGAAAATAAATTTTGAGTTTCAGTTCTAAGTATGGGGAACCCCCAAAATTTAAAGTATTTTTTTTTATTTTTGTGTAAAAATCTTAATTCGGTTCACAGAATACATCTACTTACCAAGTTTCAACAGTATAGTTCTTATAGTTTCGGAAAAAAGTGGCTGTGACATACGGACGGACGGACATGACGAATCTATAAGGGTTCCGGTTTTTGCCATTTGGCTACGGAACCCTAAAAAGCAAACACGTGCACTTGGCGCCAAGTTACGAATTCATCCTGTAATACCCATTCTTAAGGTACTAGTTTTTGACATCTTATGTAGATGTACATAGATGAAATATGAAGAAAGAAGTTGTACGATGAGTCAAGGAACATAATAAGTCAGGAACATAATAAGGAACATAAGGATCTCAAGTTAATATATACCATGATATATGTAATTCAAAGTTAAAATGTATTGATTTTCCGGTAGAGTTTCAGTATTGTAGTGGTAAGCGTTGTAATATATATAGCCATAAGCAAATAATAGATAAGATGTATTTAAATGTAGTAGATATTTTATGTGAGGCTGCTCGTGCTTCATATGTTTCAAATAAAAGTGGTCGTAAAAAGCTGTTAGCAGGATGGAACAATCATGTATCCGAGGCCTATAGAAATGCTAGGCTTAAGTTCAGAGTATGGGTATCCAGTGGTAGACCAACTCATTCTGATACATATAGTGATATGTTACAGGCACGTAAAGAGTTCAAGAGTAGGTTAAAGTGGTGTCAAAATATCCAGGAACAAATCAAAATGGACATAATAGCAAAGCACCATGCTAAGTCAGATTTTAGGAAATTTTGGAAATGTACCAATAATGCCAACACTAAGCCTAGTATTCCTGTAGGTATCGAGGGTATCTCTAGTGCAAAAGGGATAGCCAACATGTTTAGGGAATATTGCTCCATAAAGTCTCCGCTGGGTCCGCCATGTCGGGAGTTTGATGCCTGTCATACAGATATTTCAACGGTCTTTCTTGCAAAAGATATCAAAATTGCTATAAGAAATATGACAGGTGGAAAATCTCCCGGCCATGACGGTCTCAGTGTCGAACACCTGAGAAATGCTGGTATCCATCTACCTCGAGTGCTTGCCATGATGTTTAATCTGTGCGTAAGTCACGCATACCTTCCTCACGGACTGATGCAGACCCTGGTGGTGCCTATACCCAAGAACAGGACAGGAGATATGGCGGACAAGTCCAATTATAGGCCAATTTCCTTGGCGACAATAACTGCCAAGGTACTCGACAGTGTGCTCAACTCACATTTCTCCAATCATATTAATTTGAACGACGCCCAGTTCGGGTTTCGGCCTGGGTTGTCCACAGAAACTGCAATATTTAGTTTGAAGCACACTGTCAAGTATTATACGGATAGACATACTCCTGTGTATGCCTGTTTCCTGGATCTCAGTAAGGCCTTTGATCTAGTGGCATATGACGTTCTGTGGCAGAAGTTAGCAGGCACCGGGGTGCCATCGGAGTTAGCATCACTCCTGAGGTATTGGTATCTCAACCAGCAGAATCGTGTGAAGTGGGAGGGTGAAATTTCGGATGCGAGCAGGTTGGAGTGTGGGGTGCGACAGGGGGGGTTGAGCTCACCCTTGCTCTTCAACCTGTACGTAAACGCCCTGATTGAGGAGCTCAGCAGCATGCATGTCGGATGCTATGTGGACGGTGTTTGCTGCAACAATTTCAGTTACGCGGACGACATGGTGCTGCTGGCCCCCTCAATTGGAGCTCTCCGGAAGCTGCTCGCAGTTTGTGAGTCTTTTGTAGCTTCACACGGTCTCATGTATAATGTAAAGAAATCTGTTTACATGGTTTTTAAATCAGGTCCCAAGAATCCACCTGTACAACCACTTATTCTGAATGGTGAGTCATTAAACAGAGTATACAAGTTTAAGTATCTCGGACACTGGGTGACCGATGATTTAAAAGATGATTTTGATATGGAGAGGGAACGCAGAGCGTTGCCAGTTCGGGCGAACATGTTATCGCGCAGATTCTCCCGGTGTACAGACGTAGTCAAAATTACTTTATTTAATGCGTATTGCACCTCACTGTACACGGGGAGTCTGTGGACTAACTACACGCAACGAGCGTAGGCACGATTGTCCCCTGATACGGATGTTAGTGCAGCGGACTAAGTCCCTGCTTACTATCTTGTACTAGTTTAAGTTTCATGTATGGATCGAAGTTATCTGAATAAATAAATTTTATTATTATTATTATCATAATTAGCAAAGGAAATAAAAAAATAATGTTGTTTTATAAGCTTTAACTATTTTTTTAAAATTTCCTAAAATTTAGGAAATTCGAAAATGTAGGTGCACCCGTGCAAAGCTGGGGCGGACCGTGTTTACGTATAGGTCTGTCATGTAGTCGTGACACACACGTGTCGCACATTTTGGTTTGTCATCTATACATGACTGTGGCGATCAAAAGATTAATGGTATAATTTAAATAAATTATTTTACTTTGACTTTGAGCGTGATGTCTAGAAAATCCTCTCAAAGAAAACATACAAATGTAACAAAACAATTGAAAACCGATAACGTGTTGAGATAACAATACGATAAATATAGTAACACGATACCCAAATACTAATATTACCATAATACAACGTACCTAACGGTCGGATACCGATACAGGGGTCGTGGGTTCAATTCCCAGGATGTGCAGTTAAAATTTCTGAGTCCAGTAATACCGTACAAAATGAATAATAGTAAAGTGTAGTCATTTAGATGGTTATCTTAACTATGTAAATTGTAATTTGATTTGACCGATTACTGGGAGATGAGAGTGGGTTCTGATTTTGCTTTTGCAATATTGCTAAGCTCTTAACAGCTTGTTTTTCGACAAAACCCTCTAAGGTTTTCCACTTGTTTCTTTCTATTTTTTGCTGTACGCAACCATTCGAGTCGCCCTACTTTTTTCAATTTATCTTCCCATCGATCGATGTGGCCACCTGGACGACAAAGTTGGCGCAGTGGCTGAGCGATCGACTGCTGCGCAGCGAGTTGCGGATTCGATTTCCGCCCAGGGTAAATATTTGTGTGATGAGCACTTGTGTTTGCCTTGTGTCTGGGTGTTGTTTATCTATATATGTATGTATTTAAAAAAAATTGTTAATGTATATCAGCTGTCTGACACCCATAGTACAGGGTCTCCCTAGTTTGTAGTCAGATGGTCGTGTGTGAAATGTTCCCACATATTATTATAATCACCATTTATTCATCATATTTTCCTATACTTAAATTTCATTTTTAAATATTAATCAAAAATAAAAACATTTAAAAATATAAAAAAATAGTAGCCCACCGGTATCGGGAACCGGGTCCAAGCTACCGGCAGTCAGGGCTCCAGAGAGAGAAACCTCCTGACAATGCGGGCCGTGTCCAGAAGTACTGCCTTCTTATTATTATTATCTTTCTCTACATTTTATGCTTTCTCAAGGGTACCATTCGTAATTCTGGTCCATTTACTTATCTTCTTTTCTCTTAACGTACCTATGTTCCATCCAGCGCCATTTTAATTTTCTGCATTTTAATTACCGTTTCCGAACTTAGTCTTTTCTTTTATCTTTTTTAACTACATAAATTTTGATGGCTCTTCCTCCTTATTTCTGTTTGATTTGTAAAGAGGTTAAAGTTCCGCCCCAGTACCAACTTTCACACGTCACCTACAATAAGTTACCCGTGGAATATTATTCACCCCTCACAGTTTTTGAGTAAAAATTGTAAAATATTTAAATTTATTCGCAGGTTAAGTTTACTGTTTCACCTTCTTCAAATAAATTCTGAAATAAATAAATAATAAATTGCCTAATGGTTTAGAACAGAGAGTTGAAAATCCATCAATCCAATGTTTAGGCCCAGTATGTACCTAAGGCATAAGTCTTCTATTCAATCAGCCAATCGGAATGATCAAGGGTAAATGCGTATTTCTACCAACTGTATACGAAAACAGATACATAACGGGTAAGTAATGTTATCTCATTCCATTTAAGCGCTTACTAGTTAACTGACAACATCTACCAGGGGCGGACCGTGCCTTTGTGGAACCCTGCTTAAGGCACTGACAAGCGACTTTTACAGATTTTAAACTGACAATCACGTCAAAATGTGTAATGTAAATGATTTGAAAAAAAAACATATGTCAAACTAGAACATTCTCTTAATCATTTAGTATGTGAAAATTTTTGATTAAAATCATATTAAATAGTTTAAATAACATTGATAAACACACAAAATCTATCAGGTATATTTAAACGAAACTTTCACTATATCTTACAGACAATTTTATTATCTATCTTTTAGTATACTCCTTTTTTAAATTAAAAAATACCTACTATCTTTTATTTAATTTTTTGACTAAACTTTGGGAGTTTTGGACGCAACGCATACGATTTTCTGGTCGCTCAAGGTCGCCGGCGTAAATCGAAATTTGACGACCGGTAGACAGTGGTTGAGCGATTGACTGCTGCGCTGCGTGGCGCGGGACAATTCAAATATCAAATATTTGTATGGCCTACAGATAGTTGTTCCGGGTCTGGTTATTTGTGTGTGTGAGTTTATATGTTTGTAAACGCACCCACGACACATGAGAAATTCCTAGTGTGGGCCAACGTTTATTAAAAAAAATGTATCAAATAATTGCCATTTTGTCATAAATACGGTTTTTGGTAAAGATGTTTACGATAGCTTTTTTTTTCATAATAATTATTGTCCATTGTCTTCAACAGGGGCTGGGGGCCCTATATTTTCACGGTGCCCTGGGCTGCAATTCAAAAAGCCGCCCCTGGCTTCTACGGAGTCAACCCTAAAATACAATCGGTCAATAATTACGAGCAGCATGCATGCAATGTACGCGCACAGCATCCTCAAATGGCCTTAATTGCTACTGTATTCTGAGGCCTATTGAATCAGGCCTTGGGTTAACCTTCCGGGCGCGTGGGAGACCAGGCCCATTACCCGTAGGCCTTATATGGTACTAAGTGGACAAGGTTATGGCCTCAAACGCATAGATCTTTGAGCGGCTCTGCAACTGTGGGCCGCAATGAATTAAAAATAAGTGGGCAGCTTGATTCATGATGTATTGTTTGTTAAATGTGGGTATTTTAATAGAACTCTTAATGATTAATTTAGAATTTATTATGGTAGGGGTAACTAGTAATTGGATACTGTTTTATGAACTACGTAGTTTGCAGTATGCAATGAATGCAGTAAATGCAAGATAGCTCTGATAACAGATAATTTTGCTAACGATCAACAGCAAAACTATATACTGTTGTACATATATTATCTAACACCTTTAAACGAGCTATTCTTATATTTATATATATAATCTGAATATAGGAAACGGCTCCAACAATTTTCGTGAAATTTAGTATGCAGGTGATTTCGGGGGCGATAAGATTAGGATTACTATTATTTATTTTATTAAAAAAAAAAACACGATTTACACAAGAAAAATACCGAGCATACCTCTGTCGCCCAGATACTATTTGCCTATTACAAGAGCCACCACCCGGATTCAACAACCTCCAACCCTCTCTGTCTAGCTAGTGTAGACCAATTCCTCCTATAAGCGACAAGCTCATCCCGCCAACTTCGCCTGGGTCTACCACGATGTCGCCGAACGTTTTCCGGGACCCACATTGTGTTTATTTTCGCCCATAATTCATTCGACATGCGGAAGATATGGCCGGTCCAGATATACAATGCGAAAATTGTATGAGTTTCCTCGTCTTCCATGATCTTTTTACGTGGGTCCCAGAAGAATTTCTTCTTTCAGAATAAATTTGATTGGCACTAGACCTCTTTTAACGTGCACAACTTGTTACATTGTTCTCACATTGTACCCCTAGATTCAACATAAATGATGTAACCTACATTTGTAATATTCTATTGATTTTAAAAGAGTGTTCATGGAGTTTCTTGCTCGTTCTTCTCCATAGAAACCTACTATTTGGAACGAGCAACTAGCTGCAACGTTTTGACTGACCGAGTTATTGACAATTCAAAAGTACCTGTAAATGGTTTATTTGAAACTAGCGACCCAACCCGGCTTCGCACGGGCCTATAGCCTTCCTCGATAAATGGATTATTCAACACAAAAATAATTATTCAATTCGGACCAGTAGATCCTGAGATTAGCGCGTTCAACCAAACAAACAAACAAACAAACTCTTCAGCTTTATAATATTAGTATAGATAAATAATTTGAGTTTGAGTTTGAATCTAGATATATAACTTAAAAAATCTCATTTAAACAAAGCCAACCATGTACCGCACCCATGACAAGGCTAACGGTGGTCTTTCCTTTCCCACGAAAACACACCTGAACCTTACATGATCAGACACCTAGACGCCTAGGTTTAGCACAGTATGCACATATCGGGCGAGGCCGCGACCTGTCGTATGCGCATGCGCACCGCTAATGGGACGTTGCTCCCGAGCCTTTAGGTACGCGCAAGCTCAGGGTTAGATACGGATGTGAAGTACAGACGCCAGTACATCAAGCCATACCAACTGTCAAATTTTCCCAATTGAATATGAACCTTGCTTTTTTGTAATAAAGTTGAAAATCTATCAAATAAATTTGCAGATTGTTGTAGCTTGATGTGGAGGCGTCTGTACGTACGAAGTTCATGGGTTAGTTTTGGGTATAGAATATTTTTGAATATAGAGAAATAAAGGTAGCAATAGGGGATATTACTGCAATGTTCTGGCACCAGAGTGCAGCACTAGCATAGTCCGTAAACAGTTTATCGACGAGTCGTTCAAAGCGCGAAATTCTGCCTTTAATTGAGTTCAAAATTGGGAACTGTGTATTTAGATGAAGAAATGAAGGGAATTATTAATTTCCAAAAGAAGAAAATGTTCGAAAACTTTGGGAAGCAGCTAAAAATCACTCTAAAATATGTTCAGGGTAAGTATTCAGGTGAGATAGTCGCATTTACAGAATAACGTTCACATTTATCATGAAAGACAACCAAATATTATTTTATTCTGAGCATAACCTAGAATCCACTTTCAAATGGTCGTAGGACGCTATAATATGGTTAAAGTACAGTTAGGTAAGTAAGATTAATTAAAACTTTGATATATTTTCACAAAATACCTAGTTATTACAATTAATAATATATTATAACAAGAATACGAGGTTATGATTTACGGAATGTGCTAGTGGCGCCCTCTGCGCCGAGTTTCGCGTAATGTTCCCTATTCTCAAGTAAGCGTTGTTTGTGCGTAAACGCAGTCTTTTTTACTGCACTTGATGTGCAACTCTTGGCGGTAAACTTAGCTTTACTAATACCAACCAGTAACCAATACCAACAGGTTACTTAAAGTTGGTAATTCTTGGTTTTAGATCTAACAATTTTTGCCTAAAAGGAACAAGATTTGAAATAGAAACCTTCGAAAAATAAACACAACTCTGCAAAAATCTAATAAGCAACAGGAGATCGTTACCTACTTACTCCGTATAACAATTTAATCAATGCGGAACCTAGCAATACATAGAAATATGAAAATAAAATACCAAAAAATCAACTAAGTAACTAATTAGGCACCAATTTGTGTTATATCAACAACAAAAAACAAATCGATTGACGTCGACGTGGGTGTACATTACATGCATTGACAAATTCATGCATAAAAAAACATTTGACTGTCATAAACTATACAGTCACTGTCATAATATTGACTAACACTTAAAATTCAATCGATCATAACATTTGACCTCAAACGATTAAAAACATTTTGTATTTTATAATTAAATACATTCAATTAATATGGTACACTTGATCTTGTTATGATTTCCGCGTAATCAGAGATTTGATTTTAATTTAATTGATAAAAAATGTAAATTTTATGTTATGATGATATTTTTGTGAGAATAAGTGCATGTTTTTGTATTTCTAGATCTTTTGTTCAGTGGGTTTTTGTACGATTTTATGAAACAGCTTTTAGAAGAACTACCAAAATTAATACAAGGAAACAGATTTACTATTTCCTTGTACAAATTTAATGGCTTTTCTTATGTGTGGCTGCAATATTTATACTGTCGGCAATGTTTTCAGCGTAGGCCATGGTCTACCTTTCATCTCGCAAGCCCAATTACCTGTACCCGTGATGTTTTAAGGCGGTACTCTGAGCAAATAACCTTGAGCATTCGTTCCCTCTTCGCCGCGCAAGAGATACAGTAGCGAATACGCTGAGATTTTAGAATTAAATCTTTATAAAATCACAATCTTGGATTTTGAAAAAAAAAATCTGCCAAAATGTTCATTAATGAATTGCCTATCCATTAGTGTTAGTAAAAAATCGAATTAGTGGTTACTTGCCGAGGAGATGCTTGTTTTCAATAATTAAGTATTTCTCATTTCTGTGGTTTCGTTGTGAGGAGATTAGTTAAATACTATACTTCGTAAACAAAAATCAGATTTACCATTTTGGAGTCAAGATTATGTAGAAATTTAATCTATTTTTTATTTGTTGGTATTTCTCTTGGATATAGAATATTTAGGTCCGAAAAACAGAACAAAAAACGGCTACCGCTACGTTTTGCACAGGGACGCGCCTTAATGACTGCGTGCATCAGCAGATGGCAGTACCATATCTAGGTTACACAATTTTATTTACAATCATTCCAAACAAAATATTTTCCATCGATACATAATGAAGAGTTGCTGGCCATTGCAGCAAGTGTTAATGCGACACTTTTTATATGATCATTTCAGTCATAATCATCATCATCATCGTATCAGCTTATTGTCTACCAACTTAGTCTTGGGCAACCAGCATCCATCCGCTGCCAGCCACCTTTTTAAATCGTTGGACCGCGCGTTGTCGTACCGCCAGGGCGTCCCACACTAAACGGTACTCACACTCGCTACTCTTGTTTCCCTTATAATATTTTTCGGCAATCCTACAAGTTGCAATGCTTTCCGTACCTTAGAAAGCACCAACGGCTAGCCGTTGGTCCCAGCTGTCAACCGTAAATTTTTGACAGTCGTTATGGGTAGTCACAAGCCAGAAAGTCTGACAACCAGTCTTACCAAGGGGTATCATGTTACACAGTAACTGGGTTGTGGAGGTCAGATAGGCAGTCGCTCTATGTAAAACACTGGTACTCAGCTGCGTTCTCTAGGTGATGTATTTTATCTATTTTCGGGACCCCACTCAAAAATATTGCAGCTACATTATTTCACAGTAAAATGATTGCTTGTCTAGGAGTATTGCCAATTCGTTTTCTGTTTGGTGTTTGTTTGGTATTTTCACTAGTGTTTGACGTATTTCTAATTTATTATAGAGAAATTTAATGCAATAGCCCCAGACATCAAAATTTTAAACAAAAGTTCTTTACACCTCTTAGGTTCTCCTACTTTGGAAGATAGTTTTTCACTTTTTATTGAATAAAAAATTAAAGATTTTAACGATATTTCGGACAAACTTTCCAAAATTAATCTACATTCGGCTTAGATATTGTTGTGTTATTTATATTGTTTTTTCATCCTCCGTCATGCTCCAGCCACCGCCGGGGTGCCTGCTATTTTAGAACCCAATGGCTTGGCACGCGACATGGACGATGACGAGAGACCAGATGGGATGACCATAATGCCTTGGAAGTTGGGTAGGCCTTTGGTGTGGGACGCAACATATGTCGACACCCTTGCGCCATGTCATCTTCCTAGCACAACGTGTTGTGCTGGGGCGGCTGCTGCAGGTGCCGAAAACCTCAGACTTGCGCCGTCTGAGGTTTTCGGCACCAGCAGCAGCACTTTGGAAGTGTCTCTCGCGCAAACTATTCAGTTTAGAAAAAAATGATATTAGAAACCTCAATATAATTTTTGAAGACCTATCCATAGATACCCCATACCCGCCAATTTGAGTTTCAGTTCTAAGTATGGGCAACCTCCAAAATTTATTGTTTTTTTTCTATTTTTGTGTGAAAATCTTAATGCGGTTTACAGAATACATCTACTTACCAAAGGAGATTGCCCATTCTACTATAGACCACGGTTGCGCAATAAAAATGTTTGTATGTTTACATAAATTGGAGATAAAAGAGGGGTGATGTCGTACTTTTAAAGGAAATAAAAATTATCCATGTGTACTGTGGGGGTTTCCGTTGTTCTTTGATTTTGTGTTCAGTTTTGAGGTTAGTTTTGTAACAAACCTTTCACCAAAAAAACCGTCTAATATGATTTGATTTCACATAAGATAATAGATAATAGTTCAAACCAAATAATAATTGATCCCAAATCAATAATATTACATAGGTGATTCTTTTTAATTCTATACATAGGAAGCTTATACTGTAGGTTTGTATAGGAAGTAGATAATAAAAATACTTTAATATAGGAATGGAATATAGTTTTACTCATTCATTCGTTTATTCATTCATAAAACAATTTACATTATGTTGAAAATACATGTGACTGTTCCATGAAATAGGCTTTCGATTTTCCTAATTGTGTTGAAAGCAGTGATTTAAATAGTGATTAGGCTCAATCGGGACTTTATAATAAAAGATAGTGGACTGTATAAACATAGGTTTAATGCCGTTTTCACAATCGCTATACGTATTAGATTGTTATAAATAAATGCCCGTAGTCGACCGTGGTAATGAGCTGAGTGGTGACGACGGCGGAGGTGCGTGTGCGGCCGGGTTCGATACCTCGACCCCGCGCCGTCCCCGGTGTCGTCTGTAGCTACTCATGCGCCGACATATTCCCCGGGTTGAAGGGACGTCTTCAATCTTCTACTGGAAGGGGGCAGATGCAGTTGAAGGCACGACCTTGTTTTGACTAATGAAACCACTTGGTTTTGGCCTGCAGCAGAGAAGTCATTATGGAATCTGCTCCAGAAATGCTGCCTAATGAACTGGACTCGTTTCCACCGATCCAGCCGTGTGATGTCAGCTGCAAGTTTTGTAGGTATGTGCTTACTGCATAAAACAATGGGATGTTTCACATTAAAATCAGAGGGGGAGTTATCGAGCCTCCCGCCCACTCGAATGAGTATGAATGTCAATAAACGGTGTCAGAGGAAGCAATCTACTTTTGCGTGGTAATTTTTGTCCAGACTTCAACAAATTATACTCTTCTGGAAACATTTCAAGCTGTGAATAATGTATAATTTTATTTAATGATTTTCTAGCTCTGTTGTTGAAAAATTACCATGCAATTTATTTTTATTTTTTACATTGTAAATAAAGCGTTGTACATGTGTAAATATAGTTTGTATTTTTGTTAAGCTGGAATACTTTACTAATACATTATGAATGATTGATGAATGAATGATGACATCTGAATGATTACTATATAATGAATGATTGTTACTATCACTGTCAATGAAATGAGTCACTACTTCCGGCAGACTATCTTTCCCGTGGTTTGGCATACTGGGCCACTCATTTTCACTATGCTGTAAAAATGAGGGTCCAGACCACCACAGAGGTGTGTCTATGATAACGTCGGCCCTGAGACCACGGGAAACAAGATCCGCCGGGTTGTCCTTCGACGGTACGTAGCTCCAGGTATGACCACAAGTGCTTTCCTGTATCTCATTGACTCTGTTTCTAACAAAAGGTTTTTATTGATTTGAAGGAGTAGAAAGCCAACCCAGGACTATGGTTGAGTCGCACCAGAATCTACATTTGTGAATGGGCATTGTAAGCGCTTCCTTAACCTTAGTACACAGCCTTGCACCCAGCAAAGCTCCAAAAAGTTCAAGCCTCGGTATTGTTGGTTGTTTAATGGGCGCTACACGATTTCTAGAGACTAGTAGTTGTACGCCTATGGATCCACTACTATTACTGCTAACATGTCGTGACTTAATTCTTCCCCTTACTAAATACTTATCCGTTCCCAGAGACAATGGCAAGTCATCCTCAATGTCGTTTGCTAGTTCAATTTCGTATTTACCATTCCTACGGACGTGCTCCCCAAAATACGATCGAGCCTGTTTAATCTGATAAGAACCTAGAGCTACTGTCATCAGATCATGTAATGATAGTCTTGGAAATATATCCAAATATGGATGTTCAGCATCTAAAGTTAAAAAAACAGCTCTCTTTCTATTAATATTTTGATTTTGTATGTACTCTCCCAAATAGTTTCTTGTATTTAATCTAGCTTTAGCTATTTCTAAAAACTGTTGAGCATCAGCAATATTAAAATCCAACATCAAGTGTAATGATGCACGATTGAAATATTCTTGGCGAAATAATTTAAAATCGCGTTTAATTCGCCCATTTACAACTTCAACTACCCATCGACACATTGTAACACATCTTGATCGATTTGCTTGCAATGTGGTTAGCTGCTGTTCGCGTTCTAAAAGAGATTCAGGCATATACGCTTTATAACCGTGGCTGTGCAATTCGCCACTTACGTCTCTGAAGCCCCTATTCAAAATAAAAACATCTCCAGGCCTAAAATAATTTCTTAATGTAGTTGATTCATAGCGAAATTCAGTAGACATAATGTCCGAGTCGCTTTTAGTTGCTGGGAATGGGCCGAGTGATTGCAAAATAAATCCATCGCAGCAGACAAACAAAAATGGTTTTACCAAATAATTTATTAATATTAATAAAAATAATTTATTATAATTTATTAATTGACATATTGAATGATAATTGTAATGATAATTTATTAGTTGTAATGATTTTTGTTTTGAATAATAATTAAATAATTTATTAGTTGTAATGATTTTTGTTTGAATAATAATTAAATAATTTATTAATTGACCGATTGAATGATAATTGTGATGATAATTTATTAATTGATATTTGAATGATTAATAATTGTAATAATAATATATGAATTGATCTGGTTTTAAAGTGCATGTTCATAATAATAATGTTTCGTATATTATGTAAATGTTTGCATGCCGAATGGTAAAATATGGCTGAGCTTTAATGTGTTAAGACAACTATTGTGTATTACCCATATTTGCAAAATAAAAGTCTATTCTATTCTATTCTATTCTATTCTATTCTATTCCATTCCATACCATTCCATTCCATTCCATTCCATTCCATCCCATTCCATTCCATTCCATTCCATTCCATTCCATTCCATTCTATGCTATTCTATTCTTTTCTATTCTATTCTATTCTATTCAAATTAACATATTTATGTGGGCTATAAGTCTTTTTTTGGTATAAATAATTACTACTGCTTTGCACATAGACATAAGTACCATCACACATAATAATTGCTGGCTTGGTAGAAACTGGCATATCTGGATTTCCAAATAAACCATCTGGAATTATCTTATTTTTAGCCGCCACATCTTGTATCGACATGTGACCAAGTCCTAAATATAGGGTGACTGGTAATTAGTGTACGATACTTAAACACGTGATTGTGTTCATGATAACAAACAACTTTCCCGAAGAAAAAATGTTTTTTGTACTGGTTCACTTTTATCACAATAACACAACAGCCGTATGAAATTGACGCGCGCGCACGCCTGTGACCTAAAGTGAACCAGTACAAAAAACATTTTTTCTTCGGGAAAGTTGTTTGTTATCATGAACACAATCACGTGTTTAAGTATCGTACACTAATTACCAGTCACCCTATATAAGGGTACAAATGTATTACCCAAACAATTTCTTGCTTTAGACATATACCTTTCTAGAGTGCTTCTAGGAAGTTGAAACAATATAGATAATCGCTCATTACTCTCACTAGTTCTAAGTTTAACCAGCATAATACTTAAAGCCACACTTGGACAAGGAGTTTCCTTTGCCAGCTGTGTATGTGTGATAATAATTGATAAAACTGTTCAGGATTCATACCTAACCAATAATGACAGAGGTGTGTATTCATTTCACTAATATTAGAAAAGTTGTACTGTCTGCGAGTACCTCTTTCCATAATTGACATCATATCATCCATTTGGCACCCAGTAAAGTCATTATAATGAAACTGTAATTCATCCCAAGAACCAATATTAAGATGATGGCTGCATATTCTAGCACTAACTGGTACGTACAATTTATGCTCTAACAGTAACATTTCCTATGTAACAGATGGTACCAACAACCGTTCTGTATTACTACAGTCATCAAAAATACAATGTTGTGATGATGCAGCAGCTCTTTTATAAATACGTGATATTATTTTGGGGCGGTGTACAACATTATGCTCCTGATGCAACTGGTGAATGGGTTGTGGTGGTGGTGTAGGTATTGATAAAGTCCTTGAAGACATAGAAGTTTCTAATATACTTACCCCCTTTTGTCTTGATGTAGGAACATCTATACTACCTTGCGGTGCAGAAGCTTCTTCATGAACAATCTGCTGTTGCCTATCCTGATCTTGCTGAGTTTGTCTCCTTACACTTCTATAGGCCTTTGTCCAACAACGTAAGCAAACTTTTTCAAGTCTGTGTACCTAAAATTAATTAACATATTTGGAATAAAGGACAAAAATAGACTTAACCAAGTTAGAAAATAGCATACTCCATATTTCATGAGGTGTTTGTGTAAAATCTGAGAACAGTTCTCAGATTGTACAAAAACATCATTCAATATTTTAATGCACCAAGTGTTATTAAACGTATAGATACCTGCTGAGATGGTATGCATGACAGGATGACATTTCCCTCAGGGCTATCAATTGATACTGTGTGTGTCTTAGCTCTTAATATGGAAGATCCGCAGACAAAGCACACTTGTTGATGTCCATAAGCTCGTACAGCTGTTAATTCACTTGACAAGTTTATAGATGCTCTTTCTAGTATTTCATAACATTCTTGACAAAGGACATCTTCTAATGACATCTAAAAATAAATATAATAGATATACAATTTATTCAGGTTAGATAATGATCTTAGTATTAGTTTAATAGAAAATATACCTAGATTATTATCATAAACACAAAAGTCAAACAAAATCAAATCAAATTAAGAAAAGTATAACTATACTCTATTATAATAGCATAAATAAAAAAAAGAGGCTCGTAGAAGTAGGATTGCAAAACGTTTTATTTCATAGATAAGTTAAAACAATTTTATTTAAAATTATTGCATCATAACTTTGATAAATAGATCTAAGACAGTACTAAATATGAATGTATAATAATATAAAGAAAATAAAGGTTAGGTCTTTTAAAGATTTGGTAACATTTTAAAAGAATTATAGTGAAACGAATAACATTCCCGGTGTTGTTCATCCCTGCTTCTTTTAAGTTTTTAGCATTGACACTGCAATTTTAAATTGTAATGAATTATTACAACTAATTGAAAGCTAAATAATTTCATAAGTTAAAATATTAATTAGTCAAAGTTAAGTGCAACGGCTGCTGTAAAAATAGATTATAATAAATTCGGAGTCTATCATAACTGTAACATGTTTATTGTACTTTTGTTACAAAGTGTGCATCAAAAATAACCTTTGTCAACTTCTGTCTAATGCTATTGCAAATGGATTATAGTGGTTCATAACATGTTCATATATATTTTGAACATAGTTAGACAGTTTCTAGTATGACCTGTAAAAGTTAACTGTAAACAATAAAATATTAATAGTGCTGAAAGACTTGAGCTACAGTTTCTTATTATTAATATTATCTATATTATCAATACAACATTATTATAAATATTATATTGTGTGTATTGTTGTTGTATGTTTGAAACTATTGCACATACGTCTAAAAAGTGAACTGAGAAGAGTGGTAAAAAAATATAATAAAACATAATTGAATAAATAAGATATACTAACCGTCGCTGGAGTAATCCAGGATCGTAAAATTCTAACCATTACGTCTGTTGCCTCCCCGACTTGACGACGGGGTAGAGGATGTACCAAAGAAAGAGAACAGTTCACACAGCGTGACATTTTAAACGAAATCGTTGATGATTTACTGCACAGATGACACGGTCTGTAGGTAGTCGTAAAAACGTTCTACACAGTCACACCACCAGCACAGAAAAAGTACAATTGTCTTCTAGAGTTCTTGATCGTGCAGGAATCTTAAGATTCGACTGGACACGAACTCCACGCAATGAAAGGTTATTTATTAATACACAAACTCAACAACAACAACTATCAATGCATGTAAAAAACACTAAACAAAACTTCGCTGCCGCCAAATGCCGACACGATTGACAGTGACACAACTGACACATTAGACACTTTCACTTTGACAGTTCACCTTTCACGTTACCCGTAATAGTGTTGCCAACAGTTAATCTAAAACACCCCGATCACTAGTGATTTGTCAAGTATAAAAACATTTTTAATATGTAAAGTAATATTATTTTATGGATATTAATCCATAAAACGCATTATTTTAATTATGTTAATTAAAAATATTAATATTAATAACGAGAAAAAAAGTGTTAGTTGAAATTATTTTTTAAATGAAGTGTCACCCTTTTTAATGTCTGTCTGGACCGATTAGTGGAAGGTCCTTGAAATTGACAACACTGCTTTGATTAGAATACGCCATTTGAAAAGTATTGCAATAAAATCAACTAAAAACCTAATTAAATACAAAATGTTAACGCCATATACGATTTCGATCAAGTAAACTAAGACAAGTTAAAAAAATATTTTATAATTTATGAACACATTTTCATGGCTATACTCTATTAATATATAGCGATACTACTTCTGGGCAATGTCCTTTCAACAGTATAGTTCTTATAGTTTCGGAAAAAAGTGGCTGTGACATACGGACGGACAGACAGACAGACAGACATGACGAATCCATAAGGGTTCCGTATTTGTCATTTGGCTACGGAACCCTAAAAATAAATCCCGACTAATTTAGGAATCAGTTAGTTATACTCCAGATTACATCGTAAAATCTTTTCATGATAGTCCTTTTCACATTGCAGAAAATAATGAACAGACAATCACAAATCTGCTGATACCGGATTGCTTACGTCACGTGACTCCGAACCGTTTCCGATCATTGCCGAACAGACATACCGACTATTGTCAATTATCCATTGTTACAATCAGTAGGTCACAATGATCAATGATTAGTTCGAGCTTAAATTTTAGGGTCCTTCTATTATGATTATTTGGTTATAAGATCAGACGATGAGGATCCGTAGAAGGCTTTTTTTATAAACAGTTATCGGAACTCCGTCCCGGTTGTCATTCGGAGATCTCTGGGACTTTGGCAGTCGTAATGCGTAGTCAGAGGCCAGATAGTCTGACAGCCAGTCTTACCAAGGGTTATCGTGTAACCCAGTGACTGGGTTGTGGAGGTCGGAAAGGCAGTCGCTTACTGTAAAACACTGGTATTCAGCTGCATCCAGTTAGACCGGAAGCCGACCCCAACATAGTTGAATAAAGGCTAGGCAGATGATGAGTTATCGGAACTGTGTGTCACTATATTCGTAATCAAACTAAGTATAACAATAGAAGTAGGTACTTTGTAAAAAACTCTGTTGGAAAATTGAGTTTGACGTGAACTGTCCTCCCACCTCCAGTGTGGTTGATCCCATCCTGATAGGATGGCAGCTCATATTAATCTCGATCACTTCACCTAAATTCACCGAAGGAGGTAGTTCCCAGAATAGCATTATAGTATTTGTTTAACGTGAGGCATCATTCTCATCTAAAGCATTATTATGCTTAAATAGAAGAAGAATCTTGCTGTCATGTTCCATGGAATCGGCACAAATCAGCAGATATATGTATGAACAAAGAGATATAATTAACATTCTTGCTAGATATACAAAATGATCACTCACCATCATAAGAATCCGGAATGTACAAGGGCTTTCCCACCAGCTTCCCCTTCTTCCCCGACAGAGGGACCGCCTCCACCCTCCTGTGGGCCTCCAACACTCTATACAATAGCACTGGCCTATCCTCCCCTTCAAACTTCACAACACGAGGCAACGAGAATTTATCCACGAAATCTTTCAAGGTCATCACTTCACTTGTATCGTCTTCGGGCTCAACCGAACCGTTTCGGCGGCCTAAGAGGAAATTGTCCGCCCATTCCGGAGCGTTAGGTCTTCGCTCCAGGAAGTCAGGTCTTCGTTCACTACTACGAGGTTTATATCTTGGAGGGCGGTCGCGTCTCACTAAAGCTTCGTTAGCTTCCGCAAGCCATCGAGTGACTAGTCTTTCGCGTTCTACGTCTAGGTATCTTGGCTTGGAAGCATCGCAAGCGAAGCGTGCTGCGTCGAAGCAGTATTGGGGGGGTGGGGGTCGTATCCGAGGGGGGAAGAAGCGGGGTGGGACGTACGGGGGGTGGGGGGCGTAGGCCGGCGGCGTCCTCGGCCCGGAGCCCTCGACTGACGCCGTTCGGAACATGTTGTCAGGCCATTGATGATGTTCCCGCCACCTGGAACAAAAGATGCACTGGTTAGTTTGTTAATTACAAAAAAAAATTAAGGCAAAGGGACGAGGAACTGATGATTTTTGAACTTAGGCCATATGGAAGTAAGTCAACTACTTTCGCCTTGATGGTTAGGTCGCTAGAACTGATAAGCGTCATATTCGCGTGCCATCCAGCGTGGCCAACTTCAGGGAACCCTGACGTTGGCCACGCTGGATGGCTAATCTTCGCCCGCCCGGGCTCCCAACTCCTTTAGCGATGTCCGGATGCACTGGGACATCACCACAACTCCAGGGACCGTACAGCGTAGACGATAGAGTCCCCGATCTATCGGCAGCTGGCCCCTCTATGGCCTCATCCAGTTTCAACCCGATTTTGGATATCAGATAAATCTGGTAGCGTTAGCCGTATAAGAGCATGTGACCCTGTGATGTGACCACTTCTTCTTAAACAACGGCTGTTAAGGAATATGCCATAATCACCACATTTAGTGAACATATTTGAATAACATGGAGATCTACATATGTTGGTTGATGCTCATCTTAATTGACGACCCACAAAATTATATGTACAAAATCTCCTGATTCTGAAAGTGAATGTCAGGTGATTAAAGATGTCCAACATCTGTTGATGGAGTCTGTCCAGAATAAGAGAGAGGCAATTTTTAGGCAATTCTAGCTAAACAAATTAGATGTAGGTTTATTTCATAGTATTTTAGCAGTTCCTGGGTCCAAAGCAGCTAAAATGAGCTATAGTTTTAGTTTCTAGAAATGTATAAGCTTGTAAAATCTATAATCATTAGTTAAGGGCTTGATGGTACTGGCATATCCAAGGGATAAAAAGTTCCTAAATTAATAAAGATAATAAAAAAACCTTAATTTAATTTTAAAACAAACAAACAAATAAAACATTCAGTTACAAGGTTTATTTACCCAAATAACAAATATCATCATTAGTTCTATGGAAGTCAAATTACTTCAATAGTAGGTACTTTAAATTACCTCTGCCGTATGTGATCTTATGACCCGATACACTAACGAGGCACTTATACCATAAATATTAATGAAATGTCCATGTTAGTGGGCATTTTACAACTATTACGTCATAGATTGCTGGTTACATAGCAATAAAATTGAATAATTTGTATGAAAATAAATCGGTGAATATCGAAATAGTTGCGAGATTTTTTTTATTGGAATTATCAATGCTATATTTTATGATGATTTTACAAATTATCATTTTTTATTACAAAACTTTTAGTTTACCTTGTCATTGAAGATCTTATTCAAAGTACCAAGAATACTCTAAAATAAAGGTAAGACGGGATACTTGGATGTGATTCGCACATAGGTACCAGGAAAGCATGTCACAAAAGAGAGGAGGAGTTTACTTAGTTGATAATCGATCAAAGCTGTGTAGTGTAGATCCGTAGTGTTGTAGATAATGATATAAGCAAGAACCGTCGAACTTGCACATCAAATGCACACATTTATCACTAAACATATTAAAATCTTAATTCTGTCTTCAAAAAGTTTGACAGGGATGCAGAGAAAATATAAATATGTTTAGAGCTAAACATAAGGTTCTCGAGTAGCAACCACGTACCAGAAGACGCAGCGTTGGTAGGCCTCCCACCAGGGGGCCTAGTCTGCTATTTTTATAATTTCATCATTCCAACACGATCCCATTGTCATTTTGCTAAAAGTTTGTAATCTGCTAAATTCATAATGGTCGATCATTGGTCGGTCGAATTAAAAGCAATGACTGCACAATGACGTTCTAATGGTAGGTCACTGATAAAAGGAACTGTCAAAATTTTAGCAGAGTACCGCCTAAGTCAGTAATTCAGTTGTCATTTTGTACGAGATTACCATTCTATATCATTTCTTTCAATGGCGTGTCAGTGGTTGACCATTGGAAAGTCATAATGACGCCATTATATTAGTAGGTTATCAAACTTGTCAAAATTAACAATTTTGAAATCAATGATAGGCCATTCTGACACTATTGTAATAGCAGACATGAGGCCCAGATGGACCGACGACATCATCAAGGTCGCGGGTAACTGGTAGATGCAGCGACAGGTTACCGCGAGTTGTGACGTTCTATGGGGGAGGCCTTTCTTCAACACTGGACGTCTTTCGGCTAATGATGATGATGAAAGGTGCAAGTGGGTTTAGTATCGTATTAACTACTAACTTTACCCGCGAATTCGTCCGGATTAATCTTACAAATCCTTTACTATTTTCAGTAATATCTACAATATTGCTTAAGTACTCACGGATAATGTAGCTGACTCTTAACGTAAGAATTTTCAAAATAAGACCAGCAGTGCTATTCTGTTACAATCTCCCTCGGTGAACACCTAGGTGAAGTGAGCTGTCATCAGACCCAATGCTAGGCATTGACAAAGCAGACGGACGGATGACAGTTAACTGCACTTAGGTGGTCACCGAGGGAGACTGTAACAGAATAGACATACAGGACATCCGGAGGTTACAGCGTTCAAACAAACAAATGCTACAGTAAAGCCCGTCACAGACGTAGCTATAATATATATTAATGTAGGTACGTCAGACGTAGCTATAACATATATTAATATACGTCAGACGTAGCTATAATCAAGGCATATTACGATCAGCTATAATATATATTTTTACTACGTCACCAAAATATGTGGACAATATAATATAATATAGCAAGGCATATTAATATTATTATTATTATTATTATTCAGCTTGTGTTTTCCCACTGCAGGGCAAAGGCCTCTCTACTCTCCTTCCACTTCTCTCTGTCAAGGGCTATTTCAGACCAGTCTTTGTCAAATGAGTCTAGATCATCCCGCCACCTCCGCCTGGGCCTGCCGCGATGTCGCTTGCCATGTAAAGGGACCCATTGGGTCACGCGTTTGGCTCAATGATCGTCCGACATGCGGCAGATGTGTCCAGCCCAATTCAATTCATATTAATATAAATTTCAAAAATGTCAAACAAACAACGATCGCAGACGTAATAAGGGCGAAAATATATTATTATATTATAACTACCGTGTGTGGTGTGGTGGCTAGCTATAATATATTATTATATTATAACTACCGTGTGTGGTATGGTGGCCTGCTGTAATATATATTATAGCTACGTATGTGGCGGGCTTTATTATATTAGTATAGATTTACAACGTTGTAATTTTATCTTTTCTCCTCATGCGCTCATTGGCATTTACATCTTTAGAAAACAAAGGAAAAAAAACAAAACAACATCACATTCCCGCGGTTTTCTTACTACGTAATTTTCTAGATACTTTTAATTGCAAAATATCCGTTGGTAGTCTGCTAAACTAACAATTTTCTTTACTAATCTCCATACAAGAGGTGTTTCCCACTGGGGCCTAACGGCTAGTTAGGTAGTCTAGGTACAGTCGAACAATATATTTGGTGTACAAGCAGCTGACTTGCAACTACTTTGAATCAACGTTATGAGTGGCGAATAATCAAATTCTTTTACATCACTAATATTACTCTCAATACTAATAATAAACAGGTAAAGTTTGTTTGTGTTTTCTGGTTTGTAAGAAGTAATCTCTTAAAGTAGGTACTGCAGTGCTATTCTGTAAGAATCTCCCTCGGTGAACACATAGGTGAAGTGAGTTGTCATTCATCCCGTTGACGTCGTCGTCGTCTAGGGATTGACAAAGCATTACAATCATAATCGATGATCAATATCATTATTTTGGCAATTTTTTATCAACCATTTTTTTTGCGTTTCTCTTGGACATTTTATTTTTCAATTAAGCGTCATAAGGCGACGATATACGCCGGCGACCTTGAGCGACCAGAGAATCGTACGCGCTGCGTCCAAAACTTTAAAACTTTAGTCGAAAAAATTAAATAAAAGATAGTATTCTTTAACTTAAAAAAAAAGACGTATACTAAAAGATAGATAATAAAATTGTCTGTAAGATAGTGTAAGTTTCGTGTAGATTTTGTGTGATTGTCAATGTTTTGTCCGCGTTAGACACAACTTCACGAGTTAATTTAACTATTTAATATGAATATAATCAAAAATATTCACATACTAAATGATTAAAAGAATGTTCTAGTTTAAGATTTTTTTTTTCAAATCATTTACACTACACATTTTGACGTGATTGTCAGTTTTAAATCTGTAAAAGTCGTTAATTTAGCCCCTTAACAAAGTAATAAGTAGTTTTTTTTTTAAATTAGCAGATATAATTACAATGCCGTGAGGTGCTGGCCACGAATAGCGCCACCCCATTTCTACCCGTGGGTGTTGTAGAAGGCGACAGAGGGATGGGCAGCAGCATCCTTCTGAGAACGGCCAAGCATGGCGATTACGTCTGAATTGAAGGGCTCCTTGGGGTAGACCTATGAATAGCGTGGCCTAACGAGGCTAAAGGTTAACGTGTTAAATTATAATTAGGATCGATTATGATTGTAGTGCTTGCTCAATCCTTACCTTGGTATCGAATGACAGGTCACTTCACCTAGAGATCACCGAGGGAAATTGATACGGTTGAGCATAGCAGGTCCGATAAAACATTTTTTTTTTTCACTGTTGGAAAGTCACTTTATTGCTATGGCCATGTTTTAAGATACAATTGTCCTTCACGTGCCATGCCAGAAGCCTAAAGATATTAGGCACATAATAAAAATACTGGCAGTGTAGTAGATTGATAAATATGTTTGCCCGTACACCAAATCGTTTGTTCGGTTGTACCTATTACAGGACAAAAGTGTATAAAATGATTTTCACACGCAGATAAAATACGTGTAGACAGGGTTTGACAAAGATGTGTTTGCGGTTGGGATAAGATGGACCAAGTTTTGCGCTCTAAGATTTATCACGCCTGTCACTACCAAAGAGATGCAGACAGTATCTTTTGTATCAACAAAACACTTTTCTATAGAACAGCTGATTAATAACTTACAAATATTTTCAAGGTAAGTACTAAAATTATGAACTGAATCCTTAAATAATCCGGAATTATAATATAATAAAAATGTATTGTTTTTTTATATCCTATTTCTCATATTTTCAGGGGGATTATTTGTTATTTATGTTTCAATAAGTAATATTGCTTTCAATAAAATTAATATTCAAATCAATATTTAGTTTTTTTTTTGTAATTTTTAATAATAGTATCTTGAATAAATCTTTCAATAAAATTCGTACAAGTTTTCGTCGCGATGTCCCTTGTATCGTATATCGGATAATTATCTACGATCGTATACACGGATATCAAATCGTGTATGTACTCACAATAATTCAAATATTTACTGTACAGCTGATGTTATGTAGCATAGTCGTTTAATCCGATACGGTTCATCAAATACCAAAGCTGGCAATAACTTGTAAGATTCTGAAATCATTACAGAACATAAATAGTGAGACGTCATCCTATCATATAACATTGATTCCTGATAAGGCTGCGTCCAGATAAAACGCGATAAAAATAAAATAAACTCGTAACACGCGCGCGCGCGTATAACGCGTTTGATAGAATGTCCATTCAGGTAAACACGCGCGTGATGTTGTAGGGGAAAGGGTACAATATTAGGGATGAAATTTATCCCCTTAGGGATTTGATCAAATTACGGCAGATGATACAACAACAACTCTATTGAATAATTTCCCGGAAGAAATCAAGTGATTTGATCAAATCCCTAAATTGTTTCAGTGAGATGACGAAATACACAAGTCAGGCATAGCACTATAATATTGTTTTGATCAAATCCAAATTTCAGCTTATTCCGTTCAGCCTTTAAAGCATGAAAGTGTGACAAACATCCATACATCCTCACAGACTTTCGTATTTGTAATAGTAAGTAGGGTTTAAGCGCGCGTTAAAGTGACTTAAACGCGCCAATCTGAGCTCACCCTTAGAGTGATTAATTGTCCCATCAACTATAAGTACGAAGCACTGATTCCCTTGGGATAAGTACCATACATTTATTTCATGAAATCTACATGCACGGCAAATGCACATATGCGAGGTTCTTGTGGACAATTTTATGAACACAATTTGTTTGGGAGATAACGCTATTTGTAAAATGTTTTAGCATGCATTAGCAGTTACTTCTTTTTACCCGAATCCCGGGGGTCCGTGCCCACTCCACCCGCGTAGACTCGACCCGAAGAATAATACCTGAATATTTCTGTTTTGGTAGGCGTAAAAACGTCGATGAACAGTCAAACAGAAAAGTTGCACCACTGAGAGTGATAGCGATAAATTTAAATAATGTTTGGATAAATAAATTAATAATTAAACAAATTAGTACTTAGGTACTATAATATTATCCTTAATTAATATAATATACGGTTTTTAGTTTGTAGTAAAAATCACAGATATTTTTCTTTTCATACGTGATGATGCGGCCTAAGGTAGAGCACGATTGCCTAGGAAATTAAATTATGTATCACAACAAATAATTACATCTTCTTTGTATAATAAGCTTTATTTAGAATTAAAATATCACTTTGCCTGACTGTACAAATAGCACTGAATTAGTAGTAAAACATCTGGTATTATACTTCGGGTCGAGTCTAAGCGGGTGGAGTGGGCACGAACCCACTGCCGGAAGGTTATGTTGTTCAAGCGTATATATGTATATGTTACCCGCCAAACCCGATTTTAGGATGAACTAGTTGTTTGTTACTAGGAGTTGGGTTACCCCAACATACTCGGGAAAAGGTAGGTACTACTGGTATTTCGTTGCTAGAACGCAAACGCTCTGATCTAAATACGATTAGTATAATTATAAAATCTGTAACACCTTTTAACTTTTAAAATTGACAAAACGTAAATTGATATCACTTACTCATTTCGCAAACCTTGATGGTATACGAACACATATTTTTGCACTACACTCATTTTATATCATTTTTTCAAACTCTAATTTTAAATCCACACTACATTTCATAACCAGCCACCAACCAGTATTTTGTAAACAAATAAAAACTCCTCACACATATTTAAAAATATAAAATGAGTGTAGTGCAAAAATTAATGTGCCCGCCACATACAAACACTTATATTATATTTGCACTACACTCATTTTATATTTTTAAATTTCTAATAAAAAAGAACAAACTTTATTTTCAAATCTACACCACATTTCATCACCAGCCAGTAACCACCAGTAATTTTTTTAAACAAATATAAACTCCCCACAAATATTTATATTCAATACCGGCAAACGTAAAGTTGGTCGCTTGCGCAACAATTGATTTACAGTATTGTGATTGGCGGATACGGTCGAAACAATGGCTGGAAAAGACAACACACACAGTGCCTGACCGAGTCACACGCGGGCGACTTTTTGTACGGTAGCGTATGGAACTGAGCCAGTAACTAATATCGTAATACTTAAAGGGAACAAAGAACGATTAGCTGAATAAATAATAAGCTGTTTAAAATGTTTTGACCGACCGACCTTGATGACACATCGTGGGAGAACAAATTGATTGATTGAAGTCGTTTATGGAGTTGATAATGCAGCTCCTTTTTAGGGTTTCGTACACAAGTGGGTCCAAACGGAACCCAAGTCACAGTACGTAATTTCTTGGCAATAAAAAAATGGTACTCGCCATTTTTAACCGACTTCAAAAAAGGGAGGTTTTCAGTTCGACGCGTATGTTTGTATGTAAGTATGTATGTATGTTTGCCCGCGATTATCCCCCTTTTGGCTGAACCGATTTTGATGCGGTTTTCAGGGAAGTGTTTGTTACATTCTGGAGAAGGTTTTAGTTTACAAGAAATATAAATTTATTCAGCTCTTTTGGAAAAAAGCAAAAAAACAAAAAGAAATATACATAGAAGACGTTTTCGTTTCTTCCATCTTTGGAGGACTTTCAATCCCTGTTTTAACTGTGTTGCCGTTTCTTAATGAATTTGGGTGCTGAGGAGGCACTAAAAAGTGGAAAATAAAAGCTTTTTACAATTACAAAAAAGGGAACCGCCTTCGAAAACTAAAAAGTGATAAATAACTTTAGCACAGAACACACATGACTTTAGTTTCGGAAATAAATAAATAAATAATATATGTAAATAATTTTTTTAAGTAATGTGAAGCCCCACATCTAAAGTTCCATTTTTAAAAACTACTATTTTTCCTCATTTATTAATGTCATTCAGCATTTAACTTCCAGGCCTTTTATGCCCTCCTAGTACATTTCTCACGCAAAATGCTTAATGGGAAGGATGTTCCCTTTTCCCTCATTGATTAAAATAGCCATAATAATAAATAATAGTTAGTTTACTACCATTTTAACTGACACTATTTGACGCGTGGCAGTTAATCTTGCAGTTAAAAAGGATAAGCGACTAACTGCAGACGTTTATCACTAATTAGGTATCTATACTGCAAGCGCATGACTCATTATGACTTGGAACTTTTGAAAATAAATACGATGTTTAGAGCTTCAAGTCCAATGACATTGCGAGGGCTTTTGGTAGAAATATTCTTAGCAATTATTAACTTAAGTTTTTTTAGAACAGCTTTCATATCTAAAAACCTGTTCAACATTTAATTCATGTGCTGCGTTTAGATTACATAAATAAACATACTAATGTGTCAATGTCAATGTTACATTTTCAAAAAACCGAGTAGCACTTTGCCCGCTTATTCGTTCGCGTGAATTTTCTAAAAGACCCCTAATTTTTAGGGTTCCGTACCTCAAAAAGAAAAAACGGAACCCTTATAGGATCACTTTGTTGTCCGTCTGTCCATCTGTCCGTCTGTCTGTCAAGACCCTTTATCTCGGGAACACGTGGAGGTATCGATTTGAAATCTAATTTATCCGTCAGTTAGATTATCGAAAAATATTGGATACTTATTTTTTGTTGTTTTATCAAAACAATAAAGGCTGACGAAGATAAAACGCATCAAAGATCATGAATGGGGGTTTGTGACGTCACTTCGCCAGTGAAGTGTACTAACATAGTGACGTCACAGGAGTTTTGGACGCACTGTATCGTCTTAATTTTTTGTTTACGTCAAAAAGAAAAAGCAGGGATTCAATATTTTTTGGAAATCTATCTAACGAACTAATTATTTTTTTTTTAGGTAAAATACGCTATTGTATTGGTGACCAAACGACGGAATTTGAACGGAACCTTCGGTGGGCCAGTGCGACTCGCACTTATCCGGTTGTGTATAATGCATTATAGCCTATTACTCAGGGATTAAGTAGTTTTCGATAGGGATTAAGTAGTTTTCGATTAGTGAAACAATTTTTGAAATCGTATCAGTAGTTTTTGAGTTAAATCATAACAAACAAACAAATCGTTCTTCTTTTTTTAGTACCTAATATTAGTTTAGAAAACTACATAAGAAATTCAATCATCTAAACGATGGGAAACATCTAAAGTAACATAAGTCTTACTTGTGTTTTATAAGTTCAGTGATCAACCAGTAATGATGGCCGTAACTCGTTGAGCATGTTTACCGACTTTTACTAATTACGTAAGAGAAGTGCACTATCTTCCACATTTTATAAGACGTAGCTATTTAGTATTAGATAAAGTTTTAATGTGACTATTATTCATTTAGATAGTTCATAGCATTATGGTTGGCAAAAATAAAGAATATAACTTTTGATGTTTTTATTTTTATCAGTTTTTGGTGTTAATATAAATAATATACGTATGATGTTTTATGGTTTATTTTTATTTTAACAGTACGTAGTTTTAAAAAAAACTATGTAGGATAGATGGATGGTGATCTCCAAATCATGTACAGTCAATAGCAAAAGTAGATGATCAAAATCAGAAATTCAATACCTACTAATGAACGGAGTTAGCGTCAGAACTATGTGGCGTCGAAGTGATTCAAAAGTATGTGTGTGTATTGAATTTCTGATTTTGACCATCTACTTTTGCTGTTGACTGTACAGTCACGAGAAAAAACATGTAAACAGTTGGTCTCATTCTAAACTGATTTTCTCCTAAACTATTGATTGAAATGTTATGGGGTTACGAATATGGTATTTGTGAATCCAAACCACTATAAAATAGGTTTTATCAATAAGGTGAAATAGTTATTTCCTGGGAAAATTGCTTTTGAATTTTGCAATCTGTTTACATATTTATGCTCGTATATGTACGTTAATGCACTTTATAATTGTTTTTAACTTTGTATGTAGGTTCTTATCGATTCGATATTAGCTATAAATAACTAAGATTGTAAAAGGGTAATTTAAATACTTAGTATGAATGCAATATTTGTAGATATCTTTACTGTGATTCTAGCTTTTGCCCGCGACTTCGTCCGCGTGAAAGTCGGTTATCGTTGATACAGACAAAGTCGCGAATTAAAAAGTAGCCTATGTCCTTCTCCAGTTGTCAAGCTATTTTCATACCAAATTTCATCAAAATTGGTTCAGCCGTTTCACCGTGGAAGCGTCACAGACAGAGTTACTTTCGCAATTATAATATTAGGAAGTAAGTATGGAAGTATGGATCTTTTTCCTGAGACACAAAAAATGTAAGGGTTAAAAAAAATCTTTTATGTTTATTTATTAGATATACACCTGTTTCAAGCGTAGGTTTATAAAATCAAGGTTAATGTACATTTAGAAGTTATGTAAGTATATCTACTGTAACAATGTTGTAAAAAATATACAGTCCACATCTCAATCGATTTAGTTGGAACTTAAAAAAATAAGTCGATGTCCCCTTACTAATCAAAATTCGATGAACAGCCAAAACACCTGTCCATATTACAAATAACTGGCACATAACAAATAACTACTAACCTTATCCACCAACACTAAGGTTCAGTTTCTTTTGTAGAATTCCAGTACAACGACCCGACTTATAAATATTACCAATTTATAAATACAGCTGTCAAAATCAATTTCATTGTAACTCTTTCGGATTATGACTTCGTAAGTAGCGGTACAAGTTTTTTAACGGCAACATTAACTTTGTCGATTTGCATCGTAAAGTTTTTTTGGTACTAGTTTTGCTCCATTTTTTTCTTTTAAACGCTGATGTAACAATAGTTTTTGTATTGTTCAAAAGTAATTAATTTGCGATCAGATTATTTTGAAGTTATCTAATTCAGTTTGAAGGGTATCTGTACCTGCGACTATGAAACAAGATTAAAATAAACGGAATTTTCACGTGGGACCGATTTACGGCCTTAAAAATACTAACAAAATACTATAGATAGGTACAGTCGAACAAGTTAATTGGTACACAGGCAAAAATATTCATCTTTCTACTATACTCACATTATTTTATTTTATTAAATTTTCTTAACTCGAGCACGTAGGTATCCCTGGTACTTACGTACGAAAAATAAAATAAATAAATAAAATGTTAGTGTAGTAGAAAGAGGAATATTTTTGCCTGTAAACCAATTTGCTTGTTCGACTGTATTTACTACCTAGCCTATCAACCCGCTTCCATTTAGGATCAAGTCAGTGTTTAGTTCATACCAGGTATCAACCTTTAGACGCCCGCTGCCGGGCAAAGGTCACCCCCAAGGGGGGGTTTAGCCATAATCGCCATGCTTGGCCGCTGCATGTTGGCGATCGCAGTAGGTGTTATAGTACTCAAAAGGACGCTGCTGCCCAATATCCCTCTGTCGCCTTCTACGCCTTAGAAGTGGGGTGTTGCTATTCGCGGCCGGCACCACACGGTGTTTAGTTGAATAGAGATTAAAGTATACAGACTGCAATTAACTGGGACTACGGTCTTGTTGCCGGATCCATTTAATTTTAATATTTTTCTTCCGGCGACTGGGACCACGCATAAAAGTAAAACAAAACACTATTGTTCAAGACAGTACAGTCAATCGAAAAAATATTTAAAATAATAATTAAAGAGTTAAAGGTAATCAAAGGGTGTTTTTAACTACAATTTTGTTTTGATTTTAAATATTTTTTCGTTTGACTTACTTATACAGTTTTTAGCTAGTCCTATTTAATTGTAGTCCCAGTCCCCAGAAACCTCTACTAGACTAGCTTTTGCCCGCCTACATTTTTTTACGGATCTAATTATTTTTTAATCTATCTCCGGAACTACGTGTCGGGTTCTGATAATTCTTTCACCAATTGGAAGTTACGTTATCACTGAATGCTATAGGCTATATTTTATTATCAATAAATAAAATAATATAATGACCACATTATATTATTTTATTCCCTTATTATATTAGTATAGTCCATTTAAATGTACTATATCGTACTATATTTTTCATACGGATCGCTTATTTTTAGGATCGCTTTTTATAGTACATTTAAATGGACTATACTAATATAATAAGGGAATAAAATAATATAATGACCACATTATATTATTTTATTCCCTTATTATATTAGTATAGTCCATTTAAATGTACTATATCGTACTATATTTTTCATACGGATCGCTTATTTTTTGATAATAAAATATAGCCTATAGCATTCAGTGATAACGTAACTTCCAATTGGTGAAAGAATTATCAGAACCCGACACGTAGTTCCGGAGATAGATTAAAAAATAATTAGATCCGTAAAAAAATGTAGGCGGGCAAAAGCTAGTCTAGTAGAGGTTTCTGGGGACTGGGACTACAATTAAATAGGACTAGCTAAAAACTGTATAAGTAAGTCAAACGAAAAAATATTTAAAATCAAAACAAAATTGTATTAGGTCTTTACATATGAAATTGCCGCTCGGTATCAAAAAATTAAAAATAACATTTTTAAAAGAAATTATATATTTAGTCAATCGAAGTATGTACCATTGTTATCGATACACTTTCGCCATTTTATCGGGAGCTCATTGATCCCTTTGGTAAAAAAATCCTGGGAGCGAGAATCGATGAACTGCTTGAAGGCTGTTTAAACTGCCTCATCAGAATTGATTTTTTTTCCTTGTAAAAAGTTGTCCAAATTTCGGAATAAATGGTAATCGTTTGGGGCAAGATCTGGAGAGTATGGTGGGTGACGCAGAGTTTCCAGTCGCAGCTCCTCTAACTTGGCGACCGTCTGATGTGCAGTATGTGGTCGAGCGTTATCCTGAAGGAGCAATGGGCTAGAGCAATTGACCAATCTCGGTTGTTTAATGGTGAGCTTTTCCATCATTGTTTGCAACTGTTGACAATACATGTCTGCAGTAATCGTTTGGCCTGATCTCATGAAGCTGTAGTGGATGACACCAGCACAGGACCACCAAACACTAACTAGAATCTTCTTTTTGGTCAGTTTTCGCTTGGGGCAAGGTTTTGCCGGTTTTCCAGGGTTAAGCCATTGTGATGATCGCTTGCGATTATCGTACACGATCCACTTCTCATCACAAGTGACAATACGATTTAAAATTCCCTGATTATTGTGACGATTGAGCAAGGAAGCGCAGCAACCGACGCGTGTTTGTTGGTGTGTTTCAGTCAATTCGTACGGTACCCACTTTTTGAGCTTTTTTACTTTTCCAATTTGACGCAAATGGATAGTGATTGTTTTGTCACTTACTCCAAAGGCTGCTGCTAATTCAGAAGTGGTTTGAGATGGATCCGCTTCAACTATCGCCTTTAATTCTTCATTATTCACTTGAGTATCCGGTCGTCCACGAGGCTCATTTTGTAAATCAAAATTTCCAGAACGGAAACGTTGAAACCAAAAACGCACCGTTCGTTCGTTAGCGGTGCTTGGCCCGTACACGTCGTTAATCCTTCGAGCCGTTTCTGCTGCACTGGTGCCACGGTAGAACTCATATTCGTAAATATCGCGAATTTTTAATTTCTCCATTGTTGTTGCAATAGCAATTTTCAAGCCCAAACAAATGACGATAAAACAAATGAAACACGAATTTTAAAACAATATTCTTTAGTCTTTATTTTGAAATAATTTTGAATTTGGAATTCCTAATCAAACACAAAATATTTGATTTCAAAGTTGCCAGTATTAAGTATCGGCAATTTCATATGTAAGGACCTAATAGTTAAAAACACCCTTTGATTACCTTTAACTCTTTAATTATTATTTTAAATATTTTTTCGATTGACTGTACTGTCTTGAACATGTGTTGTGTCTGTGTTGAACATTGTCTTACTACATTTGGTATTGTAAAGTATTTTTTGGTGGTCCAAAAAATACTTTACAATACCAAATGTAGTAAATGCTACCAAATCTTAGTGTGCAAAATAAACAAAATCTTTTTGAGCCTTAAGTCCCTGGGGCGGAATCCTGGGGCGGAACCGACATGGTTAGGTTAGGTTAGAACTGTGACCCCCTACGCCAGAACCAAATCGCTTTTTACAGTCAAACTCATACATTTCTACAACAATACTTTAGGAAACACAATTTTGGTGACCATTTACTATTTTTGGTTTTATTTTATTTAGTATTTTTGGTGATCATTGACTAGATCTGGAAGTTCTTGAAACATAAGGCATATAATAAAGCTGAAGAGTTTGTTTATTTGTCTGAACGCGACATCCGGAACTTCTGGTCCCATTTCAAAAATTCTTTCACCATTACAATGCTACATTATCCCTGAGTAACATAGGCTATAGTATCAATTGAAAAATTCACGCAAACGATGGGCTAAAGTGCTAGTTATACATAATATAAAGATGATAAAGAGTTAATGTTTGTTGGTTAATTAGAGGTAATCTATAAAAGTACCTACTTAGTGCTGAGTGACACCCGCGACACTCCATAGAAACGAAACGATATAATTGCCTACACTACTACTAAAATAACAGATTGTACAGATACGTGCGTGTGTGTGCGTGTCTACGCGCCGCTCGAACAAAAACGCAATATCCAGAGCTAGTCGTTCGACGCGGGGAGAGGTGAGGAACGGTTTCAGAGGGAGGCGGTGCGTGTCGCTACTTTACGGTAGTACTAGTATTTATACTGTGATCATAGGATGTGTTTAATGGTTTATTTGACTTCCTCGAGGCCGAAGTTGCAAACAGAAGCCCGTCTTTTATAATTAATAATTTGACACGGAAAACCAACCGACGCATGTTTCCAACAACTCATTGACATTTTCAAGTGTCTCCATTAAATAAAAATGTTAATTGTAACTTGAAATAAGTGTGCAGAAATCTTCTGTGTCACTCTCTCCAACATTTAAAGTATAAAGAAGAAAGAGACGGATATAATCACAGCTGTGTATTACTTGTAAATTGCTTCTGTTTGTAAAGCACCTTGGTGCGCATGACTTTGTTTTCTGACTCACTGTGTCTTTATTTTTAAAGGCCGTGATGTTTTTTGTGTGAGAATTATTTCCACGCTGATCTTGTAATAAAAAATTTAAAGTAATTTATAAATAATATAAGATGCACTTGAATAAGAAGTGACAAACCCGATGCCTTACCTCGTAATTTAAATAGGTGCGATGAATTTATTTATAAAAAAATTACGAAGTAAATCCCTTACTCGTGTCAATTCTGTTGTGCTCGAGCTAAATTTACTTTAAGCTATTTATATCTCTTTCTCTCCAATAAAACAAGAAAGAGATAGATATTAATAAGAAATGTCAATTAAGGTTGATTTAAAACCTTATACAATTACATTGGACCCCGGTAATCCGGCCCTTGTCTAGTCCGGCACCCCCTGTAATCCGACATGGTCTATTGTTTATTAGGTTTGTATTGACAATCTGATGCTTCCTAAATTGATTGATTCCTAATTTTTGTTTATTTTAGAATATATGTACATTTGTTTGTATACAATTATTTTCTAACGATAATATTATTGCATATTTTTTGTTGTTAAGTGAAGACAACTGTGTGCAAATAATCTCTTTCTGAATGCATACATAAGATAAAGAAAACACATATCACTGTCTCGTTTATGCATTCAGAAAGAGATCATTTGCACACAGTTGTCTTCACTTAGGTATTTAGAGTGTTGCTTCCACTTTTACCTATTAGCTTCTTGGTCAATAATCATGCCTTCTCTGTATGAGAAGATGCCTTTGCCCTGCAGTGGGACAATAATGGGCTGGTATTATTATGCAGTAATAATAAAATTATCCTACAAATAATATAAATGCGAAATTTCGTGAGGGTACTAGGAGGATGGATAGATGTTTCTTGTTCTTTCACTCTTAAACGGTTGAACGGAATTTGCTGAAATTTGGCAAACATATAGATGTAGAATATTTTATTCTGTTTTTGTGTTCTCGTGGGATTATTTAGGCCTTTATTCTGGAGCCAACACAGACGAAGTCGCGGGCAAAACCTAGTACAGTTAATTATTACGCCGTAGATGAAAGAACTTATGCCATACAAGAAAACGGTAAAGCAGTGATTGCAGGAGCATCCTCAAATGAAAAACATTCTAAATATAGCTTAGGTCACGGAAACTCGTAAAAAATCAAACACGTACAAAGAAAAAATAAGTTCGCAGAAGATTATGTTCACACAATACTTGACGAAAATGTTGAATTTGTCATTTGTATCGTTGAACATGAAGACAATCTCAGTTTTCATCTACTGTAAGTACATTGTACTCATGCTTATGAATAACTTTTAAACGAGAAATCAACAACCAAGAAAACCAGCCAATTCATACATTTTGTCGGGTATACAAACTGGAAATGGATAAAATGATTTTTCGATTATAATGACGATATATATCAATGATCCCTTTCCCGGTTGATGGTAAACCAAACCTAAACTAGTTTCAATATTCTAGGAAAACTCATTTAGCTCCTCTTAATCTTTTAGGTGTAAATATGAAGTATTTAATACGAAGGTGTCGACAAATTGAATACAAAACCCATTTTGCAAAACAGTACTGTTTTTATTTGAAGACGTTAATTTATTTATAAAAGAATAATGTTGCCCCACATATTTCTTCTGTAACGTGAATGCGTTTACAAACATTATAAACTCACATAATACAAACAAACAAATCCAAATAATTACAATAAACTCAAACTATTGACTGATGATACAAACAATGGTAGACACAAACGGTCTTCTGACACACCTACGACACTCTATAAAAACGAAACGATTTAATTACCTAAACTACTACCATAATAACAGACTATTCAAATAAATGCGTGTGTGTGCGTGTCTACGCGCCGCTCGAACTAAAAGCAGTTCCCAGAGCAGTCGTTCGACGCGGGAAGAGGTGAGAAACAGTTTCGAAGGGAGGCGGAGCGTGTCACTACTGTATGGTAGTACCTACTATTTTTTAAACTGTGGTTCTGATGTTAACCTTCTAAAACTTACTTATCTTGTTTCCGCACCACATGGGTATTCATAAGTAACCACTTCACCTATTCATTAACAAGAGAATCATTTCGTAATTTCCTCAATGGATGGAAACAGGATATGATGCCGTTATTATAATTGGTTGAGGTAGATAAAAACCTATGAGATATGAAGGAGAAAAGTGGCTTGTTGGACGATGCTTTTTCACTGAGAGTAAGCGTGAATTCAGAAAACGATCATGTTTTAGTAAGAAGAGCAACCTGTATTTTATAAAAATAACTGGTGTTTTAGACCGTGACTTCATCAGTGTTAACTTCCTTACGGATCCCTAATATCCGCCGAGATACATAGGGATAACATAGTTTTCATTATGTAAAAGAATTTTCAGAATCATATAAGTTGTGTCGGGGATTACTGAGCTCAAATCAAAATAATTAACAAACTCTTTAGCTGCAAATATTAGTACAATAATAATAATAACGTTTATTGGACAAAATCATAACTCAGCTTACTACAGTTTCAACACTAAAACATAACATATAAGAGGCTTCTAGCCTAAATGAACTCCTGATTTCCAAACTAGGTAAAAACCTGTATCTTGGAAATCAGTGCTCTCCAATGAACATAACAAGGACTCTTACTTAGATACAGAGTAACTAAGATACATCAGTACTGAAAAACTTAGACGACAATTCAGTCATGTGAAAAAGAAAAAAAAAACATACTAACAGATTATTGCGGTAGTGGGGTTACAGCTTGACGATTTTGAGAGATATGATGAGTATTATGTTGTGTAAGATGTAAGAGTATTGTGTACAGAGTACAGATTTAAAGAGGATTACTTAAATTATAATTGATATGAAAATAGCACTTTTCTATAGGTATACATAAACACTACTAAGGATAAAATAGTATTTTCTAACAACGAAACGGAGATACCTATAATTTATAATATGAATAGAATTGGGTTTCAAAGCCCACATTGTAATACCACAAAAAATGTATAGATAAATAGAACTCGCCTCCGTTACCCATCCTTGTGATAAACTAATTTACATAGCGATAATAAGTCCTCAGGAGTGCCATCAAAAGAGCGATATATGAGGATAAATCGAAATCTTTAATTCCCACGCATCGGTCGAACTCACGCTCTAACATAAAAAAGACTGTCTGTTCCATATCGGACATTATCATAAGGCCCGGTTTCCACCAAAGCGAAGGGGAGAGAAGATGCCTCGTACGACAAACCTCCTTGCGTTATATTCACATCTCACCGCTTAGCATCATCAACACAATATTCCTCATCTCAGCTTTGGTGGATACTAGGCTAATGTGGGGTTTCATTTTAGCTACAACAAAATATGATTAATAATAATAATAATAATAATAATGCTTTTAACTGATAATTAAAAATTATTGTGTGTGTATTTGATGCGGGTTCAACAGGCAAAAGCACACCGGGCCTAAAACTATTCCTTGTGGCACCCCATTGTTTGTGGTAGGTCTTTTTAGTCATAACTGCACGTGTGCCGCTCAAACGCTTCTTTTTGAATTTAAATGATCATATGACGCAATTTGAAGGTCCGTAACCTCATTGTCCTATTTATATAATAGGCATTTTTTATTTACTAGGATTATAATGTCAATCAAACGATTAGTCTGGTTTTTTGTAGAGCAAGTTTTTGTTTGTAGCGGTCGGATGAAAAGAGGTTTTGTGCTGCTTGGGACACGTGTTCTAATATTTTTTAAATAGTGATCCCCCTCATGTTGAATCTTTTAGAATATCGTTAACATTATCATCAATGAGCTCAGAAAATCAAGATCGTTTTTTACGAAAAAGAAATTAAGCAATTCAAAATAACATTTTCAACCATTTTGTGTCTCATCTTTATCTGAACCACTTACAATAATCAGTTTCGGTTTCCTAAACTAATTCAAGACGGTATTTCAAAAACCCACTTGCTATCTAAAGTAGAGCGAGCTTCTTAAATTCCTATAAAAATCGTGACGTAATTGATGACAGAAGCTTGTCGTGAACCGAGCGAATTCTTTAGAGGCCAGCTTCCCTGATTTGGGCGTAGTGTATTTTTGTAAAATTCAAGTTCGTTCACATAGCCAGCTGCATATTATAGGTTGGAGTTCTTTATAGAAAAGAGGCAATATACATACCTATCTAAAATAATTATGCAAATGAATCAATTCAAACCAAATTGAACAAGAATTATTTAAATACGTAATTTTGATTATCGCTAAAAGAATTTAAATCTTTACAGGTTCAAGGACTAGTAAGCTTTAGTTCATCACTTAAATCTATAATACTGTGTCTATTGTCTCGAAATGAATTACATAAGTATTTCCATAATCACTTTAGCATACAATGCCATAATATACTACTAAGTTTTCCTTTCTTCTAAAATGGGTCACTCGACTGACATTTACGTTCGTTTTTATGTTAATACGTGTCTGTTTGTTATCTAAATGGGTAATGAGGACTGTTAACGGTGAAATACAATTGCTTGCAGCTGTTCTGAAGACATTTTGTTATTTTTTGAATCTTCAATATTCACTTCAGCATCGAATATCAGTCTTATTTCTCGATAAGTATTGTTACTTTAGTCTTAAAATAATTGCAACTGCATAATGATGAGTACTCCATATAACTTTTAACTCCATATTCCTACCAGCTATTTGACAGCAGACAAAAAACGCGCTGGACAATCGGTTTTCACCAAGTTTCTCATGTAATTTAGCGACGTTAAAACTACGACGGATATATTCGTTTCTTATTTTATTTATTTTTGAAATTTCACTTGCCAATGAATTGTATTTAATAAAATTAAGCATTTTTTGCATCAGCTTTCCTCTTTCGCACATTTACTCTTCGCCACGTCAGCTGCAACCCCAACCCTTTCCTCGTTGTTAGTAAGGCTTATAGTCATTAAATTGGATTACTAACACTGTCTCATCATTGGTTCTAGCCTTCATTTTAATTAAACAGCCTTTAAAACATTTCCGTCATTACCAACATGCAATACAAGCAGAAGATACATTCTCCGTTTTCCAATTTATGACCGAAGAGCAAAATTGATGATTTAAATGCAATATACCTCCATTATCGAGAGATAATTAAATCTGGACGCACAATAAGACCTGTCAAGTTCAACTACATTCCTCGGCCATCTTTTGTTATTGTTATTATTTCCCTATTGTACTAAAGAACACTATTAATATTATTATAAAGGCGTTTTGTATTGATATACAAGAGGATTTTTTTTTCGTCGTTATTTTGGCCTTGTGTAGGTGACAAATTAAATTATCAAAAAACGAATGAAAACTTTAATGGAAATGGAAAGCATTAAATAGAAAAATGACCAACGATTTAGAAAGTTTTTTATACTGCCATGTCTCCCGGAAATATTACAAAATTAAATAGTGGATATGTAAAAGCGGCCTACGCTTTTAACCTTAGAAGCATAATCTATTTTAGAGATACACAAAGCCTTAACATACGCCTCAGAGGCGTACACATATAAATGACAATCTGTTTGCAAAAATATACCAATTTCTGGTCTATTTTTTAAGGAAATATAAAGTTGGGATAATAAACTAACAATAAAACACACTGTTATCAATTAAAACTGCAATCACAGCTAATTATTTCCACAAAACTTAAAATGATGCTTAAATACAAACAAAAAATTAAACATCTTAAAAATCAAGTGTAAGTATATACATATATATTTTTTAAACAATTAAGTATTTTTTTAACATTAATTACTTATTCATAGGGCAAACATGAAACGTAATCAGACTTTTAGTGACTGACGATAATTTAAGAACAGTCTCCACACAAATCAACTTTATGCTCGCCACATACTGACTTTTGCATTTACAGCACACTAATTTTGACATTCCCCTTTTTTTGTAGGAGCAAAAAGCACAGTATTTACGTTTTTTGAGCACCGATTCTTCTTCTTGTTCATTACTTGAATCAGTAGGATTTACAAGAATTTGGCTATATTTTAAAATCGCATTAACTTACACAAAGGCTAAACATACGTCTGGAAGGCGTGCAGTACCTCAATATGGCAACAATGGCAAGACTTACCTCAGCGATACAGGCACCATTCGCTAGCTCCCGTCGGTCACTAAGTTGGCTAAAGAGCACGACGCGCTAGCTTCAACCGTTAAAAAACGACAAAGAATTTTAGACTGCGTGTACGTCTCTCAGGCGTAGATTAGGCTTTTAGGGTATACCATTTTTTTCCCGACAACAGCAAAGCCAAAAGTTTATTTGTAGGTTGAAAGCCAAAAGGTTATGATTTTAGCGGTCTAAGCAATCGAGTCTAAGTATGTTTATAATTATGTAAGTATGTTTATGTGTGTTCCACCTTAGCGCCTAAACTACTGAACCTATTTTGATTAATTATATTTTTGATAATTAAATCTGTAGTCTACACAAGTACAAAAATAAGACCGAACTTAAAAATATCCTCAATTATAATAATAAAAACGCAAAAAAAATTGTAACATTCATCGTGTTCTTTAAGTACAGACGCCAGCATTTGCTTTTTTGGTTTCACTATCAGTGATCCGCGCAGTCTATCTGCCTTTTGTTTCATAATCTGAAGACCGTGGAATGCAGTTGTATATGTAGCAGTTGTACCTGGGTAGAAGTTATTATTTTAGTTAGTTACAGGTTAAGCTAATAAAAGCGTGTCAAAAAGATGACATCTATTCCGGCTTGAACCCTAAGGACCATAGTGTGGCCTTTGGGTTTACATATAAACTTATTCGCGTAGGTCGCATTCGCATAAGATACTCTTTACATGAGCTTGCTGCAGTGACCGAGACACCTACATCATGGTTGAAGGCGGTCATTGGCCTTTCAACTCTCTAGGTAGGTTTACATGAGCCAGAACAAGTAACAAGTGAAGATCGCCGTCTGAAATTAGATTGTTTTATTTCTATACCCTGTTCACAATAAGATTAGACATTTACAAAAACATTTTTTACAGTCCGTTTAACCGATTTTGATTTATATTGCGTTGGCAGCATGACAAATGGCAACTGCAGTAAACAGTTGTTATTGTAACCACTTTTTTGCCTCTAATGTCATCCTTAAGCCTACGGAATAGAAGTCAAAATCGGTTGAAGGGACTGTAAAAAAGGTTTGTGTTTATGTTTAATCATATTGTGAACAGGGTATAGGTGAAGTGAGCTGTCATCCGTCCGTCTGCTTTGTCGATTTCTAGCATCGGGATGGATGACAGCTCACTTCACCTAAGTGTTCACTGAGGGAGATTGTGACAGAATAGCTCTACTGAGGGCGCCTTATTACATCATCAATAGATTTTATTAAATACCTATATCAGCATAAAAAAATAAGTGCAATAAAAAGAACCAAAAATGTACAAAGTGTTTCTTTTAGGTATTAGATTTGCCTCCGTTTTTATTTCCGATTCTTAGAATTTTATTTGACTGCTTTTTTATTTTTGATGGAATATTTTTTTAGTTGCATTGGACGATGTAGTCTTACTGGTTAAAGGGAAAGCCTTTCGTTAAATAACATACTGTATATTTAAAAATGTCTAATCAATTGAGATGATACGGTTGGCGCAGTGGCTGAACGATTGTCTTCTGCGCTGCGTGTCGCAGGTTCATTTCCTGCACGGAATAAATATTTGTATGGCCTACCTACTGGTTATTGTTCCAGGCCCCTTATTCACAACCATTCGATACGTTCCCGTGTCGGTAAGGAACCGTATTCGGCAATGTCATTTCCGACTTCAGTCTTCGTATGTTCGTTGAACTGTCAAAATTATTCGGTTTCGGATTTGTGAATTTCTTTTGAAGGACTTCTTCGATATCTTTTGACTTTCGATTCGGTACGGAATCGAATCGAATGATTGTGAATAAGGGGCCAGGTCTTGTTTGGAGTAAATGTTTGTAAATATGCATCCGTGAAATACAAGAAGTTCCTAGTGTAAAAAAAATCAGATCTTACGATTAAAACAGCTCGAAGGTGCAATATATTTTCCCTCCGTGCCTCGGAAAGCACGTAAAGCCGTTGGTCCCGGCTGTCATTCGTAGATCTTTGGCAGTCGTAATGGGTAGTCAGAAGCCAGAAAGTCTGACAACCAGTCTTACCAAGAGGTATCGTGTTACCCAGTAACTGGGTTGTGGAGCTCCGATAAGCAGTCGATCCATGTAAAACATTGGTATTCAGCTGCATCCGGTTAGACTGGAAGTCGACCCCAATATACATGGGAAAAGGCTAGACAGATGGTGAATGGTGCAATATATTTTCAGATTTTATTATGTCAGATTTTCTGGTGTACTCATAACGACTGTCAAAGATCTGCGAATGATAGCCGGAATCAACGGCTTTAAGTACTTTTCAAGACACGGTATGAAATGAATGTTTACCCATCCGAAAGGCGACTTTGTAATAAAATACATATTTTTTATTTAAATTACTACCTACATATTTTTTATTTAAATTACTACATATTTTTTATTTAAATTACTACATATTTTTTTATGCCTTATTGTCTTAGCTTTTTTTTGGTTTAATAGTTATAGGTTTTCCTTTTTTATTTTTTCCTGTAAATATTTTGTTCAATAAGTAATGATAGACTTAAAATGAGACTTCATCAATTGCAAATGTAACTTAGATTTGAATGTCTAAGTTAACATTTAATATATTTTTTACTAGTCATCTTTTTTGCATGTTACATGTCTCGTATCATTTAATTCATAACGTTTTTGTAAGGCTAACACCCTCAAATTAGATCTACATAATAACATGATGTTTTGTAATTAATACCTGCGTTAAGGAGAAGGAGCCTTTTTCAAATTCGTTTTGGGAATTCCAAAGCGGATCTTGAATGAACTTAAAATGTTGATCAGTTTCAAACATAGGGACTAGTTGTTACACGCAATTTCGTTCGCCTCGAATTTAACAAAAAGTGTTTGATCTATTCGCAGAGTTAGGATCGATCCTTTTTACAATTTCAAGGGTATTATTTTGTTTTTCTCGCGATCCTTTAATTGGTTTTCTATAATAAAAGAAGCCTAAGTTACTCCTTATTATGTTTTCAGCTATCTGCCAGTGCAAGTCCCGTCAAAAAATAGTTTTTATGTTATAAATACTTGCCGTATATACTTTTATATGCATTTCGTAAATAACTGTTATTTGGACATTACAAACATACACTTCAATTTTATTTATTTGTATGTAGGTATAGATTAAAGTTTGTTACTGATATTTTTTGTTGTTATTCGTAGTTGTTGAAAACCATTTGTTAAACCATCAATCAAAATCAAAAATTGCTAATCTGAAATTTAGTTTTTAATAAGTCATTATGTAAAACAGATTATTGTAAATCCTGTTGATGATTTCCTGCATCATCAATCTGTATCTTCTTTATTCTATAATAAGATTATAAAAAGGTAAACCTTTTTTTGTTTGTAAAAGGTTACCACTGGAAATACTGTTAAGATTACAAAAAAAAATTCGCAGACAGAAAGCTACCCTGTTGCTGAGTGTCATACGGTTTGGTTTTATTACACTAAAATATTTACGTGCTTTCTGACACGGAAACGAGCACGGAGGTGTCTCGGTATAAAAAAGATGGTCACCCATCCACGGAGCGACCGCGGCAAGCGTAGCGTTACCGGTCGATCTGAACGACACGAGCCTCAGTTAGTAAAAATAAAGTTTTATTCATAAAATTAGTTTTAACTGAGTCAATAAAATACTTGATTGGAGACATCATAAAGGATATGGATTGCTAAATGCAATGACACCTCGTAATTTAGGCTCTTTTGATTGTAGGGTCTACAAATAAACGAAATCATTTACATACATTAAATTAATAATATTATTTCTTGTGCCGTTAGGCGTTGAAATACTAGGGTCATGGAGCCCGAGTGCTAAGTGGCTGATTGACTCTTCACGTGACCAGAGGGCTGGTATTTTCTTGGGCCAAAACATTTGCGTTGCTATACAACGTGATGTATGGCAATACTAATTCAAGTGTAAAAATACAAGTGCCCAAAATCGCTAACCGCATGCTAGAGTTTTGGGCACTTGTCTCATTGAGAGCGACGTGGACGAGTTTTTTGACACTGTGTAGACACTGTACATATTTATAAGTTTCTCGTGAACTAAATTCAACTTTGCATAATGTTTTTTTGGTTGCTGTTTTTATTTTTGAAATATGTTACAACTATCTTTTTTCAAAAAAGATAGTTGTAAAGATAATAATAATTAATACTATTAAATTATTATTATATTAATAATAATTAATATAATAATAATTTACAATTCTTGATCTACATTAAATAATTCACTTCACACACAAAAGTATTTGACTACGTATTGCTAAGTCTACACTAATTTAAATTACTTAGGTAGGTACATAAAACTTCGCAACAGCACACATTATTTCGCACAACACAAAATATTACTCATTTACCAAAAACTCACGTTTCAGACATAAAAGCAAACAATAAAAATATTTTCTATGAAACTTTATTGCGTCTTGTTTGCTAACGGTACCTCTAACGCGACAAGGTACGACCTTGGCGAAGACTTGGTCAAAAAACTTTGCTTTTTGAGGCAAAAAATGGCGGCGGACGAACCAGGAAAAACTTACAGAAATGTGGTCTGAAACTTTAGGCTAGGTAGGTATGCGTGCCACGGAATCATGGGGTATAGCAATGTTTTAGGAATTTCCTGATTTTTGTGCAATACCTAGCTTTTTACATCCATTTCATACCGAGTTCCCTCCGTGCCTCGTAAAGCCGTTTATCCCGGCTGTCATTCGCAGATATTTGCCAGTCATTATAGGTAGTCAGAAGCTAGAAAGTCTGACAACCAGCTTACCAAGGCGTATCGTGTTACCCCTGTGTCCATGTAAAACACTGGTATTCAACTGCATACAGTTGGACTGGAAGCCGACCCCAACATAGTTAGGAAAAGGCTAGGATGCCTAGCTTTTTAAATTTCGACTTCTGATTACAAATTTGATTATAATAATAATAATATGTGGGGACATTTTCACACACGGCCATCTGACCCCAAACTAGGGAGACCCTGTACTATGGGTGTCAGACAGCTGATATACATACACAAATACATTTTTTTTTTGTAAATACATACATATATAGATAAACAACACCCAGACACAAGGCAAACACAAGTGCTCATCACACCAATGTTTACCCTGGGCGGGAATCGAACCCGTAACACGCTGCGCAGCAGTCGATCGCTCAGCCACTGCGCCAACCGTGTCGTCAATTATTATTGACAATATTATTTTATTTTGCATCGCTCTTACGATCTAACGAAACAATAAACAGTTTCTCTCATGATATGATATTATATGGATTTTTATTCATGTTTTTAGCTCATCACAACCCTAAGCATCAAGGCCCGTTTTCGTTATAAATCTCGTACTTCTGCGTCACTAAAGTCTTCAATTCAGCACATAAGGATGGAAGCCCATGCTAGACTCGAATCGATACTAAAGAACGTGTTACAATTCATTTCGAAATATAGAATGATAACTAGTTAAGTAGTATTAATAAATAATGATAATAGTTACGAGTCTATTATACACTTCTGGACACATCTATTGGCCCACCTTAGAGTTTAGGTTTCGATGGCCCCTACCGAAATATGATTGCTAGATTGAACAAAAACTGTTGATGCAGTTTTAAACCTGATACATTTTACCATCTTTTTCGATCGTATTGTTTTAAATTTGAATTCAGAATACCATACGACATGGAGCTACGCCTAACAAGTCGGATATGCGCCTTGTTAAAGGCAATTGATTTTTTAATAAAAAACATGTTTTATCAAATAAAGGTTTAATTTAATAACGCGTGTTGCCTCCATGGACATCTACCACAGCTCTCATACGATTAGGCATAGAGTTTATCAACCGCTCTATGAAATTTTGAGGGATCATCTCCCATTCCTCTTCTATGGCAGTTTTCAACTCCTGCATCGTCTGGGCAACTGGCTGACGAGCCCTAACACGTCTTTTTAGCTCGTCCCACATGTGCTCAATGGGGTTCATGTCTGGGCTTCTGGCTGGCCAGTCCATATCTGTGATGTTCACATCCCGAAGATATTCCCTGACGATGCCGGCCGCATGGGCTCTTGCATTATCATGCATAAAAAGGAAATTTGGGCCCACATAGTCCGCGTATGGTATCACGTGAGGTTCTAAGCACTCACGAATGTACCTTTCAGCATTTAATGTTGGCAGCCGTGGTCCTGTAACAACCTCAAGTTGAGTTTTGCCGCTAGCGGATATACCGCCCCAGACAGTCCATGAGCCACCGCCATAAGCAAACCTCTCTTCAAAGCAGCATTGTGCGAAACGCTCTCCCTTACGTCGGTAGACCTTCTTCCTTCCATCATTGCCATGTAACACAATTTTAGACTCATCAGAAAAGAGTACACGGCTCCAATCTTGCTGTGTCCAATTTGAATGACTGCGTGCGAAATGAAGGCGCGCTGTTCGGTGGGCTCGCGTTAGTTTGGGCCCATTAGCTGGCTTGTGTGGTACCATATCGCGTTCTTTTAACCTTCTCCGAACAGTTCGAGCGCTCACAGATACTCCGTGGAAGTCACGAAGTTGGTTTTGTATCTCAATGGAGGTAAGGTGACGATTTCTCAAGCTGGTCGTCACGATGAATCGATCCTGCCTTTCAGTTGTGACCCAAGATCGTGGCCGTCCTTGGCGACGAACAAAGCCGCCAGTCTCTAGGTACCTCCGATAAACATTTCGGACCGCAGATCGACTTAAATTAAGTTGAGCACTCACGTTTCTTTGTCTGTGTCCGGCCTGAATAAGTGCCACAGCTTGGGCGGCGACTTCAGGTGAAGTATCCATAGATTATTGATAGAACCTCACCTTAATGTTAAGAATAAGTAATGTTTGTTGCAAAACCAAAGATATCAATCACTTTTTCAAGAATTAAATCCAAGTAAACCAATAAAACCAAGTTTTCTTAGTATTCGATTGTTTGATATCAACAAACAGGCTCCCAATTGTCTTTTGTTTCTTTAAATTCTGTGTTCGAAATTCAAAAAAAGACTATTGAATGAAATTGTGAATGTGCCAGGTTCAAAACTGCATAAAAACTTTTTGCTCGACCTAATATAAAATGTTAGCTAGGACCAAACGAAACTGAAAATACAAGGTGGGCCAATAGATGTGTCCAGAAGTGTATTATTGTCCCACTCCCTGAGTGAAGAGAGGCCCTGGCCTCTCTTCATACAGAAAGATTGATAACGCTTGGATATTCACCCCTTCCGCACCGCACAGCTACTTCAGGAACGGCGGTCGGGCTATAGAAATACCTAAATGATTTGAAGTGTATAACAAATCATTGTTTTGTTATGCAATTTGATTTGAAATCCAATTCTTACTTAATAATGATATGTACCAACAAATAAACCTATGTGTATCCTAACCTCAGTCATAACAGTCAAAGGCATTGCAAAGTAGTCAGTGAGTAGGTACACTTTGGTCATTCCCTAACAATTTTGAAAAAAGGTACATTCCATACTACTCCAACACCTTCAATTTCAGTTAATGTGCATCAGCTTATCTGAACCTTGTTGATAGCACCAAAGAGAACAATCCTTTTTAGAAGACCTTCGACCTTCCAATCATCCAATGGCTTCTTAGCACAGAAGATTGACAGGACCCTTGATAATTACCTGCAACAAAGACATAATAGAAATTAAGGACAAGTTGCTAAATTGATCACACACTTAGTACTAAAGTCATGTTGTAATGACAGATATCAACATCATTTGGCACCTGTCTTTCAATCAATAGAATCTTACATGACGATGATTCTTATTATGCCTTTGGTAGACCTGCCACGAGCGTTTGCCTGGCGGGGCCGCGGTGAATGCGTAAGCGAATCCCGTACCGGGGGGGGGGGGGGGGGGGTACGGGATTCGCTTTCGCCCATAGATCGGTCGAGTTCCTCGAGAACACCGTGTTGGTTTTAGCCGGTAAGAGTCCGGCACACCCCCTCGTCTTTCCCGGACGGGGGATAGTCCGTGACGATTTCGAGAAAGGACGAGCGTGCTGACGAGTATTCGATTGAAGTAAATTTTCGAGTTGGAAATATCCTATAGCATTTTGGAGTTTTATACTACAAGCAAAATTTGTATATTCGTTATTCCAAATGCCCGCACATTTTGAAATCATCTTTTTCTTTTTTCTTATCTTCCTTAATTGGGTTGTTAATTTAAGAACTTATATTATAATAATTATAAAATATTTTTCGGGTATTTACCGAAGGAATAGACAAAAACAAGTGGAAGTGCATACAGCTTTCCTTCGCGTGTCACAATTATGCGGAAGAATATGTAAAATAATAACAACGTTCGGCAGTTGTAATAAGTCTTAGTTTTTTATGACCAACAAGTTCAACTTTGACTAAAAAAGTGAATATATTTTAATGTTGGCGAAATTGCGCCTCTGAGGTATAACCTCAGATTTACCGAGTGAATGGTGGTAAAAGTTCGAAATAGATCTGATAAGTGATCTGATTAAAAGTTGGTAAATCTCAGGTTTTACTGGAAAATGTTAGGATTTTCCGTAGTATGCGCTTTTACCGTAGCATATTCATCTAATAATTACTTCTCCATAAACCTATCTGATAAAACAAAAACAATGTTCATTCTCAATTGGCCTACAAATACCCGAGCTACTGTAGAAGACTAAGTACTTTGAATATATTACAATGTATTAAAATTTGTCCCACAGAACAAGTGGTCCACTTAATAACATTATTATTCGTACCTGCGCATGAGTGTCATCCAAACGAATATGGAGAACTGAGGTCAGCAGGCTTGTAGGGGATAGTACAAGTTATAAGATGCTACCTTACCTACCTATCTTGCAACTAAATGAAAGAAAATTTAAAACATATATTAAATGTACACTCTGTAAACAAGCATATTTACAGTTTAGAGGATAATATCTATACTAGTATTATAAAGCTGAAGAGTTTGTTTGGTTGAACGCGCTAGTCTCAGGATCTACTGGTTCGAATTGAAAAATTATTTTTGTGTTGGATAGTCCATTTATCGAGGAAGGCTATAGGCCCATGCGAAGCCGGGTCGGGTTGCTAGTCCATGATAAGAATGCTTGGAAACATGCTGGTCCGGGCTCCATAGGACAATCTACAGTCTAGACAAAATCAAAGTTATTGCTAATTAAAAGTACTTAATTTATACTTAGTATATACATTATATTTAATTCTTGCTTTGGTTCACACACTAGCTCATAGTTTGTTGAAATGTATGGAATGGTTGTCTACTTTTACAATAATTGTAAATAATAATATGTGAACACTATGTGTCTATGTATACAACTTAGCTGTTATTCTTTATCTTGTAATACTTTGTACTCACATACTTGAATATAGTGTTTTTATGCAAGGTCCATCTTATTCACGTATAGTTATATAACTGTAAATGCAAAATATTGATTAATATTAATCAATATTATTATTATTATTATTTTTATTATTATATTATTATTATTATTGATTAATATTGATTATTGATTTATTTTTAAAAGAGTAAGTATGGAGTTTCTTGCCCATTATTCTCCATACGAATCCTTTTGGAATGGGCAACTAGAATCAACTTTACATTTTTTTTTATATGACGATCAAAAGTGCCTTTTAATGGTCTAATTGAAATAAATGATTCAATTGCCACACGTAATTAAAGTTAAGCACTTTGGTCCTAAGATACGAAGAGACAGAGACTTAAAGATCAAAAACAAGAAACTTGTCATAGCGAATAGAGTTCATAAAAATACAGTTGGATAAATAAACAGATTGACTTAGAAAATACAAAAAAGAAATAACTGAAAATCCAGATTCGAACCACGTTTTCTTGTGGACTGAAATCCCAGATTAGCCATACCTAAGCCATTTTTGCATGGCTGAAATTGGAGACGGATAGACGAACAGTTCAGAGAAGAAGTAAAAGCCAAAGTACAGACCGATCGGTCACGGTTAAGCTACGCTTGCCGCGGTCGGTCTTAGGATAGGGGACCATCCATTTTATACTGAGACTCCACTGTGTCTCGGAAAGCACGTCAAGCCGTTGACCCCGGCTGTCATTCGTAGATCTTTGATAGTCGTAATAGGTAGTCAGAAGCTAAAAAAATCTAACGACCTTTACTGGGTTGTGGAGATCAAATAGCCAGTCACTCCATGTTAAACGATGGTATGCAGCTGCATGCGGCGACCCTGAAGGCTATACAGTTAAGAAGGTAAGCCTACTTCTTACTTTCAATACGGGCCCATTTTTGAGTTACCAAAATTGTACCTGAATTTCTTCCAAGCAAATGACTCTTAACTTTCACAACTCTAAGATCTCGGATCGTTGATAATTTTTCTCTTATTTACATTTGTGTATTCATTAAGCTTAGTCATTGTTATTTGTATAATTTCCTCCGGTAAATAGCAAATCGCTATCGCGTCCGCTTTTCCCTTATCCTCAACCTAATATTGAGGTCGCAGAGACCGCGTCAAGTAGTCTCAAAATGGTGAGCCGTCAAAGGTCTGCCATACAAAAGATACAAGTTCACGTATAATGTATGACATTGTAACAAATAACTATAATTTATTAATAAGGTATGGTATTGTGTATGTATGGAAATGTGATAAAAGATTTTGTACTTAAGTACGGTCACCAAAGGAGATAAGTATCCATGTCGCCGGAAACAGTTGAAGTTTACTTAGAAACCGATAGGTTTTTATGAATAAAATAAAATACAATTTATAGAGAATAAACAGTTCAATGATTTAATAAAATTTCATTTGAAAGCCCCCATTGGTTTCTAAGAAATCTTCAACTATTCCCGACGACATGGATACTTATCTCTTTTGCGTACTGTACATAAGTATGTTTGAAAATACATGTATGTTGTCATTTTTCTGATCTACTTTTATACTTATAAGTTCTTGTCAAAATTAATAAGTTCTGTAAGTTTAACGCCCATCTATGCCCAGAGTGTACAAAATGATCTAAAATGTTTTATTGTTTTAACGTCGAGCAAATCTGTGAACGCGCTAATCTCAGGATCTACTGGTTCGAATTGAAAAATTATATTTGTGTTGGATAGTCCATTTACCAAGGAAGGCTATAGGCCCATGCGAAGCTGGGTCGGGTCGCTAGTATATCTATACTTATCTATACTAATATTATAAAGCTGAAGAGTTTGTTTGTTTGTTTGATTTAACGCGCTAATCTCAAAATCTACTGGTTCGAATTCAAAAATTCTTTTTGTGTTGGATAGTCCATTTATCGAGGAACGCTATAGGCCCATGCGAAGCCGGGTCGTGTCGCTAGTATTCAAATAAATGACTTAACTTTGACTTTTTAAAATTCAGCCGGACGAAGTCGCGATTAAAAGCTAGTGTCTAATAAGACAGGCTAATAAACCAAACACTAACGGTGTAATCCTAAAATTATACTTAAGGAAATGATACCGATCTATTAACTACCACTGTGATTGTAAAGTACAGACAGCAAAAGTGTAAGGTGTAAAGAAATAATAGCGGGAAAATGATGACAGGGCGTCACGCCACAGAGTAGCCTAACAGGTTTACTGGTCAGACTGCAAATTATGACAGATGAGCAATTGACATACTGTTATTTCCTATTCATCTTTCTATGATATAATGTGCGCTGTGACTGGACTGAATCACGGTAAAAGAGAAGGTATTTGTAATACCCTACTTTGATTCGATCTAATAGATAGGAGAAGGGTATTGACATTGACAGTTGACATTTTAGTATTAGTAGAACTCTCTGTGAAGGAACTTGTCAGGGGAAGTACAAACGCCAGCACATCAAGCCATACCAAACTAAGTACCAAACCAATTGAGTATGACCCTAACATTATTATGATAAAGTTGAAAATCTATCACAGAAATATGACAGATTCTTGTAGCTTGTAGTACTAGCCTCTGTACTTTTGTGCATGAAGTATTAATAAATAAATAAATGGCATGACAAAAAACAACACCAAATGCTCTTTTGCAACTTAGGAACGACTAAACATCCAGCAATATACTTAAACGACTTACATCCTAATTTTACAACAGCATCAATAAAAATAACTTTAGCAACACGACACACATTTTTACTATCATCCGAAGGTCTTTATGTAACTATTACTTCGTACCAAATACTCAGGTTTACCAAACGCCACTCATTCTATTAACGCCGTGGGTAAAAACATCAAAAAACAATTACAAAGTTGACAAAGATATACATTGCATTTGTTAGTACGCAACCTTTAGATTTGTATCAAAAACTTGGCAAGTTGAACCAAGGTTGTTTATACAATTAAACTCGTATGGGAACTGGCTAGAGTGTATAATTGTTTATTGTTCTATACGTAAAACAATTGGACACTTGTGAAATAGGAACTGTGGTGACCCTAAAAGATGATTTTGTTATTTTTTCCATAATGTTCTGTAATGCTCTGTGGGTGATTGCTCTTCTTATGTTGGGTTATGTAAGTTTTTTTTTTAATTTTAATTCATGTTGTTATTTTAATCTTCTTGTACAGTGTTCCTTTTCTGTGCCAAATAAACGTAATTCTTTCTAAATTAGTATGCAAGAGGACACTGGGGTATCCAAAACGGTTTCTCTTATACGCATACCACGTATAAGAAAACCGCTTTGGATATCTCAGTACCGATACGTAATAGTTATGGTGTGATTTAATTATTTTATAGCAATAATCAATTAATTCTATGATATGTCACATAAACCTTAAGAAGCAAAGAACATGGGCGAGAGTTCAAAAAACTTTACTGAAATATATATCTCGGGTCACATGGTCTACCAAACCAATGAAAAATGCTGCCATCTTCCTTCTCGTATTATAAAGAAACTATTAACATTAACAGTACTAACAATCAAAAACAGCTAACCTATTCACAGAAGACGCAAAATTCAAGTAGGACTACCGATACCCTTTAAGCTTTGAGCCAAAATAACCTGTGTGGAGCTCTGATATAGCTGGAAGGCGTACGCAAAAGTAGAGTGGGACGGGTTAGATGACAGGTGAACTCCTGGACTCAGACCTCCCATCTTTACCCAGTAGTGCGATGATGTAGGCTGAAGGTAGTAGTAGTAGTAAGTCACTCAAGAATTTATTACATTGATTGAAACTGAATCAACAATAATTGCAAGCACAAGACAAATTGATGTTTTGTTAACCATCAATCATGAATACAAAATGAATGGAGTAATTAATAATACTGCCAGCTATTGTGCTGATTCCAATACATTGAGATTTAATGTTCAGTTCAATGTAGTTGAACGTATTCGATAGGGCATCAAATCTGTGTGCATATCTGCTTAAAACACAAAGAATAAAGCTAGACCTGAAGTCAAAAGTCAAAACATTTATTTCAATTAAACCATTTACAGGCGCTTATGAATTGTCAAGGAGTCAGTTAGTTAGTCAGAAAGTTGAAGCTAGTTGGTCGTTCCAAGAGTGGGTAGGTCTCTATTGGGAAGGATGAGCAAGAAAACCTGGTAGTACTAGAAATGTGGGCAGACAGCTAATGAGGTGGACCGACAACCTGGTTAATATTCCTGAACGAGGTTGGATGGGGAAGGCCCAGGACAGAGATGGATGGCGTGCCATGCAGGATGCCTACAGCGAGCATTGGGTGACAGAAGGCTAAGAAGAGAAGAGAGAGATAGAGTACGCTGTAAATGTCGGAACTAAAGCATCTGGTTGAAGTTATGATCCAGGGAAAGTGTCTGACAATAATTGACTATCAGTTTGCCGTCCCGTCGGACTGTGAGAATGAGGGAAGAGGGAGTGCATCTGGTCTGTGTTTGCGCACACACTTATGCTACAGTATAATATTAGTACTGCCATACAGTAGCGCCACGCCCCGCCTCCCTCCGAAACACTGTTCCTCACCTCTTCCAGCGTCGAACGTTCTCTGGAAACTGCTTTTAGTTCTAGCGGCGCGTAGACACGTACACACGTAGTAGTGTAGGTAATTAAATCGTTTCATTTGTAGCGTGTCGTAGGTGGGCTATTAGTCTGGGGGAGTGCATCTGTGTTCGCTCACACACTTATGTACTATAATAATTATATCCTGCGTATTTGGCTAGTCAGGAGTATATTACTATGTCTTTGCTTTGATAGGACCTCCAACATCGGGTCCACCCCGAGACTTGTAAGAAAAAGTACTTAATCACAGTTATGACGTTATCATGCCAATCATTGTACGCGGCTTCATTACGACGGAGCCTTGTAATGGTTTTGCATGAAGTATTGTGCTCTTACCCAATAGGAAATGAGTTTGAAGATATACAAGTTAATCTGCCATTAACGTTAAAGAACGTGTTAAACCACGCATAGTGTACTTGGGTCATTACCCAAAGATAAGGTAAGGAAGGTTATGTTTTTAGACGTCGGGGGGGGGGGGGGTCTAACATCTCTCTCCCACCCTAACCTGAGGTTGCCCGCAGGAGCGGGACGGCACCAGTCGGGGGTTGCGGAACTATCTCCAGTTACCGCGACCCGCGACGTAGGGGTAGAACATAGAAAGTTTAGCATCCAAAAAGGACGTAAAACTTGTTAGTCTTACGTCCTTTTTGGATGCTAAAATTTTGAGAATTTAGACTCTTGAAACAAGGAGCTCATGGCTAAGTAAAAACCGTACGGATCGACCAGTCATGATAGTGGGTCCGTGGATGTGTGACCATTCATTTCATACAGAGACTCATCCGTGCCTCAGAAAGGAAGTAAAGCCGTTAGTCCCGGCTGTAATTTGTAGATCTTTGACAGTCGTAATAGGTAGGTAGTCAGAGGCTAAAAAAAACTGATAACCAGACCTACTGGGATGTGGAGCAGTCGCTCCATGTAAACACTGGTATTCAACTGCATCCAGTTAGACTGGAAGCCGATTCCAACATGTTTGGGAAAAGGCTAGGCAGATGATGAAACTCTTGAAACGAGGTATATTTTGCCGTATTTTGCTTTTATTTGTGACTGTATCCGGGCAGTCAAACCAAAGAAACAAAAGAAGATGCATCACGCGCTGACGGTAGACGGTAATGAAACCGAGAAAACTCCCGATTCGTAGTAACAAGACTCGACCTATAGGGAATAATGACGTTTATTAGGATTAATCGTATAAAGCCTATTATAGAGATGTCTACTAAGAACTAAAACACACATTTATCATCTAAGAATAAGGCAGCCTTAATGAACTTCTGACATCCAAACTAGGCGAAACTGTATCTCGGAAATCAGTGCTCTTCCGTGAGGAAATTAATATAAGTAAAAGCAGAATATTAAAATAGGTACTAAGAAATTTTCAACATAAATATTTGATTAAACAAAAATTGTAGGAAAGTGTAAATTACGGAATATATATACCTATTTATGGTTTTCCTTAATATTAATTATTTTTTGTATAAAATCACCCCAAGCCCTAATTTTGCAAAAGCTAGTAACGGGTTAATGACCTCTCTACAGTACTTATTTGAGTGCATACTACGTATGTACTGCAATAATGCAATAACTTCAGGCTACTCGTTATTACGTATCAAAACCGCTGCAATTTCAAATGACCTCGCAAGCACCTTGCATAGCTAGTAAATATACGAAAGAATGCCAAAAATCCGCCATCTTTACTCAACCGGCCAAATGCCATGTAGTTTCAAGTCAGGAGTCAGCTTGGTAAATGCACACATGACAAAAGACTGGCGAACCCACATGCAAAGCTTGTTTTGTAATAGTAGCAGCAGAAATCTGAACACAGAAGGTTCACATGGTAAAATTGTTTGTTAGTAAGAGGTGTAGATTTACTTGTGGTCGACGCAACAAGTTTTCTTCTTCCATTCTGTTCTGTCAACGGTCATGCTATCACTGACTTTTATATAGTCTTACAGGATCTTCTTGATCATAAATCACCTGATCATAAGTGCCTTAAAGATTCCCAGATTATATTTATCAGGGAATAGAAAAGCGGGCAGTGAGTTCCACAGTTTGGCACGCACAATAAATGGGGAAGCGTGTATAGCGGTGACGTTTCGCCGTATCTCTGCTCGTCCGATGATGGAATGGAGATGAGGGACTTAAGTTGTGAAATTCCAAAGCACTTAACGACGCATGTTTAAAGACTCCCATTTCTTCACACCATCCACGTGTTTTTTTTATTACTCCGCCCTCTCCATCCATCCACATTTATATACATAACTCTTTTAGTCAGATGCATTTCATCCCTCCTCTTCATATACTTATAACAAGGTAAACGGTTCCCTATTGACTGGATGTTGTACTAGTGTGATTACAAAAAAAATATTTTGATGATAAATACTAAACATTACCGAGTGCCATAGGTTCTTTTTCAAGTTGAACCTTCTGCATTTACCTTGTTACTTTGTTAAAGCAGCGTAATCCCAATCTAGGTCCAGGCGTGTGGCCGAGGTCGCATCATGGCTTAGCGCGTGCCCTAACAACCAATCAAACTCTACCATTAAACCAATCTAATACCACCTTTATGCAACACGATATAAGAGCTTATACGTACGCTATCATTCCTTGGCTCTCGCAATTGGACAGCGATAAATCTGCAGTACACGTAAGCAAGAATGAAGCTTATTTTGAAAGTAATAAAGGTGCGCTTAAGTGCAAAATTATTCTAGATCTTTACACCTATCGGGTTACGCGCCCCGACTTCCTTGTTGCCGAGTGAGTAGGATCGCCATTTGTTGTGATTATACGGGACTGTTTGACAAAACAAGTTTAATTGCAATCATTATGTGTGTGTTCCGTGAAGTACACAATGCGCTTTGGCCACGGTTTTAGAGAATATACGGTCTTATATAACGTGGGTGGCTTGAAAAGCAGCTGAAAGGTTTCATTAGAAGAATAGGCAGTATAAATCTGTTCATAGACTTCAAAGAGTATGAGAAACGATTGCCAAAGCCTATTGAAATTTGTAGAACCTATAACGTTGCTGAAACATGACAAACCTTGCAGACAACGGCGTTGCCAAGGGGGGCTGGGAGGGGCAGTTGCCCCCATCCCCTTAAAGATTCAAAAATCTTTATTGTGTTCCAAGTGGTTCCAAAATGTATGCAAGTTTTGTTTGATTGTATTTAAAATTCATACTTTTCGTACGCTGTCCCTAGCTAGGCCATCAGCTGGCGTCGCTCTTGCTTGCAGACAAAAATCAGCCTAATTCAACACTACGGAAGAAAACCATAACAATGTTCACTGATGGAGCTTTACCGAATATAGTAGTAAAGCTTCCATAAGGAGCTCCACCATCTGACATTACAATAACCCAGAAACGAAAACTTCGCAAAACTGGAAAGTACCTGATCGTTGAAAGTCCGAAGGACCGATTTGGCATTAAATCTTATTTCAGTAGAATTTGGTATCAGATCAAAGGGAAATAAAGAACCAACCAAAATGCCTAAGGCATTAAGTCCACCCTTGTGCTTTGTAAAGTTTAAATATTTAAACCAAAACCAGTCAAATTTTTCATCACTTTGCAAAAACACCTTCAGACCGTAAAGCCTATCCCACGTATACACAACTCATATCCATGCCAGTACTAGCCACTAACATTCCTCCCATTGCTGGTCGTAAAGGCGTTATCCAGAAAACTGACGCACTGAGCAACAACTCAGCAACATTGTTACTGAGTGACGTAAGAGTGGTTGATATAGGTACAGGACACTCATTTGCTGTTAGATCCACATTAATATTACAAATGCGATAGTTTGTTACTTCATCACGGCAAAACCGTTGAACCAATCGCAATGAAATTTGACAAAGGGGTAGATTGGGACCTGGATAAAGACATAGGCTACTTTTGAATCCCCAGGCATAAACTAGCTTGCAATATTTTAGTGAATGTTGATTAGAACAGAATCTGACACAACTGGGGAGAGATCAGGCGTAGAACCAACGCTTTTACATGCTTTCTGAGGCACAGGGGTATCACATCAGTAACTTCCAAACTCCGGAAGTAACTACTGATATATTTCATAAAGAAAAACGTAATAACACTTTTTCGACCTGGGACCTGCGACCGGAAGACGTCCACTGTTGAACAAAGGCCTCCCCATAGGGAAGGGGGGGGGGGGGGTGCCATAATTCCCACGCTTGGTAAGCGTCTTGGGGATTGCATTGAAGTTGTTGAGTACACGGAAACCTAGTCGCCTTCTACGACACTCGCGGGATGAAATGGGTGGGTGCTATTCTAGCCTGGACACCCCACAGCGATAATGTCTTTTCAGGTACAAATTTAGGGACATTTTGGGCTAAGCACTAAGTGGGCCATTATCTAGTCAGACTCTCACTGGATATCGATAGGATTTATAATGCTCTAATTTTGCTAGACGGGGCTAACACAACACGGTATCTTTAAGATTCCACATGCGAAGTTTATGACAACATGTAACTTAAACTCACGTAACAATTTAATACGAGTGTCCATTTATTATGCAGAGCTCAGATCACGATTGTGCTAATCCATCGCCTACGGACACTATTAACCCATTTCTACGAACTTTTACAACTACGTGGGAAGAGGTAGATATATTGTGTCCATTATTTTGTTCGGCCCAGAGCAGAAATGAGGGTACGCCGCTTAAAACTTGAGATAGTACCGATAAATTATGACATGTGGAGTCTACAGCCTGGGACATGGTGGAATTACAACAACCATTTCAACTTTGGAATGGCATTTGAACTATAACTACTCTGGTATTGCAGATGTCTACAGGCAGAGGTAACCACTTAACATCAGATAAACCATCGCGTCGTGTTGCAAAATCAAGTGCAGAATCAATGACATGCATTGTCGAAAATGACATCACACCCATCACACCAACCGCAACATTGTCGTAACGAGTAATGTACAAAAGCCATGTCCAACATCGTACGATTATTGGCCGATATCGTATAGTCTTCCTACACAAAATCAAAATGAACTGTCAAATTTAAAGGGTCGAGTCAAGTTTGTTGAAACATTACCAATAAAATGTGGACAAGCACGATTACAAGACCAAAATATAATACCTTATAAGTGAAATGACCTCATGCAGTATTCGCAGAAGAAACAATACTGTTCAATGGGCAATATTTACAATGAGAAATATGATTATTTTTGGAAAATATGTAATAAGAATGACAAGATATCGACGGCGTTTGAATTAACTTACGCAAAAGAGTTGGACATTATTAATGTGAAATAAGAAGCAATGGCGAGGAGAGAAGAAGAAGAAGAAGAGTTAAAGATAAGGAGGATAAGGAGGGAGGATATAAGGTTGAAGACTAAAATTTTATTTCTCTAAAAACGAGCCAACCCACTAAATCTAAATCATTAGATCAAGCTAATTATACATGCTACACATTACTATCCAGCAAGAACAGCTCAACTTACATCTACATTACTATTACTTAAAAAAATAGGAGAAATTTTGATTTAGCAGAAGGGGTTAGTTATAATGAAGAGTATGTATAAGATGGAGGTGATTATCGAATCTGTAGATGCCATACTACTGGCAGAATACTGATATATATTTTATAGAACTGCTGTGAGCTAATTTAGGATTTTAAAGACCGTATTCAATGATCTAGAGTAGCATCACACATATTCGAAAATGTTCAACCATGAAGTGAAATTACAGAAAATTGATTATTTATAGCCCACTTGTATAATATAGAAAGTACTCGTCTCGAAACGACAATATTACGAATTTAATAGAAATGATTTTGTTTAGACACAAAATTGACCACAAATCGTTTGTATTAAGTCGTGATGGAATTGAGAATATAACACAGGTATGTTGCAATTTAGACATCAACACTTGGAGCAAGCATGATATCGAAGATGCTACAAATTACTTGTGGTCAAACACAACTGTAAAAAAAATTACGTAGCGATGAGAATAAGTGTATTCAACATCTTACCCAGACTGAGATGGTCGATATTTCCTGGTGATTGGACAGCAGAGTTCAGATGGCAAATGGATTGGCCTAGGCCTGGGTATCACGGTACCCCTTGGTAAGACTGATTGTCAAACTTTCGAGCGCGTAACGACTGTTACAGATTTACCGAGACAACTGCTTTACGAGGCACGGGTAATGATTCAAATGTAAATAGTTCCATGTTAAATTACTTTAAAGATACCAACCCTGATTTGGAAACTGACTACAAAACAACAGTTTAAGGAATCTCCGATGATGACGCAAATTATGGTCAAGATTATAATGATTAGGTGAACGAGATAAATCCTATTCCAGCTCTAACAGACGACATATTATCTAATATTGACGACAGGGAATTGAATGATAAAAACACTGATACAAAGAGTAGTAAGTAGTAGTAAGTATCACTATCTTCACATAAAAATATACTAAATAATTTGAGGATTTGTTTGATAAATAAATAGACTGGCAATTTTGGAGTAAACAGAATATTACATAATATTAACATCACTATAAAGAATCCACACACAAAAAATGTACATAAATCTGTATCAAATTACCAGTACACAGTAGCCATTACACACAACGTGAGAAATCCAAGTAAACATACCCATCGACTAATTATAGACTGCCAATTTAAAAAATAATATCAAAGATAATAGAGATTCTTACGTGGCATGTGAACTGCCCTGATAAACTCCTCTTTGGTCCCACGACCTCTTTGTTTGAATCTTTTTGCTTCATAGCTAACGAAGGCAAGAGTGGGTGCGTTTGCGCATCTATAATTTTTTGGTGGCGTAATCAACTTGTTTCCTGATGTTATGTGATTAATTGGGGCAGGTTTGGTTGGTTTTATTTGGTGTTTGGTTAGTTAGGTTTCAAAATTAAACAGATCGTTTAGTGCATACGAAAGAGTGTAACTCGTGACTAAATAAAAGTAATACGGATCGATCGAGCAAGCTACGCTTACCGCGATCGATCTGTGGATGGGTGACCATTTCATAGCGAGACTCCTCCATGCCTCGAAAAACATGTAAAGCCATTGGTCCCGCTTTCATTCGTAGTTCCTTGACAGTAGATTTTTATTCAGATGCTAGAAATCTGACAACCAAGGGGTTTCATGTTACCCTGTTAACAAGTAAGTGGGTTATGGAGGTCAGTCAGGTAGTCGCTTCATTCCATCCATCTGATATTCAGCTAAATTCGGTTAGTCTGGAAGCCGACTCCAATGTAGGTGGGAAAAGGCTAGAGGTGGAACACCGCGGTGGTTTTAACCGGTAAGAGTCCGGCATGTCCCTCCATCTCCCCCACGATGGAGGATGTCCATGAGAATTTCCACAGCGCAACAACAACAAAAAAATCGGTTTACGGTGATAACGTCATAAAGAAACATAATGGCTAACATATATAACATAAGCAAATAATGGGTAATATATAACATAAGTAATTCCGTCGAGGTGGGCGGAGCTTATTGCTTGGGCCGATCGTACCTCTCTATCGCTTGTTCCGCGCTCTCGCTTGCACGCTCAGGCTCAGGCGGAACGCGACACTTTTTTGTGCGTGCAGCCGGTGTTCATCGATTTATAAGACGTTATTACGTCAAAAAAAAAGTCAGGTACCTATGGTACACACAAATCTAGGTAGAAATTCTACTAACTAGAAACGATCAAAATCTAACCTCTAATTTATTTTTGATATTGATTATCATCTTTCTGCCCTTGTCCTATGTTACTTGGAGTTGGCGCAACACGTGTTCTTCTTCCATTCCGTCCAACAATCTTCTTGTCAACCTTCATGCCTCCATTTTACTGACTCCTTTTTCATTTATATCGTTCTTCTCACAATCCATCAATCTTTTCTTTGGCCTTCCTCTACATCTCTTTTCATCCACAATAATATTCATTTATGAAATTGTGGCTAGATTTTGCCTAGACTAGATATTGGCCTTCATTTGTTTACTCATAATAAACAAAAGACAAAAATATGTAGTCGCCAGTCCGACATTTCTTTTTTCGGCAGACACAGAAAAACTACCAACCAACAAAATCTTTTTTCGGGAATTCGCCAACTTTCAGCTATGCTAAAATCAGTCTGATTACTCTGGAATCTCAAAGCATTTTAACAAATGAGGAAGATATTCTCTCGGACATAAAAGTAGGGCTTAAAACCGCGAAAGTATTAATTGTTTTTATAAAACCGAATATCGTCGCCAACTTTGTATCAAACTAATTCCAGCAATATTATTTGACAAATCGTAAATAAACCTACCTACCTGAACTGATTAAATAAATTAATAAATTCAATATAGGTAATTTATTTACCATTTGCATGGCTATATTTAGTGTCTATTAAGGTATAATAAAGGTGTCGGCCATAAACGAATATAAATATTTGAACACTCGCTAATGTACACAGTAAATATAGCGTTAGGTAGATAAAAAGAAATATCAATAATGTCCAAATACACTTTTTCAATGCGGATCCGTCAGCTTGTATAGAAAGCTTTGTTTTAAAAATTGACATTTTGTTGGGTGCAGGTAGATGTTGTTGGTCACATCATCGTGTCCCGTGGGCGTTGTCAGCAGTTATCTGCTTACATAATAATGGAAACTGTTGGGTTGATTTGTTAGCAAGTCCGAAAGGTTGATCGCGTCATTCAAATATTAAGAATATTTATTAACCTAATTTACAGGGCATACAAACAAGGAAGTTATTCTATAAAATGGCAAGATACTAGAGAAAGCCCAACTGGGCATAAACTAGGAAAAACTCCTGTTTATGCACCAGTTTCATTCATCAGCCTGTTCTCGATGGCCATTTTACAGAACACAAAAGTATAGTTAATATTAAAAAGTAACTAGGTTAATAACAACTAGAAAGTATTGTGGTGATAATTGCCACCATCACATGTCACGGGCATAAAGTGAAGATTTCAGGTTGAATATAGTCTTTACTAGTATCATCTTCAGCTTACTAGAGGTCCGCGCCATTTTTCCCGGTTCTGTGCCTTTCGCATACAACCCCACCGGCTACCTTCTTCAAGTCATTGGTTCATTGAGCCGAGTGACGTTCGATTCGCAGTCCCCACACCAGAGCAAGTCCGCTTAATTGGGAATCGACTGCCACTTCAGCTTGCTGATTCTGCGGCCTATGTTGGTGACTTTAGTTCTCCTCCGGTTTTCTTAGTTGCGAATTGTATCCCTCAGAGAAACTCCAAGCATCATGACAGGTTGAGACTGAGAATGTGAACATTCATACAAGTTACTAAAATTGGGTACTTGAAACCACTTATCAATTGACATACTTACTTTATAAGAGCTGTCAATGTGAAGTCACTTTTTTATCAATTCAATTGATTAACCATTCATTCATTTCAAAGCAACTAAAAATTAAATACAGTAAATTGAAAATTAGTCGGGTTTTCTTTTCAAGGCGTAAATAAAGTGTTTATTTTGAGAAGATCTATCTTAGAATTAATTGGTATCACCTGCCAAATTGCCCTACTGATAACAAAGGTCACAAACAGAAAACAAAAGCTCTTCTGCGCACATCAATGTTACAACTGCTCTAAAACAATGATAGTATCATACCAGTAATACTTATTACAGTAAGGACTGCCATAGTTTCCACGGTATTGCACAACAATGCCATGAAAGTGATGACTGGTTGTGTGCAGTATTTAACGTTTACTAAGTATATCACGGTTACATAATTAGTCATCGCGTAATTAATTACTTAGTAGTAGTTAGAAAAGTAGAACGAAGCTACGTCAAGATGTTTTATTAAACAGCACTCACCATCTTCCTAACCTTTTCTCAAATATGTTGGGTTCGGCTTCCAGTCTAACTGGATGCAGCTGAAAACCAGTGTTTTACACAGAACGACTGCCTCTCTGACTCTAACCTCTCTACATCCTGGGTAACACGATTCCACTTGGTAAGACTGGTTGTCAAACTTTTAATTTGACATTTTGTAAAAAATTGTGTAAAAAAAATCCTCAGTGAATTAAGGTGACTCGAGCTTGACGAAGATTTAAGAAATTTTTTTTTTTTTTTTTATATGATGTATTCCAATAAGGTAACAACATAAAAAATACAATCTAGCTTAATACTAAAGCTAATGAGTAATTTAATTCTAACTTAATTTGCTAGGAAGAGTAAACCTAAGAATGTGTCCATTAACACTTTTCTTATTGTCTCTATTAAGGGGAAGACACTTTGTTCTTATGTTCTTTGTGGGTAGCACTCACTTCACTACATTAAACTGACACTTCACTAAACTAACTCAAAAGGTTTTGTCCTTTTTAGTCTTCTCACTATGTCCGTGTTGTCGAGGAGCTGGATAGCCTCGACGTTCACATGATGATGAAGCCTTCGTTCATGAGCTTCGGCGTTCTTTTTAATTATGTTTGTGACGAGGTCTACCTTGAGGTCCCGATGAAGGTCGTCATTTCTAATGTACCAGGGCGCATTGACGATTTCTCTGAGTACTTTGTTTTGGAATCGTTGAATAATTTTGATATTACTTTGTTTAGTACAGCCCCAAAGCTGAATGCCATAAGTCCATACAGGCATGAGGACTTGTTTGTACAAAAGTATTTTGTTTTGTACTGACAGCGAGGAGTGTTTTCCAATCAGCCAGTACATTGACTTGTAGCGAAGCTCTAGCTCGTCGCGTTTCTTTTTAACATGAGCTTTCCAGCGAAGCTTTGTGTCTAGTGTCATGCCTAGGTACTTGGCTGTATTTTCGTGCGGTATGACATGGTTGTTTATGTATACCGGATGATAATTTGGCTTTTTATTTGTGAAGTCTATGTGAACGGATTTCGTTTCATTGAGTTTCACTCGCCATTTTTTTGTCCAGTCAAAGATGGTATTGACGGCTGTTTGAACTTTTTCCACTACTTCTTCTTGAGTGACACCTGTGGCCATTATAGCTGTGTCATCCGCAAATGTTGCAATGGTGTTGTTTTCTAACTCAGGAATATCGCAAGTGTACAATAAGTACAAGACGGGACCTAGGACACTTCCTTGCGGTACTCCAGCTGTTATCGACTTAAGTTCTGAATATGCATCATCTTGTCTTACTCTAAACTTACGCTGTGATAGGTAAGACTCTAAGATATCAGCAAACTGTTTTGGGAGCATGTTTCTTAGTTTTCTAATAAGCCCTTTGTGCCAAACTTTATCGAATGCTTGCGCTACGTCCAGGAAGATTGTTGAGCAAACTTTGTTTTCTTCTAAGGCCTTTTCTATAATGTTGGTAATCCTGTGTACTTGGTCTATTGTCGAATGTTTTTCCCTAAATCCAAATTGGTAGTCGGGGATTAAATTTCTTTCTTCGATGATGGGTTTTAGCCGTTTCAAGAGAAGCTTTTCGAATAATTTTGACATGATCGGCAGCAGAGAGATCGGCCTATATGATGTGGTTTCGTGAGGTGGTTTACCAGGCTTTGGTATCATTATAACTTCGGCAACTTTCCACAGATCAGGCACAGACTTAAGCCTGAACGTAGCATTGATAAGAGTTGTCAGTTTTACGATGGCTTTACGTGGGAGGTTTTTAAGAACTTCTCCAGTAATAAGATCGTAGCCAGGTGCTTTCTTTAGTCTAAGGCGCTTGATTTCGTTGAAAACTTCTCTAGGTGTTACGAATTTGATTTCTTGTTCATCATCATTTGGTGTTTCATCTAACAAGGCGCAGTCTTCATTTTCTTCATTCGGCTTAAAAATGAGTTCCAAATGTTGTGCAAACCTTATAGCTTTTTGCTCGTTGCTTATTGCCCACCGCCCGTTAATATCTTTGATAGGTGGGATATGCATAATTGGCTTCTTAAAACTTTTTGTAGATTTCCATAGGGAGTAATCTGTCGTGCGATCGCTGGTTAATTGATTAAGATAACTGCTCATTGATTCATTTTTGAACTTCTGAATTGCATTCCTTAGTTGTTTTGTAAGGTTGTTTAGAAGCCTTTTATCTTGTGGAAATCTTGTTTGTTGCCATATTCGTCTCTGTCGCCTCTTTTCGGCTATGAGTTTTGTAATTTCTGCTGGGTAGTAGGTTAATCTATTTTTGAACTTGAATGTAGGTGTGTTTTTCCAGGCGCATTGTTGTATTTGATTAATAAATTGACGGATATCCCGATCCAGGTCTTCTGGCTTCTTTAGTGGAACTTTTAAATCTATTATAGAGTCCAAGTCTATTTTAAAGCTTGCCCAATCAGTGTTCTTATTTACTAATGTGGGGTAGTTTTCTTTCAACATTAAAGACTCACTTACAGTAAGTATTATAGGTGAGTGATCTGAGCTCATATCATAACCTTCTTCAATGCGGAGAAGATTTGGTGATAGATTTTTATATATAAAAAAGTCAATGAGATCTGGAATCTTGTTTGGGTCAGTAGGCCAATAAGTAGGCTTACCTGTTGATAAAGCTTTGCATTGTGTTTCTTCAATTGCGCACAGTAGCTCTCTTCCTTTGGTTGTGGTCAGTCTAGATCCCCAAAATGTATTTTTAGCATTAAAATCGCCTCCCAATATAAATCTATTTCCAAGACCGTTTAGAAAGGTCATGTATTGATCTGTTTTTACCGAATACCTAGGTGGACAGTATATGGCTGATATGGAAACAGGGCAATCTTTCGTTTTGACACAGACAGACACTGCTTGGATTTCTTCTTTTACATATTTGAGTTGTTCATAATGAAATATATTCTCCTTTATAATAACTGCACTACCACCTCTTGATGTGTTATTGGGATGCAATGCATGGTATACTTTATAACCTTTAATTTGTATATGAGATTCTTTAGTGAAATGTGACTCTGATATTAGGCACACATCAATACTTTCCATATTTAGGACAGCCGTAAGTTCATTCTGATGTTTGAGCAGTCCATTGGCATTCCAAGCCATAATTCTTAGTAGGTTAGCCATTTATGATGATTTTTTGTTGTTTGGTAGCTGCTTTAGTGCTACCTTCAAGCTTCTTCAGCCTTTCATCAAAATTAGTTAAAAGATTTATGATTTTATTAATCTTTTCATCCATGTTAGGGCTCACTGGTTTCATATGTGATTGTGGCGGTGGTTGGGCTCCTTTCGTCATTTGTGCATACGATACACTTTTAGTAGCTGGCTTGATGACACTAGGTCTTTTGTCTCCGTTTGCACTTGGACGCTGAGAGTTTGTTGGTACCGCTACATTCTTTACATTTAAGAAATAAAAAAAATATTACGTACGTGTCTGTACAAAAAAAATATGGTGCGGTCGGGGGATCCCCGTAAGGAGAAGGAACTTGGTTCCTTCCCCCGAGTGTCTGTACAAAAAAAAAATATATATAATAATAATTTAGGTATTGTGCTCATTTGTTTGTAGTAGGCTCGATACACGCACACATACACACACGCATTTCGTTACGTAACGATTTCTACTAATTCGCACTACCCGTAAGCCGCGTTAAGTTCCAAAAAAAAAACACAAAATACAATTCTGGTTTAATATTTAAATGCCAGCCCAAATGATTGTCCCACTGCAGGGCAAAGGCCTCTTCTCATAAAGACTTTTATATTTACCGTATACTAATTAAACATTTCTGCACCAACAATTCAACTCAGAATGTTGATCACAACAATTATAAATTAAAAAATAAAATCAGCTCGCATTATCTCCAAGAATGCAGCAAGCGGAGTAAAAATGTTCAGACGTCGTAAGATAAAGCTGATTTTATAGCGATTACAAAATATTACAGGCCAGTCGCAACATGGTGGACAATGACAATAAAACGAAGTAAAATACGACCCATTCGAAGTCTCGGCCAAGACATTCGGGTCCTGCGTTAAGCCAGGAAATGACGTCACGTAGCTGTATTATTTGTAAATTTTGCTCGGTGGACCGTATTGAACTGAAGTGCATGTTGTGGTTGTAAATGCCTTGACATATTTTTGGTTTGTGTAACGGAGAATGAATTAACATTTGATTTAAAGGAGGATATTGCTAAACTGTAGTTAGAGGTTCTGATAGTAATACTCCTTATTGTACACTATTGAAATTACAATTTAAACTTCGGAATGTAAAGACGCTGAGCTGTATGGAGTGCGATCTTCGACTGAACTAAAGAGAAGATGTGAGAAAGATGAGAACAAGAAGCTGTTTTGAAGACCTTTAAGCTGTGTCTCTTTAGTCTAGCCAGGCAGAAAAGACGTTAATCTCAACTGTGTGAATTCTTTTGTAACTTTTACTTCAAACTGATTTAATCAATGAACTAAAAATATAGAAACAACTTGAAAAATTAAATATATATTTTTGGTTTTGAATGATCGTGGTTGACAGTGTTCACAAACGCAGTCGGAGGCATCAAACACATCAACTATCTTGTTTAAAAATTGGTTGAAAGCGCGCTGGTGAAAACTCTAACTTGATGCCTCCGACTGCCTTTGAAACATTAACATAACCCCCCTTCTGGTCGCAGTCGGGTAAAAATGGTGGTTATCAGCCAATTTGAAGAAACCAGTTTTCATTTATCTTGCTAAACTAAATAAAACACAGGGAATAGTAGACAATGCAATTAGGTGCCAACTAATGTGTGCTAACATAACATCAATATGTTTTACTGTTTTGATACTAAGGGTCCATCGTTACAGTATTTTTACGAGAGATTCAAGATATTGACCACTTTATTTGGTGTAAACTTGTTTAGCCCTAAACTTATCATTACTGTGCATCTGACTCATAATCATGAAACAAATAAAGATAGTATTTCAAATCGTCTTATTAAAAATTCCTTCTTGCACCGCTACTGTTTTGATGTTGATATGAAATTTAGTTTTTGATGACACGGTTGGCGCAGTGGTTGAGCGAGTGGCTGCTGCGCTGCGTGTCGCGGTTTGATACCCGGACGTAACAAATATTTATATGGCCTACATAATATAGTGGTTTCGGATCTAGCTGTTTGTGTATGTCATGCTTGTAAATGTGGGGCAAAGATTACAAAATAAAAAACAAATAAAAAATTAATTTGGTTCTATCAAGAATTAGTTAGAGTTGTTTTTTAAGTGAGACTGGAGGGTTTTGGTACCTACTTAATCAGATTTGTGACCATCCATGTCATATCCAGTACCCTTCGTGCCTTGGAAAGCACGTAAAGCCGTTGGTCCCAGCTGTCATTCGTAGATCTTTGACAGTCGTTGTTGCTAGTGAGAAGCTAGAAAGCCTCACAACCACTCTAACCAAGGAGTATCATGTTACTTAGTAACTGGGTTGTGGAGGTCAGATAGGCAGTCGCTCCATGTGAACAACTGGTATTCCGCTGCATCCGGTTAGACTGGAATCCGACCCCAAAACAATTGGGAAAAGGTTAGGCAGACTACGATACATGAACTTTCCATGTATGTACTGTGATGGCTGTCCTTTTTATATCAAACTAGCGGGCCCGGCAGACGTCGTCCTGCAACCCGACTGCAGCGCCACCTACCGGGTCCAATTGTGAATCTAAACCATTCTCAAATCCATTTGAACACACACAAACAAATTCAGCAAAATCGGCCCTGACGTTTAGGAGGAGTTCACTTTCATACACATGCACAGAAGATTTTTATATATAAGATCTACCGGCTTCAAGACCCAACAGAACCCAGAATCAGAATGATTACACCAGTAAGGTCATTTCTAAAGTTACATAAAACAATAATGTATCGGTTTACGATCGCAATTGACATTTAAAGATGGCTCAAGTGGTTATAAATTGCTGGTTCAACGCCTAGGTACAATTTCACTATATACCTGTACATTACCCACTATTGCGAATTTCAGATCATTGTGGAAAATCCCGTGATTAGACGCACTTTTGTACCTTAGAATTCATTGACGATCACGGCTTCTGAGTCATTTTCTTAGCATGTCGATGGCAAACATAAATCCTACTTAATATTATAAATGCGAAAGTTTGTGAAGATGTTTGAATGTTTGTTACTCAATCACGCGCAAACAGTTGAACAGATTTGCATGAAAATTGACACATAGATAGACCATTTCCTGGATTAACATATAGGATACTTTTTATCCCGGTAATATGTTCCCTTACGATAATCGTTCTTTTTACGCGGGCGAAGCCGCGGGCAGAAGCTAGTTATACATATATCATATGTGTGTGTGTGTATGGCGACTACCAGAAAGGCGCCGAGGTAATGAAGCTCGAAGAATCCTGGAGAAACGTATTCCGCAATGAAGTTAATCAGAAAAAAAACAGCGGAGGAGTAAGAAAAAATGTAATTAATATCCATATTTTCCATATCAAGCAGGAGATAGAAAAGAACTATGCCAAAAGGCACAAATCATGATGGATTACAATTAACATTATTTAAAACCCTCAAAATCCAAAATTCATGCCCCGAAATGGCAAGACAGGGCCGCGGTCGACCAGGAAAAAGATGGCTGGTGGACCACTTGGACGGTTTCTGTGAGAATTGGCACAACGTAGCGCAAAGTCAAGACCAATGGAAGGAATGGAGGGAGACCTGCAGTGGGGCAGTACGGGCTAGATATAATAATAATGGGTCCTAAAATGTGAGCTGATGTGTGTGTGTGTGTGTGTGTGTGTGTGTGGGTGTGTGTGTGTGTGTGTGTGTGTGTGTGTGTGTGTGTGTGTGTGTGAAACAGACAAGCCCGCCACACTATTCCCAAACCACTGCATCTTCTCTAAGCCAGAATCAACAGTGGTGACCACGAAGCTCGACGAGTCCCGCAGAAACAATTCAACAACTGTCTTGAATCCCGCAACGAAATTAATTAGGTAGGAAATAATAGCAGAGGAGTAAGAGAAAAAACGAAGAAATTTTCCGCTTTCCTCATTATCAAGCAGGAGGCAGAACAGAACTAGGCCAATAGGCACAAAGCCCAAAGGGAAATTTACAACTGGGAAAAACGCAGCTGTCAAGCACCACGGAATATAATTGACATAAAGTGAAACAGACAGTCGGTTACCATCAGAAACAAAAAAGAAAAGAAACAAACACTATCCAATAATTACATAGTCTTAAAACCAAGTCACAGACTAACCCCACCCCTGTCTCCGGTCAAGCACCCAAAAGGAAGTGCTTAGCTACATTCTTACATTATAACCGTACTAAAACAACATGCGATAATAAAAAATGTTCATAAGAACCGTAATTTCGCGCAATCATGTTACAAGCATAGAGGTCAGAGTAAGCACGAGTTCAAATCTTGTTTGAGATGAGTATGTGATTTTCTGTTATGCTGGGGCCGCACTTGTGTCTATTGTCGCAGAATTTTGTGGCGATACATACAGTAGCTAACCAGTCCTATCGCAGTAAAAGATCGGATTGTCAATTCCTGCGTGGGTCATAGTAGATTAAAAAAATAATAATAAGTAGGTACGCTATTGGGACTACTGGATTAGAACGATAACTTTTTAACGAGTAGTTAATGTAGGATTTTCCAATAGTCAGATAACTTTTGATTGTAATATTTTATATACTATTACAATGAAAAGTTTAGTATTTTGTAGATAAATGAAATAATAATATATATATTTTTTTAATTATTATAAAAATATTTGATAATTTGTAGTATCGAAAGAAAAACGAATAATAATTATTTCGTCAAAAACATCAGAACAGTACTTTTGTCTGAAGAATAAATATCATTATCCGACATAATTTCCATACAAAATCAAAATTATTTATACCTCTCTGTGTAATCGGACGATTGAAAAATCGCTCCTAAAAAAAGATTTTTCAAAAAAAACTAAAAAACTAAAAAGTGATAAATAACTTAGGTACAGAACACACTTACTTTACTTTCGGATGTCGGTGGCGGTGGCTTTGTGTTTGTTGTTTTGTATTGCCACCGACTTCCGAAAGTAAAGTAAGTGTGTTCTGTGCCTAAGTTATTTATCACTTTTTAGTTTTTGAAGGCGGTTTTCTTTTTTTTTTTACTTTTTCTTTTTCGCTTTTTAGCATTGTCTTAACATACAAATCCATTAAGAAACGGCGACACAAACGTCATCTAAGTATTTTTTTTTGGGATTTTGTTGATTTTCTCAAAAAGGGCTGGATCGATTTTGGTGGAGGATTTATATAGGACCATTTCGCAATAAACTCCTTTCGAACAAAAAAAGAATTTTGCAAATCCGTCTATATATGACAGAGTTATGCCCGAACATACATAAAAAAAATATATAAACATCCGAATTGATAACCTCCTCCTTTTTGAAGTCGGTTAAAAATACGAAGCTTCGGCACGAATTTCTTCTCGGCGATAGATGCAGGTGTGGCCCCAGCATTAGTGCAAGATGGGTATCGTTAGTATCGTTATTGAAACTACTCCTAGCATTGGCTGCGCTCCTAGTACCTAATAATGATTTTGTGGCAACGGTTGTTCGTATTTGGTTTACAGATATTTACTGCAGTAATATACATGCGCGATCATCTCTAGTTATGGAATGTAGGCTTCGTGGCCTGCGTGAAGAATAGTTAATAAACATTTATGACTGTTTTGAATAACAGTGGAACATGCATTTTACAAATGCATTGGATTGCGTCAAACCACACAAAACAAGTTTAGTAAATACAATTAGATCTTCTTTTTATTCACGTTTCCCTACACTTAGAATTTTTTCCTATATCATAAGCGCCTTTATAAACATATTTAATTCACATACACAAACAATCAGAACTGGCAGATAATTGTAGTAAACTATTAGAAAATAAGACCAAGCTTACGGTTTTGAGTAAGTCCAGGAGCTACTTATCTTAATTTTCTTCTCCATATGGCACTACCATTTGGAAGGGGCAACAGATTCAAATTTTGTAATATGCGGTTCAAAAGTGCCTTTTTATGGTCTAATTGAAATAAATGATTTGACTCTGACTTTAGAAGAAAACATTAGAGGTGTATACCGAGAAAACTCTTAAATTGACAACAGTGACAATTCTACGAAGTCTCTGGCTTGAAAACCAGCTAAACAGTACCTCTACCGGTTCCCAGTAAAAGTACACCTCTTTGCAACGTCTTCGTGAAAACAATCTATTAGTATTTCTTCCGCTAACAGCCTCGTTGTCAGTCTTACATTGTAACAGAACCATTATTGGACCCATTCCTTCCTTAACAGTTAAATTATCTAACACTAGACACAGAGTACCGCAAATAGAACCTTTCTTCTTTTCACACTTGCATTTTAGACGTGCTGCCACGATGCCACCTATTTATTTACTTAGCTGTGATTCGGTTCAATGAACTTCCCACTGACCATTCCATGCTCAGCAAAACTAACCCTTATACCTTTTCAGTAAAGTGCAAGCACCAGCAAATATAAATTGGTAAGCTAAGTCAAGAGCAAAGAAACGTCTGCGGTTCGATCACGAAGTGTAAACTTATTTACGCATTTATTTCTTAAGTGCTAAGGTCAATAAAAACGTTCCGCGGTTTACACGGCAGCAAAAAATAAAATTGTGCTCCCTATTTACCTTAGAATTTACGCACGTGACGATTCGATGAATGGTTCCCAATGAAACGTTCAGAAAAACTTTTTGACACCTACGTTCTGTTGCGTAAAACTGTTTTGTTTGAAGACCTATGACTTTGACACCATTGTTTAACTGTTTTCCGCTTTTTATGCATTCTGTCGTTTATTTGAAACAATGACGAAATGTATACACAATGTTGAATTTGAGGAAATGGAGGGTTAGCAAATGAAACGCTTCCTTAGCAGTGTGGTGCAATCAAACATGTTTAGGTAACTCAGTGTCTGTATTTGGGAAAGAGTACAAACTCTTTTTTGGACTTTCTTGACTCTTTTAAGTTTTTAGAGGACGAATAACGTAATAAGTCCGTATGTCGCATCTTGTGTGACTCACCTAATCCAAAAATAGGTAGCTAGAATATTTTAAACCCACTCTCCCCTGCATCTCACTTTCATATCATTCTTCACATAAACCATCCATCTTTTCTTTGGCTTTCCTCTCCCTCTCCATCCATATACAGACAGCGTCATCAACTGCTTACCCCCCACGCATTAAAATTTCTTCGGATAGGGGGTTAGCAGTTGATGACACTGTCTGTGCCATTAATATTAATTACTCTTTTAGTGACACATGATGCGTTCCATCCCTCCTCGTCACATGGCCATACAAAGAGAAACAACTGCCTTTTATCTTTTCTATCTCTAATGACACTTTCAAACTTTCACTATACCGATTCTTCACCTTATCCATCCTGGTTACTCCACACAATATCAATCTCAACATATTCATCTCCGCTACGTGCAATTTTTTTTAATCCGTCTTCATCATCATCATCATATCAGTCTATTGCTGTCCACTGCTGAATGTAGGTCTCCCCCAGAGATCACCAAACATCCCGGTCTTGGGCAGCACGAATTCATCCGCTGCCAGTCACCTCCTTCAAATCATCGGTCCAACGTGCTGCAGGACGTCCCACACTATACTTGCCCAAACGCTGTCTCCAGTCTAAAACTTGTCTGCTCCATCTACTGTCTGTCCGTCAGCAGACATGACTGGCCCACTTCCACTTCAGCGTGCTGATTCTACGCGCAATGTTAGTGATTTTAGTTCTCTGGTTAAAGGTCTGGTTTAGTTATCCGCCTTCTTCATGGCCTAACATTCCAAACCATGCAGTAGGGCAGGTCTAATCACGGATATGTATATTTTCCCCATTAGAAAAAAGATATCGTCGTATGCACGGAACAGATATCTGTTCCGTGGTCGTATTTAATAAGTGGATAATAATCCATTCTCCCTTCTTCTCTAACAATAAAATGTGTTTGTGTAACATCACACATAATCAGGCGGGGTCGCGGTAGACAGAAGAAAGGATAAATAATAAATTTAAATCTTTATTGATACAAAAACCTTTACATTGCTTAAGACTATGACACATAATTTCGTTAGCTAAAGGCTGACTCCTAAACTAGGTGATCCTGCGACTTAGGAGTCAGAATGCAGATATTGATTCTATTTTTGTTTCTGCAAAAGCGGGCTGTCAGAGACATCTATAATCTCAGCAGTCGCGAGTCTCTAAGAGAATTGTTTAAACAGATTAACATCATGACGGTACCTGTCAATACACATTATGAACAACATTATGAATGTTCGAAAAAACCTTCATCTTTTTAATAAAATAAGTGACAGACATAGTGTTTATACTAGAAATAGGAACAAATTAGATCAGTCAAGTTTCAGATTGTCAAAAGTACATACTTATTTTATGGGGTACTGTGTAAAATTTTATAATAAAATACCTCTTGACATTCTACTACTAAATGAAAGACAATTTAAAACATGCATTAAACGCATACTGTGTAGACAAGCATATTATAAATTAGAAGACTACATCATTCATCAATGATAAAAATGCTTGGCTAAATGCTGGTCCTGCTCCACAGGCAGTTTAGGGAATTTTCTAATTGGAGGAATGTTGTTTCCTACCCCTTTTTTTATTGACATGAGTAATGAGTATCGTTATTATTATACACAAATATATTTTAATTACATTTTCGACATTTTAGAAACATTGTAAACCTTAGTTTTGTATAATTTAGCAGCATTATTTCAATTTTGTAAATGTGAGTACCATGGAGCCATATATTAAGTAAATTATTGTGTTTGACATAAATGAGCATGGCGGTTGAGAGAATTGTCATGCTCACTCAAATGTCTCGCTGATGGTGGCGCGTGTGTTGGATCATTCAGCTCCCTCCAAAATGGGTGAGCTGAATGGTGCTGATTCACGCGTCATGTTCGTGAACGGGCGCTGTCAGTAGAGATTGGTCAACTCTTAACTGCCATGGTTTTTATTTTGATTATTTTTTATATTTTGTATTTCTAGATTACCTTCATTGTTTTCACATATAGAAGCAACAAGAATAATGTAAGCAGTATTTTGTAAAAACTTGATTTTAAAAGAGTGTCTGTGGAGTTTCTTGCTCGTTCTTCTCCATAGAGACCTACCTACGTTTTGGAACGAGCAACTAGCTTCAACTTTCTGACTAACTGACCGACTCCTTGACAATTCAAAAGTGCCTGTAAATGGTTTAATTGAAATAAATGCTTTGACTTTGACTTTGACTTTGAATGGCGTCAGGATGGCGGGACGCCTTGGATAGCTTGCTCAGGAATTGGCGGGATCAGGCGCAACATCGGGAATGAGGGAAAGAATTTGCCCAAGAGTAGGACAGTAACATCTAGCAAAAAAAAAAGTGTAATGTATGCATATTCCGTAGCGGTTTAGGAAATACTCCACGTTACACAAATGTTGACTTTAGCACAACAAACGCGAACAGTTCCAAATTTCCATTCACTCAAATAGAGCGTGACGACGTTTGCACGAATTAACGATAACATACAACCTCGCAATATTTATTCATGGTTCCGTATGTAACATTAATCTTGAGATCGCGAGCGCAGCTATTGACTTCCCTATGGATTCCCAGATCGGCCAGTGTTATTGGGTCTTTTCGTAATTTTCAAAGTCAGAAATATAATGTGGAGAGGTTGAGGCAGGCCAAAGAAAGAACGGATAAATTTTGTGAAGCATCATATGAAAATAGGGAGTCAGTAATAGCATAATAGCTGACAGAACGGAATGGAAGCGTGAAAACGTGTTGCGCCGACCTTAAGTAAAATGAGACAAGGGCAGGAAGATGATGTTTGGTATGATGATACTGCTCAACTTTGAAGCTAGCCCCTTTTAAGTGACTAGTAGCTTTATTACGAGACTTTAGTTTGGTAGACTGGGGGGTTGGCTCTTTATCATAGCTCAGACTTGCAAATTTCAAATATATTTCAGAACTAGCTACTGCCGCAACTTCTTCGTGGATTAAAAAGTAGCCTAAGTCTTATACAAATCCTAATCTATCTCTTTATCAAATTGCATTACGATAAGCTTAGTGGTGACAAAAAAATATTACCAAGTGAGTGATTCCTCCTTCTCCACCTTTGACTCCTAATCATCATCATCATCATCAGCCTGAAGATGTCCACTGTTGGACAAAGGCCTTCCCCAAGGGGGCTTGCTATAATCCCCACGCTTGGCAGGAGGCGTCTTGGGGATCGCAGTCAGGTTGCTAAAGCACACGGAAGACACTGCTGCATGACTTCTGGATTTTCCCTTAGTCGCCTTGTACGACGCCTTCGAGACTATCAGATCTTAAACAAACTCAAATTCAAAACCATTTATTTCAATGAAACCATTTACAGGTACTTTTGAATTGTCAGATTCAGTCAGTTAGAAAGTTGCAGCTCGTAGAAACAACTGACATTGACCAAAAGTCCTCTTCCCCCCGGACCTCTGAGGAGATCAGACGCTTGCACAGTAGACTTATTAAATATATTTTTAAAATAAAATATTAATAAATTACTACGATTAAATAAACTAAAAAAAATAGGAGTGCATACATTTTAAGGAGCTTCATCGTTGCGAGCAAAAATCACATCGACACAATAAGCAGCACAGAGTGACTCACCGCTCCATCACCATTACCCTCGCCAGCAAAGTAACGCCCGCTGCTGCTTCGAGACCTGCCTACAGGGGCGGCACGCGTCCTGGCCAACCAGAAGCGCACGAGCAACGTCACTGCACCGAGCATCACCAGCGGTGGGAGGTACGTGATCTGCCGTACTCTTTACATATAGTACTCCACTCTTCACACAGGGACTATCGCTTCTTTTTACTGTGGTCCTGGTACTTACACCTTTAATCACCGTACCTTGTTGAAATGCCGTTGAAACGTACTTCCCCGAAGCAATCAGCGGTGTCGGAGACTGACACGGAGAGTGTGGACGGAAGCGTATCAGACAATTTAAACGCTGCCGCTCTAGCTAACATTAACACGAGTCGCTTGAAAAGAAAGCGCGAAAACGAAATGACACAATTTATGAATGAAGTACGGGAGATGTTTGAAAACTTTGTTACTCAGCAAAATAATAAATTGTTAAACTTGGAATCTTCGTTATCCGAAATAAAGAAACAAAATGATAGCATAAATACCTCTTTATCTGTACTATCTGATAAATACGACGATATCCAAAAAGAATTAGAAAGTCTGAAGCTGGAACGCAAAGAACAATGCATCTACATAAAGAGTCTAGAGGATAAAATAGAAAACTTTGAAAAACAATCCTGTATGACAAAGTTAGAGATAAGAAATGTACCTAAACTACAGAACGAGACCAAAGAAATTCTGTGTAATGCTGTCGTCAAAATCGGCGAAATGTTGAACATTCCTCTCCAAACCTCAAATATAAGAGACATCTATCGGCCCTTCGTGAAATCGGATGTTGTTAAACCAATCGTAGTGGAGTTTACCTCAGTATTAACAAAAGACAGCGTTATGAATAATCTTAAAAAGCTGACGCTGCATGAGAAGAAAAATAAACTTAATACCTCTATCTTTGATATAAACACCCCTCAGAAACCAATATTTATCTCTGATTATCTTACTCCAAAGGGAAGACGACTATTCTTTTTGGCCCGTGATTTTGCGAGTACCCACAATTATTCTTTCTGCTGGACATCGTACGGTAAAATTTATCTTAGGAAGAAAGAGGGGATGCAGCATATCCGCGTCGAGGAGGAGGCCGATCTAAATAAGTTAAAGGAAAAAACCATCAAATGACTATCTTTCCCGGTTAACCCTCGTGACCCTGTCGTGTTTTCATGCGTATATAATTGTTTTGTAATAACTTATAAATTGCATGTTATTAGTCTTTTAGTCTTAAGTTTTTATTCAGAAAATGTATTTTACTCTCTTTGTTTACACGCTACACAAACACAAACCCAAACGTTGCTTATATTTATTGACATATCACAAAGTTTTATCTTATTCCAAATGATCAAATACATATTTTTATTAACTAAATGTAAAAGTAAAGAATTCCTTTATCTAAACATCGACAACCGCAGTGATCTTTTAATTTTATCTAAAAAAAATCGCCTAATTTATAATGTTCTAATGACTAAAAATAGTTTCTCTAGTCCATTCCTACAAGGTACTATGTTCATTATTTATATTAAAAATGGTTGAATTAGCCTCCGAAATTGATAGTATATCTATCTCTGAATCTCGGTATTGTGACGTCGAAGATTGCCGCAGTTTGGTGACAAGCCCTGTTGATTGCTTGACAGTATTAACTCAAAATATTCGAAGTATATCACGTAATTTTGATGATTTTGTTACATTGTTGAGTAGATTAAAGACTGATTGCGATATTATTATCCTAACAGAGTGTTGGTTATCGTGCAACCCGGTTGTGCCTAGATTGGATGGTTATAGCCATCACGTTACGGAATGCTGCGTTAACCAAAATGACGGAGTTATAGTATTTTGTAAAACAAATCTAACTATCACCTGTGAAGAGCCTAACTGTGAGGACTTTAATTGTCTTGTAATAAAGATTGGTGCTGAAAGCGTTCTTTTGGCTATTTATCGTTCGCCTTCAAATAGAAATATTGACAACTTTCTCCAATCTTTAAATAACATTTTAGATAAGTTAGGGAGCTTCAAGAATATTTCCATTATTGGAGACATCAATATTAATATTTGCCCTGAATCTCGTGAAGCAAGGTCACTGGATTATCTCAACTTGTGTTCATTTCATGGTCTCTTACCAGCACACTCTCTCCCAACTAGACAAAATAAATCATGCCTTGACCATGTTATGCTTAAAACACAAAAATCGGCTCTCACACTGGTGTTAAACTCGACTATCACGGACCACCAAGCAGTCCTGCTCTGCCTGCGTTTTAATCAAAAGAGAACCCATGCTTATGTTTCTACGAACAGGGTGGACACTGAAGGGTTAACTTCAGATCTCTCTAAAACTGATTTCACACCTATCTATACTTCAACTGATGCAAATTTTGCTATGGAATACTTTTCCAAGTCAATTCAAAGGGCTATATTACTAAACACAATAATAATAAAATATCCGAGGCGTCATAAAATTATAAAGCCGTGGATTACACCTGGGCTGTTAAGGTGTATTCAACATAGAGATAGGCTTCATAAAAAAATGAGACAATCACCTAATAATGAGACTATTAAAATTATTTACTCCAGGTATAGAAACCATTGCAATAACCTATTAAAAAAGGTCAAACGAATGTATGATAGAGAACTATTAACAAAAGCGGGAAATAACAATAAAAAAATATGGGAAGCGATCAAAACAATAACAAATACAACAACATTGAGACATAGCGCTACCGAATTATTAAATCCATCAAATCCAAAAGAGTCTGTAGAGAAGGTGAACGACTTTTTCGCCTCTATTGGCAAAAAACTGGCTGATAATATTCATATATGCTCAAACCCTTCCCATAGTAATTTTAATAATAAAACACCCTTACAACTGGTTTCTAAATCCTTTGTTCTGTTGGAAACCGATGAATCTGAAGTGGAGCGTTTAATATTGAATTTGAAAGATGCGTGTTCCGTTGGTTGGGATTCTGTACCGAATAATTTCCTTAAAGAATTCCGTCCATTATCCTATATCTTTAATCTTTGCCTAGTTCATGGTCACTTTCCTACGTGCTTAAAGAAGTCAGTAGTATATCCAATTTTTAAATCAGGTGATAGAGACCGTGTCACTAATTATAGACCCATCTCCATATTGCCTTCGATCTCCAAGCTTCTAGAACGGATCATCAATAGTAGACTGGTTGACTACCTGGAATCAAATAAACTTTTATCTAACAACCAGTTTGGTTTTAGAGCAGGTAAGTCTACTAGTGATGCAGTTCACGAGCTCCAAGAGTATGTGGTTAAGAATATTGATTCAGGTAAAAAGACAGTAGGCATTTTCCTCGATCTAGCCAAGGCATTTGACACGGTCTCTACGCCTTTGCTGATTCAGAAACTAGAACGCCTTGGAATACGAGGAATCCAATTGCAACTTTTAAAGAGCTACCTTACTAATCGTTACCAGTGCGTTAAGATTAATGACAGTATTAGCAGTGATTTGCCAATCTCTTACGGAGTTCCGCAAGGGAGCATTTTGGGTCCGACGCTTTTCCTTGTATACCTGAATGACCTCTGTAATCTAGACCTTTCAGAAGGCAAAATTATTTCGTATGCAGACGACACAGTTCTCTTGTTTTCTGCTGATACCTGGGACAAAGTATATAGAGAGGCGCAGGACGGTTTCAATGTTGTGACCCACTGGCTTCAGAATAACTCCCTAACCCTTAATCCTGATAAAACTCAGTACTTGATATTCTCGATGCGCGCTCAAAATAACCAGTTACCTTATATCCCCTCAATTACAGCACATAGCTGTTGTAATAGCTTAGTCTGCTATTGTCCAACACTTGCAAAGACAGAGTCGATTAAATATCTGGGAATTATTGTGGACAGTAATCTCTCCTTTAGAGACCATATTCACCTGCTCACATCTAGAACAAGAAAACTGATTTATGTTTTCAAGAACCTTCGACATGTTGCTTCCCCTAAATTAGTGAAACAAGTATACTTAGCACTTGTGCAGTCCATTCTCCAATATTGTATCACGGTTTGGGGGGGTGCACATAAAACTGTATTAAAGCCCCTCGAAATAGCCCAGAGGGCTGTTCTAAAAGTTAGTACTTTTCGTCCTTATCTGTACCCAACCCATCTCGTCTATCAGTCGTGTGAGGTCCTAACAGTGCGCCAGTTGTTTGTGTTTCTTGTGATTTTGAAGCAACACTCCCTACTACAATTCTCAAAAGGTGATCTTGCTAGAAGACGAAATGTTATTGGTAATGTTGACCGACCATCCTTCAGACATGCTTACGTGAACAAATACTTTTGCTTCCTGGGTCCGTACTTATATAATAAGATAAATGACGCGTTGGAAATATACCCGCTAAATAAAAAAAAATGTAAAACTGCATTATTTCAATATTTAAGTATACTAACATATGATGAGACAGAAAACTTATTAAAAATTCTGAAATAGTATTCTCTTATACTCACCCTCTCACACTCTTTCACACACCTTCACACACTACTCACCGAGAGGTTCACACTCCACACACTCATTTGATTATTTTATTTTAAACTAGTTTTCTGTGTAATGATTGCTAATGATATACGTTCTTATTAATACGTCTATTCAAGCTAGTATTGTAATGGTCATCATAAGGAAGAGCGCTGATGTCTGAGATACAGATATTTTTTTTATCTAGTTCGGACACAGATGCCTTCATTATAAAACTATGAAAACTGTAAATTGTTCTGTATATCTGTTTTTATGTAACACATGTTTTTGCGACAAATAAATTATTTTTTTTTTTTTTTTTTTTTTTAAAAGGGTTTTTCTATTACTTACGGACTCACAAAATTTGATTAAGCGATCAAAAGCGCCGCTAGCCATTCAGCACGCACGCGCGTTGCTTCACAGTAATACAAAAACACACCACAGTAAGTACCTGAGTATCTGAGTACCTGACTGTTTGCTTGAACTGTCGGCCTCTTTGTTTCCCAATTTGGGCTGTTATGGGTTTTCGTCTGGAGAGATGTGTTTTGAGATGCTGTAATATCAGTCTAGTTTGGCAAAATGGATTATACTTTATCTTCAATCTATTTGCAGACCATTGACTGCCACCAAGTGGTATGTAGATTCAATTTCAGAGTACGCCGTAGAACACCTCGCAAACCTATAACACCCTTAGCTCCACCTCTTTGCCGTACAGTGTTGGGTTCTAACTCGCCTACTTATACCACAGTAGACGATAGTACAGTCAACAGCAAAAGTAGATGATCAAAATCAGAAATTCAATACTAATTTACTAAAACTAATTTATATAATTTATTACTAGTTTATTTATTAAAAGTTTGTGATTGTCACACACATACTTTTGAATCACTTCGACGCCACACAGTTCTGACGCGAACTCCGTTCATTAGTATTGAGTTTCTGATTTTGATCATCTACTTTTGCTGTTGACTGTACTATCGTCTTATACCCCACATGTGCAAACTCATACTACTCTACTCATACTCGAACGCAGCGATCTGATTGACGTCCACGCAGACTCAATTTCGACGTTTGTCAGATGAGTAAGTAATTATCAGATGAGTAAGTAAGTGTTTAAAATAATTATCAACAATTTAAGTTTAGTCTTTAAAATTTAATTTATAATTACAAAGAGCGTTTTGCATGTGGTGTTTGCCGGTAATTGGTTGTGCAGTAAGATTTTAGTTAGTTAAGACACACAGTTAGGTAACACACAATTACTTGAATGTCCTATCTGTAAAATATCTGTAGCAACTGTTGGTAACCCTTAGTTAAATAAATAAACAAATCTAAAAAACTTACAAACAACACTAACTTAGAACTAAAAAGACTACTACGAAACATCGTGACGTAATCTGGACTTATTTAATATAGGTCCGAAATCTCCATTACGCCGTGCCTTTAAAAAAACAATAGGAAATATCAAAAGGACAAGTAGACATGACGGCGACTCGACATGGCGGCGACTCGACGTAGTGGCGAATCGACGTAGCGGTGATTCGACATCGCGGCGACTCGACGTGGTGCGACTTGACGTCAAGGGAATAAATCCTCTACCTATAGGAAAGATGTCTTTGCTCTGCAGTGGGATAATAATAGGTTATTATTCTTACTATAAAAAAGAAGGATTAGAAAATATACTGGGGTGTTATTCTGTAAGACCTCATTCTAAACTTCGAATCTGAATCCGCTGTGAGTTTCTTGACTGGCATTCTAAGAACTCGGTTGATAATTCGAATTTACACTAGCGCCACCCTTGCGAGCGTGTCAGCGAGTTGAACTAAATTGACAGGGAGATTTTGAAACAAAAAGTATGATATAACTTAAGAAGTGGCATTCTATAAGGTAATTTCCCCGTCACTTCGACGCTCACTTCGCACTCGTACCCGATTCAAAGTGTCAAATATATCAAGGTCATTTTAAACCTTATGCGAAGTGAGAGTGAAATTTTACAGAATCGACTTACTTACTTACTTACAATCTTTATAAAATAACCGATTTCAAAATCATATCTTCCCAAATAAGCTCTAAATATTTACATCACGTGCTTAAAGTTTACTAATGTTAGAAAAAAAATGCCATCTGGCACCCAAAGGTCAACGCAGATGTTCAAAGATCACAAAACACACATTGTAGTAACATACCGTATCTTAGCAAATATTAATAGAAACCAACCCTAACATTTCAGCAATTAAGTTCAAATTACTATTTGCGTCCCCAACAGCTGATTCGACCCATCTGCTCAAAATGTGCACGCAAAAATGAACTTTGCAGCCTTTGGTCAAAGGTGTAAAACGAGTTGAATTTGTAACGCTTCTAGCAGATGGAACAGCTTAGCACGTGCCGAGTAATTGTTTAGAATAATACAATGAGGACAAAGAATAGATGTTACAAAAGGCTTTTTTAAAAGCAATCGGTGATGCTCCATGAATCATGTTTCACAAATATACGTTTTGAGCCAGGTGACTGTTACTTCGATATTTCAAGATTCCGTCACCAAAAAATCGTCATAATAATCCCATCGTTTAGCACACCCCTTATTAACTAGCTTTTATACGGATCCCTATTTTTTTATAATAAAAAGATAACACAAAACAACAAACGGAACAATGCCACCGACTTTCGAAACTAAAGTCATGTGTGTTATGTGCTAAAGTTATTTATCACTTTTTAGTTTTTGAAGGCGAATGTCTTTTTTGTAAGAAAAAAGCTTTTTGTCTTTCGCTTTTTAGTACTTCCTTATCATCTAAATCCATTAGGAAATGGCAACACAGTCAAAACAGAGATTTAAAAAGAAACTTAAAACATCTAAGTATGTATACTTTTTTGCTTTCTGACGATTTTTTCAAAAAGTGCTGAATCCATTTTGGATAAAATATATATGATAGTCCCATACAAATTTTATCCAAAATGGATTCAGCAGGATAGGGTGTGCCCCTGAGGCACACCCTGTCCATTAAAAAAGACTTTTCAAAATCGCTTTACATTTGCCGGAGAAATCGCATAACAAATATACTAATATAAGAACATACATGACGACACGGTTGGCGCAGTGGCTGAGCCATCGACTGCTGCGCAGCGTGTTGCGGGTTCGATTCCCGCCCAGGGTAAACATTTGTGTGATGAGCACTTGTGTTTGCCTTGTGTCTGGGTGTTATTTATCTATATATGTATGTATTTACAAAAAAAAAAAAAAAAAGTATTTGTGTATGTATATCAGCTGTTTGACACCCATAGTACAGGGTCTCCCTAGTTTGGGGTCAGATGGCCGTGTGTGAAAATGTTCCCACATATTATTATTATTATTATTATTATACAGTCGAATTGAGAACCTCCTTCTTTTATGAAGTCCGCTGAAAATATAGTCCATATCACTCAGAGATTAGAGGAAGAATTTTCAGAATCGAACCTGAAGTTCAGGAAATTAACGCTTTGAAACAAAAACAAATTCTTCAGCTTTATAAAATAAGAATATAGACATTCTTCCTTGATCCATACCAGAGCAAAAGCTTCTTCTCATCCAGTCAAGCCGAGCTTTGATCACCAGGCTTGCTCAGGACGGAGTGGCGACTGATATTAATTACTAAAATTCCAGGATTTTCCTCATATTCTTTTCCTTCACCGATGTCAGTGACATCCAAGTAAAAAAAGTATGTAATGAATTGAAAGTATCACATTGGTAAAAACCACCTCATTCATGAGAGGCGGGCGCCTTACCACAACTAGACCTGTAGAGCTATTCTGTTATAATCTCCCTCGGTGAACACCTATATCCTGTTCACAATAAGATTAGACATTTACAAAAACCTTTTTTACAGTCCGTTCAACCGATTTTGACTTATATTGCGCAACTGCAGTAAACAGTTGTTATTGTAACCACTTTTTGCGTCTAATGTCATCCTTAAGCCTACGGAATAGAAGTCAAAATCGGTTGAAGGGACTGTAAAAATGGTTTGTGTTTATGTGTAATCTAATTGTGAACAGGGTATAGGTGAAGTGAGCTGTCATCCGTACCGATGCTAGGGATTGACAAAGCAAACAGACCGATGACAGCTTACTTCACCTAGGTATTTACCGAGGGACATTCTAACAGAGTAGACGTACTGGACCTGTAGACAAATCCCCTTCTGTTAGCGTTAACGCCAATGGAAATATCAAATTGTATGCAGTTGACGTTTGCTTACCAGATATCACGTGATGCAAATATGTCAACTGCATACAATTTGATTTTTCTGCAGATGATGGGATTTTGTCTGCAGACCCTGAACAATCACGACCCAATATACAACATTATGTTCTTACTGTTGTATAAGACATTGACAAAAACTTACCTTTCGCAGTCCGAGAGCGTTTATTAATTGCATAAGCACTAAAGTCAGACTAATCGTTAATTGATGCATTTATAATAACTAACATCGAGGCTTGAGTTCTTGGCGGCAATTCTATCTGCTTTTTATTTATTTCTGTTCAAGGTCGAAGAGGTTTGAATCTTGTTTTTAATTGCCATAGTAGTTAGTCGTTAGTGTCTAAAATAAATGACGATCAAGTGCTAAATTGAAGGAGTTACCAATTAGAACTTCTGTGTTATTCAATAGTTTTGTATCGTAAGCCTTCATCATCTTCATTCCATTATTGAGCTCGATGTAGAATGTCTTCTTTTAATCATCATTATCAATCGTCATATTAATAACTTCACCCATATCGTCTTTTCAACCATCTACGAGTATCAGCCTTATTATCTACCATGCACCTTAAAGCAATTCCTTCAATGACATCATTAAAAAGACTCACGAAATCATATTTTCTGGAACTCGTAACATTTTCACGAAATATTCTGAAATCCATAAGTAATTCGGCAGTAACTATATGCAGCCGCGCATACTGCTCAACATGCGGCATGTCTCTAGGCGGGATAACGGCTCCATAGAGCGGCTGGTCGAACAGGGAAAGTAGAGGGAATCAGATCGCGCAGATCACCTATGCGATGAACTGATCAAGCCGCAGTAGGAAACCTTGTATCTGACTGCACCAGACTGTCTGCTAACAGAAAAACATGGCGGGAGATTGTGCGGAGAGCTGTGTCTGCCTCTCTCTCTCTCTCATTCTACCAAGAGCGAAAAGACAAAGAAGAGATGCAGCCGATATCGGGGCAGAAGCTAGTCTCCCATAATGACACATACCTTCTGTTTATCTTCAATATGTAGCTCATAATATTACCGAATCATTCAAACCTTATCTCCATTTCACAATACCGGAGGTAACAAAACAAGAAATGCCTTTTAAGTCTTGTACAATAACATGTTTTAATTTCCGTTGTATTGTAATAAGATTGTTGATGTGTCATCATGCCTTGTTGATGTTGATCACTGATCAACATTTAATTGTGCTTCACGATCAACGATGTTTGATTCTTTAACTGTGAACCTAGAATATTTAAAATGGGAAAATAGTCACATATCTTCTCGGTGATCAATATTCTAGCTTGTAGGTTTAAGGCTTGTATACATGCCAATAACCTTGAGCATTTGGCCCGTACTGAATTTGTGGACGAGTGCGGGGGTGATGTAGACGCAGTCTTTAATCAGACGCATTTTTAACATATTGCAATAAAAATAATATATATTTGTAAAAAGTAACAAAACCAAATCATTTTCCTTTGTATTGCAAAGCAGTACATTTTTTTTTTATATACTCTTTTGATAAGAAAGGAGTAAAATGGTTTCATCTCAATGATTTGGAGGTGATTTCAAATCACCTCCAAATCATTGAGATTGAGAAAAAAATATGTAAAATCACTGATTTGACATATTTTTTCTTATTATATGATACCGATAGAAAATTTGTAACTAAACCAAATTACGTATCATATCATGTACCTACAACAGATTAACAACAGATGAACGATTTTTTCAGATGTAATTTCTCTGTAAATGCCGACGAAAAGTTGCTTCATCTGCATGCTTCTTTTAAGCTTTTTTCGAGAGCAGCTCTAGAATTTTAGATGAATTCACTTCCTAAGCATCGGTAACGGCCAATTATACTTACTTCGTGGTTACGGCCATTATAGGTTAAAAACTTAAAAACAAAATCAAACTTATGTCACGTGACCTTTTTAGAGGCATATTATGCAATCTTGAGCAATGAGCAATCAATGAGTTTGGGGCTAAGTAAAAGTCGTTCAGATCGATCGGTCACAGGTTCGGTCGGTCTGTGGGTGGGTGACCATCCATTCCATACCGAGTTCTCTACGTGCCTCGGAAAGCACGTAAAGCCGTTGGTTCCGGCTGTCGTACGTAGATCTTTGGCTGTCGTTATGGGTAGTCAGACGCCAGAAAGTCTGACAACCAGTCTTATCATGGGGTATCGTGTTACTCAGTAACTGGGTCTGGAGGTCAGATAGGCAGTCGCTCCATGTAAAACACTGGTATTCAGCTGCATCCGGTTAGACTGGAAACCGACCCCATCATAGTTGGGAAAAGGCTAGGTAGATGATGATTTTCAAATTGTTCTTTCCTAAATTAAAGACGACATTAAATTCAAATTCAAGATCATTTATTTGCTAATATGGATAATTACATAAAGTTGTTAAAACATAGAGCATAGTTCAGCGCTCGTAGAGCGTTGTTCATAGTAAATAAGTTGACACTAAATTCTTCTTCCCAATCCGACACGCTAGACGACTGCGCCAGACGACACGGTTGGCGCAGTGGCTGAGCGATCGACTGCTGCGCTGCGTGTTGCGGGTTCGATTCCCGCCCAGGGTAAACATTTGTGACTTGTGTTTGCCTTGTGTCTGGGTGTTGTTTATCTATATGTGTATGTATTTACAAAAAAAAAATGTATTTGTGTAAGTATATCAGCGGTCTGACACCCATAGTACAGGGTCACCCTAGTTTGGGGTCAGATGGCCGTGAGTGAAAATGTCCCCACATATTATTAAAAAAAAAAAAAATCCTCATTTTGGTTTAAGTAATAAAAGCCAACGCAAAAACAATACTATAAAATAGCTACAACTTTAACAAACATTCTCAACTTACCCTCTTGCGCTCAAACAAGCGTGAATCAATTTCCACGACCATGTGTATCCATGCATAATGTGTATGGAACTCATTAGACATTTACTACACTTTCTCTAATGGTCGGGCGCCATATTGTGTAGCTGTCATGCGCAAGAGTTTAATAACGAGGCTTCATTTACATTTGGATTATTGTTTGAATGAATTTGGGAGTGGGAAAGTAATAGACGTAATGGCAGATAAAATTGGGATCTATCAGGATGATTTATTTATTCTAAAGCAAAAGAACATGGTGGCCAAAATAAAAGCAAAAGTTAGATGACTTCTCCACAGTAATAATAAACTTAAATGCGAAAGTAACGTTAGTGTTTTCTTCTTCCATTTCGTCCTGTCAGGCGTCATACTTTCACTGACTCCCTTTTCATTCATATCATTCTTCACACAATCCATCCATATTTTCTTTGGTCTTCCTCTCCCTCTCCATCCCTTCGGGCGGAAGACATCCGTGAGGATTTTCCACCCCGGAACAAAAAAAAATAAAAGGTAGGGTACCTGGATTTTTGGATGAATTATTAAAATATGAACAGGCCAACGTCTGTTTGGTCAGTTAGTATATTTTTACAACGTAATAAAGGATAAGAAAGGGCAAAATAAACCAAACAAATACAAACAGCACCTTCCAAAGGTGTGATTATTCACGCCAGACTTTCGATCGATAAAAACTCTCCTGCCCTATTTAAACCGATCTCAAATAATATAAATCGTAATTCTAATTAACTCGTAATGCGATCCATTGCTCGAACCAGCGATGGCGACGATACAAATCAGTGCAAAATAAAGTATACATCGTACACACGCGAGCACGCGATTGGCTCACTAGGTTTTATAGTTAACTAACTTGTAGCCCCAACTTCGTCCGCATTAATGTCAGTTATCGCGGATGCAGACGAAGTCGCGGATTAAAAAATTGCCTATCCTCCGTTGACTAACTTCCCAACTCCGGGGTGCTACTGAAAAAATCCTAATATATAATAATAATAATAATACCTACGTTAAATTCGACCAACTAAGGATCATAACCACACACATTACATTACATAATAAAATAATATCAAATACACAAACAATTGAATAGACCACATACACATAATTAAATTACACATATGTAACCTACTGATCTTGATTGCTCACTAAGTGAACCATACAGCAATGGTTCAGGTACTGGCAATCGAACCTCTGACCGAATGCCCTCAGGATACTCTTGGAGCTAGCCCGAACCCTGCACACCAAGGATGTGCACCTCTTTCGCATAGTACAATAGAAACAGTCTACTTGCAACCCGGCGGACATCCCTGACGCGGTGCAGAATCAGGGCAGCCCCATCAGCACCCTGAACGCATTATTATGCTGTAAGCGCAAGGCGTTGCACTGTCCGCGCGTGTAAGGGACCCGCAGACTGGAATGGGAGCCCCTATACCACTATGCCTGAACCCCACACAGCGAGAACGTCAACGACCAACCAGGCAGTCAACCAATAACCATTAAAACATCCACAATAAAAATTCAGAACACAACCATCCAATCCCACATACAAACACTGCCCTTAGCAAACAAAACGCTATCCATTTAGCGCGCAAAAAGTCTTGATCTGCGACGCGCTCGGTGCATGCGCACAAAAGTTTAAGAAGTAAACATACAGAAGGCCCATTCTGTATTGCCCATAAATGTCCACTTATGAACTGACGGCTTACTGAAGATTCGGATACAGTGAAAAATAGCTATTTTGTATAGACAGATAAAAATATGTTTTTTATCTGACTTACAAAACAGCTTGTTTCTTGGTGTTCGAATCATCACTCAAAAAAATATAATTTCGGACACTGTGTCCGAATATATTGTGTCCAAATCGTAAGCCGAACTGACTACATCTAAGAGACCAGAAATACAATACAATTGGACATAACTGATGCATACAAGGTTGCGTGTCTTGCGATCCTGTTCATAACAGACTATTCAATATTTCTCGCTAGGGACCCGCCCCGGTTTTACACGGGTAGCAGGCCATAGCCATATACAAAGCTCCCAGTCGCCATATTTTTTTCTGCCACCTTCCACAATCATTGTCACATTTCAGCTAATTTACACAAAACCTTAACCAATGAAACACCTAAACTTACCTCATGAATCACTCTGTCTATTGGTGAAAACCGCATGGAAATACATTCGAGACAGACAGACAGACGCGGTGAGGGACTTCGGACATAATGTCTGTGCAAAAACGGATTGACATCGGTTCAAGTTTGGAAGTGACTTCGTCCAAATTGGCCGAAAACTGACTGCCAGTTTTCGGCCTGCCACTTTAACCAAAACCCATACCTACGTGGTCGTGCTTGCCTAAAGAGGTACAGGAGCAGTTTCAGACGAGACCGGTCGAAAAAGGCTTACTTTACTTTACTTTGATGGAATGATCCTTCTTCCTCTCTCTATCTAGTGTCAAGCAACATCTGCGCTGTCCGGAATGTCGCACCGCCGCAGGCGTACATTACGACAACACACGCTCGCTACGTTTTGCACCTTAATGGACGACTTCGAAAAATAGACGACACATAAGTGTATGCTCATGAAAATGTTTTGCTAGATGGTATATTTTTTAAGGGTACCTATTCATCGCTTTGGAAATTTTTGAAGAGGATTCTTGAAACCTCTTGGGATTTTCTATGGAGGGAAGAGGTAAAGAGTACTATCTTATATGGGGGGAAAGTTGAACAAGTATCCAGCTTTAAGCAGTAAATAACAGTTCCAAAACCCGCCAAAATGGCGCTAGTGTAGGTACAAGGTATGGTATGAATATAGCAGTCGTTGACGGATTGAAGTATGCCTAGTTAGAATTTTTTTACCCGGTCGCGACTGTCACTGCCACCCTTCTAAGGCACATTTTTACGGACATTTAGATATTGCTTCTTATTTCTACTACACCTACGACACTGTATACAAACGAAACAATTTTATTACCTACACTACTACCAAAATAACAGACTGTACAAATACGTGCATGTGCGTGCGTGTCTACGCGACACTCGAATTGAGGAACGGTTTCAGAGAGAGGTGGAGTGTCTCGCTACTGTACGGTAGCACTAATATTAATATACTGTAATGAGAGCTTATAATTTGCTTGACAATTAGTAATTAATTTTTCGTTGGAAAAACCGAGGGTAAGTACTATAGTTCTCACAATCTTAAACATCACTAGTATCTCCATCAAACGATATTAACAGTCTATCGATGTATCGATACTTTGCAATTCGCAACATTATCTTATTGCGAAGTCATAAAATTATCTCTTGAACTACAGCAATCGATTTTTAAATTACGGCGAAAATAAATTGCCGTACTACGAATACTCGATTATGAATCGAGATAATAACGATGTAAAAACGTGATCGAGAATTGAGATAGTGAGTTGTTAGTTGGTTTTTAAATGTGAGTAATGTATTTGTATTTTTGCTGTGTATATTCTTGATCGAGATTTTAATAACATACGTTTAGTTATTTACGTCTTTGAATTGATTTTGTAACATTTGGTTAGGCGCATGATGTGACGAAGAAATGTGAATTTTATTTTAAAGAATCATGGCGAGATTCATACATTATATGTATGAAGGGTTTAAAATATTTTCCAATGTGAAGAATGCATCACCAGGAGTAGATTGATATACTTAGCATATTTTTAAACCCCGCATAAATAAAATATTACGAAATGAAAATAATGTTTTTTCGTTTCATCTCGATGCCCATTGTGTTTATAAAAAAAAGAAAGTGACAAGCGATATTAGGTAACGGATCTATAAAATTGGCAGACAAGTGATGTGACACATTATTTGTGATATTATTTCCCATAAAACATTGCAATTTCAGTGTAAGAACTGCGAAACGGCGACCGTCAGTGTTACTGTTACTGTTAGTCGCCGTTTCGTTCTGAAAAAATAAGCTTTTCGTTAAACTATTAACTTTTTTGCGGGGTTTTAAAAACATTGTAAATGCCTGAAGATACTCTTTAGGTACCCAAGAATATAAGAATTAGAATTTCAACTTCTTTATACATCTTAATTTTTTTTGTACAAATCCTGCCATGTTTCTTTTCCTTCTCGAGTTTTTATAGTAGCCCTTCAAAGCCTAGCTTGCAGGCACGGTGTACCAACCGCACAAAAATAAAGAACCCTGCCCTATTTGCATGAACACCAAACGTTATGAGGTACTTAAATGGAAAAAGAAATTGTAATGTCATTCTTAAACATACCATGGATAGGAATAAATTACTTTGTAAGTCTCTCGGAACATGTATGCACTTGCCAGGATCTAGCACCCTTTTTTGTTTTTATATGAAAGAAAAGTCTTTGATACTGAACTTCGAGCTTTATTTCAATACGCAAAAAGATCTACGGTCTATGAAAGTTGCAAATTAAATAGGAATATAGAAGAAGCCAATCCTCTTCCAATACTTTTTAAAATGAGGAAGCAAATAAAGATTTAGGTACCTATGTTTTATTTTATTTTTATCATGGCTGTGTTTACGCTACAGGTACAATACAAGCGATTTTTTTTATAGACCGTAATGCATCGAATACAATGGAAGAGGCTCAGGGATGTCAGGAATTAAACTCGAATACAGAAACTACATAAGTTTCATTATTCTCTGGTTTTTCGAACACACGTATGATGCTGATGGTCATTGCCTGAATCGCGTGCGTCGCCGTCGCCAGCTGATGGCCTAGTGGGGGGCAAGTCGATATATGAAGGATAGGAATAGTATGAATTTTAAATACAGTCAAAAGCACATGAGGCTTTTGGAATCTCTAGGGGGGGGGGGGGGGGGGCAACTGCCACTCCCTTCCCTACCAAAGGGACTTGGTGACACTACTTACTACTACTGCTTACTTACTAAATGCGATTACACTTTACTGAATTCAGTAGCGACTGAATTTAGTCGACTTAATTTAGCCAAGTGTATTAAGGGCTTTACCTCTTACGAACAACCAAAACTCTTACGAGTAACCTCTATAAAATATTAGTATTACTCAGATATAGAAGTATAGATAATGACGTGTCTCAGCATTTTAATCCTATCTCTTAAACTCAATGGGCTTCTTTCATGTTCGTTATTATTAGTTTTAAAATAATTAGCATAGAAAACGAATTAATGCGCATCTGTAGAGGCTACTTGAGACACAAACTATTAAAATACTAGTAGTTTTATTTTACTCCGCTTGCAAGCACAGAACGTTCCGGTGCGGAAAAAAAAAGAAGTGCGAGTCGGACGCACGTAAAGAGTTCCGCACAATATTAAGATTGAAAGCTCACATTGTGGAATGTAAACGTAATGTAACGTAATGTAATGTGTGTGTATTGTGTTTTGTCGTGTATTGAAGATCGAGCAAAAAACGCCGAAAATAAACTCTTTTCTCGTATGGAGACCCCATTATTTTGTAATTTTATTTCATTTTTATATTTGTTATTACAACACACCAACAGAAACACCACGCGGTGCTCCAAAACAGGGATCATAGACGTATCAGAGACGGAAAAAGGCTGCCCGGCTCAAATGCGATGAGGCGGGTCACGTCAGCCGCATGCACAGTGACCGCTAGGCAAAGGTCTCCACGCCATGGAAACCTGAAGATGGTCGGCGTCGCCGTCGCCGAGACCCGCCCAGGAGGAGGTGGCGAGATGATTCAGAGGCGTACTGCGAGAGTTGGTTCGAGGCAGCGCAAAAAAAGAACACCTGGAGACCTTTGCCCAGTAGTGGGACATCACAGGCTAACAGAAGTTATTACAGCTGTCATAGTAATACCTACACACTCTGTGAAAGTTTCAACTGTTTAGCTATTGCGGTTTAAAAGATACAAGCGTTGTGACAAAGGGACGGACGGATGGGCGAGAGCAATAATAATAATAAGGGTTTTTGAATACTTTGGATACGGAATCCTAATAAAAAAGTCAATGAATTGGTTACAATGTTGGCGTGGGACGTTCCATATAAAACCAGCGATAATTTATATTTAATAAGGTCCCGCGATGGGGGGATGTTTCAGATAGATTTATCAACCTTACTGGTATTGCTAGTTGGTTTTTTAATTTGTTTAATAAATACGGTTGGTTTTGCAATATTTGTTTTTATTCTTTATGTATCTTCTTTAGGGCCAATTTCAATACATTGAGAGGGATTAAAAAGGGAGGGATACTAGTAATGGAAACCGGTTTTTGCCTAACACACTCAGCCTAGTTTATAATTTAGTTGACAAACGGCAGTATAGAGGCATAGCTGGCTGCTGTTCTGCTTGTTTGATTCCCGAACGAAACAAATATTTGTGTGGTCTACACTTCTATAAATAAGTAGTTGTTCCGGGTCCGCTTGCTAGTGTATTGGCTAAAAACTCAAACGCACAAAAGAATCAGTGCAGGATTTGTGCAAAAAAAACAAAGATATTTAGAGAAGTTGAAATTCTAATTCTAATATTCTTGGGTATCTAAAAAATATCTTCAGGCATATATCTATCTTGCCTCAAAAAAATTAATAGTTTTACGAAAATCTCATTATTTCGGAACGAAACGGCGACTGATAGTATCAGTGACACTGACTTTGCATCTTTGCATGTTCTTACACTGAAATTGCATCGTTTTAATGGAAAATTATTATTTTTTTCCACACACTTGGCACATCACTTGTCTCTCAATTTGATAGATCCGTTAACGTCGCTTGTAACTTTATTTTTTTATAAACACAAATGGGCATCGAGATGAAACGAAAAAGTGTTATTTCGTAATATTTTAATTATGCGGGGGTTTAAAAATATGCTAAGTATATTAATCTACTCCTGGTAATGTATTCTTCACATTGTAAAATATTTTAAACACTTAAAAATTCTTCTTTTCATACAAATGAATGTATGGATTTTGCCATGATTCTTTAAGATCCTGTTAAGTCTCGTGCTGTCTCTATCACTTTATCTCAAAGTGCACTCACTGACAGTAGAGACTTAACGCCATCTTAAAATTGAGTAGCGTTTGAGTATTTGGCCATATGTGAGTTATCACACACCCACGATACAGGATACAATGATTTAAATAAAATGACATGTAAACAAATACATCTATTTGGAAAAATAACCATAAGTAATTTAGATTATAATAATGATAATAATATGTGGGGACATTTCACACACGGCCATCTGACCACAAACTAGGGAGACCCTGTACTGCTGGGGAGCTGATATACATACACAAATACATTTTAAATACATATTTATATAGATAAACAACACCCAGACACAAGGCAAACACAAGTGCTCATCACACAAATATTTGCCCTGGGCGGGAATCGAACCCGCAACACGCTGGCAAGTAGTCGATCGTTCAACTACTGCGCCAGTCGTGTCGTCAAACTTATTATCAATGAATTAATAAAAACTTCACATAATGCTGATCAGCAGTGCAATTCTGTAAGAATTCACCCGCGAATTCGAATTCTATCCCATTTCCGATTTCACTTGCCTGAAATGTAAAGTATTTGGTATTCGCTAAAATAGTAACGTAATAATAGTTCGCTTCACCTATGTGGTCACTCATTGGCGCTAGCGTAGTTTTTATCGAGTTACAGAATACGTAAAACAGTTTTAAGTGAGAACTGGAGTGCGTTCTTAAAGAATAACATAGCTGTTATAGTGACCCTTAAACGTGTGCATCATAATTACATTAGTGGAAACAACTTACATCCGAAAATATCTATACAAATATTCCTTGTATGTTTGTTTGAACGCTTTAATCTCCGAAATTACCGGTCCGATTATGAAAATTACTTCGCTAATAGGAAGCTACATTATCGTTAAGTGATTAAGGCTATATTTGATTGTCAAAACATTAGGAATCCGTAAAGAAATTCACTTAGCAATAATGACTAAAAAGGTCTTGGATAAATCTAGCACCTAATTTAAATGTATAAAAATAAAAAAGGTAGTTATTTAAAAAAAGCGTGAAAATTAACAAGTTTGAAATAAAATAACAAATTGGTTGTTATTTTAATTCGCGTGACCGAACAATGGTTAGGACAATAATTACATTAATAGCTAGGTTGTAAAACTTGACAGCTAGAGGTGCGAAAATATCTTTGTTTATTATATCGATGAAGTGTCATCTTGGACAGGTTTTTTATCTGTGATTAAATATTTAACGTTTTCTAAACCAAAGTTTATTCACCTAGAATAATTTTGTATTACAACTTTGATGACTAGTTGGCCTGTAAGCTCTTAAATACTGTATTACTTGAGATAAGTTGCTGTCAAAATGAACTAACCCACACTCTATCAATAATTCAATTAATTTCGTATACCTATATTGTACATCTATACTAATATTATAAAGCTGAAGAGTTTGTTTGTTTGTTTGGTTGAACGCGCTAATCTCAGGATCTACTGGTTCGAATTGAAAAAATATTTTTGTGTTGGATAGTCCATTTATCGAGGAAGGAGGCCCATGCGAAGCTGGGCTGGGTCGCTAGTAAATAATACGTTTGAAATAAAATAAATTAGAGATACCAAATGTTTTAGGTACATGTTACTGTCCATCAAAAACGGGTAAACTTAAGAACCGATGTTGATGAAATTTGACTACTGTTTGCTCCGCGACTTTGTCTGCATTCGCGATAAACCACTTTTATGCGAACGAAGCTGCGGGTAAAAGCTAGTTTATAATAAATGAACTATGCTTAACTAACTTCGCCACACATCTAATGCTGGCACTTCACATGGCGTATTCGCCTTATTTGGAAAATACAAAATTTACCCTATGTTTATTGAAACAAAGTCGATTTTATATTATCCAAATATGGCAAATATTTGCACAAATACACCATATGAAGTGCCAGTATAACATACACTTCCGACACGCACAAAGATTACTGCAAGCCTGCTAACAATGACCTAGAAGCAGCAACATTGGCATAAATATAGACGTAGCGTTATAGACTCTAGAATATCCGCTTATTTACACCATTGTCTAAAATAACGTGTCGTACATCTAGCAGGAAGGTTACAGAAGGTCAACTTTGAAAAAATCATGAAGACGAATGTTATCCAAAATTTGTGCAGCGGATTTTAAAAGTGAAGACTTTTTTATAAATTCGTATCTATTTTTGTTACAGATTACAGTGTTCTTGTACCTACCTTCGACTTTATAACTGGAAATTGTACAAGTAATTGATATTGACGACCGGTTGGCGCAGTGGTTGAGCTATTGACTGCTGCGCAGCGTGTTGCGGGTTCGATTCCCGCCCAGGGTAAATATTTGTGTGATGAGCACTTGTGTTTACCTTGTCTGGGTGTTGTTTATCTATATATGTATGTATTTAAATGTATTTGTGTATATATATCAGCTGTCTGACACCCATAGTACAGGGTCTCCCTAGTTTGGGGTCAGATGGCCGTGTGTGAAATGTCCCCATATATTATTATTATTATTATTATATGTATTGATTTGGTTGATACTTCCCGTGATTTAAGAGCTGATTTTTACCTTGGTCAGAGGTTAAGTATTGCCATTCAATGGGGCAATGCCGCCAGTCTCTAGGGCACATTCTCAGATGACGGAGATGTGTACGATTTTTTTTTTAAGCCTTAGGCTGCGTTTCCGCCGGAGTAGTGCAGGGATACGTAGTAGGGAGCATCTTAAACTGATTCACATAAATAGACAATTTGTTTGTGTTTGTATCGTGTGTTATATTGTTTTGAATTAATTTGTTGAAATATGACGATGATTGTTCAAGATGTCGGAAGAAGTGAAGCATTGTACTCGTGCGAGGCTGCGCCGGGTCGTAGCAACATTTGAAAATGTAATTAATATGTGAAAATAGAAATAATGGAAATAATTGATGAAATATTTAAAAAAATGACAGGTGTATAATTTACTTGAGTCCTCGAAAAAATTGAAAAATTGAGTCCACGCCATTTTTTGGCACAGTGAACCTTCTGCTGATTTATTTATATTGTACCAGCTTACAAGCATACTAGAAGTATTAAAACTCAGTTTGAAAGCAATCAAATACAGTTATGCGTCAATAAATGACAATACATAATGTTGAACTCCGTATTCTGTGTTTTACCCGTATACGGTATACAACAAACTAAAAACACATACACACACATAAAACATACATACGCACACAAGGGTACATTAATACTCTTTGCCAGGGTTCTTAAAGTAGGGTCAACAAAAATATTAAAAGTTTTCTAACATTATTTATATCTGAAAAATTAATAACTGCACAATTTGTGTGGTGAGCACTTGTGTTTGCCTTGTGTCTGGGTGTTGTTTATCTATATATGTATGTATTTACAAAAAAAAATGTATTTATGTATGTATATCAGCTGTCTGACACCCATAGTACAGGGTCTCCTTAGTTTGGGGTCAGATGGCCGTGTGTGAAAATGTCCCCACATGTTATTATTATTACAAAATTTTAAAAAATGTGTGATTCAAAAATTGCTGGTTTTATACACAACTTTCTTGAGAATTTCGACGGCCATTCTTCGATTAGCAAGTTTTACGTGTCCGGGCTTGCATAATCCGTAATATTATCATATTCAATCATGCAATTTCTTTAATATGTTGGATAGCATCCGTATCTAGCTGTAAACAAAAACATTGGCTTCTGTTTTAAGTAGTTAAGACAAAATTAATTTAACCTATGTTCAAAGAACCTCCTCTAATTACCGTGGCGTGTCCGCACACCAACTAAATGTTAAAACTTGCTTGTAATTTTTATAACGTACAGGTTTACTTTGATCTATTCAACAGTACCTACCACATTTTAAGCAAATAAATGATTTTGATTTTAAACGTTTTAAACGGTATTAAGCAACGTGTATCGCATATCAAAATATCGACTCAATAGAACCAGTCTATAAATAATTATCATTAAGTAACCGCATGTCCAATTGAAAGTTATAATTGTCGTGACATTTTCTGTTCTCGGGTGCACATCCCTAATTAACAGTATTTGGCACATCACTACCGTACGCGTCGCGTCTCCTCAGTGTATGCCGCCGCCGCGGCCCATCAGCAGTTGCACGTCTCTAGCGCTAGTGTACCGCCAATGAAGCACGTGAGAATATAATTACCGTAGCCTTGGTTAAAAAAAAATCTCATTACCGTTGTACTTATTTTACTACTTGATTTTTTAAGTTAGACCTAAGTTGATCATGTAAATGGAGACAGTACTTTGGCCTCCGTACGGTGTAGTGTGTTATTATTATTTCATTATGTCATATTTTACATAGACTTGATGCTATTTTCTAATTACCGTTGCATTAAATATATTTTTTTTTTAATTACGTATGTCAAATTTTAGCAAGTTTTCTTCAGTGAAAGAGTAACGAACATTTATCCATCCATTCAAACAAAATTGAAAAATTACAGTAGGATAGGAAGGATAGTATGTTTTTTTCCCGTTTTTATTCAATTTAATCATTAAAAATCAAAATTATAGTATTATTTACAATTCCAAAAAGGCAGGGAGCTCAAAGGGCATTAAAATACTCCTCCACATCGCTGTCAACGGGACACGTGTCCAACAGGCTGGCAGCATTGCCACGTTGTATGGCAATGCTGATTCTTTGACCCAAGAAAAGACCAGCCTTCGGGTCACGTGAAGAGTCGACCTGTCGCTTGGCGATGTCACGAAAAACAATATGAGCACTAGGACCCCATGGCCCTAGAGTTTCCACTAGGCTTTTATAAAGAGTTTATTAAGAGAAGGTTTGAGGTTTTCGGCAACTGCAGCAGCCGCTCCAGCACAACACGGTGTGCTAGGAAGATGAGATGGCGCAAGGGTGTCGACACACGTTGCGTCCCATACCAAAGGCCTACCCAACTTTCAAGGCATTATGGTCATCCCTTCTGGTTATATTCAAAAGAAGTCACAGCAAACCACTATCATTGTCACAAACAAGTGTTTTAAACTAATTAGCATAGTACAAGTTACTTAACACAAATACCATATCCACTTAAACTGTCAACTAGTTTACCTAATTACCGAATTCTAAATGAATGACATTATGACAAACACGCAGAGGTCACCGACCCAGAACCGATGTAAAAAAAAACCGGTATGTTACGATTTTTCCTTCTATAAAATAAATTCGTTGAATAATTCCTTTTTTTTGGTGGTTAGGTATTTTTAATAAACTAGTTTTGTTACGCTGTTTTAGTTGTCTTTTTATTTATTATGGTGACGATAATTTTTTGGTTTGGTGGAGAGTGAGACATCAACTCTACGGTCATGGAGTCCGAGTGCTCATCCTGTTTTTCGGTACATCGCCAAGCGGCTGGTCGACTCTTCATGTAAACCGAAGGCTGGTCTATTCTTGAGCCAAAGATTAAGCATTGCTATACAACGTGGCAATCCTGTCAGCCTGTTGGGCATGTGTCCCATTGACAGCGATGCGGTTGAGTTTTTTAATGATATACATTTAGGTGCGTCCCTGTGCAAAACGCAGCGCTAGCAGTTTTTTGTTCCGTTTTTCGGACCTAAATACTCTGTATCCAAAAGAAATATCAACAAATAAAAAATAGATTACATTTCTACATAATCTTCACTCCAAAATGGTAGATCTGATTTTTTATTACAAAGTATAGTATTTAACTAATCTCACAACGAAACCACAGAAATTAGAAATAATTATTGAAAACATGCATCTCCTCGGCAAGTAACCATTAATGCGATTTTTTACTAACACTAATGGATAGGCAATTTATTAATGAACATTTTGGTAGATTTTTTTTTATAAATCCCTAAATGTGATTTTATAAAGATTTAATTCTAAAATCTGAGCGTATTCGCTACTGTATCTCTTGCGCGGCGAAGAGGGAACAAATGCTTGAGCATTTGTTCCCTCTTCGCCGCGCAAGAGAGGTTATTTGCTCAGGGTACCGCCTTATAAAACTCGTATTTAATTGTGGTTAAGTTGTAAAACATACATAAATATATTCCTTCTTTGCAGTTGCGTAAAACTAATAGATGATTTGTAGACAAGCAATCCAAAAGACAGTAGTGATAAATGCCCAGGCCTACTAAAGGTAATTGGCCATTAACAGAAATTGTAATTATTGCTCTCGCACTTACAGACCTAATTTACCGTTAACTGCTAAATAACTGCCACAAGCTACCCAAAAATTAACTGGAAAGCATAAATAAAAATGATAGAGGGCTCGTGGCTAAGTATTAAAAGATCGTTCGGTCTTGGTCAAGCTACGCTTGCCGCGGTCGGTCTTCGGATGGATCCATTTCGTACCGAGACCCCTCTATGACAGTCGTTATGGGTAGTCAGAAGCCAGAAAGTCAACAACCAGACTTACTCAACTGTATCGTGTTATCCAGTAACTGGATGTTGGAGGTCAGATAGACAGTCGCTCCATGTAAAACACTGGTATTCAACTGAATCCGGTTAGACTGGAAGCCGACCCCAATATAATTGGGAAAAGGCTAGGCAAATAATGATGATCAGGAAAGCATAAATCCTCAGATTTGATTGCATAACCATCGTGAAATCCAAAAAAATACCACCACCTACATAAAAAATATGCATCACAATAAGTCCAGCAGTTTCCTTGTTAAACAAAACTAACAAACACGCATACACAATTTATTCCAACTTGTTTGAATGATATCACGGATAGCTATAGGATTGCATAATTTTATATGCTTTCCCATTATAAGGCCGAGTTTATTGGTCATTTTATTTGCATAAGTCTTACAACACGGTCTGGTTTTGCTTATAGAATTGATTTAAACGGCGTAAATATAATAACCTTCTTGGAAGTTATATGTTTGTGCCGTTTGGGGTTGAAACACTAGCCAGAGCCATGGGGCCCGAGTGTTCACCTTCTTTTTAGAGACATTGCTCAGCGGCTGGTCGACTCTTCACGTGACCAGAGGGCTAAAGAATTAGCATTGCCATTCAACGTGGTAGTGCCGCTAGCCTTTTGGGCACTTGTCCCATTGAGAGCGATGCGGACGAGTTTTTGAATGCCCTGTGAACCACCCTCCATTGTACCACACTCGCGACACTCCATAGAAACTAAACGTAATAATTGCCTACACCACTACCAAAATAACAGACTGAACAAATACGTGCGTGTGTGTACGTGTCTACGTGCGGCTCGAACAAAAACGCAGTTCCCAGAGCAGTCGTTCGAGGCGGGGAGAGGTGCGGAACGGTTTCAGAGGGAGGCGGAGCGTGTCGCTACTGTACGGTAGTACTAATATTTATACTGTGATTATACTTACATAATACATTTTTTTAATTATTTTTAATCATCATCATCATTAGCCGGAAGACGTCCACTGGTGAACAAAGGCGGAGGCCGTGGTAACACGCTGATTACCCATACGCTTACGTTGCTGGAGTCTAGATCTCGGAGTCGCTTGGGTAACACGCTGATTACCCATACGCGTACCTTACTGAAGTCTACCAGTCTACTACTTACAAGTCTACCAGCCTGCAACCGAGAGTCGGTTAAGCGGGTTAAGCCGAGCTGTCGCGGCCTATGTTCCCAGGGCGGGTCCTCCTACTGAGACCGCCTGGGTGACCCCGAGCTGATCGCGTCAGTCTTCTCTTCGGCCGATCCTGTACGCCGGCCTAATCCTCCAGGAAAACTCTGCCTAATCCCAGTGCGTTTAGGTCAGTACTTATTTTTATACTAACAATTGTTTTTGATACTCATCACATTTTATCTTTCGTGTGAGAGCTTATTAAATTCAATACGTACAGTTCTACATAGCCTTTTATTCCTTAAACCATGTAGAATTGCTACACACATCATACTTTGTTAAAAACATACAACATTTTTTAAACTTTCAATATTTTAAAATTAAGTAACATTTTCCAAATCCACGAAAATCAAGATGATCATGATTTCAAAAACCAATTAAACACCACTAAAATACAAAACAATAATGAAAAGACGATAAAACATCAATATTTCAATCGATCAATCATCTGTATAGCCTTTTTCCAACTATATTCGGATCACCAACTTCTAAACTCCTGGCCGCTACTTAAAAAAAACCTAATGGAAATCCCAATAATTTTTGCCCGTTCTGGGAATCATGATATGAGGGAAAGAACGAGATCCATCTCCATTAATTATTTTCTAAATTTTAGTCTAGCACAAAACGGATGCATAGTCGGTAAAAACGTGCTAAGTGCCAACAATTTCTAGACGAGCCAACCTAGAAACTGTTGGACGTAACAGGATGCAACGAGGTCGGCGCTTAGTGCGTTTCAATAAATTACTGTTTACAGGAAAGCATGCAACCATTAAACGTAATGTTATTTCACACGATGTTTCTTAATAACGGTCAGTGCATACTAGCTATAATTATGTGCCCAAGCAATTTTCGTTGATTAATTGGTAATGAACTTTAATCATATTTAAATAGAGTTGAAATTTACTTAATTACGTTAAAGAAATAAATGACACGCGGAATTATAATCTTTCCCGCAATTTTCAACTCTATTTTTGTTATGTTTTGTTTATTCTCAATTAATAAATCCATGAAAACTGCTCGACATATTGTTGGTCTTCTTGCGCCCCTAAAGTTCCATTCACATTGACGCAGAGTCGAAGCGACGCGAAGCGAAGTTTGGGGTGGTCCATTTTCGGGACATCGCCAAGCGGCTGGTCGGTTCTTCATGTGATCCGAACGCTGGTCTTTTGACCAAAGAATCAGCATTGCCATTTGCCATACAACGTGGCCATGCTGCCAGCCAGTTGGGCACGTTTCCCGTTGACGGCGATATGGACGAGTTTTCTCCTTCGAGCTCCTCCCTCCCTTTTTCATGGAATTGTTCACAATATTTTCATTTTTATTTTAATACAACGCTTCGCTCCGACTCTGTGCCAATGTGAATGGAGCCTATGTCTGCATTTGTTTTTTGCTCATAGAAGGAAGAACTGTCAGTGACAATTATGTCGTTCGGTGATTTAATTTCGTTTATTGAGGAAGGAATTTTGTCAAATAAGTATCTGGCATAATCAAAATTGTTACACAAGAACGCTCGCGAAGGACGTTCGTAATCACCGCGGTTGGTCAACAGATTGGTGACTGCATGATGTTGTTTTTATTGCAGAGGATACCATTGGTCGTCCTACTAATGACATTTTAGTTTACATTATACCTTTGCAGCTTTAATTTGAACTTAAAAGACCTTTTCATGAAGAATTAACAGATAAAATAAATTACGTTCAGTGTTTTCAAAGTGACATTTTCAAAAGCTATGCTAGAGTCGAATGAAGTAACTAAAGAAATGAATAGGCTAATGAGTATTTAATTTGAAAACCGAAGAGTTTTTACCAACACCTAGAGTGTCCTAGAGAAACTATCGCTCAATAGCTGGGTAGTCAAATGTAGAGGACGAACATCTAAAACACGGCACGCATTGTGAGAAGGTTACCCGTTACTCTGGAAACCTAACCACTGTCAGCTTGGATCATACTACCTCGCTGCGGTTTATGTAGGTATAATCATATTCATAAAAACTATTTCATTTCTTTTAAAAAATATGTTTAAATATACATAGAATACGAAAGATTACTAGAAACAAACAATCACATTTATTTGGCAACACACATAAAACACAAAAACAAAATAAAAAAAAACAAAAATCAATGTTTAAAACGGTTATTTCAGTAATAATGCCAGAGAGATGCTGATTGACGCTGGTTTTTAAATTAATCCTTAGACAATACTTACATATAGAAAGGTAAACAAATATATGTATAATCAAAAGAGTTTTTTGATGCCCTGTGAGCCCTCCATTGTACATAGGTACATAATACATTTTTTATTTATTTTCAAGCTTTGTATATATTTAATTCTGTTAAGAGACTTTGTGAATTATAAACAATATAATAAATGGTGATACAAAACTACACAAATTTAGTTAGTTTAAATACACACACATCAAGCAAGACGGTAAGTATGTTCTTTAAAAACAGAATTATTAAAACCTTGACCATTCTGCAAGTTTTTCCTTTAAAAGTGACCGTGGAGATAATTTAATGACACTTTAGTAACACTGTGGGAAAATATACTTGCTGTAATGAGGAACCAGACACATGATAAGTGTTTTATAGGACGATTACTTATTAACATGTAAGTTAGCAATACAATTCTGTAAGAAATCACCTGCGAATTCGAATCCTATCCCATTTCCGAATTCACTTAAGTACCAATAGGAAGATTCTGTAAAATTCAAACAACAACTCGCATCTCACATCGCTATTCACTCTCACACACACATAAGGTTCAAAATGACCTTGATACATTTGACACTTTGAATCGGGTTCGAGTGCGAAGTGAGCGTCGAAATAACGGGGAAATTTTCTTACAGAATGCCACTTCTTACGTCATCTCATACTTTATCTGTCAAAATCTCCCTGTCAATTTAGTTCAACTCTCTGACACGCTCGCAAGGGTGGCGCTAGTGTAAATTCGAATTATCAACCGAGTTTTTACAATGCCAATCAAGACACTCAAAGCGGATTCAGATTCGAAGTTTAGAATGAGGTTTTACAGAATCACACCCCTGTATGTCTATTCTGTTACAACCTCCCTCGGTGAACACCTAGGTGAAGTGAGCTGTCATCCGTCCCGATGCTAGGGATTGACAAAGCAGACGGACGGATGACAGCTCACTTTACCTAGCACAGCTGAAGTGAAAAGTCTATCTATTGGGTATCGGTTCACTTAGTGGCGTTAGCGTAGTTGTTATCGTGTTACAGAATACCTAAAGACGGATCCACTTAAGATCATTTGTCCGATCCGAACACCGTATCCGTATTGCCGACGCGTATCATGATCCCTTATCTGGACGGGTGATGATACGCGATCATGATACGCAGTCTTGGTACACTGCTCTGATACACAGCGCGATACGACCCGTTCCATTTCGCGTCGGTTTTTGTCCGATCATCAAAGAAGATACGGATACGGCACGGTTTGCCGATACTTTTTTTTTAAAGATACGACAGGGACGATGCAGAGTGAAATAAAGGCCTCCATAACTAGATACGGAGCTAGATTCAGTACGACGAATGATACGCTGATATGGATACAACGAACGTATCGGGCGAATGGTATGGCAGGTGATCAAATTCTTTGACATTGAAGAGATTGCAATATTAGTGCAAATATGCAAATATTTGTAAAAACATAAAATATTAGTTAAGAACAAAAACCCAAAGCCAGCTTTAAATAAAAACGAAACATTAACGGTTTTTAAAAAATTATAAAGTGCTTCGCTAAAATTTGATGAATGCTCAAGCTAAGAGCCAAAAAATATCTACTCCACCCACTACATCAACGTCTTTCTTTTGTTTTTCTTCATCGGTTTTACCCCTAGTCGGTCTTTCCCAGAATGCAAGCATAAATTAAGTATCGTGACGTAAAAGACACCTTAGAGCAATTCCTTGAAAGTCTCAAATGGATTAACCGTCTCTACAACTACATCCTACAACTTTATGAAGTCCTGGTACATGAGCAGTTTAATTTACCAGAATCAATATATTTGTAGCGACCAAATTCTTGGAAAATGCACTATTAGAAGAGTTTGTGAATGAATTCAAAAGAATTCAAGGCGTGGTTGCGTGTCCATTTAATGACTAATTATTTCTGAGAAGTTACTTAATAAACGTTACATATGTAGGTATGTGAAATTATGTCGTTTGATTGACCAATTAGTTATCTTATTAAATCAGAAAAGTTGTAAAATTGGCTGTAATTTGTAGACAATGTATTTGGTCCTAAAGCTCCATGCGCCACTTAGGACCAGTTTTAGGGTTTATTGCTCTATTCTTCCCATTCTTAAATTTTACTGAAGCAGAACAAAGAGTCACTCTTATAGTAAAAGCAATGCGTATCACATGTACCTGATCTACCTTGTTATTTGTATGGAAACTTGTAATTAGCAATTGTGTAATATCACTTATCGTCTTTGATAGTCTGCGTAACTAACATTGATAAGTACGGCAAGTTTAGAACTTATGTTCAAATCAGCGAAAGTGTACATTTGCGGTATTTTACCATGTTAGTAACGCATAATTAGACCCTCAAGTTTTTTTTAGCTTTTCTCCTAACTATAGTTAGGAAACCTGGACTTATAACTAATATAAGTCTGAAATCGCCAATCCGCCTTGAGCGCACGTGGTGATCAATGCTCGTACCTTCTCTGTATGAGAAGAGGCCTTTGCCTTGGGACAATTTTTTCGGACAAATTCGTCAGACATGGCATCTTCGAGTCTAAACCCTATAACACTCGCTCGGGCGTGAGTCAGGGATCCGTGTTGGGGCCGCTTTTATTATGATCCTTGTCAGTAAAGTTAAGTTTGCTAAATGCGTGCTATATCCCGCCGACCTAAAGCTAGTTGCTCAAATCAGAACTGACGAGGATTGCAAACTCCTGCAACGGGATATCGACGCTATCTACGAGTGGAGCCTCCTAAATAGGCTGTTTTTTTTAACACAAATAAGTGCTACGTCATGACGTTCGGTCGAGGATTACGACCAATCCATTTTGACTACACCTTAGGTGGCGAAAAAATCTAGTCGCCAAAGTTAAGGATTGGAGTTACCTTCGACCGTGGTCTGACTTTCAGAGATCACATCTCCACCCTTGCGAAACAATCTTTCAGGCGCTTAGGATTTGTTTTGCGTAATGCTCATGATTTTTACAACCCGCATGTAATTAAGTTACTGTACACCACTCTAGCACAGTAAAACTCTAGTTCGCAGTAAGCTGGAGACTAGTAGTTGTGTCTGGCATCCCTATACTGCGGCTCAAACACTTATGCTCGAGAAAGTGCAAAAAACGTTTTTATGGTATCTTTTTAAAAGAACCTACAACTTCTACCCTTACATGTACCCCACCAACTATATCCTAGGGACTTTGGGTCTCAACTCGTCGGAGGTAAGAAGAGGCCTTGATCAGCTCGCGGTAGCCTGTAGGATCCTTCACGGTCGTATTGACTGCCCTGAGCTCCATGACCGTTTCTGTCGAGTATTTGTACCCGACAAATACTGGGTGGCGCAAAAGTAAAGACCCTATTTGGTTCAGCTATAACATTTTTTCTAAATTAGAAAACTAGATTTAGATTTTTTTAAATGTATATTTGTGCCATTAAATTTCGTACCATTAGGATTTAAAGATGATGTCTTTTAAATGGTGACCTCCAGAGTTGATACACATTTGAGCCCTATTTATGACATTTTGCATAACTTGCCGTAACACTTCCTGCGATATGTTCGTTATTTCTTGACGAATGTTTTCTTTTAGAGCTGCGAGAGTCTGTGGCTTGTTCACATACACCCGAGATTTCAAAAAACCCCAAAGAAAGAAGTCTGGACTGGTCAGATCGGGTGATCTTGCAGGCCAAGGCAAATCGCCAAAACGAGAGATAACTCGGCCTGGAAAAGCGTCCCTCACTAAGTCCATAGTGTCGCGCGCTGTGTGTGCCGTAGCGCCGTCTTGTTGAAACCAGATGTGCTCCAGCCCCAATTCGTCCAAACTGGGTATCAAAAACTCACGTAACATGGTTCTGTAGCGTTCTCCAGTGACAGTAATCGCATTGCCTCCAGCGTCTTCGAAAAAATAGGGTCCGATCACTCTGTCAACACAGATGCCACACCATACAGTAACTTTTAGTGGGTGTAGAGGTGTTTCTTGAATAATGCGCGGATTATCAGTGCCCCAGAACCGAGTATTCTGCTTATTGACATGCCCTGAGAGATGGAAATGCGCTTCGTCACTCATAACCAATTTTGAAGGACTCAAATGTGTATCAACTCTGGAGGTCACCATTTAAAAGACATCATCTTTAAATCCTAATGGTACGAAATTTAATGGCACAAATATACATTTAAAAAAATCTAAATCTAGTTTTCTAATTTAGAAAAAATGTTATAGCTGAACCAAATAGGGTCTTTACTTTTGCGCCACCCGTTACATCGGTCACCGCCAAAGTCGCCGACACAATCTGTTCGCACAACTGCCTTGCAGAACGAGGAAAAAGGAGTAAAGTTAAATGCGTATGTCTGATGTTCTGTGAGAAACAGTATGCCAGGGTGTCCACTGTTCCATGTTGATTAGTAGCAAATAACTTTATTATTTAAGACGCAATTTGTCTGCATTGTATAGTCTTATTAAATTGAGGGTTTCTATGTTAGTTAATCTAAGTGGTACTGTACCGTGATAATTAACTATAAATAAATAAATAAAATACATAAATAAGTTTATACTGGTATTATTATTATAAATATTTCAGTAATCAATTATAAGCTTGTCCGTCTATGACTCTATGTGCATGTTTAATGTTTTGATGCACGCGATTGTAGCAAATACTGCATCTAATCGCAAACAATAATGCGCATAGCAAGCTACATGTGATGCTAATAACATGTTTAGTGTTTAGACATATCTGCATACGATAAACTGTGGACGAGTTAACTGCTATGCAGGTTTCGGAATTATAGAAATAGCACAGATTAACTAATAGTTCCGAAATAGGTAGGTAGAGGTAGTTTGACAGGGAAGTTTGACAAGGTAGTTTGAAAGGGTAGTAGTAAACATAGCCCGTAGGTTTCTATGGAGAAGAACGAGCAACCTTTACAATTAAGATTTTATAAAATACTGGGTACATTAACGTTGCTACTTCTTTATGAGATAAGGCTTTATTTTACTTAAACAAGGTATAGTCAGGTATTCATCTAAAGTCCACATGTTTAGCTATACAGGATATGTATCAACTGCATGCAAAATAATAATTATTAGTTAATTTTTGTTCAAGGTTACAGATATAAAAGGTCAATAAATGAATATAACACTTTTCTCTCAGCAGTATCCGCAATGTCAAATGTCCAGAGATTTATAGTTTATTGTCAAAAATTTCATAAAACATTTCTATGTTCTTTCAGCCATTTCAATAATCTGTTCACAAACTAAACTAAAATTAGACAATTGGCATCTCTTACTATCAGGCAGCTGAAAAAAAGGACGGCGACAGATATGAACTAAGTTAGAGATGTCAAATTTGTTTTTTCTTGAACTTCGCCGTGTTTTTAATCAATACGTTCTGACATGACAACTATAATTGTATGAATATTTTAGATCAACTTAAATTGACAGCTCTTATTTATATCTGTCTCTCTCTTTTTATTTTATTGGAGAGAAAGAGATATAGAGCTTAAGTTTAGCTCGTGCAGAACAGAATTTGCACCAATCAATGTCAAAAATGTAGGTAAAATGGAGACATTTTTGACAGTTTCACACAGATTTGACAGTACTTTAAAAAAACACTTGATAGCCCTGAAAACCCGATTCAATTTCAATTTACTGTTAAATTAGATTTTTAGTTGCTTTAAAATCAATAAATGGTTAGTCAATTGAGTTAGGTAAATGACAACCTACAAGTGACGACATAAGTATAAATTGACATACAAAATCTATAGAGGACAGGCAGAGGAGGTTTGACAGCTCATAAAAAGTATGTAGGTAAATTGTTTGGTGTCATGTACCCAATTGCCCCCCTGATGTCTATAAGTATACAATGTGGGTAAAGATTTCGATGAATAGAAGCCCGATAATTAGTTTTTTGATGACTTTGGTAGTAAACTTACCTCTCAAGTATTTAGATAGATAGATAACACAATTAACTGCAATTAATTATAATTATCTTCAATGATAATTGTTCACACCAAAACAAAAAATCTTTACGATAACATTGACCTAAAATATATGCAGTTTATTACGTAAATTAAAAAGAACGATTTCTTCAAGACCGTGTTTTGTTTTTTAATACTGTCCAGGATCAGGATGGAAGGTAGGTACTCGTTTAAAAGTAAAACATAATAAACCTCTTTACATAATGAGTGACTTAACAATCTTAACGCTTAATCGCTCCGCTTAATCGTGAAGTTGCAAGAGTGTGAGTAATCTTACTACAATAACTCAAGTCGAAGTAGTACTAAAAATCGCAAGTCTGAGCGAATTCTTGCACAAGATGCAATGAAAGCTACCACTGAATGTCACAGTTAAGGTGAAAAAAATAAAAGCCAATTGTGACCGATGAAACAGTCAATACTCTACTTACCGTCTACATTCACATTTTCAATAAATAAGTAACCACCATTCCTCTTCAAGGCCGGAGAGATTGACTATACAAAACACTCAAATTGAATTACAATATTAGGGTCACAATTCTATCAAAATTCAAATTCACATTGCTCAATAATTGTTGACAAATGGTCCCCTGTCTTAGAATGCGATCCGCCTTGCAAAACCCGACTAACCCTTTCGAAAAGAACTTGTACCGCTAAAATAGCTTATAGTAATAGAGCCCTTCTCAACTCGGCCGTGTAACAATCGCTTACCTTTACAAAATCAGCGTTATGAGGGTCGCGCATTTATCCAAGCATTAACATGAAGCACTACGGTTTATCAATTAAAAACTTTTTAAATATTCACGCCAAAAAAACGTAAGGCACAATTGTGTAACACTGTTTCCGAACGCACGGCGATATTTTGCAATAATCAAGGGGACGATACGTCCTCACCCCGCGACGTCTTACGCATAACTGGCGGCTTGAGAGCGGAAACTTGTTGGGTGAGTTTGCGCCCGCGCATGAGCGGATGGTCCGGTTTACGCTTGCGTTTAGTTACCTAGCCTTTTGTCATATGAATATATTGGTATCGGATAAATAAAATTATGTAATATTTGGCAGGATCAGTGAGTTACTGTGTTTTACATAAGTTTTCCTGAGAGCGTAAAATGTAACTTTATAACCGTAATTAAAAGCATTAGTTTATTCTGCTAGTGGTTTATTTAGATAGTAAAAGTATATCCCGCGGTTGTACTTGATGCTTTAGGGACCGCTAACAGTTCTTGTCCTTGGTCTATTAGACGGGACTTAGCATTGGTTGGACATAATCGGTTAATGCTTCGGATTTATAATCTAGTTTAATTGTCAATTAAGACTAAGATTATCTATAAAGCTATCCGGCTTTAAACAGGAGTAGTGCCTGGTTTAGTAGTGCCTACGATCTACTAGTCAGTGGCGTGCTTTCCGATAAAGCCCAAAAGCCAGGCTTGCAATCAATAATTCGAGACAGTAAAAAAATAAAATATCAAAGTAGGTAATATATTATAGTAGGTTTTGAATCATTATCTCATCTGTCGGGCTTGCCCTAACTTTGACCCCTAGGCACGCCACTGACTAGTACAGTACTAGTATTATTGTATATTAAATTATCTTCTTAACAAAAATGGCTCCAGCCTAAGGTAAATCTGTATGGATCGATTGATCATGGTTAAGGTGCGCTTGCCGCGGTCGGTTTGTAGATGGGTAACTATCCATTTCATAACCCCTACGTGCCTCGGAAAGCAGGCAAATCGGTTGGTCCCGGCTGTCGATTGTAGGATCTTTGTGATTCGTATAAGATCTTTTACAGTCCTAGTCTTACCAAGGGGTATCGTGTTACTCAATATCTGGTTTGTGGATATCAGACAGGAGCTCTATGTAAAGCACTGGTATTCAGTTGTATCCGGTTAGACTGAAACCCAACCGAAACATAGTTGAAAAATTGGCTATGCAGATAATAATAATAATAATATGTGGGGACATTTTCACACACGGCTATCTGACCCCAAACTAGGGAGACCCTGTACTATGGGTGTCAGACAGCTGATATACATACACAAATACATTTTTTTTTTAAATACATATATATTAACAACATGATGACATACGAAATGTAAAAGGTGGAAAGAGCTTTTAGGGGCAACAAAAAATATTCATATCGCTATCAATTGAGTGTATTGTCTAGCCTAAAACTATCAAATTGTTTTCAAAAGACCAAGTTAAAAAGAAAATCAAAAATTATTTACAAGAATTAAGTCAATACGATATCAACATTGAAAAGAATTAAATATGTACAAAGCTTAAAAGTAAATTTAAAAAAATATATAATATTATGTACAACGGACGGCTCACAGGGCATCGAAAAACTCGTCCGCATCGCTCACAATGGGACAAGTGCCCAGAAGGCTAGCAGCATTACCACGTTGAATGGCAATGCTAATTCTTTGGCCCAAGAAAAGGCCAGCCCTCTGGTCACGTGAAAAGTCGACCATCCGCTTAGAAATGTCTTTAATAACAAGGTGAGCACTCGGACCCCATGGCCCCTACGAAATTGATTTACCTCAAATACAACGTGTAATCCCTGGTAAAAAAAAACAAAAAAAAATAAGTTAATCCAACAATTTTTGTTGAATTTCGCGTACGTAAATGTACAGTTCTGCTGATATTTTTTCATGTTTTCAGGGTTAGACCAGCCCTGAAATCAGTTAAATTTGTTCATAATGGTGTGTTCAAATACCTACCTCTTTTTAGGTTATCAATTAATTCAATTACAGCTTGTTTAATTATATCTACGTAATTACGTAGTACACACACTCACACTATTCAGTCTAGCGTAAGAATAAGAATAACTTACTTTATTTGTTAAACATAGGTAATTACATTATGAAAATAGTGCGCTATGCTTTGGCAAAAAATACATACAATATTTTTTAATTTACAAATTAAAGTTGAAGTAGTACGATACATTCGCGGCGTTTAATCTAGTTTGTTTTATTTTTTATTTATATTGCTTTATTATGTAAATGTCAAAACAAAACACGAACATCCATGTTTAATTTTTTTTAAGGGTAAACCTTCCGTATTGGGACCAAGATACCTAGTTTGGGGCCAATGTTAAAAACTTTGTTATTTTTTTACTACAAAGTCCAGGTTTTATTATTATTTCCATTTATTATATCTAAGTATTACTGTATGTATATGAATAACATTTTTAAATCATCTGCGTAGCCTTTTCCCAACTATATTGGGGTCGGCTTCCAGTCTAACCGGATGCAGCTGAATACCAGTGTTTTTACATGGAGCGACTGTCTATCCACAACCCAGTTACTGGGTAACACGATACCCCTTGGTCAGACTGGTTGTCAGACATTCTGGCTTCTGACTACCCGTAACGACTGTCAAAGATCTATAAATGACATCCGGGACCAACGGCTGTACGTGTTTCCGAGGCACGGAGGGAACTCGGTATGAAAAGGATGGTCACCCATCCACAGACCAACCGCGGCTAGCGTAGCTTACCTATGATCGATTGATCTGTACGGCTTTAACTTATCCACGAGCTCCTCCAACATTAAACAACAACATTTCAACATTTTTAATAACATTTTTAAATATTAATATATAAATTAAATCATTTAGAAATATAAAAATTGTAAACAAAAACTTCAGTAGTGAACAGGGTCCAAGCTACCGGTGGTCAGGGTTCCTGCTATGTTATTCTGTAAGAACTCACTCCAGTTCTCACTTCTGATTCCGCGGTGAAAACTGTTTTAGGTATTCTGTTTTTTTTTTTTTTTTTTTTTTTTTCTCTTCTACTTTTCTGAAACCTGGCAATCTGTGTAAACACAATGGGCCATTCGATTGTCTTGTTTTAAGGTAATGACGTCTCGAATAGGAAGCTTCAATAAGCTTGCCTATGTGATGTTGTCTACAAATCGGTCTACTAGAGCAGGGACGCTATTCCTTTTCAGACGAAAGTATTGAGCACTTCCAGTGCCTTCCAGCCGCGATGCCAATAAATTTACGTGTCTTGACAATCTGGTCTGGTACTTTTTGCTAAAGTTGGCAATTTCCTGCTGAACAGTATTCATTTTCAGGTCCATGTGGATTAATTTGTTGCTGATGTAATGTGGTATGTTCAGTATGTTACGCAGAGTTTTACTCTGGAAGGTATTCTGTAACTCGATAAAAACTACGCTAGCGCCACTGAGTGACAACATAGGTGAAGCGAAGTATTATTACGTAACTATTTTAGCGAATATCAAATACTTTTCATTACAGGTGAAATCGGAAATGAAATTGGATTCGAATTCGCGGGTGAATTCTTACAGAATTGCACTGCTGGACTTGAGAGTGGAATCTCTTAACTATACGCGCCGTATCCAGGAGTATCAAGCCCTTCATCCAGCTGCCTAACGAGACCTTCCTCAGATGTTTTATTAATAAGATTACGAACTGTACCAGACCAGAGGTGCCCTTTGCAAATTACGCGCGTAAAATATTGTTAATAATTACCGTGTACAAAAGACAAACGAGTGTTGCTTTCTATTTGTTTATTATTCAATAAAACAGCAGTTCGCTCGTCACGGGTAAGCGTAGTTCTGTAACACATGAGTAGGGAGACCATTATTTAGTTGTAACTAGGACATTTTGCATAGCTTTGTCACTAAAGACGTTTTTTATGTCACAGGGTGGTCCACAAGCTATGTGGTCACCGCTGCCTTTTCTTTAAGGGACAGGCCCACCTTGCTATTCGCAAACCACTACATCTCCTGAAAGGTATCCTATAAACAATTAAACAAACAACAAAATCAATGTGGCATCAAAATAATCCTCAGCATCACTGTCAACTGTATACGTAATTCATGAAATATGCAAAATCATTTTTTTTTATCTTACCTAATTATTGAAAGAAAACATTTTATAAAAACTAAATCACTCTGATTTATATTCCCTAGACACAGCGCAAAAAAGGAATCGTCGCGTTACTTATAAGTTATAAAATTTACATTAGAAAGAAAGAAAAGAAAGAAAAATGTTTATTGACACAGACCATGTGCACACAAAAACAGTAATAAAAGTAGTATATGCATACAGCATAACGAATATGAATTAATAGTAATATTTATGACTAATTAGCTTATAATTCTGTAATTATGTCAGGTTCTGTGTTGCTTTAGGATATTTTATGTTTTTATGTTTTTTTTATGTTTAGTACTTATGACGTGTTATTATTAACCAATATCTTATTTGTCTGGTGTGAGCTGTTAATATAGGTTGGTTATATACAGGATGAAATTGAATTCATAGGCAAAATTTTAAGGAGTGACTCAGATCACGAATCTGTACAACTTTCATTATGGAGCAAATAGCTGTCCATACATTTTGGCCGAGTACCAAAGCACTTCTGTATGGAATGGCTGTTGTTTTTTTCGCGCTGTTAGAGTTGGCTCCATAATGAAAGTTGTTCAGGTTCGTGGTCTGAGTCACCCCTTAAAAATTTGCTAATGAATTCAATTTCATCCTGTATAAAAAAAATAAAATAAAAAGCTTTTGCCCACTACTCATTCAAGGATAACGTAGCTTCCATTTTGCGAAATAATTTCCAAAATCGGTCAAGTAGTTCCCGAGATTACCGCGTTCAAACCGAAAAACAAAACGCTTTCAGCTCTATACCATTAGGATATCTTCACTTTATTGCATTTTAAGATAGAGGTCGTTAATTTCTCACACGAGCGAGACTGTTAATAATAACAATAAATGCACAGACACAAAATAAACATTCGTAAACTTATTATTGCCTCACACTTTCCTTGGACCATAACTTCAGCTTAAGTTTAAGCTTTAAAGGCGCTGCGTAAACGTAGACACTTCACCCTGGCTGGAGGCCTTGAATTCACTTTAAAAGAACCACAAGAAAGTCCGGTTAAGCAGCCGACAACCTCCTAGATTGACCTGCGAGATGCCATTCCTAAAAAAAGAAAAAAAAGACACTCCGGTGTGTATTGTCTGACGATGAGTTGCTCGAAACCAAAATTAGTTCAAAGGAGACTGCAAATTGTTGCTGTCACTTTCTTTTTAATGCAAAATGTAAAGTATGGCACATATGAATTTAAAGTCTCCGTTATACAAATGTTGTTTTCGTGCAATTCGACGTGACACAAGCAACTGGCAAATAGCAGTGATTTTTATCACCTAATAATTAGTACCTATAGAATCACCACATGTAAAGCCATGATTTTTTCCGCTACCGTCAACAATCATCGCCGAATACAAACCCCGACTTCCAGTGTTCGTCGCCAGATGGTGGGCGAAACGCTGACGATGACGGGGCCAAAATGAGGGTTTCGTGTCCTTTTCCGGTACTTCACCTCCACTCGGTTTTCTCCACTGTCGAGGCCGTTAAAAATGCCCTGGTTCTGATTCTTCAGCCCCTTAAGAACGTCGTCGTCGGTGTTAACAACAAGGACGTTCCTCAAGATCAGAAGCGGGTCTTTATTTTTAACTTCCTCGACAGTGAGGTCAACTCCTTCCTGTTCGAGCGTCACCGGACACAGAAACCGCATGGTATCAGTGTCAGCAACAAAAAGTGTCAACATCTGCGCAGCGCCTTAAAGGTCTGGCTGAAGTTATAGCCCACGGAAAGTGTCTGGCAATAATAAATAATAGTTCATAACGATATCCTGTAAAATTTACAGGTTAGGTTTTAATTGACTGCGTAACTTTCAGGGGTGAAAGTACTGAGGAATAGTAAAAGTGGTTTGTATCCATGAGTACTATTTAAGTAAGAAAATATCTGAAACTTAGATCATGAAACAAAAGGCAGTTATACCTTGCAGAACACTGAAAGTGAAGCCAAAAAAGAGAAATACAAATTCAAAAACGAATACCTACAATCCCGTGATTGTATTCGCTTTTGAATTTATATTTGTATTTTTATTTGTTTTTTTTTAACGATGCAGCGTTTTGTGTTATACTGGCTCGTGTCAGTTTACAGCACGAAGCGCGTTGTAGGTATTCACTTTTGAATTTGTATTTGCTTTTTTGGCTTCACTCTCAGTGTTCCGCGCAGTCTATCTGCCTTTTGTTTTATAATCTGAGATCTGAAACCTCAAAAAAATCCCAGTATTTCATTCAACTGTAATTGTAATTAAAATAACTACAAACGTGGCCAATTCAACCAACCCTGAAATCATGAAAAAATAATCTGGTGATCCATACATCGGATTTCGATGATCCATAAATTGTGCTGTAGCTCAAATATTTTTTTTTTTTTTGATTTCAGGGTTTGTCTCTGTGTTTGAACTTATCATTATGAACAACTTTTACTATGGCAAAGATGTTCATAATGATAAGTTCAGATACCTACCCCTTGTCAGGTTTTAATCCAATTACACATACTCTTCACGATTCTGCACGTGACCAAGGGCTGGCCTATTCTTTGACTTAAGAATCAGATTTACAACGTGGCAATGCTGCTTACCTGTTGGACACGTGACCTGTTAACAGCGATGTCACAATTCATATACTTAATATTAAGTGGACGAGGTTTTTGATGCCCTATAAGATCCCCCTCTTTTTATTTATATTTTGTTGTACATAGTTAATTTTATTGTTTTATTTTAAGTGTTGAAATAGGTCATAAATGGTAATCACAAATGGTAAATCTTCAAAATTTTCAGCCAAATTAAAGACACCTAGAACCGGCGACATTGGAATCTTTGAGTATAATTTTTTTACTGTAGTCACAATTGTTGCAAGACGTCTTCAGTTGTTTCTGCCTTACTATTAAAAAAATGGTAGGTAAAACCAACACAAATCCGACAAAACGAAAACCGCACAGTGTTCCTACATGCGCGAATACCACACGATGATAATAACTAAAAAAACACAGTGCAACATTACATCACCGTTATATATTGTACTATATGTAACTAGTTATTTAACGTGAATTATGAAGAATATTCATGAAAAACCAGAACTGTATGTTAAGTAGAAGTTATGTCATCACCTGCTTTACTTACGATTGTGATGTTAAGTGAAAAGTTGTTTTTAGTGTACCTAGTTGGTAAGTTTTCCTAGGTTGGTAAGTTAGTCATGATCTGCCTAGCCTTTTGCCAAGCACGGCGTCGGTTTCCAATACCAGTGTTTGACATGGAGCGACTGCCTGCTTGACCTCCAAAACCCCGTTACTGAGTAACACGATGCATACCCCTTGGTAAGACTGGTTGTCAGACTTTCTGGCTTCTTCTGACTACCCATAACGACTGTCAAAGATCTACGAATGACAGTCTGGTAAATGCCTCAGGTATTTTTCATATTGTTGGTAAAAGCCTACGAAGTGTTAAAAAAAGCTTTCTTACAAAAAAAGACAACCGCCTTCAAAAACCAAAAAGTGAAAAATAACTTTAAAACTGAACACACATGACTTTAGTTTCGGAAGTCGTTGTCTTGGCTGTTCTATTTGTTGTTTTGTGCTGAATCAATTTCGATAAAATTTATAATGGGTGGTCCCATATAAATTTTATCCCCTATCCATCAAAAAAAGAATTTTCAAAATAGCTTTACATTTGCCGGAGAAATCGCGTAACAAATATATACAAAAAAAAAAAAAAAAAACATACAGATGAATTGAGAACCTCCTTCTTTTTGAAGTCGGTTGAAAACAAAGTCTAATTTAATAATTAGACTTTTGAAATAAAAACAATTAAATGTAGTTAATTTTCTAAGGCCTGCTTACGCCAGAGATCTTTTAATTTCAAGTAAGTTCCTGACATCCATTGCAAATTAAATTTTGTATTTAAACGCCGTGTTAACGCCTAACTCTGAGTTAAGTTTGCCCCAAACGGGCCCATAAGATAGGTTTGCCTTTTTTCAATAGTCAGGATTTTTTTAAATGTTTAATCTGTATGTTTCAGTTTATGCTTACTTGTGTACTCAAAGTCACGGAATGAACTTTCATAATTAGACTCGCGATTAACATTGATAATTTGATTTATTAATTAATAATAATAATATGTGGGGACATTTTCACACACGGCCATCTGACCCCAAACTAGGGAGACCCTGTACTATGGGTGTCAAACAGCTGATATACATACACAAATACATTTTTTTTTTGTAAATACATACATATATAGATAAACAACACCCAGACACAAAGCAAACACAAGTGCTCATCACACCAATGTTTACCCTGGGCGGGAATCGAACCCGCAACACGCTGCGCAGCAGTCGATCGCTCAGCCACTGCGCCAACCGTGTCGTCAGATCTAGAGAATTAGATCGTCTACGATAAAATAATGTAAGTAATTACTCCAATCTTGAAACAATTAATCAAACTTTGATTAACTGCAAGGTTCTACATTAATTATCATAATTAAGTAAGTTTTCAAATTTTCGTATTCATTTTTAATTGTCTCGCAAGCACGACTACTGAGCGCAGGGTCCTGCGGTTTCGATTTTCAGGTTGGGCAGTGCTGATTGGGTCTATCCATAAGGAATTTCTTAGTAACAATACCACCGTGCCTCTGAAAGCACGTTAAGTTATTGGCCCTACGCCTGATCTCTCTCCGGTCGTGTCGGATTGCCGTCCCATCGGACTATTTCATCATCGGACGAGCAGAGATACGGCGATGCGACACCGCTATATGGTTGAAGTTCCACGGTCTCGAACCAAGCGCTTTGATTCCACATTAAATTGTGCGAACTGCCAGACTGTGGAATTTACTGCCCGCCTCTCTGTTCCGTGATAAGTATAATTTTAGTATCTTCAAGACACAAGTGAACCGGATCATCCTAGGCAAGCGTGTTCCACCTTAAGATCAGCATGTTATTTTGTAAGAACTCACTCCAGTTCTCACTTCTGATTCCGCGGTGAAAGCTGTTTTAGGTATTCTGTAACTCGATAAAAACTACGCTAGCGCCACTGAATGACAGCATGGATGAAGCGAACTATCATTACGTTATTTAGCGAATACCAATACTTTTCACTTCAGCTAACTGTAATCAGAAATCAGATAGGATTCGAATTCGCGGGTGAATTCTTACAGAATTGCACTGCAGGTGAAAATCCGGTCAAACGCAAAAACATAAAAAAAAATCTCAATAGTAGCAGGGAGTCTGTATTTGTGCCCTGTTAATGGCTTGAACTTGCCTTCTCCTCCTTCTCCTCCTCCTTACGGGTACTCGAACATAGTTGGCGAAATATGTGTGTACCAGACTGGTACACACATACTTTGACCCATATGCACGCCATACTACCAGTGGCGTGCATATGGGTCAAAGTTAAATTATGTATGTGTAGTTTATATATTCGTAAGTTTATATCTTTTTAACTTTTTTAATACTTTTTTTTTCATATGCACCTGCCATGTTATCTCTTCACCACCCTTGGTTGACTGCTAGAGAATGCCTAAGGCATTAAGTCCGCCTTTGTACCTTTGTGCATGAAGTATAAATAAATAAATAAAGTTAGGGCAAGCCCGGCAGATGTGATAATGATTCAATACCTACTTAGAGATATTTTATTTTTATGATTCGTTTTTTTATTGTCTCGCATTATTGATCGCAAGCCTGGCTTTTGGGCTTTAATGGAAGGCACGCCACTGGTGTAGTATTCTATTTTAAACTAAACTCAATTAATATTATGACCGCTACCCTTGACGCTAAGCTACGAATTATTTAAGTACGTATCGTCTGTCATACAGTTGCGTATCCGTATCCGTAGCGTAGGTACTGGGCACATTTTGGTTTGTCCTCTATACATGACTCTGGCAGTCAAATCAAATTATTTAAGTTAGCGGCAACTGGATGATTGTCTGTAACAGCTTGTCTGTCGACAAAGGCCTCCTCTTAAGACTTCCATTTATTCCTGTCTCTTACCAAACGGGTCCATACTCGACCAGCTTTTTTTTTTAAGTCATCTTCCTATCTTTTTATTTGTCTACCTCTATTTCTTTTGCTGTCTCTTGGTTACCAACAAAAACATATCACGTATTAAATAAAGACGCGACGTGCGAACTATCAAATTAAGATTATAAGTAACGCTATCAACTACAAAGTGAAACCCGGTGCACGTCGCCAACGAAAGTGTCTGTTAAACCACGGGCTTCTGCTAACGCCTTCCTACACTATTACATAGATCTACACCACTATGGAAGAGACTATACGTGTCCATTATTACCGAACGCGTTTCTTTTTTTTCGGATTGCCATCTCATCTCACACATCATCCTATGAGGTTCTTGGCTGCTTAACCGGACTTTTTTGTTCAGTGGTGGCTTAAAGTGACTTAAGGGCCTCCAGCTAGAGCAAAAATATTATAAACTAAGCGACTACATGCTAAGGGCACTCCATGTGGGGTACGGACCTCGGCTTAGGGCGTCGCTGGGGGGGAACAGCAAAGGGACAGGCTGGATCGGATCTAGACTGAACGCGTAATTCCTTAAATACCAGATTCTATAAGAGATGGCAGAATGATTAGGATGCTTAGAGCATAATCTTCCTTAAGGACTGGCAAGACGTAGCACCAAATCGAGAATGATGAAAGGAATGGAGGGAGATCTCAATTAGGCCATTTAAGGCGTTAATAACCGACTTTTGCAGATTTTAAACTGCCAATCACGTCAAAATGTGTAGTGTAAATGATTTGAAAAAAAAATATGTTAAACTAGAACATTCTCTTAACCATTTAGTATGTGAATATTTTTGATTAAGTTCATATTAAATAGTTTAATTAAATCGTGAAGTTGTGTCTGACGTGGACAAAACATTGATAATCACACAAAATCTACCAGGAATATTTAAACGAAACTTTTACTATCTTACAGACAATTTTATTATCTATCTTTTAGTATACGCCTCTTTTTAAGTTAAAGAATAGGTACTATCTTTTATTAAATTTTTTCGACTAAACTTTGAGAGTTTTGGACGCAGCGCATACGATTTTCTGGTCGCTCAAGGTCGCCGGCTTATATTGTCGCCTTAAGGGGTGGTAGCTGTTAATGTGAAACCCGCACCCCCCGGCTATAGGCAGAGGTGGCACACTGCGGTGGTTTTAGCCGGTAAGAGTCCGGCATGCCCCTCCATCACCCCCATGATGGAGGAAGCCCATGAGGATTTCCACAGCGCAAAAAAAAATGGGGGATTTATTTATTTATTTTATTTATTCATTCATTTATTTACACTTCATGCACAAAGGTACAAAGGCGGACTTAATGCTTTACCTTTAAATGTCATTTACTTGAAACTAAAAATTCTAGTTGCCTCTTGCAAAATTTTGTTAGGTACATACTTACAATTTTAAAAAATAAACTTTTACATTATTTTTATATAGTGTTTCCATAATCCCTAGATCTTTGTCGCCATCAATATAGGTTTCACTTGCAAGTGCATCACGGTGTAATATCAGATTGCAAATTGGAAAATAAACCACAATCTGTGGCGGATGTGATGTGAAGATAATTATTGCTATACGAAAAGGAGAATCATTTAAATAACCTACAGTCATAATTAATACAAATAGCAACTACAAATTAAGAAAATGACAAATTAATCTTAAATTTTATTATTTCTCCCTTTGATTATATAATGTCTAGATGGAGCGTCGCCCCACAATCATAACAAAGAAAACGAGTCAGCAATTTCAAGTATGTGTGCGTGCAGGCGTCGTTTTACACTGTGCATCTACGTCTCTGTGTGCGTAAATAATGATTATATAAGCAATTATGTATATAATTAGACATAAATTAATATTATTATACATACATTAATCATTTATTATTATTATTACGCATTTGGGCTTTGATTATATAAGCACTTGTCACTTTTTGTGCACTTGACGCTCCATCTTGACCTACGCTTGCCCCGTGTTCGCACACGCCAAGCCCCACCACCTACATAGGATGCAGACCCTTCAAAACCGATTTCTCCGAAATGCCACGGGCGCCCCGTGGTACATTAGGAACGAACGACTACATGTCGACCTGAAAATCCCCACTATCAAACAGTGCATGAAACGTCTTACCAAGCGTTTCTTTGACTCAGCCGAGAAACACCCCAACCCCCTAATTTCTTCGGCATCCCGGTACGTCCCATCATTAATATCGAAGATTCGCCGTCCAAGGCATACCCTCATCGAACCCGATGATCCCATCACCCTCATCCAAGAGAGTAGTAGGGAAACCAGTACGATCCGTAGTAAGTACAAAAACAAATACCGACCGCGACTCCGTCCCCGCCGCCGAGGCCCTCCGCGACCCCCCGTAATATCACAGACCGACTCTTGCTCGACGAGCCAGCCCGCGCCGCTGAGCCTGTAGCTTTAAATTCCCCTAAATAATTTCGACCCAGCCTGACCATTGCTGTCCCCTTAATGACGCACTAAGCCTAGGTTCGAACCCCGCAGGGGGTGCCCTTAGTGTCTGTTCATTTAATAAATATCCTTAGTTTGTAAGCCCTGGCTGGGGGCCTTAAAGTAATTTTAGGCCACCACAGGATTGTCCGGTTAAGCAGCATCAACCTCAGAGAGTTGTTGCGCTGCGAGTGGTCATATCAAAAAAAAAAAAAAAAAAAAAAAAAAAAAAAAAAAAAAAAAAAAAAATTTTAATAAATCATTCCATTTTCTACACTCGCTCGGTGTTGTCATTTACCCATAAACTTTATACTAGAGGACACTGTTGTTTCTATGCGGTGTGTTACGTCGTGTTTAGCCGGAGTCTTGAGTGACATGGGTCGCAGAATGTCTGGATACTTCTTCAGGATGTCATGATAGGCGTGGTTACGGTCGATTATGTAGACGGTTTCTTCAGTTGACTGTACTTGGACGGCGTTAACGCTGAGATCGGTAACGCGGTCGATTAGTCTTCGGTGATGTAAGTCGACTAGTAATTTGTGATTTACTAGAAAATCTGCGCCCAGTATCGATGTCTTCACGTCAGCGACGACGAATGTCCATCTGAATTTTCTACGTAAACCTAAGTTGAGCTCGAGTGTACGCTCTCCGTAGGTACATATTTCTGTGCCGTTCGCTGCGAATAATTTGTAGGTGTTTTCTGTCGGCTTCAAATATTGTTTGTTTCTTGCTGCTAACACAGATATGTCGGCTCCGGTGTCGACAAGAAACTTCTCTCTGTTGTTAATGTCGGTGATGCATAGGCGGTGGCTTCGTTGATTAACATCGACTCCCGCCACAGTCGATGTATGTTCTAGTTTTCCCGCTTCTTTGTTGCACACGGGGACTCACACCTGCGAGCTTCTTCTCCGAATCGGTGGTGATACCAACACAGCCAATCAGCGTCGCCCGGCTTGCTTGGCGCGCGGGAATTTTGGCGCGAACCGCTGCGGTGCCGCGACGCGGACTGGTGGCGGGAACGGGGGCGAGGGCGGCGGGGGTACGCCGCGCGCTGTTGTTGACTCGTGCGTAGGTCAGCGATCTCGAGTGATAATTTTTCGATTTGTTTTGATAACAAATCGACTTGTAGGTTCGTCATGGATGCAGCATTCTGTTGACTTTCGCGTTGACTTGACGTGGTTGCAGTGGAGACTGCGGCGACTGATGCTGGCTCGAAGTGCTCCATCATTTTGTCGGCCATTGCAGCTAGTATCTCGAGCGTGGATTCGGTGTTCACAGAGAGCACGGCGCGGACTTGCGTGGGCAGCTGGTTGAGCCACATGACTTGGAGTGCTTCATCTGTTAGGAGTTTCCCGCTCAAATCACGCATCTTGCGGAGTAGCTGGGTAGGTTTCTGGTCGCCGAGTTCGAGGCCGCCGAGTAATTTCTGTAGCTGGCGATGGTCTGATTCCTGGTATGTTGATATCAGCCTGTTCTTGAGTGCGGTGTACTTGCCAGAACTAGGTGGATTGAGGATGATATCGCCAATTTGTTCTAGATCGTTGTAGCCCAGCTGTGTGACGACGAGGTTGAATCTCTGTTCTTCTCCGATTTTACTGGCAGCGATGGCGGCTTCAAATTGTGCGAACCAGAGACGGGGGTTTTGGCGCCAAAAAGGTGGTATTCGTGCTGGTAATGATACCGTAGCCACGTCGCTCTTCGCTGTCACGATTCCTTGGGCGTCACAGAAATCTTCGGCATTATCCCTTGACATGATGCTGTTTCACTTGATCTCGACGGTTCTTCACTATTAGAAGTATCTGAAGGTAGGCGTCTTGATTCAGGATTGTCGGGTCACCAATTTAGAGGCGAGTGTCCTCTAGTATAAAGTTTATGGGTAAATGACAACACCGAGCGAGTGTAGAAAATGGAATGATTTATTAAAATAAAATGAGCCCTATTATATTACAAACTTAAACCTATGCGTAGTGATATACCTAAATGCTAAAATATGTACAACCAATCAGAGCGCAGGATTCCGAAGTATTTAGATCGATCGCGGTCGCGATTCACTCCGCGGGTCAAACCATAAATATCCCGCGCTTCTAAGCAGGGTCTCCAGATTGGGGGTTTTTTTCCCCATATTGGGGAAAAATAAAAATTTTGGGGAACGTTTGGGGAAATGAAATCTGTGGGGAAAATTCTGGGGAACACATTATTTCTTGGCGTAAGTTTAGGGAAAAGCTGAAACAGACTTCTAATTCAGATGTTCCATAGATTAAAAATATAATATAATTATAAGTTCGTAACCAGCATTTTGTGTCTACCGTTTTCTAATGCGAGTGTTAAGAGAGCTTTCTCACTTTCTCAGTAATTAATTTAGTTAAAAATAAACTCCGAATTAAAATGTTAACTACAACAGCTGATCACATTATTCGGCTCCGGCACAACCTTCAAAATGGTGGATGCGTTTTACTGCCTACAAAAAATGTGCAAAAGAAAATTAAATCAGAAGAAGTATACTACAAGATAACAAATAATGTAGACAGCGAAGAAGTTCAAGTATTATGGGATATAATGAATGTAGCTTGCCAAAACAATTCATTTTATCGTGATTTTGTTGTTTCTAGGTGCAAAATTAATTTGGGGGAAAATTGTACCAAATAGTATCTTTTTGGGGAAAAATAAAATCAGTTCTGGGGAAATTTCACATTCATGACCTGGAGACCCTGCTTCTAAGGGGCGCTTTAGTCTGCGTTCGCGCTCCGTGGCGGATGGGCGCATGTGTATGCTTTCAGGATAGCGGCGCGCGGAGGTCGCGCTACCGCTACAAGTGAAATGAACTAACAAACGAAATATAAGCTAGTAAGTACTAAACTCATTCTCTGACTAATTTAGGGAATAGATGATCAAAAGGCTTGATTCAAGATAATCTGCTCAGCTATTTGAAGATTCAGAGAAGATCACTTCTTTTCTAGTTGATGAATGGATTTAAGCATCTTACAGTCTGGAGTCGAAGTTTGGTATTCCGTTACTTCAATGTTATTATTAGATCAAAATAATCGTAAACTGAAATGTTTTTATTTGTGACGTTTGTTTTTTTATTAGCTCATACAAAAGACATCAACGAGTTTGACACTTGACGCCGTTTTAGAGCGCCTCTACCGGTGAAAAGTACAAACCAAATAGTGCCATCTAGTGTCGAATAGATGCATCATTATTACGATCCTTTACACGGAATTTGATATAAAAAAGTGTTTTGTAATTATCAACTGTTAACTTGAACACATAGATAACTAATATCTTTTGTTAATAATAATAATGATTTAGAAAGTTGAAAGAATATCACCTATTATATTTATTATTTACTTTTTTCCTGGTGTTGTTTTGTAAAGACATATTCGATAATATATGTGCGTAAAATGAATAGTTTATTATCTGTCAAAAAAATTAATCAATGAATGTCATTCATTTGTTCAGTTTCGAATTCCACAAGTAAACAGAATTTTAGTGTCGCAGGGTTATTACTTAAAACCATGTCTGATAATGCAAATGATACTAAAAATGAAGACACCACTAATAACAACACGACCTCAGAACAAAAGCCCGTGGACGATAATCAAATTAAAGTGAATAACATGTTAAAAGATCGACTCAGAAAATATATCAAGAAATTGGATGGTAAGGTTTAATTTAAACGTTATAATTATTATGTAATTATACTTCTAATACATTTAGTATGTTGCGTCCTGATTTTTTATTCATGCTATTTTTCAACCTCACGACAGAATTCCCAGCATGTTTTGGCAGATCTAATGCACTCATTTTTTCGGTTTTATTTTATGCCCAACGTAATAAAGGCGATCCTATTACCATGAAGAAATTAAGTTCTTGTATTTTTTTTTAACATGTAAGAATTAAGTAAAGCCTTACAAAGAATTTTATATGTCCCAGTTACATCTGGTTTGCGTTTTCCATCTGCATCAATGTAGTTTATCGTTGATGCAGACAAAATTGAGGATTAAAAATTAATCTATTTCCATAACCAGATCCCAAGCTGATTTAATATTTTGTCAAATATTTAATCAGTTTTCATAATTACTTTCACATTTACAATATCTTAAAATAGCTTTTTTGTAACAATTATCCAATAATAATCCTTCAAACAGAAACGGGCACAAGTATTACAAAAGAAGAAAGCATAAAACTAGAAGTAGACACCTTCCGTCAACTTTATAAGCCTGAACTTGCTGGCAATGAGGACTCATACAAATGCATACCGAAGTTCTACTTCAAACTACCAAGACCGGACGATATGCTGGCTCAGAAGTTACGAGAAGAAACCAGGGCTCAGTTCTTACAGAAGAAGAGTAAGGAGTTGCTTGATAACAGTGAATTGAAACATCTTTGGAGCTTGTTGGAGAAGACTAATGGGAGTTATAATGTGGCGAATAACGATGAGCTGATTATTGACTATTTTCAGTTTAAGAAGATAAGAGAAGAAGCTGGTCCTAAGTATAAGTAAGTGAAACTGTAAAAATTCAAGATTTTCATCATCTTCCTGCCTTTGTCCCATGGTTTTTTAGTGTCGGCAACACATTTTCTTCTTTCCATCCTGTGGTGTGTGGTGTGTGCATTCACTGACTACCCTGACTTTGTTCACACAATCCAACCACCTTTAAAAAAAAATTCAATAGTTTTATAAAATCAAGGAAGTTTATGTGCTGGTCCACTTATGATCCAGTTGTCAATGTCTAGTTGAATGCGGATACCCACTTAAACTACAGTAAGTAGTCTTCATCAGCCGGAAGCCATCCACTGTAGAACAAAGACCGCCTCATAAGGGTAGCGGGGGGGCTGTCCTCACGCCTGGCGGGCGTGTTGGGGATCATATTGAAGTTGTTGAAATGATTGATGAAATGGGTGGGTGCTATTCTGGCCCGGACACCCCACGGGATAAGTCTTTTAATTAGTCCACTTAAAATTATTGATTCCAATTAGATCATTTGAGCCTATTACAACATTAAATCCGTATGGTGTCGGACGCAAAGAATAGCACCATCTCATATCTTTCCGTAGGTGTCGTAAGAGGCGACTAAAGGACTCACCAGAGAATGGGCAGCAGCATTCTCTGTGCCTTTGTAACAACCATACTGCAATCGCCAACCCGCCTGCCTAGTGTGGCGATTATGGCAAAGCCCCGCTTTTGGGGGAGGCCTATGTCCAGCAGTAGACGTCTTTCAGCTGAAATGATGATGATGATGATGATGACAACATTAAAAAAAAAATGTTGTTAGACTTAAAAATACCAGAAATCCAAAAGGTACTTCTGGTTGGAGTAGAAGAAGCAAGTTAAAATAAATGTTTTACAATAATTGTATACATTGATTATACATAGACATATTGTATACTATAGACAACATATACATTAATCATTTAATTACACCACTATACTACAATACCTACAACAAAGTATTACAAATTAAGATATGTCATCTAAATAAATACAAACATAGTGCTCACATATTTACAAATACTGAAATTGTAGACAACTCCTGTAGAAATAATGTAAGAAAATTGATAAACTTTTATCTTAATTTGGCATCGGAACACACACATGTCATACGATTCTTTAAACATCTCATTGGTTGCCAGTTAACTCCTCAAACAATCCCACATATCTGTTTAATAATCATCATCATCATTTCAGCCGAAAGCCGTCCACTGCTGGACATAGGCCTCCCCCAAAATGGGAGGTTTTGGCATAATCGCCACGCTTGGCAGGCGGGTTGGCGATCGCAGTATGGTTGTTACAAAAGCACAGAGAACGCTGCTGCCTATTCTCTGGTGAGTCCCTTAGTCGCCTCTTACGACACCCACGGGAAGATATGGGATGGTGCTATACCTTACGTCCGACACACACAGACCTACAATATTAATAACCCGGACATAATAATAATTATTCATAAAAATATTCCAGGCCATACTTCACAGCTGAAGTATTCGGTCGCTTGCAAGCGGCTGAAGGCGGGGTGGGCCGCGTCCGCGCAGTGTCGCTGTTCAACTATGTCATGCGACGTGTTTGGCTGCAACAGACCAGGATCGGATTGTCCCTGTATGATGTTACCGGTCAGGGATATCTTACGGAACATGTAAGTTATTACTATATTTGCGACCGCCGTTTCTTTCCGCAGTGTTTTTTATGATGATCCTGAAATGTTTTTGTGCTTTCATTTTTAATTTTGTGTGTGTGACTTGGCTGTCGTGTTAAATTAAGACCTGTTGTTATAGTTTTAAGGCATTTAAATTAATAAATAAATTTCGTCGTGTGTTAAAAGTGGATTAACCCTTTGAGCTTCACCGCAAATACCTACAAATAAAAATAGGGAAATAACTAATGGATGTATCTTTGTGCCTGTTTAGAATATTTGATTAATTTAGGTTCAGGAATAGGCAGAACTTGGTTTTGTATTTAAAAATGTTAAAAAGTAACTTAGTACCTAATATGGACGGGGCAGCGAGTGTCCGGAACTCCACAACTCAGCGCGTATTTTGCGTGCAATTAGGAAGTGAATCATTCGATAGACCCCAGCTTCTCAAGAAAGGCCACCACCGTCTTGACGTTACTGGCGGGTACCTGGATTACTGAAGTACTTTGCCCTGTCTATAGTCCATATCTTTTTACAGATCACAAACTACCGCTTTGTCAGTTTTCTAAAGTGGTCTACACACGACGATACTTACGATCGGTTTGGAGGATTTGGGTTTGCCGTGATGGGGTATAGGTTATCGCGGATGCAGACGTAGTCGCGAATTAAAAAGTGCCTATGCCTTCCCCAGGATTCAAGCTATTTTCATACCAAATTTCATCAAAATCGGTTCAGTTGTTTTATCGAGAAAGCGTAACAGACAGAGTTACTTTCGCATTTATAATATTAAAGTATGGATATGAATTAGCGTCAAGTCACACCGGAATGGCAGCGCAGCGGCCGGCAGTTTTGATGGCAAACCATTTTCAACTTTATCTCTAAACGTCAAGACATAGTATCGCTTAAAAATGTGCATGCGTCGAGCGGCAGCTCGTGCCGCCGCGGCGGCTCTGTGAGCCGATGACCGCCGAAGCGATACTATGTTTTGACGTTTAGAGATATAGTTGAAAATGGGTTGGCAGCAAAACTGCCGGCCGCTGCTATGCTATTTCGGTGTGAATTGACCCTTAGCGTTTGCGAGCGGCTTAGTCCGTGTGGCAACTAAAGGCCCCTTTTCCACACATGGGTTTTCGTCGTAAATAATTTGCGATTAACTCGTCCTGTGTAGGCATAGTCGTCATTTTTGTATGGGTCAATGTAAACTCGTTGACATACAGACACCAGCACCTCAAGCCATACCAAACTGTCAAAAATGTGTTTCCGAATTGAATATAAACCTTATCTTTTAGTAACAAAGTTGAAAATCTGTCAAAGAAATTTGGCAGATTGTTGTAGCTGTCTATGTGCTGGCCTCACTTTAAATAATCACTTTTTTTTCAGGATCTAGAAAGCTACATAGCCGAACTAGTGCCCTCTCTCGCAGCGCTCGATGGTCTTGACTCATCATTCAGTTCCTTCTATGTATGCACGGCTGCCAGGAAGTTCCTGTTCTTCCTGGACCCTCTCAGGGTTGGGAGAGTGAGGATACGGGACGTGCTGTCCTGCTCCTTCCTTGATGATTTGTTGGAGGTGAGAAAGAGTACGCCGATACTAACATGCGAACTTTTGAATGTTTGGAATTGAAGGTTAAAGGTCTCAATATTATTTAACGAAAGCATGTTTTGTTTGTTATAAATACTAAACTCTAAGAAAATTGTTTTGCGTGCGTTAATTCCATCATAAACAGAGATTTAACACACCAAAAATAAAAGTCACAATAATTTTTGCTTGTTGTGACTAAAACCCGACCACTTAACTGAGATCGTTCCTGAAGTAGCTGCGCGGTGCGGGAGGGGTGACAGTTATCACAAGTTGACGTATCAGTGAGCTCTCACGTCACGTCACCACACCCCTTCCGCACCGCGCAGCTACCTTAGGAACAGTCTCAGATGAGTGGTTGGGTTGCAGTTAACGGCAATGTCATGTGTCTATTTTCACCCCACATAAAACCAGCCGTCACACTCGATTGTAAATTTGTAAGTAAGGTACTATTTGTACCTGAAACCTGAAAAAAAACCCTAAGTTTTTGACGTGATAACGTCTTATATATTGCTGAACACCGGCTGCACGCACGAAAATGTGTCACGTTCCGCCTGAGCGTGCAAACGAGAGCGCGGAACAAGCGATAGAGAGGCACGATCGGCCCAAGCAATAAGCTCCGCCCAACTCGACGGAAGCCATTATTTGCTTATGTTATAATTATATGTTAGCCATTATGTTTCTTTATGACGTTATCACGTAAAACTATCGTCCGTAAACCGACTTTACAGACAACCAATTTTTTTGATGATTTATTGAACCCATAAAAGTAAAAACCCTAAAACCTCTCGTAGTTACGAGAAGAAGACCTTCCAATGGAGCTCCAGGAACAGAACTGGTTCAGTGCTGCATCAGCTCTGAGGGTGTACGGACAGTACCTCAACTTGGATAGAGACCACAATGGTATGCTGAGTATCAATGAACTGGCTGGGTAAGCATTATAGTCACACAGTAGATAGTCAGTGATACAGCGCGAACGGCTGACTGCGCCAGGTCCTGTGTTAACGAAACACAATACTTACCTAAAAGTTATTCCAATATCCCCTTCACACTTTTACCGGTTTAGGACTGTTATAAGAGGAGTTGATTCATATTTTTTTTAATTATTTGAAAAATAAAAAACATTTTTATTTTAACTCTATGAATCGATAGTACTACTGAGGGCAAATCGTTCTGCCGCGGGAAAACGATTTGCCTTCAGCGTGTATAGACTGTGACAAATCAATTTATTTTCATTCTTAAACGGTTTTCATTTCCCTCCAGCTACGGCTCCGGCACACTAACCAGAGCATTCCTCCAACGCGTATTCCAACAATGTCTTACCTACGACGGCGAGATGGACTACAAAACTTACTTGGACCTGGTATTAGCGCTGGAGAACAGGAAGCAGCCGGCGGCACTCGCGTATCTGTTCAGGGTTCTGGACATCAACTGTGTGGGGTACCTCGACGCTTTCACACTCAACTACTTCTTCAAGGTGAGGGTGTTTAGATTTAGGCACCTATACCCTGTTCACAATAAGATTAGACATAAACACAAACCTTTTTTACAGTCCCTTCAACCGATTTTGACTTCTATTCCGTAGGCTTAAGGATGACATTAGAGGCAAAAAAAGTGGTTACAATACATACAACTGTTTACTGCAGTTGCCATTTGTCATGCTTCCAACGCAATAGAAGTCAAAATCGGTTGAACGGACTGTAAAAAAAGTTTTTTCAAAAAAAAAAAAACCGCCTTCTAAAACTAAAAAGTGATAAATAACTTTAGCACAGAACACACATTACTTTACTTTCTAAAATCGGTGGCGGTGGCTTTGTGTTTGTTGTTTTGTATTGCCACCGACTTCCGAAAGTAAAGTAATGTGTGTTCTGTGCTAAACTTATTTATCACTTTTTAGTTTTTGAAGGCGGTTTTCTTTTTTTTTTTACTTTTTTTTTTCGCTTTTTAGTGTTGACTTAACATCCAAATCCATTAAGAAACGGCAACACACTTAAAAGAGATTGTAAGTCCTCCAAAGATTGAAGAAACAAAAACGTCGTCTAAGTAAGTTTTTTTGGGAATTCGTTGATTTTCTCAAAAAGTGCTGTACCAATTTTGATAAAATTTATATGGGACCTTTTCGGGATAAACCCCTTTCGAACAAAAAAAAGAATTTTGCAAATCCGTCTATATATGACAGAGTTATGCCCGAAAAAAATATAAACATTCGAATTGATAACCTCCTCCTTTTTGAAATCGGTTAAAAAGGTTTTAGTAAATGTCTAATCTTATTGTGAACAGGGTATAGAATAAGTGATTTCCGCAAAAGACATTTACTACATCGTGCACCTTATTGCATTGAAGACTTTATCCGATGCTTTGTGATGGTGAACTAATTTAAACGTCTACCTACATAATTATTGTGTGTCCATTTTCTTTGTTCTTCGGAATACATACGCATTTTACAAGTCCAGTCTTTAATTTTCATTTATCCTGCCTGATCACACATCTAAACAGAGGGATTTAATTTTTATTCGCGGAGCCCTTTTTTTCTAAAATGAAAGTAGCCTAAGTTACTCCTTGTAACGTCAGCTTTCTGCCAGTGAAGTTCCGTCAAAATCGGTCCAGCGGTTTCAGAGCTTAGCCGGAACAAACAGACAGACAGACAAAAATATTAAAAATTGTTTTTTAATATAAGTCCCGGATATACTTTCATAGGCATTGAGTAAAAAGCTGTCATTTTGACATAACAAACAGACGAGCAAAAACATGTAAACAGTAGGTCTCATTCTAAACTGATTTTCTCCTAACCTATTGATTGAAATCTTATGGGGGTTACGATTATGGTATTTTTGAGACCCAACTACTATAAAATAGGTTTTATCTATAAGTTGAAATAGTTATTTCACGAGAAAATTGCTTTTGAACTTTGCAATCTGTATAATACATATTTATGCTCGGACTGTACATAGGTGGTGGGTCAATGACCTACATTGCCATGCGAAAACGCCGCAACTATAGCAATAAACAATTAACTAACCTCTTCTCTCCCCAGGCAATCCAAGAACAAATGATAGCCCACGGCGCGGAACCAGTAAACTTCGACGACGTAAAAGACGAGATTTTCGACATGATTCGACCAGAAGACCCTTCTAGGATCACTCTTCAAGACCTCATACGCAGTGGCCATGGTCATACGGCCGTATCTATACTTTTGGAGCTGCATGGCTTCTGGGCTTACGAGAACCGGGAGGCTTTAGCAGCAGCTGGAGATCATGCTTGACAGCTGGCTCAGCATCTCCACTTTAATGGAGATCGGTTTAACATTTAAAGACAGTAGTGAGAGTGCGAGGAAAAAGTTGAATAGCTGGAAGGAACATCGTGACGCAAAGTTTTACCTTGGATTCTGATATGCTATTCTCTAACGTGTCGTAAGCCGTGTGGTGCTGGCCGCGAATAGCACCACTCCATTTCTACCCGTGGGTGTCGTAGAAGGCGACAGAGGGATATTGACCAGAGGATTGGCAGCTGCGTCCTTCTGAGTACCTTAACAGCTACTGCGATCGCCAACATGTATTGGCCAAACATGGCGATTACGGCTGAACCCCCCCTTGGGGGAGACCTATACCCAGCAGTTGGCGTCTAGAAGTTGACATGATGATTCTCTAACGTTACCATTCAATTCAGTGGTTTTTTCAACACATAAGTTGAAAGTTTACGACGCGTGGTCTACGCGTTGTTCACCTATTATTATTATTATTCACTCGTATGTAACACGAAATAAAGCTTACATTTTAATGCCGTACTATGAATTGAAGTGGAGTCGACGTTGAGTTTGTGTAATGTGCTATGACTTTTAAGCCGACTGTGGCGCACACAATGTTAGACGACGAAATATGTTAATTTTGGAGGGTATATGTATTGAATCCATGGTAAGACCTTGCTTCACGATATCTTCCTACATGTATATCTGAAGAGTATAAAAATGTTGATAGTCTCAGTGAAGTGTTATAAAAAGGTTGAGTATCTCGTAGTCTGATATTCATAAAACGTTGAGTATTTATGAAAAATATGAAATTGTTGAGTGTTTCTGAATGCTGTTAAAAAAACTACACTGGTGATGTGAGTAAAATAATAATTGTCCCTCTGAAATTGAATAATGTTGAGTGTATCTAAAAGTTGTACAAAAATGTTGATTATTCTTGTATTTTTGAAAAATTCGATTGTATCTAAGAATTTTAAATTATCTGTGTATGCAATGTACTCAATGCCACATCCTAAATATTTCCTATAAAACTATGACATGTGGAAGAAAAATATTTGTTGCTTCAAACAGAGATAACCGAGATGATATGGGAGGCGGGGGCAATTCAACTAACTTCAAGGATCGTTCGAATTCTGATGTCGATCTCGCCTTTACATTTTGTATCAAAAAGAAAGTGACAGCATCAATTTTAAGTCCCCGTTAAACTAATGTTGGTTTTGTGCAACTCACCGTCAATCTGTCAAATACATTCTAATGTTAATAACCCGACCACTTAACTGAGACTGTTCTTGAGGTAGTTGCGCAATGCGGGAGGGGTGTGGCGACGTGATGCGAGAGCTCACTGATACGTCAACTTGTGACAACTGTCACTCCTCCCGCACCGCACAGCTACTTCAGAAACGGTCTGATTTAAGTGATCAGGCATTGGTGCCGATTCACAAACTAAATTAAAATTAGGCATTTGGCATCCCTTACTACCAGGCAGCTGAAGAAAAGGACGGCGATAGACAAGGACTAAGTTAGAGATGACAAATTAGTTTTTCCCTTGAACTTCGCAGTTTTTTTAGTCAATACGTTCTGTATGTCTATTCTGTTACAATCTCCCTCGGTGAACACCTAGGTGAAGTGAGCTGTCATCCGTCCGTCTGCTTTGTCAATCCCTAGCATCAGGACGGATGACAGGTCACTTGAATAACACTGCTGAAATGGCAACTATAATTGTATGAACTTTTTATATCAACTTAAATTGACAGCTCTTATTAGTATATGTCTCTTTCTTGTTTTATTGGAGAGAAAGAGATATAAATAGCTTAAAATTAATTTAGTTCGTGCACAACAGAATTGGCACCATTGTCACTGAGATTGAAAATTAGGATCAGCCTTCTGAAAGTCAATTCAAGTAATTAAAAACGTTTAAAATGTAGTCGCAATTTCATTTCCGCAATAAATGTGAAAAATATACCAAAAAAATGTAGATAAATGGGGGTATTTTTGACAAAGACAGAATGTGATTGTTTCTATAAGTCTGTTGAATTGTAGTTAGATGTTTGGTCTGAAATCATCATCTACCTTGCCTTTTTCCCAACTATATTGGGGGTTGGCTTCCAGTCTTACTGAATGCAGCTGAAATACCAGTGTTTTACATGGAGCTACTGCCTTTCTGACCTCCACAACTCGGTCACACGATACCCGTCGGTAAGACTGGTCATCAGGCTCGTTTGGTCTGAAATCTATTTAAATTATTACGTAATTCATACATTCTAATGTAAGTAGTAAAAAATTGTTATCTAGTTTTATTCTTAAATATTAATAAATTATAATCAAATCTTCTTCTTCCCTATTTAATCATATAAAAAGCTTTATAGTGTCAAGTTTTCTAGTCTGTTAAGTATAGGTCAACCTTAGAATAAAAGTGTTAAGAACACGTCAAAAGGGGGATGCTATCGCCCTCGGATACTTTACTCGTTACTTTCATTTCATTTATTTCATTTCATTTATTCATAAACAATTTACATTGTGTTGAATAAACATGCTATACACATACAAATACCAAAGAATATTAAATGATTAAATAAATCATCAATCCAAAAAAAAAAAAAAAAAAAAATTCAAGTGTGATGTCAAATAGTTGTTCAATGTCAAATAGTTTTTAAAAATTATGTCAAAACAGTTTTCAATTTAATAAGTAGTTTTTAAAATTATGTCAGAATAGTTATAAATGCAATGTCAGCACGTTTAAAATATAATGTCAGTTTCAAATAAACAGGAAAATCTTTAATTATTGTTTGACATTAGTTCCGTTATATTATATGGGCATTTATCTAATAAAAAGGCTTTTAATTTTCTTTTAAACAAGTGGGTGCTATAAATCAGGATCTTTAGCTCTGAAGGCAGTCCATTAAAAATTTCCACAGCTTGGTACTTTGAGCAATGCTCTACTATATTAAGTTTAGGTGCTATTTGTTGCTTAAAGATTTTTCTCCGTGTACTCTCTCTAATCTCACGTTCTTCCTCTGATTCAAACTCATGTAAGTACTTAGCAAAATGACTCAGGAGGACCAATATATATAGACTAGGTACTGTTAATATTCCCAATTTTTTAAAGTAATCTCTGCACGAGACAGTTTGTGCAATTCTGACAATTGTCCTTATGGCTCGTTTCTGTAAGACGAATGCTCTCTGCCAGTTATAATTGTAGCTATTTCCCCAGAGCACAATGCTATACCTTATCCTAGACTCAACCAACGCATAATATACAGCCTTTAACTGTTCTATGTTCAACACATCCCTAAGGCTTCTGAGTGCGTAACATGCTGACGATATGGATGTTTCAATTGCAACAAGCAGTACTAGATAGAGATAACGTTCCCTTCTGCGATACTGACATAAATAATGGGCTGAAGAACACCTCCTTTTGAACGCTATTGTCACAAATACGTGACAAGCAAGCGCGTGCCCTGTACGCCACGGTCACGAATACATGACAGGCATGACAGATGAATTACTACTCTATGGTAGTACGTTTAGAAGCGTACTACCATAGAGTAGTAATCCGTAGCTCGGCGCAGAGGGCACGTTTCTGTTTCTTTGACGTGGCGGTCAATATGTTGACCACTCACTACAAAGACAAGGTGCGGACGACCTACCATACCACTGGCCATACCACCTGGTGGTATGGTGGGTCTAAAACTATACCACTGAGAAAATCTTTTGGGTTAGAACTGTGACCATTATAGCGAGCGGTGCCGCGGCAGCGGCCGCCGAGCGCCAGATCCCCTCTATTATTCGTGAATCATTTGGGTTAGGTTAGTGGTTTAGTTTTAGCCCCCCCCTCCCATACCACCAGGGGTATGGCCAGTGGTATGGTAGGTCCGCAATGGAAAGAGTGAACGGAACGTGACTGTATGGCCAATATCTGTCTCTTTTCTGTAGGTCTGTAGCAACGAAGGCGCGGCGCTACAAAGCATCCGTTACTACAAAGCTGTGACGTGAACCAATCACAATTCTAGGAAGAGATAAGTACTGGCCACACGATCGCTTTGTCTCCCTTACACTTTTCTGCCTGTATTTATTTCACTGCTGGATAGAGAACTCAGTTTATTCCCTGTCTCTAACTCTGACATGTTTTCTTCACTTTTATTGTAAATTTTGTTATATATTCCACTAATTCCCTTATGATCTTATTCAAAATTAGGTAAATATTGTATTCCCAAAATAAAAGACAAAATCCTGTATTAACAATATAATATATGATTATAATAATTTGTAAAATGTATATAAAAATAACAACATGATGCCATGTAAATATAAACGTTATACATATATTTATGTTTTATTATTGTACTTATTGATTCTTTAAAGCTTATTACAATGCAATTGAAAGATATACCCTTAGAAGCGTCAACAACCATAATTGGGTAGTACAAATGGAGGGTACAGGTAAGGAACACTAATTTATGTGTATGAAATTGTCCATTAAAATGTGCCACATGAGGGCGAGTTAACAACACTGCGCTGCGGCGTCGTATCCCAAAAACGACGTCGCACAGCAATACAATGCGATGATGCATCGCAAAAATTTCATCGTATACGACATCGTACGACAAGACGCTAACCGTCAATTCTTTCAATGTGTACACTAACTGATAGATAGCACGTCGTCGCATTGCAGATTTGTACGTTGCGTCAGCGCATCGGAAATTCCTACGATGCGTTGTGCGGCGTCGTAGACTTTTACGATGCGACGTCGCAACGCAGTGTTGTCGCCTCGCCCTAAGGGTGGCGCTACAATTGCAACCGGGTAAAAATGTTCTAACTCGGCATACTTCAATCCGTCAACAACTGCAACATTCATACCATACCCTGTGTCTACGCTAGCGCCATTTTGGCGGGTTTTGAAACTGTTACTTGCTACATAAAGTTGGACACATTTTCAAATTATCCCCCCCCCCCCCCCCCCATATGAGGTACCTAATGCTCCTTTCCTCTACCCTTTATAGTAGTATAGTAGATCCTTCCCCCACCTACACCTAGACCTTTTCCCAGCTACATTATTATCTTCAGGTCGGTACCAGTGTTTTACATGGAGTGACTGCCTGTCTGACCTCCATAACCCAGTTACTGGGTAAGGCTGCGTTTCCACCAGAGATGAGCGACGATGCGTAGCGAAGGATGTGTCTGTTAAGAACCAATAGAATCACTTCATTTACCTACCCTCGCTTAGCGCAGCTCTGGTGGAAACGGCTTAGCAGAGCGAGGTTTTTATACGTATAAAACAAGCGAGAGATGTGTACAAAGGCTGGCCGCGAGCGAGAAACTACTAGCAGTCACTAGGCGGAGTTAATGGAGGCAGAAGACACTGAAAGAGTCCGCTACACATCCTCTTCGCACCGCTCAGCTGCCTAGCACATCTCTGGTGGAAACACACATCGTTCCACAGCCTCGCTACGCATCCTCGCACCAATCTCATCTCTGGTGGAAACGCAGCCTAACACGATAATAATGGGGTAACAGACAACATTAACCAAGAATTCCAACTTAAAAAAAAAACCACTTTATTTTACCCCTGAAAACTTGATTAATTTTCAATTAACTGTCAAATTAGACTTAGTTGCTTTGAAATCGATAAATAGTTAGTTAATTGAATTGGCAAATAAGTAACATCACATTTTACTATTGCCATACAAAATCTGTCAGAGAATCACGTTTTGACAGCTCAAAAAAAGTAGATCAATTGATTGGTGGAATCAACTATCCAATTGTTTGTCGCGAGAAAGGGATGGCGCTATTCATGCAGCTTGTATCTCTATCTCACATTGAAATAAGGGCAGTTAACACTTCCCTGTAATCATCTTTGTCTAGCATTAAAATAAGGGGCTTCCCTATAATGGCCTCTGGTGGTTTGAATTAGTAACTATAAAACTTGTGTAAAAATATGTTTTACAAATAAATTCATTACTAATAATCTACTTACATATATGTAGGTATTAAAACTTATCACATTATTGATTTCTGTAAAAGGCTATATTCATTATATTCATTCTTTGGGAAAGACGTTCTAAACTTCGTAAATATGTGTATTTTTGATTTCTAATGTCCGGTATACATGAGTATAGATTTGGGGTTTGGTTCCAGTGAGATCTAGGAGCTAAACTGCAATTTGATGAAAGAAATGACAACACAATATTTTTATACTTTATTGCTGTCAAGGACTTTAAAGATATGTTTTATTATATCCCAGGTCGTTTACTACCCGAATATTTCCCGAAGATCTTAGAAAAAACCGAGAAGAGCCTTTAGATAGAGAGGCAAACGCCACAGCGTTCAAGAAAATGACGGACAAGATCTAGTCATTTTTGAAGCATGACGGAAACACAGAGGTTAGTTCGTATCGACGAACTTGGCCAATCACATTAGTAATAGAGATAATGCGCCTTTGGATAGAAAGGCAACCTTTACAGCGTTCAAGAAGATGACGGACGAATGTATACATAAACTTCATTTTTAAGTTAGTGAAATTGTCCATATTAAAGACTGTAAATTCAAGCTAAGTACTATTATTTATTTATTTATACTTCATGCACAAAGGCGGACTAAACACCTTAAGGCATTCTCTACCAGTTAACCAAGACCCTGGTCTATCCTGGCTTCATAAAGCTAGCTTCATGTACACCGGGCATTAGAGAGTTATGAGTCGTGGACATACATACATGGTGGAATTGTTATCAACGCGCAAGCTTATACCGTGAACTTATTTCAAAACGTTTATTTAAAAAAAAAAACATCTGGTCCATACAAACGTGCAATTTCTTGTATGAAACAGTCGTTTTTATTTTTAATAAGATACAAATTTTCAACGGCGTAGTCTAAAATAGGGTATTACACCCATTTTTGAAAAGTGTCTCAATGAAATTCTGTAGTGCATATATGCCACCAAAAAAAACACAAAAATTTTATTCAATCGATAAGTGCCATAAAAATGCATTTAAATTTTAAATTTTCAAATTTCGCGCGTTTTTGACGAAAACGCCTCTTACTGGACGCCATATTGCTCAGCGTAAATGACGTCAGTTCGTTTTGTATCAAATGAGCTCATATTAAATATGATAATCGTATATCATTAAAAATAATTAAAAGCATATTTTGTAATAGGTGTAATAATGAAAAAATTACGTTGGTTACGAAAATAATAAACGTACAAAGCCTATAATACGCCAATCGGTTGACTGATAGTTGTCAATTTTTTGTTTACACAGCCGTACGACGTAATAACATGGCCGCTACTATATCACGGTGTTTTATAACAGATTAAAAATACTGAAAACTTTGAATTGAATTTAAAAAATTGTTTTGTTATTTTATGAACTAAAACTTACATTTTCCGACTGCTTTATGCCTAAACTGTCTCAATAACATATTTATAGATTTTTTCTCGTATAGAGTAAAATACCCTATTAACAGGCTTAATTTTAACTGTCATCTTTCAGGGGGTAAAACTTTGAAATACCAAAAAAAGCGTTTATTTGTGGTGACATCATGAGTTACAAAAAATATTACTTCTGCTAAACTGTAAAGCAGCATCTGTGTTCTACAAAAACTGTACTAGATCAAAATGTATGGGCCAGCTTTTCTTCTAGTATTAGTGTCCGCCCCGGCTTCGCACGGGTGCAATGTAGACATCAAATTGCCTATAAAAATTCCTCTTGAACTACTCTGTATATTGATGAAAACATCATTAAAGTTGCGTAGTTTACACACGTTTTATCACGTTTATTGTCATATCACACGACGTCGCGTGAAGCGGGCTGTTATGCTGTGGCCTTTCACGCGACGTCGCGTGATGTGCCAGCGTATTAAATTAGTTTCTGGTATTTGTTTTGGCCACTAGGGAACAACATTTTGGCCATCTACGTAAGTTCAGTATTTTGGCTTAACAATGAACAAGTTAAACGACAGCGGGCAGCGATTTTATTTGGCTTATGTTTAACGAACCTCCAGATCTACTAAATGATCACCAATAATAGTAAATAAAATAAAACCAAAAATAGTAAATGGTCACCAAAATGGTGTGTCCTAAAGTATTGTAGAAATGTATGAGTTTGGCTGTAAAAAGCGATTTGATTCTGGCACTCGGTAGGGGGTCGCAGTTCTGACCTAACCTAACCATGTCGGATCCGCCCCAGGGGGGTCAAAAAGATTTTGGTTATTTTGCACACTAAGATTTGGTGACCATTTAGTACATTTGGTATAATTTAGTATATTTTTTTGGTAAGGGAGCTTAAGATCCTAAAGTATTTTTTGGTGATCATTATATATACCCATTATACCCTTTTGCTTTATACTTTGTAAAGAAGTTTGATCCTTTATACATGGTGAGAAGTGGCGCGTCGATGTCTTACTCTATCCTGTATAATTCCACTATAGTTATGGTGTTCACATTACACGGATTCTTGCGCGCTCCTGTACTCGAAAACGCTGCCCCGCTCCAGAAAGGCACTCGCTTGCTTGTTTGTTTTTCCGTCTGCTTGTGACGCGTCGGTAGGAAGGCCGTAACCGCCACCACCGGGAGAATTCATTATGTATTTATCCTGAAAAACATATACGGTTCAAAATCTTTTCTAAACATTTGATGTCGTGACGATACATTGTTTTTAGCCTCAGGAACACCTACTCGAAATTACTTGCAGTAGCCTATATGGAAGACGCTCAATTAATAGACTGCAAACATAACTCGGTAAAATGGGGGATTATATACCAATCTTATTGGTAACGAAATACAGCTTCAAATTGAATGAATTTATTATAGTGACATCTAGTAGCAGGTACCGAAACTTGCTCTTTCCGGGGGGTGGACGCATAGTATTAGTGATGCCGACCGATAGGCTACTATCGATAAACGATCGATACTGCGGCAGTAGTGGAAATATCGATAGGACTATCGATAGCACAAAATGAAGTAATTTGATAACTTGCAATAGTATCCATAGCATTACGCCTTGAAAGTCACTACGCTACGGATACTATCGATACTATTGATAGTATCGACTCTATCGATAGTATAGTTGTCAGGGATGAAAATACTATCGATACTATCGATAGTATAGAAACAATCAATACTATTGCATGTCATTAATAGTATTACCACATTTTGTACTATCGATAGTCCTATCGATATCCTAAATTAATTTCGAGATCAACAGTCGATAGTGTAACTATCGATTGACATTATCACTAAATAGTAATGACAAAAAATTACAATTATTCCAAAGTCTTAAGTTAATTTTCCCCTTCTGAAGGCCGCCCTCAGATTAATGCCCTAATAGCAATAGAGTCACCCTTTATCACAACGGAATACTTAGACATCATTTAATCAATAATTTTAAGAAATAACTTCGCTTAAAAATACAGTTTATTTTAGCCCTGAAAACCCGATTAATTTTCAATTATCTGTAAAATTATATTTGAAAAAATTGTCAATTGAGTCAGCAAATAAATGACGTCATAGTTGACTATTGCCATATCTATAGAGGAATCGCGTTAAAACTATGTCAATTGGTTGGTCATGTGTACTACCCTATTGTTGAACTCTGCATATTTTAATTATCTTACCCCAGGGTACGCCTGCACAGATGCCTTTCCTCCGAGGTTGATGAGTCGTCCGTCCACACGACGTAACAAGTTCAAACCTCTCTCCCCAGCCTCTCCACCTAAATATAATAAACACATAGACCACTATACTCCATTCAATAAAATATTAGACTAAGATAAAAGATCATGGCAGGATTTGTTCATAAAAATAAAGATGTTTAGAGAGGTTGAAATTCTAAATCATAAACTTGTGTGAAGAATGATATGAGTGAAAAGGGAGTCAGTAAAAGCATGCCTGTTAACACGACAGAATGGAAAAATAAAACATGTTGCGCCGACCCCAAGTAACATGGGATAAGGGCAGGATGATAACGACACTCTGGTGTACCTCTAAAGAGTATCTTCAGGCATTTACAATGTTTTTAAAACCCCGTAAAAAAAAATGGATGTTAAAAGTGAATAGTTTAACGAAAAGCTCATTATTTCAGAACGAAACGGCGGCTGACAGTAACCGTGACACTGGCAGCCGCCGTTTCGCAGATCTTACACTGAAATATTGCACCGTTTTATTGGAAATAATGTCACAAATAATGATTTTTTTTTTCACATACTTGTCACGTCACTTGTCTATTTCAATTGGATAGATCCTTTAATGTCACTTGTCACCTTCTTTTTTTATAAACACAAAATGGGCAACGAAATGAAATGAAAAGTATTATTTTTATTTCAAACTATTTTAATTATGCGGGGGGTTTAAAAATATGGAAGTATATCAATCTACTCCTGGTAATGAATTCTCCACATTGGAAAATATTTTAAGCCCTCTAAATGTATTTATTTTTTCATACAAATGAATGTATGGATTTCGCCATGATTCTTTAACAGACGACACAAACTAAATTCTATAAGACCACTCACACACTCGTGTGTTTTCAAATATTGCGTTGAATGAAACAATAGTTATTTGTTATACAAGAGTGCAAAGTTGCTTTTTAACCGCGTGTTCAATTTTGATGACCGAGCAAGCGAAGGATTCTAAAATTGAATCACGAGCGCAGCGAGTGATTCAAAATTAGAATCCTGAGCGTTAGCGAGGGAATCAAAAGAGCACGAGGTGAAAAATCTTTGCACTCGAGTGCAACACGTAACTTTTCATTCCACCTCAGCGAGGAAATGACTAAATGCAAAAAAAAAAACGTTTACAAAGTCTGAGTTTTTAACAAATTAAAAAAAAGTTGTATGATATATTCGGCACCATAGAGGTAGCAGTAAATAGGTTTAATGTTTTTTTTTTAATTCACAAACTTAGTGCTCACGATGTTCTAAATTCAATTTACTTTATCCTCTAGAGAATAAAAACGGCTTTTCCACTCAGATATTGAAGATAAATTTACTTTATCCTCTAGAGAATAAAAACGGCTTTTCCACTCAGATATTGAAGATTAAAAATACTCTTTCCGAGATGGTGGGATGAAAAACATTTTTCAATCATGCTCGCGTTGGCGATAGATGGACCCAGAAGTCACTACTACTATCTGAAACTTCGGGCACTAAAGCTCGTCTTATTTGCTTACCATTCATTCCATAAGGCTGAAAGGACCTTCGTTCAGTTAGAACTGACAGCTGCACACTACGGCGGAACACCAGCTCTCTAGTCACACCATCTCCGCCGTTCCAACGTCCTATAATAAAAAAATTACAATATTTAAATAAAGAGAGTCACTGCAGTCTTACATAGAGAGACTGAGCCTTCAAAGTGACAGTTGACGGTGACAGTGACAGACGTTTTAAGGAAATTCGGATGGTAATGATGGTGTATAAAAAATAAACGAAAAATATAGGCTTTAAATGTATTTTCTTGTGCCTTTTTATCATCATCTCCCTAACCTCTTCCAGTCTAACCGGATGCAGCTGAATACCAGTGTTTTACATGGAACGACTGCTTGTCTGGCCTCCCTAAAACCCAGTTACTGGGTAACACGATACCCCTTGGTAAGACTGGTTGTCAGACTTTAGGGCTCCGACTACCCATAACGACTGCCAAAGATCCACGAATGACAACCGGGACCAACGGCTTTACGTGCTTTCCGAGGCACGGAGGGAACTCGGTATGAAAGGAATGGTCACCCATCCACAGACCGACCGCGACAAGCGTAGCTTCACCATCATGACCGATCGATCCTCACAACTTACAACTCACAAACATAAGATTTTATTTTCTCTATCGTTTAAGTTTCGAGACTTTCTGGTGCAGGCGCCGAACATCAGGCTATCCCAAACTGACAAATTTTCCTAATTGAACATGAACCTTATTCTTTTGTAATAAAGTTGAAAAACTATCAAATTTGACAGATTGGTGTAGCTTGATGTGCTGGCCTCTGTACAAGTCGGATCAATGACCTTTTTTGCACCATTACATGGCGCGTACCTTATTAAAGAAAATCCCTATCAAAAGCACCTTTCCCTTTCAGAATGAGATCATTAAGCTCAAATCACACCGAAATGGCAGCGACCGGCAGAGTAGCGGCGAGCAGTTTGAGCTTCAAAGCATTTTAAACGTTATCTCTTTTAACATAATACATATTATCGCATGAATACCTGGACAGGGTAGCGCGGCCGCGCGCTGTCAAAGCGGAGATGCGCGACTGCCATTCAAGCGATACTATGTATTTAATTAACGGAGATAAAGATAAAAATGCTGGGAGGAGCTCATGGCTAAGTTAAAGCCGTATAGATCGATCGGTCAAACGTTAAGCTACGCTAGCCGCTGTCGGTCTGTGGATGGGTGACAATCCCTTTCATACCGAGTTGCCTCCGTGACTCGGAAAGCACGTAAAGCCGTTGGTCCTGGCTGTCATTTGCAGATCTTTGGCAGTCGTTATGGGTAGTCAGAAGCCAGAAAGTCTGACAACCAGTCTTACCAGGGGGTATCGTGTTACCCAGTAACTGGGTTGTGGAGGTCCGACAGGCAGTCGCTCCATGTAAAACACAGGTATTCAGCTGCATCCGGTTAGACTGGAAGCCGACCCCAATATGGTTGGGAAAAGGCTAGGCAGATGATGGTGATGAGATAAAGTTAAAAATTCCTTGAAACTTAAACTGCTACTGCTACATTCCGGTGTAATTTGAGTCTTATTCTTTCTACTTAAACATACCTTTGCCTCCCGAGCCATGCCTGAGTGAGAACTTGGTAACGAGCATGGGGTATCGTCGCTCCACTATCTCGACGTCAGTGATGCGGGTGTTTGTCATGTGTGTATGGACACCTCCGGAACCGTGCCAACCTGGACCCTGGGGTTAAAGAAATTGTTAGTTACACCTGGAAGCCGTCGATATAACCAAGACCAAGGGTTTGACCTTGTATTATATAGAACAGCTGTTTTTATGGCAAATTGATTTTGTTTTGTATAGAACAGCTATTATTTCACAAGTAAAGATACCTTGTTTTGTATGGAACAACTGTCAAGTTCAAAATGACCTTGTTTTGTATGCAACAGCTTTTTCTTGCACAGGATCAAAATTATCATTTTTATTTGGAACAGTTATTTCTTGCACAGGTTCAAAATTACCTTTTTATACGGAAGACCTGTTTCATGCACTGGGTCAAAATTGCCTTCTATATATGGAGCAGCTGTTTTTTTTAAGCGACTACGTGAACATTTTCCTTATACTTACAGCACCACTCCCACCTGCAACAGTTTCATAGTACCCCCAATCTTCTTCACCCAGCGTCAAGTTGTTCATACAACCCTGAGATGCTGCACACACCTAAAACATTATTCAAACTTCATTAACTGATTTCGCAATTCTCACATCGTACCCGTAGAGTCAACATGAATGATGTAACCCAAAGGATCATGGCAGGAAATGTACAAAAAAAATTAAAAGATGTTTAGAGAAGTTGAAATTCTAATTCTTATATTCTTGGGTATCTAAAAAGTATCATCAGGCATTTGCAATATTTTTAAAATCCTGCAAAAAAAAGTGATTAGTTTAACGAAAAGCTCATTATTTCAGGTCGAAACGGCGACTGACAGTAACAGTCGCCGTTTCGTAGTTCTTACACTGAAATTGCATCGTTTTATGAGAAATAATATCACAAATAATGATTATTTTTTTCCACACACTTGTCACATCACTTGTCTGCCAATATGATAGATCCGTTAACGTCGCTTGTCACTTTCTTTTTATTATAAACACAAAATGGGCATCGAGATGAAACGAAAAACTGTTATTTTCATTTCTTAATATTTTAATAATATAAGGAGGGGTTTAAAAATATGGTAAGTATATAAATCTACTCCTGGTAATGTATTCTTCACATTGGAAAATATTTTTAACCCTCTAAATTATTTATTTTTTTCATACAAATTAATGTACGGCGTTCGCCATGATTCTTTGTAATATTTAATTGATTTCAGGAGTGTTCATTTATTGAAACTTTATGCACAATGGTACACCGGCGGACTCAATACCTTAGGGGCCATCCCCACGAGCGACAGAATCGCGACGATTCCGCGCTTCTATCGTCGGGTAATCTCGGTCTTAATAGACGGCGATACGATGACGTTTCGCTCGCACTCGGCCACTCGTCGCATCGCCGCGATAACATCGTCGTGTGTAGACACGTTCCAAGAGAGTGTATAGAAATACGTGGCAGGACGATAATATCCTCATGATTATCTCGCTTGTGGAGACGGCCCCTTAGGCTTCCTCTACCAGTCAACGAAGGGTGTTGAAGAGATAACATGGCAGGTGCATTTTAACAGAACTCAACACTGTTTAACAATTCAAAAGTGCCAATGAGAGTATGTGAGTGGGCGCGCGCGCGTGTGTGTGTGTGTGTAAATGGTTTATTTGAAATAAATGGTTTTTAGTTTGAGTGTGACAGGCGTTATATAATAATATCCTTAATCCCATTTATAACTCCTAAATAGACGTACCTGGAATGCCTTCAGTACCACATCTACAATTCTCTGTGATGTAAGCACATTGCCGCCGACGACAGCGGCGTCCTCTGACGGATGTAGTATAGAACCTTCTGGAATTATCACCTTCACTGGGTTTAGGCAGCCCTGTAAAAATATAAAATTATCCATAGCTAAATAAATAACCCATGTAAATGTTGTACAATCTCATACGCTAAAAGTTCGGATCGTTCGGGATGAAATCACAGTACGCGACCGCTTTAAACCTTAGCGAGTTTTCGCATTTAGAACTCTATTCCTACTGTGATAGTGTTTTATACAACATATAATACTTGGGTTTAATATAGAACAAGATGATCATTCTGAGGAGCACAGTCTCCGACACAGCAAATAATTTTGCCATTAAAGTTCGAGTTTTAAATTGTGCGCATTAAAGTAATTTTTGTAATGACAAGATAAAGAAGGTGAAGGCTTGCTGGTAGCGTGTTGACGGCTAACGGTTAGATTTTGTAAGATAAAGTATTTTGTAAAAAAACTTGATTGAAAAGAGTGTCCGTGGAGTTTCTTGCTCGTTTTTCTCCATAAAGACCTACCTACGTTTTGGAGCGAGCAACTAGCTTCAACCGCTCAAACTCAAACTCAAACTCAAACTCAAAATCATTTATTTCAATTAAACCATTTACAAGTACTTTTGAATTGTCAGAGTCAGTCAGTCAGAAAGTTGAAGCTAGTTGCTCGTTCCAAACAGTAGGTTTCTATGGAGAAGAACGAGCAAGAAACTCCATGAACACTCTTTTAAAATCAGTTAAATTTTACAAATTTAGGTTACATCATTCATGTTGAATCTAAGGGTACAATGTGAGAACAATGTAACACGTCTTGCATGTTAAAAGAGGTCTAGAGAAAAATATAGTTATAATAACAATTCAAACCAAAATTTAAAATAACCGAGGCAGCTAAGAGATGACCAGTCCCAACCGACGGCGTCCGTTCACGAACATGACGCATGGATCGGCACCATTTAGCTCAACCATTTTGAAGGGAACCGAATGATCCAACACATGCGCCACCGGCAGCGAGACATTCAAGTGAGCATGACTCTCCCAACCGCCAGGGCATATTCAAGTCAATGAGAGGTATACCTCGTAAATGGTAGCTTTAAAGAACATAGTGCTCACATGTATGTGCTACGAAAAATTATATAATACTAACACATTGAGTTTATACAATGCATTGATAATATAGATCTACATCTTCAGCAGCTCCAAAAATTGTTACAAATGCTAATCAATTAATCTATGAACCCTTATGGCTGTGGAGCTAGACCAGCATCCAGCCAAGCATTTTTATCAGTGATGTAATCACTCAACTTATAATATGCTCGGTTGCATAGCGTGCGTTTAATACAAGACTTAAATTTTGTCTCATTTAGTTGAACAATGTGGGGAGGTATTTTATTGTAACACTTTAAACAGTACCCCATGAAAGACGAATCTACTTTAGCCAGTCTGAAACCTGGTTGAACTAGTTGGTCCCTATTTCTAGTATTATAATTATGTCTGTCACCTCTTTTATCAAAAAGATGCAGATTTTTTCTAGCGTACATGATGTTTTCATAGATGTATTGACAAGGCACCGTCATTATGTTAATTTCCTTAAACAGTTCCCTTAGAGAATCGCGCATACGCAGATTGTAAATGGCTCTGATGGCTCTTTTCTGCAGAATAAAAATAGAATCGATGTCTGCAGCTCTTCCCCACAATAAAATACCGTAAGACATAATACTATGAAAGTAACTAAAATAGACCAGTCTCGCGGTATCCACATCAGTAAATTGCCGGATCTTTCTGACAGCATATGCTGCCGAACTTAGCCGTCCTGCGAGAGATGTTAAATGAGGACCCCATTGTAGCCTTGAGTCGAGCGTCAATCCCAGAAAAACGGTTTTATCGACGAATTCCAGTTTCTCTTTATTCAATACTATGTCACACTCACTATTTTTGACATTTGGCAAAGCAAATCTGATGCACTTAGTTTTATTTCCATTTAATACTAAATTGTTAGCCGTGAACCACTTTTGTACCTCCAGTAAGGCGTTATTTACGATGTCAAGATTTTGAGCCCGTCTATTTATTTTAAAAATTAATGACGTGTCATCGGCAAATAACACCATTTGTGGTTGGTTTTTGAATAACCGGGGAAGATCATTAATATAAACTAAAAAGAGGAAAGGACCTAAAATTGAGCCTTGTGGAACTCCCATTTGTACTTTTAAACCATGTGAATTCACCCCGTTTATTTGAACTTGCTGCTGTCTATCATTTAAATAAGATTTCACTAAACTAAGCGCAAGTTTACCTAGTCCGTAATGCTCAAGTTTCAGAATGAATGTCTCGTGATTTACGCAATCAAATGCCTTGGAGAGGTCACAAAAGATTCCTATGGCATCCTGTGCCTCTTCCCACGCAGTAAATATGTGTTTTAATAAAGTGACACCGGCGTCAGTCGTACAACGCCCTCACCACGCTGGTAGCGTGTTGATGGCTAACGGTTAGATTTTGTAAGATGAAGTATTTTGTAAAAAAAAAAACTTTATTTAAAAGAGTGTCCGTGGAGTTTCTTTCTTGTTCTTCTCCATAGAGACCTACCTACGTTTTAGAATGAGCAACTAAGCTTCAACTTTCTAACTAACTGACCGACTCCTTGACAGTTCATAAGTGCCTGTAAATGGTTTAATTGAAATAAATGCTTTGACTTTTGACTTTACCTGATTCAAAGGCACATCATGTCCCACCATGCAGCGCAGACAGTATATGAGTGCTGACAGCGTGATGGCTCGCGGAGCGTTCAGGTTGCCCCATACTTCAACACCGGTGCCGCTGTAATACAAAATATTATTTTTAATATACAGGGTGTAACTTAATCGACCATTATGAATTGAGCAGATTACGAACTTTTAGCAAAATGACAATGGGATCGTGTTGGAATGACGAAATTAACTGAAAACCGGAAATCAATTTTAATATGGGACTAATCCTAGAAACAACAACAACTGATTTATCCGTTTATGTTCACATAGCACAACAAAATGAATAGACTAGCTGAATTTCGGTTTCATGGTTTCAACACAAAAAAAAATGAAAAAATACACTGTAGTTACCAACAACTTAGAAGAGATTGCATTGTTACTATAGTGATTGAAAATTAACAAAGCAGTAAAAATTGAACAGAGAAGAAATAATTTACAAAAATAATTCAATTAATAAAGTAACAAGAGTCTTAGTTTGAGCCTCAAAATGAAGAAACAAAACCTTGTTACAGAGTTGATCTTATTGTAAAAATTGTTCATAACTAAACTTTGTAAATAAAAAATATATATATTTGTAACTCAATAATGTCTAAACGGCTGAACGTTTTGGGATATAATTTGGTACACTGGTACATCTGATTTTGAATATACATGGGATATTTAATTTGTGCCTCGACTTTGCGTCTATGTGTACTCATAGTATAAAGCAGTTAATAAGTACTTAAGTACTTGGATATTACAAAACTGTATCCACGAGAACACTGCTCACAAACTGTGAAGATATGTATATTTTCTGTCTATCTTTTCATGAATAAATAAATAAATAAAAAATTAATACTTTTTACCTTGGGAAGCGAGTAGAACAACGTGTAATATCTAGCTTAAAATAATACTTACGTAAAATCACAGATGGCGCTGCCCTCCTTCTCATCTAAGGTAACAGTGAGACATATAGGTGTCCCATTGTCCATGTACTCTGTAGCTTTTAGTACGGAAGAACCTGTTTTAGCTAAAGCGTTTCGTGCTATTTCCTGTAGAAAATAAAAAGCATTTATATTGGCTGAATTCAGTAGTGGCACAATTAAAACAGTTAGGAATCTTACTGGTTACTGCCAAACTTTTCCGCTAAAGGCGCCACCAAACTATAACGTAAGCAAAGTGACACTGACATGATAGAACTTTTTGTCTGTGCAACAAAATTATATTTTTAAACTTCCGGAGCAGTTTCTTTTAATTACGGAATAGTTAAACGTCCGTTATTATCATTTATTTTTGATAATATATTCCAGCAAAACACTCGTAAAGCAACTTCTAAAAAATATGAATTTTACTAGCTTTTGCCCGCGACTTCGTCCGCGTATATGTCGGTTATCGCGGACGCAGACGAAGTCGAAGTCGAATAAAAAGTAGCCTATGTCCTTTGTTGGGGTTCACACTTACCCTGTACCAAATTTCACACAAATCGGTTCAGTAGTTTAGGCGTGAAGAAAAGACAGACAGACAGACAGACAGAGTTACTTTCGCATTTATAATATTAGTTAGGATTAGTTAGGATTAGTGTTTACGTTATAGTTCGGTGACGCCCTCTGAGATTAGCTTTGCGTAAGCAACCCTATGTGAAAAATCCAAGCTCTCAAATAGCTGTTTGATACATGCTAAAGACAAAACCATAGGAAACATTGGTTTTATTCAACATTAAAAATACAGACAGTAGTGACAAATGTGACAAATATACAGTATGACAATATAACATAAAATCTTCTAAAATAGCAAGGAGTTCATATCATTCACCCCCCCTTAAGAAGAAACGTAGTCCTGGAGGTAGCCTGGAGGTCTACGTTCGCGTGTAGAGTGGCGCACTTGAGAGCCACTCGCTTCTAGGTTATCAGGCGGGTCTGTACCCGTAATAGGCTGCTCAGGCTCCTCTTCATCCGACGAATCATCGTTTAAGGTACTTGGCAGTGGTGCTAGAGACCTGTTAGAAACCGTCGTTTCTCGACCATCTGGTAAACGAATAAAGGAGTATTCAGGATTGCTCTGTAGTAGTTGAACTTCTTCTACAGCTGGATCATATTTAGAGGCCCTTACGTTTTTCTTCATATAAACAGGTCCAGGCGAATGAAGCCATGATGGTAAAGATTGGCCATTTATAGAGCGGCGAGGATGGTTGAACATACGCTCATGCGGGGTCGCATTGGTTCCTGTACACAAAAGAGATCTAATGGAGTGTAGCGCCGGTAGTATGGCTTTCTCCCAGTTTGCGATAGCCTCGTTATTGGATCTGAGATGTAATTGGATTGTGCGCCATAGTGTACCATTTAAGCGCTCTACCAAGCCATTTCCTCGAGGATTATAGGGCGTTGTGCGACTACAAGATGTACCTAGTGAGGTTAAGAATTGTCTTAATTCGTCAGATAAGAATGAGGTCCCTCTGTCCGAATGAATGTAAGCTGGAGTGCCGAACGTGGAGAATAGGTCTTTCAGACATCTAATTACTGGATCTAATCTAATTTTCGGAGGTCATATCTTTACAGGCATAAGCAAAAGGGAACCTGCTATACTCATCGATAATCGTAAGGATGTATCGGTTTTGAGTGTTAGAAGGAATTGGCCCCTTGAAGTCTAAGTACAATCTTTCGAACGGTGCAGTTGCTTTTATAAGGTGTCCTTGATGACCAACATAACGTGGTTTAATTTCGGCACAGATCGGGCATGCTGCCGTAATTTTCTTTACTTCTTCAATTGAGTATGGCAAATTTTTCGATCTGACCCAGTGAACCATACGAGTGATACCTGGGTGACAGAGAGAACGATGGAGCTCGACGAGTCTGGAGTGAGAGGTCGCAATGTCTATGTGCATACATACTCGCGAGAGTGCGTCAGCGACTAAGTTTTGTTTACCAGGTCGATAAACAATATCGTATCTAAAACATGACAATTCTAGGCGCCATCTTTCTATTTTTTCATTTTTAATTTTATTTGAATGTGTTTGGTTAAACATAAACGCAACTGACTGTTGGTCAGTAATTAGTAGAAAGTGTCTTCCGATTAGGAAATGTCTCCATTTGCGTAAAGCTTCGACAATTGCACTTGCCTCCTTTTCAATTGTGGGTTGTCACTTTTCAGAATCGTTAAGAGATCGCGAAAAGAACGCTACAGGACGTCCTTTCTGTGACAATGTCGCTGCTATTGCGAAGTCGGAAGCGTCGGTTTCAACGGAAAATGTCTCGTTATCGTCTATTCCAGCCAAGGTAGCCTCGCAAATATCAGTTTTAAGATTATTGAATGAATTGATAGCGTCTTCAGTTAACGGTAGAGTACCTTCAATCAGTGGTCTTATTTTAGAAGAAAAGTTGTAGATCCACTTTGAGTAGTGCGCAAATAGTCCAAGTGATCTTTTCAAAGTAGCAGTGTCGTTTGGGATTGGAAGATTCATTAGTGGTTCCAAACGAGATTTGTCAGGTTTAATGATGTTACGATGAATGGTGTAACCAAGAAGATTGATCGAGTCTGTTTCAAAAGTGCATTTGTTAGTATTCAAAGTGAGTTTGTATCTCTTAGCGGCTTCCATGAATTTTTGAAGGTTTCTATCGTGATCTTCCTTATCTTTTCCACAAACGGTTACGTCATCAAGATATGCATATGTGCCTTTTAGATTTTCAGAATCAATAATATATTGCAGAGTTCGCTGAAACGCCGCTACACCATTCGTGACCCCAAACGGTATTCGAGTGAATTGATAGAGGTTACCGCATGCTTCAAAGGCAGTGTATCTTTTTTCTCTAGAGAGAAGGGGCACTTGATGATAGGCGCTTTTGAGGTCAATTTCGCTAAAGACGTTATATTTAGCTACTTGCGTTATGATGGAGTCAATACTCGGGAGAGGATATGCGTCTAGCTCTGTGAATCTGTTTATTGTTTGTGAATAATCGATTACAAGGCGCTTCCGATGATGGCCCCCTCCGGCAACAAGTACTTGAGCTCGCCAAGGTGAAACACTGGGTTCAATGACTTTATCTTTCAGTAAATCTTTAATCTCGTTAGATATGAATTCTTGGTCTTCTTGAGAATGCCTTCTCGAGCGGATAGCTATAGGCCTGATATTTGGCGCAAGGTTAGTAAAAACTGATGCTGCCGGGACAGATGCCTCCATTACATTGCAAATTTTCAAGGGTTGTTTATCTCCCCCGAACTGGAGTTCCACCGACGAGTGTGTTTTCAGTATATCATGCCCGATAATTATGTCAGCACACAGATTAGCAATAATGAGTAGAGGTCGACGTTGATATTTGTGCTCACCAATTTGAATGTTAGCGAAACATAGCCCCTCTACGTATGAAATGTTGCTTAGAGATGCTAGAGTTATAGCTTGTTTGCAGGGCTTGCGTCTTAGTCTCATAGTTTGAGCAAGATTCTTGTCGATAAAGCTGAGAGAGCTTCCGGTATCGAGTAGAGCATCCACACGTAAGTTGTTTAAAGTGATATTGATAGTCGCTTTTTGCAGGCTTGTTGGAGCAGCAGCAGATATAGTTGATAGATGAGAGCCAAGGACTTTAGATTGAGAGTTATCGTCGTTCGTACTAATAGCGTTTGCAGTGCGTTGGCTTTGTACGATGCTACGACATACGTTAGCGAAATGTCCTTTTTTGGAGCAAAGCTGACAATCAGCATTTCTAGCAGGACATTTGAGTCTTTGATGGATATTACCGCCGCAGAAAAAGCATCGACGGCTATTTAGTATAGGGCGGCTATGTTGAAAATTGTTTCGAGTGTTGGAGGCTGCTAGATTTTGCCGCATTGACGTTTCTTGAGTTTCAGTGACTGCATTGACAGGAGCAAATGATATAGAAGGACAAGGCGCTGTTAATAGTTGAGAGGTATTTTCAGCAGTTTCTAAAGCTATAGTCAAGTCCAAGGTTTCTTCGAGAGTCATAGTGGATTTCTCTAAGTCTTTCTTTAATTTTTTTTGACGATATTCCGGCAATAAAAACATCGCGCACAGTTTCATTTTGGTGTTCATTGGCAGTAACATCCTTAAAGAGGCAGTCACGAGCGATTATAATAAGATCTCTCGAGTAGGGGAGGCCGGGGTTCGACGTTCCGATTTTGGAGTAGGACTCAATATGGATTTAATAGAAAGATTTATAATCTATGATTCCTATATAAATAGATACAAATTTTATCCTAGTTTCAAATTGTATGGTCAAATTCATTAAAATAATAATATATTTTGGCTCAGGACCATTTTTCTGTAGCAAGTCGACAAGGAACAACTCGCCCCACAAAGGGGCTGGTTGTTCCTCAGTTGAGGTAAGTTGTTCCGCTGTCAACTCTAATCATTAATAAGGTAATATTAGTTGGAAAGGTATGTATAAAATAAATAAGGCGCATTTACTGAATATTTATGAAAGTTTCATTTATAATATGAATACAGTAATAGTACAAAATCTTAATGTTTTTGACATATTTTCAACAAACAGACTCTAATGAAAAAAAAAACAATAGTCACAACCATTCTTACTAATGTAATGCGACCTATTAATGTTAGGGCTTAAGACTAATAAACATCTATATTATTAATCAACTTTGACAACGTTTCTTAGTCAAAAAAACCAAATTTTACTTAAAACAAAAATCAACTAATTTTAACATTTCCAACTATACTTTCTTCATTCAGTCTCATAGGATTCACTTTACTGAGATCGATAATTATAATTAATAGTTTACTTAAGTAATAGTTTTATTTCAGTCTCGCAGACTTAAAAAATAATTATAAAGCGGATTCGTCGTCAGAATTACAATTTGGACAAACAAAGAAATGAATATCTTTAGTTTTCAGGCATTTTGAATGAACCTAACTCTTACACTTGACGAAATACATTTTAATAAATAATCCGCCAATGTCTTCTCATGCACGTGTAGCATGACCACGCTATGTCTACGGAAGAATAGACATACTGACAGCAAGAATAGACAAACTGTATTGACTTGTCTATTCTTGCTGTCAGTATGTCGTGGTTGAACACCTGTCTAGAACAGTAACCCACAGTTGGTGTTATACCGGCCTTCAACTTTTTGACGTAGCGAAATAATGTCATTTGACATATCTCTAGTTCCCGAGCTACCGTCTGAAGCTTACGACCGTCTTTAATAACAGCATCAGCTACCCGCTGCAAAAGGTCAGTCGAAATCTTGCCCCGTTCGGTTTTCCGTTTATAGTTTCTCATCCTAAAACAAAGTATTAACTTTATTATTTACGTGTTTCTTTACGGGGCACGTTGTTCCGCGGAACAACTAGCCCCATATCAAAGGAACTATGAACCCCAAATCCCATTTTCAAAGTAACCTCCAATTATAAAAGAATAGGTTATAAAAAGCCTACAATGATATCAAAAAGATATGCACTATAGTTTGCCCCACTGATAATAGCAAGTCACTCACAAATAGCTAGAAAATTGATTGATATAGACCAAAAAGTTAAAGGATGAAAATATTTACTTACGTGATGTTTATGTGCCACTAATCGATTACCTCTCTCACACGCCGACGCAGCGTCACTAAAATGGCTGATGCAATAGCACAACCGTATGACGTTTCGCGACGCACTTTACACCAATTGTTATCTCTTTTCTTCGCGGAACTATTCGGATCGGAACAACCTACCCCCGGCACTTTGAACCCCGGCCTCCCCTACTCCGCCAACGATTCGCCAGACTGTTGTTTTCTGGTATTCAGGCGGTGGCGGGTCAGAATAATATTTCGCCTCTTTTCGTAGGCATTGTTGAGAGTAGTAATTGCACCATCGTACGTAGTGCAGGCGCGGATATAGTTAAATATCGATGACGATATATGGTTGACAAGAAATTTATACTTAAGGTGATCATCTGCCGAGGAAGCTTCTAGCGCGATAAAGTTCTCGAACGAATACTTCCAGTGAGCCCACTTCAAGTCCGAGCCAGCCATGGAAGGTTCTACGTCAAAACGTTCGGGCCGTAGGTACCGCGACATCGATGAAGATTTTTCTTTTTCGTTAGTAGGCATATTAGACACGGAGAAACACAAAATTAATGTTGAATAAATTGATACATGCTAAAGACAAAACCATAGGAAACATTGGTTTTATTCAACATTAAAAATACAGACAGTAGTGACAAATGTGACAAATATACAGTATGACAATATAACATAAAATCTTCTAAAATAGCAAGGAGTTCATATCACTGTTACTGACTGCACTTTAGGAATATAATATACTCTATAAAGTGTAAAGCATAAAGTATATTTCTCGAATTATTAAATTTTGTCTTGTGACACTACGGAATAGGGTATAGGGATGTTGACACATGTCACAAATTCATGTAAAATTCTGTTTTACATATTATAGACAGTTTTTAAATACCTTAAATAACATTTTAAGAGCCTAATTATTCGTCATAAATTAAATAAAATTAATTTAAATTGTGTTATTTATTATCCATTATCACGTGACTTCAAACACCAATCAGAGCCCGATTACGTCACTAACCAGCAAACAAGCTGACATATCTGTCATAACCAAGGTAAAAGTATCACCGGTGAACTATTTCTCTCAATAATTTGTTCCAACAACGATAATACTTTACGATTTTTATCACAATGGAGACTGGATTCATCAAAGGAAGTAGTTGTAACTTGCCGAAGATTGATTCTTTTATGGTGGCAAGTTTCTTCGCTACAAACAAGGACTTTTGTGCAGCGGAGCTCAGAAACGTAAAAATGTCTTTGTAAGTACCTTTAATATACACTGATATACTTTATTACAAATGAAAAAGTTATCTTATTTATTTTACATACTATTTTGTCATAATTAGAACTACTAATCTTCTAATCAACGCAATAAAAAGTTAGGTTATGTACAAAGTTTTTGTAGTATTTTTACGCTATTTTGTCTATTCCAGATCTTCGAGAGAATCTTATGGCGATGATGCCGTGGGATACGTTCAGTTGAAAAGAGAATCTAATATTTGTACGGTGAAGTGTCGCGTGTGCCCTGAACACAAAGTTCGTGCTAAACCATACACAGTTACTATCATTGTGGATGAAAAAAATTGTGTCGTTATCAGTTCACAATGCCATGATTGTGCTGCGTCAGCGGGTGGGTGCAAGCATGCAGTGGCTTTTTTAATGTGGCTGCATCGAAGAAGTGAAGAGCCGTCTTGTACTCAGATAGAATGCTACTGGAAAAAATCTAAACTATCCAAGGTGGGAACAACATTGAAATTTATAACAGCTTCAGAATTAGTTAAGGGACATGCTTCAACTTCTTCAGATGCCAGTGTTTTTGACAAATTTGTAGAACAGGCTACAGAGAAAGGTGTGAGAAACTGCGAATTATTAAGGTATGTGCAAAACACCGTTAATGAGCTAGAAGGGCTCTCTATGTATCAGTTAGCGCAGAACTATAGAGAACAATGTAGTGAAGAGTTCATCAAACAGATATCTGGGTTATTTACTACAGAGTCATTAAAAAGGGTTGAAGAAAACACAAGAGACCAGACCAACAGCAACTTGTGGCATGAGTTAAGGTTTGGCAGAATAACGGCTTCCAAAGCCTATGAAGTAAAAAAATGTAATACAAGTGATGGTGCCTTAGTATCTTTGATTATGGGTGGCAACATTCCTGATACTCCAGCAATGAAACGTGGCAGGGTTTTGGAATGTAAAATACTTCAAACAGTACAAAAAGCGCTACAAAAACGTATACTTAAATGTGGTCTTTTTATTAGCAAAGACTTTCCCATGATTGCGGGCTCACCAGATGGAATAGGTGACCAGTTTCTCATAGAAATAAAATGCCCCTTTAATGAAAACACTTTAAAAAATTATATACTGAATGGGAAACCCTCAAACAAGTGCTATGACCAGATGCAAGTCCAAATGTATGTTTGTGGGTATAAAAAGTGCTACTTTTGTGTTGCAGATGTTAACTATCAAAATAATAATAAAGTTAATATTATTTTAGTGGAGTTTGATGAACAATATGTTAATTCTTTATTACAATCCTTATTATTATTTTGGAATAGAAATATCTACCCATTATTGTCTAAAATGACAGAAACATAGTGCATAATATAATATAGTAAATAAAAACTGATTAAGTATTTGTATTTTAGTCTTTTATTTCCAGTTTCACATTTTTTATTAGTTACATAAACCCTTTAAATATCCAGAAACAAAATATTAGTTGTTTGTCATTCTTTAATTATTGTGTCTCCTAATTAACAGTTGAGCTCATAATCACTTATTAATTAATGAGTTTTGTAAATTTGTTAGGCCACAAGCAATAACTATAACATCATCAAGTTTCCCTAAAAGATAATTGTTTATGCAAGCATGGGGCTTCAAAAAAGAAAATTCCCTGATGCGTCTAATTACTCTCTCTATATGAATTCGTAGACTAGCAATTTTTTTTGTCTCTTTAACTTCCTCTTTAGATAATTTATTACCTGAAACTATGCTGGGTGGCCTTGTTAGCTTACACCCAACCCCAAGTAATAGTGGTTCAATATGTTTAAAGCCTCTGTCAGCCATTACATGTGACCCACTAGGTAAACGGTTAAGAAAATCACAATGTTCTACCAGGCACACATCACTAATTCTCCCTCCATAACCTTGTGAAATATAATTCACCAGTCCATTTGGTGTACTAGAAATAAGATATTTCATAGTGTTGGCCTTTTTATATTCTGACCAAGTAAGAGATTGATTTAAGGCTTTACTAGGCTTTTGAATTTCAATTTCCAAACAATCTATTATGCAAGTTACATTATAATATTTTTTTCTAAACGCTATGGGCAAACATCTTTTTATAGAATTCTTGTCTAAATTTACAATAAAAGGCCTCATAACTTCAGCAATTTTAGGTATATTTTCTGTAAATATTTTACTTGCATACGATGTACTTATTTCAAACTCATCAGAAAGTTCAGAAAACTTGCTGTACAAACGAATTTTCTTCAAACACAACAATATTTGATTTTCAGGAATACCAGTATGCTCGTGTATAATTTTGATTAAAATATAACAATCCTTTGGTACACCAATATAAAACTGTGGTCTTTTTTTTATTTTATCTACAGTATGTTCTACCATACATTTTAAAGTAACTTCTTTTTTCAACTCTGGTTCATTAAAACTACTTGTGTCAGAAGAAGTTTTCGACATGAGTGCTACAGATGGAGTGTATAATGATATATCACTGTCAGATTTGTCATCAATATTTAAGTTACATGTTGCACTTGAGCGAAATGGTTGTGGTTTTAAAAATGGTTTCAATTCCGAAATTTTGAATGGTGAAGTAGATACAGATGTGCAAGATAACTTTATTGGAGAGGTTTGCTTCGTACGTGATTTGATTTCAGTCTGAGTAGTTTTACTTCGATGTTTGGCTGTAATGTATATCTGGACTGATTTATCAATTTTTGTTATATTTTGTTGTTCTTCATGGACTTGATCTGAAAAAAAGATTTTAACTTAGAACTTTTTATTTAGTTCTTGCTTATAGGTCATACATAATACATAACCTAACCCTTGGTATTGAAACACTGGATCCAATTGACATAGAAAGAACAGAAACATAAACTATCCATTACATCAATCTCAAGGTTTTAAACTACATACATATGTACCAAATATGATGAAAATTGATTCAAGGGGTTAACAACGATATGGTGATAGACAAGGGTTCTTACTATTACATTTATATTATTTTTATGAATGTCAACGAGTACCAACCTTCATCTTGGCTTGGAACTTCAATATTTAAATTTACACTTTGTTGAAATGCAGCTGCTCTTAGCTCCTCTTCACATTCATTTATCAATGTAAGTCTTTGCCTTTTTGCAGCGGCAGGTCGACAGACATTAGTAGAAGTACTGGCTCTTGTTGGTTGGCAAGCAAACTTTGTAGGTAAACAACCAGGTCTCATCCTTATTCGAGATACTACACCCATTGTAGTATATTCTACATAATTTTCCATGTCATTTTGAAGCTGAAATTTGATTTATATTAGTTATTATAGCAACAAACAAATAACTACATATTAAATATTTGACATACCTCTAATTAACCAAAAATAAAACTAAGTTAAACGATTTTATATATTTTGTATTTGTAGTTTATTAGAACTTACATCAAAGTGATCTTCACAAAAATAACTGGTACTTGTTGGTGTCAATGATCCTGGATCTCTTCTAGCAAGTGTTAACCACTTTCTCCTTATTTGTGCACTTTTTGGAACGTGTATGAAAAGTTTTTGTGGCGTACTGATTGACGTACTTTTGCACATCGGCACTGCACAACATTTGTAAAACGACGTATTCATTCGCTTTAAAATAAACTTATTAGTAAGAACTCAGTCAAGCACAGTAGACTTTGACAGGACGCGAGATTTGTTTATCGGTTTGTGACGTAAATCATAGTCACGTGACAGTTTGGAGCGTTTTAGCGGGAATTTTAAAAACTATTTTTATTTACTCGTATTTTTATTGAAATTTATATTATTTTTTCATAAAATTATTTTTTTCGTGTTTATTTAAGGTATATCTTTGAAATAAAAGCGATTCCAAAAAATAGTCAACATCCCTGGTGCTTGAAACTACCTTTTGGAATCGGCAACTAGACTAAATTTTCCACATTAATAACGTTTTGGAGGTATGAAGGCGGGACAGAGTGGAAAGTTCTGTATGGGTGTTGCGTCTGCTGGGGTACTGCCGACAGTTGTAGTCGGGGTTTTGTATACATGCAAATTTTGCGGAGAACTCTGCTTGCGCGATCTAGGAAACGTCGGTTGTAGTACGTGTACGGAAGACGTCCACTGTTGAACGAAGGCCTCCCCCATAAGCGAGGGGGGTTTGCCATAATCCCCACGCTTGGCAGGCGTCTTGAGGATCGCAGTGTAGTTGTTCAGTACGCGGAAGCCGCTGCTGCCCGACTTCCTGATTTTCCCTTGGTCGCCTTCCACGACACCCTCGGGATGAAATGGGGGGGGGGGATGCTATTCTAGCCCGGACACCCCACGGATTTTGATTTTATAGGTTTAGTTTTTTTCTTTTGTACGGTACCCTAAATTGATTGGTGTTACCTTCAACATGTCTCTAACAGCTAACTCAGCGTTATTCTGTATGTGCGTCATATATGCCTGCGTCACTTCAAGACCGTATTCACCGATCAGATCGCCGACCAGCTGAATACCCTGAAAAAATTAGATATTTTATTTATTTGTTTGCCTTAAAAACGTCCATTACAGGTCTCGTTACATAGGGTCAAAGCAGACACGCTACTTTTAGCATCGGTGATCTACGATTTTGCGACTGTATCGATGCTGCATTGCGATTTGGCGACTCTGCGTTCCATCTCAGTATTAAAATCGCGCGTTTTAGAGATTCTATCGATGCTGCATTGTGATTTCGCGACTTCCTGCGTTCGGACGCGGTATCGGAATCGCGCGTTTTAGCGACTACTCTGATGCTGGGTCAGGTCGGCTGTAGTGTTGTCGATCGATAGTCGACTATAGATAAAACAAGCAGCAGTGCAGATTCATTAGAATCCACGGTAAGGGTGTAGCTTTGTCAAAATCTAGTGCAATACTGAGTAAGCACCTGACTTCGAGTCGCGACCGGCATACGAATTATTCGTGGAATGTAGCGTTCTGCTGTTATGGCAAGCCTCTGAAAAGCGACTCAATCGCCGCATTTGGCGTTTTTAAGGGGTCGTCTCCACGAGCGAGAAAATCGCGGCGTTATTATCGTCGTGCCACGTATTTCTTATACACTCTTACGACGTGTCTACACACGGCGATGTTATCGCGGCGATGCGACAGGTGACCGAGTGCGAGCGAAACGTCATCGTATCGCCGTCTATTAAGACCGAGATAACCCGATGATAGAAGCGCGGAATAGTCGCGATTCTCTCGCTCGTGGAGACTACGGCCCTTTAGTGTGCGGTGTGGAAAGTTTGGTCGCTGCATTTAGATTTTAAAAAGCGGCTTGCCGATCATTGATGCTAAAAGTAGCTATTCTGTGTTGGTCCTTAATGCGTTAGGTTAGTATCACGGGACTGTAGCAGATAGCTGATGTTATGATACATAGGACTGTTATTAGTGAAACATACACGCGGCCAAAATAAAATAAAACTGAATTATTGAAGCAGCTTTGAAGGTATTACTTTATAACATACTCTTTGATTAGCGGCGACCTGTGCTTTCAAATCTGACAAGTTATCAGCTAAGTTTCTTGTGCCGGAACATCCTGGTACATTGCCGGGTTTCATCAATTCTGTAAATAATAAAATGTTTCTGTCAATTTAACAGTAAAGCTTGTCTTTTGTTTCTTATATATTTCTATTATACATCATCTTTCCGTTCTGATTCCAATTTATTGTGGGTTGGTGAAGTATGTCTTTTTAGGTTTCTGTACCCAAAGGGTGTCAAACATCTTAACCCTATTTATTAATAAGACTCCGCTGTCAAACCGTCTGTTCGTTCCTCTGACACAAGGCTGTACCTTTTTAACCATAATAGTTCGATACCTGAAATTCACACATTCACAGAGTGTGCATTACCTACTATGACTGCTATACTATAACTATAAATAAATTAAACAAAGTCGCAGAGATGTGGTACAATTAGGGATCATTAGGATCATTTACCTGGAGAAAGTTTGTGATTTGATCTAATCTCTAGTGTATTAGTGAAATGATGAAATAAACAAGTTTGGACTTGGATAGCTCTATCATATTTGGTTAAATTACTAGTTTTCTTCAGGGATATGACCCAACAGAGTTGTTGTTGTATCATCTGCCGTTATTTGACCAAATTCCTTAGAAATTTGATCAATTTAAATCTTTACTTCCACCATTCCCGTTTTTTTACTTAAACTGATTATGATATGATAGTGTTCCATATTGTATGGAGTTTCATGCCCATTCTTCTCCATTCGAAAGTACTTTTTGCCAAACGCAATTAAATTCATTTTTTCTTATATGACGTTCAAAAGTGCCAGGTTCGATTCCCGCCCAGGGTAAATATTTGTGTGATGAGCACTTGTGTTTGCCTTGTGTCTGGGTGTTGTTTATCTATATATGTATGTATTTAAATGTATTTGTGTATGTATATCAGCTGTCTGACACCCAAATTACAGGGTCTCCCTAGTTTATGGTCAGATGGCCGTGTGTGAAATGTCCCCACATATTATATTATTTATTTATTTAATTGAAATAAATTATTTGACTTTTAACTTTGTACGGTGGTAACGAACCTTCGTGTGAGTCCGACTCGCAGTTGGACGACTTTTTCACAAAACAACAGTTCACTTCCACATACCTTCAGTAATAAGCTCCTCATTGAACACCCCGTCTTCGACCAGCACCGTGGACTTGAAGGCAGCTCCTTCCTGGGCCAAGCTCACGGAGTGTGGTGGCATAGAGCCCGGCGTTAGACCGCCGATGTCCGCGTGATGCCCGCGGGACGCTACGTAGAACACTGGACGCGGTTGGGACCTGGAGGAAGTACATAGTGTTGAAGTTTTCTTGGAAACTTCTTGCTTGATGAAGATAATTATTAATTAATCAGAATATTCATCATCATGTCAACCTTAAGACGCCCACTGCTGGGCACAGGTCTCCCCCGAGGGGGGGTTTAGCCGTAATCGCCATGCTTGGCCGATGCATGTTGGCGATCGCAGTAGATGTTGTGGTACTCAGAAGGACGCTGCTGCTCATGTTTGGTTAATATCCTTCTGTCGCCTTCTGCGACACCCACGGGTAGCAATGGGGTGGTGCTATTCGCGGCCGGCACCACACGGCTGTCAGAATATTGTATATATTTAAATCGGGTTTTAAATTTTAAAAAATGATCTCAATCACCATATGTGGCGTGCAAAGCGCCAGGGTAGCCAGAGAAATTCAAACATTTTGAGTTTTTTTTGCAATTTGCAGTTCAGTGTCAGGTTGTAATAATTGTAATAAGAAAATTATTCGCGACAGTAACAGCTCGTAAAATGTACATAATTAATGAAAATATGACTTTTACAAGCTTTTCTAACTTAGCTTTACGTGCTTTCCAAGCACGAATAGGTTTCGGTATGAAATGGATGGTCCATCCAAAGATCGACCCCAGCAAGCGTGGCTTACCCTTGTCCGGTCGATCCGTATGGGTTTAACTCAGCCACGAGTCCCTCAGCGTTATCTATACACTTATAGTAAAGATATAGTCAATTTGTAAAAAAAAGTGCACTTACTCCCAGAACACAGGAGTGATGACAGTGAAGTCTGGTAGATGTGAGCCCCCTGCCTTCGGGTGATTAGCGAGCAGTATCTGATTGGATTGAATCGAGCCGCCGCGAATTTTCATCTAAGGAAAAATAAAATATTGTGTTCCGTTCATAATAAGATGCAGATTAGGATAATTAAAGATTTTGCTAACATACTGCCATGTAGCAGTCAACATGGCAGTGCAACATAGAACAACATGATAGAACCATCAATCAATTGACATACTAATTGAGTTGTCAAAACGCAATTCGTCCATAGATTTAATACGGCAATTTGTACTTATGACGTCACTTCTTAGTGAACTTAATTGACTAACTACTTATTGATTCTAAAGCAATTAAAAAAACAAATTTTACAGTCAATTGAAAACTAAGTAGGTTTTCAGAGCTAAAATAAAGTGTTTGTTAGGGAAGTCGTCTCTTCATCAATATCTATATGTCACAAACATCCATAGATCCTCACAAACTTTTTCTTTTAATATTGTAATAGTATAATAAGTAGGATATTAAGATTATGTTTCATTATAGATGTAATTTACCTGAAATAAATTGTTTTATTAAACACCCAGCACACACCCCATAAAACATCTAGCCTACTTTTTTTCGCGTGGTCAGAAGGATATAGTACACAAGCCTTTATCTCGCAGAGGGACAGTATATGGACAAAAACTTTTTTACAAAAAGACAACCGCCTTTAAAAATTAAAAAATAACTTTCAATTCGCAAGTTGTTTGGTTTTGCTCGGTGTCTTTGGTTTTGCTTGTTGTTTTGTATTGCCACCGACTTGCGAATTGAAAGTTATTTTTTTCTTTTTGAAGGCGGTTGTCTTTTTTGTATTTTTTTTTTCATTTTATTGCGTATCATACAAATTAATTACGAAACGGTGACAGCAAAAAAAAATCAGTCATACCTTGATTTTCTACCCTTAGGAGTGGAATATTTTCTTGAAATTTTTATGGACCAAAATTGATATACATATATACACTATCAATTAAAAAAATAATCATCGATCGTCGCGTGATCGAACAAAAAAAAATGTTCATCATCATCATCATCATCATTTCAGCCGAAATACGTCCACTGCTGGACATAGGCCTCCCCCAAGAAATGGGGGGTTTTGCCATAATCGCCACGCTTGGCAGGCGGGATGGCGATCGCAGTATGTTTGTTACAAAGGCACAGAGAACGCTGCTGCACATTCTCTGGTGAATCCCTTAGTCGCCTCTTACGACACCCATGGAAAAAAATGTTCATAAAATGAAAACTACTTGGCCAAACTATATTATGTTAATTTTTTATGCAGCATCAACCTAAAGAAGAATCACGTAAATCGGATCATAAATCTCACCGTAAGGGTTCTGAATTCGATTGTTTTTTTTTTAAGTATGTACACCTAACATACTTTAAAAAAAAACAATCGAATTCAGAACCTGCTCCTTATTGAAGTCGGTAAAAAGAAAATGAGGAATTAATGCCACTTTACCTGGTACTGCACAGTTTCTTGCATGGCTCCCAAATGTACGGGTATATGAGGAGCATTGGACACCAGACCACCGTCTGCACCGAACAATGCGCACGAAAAGTCTAAACGCTCCTTAATGTTGACAGATATCGAAGTGCGTTGTAGCACCCTGTAGACGAGAATGAGAAAGTTCGGGTAACCCTGTATAAGCTAAGGCTATACAAGTGAAAACTGTTGCGAACCAGTTGTTGCTTGCTCTGCTTCGCCAGCGGTGAGCACAGAAACATTTGCAACAAATCAATATGTTTCAGAAACACCTAGATTTATTGGAGAAATACTCAAACGCTACTTATTTTTAAGATGCCGTTAAGGGGCTTACAAGAGCCAACTAGCGCCACCCATTATTTTATTTCTCTAACTCCTACATCAGATCAAAATTTAAAAAATCTAAAACAGTACTTAACTAGTAAATTACCTAAAGTATTTCTCGAGTGACTTTCCATTGTTTTGTAGGTATTTCATAAAAATAATGTTTCATAAAAAAATCATAAAAAAGTTTTGCGTTGTAATGCAACACTTTAAATATTCTTTTGTGTCGTTCTAAGAGCAAAATAATAGAACTTAAATGCTCTTTAATCTCATAGAACCTATTATATCTCTCTACTAATAAACTCTAAACGTTCGGGAGTTGACGTTAGAATCCTTCGTTTTGCTCGTGATTCAATACGGCGCCCGATACATAAGACACTACTTTATCCCCTTGGTGCATAATCTACTATTGTTATTTCCTCACCTGCCCATCTGCTCAGCAATAGACATGAACCGATGGCTGAATATGCTGAGCTGTATGGAGTCTAGCTCAGTGGTGATCCTCTTCGGTTTGCCGGTACCTATCACGATTCTGATGTCCCCTAACTCTGTTATCTCGGCGCGGCAGTCTGCAAAGAAGAGTAGGTTATTAAAATCATTGATTAATAGATAATATAAATAAAAAAACCTTGTATTTCCTATTAATTTTAAACTTTTATGATTTGTTTGTTTGTTGAAAAAAAAATAGTTTTAACTAGGTACCCATGTAAACATTTTTTTTAATTTATTTTTTTATAGAACCCCCCTCAAAATGAAGGCCTCTTCTAGAGATTGCAATTTTTTTGATGAATATCATTGATTGCCGGGCTAAAAATGTTGAACGTTCAACATGCCAAGCGTGGGGCATGGAGCATGGCGCGTGTCGTGTGTCTAACGTATGGTCCTACAGTGCTATTCTGTAACGATCTCCCTCGGTGAACACCTAGGCGAAGTGAGCTGTCATCCGTCCGTCTGCTTTGTCAATCACTAGCTTCAGGACGGATGACAGCTCACTTCACCTGGCATACTGGGGCTGATTTTGAGGTCTGGCAAAGTGTAATTGTGATTTTCCATTAGTAATGTCTCTGAATAGGCAGAGGTGGTAGGCAGATTTTACGTTTACTACCCGTAACTAAAAATCTCAAACTCCCCTAATAAACTAATAATTTAAAGCTGACGAGTTTCTTTGTAAGCACTATACTCCAGAACATCTACTGGTACAATTCTGAAAAATCTCTGACATACTAACTAATGGGAAGCTATGTTGCCTTTCAGTGATATTATGCTATATTTTATATTTATAAAAAATAGGGAGGGGGAAGAAAATTGACGCAAAAGGATTCGCGGACAAAATGACAATCTGCCCCACCCATGTACAGAAAAAGTAAATTAATGAAAATAATTGTAATGAATATAGAACCTTTCTATACTAAATTGTTTTTCTTTAGAACTAGCGGATTACGAAATACCTACCCACAAAATACAAACTCATTTTACCTAAAATACAATTTAACCTCTAATCAATGTCATTATTGTTTTTAGATTTAAACGGAAACCGCAAGTTCTACAGTCACTAAGACTAATGTTTAGTTATCAGCAATAAATAAACAGTAAGACGCTACATATTGCACATGACTTTTATTGAGTGGGGCAAAGTTCTATAGAGTTTCTGGCATTGTCCTTTAGCCCTCTTTTAACATTATCACTCCTATTGACTCTTAACAGAAGACGATCTGAAGCAATTTCTTAGATTAACTATAAAAATAATGTTGTTATAATAAATTTTGTTAAAATAATTGCTATCACAAATATTTGCTAGCTTTAGTCTTGGTAAAACATGTCTGCTCTATTTTGTACTGTAAGGCCTTTTTATTTATACCATGTTTTACCCAAATAAACATAATATTATTTTTATAATATGAAAAAAATAGACGTACCCGGTTCAACAACGATTGTTGACAGGCCATCCATGATGATAGCGGGACCCGACAACTCCTGTTTAGGCTTCAGCTTCTCCAACAAGTAGATCTTAGTCTCCTGATATCCACCTTCGAAGTACACTTTTGTTGTCTGCAATTTTTTTTTTCTTTTATTTTAATTATTATAATAGGTATGTACTGTAAATGCATATTTGATACTAACGCGATTTTTTCTTTTTTACGATACTGAGTTGCAAAACGTTAGAAAAATTGGATTTCGCGGGCTACCTTAACGCGGCGCTTTTACCTTAACAACAATAGGTAACATTAAAGCTTACCTTTTCCGGTTCCGGTACGGTCCCATACCCGTCTGGTGGCGCAATTTCCTTAGGCACGGCACTGAGGCCGACCCCGCGAACTCTGACGTCATCAACTATGATGTCGCGTTGAGACAAAGTAAAGCCGAACTCTTTCTTGTATCTGATGTAAAAGAAAATTGATTGTACGCACTTTAGAGGACATTAAAAACGTCATTGAAGCCGTGATAAACGTGGCCAACTATTGGGCCCAAGTAAAGTACTTGGCCAGTAGTTGGCCACGTACAAAACAATAAACAAAGTTTAAGTTAACCCATCGATTCGAAAAGATCAAGATATTTTTGTGTTTATTTTTTTATTCTACGATTTGCAATCTTGCTTAAAAAAGAGGTCCTAAATATTTTCATTCAGAAAATCTATATTTTCGAACACAAATTCCGAGGTGTGTAGATTTTTCGCAACAGGGGCGACCCTATTGAATTCAGTGAAACAAGCTATTTGGTATACAGGCCCTGGTTTAAATATTCCTCTTCTACAGAATAAAAAAAGAATATTGACAGTATAATGGGTATACTGTCAATATTCTTTTTTTATTCTGTGCGTAAAAATTAAGTATCGTTATGACTGATGGTACAGTAGTTAGCACAGAGTAATATAATATACCTATAGTAGTTAGGCACAAGTCTCTTATGCACGAGGTTGTGAATTCGCAAACAGGCACGGGCATATAAATTCTGAGTCTATCTTGAACATCACTGACATCGGTGAAGGAAAACAACGTAAGGACCCCTGGGCATTGAATTAATATAAGTCAGAAATCGCCAATCCATCTTGGGCGCACGTGGTGATCAACGTTTGTGCCTTCTCTGTATGAGAAGGCTTATGCTCTGCAGTGGGACAATAAAAGGCTGGTATTATTATTATTATTTCATAACACGGTATAAATGCTCGATCTTACCTCTCAACGAAAGCCGCATAAAAGTCTCCGTGTCTGCAGGCTGTGTCCGACTTCTTTTGTATAGGTGATACCATGAGAGCGCAGTCTGTACCTGCATACCGCAGGTGGAGATACGGTTCTGTCGTTATTTGAGAGTCCGGGATACCCTGTGGGAAGATGTTGCGTGATATATACAGGGATTATAGATTGAGAACAACGGATTAACTCACTGTTTTGTCGGGTTCGTCCGACTAGTTTCGATGGCATACGGCCACCCTTTTCAAGGAGTTCCACAGGATGACACACCGCCCGTCGCGTTCCTGCGGACACTGCGCGCGGCCGCGCGTTGCGCCCGCGCGGACAACTGCGGCGGTGGCGCGGGCGAGGGAAGAGGTGGTAGAAGTGGCGGAAGAGTATCTTGCTGATTTTTCAAGCAAGATGCTCTTCCGCGGCCGCGCGCAGTGTCCGCAGGAACGCGACGGGCGGTGTGTCATCCTGTGGAACTCCTTGAAAAAGGTGGCCGTATGCCATCGAAACTAGTCGGACGAACCCGACAACACAGTGAGTTAATCCGTTGTTCTCAATCTATAATGTGTAACAATACTCACTTTTCGTTTAATGAAAAAATATACAGGGATATTTACCAATATCCCTGTATATTTTTTCATTAATCCGTTAAGGGCATGTAGGACCTTCCCTACATGCCCTTTAAATGACCTTCCATTTGCAAACAAATGACCCCTTATAACCCCTATGCAAATGTCAACCATTTTTTTGAAAAAGTGTCCACCTTTAAGGCTCCCCCACACAGACGCGTTATTACCGGCCGATAACATCGCATGCGTTTTTACGACATTTGTTTTCAGTACATTTTGTACTAGGACAGCTACGAAGTTACACACTGCTGTGACAATAACGACGAAATAGAAGTAGGTAGAACGCTTGCGTTCCTCCGTCCTGCGATATTCCGATATAAGTTCTTAGAGCATTTGTACTGGGAAGTATGCGATTCCACACGTAGCTGCGAGATGGTTAGTACCTCAAGGATGAAATGTGGTTGAAGACGGTATCTAAGCTACAACAATCTGTCAAACTTTAATACATTTTCAACTTTATTACAAAAGAAGGATTCAATTAAAACACGAATATGAAATAGAATTACCGGACGATAAAAACGCAGCTGTGTGCACGGAATCGAGACTCATTATCGCAAAAACGCATGAGATATTATCGGCCGGTAATAACGCGCCTATGTGGGGGAGCATTTATGCAGCAATGTAACAGTTCCGAAACCCGCCAAAACGGCGCTATCGTAGGTTCAGGGTATGGTATGAATGTAGCTATAGATCCGTGAATGTAGCAGTTGTTGACGGATTCAAGTATGCAGAGTTAGGCTAAGAACTCACGATACGGTTTTCACCCGCGTCCGGCTGCGGTTACGGGCCCGCAGCTTCTGTAGAATGTAGATATATTATGTAAAAAACAAAAACACATTTCACGACGCGGTTTACGCCCGCGGTGTGCGCGGTTGTTTGCGGCTCCCGTTGCGGGCGCGGGCGCAGGCGAAAACCGCATCGTGAGTTCTTAGCCTTAGAGAATTTTTTAACCCAGTTTCGATTGTAGCGCCACCCTTATGTGGCACATTTCAACGAACACTTTCATACACAGATATCGTGCTCCTTGCCCTCTCTACCCTCCATAATTGTATTAAAGTTATCGGCGGTTTATAAATTTGAATTATAAGAAAAGTTTGCTGTTGTAGCTTTATTTATGATACAATCTTTTAACAATAATTGCAAGACTCAATTGTATTGCCACTTTCCATTTTTTTGACAATAGTTCCTAATAGGAATCAAAATCAGAGCCGTAGTAATACCGTAAGGCATTACTACGGTTTTGAAGTCGTATTAACAATAATAGTTCTCATGAGCGCCGGCAGCCTGTCAAGAAAGAAAATACACAGAAAAATATTAGATTTTTTTTTATTAAGCCACTTTTAATTAAAACTTTGATACCTACCTCTGTAAGGGTCCGTTCACACAGACCGGCTCGGAGAGGAGAGCAGATATTTTATCACATTTCAAACAGAGTTTTGAATCATTGTAATAAGGTTTATTTTTACATGTTACTTCTTTTATTATTGAGAATGCTTGAGAGCAAACGCTTTGTGTGAAATAAAAAAGGAGCCGACCGGTTGCCTCTGATAACATACTTTTCCGCGCTCACACACTTGAATGGCTCCGTCTGCATGCTCTTTCACGCTGGCGCGGCCGACCGGCTGCCAAATATTTTTAACGGTTACCTATCATAAGTTCGAAAAATATTTGACCGAATTTCATTTTACCTAAAACCTTACAACTATTATCGTTTCGTTTTTAGGATTCCGTACCTCAAAAGGAAAAAACGGAACCCTTATAGGATCACTTTGTTGTCCGTCTGTCTGTCTGCCTGTCAAGACCCTTTATCTCGGGAATGCGTGGAGGCATCGAGTTTAAATTAAAACCATATACTCAAGTCTATGGTCCCTTGATGCTGTAAAAATGAACCCTCTATGTTAACGTGAAAAAAAGTTACGCCCGTTTATGTCGCAAAACGCATTTATAATATTCAGTAGATTAAAGTATGGACAGTAGGTATGGATTAGTATAGAAGTATGGATATGTACCTACAAATATGTACGGAACCCTCGGTGGGCGAGTCCGACTCGCACTTGTCCGGTTTTTTTTTTAGTTCATCGAAGTCACGTCTGCCACTGTATCAGTTGACTTATTATCAATTCGATTATTCTCGTTACTCCGATGTTTCGTATGGTCGAAAAAGTTTTTTCCAAAGTAACACTTAGCCGAAACAACGAAACGAAGTTGTTCGAAGTATTATGTTTCCGAACATTCATTTTACCACTGTTTTAATTACATTTCACGAAATGTCTAGAAAGTTGGTGCATTACATCTCTAATGTTTGCAAACAAGGATGCTTGCTTCAAGCATGCAGCATGCAAGCAGGCATGCAGCAAGCATTGTAGGCGCCACGCGTGGTTTGGGCGACCCTAAGCGAGCTTATCGTCGCAGATGGTTTTAACGCCCGCCACCGCAGCCGCGGCGGTGGGCCTTCAAGCCACCTACTCCTCAGCTCGCGGGCCGCACCCCTCCGCGCCTAGGCGAATTTCAATTTCACTCTAGGGATAGGGCAAACAAGACTACGTGAAGTCGGTTTTGCAGCGATTCGTTTCTGTAGCACAACATATCGACTTTGTATGACACTATTTTAATTTAATATTGAAAGTAATTCCAAGTAACCGGCTATATATTTGTGACCAAATAATATTACGTAAAATGTTGTTTCAGTGTGGTGAAAAAATTGGAAATAAATAATTTGCCAAATGAAAAAAGTTCAAAAGAAGCTTTGGCCAATAGCAAAAAGTTATTTTGTAATAAAATTCGGCGAAATAAAATTCGGTAAAATAATACTGGCACATGATACTTCAATGATCTAAAAATATGTCAAATAATATAGCATATAGCAAATAAGACGTCGGTCAATAGTTTTCGGTAAAATGAAATTCGAACAAAAATATTTCGAACAAGTGACCGGTTCCCATTTTTAACCCAAATCTCTCTCCGCTTGCGTTTTCGTTTGTTTTGTTCTGCTTCAAATAATATTGTTATTGAATCGGAGCTATCTAATTCCACGACTCAATTTAAAAGCACACGTTATAACAAAACTTGGACTGCGTGGAACTGGAGGTATACCGCCCTTGTAGTGGACCGCTCGGCTCCGAGCTCATCCGACCGGCTCCGAGTGCATCCGCTCAAAAACAGTGCTCTTCCAGCCGGTCTATGTGAATTGTATTATATAAATATTTTCTGACAGAGTTAAAAATTAGACAAATCTTATTGTCTAATTTCCTCATATTTTTTTTTATGCATAAGCAAAAATGCATAAATAAATAAGCGGAAATGCTCTTTTGTGTGAAGAAAAAAATGCAGAAAGGCACCTTTTTGAAAGGTTTTCTAGCGGCGCCCATGATATTTCTTACTAACACACTCTTTAACTAGAACGAAAGCAATCTTCGAATACTTATCACAATGAAATTTGCAATTCAAATGTCAAAATCAAACATTAGAAGTTAATTTAAGTTTTCAACCAATAACTAATACTAATTTCATTCTTTATGACTCATAATTATATAAATTAGATACGTTAAAAGTTTATTTTTTACACGACTGCCTGCAAAAAGGAGTGGTATGTTTTTTACCCGGTAAGTTTCATATCAATTCAAAGGGACTATTCCGAAAGTCAGAAATACGAATTTCAAAATACCGGTTTTCATAATTACGAATGGTTCAAAATTCCTAATAAAACAACTACGATTTATCATTCATCCTATTTTTATAATTCCAAAATTTCAAAATTCCGAACGTTTAAAATTACCTACTATTCGCAAAATACCGAGTCTCAAAAGATCGAATAAGAAAAAATCCGACTTACTGAAAATTCGAAACATCAAAAATATAAAAACTTTTGAATAAAAGTATTTTCTCTCGAATAAAAATATTTTCTTTCGCTGGTCACAGTCTTACATAACCTAACCCAAATGATTCACCAACAATAGAGGGGATCTGGCACTCGGCGACGCGGCACGCTCGCTTCGCTCACTCGCCTTCGCGCTTTAATGGTCACAGTTCTAGCCTAACCCAAATGATTCACCAACAATAGAGGGGATCTGGCGTTAACGGCCATTGTTCTAACCTAACCAAACCCAAAGGATTCAATAACAGTAGATGGTACCCGACGCAGTTATATGTAAATTGGGAGAAGAAAACACAAATAAAATTTTATAATACTCAAATATTAATAACAAAGTAGACGTTTTTATATTACAGCGTATTAATTGCGTAGCTGAATTGAATCAGAATCCCAATTTTAGCAGTTTATTAAAAGTATTGAAATTCAGAATGTCGTTTTTCGGACCAAGAACCCATCGAGCATTTGGTACATCGAACATATGAAAATTTGGAAAACAAACAAATCGAAATTTACGAAATTCGGTAAAATTTTGTGATTTTAAATAATAGACATTACAATTCTTAGGTATTATGTAGTCCGTACTTTTGAAAATCAGAATATCGAAATTCGGAATAAAATGTTTCGGAATATTTGGGTGTTCGCCAAATCAAACAATCAAGATTTTTTAATGACCATCATCGCTTATATTGAGAGCAACGCCCTCTGCAAACCAACTCTTGTAACATTAACTTTTATAATAAACTTACACGCAAGCCACTAGATGGCGTTAAATTAAAATATTGCCCCGGCAAAGTTGACGACCATTTTCGTTGTTATTATTTGGGGTTATAACTTGTAATGGAATTGATATCTCAGTTATTATTAATGAAGTTAAAAATATATTGTCTTAAATTAAACGTTTAAACTGTTAAGATCATCTTTAACCCCGAACCGTCCGTTGTCACCGCGTTCGATAGATGGCGCTGTCCCGGCCGAACGGAATCCTGAATCGCGCTATGGTTTCGTTCACAACGCTGGACTACTGTTAGGTCAGAGCCAACCAGGGATTATCGATATTACCTTAACGGTACATATTTTTGAAAAGTCAGTCTTTCTTAGGGCTGATTTATTATTCCATAACCTTTGTCCGCGACATCGTCGATCGTCCGCGTGAATGTTATCGCGGATGCAGAAGACGTCGCGGATTTAAAAGTAAAATATGTCCTTTATGGTATTATTATTATTTTTGATCTATATAAAATAATAATAAATCTTTATTTCTCAAATAATTGCACAACCGTTAGATTGTCTAAGAAATGTGGCTAAAGCTAAGAGCTCCAGAGGTAAAAGGCCCTGACTTAACTAGGTAAATATATATATATTTTTTAATGAAACCTAGCTACATCAATTAATCGCCCAGGAAACCCCCTGCATACTAAGTTTCACGAAAATCGTTTGAGCCGTTTCCGAGATTCAGATTATTAATATTTTAAGAATTGTTGTTTGTTGAAAAAAATTAAAGTTGAAAATTGTTGCAAAAGTTGAATTTTAAGAATTGCTCGTTTAAAGGTTTATTAGATAGATAGACTAGAGTATCCGTTACGTTCGCGTCCCAGAAGACCATTGAATCTTTATTAAAAATAGCTGCTGACCGCGACTTCGTTCCCGGTGTTTTTTGCCTATGCGTGTTTACTCAAGACCACCCCGCTAAGTTAGTTAAAGCACCCAGGAAAGCATAGAGGACAAACATTACTTTTTATTTATATCGTAAGTACTTCTAAGTTATGTTTAACAGATAACTTTAACTTTCTTCTGGACTTTTTTTCTGGACTTTCTGAAACTGGTGACTTCAATTGAGTCATGATTTCCTGGTACTATAGTCGTGTGATTCGTCAATGATTGTATCATATAGAAAACACTACTCTTTTCTCTCCTTAATTTTACAGAAAATCTTTATAAATAGGATATAAGTAGGATGCGTGGATACTTGAAGTTGATATCAATACTTCTTAGTGCTTTAATTTATTTATCTTATTTACAACATTTATAAGAATTAAATATGTACAAAACTTAAAAGTAAATTAAAAAATTATATATATATTATGTACAATGGAGGGCTCACAGGGCATCAAAAAACTCGTCCGCATCGCTCACAATGGGACAAGTGCCCAGAAGGCTAGCAGCATTACCACGTTGAATGGATACTTTGAATTTAAACTACAGTTTTGTAATTTAATTGAAAATCCTGCAGTTTTATATGATTATAATAGACCAGAGTATTTTCTCTACATGTTTTAAAAAGTCGCGTTCGCGTTTCGCGGTCCGCGACGCGTCCTCGTTTTACGTCTTTTCTGTCTAGCTAGCGGCATACCTGTTTCTTCAACTTGTCCCTCGCCACAGCTGCTAGCAGATCAAGTTCTGCGTCGAGCTGGTCGAAGTGCTGCGGACTGTATACTGTCGCGGCTGGTGACTGCTCTTCCTGCACTATGTGGGCTAAAGCCATGCCGTACGCTGATAGAATACCTAGGGCAGAAGATATGGATTTTAGAACTAGATTTTTCCCAACTTTGTTGGGGTCAGATTCAGCTGAATACCAGTGTTTTACATGGAGAGACTGCCTGTCTGCCTTGAGTAAGCGTAGTGATCAATGCTCGTGCCTTTTCTGTATGAGAAGAGGCCTTTGCCCAGTAGTGGGATAATAATAGGCTGGTATTATTATTCTTTATTTCTTACGCAACTAGGCACGAGTAAAAAGTCATCCCTTTCTAACCTAGGTTAGGTTAGAAAGGGATGACCGAGTGGGGGTGCCCCAAATTCTGATCTCGATGCGCTCGCTCTTGCACAAATTCAAGTGACAACGTTGACTGAGCCTTAGGCATTTGGTGATTTTCTTTCGCAATTTGTAAAGACAAATCAGTCTTTATAATAATGCCAAATAAAATTCTGCCATCTTAGAAGTATCTTATATATAAAAATCTTCTGTGCGTGTGTATGAAAGTGAACTCCTCCTGGACGGCTGGACCGAATTCGATGAAAGTTTTTGTGTGTGTTCCAGTGGATTCGAGAATGGTTTAGATTCACAATTGGACCCGGTAGGTGGCGCTGAAGTCGGTGTCATTATTTTCAGGGCAGGACAACGTCTGCCAGGCCCGCTAGTGCCATTATAAATTCGGACATAAGCAAGCGGCCAAACAATAATTATGACAATGTAAGACAATGTTAAACACTGGTATTTAGCTGCATCTGGTTAGATTGGAAACTATGCTGTTAACCGATCTCAACATAGTTGGCAAAAGGCTAGGTAGATGATGATGTTTCATACGCGACTACCAAGGAATGATTCTTTTTAAAGATTTAAAAAAAAAAAAAATGAAACCGCCTTCAAAAACTAAAAAATGATAAATAACTTTAGCACAGAACACACATTACTTTACTTTCGGAAGTCGGTGGCATTACAAAACAACAACACAAAGCCACCGCCACCGACTTCCGAAAGTAAAGTAATGTGTGTTCTGTGCTAAAGTTATTTATCATTGTGTTTGCCTTGTGTCTGGGTGTTGTTTATCTATATATGTATGTATTTACAAAAAAAAATGTATTTGTGTATGTATATCAGCTGTCTGACACCCATAGTACAGGGTCTCCCTAGTTTGGGGTCAGATGGCCGTGTGTGAAAATGTCCCCACATATTATTATTATTATTATTATTAGTTTTTGAAGGTGGTTTCATTTTTTTTTTTTAATCTTTTTATTTTTCGCTTTTTAGTATTGCCTTGACATCCAAATCCATTAAGAAACGGCAATACATTTTAAAGAGATTGTAAGTCCTCCAAAGGTTGAAGAAACTAAAACGTCACCTAAGTATTTTTTTGGGATTTTGTTGATTTCCTCAAAAAGGGCTGGATCAATTTCGGTAAAATTTATATGGGACCATTTCGGAATAAACCCCATTCGAACAAAAAAGAATTTTGCGAATCCGTCTATATATGACAGAGTTATGCCCGAACATACATAATCAAAAAGAAACATCCGAATTGATAACCTCCTCTTTTTTGAAGTCGGTTAAAAATCAATACTCCTATTTTTCCTCTCTGTGACACGTACCTGCGTACTTGTGTATGAGCACAGTGGCGACGCCGAGCTGTCGCGCGACACTGCAGGCGTGCTGGCCGCCCGCGCCACCGAAGCACGCCAGCGCATGCGCAGACGCATCGTGACCGCGCGCTGTCGTCAGGGCCCTACACGGAAAGACACGTTCATCATATCAATCTTCAGACGCCCACTGCTGGGTTGGTTTCCCCTAATGGGCAGTGGCGTGTGTAGGGGTCAAGCTTAGGGCAAGCCCGATAGATTTTTAACGTTTAAAGCCCGTCACAGACGTAGCTATAATCAGTGGCGTGCGGTTCATACAGGCAAATAGTCATTGCCTACCTTACAAAATACTTACTACTATCGAAATAAAATACTACTACTATTTTATTTTGATAACAAATATTTTATGCACGAGTAATTACCATCATTATACCAGAAACGAAAAATAGAAAATCTTAAATCACCTATCGAGTAACGGTGGAATCATGAAGTCTCATTGATACCTTCGCGCAATTCGACCATAATCGCTTCGCGCTGCACCAGCGCCGCACCCGCCAACGGAAAGGCACAAAGTAAAAGTCTCTGGATGATTATATGTGTGCGTCGTGACAGACACGTATTTACGTGACTACAATGGTGCGATTTTTCTATAAATACTTGGCACACATTGAGACAAATAACGCACACAAACGTCAAAAGTAGACATTGCCTTTTTTAACTTTTACTTACACTTTCGACAATTGGGTTGTTGACACCATTAACCAATAATTCCAAAATACAACATATCTTTTATTACACTTTATTTTAGCCCGGAAAACCCGATTAATTTTCAATTCACTGTCAAATTCGATTTTAAGTTGCTTTGAAATCATTGAATAGTTCGTCAATTGAATTGCGTCATAAAAATATCTATGGAGTAATCTCGTTTTGATTGGCGGTCAATTGATTGGTGGTTTCAAATAGCCAATTGCGGGGTCTTAAAACCGAAGTTGGCTACACAAGGATCTGTGACTATTTTAAAAAGTAGCATCTTTTGGTTATATTAGCGCTAAATGAAGCACTATTAGTTTTTATAGTATTATTTTTTTCATTTTTACGTGAGTTATGAGCGGCCATTGCACAAAACCACACAAACCATTTCGGTTTGTGTGGTTTTGTAATATAATTTTATTCTGGTATTTATATTTACGATTTTAACGTTGATAATAAGTGAAAGATGGGTGATATTAGGTATGTGTACAGAAAATTTTAAATGATGCGTATTCAAAACTCTTTTAGTGATAAAAATAGGGACGAACCAAAACAAACAAACTGGTAGGTAGGTGTTTTTGTTTGGTAAGTAAGCTTTTAAAAATTTCTGCCTACCCTGTCTCAAAACCCTGTGCACGCCCCTGGCTATAATATATATTAATATACGTCAGACGTAGCTATAATATATATTAATATACGTCAGACGTAAAGCATATTACGATCAGCTATAATATATATTTTTACTACGTCACCAAAATATGTGGACAGATATAGCAAGGCATATTAATATAAATTTCAAAAATGTGAAACAAACAACGATCGCAGACGTAAGAAGGGCGAAAATATATTATTATATTATAGCTACCGTGTGTGGTGTCCATTTTTGAAATTTATATTAATATATCTGTCCACATATTTTGGTGACGTAGTAAAAATATATATTATATCTGATCGTAAAATGCCTTACGTCTGACGTATATTAATATATATTATAGCCAGGGGCGTGCACAGGGTTTTGAGACAGGGTAGGCAGAAATTTTTAAAAGCTTACTTACCAAACAAAAACACCTACCTACAAGTTTGTTTGTTTTGGTTCGTCCCTATTTTTAGCTACGTATGTGACGGGCTTAAGAAAAAATAAGCAAGTTGCTCAGCTCTTTACTAATTGGCTCATGTAATGGTTATTCCCCCATTTCTACCCGTGGGTGCCGTAGAAAGCGACAGAGGGATATTGGCCAGAGGATGGGCAGCAGCGTCCTTCTGAGTAGCATAACACCTACTGCGATCGCCAGCATGCATCGGCTAAGCATGGCGATTACGGCTGAATCCCCCTTGGGGGGAGACCTATGCCCAGCAGTGGGCTTCTAATGGTTGAGATGATGATGATGGTTATTAGTGCAAGCCCGGCTTTTCGGCTTGTATGAAGGTCCCGCCACTGCCAATGGGGGGGTTAAGCCGTAATCGCCATACTTGGCCGATGCATGTTGGCGATCGCAGTAGGTGTTATGGTACTCAGAAGGAATCTGCTGCCCATCCTCAGGTCAATATCCCTCTGTCGCCTTCTACAACACCCGCGTGTAGAAATGCTGTAGCGCTATAACACGTTAAAAGCATGCCTAAACCCCCCCTTGGGGGAGACCTATGCCCAACAGTGACTGTAGGCGTCTAAAGGTTGATATAATGATGATGACACAACACAAGAATAAAAATAAATTAAGAAATACCTGATTGGTCTACACATCGCTTCGTTGGCGACATTTATAAATCCCATTGCCACTTCTTCCTTTGTCATCTAGCAACAAAAAAGAAAATACAAATTCAAAACCACAAAGAAAAAAAATCACATAGTTTTCTTGGATGGAATTGGATGTTAACACATATCTAACCTCTTTGCTACCGTCCTGCTTCAAAAATGAGTTGATCTCGTCCGTCATCTTCTTGAACGCCTTGACAGTTGCCTCTCTATCTAAAGGCTCGTTCTCGGTTTTACCGAAGATTTTCGGGAAATATTCAGGTAGTAAGCGTCCTGGAACACGTTAGAACATATCTTCAAGATGAAGTCCTATTGACAGCAAGTAACTGTAAAACTATTATGTTGGCATTACTGTCCAATCTTGACCTGATTGCAGTTTACCTTTTCTTTAACTACAAAATAGCTCCTAAATTATTCAATTCCAGTGGAAAATTGACAATCCTATTCCATTAAGGTTTAATTTTTAACGACAAAAAATTAAATATTTTGTGAGAATGGGAATAAATCCTCTCTAAGAAAGTTTATCCGTTATTTTTTTTTATATTTCGACCTTGTTTATTAATAGAATGTATATAATAATAATACACAAAAATTGAAAATAATAATACATGTACAACAAAAAAAAGAGGGGGAGCTTTTAGGGCATCAATAAACTCGTCCACATCGCTGTCAACGGGACATGTGCCCAACAGGCTGCAACCATTGCCACGTTGTATGGCCATGCTGATTCTGAAGAGTTTTGAGTATTTGTATACACAAAAACCGGGCCCGGAACAACTACCTGTAGGCCATAAACAGCTCACATTTTTGCTAACGCACCCACAATACAGGAGAAATTGCTACGGTAGGGTAAAGGTTTTTTTTTTTTTAACTATTAAATAGGCTTGCGTTTGACCGCAATTCACCTGATCGTAAGTGATAATGCGGCCTAAGTTGGAACACGCTTGCCTAAGATGAACCGGTTCACTCGTGCCTTAAAGATACCCAGATTATGCTTATCAGGGAACAGAGAGGCGGGCAGGGAATTCCACAGTCTGGCAGTTCGCACAATAAATGTGGAGTCAAAGCGCTTGGTTCGAGACCGTGGAACTTCAACCATAAAGCGGTGACGCTTCGCCGTATCTCTGCTCGTCCGATGATGGAACGGGGATGGGGGAATTAAATTGTGCAATTCCAAACCACACTCTCCGAAATGTACCCGATAAAAGACCGAAAGGCTAGCAACGGTGCGGCGATGTTCAAGGCTCTGGAGCTTAGCCCTAACCAGGGAGTCGTTGTTTATGAGCCTCTTGGCACGTCTATCGATGACTTCTAGGAAGGTTCTATTTTACTGTTTCCCACGTACGTATTGTCGTTGCGGTTGTTGTACGGAGGTCAGCATATCAAGCTACAACCATCTGTCAAATAATCATGGCAAGATTTATACAAAATAATTAAGATGTTTCGAGAAGTTGAAATTCTAATTCTTGTATTCTTGGGTACCTAAAGAGTATCTTCGGGCAGTTACAATATTTTTAAAACCCCGCAAAAAAAAGTTAATAGTTTAACGAAAAGCTCATTATTTCAGAACGAAACGGCGACTGACAGCTACAGTGACACTGACAGTCGCTGTTTCGCAGTTCTAACATTGTAATTGCATCGTTTTATGGGAAATAATATCACAAATAATGCTTACTTTTTTTCCACACACTTGTCACATCACTTGTCTGCCAATATGATAGATCCGTTAACGTCGCTTGTCACTTTCTTTTTATTATAAACACAAAATGAGCATCGAGATCCAATTTTATAGATTTCTTTTTTTATGTATATGATGAAACGAAAAAGTTTTATTTTAATTTCGTAATATTTTAATTATGCGGGGGTTTAAAAATATGCTAAGTATATCAATCTACTCCTGGTAATATATTCTTCATATTGGAAAATATTTTGAACCCTCTAAATTACTTTTTTTTTCATACTAATTAATGTATTAATCTCGCCATGATTCTTTCTTTGATAGATTTTCAACTTTATTGCAAAAGATTTTTTTTTTTATGGGACATGCCCGCCACACTATTCCCAAACCACTGCAACTCCTGAAAGCCAGAATCAACAGAGGCGACCACTAGAAAAGCGAAAGCTCGACGAGTCCCGGAGAAACATTACAACTGTCTTGGATCCCGCAACGAAATTAATCAGAAAAGAACAGTGGAGGAGTAAGAAAAACATATTTTCCACTTCCCTCCAAATCAAACAGGAAACTATACCCTGTTCACAATAAGATTAGACATAAACACAAACCTTTTTTACAGTCCCTTCAACCGATTTTGACTTCTATTCCGTAGGCTTAAGGATGACATTAGAGGCAAAAAAAGTAATTACAATATAACTGTTTACTGCAGTTGCCATTTGTCATGCTACCAACACAATAGAAGTCAAAATCGGTTGAACGGACTGTAATAAAGGTTTGAGTAAATGTCTAATCTTATTGTGAACAGGGTATAGGCCAATAGGACCAAAGGGACGATTACAACTGGGAGGAGGCCCAATTGCAAAGCACCACGAATTACAATTAACGTTATTTAATGGGTCCAAAAAAAAGGGCTGTTTCACTTTTTAAATATTACTTTTTGTAATGCACCTGCCTTGTTATCTCTTCACCACCCTTGGTTGACTGGTAGAGAATGCCTAAGGCATTAAGTCCGCCTTTGTACGTTTGTGCATGAAGTATAAATAAATAAATAAATAATAAAAGAATAAGGTTCATATTCAATTGGGCAATTTGACAGTATGGCTTGATGTACCGGCGTCTGTACATGTAAAAAGCCGTTGCCGTCTCACCGGACTATGACATTAAGGGAAGAGGGAGTGCACCTGTGTTTGCGCACACACTTGTGCACTATAATATCTTCTGCGTACTTGACTGATCTCCGTTGAAATCGGCCGCCGTGACCGAAATTTCGGTCGGAAGAATCAAAGTCAAAGCATTTATTTCAATTAAACCATTTACAGGCACTTTTGAATAGTCAAAGAGTCAGTTAGTTAGTCAGAAAGTTGAAGCTAGTTGCTCGTTCCAAAACGTAAGTAGGTCTCTATGGAGAAGAACGAGCAAGAAATTCCACGGACACAGACGGTTCCACGGTCAGACTGCCGTGTGTGAAATGTCACATATTACTGTTATTATTTTCAGTAGTGTTATTTGTTCTCAGCTCTTTGGCTGGTTTCAGCTGCATTTACGGGTCGGAGCCAAGTTAATGCAGCGTGTAATGTGTATTACATATCATTATTATTATTATTCAGCTCAACCATTTTGAGGGAGCCATTTTGAAGGGAATTACATTACACATGTGAAGAGGCCTTAAAACTCACCCAGCAACAAGTTAGCATCAGTAACAGTAAGAGGTCCTCCTTTTCTGTAGCATGCTGGGCCCGGCTCTGCGCCTGCAGACTCCGGCCCAGCAACGAAGAGTCCCGAGCGGAACATCAGCATGGAACCACCCCCAGCTGCTACCGTGTTTATATCTGGAGAAGAGCGTTTATTTTGAATGAGCGGAATGGGTACCACTTTTATTATAAACTTCTCTAAAAATAAACCCTTAAAGCCCAATAGTTCTAGCTGCCCATGTATGCCCATACACAGGCTAGAACAGTTAGGCATTGATAAAAATACACGGACCGCTCGAGCAGTCATAATTAACTGCTTGAAGCTGCCAGCAGCTACATGCATTGTTGATTTCAAAGCCATTAAAAATCTAATTTTACAGTTAAGTACTTGAAAGTTTATCGGGGTTTTAGAGGCTAAAATTAACGTGTTTCTTCTCAGATTTTTTTTTCGTTCGTTTGAGTTTCGCGATGTGGATGTTTTACAGTGACCACAACGCGTTGTGAGCTGTTTTTTCGCTCAATGAGCGTTTTCAGTCTTGGAGCGTAACTTATATATTAGTATCGAAAATAGGTATGTAATTTAATGATGATTATGATGATGATGATGATGAAGATCTAGTTTAAATAAAATCGTTACCTAGCTGCGGTGCTTGTATAGTGACCCCAGCTGTAGTAGCCTCGTGTACATGTTCTAACGAGCCAGCGTATCTTGACACGTCCGTCGAAGTACCACCCATGTCGAAACCTGGGACAAAAAAAAATAGACAAGACTTCATTATGTTTCTAGGGTGGCAACGCATCTGCAACGCTTCTGGCATTGCATATGTACAGAGGCCAGCACATGAAGCTACATCAATCTGTCAATATTTTTTTAGTTTATATTTTCAAATCTATCCTAAAAGGATAAGGTTCATATTCAATTGGGAAAATTTGGTATGGCTTGATGTGCTTGCGTCTGCACATCAGGTGGGCTGACATACAAGCCGATCTTTGCTATCCAATGACATAAAAAAATCGAATTTTCTTAAAAAAAACGAATATTGAATAGGCTCTTAAACTGAAAATGATTTAAATTAAAAATAAATACAGTTGAAAAATGCGTAGTTGCTTGCAAGACCAAAAATTATACCTTTCACGCAATTTATATTAGTATCTGGGCTAGTATAATCGTGAGTATAAGGCTCGGCGCCCACTGGCGGCACGGGCATGCCATGGCATGCCTGAGCATATCGCGGTATTCTTTGTGTACTTACACACGTTAACATTGAAATTTCATTTTTTTATATTCGTCGCCTAAAAATACCTAGTCATGCCGTCCCGACAATGGGAGCCGGGCCTAATAGTCATACTATAGAGTAGGTGGAATATCTAAAAATCAGCATGAAATTTACAAGCAAACTATCAAAAAGATGTTAATGTTATTTTTAACATAATTATTATTGATTGATATACCTATAACCGGTAAGCCAGTTTGTTTCTGGTAAGCCGTCATGGCGTACCCTACGACGCCTCCGGCCGGACCGGATAGGATCGCTCTTGAACCGTTGAACCTGGAGAGAAAAGTTCATCATCATCATCATCATGTCAACCTTAAACGCCCACTGCTGGGCATAGGTCTCCCCCAACGAAGGGGTTCAGCCCTAATCGCCATGCTTGGCCGATGCATGTTGGCGATCGCAGTAGGTGTTATGGTACTCAGAAGGACGCTGCTGCCCATCCTTTGGTCAATATCCCTGTCGCTTTCTACGAGAAATGGGGAGATGCTACTCGTGGCCAGCATCACACGACATAGAAAAGTTCAACATCTTTCAAGATAATGTGAGAGCATGAAGCTAATAATAGTCCAGTGAAATTCATTTTAGAGACCTTAAAACTGTAACGGTAAGCCTACCAGAGAAAGACGGCAATACAGAGAGACAAATAGAGAGATTTCGGAGAGTGTGCTTTGGAATTGCACAACTTAATTCCCCCCATTCCATCATCGGAAGAGCAGGGATACGGCGAAGCGTCACAGCTATACGAAAGTTCCACGGTCTCGAGCCAAGCGCTTTGCTTCCGCATTTAATGTGCGAACTGCCAGACTGTGGAATTCATTGCCCGCCTCTCTGTTCACCGATAAGTATAATCTAGGTATCTTCAAGGCACGAGCAAACCGGTTTATCCTAGGTAAGCGTGCTCCACCTTAAGCAACATCATCACTTATGACCAGGTGAGTTGCGATCAAACGCAAGCCTATAAGAATATAGTGTTTGTGTGGTTTGTGTGTGTGTAGTGTGTGTAGTTTTACTTTGTGTGTGTGTGTTCTTCGTACTACCTTCCCATTTCTTCGTACTACCCCCTTTCATCTAGGTACCTTTTTTTAAATTACTTTCTTACTTACATATTCATAGGTGTAAGTCCTCCATCAGACTGCATGAACAGCACATTAGCACCTTTCAGACCACCAGAGAACCCGTCAGCGAACCCTCTCACGTACTCCCGGATGTGAGGAGTGAGGTATGCGTCAGCTGATGCAGTAAAGCCGCGGGGAACCATGCGGACCATAGACGTTATCGCGTGCGAGAGGGAGACTTGCTTGAAGCCTGGTGCGGGGGAGAGACAAAAAATGCAGTGGTATTTAGGCTAAATTCAAATCCAGAAAACGTAGTAAATACAGTCCTTGACCCTTGCTCGTACCAGCCCGCGTCGCAAAATCTGGCTCGCTATAAATTTGTCCCTAAATAATCAAGATCCCAAAAACAAGGTCAGAATGCAGTTAGCGTGTAGTCTTAGTTTACAAGTTTGTTACCCTGACTGGAAGTTTTAATTTCGCTTTCAGGCACCACAGAAAATGCAGTTAGCGTGTAGTCGCTTAGCTTACTTTGTTACCCTGACTGGAACTCTTAATTTCGCTTTCAGGCACCACAGAAAACGCGGGTTGACCTGCGAGATGCCATAACGAAAATTCGTGCAGAAGTCTAGGTTATACTGGCCAACTTTTAACTCACTACAGATCTATCAGACGGTGAAAGTACTCAAGAATATGATCAAGTGTTATTATGGAGCCAACCCTAAAATGTGAAAGAATTAGCTGTTCCTAACAAACATACACTTGAACACGAACAAAATGAACCTATATTACGGTATGGTTGTATAATCCTGACAAAAGTCAAGAAACCTGGACTTGTAATAAATATAAGTTTGATAACGCCAGTCCGCCTTAGGGCGGGTTGTTTCAAACAGTCGGTTAAGGTTACATACGGACGGTTAAAAAGTTACTATGACGTGAGATGTTTAACGTACGTTAAATGTAACGGGTTGTTTCGGGACATAAAAATCCGTCAGTTAAAGTTATTCAAAAAGAGATTCCATAATATTTTGATGTTTGAAGTAGCTGTTTGACAACACAGAATTATGTTAACTGGTCGGTTATGGAAATAGTAACTTTTTGACGTATGATTTTGTGAAACAACCCATTTTTTTGATTTGACGATAGTTAGCGCCATTTTTGATTATTACCGGTCAATAATGTATAGTTGAAGCAACCCGCCCTAAAGCTAGCGTGGTGTTCAATGCGTGCGTCTTCTCAGTATGAGAAGAGGCTTTTGCACTGCAGTGGGACCAATATCATAATTATGTCAAACTTTAGGCGCCTACTGCAGGGCATAGGTCTCCCCTAAGGGGGGGTCAGCCGTAATCGCCATGCTTGGCCGATGCATGTTCGCCAACATGCATCGCAGTAGGTGTTAAGGTACTCAGAAGGACGCTGCTACCCAATAACCCTCTATCGCGATCTACGACACCCGCGGGTAGAAATGGGGTGATGTTATTCGCGGCCGGCACCACACTGCGGGACAATAATAGGCTGGTATTATTATTACATCAAAAACTTACCAATCTGATCAGCAATCTTCCCAATCCTGATCTCATGGTCATGATACGTGTAACTATGAGCCAACACAATAGCCACACTCTCTATCCCTTTCTTTTTCAAAGCAAGAAGGTCCTTTCTCACTTCCTCTTCGTCCAAGTCTTTGATGACCAGCATCTTCTCTCCTGTGGTGCCGATGACTTCTGTCCAGTTCTTGTCAGATTTGTCCATCAGACATCGGTCTTCTAATGCTGGGATGACACGACAGTCGACTTCTATTACTTCGGAGTATAGGACTCCTGGGCGTTTTATGTCCTGAGTGGATAACAGAATGAATGATGCTTTCATGTGGTCAGGGAACGAGTTATATAAATAAGAGACCCTATTTTTCACTTGATCTAATTTCGTTTGCGTTTTTCCATCCCATACGTACAGTGGTCAGTATACTCCATTTACAATAAGATTAGACATAAACACAAACCTTTTTTACAGTCCGTTCAACCGATTTTGACTTATATTGCGTTAGTGGCATGGCAAATGGCAGCTGCAGTAAACAGTTGTTATTGTAACCACTTTTTTGCCTCTAATGTCATCTAAAGTCTAATCTTACTGTAAATGGAGTATAGGTATTCTTACTCTTGAGTTGATGAATAAATGATGAATCATATGTGTAAACCAACTTAAATAGAAATAAGCAAAATTTTATGTCTACATCATTTTGCTTTTGCCAGGTTTTGGTATCAACTGACAATGATTTAGACACAAGTTGTCATTGTCAGCAGAGGCCGCCATTAGATTAATCTCGGATAACATGTTTACTCTATGCATTTTGGCGGAATTTACTTTCAGATAGGAGTTAGGATAGTTATTCAGGGATTAAAACTAAAAGTTCTTAAGTCTAGAGTACTGAGTGAATTTATTTCATCCCCAGGACTCCCAGGAGAGGCTACAAGTTTGATCGAATCCAAACTAACTATAAATATTTTCTTACCAACTCAAATATATGCGGTCTAGCCTGGTTTCCGATATACAACAGATCCTTAAATCCCTTATTGATGATCAGCGCCATTTTAGCGCCCTTCCTCTCGAGCAGCGCATTAGTGGCCACAGTGGTACCCATCCTGATAGATTCTATTAGCGAAGAATCCACTTTGCCATCTTCATTCAACGCTTTTCCAGTTTCCTGTAATATAGAATAGATATTCGGATTAATCTTGAAGTTTAATAGATAACGTGTTAGGCATTTAGATAAAGTTAAGTGCTTATTTTACTATCTGAGATTTCGTTTACGTTAGTAAGATAATAAAATGTTTCTGTACAACATCACGCGATTGGGTCATAATAAGTGCGTGTGCGGGCCCATCATACCACTGGCCATACCACTGGTGATATGATGGGTCTAAAGCTATACCACTGAAAAAATCGTTTGGGTTAGGTTAGAAATTGTGACTAGTAAAGCACGAAAGCGAGTGAGCGCAGCGAGCGGTGCCGCGGTAGCGGCCGCCGGGCGCCAGATCCCTCTATTGTCGGTGAACCATTTGGGTTAGGTTAGGTGAGTGGTATAGGTTTAGACCCACACCACCAGTGGTATGGCCCATGGTATGGTGGACCCGCAATGATAAGTACAAGGTTTTATTGTAGTAGAGCGTCAACCATATAGTGGTGACGCTTCTCCGCCGTGTGTCTGCTCGTCCGATAATGGAATGGGGATGGGCGAATTCAGTTCTGCAATTCCAAAGCATGCTCTCCGCAATATACTTGATAAAAGACCTGGAAAGGCTGGAAACGGTGCGGTGATGTTAAAGGCTCTCCAGTTTAGCCTTGCCGCTGACAATGAGCCTCTTGGCACGTCTATCAATAACTTCCAACGGCTCCAGTTGGTATTTGGCTGATCCACCCCAAAGGTGCGAACAGTACTCTATGCACGATCGAACTTGTGCTTGGTATAAATTAAGCAACTGTTCCGAAGTGAAGTACCGCGCGGTTGCTTCCGTTTTGAAGAGTATGGATGCCGGTCCAATTATATGCTCATTCAACATTCCAACTTGGTTAGTTTTTAAGTTAAAGGCTATATAGACGACAATGGGCGAAAGTTATTAATTCAAGCAGGGGACTGCTTGAATTTGAACTTGAAAAGATGTACGTACTTATATCTAAGAAGTACTTACCTTCAGGGCTAGTCGAGTGGACCCAGGAGATGGCGGGACAAGCTTGACACTTACTGGTAGGATTGATGGACAGAGAGGTTTGGAAAGGAGAAAGGGAGGCCTTTAACCTGCAGTGGGACAAAACAGGCTTGAAATACAATAAACAGGCTCTGTAGACAAAATCACTTTTTGTTAGCGTTAGCGCCAAACGAAAAATGTGATTGTATGGAGTTGACGTTTGCTTACCAGATGTCACGTGATGCAAATATGTCAACTGCATACAATTTGATTTTTCCGTTGGCGTTAACGCCAACAGAAAAGGGATTTTGTCTACCGGCAGTCGACTTGCGATGACGACGGCGGGTTGTTTCAAACAGTCGGTTAACGTTACATACGGACGGTTAAAAAGTTACTATGACGTGCGATGTTTAACGTACGTTAAATGTAACGGGTTGTTTCATGACATAAAAATCCGTCAGTTAGAGTTATTCAAAAAGAGATTCCATAATATTTTGATGTTTGAAGTAGCTGTTTGACAACTCAAAATTACGTTGACTGGTCGGTTATGGTAATAGTAACTTTTTGACGTATGATTTTGTGAAACAACCCACTTTTTTTGATTTGACGATATTTAGCGCCATTTTTGACTATTACCGGTCAGTAGGTAATGGTTAGTTGAAGCAACCCGCCCTTAGACAATAAACACAAGACTATACGTTCACACAAACAGACCTCTTGCAGAATCCTCCTTATAGCTTCCCTAGGAGCATCGTCATAGTTCTGTGGGTCAACTGACAGCAGCTTCATGACCCGCACCTTGCCGTTTGGACAGCGAGCGAACACATCTGTGAACGTGCCGCCGCGGTCTATCGCGAACTGGAAACCTGGTGCCATAATGATGAGCTGGAATGATATGGAAATATAACCTAAACTATGTATTTATCATCATCATCATCATCAGCCGAAAGACGCCCCAACCAAGGCTCGCGCTGCTGGCTGCGCAGTACAGTCAACAGCAATAGTAGATGATCAGAATCAGAAATTCAATACTAATGAACGGAGTTCGCTGCAGAACTGTGTGGTGTCGAAGTGGTTCAAAAGTATGTGTGTGACAATCACATACTTTTAATAAATAAACTGGTAATAAATTATTTAAATTGGTGTTGGTAAATTAGTATTGAATTTCTGATTTTGATCATCTACTTTTGCTGTTGACTGTACCCCGCCCCTAAACCCGCGCAGCCACTCGACTCGTGTTCAGAGCCGCCATTAAGTTTGAATGAAAGAAAGAAAGAAAGAAAATCCATTTATTCACACGGAAGTGACGCACTTACTGTTAACACAACAATTAAATTAAAAAATAAAAATAAAAAAAATAAACAAAAATACAAATTTTATATAAGAACGTCAGAACCACGCGTCACCACCGCGCGAAACGGCCAACGCTCAGCATAAATGCCTTGGCCCACGCAGCAAGGCACGAACCACGGCGCTGGATTTCAGCGTTGGCCGGCATGACACTGTCTCGGAACTATAAATATATATCATACACTCATAGTTCCGAGGCACACAAAAACACTGATCGGCACGGCGCGCACAAAGAATATCATAAAATACATGATAAAACAACCATATTAAAAAAAGAAAAACACATAAACAAAAACATCATACATACATACTTATCTAGAGACAAAGAAAACAACTTTGAGATCTAACGACTAATTAATAAAGTGGCAACATTTCTACGCGTCCCCATAGACCAAACCAGAGGTCGGTCGACTGACTTGCGTTGCGTAACAAACAAATGTCAAAATTGATGATCGCAGAAATTATATAATCAAAAACAAAAAACAAAAAAAATGGCGTCAGAATATTACAAAATGATGATGTAATATATGCAAACAGTACAATATATTGAAAAGTACCCTGTGGGGTGTATTGTATTGTGCTATGACTGTGACAATGTTTTTCTTGCTTGTGAATGAAAGTGAAAGTGGAATTAGATGAGCCCAGACAAACCTCGCAATTATGGGGCGACCCGACCTGAAGTCTCTGTGAGATGCTTTCCAAAAACAGTAAGTTATGGAAGTAATTATAGTTTAAGTACATGCTATGATTATTGTTACACAAATTGATTGATTATTAATAAATTGTTTAAATAATATATTGAGTGGATACTTATAAAAAAAAAAAAAAAAAAAAACTGCAATAAAACATTGTATCAAAATATTGAAAATTTATAAAAAATTGTATTTAATATTGAAAATTTACAAAAATTGTATTGTCCATTAAACAGGTTTACAACACAACAGGGTCAGGGAAACCCCTGCCAGCAATCCCAGCAGACAGGAGGCAGAAAACCATGCCACAGCGCTGCTGATGATCTGAACCAAGGACAGCAGGTCATGACCCATGAGGTAAACAACACAAGGTGTTTGAGGAAAATTATAGTAAAGAAAGTTGTGTATGCAATAGTAACTTCTTGTGTTGATGTTTAAACGACTGTAACGTTTTCAGGCCTCATACATTGGTGGTGGAAGATCATTCCAGCAGCGTGTGGCCGCAAATCTGAAACTACCCCTGAAAGCTGTGGTTTTGTGTCCCGGAGCCCTCAGCGGGCCAACCAGAGAACGAAGCCCATACTTGTAATACGTTTGTCGCCAAGTGAGTTTTTCATATAAATAGTGTGGCTTATGGGTTGTTACAATGCCAAACATTAATGTCGCAAGATGAAGCTTTCGCCTGGCAGCCATTTTTAGCATCTTGAGCTGGTTTATGTACGGTGTCACATGATGCCTACGAGGAACATGCACGCAAAAGCGAACACAGGCATTTTGGATTCGCTGAATTAACCTATCGGTCCTAGCGAGCAGGCAAGGTCCATAGACAGTGTCACAGTAATTTAGCTTAGATAGGATCAAGCTGTCTACCAGTTGTTTCCTGAGAGATACGCTAAGAAAATTCCGTATACCATACAATACCTTCAGCCTGTAAAAACAATTTCTTAGAACATTTTTTATATGAGCCTCGAATCGCAGCTCTGGATCTAAGATTAGACCCAGACTACATGCCTGTTCTACTCGCTCGATTTTCTCCCCTTTAATTGTAATTTCTGGTTTAGCAGACAATATTGCAACAACTTGCTTCTTTGTACCCAGCACCATGAATTTGGACTTCAGTGGGTTTAGAACCAAACAGTTTTCTTCAGACCAGGTAACCACTCGATGTAGGTCCTCATTTATCCATTGCACTGCCAAGGCCGTGTCTTGCCCCCTGAAGGACATGTACAGCTGGATGTCATCAGCATACATGTGATATTTGCAGTTAACAAAGGATCCAATGACATCCGCGCTGTAGAGGATGTACAGCAAAGGGCCCAGAATCGATCCTTGCGGGACTCCCCTGGACACACGGAGTGGAGGGGATGACATAGTGGATCCATCTTCCTTGTGGATCTGCACGTATTGTGACCGATTGGTTAAATAACTGTTAAACCAATCCACAGCATCACGGTCAAAACCATAGTATACTAGCTTGGATAGCAGTAGATTGGTATTAATTGCATCGAAAGCTCGTGAAAAATCCAACAGGACCAGGATCGATCCCTCCCCCCGATCGCGTGCCTCCAGGATGTTCCCCACAACATCTATCAGAGCCGTCGCAGTGCCTCTCCCTTTACGGAAACCGGACTGAAGGTCAGGGAGAATGTTATTAGCCTCCAGGTATTCAATAACCTGTAGATACACTACACGCTCCAGAATCTTTGACAGACAGGGCAGGATACTAATTGGCCTGAGGTCTTTCAAATTGCCCGGATCACTAGTTTTTGGGATAGGGCGAACAATTGCGCGTCGCCAAAGGCCAGGGAATGTGCGCGTTTCTATCGATCTGTTGACAATATCAGTGATGGCTTGTATGGTATTTGGCAATGTGAGAGTTATCATGTCCAAACTGATACCGTCAACACCCTGAGCATTTGATCCTAGATTCCTGATTATCCTTAGAACTGTCTCCTGGTTGGTTGCAGTGAGTGAGAACTCGGCCGGACTGTGCCTGTGAGAATTGAAATGAAACATTTGCGAGACATTGTCATTACAATTTCCTGGAACATCCAAAAAAGCCTCATTGATTCTGTCTGGATTGTCAAAATGACTTGGTAGGAGCCTTTCCTTATGGTCTGGAAGTACATCAGATTTCAAATTGCGCCACAGTTGTTTGGGATCCTTACTTTGATTATTGATACTTTTAGTGAAATATGCTGTCTTTTCCCTCACTAATGCAGCAGCAGCCTCACGTTTAAGATCCAGACAGTATCGTTTATGATGCGGTTCCTTTGTTTTGCGATATCTGACCCTAGCTTCATCCCGCAGCCTGAACATGATACGCATGTTTTCAGTGATCCAAGGTGTGGGTCGCTTATAGAAGGTCTTTTTCTTTATGGGAGCATGGAGATCAAAAAGCTGGATCATGTATGAGTTGAAAGTGTGCACCATCTTATCAACATCACTTATATCTCCAATACTGGACCATGGTATCATGTTCAGGTCATTCTGGAAGCGATCCAGCAAGATGTCTGAAAGAGGCCGAAACTCAACCACCCTAGGCTTGACCTTTGGCCTCCTAAAAATAGTTTCACATGTGACGAAGGAGTGATGGCCAAGCTCACTGATATAGTTCACCCCCACATTACGAGTCGAAGCATCAGTGCATACGATGTCGATGAGCGAACTACTGTTACCCACGAAGTGCGTCGCGGTAGTAACTAATTGAACTAGGTTCAGGTAATTAAAAAAGGCCGTAAGCTGTCTGGATTTAGAGCTGTTAACATCCAACAGATCAACATTCAGGTCACCCAACAACACCAGATTATCATACGGGGCTAATGCACTAATACTAGCAGTTATGGCGTCAAGAAAAAGCTCTAAGTCCTGCCATGGCGGACGGTAAGCGGTCCCAATAAGCAGCTTTTTTTTGTTTATGGTCAGGCCCAACCAGAGCTGCTCCACACTAGGGTGATCGGGATGAGCTCTTACACGCGCGTTAATACCGTTCTTTATATAGAAGGCAACTCCACCGCCACGTCCACCTCGAGTAGTCACTGGTCGAGGTATGTGCCTGAATTTGTACCCAGGTACACTAGGAGCACGGTCCTCCTCACCCTTGCGTAGCCATGTCTCGTTTATAGCCATGATGTCCACAGAGTGGTTGCCCATGGCGATCAAGAACTCATCCTGATTCGTTCCCAGCGAGCCCGCATTTAATAGACCAAACTTAATATGTTTGCTAGGAGCCATCAATGTCAGCAGGTGTAGGTATTAGACATAAAAATGTGTATGTGTGGGAGTATGAGGGTGTTGTGTGGATGTTTGATTGAGCACTATATTCAACTGTGAGTAGCCAATAGGTAGAATGAATGAGTGATATCTTAAATTTATATCTAAAATAAATGTATTTTATTTTGGTCTTTATACTTTTGTAGTCATAGTAAGAGTATAATATAGTTATAATTGTGAGAAATGCGATGATTGAGAATACTTCTTTTACATAATTAGAATTAAATAGGTTAAGTGTAAATAGACTTTGTACATGTAATTTATGTAAATATGGAGTAAGAGTATAGTATAAATATATTGTGAGACTAGAAAAATATAACGTAGGTTTGTAGGTTTTGTACCCAATCAGCATTAGAATAAGCTCACGGTAAAATGGGTTGCGACGCACATTTACACAAGCATAAAAAAACAAGCTATACACATATAAATAGACAAAATAATAATTAGACCGTATCTTTTCAGTTCCGAAAACACGGGACAAGTCCTCCTCACTGCGGATCCTCTGCGCCTTGTCACCTGGCATCTTCCTGGCGAGGATGCGGCCCTGCTTGGTCCACACAAACTTCCATCAGAGGAGGCTGGCAGTGTCCCGTACCCTCCGAAACAACTGACGGTTGGCTTTCGTCAGCCGTTCGTTAAGGAAGAATCTCTGCGCTGGGACGGACATGTCAAGATCGGCAGTGGTCGCTCCACGTCGCACTCGCGCGCTTGCCAGAAGCTGGTCGCGCAGGTCTCGGCGGGCAAGGCGCACGACTATCGGCCGCGGACGAGACTCAGTTGGTCCAGCTGAGCTTGTCGCGTTGAGCTGCCTTCCACCAACGCGTTCCGCACTGACGATATCGCGATCTTCAAGGCTGACCCCTAGCTTATGGCCTATGACCTTAATTATGTGAGCTGGGTTCTCACTTTGTACCTCTGGCAAATTAGACACCTCTATGTCATTGACAAGAAGATCCTGGTCCCTGTCATTGATCTCTCGCCTCAGCTCCTCCACAATCTTATCCACATTGGCTGAATTGGAACCCGAAGTAGCGCGCTGTTCCAGTGCGTCCACCCTGGACTCCAGGCCGTCGATGCGCGTGCTGCAGGTATTTAAGGTACTCTTAAGCTCCGCCATTTCCACCTCCATCTCCTTTCTGAACATCTGAATCTCGGCACGCACCGCCCTCAGCTCCTCAAGGATCACCTGCAAGCCGGTACTAGCTACAGGCGACACTTCCCGAGTGGTGACGTCGTCACATGATGTTCCATGCGGCAGGGGACTCGCTTCAGCATGAACAGGACTGACAGTCTGCATGAGTTCATTTCTCGAATTTGCCCCAGAGCTGTTGGGTGTACTCGAGCCCGCTATAATTGTTGTCACTGCGTTATTAGTGGGGGGACTTTGCGTGGGACCTCGGACAGGGGTTTCGGTCCTGTTGTCGCGAGCAATATTTTTCTTGCACTCGGGGCAACGCCAGTTTGGTGGTATGTTGGCCTTCGTAGGAACGCCTACACACACCCTGTGGTACAGTACCTGGCATTTGCCACACCTAGCGCCCTCCAACGTCGATATGAAGCGACCGCAACCTCCACACTTGGTGCCCGGCATGTTTTGCAACGACTTGAGAGGTTGCCTAACAGGTGGTATTGGGGATGTCCGCCAGATGGCAGCAGTAAAGATTCTCGTCACGGATCTATAAAACGTTTGCGGCTAGTAAGACAGAGGGCTCTGTTGTCAAGGCGACGTTACCGATATTTAGTTATTATGGTGGGTAACCAAATAATTTCATTAATATTGGTACTAATGTTTATATGGTTTACGAACTTAAAACGCACTATTTATAGCTCACTTCAATTTATGTTAAGCTGATTTCCATTAAGATCACTATTATACGGTATATAATGCACACTGACTTTTATTTCTATTTTTATTTCTATAAAAATTAGACAGAGAGCCACACCGATACAGACGTCAAACGTCAAACTGAATCGTAAGTACTGTACTTTGTAAGTTTATCTAGGTCAACAATGACATCTGTGAAGAACAAGATCTTGAAGAAACCAGGCCTTATTATTAATTTCTCGTGTCGTGGGTGCATTTACAAACATACACAAACAGCCAGACCCGGAACAACTATCTGAAAGCCATACTAATATTTGTTCCGTGCGGGAATCGCTCCCCCGCGCCACGTAGCGCAGCAGTCAATCGCTCAACCATTGCACCAAACGTGTCTTCGAGTACATAAAGTCTCAAATCACCAATCCGAATTGAGCTACGTGGTGATCTATACTCGTACCTTCTCTGTATGAAAATAGGCCTTTGCCCTGTTGTGGGAAAATTATAGGCAAGTATAGTTACTATTTAGTTATCTACTTGGATTTTTCATGTACATGTAAAACAATGGATGAGTAACAATGCGACATGTATCCTTCTCATTGAATTACTAACATTCATTGACATATATATTACTTGCTAACATTTATTTAAATATTTATTAGTAATTTGTTCAGTGTACCTACCTACCTACTTAAAGTAAATCTCTAGGTAAGGCCCCTTTTAAATGACCGAATAATCGGCACACATGTTTAACAAAAGGTTTTTATTTTTCTTTTTTTAGTACCTCCTAACATACAAATCGATAAAAAAAAACGGCAACACAGTTAAAACAGTAATTGAAAGTCCTCTAGAAATTGAATAAACTAAAACGTCATCTATGTATATATTTTGGGTTTTTGTTGATTTTTACAAAAAGCGCTAAATCAATTTCGATAAAATCGATTGATATATAGGACCACCCCTGAGGTATACGTACGTCGATTTACATTTGCCGGAAAAATCACGTAACAAACATACAAAAATAAAAATCATTATTCTTAACATATTTGGCATTATATTTGGCTTATATATTTGGCTTATAAGGAGTAAGACCGGTTCCTTGTCAGCACCGGCTTACGTAGTAGCTTGCAAAATTGAAGTAGGAATAAAAAACATACCTACCTACAGTCGAATTGAGAACCTCCTTTTTTGTAGGTTGAAAATGGCGCCAAATATTCAGATCCCCCCCTCCCCACCTTTTTCTGATCTGTGCAAAGGACCGACTACCTATGCCTTATTTGGATAATACAAAATATACCCCATTTAAGGTCAAAATAAAGTCGATTTTGTATTACCCACGTAAGGCGAATATGTGCACAGTACGCCATGTGAAGTGCCGGCATCACATAACACTATATTATTTCAGCTGTATATCAGCTGTCTGACACCCATAGTACAGGGTCTCCCTAGTTTGGGGTCAGATGGCCGTGTGTGAAAATGTCCCCACATATTATTATTATTATTATTATTACTTGCCAGTTACTATATGCTAGGTATTAGTAAAAACCACACAGGTAATAACTAACATCATACTTAGATGTATCATATGGACTTTCCTATTTTATTACCTATTCTTGATTATTTCCTCAATGGCAATCCATTTCATAAATCACCATTATTAAAACAAAGAAAGAATGAGTAATAAGTATGTCACAAACTATTTAATATTAATTTATAGAGCATTGTAGCAAGTCAAGATGGAAATAAGCAAATTCAATTTATGTTATTAATGACTTGTCTTCATATATGTAAATAGCTGCTCTGTACTGATTTTAATGATTCAACATCATGTCCACTTTTAGACACCCACTGCTGGGCATAAGTTCAGCCGTAATCGCTATGCTTAGACGATACTGATTAATCTTACCTAATACACAATTTTTATTTATTTGTTTCATTGTATTACAATACTAATTTACCACATAGTCTTAAGCTATTACTTGCTATAACTTGTATTAATAATTATGTCAACGCAAGCCTAATCCCCATGCTACCAGGGTCGATAATTTTTGGAAGCAAAAAAAATAATAGTAGAATGAAGCCCATTGGAAAAGGAAGAGAATATAACAAAAATGAAAAGAAAAATAATTTATGGGTGATCTGAGGTCGGGAAGTGGATTGCATTTTCTGAGACAATTTACCATGGTAATGTACCCACCGACTTTTTTAATAAAGCAGATATATTGACGTGAGATTTTTCGATTGAAAATTAGGGTGCCTTTTCGATATATTTTTTGACCATTTTTCATTTTTTTTTTTTTTTTTTCAATTTTGACCATATTCATATGTTTCGGCACTGGTCTAGTATAGGTAAAGAGACATTTAAAATGGTGTTCTACAAATAGGTTGGCCTATTTGTATATCACCATTTTAAAAGTCTCTTTACCTATAAGTACCTGTGAAAATAAAGAGACATTACAAACGACGAAGTTACATTTCAAATTGTAATCATCATCATCATGTCAAACGCTACCACATATTATGGGACTTTACTGTAAAGTATAAACAACTTTAAGAGGCAGATTTTTCGCTGGAAGAATGAACCTCAGCAGTCAATACCCGCACAAAAAATCTGCTAAAGGTTTACTACCGATTGCAAGATCAACAAACAAAAAAAAAATCATCGTCATGTCAATCTTTAGACGCCCACGGCTGGGACCAAAGGGGGTTCAGCCGTAATCGCCATGCTTGGTCGGTGCTTGTCGGCGATCACAGTAGGTGATATGGTACTCAGAATGACGCTGCGCCCCATCCTCTGGTCAATATCACTGTCGCCTTTTACGACACCCATGGTAGAACAGGGGTGGTGCTATTCGCGACCGACACCACACGGTCATATTCTAATGTATTAGTCTAATACGGTACATTTTAGTACAGTGAATCTATGTATACTAATATTATAAAGAGTTAAAGTTTTTAAGTTTGGATGTTATCTCTGAAACTACTCATCCAATTTCAGGAATTGTTTCACCAATAGGAAGCTCTTTACTATAGGCCAGGTTTTTTCTTAAATTACCTAATTTATATTAATAATCCATAAGGAAATTTACGCGGTGGGTGCAGTGGTTAAGCGGTTCGATTCCCGCACGAAACAAATATTTGTATGGCCTACAGGTAGTTGTTCCGGGTCCACCCACAATACAGGAGAAATTTCTAGTGTGAAAAAATGAAAATCTTGAAAGTGAACTCCGCCTAAACGGCTGGACCAACTTTGATTATTTTTTTTGTGAGTGTTCCAATGGATTCGAATTATAATGAAAACAATTAGACCCTGTAGGCGCTGTAGTCGAGTTGTAGGACTTCTTCTTTAAGGGCAGGACAATGTCTGCCAGGCCGCTAGTACAATTATTATATTGGCGACACGGTTGGGGCAGTGGCTGAGCGATCGACTGCTGCGCAGCGTGTTGCGGGTTCGATTCCCGCCCAGGGTAAACATTTGTGTGATGTGCACTTGTGTTTGCCTTGTGTTTGGGTGTTTATTATCTATATATGTAATTATTTACAAAAAAAAAATGTATTTGTGTATGTATATCAGTTGTCTGACACCCATAGTACAGGGTCTCCCTAGTTTGGGGTCAGATGGCCGTGTGTGAAAATGTCCCCACATATTATTATATTATTATTATTATATTATTATGTAAGAATAAAAAGACAGACACTGTTCTCAGCTTGTTCAAACAATTATAGTAAGTAGGTCTAACTAAACTGTTAAAATCAATATTAGCCTGTCAGATAACAGATGAAACAGATAGGTAATTGTTCTCATACCCGCAACTTTTTATTTTAAAATAGACTGTAAGACAAGTGAGTAGAGTTGGTTATTGTGTGGCGTGGAGAAATTGAATGGCTTCTCTATTTGAATGGATTCAGTTGGTGTTTGATAAATAAAAATAGTATTTTGCAAGTTAATGAAGTTGTTGCATAATAAGAACAAAATAAAATATAAAGAACACTCCCATTTAAAACATCAAACTTTACTTTTTTTCATTTAAAATAATAATTCCGGAAACTTAATTATCACTAGATATTTTAAATGAAAGTGCCCCGCCCAGGTTTGTCTTTGTTCAGTTTAACCACAGAAACCACTGTATGGATTTGCATATGGTTATCCATACTTCCATACTATTTATCCACTAATATTATAAATGCGAAAGTAACTGTCTGTTACACTTTCACAATGAAACAGTTGAACCGATTTTGATGAAATTTAGTGTGATGATAGCTTGAACCCTGGGGAAGGACTTGGGCTACTTTTTAATCTGCGACTTCATCTGCATCCGCGATTACCGACATTCACGCGGGCAAAAGCTTACTAACTTTTGCCCGCGACTTTGTCCGCGGCCCAAATTATAGGATATTGGCTATAATTTATAAACACCTGGCCACCATCCCTATGACCACACCCATCCTCACCTACTAGGCAATAATAATGCTATAGTTAATATTAAGTCCTGCCCGTGTGAAGCCGGGCACGTTGCTAGTAGGTATATGTATAAAATGAGAAAAATGATGTAGGTTTTTGTAATGTCCATAAACCGCCGAATGGATTTAGATGAAATCAGGAAAACAAAATTCTATCTTCGATTAAAATAATACTTATCAGATACTAACTGGATAAGTACAAGGAGTAGTTCTTCCGGACACAAATGGACTACAAAAACAAAATGATCACCATCCCTAGTGCCTACTCATGCCAAGGACAAATAAAATAAAAACTAGAATTGGCCAAAACGGGCCTAGCCTAGAAATAAGATCTAAATCACGGTTATTTATTAGTATTATAATAAAATTTAAAAAAAAATTGAGGCTGATTATTTTTTTAAACTTAGATAAAGTTTCTAAAGACATTGTACAAGTATTCAAATATTCGCAACTTTGAACTTACCTTTGATAAAAACTGTTTGAAAAGTATCACTTACGTACGTCTCTACCCCACCACGTGAGGTACGAAACTTTGTTTGTGCAAACGCAAACGTCAAAAAGAAGAACAATAATTTTATTCTAATCAGTATTTTATATGTTTATTTCTTTCACGCTCGCAAAATAATGGTTAAGTTGTCCTACTCTAGATTCGTATTTAATTGACAGTTCTATTGATAAGGCCTTGAACGCGACCAAATTCAGCTAAAAGTATTTTTTATGGTAATTAACTAAATTAAATTTAGTTCTTACTGCATTGATAGAAGTATTAGAATTTTATAATACTAAAATTAATTAAATTGTACTGCGTTTAATTTTTGATCACTATGTAAAGCAAAGCTAATAAAAAATAAAATAAAGCAACAAAACCAATAGAACCTGAACTCTTCATTAATGGAAGAGACATAAATTTTTGATCACTATGTAAAGCAAAGCTAATAAAAAATATAATAAAGCAACAAACAAAAAAAAAAAAAAAAAATAACTTTGTTTGAGAGACCTTCAAACGCGTTTAGTTAGTATGACAAAAATCTTTTTGAACGCGCCTATAATATAAACATAACCTCACTTTTTCTGTCAACGTCAACGTCAAGCCGTACAGCGCCCTATAATTCCGCTATTATTGAATGGTTTTATTAAATTTCACACAAATAAGACTAATTTCACTCGGCAGTTACATAAAAAGGATGGGTCGCAAAAATCGCCAATACAATAAATTCGCTCAGCGAAAGCGGGACCGCAAGGAGCAGGTAAAAAATAAAATATTATGTCTTTAACCTTTTTGCTTCCTACAACACATTTACAATCATGTTTTTTTTGTATTTTTAGGCAAAGAACCCCCAGGAAAAGCCTGCAGCAGATGTTAGAAAGCATTATGAAGATATTGTGCGAGAGAATGCCGCGTTTGAAGAGTATTATAAGGTGATTTTCTTTTTTTTTTGTATGTAAACATGAAACTATGATTATTGTGTCTTTAATCCTGGTTTTACGATTTTATCAATCAGACAATCATAATAATAACCCTTGAGAGCCATTATGAGCTACTACCATCTTAAAGATACAAACATATAGCTGAGAAATAATAAGTAACTGTATTTTAACTATAAACAGCTTAGGATAAGTATTATTTAAATTTTTTATTATTGTAGAGCCAAAAAGTGTGCCCAGAAGGAGAATGGGACACCTTCATGAATACCTTGAAAGAGAACTTGCCAACTGCCTTCCGCATCACGGGATCCAAGTGTGAGGCGGCCGCACTGATGAACATTGTAAAGAGCCAATATTTCTCTGAGATTTTGAACATGAAACTGCAAGTTGAAGAAGGGGAAGGACAAGGAGAAGAAATTAAGCCTATCAATTTGTCTTGGTAAGAGGAATGTATATTGATCTATTTGATGGCTCCATGGCTTAGGTGGTAGTGTATCTGCCTCCGATGTGCAGTGTCTCGAGTTCAAATCCCACCCAGGACAAACATTTGTGTAATGAGCACTGGTGTTTGCCTTGTGTCAGATTGTTGGTTGTTGTTGCAAATCTTTATTTTAAACCTGTAATTACATCACCATTTAAAGTCCTATAACTATTTTTATGTTGCTGGAAAAGCCTGTAGATATCCAAAGAAATTTACAAAACTGCCATCAAATCTCAATCTTCAAATAATCTTGGAATTCAGGTACCCAGGAGGTTACGCATGGCAGCTCCGTCTGTCACGCACAGACATCAGACGCAATGAAGCTCTGTACAAACTTCATAATTTCCTGGTAGCTGAGACCGCTGCGGGCGGAGTGTCGAGACAGGAGACCGTGTCTATGATACCTCCGGTTGTTCTTGATGTCCAACCTCACCATAAGGTATTTCTTGTAAAAATATTATACTCTTTCACAGCCTAAAATAGGCTTAATAAATGGTGGCAGTAGGGTGATTGGTCATCATTTGCCTAGCCTTTTCCTAACAATGTCAGGGCCGTCTTCCAGTCTAACCATACACAGCTGAATACCAGTGTTTTACTTGGAGCGACTGGCTGTCTGACCTCCCTAGTCCAGTTGCCAGGTAACACAAACCTCTTGGTAAGACTCATTGTCACTTTCTGGCATCTGACCTATGAATGACAGCTGGGACCAAAGGCTTTCCGACGGAGGAATCTGGGTATAAAATGAATGTAACCCATCTACGGACTACAATTGTAGCTTGACCGTTACAAATTCATCTGTATGGTTTTTACTTAGCCATGGGTCCCACAGGTTGATTGTGTAATAAAAAAATTAAAAGGGGGTCTAGATTTATTTAACTAACTAGCAAACTATGGGTGTGATTCTAAGGTTGAGAAGTTAGGGAGCTCAAAATTAAACAAAAATAACTAAAAGGAATAAGATTCGGGCGCCAGAGCTCACTAGGTAATTTAAAACAAAGGGGATCCGGGATAGCTAAAAGGTAAAGGACAGGACTTCTAATCTAGGTCGGAGATTTCTGAAATTAAGCTGCAAATTCTTTAACAATAGCTCATTTATTTCTATCGCAGGCAGTGGTGAGCACAACACAAGAAAGCCCCTTTCTTTTGAAGGGCAAGTTGTTTTATAACTATTAAATGCTATAACTAGAGTTTATGTTTAAGTTGTCAGTATTGCACGTTTTTAAGTGGAAACTACGAAAAAGAATTTAAGTTAACATACCACAGGCTTCGAGAAAAACTTATTTAAATTAAACCTGATTGGAGACACGAGGTGAAGCGCATCAGCTCATCCATGATGAAGTTAAATTTTAAGATGAAAAAAATCCAAAATATAAGTAAGAACGCCTTTGGGGCGTTCTCAACGAAAACTAAAACAATGCCAATCACTCGTGCTATGGGCACACTCAATACGCGATGGCGATATAGGAGGATTTCCCAAAATATTACCGTTGCACGGCTGCTGACATCACTACCAAGTGGTTCCAGCCAGGGGTGGACCCTTGAAATATTCCAATCTAATGATTGGCACGGAATAGAATTTTATTCGTGCATCATCTTGGTGACTTCGGTCGGAAAGTGAAGGCTACATATCCCAAACCGGAAACGTCAAAATAATCTGACAGCCGGGGAAATAAGGTCCAACTGTCAAACTGATGGTCTATGGTTTTATCGATTACTCTACTAAATCCTAGCCAATCTATCAAATATCTAAAGTGTGTGTAGTCGGCGTTATCGAAAACTTCCAAAAAAGGACGAGAGAGGTCGACACTATGTAGCGAGTAGAAAATACTCGTTACATTACATCCCTCCCCGAAAAATAAAAGAAAGGAACTTTCTTTTATTAGAAAGAAACAACGAAAAACGAAGTGAACAAAAAATTCAGTAACAGAAAACTATCATAGTGCAGTTAGGCGTCATGGCCACTGACTAAAACGTCGGTACTACACCGATCTACAAAGCCAAACAACAAACAAATCCAAATTCAGTTAAACCCGAGGGCCGCTGACTAAAACTCTAACAAGACTAAACACTAAACAAATCTAAATTCAGTTAAGCACGAGAGCCGCTGATTAAATCTTGAACAAAACTACTAAACATTAAACACTAACTTTGAGTACAGTTAAGCGCTATGGCTACTGACTAACTTTACACTAATTTACTAAACTATCCTACACCTCTTAAGTTCAGTTAAGCACTATCGCCACTGACTAGCTTCAACCAACTTACTAAACTAAACCACTCCACTTAAGTTCAGTTAAGCACTATCGCCGCTGACTAACTCTACACAACTCTACCAACTAATCTGGAGTGCAGGCAGGCACTATCGCCGCTGACTATCCTCAACTAACCTACCGTTCAGCTTTGAGTACAGTTAGGCACCATAGCCTCTGTCTATCTCAGCAACAACCAATTAAAATTAACAATACCTAAACAAAAATTCTAGATAGAGTTGAAGGACTCTACCTAAAAGTATAGATTCCGATCAATAAAGTCAGACAGAGTTGAAGGGCTCTATCCAAAAATATTGATTCCCAACAAAAGGTTAGATAGAGTTGAAGGGCTCTATCTAAAAAGGTTGGATAGAGTTGAAGGGCTCTATCTAAAAAGGTTGGATAGAGTTGAAGGGCTCTATCCAAAAATATTGTCACAGCAATAACCTGTAACAAACAAAAACAATATTGTGATCGGCGCTACACCACCGAACTTCCGAGCACAATAATAAAAAGGTATGACGAAAGTCAAAATTCCACCTTGTGACTGGCACAACAATGACCAACACAAGGGCAAAAGGGCAAATGTAAGCTGTGATTGGCTCTACTCTACCAACCTTCCAAGCACAGACAAACAAACAAAATATATTGGATTACCGAAGGGGAAAATCACAATACCTAAAGGCGAAAGCCAAGATGAAATCGAGGTCAAAAATTACACCAAGATCCAAAAACAAAGTACATTCTTTAAAAAAAGTTTCAGAATGACCGCAAAAACAAGGTAGGACGTTCTATAACAAAAGTTACAGAATGACCTCAAAAGCAAAATCCGGTATGAAAGCGTTTCTAACAAAGTCAAATCCAAGTCTAGTATCGAAGATATATCTAGACAAAAAACAACACTGTCAACAAACAGTAAAAAAATAGAATTAAAATCAATAACTATTTAAAACTATGAGAGAAATAGAATGATTCTAATCTACAAAAAAGAAAGATTACAAAAAACTTGAAATGAAATTTAAGTTTTTTAAATCTTTTTAGGTAATAAAAAACCCAAAGTGTAAGGTTGTATAGGATCTCTCTTTTTCAAAAAATATGAAAACAAGTAAAGGATTACCTTTAAAAAAATAAAGAGAGGAAAAATATAAGATCCCATACAATCTCAACAAACAAACAAAACAAACAAGATAAGATCCTTCGATGTGTAAAATGTATAGTGAAAAGAGTAGGTATTTCTAAATTAACCAAAATGACCTAAGTTTATTTTAGAAAGAATTGAATTGGAATCTAATAATTTGTAATGAGGTTGCCTAACATAATAATAACCTTCAGACTATCATAACCTCTCATTCATCATTCTAACAAAGATAGATCCTCACACAAAAATACTCAATACCAAAACCAAACCTATGAATTCCCCAAAATTTTAAAATTTAATAATATCCTTTACATGATAACGACCCACGGAACCCTTATTTAAATCTTTCAAAACATAAACGTTATCAGAAACTTTTTCTGTTATTTCACACTTTAAGAACTTAGGTGCAAGCTTAGCCGAAAAATAAGCAGGTGCATGAGATTGAACAAAACTTCTTCTCCACACAACATCACCCACACCAAAAGAAATGACTTTCCGACCCTTATTATAATAAGCGGCATTTCGCTTATACCCCTTTAACAAATAAGTTTGAACTTTAACAAAAATATCACTAAGTGAATTAAGAGAAACTGCATAAGAGTTTCTATTTGAAACCTCTAGTTGAGATAAATTATCAACAGAGTTACTAAAATGATGTAAGGAAGCATCTAAAACAAGTTCCCTACCAAACATAAGAAAATTAGGTGTAAATTCTGTAGCAAGATTTACACTATTATTTAAAGCTAATTGAACATTGGGCAAAAAACTTGACCAAGTCCTATGATCATCTTTAACAAAACACGATATGCAAGTTTCGACTGTTTTATTATATCTCTCAACAGGATTATTTTGAGGTGTGTACAATGTGTTATAAAATATTTTAGTTATATTAAAACCTTTCAAGAATTCTACAAAATGTTTTGAAGTAAATTGAGTTCCATTGTCACAAACTACTATTTTTGGACAACCAAATTTAAGAAATATTTCTTTTTCAAAATGTTTACAAATTACTCTAGTAGTTGCATTAATCATTGGAAAGAACCAGCAATATTTAGTAAAAACATCTACAACTGAAAGTATGTATTTATGACCGGAATAAGTTTTAGGTAAAATACCTATTATATCTACCGAAAGCATAAGCATGGGGCGATCAACCTTTTTAGGATTAATCATCGTACCAAAAGGAGGAGAAGTAGTATGTTTGTAAGCTTTACAAGTATCACAAGACAAAATGTATTGGTGAACATCATTAAACATACCTTTCCAAAAATAATGTTGTTTTAATTTCTTTAAAGTTTTATGAATACCTAAATGACCTGAATTTACATCATCATGATTTGACCTAATAGTATCTAAGATATTCTCTTTAGGAATAACTATCTTCCAGTCTAAAAGACTATGAGGGTTAAATTTATTTTTACAATATTTATACAAAGTGCTATTTTCGACTCTAAAATTCTTATACTTTCTAGGAGATTTCTGGCATTGAATAAATATTTTTCTATACCAAGGATCAATAATATCATCATCAGGGGAGACTAAACTATCCTGAGTGGTTATAGCTGTGACTTCTATACGAGATAAAGCATCTGGAACTAAATGTAATGAACCTTTTTTATGAATAATATCAAAAGTAAATTGAGAAATTCTAGCAGCCCAACGAGCTAAGCGTCCACTAGAATTATTGAGACCTAGGAGCCATTTCAAACAAGCGTGGTCAGTAATAACAGTAAACTTCATTCCTTCAATATAAGGTCTAAAATGTTCTATGGAATCTAAAATAGCTAATAATTCACGTTCTGTGGTACTATAATTTCTTTCACATTTATTAAGCGATCTAGAATAAAAAGCAATGGGATGTTGATCACCATTATCATCTTCTTGACTCAAAACACTACCTATGCCCACAGAGCTGGCATCACAATGCAAAAAGAAAGGTTTTTCAAAATTAGGACATTGCAAAACAGGGGAAGTTATTAAAGAATGTTTTAATTCTTGAAATGCATTTTCAGCTTCGTCATTCCAAGTAAGTGACTTTTTAGAATTTTTACTACCTGCTGTCAATTTAGTTAAAGGAGAAGCAATATCAGCAAATTTACAAATGAATCTACGATAATAAGAACATAAACCAAGGAAACTGCGAAGTTGTTTTACCGTTTCTGGGCGTGGGAAATTTTCTATTGTCTCTAATTTAGAAGGATCAGTATGTAAACCATTACTGTCAACAATGAAACCAAGATAGCGAAGTCTGTCCCAAAAATTACACTTTTTTAAATTTACAGTTAAACCTGCCTCTTTCAATATACTATGAATTCTATGCAACTGTGCTATATGGCTATTAAAATCAGAATTAATACAAATTAAGTCATCTAAATAACAGAATACAGAATTATCATACTCTGGACCAAAAAGTTTATCTACTAGTCTCTGCAACTCAGCTGGTGCATTTGTGAGACCAAATGGCATGCGAACAAATTCGTACAGACCTTTTCCAGGTACTACAAAAGCAGTTTTTTCGCGGGAGGATTTTTCAAGTGCAATTTGCAAAAATGCTTTAGAAAGATCTATAGTACTAATATATCTAGCACCTCTAAGGTTATCTAATATTCTAGAAGTATAAGGAAGGGGATAAGAATCTTTAATAGTAACAGAATTTAAACGTCTTGAATCTAAACACAATCTAGTACCTCCATCTTTCTTTTCTACCGCCAATACGGGTGAACACCAAGGAGACTTAGAGGGTTGAATAATACCTTCTCCTAATAAAACTTCTACTTCATCAAAAAGTTCCTTTTGCTTAGCAGGACTCAGAGGCCAATATCTCTGTTTAAAAGGTTCACTAGTAACGTTAATTTTATGTTCAACCAAATGAGTAAGACCTAAACCTCTTTTCTCATAAGAAATATCTTCAAACAAAGCAATAATATTATCTAATTTTTGTTTCTCAGAAGGAGAAAGTTCAGAAATAGAGGTAATTGAACAAACTTGTTTATTATTTTCTGGAACAAGTATAATGTTCTTCCACAATTCTTCAGCTAAATGAAATTTAATCCAAAAGTCAAAACCTAAAATAATTAATGGATCAAAAGAAGGAATAATTAAAAACTCTACGGATTTAGTTATATTATCACAAGTTACTGGCAAATCCATGGCACCAATAATTCTCCGGGCGGAGCCATCCGCAGTGCAAGCAGCGCCACTAATAGGTCTAATTTTATAACCCAACTGTAAGAATCGTTCATGTGTATTTGAGCCTAAAATGCATTTATCGGAACCACTGCCCAACAAACCTGAAAAAATTTGATTACCAACAAAAAAAGTTAAAAATGGTCTAGCATCATTCTGTTTTGTAAATAGAATAGGAGCCGAACGATAAATATTAAAAAAGGTTTTTAAATAATCTAACCAGTTGGAAAATTCTTTGTCACGGGCAACATCATCAGGCTTGTGACTTCTAACAATTTTTTCACCCATCGAGACGCTCGAAGTTTTATCAAAAACGTGGGCTCGATGCTGCCTAATCAGTTTTTTGACTCTTGCGACTTTTTAGTATCCAAATTACAAACGTCACAAGTCTTAGAAGTGACCCCAGCTTTATGACACTTAAAACAAACAACACCTGGAATAGACTTGCAATTTCTATATAAATGTCCAGGTTTTTTGCATTTTAAACAAACTAAATCATTAGAAACGGCATTAGATTTAACAGAAGGTTTAAGGGATTCTTTAAAAGGTTTTCTATTGACAACAACTTCTAAATCTTTTGCAAGTTCCAGAAATTGTTCGATTGAATCTATTTGTCTACGAAACAAAAAGGGTGTGTAAATTGGTAACATATTTTGTTGTATCACGTTAACTAAAGTGTAGTGAAATAAAGGTACTGAAAGACGACTAGCCATGTCATAAATTTCCGTAATGAAATCAGGAAGCGACTCAGACTGTTTCTGTTTCCTTGTGCGGAGCTCATTTTCTAAAAAGTGATCAAAATTAGGTGTATCAAAGCGTTTCAAAAGCGCAAGCTTAAGCTCATGCCAGGAAGAAATACGAATTCGAACAGATCTAAACCATTTCAGTGCAGTACCATCAAGCAAATCTGTAAAAGAACCAACCAGCAAATTTTCGTTGTAATTTCTATAAAGAAAATATTCTTCAACTTGTGTAATAAAATCGCGAACACAAGTTCTACCATCATAAATTATTTTGCTCTTTTTCAAATCAGGCAGTTTAGTAAGAGGAGGAAAGTTTTTTCGAATGTTTTCGTTAACAAGCGCATTCAAGGAGTTAAAAGAAGGCAAAGCTCGAGCTGTAAAATCCGAAGACGAATGTGCGATTCCAGATTCAAAAGGATTGCCAATATCGGTGGCATTAACCATCTCGTGACCTTTCTCAACAACATTAGCATCAGCAGCAGTAGAAGCTTCGACCTCAACCGAATCCTGAGGCGGTGGAAACTGAACTCCCTTGTCCTCCATGACTAACGAGTAACAAGGCAAATAGCAACGAAAAGCAAGGACTAAACCTTAAAGAATTTCAAAATAAATCAAAGTTTGAAAAATAAAAGTAAAGTTTGAGGTTATGTATGAAAAAATGTGGTATTTCCATGAAAGGTTGCTAAGTTATTTAACGTTAAAAAGTGCAATAATAACTCACAAAACGGCTTAAAATTAAATAAACTAGGTGCACAATAATGTACTTAATGTTTAAATTTAATTATTAACATAAAAAGTTAACTTAGATATGAATTATATCACTGTATGAGATTTAACAATAACACGGTCTACACTTAACAATTGTTGGTTTTGCTAAGGAAAAAACATGTTAAAAACACAAGAAAATAAACAAATTATCCAATGTAAAACTAAAACATTGTTTACAAAATACAATACCAAACTAAGTTACAACTTATGAGTCTAATTATTCAAAGTTTATAAACTAGATCAATTACAATGTAAAAACAATATGAAATACAATATGAAAACTAAATATTGTAAACAATAGACTCATTAGTTAAAATATAAATGAATTTAGTGTGCAATACTGACTGTACTCACCGTACAAACCATGCTTCAGTCCCTGTTCTAGTGCGACAATTGTAATAAAAAAATTAAAAGGGGGTCTAGATTTATTTAACTAACTAGCAAACTATGGGTGTGATTCTAAGGTTGAGAAGTTAGGGAGCTCAAAATTAAACAAAAATAACTAAAAGGAATAAGATTCGGGCGCCAGAGCTCACTAGGTAATTTAAAACAAAGGGGATCCGGGATAGCTAAAAGGTAAAGGACAGGACTTCTAATCTAGGTCGGAGATTTCTGAAATTAAGCTGCAAATTCTTTAACAATAGCTCATTTATTTCTATCGCAGGCAGTGGTGAGCACAACACAAGAAAGCCCCTTTCTTTTGAAGGGCAAGTTGTTTTATAACTATTAAATGCTATAACTAGAGTTTATGTTTAAGTTGTCAGTATTGCACGTTTTTAAGTGGAAACTACGAAAAAGAATTTAAGTTAACATACCACAGGCTTCGAGAAAAACTTATTTAAATTAAACCTGATTGGAGACACGAGGTGAAGCGCATCAGCTCATCCATGATGAAGTTAAATTTTAAGATGAAAAAAATCCAAAATATAAGTAAGAACGCCTTTGGGGCGTTCTCAACGAAAACTAAAACAATGCCAATCACTCGTGCTATGGGCACACTCAATACGCGATGGCGATATAGGAGGATTTCCCAAAATATTACCGTTGCACGGCTGCTGACATCACTACCAAGTGGTTCCAGCCAGGGGTGGACCCTTGAAATATTCCAATCTAATGATTGGCACGGAATAGAATTTTATTCGTGCATCATCTTGGTGACTTCGGTCGGAAAGTGAAGGCTACATATCCCAAACCGGAAACGTCAAAATAATCTGACAGCCGGGGAAATAAGGTCCAACTGTCAAACTGATGGTCTATGGTTTTATCGATTACTCTACTAAATCCTAGCCAATCTATCAAATATCTAAAGTGTGTGTAGTCGGCGTTATCGAAAACTTCCAAAAAAGGACGAGAGAGGTCGACACTATGTAGCGAGTAGAAAATACTCGTTACAATTGGTATTCCAATACATTCTCAGAAATAAACAAGAGTTAATTTGTTCCAAATGACAATGCCAGATCCTGCCCCACCCATGTACAGAAAAAGTAACACATGTAGAGAAAAAGTAAAATAATGAAAATAATTGTAATGAATATAGAACCTTTCTATACTAAATTGTTTTGCTTTCGAACTGGGGGATTACGAAATACCTACCCACAAAATACAAACTCATTTTACCTAAAATACAAATTAACCTATAATCAACGTCATTATTGTTTTTAGATTTAAACGGAATCCGCAAGTTCTACAGTCACTAACACTAATGTGTAGTTATCAGCAATAATTATTTAGTGGGGCAAAGTTCTATAGAGTTTCTGGCATTGTCCTTTGACCCATAAAACTCGATACTGAGTACAAAAAGATTAATTCTGAGTTAATTCTAAGTTAAAGCACTTTTTAATTTTTTATGTATTTTTACTTTTTTACCAAAATCTGTAAACTTAATAAATTAGTTATTAAAAGATTAGTTAGATAATGAGCAATAAGAAAAGTATAAGCATTCAGAGTTGAGTAGATTACTTAGTATTTACAGGTTTTAGTAAACTTAAAAAATCATTATGACCTATAAAATCGGTTTCTGTAAAAAAAAAATGGGTATTTTACTCTATACGAGATAAAATCTATAAATTGAGACAGTTTAGGCATAAAGCAGTCGGAAAATGTAAGTTTTAGTTTATAAAATAACAAAATCATTTTTTAAATTAAATTCAAAGTTTTCAGTATTTTTAATCTGTTATAAAACACCATGAAATAGTAGCGGCCATATTATCACGCAGTACGGCTGTGTAAACAACAAATTGTCAACTGTCAATCAACCGATTGGCGTAATATAGTCATTGTACTTTTACTATTTTACAACTATTACAGAATTTGCTTTTAATTATTTTTAAATGATATACAATTATCATATTTAATATGAGCTCATTTGATACAAAACGAACTGACGTCATTTACGCTGAGCAATATGGCGTCCAGTAAGAGGCGTTTTCGTCAAACTACGCGCGTTTGAAAATTCAAAATTTAGATGCATTTTTATGGCACTTATCAATTGAATAAAAATTTTGTGTTTTTTTTGGTGGCATATTAGCACTAGAGAATTTCATTGAGACACTTTTCAAAAATGGGTGTAATACCCTATTAACGGCTTTAAATCTTAATGAAAATCACAGCAGCTTACATTATAATACTTTTTCTTTTAGGTATTGGATATGTGCGCAGCTCCTGGATCTAAAACGGCTCAGTTGATTGAGTTTCTACATGCTGATGAAGACAAAATGCCTACAGGTAAATATTTGCTAGTTTGACAACACGAGTGGCGCAGTGGCAAAGCGATTGGCTGCTCCTCTGCGCGGCGCGAGTTCGATCCCCGCACGGAACAAATATATGTATGGTCTACGGCTCAGATTATGAAACAAAAGGTATATAGATCGCACGGAACACTGAGAGTGAAGCCAAGAAAGCAAATACAAATTCAAAAGCGAATACCTACAACTTCGTGCTGTACTGACACGAATCAGTATAGCACGAAACGCCGCATCGTTAAAACAAACAAATACAAATACAAACTCAAAAGCGAATACAATTCGAGATTTTAGGTATTCGGTTTTGAATTTGTATTTGCTTTTTTGGCTTCACTCTCAGTGTTCCGCGCAGTCTATCTGCCTTTTGTTTCATAATCTGAGGTCTACAGGTAGTTGTTCAGGTTCTGGCTGTTAGGCTATGTGAGTTTAAATGTGTATAAACGCAGCCACGATTCAGGAGCACTTCATAGTGTGGCGCAAAGTTTTTATGGAAAAGCTGGTACTTAGTGCTGGTACAGCCAGTCTATCCTGTAAAAATCTCCCGCTAAAAATGTTGTGTGGTGTGAGCTAGAGATGAGCTGTAATCTAACAAAGACAGCTCACTTCACACTCACCTCACACCCATTTCACCTGAATTCAAGAAAGATTTTTACTTAATTGCACTTTATTCCATACTGTAAAAATCTTCCGCAGATAATTTAGGTGGCATGAGCTTCAGATGAGCTGTATTCTAACAAAGACAGCTCACTTCACACTCACTTTTCACTCATTTCGCCTGAATTCACTTAGAAAGATTTTTACTTAATTGCGCTTTATTCCATCCTGTAAAAATCTTCCACAGAGAATTTAGGTGGTATGAGCTTGAGATGAGCTGTATTCTAACAAATACAGCTCACTTCACACTCACTTCACCTGAATTTACCTAGAAAGATTTTTACAGAATTCCACTTTTTTCCCATATTTCTATTTTTTTCCTCAGGTTTCGTAATGGCCAATGACGTGGACAATAGCAGATGCTACATGCTGGTACATCAGGCCAAGAGACTCAACTCCCCTTGTATCCTGATCACGAACCATGATTCCGCTGTCATGCCTGCACTTGTGGTGGCTGACGAACAAGTTAGTAGACTTCATTTTATCACTATTGTGCATACTAATCACTGCCATGTAAAAATCAAGGTTGTAGTCATTAAAATAAAGTCGGTAATAAATCATGCTACATACTGGTACATTAGACCAAGAGGCTTATCTCTTCTTGTGTCCTGATCATAAACCATGACTCTGCTGTCATGCCTGCACTTGTGTACACTTCATTGTGTCAAGAACTGAATATTATGTATACTTTTCACTTCCATACAAATTTCAACCATGCGTGGTTGAAATAAAGTCGATAATAAATAAATCTCTAGTCCGGCCAAGTAGGCATCGACTAGTACTACACTTAAACGAGTCGGCCGGTTGGTGACATTTTCTTTCATTATCTTCTTATTGAAAATGCCGAAACGTGTGCGCTATCCTGTAAGCGACCCTTACCAAATTAATTTGTACATAATACTGTTTTTCTTCTCCAGAATCCAGGAACAACTAAACCACTGAAATTCGACCGTATCCTCTGTGACGTGCCCTGTTCAGGCGATGCGACTCTTCGCAAAAATCCCGACATCTGGCTGAAATGGTCTACTGGTAATGGAAATAACTTGCACGGGTAAGAATCAACACATACCGAGCTGCAATATAGACCAGCAGCTTTATTTATTGATAATTAACCAAAAAACAACAGATGTATAGTTGCAAATTACCTAATGTTAATTGGGAAACAAAAAAGTTGCGCCGAATCATTTTCAAGTTTATTTATTTGGTTTTGTAGGTAATTCTGACGCAAATTAATACAGAGTTTATTTGGTTGTTTGTTTTTTTTTTCTTTTTTATTGAATAAGATCTTTCCAGACCATGATGAGCATTAAGGATAAAACCGCGGCATAAAGTCCACCTTTGTACCTTTGTGCATGAGGTATAAATAAATAAATGAGCACACCAAACAAATTGAATCATCCCTTAATTTTCCGCCCTTAGAGGTGGAATATTTTCATAAAGTTGAGAACTTTGAGGTACAGTCAACAGCAAAAGTAGATGATCAAAATCAGAATGTGAAAATCAGAAAGTATATGATTGTCACACACATACTTTTGAATCACTTCGACGCCACACAGTTCTGACGCGAACTCCGTTCATTAGTATTGAATTTCTGATTTTGATCATCTACTTTTGCTGTTGACTGTAACTATCAAAATCGAACTACACACTATAAAGTTATGCGTGATCAGACAAAAAAAAACGTGTCGAAGTGCAAACCTCCTCCTTTTTTGAAGTTGGTTAAAAATCATTGCAACTATGAAACTACAGACAAGCACTTTCTGTCCAGCATCCAATACCGTGTCCTCAAACGAGGCTGCGAGCTCCTCGAAGTTGGAGGTCGTCTAGTGTACTCCACATGTTCCTTCAACCCCGTGGAGAATGAGGCCGTGGTCCACAGAGTGCTACAAGAGACAGGAGGGACCGTCACTCTCGTCAATGCGGCTGACATGCTCCCTGGACTCAAGTTCCATAAAGGTAAGGTTTATAATAGGTCTATACTCCGTTCACAATAAGATAAGACATATACACAAACCTTTTTTACAGTCTGTTCAACCGATTTTGACTTATATTGCGTTAGTGGCATGAGAAATGGCAGCTGCAAAAAACAGTTGTTATTGTAACCACTTTTTTACCTCTAATGCCATCCTTAAGCCTACGGAACAGAAGTCAAAATCGGTTGAAGGGACTGTACAAAAGGTTTGTGTAAATGTCTAATCTTATTGTGAACGGAGTATAGTATCAAGAATAATGTACAAAGTATTTTGCAAAGAATTTTGTCTAGTTCGTCCCGCCATCTTTTGCACGGGCAACCGCGATACGGTTTGAGTGTGTCCATTGCACACATTCTTGTTCATTCATATTAGCTACATCATCAGCCGTGTTGGACAAAAATAAATAAAATATATGTGTCTGTTTGTAATGTCAAAAAACAGCTTTTTACTAAATACGATAGATAGTATATACGATACTTATGCCACAAAATAAATTTTTAATTTTTTTGTCTGTCTGTCGGTCTCTGTTTGTTCGGGCTTATCTCTGAAACGGTTGGACCGATTATGACGGGTCTTTCACTGACAGATAGCTGATGTTATAAGGAGTAACATAGGCTACTTTTTGTTTTAGAGAGTAAGGGTTCCGTGCTTAAAACCCTACTGATAACAGACTATCACGCGGACGAAGTCGCGGGCATCAGCTAGTGATAAATAAAGTTTTATCTTCCAGGTATGACATACTGGCGACCAGCATCAAAGGACATGGTGTTCTATGAGAAGTACGAAGATGTACCCGAGAAGTGGCAGACAGTGGTCCGACCACAAATGTTTCCGCCCAAACCTGAAGATCTCGACAAATATAATCTGGATAGATGGTGAGCTTAAACTTTTAATCTGTATCTGCAATAAAGGTGGTTTTACACCGGCGAGGTGAGGTGTCGATGGGGTGAGCAAGAATTGAAATCACGCTTACTCTTTTACACCGAAAGATGTCCATTGCTATACGGCACCAACCACCATAAAGCGCAGAGTTACCGGTACTTATCAATACAAAATATTTCTTTGTATTCTTTATTTGTTTCTTTAAAGGTAAATATTTGACCCCTCTGTGCCTCGGAAAGCATGTAGTCCTGGCTGTAGTTCTCTGACAGTCGTTGTGGGTAGTCAGAAGCCAGAAAGTCTGATAACCAGTCTTGCCAAGGGGTATTGTGTTACCCAGTAACTGGGTTTTGGAGGTCAGATAGACAGTTGCTCCCTGTAAAACACTGGTATTTAGCTGCATCCGGTTAGGCTAGAAGCTCACCCCAAAATAATCCTAGGCAGATGATGAAGTTTTTAGAAGATTAATGAAAATAATATTCCCTTTTGACTCCAGTATAAGAATCCTCCCACACCATCAAGACACTGGCGGTTTCTTTGTGGCCGTCTTCGAGAAACAAGCTTCCCTACCGTGGGAGAAGGACATAAAGCCGGCGGAGAACACAGAAGTAAAGAAAGAAGAGGCCAAAGAACCGCCCAAGAAGAAGAGAAGAATGGGAGGATATAGAGAAGATCCGTTCGTGTTTTTCTCAGGTAATTATGAGAATAGGGTTGTTTCCAGTAGTTATATCAGCTGGGCTGAGTAGGGTGGTCCGACTCGAATCGGTGGTATGGTATTACAGGCTGTTGTCTGCAACTGCCTCTGCGAGCTGTAACAGCTCGCAGAGGTTAGTTTGGTAGATTTTTTTTTGAAGCCTTAGGCACACAGCGGAAATTCCGCCGCCGATCATCCGCGGCGGAACGCCTATACATGTGTGGGAAACCTAACGGGAGTTAATTAAATAATAACGATAGCTACGAAATCACGACACAGTTTATTTAGGCTAGGTTCGACATTACAATTAGTTTCACTCGCGAGCAAAGCGTCTATACAGGCATAGCAATAATGAAGTTGAGAAAATATGAAGGCTAGGAAGATTTAAAAAAGGGAACTGAGAATTATAGTTAGAGATTATAGCGAACGAAAGTTGATTAGTGTAGCTAGCGACGTTAGGTGATTGCGGCGTGCATTCGCCGTCACGGATAGCTGTCTCGGGCTGCGATGGCTGCTCAGCGGCCCCGCGTCGCGCGTCCGTTGGGTAAGAAGTAGTGTCCCCACACATGTAATGGCATATAAATGACTAATAACGGGCACACTACGCGGACCCCCCGACCCTTGCTAGTGCCAGCCCGCGTCGCTGAGCCTTTAGCTTTAAAATTAGACCCTAATTACCTAATGGAGAGCCGATCCAGCCTGTCCCTTTGCTGCCCTCTCACAGTGACGCCCTAAGCCGAGGCTCGTACCCCACAGGGGGTGCCCTTAGCGTAGTCACTTAGTTTATAAGTTTTTGCCCTGGCTGGAGGCCCTAAAAATCACTTTTAAGGCGCCACAGGTTTGTCTGGTTTAGCAGTCAACAACCTCTAGGCTGAACTGCGAGATGCCATACAGAGCGGTCACTCCGTCGCGGACCGCTTTATATGCAATAACATGTATAGGCGTTCCGCCGCGGAATTTCCGTTCAGTGTGCCTAAGACCTTAATCACCTGCATCCCATTTGTGTGAGGTTCCTTTAAACTCTGTAGACACGGGATGACAGACAGAAATAATATGTATTATTTTATTCTTCTTTCATTTTCTTTTTCATTATTAGTCGAAGGGGTTGCGGCTACACTGAAGTTTAGTCGGCTCTTAGGTTTTTTTTCACACCCATGCCATGTTTATCCGACATATATAAATATTTAAACATGAATTTACTTTTCAGTTGTACAATACTAATTAAATAAATTCACAGTAATGAAACATTCGTAATCTTATTCACTTCCAACAGGCGACAAAGAAGACGTTTTTCCTTCAATAAAAGAGTTCTATGACCTCAACTCAGACTTCGACGCAACGTGTCTTCTAACGCGGTGTCACGTGGGCAAGAAGAAGAACATATACCTCGTATCGCCGATCGTTAAAGACGTAGTAACGAAGAATGAAGCAAGTATCAAGATTATTAACACTGGCGTCAAGACTTTCGTCCGATGTGATAATAAGAATATGGTTTGTCCGTTTAGGTATGTATGTATTATTTATTAACTGACTTTAAAAAAGGAGGAGGTTTTAGATGGCAATCAAGTTGATGGCCCACCCGATTAAGAGCACCCTTCCCATCGACCGAACTTCAACGCTCTTAAGAACGGCCAACAACAATAGGGTATTTTACTCTATACGAGAAAAAATCTATAAATATGTTATTGAGACAGGTTAGACATAAAGCCGTCGGAAAATGTAAGTTTTAGTTCATACAATAACAAAACAAATTTTTAAATTCAATTCAAAGTTTTCAGTATTTTTAATCTGTTATAAAACTCCGTGAAATAGTAGCGGCCATGTTATTACGCCATACGGCTGTGTAAACAAAAAATTGTCAACTGTCAGTCAACCGATTGGCGTAATATAGGCTTTGTACTTTTATTATTTTCGTAACCAACGTATTTTTTTCATTATTACACCTATTACAAAATATGCTTTTAATTATTTTAAATGATATACAATTATCATATTTAATATAAGCTCATTTGATACAAAACGAACTGACGTCATTTACGCTGAGCAATATGGCGTCCAGTAAGAGGCGTTTTCGTCAAACTACGCGCGAAATTTGAAAATTTAAAATTTAGATGCGTTTTTATGGCACTTATCGATTGAATAAAAATTTCGTGTTTTTTTTGGTGGCGTATTAGCACTACAGAATTTCATTGAGACACTTATCAAAAATGGGTGTAATACCCTATTTAACCTCCAAATATTTTGAACACACGGGTCTTTTGTGGTTAATATCTAGGTTTCTATGTAACGAAAAAACAACTTTTTTGAGATACCAATTCAGTAAACACGTCCGAAAATCAGCTTTTTTTGCACAATTTTATCTGAACTTCGACCGAAGAAAAAGTAAAAAAAAAAACATCGTCACAGAAACCTTGCACATGCAATGGAGATTCTTAATTACAAACATTTTTACCAAAAACTTATAAGGCTTTTTAAAAAACACGTATTTCCCGCTATTTTCGAGCTTTGCGTTGGTTGAAACAAAAAAAATTTCAATCACTCTCGCGTCGAAATTCGCTCGATGGGCATGGGCGCTCTTAATATGTCTCATGTGCCTGTAATTACACCAACACTCATACTCTTCAAACTGCAACACAGCAACGCTGATTTGCGGCAGAAATAGGCATGGTGCTTCAGGAATAGGTGTGGTGGTTCTTTACAACCTGTATTTTCAAGCTACGCTTGCCGCGGTAGTTTGTGGCTGGGTGACCATCTATTTCGTACATAGTTCCTTCCGTGCCTCGGAAAGCACGTAAAGCTGTTGGTCCCGGCTGTCATTGGTTGATCTTTGACAGTCGTTATGGGTAGTCAGAAGCTAGAAAGTCTGACAACCAGTCTTACCAAAGGGTCGTTTTACCCAGTAATTGGGTTGCGGAGGTCTGTTAGGTGGTCGTTCTATGTAAAACACTGGTATTCAGCTGCATCTGCTTAGACTGGAAGAAGACCCCAATATAGTTGGGAAATGTCTAGGCAGATCATGTTTTCTAAAATATTGTATTGTATTTATATACCAAAACCAAAAGACCAAACGACCTAAAGGTTGAATAAAGTGTAAATAAACAACCTGTAAATAAAATCGTATTTAATTATAAATGTTGCAAGATTTCCCCTCAAATTTATAAAGTCGTTGATAATCTAATGCCGCGTACCTAACATTGCTGAATACCGCGAATTTCGACCTTATTTAAAATCAGCGAAAGTGTACATTCGCGGTATTCAAAAAATGTTAATTATGCGGTATTGGACTATCAACAACGATAACCGTTAATCAAAACATGCTATTCTTCTTCCAGGTTATCACAAGAAGGTCTACAAAGTATAACCCAGTTCATAGGCACTAAGCGTCGCTTGCGCATCCTGAAGGAGGATCTTATACTAGTACTACAAAATGACAACCCCAGCAAACCACCAGATGTCAAGTTGTTCTCTGAGCACACGCAGGCATTGGTCAAGGATTTTGGTAAGTAAATCATCATCATTATATCAACCTTTAAACGCCCACTGCTGGGCACAGCTCTCCCCCAAGAGGGGTTCAGCTGTAATCGCCAAGCTTGGCCGATGCATGTTGGCGATCGCACTAGGTGTTATGTACTCAGAAGGACGCTGCTGCCCATCCTCTGGTCAATATCCCTCTGTCGCCAGCTACGACACCCACGGGTAAATATGGGGTGATGCTATTCGCGGCCGGCACCACACGGATGAGTGAATATTGAAATAAAAATAATACCAGCATTTGCTCTGCAGTGGGACAATTATATTGTCCCACTGCAGAGCAAATGCCTCTTCTCATACAGAGAGGACTCCAGCATTTATCACCACGTGCGCTCAAGGCGGATTGGCAATTTCAGACTTATATTTATTGTAAGTCAAGGTTTCCTCACGATGTCTACCTTCACCAATGTCCAAGACCACAGATATAGATAGACCTAGATAACGCAAGTATCACGATCTGTATGAAAACCAAGCGTGCCAATTTTTGGATGTCACAATGTAACATGAATGTTTTGTTTTTCCTTATTATTCCTTATTTCCTTATTAGCAGGTATTACTGAGATTAAAGATAATTGTTTTTTAAATTAATTAGGTACGCATAATACAAAATGACTTACCGATGGAAGGAAACGTTTACTTTATTTTTTTTACTTACGATTTTTTATCGTAAGTTAGGCACGAAAATAGGCACGCGAAGTGGTTGCTCTTGCGTTATCTAGGTCTATCTATATCTGTGTCCAAGACAAACTTAAAAAGTACATATGAAATTGAAAAAGTCATATTAGGACTTGCTCGTGCCCGGTTGCGAACCCACAACCTCGTGCATGAGGGGTGGGCGGCTTAACCTCTGGGCCACTACGACAATATTGATAACCACAGATTAAATTATACAATTCTATAATCTATACATTCTCTGTGGCATTAATTTAAGTCGTCTTACAAACGTGGTCCTCTTTATGTATCCGACATAAAATAGTTTTAGTTAAAAAGTTGTTAACATTAATTAGAAAAATGTTTCTGACGGTCCTAAACCTGTAAAAGTATGAATGACGAATTGAAATTAAGAGGCTTTTAAATACTTACAAACTGCTTCATACTGAGGTCATTAAAATTGCAATATTAAGAAACATTTGTGTGCTAGGTTAAATCAAATCTGATAAAGATGTCGCCGCTCCATTCCGCGCCGCCCTTGGAACGCAGGGCTCGGACTACGCTCGTAACAGTGTTTCAAACTATGTCACTCGTCATTCTTATCCTACTAATATAATATTATAAATGCGAAAGTTTGTGAAGATGTTTGGATGTTTGTTACTCAATCACGCGTAAACTGTTAAACAGATTTGCATGAAAATTAGCACACAGGTAGACCATTTCCTGTTCCCTTGGGATAATCGTTCTTTTTTACGCGGGCGAAGCCGCGGGCAGAAGCTAATTGAATTATATTTTCATATTTTAAATTATTCAATGCTCATATTTATTTATTTTTTTAAATAAATGATTAGTAGTAATTGAATACATGGAGTGGGCTGCCGTTGTAAGACGATTAAAACGCCACGGTGTATAAAAGCGAAAGAACGTTCACTACGACTATATGGCCTATAATGCTAATATTTTATGCTAATATTTTGCAAGTAGGTAGTAGGACACGTACGCTTAAAAGTAATTTTGCGTCAAAAAAAAACATTTAAAGCATAATCAACAAATATTTTTGAAAAGTATGAATCGTCACAACATCAACTAAGTGAACGCTTGTTTGAGGCTGGGGAACTACTGGACCTGGTGAAGGACAATGCTGAGAAGTACGAGAATTTGACTAATAATCTTTCCTGCAGTAGTGCCAACCAACCACCATCTCCTCAGCCTCAGCTTGACATGGTTTCACCGGTGTTGGCTCTTCCAGCAAACACCTGTGTCAATACACAGGAAACTAATAAAACTATTTTATTTTGTGATGAATTAGGTTCAGGCTTTGGGAAAATACTACACAATTACCTTAGTCATAGTTTTACCAATCATAGTTACCATAACATTAGTTTTAAACAAATAATTAAGAGAATTGTAAATACAAACATAGACCATTACTGTACAATGGTTCTACTTTTAGGTAATAGTACTGGTATTACTAAAAAAGACATAGTGGATGGTGTGAACACCTTATTAAAGTTAAACATGGGAAAGCTCATGCTGTGTGCCTTTCCTTACTCTGATACTTTATCAGAAGTAGAAAACAATCACATTTATATATTGAATAGTACTATTCATATGTTGACATGTTGTCATAGTGACAAATTATTATATTTTGACACTAATAACTTTATTAGTGGTTTTAAGTTAACTCAGAGAACTTTATCTCTGTCTGGAGAATGTAGACATGTAATTGCTATGTTGATAGCATATAATATTAACAATGTTATAGCTAATAATAATATAACAAACTGTAGGTTAAGTGACAAACTTATGTTGTCTAGTTGCACTAACAACATAGGGATAAATTTTTGTAAATCTCCATATAGTACGAAGGAGGGTCCACCTACAATGCCAACATCCTTAGATGCCACAACCAGTCAGATAGGGTATTCTCTTCCTGCTGGATCACAAACAGGGACTATGAACTCTTCAAATGTAGTTGTGGAGGTCACTCCGGATAACACTTTAAACTAAGTTGTGAGACAACAGAAGTTACACCTTCAAATAATCATTTATTATTATTGAATAATAAAAAGGTAACTTCTGGCAACCTAACAAATAAAGGAAAGCAACATACTTTAAAATTATTTAATCAAAATATTCAAGGTTGCTTTTCCAAATTACTTGAAATAGAAATGTTCTTAGAAATAACCAAATATGATATTATTTGTTTAACAGAACATTGGCTGAAAGATAATCAAGTGATGTCTATTAATTATGAAAATTATTGTGTAATTAGCCATTTTAGCCGAAAACATATGATACATGGTGGGTCATTAATATTAATTAAAAATTCTATTAAGTGTAAAGAACGAAAAGACATCGTTGGATTATCAGTAGAACATACTGTTGGATTGTCCTGTGTTGAGCTGGATAAGCATATTATAGTATGTGTATATAGACCCCCCAGTTACCAGAATTTATCTACATTTGATTCTGTAATGGAAGATGTGTTGAAAAAAATTAGTACTAGTAGTAAATCAATCATCATATGTGGTGACTTTAATATTAATTTGTTAGAAAACAACTCCAGTAGTATCAGATTATTGAGTCTTTTTAGGTCATTTAATTTGTCAAATGTTTTTATGGAACCAACCAGAGTGACAGCTTCTTCTGCCACTTGTATTGATAATATATTTTGTAATTGTGATTATTTACATAAAGAAATTATAAATAAGCTACCATCTGATCATAGTGGACAGACAATAACGTTTTGCGCCTACATTCCTTTACAAAAAATTCAAATAAGGTTTAGGCCAATTACATGTAAAAACTTAGATAAATTTAATAGTTCATTGGAAAGTAAACTAAGTGTTCATTGCTTTAATAATATAGATGACCCAAATGAGTTCTACGCTGAGTTTTTTTCACTAATAAACACGCAATTTAATGATACATTTCCACTAAAGACAAAAAGTATTTGCACAAAGTTCATATTTAGCGATTGGGCGACTCCAGGTATTCGTAAAAGCAGGGAAAAACTATTTGAACTTTATGGTCTAAAGCAACATGTAATGAATACAAGCTTTCATCAGTATGTTGCGAAATATTCAAAACTTTTTAAAAGTGTCTGCAAAATAGCCAAATCCCTTTATATTAGAAATAAAATAAAATTAGCTGATGACAAAATAAAAACTACTTGGCAAATAATAAATAATGAAACAGGTAGGAAAAAACAGCGTAATACTGAATTTAATTTAGAGACTGCACATGGCCCCATAAATTCAGATATAGAAGTAGCTCAGGAATTTGAAGCATTTTTTGGAAATATTCCCATTAAAACAACTGAAGCTTTAAATTCCTCTCCCGCGCTCTCTGCTGCCTTACTTAGGAAGAATGTTAAGGCATGCCGTTCGGAGTTTAGGTTTGAACATACAAACCCCCAGGCTGTTATAAGAGCCTTTAAAGATCTTAAAATTAAATCAACAGAAGATCTCTGGGGAATGTCTGTAAAAGTCTGTAAATCTATTATCGAAACGATTGCGCCCTATTTAGCTCTTATATTTAACACCAGTGTAGACCAAGGAGTCTTTCCGGATCTGATGAAACACAGTAAAGTAGTACCGTTGTTCAAATCCGGTGATAGTAAAGACCCCAACAATTATAGGCCTGTGTCGATTCTGCCAGTTCTCAGCAAGGTGTTTGAAAAGTTAATGCTCAATCAAATGTTGCGTCACTTTAATAAAAATTCCATCTTTCATGAACAACAGTATGGTTTCACCAAAGGGCGTTGTACAACTGACGCCGGTGTCACCCTAATAAAGAACATTTTTAGCGCCTGGGAGGAATCACAAGATGCCATTGGAATCTTTTGCGACCTCTCAAAGGCGTTCGATTGCGTTGACCATGAGACACTTTTGCTGAAACTGGAGCACTACGGGGTTAGTAAAACATCTCTTAATTTACTAAGGTCATACCTGAGGGATAGACGGGTAAAAGTACAGGTTAACGGCGTGAACTCATTGGGGTCTGAAACGACTATGGGCGTTCCTCAAGGTTCAATATTGGGTCCATTTCTATTCTTAGTTTATATAAATGATTTACCCCAATTGTTTCAAAATCAACCAAAAATGGTGTTATTTGCCGATGACACATCATTGATTTTTAAAATAAACAGACGGTCACAAAATCTAGACGACGTAAATGACGCTATTCTTCAGGTTCAAAATTGGTTTACGGTAAACAATTTGGTACTTAATGAAAAAAAAACCAAATGTATTCGATTCATTTTACCAAATGTTAGGAATAGTAAATGTGACATCATACTTAATGGAGAGAAACTGGAATTTACTAGTCAAACGGTTTTCCTAGGAATCACGCTAGACGAGAAATTACAATGGGGACCTCATATAACATCTATTGCGGGGCGACTAAGCTCCGCGGCTTATGCTGTTAGAAAGATAAGACAGTTAACAGATGTAGAAACTGCGCGTTTGGTCTATTTTGGCTACTTTCACAGCATTATGTCGTATGGTATTTTACTGTGGGGTCGGGCTGCTGACATTGAATCCGTTTTTATTTTACAAAAAAGAGCTGTCAGAGCCATTTATAATCTACGTCGCCGCGAATCTCTTAGGGAACTATTTAAAAATATTAATATAATGACAGTGCCTTGCCAATTTATTTATGAAAATATTATGTATGTAAGAAAAAACTTACATATGTTTAATAAAGTAAGTGATAGACATGACTTTAATACTAGAAACAAGGACAAAATAGCTCAACCATATTTTAGATTGTCTAAAGTCCATACATCTTTTATGGGGTACTGTGTTAAGTGCTATAACAAAATTCCTAGTGATATATTACAACTAAGTGAAACAAAATTTAAATCATATATTAAAAGTACACTCTGTAAAAAAGCTTATTATAATCTAGAGGACTATATTCAAGATAAGAATGCTTGGAAACATGCTGGTCTAGCTCCATAGGACGATCGACAGTCTAGACAAAATCGAACCGATTGCTAGTTTGAGGTGCATAATTTCATACTTAGTATAAATATGTACATATATATATTTGACTCTTTTTTTAAACACTGCTCAGGCTCACATACTGATTCATTGTTGTTAAAATATAAGGAGTGGTCGTCTACTGTTTCAACATTAATTGTAATATGTAATATGTGAACACTGTGTATCTATGTACATATAACTTAGTCTGTCATTCCTTAATCTGTGATACTTTGTACACACTTTCAAATACCTAGTGTTTTTATGCAAGGTACATCGTATTCACGTATAATTATATAATTCCTGTAAATGCAAATATTGTTAAAATCGTTTTTTAAAGAGTAAGTATGGAGTTTCTTGCCCATTCTTCTCCATACAAAACTACCTTTTGGAATGGGCACCTAGAATCAATTTTTTTTTCTCATTTGACGTTCAAAAGTGCCTTATAATGGTCTAATTGAAATAAATGATTTGACTTTGACTTTGACTTTCAATTCTCTGCTAAGAGGAGCTCGTGGCTAAGTAAAAACCTGAACGATTCGATCGGTCAAGGTTAAGCTAAGCTTACTGCAGTCAGTCATCATACCAAGATTCCTCCGTCCCTCGTAAAGTCGTTGGCCCCGGCGGTTGGTCAGAAGCTAGAAAGTCTGACAACCAGTCTTGACACCAAGGTGTGTTACCTAGTAACTGGGTTGTGAAGGTCAAATAGGCCGTCGCTCCATGTAAAACAATGGTATTAAGCTGCATCCGGTTAGACTAGACAACCCTAACATCCCAACATAGTCAGAGAAATGTTAGGTAGATCATGATGAAGTTCTCTGCTAGAATATTTTAAATTTATTTTTGAAGCTTCAAATTTTCAACCCTAACTTCCCTTCCTCTACAGCAACTGGCAGCTGCGTCCTTGAATATAAAGAAGAAGGTCAGGAGACGAACTTAGAGCTGACACTGGTTGGATGGCGCGGCGTCCATTCCCTACGAGCGTACACCGCTACCCCGGACACTGTGCATTATTTGAGGTTACTGGGCGCTGACTACAGTAAATACGGTGAGTTTACCCACTCAATAGGGTTGCTTACGCAAAACTAATCTCAAAGGGCGCCACCTATCTATCACGTAAACACTCATACTCTATGGTAAACACTATAAGCGCGAAAATTCAGAAGTTGCGATATGAGTGTTTTCTAAATTCTGGTACAGCCAAAACTGGTGCTGTTACCAATGCATTCTTTAAAGTGTTAAAAGACTCTTCGGCTTTCTCTGACCAAGAGAAAGGTAGCGCATTCTTTCCACTACTCGTCAACTTATTTAATAGGGTATTACACCCATTTTTGAAAAGTGTCTCAATGAAATTCTGTAGTGCTAATATGGCACCAAAAAAAAACTCAAAATTTTTATTCAATCGGTAAGGGCCATAAAAATGCACCTAAATTTTTTCAAATTTCGCGCGTAACTTGACGAAAACGCCTCTCACTGGACGCCATATTGCTCAGCGTAAATGACGTAAGTTCGTTTTGTATCAAATGAGCTCATATTAAATATGATAATTGTACATATCATTTAAAAATAATTAAAAGCATATTTTGTAATAGGTGTAATCATGAAAAAATTACGTGGATTACGAAAATAATAAAAGTACAAAGCCTATAATTACGCCAATCGGTTGACTAACAGTTGACTTTTTTGTTTACACAGCCGTATGGCGTAATTACATGGCCGCTACTATTTCACGGTGTTTTATAACAGATTAAAAATACTGCAAACTTTGAATTGAATTTTAAAATTTATTCTGTTATTTTATGAACTAAAACTTACATTTTCCAACTGCTTTATGCCTAAACTGTCTCAATAACATATTTATAGATTTTTTTTCGTATAGAGTACTATACCCTATTATACGACACTTACACTTACTTATTTTATTAGACGACACGGCTGGCGCAGTGGCTGAGCGATCGACTGCTGCGCAACGTGTTGCGGGTTCGATTCCCGCCCAGGGTAAATATTTGTGTGATGAGCACTTGTGTTTGCCTTGTGTCTGGGTGTTGTTTATCTATATATGTATATATTTGAAATATATTTGTGTATGTATATCAGCTGTCTGACACCCATAGTACAGGGTCTCCCTAGTTTGGCGTCAGATGGCCGTGTGTGAAATGTCCCCACATATTATTATTAATTGCGCGGCTATAGTTAAAAAAAATCGGATAAACCGTCTGTACCACGAATAAGTACCATGAAACATTTTGACCTCATGACTTGAAGTTGGAGTGGGAAAGTTAAGTGGTGGTATAAGTGTTTTATTTTAATATATTATTAATAGCATCCAAATGCACAGCACTTATGCATAATAAATAATATTTACTATTTTCTCAATACAGAAATAATTGAATTTTGATGCACAGATAAAAATGATTACCATGTCAATGTCACTTTGTTTTGTTTACGTTATCAGTCCACGTTCCTTTAACCTTCTTCTAATTGTAGAGTCACTTACAGCACCCTACGTACAACATGAAGCTGCTGCTGCAGTTGAAAAGCATTAAGGCGTCGATTTCGTAAAGAAGTTGTTATAATAAATCGATCATCTCGCTCAGAAGTGACCCGATTCCTGCCAGATCCTGAACGGCGCGTGAACAAACCAGTCTCCCGATAGCGTTTGTAGACTCTATGGACAGACGACAGGCTTAGATGCAATCTTTCAGCCACGGTCTCAATTCCCATCCTGCTAAAGAAGTTGGAAGCAGTAGGCGTTAGGGGCACGGTCCTAGAAATGTTTCGGAGTTACCTCACAGAACGTAGTCAGTATGTCAGGATTGGAAATTACACCAGCAATGAAGAATTTCTCACATATGGAGTCCCACAAGGCAGTGTGCTTGGTCCCACCTTATTTTTGGTATACATCAACGACCTGTGTCAACTGGCAATTAACAACTGCAGATTTATTACATATGCAGATGACACAGCGTTAATTGTGCATGCCAAAGACTGGCAGCTAGCCTATAAGGAAACAGAAAAGGCCCTGTCGATCGTAATATCCTGGCTAAACGATAACCTGTTAACCCTTAACATACCCAAAACAAAATTTATAACTTTTTCTGGTTCTTCCGCGTCTCAACCATCGGACTCACTAAAAATTATTGCTCACACTTGTCGTCACTCTAGTCCTAATTGTGACTGCCTGCCTCTCATACGCACAACCGACATGAGGTATCTGGGAGTGCAAATCGACTCCCGTCTGAGCTGGGACAAGCATATAGGAAATATAGTTTCCCGTACAAGAAAACTTCTATACATTTTCAAAAAATTAAGATCTTCTGCTGACCTAGACACATTAAAATTGGTGTATTTTTCCCTAGCACAGTCGATACTAATGTACTGCATACCGGCGTGGGGAGGCACGTTTGCTACTGGTATGCTGAGAGTAGAGAGAGCGCAAAGAGCGGTCCTAAAAGTGCTTTTAAAGAAGCCTATTAGGTATCCGACTGTAAATTTGTACCAACAATGCTCTGTACTCACAGTAAGACAGCTCTATGTGCTTCAGACCGTTCTGCGTAAGCATGCTACTATCCCATATATTCCAAACAACAAGCGCAGGAAGGACATAGTGTGCGAAATTCCGCCGCATAGAACTGCTCTCGCCAGTAGAAATTTTTATGTAAATAGTTCTCGTCTTTACAACCGTATTAACAAAATAGTATACGTACATAACCTACCAAAAAACAAGTGCAAAAAAGAATTACAAATCCTCTTACTAAAGTTAACGTACCGGGAGACTGAAGATCTTCTCAAACCAATTCAATAGATCATGTATCTCAAAAGCAGACGCATACACACACTCACTCACACACTCACACATACATACTCTCACACGTACACTCTCACAAACACTCACACATACACTCTCACATACAATGATACATGCATGCAGAATCACTCACCTGTGCACTCTCTTGCACGCACACGAACTAATATTAACTTAAGTACATATACAAGTAGCTTAATTTTATTTTAATTTTAGTTTATAATAATAATTGATTTTATTGTTTTTAAATTACTTTTTACTGTTTATTGTATTACCATATGTTTTTTACGAGTTCGTATCGCACGTTCGAATCTTAATTTATTATGTAACCTATCTTGGAAGGCGCTGGTGTCTGTGATACAATGATTTTCATTCATTAGTACAGGCACCAACGATACACTTCTTTCTGTTATGTTAATTTTAGTAGAAAACTGTTTTTGTGTACCTTAAATGTGTTTTTTCTGAAAAATAAATTATTATTATTATTAGCCACAACACGCTGACTAAGTCCAGAATCTAGCAATGCCACCACTTGGGCGGCTTCTAATAATAATAATATTATTTGGCATGTGACGATGCACAGCATCTGTGAGAGGGCGCTGTATACTTCCCGTTTATTGTTACCCAATCACAGCTTGTTGACGTCATATCGACGACCAATCAGCGCAGAGTTCCGGTAGACACGTGGTCCCAGAGAGGGGGTCGCTAATGGCGACCGGTCTTGCCACATAGCGTCGTTACTTCTCGACTTATTAACATCAAATTTTTATACTGTTGTTAAAATTTTAATTTCAAATATAATTTAATAGAAACGAATTAATATTTAAGTGAATAAATGTGATTCCGGAGCAAGAAACTCAGGTAGGTAACGACTCGATGTCTACATCAAGCCGTGAATGCCTGCAAGTGCCTACCAATTCTAGCTCTTCACAATGAATTCATTGGAATCCGAGGTAAAACGGCGAACATGCGGTGAGTCATCAACATTTCAAAAGTTCTTTACTAAGTAACAGTGCTAATAATTTTGATGAAAACGTGTGTGTATCCGGTTCGATGCCGGTTTTACATAATTCACCTATGCCTGAACCAATTTCTGGACTTAGCTCCTCGACACCTTTCAGTAAAATCTCGGAATCATTTCTACCCACGTTAAAATTTCATAAAATTTGCTAGAAAATCATGCAGTGACTAGGCGAAAAACTTTTTAGAATCTTTCGGAACGGTCTTTGTAAGATCCCTGCGAGTTCCAATGTTTGATGAAAATCATGCTTCGCTTCGTCTTTCGCATTTTTGTTTCGAAATCATTTCTACCCTCGACAAAGTTTTATGAAGTGTACTAAAAAATGATGCAAATAGTTTACAGAAAACATGCTAAATACATTGCAAATCGTCGGGAGCGTATCCTAGGCGAATTAGAAACTTTCGGGACGGTCTGCGTAAGATCCCTGCGAGTTCTAATTATATGATAACAAACTGCATGCTTGCATTCGGTATAGAAACATGAGTATGCCTTTGGTTTGGTACTGAAAATAATTAAATAAGTAAACGGAGGCTGTCTCCGAGCGTATCGGAAACAGTACGAAATATTTCTTACGATCTTTCGGGACGGTTGCGTAAGATTCCTGCGAGTTCTAATTGCCTATTGGATGAAAATCATGCTTCACTTTCTGTCTTTGGCATTGCCGATAAAATCTCGCAATCACTTGTACTGACGTAAAATTACATGACATCAACTAGGAAATTATGGAGCCAGTTTGTGAAAAACGTGCTGAATACATTGAAAATAACCGGGAGCATATCCTAGGCGAAATACTTTATGGAAACTTTCGGGACGGTCTGCGTAAGATCCCTTTGAGTTGTAATCGTCTATTTCAAGAAAATCATGCTGTACTTTGTCTTTATCATTTTCGATAAAATGTCGAAATAATCTCTACCCTCGTCAAAAAAATAAAATAAATAAAATAAAATTAACTGGAAACTTATGCAGCTAATTTGCGGAAAACTTGCTAAATACATTGCAAATCACCGGGAGCGTATCCTAGGCGAATTAGCAACTTTCGGGACGGTCTGCGTAAGATCCCTGCGAGTTCTAATTATTTGATGAGAAACAATTACATGCTTGTACGGCAGGTATAGAAATATGGGTATTCCCTTGGTTTGGTACTGAGCAGAATCAAAATAAGTATAGAGGCTGTCTCTGAGCGTATCGGAAACAGTGGCGGATGCTTTGGGCTCCGGAGGCCCTTCTCGAATGATTGAACACGGGAATGCGTCTGCCATTAACCTCCAAGAGCTGGGGCTCGTGGCTAAGTAAAAGCCGTACGGATCGATCGGTCACGGTTAAGCTACGCTTGCCGCGGTCGGTCCATGGATGGGTGACCATCCATTTCATACCGAAACCGCTCCGTGCCTCGGAAAGCACGTAAAACCGTTGGTCCCGGCTGCCATTTGTAGATCTGGCAGTCGTTATGGATAATCAGGAGCTCTGGCTCTTATCTGATCATGAGTCTTACCAAGGGGTACCTATAGTCCGAACCGGGTTATGGAGGGTCAGACCGGCAGCTGCTCCACGTAAAACACTGGTATTCAGCTGCATCCGGTTAGACTGTAAGCCGGCCCTAACATAGTTGAAAAAGGCTAGGCAGATGTCTGCCAATTAACCTCCAATCCGCCGCTCTTATCTTCTTAGTTCGGCTACACCAATCCTACGGAGGCTGTCCCTTGTTTGTATTCGAGACAGTGGCAGACGGTTCGGGCTTCGAAAACCCTTCTCGAAATGATTACGAGAATGCGTCTGCCATTTACCTCCAAATAACCGTTATCATATCAAAGCATCATTCATCAGAACTGTCGAACATCGAGCACCTGAATTGTCACATTGGGAAGCTATTCAAGCTGATTCTCACTTATAGATACCCGATTTTTTCGGTGGTGAAGCTGGATAAATCTTCAGCGTTTTGAAGAACCACCGTCGATTACTCAGACTAAAAGTTTCAGATGACGTACCTGCCATTCGGCCTGTTATGGGCACCCAAATATTACACAGCTTTAACCAACTGGGTGGCCAAACATCTACCGGTCCCCCTTTGGACCAGGACAGGGAGACCAGACCAGCGGCATTGGTACTGGGTCGCCATGTGAGCATGCAATCTAATAATCACAGTTGTTTCGTACTTTCTAAATTCAAAATTTAGAATCGAAACCAGGGTTTCGGCTGGGCCTGTCACCTTGCGGCAGTGATGTTATAAATTGCTTCTGATTCTGTGTTTAAGTATATTGTTACTAACACTATGAGTCTTGTTACTCGAAATAAATGATTATTATTATTATTTTCAAATAAGCTATTTACAAGCTTGAGTTGAGTTGCCAACACATGTGTGAAGCATTTCCGACCACGGGCACGTGGTCGCCATTTGAGCATACAATCCAACAATAACAGTTGTCTCATACGTTCTAAACTCAAAATCGACAAATTCGAAACTTAAACTTAAAACTAGTTATTTCTAATGAATTATTCCAGTCTTGAGTCGAGTTGACAACACTTTCGAGCTGTCAAAGAAGTCTGCCGATCGGAGAGTTGAGACTGGTTGCTCGTTCAAATGGTGGGCTTTTGTGGAGAGGAGCAAACGGGGGAAGCTCCAGAAACACTCTTTTTAAGTCAATAAATATTACAAATGTACGTGACATCATTCATGTTGAATCCCGTAGGTTCAACATGAATTCGAGAACAACGTAACGAGTCGTCTACGTTAGAAGAAAACGGGACACGAGCGGTGGCCTTACTTTGTATGACTTATCAATTTTACTTAGCCAACAAGGACTTTTTGAGGGGTTGTTAGAAAATATGTTACCTAACATTTTTTAGACTCGTCTACCCATTTTTGCACAGCCGTCAGTCGTATATGGCTATTTCAGCAGGCGAAGGTGTTTCCGCCTCCGAGCCTAATTCCTAAAGCAACATCAGAATTTTGGCCGGGGTGGGCGAGAGCCTATTGAGTATGGCTTCATCGATGTCGAGCACTCGGCAAACCTTTAAGGATCAACAACCTTGTTGTAGTGTTACTAGATCGGAGCACGGGTTCTTCCACCTCCTTAAGTTCAAGACCTTCTCAGTTCAAGACCTTCTCAATAACTTCTTCGTTTGGAAGATCCCGGGGGGAGCAGAGTAACCAGTAATTGGTCGGAAGCAGAAAAGTCCCTGTTCCGATCTAGTTGGCCGGAGTCCACGCTGTAAATTTAGATCGGCACGATGTCGACGGGTCAAATGTTGTCAAATTAACTCACAACGTTGACTCAACTGTCCTTATAATATTAATAGTCAATATTTTTAATACTCGTATTCATTGAGCAAAGATTAGCTTACCCTACCACATATTGTCACATAGGTTTGTACTACTAACATTTGAACGAACGTCTGAAGGCGAAAATGTACAACATATTCTTAAAATTATCTCTTTAGTTTCAATCCCGTGAAGCAGAGAAGCCCCTAATATCACAATTTGGGACTCAAATGAACTAATTGCCGCGGATGCACACGAACCCTCCTAATAAAATTACATTTTTCAGAAAGTCGTGTCAATTGGCCTCTCTTTTGTTGCTGGCATCAGGAGGACGCGTCCATAATCTTACCGTTTTTAGGGTCTAATCGAATTGTCACATCTATCGGGTGACCACATCATCATGTTTCCAGTATTTGGGTCAAAAACAGACACCGACAGCGTATAGGAAATCAGGATGAAAGAAGTTATCTTAATAACGAAAATATACGTCCATTAATTTGGTTGAAGACCGAGACATACGTACGATAGCTGAATGTAAGCATTCACTGTGTCAATTCGAGATCCACCCCACGCTAAGTGCATCACGGACTGTTATGGGTAATTTGGTAAGAACTTTATTGAAAGATGCAGGTATTTCCGCATCCCCTAGGAGTGTAAGCAGGCTCTTAGATTTGATATTGGTAAGAAAAATCTTTTAATAGAATGTATTTTGCCTCGTGGTAATTGGCGAAGGCCAAATGCTTTCGCTAAATGTTATCGAAAACTGATTATAGGTAAAGTTGACACGTTACCAAATATGAGTAATCTTTCGAATAATTTTGAACCTGTTTGAACACATTGACCTCCTCTTGGTAGTAATTTATTATAAGTATAATAATTTGCCATATTATTGTTGATCACTATGGATAAATTTGTTATCACATTGTTTTTGTTTAATACCTAAATACCTAATGGTAGAGTAGGATTGATATGATACTTAAATTGAAACTAAACCTTTTACTTAGAGGTTCCTGACTGATAATACAGATCTATATACTGATTTGTGGTTTTATCTTTCAGTTAATATTATAATTTCTCACATAGCGTCGTCGTGGTCACCAGGAGTTATAAACACGTCTCTCACAGATGCTGTGCATCGTCACATGCCAAATAATAGTGCAAGTTTTACACTAAAATAAAACTTGTATTATTAAGCAGAGACGATGCACAGCATCCATTCAAGGGCTCCTGGTGAGAGACTTCTATGAGGCAAGACCGGTCGCCATTAGCGACCCCCTCTCTGGGACCACGTGTCTACTGGAACTCTGCGCTGATTGGTCGTCGATATGACGTCAACAAGCTGTGATTGGCTAACAATAAACGGGAAGTATACAGCGCCCTCTCACAGACTCTGTGCATCGTCTCTGCTTAATAATACAAGTTTTATTTTAGTGTAAAACTTGCACTAATAAGTATTTATTTCTCACCACAATAAACATTGCAGACATTGTTACAATTTCAGTTCATACATTCATACGTAATAGTTTAGTTTTCTGTGGGAGACTAAGCTAGGCTTTAAGGGCCTGTGATTCAGGTCACCAGGTCTCCACCCTCTGGCAGCTAGATACATTTCTATAGTAAATATAAGTGCTTTAACAATTTAGGTTAACGTGAAGTTACAACTTTTAAGAGTCTGTAGCTCAACAATTAAGTTTAAATTTTAAGTTTAAAAATAAAATCAAAAAATTAATGAAGTAAAAAGCGAAAGCGAGAAAAAAGAACTAGTATGGTATGGTATTTTAGTGTTAGTATTGTTAGTAAACATTTGTAATGAGAGTGTGAGTAAGTAGATGTGTTTCGTGCGTGTATGTGTGGGTGGGCGTGTTTGGGGATGCGTGTGTGGGGGGTTGTGGGTGTTGGAATAATTAGGTATCCATTCGTTAAGTTACGATGGTGAGTCCCAGGAGCCACGTGGTAAGCTTCTTTTTGCATTGTCCCTTAGTGAGGTTAAATATGAGTTAAATTGTGTTAATTTTGTTAATTTTGTTGTACAAAAATCGACCTAAGAAGAAAAAAGCGGGCTTCTGCGGGCGACGTATCCATATGTTTTAGAAAAAAAACTTTTTCAGACGTCCCAAAGTCACAGTACACACACAGTATACAGAACACAGAACAAAAAGTTTTAAGATAAGCGCTAATTTTTAGTTTTCAAAGGAGAAATGTAGTCCAACTCTAAACACACATTTGTCTCAAAACAGTGAATCATTTCATTTAAAGGATAAACAAATGAATTTGTAATTTTGATTTTAGAATTTTCGCTTATCACTGTAATGGCCAAACTGCCAGCTATACAATCATGTGATTTTATTCATCGAATAAAAACTTTTTTGTTTTAAATTAGGACAGAAACCATAAAAACGGAAGTGTTTCTATTTTTCTGATGAGAAGTGTATAAGTTTTCTGCGGGGGATGATGGGTTTAGAAAGGGTGTCAACAGATGTTTTAATTCATTCACCAAGAGCCATCTCTAAATTGTCCACTTTCAAATCTCTGTTTCAAGAATGAATTATTGAAAATTGTCTGGTCATGGTCAGGCCGTGGCCATCTTGTTACAATATCCAAGAAGCATTTTAATTGGCTGTCACAAACCACCTGTAAATATCTTATAAAATAGTTCCCATTTAATTTGTAGTTGTAACTTATACAGATTTTTTCAAATATCCAAAAATGCCAATCAGGAAGTTAAATTAAAATAATTTATATTTCAGATGTAAACAAATTCAAGAAAGCTTCCGATGTCCCTGAAACCGAAACTGAAGCAGAGTCCGGCGACGTTACCGAAGTTCCAGACGCCACAGAGTCCACTAGCGCCACAGCGTCAACAGCGGGCAGTAGCGAAACTAACGGCGCAGACGCCGATGTACAGATGACAGAACAGACTGCTTTATAGTAAACGACAGAGCTGTGTTAACATTATAAGTGATATATTTTATTATATTTTATATTGTATTCTAATAAAACGCATTTGATTATTAGTTTTTCTATTTTTGTTTATTTATCGTTGAGTTGCACGAAATCAATATTAAATTCATGCCATCCCTTACATTTTGTATCAAAAAGAAAGAGACAGCATCAATTTAAAGTTTCCGTTAAACTAATGTTGATTTCAATGTTTTTCAATTTCAGTTTCAAACAAATGCATGGATTCCTCCAAAACTGGAAGGATGAATAATGACAGATCTTTGCCCAGGTGTGGTACAGAACTGACCAATACAAAAAAATATAAAGCAATTTACTCTCACATGAATGGTCAGGAAAGGTCATAGTCAGGAAATGTGATCGATATTGACATAACGTCAGTTTGCATTCACACGACTGACAAAGAATGACAATTTCGCTCTACTAAAACAAATTAACCCACATCAAAATACTTCCCATTTTTCGAGATAATTGTTATGATTTTGAATATTCCACGCAGATTAAGAACGTTTTGGATGTACTGATATTGCTGAAGAGTAAGGGTCCGTTCACATAGACCGGCTCGGAGAGGAGAGCACATTTTTTATCACGTTTAAAACAGAGTTTTGTATTATTTTAATTAGGTTTATTTTTACATGTCACTTCTTGTCTTTACATGTCACTTCTTCTTTATTTATTATTGAGAATGCTTGAGAGCAAACCTAACGCGCTTAGTGTGAAATAATAAGAGTAGCCGACCGGCTCCGATTGCGTGCTCCTTCATGCTCGCGCGGCCGACCGGCTGCCAAATATTTTTAACCCATATTGATCTCCGTTTTGTTCTGCTTCAAATAATCTTGTTAACACATATATTTCTTCATCGGAGCTATATAAATCCATGACTCAATTTAAAAGCACACGTTATAACCGCTCTTGTAGAGCACCCCCTTGGCTCCGAGCGCACCCGTGCGGCTCTGAGTGCATCCGCTCAAAAACAGTGCGTTTCGGCTCCGAACAGTTCGAAACGTAGAACTCGCGGCGGTCGAATATTTCCGATCGGTAACACCCCGTCGTCAACACTGTTGACGATCGGGAAAAAAAAAGTTTCGATCGTTCACAGTGTGTACGAACGGGATTTTTTTTCGATTACATATTTCAATTATTCTCGTTCATTAACACCCCGTCACTATAAAACATATACATAGGTATTTGATGTTTTGTGTTGCATAATTCCTGGTACGCTGATTTAATAGTAAAAAACAAGTACCTATTTTGTGATTCTCATGTCAACAGTGTTAACGACAGGGATGTTACTGAACAGGAATAATTGGAATAATCGAAAAAAGGTCCCGTTCGTACACACTGTCAACGATCTAAACTTTTTTTTCCCGATCGGTAACAGTGTTGACGACGGGGTGTTACTGGTCGGGAATATTCGGCGGCGGTCTGTGCGAATAGAAGAGCGCCAGCCGATGCTCTCTGAGCCGGTCTGTGAGAACGGACCCTAATACCTACAGCGCACTTGCGGCTGCATTTAAATTTTTATATGAAGGCGTCAACCATCAAACATCTATTGTCGTAAAGTAGGTAATTGCTGTCGCATAAAGCCATCAATATAATGGAAAATGAATGCTTGTAATTGACGACATGCGGCGGACCGCAAAAGAACCGAGACGATACGGTCTATCGCAAAGGCATGCGGTTCGCAAGTAATCGCAAGTGCCTTGTCGCTCTTATTAATTAATTAGAATTATTAGTTAATTAAAAACTTGCGAGTTGACCCATTTCGACAGAACTATACCCTGTTCACAATAAGATTAGACATTTACTCAAACCGTTTTTACAGTCCGTTCAACCGATTTTAACTTATATTGCGTTGGTAGCATGACAAATGGCAACTGCAGTAAACAGTTGTTATTGTAACCACTTTTTTGCCTCTAATGTCAGTAGGTGTAAATTGGGGCTTCTGGATCAGAGGAGATCCAGAAACACCCAATTTACCCTATCATTCTTTGTATTCAAAAAACGGTACTATTTGCTCTATTATTCAATCATTCATCAATCAGTCAAAGAATGATCTAGTGACTCCTATACTTATCTATTCATTTAATATGCTTTTCTACGTGCATTCTAATTTTTCATTGTTAAATTAGTACATTCATTCATCAATTTTATTCATTGACACGCGTATGAAATTCGAGCATACACTCCATTCGATACGACAGCCTTACGAAAATGGTATGCGCTCGCTATTATCCATTGCGCTGCCTTATATAGGTACGTAGTTCAGTGACTATTTAGTACATGTATAAGAATGAGGTAGCAATAAAAATAAAATATATATTGAATTATTTTATTTTAAATACCTATACAAGTTTTGATATTTTCATAGTTGACAGGTATCTATTAATTACTACATAGGTAGGTATATATATAATTATTTACATAAACTTATATTTTAGAAAATTAAACATACATAAGTGGTAAACGGTACATAGTTAATTTTATTGTCTATACATTTATTTAATATTTATTTACAGTTAATTAAAATAAAACGATACAACACCAATTATATTAATTAACATAGAAATAAAAGAAAGAAAACACTTGAATTTAAATGATTAAATCTATATTCTTGGTTCAATGTCATCCTGAATTTTGGCAATTAATTCTCTCGTACTGGTATATATATCATCGTATAATGTCGTTTTTACGACATGTTGAACACACACATCAGCCTCACAATTACACATCGGCTGTTCGGATTTTTGAAAACTGTCTGTATCATAGATTTCTATTTTAATTATTTTCGTTCCGCGGGAAACAGGCTTCTTTATAAATTGATAGAATGTCTGATCTGTTTTTGATCTCTTGCGAGCGAGACCCAGCGTCTTCTGTCCGGTGGTTTGTTGAGCTGGTTGATTCATGGGTACAAAATTGAAGAGATCATCAGTGTCCTGAAACAACGAATCAATATTTAATTTAAGTACACTACAAACGTTATGATTGAAATAAAGGATTATGTGGAAATAAATTATGCAGTGAGGCTACTAACTAATAAGTATTGTTAAAAGATATTTAAATTGTTAGTGAATATATTAAAGTAACACTTACCGACATTCTGCATCTGCTATTATATCGACCTTCAGCCTCAGATGCAAAGATGAAATGGATTTCAATTTATTGTGCTCCCTTTTATATTTTTTAATTTAATATTATTTTTAATACATAGAGTTCAAAATCCCATATTTTTGTTAGATGTTAATATCTATACAAAAATGGTATGGTGAAATTGAAACCGCAGACATTACGACGCCTAACATTTTATTGTTTATCGAAAATATATATCAACAAAATAATACTACTGTCTTTTAGTTCACGGAATCGTTTTCATACATTTTATTCGGATGATTTGGCAAGCAAAATCATGGTATGTTAATAGTATATTAACGCAAGCAAACTTGCAACGTAGTTGAATTCTTTTTAAGGAGACGGATCAAAACTATTTATCAAGTCATCAATATTGACATACAATTTTTAAGCGTGGCTTTACTTGCTATTATTATAGATTAAAAATAGGTATATATTTTTTTTTTTTTGTTATTGACTTATTTTTTAAACAGCTTATTTGTACATCTATGCTGGAATCTGTACTAATATTATAAAGTAGAACAGTTTGTTGGTTTGGTTGAACGCGTTAATCTCAGGAACTACTGGGCTGATTTGAAAAATTCTTTCAGTGTTAGATAGCCCATTTATTGAGAAAGGCTACTTTTTATCCGGGTGCGCTGAGTATTCCCACAGGAAGCGAGTGAAACCGCGGGGGGGCGGAAGCTAGTGTTCTATAAAATAAAATAACATAACCCTCCTTCTGGTGCAGTCGGGTAATTATCACACATCACCATCTTTTGGTAATCTAAATTAGTGTTATATTACAATATTGAAGGTAATGTAAACTATCGTATTTGGATAGAGTTATCTGACACAGCATTTTTTTACACGTACCCTTTTCTATATTTGGGATACTATGACGTAGATTTATCACTATTTAAGAGCGTAGCTGTCGAAATAAGACCACAAAGCATTTCTTCAAGAGCTACAAGCAAGACCTGCTCTCATCAGTACATACTTGCCTAGAAGCTTGCCAGATCTTCTCTAAGATGTAAGTTATTTTTGGTTCTACTTACTATTCGATCCCTCAACTATTCAGTAAATTTACTATTTTGTCAATTAACTTTTCAATAACTCTACTATTCAGCCATTCTATGTATTATTCAATAAGAGTAATATCAGATAAAGCAATCTATATTCAACTATTCAAACATTCATCAATTCATTTTAGATTTTGAATTAAATAAATGATAGTAAATTCAATAAAACTATAATTATTTGTCTGTTGATAAATTGTTTATCTACAAACATTTGCTCATTTAATTACATTAAAGGAAAACATTAAAATCTCGAACATGTGCACAATATAATAAAACTTTCTTTTTTTTTAGGCCTAAGTGTAACGCAGACCAGCTTTTCCCGTCTGATGATGATGATTCGGGATCGGAAAGGGCAGTGCCGGTGGTGAAGGCAAAGCCGGAGAAAAACAAGCGCAAGTCGTCACATAAGTCAACGGAGTGCCAGCCGTCAACCGGTAAGAAGTCAAAACCAGCTACCAAACCAACAGCCAGCGATTTATTTGGAAGTGATTCTGAAGACGAGAACTTGGAGGCAAAGGGTAAAAAAATTCAGCCAATCTACTCTTATATTACACGTAGATTGGCGAACGGTTTTTCGAGGCAGATAGATGAAAGAAAAACAGGCACTTATTATATAGAGTTAAAGATATATAAGTGTGACGACATTGAACGAGTGCCACCGGTAAATAGGTGGCGTCACTCAGTTGTGACAATTAAAAATAAGTGTGAAACAGAGTCAGAGTCTTGGAAGCATTTAAATGAGTATGTTAAGAGTGTTAGAAAAGAGTTTAATGACTGTCCACGTACGTTCATTAGTTCGTATCAATAACAATCAACTCTATTCGACCTACGAACTTATATCTTATCTTATAAACTAAATACATACATTATTAATAAAACTTACACTACATATATTTATCCACCAAATGTAGTGTTACTTAATTGTATTCCAGTAAAATGAATATATTATGCTCTATTATGTACTTACCTAATCATTATAATTACCTATAAGGCTATAACCAATATTGTTTAATCACTATGCTCTGTACCTATTGTTTATTTGTATTGAATAAATATTCCAAGTTCATGTATTTTCTTCTTTTCAGTTGAACCACCAGTTAATTCATCATCAAACACAAATGTTACTTGTGATAAATGCAAAATTGAGATCCCAGTACACGAATATAGATATCATAAGAGAACTAATATTCATAAATCAAATTGTCTAATCAAGTCAAAATTTTCGAATATTGATATTATAGCTACAGCATTTAAAAATAGAATAATGACTTATCGCTTAAATCCATCTCAAGAAGACGAGTACCTTCTAGCAGAGGCGTTCTTAGATGGAAAGCGACACGATGTTTTTAAAATCATTGAACTGACATTATTGAAACATAGATGTATTAAAGTGAACTTCGAGTTGTTTGCTTATTTCGGGTTACCCGTATCAGGTGAGCAGCAACTGAAGTCATTTAATACTAAATATAAAACCATACCTATACAAAAATACTGATTATGATGAGTTATATTCAAATATAAGAGAGAATTATAAAATGAAATTAACTGAATTTGAGCATTGCAAATCTGGATGGACATTTATATCTGTCAGTCATTTAGAAATTAATATTAATAAGTATTCACCCATGCGAGGTGGATCTTACATCGACTTGCCTGCTAAAATTAAGAATACAAAGAGCTGTTTGAACATACAAAATAGTGATAATTATTGTTTTTTGTGGAGCATAGCTGCAGCGTTATTTCCAGCAAAAAATAACGTCTGTAGACCAAGCTCGTACTCGAATGTAAAGATATTTAATACACAGGGAATGTCATTTCCCCCATCACATAAAGATATTCAGTTGTTTGAAAAAAATAATTGTGAAATAAGTGTAAATATTTACGGATTAGACAAGCATCATAATGTTACTGGTCCTTTATATGTTACCAGTAGCAAGAGAATTAAACACGTCAACTTGCTGTATTTAGAAAAGAACGCTAACGCCCATTACTGTTTGATTAAAGACCTTATGCGTCTAGTCAGACGACAGGTTTCACGTCATAAAGGTCAAATGTATTTATGTGAAACATGTCTACAGTTTTATACTAGTGAAACAAAGTACGCTTCACACAATTGCTCTAAGATAATAACGTTATTGCCAGAAAAGAACAGTTTTTTGAAATTCAGACATTATGAGAGACAGCAAAGAATTAACTTTGTTATATATGCTGATTTTGAATGTATATTATCTGATTTTAAGGAACCAAATCCCGATAAAAATACCGAAAGAAATAAATGTCATCAACCATCTTCTTTTGCATATTATATATGTTGTTCCCATGACAAAAGCCTGAATAAATTTGTTTCATACAGGGGGATGGATTGTGTACAAGAATTTATTAGACGAATTATTAAGGACACTCAGTTAATTCATAAGATTTTAATTACAAAAAAGCCCATGAAACCAATGACTAAAGAACAAATTAACGATTATCGGAGTGCAACTGTATGTCACATATGCAAGCAATTATTATTTGATGACAAAGTCCGCGATCATGATCATATTACATCTGAATATAGAGGCGCAGCTCATTCACATTGTAATATATCATTTAAAGTATGTTCATTCATACCCGTTATATTTCATAATTTATCTGGTTATGATGCCCACATATTTATCACAGAATTGTCTAAATACGAAGGTGAAATAAAAGTAATTCCCAAAACAAAAGAAAAGTATTTGTCTATAACGAAAATTATAAAATCAGAAGATAATCATAGAATGCCCGTACAGATTAAATTTATAGATTCTTTTCAGTTTCTTAGTTCAAGTATTGATACATTGGCTAAAAGTTTATGTGACAAGGATTTCGTGCATTTATCATCCCATTATTCTCACAAGGACCAATGTGATTTATTAAGAAGAAAAGGTATATATCCGTATGAATATATTAATTCATGGGAGAAATATAATGAAACGGAACTTCCATCTAAAGATTGTTTTTATAACAGCTTGCTAATGAAAAATATAACGGATCATGAATATGAACATGCAAATACTGTTTGGAAATCTTTTAGTATTGGTTCCATCGGTGAATACACTGATCTATATTTAAAAGGTGATGTACTTTTGCTATGTGATGTATTCGAAAATTTTAGAAACTTATGTTTAGAGAATTATAATCTTGATCCTGCATATTATGTTACTTCACCTAGTCTTAGCTGGGATGCTATGCTTTTTAACACAGGCGTTGAACTAGAGCTGATTAATGATTTAGAAATTTATCAAATGTTAGAAAAAGGAATACGTGGTGGGTTAGTACAGTGCACTCATCGATATGCTGAAGCCAATAACGTTTACTTGCCTCAATTTGATGATTCCAAACCTTCAACATATTTAATATATCTTGACTGTAACAATCTTTACGGTTATGCAATGACCAAGATGTTACCTATATCAGATTTTAAATTTATGGAAAACGATGATATTTCGAATTTTAATTTGTTTGATATTCCTGACGATAATAGTCACGGTTATATTTTAGAAGTTGATATGATGTATCCAGATCATTTACATAATTTGCATAGTGACTTGCCCTTCGCTCCAGAAAAATTTATACCTATTGGAGGGAAGACACCTAAATTAATTGCTAATTTGTATGATAAATATAATTACATAATACATTATGTTCACCTGAAGGAATGTCTTAGAAACGGTCTAGTATTAAAAAAAATTCATAGAGTGCTTCAATTTCGACAAGATAACTTTTTAAAAAAATATATTGACTTAAATACTAAATTACGTCAAGCAGCTTTAACACCATTTGAAAAAGATTTCTTCAAGCTTTTAAATAACTCGATATTTGGTAAGACAATTGAAAATAAGCGTAAACAGGTTGATGTTAAATTAGTAACTAGATGGAATGATGATTGCAATAAAACAAATAAGTCACTAGGTGCAGAGAAGTTGATTACAAAACCAAATCTAAAAAGTATTTCTGTTTTTAATGAAAAATTTATTGCAGTTCAATTGAGCCACGAAAAGCTTATTTTAGATAGACCGATATATATTGGATTTACTGTGCTTGAATACTCAAAACAGCATTTGTATAATTTCCATTATAATTTCATTAGAAATAAGTATGGCGATAATGCCAGACTATGTTATACCGATACTGATAGCTTACTGTACTTAATACAGACACTTGATTTTTATAAAGATATGAATGATAATATACATGAATTTGACACTAGCAATTTTGACGTTAATAACCCTTATGGTATACCAAAAGTAAACGAAAAAGTACCTGGTTTATTTAAGGATGAATTGGGAGGTGATATTATCACAGAATTTATTGGATTAAGAGCAAAACTTTACTCCATTAAAACGCTAAAAACACGAATTAAAAAAGCTAAAGGAGTATCAAAACCAATTACAAAAAGTTTGAATACATCCAACTATAAGGAAGCATTATTTAACAATGTTGAATTAAAGCGTAAAATGAATATGATCAAATCCATTAAACATGTATTATATTCACAAACAGTTAATAAAGTAATTTTGAAAAGACTTGATGACAAAGTACAAGTTCACTCGAATCAAATAAATACGCTACCTTGGGGTCATTGTGATACAGTTTTGTAAAAGCTTAGGTATTTGATTTATTAATAATTAATATCCGTAGGTGTGTAATAGTTTCATTGAACGAATTTATAAACACTAGTTTTCTTTGATGTAAGTACGTTCTTATAAACCTGTTTAGACTACTATGATCATTTTGTTTTTATAATAAGGCCATGTATTTATTAATTTAATATCTATCTATAACTTAATTAATTTTTGGCATGTAACATGTTTTAAATGTATTAAAATAAAATATTTAACTTTTAAACCTGTTTTTTATTATTGTAATTTATAAAATAAATGTCAAGCACTTATTTTTTTGATGATTGATTGCATACGGTGATGATGATTACATACGGGACCGAAACGTGGTCGCTCACAATGGGCCTCATCAGAAGGCTTAAAGTCACCCAAAGGGCAATGGAGAGGGCTATGCTCGGAGTTTCCTTGCGTGATAAAATCAGAAATGAGGATATCCGCAAGAGAACCAAGGTTACCGACGTAGCCCGAAGAATTGCCAAACTTAAGTGGCAGTGGGCAGGGCACATTGCTCGCAGAACAGATGGCCGATGGGGTCGAAAAGTTCTAGAGTGGCGACCGCGAACCGGAAGACGTTGCGTTGGAAGGCCTCCCACTAGGTGGACCGATGACCTGGTAAAGGTTGCGGGGATCCGCTGGATGCGAGTCGCACGGGACCGGTCAATGTGGCGCCACTTGGGGGAGGCCTATGTCCAGCAGTGGACGTCTTTCGGCTGAAATGATGATGATGACTTATTTTTATGTTACTAACTTATTTAATAAATAAAATACATTAAGTATTTTTAAACCCTATTTAATACCTAAGATGAGAATAGCATCATTCTTGCATACAAGACATTCTTGACTTTATTATTTTTTTAAATTCACACCTACATACCTTCATGTACCTACCTATATATGTGAATGTTAAACAGCATTTGAATTAATCGACAAGATGAAGTTGATCAAGCAACCCATATCCCTAAATGTTAATAATATAAGATTAAGTGAATCTGCCCACCACATCAGACATAGCACTTTATTGCCGAATACCATTCGTTGTATAATATGTGGTCCGTCGAACTGTGCTAAAACGAATGTTATGATTAGTTTACTGCTGCATGAAAATGGGCTCAAATTTAGAAATCTGTATCTTTACTCGAAAACTTCTTTTCAACCTAAATACCGTTTCTTGACTGAGGTATTGAAAAGAGTACCACAGGTTAATTTCTACGAGTTCAATGATGATAAAGATGTCATTTCTCCAAGTGAAGCATTAACAAATTCTGTATTTATTTTTGATGATGTTGCGTGTGAAAATCAAGTAAATATCCGAAATTATTTCTGTATGGGTAGACATAAACAAATTGATTGTTTCTATTTGTCTCAAACCTATTCTAAAATTCCAAAGCAATTGTTACGTGATAATGTTAATTTTCTTATTATATTCAAACAAGATGATGTAAATTTAAAGCATATTTATAAAGAGCATGCTAGTTCTGATTTACAATGGAAAGAGTTCAGAAATCTTTGTCAAACTGTTTGGAATAAACCTTATAATTTTCTACTTATTAATAAAGAATCGTCATTAGATAACGGAAGGTACAGACAGAATTTTGATATGTTTTTTAAATTTGACTGACTGTTTATATGTAGGTACATATAAGTAATTAACATGCAAAATCAAATTCAGTATAATTTGTTCTTTAGCTTAATACAGTTGTTATTAAAAGTACAACATGGAGAAAAATATTAAAATAGAATTAATGAAGTCTGTAGACTCCATAAAGAATAAAATAAAACAAATGAAAAACCAGGAACACTCAATGAACTTGTCACTTGACAAAATGTTAAAACCTGTCACAGATCCCCTTAAAACCCTAGTCGATTCGAGCAAAACAATAGAAAAAATACAAAATGTAGAAAATACACACTCTAATTTTGAAGACATGGAATTCAATGACATTAATACTAGCTCATCTACAAAGTTTGAAGAATGCAGTGATTCAGAACGGAATTCTGTGCAGATCGTTAAAAAGTCTCCCCAGACAGAATTACTGGAAGATTTAGAAATATCATTAGAGGGCTGCGATATCCATGATATTTATGATGGGGTAAATATACCATTTGGAATAAGGAGTGCAAACAAAAAATTACTAATGGGTAATTCAATAGTTTCATTTTCTAAAATAGATAGTGTGAATGATGATAATGTCATTTTAATTAAAGTTGGTGACAAAAGCTACAATTTAACCCCCGGTTTAAAAGAACTCTTACTTCGAAGAAAACCTGATTTGAAACTAATATCGAGCAAAGATAAACTTGTCTATAAAGATATGTTGCATTATACAAATGCACATAAGAGAGATTTTAATCCTAATGGACAAATTAGAGGTGATAAAGGTATAAAATATCGTGAAATAATTAGACCATTGTTTTCTGAATCGTTAAACAATAATATTATCACTAAATTTGGAGGAAGCTTACCAACGCTAAAGAAATACAAAAATAACACTGACTTGGTATATTGGGATGATCCTAATGAACTGGTTAACAGATTGAAACTATTAATTGCTTCCCGAGATGCTGGTAATACTAACCATGATAATGAAATTTTATCAATAATCGAAGAATTAAAAGAAGCTGATATTATTAAATAATAAATAGTCATAATAATATGCTTTTTATTCAGTATAATAGCTGAGTTCAAGACAAGTATACTGAATTGTGAACATGAGCAAAGCTGACGTGGTAAACGAAATTCATAAAAATGCGAGGGTGAACTATCCACGAAGACATGTTATCATGAAAGATATAGATGACTTGTGGCAAGCAGACTTAATTGATATGCAATCAATTTCAAAAGAAAATAAAAATTACAGATATATTCTCGCCGTTATTGATACATTTTCGAAATATGCTTGGGCCTTTCCTATGAGAAGTAAAACCAAAGAAGATGCGTGTAACTCTTTCAAAACTTTGTTGGATAAAGGACGTGTTCCTAAAAATCTGCAAACGGATAATGGAGCAGAATTTTATAATAACAAATTTCAGAAGCTTATGAAATCATATAATGTTAACCATTATTCAACCTTCTCAACAAAAAAGGCTTCAATAGTTGAACGATTCATCAGGACATTGAAATCTAAAGTTTATAAGGAATTTAGTTTAAAAGGCAATTACAATTGGATAAATAGTACCCTAAATGACGTTATTTACAAATACAATCACACTCACCATCGCACTATTAATGAAATCCCTGCTAATGTGGACAATATTAATAAAAAAAATATATTAGAAAGGTATTTAAAGTTGCAAACAAAATATAATTTAAAAAGCAAGTACAAAGTAGGTGATTATGTGCGTATAAGTAAATACAAAGGAACATTTGAAAAAGGTTACACTCCCAACTGGTCAACAGAAATATTTAAAATTCGTAAAATACAAAAAACAACTCCCATAACTTACTTAATTGAAGATACTATCAGAGGTCACCCTATTTTAGGCGCATTTTATACACAAGAACTTCAAAAAACAAATCATCCCAATGTATATTTAGTTGAGAAAGTTCTTAGAAGACAAGGTAACAGAGTTTTAGTAAAATGGTTAGGTTTGTCTTCAGCTGAAAGCAGTTGGATTGATAAATCGAATGTAATATTATAAATAATATTAGCAACAAACTCGAATCGATAACTATTTATTAAATTATTCAAACCGGAATCACCAGTCTTATAATGTGTTTTGGAGAGAGTAGTCTACTCAATTGGCTTATTAATAATTTACCATTTGAATTACACTTACCAGGATATAATTACTGTGGTCCTGGTACAAATTTAATAAAAAGACTTGCACAAGGAGATAACGGTGTAAATAAGTTGGACGAATATTGCAAAGATCACGATATTGCATATCACAAGTCATCAAACTTGAAAGATCGACATAAGGCTGATTTAATTTTGTTAAAAATGGCGAAAGAGCGAGCGGTTGCTTCCGATGCCAGTATAGGTGAAAGACTTGCGGCACGCTTAGTAAGTAAGGCTATGTCGACAAAAATTAAAACTGGTTCTGGTTTAAGCAAAAAGCGTTTTCCAAAAGTTACATCTGGAAAAGGATTAAAAAGTAAATTAAAAACTGTTATTACAAAAGCAAAAAGACACATAAAAAAATTAAAACCTAAGAGCAAGAAAATGGCTATAGAATTAGCTATTGCCGCTACCAGAGAATTAGCTGATGATTCATCAATTAAGCTTCCTCGTGTTATTCCTATTCCAAAAACTGGGGGAGTACTACCTCTGATTCCTATTTTTGCGGGATTATCAGCGGCGGGAGCTTTAGCAGGCGGTGCAGCTGGTATTGCCAAAACCATAAATGAATTCAAAATGGCTAAAAAGCTGTATGGGGAATCGAGGAGACACAATGAAAAAATGGAAGCTCTATGTATTGGGAAAGGACTACACCTTAAACCACATAAAGGCGGTCTTGGAATTTTCGTATCAAAAGAAAAAAACTAAGATATCGGCTACCCAAACGGGCCTTAACTAACTTTGACATTTTAAAGTATGGAAATAAAATTCCTTATTTTAGAGGTGTCTTTATGAGAGATGAGCTGCCTAAATATCCATATAAAAAAGAGTGTGGAGTTATTAATTTAGATAGTTCTAAAAATACTGGTTCTCATTGGGTAGCCTATGCAAAATATAATGATTATGTTGAGTATTTCGACAGTTATGGAAATCTTAAACCTCCAAAGGAATTTATAAAATATGTAGGTTCTAACATTCAATATAATTATGAAAATATACAACGTGATCACCCCTTCAACTGTGGACATCTATGTTTAAATTTCTTAAAGAATTTTTGGTATAATCAAGAAATAAAATAAACAGGCTCATTTAAAAGAGTTCAGTATGCAAGCATGTCTACTACGGTTACCATCTCTGGAAATAAATCAGAACTGGTCTCGTATTTTCAACCACCTCTTCATTTATCTGATCAATACGAGTGCGGTTTACTATACTTTTCAATATTAAAAACAAGACCGAATGTGCCCGTTAATAACAGCAGTTTACCAGCTGTAATCAGAATTGAATGTGATCTTGTGCACGGTTCATATTACAACGGATTACCGACTCATTTTATTCATGAATTCATATCTAATACTGCATCAAATCACGGCTACACAGAAATACCCCAGAACGTTATTTACTTCCCAGTGAACAAAAATATAATTTCATCTATATCTGTTAAGATTGTTGATCAACTTGGTAACTGTATTAACTTTGGTGAAGAACATATTATTCAATTACGCCTTCATTTAAGAAAAACAAAATGATAGTATATTATAAAAACACTCCTGTGAAAATCAAACGTCTTATTCCATCTACGACCATTAAGGTGCATAGACGTAAAAAAAAAGTGAAGAAATTGAGTGAAGCAAATAAAGCTTTTCTTAAAGCTCTAGGTTTTAAAGTATGAATATACTACAAATTACTGAATTACCTCACTTCGATAGTTCGATTGAAAGCTATGAAGTCCACGCATACAATCCCTACACTAACAGCTTTAGAGAAAACGATGAAATCAGAATTCCCATACACCAACAAGACATATACGTGTTACCATCAGCCAGTTCAATTTACATCGAGGGTCAAGCAAAGTTCTTCGATAAAGATGGAAAACCGATTAAGAAAAATATTACGTTCAGTAACAACCCTGTTATGTTTTTGTTTCAAGATATCAGATACGAAATAAATGGCATTGAAATAGATCGCATTAAAAATTCTGGAATAACGTCGACAATAAAGTCATACGTTTCAATGAATGATGGAGAAAATAAAGTTGCTGCTTTGTGGGGTTGGAACTTAGATGGATTCAAAAGTGATGGTCATTTTAGTGCTATTGTACCTCTTAATAAGATTTTAGGATTTGCGGAGGATTACAATAAAATTGTGATAAATTGTAAACATGAACTTATTTTGAACAGAAGTAACTCTAACTTAAACAGTATCATAGCAACTGATGATATTGCGCATTTTCAAATAGACATACAAAGATTGCAATGGCGTGTACCACATATAAAAGTGTCAGACCGTGAACGGCTGACACTACTAAAACACTTGGAAAGAGATAAACCTATTCAAATAGCGTTTCGAAATTGGGATTTATATGAGTATCCTTTGCTCCCTAAAACTACAAAACATTCTTGGTCAGTTAAGACTGCATCGCAATTAGAGAAACCTCGATATGTAATTTTTTGCTTACAAACCAACAGAAAAAATAATAAAACCAAAGACAGTTCTCTGTTTGATCACTGTGGGGTTACTAACATAACACTATTTTTGAATTCACAGTATTATCCTTACGAGCCTCTAAGCTTAAATTTTTCTGAGAACAAATACAATATATTATATGAAATGTACGTGAAATTTCGTCAGTCGTATTACAATTGTCCTGCAGACCCCTTGCTTAATTTGGTTGATTTCAAGGAGAAGGCCCCGCTCTTTATTATAGACTGTTCAAGACAAAACGATAGTTTGAAAACAGGCCCCGTAGATGTACGGTTGGAGATTGAATGTTTAGCGCCAATACCAGATAACACAACCGGATATTGTTTAATTATTAACGATCGACTTGTGGAATATAAACCTTTAAGTAACATAGTGCGCAGATTATCATGACAGCCATTGTAGATGTTCAAGGTTTTAAAACAGAAACAAATGAATTTATAATTAAAGAATTTGCTGTATTGTTAAATAAAAAAAATCAGGTGTTCTTAATTAAGCCACCATTTCCATTTTACGATTTAACGAAACCTGAAAAACGACAAGTCAGTTGGATTGAACGTAATAGAAGGATATACTGGAGAGACGGATTTGTGTCCTACTCAAATCATCAGAATTTGATTGTAGATATTTTAAGAGATAAAAGTGTTTACACCAAAGGTTTAGAAAAAGTGTTGTGGTTAAAAAACATCTCGAATAATAATAATATAAATAATTTAGAAGATGAAGGTTGTCCTAATTTATTAAGCTTGTACAATAAATATGAACATTCTCATGATATGTATAGTTGTATTTATCATGATTCAATATGTGCTTTAAAAAATGTTTTATGTTTAAAAAGATGGTGTATAGATAATAAAGTTTTGAAATAAATATTTTCTTGTTTAATTTTTACATTAGAGTTTCCTATCCCCCCCCCCCCCCCCCAACTCACCAGTGTTAATCTTTATAAGCTGCTAGCTACATCTACACACCTCATTGTGCTTTTATAATTTCCTGCAGCCATAACTAGGAAGAGAGTAAACAGAACATGTCTGAAAATAAATATAATCCGCGCTATGACATGTATAACTCATTTAAAAAGCGTGAATTTTCATTTAATCATTATTGGGCAACGGCTGATTCGAGGAGAAGATTGGTGATGGAGATGGCTGACGCTGGATTTTTTTATTGTGGAAATAGTGCAAATGATAAAGCAGCTTGTTTCTCATGTGGAGGTGTTATAGAAGATTGGGAGATATACGATGATCCTTGGATGCAACATGCTATTCATTTTCCTCAATGTTTTTATTTAAACGCTGTGAAAGGAAAAGATTATTCACAGCGTTTAAATAATAATAAGATTCTGAAACAGATACTCACAAAATGAGTTAACTTAGGTCTACATCAATATTATTGAAGCGACCATTGCTCGCACCACTTGTAAACCTAGTAGGGTATAATTTGTGTGTATAAAATTGGGGCGCCTGCATCACGACCTGAGCGAAGCGAAAAAAATTAACTATGTACCGTTTACCACTTATGTATGTTTAATTTTCTAAAATATAAGTTTATGTAAATAATTATAAGTATACCTACCTATGTAGTAATGAATAGATACCCGTCAACTATAAAAATATCAAAACTTGTATAGGTATTTAAAATAAAATAATTCAATACATATTTTATTTTTATTGCTACCTCATTCTTATACATGTACTAAATAGTCACTGAACTACGTACCTATATAAGGCAGCGCAATGGATAATAGCGAAAAATTAGAATTGCAACCTTTATAATTATCTGTATGAAGAACTATATAGTGAGTGAGAACATGTTTCAAAATAAATGTAGCCCTCGTTATGACATGTATAATGTGTATAAAATGCGTGAGATTTCGTTTAGACATTATTGGGCAACGGCTAATTCAAGGAGAAGGTTGGTGATGGAAATGGCTGACGCCGGATTTTTTTATTATGGAAATAGTGTAAATGATAAAGCAGCGTGTTTCTCATGTGGAGGTGTTATAGAAGATTGGGAGATTTACGATGATCCTTGGATGCAACATGCTATACATTTTCCGCAATGTTTTTATTTGAATGCTGTGAAAGGAATATATTGTATTAATAACTGTCTCAAACAATTCATACGCGTGTCAATGAATAAAATTGATGAATGAACGTACTAATTTAACAATGAAAAATTAGAATGCACGTAGAAAAGCATATTAAATGAATTGATAAGTGTAGGAGTCACTAGATCATTCTTTGACTGATTGATGAATGATTGAATAATAGAGCAAATAGTACCGTTTTTTGGGTAAATTGGGTGTTTCTGGATCTCCTCTGATCCAGAAGCCCCAATTTACACCTACTAATGTCATCCTTAAGCCTACGGAATAGAAGTCAAAATCGGTTGAAGGGACTGTAAAAAAGGTTTGTGTTTATATCTAATCTTATTGTGAACAGGGTTATAAGCCTAGTTGTTGATTGACACCTAATTTGATAATCAACTTTGCTATTAATAACATTTTCCGACTAAACATAAAACCGCCTAAGGTAGTATGGGGCGCCTTGCGGCTCGATGGACCGATAATTTGCAGTAGATGAATGGCAGCGAATGGATTCGGGCTGCCCAAGTCCGGGTTAATTGGCGATCTCTGGGGGAGCCTACGTTCAGCAGTGGACGACAATAGACTGATATATATTACTAGCTGACCCGACAGACGTTGTCCTGTCCCGATCTACGGGGATGAAAAGGGGGTGAAAAATGGGGATGAAAAATAGATGTTGGCCGATTCTCAGACCTACCCAATATGCACACAAAATTTCATCAGAATCGGTCAAGCCGTTTCAGAGGAGTACGGGAACGAAAACTGTGACACGAGAATTTTATATATTAGATTATCAGCGCTGTGACTTTTTTTTTAATGTTACAGCACCATGCTGAGATAGGAGCCTTTTGGCCTCGTATAGGACCAATTTTCGTTTCTTTTTTTTTGTGTGTTTTTGTCCTGGGGAGCGAATAAATGCTTTTTCTTTCTATCTTTGATATGATGAAAATGATGATACAAAAAATAAAACATGTTTTATGTTTAGAAACCCTTTATTTCCTTCTTTCGCATTCGTTTCATTCGCATTGCCAGCGATAACAACCCTTATTACATTACATTTTAAAGCCCAAAGTTGTGTAACACATTGGATTGATATACCACTGTTTAACAAAATCAATTAACGGGGTGATAACATAATGAGTAATTTAAAAACGGATATTCCTGACAGCTACCACTACAACACATTTACTTGACAATAATTTTTACCACCATGTATGTGAATATTTTATTGCTGGATAGGACGCAGGTACTTAGATTAAAGGTTTTTTTTACATCAGTCTGTTATTAGGGTCAATTCACACCAGGATGGCAGCGGCCCGACGCGGCATAGCAGCTCGCGAAGCCGGGCGGCGCCGCGAGCCTATGTCTTTAAGTCTAGACTTAAAGTTGAAAATGGTTTGTCAGCATAACTGCCGACCGCTGACATCCCGGTGTGAATTGACCCTTAGACATTTTAATTAAGCCGGTAAATATAGCTCATGAAAATGGATTAAGCTCAGCTTACGTAGGTAAGTAAATAAGTAGGTAGGTACTACGTGCACGAGTTATTTTTATTACTTTAAACGATTCGTCAAAGAGCTATACGCGCTATCAGTGTAGTCGTTTGCTAACCCATAGACGTGAGCCATAAATACATCAATGAAAAAGCTTAAAATAAAAGTGGGGACACACGTCAAAGAGTATATATCGCTGTCTCTCTCTAGCAAGGGTGATCAGAGAGACAACATTCCCCGTCCAACAGAGAGACGCAGTTTCAAGGTCTTCAAGCCAGTTTTCACTAGACTAACGTACTCCCTCGAATTAGCATTTTTTAGCTTCTTTCAGCAAATAGTTATAGCGTCTCACCAAAATATTGTAATAATAAAAAATACAGATTGTAGTACAAAGGTCAGCACATCAAACTACAAAAATCTGTCAAAATTCTTTGATAGATTTTCAACTTTATTTCCAAAGTATAAGGTCCACATTCAATTGGGAAAATTTGACAGTTGGTATGGCTTGATGTTCTGGCGTTTGTGCATGTCACAATGATGATTTCCACAAAGTACCTAGGTTTCTACTATTACATCTCCAATCTAGTGGGTGGAGAACTGTTCTCCTAGCTAGGCTATAGAGTAGCCTAAATGATTAACAGTCCCTCCGAGTCCCTCTATTAAAATTGTTACAACTGCTTAGTACAGAGAGGCTAGCACATCAAGCTTCAACAATCTGTCAAATCTCATTAATAGAATTTCAAGTTTACTACAAACGTTTAAGTTTCATATTCAATTGGGAAAATTTGAGTTTGGTATGACTTGAAGTGCTGACGCCTGTACATGAATTGTATAGTGAATTCAAAATAAGAATTTCTAACTACGAGTAGTATACAGTTACATGGTTTATATCAATAGTGTACCTATTACACATTTACAAATATAGGTGGGAATAATTAACAAAGGTATTAAATTAACATCAAAATTTCATAGAAATATAAGCTGTGGTACAGACAGCATCATCAATTGCTTACTCTGCACGCATTAAAAATTCTTCGGATTGGGGGTAAGCTGTTGTTGACTGTCTGTACCAGGGGTCTCGCCAAGGGTGTCCAATAGCTTCATGTGCCTTTGACTGTATTTAAAATTCATACTTTTCCCCCTCCCCCCTAGGTCATCAGCTGGCGACGTTCTTGTATCATTGTTTGGTTATAACCTGCACACGAGGATCTGGGTACTGATATAGCGCACTAACTATAAAAAATACCATCAATACTCTAAGAAGATTGTTTTGCTACTACTACCCGGGCCCGCTTATATACCTATCTACCTAAAGCAACAAAAAACAAACAAACAAACAAATATACACTCAGCAACAAACCGCGCGTGAATTCACGCTTTCGCGTGTTGCGTGGTCCCCTCTTCGAGCGGGATGCTGGAAAGTTCGAATTTGAAACCGCGAAATGGTCTACTCTTACGGTTTCCGCCGTTAGCCTTTCATGCCGAGACTGTAGAGCCAGCTTAACATTCGTTACCAATTGACTTTCCTTATTCAAACAGTAAACTTTCCAAACGCCTTTGTTTAAAATGTATTTAATTTTGTCAAGATTGAAGGACCTAACACAAGCGCGCAGTATAAGTGTAAGTACCGTAAATTCCGTAACACGTAATATTTATTGAATTTGAAGGTTTTATATAAATCATATGAATATTTTTTGTCTTAAAAAATAAGCCAAAGTCAAAGCATTTATTTAATTTAAACAATTCGTGGACACTTTTGAATTTACCAAAACATTTTGAGAACTAAAATACTAGTGATGTATCCAATTCTAAAATCGAATCTTTTTAAAAAACATTTTTTTAAACAAATTTTTATAAGTAAGCTTAAACACGCTATGGCTGCTATAAGTTTTTGAGGAGTTGGGTGATCTGCAGGTGGCCCTCGCAGCAGCATCAGATGCACCTCACCATAATTTGGCATTGTCATCAGGTTTATGCATGAATACCAAATTTTAGCCTATTCGGGCTGCGAGAACTAACTACTTAGTTAAAATTTCAGTAGCAAATTTTGACCCAATCGAACAAACATACAAACATTGCATTGTAAAATTGGCATTGGCCTGCCCGTGCTAGGCCTGTGCCAATTGCTAAGTTAATTGAATAAATGGTTAACCTATTTTGCCTTTGTCTATAAATGAGTAGGTACTCTGCTAGATTTATAAGTAGGTACTTTGTATGTAGGATGGAAAGTGTCCATAGATACAACTTTGGGTCATCATATGTGCAAACAAAAGCTATGCCAAAAGTCTTCGAACTACTCACCAATCGCAGACGAAAAACTATTTTGCGGCTTTGAATTTAGAAAGCATAATCGAATCTTTCGCATCAGTCCAACCAGTTGGCAGTTACAATAATACTTATTTTTTAAATAACTTTTTTAAGCGCATTGGCAAAGTTCATTCTCATTGTTTATTTGCCCATGATTAATTTTATCGTTCAAAAGTCTGGTTTAAAGTTTTAAATATTATTTATTCATTTTCATTTCAACCTCAAAATAATATACGTAATAATATTCATTGTGACCCTTTCTTCTATGTAGCGAATTCAAAATGATATCTTGTAACTGGATTATAGAATATTCCCAAAAGCCTTAAATTATAAAAAAAAATCTTATTCACCCTACTATAATATTGTCGTGAAACATTATAGGAACAACTTATAATATTGTTCTAATCTAAAAAAAAAACATCTATGTCTATTGGTAGGTACGAAATATTTTCACATTTGTGTAAATAAAATAAGAATTAAATAGGAACACAGACTCACTCAATAGTACATTGTAGGTAAATAACACAGACAATGTATACGTAAATAAATAATTATTATAGGGTATGTAAGTATAGCTGCCAAAAACTACAGTAAATTGCTTCAAACCGTGTATTACTATCGTATCTTTTTACTTAAAATTATGGCACTTTCATGAGAATAAATTAACAACAAAAGCATATTTTCTGTTTTTCGAATAACATACATTTTCATTTATGTCTACAATGTTATCTAGATAGATATAATAATGAGTATTGACTACCATAAGAACCGATTTCATATCCTACCTATTGCAACGACTAATATTTTGCCACATAACATGATATTCAAATAAACTAGTTAATGGTGTCCTTAAAATTATTCTAAAAAACATCAGATGATAATTTGACTGAAATAAAAAATATGTATTTCAGACAAGTATGTAGTTAAATGACATATCAAAGAGTATCATCAGTCAAATGGATTTATAAAAATATAAGTTCAGAAAATCTTCATTTTTCAATGGTAGGAACAACACAATAAGGTATTTTTCTTACTGTCTTTTATATTTAGGTTCTGTAATTAAATGAATTATAAACGAGATTTATTGAAATATATTATTATGTAGTCTACTTATATTAACGACATTCCAGTGTAAAGAATGCCACAAGGAATAAGCAATGCCTAGTGCACACTCTTTCAACTGGAAGACTTAACTTATCTATTTTGCATAAATTCATTAGAAAGGCCCAGAAGTAGGGTAAAAAGGTAAAAATAATTTAGGAACTGGAAGAAGGTTATTATCAAATATAGCTGTTTATGGTTAATATTTAGTTTTATATATTTAAGTGTGATTTGTTAAATTTCCTGTAAATTTTAGTATTTTACGGTCAATATTATCACTTTATGGCTGTTGTATACCTACGAGCTAAATAATAATAGTAGTAGTGTATATTTTTAAATTTGTTTACATGGACGACATATTAGTTGTACTCATTCCGGGTTTAAGTTTTGAGTGTAAACAATGTATTGCGCGCACGGTTCGACCGGTTAAGACTGGTTTTCAATACAACGATAAAATAGAAAAACTTAATAATAAAAACGTAAGAGTAAAGAACATAGTGATACTTAAAATTAATTGCATTGATCAATATTCATACACGGTACACTAACCTAACTCACAGCTAAACATCAAAATGACAGGATAGGACAAAGCAGTAAAAAAACTCCGCGGAAAATATGACGACAACAATTATAAAAGATAGAAGAAAATGTAGAAGGGCCAAACAACTATATCTATAAAGATATAAGAAGGGACAAACTACTATTCAAAGATATTGCGTGGTTTAAAAAGACACACACCACAGATGATGATAAAATCTATACTGAAGTTGAAGAGTATGTTTGCATTTTTGTTGAAACGTGCTAACCTCTGGAACTCTGATCCGATTCCAAAAATTCTTGCACTATAGGAAGCTACGTTATCCCTGAATGCTACAAGCTATATTTTACTGTCAAAAAGCTAGCAATTATAGAAATATTGATCAACACAAGTCAGCCCAAGGCTTCTTATAATTAAAATTACATCTATACCAACAACTGAGAACCCACACTTAAATTCCGTATTCATTGTAACTCGATCCTTTATCACAGTGGGAGATGTGGTTTTTGAAGCTAAAGCTAATTATCATTTTAATTAAGCTAATTATTCTAACGTAGGAAATAGGAACGTACTAAAAGGCAAGATGGAAGATAAGTATAGCTCAGAAGATAGAGATTTATGGGGTAGAGATAGAGTTGCCAGATCCGATTTTCAAAAAATCGGGACGTAGACAAAGTGATGTTTTGCTTGACTACTTGAGGAGAAAGCAACTTGAGTGAGACCAGTGTTGCCAACTAGGATTTTGAAAAAGTCGTAGCCCATATTAGAAAATTACGTAGAATTAGTAAAATTTACGTCCGAAAAGTTCGTAGATCTACGTACTTTTTTTCCGAGTAAAATGAAGAGGGTAGGGTAGGTAAAACTGAATAAAACGAGTGTTGGTTTTCATTAAATTGATCACAGAAAACAGTCGCTCGACATTGGCACTGTTATGTGTCAATGTTAATAAGTTTTGTGCAAATTGGGCCAACATTTAGGAAACATTTGAGACGAATCACCCTTTTTTATTTTTGAATTATGATGCCAAAACTCGTCTGCTGTTCTTCTTCAAATGGAAGATTTGTATTTTTTAGAATCCTCCATTTCCTGTCTAATTCCGTCAAATTTGTTGGACAAATCTTGAAAATTAAGCTAATTAAATCAAAACGTTAAAGTGCAGCAGACTCAACCCATAAATAAATAAAAAATGAATTAATGAGAAAATAAATACCTGGAAACATTGCTCCAACTGAGCTATAGATGGTCCAGAACGTTTTGGATTTGGGTCCAGCAAAGCAATGTGTCAGGGCCTGTACCTATGCCGTAAGTTTTTCAGCCTTTGTCTGTGCTCATCTTTAAAGCGGAAGCGATTTTTGTTTTGATTTAGTATGAAACGGAACGATAATTAACTTTTTTCGCGAATGAAAAGGAAGTTATGCCCATTCAGGCTAATGAGTTATGTTATTTTACCAGTTTGTACAATTTGATAGAAAATACGTAGATTTTGGGACTGAAGTTCGTAGGTTTTCAGAAAAGGCCAAAAGATCTACGTAAAAAGACGTAGAGTTGGCAACGCTGAGTGTGACACTGACTGAACTTTTGATTGACATGAGATCAGTCGAGGGAGCGGGAGCGGGAGGAGTGACCGAGTGAAAGTCAGCAGGTGAGAGAGAACGATTGTTTCGTACGTTCCTTTTCCGCCTAGACTTCCGCGTGTCACTGAGTCGCCTAAAAAAGTACCTACCCCACTAAATTGACTCGCTCACGGTACTGGGGGAACGCGTTTGGAGAGGGTTAAAAAACAGGACATCCCGCCAAAAGCGCTAGGTAGAGACATGAATGTAAGGCGGTCTAAGACGGGTCTTAGGGCCTGACCATAAGACTTGCAGCCCGCGAGACAAGGTGGGGAGGGGAAACACGTTGCAATGATTCCTTTAACTTTGATGCGACGCCGCAACGCATCATGTGCACAAGACCTTAGGGTGACACTCCACCGAAGCAGAGAGGAGCGGGACGGACGAAAATTAACTAAAAGCCCTTCTGTCTCTTGAGCGTTGGAGAGCCGTTTAATTCCTGGACCTAATTGGTTCATTTTTCTCTGCTTCGGGCGGGTGGTCTGTCATCCTTAGGCAAGTGTCGGTTAGGTTTAGATCGTATGTAGATACACTTAAGTACTGTTTTATTTATGTTTAGTAACTCAAGTGGTTCTTGTTATTCCTAGATATTATTTAAGGGAGTTGTCTTTCGGCTAGTCTTTAATTTCTTCACAATTTCCAATTGAACAAAAGTTTTTTTTTATTATGTAATGCATATTTCAGTAATTATTATTTTGCTTATTTGAAATTAGCCAAAGCTTGGATCAATAGTCGTTAAATAGATTTAGGGAAAATATGTTAGGATTTTGCAATTATGAAAACTACTTTTTTTAGGAAAATGTAGGTCGAGTCATATTCATGCTGGATGAAATTCTACGCAATAAAGCATTCGTTGTAATGTAACAAACCCAGAAGAAGAGTACCATAATAAGTGATCAATAGAAAAGATGGAAGAAGTCATCAAGCACAGAAAGGAAGAAAAAGATTTGAAAAAAAAAGATGTTCTTACAACAGAATCTAATTCCTTACGTATGTAGGTATCTCCTACGCTAAAGGCTAACCTACGACTAACTCTACTTGACTAAACTTAGTTCTATAATAATCATTAACTAAAAACTAAGTAAAACCATTTGACTAAATGATACACTTTTAAATCAAAACTAAATGACTAAAGTACTAATATTGTTCTATGCGTTTCATCAAACAAATATGAACACCACAGTAGGTACAGTTACTATGGCACTAACAAAAATAACCTGGGTGTTTGCTAAAGTACGTATACAATAAATATAGCAACTTAAAGTAGTTGATGCTGATAAAAATGATACAATCCAAAAATGTATTACCAATAATGGAAGAACAAACAAATATTTCTATGGTACATATGTAAACGCAATACATTAACAGAAATCAAACGCTACTCATAACCCCATGAAACTTCAACCCGCTTAACACCATAATGATAATTTATGTAGGTATGTATATCCTACTGAGTATTGCAGAAAGACGACACAACATCAAAACATTGTATTATAGAAAGGGTCAGTTCCACTACTTCAACTACAATGATTCCTTTCAGCGTCTCTTTTGAAACATGACAATACCAAAGTGTTGTATATTATATTATGGTACTGATAATAATCATAATTAGTATGTAAATATCAATGAACAATGGTTGATAGGTGAATATTTGCGTGTCGCTTTGAAACATGTAAAGGTCGGTACAGATTACCTATTTGGAACACAACATGAAATGCAACATGCAATGCAACATTTTTCATACAATTCAATGAGTTCGCGAACTCACTGTGTGCATTCGCAACACGCTTGTGGGTTCCCGTAGCAGCTTTGTATAAAATATCCTATCTATTTCATATAGTATTTTTGAAATTTAGATCAATTCTGCAAATTGCTTTATTATGTCGGTTATGTATAATGTTGTAAGAAAAAGGGAAAGGCAGAGAAGTCTGCAGCAAATTGAACAATATGTTTTGTAGCTGCAACAATAGATCGTCCTCTAGCTAGGAGACATAAACATCTTAGATAATAATAGCAGTTTAAAGAATTATTCTGACGAATATATAACACGTCATATACACTGATCAATGGTGCAAGTACCTATTTGTAATGAAAAGGAAGAAATAATAAATGTATCAGTAGTGGAACAGACCCCAAGTGAACCAAATAAGCAGTCTAAGACGGAATCCATATCGTTGGACGGTAACAATGGACTAAGAAGCAGTGCTTGTCTTAACATTAGTAGATAGCATTTAAAGTGAATTGACGGATATATTATACACTTTAGTATAGTAAACAACAAATAAATAGTTATTTCAATAAAACGTTTTTAATATAGAAGAAACGTAAATGAAGTCAATGATGAAGAAAAAAATAAAAATAACAGTTGCTATATCTACATATCTACTGAGATCGTTGAAGATGACCGCTAGGCAGTCCAAATACTACCCAACAAATAATAATAATCATTCGTTATAATTTATAAGTTGTTGTTATTCGAATATTCAAATTATAAATAGTTGTTATTTGAATATTCAAATGATAAATAATTGATATTCGAATACTCAAATCATAAATAATTGTTATTCGAATAATTATTCTAAAAACAATAAACAACAAGTAGGTACGTATTTTATCATTTGTAACAAACGTTTTAAGTTTTAAATTTTAAGTGAAGTGTGAATTATCCAAGAAAGTGCTTATACGATGAACAGATTTTTAAGTGATGATTTAGTAGCATTTAATGTTTCTAATTGTTTATCCATAATGAGTTGAGCCAATCATTGTAATATATTAAAGTCATCAAAAAATTAAATAGTTATCTTTGAGCGTAATTTTGACAAAAATATTGAAATACTTTATGTTCGATTTCGTATCTTTTATTGAATACTGTTCGTTCATATTATTTTTTGAAAGCGTTACCTACTATAAATGTTGAATTAATTTCTTGTCAATTGTCAATATTTCTAACTGTACATAACCATATAATCACTTTCTTTTTGTTTCTTATCATTTATAAATAAAATAAGAAACTATGGTAGCTTTCATGCAAAGGTGACGGACAACTTCGTTTGACATACCATGAAATCATCATCTTCCTAGCCTTTTCCCCAACTATATTGGGGTAGACTTCCAGTCTTACCGGATGCAGCCGAATATCAGTGTTTTACATAGAGCGCCTATCCTGCCTCCACAACTCAGTTACTGGGTAACACGATACCCCGGGTCCTTGGTAAGACTGGTTGTCAGACTTTCTAGATTCTGACTACCCATAACGTCTGCTAAAGATCTACAAATGGCAGCCGAGACCAACGGCTTTACGTGCTTTTCGAGGCACGAAGGGCTCTCGTATTAACTGCAATAAAATTAAAAAACAAAGTTTCTAAATGCTTCATGTTGTACCGTTGCCTTTGCATGTTACCACATTTACCTACGAAAACAAGAACAGAATATGTCCATCTTCATTGAACTAGGAGGACTGCGTGGTCCTGGGGTTGCGGGGACATTGCATCAGGTGCCTCTGCCAAGGCAAGTCGCGAGCCAGCACGTTTGTGAAGCAATACGGGCACTTCCATTCGTCCATGCCGAGAGCTGAAATAACAAGATTAGAAAAAAAAACTTGAGAGGTGTCAAGGGACACCCGGATGGAACGAAGTTCCTTTCGATTAATTAGTGAAGGAATTGTAATAAAATTTTATTTTTTTGAAGTTATAATAATATTTTTTATTATTATTAACAAATATAATGTTATATAAACTTAATAAGTGTATTTGAGCGAATAAACTTAGGTACTAAACATATCGCCGTAGGTACCTAGTTCAAAGAGTTCGCCGCGCCGCCTTTAAATACATAAACATATTCTACGAAAAGCGAATTCGGACTTTATTTTGTAAACGTAAACGGTTAAAAATTTAAATTTTACCAAACTAGGTATGATAAAATTATTCTGAGAAACGTATAGGCTGGTGCCCGACCGGACAATAGGAGCTATGTGCAACCGAATTTCACGGTTAATGTGTAAAAATAAGGTTTTAATTCGCTCCAATATTTTCATAGAAAAGCCGCCATTCAACTAATAATGAACTCTATTTGACAGTTCCAACGATTCAATTTTTCTGTTCGAATTGTCTGCGTTTGTGAAGTAATAAAAATAGCAAAAATAAGGTTTTAATTCGCTCCAATATTTTCATAGAAAAGCCGCCATTCAACTAATAATGAACTCTATTTGACAGTTCCAACGATTCAATTTAGCTTATTATAAAGCATGTCGTGACAACTTTTCGTAAGAATTTTTTCCGTCTAGCCCCCTTTCACAACGCGCGATAAGGAACTTCGTTCCAAAAAATGTAGATTTTAAATTCACTAATTTAGCTAGAATGACGAGTTTTGTGTCAGAAATGGCTTTATCCGATCTTATCCCATCTGCTAAAATCGGCTTTCTGTTAAAATCGGCGTCCAAATCAGTCCATTGGAGTACGATGCCACACATGTCTATATCATTCCATCATCGGACGAGCTGAGATACAGCGAAGCGTCACCTCTATAATTATGGTTGAACTTCCAGAACCAAGCGCTTTGCCTCCACATTTATTGTGCGAACTGCTAGATTGGAATTCACTACCCGCCTCTCTGTTCCCGGATAAGTAGATATTCTAGGTATCTTCAAAGCACGAGTAAACCGGTTAATGTTAGGCAAGCATGCTCCACCTTAGGCCGCACATTACTTAAGATCAGGCCGTGGCCGCCAAATGCAAGCCCTAAAAAAACTTATAACGCTCCTCTATTTTCGTCACGCGTTAAAAAGGTATTCAAACACTCACGTATACAGTTGGCATGATACTCGGTGTCGTCAGTCCTGAGAGCCGCTCCACACTTGTGACACGCCTTCCAGCTACCTTCACTCATCGTACATTCTTCTGTAATATTATTAGAAGATGTCACAGTTCACAAGAAAAATAAGCTTAAAAATTTAAACTGAAACTCTAAACCATTTATTTCAAGGCAACTTTCGAATTGTCAAGGAGTCAGTCAGTCAGAAAGTTGAAGATCAGTTGCTCGATCTGAACAGTAGGTACCTATGTAGAAGAACGAGCAAGAAACTACATAAACACTTAATAAAATCAATAATATATTTTAAGGGGGTTCTGTACATTTATAGTATTCGGGCAAAAACGTAAACCATCGCTTATGTCAATGTGTACGGATAACGGATTAATTGTGGTTCTTATTGTTGCCACTAGACTGCGCTGTTCCAGTTTCCATAGAAATTGGAGTTTACGTTAATGCGATCGAGTTCGAATAAAAACTCACACTAGGCCCTCTGTATACTTCCTCATACGTACCCAGCAGATGTGCATGCAACATCCTAGCTTCAAGCGCGACGCGACAGTGCGGGCAGCGAGCTAATAGCACACAGCGTCTCCAGTAGTGGGCCTCCAGTGCATCTGCGCGCACGCGCCGTCCACACCATGTGCATGTCGTGCTGAATGTGTGAAAACATATTGGCTGAAAATTGGCAGCAGTTTTTACAAGCATAATGAACTATTCAAAAAAGCATCAAAAATCTGACCCGCATCATCGTCATCTGAAAATGTGCCCAAGAGACCAGTCTCTTGGGCACAGAAACGAAACGAACGAACGAAACGTGTGGATGCTGCCAGCAGCATCTACACGTTTTGCGGAATCCACTTTAGGAACTGCTATGACCATTATTGTGTAGTCCATTATGCGTTTTTGAATATAAAAGATTCACTTAGAAAATGTAATTTAGAAACACGGTAATTAGCCCATTCAGGAGTTACGATAGGTTTAGAAACACTAAACCTATCGTATTTTATTTACTACTAATTACGTTTTAAACTCGATAGTTTACAGTTGCCACCAAGAATTAGTTCTATAAGGTCTAACACTCACTGCAAGCTGATAGTATCAGGTATATTTTCAGCCACATCGACGTTGCCGACGTCATAGGCCTCGTAGTGGTGTTCGCTATTAGTTGCTTGATGCCTTCTGCCTGGAAACACATTGATTTATATTGTCTACTGACAGTCAACTCACCAATCAATTGGGAGTCTCAAAAACATAAAACAGCTTTAGTTTTTCATCTTGAACAGTTTCTCAAGGTCCCAATTTAACCATCAAAGGCACTTTTTAATGTCTTTTAGCATAGGAATAGAATTTAACCTAAATAGTGGCCCCTTCCAAAAGGTAGTTTCGTATGGAGAAGAATGGTCAAGAAACTCCTTACTTACACAAGAAATAGTTTTACAATAGTTCAAGATACGACAACTTGAAAAACTGCTCACTCACCTGGACTATAATACCCGCTCTCATCCATCTGGCTATGCTCATCAAGATGGAGATTCCTCAACCCCGCCACCAGCTTCGGAGACTCCAAAACTCCTTCCCTGAAGTAATCCGCCTTCACTTTCGGTGAATCCAAGCTTCTACAGTCCGAATCACACCTTAAATCATTCCTGGACATCTGTGGGGAGTCCATGGGTAAGGAATCCATACTCCGCAAATCATTCTTGGAGGTTTTCGGGGAGCCTAAGGACGGGGAGTCTCTATAATCTATATGTAACGGTTCGTAGACGGTTACGGGTCGTTCTTTCAGCTGCGGCTTTGAAGGTTCGTGGTCGTAGTGGATCATGGAGTGACGGTTTTCGGAGTTACGGTTCGTGCGACGGTAGACAACTTGCTCGGACTGGGATTGGCTGTGACTGTGGCTTTCTTGGAAGTGAACCTGGGGAGGATGTGAAGAATGAGGTTAAACAAGTTCGTGTTAGTAATTTTGAGGACGTTAAAGTGATTTTCAGGAATAACCAAAAAGTATAAAACCATCTGTAGCCCCACCGTTTCTGAGGTAGCTGCGCGATGCGGGACAGGTGTGGTGACGTGACGTGTTGTGACAACTGTCACCCCTGCCGCACCGCAGGAATGGTCTCAGTTGCGGTCGGGCTATGCTAAATGAAGCAATAACGCGCGATGACTGCCTTAAAAATGACCAAACTTTGAAACCATTCTCAAAAACTAGCTACCTCCTAATCCGAACATTGAGTCATTTTAGGAGTGTAAAATGACTCAATGTTTTTCAGTTTTAGGCAAAAAAAAACAAAATACATAAAACTTACCTTTTCGACTCCACCAGAAGCCATCGACCTAGGCGAGTGCTTCGGACTGATTGCACTATCCAACCTCAACTTGTTATAACCCGGATAATTTGAGAAGTCCTTGGCAGTACTCCTCGGAGTATATCTCTTCGTTGGCGACTTCTTCAAACTACTTTTCGTTTTGGACGTGGTATAACTGCCGCTCAAACTAGAAGGTGCAAGAGTAGCACCACTAACGCTAGACGTCATAGATTTTAGGCTGTATGATGATGTGGCTCCTATTGATGACGTCATGCCTAAAGAAGCTGTCATACCACTAACAGTGGTGCCACTTCTAGTGGACTGGGTGACGCTTTGTGTTTCAAGGTTAGAATCCGTCATGGACTGGTCTGCGCCGTTAAGGAGTTGCTCTTCCGTTGGTGCTTGGTTCAGCATTTTCTGGAGAACAAAATAATTTTCTTCTATATCATTGTGCTGCAGTCATTGCAGTTGAGGCCAGAGCTTGACTATCCGATGAGCAGACACAATAGTTAAACTTTCGCTATATGACTCCGAGAGTTATGTGAACCGTCAAGCGATTACCTGTTGTAGGTGCTCCTACCACAGGTAACCGCTTGACGGTTACCTGTTGACCTATGATAAGTCTCGCCTCAAGATCCATGTTAGGTTTAAGAGCGCCCAACCCCATCGAACGAACTTCGACGCGAGCGTGATTGAATTTTTTTTTGTTTCAACCAACGCAAAGCTCGGAAACAAATGAGTGAGTGAGAACGCGATAACATCACAGGAAAATTGGCGCGCGGAAATTTCACAAAACTTGTTCCACGACATACGTGTTTTTGAAAAAGCCTTACAAGATTTAGGTAAAAATGTTTGTAATTTAGAATCTCCATTACACGTGCAAGGTTTCTATGAAGCTGTTTTTGACTTTTTTAATGTATGAGTGCATTATGAACGGCCAAAGTTCAGATAAAATTGTGCCAAAAAAACAGTTTCTCGGACGTGTTTACTGAATTTGTTTCTCAAAAAAGTTTATTTTTGGCTTCATACAAACCTAGATTTAAACCACAAGATACCTGTGTGTTAAAAATATTTGAAAAATAATTTGTTATAACGCCGCAATCGCGTACGAACGTTTGTATGGGAAATAGTTCCGCCGAGTGGCGCCACTAGGTGAACACGTACTTTATAACCGATACGTATTTAACAGCTGTTTTAAAATATAATTTCCAAAAACATCTCGGTTTTTATGCAATAAAAGTGAAGCTATAAGGACAATAACGAAGTGAAAGTGTTATCTAAAACTTTAACGCTGTAAATCCGTAATTTAATGTAAATACCTTCAACACAATTTGTGGACAATACTCAAGTGACATCAACAGTATATAGTGCAAAACACCGTCTCCTTAGTTTAACGGTGCACGGCAACATTGTATTAACTGTAAGTAACAACCAAAATAGTGAAATAAAACAATAACAAACGTGTTAAAAATCTGTGCAAAAATGTGTGGAATGTCAGTCGAATGACTCAAGCAGTGTAACGTTTTCTAATTTAAAATTTCTACGACAGTAAGATAAGACCGCAAAATTCGCTTCACTAATTAACGTTCGGATAGCGGGTGCACTCATACTGTGGACCCCTCGACAGTGAGTGTCGCAAGTTCGATTCCAGCGAGGCGTTACACTTTTTGTATATTTGTGAGTGGTCATTTAACAAAGTATCATAATGGCAAGTAAAAACAATTGTGCCGGTTGTATGAACATAATAAAATCTAAAGAGTACCTGCAATGTTCTACTTGTAACTTGCGATACGACCTACTTTGTTCTAATATAAGCGACAAGAAGTTTAAAACGATGAAAGTCGTAGAAAGAGCTACTTGGAAATGTCAGGATTGTCGCAGCAAGTTACCGAAAACTAACAACACTGATACACCAGTTCGTACAACCAAAACCGAGAGCCCTAAACACTCGCCGAAAGATACAAACGTCACTATGCGTAGCAAACGCCCGCACAGCCCACTCTTGAGTCCAGTAGAGGACGACCTAGTTGTTTCTTCCGACACTTCACAAAAAAAGAATAATTCGCCAAATACTTCTGCTAACACCACGACAACATCGAGTCCAATAACAGAAGAAGGCACTGTCCTGAAAATTACTCAAAGTTCTTTTCGGCAGATCATCAGGCAAGAAATTGGAAACGCGCTCAAAGAAGTTGTGGCGGAACAGTTTAAACAAATCAATGATTTGATCTTGGGCTTTCGAACTTCGTTAGAGTTCTTCAATGAGAAGTATGAGGAAGTAAAAGTCAACCTCGAACAAAATTCCTCTAAATTGCAAGCTGTGGAAGGGGAAAACATCAAGCTTCGAACATGTGGGCAGGACCTAACTAAGCGCATCAATCTGATGGAACAACACAACAGGGTGACCAACATCGAACTGCAAAATGTGCCGGAGAACCGTTCAGAAAACCTTATTACTACAGTTTTACAACTCAGCAGTATCACTAAATGTCAAATCGAGGATACTGATATTGCCTACTGTGCAAGGACTGCAAAAAAAGATACTCAGACCGCCAGACCGAGATCAATTCTTGTAAAATTTAACACTCCCCGCCTGCGAGACTCTTTCCTTGCCGCGGCGATTAACTTCAACAAAGATAACAAAAACAACAAGCTGAACACAAGCCACCTCGGAATCGCAGCAGAAAACCCTACACCAATATACGTCGTGGAACACTTATCAGCTGATAACAAAGCCTTACACGCTGCAGCACGAGTACGAGGCAAGGAGCTTGGCTACAAATTCGTATGGGTGCGGAATGGCAGAGTTTTTATGAAGAAGAATGATCAAGCGGAGCGTATCGTAATTACCTGCCAGGAGGTTTTGAAATCCATCTCGTAGTTTAATTGTTTTCTATTAATATCACAAACACTATTACTTTGCATTTTACTATGTATAATCTGTCAAAATTCAACAGCTCATTGAGAATATATTATCAAAATGTTCGTGGTTTAAGAACTAAAACAGATATCTTTTATCACAACATGTCTCTTCAAGACTATGATATTATCATGCTCACGGAGACTTGGCTAAACAGTGGTGTTCATGACTCGGAACTATTTGATGATAGGTACGTAATTTATAGACGAGATCGCGAGTCCAGCAGATTCAGTGCACGTAAAAACGGGGGTGGAGTTTTGATCGCTGTAGCTAGACACTTAAAATCATGTCGTATTTCTAACTTAGAAAGTTCAAGTGAAGACGTGTGGGTCACCATTGACATGGACTCTCCGGCTAACAAGCAACACAAGGCCTATATCTGCTGTGTCTATCTACCTCCACCAGTGACTTATGAACTCATGCAAATATTCCTAGATTCGGCCCAAATTGCCCTCGATAATTGCGAGCGCACTCTAATCGTCGGTGATTTCAACCTTAGCACAATAACTTGGACTAACAATCCGAAAAATCAGTTAAATCAGACCACTCCTACGCCTGTCAACCATAGCGATGTTACTAAACTCTTCCTCGACTATATCTCCCTGAACGACTTAGGCCAGTACAACTACTTACTGAACAACAAATCCAGAACATTAGACCTTGCTCTTTGTAACAGTGCGGTACAATACTTGAAACCTTGCCAAGCACACCTAACGCAGGAAGACCCAATACATCCACCGTTCGAATTCTGTATACCTATAACAACCAACACAACTTGCCTACAAATCAAACCAACTAGCAAACCTAACTTCTTTAAAGCAGACTATGATAAAATCCTTACGTCACTCATTTCCACGGACTGGAAAAATGTCCTGGGGGGTTACTCTTCAGTAGGTGAAATGGTTGATGCTTTTTACAATATCTTGAACAATCTTATCAAGCAACATGTCCCTCTAAAAACAAAATCTAGAAAAGAGTACCCCGCATGGTACACGCCAAAGCTTAAGCGACTTTTCAAAGAAAAAACCAAATATCGATTAAAAATAAAAAAATACAACAACCCTCTTGACATTATATCCTTCGAAACTCTGCGCGCAACTTGCTGTAAATTAAGAACAACCTGCTACAATAACTATATGGACAGCTTAGAAAATGCGCTACTCAAAGACCCAAAAGTGTTCTGGACGTTCATTAAGAACAAAAGAAAATCCAGTAGTATTTACCCTGCAGACATGTACTACAAAAACAAAACTGCATCGACTGGCCGTGACATATGCAACCTGTTTGCTGAAAATTTCGCTGAAGTCTACAATGCTCCAACACCGTTACAAATCCCGTTCGTTGATACAAACAACAACTTGACGAATCTTTGTAAATTAGAACTGGATACAGGGGAAATATACCGTACATTAACATCCCTAGACGTTCAAAAAAGCGTGGGGGATGACGGTATTCCTCCTGTGTTCATCAAGAGATGCGCCAAAGCGTTAGCCTTGCCTTTGAAACACATTTACAACAAATCACTTGAGGACGGTATTTTCCCCGATCAATGGAAAAAGGCACTGGTTGTACCTATTTTCAAAGCTGGAGAAAGGCAATCAGTGACGAACTATAGACCCATTTCTATATTGATAATCTTTGGCAAAGTATTTGAAAAACTGGTAACCACACATCTTTCATCTCACGTTAAACAATTGATTTCCTCTCACCAACATGGCTTCATCCGATCCAGGTCTACGCTAACCAATCTCACGTGCTATGTATCGGCCTTACAGGACTGTGTGGACAAACGCATTCCTGTTGACGCCATATACACTGACTTCAGCAAAGCGTTCGACAAAGTGGATCATTCTCTTCTTGTAGTCAAACTTCAGCAACTAGGTATAGGAGGATCGTTACTAAAATGGTTTAATTCCTACCTCCATGGTAGGTTATCGAAGGTTGTCGTTAACGGACATCATTCCGACTATTTTAAAGCCACCTCAGGAGTCCCTCAGGGTTCGCACTTAGGCCCCATACTTTTCAACATATTTATAAATGACATCGCTAAATGTTTTAGGCATTCCAACTTTTACCTTTTTGCTGATGACATGAAAATAATGAAGCCAATTGTGAAAGAATCGGACTCTGTTTTACTCCAAGAGGACTTAAATAGAGTGGTGGATTGGTGCAATGCGAACAAAATGTCTCTTAACATCTGTAAGTGTCACTATATTCAATTCACTCGTAACAAAACTGGGAAACCCAACACTTATGCGATAAATCAACAAAAACTGCAGGAAGTAGAACAGATACGTGACCTGGGAGTTATACTTGACAAACAACTCAAATTCGACAAGCAAATTCTGAACGTTTCATCAAAAGGTTTCAAAATCCTTGGATTTGTCTTACGTAACAGCAAAGATTTCAGAAAAGCTTCTACCAAAATAAAATTGCTTAACACACTGGTTCGCCCAATTCTCGAATATTGCAGTGCGGTCTGGAACCCTCACTACGATATCTACATCAAACACCTGGAAAGTGTCCAAAGACGTTTTTTATACCACCTAAGTTACAGGGAAAACCTGGCAAAAAAAATCATCAGTTACAAAGACAGACTAAAACACTATAATATAAACACACTTGCAGATAGAAGAAGGATGATAGACCAGGTATTCTTGTACAATATTTTCAACGGAATCGTGGACTGTAGCGAACTGCTAAATAGACTGCGGATTAACGCGCCATCTCGTCTACCGCGGATAAGTTGCTACAATTTTTTTCACGTCTCAGGACCCAAATCAAATCTAGGGCACTTCGCCGCTCTGCCAAGGCTCTGTAGGCAACACAATGATCTCTCAAAGCGATCTGGCTTGGACATCACTGTTTCAATTTCAAAGTACAAAAAGCTTTTGAAAACCGTGCTTTCTATGTAAAATTGAAATTTTTGTTATTAACTTTAACTTTTAGTTTTTAATGTAACTTAAATAATATCATTCTATTCGCCTAGTTAAATGTGCATGATGTGGTCTCCCATAATTGAAGGAGCACACGTAACTCAAACAATGTGTAACTGCTTCAGGCACTGAATTGCATGTATTGTGTATCCTTCGTCGGAGATCCAAATAAATAAATAAATAAATAAATAAATAAATAAATAAATAAATAAATAAATAAATAAATAAATAAATAAATAAATAAATAAATAAATAAATAAATAAATAAATAAATAAAAGAAATAGGACGGGTTGGGCGCTCTTAAGACATTATTTCATTCTTAAAAGTCTACTGAATAGTACATGGCTTACGGAAAGTGGTCCTGTGGCCTGAACACATTAGGAGCACACCTGCACCCACGAGGTTGCACCCGCGACCGTGCATGTCTCCTATCTTTAAACTACCTACTTGCAAACTTTCATCTTGTATCATAACAAATACATCACCCACCTGCATATCAATCCTATCAAACTGCTGGAACAGATGCCTATAGATGAGGTTCCTTCTCGTCACTGCGTCATCAGGTGGCAGTTGGGCGCGCACCACTCGAGGAGACCTCGCATACGCTGCCAGCAGAATTCGTTCAGCGGCTGCACGAACTGAACCAGCTGCATGCTGAGCTCCTGCAGCGCCACATTCCGCTAGACGACGGACCGTTAAGCCGCTGGAAGAGAAGCTTGAAATTAAAGCAGTTGGTAAAGTTATAAGAGCAGATCATCATAATATCAGCCTATTGGCATCCACTGCTGAACGTAGGCTTCCCCCAGAGATCGCCAAGCAACCTGGTCTTAGACAGCTCGCATCCATCCGCTGCCAACTACGTTCTTCAAATCGTCGGTCACATCGTGCCGCAGGGCGTCCCACACTACGCTTGCGCAAACGCGGTCTCCACTCTAGAGTATGTCTACTCCATCTACCGTCTATCCATCTGTAGACGTGGTCGACCCACTTCCACTTCAGTGTGCTGATTCGACGTGTAAAGTCGGTGACTCTAGTACTCTGGCGAATGACGTTATTACGAATCAAGATCAGATATTTAGCTAGATTTACGAAGATAAACCACAGTTTTGCTCTGTTCAGTTTAGAGAAGATAAATAATCGCTATCATCACTACATATTTTAAATAAAAATCCCCTGCCCCACTGAGTTTGTGTTCATTCGTTATTACCAATAGAAAGAGAAATTATCTAGGACGATTATGGGCTACAATTTATAAGGGTGCTACTCATGTGAAGCCCGGGGCCGAGGGCATTAGTCAAAATGTTTTTTTTTGTTTTTAAATTAGCTTACACGTAGTTTTTAAACAGACTAATAACATGCTATGACATAAATTATACTAACAGAAGACAGCGGTTTCCAAACTGGACACAGCCTGTATCTTGGTGACCCAATCATAGCTAGTTGAAAATGAATTACATGTAGGTATAGGTTGTGTAATGAACTACATGAGGAAATAAGGAACTAAAATTCTGTGAATTGAAATTCATTTCAGTTTCTAACATGATGATGCATGATGAAAAATTCTTTGATCTGAAATTCAAAGAATTTTTGATTGGAAACCTCAAACAGCGAAAGTAACTATATTTTGGAGCTTAACTGTTGGTGACTATATTTTGGAGCCGTTTGGGTTAAAATCCTTGGGTCGTGGAGTCCGAGTGTCCCACCTCCCCACTTTCTGTGACCCAACGGCTGGCTTATATCTTGGCCAGAGGTTAAACATTGCCAACGTAGCAATGCCGGCAGTCTTTTGGAAAAATATCCAGATGACTACGATGCAGAGGAGGTTTTCGATGCCGTTTGGTATTTTTTTAGCTTAATTGTTATAGGATATCTGATTTATTGTGTGTAAATAAAATTCAATCACGTTCACATTTTCTAAACGCTATTAAAAAAATTGGAATTCAACCTTCATGCTTTAACTTTTCCACCCACCATGTTTAAAAATCGTTCTACCGTAGAAAAATATAAAACAAACGACTGCAGCGTTCGGAATATAATGCCTAATTTGAACTAGACTTACAACGGGGATATAGCTCAGTGGTAGAGCAATCGACTGCAGATCGATAGGTCCCCGGTTCAAGTCCGGGTGTCCCCTAAGTGTCATCTTTTTGTGCAATGTAGAAATAAACATTATCGTAACTCGAAGTAACAATACTTCGTGATTGTAATGGATTACACGAAGTCAATGTACGAAGAAATTATTTTGTAATTTAGTGAACATATTTTTTGTTACAATAGAAATAATTATATTGTGTAAATTACGAGCCACATTTATAAGTAGATATTTGATCTATTTTTGTCATCTAAGAAGCTCAGAAGAAAGTCTTCAGACAGTTTTTCCTTATCAAAATGATCGTCTAACTCACCTGTTCTTATCAGTAGAGATACCATGACTTAGTATGAGTTGTTCCAACATCTGGAGCCGAGACAGCGCCAGCCGAGGATGCATAGATGCTGCCACCGGACGGACCAGCTGTTGCGGAATTAGGTGGAGACTCCTGCGTGTGAAAAACACAATTTAATACTAATTTATTTTACTCAGCGGTAGGCAGATAGTAGGTTCGTACTATGAGCATACCTACATGAGAGTCCACGTGAGATGTTGGTACTGAGTTTTCAGTGGGCATTTTTTATTTATTTTGAAAGGTTTCCGGTATGCTACTCTTTGATTTTTACATTATTACTTTTTGACTGGACTTGACCATTTTGCAAGCTTTCTTCTGGTGGTCTACCACGTGTCCTTAAACTACAATATATTATACCGTGGCCCGTGCGGCGTGGCTAAGTTAAATTCGTCAGGATCGATCAGTCATGGATAAACTAGCTGCAGTCAATTCGTGAATCGGTAACAATCCATTTCAATAAATGTTTTATCCTTTCGTTCCGTGACTTTAAAAGCACACAAATCTGCTGGTCCTGGCTGTCATCCGTACTGTGTTCCGGCTAGGATGGTAAATAGTCCGGTGTATGATGGATGGATGGTGGGAAGGCAACGCTGTAAGGCCTCTTATAGTGCAGATGACCACTGATCACTTTACATAAGATAAAAAATATATATGACAAAGTTCTTACCTGACTTGAGGACAGTCGGCAACAGTAAGTACAGTATGCTGTGCAGTAGAGTGTACCCTTGGGGCAGGATCACCGCACGCCCTCAACAGTTCAGGCAACAGTTTCTCCAAACAACGACCCACCTCGGCAGCACAGACCCTGGAAATTGAATCCTTTCTGACGATTTTCCTGAACAGAATTTTAAATAAAATAAACACATGGTAATATTTTTTTCACTGTCCTAGAACTCCTGTATCGTGAGATCGTTTACAAACTTATAAACAGTCAAGAACCAGACATGGAACAAGTAGTTATGGGTCATGCAAATATTTACTTTGTGCGGGAATCGAACACGCGACACGCACCGTGGCAGACAAATGTTCGGCCATTGCGCCAGCCGTGTCAGCAAAACAACTATTAAACCACCTCCTCAAAATTTTATGGCTATCCAACTGGCGTGCGTGAACCAGAAATGGTCCTAATCAGATTAGTTTCCGCTATTCCTTCAGATTTCATTCTCAAACAATTTTTACCACATCCAGAGACAATGAAAACTTTAGTGGTCTGGCATCCAGTTTTCTCAAACTGGTAATTCACACGTCGGTCGTGGATATTGGTTTCATGCAGCAGAATATACAAAATTCTGTGAATTGTTCAAATTGGAGAATAACAAAGTATTGTGGCGATGTGGTAACTTGCGGACAGCCTATGCTCAGGAATGGACTGAGATAGGCTAAAATGATGATTAAATCCTGTGCACAAGCAATGTCGATGGTCGCGCGATTCTCGAATCTATTATCCATAATTCTATATACATATACAAATAAATAGCAATTGCTGCAAGTATGAAAGACCATCGCATTGAGAGCGCCTCCTGCGATTTTGCCGTTTTATTTTTTTGTTTTATTCGTAATCGTCAGGACTTGGTTTGTACGGAAGCTTTTGTCTGGAAAATCCATCGGATTTTAGTATGAAAATCTCAATATTCTGATGTGATCCTTAGTAAACTGCACCCCTACAAAGCCAAGACGGGTCAATTAAAACCTGTCAAAAAAATAAAGAATAATATAAATCTCACCTATCCGGCACGAATTCTTTGAACAGCACCTTCACAACTTCATTGGCCTGGCTGTATACAGAGAACACCTTGTCTCTTAGCGCTCTCTGCAACAGGAGGGCGGCAGCCCTGGCTGTCTTGTTGGGAGATGTCTTGGTACTCCCGTTTGATGGTGATGTCAGTTCTGCGCGGAGACGGGACAGACCTTCCTCTTTGTCTAAGTAGTTTTTGGAATAGAATTTTTCTACCTGGAAAATGCATTATGGACGCATTAAACACATAGGTATTAATTTGACTCTCCTTCCACCATAGTACACCTTCACTAATTATTCTTAGGACTTTTTGTGACGAGATGGGAAAGAACCAGTTAGAAAAATGTTAGTGTAATGTAAGTTGCAATTATGGCTTCATTTTCGAATTATTATTACCTATCTTACACCAAGCTATCCCTAAAAAACTTGAGAAAAATAGATATATTTCAAGCTCAAGTTCTATCTTTCAATATGATTCATCATCTGATTCACCTTTTTTTTTATTATCAAATAAGCTTGCGTTTGATCGCAATTAACCTGATCTTAAGTGGAAATGCGGCCTAAGTTGGAACACGCTTGCCCCGTATGAACCGGTTCACTCGTGCCTTGAAGATACCCAGATTATACTTATCAGGGAACAGAGAGGCGGGCAGCGAATTCCACAGTCTGGCAGTTCGCGCAATAAATGTGGAGACAAAGCGCTTGGTTCGATACCGTGGAACTTCAACCATATAGCGGTGACCTTTTCCCAACTATGATGGGGTCGGCTTCCAGTCTAACCAAATGCAGCTGAATACCAGTGTTTTACATGGAGCGACTGTCTGTCTGTCTGACCTCCATAACCCAGTTACTAGGTAACACGATACCCCTTGGTAAGACTAGTTGTCAGACTTTCTGGTTACAGACTACCCATAACGACTGTCAAAGATCTACGAATGACAGCCAGGACCAATTTACCCATCCACGGTCCGTACCGATCCACACCGAGTCTACGGTAAAAACTGAAAGTATTTCTTACAAGTGGATAACCAAATATAAGTATAGGCAGTGCAGCATGCTTCCTCTCCCGTTCGTTCAACTTGTGCGGTTGTGAGGAGCGCGAGTGTGACGTGGCCGCACTGCCTCCACTGCACTCCTCCTCTCTACTCTCCCGGAGGTACTCGTTTGTGTGGGAACTGGAACACATAATTAATTTATTTTAACACTTTTGTGGTGCCGGCCGCGAATAGCACCACCCCATTTCTACCCTGGGTGTTGTAGAAGGCGACAGAAGGATATTGACCAGAGGATGCGCAGTGGCGTCCTTCTGAGTACCGTAACACCTACTGCGATCGCCAACATGCATCGGCCAAGCATGACGCTTATGGCTGAACCCCCCCTTGAGGAGATCTATGCCAGCAGTGAACGTTTTAGACGTTCGGTTGACATGATGATGATGATGATGAACAGTTTTTAACTGGTCTCCTTCTCCTCTAAGGTTAGCAGACATTTTGTAGCGTCATCTATCGCACCTTGTGCGATCTAAAATTGACGTATCCTATCCGCTTGACTGTTGACATGATTCTTGGAGTCCCACTGTCATTGTTGAACTATTGTGTCTGCCCACGCGCATCGCGTTGTCAAAGTTCTCCGAGATATTCGCATAGAATATACGAAATACCGACCATAACCGTCGGGTCACCAGACACAACACCCATCTGATTGAAGAATCCTCCCTTTTCAATGGAGGAAGAAGAATTTCCCAACCTGCTCCTCATTCCTCTAAATATTTACATACGTTTCTTAATCGATTTTGTTTTCCAGAATATCAGAAATATAAAAAAAAGTTTAAAGACTTACTGCCTTAGCGCTGGTAGCAAGCGCTCCTCATAAGCCTCGAATGTAGACCGTGGACCAGCGCTCTTGTTTCTCCTTCGTATTACTGAACCTGAAAAAGCAGACACACACGGTGGAAGGAACATCGCCACAAAAACGTTTTCCATAAATTCGGCACATCATTCTAAATATCCCAAGCAATGACATTTTTGTCTGTTATTATACGGTACAGGTTGATTGTTTAACAATGGTGTCTTATTCGCGGAAAATGAAAAAGTCGAGAAGTTTTCATTGTCTTACCATTAGCAGCATTAGGAGTGACGCTTCTCCTAGGACTGTCAGTCTCTTTCCTCATTTCTTCTTCATCTATCTTCTGTACTACTCTCTCTACTTCTTTCTCTTCTTGCATCATTTGGACGGGCTGGTGTTGCAGTGGCTCGGGGTACGATGGTGGAATCTCTTCTTGTAAAGTTGGCTCTGGTGACTGGAAATCATGAATATTAAATCAAATCCATTTTTTGTTTGCCACTAGTGAAAAGTCAGTTCTTACATTTTAAATATGTATCGCTGTGAAGCACCCATGAGGTGTACAATATAAAAATCTCGTTCATTCTATATCATTATTAATTGTTTGTTGAGTTTCTTGTTCGTTATTCTTCTTAGAGATCTAAGTACCCTACGTTTTGAAACGAGCAACTAGCTTCAACTTTTTGACTAGGTACCTAACCGGCTCATTGACAATTTAAAAGTGCCTGTAAATGTTTTAATTAAATTATGTGAGTCAAGTCAAAGACTTTTCTAGATTAATACATAAAAAAAAATTGATTTTTTTTATGATGTATTGAAACTGCGAGAGATGTCCAGCAATCAACAGCGCAGCAGTTACACTGCTTGATGCAGTGTTAGTTACAAAAGCCTCAATGTTGTTGCACAGTCCACGAATTTAATGTTCAGACAACAGATCCTTGTACTTTACTGTTATACTTAACGTTTAATTCTCTAATTTGAAATACCAGCCTATCGTCGTTCTTCTACAAGGCAAAGGACTCCTTTCAGATACAAGTCATAATCATGAATAACCACACTTGCTTAAGGCGGATGGGCGATACTAGACTTATGTTACCTCACGATGTTTTCTTTTTCCAATGTCTAAGACAAACTTAGAAAATAAATATAAATTAAAAAACTGACAGTGGGACTTGTCCGGTTTTTCATGCCTATGCATAATAAGTGGGTATCTCGTATTCAATTACCTAAACCTTTTTTATATTGCCCGCGACTTTCGTAGCGAGTATGTAATAAGGCTCTTATATAGCGCACTTGTCCGAACCAAGCTAGAAGCTAGTTCTTCTGTATGGAATCCGCACGAAACAAAGTATGCACTTCTTCTAGAAAAAGGGCAAAAAGCATTCTTGCGGTTTCTTTACAGAAGAACTCTCGGTTACTACCCCTACCTCTATCCTACCAAGTTCCTCTTAGGATGTCTGGGATATCATATGCTGGAGACCAGAAGAGCATGTGACCAGGTAGGCGTTATGGTCAAAATATTTAAAAGTATGACGGATGCTCCTGACATTCATAATGAGCTGATTCGACTCTACACACCGAGCAACTATCTCAGTAGCAGAAAACATAGACTGCTAGACGTGCCTTCGTGTCAGACTGCAGCCCGTGCTGCGTCTCCCGTACCGCGCGTGTTGACCGCACTAAATAAGCTCGTGGAAGCCAACCCGGACTGCGATATATTTGATAGTAAATTCGCCGATTTAATGGTTATGTGCCAACAGTTTTGTGAGAAGAATATTTAATTCTTGTTATTACCTACTTGATATTTTATTACTTCTATTTTATGTCAACCTTGATTTATGTAATTGGTTTTGTAAGCCGCGTAAATCATATAAATAAATAAATATATTCAATTATTAGGTCTTTGATGAAATAAATACCTAAAGCGTAAAAAATGGTAACTTTGTGAATTCTTACCGGCGGCATATCCTGTCCATCTTCTTCTTCCTCTCCATTTACATACTCCGGTTCCTGGAGCTCAGGTTCTGGTTCTATCGGTGGAACTGGTGAAGGTATGTCGAGGCTGAGGGATCCTGCTGCTACGGATGGTGAGAGGTGGTGGGAAAAGTCGTATTCTTGAGGCATTGAAGAGTCGTTGCGACGATCCGGCTGAAAGGGATGGTTGTGTTTTATGGGGTGGTGTTATTTTGATAAAATTAGATCAACTTTGGAAATCCGTCTTGCTGTGATTGTTTTGTACATGTCTAGTCTGCTGCGGCAAAATATTTAAGCAGTAAGATAACTACCCAGCCCAGCCATACAAAAAGACTTAAACTTTTCCGTGGCGAAAGAAATCCTATTGCCTACTTAAATGTCGGATATTCCAGTTGCCAAATATGCTAAAATAGTGCTGATAGATTTTTTTACTTGTATTTTTAAACTAACTACCCTTTTTATTATCCACATGGACTATATCAAATCTATACTAATATTATAAAGCTGAAGAGTTTGTTTTGTTTGGTTGAACGCGCTAATCTCAGGATCTACTGGTTCGAATTGAAAAAATCTTTTAGTGTTGGATAGTCCATTTATCGAGGAAGGCTATAGGCCCATGCGAAGCCGGGCCGGGTCGCTAGTGTAAAATATTTTTACTTTCTTCTGTTTCCTTAAAACCAACTCACTTTTGCTGGAAAAGCGATTAGAATCAAATTTTTTCCTTTAATACTTTTCCCATGGGACAGTATAAAGCCATTCACACTCACCCCATCCTCCTCAAACAACCGACACAGCTGTGGATCCTCCTTGACCCCACACAGTGCATCTGCTATCCGATCTCTCATCCTCCTCGCTAGTTCGAAGTCATCCCGTGCCGCTGCTGTGCGTTTACGCAACCGCCAACGACCGATGCGGATTCCAGCGGATGCAAGCGCTGCTCCCGCGGATTTTAAGCGACGAGCGTATTCGAAGCGTTCCTCTGAAAGAATTATCGTCATCATCCAGTGCTGACGCCGACTGCTGAGTGCTGGGCATAGGCCACTCCTAAAGGGGGGTTCAGCCATAATCGCCATGCTTGGCCGATGCATGTTGACGACCGCAGTAGGTGTGGTGGTACTCAGAAGGACGCTGCTGCCCATCCCCTGGTCAATATCCCTCTGTCACCTTCTATGACACCCACGAGTAGAAATGGGGTGGTGCTATTCGCGGCCGGCACCACAAGGCTTAAGGTAATTATGCTTTGTTACAATTAAAGCTTGTCTAACACTAGATCATGATTCGAATTAATATAAAAACTTGACATTTATTGATCAACAGTCGAACTTTTAGTTGTGCAACAAAAAAACTGGCACAAACGCAGACTTAATGCCGGCATTCTTTACCAGTCAACCAAGGATGGTGAAAAGATAACATGGCAGTTGCAATTTTTCGTGTGAGCGCTATATATCAAATAGGAAATTGAAATTTATTTTGCTAGAGCTGCCTTTCTAAACTACCTACTACTGACTAGAATTTTCCTTAACTTTTAAGGTGTCCGTGTCTTTCTGATTCTGTATGCAAACCCATCCGTCTCTGCTACTACTCATCTGTTGTGATGCTCGTCACTGTACCCGTGTATATTGAATGTCCAATATCTACGTCTCAACAGCTAATTGAAATGCATTCTCCTAACCTACCAGTAACAGCATTCTTCTTCTTCTCATCCAAACTCCTGACCAGGTCTGCTATGTCGTTGTCCACATACATAATGAAGGCAAGGTCATCGTACGGGGAGTAGGCTGGCTCTTTACTGATTGGCTGGACTGGTGAACTCTCATTGTCTTCTACTTCTTCGCCCAGGACGTTGACCGCCATTAATGCTACCTGATGATGAAAAGTAGAGATACTGGAGAGTGAATTGAGGAGATTGGAGAGTGATTAGAGTGATGAAGATGCTTAGACGAACCGGCGCGGCGTGGTAACTAGACTTGATACAGTACGGTACGAAACCGGTACATCAGACGAAGTTTTAAAGTCGCTCCTATTACAGACAAAGCTGAGAAAGTCGTCTCTGATGGTATGAGCACATAAAGAGATAACAACCCGACCATGTCATAAATCGAGCATTAGCACTTCCGGAGAAAAGCCTCGGCAGAGGTCGACCTCCCGCACATGGTTCTCTACTGTGACCCGTGACTTGAAGATCCTTCATAATGATAATCAGACAACCCAGGATAGAGCATCCTGGCGCCGAGTAACGTGGAGAGCCGACCCCAAATGATGGGAAGGTCCAAATAAAAAGAAGAAGGGGAGATATTGGAGAGATCAGGTCATCGCTCATAAGCATGGCTTCGACACACCATATAATTTGACTGTCGAGTCCGGGGTTTAAAACGTGTGCGTTAAAATATTTTTTATAATGACAAGATATAAAAGAAGGTGATGGTTTGGGAGTGGTGCTCTGGCAGTTGGATATTTGTAGGCGGTGCCGACCAGGCCGTAATAATGAGCTATAACCTATATATGATAGTCTAAGACGAGGTTTTTGATAGGAGGTTTGAGACCAGCAATGTTATTCTGTAAGAACTCACTTTAGTTCTCACTTCTGATTCCGCGGTGATAGCTGTTTTAGGTATTCTGTAACTCGATAAAATTTACGCTACTGCCACTGAGTGACAGGACAAGTGAAGCGAACTGTTGTTTATCTATATATGTATGTATTTACAAAAAAAAAATGTATTTGTGTATGTATATCAGCTGTCTGACACTCATAGTACAGGGTCTCCCTAGTTTGGGGTCAAATGGCCGTGTGTGAAAATGTCCCCACATATTATATTATTATTATTATAACTATTATTACGTTACTATTTTAGCGAATACCAAATACTTTTCACTACAGGTAAGTGAAATCGGAAATGAGATAGGATTCCAATTCGCAGGTGAATTCTTACAGAATTGCACTGCAGAGGGATTTTGTTCGAATGGCCCCACCATGAGATTAAGAATCCTCCTGTCCCCTTGTAAGAAAATTCATAACTGATTTGTGGGTGGTTAGTTCACTACATACTAAACAACGTGGATCCAAACATTTTTTTTTTAAGATTAAGGCAAGCTATAGCTCTTTAATATACCTGATCATCTTCTTTTGCAGGGGGATGTGGTCCGGACAGCTTAAGTTTGACGAAGCGAGCTATGGTTGGTTCGGGAAGGGCAGCAGATCTAATGAAAGAAGAAGATTATTCACTAAGTACTATGATTGTTTAGACAAAGAGCTGAACCCTAAATGATATTTTATTATACACCGTGGCATTTTAGAAAGTAAGTCCACAATCTCGTGATTGTATTCACTTTTGAATTTGTATTTTGTATTGTTTTTTTTTAACGGTGCGGCGTTTCGTGCTGTACTGACTGGTGTCAAAACAGCACGAAGCGCGTTGTAGGTATTCGCTTTTGAATTGGTATTTGCTTTGGTGGCTTCACTCTTAGTGTTCCGCGCGGTCTTTGTACGAGTACCTTTTATTTCATACCTAATCTGAGGATAATAGTTTAAAATAAAAAAGACTGATGAATTAAAGACTGACTGACTGGCTGACTTCTCCTCAACCTCACTCACATACCTTAGTTCTCTGGTCCTGGCTTGCTGGGCTGGTCTAGCAAGTGTGACTTTGCCGACGCTGGTGTAAGTAGCACCACATGGAGTGGCTGCCCCCTCGGATACCAGCCCACCTGATACCAGGACTTCCACGCATGACGCTGCAAAATTAGAAAAAAAAAGATGTTTTAATATTAAAGCTAAACATATCAACATCTACCTAGACTTTTCCCTGCCTGCCGTTTTAATGTAGGGGTCGGTTTCCAGTCTCACCAGATGCAGCTGAGTACCTACCAGTATTTCTGTCCTTCAGTCTGACCTTCGCAACCCAATTACTGGACAACACGATAACCCTTGCTAAGACTGGTTGTCAGACTTTCTGGCTTCTGACTACCCATAACGACTGCCTGAGATCTACGAATGACCGTTGGGATCAACGGTTTGCGGTATGAAATGAAAGGTCGATTCTAAAAAAATCAAACAACAATTCGCAACTCACATCGCTATTCACTCTCACTTCGCATAAGTTTCAAAATTACCTTGATATATTTGATACTTTGAATAGGGCTCGAGTGCGAAGTGAGCGTCGAAATGACGGGGAAATTACCTTACAGAATGCCACCTCTTACGTCATCTCATACTTTATCTGTCAAAATCTCCCTGACAATTTAGTTCAACTCGCTGACATGCTCGCAAGGGTGGCGCTAGTGTAAATTCGAATTATCAACCGGGTTTTTAGAATGCCAATCAAGAAACTCACAGCGGATTCAGATTTGAAGTTTAGAATGAGGTCTTACAGAATCACACCCCAGTTAAAGTTAGAGACACGATACAATTTTATTTAAGTGCCAAATAGTGCCAAATTTTCAAAATTACGTCGATAATGTATTGAAAATATACAGAAGATATAATATCAAATCAATTGAGGATAGATGACAAAACCTTCGCTAAAGATTTCAAGAAGCCATTTTTAACTACCGTGGCTTTTATCTGTATTTTCTTATATTTAAACTAGCGATCCGACCCGGCTTCGCACGGGCCTATAGCCTTCCTCGATAAATGGACTATCCAACACAAAAAGAATTTTTCAATTCGAACCAGTAGATTCTGAGATTAGCGCGTTCAACCAAACAAACAAACAAACTCTTCAGCTTTATAATATTAGTATAGGTAAAATAGATGTTTTGTATTGCTCTTCGCCTAAATTATTTTCTCATAAAGAAGCAACAAGAATAATGAATGCAGTATTTTGAAAAAAATAATAATTTAAAACAGTGATTGGAGCTAAACTTATTTTAAGCCAGGTAAGTATCTCTCAAATGAAACAAGAAGAGGCAGATATTAATAAGAGCTGTCAATTTAAGTTGATATAAAATGTTCAATATGTTCATACAAATTATAGTTGTCATTTGATTAAAAACACAGCAGTCACAAAATCTAAAGATTACAGAAGGACCGCTCCCGCCATCTTCAAAAATAATTATCTAAACTTGCCAGACTCACTAGGGCTGCTACTGTATTGACTTTGTAGGTTTTATTTGTGACAGTATGAAATTTTATTGACGCTGGTTGGAAATCTTTGCAATTTTTTTTATAACAAAATGTTCCTGTTCGTCGTGAAACGCCAATGTCTCTCATAATCATTTAGAGAACACGTGACAGTCGAGACTGAAGTCTGCTTGAAACTGCTTGAGAATGCTTATAAACGTAATGTCAATGTGTGCGTGCGAAAAATGGCGGTTTGTTCTGAGTGGTCTCTGCTCGGGCGCGCCGCAGCCTTACGTACTTTGTGGCGAAGTTCAAGGAAAAAACTAATTTGACATTTCCAACTTAGTTCCTATCTGTCGCAGTCCTTTTCTTCAGCTGCCCGGTAGTAAGAGATGACCAATGTCTAATTTCAGTTTAGTTTGTGGGCAAGGGAATCGGCACCTCTGTGAAGTTTCTTCCCCGGAGACTGCTACTCACGTATAAGCTGATGGTGTGCTAACAGCTGCAGCTTGTGGACTGATGTGACCCTCGCGAGCCGTAGTAACAGCTCGTGGGGCGGAGCACCCTCGCTGCGCCAGCCACGCGCTGCCGGGCCCTGGGAGTTCAGCTCGCATGCTGGGTACGAGCTGTCTTCACCTGGGAGAGACAGGACAGTGGTGTTTGTAATGCGGATATCGGTATAGTCGGGGTAGGTCAATAAATATATACTCCGTTCACAATAAGATTAGACATATACACAAACCTTTTTTAGTCCGTTCAACCGTTCAACCGACCCCCCCCCCCCCCCCTTAGCAAAATCCTAGCTACGCCCTTGATTGTTAGCATGCGAATGCTCACAATCAAGGGCGAATTCATCGCTTCGCGCTTCATCTATACATCAGCGCGTCAGCCTAATCACCTAAAATATGCTGTACTAGCACGAAACTGAAAATATATTGCGAACTCGATGAAAACTACGCTAGCTCCAGTAAATGAGAACATAGGTGAAGCGAACTTTCACTTCAAGTAATAAAAATCGGAAATAAGATAGAATTCGAATTCACAGGTGATTGCTTACAGAATTGCACTGCAATACAGATATAACAAGACATCTGTGAAATGACAGTTTCAGGAACTGCTATTAATGAAAACCGCATTGAAATCCGTCCGTTGCATATTATGCAACGGATTTTAATGCGGTTTTCATCAATATACTAAGTGATTCAAGAAAAATTTATGTAGGTACGTTTAGTTTACGTAAATTTATGTACAGTCACCAAAAGAGTTAAGTATCCATGTCTTCACGAATAGTTAAAGTTTTCTTAGAAACCGATGGGTGTTTATGAATAAAATAAAATACAGTTAAAAGACAATAAATTGTTCAATGATTTAATTAAATTTCATTTGGAAGACTCCATGGGTTTCTAAGTAAACTTCAACTATTTCCGACGACATACATACTTATCTCTCTTGGCAACTGTACTGTCACTAGTTTATAATAATACAGAAAGAGGTAAAGTTTGTTTCTTTGTCTCTCACAAACAAACAAACCTAATTAAATATTGCTTGAACCCTGGGAAAGGGCATAGGCTAATTTTTAATACGCGACTTCGTCTGCATCTGCATCCACGATAACCGACATTCGCGCGGACTAGGTCGTGCGCAAAAGCTAATATTCAATATTGCAAATTCCTTCCTTCATAGTTCATGTTATTAGTAGATCTATGTAGTTCAAAGTACGAGCTGCAATGTAAGTCATTTTAATTAAAGTATCGACCGTGTCGGTGTCGTGCAAAGCATTCTCAAATGGAGTTCCAATTTATTTCTCTTTGAGCGAAGCCACACTGCTCCGTTGCGTTGCGTTGCGATGTCGCAGCGCAAGATATGACGCGCTGCATGCCACACTTCTCCGTTCCGTTGACTTGCGCTGTGACGTCGTAACGTAACGGAGCAGTGTGGGCAAGGCCACAACACTGCGCTGCGGCGTCGTATCGCAAAAACGACGTCGCACAGCAATACAATGTGATTACGCATTGCAAAAATTTCATCGTACGACAAGACGCTAACCGTCAGTTCGTTCAATGTGGACACTAACTGATAGATAGCACGTCGTCGCATTGCAGATTTGTACGTTGCGTCGGCGCATCGGAAATTTCTACGATGCGTTGTGCGGCGTCATAGATTTTTACGATGCGACGTCGCAACGCAGTGTTGTGGTCTTGCCCTGTGGCTTCACTTCTCCAGCTGCTAGTATTAAATGCATTGCCGCTCCGACGCACAGCATCACCTCCCCCCGCTTCGTCTTGGCGTCGCGGTCGACGCAATGCGTTCGACAACGCAACGCAACGGAGAATCGCTGTTTCTTAGGGCGGGTTGCTTCAACTATACATTACTGACCGGTAATAGTCAAAAATGGCGCATACTATCGTCAAATAAAAAAAAGCCGGACAAGTGCGAGTCGGACTCGCCCATCGAGGGGTCCGTACATATTAGTAGGTACATATCCATACTAATCCATACCTACTATCAATACTTTAATCTACTTAATATTATAAATGCGTTTTTTACGACATAAACGGCCGTATCTTTTTTTCACGTTATCATAGAGTCGTCATACATAGAGAGTTAATTTTTTAATAGCATCAAGGGACCGTAGACTTGAGTATATGGTTTTAATTTCAACTCGATACCTCCACGCGTTCCGGAGATAAAAATTCTTGACAGACAGACAGACAGACGGACGGACAACAAAGTGATCCTATAAGGGTTCTGTTTTTTCCTTTTGAGCTACGGAACCCTAAAAATGGGTTGTTTCACAAAATCGTACGTCAAAAAGTTACTATTACGATAACTGACTAGTCAACGTAATTTTGTGTTGTCAAACCGCTACTTCAAACATCAAAATATTATGGAATCTCATTTTGAATAACTTTGACTGACGGATTTTTATGTCACGAAACAACCCGTTACATTTAACGTACGTTAAACATCTCACGTCATAGTAACTTTTAACTGTCCGTATGTAACGTTAACCGACTGCTTGAATCAACCCGCCCTTAGAAGCTAGCCACGCTTCTCATGCACGAGGTTGTGGGTTCACAACCGGCCACGAGCAAGAACCAATGTGACTTTTTAATTTCATATTTACTTTCTTACTTTACTTTCTAAGTTTCGAGCACGGAGGAGCTCGTGGCTAAGTTAAAGCCGTACAGATCGATCGGTCAAGACTTGCCGCGGTCGATCTGTGGATGGGTAACCATCTATTTCATACCGAGTTCCTGCCGTGCCTCGAAAAGCACGTAAAGCCGTTGGTCCCGGCTGTCATTCGTAGATCTTTGACAGTCATTATGGGTAGTCAGAAGCCAGAAAGTCTGACAACCAGTCTTACCAAGGGGTATCGTGTTACCCAGTAACTGGGTTGTGGAGGATCGATAGAACATTTTCATAGTACCAAACAAAAAAAAGCGCAGACTTGGCAGGAGTGCGATAACCTAAAAGTAATGAATTCATGTCGACGACTTGAACGAGTATCCATAACTTTCAGTTTAACTTTATAAAGTTCATCTATAGAAATATTATAGAGCTAGAATTTGTTTGTTTGTTTTTTCGTTTGACAGCGTTATCTCCAGAAAGACGGACCTATTCCGCGGTGACCATCCATTTTATACCGAAACTCCCTCGGAAAGCATGTATCTAAAGCCGCTGCTCCCGGCTGTCATTAGTAGATGTTTGACTTCGATATGGATAGTCAAAAACCAGAAACCAGAAACCAGAAACCAGAAACCCAGAAGCCAGAAACTCTGACAACCAATTCTACCAAGGGGTATACCCAGTAACTGGGTTTAGAGGTCAGACAAGCAGTCGCTCCATGTAAAACACTGGTATTCAGCAGAAAAATCACGCAGACGAAGTCGCGGGAAAAAGCTAATTTTAGATCAGCAGTGCGATTCTGTAAGAATTCACCCGCGAATTCGAATCCTATCTCATTTCCGATTTCACTTACCTGAAGTGAAAAGTATTTGGTATTCGCTAAAATAGGAACGTAATAATAGTTCGCTTCACCTAAGTTGGTACTCAGTGGCGCTAGCGTAGTAGTTATCGAATTACAGTATACCTAAAACAGTTTTCACCGCGGAATCAGACGTGAGAACTGGAGTGAATTCTTACAGAATAACATAGCAGTAACGTATTTTAAAATGAGAAATTGATAGAATTTACGTTACTATTATTCTCCTAGCGTTCGTGGGAGGCCCTCTGAATCTGAGCTGTAGAAACAATAAGTACTGTAGGTATCGATCGTTCCTGACGCCGGTACAATGTAGTTTTACATTTTTAATGTAATCATTCACTCGTAGACGAAGAATGTTCAAGTCGACACGGTACTATGTTGTGTAAGGTTCTACTACTGTAATGAAATTATAACTGAGCTATCAAAAGGAGGTACTGGTGGATATAATTGGCAATGAATAGCAATTTGGAATGGCACTACCTAATTCCCCCATCCCCATTCCATCATCGGATGAGCAGAGATACGGCGAAGCTCCACCACTATACGGTTGAAGTTCTCTAACCTAGCGCTTTGCTTCCAGAAGTCATTACCCAGAGAACTAAAGTCAAAGACATTGCGCGTAGAATCAGCACGCTAAAGTGGAAGTGGACCGGCCATGACTGCAGACGGACAGACGTTAGATGGAGCAGACAATTAATTTTAGAGTGGATTCCGCTTTTGGGCAAGCATAGTGTGGAACGAATCAGCACGCTAAAGTGGAAGTGGACCGGCCATGTCTGCAGACGGACAGACGTTAAATGGAGCAAACAATTAGTTTTAGAGTGGAAACCGCGTTTGGGTAAGCGTAGTGTGGAACGAATCACCACGCTAAAGTGGAAGTGGACCGGCCATGTCTGCAGACGGACAGACGTTAGATGGAGCAGACAATTAGTTTTAGAGTGGAAACCGCGTCTGGGCAAGCGTAGTGTGGAACGAATCAGCACGCTAAAGTGGAAGTGGACCGGCCATGTCTGCAGACGGACAGACGTTAAATGGAGCAGACAATTAGTTTCAGAGTGGAGACAGCGTTTGGGCAAGCATAGTGTGGAACGCTCTACGGCACGATGACGATTAGAAGATGGTGACTTTCATCGAATGACTGTGGGCTGCCCAAGACCGGGTTGGTTGGCGATCTCTGACGGAGGCCTACGTCCAGTGGATGACAATAGGCTGGCATGACGATAATGAAGCGAACGGTTTGGTACTGGTGGATAGAATTCGCAATGAAGTCAATCGCCAGAGAACTAAAGTCACAGTAGAATCAGCATGCTTATGTAGAAGTGGGCCAGCCATGCCTGCAGACGAACAGACGGTAGATGGAGCAGACAAGTTTTAGAGTGGAGACCGCGTTTAGGAAGGCGTATTGAGGGACGATCTGCGCCACGATGAACCGACGGTTTGAAGAAGGTGGCTGGCAGCGCGCAGCGGGTGAATGCGGGCTGCCCAAGACCAGCTATGTTATTCTGTAGGAACTCACTCCAGTTATCACTTCTGATTACGCGGTGAAAACTGTTTTAGGTAGTCTGTAACTCTATAAAAACTACGCTAACACCACTGAGTGACAAGATAGGCGAAGCGAACTATTATTACGTTACTATTTTAGCGAATACCACATATTTTTCACTTCAGGTAAGTGAAATCGGAAATGAGATAGGATTCGAATTCGCGAGTGAATTTTTACAGAATTGCACTGCGGGTCGGTTTTCGATCTCTGGCGGAGGCCTTGTCTGTATACCCAGCAGGAACCTACGTTTAATCCGATTCAAAGTTAAATGTTAACGTGCGTAGTATTTAGTACCTTCCGAATCGTATAAGTAAAAAATAGTACCTTAATTTACTCCGCTATACTCCGCTATACTCCGCTGTTTGAAGGTCTATAGACAAATCTTTTATAGTCCCGTTTTAGTACCTTAAAAATACATTAGTTTAATTTTTAAAAAATTATTAGGAATGCACCTGCAATACTTTTATCAAGCCAGCAGTACCCCATTCTGTTTTGAGGCTTTCAGTCCAGGCAGAGTGTGCCGCTTGGGAGGTGCCCTCGCCTCAGAAGTAGGCAGTGACCTATCGCTGTCGGCCGTGGTCGAGTCGATGGTCGACGGCGCAGAGTCCTGGGACGCGGTGGTTTCCTTCTGCGAAAGTGTCATGTCGCGGAAGGAGGCTGCGGAAAGGTAGAGGGAGATCTCTACCTCCCACCCGGCCCGCAGCAGGCGCACCGGGCGTCGGCGGTGAGCGGACAACGCCCTCTCGGGGACGTCTAATCATCATAAAAAAAAGACGTCCGGGGGGGAGTCTAACACCTCACTCCCCCCCTGACCCGAGAAGTGGCCCGCTGCAGCGGGCCGGCACCAGCCGGGGGTTGCGGAAGTTTCTCCAGTTCCCGCGACCCCCGACGTAGGTGTGAGATGGAACACCGGGGTGGTTTTTAGTCAGTAAGAGTCTGGCAGACCCCTCCGCCCGCCCCAGGGCGGAGGACATCCATGAGGATTTTCCACCCCGTACCAAAAAAAAAAAAGGTAAAAAGTGAAAAATAACTTTAGCACAGAACACACATTGACTTTAGTTTCGAAATTCAGTGGCTTTGTTCTGTTTGTTGTTTTGTATTGCCACCGACTTCCGAAACTAAAGTCAATGTGTGTTCTGTGCTAAAGTTATTTTTCACTTTTTAGTTTTTGAAGGCGGTTGTCTTTTTTGTAAAAAGCTTTTTATTTTCCGCTTTTTAGTACCTCCTTCTCATCCAAATCTATTAAGAAGAGATTGAAAGTTAACTACTACAAAGATTGATGAAACTAAAACGTCGTCTATGTTAAATTTTTGGGTATTTGTTGATTTTTCAAAAAGTGCTGAATCAATTTCGATAAAATTTATCCACCCCTGAAGCATACCCTATCCATAAAAAAAAGAATTTTCAATATCGGTTTACGTTTGCCGGAGAAATCGCGTAACAAATCGCGCACACACTTAATGCAAATTTAAGACCTATACGGTTTTCTCATGGATGCCATTGTCAGAACTGGACCAAATTAAAATGGGACCACACGGGAAGCACTAGCTTTCAAATAAAAAGAATCATCCAAATCGGTTCACCCAGTCCCAAGAAATCAGGTAACAAACATAAAAAAAGAAAAAAATACAGACGAATTGATAACCTCCTTTTTTGAAGTCGGTTGAAAAGTGCCTGTGAATGGTTTAATTGAAATAAATGCTTTGACTTTGAACTTTATCGGTACAGACGCCAGAACATCATCCTAATTGAAAATGACTATTAATTTTGTAGTAAAGTTTAAAACCTATCAAAGAAATTTGACAGATTGTTGTCGCTTGATGTGCTGCCGTCTGTACCTATTGCAGTGTGATGAAATGTTTGGGAACGAAAACTGTAGACGTTACAGTGAAGTTACGTATTTTTAGCCAAATCATGAAGTTTAGTATCATCACCCTCATTCGCCCTGCCATTCCGTCCTGTCTACCGTCATGCTATAACTGACTCCATCTTTAGGGTTTTGTACCTCAAAAGGAAAAAACGGAACCTTTATGGGATCACTTTGTTGTCCGTCTGACTGTCAAGACCCTTTATCTCGGAAACGCGTAGAGGTATCGTGTTAAAATTAATAAAAATACCATATAGTATTACTTATAAAAATACCATATAATTTACTTAAAAACAGTTGGTGAAAAAGCTAAAAAGAACTTTTATGCCTTGACGAGTATATCTAAAGCCACTTGGGGTCTATCATTTTTAACTTTAAAAACTATTTATGGGGCTACCTATTTGGGATGTATGTGCTACGGAGCACCAGTTTGGGCTGATAGGGCCACCATAGGGGCGGTACGACGTAAATTGCTTCAAAGTCAAGGTTTGGCTTTATTATTTTTATGTAAAGCATATAGGACCGTTAGTACTGAAGCCCTTCCGGTTCTAGCAGGCGTGCTTCCAGTCGATCTTGAGGTGCAACGACGTGCTGCAATGTACTATTCCGCGCGAGAGACCATGGACGCAAACTTTTTAACTCAACGTGACCGCGCTAAGATCTCTAGATTATTTAAACCACAGACTGACGTCTGGGAGGAACTTTTATCCGAGTGGCAGTGTAGGTGGGATGATTCTAGCAAAGGCCGTCACCTTCATCAGTTCTTTCCATCCGTTTGTGAGCGGCTGGCCAGGACATGGCTGGAGGTGGACCACTGTGTTGCCCAATTTCTAACAGGACATGGCAACTTTAAAAGTAATTTATTTTCTTTCAAGCTGGTCGCTTCGCCTTTGTGTCAATGTTCTACATCTGACTGTGAATACGAACAATCTGCACATCATGTCTTATGGGAGTGTATTCTTTGGCAGAAAGAACGCAATATTATGTTGGATAGTGTACAGGCTACATGCGGAGCAGTTTATTATGCGGACCTTGTGGAAACTAGAACTAATTTCCGTGCGTTCAAGCGATTTTGCCATACCTATTATTGGAATCAAATTTAATGTAACAGCTCACTTTTTAGGACCCATTAATTATGTCAATTATAATCCGTGGTGCTTAGCAACTGGGTTTCTCCCAGTTGTAAACGTCCCTATGTGCCTATTGGCCTAGTTCTGTTCTGTCTCCTGCTTGATTTGGAGGGAAGTGGAAAATATGTTTTTCTTACTCCTCCGCTGTTCTTTTCTGATTAATTTCGTTGCGGGATCCAAGACAGTTGAATCGTTTCTCTGGGACTCGTCGAGCTTCATTGCTCTGGCGCTTTTCTGGTGGTCGCCACTGTTGATTCTGGCTTACAGGAGTTACAGTGGTTAGGGAATAGTGTGGCGGGCTTGTCCCATAAAAAAAAATAGTATTACTTAGGTCCACGGTCCCTTGAAACTGTGAAAAAATCAAACTAAAAAGATAGGACCGTTTATGTCGCAAAAACGTACATTTCGACACTCTCAAGGGAATCAAAATTTATAGGGTACTTTCCGTTAACCTAGAACTATGAAATTTGGCATAAATACAGGTAAAAGTGTAACCTAAGCATTTGTAATTAAATTATAAAAAATATATTCTTTATTTATAACTAGCTTTTGTCTGCAACTTCGTCCGCGAGAATGTCGGTTATCGCGGATGCAGACGAAGTCGCGGATTAAAAAGTAGCCTATGTCCTTCCCCAGGGTTCAAGCTATTTTCATACCAAATTTCATTTTATCAGTACAACCGTTTCGTTGCGAACACGGGCCACACACATTTTGTAATTAAATGTCGCACGGGACCGGTCAATGTGGCGACACTTGGGTGGAGGCCTATGTCCAGCAGTGGACGTCTTTCGGCTGAAATGATGACGATGATGATTTTGTAATTTAAGCTGTAAGTTTTTGGCACAAGTGATACTGTGTTATTTAAAATGTGCGTTTTTTTTGTGCAGAATAAACTATTATTCTTTCTTTCTATCTGTTTACATAGTTGTGACTAAGCTATGCATATTATTGAGCAAGCAAGTCTGAAACCAAGAAGTTCCGAAGTCTCAATACGCGATCTAAAATGAATGGAACTATGACATTACCGGTTTCTTATAGTCCCTTTGTTAATTATTACAGTACAAAAGACTGCTTATGGTAACAAATAAAGAGCAATAAACAAGACCGGTCAAAGGTGACAAAAAAAACACTGTATATTGCCTACATAGAATCGTATTTTTTACAGACAATAAGGTCAAAACATCACGACTAGGTATTTAGAAAACCTAGGCAGATTATGTAAAGTATAATATATTTTTAGACATCTAATTGGTTTAAAAAATACTTTAAAAATTACTTACTTGTCGCGTAAACCACGTGAAACGGAATGCGTTTGGGCATTTTAAAAGAACAATTTAAAACACTACCTCTTTCGTTTAAAATCTAAATAGATATTCAGTTCCATTGCAACCAAATATTATTGTACTAATTGAAAACAAAACACTGTCAAATCATTTGGAAACACAACCATTTTTTTTAGAAACATATTTTGGCTATTTGCTATTAATAATTTACATTTGAAAGATAAATAAAGACGGTTAAATGTTAGATTATTGTAGGGGACTGTGTGTTAGAATAATAGTGAGACGGAGTGAAGTTGCTCCGAACTGGGGGACTGTAAATTAATCAATATTGGCGCGGATGTGTTCGCGGTAGATTGCCGCGCAGGCCGCATTGATAGTGTCGCCATCTTTTATCGAAATATCGTTACAAGAGTCAAAGGTTTTATGTTGTTGTGGAAGTTTTGTTATGGCTGTCGTCTAGCATGACAGCTGAAATGAAATAAGGCAATTAGGGGGATACCTGTTTGGGTATACTTACCTAAATATAGCTATAGACTTTACGATAAGCCGGTGATGGCTCGAATAAAGACCATCTCTTCACCACTCTTGGTCGACTGCCTTTTTTATCTATTCTAATAGGCTTCCGCTTGACCGCAACTCACCTGATCTTAAATCATGAGGCGGCCTAAGGTGGTAGAGCCCGCTTGCCTGGGACGAACCGGTTTACTCGGGTTACCTTGAAGATACCCATATTATACTTACCGGGGAACAGAGAGGCTGGCAGTAAATTCCACAGTCTAGCAGTTCGCACAGTAAATATGGAATCAAAGCGCTTGGTTGGTCGAAGAAATGCCTTAGGCATTCCCAACCAGTCGACCCAGAGTTGCCTGACTGGTTGACTGGTAGAAAAGGTCTAAGGCATTAACTACGCCTTTCTACCTTTGTGCATGATATCTAAATAAATAAATATATAATGACCTACATAAGGGACAAAAAAAAAAAATACTTACAGATTGTAAATACATACTTTAATAAATAACAACATTTTGTTGAAACTTAACAACTTAAGTACGTATATTGAACTTTGGCACAGTTTAAAGAATGGCTCCTGAATTACATAAACAGCTTATTGGTGGATTTAAATAAATGTTTTATTATTTTAGAGTGTCGACGGAAAACACAGATATATATGTATATTTTGGTTGTCAAGCTTCCCGTTTGGCCCAGTAGGTACTTATCTACGGCTACACCACCCGATGGTGCAGTCATTAGGACATGTGTATAGGTGGCAGGGCGTGCGCAAGATAGAGGGTAGACCATGGTCTGCGGAGAGACGCCGCATACCTAGGTACTGAAGATTGGAATCATCTGAGAAACCCCACTTGCGAAGATTCTGTGCTGCGGCCGACTTTTTATTCACCAACATTGTGCTATTGAACTGGCTTAAGTGGCCATATTTTCTCTGCAATGCATTACCAGCAATGTTTCAATTTCAAATATAGACGGGCGATACTTGAAAATATTGCAGCTTCATATTGCAGTAAAATAATTGGCCGATTTATGAGTATCTTTAATCGGCCAAGTTTAGAAAAAAATACATCGATTTCAAAGTAACCGGTATATTAAATGTTGGTGAACAGGGGCCGAGGTAATGATAAGTGGAAATCGCATATTGGACCTTCAGGTAGGGCAACAGATTACTGTCAGGTCTAACACTACCCCTTTTTGTAATAAGTGACAACAAGCAGATGTTCCTCCTGGTGTTATGAGATCACCGTCGCCTATAAACAGCAACAATACACACACAAGTGCGTTGACATTCCAAAAATATTAAAAAACATCCTAATTATCAATTGGAACATTGGTAATTTGGCCAAACAGTACAGAAGCCACACAACTTTCAATAAACATTGGCTGTAATTATTTTCGACAATAAACGGCTTGAGGGGTATTGACTACAATCCAGTTTAGCAGGGGAGTGATTCTGGTGCTTTGTCCTGGTGTGGTGGAAGCACAGAATCGGCCGTAACTGACGATGCCGATTTCGAACAATAAGCCAGTTGCAGGGTCATTGTAGAGAACTGGGCCGCCGGAGTCATCCTGGAAACGAATGGATGCGTAAAAGGCGTGAAGGCGTCAAACAGACGAGCAGCAGTTTGCTGTCAACAGAGCCAACTTCAGCTATCGACAGAGCCAACTTCAGCTGTCGACAGAAGCCCCTGCTACTGTCGACAAAAGCAACTGCTGCAGTATTCGACACGCCGACTGCTGTCCACTATGTCGACAGCGCCCACCATGTCGACGCTCATACTAAGCTGTCGCCATTGGTCGGCGTTTGCTGTCCACGTGTCGACGGCAAACGCCGACCAATGGCGGCAGTTGCAGTTGCCTCTGTCGACAGCTGACGTTGGCTCTGTCGACAACAAAGTGCTGCTCGTCTGTACGAGGCCTTAGGTTGGACACAGTAAAAAAAGGCACATTGTACCGTTTACAGTGCTTTTATATAAATAAATAATATATTTTTGTCTCACTGCAGAGCAAAGGCCTCTCCGTTACATTACAATGGAGGCAGAAGAAATGAAGAGGGAAAGAACCTCTCACTCCACCCGCATCCGAAAGGCAGCCGGGCGCCGAAGGGCGCTTAATTATTTCCGGCCATTTTAAGGTCAGTCGAACTGTTTTAGGCCTGGGGCGGCGATGCACATTGTTCCGTGTACACCCCTCTTGAAGAATGTTGCAGAACTGACCGCACAATACCAGTCGGGGTTACGGATCATGCGTCTGAGGAACCGATCGGTGAACTACTGCGCCGACCGTGTAAAACTGCATAAATTATTTTACCTGACAAGCGTCTTTTCCGGGAGTAAAAGTACACATCTGCCGGTCAGTGACCGGAGCCCCTTTCGCCTTACAGTCCGCTTGGCTCAGCACGTCCAGTTCCACCTTCCTTAGAACATCGGAGGTCGGCCCCCCGAAGGAGGTAGTGCCCCAACCTAGAAAACAATTTTATTCAGTGTTATTTTAGACAATTTAGATGAAACCATTGACCAGTAATCCTAAGACAGGCTCCTTTAAAAAAACACACGGGGAGTCCAACCAGCATCCACAGCGAAGAAGGAACCCATGAAGGGGCCCATTTTATTTATTTTCTTGTACTTCTTATAAATTATACTACAACACATAATTCCATTGTTTGTTAAAAAATGATAAGGAATGTCGTCTATGATTTCAATATTTGTAAAGGATCATGGTAGGATTTGTACAAAAAAAAAAAAAAAAGAGGTTGATGATGTTTAGAGAAGTTGAAATTCTAATTCTAACTAACTCTTGGTACCTAAAGAGTATCTTCAGGCATTAACAATATTTTTAAATCCTCGCAATAAAAATGGATGTTAAAAGTGAATAGTTTAACGAAAAGCTCACTACGTCAGAAGGAAACGGCGCTTGACAGTAAGTGACATTGACAGGCGCCGTTTTAAAAATAAAATTGCATCGTTTTATGGGAAATAATATCACAAATGATGATTAATCAATGTATGTACTTTTTCAACTCCGCCATTGTTTAGTAAACAACAATAACAATTTAATACATCCGTTAATGTCACTTGCCGCCTTTTTTTTATAAACACAAAATGGCCAACGAGATGAAACGAAAAACTGTTATTTTCATTTCGAAATATTTTAATTATGCGCGGGTTTAAAAATATGGTAAGTAGGTTTATCAATCTACTTCACATTGGAAAATATTTAAAACCCTTTAAATGTTTTTTTTTTTCATACAAATGAATGTTCCATACATTCTTGCCATAATTCTTTGTGAACTCTAGAAATACAAAAAAAAGTTTGAGTACCTAAGTGAGGAGCTAGGAACTACCGTTTTTTTTTCAATTCAATTTCTTTTTATTGAAGGTCTTATTAGCTGTGTTTATGAAATGATAATTTGACCTTGAACTTGACTTTGACCGTGACCTGAGTTTGACTTTAACCTTGACCTTTTCTACTACATTCACCCAGTATATCGTAATGTGTACCTACCCAGTACAGTAACTTTGCTTCCAGCGAAGTTATTATTTACGAATTTGAAGGGCAGACACACAGGAATCACGCCGTTATTGAACTCAATTCGTTGAGCCACCACCACTATCGCGATGTCGTAGTCGTAGTTAGTGCTGTGATAAGATAATAAATACTTTATTATTTAAAGGCTAAGCTACGCTTGCCGCGGTCGGTCTGTGGATGGGTGACCATCCATCAAATCTTTGACAGTCGTTATGGGTTGTCAGAAGTCAGAAAGTCTGACAACCAGCCTTACCAAGGGGTATCGTGTTACCCAGTAACTGGGTTGTGGAGGTCAGACAGGTAGTCGCTCCATGTAAAACTCTGGTATTCTGCTGAATAAGCCGACCCCAACATACTTAGTTGGGAAAAAGCTAGGCAGATGATAATGATTTATGAACAAATCTTTTGGTTGTAAGTTATTTTTTAAAATTTGCCCCACGCTAGAAATTGCTCCTGTATCTTGAGTGCACACACACAAACAAGTCACATACACAAACACCAAGACCAGGGACCAGGCCATACAAATATTTGTTTCGTGCGGGAATCGAAACCGCGACACGCAGCGCAGCAGCCAATCGCTCAGTAGTTTATGCATAATTTTTTAAATGCGATGCAGATTTATGTGAGTTTCAATTTATTGGGAGTTTCAGTTTACTGGGAGTTTTTTTTCTATTAATGATAGGCATACGTTTGACTATTTCACCTGATGGGAAGCGATGATGCGGTCTAAGATGGAGCACACTTGTCTAGAAAAAACCTATTCACTCCATTCACACCTGACTCCCAGGTTGTAGCTATCAGGAAACACAGACTCGGGCAGGGAATTCCACTCCTTAGTTTCAGTTTACTGGGAGCTTCATTTTACAGGGAGTTTCAGTTTACTGGGAGTTTCAATTTACTGGGTGTTTCTATTTACTGTAAGTTTTAATTTACTGGAAGTTTCAATTTATTAGGAACTTTCACCAAAAATAGTAAATCAATTTACGGGGTCGTCTATATCACCGGTTCTCTATGATTGTATAATATATAGGTAAAACATGGTTTACTTACGTGGAAAAAGATGTATGGACAATAAATGTGTTTATAATATACGCTTTTGTATAATTTGAGTCCCCTGAAACATAACAAAAGTTTAATGATTATGCAGGTTAATGTTCCGCGCAAACATAGGTATGCGTGTAAGTAGTAATGGAAAACTTATGTATATATTATAAACGAATGGGTAGCCATTCATTTTATACCTAGACCCTTCTAATGACAGATCGGCAATAACGTAGGTTTCCATTAGTGAACGTGTTTTTGTAATCGTACCAGGTATCCCTTTCTGTTAGCGTCAACGCCAACGGAAATGTCAAATTGTATGGAGTTAACGTTTGCTTACCAGGGCCTCAAGTCTGCTATTACAATAGTGTCAGAATGGTCTATATCTTTTTTTGATTATTTGTTGATTTTGACAAGTTTGGTTATAATATAATGGCGTCATTATGACTTTCCAATGGTCAACCACTGACACTTCATTGAAAGAAATGATATTATTATAGAATGGTAATCGCGTACGGTCACCAAAAGAGATAAGTATCCATGTCGTCGGAAATAGTTGAAGTTTACTTAGAAACCGATGGGTGTTTATGAATAAAATAAAATAAACAATAGAACAAACAATAGAATAACAATAGAATAGAATAAACAGTTCAATGTTTTAATTAAATTTCATTTGAAAGCCTCCATCGGTTTCTAAGTAAACTTCAACTATTTCCTATAATGACAAATGAATGACTGACTTAGTTTACGAACTTCTTACTACTTCAGATTGCTTTTAGATAACACTAATAATAATATGTAAAAATATATATAAATGAAATCTGACATGACTAAATGTTCAAATTTAGTTCTTTCGAAAATCATTTCTACTAACGGGTTTCAAAATAATGGCAATACGACAATGTCATTATAACACAATTCTATTACGAGACCATTGACCGACCACTAATCGACCATATATGAATTTAGCAGATTACGAACTTTTAGCAAAATGACAATGGGATCGTGTTGAAATGACGAAATTACAAAAATAGCAGATTTAGCCCCTTGATGTCACGCGTGATGCAAACATGTCAAACGCACATAATTTGATTTTTCCGTTGAAGTTAACGCTAACAGAAAGGTACTTACAGAGATTACCTGTTACAAGTTACAAACAATACATTTTCCTCTTCATAATATACGACAGCCCGAACGCTAAACTGAAACCGTTTTTTAGGGTCTTCGCGGTGCGGGAGGGGTGACAGTTGCCACAAGTTAACGTATCAGTGAGCTCTCATGTCACGACACCACACCCCTCCCGCACCGCGAAGCTACCTCAGGAACGGTATCAGGGCGCTTCCCTGACCAAATAACCTTGAGCATTCGTTTCCTCATTGCCGCAGAATGAGAAATCGCACAAGTTTTGGAATTATTTTTAATAAAATAAAAGAAGCGTTCTTTTAAAATAAAATAAAACGTGATTTTTAAATTATATGTCCATTCAAATAACCACTCAAATTAATTCAATGCCAACTTTTATTATTTTAGTATTTTTACTATATATTTTTTTTATTGTTTCTTAAATGTCCCATTTAACTGTATTTAGGACACATACAAAAAAATAAGAACGTGGAATGTGATGATAGGATAGTTATCGAACGTTAATAATGTGCTTATAGATGTAGTTTATTTCTCTTAATTAATGAGAGAGAGAGATGAGAGAGAATAACGAATAAAAACGCAACGCACGCTTTTGATCGGGGTAGCGCCTTATGCGGTCGGGCGCATAAATTAAATAGCGTTGCTATTCAAACTTACCAGTAGTAACATCATGTTCTCCAACGACTACAGCGTAGTTACTCGCAATTTGGTTATAAACGCAATGGGCAGCCGTCAGGACATGCCACTCTGATATAATGGCTCCCCCACATTTGATCTGCGTAATTCTCCGATCAACTAGGCCAGCCATCATTGTGTACTCATTTACACCAGTTTCTTGGCCTCCGACTATGCGGTTCTAATGGGAAAGAAAGAAAACACTGTCATCTATTATTCTGAGAGTTTCTTTTTTTTTATGTACCTTCACGCTTCTGGCAAAATGATGCAATGATGTGTAAAAATTCCAAATAAAACCATCGACTACTTTCCGTGTCATGGACTAGCGATATTCTAGATATTTATTGATCAACTACTAGCTACTGCCCGCGACTTCGTTCCCGGTGTTTATTTGCAAGAGCCATTAGACCTCCTTAATTCGGTTCTGTCGCAAAATCCGTTCTTAGCGGACGTCTACTAACTATAACCTACCTCCTTGCCAATTTAATCTTTTTACGTCAAGCGGTTTTCCATATTTCGTGACGAGTGAGTGAGTTAGTGACCTTTCGATTTTATGTATTTAGATTTTAATACACATATACACTACACACTTGGATCCAATCCACTTGCCCGCAACGGGGCAGCCTTTTTGTTGTATAAAAAGTAGTTAATATCTCTCAAAGTTTTGGTCTTTCTGAGATAAAAACAGCTTATTCCGATTGCAACAATATTGTCTATCGTTTCGTAACTTAAACAAAAAATATTAAACTCCAATGTGATGATACGCGATCATAATACGCAGTCTTGATACACCGCTCTGATACGCAGCGCGATACAACGTACGAACGACGAATGATACGGTGATACGGATTCAGCGATCGGATCGGGAAAAAGATCATAATGTGGATCCGCCTTTACATGCTGTCCGAGGCACGAGGGTATTACATCGCCAACTTCCAAACTCCGAACTGCTACTGAGAAATTAATGCCTAAGGCATTAAGTCCGCCTTTGTACCTTTGTGCATGAAGTATAAATAAATAAATAAATTACTAATGGAAAAACCTAATAACACTCTGCCCGACCTGGCAATCAACCCCGGCACCCCACGCTCAGTTAGAAGTCGCGCTTGCGACCATGAGACCAACAAGACAGTCAATTATAGTAGTTGAGATATTATATCTATATCTATTGTATAATATAATCAAAGTCCATAAGGGTTGAAAAGGGTAAAATACTGTTGAATGGATAATGGGATTTTTTTTAACAAATATACAATATTTACACATACAATTAAAAAAAGAAAAACCTATAACTATTAAACCAAAAATAAACTAATATAATAAGGCATCAAAAAATTCCTCCACATCGCCGTCATCTGGGAATGTGCCCAAGAGACTGACTGCATTGCCCCGTTGGATGGCAATGCTTAACCTCTGCCCAAAGTAAAAACCAGATCTTGGATCACGAGAAGTGTCAACTAACCTTTTGGAAATTTCCTTAAAAAGGAGATGAGCACTCGGACCCCACGACCCGAGGGTTTCAACCCCAAACGGCTCGAAAATAAGGTTATCACCAAGGTGACTATACTTTCGCCGTTTGAGGTTTTCTGCAGCCGCAGCAGCAGCACCAGCACAGCACGCTGAGCTAGGAAGATGGGATGGCGCAAGAGTATCGACGCACGTAGCGTCCCACACTAAAGGCCTACCCAACTTCCAAGGAAATAATGACATGCCGTCCGGTCTCTTGCCATCGTCGCGTGCCAAGTCGTTGGGCTCCAAAACTGCTGGAACGCCGACGGCGACGAGAGCACGACGAATGATGTCATTTATATTCGCGTGCCGCGCTATGCGACCTGCACTCCGGTTGCACGATAGACCGTGGTGTCCGAGGCAGTTGACAGCTTCCCCACAGCGACAGCGATGAGGAGAACAACAAGATGCTCCTAAACGTAAGGAAGCAGCGAGGCGAAAAGTAGTGTCGTCAAAATCGTTGAAGCTAGAGATGTCAAACTTATCATTTTAGTTACATAAAACAAGAAAAAATAATTATGTTCTTTTTTTAAAAATATCCTCGAAGAGGATATAGTAAGGGATGAAATGTTGTATGAAAAATCAAAACAGCTGATGCTATTGATGTCAATTTTTTTTACAGCTTATTTTATTACCTACGAAGGAAAAATAATGACATATTTAATTTTTGAAAAAGGTTGAAATAAGGGATGAAATGTTGTATTGAAAATAGAAATTGTTGAAGTTGGAGATGTCAACATTTTTATTATTGTTATCAATTATTTCTATGTGTAAAAGGACCTGGCCGACTGACTGACGAAATCAGCGCATAGCCGAAACTTCTGGAACTAAGAACGTGAAATTCTGCACTCCACTTTCATTTATAATGTATGCGAGTACTAAGAATGGATTTTTGGAAATTCAACCCCTAAGGGGTTGAAAAACGGGAGTTGCTTGCAATTTTTTTGTTCTTGAATTAATCAACTTGAAACTTGGCACGAATGCGAACTTAAGTAAATAATTAAGGGGGTTGAGTTTCTGGGGGGGAAATGCACATGGACGAAGTCGCGGGCAAAGTGCTAGTAGACAATGAGGTAGTATAGTCACCTGTTTTCTTTCTCCGCACCTGCATGTAGAAGGAGGAGTAGTGGCAGCTTGTGCAGTGACCTGACAACTGAATCTTCCTCCAGTACTGGATCGGCTTGTAATCAGAGCTGTAACAAGATGTATATGGCGTCTTAGAAACGTTAATGTGTGAAAGGGGAAGGTATACAAGAAACAACACAAGGTGCGATTGCCCTGTCTTTGTTAATACTAATCGTTAACTTTAAAATGATCTGAACATATGGAAAAATGATGATGCTGCTAAGTGATCACTTAGCAGCCATGTACCAAAGTTTTGTTATTAAAAACCTGGTCTCCATTCTGTGTTTTTTTTTATCTATATAAAATATTGGTTATAATAAAATGGCGGCAATAGTCACTTGTATTTGTTTTTGATAATTTTAGTAAGTATAAGTTTATGTACCGAATTACCGATGTAATGTCATAACGCTATCTTTTTTTATCCTTCTGGAATGATTTGTATAATTTTTAAAACACAACTCTGTTTTTTTCATAAATTAAAAATAGCCTAGGTGACATACAATAGCGCACCGCAGAACGAAAAGTCCACCTGAGATTGCTGCGGTCTATCGGACTGCAGATCGTACCCCAAATTATTTCTTAGCGGTGTCTGCTAGATACGCTAGCCTCAGTGACGACGGTGCAGACTTGCAGAGTTTGTATAAATTATGTCGTCGACATGGCCCCCGCGCGTTGGAAGCTGGTCTTTTGTCTAGTAAAATCATTTTCTGCTAGAACGCAAACCTTGATAAAAGATGTTACAACTCCATTAATTGCCGTCGTGATATCCGTTACTCTACCACCAGTACCGACGAAAAGTGTTGACGCAACTATTCCATCCGTTGAAAGCGTGACAATCTGGTCATGGGTTGATCCTTCCTCCTGACCTGAGAGAGGTCCGCAGAAGCGGGCCGGTACCAGTCGGAGGTTGTGGAAGGATCGTACGTACCGCGTCCCCCGGCGTAGAGATTGAACACCGTGGTAATTTAATCTGGTAAGTGTCACACCCCGTCTTACCGAGACGGGGGACAGGCCATGAGGATTTCCCCACGATAAAAAAGGTGATCCTTTGCGGGAAAAACGGTGAAAGGCCGTTCAACATGAAAGTGGGAGAGTGTCAGTGGCGTCAAATCACTTAAAAGACTTAACACCAGCCTCCTGAAGACCTCCTCAAGAAATGTGAAGAACAAGCCGGTAAAAAAAGGGAAACTTACACCATCTCGAACTGAATCAGCAGCCAGAGAATAACAATTTGTTTTATGAAATTTCGATAGACCATCGTATGCGCCAACCAATAAGGTACCATTATCAGAATAAAAATGATTGGGTTTTCCTCCACGTGTAATAAACCATCGTAATTCTAAAATGTAATTATTACTTGATTTGACAAGTAATAATTACATTTTCACACACTCACTGAAACTGGCAGTACATGATAATGGCAAATGAGTTTACAAGAGCGATTAGTGCAAGCCATAGACCCAGCGTAATTGACGGCTACACTCTGAAATAGGTATCCTCTAAGAATGAGTCGCTTCTATGGTAAAATATCCATCAGCTGAACAAACAACTGCATCGTTCCAATTGGTTACAACAAATTATGTATAATATATTATACTAATTGACCAAAAGTATAACTCTATATAGTAGAGATTCGATTATCCGAAATACGGATTTGCGGTTATCCGGAATTGAAACCGCGATAAACAGAGAGCCAAGTGCGACTTTTTATTCGAACTCGATCGTGTTAGCGTAAACTCCAATTTGTATTGAAACTGGAACAGCGCAGTCTAGTGGCAACAATAGGAAACACAATTATTCCATACAAATTGACATAAGCAATAGTTTACGGTAACTTTCACTAGGCCCTCGGATTCGAGATGTAATTTTTTTTTTACATCAAGTGACAATTACCAAATGTTTATAAAACCAAATGAAATTGCAGTAACTATCCCGTGTTATTTTGGTTGGCAGTCATTTCATGATTAGTGTTGCATTGTTTTAGTATTTTAAGAAAACATGTGATTAATAATAGTATAATTATATGTGATTGAGCGGATCTCGTTAGCCGCATGCATATTGACCGCTGGGCAAGTCTCCACGCATTGGGTGCCTGATGATGGACGGCGTCCCCAAGTGGTTCGAGGTGGCGCAGGAATAAAAATCCTGGAAGGACTTAAGGGAAGCTTTTGCCCAGCCGTGGGAAAGCATAGGCTATTAAAATATATACATATATGTATATTTTCATTACTTATAACATACGCACGTACGAGAAGCATGTCTAAATATTATCAAATCTTATCTCTTGTAATTGATTTTGATTCACAGGTTTAATTTGTTTCTGTTTTTTTTTTAATATGCACCTAGTATTATGTATACACAAGCGAGGAAAATTATCTTTTCATAGTTAATGATATAGGTATGTACAAAAATCAGTTTTCTTCATTAACTTATAATTATCCGCATTTTCGATTATCCGAATCCGTCCTTACGACATTTGTCTATAAATTAATTTTTATATTCATGTTTCTTTATAAAATAATTTCGTTACTATTTTAATTGTTACTAATTTAAGTCCAGTTTCACCATGGTAAGAAATGTACCAAGCATCTACATTGCTTTGTTTCACTGTACTATACTTTAATACGTCCTGTAACAGTAGGTCTCCTTCTGGGGAACTTAAAAAAAAGGTGTCGATAAATACCTAAACTGATTCGCTGGCCAGTAGACGTCACAGACAGTGATCCGAGACCGCAGTAAGTTTGAGCTCCGTTCAGCTCAGAGTCACCGGTTAGTGAGACCAGAAGGCGGTCCATCGAACATGATGCAGACTAGAAATGAAAACATTTTGGTTAATATCATGTTTTATCAGCTGGAATTTTGGCATTTATAAAAAGGGTTTAAGCTGCTTAGCACAATCACTCTGTAATTAAATGAATTGTATCCATTGCTATGTACAAAAAAACCATGTATCTATAATAATAATAATAATAATAACGTTTTTTGTGTTCATAAGTTTTACACAAACAATTTTGGGTTTGGAGTCTTCATTGAGGCAAATTAATGCCTGTATTAAAAGACTCCGCTCCTTCACAACAGTAGCTACTTACATAAACACAATGAAAAACGGTACATAGGTGTAGTAAAACAAAATATAATATATCATTATGTGAACATGAGTGTGCATGTGTTGTTGAGTGTACATAAATGTAATGGATGTGTGGTTGTGTGTGTGGTTGTGTGTGTGGCGTGTGTGGTGTGTGTGTGTGTGTGTGTGTGAATGCACGTGTAGGTATGGGAGAACATCTGTGAGTGTGGGAATGCATCGTGTACTTGGATTACGTTACGTTTGTAGAAGAGCTTCAGTATTTTCATATGTCAATGGTTTTATCCAGTCAATCAACATTTATCTTTATCTTTATCTATGTATGTAATGTAATTGCAATGTATATCTGTTACGGGTAATGCCAGAAGAACGCGTAAACTTAGTTTTATCCGGGTTTACTTAGATTTATCCAAGAACTGTGGGTAAAGTCTAAGCTATAATTAAAATAAACATATTTTAGGTGCTTCGTCCTTACCCATCTACACCTAGGTTTACCCAATGTTGGCTGGGTAATGTTAAAATGGCTACTAAAATTAAAATACGAGTGGAATTATAGCTTGTTAATCGACAATCATTTTGTTTTATTTATGGTAGATAACTTGAAAAAAAATAAGAATTGACACAATCTACCTATTGTTTTTTTTTTTAATTAAAAATAATTTTATCACAAACACAAATAACAATGAAATACCTACATGCTTGGATCAAACTCCACACATTACGCGGCCCCCTCGACCGAAAACTAGTGGGGTGCGTCGTATGGTACAGAGGTCAGTAGGTACATAAAGCTACAACAATCTGTCAAATTTCTTTGATAGATTTTCAACTTGAACACAAAAGAATAAGGTTCATATTCAATTGAGAAAAGGATCATGGCAGGATTTGTACAAAAAAATAAAGATGTTTAGAGAAGTTGAAATTCTAACTCCCTATACTCTTGGGTAGGAAAGAAAGAAAGAAAGAAAAAGAAAGAAAGAAAGAAAGAAAGAAAGAAAGAATATCTTCAGGCATTGACAATATTTTATAACACCGCTACAAAAAAATGGATGTTAAAAGTGAATAGTTTAACGAAAAGCTTATTATTTCAAAACGAAACAGCGCCTGACAGTAACAGTGACGCTGTTCTTACACTGATATTGCATTGTTTGGGAAATAACATTGTAAACAACTAAAAACGTCACTTCTCTGTCAATTTAATAGATCCGTTAATGCCTCTTGTCACTTTATATTATTTTTAAAAATACAAAATGGGCAACGATATGAAACGAAATCTGTTATTTTCATTTTGATATATTTTAATAAAGTAGGTATTTTAGTAGTGCGGGGTTTTAAAAATATGGTAAGTTTATCAATTTAATCCTGTAGGTCGATTCTGTAAAATTCAAACAACAACTCGCATCTCACATCGCTATTCACTCTCACTTCGGATTAGGTTCAAAATGACTTTGATATATTTGAGACTTAGAATCGGGTTCGAGTGCGAAGTGAGCGTCGAAGTGACGGGGAAATTTCCTTACAGAATGCCACTTCTTGTAATGTATTTTCTACATTGGAAAATATTTTAAACCCTCTAAATGTACAGACGCCAGCACATCAAGCTACTACAATCTGTCAAATTTCTTTGATAGATTTTCAGCTTTATTATAAAATCATAAGGTTCATATTTAATTGGGAAAACTTGACAGTTAGGTATGACTTGACGTGCTGGCGTCTGTACTATCTGCTATCTATTAACCTTTATATCTATTAAAAAAAAACAAATTAAAAATGTTTTATTTTCATAAACAATTAATGGTTAACAAAATTCTATCTTACCTGTGGCAAACTAATCTCCGGACAGTCCAGGCGACAATTGTATCCTGCCGGACACTGTAAGATCCAGCGACAAGCCTGGCCTGGGATGTAGCTTTTGGGGTAATACGGACTGTTTATATAGTACTGACTACCCACCGCAACCTGAGGAAAAATAGTTCAATGAATACAGATATAGGGCGATTTTCACGTAGGTAATCTTTCGGGGGATGAAAATATTCATGAAATTGAACCACTTTTACAGAGGAACTAAGTCTGATAAGTATATTATGAAAAATAAAAACTTTTAAATGTATGAAATAGTTTGAAATAGTTATGCAAATGTGTAAAAAATGTATGGAGAAGATTCAGATATACACTCAGTGGCACGGAATCTTGGCCAAGCGCTTATTTCGCAATGACTAAAACTTGAAGTGTTTCCAATGATTGTTTCTGATCAGAGCAGGTCAAAAAAATGTTTAGTTTTAGGGTGTAATTCATTAATTTTGAGTGCACTATGGCATAACTTTAAATTTTTTGTTGAATAGAGTCACTTTAGCGACCATTTGTGTATAGTAAAAGTTTACGTTTAGGTTTATTGTGGTTTTTTGGTTTTAACTGAATAACTGAAGATGCTATAAAACCAATAAAAATGCCATTAACAACAATACAGGTTGCACAGACTGTAGCGTTAATCAACCAAGGGTTGGCGGCACAACAGCGTGAAGTTGCTCTAGTGCTTCACGTACCACGTTTGTCAATGCATTATGCCCTGAAACGATACAGGGAGACAAGCCACTACTCCCGCAGACCAAGCAATCGAGGCGTAAGAGGCACATCCACAAGTCGCACCTTGTCGATGTGCCTCTTACGCCTCGCCTCGCCACTTTATTGTCCTGAAAATTTTATGAAACCGCATCCTGACAGCTATAGCGATTAGAGATTGCAATCGAATATTCGAATTTAATTTCCAAATTTATATTCGAATAGTAAATAAATATATATTCGAATATTCGAATACTACTACCTACAAAAAGGGTATTTTCTTCTACGAAGTATATCTCTAATCATCTCAGATGTAAATTAAACGATGATTCCATAGACGCCTTATGTTAAATGCAGATATTTTCAAGCTGAGGAAACTAATCAGCTTTGAGCTTGAAAATATCAGCATTTAATTTATTAATATGTAGGATTTCCAACAAAGGATAATTATACACAAACACATGAAATAAATTATCAACGACAAAAGTACCGTGTAGGTGTACTCTTTCACTTACAGGAAACCACAGCATGCATAATAAACTGTGTAACGAAGCTAACAAAAATTAAAATTAAAATTCTACTCAAAACACATTTGGTAATAAAATTGGAAAATTGGAGAAATAAATACTTACAAAAAAAAAATAACAATGTCTTAGCAGCAATTAGAGAATTAAAATCAAAACATGATAAAATTCGACACATAAAATTAAAACAATATTAGAATAATTAACAAATAGGCAAGTATTGAGGGATTTTTTTAATTTAAATCACCACAGCGCATTATCATTATTATACTTTTTTTATTTATTTATTGTACTTTCAAAGAATACGTAAATAATAATGATTAATTAAATAATAATTCAATAATCATTTAAATAATCATTATTAATTAATTAATGTTGTTTTAATTTTATGTGTCCAATTTTATCATGTTTTGATTTTAATTTTCTAATTGCTGCTAAGACTGCATTATCACATTTTTTTTTATTTTTTTTTCCCAATTTTCCAATTTTATTTTCCAGTTTTGAGTAGAATTTTTATTTTAATTTTTGTTAGCTTAGTTATACATTTTATTATGCATGCTGTGGTCTCCTGTAAGTGAAAGAGTACAACTACACGGTACTTTTGTCGTTGATAATTTATTTCATGTGTTTGTGTAGGTATATCCTTTGTTGGAGATCCTAAATAAATAAATAAAAAGCTGATATTTTAAGTGCTTTTTTCTGTTTTGAAAATATTCGAATAATATTCGAACAGCACTGAAAAAATATTCGAAAATCAAACCTATCGAATTTTCGCAACCTCTAATTGCGATACGCCAGCGACTCCAGATTGCAAAAGGTGTTAATGTTAGTGAGCGTACGGCGAGAAGACGAATGGAAGAAGTAAATTTAACAGCCCGTAGAGCAATCACCGAGTAGCTCTACTTCAATTCATACGTGAACACTCCAGCTGACCCACTAACTGCGGGCTCGAGTACTGGGGACCAAGTCTGCTATTTTTATTTACGTCATTCCAACACGATCCCATTGTCATTTTGCTAAAAGTTCGTAATCTGCTAAATTCATAATGGTCGATCGTTGGTCGGTCGAATTAAAAGCAATGGCTGCACAATGACGATCTAATGGTAGGTCACTGATCAAAGGAACTGTCAAAATTTTAGCAGATTACCGCCTAAGTGAATCATTCAGTTGTCATTTTGTACGAGATTACCATTCTATATCATTCCTTTCAATGGCGTGTCAGTGGTTGACCATTGGAAAGTCATAATGACGCCATTATATAAGTAGATTATCAAACTTGTCAAAATTAACAATTATGAAATCAATGATAGACCATTCTGACACTATCGTAATAGCAGGCTTGAGGCCCTGTTCACAAATGAGTGTCGAATCGCTTGGCCATACTTTAGAAGACGGTTGAGAGAGAGTGTGGAAATGGAAAAGAGAGAGGTCCAACCCATTATCAGCACACAAACTGTAAGTTTCATAAAAGTTCTACAATTGTTTAGGGAGGAATAAGTTCCGATGGTCGTACGGAGTTGGTTCTCAGCGATAATCGGCTAACTGTGACCTAATACATCGAGGTGGTCCTTCAGGAACATTATTTGGTATATTTGGGATACATTAGCCACGACTAATTTCTCCTAATGCACGATAATGAACGCCCACACGATGGAATTTACGTTAAAGAATACTTTCAACAAGTTGTATTGTTGTATTCAAAAATTACAGTGTCCAGCTCACATTCCGCACTAAAACCCGATGGAGCATATCTGGGACATGATCAAAAGAAAGAAAAAGTCCACTTCCAACCTGCCAGAACATCTTAACCACCCAACACTAATGCCCCTATCCTTATTTCAGTGTCAAAAATGGGAACACCCAAATATTCCGAAATATTTTATTCCGAATTTCGATATTCCGATTTTCAAAAGTCCAAATTTCATAATACCTAAAAATTATAATCTCTATTATTTAAAATCACGAAAGTTATTTTACCGAATGTCGTAAATCCGATTTGTTTGTTTTCCGATTTTCATATGTTCGAAGCATCAAATGCTCGATGAGTTCTCGGTCCGAAAAACGAAATTCCGAATTTCAATATTTCGAATAAACTGTTAAAATTAGGATTCTAATTCAATTTTGAATATAATTATATGCGTTGCTTGTTTCGCAGACAGAAATTTCATAGAATTTCGTTTCCCAGAAAATGTTTCATATAATATTTGGTTCTTGTATTTTTATTTGGACTATTATTGTTTCAAAGACTATTTACTTGAATGAAACATATTTCAAAGAAACACAATTCAAAGAATTTTTAATCACATTTTTTTGTTTAACAAACTTATCAAACAGTAGAATTACTTTTTAACAAATATTGTTTATTCGGTGTATTTTTCTATGGAATTTATTTCAACAAAAATATATAGGTATAAAAAGAAAGACAATAACAAAAATAATCTTAAAAAGTCAATATGTTGTGCTACAAAAGTTAATGACAGAAACGAATTGCTGTGGTACCGCCGGAGCCCCGCAACGCCGTAGCCGTGACAGAAACCATGCCTGTTGCATGTTGCATGTTCGCTTGCATGTTGCATGCTCGCTTGCATGTTGCATGCTCGCTTGCATGATGCATGCTTGCTTGCATGATGCTTGCTTGCTTGCATGCTGCATGCTTGCACGATAAACGATTGCACGATAACGATAAAGATAATCGGAATTTTAATAATCGGAATTCGTATTTTTGATGTTTCGAATTTTCAATATGTCGGACTTTTTGTTATTTGATCTTTTGAAACTCGGTATTTTGAGAATAGTAGTTTTAAACGTTCGGAATTTTGAAATTTTTGTATTATAAAAATAGGATGAATGATAAATCGGAGTTGCCATATTAGGAATTTTGAACCATTCGGAATTATGAAAATCGGTATTTTGAAATTCGTATTTCTGACTTTCGGAATAAAGTTTTTCGTATTTATGTAGTGTACCCGTCAAAAATACATTTGAATGCCAGTTATCGTCAAATTTTTTGTGACTTCACTCTCAGTGTTCCGCGCGGTCTGTATGCCTTTTGTTTCATAATCTGAGAGTACGGTTTAACCTTTTTGTTTTGATTCATTTTATTTTAGTTGATTTTTGTAGTGGAGTAGGTACTTTGATATTGTAATACTGTATCCACGAGAACACTGCCGACAAACTGCACAGCAGTTTGGCAGAAGATAATGTGTATCTTTTTACGGAGAGAGATGGCGCTAGTTGCCACGTCAACATTGGCTCCGTATTTTAAATTAGTCTAAAAATACTAAATGTTACTTTTAAAGTCTTATTGTGTTAATTATCAATCACTTTACATGTAGTGATCAATATCTAGTGTTTGCAACAGAGTATTCAATGCGATGTGTAAATAAAAGTGTTATAAAGAAACGGCGGCTAAAAAGTGTTTACAAACAAAAAATTGCATTAAAATAAGTAAAGAACGTTTAAACCAAGTGAAAAATAAACACAGCTATTATTCTACTGCTAAAGCACAGTGGCACATGAGTATAAAATTATAAAACAAGTGATTCCATAGAACTGTACCGTTAACATAATTATTTAAAAGTTTCGACGCGCGACGCTACATTCTCGACCAATCAAAACAAAGTGAAACGAACTTTATACTTCTAAACAAAATACATCATACAACCACCTATTTTAAACATAATCCAATGTGTCAACGTGGCTAAGTACGATAGCCGTTGTGTCGACGGTGAGTTCGCTTATGACATCGAGTTCAAATCCGACTGCAAACTCGGACTTTTTGTGGATTGCATTTTACTTTTTTTGAACCTTTTTTTGGAAATTATTTCTTACAAGGAACAGTTATTTTACAGTTTGCTGTTTTTACGTACTTTTAGTGTTTTTTTTTTTTTTTGTACTTTTCTGGAAAATTTCACAATCTTTTTAATTAACATTTCTGGAAAACATGGAAACCTTTAGTAACGTTACTTTAAGGAAAAGCCGCATGTTGCGCTCTCTTTCTCATAGCGCCAATGAATCTACTGACAGTTTGGCATCAAACTTAAGCGTCCAAAGTATGATGGACCTGTCTACACACTTAAAAAGTGATGAAACGTTACACCTAAAACATATTATTGAGAAACTTAAGGAGCAAATTATGAACATACATCTCGAAGTTGAAACACTTGGTTTAGAGAATACTTCTCTAAAACAACAGCTAGCTGAAGAGAAGCTTAAAACTGAGCATTATAAGAAATTGCACATCGCAAATACAAATACCAAAAGCACTACCTCTTCTTCATGCAATGAAAGAATCTCCAATAAATATTTTCTCAATAAAAGCAAACCATCCGGTAGAAAATTAGATTTAGACATCGACTTCCATACCCCTGTTCCGTCTTCCAGCAAGACTGTCACTGATACTCTAAGGGAAGAAAATAAAAAAACCTCAAAAAATACCGATTCATCAGAAACGGATTGTACTGCTATTACCGTGGAGAATATACTCCAGCCGACCTTGCAGAAACAAAAATCACAGGCGAAAATAAGTAACAAACCTAAATATGGATACATACTCATTCTGTCAGATAATCAAGGGAAAGGCATAGTTCAAGGCTTACTGAAGAAGGAAAAAGAAAATAAATTTATCATTAATAAATACGCCATTACAGGAATAAGAAAACCAAGTGCGACCACAGAAGAAGTATAGTAAGTAAGAAGTAGTTGCATTGTAATAAATTAACCCAAAACTTTACGAAAAATGACAACGTGATTATAATGACAGGTAGAAATGACTCAAACCCTTTTAAATTTATGGCTGAAATGGCTGCAGCAGTTAAGCTATTGAAAAACTGTAATATCTTTATTGTAAATGTTAAATACAATGCATTTCTGAATGAGCGTAAACTTAATAATCAACTTAAATTGCTGTCACAAAACTATCACAACTGCAACTTTATTGTAGCCAATGACTACAATGGCGTTTTAGAGCAACTATTACACAAAATTAATGATGTCCAATACCACAATAAATGCCTTCACTATAACGATAAAGTAGGAATAAGTTATAAACCGTTATATTCAGAACAAATACAAGAATCATGTCAAATCACGAAATCCATGTCACATCCGGCAGTTAGTAAGTTCGAACTAAATCGACCACTCAAAGGTACGATTCCTTATTACTTTTCTAAAGTCTCTAAATCTGAAAAGACACAAATAAACATGTCTGCAGAGGATGTTATGGTAAGTAAAGAACATTTTTTTCGTAAATAATAATAAAAAACATATAAAAAATCACAGAGAAAAATTTAGTAAAAGTAGTTTTTTATTACTACATCAAAATATTGCAGGAGTCCTAAACAAATTACAAGATATTGATCTAACTATTAATGAGATGGGAGAGTCTGATATAAAATTAGAAGTTTTATGCCTAAGCGAACACTTTATTATTAGAGGGGAAGAAAAATACCTCAATCTTAATAATTATTATGTTGGTGCCATTTATTCGCGGCCTGATCAGAGGCGAGGGGTAACTTGCATACTATGCAAAAATAATCTACAGAGCACTGAGTTGAAAGAAGTAACAGAATTCTGCGTAGATAAACACTATGAGATTTGTGGGCTTGAAATTAAGTCTATACATGTGATTATATTATGTATATACAGAACGCCCTCATCCAATTTGAATATCTTTTTTGAAAACTTAAATAAAACCTTACAAAAATTACAAAATAAAAAAAGTAAAATAATTATAGCTGGAGATTTTAATATTAACCTCTTGAGTAATGACAATAACTGTACAAAATTCAAAGAACTCATTTCAAACTATGGTATGCGGTGCCACATTAAAGAGGCTACCAGGTTGAACACATGTATCGATAACATAATCAGTAATATTCCGAACATAATAGGTAAAACTCATAATGTCTGCTTATCTGATCATAACACAGCACAGGTCGTTAAATTTGAATACAACCAAAAACCCCTATTAGGCTATTACTTCATGACCGTAAATGACTTAAGTAAAGACAATGTCAAAAAATTCATAGAGCATATAAGTAAGTTATCTTTTTCCGACGTTTACAACATTTCTGACACGAATGATGCTTTTCAATCTTTCCATGACACAATAACTTTATTTTATAAAATATGCTTTCCTCTCATCAAAGTAAAAAAGCAGTACAAATTTAATAATCTAAAATGGATAACAAAAGGAGTTAAAACGAGTAGTAACACTAAACGAACATTAAGATATAAATACTACCTTAACAAAACCAACGAAAATAAAAGTAGATTTAAGAAATACTCTAACATGTTAAGAAAGTGTATTCATAATATGCAATCTTTATGTAATTTAAAGCACATTGCGTACTCAAAAAATAAAGGTAAAGCCTCTTGGGATATTGTTAAACGTTGTACAGGTAATGAAAAGTCTCGAGAATATATTAATAATATAGTTGACAGTGGTGTTACAGCTACATCGGGCTCAGATATCGCAAATATATTCAATAATTTCTTTATTGATACTGTTGAAAATAACGCAACCGTACAAAATACCTCTTACAATCTAAATATTAAATGTAACGACAATAGCATATTTTTAAAACCAACTGATCCTACTGAAATTTTTAGCATCTTGAAGTCATTAAAAAACACCAAGTCAACTGGATACGATAATATATCTACAGACTTGCTTAAACAAATATCTCCATACATCGCAGAACCTCTTTCATATGTTATAAATTTATCTCTAGAACAAGGCTGCTTCCCAGATAAACTAAAAACATCTATAATTAAACCATTGCACAAAAAAAGCTCTAAAACAGATAAAAACAATTACCGACCAATAGCTTTGATTCCAATTCTATCCAAGGTCTTTGAAAAAGTAATGTACAAGAGAGTTCTCTCTTTCTTGGATAAATATAATATGCTTGCAAAAGAGCAATATGGGTTTAGAAAAAACAAATCTACTGCACTGGCAGCCTTTAATTTAGTTAAATCCATTATAAATAACATCAATTCGAAAAACACGACTTCAGCTCTGTTCTTAGATCTAAGCAAAGCCTTCGACTTCGTAAATCATTCCAATCTTATCGATAAATTGAGTAAAATTGGTATAAGAGGTCCAGCCTTAGAATGGTTTAAATCATATTTATCAAATAGAACTCAGTTTACGAGAGTCACAAAATTTGATGAAAAAATGAACAGTATTACCAATTTTGATTCCCATCCTCGTCACAATTACTTTGGAGTTCCACAAGGAAGTATCTTAGGACCACTATTATTTCTTGTGTTAATGATCTTCCCCAAGCAATAAAAAAGAATTGTGTTCTGTTTGCTGATGACACAACAGTTATCCTAGATTGTAAGAAGGATCAATCACACGAGTCTGATATTGACGACACGTTGAATAAAATTATTACATGGTTAAATATAAACGCCCTAAAAATTAATGTGGAAAAAACTAAAATTTTAAATTTCAAAACACAAAATAGTAAATATCTACACCTTAAAGTATCACATAGGAACCAAATAGTTGAACAGGTACATAAAACAAAATTTTTAGGTATAACACTTGATGAACACTTCACCTGGAAGGAGCATATTGATGAAATTTGTATAAAATTAATAGATTTGTATTCGCTTTAAGAAAAGTTAAAGACGAGACATCCAGGCCAACTGCTTTAATGGTATACCATGCTTATGTTTGTTCTTTGATTCGGTATGGGATTATTGTCTGGGGAAACTCTTCTGAAACTTCAAGAGTTATATTAGCACAAAAAAAATGCATGCGCGCAATTTTCAATATGGACTGGACTGATTCCTGCAGACCAGTATTTAAATCTCACAACCTACTTACAGTTCCTTGCATTTATATATATGAAGTCGCCAAATTTGTTAAAACTAATTACTCACTTTTTTAATCTAAAAACAATAACAACAAACGATAAATTACACAGTTTCCATTAAAAATGCCCGTACCTAGAATAGAACTGTTCAGACGCAGTTGCGCATTTATGGCGCCACTTATTTATAATTCTCTACCAAATTTTATTACTGACTTACCATACAGAAAATTCTGTATAGTTCTGAAAAAATGGCTTATTTCACATAGCTTTTATTCAATAGCTGAATTTTTAAAAACCTCGTCATGTCAGTCCTATCATTTTAGGAATGCATTGTAGAATTAGTTGCCACTGTTCCTACATAGGCTTTATTTTATGTTATTATTAGGTCATTTAATTGTCTATTGTTGGTTACTTTAAAAAAAAAAAAAAAAACAAATTTATGTAAAACCTAGTTGTTATAATGAGTATTACTTGGTAATGCAGCAAATGCGCTCATGAAATAATGCTCAAATATATTATGTTTTTTTTGTGAAGAGTAGTTATTGCTCCAATATTTGCATGCCAATTTGTGGCGAAATGTGTCCCTGGACTACAATAATGTACCTAACATCTTTTATAACCGCATTTAAGCAAATAAATGTTTTGACTTTGACTTTGACTTTAGTATAACTTTTAGTGAATAAAATAAATAAATTAAAAAAAAAAATTACATGTGGCTAAGTTTCCGTGCCGGTGAGTATGCACATTTCAAATATCTGAAATCTCAGATTATATGTTTTATAATCTAAGTCTAAAATATGAAAAAAAGAATCATGGTTTTATTTTTATAATCCCTCCAAAAAATATCACGTCGTCGTGACACAGAAAACATAATAAAATAATCAAAAGAGGACTTACATTCTGAAAAAAGTCACAGTTTCCATCTTGAGCTGACGAGTAATTCAGCAACCATAGTAACAAAGCCAATCTGAAATTCATTTCTGAAAGAAAAATAACAGAAATACATACATAAGGATTTTATGTTTGTTATCTACATCTTTTATCTTTTTTTTAATCTAAGTGCATCTACATTAATGTTATAAAGAGGAAAGATAAGTATTTTTGTAAGTTTGTAACGAATAAATTCAAAAACTACTGGTCCGATTTTTTAAATTCTTTCACCATTAGAATGCTACATTATGCCTGAGGTTAAGGCTATATTTATACATTGAAAAAATTAGGGATCCTTGTGATTGTGATGAAATTCACGCAGACGAAGTCGCTGGCAAAGTGCCAGTTAATTAATAAGTCCTGTAGGTCGATTCTGTAAAATTCAAACAACAACTCGCATCTCACATCGCTATTCACTCTCACAAAAGGTTCAAAATGACCTTGATATATTTGACACTTTGAATCGAGTTCGAATGCGAAGTGAGCGTCGAAGTGACAGGGAAATTACCTTACAGAATGTCACTTCTTACGTCATCTCATACTTTATCTGTCAAAATCTCCCTGTCAATTAAGTTCAACTCGCTGACACGCTCGCAAGGGTGGCGCTAGTGTAAATTCGAATTATCAACCGAGTTTTTAGAATGCCAATCGAGAAACTCACAGCGGATTCAGATTCGAAGTTTAGAATGAGGTCTTACAGAATCACACCCCTGGTTCCCAGGCAGGTCGTTAAGGCTCAATAGTTAAGGCGCCCACTTCTTATGCACGAGGTTATGGGTTCGCTGGGCACCAGAAAGTACCAACCAATGTGACTTTTTCGATTTGTCGTTGTTGTTATATGTCAAAGTCAAAGTCAAATCATTTATTTCAATTAGACCATTAAAAACCTTTTGTACGTCATAAAAAAAGTTGATTCTAGTTGCCCCTTCCAAAAGAATGGGCAAGAAACTCCATACAAGTACTCTTTTAAAAATTAATGTGTACAATATTTTGCATTTACAGTTTATAGTTATATACTTAACTACTTATACGCGAATACGAGGGACCTTGCATAAAAAAAATGTAGGTACTTTCAAAATTTTTATTATTTATTTATACTTCATTCACAAAGGTACAGTCAACAGCAAAAGTAGATGATCAAAATCAGAAATTCAATACTAATTTACGAACACTAATTTATATAATTTATTACTAGTTTATTTATTAAAAGTATGTGATTATCACACACATACTTTTGAATCACTTCGACGCCACACAGTTCTGCCGCGAAGTCCGTTCATTAGTATTGAATTTCTGATTTTGATCATCTACTTTTGCTGTCGACTGTACAAAGGCGGACCTAATGCCTTAGGCATTCTCTACCAGTCAACCAAGGGTGGTGAAGAGATAACATGGCATGGCATATGAAAAAGAATATTTAAAAAGTTAAAAACAGATAAACTTACGAATACTACAATACAATAATCCATACTTTATTACTATATTTACTTTATCCATACTTTAATATTATAAATGCGAAAGTAACTCTCTTACGCTTTCACTATGAAACGGCTGAACCGATTTTGATGAAATTTGGTATGAAAATAGTTTGAATCTCGGGGCAGGACATAGGCTTCTTTTTAGTCCGCAACTGCGTCTGCATCCGCAATAACCGACATTCAAGCGGACAAAATCGCGGGCAAAAGCTAGTATACTATAATATTACAATACTACACATAGGTACATAAGTATATATTTGGTATATCACATACCTATATAATATATAAATAAAAGAAAAGAGTATTATGAGATGACTCTACTTATTTGTGCTGAAAATAAATCGCAATTTCCTCTTAAATGCATACTGGCTGGTGGTGGCTTGGTGGACATCACTGATATGAGCAAAGGAAAACATCGTGAGAAAAAAAAAAACTATTAATAAATTACAGACCTATTCCCGCAGTACACAAGGCCGTCTACTCCACGACTGACTACCACATACGAACTCCACATCATGCACCATATTATTTTATTCATATCAATAAGTATTTGTGTTCCAGAATTAGCATAATTATTGTCTTATTCAACAGCTGAACAAAGTATTGCTATATTGTGGAAATGAATTATCAACGTCGATGTGTACATTATCCATTGCACATGTTTCTTTCCCAATGACGGAAATGAATATAATGAAATGGGAATTGGAACAATACCCTTGGCTAGAAGATGTTTGTTGCTATAGACAAATCGTTTTAACGTAGCAATAACACGGTCATAGACCTACCTACATTATTTTGTCCCGGCTGTCAATCGTAGATCTTTGACAGTCGTTATAGGTAGTCAGAAGTCAGTAAGTCTGACAACCGGTCTTACCAAGGGGTGTCGTGTTACCCAGTAAAGGATCGTGGAGGTCAGACAGGCAAACGCTCCCTGTAAAACACTGGTATTCAGTTACGCCGCTCCTGAAGCCGTCGGCCATTGTTTAACTATTGTGTCTGCTAATTGGACAGTTGAGATCATAAACATTCACCGCTTCCAGGCACATGATGACCTACCAACATTTTCTAGCATGTTTCGTCATTCTTCATTTCAAAAACGGAAACTAAGATCGTCAACGAAATTTATCGTATCCGTCAATATATTTAAAAAATGTGAAACGAAAAAATCGTCCTTAGTTAAGTTTCTACGAGGAGATATTAAGAAAAGGGCAATGCCCGCTATTGTCACCTTCAAATGATTTTTCTATATCTTTTGCATTTTGGTTTTCCTAAAGCATGGCGCCAAAATGTTTTTATATGAAGGTTATGCAGAAAACACTCTATCGCCTTGAGCATGAAAAATAGTGAGCAGCTGCACGTCGTAACTGTGACAAGGAGGCTACCATTCGCTTAAGGCTACCTGCTCATTGACCATTGAGCAGAGCGGACTGAGGGAGAAGGCGGTGCGGAGTTGCGGACTGTGTAAGCCCATTGATGCGGAGCGAGGCAGAGCGGAGTGCGGGACTGTGCGGAGCAAGGCCGAGTTCACGTGACGAGTTATTTGAGCGGGCGGCGGCTGTAGATCGATCGATCGACTAATACTTAATGTTGGGGCACGCCGTTTTAGCGGCGGTAAGACCCGTCATGGAGGCGTGGATCGAAAGGCGGCATGGGTACCTTGGCTTCCAGCTGATGCAGGAAATTTCTGGCCACGGTTGCTTTGGGATGTGCGTGCAGTGTCGTATAAGTCGGGAGCAGACACCGGTATGTCACCACAGTGCTGCTTGCCCGGAGGAAACGGCGCAGCACACATTGGAGGACTACCCAGCTTGGACAAGGCTACGCAGTGACCTCATCGCGGCAATAGGCGGGAGCGATCTCTCATTCCCGGCTGTCGTTCAATTGATGGTCGAGAGCGGGAGGGCATGGGACAGGGTTGCCTCCTTTTGCAGGGATGTCATGTCTCTAAGGAAGCGGCTGAGCGGGAGAGAGAAGTCGTATCCTCTTTCCCCGCAGGAAACGCACGGGGCGCCGAAGAAAGCCGCAGAATAATGTACGATCTCCACTCGGTTCTCTTCACTCACTGATGTAATGTTCGAACATGAGCTGTTACATTTTAGGTGAATGCTCCTAGTGGGAGAGTGCCCTTTTATATGGGACAAGCCCGCCACACTATTCCTACACGCAACTTCTGTAAGCCAGAGTCAACAGTGGGGACCACCAGAAAAGCGAGGAATGAAGCTCGACGAGTCCCGAAGAAACGTAAGTGGAGGAGTAAGAAAAAAGAGAGTGCCTTAAGAGCAGTGGAAAAAAATGCCTATTTACCTGAGCTTTCTTTGTCTGCCAGTAAACTCTTCACAGCTGGGAAGAGATATGGGGCCTACCCAACAACCACTGGGTAACTACACCGCAAATAAGTATCGGCACGATAATTGTAGTTCGATAAGACGATAATAATTTATGTGAATTATCTTATTGCTATTCTGATAATGCTGATTATAATGTTTTTTAAACACCTGTCCATGTAAAGGGTAGCCTAAATGCATTGTGTCAAAAGTCGAAAGTATTTTGTAAGAACTTTTGAAAGTCAAAAATAGTCTACAAAGAAATAATGTTTTTTCAAAACATACAATCGCCTTCATAAACTACAAAGTACCTAATAAATAATTTTAGATTCGGAAGTCGATGACAATTCAAAACAACAAACAGAACCAATAGTCCAGAACCATAGTCTGTGCCTACTACATACGATCATTAAAATCCATTGGTAACACTAAAAAAAATAGTGCGCGGACCCACTATACCTGTACATGACATGGGCCTCAAGTCTGCTATTACAATAGTGTCAGAATGGTCTGTCATTGATTTTCATAATAACGCAATTATATTAGTAGATTACTAAAATTGTCAAAATCAACAATTATGAAATCAAATAGACCATTCTGACACTATTGTAATAGCAGACTTGAGGCCCTGTACGGCTAAAACTATACCACTGAGAAAATCATTTTGGTTAGGTTGGAACTGTGACCATAAAAGCGCGAAGGCGGGCGAGCGAAGCGAGCGGTGCCGCGGTAGCGGTCGCCGAGCGTCAGATCCCCTCTATTGTTTGGTGAATCATTTGCGTTAGGTTAGGTAAGTGGTATAGTTTTAGACCCGAAGAAGTTATATATTTTTTAAAACAACTTGTTAGTCATGGCTAAGTAAACCGGTACGGATGTTGAACGGTCATGGTTAAGACACGCGGTCAGTCTGTGGCTGGGTGACCATCTATTTCATACCGAGACCTCTCCGTGTCCCCGAAAACACGTAAAGCCGTTGATCCCGGCTGTTATTTGTAGATCTCTGACAGTCGTTATGAGTAAGAAGCTAGAAAGTATGACAACCAGTCATACCAAGAGGTATCGTGTTATCCAGTAACTGGGATGTGGAGGTCAGACAGGCTGTCGCTCCATGTAAAACATTTGTATTCAGCAACATTCCATAAGACTAGAAACGGTCTAGAAAAATAGTTGGGAAAAGGCTAGGCAGACAATATAATGAAAACTATGAAACGAAAATTTTCAGTTTCGTAAAAATAATATTACTTATTTTATTAAAATGCCTAAAGGATAGTCATGCATTTTAATACCTAGTCACAATTCTTTGAATATATTATTGAATTTTCAGAAAAACAATGTAACTAAGTAAACTGAATCGAATTAATTAAGAACGTTTTCGTGACGTGACCATCTGCGCAAACATTCGATAGACGTCAAAAGATAGACAGAAAGTCAAAATACACAGTCATGTAGTCACGTAGGTACCTACAGGTAGGTAGGTATCATAGGTAGGCACCTAGCTATACCCTGTTCACAATAAGATTAGACATTTACAAAAACCTTTTTTACAGTCCGTTCAACCGATTTTGACTTATATAGCGTTGGTAGCATGACAAATGGCAACTGCAGTAAACAGTTGTTATTGTAACCACTTTTTTGCCTCTAATGTCATCCTTAAGCCTACGGAATAGAAGTCAAAATCAGTTGAAGGGACTGTAAAAAAGGTTTGTGTTTATGTCTAATCTTATTGTGAACAGAGTATAAAGAGTCTACCACAAAGTACGTAAGGCTGCGTCGCGTCCGAGCAGAGAGACCGCTCAGAACAAACCGTCATTTTTACCACGCACACATTGACATTACGTTTATAGGCCTTCTCAAGCAGTTTCAAACAGACTTCAGACTCGACTGTCACGTGTTGTCTAAATGAATAGTTTACCTAAATAAGAGACATTGACATTTCACGGCGATCGAAAAAATGTTGTTATACAAAATTGCAAAGAGTTCCAACCAGTGTCAATAAAATTTAATATTGTCACAAATAAAACCTACAGAGTCTAAACAGTAGCAGCCCTAGTGAGTCTGGCAAGTTTTATTAATTATTTTTGAAGATGGCGGGAGCGGTCCGTCTGTACCCTCTATATTTTGTGGTATAGTAACTGTCTGTAGTGACTGCATAACGCAAGGCTCGGCGCCATTTGGCTGAACCATTTGGAAGGGAACCGAATGATCCCACATAATATGCGCAACTATCATCAATATATATTTAAGAACATACTGTATTTTAGTAATCTCTTAATCTAAATAGTCGATCTGTGCCTAAACTTAAGTAATGTCGCGTATCTCTATTATCATAGATAAATCTTTACTTCAAACTTATAAAAACAAATGCCGAAAGCACTTTATTTTTGGCTAAATTTTCCGCAAAATTGAAGAGCGTTTGACTGATAATGGGTCACAGGAATAGTCTCGAGTAGTTTTCATTGATGAATGAACTAAAATTCAACAGAAATAGAGTTGAAAATTAAGTAATTAAGTTCGTGCAGGATAACAAATACAACTTGTTATTAAATCTTACACACAACTTCCAACTCTACATGTGATATTTTTTACCCCGACTGCAAGGAAAGGGTTATTATTAGATCATTTAATTGATAATGATCTAAAAACACGTTCACTGCGGCTTGAGGTCAAAAGTGCCTCATAGTGGACTTTAAGCTTTGTGCAGCGCGCAAAAACGACCTCAATATTGTTTTTGGTGTTTTCTCTTTTACCAACGGTCGGAACCCCGGGCGAAGCTAGGTTAAAACATTAAAATTCTAAGTGATTTTATCATAAAGCTAAATATTTCACGTTCCTGGTAAAATTATGATACATTTATCAAACCATTGAAACTTGAGGCAGATAAAGCCTCAATCGTACTGTAAAAGAGTTCAGGTTTGCGTTAATTCGATCTCAACCGCACTAACTGAAAGTTCTTTAAAATAGGGTATTACACCCATTTTTGAAAAGTGTCTCAATGAAGTTCTGTAGTGCTAATATGCCACCAAAAAAAACACAAAATTTTTATTCAATCGATAAGTGCCATAAAAACACACCTAAATTTTAAATTTTCAAATTTCGCGCCTAGTTTGACGAAAACGCCTCTTACTGGACGCCATATAGCTCAGCGTAAATGACGTCAGTTCGTTTTGTATCAAATGAGCTCATATTAAATATGATAATTGTATATCATTTAAAAATAATTAAAAGCATATTTTGTAATAGGTGTAATAATGAAAAAATTACGTTGGTTACGAAAATAATAAAAGTACAAAGTCTATATTACGCCAATCGGTTGACTGACAGTTGTCAATTTTTTGTTTACACAGCCGTATGGCGTAATAACATGGCTGCTACTATTTCACGGTGTTTTATAACAGATTAAAAATACTGAAAACTTTGAATTCAATTTAAAAAATTGTTTTGTTATTTTATGAACTGAAACTTACATTTTCCGACTTCTTTATGCCTAAACTGTCTGAATAACATATTTATAGATTTTTTCTCGTGTAGAGTAAAATACCCTATTGAACCCGCAGTGAACGTGTTAAAAACAAATTGCCTATAGCCTATTCCATCTATGTTGGGATCACCAGATTTAGGGGACCATTTTTGTTAAAACTTTATTTAAAATAGTGTCCGTGGAGTTTTTTGCTTGTTCTTATCCATAGAGACCACCTACGTTTTGGAACGAGCAAGAAGCTTCAACTTTCTGACTAACTGACTCCTTGGCTATTTAAATATGCCTGTAAATGATTTAATTGAAATAAATGCTTTGTCTTTCTGACCGAATGCAGCTGAATACTAGTGTTTTACATGGAGCGACTGCCTGTGTGTGACCGCCACAACCCAGTTACTGGGTACACGATCTTGTCTCTTACCAACACCGCTATTACAACAAATAATAAAAATGTACTAAAGATAAACGAGAAACGCGTTCTTTTTTGGGTGCTAATAATGTACGGTCATCCGGTGGTATGGATCCTTTCGTGTGTGAGAGTCTAATTCGTACTTGGCAGCTTTTTGTATACTTCTGCAATGAACTAAGACATTGGCTGAGCGTAATCTCGAAGCCTTTATGGTATCTGTGGCCCTAATATTACTTAAATTATTATCTCCCATATGTCAAACAACAAGTCAACGACCGATTACTAGGTAACGAGTGCCAAGAGACAGCAATGAAGGCGAAAGTTTTTTTTTTTTTTTTTTTTTTCATTTATTATGTACTCGTAATTAAACGGTTACTCATAACAATTACAATCTAGACCTTGAGGCTAATAAGTAATTTAAATTTAACTTAATTTGCTAAAATCTTACATGGTTAAGAATGTGTCCATTGGCACTTTTCTTATTGTCTCTATTATGATGGAAAGACACTTTGTTCTTGTGTTCTTTAAGAGTAGCACTCACTGCACTACATAACACTCACTTCACTAAACTAACTCAAAAGGCTTAGTTCTCTTGAGTCTTCTTACTATGTCTGTGGTGTCAAGGAGCTGGATAGCTTCGACATTCACATGTTGGAGAAGCCTTCGTTCATGTGCTTCTGCGAGTTTTTTTATAACTACAGTAACTAGGTCCACTCCTAGATCTCGGTGGATGTCATCATTTCTAACGTACCAAGGAGCATTTACTATACTCCGAAGTACCTTATTTTGGAATCTTTGAATGATTTCAACGTTAGTTCGTATTGTACAGCCCCAAAGTTGAATGCTGTATGTCCATACAGGTATGAGTACTTGCTTGTATAAAAGCACTTTGTTGTACACTGACAAAGTAGAATGACTGCCAAGTAGCCAGTACATATTTTTGTAGCGTAGGTCTAACGCTTGGCGTTTCTTTTTGACGTGAGCCTTCCAGCGAAGTTTTGCATCTAGCGTCATGCCCAAGTATTTTGCCGTATTTTCATATGGTATAACACGACTGTTAATGTATACCGGTGTATGATTAGGTCTTTGGTTTGTGAAATCTATATGAGTGGATTTTGACTCATTTAATTTGATTCGCCATTTTTTCGTCCAATCGGTGATGGCATTGATGGCAATTTGTACCTTCTCCACTGCTTCTTTATGAGTGACACCTGTAGCCATGATAGCCGTGTCATCTGCAAAGGTAGCAATGATGCTGTTTTTAGTTTCAGGGATATCGCAGGTATACAGTAGGTACAGGATAAGTCCAAGAACACTTCCCTGTGGTACTCCAGCTTTTATTTGTTTGATATCTGAATAGGCATCCTCATGTCTCACTCTAAATGTCCTCTCTGTTAAATAGGATTCTAAAATGTCCACAAATTGTCTTGGGAGCATTTTACCTAGTTTATATATAAGGCCTCTATGCCACACCTTATCAAACGCCTGCGCTACATCTAGAAACACTGTAGAACAAACTTTCTTTTCTTCTAATGCTTTTTCAATAATATTGGTAATTCTGTGAATTTGGTCTATTGTAGAATGGTTTTCTCTAAAACCGAATTGGTAATTAGGAATCAGTTCTCTGTCTTCTATAATAGGTTTTAAACGCCTGAGTAGCAGTTTTTCAAATAATTTCGCTATAATTGGTAAGAGTGATATGGGTCTATATGATGTTACTTCACGAGGTGGTTTTCCTGGCTTAGGGATCATGATAACTTCAGCAACTTTCCACATATTAGGCACATGTTTTAGTCGAAATGTGGCATTGATGAGGGTTGTTAGTTTTACTATGGCTTTACGTGGGAGATTTTGGAGCAGTTCGCCAGTGATCAGGTCGTATCCAGGCGATTTCTTTTTGGTTAAATTTTTGATCATGCTGTTAACTTCTTTTGGGGTGACGAGTTTTATTTCCAAGTCATCATAGTAAGTCGTATCCAATGCTATGTTTTCGGAGCTTTCCTCATTGTTCGTTTGAAAAATTTGTTCCAAATGGTCTGCAAATACAGTGGCTTTCTGTTCATTACTTGTGGCCCATATGCCATCTATTTTTTGAATAGGGGGAATGTGAGTAATGGGCTTATTTAGGCTTTTAGTGGCTTTCCATAGCGAGTAATCTGATGTACCATTACTTGAAAGTTGACTAAGGTAAGCATTTGTGGTATCATCATGAAATTCCTGAATTGCTCTACTTAATCTTTTTGTGAGTTTATTTAGCAATGTTTTATCAGGCGGATATCTAAATTGTTGCCACCTTTGTCTCTGGACTCGCTTTATGGCTATAAGATTTCTTATTTCTACAGGATACCTGTGCGTTGCAACTTTTCTTTTCATGTCAGGTGTATTTCGCCAGGCGCAGCTTTGTATGTCGGTAATGAATTTTGCTACTTCTTCATCTACCTGCTGTTTGTTTTTGAGTGGTACTTTCAGGTTTATACTATTGTTTAAATCAAATTGAAAGCTCTCCCAGTCCGTGTTTTGGTTTACTAGACTTGGATTGCTCTCTTTTTGTATTATTTTCTCGCTTAGAGTTAATATAATAGGTGAATGATCGGAATGCATATCATATCCTTCTTCTATATTAAGGTATGGAGCTGACAGATTCTTGTAAATGAAGAAGTCAATCAGATCTGGTTTTCTTCGAATATCGGTAGGCCAGTAAGTGGGTTTCCCTGTTGAAATCACATTGCACTTGATTTCTCTGATAGCACATAGCAATTCTTTGCCCTTGGTGTTAGTTAGTCTGGACCCCCAATGTAATGTAATGTAAGGCGAAAGTTAATTGCAAAATATGTTCTTGCCATCATTGCGCTCATTTTGGTTAACCGAAGTTCAAAACTTGGTAATTTAAAACGCACCCACGACACAGGAGAAATTCATAGTGTGGGGCCACATTTTTTTTCTTTTAAAAAGAGAGAGACACAAAAAAAAATTGTTTTTTGAAGTTTTATATACAATTACTCAGATTATCAAATAAAAGGCAGATTGACCGCGCGGAACACTGCGAGTGAAGCCAGAAAAGCAAATAGAAATTCAATAACGAATACCTACAATCTCGTAATTGTATTCGCTTTTGAATTTTTATTTGTATTAATATTTGTTTTATTTTAACAATGCTTCGCTTCGTGCTGTACTGACTCGTGTCAGTACAGCGCGAAGCAAATTGTATTGTAGACCGTATTCGTTTTTGAATTTGTATTTGCTTTTGTGGCTTCACTCTCAGTGTTCCGCACGGTCTATATGCCTTTTGTTTCATAATCTGACTGCAATTAATATAAAAGCGGTTATTTTTACATTAAAAACAAACACTTCAACTTTATTTATTTATCGTTGTTTTATTTTTGTTTGTATAAGTTGAATAAATTCAGATTTGTATGATATCCAAGATAAACTAAGAAAGTCTGAATTGAAAACTCTTATTGGTAGGACTTGCCCGGTACCCAACTTGCGGCGGCCGCCTTAAGAGCGCGTATTCGATTCGTGACGAAAACTTCATGTTTTTGCGTTTTGCCTAGAGCAATATCGTAATTATGTGAGCAGATTTAGAAGTTAGACGAGTTCATTTATTTTAGACAATTATTTTAAAAAGCACTGTAAAATATCGCGCGCTGTCGTCTGCCGATCAATTTCAATGATTCGTGCTTATTTCGTGCATATTTTTTTTCTGATGCACACAAACAGACCATTGTATTGTACTAGTGTGTGTCAATGCTGCTACGCCGTTCTAGCAATCGTTTAGATTTTGAGTTGCGCTAAATCGAATACGCGCCCTTAATCAACATGGGGGCCATTACGACCATTCACGGCACTGGTAATTTAAAGCGGTATACCTACATATAATAATAAAATTTAAAACAAATAATGAATGAAATTATTAATAAATACCTGCAGTATTCATATTCTCTGCTGAAATATGCTGAAGAAGAGTGCCTAGTAGAATAGTCGCTAATTCTAAAGTCCTTTAAATAAATCAATAATCTAATATTACAAAATAAAAAATATATTAAATACCACTTAAACACTGCACTATTATCAAAATCTTTTCGTACAAAGAATTAATGTTACCTTTTCAATTTACAAAAAAAAATCGTTAGAAGTATTTCTAAATGCAGACCAAGTTAATAAAAATCTGTACGAATGCCGTCAATTGTTTATGAGACAATTAAATAAAACAGTGTGATAAGGAGACACGATCACACAAGCTAATAGAGTGCCTGAAGGCTTCAGTACTGATAACGAAAATTTTTTCAGCTATTTAAATAATGCAGGTCTTCACGTTCATGTAAAAAATAAACGTTAGTCCGTGTGTCTTTTATTTTTAACTAGCACTTTGCCCGCGACTTCGTCCGCGTGAATTACCTTAAGGATTTTTTAATAATGCAATATAGTCTATGTTACTCAGGGATAAACCAGCTTTCGATTGGTGAAAGAATTTATGAAATCGGACCTGTAATTTTTGAGTTAAAGGGTAACAAATAAACAAATCTTTCCTCTACATAATATTAGTTTAGATTGGAGTAAAAAACAATTCAGTAACTAGGGCTACAAAATAAACGCTTTGAAAAAAGGTAAACTTACGACCGTGACCTGTTATACACTTACTTCGTAGGTACACACGGCTACACATTAAGCTATACATTTCAAGTTTATGCTGATCTTGCATTATATAGGATTTCCGTACAATGCGAGCTCAGCTTATACTGGAAATGTATAGCTTGATGTGTAGCCGTGTACACGCCAGCACATCAAGCCATACTGAACTGTCAAATTTTCTCAATTGAATATGAACCTTATCTTTTTTATATAAAGTTGAAAATCTATCAAAGAAATTTGACAGATTGTTATACTTAGCTTGATGTGTTAGTACTTCGTAGTAGTGATTGAAGGAATCATCATCTTCCTGCCGTCATCCCATGTTCCTTCTGGTCGCTGCAACACATTTTCTTCTTCCATTGCGTTCTGTCAACTGTCGTGCTATTTGACTGAACGAATGCAGGGGGCAATCCTAGTAACTTTTAATAACGTTCGCAATCTGTCGAAAACGCCTCTAGCCCTAGATTTTGAAGGTTTTAAATATGCGAGTTGGCCTTCTAGATGTAAAATATAGCTTTGTTTAAATCTGATGGTACTATTGGTCACTTACGGAGCAAAAGAAGTCCAAACCCAATAGTTGCCAACCAGCAATGGGTTAAGCATGTGCAAGCAATGTGTCAAGCAATTGGATCGCGTTAAAACACCACCCTGCGCTCCATAACTCAAGTTGCAGATGTTATAGAAAAATGGAGAGAGAGATGGGCAAATATGGTCACTTTCTGGAAACCTAAGAGGACATTGCCGCCAAGGTCGACCGCGGCAAAGGTGACCATGTTTGTGGGTTATATGTGGGCAGAGATCGCACAAGATCCCAAAGTTTGGAAGGAGAAAGGGGAGGCCTTTATCCAACAGAAGAACACCACAAAATAATTGGTTATTAAAAAAATATTACACTATCAGAAACTTTTCATTAGATGAGTCAAAATCCCTATTTTCTCCCATTTGACGGCACAGTTGGTGCAATAGCAGAGCGGCAGGCTACTTCACATGCCTCGGGTTTACTATACCTGCGATTTCGTCCGTAAATGTCGGTTATCGCGGAGTCAAACGAAGTTGCGGATTAAAAAGCAGCCTACTTATATCCTTCCCTAGAGTTCAAGCTTTCTTCAAACCAAATTCCGTTGCAGCCGTTTCATCGTGAAAACGTAACAGACAGACAGGCAGTTACTTTCACATTTATAATATTAAATGGATGGAAGTATGGATGGATGGATTAGAATTAGAAGTTCCTTCCACGGTCTCGAACTAAATGCTTTGCTTGCACATTTATTGTGCGAACTGCCAGAATGTGGAATTTACTGCACGCCTCTCTGTTCCCCGATAAGTATAATCTGGGTATCCACGAGTGAACCGGTTCAACCTAGCGTGCTCCACCTTAGGCCGCATCATCACTTAGGTGAATTGCGGTCAAGCCTATAACCTATTAGAAAAAAAACCTAGTCTATCACAAGCTCTTAATTCCTAGCATCAACCGAACTATTCTGTACAAAATCTCTTTCGGTGAATTAAGGTGAAGTGAGCTTGAACTCAGTGACAATTCTGAAGAGACAGTTCACCTAATGGCATCGAGAGAGAATTTTACAGAATAATCCGGCGTATATATGTCACAGTTTTGACTACAAAAATCTGTCAAAACTACTTTTCAACAGTTTAAATATATCCTTAATATTTAGAAACCCATTAGGTTCGTAGGTTTTTTTTTGTGATCCTTTTAAAACTTTGGTTTTGTAGTGATTCTTATGACTAAGTCGTTCCGTATCTTTGATTTTGTAACGCAAACGCGTTTTATCTTAATATGGGTTTTGACTGAACCCAAGAGAGTTTTGACTGTAACATATATTATAATTATAACTACTGTAGGTACTTTTTGAATCCGGCGTTGTTGGTCCATCTTGTAGAGGGCCTACCCGCGACGTAGGTACCGATATCACAAACAAGCACGTAGCTACCGCTGTATCACCCATATCAATAATAAGGCCCCCCGGGCTACAGGGATATATCGTGTGCAAGCAAAAAAATCGTAAAATGTTACCCACAATCTTACTCAAACTTAACCCATACCTTACAAGCATTAATTGTAAATAATTATTTATAAAATCAATATAAGTATGCATACTTATTTATTTTATACAGAAATATACCCAGTCCAATTGGGTTTCGCTATAATAGAGTAGAAGGGACCTCCGACAAATTTTAAAACAGACACTTCTAGGGGTACGCTATGCCACTGATAAAAAATTGCTATTTTGCTTCGAGCATATTATAACCTTCTCTAAGCTATTTTAGAACTTTCTTTCATCCATGGATAAAGATACCCATGGGTGCATAACTAAATCTAGTTACTTACATCCCATGGTAACAATACTCATCTCCCGCCTGAATTAATTATTCAGTACCTACCTACGCACGCTATCAGAAACCTTGCAGATAAGAGCACAAACAAATGAACGTTGTGCCCATTGTACGGTGTATTTTCCAAGATTTGGGTTACTCTTGACCCAAATTTATAGGCCTTGCGAAACGTTAATTTTCACACACTAATTAGTATTTAGGTTGATGACTATTTCCTGGTGATTTAGGATTGTAGGCTTAGGCAATATAAATACTAGGTAATATTTTTCCTGCTACTAGATACATTCTAGAATTTTCTTGGCCTCGTTGGTTTTGTTATATACCTACCAACGTTGTCATACTTTAAAAAGACACCATAGGTAAGTACTCCTGATTACTCCTGTATTCCTGAAATGATAAGCCAGAGATATTTGTTTTCCTTTCTTTCTATTTGTACCTACTCAGTCTTAGGGCTCTTACACACGAGCAGCTTCAAAATCAGCGGCTACCGTCGTTGTCGTCGTTGCTACCGCTGACGCGTTGACGGCTGCCACTGACGCGTGTCGACGGCTGCAGTTTCCTCCGACGTTGGCAACATGCCACTCGTGTGTACAAATACAAGCAAAGTTTTTTTTTCTCTTTATTTATTAATAGGGACTTTTATACCGATGTATATGCCAGTCCCATCGGACCTTATAATGTAAATCTTAACAAAACAAACCTAATTAAACTATAGGCAGCTCTGGAGTTAGGTATCGCCAAAATATGATGGAACATGCAAACATCATTCATATTTATGTCGAGCCTCTCTCGCAGACTGATATCTAACACACTCCGTCAATAACGACGTATGATGTGAATTCAATTAAAGCAGAAACTTTGAGAGGTTTGTCGGACAAATATCAAGAGTATTATAAAATATATACAGATGGGTCTAAGAGCGCTAATGGTAATGGTGCTGCTTACTACGATCCTTTGAATTCGGATAATACAAATACTTGCTATAAAACAAATAATTATGTGTCAGGTATGTCTTTGGAGCTTTTTGCAATTTCAGAAGCACTCACTTATATTATATCCATTGAAAATAGTAGAAAGATATTAATTTGTGTAGATAGCAAAAGTGCGCTACAACATATTGCTCGATGCGCCTCTGGTTACAGAGGCGCGTAATGAGGAGGCCGACCGTTTAGCAAAGATGGGTATTGTGGGGGGAAGGGAAAAAAACATTGGAACTAATTATATAGATATTTTGCCTAGGTATAAAAACAAATGTCATGAAGTGTGGAAAGAATATTATAATCAGAGATCCAAAGAAAAAGGAATATGGTACAGGTCTATAGTATCGGAGCCTCCTCATATACCGTGGTTCTGTAATACTAGGCTAAGCAGGAAATTTGTAGTAACAGCTCACAGACTGCGATCTGGACACATGCCGCTCAATGATTTTGGATTCCTAATGAAAAAAACTGATTCACCGAATTGTGAGGTATATGGCACACTGGAGGATGTTACAAGCAAAGTTGTGTGTCATACCGAGTGTGCCTCCCAGTGGAGGCAGCCGGGCAGGCCCCTCATGTAGTCTACAATTAGCACTGTAGACTACACCGACCGAATCAGACCGCGGAATCAGAAGTAAGTTATTATAGGCTATTCTATAATAACTTACTTCTGATTCCGCGGTCCTGTGCGCGGAACTGTATTCTGTAACTCTATTAAAACTACGCTAGTGCCAACATAAATGAAGCGAACTATTATTACAATACGGTCAACGTAACTTGGCGCGTCTGAAGTTACCTGTTTGGCTGCGCAATGGAACTTTTAGGAACGAAATTGTCTACTGCGCAGCTAATCGGCTAACTTCAGACGCGCCAAGTTACGTTGACTTTAGCGAATAATAAATTCTTTTCGCTCGTACGGATCGATCGATCATGGAAAAGCTACGCTTGCTGCAGTCGGTTCGTGGATGGGTGGGTGATCATCCATTTTATACCGAGACACCTCTGTAGGTACTTTGGAAAGCACGTAGATCTTTGACAGTCGTTATGGGTGAAGAAGCCAGAAACTCTGACAACCAGCCTTACGAAGAGGTATCGTGTTATATCTTTAGGGATAAACTGGTGCCAATCAAAGTCCCAATAAAAGCCAATTACAATATATTTCTCAAAAATGATGTTACATAGACGGAGGTTCTGAGTGAAGTGAAAAGATGACAGATTTTATTAAACATGTACGCAAACGCCTGCGCAATTACGATTGCAATTAGTTCGCAACGAGTTGAGTGTTGCTTAGGTAGGTACGGAAGGCCCTAAGCCTGAACATATTCCCGGCCGTTGAAATATCGATTTCAACAATCATTGAGTTCTTCGTTCGTGGGAAGTTTGCAAAGCCGCACTAAGGAACGGCGCACGTTGCCCTAGGTTGTGAGAATGTCTGCTACTCTGGCTATTCCGTCGGATCCAGTAATAAGACGAAGGACACGGCCAAGCTTCCATGCAAGTGGCGGTGCGTTGTCGTCGGCCAAGAGCACCATGTCTCCGACGTCCAGTCTGGTGGTGTTTTGTCGCCACTTTGTCCGTTGCTGCAGCTCAGATAGGTATTCCTTTTGCCATCTTTTCCAAAATTGGCTTCGGATTCTCTCTAGCCTTTCATAGCGGCGTATCTGACCCTCCTTGACATTTGTCAGATTTGGTGTCGGCAGAGCAGTCAGCGGTCTCCCAATGATAAAATGCCCTGGGGAGAGGGAAAGGAAGTCATCAGGGCTGGATGAGAGGGGGCACAAGGGACGGCTATTGAGAATGGCCTCCACTTGTGCAAATAAAGTCGAAATTTCTTCGAACGTTAAGTGGCTGTCACCAATGACACGCCTTAAAAAATGTTTAGCGGATTTGACCCCGGCTTCCCATACGCCACCGAAATGAGGAGTGTAAGCCGGAATAAAATTAAATTCTATAGATTGCTGACTTGCAAAATCGGACAAGGGTTCGTGACTGACCTTTAAAAATGTTCCTATTTCTTTCGCGGCCGCAACAAAGTTAGTTCCGTTGTCGCTAAATATTTCCTTTGGTTTGCCTCGGCGGGCGATAAAACGTCGGAGTGTCATTATAAAGGCGTCCTTCGTTAAGTCGCTCACGGCTTCGAGGTGAATACACTTATAGCGCAAACAAACAAACAGGCATAAATAACATTTAATAACACGACAACCACGGCCTTTCCGATTTACAATGTAAAATGGGCCAGCAAAGTCCAAACCAACGGACAAAAACGGATAGTCGGGAGTTATACGTTGGGCTGGTAAATCGCCCATCTTGGGTTGCAAAGTCGCACCTCGCACTCGTCTGCATCGTACGCAATTATTGACCACGCGCCTCGCAAGATGCCTGCCATTGATTGGCCACACGGCCTCTCTTGCAGACGCAAGTATCAGCTGCGGACCGGCATGTAAATTAGATAAGTGTTCCCGCTGATACTTGCGTCTGCAAGAGAGGCCGTGTGGCCAATCAATGGCAGGCATCTTGCGAGGCGCGTGGTCAATAATTGCGTACGATGCAGACGATGCATCTTTTCACTTCACTCAGAACCTCCCCTCATGGGCCACCATGTTATATCTTTAGGGATAAACTGGTGCCAATCAAAGTCCCAATAAAAGCCAATTACAATATATTTCTCAAAAATGATGTTACATAGACGGAGGTTCTGAGTGAAGTGAAAAGATGACAGATTTTATTAAACATGTACGCAAACGCCTGCGCAATTACGATTGCAATTAGTTCGCAACGAGTTGAGTGTTGCTTAGGTTGGTACGGAAGGCCCTAAGCCTGAACATATCGTGTTATCCAGTAACTGGGTTGTGGAGGTCTGACAGGCAGTCGTTCCATGTAAAACACTGGTATTTCAGCTGCATCCGGTTTTGCAGGCAAGTGATGATCAACTATTTCATTTACAATACCTGCAGTGTGATATATTATTTGGAAACTGACGCTTTTCAAATAATTATCCCTCAATAACATATTATTATCAATTATTCCGGATCTTAGTTTACACAGTCATCAAAGTTTCGTAATTTTAATTTATAAAAAATTAAAAAAAAACTAAACAAATTGTATTGAACACCTTTATTTCTTAATTACATTCTAAACATTTGGTTATAAACCTAATATCTACATTACAACAAAAGTAGTACAATAATATCAATTTTATAAAATCTCATTATAGATTCTATACAGTTCTTCTCGTCACAGAATAAATAGGAACAGAAGTTTAGTTGCATACCATACAACGAGCGAAACCACACGCACACATACACGCTTCACGTACAGGGAGTGCAAGTGCACTTGCGACTAGTATTCAACCGAGATAGAAATACAACTAGAATCAAACTTTCTCATATGACGTTCAAAAGTGCCTTCTAATGGTCTAATTGAAATAAATGATTTGACTTTGACTTTCATACACATACCAAACCAAAAAGCAGAGCCGTGTAAGTGTATAGCTACCATGGAATAGAAGAAACCAGTCGTGCCCACGCAGCAATCCCACGCGTGTCACAATTAGGCGGAAAAATAATATGTAAAATTATAAAGTCTTAATTTTGTTTAAACAATAAATAAGCTTTTCGTCAAAGTTGAATTTGATGTGTAGTTCCACTTGTTATTTCTATACCGTGATAGCTACCGTGTGTGTGTGCGCCTGTTTTTTCTTGTTGTATGAAGTCATCATTCTGTGTGCTCGCTATTTCAGAATAGCTCGATTAATTTCAGGTTCGAAATACGCCATTCAATCATTACTTTTTATACTTAAATCCACATTAATGGCATACCATCGAACCGAAACATACACGCGATACAAAACCATAAAGACAACATTAATGTGTCTCACGATAATATAATATTAATTGTCGCTTATTATTGTATATATACAGTTCTCCTCGCCACTGAATAAGTAGGTACAGAAGGCCAACACCATACCATGCGAAACCGCACGCACACATAGACACACTTCACGTACAGCGGCGAGCGGCCAGCAAGTGCAAGCACACTTGCGACTACCATTCAACTAAGATAGACGGACATCGCACGTGTTAGATTTATACCGATGTAATTAATATATAACAACGTAATTCGTGTTGTAATATAAAGTAATAATTAATTTCTGATTAAATGCAGTAGAAGTATAGTAAATAACATCATTTTAAATAGAATAAAGTGTGTTTAAACTTTGGATAGCAAATAAGTATGAATCACATTTGCTTGTCATCGTTCTTCTCCCATGAATCATACTTGTTTATCGCCGCTTATAAAAGCGAGTGTTCCAACTTCAAAAAGACACTTTTGATCGAAACGTTGATCGGTACGGAGCTCTCGAAGAAAATAATAAGATAAGTATAATTATGATGATAACTATGATAGGCTATGTATATGTATAATGCTAATATTAAATTATATGTACCTAGTTGTTATGACATGAATGATGTAACCTACATTTGTAAAATATTACTGATTTTAAAAGAGTGTTCATGGAGTTTCTTGCTCGTTCTTCTCCATAGAAATCTACCCTTTGGAACGAGCAACTAGATTCAGCTTTCTAACTGACTCTGACAATTCAAAAGTACCTGTAAATGGTTGAATTGAAATAAATAATTTTGAGTCTGAAATATTACAATAAAATATATGTTTCCTAAACAAAGTATTTTCATTTCACTATTCTGTTCTTAAATAATAATATTATTTGAGTATATAAGTATGTATATTTAATGAAGAGCTATTCATTGCTTTGTAATGTTGCCAATTCTACCCTTTATTCTGACATCAGAAGTGGGATGTACCATGTGCTAAACTAATCTTACTATATTTTCAGGGTTATTGTTGCTACCGAAATGCAACCAGAGATTCAGAATCGGCAGGATGACGTGGCTCTCCCAATATTCGATCCCGCCACCACTGACAGCGGCGTAGTGGCGTGGTGTGCAGACAATGACAAGCTTGGAGAAAAGTTTGTTTGGAGCGACTTAACTAAAGTCGCAAAGGGAGGTAAGGCCCCCAAGGGCTCTGCTTTAATATGGTACGAGTCCTGGCAACCCCAGGAAGGTCGATAATAGGAAAATTTCTGTGCTGAATTAACTTGAATGTACCCACACGAAAAAAAAAAAAAAAAAAAACTCGGTTTGATTGTATAAAGCTGTAATTTATTGTTCAGACTCGTCAACATCAGAATTTTAGTTTAGTTTTCTGCTTACGTAGAGACTAAAAAGCGACCATTAGATCAATTACCTGAGAAACGTTTTAAGCCAATCCCAAAATTGGATGAGAAAACTCAGAAAAAGAAATGTTATACTTCCATGTGAAAAAAATAAATTACAGTTTATAAAAAGTTACATGATGTAACAACTTGTATTTTTGAACGTGTAAATTCGACCAAACAGCAATTAAACTTTCAAAGATCAATGACTAGATGTTCGAGTCAATACTTTATGCAATGTTTCAAACTTTAAGCCCACTAACGTTACCATTCGCAACATGTCTATTGACTCTATTGTCGACACAGGAGTAAGTTGTAGTATTATACGGGAATCTATTGCCAAACGACTAAATTATATATTTTTACCATACTCAATATACGTTAGTAGAATTAGTAGAATAGGTAACATTAAAATAATAATAATAATATGTGGGAACAATTCACACGGCAAATTAATATTTTTGCAACTATCAGTGACAGTGACAGTTAAATTTGAAGATGTTTGTATAAAACTAGATTTACATGTGGCCCGTGACCAAGGCTTTCCATATGATCTTATTGGTAGGAATGTGGTTAATCATCCTGACATTCAAATCACTGTAGATTCTGAAGGGCTAGCATGGAAAAAGATTTTTCCTGTTGGCACTGAATTTAGTTTGTTCGTTATTTAGAGCATCACATGCCGAAAGATAAGTCTTAACCGTAATCAATATGATAGCTACTAGGTGTGGTAATGTGTCAGACTGGCCGAGCGTTTTGTGGAAAATCCAATTGTCCTTAAACACTACTGTACAGCAATCAACTGGCTTTTCACCTATTAGGCTGCTTATAGGCAGAAACTCTAACATCCCGTGTATACAAGCTCGATTAGATGAAGTAATACTAGATAATAATATAATTATTAACGTAACGACCGATCATCAGTTGGCACATCAACGTCTTAAAATTGTTGCCGATACATTCAAAGACCGCTTTGGCCAAACGCGTAGAGATAACATAAATTATAGCGTAGGTGATACTGTTTATGTAAATCAAGACCATAGGCGACATAACAAACTAGCAGCAAAATTTAAGGGACGTTACGAAATTATGAACATATTAGATAATGCCAGGTTCTCATTAAGGGGTATTGGAAATCAGAAAAGTATAATAGTTGCAAAAGAAAAAAAAATCGCCTATGGCCTGGATAGTGGACTGAACAAAACGCTGTAGTACATTTATTATAATATTATTTTAAGATATGATTGTATTATGGATGGATTAAAACCTTAACTGTGGTATATTACGACATTCACTGGCTGCGGGTGATTAAGCTTCACTGACTGCGGGGTGTTTGGTCTACCCAGTAAGGTCTGATTATTGATTATACAATGACGATTATGAGACGATTACTGATATTGTAATTATATTAGTATATATTGTATTAATATTAGTTTATGACATGATTGTATTATTATGGATGGATTAAAACCTTAACTGTGGTATATTATGACATTCACTGGCTGCGGGTGATTAAGCTTCACTGACTGCGGGGTGTTTGGTCTACCCAGTAAGGTCTGATTATTGATTATACAATGACGATTATGAGACGATTACTGATATTGTAATTATATTAGTAAGTATATATTGTATTAATATTAGTTTAAGACATGATTGTATTATTATGGATGGATTAAAACCTTAGCTGTGGTATATTATGACATTCACTGGTCGCGGGTGATTAAGCTTCACTGACTGCGGGTGTTTGGTCTACCCAGTAAGGTATGATTATTGATTATACCATGATGATTATGAAAACGATTACTGATATTATGTAAACAAAATGTACCTTTATGTAATAAGAATATTGTGTTTGTACTTCGAGAGCGAAGTACTTGTCAGTATGGCCGTGTTAGATTTATACCGATGTAATTAATATATAACAACGTAATTCGTGTTGTAATATAAAGTAATAATTAATTTCTGATTAAATGCAGTAGAAGTATAGTAAATAACATCATTTTAAATAGAATAAAGTGTGTTTAAACTTTGGATAGCAAATAAGTATGAATCACATTTGCTTGTCATCGTTCTTCTCCCATGAATCATACTTGTTTATCGCCGCTTATAAAAGCGAGTGTTCCAACTTCAAAAATACACTTTTGATCGAAACGTTGATCGGTACGGAGCTCTCGAAGAAAATAATAAGATAAGTATAATTATGATGATAACTATGATAGGCTATGTATATGTATAATGCTAATATTAAATTATATGTACCTAGTTGTTATGACATGAATGATGTAACCTACATTTGTAAAATATTACTGATTTTAAAAGAGTGTTCATGGAGTTTCTTGCTCGTTCTTCTCCATAGAAATCTACCCTTTGGAACGAGCAACTAGATTCAGCTTTCTAACTGACTCTGACAATTCAAAAGTACCTGTAAATGGTTGAATTGAAATAAATAATTTTGAGTCTGAAATATTACAATAAAATATGTGTTTCCTAAACAAAGTATTTTCATTTCACTATTCTGTTCTTAAATAATAATATTATTTGAGTATATAAGTATGTATATTTAATGAAGAGCTATTCATTGCTTTGTAATGTTGCCAATTATACCCTTTATTCTGACACACGCATCTTTCTTTCTTTCTTCTCTTTTTTTCTTTTTTTTTTAAAGTTGTCCCACACTATGAATTTCTCCTGTGTCGTGGGTGCGTTTACAAACATATAACGTCACATACACAACAGCCAGACCCGGAACAACTATTGTAGGAAATACAAATATTTGATCCGTGCGGGAACCGAACCCGCGAAATGTAGCGCAGCAGTCATTCGCAGTGGTTGACCACTGCGCCAACCGCGTCGTCAACATCTAAGAGTCGCTTTACACCTCTTCGGTTTGGTATTCTCAATACAACTTTTTATAACGTTGTATTGAAAATGTGGAACAAACTGCGACCGACCCGTTTTGTGCGCCTATTTTCGCTTGTTGTAGGTATGGAGTTGACCTTCTGTACCATTTGTACGCTGTTTCGGGACCACTCGACTAATGTCGAACTCGAAAAGAGCCATTCAATCATCTAATAAATGTATTTAAATTAACACTATGTTTTCTAGTTACGTATACCATCGAACCGAAACATACACGCGATAAGAACCATAAACAACAAAACATTAATCTGTGTCACGATAATTTAATAACCTACCTATAAAATATAATATTTTATTTATGCCGTTAAGGCTATTTCTTGAACAGGGTATTGTGAACCCCTTTGACTGCGAGAAAACACACCTAGCCCAGCTGCCCGCCCCCCTCCCCCCACCCCCTAGAGATTTCAAATGCTTCATGTGCCTGTTTTTAAAATTCATACTTTTCCTATCATATATCAACAGAAACCTTGCTCTAGGGCATCAGCGCATGCCCTAGAGCAGGGTTCTTAAAGTGGGGTGTACGGACCGCTGTGGGGTCCGCAGCGTTAGCATGTGTATCAGGGGGTCCACAGGCGGGGTAGGTCAGTTAACCCACAATATATGTATTTATGAGGAAACTGCGTAGTAAACTCTACGTTACTCGGCCAAGCCATGATCACAAAATATGGCTTATTTACTTTTCCTAAAATATTCCCCCCCCCCCCCTGTCAAAGGGGTTTGTGGAATTGTTTAAATTGTGAAAGTAGTCCGTGATTACAAAAAGTTTAAGAAGCCCTGTTCTAGAGGCCCTGGGTCTCTCTCTTTGGTCTCTAGGGTATCTACTGGTGACGCTCTTAGTTTAGATACTTTAGTATTATATCATCTGTGGTTTAGAGAACTTTTCTTTAATTAACTAATTGAAGCAATGGAAATAACTGTCATCTATTGTAATATTAGTGTAAACATATAGGTAGCCAAAAAGCCAAAGTTGTAATTATTCGCTATTGAATTTGTATTTGCTTTGGTGGCTTCACTCTCAGTGTTCCGCGCGGTCTATCTGCCTTTTGTTTCATAATCCGAGCTTTAATGAGTTGATTAAAAAAATCGTAATACGTACCTATCTCATTTATTTTGAAATTTGTGTCTCCAAAAGGCAACAGTCACGTAGAAAATTAAAGTAATTATTATAAATTTTATTGTAATAATGTGGCGCCACCCCATTTCTACCCGTGGGTGTCGTAGAAGGCGACAGAGGGATATTGACCAGAGAATGGGCACCAGCGTCCTTCTGAGTACCATAACACTCACTGCGATCGCCAACATGCAGCGGCCAAGCATGGCGATTACGGCTGAACAAGTCCTTGGGGGAGACCTATGCCCAGCAGTGGGCGCCTAAAGGTTGACATGATGATGATGATGCTGTTAATAAATATGAACCGTAAGAAGTCTACACACGCCAAGCACATAAACCCACACTGGCGTATAATCCGGCCTCTACACCACGCCTGGCGTGTGCCGTCGCACTCTTGCCTTGTTTAAGAAAGTATTTTGTCTGTGTGGCGAACACCGGGTATCATTTATTGTGAAACTTGATGAACGAGAATTGTACCAATATCTATAAACTTAGTTTATACATGTGACTTCGCTCGCGTGAATGTTATTACCGAATCATATTATGAAGTGAGAACGGGAAGTGAGTTTGTACAGAGGCCAGCGCAGCAAGCTACAACAATCTGTCTTTCTTTAATAGACTTTCAACTTTATTAAAAAAGATTAAAGTCCATATTCAATTGGGTTGTTGACAATAATTCCAAAATACAACTTATCTTAAAAATACACTTTATTTTAGCCCCGAAAACCCGATTAATTTTCAATTAACTGCAATATTTGATTTTAAGTTGCTTTGAAATCAATTAATAGTTAGTCAATTGAGTTGGTAAATAAGTGACGTCACAGGCACACTGTCATACAAAATCTATGGGAGAATCTCGTTTTGACAGCTCATAAAAAGTAGGTCAATTGATTGGTGGTTTTGTGGATTGTTTATGTGTGGGCAAGTTAAGCAACGAGAAATATAAACGAATAAGAACGATAGAAATTACATATAATATTCATCACAAGATAGACAGCACAAACTAGAAAAACAACTGACGGGATTTTTGACAAGTCGTTGGTTAGCATAGGCGCAAAGAGGTTGTGTGTTTATGAACGCCACAGTGTCAAGTACCCAATTGGGAAAATTTTACAGTTTGGTATGGGTTGATGTGCTGGCGTCTGTACTGTAGCAGGCCGTGCTTCGGGTCTAGCGTAGCTAATATTTGCCCGTAGCTAACGTATTAATCAAAAATTCAAAACAAATCAACAAAATTTAAGTGTCTGTTTGTAATTTTTAAATAGCTTTTTACTAAAAGCATTATGACGGACACGGTTCTGATACAAAAAAAAAATCTATTTTTTATTTTTTTCTCTGTCTGTTTGTTCCGGCTAGTCTTCGAAATGGCTGTTCCGATTTAAGCGGGTCTTTCGCTGGCAGATAGCAGATGTTAGAAGGAGTAACATAGTATAATTTTCAACCAACTTCAAAAAAGGAGGAGGTTATCAATTCGTCTGTATTTCTTTTTTATGTTTGTTACTTCAGAACTTTCGTCTGGGTGAACCGATTTTGATAATTCTTTTTTATTTGAAATCTGGTGCTTCCCGTGTGGATTTCAATTTGGTCCAGTTCTGACAATGGCATCCATGAGAAAACCTTATAAATCTTAAATTTGCATTAAGTATGTGCGCGATTTGTTACGCGATTTCTCCGGCAAATGTCAACCGATTTTGAAAATTCTTTTTTTTATGGATAGGGTATGCCTCAGGGGTGGTCCCATATAAATTTTATCGACATTGATTCAGCACTTTTTGAAAAATCAACAAATACCCCAAAAATTTACAAAGACGACGTTTTAGTTTCTTCAATTTTTGGAGAAGTTAACGTTCAATCTCTGTTTTAATCGCGTTGCCGTTTCTTAATAGATTTGGATGAGAGGATTTGGAGGAGGTACTAAAAAGCGGAAAATAAAAAGCTTTTTACAAAAAAGATAACCGCCTTCAAAAACTAAAAAGTTTCGAAAGTCGGTGGCTTTGTTCTGTTTGTGGTTTTGTAATGCCACCGACTTTCGAAACTAAAGTCAATGTGTGTTCTGTGCTAAAGTTATTTTTCACTTTTTCGTTTTTGAAGGCGGTTGTCTTTTTTGTTAAAAGCTTTTTTTATTTCAGGAAAATAATTAGGGTTCTACGCAAAATAAAAAATACCCCGCAGATAACCGCCATTCACGCGGACGAAGTCGCGGGCGGGCTAGTAATATTATACAATTGATACAACCTATGAACATGACATGTATACAATTAGCAAAATTCAAAAGCAATTTTCTCGTATAATAACGATTGCTACTTTGAGATAAGACTTATGTCATAGTAGTATGAGATTCAAACTATACTGGGTGATTTTTTATTCACGTTCCAAATTTCTCAGGGTGATAGTACCCATGAAATTGAATAACTTTCTCCAAAAAACATGGGTCGAAATATAAAAAAAAAAATGGAATTCCCATACAAAATCAATAGTCAGCTGATCGATTTTGTATGGGAAGTCCGATTTTTTTTTTAATATTTCGACCCATGTTTTTTGGAGAAAGTTATTCAATTTCATGGGTACTATCACCCTGAGAAATTTGGAACGTGAATAAAAAATCACCCAGTATATTCTTTACTAACATTTTTCATATCAATTTATAATATTTCCGTTTCGTCATGGGGGGGCCTATGTCCAGCCAGGTGGGGCCTTTGACATAATCGCCACGCTTGGCAGGCGGCTGGCGATCGCAGTATGGTTGTTACAAAGGCACAGAGAACTGCTGTCCATTCTCTGGTGAGTCCACCAAGGGCGATGAAGAGATAACATGGCAGGTGCAAATGAAAAAATAATATAAAGAAAAAGAAAAAAAAGAGAAAAAGAATAGAAAGAAAAAGAAGAAAAGGAGAAAAGAAAGAGAAAAAGAAAAGAAAAAAAAGAAGAAAAAAGAAAAGAGAAAAAAAAAGGGGAAACGAGTAGGAGAAAAATAATATAAAGAAAAAGAAAAAAAAGAGAAAAAGAATAGAAAGAAAAAGAAGAAAAGGAGAAAAGAAAGAGAAAAAGAAAAGAAAAAAAAGAAGAAAAAAGAAAAGAGAGAAAAAAAAGGGGAAACGAGTATTTCTTTTTTATTTGAACCGAACTTGAGCCGCCCTGCCGAACCCAAGTTCAGGCACAAGTTCGACAGGGCTAAGTTCGGCAGGGCTAAGTTCGTCAGGGCTAAGTTAGTCATGGCTAAGTTCGTCACGGCTAAGTTCGTTAGGGCTAATTTCGTCACGGCTAAGTTCGTCAGGGCTAAGTTCGTCACGGCTAAGTTCGTCATGGCTAAGTTCGTCATTGTCACGTTCGTCACGGCTAAGTTCGGCAGGGCTCAAGTTGGGCAGGGCACAAGTCCAGCTACGCTCAAGTTCGGCAGAGGGCTGAGTTCGTCATGGCTAAGTTCGTCAGGGCTAAGTTCGTCAGGGCTAAGTTCGTCAGGGCCAAGGTCAGCAGGGCCAAGCTCGGCTGGGCAAAGTTCGTCAGGGCTAAGTTCGTCAGGGCTAAGTTCATCATGGCCAAGTTCGTCATGGCTAAGTTCGTCCGGGCCAAGGTCAGCAGGGCCAAGGCCAGCAGGGCAAAGTTCGCCTGGGCAAAGTTCTAAGGCTAAGTTCAGCAAGCGACCATAGTCGATCGCAAAGTTCCGTTGGCAACCAAGTACCAAAACCGAGATCTTTTGAATAATCGGTGGAAGGCAGCAATTCGCCACTTTAGCGCGCGCGCTATACGCGAGCCTCCAATTGAGCCCTGACATTTTGAGGGGTTTTCAGACCAGTAACAAAGACTGGTCATCCAAGCCTAGTCTTGGATAGCATCCAAGTCTCGGTTTACATCTTCTATAGCGTCCGATAAACCTTCCACTCGCGTAGCTGAACACAATTGAAGATCACCGGCATAAAGATGATGTTGGCATTGGAGAAATCAATTAAAACCAACACAGCAACCATTGCTTCTCTAATGTCACCAGTCACTTTTTTTTATTTATGTAGTTTTGTGTATATTACAAAAATTACTTCCACCTTCGAATGAGGCTGTCAGAATATCGCATCGCATGTAATTATAAAGATGTTTCTAGTTCCATGAAAATAAACGTGCTTTGTTGTATTTTTTCTCTCTGCTCACGCACCAACTGGACTACTACTACAGCACGCGCGTTGTCTATTCTTGCTGCCAGTATGTCTATTCTTGCGTAGACATAGCGTGGTCATGATACGCGTGCAGGACGTAAGTAAAAAAAACAAAGTAGTAATACTTTGTTTTTTTTTTTTTTAATCGAATCGAAATCAATAAAGTAATCCTAACCGGCTCATCATCATCTCTTTGAATTGTTGACGCAGTACAATATTGTTTCCAGTACAGTACAGTACGGTCAACGTAACTTGGCGCGTCTGAAGTTAGCCGATTAACTGCGCAGTAGACAATTTCGTTCCTAAAAGTTCCATTGCGCAGCCAAACAGCTAACTTCAGACGCGCCAAGTTACGTTGACCGTATTGTAATTAAAATAACCAAACAAACAAACAGGTTTAATTTCGCATTCGCATACTACCTATTTTTATTGTTACGTATTATCGTATTTATCAGGGACTTTTTTTGAAAAAGTGGCAACACTTCAGGGACTCACACATAGATTAAAAAGTGGCGACAGTTGTCTATTCTAAATGCGTTATCTACCTTTTTTTACTTGATCTGAGCTGCAGAAAACATAATAATCGCAATGCTGGGTACACAGAGTAGATGAAACAAGCGGAAATGCCCACACATTATGTGGAAAATATGTAAAATAATAACAACCTTCATCAGTTGTAATAAGTCTTAATTTCGTATGAACAACAATTTCAAAGGCTTTTTTATTGTTGCATTTATTGTTGCATTGTTATTGTTGCATTTATTGTTGCATTTATTGTTGCTGCCTGGGCACTACTACTTGTTTTTAGGGTTCCCGTACCACAAACGGAAAAAACGGAACCCTTATAGAATAACTTTTTTTTTTTAACGTCTGTCTGTCTTGTCTGTCTGTCAAGACCCTTTATCTCGGGGTACGCGTGGCGGTATCGAGTTGAAATTAAAACCATACACTCAAGTCTACGGTCCCTTGATGCTGTAAAAAAACCAACCCTCTATGTTAACGTGAAAAAAAGATACGGCCGTTTATGTCGTAAAACGCATTTATAATAATAAAAAATAAATAAGTAGATTAAAGTATGGATAGTAGGTATGGAATAGTATAGAAAAAATAGTATGGATAGTATAGAATGGATATGTACCTACAAATATGTACGGAACCCTCGGTGGGCGAGTTCGACTCGCACTTGGTCCGGTTTTTTTTCTATTCCGTGGATGGCTAGAACTTTTGACCTCTTCTTTTCTTTCTCTTTTATTTTTTTCTTAACCGGTTCATCCTAGGCAAGCGTGGTCCACTTTAGGTCGCACCATCACTTACGATCGTGAGTTGTTTTTGTATATTTTTACAACCATAATACAACATTATATTTTTGTTACACAATAATCTAGACTATACAATAATTATATTACGTTAGAATATTTACTAAGGCAGTATAGAACAGTGGCTTAAAGCTTTTAATTCAACTCTACTCCTACACTAGAACGTGCTTCAAGTTATACTCCATATTAAGATTAGACTGCTTTATCATTACTTATATAAATGTTTTACATAGGAAATATATATGATGGAAGGGACATCGTTCTTTACTTTTGCAAGGGAAATATAAACGGTGGCAGGTATCCATGAACTCAGTTCATGATTCTAGACCCTCAGGAGTTAAAAGTTATCGTCAGGAAAAAAACTGCTGTTTCAAACATTTTGACCCTGTAGTTGTAGCATTTTTATCAAGTTTGAGCCACTTTTAGGATCGCTTATCTGTGTTGTACGGAAATTTGTTTTTGCTTTGTGTTTGAACCAACTTTGCAAGTTTTCTAAGACTACCCCAAAATATTTAATTATATTTACTTTTTGCAAAACGCCCAACTAAATTATCTATATATAGTTTTAATATATTAGGTCTTTACATATGAAATTGCCGCTCGGTATCAAAAAATTAAAAATAACATTTTTAAAAGAAATTATATATTTAGTCAATCGAAGTATGTACCATTGTTATCGATACACTTTCGCCATTTTATCGGGAGCTCATTGATCCCTTTGGTAAAAAAATCCTGGGAGCGAGAATCGATGAACTGCTTGAAGGCTGTTTAAACTGCCTCATCAGAATTGATTTTTTTTCCTTGTAAAAAGTTGTCCAAATTTCGGAATAAATGGTAATCGTTTGGGGCAAGATCTGGAGAGTATGGTGGGTGACGCAGAGTTTCCAGTCGCAGCTCCTCTAACTTGGCGACCGTCTGATGTGCAGTATGTGGTCGAGCGTTATCCTGAAGGAGCAATGGGCTAGAGCAATTGACCAATCTCGGTTGTTTAATGGTGAGCTTTTCCATCATTGTTTGCAACTGTTGACAATACATGTCTGCAGTAATCGTTTGGCCTGATCTCATGAAGCTGTAGTGGATGACACCAGCACAGGACCACCAAACACTAACTAGAATCTTCTTTTTGGTCAGTTTTCGCTTGGGGCAAGGTTTTGCCGGTTTTCCAGGGTTAAGCCATTGTGATGATCGCTTGCGATTATCGTACACGATCCACTTCTCATCACAAGTGACAATACGATTTAAAATTCCCTCATTATTGTGACGATTGAGCAAGGAAGCGCAGCAACCGACGCGTGTTTGTTGGTGTGTTACAGTCAATTCGTACGGTACCCACTTTTCGAGCTTTTTTACTTTTCCAATTTGACGCAAATGGATAGTGATTGTTTTGTCACTTACTCCAAAGGCTGCTGCTAATTCAGAAGTGGTTTGAGATGGATCCGATTCAACTATCGCCTTTAATTCTTCATTATTCACTTGAGTATCCGGTCGTCCACGAGGCTCATTTTGTAAATCAAAATTTCCAGAACGGAAACGTTGAAACCAAAAACGCACCGTTCGTTCGTTAGCGGTGCTTGGCCCGTACACGTCGTTAATCCTTCGAGCCGTTTCTGCTGCACTGGTGCCACGGTAGAACTCATATTCGTAAATATCGCGAATTTTTAATTTCTCCATTGTTGTTGCAATATCAATTTTCAAGCCCAAACAAATGACGATAAAACAAATGAAACACGAATTTTAAAACAATATTCTTTAGTCTTTATTTTGAAATAATTTTGAATTTGGAATTCCTAATCAAACACAAAATATTTGATTTCAAAGTTGCCAGTATTAAGTATCGGCAATTTCATATGTAAGGACCTAATACCCATGTAAATGAATGAATGTATTCTTATTTGAGAATAAAGTAATCTCAAACCGATTTTTTTAATGGAAAAACAGTTTTTTTTATTTTCCTACGAAGCATTATAACGCTGGAAGGTGAACTATTTTAACGCTGGAAGGTCTAGGTCATCATAGGTCTAGGTATCTATGGTACAAAAAATTTCATCACGGGGTATTTTATTTATCCTACTTTTGGACTAGCAGACGTGGGACTAGAATTTTAAAACCGCCATTAATTTTGAAAAGGCATTCTACTATTTCCCTTTCCTCTTTCCCTCTTTCTCCTGGAAGTACCCTCCGTGTCCTGGCACTAGCTTGACTTGCTTGGTGTCCTTCCTCTGGGTGGAAGGCTCTGGTTGAGGAGCTGGAGACCTTTCTGGTGACGAGTCTGTTATGATGCCTTGAAGACGATGGGTGTTGGTTTGACTGAGTCTATGGACAAGAGTTACTTGATATAATTATTTAGAGTATCTTAAAAACTTATACGCTTAATAATATTATGTAGCTTCTTGTTCGGTACTAGAATCATAGACGAAATTTAATACCGTAGACTTGTAAGGTATTTTGTCTATGATTTGAGACGAAATTATTTTGTAGATGACGCTCTAAGGCTTAAGGCCAAATACTCAAACGCGATGTTAAAATGCCGTTAAATTTCGTGCTGTCTCTATCACTTTATGTCAAAGTGACTGTAACAGCACGAGAATTAATGACATCTTAACCCTTTCCCTGTGCAATGAATGACCCACGGGTCATTACGATTGTTTAACTATTGTGTCTACTTGACGCACAGTCAACGTGTTAAAATTAAGTAGCGTTTGAGTATTTTGCCATTGGAGTCTGACATTTTCCATTTCATACATTGCAGGCGCATAGCCCCCTGCATTTGGTCTATTCGGGTCTTAAAGCGCATACGGAAATGCACTTCTAGAGTCGTGCATAAGCAAGATACTGATTCCATTCACATGACACCGATATGCTCGCAATTTTCAACCCTATTTCCATTATTTTTTAGTTTATTATCAAATGCGCTCACCTAAACGTGTTAAATATCGTGGAGATACCTAATGTCCCCCATTTCTACCCGTGGGTGTCATAGAAGGCGACAGAGGTATACACCAACCAGACCAGAGAACCAGAGAACCTGAGGATAGGCAGCAGCGTCTTTCTGAATACCATAACACCAACTGCGATCGCCAACATGCATCGACCAAACCTGGCGATTACAACAGAACCCCCTTTTGGGGGACCCCTATGCCCAGCAGTGGGCGTCTAAAAGTTGACATGATGATGATGATGACGAGGAATGTCCTACAGTACACTCCTCTAAGCTAAAGATGATGTAACGACTCACCTAACTTCCTCAACATCAGCCACCTTATCGATAAGACTGCGTATGATCGCCTCCTTATGTTCTAACGCTAGTGACGCCCTCTCGAGCTCTCGTCGATACTCTGCGTGCGCAAGCGCAGCCCTGCGTTCTTGTTCTACGATGCGGCGTTCTAGTTCTTCTAGGGAAGTGTAGGCTCGGGATTTTACGGCCTAGAAAGAGATAGAGAGTTGGGGGGGTGTTAGTGAGAGACAGGGACGTGATGATTTTCCAGCATAGACATTTATTTATTTATGACTGCCTCGTTGGTTGGAGACCAATGAGCTGCTGAGCGTAGGGTCCTCGTTTCGATTCTCAGGTTGAGCATAGTGTTCATGGGGTTTTTCTATTAAGAATTTCTCAATAGCAGCCTGGAGTTTTGAAGTTGGCGGTGTGACATCCCCATGCCTCGGAAAGAAAGTGTACCCGAAATCGGTTCAGACGATTTATCGTGAAAGCGTAAGAGACAGAGTTACTTTCGCATTTATGATATTAAAGTATTGAAGTATCGATTAGTATGATTTATTCAACTCAATACACCGACAGTATTATTATACATCCAATATTGGCTTACAACAATACTTAAGTATGAAGGGTAGATGTAAGGAGGACTATCTCATATCGGTGAAAAGTTGAAAAAATGTCCAGCTCTAAGCAGCAAGTCACAGTTCCGAAACTTGCAAAAATGGCGCCAACGTAGGCACGGAGCATGGTATGAATGTAGCAGTTGTTGACGGATTGAAGTATGCCGAGTTAGACGATTTTTACCCTTATGTGACACATTTAACAGACACTTTTTCATACACAGATATAGTGCTCCTTACCTACGACACTCTATACAAACGAAACGATTTAATTACCTACACTACAACAAAAAAACAGACTGTACAAATACGTACGTGTGTGTGCGTATAACTAAAAGAAGTTTCGACGCGGGTAGAGGTGAGGAACAGTCTTTCGGAGGGAGGTGGAGCGTGTCGCTACTGTACGGTAGTATTAATATTTATACTGTACCTTTCTACACTTACCTATATTATTATTATTATTAATCCTTTATTTCAGGCAACTAAGGCCCATAAAACACAATACATACATAAGCATAAAAACAATAAAAAAACTTGAGAGGTGTCAAGGGACACCCGGATGGAACGAAGTTCCTTTCGATTAATTAGTGAAGGAATTGTAAAAAAAATTATTACAATTCCTTCACTAATTAATGTGATGCGTTAAAGTGAATTTAAGTGGCTTTAAGCCAGGGCAAAAAAAAGCGAGGAATGAAAAGTTATTATGGCTGATTACATTGTAAGTAAGTAATTTTAAAGATTAACATTTTCTAACATGTTAGTACAATGCGTAGTTATTTAGATAGAAAGACCAATAAATTATTTCTGCGCCATCTATTGGCCGTTCGTAATTCGATCTCGAAGAGCACAGTTGCGCCAATAACGTTAATAGATGGCTCTTAAATCAAATATACAAAAGTGTCGTGACAACTTTTCGTAAGAATTTTTTCCGTCTAGCCCCCTTTCACAACGCGCGATAAGGAACTTCGTTCCAATAATTATAAACTAATACATATTTTAAAACAATAAACTTAAAAACTACTGCACACGAAGAGACGGCGTCGTGTTACGCTGCGAGGTGTCACGTAGCCGACCGCGGAAACGCCGATACAGTACACCTTTCGGCCAAAACTCTTCCTTGAGGAAGGTCACCAAATGTTGAGTCGGAACACAGATACTTAAGACTATGATGATTATGTTAAGATTATGTCATGTTAGTATATTACCTTAATCTCATGTTTGATCTTATCTAGTGCGGTCATCGCTTGTCTCAGCGGTTCACTGTTGTTCTTCGCTCGTCTAGCGCTGCAGCGTACGCGCGTCATGCGAGCTGTCGCCGACTTCAAGCGCTGACGGAATATTACAGCTGCTTTGCGGTATAATCTGTGGAGTTAAAGAATAATAATGAATATTATCTTTAACTCAACGACTGTCGGGCGAAAGTGTTGAAGGTCAAACCTCCGCTGCTTATGTCGGACTTTACATATCAGCTTAACTTTACATATAAGTGTGGATGGATGGAGAGGGAAAGGAAGGCCAAAGAAAAGATGGATGGATTGTGTGAAGAATGATATGAATGACAAAGGAGACAGTGAAAGCATGACAGTTGACAGGACAGGAGAAATGCAAGCTTTGCAACACATGCAATGTACTTGAGGATTTACTTCATTTGCTGATGGATTGCGTCAAGAACCAAGAGAAAAGAAGAATTTTAATCAATGAGTTTAATTTAAATATATATCAGGTAGGTTTCATTCAATCCATTTTAGCACGACCGAAGTCAGATGTGGCGAAATTATTTAGTGAGTTGGTGCACCATATTGATTACAATTCTTCCTTTAGTTTCAGTTTATTTTTGTAGTAGTATTAAGTTTCGTAGTAGTCTGCATAAGGCATGATGGGGTTGGCGTATCCATTGGGAAAAACTCCAATGAAATCAATAAAGAAAAAAAATAACACTTTCACTGTCCGCAAAGCAGACACAATAGTTAAACAATCAACCTGAAGCGTATGTGGCTCATGGGACAGGGAAGGAGTTAATACCTGACATTCTTTAGCGCCTTCTCCAATTCCTCCTTCATAGCCTGGTTCTCCTGCATCACTTTGGTGCACTTCTCTTCGACCGCCTTAAGTTGTTCTGCCATCTTCGTCACTTGTTCACCCTTTCTTTCTGTTTCCATGCCGTATTGGTGTTTCAGCTCTTCCAGTAACCTGGACAAGAGATGGCTTAAATGTGTATTTAGGGGTATTGTTTTTATGGGACAATCCCGCCCCACTATTTCCAAACCTCCTGTAAGCCAGAACCAATAGTGCTGACACAATGAAGTTCGACGAGTCACAAACAAAAGAAAAAAGAACAGCGGAGGAGTCAGAAAAATATGTAATGGGAATAAATATAATGACCACCAAAAAATACTTACTAAATACCAAATGTAATAAATTATCACCAAAACTAAATACCAAATGTAGTAAATGATCACCAATCTTAGTGTGCAAAATAACCAAAATCTTTTTGACCCTTAAGTCCTCCCTGGGGCGGATCCGACATGGTTAGGTTAGGTTAGAACTGTGACCCCCTACGAGGCGAGCGAGCGGAGGGAGCGTGCCACGACAGCGGCCGCCAAGTGTCAGAACCAAATCGCTTTTATTTCTACAATACTTTAGGAAACTTAATTTTGGTGATCATTTACTATTTTTGTTTTTTTTTTATTTACTATTTTTGGTGATCATTTACTAGATCTGGAGGTTCGTTAAACATAAGCCATATTTCTGCCCTGCTTATTGCAAACGCAGTACTTGCAAAATGGCGGTTTGGAGATAAACGCGGTAAACTAATTTCTTCATATCTACTGGAGAAATATCCGTTATATAACTTTTAAGGTGTGACTTAAAAATAATAAAAAAATCTAGCTTTCTATTGATATATTTTTTTCTTCACTTTATTGTCGTATTTTGATAAAACGCTCAGTACTGCATTTTCATCAACTTTCTGGGCTTGCGAGCATTACCGTATTACTAAGACTAAATGCAGTAATTGTGTTTATTACTGCAAAATTACCTAGCACATGCTCAATACTGCGTTTGTAATTAGCAATCATTTTATATTTTGATACCTGGCACTAGTTAAAATGTAGGTAAATTTAGCTTCTGTCAAATGTATAAATGACTAAGAAACGAATTAAGACAGAGAAAGGTAGATATTATAATTTTTATTTTTATTTTTTTGCTTAGCTTTAACATTTTTCTCACTCATTCAGTTATCATTTTTTTTTTTTAATAAACAATAATTATTGTTATGGCTTATGGCACTAAATCAAATCTACACAAAATATAAATGAAATTAAAAATATGTAGCCAACTTCCATAACCTATATAATTTTGGTCTACAATACTAAATTAAAATCGAAATTCTATATTAGAGTTATTATCACAATCAAGATGGACAATTTTTTTAATTATTTATGTTTTCAGTCTTATAAAGTTAAGCAAAGCAGACTCATAAACATTATTTTAAATACTTTTAGCAAAAATAACTGAATATAAAATTCTACACACAATAGCCTACATACATCATTTCTCATTTAAAAATAAAGACTTCTTCTAATAAATCACAATAGCAATCCTTCTTAATAACAAACTCTTAGAAATAAAAGTTTTAACACCTAAATGTTACTCTTCAGACTCTCTGTGTTGTACGAGATCAATCGAATCATTGTTAACGGGCAAGTTTTCCCAGAATGGTAATCTTGACTCCACATTTATTGTGCGAACTGCCAGACTGTGGAATTCCTTGCCCGCCCCACTGTTCCCTGATAAGTATGGTCTGGGTATCTTCAAGGCACGAGTGCACCGGTTCATCTTGGGCAAGCGTGTTCCAACTTAGGCCGCATTATCACTTACGATCAAGTGAATTGCGGTCAAACGCAAGCCTATTTAATAGTAAAAAAAAAAAAAAACTGTTTTTTGGGATGAAATCACTTGACTTCTTCAATATATCCGACTTTCTTTCTTGAGCAATACCTCGCGGCTTAGTATTTTGAACAGCACAAGGTATTGAACCTTGTTTGACTAGCTTTGTTTTGAGGAAGTCTATTTCTTTCGTACTTCCATCGTGAGTAAATTTAACGAAACTGGACATAGAATTTCTATGCACCTCGACACACAATATTTTTTTATGTAGGTCCTTTCATCATGTTTTTTTAGTAGTTATTTCCGTTTTTGACGTATCTTGAAGAATCAAAGATTCAGATGTATCTTTAGATTGGTTAGGCATGTCAATCACCATTTGTACCATGTTTCTGTCTCGAGTATTTGAAGATATTTTGATCAAAATGATCTGAAATAAAAAAAACAGGTGCAACACGGTTGAATCAAATATATGGGCCTACTCACAGGCACATTCACTAACACATACCTAGGTACAGTCGAGTTCTCCAATATCTACTTCTATGACTTTATCGCTATAAGAATAAGGTTGAGTACAGATATTTATGACTAAAAATTTGCATAGATATTGGAAAAGTCGACTGCACACACAATCATGCATACGATTATTTGATTATTTCCACACATTGCTTCACACAATATTAATCCTGTAGGTATACTCTTCTACATCCATTCATATTTTATAGTCATCATCATTATATTATTCACATGACAGACTTATAATGGTACGAATGTTCGACTTAAATGAAAATTAACACTAATGCTGATACATTCGTCATCACAAACAAACACGAGTTATACTTAATACGAATTATACACATAATCAAATAGGCCGGACTTTATACAACAATCCGAACTATGACCTGAAGAATTGCCTACCCTATTTTGCAAATGAATCCATTGATTATGTGGGTAAGCACATTTGTGGCCAACGGTGCATTTATAACCTAAAATTTACTAATTGAAAATCTTGCCATTACAAACACGTGCCGTTGAAATACGTTAAACGAGTATGTTATCGAGTATTAATTATACATAAAGACAATGAAAAAAACCTACCGAAATCCTGGGGCATTTGACAAAGTACAACCACGCGGAGCACATTGTCCCGTCCGCGAGCGACGTCGACGCACTGATTTGCTAGAGCGAAACGCGGCAATATACCGTGCGGCATTCGTACATGCATAGCTTGCTCTCACTCTTCCTTCTCTTAAACGCAGTACTGTAGAATACTGTGTTTAGGCTTAGCATCGCAAGAGTAGGTTTTTGTTATTTTTGCTACATTTAAATGCAGTAATGGTGACTACTGCGTTTGGCTTTAGTTAGAATTCGATGCAAAAAGTTAAATGCTAAAAGCATATACAGTAAACGTAGCAAGTACTGCATAATCTTGTAGCATATGCTTAATGCTGCAGATCTTTTTAGTAAAAGTAACATTTAGGTGCAAGTACTGCGTTTTATGTTAGATAAAAAACACGTTTTTTATTAGAAAAAACTTTTAAATATATTTTTTACGTATAGAATATATCCTTAGGATGCCATTTTTGCAAAAAAGTGAAATTCTCAAAAATGTCGATTACTGCAAGTGCAATTAGTAGGGCAGATTTAATGTCCACTTTCCTCAATATCAAGCAGGAGACAGAACGATCTTTAGGGATATGAGGGAAAGGGTGAAAAGATCCTCATTCTCCGTTAAAACAGGAGGATCTTCCTATCAGACGGGTCGTAGACAATGTGCTGGGAGATGGTTTTGAAGTGAAAACTCTGGATTGCATTCGACAGTATATTATTTAAAAAGGAAGGCGGTACATGTACAAAACACGAAGCGCAAGAGACGTGCGGCTGTCGCTAAAGCTAGATCGACACCATTCGGGTTCGCGCGTTGAAGACACGGCCGGGGGGGCCGTGTCTTCAACGCGCGAACCCGAATGGTGTTGTCGCAACCCGCACCTCTCTTACTTCTTACACTTCCTTGCACAAACACAAACAAAATAATTACGTCGCGAACATGGGTGTTCTGTCTGAAGGGCTACTGCCCGACGGTTGATGTCGGGAATTTGCAAGGCTAAGCGCGCACTGCGAATTTTAATCGTTACGAATAATAATCGCCAATCTGTGAACAATACCAATATTCTAGAGTTCGCGCACTGCGAGAACAATTCATTCGCGATTTTCCCTTTACTTCATTTCGCATTTTTAAAATCGCAACGAATTAATTTCGTAGTACGCGCTTAGCATTTTGCTAATGTTGCGGAGAACTTTGACACCGCGATATAGGAAACGTCGATAGTAATTTACACATGCTCCTGCAATGTACTATCGCGGACTATACCGCCTGCTCAGTTAAAAAAAAACCCTTGGCGCCTGCGAAGTCAACGGGGCGGGCTAGAGAGCGCTTCCATCTTTTGAGCGCAAGCAAAAATGAACTTAGTGGTGGTCAGGCGAGTGTGTCCACGATAGTACACTACTCCTGCGACATACTTACACATCGTACAAATTAAATAATTCATTTATTTTTAAACTAGCTTTTGCTCGCGTCTTCGTTCGCGGGAATGTCGGTTATCGCGAATGCAGACTAAGTCGCAGATTTAAAAGTAGCCTATGTCTTTCTACAGGGTTCAAGCTATTTTCAAAATCGTGAAAGTGTAACAGACAGTTACTTTCGCTTTTATAATATTTATTACTAGCTGTTGCCCGCGACTTCGTCCGCGTGGTTATGAAGATATGAAGTTTAATGATATTGAACGGAAACTATTTTTATATTTCAGTCAACAGAAAATGCCTATTTTAAGGCACCAATTTAAAAAAAAATAGATGTTGTTATTTACGTAAACCCTACAACCTACCTATACACCACATTTATGGTTTAATTTTCAGGCTGCAGTTTATTTCAATTCATTGTAATATTTAAAGATGTGATTATGATACAGTGGTCTTCTTCGTTTCGAATCGATGTTTGTGTTCTTTTTTTTTGTAGATCCGTGGTTAGACTGCTTGGACCCAGTAGGAGCTGCATTAATCGCAGCAATAGTGGCGTTTTTAATATCCTCTAAGGTGCAGGTGACGGGTCACTTTGGGCACTGTAGTAAGTGGGCCATTGTCTGATCTGGAGCACCGCACTCACACTGGGTATCAATGGGATCTATAATCCCCCATTTTGTTAGTTTGTGTTTACAGCGGCCTTTTTGGGAGCACACTCTATTGACTGCTTTCCATTTAGGCCACTGCAAATCACTTCCGAGTGCCAAGTGTTCCTGGGTTGAAAGAAGTTCAGTGGCGGTGGGTGATATTCCCACAACTTACGTCTGACCGTACGTGGTCGGTCCTGGATGGCCTGTGTGCTGCGGGGAAAACATTTCCGACTCTTAAGTCTACTCGAAACTGTTTAAATGTGAGCATTCTAAAATTAAATCTATAGATTTACAGAAAACGATGGTCAATGTGGGATAAACAAAGATGTATAAAATATTGTCTGGAATTTGGTAATTAATATGGTAATATGTGAATACCAGGTTCTACGTAATATAAGATACTTTTAACTACAAAAAAGCGTCACAGTAGTACCCAGGGGAAAAACAAAGAAATATTTATTACGAATGTTATAACAAAAAATATTAAGACCTATAAATACTAAGACCTTGATTCGTCTGAATTTCATTAAGTTGTATTTTCTATTTGTTGTATTATAAGTAATCAATAAATGTTTGTTGAACACATAGAGTTAGGTTATATTTCCCTTAAACTGGCCCTGTCGTAAAATCGGTTTCTACGTGACATAACTTAACTATATTATATCTCTTTACCAATTTACAGATGCAAAAAGCCAAGGATTTATATAATACTAGCTGACCCGACAGACGTTGTCCTGTCCCTATCTACCTACTTACCTGCCTATTTACCTATACCTACCCTACACCTACCCTACACCTACCCTACACCTACCCTACACCTACCCTACACCTACCCTACACCTACCCTACACCTACCCTACACCTACCCTACACCTACCCTACACCTACCCTACACCTACCCTACACCTACCCTACACCTACCCTACACCTACCCTACACCTACCCTACACCTACCCTACACCTACCCTACACCTACCCTACACCTACCCTACACCTACCCTACACCTACCCTACACCTACCCTACACCTACCCTACACCTACCCTACACCTACCCTACACCTACCCTACACCTACCCTACACCTACCCTACACCTACCCTACACCTACCCTACACCTACCCTACACCTACCCTACACCTACCCTACACCTACCCTACACCTACCCTATCTTTCGAGTTGGATCAAACTGCACACGGTGTACAAATTTCATTAAAATCGGTTCAGTAGTTTAGGAGTCCATCGCGGACAAACATCGTGACAGGAGATTTATATATATTAAGATATATAATCTTGCGAGAGCAAGTTCAGGCTGTCACAAAATTATTTCTTAGCAAATGTCTCCTACTCATAAACTCTAGACTTGCTAAATTTCAGGTCGATAGTTCAAAAATTAATCAAAACTTTCATACGAAGTTGCGAGAACCATTAGACTTCCTTAATCCAGCCCTGTCGTAAAATCCGTTCTAAGCGGACGTCTACTACTAATTACCTACCTCTCTGCCGATAATCAAGTTTGTAGTGCAAAAAATGAAGGACTTTCATACAAACTTGCGAGACCCATTAGACCTCCTTAATCCGGCCCTGTAGCAAAATCCGTTCTTAGCGGACGTCTACTAACTACTACCTCTCTGCCAAATTTCATCTTAATATGTCAAGCGGTTTTGATATTTCGTGATGAGTGACTGAATGACCTTTCGCTTTTATATATAGATAATTATATTGATTATTATATCGCTTTTATATTGTTGTTGTGTACGTATTACACATACGTACACAACAAATGTTGAAACTCCAAACCCAAATATGTTTGAAAAGAAGAAAACACATTAAGGAACCTTAGCTATATATTTATAAAACCTCTCTGTAAACTATATTTGTAGTTTTGCCGTTAGTCAAAATGTACAGAAAGTCAGGACTGGTGACGCGAGACTCCGCGAGAGCAAGCGACGTATAGTTGGCCGTAGGCAAAGCAGCTGGTCCTGAGATCGACAACCGCAGCCTTCAGTGTGACAAACACCGACCGACCTGAGACTTGTTTATAGTCATGCCAAAGCACACGCTCACAGGGAATTGCGCACGCTTGAATTGGAAGGGGTAATTGTGGGGAATCAGTGGTATACCTGGTATAAACACTCTCACCAACGCCACAACCTGTTACAATTTCAGCTTCAATGATATTTCTCTGCAGACAGACGACTTCGAGCCGATTTCTGTTACACAAAATAATAGGTACACCGACCTTCAGCTGGATGATGTGCGCTAGAAGTCCACTTGCCGTAAGCGAATTCTATTCCAAATTCTACGGCGTAACGTGTGGCGTCGTCTTGCTCGACTACAGTGTTCATTGAGATGTATACTACTTCTCTCCCTTCAATTTGAGAGAAACAAAATGCTTTTATTGATCGCTGCAGCTTGATCAATTTTGGGTGTTATAATAGCCTGTTCACACACCCAAAATCTGTTGATGCGGTATTTGACTGATGTCGCTGTACAAAACATGAATCAGTTGTTCTATTGTAGATACTACAATACCAAGAGTCTCTGTTAGATCCACCTGCCCTCTCTCCTCTGGTAGAGAGCTTTCACCAACTTTTAAATGAACATCGGAAAATTCTTGAACACGTGAATTGCCTCCAAGCTGAGCACGCATATTGATGGTCAAGCGGGATTTATAAACTCGTGACCGTTGATCGTTTCAACGATGCATTTACCTCGTCAGCCCTAGTTCCTCGCGTCACCACAGGCAACGTCTGCCGGAAATCGCCACTAAACAGAACTGCGACCCTACCCATCATGTCTTGGTTTGAACACGCTGACGTGGTTATTTACGATAGTACTCATTGCACCTGGATCGTAATTGGTTTCGGCAGTGTATTCCACGATTTTAATGTGCCAATGATTGCAGGGCCGGTAACCCAAACTTGACCACAGGAATGACGCCGATGTAAACGACGACGTTTTGAAGAGAAGTAAGAATTGTTAAGAATACGTTTCTCATTGTATTCAATGCCACCTTTAGTAGTTGATCTCAAAACTCGCAAGAAGTCTTCGGACAGATGATGCCGATATTTCTCCTACAAAAGTACTGGGTTTGCAATTCCACAAAACAAACAAATGTCTCTGACGACTTTTCGAATTTTTTGAAAGTGTTTCTCTTCGCCGCACTATTTTTATAATCGTTTAATTTAATGTATTAACAATTATATGTAATTCTTCTGCAGTATCATGTAATAATCACAGAGTAATATAATATGTGCGTTATTATTCTAAGATAATACTTATTATGGTAATAATATTTATTTTGAGTTGAGTTTTCAAACATGACATGTGTCAAAATAAAATGTATTTAAATCAAAAGCACTAAGGAGTATTGATATCAACTTCGATGCAAATCACCCTCAAAATAACTTTCTACCCATTTTTAACTCCGTTATGTAGTGAATTTCAATAAAATACGAAACCCATCTTCCATCAATTCTGTTAAAGAATGTTTATGCGAAATTTGAAGTAGATTGGACCAAGGAATCACGTTGTCCCATACAAACTTTGCCCCCGTTTTTCACACCCTTAGGGGTAGAATTTCGGAAAATCCTTTCTTAGTGGATGCCTACGTCATACAAAGAACACACCCTTCAAGTTTCAGGTCTCTACGATCAGCGGTTTAGGCTGTGCGTTGATACATCAGTCAGTCACCTTTGCCTTTTATATATATAGAAGATGGAAGTATGGATTAACTAGATTCAAATATATTTTCATTTATTTTATTTTAATGTGTAGCTGTGTTGTGTGTGTGTGTGTGTGTGTGTATGCGTGTGTGTGTGTGTGTGTGTGTGTGTGTATGCGTATGTCTGTGTGCGTGTGCGTGTGTTTTATAAGTCTAATTTTTAAATTAAGGTATCATTCTTTTAACAAATAGATACAGAAGCGAGAGGTTTTCTGCTACAGGTACATCAAAGCTTAAAGAAGACCTTATTATATAATAATTAAGTAAATAAAAACTAGATAACCTTACCTCTTACAATGGTCCAGTCGTCGCTCGTGCATGTCAGCCGGCACAGTGCGCGCGCGCATGGCGTCTAGCTGCGCCAGCTTGTTCTCCGCTATTTCTAGACTGTTCTTTACTGTGAAGTACTCGCGGTGGACTGTTTCATAGTCTCTCATCATTGCTGCCACTGGAAATAAATAATTCATTATTTGGGTATGTTTTAGTTTTTTTTTTGACGTGATAACATCTTAAAAATCAATTAACTCCGGTTGCACGAACGAAAAAGTGTCACGTTCCGCCTGAGCCTGAGCGTGCAAGCGAGAGCGCGGAACAAGCGATAGAGGCACAATCGGCCCAAGCAATAAGCTCCGCCCACCTCGACGGAAACCATTATTTGCTTATGTTATATATGTTAGCCTTTATGTTTCTTTATGACGTTATCACCTAAAACTATCGTCCGTAAAGGGACTTTACAGACAACCAATTTTTTTAAACTCTGCGAAACACTAGGTAGGTATGTCTCCTGTCTCCTGTGACGTGGGTGCGTTTACAATAAACTCACATACACAAACACTTACTGGACAAAATACTCAGTTTGACCACATTTTAATACAACTAAAATATGACTTACTTTTATCCTCATACAACTCATAAACCTCCTTCAACTTAGACTCCGCCCTCTCCGCTCTTTCAACAAGCGTAGCTTTCTCAATATCCGCCGTCTCTTTCTCGACCACCAGCTTCTTATAGCTCTGTCTCACTCCCGCTAACTCTTCTTCTATGCTCTTGAGTTTGTCTGTTAGTGTTTTGTTTTCGCTGACGATTTGTTTGGACTTTTTGTTGATTGCTTCGAATTGCTTTTCGTAGTCTAGTATTAGGGAGTCTTTTTCTTGAAGGTTTTCTTGGTAAGCGTCGAATAATGGGGCTGTGAGTATAATAATATATTATATAGTTACATAACTCATGTGTTATAATGGATGTAAAAATAAAAATAACACCCGTCGTCTATAACTGACAAAAAAACGCTACACGGAACATTTTAAGTACAGAATCGAATACCTTTAAACAAGCAATTCTTGTATATAATCGAATCTCGGAAACGGCTCCAACGATTTTCATGAAGCTTAGTATGCAGGGGGTTTCAGGGGCGATAAACAGATCTAGCTAGGTTTCATTAAAAAAAAATACACGAGAAAAAGAAATAAATAAAAAATACCGAGCAAATCTCGGTCGGCCAGGCACCAAAAATAAAACATTAAGTTTTCTGTGTTTCCTTTCCTATTATTTAGAACTACATTAATAAAATATTCCAAAAGTGCATGTAAATAGTTTATTATAAATAAATAATTTGAGTTTGAGTTTCAAATAAGGTCGATATTCACGGTATTTAACAATATTCGTTACGCGAAATTGAACTATCAACAACGATATAGTCCCTAAGCCCTTAAGGCCTTATCAACAAAGTCGCAGGAGTTTATTGCAGTTCCACTTAAATTATAAAACGATGTTCTTTTGTTTTTTATTTGTGATCCTATAAAAAAAAATGAAATAAAGTGTAGTTACCTAGCGCTTGTGCGCTGAGTAGTCCAGACAGATCCACTGTTCTGCCAGTGTACGGTGTTTCTTCACTAACCTTAGGTTGCCCGTCATCTGTGTTCAATGTTTCTAAAACATAAAATGTTTTTATAATAAATAAAACTATTATTGGCATGTAGCCTTATACATCTTTAATCATTTTTCGTTAGAGTGCAACCTTACGTGCCCTCACTTTTTCCCGCTCTTGTACGTACTGTGATCTGGGGCCCTAGCCATATTACCCAAATTATCAATCTACAATCGATAACGCTAATAGAAAACTAATCAAATATATGGGAATGACGTACGGGAATCTCAACCATAAATCACATGATCGAAAATCAAAAATGGATTACGACGAGGCGTCAATTATTGTAGAAAGAGAAACGATACGAAACGTTTGTAACTGTAACGGCTAGGGGCAGTTCAGATTAGAATAAATCTACCTATGCTGGATACTTCGATCAACAATAACAACTGGATAACTTCAAAACTGTGTCGAATCTTAAATATTTTGGAACGAATTAATAGTAACGGCGCGGCCTGGCTCGAGCAAGGGACGTACGGGGAAGTCGCGGCGGTCCAAGGACGAAATGACGGCGGTCTGTGTTTGTGTTTTCTTAACATGCTAGTAGCCCTATTACTCTCCTGGACAAGGGTTGTAGCGACATCGGGATCGGTCAGGATATATCTAGATCGGCAAGTCTTATGCCAGATACACACGTAACGATCTATCGTTTGCGATTAAACTGTGCAAATCGATCTGCGCAGTTTTATCAATCGGTTTGCACTGTTTAATCGCAACGATAGATCGTTTGTTTCATTGGTGATCGGGCGGCCGATACGATCAAGGGATTGGGTTGCTTTTCAGCAGAGTCCTTAAAGCGCTTGGAGGTGCTTTTATGAACCGCTAACCCTATAGAAATGGGCACCTGTAATTTTTCGAAATTTTTGTTTTTTAGGGATCTGTATCTTAATATGGAGATGGAATGACTTTGCGTGTGCGAAAACGGCACAGGTATTATGAAGGGACGAATGCACGCGGTGTGAATGAGCAATTTGCACTTGAGAGACAATTTGCTGCGTAAATTCAATATGAAGTGGAGCCTACCGAGAGCGAAAGCCGCGCGCGAACGCACCGTTTTTATGTGCTCTCCGAAAGTAAGGTAATAAAAAAAATAATAATAATTAAGAAATATATAAAATAATAGTAATAATATTAATTAAAAAATATATAAAATAATAATAAACATAATTATTTTTTATAAATGTTTTTATTTTTTGTCAAAATTTAAAAATATATTATAATATGTATGTACAATGAATAAATGAAAATAATAATAATCATTTTATTTATTTCTCGCCATAATGGTCAAAGATCACACCTAGGTATTTGGCTCGCTTTTCCCAAGGGATAGGCTTACAGTACATGGACTGGGACGATGTAACAACAACTAACAAGCTATTTTTTTTTTTTTTTTTTTTTCGGATTGGCTTCTCGCACGTCAACCTAGGAGGTTGTCGGCTGCTTAACCGTATTTTCCTGTGGTGTCTTAAAAAATATTATTTTTAGGGCCTCCAGCCAGGGCAAAATAGCTTACAAACTAAGCGACTACACGCTAAGGGCACCCCCTGTGGGGTACGAGCCTCGGCTTAGGGCGTCGCTGGGAGAGGACAGCAAAGGGACAGGCTGGATCGGATTTCCATTATTTAGGGACGAATTTAAAACTACAGGCTCAGCGGCACGGGCTGGCACGAGCAAGGGTCGGGGAGGCTAACAAGCTATTTAAAGGTCTTACCTTTATACCCCAAGCTGACGGTAAGTAGAGAGTCTAGTGCGTCATACTTTTCTCCCGGCTTGAACACTGGCTCGGATTTATCTCCTGCCATTGTTTGTATTTGTGTGCGCAGGCGCTCTTGATAGCGCGAGAGTTGGACGTTCAATCTGAAACATAATTAACTTGCATTTTACCTTCGCTTCAGAGGTAGACCCTCTGTCCAGTCTTTTTGCGAGTTCATGAATATTATAGTAACATCTCAGAAATCGCATAACAAACGCAATCGCCGTAAATAGCAGCACCTCATTTCTGCCCGTGCGGGTGTCGTAGAAGGTGACAGAGAGATATTGACCAAAGGATGGACAGCAGCGTCCTTCTGAGTACCATAACACCTACTGCGATCGCCAACATGCAACGGCCAAGCATGGCGATTAAGGCTCATTTTCATTGGTTGTTAAGTCAGTCGTTATACAGCGCGGGGAGTCCCCGAATACGGACTATGGACTAATGACAGTAGACTATCTAAATCTCGGTCGATACAGATACAGTGCGGGTATTCCCCGCACGCGGCCTAACAACCAATGAAATTCATCAGTTGGTGTAAAGCAAGCGTGATGCGGGAACACAATTTACGAGTTTGCACAGGTACTTACGACTGCTAAGTCCTACTCTTTTATAACAAATGCGCAGTGAAGAATATCAATATATCCCGCCCCCCGACCCCGACCTATTGAATTGAATTGAATTTCTTTATTTCAGACACATGCGTCCATATATTGTTAGTAAATACATAAAAATAAACTTAATAATAAATGTTAGTAGGTACTATATACATGAGGAACTATTTAACATGGATGGTGTATCCATTGCCTCCATAGAGGACTTTCTACGTGCCCAGCAATCACCCTCAGGTAGCTGTTGGAACTGGTAGCAGTGACTGTCTAAAGGTTGACATGGCGAGTCAAAGGTCAACGTCGTAGTCATTACTGTACCTATAAAGTACATCTTTGAGCGCCTGCATGTCTTTTTGTAGCCTCGAGTTGTGTTCCCTCGCCTGGTTCAGTATGATCTGTCGGCTGCTACAGCTCATGCATACTTCTACTAGCGGGATCGCTGTTGATGACTGGTGATCTGTACAGTCAAATTATGACAATTAAAGTAAAAGCGCCATGGTAGCCCGCGAAATTCAAATATTCTTACGTTTTTTTGCAATTTGCAGCACAGTATCTAGTTAAAAAATATTCGCGAGAATAAAAAAAACCCCCAACGCAAAACATAAAAGCGATTATGTAAAAAGTAAAAAATAATACTTTTGTTGAGCCATCAAATGTTTGTTCGTTGAAATGGCGCTATAATGTCGCGGCGGGGTACCGCTTTAGTAAGTCAGTCCCTCAATTTCATTCACTGTCTATTAATTTACCAGCATTTCCGACCAATTTGCTTCGATATTATCAAATTTTTGTTGCTAATCTAGTTGTTAATCTTGTTGCAAATCTAGTTACCATCTGTTCGCTATTTTAGATATTTAGTTATTGCTTTAAACTTAGCGGTACCCCGCCGCGACATTATAGCGCCATTTCAACGAACAAACATTTGATGGCTCAACAAAAGTATTATTTTTTACTTTTTACATAATCGCTTTTATGTTTTGCGTTGGGGGTTTTTTTTAATTTTTAATTTAATTTTTATTTTAAATTTTTTAAATGTAATTTAGTTTGGTTTTGTGTGGTCAGTGTGGTCACCTATAATAATATGTTTGAAAGCAAAGTAAACATCCGGTATGCGTCTAAGATCCCTACCGCAGCAAACAAAAGAGCTGATAACTTTAAAACTGCTGAACCGATTTTGATGAAACATGTCTAAGAACCATCGCTAGAGAATCTACTTTCAAATAAAAAAACCGCATTCAAATCGGTTCACCCGTTAAAGAGCTACAGTGCCACAGACAGACACACAGACACACAGACACACAGACACGTCAAACTTATAACACCCCTCTTTTTCGTCGGGGGTTAAAAATATGCATTTACAGAATTATAATAATTAAAATCAACATAACTGTCCAAGTTAGAAAAGCTTGTAAACGTCATATTTTCATTAAATAGGCACATTGACTAATCGCTAATCTCCGGAACTCCTGCTCTAATTCTGATTGACTGAAAATTCTATCGCTAATATATCGATATATCGATAAAAGAACCTACGATACTCTTGTGTGCTACAGGCTATATTTTATGATTAAACAGCATTCGCCCGCGATTTCGCTAGCGTGAATTTTCTAGCGGATCCTTTTTTTTTTCTAAATAAAATATAGCTCATAGCACTCAGGAGTAATGTAGCTTTCAATAAAATTAGCAAAAGAATTTACAGCATCGGACCAGTCGTTACCAAGCCTAAACAAATATAAACTCAGTCCAATCAGGGAGGGACTAATTGTCAAATATATAAACTCTACTCAATTTTAAGATGCCGTTAAATGTCATAGCTCTAGAGCCACCCAGCACCCGACCCGCACCTCCTCGCCTCGAGCGGTTAGTATTCTATAAATGAACTTCTACGGATATGCGCTCATTATATCAACTCCGTATCGTCACCGGATCGCGTCGCTCGCAAGCTGTCCACGTGCGGACGGCGAGTGGACCACTCGGTGACGATTCGCTGCTCGCATGCTTGCCTTGCGTTGACTGCGCATTGCCAACGCACGGGTCCCGAGTGAACCGCGCGCTGCCCGCGAATGATTCATGCGAGGACGATGCGTAGGCTATGCGCAGAGCTGGGCAAAATACATGCTAAGCTTTAATTAAAATGCAAATTACAAAATACTATCTCGCACGTATTTAAAATACGAATTACAAAATATTTTTAAGTTGTGTATCTGAAACATAAAATACAAAATACAGTATTTTAACTATTTGTATTTTAAATACAAATTACAAAATACATAATTATAAGCTGTACAGGTGTGATGCAGTGTTGCCTACTTTAAAGATTGACATATTTAGCGGTAGCCATTTTGCTTACGCTATCGAGCGTTAGTTTTTGCAGAACGCATCCATTAATAAGATCGCTAAATGTATTTATGTTCAAATGTATTTGAAATACTAACTACAAAATAGAGCAGCGTCAGGTATTTGAAAAACCGATTACAAATTACATTTTTAAGAAGTAATTGAAATACAAATACCAAATACGTATTTGTATTTTAATTACGTATTTGAATTACAACCCTGGCTATGCGCGTGCCAATTCACGGTTTGTACTAACAGACTACTTGAAAATTCGTGGACTAAGCGACGTCCACTTGCCAATTCACGGTTTGTACTAACAGACTACTTGAAAATTCGTTCAAGCGACATCCACTCGTTGACCACTCGACGTTCACTCGTTGGCCACACGAGGTTCACTGGTTAACCACGCGATGTTCACAAGTAACAACGAGTCATTCACGAACGACGAGTCGGTGCCGCGGGCTTATTCACAACCATTCGATTCGATTCCGTACCGAATCGAACGTCTAAGATATCGAAGATGTCCTTCAAACGCTATTCACAAATCCGAAACCGAATAATTTTGACAGTTCAAATTCGATACGTAGACTAGAATCTTTCCGACAGCTTTTGCTATCGGGAGTCGTATCGAACAAAATTAAAACCCAGTATTTCTAGCTTATTTCAGTGAAATAAAAAGACTGTGAACTTTATAAACAGTGCCCGAAGTAAATCAATGAAGTTTTATTATTGTATTGACCGTATTTCATTGATGTATCCGCATTTACATAAATTCAGTGTTTACAGAAATGTGATAATTTAGTTAACATTATTTGGTATTTTGGTAGATGGAATATGTGATTGTGCGAGCCAGAGGCCGTCGGCGTGCCGCAGGACAACAGAGGCAGGAGACATTGTCTCTTAATAGAGTCATAAAGAATATGAGTAATCCTTTTGCCGACCCGCGGTTCCAGTCGGTTTATAGGTTAACACCCGACATGACCCTTAGCCTCATTGAGGAAATAAGGCCCTATTTCCCTGACACGCAGTCATCTGCCGCAATCCCCATAGAAATTAAAGTAAGTAAAAGGACTTTATAACTAATACTGTTATCACTACTACTAGACGCCGCAAACAGCACGATTAAATCCACTTTCTATTTTATTGGCCGAAGAGAAGATTGCCGTCAAGTCAGACATAAATTGTAACATGTTTTTTTACAAAACTATATGTCCTGCTACACAAACCTTTCATAGTCAAATGTGAGATCCCATGTACTATCTGTAATCTTTATTTCTAATAAAGAATAAAGATTACAGATACGGTCACTAAATGTTAGCTGGTAAAATATTTTATTAGAAAACAATTGGATTTATCTATACAAGTTTTCTTTCTTTTGAATACAAAACTTGAAGTTTGTGTCCGTACTATAGAATTTCGACGATCAGTGAGTAAGCTAAACTAAATGTATAAATAGAAGGTAATTTGGGGGTATAGCTACTTGATGAAAATTCAGGCTTCTAGTTGTTTTCACAGAAATTTACAGGCATGACAGAAACCTCTAGAAACTTTGAGAAATTATGGAACGGCTGTGCCCTTTGTTGCTCGACTGTGTGGAGCTATTGCCGTACCCCCAGATGTTTTGCATTTTAGTTTTATTGATCTAATAGCTTTCTTATACTCTTGTTTTAGGTATTAGCGGCCTTACATTTCTATGGCCAAGGCAGTTACCAGAAAGCAGACGGGAGGGATGCCTGCATTAGTTTAAGCCAGCCATCAATTTCCAGGGCTATTGCGGAGACCACTATGGCACTTAACATGCCTCAAGTACTTTGCAAGTGGATTCAATTCCCTTGTGAAGTAAATAAAAGGCAACAAATTATACAAAAGTAAAAAGTCATTTTATTTGCATGAAACATAACATTTATTATTTATTGAGAGGCAGGGCTCAACAATATTATGTACAAATTTTCTCAGCATAAAAATAAGCACCTGTTTTAAACCTATTCATTATTACCAGTAAATTTCAATCACATAGCTCACTTAAATCTAAGTAAATTAGTTAAAAGTCTGTTATCTGTTTATGAATAAAAAAAATATTATTATTATTAATAATAAAGCTATTCTTATGATAATTACACCAATCTCTGATTTTTCTTTGGAATAAGAGACATACAACTTATAAAAATTGTGCCCAAAATCAAGTTAAATGTTTCTTTTTCAGAAACTACAGAAGCTTTGGGTTCCCTGGGGTTGTAGGATATGTGGATGGGACACATATTCTGCTGCAAAAACCCAGTGTTCATGAGGAACTGTATGTAAATAGAAAAGGTCAACATTCACTCAATGTGCAAATGGTAGTGTATTTCTTTTTAATTAAAATATTTTCAATCTAATATAATAATCTTTTATTAATAACAATTCATAACCTATGGTTGCAATATTTCATGAATGTGTGAGCACCATGTGCCTATCTATGAACTCAATTAATTTACCTTTTATTCCTTGTAATAAATACCAGTGAATATAATAAACACTATGCTACACATTGTTGTGTTGTCCATATAATTAATTTGAGTATGACTTCTAGGTTTGTGACAGTGAACTGTTAATTCTCTCCATTTGTGCTAAATACCCGGGCAGTACACACGACGCCTTTGTTTGGCGGAGCAGTGCATTAAGAGACAAGATGATGCAGCTGCAGAACTCTTCTTGCTGGCTTCTTGGTCAGTTAACTGAAACAATAATTTAGCTGTAATTTAACTGTAAAAAGTTCAGATACCTACAATAAAATATTTCAAATTTTCAGGTGATTCTGGATATCCATTGGAACCATGGCTCCTCACGCCAGTTCTTAATGCAGAGGTGGATAGTCCGGAAGCACGGTACACAGAACTGCACATTCGATCTCGAAACTGCATCGAGAGATGTTTTGGGGTGTTAAAGGCGCGCTTTAGGTGCGTGCACAAAAACCGCGTGCTGGAATATACCCCAACAAAAGTAGGATGCATTACGAACGCATGTGCAGTTCTGCACAACATGTGCATACGGGCCCGCATTGCAGAACCGGCAGACATGGACTTGGAGGATCCTCTTCCAATTGAGATATCCACGGGCCCAGGAGCGGAAGATGCCTTGTACAGCAGAGGGCTACTAACTAGGGCTAATTTGATAAATAGATTATTTTAAAAATGTTGTAGTATTTCATTTCAAATACCTCATAATTCACCGGGCAGGAGCACCTCAGGCTGCAACGCAGCAGCAATTTGTTGCAGGGCAGCTGCGATGTTGTGCATCCCAGCTGCCATGTGTTCAATGGCTGCTGCCTGCCGCTCTAGAATGTCATGCAAAGGGTCACTGGCACTAGCACGGCGCCTTTTTGGCCGAGGTGAAAGAGTGGTCTCTCTACTTTCCAGCATGTCCACCACATCTGGCACGGTGGTGATATCTTCAGTCACCTAATAAATTTAATAAACATGAACATTAGTGTTTGTTTTTAAATGTTAATATAAAGGCAGTGCTTTGAATATCAAAATGTGTGCTCACCTCCAGAGGATCTACAACTCCTGGCAGCCCCTCCACCATCTCCACTCCAAAAAATTGGATGAGATTTTCCTCCAAAGGGGACAATGGACATGGGCTAGGACCCCCACCAGTCCCAGCCCTATATTTTTTTAGTCTGAGTCCTTTAGCCTTGACGTCCGACTTCCAGTCTTGCCAACTCTGAAATACAAGTAGGTAAGATTAGTCAAGCTTCAAGAGGTACCTATTGCTATGTTAGATGATAGTAAACAATATTCATTTCCAAAACAAATTAGTACTGATTAACAATAAGATACCTACTTTATACCACTTTTCGGGTGTCTTGGTGGCCCCAGACCCCAACGCATTTAATTCTTCTGCTAGTTGAACTAGCAGAAGACGCTTCGAGCGAGCTGCGTCAGGGCCTGAGATACGGCCCCGGGCTAGGTCCTCATGACTTTGCATAAAGCAAAATAAAGCTTGCCGCTGCTCGACAGACACTCTTTTCTGAAATTATGCATTTTTACGTGTTATTGTTTGACAATGAGCAAATAGCAAGAATTGTATAATACTGATATCAAATACTTACAGTCATTTTTCCTTTTTTACTCAAAGAATGAATTGAATTGAAGAGATAGTCAAAACAGAAAACTATAATTTTACTTTTAAAAAAATACTTTTCCCGCTTGTCGTTGTCAGTCTGATAAACGGCTGTTTACAAAGCAGGTTTGTTCGAAATAAAGTTTATTTTATTAATAATAAAATCATTTTGTATCGTTTGCTGTCTATTAAGTTACTAGCTGTATATTCCTTATTTAAACGGAACGAAATATTCAAATAAACCAATTTTATTTACTACTTTAAATTTTCTACCACGATCATCTATTTACTACCATTTTGTAGCGTTCCCCATAAACACAATGGTCAATCGAAAAAAAAAAACCCATCCCGATTAGAGATGGGCGTTTAAACGATAAGCAATTAATGAAGTGTGTTTTTTAATTTAAGCACATAATCACATTTATTAATTAAAGCAATTATTGTTATGTGCTTATTCTTATAATTATAACACATCGATCTTTTTATAGACATCAGAGCCATCTAGTTAGAGTATTGTGACTTTGTGAGATGAGTTTTACAACCAATAGATGGCGCATAATGAAACTTTAATCGATAGACGGACAATTACATAACGATAATAGATCCTAACTCGATAAAATTAAGATATAAAACGTTTGTCTTTCGATTATTTCAATAAATCGCGATTCGTGAGTTAATAACCCTGCCGAATTAAATAAGCGTACAACGTATTAAAATTGGTTTTAATAGCCAACATTTAATTTATAAGGATTATATCCACTTATCTGCTTATTTCATTATTTGCTTTTTTAAATTTAGTATCGTTTTTTCTGCGTTTGGGGAATGTTGATTGTTGTAAATTTTTTTGTTTATTTTGCGCGCGTGGTCGCGTTACAAATATCGTATGATGATGAAAAATTTGTTTACCTATTAAGACGAAATAATTATACATAATGTAATTATGGAAATATTACTGTGTAAAACAATAATAATTGAAGATTTTTTTACCAATTGAAAATAATTTTAGATTATGACTTACGTATTACTTTACAAGTAAAAGTTCATACCTAATACCTAATTTAGTTCGATAATATTCAGACAGTCCTAAGCCTGACTGCAAATAACGAAGGAAACTTCATTTAAATTCACTTTAAGCAAACAACGTAATATAACCATTATAATGTAAGTCAATATCATTTTTAGCAAATAAGCAATTAAGCAGATAAACAGATAATGTAAGTGACTTTTGAAAAAAAATTAACGAATAAGTTCGTTTAAAATTTCAAGCCGTTATGCACACCGCTAATCCCGATAGGAACTGTGAATAGCGTTTTGACAGTTTTTCGGCTCGGAAATGGGATAGTCGAATTCGGTTCCTTACCGACACGGAAACGTATCGAATGGTTGTGAATAAGCCTGCCGGTCGGGTGCCGGGTGGCTCTAATGAGCTATGACCTTAAGTCTTGTACTGTCAGTCACCATGTCATGAAGTGATAGAGACAGCACGAGACTAAAATTGAGTAGCGTTTGAGTATTTGGCCATGTGGCTATAATTTATAATATGTGTGGTAATGGTCAATAAATTAGGGTACTGTAAGAAAATACAATACAGAATCGGTAGACGCAGCGTGGGACGCCCTCCAGCACAATGGACCGATGACCTGAAGAAGGTAGCCGGTGGTGGCTGGATGCGGAAGGCAGAGGACCGGGAAAAATGGCGCGCCATGGAGGAGGCTTATGTCCAACAGTGGACCAAAAGTAAGCTGAAGTGATGATGACGATGATAATGAAGAAAATACACATGGACGAAGTCACAGGCAAAATTATAATAACTAATAGAAGAAACCTCACCTCTATCAGGCAACTCAAACTGCTTAACCTTCTCCTGCAACACTCTACTCTTCTCCCTTTCTTCTTTAATGACTTTCTTACACTCTTCTGCGTATTTGACAAGAGTATCATATTGACTTCTGAGCTGATCGTTTTCTTCAGCAAAGAGTTTGTTATAATCTAGCACAGATTTTAGTTTCTCTTTCAATTTGGCAATTTGGGAGTCTTTCTCTGTCAACTGTGGAATAAAAAAAGTATAATATTTTAAATGGTGGATGGGCCAGAAAATATTTAAGCTAACGAAGAAGTCTTGCATAATATTATGAGTAATTTCTTGTATTTTTTAGCCATTTTTCCGAATCAGATAAGTGGAACATGGCGGGACAACCTTAACGCTTATAAAATGACAAAAAAAAATATACAAAAACCAACTAACTCAATTTTACAATATGACATTCAAAAGTGCCTTCAATGGTCTAATTGAAATAAATTATTTGACTTTGACTTTTATGGGCAGAATTGGCCCACACTAGCTGAATATACAGAAGATTGGAAAGGAAAAAGGGAGGCCTATCCTGTAGTGGGACAATACTGGCTAAAAATAAAATAAGTCATACCTGAACATTATTGTCCTCACATCTTTCCATTAACGAAGTGATCAGTTGTTCATATTTTTTAGTGAGCTTCCTCTTTTGTTCCTTGAGTAGTGACTTGCCTTCTTTCGTGGACCTGGGTGATGAAATTGTTACACCCTGAACGGTCCGTTTCCTTGGCGGCTTTGCAGGTTTCTCTCCTGGCAAAATGAAGAGATATTTTGACCTTACAAAACTAGAATACTTTTAAGAAAACCACAAACAATGGACAATGAAATGTGTCTCATTGGTTTAGGTGACAATAGGTTAAAATAAGAATGAGGGCTGCTACATAATAATTTACGTAAGTTCTTGATGTTGTCTCTGTTCACAATGGGATGGGAACACCAGCCTAAAATAAATGAGCAATATCAGACCGTATACTGATCAGAAAAAAGTAATTAGTTACCATGTTTGCATGCATGAATGCAAAATCAATGTGTTTTTTGACATGTTACGAAATATGATCTAAAATAAAGCGAGCCTACCAATGACATCTCTAGGATCCTCATACATCGGATTATCATCACTAAATCCTCTATTTCCCTCTATCCTAGACTCAGTCTTCCTCTCAACAATATTCAATATATCCTGACGCATGCTTGCTCTCCGCAACGGTGCCGATATATCGAACCCTCTATGTTTATGTGTAAAGTTTCCTGTGAATGTTAGCTTCTCTGGTGATGAGCATTTCTTTAATACTCGTCCGTAGTATGTTTGCTGTAAATAAATTGAGTTTAATTAATGAAGTTTGCTTTAGAAAGTGATGAGAATTATTATTCTATGACTAAATAGAATTTATTGAAATAAAAAAATATATAGAAAACACAATAAATAAAATTGTGGTTTAATTATTAATCAAGCAGGTTCCAGTTTATAGACCCACTCTAGTATGTATGTATAGTACGTGCCACAAAAGATGAGACTTGACACAGACTTGATTTGACTTGCGCAGTACTCGATTTAAAGATACAGTATAGTGCGGGCCATGAAAGATGAGACTTGACACAGACATGATTTGACTTGCGCAGTAGTCGATTTAATGGTAGATTTCTTTAAATCAAATACTGTGCAAGTCAAAGTCTGTGTCAAGTCTCATCTTTTGTGGCACGCACTATACTGTACCTTTAAATCGAGTACTGCGCAAGTCAAATCAAGTCTGTGTCAAGTCTCATCGTACGTGGCACATACTATAACTTCAGCTTTACAAACTACTGATTAAGTAAAGATAAACATTTACCTACTTCAATTAAAGTATGTAGGTACTTTAATTGAATTTAATTTAATTTTACTATGGTATTAAAAACTAGGATACCTTTGAAATACGCTCATCCATCATCAACTTTTCAGTTTGTAATCCTCAATCTTAGTCATTTTAAATACTTAGTAAATATAAAAAAGACAAGGGAATCGGTCTTCAGCCTAAGTAATACCTCTGAGTAGATAATGTGTGTGACACAAAGACAATGAATGCACTAAAGTAGGTCACTAGAGCGGTTCAATAAAATCCGGAACAAAATAAACCAATTTTCTCCCATATATTGATAAAACTTTGTCTAAAGTTTTGGCAGACATTTTCATGTTATCCCACATGTTATTATCCAATGACAAATATTAAATCACGGAAATACACTTATAGTACATATCTACACACTAATATTTTTATAGAATAAGATTTAGTAAATCTTAGATTGTATGGTTTCATTTGAAAATGTAAATATCGCGGCAGTTTGACAGATTTGTTGTCATGGTGACCATGGTGTGACCAGCTCTAAATAAGATTGTGATCATTGTGCAGTAGATTTTTATTTTCGATTGAAGAAAATATTGATAAAACTGATTATATAGATGGAATATCGTGAACAATAAAAAATGTGATCAAAAGCGTTCTTTTAGACGGTCCTGACTTTTTCACGATTCACGATTCACGATTGCTGGTGGTTCAGTACTGGTACTGAACAACCAGCAAACCTGCGAGCTGTTGTGTTTCCCCTTACCCTTACCGCCATCGTCTGCGCTACCTTTCCATTTCTGAGTCAAGATCTTATGATCCTATGTGACAATATGATCTTAATATTTTAATTGCGTAACCCTCTGCAAATTGTTCTTCTGTTTGAGGGACTGTTATTTCGACCTCTGAACATCAAACTCTTTAGGATTTTATTTATAACAAAATACAATACAATAAGATACTGAATTTGTGTATTCTTATTTGTGTCCAAAAGCCTTAAAGTTTTTCAGCCAGTTGGATTGTTGTATTATATTTTATAACAATTTTCAAAATTTTTTTTTTTTTTTCAAAAAAAGGTAAACCGCCTTCAAAAACTAAAAAATAATAAATAACTTTAGCACAGAACACACATTACTTTACTTTCGAAAGTCGGTGGCAATACAAAACAACAAACACAAAGCCACCGCCACTTTATCACTTTTTAGTTTTCGAAGGCGGTATTCCTTTTTTTGAAAAAAAAACAAATATATTTTTCTCTTTTAAGTGTTGCCTTAACATCCAAATCCAATCATTTCCCTCTGCTGCCTATTTTGAAAGAAACTAACTGGCCCAAGTAGATGTATTCATCAACAAAATATACATCAATAAACGAAATAGAATTGAATTACTAAAATATCAAGAGAAAAAACAGTATTTTATACTTAACTGATTCGTGGGAAGCCCTAAATTTACACTGAGAAAGCTATTCAGATAATGTTATTTCGTAATATCTACCAGATTTGAAGCAAATGAATATTTTTATCGCATGTTTGTTGGCAACATTGGTTTATATTGAAGAAACAAGACTGAAAATACGTGTGAACTGAAAAGGCATGAACAATGTGGAAAATCAGCCATCTATTGAACAATATTCAAAACAGCAATTGTAAACAAAAGAGGTAGATGGCAGTGACAGCGTCGTAAACAATAATTATGCTACAAAATACAAAATAGTAGCATATTGAGTAAAGAGTACTAAGAATGAGTAATATTTTATTCAGTCGGGTAATATTCAGGCATGCGTGAAAACAGCTGAGCGATAGCAGCGCCTTGAAGCGGCGGTTGAAAGAACTAGGCAGTCGCATCATGTCTGCCCGCCGGTTCGGTGTATGATGCTTTGGCGGTTTTGATAACCTCTAAACAGATTGTTGTTACTCCGTCCTCTGAACCGGAGTTTCTCTAAAATCGATTTTGCATTTGTTTTAGTAACTGCATAGTTATTATTGTTTAAGTGTTGCATAGTAGTGAATTATACAAGTGTATCTTTCGGTCGTCGGGTACGCACTTGCTGTCGTATCCTTCCTAGCGTTTATCGATTTTTACAATGAACGTAACGTTTTGTTTACTTGTTATTTGCTTGTAATATTGTGTATATCATGTTCGTTATGTGCATAATTCGACGATAGTGTTGTGAAGTGTGATCGATTCAAGTATGTGCGAGAGTTCGCGCGAGACTTTGTGTTTTGGATGACAGAAAAATGGAATTTGAGAACGATTTCAGCTTGAAAGAATGGGCGAAGGACAAACCTTTGTCCATTCTGCAGTTGGATCCAGCCGACCGTGCAGTACTAAGGATAGCAGGTTGGTGTCCTCCCCCTGGTTAAGCTTCAGGGGTGATTCACTTAATTAATTAATACTTTTTAATTGTTTTCACGCGTATAATCGGGTCACGTTATCGTCCACAGCGATAATGACGACAACTAAGATTAATATTTGCAGTATGAACTCGATTAAATGTGTTACATCTTATTTCACTATGTAGGTACCTACCTATCTGTTTACTTTCGCGTGTACATTTCAGAGAACCTCGCCTAGCATTTAGTTTTTGTTTTTTCGCGTGATCACGGCACGGCTCCGAACGGCCTCGCATACCTACTTAGGTTTTCACTTTCGTCTGATTGTAGTTCATTTTTCATTAAACAAACAAATGACAAACAACGTTATCGCATGCTGTTTTTACTTAACGATAAATATATAACTATCCACGTTGGAGAATCCCCGTTCGTGTGACTTTCCCATGGCAGAGAGTAGGTAGGTAATAAAGTTATGGTATTATTTTTATAATGCCAACGGCGCTGCCAACTGCAGATATTCCCATGGATGTCCGTGATTTGCTTTTCATTTGTCATTGTCATATTAGATTGTTAGGTATCTATTTACTTTAAGTATTAGGTATATAGAGATACTTTTGGATTGTGATTATCTATGCACTTGTTAGTAGTTATCTTTTTTATCATTTATTTACGTAAGTCGTCCATACATCTATGTGTCACACCCGGAAATAGGAAAGGGGACACTAACCGATAGGTACAGTACAGTCTAGCGCGGGATGTTAGGCAGGTACCTATGCTGATTCTTCGCGCAAGCCTAGTTTACACACTAGGCACCTATTACCATCATCATAAGCAGGTCATTTCTCTTGACATTGCTCATCCTTTACATCTTAATTTCTTGGTTTTAAATAAGTAGCTAGGTAGGTACCTACCTAGCTAACGTAAAAAAACTTTTTAACAAAAGAGCCATCCGCCTTCAAACTCTAAAAAGTAAAAAATAACTTTAAATTCGCAAGTCGGCGACTTTGGTTTTGTTTGTTGTTTTGTATTGCCACCGACTTGCGAATTTAAAGTTATTTTTTATGTTTTGAAAGCGGTTGTTTGTTTTGTTAAAAGGTTTTTCTTTACGCTTTTGAGTGCCTGCTTCCTATCATACCTACAAATTAATTACGAAACAGTGACATCTTAAAAATCAGTCATCCCTTAATTTTTCATAATTAGGGGTAGAACATTTTCATGAGATTTATATGGGACCAACTTTCAGGTACCTACCCACTAACAATTTAAATAAAAAAAAGAATCATCGAAATCGCACTACCTACACTGAAAAAAGTTATGCGTGGAAAAAATATATACCTACCGGTCTCCTTCTTTTTTTTGAAAGTGGTTGAAAAGGATTTCCGTCGTCTGTTTAAAACGTACCTACTACCTACAAACTATTATTTGATAAGAATAGGTTGTAGGTAAAAAAGGACTACATTTTATGACATCCACATGACAGCTGCTGAATAAATTTAACTAAACTGCTTGAGGTTCCGAATGTTATGAATGCGCTGACACGTCAGGTTAGGTACTTTATGACCCAATTAACGGCCAGTCTTATCCTTATTTCGATTACATAGCACAAGCATAGCACCTATCCTCATTAGGAAATCGACCTATTAATGCGAACTATTAAGGACCGCTATATTTACTCTCAGAACACGTATCCGGCGGGTACCTGTCAGCTCGTTCTTAGTTTAATACCAGCACAAAATTAATTGCATACGCGTTAGCAATATGAACGGGCGAACGCACTTAGCCGTTACCTAATAGCGTTGCATGTACTGGCAGGTGTTTGTTCGCCATCGAAGAATAATAACTAAACCCTTAAGTTCCCTTTTCCGCATACCTGATCGTGTTGTTTCATTGCACTCATTACAATTTCATCTTTCTTTCCCTTTCTGACGATCGCCTGACTATTGTTACCGGACGCATTGCGCGGAGTGTTCTATATTTAAATTCTCGAAAACTTACTGTAAAGGTCATAGACAAAGAAGTTTTAGCTTGTTTTTTGCGACAGTATAGGACCTACTTAACTTTTTTTTACATGGCATCGCTTTGTTACAATTTTCTTTCATCCGCTTATCAGCCATTCTTGAATAAATTTGCAAATATTGAACAAGAGAACCAACAAATCTTTAACCAAACAATTTTATACAACGCGCTATTATACCTCCAAAGTTATGTTTTGCACACCTACCTAAATAAAGTAGGTACCTACCTAAGGCAAAAAACCAAATTAAAGTAAATCACGCTTCACACTTTTACTGATAACGTTAACAGCCTGCAGTTTCTTTTAACACAAAGTTATCTTAACGAACTGTTACTTGTTAGATAGCCCAACTTTATTACTTCTTTGTCTTTAGTTTAAAAACAAAGAAAAAGTCCAAAATAAGGCTAAAACTGTTACCGTCTTTTGTTTCTAAGACAAGATATCGAATTTAAAAATAGCAGTATTAATAGTAGGGGAGCCAACGGTGCTGTATGGTGATTTGCTGGATCATCGTACCTCCTCGTACTCTATTGGATTTTGTTGACGGCTTAACCGGCCTCTCATGTGGAGCCTTAAGGCCCCCCATCCCATTGGCGTTTTACGAGCGTTGCGTGCAGTCGCGGCGTTAATGTGGCGTTTTTTGGCAACAGGTACAATCACGCCGTCCTGCTGTCCTCCGCCCGCGACGTTAACGTTGCATTTAATGGATGCGCAGCGTTAACGCTTGACACTAGCAACTCGCGAAGTCAACGTCGCGTCTGCGCAACGTTGTCGCTGCACTGACGTTGGAGGAACGCTAACGCTCGTAAAACGGCAAACAAACTTATACTAAGCGACTACACGCTAAGGGCACCCCCTGTGGGGTACGGGCCTCGGCTTAGGGCATCTCTGAGGGAGGGCAGCAAAGGGACAGTTTGGATCGGATCTTGATTATTTAAGGAATTTAAAGCTACAGGCTCAGCAGGGCAGGCTGACACGAGCAAGGGTCAGGGAGGGTTGTGGCGGTCACCTGCACAGTCGTCAGTTATTAGTTTGAGCTTGAGGTGATAATTATTATGGCAGAATATATGAGACAATCGTATGTTCTTCCTGTTGCTATGAGTGTGTCGGTTATGAGGCGATAAACCTGTTCTCATTACTGTATCCTGCTTTTGAATTTAGGCAGTCACCGCTGATAACAGTTTCAGATACGTCTTTTCATTAATTAGTAGTAGGTAATCCTTCGACTTGTTATTACTGATGGATTATAGTCGGGGTTAATCGATCATCGTCGACCGATACCATTGACCGGCAATCGATCGATTGGTTAGTCGAACGGTATCTGTCGATCAGCCAAAGCTACCACACCAATCGATCAACGTCGACCGATGTCGATCGATGGTATCGATCGACGATCGAACGATTGGTGTAGTAACACCCTACACCGGTAACTTCCAAACTCCAGGCTACTTCTGAGAAATTCCTAATGGAAAAACTCAATAACACTTTGCCCAACCTGGGGTCGGACTCATGATGACCCTACGCCCAGCAGTCGCACTTACAACTACGAGACCAAAGAGGCAGTCAAAAATAAACAATACACCTATTAACGCTATTGCGTTGAAACATACCATTTATTTTTGTTGCATGACTTCGTTCTTATTTTCATGTCTTGTCAAATCAAAAACAATCGATTTTTAATCAAAGAGACTGGTGTTTGAAATTTAAACCTTTTTTTTACAAAGCAAGCAATCCGTATCTGGCTTTCACCATTGTCGATCGTCCATTCGAAAGGTGACAATGGATTCTATCAAGGTCCAATAAGAATAGCTCGATATTTGCTCATCTGATAGGTACTGAAGATCTCATTTGCATTGGTTTATTTTTAGTTTCTAATAAGCATTTCTTTTATTGTGATACACTTAATTATAAAGAGAGTTATTCTACATTGAGTACCCTACTCAATTATTTTTTTTGCAATTTATAATTGTACGTCCATTTAGCATTAGACAATAAGCGACAAAATAATGATTTTTATTAGGTTATATTGTACAGAGAGCAGCACATCTAGCTACCCAAATCTGTCAAATTTCTTCTAGTGGCAATTTAAAAATATTATACATAATTAAACATACCTTTGTATTTTTCGTGAAATAACAAAAAATATTAGTTTTATGCTAACATTGAATTTCAACAGCGTATAACCATAATAATTATAACGATATTTTTCTAATGTTAAAATGAATGGTGGCTTTGTTGTGTTGTTGTTTTGTGTTGCCACCGACTTCCGAAACTAAAGTAATGTGTGTTCTGTGCTAAAGTTATTTATCACTTTTTAGTTTTTGAAGTTTACCTTTTCTTTTATTTATCTTTTTTTTTCGCTTTTTAGTATTGCCTTAACATCCAAATCCATTAAGAAACGGCGACATACTTAAAACAGAGATTGTAAGTCCTCCAAAGATTGAAGAAACTCAAACGTCATTTATGTATTTTTTTTAATTTTGTTGTTTTTGTCAAAAAGTGCTAAATCAATTTTGATAAAATTTATATGGGACCATTCCGGAATAAACCCCTTTCGAACAAAAAAAAAAAGAATTTTTAAAATCCGTAAATTTGGGGGAATTAAGTTGTGCAATTCAAAAGCACACTTTACGAAATGCACCCGAAAAAAGACCGATAGGCTGGCAATTTTACACCGCCATCTTCCAAACTTCGGGCTGCTACTGAGAAAAATTCAATAACACAGCAGTCAACGAGACCCACCAGGCAGTCGTCTCCAGGTTTCACTACTTATTTGCCAAAGTATTAAACTTCTTTTGTATGCACCGCGTTGTCGGTAAAGTCTTCCATTTAATAACAAAAGAGAGCGTTTCTCATAGCAAACTGTGTTAAAAATATTACTTTCAGAACTACAAAACGAGACTTTCATCCGATATTACTTAAGCGTATTACAGTAGCTTTTTATTACGGGCATTACTCATGATTTCATGAAACTCGTTGGTTGTTTTTTTTCTGTGTGCAACACAGCACAGTTGCCACGCTATTATTTTTGATACGGTCCACGCCGAAATACTTTCAATTTCTTCGCTACTGTTTCTATATTCTCTTAGTTTAATTTCATTTGTAAGTCAAGTTTCATCTGAAAGTTTGGCCTTATCGTGACCAGATTAGATTCGCCAAATCGATTCGGTCCTATTTATTAAATCGATACTAAAAACCAAAACCAAGACCAAAGGACCAAAGCCAAAGACCAAGACCAAGAAGACCAATTTATGTACAGTCGAACAAGCGATTTGGTTTACAGGCAAAAATATTCACATTTCTACTACACACACAATATTTAATTTAATTTATTTTTTTTATCTCCAGTGCGTAGGTATCCCTGGTAACTACATAGATGCTCAATATATAGCAAATAAATTAAATATTGTTATTGTAGTAGAAAGATGAATATTTTTGCCTGTAAACCAAATAGCTTGTTCGACTGTTATGTACACGTCGTGTGAAAATAAATGCCTCGAGTTTGAGTTATTATATACCTACATTACATTTAACAAATTCACGGCGTTTAAACTGTTGTTTCGCCTTTAAATGCCAGAACTTTATCAGTTCCATTAGAATTATATCTGTAGGTAATAGATATCCAATGCCATTGAAGTTACTTGATTAAAGCGTCAACGATTACGGGGCTTATAAGATAAATGGCTTATTAGAGTTAAGTGTTTACTTATCTCCCCCTTATAAGGGCGCAGGCACGATGAAGAATCCCTCGCGTAAATAGTAGTAAATATTTTCACGGAGGGAATATGAAAAATCAATTATACTACGATGCAATTTGCGATTTCATTTTTACTACGGATGCTAATTAAAAATCGAATTTAAAGAATTCGAGCTACGTTATATTCAGCCGAGAGCTACAAAAGGTTGTTCCTCTTCGAAGCTGTCGACTGAAAAAAAAATTTGTAGTTTATCTCTGGATTGCAGTACAAAATAGACATGTGTGTGCACTCGGCTTTTAAAACATGGTGATGTTTTTAATTCGTGGTGATTTCGTGGTGCTGTTCTTAGACTTTTTTAGGTATTTATTTCCTAGGTTTATTCTTTATTAAGTAATAAAACGAAATACTTACTATACCTACTTAATTACTATCTTATCATATGTGGTGCAATTTGTTAATTATGTATGTAATTGTGGTGTAATTTTTTTGAGAATACAGTGGAATGTTTATTTTCCAGAAACATGGTACTGTGTTGAACGGGGGCGTAAATACAAAAAGCCATCGATATATATGTAAAGATATATTTCTATGCAAAAACGAATACTTTGGAGTGAAATTAAACATTTAATTTAGTATTTTACATAATCCACACAATTATTATAATGACAATCTATCTGTCCGTGCCCGCGCACCGTCATCAATCTTCTTTTAAAAAATACGAACATTAACATATTAATTCAAATTATCGTCAGACAGTAGCAGTAATACCTTCCTTACAGTAGCTATGTTTACAAAACTGTTTATAATATTGTATAGTGCTACTGACATGTCCTACCATTTTAACAGTAGGTATGTAAAATCAATTTACAATTGAGCGCTTTATTCTGTCCGGAAAAGGACCAATAATGTACCTAATTACCGGTAAGTTAACACCGATCGTGCAAGTAATCAAATTACTTCGTAATTCCGCTCTTATTATATGCTATCTATCGAGTTCATCAGAAAATTAAATAATACCACGACAATACGACAATTAATTCCTGTCGCATCGAACGTGAGAAAGTCGTTTAATTTAAATAATAGCGCCCATGCAGGTTTCAGACCGGTCGTACAACTGTCGTAATTTAGGAAACTAATTAATAAAACTGGTTGTTTTGCACTACATAATGGATTTTCAAATGAACTGAAATTAAGTAAATATTACTTAAATGGATGTTTGTTGAGATACACCTAACTAGGTTTAGTACGCGTTTGACAGCTCAAAAGACCAATATGTTTTGTCGTTGTAATGATTAATAAACAGAGTTTATTGCTGATTTTTTGATAACGTTAAACTACTTAACAGATAGTTGCGTGATATCAAAAATTAGATCTACCTAATGTTGCGATTAGTTAAAGGCTCAAAGGACAAGCCGAAAAGGACATGTAAAGGTGTTCAATTAGGTGGCTTATGAATGCGCTGGATTATAGCTGGTTTAATTTAGAAGTACTGAACTGCTGTCTTTGGGCGGGTTGTTTCAAACAGTCGGTTAACATTACATACGGACGGTTAAAAAGTTACTATTATGTGCGATGTTTAACGTACGTTAAATGTAACGGGTTGTTTCATGACATAAAAATCCGTCAGTTAAAGTTATTCAAAAAGAGATTCCATAATATTTTGATGTTTGAAGTAGCTGTTTGACAACACAAAATTACGATGACTGGTCGGTTATGGTAATAGTGACTTTTTGACGTATGATTTTGTGAAACAACCCATTTTTTTGATTTGACGATAGTTAGCGCCATTTTTGACTATTACCGGTCAGTAATGGTTAGTTGAAGCAACCCACCCTTAATTGTTCAAAATGGTTTGCCTGAAAACCATGCAGAAATTATCATGTCAACCTTTAGACGCCCACTGCTGGGAATAGGTCTCCCCCATGGGGGGTTTCAGCCGTAATCGCCATGCTTGACCAATGCATGTTGGCGATCACAGTAGGTGTCATGGTACTCAGAAGGACGCTGCTGCCCATCCTCTGGTCAATATCCCTCTGTCGCCTTCTACGACACCCACGCGTAGAAATGGGGTGGTGCTATTCGTGGCCGGCACCACACGGCGTATCCTAATCCTAACTAATATTATAAATGCGAAAGTAACTCTGTCTGTCTGTCTTTTCTTCACGCCTAAACTACTGAACCGATTTGTGTGAAATTTGGTACAGGGTAAGTGTGAACCCCAACAAAGGACATAGGCTACTTTTTATTCGACTTCGACTTCGTCTGCGTCCGCGATAACCGACATATACGCGAACGAAGTCGCGGGCAAAAGCTAGTAGTTCATATTCTGTACAAATTTTGATGACTGGTTCCCCAATACAGTACAGACTAAAATAGCTTCTTGTCTTACACTGAATACTTTTATTCAGATGATTAAATATTTTTTTTTACCTTTCAAACTTTGTACCTGATATCTCTATTCTCTATGACCAGAATTGAGGACAAAAAAACGTTTGATCTAAGATTGTGTAATGCTTAATTTTATTGTATGATGTCAATATTTATCTATCAATTATTATCCGATGTTAGCTTTTGAATATTCAAATTGGCCCAGCAATTAGGAAGTTTTTGGAGCGTGTTCATTGGCTAAGGTCATCTTTGAGCAAATTGCAAATTAGGCACCTACCTAATTAGCATTTCTTTTATTTGCAAACCGGTAAAGTAGTACAATTCTCTAACCTTAGATCATACTTGTAGTTAAGGTAAGGATAAGGTAAGCTTTATCCTACCATTGAATAATAATAATATCTGGGGACATTTCACACATGGCCTCTGACCCCAAACTAGGGAGACCCTGTACTATGGGTGTCAGACAGCTGATATAGATACACAAATACTTTTTTTTTTAAACATACATATATAGATAAGCAACACCCAGACACAAGGCAAACATAAGTGCTCATCACATAAATATTCACCCTGGGCGGGAATCGAACTCGCAACACGCTGCGCAGCAGTCGATCGCTCAGCCACTGCGCCCACCATGTTGTCAAACCGCCGCCGTGCCGTGTCGTGTCGTGTCGTTGTGTCGTGAATAGCCAGCCAAAAAATAATATAGCCTAAAAGTCTTATGGATAAACATAGCTTCTTATTAGCGAAATAATTTACAGAATCGGACCAGTAGTACCGCGTTCAAACAAAAAAAAAAAACAAACAATTCAAAATATAGAAGTACCTATATATTAAATACATCGTTATTTGCACACATGGTGAACGCTCTTCAAACAAATTCCAAAAACAGAACCAACTGAATTTATATCTTTAAAAAACTCTTCCAAAAGTTCTATGATCGAAAGACCGCGTAGAACACATACGATGCAGTCCGAAAAGACACCAAACCCGAATTAGGTCAACTTATTTACATTACACTGTAACTAAACTATTGCATGCAATGCAGTACAGTGCAGGGCAAATTAATCAACCCGCTTCCGATTTCGACCATGACAGTGCAAAATTAAATAGCATGCTTCAGAAGGCCGTCTAAAATGATAAAAAATAATTAATTGATATTGTAGGTTATTTTTAATTAGATACTTGCGATCTGCCTCTTCCTCGACTTTGCACGGATGCAACTTTCTAAACCTCACTTTATTTTTAAACCATCTAAATTTCCGGTGGATTTTCTAAATACAATCTTTGTCCTGACAATTGTGAACACTATAAAGAAACCAGCCAAATCGGTCAAGCCGTTTTCAAGTGATGATCTTTCATATACCACAATTGAATATAGATAGAAATAGTTAGTTAATTTAAAAGTCATAATTTTTTAACGTTTATTCAGCATTTAGTCAATATTTTTTAAAGTCATTTGTTGTGTTATATTATATAAAATATATTTTTTATTTATTTAATTTAATCGTGTATTTAATTTAATTTATTCTTTTATTAAACATAATATACTCTATAATGGGTAAGCAGGTAGTTGCCTATAATTGAGTTTGCATTAAATGTACTTAAAATAATGTAACCAGTTATTCTTTGTAAAATATATTTTATTGTTTAATGTATCTCGTTAGTAATCCTTAATCAATAAAAAAGAATATTGAGTTAAGAAGCCCATTACTTACTTAAGTAATTAATCAAAGTACCTAATTGTATGTCATGTAACAAGTGGTTGTAAGTGATCAGTACCGATAAACGTTAGCAATTGATCTGATCTTCAAACATCATAAACCAACGAGGCAGCAGCCATTATTGCTTACTCCATAGTTAAGTAATAAAGCGTCAATCGCTTAAGAACTTGCTCTTGATGCCACTATCTGATATAATTCGAACGCTTTAAAGCTACTTAAAGCACTTGGTGGGTAATGTTCATGTTTATTTTAATCGCTATCCATCGTTCAAGTGGTCGGACGTAAAATCTGCTCATCCAAAAACTGCCTAGTCATTGCCAATCTTTAGGCATGGTTCACACCAAACGTATTGTAAGCCGCTGACTGACTGCTGATTCTGACGGCTGACTGTCAGCGAGCGTTAAGTTTGGTATGGACAATGCCATAAAGAATACGGTATTACTATAAAAGCGTCATCATCATCTGCCTAGCCTTTTTCCATCTATGTTGGGGTCGGCTTCCTGTCTTGATGCAGCTGAATACCAAAGTTTTGCGTGACGCGACTGCTTATTTGACCCTCACAACCCATGCAGTAACTGAGTAACACCATATCCCTCGGTAAGACCGGTTTGGTCTGGTGGTTTGTTGGACTTTTTGGCTTCTGACTTCCCATAACAGCTGTCAAAGATCTACTAATGACAGCCGGGACCAACGGCTTTACGTGCTTTCCTAGGTACGGAGGGGTCTCGGTACGAAATGGATGGTCACCCACAGGCCGACTGCGGCAAGCGTAGCTTAACCATCTCTGATCGACCCTTACGGTTTTTACTTAGCTACGAGCCTCTCAAGTCATCATCATCATCATTTCAGCCGAAAGACCCCAAGTGTCGCCGACTCGCATCGAGCGGATCCCCGCAACCTTTACCAGGTCATCGGTCCACCTAGTGGGAGGCCTTTCAACGCAGCGTCTTCCGGTTCGCGGTCGCCACTCCAGAACTTTTCGGCCCCATCGGCCATCCGTTCTGCGAGCAATGTGCCCTGCCCACTGCCACTTAAGTTTGGCAATTCTTCGGGCTACGTCGGTAACCTTGGTTCTCTTGCGAATGTCTTCATTTCTGATTTTATCACGTAAGAAAACTCCGAGCATAGCCCTCTCCATCCTGTCCTCTCCTCTCCTCTCAAGTACAGCTACTATAAAAGCGTAACCAACTAATTAATTTTATCTATAAGTGGCTGGATATCGCCGATCAATCATTACGGGCGCCATCCAAGGAGTTCATCTGAGGTCAATTATAAATAATTAAATAGGTTATAATATATTATGGACTCTTTTGATGTAATGCGTGGGTTATCTGTTTTGTTTGATGATTGAAGGATATTATGGGATTGTATTATCATCTGTTTATGTTTTCGTGTTAGTCGTAAATGGCCGAGGGTCTTTTTATGACTTGTAAACGGCTTGGTGGATTGTTATGCAGTTTGAAAGTAGAATCTTTGATATTTCAAAGATGTAACCAAATAAAGCCAGGCTTTTAGGCTTGTATTAGATTATCAGGCTTTATTGTAAGGCCAAACGAACGTAATTTTGTGAACTGTGAGTCGCATAATTTACGCTGCCTTTTTATATAAAACTCCTGTTTGTGCCACACGGCGACGCAAAATGAGTAGTCAGTTTCAGTTGTTTGTAAATTAAGCGACTTAAAAATGTATCCAACCAAATTGCGTTCACATGGTCTCTAAATCAGGAACCAATAAATTAACAAACTCAAACTCAAACTCAAAATCATTTATTTCAAATAAACCATTTACAGGTACTTTTGAATTGTCAGAGTCAGTCAGTCAGAAAGTTGAAGCTAGTTGCTCGTTCCAAACAGTAGGTTTCTATGGAGAAGAACGAGCAAGAAACTCCATGAACAACACTCTTTAAAAATCAATAATATGTTACAAATTTCGGTTACATCATTCATATTGAATCTAGGGTACAATGTGAGAACAATGTAACAAGTCGTGTACGTTAAAAGAGGTTTAGATAAAAATATAATCATAATAAACAATTCAAAATAAAATTAGAATAACCGAGGCAGCTAAAAGATGACCAGTCCCAATTAACGGCGCCCGTTCACGAACATGACGCACGGATCGGCATCATTTGACTCAACCATTTTGAAGGGAACCGAATGATCCAACACGCGCGCCACCGTCAGCAAGACATTCCAGTGAGCATGACATGCTCCCAACCACCAGGGCACATTCAAGTCAATAAAAGACATACCTCGTAAATGGTAGCTTTAAATAACATAGTGCTCACATGTATGTGCTTTGAAAAATTATATAATACTAACACATTGAGTTTATACAATGCAAAGATAATGTAGATCTATATCTTCAGCAGCTCCAAAAATAATTAAAAATGCTAATCAATAAATCTATGAACCCTTATGGCTGTGGAGCTAGACCAGCATCCAGCCAAGCATTTTAATCAGTGATGTACTCACCCAATGAATAATATGCTCGACTGCATAGTGTGCGTTTTATATAAGGCTTAAATTTTGCCTCATGTCTCATCAACAAAATATGATGCGAGCTGTCGACACGAAAGATGATAGCTTTTGGTAGGATACCTAACGTAACATTATCATTAAGTATTCAATTCAAGTGTTTTTAAAACAAAGCACATAAAACACACCACTTATTTGTCTTCAGTTCCAGTTCACAAGCTGAACAAATACATGACATCTTTCATTACAAACATAGCGTCGAACTCCAACTGGTAAATAAAAAAATCAACACATTTTGTTCCTAATAGCATTTCGCAGATTTACCAAGGAGGTTGTTGATTGCTTAATCGGCCTTTCCTCTGGTGCCTTAAAAGTTAATTTAAGGCCTCCAGGCAGCGGCTACGCTAAAGGCACCCTCTGTGGGGTAAGGACCGAGGGGAGAGCAGCAAAGGGGCAGGCTGGATCGGATCTTAACACTTTTTGGACTACATACATTCACATAATATATCATCGCTCATAACCTACCGTAATGTGTACGGCACTTCAGCCTCTCAATAAAATGAAGCTGTCCGTAAAACAAAGGTGACATGTCTCGAATTCACTTAAGTTTAACAACCAGAATAAAGAGGATGCTTCTAATGGCCCTAATTTCGGAGGACAATGAACTCTTAAACATTCCGACCGACCTATGCAGATGGAATACACTTACTTTAGAATTGTCCAATTTGCGTGAAACATAAGTTCGTACTTTCCTCTAACAGTTTTTGGACATTGTGTTTATGTAGGGCGTATGTTATACTGTAACTGTTTTCTTATCTCAATGATTTTATTATTTCAATAAGGTAGTACTTTCTTACAATTTCGAGAATTGAAGCTGGTTTTCTTACCTCGAAGGTAAGAAAATCAGCTGCATTTCTCGAAATCGTTGCCGACAAGATGATGTAAATCTGGTGGATCTATTATGTCGATCTTAAAGTCAAAGTAAAATTTGGTACTCTTCATCGGGAGCTATATTTATTAAACTTCTTGCATTAAAAAGTACTAAGGCAGATTTCATACCTTAGGCGTCCAGTCAACTAAAGGTGGTGAAGATCTCTTCTTTTCACCTTTCTGAGGTAGGTAGTGAATATACCTGAATTATAGCTAATACCATCGCAAAACTGAGGGCTGTCAAAGTAGAGAACGGGGCTAGGTTGGGCGCAGCCGTTAAGTATCGCTACATTCGTCTAGTAATAGTAAAATTAATAATTAGTATTGTTCCAACTGAAGCACATGAGTACGATGAAGTAAATTGTTTGCTATACTTAGTAGGAATGACGCAAAACCACTTGCAATTAGGTACTTCAGAAATTGAGTCGACATACCGTATTGGAGCTTTTGAAAAAAACAGAACAAGTCATCGAGCCAAACACACTAGAAAGTTCTATTTATTGATTAAACTAAGTTTAATACGTTCTTCCAAATAAGGTAGTGTGTAATTTTAGTAGCTTCAATAAATAAAGTACGCCTTTGAAAGGGTTTTATACCTTTCGATGGGATCGATCCCGTTTTTGTAATTTCGGGACTATTTACGTTGATATTTTAGATTAGAGGTATGGAGACAGAGTGGACAGCTTCTGATCCGCTATTGAAAAGGGAAGATCCTCAGACCAGCCCGTCTGGTGGTGTCTGGTAGGCTGCTGCCTTACGGTTGTTGTCGGGATTTTGAAATATGCTAATGTTGCGAAGAACTTTGGTAATCACGGTGACACGCCAGTTGTATTTCACATGCCACTACACTTTTGACTCATTCTATAGGACAGTAAGTACCGAAATGTCTGGAGAATGTTTTAGAAACTCGGGTTTCCTTACGATATTAGTGATGTCCAAAATAAGCTTGGAAAGTACATACATGAATTGGTAAATTCACATTGGCACTTGCCCGCCTTGACCCCTGGGCATCATATATTTTCATTAAGCATTATTTAACCAATAATCCTTTGTTCCCAGACAAACTGCATGCAATCCCGAAGACCTTACAAGAAAACAAACATCAATCCCTACAAAATCCTACATTTCCTTACAAAGTTTACCTTATTCATCATAGTGGACTGTAGAGTGTTAAATAAATATGTAAACTCAGCTGCCATTGTTCAGGTGTTTTGCACTTAGCTTACTGACTCATACGCTGAGAATTTCCTGCAAACTCATTTGGAAAGACGTCTTGGTTTTGAACCTGAAATGTGGCAGTAGGGTTGACAGGTTTAAATTATTTCGTATAATTAGACTTATAAGTAGATCATCATACTGCTGCTCTTATCCCAATTCTATTCGGATTTTTGTAGGATGTCATTTTCTCCCATATTTTATCTATCAGTCTTACTGCGTTCACATCCTTCCTAGCTAAGTCATTCTTCAATCTTCTTTGTTTAAACGTAGAAAGTAGATAACACGTAACATCATGCTTGTATTCCCTATAGATTTGAGCAGTGATGTATCTATTACATATATGAGCAGAAACTAGGTCGAAAGACTCCTATGCAATACCGTACATGACGCGAAATGAACTTCGTCGAAGCTTTGTAGCAAGCTTTTAGTGAGCTTTTTCGACTTTCCAGATTTAGGTCAACTGACAAAATTATGAAGAACTTACCAAAAGTTATAAGCATTACTGCTAAAACCAGTTCAGAACTGCTCATGCCTAATAATACGCCAAAACATCAACCCTATTCTGTGAACAAAGGCGCCTGGAGGTTCGAACAGTTTAGTACTTGTTATTTGATTTGAAAGGAGAAATGGGGGTCGCAGACACGTCTTACTCCTTGACTAGAGGTCGGCTGAACCTGGTTGTTAAAGAGACATTAATCTTGCAGTGTCTCACTAATGGAGATCGATACTACCTCCCATGCAGGTATTGGGACTTAATTAACTTAAAACCAGGCCATTTCGACTTCTTATAAAACTTGTTGGTGTTTTGGCAAATTTTTGCCAAAACACCAACAAGTTCATTTTCGTACCCAATCGGTGTCATATAATTCCTTTGGTGCCTTATTATTTTTTTCATCAAGAGGCAGCAGGCAGCGTCTCGTGATAACAAACTTTGATCACCAAAACTTCTTTTATTGAAGACTTGCTTATGCCTGCGAAATCGTCCGCGTGAATGTCGCTTATCGCAGATGTAGGCACGGATTAAAAATAGCCTTTGTTCTTCTCTATGGTCAAAAAACTCTAGGGTCGACGCCAAAAAATCAATTCAGCAATTTCGTCATGAAAACGTAACATACCGATAGACGAGAATTACTTTCGCATTTTTAATAATAGTATGAATGAATATTTAGAAGTCCATGTTCAGGTTTTCAGCACTAGTTGTTCAATGGATGGTCTGATGATATACGCATCTTTATTTGACGCATTACAAAACGTTCGAACCATAAAACATAGTTTAGACACCACATGAGCTGTCGTGACGAATACAGTATACACCATACACATACACAATTTAGCAATTCATATGAATGTATGGTAGTTGGAAATTCAAATACATACAATATCTACATGTCTGGCTGTTTACATAACGATCGAGACGGTTGTTTCAGATACAATAAATATGAAAATGTTTTGACAATACTTGCTGCTAAGTGATTTAGTTCCCAGACACGCTAGTTCAGAAGTGTATGCAAAAACAGTGCCAGGCACTTACAGTTTTTAAAGTTTGTTTTATTACGGCCGCCATTATTATGTGTTTTCAGTCTGTATTGTCCCACGGAAGGGCAAAGGCCTCCCTTTCTCCTTTCCAAGCCTCTCTATCTAGCTAGTGTGGATCTATTGCAACATGCAGCAGGCATGGTTTCTGTCACAGCTCCGGCGCTGCGGGGCTCCGGCGGTCCCACGCTAGCTTATCGTCGTCGATGGTTTTCACGCTCACCACCGCAGCCTCGGCTTGTTGGCCGGCTTCGCCGGCCAGCCGGACCTATTCCTCCAACCGTCAAGCTCATCCTGCCATCTTTGCCTATGCTAGACGTTTTCCGAGACCCACATTGTGGTTGTCTTAGCCCGTGATCTGTCCGACGTTGAAAGACTACCCATATCGACTGTCAAAGGTCTAAGAATAACAGCTGGCTCCAATGGCTTTACGTGCTTTCCGCGGAGAGTGTGGGTCTCTCTCTGGTATCAAATGGATGGTTACCCATCCAAGTGTAGCTTAACACACATACATACTATTATGTTATAACATATTATTATTTTGCTGCCGTGGCCTAACCCGGTTTCATGTTGGAACTTACTTATATTGTAACAACTAGACGTACAGACGCCAGCACATCAAGCCATACCCAACCGTATTTTTTTCTTAATTGAATATGAATGTTATGATTTTGTAATAAACTTGAAAATCTATCAAAGAAATTTGGCAGATTGTTGTAGTTTGATGTGCCGGCCTCTGCACACATGAAATGGCATGAACGCAATAAAAAGTTTTGAATTTGAACAATAGCCGATCATCCGTACGGCTTTTACTTAGCCACAGACCCAAGAAGCTTATAGATAAAAGTGGGGGCAACACTCTAAACACCTAAGTGAAAACAACTGTGGGCAGACGCTCTCTTTCTGAATGCACACATAAGATAAAGAAAACACATATCACTGTTTCGTTCTTATGTATGAATTCAGAAAGAGAACGTCTGCCCACAGTTGGTTTCACTTAGGTATTTAGAGTGTTGCCTCCACTTTTATCTATAAGCTTCTTGCAAACAAACCCGACGAAATATGCGATGGCTACATACCACAATTCCCCAGGGGGGATTGGAAACCACACTTAACCCTCGCACTCGCACGTCTACAAAGTTTCCCTTTACTTAATCCTAGACGGCGCAGTGATAACAGAGGTATTTTTAGTCCCCAATCAATAAAAAGCAAGCTAGTTTGGCCCAGTCGCAACCCAGACTATCTGATGTTAAAATCAATAGAACGACGCAATGGAAATAACTTTTAAGGCTTCATTTTGAGCTTAAAATTCTGTAATCGTATATGTGAGTCTAATGTTTTTAGTGTAAAGTTACAGTTACTGTGTCGTAAATTTAATTATACTTCATTAGTTATATAGCATTAGACAAAAATCGACCAAATAATGACAATTAGGTATTATAGCTTATATACAAATAATAACAAAACAATTGTGCGGTCGGGGAACCCACGACGACGGGGGAACGTACGTGTATGTACTGCGCGCTTACTTATGTCCTGTGCTCATTTGTTTATAAAGGCTCGATACACGCACACATAAACGCAACGTCGAAATTGTGGACGCAAGCGCCGGCAGTTTTAAATCGGCGAGTCCAACGTCAGCCGATGCGTCACCGAACGCTAGCTGTGCGAACGAAGCAACTCGCACCGTTGCCGTCCCTGCCTTGAAGGAGGTAGCGCCACGCGTAGGTAAGTCGACCCCCAAACGTGCCTACTCAGCAATTGTCGCAACCAGCGAACCCGCTGCGTCACAGATAAAGCGACGAAGTTAAATAGGGGCTAAGCAGAGCCATAACGAAAGTGCACGTATGGGTCTGCAAGAACATGGACCTGAAAAGGTCACGAACGATGAAGAAGGTTTCATCAAGGTCGAGAAGAAGAAGAGGATGAAGAAACCAACTTGTCCGAACAAGTGTGGAACCGCACCGACCGGACCGAACCACCTGCTGCGTCCTGCTGTTCCAGTGACGCTGCTGTATGTGTCTCGACTGCACTACTCTACAAAGGTTGAGGAGGTTGTAGAGTACATCCGTATTAAGTCGAATTTTGCTCTGAGGGTCGAGCGGTTGGCCTCTGCCTCAATGTGAACTTCAACTCCTTTGTAGTGAGAGTACCAACTGAACATCTGTCGACCTTCACGAAGAAGGAATTTTGGCCCAAAGGTGTTATGTTCCGGCGCTTCCGAGGCCGGTTACCTGCTGACACCGCGCGACACACGACGCCAACATTACGTGTGAAATAGGATATATTAGGTCCTTACATATGAAATTGCCGATACTTAATACTGGCAACTTTGAAATCAAATATTTTGTGTTTGATTATTAATTCCAAATTCAAAATTATTTCAAAATAAAGACTAAAGAATATTGTTTTAAAATTCGTGTTTCATTTGTTTTATCGTCATTTGTTTGGGCTTGAAAATTGCTATTGCAACAACAATGGAGAAATTAAAAATTCGCGGTATTTACGAATATGAGTTCCACCGTGGCACCAGTGCAGCAGAAACGGCTCGAAGGATTAACGACGTGTACGGGCCAAGCACCGCTAACGAACGAACGGTGCGTTTTTGGTTTCAACGTTTCCGTTCTGGAAATTTTGATTTACAAAATGAGCCTCGTGGACGACCGAATACTCAAGTGAATAATGAAGAATTAAAGGCGATAGTTGAAACGGATCCATCTCAAACCACTTCTGAATTAGCAGCAGCCTTTGGAGTAAGTGACAAAACAATCATTATCCATTTGCGTCAAATTGGAAAAGTAAAAAAGCTCGAAAAGTGGGTACCGTACGAATTGACTGAAACACACCAACAAACACGCGTCGGTTGCTGCGCTTCCTTGCTCAATCGTCACAATAATCAGGGAATTTTAAATCGTATTGTCACTTGTGATGAGAAGTGGATCGTGTACGATAATCGCAAGCGATCATCACAATGGCCTAACCCTGGAAAACCGGCAAAACCTTGCCCCAAGCGAAAACTGACCAAAAAGAAGATTCTAGTTAGTGTTTGGTGGTCCTGTGCTGGTGTCATCCACTACAGCTTCATGAGATCAGGCCAAACGATTACTGCAGACATGTATTGTCAACAGTTGCAAACAATGATGGAAAAGCTCACCATTAAACAGCCGAGATTGGTCAATTGCTCTAGCCCATTGCTCCTTCAGGATAACGCTCGACCACATACTGCACATCAGACGGTCGCCAAGTTAGAGGAGCTGCGACTGGAAACTCTGCGTCACCCACCATACTCTCCAGATCTTGCCCCAAACGATTACCATTTATTCCGAAATTTGGACAACTTTTTACAAGGAAAAAAAATCAATTCTGATGAGGCAGTTTAAACAGCCTTCAAGCAGTTCATCGATTCTCGCTCCCAGGATTTTTTTACCAAAGGGATCAATGAGCTCCCGATAAAATGGCGAAAGTGTATCGATAACAATGGTGCATACTTCGATTGACTAAATATATAATTTCTTTTAAAAATGTTATTTTTAATTTTTTGATACCGAGCGGCAATTTCATATGTAAAGACCTAATATTTAATTATAGTTGATAAGGTTTTAATATGTATTAGTTTGTTATTGTTTAAGATTATTTTGTGTATTTTATCTATGGGCCACAGTTGCCTGATAATAAAGTTATTATTATTATTATTGTTACGTACGATTTCTACTAATTCGCACTACCCGTAAGCCGCGTTAAGGAACTTAGTTCCAATAAAATAAGGTTTAAACACTTAGTTAAACATTAAAAGCGGTCCCCATGCAAGAAATGTGTTATTTTGTGTGTAGTGTGAAATATTGTTTGGTATGGAGCTCGTCTTGTTGTGTTGTACCAGTCCAACTTGCACTTTTATTATAATATTGGAACGTAGTTCCTTATCGCGCGTTGCGAAAGGGGGCTAGACGGAAAAAACAAAAAACTTCCCTGACCAAAAAACCTTGACCATACATTTCCTCTTTGCCGCAGAATCGAAATTCGCACAATTTTTGGGTTTTTTTGTTAAAGAAAAGAAAAACGATCTTTTGAAATAAAATAAAACGTGAATTATAAACATTTTTAAGTTGCCTCTCTATTAATCCTCAAATTAATAGCACGTCAACTTTAGCAAAAGATACATGTTTTTAAATATTTTAGTATTTTTTTTACAGGGAGATTTAGGTGTATATACTTAGGGTACATTAAAAAAAATAAGAACGTGGAATGTGATGGTTGGATATTGAACATTAATAATATGCTTTCAGATGTAGTTTGTTTCTCATAGTTAATGAGTTAATAGCCCCTGAATAACGAAGAAGAACGCACTTTTGGTCGGGGTAGCGCCGTATGGATCCAACTCGTCCCGCCATCTCTTTCGTGGTCTACCGCGACCCCGTCTCGCCATTTTGTGTTACCAACTTTGGGATTTACATAGGCCATTCGGCATGCGGCAGAAATGTCCAGACCAGTCCCATTTAAACTGGGCAGGATTTTGAGCTACTTGCACTTGGCCAGTTAGTTTTACATACAGCTCGTATTCGACCATGCAGATTTCTCAAGATTAAAAACATTGAGAAGAAAGATCTGCGTTTTATCAGAAAGAAAGCAAAACAAGAGAATTGAAATAGTCTATTTGAAATTGTTGTTTTTACAACTACTAGTGTTTATCTCTTAATTTATTTTCATTAAATATAGGCAATAACTTCGCCATTAGTTTATAAACAGACGTGACTTACTTTAGAAAAATTTTTTTTTTCTTAAATCAACATATGTGGGTCGGTACATAAATGTTTGTTTTTATTGATTCCTAATAGGAATCAATATAAATAAAATACGTCCTCCGATCGTTCGACCGATCGGCCGTGATTCGTCCACTCTAGTTTAAGGCCTGTTTCACCAACTCTGAATAAACTCTATCAGATATATTTAAAAATAGAACAGTGAAATAACAGCTCTGTTATCATTGTGGTTTGAAAATATTTGCCGAATAATTTAATCATAATGTCGTAATGGCTCAGTGATTAAGGCGCCTCTCATGCACGAGGATCATCATCATCATCATGCCCGCCACACTATTCCCAAACCACTGCAACACCTGTAAGCAAGAATCAACAGTGGAGACCACCAGAAAAGCGCAAAGCAATGAAGCTCGACGAGTCCCAGAGAAAGATTCAACTGCCTTGGATCCTGCAACGAAATTAATCAGAAAAGAACAGCGTAGGAGTAAGAAAAACATATTTTCCACTTCCCTCCAAATCAAGCAGGAGACAGAACAGAACTAGGCCAATAGGCGCAAAGGAACGTTTACAACTGGAAGGAGCCAAGTGGCTAAGCACCACGGATTATAATTGACATAGTTAATGGGCCCTAAAAAGTGAGCTGTTACATATAATTTGATTCCAATAATAGGTATGGTAAGTCCGTGTGGTGTCGGACGTAAAGAATAGCACCATCCCATATCTTACCGTGAGTGTCGTAAGAGGCGACTAAGGGACTTACCAGAGAATGGGCAGCAGAGTTCTCTATGCCTTTGTAACAACCATACTGCGATCGCCACCCGCCTGCCAAGCGTGGCGATCATGGTAAAATCCCCCCTTGGGGGAGGCCTATGTCCAGCAGTGGACGTCTTTGGGCTGAAATGATGAATAGGTATGGCGAAATCGCTTGAACGCACGGATTTTTTTTCTAGTTTCTACAAGGCGAGGGTATCATCATCATCAGCCGGAAGACGTCCACTGTTGAACAAAAGCCTCCCTAATATAACGCCACAACGAGCGGAAGCCTGCCGCGTGCATCCACCGGTTACCAGTGTGGTTCATACGTAGTTTTTAAGTTTATGCACATCGTGAGGAAACCTGGACTTATAATAAACTAGCTTTTGCCCGCAACTTCGCGTGAATGTTGGTTATCGCGGATGCAGACGAAGTTGCGGATAAAAAAAAAAGCTTTTTTTATAAAAAAAACAACCGCCTTCAAAAACCAAAAAGTGAAAAATAACTTTAAAACAGAACACACATGACTTTAGTTTCGGAAGTCGGTGGCTTGGCTGTTCTATTTGTTGTTTTGTATTGCCACCGACTTCCGAAACTAAAGTCATGTGTGTTCTGTTTTAAAGTTATTTTTCACTTTTTGGTTTTTGAAGGCGGTTGTTTTTTTTGTAAAAAAGCTTTTTTATTTTTCGCTTTTTAGTACTTCCTTATCATCCAAATCCATTAAGAAATGGCAACACAGTCAAAACAGAGATTGAAAGTACAAGGTGAGAACATTACAACATCATCCATGTATATTTTTTTGCTATCTGTCGATTATTTCATAAAGTGCGGAATCAATTTCGATAAAATTTATATGGGACCACCCTTGATGCATACCCTGTCCATCAAAAAAAGAATTTTCTAAATCGCTTTACATTTGCCGGAGAAATCGCGTAACAAATACTTATACAAAAAAAAATGAAAATAAACATAGACGAATTGAGAACCTCCTTCTTTTTGAAGTCGGTTGAAAAGTAGCCTATGTCCTTCCTTCCCCAGGATTCAAGCTATCTTCATACCAAATTTCATCTAAATCGGTTCAGCTGTTTCATAGTGAAAGCGTAACAGACAGAATTACTTTTACATTTATAATATTAGTGTGGATATGTCTGAAATCGCCAATCCGCCTTGAGCGCACGCGGTGATCAATGCTCGTGCTTTCTCTGTATGAGAAGAGGGCTTTGCCCTGCAGTGGGATAATAATAGGCTGATATTATTTTATTTTAAATTAAAATATAATATTTTAATTTAATCGTAACTTATTCGTAGTGGAACAAGCCCTAAATCCATCAAACATCTGATTTAAAATCTTAGCGACTTGCGTAGGAGGCTCATATGAGTCAGTGAGGTAAACAGTCTAGCGGTCGTAAGTTCAAGGCCTGGGCGATATTTTATTGTGTGCTTGCTTCTTGCTCACCTGCTCCCGATTCCGTCTGCAATGCACCAGTGTTGCGGGTATATGGTGAAATGTGGGTATTAACTTGATTACTTACATACTTTAGGTATGTGGTTCGTACTTACTTATTTTATTTTGGATTTTAGTTATATTTACATAAGTGTCTTATTTCACGAAGCAATAACTTGGGAGTTGTCTGTAATGTTGTAAGTACATGTTTTCTTGTAATTATTAATAACTAATTATCCATACTCCATACTTCCATACTCCATAATAAATGCGAAAGTAACTCTGTCTGTTACGCTTTCACGATGAAACGGCTGAACCGATTTTGATGAAATTTGGTATGAAAATAGCTTAAAACCTGGGAAAGGACATAGGCTACTTTTTATAACCGACATTCACGCGGACGAAGTCGCGGGCAAAAGCTTGTTATTTATAAATGTCACCGCCGCGCTGACTTTGTGTTCATTCGGGCTTATCTCAGGAACTGCTATACGGATTTGTATATTCATAAATGATTTATAGCTTTACTAGCTTTTGCCCGTGTCATCCGCGTGAATGTCGGTTATCGTGAATGCAGACGTAAAAATGTAGTAAATTTCATCAAAATCGGTTCAGCCGTTTCATCGTGAAAGCTTGGAAGACAGAGTCACTTTCGCATTTATAATATAATAAGGAAGTATGGATTTTATTTTTATAATTTGTTATTATAGCGGCCATCAATGATATTTTATTAGATTATCATTGGCGCCCATAGTACCTAATAATACACTCAGAAAATTCAAGTGTCTTCCTATTACGGTTCAAAAGATACAAGCCCTGTGACTGATGAACGGATAGACAGTAGAGTCTTAGTCTTAGGGACTAGGGTCTCTTTTGGCACCCTTTGTGTACGAAACTCTAAAAATGTAGAACAACGTACCCCTTTTTCAGCTTTGTTCATATAAATATTTACTTGCGGAAAATGACACGAAATTGGAATCATACTCATCATGACGTCGTGACAATAACTTAGTATGTAATTTATTTAATAATAAAGATAGTTCTATTGTTGTTACTCATAACTTACTCATCATGGCTGAATCATAAACTGTATCTTTTGTTATCTTTTACGATCTTTGTTGGCACAACATACTAAATATAATATTTGTATGCGGAAAACTTTGCTGTTTTCTGTTCAAGAGATTTTAGTGACTGTCCTGCTGAGTTGGAACACTGCCCGATAGGGTAAGCTCGTACCTAGATATTGGAAAACATAATTAAGTTCAGTGAGTCCCCAATAAATGGTATCACCCCTAGAAATATATAAATATTAGCTTTTGCCCGCGACTTCGTCCGCGTGGATGTCGGTTATCGCGGATGCAGACAAAGTCGCGGTTTAAAAAGTAGCCTATGTCCTTCCCCAGAGTTCAAGCTATTTTCATATAAAATATAATCAAAATCGGTTCAGCCGTTTTATCGTGAAAGTGTAACAAACATTTATAATATTAGTATGGATGTACGGTCACCAAAGGAGATAAGTATCCATGTCGCCGGAAACAGTTGAAGTTTACTTACAAACCGATGGGTTTTTATGAATAAAATAAAATACAATTTATAGAGAATAAACAGTTCAATAATTTAATAAAATTTCATTTCAAAACCCCCATTGGTTTCTAAGAAATCTTCAACTATTCCCGACGACATGGATACTTATCTCTTTTGCGTACTGTACACTAATATTATAAGAGGAAAGATTTGTGTTTTTGTATGTTTGTAATGAATAAACACAAAAACTGCTGGTCTGATGTCAAAAATTCTTTTATCATTAGAATGCTACGTTATCCCTGAGTAACATAGGTTACCTATATACCTAAATAAATTGAAAAAATTAGGGATCCTTGAGAAAATTTACGCGCACGAAGTTGCGGGCAAAGTACTAGTTGTTATTAGTAATATTTTCCTTTTGGAAGCTGACCCTAACTAACATAGTTGGAAAAAGACTAGGCAGATTTGTGTTAAAATACCCATGTAAACTCCAACGAATCTACGTGAAAAACTTGAAAGATATTTTCGCCAAGGTTGTTTGTAGTACAAAACTAGGTATTCGACAATAGTTGAGCTGACAATACTCAGTTAACCCATTTACATAATGAATTTCTGAATGTGTGTTTAACATGTACCCTCCGTACCTACATGTTAAATAACATGCTGTGACTAGTTTTTATTAATGAAAAATAGTACAGAAATTTCTGGACTTTAAAAAACTATGCTCATAATGTGCCCAGGAAAATTTGCAAATAAATTAACCCATGATCGCTTAAGTAAGTTAAAATGTTCTTTTCTAATGCTAGGCTTCTGCCTTTATCAGTTGACTCTGCATCCACAATACCCATTTCTTTATACCTACGGTTTTGGTACGAAAAGTTCATGCAATTGATTAAAAAAATCTTCTCTTTTCAGTTGAGTAGACACCATTTACAAATATTCTAAGACAGAACTTCTCTAGAAACACACTTGATTTTAGACCTGAAAACTCGATTAATTTTCTATTTAGTGTAAAATTTGATTTTTAGTTGCTTTGTTGAAATCAATAAATAGTTAATCAATAGAGTTTTCAAATGGCTAAGTAGAAGTGACGTCATTGGTATAAATTGCCATACAAAATCTTTGCAGGCATCGCGTTTTGACAGCTCATAAAATATATGTCAATCATCGATATATATGAGATACTAGCGACCCGGCCCGGCTTCGCGTGGACCTTATAGCCTTGGACTATAAAACACAAAAAGATGAAAAGATTATGGACTATAAACCACAAAAAGATTTTTTCAATTCGAACCTGTAGATCCTGAGATTAGCGCGTTCTACCTAACAAACAAACAAACAAATTCTTCAGCTTTATAATATTATAGTATATAGTATAGATATTTCTATGATGTCAGTTAATTGGTCATCATGATCTACACTATTTACTTATTACTTTACTTACTTTCTTTTTTAAGCCGCCGGTGTAAGTGGTGCTGGCCGCGAATAGCACCACCCCTTTTCTACGCGTGGGTGTCGTAGAAGGCGACAGAGGGATATTGTTCAGAGGATAGGCAGCAGCGTCCTTCTGATTAACATAACATCTACTGCGATCGCCAACATGCATCGGCCAAGCATGGCGATTACGGCTAAACCTTCCATGGGGGAGATCTATGCCCAGCAGTGGCCGTGTAAAGGTTCAATACTCAATATCTTTATTGCTTTTCCATAAGTACAAATATGCTTAGGTGGTAGGTGTTTGGTTAGGATCATTATGGACCCTGATCGGGCACAGCAAATGGGTAGAAGAGAGGAAGCCCTGTTTTAGAAAAATACTATATTAACGTGGGATGCATAGTTAACTAAAAAATTATCAATTACATTATTGTTATTATTATTATTTCTATTTATTTATTACATTTATTTATTATTATTATTTATTGTCAATTATATCTATTAATATTATTATATTTATTTATTGGCTGGTTGACAAACAGGTTGACATGATGATGATGATGATGACTATTTACTATCGTGATTACTTTCATCTAAATGTTTAGTTCCAAAGAACCATCCATTATGCGCAAGCAACTTATTCTTATTTCAAGAACCAATACCATCAGCTATTCTGATATCGAAAAGTACATCAAAGTGAACCTTAATTTGGTTTCCGTCGTTATTTCTTTACGACCACGATCCGTTTACGATACCGTCTGTCTGACGGAGTAATTGGCAATGTTTCGCATTCAAAACTCAAAGCATATTATATCAATAAATTGCTTTTTAAATGTCCTTTCGAGTGATGAGGATGTTCTGCGTCAATGCTGGAGATAATGTACTGAGAAATTGATTAGGGCATGCGGATAAGGAAAACTGTTGATGTCTCTCGTCTCTTCTCCTTCGTATCGCTGGTACAGTCGAACAAGCTAATTGGTTTACAGGCAAAAATATTCATCTTTCTTCTACACTCACAATTTTTTTTTTTTTTGTATTTAGTGCATAGGTACCAGGGATACCTACGTGCTCGAGACAAAAAATGGAATAAAATAAAATATTGTTAGTGCAGTAGAAAGATGAATATTTTTGCCTGTGAACCAATTAGCTTGTTCGACTGTACGACAGTCTTTTTGTTTGGCCCTAAACTAGCCCTATCCACGGCGTCGTCGGTGACAGCGTATAATTCACCCCGATCGCATGTTTTGGGAAACAGGGGACATTACAGGAGGAAAGGCATGGTTTGCAACTCGGCACCACATACACACCCTGCTGCTGCTCTGTCGAGGTAGCCCCATTTTGCGAGGTTGGTGTTACACATTCCTACTTGAGTTCGTAGGCGGTTCAGGAACTTCCAGATGAACCACGGAAGGTTAGAACCTGCGGGTAGATGCTCTCTGTGTGATAAATACTGAGTCTCTGGAATATAGGGAAATAAATTGAGCTGGTATTTGTAAAAGCATACCGTAGGTACACATCGCAGTGTTTTGGCTTTTATTCCGAGCAAGTTCCTTAAATCCTATGCACTAATATCAAATTCTGGACATCAAAATGAGCGTGTGGACTTAACAAACATTGCGAAAGATCTATTACTGACTCATAAAATTAATGGCTTAGTTACTGCACTTATCTGTTAGTAAGCAAATGTCTTAATGATATCCATAATTCAACTAGCTACTAGTTTTGAACGAGCTGACAGCGAGACGTTGGATTTTCTTAGATGTGATGTTATCTGAAAACAGTTACTGCCACCTGCCCACGGTGCCCACCCACCGCTAGACACATCTTGAGATTCCCACGTAAAGGATAATTAAGTAAAATGGTACAAATAATCTCCAGGCGACCCTCCTACCACAGTATAAGTATTAGTACTACCTCACCCCTATCCGCGCCGAACCTTCAAGGCGATACTCACCGCGAGTAGACACACACACACACGCACGTATTTGTACAAGTCTTTTATTTTGGTGGTAGTGTAGGTAATTAAATTGTCGATTATAATGGAGTGTCGTAGGTATGCTCCTGATGATATGTTCTAAGTTTATCCGTTACTAGCTTTCGCCCGTTTTTACGATCCCTGTTTTATTGATTGCAAAATTAAGCCTAGTGTACTCAGGGATAACGTAACTTCCTACCAGATAAAATGTTCTTTAGAATTAGGCCAGTTGTTCTGGAGATCAGCGCGTTCAACCAAAAGAACAAACCTTTTCAGCTTTATAATATACTGTATAGATTTGTTATCCAATTCAAGTTTACCCTGAGCAAAGCCTTTAGTATTTATATCATCCTTGTATTCTGACGTCACAGGCGCCATTTGTCGAGACTCGTCGTCTCCAACCAATGTAGGACGGACTGCATATTGTATCTACCATCGCCTTTTAGCTAGTTTTATCTCCTGGCTCAGAACCAAGCCTTCGGTTGCTTAGTGCTTATGCAATGCGGAATTAATACCTATTGCATTGAAGTTAAAGCTGTATGGAATAAGCTTAAGATTATTGGCAGTTGTGAAACACATCGTAATGTTTGACATTTTGTTGGGTTTGTAATAAAATTGTATGACAAGTTATAATCATTTTCGAATTACAGCAAACAATTATTTCGTCTAGAGTGAATTAGGAGCATAAATCGATATATGCGTACATACGCAATAGGTATACTTAATTTAGATTTACCCAACGACTATAAACAAGCCAAGCAATGAGCTCCTTAAAAATTCATGAATATTAACATAAACAGCAAATTCTTAATAAAACCGAAATAAATTATCCACAAACAACGGCATCAGAAAGTATAAACACAATACCTTATTAAAATCATTAATGGAGAAAGTACGTGAATGGTACGGGGCCGGTGAACCGGCAATGAGAGCCTTAACGATAAATAGAGCGAGGCTGATTAAATCAGGCTTTAAAGCAGAATACATAAGGTTTTATGTGGAAGCCGTGGAAGTTGGATCAGAACACCTTCCTAATTCAAACACAGTGCAGTGCAGTGCAGTGCTAAAGAATATTTTGGGCTGTGTTAATGCCCAATTTTCCAAAAGACTCATCAATTTCGAAACGTTCTGGCTGACTCGTTATTTTTTATTTCAACTTGTATAGTCGCAATGAAATCATTCGCCAGAGAACTAAAGTCACCGACGTCGCGCATCGAATTAGCACGCTGAAGTGGAAGTGGGCCGGCCATGTCTGCAGACGGACAGACGGTAGATGGAGCAGACACGCTCTAAAGTGAAAACGCGTTTGGGCAAGCGTATATAGTGTGGGACGCCCTGCGGCACGATAAAACCGACGATTTAAAGAAGGTGGCTGGTAACGAATGAATGCGGGTTGCCCAAGACCGGGTTGGTTGGCGATCTCTGGGGGAGGCCTACGTTCAGCAGTAGACAGCAATAGGCTGATATGATGATGGATGATGATGAACTTGTATAGAGGTTTCCAACAAAGAGGATGCTATTGACACAGTTCTCGGAGAAAGCCAAAGTCAAAGCATTTATTTAGATTTAAATCATTTATAGGCACTTTTGAATTATGTGATTAAGTGTTCGACAGATGAACGGGCAGGATAGTAGCAATGTCTACCAATACCAACATTCGGCGGTCGATAATTCGCTTGCCAATAATTGTTAAGTGAAATCTAGCATTGAACCAATGCACGTTGACATGGTCTGGTTACATCTTGATCCGAGTATGAATTTTAGGAACATTTTTCTGGATTCCGGTGACTTACATTATTTTCGTAAAAAACAACACCTCTTGAAATGAGTTGCGTGATATCATTTCCAAAGACACTGCATTCTTCAAGTTTGTTTGCACAAGACAGGCCCCCATAAACAGAGACATGATGAAATAAGTAATTTCGCTTTTTATTATACATCGGTTAGATACGCTCGAGTAACACGCTGTACGTTTTTATATTATTTTTAACACGCTTACTTTTACTGTTTTTAATACAGTCCAGTTTGTGTGTTTAACCGGATGCTCTGATGAACGCAAAAAGTGGTTTGATTGAGCGATGACAAGCATGCCGAAAGACCGGTAGCAATTGTGAGGTCCTGGTATAAGAATACCCTTTTCATTAGCTTCTGTAATAGAACAGAAGGCTATTCTCGTATTTATAAGAACGTTTGCATTCTAATCTGTCTATCAATACCTCTTTTAATATAATTTACCTAACTTATTATCTAGTTTTTGACATTCATTGTCGCTGAGATGAAATTACGACTAGATTGTTCAAAATCTTTTTTAATTATGATTATTGAGCTTTCTGATGACTGCATTTTAATCTAAGGATCTGACATTGGGGTTTTCCCTGTAAATTTTTTATCTGTGACAGTCGAATATGACTTTCTCAATTAAAAAAGTTACAGGAAATCCTCCTTAATATGTACGAGACGAAATATGTACTCGCATATTCCTTATCGGATAAACCGTACCGCGCTATATCAAGTTTCCACTTCCTCTTTGAACTTTCACAGGATGTTATAGCAGCTTTGTATTAGTCAATAATGAATACTACACATTCTTCAATACTTAAAAGAATAAAAAAGATCAACTTTTGTTTTCAATTCCCTGGATGACTGGTCGGTTGCACATAGCGGGAACCTCTGTATATTTCAATATACAATTATGCATATTATACTAAAACCACCTTGCAGGCTTGCAATGCAATAATGGAATCATGACAGCCATCTTACAATAGCAGAGAAGACGCATAGAAAACAGCACATTACGTTTATCACGTGGAAACACTGAAGCGTGACCACAACGCAGACCACAGCGCACTTTCTTTTTGTTCACCTCAAGAGAAAAACATTGCATACATTTGCTTATGAATATCATTCCAGTTTCATGTAAAGAAATAGATACTGATGTATGATTTTGCAACGCAAAGTATTACTTAAAACGAGTGAGGGAAATGTTTTAGCATTAATATCGCAGTGTCCAAACACTTACTTAAAAAAGAAATAGTTAAGTAATTTGGCAATAGACACCGTTGACGAGAATGCCTAAGGCATTAAGTCCCCCTATGTACTTTTATGCATGAAGTATAAATAAATAAAGCAAGTAATAAAGTCAATTCCTTGGGCTTAAGCTGTACTTTCTCAGAAGTAATTCTATTCAAAATCCGTATCGACGTCAGTAATGACATGATTGAGAACAGTTTGCAATCTACATCACTGGCAATCAAGACAGATTGTTCTTAAAATGTTGCACTGGAATTCCATCTCAACACGCGAATGATACGTCAATCGTAACCTATCAGCAGCTAGTCGCCTAGACGTCTTGAATATGACGTAAAACTATGACGTCAAAGGTCCTATATAAAGAGGTCGGCGACTCAGAGACTTTGTATAGACTAATACTGTATTCTTCCATGAAGATCTGAATAAATACCTACCAAATTAACACACTGGAATGACTCATGGTATGTACGAAATACGTGAATTTTATACAAAAAACGATGTTTTGTGTGAATGAAATACAAAGGTTATGTTACCACTTCCATCTCTATCAATCATTGTTCGTTTATTAAAGAAAGAGGCAAACCGAAAGGCCAAAGATGAATGTTATGAATAGGGTACTATTTCATCAAACCTTACCTTCATACTAGTGGGTAAACGTGCGGTTTTAATTTACGATTGTCTGAGCTTCCGTAATTACTTATCCCGTCATTATAATTTTATGCTTTTTTAACACACCCAATATATATTCAAGTGTTTTAAGTCGTCCGGTGCTGCCTGCCATTTATGATCATTGATATACAAGATAGCTTGTACTATTTCTATCTATTTAATTTTCACTTCGTAGTAAATGCGTTTCTCTTCATCTACCCAGAGAATAGATATTACGCAAGGATAAGGCTGGCTTTGATAGTAATAAAATCAATGGTCAGTAGCTAAATAGAATGAATATAATCTTTTTCTTTCAGTTCAACGCATACTCAGCTTAGATTTTTCAAAAGCAGTATGATATTACCAGCGCGGTAAAAGATAGAATTCCAATCTCGATGTAGTAAAAGAAAATCTGACATCGATTCTTGTAGCTAATTTAATTAAAACAATATTCATACAAATCGATGTCATCAAACCATTTTCGCTTTCAATCTCGTGTGGTCGACGCGCGAAAACTAATACTTAATAAATAATCGCCCTGTCAATACATAAACGCTATTTACATGCCGTATATAATGGCTGTATATCACGAATATAAGAGTTTGTGAAGCGTAACACTTTCTAACTTTAGTCGGAGTCAGCATGTGTAACGTGTCGTGCACTTGTTGGAGATAATTAGGTATTGGGATCTTGTGCTATAAGAATAAATTACTTACTGTAAGTACTCTTGAGTTGAGTAGTTTGTTGCGCTGCTTCTCATCCTTTCTCCGCTCTGACATCCAATGAATGCATCTGTCCATTTTGAATGACTTTTCAGTTGAGACCCTTCATTATTATCATATCTTCAGGCTATCAATATCATTATAAACCACTTCAGCAAAGCACAAAATGATGCTATTACATGACAGTGAAATAATAGGGTTGATATTCCTGGGGGGTGCCGTAACTAGAGAGACCTATGGGATTTAATCAAATACCCATTTAACTGTAATTATTTGCTACCTTACACACTGACAGACAATCATTATTGTGTATATTCTATTAGCCACCTGTCGGTATAATTACAACGAATTTACTCTTAACTAAACATGCTTTGCTGAAAAATTTCGTAGGTCATAGTGTACTTAAGTCTATATAGATGATATTACCATTGACAACGTGTTTTATTATCCATACACTTTTCCTCTTCCGTCATAATCATTTATAGCAAAGCAAATAACATTTTCAGAAGAATAGGATCAAAGAAATGCGGTGTTTTTGTTTTTAAACAAAATAATCTTAAAACGTGTGATGTGACCTAATTAATGTCTGTGTGACCATTAATTAGGTCACTGGAAATATGATTCAAGTGTATTTAAATAGAATGAACTGATTGTTAAGTCGTATTGATAATGCAGTGATAATAAATCAATCTGTATGTGAAGTTTATAGTGCATTGCGTGTTTGTGATTATAAATAGGTATGTGTAATTGTTGGTGATAAATGTAATGGTCTTATTAGGCTCTCTTTGTTTTTACGACGTCCTGGTTGGGTATTGATGGGATATTTATAAATCAAACTTATAAACTTTCTAAGTGATTACTAATGCCTATATATGTCTAAAACGTAAACCAAAAGTAAAAAAAAATATATTAAACCGACTCGTATATTTCCAATCGATTCTGATAATATCGATTAAAATATCGGCTGACTGACATTTCATAAAAGGAACATGCAATGTCAAGACGAGACCGTGACCGGACATTGGTCAGTTGTTCCGTAGCGGCCGTCGACCCGCGATCGCAGGGCAAGATTTGTGGATTATGCGTATGCACCGAATAGCGCGCGAAAGCGTGATACGAATTTTGAATATTAGTTGTCAACGGAACTTGTCTATTACTTTTAATTTTATATGGCGCTATTGTTTGACATCCGATTGCTGTTTAGACTCCATAATTGGTAACTACCGTTTATGTAAATGTTTTTTGTTTTTTATACCAACGTCATCTTTGTTTAAGATCGTGTCTTAAAAATGTCACAATTTCCTTATCTCTCACGATCTTGGTTGTATAAAAAAGCGGTGATCATACGTTTTATCCAAAGGAAAGTGTACTGGCGTAAACCGAGATCGGCTTTTGAGAATACGGCCTACAAAAACGATAAATTACATCGTCAATGTAGAATTATTTTGAAATAGTAACTGGCTTTATCTTAGTGTCGCTATTTAATCGACTTTGAAGGAAATATGAAGACAGAAATAGAACACACGCTAGCGTCCTATTAAATAGATGAATTATACGGTTGCAATAACTTAGATTACCAAGCTGCTTTTTGCGATTAACGTAATGTTGGTCACCTTACCTTGCGTTGGTTAGATAAAGAAAGTGATTTATCACCGAGCACTGGTTATAGAGAATTAAAAAGAGGAAATTAATTATATGTATCAGTATAAGCCAATTCTCATCTCGCGTCATTATTTTATTTACTTTCATTTGCCACTTTATGTCATGTACCTAGGGACAGAAAACAAATAGGCAACTCTATAGCAGGACTTCTAACTTTTCGTCCATCATGAACTTTCTTCATTGTTTTGTTTGGTAGAACTTGAGCTACTATCCTTTTAACTTCCATGATTACATTGTGTGCTGCTCGGGAGTCTTTCGTCTTTCCAGTTTTATCACTTAAAGTAAGGTGGTGACAGATGAAAGAAAGAAAGAAAGAAAAAGAATTGATTCGCCCCCCAGGACAAAAACACACACAAAAATAACATTAAAAAATTAAAAAGCAAGAAAACGAAAGTTGGTCCTGTATGAGGCCAAAAGGCTCCTATCTCAGCATGGTGCTGTAACATTAAAAAACGTCACAGCGCTGATATTCTGATAGACCTTCACATAACAATTTCTTAGCCTTCTCTGGCTGTACACCTATTTGGAATTTACTTACAAACCTTGTTCATTATAGACACCGTACCACATAATAGTTCTAAAGTACTTTACATGTAGCTCCGTCAAGCAGTAACCTCCAGCTATTTAAATTCCTTTGGTCCCTTTTCTCAGTGATAATTTCAGTTCGTTTCTCCTCATGTTTATCATTCACTGCGACATCTAGAGCAACTATCTTCTAGTTCACTGTACTTAGGACTCGTTCATATTATGATTCATGTAGTTCAATGAGCAATTATAGCCGCTATACATCCGTCGATTGGTATTGTAAGATTGTAACTGTCTTGTTTGTGACTATGAATTTATGACTGTGTTAGGGAAAATCGAGTCGAGTTACTATGTTGGTAGGTAATAGGTAGTTTGATTTGAATAAAAGTTGGGATGCCTAACAAATCACAGGTGAGTAGCCGCATATGTGGTTCGAATACGTCTTCGTTGCTGACAACGAACACTAACTATTAAGTATTCTGTGCTATTGGCTTATGTTTACAGATCGATAGTTAGGTATGTTGGATTAGTTTGTAGACAATAGAGTAGATAATAGAAAAGTGAAAACTTAAGAGCATTTGGGTTTTGGGACTAGCCAAGTTTGTAGTATATCTTGATGCTGGCAGTTTCTGGTTATGGCGGCATTTTTTATAGCTACTTGTAGTTACTATAATAAAAATAAAAATGACACTAAAAGAATATCACCATAAAGTAGCTTTTAAAAACGCCGTCGTCTTTTATTATTTAACAACTTAATTCATTTAAAACTTTTTCTGAGAAACCAGTTTCGTTACCAAGAAATAAAACTTTGAACTTTGCGATTTGTTATAGCGACATTCTTTTTAGAGAACTTATTCTGAATTTTTAAATGCTCGCGTTTTAATCCAGTCCACCACATGCTGCGATTTGACCTCAGGTGGCCTTAGGATTTGTAATAATATAAAAATGGCCAGTCTAATGAGTTGGTATAGACTCCCATCAACACGACAGGAAGAATGATTTGGTGTTGCTTGTAAATTTGAACCTACCTAGGTTGTATATAGTTAGCAAATAATATACCTTGCGGTATTTAGATTTCTAGCTAAGAAGCCTAGCAGAAAAACTTCGTTGCCTCATTTCTTCGTTCGTTGTTTAGCCATATTTATATCTACGGCACCCGTCAGATGCAGTACCTGATTCTTTTACCACGATACCTATGGTTGATATATTCTCCTCCATAACTATTGCTCGTTGATAACCGTTAGAGGTTTTCCATGTGCCTGTCATGTTACCTCTTCATAACCCTTGGTTGACTGGTAGAGTATGCCTAAGGCATTAAGTCTACCTTTGTACCTTTGTGCGTGAAGTACAAATAAATAAATAATCACCCTGACAATACTGAAAATGTTGACATTTGACATTCATTGTCTGACAAAAAAATCCAGAACAAAAGTCTGCTCTGATGTAACCCTATAATAAATTATACACATACCTCTAACAGGGCTACTTAATTATCCGAAGCTCAAGTGTGGACACGGTCTTAAGTAATTGGAGCTAATGACCGTGAGGCTTTCTTTTCATTGTGTTTATTGTTAGCAGCTTCTAGCTACGACGACTTTGAACTGCTTTGAACGTATGTCGTAATGTGGGCTTCTGTTTTCTATAGTCGCCTGGTACTTTTCGACTGTGTACATTTTTTTTGCTCGCTAACGGCTTACTGTTATTGACTACTTGTATTGTGTGTGGTCTTTTTCTATGACTTAGCTTCTGTTTGCTTATATTGTCCTAGTACTTTTAAACTAGTTGCGTGTTTCCTACTGGTAGTATATGGATAGGTTTGATTAGAGGTCATACAACACAATGACCGACGTTGGCCTATCCAATATCATTACATCATATTTTAATATGTTTATCTATTTTATAATAAAACAATCGTTAATCGTTCTTGTTACACGCATTCTCTGTGATTATGGGGTTGAAATTGCGGTAGGCAATTACCTATACAACGCCCCACTCTCTCTTGGGGCCTTTTAGTTACCAAACCTTATTGGTGGTCAACGATCGCCTTCCCCTAGCCCTTTGGGAATACAACACGGAACAATTTATTGCATAACGTGTGTGTAACACAGAAGTGCCCCATTTTGACCGGAAATCGAAAATCTAGATGTCTATGTATACACGGAGAAGTTCCTCCAAAACTAGGATCAGACTTCTAATAATTAATGAAAATATGGGTCAATTGAGTACTGAAATAACATCAAATTATTTTTGTTATTATTATTGTTTTTCGGAACATGCCAAGCGGCTGGTCGACATGTCACAGTTGTCACGTAACCAGAGGGCTGGCCTTGTCTTGAGCCAAAGAATCAGCATTGCTATACAACGTGGCAATGCTGCCCTGCTAGCCTTTTGGGCACTTGTCTAATGGGACAAGTAAAAAGAAGACATGTAGTGGACATGGGACATGTAGGGTTCCTCCCTTCTTTTTGTAAATATATATACAAGGTGTAGCGTTAAACACGCAAAACCTTAGACATCCCAAATGATTTTTAATTTAATTAACCTAATTCTGAAAGAAAAAAAACCATTAAAAAAAATTTAAAGGTTTTATGTGCTGTTTTAGTTTTACCAAGACTCGTATTTGCATTGAAATAAGAACTATTGTTATCACGCGTATGAGAAAATTTAAATTGGACGACAACCATTTGTGTTTGTTTACCTATTTTGGCAGGTTTGCGCACGTGATGGCTTGACTTATTAATAAATAGATAGGGCAACATGTATAATGAAGATTTTTTGAAAAATGTGACCTATTTTAAAAAGTGTTTCAATTGATTCTGCTCGTTATTCTAATCAAACTATTTTCAGGTTTTGCATATTTGACGTTACACCTTGTATAGTACATAATATTATTACTAAATATTTATAAGTTTAGTGTAAATATGATAGACTGAAAAAAAAAACGGATTAGTAACAGCGACGGGCGGCGTGTGCACCTCCTTGAGAAAGGTGGCCCTATGCCATCGAAACTAGTCGGACTAACCCGGGTACATTCACAGTGAGTTAATCCGTTTTTCTCAGTCTATAATGCTCACACACAATACTCACATTTCGTTTAATGGTATAAATATTTATAATTTTAAGTTAAATAAAGGTCAATAAACAGTACTTCAAAAATAGTCATAAGGAACTTCCACCTAAAATAAACAAAACAATCAAAATAACCTTATTAGAAGCAATAAACCCTAATACGGAAAGCATTTCAATGTCAGAAACAAAATGATGTTTACGGTAATTAAATATACATCTTAGGAATTCATTAATAATGTACCTACCTATTTACCCAAGGTGTGAAGATGTCGATGAGAACATAATTATATTGTACTCTTTGGGTGAGAAATATGATATATAAGGGACGAACCTTATCATGCTGTAATACCTTCCTAGGTATCAAGATATGTTTAAGTGGCTAGCCGCTCTAAAAATATTGTTAATTATTAAACCTTACCTACTTTCCTACACACCTCAAAACAAAATTAAAAAAAAAAAACGGCTTTGTATCTACCCGATTCCAATACAATAAGCGCCAGAGACAACTTGACCGTTTGGGCCGAGTTGACAGCGGGTCCAGTTGTCACGTGGTCAAACTGTCGGGGTCGAGTTATCGTGATAGTAGCTACCCCGGTAGTGTTATGAAGGAAGAGTTATTAACATTTTGTGTAGAAAGAGAGAGTACTTAGCTGTCAATACACTCCTCCAATGATTCTTTGATTGACTTTGAGTGGATTCAAGCATTTTATGTAGGTTTCGACTAAGGGACTAACTACACTTATTCAGCTTTTGTCTACAGACAATACCAAGTTTGTATCGCATCCGTTCAGACGCGGAAAGTTGAACGAATTCGCACACAGCTCTATAGTAAACCGGTGTTTTCTATGGACAAAAGGTGAAGTTAGCTGAATAAGTGTAGTTAATCCCTAAGAGTGGTAGGTACTCAGACACGTCTGCTTTATAGAATTTGATAACTATACATACAACATAGCAACAAAATATGTATAAAACCTAAATAACTACGAAACAGTAGGTGTATATGTTCCTTCTTAAAAACTAGACAGGACTTCTGCCGACACAAGCGAAAACTTAACACTTTGGAATAACTGCTTTTTTTGTTATTACTTTTCGTCCTCGCCCTATTCGTCTTTAGCTCGTGGCTAAGTAAAAACCGTACAGATCGACCGGTCATGATGGTTAAGCTACGCTTGCCGCGGTTAGTCCATGGATGGGTGATCATGCATTTCACAACGAGACCCCTCCGTGTCTAGGAAAGCACGTAAAGCCGTTCGTCCCGGCTGTCATTCGTTGATCTTTGACAGAGTAGTCAGAAGCCTTACCAAGGGGTATCATGGTACCCAGTAACTGGGTTGTGGAGGTCCGATAGGCAGTCGCTCTATGTAAAACACTGGTGCATCAGCTGTATCCGGTTAGACTGGAAGCCAATTCCAACATAGTTGGGAAAAGGCTAGGCAGATGATGATGATGTTTATTCGACCTCCTCTAGGAACAATTCATTGAGTAAGTCCGCCACAAGCCACTGTATTTCGACACAAACTTTAAGCTGTATTTCGTTATACGTAAGATTGAAATTTCCGTAACGTGGTCATAGCATAGCGGTGATGCAAACCCGTAAGTTTTGCCCTACCAAAAATCACAAGGCAAGAAGATGTCACTTCAAAAATTTTAAATCTCTTGGCTTAAATCTGTCTTATTCTGAATACAATGCCAATCAAAAAAATTCCATTAACAAATCCTTGACAAAATATTCTTGTCATTTTAAGCAGAGGAAACACGGTAATCTTGATAAACCTTTTTACGATTATAGCTACTGTGAACTATGTAGCCTATCGACGTCATCCATCACTATTATGACGTCATACTCATAACTTACTTTTGCCTACGATTCGACCGCATGGATGTCAAGTATACCATAAAATATAGTTATATTGCACGCACGGGTCAACGTAACTTTCTGTTGATGAAAGAATACTTAGAATCGGTCTAGTAGTTCTGGAGATTATGGCGTGCAAACAAAAAACATACGAACAAACTTTAGCTTTAACATAATTATTACCACAGTAAAAGTATTACTACTATCGATATTACTAGCGGCCCGCCCCAGCTATCCGTGCGGGATACAACTTTTGCACAATACAATTTGCAAAATTTTTAACCGACTTCAAAAAGGAGGAGGTTCTCAATTCGGTTGGTATTTTTTTTTTATGTATGTACATCGATTACTCTGAGATTTATGATCCGATTTACGTGATTCTTCTTTAGTTTGATGCGGAATAGTTGCCATTTGGTCCCATAAAAATTAACATTGTTTGGCCCAGTAGTTTTAATTTTATAAACATTTTTTTATTTTTTTAATATTTATTTTTATGTTTGACCACGACCACGCATAACTTTTTTCGGTGTAGTCCGATTTCGATGATTTTTAATTGATAGTGTATACCTCAAATTTGGTCCCATATTAATTTCAAGAAAATACTCCACCCGTAAGGGTTAAAAATTAAGGAATGACAGATTTTTTTTGGTGTCACCGTTTCGTAATTAATTAAGTAGGCACTAAAAAGAGAAAAAAAAAAAACTTTCAATTCGCAAGTCGGTGGCAATACAAAACAACACGCAAAACCAAAGCCGCCGACTTGCGAATTGAAAGTTATTTTTTACTTTTTGAAGGCGGTTGTCTTTTTTGTTAAAACTTTTTATTTCATACAAGCCTGTGTCCTGGCAAACACAACTAATAAGAATTATTTGGTGCAGTCATTCGGAAGTTATGTGTGTACCTACAGACATTACGGGGACTTTATTTTATACTATGTAAGGAAGCGTTGCGTGTTTCTTATACTATATCATTCCACAAACCAAACCAAACGTACAACGAAGAAATCTTTAAGTCTTCGTGCGTTTATCTGACATCAAATTACTTTGGGTAAAAGCTTATGAAAAGCCAGGGAACCTTCTGTTCTACCTTATTATGCGACACGCTAAACAAAATTATCATAAAACTACGATTATGTTAAAATATTGCTCTAAATGTTAATATAAAATGAGTTTCATACATAATTTCGGTTGACCCTGACATTAGATTTAAAAAAATGCAGTCAGGCAAGCTCGTGGCATGTCAATGTAAATAATGATGTTGTGTATTATAATGTTAAAAATACGTTAAGTTTGTTAGTGTGAATGTAGCAGGTAATATACAAAACTACTCATCCGATTTCATAAATTGTTTAAAAGGAGGGAGCTATATGTTATCCTTGAGTGCTATAAGTAGGCTATATGAAAAAACCTGTGCGGTCAGGGGACCCCCGTAAGGAACGAAGTTCCTTACGTACGTGTCTGTACAAAAAAAATTATAATATATCACGAGCAGGCGAGTGCGCCGCAGCGGCTCGATACACACACACATACATACACGCATTTCGTTACGTGACGATTTCTACTAATTCGCACTACCCGTAAGCCGCGTTAAAGAACTTCGTTCCAAAAAAATTAAGATCTGTAAGAAAATTTACGGAAGATCGCCAGCAAATTCAAAGCGCTGCTGGACTTCTTGAGGAGCTGGGGTGGATCGAATGATTTACTTCCCACCTTAGCTCCCTTCTCAGCACCGTAACATCTACTGCGATCACCAACATGTATCACCCAAAACATGGCAATTACGGCTGAACAATTATTGCCTTAGGGGAGACAATACATAATTTATTTCGGATATTAAAGACCCATAACATATATACCTTACAGACTATCATACGTACTTATAAAAATCCACAATAGATATTATTAAACTAAACTATTGTACATGAAGTGACGGCATCGTGTTGCGCTGCGTGGTGTCGCGTAGCCTTCGCGAAATTGCCGAAATACGACTCCCATCGGCCAAAAGTCTTCCTTGAGGAAGGTCTCAATATAATGAATCGGAACTCGCACTACGAACGACTTGAAGTTAGTATTGCGACTCCCAACTTCTCGACCCTCAAGCAGCAGCCCAGCAGTGGACGTCTAAAGGTTGACATGAATTCACATGATGATGATGTACGCAAAATATGCGCTGAGACGTGGAGTTGCGAACACCAGCCCCATATACGATATCATACCGAGACACGCGGACAAAGTCGCGGGCACAAACTAGTAACAAATAAGCTTTTAATAATCCTTTAGTAATCGTATTAGACTAACGAGGTAAGTAGTTGTTTGTAGAGGAAGTATGACGGGTATTAAGAAAACGCTTATACATTGATTCGATATCGTAATAAGCTTTATTTCTTAGTAGCGTATCAATCAGTTCTTGTTAAATTCTGAAGGTCTCATAGGCTGGAATTATCGGCACGACCCAGGTACAGTCGAACAAGCTAATTGGTTTACAGGCAAAAATATTCATCTTTCTGCTACACTAATATTTTAATTATTTTTTTTATTTTTTTTATCTTTAGTACGTCAGTACCAGGGATACCTACGTGGTCGAGATAAGAAAATGGAATAAAACAAAATATTGTGAGAGTAGTAGAAACATGAATATTTTTGCCTGTAAACCAATTAACTTGTTCGACTGTACTAACAATGTGGGTGGCGGTTAGAATATTGGGTGATTTCAACAAGGTACAGTGGTCATTGTTTCACCATTGGAGACTTAGTCATACAATGGCAACTGTTCTCGACCAATGCTTTACAAATATGTACAATAAAAAATTGTGTGCAAGATATAACAGGCGGCATTTATTACCTATCACAAAGTTACGAATGCCTCTCAGTTCTGAACGGCAGTGGCCTATTCGGTGAGCACAAAAGTGGACCGCTGCAAACATATTTGGCGAAATGAGGTATTATTGACCCGTCTGAAGTCCAGTGCGACCAGCGGAGCTTCTAATCAGTTTGTCCTATTTACTGGAGTTCCTACACCCTTCACGATCTGAACAACGCCTCTGACACAGCAATAAACTGGACCCGAATAAAAGTTATAGAATAACTTCTGCCGACGACTCGGCACGGAATACTACACTTTTGGCTTTCTGTGTTCCTCAGTGATAGGGTTATTGTAATCAGTACACTGTCCACTAAGCAGGAAATTGGCACTGAAATCTGGGATATGTCACGAAAAGGGTTTAATAGTGATTGAGGATGCCTATCTTCTTAGATTATTGATAGGTCGCCGCGCCCTCCGACTAGATACATACCCCGCTACCTAAGTCAAAGTCAAATCATTTATTTCAATTGGACCATTATAAGGCACTTGAAAGTCAAATGAGAAAAAAACGAAACTAAAGTCATTTGTGTTCTGTGCTAAAGTTATTTATCACTTTTTAGTTTTTTTTTGAAGGCGGTTCTCTTTTTTCGAAAAAGTTTTTATTTTCCACTTTTTAGTGCCTCCTTATGACCCAAATCCATTAAGGAACGGCAACACAGTTAAAACAGAGATTGAAAGTCTTCCAAAGATGGAAGAAACGAAAACGTCTTCTCGGTTTTCATTGATTTTTTCAAAAAGCGCTGAATATATTTCTGTTTGTTGTATACTAAAACCTTCTCCAGAATGTAACAAACACTTTCCTGAAAACCGCATCAAAATCGGTTCAGTCAAACGGGAGCTAATCGCGGACAAACATACATACATGCCTACATACAAACATACGGGTCGAACTGAGAACCTCCTTTTATTTTTAAGTCAGTTAAAAAAATTAATTCTATTTGCCTAAAATCCATGGCTCCGTGATTGGGACAACTCAATATTGTAGTGTCGTAACAAATTGATAAAATACTCTGTACCCCCACCTGACACATTGCTTGCTACGAGACAGGCTCGGGTGAAATACTAAGCCACACACACATGTAATGCACATTGCATTTTGGCTTAGTATTTGTTGTTCCATTTCACAACTTGTACGTCGGCGGTATCTGGTCGTCTGGCGCGCGGAGACATATCGATAATCTAAGCCAATCTTCTTCTTTTTTACGCATCCACGATACTTCTGTATTAATATTATAAAGAGGTACCTACAGCTTATTTGTTTATAGGTAATCTTTGGTACTTCCAATGATCACCACTAACAAGCAGAAGTTCCCAGATTCCAGTGCCAATTTTCAGCATTGTGGACAATGTACTTAGTACTTATTTCAGTCTATTTGTCGGCCGACCTTCGCCCGTCTATTCGAGACGATTCGGCACAATGGTCGGTGGATCTATGAAGCTCCAGTGACTCTATAATGATGTCACCGGGCGCGGCCCACTTGTGCGCCACCTGTCATAATATATTAAACAGGTAGGTAAGGTTTGGCGCAAACGGGACACTGTTTAGCAACTAGGTGTTTTCCAAAACACATCATCATGTCAACCTTTAAAAGCCCACTACTTGACGTAGCGTCGTTGATACTTGTTGATACTGTAATTCTGCGTAACTAAAATTGACAAATACTAACCGCAAATTTCGACCGTAGGTAAATTTTTTCAAAGTGTACATTCGCGGTATTTAAAAATGTTAGTTACGCGAAATTGAACTATCAACGACGATAGGTCTCCCTTAACAGGAGGTTTACGAAACCCGTGTTTATTAAATTAACTCATTATCAAATTATTTAACAGTCTGCGAAAGATTTTAGGGCACACTTAACTGTGACATCTAAAATGAAATAAAATGTATTATAATACAGATAAAACTTATGGCTTCCTTATTAAACACAATTATTTAAGACTTTAATTTTGGAGGTGAACTGCCTCTATATATATCTTCATCCTCCATTACTAATATTCATCTTAATTGACTTAATTAAAACACCCGCTTCATTAATTTATGTATCTATTATCTCTAATTAAGTTTCTTGACTTTACTTTATTTATCTACTAAATAGCTCGCGTTAATTAAAGTTGGTTGAAAAAGGGTATTCAATGAAATATACTTTATAGATTATTGGCAATCGGTTCAATGGATGTACAGGAATATTTATATGAGAGGTCCATTCATTAGAGTAAAAAGGAATCTATTGATGCCTCAGTTCTATCGCAGTGTGGTGAGAGTACAGACTCCTGTTTGAATATGTTGTATTTGAAGCTTATAACTTTTACTAATAGCAAGCCTTTCCTTTTTAACTATGGTTTTATAAAATATGGGATTAACTATCGGTTTCCCGCACTAAAACTTGGTTGGAGAACACGGCTGTGATTGGTTGACTGAGTTCTCAACGACCAATAGTTAGCGCTCGCTAAACCATTTACCACAAACATTTTTCGTTCAAAAAATCGGAGTGAGTTTTAGTTACTCGTTAAAGAAATTTATCTAATCACTAGCTTCTGCCCGCGGCTTCGCTCGCGTGAAAAGACCGATTATCCCAAGGGAACATATTACCGGGATAAAAAAGTATCCTATATGTTAATCCAGGAAATGCTCTATCTATGTGCCAATTTTCATGCAAATCTGTTCAACGGTTTGCGCGTGATTGAGTAACAAACATCCAAACATCTTCACAAACTTTCGCATTTATAATATTAGTAGGATGCTGTACAGACTCCTGTTTCAATATGTTGTGTTTGAAGCTATAACTTGCAGTAATTGCAAATCCTTTACAATTTACTGTGGTTTTATAAAATATGGTATTAACTATCGGTTTCTCACACTAAAACTTGGTTAAAGAATACGTGATTGGTTGACTGAATTCTCAACAACCAATAGCTAATGCTCGCTAAACCATTTGCCACAAACATTTTTCTTGAAATGGGATGTGTGAATGAAATTGGGAGTGTTTTAGTTACTCGTGAAAGTAATTTATCCAATCGTGCTAGGCTTATCTTGTCACATGTCTCCATGGCATGACATTAATAAAGGTCATTAATTAATTAGAATTGTTAAATGAAGCAAGTACAGCCGTTGGTCTCGGCTGTCATTCGAAGTCGTTATGAGGGTATCCTGTTAGTCAGTAACTGGGTTGTGGAGGTCAGATAGGCAGTCGCTCCACATAAAACACTGATATTCAGCTGCATCCGGTTAGACTAGAAGCCGATCCCAACATAGACGGGAAATGGCTAGGCAGATGATGATAGTTAAATGTAGCAAGTAACTTCCGAGAAAGAGAGAGAAATTTAGACTTGTTAATGTTGTTTTGTTTCGAATTAATGATATATGTGTATATATCATTAATTCGAATTTATGTATTATGTATCAGATCAACAGCGTGGAAAACTACGAAATATTTGTTCTTTTGTGAGTCTCCTACTTTTATAGATTGAGAAAAAAAAACGGATTAACTCACTGTGTTGCCGGGTTCGTCCTACTAGTTCTCCTACTTTTATTTAAATTTCTATGGGGATGGTGCAACCAGTGGTACCAAGGGATATCGTGTTACTTACCCAGTTGCTGGACTGTGGAGGTCAGATAGACAGTCGCTCCATGTAAAACACTGGTCTTTAACTGCATCCGCTTAGACTGGACGCCGACCTCAACATACTTGGGAACAGACTAGGCAGATGATGATGATGGAGGTGGTACAGTATGTCTTCTTCTTCTGTCGACCTCAGCATTCAACCATCCCTTACCGTATTAGATTTTACCAAATCTATTCATCGTTCCTTTAGTCATGAAGGTATTATAAAACGGTGAAATATTGGAACAAAGACCCAAAATTAAAAAGGCAATGTTCTGTACCAGATTCCCACACTAATTAAAGTGTAGACACAGACGTTCAAGTTCAATCTGGTATCGTTTCGTGAACAAACTCCCAAATGAGTTGATTACCGTGCACAATGTATGATGAGTGCGTCCAATCATATTAGTCAAAGTCGCTTGTATTAGGGTTGTCATTGTCAACTTTTATGTTCTTTCTCAACTGACCAACATGTAGGAGATTCTTGCTCGTTCTTCTCCACAGAGACCTGCCCTACTAGCTTCAACTTTCTGACTAATTTAAAAGTGCCCGTAAATGGTTTAATTGATATAAATCCTTTCGATCGCTTTTTTCTGGTTATATTATAAACTTTTTATAAATAAATCTTTTAGAGCACAATTCTATATTACTGGTTTAAAAACGATCGCCATTGATAGTATTAATGATCAGTTCTACACACGCCAAAAGAGGTTATTTAATATTCCCAAAAATAAAATTACCCATTCACAATTAGACAGCCCTACTGACAGGCGTTGATGGGCGGCGCTTTGTAAAGTATTATCTGACAGAGATTTGTGTCTTTTGTTAATGCACTCGGAGCAAGTGTTTGTTTAATAACGGTCGTTAAATCGCCATAATGTGTTATTTCGTGGTTATTTCTGACTTAAAAGAATTTTAATGTTGCATTCTTTGTACCTGACTGATTGTTTTTACTATAGTCATAATTTAATAGTTTTACTCTACAATGTAGGTAATCATAATACATCATAATAATATGCAATTACCTTCTACACAAAGTCATTACCCGCCTGCCCTTATCCCCATGTATTCGGTTAGTTTCGATATGCTCTAGTTCCGCTATGCTCGACTCAAAAAACACCTACTAAAAAGTTTCGATAAGCACGAAATTTTTCGATTCTACTTAAACAATGGAAGGTACAGCTGGAAAGAAAAGTGTTTGAACTCAAGTTACTTTTTACGAAGTCTGTAGACTTCGTTACAAATCCTATCTAACTAAAATTACAAAAAAATGCCATAGTTGTTTGTTACGCACGGCTGGACGAATCGGGATAGAATTTGTTACACAGGTAGTTGAAATCCTGAATGAACATAATTATTATTATTCACGGATCATTGTTATGGTTACACTGAAAAAACCATTTTGTCATAATAATAATAATAATAATATGTGGGGGACATTTTCACACACGGCCATCTGACCCCAAACTAGGGAGACCCTGTACTATGGGTGTCAGACAGCTGATATACATACACAAATACATTTTTTTTTGTAAATACATACATATATAGATAAACAACACCCAGACACAAAGCAAACACAAGTGCTCATCACACCAATGTTTACCCTGGGCGGGAATCGAACCCGCAACACGCTGCGCAGCAGTCGATCGCTCAGCCACTGCGCCAACCGTGTCGCTTGTCATAAGATGCATATAATAATATGCATCTTATGACAAGCGCAATACTTGAATTGAATGATGATTTAGAATATGATAACATAATATATTTACATACTAGGTTTTCTTATTTTACTATTCAAATGGTTAAACAAAATATTACACTGTAGGTAACACTTTCCTTCATCACTGCCCGCGGTTGTGGTTTCGTGCATAGCAAAACTTTTTGGTAAGTAGGTATTTTTCGAGTCGAGCATATCGGGACTAGTGCATAGCGAAACTAACCGCATGTATTTGAGGTAAGCGCAACACGTATTTTTTCCATTCTTAAATACATCTCTAACCTTCTTATAAAATGAAAGAACAATTTGATCACCACAGTTTAAATTTCTGTGTAAGTAGTACACTAAACTTCCTTAATTATTTAAAGTTTCATCTTCCCTTTGTTCGTACAGCGCCATAAAGATAAATTAAGCAACCTTAATAGGACACTTCTCATTCCTACCAATTTAAGAAGTCATAAACATAAGAAGACGTGAATGTCGTTTGATGTAACAACTAAAAGTTGCTCGTCTGTTGCGCATAACGGTCTAATTCGGGTAATTGATGGTAAATATACAAATGAGCTTACTAATGTAGTTTCATGTATGACTAGTAAATGCTAAGTATTAACATTGTATGAAAAATAGTAATGTATGGACGCTCCTTTTTTGGTTTCTAAATTAAATTGTGTGTACCACTGGGACGGATTATTATTATTGAATGTCTAGGCGTCCAGCCATTATTATGATTAAACATTTTATCATAAAAAGGCTAAGGTATTACAATTGAAAAAAATATAAGTACACACGCTTGAGAGGGCCTCTTTTGGGTATTTTTTTAAACTGTGCTGTGGGACAGACGTCAAGAACAACCCCGTCTGGCGACATCGAGGGGCCATGTCAAACTCCTACCGACCAGTACTCCACTGTTCCTACCATGAGTCGGGGCCCCGGGAGGTATTCGTAGATAGGGACAGTGTTATCAACTGGGTACCCCTCAAATTAAAATTCATTTGAAAAAGGAATACCTAACTGTTTTTTTTTCTTGTTTTTTTGGGGGAAGCTATACCAACATTGGTGCTTACCCCCAACCAACTAGTACCAGGCCGCCAGAACCGACGAGATGTTACCTAACTAATTAGAACTAAAAAAAATACTAGACTTCGTATAGTGACGAAATACTTAGACAGGCTGTACAATAGGCTGTCCTGTTGATTGTTTTTCGGCACCATTGTATATTTCCAGGCGCTATTGTAGTCAGAAATCAAAATCGAGGTAGCTTAATTCTAAAATAAAAATAAACAATTTCTGAAAATTCTACAAATACGTAATCTTTAATTACTGTCCACTTAGATAAAGAAAATTTCAGAAACTACTGTACGTATTTCCGTACGGTTGGCATCAATAGACAAAGGAATTATCTAGAAAGGTGGTAATTAGTCTATAATTTAGTATCAAAAATATTAGGGATCTGCAAAAAAAAAAAACACGCAGGTGAAGTCGCGGGCAAATGCTAGTACTGCGCTACAACTATAAGTGGAGTTTTATATCTATTTCAGAGATTGCTTTATTAAGTATTTAAAAACAGAGCAATTACTAAGAAACAGCTTTTATCCCATTCATTTATGTGATAAATTCCAGATTAACGATGGCAATGCCAAGTGATTTATGTAGAAAAAAAATTAATAGAGAAAAATATTTGAATGATTTATTGTGTCCGATAGATAAATTTTCTTGATTAATTAAAAAGTGAGTATCCCGTCTAGTTAACTGATTTCTCAGTGTCAATCAATCATGCATAAAAAATGAAAAATAGCTCCTCCATCTTTAATTAATTTATGAAATCTATTTTCCAAGTCATGCAAATTAACTGGGTAGAAAGACTAGTTACCCAATAAAATGCTAACAAGCGTAAGGCCTAATTGGAAAGGCTTGTTATGGTGGTCAGTTTATCTCTTACAATTTATGCGAGCCTGGTACTAAATGATGAAGACTACGTTTTAAGGTAATTAGCTTTTAAACGAATTACTTAGCTATTTTAGTTTTAATAGATGATTTTGTTAATTTATGAAGATATATTTTATTCAATACTTGCTTTTGCCGCAGACTTGGCCCGTGTGTATTTTCTTACGAATTATTAAAAATAAAATTAAGCCTAGCTTCTTATTCGCAATATAATTTTTAGAATCGAACTATAGCTTAGATTTAAAATAATAAGTGGTATGCTATGGATACCCAAAGTCACAATATTTCATAGGTTGTGTGACCAAGAGATTTTTATTTGATTATTTTTATTTGTTTAGGACAAAAGAAAGAAAGTAAGCAACACGTTAAGTAAGTAAGTAAGTAAGTTTATTTATTTGTCTAAACATGGTGTACATACATTGCATGCAAGATATTAAATATATAATGATTCTCATGTTCAGCCGCATAACGTGGCGTACAAATTGGTAGGACGAGATGGAGCACAAACCGTGACTACATTTATCAAAAATTACATTATGAAATTATATTATAAAAAATTATATTATTAACGTTACATAATTATTATCAAAGTTATTAGGTATAGGATAAACAGTAGTAAATACACTGTTGCCCACGAGTTATTAAAAAGAAAGTACTCTCTTCCAGATCTGTAGGTAATCATCTGTTTCTTTTTTAACCGATTTCAAAAAGGAGGAGGTTCTCAATTCGATTGGTATTTTTTTCAAATGTATTTTCAACCTCAATTTTCCCACTGCAGGGCAAAGACCTCTCCACTCTCCTTCCACTTCTCTCTATCAAGGGCTATTCGGGACCTATCTTCGTCGAAGGAGACTAGATCAACCCCACACTTCCACCTGTGCTGTTCCTGTGTGCTGTGTCCGTTGCCATGTAAAGGGACCTATTGGGTAATGCGTTTGTTCTAATAATCGCCTGACATGCGGTAGATGTGTCCAACTCAATTCCACTTCAGCGTGAGAGCTTTCCGTGTGACATCGACTATTTTTGTGATGGAACGGATGGTAGTATGCCTATCCCGGTCTTAAAGTTTTATACCCAGTTCACTCCTTAGTTCTTCACTAGTTCACTGCAATAAATGCAACGAAACTAGGTATTTTTCTCTTATACGTCATCGGAGTACCGATTGACAAATAATATTCTTGGTGGGTGGCGCATTAAATTGCATAGTTCCTGTCTCTCTTTGTGTGGCCACATAAAATTATTTTAGAGGCAGTTATCTCCTTTGATAATTGCCGATTCTAGAAGTTGAGAAAACTATAAAAGCAAGCTTTGAACACAGCAATTTTCGTAGAAAACCATATTTCATTAGTAGACAACTTTGCTTCGCTACATATTGAACTAAACTTGAGTTCCATTTTTCAGGTAGGTGTATAGGTTGTATGCGAAAGCTTCCTTCCGAACATTCTGAGAAACTTTCATTGTTATGCACTGTTTTACAGGATATAGTTGGAAACCGAAGTTCAGCCAGACCCTGTAAATATCTTCTCCTGTGTGAACCCGACTTTGTATTTTGTTTCTTTTTAAGTTTGTTTGATAGATTTCGTTATGTAGTGGATAGTATTTATTAAATTTAACGCTAACTTTGTTAGTAGCAGTAAATAGTTTAGCCAAAAAAATAAACTAAGTACAAAATTAGTGTCTCTATTTATTTTGTACATTTCAACCAAATTGGTAGGTCTGGCGGCTCTAAGCTCTTGAACCAACATGCCTATTACAGTAGTTTCCACTGATAATTAAGCTTATACTCAATTTCCGCTTGCGAGATGGTTTTCCTGCAGCAGGAAATACAAAATCTCGTAATTAATTCCATATTCCAATGCTCTTATAATATATTGAAATTCCTTCAAAGAACCAACATACCAAAGACTTCTTAGAAATTGCATCGTCAATCTATTTTGAAAGAAAATATTAAACTTTCGGTGGACTAGCTGTCCTCAACCATAATAATGATACTCCTAAATTAGAAGTCCCATGTTTACACTAGGAGCACGTCTAACGGCCAGCTGTGTGGTTTCTCCAGGAACTTACTTAATTGGTTGTAGTGTCAAATATCCTTCTTCGACTAGGCCATATTTAGTTATGTTTTGTAAACAATGTTGGTCTTTGTTTTCCAACCGGGATTAATTTAGTATGCGATTTTTGTGTGCCGTGTTCTTTAATTTTAACAGACTTCAAAAAATTGTGGAGGTTTTCGATTCGACAATTTTTTTTTTGTATGCATGTATGTATCACAGTATGTCCGGCAATTGTGGATAGATTTTAAAAATTGAAAGCATGGATTATTATGAGAATGACATTCAGCAATTAACAAAAATATGTATATATGTATAGGTCCTAAGGTTAGTACATTTAGCGCTCCCCTAGACAGTCAGCCCCTGTAATTACTAACTAATCTTATTACTTTTGACAACATTAAAGTGGAAAAATAAATGCTATTGTGACAGCGAAACTTAAAACCAGGAGGAGTTCTTGGCTAAGTAAATGCCGTACAGATCGATCAGTCAAAGGTTAAGCTACACTTGCCGCGGTTGCTCTGTGGATGGGTGACCATCCATTTCATACCGAGTTCCATCCGTACCTCGGAAAGCACGTGAAGCTGTTGGTCCCAACTGTCATTCGTAGATCTTTGGCTGTCGTTGTGGGTAGTCAGAAGCTAGAAAGTACGACAACCAGTCTTACTAAAGGGTATCGTGTTACCCAGAAACTGGGTTGTGGAGGTCCGATAGGCAGTGGCTCAATGTAAAACACTGGCATTCAGCTGCATCCGGTTAGACTGGAAACCAGGAAAATTTTGATAAATTTTAAACTGGGTATTGTTGTTCAACTTGGAAATATTAGGCCTGCAATAAAGGTACCACAGATCATAACAAATAAAAAGCTATCTATTAATTTCAATGTTGAGTTTGATTAGGTATAATATGTTAAAATGTGTTATTATGCGCATGAGTTTATGCTAGTGTGTCGTTTCTGCATGTGAAACGTCATTCCTTTGTCACAATTTTTAACATCTTTATTTATGAAGGTTTTTTTCCAAATTATTTTGTATCGTCTTCGTAACCTTGAGATATTTGAATGTCATTTAAATGTTTTGTTTGTATTAAACTAACCTTTTAACGGTTTTGTCATTCTATGTTAAAAACAATAAAAATAAGTAGTTTTTATTGTTAAAAATAAATGCACTAACACTTGCCCGCGACTTCGTCCACGTGAATTATCTTACAGCAGTGCTATTCTGTTACAATCTCCCTCGGTGAACACCTAGGTGAAGTGAGCTGTCATCCATCCCGATGCTAGGGATTTATAAAGCACTACAATCGGATGACAGCTCACTACACCTAGGTGTTCACCGAGGGAGATTGTAACAGAATAGACATCCGGATGCCAATTTTTTTTTTGATAATGAAATATAGCGTTTAGCCCTCAGGGATGACGTAGCTTCCTATTGGCGCAGAATACATAATAGTACTACGTATTGCTATTGGTGAACGAATTTTTTTAATCAGATGGGTAGTTTCGTATCTTACCCCCTACCTACAAAGAAATTATATTGGTACTAGCGACCCGCCTCGGCTTCGCACGGGTGCAATGGTGATACTAAATATACTACAGAATGTCTTTATATTAGGTCCTTACATATGAAATTGCCGATACTTAATACTGGTAACTTTGAAATCAAATATTTTGTGTTTGATTAGGAATTCCAAATTCAAAAATATTTCAAAATAAAGACTAAAGAATATTGTTTTAAAATTCGTGTTTCATTTGTTTTATCGTCATTTGTTTGGGCTTGAAAATTGCTATTGCAACAACAATGGAGAAATAAAAAATTCGCGATATTTACGAATATGAGTTCTACCGTGGCACCAGTGCAGCAGAAACGGCTCGAAGGATTAACGACGTGTACGGGCCAAGCACCGCTAACGAACGAACGGTGCGTTTTTGGTTTCAACGTTTCCGTTCTGGAAATTTTGATTTACAAAATGAGCCTCGTGGACGACCGGATACTCAAGTGAATAATGAAGAATTAAAGGCGATAGTTGAAGCGGATCCATCTCAAACCACTTCTGAATTCGCAGCAGCCTTTGGAGTAAGTGACAAAACAATCACTATCCATTTGCGTCAAATTGGAAAAGTAAAAAAGCTCGAAAAGTGGGTACCGTACGAATTGACTGAAACACACCAACAAACACGCGTCGGTTGCTGCGCTTCCTTGCTCAATCGTCACAATAATCAGGGAATTTTAAATCGTATTGTCACTTGTGATGAGAAGTGGATCGTGTACCATAATCGCAAGCGATCATCACAATGGCTTAACCCTGGAAAACCGGCAAAACCTTGCCCCAAGCGAAAACTGACCAAAAAGAAGATTCTAGTTAGTGTTTGGTGGTCCTGTGCTGGTGTCATCCACTACAGCTCCATGAGATCAGGCCAAACGATTACTGCAGACATGTATTGTCAACAGTTGCAAACAATGATGGAAAAGCTCACCATTAAACAACCGAGATTGGTCAATTGCTCTAGCCCATTGCTCCTTCAGGATAACGCTCGACCACATACTGCACATCAGACGGTCGCCAAGTTAGAGGAGCTGCGACTGGAAACTCTGCGTCACCCACCATACTCTCCAGATCTTGCCCCAAACGATTACCATTTATTCCGAAATTTGGACAACTTTTTACAAGGAAAAAAAAACAATTCTGATGAGGCAGTTTAAACAGCCTTCAAGCAGTTCATCGATTCTCGCTCCCAGGATTTTTTTACCAAAGGGATCAATGAGCTCCCGATAAAATGGCGAAAGTGTATCGATAACAATGGTACATACTTCGATTGACTAAATATATAATTTCTTTTAAAAATGTTATTTTTAATTTTTTGATACCGAGCGGCAATTTCATATGTAAAGACCTAATATACAACGTTCGCAGCTTTTTTGTCATTAGACAACACAAACATGTTTTCTTTAGAAGTTACTCTTGAAATGGCGACATGGCCATGTGAAAAACACTCAACGCTCAAATCTAAGCGCCAGCCGCTCTACCCCCGCATTTTAACACTGTGATAACTTCTAATATATTGATTTTAATGATATGCTGTAAAGGGCAATTTTGATCTACATGAAATGTACAACGTATCTAAGACATTTAATTTGCTAAGAAATAAAACTGTATTGTTTAAAGTAACTTGGTAAGTAACCCATGTCTTATTTGTAATATGTAAAAGATAAAAATGGTTACTGTGGGTTATCCTTAAGAGATAAACACATACAATCGCGGACTTTTTTATCGATCTTTTTAAGATATTAACAATTCCGTAACATTAATTTGATATATCTCGTAAGGTTTAGCCAGCGTTTGCAATGTAAGCGCACAAAAATATGTTTATTACGACCTCACATTACTCTTGGAATTTCTCGGCTTTCTTCTACTATAATATGCATGTATTATACCTATAGACCTTCCTCTTGCTTGAATCACTCTATCTATCAAAATCCGTTGCGTAGTTTTAAAGATCTAAGCATACATCGGGACAGACGCGGCGGGGGATTTGGTTTTATAATATTATTATTATTATGTAGTGATAGATTATTCTTATGAAAGTGCCTTTAACTTTTAAATGAATGAAGAAAAAAACTGGAACTTATCTGATATTGAAATAAGGTTTTATTCGAAGATATGGCTTGTCCGTAGAAAAAAGTCGTTTTCTACACATTCGTACACAATATTAGCGATTTATCAGACTGCTGTAAGTGTCAATTTTGCCCGTCCACTAACTGTCGTAAGTCAAAGCACGAAGGCAAGAGGCTTCGTGCTCTTAAATCTCTGACCAATCAAACTTCGCATAAGAGCTGAATAAGGTCAAGTTGCAGCATATCTGAACAACATTCAGATGCCGCCTTCGACAGGACAGGACACGAGATAAGTGCAGGTTTGTTTCACAGTCAGGTTTGTTTGTCATTAAAAAAAACACACTTATTAATCATTAGAATTGGAAAAACCATCATTCAGTCAATAACCACGTTGCTACGGCATTCAGCTAATGGTCATCTCGACTAACCTCACTTAATAAGCTGACATCACACTACGACAAGCCTGTTTAAATCAAATTGGTTGAGTTCATCAAACTATCATTTTGTTCAATTTAAATTCCTTCATTTGTGTCATTTTATTAGCATTTCTGTAATGTTTCTATTGACTGCTCCATTTGTCTCATGGTTGTAAGCGCCACTGCTGGGTGTGGGGTCCTGGGGTGTAAATGTATTCCATATGTACGCCTTGGAACGCTTCCTCAAGAATTAGCGAGATGAGGCGCAGCATCGAGAAAAGTGTAAAGAATGAGAAGAGGCCTTTGCCCGGGAGTGGGACAGTACTGGCTGGCTAGCGAAAAAAAAAACAAATGAAACGTCAACTCTCTCACTTCTTGTCCATTAGTGACGTTCCATTTTTAAAATTCCAGGCGAATAGTTTGCAGAGAGCATGGTATACCAAAACATGGAGCGTGAATGACGGCACATTGGCACGCAGAAAGCTGCCAAACGCACTAAGAGGGGGGGGGGGGGGGGGGGGATTCCTAATAGGACCCCAAACTTTTCTTATCCTTCATATATCAACTTGCCCCAGGCCATCACCTAGCTACGCCCTTGCCTCCAACGCCTTCCCGGTCGTGACAGCATGCCGTGGTCGTGTCGTCCCATTGGACTATGACCACAGTATAAATATTAGTACTACCATACAGTAGCGACACGCCCCGCCTCCTTCCGAAACATTGTTCCTCACCTCTTCCCGCGTCGAACGTGCTCTCGAAACTGCTTTTAGACTCGCACACACACGCACGTATTTGTACAGTCTGTTATTTTGGTAGTAGTGTAGGTAATTTAATCGTTTCGTTTGTATGGAGTGTCGTAGGTGTGCTATGAAAGTGAGCGAGTGTTCCTGCACACTATAATATCTCTTGCGTACCTGGCTGGTCTTTGTTGAGATTGGCCGCCGTGTTCGAAATTCGGACGGGAGAATTAATAATTAATATTTGTGTAATAAGATATCTACTATACTTGGCTAAGACCTGTTAGTGAATGGAATGTATCAACTGTCTGATTGTTTTTGGTCCAATGATTGGGAACAAATTGGTACTTTTCAGCTTACTGAGCCGTAAGGATGACAGAAATAAGAATGACATTGATTTGATTCCATTTTTTTTGTTCTTGTATTTGTGATAACTGTACATCTGTACTTATCTTATGCCACTTACGCCAGAAACGTGACCTGAAATGATTCCATGTTAGTAACAAATTCTCAAGTTTAAAGAATTTATAGCTGGGAAAGCCAAGTGGGCCAGGTATACAAAGTAGTTTAGCCTAAGCCCTAGAACATTTAGTCAACTTGCTAATGAAGTGAAAAATATATCTATGTATTTTTTTACACTTGCTAATAAATATACACATACTTAAACTTTTATCAATTCTGAAATTTGCATTGCCATCGAAGCTGAACACGTGCAAATTTTCAAGCAATTCGGACAAATAGAAGTATAATTAATCTTGAAATGTTTTCTTACATTGATAACCACATACAGGTGAGGCTAATAAAAAGGTGTTAAAAAAATCAGCTTCAGAAACAACTGCAAGAACCGCCTCGCTCCATTACCATCACAATATTCACTTAAGAATCAATACGCCGATCTCATCTAATCATCAATTTATACTGCTAATCATCCAGAGACCACGCGAGAGAGAAAAACAGCTGATAATACCATACAAAACGAAGAAAAACTTCATCAATAATCAGATCAACGACACTTAATTAGAAGAAGTCGTGTGCGCAGGGTTATAGATTAAGAAAACTGTTTAGATGTGAAACTCGTGTGCGTGTGCCGATGCTGCCGAAATAGTCACCTTAAAATTCAAAGTTCAAAAATGCAAAACTCTATTGCCTTTGTGCTTTTTTTTGTGAACTGTACACAACCACTTCTAACATTTCATCAAAACTTTTTCGCTTTTCCGCCCTCGCGTGGCTTTTGCCAGTCAAGGTCATCCTAACACGGGGTTAGTTGCTAACAATGACATTATTTGTTATTTAGCTTTAGGTTATCTACGAACTTTAAGTTAAGTTTTTGGCGCAAGTGGGACAATGAGTCAGGGAGTAAGGGAGCACAAACGAAGGAACGAAGGGAATTAATAAATGAAAATTGACAAAGAAGAAAAAAAAACAAAATTAAAAATTCCGCCGACCTAAGTGACATGGGTTAAAGGCACTCAAAGGCAGACATAAGAAGTCGAAGCTACAAACGTGTCTGAGAAGAAAAGTAGAAAGAAAGAATTGACATAGACCATGTGCACAGCGTACAAAATAATAATACAAAGATTACTAAATAAAAAAATAAAAATGTTGCACATCTGGGCCAAACAGGTCCGCATTAAATGCCTTGTGCCTGACGCTGGCTGAGTTAAACGTATCTTACGCTCTTCTTAAAGTGTACCTTTGAAATTCGGGGTTTCGCATCTACATAAAACAGTTTTACTCTATAGTCGTTTGTAGACACATTTGACATGCATGACTGGGTAGAAACAGGTGACTTGTTCATGGCATGTGACGTCACGGCTTTGTGAGCGATGAGCCAAGGTGTAGCAGAGCTATTGTATTGTCTTAGCAAGGTGTTTACACTTTGCTGTGTTTTTGTAGCAAGTTGTAGTAACAGCCATAGTAGGGGGGATGGATCTCGTATTAATTTGATGGAGGATTAATAGATAGATGGATTTTGTGGAGTAGTAGAGATAATTTGAGTACCTATGTGTAGTAAACCTTATTGCGTTCAATAAGCTTATTATAAAGAGGTAAAAATTGCATGCAGGGAGTAATCTTCGAAACTTCTCAGCATTTCTTTTACTATAATAATATAATAATAATATGTGGGGACATTTTCACACACGGCCATCTGACCCCAAACTAGGGAGACCCTGTACTATGGGTGTCAGACAGCTGATATACATACACAAATACATTTTTTTTTGTAAACACATACATATATAGATAGACAACATCCAGACACAAGGCAAACACAAGTGCTCATCACACAAATGTTTACCCTGGGCGGGAATCGAACACGCAACACGCTGCGCAGCAGTCGATCGCTCAGCCACTGCGCCAACCGTGTCGTCATAGTTTACTAATAGGAAACTAGGTTATCCTTGAGTGCTGTATTGCATTATCAAAAAAATAGGGATTAAGAAGATTCGCAAACGAGGTCGCGGGCAATGTGCTATATTATTATTATTTATTTATTTATTTATTATAAACAAAGTTTACAAAATCTTAACTTATAACTATGCCCCACAAAACCGTTTTTACGGTTTGTCTGTGGGAACCGAACCATACAGTCACAAAAATACATTAGGTACATTATGATTGATTGATTAGGTACATTTATTAGTTTCGTCTGCGCGAAGTTTCTAACGAATCCCTAATTTTTTTAAAGTAAAATATAGCCTTAATCACTCAGGGATAAAGTAGCTTCCTATCAGCGAAGGAATTTTCAGAATCGGACCATAAGTTCTGGAGATTAGCACGTTCGAACAAACCTAGATTTACTTGAGTGACAGTAATTATAATGTTCTTATTGTTCTTATCGTAGATATAAGATTATCTTTAGTAGTTTAATCCATCTGGACTTCAGGCCTTTAGTAGCCAATTACTTCCTGCTTTTTTATACTCTGCTAATTGACTTGCGTTTAGCCGCAACTCAGGTTAGTTGCGATCAGGTGATCGAAAGTGATGATGCGGCCTAAGGTGGAGCACGCTTGTCTAGAACAAACCGGTTCACTCGTGCCGTGAAGATACCCAGATAATACCTATTTATCGGGGAACAGTGACGCAGGCAGTGAATTCCTCAGACAACTTAATGACTCTCTGAACACGAGTCATGTGGCTGCGCAGTAACAATTTCACGTGTCAGCGGGAGTGAGGCGCGGGGTAATGCGCAGCCAGTACCACACTTCACAGCCGCCATTAAGTTTGAATCGAAATGTAACTGCAGTTTGCTTTCCAAAAACTGTAACTCCTAAAAACTGTACAGTTTTTCCTGTGATATTGATCTTTTTGAAAGAAAGAAAGAAAAGAACGCAAACGTGAGAAACAATTCCATAAATACATACTAATACGCAACGGACCTCAGTACTAAACCAAACCAATGCGATTACTATTCTACACCTCACTCCGTGGTTTAGCGGCTAACGGACACCGCACGTGTGCTGCATTCCCATTTGAAGGCAAACTTGCTCTTACACTTACCTCTTTTTGTTCTCAGGTATGATGCTGTACTGGTTCGATGCGGTTTCGGAGAAGTTTTAAGGCGATGGTAACTGAGAACTAGGCTGTGCGCAAACCCTAGGTCCGGACTAGTGGCACAGTATAAGTATACTACTTAGTACAGTAGCGACACGCTCCGCCCCCCTCCGAAACACTTTTCCACACCTCTTCCTTGCGTCGAACGTGCTCTCGGAACTGCTTTTAGTTCGAGCGGCGCTTAGACACGCACACACACTTGTAGCGACATCTATCATATCTATCATCATATCTCATGTCATCATCTATAACATATTTATCATCTGACAGACGGGTGTAATGCCTGGTGGGCTACTGCCCGGCGGTTCATCATCATCATCATTTCAGCTGAAAGACGTTCACTGCTGGACATAGGTCTCCCCAAGGGGGGGTTTTGCCATAATCGCTACGTTTGGCAGGCGGATTGGCGATCGCAGTACTCATATGGTTGTTACAGAGGCACAGAGAACGCTGCTGCCCATTCTCTGGCCCGACAGTTGTAGTCGGGATTTTGTATATATCCTAATGCCGTGGATAACACTGCTTGCGCGATCTAGGAAACGTCGATTGTAGTATGCATCATGTGCGATAGATGTCGCTACACACTCACGTATTTGTAGTCTGTTATTTTGGTAGTAGTGTAGGCAATTATATCGTTTCGTATAAATGGAGTGTCGTGGGTGTGCTAGGGGTGAGGGAATGAATCCAACTTGAATCCTACCGGCTTAACTTCAGAAGTTATAATTACCGGCACGTAAGTTGGCCACAGATTTTGTAGTGGGGGAAGTTCGCGCACGCACAATTACATACATTTTTACATGCGCGAACTTCCCCCACTACAAAATCTCTGGCCAACTTACGTGCCGGTAACTGTACAACAGCTACTCTACTAACATTGGACAATGGTACAATTTGCCGTGTCTACCATTTTCATAACATAAATTATAGTCACACTGCAGATGTGTAAAATATACCATCAACTTTGACGCCTATAGTTTTGATAACGAAAATAATTAGGCAATCTTCTTCGATTTCCCCTTACTACAATTGATTCTTACCATCCATAACCGTCGCTATTATAAAACTATTATATTGCTATTTATTTCTGTCTAAATTTGGAGATCAAATGGTAGTTTACCTAACTCTTTTCGAACTACAAAATAGCTCCTTCCTAGCTAAAAGAGATAGCTTTCGATACTTACTGCTTACCTATATTACTTTTCAAACTCGTAAGTTACGCAACACAGCACAATACTCAAAAACTACAAAACGGTTCTGTCCTCGTCTTTCAGAATTATTTGGACTCTGGTATGCACTATCTTAAGTATGTTGATTTATACAGTTTTTTATTCGCATAAGTGCATAAGTATGTGCGATTCATTATCACAAGATAAGTGACTTTGAAATGTATTCTATTGTGGAATGGAATACCATGAATTTAAAGTGTTTTTTTTTTTCTTAACCGACTTCAAATACGTTGGAGGTTTTCAATTCGTCGGAAACTTTTTTTATTCTTACTTTGTTGAGAGGTGGTCTTGCAACATTGTCGACGTATTTTCAAGTGTGACAACAAATGAAAACTAGCGTTGGTTTATTTATTTAAGTATTTATTATTCACAAAATCCACAGCTCTTTGACAATTCATCTTAAAATATAAACCGGTTTTACAGCCAATAACGGATTTACGATTTAATAGTTATAAATACACGCAGCAGAAACAGACATACATAATACAGAAATTAACTGCTAGCGCCAACTAAGCATTGCTAAGTGTACAGTGTGGGTGAGTGTGTGAGGAGTTGCAGGTGGGTGTGTGTGAGGATCGTGTGTAAATACACACGATCCGATCCGACCTACTATGCAATTAAAATTATTTTGTTTTGTTTTGTTTAGATTTATGTCAGTTCGTCATTTACAGACGTTATTAATAGATTCTTAAATAAGCCCTTTTTGGAGTTAAATACATATATCAAGATGAGAGATTTTTTTGTTAAAATTACTTAGTATCCTACCGAAAATGAGAACGGCGAAAATATAATATCCTTGGTGATAACTTTATTTTCGAGCCGTTTGGGGTTGAAACCCTCGGGCCGTGGGGTCCGAGTGCTCATCTCCTTTTTAAGGAAATTTCCAAAAGGTTAATTGACACTTCTCGTGATCCAAGAGCTGGTTTTTACTTTGGGCAGAGGTTAAGCATTGCCATTCAACGTGGCAATGCAGCCAGTCTCTTGGGCACATTCCCAGATGAAGGCGATGTGGAGGAATTTTTAGATGCCTTATTATATTAGTTTTTTTTTTTTTTGTTTAATAGTTATAGGTTTTTGTTTCTTTATTGTACGTGTAAATATGGTACTGATTATTATGAATAAATATTCCTACCGATAACTGAATTTTGAGCGTAGTTTGTACCACTGTGTGGCACATCGAAAAACTGCATGTACCTGGGAGTCTACTCTTATTCAACGAAAAACGAAGTTTCGATCGAAATTTCGCGTGTTTCCTACCACGATTCCATTCGTTCCGAAATTTCGTTCCGAACGAAAATTGTTTGACGTTTAGAGTCTCTAAACCTACTCTAATTCATAAGTATTCCGACCGAAAATTTCATTTTGACAGATGATTGTTCGGAATTTTAACCTCAAATTGACGAAACCAAAAGTGTTACCTTTTGATTTTCGTTAGCGTACATTTGGTAAGAAAATTGCTTGAAATGGCTACAAGAGTGCTTTTGATTCAAGCTACTCTTTGTGCAGAACACTTAGAGCGTAAAAGAAACCGGCGCCGCCTGGACAATCAATTTAGTATTAGGTACTTAGTTGAATTCCTGACTTAGAGCTTGTAGGAAATATATAGCCATTTAAACTAAAAATATATAAATGGTTATTATTAAGAGTAGCCGATACAGTGTTAGTAAACATAAGTATAATGCATTTAAATGTTATTATACTATGTTATTTAAGTACTTACAAAGTTCTAAATCCAAAACAAAACTTGTAGATTGTACCTAATATGTGTATCGCGATTGCGAAGTATGTAAAAAAGCACTTGGAAACATGATTTAATAACACAGCTCGAATATCTATGAACACAACACTTGAGAAACCAACTTAAGAAAAGTTTTAAAATTATTCAAACAAAAATCTCAAGTTGACATGTTATGATTAGATTGCGCGTGAAGTGTGAATATACGGATATTTTTGGTTGTCATACGTTACTGCCCATCGTTACCATCAATTATTACTCTTCAAATTAGTCGGATAACAATGACCGTGAAAGGGTATTGTAGAGTATCTCGGTGAATTTCGTAGAAACTATAAATCATATCTGTATATTTATATTTTCTGCATGAATATAACAAAGAAATATTTAATAAACCACATTTTCAATATAAAATGCAAAAATAAAGAACATCTTATTTCTATTTCATCTTCCATTCATTCACGAAAATTTTCTATGAATCCGAACTTCATATGCGTGTCCGAAAATAAAATAGAGTAGGGTCAGTAACGAAATTTCGTTTATATTTCGTTCGTTTGCGAAGTTTCGTTTCGAAGAAAGAGAGTAGACCCCCTGGTCCGTCGAGACGGAGGACTCAATCTTACAACTGCGTCATTTAAAGCGGTACTGTTTGGTGACAAGGTTTATGTAATATGTGTATATGTATACATATCTAATCTAATATATAAAAATTTCGTGTGTTTGTTATCGAACTCCTCCGAAACGGCTTGACCGTTTTTTTTGTTTTTGTTTTTGATTTGGTAGGTCTATAAATGGGTCGTAGGCTATTATTGATATCCCTAGTGATAAGAAATAATATATATGGCAAAAACGTTTGCCGTGTCAGCTAGTTTTATATAAAATGTTATTTAGTCGCCACAGGCCACGAAAGACATGGCGCGGCGGGACGAACTAGACGGATTCCTCCAAAACCGGAGACATGATCATGTCTCCGGTTTTGGCTTTTATCACTATAAGAAATTCTGTTGCTACTAAACGGCTACTGTACCACGTAGACGTTGAAGGGTTTTTAAATATGCTACTGTACATCTTAAGGAAAATTATACAGCAATTGAACGACTCCTATACAACTATCAGGCTGTACAATGCCTGTATAAGCAGCTTGTGTGCTAGTTGGGGAAGCACAGGATCGGGAAAGGTGGAAAGCATGAAAGGAGGCTTTCAGGACCCGGACAGAATAGGATGTAAATAAAAGGTAGCGACATAGTGTAGTGTACACCACCACACAATGAGGGCTATCGTGTATGAATTCGCCGCTAGAGGCGCTAGTGTAGCGTGAGGTCTCCAAAACGTCAAATGTTGCTGTTTGTGGGTGGGCTACGCGGGTTTATGCTTAATTAGAGTAACGTTGTGAATATTTTGCAATACCTAAGATTTGTTATGGGAAATACGAGTTACGGGTCAATGAATGTCAGTGCTTTGAGACAGTTTTATCTTTGGAAAACTTAAGTTCTCCTTTTTTTCCGAATAAAACGGGACTGCGAAACACGAAATTTTTACGGTGCGAATTTAAGAAATTATGATTTCACGCGTTTTCACGATATGTTTTCTCGCTGGTGAGCATTAAAACGGTAGCCCTCATTGACATCATTATTATGAGCTCTCAAAACGCTTTTACCTTATAGAATTCGTATAGCAAAACTGTGACCTCACTTATTTGACAACTTAAGCACAGTATAAGTATACTTACGTGACTAAATATTTATTCATTTCAAAGCAACACAAATCTAATTTTGCAGTTTATTGAAAAACAATTGGGTTTTTAGGGCTAAAATAATGTGTTTTTTTTAGAAAAGTATTTTGTTGGCCAGAACGTCAAATAAGCTTGTGCATTGATTTTGGCGAAAGATGACTTCTCCAAGAATCATTGTCGCAACGGATGAGAAAGCCAAATCAAACTTTTAATTGAAATTCGAAAACAAACTGAGTAGGTTTATTTCAGTTCAAATCTTCTTTATTTACGAGTAAATACAGATATGAACATACATTCTCAAGTAACAAGTACTTTAGATACTTAAAATCAACATTTTTCATTAATTATCTTTTATGTTTACACATTGCAACACACCTGATAACGATTCTTCATAACAAACTCTTAATCAAACGCAAATGATAGATGCTTAAGACAGGTTATTGACCGTTCATGTACCTATTAATAAAATAAATCGATCGTACTGTCAAAATTGTTTACTAAATGGTAATAAAACAAAAACTCTGTACTCTACGCCCACATGTGCTAAAGGTGTGTCTGGCCTACCTCAATGTGATTAAATAAGAATAACAGATGGGACAGTCATTTGATAGCTTGATCGATGGTGTTTTCTGCCTACTTGTTGAATAATATACGTGTTCGATCGATTAACAACATAGCTAATATCACGCATCAGGCTTGTATCTTTTACTCTCTGGGTAGGCCATAGGCATAAAAAAAACAATAGTTTATTGACATATATTTTGTACAGACGCCAGCACATGAAACCATACCAAACTGTCAAATTTTTCCAATTTAATTTCACAGTATCAGTTTTGTGATAAAGTTGAAAATCTATCAAAGAAATTCGATAGATTGATGGGCTGGCCTCTGTACATTTTTTGAAACTCCTGACTACCAAACTAAGAAAAACATGTACCTATTTGCAGACAGCATCATCGACCCCTCACGCCTTAAAAAATTTAGAAAAGGTGGTAACCAGTCGACGACTCTATTCGTACCTACAGATAGCGTCATCAGCTACTTACCCCCTATCCGAAGAATTCGAATACGTGGGGGGTAAGCAGTTGATGACGCTGTCTGTACATAGGTATCCACATTTCACCAGTTTTATTCAATTCCCATAACACCTACTGCGACCGCCAACATGCATCGGCCTAGCATGGCGATTACGGCTGATCCCCTCTTGGAGGAGACCTATGCCCAATAGTGGACGTCTGAAGGTTCACATGATGATGACGATGATTCAATTCCCACGTAGTAGGGGGCAGAGCCTCTTGCCATTAAGTGGGCACAAACTCCGACTGCTACTGCGAAAGTAAATAAATGTCCAAAAAAAAGTTTAAATAAATGTCCAAAAACATTTTGTCTTACTTAGGGGTCGAGTCTAAAACCTACGCTCAGAAATTACGCTTACGACCATTAGACCAGGCAGTAGTAACTTGGAAGAATGGATCAATACTCTCGTGCTATTTCGAATTTGGAACTTAAGCTCGATGTGGGTAGAAGTCTAGTACTATTTCAGTTATGGCCTAGATCTGTCGTCTCTGAAACTAGCGCACTAACTTCGGTATATTGCTAGCTGCTAGGTTAAGAAAATAACTTCGTATTGATTATTGTAAGGCTTAGGTTTAGATGTGAGAGATTCCTGCTGCTGAGACATTGTAGACATTTGCATTGTATTGTAGTATTGAATTTTATTTCGCACAAAGAAACTACTTAAAAAGGATTACAGATACATGCTATGATAAAATAGTATTTTATACACAAAAGTTTTCGCAGCTGAAGCTGAACCAGAGTACTCGTATTTCGGCTTACAGCACCAACGTGATCTGGTTTTTTAATTGCTAGCATTTTATAAATACTAAGGAATAATATCTGACTTATGTATAATATGAAACCGTCAAATTAAATTATTATATTAATCGTTCCTTGTTTAGATTACGTCGAGCCAATTTCGGTTACGGCCAATGGGTTTCTTATTTAGACATCATTTTACTTTTCTGTTACCTTTCAAACGTGACTGTATAATACTGCCACCTCTGTGCTATCTATGGTTATAATCTATGGTTTGATTTTTTAAACGGCACTTTTTTTTTGTTGGTTATTGCTTTTCACCTGCGTTGTTGTGTTATCACATCAGAAGCAACAATAACAAAATGTAATCACGGAATGCGACAGCGATCGCACTCGCAATTTGCCCGATTCGATGTGGCCGGGGTTTTACCTATCTTCTTAGCATGTCGACGGTAAACACAGATATATATTCCTTTTTTTTTGTCAAGTTTTCCGTTTGGCTCAGTACTCGGCTACTGTTGTCCACTAGCGCAGTCATTAGGTCCTAACGTGCGGCGCATGTTAAAAGTGGACCACGGTCTGTGGAGAGACGCGCGTCGCATAGGTACTAAAGCTCAACTGTCACTTCTATCACTCCAACTACTCTATGACCGGCCGCACCTACAATGTCGTAGGTCCGTACTACTAACACATTTGATTGATACACTCACTTAAGAGCATTGTTGTGCCGATTACGATCCATTGATAACACTCCTAGTTATGCCACAATAGTGGTAGTAAACGGATTTGTGATATACATAATACACTAGTCACGAATGTGTTTGTGTTGAAGTAACGGTTGGTTTAATTGGAGATTATGATAATAGGTTTCGAAGTCACAAGCGTAACTACTAATTGTTTCCGGGATTAGATTCTGAGGTTTGGAAGTGTTATTGGGTTTTCCATAGGGAATTTCTCAGTAGGAAGCCGGAGTAAGTTCGCGCATATCCCTACGGCTCGGAAAACACGTAAAGGCGGATCCACATAATATGATCATTTACCCGATCCGATCGCTGTATTCGTATCACCGTCTCATTCGTTGTACTGTATCAAGCTCCGTATCTAGTTATGGACGCCTTTGTTTCTCTCTCCGTATCAAACCTGGTGCACCTCAAGAAAAAGAATCGGCAAACCGTGCCGTATCCGTATCTTCTTTGATGATCGGACAAAAACCGACTCGAATTGGACGGGCCGTACCGCGCTGTGAATCAGAGCGGTGTATCAAGATTGCGTATCATGTTCGCGTATCATCACCCGTCCAGATAGGCGATCATGCTACATATAGGCGATACGGATACGGTGATCGCATCGGGCAAATTGATATGTGAATCCGTCTTTTAAAACCATTGACTCTTACGCCCCTGAACACTCCCCGTCTCGTATCGGGTGGCGTTCCATCCCATCCAATATTTTATATGTATATGGCTAGTCTTTTCAGTAGACCGAAGTCCGGACACAACTAGTCACGAGTAGCGTTGCCAGGCGTCCGGTGAAGCTGTATACTATCAGGCTTTTTGGTTGCGTGACCGGCCAAATTAGACTATATCCGGATTTTGTTAGGATTTTTAAATTTGATCACTTTTTTCAGGCTTTTTAGTTGCGTGGCCGACCAAGTTACACGTTGTCCAGATTTGGTTAGGGTTTTTAAATTTGATCACTTTTAAATTGTTATGTATTGATTTCCCCTCCTAGCGCCTTACCTTGTATCGCGCATTACCAAATCCGAATAACTGGCTAGTCTGTCCGGCTTTACGGTTTTAAGACCTGCCTTAGGCAACCCTAGTCACGAAGACGACCTAAGTTTTGTCACACAAATTCTGCACAATCTTACGTTCCAGGTTATTAGGTAAATAATACGGTCACATAGTAAATAACATAGTACATACTAAATAAGCAACATTTGCTACGTGCGAAAAGCGGTACTACTGAGAAAGTGCCGGTTACGGTACGACGGACCAACGACGTTTTTATGCAATACTGTCGTGTGGACTGAGGTGTAAGCGGTAGCGGGTAGGGCAGTTGTTTGGTTGTCACAGGAATATTGTTGCAAACGAAAAAGAAAATAAAGGCTAAGTAAAGGTTAAGTAGCTACAAATCGAAGAGAAAATTTTCGTGTTTAGAACGTATTCTAATCTGAACTGAGTCTGAATCTGTCAAACAATGTGTGTTCTAATTTACCTAAATTTTTGACAAGTGTTTGCTTTGACGATTGCAAATAGATTTTGAACATTTTAATTACGGAAATATGCCTTCTGGTTAATCAATCACCTTGTTTGAAGTCTTAGTTGTAAAAGTAGTTACATAAATTGTCAAAATGTAGGGCCGTGGTATGCAGGGCCGTCTTTAACCTATTGGGGGCCCTGGGCACAATAGGATAATGGGGCCCCTATGACCTAAACTTTAAACAGAGCACTATTTTGTTAGTACCTATATACAAAGAAAGTAGATAAGTAAAGTTCTAGATTTATTTTTATTTATCTACAATGACAATAAATCGACACTAATATTAAAGAGGAAAAATTTGTATTTATTACCCTTCTAGATTTGAGCTGGACAAAATCTTTAACCACTTACATGAACATTAGCTACAAACTGGTTAATTTATCTTGAAGCATTGCACTTCTTCATTCTTTTTTAATATTTTTAATATGGAGAAGGAAGGCTCCCCACTGCAGTTACTATCATGCTTAAAAATATACTCAATATGATTTGTACATTTGGAAATGACTTCAATTTTGTTTTTTTTTTTTTTGTAAATATGATATATTTACAATAGACTACTCTTTCTTCCTTCATTTTCACTATGAACAATTTTCAAGCGTTCTGTTAAATGCATACATTCAATTTCCAACTCTTTCTCATATTAACGTCTTTATAACAGATTTCAGGTAATTCTTTGCAACTATGTCTCAACTCATCAAAATGTAGCTATAGTCTTCAAGGAAAAAAATAAACCGGAGCGTTGTCTAATGTTCTTATGGGAAGAAAGGTTTCTACTTCGAATTTCACTCTTCCGTTCAGTTGAAATGACGGCGCCATCAAAAAACTGGCGTGAGTTTCTTACGACTTGTCTTGTTCTTTGAGATAGGTCCTTGTAGTCAGATTCTGGGTTTTTATTCCTTGGCGGACGATTCGATAATCTAATTTATCCCTGAGGTAAATAATAAAATCATCAAGTGAAGTAAACTTTGTTACAACGTCTAGTGTTATTGTTTCTTTCTGTACATAATTTTCTACTTGTTGGTCTCTTCTTTCCAATATAGGTAGAGAGAAATTTTGCGGACGCTGAGACCACCAAAACGAATGGGTAGTGTGGTTTGTAGCCACGCTCGGTCATCCAGAGCCACATTCAAAATTGATGTTAAAGTATTTTTATTTATTTGATTAATTAGGTCCAAGAGGTGTGGCTGCTTCCACAAAGATGAAGAGCGGAGGTAGTATATACAATTTGGGCCAAAACAACAACATCTAATGAGGGTAAAAGTCGAATGTAGATTAATTTTGGAAAGTCTATCCGAAATATACATATATATTTTTTTTGTTAGCCTCCTCTGTGCCACTTCTGAGCAAAGGCCTCCCTCCATGCCTTCCATCTTTCCCGATCCTAGGCCTCATCACACCAGTTTTAGAGGAAACCGTCCAGTTCGTTAAATAAATAATATCATTATAGTGTTTAATTTTTTCTTCAATAAAAAGTGAAAAACTATCTTCCAAAATAGGAGAACCCAGAAGATGTAAAGAACTTTTGCCTGAAATGACAATGTCAGATCCTGCCCCACCCATGTACAAAAAAAGTAACCCATGTACAGAAAAATACTCTGTTAATAGAACGAGTTCAGAGGAAGTTTGCTCGTTTTATTTATAAGCGAATGTACGGGTATTACCCTTACCTATATCCATCTTTGTTTGTTGTGGGGATGGTAGGATTAGATACTCTCGAACTCAGACGAAAATTACTTTTATTAGTTCACTACCACCGTCTCCTGACAAATAAAGTGGATAACCCAACTACGCTGGAGCGGGTAGGCCTAGCGGGTGTGCCGAGTCGCTTCTTAGTCGGAGGTGAAGGCGTGGAAGGTCCTCGTCGCCGGAGAAAACTGTTTGCTGTGCCCCCGGGAGTGCGCACTCGTCGAGCTGCGGCTGCACCCACAGCCCGAGCAGTCGCACTGTTGAACTCTTTGCTCACCCAGCACATAGATCTGGATATCTTCCATGATAAAACGTATTATGTGTGTAAATGTTTACATTTGTTCTTAAGTAGTATCATAAGTTAGTTAAGGTTAGTCATAAGATAATTAAAATGTAAGCAATTTGGTCGCAAGCACTGTCAGCTTATGTTTTTAAATAAATAAATAAATAGACCACGCGGAACACTAAGAGTGAAGCTAAAAAAGCAAATACAAAATCAAAAGCGAATACCTACCATCTCTTGATTGTATTCGCTTTTGAATTTGTATTTGTATTAGTATTTGTTTTTTTTAACGATGCTTCGCTTCGTGCTGTACTGACTCGTGTCAGTACAGCGCGAAGCAAATTGTAGGTATTCGTTTTAGAATTTGTATTTGGTTTTTGGCTTCACTCTCAGTATTCAGCCCGTACTGTCCAGGTAAAAGTCCTCCCTCCATTCCTTCCATTGGTCTCGTCTTGATGCGCTACGTAATGCCAATCCTTGAGGAATCCGCCGAAAGGTGGGTTTCCTAAAAAAAATGTTACAATTTCATGTGACATTAACATTATTTAGAGGTTTTTACTTCGAAAGAGACAGAAATCTGTATTTCAAATGCTTTCGATAAGTTAGCATTACGCATGCAATCTTTACAGTACTAACTAACATAGTTTAAGTTAATACGAACAAATATATGATAAAAAAAATACTTCAAAACGACCGATTTAGGACGCCTTCAAATTAGGCGCGCGACAGCAGCGCTGCTTTGTAAATCCATATAAATAAAGTCGCGTGAATGCTTGCGCTGTAATCGCGCTACTACGAGTAAAGACAAATAAATAAAACATCTTAAGCATCAGGCGGACGACTGTGCACTGCTATTGTTTTTATAGTAGCCGAGCCAAAGTAACTGTCCATACTGGTCTCATTCAAGCGCTTCTGGGAAACGACTCACAACGGTGGACAGCGAATTCTTCTTACGAAATGTTTCTGTATGCTTCTCAGGTAGGGCTGGCTGTAATTGTGCTTTTAGCGTTCCGTACCCAAATGGGAATGAAAGGTGTAGGTTGTTTGAATGTCTGACAAGAAGTATTACTCAGGGGTATCGTATTGCCCAATAGGTCAGATAGGCAGTCGCTCCATGTGAAACATTGGTATTCAGCTGCATTCATGGGGTTCTCAAATGATGCCAATCTTCAGTGCTAATGCAGCGTCTCTCCGCAGACTGGTCCACCTTCTATCTCGGGCCGCATGCCCTGTCACCTGCTCATGTCACCTAATGACTGCGTCAGCAAATGACGTTGCCGTGGCTGAATACTGAACCAAACAAGGAATATGTCGAGAACAAACACAATACACGGATACATATACATATCTGTGTTTGCCATCGACACGCCAAGATGAAGCTGCAACTTGGTTAGACTAGAAACTGTCTCTAACACAGTTGGGAAAAAGCTAGGAAGATGGCGGTGGTTACCCAATGTAGACCCGCTATTACTAAGACTCTGCTGTCCGTCCGTCTTTCACAAGGCTGTATCTTTGCAACCGGAACAAGTAGCTATTGGAAAGTTGCACAGAGTGTGTACAAACAATGTTAACCCGTAAGCTGCCACTTCAGGCACATGTGTCTGACGCGAGTGGAGGTTTTACCCTTAACATTTTTGACCCGGCAGCGAATGTGTTATGTCAAGAACTAAAGGAACCCGGGGGTCCGACTCGCACTTGACCGGTTTTTATAATAATTTAACGTTTAGCAGAAAACTTTTAAAGTGTTTATTCACGTTGTAGTCTTTGGTGGTCTGGTGGTAAACCACACAAAAGAAACAAAAAGACTTATCCAGAAAGTAATACTGAATACAATACTAAAATATTGCCTTATTGGATGAAAATTTACGCTTTTTGATTGAGAGAATGTCACGTTAAGCTGTTGGTCCCGGCTGTCATTCGTAAATATTTGGCAGTCGTTATGGGTAGTCAGAAGCCAGAAAGTCTGACAACCAGTCTTACCAAAGGATATCGTGTCACGCAGTAACTGAATTGTGGAGGTCAGACAGTGGCTTCATGTTTTTTTTTCTTTCTTTCTTTCTTTCATTTAAAACACTGAAATTCAGCTGCATTCGGTTAGACTGGGAGCCGACCCCTGCCAGCCGAGCTGGGAAAGGGCTAGGCAGATGATGGTGATTGAGTAAATGGCCTTGAGCTATACTAACCAATCTTACTATTCCCTAAACTTTTTAGATTACTTTTGTACAGAATCGGCGCCTACGACCACAATTGGGCTCAACAACCTTCGAACAATAAACAATACCAAGCAAGGCTTAGATTCTAAACAACAAAGGGCCTCAGTACTACACAATGATATACGACAGTAGGTACGACTGCCGTGTTATTCATACCACCCTGGTACTTTTTCCATTACTGTAAGAGCGCATTTTTCTTGAGGGTCTCTGAAATTTTAATGTTTATAGTGGAAAAGTTCTATGGAATAGTGTTTTCTCTCTTTTTTTACTTTCCTAGCGACTCGCCCCGTGTTCCCACGGGTAGCACTAATAAATAAGCCCTAGATAATTTCTCTTTCTGTTGGTGAAACACATATTGAAATCTGTTGAGTAATTTTTGAGATAATAACGCACCTGTATGGGAAAGCCTACTCCGTGCATTCCAAGCCCTTGGTTGTTGAAGAGGGGAATGTAAAAAACAAATAGGCATTAGGTACTAACAAATTTAACCGTTTTTATTGTCATCGCCACATTTATAAATTAAAGTCTATATGTCTATTCTGTTACAATCTCCCTCGGTGAACACCTAGATCAAGTGAGCTGTTATCCGATTGTACTGCTTTGTAAATCCCTAGCATCAGGACAGCGGATAGCTCACTTCACCTAGGTGCTCACCGAGGGAGATTGTAACAGAATAGACATACAGGTATCGGATAATCAAATGCTTTCATTTTTCGCTCAGAAAATACGAATACGACGAAATAAAAATGGGTGCGTGTACTTATGTACGAGCGTGAGAAGTTATACTTCTTTGGCATTATTAAAAAAGTATATAAGCACAATTTGAATTGTAAACAACGCCATCTCTGCCGTACATGCTGAACTACTTACTGCCGAAGGCAGTAAGTAGTTCAGCATGTGCAAGAGATGGCGTTGTTTACAATTACTCCCGTGAGAATTTTGTGTGACGCTGTGCGCGCGCATGCGCGAATCGTAAAATTTCTCATCATTTTTTCATAACGCGCCTAAAGAAGTATAACTTCAATAACTTCAATAAGAAAAAAAATCAACGACGTCGACGACTCAAAATCGTCTGCTTTTATCGATACAAAAGTCTGTTCCATACTCAGCCAACACTTGAAGATTAAGTAATAAAAGTGCTTCTGATTATCCGATCCCTAATTATGCCCGAAATTATTAATACCCACACCAGTTACTCGTCATTTGCTTAGCCAAGCCTTTCCCCAACTATGTTGTGGTTGGCTTCCAGTCTAACCGGATGTAGCTATTAAGTAATACCAGTGTTTTACATGGAACTGCCTGTGCGATCCCAACAACCCAGTTACTAGGTAGCACGATACCCCTTGGATCATAAAGATCTAAGAACGACAGACGGGACCAACGGTTTTACGTGCTTTCCGAGGCATGGAAAGCATCTCGGTATGAAATGTATGGTCACCCATTCACGGAACAACCGCGACAAGCGTAGCCGTGTGGCTTTTACTTAGCCACGACCTTCTCAATCAAACCCATGCAAAATACTGAAGAAGATAAACCAACAAAATTTCGACCGTGTCTACTCCAAATCTGATGCAATATAAATTGACATTAGAATATTCTTCCGGTACTGCCAAGGTGAGACGGCATTTTGTTCAAGTGACATAATAAAAATAATCCTTGGTTTAACTATAATTTTGTAAGCAATGGGGACCTTGCGATAAGATAGACATCAAAGGGCATTAGACAAACATGTGACGTCATTATGTTTAATATTATAAGATTGATGGTGATGATAATGTTATCATAGTGTCAGTTGCTGTGTGTGTGGAATAAAAAAATTGACTGCTACGCCGCGTGTCGTGGTTTTTCCCGCACGGAACAAATGTTTGTATGGACTTTAGCAGGGTTTCTTAAAGCGGGGTCCACGGACTCCTTAGTGGTCCGTAGCATGTATATCAGGGGTCCGCAGTTGGGTCACTTAACTCGGCCTGGCCACGAACTTGAAAAGAGGCTTGTTTTCTTTTCCTAAAATATTCTGTGTCAGGGGTCCGTGGAATTGATTAAATTGTGAAAGTGGTCCGTGACTAGAAACTCTGGTCTAAGGGTAGTTTAGGCTTGATGTGTATCGTGAGTTTATATGTTTGTAAACTCTACCACAATACAGGAGAAATTCTCAGTGTGGGGCAACGTTTAAAACAAATGGTAAGTTTATTGTATGTCATTATTACCGTACCCCATCTGCAATAACATTCTATACATACACATCATCGTAGTGCTAATATGTAAAAAGCCCCCTCGGTAACTGAAGGTCAAGTGAGTTTGAGGTCAGTTGTCAATCCGTACCATCAGCAACGCTGTTCTGTAAAAATCCAACACATCAGTCCGACTGGTAGGATGACTCACCTCAAGCTCACTTCACCTAAATTCAGCTATTGAGATTCCTACAGCTCAGCTTAGCTGGCTGGATATCAATAGAAATCTAGACAGAGAAATAAGGACAATAACACTGTTGGTAATTGGTCTCTCTCTCATCTGCCTTCAGATAGAAGTTTTTAAAATAAGAGGATCGATTTATTTAATTTGGATTTAAAATATTTTCCTCATAAAGCACCTGCTTACCTGTGAATTACCTGGTTCAGATCAGTAATTTATATATCTGACTTTTAAGCCTGTTTGCTCCAAGTTTATTTAATAAAGTAATTAAGTAATTCATTTTGAGCCGCAAAAAAAGAAATATTGCATGTAGCGGAGCTAAGAATGTTGAGATAGATGTCTGAAGTCACCAGAATGTATAAGTTCAGAAATGAGCAGGGAACTTTGAAAGTTGCGCCTGTAACAGATAAGTTGTACTAGAATCGTTTGTCTTGGTATGGGCATGTGAAGAGGAGGGATGAAACACTTGTGACTAAAAGAGTTACGAATATAAATGTGGGTGAATGGAGAGGAAGAGGAAGGCTGAAGAAAAGATGGATGGATTGTGTGAAGAATGATATGAAAGTCAATGATATCATGACGATTGGACGAAATGGAAGAAGAAAACATGTTGCTAACACCAAGTAACATAGGATAAAGGCAGGAAGATCATGATGATAACAAGTCTGCTAGTCTATGTGAGTGAGCTTTAAGTGATCTGTCAATCCCCAACATCAGTTGGATGACAGGTTGACCTCAAAGTCACTTAACCTAAATTCACCGAGATCGATTTTCACAGAATACCAAACCTGTAATCCGAAATCAAGTCATCATCAGAAGTAATTTGGAAACCTTTATTACTTTACTACGTGTAGTAAAACCCACAATACGACAGTAGACACGACAAAAAACGCCGTTACATATTGTCTGTAACCGACGACGCGACGCCTACGACACGTTATCAGGGCACTGATCTGTGAGGCTCAAGGCATAAGAGGGAGCGGTTTTAGGGGGTTTGGAATTCTAAAGGACGTAAGACTTAATTTAATTATTGAAAGATTAATTATGTCGAAATAGGAAGCGTAATTAAATAGGTCCGGGCTCCATAGGACAATCTACAGTCTAGACAAAATCAAACGGATTGCTAATTAAACCTACTTAATTTATACTTAGTATATACATTATATTTAATTCTTGCTTTGGGTCACACACTGGTTTATAGGTTCATAGTTTGTTGAAATGTATGGAGTGGTTGTCTACTTTTACAATAATTGTAAATAATAATATGTGAACACTATGTATCTATGTATACAACTTAGCTGTCATTCTTTATCTTGTAATACTTTGTACATACTTCAATATAGTGTTTTTAAGCAAGGTCCGTCGTATTCACGTATAGTTATATAACTGTAAATGCAAAATATTGTACACATTTTTTTTAAAAGAGTAAGTATGGAGTTTCTTGCCCATTCTTCTCCATACGAAACTACCTTTTGGAATGGGCAACTAGAATCAACTTTATATTTTTTTTATTATGACGTTCATAAGTGCCTTTTTAATGGTCTAATTGAAATAAATGATTTGACTTTGACTTTGACTTTGACTTTGAAATGAAATTGTCGAATGACCGTAATTGTAGATCTGTTAGTTTCTGTTAGTTAGTTCAGTTACAAACATTTGTTTTATTTTGTTTTAGTTAAAGAAAATATTTGTTGTAACGTAAATGTTTTGTTTTTGTTAACTTCGGGTAATATAATCTATACAGTAATATTATAAAGCTGAAGAGTTTGTTTGTTTGGTTGAACGCGCTAATCTCAGGATCTACTGGTTCGAATTGATAAAATATTTTTGTGTTGGATAGTCCATTTATCGAGGAAGGCTATAGGCCCATGTGAAGCCGGGTCGGGTCGCTAGTAGCTTATAATCGGAAGCTTTTTAATGGAAAATGCTAGCGCCTATTGTAAATTGTTAAGTATAGATCTATGTCTATATGCTTTCTTAAAAACAAATAAATTAGCTTTCGTCTTCTGAAATGTATTAGAGTGGGACCATAGCACATTATATTCCTTTAAATCCGTTTTAGTTCTCACGACTCCCTTTTTAAAGACAAATTATTTTGTTCAATTAGATCATTAAAAAATACTTTTGGACGTCATCTCCAAGTAACAATAATTAAATCTCCTCTCGCACTTTTTGGCTCGACATAGCCATGCAAGGGTAAGTTGCGTATTAAATTCAAAGAAAAAAGCTTAACTACACAACACCGAAGATCATAGGGAACAGATGGGATCATTTATGTACCTACTTTACTACTTGTCTAATTCGATCCCGCCAACCGCTTATAACTCGACCGCGCAACTCCAACCTTTCAATCGATTTTGCACCGTCCATTGAATTTTAGGATCATTAACCTTTTTGTGTTGGTTTATCCAATGTTTATATTAACTTACCCGCTTTTGTTTATAACTTGGACAGTATCTTTATTCTGTAATCTCTCAATCGGACATCGGGGTGTGTCAATTGATCCCTGTGTCAATTTACATTTAGATGGGCCAGTCATATTGAATCGTATGTTTTTTACTGTTTTTTTTTTGTATGCAGCATCTATTTCAACGGACCCCATTAACCTGGTGGTCGGAAGCGCGACTGCTGAGTCATGGATTCTGGGTTCGATTTCTAAGTCGGGCAAAGTCCGGCAAAATTATGTAGACATAAAATCTTGCGTTCCGCTTTTGGGATAATTGCATTTCTATTTTTAGTTGACTACAACCTGTCATTCATTAACTCGAAAGTAACAATACCTAGTATTGGCTACCGTCCGTTTGTGATGCAAAAACGCAAACGAAGTTATCTGAGAGTAAAACCAATGAGTAAAATTTTTCAAGGGTTAGTTTCTCTGGTATATCATAGTATTTGCTCGAATCCACCTTGTATGAGCTTAAATGAATAATTGAACAATGCTAGTAAATATTATCCCAAATGTAATTGCGTTGACGACACGGTTGGCTCAGTGGCTGAGCGATTAGCTGCTGCACAGCGTGTTGCGGGTTCGAATCCCGCCCAGGGTAAATATTTGTGTGATGAGCACTTGTGTTTGCCTTGTCTCTGGTTGTTGTTTATCTATATACGTATCTGTTTATGTATTTGTGTATGTATATCAGCTGTCTGACACCCATAGTACGGGGTCTGCCTAGTTTGGGGTCAGAAGGCCGTGTGTGAAACGTCCTCACATATATTATAAAAAAAAAATGTTCAGCCTTGTTTTAAACACTGATAATTTTCTATACCTGATATTATTTGGTAGATTATTGTATAATTGTGCTCCTTCCGAAGCAAAACTCCTGCCTAAGTAATAGAATCTATACTTAACTGTCTAGTAACCTAGATCCAGCAATATGGCGAGAATGTACTCTGTAGCTAAGTATTGATTTATACCGAGCTCTCAATGGCCGCCAGGCATTCCCGCTGGGAATACCAGGGACGCTGGGGATAGCATTGGAATTTTTTGTTTAGGAAATATTTCCTATTTTATGTATGGAGGTTCTATTTTCGTTGGTAATGGAGGTATATGGGTTGTAAAAAGATATATTACATTGCCGAAAATTACGCATACCGACTAACATACTATGAAACCAGAAACAGTTTTTTTTTACTGGGAAACTTCTGGAAACTACTTATTTTTGATTTTTATATTAGCGGGTGCATGCAACAATACCGTCAATGCGGAGACTTTCAAAACAAGGGGCGACTTTGATCATTACCCAAAATTTTAATATTATACTTATTTTTTTCAGTAAAATTCAACGCAACGCATTCTTATTTCTTCTATTTAGGAATTCAAGTCCTTGCAAGTCCTTGAACCGTGTTTTTAACCGCTTTAATAACGGTTCATAGTTAATCCTGAATATTAGTCGAAAATGCGTTCTGCGTCGGGATGTAAATAAAAATTCCCCAAGGAGTCCCACGATTCTTGCAGCCACCATTTTAGATAGATATCAGTCAAATTAACGGGTTATATTTTTTGTCTCGTCAATTAAGTATAAATCATTTTTAATTAAATAAAATTGTAATTGTGATCATCGGATTTTTTTTTCATGTATTTGTCCTCTTATTTTTATTGATTAATTTTGAAATTAAAACCTACCTTGGTTTTCATTTCAAAATTAATCAAACAATGCCCCTTATAAACCTGAGGTTTCAAAGTCAAAGTTGGCTGACTTGACTTTGACTTTGAAAGCGCTTTAACCCTGAGCTTTAGTAATATTAGCCTGTAATAGTTGTTCTAAATAATTACTTTCAACATCTACCCACTCATTGGACGATCAATACTGCACTACATGCAACGTTGACGTCATCCGTGGAAAAACCGGTGCCCGTAATATACAGTGAACAGTAATTATTGTAATCAATTGTAATCGGTGCTGTCAATTCAATTGTTATTTAACTTAATTATGTTGCTAATTTAATAATGTAATTGGTTTTGTTTTCTTTGTTTAGTGGAATTAAGTGGGACGATCGTTGCAGATTAACTGATAAATTTGTATGGATGTACTTAGCTGATGGCCGCGGCTTCGCCCGCGCAGATGTTACTTATCGCGGCCAATTTTTTCTATTCCTTAAGAGATAGACATGCTATCGAGGACTTTTCTGTAGACCTATATAAAATACACAATTCCACCATACATCATTTTGTTATATCTCGAAGGGTTTAGGCAACGTTTTCGTTAAAAGCTCCCAGACGACTTATTTTACTCCAACAAATATCATTATATTTTAGCCAATGTATACAAAAACTTAAAAAATTATGTACTTGTCGGATCGTCAGGATTTACTCTGTTAGATTCGGTCATCATGTGGCAGAAGATGGGTTTCGTGCAATGCAAACACACTGGGTATAGGCACAAAATATAGAGGGTACAGAAGGACCGCTCCCGTCATCTTCAAAAATAATTACCTAAACTTGCCAGACTCACTAGGGCTGCTACTGTATTCACTCTGTAGGTTTTATTTGTGACAATATGAAATTTTATTGACACTGGTTAGAACTCTTTGCAACTTTTTATAACAAAATTTTCTTGTTCCTCGTGAAATGTCAATGTCTCTCGATTATTCATTTAGACAACACGTGACAGTAGAGTCTGAAGTCTGCTTGAAACTGCTTGAGAATGCCTATAAACGTAATGTCAATGTGTGCGTGGTAAAAATGGCGGTTTGTTCTGAGCGGTCTCTCTGCTCGGGCGCGACGCAGCCTTACGTAGTTTGTGGTATAGGGTACAATACATGACGTTTATTAAAACCATAATTTAACACAAACTCAATTTAAAATAAACTCAGACTCAAATTAAAATAGACATAGTAACTCTTAAATACAACGAAACGAGTACAGTTTCAAGACGTCTTAGCTCCGATGCGATCAGACACTGGATTCTCAATGTCCTGCTCGTGGGATGAAAACATCACGACTCTGTAGAAGCGCGCCAAAAGTAGTGGTAGATCACGTGTTCTTGATAATGGCGGACTTGTGATTCGTTTTATGTCTGTACTATTGACTGGATACGACGTACTAAAACCTTCCTCGAGATCCACTCTATCCATTGGTGAAAACAGCATGAAAAATATTGCGAACAAACAGACAGACACGGCGGAGGACTTTGGTTTATAACATGTAGTGATTTTCATGAATTGTTTTGTATTGCTTTTCACCTGCATTGTCGACGACACGGTTGACGCTGTGGTTGAACCATTGACTGCTACGCTGTGTGTCGCCGGTTCGATTCCCGCACGGAACAATTTTTTGTGTGACCTACAGATAGTCGTTCCGGTTGAGGCTGTTTGTGTATGTCAATTTATACGTTTGTAAACGCACCCACGACACAGAGGAAACTTGCAGTGTGGCGCAAAGTTTTAAAAAAAACATTGTTTTTACAAATACAAGCAACAAGAACAATATGTTTTGTTAGAAGTTGAATGAAAAGAGTTTCCGTGGAGTTTCTTGCACGTTCTTCTCCATACAGACCTACCTACGTTTTGGAACGAGCAATTAGCTTCAACTTTCTAACTAACTACCCGACTAAAAGTTGCAACGGATAAAAGTTGTTCCTTTTCATGAATACTATCCCACCTGAAATATGTGCTTTGGATTAAAAATCATCCCTTAGAGTTCTACTAATTACTTTACTTTATTCTGTGGTGTGCTATTCTGTAAGTAACACAACCTAAAGCTCGACGTTGCAGCAGCGGCGAGTTACATTTTCGTATTCATTAGCCTTTGCTTACGCAGCGCTAATTATTTGCTGGTGATTAATTAAGACTCAAGGTTGAATAATTTGACACTGTTGACAGTTCAAATATGAAAAACGATGTTCGCTAAACAAAAACAGTCGCCGAGCTCGACGTCAATTTCACGGCTGACACGATGTCTAGTTCGCCGTTGAGCACAGCCACGAATGGTAACTTTAGAGAATAGGATAGCTGATCAGCCGTATAAGGCGTTGTTACAATTCTTACACAAAGTAAATTGTTAGTGGGAAACCTTACCTTACCTTTACCTACTAAATATTTTTGTACCTTAGGGGTTAGGGTGAGGGGTACTTAACCTCCCCACAATTAATCGTTACCGTCTACAGAAAAGGGAACTCATCCTTGGGGAGTCCCTACGAGAACCCACCCCCTTTTTTCGGCAACAAGTGTCAAGGACGCAACAATTGTATTGCATTGTATATCAAACGTGAGCTTTTTTTAAGGTTGACAACCGAGCCCTATTGCTCTCGCTTATCCGCCTGTCCCTTTGTGCATCCCTCTGTCAGAGGGATGTCTATCTGTTAAACCGTAATAGGTAGACACTTGTTTTTATCATTATCATCATCATGTCAACCTTTAGACGCCCACCGCTGGGCATAGGTCTACCTCAAGGGAGGTTCAGCCGTAATCGCCGATGCATGTTTGGCCGATGCATGTTGGCGCTCGTAGCAAGTGTTATGGTATTCAGAAGGACGCTGCTGCCCGTCTCTGGTCCCTCTGTCGCCTTCTACGACACCCACGGGTAGAAATCGGGTGGTGCTATTCTTGGCTGGCACCACACGGCTTACCGGCACCACACTTGTTTTCACAGAGTGTGTATTTTTTTTTATTAGCTTTGTGCGGCTGTGGTATCTCTGCGACCAGAGCTGATCTATTGTTATCGCCGCTTGTGTTGGTTAGAGATCGCCACCAAACGCTGCAGCTGTGATGAACTAAAGAAACTGCGTTGGGGCGATCTCCATTAATTCATCCGGGCTTAACAGGTACACTAATGCACAAGCGCAACGATCATCTGGGCAAAAATGATTGTTGCGCTTGTGCATTAGTGCTCCGCATTCCCCCAGAAGGTGAAGTGGGGTTTTATCAGCCTCATTACAGCGGGTGCAGGTTTGCGTATCACTTAGAGTGTGTATTACTATGGCAGCTATAACAACAAGTAATAAAATTGAAAGGGACCCCCATTGTATTTTTCGGCGTTTTTAGCTTCATGTTAACGTTGGACGGTGGCACGGAACCCTACGAGTCCATTTGGGGGTTTTTTTTTTCCGGATAAGCATGAAGAAGTGCTTTCTTTGTCCTTTAACGAATGACACACACACACACTTCGTTCCCCTGACAGAGCCTTGACCTAAATGTAGGGCTTTTTCTTTGGCGTGCGATTTTTCGATTTTTTTCCTCTTGGTGAGATGTTATGAGATTTTTCTCGACACCTCCCTACTTCCCAAAACTCACTTGAGTTTTTTTTTAAAATGCATTAGTGTTAATACATTAATTTGTGCTTGATTGCGTTGAATTTTTCTGTGAATCATGCCCAAAAAAATTCTTGATATTTGTAAATATATTTCTTGTGTGGAATCCCCACAAAACGATATTATCAGCGGGGAGGAAAAAAATATCAGTATGCACGTTAAAAATGTACCTACTCAACAGCTAAAAAAAACAAACAAATTTCAACGCTGATGTGTCTAGTATCAAGAAGTCCTGTCCATCGTGTATATCCTCGGCGATAGCAGGCGTGTAGCAATGTCTTCAGATCACTTCCAGTTATAGAAAAACCCATATCTGTATTATAAATAATTTTGTCACACGCTGAACTTGATGTACTAATCTTATCTAAAACTTACTAAATTCTTATGACATTACGTATCGACAGTTATCAGTACATTTAAGTACGGGTTTCTTTGTAAATCCGTGTTATCTGGGTTTCGATTCATGAAGCAAACGTTTATACAAATATCTAACGGTATATGACAATGTACACTATGGATTATGGAGTGACGTTATGATAAAAATTGTGGAAGCAGATAATGTTAATTGTGATTTGTCCTGTGATTCACCATAACTGCCTCGTTGTTGTTGCAAGCACTTCTGCTGAGTATGGGGTCCTGGTACCTGCACGGTATGTTAAACCTGTAAAGAACTCGTTCCGGTTGTTATTCATTGACTTTGACATTCAGTTTTACCAGGAAATTTCGGGTTACCCATTAACTGGCATATGGAGGTTAGATAGGCAGTCGCTCCATGTAAAACAATGGTTAGATTAGAAGCCGACCCTATCATAGTTGGAAAAAGTGCCTCGCCTTCTCATGCAGAGAACGCGCAAGCATTGGTCACCACGAACTGGCAATTTCAGATTTATATCTACTATTTTAAGACTTATATTTTCGTCGTCTAATCAGATAATATCCACATCTTCTTACTAGGTACTCCACGTATTTCAGACAGTCGTTTTCATTATAAAATCACTTGCTTGATCTTTGACCAGTCAAGTAGTCACAATTAGTGCCAATCCAATACTTAGAGTCACGTTGTCAAGGATACATGCAAATGCGATAAAAATATATTCTTTTTTTAATACGTTGCCACGTAATTTTCTGGCTTCTGACTGTCCAAGATCTACGAATGACAGCCGGGACTAAACGACTTTACGTGCTTTGCAAGGCCCGGAGGACAGAGGAGTCTCAGTATGAAGTTAATGGTCACCCATCCACGGACCGACCGCAGCAAGCGTAGCTTAACTATCATGACCGGTCGAGCTGTACGGCTTGTCGTTTTTTTGTCGTATTTTGTTTCTTGTCGTTAAAAACGACTTTTAGTCGTTTTTACAAGCTCCTCAAGCCGTTGCTGAATACTGGGCTAAATAGAGAATTTGACAAGAATAAAGTAATGTGTTTGTTATCAAGACGTTTATGATAGCCCTTCACGTGGCGTTTTTGTGCAAATATTTAGATAATGCAAAATCGACTTCATTTTTAATATAAATAAGGTATATTTTATATTAACCAAGAAACACAATTATTTGTACAAATACGCCGAGTTAAGTGCCAACATTAGAAGAAGACCTAGCTATATGCTTGTATGTTTTATACGGGCACAAGGTGATCAAAGATAATAAAATATTAAACTCGTAGAATAATCTATGATACATTAGTTCTAAGAATAACTTAATATTAGCTTTATGATTATAGTTCCTAGAATACGGTAGATTAAATTGAAAATGCGATTACAATTTCTAGCAGGTAAACCTATTTTATCATATCATACGGCCCTACTGTTGTAGAGGATTGACAAAATAGTTCAAAATCTAGGACACTTGATAAATTAAATAAATTACACTTTTGCACGTAAATGTTTAAATTATACTCCATTTATTAGAGCACTAGCTACTGCCAAACTCTGTTATTGCATTGTTTTAGTACTGTATATTTCCTATGAATTCTGTGGCTACCTTCCGACTCCATCATTAGATCAGCCCGATGATACATTGCATTGTCACTGACTTTACATACGTGCGCCAAATTTCAGTTCAATTGAACACCGGGAAGTGGGGAAAATTTAACTTGCAAATTTTGAACCGATAACTTACATTGCAAGTTAAATAAAAGCTTTTAAAAATGTTTCTGAAACTGTATCTAAGAATAACTTTGGTAAAAAAATCGGTTATTGTTTTTCCACGGTCACCAAAAATCTTACACGTGCTTACAAATTAAGAATAATCGTAGCTTGACAATAGACGCATGCAGAGGTTTGACCTCCGACCTCGTCGCGTCAATCCGATGATGTCACTGCAATCAGTTCCCTCATTGGAATCATGTATCTTGTGATCTGCATTATTATATATTTATGACGATTTTAGCATAATCTTGTATAATAAGCTTATAGGTTTTTATCACCCTGGCGCTTGAATCTGAAACGGCAGTAAAATAAAAACCCTAGCCTTAAACCTATGCTAATAAGTATGATTAGTTAAGAGGAAAGTCCTGAGGAGAGTTTTGGAACAATCTGAGTAGACGACGGCACGAATCGTATAAGGACGAACCACGAAGTAGAAAACCTGATTAATTCAGGAAACGATTGTCAGTTCAAATCACACAGGCGTAGATGGGCTGGTCACGACGACTGACACCAGATCTGTTAATATCATGTTCAAGAGGACCCTGCACGTGAAAAGAATCAGTGACACAAGATCTGTTAATATCATGTTCAAGAGGACCTCGCAACAGAAAAGACCCAGAGGAGGACCCAGGTTGCAGAAGAAAGATTGTGTAGAAGAAGATCACAGGTATAGGCAGGACAACATCTTGGCGAAAGGATGCCAGAGACAGCGAAATGTAAGATCGTTGAGTAGTTCAAGACCCATAAAGGGTTGTAACGCCGAAAGAAGCGAAAGTGGAAGATTAGTATATAGGTAACCAAGGTTTTTGCTACTTACTGGGGAGTTTATCAAATCAGCTAATCAGCATCGGCTTACTCGTGGGCTCACTAGTCTCCTATTGCGTCACTTGCGGGTGTGCGTTCTTTGACTAAAACAACACGCCATGCCACGTTCACGCCTTTCCCTCATGGTAAAGGCAGAACGGTACCTACCGATTTCGATCTTCAATACTTACCCTCCGTTTTCTTTAACGAAAATGAAAGCAAAATTAACTTGGCTAATTATCAAGCGCGCGTTAATTGCTTTAAAAGGGAATCGTTTGTCTTTGTATAAAGGAGAGAGATGAAATGAAACGCATGTGACTTAAAGAGTTATGAATGGAGCGACGTGATGAAGAGAAAGAGGAAGGGCAAAGAAAATGGAGTTAGTGATAGCATGACGTTTGGCAGTATGGATTAGAAGAAGACAACTGTTGCGCTGATTCCAAATAACTTGGGAGAACGGCAGAAAGATGAAGATGAATCCCAGTACCCTTGATGATTTGTGACATACATTTTTTGTTCGAGAAACCCGGGGTTACTTCGCTCCGTCTGAGTTCATACATCTGGTCATACACAATGGTAATACACACGAGATCTGTGAGTAATAAAATCACAACAAAGTACCATTGAATAAGATTTATATCCAGTTTGCACTAGTGTTATGTGTAACGGTACATTGTTATTACTACGATACTACAATCATACTATTGTATGAATCTCAACTTACCGCATAATTTATTTTATTTATGATTGTTTTTCCTCTTACGTATCAAAACTATGGGTTTACACTAGTAAATACTGATGAGTATCCCAAGGATTAAGTAGGATCTTATGCGTCGCGAGCTGCGAAACCGGCATGAGATATTATAAAATGTCATACATGTTAGCGTGGAAGTCAAACTCCCACGAAATCCGTTCTTAGCTGACGTCTCCTACCAAGATATTGTCCAAGATCCAAGACTTGCCAGACCTACTAGTCGTTTTAGAATGGCTAAAATTTTGACGATAGATAGAGAAATAACTGTATGGAGCGGAATGTTGGGCCGTAAAGACAGACGTGAGAGGTGAAAAAAGATTGCATGTAGCGTAGATGAAGATGTTGAGATGGACGTGCAGAATGACCAGAATGAATATGGTCAGATATTAGAGTAAGTATAGTTTGAAAGTTACGTCAGTGACAGAAAAGTTGGAAATGAATCGTTTGTTTTGTAAAGAGGGGATGAAATGCATTTGACAAAAAAGAGTATAATCGTGGAGAGGAAGAGGAAGGCCAAAGAAAAGATGTATGGATTTTGCGAAGATGAATATAAAACAGAAGGAAGTAATTTTTTTACATTGGGACACGCCCGCCACACTTTTCCCAAACCACTGCAATTACTGTAAGCCAGAATCAACAGTAGCGAGTCCCGGAGAAACGATTCAACTGTCTGGCATAAACATATTTTCCACTCCCTCCAAATCAAGCAGGAGACAGAACAACAAGGAAGAGGACAAGAAGGGAGTCAGTGATATCGTGGCGGTTGACTGGATGGAATGGAACGTTTATCCTGGTATGGGTATGAGAACAGTATGTCTATTCTGTTACAATCTCCCTCGGCGAACACCTAGGTGAAGTGAACTGTCATCTGTCCCGATGCAAGGGTTGTTCACCGAGGGAGATTGTAATAGAATAGCACTGCAGGAGGTATCAAACGTATGAGACCAAAAAAGTTATGAATATAAGTATTGATGAATTTTGACAAAGAATGTTATTAGGCGAAAACTCGTCATGTGGAATCTATTATTATGAAGAGAGAGAGATACTCGTATATATATCAATGAATGCCGCAATCTGTCCTTCCGACAAGTTTTTGTGTAATATTGACACAAACTAAAATATTATCATATCACCAAGTGTACATATTAGTTTTATCGTAACAAGGTGTTCAATATTGGCTGTAGTACTTCAAAAGAATAACGATGCTCCAATCTAGTTCCCCTACTATGTATAGGATGGTAGGGTAACCAAAATATAGGAGCTTATTGGACTGCTAAAATATATCCTACTAAATAAATTCGTGATGCAAACTTTAGCCATGGATTTAGTATTGTCCTTTCAGAGGAACTATTTTTCATCGGCAATTTAAAAATAAATACTCATTTAGAACTTATCGATGTTGCACTTTTGTATGGAATAGCAGATTTGATTTTAATAACCGATGAAAAAGTTAACGCAGAAGAACGAAATGAATTGTGGACAGCGCTGTTTTTTTGTTTTTTTTTTTGACGTTTTTGTTGTTTTATAAGAAGTGCTTTGTCCAGCTTAAAGAAGCTGGCCACCAAACCAGCCTAACAAAAATATTTATGTTATTTTTTTGTTAGGCTGGTTTGAAAGTATTGTTTCATTGGTGAATGCATTTTCACAGTAGATACGACCAATAAATGTGTTTTTACCTGACTACGGCAAAGCCAATATTATGGGTGATTTTAGTAGACTTTATTATGTAGCAGGAAATAGTACAATAAGGGATTTGATCAAATCTCTAAACTCTTTTAGTGAAATTATGAAATAACTGACATAGTTTAATGTCTCGGAGCAACGCGAGATCAAATACCGTCCTAATTGTACCATTTACTGCGACATACATAATAATATAATAGACATAGCATGAAATAAAATATTATAAGATCTGAAAGAGAATCTGTAAGTATTTTAAATAACATTATAATATTCGTTTTTACAGCCCGATATTTTACGGTAAACATTTACCGGCTGAAATGTGGTGTTAGGTAACGTACTTATAATGACTAAACACATAAAATTTATCGCAGCACGAAGTGTTAAACGGTTGGCATTACTTGGCTGAACTTCAAACACTGCACTGAAGTTAGGGGCACCAGAATGTGGAAAATTAATTTGAGGACAATTTGACACATGTGCCATCGCGTTGACAGTTTGACTGTTACTGTAATTTATTTGCACTGTTCGGAATTTCTAGTAAACTTAAGATTCTTTTTAACATAAGTGTATCCAAATTTTCTTGCTGCGTTTCTCTGTTTTCGATATAAATCCAAAGCAACAATAAAAAAAAATTGAGTCTTTTTGTAACTCACTCTTTCTTTCACATTTATACCCGCTTAATGTTGTGTTACCAATTTATTTAACTGTTAATTTTATTATCACACATAAAATGCATGAAATTCACATAATATTTTCATAATACGTATTGTATGAACAAAAATTTCCCACAAACAATTCCCGCGTCATCATTCTAATAAAAATCCTCACTATCCCACTTGTTACGGAACACGTGGCTACAACAGCTGCTATAATAAAACCACGCCGAGTGTATGAGGATTAAAATAGCTCTTCCCGGTTTGATGAACTTGACATCAACACACCACCGTATATTACGAACGAGTTTATGAGTTGGGAAAATACTAGCAACATGTATTATGCGGAATTTTGGTTCTGAGTATCTTCATGGCACAAGTGAACCGGTTCATCCTAGGCAAGCGTGCTTCTTCGTCCATTCCTGAGTACCAGAACACCTACTGCGATCGTCAACATGCATCGGCCAAGCATGGCGACTATGGCTGAACCCGCCTTTGGTGGAGACCTATGCCTAACAGTTGGCGTCTAAAGGTTGACATGATGATGATGAAGCGTGCTCCACCTTAGCCCGCATTATCACATAAGATCAGGTGAGTTGCGGTCAAACGCAAGCCTATTTTAGAATATAAAAAAAAAACCTAGTGACGCTGTTTTCGGTGCTTATTCCGTACCAGCCTACGACTCTTTCCTCCCTAAAACCAAAATCAAATCAGTTCTTAGCTAACGTCTCCTACCTGTAAACTACCTACTTGCCAAAATTAGATCCATAGGGCAAGTAATTTTCGAGATTTCGTGTCGTCGCGTGGAAATATACACATAAAATTTGTTGGTCAGTCTGTTAGTAAGTTCGTTGCGTGGAACTCTGGATGTGTCTAACACCACCACCACCACCACCACCACTGACTGCAGATGCTCAGGAATACGTACCACCTTTCAGTCGGCGCTGACATCAATCATACCCGAGCAGTTTTCATTAACAAATTTAAATTGACGTAAAGTACAACAGTGATAAAGTTAAAAATGACATAAGTAATGGTGTGGAAGACAATAAATTCCGCACGAAATGATATCTTGCACACAATTTTCTCCTCTATTTGTAATGTATTTAACAAATAGAGGAGAGGATAGATGAAGCCGCTAAGTAAATACCGTACGGATCGATCGCTCAAGTACGAAGCTACGCTTGCCGCGGTCTGTCCTTGGATGGGTGACCATCCTTTTCATACCAAGACCCCTTATTCCGTGCCTCGTGCCTTCGTAGATCTTTGACAGATTTTTTCATTATGGGTTGTCAGAAGCCAGAAAGACTGGCAACTAGTCTTACAAAGGTCAGATAGGTAGTCGCTCCATGTAAAACACTGGTATTCAAGTACATCTGGTTCGACTGGAAGCCTACCTCAATACAATTGGGAAAAGGCTAGGCAGAGGAGGATGAATTTGAATCTGACATTAATATAATTTATGTTATTATAATGCAGTAACTGATGATTACACGCTTATCATATTAACAGGAAATATATTTAGATAAATGTTTCTGTATGTAGTTCAATGTCAGGAATAACAATACTGCTAATTGTATGGATTAGGTATTTAAATGACACGCGGATTTCCTATCGCACCAACTGTTGCTATGTACTATAGATTTAAATCAATAGTTTTAAAATATAAATAGAAACAACGGCAGCGAAGAAAACGAATGGATGTTTTTTTCCCAAAAATGTTTTTTACTTGACTTTCAGGCTTCTCTTGAATGTCACCCCTATATGTTTTCATCATAAGTGCTTTTGCAGTGAGAATGTTGGTTGAGTTATTTTTCTTGTAAATAGTTACAGGGGCCGTAAAAAAACTTTTTACTGAAATAATAACGTATTTTTTCAACGCCTTTATGTCCATTTTTTTTCTTAAAATGTTGGCTACCCCACAGTAATGCTAGTGTTGTGAAACTAAATAGAAATGCTGTTAAATATTTTCGGACTATGACAACCAAATAGAAAGATTTGAAAATATGTACAAATAATGTTTTTGTTCAGTGCGGGTTCATTTTCAGTGGCCGAACTGAGGTAATCACGAGTTCATTCTCGGTGGCCGAACTGAGGTAATCACGAGTTCATTCTCGGTGGCCGAACTGAGGTAATCACGAGTTCATTCTCGGTGGCCGAACTGAGGTAATCACGAGTTCATTCTCGGTGGCCGAACTGAGGTAATCACGAGTTCATTCTCGGTTGCCGAATTGAGGTAATCGCGAGTTCATTCTCGGTGGCCGAACTGAGGTAATCACGAGTTCATTCTCGGTGGCCGAACTGAGGTAATCACGAGTTCATTATCGGTGGCCGAACTGAGGTAATCACGAGTTCATTATCGGTGGCCGAACTGAGGTAATCACGAGTTCATTCTCGGTGGCCGAACTGAGGTAATCACGAGTTCATTCTCGGTTGCCGAATTGAGGTAATCGCGAGTTCATTCTCGGTGGCCGAACTGAGGTAATCACGAGTTCATTCTCGGTGGCCGAACTGAGGTAATCACGAGTTCATTATCGATGGCCGAACTGAGGTAATCACGAGTTCATTATCGGTGGCCGAACTGAGGTAATCACGAGTTCATTCTCGGTGGCCGAACTGAGGTAATCACGAGTTCATTATCGGTGGCCGAACTGAGGTAATCACGAGTTCATTCTCGGTGGCCGAACTGAGGTAATCACGAGTTCATTATCGGTGGCCGAACTGAGGTAATCACGAGTTCATTATCGGTGGCCGAACTGAGGTAATCACGAGTTCATTCTCGGTGGCCGAACTGAGGTAATCACGAGTTCATTATCGGTGGCCGAACTGAGGTAATCACGAGTTCATTCTCGGTGGCCGAACAGAGGTAATCACGAGTTCATTATCGGTGGCCGAACTGAGGTAATCACGAGTTCATTCTCGGTGGCCGAACTGAGGTAATCACGAGTTCATTATCGGTGGCCGAACTGAGGTAATCACGAGTTCATTCTCGGTGGCCGAACTGAGGTAATCACGAGTTCATTATCGGTGGCCGAACTGAGGTAATCACGAGTTCATTATCGGTGGCCGAACTGAGGTAATCACGAGTTCATTCTCGGTGGCCGAACTGAGGTAATCACGAGTTCATTATCGGTGGCCGAACTGAGGTAATCACGAGTTCATTCTCGGTGGCCGAACTGAGGTAATCACGAGTTCATTCTCGGTGGCCGAACTGAGGTAATCATACATATATGTATATTATTGTGGATCTCTTATCATCATCTGCCTAGCCTTTTCACAACTATGTTGAGGTCGGCTTCCAGTCCAACTGAATGCAGCTGAATACCACTATTTTACATGAAGTAACTGTCTATCTGACCTCCACAACCCAGCTGGGTAACACGATACCCCTTAGTAGGACTGATCGACAAACATTCTGGCTTCTGACTACTCATAACGGCTGTCAAAGTTCTACGAATGACAGTCGGGACCACAACGGTTTTACGTGCTATCCGAGGCACGGAGGGGTCAGGGTATGAAGTAGATGCGGTAACCCATCCACGGACCGACAGCGGCAAACGTAAGTTAACCATGACATGTGAATAGAAAAAAAAACGTACATTTAAAAAAAACCGGCCACGTGCGATTTGAACTCGCTTGGAGAGGGTTCCGTACAATGCCATTGATAGAATTCTTATAGGTTTTCCTGTAATCTACAAGCAATAACTATATTTTGTATTTTTTTTTAATTTTAGGCTTAGTAGTTTCGGAGATCAGGGTCAATGGTCAGTGGTCAATTTTTGTCTTCTTTCATTAATAAAATCAAAACTGTTTATTTTACAATTATGACAACAATATATTTGAGATCCTCTTAATGAGCCCTTTCATTTGATATATGAGTATGACACAGTAAGGTTTGCAAATTTTATTTATAATTTCCTAATTTGTTCCCCCAAAATTACCCTTATTTAAAAAAAAATATTTATTTACTTTGCACATCTGTGTTTCGGTCATAGGATTACACCATCCTACCTAATTTCACCTGATTTGGTCCAAAAAATTCAGAGCAAATTGGCTGTGAGTCTGTGACAGACGGATGGACAGACAGACGCACGAGTGATCCTATAAAGGTTCCATTTAATTTTGTACGGAACCCTAAAAATATTCAGTTACATACAGTTAGACTGGAAGCCGACCCCAAAATAGTTGGGAAAATGCTAGGCAGATGATGATGTGGTGTTAGGTATTATACGAGTAAGTCCTTGTACACAATGTACACTATTCTGAGCCGTTTTTAGGTACCTCCGTAACACAAAGTACTTTCTGTATTCAGAGAATAGAAAAGCCGCCAGTAAACAATGTAAGGGAAACTGTTATCACTGTTATCATCTTATAAACACCGCGCTGTTTCAATAGCGCGATAAGTTTATTTTCTCATCTGCCTTGTCGTTGCGAGACAAAGAATGATTTTTGTACACCTGTTGTTGTATACCTTGATCTGATGACTGTGTCGTCTCTGAATCACTATACCCTGTTCACACTAAGATTAGAAATAAACACAAACCTTTTTTACAGACCCTTCAACCGATTTTGACTTCTATTCCGTAGGTTTAAGGATGACATTAGAGGCAAAAAAAGTGCTTACAATACAACTGTTTACTGCAGTTGCAATTTGTCATGCTACCAACGCAATAGAAGTCAAAATCGGTTGAACGGACTGTAAAAAAGGTTTGAGTAAATTTCTACTCTTATTGTGAACAGGGTATAGCCACACTATTTTCAAACCGCTGATACTCCCGATAGCCAGAATCACAGAAAAGCTGAGGACCCTGAACAGATAAATTATCTGTTCCGTGGTCTTGGTACTTTATCTTACTCTCTTCTTCAGACCTGTCGTGCCTGCCCTTTGTTTCCTGCAAGCGATACCCGCAGACCGAGTTTAAATATACGCACATTTACGATATTTTGTAAAATCTAGGCAAAATCTCCTGTCCAGGCCCACTTACACTTACACCAAAAACTAGTTGAGTTTGTTGCTAAAACGAAGTTAAGTGACACGTTATGTATGACATTTTCTATTAACTCCTGAAAAATGGGCTTAAGTGGTTAAAACTAGCTGTTTGCTGTTAATTAACCTATTCAGAAGTAGAGGTTCGACAATTCTTTCGTTCTAGTTTCGAGAAAGGTATCGACTAGAGACATTTAAAGACGAATATTTAGAGCATTAAATGAGGGATCATACAGTAAGTTAAATAACAGAGGGCATTTCCTAAAACTCTTTACTCTACACTACACCATTAATAGATAAAAAAATATATCAACATAAAAAAAATCGTCATTTAACTTACTGTAGTGTAGATCTCACCAACATCCAGTGCGAGTGCAGTGTTCCTTACTAGACGTTGGCCCATTTACTTTAGTGCCCCCACCTGGGCTTTAGAGGATATGAAAAAGGATTAACTACCATTGATTCGAACAGAAGATGAAGAGCATTATAAACAAAAAAATACCCTCAATCGTACTCTTTGGATCACTATTAGTAATGTGCCCAAAATACCGGCAGCCAAGTCAAGTCAAGTCAAAGCATTTATTTCAATTGAACCATTTACAGGCACTTTTGAATTGTCAAGGAGTCGGTCAGTTAGTCAGAAAGTCGGCATTGTCGCAAGTATCATTAACAATCCTTTTAACACATGGATCCCATTAAATCCCTCTCATCCTTGTTAAATCCCGGATTACTCTATTCTAACACCCACCACGGGAAGTAATCATGGGGTACTAGTGTATCCGTAGCCGAAACCCCGTCAACTGACTTTAATTTCTTCATTCCCCTCCTACAACTAGGTTTAATTTAAAACTCTTTTCGTCGGTCATAAATTCGTCAATTGTTTCTTTGGTCGTTGTATCCATCAGTCACTATAGGAAGGCTGGTTGACAGTACCACAAAATATAAAAATTACAGAAGGACCGCTCCCGCCATCCTCAAAAATATGTAATTAGCTAAACTTGCCAGACTCACTATGGTACTGTTTTGACTCTGTAGGTTTTATTTGTCACAATATGAAATTTTATTGACACTGGTTGGAACTCTTGTTTTTTGAAATTGACAATTTTTTATAACAAAATTTTCTTGTTTGTTGTGAAATGTCAATGTCTCTCATTTATTCATTTAAACAACACGTGACAGTCGAGTCGTAAGTCTGCTTGAAACTGCTTGAGAATGCCTATAAACGTAATGTCAATGTGTGCGTGGTAAAAATGGCGGTTTGTTCTGAGTGGTCTCTCTGCTTGGGCGTGACGCAGTCTTACGTACTTTGTGGTTAGGCGTATGGCGTATGTTATACATGGTCAGTTTTATTTCAGCATTACCATTGAAAATAGTAGATTGTATGACAAGGGAGCAAAATAATATTTTTACGGCGAGGGCGCTATTTTGAATCCAGAGCGAAAAGAAGGATTTTAGAATATATAATAGAATCCTGAACGTAGCGAGGGATTCAAAGTACATCGCCTGAGGGAAAAATATTTTTGCTCTAGAGTCATATACTCTACTTTTCATCTCATTCTATGAGAAAATATTTCTCCCGTTATTTCGTAAGTATTAAGTTTTGTATGACGTTATTAGCTTCTATTTTTATTGTTTCAGGGGGTAATGCACTATCACTTTCAGAACTCGACGTAGAACTTATTTTTTTGCTAAAAAAAAAAAAAATAATAATAAAGAAAGAAATAAAGTCCATTACCCATTACAAGAATAGTGAAGTAAATCGCGCGCTTTTGTTTTTGTTTTTTTTTTACCGCGCCTCTTCTCACTGTACGGCCAATACTTACAGCCAGTAATTTATACAATTTGCGTCCGATTACTAGTGTATCCGTAGCCGAAACCCCGTCAACTGACTTTAATTTCTTCATTCCCCTCCTACAACTAGGTTTAATTTAAAACTCTTTTCGTCGGTCATAAATTCGTCAATTGTTTCTTTGGTCGTTGTATCCATCAGTCACTATAGGAAGGCTGGTTGACAGTACCACAAAATATAAAAATTACAGAAGGACCGCTCCCGCCATCCTCAAAAATATGTAATTAGCTAAACTTGCCAGACTCACTATGGTACTGTTTTGACTCTGTAGGTTTTATTTGTCACAATATGAAATTTTATTGACACTGGTTGGAACTCTTGTTTTTTGAAATTGACAATTTTTTATAACAAAATTTTCTTGTTTGTTGTGAAATGTCAATGTCTCTCATTTATTCATTTAAACAACACGTGACAGTCGAGTCGTAAGTCTGCTTGAAACTGCTTGAGAATGCCTATAAACGTAATGTCAATGTGTGCGTGGTAAAAATGGCGGTTTGTTCTGAGTGGTCTCTCTGCTTGGGCGTGACGCAGTCTTACGTACTTTGTGGTTAGGCGTATGGCGTATGTTATACATGGTCAGTTTTATTTCAGCATTACCATTGAAAATAGTAGATTGTATGACAAGGGAGCAAAATAATATTTTTACGGCGAGGGCGCTATTTTGAATCCAGAGCGAAAAGAAGGATTTTAGAATATATAATAGAATCCTGAACGTAGCGAGGGATTCAAAGTACATCGCCTGAGGGAAAAATATTTTTGCTCTAGAGTCATATACTCTACTTTTCATCTCATTCTATGAGAAAATATTTCTCCCGTTATTTCGTAAGTATTAAGTTTTGTATGACGTTATTAGCTTCTATTTTTATTGTTTCAGGGGGTAATGCACTATCACTTTCAGAACTCGACGTAGAACTTATTTTTTTGCTAAAAAAAAAAAAATAATAATAAAGAAAGAAATAAAGTCCATTACCCATTACAAGAATAGTGAAGTAAATCGCGCGCTTTTGTTTTTGTTTTTTTTTTACCGCGCCTCTTCTCACTGTACGGCCAATACTTACAGCCAGTAATTTATACAATTTGCGTCCGATTTCAATGAACGACTCATGTTCCAAATTCAAATCTCATTACTGCCCGCTAAAAAGTCTAGTGGAGAAAAGAGCTACTTTGCTCCCGCTTATAGAGGAACAAAACGACACTTTTCGAATAAAAGGGATGAAAAATATATTATGTTTCCGTACCTCAGAAAGCACGTAAACCTGTTGGTCCCGGCTACTAAAAACGCTTTAAAATCCGTTGCGCAGTTTAAAAGATCTAAGGATACAGAGGGACAGAAGACGACGGGAAGCGACTATGTTTTATACTATTTAGAGATGCAGATATAACTAAATTTTGTCGAAGTCTCCCTTTCAATAGCGAGTCAAAACACAGAATTGATGCCTGAATAAGCTGATGTGATTGTGTAACATACGGCTTAGGAAGACAGTAGTTAGGACATACGTATGTACAATACAAGTTGCTACATGTATAGGTAAATGTCCGTCGTTGAATGTAATTTGGCTATTCCGTTTGTTTATACCTGACCGTTGGCAGAAAATTGCTGTCATCCTTTGAGAAGATGCGATGGTGCGTCCATGAATTTAGTTTTTTTTTTTTATCTATTGATAGGCATACGTTTGACCACTATCTCACCTGATGGAAAGCGATGATGCGGTCTAAGATGGAGCACGCTTGCCTAGAGGTAACCTATTCACTCTTGACTTAAAGATAGTTGATGAAATATTCAGTTTTTGAGATAGGTGTTCTAGTTGTTCCTACTGTATCTGCTAAAATTGGAACGTATTAGGCCCGGCGCCCATTGTCGGCATCGGCACGCATCGGCACCTCTAGGCGACGAATAAAAATATAACTTAAAGATTTGGAAATAAAGTCACAATTTCAATGTTAACCGTTGTATGTTCAAAAACAATACCGCGGTATGCTTAGGGATGCCGTGTATTGAAATTTCAACTTTATTTCCATACCCTTAAGTTAAATTTTTATTCGTCGCCTAGAAGTGCCGATGCGTGCCGATGCCGACAATGGGCGCCGGGCCTTAACGTTCCAATACGGTTGCGGTGCTGGTGGCTAAGTAAAAGCCGTACAGGTTCGGTCGGCGGATGACTGCCCATCTATTCCATACCGAGACCCCTACGTGCGTCGGAAAGCATATACAAGGTGTAACAATATTGTAAAAATATTATATTTAATTCTCACACTAGTTCATAGTTTGTTGAAATGTAAGGAGTTGTTGTCTACTTTTTCAATAATTGTAAATAATAATATGTGAACACTATGTATCTATGTATTCAACTTGGCTATCGTTTTTAATCTTGTACTACTTTGTACATACTTCAATATAGTGTTTTTTATGCAGGGTCCATCGTGTTCACGTATAGTTATATAACTATAAACTGTAAATGCAAAATATTGTACACATTTTTTTTTTAAAAGAGTAAGTATGGAGTTTCTTGCCTATTCTTCTCCATACGAAACTACCTTTTGGAAGGGGCAACTAGAATCAACTTTTTTTTTTATGACATTCAAAAGTGCTTTTAATGGTCTAATTGAAATAAATGACTTGACTTTGACTTTGTAACGTCAAATACGCAAAACCTGAAAATAGTTTGATTAGCATAACGAGCAGAATCAATTAAACCAATTTTTAAAATAGGTCACATTTTTCAAAAAATCTTCATTAAACATGTTGCCCTGTCTATTTATTAATAAGTCAAGCCATCACGTGCGCAAACCTGCCAAAATAGGTAAACAAACACAAATGGTTGTCGTCCAATTTAATTTTTCTCATACACGTGATAATAATAGTTCTTATTTCAATGCAAATTCGAGTCTTGGTAAAACTAAAACAGCACATAAAACCATTAAATATTTTTTTATGATTTTTTTTCTCTCAGAATTAGGTTAATTGAATTAAAAATCATTTGGGGTGTCTGAGGTTTTGCGTGCTTAACACTACACCTTGTATAAAGCCGTTGGTCCCAGCAATCGTAGATCTTTGTCAATCGTTATGCGTAGTCAGAAGCCTGAAAGTGTGATACCCCGTCTTACCAAGGCGTATCGTGTAGCCCAGTAACGGAGCTGTGGATGTGAGATAGGCAGTCTCTACATGTAAAACACTGATATTCAGCTTCATCCGGTCAGATTGGAAGCCGACCCCAATATAGTCGGGAAAGGGCTAGGCCGATGATGATTTAGCAATAGGGTATTACACCCATTTTTGAAAAGTGTCTCAATGAAATTCTGTGGTGGTAATATGCCACCAAAAAAATACACAAAATTTGTATTCAATCTATAAGTGCCATAAAAATGCATCTAAATTTTCAATATTCAAATTTCGCGCGTAGTTTGACGAAAACGCCTCTTACTGGACGCCATATTGCTCAGCGTAAATGACGTCAATTCGTTTTGTATCAAATGAGCTCATATTAAATATGATAATTGTATATCATTTAAAAATAATTAAAAGCATAATTTGTAATAGGTGTAATAATGAAAAAATTACGTTGGTTACGAAAATAATAAAAGTTCAAAGCCTATATTACGCCAATCGGTTGACAGACAGTTGACAATTTTTTGTTTACACAGCCGTACGGCGTAATAACATGGCCGCTACTATTTCACGGTGTTTTATAACAGATTAAAAATACTGAAAACTTTGAAATGAATTTAAAAATTTGTTTTGTTATTTTATGAACTAAAACTTACATTTTCCGACTGCTTTATGCCTAAACTGTCTCAATAACATATTTATAGATTTTTTCTCGTATAGAGTAAAATACCCTATTAAATATGAGTTAAGGTTTTGGCGCAAGTGGGTCTACTATGGGGTCTAAGTAGAGATATTGATTAAAATAGCTTGACAAAAACATATATAATGCCGGTGGCTCCGACTATGTTGGGTGGGTTTACCTTAACGTTACGTGTTAAAGATCAAATTTGCGTGTCTGTGTTATTATTGTATTTTTGTTCATCGAGTCCTCGAGCACTTGTCTGATAAGCTCATATAAATTAAATAAACCTTAATGTTACAGGCAGAGGGTCCAAAGTCGTTTGATTTTAGTGTGGGTTTGATAATGTTGACAACAGACTGTACAAATATCTTGCATCTTCGTTACGAAATTTTTATTCTGATTGCTTAAATCATTTTGTTTTGATTCTTAGGGCTATATTTCACTGGAACACCATGGTGGCGCAACCAGTGGCATACATTTTGTTGATGGCGGCGTCTGGTTGCACCGCCATGGTATCCCGTTGAAATATAGCCCTTAGGCAGTCTGGCAGTCTTGACTTATAATGGCACTCAAATCCAAACTGCCAAAGCTATGCCTAAGGCATTAAGTCCCCCTGTGTACCTTTGTGCATGAAGTATAAATAAATAAATAAAACTGGCATTATGTAGGCACAAAGTAGGTATGACACCATGACACATTTGGAGTCTTTCAAGGACGTATGTAGTACCTAGGTAGTCAACAAAATTCCTCAAAAATAAAACACCAATAAACGACTGCTAAACATTGCGCAAGAGCATTTGACAGTGTACTGTTAACAAATCCAATGTTTATCATCCAGTTAGAGGTAGCTATATCTATTTGTGTTCATGCTTCCTACTTTGCTAATATCTATGCAAATAACAGAACTTTAGAGGTCTTTGAAGAAATTTAAAAGTTTAATCTCCGAGTTTGATTGTCTGATTCATGCACTAATCGGGTCTCCAGACGCTTCCAATATTCACTCAAAAGTTTTATTAAATGTAAAAATATAATAATTAGATTAATATACAAAATAATAAGAAGAAAATACGGTAGGTACCTTTTTAGGGTTCCGTGGCCAAATGGCAAAAAACGGAACCCTTATGGATTCATCGTCTGTCTGTCTGTCCGTCCGTATGTCACAGCCACTTATTTCCGAAACTATAAGAACTATACTGTTGAAAATTGGTAAGTAGATGTATTCTGTGAACCGCATTAAGATTTTCACACAAAAATACAATAAATTTTGGGGGTTCCCCATATTTAGAACAGAAACTCAAAAAATTTTTTTCATCAAACCCATACGTGTGGGGGGTCTAGGTCTTCAAAAATGATATTGAGGTTTCTAATATAATTTTTTTCTAAACTGAATAGTTTGCGCGAGTGACACTTCCAATTTGGTAAAATGCGCCCCCCCCCCCCCCCCTGTAACTTCTAAAATAAGAGAATGTTAAAACTAAAAAAAATATATAATGTACATTACCATGTAAACTTCCACCGAAAATTGGTTTGAACGAGATCTAGTAAATAGTTTTTTTTTAATACGTCATAAATCGTAAACCGCAATTTACCTTTCATTCAATCAACTCAAATATAAAACATCGATCAAAGTTACCACGAACTACAAGAACTTTTATATTATGTTATGCCTGCTACGGAAGCCTTCATGGGCGAGTCCGACTCGCACTTGACCGCTTTTGTTTATTGCGCGGTGAAAATCGTCATGGATTTTCTCCATCGTGGGCATGACGGACGAATACCGGACGCTTACCAGCTAAGATCACCGCGGTGTTCCACCTCTGACTATGGCCGGGGGTGCAGGATTTGCATAAGTAGGTACTCACCGCTCTCCCGACATTGGTAGGGTAGCCCTACGATATATTAAAAAAAAAAAAACTTTCTAAACGCTTTGACATATACCCGGAAAACGATCAAATAGATTGGATGAAGAGCATGTTTATAACTCATTCAATATTATGTCGATTACCGAGATTGCTAAAAGTTCATTAATTAAATTAATATTAAATAGGCATTTGTATTTATTTATGATTAATGTTCTAACTGACATTATAAATCATGGTTTTTGTCAGCTTGTTTAAATGTGTTTATCTCGCAAACGGCTGAGCTAATTTTTGTGCGGTTCTGATTGGATTTTGAATAGGCTGATTACGAAATATTAAGTAATTATCAAATGATTATAATTGGAGTTTGAATTCCTTCTTCCTTATTGGTTATTTTTGTAAGAATGTAAAGCTGTTCGTCTCTTTATGATATCCTCGAAATGCGGCCAGCGTAAGAGATGCATACTCCCCCTGTTGCTGTTCCCTGATAAGTATGATCTGCACGGAAGAATAGACATATTAACAGGAAGAATAGATAAACTGTACTGACTTGTCTATTCTTGCTGTCAGTATGTCTATTCTTCCGTAAACATAGCGTGGTCATGCTACGCGTGCTGGGATCTTTAAGGCACGTGTAGACCAGTTCATCCATGATCCTATCAAAACGTGCTCCACCTTAGGCCGTATCAGGCGAGTTACGGTCTAACGCAAGCCTCTTAGAATATTAAAAAGACAAACTTCCCCGTAGTAGCTCTCTTACAATCAACTTCCACGAATTTGGTCCGTGCAAGGTCAATAATTGCCCAAGTTTCCAAGCTGTTTTGCTAAGCACATTAATTTTAAATATAACAGTAAGTAATGTTTTATTGCTGCACGTGAACAATGAACCAAATATGTGCATTACATAAACAGTGGGTTTGTTGTGTATGGCTAGGAAAGCAGCGTATTTAATTATTTTACTGTAATACTCTGAGTTGCAACTTGGTAGGGAGGTTCTTATTATAACTGGAAGTACCGCGGGATTCTATTTTAAAATAATCCACATTATTGATTTCTGGTACTCCGGGGCACCTCGCCAGTACCGGATTTTCCGGGGTACTCCCGGAAGCAGGCCCTAGTTCACCAGTGCAGTAGGAACAGAAATTGTTTTACGATTAGAAATATATCGCCCTTGTAATACCGCTTGTATGTGGGGGATGCCCATCGTTGGATTTACACTAGGGGCTAGTGCCCAGGGAAGACAAAATTCGGAAGGTTAAAAAAAAGAATTGTCTAAACGCGTTATCGAAAATGCTTTTTTATCTTACGAAAAATTCATAATTAAAAAAAAAAACAAAAACATATTAAGTATATCATTTATCAATGTGGCGCCACTGGGGGGAGGCGTATGTCCAGCAGTGGACGTCTTTCGGCTGAAATGATGATGATGATGATGATGATATATTATAATTATAAAAATCATCACAATTAAAAAAAAACATTCTGTACCTACTTACATTATTCGAAGAATTGTAAACATTTATACTTATTATTTTATTGCATTGATAATTATTAAAAAAAAATGAAAATTGAAGCTTTTCTATGAAAAATTTCAATAATACGGTGACATTTTTTACAGTGCCATAGCTTGGCACTAAGTTTTAATCCGGCACAGGGGATGCCTTTCGTCGCCGATCTCATAGCCACACATAATGGTAGCGGGCGATTCTCATGTTCCGCTTGGCATGTTTTGACTGACCCGTGCATTTCACACGACGCTCAAACTTCGCAGGTGGAATATTAATCGCCATTTTGTTTGTAGGTCAGGGTTTACGCCAAGATGTTTATTTTTATAACTTTAACTTGCACTGTGGGTTATGGTTTTTTTTATTGCTTTTTTCGTGACGGTTTTTGAGAAGATATAGGTAAGGTACCTACTTTTTTGGTGTGTAAAATATAAATAAAATGAGTTAATCAGTATAACTGGATCAGATTTGAATATAGGGTAAAAGTTACGGTCACAGAAAACACATCTGAAAGAAAGAGCAATTAGGTATATTCTATCTCAAATAGATTTACGGAAACTGAAAAAAATAACAAATTAAAATACAAAGTAAGGTTTTAGTTGAAGACCTGTGCTTAATAAGATTCTTTGTAAAATATTTTGTACCGGTCGAAGGTCATTTTACCGTCAAGAGTTCAAGGCCATTCTTAGTAATGCTGACTCTGCATTCTTTGCCATCCTTCTTTATTAAATTTTTGAAATCAATTTTATTTTAAGCCGATCATATTATTAAAATTATTTTCCTTTGTTATACTACTATTTTTTATCTAAAACCAGTTAACGAAAGATTTTCTTCAATAATTTGTTTCTAAGACTGGTGTCGCTCTCTACCGGGCGTTGTAATAAACAGACAGTTAACGCAGCGAGAGAAGTGAAACAAACAATGTTACTCCGTGCTCTCGTAGTTCGCCGTATTGAAAACAGATGGCGTTGTATTCGAATCAAATTTAACAATTTTTTTAAATTTTTGTTTTTCTTTCTTTTCAGGTAAGGACACGTTAAGCATGGAAAAATATTTAAATAAATATTGGTAAAACATCACGAAGAAACATTCGAAGTAAGTTCTATACAATTATTAATAGCGAAGTTGTATTATTTTAAATAACATCATTGCATTCGTGAATTAATTAATAGTAATAAAAATATCTTATCACAGCTTTACGATTTCTCGAAATTAATTTATTCATAAAGGAATGAATCGATATCGTGAACCAGCTGAATCGATTAAGGATTTTACAGGCATTATCAATTTCTCGGTAAAAATATCTAATGAGATTATTTCTAACAGTATCAACCTTTTGCTCAGAGAGTCACGTAGGCCATAGATGTACACCTACTCTGGGCATGTTATGACCATTTGAACGACCCAATTTTATAGCTAACTTACACATTAAAAAATATTATAAGTACCTATTAATAATTTTAGTTAGGTACTAAAATAATATATGTTTACAACTTGGACTGGCTAGGTGTAAATTTGTCATCATCATCATCATCATTTCAGCCGAAAGTTGTCCACTGCTGGACATAGGCCTCCCCAAGGGGGGGTTTTGCCATAATCGCTACGCTTGGCAGGCGGATTGGCGATCGCAGTATGGTTGTTACAAAGACACAGAGAACGCTGCTGCCCATTCTTTGGTGAGTCCCTTGTCGCCTCTTACGACACCCACGGGATGATATGGGATGGTGCTACAGATATAGATAGACCTAGATAACGCAAGACCAACTACTTCGCGTGCCTAAATAAAATAAAATAAACGTTTCCTTCCACCGGTAAGTCATTTTATGATTAATATTATGCGTAATTAATTTAAAAAACCATTATTTTAAATCTCATACCCTCAGTAATACCAAATTTAAGAAAAAGAAAACATTGTGACCTCATAATAGGTAGTCAAAAAATGGCACGCTTGGTTTTCATACAGATCGTGATACTTGCGTTATCTAGGGTCTATCTATATCTGTGGATGGTGCTATTCTTTACGTCCGACACCACACAGACGTAAATTTTTAACTGAAGTTTATTTTATACTAGTTTTTGCTCACGGCTTGGTCGGTGCGAATTACGGATTCCAATTTAATTTTAAAAAATGGAATATAAGCCTTTAGCATTCAGGAATAACGTAGCTTCTTATTATTAAAAGAATTTACTGAATTGGACCAGTAGTTCTGGAGACTTGCCCGAACGTACACAAACTCGACTGCAGTCATTCATGTACAGACGTCAGCACATCAGGCCATACCAAACTGTCAAATTTTCCCAATTGAATATGAACCTTACGCTTTTGTAATTAAGTTGAAAATCTTTTAAAGAAATTTGACAGATTGTTGTAACTTGATGTGCTGGATTCTGTACAAACATCTCTGTCATCTCTTCATGTTATTGTTCTAGTTTCATACACATCTAAACGAATTATTATAAAGCGGTAAAATTATTTGTAACAGGTAAGTAATCTGTTCTCTATTTTTTTTCTTTTGCTAGGAATTTCTCCCGATTTGTTTACAAACATATATAAACTCACATACACAAACAACCAGACCCGGATCGGTAGGCCAAACAAATATTTGTTCTGTGCGGGAATCGAACCCGCGACACGCAGCGTAGCAGCCCATCGCTCAGCCACTGCGCCAACTACACTGTCATCTTTGGAAGTAGGTACTTACTGATCCGATGACAAAAATTCTATAAACCTAAAGGAATAACGAAACTATGTATTATTAAAATGAACGTTTTAAATAAAACAGTTAAACTGTATTTCAAAAGTCAACCACTCTTAACAATAGTTGATTAGTACAAATACAATTATGGCATTTTAACTTGAACACATCGCACGGGTACATCATGCATCGTATACCTAAAGTGGCTACCAGACAGACGCGGCCTGCGGTAGCGGCCTACCGCAGGCCGCGGCTCTGGCCGCACCACATGACTAATGGCAGCCACACACGATCCAGTTTACCGTCAATACAGCGCGCTTGATGTGGATGGCGTGGCGTCCAGTAAAGTTGATAGTGTATGGCTATCAGTGTGCATGAACTTGAACGTGAATGGTCTATATGGATGCACTACAAACTGAACGCCACTTCAAGCGTGCCGTAAACTTGACGGTAAACTAGATCGTGTATGGTTGCCATTAGGTCAGAGTAATGATAGAGGAGAGGAAGAGTGAGAGTGAAGTATGATTGCACCACTGGTTGTGAAGGAAGTTGTCAAGTCTGTCAAAATCAGTACATTTTACCGCCATTTACAGATAGGTGGCGGCGGTCACTTGTTAGTTTGACATAATGTCAGAACAGTGCAATATGTCACACTGACAGATGGCTCCCACCACCTCTACTTGAAGCTAAAAGTATCAGTACAGTAGCCTTCAGAAAGATGTATACGTAAACATATTCTAATATTAAGGTCTATATTTAATACAATTCTACATCCATTGCACCAGAATATTGGAAACCAAAAAATAGGTAAACTTCTTTTTGAAGGCGACCGTACTTACGTACTCTTTCCAGTCAAGTCAGTGGTCTATAATGGCGCATTTTGTTAGTTCTTAATTTCGCCACGTTCTATGAGTTCCATGTCGCTGTGTACGCATCTTTTTTATCATGCCACAATATAGTAAAACCTTTATGGTAAGTTCTTCTAACGTTTCTTATCAGCTTCTTCTTTCTCTTTGTCAATTTCTGATATATAAGACTTGATGACTGATTGTTCTAACATGATAACAGGCTGTTCTCTCTTTATTACTGCTACCTGCAAAGATATAGAAACTTATTGATTAATTTCAACGACAATTAAGAGAAATGGCTGATATGAGTCGCGTTTGCAGGTTGCTGGTTTATATCCGGCTCGAAGGACCATTACCACTACCAATGTTTCTTTAAGTGGTAACCGGCTAGCTCGTACGGCGACAATTTTTAGAGATTAACTAACTACTAACTAATTAACTACACTAGTCTAGGTAACCAGACTTGCAATGAGTTGAGTTGAAAAAATATACATATACTTATTGATAACTACTATAGAAGAACAGATAATTCAGATTAAACTACGATACGGTTCGGCCGTGATAGGCAGGGTAGTTAAGTTATATCCTAGTGGGATATCGTAAAAGACAGAGTATAACTTATTAAGTTTAAAGGAACAAGCACTTGATTTTAGATCCCCCAGGAAGAGCTAACATTTTTCGTCAGTAAAAACTGTGCGGTCGAGGGACCCCGTGGGACGTACGTGTCTGTTCAAAAACAAAATATATAAAAATATATCACGAGCAGTCGATTGCGTCGCAGTGGCTCGATACACGCACACATACACGCACGCATTTGGTTACGTGACGATTTCTACTAATTCGCTCTACCCACGTTAGGGAACTTTGTTCCAAAAAACCTGCTGGGGAAGTCTTATGTGATGAATTCATGGTAAAAGTCTAGATCACCATGTCCCTGCCACCTTGTAAAGTCGGGTTGAAGTCCATGGCATTTTCAGGTCCTTGACCTGCGACTCAAGGGTAATTCTTCCATAAATTGCAAACCACATTCCTAAAATGAAACTAGAGAGAAAATCGTTTGCCATTGAAATAAATAAAGCTAATTTAATTGCCGTTTCCCTAATCACTGTCTTTATTCATGTACTTATAGAAATAACGAGGAGTTTAACTAGTCTGCAGACTTATAATGGACAAGAAATGCTTTTTATTGGCATAAGGTTAGCCGTGTTAAAGAGATGTTGTGAAGTTAACGACTTTTACAGATTTTAAACTGACAATCATTTAAAATGACAATCACTTTGATAGTTTTGGACGCAGAACTGACGCAGAACGGACGCAGTCTGCGTCCAAAACTCTCAAATTTTAGTCGAAAAAATTAAATAAAAGTAGTATTCTTTAACTTAAAATAAAAAGGCGTATACTAAAAGATAGATAATAAAATTGTCTGTAAGATGGTGTAAGTTTCGTTTAATTATACTTGGTAGATTTTGTGTGATTGTCAATGTTTTGTCCGCGTCAGACACAACTTCACGAGTTAATTAAACTATTTAATATGAATATAATTAAAAATATTCACATACTAAATGATTAAGAGAATGTTCTAGTTTAACATATATTTTTTTCAAATCATTTACACTGCACATTTTGACGTGATTGTCAGTTTAAAATCTGTAAAAGTCGTTTAATAGCCCCTTAAGGAGAGAAAATACGCGAAGTAAAATAGCGGTGAAAATGGTGGCCATACTTTAATAAAACGCGTTTAATAAGGAATAAGTACCTAAAGGTTGTATGTATGCTAATGGAACTTGACCGAAACTAGTTCTAGCCGATATGTTTTATTTTTAAGCAGATTCTGGGTTTAAATTATAAGAATGAAAGAAAAATTCAAGGTCAAAGGTACAACTTATGTTTCACGTTTTGTACGGAAACAGGTTTTTAATGTTATAACTAAACTTTAAATACCCCCGATTCCTGTACTGTTCTAAGCACCCGTAAGCACTTTGTTTTGCGTGCGGATAAATAAAGGATAAATGAAATTAACAGTGTTTAACACACTGACTAGAAAAAAATAAGTGAAAATGCCCACGCAGCTACTCCGTGCGTGTCACAATTATGCGGAAAATATTTAAAATAAAAACTCCCTTCGTTAGTTGTAATAAGTATTAGTTTTGTATGAACAACAAATGAGCTTTTCTCCAGTGCTGACTGACGTCGCGCGTACATAAACTCCGTTAGGCCAAATGCAGGCGACATGTGCCACGCCTCCATGCCATATCCCTCGATATTCGTGGTCAAATGGGACTTCTTAGATTGTCAGGAATATAGTTAATAACTTTTACACCCTATCTATACACCCCTATCCATATACCCTATCTTTTACGTATATCTTTTACACCTCTTACTGAATTAAGAAATACTTACATCCAAGTTCCTCTGTCCTGATTGCACGACCTCCAGTAAAGTCCTAATGGCTAACTTAGTGGTTCCACGATCAGTTTTCACGACGTTTTCATCATAGTGTTTCTCTAAAAACTCCCGCGCTGTCTTGTCATATTTGCCTGTTGTTGTAGCCTAAAACGAAGGTCAGAAAGTCAAAGTCAAATTATTTATTTCAATTATATCTTTAAATGGCACTTTTGAAGGTCATTTACAAGAAGAAATGAATTGATGAAATTAAAAGATGGTGTTTCAGAATTGAACTTATTTCGTTGCTTCTTGGCCTCTTCAGTTTTGAACTGTTTGGTATTTGAATATGGAACATTCTTCCATAAACAATTCGCCATGATGAATTATGTATTTGAGGACTCTTATTTCTATCATGACCGTACAAAATGTGAATTTAGAGATCATAATCATAAAAAGAGCCGCAGGAAGTCCTGCAGGCAACATGCTAAAATTATTTCAACTGAAAAGCTGAATTCAAAAGAATCGAGCGCACCAGACAAATCAATTTATCTATATCCTTCATAGCCATCCTATATAATTCTATCTTTGTCTAAATTCAGTCCACAAAGGTTTAACCACTCCAACTCACTTTCCACTCATAATAAATGCCGGAAGGTTCTGTCTGGAACAGATGCGGGTTTCCATCGTAGTCAAAACCTGCTATCAGGCAGGAGATACCAAAGGGTCTTCTTCCATTGCTTTGGGTATAATTCTGTTTCATCTCAGCGATGTACCGCGTTATGTATTCTAGGGATACCGGGTCTTCTACTGTAAGACGATGTGATTGGCATTCTATTTGAGCTCTGGAAGAAAAAAACTAAAATTGTGCGTGGGCCTGTAGACAAAATCCCTTTTCTTTTCCACTTCCCTCCTTATCAAGGAGGAGACAGAACAGGACTGCATTTGGCAAATATTTGAAAAGATTTTGGGGACCACAAACTTTTAAAATATTTGTAAAGTGCGGGACAGTTCAACTCAGCATGTTTACCTGACAGGTTTTGTGTTTGTACCATGAGCATTTCCCGCTGACCTGCATCATGTCAAATTTTGACCTGCTAGAGACGAGAGAGAGAGAGACTATGGTCTCTAGGCAGTTAACTAGCAGCATAGGGCCTGTAGACAAAATCCCTTTTCTGTTAGCGTTAACGCCAACGGAAAATGAAATTGTATGGAGTTGACGTTTGCTTACGCGATGTCACGTGATGCAAATACATATGTCAACTGCATACAATTTGATTTTTCCGTTGGCGTCAACGCTAACAAAAAAGGGATTTTGTCTACAGGCTCTGGTATCTTAATCTGTCTTATCTTTTCTCAATCAAGCAGGTAACAAATTACATGTTCCGTGTAATATGGGTCAGACATCTGACCGGATAAAACGCGTCGCCCTGTCGACACCAGGATACCACCCTGAACAGTCGGATTTGCCACCACCTTTCCTATTAGTATACTAAAGATCATTCCTATATTAACTAGTTTTTGCTCGCGACCGTATGAATATCTGTTATTTTGGACGAAGTCGCGGAATAAAATGAAGTTTATGTCCAGATTCAGAGGCCACGGCTCTTCCTTGGTTTAATTTCATTACGATCGATTTAGGGTTTTGTCGTAATAAAGTAAAGAACAAATTAAGTTTCTTTCGCATTTAAAAAAAAACCGGACAAGTGCGAGTCGGACTCGCTCACCGAGGGTTCCCTACTATCCATACTAATATTATAAATGAGAAAGTAACTCTGTCTGTTACGCTTCCACGATGAAACGGCTGAACCGATTTTCATGAAATTTAGTATGAAAATAGATTGAACCCTCAGAAAGCACATAGGGTACTTTTTAAATCCGGGACTTTGCCTGCATTCGTGATAACCACCATTCACACGGACCAAATCGCGGACAAAATACCAAATTTCATAATTCTAGGTCAACGGAAAGTACCCTATAAATTTTGATCCCCTAGGGAGTATTGAAATGTACGTTTTTTTGCTACGTAAACGGCCGTATCTTTTTTTCACGTTAAATTTGCAGCTTGATTTTTTGATAGCTTCAAGGGACCGTGGACCTAAGAATATGGTTTTAATTTCAACTCAATACCTCTACGCGTTCCCGAGATAAAGGGTCTTAACAGACAGACGGACAGACAGATGGACAACAAAGTGATCCTATAAGGGCGGGTTGTTTCAAACAGTCGGTTAACGTTACATACGGACGGTTAAAAAGTTACTATGACGTGCGATGTTTAACGTACGTTAAATGTAACGGGTTGTTTCATGACATAAAAATCCGTCAGTTAAAGTTATTCAAAAAGAGATTCCATAATATTTTGATGTTTGAAGTAGCTGTTTGACAACACAAAATTACGATGACTGGTCGGTTATGGTAATAGTGACTTTTTGACGTATAATTTTGTGAAACAACCCATTTTTTTGATTTGACGATAGTTAGCGCCATTTTTGACTATTACCGGTCAGTAAGTTAGTTAGTTTAGTTGAAGCAACCCGCCCTAAGAGTTCCGTTCTGAACCCCCCTCCCCCCTCCCCTAAATTCGTGTTTCCGTGTTCTAGATTTTAACCCCGTTTTTTCCTTCTGAGGTTCGGAACCCTAAAAACGTGTATCCTATCCATACATAGTATAAAACAAAGTCGCTTCCCATTTTTGATGCTTAGATCTTTTAAATTCCGAAATGTAGAGTGATTCAAGAAGAAGGTTTATACGTATAGTTTGATCTACATTACACCCGTGCGAAGCCGGGGCGGGTCACTAGTTAGAAAAATACAGAAGACAGTACCTCGAGATCAGCACCCTGGCATCAGCCCTTAACCCTGCAAAAGCCAGCACCACATGATCATCTAACGACACGATCTTCTTCTCTGTCCTCTCATCTTGTAAGCGTTCTACTGACTTTCTCTCTACAGCCAGAACTATGACATTTGACCCTCTTATACCTACTACTGGGGAACCTTTCCTCACTGCCTCCTGGGCATATTGGACCTGGAGAAGTTGACCATCTGGTGAGAAGACTGTGATAGCTCTGTCGTACTGGGACATTATTTAACAAAATACGTTTCGGAACTACTGTTCTTTAAACCTTAGTTCTTCAAATAATATAATAAAACAAGAATAAAACCCAAAATAAACAATACAACTGTATAAAACTTTCGTGTATGATTTTTGACATTTATTTTTGACTGATTTAGATTTGTGGTTTAATTTCTTTTTCTATTAGATTTTTATATGGCAAAGGAATAAAGCTTTTTACAATAAAGTTTTTATTGAATAGCTTAAATATAACGAAACGATACATAGGTAGATAGCTATACATATATTTGTAATGCTTTATTATAACATTATTTTGTGTCTTTATCTGTTCGACATCATCATCATGTCAACCTTAAGACGCCTACTGCAGAGCATAGGTCTCCCCCAAGGGGGAGGAGTTCAGCCGTAATCTTCATGCTTGGCCGATGCATGTTGGCGATCGCAGTAGGTGTTATGGTACTCAGAAGGACGCTGCTGCCCATCCTCTAGGCAAAATCCCTCTGTCGCCTTCTATGACACCCACGGTTAGAAATGGAGTGGTGCTATTCGCGGCCGGCACCACATGGTTTAAACAGTGTCTTTATTTGTTATGTTAGTGTAATTGGCTCTTCGAAATCGAGTTAGCATACATAAAATAAATAAATAAATAATAAGTCAAACATTTCCCGGTTAAATTACCTACTATACTTAACAAACACACAAATTAAACCGTTGAAATTAATTACGAACTCAAATTAAACCCTAACACTAATGACTCCCTGCAATCGCAGCTGAAATTCTTCAATAAATCAGTGTTGCCAGTGCCATATGTCTCTTACACTCGTCGAGTGCGTTTTATTCGCTGTCCCGGCGAAATATGACGACGTTAATGTTGCCAGCTGATTGATTTTATTGACTTTCGCGGGCTTTGAAGTTCAAACGTACTGCGGATGGGGCAAGGTGCTGTTTGGTATGCAAACTTGGCTCACTCAGCCGTGTATCCAGGATTTTAGAATTGAGGAAGAGATTTAGGTCTGCGTTTGAGCAATGCTAAGCATGTATTTTGATTCAAAACAAGATTAGGATGAGTTCCCTAAGTAAAATTGGCTAGCCAAGCTTGTATCATTACAATGACTTCGAATAATGGGTCAAATTTTAGAATACTGATAATGATCTTAATTTTTGTACACCACATTTTTTTTTTGTCATTTGATAGGCTTGCGTTTGACCACTATCTCACCTGATGGGAAGCGATGATGCGGTCTAAGATGGAGCACGCTTGCCTAGAAGTAACCTATTCACTCTTGACTTAAAGACTCCCGGGTTGTAGCTATCAGGAAACACGGACTCAGGCAGGGAATTCCACTCCTTAGCAGTGGGCACCATGAATGGGGTGGAACAACGCACAATGAATGGGGTCTGCCCCTCTCTCCCTTGTCTAAATCCATCACTCGTCCTCGACCTCTGGGTCGCCTGCCAGCTACCTGGACTGGAACCATCTCCAAGGACATGACGATGCTAGGCCTAACGCCAGCAATGATTCAAGATCGCAACAAATGGTGATCAAGTATCAGAAAGGCCAAGACCTAAATAGGGAATGCGCCAGGGAAATGATGATGATCTTTAAATTTTTTACATTCCAGTTCTGAGGTTGTGGAGTGTGGGTTCGTCCATGCGACTTTTTGTCATTCATAATTACTTATGTACTTTCCAAGTTTATCTTGAACATCTTTGACATCGGTGAAGGAAAACTTTGTGAGGACATCTGGCCTTAAAATAAATGTAAGTCTGGAATTGCCAATGCGTCTTTGGCAAGCGTGGTGATCAATGCTCGTGCCTTGTCTATATGAGAAGAGATATTCAGTGGACCAATAATAAGCATTGGTCTCTCAGATTATGAAACAAAAGGCAGATCACAGATATAGATAGACCATCTGTGAGGCAGATAGACCGTGCGGAACACTGAGAGTAAAGCCAAAAAAAGCAAATACAAATTCAATAGCGAATACCTACAATCTCGTGATTGTATTCACTTTTGAATTTGTATTTGTTTCTTTTTTTAACCATGCGGCGTTTCTTGCTACTCTGACTCGTATGAGTACAGCACGAAGCGCGTTGTAGGTATTGGCTTTTGAATTTGTATTTGCTTTTTTGGCTTCACTCTTAGTGTTCCGCGCGGTCTATCTGCCTTTTGTTTCATAATCTGAGATTGGTTTATTATTAACCCACTGCATGTCAAACAAAAAAAGTGATTCTTTAATTCGGGATTTGTGTCTTTGTATTTGGCACTTTTGCTTGCTAAAAATGTACGTTATGTGATCTTATTTATATCTCGTAATACCCTAATGGATTTTATACGAACTGTGTCAATGCCAAAGGTTTCGTATAATCTTTAATGATGAATAGCATAATTAGATTCACCACACCATAACTATTGTAGTGAAATTGAATATTGCGTGTAGCTGAGATAGAGTCAAGGCTGAATTAATTATACTAATAAGTTTGTCTGTGTACTTATAGACTTTGGGATCACACAAATCTGCATAAAAATATCTGTTAAGCTAGATCAATACCTAGATATGTGCCAAAGAATCATGACGAGATCCATACCACAGTATAAATATTAGTACTTCCATACCTACATTCATTTGTACGAAATAAAATCATTTAAGTAGAGGGTTAAAAATATTTTCTGATGTGAAGAATACATTACCAGGGGCAGATTCATATACTTACCACCTTTTTAAAACCCCGAATTATTAAAATATTTCAAAATGAAAATAATAGATTTTCGTTTCATCTCGTTGCCCATTTCGTATTTACAACTGTGTGACAAGTGATATTAACTGATCTATCAAATTGAGAGACAAGTGATGTGAATCGTTGTTTACAATGGCGGAGTTGAAAAAGTACATTAATTAATCATTATTTGCGACATTATTTCCCATAAAACGATGCAATTCCAGTGTAAGTACTGCGAGACGGCGGCTGTCAGTGTCACTGTTACTGTCAGAAGCCGTATCATTCTGAAATAATGAGCTTTTCGTTAAAATATTCACTTTTAACATACATTTCTATTGCGGGGTTACAAAAGTATTGTAAATGCCTGAAAAATCTATTTAAGTAAGTACCCAAAAGTATAAGAATTAGAATTTCAACTTCTCTAAACATCTTTATTTTTTTGGAGGTACAAATCTTGCCTTGATCCTTTCAGCTAATTCTGTTAAGCCGTTCAAGAATGCGTTTACTGAACGGGAATAATCGAAAAAAGATCCCGTTCGTCAACACTGTGAACGAATGAAACTTTTTTCTCGCTCGTCAACAATGTTGATGACATGGTGTTACTAATCGGGAATAATCGCCTCGTTGGTATCGCGGTTGCAAGCGCGACTGCTGAGCGTGGCGTCCTGGGGCCGATTCCCTGGTCGGGTCGAGTCGAGTTTTATTAAAGAATCGTAGTAGGATTTGTCCAAAAAAATTAAGATGTTTAGAGAAGTTGAAATTCTAATTCTTATATTCTAGGGTACCAAAATCTTAGTAATCTAAGTATCTTCAGGCATTTAGAATATTTTTAAAATTCCGCAAAAAAAGTGAATAGTTTAACGAAAAGCTCATAATTTCAGAACTAAACGGCGCCTGACAGTAACAGTGACACAGACAGTCGCCGTTTCGCAGATCTTACACTGAAATTGCATCATTTTAAGGGAAATAACGACAAAAGAATTTTTTTTTTCACACACTTGTCACATAACTTGTCTGCCAATTTGATTGATCCGTTAACCTCGGATGTCACGATTTCATTTCATAATATTTTAATTATGTGGGGGTTTAAAAATTTGGTAAGTATATCAATCTACTCATGGTAATGCATTCTTTACGTTGGAAAATATTTAAAACCCCCTAAATTTTTTTTTGTTTTTCAAACAAATAAATGTATGGATCTCGCCATGATTCTTTTTCCATTAGGAATTTCTCAGTAGCAAGTTAGCAACCCGGAGTTTGGAAGTTGACGGTGTACAGTCCCGTGCATCGGAATGTAACCCGCCGATAGTGCAAACTTGCATCGAATGTGAAACGCATTATGTTGATTTTTGAGCCGAAATGTTTGTAAGTTTTATTTTTAGAGATACCTATTAGCGAATATATATTAGCCATGGCGCTGTAGCGCGTCGGGGATGTTCGGAGGCTCGCACAGATGGTTTTCATGCCATCATGCGGAAGAAAGCGGCCTCCTTACTGCAGCGCCTGCATGGTAGTGGCAACAGCATTTTGTAAATGATTGCTGCCAGACCGGACTGCCCCTTCCAGTCACTAGGTGGGGACAGTTTTAGGTCTAAAATAAAAATGAATTGAGTAATTACGAAAATTAACAATACAACATATTTATCTAAGTCATATTGTTACTAACACCAAAATACTAATACAACTCCATAGTTGTATAAATAAACCTTTATTTCAGACTACAGTCCATACTGTAGTCTGATATAAAGGTTTATTTATTTATTTAATTATTAGAACATAAACACTTGCACAAGCAAACATACTTGCTCAATTATTTATTTTTCACTTCTCTTGCTCAAAAAGGCCGTCATTGTAGCATACCAGAGCGGGGATAAAATAGCATTTCATCCTCTAGGGGAAAAAGTTTTTTTTTTTAATTTTTGTGTGTCAAATATGATAATGAGCCTACAAAAACAAAAAAGTCTTTAGTCATAAGTAGAATAATCATGAATAAAGACTCGACTTATTACTGTTTCATAAAAAAAGAACTTCATTTTAATTTTGAAAATGGAACTAAAATCAGCGATCTCTGGTAGAATGCATGCAATTGCAATGTGTTGCGGTTACAGAAGAAACAAAAAAAAAGACATTGGCGCGAAATCTTTATAATTTTTCTCTAATTGCAAATTGAATTGGTAGTGACCGTAATTAATTTCTCGCAATCGTAGTGAAAAGTATAGTGTAACACACGGCGCTAAAACCCATTAAAACTCGGTTTCTATTTACTTCCTCGCTAAAGCTCGGGAGTAAAACTACCTTGTATATAATGGGTCATATTTTAGCTCCTTATATAACAATCTACTATTTAATTTATGTTGTCAAGAATAGGTAAGCAGAGTACGGCACATCTGAAGTGCTGAGCGCAAGAGTGGTCTATCATTTCCAGGCACAAAGCATTTTAAATTGTGTCTGGAAATGATAGGCTACTCTTGCTCTCACTGACTGATCTAGCAATCTAAGATTTTTACTATTATCCTTAATGAAACATTAAACAAGAGCTATTGAACCAAGTTCTGCATCAAGGTTATTGGCATCAAACACAGAAGACCATATTCGGATGGCTCGCCATTCGCCAAATTACTCTCAAACTAGTTTACATACAAATTACTAATGGCTGCCAAGTTTAAGTAGGTTGTTTTTAGGAGTTCTGTAGATATATAATTAAGTTTTAAGACATTTATTTCTCAAAAAGAATACAATTCACTTATAATGAGAAATACAAGTTAAAAGAAACTAAATAAAAGAAACTTACGAAGTATGGAAGGTATTCATAAATATAGTGAAGCAAGTACCCAGTTTTGTAGAATGGAACAAAGAAGTTTTTTTTTTTCATTTTGTGTAGGTATTAGGAAACATTTTTTGATAGCAAGTCCATTACAATTTCACATTTTATTAGTAGGTAGTAATATTAGTAGGATTTTACTAGAATATTACTAATTTAATAAAATAATTGGAAATATTGACAGCTTCGTAAACTTCAGAATCCATCCAAAGACCAAATCTCATGGGAACATCTATATGTGTGACATCACCATCATCATCACCGGGTTGGTTGGTGATCACTGGGGTAAACGGCAATAGGCTGATAAGATAATATGGATTTTATTACGTATATTGTTACTGCGGAACCCTAACCGTTCGCCCGAAATGTACTAAACTGGTTTTAATAAAATTTACTTTTATTATAGGACTGACAAGTTTTATTAGATGATACCAACGACTTGATGAGATTCGGAAATCTGAAATTAATAATATTTATTTGCTTTTTGAAAGATCTTCCTATTAATTGGCACGGTTCGCGAAGTGGCTGAGCGATTGGCTGCTGCAATGCGTGTCACGGGTTCGATTTCCACACGGAACAAATATCCTTCCTACTGATAGTTGTTCCGGGTCTGGCTGTTAGTGTATGTGAATTTATATGTTTGTAAACGCACCCACGACACAGGAAAAAATCCTAATGAAAAAACAATAATCAAATTATTATCGATTCTCTTATAATTAGAAATCTTGTTCCTTGTCTTGTGTGTCTTGCCCTGTCTTGTGTTGTTCTTGTCACTTTACCAAGTATCCTCACTAATTAAACACGAAATCTCCAAACCAAGCTATTAAGCTGAAAGGATCATTGTAAGATTTGTACAAGAAAAACCGAACAAGTGCGAGTCGGACTCGCTCACCGAGGGTTCCGTACAAATTTATAGGTACATATTCATACTTCCAGACTAATATTGTAAATGAGAAAGTAACCCTCTCTATTACGCTTCCACGATGAAACGGCTGAACAGATTTTGTTGAAAGAATCAGGGCAGGATTTGTATAAACAAATAAAGATGTTTAGAGAAGTTGAAATTCTAATTCTTATATTCTTGGGTAATACTTTTAAAACCCTGCAAAAAAAGTGAATAGTTTAACGAAAAGCTCATTATTTCAGAAACGACGACTGACAGTAATAGTGACACAATCACGGCCACCGCAGTTCTTACTCTGAAATTGCATAGATTTATGGGAAATAATGTCAAAAATAATGACAATTTTTTTCTACACAGTTGTCATCACTTGTCTGCCAATTTGATAGATCCGCTAATGTCACTTGCCTCTTTCGTTATTTATAAACACAAAATGGGCAACGAGTTGAAACGAAAATGTATTATTTTCATTTCGAAATATTTTAATTATGCAAGGGTTTAAAAATATTGTGAGTATTTCAATCGACTCCTGGTAACGTATTCCTCATTGGAAAATATTTTAAACCATCTAAGGGCCGGCGCTCACTGCCGGCACGGCACGGCGTGTCATGGCAAAGGATTCTATTACTAATCAAGTTATTTTGAATCTTATTTCATCGAGTTTAGAACTAATATTACTTTATTTTGATACAATCATACCGCGGCACATCGTGGCATGCCGCGGCGCCCTGCGGCACGCCGTGACGTGCTGTGGCATGCCGCAACGTGCCGTGGCAGGCCGTGGCGTCCCACAAGTCACATAGCTCATAGGATTATGACAGCTAAACTAAGTCAAATAAGATTTGAAATGGGTGCGGCGGCGTCTTCGGCAAATGGCGCGCAGTCTTAGTGGGGTGCGGGGGCAAGGGAGGAGTGGCTGGGCTGGCTGCGGGACGCCACGGCATGCCAAAGCGTCCTTCGAGCTACCGAAGCACGCCGTGCCCTGTCGTGCCGTGCCACGCCGTCAGTCAGCGCCGGCCCTAAATGTCACTTGCCCCTTTCGTTATTTATAAACACAAAATGGGCAACGAGTTGAAACGAAAATGTATTATTTTCATTTCGAAATATTTCAATTATGCAAGGGTTTAAAAATATGGTGAGTATTTCAATCGACTCCTGGTAACGTATTCCTCATTGGAAAAAATTTTAAACCATCTAAATGTTTTTTATTTTTCATACAAATGAATGTATGGATCTCGCCATGATTGACTTTCACGCGGACCAAAACTACTTAACATATCTTATAAATCTGATACTATTGTTATGTCCTTCCCCAGGGTTCAACCTATTTTAGCACCAAATTTCATCAAAATCGGTTCAGTCGTTTCATCGTCAAAGCGTAACAGACATACTTTCGCATTTATAATATTAAGTATGGAAGTATGGATGGATTATGAGTGAATGAAGGCTTCCATTCATTAAAGTAATGAATTCATTCACAAAAGTACAAGATGATGTAACATATTTACCAACAACCTGTCCTTCCTATCTACTCATGCCCTTAACGACTAACCGTGAAGTTATTTGCTGACCGTGGGCGCAGTGGGGGCGAGCGTATTGCCAAATATGCAGGTTTGATACCCGGCTGATGTCATCGGTGGTATCGATACAAATGAGCTCATAATTGTGTCATTTTATTGAGAGCTAAAGCTAGTGGTCGTAAATGTTTTTTTGTTAATCATCGATTGAGCCTAAGTTAAGTGGGTAGGTAATGAGGTATTCGAGGCGGGGTATTCTGACACCCTGGTACTTTGCAAAACAAAAAAGAACAAAAATTTCAAAACTTGTATTTTTATCATTGTTGAGCTAAGTTGCACCTAGTTCCAGTTAATTCCTGCTTTCCTGGTACTTAGTTTAAAAAAATAAACAATTAGGACACTTGAATTTTAAAAGCTCTCAGGTACATATTGGTGGAGGCGTCGGGTAACGATCCCGGTACCTCTCGCAATATGTAAGAACTCAACTTGCTGGGCTCTTACGGTACTCACTGTATATCGTCAAAAACTATAACAGAACCAATCAATGAACGGTTAGTTACCTATCGTAAGTACAAGGCACCGTTACTCCCATTCAAGTTGTAAACTTTTTGCTTCACTAATCTCCTGGCCATTTAAGGTCAGTCAAGTGACCGATTGGTGATGAAAAAATTATTTATAGACGGACCGTCATGTTTTTGTGGGTATTGGTTTAATGGTTACGTAGCCAACCTGGTTACTGGAATTTTAAGACTGGTAAATTATAGTGAGATGTTGATAAAATTAGTAAAATATTTGAGATTGAAATTTTTGAAAATAAAATATATAAAAATAGACAGCTCGGACTGTGGGTGCTATGGTGTCTGCTAATTGTACAGATGAGCTCTTACTCTAGCAGAAAAATTTCATCGACTTTAATTACTTATTGATCAAAAGACAACTAACACTGCGTTTGCATGTAGCGCACAGCACTACGCCACACGTACAGTCGACAGCAAAAGTAGATGATCAAAATCAGCCACACAGTTCTGACGCGAACTCCGTTCATTTGTTTTGAATTTCTTTCTTTTCAAATTTTGGTCATCTACTTTTGCTGTTGACTGTACCTACGACACTCCATACAAACGAAACGATTTAATTACCTACACTACTACCAAAATAACAGACTGTACAAATACGTGCGTGTGTGTGCGTGTCTACGCGCCGCGAGTTATAAGCTGTTTCAAGAGCACGTTCGACACGGGAAGAGGTGAGGAACAGTGTTTCAGAGGAAGGCGGGGCGTGTCGCTTCTGTACACGGCAGTACTAATATTTATACTGTGTCTACGCTGTCAAGAATATTCTCTTAATTACGAACTCAATACAGGCACAATAAAGTTTATGAAACAACTAGAACACGTCTTTTATGTACCCAGTTATAAACTAATCTGGTTACAATAAAACAAGATATTCTGATCGCGTCGTAAAATATTTGCACAATAACACTTAATGCATACATGCACTTAGAATAATTAAACTTGTACAGTAGTGTACAGTTCGATCAGTAAACGTCCCTTTGTTCCTAGTGACCTAGTTTTGTCTGTTTTTAATAATCTTATTTAATCGACGTCAACGTCAACTTCAGGGCGTTTGTGGTGCGATTACTTGTTATCTGCAGCTCGTCATGGTGGAGAAGTTTTGGCCGAAAGACGTGGTTTTCCGTCACTTCCGCGGACAAGTGCCACATGATCGCACAGTGACACTAAGTCACTGAAGTGAAGTACCTAACTAACATAAATATAAGTTACTATACTAACACGTAATGTAACGTAGTTATGTATGTTAGTCTATAAGGTATATATTGTATAGGTCTCTCATTGGCCTCTCATTGACTTGAATATGCCCTGGCGGTTGGGAGAGTCATGCTCACTTGAATGTCTCGCTGACGGTGGCGCATGTGTTGGATCATTCGGTTCCCTTCAAAATGGTTGAGCTAAATGGTGCCGATCCATGCGTCATGTTCGTGAACGGACGCCGTCGATTGGGACTGGTCATCTCTTAGCTGCCTCGGTTATTTTAAATTTTGGTTTGAATTGTTATTATAACTATATTTTTCTTTAGACCTCTTTTAACATGCAAGACGTGTTACATTGTTCTCACATTGTACCCTTAGATTCAACATGAATGATGTAAGTAACCTAAATTTGTAAAATATAACTGATTTTAAAAGAATGTTCATGGAGTTTCTTGCTCGTTCTTCTCCTTAGAAACCTACTGTTTGGAACGAGCAACTAGCTTCAACTTTCTGACTGACTGACTCTGACAATTCAAAAGTACCTGTAAATGGTTTAATTGAAATAAATGATTTCGAGTTTGAGTTTGAGGTCTTTGTTACCAGAATTCAATGATATATTATGATTATTAATCTATGCCAGCTTACTGACCAGATACTATATAACAGGTCAAAATTTGACTTGATGCAGGTCAGCGGAAAATACTCATGGTTCAAACACAAAACCTGTCAGGTTAACATGCTGAGTTGAACTACCCTGCACTTGGCAAATACTTTGAAAGTTTATGGTAGGGGGCCCTGTTCTGTCTCCTACTTGATAAGTATGGAGGAAAGTGGAAATTATGTCCTTTTCGTACTCCTCCGCTGTTCTTTTCTGATTGATTTGATTACGGGATCTAAGACAGTTGTAATGTTTCTGAAAGACTCGTCGAGCTTCATTGCCTCCACGCTTTTGTAGTGGTCACCACTGTTGATCCTGGATTACAGGAATTGCAGTGGTTTTGAAATAGTTTGGCGGGCTTAAGTTTTCATTACCTACATTATTATAAAACTTATCTCTTATCGATCTATTCAACCAGGTATTAACGCTAACTGACCAATGAACACTATCAATATTTTAAAGGACAGTAATATAGCTACATTTACCCTACATAAAGAATAAGTGTCATCTGTCCTTTAATCTTATCCTATTTATTACAAACCTTATCCAATACTAAATGCTTCGGGACGTAACGCGAAAATGTTTAACAGCTAACAGTTGACCTTATGATATAATTGTTATTTTTACTTAAAGGGCAGTTTGAACACCTGCGTTTTATGGTCCCCTAGTAACATGCGGTAGTGGACAGCTGAATGCGATAATTATCAAAATAACACGTGTATAAGGAATTCTCATTATTACCCTTTCGAAAAGGGAGTAACTCAGTTTCTGATCAGAATATGGTTTTTATCTAGCGCTAAAAAATCTGTTCTTTAAAGAAAAAATAATTTTATTTTGAACTTTTTACTAAACTCAAGCAGGATTTAAAGTTACCTAAGCCTACATTGTGTTCATCTAATTCTATCTTAATGTGTTACTTAGTAATCGTTGACGGCTCTGTAGCCTAGGTGGTAATGTATCTGCCTCCGACGCCCAGGGTCCCCGGGTTCGAATCCCGACCACGGCAAACGTTTCTGTGATGAACACTTGTGTTTGCCTAGGTGTCTAATTGTTGTTTATGTCTATATATCAGCTGTCTGACCAGGCCTGCCTAGTTTGGGGTCAGGTGGCCGTCATACCATAATTAAAAATTATACTTTTACTCTGTAGTTCCCTAAAGTAAGACTCAATCTTTCTCAAAACTGTAATTGTCTTTAAATAATCTGTTCACATCATTACGATATTGCTCTGGGAAAAAGGCGAAAACATGAAGTTTTCGTCACGAATCGAAAACACGCTCTTAAAACTCAGACAGACCAATTTTCCGCTCCGGTCTGACCGAACACAATTCTGTCGTCATCTGTACTCTTCTCATTAAATCACACTTGACTACAAACAGTTGCAACACTCTTTGTTATATTCAAGTTAGCAGAATCTAGGTGACTGTGTAGGATTATCGCCTGTCTTACGTTTGAATGATGATCTGCATAAATCTATGACAGCTGGGACTTTAGGAATTAATCGTTTCGGGTTATGAATCATGGTACTGTAAGGGAAAGGGACATGCAGGCTGTAAAAAGAGATCATATAACCGTTAATGACGAAAATTGTCCACTGTCGAGGACAAATTGTGCAAAAATTATTACTGGAAGATGACTTATGTTTTTTTCCGTACCCCTCCGCTATTCTTTTCTGATTCATTTCGTTGCGGGATCTAAGACTCGTCGAGCTTCATTGCCTTTTGCCTCGGCGCATTTCTGGTTGTCGCCACTGTTGATTCTGGCTTACAGAAGTAAGTTATCTAAAGGGCTTGTCTAAAGGGCCCTTAATTATACACCTGTCCACTGAGCATAAACTCAAAACTCAAACTCAAACTCAAAATCATTTATTTCAAATAAACCATTTACAGGTACTTTTGAATTGTCAGAGTCAGTCAGTCAGAAAGTTGAAGCTAGTTGCTCGTTCCAAACAGTAGGTTTCTAATATGGAGAAGAACGAGCAAGAAACTTCATGAACAACACTCTTTTAAAATCAATAATATGTTACAAATTTCGGTTACATCATTCATAATATTGAATCTAGGGTACCTACAATGTGAGAACAATGTAACAAGTCGTGTACGTTAAAAGAGGTTTAGATAAAAATATAATCATAATAAACAATTCAAAATAAATTTAGAATAACCGAGGCAGCTAAGAGATGACCAGTCCCAACTAACGGCGCCCGTTCACGAACATGACGCACGGATCGGCAGCATTTGACTCAACCATTTTGAAGGGAACCGAATGATCCAACGTTATATATATCTAAGTTATTTGTAGTCCAGGAGATGACTTACCTTTTTTTTTCGTACTCCTCTACTGTTCTTTTCTGATTAATTTCGTTGAGGGTGATCCAAGACAGTTGAACGTGAGTCGCCACTATTGATTCTGGCTCACAGGAGTTGCAGTGGTTTGCGAATGGTTTGTCTTGCTGGTTGGTAGACGACTTTGATTTTAGTTGTGAATAATCAAGTTTAATGTAAAGCGCAATGTAATGCATGCAAATCATTGTGCTTAGAGATGCGTGAGGGTTTATAAAATTTAGCTATAACAATTAAAACTTTCTTGACTTGCTCCCCCGGTAAACTTACGTGAGGTAAGTGGCGCCAGTGACAGAAAAGTTGAAAGGGAATCGTTTGACTTGGTATACACCAAATGAAGGTACTCTTTTGAAAGTCAATGTGTGTTCTGTGCTAAAGTTATTTTTCACTTTTTAGTTTTTGAAGGCGGTTGTCTTTTTTGTAAAAAGCTTTTTATTTTCCGCTTTTTAGTACCTCCTTCTCATCCAAATCTATTAAGAAGAAATTGAAAGTTAACTACTACAAAGATTGATGAAAGTAAAACGTCGTCTATTTAAAACTTTTGGGTATTTGTTGATTTTTCAAAAAGTGCTGAATCAATTTCGACTAAATTTATATGGGACCACCCCTGAAGCATACCCTATCTATAAAAAAAAGAATTTTCAAAATCGGTTTAAGTTTGCCGGAGAAATCGCGTAACAAATTGCGCACATACTTAATGCAAATTTAAGACTTATACGGTTTTCTCATGGATGGCATTGTCAGGACTGGACCAAATTAAAATGGGACCACACGGGAAGCACTAGCTTTCATAAAAAAAAAGAATCATCAAAATCGGTTCACCCAGTCCAAAGAAATCAGGTAACAAACATAAAAAGAAAAAAAAATAATAAAAAATACAGGCGAATTGATAACCTTCTCCTTTTTTGAAGTCGGTTGAAAATCATAGAAAAGATGGATGTATTGTGTGACGAATGATATGAAAGAGAAAGGAGTCAGTGATATCATGAGGGTTGACAGGACGGAAAGGAAGAAGTAGACGTGTTGCGCTGACCCCAAGTAATATGGAACTAAAGCAGGAAGGTGATGCAGCTTGAGATGATCTGTCATATGTGGTCTGTCCTGCTATGCTATTCTGTATAAATTTTCTTCCGAAAATTTGGATGAAGTGAACTTGAGGTGAGTCTCATCATCAGCCAGAAGACATCCACTGTTAAACAAAGGCCTCCCTCAAAGGGAGGGGTTTGCAATAATCCCACGCTTGGCAGGCGTCTTAGGGATCGCTTTGAAGCTGTTAATTACACGGAAGCTGCTGCGGCCCGATTTTCCCTGGAGTTTCCCTTAGTCGTCTTCTACGAAGACGTATGTTTTTTTTGATCAATCATCAAATAAAAACATACCGTCTCTATTCAATGTCTTTCAAAACAAGAACCAGTACAATTCTTTTCAATGATCTAGAAACCACAACATTGATTACTATATCTTCATTTAAAGCTAATAAATATGCCAAATTACATGCAAAGTAACAATAAAACACAACACCTTTTTATGGAGATGTGGAAAACATTCAAGACTTGATAACTTCACTGCGTAGGAATATTCAGAAGTACCACTTCACGCACGTAATAGATTTGATTTTGGATAAAACTTCAACTTTTCAAAGTTATAGTCAAGCCTTAGATTATTGATCTGTAAAAAGGTCAAAGCATTTAAATCAATTAAAGATTTACAGGCACTTTTGAATTGTCAAGAAGTCTGTTAGTTAGTCAGAAAGTTGAAGCGCTCGTTCCAAAACGTAGGTAGGTCTCTATGGAGACGAACGAGCAAGAAACTCCACGGACACTCTTTTCGTTGCTTTGTTCTTTTTCACTTTTTTTTATTTTTTTTGTAACTATAAGTACACTTTTGTATTAGGTAAGCCTGTGATAATAGTTGTATGTGTTTTTAAAATAAATACTTTGGTTACATTATTCTTATTGCTTCTATATGGGAAAACAATGTAGATGAAGAGCAGTATGTTTTACTTCGTTTATTGAGTTAATTGAAACGATTACAATATTTTATGCAAAACACCCTGACAGACAGGTGAACAGTGAGACTTCTGAGCCTCGCTTTTATAGGTCAACAAGCTCATTAAAGAAAACTGCACCATATTAGGTGTCGGCGGATCATTGTCGGTCGCGCCTACGGGTAGCCTACGCGCTCCTTAAATGTATTGTCGACGGCATTCCTATGAGCTGCTTAGTGACAGATAGGCCTAATGGGTCTCATTAGCATTTCTGTTAGACCTTGGTAGGGTTTTTATGACGTTTGAAGTGTCATTAGGAAATGGGAAGTGCACCCACCCTCGATTGTGTTGTGCTGTATGTGGTGGCCGAGGTTAGCACTTTGAATGATATATCGAAATCGTGGAGGCTTTTTTTATACTGTTATACGCTTGCGTTTGGCCGCAACTCACCTGGTCTTAAGTGATGATGCGGCCTAAGGTGAAGCACGCTTGCCTTGAAGATACCCAGATTTTATGTATCGGGGTATAGAGAGGCGGGCAGTGAATTCCACAGTCTGGCAGTTCGCACAAAAAAATGTGGAAGCAAAGCGCTTGGTTCGAGGCCTTGGAATTTCAATCGTATAGCGGTGACGCTTCGCCGTATCCCTGCTCGTCCGGTGATGGAATGGGGATGGTACCCGATATAAGACCGATAGACTGGCAACGGTGCGGCGATGTTCAAGGCTTTGGAGCTCAGCCTTAACCAGGAAGTCCTTGTCTATGAGCCTCTTGGCACGTCTTTCAATAACTTCCAACGCCTCCAACTGGTATTTGGCAGATCCATCCCAATAGAGGTTTGGTATTGAAACCCTTTACGTCTTTTGGAAGGCAGAAGTACATGCTTAATTTACACCGGGATGGCAGCGGTCAGTAGAGACACGGCGATCAGTCGTGACTTCGCGAGCCGTCGCTTATATGCAGCGGAGCCACAGACTGGCGGAGCCGCGCGACGCCGCTCGACTCAAGCAAATTTTTAAGCGATACTATGCCTTTAGTTCTAGAGAAAAAGTTGAAATTGGTTTGTCAGCAAAATTGCTGTCGGTGAATTGCCCCTAAGACTTCTTGGCGGTTTTAGAGTGCGCTACTCGCTGCACAGTAGGGCCGCCGTAGGGGAACCGCTGTCGACATAACTAAATATATAAATATAATTAATTTATTTCAATCCGGTTATCGGGTTAGACTGAACGCCGACCCCAACATAGTTGGGAATAGGCTAGGCAGCTTTGTGCAGGCAGTGATATTCTATAAAAATCTCCTTAGGTTACTTCTAGGCAAGCGTGCTCCATCTTAGACCGCATCATCGTTTCCCATCAGGTGAGATAGTGGTCAAACGTATGCCTATCAATAGTTAAAAAAAAGTAAAGTCAGCTTCAGATGAGCTGTCAATCCATAAGGATGAGATGGGATGACAATTGACAGGTCACTTTACCTAAATTCATCAAACAAGACTTCTACAGAACAGACCGACCGGTACTTCCTTTCCTATAATCATCTTAACGATACTCCTTGTGGCCATAAATCATAAGTCTATCTTCCATATACAGAGTTTTATGTAAAACGTAGGAAGATGATTTGATTTACATTTCAGTTAGTTCCTAAATCAATGACGCTGCGTGTAATTGACAAAGATAGGCTTTTACTGTGTAGTGGGCAGATTTTATTATAGTATGATTTATGGTTCCAAAGTTTTACGAGGGCATTTAAGATTCTGAAGCGCAAGACCGGGTTAGGAATACCACCATCCATTCCATCACAAAAATAACTGACGTCACTCGGAAGGTTCTTATTCTGGAATGGAATTGGGCTGGACACATCTGCCGCATATCAGACGTTTATGGGGCCAAACGCATGACGCAATGGGTTCCTCAGCCCTCTACATGACGAGCGACATCGCGGCAGACCCAGGCGGAGATGGCGGGATGATCTGAACTCCTTTGACAAAGACTGGTCCCAAATAACCCTTAATAGAGAGAGTTGAAGGAGAGTGGAGAGGCGTTTGCCTTGCAGTGGGAAAATTCAGGTTGAAAATAATAATAATGAATATACTTTAAATTCTAAGGATTAAATTATAGACGGCACGGTTGTTATAGTGACTACTGTGCTGCGTGTCGCGGGTTCGATTCCGGTACGGAACAAATATTTGTATTGCCTACAGATAGTTGTTCCGTGTCTGGTTGTTTGTGTAGGTATGTGAGTTTAGATGTTTGTAAACGCATTCAAATAAATTGCTGGTGAAAGTTTTTTTCAAAGAAGAAGAAGTAGTAGAAAGAATATTACGTTTATGATTGAGTCGTTCAATTATTACACAATCTATACTGATAATAGAAAGCTAAAGAGTTATTGGTATTTTAGGTTCAAATCGCTAATCTCCAGTAATACTGTTTTAACTAAAATCAGTGACATTGCACTGAAACTGTTTCCAGGCTTGACAGTTGATAATGAAATATGCAATTCCTTCCTATATATACAGGAAACAGAATCAGACCCTTTGCTAACCTAACCTTCCTAGGTAAAAAAGTGACATATTACAATGATACATAAAACAACTCTTAAGACAACCGCGGGATTAAAATTGATTCAATTTTCAGCACAAATGTTATAATTACCTCAAGAGTTCAGTTAAGAATTTAATGAGAAACCAAAACAAATCTTAAACTAACGCGTTAGGATTTCAATTTGATTTGAATTTTAATGAAATGTTTACCTCTTCTTAGTGCAGTTTACAGGGATCGTAAACCACTAGAAGTACCAACAATCGCAAATAGAAAACGTGTGAATGAACTCTAATGTTGATTGAAATTCATTTCCGATGCTGTATGTTGTGACCTTTATGGGCAATATTTTAGACGAGGTTTCATTGTGTTTGTAAATATTTGTGGTATTCTGGGCCGGAAAGACTAACCACAAAAGGGAAATTGGCTATTCTGTAAGTCTTACTCCATGAATTTAGACTGTTATGTATGTATTTAATAATAAAACACATTATGCAAAATGTGTTGTATTATTATCCAGCAAGGATAATAACAAGGAAAAGATGGATGGATTGTGTGAAGAATGATATGAATAAAAAGGGAGTCAGTGAAAGTATGACGTTGGACAGGACGGAATGGAAGAAGAAAACATGTTGCGCCGACCCCAAGTAACATGGGTTATGGGCAGGAAGAAGAAGAAGAAGGATAATAATAAAACACATTTGGCATAACAATGTGTTTGACGTTAATTATTTAATAACTCGCTGATGCCCGCGACTTTGTCCGCGTGATACTTAGTCGGTTATCAGCGTATCAGCGGGGTATTTTTTTTCTTGCGCGGAACCCTATTTTCCTAAAAGAAACGTAGCCTAATTTACTCCTTATAACATCAGCTATATGCCAGTGAAAGTCCCGTCAAAATCGGTCCGGCCGTTTTTGAGATTAGCCGGGACGAACAGACAGACAGACGGGCAAAAATATTAAGTAATGACTTTCTGATTTAGATACCGTATGCATATGCATTATGTAAAAATCTGTTATTTTGAAATCACAAACAGACACTTCAATTTTATTTATTTGTGTAGATTGAGATGTTGTGGGTTAGGTCTTTTCGGCAGGCAGGGTTTCATGTTACCAAGGAAAGTGCGTCCACAACAAAAACATGCATACCAACTTATTAATTTATAACCAGTAGTTCAGTTGCGAAAGGCGTGGTCAGGGAAAGTGCACCGGTTTGTTGCAGGTTCGATGTCTGCCTGCTATGCTAATATTAGATTTATGATCTGGACTTGCACTGTACTTGGAATTGTATTTGATTAATAATATTGATAACGTGGTCTGGATATACAGGTTTAGGTATACATATTATTATTTGCTTGGCTGAAAAGGAAATCCAGCATACATAACGCGATGACACGCCAATGAAAGTTAGGCTTATACACACATCAAAAAAGGTTTGCGATCCTTTTCAAAAATCGAAATCTCTTTTGTTACGGTAGATTATATTATGAATTCTTCTTCTTTTTAGGTTCTCTATTTAAAAATATAGATTTAGAATATTAAACAGTTCAATTGTTTTTCCATATAAAAAGGCTTTCAGTCCTAGCTTACGCTCATTCAGAAATCTGATAGTTAATTTTAACGCATTTAATAAACTTTTCGCATTTAAACGCATTTAACTTTTGAAAGTTGTGATTGAAAAAATGCCAAGAGGAATATCAGAAGTTTTACGAGCAAGAATAGTAACTTTGAGGGAAGAAGGATACACTACGAGAGAAATAGCACGCAGAGTTGCTATATCCCAATCCTGTGTCGTGACCACATTACAGAGGTACCACTATCTATCATTACAACTGTTTTGGATCCCGCAACGAAATTCATCAGAAAAGAACAGCGGAGGAGTAAAAAAGACCTACTTTCCACTTCCCTCCAAATCAAGCAGGAAACAGAACAGTGCCTGTAGACAAACCCCTTTTCTGTTAGCGTTAACACCAACGGAAAATGAAATAGTAGGTAATAATACACCCATTTTTGAAAAGTGTCTCAATGAAATTCTGTAGTGCCACCAAAAAAAAACACAAAATTTTTATTCAATCGATAAGTGCTATAAAAATGCATCTAAATTTTAAATTTTCAAATTTCGCGCGTAGTTTAATGAAAACGCCTCTTGCTGGACGCCAAATTGCTCAACGGAAATGACGTCAGTTCGTTTTGTATCAAATGCGCTCATATTAAATATGATAATTGTATATAATTTAAATAAAATTAAAAGCATATTTTGTAATAATAAAAAAATACGTTGGTTACGAAAATAATAAAAGTACAAAGCCTATATACGCCAATCGGTTGACCGACAGTTGACAATTTTTTGTTTACACAGCCGTACGGCGTAATAACATGGCCGCTATTATTTCATGGTGTTTTGTAACAGATTAAAAAAACTTAAAACTTTGAATTGAATTTAAAAAATTATTTTGTTATTTTACGAAGTAAAACTTACATTTTCTGACTACTTTATGCCTAAACTGTCTCAATAACATATTTATAGATTTATTCTCGTATAGAGTAAAATACCCCATTGTATGGAGTTGACGTTTGCTTACGCGATGTCACGTGATGCAAATTATGTCAACTGCATACGATTTGATTTTTCCGTTGACGTTAACGCTAACAGAAAAGGGATTTTGTCTACAGGCCCAGAACGTAGGCCAATAGGTACAAAGGGACGTTTACAACTGAGAGAAACCCAGATGCCAAGCATCACGGATTACAATTATAACTGTCGCACTGCAGGGAAAAAGCCTCATTTCATACAGATAAGGAAAGAGCATAGATCACCACGCTTGCCCATTGGTGATTTTAGACAGATAACCTGTAAGTTCAGTTTCCTCACCGTGTTTTCCTTCACCGATGTCAGAGATGTCCAAGATAAACTTAGAAAGTACAGAGACCAGCACATCAAGCTACCCCAATTTGTCAAATGACAATGCCAGAAACTCTATAGAACTTTGCCCCACTCAATAAAAGTCATGTACAAGTTTGCAATATGTAGCATCTTACTGCTTATTGATTGCTGATAACTAAACATTAGTCCTGATGACTGCAGAACTTGCCGTTTCTGTTTAAATCAGATAACTGTATTTGAATTCCTTTTAGCATTGATTTGTAATCCGCAAGTAATAATGTTATTGTTGCCAACAACATTATTATTATGGCGTTATTATGGTGGTTTTGTGTTTATTGTTTTGTATTGCCACCGACTTCCGAAAGTAAAGTAATGTGTGTTCTGTGTTAAAGTTATTCATCACTTTTTAGTTTTCTAAAGGCGGTTTCCTTTTTTTTGAATAATGTTTTTATTTTTAGCTTTTTAGTATTGCCTTAACATCCAAATCCATTAAGAAAGGGCGACACACTTGAAAGAGATTGTAAGTCCTCCTAAGATTGAAGAAACTAAAACGGGATTTTGTGATTTGTTCAAAAAGGGCTAGATCAATTTTGGTAAAATTTATATGGGATCATTTCGGAATAAACCCCTTTCGAACAAAAATAGAATTTTGCGAATACGTCTATATATGACAGAGCTTTGCCCGAACATACATTAAAAAAAAATAGAAACATCCGAATTGATAACCTCCTCCTTTTTGAAGGCGGTTAAAAGAAAGTTCTTTATAATTCTTAGTTTAAGAAAGCATTTTGGTAATGAACTCCACACAACTCAACACTCGAGTCTGTCTCGGGGAAACAAGCCAAGAACGCAGGCAAGTTCTAAAGAAAAACACTATTATAATAAAGTTTTTTAATAATTACAATTATTTTATTAATTTACATCCATACTAATATTATAAATGTGAAAGTAACTCTGTCTGTTACGCTTTCACGATGAAACGGCGGAACCGATTTTGATGAAACTTGGCATGTAAATAGCTTGAACTCTGGGGAAGGACATAGGCTACTTTTTAATCCGCGACTTCGACTGCATCCGCGATAACCGACATCCACGCGGACGAAGTCGCGGGCAAAAGCTAGTTTTCTATAAATGGGTGGGTCAGGATCTGGCATTGTCATTTCTTTGACAGTTTTCAACTTAATTACAAAAGAATAAGGTTCATGTTCAATTGGAAAAAAAATACAGTTTGGGATCGCTTGATGTGCTGGCGTCTGTACATATGAAATTGAAAAGTCACATTTGTACTCGCCCGGTATTGAACTCGCAAGCTCATGCATGAGAGGCGGGAGACTTAAACACTGAGCCGTTACAACATATTCATTGAAAATAGCTTTCCATCACACGTAATACAGGAAAAACTTGGATAATCCTCGTAGAAAGTTTTTGGCAGCTTCACTGCCTCGATTAAAATCGCATGAATAGGGTGTTACACGTACACCCATTTTTGAAAAGTGTCTCAATGAAATTCTGTAGTGCCACCAAAAAAAACACAAAATTTTATTCAATCGATAAGTGCCATAAAAATGCATCTAAATTTTAAATTTTCAAATTTCGCGCGTAGTTTGACGAAAGCGCCTCTTACTGGTCACCATATTGCTCAGCGTAAATGACGTCAGTACGTTTTGTTCGTATTAAATATGATACCTAATTGTATATCATTTAAAAATAATTAAAAGCATATTTTGTAATAGGTGTAATAATGAAAAAATTACATTGGTTACGAAAATAATAAAAGTACAAAGCCTATATTACGCCAATCGGTTGACTGACAGTTGACAATTTTTTGTTTACACAGCCGTACGGCGTAATAACATGGCCGCTACTATTTCACGGTGTTTTATAACAGATTAAAAATACTGAAAACTTTGAATTGAATTTAAAAATTTGTTAATTTATTTTATGAACTAAAACTTACATTTTCCGACTGCTTTATGCCTAAACTGTCTCAATAAGATATTTATATATTTTTTCTCGTATAGAGTTAAATACCCTATTGTAAGTCTATAAGAAATAGTTACACATGTCTAAACAGGTGTCGGCCGCGAATAGCACCACCCTATTTCTACCCGTGGGTGTCGTAGAAGGCGACAGAGGGATATTGACCAGTCGCGTCGTATTGCAGTCTCACAAGTTGGTGGCAATTAGTTCTTTTTTCATCATCATGTCAACCTTTAGACGCCCACTGCTGGGCATAGGTCTCCCCCAAGGGGTGTTTTAAGGCGATTCCCTGACCAAATAACCTTGACCATACATTTCCTCTTTGCCGCAAATTCACACAATTTTTGGGGATTTTTATGTTATAAAAAAAGAGAAACGATCTTTTGAAATAAAATAAATCGTGAATTATAAAGATTTTTAATTGGCCTATCTATTAGTGTAATCCTCAAATTACTAGCACGTCAACTTTAGCAAAAGATACATGTTTTCAATTATTTTAGTCATTTTTTTACTGGGAGATTTAGGTGTATATGTACCATAACGTAAAAAAAAAATAAGAACGTTGAATGTGATGATAGGATATTAAACATTAATAATATGCTTTTAGATGTAGTTTGTTTCTCTTAATTCCCCTGAATAACGAAGAAAAACGCACTTTTGGTCGGGGTAGCGCCTTAAGCCGTAATCGCCATGCTTGGCCGATGCATGTTAGCCATCGCAGTATGGTACTCAAAAGGACGCTGCTGCCCATCCTCTGGTCAATATCCCTCAATCGCCTTCTACGACACCCACGGGTTTTTCACTTTTTAATTTTTGAACTCTATTTTTATTTGATTCAAATTACGGACACTCTGCGAAGTTGAAGCTTTTTTTAATATTCAAAATGTAACAAGCCTTGACATTTTTTAATCAGACACATCAAGGTTTCTAACTTACAGTCAATCTAGACAAATTCGTTTCGATATTGTTTTATTTCAATTTTGCATTTATTGGCCGTCGAGGCTACCCGCTTGCGACAGAGGAAACATTTCAGACATGTAGACTGGATTCTAGACTAAACGGCATGTTTATTTGTCTAGATTATTTTGCATAATGTCACTTGTCGAGGCAGGCTGCTTTTCGAATCGCCTACACTGTAAATAGGGCTGTAGGAAATTATGTGTTGGGTGATTCATCGGCCATTTTGAAACCCTAGCTGTTATGACGTAAGCTGTCATTTTGACAAATGATTATTATGCTAGTAGCTTTCGTCCGCCACTTTGTCCGGTTGAATTTCTTTATTGATCTCTAATCCATACTTAATATACTTAATCCATACTAATATTATAAATGCAAAAGTAACTCTGTCCGTTACGCTTTCACGATGAAACGGCTGAATCGATTTTGATGAAATTTGTTATGAAAATGGCTTGAACCCTGGGGAAGGACATAGGCTACTTTTTAATCAGCGACTTCATCTGCATCCACTATAACCGACATTCACGCGGACGAAGTCGCGGGCAAAAGCTAGTAATATTATAAATGCGAAAGAAACTCTGTCTGTTACGCTTTCATGATGAAACGGCTGAACCGATTTTGATGAGATTTGGTATGAAGATAGCTTAAACCCTGGGGAAGGACATAGGCTACTTTTTAAAAACAAAAACTAGTTTATTATAATAAAATATGGTCCTAAGGCGCTCAGGGATGACGTAGTTTCCTATAGCGAAAGAATTTTCAAATTCAGTAGTTTTAGAGATTAGGGCGTTTAAACAAATAAACAAACTTTTAAGCTTTAAGGTATTATTAGGTATAATATTAGTATAGATACTGGTTTAGCAAAATGAGGCTTAAATTCACAGAATTTTGTCTCTTCATAGAGTATTTTTGTAAACAGTTCAAACCACAAATCGAATAACATTTTTTATTTAAAGACTTGTTTTTGTTCAACCGAAACTAATGAGAATTGTCATTGAATTCTCATTAATATTTATTACTCATTCATTTTGTAATTAACGTTACAGAATAACGTCTCTCGAATGACGAATTGTTTGCACAGATGAATCTTGTGTTTCTGCGTATCTACGCAGAAAACAGTTACTTAATATATCTGTCAGTTTAATAAAAATTGGCCAAGTACGAATCGGAATTGCACACGAAGGGTACCGTACTACCGTACAATATTTACATACAAACAATTAAATTAATTCGTCAAAAAAATGTACGGTAGTACGGTACCCCCGTACTACCGTACAATATTTACATACAAACAATTAAATTAATTCGTCAAAAAAATTAAAATGTTTACCTTTATTTTATTGGTTACTAACTTTTGCCCGCGACTTCGTCCGCATGAATGTCGGTTATCGCGAATGCAGACGAATTCGCGGATTAAAAGTAACCTAGCTACGTCCATCCCCAGAGTTTAAGCTATTTTCATACCAAATTTCATCAAAATCGGTTGAGCCGTTTCATCGTGAAAACGTAAAAACGTAAAGGGTTCCGTTTGGGCACCCTTAGTGTTCAGAACCCTAAAAAGTAAAGAGGTTTTCGTTCTTTGATTTTGCTAAGTTCCCGTATCTATCATGCACTGGTAGTTTGACAGTTGTCCGACAATGACAGGAATAGTGCTATCTCGGTCTAAAACATAGTGGGCAAAGGGATGCATAACAACATGGAGGCAGCATTATTTTTAATTAAATGTTCATGTAAGTCGGTTTTATCACTAATGCTAACTGTTGGTCGCAAGTTCTTCCGCGTGATTTTTCTTATGCATCCCTAATTCTTTTGATAATAAAATATAGCCAATAACACTGAAGTATAACATAGCTTTTTATTACCAAAAGGATTTTCCAATTGGCACCAGTAGTTTTGGAGATAAACGCGTTAAAAAAAAAAACGACTTTATAATACTAGAATAGTAATTACTTTCTTAGTCTACTTTTTCTTTCTACCAACCCTATTCACTTACAAAGTAATCTAACCAAAGAGAAAGAGTCTCGTTCCCCAAGGCTCAACCGAATCTATTACCAATCTTAAGCTGCGTCAGAATCTGACTAACGACTCCCACGCAAGTGCTAATTATTACTGTTACAAGTGCTTGCTCATAGATTTGCTTAGCTAGTCAGCCCTGTGGTGTAATGCTGAGGGCGTAAGTACACAGTACACAGTAACTAGTGTATCTTGGGCTGTGGTGAAATATGGTACTAAAACTTTTGCGGTATTTTTCCAATAGTAGTTCTTTATTGCATATCAGCTTTGGGAGCAATGGAGCATCTGGGCTTTAGGGAGAATTTCCGTCAGCCTTTCGAAGGTTCGTAGAATTTCCTTCCGAGATATATTTGCGGATCATTGTTACTAAGTACAAAAGGGATTAGTGGGTTATTGCAAATGAAGTCACGGATTAAAAAGGCTACCTATGTCCTTATTCAGATGTCAAGCTACTTCTTCATCATATTTCATTACGATTGGTTCAATGGTTTTTCCGTGATAAGGTTACAAACAAAAAAACAGACAGTCACTTTCGCGTTTATAATATTAGTGTGGGTGAAAGAGGTTTTAAGTTTGATTTACGATTGCCGCCTCAAAGGACCAAGCCTTATTGGTAACAGTTTTATGACACATGTATAAAGTTAGTTATGATTTGTAATGCCCGTATGTGAGTGATGTTAAAATTGCTATTAAGCGTAAATACATTGTTTATTATCCACGTAATGATATCGGCAAAACCCAAAGGATACCAAGGCTTAATGACAAAATTGCAGTAAGAACTACAATGGATGCAAAAGATGGATTATCAAGCGTACTGTAGGAAATTGAGAAGCTATTAGTAACACCTTAAATGTGCCTATTCATTTGAGGATGAGTATAAAAGTTCCGGGCTCACAGTAACGTAAAACCAACGCAACACGCAAAAAAGAAACAATTTTTATACTTGTGCGAAAATCTTTGTCCAAGGTCTAACAACATTTAATACAAAGAAGAAATAACATGGCGTGATAAAAAAAATGAATCAATAAGCTATATTTCTACTAGTTCTTAAAATAGAATATGAATTATGCTAGGCCGTGGTGGGCGCGAGTTGTGTCACTGTGTCCGGTCGGTTCGATTTTTGGGGACCAAGATGCGGATGAGACATAGACGCCGCAGGTTGCGGCATGAAATGCTTCACATCATGACACAGCACGCGCTCGCCGCGGTCTAACTTTATCATCTTTACCACTCATCATCATTTTGCCCTGGTCCCCAGTTACTTAGGGTTAGTTACTTAGGGGGCAACACGTTTTCTTCTTCCATTTTGTCCTGCCAACAGTCATGCTATCACGGAGTCCGTTAACACTACCAAACGTTAATACAAAGCTGTAACTTTCAAAAGCATGTCTATCAATATCAGCGAATCTATTCTTTTTCATTTAAAATTAACGGTCTTTACCACAATTTGCGGTTTAAGAAAAAACAGCTAACCCTTCCTTTCTTTAAGCCCTACTTAAAAGCCATCTATTTGTAGCCTTGCTATGCCACAGCTTACACAAATCTGTTGGTAAGGTATTACCATAGCAACACTGATAACATTGCTGACCCATTCTGGGCCGCATACTTCTACCATATTTGATTAAGCAAAGGAAGCGACCGATATGGATATGGCATTTTTTCTCTTAAATGTTCTTGATCCTTTTTGACCTTATGCTTCAAATTCAAATTGTCCTTGCCCTTACTCTCGATATTTGGCTTCACCTGTACTATGTTTGTTATGTTTATAATTGTAGCAGTGCCTCTGCTAAGAAAACTGTTTCTGTCATCATTCTACAAATCGTCACATGCAATTCAATTCGGATCACGGTGACGAAAATATAGATAGGTATTTCCAGATTCATCTTTAGAGTCGCCTTTTTATAGTCACATAAGAGTTTCCTGTCTATCTATACAACATTGGTGAAATGGTGAGTCTATAATTAGATAACACACTAAAGCGTCGTTCAAATAGAGGTGCTTTCGGCGTTCACTTGTCACTTTGATACACTAATTTGACATACGTCAGATAGTACAATTATGTAAAATTGACAGTTGGAATTCACTGCCCACCTCTCTGTTCCCTGATAAGTATAATTTGGGTATCTTCAAGGCATGAGTGAACCGGGTCATCCTAGGCAAGCGTGTTCCACCTTAGACCGCATCATAACTTATCTCTCCTATATGAACGGCACTATTTTGTCCTTTTCCCGACTCCAATCTTCAATCAAAACATATTCAGATTCACCTTGTTTCTAAGATCTAAGAAATCAACCATGTAGATATAGTGCGCGGTAATAATCATTAATCACTTCATTAGTTTCTTCCATTTTTGTATCTAGGTAGCTTTTTTCTCCCTTTTTCCGTCCTATTAAGCCCATTACGTAGTCTATCCGGCCTTGTTTTAAAATAATTAGTAGCTTGTGGATATAAATCTGTATGGCCTTACTAGTTTTACCTATATAGTGAGTGGGAAGAGTTATTGTGTTCTGTGAGGTAATAACGATTCTACCGGTTTCTATGTAAAGATTAAAATTGACTGCTCGCTTCAGCCAATTTTAATCTTTACAAAGAAACATACATAGTTATCCTACCAACAATACTTATTCTGTGTGGTGCCGACCGCGAATAGCACCCCGTTTCTACCTGTGGGTGTCGTAGAAGGCTACAGAGGGGTATTGATCAGAGGATGGGCAGCAGCGTCCTTCTGAGTACCATAACACTACGATCGCCAACATGCATTGGCCAAGCTTGGCGATTACGGCTGAAACCTCCCTTGGGGGAGACCTATGCCTAGCATTGGGCGTCTAAAGGTTGACATGATGAATACTAGGGACTGACAACTCACCTTAAGCTCACCTAAATTCACAGAAGGAGATTTTCACAGAACACCATTCCTGTTGGAGATATATCTCGGTTCGTGTCTGCATGGTGTTTTTATCAATAATTAGTCTTAGAATATCTATGAAGCCATCGAAGGATTGTTTTGCTTTTAGGTACTTAACATCACTAATCAAAACTATGTGGTTGAAATTCCATGGTCTCGAACCAAGCGCTTCGATTCCACATTTATTGTGCGAACTGCCAGACTGTGGTATTCACTGCCCGCCTCTCTATGCTCCGATACATATAATCTGGGTATCTTCAAGGCACGAGTGAACCGGTTTATCCTAGGCAAGCGTGCTCCACCTTAGGCCGCATCATCACTTAAGATCAGGTGAGTTGCAGTCAAACGCAAGCCTATAAGAAATTTACCCGTTCCTCGAAGGCGTAATGAAACGGTACGGTAAGCTCTTCGTTACCTTACCAAGAGAATTCCAATGTATAAAATATTGGATCCAAAGACCACTAATTTTATTTGATCATTCTTAATAAAGCACCGACAATGTAATTTAGCAATCTGGCGCCGTGAGTGTTGGTGTCAAAGCTACTCATTTATTGATAACATTAATAAACTTATTTGCGTCTGACTCAGAACTGACTGACATCTGGCCTTCCATAGAATTGTGACATCACTTGCGAATCACGTTTCGCCTGTGACTTGAATTGGAAATAATTGTGAAGGAAAATAAAGTTGTCCTAGATTTTATTTAGGTCATATTGCCGATGATATTGTTTAAGGAAAATGTGTGAAATTCCTAGCATTTAATTAGGTTAGGTTATCGTTTTTGTGAAGTAATAATAGGCACATCTTTCATTGCGTTCAGAGAAGAGAATGAGGAAAGAAGTACATACATATAGTTCCAAAAGCACATGAGAATAGAACCGGCCAAGAAACACATACACACGAAACGGGACCCTTCTCCTACCCTACCACAGTACAATATTTAGTACTACACATTTTTTAAGTACCTAATGGTCAAAAACTCAATCGCTACTCAATTAAGATCTCGTTCTGTCTCTATCACTTTATTTCAAAGTGACGGTGACAGTACGAGACAGCAGCATCTTAAAATGAGTAGCATTCGAGTATTTGGCCATTAGTTTTATTAAACAACTCAATTCCTTGGTGCTTACATTTTTGGTCCTAGCAGCCAGCAGCTATTACTACTTCCACTAGTAATAAAAATATCTACACGCGCTTAGTATTCATTTTCTTACTTATATAAGTACTGACCAAGGAAAATGTGTTATTAACCTGTCAGTAGCCATTTGTTTTTCTAGAACATTAAGCATTCTTGCTGTTGATTGCTTTTTATGGATTATAGCCTCCGGATTCCTTAACAATATCTTTATTAGTTCGTTATAAGGATCTTTATTAGATGGTCTTGCTTGCATGTTGTTCTGTTTTATCATTATTTATGGAAATATTCAACTTTATGCACTATGGCATCTTGTTTGTGTTTTAATTTTTACCGTATCTTTATTAAATTGTGTCCTGTAAATTTAACATAAATGATGTAACCTAAATTTTGTAATATTCTATTGATTTTAAAAGAGTGTTCATGGAGTTTCTTTCTGGTTCTTCTCCATAGAAAATAGAAACCACTATTTGGAACGAGCAACTAGTCTTAACTTTCTGACTGACTGACTCCTTGACAACTCAAAAGTGCCTGTAAATGGTTTATTTAAAATAAATGATTTGAGTTAGAGTTTGATTATAAAAAAGAGAAGGTCGTAGGGCATAAAAAAAACTCCTCCACATCGCTGTCAACGGAACACGTGCCCAACAGGCTGCTAGCATTGCCACGTTGTATGGCTGTTTCTTTGGCCAAAGAATAGGCCAGCCCTCGAGTCACATTAAGAGTCGACCAGCCACTTGGCGATGTCCCGAAAAACAAGATCGATGTTAATCTATATCTATTGGAGTGTAGTGTATTACCTATGTAGCCAATTCCTCTCTAACTTAAATTCCTGCTTTAGTATTTAGTATCATGTGTTTCAAGACATCTAGGTTCTTGAGTATCTTTGTAATTTATCCATCACATAAATAGTATCTGAATCAAACGATGTTAAATTTTCCTATCCTTGTTGCAGGTAATTACGGAGTGTTCCAGTTACGACTGGAGGAAGGGACTAGAAGGAGAGAGAGGTGTCATCCGTCCGTCCGCTTTGTCAATGCCTAGCATCGGGACGGATGACAGCTCACTTCACCTAGGTGTTCACCGAGGGAGATTGTAACAGAATAGCACAGCTGGACTCCTTCGACAAAGACTGATCCCTAGAAAGAGTTGGAAGGAGAGTGGATGCCTTAGCTCTGCATTGGAAAAATCCAGGCTGAAAATAATAATAATAAGTTTAGGGCGTCTACTACAAGTGTTTCTGCTATTTCACTTGTATTTTTCTCATCAGCGTATATCAGTGCACTGTTATGCTGTTTTTTCATCATCATTATTAACGCACTAAACAATGCAGCTTCTTTGGGTAGACCTTTCGTTTTTCTAGTCATTTATGTCCCTCTCCTAGTCAAGGCCCATTCCCTCCATTTCGGCCGATGTTGTGTCTTGTGCCTCATCTCGCCAATTCCTGAGGAAGCCATCCAAGGCGTCCCGTCAACTTCTTCTCAATCTACCGCGACCTCGCCTAACTGAGTCAGGGCTCCAGTCTTAGATAGCTCTACAATACTTATAATAGAGTCGACTATTATCATCATCACGAAGGAAACACTCCACTAGGATTAACCAACCGCTATTTTAATTCTATTCCGATATAAGCCAAACCGTTGCACCAAAAATCTCAAAACTTAATCAAAGGATTACCTGGAATCCATTCCATCCATTTTGTATATTTTTAGCCACGGCACGCAAAGTTTTGGTTTCTTTTTTCGGTCGATCGTTATTTTGACGTCTTAGGTGTTTATATATTTATTGGATGTTTGAAGGTAGATCTTAGTATTATAATGTCTGGTATTTATGAAAAAAGAAACAAAATACTCCTTGATAAGAACTTTAGCTTGTTAGCTCTGATTTCTTTTTATAATATTTTGCCATAAAACATGTTTTTAACCGTTCATTAAAAACAATTCCCTTTGTTTCTTTATCGATTCATTTTGCAAAAGCACCTGATCCTAGAGATATTTTCTACCTGCCTCACACCTGCCTAGAAGCAGGCAATGGTCCATGATCTCAGAGTCGACAGACCTACGTCATTTTTTTTTTGTTTTTAGTAGCCTATACTGTCCCACTGCTGGCCAAAGGCCTCCCCTAAGTCTTTCCATTTTAACATGGCTAAAATTTTACGTCTGGGTGAAATGTAACTTATCGTCATAATTCCTCTATCTATCCTCTACTGACTCTTTGAATCCGTCTTTGGTCTCGTGGTCGCAAGCGCGACTGCTGAGCGTAGAGTTCTGGAAAATCAATTTCCATGTCGGGCAGCGTTGTTGGGTTTTCCATTACTGCCTCGGAAAGCACCTACATGCTTTCCGAGACCCCTTCAATATTGAAGGTATTGAAGGGGGTGTACCTGTGTTTGCGCACACACTTGTGCACTATAATATCTCCTACATACTTGGCTAGTCTGGCCCGTGGGGGGTCAGGGCTAGAATAGCACCCCCCCCTCCCCCTCATTTCATCCCGAGGGTGTCGTCGAAGGCGACTAAGGGAAAATCCGGAAGTCGAGCAGCAGCGGCTTCCGTGTACTTAACCACTTCACTGCGATCCCCAAGACGCGTGGGGATTATGGCAACCCCCTCCCTTGGGGAGGCTTTTGTTCAACAGTGGACGTCTTCAAGCGACGGCAGGCACTTGGCTAGTCACCATTGAGATTTGCCACCGTGACCTAAATTCGATCGGGAGACTACTCGTACTCTGCGATTTAAATCTATAAATATTCGTAATGTTCTTCTTCTAGTGTTATTCCAGTTTGCTGCCAATCTTTATAAACATTAGTATGTTTTTAAATATTCTAGCTTTGTGAGTCAGTGTTAACATATTTCCGGATTGAATCATTAATGTTATTAATTGCAACACATCCACTTTCTTAACGACAAAGAGAGGACGTTGTAGAATTTTCCTTTACTTGTTTCTATCATCATCTTCTTACCCTTGTACATACCATGTAACTTGAGGTCAGCACAACACGGCGTTCTTCTTTCATTACGTCTTATCAACCATCATGCTATTATTCATATTTTTCAGCCGACTTTAAAAAAGAAGGAGGTTCGCAATTTTCGAGTTTTTGGTTTTTTTTTTGTATGTTTGTTACGCGATTTCTCCGGCAAATGTAAAACGATTTTGAAAATTGCTTTTTTGTGAGGTAGGGTACCCCTCAGGGGTGGTACCATATAATTTTTATCCAAATTATTCAGCGCTTTTTGAGAAAATCTACATAAAACAAAAACATAGGTGACGTTTCAGTTTCTTCAGTCTTCAATCTTTTTGAAGGCGGTAGTCTTTTTTGTAAAAAGAAACATGCAGTCGAATTGAGAACCTCCTTATTTTTGAAGTCGGTTGAAAAGGTTTTTTCTCTACACACAAACCATCCATTCATCCATCCCATATCTTCCCATCTTATTTTCTTTTCTTGTTTTATGGGATTTTATAATATGTTTCCAGTCGTTTTCAGTTTATTTTTCGTTGCATGTAGGATGTTGTCTTCCCCGTTGAATTTTAATATGGGAGTCTTTTGTCTTATTTCTTGGCATGCTTCCTAATCGTTCTGGTTAGACAATACTTCGTCTTGATTGCGTACTACTTTATTTTATTGGTATTGTGGCTAATCATTTGAAAGCTTCTATCCTTTTGAAGCAAATACTGTTTTTAGTACTTAAACTCTTAGGTTTCGGAAATAAGATGACTACATCATTATATACTTTTGCGGTTGTCTTTTGTTAGACCTATATCGATTAGTAGCAATAAGCCCGTGACTTCGCCTGCGTGTATATTCTCACGGATTTCTATTTTTTTGATAGCCTCTAGCACTCGAGAGTTTCCGCTGCTTCCTATTGGTGAAAGTTTTTTTTAAATTAGATAAGTTGTTTCGGAGATTACCCCCTGCATATAAACTTACAAGCAAACAATTTTTACGTCTTTGTAATGTTATTATTAATCTATTTTTTTTCTTAATTGTTAAGCTAAGCAGACAACATAGGACAAGTTCAACGTTCTAGGTTATAATTTGAACTTCTGTTTAATGCATAAACTGCAACAATTACAATGTCAAAACATGAAAGAGCTGTTTTTTTTTTAATAACGTATACTTCAGAATTTATCTAAAGTTCTACTAGTAAGTGTATTTAAGAATTAAGTTCCTTTGTGTTAAGCTAGAACAATATCTATACGTGTGCCAAATTTCAGCTAATTCCGTATAGCCGTTTAGGCGTAAAAGACCGAGTAACAAACATTCTTCCATTCCATCCTCACAAACTTTCGTATTTTTAATAGTAGCAGGATTACACAAGTAGTAGAAGCTCATAGCCAAGTAAAAACCGTACGGATCGATTTGTTAAGGTTAAGCTACGCTTGCCGCGGTTGATCTGTGGATGGGTGACCATTTCATACCAAGTTCTACGTGCCTAAAGCCGTTGGTCCCGGCTGTTATTCGTAGATCTTTGGCAATCGTTATGGGTAGTCAGATTAGCCAAAAACTCTGACAACCAGTCTTACCAAAGGGGATCGTGTTACATACTCTAATAACTTTTAGGGCCTGTAGACAAAATCCCTTTTCTGTTAGCGTTAACGCCAACGGAAAATGAAATTGTATGGAGTTGACGTTTGCTTACGCGATGTCACGTGATGCAAATTATGTCAACTGCATACAATTCGATTTTTCCGTTGGCGTTAACGCTTACAGAAAAGGAATTTTGTCTACAGGCCTAGGACCGCCCGCAATCTTATATTAGTGTCTCTGTGTATCTGTAGTGTATCTGTCAAAAATGCTTCTAATTTTTTGACACCTTTGATGACAGACATCTCCGCAGCGACCATGACGAGATTGCGACTAAATTATAAAGGTTTTTAATTAAATAATGGGAACAGCCTTCTGATCACGCAAACATCATCATTAACAATACTACGACATTACATAATCTTACAAATGAAGCCAAACTTATTGCAGTGTGGGCAGAATTTCCACGAATGAGGTTAAACGTGACAGAGAAAGAATTGGCCTTGACTTTAGTGCAGTAGTTACAGCCTGTCAATGTAATACAACCTATGAAGAATAATTACGAGTTTTTATCAACCCACGCTACTGACTCATTGAGGTCTGGGTTGCTACATGCGAATTTTAAATAACACGTGCAAAAAAAGTCGAGACCAATTTCTATTTTGACGAAATTTAAATATTTTGGAAGAGTTATTGGGCAATGAAAGACCTCATGAAGGGCAATCTTCCACTGTCCCTTAAGAGAAGGCTCATCGACCGGTGTATTCTTCCCATCCTCACATATGGTTCACAAACATGGTCTTCAACAGAGGTCCACCCTTTCGATTTGCCAGAGAGCTATAGAACGGAGTATTCTGGGTATAAAACTGCAAGACCGGGTTAGGAATACCACCATCTGTTCCATTACAAAAATACCTGACGTCACTCGGATAGCTGTCATGCTGAAATGGAATTGGGCTGGACACATCTGCCGCATGTCAGACGATCATTGGGCCAAACGCACAACCCAATGAGTCCCTCTACATGGCAAGCGACATCGCGGCAGGCCCAGGCGGAGATGGCGGGATGATCTGGACTCCTTCGAAACTGACGACTGGCCCCAAATAGCTCTTAATACAGAGAGTTGGAAGGAGAGTGGAGAGGAAATTGCCCTGTTGTGGGAAAATCCAGGCTGAAATAAAATAAAATAATAGATAAGAATGTTAATTTCGAAGGTCAACTGCTGTAATTAAAGTCGATCAAAATCAAAAAAAATAGGTACAAAAAATACAGGCATTTTTGACAGATTGAGACTAATGTTAGAATTCGAACGTTTCTAAAAGTTACACCCTTCCCTCCCTTCCCACCCCTGAAATATTCACGGTGTTTGCTATTGAAACACAAAGAACAAAAGTTATGAAAAGGTTTCATAGTTTTCGAGAAATGTTTTTTCTTGAATTTTAATTTGATTGCATCTAATCTTCACAAACTTCAAATTGTGTATCACCGAACACATTCTTGTGTTTTGTTTTTCGTTCGTAACCTTCTGTTGTTGTTTGAATGAACTATCAACAGCCAATCGAATCATTCGATTTGCATTAAATTTTGACTCCATGATAATTTTCGGAGAATCAGAGATATCTTTCGGCAAAAGTTCACTGCAATGATCGAAAAGAATGGTAATTATCATCAGAAAGAAACCAATGATAGCAAATAGATGGCAACGCATACATGCAAGACCCCTCGCCCTGGTATTGCAGATTTGTTTATAGGCACCGGTGACCAATTAACAGTCTGCCTTTATGTCATCCAATGATATCATATAAAGAACTATGTAGGTAGTGATCAATATTTTTACAGAATGTGTCTCTCGATGACTTCTGGTTTTGAGATTTTGATAAAGTTACTCAATCTAATTTGACATTCTTTTGTTTGAGTTTAAATCTGTTCCTTGAATTTGCGAATGTTTCCGGATTCTGTTTCGGTTAATCTACGCATTAAATATTCTTAATCAAAAATTTATAATTAAATTCCGCACTAGGCGCCATTTTGACGTTAGTTCATTATGTAATAATTTATTGATGTTATTTATTTCTGTTTTTCCTAAAGTTATGATCTATGGTTATGGTTAAGTGGAACTTAATTGAGTAATATTTCTACATCTTTCATCTATTTTATTCCTAAAAATATAATTGTACCCTGTCACTCCCAATTTATATCGTAAAACATCATTTATAGACTTCAAACGGCTCAACGTTTTCGGAATCCAGCATAAATGATGCTCGAAAGTATAAACTTAAAAATAGTCAGTTTCGGTGGAAATTGTTGTAGCAACACACTGCAAGCAATGGTCGGCCGCTACCAAGTTTGTATTGAACCTTCCATTCAAGCCTTTGTCGCACACTAACACAAAAATACGTGCACACATATACACACAGGCAAACTAAGCGAGTTTGACAGTTCGCGGCAGCCGCATCAGTTGGCCGATGCTCGGCGTCGCGGCACGATCGTTCACCGCCGCCATTTTGAATTTACGAAACGCGTGCTATTTTTTTAATAATAAAAATAAACTAAACGTGTCAACTGTGTAAGTGTGTGGTTATAACGTTCTTGTGGAGGTTTTAAATTTCGAATACAATCAGAAACAACGAGGATTTCGGTATTCACAATAAAGTTCTTTTTTTAACGTGGCATGAACCGGTGTTATGTAAATTGCAAATTAATTATCGGGAAATCGATATTTTGTATAGTATTGTATACACTAAGGTGTTGATCACGGTGGATTTGTCCAGGTTTGTCTGTGCTCCGACATTTTTAAATAGTTTGTTTGTGGGTGATGTCCCGCCAAAATGTAGATTACGGTTAAAAGACTTTAACGCATCTTGTTGTCTGTTTTATCTCAATTCTTAAATGGATTAATTGATATTGTATGAAAAAAAACCAGTTATTTATAGCGATTTTATTCTCGGATAGATTATCAAGACATTATTTTTCATCTGTTAATCATTATTCCTCTTTGAAATAATTAGTTATTATATTTATTTTGTAATAATTAGTAATATTATACATTCATAATTAAACCCAAAGGTGTTGTTGATGCTTAATTTCCGTCATTATTTCTCATTTTCATTAATAACTTACGCTAATAATACTGTTAATGATGTCATTGGCATTGTTGTATTAATGTACTTAGTACTGTTAAAAGGAAAAATTAATACATTTACGGAAATAAATGTGATGTTAAATACCTACATATATTTACTAAAATAAATAATAAATACTATGTCGTTTAATCTTATAAGACTCACGTTTTTGCTCTCGTCAAAATTGTGCCAGTATTCTTTACTTTTTTTTAAAACAAATTAGGATCATAATTATTTACTATTTAGATACTGTTCTTTTTTTCTATTGCTACCTCATTTTGAGGGCAGAGTAAAAAAAAAAAATAAACTGTTGATCATCAGGATTTAACAAACGTGCTACACTATCGTTATTTCCATAATAATAATATAATATGTTTCTTTAAGCTAGACAGTCTAAAAAACCTTTTAAAAAACCATGTTATTTTCATTCATCAAATTGGTGTAAGTATTCTATCCACGGAAATGGTATGTAGGTACTACAAAAATCTATTGTACAATTAAATCATATCAATACTTAAAAACAAATATTTATAACAAAATGATTCACGAAAAAAAATCTTGTCTATGAACAACGTAGATTTTTTTTTGTTGTGTCTATTATTTTCGGCTCAGATGAATCAATGTTGTTACAAGCTAACGAACGGTATAAAAAACACTGAATAGGCATTTACAATTTTTAATTATTCGTTTAGATTCAAATATGCTTTAAAGATATATAAATAAAAAAAAACAATTCCATGTTAATATTAATACATTGAATTTGTTTTTTTTTACCCATAACCATAATATATTATTTGTAATACTGTGAAGGTAGTCACGGTTAAGATAAATCAAAGTAATCATGAAAAACAAACTCGAAGTCATAAGGCGCTTAAATTAAGACTCGTCTGTCAAAAATCCACTCTTGCGCAAAGATACGCCAGGGATTTTGATGACGTCACATTTCCAAAAATCTTGGGCCACATTCTTTTCCTCTTTTTAGAACGGTTAGGATCCAAACATCTTTTTTATGCACCTGACTCACAGACCACAGATAACGTCATGCTTGTCACCGGGACGTCAAAATACTAACACTAGGAAAAACAACGAAATGCCGACCTTACTACTAAAGTAATAATGATCTCTGTAAGGTAGGAAAGTCAATACTGTAATTTAATACAGTGATAGATCATTTAGCGTGTGAATATAAAGATGAAATACGTCTTGTTCAGATGGAACACATTATTGCAACTAATGCATTTATAATAGCTGTTGTTTTTAAGTTGACATTATAAGAGTAGGTAAGGAAAATGTTACCAAAACAATGTCAAGGAAAAATATGTAAAAAATACGCAAATAATTTTAGGCAAATACTTGCGAATAGTTGATGCGTGCAAAATGTGAAAAAATTAAAAAAATTGCAGATGAACTTTTTCGAGTCGATTTAGCTTATAATATTAATATAATAAGTTTTATCCAGTCATTAAAAACTACACATATTTATCGACTTCCCCGAAAACACTGGCTAGCTACTGTCCTGATAAATAATTTAACTAATACATAGTAAACATGACAGCAATCATACTAAAATAATGTATACTTTTATACCATTGTTTAATTGTTTGTGACTTTGTTTGTACTTAAATGCATCAACGATACAGGCGATATTTTTAAATCACTGTCATTAAATTCAAAAGTGGTTCTGTCAGAACACTCCCTTAGATTGCTACCGAGATAATTTCCGATTGGCTAATCCAGTTCAATTTGGCGAGACCTGTTTCACTAGTTCGAAATAACGTTTTGCTTCTGTCTACCACTCGCTTGACTTTGCCTTTCACACGTATAAAGTAGCATGAATCTGGTTCTCGTCCTACGCAAATCCTTATAACTAGAAAGGGCTTCTGTTTAGTCAAGATTTCAAGATACGAAGGGTTGGCAAATTTAATAAGTTAAAGCCAGAATAGCAATTCTAGTAACTTTCAGAATCGTTCGCATTCTAGTCTGTCTTGATCTGTACCCCTAGCACGAATATTTGTAGGTTTCGTATCGCAAACGTATCGAGTTCTCGATACGATAACGGAGTACATCGAAAGTAGGAAGCACGAAACACTTTCAAAATAGTATCGAGAGCTCGATACGATAACGTTGGTGACGTCATACTAACGTAAGTAAAGATGGGCAAAATAGAACGAATGATCTTAAATTGAATGAATGTTTCGTACAGAAACTGAATAATTTAGTGATTTTAGGGCTTTTAAAACTTTAATACTGTTCAATTTATGACGCAATACGAAAAAACTGCAGAAAAAGTTAATATTGAGTTAGATAAATGGTATAATAATTTAACTTATTACTAAAACGTTGTTTGGTTTGACTGTATTCCTAAACGAACGACGAGTGCTCGAAGCAGTCGAAGCTCATTCAAGGTCAACTTTGTTTTAAAGTGAACTTGTGTTTTGTTGTGATTTTGGTGAAAATTTTGAAACTATTTTATTCTGTTAAAATGATAACCATATATTTAACATATATATATAACCATATATATAACCGTATATTGACATCCATTGTCACTAAGATGACATTGCAACTATATTTCGACCGTTTTTATTAACGTTGCTATGTTTTTAGCAAAAACAATTGCAAACCTAAAAACAAAAGAAGTCTCAATTAGGTTCGCATTCTTTTTCAAATTTTATCAAGTGCATACAAAATTCACTTGAAAAATAAATAAATATAAACGTCAGTGAATTCACAGAACATGCAGAACATAAAATGCTATCATTAGATAAGATACAACTGAGATATAGTGAGGCGGAACTGATTTGACGTAATACCGACTATACGTACGACTTATTTATAACAAATATGACTACTAAGTTTATTTAATGATGTCAAGTTTGTGGACGCTCAAGGACGGAACAGTATTTGATGTTTTCATAAGCATTTGTAATCAATGCATAATATTAAACGAGTTCTAGATCGGACATCTTTCACGGTATCTTGAAAACAGCTTATTTAGTTTTAATCAAAAAATATTTTAAATTTTTAGTGACATAAAAAGTAATAGATGTTTTATTTGATACAGAAAGCAATACAGTAGATCTAGATGATATCAATGATCTAAAAACTAACGGTAAATAAATAAAATAAAAGAAGAAGCAAATAAGAAAGTTTAGACCATGACGGAGCGTGTATCGGTTAAAATATTGAAATACAATTAGCCGCAGTTAATTTCAAACCCGACTGTTGTAAAGGTGTCACAATAGAATATGTTGACGCTTGTCACTCCATAGGGCTGGTAGAGAGAATACGAGAAGAAATATGCCAAACTAATATTGAAATAAAAAAAGAAATAGATTCATTTAGCTCACAGATGAATAGATGAGATGAGATGTCGATACACTAGTTAAAATTAAGGTAACTGCTGCGTAAACTCACCGATGAGAGAAACCAACTAGAAGCGTTAAATTTTATAACAAAAAGAAAAATAACAAATAATAATAAAATCTTATAATTATTACAGGCCAAATTAAAATACAAATAACGCTAAATTGCCCGTTTAATAAAGGATCTCAATAGTGGAGAAGAGATCCTATCTGCTACAGCCTTCAGATTTTCGTTGCAGCTGCCATGCATTCTGCAGATCAGGGATACCGTTTTCTTGCGAATGGTAATATACGTTAGATATTGTTTAAATTTCAATCTGTCTTAAAAACTTCAAAATCGTTAATATTTAAATTATGTACGACATTCATCAATGACATCCATAATTTAAAATGCATTTAAATTGAACTTCATCTAACTCAATTAGATTGACAACATAAATCATCATACACTCCGAATCATAATATGTTCCAACACTTCCAGCTCATATTTTATCTAAATCAGTTTTTAATTTAAGATTTAAGTATTTGTTTACGAAGTTCAGTGGCAACCATATTTGCTACATCCTCTCACTCTGAATAAATTACTGGAGGGCTTTGACCAACAGTTTTAATGTCAGGTCTACAAAACGTTTTAGATTTCATCGACAACAACGTATTTGCTAAAGTTTTAGTATTTCTAGTTTAAATAGCTTTAATGTTTCACTAGGCAGGATGCAAATAAATTAGAATTTGGTAGAAAGCATGCAAGCGGTTTCCTCTTTTTTTATTCTATTTCATGTACCACCGCTGGCCAAAGGCCGGTTTCATTTTAAGAATTGATAACTACTTCCTAAGTTACTCATACATTGGGGTTTGCCATAACGCAGAACGTCATTCACTTTTACGGTGAGATAAAATTTTGTGAGTTGTGAGACACGTAATTTACGCTGCATTCTTTTTCATAAAAAAGTCCTGTTTGTGCCACACAGCCACGAAAAATGATTAGTCAGCTTCAGTTGAATCTAAATTACACGACTCACTAGTCACAGAATGACGCTATTTTGGTTTCTCTCTCAGTAACTATAACGCCATACAAATCTGGCAAATAAAAAATCAGGTTTAAGATATATAAAAGTAACCAAGTGTGACCTTTTTGCACACCATAATGATACGATAATCACTTTTCGCATGTCAGTCTGCCATCTCGACGTAGGAAAGTATGGCAGAACTATGGAAAATTTCCCACGTACCTTACTCGGTGGTATAAAAAAGAAAGTTAGGTAATAAAGAGTACTGTATTCTAGCTCAGACTTAGGTGGCTTCTTTATACTTAACACTAAGCTAGATTAGTGATATAGGTCTTTTATTAGGACTTAAGCTAGACCTGGGAGTGATTCCAGTGAGTGGTCACTGGTCACTTCACTAATATCGATTTATCCAATATGGTTGCTGTTGACAATACTTTTTTTGTCGACTTATCTTACAACAATGGCTTAAATGATATTTAATTGTAATGTTGAGTGCAAAACTTATCATTTTGAACGAACTATATTATCTTTACAATTCAATATATTTTTGACGAATTCCTGCAAGTATATGCTTTGATTAAAACATTGCTTTTATTGATGTTCAGAATAACGTCATCTATCCACAAAAATAGATTGTATCATTAGACCTCTCAATTACTTCATTATCATTAGCACCGCTCATTAATTTAATTACTGTATTGGCATTTGTAGAAACAAAGTCAACGTTTAATTCGTGTTCCAGATCCATATCTTTATCGAGCCAATCAGAAATTCATATTTGAGATAGATGCAATGTTAGTGCAAATATTTTCTCTTCTGCGGCAGAAATAGAGCTTGAAATTGTACTAATTTGAGGTTTGTTGATGTTGCAGCTATTGCTAAAGAATTTATGCAGTTATGCATAAATTGTTAGACTAGCCGCAGTAAGGTATAATAATAACGCGTAAAAATGAACTGAGGATTGTAATCTTGAATAAAATTCGCGCATTTTTTTTTTCTTTAGCTAGAGCTGATAGACTGCTTCCCTTATGCTGGAGTATCCCAAATGTCCGTTCATTTCCTCCGTTGACGATCTGTACAACACCTTTAGAGCAATAAACGTGGCCACCGACTGGATCCAAATAGTATAGAGTTATAAAAGACTTGCTTTTGCCCTCGTCGTCATCTGCGTCATTTTCAGAATTAAGCCAAAGTCCTAAATGATCAATACACAAAACAGAATAAAAATAACTTATGTGTGTTACATTTGTGGTTGCTTTAGAGGAGTCTCGTAATTCTACAAGAGTACCTAAATTATCATTTACATTGTTTTCTTGAGTTCCGTGATAGTGTGTTTATAGACGAGTTACGTCAGTATATTGATATTTTTGCAAATGGTGCACGATTTGATTTACAATCGTGTAAAAGTAGGAAGAGTTGTATTAAGTATATTACTAAGGATGATTTTGCTCCTTTGTATATTTGAAAGGAGTCCGGTCAATATCTATGTGTAGAAAATTTCAGCTAATTCAGCTTAGTCGTTTAAGTGTGAAAGAGTAACAAACAAAGATGCGTCCATTCATCCATCCATTCTCACAAACTTAAGCGTTAATAATAGAAGAAGTATGAGAAAATAAAAGAAGAACAAAAAGTTCATATCACTACACCTTTTGTTCTTAAATTTACCAACACAAATTCATATGCTACATACTTATTACGGATCTTTAAGTTAGTAGATATTATAAAGCCTTTGACACTATTTCCAATGGGTTTCATACAGATATATTATTACACTGCCTTAACGCTCGTGCGTGCATCCGAACGACCGCCAACATATCCAGGCTTGGCAAGACCGGCTTCCCTCGAGATGTCTCTTTCAATGCCATATGAATACTGTATTATGTAATAATTTACTTTTATGTGCAAATCTTAATCTAAAGCAACTTATGCAAATTAATTTATAATGTTTTCTCTCGCCTTCTTTGATAAGATCTCCCTTTTTTATTCTCATTGTTTTTTTTTATGTCTGACCTCTAAATCTCTTTGAAAGAAATAAAATTTAATAACTAGAAGTCCATTAATGTAATTATAGTAACAATATTTATTTGCACTACTTCTAACAATTTAATCCATTTAAAGAAACTACTACCAGTCAGCCAAGATAACGAAGCGCCGGAGTATTCGGAAACGAGGCCAGCATACGATTTAATCGGCATGTAAGGTGTCCAGGTCGCATTTTGTTTTAATACTTTCATGCCCCGCAGCCATATGCTCCGCAATGGTGATCGTAATGAGCGATACTTACAGAAAGGTGAAAGGTGCATGTAAAAGTCTCTAATTGCATTGCACTGGGAATTATGAAGTAAGAAATGGTTAGCCTAATGATGGATGACTGATCCAAATTGGTTCGTCGATTGAATTTAATGCTCGTAATAATAGTCTTTATCATGCTCTAGTTAGTAAATATGATGAATCGCGTTTTTTTTTATGTTGAGAAGGTTAAAATCAGTGAAGTTAATTACTTTAATTCGGTAATTAAAAATTCTAGATTCAGCATTAATTATGATCAATGATTCTCCAAACGAGGTAAAGGAACTTATAAAACGATCAGATCTTAATGACCATGGTCTTTAACACACTCTAACCTACAATAGTATCTACCCTCCAGCAATGCGTGATCACAACATCCACAACTACCGTATCAAACGCTCGTTTCGTGCATCCCGGCTCAGCAATCCCGTTAGTGAACCGGTCTCGGAATGCTGTGCGTTCCCCACATTGTTTTGACGAATACGAGACTGATTTTAGTTCTCCAATACGTCTTTGTTCGCCTGGTACTTTCATGTGCAATTTGTGCTATCATCCGTGCCGTAGAGTCAACAAGATTAAAACCAATGCTTGATGAAGGCAATTTCAATTACAAAAACCTCTTAAATCAAATCTTGGTTTCTTTTAATGCCACTAATGCCTAACTTGTAGATAGGTTCTGGGTGGACAATATGTTTAAAATTGCCATTGTTATGAAAAATATTGTCCCCTATCACCCTTTAACATCTTTTAAATTAAAAACAAAAGTGATGTATTGAAAGTAAAGTATAATAATATAAGTCATAATGTTCTGTCAAGGTTGAGATTGAAGTCAAAGTCAGAGTCAAGTCACTTATTTCAATAAGACCATTAAAAAGCACAAGTCAAAATTTACAAGAAAAGAAAATAAGAATTTAAACTAGTCGCCCGTACTAATGGTACTTTCGTATGTAGAAGAAATGGCATAGAAACAACATACACACTCTTAAAATTTAGAATGGAACATTTCTCCTAGTTTGCTCTAAATATAGGTAAAACAACTTACTTCGCTCGTTAAACCTACTATGTAAACTGAAATGCACATTCAGATTGTTTTATTATTAGCACTTACATAATCTCTTTCTTTTAATGATTTCCGCTTTGTTTTAAAGCCTGGTCCTTAAATCCTAAATAATGGTCCTTCCATTCTATCGCATTCAGAATAAATGACTGCTGATTCATGTTGTAACCGATTTTTATCCCAACGAATATGATTCACGGTAACAGTGACGATTGTATTACTCACATCTTATGCAATTTCGCTTAAGAAAAAGCCAGTTCCAAACCGGTAACCGAAGTTCTCAGCCTGTGTGCTTAGAATCTTGATAATCTGAAGATTGAATCCTAGTCGCATGCTTAAGTAGTTTTAGTAGAAACTGCATTTGCAAAGGTGATAAAGAGACTATTGCGCTTTGAAATATAATGGGGACTCATTAGGTTTGAGGTTAGGTTGTTGACTCAATGAGAAGGTTCGAATTTGAATGCAGACAATTGATTCAAACTGAGAACGGTTAATTTTAATGTGCTGACTGCAATTTAGGGGGCTGTATCTCTTATGCTGAGCTTGATATTTATTGAGTCCAGAAGGACCAACGACCTTATTATTACTTATAATTATATATAACTGTGTAGAATTTTAATTAGTTGATAGTGCAGCGATGCATCTGATATATTATACAGAAGTTGACTCCCGCTACTTAAGATACAGATATCTAAAGAGACAATCTATTCAAATCAGCAAGCTGTCTAATTCATAAAATACAACATCATAAAAATGAAATATTAAAGGAAAGATGAGCGTCAAAACTATTCATTTCACACAAAGTAGACGGTTCACTTGACGTCAAAAGTTTAGTTCTGCATATAAGTGATTTCACGGCTATGTCACGTAACGGTGTGGTGCGGTCAATGGTCATAGAATGGTTCTCGTTGGAGCAAACGCTGCGCTGTCACGCACAATAAGTGATTCGTCTTGAGAAATTTTAATTAGTTCGCACGAGACTGGACGGTCTTTGTTACAGTTTTTGGTATGATTAAGGGGTTTAAGATTTGCATTTTGTGAATTCTTGTGTTGGGATCTTTTTGTTCCTTTCTATTGTCATTAACGTTTGTGTTAACTTCGTAAAGGTTGACTGCCGTTGGCCGTTGGTTATTGGTATCATGTTATTTGGTTTGTTTATTACCTACACAGAATTTTATCATACTTTTACCTTTTGTATTATAAGCCACATTGACCGCTGCTTTCTTTTTTGTTCTGGTATTCCCAAAATCGTTATATTGTCATAATATTGTGGCCAACTTTTAAAACCAACATTACTTGTCCTAACGATGTTATGGGACGTTTTTTTACTCTCATCTGGATCACCAACACCATAATGTTAATAATTACCAAAGGATCCCGCATATTCTTTTACACTTCAACAAATACCAATATCCATTTAAAAACTTACTTCTCTTGAAATAAAGTTCATAATAGCTTGATTTTAACTGAGTAATCCGATACATTTGTCGGTTTCTTTGGGATTATGATCCTCAGAAACTGGTTTTATTTCTACTAAGGTCTTGAACCTTGTTGTCATTTATTAGGTATGAATATCGATGACTCTTTTTATACTTTTTTAATTACTTATCTTTTCTCAAAATCATTAGGAACTCGAGTAACTTTTAATTATGTGCAGGGTTATTAGTTATATGTTGGCAATCGGTTAAGGGAATGTTAGCAAGGAAATTACACATTTTTTTGAAGATAAAACAAGAAGAAGAAATGTCAAATTATTAGAAAACATTTGATCATTATTATCACTTCAGCTTACTAGTAGTCCACTGTTGGACATAAACCTCCCCCAGGGCGCGCCATTTTTCTCGGTCTTCTGCCTTCCGCATCCAGCCACCACCGACTACCTTCTTCAGGTCATCGGTCTATCGGGCTGGAGGGCGTTCCACGCTGCGTCTATCGATTCGCGTTCTCCACTCCAGGTCTGCTCCATCGGCCGTCGGTCCTGGGAAAGGGTAATTTGGTTATGAATGACCTCACGTACATCCCTTAACGGATCGCTGACTAATTACCAATAAGTCAAGAGGGTACAGATTAATAGTTGAAGTAAAAAAAAAACTTCTACGATGGTAGAGATATTTAATATTAGCGACCCGGCCCGGCTACGCATGGGCCTATAGCCTTCCTCGATAAACGTACTATCCAACACAAAAATATTTTTTCAATTCGAACCAGTAGATTCTGAGATTAGCGCGTTCAACCAAACAAACAAACTCTTCAGCTTTGTAGTACTAGTATAGATTAAAATTAGACTTCCAATTGTTTCGTACACAAATCCATTGTTTATGATGGAGTGTAATTTCTAACTGAAATATCTGTAACTAATGTTATCTACGGCAGATAAATTGTAACTAGACAAGGAAATATGATGACGTTACAAAATATTTTGGTATCGCTATTAGAGCGTGTTATCGAAGTGCTAAAAAATAAAAATTTGGTAAATTAGGAAGCGACTGCTAAAAGCCAGTCAGACTTATCTAACAGGACAAGACTTTAAGAATGTATTTTACTGTTAATAGCATCAACTTTTACTTAATTCTTGTAAATGTTTTCTGTTTCTGAAGTTTTACCAGCTTTAGATAATGCTTTAATATCAATTGTGTCTTCTTTAACTATATTCACTGCAACTCATTCATTTGTATCAATTAAATATTATTCTTTTTAAATAATGTTAAAATGAATTTTAAAAGACGTTACGTTGTTCCTGTAATTGAGGTCATTTTTTGTTCTGGACTATACCTGGGAACCTTCTGATTACAGTTTTAACTTTATTTTACGTTTATTTACGAAAACGAGTTTTAAATGTTAAAACTGAATTTTAAAAACCTCCGCGTCCCGTCCACCCTGTTGGATGAACCCGTGAGCACTAATGTTTTGTATGTGTTAGGTACATTGCTCGCTCTCGCTCAAAAATCACTGTTGATGGTAAAACAGTGATTTTTCGCATCAAAAATAAAACTGATTTCCTAGCAATATATTTTGTTCTGTTTCTTACTTTGTTAGGCATATTGCCTAACAAAGTTAGGAAAACAGCGTAATTCACGGCTCGATGATGTTTCTTTTTACACGATGTTTCGTTTATGTTTTAAAATAATTCAATTCAATATCAATTGTGTCAGTGAGCCAAGGAAAACACCTTAATGCGTAGGCGACAAGTAATTTGTCATTCATAAGTAAAGCATTGTCATGCGTGGTTCTATCAATTAATACATGTAATTGTAAAGGATATGCAGTATTGTTGCAGAAGATCGGTGGATGAATTGGCAAGGTGCCTTTTATTGGACCATTTTGCCCATTATCGACCTCTATATGATTTTCTCGCAGAGTCAACAATAGGGTCTGTAGGTTTAACCACCTTGTTTATTGGTTTATGTTTTTGTTATGGTATGATTTTTTATTAATTATTCCACCCACACTAGGAATTTTTCATGTCGTAAGTGCGTTTAATCACATACACAAAGAACCCAAACAATTATTGTAGGCCAGACAAATGTTGGCTCCGTGCGGGAATCGAATCCACGAGACGCAGTGCAGCAGCCAATTGTTCAGTCCCTGCGCCGTTTCGTAGACATTTACGTGTTTGTATTGCTTACAGTTTTTATCATTTTTTAGTATTGAGTATTGAGTATCCATTGCTTATGTTAATTGTACTCCGTAGTGCTTGCCAACTGTGCATCTCCCAGTTGTAAATGTCCCTTTGTGCCTATTGGCCTATCTTTGTTCTGTCTCTTGCTTAATATTGATAGTTTGTGAGAATTAATTTTGTTTTGGAATCCAAGACAGTTAAATCGTTTCTTTCTTCTGAACTCGTCGAGCTTCATTGCCTCGGCGCTTTTCTGATGGTCGCGACTGTTGGTTCTGACTTGCGTGAGTGTTCCCTTCATTGGAATATCCCATCTAGCTTAGGTATTGCTTTCATCTCAGTCAGTATGATTAAACTCCTTAGAGTTGCTTCAAATCCAAGTGCTTCCGCTCTTATTCCAAACTAGCTTCTGGTCTCGACTTTAATATTGTGTTATCCCACAAGACAACAAAAACAGGATAAAAATTATCCTGTGTTAAGCTTGATCAATTCTGTATGTGGACATTTAGCTAATGTCTTTCAGCAGTTTAAAGCACGGTCGTACCTGAATATTGCCAAAAATTGGTCCTTAGATAGGCAAGTATGAAGTCGTGATGAAAATATCCAACGCAAAAAATGCACACATCCAAACTTCCATTTCTCCATCCATATATTCTCAGAAGCCTTTGCATTTCTAATAGTAGAAGGTATGATAATTTTACTCTGTTCGATTTGGTATTGCACAATTACACGAGTAATACTTGCTTTAACAACATAATCAGCTATGATGGATGTGCTGTCACGTACAATGTTTTTATGACCTACCTCAAAAACATGCAATTCATGTGTTTGCGTAGCATCTATGTTGATCAATATTGAGTTGATGGCTTCGACAAATATACTTACACCAAAATCGCTTACTGACATAAACCTGTATTGTGTTCGAGGATATGGTAGATGAGTTTATGTATATTGACTAACTAGCTTCTAGTCTGTCTGCGATTTCTACTGTGTGAAAGTCCAAGTCATCATCATCTTCCTGCCCTCAGATGGATGAAAAGATGGATGAATTGTGTGAAGAATGATAGGAAAGAGAAGGGATTCAGTGATATTATGAGGATTGACAGGACAGAATGAAAGAAGACGTGTTTCGCTAACCCAAGTAACATGGGACAACGGCAGGGACACAGATTATGAAACAAAAGGCAGAAAGACCGCGCGGAACACTGAGAGTAACGCCACCAAAGGAAGTGCAAATTCAGAAACCTACAATCGCGCTTTGTGACTACTGCCACGAGTCAGTACAGCACGAAACGCCGCATCGTTAAAAATAACAAATACAAATACGAATAGAAATTCAAAAGCGAATACAATCTCAAGATTGTAGGTATTCGATTTTGAATTTGTATTTAATAATAATAATAATTCATTTAATACAGGCTGCATAGCCCTTAACCTAAACATACATAAGTATTTTATAATTTTTGTAACTTTTGTTAGTAGAAAAGACTTAAGACTATTGTTAGTAGCACTTCACTTTGACACTTCAATTTGGCTTTGGTGGCTTCACCCTCAGTGTTCCACGCGACCTATCTGCCTTTTGTTTCATAATCTGTGTTCCTGCCGTTGTCAGGACAGAATGGAAGAAGACATGTTTCGCCAACCCAAGTAACAACTTGGGTTGGCGAAACATGTCTTCTTCCATTCTGTCTTGTCAATCCTCATGATATAACTGAATCCCTTCTCTTTCCTATCATTCTTCACACAATTCATCCATCTTTTCTTCTGACCTTCGAGTTTACTCGTCCTCTCCATCCATCCACATATTGCCTTTAGTTAGAGCTTACTTTTCACCAAAAAAAAAACACAATTTTACTTCTTTAACCTTCTCTTTCTGAACACTAGTATCGTAATAGCTGTCATGTTGACAGTTGAACAATGTTCATTGCACTGGATGTTCTAGATATTCGTCTTCTCGAGAAGTAGAACAGCGCAATGAATATTGTGTTAATTGTGAAAATGAAGCATAAGTATGTATGTGTTAAGCATAAAAGTACCTTTACCAAGCTTAGTAAATTACCATTATCTACCTAGCCTAATGAAGAAAGTTTTGTCCCTTAATTGTGATGATTGTGGAGTGGTTGATGATGTCTTTCATATCCTGATGGAGTGTGTCCGGAATGAAAATAAGAGGATCAATGTTTTTGGGCACTGTAAACTTTTTGATATTGGTTTTTGTAACTCAATTCTCGCTTGTCCAATATCCGAGAATGCTAAACAGCACGCGTAGCATGACCACGCTATGTCTACGGAAGAATAGACATACTGACAGCAAGAATAGACAAGTCAGTTGTTTGATTGTTTATGTCACAAAGTAAGATTTCTGTACTGGGCGATGTGGTCGCTAAGCGACAAAGCCCTCTAATCAAATAATAAAAAAAAAACTACCTAGCCTTTTCCTAACTATATCGGCTTCTATTCTAACAATCAGCTGAATACTACTGATTTACATGGAGCGACTGCCTGCCTCCACAAATTAGTTACTGGGTAACACGATACTATATGGTAAGGCTGGTTGTCAAGACTTTCTGGCTTTTGACTATCCGTAACGATTGTCAAAGATCAAAGCAGAAGTTTAGAAAATTATTAAATCCGGAAAATGAAGCTTCGGTTGATGGTTTGGTTATAGTCCAACTTTATCAAGAATAATTACGAGTTCTTGAATTCACTTACCTTGTTCTGTAATCAATCAAAGAAGGAAATATTACAACAGTAATTAAAATCAATAAAGCGAATATTCGTTCGAATGCATAATACCCAGTCTTATTTAGGAAACATGGTTCACTCATTTTGGCCAAAAATAATTACGTTCCAACAATTATCGAAGCGATTACAAGTTATCATTGAAAATGACTTAAGCTTGTTAATTCTAGTAATATTTATTTATTATTCGAGAATATCAAGATACGGCCTTACTCGTAAATAATTATGTATTTTGACTCATTTGTGGTATCTTAAATGGTAATACTTATGTAGTGGAAGTATGAGATAATGCCTACATATTAAGAAATTTTTTTTTAATTCAAGTCCTACATTTGCTGTCGTTATACCGCGACCTTGCATGGAAGTCTAGTTTACAATTAAAACATCTTATGGCACTCGGCAATCAAATCGGATCAGTATATCTAGAGGTTACCTCTTACAAACGAACATACAATTTTTCTTTTAAATAATATAAGTATAGATTGAATTAATCACCGACGCTTAGGCATCTAAGACTCCATCTAGGTATATAAAGCTAACTGGGTAAGAAATAAGCTTCACCCTTAACTGGGACTGTACTTTTATAATCTATAATAATCTCCTAAGCAAAAGGTTTATCTTTCAAAGATTATCTCTCTTTTTGAGCAGCCTCGAGACGAGCCGCCTCGCTCCGAGAACTGACTTCGTTTATTCGTATCACAGCACGCCTTGATTTTCGATTTACTCTAATGAATTCCAAGATTTAAGAGTTAGGGTTAAAACACATGCACATATTTCACGTTGCATCGTAGCACGCTGCGACGAATTTCGTTGCAGGTTAGCTTGAAGAAACTTCGTTCCAACGTACGATGATGCGACGACGCCGCGGCGTCGCAAAGTGTGAATGTGTTTTGACCCTTATTAAAACTGAGGTAGGTACCAATTCATGTGTCAAGTATAGTATTTATGGCAATTTTGAAAAAAGAAAAAAAAAAAAAAAGGAAAATGTTGATAAGAAGTCTTCTGTTCTAGGAATTGGGTCCAAAATGGCTTGTCCACGATAAAACTGGTCTATGATAAAACCTTATCATTCGAAGGTAATATGTTAGTTCGGTCTATGTGTCGTAATTCACCATAGTAACTGTTGACAGTGAACTCTGCTCGTTCTATAAGAGAAGCAGGGCGTGAAGATAGCTCGATTTAATAATACTTAAGTGCTGACAGTTGCTGTCATTATAAGCAGTATAACAAGTCGTTTAACTATAATTGTTACTATTTACGGGTTAGAATGGTTGAGGCATTGAACTAGGCAACGGTGGCAGACATACTTACCTATAAGTTTTTTTAGAAAATACCTTTTAGTACCTTTATTTATATAACATGACAAAAATATCGTTATAACGCCATCCTTATTTAAATGCTAGCAATAAGCTTCGTTTTAACCGTCTTCAAAAATGGAGAATTTTCTCATATTCGACTGTTTTTTTTGCATGTCAGGCCGATTTTGAAAGTTCTATCAAAAATTAATAATCCATCAAAAAACGATTTTTCATGTGTTTCAGATGTACCTCAGGTTAATTTCAGCAAAAAACGGATATCCTAAATAAACAATTTCCCTTAGGTAGATCTTAAGATATCAAAATTCAAAATTTAAACCTGTGCAGTAAAAAAGATGAATGGTCGACTTCACCGCATCCGTATTAGTTCCGGCTAAGTTACATGCAGAAAAAAAATACAGTTTCTTTTATACATAGTTTGTCTACTTGTCTAGTGCCTATCCGGGCATTGTAATATTTGATATATAGTTGGAACAACCGGACCAAAACCAGGTTTACGAAAGACACTGCCTGAAGAGTATATTTTCTCTTGAATAAATTCTAAATCTTTACTCTTCTAAAATTAAGCAGAACAGTTTATCTAGTTTGTTTTTTTTTGTTGTGCACTAATCTTCGGAATTGCTGATCCGATTTTCAAAATTCTTTTTCTTACAGAAGACGTTACCTTATCCTTGAGTGCTATAGGCTAGAAATTAAAATAAAAAAGTCAATCATCAGGTGTTGTAGAAGGCGACAGTGGGATATTGACCAGAGGATGGGCAGCAGCGTCCTTCTGAGTACCATAATACCTACTGCGATCGCCGACATGCATCGGCCAAGCGTGGCAATTACGGGTGAACCCTCCCTTGGGGGAGAGCTAAGCCTAGCAGTGGTCGTCTAAAGGTGACATGATGACACGGACGAAAACGTGAACAAATGTTATCTTATAACATGCTTAAAATTCTTAAATCTTAAACAGAAAACAACAAAATATCAGCACAAACGATCATTAAACCTAAAGCGGATAGTACCGAGGTTAGTGAATGTAAGACTAAGAAACAGGCACTAGACCTCAATGTAAAATATAACGCTCTTTAGACGAAGGTTACACTTTGTTTCCTTAACTCTGAGGGTAAAAACATCCTGTGATACGTTTCAAATCTTTACTTCCACTTGAAGATGTTGTAGATAAACACATGTGTGTGAAACTCCTAAATGATATGGTGTCTTGGTGCTTTTCTGGTGGTCGCCACTGTTGATTCTGGCATTTAAGAGTGTAGGAATATTGTGGCGGGATAGTTACAAAAAAAGACTAAGGGCAACCTTTCACGGCAATATGTATGTAGTTCCAACATGTTTGACATGACCCAATACTGAAAACATTTTTGGCAATGTATTGTAGTCAAAACCTCGTTTACAAGTGCCAATACAAAATAAAGTGGTAACAGCGTGCAGTTTTCCACCGACTTCAAAAAAGGAGGAGGTTATCAATTCGTCTGTATTTTTTTTTTTTTTTTTATGTTTGTTACCTGATTTCTTTGGACTGGGTGAACCGATTTTGATGATTCTTTTTTTATTTGAAAGCTAGTGCTTCCCGTGTGGTCCCATTTTAATTGGTCCAGTTCTGATAATGGCATCTATGAGAAAAGCGTATAAGTCTTAAATTTGCATTAAGTATGTGCGCGATTTGTTACGCGATTTCTCCGGCAAACGTAAACCGATTTAGAAAAATTTTTTTTATGGATAGGGTATGCTTCAGGGGTGGTCCCATATAAATTTTATCGAAATTGATTCAGCACTTTTTGAAAAATCAACAAATACCCAAAAATTTGACATAGACGACGTTTTAGTTCTATCAATCTTTGTAGTAGTTAACTTTCAATCTATTCTTAATAGATTTGGATGAGAAGGAGGTACTAAAAAGCGGAAAATAAAAACTGAAGTCAATGTGTGTTCTGTGCTAAAGTTATTTTTCTTTTTTTAGTTTTTGAAGGCGGTTGTCTTTTTTGTAAAAAGCTTTTTCAATAAAATGACCCAGTCTGTACTTTAGAGTGTACTAGGATACCAGTGGGTTGTAGAATGTTGGCGAATGCATGACTAGAAAGCACCGCAAATAATGATTCTAATCATCATTATCATCATCTTCAATGTTTAGACCCTCCACCTGTGACGGTCTCGCGCCTCAATCATCTAGAGTTAAACGCTTCCCACGGCTGCGTCGGTTCTCCCTGCCGACACATGATTCTAATGTTAACCATCAAATGTAAAATGTATCTGCAGTTTTTCAATAAAATGACCCCGTCTGTTCTCCAGAGTGTACTAGGACACCAGTGGGCGTCAGAATGTCGGCGACTAATTTCGCCGACCAGTTTACTGAATCGAACACAATTTTTCAATTAGCACCGACTTTGGCCGACAGTTGGCGGCGTAACCTAATTAATTGACCACTGGATATTGAGGCAATGATTTTTAAATGATTCTGCAGCTAGTTTCTTTTAAGAAATTGTCTCTTCAATGGTACGCGGAGTTGACTGATTTATATCTTCAGGAATAGCTTCGTTATGTTTCGAGTCTAGTTTGGATCAATTTTTAGCTTTAATTTCTTCAAAATATTAGAATGATCAGGTTGTCTAAAGGAACAGTTTTTCAAGCGCTTTGTATACTTATAATTTGGTGACAACCTTCAAAGATTTCGAGGAAATTCATCCATGTGTGTGTGATTGTGCCGAAAAGGCGCTTTAAAACTTTAATTGCTCCATAGATTATAAGACATTGAGATACAAGGAGCACGTCCAAAAGTCGCCAAATACAGATCCATTAACATTTTACGACTTTGACCAGAAGTCGTAAAAATTATGTACCTACTTAGATATTTGTTTTAACACTCGTAAAACTATTAGGCGCTGTTATTTTTTAACTGGACAGCGCCATCATTGTTTGAATAAGTTCTTTTTTCAATGTGTGTTGTCAAAACTGCCGTTTTGGTTAAAATCCAGTATAGTAGCTACTTTGCTTCAAAAAACATTCGACAATGTTGTAGTATGCAAATTGCAATTTATTGTCTTTTGATACTGAAATATTTAGCATTTCATTGTTTTTTTTACAATGTAATTACTCAATTCGGTCTTCTCTCATGTTGGCCCTAATTTCGATTTCGTATAGAAGGACCAGAATAAAAAAGGGTATTATTAAGTATTTAAATAATGGTTGCAAATAATTACCACAACACTCGATTTATCAGAAATGGTCCAAATTTTCTGAAACATCGTAATATTTATAATCTTTATAAATTAAAACACTGGTAAAACTAAAAAGAAACCGCGCAATGACTTTTGAAGGTTGCACCAATAACGTCTTAAAAACAACTATAAGAACATTACCATTTAAATAATTAACAATTACTGAATTTTAATTGTATATTGTCATCATCCGTGACACCGACAGCAATTTTCCACTTCATTATAATTATACAGTGGGTATTTTAATGAGAGAGGGGAAAGACAATGTTGCAGCCTATTAGTTGATTGTAAACAATTCTTTATTAACGCTGGAAAGACCAGCAGTGCTTTTCTGTAAAATCTCACTCGGTAAATGTGTAGTGTAAAATAATGAATTGTTTATTGACATCAATATTTTTTAACAAAAGTAATGAGGCGTTAACTTCTGCGCAGGGTATACCAGTGTTCATCATCGTCATCATCATCATGTCAACACTTTGCCCGCCCACTGCTACGCATGGGTCTCCCCCAAGTGGTCTTCACAGTAGGTGTTATGGTACTCAGAAGGACGCTGCTGTCCATTCTCTGGTAAATGTTCCTCTGTCGCCTTCTACGACACCCACGGGTAGAGATGGGGTGGTGCTATTCGCAGCCTGTGTTCCAGGAGCAAAATCCTCAGCATCAGATTATTATTCTGTAATTCTTCTTCTAGGAATTTAAGTGAAGTCAGCTTGGTTCAGATAAGCTGGTCCATGCGATGCTAGAGCAGCCAACCCCAAGCTAACTTCATTTGAGTTACCAGAGAGACTTGTTCATAAATTAGATTTGACTGTCTACACTCGAACACAATCAAAAAACAGACTTCTTGCCAAAGGGGCAATTGCATCGAGCCATTTGACCTCTTGGTCAGAGTATGGGGAAGATATATACACGTACAGTTACAAGCATAAATATGTATACAAATTGCAAACTATTATAAGTAGTTTGGAATCGAAAACACCCTATTCGTAACCCCATAACATTTCAATCAATAGTTTAGGAGAAAATCAGTTTATAATGAGACCAACTGTTTACATGTTTTTGCTCGTGACTGTACCTACACATATTATCTTTTCCATATTCTGACCAAGTTCAGACATGAGCGTAAATACTCGTATGTTACAAAAAAATGCAATATTTGTATGCGATTTTCTCTTGAAATTACGATGACTACTTACTTCAAAAATTAAAAAACTTACGTTTGTCCACATCTATGTGCTTATAAGTTTAAGTTACTGAAATACATGATGTAACACACTTTTTATATTTTATTTCTGTGCCAAATGACGTCATAACGCGACAATAATTACACTCATTACAAAATGCTCAATCTTTTATAAATTATGAGTATTTTTACGTTTACGAAATATTGTGGTAAATAAGGCCTGTTAGTGGGAATTTGGGAGAACAATAAAAGAAGTACTTCGTAATTATTAAGTAATTCGAGGTCTTTCAGTGGCTGTGGATGACCTTTCGCACTTAGCCATTCTATTTACAAAATCAGAAAAACAAAACAATAAAAAAGAAAAAAAGACGTAGACAGACGTCTTTTTTTATTGACTTTTTAAAGAACATTTCTTTAGCTGTGGAAATGTTTTCTCTGTTTGAAGTTTTCGACATTTTCCAAAACTCCTCCCCTAATTGTCTAACAAAACATAAGAATTATGGGTAGGTTTATTGGTTAGTTTTGCGGGAAATTTAAACAAGCAAGATTTTATTTTATTATTTATTTTATTTTACTTTATACAAATTATTCTTGGCACATAATAAAATACAGCATCACTTAGTTTTGGGATTTGAAAAACGAACAATGCATCGAAATTCGGACCCTATCATGTCATTGTCTGCGACCTTAGTTTAGAGTGGGGTTCCACTGTCGGCGCAATTATATGAATATGGCAAATAATTTTTTTTTTATTAATTAGGTAGGTACTTGTCTACTTACAATAATGATTAAATCAACCTAAATTATTCTCAACTAGTGTTATAGATATATTTGTGTCTATCAAAACGTAATTGATTTTATTTTAAAGGTTTTGTACATAAAAAGTAAAAGACAAAATGTTCCACTATTTAAAGACTAGTCTGTTTTACAGATAAACGCTGGAGTTATTTGATAAGATATAATTATTAAATTTATAGTATTAATGTGAAACTTGAAACAAATTCTAGTCATTGACCAAAATATTATAGTTAATATAACAATCGCTACTTAATCGTGAAACGAGTAAATAATGGCAATTAGCCAGGAAGAGTAAATTACTTTGTCATTGCGTAAAATCAATTTGATTCTAGTTTGAACCGGATTCCTCCACATTCTAGATGAATGAATCGACCGCGTGCTTTCTGGTGATCGCAGATAACTGGCAAAGGCCCAGAATAAAAGTAATTACGTTATAGTATGAGAAAATTATTTATTTACCACGCCCTCACTAGAACTCAAGTAGTTCAATCAACTCTGAAAAGTTCATGACTGACCGATCGATACGACAAAATAATGACCCTGAACAAACCTGTCTCCAGGCAGCGGTGACCACTAAACTTATCATCAGATGGGCAGTTCACTTGTTTGCCAACAAAATAAATCTTTTATTTAGAGATTTCTCTAAACTAAATCACTGCTTCATCTACTTGAGTAATATCCCTACTGCTTGCAAAACGTTGCCATTCTTTCCGCTGCAACTGGCACCCCCAACCTTACGATTGTTCGCCGTTTCCCACGACCGAGTTGGTCAGTGTGGACGAAGGTTGGCCGACCTTGGATATTTGTCTGCAGTCGGGATGTAGCTCACTGTGCGATTTGGGGTACTTACACGGTATTGTTGGAAAACCTGTTTTGTCGTCTAGCTAGCGTGTGAAACTTGATTGCAAGGAAGTTCGTTTTGTGTTTATTATGTTTTACAAACAAACGTAACAAGGGTCCTTGACAAGCTTTAGAGTTACAATAAGTGAAAAATAATGTGATACGTTGACTTACACTCGTACAAGCAATTCAGTATACAGGCCACAAATTTGTATTCTACTTTCTTACCCTACATCAGCCTCATAAGTATGCCATAAGATTAAAAAGTTACTTTATTTTATTTAGTAGGGACAAAAAACAGTTACGTGCTGCAAAATACAGGGATATATTTCAACTACGATTTAACAAACATGTCCACGGTATAACTTAACCTTAAAGGTTAAAAGAAGTGCTGAAGACAGTGATAAATAAGAAAAAAAGAAACCAATACTATAGTCGCTGCCACAATAATGCTGTGTTGCTTAGTTTTGCCCGTTTAGGTACCGCCCGTTTAATTAGTGGCCAGACAAAACATCCAAAGTCATAATCTTAAATAATGCTTAGATGAGAAAATATATACGCACACAATACAAATTAAAATTGACAGAGTAGTAGAATTATGAATATATTTGCCTGTAAAGCAAACAGCTTGTGCCATCTTAATTTGTATCGTAACAAGAGTCCCATGGGCTGTGTGGTGCCGGCCGCGTATAACTCCATCCCATTTCTACCCGTGGGTGTCATAGACCAACTGGTCAATAGCCCAGGGCCTCAAGTCTGCTATTACAATAGTGTCAGAATGGTCTATCATTGATTTCATAATTGTTGATTTTGACAAGTTTGGTAATCTACTAGTATAATGGCGTCTTTATGACTTTCCAATGGTCAATTGAAAGAAATGATATAGAAGGGTAATCTCGTACAAAATGACAACTGAATGACTGACTTAGGCGGTAATCTGCTAAAATTTTGACAGTTCCTTTGATCAGTGACTTACCATTAGAACGTCATTGTGCAATCAATTATCGACCATTACGAATTTACCAGATTACGAACTTTTAGCAAAATGACAATGGGATCGTGTTGGAATGACGAAATTATAAAAATAGCAGACTTGGCCCCCAGAGGATTGGCAGCAGCGTCCTTCTGAGTACTATAACACCTATTGCGATCGCCAACACGCTTCGGAAAAACATGGCGATTACGGCTGAACCCTCCCCCCTTTGGGGGAGACCTATGTCCAGCAGTAGGCGGCTAAAGGTTAACATGATGATGAAGAGTCCCATATACTAAGAAAGAAAAGTCAAGTACCAGTGGCTACGTCAGTTTCTCTTAGAAATAGATACATTTTTCTTAAGCCAACTAACAGTTCTTAAGCAATACTCTTATCTATTCCTCACACGTGCGCAAGCGCCGTCAGCCATAGTTACGGGGAAAACACTTTAAACAAAATATTTCACCATGTAATCAGCCATTTTTATTCCGCACAACTAGTTCTGCTAGCTAATGGAGCGAGGTTCGCAAAAAATCTAGATTAAAAATGCTATTGTATTACGCTAGACATTGCGCGTGAGTTTGTCCGTGAAATTGCTCTGATGTACCAGATTATATTGTGATTTACAAAATATTATGATTACCGGTTAGGTAAATAACTTATGTAATAGAATAAGTATTTATTTTATGGTTTTAGTTTGGAATGGCAATGATTTCTTTAGATTTGAAAGTTACTACTAGTTTTCAAAAGTGGTGACAAATCATTCATCAATGGTTCCCAGGTTAATCGATCGAGTATTCAAAGAATCCAAATGTTAAATTAGTAAAACAAAAAGATTTTAAGTGCTGAAATTCTGGTTCAATCTATTTTTAGCTATCTATGTAGACTGTGAAATTGTGGCAGATTTAATAGTATTGAGTTGTATTACAAGGTCGACTTGCCTGTCGGTCGATAACCTTTCAGTCTTGGTAGCAACGCTTAGCTTAGCTTAGAAAAAAAAGCGTCTACGACAAATATATACATTACTGAGGGGAATTCTCGTATTGACCAGAGGAAGGGCAGCAGCGTCTTTCTGAGTATCATAACACCTACTGCGATCGCCAACATGCATCGGCCAAGCATGGCGATTATGGTGAGACCTATGCCCAGCAATGGGCTTCTAAAGGTTGACAAGATGATGATGAATACTCGTATTTTTAATATCGTTCGTATTTTCGTCTCAGTCTCAATCTGCCAAAAATGTGTCAAATTTCCCTACATTGTGGACAAGTTAGATGAACATAGTCGCTCAGTTGAGATTTTGAACGTTTTAAATAAAGAGAATTGATGTCCTGATGTTTATAGTATTAAGAATTATTAATTCGCGAATAACATCCCTGTATCGATTGTTTCCGACGCCAATATACCCGACTGGTTTTAAATAATCGATTAAGCCGTATCGAGTTTCGATTATTAATCTTTTTCTCTTCTCGTAACGTCTCAAGTTACAATGTATGCAAACATATTATGCCGAAGTTAAAATACTGTCCAGCCAACAATACAGAGTGGATTTTTGAGACTGGACTGTAAGGCCAAGTACCTTAATCGTTAAAGTTTCAGGAAAACGTTCCTAGGACCATAACTTTTTGAGATACTAAACTGCGTTCACAGATTTTGGAAAAAAAATACAGTTAGCGTAAAAAATGCTAAAATGCCATTTTTTTATACGCCTATCGTTCCTATTTCATGTAGGGATCAAAAGACTCTATGCTACCTAAGGTAAGAGTACTAGAAATGACCGAAATCGCCAAAAACTGCCCCATACATTTTGTACGGAAAAACTGTTGTCTAAACTCCATTGAGACCATTGATTTAGGTAGGTAGTTAAATAAAGGTAACCCAACTTGAGATGTATTTTTATTATAATGTGTTTGTTAAAATTCTGATATTTCTTGCAAACATAGGTAAGTACTCATAAATTTGTTTTACATTTGTAATAAACAAGTAATACTATATGTTTGTGAATTTTAACATGCAGATATCAATAAAAATACATATGTATCATGATTGTTTACCTTTATTTTACTACCTAAACCTTTGTAGTATTTAGTATAGGAACGTTTTCCTGTAACTACAACGGTTAATGCATCCTGTATACCGGAGCTGATTGCGCTTGACAGTAATCCCACCCGTTAATGCTAAGAGTGGCGATACACATAAGCGGTTCGGAGAATTCGGTTCGGCAACCCTTGATAACGTTGTATTCAAAATAGCGAATTTAATGTGCATATGGAAGCAATTACGATGTCTTGATAAAATCTTATAATCAATCGAAAGACACAGATTCCGTTAAGTCTTATCAATTTTGTCCAATACAAAACAAGTTTTCACTTGTACCAATACATAATAAAATAACCCTCTAAAAGCATATTCTGATGCCAATTTGGATGTACGGTATCTAGCTTTGGTGCTGTACTAAACAAAGCAACGTCAAAATAATCCAAAAAATCCAAAATAAAGTACTCATGACAATGCACCCAGGTACATAACAAATGATGACCTTCACCGTGATCTTAAAATGGAATCCGTCACCACCATTATCCAAAAATTTGGTGAAGCTCATGAACACAAACTTCACCGATACGTGAATGTTATGGTAATCCAGCTGCTAGACAACACAGATTTAGTGCCTAAGCTAAAAAGGACTAAACCTTTTGAGTTAGTGTAGTATACAAAGCGAATGAACAATAGTAACAGTGTTGTGCTATACGTAATATGACACATGAACAAAGTATTTTTATAAATTATATCAGACTTTAAGAAAGTGCTACGGACTTGTGTAAAAGTCTAAATGGCTCCTGTTTTTAATTTAACATAATCTATCATAATCTAGACTATTAGTATTTTAGGCTAGATCGTAATCAATTATTAAGAATTTTGTTCTTACTAATACGTATTTAAAAAAAACTTCAGATTTTTTTTTCACGTATGAAGTTGAAACTACGTAGTATATAAAGGCACGTGGTATATAAAGACTTATGTAGTACTTATATAAGCTGTATATAAACATTTGGCGGTTGTGAGATGACAAATTGATGTTGTATGAAGGTCGCTGGTGAATTGAGATTAATTCGATTGAGGCTGTGGTCAAGATTTATTAAAGAATCGTATCGTTAATCATGATTACGCGTTAAATGGGAGGTGGGGTTTTTACTTTTAACCGAATTTCAAAAGTAGGTTTTTTAATTTAACCTGTATGTGTGTGCGTATATTTGCGAATACCTACCTGAGGAACTTACTTCTGGTATTTTACTCTATACGAGAAAAAATCTATAAATATGTTATTGAGACAGTTTAGGCATAAAGCAGTCGGAAAATGTAAGTTTTAGTTCATAAAATAACAAAACAATTTTTTAAATTCAATTCAAATTTTTCAGTATTTTTAATCTGTTATAAAACACCGTAAAATTGTAGCGGCCATGTTATTACGCCGTACGGCTGTGTAAACAAAAAATTGTTAACTGTCAGTCAACCGATTGGCGTAAGTATGATTGGCTTTGTACTTTTATTATTTTCGTGACCAACGTAATTTTTTCATTATTACGCTTATTACAAAATATGCTTTTAATTATTTTTAAATGATATACAATTATCATATTTAATATGAGCTCATTTGATACAAAACGAACTGACGTCATTTACGCTGAGCAATATGGCGTCCAGTAAGAGGCGTTTTCGTCAAAGTACGCGCGAAATTTGAAAATTTAAAATTAAGATGCATTTTTATGGCACTTATCGATTGAACAAAAATGTTGTGTTTTTTTGGTGGCATATTAGCACTACAGAATTTCATTGAGTAACTTTTCAAAAATGGGTGTAATACCCTATTGATTACAACTGGATTGGTTCTTAATTTTCCTATATTTTTATATGGATTCGTGTTTTATCAAAAATTAAAAAATAATAAAACATGTTCTACGTGTTAATTAAATTGACATTGAATATTATAATCTCCAAAATATTCTCTAACGTGTACACAATATTATATAATTTTGTTTTATTATTTTCACGGTCATGACACTGATCGGTTCGTTCAAAAATAATAAATCTTCACCAAATAAAATATGCATGGTTTTATTATTCAAGTTTCTCGTATAATCAATACTTGCCAGCTATTTTTATGTAATACAAGTGTTACTTAATGGTTCTCGTTATCTTTTTAAATATCTCAGAATTTGCTAATTAATTCTTAGACATAGAAAAATTTGACAATAAAAATGTTCTAGTCTACTTTCTTAATTGGTAATTAATTTAAGTTATTAGGTTTAAATGTGAGGGACACAGACAGACAAATAATTAAGAGCAAACCAAAAAGTCTTTAATGTTTGCGGTCGGAGCATAGACACACTTGACAACGTCAAATGAGGTCGTTCACCAGAGTTAATACTTATTTCTTTTCAGAGACACATTACTTTTTTGTTCAAGGTCGACAAAATTACCTAAATCCTCGTTCTCAGGGTAAATTATATTATTAAAGTGCCTCCTAAAGAACGTGTGAGTCATTATTTGTGTGTGGTAACACAGACCTCGTGAAACGAATGTAAATCAAACGTTCCTTTTGTTTCCACAGGCCGTTTCCAGTTTTATTTACACAAATGTGTAAGAAGCTTTATGTGAAAAACCGAATACAAGTGAATCATACTTTACCGACAGCGTATCCGAACAAATTTTAATATTTTAAAAAAGTAACCAAGCATTCCAAATTGAAAAACAAACTAACGTTTAATTTAGTGTTGCCATATTAACATTAACAAGCTTTTTTAATACTCGTTAAGGCAGACATTTACGTGAGTAATAACAGAAAAAAAAATTGTGTCAAGATCAATAAGTGTGTGTCAAGGGATTTCTGCAACTTTCCTTTTGTAGAACAAGCGGACTGGATGACATCGATCGTGATAAAATAGTGGTGAATCGTTTAAGTACGACCTCTGTTACCTTACACGGGCTTATTGTGGATGGATTTTGGCGAATCCTTTCATAATAACTCGCGAAGCGGCAGTGTTCGGACCCTAAACACGGAAAGTGCTCACTAAAATAATAATCTCAAACAAAAAAATAACAAGTGTTAAAACCTAACCTTAAATAAAAACAAGTGAAGTTCAAAATTCGAACTATGATAAGTGTGTGTGCGTGAAAATGTCAACACAAGCTTATTACAAGGAGCGACTGGGTTTCGACCCTCAAGAGGCGATGCAAGATGGCGTCAACGGCGGCGGGGCCTATTACGAAGGCCCTCATCCATCGAAACGGCACAGGGGTGAACATTCGGAGGCCCATGACCAAGTTTACGAGGAAAACTTGACTAAATTCAAAGGTACAACATGCTGGGGGTTCTTTATTCAGCAGTCAGGTTCGTGGTGATGGGATATAGAGAATGCGCGTGTGTAGTACAGTCAGGAAGAAAAATAACTAAATGAGAAATGGTACTTGGTATCTGAATTAACTCTTGGACGGAGAGAAACATAATGGAATAAGTTCAGATATGATTGCCTTTCTAAAAACTCGTAACACGTATGTTTATTAGTGTTGGGTTTGAATGTTTGTTTTTAAAAACACTGGTTTGTTTAGATGCAACGGCCATGTTTTAACATTCTTCGCGCCTATTAGTGTATTGCTTCGCGCATTCTGTTTAGCTGTTTAGGGTTGCCAATCTTCTGCTAATGTAGGCCTCGTTTAGTTTTCAAATTATCTGATGCAGAAGTTGAAGTAGGTTTTTTTTTTCCACTTTGTTTGGAAGTTGGTCGTCATGTAAGCGAAACTATCTTGAAATAAGTCAACCTTAAATAATATTTTAAGATTTGTTCTTATTCGGTAGATTTTAGTCTTGACAACACTTAATTCAAATTCAAAAGTGTTCTCGAATTTTTGTTTGTCTTAAATTAAAGATTGCTTGGTTTTATCTCTTTTTCGTATAACTCTATTTAACCTTTAAAAGCCAGCTGTTGCTTTACCTGCTAAGGAAAAAGTAAATTCAAGTTCATAATAAACAAGTTTTGATAATTTTTATTTGCAGTTGTGGTGCCTTGTTAATTAAAATTTAAATGAGTTAACGACTTTTTAGATTTATAGTTTGAATTGTAACGTTTTTTTACTAATCTTATTTATGTTTTGGCATGTCTGTTCGTAAATGTCGATTGATGTCAAAACTAATGATCTGATTATGATTTGTTTTTTTTTTTAACTAATAGATTGAGACGTTTCATATAATTTATAATATGTATACGACCTTAAATGTCAAAAAGAAGGTCATGTAGAAACTGCCCTTTGCAGATTTTATTGTAATTACTACGAATATATACAAAACCGCATCAGTATTAAAAAAATAGATTACAGCATTCTCTCACGCATCGTTGCGTTCTGAGAATCTTTAAAAGAGGTTCATTTTCAGCAGAAATAAAATTAACGTTCACTTTTAAGAAATACTTTCTTCAACGATGTTGCCCGTGATTTCTATCGCATTCGCATCGCCAAACTTCAACCCCTTGTTTGACTCATTGGGGATGCATCATCTGCCTAGCCTTTTCCTAACTATGTTGGGTCACCTTCCAGTCTAACCGGATGCAGCTGCCTGTCAGGCCTCCACATCCTAGTTACTGGGTAACACGAAACCTCTTGGTTGACACTTCCTGGCTTCTGACTACCCATAACGACTGTCAAAGACCATGACAAACAGAACCAATTGCTTTACGTGCTTTTAGAGGCATGGAGTTGTCTCTATATGAAATGGATGGTCACCCATCTACCCACAGACTGCGGCAAACGTAGCTTAACTATGACCTATCAATCTGTACAGCCTTCAGGACTTAGCAACGAGCCCCACCCATTGGAGATGAAAAAAAAAACTTATTTTTTGAAAACCCATTCATTTGATCGTTGTTTTCTAAATAACTCAAAATTAATTAATTACTCTTCCATACAGGTTTTGAGTAGATATAATTAGTGCGCTATATTTTGACTCGTAGGCGTGCAAATATAATTGTGTGTGTATAAATTACGTACGTCTAAAAATAATTATAACGCTTAACTTGTTTCCATTTTCAGCAGGCTGTCGTTTCAGTTTAATGTTAGCAAGCAAGTTAGCAATGTATTTTTTTATTTGTAACACTAAATCCACATTCACTTTCAAGTATAACTCTCGCCTCTTCAATAATGTTATTCAAGAAAACGTATACGTAATACAAAACACAAGTATTTGTCGGTGACTGTAGCATTCTCAACTCCTACAAGAGTTTCGTAAACCAATGACTCATTGGGACCTAAGATTTGAAAGTCTCACCTTAGAAATTAATGAATATTGTCCCACTGTAGGGTAAAGGTCTTCTCATACAGAGAAGAGACGAGCATTGATCACCACGTGCGCTGAAGGCACAAAGTACGTAAGGCTGCGGCGCGCCCGAGCAGAGATACCACTCAGAACAAAACGTCATTTTTCACACGCACACATTGACATACGTTTGTACCCATTCTCAAGCAGTTTCAAGCCAAGAAGCTTATAGATAAAAGTGGAGGCAACACTCTAAATACCTAAGTGAAGCCAACTGTGGGCAGACGCTCTCTTTCTGAATGCATACACAAGATAAAGAAAACATATATCACTGTCTCGTTCTTATGTATGCATTCAGAAAGAGAGCATTAGCCCACTGTTGGTTTCAAGTTTTTGTTCTAAGTGTTGGCTCCATTTATACCTATATCTTCATGTTTCAAGCCGACTTCAGTCTCGACTGTCCCGTGTTGTCTAAATGAATAAATGAGAGACATTGACATTTCATGACGAACGCGAAAATTTTGTTATAAAAAAAATGCAAAGAGTTCCAACCAGTGTCAATTAAATTTCATATTGTCACAAATAAAAGCTACAGAGTCAATATAGTAGCAGCCCTAGTGAGTTTGGCGAGTTGGTAATTGTTTTTGAAGATGGCGGGAGCGGTCCTTCTGTAACCTTTATATTTTGTGCTGAAGGCGTATAGGCGATTTCGAACTTAGGCTGCGTTTCCACCAGAGATGTGCGAGCATGCGTAGCCAAGGATCATCATCTGCCTAGCCTTTTCCCAACTATTTTGGGGTCGGCTCCCAGTCTAACCGGATGCTTAACACGATACCCCTTTACTCGATACCCCATTACTGGTTAACACGATACCCCTGGTAAGACTGGTTGTAGACTTTCTGGCTTCTGACTATACCCATAACGACTGCCAAAGATCTACAAATGACAGCCGGGACCAACGGCTTTACGTGCTTTCCGAGGCACGGAGGGAACTCGGTATGTAAGGGATGGTCACCTATCCAGAGACCGACCGCGGTTAGCTTAGTTTAACCTTTGACCAATCGATCTATACGGCTTTAACTTAGCCACGAGCTCCTTCGTGCGTAGCGAGGGATGTGTGTGATAATGACCAATGATACCGCTTTATTGTCATAACTTGTACTTGTCCCCACATATTATTATTTAGTCCGTTAGATTCGGTTATCATGTGGGCAGAAGTTGGGTTCGTGCAATGCAAACACACTGGGTATAGAGTACAATACACTGCGTTTATTAAAACCACAATTTAGCACTAACTCAATTTAAATAAACTCAGACTCAACTCAGACAAATTAAAACAGACATTACACTTAAACACAACGAATCGAGTACAGTTCTGGGTCGTCTTAGCTTCGATGCGATCAGACACTGGATTCTGAATGTCCTGCTCGCTGTGGGCTGAAAACATCACGACTCTGTAGAAGCGCGCCAAAAGTAGTGGTGGTAGATCACGTGTTCTCGATAATGGCGGGCTTCCGATTCGTCGTTCCATGTTCGTACTATTGACCGAATGCGACAGATAGATAAAGGCTTCTAGTGTTAGGACTACTGCATTTCGTCTTTCTTTTAGCGGGCCTAAGGCCTAGGGCGAGACGGTTTCTACCCGGACCGGCGCCGGGCCGGTGCCGGTGCCGGCTATGCTTGTTCACAAGCACGCTAGTGCCGTTGTCATTAACAAACCTCCATAGCCTCCCATACCTATCTGACAACCGGACGTAGACACGGTGTAAAGCCATGCTTAGACCCGGCAGAATGCCGTCCCGTTAACAAGGGGTCTAAGTCTCAAGAGTGTTACGCAATAACGGACTTACTGGAATAAGTATTTGATTGAATTTAAAGATTAAACTATTGAGTAAAGTGTGTGGGTTTTCTAATTCTTGAGCCTTTTAAAGAAGGTGTTTTTAAGGAGCTTAAGCGCTTTACTATTCAGTTTAAATTGACATGTCAACTATGTAGAAGTTTTTCATTCAATTGACAGTTAATGTTGCGTACTCCACCTTAGGCCGCATCATCACTTAAGATCAGGTGAGTTGCGGCCCAACGTAAGCTCTTAAGTTTTAGGGTAGCACCTCACCGTAGTGAAGATGAATGGAGCTTAGAGGGGATGTAGGAATTGACCAATCACATGCGCGGAGCGGAGACATGATGAAAAGTTAAATAAATGTCCAAAGACTGTGTGCGTGCGTGTGCGTGTGTGTGTGTGTGTGTGTGTGTGTGTGTGTGTGTGTGTGTGTGTGTGTGTGTGTGTATCCATTAGGACCGGCCCGGAATTTTTCGAACTTGGCGGTGTAACAAAGCACGGTAAGTCTTGGTCCTGCGTCTGATCTCTCTCCGGTCGTGTCGGATTGCCGTCCCATCGAACTATGAGAGTGAGGGAAAAGGGAGTGCACCTGTGTTTGCGCACACACTTGGAATGGATGGGTGCTATTCTGACCCGGATATCCCACGGGAAAGAAACATGAATCTAATGACCTACTTTAATTCGGCCTGAAAATCTTTAAAATCAGTTGTGAAGCAGGTGTCCTAAAATAGGAAGATGACAACAATAACTTCCATATTTATTGACAAAAATATCAGTACTGACATCAAGTAGCTACAAGATACAAACGTTATCACGTTATCTTATCACTTTGTGTACTAAACAAAGATATAATGTAACGTGTTACGAACTAGTTATTTACCGGTTCATTAACGTTGAGATTGTGGTTACGGGAAATTATGTTTTTTTAATAGATCGAGGTTTTTTTATGAAGAGATTTGTTTGTTAATATTCTTGTCCGAACTCTAGGTTTGATAACGAGCAATGGGGCGCAGTATAATCAGCCTTTTCTCAATTATGTTGGGGTCGGCTTCCAGTCTAACCGCATGGAGGTGAATACCAGTTTTTTACATGGAGCGTTTGCCTATCTGACATCCACTATCCAGTGACTGGGTAAAACAATACCCCTTAGTAGGTAAGATTGGTTATCAGACATTCTGCCTTCCCACCAACCACAAACCCCCCAAACAACCAACCCACGACGACCCACAACGACTATGACTCCTTCGCTGTTCTTTTCTGATTAATTTCATTGCGGGATCCAAGACAGTTGTAATGTTTCTCCGGGACTCGTCGAGCTTCAGTGTCTCGACGCTTTTCTAGTGGTCGCCACTGTTGATTCTGGCTTTCAGGAGTTTCAATGGTTTGGGAATAGTCCCAAAAAAGGCTAAGGCTCATCCTGTCACTGCAATAGGTATGTATATAGTTCCAACATTTTTGACATGACCCAATACTTAAAACATTTTTGGCAATGTATTGCAGCCAATACGAAATAAAGTGGTAACATTAGTAACTACTGATATTTTTGATAACGACTGTCAAAGATCAACGAATGGCAGCTGGGAGTCCCAGCTGCCATTCGTTGATCTTTTGGTCCTAGCCTGGGACCAACGGAGGCACAAAATATAAAGGGTACAGCAGGACCGCTCCCGCCATCTTCAAAAATAATTACCTAAACTTGCCAGGCTCACTAGGGCTGCTAATGTATAGACTCTGTAGGTTTTATTTGTGACAATATGAAATTTTATTGACACTTCTTGGATTTTTTTATAACAAAATTTTCCTGTTCGTCATGAAATGTCAATTACATCATTTATTCATTTTGACAACACGTGACAGTCGAGACTGAAGTCTGCTTGAGAATGCCTATAAACGTAATGTCAATGTGTGCGTGCGATGAAATGGCGGTTTGTTCTGAGTGGTCTCTCTGCTCGGACGCGACGCAGCCTTACGTACTTTGTGACGGAGGCGTGAAATGTATCAGTATGAAATGAATGATCATCTACGGACTGACCGCGTCAAGCGTAGCTTAATCAGAACCAATCCATCGGCTTTAACCTAGCCACGAGCCCCTCCACGACTTTAATACACAACTTAAATAATACACAGTACATTCCACACACAGTTTCTACTTACATGTATGGTAAAGTAACATACATCAGGTATGGAATGTGATAACCTTACCTAATACAAACTCTTCTTATGTACATGATTACCTGGTTTATGTAATGTTTGCCTGACCCTCACCTAGAAACGGTGGCTTCCCTTCAATGTACCAATGATTGTATTTACATTGGAGAATAGCATACTCATTCATTAGACAATGATGCCAGCTTTGTTGTACACTAAAACTTATTTTAAGCTATTTATATCTCTTTCTCTCCAATAAAACAAGAAAGAGATGGATATTAATAAGAGTCGTCAATTTAAGTTGATCTAAAATGTTCACGGGGAGTTTAAGAAAAAACTAATTTGACATCTCTAACTTAGTTCTTATCTGTCGCTGTCCTTTTCTTCAGCTGCCTTGCAGTAAGAGATGCCAATTGTCTAGTTTTAGTTTAGTTTGTAAAATCGGCGCCAATGTTTTGTTGTCTTGATTTTTATAGCATTTAGTTGAAAAATTTTATGTAGTATAAAAAATTTAAGTACTCTTAATTTTGATGTTGAATCTACTTCCCATTTTACTCACGAAACATTATATTTTTCAATACAGTACTCTGTTATGAATTGACTAGTTTAGTATGTTTTTGTGAAAATTTAATGTAATTTTTTCTTTAATATCTGTCAATTATCTGTCGTTTGTTACTCAGTGCTTGCTTGCTGGTGTTAGGTACTCTCCCCAGTATTGTCACCGAGTTCACCTCTGTTTGCACACAAACTTATGCACTATAATGGTGTGCCTGGGTGTGCGTACTAGTCTCCAATTCTCCATTGTATCTAACCGAAATTTTGTCACAATTATTATCATCCATATCAATACTCAGTAATATGTAAAGCTGTAGAATTTAATTTAGTTTGCGCTAAGCTCCTGAACTATTGCTCCGTTTTTGAAAATTCTCTAATAGAACGCTACACTTCCACAAGTGATACTTAATTTCTTTAAAATAATACTAGCGACACGCCCCGGCTTCGCACGGGTGCAATGTAGATCAAACAATACGTATAAACCTACCTCTTGAATCACTCGTATCTATTGATAAAATCCGCATTCAAATCCGTTGCGAAGTTTAAAAGATTTAAGCGTACAGACAGCGGGAGCAGCTTTGTTTTAGACTATGTAAAGATATATACATATCATCATCCCTACATATTAATTAAAGTCCCTTGCAGCGCGCGCTGAGTTTGTGTTCGTTAGGGTCATAGATTAACCACGGAAATCACTAATCTGAAAGATTACGGATTCTCATATGGTTTTTAGCAATCGAAAGAGGTTTTCACCAAAGAAAGAAAGAATAAAAAGGAAGAAAAAAGAAAAAAAAAAAGAAAGAAAAGAAAGAAAGAAGAAACAAAGAAGAAAAGAAAAGAAGAAGAAATAAAGAAAAGAAGAAGAAACAACCGTTAGGAAAAGAAGAAAAAAGAAAAAGGAAAAAAGAAAAAAGAAGGAAAGAAAGAAAGAAAGAGGAAAGAAGAGAGGGGGAGGGGGAAGAAGAATTGTCCAGGAAGGCTATAGACTAGAATTTATTAGGCGAAACCGAGCCGGGTCGCTAGTAAATGCAGCAACTATGATTGATGCAGTTATACCATCTTGAGTTGTATATCGGCCTCAAAACTGATTGTATTGACCCCGAGACATTGGAACGAATCGGTTAATTAGTAACAATCAAGTGCCAATTAATGTACCCTAACGCTTATAAAATGGCGCACGTTCCCCTGAACCTGCGATTCTAGTCTTAGAAATTGTCCTAACGGTGACGACAATTATTAATCATGGACAAACGTTTAAAATTCTTGCGATTTAATTTATATTCTATTTCTTCTTTTGGGTAGGCACCTGGTTTTGGTCTGGTTCCTGGCTGGGCAGTGTTACTGGGTTTTCCCATCAGGAATTGCTCAGTAACAACCCGGAGTTCGGAACTTGGTGATGTAATACCCTGCCTCGGAAAGTACGTAAAGCCGTTGGTCCCGGCAGCCATTGGTAGATATTTTACAGTCGTTACTGGTAGTCAGAAGTATGTAAATGAGTGTGTATAATCCTCCCTTCTCGCTGCTGATAATCTATTTGTTCACTGATTAGTATTTAATTAGCACTGGCTCACCCACTACCCAGTTCGTGTCCCGGCTAGCTTCACGTCAACTTCCCGCCATTCTACTCCGTGACAGTTGACAGATGTGACAGCGACCGTACCACCATGTGTGACCGTACCACTGTGTACATGAGACAATGCCTATATCTATTTCCATAGATACACTACAGAATGGATACATAAAATACTTCATGGGATTTAAAATAATTTAAACTTGATAACAAGGAAGATTAATAAAGCCCTCTTCCTCTCTCTACTTAAAATTTAGCTTTACAGGGTCCATATTTATTTCTCGAATTTTTTTTATTTACCACCTGTAAATATGGATTATGGATTGCAATAAACGATTAGAGATTTGATTTGACAGTATGACAACTAGTCTTATCAAGGAATATCGTCTTACCCAGTAAAGGGTTGTGGAGGTATCCAGCTGTATTCAGCTAGACTGGAAGGCGACCTCAATATAGGTAGGAAAAGATGTGTAGACACGATCTATTTGAAATAAAAAAATTTCGTTTAGAGATAAAATTATTAAATTACTAGCAATGATGAAAACCGGGCTAATAGCACAAGATATAGGCGATGTATCAAAACTCGTAGAAGTATTCTTACTAAATTCCTCTCACAACGTTGAAGATCTTGTGTTTACTCTTAAAATAACTATCCAAAATTTAAATTCGTTCTAAATACCTTCGTTGTGAGAAATACTACGGAATTCCTTTCTGTGATGTATTAGCAAACATTTGTTTGTCTATGTTAAGACGCCTTTTTCGTTTTAGTAGTTTCTATTCCATTTCTTTTTCTCTCTGTATTAATTATGATCAAGAATATTTTCTTTAAAATGTTTTGCTACATTATTTAATATACGCACGTATTTCATGTTTTGCCAATTTGCCATATTTATACTTAAATACCATTCATCGGTAGATTTTTACGACTCGTGTGGGTCGCTGCCATTAAAGGAGGTTTTAGTATATTTCCTTTTATTTCAAATTCCAGTGGAAATAACAAATGGTAATGTGTTGTAATTACAGAAACTATGGAAGCGTAGACACATTTTACACCTACATGAATAACTTGAACGTAGATAATTACCATATAGAGAGGCTTCGCCATTTATCAAACATAACATCAGTTCTAATTCTATTGAAACATTCCTTGTTTAAACTGAATCAGTCATAATTAAGAGCAGCCATTTATTAAAAAAAAAAGAACACTGATCTTTCATTGTCCCATTGCATTAAAAAGGCCTCCTCTCATACAAAGAAGTCATAAGCGATGATCACCATGCTTGCTCTAGGAGGATTGGCAATTGTAGTCTTCAATCAATTATTGGCCTAGGTTTCAACCGGCCTTGATCCCAATTTATTTGCGATTATTCTCTCTGTTTCTTACATAAAATCTCCATCAGTTTTCATATTAGTACTTGCTTGCTACTTTATCATTACATCTTTCACTCAGTATATCTATGTTTCCGCTGCTTCCGTCTTTTCCTTTTCTCATTGCTACTTGCCAAGTTTCTTGTCACATGTTCCTCATGTATCCTATCAAGTAGTCTGTATTGGTCTTTACCCCTTCTCGGATATCGTGTTACCCAATAACTGGGTTGTGAAGATCAGACAGGCAGTCGCTCCAAGTAAAACACTGGTATTCAGCCGGATATGGTTGGACTGAAAGCCGACATTAATATAGTTGAGAAAAGTAGTTAGATGATGATGATCTTCATCCCCTCTCACTTTTTCTTACAATTCAGCCGGTCTATTGTGTAAGCGGTCATCCTACCCTGATTCTATGGATTGTCAACTCGCCATGATGGCGGTTTTTCAAAATAGCAGTGCTGCTCTCCTTTAATTTTTTGACTGCCATGTCGAAAATGCAAACGCGTGCCTCGGCGCCAAACTACGAAATCTGTCATATAATCGTGACAGTGGCAGTTAAAAGATAAATGCTGACTAATCCGTTCGGTAGTATTTATATTCGTCAACATTCCGTACCCTCTACATAATGCAGCTATCTCTCTGCATAATACAATGTTACATAGTTCAGGAGCTCAAACAAAGTATGCTTGATCTGATAAACTTTAGACTTATTACTCAAGCCGCGGAGCTTGACATCTGCTTCGGAAGATACAATTTATTGCGCTTATATTTGCTACAATGTTGGAACTTGAATGAAAGTTGTTTAGTTAGAGGTTTATAAATTGTTAAATATAAGTGTACTGACATTTTATTATGTATTTTTATCTGTTGAAACGGAAAGAATAGCGAGACGAACCAAATTGTGCGCATTAACTTCTGAATAGTTACTTTACTTTGTAATAGTTGCGAAAAGGTGTTCTAGTGTTCTGACTTCTGGCGGCTTCCGTATACTTAACAACCTCACTGCGATCCCCAAGACGCCTGCCAAGCGTGGGGATTATGGCAAACGTCCCCTCCCTGTGGGGGAGGTTCTTGCCAACAGCGGACGTCTTTCAGCTGATGATGGTGATTTAAAATTCTAAGTTATAGATTATATGATACTTGACGACACGGTTGGCGCAGTGGCTGAGCGATCGACTGCTGCGCAGCGTGTTGCGGGTTCGTTTCCCGCCCAGGGTAAACATTTGTGTGATGAGCACTTGTGTTTGCCTTGTGTCTGGGTGTTGTTTATCTATAAATGTATGTATTTACAAAAAAAAAAATGTATTTGTGTATGTATATCAGCTGTCTGACACCCATAGTACAGGGTCTCCCTAGTTTGGGGTCAGATGACCGTGTGTGAAAATGTCCCCACATATTATTATTATTATTATTATATTTTCTTGGGTTTGTTTAGTAGACTTTTACATATGTTCATCAAACCGCTATAAAAATATCACAAACAACAGATAGTGCACATTAATTAATGATCTCAAATTGTTTATTTTCATCCCAAGATTTAATCTTATACCCAACAAATAACAATATTATTGAGCTACGACTGTCGAGATTAGCAAGTAGGTCAATGCAGTACACAATTTACATTTCTCAAGGCAATAGAGAGTTTTTGACGTAAGTAATTGTCCGCCCACTGATAAACCTGGTCTTTTGTATAAGGACTACCCACTGGTACCTGTCGACTTGCGCAAGTTGATGTCCTAGTTTTCATGTTACCCTGGTACTTATTTAGATAATCTGGTTGCTGATAAGCGCTTGATGATGATGACTAAAAACTATGTATGAACTAATTTGCGTAACTTGATTTTATATTCATACTAGCTCTTGTCTCTGGATCATGTCACATATTCCTGATTTTTAGGGTTCCGTACCCAAAGGGTAAAAACGGGACCCTATTACTAAGACTCCACTGTCCGTCTGTCTGTCTGGCTGGCTGTCTGTCACCAGGCTGTATCTCATGAACCGTGATAGCTCGACAGTTGAAATTTTCACAAATGATGTAATTCTGTTGCCGCTATAACAACAAATACTAAAAACAGAAAATAAATTCCTCCCATATAACAAACGTGATTTTTTGCCGTTTTTTGCTCGATGTCTAATCAAAGTCAAAGTCAAAGCATTTATTTCAATTAAACCATTTACAGGCACTTTTGAATTGTCAAGGAGTCGGTCAGTTAGTCAGAAAGTTGAAGCTAGTTGCTCGTTCCAAAACGTAGGTAGGTCTCTATGGAGAAGAACGAGCAAGAAACTCCACGGACACTTTTTTAAAATCAGGTTTTAACAAAATACTGCTTACATTATTCTTGTTGCTTCTATATGTGAAAACAATGAAGGTAATCTAGAAATACAAAATATAAAAAATAATCAAGATAAAAACCATGGCAGTTAAGAGTTGACCAATCTCTACTGACAGCGCCCGTGTCAATGTTGTATAGATAATGGTATGGAACCCTTCTTGCGCGAGTCCGACTCGCACTTGGCCAGTTTTTTATAATAAAATAGTACTCAGAGATACTGTTAGCAATTAATTTTCTGAATCGAACCAGCATAGATTTACGAAAATTCTTAGAAAAATAAAATAAAAGAAAGTATTAAAAACTTTTATCTTTCCAAAACATAACGCATGGCGTGGTATGTTTATCAACATATCAGGTAAAATGATGACCGTTGATGCAATTACTGATTGTTACACTGAACTCACGTGCAGTACAGCAGGTGCCTTAATGTCTGTCCATGTGTGTACATGGCTATTTTACAATGCCCTCTCTCTTTGACTGCTTCATTGGTTTCGTAGACGCAAGATCTACGGTCGGGTAAAGTGGTATTACGTTTATTCATTTCTCAGTAGTAGCCCAGGGTTTAGAAGTTGGTGGTCCTGCACCTGATCTCTTCCCGGTAGTGTCGGATTACCGTCTCTTCGGAGTCTGAGTGGGGAAAGTGGGATTGCAGCTGAGTTTGCATACACTTGTGCACTATATAGTATCTCTCTCATATTTGTCTAGTCTTTATTGAGATTAGCCGGGAGAATATTACTGAATTCTCAACAAAATCTCACAATACGTCTTGTAATTAAGCGTCCTTATCACCTCGTTATCCTTAAAGACATAGGTAGGCATAGTTAAGTATCTTCTAGAGCCAGCTTTTGCATTGCTTCGCCTCCTAAAGCTAGGTTATTTTTGTCACGATCATAAAAAGCCTCCCGTACAATAATTGTTTCCCAAAATTCCTCCATCTAAATTCGTGCTATTTCTTCTTAATCGTTATCATCTTTTTCTATTAAGTCGACCGAATCTATTTCAAAATTTAGCTTGCCTATTCGGTAAACCATATCCGCACTAATTTCGTTACAGGATCCAAGACAGTTGTAATGTTTCTATGGAACTCGTCGAGCTTCATTGTTTCGACGCTTTTCTAGTGGTCGCCACTGTTGATTCTGGCCTTCAGACGTTGAAGTGGTATGAGAACAATGTGGCGGGCATGTCCCATAAAAAAAAATCCGCACTCAAATAACTCTCAATCTAATTTCTCCTTTAGGTACTAGTAACACCAAGACACGCACTATGACAGCATCACTCGCAAACTCTTCGCCTATCTTCTCACTTGGTGTTTTTACAGAATAACACTAGTGTTATTTTCAGTTCAGTTTTGTGTAATATTCTATGACGTCAGTTATCCAATATACCGTGTGAACGTCCGCAACTAATGCGAAGTCGTGAAGCGTGTTCAATTCAATCAACACGAATGGTGCGAGAGCGATGCACTTGCGTACTTGTGCAATCCTGGACAATGGTGTATATGCTCATGAATGAACGTTGACTTTTATTGGCTGTAAATCAGCAAACGTTGAAAGTAATTGAATGTTTTCTGGCAAAGAATTTACACCCTAACAATAGGGTGTACATTCTTTGCGGTCTCAGTTTTATTAAGCCTGGCAATTAGATTCGCTATCGCCTCAGTCCATCCCTTTTCGAGTAGCTCTTTTATCTACAATGTGTGCTGTTGGTTCGTTCATCGGAAAGTCAGTTAATTGACCATTGGGGACCTTAATCCTTGTCGAAAATACAATGGCTTTCAAATACAGTTTCTTGATCACATATACTGACGACAGTGGTTCCGTAATTCATAGACAACGCTCTCACTAAGGGTAAATTCATTTCTCCAAATTTTGGGAATTGTGAATCGCGTTTTTAAGATTTCGCTTTGTGCCACAAATGGGAGTTTTGTATGAACAATTTAAAATCGCGACTCTCAAAGTTCTGTTTGTTTGGCCTCAAAGATAATGTTTCTTATAGGGTATAAATATGCGCTACATAAGTACGACGCCTCTTCGAAAGGAATAAGATAACATTAGTAAAACTACTGTGAAGAAGGTGAAAAAAAAGGTCGATTGCGAATGTGTGTCTGCGTTATCAATATCTAACACAGCTAAACTTTAAATTCCTACGATGTATAAATATTGGAAAGAACCATTTCGGGTCAGACTGACAAAAAGTGACCTTGGAAAGGTTATGTTTCTTCCTTTTGGGTTATGGAATTATAAAAAAGAGAAAAAAAGAGATCAGTCTTAATGAAGTTGCGGAATCAAACCAGTCAATGACAAATACGACAAATACCTAACATATACAAGAGCAGACAAGCAGCAAAAGCATCTGTTAGATAACATTTAGTACTCTTAATCTTTTTGCCAATTGTCAAAGTCATTTAATTATTGTTAAGTACAATCATTTTTATGTACGAGTATGAGACCGAGAGAACTTTTCTATTTGTAAGTTTTGGGAGAGAACTTTTCTATTACAAATAGAAAAGTTTTCTAAGTTTCGTTGATTAATAAAAAAAAAAAAAAAAAAAAGATGCAACTATAATAAGTGTGAGTGCATCAGTAGCTTATCTAATGGATAGTGTAGGAGTGGACGAGGGAAATGGGTCATTACTCATTGCAGGCAATGAGCCAGCAACAGTCTTGTGTCTTATTGTAATTTGAACCCCAATACATTGGTATACAAGGTTAAAAGTATCATCTTTATAGACTTAAGCGCCAGTATTCATATCTTCTATTTTACAGGAACCTGATATAGTTAACACCTTTTGATGAGTAGTAGGTAATTGTTCTATAACTTCTCTGTTATTTTTGATATGTCTTTATTGTCTTTGATGATCATTCACTCAAACAAATGTTAAAACTAATTCATTGTTTTGTATAGAGTCCTACCTACGTTTTATAGCGAGCAATTAGCTTCATCTTTCTGACCAACTGACCGGCTCCTTGACAATTCGATAGTGACAGTAAATGGTTTAATTGCAAAGAAATGCTTAGAATGTAAGAATAGAGAAGAGAAAACAAATTACTATAATTTGTTGTCTCTTTCAAATTTCAATGGAATTTAAAGTTGACTGCCGCCTTTAATCTCGGTCTTTAGTTTGTGACAGTGAATATCGATCGATGTACATTGTACGTCATGTTCAGTTTATCTGGGATTATCCACTTGACTTGACCGTCTGTCATGGCCGAGGCGGATGTAGTGATGTGGTCCTAATATTTCATTGAATTGGAAAGTTTGTTTTCATGACATCATTTAAAATATTCTCAAGAACTGGTACAAGAGCCATCTTCGGACTGTTTAGCATCACCCATCATAACATAATCTCGCTCCCATTTGATAATCCCGTCAATTATGTTCGCGAAACTGCTAACAGAAGCGGGCACTCGATACCGACACATGAGCTCTTGAATCTAAGTGTGAGAACTCTTATAAAACCTGTTCCCCTGGTCAATCTTTGTACAGATAAGGTATAATATTCCTGGTTATATTAAATTAAAAGACTTGGAATGTCAAAAAGCATTTTTATGACTAGTAGTAGTAGTAGTAGTATGACGGGCCGGTGTCTGCAACTATTATAAAGAGGTAAAATTAGTTTGTATGGGTAGGTAATCTCCGGAACTATGCATTCGATTTCAAAAATTCATTCACCAATAATAAGCTACGTTATCTCTTGAGTGATATAGGCTATATTTTACTATCAAAAAAATTGGGATCCGTTAGTAAATTAACGCGTTCAAAGTCACAGGAAAATATAGTTTAAAGAAATCAATTTACAGGCACCATTGAATTATCAGGGAATCGGTTAGTCAGCCAGTTGTAAACGTCCCTTTGTGCCTATTGGCCTAGTTCTGTTCTGTCTCCTGCTTGATTTGGAGGGAAGTGGAAAATATGTTTTTCTTACTCCTCCGCTGTTCTTTTCTGATTAATTTCGTTGCGGGATCCAAGACAGTTGAATCGTTTCTCTGGGACTCGTCGAGCTTCATTTCTCTGGCGCTTTTCTGGTGGTCACCACTGTTGATTCTGGCTTACAGGAGTTACAGTGGTTAGGGAATAGAGTGGCGGGCTTGTCCCATAAAAAAAAAATCGGTTAGTCAGAAAGTTGAAGCCAGTGGGCCTGTTCGAAACAGTAGGTTCCTTCAGAGAAAAGCAAAAAAAAACCCATGGATATCAATTGCATATTAACATTAACAAACTTTGATCTATTTATTAGTATGAGGTTGATGATACTACGTACCTAATTATCATATTACAGTATAACAACTCTTAAACAATGAAAAGAGTCTAGCATAAACTAGTGTGTTTTCTAGACATATTTCCGTTTATTTTACCACCACACCAAACTTAGTTTATTTTGGACATGTCTCCGAAAACAACGAAAAGCGGGTTTTGAAGAGACTAACAAAATCACACCGTAGTCACTTGACACTTCAATAAAAACATAAAAGTTACTTGACAAGGGTGTGAACTACGTACATCATTAGTTGTGTGTTGAATTGGAAGTAACATACGGACAGTAATTGATTTGCCTCCATGTCAACCAATAAGCATGGTTAGCGCCAGAGTACAAGGTATTGATGGTTATCTACACAACAAGAATCGACCAGACCCTTGACGATTTGAGTTACACACGAATAGATATTGTTGACCCATTCCCATTCCACAGCGGCGTCGTAGTTCTACAATATTCGTAACAAGCGAGTACAGTACGGTCAATGTATCTTGGCGAGTCTGAAGTTAGCCAATTAGCTGCGCAGTAGACAGTTTCGTTCCTAAAAGTTCCATTGCGCAGCTAAACAGCTAACTTCAGACTCGCCAAGATACGATGACCGTACTGTACTCGCTTGTTACGAATATTGTAGACCTATGATGCCGCTGTGGAATGGGAATGGGTCAATATCTTTTCGTGTGTTACTCAAATCGCCAAGCGACTGGTCGATTCTTCATGTGATCGGAGTGTTGGCCTATTCTTGGGCCAAAGAACCAGCATTACCATACATTCTTGAAAAGCTTTTTAGGCACTTGTTCTATTGACAGTGATATGGACGAGATTTCGGAGACATTAAGAACTGAAATTAAAAAGGGATGGGGAGCCACTCCTTTTTGTAAATTGAACATAACAATATTGTTATTATTAATTAACACGAGGAGCTAAAAACCCCTACGGATCGATCGGTCAAGGGTAAGCTACGCTTGCCTTGGTCGGTCTGTGGATGGGTTACCATCCATTTCGTGCTTAGAAAGCATTTAATGCCGTTGGTCCCGGCTGTCATGCGTAGATCTTTGGCAGTCGTTATGGGTAGTCAGAAGCCAGAAAGTCTCCCAACCAGTCTTACCAAGGGGTATCGTGTTACCCAGTAATTGGGTTGTGGAGGCCCGACCGGCAGTTGATCCATGTAAAACACTGGTATTCAGCTGCATCTGGTTAGACTGAGAGCTGACCCCAACATACTTGGGAAAAGGCTAGGCAAATGATGTATATGTTATTAAAGATTTAATCAAATAAATACTTGTTGAGTATAAAAAAATATTGAACCATGTCCTATTCAGTCTTGTTGTTTCGTATCAAAAATGTTGTATTACCTGCTGAATATCATAGTTCGAATTTATAGATTTTATATTTTGTGTTTTTGTGTGTGTTATTTCGGTTCTTCTACTTCTCAATGATCAACCTTTTTCCAATGGTCACGTCAGATATCGTTTTTGACCGTATTTGCTGCATATCTAAGCATTCACGTGTCATCATTGTCATCCAAATCAATCGTAATCATTTCATTAGACTTAATAATACTGCACACTATTATGTACGCTCCTTCAAAACATAAAGATGAATATCTGCAATCAATCTTTCTAATCTACATTCAACATAGTCATAGCTCTATTCCGCAACCATACTTGGTCAGCCTGACAGCCTGGTACGCTAAACATTTTAATGAACCATTGCCACGCTTAATTAAGATATCGCGAAGCTCTTCCGTCTCATTCGCTCCTGGTATGTTTAGATAATTTCCTGTTTTATATCTAGGTTTTAATGCTGTTCTAGATTGCGTTGCGACTCGGTTTGGTATTATCTATTGGTTATTAAATGTTATTGAACTACATCTGTAGTTAAATAGTTTTTTTTTCCGTACCACGAAATCATTCGAGCTTTGGTTTCTGTCTCAAATAAGGCTCCTCACTATTTCTTTTGATTCCGAATCTCTCTCGTGTTTTTAGTGTTCTGTAAAAAAAAAACCAGAACTCTTATAGGATCACTCGTGCGTCTGTTTGTCCGTCCGTCTGTCACAGCCAATTTGCTCCGAATCTACTGGACCAAATCAGGTGAAATTTGGTAGGATGGTGTAATCCTATGACCCAAACACAGGCGTGCAAAGTAAATTTTTTTTTTTTAAATTAAGGGTAATTTTCGGGGGACAAATTATTAAATTAAATTAAAAAGTTTTGCAAACCTTACTGTGTCATATATGAAATGAAAGGACTAGTTATGAGGGTCTCAAATATTTTTTTGTTATTATTGTAAAATAAATGGTTTTGATTTCATTCATAAATAAAAGAAAACGAAAAATTACCATTCGCCCCCTGATCTCTGAAACTACTGAGCCTAACATTTTGAAAAAAATACAAGATACAGGTTCATTACCTAATATAATAAAGCCTATAAGAATTCTATCAATTGAAAATAAAGTGGTAAACTCAATATAATACTTCCCTTACGGAAAATAGTAGTAGATTCAAAATTCACATTGAGTAAGAGTACCTACCTGTTGCAAAACATACCAATTGAATAAAAACATTTGACTTTGGCATTGTACGGAACCCTCTCCTCACGGGTTCGCAATTGGCCGGTTTTTTTAGTTCAAGGTTATATCGATTTATTTCATGCAGAGGTTAGTGTCCTAATTTTGGCCTTTTCCTAAAAATATATGAAACATTTTTCCCTATCGAAAGATTGAATCTAATAATAACATTTTTGTAACAATAGCATGAATATAGAACCTCTCACAAGAATCGCGTATCCAATATCCAATGACTGTAAAAAAGTGTAGGTAGACAGTTCCTATACATCGGGACTTCCGATCTAGAAATAATTTGGCAACTAGCCTTGCGCGCCAACATAGTTCACGTATTAATAGACAAAATAGTAATGTTATCTATCCAGCCCAAGTTCGTTGACCTGACAGCTGTTTAATTCGGTCGTGTTATATTGATAGAATAATAAATTGTGCAATTTTTCAACGGTGATGACGTTACTAAGAATGTTTCTTTTTAGAAATTAAACATCAACTATCAGACAAAAAGATGCAGACGGGTTGTAAACTGACGATTATGTATGCGTTTTTTACCAGCTTTTTATTAGCTTCACCTGTATGTTTGTATGTTTGTTTGTAACCGACTTCTTTGGGCGCGATTTTGACCCACTTTAAACGGCCAGATTTCGTTCAAACTTTGTAGATTTATCGAGGACCAATGACAATACACTAATTTGATAAAGTTATTTTAGTTGCCGAAAAAACAGCTATTATATACTAGAAAGGTACTGCACAAGCGCCCCTGGTAGAATAAATGTACATAATATTTATAGATATAGATATAACGAAACTAAAAAGTAAAAAATAAATAATAGTTTAAAAAAACTAAAAACACGCTTTTTATAGAAAACCAAACTAAAAAATAGAAAATAAATTGTAATAAATTATTTTATTTTAAAAAGAGCGTGGGGTGCTTTTTAAGATATTATCAAAATGATAATCACTCTACTCATATCTGTCAATAAAATATTTATAACTATTGACACCATGCACCCCACGCTTTTTTAAAAATAAAATAATTTATTAAAATTTATTTTCTATTTTTTAGTTTGGTTTTCTATAAAAAGCGTGTTTTTTGTTTTTTAAACTATTTTTTTTTTGTGAACTAGCGACCCGCCCCGGGCGTAACAACTGAACGTCAATTTTTTTATTGCATATAAAAATACCATACATTTTCTGACTTTTCCGAAAAAAATCTTTCATACTAATTTGTCATGACAATTACGAACGCACGGGCATCCTGCACTACGCTTGCCCAAACGCTGTGGCCACTCAAAAGCGTGTCTGCTCCATCTACCGTCTGTCCGTCTGCAGACATGGCCGGTCCACTTCAGCGTGGTAATACTATGCGCAATATCGGTGACTTCAATTCTCTGGCGAATGACAAAAAAAAAACAAATTAAACGATAAAATATGCCGGTTTCATGAACTTATTTCTGTTGTTGTTAGTAGAAATTTTTGGTCTTTGCAATAAACCGGTGGCCGTAAATCACCACACAAGTTCAATGCGGGCTGTCACTATTGTCAAACTTTATCTTTTATCTAATATTTTTGTCTTCTTCTTTCAGATGAACGTGACGCAATTCAGAAGAAGACTTTCACTAAATGGGTCAACAAACATCTCAAAAAGGTAAACAAAGCGTTTCTTTTGTTTTCTTGTATTTTTTTATTACTACCAACTGTCACAATTTGCTTATTGATTACCAAAATTAATTAACTATTTAAACTTAATTGATTGTAGTAAATTAGGCTTGACAAATTATTTTATATTTAACGGTTTAATTTAGCTTGAAATTAAATTGGTAAACGATGTCTGAGTTAGGAAATCAATTTATTGACAGTTTTACAAATTAATTAACTGTCAACTCAGATCTTGCAAAAGAAAAGAGTTCATTGATTAATTGATAATGAACTAAAGTTCTACTGGAATAGAATTTAAAATTGTGTGATTTGATGCCACATAATAAATGCCGTCTTGCATGCAATTTTTAACTCTATTGGTGATGTGTTTTAGTTCCTTGTTGATTAACTAGCTGATGCCCGCGACTTCGTCCGCGTGATTACCGGTTATTAGTGGGTTTGTTTAGGCGGAACTCTATTTTTTTTTTTTCTAAAATAAAAGCGGGCAATGTTATTCCTTATAAAATCAGCTATCTGCCAGTGAAACTCCCGTGAACATCGGTTTAGCCGTTTCAGAGATTATTATATTTTACTAGCTGACCCGGCAAAAGTCAATTTGCCATTTAAATTAAAAAAAAATAGCCTACGACCTATTCTCAGACCTACCAAATATACAATAAAAAAAATACTTAAAAATCACATAAGCCGTTTCAGAAGACTTCGATAACAAACACTGTGACAGGAGATTTTTATATATTCGATTTATTTATATAGATGTATAGTTAGAGCATAAATAAAATCTGCTCGAGAAAGACTGCTTTGTTTGTGCTGAAAGCAGAGCTTTGGTTTACACATGTGTATTTTTTCTGAATGTGTGTGTGTATTATTTCAGTCTAGACATTCATTCTATAAAAAAATCTGCGCATGCGTGTGAAAAACGTATCTTTTTACGCACAACCGTCACGTGTGCCAATCTTTTGTAACACGCTTTATATAGCACTTACACACGCAACATAAATGATCGATTTGGCTCCACCACATAGACAGACAACAGTAGTGCAATCCTACGTACTTCTAACTGAACTAATATTATTAAGAGATAATAATAATACGTGGGGTCATTTCACACTCGGCCATCTGACCCCAAACTAGGCAGAGTACAAGGGTCTGCCTAGTTTGGGGTCAGATGGTTGTCCTAGATGGGTGTCAGACAGCTGATATACATACACAAGTACAGATTCAGTTTGATTCTTTATTTGGGTAGCACGATACCCCTTAAATCCAGAAGTGGGGCAGCAGCGACTTCCCCACTACCTCACTGCAATCACCGAGATGACAGCCAAGCGTGGTGATTATGGCAAACCTTCCCCCTCCCCTTTGTCCAACAATGGACGTCTTCCGGCTGATGATGATGATGACGATGATGCTACCCCTTGGTAAGACTGGTAGTCAGACTTCCTGACTTCTGACTACGACTGTCAAAGATGACGAACGAATGACACCCGGGACCAACGGCTTTACGTGCTTTTCAAGACAAGGAAGGGTTTCGGTATAAAATGGATGGTCATCCATCTACTGAACGATCTCGGCAAGCGTAGTTTAACCATGACGACAGATCCCTACTGCTTTTGCTTCTTTTTTAAATATTCTAATAGGCTTGCGTTTGGCCGCAACTTACCTGATCTAAGTGATGATGCAGCCAAAGGTGGAGCACGCTTGCCTAAGATGAACCGGTTCACGTGGCTTGAAGATACTCAGATTTTACTTATCGGGGGTTCCCTGATAAGTATAATCTGGTCCGCTCTGTTGAGCGGGAAGTGAATTCCACAGTCTGGCAGTTCGCACAATAAATGTGGAAGCAAAGCGCTTGGTTCGAAATCGTGGAACTTCAAACCATATAGCGGTAATGCTTCACCGTATCTCTGCTCAGTCTGATCGTCTTAAAATGGAATGGGGATGGGCGAATTAAGTTGTGCAAGTCCAAAGCACACTCTCACTCACTCACAGCGAAATGTACTCGATAAAATACTTTTTACAAAAAAGACAACCGCCTTCAAAAAACTAGAAAGTGAAAAATAACTTTAGCACAGAACACACTTTGACTTTAGTTTCGGAAGTCGGTGGCAATACAAAACAACAAACAGAACAAAGCCACTGAATTTCGAAACTAAAGTCAACGTGTGAAGCACAGCCCCTCAAGCATACCCTATCCATCAAAAAAATCAAAATCGGTTTACGTTTGCCGGAGAAATCGCGTAACAAATCGCGCACATACTTAATGCAAATTTAAGACTTGATACGGTTTTCTCATGGATGCCATTGTCAGAACTGGACCAAATTAATATTATATACAGCCGAATTGATAATCTCCTCCTTTTTTGAAAAGTCGGTTAAAAAGACTGACAAGGCTGGCAAGTGGCAACGTGGCGGCGATGTTCAAGGCTATTTAGTTACGACCCCTCAGTATTATCTTGGTATTATCTTACTGTAATCCTTTTTAATACTGCCTAGCGCCATATTCACTTAGTAAGTCAATCGTGTGCTATAAATTGTCACTTTGGCGGAGGACAGGCGTCAATATTCATTCAACGGGTCGTGATCTGCGTATAAACGCTGGCCACTGTATAAGGGCTTGCAGCACTGCACGCCAAGTTTGTTATGCTAGGCAGCATTATACACCTTAAACTAATGTTAGTTCAGTTGAAATTTCAATGGCAATCGCTGTAGCTGCATAATCAAATGTCATTTCAGTACGTGTTTGAAAATCCAACTATAATGTCTTGACGTTAGGGTAAATTATGTTTTGTCACATAAAATTCCCTTGCCGTCCCGTGTCGCCGGTCGGCGCTGGCCCTAATGATCCTGTACTTGTCCACGCACTTGACTTAGATCTGTTGACGTGCAGTGATGCTATAGGGCCTTCGCCCACGTCAGAATTTTGAAGTGACTACGTTTTTGATTATGCTAAGGATATTGGAGAATGTGGTTGTGTAACTCGGCAAACACGTAAAGTCGTTGGTCCCAGCTGTCATTCGTCGATCTTTGACAGTCGTTATGGGTAGTCAGAAGCCGGAAAATCTGACAATCAGTCTTACTGAGGGCTATCATGCTACCCATATAGACACTTGAAAATTTCACAGGGTGTGTATTAATTACTATAGCTGCTATAACAAGAAATAATATACAAATATTTTTTTGGAACGAAGTTCCTTACCGCGCGTTGTGAAAGGGGGCTAGACGGAAAAAAATCTTACGAAAAGTTGTCACGACACTTTTGTATATTTGATTTAAGAGCCATCTATTAACGTTATTGGCGCAACTGTGCTCTTCGAGATCGAATTACGAACGGCCAATAGATGGCGCAGAAATAATTTATTGGTCTTTCTATCTAAATAACTACGCATTGTACTAACATGTTAGAAAATGTTAATCTTTAAAATTACTTACTTACAATGTAAGCAGCCATAATAACTTTTCATTCCTCGCTTTTTTTTTGCCCTGGCTTAAAGCCACTTAAATTCACTTTAACGCATCACATTAATTAGTGAAGGAATTGTAATAAAATTTTATTACAATTCCTTCACTAATTAATCGAAAGGAACTTCGTTCCATCCGGGTGTCCCTTGACACCTCTCAAGTTTTTTTAAAAAATAGGGAGGGAAGAAACGTGTTTTTATGAATGTAGTTTCAAATATTGTACGGTTGTACTCTGAATAATGCGTCATCATCATCATAATGTCATCCTTTAGACGCCAACTGCTGGGTCATAGGTCTCCCTCAGCTCGGTTCAGCCGTAATCGCCATGCTTGGCCGATGCATGTTGGCGATCGCAGTAGGTGTTATGGTACTCAGAAGGACATTGCTGCCCATCCTCTGGTCAATATCCCTCAATATTTTTCCAGTATTTCCCCATTTCTACTCGTGGGTGTCGTAGAAGGTCGACTTCTACGACACCCACGAGTAGAAATGGGGAAATACTGGAAAAATGCTTAAAAGGAGAAATAACGCTTAGTGAATTACAAATCAATATAAATATACTACATTCACTGCCTCTAGTCCGTGTGTTCTCCCGATACGTATTCCCCATGACAAATATAATCATTAGCATTTCATACATTTCCATTTAACTCATATCCGTGATCGGATCACTGTTTAGTATAATTAAATGTGTTAATAGTTACGCGTTGAGCATGCTCACGCGCATATCCTATCGATCAACGTAGGATATCACAGTCCATAGCTAGATAGAGGACTCTTCTGTCACACCCACGATACTCCATATAAACGAAACGATATAATTGCCTACACGACTACCAAAATAAGAGACTGTACAAATACGTGCTTGTGTGTGCGTGTTTACGCGCCGTTTGGACTAAAAGCAGTTCTGAGAGCACGTTCCACGCGAGAAGAGGTGAGGGACAGTGTTTCGGAGGGGGGCGGAGCGTGTCGCTACTGTATGGTAGTACACTTCGTGGGTAATACTAAGTCCAGCTCTAAGCACAGTTCCAAAACCCGCCATAATAGCGTTAGCGTAAGCACAGGGTATGGTATGAATGTAGCCACAGATCCGTGAATGTAGCAGTTGTTGAATGATTGAAGTATGCCGAGTTAGAACCTTTTTACCCGGTCGCGATTGTAGCGCCACCCTTATGTGGCACATTTTAAAGGACACTTTTCCACACACATAGTGCTCCCTACCCTCCATTATTGCATCATAGATTTCTCCGTCTCCTGCATCCTGACCACGCGTTAGATGTCAATCATGCGCACCTTGCACTTTCAATAATGCATGGCTGGCGAAAGTGAAAATTCTCAATTTGGAACTGAGCTGATGCACTAGCTCCATAATACTGGCACGGTAGTATACCACGGACTAGTCTTTTTTTTTTCGTATTTAGGGCAAAAAAAAAATTTCATGCAAAAGAAAAAAGTAACTAAGACATTACATAAGTTGCTCATTGAATGTTGGCGATTTACTCATTAGTTATACCATAATCGAATATTTGTAATATTCTATTGATTTTAAAAGAGTGTTCATGGAATTTCTTCTCGTTCTTCTCCATAGAAACCTACTGTTTGAAACGACCACCTAGCTTCAACTTTCTGACTGACTCCTTGACAATTTAAAAGTGCCTGTAAATGGTTAATTTAAAATAAATGATTTGAATTTGAGTTGACTTTTATCAATTATAAATGAGTAATATTTCGGAAATTCGCAATAGGCCTAATTTCACCAAACTGTTTTACCTAGTTTAAGAATTCGACATCTAACAGTTTTTGTATTTAAACAACTGACTAACATCCAAAAAGTATAAAAAAGTTGGTATAATCCACCATAAAAGGTCTTTCATATAAACATGCAAAATGTATGTACACTCGGCCAACGTAATTGATTTACAGGCCACACATACGGGATATTGTCACTGTGTGTGTAAATGAACTAGTCGGTTGGTCGGTTATGAAGTTAAACTGTTTGTGTGCGTATGATATACCCACGTATACCAATTTTAATTGAATGAAGTCCAATATTTCAACCTTATAAATAAGGACCAGATAGCCGGTCGGTGGAAGCACTTGGCATAGATAAGCCTCGTGTCGTAAGATCAAACCCCGGCAGGCTTTTATGGTTTTGGGTTTTTATTTTTCCTTTGTCCTATAAAACATTAATATTTTGTGTCAAATTAAATTACTTAAACAATAAAATAAAAAGGTAGTTAAATAAAACCAATAAAATAAATAAAAATATTTTATTAAATAACCTAGGCGTTGGAATCATCGATCACTAATAAAAGATGGAATGCGGAATCCTATTGTTCCTTATCGCTATTGGGTCATTAGTGAATGAGCCAGCTCGTTTCGACTATTATGTTTCTTACAAGAGTTGGCTTAGGGTTCAATTTGGCATGGGTTATAATATTAGCAAATAAAAAACTACGTGTAGCCAATACAATTATTTATATAACGCAAACTATTGTAAAAATATTATTATATCGTTATTGATACCTAACTTTTTTATGATTAGAACACTATTGGCAACTTCATTAAGAGTTTATAAGACAAGACAAAGTTTTCTTTTTATTGAATATGAATGGACGTAATTGTTTTTTTAATGTATGCAAATTTAAACAAAGTGGAATTGAAAGTGAAGTGAATCAACATGTTAGATAGTAAGAAATTAATTTAACTTCTAACTGAATAACAATAACATCACTTACACTTCAAAATATTATTATATACTGCAAATAACTGTCAACTACGGACTATACATAATAACTTAGGTGTTTATAAGAGAATCACGGCAACATGAAGTAGCTTTTAAACCTAAGTATATTAATAGTAATTCGGCTTCGTTTACAGTATTTTAACGCTATCCATAAACGACTTTAAACATTTCTCATCACTAAAATAAACACATTGTTCTCCCAATTAAAATGAATATAATAATATGACCTAGCGAATAGAATTTGTTTTTGCCGGTGAGCGTTGAAAAATCATCCGTGGTGGCTTACTGCAACTTAAACCAGCTTCATGCCGGTCAGCAGGTGATATCGCACTGTTTGTAAGCACACATGTCATTATGTGTTGATGCAGTTATACGGGTGGATAAAAACGGATTAGTCCCGTAAACAGCCTTGCCACGATGTCGTGGTAACGAGCCGAAGAATTCGCCTTCGGTTTTGGCCCACGTCGATGATGGTCTATTTCTTCAGAATACGCACTCCGATGGACACATAACTGCACGGTTCTCCTTAATGAATAAAAACAAAATAATATTTAAAATAATGCAGATAAACAATGGTGAATTGGTGGATAATTAATCATAGATAAATTAACTGACTGTCTTATATTGCCTCATTGTAATAAAACTTAATACCGTTATTTATTTATTAGATAAATTAAAACGTGTTTCATGACTATTTTAATTACATAATTTAAAAGTTTTTCTTTATTTCGACTAAATGTTTTATGTTAGACAAAAACAGACTGGCATAAGTAAATTTTATCAGAATCAAATTCTGATATATTTAAATATTATTTTACATTAATTTAGTCATAGTTCAAAGGTGAGATAAGTTAAGAATTTGAGTTGGAATATTACTAACGTAATGAAAACATTGTCACGAGTAGCTTTGTTACTCACCGATATTAATAATCACCTTGCAATTTCACTAATGAAAACGTTTTGCTCATGCAAAACAATGAATTGCGTCTTGTCGCATGGTTGGAAGAAGTTCAAGCACAATTGCATCACAAACAAAGAACGCACAGAAAATATGAGTGTTCATCTATATACTTAGGATTGCAATTTATATTCGTAGACTGACAACTAAGAATGCTCATTTTTTATAAACTAAGGTGGAAGTATAAAAAAATAAACAAAAATTGTGGGTAGTTATATCCTAAACGGTCAAAATAAATTGACTGAGAGTTCCGTGCGCACTTCTCAAACGTTATTTTTACTAATCTGTGAACGGAATTGAATTGTTAGCAATTCAACTAGGTAATGAAAGTTTTACGAAAATTATGTTTACAAAACAAAAAGAATGTATAGCAACCAAGATTTGATCTTAAGACTTCTTAATAACTAACCTGATACGTTAGCCATTGCGCCAAACCTGTTACAATGATTGGGTGCGAAATATTATAACTTATTCAATTACACAGATTACTGATGACGATACATACATTGATATTATAGTTACTGCTTAGTGACGCGACATACGCACACTAATAAAAAGCAGAACTCGTTCGTTTTATTTAACGTTTGTGTATGTAACTCTTCATACCGCGTGTGCGTGCAATGTGTAAACTAATTACGTGGTTCGACTGTACGCCAAACTTAAACTTGCCAGTCGTTAACCTGCAAACAGAACTAAGGGCCAGCAGATCAAATAATGCCTTCCTTTATACGTCTGTCCGTTTGTCCGTCGGTAAATATACAGGATGTTATTAGCAGAGCTCCTTTAGTTATTCATCAAACATAATTATTTGTGTTGCTTTTGGCGATTACTTCAAAGGATTAGTAAGGGGAAATGATTTTGTGGTTTACAATGAGTCACGTCGGTGCTGCCTGAACTTCTCACGAGGTGCTTAGACTTATATCATCATCATTATATCAGCCTTTTGCCGTCCACTGCTGAACGTAGGCCTCTCCCAGAGATCGCCAATCAAACCGGTCTTGGGCAGGACGCATCAATACACTGTCAGCTACCTTCTTCAAATCGTCGGTCCATCGTACCGCAGGGCCTCCCACACTACGCTTGCCCAAACGCGGTCTTCACTTTAAAGTGTGATTGCTTTAACTACCGTCTGTCCGTCTACAGGCGAGGCCGGCCCATTTCCACTTCAGCATGCTGATTGGACGCGCAATAAACTTTAAATGTCGTACTAGCTTTTGCCCACGACTTCGTCCGTGTGAATTTTTTTACGAATCCTATAGTCATCATCCATTCATCATCATCATCATTTCAGCCGAAAGACGTCCACTGCTGGACATAGGCCTCCCCCAAGTGTCGCCACATTGACCGGTCCCGTGCGAATCGCATCCAGCGGATTCCCGCAACCTTTACCAGGTCATCGGTCCACCAAGTGAGAGGCCTTCCAGCGCAACGTCTTCCGGTTCCACTCCAGAACTTTTCGGCCCCATCGGCCATCCGTTCTGCGAGCAATGTAGGGTACATTGCTCGCAGAACGGATGGCCCACTGCCACTTAAGTTTGGCAATTCTTCGGGCTACCTCGGTAACTTTGGTTCTCGTGAGGATGTCCTGATTTCTGATTTTCTCACGCAAGGAAACTTCGAGCATAGCCCTCTCCATTACTCTTTGGGTGACTTTAAGCCTTCTGATAAGGCCCATTGTAAGCGACCACGTTTCGGTCCTCCTATAGTACTTGGGGATAACGTAGTTTTATTCCTGCGCAACAATTTTCACAATCGGACCAGTAGTTTCGGTGATTAGCGCCTGCAAACAAAAAACAAACAAAAATGTATTAGTATAGACGTATTTTCATCTTACATATCATATTCCATTTCACAATCACAAGTGTGTTCGGCGCCTAATCCGGTGACTTTGCTGAAGTGAAGGGGCACGGTGGACATTTGCACGTACCAAATAAGGCAATGCGCAAATGCCAGACCTGACCCATAGAACAAGACTATTACGAATTGTATATGTGTAGATTACTAAGTACATGTTGGAAATATCAAGTCGCTTAAGACAAGACGGTTCCTATTATCAACTACCTGTGCGTCTTTTAAATAAAAAAAATAAGTAGTATTTCAGCAAGGTTCCGATAGTTATGTCCATCCAACGATAGAGTTTCGGAATTAATAATACAATAAATAACACCTGTCTCTAATCGAGTTACCCAGTAACTGGGTGGTCAAACAGGCAGTCGATCCATTTAAACACTGGTATTTAAAGCTGCATCCGGTTAGATTGGAAACCGACCCCAACACAATTCGAAAATGGCTAGGGAAATGATGGTTAGTAACTATAATATCTTCTCAAACATGTATAAAAATCTATCCGTCAAACTTGAATGTAAAGATTTCTAGGAATCTGAATAAATATTTTGGCCATGCTTAAGTGATGTAGATGACTCTTGGTTCATTATAACTTCTAATTCCTTTTGATCATTCACCAGAAATAGGTCGATACATCATTCTCAACATCAAATCGTGCAATCCTTCCACTTTCCCACCGCTCATCAGTTTCGTCATCCTCCAATTTCAACACATCCGTTGAAATTCACGTTTACATTCATAATTAATTCTACCCAACTTGGTCTTGTTTATTTATCTGCCTTGCAAGATAACATCAGCAATTTTAGCCGATGATAGCATTCTGAACAAAGAGTTTGTACAGTGCCAAGTGAACGGTGACTCACAGACGGACCCTGTGTGAAAGTAGTACAAAAAACTTAATACATTAATGTAATGATTATTTTTAATGTGAATGTAGTCCTTGTTCGAAGAGCGTCGGGTGTTTGGGTCAAGTAATTCTGGAAGACCGACAAGGTGACTTTGTCATTATGTCAACCTTCAGACGCCCACTGCTGGGCACGGATCTCCCCTTAGGAGGGGTTCGGCTGTAATCGGCATGTTTGGCCGATGCATGTTAGCGATCGCAGTAGGTGTTATGGTACTCAGGAGGACGCTGCTGCCCATCCTCTGGTCAAAATCCCTCTGTCACCTTCTACGACACCCACGGATAGAAATGGGGTGGTGCTATTCGCGGCCGGCACCACACGGCTGACGGTAACTTTAGACTGAGGCTGAGGTGACTTTGTAATACTGTTATATTTAAAGACTAAAGTTGTAAAATATAATCGTTCTAGGATCACATTGATATCCTTTTTTATCTCCGTGGAAAATAGATGGTTTTATAAGTTTAACGTGTGTATCAGTGCACAGATGTGTGTCTGTCTATGGCTTCGTACCGCCTAAACAACTGAACTGATTTTGATTTAGTTTTTTTTAAATAAAATGATCCACCAGTCTCAAGAACTCATCCAAAGGAGGTGAAACAGGCCTGGGTCCAAAACAAATTATGAGTGAAGAAACTACTGGGGCCAAGTACTTTGAGAAAAAAGGCACTATATCCATTGATTCGATAAGAAGACATTGAATAAAAATACATATTCTATGAATGCTCTGCAATATAAGTATAAACGTGTACCACGTGTTTGTAATGTATATTTCTCCGAACATTTCACTAGATTCTCATGAAAGGCAAGCAAAACCTAGCAAGATATAACCCTTTTAGACTTTGCTTCAACTGGGTAATAATGGAGCGATTGCCTATCAGACCTCCACAACCCAGTTACTGGGTAACACGATACCATAGTATAATATAGTATAACGGGCTGGTGTCCGCCACTCCACGTCTCGTTAATCGTCATTAAATAATGTAAAACAATAATTACCCAACTCCTACATCCTTGTAACAACAAATCAGTATAATAGACCTTTGTCACTTATAACAAGTACCTACAACCAAGATGTTTACATACCATAGAGTGCTAAGACCGTCGAGTTCCCCATAACAAAGCTTAGTTATCTATGACGCATCAAACTGCTATGTTGCAACTGACCGGCTGACCTGGTGAATAAGGCTTAGTCACTGATAATGGGAGATAAGGTTGAGATCAAAATGAATAATTAATTGGTTCAGATGAGCTTAGTTTTAATCAACGAGGTGTAAATGAGCTGGTTGTCTATAAGGCCAACAATGTTGTACGGAAAGTTTTGAGTATGAATGTGAAAAAGAAAGGCCGAGTTTTATGCAAAAAGTCTTTATCGAGTCTGGTAATAATTATAATGTTTCAGACACTTCTTTTATTTTACCGCAAGCACTAATGAAGGCATTACCATTATTTTTACAACCAACATTCAAGAAATGTAACAATAAATTGAATACTATATTTTTTAAATTCAGCCTTCTACGGTCGGCCCACGTGAGAAAAAAGCCGTGAAATTACAAAAATGGCGGGCGGTGACATAATCTTTCGTTTTGTGGGTGTTGAAATTTAAATTTATGATCGCTGACCAGTCATATTTGACCTAAAACCATATCGGGTAAGATCCCTGTGAGAACGCCTACAAAAGCCAATATCTACCCACTTCATAATCTGACTAGCTTCTGCCCGCGAATTTGTTTATGTGGTAAGTCAAGTGCTCATGCTATAAAATGGCGTATAGCACTCGCCAATAGTGAAAATTTCTATTAGTGAAAGATTTTTATAATTAGACCTACTTCCAGAGATAAATATTTACAACAAAAAAAACCTTTTTAAGATAGTATGTCAAACAGAATTCGGCAGAAGACGAAGATGCCTGATACATAAATAAATATATTATCTTATATTCATAATGCTTCATTACAAATGTACTTTCAGTTTTAGCACATTATCCTTACAAAGGATATGATGCATACGTCCCACATGCACTAATCCTAACACGGAGGTATACACAAAAACGTTAGTTCAATAACCTCGGTAGACGGTTGAATGTCATAGTAATAAAATGATTTGTCGTCTTTAGATTATCAGGTGCTGATTTTAATCTACGAAAGGAAAATCAGACAGAACAGTAATAATGACTCAGTGGTAAAAGCATATAATAAACCTATGATTTTTTATTTATTTATCCTGTACATCACTTCCGTCGGTGTAGAAAGAACATCGTGTAGAAACCTGGACTTTATAATCAATTTAAGTCTGAAATCGCCAATTCGCTTTGACCAGGCGTGGTGATCACTGCTGATGCTATCTCTGTTTTAGAAGAGGCCTTTGCCCTACAGTGGAACAGTAATAAGCTGTATATCTATTCTGTTACAATATAATACAATGTCATCTGTCCCGATGCTAGAGATTTACAAAGCACTACAATCGAATGACAGCTCACTTCACCTAGGTGTTCACCGAGGGAGATTGTAACAGAATAGCACTGCTGGTATTGTTATAATGCGTAACAACTTAATTTTTCTACGTATCTGAGGGAAACGAAGAATTATCTACATAGGAAATGTGTTTGCTTGTCATAACTACATCTCAATTGCAACAATTATGATGCTCGTTATGGTATCATCTTACCTTTCATCTCAAGTGGGTTGTGGTTCACCAAAATAAGATTGAGTTGAATCTACTTAGTAGACTACTTATTTAGGGATACCAATGTCAAAATTTTTTCTTAGGATTCGTTTTCTAAGTTACAAAATCCAATGAAGCCAATCACGGGTATTGTTGTATCATTTAAGTTAATGATCTCAAAAGCTTTCAAATCCTTATTAAAAATGTTCTCAAGCAATTCATTAGATTAATGTATGTTGTGTATAAGTTGAATTAAAATCGGTTTATTAATTTCCGCGTAAACTCTCTTGGGAATCAATCCAATATTTGATCGTACATTTGTATCTGCAAACGCCGCCGTGGATTCTATCAGTCACTTACCCTACCAATCATATGCCACCTCAACATCATAATGGTACTCACCTTTCCCCATCCATATTCACTTAATCTCAACAATTAATTGAAAGAGATTAATCATCAAGCTGAGCTTCCAATCTTGAACATCATACATAACATAAATGGTAACAAGCAAATGGGAGTATTAATCATTGATAATGACTCACAGCAGTGCATTCCTTTTAGGAACATTTGTTTTATGTCCGGTCAATAAACAGCATGGGTCTACTCTGTCCTAATGTAGAGAGAGATGATTTAATTTGGAACTGACTGCAGTGCTTTTCCGTGAATATCAAGTCTGCTCTGAAGTTAGTTAGTTATCTGAAGTTAGGTTTGGATGAGCTGTCATCCTACCTAAATTGACCGAGCAAAAAAAGATCGACTCATCGCTTTTTCACATCATCATCATCAATTCAGCTTACTAGAGGTCCACTGATGGACCATGGCGCGCTGATCACTTATGACATAAGTCTTATGTGAAGATAATGTAAATGAAAAGAGAATGAATGACAAAATGTCGGTTTAACTTTAGGATATGATCTCCATCTCACCGGGTGAAGTTAGCTTGAGGTGAGCTGTCATTCCACCTAGCATTAGGTGGAATTACAGCTCAAACTGGAATTGACTCTCCTCAAGCTATCTTCAGCTAAATCTATCGACAGAGATTTTCGACAGAAACCGGTTGATCGCTTATGTGAAGATGAAAAGTAAAAGAATGACAAAATTACGGTAGAAAATATTTTGCCAGAAAGAACTGACCAAAACAGAAGGAAGAAGATAATCGCTTTTAATTATGTAGTTTAAGATATCCATATCCATGACTTGAATTACGTTTTCAAATAGAACAATACCTTTTTAAGCCATAGACAAAAATGATAGTCAAATAAAGATCTAATCTTCATACAATCGAAAATCAATCTAATCTTTAGCTCACAATAAAGTATATTGTTCGGCAACTGTTTTTGATCATTCTTTTGAAATGTTATCAGAGACAAATAATTTCAGGAGTATTTTCCGGTGTATTAGCTATTATCATTATCAAATATCATTCTATAGAAGCTGTTAAAAATACAATTAATGCTTGTACATCTACCGCCGCTGCTTGTCTATCTAGCCGTAAGGATCGATCGGTCATGGTTAAACTACGCTTGTCGCGGTCGGTCTGTGGATGGGTGACAATCTATGCCGAGACCCCTCCAGGCCTTGGAAAGCACGTAAAGCCGTTGGTCTCGACTGTCATTCGTAGATCTTTGACAGTCGTTATGTGTAGTCGAAAACCAGAAAGTCTTACAAACAGTCTTACCAAGGGGTATCGTGAAACCCAAACAATGGTATTCAGCTGCATCTGGTTAGACTGAAAGCCAGCCCCATAATGTTTGGGAAAGGCTAGACAGATGATGATGATGTTTATACATCCACCATTTAGTAAAGACAACAAGCAGATACAGTCAAAGACTTAACGAGTGTTGCAAATCCAATCTCGCACTGATTGTCTATCTAGTAATTCGATGCTAAGATAGATAGAGATCTAGGCACTCAATTTATACTTGCTAAGTGCTATTATAAAGATGCAACAAGTATTAATACATCTGTCTAAGATTGAATCATGGCCGTAAGCTAAAAGGAAGTGGTAGTTAATTTGATCGATGGTAATTTATTAATTAGACTGAATGGTCATAATGAACAACAGCTAAGTAGGTGTTTAGTCATTAAGAAGTATGTCGCTGTGAGTCTGAGAGTCAAAGATGTAATATTGACTAAGAAAAACACTACTTTTATGTCTATAATTACTAAGATTTTGATAATTTTAGCTGTACAGCCAAACAAGGTTTCAATTATTTATGGAATATTAAACTATTTCCCCATCTAATATAATTGCCTTTACAAGAAACATAAAACTACTTGTCTAAGTACTTGCTTTTAACGATATCAATTTAGATGCGAATATAAATAAAAACAATGTAACGCCCATTCAATATGCCGCAACATTTTCTTATTGTGTAACCTCATACAATTGATGTAATGGATCGGGTGTATTGACCGTATCATTTTTTACAACGATTCTTTTATAATATTATCATCTACAATCAAAATGATCAATTACTAAGCAAATTGTGACAGCAATTTTCACACTTGGCAAAATAATTTGCAAGAAGTTATTTTGTCAAACCCAAAACCAATTTTTCACTAATATAAAAGTCTATATGTTTGATTTTTTCATCGCTTGTCATTTGGATATGGAGCAGCACTGGAAATATCTCAAGGTCTGTAGTATACACAGCATTCGTTAGATCGTCTGTTTTTGCTTAGGCTCCTACAGATGAATTGCCATGTTCTATGTTACATTGCTTCTATAAACTGAAGTCTAGCAGTATTTTTCGAAGAAATCACGCAATGGAGCATGGCAGTATGTCTTTAATAGTTTTTTACACAGCTTTACACTATGTCGTCTAGTCTATCAACTCTGAACAGTTATGTTTACAATGTCGTGTCAAAGAACTCGTTCATTTCTGCATAACCATAAAAAAACTTAGATAAATTAGTTTAGCTGTGTTTGCTGGTGATAAATTCATCTTTAATGTTTGTATTAACCAAAAGATTTCGGTCATAGATAAAAATAAATATCTTGAATATACTATTGTTATGGACAGAGGTGATACAAATCAAATATTTGCATAGGAAACTTCAGCTAAAATTAGTTTCATTTTTTGTTGTTATTTGTAAATGATTATATGTTTACACAAAGACCTCGATGCAAACATCAAATTGTGTGTTTACTTATTGAAGAGTTGGTGGACTAGTACCGACAGAATCATGTTGATAGATCGATCACCATCTTTATATTTTTGGTTTGCATGCTCTTCGCTATTGTTTTCAGTTTTTAATTCTTTTATTTTGATACTAGTTTCCACATATTACACACGTGTTATGGAGCTGCCGTTCTAGCATTTTTTCTTTTATAACAATTTATTCTATTTCACTTTTGTTGTTGTTATTTTGTTTGTTCGTAAACAGGTAAGCTTAAATTGGCTTCAGATTATGTTTACTAATGTTTTTAATCATGTTGAAGTTACTTAATTGTGCGTTACAATGTGGCAAAGTGTATTTAACTTCACATCCTGTCCTTGTTTCATTGGTGCATACAATCGTGTCTTTAATGGAAACAAAGTCTTGAATTAACAGAAATACTCAATTCACAGAACTCATTCTAATTTAATGTTGAAAGAGAAACGATTACAAAAACAAGGTAAATACAATATTATTTTCATCTCTATTGTTATCTAGCCCTGCTGACAAATAAATTCCATTAAATTCCCCCTTCATTGCCTGTACTTACTAAAGCTATCACGCGAGAAGTGTCAAAAGTAAGTTTCTCCAAAGTAATTACGGTCCATTTATTCATTGTTGCAATATGGTGCTCATTCGTATTACAATTCAATAAAGTTATGATTGGCCAAAGTAATGCTTAATTTCTAGAATTCACTTCTAAGCTTAGAGCAATCAAAATTGAGAATATTCTTACAAAACTGTCTTTTTTAGCGTCTTCTATGCTTATGTTTTTTCAACGGTAGTTTCCTGAAATGAGTTCTAACCAAATCGATTATGTTTTGTCACATTGTCTCCTATCTCGTATTAGGTCTGTGTTCAACCGTATTCTCATCCAGGTGTTAACGTTACTTTGTCCAACGCTGCTCGGACAGACCTACACACGTCTCCACGTCTGCGAGCTGATCAACAACCAACCATGTTGTCCACCACAGCAAGTAAGTTGTTTGTTGTGGCTTGATGTTGTTCTTTTGTTGTTGTCGTTTTTATTTTGAGCTTGGGGAAGGCAATCAAAGTGAAAGTTAAAGTCATAGCTTTTATTTCAGTAAAACCAACTCCACTGACACTCTTTTCAATCAATGGAAAAAGGAAAGGAAGCTATTGGGGTATAAATTAAAGAAAAGAGCTCAACTGTCCAATGAGCAGACACAATAGTTAAACAATTGATGACAAACTCCAAGAGTCATGTCAGCAGTCAAACGTATAAGTTCGACACAAAATTTTAAGTTAATACCACTGTATCAACATTGACAGTTTCCATAAAATTTTAACTTCTTCCGATACTGCCAACATATTTTCTTGATTCGATACAGGTACTTCTCATATTTGATGAGACCTTTTTCTAGGTTAGTGTTTTACTATAGTGGACGAAGGCTCTATTGATTTCTTCAATAATTAAGTAGTACTAGACCATTCACGTCAATGTTAGGTTCGTTTGAAACTTGGGGTTGTAATCAATGTTCTAATTTTGCCTTCCCTTTATTGATTTAGTTTGGTCATACCGCTGTTATAGTAACGGTTGCTTTACACATAAACGTGCAACATTCGGTTCGGCAATTTCAGAACAACTTTATAAAAGGTCAATTTATTTTAAAAGTAGGTATTAACACGAATAATAAAAAAGAAAATACTATAACTATAAAACTAAAAAACGAATACAATAAGGCATCAAAAATTTTCTCCATATCACCGTCGTCTGGGAAGGTCGCCAAGAGACTGGCGGCATTGCTACGTTGGGTTGGATGGCAATACTTAACCTCTGGCCAAGGTAAAAACCAGCTCTTTGATCACGGGAAGTGTCAACCAACCTTTTGAACATCACAGGTTGTATTGAGAATGCCGAACCGTAGGTATGTGTCGTACCGCTTATGTGTATAGTCACCCTAACGTCTTTCTAATTCAGGCATGCAGCTTATAATTGATTTTTTTTCAGCGTTTTTGTAGTTTCTTTACGTATTTTGCTTTCGTTATTATTTTTGCTACAGGTCATTCTAAACCCTAGAGTCTTTTGATTGTATCTATGATGTTTCTCTTATATTAAGTTGGTTTTGTTTGTTGTCATCTTTAGGCTTCACTAATCAACGTTTGGCTTCTGTTGTTTTTTTATCGACATTACGTAACATCATCATTGGTATAATCTAGTACGATTCAGTTCTCTGTAGTGCATCACTTATAGATTTTCAAGTATGTATTGCAGTTGGAGTTTCAGAATAAATGAAATTTAGTGCAGAAGTTCTCGACATGCTTGATTGAGGATTGCCCAAATACATCCTTAAGAACTTCACTAAACAATCCGTCTAAGCTATTGTGATTGGGTCTGGTATCAAATAGCAAGCACATTACTTAGTGTGAGGCCAGAGTAACATTTTGAGACTCGCATATTTAACATTCAGCTGAAACTGACAACTCATTTTGCGCCGCCGTGTGTCACAATCATCGATATATATGTACTACGCACGTCACAATCAAGATTTTTGTATGACAAAGAATGTAGCGTAAAATGAGCTGTTAAAAAAACGCGTCTCAAAATTTACAAAATTTTCGTTTGACCTCACACTTACCCAAAAAAATGTAAGACTTGATAGATGGCTACAGTATTAAAATATTAATCCTTTGATTTATCTTAAATAGATGCACAGCTCTTCAAATCCCACTAAATAAATGGATGAAGATGTTCACAGATTTTACAAGCTTCTAATATAATTTGTTTGTCCAGGTGAACCGTCACGTGAACGATCTATTCGAAGACCTGCGCGATGGACTCAACCTCATCTCGCTGCTGGAGGTGCTTTCTGGCGAACACCTCGTAAGTATAGAATTTATAACCATCTTATAACCATTTATATCAGACCATTGGTGATCCATTCGTTAGTACGAGTATACAATTACCGTGTAACTAATCGTAGTGTACCTTACAAACTAATCGTAGTTGGCACGTATAACAAAGAAAGGTTCTCGAGTGGCGACCACGAACCGGAAGACGCAGCGATAGTAGACTTCCCACGAGATAGACCGACGAAATCATCAAGGTCGCGGGTAACCGGTGGATGCAAGCGGCAGGTTGCCGTGAGTTGTGGCGTTCTATGGGGGAGGCCTATGTTTAACAGTACACGTCTTTCGGCTGATGATGATGACGTACAACAAAACACAAAAAACCATTTATTATTTACACCGATAGATTACGTAGACGTATCTAGTGTTCCAGTATGGGGGCTGTCCCACTTGTTTGCTATCGTACTCAAAATACTGTTGTTACTGCCACGAACTCAATTAACTCCTATTAAACTTTTTATAAACCGCTTTTTGCATTATGAGGAACTAAAGTACCAAAGGGCTGCCATGAATCCAATCATTTGTTGTAATACGCTTTCGTTACCGTCAGCAATTCCAAGCTTGGAATGCCTAATTGATGCACAATGCAGGTGGTCTTACTGTCTGGTTGCTTCACTAATTGACCACCAAAGAATTCATTAAGGGAATACGTTAGTAGGGTATCACGACAACTCGACTTTGTGTCGTTGTCCTGGTGTAGTCGCCCTGGAATTAAAGTATTTACTTGATTAGTTTTGATTTTCACCCCTTTGTGACTTAATTGACCAACTTTGGCCTGGCTTTGTCAGTAGGTCGTATATCTGTATGACACATTTTCATTTCTGTCTTTCTTGTATAATCATTATACTTTTTCGTATGCCCCATTTTATTTTCAACATTTACCAACGCAAGGGTGTGAACCATATATAGCATCGTGATAATCTGTAACAGAATTAATTTGGAGTAACGATGTATTCGCGTGTCTAAACGCTGATTCGTGTGCTACGGTACCAAATAAAGTTATTAACTGTAATAATTAAAGTTAGCTTTCCGTAAACATAGACTTTTTTGAGCTTTTTTTCGTTATACTGGCCATATATGTTAATTGAAGGAAATATTTTGATTGTAATATAACATACAGCAATGAATATCAAAGCACTTGTTTAATTAACTTCAATCAAAATCTTGGAAATAACTTTTCAAAACTTCAAGACTTATTCAAGACGTATCTTGCGTATGGCTATCATGTAAAATTAAATAGGTTCATCAATTTTTAAGATTTTGAGTCGCTCGTGGCTCAGAAAGCATGTATAGCCGTTGGTCACGGCTGTCATTGCTAGATCTTCGATCCAGAAAGTCTGACTAGCAGTCATACCAAGAACTATCGTGTTACCCAGTAACTGGGTTGTGGAGGTAGACAGGCAGTCACTCCACGTAAAACATTGGTATTCAGCTGCATCTGGTTAGACTGAAAGCCGATCCCAACATAGTTAGGAAAAAGGCTAAGCAGGTTTTGACGAAGATGATTTTTTACTGTACGACGTAGACGCTCTTAAATGTCTTTTATCGAAAACATCGATTGAAAAGATTTTTATTATTTTACTAGACTTATGTAGTACCTTCTATTCTTTTAGTATTTGATATATCATATTTTGAATTTAACACCAACAGCACCTCCCAGTAGTAGATGCTCATAAATTCTTTCCCTTATCACCTGGTAATCCATTACAACTTCTCATCGATTCACCATTAACCCAGAAACAGGAAGCAGTTACCGAAAGGGGTTATCGAGATCTATGGAAATTAATCAGGCCAATCGCAGGTGTGGCTAGGTAAACGAGCCTAGCCGCTACCCCACCCTAGCTTTACCAGGTTATTTGAAATTTTGTGAGTGATTAACGATAGTTGGGGGTAGTATTTAAACGGAGTCATCGTTATTCAATTTATTATAGATAGTTATTTTTCGTCTAGTCATTTGATATGCCATTTAAGACTGTTATATCTCTTTACTAGGCAAAAAGTTCTCTCTCCCCTTTTCCACACATGTCTGTCCTCTGCTGTTATGATCCTGTCCTTTCGCTGCAATGTGCCTTATTTCATAAGAAACATTTCCCTCAACACATGCTTCATTGTTGAAACCTGTGATACCTAATTACAATTAATGGTTTATCGTGCTCAGTCTGACTTTCGTGTGAAAACTCCATTGATTCCAATACAAATAGGGACTTCATTATGGGACTCCAATTCTTTTCTTCCCTTCTAACGTTCAGAAATAGACAGGTGAAAACTTGTCACCTTGAAAACCATGCCCAGGATGTCTGAAAAGACAACAACCTTTATTCTAGCTATTACTTAATTTTACCTCTTTTAACAAATCTCTTATTACCAATTTCTCATTTTCCAGCCGCGCGAGCGAGGTCGAATGCGATTCCACATGCTGCAAAACGTCCAAATGGCCCTCGACTTCCTCCGGTACAAGAAGATCAAGCTCGTCAACATCCGGGCTGAGGACATCGTCGACGGGAACCCTAAGCTGACCCTCGGACTGATATGGACCATAATCTTGCACTTCCAGGTTAGTGACCATTTTGTTTTTAGAGCCGTCAATGCGCAGATAATTTAGGAGCTTACCACGATTGGTGCAATTTTTGAAATTTTTACGTTGATATATGAACGTGATTCTTAAAGAGAGAAACATTTATGTGCTGCAGTACTTTCTCAAACTTGGCGAGACATTTTTTTTTTTAATTTGTGTATCTAAATCGTTTTTCAGTTGCGTAACGTTTGCTTTTGTTTGATTTAGAGAGCTTTTGATGTAGGTAATGCTTAAACTTTTTAAAATTTTTACGTGTTACATTAGATAATAATTGGAAATCATAGCTCCGCTCTTGTGTTGGCTCGATTTGGAATTATACTATAATAAAACTTTTGATGTGAACCGAATGTGCCGACACACTTTCGACCCTAGCAAAAAATAGACATAAATAATGACTTCATTAACGTTTTTGAACAGAGAACAGAGCTTTGTTACTTATTTTTCAAATGAATTTAAGATAAGTGTGTCACATGCTTTAATTACTAGTTTTTGACACGATCTAGCGCTGTGATGAAAGATCAGATGACGAATTTATATGCGTCATCTACGGATGATGGCTCATAGGATGATTTATTGGAATTACTTTACGAATAGTTTTGATATACACGCGTTATGTAGCTTTTAATGTGTTTATGTAGACAATGATTAAGTAGGTACATCATAGAAAAGACGTTCCCAGTTTTATGAACGAGATTCTCAAAAACATTCGAGAAAACTCATTGATTTTAGTGAAGCTCCCAATAACTTCTAATACGAACAAATGAAGTATGAATTCGTGTATACGATAGTCATACAAGTACCTCTGCGCATAAAGGATTTATGAACCAAAGTAACTTTCATGATAAAATCTCCTTCAGGAAAACGTAGATAGCTAATCTCTCTCTTGAAACTGGCTTCCGACCAGAAGTCAGCATTTTTGACACACTTGCTGAACCGGACTTGGCAGCGGACAGCTTAGTACAGTCAACTTCACGTCCTTGACTAAGACTGCACTTTTATTTCGTAGTAGCAAGAACGATTTTCTCACTTCAAGTGTTACTAGGTAATGATATGCATTTAACCGTACCTATACTCAAGCCAAGGATTGCCACAACATCGTAAGTCTTATCGTATCTTTACAAATAGATCTGTTGGACCTAATCGAGTTTTAATTGATCGACATTTCTATCGAGCGTTCAATTAATACATTGAGATAATTAGTAAGCAATGTAAGCCGTCCCTGTTATCGGACTCATTGGTTTTCTATTCAAATAGCTTTAAAGTTCTATCTTGTGCTCGGTCAGCCAATAACTGTACTTCATTTAATACGTGACTTACGTGTACTTTAATGCTGGCCATTTAACATCCGAAGGTTTTCCAAAGCTACTGTTATTTAAAGATCACAAACAAGCTTACGCAGTCTTTTAACTATGCCTCTATCTAGGATTAGTCCCATGTCTCATATGCGGAAGTGACAATACAGGAACAAATTACTTATTATTTGAAAGATCTCATCTTTTATCCTCCTGTGATTTTGATCCTATCACTGCAACATTAGAAAAAACGGTTTAATATTCAACTGTATCCTTCTCTACCATTATGGGAATGCCCTTTACTAACAAATTCGTTACTACAGTCATACAACCGGTGTATTCTGAATGAGTATCTTGAGATGATTAGTCTAGTATCTGTCCATGCTAAAAAAGAGTATCCGTGAAGTTCCTTACTTGTTCTTCTCCATAGAGATCTACCTACGTTTTGAAACGGGTTTAAATTTTTCTGGCTAGCTGTCCAAAATTTTGGACAATTCAAAAGTGCCTATAAATGGTTTAATTGAAATAAATATTCTGATTTAACTCACCGTTGGTAAATTAATGGGAAGTAAGCTGTGTGTGTGTTCTCTAGCATCCAAGCTTACACAACACCTAAATGAATCGAGTCAAATCTTTGCTGATTAGACCGGCTGATAATATTTAATAACACAATGGCAAGATAACACAAATCCTAGAACATAGTTTGGCATTTGAATCTAAATCGGATTATGCTATGAACAAAATTAGATTAAATTGTCATGGTATAATTCTGTGAGATTATTATGTGTAGCAAATGATGTTTATTATGATTCTTTGTACGGAAGTTTTGTTTGTGCCTTTGTTATTTTACTTAGTACAATTCTGTTGCCTTTGAATGTTAGGGGTTCATCTTTATGAACCCCTTCTGCCGAATTGGCATTTTTAACGATTCTGTGTAGTTCTCTATCAATATGATAAGCTCTTTTAACAATCCCTTAAACCTATGGTGACATTATTTCTTGAAGTACAGTATACAGTAAAGTAAAAAAAAAAGAAAAAAAAAAAGTTATTTATGGTTTAGCAGTGTTTTAAGATGTTTGCATGTTTGTGGGGTTGACATTAACACATACCTCGTAGTCTGCCCATCCCATGGTCTAGTACAGTCAGGCCCTGCATGACCTATTAATATGTTCCTTTCAATAGTGATTACTTTTGCACATTCAGTTATTTTAAGCCATCTACGATATATGTTGGATCATCATCATATAGTATTCTCGTAGTTCTTTTCGCATTTTGTAAAACTGGAGCAAGGCACTCGTAAACGACATTCTAAGTTAACTAAACATTAAATTAAATAACTTTTATAATAAAGAGACATCATTGCGGAAGTCTCATATTTCAGGCAATTAACGTCTAGTTCTTATTTTTATGCACATTGTAATTATCTAAACTTCTAAAGAGATCTTGCTCATTTCATTATGAAATAAGTGGTTTCTTTTTTTGTAGGAATTTTATTATCTTTATTTATGAATAAAAGAAGAGGAACTGTCAATCTTTATAAATTTATTCTATATAAAATCATATTAAGCTTCTTTTAAAAGACTTCATCCAGGACAGTACCTGCTACCACTATATCTTGTGTCTATACCTGGATTTAAAGCTATGGTACTTGCTTTTGGAGAAATTACAGGCAATTATGTTTTTTTGAAGTAGTCTTTAGGCACACTTGACGTGGGGAGTAAGCTGGTGAATGCGTGTCGAAAGCGTTAGGAAAAGTGTGATCGGGCGGGATTGAGAGGGCGTTTCGTATATTACTGTAGGGGCAAGAGAGAGAGGTGCGAGCACACGTTTTCTTTCTCTTTTTCTCTCATAGCCAGTTGCAAACGGATACATACTTGCATATAGGAGCTAAAGCAGTTTTACTTCAGTCATGTGGTCTAAACCACACTCGTATTTTTTTTTCTTTTTCCATCATCATCTACACTAATAATAGGTATGTGTTATAAATGCGAAAGTAACTTTGTCTATCTGTGTTTATTACTTCGTGGCGGCACAACCACGGATCGATCGTAATGAAAAACAAAGGGATAGCTTAGAATCCAGATAAAGACATAGGCTACTTTTCAATCCGCATCGTCGGCTGTGTCTGCGAAATCGACACGCGGACGAAGTCCCGGGCAAAAAGGACTTCATAATATTTTACTAGAGAAGGCGAAAAAATAGTCTGTAGTCAGTCGAAATTGCCCGACTTAGACCCGTATATGTATATAGACTGCTGCCAAACAGGATGATCACACAAACGTGCACTCAAAATTACCCGACCTAGACACGTATATACCTAGGCTGTTGTCAAACATGATGGTGACACAAAAATGAATGCAAATAGAATAGAGATGACAGGTAATCATAGAATTCCTGGTACCAAAAAACCCAATTGTATCAAACAATGGCAACAAACAAGGATAAACAGAAAAAAATCCCTTGAAATAGATGATATCACACATACATGTGATGAATAATTGATGCTACTGGTTAGTTATAAGAAGAGAAGCTATGTTAATGAAGAAGGGAAAGAAAATAATGATAATAAGAATTGTTTTAGGAAGCAAGATTTAACTGGTAGCTAAGATATCCCACACATTACCGTAGGTACTCACAACTGGCAACTAATCAAAGTGGACAAAAGCAGCACTTGGAATAAAGATTTAATATAAATTATAATAGTGTTCAACATTTCTTGCACTGGCTTCTTTCATTCCCGTCACTAATCTTTTCTAGAGTTCTGTACCCAAAAGGTAAAAACGAGACCCTATTACTAAGACTCCACTATCCGTCTGTCTGACTGTTTGTCACCAGGCTGTATCTCATGAACCGTGACAGCTAGACAGTTGAAATTTTCACAGACACTAATTCTAAAAACGGAATAAAATGAATACTAATAATAAGGGGGGCTCAATAAACGTGATCTTTAGCCGTTTTTTGGTAGAAGTCTAATGTTGTATAGGTACGGAACCCTTCGTGCGCGAGTCCGACTCGCACTTGGCCAGTTTTTCTCGTTTATTATTTTTGAAAGAGACTGGACCAGATCAAAACCCACTTCATATTCTTCCATGCATCAGAACAAGCTCTTCGCACAAAGGATTAAAGAGGATATCCCCCTTATCACTCAAACCAACCAGATCCGATGATGTCACAGCTGTAAATATCGCTTTTCAAATTCAAATGAATCGATTTTAGCACGTTTGTGACCAAATAATGGTCCATGTAAGTGATGTCATCGTGCAGATATTTAGGACACTTAAGTTTATAGTTAGGCCTCTTTGGTTATGTTGCTTAAGATTGCGCACTTAATTCTGAATATACGATAGATGGAATAGGTAATTGACTGTATGTAAGATCTGGACCTAGATTTCATAAGCACTTCCTAAGTTTATCATCACTGATATGGGTGACAGAAAACATCGTGACGAAACTTGAACTTATCCATACTAATATTAAAAATACGAAAGTAGGTAACCCTGTCTGTTACGTTTTCAGGACGAAACGACAGAACCGATTTTGATGAAATTTGGTATGAAAAAAGATTTTGTGGCGGTGGCTTTGTGTTTGTTGTTATGTACTGCCACCGACTTCCGAAAGTAAATTAATGTGTGTTCCGTGCCAAAGTTATTTATCACTTTTTAGTTTTTGAAGGCGGTTTTCTTTTTTTTTGAAAAATCTTTTTATTTTTCGCTTTTTAGTGTTGCCTTAACGTCTAAACTCATTAAGAAACGGCAACACACATAAAAGAGATTGTAAGTCCTCCAAAGATTGAAGAAACTAAAACGTCGTCTAAGTATTTTTTTTGGGAATTTGTTGATTTTCTCAAAAAGGGCTGTACCAATTTTGATAAAATTTATATGGGACCTTTTCGGAATAAACCCCTTCCGAACAAAAAAAGAATTTTGCTAATCCGTCTATATATGACGAAGTTATGCCCGAAAATACATAAAAAAAAAGTTAAGTTGAAAATTCTGATGATAACATTTATAGTAGGTAAAGGTATCGTTCTAGAATAACTACCAGTTCAGGAAGTTCATTTTGTTCATGTAGACTTTACAAAATACAGGTAGACAGTTTGTTTTTCTCTTCACATGTCACAAAAAAAACCCTGTTGAGTATAGAACTACTACTTTTGAAAGACGAATGTCTGATCTGAGTTGGTTCTCGTAGACTATTATAAAAGACAGGAAGACGCTTGGTTCATCTCTTGAAGTCAAATTCAAATTGATTGATTTTAATTGTATATCTTTCCCTATTGGCTGTAGTAGTGGTCAGTTCAAAACTAAAATATACAAAAAATATACTATATGAGGGAGCAAAACTTTACAATGAAATACCAGTAGATGTGTTTGATAGTAACAGTTGGTTTAAATATAAAAAAAACACTAGAAGAATACGTTAGAAAGAAGTACTAACACCGAATTGTCACCTATTATATCTTTTAATTCTGTTCCTTTGTGTAACCGTGTGTGGTCACAGAGACTGTACCTAACTACTTTTATTATTTATTTTGCATTTCTCAATATGTAACTGAACCGTAATGTTCTTTTTTGAGAAATAAAAGTCTTTAAACCGAAACCGAAAACTGTTTTGGAACACTTTGATCATGCCATAGTCTTTACCAATGTCGGAAAACTAACCGCGTTTAGGTACTGATAAATGTTTACGAGTGCTTTGTCATATGTAATTACTGTGGTTGTGTGCAAGGCATTTTAAACCTTTGTAGTATTTGGAAAAACCAGGTATGCGCGGCATAGGCATGTAGTAATAATCATAACAGTTGTAACCAACTTACGACTTACTCATACACCATTACATCAATCCTCCAAACAAATCACGTAGTCTATAAAATATAGACTCAGTGTCCTTCCAATAAAGTGCAGATTTGAATAGGAATAACCCATAGAAAGGTTTCAGGCGTTGTGCCAAGAACCCTGGCATGTTGACGCAAGGCTTCCCTACTTATGGATTAATTCTTAGCTCATTAGGTCGTCACCATCAATGAACTTTGTCTACGTATATGTATACCATTGGAAACTGTCGCTATGATTTATGATTTAGTTTAGTATCTCAGTATACTTTACTGAGGCACGCAAGTATTATATATAAATTATTCGAAGACGGCATTTTGCGAGATTTTTGTATTTTTTATCAGCATGCACCAAAGGCAAGTAGTAGAGCAATAGGAAGCTAAACGAAAGAGAAAAACAAAAAACGTTTTTACAAAAATACAACCGCCTTCAAAAAGCAAAAAAAATAATTTTAAATTTGCAAGTCGGCGGCGGCTTTGATTTTGTTTGTTGTTTTGTATTCCCACCGACTTGCGAATTTAAAGTTATTTTTAACTTCTTGACGGCGGTTGTTTTTTTGTTAAAATGCGTTCTTTTTCGCTTGGCCTATATCTCATCATACAAATTAATTACGAAACGGTGACATCAGAAAGTTTCAGTCATCTCTTAATTTTCTACTCTTAGGGGTGGAATATTTTATGAAATTATATGGAACCAACGAGATATACACTATCAATTAAAAAAAGAATCATTGATATCGGACTTCACTGAAAAAAGGTATGCGTGGTCAAACATACAAATAAAAAAAATACGTGCCAAATTGAAAATCTCCTTTTTTTTTTCTATTGATAGGCATACGTTTGACCACTATCTCACCTGATGGAAAGCGATGATGCGGTCTAAGATGGAGCACGCTTGCCTAGAAGTAACCTATTCACTCTTGACTTAAAGAGACTTCCTTTTTTTGAAGTCGGTTGAAAATGGTCACAGGACAATCTAGTGTAGTGATAGGAAGCGAAATTTATATTAATCAATTATCGTTCATCATCTTGTTAAATTAAAAGTTTATCTATAGGTACTCGGTGTCTTCCATGATATATTTATCTCTTGAAAATAATATTATTTTAGACATAAAGCTCCATCCAATCACATCATCAGAAAGCTTTTGAACACCTAAAATGTCACGTTACATAAAGAGTCTTCATGTCGTGTTGCATCAAAAGCTGATTGATCGCTTTCTCTTTCACTCGTGTTGCGTCATGCACATCCTCTTTGTCACACGATCAGGATGTCACGTTTTGGTGAAGGAAATCGGAAATGCAACGATGCAGTTGTTATGGTTATTAGACTGACTGTATTTGACCACACACTGAGACACAAAATGTCCTAATATATTCATGCATTACCGTAAACTTTTCTAGGAGTTAGGACACGATGGAAGATCATAATGACAAAATCAAAGGGTAAGTCAACAACAAATGTTTTTTTGAATGTCAATTCAAATCATTTGTTTAAACCAAATCGTCTTTAGTCCAGGACCGAATATGGTTTATTTTTCATCAGTACCAGAATGTATTCTTAAGCTTGATGGCAATCTAGTTCTTTATTCTTGCTTTCCTGTATGTTTAAGTTCATAAAGCCAGCCTTCTGCCGGATCTTTAGAATCTACAAGCATGACTCTGTATTATTGTCCTCATTTCACCAACTTTGTCACTATTTTCCATTGTTACAAATATCCTTACAATTTCTTCTTTCAATTGTTACAATTTCAAGCATTCATATAATGTTGACAAGCAAACCCGGTACTGATCACTAGCGTACCTGTGAGTCAACGGTGATGCAAGCGCATTGTTCGAGAGCATCCGAATAATCACTGCTTCACTTTCGCCACATACTTATTATTATTATTGTTTGTAAGCTGCTTTGCAATGTTGGATATGAATCTGCGATTGGATTATGGTCCTTTATGATATGTAGAATGAATTGTAACAATGAAATGAGGCCATCAATTGACTTGGCCTGTTCTTTGTCCTATGCCTTCTGCATTCGACTTAGGAAAATCTCTATACCAGGGCTGGTTTACTTTGTTAAAACCAAGATCTACTGTTTAGTGAGATCTAAAGAGTGTGACCCCAGGACTCAAGCTATTTTCATTAGAATCGGTTCAGTCGTTTAATCGTGAAAGCTACAGAGTTACTTTCGCATTTATAATATTAGTATGGATTGGTAACCCGCCCTTTCGGCTCCGCACGGGTACAATGTAGATATAAACTATACGTATAAACCTTCCTCGTGAATCACTCTATCTATTAATGAAAACTGCATTAAAATCCGTTGCGGAGTTTAAAAGATCTAAACGTACAGACAGCGGTAGCGACTTTGTTTTATACTATGTATTGGTCTTAACTGTGGAGGAAGTCGCGGGCAGGTGCTAGTGGTTTATAATGCGGTCTCCGTATCATGATGACCCTCTGAATACCCTCTGAAACCCTCTTACCTCTATACTCCATTTACAATAGCATTAGACAGAAGTTAAAAAAGGTTCTTTTTAATGCATACTTTGTAACAAAAGTACAATAAACATGTTAAAGTTACGATAGACATCGAATTTATTATAATCTATTTTTACAGTAGCTGTCGCGCGTATTTGTAACTATTCTAATAATTTATCTTATATAAAATTATGTGGCTTATTACTATATTTAATTCCAATTTAAAATTACAGTGTCAATACTAAAAACCTGACAGAAGCAGGGATGAACAAAATCCGGAACGTTATTCGTTTCACTGTAATTCTACCCACCACAAAAATGTTACCTAATCTTTAAAAGACTTTTGTTCTGTATATTATTTATATACGTCCATATTTAGTACTATCTTAGATCTATTTATCAAAATTATGTCAAAATAGGTTAAATTAAAATTGTTTTAACTTATCTTTGAAATAAAATGTTTTGCAGTCCTGCATCTATGAGCCTCTTTTTTTTTTTTTTTTATCATTTGATAGGCATACGTTTGACCACTATCTCACCTGATGGGAAGCGATGATGCGGTCTAAGATGGAGCACGCTTGCCTAGAAGTAACCTATTCACTCTTGACTTAAAGACTCCCGGGTTGTAGCTATCAGGAAACACGCTCTTTTTTCTAATGCTATTATAAATGGAGTATAGTTTCTGATATCCATGCCCGCCTGTTTGAAGAAAGTTGCTGGCAGCGGATGGATACGGCCTGCCCAAGACCGGATTGATTGGCGATCTCTTGGGCATGCTTACGTTCTGCAGTGGGATATGATAATGTTGGCTACTGTTATTGGTTGGTAGAAATAACAAGATTCCTTTATAACACTTACAAATAATACTGAATAGGCTTTCAAAAAACAGTGGTTAGTATTTAAAATCAAGGTGACCAATACGTATTTTAATAACAAGTAATTTAGCATACAAAATCACTGCTTGTTACCTGCAAATCACACGCAAATTAGACTTCCCATTCAGTCTTCTGAACTCGTCTGTATAATTTTTTGCATTCACCTATTATTACTTGGTCAACATAGACATTAGTCGATGTGTTTGTAGTAAAATTATAAGTTATGAGATCATTCGTACTTCAACGGTCGGAGTTTTTGCCTTACAAGGCGTGAAGTGCGCAGGAGCAACTAGTTCGTTCAATAATGGTTATTGGCGCCGATTCCCTTGTTCACAAACTAAATTAAAATTAGGCATTTGGCATCTCTTACTACCAGGCAGCTAAAGAAAAGGACGGCGACAGACAAGGACTAAGTTAGAGATGCCAAATTAGTTTTTCCCTTGAATTTCGCAGTGTTTTTAATCAATACGTTCTGAAATGACGATTATAATTGTATGAACATTTTAGATCAACTTAAATTGACAGCTCTTATTAATATCTGTCTCTTTCTTTTTTATTGAAAAGAAAGAGATATAAATAGCTTAAAATTAATTTAGTTCGTGCACAACAGAATTGGCACCATTAACGACTTGAAATTATAGTATAACTAGACGCGACTTCGTCCGCGTGAATGTCGATTATCGCGGATGTAGACAACGTTGCGGAATTAAAAGTAGTCTATGTCCTTCCCCAGGGTTCAAGCTATCTTCACCCCAATTTCCATCAAAATCTGTTCAGCCGTTTCATCGTGAGAGCGTAACAGAGTTACTTTCGCATTTATAATATGGATAGTATGGAAGTATGGATTAGTATGGATTTTGTGAGTTGCAATGGGGAACACCCAAATATTCCGAAATATTTTATTCCGAATTTCGATATTCCGACTTTCAAAAGTCCGAATTTCATAATACCTAAAAATTATAATCTCTATTATTTAAAATCACGAAAGTTATTTTACCGAATGTCGTAAATCCGATTTGTTTGTTTTCCGATTTTCATATGTTCGAAGAATCAAATGCTCGATGAGTTCTCGGTCCGAAAAACGAAATTCCGAATTTCAATATTCCGAATAAACTGTTAAAATTAGGATTCTGATTCAATTCAGCTACGCATATATATTCAAAATGGTGTCCCCTTGTTTCGCAGACAGAAATTTCATAGAATTTCGTTTCCCAGAAAATGTTTCATATAATATTTGGTTCTTGTATTTTTATTTCGACTATTATTGTTTCAAAGACTATTTACTTGAATGAAACATATTTCACAGAAACACAATTCAAAGAAGTTTCAATATTTTTTTTTTGTTTAACAAACTTATCAAACAGTAGAATTACTTTTTAACAAATATTGTTTATTCGGTGTATTTTTCTATGGAATTTATTTCAACAAAAATATATAGGTATAAAAAGAAAGACAATAACAAAAATAATCTTAAAAAGTCAATATGTTGTGCTACAAAAGTTAATGACAGAAATGAATTGCTGTGAAACCGACTCCACGTAGTCTTGTCTGCCCTACCCCTAGAGTGTAATTTAAATTCGCGTAGGCGCGGAGGGGCGAGGCGGCCAGCGAGCTGAGGAGCAGGTGGTTTTAACGCCCGCCGCCGCGGCTGAGGCTGGCCGGCGAAGCCGGCCAGTAAGCCGAAGCTGCGGTGGTGAGCGTGAATACCATCTGCGACGATAAGCTCGCGTGGTACCGCCGGAGCCCCGCAACGCCGTAGCCGTGACAGAAACCATGCCTGCTGCATGTTGCATGTTCGCTTGCATGCTCGCTTGCATGATGCATGCTTGCTTGCTTGCATGCTGCATGCTTGCTTGCACGCTGCATGCTTGCTTGCATGCTGCATGCTTGCTTGCACGATAAACGATTGCACGATAACGATAAAGATAATCGGAATTTTAATAATCGGAATTCGTATTTTTGATGTTCGGAATTTTCATTATGTCGGACTTTTTGTTATTCGATCTTTTGAAACTCGGTATTTTGAGAATAGTAATTATAAACGTTCGGAATTTTGAAATTTTAGTATTATAAAAATAGGATGAATGATAAATCGGAGTTGCCATATTAGGAATTTTGAACTATTCGGAATTATGAAAATCGGTATTTTGAAATTCGTATTTCTGACTTTCGGAATAAAGTTTTTCGTATTTATGTAGTGTACCCGTTGCAATGTCCTATTTCTGGATGTTGTGTTGATGGTAATGGGCAAGGTAGATGGAAAACGACCTAGGGGCCTATCACCTAAGCGCTGGTCCGACCCAGTAGCCGCCCTCAGTGTACTCTCTGTTACGACCGCCCTGAGAGAAGCAGAGAACCGAATGAGAACGTGAAAAAGCGTCATATTTAAAACCACGAAGGCACGACCTTCGGTAATGAAAAACGCTACTAAAAAGATAATGACCTGTTTCACCAAATAAGTTTCTATTAATTTATCTGACGCAATGAGGTACTACTACTAGCTAAGACTACTAGAAATATAGTTCAATGGCCAGACCCTTTCATAAAAGTTCTAGTTCATTTTAATGACCTTGGGGATTTAAGGGCTTGATGGTAAATATAATATCCAGGGGCATGCTATAGGTAGTTAAATTCATAATACAAATCTACTAACACACTTCAGGTAGCTAGAAAATCCTAAACTTTAGAGTTGAACTCCAACCTATCGTATGATCACAATCCATTAATTGCTTCACGTACTTTCGACTCAAAATCGAAGTAAAAATATTTAGTAGCCCCGTAACACCTAGATTGGCGCCAAGGGCGTCGCCAAGGGGGGGCGGTAGGGGCAGCTGCCCCCCCCTAGTGATTCCAAAAGGTTCATGTGCCTTTGATAGTATTTAAAATTCATACTTTTCCTATCCACCAAATATCAATTTGCCCCCCCCTAGGCCATCAGCTGGCGAGTCCTGGCGACGCCCTTGATTGGCGCCCTACCATTTTCATCAAATTCCATCTCCCCATCTTTGCGAAAAATCCCGCCCCAATTCCGACCTCGATACTGTCAAAAGCGAAAGTGATTTGTCCAATATTCATAAATAATACGGCAATAAGGAATATCTTACGAGTATGTACTTACAGACATGTGGGTAGTAGCTGGCACACTTACCGACTACCCTTTTATGGAGCGGCGCTTGTATACCGCGTGTTCGAAATATGAAACATCTTTTTTTTTTTTTTTTTTTTGTCCATTCGTTCTTTTTTTGAATGGACTTATGATTAATGGTTATAGGAAGTTAAGGTCGGATTGTGTGTGTGTCAATTAATTTAGTTAGTGAGCGTACAATGCGCAATGTGGGTGATTCTTTTGAAGTTTAACTAACCATCATCTTTTTGCTCTTTTCCTATCCTGTTACTGACTCCCTACTCTTTCATATTATTCTTCACACTATCCGTCTATCGTTTCTTTGGCCTTCCTTTCCCACTTCCCATGAAAGACCTGTTGGAAGGGTCTTTTGGTCCCTTGTCATCATATGCCGATACCAAGACAAATGATTCCCTTCCAACTTTTCTGACACTTTCAATCTTCCTCTAATATACTCATTTCCTACATTTGAAATCTAGCTATGTTATTATTGAATTTAGTACTCTATTCTCATCTATGCATTATCTGAATTCTCGTTGATATAATATCGTCTGAAAGGCAGATGATGCCCATAGATATAATTACTTTATATTTGACTAGCGCCTCTGCTTCGCAAGGGTGCAAACTATAGTATAAATGTTCCCCTTGAATCGCTCTGCCTATTGCTGAAAACTGCATTGAAATCCGTTGCGAAGTTTAGAAGATCTAACAGACAGCGGGCGCGGGGGCGACTTTGTTTTGTACTAGGTACAGATTTAATACCTAATTGAACTCAGACAGTACTTTATTTTTTACTTACCAGTATTTATAATGATTCACATTTTGCGCATCCTTTATTGCAACACCAACGCATTCTGCATCATCCTTACTCAACAATAAATACATTATTTTTCCCAAATACACGAAGTTGAATCAACCTGTACACGCAGCCTCTCGCTCCTTATATGGTGATGTCATTTTAAATAATAACCGATCTGTGTATTCATACATGCCGTTTACATTACATTGTGTGCTGTATATTGAATATATTAGTTTCATTACCATACTAATGTGGTAATGGATGCAAAATGAAAATAAGTTTGCTATAGTGGAAAAAAATGCGTTGTTTGTTCGTTAACATTTGATGCAAAGGAATGAGGAACTGTGACGGGAAAGGGGTTAACTAACAATGTGGTACAAACAAAACCACTTAGGGAATCCTACCCCCTCCCCCGAAATGCCTTAAAACAACAAGATAAAATTTTGTAAGGTATTTGTTTGTAAGAAGAAATTTCTGGATTTACTGGTCAAAAGTATTTTCACTGATAGAAACCTACACTTTTGCCGAGTGTCATAGGCTACCTGCTGATAAGGTTATGATGAGTGATGAGAAATGAGAGTTATCAACGATGTGCAATTGCCGTTCACATCTATTAACTTTAAAGATTAAATGATTCCGTTACTCTGTTATATTATTTGAGACCACTTCAGCACTGCACTGATACAAAAATTGTTTTTTTATTTATATCTACAAAATACAACATGACATTTCAAGCGCGGTGCGGTGCACTTTAAATTTTGTTTATCTTAGCTGTTTTATATGGTATACTTTTTACCTCACACACACACACGTCAACCTTTAGAGTCCCACTGCTGGGCATAATTTTCCCTCAAGGGCGGGTTCAGCCGTAATCGCTATGCTTGGCCGATGCATGTTGGCCATCGCAGTAGCTGTTATGGTACTCAGAAGGACGCTGTTGCCCATCCTCTGGTCAATATCCCTCTGTCGCCTTCTACGACACCCACGGGTAGAAATGGAGTGGTGCTATTCGCGGCAGGCGCCATACAGCAAACCATTTCGGGCGAATAGAAGCTAGTAGGTCTATGATACGATAAATTGGGTTTCACGTATTACCTAGTGGTAGTTTGTCCTCCTCAAGCCTTGAATAATAATACCAGCCTATTATTGTACACACGGCTACACATCAAGTTATACATTTCTGGTATAAGCTGACCGTTCATTGTATGGAAATTCTTAGCAATGCAAGATCAGCTTATACTGGAAATGTTTAGCTTGATGTGTAGCCGTGTGTACCACTACAGGGCAAGGCCTCTTCTCATACAGAGAAGGTACGACCATTGATCACCACGTGCGCTCAAGGCGGATTGTCGATTTCAGACTTATATTAGTTATAAGTCCAGGTTTCCTAACGACGTTTCCCTTCGCCTATGCCAGTGATGTCCAAGTTAAACTCCCAAAACCAATGTGACTGAAAGGACATGTTTCATAGTGGGCCCAGTCTATGTACACCACTTCAAAAAAAAAGAGAAAAATCCGTAGAATCCGGGAAAAATACAGATAATTCATTTAAATGTATACTGTTGGGTAGTAAATTGTTAATTTAACAATAATTTTTATGGATTTTCAACATGGCGTCATTTAGATTTAGCTATTCTATATGCCATAGATCGACCATTGATCACAGAAAGAGAACTGTCAGCTGTCAGTGTCACTTCACTTCAGTCACTTTCGTCTCGTTTTGTTTTTAGTTTCTGGAGTACTTTATAAGAACCTCTCTTTCGTTTTTTGAATTTTACGCCGTTTTTTTCCATCTGTTTACCTGGCTATCCACAAATCGACGCAGAAAATCAGAATTATAAATGTCAAACGTCATTAATCAATGAAAATGACAGCTTACCGCCATGACTGTTTTTTTGTAAGTATGGTGTACAAGGACTGGGCTCAGGCTCCATACATTTTGAAACAACTCCTTTCATATGTACTTTCTACATATGAAAATTTCAGTGACATTGGTACTTGCTTCTGTCCGGTTGTGAACCCACAATACGACAAATTCAAGCCTTGATTAAGTACCACACAAATATTTCCATTTTCTTCAATTACATCATATTGTAAGATGTTGTAGTAGAATTTACGACATTGTATACTTACTTGAAATAACACGTGTATGTAGTACTTGTCCAATCAATTAGCTATGTATACTGTTTACGTCAGTGTTGGTTTTAAAGGTTTAACTCACATACTTCTAATACAGATGTCGGTAAGTCGTTATGAGGTAATCTTTTGCCTCTTTCATGTAACTTATCATCATCATCTGCCAAGCCTTTTCCCAACTATGTTGTGGTCGGCTTCCAGTCTAACCGGGTGCAGCTGAATACCAGTGTTTTAAATGGAGCTACTGCCTGTCAGACCTCCACAGCCCAGTTACTGGGTAACACGACACCCCTTTTTTTTCGCAGAGCTTGCAATCGTTCTCTTACTAGTAAAACATTCCTTACGGCAAAAGTTGTAAGGTGGCCCCTGTTAATAACCGTGGAGTAAGATTACACCATAATTAAACCTCGTTAAATGTAAACTGACTTTGCTCTTAGGTGTGTTTACTAAGTATGCTGAACATGGTCTACCCGGGATATACCATTATCGTTCGGATAAGACAGCAGCAAGTCATCTAAGGTATGAGCAAAATCTGATTAACCACGCAGAAGAGTTGTTCGGCTTTATAGTGAGCCACGAGCCCCTCTCAGTTCGAACTTTGTATTAGCTATATTCCCGTCTTTATCTTGCACTTGCAGATTGTTAGTAGTGCGACATTGACAGGAACAATGTTTATCCAACTCGACCTAATTAACTCAATAAGCCTACATGGAAAAGCGTTGCTCTCCCTCTTTCCACGTTTCTTTGTCTATGTCAGCTAGGGTCAGTACTAAAGGCTGGCATCTTTTGGCCCAACGGTGTGACATGTCGGACATATGTAAAATTTAGATTCAAATATAACGACTTATAATGGCGCCAGTAATGGCTCAAATTCTGATAAACTTTTAAAATGTCTTTGGTTAAAAGGTCATTAGTTATTTTATTGTAAGCTTCATTTTGCTGCCAAATATTGAATTGATGCATTGTTATTGAGGTCAGAGGTTGCTTGAATCGTCGTTTGTTGATAAATTAGGCGATGGTTGAAACAGAATGATTCTTATATTCAATTTTACAAAGAATACATGTTTAATTTTTTGTTTAGTGACATCATCGCTAACATCACTAGTTACTTAGATTTTTTATTTAACCAACGTTACGGTGATTAAAATAGTCATGATCTATGTAAATATATCATAATAAACTTAAAAAAAGAATCACAAAATAAACCTGTGCGTGGCTGTACTTTTTAAATTTTAAATTCCGTTTATGAAATCAAGTTTAAACAAAAGAACGTCTCTGGTCGCAACCAATCGCTAAGCCTTCTAATTTCAAAATCTAAATTCTAAGCTCCAAATTCAAAACAAAACGACGCCATCTAGACTTCCAATAATGATTCAACCAGCACTATTCGTGTACGGGTTCTCATTAAACGTTCACAAACTATGAACATTTCGCTATAACTCTTCGCCGATAGCCAGAAAGCCGGAACTGCTAAATCCGAAGTATTCCGAAGTTGCCGGCGTTGTATGCCCAAGAGCACGTACAGTTACGCGGGTCGGGGGTCAACGACCGGCTAGTAGCCACGCGTGTAGTTGCACCTTTTTTAGTTCTAGCTCAAAGGTGACTCAAAGTTTGTGACTGTTTCTGTTTTTACATAAACTATTAAAAAAATCTTCCTTATGTATTTGAAGAACCGCAAATTCTTTCAGTCGCTAGCTCTTTAACTTTTAATGTAATTGTAAAAATATATATTACTAACACTTTACCCGCGACTCCGTCCGCGTGAATTTTCTGAAGGACCCCTAATTTTTTAATAATGCAAAATAGCTTATGTTACTCAGGGGTAATGTAGCTTTCCATTGGTGAAAGAATTTTTGAATTCGATCGAGCAGTTTTTGAGTTAAATCGTAACAAACAAACAAATAAATCTTTCCTCTTTATTATAATATTAGTATAGACAAGGAGGAATGCCTAGGTCAGTACCAAAATGACCTTCATGCATTTATTAAAAACTAGATTGTGCCTGTGACTTCGTCCGCGTGGTATTCAAGAATACAATAATACATAATACCTACAGTCACGGAAATAGAAAACCTTTCTATCAGTAAAATAATATTTCAAATCGGTTGAGCAGTTTCGGAGAATACCTCCGACATCCAAACTTCCAAAACTTTACCTATTTATAATATTTATTAGTGTAGATAATAATGTAGACGAGGAAATCATAATATAATGTTACTAGTACATTTATCCTGAACTAAATACTACAGTATGTTTTTCAAGTTAATATCCTAAGTACTAGTGGCATTAAGTAACAAAAGCCTGTATTGTGATTGTGGTGACGTCATTCTGATTTGACATTGTCCTTGTTTGTTCAAGGTCTTTGCCATATATTGCCGGTAACGCCATCTAGTTTCGATGCCCGTTAACAAAGCACTTTTTTGCGGAAAGTTTGCATTTGAGAAAAGGTTTCGCTCCTTTAGTAATTTTGCAGAGGTAAAGGAATACAATAACATTTAAAACAAATTAACTGAATAAAATTTTCTAATAGATTGATTTCTCCAAAAGTTCACCTGATGACCCTGCATTATCACAGACAGTGACTTGTCAATTTTGTTCTATATTGTTTAAGTTCAAAATCGTGCAATTCTTTTTTATTAAATTTGAGAACATAACACAATAGAATTGACGACTTTTGAATTCATTTTTGGTTGTCGGCGCCATCTATGATGAAAAGTGAGAACTTATTTCGTGTTTTTGCTGCGGTTTCCAACAGTTATTTGGATTTTAATGATTGATATCCGGTCTATTTCGCTGTGGTTTATACGTTACCTGAAGCTATTAATTTAACAACACGTCATTGTGTTTCTTTTTTTAGATTTTTATTGTTATGCATTGCATCGTTAGTAGGTACTCGTCATGCTTTGTTTCTTTTTGAAAACCGTGATTTGACCATAACCTGGGGTATTTGGTGTACTATTCGCCAGTTATCACAGTTATTTCCTTAGTTAGGTAATGGAAAACTGACTACACAAAAGCAGGTGACCTATTAAGCAATTAAGATTCAGGTTGCATTCCTAAATATACATGCAGTGTGAACCACCAATTTCCTTCACTTACCTATCCGAAAATTCCAAACCATTCACATATCAAGCTAACCTAAAAGCCATTATCAGCATTCTTCCTCCACCAGTAGGCATATAATTTGCATACTTATCAGCATCGCATTCCGGTTCAGTATTACCTACATACAACCTACAAGTGACGTCACGATGTTCAGGGTGATCTTAATAGTCCATAGGGTTTAAGTAGGTCGGTACGAAGGTCGTACACCAGATGGTAACACCTACGGTACGCCCTCGCACCCTCTTGTGTAACAGTTTGTGAGTATTTTTTCTTATGTCCTGTTTTTAATATGATATCGAGTTTCGTTATTTATTGTATCTTTATTATTTTTTTAATTCTGTTTGTTTAATGCCGTGTATGTAGGTGTATATGTTTACTCAAGTGGTGTCCCTTTTTTAGGTCATCTACAGATTGGCTGTTTGTGATTGAGTTTTTTTATTCAGTTGCAGATTCTAATTTAAAATCATCCTCATCTGCAATCTTTCAATTATTGCAACGTTATTATTTACAATAGACTACCTTCCTTAAATCAAAATTCTCCATACTATTTAATTAAAATGTTATCTCGTCCACATTGTTGTTAGACAAACCAATTGAGATTCTATTCAATTTAAACCGCTCCTTATTATTATTACTATGAATCTTATTATTAGCAACATGTTATTTAATAGAACTCCGACATTTACGTCTGACGCCTGATTTACGAGTTACGTAAGTTATTTACGATGTAAGGTTATGTTTACGTTTTTTGTAGCAATGATTTTGACATGACATGTGAGTGTAGTTGCAAGTTTTTGTTGTTGACTTCGTAAACATACTAATAAATATGGAGATGATTTATTGTTTGTATGTAATTTAATTACTTGTCAGCTGGATGGATTTTGTGACGAATGATTTGAAAGAAAAGGGAATCAGTGATATCATGACGACTGACAGGACGGAATGGAAGAAGAAGACGTGTTGTGCCGACACCAAGTAACATGAGACAAGGGCAGGAAGGATGATGATGATGATGATGATCTAAAGGCTTCTCGCTCTTTCAGTACATTATTGAACTTCATATTTTCTTGTTATTGAAGGCCATCGAATCGTCCCTTCTTACAAAATAAGTTCACCTGAGCCATAAAAGTAAGTAGGTAATTTTGTAATAGTACGACTCACTGTTGTACGAGTCACTCCATCTTTTGGAGCTTTGTCAGACTCGATCAAGGACTAGGATCAATTTATCTTTCTTTGATTATATTTAAATTTTGCAAGGACAACTGACTTACTACTTGCCTTACTCTACTACATTTATTATTAATTGACTGTTATACCTCATCATTAATTTGGATAAGTCAACAAGCAGCTGATGTCATTAAAATTACTTCCGTAACAAATAAAGGTGTGGGTACCATTTGTATTCGTTGTGATTCTTAAGTTATTCATTCCGTTATTTGTTCTTAATCTATCAACTTCGTAGTAATATTTTAGTCTGAGTATTGAATCACCATCATCTGTATAAACTTTTCGAATCGATGTTATGGTCGGCTTCCAGCTTAACCAGATGCAACTGAATACTAGAGTTTTATATGGAGCGACTGCCTGTCTGATCTCCACACTCCAATCACTGGGTAACACCGAACACTTTAATACCTCTTGGTAAGACTGGTTGTCAGACTGTCTGGGTTCTGATTACCCATAACGACTGTCAAAGATCTACGAATCGTTGAGTATCGAATGCTGAATCAATTTATTGATCGTGATCGATCATCGGTTAATCGACGATTATTATCGATGTCAAATCTATTTAAAGGTTAAGGGATAAAATGTTAAATGATGAACGTTTTGTAAGTGTCACTATTTAAAGTATTTTTACAACACTTTTTGTTAATATACTTCTTTGAATATTGTATGTTATTGCGATATAATACGAGTAAATCTCTCAATCTCTAAAATCTCTAAAACTCAGCCGTGCTGAGTTTATGTTAGTTCGGGTTCATCTCAAAAACTACTGTACGAATTTTCTTATGATTTTAATAGAAAGAGTAGAGTATCTATGTAGGTTATGTAGTTATAGGTTATAATTAATTAGTGCCACCAGAGCGAAGGCGGGGCGGGACGTAAAAAATATTATTAAGTTGTTATCAATAAAGGAGATGCTATTTTGAGTCTAAGATAGTCATGTTGTGTGTGAAGGGAGGCTGAGCTAAAAAATACCTAGCCTCTATATTATTTTACTCTATTTTACTATGCACCTATTATTTAATACTCACACACTTTATTTGTACATGCGAACCTCTGGCCAGACCATTATGGTAAGTTGTCAGAGCGAAAAAAAAAAGCGCCGAAATAAAAAAAGCTTGCCCGCTTGTTCATGTTATGTATCGATAGATGGCGTTGAGCGGCGCGTGTAGCCGTGAAGGTTCGTACACAAGTAGCTTCCAATCGCTTTACTATCGCCTCAATAGATGGCGTTAGTAGTAGCGATTTATGTAAATGTTTTGTTTACCTGTTAAAAATGATAATGGTGCTTTTTACAAGTAGCTACTTTTGTTATAATATCACATATATATTTAATGTAGAATTTATTGTACAAGAATTATAATCACTATAGATTATATTCATGCCCTAGAAACTATATACCTTTATATTATTGTTGTGTATTTTATGCTCAAAGCTTTTGTGTAAACGTTAGTTATTTATTGTTTTTGCTTATCTGTATATAAATAAGATTTACAATTAAAATGCAGCACAGATCTCTTTGCATAATTGTAGTTGCAATTCAAGCCCGGTATTGTGCGGACGCGTTTCGCGAAAAAATAAATAAAATTATAATTTTGTTGTCAAATCGAATAGACAGTCATACGTAATATTGACCCTTATCTAAACAGAAACTAGTGTCAAAGTTCTGTGTGTTACATCTATCATATTCCAACAAGCAAGTTCGCGCGCGGGATCGCAGTGCGTTGAGGAAGGCTCCACCTCACCTCGAGTAAACGAGAGGGACTCTGCCGAAAAAATATTCATCTCTCTCGCACACACGTGAGGTACTCGCCGCCGTCGACGCAGGTGTGCCTAGCTCAGATTCCAGGAATTTTGTCAACGATTTCTGTTTACGTACCTACCTATTTCGTAAATAATAAATAAATATGGTTAATAACTGTGCAGCTTGCCATAAGGCGTTGAGAACATCCAATATAAAATGCTCTAAATGTGAACTTCTGTTTCACGTCGCATGTGCTAGTGCTGGCAATCAGCCGAAATTAAACGAAGAAACCAAGCTGAACTGGATTTGTCAATCCTGTCAAAGTAAACCAACTAAGAAAGTCACTACCCCTTCGAGCACTCCAGTACCCGGGATGTCGAAGCCCACAAACGTCACTACGCCTAACTCAACAGATTATAACCACTCTGCTTCGTCGCTTGACCCATCTACCGCAGCGCCTACTGACTCGGAGATTTTACGCACCCTTAGCTCCGAAATAAAATTACTTCGAGGTGATGTAGTAGACATAAAGTCACACATTACATACCTATCCGAACACCTCACACAATGTTATACGCGTCTCGATGAATACGACTCAAGATTAAAATCGCTAGAGAAACGAGAAGAAGAGATTATTTGCCTCAACAATACTATAGCCAATCTCCGCGAACAGCTGAACACTCAAGCACAATCGTCACTAAAAAATGAACTAGAGATATGTGGCGTGAACGAGTTTAAAAACGAAAATCCGCTTCACATTGTGCGCGTCCTGGCTCACAAAATAGGAGTTTCACTAGATGACCAAGACTTAGACTTCGTGACTAGAGCGGGACCACGCCGTCAACAATCCAAAGATTCAACTGAAACTCCTCCGCGCACACTAGCTGTCCGCTTCGTACGGCGCCTCAAGCGTGATGAATTTCTAAAGGCCGCCAAAATCAGAAGATCACTCACCACGGCTGACATCGAGATATCTGGTGTGACTAAAAATATCTACATAAATGAACGCCTCACCCAAGGGAACAGGCAGTTATTTCGTGCTACCAAACTTGCTGCGAAAGAACGCGGATACAAGTTCTGCTGGATTAAAAATGGTGCAGTTCTCATCCGTAAGCAAGAAGGTAACCCCTCCATCCACATACGAAACACCGAAGATCTGGAATATCACCTTGGTTCTACGGCTACAGTGTGACTGTCACAACATGTGTTTGCGACAACAGGCCTACAATGAAACGATAACCTTGCCAGATGACGAACAGTACAAACTTTTTATTATTCTTAGATCTCATTTTACTTTTTCTTTTTCATTACATAATATTTTTTATTTTTTTAGATTTTATATTATTTTTAAATACTATTTGGTAGCGTTATCTTTGCATCTATTGAACACATCATCATCGCAACATATCTACACTCACACAAAGTTTGCTAACGTTTACGGTACCATTAAGACTTACACACATTCCCCACTATACCTCACAAACGCACCCCAACCACACTTACACACATACTTTAGCACTCATATTTTCCTACAGCCTGACGTTTACGACTTTCTTTTAGTAACAATGACCACATTCATTATATTAATTATTAAAAATAACATTTTCACCAAATACATCTATGGCGTTACTTGATATAATTCAGGATATTGACGAAAATGTTACTATAGATTGTCACTCTTTAGATAAACTAGAAGAATGTAGGAAATTGCTTCACAAATCTAATAATGACCTTAAAATACTCTCACTTAACATAAGAAGTTACCAGCGCAATTTTGACGATTTTTACACAGCTTTCCAACGCCTTGACACCGAATTCGATGTGATAGTCCTGACTGAGTGCTGGTTAACCGACACGATAGTACTGGACACTCTACCAGGGTACTCCGTATTTCGCACCAACACACAACTAAACAAAAACGGAGGCGTCATTTTTTACACCAAAACCTCCTGGAACATCTCAGTTTTAGAAACGAAAGTAGCAGAAGCAGACAGTCTTTTAATAACGCTAGGCGACCAAGTTGCCATACTGGGAATTTACCGTTCGCCCTCTTTCCGGGTTATCGATAATTTTATGATATCTCTAGATACGGTCCTCACGCAATTAAAAAAATACCCGACTATTATAGTAACCGGAGACCTTAACATTGACATCTATAACACAATAAACATCGCACACTCAGAATACCTAAGTCTCATGGCCATGCACGGACTTCTGCCAGCTATCACCAAGCCGACTAGAGGGCGTAACTGTCTCGACCACATTTTTGTCAAATCAAATTTTAAAACTGTAGGTATCATAGGAAAATCTTCTATTACAGATCACGATTTAATTATGGCTGCTATTGCACAAAAAAACACTGTCACGAAAGCGTCCAGATCGCGCTGGAAAATTGACGAAAAGGCCGTTGTCGAGGAGTTAAATAGTACTGATTGGTCTAATGTCTTAAGCACTGACTGCCCCAATTTTTCCGTCAACTCACTTATTGAAACTATTTCCAATTCAATCGCAAAAAACACGCGTAAAGTCACAATCAGTCGTAGCAAATACAATATTAAACCCTGGATAACCCCAGGACTCATAAGGTGCATGAAACACCGCGATAATCTTCACCTAGCTTTAAGATCATACCCGAATGATGATATGCGTCGCCTTGTGTATACCAGATACAAAAATTTTTGTAATGACTTACTTCATAAACTTAAAACCGATTACAACAACAAAACCATCATCAAAAACCAAGATAACCCGAAAAAGCTCTGGAACACTATCAAATCTATTTATAACCCAAATACTGAAAAAAGTGATTCTTCCCAGCTATTGTCTAACGAAAAAGACCCTGTTGATTCACTCAATAGGTGCAACACTTATTTTACCTCTCTGGGTAAAAATCTTTCCGACCTTATACTGATGCGATTATCCGAGTCCCAAGCATCCCTAGCGAGCAAATATAAACCACACTGCACTCCTTTACACTCTTTCTTCTTTCACCCAACGGACGAGGACGAAGTCGAAAAACTTATAGACCAGCTGAAAATAGATAGCGCCGCCGGATTAGATAATATTAGTGCAAGACTTATTATCTTACTTAAAAAAACATTATTAAAACCTCTCACTCATATTTACAACTTGAGTTTGAAAAATGGTATTTTCCCTGACGCCTGGAAGATTGCTTGCGTCCGACCTATTCATAAAAGCGGTCCTAAAGAATTACCTGAGAACTACCGCCCTATCGCACTATTGAGCATTCTATCAAAACTCCTTGAAAAAGTTGTCAATAAGCGACTAGTAAATTTCCTAGAAGATAATAAATTGATATCCGAAAAACAATTTGGCTTTAGAAGAGGCAAGTCGACTGAGGACGCCGCTATACTATTAACCAACTCTATAGCTTCTTACGTCGAAAAGGGGGAACACGTCATGGCTGTATTTTTAGACCTAGCCAAGGCGTTTGACACAATTTCGATAGATCTGCTTCTGACTAAGTTAGAGGGAATAGGAATACGAGGAAACGCGCTTGATTGGTTCCAAAGTTACTTATCAAATCGTCAACAACTAGTAAAAGTAGGTGACTGCTCTAGCGGTCTACTGCCAATCAACTTCGGTATTCCTCAGGGCAGTACTCTTGGTCCGACTCTCTTCGCTTTCTACATGAACGATATACTTAACGCACCTCTCCACAATTCCGAAATTATTTCTTATGCAGACGACACGGCAATCTTATTCCATGCCAGATCATGGGAGCAGGTGTATCATCTGGCAGAAAACGGTCTACTTACAATTTCAGAGACTCTCAATAAGAACCTTCTCACCCTTAACTTAAAAAAGACAAAGCTAATCACTTTCTTTAAAACCTCAGCTTCTAGTCCTCCTCATCACTTGACTCTTAAGTTCCATACATGCCACAACGACCACAATTCACCAATCTCAAATTGTGCATGCACTTCCATAGACCGCACTTCCTCCTTAAGATATCTAGGTATTACATTAGACGAAAATTTATCATTTAAACCTCACATTCACTTGCTTGCGGGCCGTGTCAGGAAACTAATATATGTCATGAAAAAGTTACGCGATTGCACACCGTTTCAAATTCTCCGAACAATATACCTAGGCCTGTGTCAATCAGTACTCCAGTATGGAATCTCCGTCTGGGGTGGAGCTGGGAAAAGTTCTTTTATCGAAATCGAAAGAGCTCAGAGAGCCGTTATCAAAGTGATGCTTAAAAAGCCTTTCAGGTTCCCGACTGATCTGCTATACGATGATTTTCCAGTCCTTCGCGTACGTCAGCTATTCATCCTCAATGCCACACTACATGCTCACAAGTCCTTAAAAAAGAGACCTGATTACCATAGCCTACTTTCAAAACGTATTCTACATATTCCTCTCCCTAACGCAAACAGTCTTCTGGCCAGAAGGTGCCCCTCTTACTCACACATACATATCTACAACAAAACAAACAAGCACTGTGAAATCAAAGCTCTTACCAACTATTCATGTAAAAGAGTCACAAAAAGTTGGCTCCTCTCTCTGTCATACAATGAAACCGAGGAAATATTAAACTGATAATAATATTATTTTTGTGCAAGTCCTCCTCACATAATTATTCACAAGCTCCCAACCACAATACTCTCACTCACACACCACCTCACCATTACATTCTCACATCTTCTCATCTTTACACCATGACACACTTTGACAATTTGTAATATCTACTTTTAATTTAATTTCTTGTTGTTCAATTATATTATTAATTATCGTCCGTTTTAGAATATTTGATATAAAGTATAATAGACTAGCGCAACTCGGGCCCCCAATATACAGGCGCTGCCTAGTTTGGGGACCACTACAAAAATTGTAATTAATAAAATAAAAATAGTTACAGTAAACCTACCACTATAATATGTTCATATTATTAAGGTTAATGTTTTATTATAAGTATTTCTGTAACATTGGACAATAAATTTATTATTATTATTATTATTATTAATTATATGAGCTGCCTTGTGCATTAGCATTGATGACAAAAACTGGTGCCACGAACAGGCGGACAGGTGTTGGGCTAGCTTCACGCTCCGCCGCAGCGTGTAGGCCGACACACTGCTTTTTTATAATACGTATATTTTTTTGTTTGAATATTTATTAATTAATATTTCCACGGTTGAGCTTTCTGCCAAAAGGAGTTAGTCCGCGGTCTCGTATTAATGTAACTAAAAATGTGTTACGTTACGTTACTAATTTATTATCAACTATCCAGCAAGATTTAAAATCAATCAGAATCGTTACGATTTAGTGATGATACGACTAATCAATTTATATTTTGTACTTTTTATGAGCTGTCAAAACGGGATTCTTAAATAAGTTTTCAATTTATACTTATGACGTCACTTGTAGTTTGTCATTGGCCAACTCGATTGACTATTGACTTATTGATTTTACAGAAAATAAAAATCTAATTTTACAGTAAATTTTAAAATTAATCGGATTTTCAGGGCTTTATTCAAGTATAACCTGAAACAAATTCTAAAATGGATTAGTTTGTCTTGGCAGATTTATTCCCTATGAAGCTTGTTATAGTTCTTGAAAGATAAATTATTATTTTTTAATAATAATTGAATACCTATATCATTTAAAAAGTTGGTTAAACTACTTATTTGTTACAAAAAAATTCAGCTACCGTTAGTATAATATGACAGATAATATTGCCTATCACAACATTATCTGTCATAACATCATTAATGTGACAGATAAGTTACAGCTCGGATCAATCACAACTCTATTAGCAAGGCTTGACAAGTAGTTGATCGAACACTGTTTTTTATTGGTGACTTGGCGGCGTAGAGGCCTCTACGAGCTACGTAGTGCTACGCCGTAGCAGGGAGACGCCAGGAATCCATAATTTCTGGCTTTAGTACCACTAATCACGAAACAAAACAAAACATCGTTCTGTCTCTGTCAACTTGATACATGCAGTGATGCTTTGAAAACATTTGGCGCTAAATGAGTTGTGTTTTGTGTTGTTTTTGGGCTGTAGTTTCGCGGTTTAGCGTTCTTTAGAGATACAGTGTATTTGAGTTTCTTTTTTTTAATACGTAGAAGGCGAAACTAAGTACAACAAAATTGCCTTCTGGTATCTTTTATCCGACTCACTGCAGCAAATACACACGGTGATGTAGTAACTCTGACTTTGTATGTATAAAGTCACCTTCATTAGAGTGATACTCCACTGAAACAGAGAAGAGCGGAGAGGAAATTAGATGTCCAAGAATTTACCAATCACATTGGTTGAACATGAACTTTACATCAAACTCTGCTCCGGGCAAGTGTTATATGCAACTTCCGCGTAAGTGGAAAACAGAGGACTGGAAAAAATGGACCTCTAGTAAACTGAAGTGATGATGATAATGTATTATTGTAGTATACTTCTTTGAGCGTAAAACCATTAGGTAAAGATTTCCAAAGTAGTCGAGTAGTAAATCTAATAAATACTTTAGGTAATATGATCTGCATGTATGTATCTACACACTGGTATCAATGACAAGAAAGTGCGTATGACGTCGGATGTAATGCAAACACTTTAGTTTCAGTTTTCACATATTTACTATCAGTAATTTCCAGTGTCCTGTATTCTAAATGTGCGTATTCCAAGAAACATCTCCGTCAGATAAAGACCCTAAGATACTTAATCAATTATCTAAAATTACATCACAAAAATTATCTATAACAACGTGTAATGCAATCTTATTAAAACTCATAATCCCACGTACGAAATACTTTATTTTTTTTTACCGACACAACCCGTCATGGGTAACTTACCGTACATTTGCGTCGGCGCAGCCAGTCACCTGCAAGCTACCGGCGTAGACGCGCGCGCACCGCGTTCGAAAAACAAACATTCAAAAATCGACTCCGAATACGAATTCGAAAAATTAACACGACTAACCGACTAATAGTGTTTTGAAAATCGAACTAGTGGTGTGTAGTGTTTGTTGTTTAGTGTAGTGATGTGAATTAGGGATTCGATACGATTATTCGATTTTTACCGATACCGGTGACAACTAACGGTTTATAGCGGCATTGTAGTTTTATCAATGAGTTCAATGAAGATGCTATGATTTTGAAATATCTGTTAATTAGTTACAAGGACTCTGGATGTTAATTCTCCACCTCTAATTCTATTTTACTTAGCATTGTTTTGACTGGTTCTGTATAATTGAGTTGTTTGTGGGGCAATGACGTCATTATATCGGATTCTAATATGGAACCTAAGGGCGCATCCCACGCGATCAAACCTAAAAGAATCTGTGTTGCAATCAACCGGTCAGTAGGTCGTTTTAGGGACCTTATAAATTAATTCCCTTTTTGCATTGCTATTCTAGCCTTAACTCTACGACTTCTTTAATTTATCCATACTTATCCATACTTAATATTATAAATGCGAAAGTAACTCTGTCTGTTACGCTTTAACGATGAAACGGCTGAACCGATTGCGATGAAATGTGGCACAGACTAAGTTTCAACCCCAGGAAAGGAAATAGGATACTTTTTAATCCGTGATTTAGTCTGCATCTACGATAACCGACATTCACGCGGACGAAGTCGCGGGCAAAACCTTGTATTAAATAAACAACTTATATTGATCTAGAAAGGGACCTTCGCAACCAAAAAATATCTGAATCAAAACATAAAGTTTTGAAGGTGACATCAATGTAAAAAACATGTTCAAAAAAGAAACATTTGCATATGTTTACGTAAACAAAAACTAAAGAATGTTATTGACAATATGTTTATTATTGTTTTTGAAACTATTTCGTTTGAGGATGAATCTTTGTTCTGTTCAATGTGTACACAAATATACAACACTAACGTTTGCCCGCGACGTCGTCCGCGTGAATGTCGGTTATCGCGGATTAAAAGGCCTCTTTACTGTGCCTATGTCCTTTCCCAAACCAAACCAAATCTCAAACCAAAAATCTTCATACCAAATTTCATCAAAATCTGTTTAGCCGTTTCATCGTGAAAGCGTATTCGCATTTATATTATTAAAAAGTATTAAAAAGTATGGATTGGTATGGATTAGAAATAGGTGAAGCATTGGATAGCAAGAACAAAAAGGAATCGAATCTAAATGCACCTCTTAGAAATAGGTCTAAACACAAATATACTGACTGATCTCTTTGTGTCTAAAGATGACGTAATTATGCCATTTAACGTCCATTAAAATTGATATCCATGGAGTATGTTCTTCATATTCAACAACATACACTCATAAATTAAGAGATCTGTTTCATCAGTTACAATTTACATAATGCCATCATCAATTTCAAAGCCTATTGTCAAATTGTCAACATTATAAAATATTGACTGTCACACAATTTCTTCAACTTCTGTCTTGAATTATGTAGTTTAACAGTCGTCATGTCACAAAGAAACTTTAGAATCCTTGAATAAAAAATGCATTATGCAAGAATTCCAACGCCCAATTAAATTGTAACCGACAATTATACTATAAAATGTCGTTCCCATATAAAGATAGCCAAGGTCCAGCTATGTGGGAGTCACCATTGAATTCTAACACCTCCGTAAAAAATTGTTTTATTTCTCTCCCACACAGGATATCATTGAATATAGACTGAACATGATTTATATTGAAACAAACAAGTGTTATAAAAAATTAGACATGCTTTTTGTTGCTAAGTTATTGAAAATTAATAATCAGAATATTGTAATAGATTTTGTTGAAGAATATGCACAAAAAGTTAAAGATGATTATATCAAGATAGAAGCACAAGTGAAACTATGACAAAAGAAAACTAGATCAAAGAAATACGCAATAATAATGGAACAAAATCAAATCCTAAATAGACGAATGATGTTAGAGTCAGCATAAAGCATCACACGCTTATTCTAGCTACCTGATATAATAACTAATCCCACAGACCAGTGAGGATTACCACTTGACAGCCGTTCCTATGTCAAAACGAAAGTATTCGAGATAATACCCCAGAAATGTTATAAGTATTATGATAAATATTGATTGATTCATCGATATCAATTGCAATGTCAATATGCAATTTGATAAAGGCTTATTTATGTCGATCGTTTAATCATTGGTTTATTATTCGATTACTTGTATAATATTTTTTATTCTTATTCGATAATGGTTTGACATCTTTCTCTTCTGCTTAAAGTCTTACTAGGTCTTCTTCATCCTCGTCATTAGTAGCTATATCAATATATTCATCATTTATAACAGTACCAGCCTATTGTCCCAATGCAGAGGGAAGGCCTCTTCTCATACGGAGAAGAAACGAGGATTGATCACCACGCTTGCTCAGGGCGTATTGGCAACTTCAGACTTATATTAATTAAAAGTCCAAGTTTCTCTACAATATTTTCCGTCACCAATTTCGGTGATGTCCAGGATAAACTTAGAGAGTACATACGAGTATTAATTAAAAATGTCCGATTCAACATTAGCTGAAATGAAAATAAATTTGTTCTTCTAGTTCCATATTGTTTTCCATATAAACCATCAGTATCAGTACAATCCCATCGATGCGCTTACGAAGCTTTGCCACCGATATTCAAAACACGTATTGCACAATAGCAAGTAGCATATTTGAAAGGGCCTCGACATAAACAATAGGAATTAGCACATTTACCTGGCACAGCTAGTTAGTAATGAATGATGTGTGGTCATTGCGTAAATATTTTATTCAACCATGATCATATACACTTTATCTTTACTAGAATTAGTCTTTATTTCTTGCATTTGTGTTTTTCATTCATGATTGTCGTCTAAATTAGAAATGTTACTATCACGACCTCCACTTAAAACCTATGCCAATTTTTATCGTGAGTCTTCGCTGACTTAGGTAATAAAATATTATCTTTATCTTCATTGGAGAACGTGAGTACCTGACTTAGCATACGTTTAACTATTTCCTATATATGATATTTAAAGTAAATGGCCTTAGTATAATTTCCGCTCTCTTATATGTATAAAACCTGGAAGTATTTTTCATACGATTACGCACGATTTGTCAATAGATCGATTGTGCAAATGGTTTGTTAATATAAGTAGTTCAGGCAATTTATTTAATGCTGGCATTACAGACCTTTTTGGCAATAGACGGTGATATTCCGAAAGCTCTTATTGAAAATTTAAAAGATTGCGTAATGAATATCGCTTATATTACTTACACATTTAAAATTATCAAACACGAAAATGAAGTACTTCTTCTACTTTTCTTTATTTGGGGAGTCATATATGAGTCATCCAAATAAAGCGTACCTACATAATATTCATTTTCTTTTAAAGTTTCAAATGCAATATAATTGCCTCATAAACAAACGTATTTCACCAAAGTGTAACCAGTTGATGTTATGTAAAAATGTTTGCTCTAACATTTGGGTCAAGTTCAGCTTCGACTTTGACAATGACATTCTTTATTTATTTTATTAAAATAATGGTTGTTATTTTGTTTAATTATTTTGGCATTTCAATCATCTTTGTTGTCTATGAAAATATTGACATTTACGGTCTAAGATGTCTTTCTTTTACTTAAATTGATATTGTACTTTCACTTGCGTACATTGTATCTAAATTCTTTGTGACCTTCAACTTCTTGTAATTTGTTCATCAATAAAAGTAATTAAATTTTCTCTTTCTCGTTCATTCGAGCCTTTTGTTAAATTTTTGTATTTATTCATGTGGTGTACATATTTAATCCGTATCGTATCAGCTATCAATTAGATCTTCTAGTTCATATACTATTTTAAAGTTTATTGAACTTGTGTCATTAATAATGCCATATCCAATTAATACAGAAACGGTTTTTCTACGATCACGGTTATCCTCGTTAAGTTTTAAAATCTTGTCCTTAAGTTTCCTGCTTGCGTCCGCCGGAAGGGCCCCGCCATACCTGTGGCTCGTGCGGGCCATGTATGGGCCAGTACCGCACCTAATCCGTCGCACGCTTACCATACGACCACTCTTAGTTTCAACATCTATTAGTTTACTTTCATGGTTTTTGCCTACATTCATTCATTGACGTTTTTGTGTAGGCTTGAAGTCAGAGATGGTTTAATGTTTTGTTTATCGACTTGCAAAAACTGAAGTCCTTGTAACATTTTTCTTTGATCCTGGTTATGTTTGATGTATTACAAACATTTTATGTTTCATCTAATATAAAATAAAATAGGACGTAGAAAGCAGTAAAGTAGCACTAACCGTTTTATCGACTTTTTAGCGACTTGCAAAACATAATAACATTATTCAAGATTACAAAAGAATAGCTTAGCATACCTTTCCTTAATGTCTTAAGAATTCACACCATAAGTTGTCACCGGTACATGAATAAGTAAACGCGACGCGTATCGAATCCGTAATAAGAGGGAACTCCATTGCAGAGAACAGTATTATGTGTTACGACGGCCTTAAGGCCTAAGCGGAGCGAAGATGTCGATGTACCGATTTGTGAAAGAAGGCGGAAGCAGCAAGCGTCTGTTTGTTCAGGGGACGCTAGAAAGTGATGACTCGAAACCCCTGAAATCAAGCTTGAAGAAGTCCTCTCCATCGCCCGTTGGGTCACCCATAACCACAAGTTTAAACTTGGCTTCTGTGCCCAGAAGTTTAAGAGAAGGGTTGACAAGACATGAGACAGTGTACGATGGGAACTACCCAGGAATGGAGCGATCATCCAGTTATCGGTCCGGGTCTTATCGAGAGGAAAGCTACAATGGAAGAATTGTACATGATGGGAATCAGACTCATTTTGAGTATGATGGAGAGAGAGCACTAGCTGTGCCGACTTCAGCCGGTGGCCTAGGAATGTCAGAGTTGCAGGCGATTCACACGAACAAGAGAATGTCGACCGAGGTTCTAGGCTCTTCGTTGGAGTCGACAAAAATCTCGAAGAAAGACGATGTCAGTGGTCAACGAAGGATCACCACAAGGATTGTTAGGAAAGTGACCACTTTGACTCGAGGTGAAGAGAAGGCTTCGGCAGAAGATGTTAGAGGAGGATCAGTACACAGATCTGCTGAGCATTACAGACATGTGGAAATGGAATCATCGCTTCCCAGAAAAGTCAAGGTAATGACGATTCATTAATAGATACTTCTTAATAGTTAATGACTCGACGTTCTCCAACCATTCTAACTGTATATAATTTAAGATGTAATTAAGTCTTAATTGCAAGTAAAACAAACTCTAAATACTTATATATTTTCACGGGGCGTGTAAAACAATGCTTAAAATGCTAATAAAATCGTTGTACTGTATTTTACACCATTATTGCAGTTAACAATATTATGGCAAAATGAGACCACTTTGAGTAAAAACATCAGAGCGATCCTAATTTAGATAGCAATACTCTAAATCTAAAGTTTAATGATAGACATTTCTTTCTTAACACAACGATGAGAACTAAAACCATACAATTAGTTCCAAGCGATAATAATATCCTATCACAGACCATAACTGATGGCGCCTGTCAAATTGATAGTCTCAATTTGGTATAAAATTACAAAGTATAAAGATATCCGTTAGTGTAATTACTGAAGACAGTTTACAAATGGCTGACGTTTTCGAAGACTGTTATTACATAGATACACATTTGTGTAGCCTAGATTTTGTTGCAATATATTTATCTGACTTATAACAGGTAAACTTTTTCGAAGACATCGGTTTTTGTTTTGGTGAAAGTAAAGATGCATTGTCGATACGATTAATAATCAATAAATAGTACGTAAATATCTCTTGTTTGAAAATTAAAAGCTCCTCATGATAAGAATACTAAAGAGCTTCTTTAACCTCTTAAACAAGAGACTTAACAAGTGGAAGCCTAAGAGCCTCCTCCGACTTTAGATACACCATTTAGATTTCCAAACTCCAATCCAAAAATAAAACACATCAAATGTTTAATTATGCTCTTTAGAATCACTTGAATGCACTCCAAAGAGTTCGTTTGTTACATTAATCTTCTCAGTTGAATAGAGAGAGTTGGGTTTCGATCGTGATGTTGTAAGGAGGGTTTCGCCATATGGCAAACCTTTGTTGTTCAATGCTTCATATGTGTTTGAACATATGTCATTTGTTATAGCTTGTAAAATTCCATTTTTAAAAATAGACTTTCTTTAAACCTCGATATGTATGAAGATAAAGGCGAATCTAAAAATGTCCTTCTAAGTGACTTGTTACAATTAATGCTGCATTGAAAGCATTGAGGTAGTACCATTTAGAAGTGGTATATTGATGTCTATTTTATTAATTTGCGCTCTAAGATAATCCACTTATGTTTTATCTTCGTTTAAAAGGTTCATAATATTATTGTTTTTGCTCTCATGAACAATAAAATTAGTTATACGTGGATGCAGTTTATCAAAAGCTTACCTCAAGTCAAACTTGATTGAAATTGCTATGGAGAAGTAATAAAGAATACCGCAGTCAAATAAATCTAAATCAGAATATAACCAGCGTTCGTGCAGGCTAATCGTCGTCCATATTGCTATGTAAATGACAATAACGAAGTGCGCACGAGTATGACCCATACAGCCTTGATGACGTCACCCACGATTTTATCGATAACCTTACTACATAGAATTTAGACTCGCTTTGGATTGAAATGTTGTAGGTAAATATTGTGTCGTGATTGTGTTTTTTATTGAACTTTGAATACCTCATCGTGTTGAGAGAGATGTTCTATGCTTGATTGATAAAACAGTTAAGTAAACATGTAAGTTATTTGATAAAAAGCAACGATTCCAACGTATCTCTTTGAAATTCTGTTTATCATAATCACTATTATCTTCTTCAAAACATGAGGTCTTGATGTTACCACTTCTTCTAACTATAGCAGATTTAAAATCAGTTACTATAATCTTTATTTCAAACGAGTGGAGAATAACAATGGTTGGCGCTCTAGCCAGCAATGAAGCGCCTTTAGCATCCTGGCGCTTGGCAACAATTCATTTTGCATAATAATTGTTACGGTAAAGGTAAAGCGGCATTGTCTATAGATTCTATCATAGATATATCATTGTGTATAGAAAATATATATTTAGATTATCTGAAGGAAATCTTTTTGTCATCTTCGGATTGAACTTTGGTATCTATTGTAATTTTCGAGTAAACCTTTTGACTAAACGTCGTGGTAGCAATTTTTAACGTCATTTTGCTATGTATTGGTTTCTTATTCAGCTGTAGATGTTTTAAATAATAATACCAGCCTATAATTGTCCCACTGCAGGGCAAAAGCCTCTTCTCATACAGAGAAGGTACGAGCATTGATCACCACGCTTGCAGTATATCAATTATAAGTCCAGGTTTTCTCACGATGTTTTCCTTCACCGATGTCAATGATATCCAAGATAAATTTAGAAAGTACATGTGAATTGAAAAAGTCACATTGGCACTTGCCCGGTTTCGAACCTACAATCTCAAGCATGAGAGGCGGGCGCCTTAACCGTAAGGCCATTACGACTTCATCATCATCATCATTTCAGCCGAAAGACGTTCACTGCTGAACATTAATCGCCACGCTTGGCAGGTGGATTTGCGATCGCAGTATGGTTGTTACAAAGGCACAGAGAACGCTGCTGCCCATTCTCTGGTAAGTCCCTTAGTCGCCTCTTACGACACCCACGGGAAGATATGGGATGGTGCTATTCTTTACGTCCGACACCACACGTACTATCGTCATTACGACTTGCTAATTGGAAATTATTTAATATCTAATTCAGTGACTCAAACTTTCTTGTAACTACTTACCTCTAAAAACCTTGTGTATATCCTTGTCAGTGCAATTTTGATCGATCATCATCAAATTCGTATGAATATTTAAATTCATTTAAGTTAAAAGCTACTCAGTAAGGTCGGCGTTTAATGTTATTAATTATTGTATAAGTTGTTTTTGCAATAGTTTACTCTTGATTCGATTTGGAATTGAGCAAAAAATTAAGCGACGTCAGGTTTATTAGCAGCACCAACTGAGCTTAGTATATAAATTAATAAATAGCTCACCTCAAGTTCACTTCACCTTCACTCTCCGAGGTAGATTTTCAGAGTTCAACAAGCCTTCAACTTTCTTTTAAAAGTGCCTGTAAATGGTTTAATTGAAATAAATGTTTTGATTTTGACTTTGAAAGTTTTCAATTTCATGAAAGTAACTCTGTTTGTATGTTACGTTTTCACGACAAAACGGTTAAACCGATTTTTTCAATTGATCGATTATAGAGAAGGACTAAGGGTTTACTTTTTAAATCTGCGAATTCACGAGGGCGAAGTCACAGGCGAAAGCTTGTTTCTAATATCCCAACTATCTCGGTTTTAATGATTATTTTGAAATCCTCAATACCGATTTGTTATATAGGCACTGCCTCACTATTTAAGTCTAAATAGGTGCCTACGATTATATATTTATTTCCATTAGCTAATTTAGCTTAACAAATGAGCGAAACAAACAATAGCATTACGCTTAGATGCCACCGACCTGCGCCAGAGCCCTTTTTGTAGCTGATAGAAAGTATCAGATAAAGTCCCTTGTACTGTAAAGTTCAACTCTTGAAATAAACTCAGTAATGTCACGATGGAGCGAAAACTTCATGGAAATACCAGCCGTATAGTTAGTTAAATAAAGATGATATTCCGATGAATGATTTTGATATTTCAGTAACCTACTTTTGACAGTATATGATCGCATGCATGCAGAATGCGATGTCGGGTTGAAGATTAAGAACCTCTTGCGTTCATTGTTCGGTAGTATTTATGTGAAGGGAATGTATTGCTCGAAGAGTTAGTATATTGAGGATGAGGAATGAGGATGACCCTCTTTCCGTCTCCTTTCCTCATGTATACTGACACGGTTGTCACTGCGATTGACTGCTGAGCAGCGTGTTGCGGGTTCGAATCCCGCTCAGGGTAAACATTTGTGTGATGAGCACTTGTGTTTGCCTTGTATCTGGTTGTTTTTATATGTATGTATTTAAATGTATTTGTGTATGTATATCAGCTGTCTGACACCTATAGTACAGGGTATCCCTAGTCTGTGGTCAGATGAACGTGTGTCAAATGTTTCCACATATTATTATTTTTATACTAATGTTTGTGAGAGGTAATCTCTGGATTTACTTATCCGATTACAAAAATGGTTTCCTTATAAAGCTACCCTATCACAGAGTGTTGTAGAAAAGGGAAAAGGGTAGGCAGGTGATAATGATGGTCGAAGTCGTGGGCTAGTATTTTTATATATATCAGCTGCAGCATAGAGATGTAGAGGGTTTTAAGAATTGCTATCATTGGTTAAGTTGCATTTGTTGCTTGACCAAATATGTGTCGAAAGGAGTTGTTTCAAAATGTATGGAGCCTGGGCCCAGTCCTTGTACACCATACTTAATAATTGGGAAACACATTTTAAATAGTTCTCAACTGTCCAATTACTTCAAAAAAGCTTTGTGAGCAGGTAAAACACAAAAAATTGCACTTGAAATTGCAACACACAACTAAAAACAGTCACGGCGCGGTAAGCTGTCATTTTGATTGATTAGTGACGTTTGACATTTATAATTCTGATTTTCTGCGTCGATTTGTGGATCGCCAGGTAAACAGGTGGGAAAGAAGCGGTGTTAAATTAAAAAAAAAATAAAGGGAGGGGGGTTATAAAGTCCTCCAGAAACTAGAAACAAAACGAGACGAAAGTGACTGAAGTGACGTTGTTGTGACACTGACAGCTGACAGTTCCTTACTATGATCAATGGTCGATCTATGGTTTATAGAGTAGTTAAATCTGAGTAACGCCATGTTGAAAATCCATAACAATTATTCTTAAATTATCAATTTACTACCACAGCAGTATACATTTAAATGAATTAAGTATCTGTATTTTTCCCGGATTCTACGAATTTTTCTCTTTTTTTATGAAGTGGTGTACAATGTGTACATAGACTGGGCCCATTATGAAACATGTTCTTTCAGCGACATCATTCGTTTTATTCATACTTTTAGCATAGCTGATTTGTAAACAGATTGTATGCAGCGCAAGGTCAAAATAAAAGTCATATCATTTAATACAATTATACACTATTAACACTGTATTCAATTAACCTCTAGGCAAAAAAGTCGTAATAGTAGTAAAATAAAAGGAATCATTTTATAAGTTTGCTCCGTGCTTAATCGTGGCTAAGTAAAATCCCATTTGAATATGAACCTTAATTTTTTGTAATGAAGTTGAAAATGTATCGAAGAGATTTGACAGATTGTTGTAGCTTGTTGTGTTGGCTTGCGTACATGCAAATAGTTTGTAGGGTTCTGTACAGAAGGGTGCCAAACAGGAACCTGTTACTAGAGACTTCGCTGTTGGACAGTCCGTCTGTTCGTCACAGGGTTGTATGTTTTGAACTGTAATAGGTAGACACTTTAAATTTTCACTGACTGTGTGTCGCTATACCAACAAATAAGCCATACTTTAATACTAATATTATAATTTAAAAGTAACACTGTTACGCTTTCACGATGAAACGGCTGATCCGGTTTTGATGAAATTTGGTAGAATGATATCTTGAATTCTGGGGAGGGATAAAAGCTTCTTTTTAATCCGCAACTTTGTCGGCATTCGACTTTCACGCGTACGAAGTCGCAGGTGGGTTTTTTTCGGTGCATTTTTCTCGATCTTAATAACGGAACACTTCATGTGATGAAGTAGAATTAAGTTAAAAATTAAGGCTGCTCTCTCGAAAAAAGCTTGAAAGATGCATGCAGATGTAGCAACTTTTCGTCGGCATTTACAGAGAAATTACATCTCAAATTTATAGTAATCTACATGATATGATACGTAATTTGGTTTGGCCACAATTTTTCCATCGGTATCACTTAATAATAAGAAAAAAAAATGTCAAATCACCTCCAAATCAATGAGATGAAACCATTTTACTCCTTAATTTCTTATCAAAAGAGTATTAAAAAAATCTACTGCTTTGCAATACAAAGGAAAATTATTTGGTTTGTTACTTTTTACAAATATGTATTATTTTTATTACAATAAATTAAAAATGCGTCCGATTAAAGACTGCGTCTACATCACCCCCGCACTCATCCACAAATTCAGTACGGGCCAAATGCTCGAGATTATTGGCATGTATACAAGCCTTAATAGGTGCCCATACAATAAAAGCAATTAAAGAAAAAATGTTGTGTTAAATATCGCACTGTGGTGCGGAACTCTTCCTTTGTAGGTCCGACTCACACTTAGCTATATTGTTTACAATAAGATTAGACATTTACTCAAACCTCTTTTACAGTCCGTTCAACCGATTTTGACTTATATTGCGTTGGTAGCATGACAAATGCCAACTGCAGTAAACAGTTGTTAATGTAACCACTTTTTTGCCTCTAATGTCATCCTTAACCCTACGGAATAGAAGTCAAAATCGGTTGAAGGGACTGTAAAAACGGTTTGTGTTTATGTCTAATCTTATTGTGAACAGGGTATAGTTTTTTACAATCACACGCGAGTCTATCCCAGAATTGTGACATGCTGTAACAATGGATGTTCTAACACTTAGTTCAGACTTTTCTCAGGTGTTCTGTTTGTGTAACCTACTTGGTTATCATTTGATTTAGATCTAGTTTCTTTATATTCAACCTGATTGATCTCTACTCTCTTATCTACTCTTTTATACTAACAATCTGTCTCGCTGATGGTGGCTCGTGTGTTGGATCATTCGGCTCCCTCCAAGATGGTTGAGCTAAATGGTGATGGTGCTGATCCACGCGTCACGTTTGTGAACGAGCGCTGTCAGTAGAGATTGGTCAACTCTTGACTGCCATGGCTTTTGTCTTTATCTTGATTCTTTTCTTTTTAATTTGTATTGCTAGATTACCCACCTTCATTATTTTCACATGTAGAAGCAACAAGAACAATATAACCAGTATTATGTAAAAACTTGATTTAAAAGAGTGTCCGTGGAGTTTCTTGCTCGTTCTTCTCCATAGAGACCTACCTACGTTTTGGAACGAGCAACTAGCTTCAACTAGCTGACTAACTGACCGACTCCTTGACAATTCTAAAGTGCCTGTAAATGGTATTGAAATTTGAAATAAATGTTTTGACTTTGACTTTGAATATTAAAGAGGTATGTAAGTTTGGATGTATCAGGTAATCTCCAAAACTACTCATCCGATTAAACATTTATTTCACCAATAGGAAACTACATATATATATACATATATATAGCTAACTGTCACTCCTCCCGCACCGCACAGCTCAGGAACGATCTACTTAATATTTTTTCATTGTTGTTTATTATTTCTTTTCTTTTTATAATTTTAACACCGTTTTTATTGGACTTGTTCAGTTTTGTTCGTAACGACTTTACTACTTGAATTTTTACAAAGTTTTTTTAGTACAATAACAAAGTTTCTTCGTCCCTAACCATGTTGTACAAAGTTTTATCATTTCACTGTAGTGCTTTGGTTTTACAACCACGTCTAGAAATATCTTACTTAATAATAGTAGTAGGCAATTATGATGTAGGTACTACCTATTTTATATTCTGTAGACGGTCAAAGGTCTGCTCAGTTCAAGACTGGTAAGAAGTCATTCAAAGTCAAAGTCAAAGTCAAAGCATTTATTTCAATTAAACCATTTACAGGCACTTTTGAATTGTCAAGGAGTCGGTCAGTTAGTCAGAGAGTTGAAGCTAGTTGCTCGTTCCAAAACGTAGGTAGGTCTCTATGGAGAAGAACGAGCAAGAAACTCCACGGACACTCTTTTAAATCAAGTTTTTACAAAGTTTGGTTACATTCTTGTTGCTTCTATATGTGAAAACGATGAAGGTAATCTAACAATACAAAACACAAAAAAGAAGCAAGATAAAGTGGCATCTAATCCATGGCAGATAAGAGCTGACCAATCTCCACTGACAGCGCCCGTTCACGAACATGACGCGTGAATCAGCACCATTTAGCTCAACCATTTTGAAGGGAGCCTAATGATCCAACACACGCGCCACCATCAGCGAGACATTTGAGCGAGCATGACAATACTCCCAACCGCCATGTTAATTTTTGTCAAACATAAAGGTATTAGTATACATGCCTCCATGGTATTCACAATTACAAAATTGAAATAATGCTGCTAAATTATACAAAACTAAGGTTTCCAATGTATATTATTTTATCATATGAAGTGTGATAAGTTAATAATTTAAAAATATCTATATATAATAATAACGATACTCGTTACTCATGTCAATAGAAAAAGGGGTAGGAAACATCCTTTTCTTCCAATTTGGAAATTCCCTAAACTGGCTGTGGAGCAGGACCAGCATTCAGCCAAGCATCTTTATCATTGATGTAATCTTCTAACTTATAATATGCTTGTCTACATAGTGTGCGTTTAATACATGTTTTAAATTGTTTTTCATTCAATTGTAGAATATCAAGTGGTATTTTATTATAGCATTTTACACAGTACCCCATAAAAGAAGTATGTACTTTTGACAATCTGAAGCTTGGCTGATCTAATTTGTTCCTATTTCTAGTATAAACATTATGTCTGTCACCTATTTTATTAAAAAGATGAAGATTTTTTCGAACATGCATAATGTTTTCATATATATATTGACAAGGTACCGTCATGATGTTAATCTGTTTAAACAATTCTCTTAGAGATTCGCGTTTGCGGAGATTATAGATTGCTCTGACAGCCCGCTTTTGCAGTATAAAAATAGAATCCATATCTGCAGCCCGTCCCCATAGCAAAATACCGTAAGACATGATACTATGAAAATAGCTAAAATATACTAGCCTAGCGGTATCCACGTCTGTCAAATGCCGGATCTTTCTGACAGCGTAAGCGGCTGAACTTAACCGCCCTGCAAGAGATGTTAAGTGAGGACCCCACTGTAGCTTGGAATCAAGCGTAATCCCTAGGAAAACAGTCCTTTCGACGAATTCAAGTATGTCCTTATTCAATACAACGTTACATTCATTACTCTTAACATTCGGCAAAGCGAATCTTATGCATTTAGTTTTCTTCTCATTGAATACTAAATTATTTACAGTAAACCAATTATAAATCTTATTAACTTTGTAATTGTTAACACGTAAACAGTAACTTCTTTTATTTCTTACTAGCTTTGTCCCGCGACTTTGTCAGCGCAATTAAATTATTTTTGATAATAAAATATAGCATAATCAATAGCACCCAGGGCATAATGTACTAGCGTCCTATTAGGGCTTCAATCCAAATCGCACCTTTAATTTGAGAGATCAGCGTATTCAAACAAAAAATAAATAAGCAAGCTCTTCAGTTTTATATAGGTATTATGTGCTGATAGCAAGGTTCGTCAGCCAGGAGTGCTTCAACTTAAAAAAATATATATTATATTCTATGAAAAAAATATATACTTAACTGTATCAGTATTAGCAATAAATAGTTAATGTCCACCTATTTATTAGTCTGGCATGCAAATTGTAGTCTTTCCGTGGCGTGCCTGATCTCACGGCACGATGCCTCCGCAATTGCTGGGGAAGAAAAAATGCTTGCTAATATTAATTACATAATTGACGCTTTGTTATTTATTGAGGATTTCCTTTTGTTGTCTCTGGTTTATGACAATTTGTGTAGAGAAGTTTTAAAGGTTTTTTTTACTTTTTTTGATTATTTGCTGTGTTTAATAGTAGCAGCTATGCTTTTTACTCTGCAGACTAACACTATTGCATTAATTGTGATCGGGTATTTAAATTGAAATTCAGTCAGGCTTTCTGGACACATGCTAGAAAATAATTTTAAAGGGTCGCCGTTATTGAAATCGTTAAGGAGGACTAAATATAAAGTAGTACCTATAATAATAATAATATGTGGGGACATTTCACACACGGCCATCTGACCCCAAACTAGGGAGGCCCAGTACTATGGGTGTCAGACAGCTGATATACCTACACAAATACAATTTAAATACATACATATATTGATAAGCAACACCCAGACACAAGGCAAACACAAGTGCTCATCACACAAATGTTTACCTTGAGCGGGAATCGAACCCGCAACACGCTGCGCAGCAGTCGATCGCTCAGCCACTGCGCCAACCGTGTCGTCGTGCTATGTTTTTGTTTCTTGTGTTTTTTTTTTTATATATTAGTATTCGAGTTTTTCTAGGGCAGAGGTATTGCAGCTTAAAAAATATACAACGTAACTTATCAAAAGAATTTCAACATTAGATTTAAACAATTTTGTCTCAGTATCAGAAATGTTTAAAAAAAATTTGTTCCACCTATTATTTGACTTACCCTCATGAAAGCATTCAAACAGAAACAACAAATTACATTGAAAGGAAATTACAAATTTCCGCTCTACACATCCTTGCATAAAAAGTTGGCCAGCGTACCAATGGTTTTAGTTCCGAGGGAGCATCAAACTATTGGATCGGAACTGCTGTTATAAATTAACTTTAGCGTGTGTTAAGTTTTCACGGCTTCCTATATACATCTGCAAATGCGATGCCATCCCAGATGTAGTCACCTCAAAGTTACCATATTATGTACTGTCAAAACAAACCTTTAACAATTTCTGCGATGTACAAGTGTATTTTTTTCATGCCCACACTGTTTTGCTGACAACACTTATGTACACCTACATTTGAATACAAAACTGATAATAGTGAACAATGATGCGTGTGAAAAATGTCTCGTGAATGTCTCGGATAATTTGAATGTGTTCTCACGCGACTGAGTTGTTGCTATGCGCACTATTGTTAAAAGCTATGAGCATTAGTATAGTTTTATTTCACTATTTTGTTCCGTGTTATTTGATGGTGACTTTAAAGACACCTATTTTTTAATAATAATGACTTTTTAGCTGTATTTTAATACCCCAAAACAAATGGAGAGGAAAAAAAAAACTTGAATTTTTAATCATGTGACCATATTATACCTTGCTGTCACAGCCTTTTATTTTTTTACAGCATTTTAAAAATGTCTATCTGAACATAATTCACATACGTTTTGCACTCAAGTGTACAGTAGTCAGTAGCAAACATGATTCGATGATTACCATGATAATCAGGCAGGCAGTTTTTGTTACTTCTTCAACGAAGAAAGTTAAGCGGAGCGTTGTTGTAATGACCACTTTTTTTGCGCCGCCAGTGTAATTTGCTGGCAGGTGTATATTACTTTCTTAGCGGCTAAGTTGAGAAATTATTGCAATTTAAATCTTGATGGTAGAGATTAATAAGTTTTATTATGATAAACGTTACCTACCGTGTTATTAAAGGTTTAAGTAATACCTAATTGGGTAATTACGAATCATTGACTAAATCTACGGCCTAATTAAGATTGTGGTAGAAAAATATTTCAGAGCGGATCATACTCGTACGTACTATATTCTTGCAGCCTCTAAAAATACATTGCCAGTATGAGATAGCGGTCAAACGTATGCCTATCAATAGTAAAAAAAAAAGTATGTAAGACATATTTTTTATCATTATTTTTATGGGTCCATTGTAGTCATGAAGTATGTTTAACTGAATTTCGGTCACGGCGCACCCTATCTTCCTTTAATCCCAATAGTCCTATGGGACGACAATCCGACACGACTGGAGAAAAATCAGGACGAACAACAATACGTTCTGAAGCACGGGAAATCCTGAAAGTGACAATCCCGTACGTGAATAAAACCATTAAAATAATTAAAAAAAAGAATGTTGCAGCCTTTATTTTAAAATCGTTATTTGTACTCATCTTACCCAGTCAACCTACTTAGATAATGAGTTTGGTTCGTGCCTCGAAATTAACTCAGACATGTAATTGTAAAACTCATGATTAGGTACTTACTATTATTATTAATAGCTCACACGTGTATGTTTTAAGATATTGAATAATTTTCCTTGTTGTTATGTATGTAACACACACACGCACACTGTACACTACATTAATCGATCATAACATCATCAGCCGGTATAGACCTCCACTGTTAAACAAAATCCTCTCCTATTGAACGCCACAACTCACGGCAACCTGCCGCTTGCATCCACCTGTTACCCGCGACCTTGACGATGTCGTCGGTCCATCTGGTGGAAGGCCTACCAACCCTGCGTCTTCCGGTCGGATCGATAATAACAACCTCTCCTAAATAAAGGTCATCGGGTCAACTATCTAGGATATATGGATTGGGCAATTAATTGGTCCAAATTGAAGTACATTCCGTTTGGAGCTAATAGCTAGGTTAGAGCTAGCGTCGAAGTAGAATATGGTTTTTCTTACACTTCCACTGTTCTTTTCTGATTAATTTCATTGCGAGATAAAGAGCGTTTCTCGGAGACTTGGTCGCCACTGTTGATTCTGCCTTTCAGGAGCTGCAGTGGTTTGGTTTGGGAATAGTGTGGCGAGCTTGTAGCGTCGAAGTCAACGCTCACGATATACACGAAGTCTGTCTCATCTTCTTAGCTGCTTGTGCACTTTGCAGTATGTATGCGCGCCTAATAATATGTAGATCACACTGATAAATCTATCGTCAATAAAGTCTTTATGACCCATAGGTTTAATTCACACCACCGCGTAATTCGTCGGAATAGAATTATGCGCACATGGTATAATGAACTTTAGCTGTTTAACGCAAATAACAGATCGCTTTACAGCCAAACTTAAGGGGGCCACATCTGTCGCATGTCGAACGGATCATGGGCTAAAACAACCACAATGTGGGTCCCGGAACACGTCCAGCGACATCGTGGTAGACTCAGGCGAAGATGGCGGGATGAGCGCATACAGGAGGAATCGGTTCATACTAGCTCTTGACAGAGAGGGTTGGAAAGGAGTAACGGAGGCCTTTGCTCTTCTCTCTCCCCTTGAGTGGGACAATACAGCCTAAAAACAAAATAAATAGTAATAATGAAATATAACTGATCGCTAGTCTTTCGGCGCACTCTCATGGATTCCGGAGAAACAAATCTATAACGAATTTGCGTGCAGCAAGGTTTCCGTTTCGTTCGACGCGGCGATGTGAATTGAGCCTTAGTGATAGCCGCAGTGTAGTCAACACATTTATCCACATGAAAACATAACAAATGAATATGCAATCACAGAGGCGTGAGAGATTTGATATAGCGACATCTTCAAGATTTCTAAGATTCGTCATAGTTTCGCGACGAGTGAGCGAACACCGACGCGGGTGCATGCGGGGTTCCGCCTCGCTGCGTCCACTGTTGAAACAAACAGAACGTAGGGTTTTAGTAACACTGGCTGGTTTTTAAAACACTAGGTTTTTTTTAGTCTCTGCTGGGTCTTCTTTGTGTCCTATTTGAAATACGGAATAGTTAAAACCTCAATGGTTTCTCTCACTGTCTTTTCTGATTGGTTACGTTGTGGAATCGAAAACCACAATCCAAAACCAAGTTCACCACTATAGATTCGGGCCATCCCAACAGGTCCATTTATCTTTTGCATCATTAAAATTTAATTATTTACCGAAGAGAAAAGTCGATTCCCATAGTTAAAACTATTGAAAATCTAGTCACAATATCATTTTACGTAAATCAAGTCTTGTCAAAAATATTGTCAAAAGCGAGGCATTTTTGACAGATTAGAATGTGAACGTTCTTAAAAATGAGAATTGCCTCCACACAAAAGGACTTACAAAAACCGCCACAAACATTAGCGATTTAAAAAAAGAATCCAAGATGGTCGCCCAGACTTCAAAGCCAGCTTCACACATTAGGTATGTCAGTTCTAAACTGTATATTAACCTGCGAAGTACGCGGTAGCACTAGGGTTAACGGTGAGCAATGCTTGCTTGGCGTATCGTGGCCCCATAACGTACCAGTAATTTATTACTACGTACGTGCTGTGACGTTTTGTTGCGGTCTCTGATGTCTGTGGCAGCTTTAGTGGAAAGAAAACCTCAAAACATTTCAGTGTTCCGTTCCTATGCAGCTTTCAAAGCCAATTTATACTCTACTAGCAACCCGCCCGGCTTCGCACGGGTGCAATGTAGATCAAACTATACGTATAAACTTTCCTCTTGAATCACTCTATCTATTGATGAAAACCGATGATGATGATGATGTACAGACAGGCGGGAGCGATTTTGTTTTATACTGTGTAAAGATTTAGGTAGTTACTGCTAAAGTTTTATAATAATTAGGCTTGTTTTCATTACATGGGAGGTATTTAGGTACACTATAGGTAGTCGAGTATACTAGGTATACTCCATTTACAATAAGATTAGACATCTATGTTAGGGGTGTTTGGTTTCCGCACTTAGTCCGTAAATATGGACCATTGTACGTGAGCCATGGCGGCCGACTACTCCAACCGTTCAACCGATTTTAACTTATATTGCGTTGGTGGCATGACAAATGGCAGCTGCAGTAAATAGTTGTTATTGTAACCACTTTTTGCCTCTAATGTCATCCTTAAGCCTACAGTTAGAAGTCAAAATCGGTTGAAGGGACTGTAAAAAAGGTTTGTTTTAAAGTCTAATCTTAATGTAAATGGAGTATAGTGGTTGTTAAATAATCGAAATTCGAGCGTAGTTTTTTTTTAAATAAATTTGAAATGTACGGTGCATTATTAAAAAGATTTATGTTCACTTCTTAGTCTGTTTATCTGTCGCTTCCATATTCATAACATTGTATAAGTATCGATTATCTACTTCTTTTACTGTGGTGATGGCTTTCTCAAAATGGCTTTGTCAAAGTGTATCCGAAAACCAGTTCCAAAGCATTTGCTATTTTTATATCAAATATCGCCTGTAGAGTGCACATTATGAGGGTTCGCAGCACATAACCGACGCAAGATGGCGGACAGGAAGCACGTACAGGTGCGCTGAGCCCGCGCACATGACACGCGCAAGCGCGGCGATGCGTTAACGTGAACTTGACGGCTGTGCCGTATGGACGGATTTTAAGGATGGGTTTCATGTAAAGTATTGAGGGTCTAGTCTGGTGATATAATTATATGTAGATTTATAGGTTGCAAATCCTCTGTCCTTCTCTGCTTAAGACCGGGTTGGTTGGCGATCTCTGATCGAGGCCACCGTTCAGCAGTGAACGGCAATGGGCTGATATGATGATGATGATGAAATCCTCTGTTAATTTGAATAGTCTAATTGAAGGAAATAATTACCTTTGAATTTAGAGGAAAACCTACTGAAGATGCTTGAGTTAGACACATTTTGGTGAAATCTTTAGAAGAAAATTCCAGTTTTTAGAATATCCGATACCCACTGTAAAGTTGTTACTTAGCTTTCCAAAGCTCTAAATAAAAACTTTTTTGTGACTTTTATAGATAAGCACTATGTAGCTTTTGCTCGCAACTTCGTCCGCGTGAATATCGGTTGGTCGGTCGGCAAACGAAGTTGCGAATTAAAAAGTAGCCTATGTCCATTCTGGAGGTTCAAGTATGTACCAAATTTCATCTAAATCAGTTTGGTAGTCGAAATCAAAGTCAATATGGATGTCAATAAGTAATTTTAGGGTTTTCAAAGCAGAATAATTTCACGCACTTTCCTAACACATCTCTTGGACCAAACTCCGTGTCACAACGGATATAACATAGGTAACCTAAACCTAATCCTTGGACAGAGTAACACGTAACATCGAAAGTGGTGGTTACGCGCTGATAAGTGCGCCGGCGCCGCTTAGAAAGCAAAGGGCTGGCTCACACTAATTGGGAAAGTGAGAACGCGATAAATATGCGACAATATACTCGTGTGAATGCGGATTAATAGATAGTTGGTTGTTTGGATGGATTTGCGAATAATTTTATGCTGATATGATGTAATTAGAGGAACTCGTGGCTAAGTAAAAGCCGAACAGAGCGATTTATCAAAAGTTAAGCTACGCTTGCTGCGATCGGTCTGTGGATGGGTGACCATCCATTTCATACCCGATAACCGATAGTCCCGGCTGCCATTCGTGGATCTTTGGCAGTCGTTATGGGTAGTCAGAAGCCAGAAAGTCTGACAACCAGTCTTACCAAGGCGTATCGTGTTCCTGGGTTGTGGAGGTCCGATAGGCAGTCGCTCCATGTAAAACACTGGTATTCAGCTGCATCCGGTTAGACTGGAAGCCGACCCCAACATAGTTGGGAAAAGGCTAGACAGATGATGATGATGGTATTAGAGTTTGCGAGAAAATGTTATGTGATACATGTTGAATTCGCTAAATTGACACCAATTTGCAACTAGGGAGGTGTATAGTAAGTAGCATAGTATAATTGACTGGTGTCCGCAACTCCACTTCTCAGCGCGTATTTTGGGTACGATCGGAAGTACATCATTCGATCCGACCCAGCTCCTCAAGAAAGGCTAGCAGCTGACTGGCAACTGACTAACGTAATGACTGTCAAAGATCTACGAAGGATTACGTGCTTTTCTAGGCACGGAGAGGTCTCCGATCGTGGCAAATGTAGCTTAACCTTGATCAACAGATCCGTACAGCTTATACTTAGTCCCTCCTCCTCTTTGCGACTCTCCTACACGGTCTATATTTTTCCACAAATCTATTGGTAGGCATACGTTTGACCACTATCTCACCTGATGGGAAGCAATGATGCGGTCTAAGATGGAACACGCTTGCCTAGAAGTAACCTATTCACTCTTGACTTAAAGACTCCCAGGTTGTAGCTATCAGGAAACACAGACTCAGGCAGGGAATTCCACTCCTTAGCAGTACGCACAATAAATGTATTCCCAAAACGTGTCGTGCGTGCGGGTGGGATGTCCACCATGTACCGGTGGCGCATCGCCGTACGTCTCGTGGTCCGATGATGGAACAAGCCCGCCACACTATTCCCAAACCACTGTAACTCCTGTAAGCCAGAATCAACAGAGGCGACCACCAGAAAAGAGCCAAAGCAATGAAGTTCGACGAGTCCCAGAGAAAAGATTCAACTGTCTAGGATCCCGCAACGAAATTAATCAGAAAAGAACAGCGGAGGAGTAAGAAAAACATATTTTCCACTTCCCTCCAAATCAAGCAGGAGACAGAACAGAACTAGGCCAATAGGCACAAAGGGACGTTTACAACTGGGAGAAGCCCAATTGCTAAGCACCACGGATTATAATTGACATAATTAATGGGCCCTAAAAAGTGAGCTGTTACATTAAATTTGATTCCAATAATAGGTATGGCAAAATAGCTTGAACGCACGGAAATTAGTTCTAGTTTCCGACAATTATTGGCAGCAATTTTTAGATATTTTTGGCCTACACTCTAAAATGTGACAGCTACATTTAGCACTAAAAGTATTGCTCGTTTAAGAGCACCGTGACAAACGTTATCTTTGATCACACATTCTGCATGTTTAAAACCAACATTTGTTGCGGCGACTTCAAGACAAGAAACATTAATTTTTTTGAAGTAGCGATTAAACAAGCTACCAGGCTGCAGATTCTGAGAAACTGCAGTTATCATGTTAGTCACTTGAGTCGCAAATGTAGGTAGTAACAGAAGTACCACTTAAATGAATAAGGAGATTACAAGCATTAACGCTGGATCTGTACCAATCACAGTATTTCATCTGTATATGGTAATCAAATTAAAATTACCGCGAACAGTATTTTAAACGATGTTTTGAAGGCTTGACCACACAGGAGCGGGGAACTGGCGGTCAGATATTTCTGTAGTATTTCGGACAGTTCGGCCGCCAGCATGATTGTATGTCAACCCAGCCGCAACAATGCTACTGCAGAATCTTTCTTTTTCGAAGTAATTGGCTATATTGTGCTGGCAACCTTTGAAACTGTTGAATGCGCTTGGGCTAGAAAAAACGTCAGTGTTTATGTGTATAGTTTGACCTCACGATTTCTGTTTGCTCATCATCAGTCTAACGGCTGTCATTGTAATAACGCGTTCTGGGTGATTGTGGGTCTCCCACGCTACTGTAGTCCGTCTGCGATGTTTGCGCATGCGCACACAGACGGCTTTCACACTGTCCTGCGGCGCCGCATCTCTTCGCTGATGTTTCGCACACGTGGGAGCGCCAACACCATCCTGAACGTGCTTAGCCACAAGCTGGACAGCCCCCAAGAAACTCGAAAGGAATCTAGTTGCCCCTTCCAAAGGACTGAACTGGGGTGTCTTTGATTCTCTCTTATAGTATATTTGTTATTATGAGCTAATGTTCGTAATAGATCTTCTATCCTTCTTTATGTTATACCCAACTGGAAACTGGTTAAAATATCCGCAAAACATGCAAATTTTAGCCCACCTAGAACAGTTTCCGTTGACATGACATCACTTGCTATATTTATTAGTGCAATGTTAATTTACTTTTCCGTTTTAATCTAGTTTAATGATCTCAAAACGTTTATGCTGTCATATAAATCTTTATTTACGGATAGTTTTAATAATTTTACCCGATAAAAGTCTTTTGATAGTGTTTAGTTTTGGAGATGGTTGGTATTTCCATTTCAAAAAACGCTAATCGACGAAGAAAGAAACATCGCCAAGCGACTGGTCGACTCTTTACATGATCAAGAGCGATGTGAACAAGATTTTTGATGCCATATAGATAGATACCCCTCCCCTTTTTTTATAAATTAGACATGTTTTGTATACATTTAATTATGGCTTGTATGGTAGTTAGTTTGTTAGTAGTTATAGTTTATGTAGAAGTTGACCATGTTTTCAGAATATATTAAAACAAATTGAGAGGAAACCATATTAACAACTTACGACTTCAAAAATCAGTCGATAGTAGTTTTGAACGGTTTAATATTATCCTTGCCACTAAGAAACCTATTATGTTGTAGGTTTACTTTTGACTCTTGTAAAAACTTTTATTTTCTAGTGTTTCTTATAACTAGGGGGTTCCGCAAAAAAAAAAAATTGTAGCGAAAACGCGTTTTATCTCAATGAGGGTTTTGACTGAAGCCAGTCAAAAGTAGTTTTGACCGGTTAAGAGTTTTGACTGTAACATATACACATACATACTAACAGTACGGACAAATATAGAAACTCCTCCAGTTTTAAAGCCATTTAAAAAAATATGTTTGACTTTGATTGACTTCACTGCACAGTCAATAACCGTTGCGACTTCCGCTCAATTTTTTTGCTCATTCTTTAAAAGACTTGATCCTCATTTCAAAGCTTCTTTCAAGTGTCAGTTTATCTTAATGCACTAAATCTTCTCACATGTGCATGTACCGTTAATACTGAGGAACTAGAATTCTTTATATGGCATGGTCTGGTGAGATCCTGCTGGCTCACACGTGATGTCATTCTAACTGTATCGGAGAATGTCTTTTGTGTCGGGTTGGACTTACACCAAACTTTCCAATTTATTGCTGGTCAATGGTCATGTTAAAATATGACATGACAGTTTTTTGGTGGTCTAAATTGTCCGCATTAATAAAGTCCTTCTACTACTTTTAGTTACCCTAACGTTTGTGTTGGATGATGGATGAATGGATGGATGTTTGTTACTCCTTCACGCAGAAACGGCTGAAACGAATTAGCTAAAATTTGGTACACAATTAGCTATCGGATATTTTTATTTAGTTTCTGTGTTCTTGTGAGATAATTCTCAGTCGACACAGATAAATTTGCGGGTAAAATCTAGGTAATAATAAAATAATGACATGATTATAACTGTGTCCATAAATGCAGGCGAAATATTTTGATAAGATGCAAATGTGACGTCAAAAATAATTTGCACCATTATTGGCACGTAAATTCTTGACCTTCATATTAAAGTTCCAAATAAGTATAAGCTTCCAGTTAAGTGTCAAGTTAATAATAATGATAATGCGAAAGCTGCAAAATTCAAGTTTCTGGAATTCTCACGTATATTGATAAATAAATTGATGAATGCAAACAGCTGCGTCAAGACGTGTTTTCGTCCAAATAAAGATATTCTGGATACTAGTATGGGTAATATGCTTCTACTCTCCCGTCTCTAGTCTTCTCTCTTGTTGTCTATACTAACATTATATACAGGTGTGAGGTGATATTGTTTGTAAGGTCAGGTCATCTCGTAAACGGCTGGTCCGATTAAAAAAAATATTTCACTTATAGAAAGCTACTTTATTCCTTCACTTCTACGCAGACAGCCCTTCAACAAAATGATCGTGTGTCCAAAATTCCAATGCTCCTTCAAAAGAAAGGCTTCGTTTATGCGTGTGAGCAACCGCTAGTGTAAATAATTCTCATGTTTTAACCTTTCAATTGCTACTAAATCTTTCCCCACATCTTCCATACGCACGGAACCAGACACATTTATTTCCGAGATTGAATCTTTATACCTTACAATTAAAACCTCCATTGTTTTTACTGCAAAATCTTCATATCCGTATATCATAGCTATAAATATGTTACCTCCTACATGTATTTCTTTCAATTTTTTGTCCGTATTGTACTGATGTCCATGTATGGGCATGATGTCAACTGAGATATGATCTCATTGGTCAGAACCGTCGATTATGTTTGATCGTTTGCGGTTTGCACTTAATTTTATGGGCTGACCTGAATGTTTAATGTTAATATTTGTATTAGTTGTTAATACACTAGTCACCTAAGCACAAGAGGAAACTTTACTTAAATGATCCATTCCACGTAGATGTTTTATAAACTCAATTTGTCTTGTTCTTCTCTGTAAATTCTGTGCTTAGTTACTCGTAAACCTGTCATGATCATCTGCCTAGCTTTTATCTCAACTATGTTGGGGTCGGCTTCCAGTCTAACGGATGCATCAGAATACCACACCGAGTGTTTTACATGGAGTGACTACTTCTCCCACTTCCACAACAAAGTTATTGGTAGACATTATCCCTTGATAAGACTGATTATTAGACTTATACCCATAAACCTGTGCTAGTTGTCATTTCTAGTTTCTTTTGTTTATTTACTAAGGATTATCAACAGCTTCTGTAGGTATACATTAGATCTTAAATATAACCTAAAATCAACCACGGGCAACTTTGTTCAAGACTTAAGAATAAAAGGTCTGCTCTCATCAAACTTGCATTTACGTACGTACAACGTCATCAACTTTTTATCCCCTTTTCTAAGGGTTTTCAATGCTTGAGGGACAGCTAAAGACGCTGATACCAATATACCTTTCATCAAGATGTAACCAAACTATCACTTAAAACTTAAAATACAGCTCACAACACAACGGCAACACATGCAGGCAGATAAGGCTAACAATCGAGCAATTCTTCTGGTCCCAACAATGGAGGGAATGGAGGGTTCCCAGTCTATCAGCCGACGATCAGCTGTCTGTCTGTAGCGCCGCGACGGTCTTTCACTTGAATACTTGTCATGTAATTGGTCAATTGTTTCCGTAGCCGCTTTAAATGTTTTGTCTTTTGTGATGTGTTGATTGTTTTTATAAGTACTCTGGGTTTGCGAGTTTTTCCGACAATAATATCGTCTTAGTGAATTTATAAATGTACTCTTTTACCGTGACTTCGTTCGCGTGATTTTTCTTACGGATTTCTATTTTTTATATAATGAGATATTGATGCCAATTCTGTTGTACACGAGCTTCACTTATTTTAAGCTGTTTATATCACTTTCTATCCAATAAAACAAGAAAGAGACAGATATTAATAAGAGCTGTCAATTTAAGTTGATCTAAAATGTTCATACTATTATAGTTGTCATTTCAGAACGTATCAATGATTAAAAACACGGTGAAGTTCAAGGAAAAAACTAACTTGACATCTCTAACTTAGTTCTTGTCTGTCGCCGTCCTTTTCATCACCTGCCTGGTAGTAAGAGATGCCAATTCTCTAATTTTAATTTAGTTTGTGAACAAGGGAATCGCACCGTTGCCTATAGCATTCAATCATAACCTAGCTTCGAATTTTCGAAGAAATTTTCTGAATCGGATTAGTAGTTTCTGAGATAAGCGCGTTCAAACCAACTATTCGATACTAGTATAGATTAATAACTCTCAAAACATACTTATCCATACAATTTTCTTAAGGAACGCCTTCTATTTGTATACTTGTTATGTATAGTTTTAATTGAAACTATTAAAAATATAATTCGACCAGGAACTGTAGCCGTTGAATTTATTTATTAATAAACTAGCAACCCGACCCGGTTTCGCATGGGCCTATAGCCTTCCTCGATAAATGGACTATCCAACACAAAAATAATTTTTCAATTCGAACCAGTAGATCCTGAGATTAGCGCGTTCAACCAAACAAACAAACTCTTCAGCTTTATAATATTAGTATAGATTGTTTTATTTGTTCTCGTTATATTCATGTAATGCTATTGCTTAGTACTTCTAACATTTTCTAATAAACAACAAGACAATCCGTTGTAAATGATCCGTATTTGATATTTTCGCATCGTTTACAACGTTATAATGGCCTGTAAAAGCATTACCATATATATACCTAAGTGGTGTGAGAAGAGTCGAATACCATTTAATCTTCAATACAATACAGAAGGCCTCTTGGGAGGGCTTTTAATTACAACTTGATGGGGCAGAAGATGACCTTGATGTTATTAGAAGGAAGTTTATTAAATAATTATGTGCATTAATAAAAAGGTATTTTAATCAATTCGATTATATTAATTTGTTAAAATATTAATGCGCAAAATAACTCGCTGCTCATCACTAGAAAACTCAAACATCTTTGTATATAAAAAAATAAATAATCGGCTACTAAACGACTTATCTATACCTACTAATATTATATAGCTGAAGAGTTTGTTTGTTTGGTTGAACGCGCTAATCTCAGGATCTACTGGTTCGAATTGAAAAATAATTTTTGTGTTAGATAGTCCATTTATCTAGGAAGGCTATAGGCCCATGCGAAGCCGGGCCGGGTCGCTAGTCTAGTATATAAAAATCTCGTGTTCGTTTCGGTTTATCGAACTCCTCCGAAACGGCTTGATCGATTTTGATGAAATGTTTTGTGTCCATTTGGTAGGTCTGAGAATAGGTCGTAGGATATTATTTTTATTTGTATGGCAAAACAACGTTCGCCGGTTCAACTATACCCTGTTCACAATAAGATTAGACATAAACACAATCCTTTTTTACAGTCCCTTCAACCGATTTTGACTTCTATTCCGTAGAGTTAAGGATGACATTAGAGGCAAAAAAGTGGTTACAATACAACTGTTTACTGCAGTGGCCATTTGTAATGCTATCAACGCAATAGAAGTCAAAATCGGTTAAACGGACTGTAAAAAAGGTTTTAGTAAATGTCTAATCTTATTGTGAACAGGGTATAGTTATATAAAATTTAGGGTTAAGATAAAAAATATTTAAAACTATCATTGATTACATAGAAGAACGAAATTATTGAAGGATTTGCAGGACTTATCTAGTGACCTATGTAGAACCCAATAATTATTAGGTAAGTAGTTAAAATACTGTGTCTATAGGTCTATTTCAGCTTCCAATAAGTTTTAATTAAATTCCTACTGGATTTTTTTTTCAAACAATATTCCTTCCATTTTTGAATATACCTGGCGTGGAGTATCTATTTATGGCGAGTAGCAAAACAGGCCCTTTAATTTCTATTTTAATATGCTCAATACCGGCTTGACAGTTTTAATTATTTCCTTCTGTTTTTAAATTACTTAATTAACTACATATTTTAATATTTGTACCTCATTGACGGCAAAGTATAGTGATCCGGACTACTTTTTACTACCTATTGTACAATATGTTTTAAAAATAAAACTTTGACTTTGAATCTCAGATTATGAAACAAATGGCAGATAGACCGCGCGGAACACTGAGAGTGAAGCCAAAAAAGCAAATACAAAATAAAAAACGATTGTCACGTGATTGTATGTGCTTTTGAATTTGTATTTGTATTTTTGTTTGTTTTTGATTTGTATTGCCACCGACTTGCGAATTGAAAGTTATTTTATACTTTATGAAGGCGGTTGTCTTTTTTGAAAAAATTTTTTTTTCGCTTTTTAAAGCGTACTTCTCATCATAGAAATTAATTACGAAACGGCGACACTAAAAAAAAACTGTCATCCCTTAATTTTCAACCCTTAGGGGTGGAATATTTTCTTGAAATTTTAATGGGACCAAATTTGAGGTATACACTATCAATTAAAAAAAAGAATCATCGAAATCAGACTACACTGAAAAAAGTTATGCATGGTCAAACATAAAAATAAATATATAAAAAATAAAAAAATGTTCATGAAATGAAAACTACTGAGCTAAATAATGTTACATTTTTATGGGACCAAATGGCAACTATTCCGCATCAAACTAAAGAAGAATCACCTAAATCGGATCATAAATCTCGGAGTAATCGATGTACATACATAAAAAAAAAACAACCGAATTGAGAACCTTCTCCTTTTTGAAGTCGGTTAAAAACGAAGTAAAAGCTTCCCACCGTCTGTACCTCTAGCGAGGTCGCGCGGATGCAGACAAAGTTGCGTATTGCTTCAAACTATCTTCATACCAAATTTCATCAAAATCAGTTCAGGCGTTTCGTCGTGAAAACATAACGGACAGAGTTACTTTCGCATCTATACAAATAAATAAAATTGAAGTGTCTGTTTGTAATGTCCAAATAACAGCTTTATACTAAATGCATATGAAAGTAAGTATGGTACCTATCCCAAAAAATAATTAAAAAAAAATTTTGTCTTTCTGTCTGTTTGTTCCGGCTAATCTCTGAAACGGCTGAACCGATTTTGATGGGACTTTCACTGGCAGATAGCTAATGTTATAAGGAGTAACTTAGGCAACTTTTATTTTAGAAAAAAATAAGGTTCACAAAAAAAGAAAACCCCGCAAATCCATGCAAAAATAATTAAACCCCTGCTGACAACCAACAATTACGCGGACGAAGTCGCGGGCATCAGCTAGTTATTAATATTAGTATGGATTACAAAGACTAACGTTGTATAAATAGTCAACTGTGTTTTTTTTTTGCTAACCATTTTTGTCCCACTCTTGGGCATAGGCCTCTCTCCATTTCCTTAATTTCTCCCGATGGTGTGGCTCTGCTCGTCAATTCCCGAGGAAGTCATCTAAGACCTGTGTGAACTTGGCGCCCGACTTTTAAAAAAAAATTTTTTTTTTTGTTTATTTTGATAGATTTCGGTAAGTAGTGGATAGTAGTGAAGATAACTTCGTTTGCAGTTGCACCAAAAAAAAAAAAACATCCCCCAAACCTTACAAAAAAAAACTTTTTTCGTCTGTTTCTTATAGTAAACCGTTAGTAGTGGATTGTAGTGCATTTTTTTTCGTTAGTAGTAAAATAAAAAAAATAGAAAAAAATTTTTTTTATTCTAGAGTATTTTTCCAAACGATATTTATTACATAAATGCAATTTGAAAGCCTATTCGATTACTACGAAAGCTAAAACTGACTGAGAAACGATCGCAGAGATTAATAGTAGCAGGCTAAGACGTCCTGCCATCTTCTCCGCGGTCTTTCGTTACCCCGCCTGACTGTGTCAGGACTCCAGTTTTGCAATACCTATGCGGGCCCTCAGCTTATTCGTTAAATAGAAAACAATACAACAATACAAACATGAGGTAATTCAATGTTTAAATGTAATAGACAAAATAGGTGTTTATTTTGTCTATTACATTTAAACATTGAATGACCTCATGTTTTATAGATAAAAACGTCTATCTATACTGTTGCATACTATTTATCTTCTACTATTTAATTGTCGATTAACTAATTGTAATACATAATCAATTAGTTGCATTTCGTAAACGGTGTGTTCTATTCGATGTACGTTATTTACTTTTAGATTTTCTTTAACTAATCCTAAAATAGACACTGCATTAGCTTCGTGCATCTTAATATACATTTTTAAAGAGGTATAATTTGTAAGTTTGGCTGTAGTAGATAATCAAACTACACATCCAATTTTTTGGAAAACTAGTGACCCCGAACCATTATTGTGATAGTGATACAGCTCAAACGACTGCCTGCCCGAGGTACTGTGTTAACGAAACACAATACTTACCTAAAAGTTATTCCAATATTCTCTTCACATTTTTACGACTGTTATAAGAGGAGTTGATGCATATTTTTTAAATTATTTGAACAATACAAAACATTTTTATTTTTTAAATTTAACTCTATGAATCGATAGTACGTACTCCGCGTACGTACGTACCCTCAGTAGAGGGTAAATCGTTCTGCCGCGGGAAAACAACCATTTAAATGTATATTATCTAACATGCATTTAAATTATAAATATAAATTATTTGACTTATGAACATAAATATAAGTAGATGGATGGATAAAAAGAGAAAGGCCGAATAAAAGATAATAATATAATATGTGGTTAAAAGGCTAGGCAGATGATGATGTGGGGACATTTCACACATGGCCATCTGATCCCAAACTAGGGAGACTCTAATAGATGAATGGATTGTGTGAAAAATGATGTGAAAGAGAAAGGAGTCAGTGATATCATGACGATTGACAGGACGGAATGGAAGAAGAAGACATGTTACGCCGACCCAAGTAACATTAGACAAGGACAGGTAGATGATGATAATGATGATGCATTTAAACATTGCAGAATCAACTCTGTTACCTTTTTAACTCATTGTCGGTACAAAGTAGACTTAACAGAGGTCAGTCAAACTTATCTAAAGCGGTCACGTTTGGCACTCCCTGCGTTTTTGAGTCTGTCTAGGCAAACCTTGGCCCCAAAGGATGTTGCCACATTGTGCGTGTATGTCAATTTTAGTAGCTTATAAATGTGTACTTGCAATCTTGTACTTAACTTATAATATAAGGTCATTTTGGCATTCAATTGAAGGATAACTGCAATTATTTAGGTTGTTTGCCATTATCAACGCTTTTAAAAAGTACTAGGACGTCATAGCATAGCTACAAATGTCTTTTATTATAAGCGTCTCCTCTTAATATGGTATCGTCAGGTTAACTTTCTTTATTGATTACTGTCGTGTCAGTCACTTCTATAATTTTCTATTAACTTTTAGTTCGCATGTCACTCTCACTAGTAAGTATTTCCTCTGTAGTAGTGACGTACCATTCGTGGGCAGATACTTATCGGTCGATCACGAGCGCACCTCACGAACCAAATCCACGCCACTGATATTTATTTGGAGCAGCCAAGTTGATTATGGTGCCCTGGTACTAACGGAATTACAGTCATGTAAAGAGAGTTTTGTGTTTGTTTACTTTTTTTTAGTTTCTTTATATTCATTACTAGCTGATGCCCGCGACTTCGTCCGCGTAATTGTCGGTTGTCAGCAGGGGTTTAATTATTTTTGCATGAATTTGCGGGGTTTTAATCTTTTTGTACGGAACCCTATTTTTTTCTAAAATAAAAGTAGCCTAAGGTGCTCCTTATAACATCAGCTATCTGCCAGTGAAAGTCCCATCATAATCGGTTCAGCCGTTTCTGAGATTAGCCGGAACAAACAGACAGAAAGACAGACAGACATATATTTTTTTTTTTTAATTGTTCTTTTGGGATAGGTACCATATTTACTTTCATATGCATTTAGTATAAAGCTGTCATTTGGACATTACAAACAGACACTTCAATTTTATTTATTTGTATAGGTTTTGAATGCAATTCATAGCTGTTAACGTTTATTTCTGTGTCGTTCGTTACCTCAAAATTTTCTTCGAGTGCCCAATTTTATAATCGCGTGGTGTATTTGATAAAAATAATCGGGGTATGATATACTTACGGGTGTATTTTGGTATGGTATAACGGGCTGGTGACCGCAACTCCAGCGCGCGCTTTCAGCGCGTATTTTGTGTGAATTGCATTTTACTTCTAATCCATTTCAATTTCTAGTCTTTTCCCAATTAACCCACCTACTAACAGTATTTTACACTGCAGTAATTTCCAATCTAAATGTTCACACCCCTTATCAAGCAACCAGCACTCCGATAACTTGATTAACTTAACCGCTTCGTCTAGACAAGCTTTTAGCTTGTCACGAAGTTTCTGATACTGGTAACAACTAACATCTAGTTGATTATGTACCCCTGGTACTAACGGAGGCAATTCAGTGCAGCGTAGGAGGCAAAAGTTACGACATATTGCAATAGTGCATGCATACGAGTTAGCTGACGGGCTGTTACAACCTGTCTGTCAATTCCTCGCCTAAAGTGTTGAGTAACTTGAACTACTCTCGTAGAATACTGATATTTCTTACCTTTACTGTCTAAGCAAAATAGATAGCTATTTATTGTCCACGACTTTGTTTGCAAATACACTTCTTTGTTTGTCCTTCACCATCTGTACACCTTCTAAATGCGATTATCCATAATATTGATTAAAGTTACAGACTAAGCTTGAAGAAGCCTTCAATCTTGTAGACTACTTTAATCCGCGACTTTGTCTGCATCCGCCATAACCGACATTCACGCGGACGAAATCGCAGGCAAAGTTACTAATAAAGTAAAAGCTGTTTGTTTGTTAAAATAATAATAATCATGATGGGATTGAATCATGAAATATAATCAACCAACCAACCAACTGCCACCGCCTTGTCACTTCATGACATACGTGGCATGCAAGCTTCGACCCACCCATCCAGGAGTTCGACGCGTTACAGCTTGGCTTCTAAATTCAGGCTTTACTTTGGCTGTCAATAAACTGTTCTTCAAGACTTGATTACCCTTAACATGGAAAAGAATAAAAAAACAAATTCTCACTCAGATTAGTTTCGCGTCTATTCAAGCATTTGTACAATAATATCCATACTGTAATGTCGGTTAAAAACAATTCAATAGGTTCGTTGCTCTCAATACTTGAGTCTTGAAGTTCAATGCTGAACAGAAATACATCAATTGGATCAATCATATTGGAAGATACATTTAACGCGTCTGCATTATCTTTGTTTTAGGCGAACGCCTCTTATGTATTAGGTTGTGGATTTGAATCCAGGAAGGACCAATGTGACTTTTACAATTCATATGTACAAGGGCCAGCACATCATGCTACAACAATCTCATTACCTTATCTTTCAACTTTTTAAGGTACATATTCAATTGAGAAAATTACACAGTTTGGTGTAGATTGATGTGCTGGCGTCTGTAATTTTTGAGTTTCGACATTACTGACACCAGTGAAGTAAGACATCGTAAGGAAACCTGGACTTTCAATTAATATTGGTTTCGCCAATCCGTCTTGAGCAAGCGTGCTCTTCAATGCTCTGCGAGAAAAGGGCTCTGCAGTGGGACAATACTAGTCTGTTATTTTTATTATTTATATCTTTGTTTATGTAAAGCATTCACATTTCTCTCTTTCTTATTTCGGTAGTTTCTTTGAGTTTGGTTTTAGATTTTATCGAACGTGGGAAAATGCTTGACAATGACAGAAAATATGTATATCTTAACTTCATACAATGAAACTGTCATTATTTTTGACTGCGACTTTGTCCTTTTAATGGACATATTGAATTGTGACGAAGAAACAAACGTTACCTTTCAAAGAAAAGAGAATAAAACTCAACAATTCACTGAGTAATAGTGTAAAACTCATTTAGATACAACAGTCAATTAAATCAGTAATTTCAATTAAATCATTTCTCTAGACGTCAGTTAGTCAGAAAGTTAATGCTGGATGCTTGTTCCTAAAAGTAGAGACAACCACGAGACACTTAAAACTGGAGACCACCTAAAACTATACCGGACGACTTTTATAATATTTTATTTATAACTGGTCTAAAGCATGGACGCCAAAATTCACACCAATCTAACGTAATCTTCGTAGAAAATCAGCCGACCAATTTGAAAGACCTAATGATATTTTACGCAGACAAGATTGAGTGAAATGGAGCCGCGAATACCGTTCTAAATACCGTGATAGGATCTTGGTGCGCCTAACCTTATAGAGTAGGTACGATGGTTTTGTAGTCAGAAATTCGGGCACAGTTTTCTGTGCTTCGGATAATATGTAATGAATGAATTGGAAGACCTTATTTATCATGTTACAAATTTCTCTAAATCTAAGTACAAAGCTATGGCAATGAATACTTATGTATTTACAAGAAATTCCGTTAACGACTATACTATTATAATCTGTGTCACAGTCGTCAGCGTATTCCACACTTACTTAATAAAAACACTATTCATTGTTTTAAGCAATGCATACTGATGGTAATCTGTAATTTTCGTTAAATAAAATATACAGGAAAAATTAAAAGACTTGGAATCTCGCTACCACAATGTTGTGTGAATATGTGTAGTTATTTATTAGCTTTATTTCTGTCCCTTACATTTAGTTCTTATCTATTGTTTTGTTTTGTTTTAAGTTAGTATTGTTAGGTGTAAGGGCCGCCTTTTGCGGTGAAAGCCTCCTCCAAACCATTCCAGGTGGCTCGATTCTTGTGAATATGTGTAGTATGAAATAATTAATGTAAAGGAGGCAAATACTGCTCTAAGAACTTATCGTGCAAATACTTATGGTTGCCACACAAGAATTCTGGTTTTCTAGATGATATGCTAGCGGAAGTTACGAAGGATGTAGATATTTGTGTTTGAACGATAAATAGTTTAGGCGCCACAAACAGAATAAACCGAACATGGAATGGCGAAAACAAAAGACATTGAGTTGGCAGGAATACTAACCAAGTCTATTGTGACATGAACATTCTCAACCAATGTTCATGTTCTACAAAAGATAAAAAAAAAACAATCAAAATCTAAATATTATGTTGTATTAAACTAATCTCAATTCTAATAATACCTATGATTTAAACAACGTAATTTCTTTCCCATATTTCACAGAAATCCTACTTGTGCTATTCATTTTTGTTAGCAAACCGCAAGATGTTGACAAGGTTAAAATTACCGTCATATCTACGAACTTCCGATTTATTCCTTTGACTACTACTGAAGATGGTATTTGTAGGACCGCAGATGTATCTTTGTTGTTCCGTAGACCATGACCGTACGGTTTCATTAAGATTTGACGACCAATAGCGGCCACTTTTGATATACTTTAAGTCGATATGGATTAAGATACGGGTTTAATTACGGCTGATATTAATATTGTTGCTAGTACCCACGAAGCTTGTTTTACACGAATTAAATTGTATGGTATCATGTCGGGTTATGATTCTATCGATGTTTTGTAGACACAGCTGTCTACAAAACATCTATGTTTTGTACTGTTTTTATTATTTTAATAATTTTTTGATACTAGCTTTTGCCCGCAAATTCTTCTACATGGAAATATGTTCTTAGCTGACGTCTCGTACTCCTTACAAACAAACAAATTTTATTATTTTATAATACATATTACTAACTTTTTCCCGCGACTGCGCCGGGTATCGTGGAAGCAGATGAAATCGCGGATTTAAAGTAGCCTTTGTCCTTCCCCTTCCCCAGGGTTCAAGATATATTTCATTAAAATATTTATAAATTTCATTAAAATCGGTTCTGCCGTTTTGCCGTGAAAACGTAACAGACAGAGTCACTTTCGCATTTATAATATTAGTACGGATGTATGGATTATAGATGTATCCTGTAAAGTAATTTACCTTCAATTAAATGCTGTCATTTTAAGTGTAGACAGGAAATCTAGTTGTCGTAACATTGACATAAATTAATCTATTATTAGATATCCAATAAGGTTTTCAATCCTACATAACGTGCAGTAAATATGATCATTATTCTTAGGAGTAAATCACGTAATACATGATGAGGCTCTGTTTATATTTATAGCAAAGCATTAGACGTATCTAATAAACTACCAATAACATTACTATTAAATGTTAACTAGCGACCCGCCCAGGTTTCGCTCGGGTGTACAGTGCATGTAGTGGAGGTCGTACAACTATTTACACTTAGAAACCTTCTGAAAGAAATTATCAGAATTATGGTTGAAACCGTATCAAAATTCGTTGTGTGGTTTGGAAGAAGTTAGTGGAGAAACCAACAGATGTAAACAGCGACTTTGTTTTATACTATTTAGAGATCGAGTATGAAGAAACTAGAGAAGAGATACAACCAATACCACGTAACATAATTTAATCTTGCATCAATAAGAATGGGTTTTTTTTGCCATCACAAAAATAAGTACTTACATTATTGGGCTATTATATTTAATAAAGTATTTATTATAACTTGTTAGAATCATCATACATTTGAGACGGTGATCTCCAAACGATGTAAAAAAAATATATGAATTACAATATATAATTTAAAAAAAAAAAAAACACAAAATGTCGCGAAAACACGAAGTTCGGAATTAAAGGGAGTCATACAAGAAACGTGTTTTTTTGTAGGTGTGTAGTGTTAAATATTGTACGGAACCCTCGCCGTGTGCGAGTCCGACTCGCACTTCACAATTTTTTTTCTTATTTAATTCGTCTGATTCTCGGTTCGCTTAGGTCATCCTCGCCACTTTTTTCGACCATGAAATCATCGTTTCTCCAACACTAAACATTTTGAATACTGATACCATCGGAATTCACAAAATGGCTGTTGTACGCAGAACAATGGATCTTATTCCTTTTAACTCAGAAAGGTTACTCATCACAGTGATTTATTGTAAAGCTGTGCCTTGGTTTTTACTTGAACTACATTGTTATAATATGTTAATAACCTTCTTCGAAACTGAAGACCTTGGGGTCTTGGAGTCTAATAGAAAAAGGCACCAGATAAACTACATAAAGTTTCATAAGAGAGAACATAAACTTTTAAGATTTGTAATAATTTCATCACTGTAAATCAATTAAGAGTTCGAAACCGGGCAAGTACTAAAATGACTTTTTCACATGTACTATGTGTGTATTTTGGACATCACTGGCATAAATAAATGAGGTAAAACATCATGAGTGAAAACTTCGACTTACATAGGTATATAATTAATATAAGTCTAAAATTGCCAATACGCCTTGAGCAAGCGCAGTGTTCGATGCTCGTACCTACTCTCTATGAGAAAAGGTCTTTGCTCTGAAATAGTATAATTACTAATCAATTAATGGTGAGATGAGGCACAACATGAAAGAAGAAGGAATGGGCGTAGTTTTTTTCCTAATAATTCCTATTCTATTCAGTACAAGAGAAAGGAAGACATAAATTCGTCATTACATATTTCCATTAAAATTTCGCCAGAATTTGCAGCTCTTTTAATGAAAATGGACGATAAATAAACTCTCACTAATAACAAGTAATTCTGTGTAAATAACTTCGCCATAAGTGACAAGATATTTACATAACTTAAACATATTACACAGACTTATTGAATTTACATAGCAAAAGCAGTAAAATCAATTTACGATGATGCTTACCTGGAAAGTGGGACGGATGAATTGATTTTCAGTTTGATTTGGGAGAGTGAGAGCATTTACTAGTTGTGTCTTTCACATCATTACAAGAACTACAGTGGTGTATGGTAGTATTACTTCAGACTTTGATTGGGAAGATTCATCATGCTTTATGTGCTTACCAAGGGGCTCTACCGTAACAAGCACATCTAGATCTATTGTTTAAAAGCAATGGGTTTGCGCTCTGGAGAGGCTGTAAATACGTCACGTTACTAAAGTCAGCTGTCACTTATTTGACAGCTGTCATTCAACTATCTATCCTTTGGATGTTTAATCGTTTCTTTGTTCTATGCCATTCAAGTTTCTTAGTTGTGATAATTGTTTAAATATTATCTTAATTAAAGTTGAGTTTATGATTGTTCAGGCCAATTTCCGTGACTTGTGGTCCAATTCTGTTAAATCAGTAATAAGAAACAACGGTATCCCTGAGTGCTATAGGCTATATTCTATTATCAAAAAGTTACGAATCTGTAACAAAAAAAAAACACGCGGACGAAAGCTAGTATTCATCATCATCAGCCGAAAGACGTCCACTGTTGAACATAGGCCTCCCCATAGAACGCCACAACTTATTAATAATACGCCCAGTATTCAATATATTTAAAATATACAGATATTTTTCCACACTTTAAACGTCCTTATTTAAATATCGCGTAAGAAGCTTACATAAACTTTCTCGCTTTACTCTGAATCATACATCCTCATTTCTGTTTCATCAGTAGGATTGCTGACTCACGTGATGTGGCTTTCCAAATACGCCGTTTATTTGGTATCCCTCAAGGTCTTACTTTATCTAACCGCTGGTTTAGAACCCGCATCAATTACACAATCGAAGATATTGCCTCCAACTAAAAATAAAACATTCCTCCTTTGTGACCCCAAACAGTATTCTTTGTTACAAAGAAAGAAACAATTTTGATATTTCTAAACATTGACTTCAGTCAAAGGCTTCCGTTAAATTCATTAAAGATATGAATAGCTGATAAAATAAGTGTAGACTAAGTAAAGACCCTGACACCATACATATGACATCATAGATTCCACAGCCTCGACCAACCGCCCACGCATTACCAACATAACTTTACACATCAACAAACCCATAGTTTTCTTTGATATGACAGTGGTAAGGACGAAAATTGAATGTTGTCTAAGTAAAACAGAGGTGAATACAATTTTGGTTATGTTGTTTATGTAACTTAAGTATTACATTGATCTTAGTGAGTGTAATGAGTTACGAATTTTGTTTCTTTTACTGATTTAGCATTACTGTAGTGGTTTAAGCAAATATGTCTCAGTTTGATTGTAGTATTGAATTTATATGAAACTAGCGACCCGCCCCGGATTCGTACGAGTACAATTTAGTAAACGTAATTTTATTTATGTTAAAATTTTCATACATAAATACCATACAAATTTCCGGTTATTTCAGTAGATGATTCTGACAGTCAGCCAAATTGGCCGAGCCTTTCTCAAGTATGATCCTTCATATATGCGGAAATTAAAGAAATTTGTTTTTATTTATATCTAATAACTTTTTACCGCAACTGAGCCCGCGTGATTCTTTTCCGAACTCTAACTCACTTAGTAGTAATAGTAGTAGTAGTATGACGGGCTGGTGTCCGCAACTTCACGTCTCAGCGCGTATTTTGCGTACAGGTGGAAGTAGATCATTCGATCCACCCAAACTCCTCAAGGAAGGCCAGCAGCGCCTTGACGTCGCTGGCGATCTCCCGCAGGTTCCCTGGCTGACCGAAGTACTTTGCCCTGTATGGAGCGACCTCAGGGCAGTTCAGAAGCACATGGGCTGCTGTCTCGTCCGCCCCCATGCAGGCTCTGCACAGAGGGCGGTCTGTTACTCCTATGACAAAAAGATGTTTATTGAAAGACCCATGGCCAGTTATGGCGGCTGTGACCACACGTAGCTGTTGTTTGGACAGTCGTAGGGCTTGCCTCGTGAAGCGACCCTCAATAGCAGGAATTGCCTCCTTGGCCTGCCTGCACTCGCCAAGTTCGGTCCACAGTCTTTGGTGTAGATCCTTGGTACGTTTTCTTACTATGGTGCGTAGGTGACCGAAGGAGAGTGGCACTATGGGTTCCGGACCCACCGCGCTTGTACTCGACCCCCTTTTAGCGAGTTCGTCTGCAGCATCGTTACCACGCGAGCCGCTATGTCCTTTGATCCATTGAATGGTTATATTATTGAGAATACCCACCTTGTTCAGTTTTTGGTGACATTCGTATATTAACCCGGAGTTGACCGTATAGCTGTTTAGAGCTTGTAGTACAGCCTCTCTAAATTGAAATTGAAATTGAAATTGTTTATTTGCCAGAATATATGTATACAATGAGGTGGTCAAATTAATCTAAACTCACTATATTCGACTTATCAGTACTCACTTAGGGATAACATAGTTTCCCGAACGAGCACAAACTCAACTTAAATTCATAACAATTATGAAGTGATGATATAGACAGATTCTTTGAATGGTTTTCATCACTTATAAATTTCTAATTTGACGAAGTTGATGACTTATTTCAATTAGATCACCTCGGATAATTCTAATCAATTCAGCCACCACAATATTTACACGTACGATTAGCATGAGCGAAAGTTGTACAAACATGCCTAGCTATGCTTTCATGGACTGATTCCCGTGGGCCAAGCCAATGAACACGATGATTGTACTTTCTTGATTTTACTAATTTTTACTTCGCTACTGGTCTTACATTGTTGAATTTAGTATGCATGTGTTAATTTTGCATTTATCGCAGTTCTGATAATGATTTCATCGATCGGTTGATATCATGGATAATAAAAGACCATGTTTAACATAATAACTTATTTTACAAAGAAACTATAATTACAAAACCCTGTAAGTATATGAGCAACTGTCAATTAGGAGACACAATAGTTAAACAATGACAAGCGACCAATATTTGGCTTCTGGACAGAAGAAGGGATAAACGTACCCTAAAAAACAAACGAGAAATAAAAAGGCTTCAATTGTAAACGATAAACCATGTTTCCTCAAAGACCTCACAAAAATATATTCCAAATATTTCGTGTTACAAATTCTTCGTATCAGAATCACTATAATTATACTCTCCATCATGTTAGTACAAAATATGTACCATGTCATGTCACGCAAGGTCAGTTATACGAAACTTGTTCGCTAACACGTCTTCAATGATGGCCACAAGGTTAAGAGGCGGAACAAGCATCCAATTTCGCTCATCGGAATTCAACTTACTATGGATATATTAAGTATTGAATTTCTTTTGAAGAAAACTGTATCGACAGCTCGCTTTATGCAAAACGTAATGTAGTTATATTTTGGTCATTAAGAGGGTTTATGCGTATGAGTGGCAACGTCGCAACCTAGTGTCTTTTCAATTTTTCTTATTTTATCGGAGCTATATTTTAAAAATGTTCTCTGCTAACTATTTAGAATTAGGTGAAAAGTGTGTAAAAAGTAGGTTTCAAGTAGGTTTTCATTGTAAAATAACTGTGAGCATTAGCTCACAGTTATTTTACAATGAAAACGAAATATGACACTAGATTGCGTCGTTGTCGGTATACGGCGTAAACGTTCTAAAGCGTAATAAGTAGAAATGAAATTTTGTAGATAGGACACGAGCAATAATATCTTGGCTTGTGGGTAGTCAGTGTTCTTCATATAACTTGCTAGCTGCTGCCCGCAACTTCGTTCCTCGCGTTTTTTACCTTCGCGGGCGTACTAAAGACATCCCCACTAAGTACACACTAAATCATATTGAATTCACCACTTTTTATTTTCTCTCTCCTTAATTTTACACGAAATCTTTATAAATTGTGCCTATGTGTTATTTTGTACATATAAGCTATGTTATTACCGTGGAACTGTGTATAGTGAGAGAAAATATAGTATATAATAACGGATTTTGATTAGCTTCATCGAAATCCGTTACTTAGTTTTTGTGCGAAACAGTAACAAACCATCCTCACAAACTTTCGCATTTATAATATTAGCAGGACTTTAAAAATTATAAGCAACTTAAAAACCTGTAAATGCGATTTTTTAAATCACTATATTTTCTCTCACTGTAATAAGTTATATTCATGAAAGGAGACTCCAATTTTCCACAGACACAATATGTACATGTGCCATCTCCCTATTCTTTCATACGGCGCTCAAACCTGATCTCCGACTGTTTAGCAGAGGTTCAAGCTTAAGGTTTGCAAGTCAGATTAACGGACCGGGTTAGGAACACGGTACCGTGCTCTAGCGTTCTCTGTGCCCTTGTAACAACCATACTGCGATCGCCAACCCGCCTGCCAAGCGTGGCGATTATGGCAAATCCCCCCTATTGGGGGAGGCCTATGACCAGCAGTGGACGCCTTTCGGCTGAAATGATGACCGTGCTCTAGGACACAATTCGCCGATGTTACTCAAATAGTTGAGCTGGCTTACAGTAGAGATTAGTCCACATTAGCTCAGAACAGAGAGGATTGGAAAGGAAAAAGGGAGGCCTTTGCCCTAAAGATGGAAAACACAAGCTAAAAATAAATACATACTAATGGTATAATTAAAAAATTCGTACTTTCCATCCGTCCGTCAGTCATATTTGACAAGGACTACATTTGTATGGATCGGTCAGCAGGATACTGTCGATAATATCTCCAAACTGGCAATTATTAGGATATGTCAAAGAGTCGATATTCGTCGAGTTTATTTTAATAATCTCATCATCATTAGAATCTATTTTCATGACGGTTGTAAATAATTGTTGGTCTTACTTTGTTCTTTATTCTAGGATCATTGTTAGTGTTTTGTTTCTTTGTTCTAAATCATACACATAGCATAATATTTCTACGCCTAAACAAATCTCAATGTTTCTATCACCTACTTGCTATTCTCACGCAATAGACGTCGCAAGACTATTTGTGCCGAAGAAATAAACTAACATCTTGTCTTTATTGGCTCAATGAATGCATACTTTACCAGTCTCCATAGATATACGGTAACTTAATGTCTTTTAACTTTTTCGTACAAATTCCTCACTTCAAGAAAATAGCCATCAGTTATTTACCCCAACAGACTCCAATATCTAATTAAACCTTCTATGGAAAATGTCAATTCCCTTTTTCGTAATGCCGTCTCAAATGCCTTTGCCAAATCACATTTTTAGACAAATTGTTGTGGGAGCCTCGTTTCGTGACAAGTGTGTTTGGAAATCCAATGCTGCAACTGGCATTAGCCCGCTAATAAGACTTCGTTCCCAAGTTTCGTCACACCATCCAATTTGCTACCAAGTCAAGACGATGACTTATATATGATTGTGATTTTTTGTGGTAATAAGTTAGCGACGTAGGTCAGAGTGTTAGAAATATCCCACATGTTAGAAAGACGATCTTTTTAAATTGGCTGTTAGTAGTTCGATATTCATCCAGCTGAAGATGGAGTCAAATAGCGTTATATAGGAGAGCCAATAAACTTTTACAAGCTAATAATGACGATGATGAAGATGCAAATAGACCATCGTATCGATTAAAAGTTTTTGACGCAAACACAATACCAAGAGATTTGCTGATGCGTTTCCATCGTTATTGGCAAAGTTGAAATACACCTACTATGTATATATGTACACCACTAACACCACCCTTGGTTAAGTGGCTAGGCGGGAAGTCCTCCTCTTGTACCTCTTTTGACGCATAAAGTTGAATAAAAAATCCGTTGCTTGGAACCAAACCTAAAGTCCTCTAGATGACCCCTGCTTAACAGGTCATCCATCAGTCTCCACTATATAATGAGACAAAATATTGCTGTTGCGACAGTTCATGTATTGAATACTTATAGACGATTCCCATTCACAACCCACACAATGAACGTTGTAGCGAATTTGTCACGTACACAAAAAAAAAATCTTTGTTCACAGATCTGTGTATAAAAACTGTTTTTTATTCTCATGTTTGCTGTATACAAGTTGTTGATGTTTATTTATAGGAAATGGTATGATTAGAATAGGTTCTTGATTGTTCGTGATCTTGTATCCTGATGGTTGTTGATTTCCAACTTTTATTACTGTTAATCCCTCGTGCTTGCTGAGGATTAAAACGGGACTTGTATGGCCCAAGCTTGGTAGAGACTGGATGAGTGTTATCACTTCTCACGGTGAATCATTGGACAAAACGACTACTACTAGTTTTACTGGAAGTATCCTATTTATTATCATTTCTACATGTTACACAATTATAGTGTCTAACTCATTAGCTTGTTAATGATCAAAATTGTCTGCAACAATTTCTTTCGGTTCTTCATAATCGACACTATAGCTGTTCTATTGTGTGGCGGATCCGCATTACCGATTAGTTTCCTTTAATACGTAATTGTTACAAATAAGGTCGCTTGGTCCCATTCCGTCACAGTTGCATTCAGTTGCTCATCGAATCGTTTCAACGCCAAACAGTTCATTGAACCCGCTATAGTTTTGATATTGACTAGTAATACTACTAAAGTGTTAATCAGAAGGTTCACTAGTTCTTGTGGCGAATTATGGATGTAATTTTTTTTTACATTTTTTTTTGCCCTAGATACTGGATGATTTTTTTAAGCAACCTATTACCAAGATTTACGAGAATCATGTTTTGACAGTTCATACAGTCGTATTTGATTCTCCTATCGGTATTCATACTCCAGGCATGGAAACAGGCTCAACACCTTGCATAACTGGGTTGTAGAGATCAGATAGACACTCGCTTCATGTTAGCTTCATCTGGTAAGACTGGAAGCCGACCCCAAGATAGTTGGGAAAGGTAAGGCAGGTGATGACCTTACGTAAACTCTTATTTTCTCATTATAATTAAATGTCATTTCAGCGTTTTATTAGGTTGTTTGATACTATTTTGATATCTTTTTTATTGGTTCATAACTTATATACGATTTGTTGGTTTTACTGGTTATTATCGAGATTTAATCAAGCTTTCCAATTTGATAAATTCTATAAATAATCGTGTGCATGGTTTTATTGAACGAGTGCTATTTTGTTGCACTGAGTGGAACTTCTGCTTTCAACATACTTTTTGGTTTCAATGAATTTGTCAATAACGGTGATTTCTGGTCTAAATGAAAATATTGGAGATTTTTTTAACGCAGACTTATGAATCTTTTCAGTGACATTTCTAGTACAGATTGTGTTTTTTTTTTCAAGTTAACGTAACCATAATCCGTAGATTTGAAAGACGAGCTTTGGTGAAACGTTTCGGGTTGGACGTAACTGGGTGGATTAGCAAAAAATTCCAACTATTTTTTTTTTGTATGGTCATAGTGTTAGGTCAAACAAGTGACTTACTATAAGGGAGTGTAGAACAACTATTAGAACGACAAAATACATGGAGCATCTGTTTTTTTTTCGCGATACCGCCGCGGTTGCTCCTATTCTAAAAGTTTTTAAGTTATAAGGGTTCCGCAACCCCACAGTCCCTTAAAGTACATCAATCGCTGTACTATATGGTGTGTGCTATTGTGTATATACGTCGAATTTTATTTTATTTCATTTTTAAATATTACGGTTTAAGATATTTTTTTTTGGTTAACGCTCCGTTCGCCCCTTGGATCTTGCCCCTTACGATTAAAATGTTCCACTCGCCCTGTTTTTAATTATTTTGGAGTAGTGATTCGCCCCTTGCGGCATTTCCTTGGAAATTTTACCAAAAAAGGTATAGTTAGACAGAAAAATGCATACATAGTAAGCAACGCCATGTTTAATTTAAGTCTATGTTTAGAAAATCTGTGTGCGTAGGTACTTATGACTGCTATAATCTACATTGTTGTGTTTTTGACATTTTATTCCACAATTTTTATAATTTTAATTTTGTTGATAACAAATCTTAGCAAACTACCAGGAAAGCAGAAATGAACTGGAACTAGGTGTATGTATTTTTCTGTCTAACTATACTTTTTTGGTTAAATTTACAAGGAAATGCCGCAAGGGGCGAATCACTACACCAAAATAAATAAAAACGGGGCGAGTGAAACATTTTAATCGTAACGGGCAAGATCCAAGGGGCGAACGGAGCGTAAACCTTTTTTTTCACTTAAAACAAATACATATCACTTCTATGAGCAATAAGAAAAACACAGCAATTATAAGGTTAAGCGTCGGAAAAATCTTCTGTTAACATTTGCAGGACAAGATGCTTTAACAGTCTTTCAACGTTGGAAAAGTTTTTGATTCTTTAATCGCTTTAGGGAATTGATTATAAAGCTGGTCTCCCTCTTATACGACAGTCTTTCCGCCGTAATTTATTCTCGATGCTCTTAAAATTATATGGTTAACCTGTCTAGTTATGCGCTTTTGAACTTGTATTCGTATTGTATATTATATTCTCTAATCCTTAAAGAAAACTTCAAGTTATTCCAACACTATTTACTCTTCCACAAACTCGAATAAGAAGTGGTTCAACCAATAAACACAGTGGCCCACTATTAGACCGCTAGACGCATTTCCTCATACTTCCAGTCTATTATTGGGCCTGGATGTCAGCCAGACTGTGCGTTGAACTGGACTCACTTTCACTGAAACTTCATATTAGTAATCATGATGTTTGTGGAGTATTTAATGTCAGCCGTGGATGTTCCGTACATAATTTTAAATTACGTTGAAGAATTCTAGAATGAGGAGCTCGTGTCTAAAAGCCATACGGATTGATCGGTCAAGGTTAAGCTACGCTTGCCGCGGTCGGTCTGTGGATGGGTGACCATCCATTTCATACCGAGTTCCCGGAAAGCACATAAAGCGGTTGCTCCCGGCTGTCATTCGTATCGTTATGGGTAGTCAGAAGCTAGAAAGTCTGACAATCAGTCTTACCAAGGGGTATTTATCGTGTCAGATAGGCAGTCGCTCCATGTAAAACACTGATATTCAGCTGCATCCGGTTAGACTGGAAGCCAACCCGAATATATTTGGGAAAAGGCTAGGCAGATGATGTTGAAGAATTCCGCCATTAATTGATGAAGAAATAAGAATAATATCATTTCTCCATTCACCTTTCATTCAAAAGTTGGCATATCTTTAATCTACAAGATTGACTACAACATAATATTTAAATCATAATCAAGATAATCATCAACTACACAAACTGTTCAATCATAGGTTCCTAAGTTCCCGTTCTAAACTCAACTCTACCACTTTCTCTTAAGACTGAAATTGTTTTGAGAGTGCAAATATTTTAACTAGCCTTTGTTGGTAATGGCTTAATTGGATGTATTCTCACGTCTTGTAAAATTTTCGCGATACCATCGACAAAGATACTGTTCTATTTTATGGTCTTTCATATTTTACTCAACCCAGAACAAAATGTAGTACAGGCATCAAACTATAATGCACTCTATGACTTTAGGTTAAGGTAGAATTTGTCAATGTGGAAGCTCGTAAGAAGTTTTTGAAATGAAAATGTCACTTTTTAATTTGCCAAACTGTCGCACTTTAAATTTAACGACATCCAAAATCTCCGGTTATTTTTCTACAACGTAACGTTAATTAATTAAAAAGAAAAAGTTGCAATAAAACTACAAGTGTTCTACGAAAAGTATGCACAAAAAATGTCAGCCAAGTTCGTTCGCTTTTCTCGCATTTGTTACGCATTTATTTTTTGTTTTCATAACAGTACTTTTGTTTCTTCCCAATCTAACCAATCATTTTTCTTTTTTCTCAGATATCCGACATCGTGATTGGTCAGGAGCCTAACGTGACAGCTCGCGAAGCGTTGCTGAGCTGGGCTCGACGGTCCACTGCTAAGTACCCTGGAGTTAGGGTCGCAGACTTTACGTCATCCTGGCGTGACGGTCTGGCCTTCAACGCGCTTATACACAGGAACCGTCCTGATCTGATAGACTGGCGTAATATCAGGTAATTATTAGTTATTTTCTAGGAGTTTAAGGTGATATCTGCTAATAATTTCTAAACAATATACATATAATACAAACGACCCGCTCCGGCTTCGCACGGGCACAATATAGATCAAACTATACGTAAACCTTCCTCTAGAATCACTCTATCTATTGATGAAAAGTCGCATTCAAATCCGTTTAAGGCTGGTCTCACGAAAAAAGCTTGAAAGAAGCATGCAGATGAAGCAACTTTTCGTCGGCATATATTGAGGAATTACATCTGAATAATCTACATGATATGATACGTAATTTGGTTTAGTCTCAATATTTCTATTGGTATAACATAATAAGAAAAAAAAATGTCAAATTACCTCCAAATCATTGAAATGAAACCATTTTACTACATCAAAAGCGTAGGTATAAAAAAAAATATCTACTGCTTTGCAAATGATTTGGTTTTGTTACTTTTTACAAATATGTATTATTTTATTACAATAAACTAAAAATGCGTACGATTAAAGACTGCGTCTACATCACCCCCGCACTCGGCCACAAATTCAGTACGGGCCAAATGCTCAAGGTTATTGGCATGTATACAAGCCTTAAAGATTTATTTATGCGTAGCCAAACATAAAAAAGAATATAGGGACGTGTCGAATTGAGAACCTTCCTTCTTTTTTAATGTCGGTTGAAAAGTAGTTTTAAAGATTTATCCGTACAGACGCGACTTTGTTTTATACTATGTAGAGATGACGACATGGTTGGTGCAGTGGCTAAGCGATTGGTTTCTGCTTTGCGTATCGTGGGTTCGATTCCCGCACGGAACAAATATTAGTATAGCTTACAGGTAGTGGTTCCGGGTTTATTTGTTTGTGTATTTGAGTTTATACAGGATACATTTTTAACCAGTGCGTAAATTCTAGGAGCTGATTTTGGTGCTCAAATAGAACAACTTTTTCTATGGTACCAACATCGAAATCTCAAAAAAAACCTTTACATACTTAGTGATCAATCAGTTGTTGCGGTTTCTATGAGAAAGTGTTTGTTTTTGAGATTTCGATATTGGTCTCAAAGAAAAAGTTGTTGGTTTTAAGCACCAGAATCAGTCTCTAGAATTTTCGCACTGGTTAAAAAAATATCCTGTATATTCGTAAACGCACCATCAAAACAGGAGAAAATTTTATGCGTTAAAAAAGAATCTTAGTGTAAGGCATAGGATTTCCTATTAAGCAGCCAATACTGGTGTAACTAAACATAGATGCATGAAAGTAGAAAACGTTTGTCTTTGAAGAAACCTTGTGGTTTTCGTCGAATCGAATTATCTGATTTAACATTTTATGACCTATAATCAAGGTGATTTGGATCGAAAATATTACACACTCAATGTCGAGTGATTAGGACCAATTATGTATTGGCTAAAAAAACAATGAATCGACTAAAATGCTGTATTTTTGTCCACAGGTCAAGACAAGTCCGTGAGCGTTTGGAGACAGCATTCCACGTAGTCGAAAAGGAGTATGGAGTTACCAGACTACTGGATCCCGAAGGTGAGTGCATGGCAAACAGTTTAAAATTAGTCTGTAATCGAGCCAACAAAAGAAGATTTTTTAAAATCGGTCCACAGTTGTCGAAAATTTCGATGAATATAACTAAATGGCACACATATACGCTACTAGCACTTTGCCCGCGACTTGGTCTGCGTGAATATTCTCAACGATCCCTAATTTCTTGATAATGCAATATACCTACCCTATAACCACAAAATATAAAGGGTACAGAAGGACCGCTCCCGCCATCTTTAAAAATAATTACCTAAACTTGCCAGACTCACTAGGGCTGCTACTGTATTGACTCTGAAGGTTTTATTTGTGACAATATAAAATTTTAATGACACTGGTTGGAACTCAGCATTTTTTTTATAACAATTTTTTTCTGTTCGTGTTGAAATGTCAATGTCTCTCATTTATTCATTTAGACAAAACGTGACAGTCGAGAGACTGATGTCTGCTTGAAACTGCTTGAGATTGCCTATAAACGTAATTCAATTTGTGCGTGAGTAAAATGGCGGTTTGTTCTGAGTGGTCTCTCTGCTCGGGCGCCCCGCAGCCTTACGTACTTTGTGCTATAACACTCAAGGACAACATAGCTTCCTATTGGTGGAAGAAATGTTGAAATCGGATGAATAGTTTTGGAGACTACCCCCTACATACAAACTTACAAACAATTTTACCTCTTTATAATATTAGTATAGATACACGCATACTTAGTATACTGACAGATTGTTGTGATCTATTTGTAATTCACTGATAATTAAACTGTATTTTTGGACTTCGTTCGTTTTTCCACTATGATACAATAATTATGAACACCTTTGTAAACAAAATTATCATGTTTCTGGCAAATAAATATTATATTCTATTCGTAATTGGCTTAATTTTCTGCTGTGAATTAACTTGAAATAAATAAAATACGTACAGATGAACAGAGAACCTACTTTTATAAAGTAGTCGGTAAAAAATACCTCTTATAGGGATAAGGGATAAGAATTGATTACTAGGTACATATGCTTACAACAGAAATTTGAAGATACCATAGAGTGGCTATCAAAAAAAAGGTCGTAGAAAAACTGTGATCTCTGATCCCATATATTTTTCTTTTAGCACACTATGTGACCTGTCATTTTGGCATATGACACTAGACTTTCTTTACACAGTAGTATGAAGGGTACAGGCAAGAGAACTATCTTAAATGAGGGGAAAGTTGACAAAGTGTCCAGGTTTAAGCACTAAATAACAGTTCCAAAACCTTGTTAAGTACTTGTTAAACTTTGTTTTTATGCTATCCAATATTCCTACCAAGTACAGCAAATTGTGAATGAACTGTAAGACAGTTCGCACGTTCACTCTGTCTCAAAAATGCATAGTGTTGTACTTCGTATATTGTCATTTTTTTGTTTTTTTTTTTATGTTTCTTTGAGATGGGACGAAATTGTAAATGGCTTTTTGAAAATAAAAGATTATTATTATTATTATAGTTCCAAAACCCACCAAAATGGCGCTAGCGTAGGCATAGGGTATGAATGTAGCAGTTGTTGACGGATCGAAATATGCAGAGTTAGAAAATTTTTACCCGGTCGCGATTGTAGCGCCACCCTTATTTACAACAAACATCACATTTTAACGGACACTTTATGATACACAGAGAACTATCTCTGTGTACAAAAGCTAAAAAAAAAGATGAAGTGGGTAAAGAGAGCTATCTCTTTACCCCTAACCTCCATACAAAGTAGGTCGCGTTACAATAACCTTACATACACACACACACACACACACACACACACACACACACACACACACACACACACACTCACACACACACACACGTAAACACCTCTTAATACACTTGCCTTGGATTTTTTAGTTTTTATTATTTATTTATTTAGTTATGGCACTCCAACGACTTATTCATTAATACATTTTTTGGGGAACTGTTACAATTACAATTTTATTTGTTAGTATATCTTATAGTTAATTATGTTTCATTAATTATTCATAGTTGTTTCCTTTAAAATAGTCTGGAACCAAATGCATATCCTGTCCTGTTGTCGGGCGTTTATAGCTGCGCTATAATTTTTACTTTTGTAGCTATCATCGTTTCTATTGTAAAGATTGTGTAATTCTAAATTGTTTAAAAAAAAAAAAGAAGTTTGATCGCTGAGTCCCGTCTATCGTAAGGATATTTAATCTTAAGTTGAAATGTCTCAAGTGCAGACATTTCAACCATCCCCTTAAAAACGGAACAGCTTTGCAGCAGAAATATGTAGGGTATACCCGACCGAGCTCCTTTAGAAACTCTACTTACACTTCTTCCTACTATTAAACCTGTAGCGGCTGTAGCTATACTACATGTTGACGATTCAATACAGTCAATGGTGTCAATTTCCCTGTTTACAAACTGAACTAAAATTAGACAATTGTCATCTCTTACTACCAACTACTGAAGTAAAGGACAGCGACAGATAAGAACTAAGTTACAGATGTCAAATTACTTTTTTCCTTGAACTTTGCCGTGTTTTTAATAAATACGTTCTGACATGACAACTATAATTGTTTGAACATTTTAGATCAACTTAAATTGATAGCTCTTATTAATATCTGTCTCATTCTTGTTTTATTGGAGAGAAAGAGATATAAATAGCTTAAAATAAGTTTAGCTCGTACAATTGAATTGGCACCAATGTGCAGAGTTCTGATATTGAAGAGGTTGTAACTTGATACTCTGTATGAGATAATTGAATGCTCTTTTGTCATTGTTCACTTTGACAATAGGTCAATTAGGTAATTCAATATCTCAGGTTTGTCATGTGGTTGTCAGGTGCACCTTTAGGTTAATAGCTGTTTGTTTCTTTCGAAAACACGTTGGATATTCTTCTTCTAAAGCTATCGATTTCTTGGTTATTGTAATCTCTTGTAAAGCTTCCTTGTTAATGTTTTCGAGCACAAGTTTTGAACCAGCAGAAAGATTAACAGAAAATCAATAGCGTTTATTTGAACTACCATCGAGCAAAATAAATCGTAAAATAATTTATTTTATTTATGATTATTTTTAGCATGTGTCAATCCACCACAGGACAGACTTTCCTTTTTCCTTTCCAATCCTCCTAAGCTAATGAGCGTCAAGCTCATCCCGCCATCTTCGGTTGAGCCTGCCACGATGTCTATGGACATTATCCGTTTTTCGAAAATATTTAATTGATCCCTTACCACGTTGTTCCTTAAATATCAGTTTTTTACCAATCAGATGCGCTTTTCTTCCATTACAAATTTCTCAAACAAAAAACGTCCCATGAGAAAATCAAACTCGAATGCGCATCGAACTTGGCTGACTTTTTTACAGACATAAACCATCCCATGCAAAGTTCAGTCACGGGTAATAAACCGCGATAATGTTTGCGGATCGAATGGTTCGCGCCAATGCGTACGCGCTTGTTAGTGACAACTAAAACGCTCCGTGACTTTGTTCGTAGTATTGAAGTAGCTAACCCCGCCTGCGCAAGGCAGTGTTATCTTTAACTACGGTTTAGTTGCTTACCCGTGTCCAGAACGTTTTGTAATTAAACTCCGGGTTTGCAATTAACTCTGAGTTAAGTTTATTGTTTATTATTAGTTAATTCTAAGTTCTTCTTTTTAATAATTAAAGTCATGGTGATCTATTCAAATAGTTGACTTTAATTTAAAAAAAAAAGTTACACCCGTTCGCACAATTTTCCTTTCGCGCAAGTATCTTTCGAGCAAGCGTACCAGTACTTACGTATTAAAAATAAACACATTTATTTAGTTAGATCCTTATGAACTCAGTTTGTTTTAAAAACTAATTTTCGAATCTTCATAACCGTAGTTCTCAATCTGACAAGTTTTTTAAATCTTTTTGGCCATAATTTTCGCATAGAAACTGCATAAGTAGTAAGCTAATTTGTTCGTAATAAATTCAAATCACGAATTGAATCAAAGTTTAGTAGACAATATTAAATTATTAGCAGATACAATTGGCAGGTCGCAGTGCAACTTCAATTGGAGTAGTTTACGATGTATTGTTCACGATTTGACCGGACAAGTGTAGGTGATCTGTGACGCTAGCTACTATGACTAATGGTTGATATGTCAAGTGTTTAAGGATTGTTGTCTTTATGGTAGTACAAGTAGTGCGCCAATTTAACGTTTTTTTTTAAGTAAATCTTCTTTACGCACGATTTACTTGGGGAGTAAACTGGTGAATGCGTGACGAGAGCGTTAGGAAAAGTGTTAACGGGCGAGGCGAACGGAAGTTGAGAGGGAGATATAAGTTAGTGAAGATAGAAAGAGAGAGTTACGTTTCGTATATTATTGTAGGGGCAAGAGAGAGAGGTGCGAGCACACGTTATCTTTCTCTCTTTCTCTCATAGCCAGTTGCAAACGGATACATACATACATATAGGTGGAGCTAATGAAGTTTTTCTTGAGTCGTGTGGTCTAAAGCACACTTGTATTTTTTTTTATTGCATCTAGGTATTTGTGCACAAGTATGTGCGCAAACAACGGTGAACTCCCTCTTCCCTGACTCTCATAGTCTAGATAGGACCGCCACGACCGGAGTGAGATTAGGTGCAGGACCAACGGCTTTACGTGTTTTCCGAGACACAGGGGTGTTACACCGCCAACTTTCAAACTCCGGGATGGTACTGAGAAAAACAATATTACACAAAAACAACGATTCTTTCGATTGTTTCGATTAATCCACACTCCACGCTATAATATTATTAATAAGTAACTCAGTTACGCTTTCACGATGAAACGTCTGAACCGATGTTGATGAAACTCTGGGGAAGGACAGAGGCTACTTTTTGATCCGCAACTTCGTCTGCATCCGCGATAACCGTCATTATCCCCGCCGTCGAAGTCGCGGGCAAAAGCTAGTAATATTAACTCCGTCTGTTGCGCTTTCACAATGAAACGACTGAACCGATGTTGATGAAATTTGATATGAAGATAGCTTATGCAGACTGGATTCTAGACTAATATATTATATATATATTCTAAACTATTTGTCTAGATTATTTTGCATAATGTCACTTGTCGAGGCAGGCTGCTTTTCGAATCGCCTACACTGTAAATAGGTCTGTAGGAAATTATGTGTTGGGTGATTCATCGGCCATTTTGAAACCCTAGCTGTTATGACGTATGCTATCATTTTGATAAATGATTATTATGCTAGTAGCTTTCGTCCGCCACTTTGTCCGGTTGAATTTCTTTATTGATCCCTAATCCATACTTAATATACTTAATCCATACTAATATTATAAATGCAAAAGTAACTCTGTCTGTTACGCTTTCACGATGAAACGGCTAAATCGATTTTGATGAAATTTGTTATGAAAATGGCTTGAACCCTGGGGAAGGACATAGGCTACTTTTTAATCTTTTTAACTTTGTCTGCATCCGCGATAACCGACATTCACACAGACGAAGTCGCGGGCAAAAACTAGTAGGTACATTTTAAATGCTTGAACATATTGTAGCTCTGTCTCCGTAAGAGGCCTAGGCCGTTCTGCTTATTATCTCAATTGATTGTTTAAAAATAACGTTTTAATAATAATACTTGAAGCACCTTCGATGCAGAAACAGCGACAAACAAAAGAATAATTACACTTCAAAGTCGGTGCAACATGGCGTGAATAATCGGTGCAGCCTCGACTGTGCGATTTTGTTGTGCGATTGTCGCGTCGTTGTGCGACTAATTGCTATAATTTTGTAAGTTTGCGAGTTATTTGTGTGTCTAGTTTTGATTGAGGACGTGGGTTTTAATGTTATGTAGGATTTGGTCTGTTGATAGGTAGTTAGCTGCTTCTCCTATCCATTTTCATGCACTGCTGGTTCAATCTTTTTGGGAAGTTTCCATAAGTCTATACTGATGTTCTGGCAAGCCAGTATTGGTGTTGGAATACCTCCATAATGTAGCTTAACTCGATGGATATCAAGCATACCACATTGCAACGCTCCTCAGAGAATTTGATAGATCCCAAAAACGACTGTATCTTTTTGTTCTTCTGATGTACCAGTCAGCGATGTTAGCAGTCGAGACGAAAACATTTTCATCGATGAATTTAGGTGAAAGAAGAGCCAATTTTCGTAAGAACGAAGCCGAAGCAATACTTATTAATAGTTAGATGATTAAAATAATACAGCAATGTTTTTATTTGATGGTGTAATTAAAATACCTGCAGTGTGAATATATTATTTGGTAATAGTAGACAGTCGCGCCGATTCCCTTGTTTACAAACTAAATTAATATTTGACAATTGGCATCTCTTACTGACAGGCAGTTGAAGAAAAGGACAGCGACAGATAAGAACTAAGTTAGAGATGTCAAATTAGTTCTTTCTTGAACTTCGCCGTATTTTTAATCAATTGAAATTAGAACTATAATTGTATGAACATTATTGAGCAACTTAAATTGACAGCTCTTATCTGTTTCTTTTTTGTTTCATTGGAGAGAAAGATATTTACATAGCTTAAAATTCGTTTAGCTCGATCACAACAGACTTGACACCATTGTATACTATTGACTGCCATTTTTAGCTAGCTGTGTAGCTGTTGTTCCGAACTTCTAAAGGGAAGCCAGTAAGAAACGATTTGCATAGAGTTTTTGCCACTGAGTCATGTGTAGGTCTTTAAGCTCTTTTTGGTCCTAGCCCAATAAAAATACTAAACTGATTCTAATTCTTCCTCTCTTCCTCAGATGTGGACACCCACGAACCCGACGAGAAATCTCTCATCACGTACATCTCGTCGCTATACGAGACGTTCCCAGAGCCACCGACAGTGCACCCGCTGTTCGACGCCGAGTCACAGCGCCGTGCCGCCGCATACACCGAGCAGGCTGCGATGCACCGCGCATGGTTGCACGAGAAATGCGCCCTCATGCAGGTAGGGAAGAAAGACCTTCTTTTTTATGTCATTGGATAGCAACCAATGCGAGGAAATTGGTCAGCTTGTGGCTAAGTAATGGCCGTAAAGATAGATCGGTCAAAAGTTAAGCTACGCTAGCCACGGTTGGTCTTTGGATGGGTGACCATCCATTTCATACCTCCGTGCCTCGGAAAGCACGTACTGTCGTTGGTCCCGGCTGTCATTTGTGCATCTTTGGCAGTTCTTAAGCGTAGTTAGAAGCCAGAAAGTCTGACAACCAGTCTTACCACGGGATATCGTGTTACCCAATTTACTGGGTTGAGGAGGTCCAATCGCTCCATGTAAAAACACTGGTATTCTGTACTTGGAAAAAGGCTAGGCAGTTGGTGACGAATATGAAAAGCAATTAAACCCCTATTATCAACAAGTATTTGAAGACGCGTTGAAGTGGCTTTCCAAGAAAACTTTTTGCTAACCGCGTATCTGCAACATATAATATATTTAGCCATATAAGATGAAAACTGTAGAATATTAATACAAGCAAGAGTTCAGGAGTACTTACTGATTTTTCTATTTTCCTCTAGGACCGTGCTTTCCCGTCAACTTTGATCGAAATGAAGAAGCTGCTCAGTGAGAGCACGCGGTTCCGCCAAGAAGAGGTGCCGCTCAGACAGAGGGAGAAACAAAAACTCTTCCACCATTACAGGGAACTAGAGGTGAGAACGCTTGCAGGTTACATCATACAGAAGAGAACGCAATAAGAGTCTTCTACGAACGAAATTCTACGGTTTCGTAATCATTTATTTGTCAGAATATGGTGTACATTGAAATGTGGTCTTAAGTTAAAGTAGGCTCAACATATTCTGCCATATGTGGCGTGCGGCCATAGGTATACATTTATAAATGCAAGCAATTTGATCACAAGCACTGTCACCTTATGTTTTTAAATAAATAAATAGGAACTGATTATTAGAAAACTAGGAACTATTTACTTATTATTATTAAAAGAAAACACAATAATCAAAAAAATACAATATGATATTTAGTGATCAGTACATACTTATCAATTATCATTCAAGTAGTTACCTAATCGAATTACAATAACATTTAATTTCACGTTGAAGGTAAAACCTCCATTTTCGTCGGACACACGTGGTCCACCATGGCGTTCAAAGTGTTAAGAAACTTTTTTCTTCTTCGCAATAATTGTAACGCCATCTTTCCCCAGAAATACTTCGAATCAGTGGGCGAGTGCGACATCGAGCCGACATTACGACCAGACGCTTTAGAACAGGCGTGGTCTCGACTGCTGATGGCGCAGCAGGAGCGAGAACGAGACCTGACCGACGAGATACGACGACTGGAGAGACTGCAGCGACTTGCCGAGAAGTTGCACAGGTATATCAAACATTTTCAATACATACCAAGATCCTTCTACTATTGACGGTGGTGACGAATGGCCCACTGGTATCTCCACCGCAGATACCAACTCCAGCGCCGTTGGTGCACAGGTGATGCTTTGGATGACATTGTAAAAACTTGATTGAAAAGGGTGTCCGTGGATATTCATGCTCGTTCTTGTCCCACGTTTTGAAACAAATAACTAACTTAAAATTTCTGACCTTACCGACTCCTTAAATGAATGAATGGCTCCGTGAATGGTTTGATTGAAATAAATGCTATAACTTTGACTTTAGTGGTTCAAGAACACGTATAGTCTTGACCGCTGTTTGCTTAGGAAAAACTTTCCTGACATCCATAGTCCCCAAAAGGGAACACAGTGGTTCATATATGACACCAAAATTTTGTCAGCTATGTATTTACATTAATTACAAAAATTAATAAATGAATAAACGATTTATTTTTTTGCAAGAATATAGAAAGCTAACATAAGTTCTTAAGATCTATGGGTTTCACTGGATTATGCATTTCAGCCGTACAAATATTGACCAACTGCCATTTGGATATTTTATCAGAATTCTGTGTCCTTTTAATAGTAACAAATGATTTATCTCCTACAGGGACATAAAACAGACCGAATCCGGCCTTGACAGCGTAGAACGCCACATTGAGAGCGAGATCCGTCGCGTTGAGCGCGGCGTTCACCCGGCAGACGCCAAACTAGCGGTCGAACAGATCGAGCAGGAGTTGAGAGCCATGGAGCATACCATTCAGGAGATGTTCCAGGACTGCCACGTGTTGAGGGAAGGAAGATACGCGCAGGCTGCTGATTTACATCGACGGTTAGTATTTTTACGTTAATATTGTCTTGAGCGCACGTGGTGATCATTGCTCGTGCCTTCTCTGTATGAGAAGAGGCCTTTGCTCTGCAGTGAGACAATTATAGGCTGGTATTATTATATCTTTTTTGCTCCCATTGTGATAGGCAATTTCGATAACGTCAAAAATTAAATTCATCATCATCATCATTTCAGCCGAAAGACGTCCACTGCTGGACATAGGCCTCCCCAAGAGGGGATTTTGCTATAATCGCCACGCTTGGCAGGCGGATTGGCGATCGCAGTATGGTTGTTACAAAGGCAAAGAGAACGCTGCTGCCCATTCTTTGGTAAAAAAAAATCTGGCAAAAATACTGGGCGTTAGGGACAGCTTGGCAAAAACGAAAAATATAAATCAAAAATAATATTGTAAATATTTTCCAAGTGAAATATTTTCCCGGAAATGCTATGCAAAAGTTTTTCAATTTTCAATTTTAATTCGAGCGCGCAATGTAAAGCGCGTGCGTTCAAGAGTACCTAAACCTACTCTCGAGTGAGCACGACGTACCTAATCGTTAAAAATAAATAATGAAATACCCAAGCTTTGACTTAACGAATAAATAAACCTGTCAAATAATAAACACATTTTTGGTAACACAGCTAGTACCTAGGTACCTACATGATAAACAATAATGATGTTAAACTAAAACTTACCTAAAATCTCTCGGGCCGTATAAGAAACGGCTCGAAGTGATTGCCTCCAAGCTGGATGGATTCCCTGGATGGCGATCGTTGGGATGCCTTTGTACGTAAATACGTACCTAAGGCCAATGACGCATTCCCTCGCGCTTCTCCCAAACACATCAACATTTGGCCGTATTCTCGAGCACTAAACGGTTCATTTCTTCAACTCATTATAACCACCAGTTAAACACTCAAACAACACAACACAAACGTACGAAACAGTCACAAATCTTAAAAATAATACGTAAAACGCGATAATACTGCGAACTTCAAACGCGAAACGAACTAACCAGCGGTCTCTTCGCTATCGACTCCGGCGCCGGTCGGTCTGGAGCACTAGAGAAACCCACGCAGAAAAATGTAAGTCTCAGTCGATCATGTTTTATTTTTTTTTCATAGTCTTAAGACTATGAAAATAAAATAATAGCTTAATCTTGGTTGTCGATGCAATGTTTGACTTCTACTATTATTGTTCCTCTTAACCAAACAAAATACTTCACTTTAAATAAAATAACACAGGACAAGTACTCAATCTGCTGGTTTCCTTGCAATTTTCAGAAGAAAAAAAATATTTATGTGGTAAAACAAGTATTTGATCGATTATTAAAAGGTTTTCACTTTACTAAAATGAAACGCATTTTTTTCAAACCTGTGTAAATAAGTAATCTTACAATTTAACAATCAGGTACATTGTAAGGTATTTTATTTAAAAGATGCGTAATAAATCACATGTTGACAATAAATAAATGACTAGTTTTTAAAGTTTCGTTCGGTACAGCTCTAGCAGAGGACATCGCACCGATGCGGCGACGCCGGGCGGCGCGTGTTATTTGTGCCTAAACCTACATAGCTTAAATGTAGGTACCTAGAATTATTTTTGTTGTGTTTACATTGCCGAGTTAAGTTTTTTTTTTTTTTTTCATTAAATTTATGTTTAGAGGCCTGGACTTGGTACTTACATATCAATATATCACGAATCAAGTGAAAAATCGGTCGAAAATTTTGAGAATTTTCCGGAGAAAAATTCCAACGATTTTCAATCACAAATCGTGGTCTGAAACTACAGTTTCAGTTTTTGCCAACCTGTCACTAACGCCGTGTATAATTACACCACTCAATAGCTAAAGGATCAGCGAATTCGTTACAATTACAATTCGTTTAAAAATGATTATGATAGGAACATACAATACGTTCAAAGAAAATATTACCCTCTACGTACACGTTCCCGTAAAACTTTAAAATTTATTGGGATAAAAAGTAGCCTAGGTTACTCTCCGGTATTTAAACTATATCTATGCAAAAGATCACAACAGTCAGTTGCTCCGTTGCTGCGTGAAAGTAAAATAAACACATTTTCGTATTTGTCATTTTATATAGTTTCCACCACGGAATGGAAGGCTTACTGCTCTTTCCAGAAGGACCATTTTCGTTATTAAAAATGTTCAAAGTCTAGGCGCAATTTCATCTCAGCGACCATTAATCTATGGTAAAGTATGTACCTATACTTTACCTTACATTTTTGACAGAAAGTAAAGTAAAGTTTATTTATTTGCATAGATTGTAGGTACATGACATAAGGTATTAAATGAACAATAAAATTGTGATCCTTGTACAATCTACCTATTAGGCATGCAAACATTAATGAATGGCGAACTAAGTGCCCAAATACAAAATTATGAATTACAACAACAGATTGAGACTGATTTTAGGAAACGTACTTTTCTTACAGTTACTAAAATTGCCCCATATACTACTACACAAGTTAAAAATCAAATCTACATTATTTTCCAGAGTCCAACAAGTCCACGATCGCTGGCTAAACGCTCGCCAATCCTTCACCGGTCGCTTGGTGCCGCGTCTGTCTTCAGTCCGGATGCCGGTGCAGCAGACAACGGTCCGACGGGAGACCCGCACGGTGCTGGAAACACGGGTCCATGATGCGGATCCCAAGTTCCAGCAGCTCAGTGAAGCGACGAGGTGGTGTAAGGAGAAGCTGGTAAGTGCAAAATGCTTGTTTCTAGTTTTAGACCTACAAGGCTCTTACGGCCGGCCGCAGTGTATGCGGTCTGTCACAACGGCACGCCGTATTCCAGCTAACCGTATCGTCTCGGTTATATTGCGGTTCACCGCATGTCGTCGTCAATTACAAGCATTTCTTTTCCATTATATTGAAGGAAATATGCAACAGCAATTACATTCCACAATCTCCGCATTGTGTGTGCCGCGACTATTTAGAGAAAAGCGAAAAGCTTTGTACGCAATGCTGATAGACTGCCCCTGGCAACACTATGTCAGTAACTCATTCTTTCAGAGATTAGTAATAAAGGATTATGATTTCCAACCCGGTTCTAGGGACATTATAATAAATGATTATGATGAGGGCGGGTGGGAGATCAGTATCTCGGACTAAACTCTTCGTATAATTACAATAGAACTTCACTTCAGCTAAGATCGTTTAATTATGTAATTATACTCAAGCTTAGTCCGAGATATCTTCTATATTCACTGTGTAGTTCCACAATATCCGCATTGTGTGTGCATTGCAATTGATGTGCGGCCCGCCACAGCTCCAAGGCGACCGGAGTGTTTGACGGCTGGCGCAAGTCAGTGAGTTGATATCATGCTGTTTCATATAAAAATTGAAATATGGCCTGCCACATGGGGCACGCGGCCAGCCGCAAGTGCGTTGTAGGTCTTACTGTTACCCCGATATTTGATAAGTGGAAAATATGATTTTTCTTACTCATCCGCTGTTCTTTTCTAATAGGGTATTTTACTCAATACGAGAAAAATCTATAAATATGTTTTTAAGACAGTTTAGGCATAAAGCTGTCGGAAAATGTAAGTTTTAGTTCATAAAGTAACAAAACCAATTTTTAAATTCATTTCAAAGTTTTCAGTATTTTTAATCTGTTTTAAAACACCATGAAATAGGTAGCGGCCATGTTATTACGCCGTACGGCTGTGTAAACAAAAAATTGTCAACTGTCAGCGAAGCGATTGGCGTGTTATAGGCTTTACTTTTATTATTTTCGTAACCAACGTAATCTTTTCATTATTACACCTATTACAAAATATGCTTTTAATTATTTTAAAATTATATACAATTATCATATTTAATATGAGGGCATTTGATACAAAACGAACTGACGTCATTTACGCTGAGCAATATGGCGTCCAGTAAGAGGCGTCTTCGTCAAACTACGCGCGAAATTTGAAAACTTAAAATTTGAAAATTTAAAATTTGGATGCGTTTTTTGGCACTTATCGATTGAATAAAAATTTTGTGTTTTTTTTTTTGTGGCTTAATAGCACTACAGAATTTCATTGAGACACTTATCAAAAATGGGTGTAATACCCTATTAGTTTCGTTGCGGGATACTAGACATTCGAGCTCGATACGAGCTCAGGCGTCGAGCTTCATTGCCTCGGTGCTTTTCTGGTGGTCGCCACTGTTGATCCTGGCTTTCAGAGGTTGCAGTGGTTTGGGAATAGTATGGCGGGCTTGTCCTTTTATAAAACCCCCGATATTTCCGCAGACATCTTTTATACGCAAATCTGCTATAATCATATGTGTATCTGGCTTGGTTCACTTTTCTTTTTTTCTTGTATTAGGCTACCGTGTGCTAATACTATTAATTTCCTTACAGAAAAAGCTCCACGAATCCGACTACGGCTCGGACTTGCCGTCCGTACAGCACGAACTGGACAAACATCAGAGGGAACACAAACAGATCGATCAGTTCCACGCAAAGGTATGTCACAAACATTAGTTCAGACGCCAGCACATCAAGCCATACCAGACGGTCTAATTTTCCCAATTGAATATGATCCTTATGGTTTTGTAATAAAGTTGAAAATCTATCAAAGAAATAAAATGACGGATTGTTGTAGAGGGTAAAAAGGGCCAAAAATAGGGCAGATACTAGATAGCACGGTCATGGTTAATCTACGCTTGCCGCGGTCTGTTCGTGGATGGGTGACCATCCATTTTTTTACCGAGACCTCTCCGTGCTTCGGAAAGCACGTAAAGCCGTTGGTCCCGGCTGTCATTCGTAGATCTGTGATAGTCGTTATGTGTAGTCAGTGACAACCAGTCTTACCAAAGGGTATCGTGTTACCCAGTAACTGGGTTGTGGAGGTCAGACAGGCAGTCGCTCCATGTAAAACACTGGTATTCAGCTGCATCCAGTTAGACTGGAAGCCGAGCCTGACAGTTGGGAAAAGACTAGGCAGATAATGTGCTTTATAATAATCTTATTTTATTTATCCTCAGGTGGAACAATGCGTCCATAACCGCGCGAACTTCAGCGGAGAAGAATTAAATTTATACAATCAACATTTAAGTCAGCTGCAGAAGTTGTATGCTGAACTGCTGTCCACCAGCACTAAACGGTAATATATCATCACTAATATGTTAGTCGAATATGAACTTTATATTGAAGAGCGTAAAGTTGAACTTGCTTCAATAGCTGTAAGTGTATTTTGTTTTTTTTTCGTAATTTAAAACAGATATGCAACTTGTCTTAAGGGAATAAAGTCGAGTTTCAAATGAATTTATTATTGTTGACTAAATTAAATTAACAATGTTGCATCGTACATTTGCAACTGAAGTAAATTGAACGCTTTAGTTGAAAACTAACGTTATTAAGAAGAAATAAAGTGCGATTTATTCTGCGTGCAAATAAATAAAGAAGCTTTTTTTACATACTGGTATAATTTAAAATATTTTCAAATTTTTCAAAATAATTTCAATATCATCATCACCATCACTTTTTCTCAACTCTTAAATTGATCGAGTATGAACGCACGATTTAAAGACAAAGTTCAATTCAAAACTAACGATGGCTTTCTCTCCCACAGCATATCAGATTTAGACGCCCTCCAAGACTTCCTTCAATCAGCAACGGCTGAGCTGAACTGGCTGAACGAGAAGGAACAAGTGGAACTGTCCAGGGATTGGGCAGACCCTCACATCAACCTGCCGGCTGTACAGCATTATTATGAGGTATGGTAATAGCTTGGAACAGTTTAATGAAGTTATGCTTCGAATAAATGAACTTCCAGCTCTTTCTCACTAACCAGTAATTCCAAAGCAGAACTTCGCTAAAAAAACCACTTAAATTTAGCCCAGAAAACCCAATTAATTTTCAATTTACTGTGAAATTTTGATTTTAAGTTGCTTTGAAATCAATAAATTGTTAGTTATTGTTAGTTTAAGTTGCTTTGAAATCAATAAATTGTGAGTTAGCAAATGACGTCATAAGTATAAATAGTCATACAAAATGTATGGAGGAATTGCGTTTCGACAGCTCATAAAATGTATGTCAATTGATTGGTAATGTCATCTACCCTATTTACGTTAAGGCTTACATTACACCAACTCAACGTTGACTCCAATCCAACTCAACTCACAGTATGGCATTGAAATGTAAGCTTTATTTCGTGTTACATACGAGTGAATTTTCGTGACAGTCAACAGTTGAACAACGCGTGAACCACGCGTCGTAGACTTTCAACGTCGGTGTTGAAAAATTTACTTGTTTGTAACATGTAATAAAGTTTACATTTCAATGCCACACTGTGAGTTGAGTTGGAGTGGAGACGACCAAGCCGTGTGGTGCCGGCCACGAATAGCACTGCCCCATTTCTAACCATGGGTGTCGTAGAAGACGACAGAGGGATTTTGACCAGAGGATGGGCAGCTGCGTCCTTATAAGTACCATTACACCTACTGCGATCACCAACATGCATCGGCCAAGTATGGCGATTACGGCTGAACCCCCCCTTTGGGCTCCCCCAATTGGACCTTTGCCCAGCATTGGGCGTCTAAAGATTGACATGATGAGTCGAAGTTGAGTTGGTGTAATGTCATATGACCTTAACGGTGACTTCACCCGTGCTTGGCCCTCGGAACCGAAAATTCTTTTAATTGAAAACTCAAATCTTCATCCTCATTACAACCCATTGTCATGTACTTTAAGATATTGTTTTATAATTAGTTAAAACGATTCTTTTGTTTACAAGCATTCGTTTGGAGATGATAGAGAGGTTGGTTTTAAACATTTTAAGTTATTTGAACATTAATTTAGTTTCTGTTGGCGTTTTAATTTTTTGATGTGCTTATTACTAGATACATACGAGATATAAAAAGACACGTCTCATAACCGGGTCCCTTGTTCATCCTAAACTAAATTTACACAATTGGCATCTCTTACTGTCAGGCAGCTGAAGAAAAGGACGGCGACAGATTAGAACTAAGTTAGAGATGTCAAATTTAATGAATTTATGCGAGTAATGATCATAATATTTCTTTGTGAAAGATATTTATTTGGCATAAGTTATTTGAAGAATTAGTTAAACTGTTTGCTGTCAAGTCAAAGTCGAAGTATTTATATCAATTAACTCATTTAAAAGCACTTTACAACTGTCAAGAAGTCGCTCAGCTACAAAGTTTCAGCTAGTTGCTCGTTCCAAAAAGTAGGTGTCTATGGAGAAGAACGAGCAAAAAACTTCTCTGATACTCCTTGACCGCTGATACATTGCGATAATATATTGTATAGTTTTACGTAAAATATACGCATAATTTCTATAAATACAGAAAATGTTAACTTTCTTATCATCAAAATTAAAATAGATAACATCTATGGACACATCCACACAATTCATGTTACATCATACCCACATTCTACTCTGCCAATCAAAAATAATGTTTATTCCCTACCTAATAAGACTCATTTCTTCATAGCAACTGATGTCATCATTAGAGAAGCGAGAACTACAATTCAGCAACGTCATCGACCGCGGAGAAGCGCTCATTGCTCAACATCACCCTGCTACAAAGACTATTGAGTCTCATCTGCAGGTTAGTTGAAAAGCTGTCTAATTTTACTTATGTAAGGTGCATATTTGCTTGTGTTTACCACAAGATTTGAAGAGATTTTGTTTGAAATAGTTACCTAATTGTAAATCATCAAACTCAAATTCATTTTCAAATAAATTGTAGTATAAAAAAAGCAGCTAAGAGATTTCACTAACTGACGTCATGTTCACGAACATGTCGTACGGATCAGTCATCGCAGAGCGTTAATTTAGGTATTAAGAACTTTTATTTATCCTCTGGTGTTACGGGCATTTTCAACAGAGACTATTGTGCAGTAACCACTCATGAATTCCTTACCAAATTAGCGTGCAAGATATAAATGCTTGAAATTATGTCTGTTACGGAATTTTCTACTCTATAGCTGTTGTGTTTTGGTTCATTATCAATTAATCACTCCCAAGCACAATAGCTGCTCTCAGTCTGCCCTAAGTATTTCTTTTTTTCAAACAAGTTAGGATGCCATACCAAAATGACGTACAAGATATAAATGCTTCAAATTACATCTTGCACGCGATTTTCAACTCTATGTTTGTGAAGTTTTAGTTCATTAGGTATCAATTAATCAAAGTCAAGCACATGTCTGTTCTAAGTTGGCCCTAAGTCTTCTTTCTTTTAATTACATTATTGTTTCATAGGTAATGCAGTCCCAATGGGCATGGGTGTTACAACTGACCCTGTGTCTCGAGACACACCTCAAACACACCACACAGTACCACAATTTCTTCGAGGAGGTCAAGGAAGCGGAGAAGTGGATACAGAAGTAAGTAATCAATGAAAATTGTACCTCACGTGAAGGTAATAGAGTTCGCATTGCGGCGGTGGCTTTGTTCTGTTTATTGTTTTGTATTGCCACCGACGAAAGTAAAGGCATATGTGATCTGTGGTCAAGTTATTTATCACTTTTATAATTGTCGAAGGCGGTTTTTTTTTATAGTAAAAAAGGTTTTTATTTACTGCTTTTTAGTATGTACCTCCTTATCATGCAAATCCATTAAGAAAGGGCAACACAGTTAAAACAGAGATTGAAAGTCCTCCGGAGATTGAAGAAACTAAAACATCATCTATGTATATTTTATTGGTTTTTGTTAATTGTTCTAAAAAGCGCTGAATCAATAAGGATACAATGTAAATGGGACCAACCCTGAGGCATATCCTATCCATAAAAAAAGAATTTTCAATATCGTTTGACATTTGCCGGAGAAATCGTGTAACAAACACACAAAAAAAACATACAGTCGAATTAAGAACCTCTTCCTTTTTTGAAATCGGTTGAAAACAACATTCATTTGGTTTATTATCATTTAAAAATACGTATTGTGAACTCCGGGGAGACGTAACAAAACGAAATTATTTCGAAATTCTTCTTCTTTCTTCCAATTCTTCTTCTTTCTACCTATACTGATTTTTCCATATTTCTTTCTTCTTTCCGATTCTTCTTTGATTTTTCTTTCTTTCCGAAATTATTCGTTTTTCGTACAACATACGAGTCGAATCGTGAACCTCTTCCTTTTTTAAAAGTCAGTTAAAAACAAAACAACTAATCTTTACCCCTTTTTCAGACGCGAAGAAGCTCTAAACACAACATTCTCACAATCCGAGTTCACCCTCGACCAGGGCGAACGCTTACTCAAGGGTATGCAAGAGTTACGTGAAGAACTCAACTCTCATGGAGGCCTGGTATCTCGGCTGGTTGAAGACGCGCAAGAGATCCGGCCTGTAAAGCAACGAAGAGCTCCTATTACAAGGCCGTTAAGGGCTGAAACTGTTTGTGCTTATAAACATGCGAATGTGAGTATTCAGTACTTATGGTAATACTTTAAACTTTATGTTATTGTAATAAAGTTCAATTTGCAAAGACTGGCATAACTATCGACTTTGGCTCTAACTGCGTTATTCTAATTTGGTCCATATCAAAAATACAGTAGAATATCATAAAAGTTGTCTTCAGACATTGCCATACAACGTGACAAAGCCACCCTTTTTTGCATTTGTCCCATTGCAGTGCACGAACTTAACTTGATATATTTTCTATATTAGTTGACCCGGCAATCGTAATTTGCAACATGAATTTAAAATTTAAATCTAAAAAATACGCAAAAAAACATCATAAAAATCGGTCAAGCTGTTACGGAGGAGTAAGATATTTATTATAACACTTGCTGACCCGACAGACGTCTTATCAATCGATTTTTAATTTTTCTAACCGCATAAACCTTTTCTTGCTAAACAGCAATTCATTTTTATTATACAGATAGAGTTCATAAGATTTTTACGCAGGTATTAGAAGCTGCACACTATTATTATCACTACATATTATAAAACAAAGTCCCCCGCCGCGACTGACTGGCATATTTAAAACTACGCAACGGATTTTGATGCGGGCTTTTTTAATAGATAGAGTGATTCAAGATGCATCAGCTAGTTTATTATAAGTATGAAATTAAATTAATATACATATCAATGCCCCGTTCCCCCCACAGGTGGCCATCGAGAAGGGCTCAGCAGTGACGGTGGTGGACACGTCAGGCCGGTCTCGCTGGCGCGTGCGACTGGGCGGCGCGGGCACTGAGGCACAGCTGCCGGGCGCCGTGCTAGCGCTCCCGCCACCTTGCCAGGACGCCATCGACGCCGCCGCGAGACTTCGAAGTGCTTACGACAGGGTGAGTCATCAGCTTAAGAGCGCCCATCCCGTCATTTTTCCCATACAAACGCTCGCACGTGAATAAGGCGATATAACACATTTTCTTCAAAATATTTTTAACACACGGGTATCTTGTCCTATGTAACGAAAAAACAACATTTTTGAGAAACAAATTCAGTAAATACGTCCGAAAATCAGCATTTTTGTACAATTTTATCTAAACTTTGACCGTTCATAATGCACTCATACCTACATTAAAAAGTTAAAAAGTAATAAAAAAATCAGCTTCATAGAAACCTTGCACATGTAATGGAGATTCTAAATTGCAAACATTTTTACCTAAAACTTGTAAGGCTTTTACAAAAACACGTATTTCCTGGAACAAGTTTTATGAAATCTCCGTGCGCCAATTTTCCTGCGATTTTATCGCGTTCTCACTCACTCGTTTTGTTTTCGAGCTATGCGTTGTTGAAACAAAAAAAAATCAATCACGCTCGCATTGAAGTTCCGCCCATGAGCATGGGCGCTCTTAAGGCGCTACCTCGACCAAAACCTTGCAATAGTGTGTTTTCCTTCGTTATTCAGAGGCTCTCATTAATTTCGAAAGATAAACTACATCTAAAAGCACATTATTAATGTTCGATAGCCTATCATCACTTTCCACGTTCATATTTGTTTTTTATGTGTCGTAAATACATTTAAATGTATTTACGACACATAAAAAGTGTCTCTGTAAAAAAAAGTAAAAAAAAATACCTAAATAATTGATAATAAGTAATCTTTTACTAAAGGTGACATTGTATTCATTTGAGAATTACTCTAATGGATAGATAAACGAAACGTGAGTATTGTTACACATTATAGATTGAGAACAACGGATTAACTCACTGTGTTATCGGTTATACAACACAGTGAGTTAATCCGTTGTTCTCAATCTATAATGGATAGATAATTCAAAAATTAATGTAAATCACGGTTTATTTTATTTTAAAAGAGTCTGCTATTTGTTTTTATGAAAATTATTCAAAAATTGCTGCAATTTCTGATTCTACGACCAAGAGGAAACAAATGCTCAAGGTTATTTGGTCAGGGAACGCACACTTGTTCAGCACCGCTCTTACACGGCGAGACGGCCCGGCCAGAATTTCCTTCAACAACCCAACTGATAGCTGTTAGCGCGCTGTTTGCAAGCCGTCAACTCATTTTATCATGTCATGAAAACATATATTCTAACTCACACGATTTAAAGCCTTAACTTGAAAGGCAAATTATTTGCTATGTCGGAGCCATGCTGTTACAATGAGCAATGACTTTTATACTGGGGAAAAATGTTTAAATTTTCCTGAAAAGGCGTATAAATGTTACAATGCTCATTAAATATGCTAAAAACTAAATTTTTAGGGTTGTCATTCTTTTTCGAGAGCCCAGATTATTATTATTAAGAACAAGTGTTTAGTGAAGATATAAATCACTGAATTTATCGGTCCAAAATATAAACAAGCTATTTGATTTATCAATTCGGAAAAAAATATATCACCGGTCACATTTTATCCTGAGAAAACTCATTTGTATGTCGTCAAAACATCAGCAACAGTAAAAATCTTATACATTAAAGTTAGGGTGACAGTGCAAGTTTGCTTAAGTTTTTTTTGACATTTTCAGCTCTATTTTAGACGCGACAGCAATGAATATTACTGGCCAAAAAACTTAATTTTTAAAAGACAACAAGATAGTCGATTGCAATACAAAACAACAAATACAACAAAAGACGCCGACAGAAATTAAAGTAATTTTTTACTTTGTAGTTTTTGAAGGCGGTTATCTTTTTTGAAAACCTTTTTACTTAGCCGCCAGCCCCCTTGTATCAAAAATGATTATTAAGACAGAAACTATTGTACAAAAACAAACACCAATGTCATACTTACACTATCTACAGTAGCCACCAATGCTAACTCAATATTCCCGTTAATGATTAATTAACAACTGATTACGAAAACATAAACATTGTCCAGTTTGACAGTAATGTCACCGCGATGCGTCTCCTAGACTGTTTGCAAATGTTTGTGTATTGTGTATGTGTTGTAATATTGTATGTTTCTGTGAAGGTTATACAACTATGGCAGAGGAAACAGCTGAGGATGCGACAGAATATGATCTTTGCTACCATCAAGGTGGTGAAGGGATGGGATTTCCCGCAGGTGAGACTTGATATACACACATCAAAATTGTATATTTGAAGATTTTTCATAGAAAGCATGAGTATTTGTTAGTTTCGCTAAAACTCGAGAACCGCTAGACCGATTTGGCTAATTTTGGTCTTGAAATATTTGTGGAAGTCCAGGAAAGTTTAACTGGTAATAAAATTAAAAAATCGATTGATAAGACAACGTCTGTCGGGTTAACTAGTTTATAATAAAACAATATTCAAGACTTGTTTAAGATGTAAAGTTTCTAGGCTGACAAACACTGTCTTTACTCTTTCTGTTAACATAGACGATTTTATTCACATTTGAAGATTTTTAGAGATATTTGAAAATAGTACAGTTAGCGAGAATGAAATTGATGATGAAAGACGTTCTATAAACTTAATTTACTCTTTGTAAAATACCTCTAAATGAATAATGTAAAAACAATTCTCATGTACTTTTTTTCCTACCAGTTCGTCGCAATGGGCGCGGAACAGCGTCAAGCAATCCGTCGCGCTTTGAACGAAGACGCAGAGAAGTTGTTGGCAGAGGGTGACCCAGCCGACCCTCAGCTGAGGAGACTCCGCCGAGAGATCGACGATGTCAATCGACTGTTCGACGAGTTCGAGAGGAGGGCGAGGGCTGAAGGTATGTGCAACAACATTTGATGCTGGCAATTTTGCCCAATTTGTGTCTTCGGTTGGTCACAGTGACACACACACACACACACACAGACAAAGTGTACTCTATATCAATGATTCTAAGGTTTGTTTTAAATTGACGCAAATGCACCGTGACAGAGTAATAGTGAACCATGTTTGTATAGTAAGTAGTCATGAGAAAGTTAAAATAAATTCCCTATCTGCAAAGAGATAGGAAGATGCTCTTAACTTCTATTAAATGGATTAAAAAAATACCTGTCAGAACGTGCCATGTCCGCCATTTTAAGTTTCAGTAATTGATTGTAATACGGTTTATATTCGTATGAATTCGCAGCCAGTATGTGTCTCTAGGCGGCGCATTTTTCGTATTTAGAGCCTCTCCATAGGTACAAGTCAGTGCCTTACAAACAGTTAAGGATTAATGGAAGCCACTTCTCCATTAGGACACTTCTGTGTCGTGTTTTTAAGTAATTCCTGTCAATATTTTCTTAAGTCAATATTAGCACCGTAAAGTACTATTACCGAACTGTTACTATATTTCGTCGACACAATCAATACAAATATTATGTTTTTTGTTTGTAAAAGGTAGATAATGTTTGAAAGTAGGTACTGGTCCGATTAATAAAAAAAGACTACTTTTTTGCTAAATAATAATAATTCATTTATTTACTTGTTAATAAAAAACGAAATTTTAAACTACAGGTAAATCTAAAAAACCAGACAAAGACAAATAAATACATTACAAACGACAAGGTTGCCCTTGTCGCAACCAATATATTTGCAAAATACCTCAGCAATGGGGCATCCAGCTGGTCGGCTTGAGCCTTCAGAATGCTGTTGGAACTGCTACGCAATCTTGTACGTAAAGAAGCGGGCTTTTTCCTCCTAATAGCATGAAAGTTATCAATAGGGTATTTTACTCTATACGAGAAAAAATCTATAAATATGTTATTGAGACAGTTTAGGCATAAAGAAGTCGGAAAATGTAAGTTTTAGTTTATAAAATAACAAAACAAATTTTTAAATTCAATTCAAAGTTTTCAGTATTTTTAATCTGTTATAAAACACCGTGAAATAGTAGCGGCCATGTTATTACGCCATACGGCTGTGTAAACAAAAAATTGTCAACTGTCAGTCAACCGATTGGCGTAATATAGGCTTTGTACTTTTGTTATTTTCGTAACCAACGTAATTTTTTCATTATTACACCTATTACAAAATATGCTTTTAATTATTTTTAAGCGATATACAATTATCATATTTAATATGAGCTCATTTGATACAAAACGAACTGACGTCATTTACGCTGAGCAATATGGCGTCCAGTAAGAGGCGTTTTCGTCAAACTACGCGCGAAATTTGAAAATTTAAAATTTAAATGCATTTATAAGGCACTTATCGATTGAATAAAAATTTTGTGTTTTTTTTGGTGGCATATTAGCACTACAGAATTTCATTGAGACACTTTTCAAAAATGGGTGTAATACCCTATTCGCGCTTCCGCGAACATAGTAGAGTCACTACAGTAACGTGACAGTCCCTACAGTACCCTGAAAGCTAATATTGTATTGTACTCGTAGGACGTCTAGAGCTGGCTGGAAATGGCATATGGCTATGTTTTTTTGGAATACTAGCGACCCGACCCGGCTTCGCATGGGCCTATAGCCTTCCTCGATAAATGGACTATCCAACACAAAAATAATTTTTCAATTCGAACCAGTAGATCCTGAGATTAGCGCGTTCAACCAACCAAACAAACAAACTCTTCAGCTTTATAATATTAAGTATAGATTTGACTTCCATGTAGATGAAGACACATGGAGAAACTAGTCGTATCATATAGCTATCACCAGTTATCATTTATGAAAACACGTAGGCCGCAGAAACATATCATTATAGACATACGACTGTTATTATGGCAATTCTAGCGAACAAACTTCGCCCTTGATACCACTTCAATTAATATTTATCGTTCAATACATACCTATGTTTGATACTACAACCATACACTACAAATTGAACATACAGTACGTAGTCGTGCGTACAACAAATTGAGCTTTTGGAAAGACTTTTTTTTTTAATGGCATCTCGCTCGTCAACTTAGAAGTTTGTCGGCTGCTTAACGGGATTTTCTTGTGGTGCCTTAAAGTGAATTTAAGGCCGGCAACCAGTGCATAAAGCTCATAAACTAAGCGACTACACGCTAAGGGCACCCCCTGTGAGCAGGGCTTGGATACCGGTATATTTTTCGAAACGGTTTCGTCTTAAATACCTACCTAAGAAACAGTTTGTTTCGGTTACGTTCGAACGGAACGTTATTTAAAACGTTTTTGAAAAAGAACAAAATTTAAATTGTTCTCGAGTAATAAAACGTTTTTAACCAGAATCAATGCGCGATCGCATCGGAATAAATTATATTTTGAAGTGAAAACAAACCCTACCTAACTTAAAAAGTTCATGCTTGTCGCCGCACACTATGTGCGGCAGCGTTCTGCGGAATAAACCGGTTTTTGAAAACATTCTCATTATCTCTCATTTCATTTTCGTTCCGAACAAAATGTTGTACAAAGAACGGTTAGAAACGTTTTAAAAACGTTTTTTTAAATAACGTTTCCGGGCCCTGCCTGTGAGGTAGAGGTTCGTACCTCACAGGCAGGGCCCGGTTAAGGGCGTCGTTGGGAGACGGCAGCAAAGGGACAGAGGGTCAGGGATTGCTGGATCGAATCTAGAAAAGAAAGAAAAAACTATTTATTCATGAGAAGGTGACGCAGATATTATTTAAACTTTGTTGTATAATAAAGCCTACCTCTGTCCCCGACTCGTTTGGGAAGAGACTGTTCACACCACTACGAGTACTTTTACTTGTATATTTGTTTATCTGACTCTCGTGGTCAGTAGGTTGAGTGGGGTCGGTTTCGAGGTCTGTTAAAATGTGTAATAGGATTTTTCCAATACGAATTTCTCCGTTTTGGAAATTGGCTGTGTAATAACTGATAACACCGTGTCTTGTCGTAACTCCTGAAGCTGATCTCTTCCCAGTTGTGTCAGATTCGCAGTAGGTGTTATAGTACTCAGAAGGACGCTGCTACCCATCCTCCGGTCAATATTCCTCTGTCGAATTCTACGGCACCTACGGGCAGCAATGGGGGGTGGTGCTATTCTCGGCTTGATTGTCATCCAAAATCACACAAAAAATGTATTTTTTTTGTTTCAATTGACTATGCCATATTTCCAGCCTGGTACTATAATCGAATGATTCGTACCACGTAATTAATCAGTTAGAAAAAAACATCTTTTTCATTGACCTAATTGAATAATAGCAGTTCAGAACACGGGCGGTGAGAATTAAGATTTATGTAGTAACGATATTTTTATTTGTGATACGGTAGGGTGACCTTAAAATAGAAGATTATTTTTTAAACGTCGCCTCAACTGGAGCATTTGTTTCCTGTATTGTGGGTACGTTTACAAGCATATAAAAATAACAACTACCTGTGACTATAGGTAGTAAGTATTTTGATTCGTATGGGAATCGAACCCAAGTTAAGCAGCGCAACAGGCAAACTCTTAGTGAGTGCGCCAACCGTACCGTCTAAGATGTGAAATTAAGATAATTTTGGAAGATATGTAGGTATACGATTAGTATAAAGTGTTACGGCTAAAATAATTGACTTCAAAATAAACAAAAAAGCCCCCCGCCCTCCTAAAAGTCCTGCATCGGTCAACTAAAAATAGGTACCTATTATAAAATTAGTATAAAATGTTCAAGGCGGGAATTGTCCCGCCTGGTAAGCGAAACGTGAGGGTACAGGTACTGCTTATAAAATCAAAACGTATCAGAAATCTCTCTAAGGAGCTCCGTAGACGGAGTTAGTTACGTTTTTAAAAGTTATTGTTAACAGTTGCCGGTAGCAGCAACTGCTACTTTCACGCCGTTCCTTAGAATTATATAAAACTTTATAAAGAACTGGTTGCCTGTTGCCAAAACTCGATGATCAAAGTTGCTTCGTCTGCGGTGCGCCTTACTTTCCTTGACTTGACATAACAGCTAAAAATAGCTGATATCTAGATGGTTTATTTGCTATACCTACGTCGCGTGGCCACTGACGAGTCGTTCGATGTGTCCCGTCATTTACTAGATAACGTAATTTATCCATAGTGCTTACACCTTGACACTTTGATTTAAATGACGTTTTGATACTTAGCTGTCAATTAAAAGAAGGCTAGCTCTTTGTCTTATGCTGGCACTTCACATGGCGTATTTGTGCAAATTTTCGTCTTATTTGGATAATACAAAATCGACTTCATTACAATAGCATAGGCTATTATTTTGTATTTTTGAAAATAAGGCGAATATTTTCACAAATACGCGAAGTGAAGTGTCAGCATAACACATTGTTCTTGACAAGTTCTAACAACCTCTTGGTCTACATTGCGGTTGAACTGTAGGGCTCGATGGTTAAATCACAAAAAGTAAAACATTTCATTGCAAAAATATTATTAAACTGAAGAGTTTGCTTGAACGCGCTAATCTCCGAAACAAACGGCCGTGTCTTTTTTTCACGTTAACTTAGAAGTTTGTTTTTCTCACAATTTCAAGAGTCTGTGGACCTAAGTACATCGTTTTAATTTCAACTCGATACCTCTACGCGTTCCCGAGATAAAGGGTCTTGACAGACAGACGGACAGACAGACAGACGGATAACAAAGTGATCCTATAAGAGTTCCATATTTTCCTTTTGAGGTACGGAACCCTAAAAAGGGATCAATTTTTTTGCGAATGTAGTCGCAGGCAAAAGCTTGTAAAAAATAAAATTCGGAGGATAAAAAATGTTCCTCAGAGTATTGTCACTAAATAACATACGATAGTAGCTACTTTTTAATTAAGAGGCCGGTTACTAGATTTGTAATGTCCTGTTAAGAGTAAGATAATGTAATTTATTTGCACCTTGACATTATACTGTGCGAGTGGTTTTGATACTTTGGTAAAGTCATAATTTATTGTTTATAATAATAATGCAAGTGTTTAGGGCGCAGTCATCAAGCGAGTAAGCTTTTCCTTTTGTTTTTTGGACCTCCTAAGACAAACTGCTTTACAACATTGAGCAATATTGTGAAGCAGTTTGTCATGAGGTTCGAATTATTTTATCTTATCTCTATATTATGTTTTATTCATTCGGTCTCAGGACCTGAAACTAAAAAATAAATGAAATAAATAAGAACCAAAACAAGCGTTTTGTATGTTAAATGGATTACCAATACAACATTTAAAGTATTATTGTACACTAAGTCCACAGACTAAAGTATCAAAACCGTTTCACCTGGAACAAACACCTTAATAAAATCGACGTCTTACGACAAAGGACGAATCATCTCGGTCCTACGGGCACACGCCGCGCCGTCAGTCGCAATTAGTGTATCGTACGATCCGTCGCGTAGTATTGTTTCTATTTAGAAAATAGTTCATGAATAATAGTAGTTCGTAGTGTTATGGACACTGTGTTGTATCAAGATTGTATGCGTTTCTATCGATTATTTTAAATAGTGTTGTTTAGTTTTGAGGAGTTTTGGGTTTTTTAGGATTGATTTTTAGAAATACTTTCAGAGAGTTTTCATTTTCCGTATTTTTTTATTTCAACATAATTAGAAAAAAATAGTGCTCTGTAGCGAGGTTGTAAGGACTAACCAGTTGGTGGTTCGGAATACAAATTGAGTATTATGCCGTGTCCAAGACGATGCCTTCTGCATCTAACTCTTGATCCAGCTGTTGAGCCATAGTTTCTCTAGGTGTTCTCTATTATTAATAGTCTGCTTTAATACTAATCTTAAATTTCTACTCTGAATGATAAATATGGATTGATCAATTTTCATTATTCATTAGAGTTATTGGAAGAACAGAAAAGTACTTACTCATGCATATTAATGGATGTCCACTCTAATTTATTACTAAAATGTCAATATGATATGTCTGATTTATTTACCTGCTGTACTGTAAAACGTTTCTTAGTGCAACCCTCGGTTCAGCGCCTAGGGTTGAAAATGCAACAGTGCAATCTAATATGATACGGTGTCACCTAGTGATGTTGAAAACGGACATCACTCCTTATTTAGACTAATTGTTCTTTGTTCTTTTAAAAAAGTTGCCAGAAATTTATCTTGTATCGTGGGTGCGTTTACAAACATATAAATTTACAAACACAAACAACCAATTATTCTTTCAGCTACAAGTTACATGATGTAGGTAGGTTTTCACAGTTTCGTAACGAACTATTTTCAAATCGAATTTGGAAATTAGGTACCTACCTACATTTGTCGGAAAGCAGGTACCTATTTCATGAGGTTCCTATAGTAAAACTTACTGCGTATTTATTTATTTTATTGGCCCTTTAGTTTTCGTGCCTTTACCATTCTTTGGATTGATCTGCATTTTTCAACCGACTTCATAAAGAAGGAGGTTCTCAATTCGTCTGTATGTTGTTTGAAAATTCTTTTTTGATGGATAGGGTATGCCTCAAAGGTGGTCCCATATAAATTTCGTCGAAATTGATTCCGCACTTTTTGAAAACATCGACAGAAAGCAAAAAAATATACATGGATTATGTTGTAATGTTCCTTGTACTTTCGATCTCTGTTTTGACTATGTTGCCGTTTCTGAATGGATTTGGATGATAAGGAAGTACTAAAAAGCGAAAAATAAAAAGCTTTTTTACAAAAAAGACAACCGCCGTTTTTTGTAAAAAAGCTTTTTTGTCATTGGATAGCAGTCAACCACCGGATGTTAAATGATCACTGTCGCTTGTAGACATCTGCAATGCTAGTAGAGGGCTTGCAGTTGTGCTGAAATCCCAGAGACAGCTGAAAAATGTATGTGTCATAATTGGATCTTTTTTATTTTTTCGTGTAAATATTGTACATTGTATAAAAATATTAAAAATAATTGGATCACCTTAGTATCTATTTCCTATCTATTATCACTCTTCACACAACACCGTTAGTATTTAGCTGGTCTTTAAGGCTTGGTCCTAATGTTCGTAAATCAAAACAATGTATTTATTTCAGTAGACCCATTTATATTTAGTGTATATTTAGTGTTTTAGCAATAGGCACATTTGAATGGTCAAGGAGTCGGTCAGTTAGGAAGTTTAAGCTAGTTGCCTGTTCCAAAACGTATGTATGGGTCTCTCTATGGAGAAGAGCAAGCAAGAAAAAATTGGTGCATCACCCTTATCTGTTTAACTTGTGTAATGTTTTTGTTAGCATGACCTGCTACTATATAGAACAGTTTAGCAATGTTTATACCTACTGTTGATATTAAGTCTACCAAATAAATTCCACAAAAACACCTAGCGCGACTAGTGTATTGATTTTGGCAAAGAATTTATTTCCAATTCTAAATAGTTTTAAAATACCTACAGGCTATTCCGTCTTCTCTTTTCGACATTGAATCTTCTTTGACTGAATTAGATTAATGACGAACTATTTAAAAGGTACGGTAGAATAGCTTTTACTAAGAAAGTCCCTTTATTAAGTGTTTTAGCAATTACTGTTGATTTTTAAGTCCGCAACTAAAGTTGTGAACTACCAATTAAAGCTCAAAATAAATTGTTTTCAATTTAAAGGTTACATACTCTATTGCAATTACTATTTAAATATATCGTAACCGTCCTTATTATTTTAATTACTTATGTAATAATAGCACATGCTGCTCCGGCAATTGCCCAAATGATATGAGTTTAATAATAGTTCGCTTTTTTCATACGCGAATCATATGCGATTCATCCTTGGTGCGTAACGTTTAGTTTTGAGTCGGATGTCCGTATTTTTCGGATAATATTTTTCAGTTAATCGTTACTTTATTCAAATGGTTCGGTTCAGTAAGTCTTTGGTTGTACTTTTATAAGAGTTCGGTTTGTTCGTGAACAACAAAAAAAAAATTGGTCCTTTGTCCCTTAAGCAGGACCAATTCTTTTCGTACGATAAGTAAATACCTAGATTGTTTTTTTTTATTGAAATTTGTTGTTACGGTGTAGTTCCTTGATAAGTTCACATTTAAATACAATTTTCAGTGTACCTACACACATTTTGGATAAGTGAAAATGATAAATCGTGTGTGAGGTGTTTTGCGTGACATTTTCGAATTTCAAGTGTTCAGTGTAAAGTTGACGATGAAGAAAATTAAACGTATCTTCTCCTTCGGGAAAGGAGGTAATGTACCAAATTTATACTCTCATATAAAACCATAACTAACAAGTAATGACCCGTTTTTTTTCTCATTTTCAATGCTACATTCGTTGTTCCATTATCTCGCACGCAATCGGAATAAATTGTTTTCTAGAAAAAAGCTTTTAATTCTGCTCTTAAATGATGGTCTAGAAACCTAATTGTGTGTTTGGAAATAGTTTGCAGTTAAGCTTATTTATCTAGTTATAAAATTTATTGTTTTAGCTATTTAGACTTCAGACTAATACGTATTCGTTAATAGTGTAAACTATTATGTGACTCTTTTTATTTCGATATATTAATTTATTTACAACATGACATAAATGATAGCGAAAAGGTTAGATTTGGCCGTTTTCAGTCGCTTCATCGTGCATGTGAGGGGTGCACGTCCGTCGATGACTCGTCATTTATTATATTATACTAATATTTGCCCGCGACTATGTAGTCGCGGGCGGGATATTCATACGGATGTCTGCATGAATATCGGTTACTACGAATGCAGACGAAATCGCTGATTAAAAAGTAGCCTATATCCTTTCTTGGGGTTCAAGCTTAGTCTGTACTAAATTTTATCAAACTCTGTTCAGTAGTTTAGCCGTGAAAGCGTAACAAGCAACATAACTCCAATTATAATATTAGTATAGATTATTCTGGTTACTAAAACCAAGGAGTTAAATTGTCTGATAAATAAAGGATTCTATTCTATTAAGTCTGCTCTCTCGAAAAAAGCTTGAAAGAAGCATGCAGATGAAGTAACTTTTCCTCGGCATTTACAGAGAAATTACGTCTGAAAAAAATTGTTAGTAATCTACATGATATGATACGTAATTTGGTTTAGCCACAATGTTTCTATCGGTATCACTTATTAAGAAAAAAAAAATGTCAAATCACCTCCAAATCATTGAAATAAAACCATTTTACTAGTTAATTTATTATCAAAAGAGTATAAAAAAAATATCTACGGCTTTGCAATACAAAGGAAAATGATTTGGTTTTGTTACTTTTAGAAATATGTATTATTTTTAATACAATAAATTAAAAATGCTTCCAATTAAAGACTCAGTACGGGCCAAATGGTCAAGGTTATGGGCATGTATACAAGCCTTAATATACGTCATTCACAAAATTCCCTTATTTTTCTAAAAGGACCAAATACAATTTATCTTACATCCATCCTGTCAAAAACTTATCCACAGTTACACCTCGACACTCGCCTACTCCCAATTTACAATGATATCACTTACTCACGCAACACTTACCGTCCAATTGTAACAACTGCTTGAGGTGTCGACCTTGCCTATAAGATATTTCGCAAATGAATCAAAGAACTCCCACTTTTTTCATGAATTAAGATGTAATGAGCATGTTTTTGGTTTGCAAAGGCCCACCGCGTCTGATGTCATTTGTTTCAAATTGAGATATATCGGCTCGCTTCCGCCAACCAGGGTTATCTTATTAACTCCGAGTTAGTTGCTAACACAAGCACATTGGGTATGACATATTATTATTTGAAATTTAACCTCGACAGCTGTCTCTGAGTCAAGTATTTGGCGTAAGTGGGCCTTAGAGTTACCGGTAGTAGATCCACAACAGTAGGCGATAATCTGAGTTGATTCATTAAAAGAAGTCACTTCTTACTCTTATTCATAAGGGACAGAATTGATATTCCTGCCGTAGTACCATAGAACAATGTTACAGTAAACTGTGGTGTAATTTTTTAACTGCCATCTGAAAGTTATAACTTAGTCAGATTTTAAAATAGTCAAAGAAGCAGTTTAAATAATTAGCACAAACAGTTGAGTAATCGAAACAGTATTCCGAGAAATCTTTTTTCTTACAAAATGAATCACACGCTTTTAAAAGTCCGGTAGACTTTTGCAAGATGGTTCACTTAAAAGTATTTCAAAGAAAAAAAATCATTGAAGTCACATGCTTTGACCTCGTGACCTTTAAATGGTCACTAACTAGAATCGGTATGAATCCTGAAAGTAGTATCAATTAATTTTAGTGTCTAATGATGTCATAGTATTTTTGAACACCCGACGTTCAATTCGATTGACCTTGCGTTTTGAAATACAGGTTGTGACAGTTATCACTGCAATTCTCAATGAAGCAGGAGTGGGAGGTATACAGCGAAGAAAGATCAGTAGACCAAGTTTCGAATGAATTGGTTTGGTTATAGAATAATTTTCTTGAGTTTTGTAGTCCGTATGACAGATTGTGTGAAAATGAATTTTTAAACGCATATTTCAATAAAAGTATGTTAATCAAAAGCTGTCAACTTGAAGTAAGACGTTAATTCCGTTCAGCCAAAGTAATACGTAACATTTTGGTTTGTGTATACTGAAAAGATGTCTTACATTTTATACGTGTCGATAGAAACCTATTGATTTCATTAAGCCGTTATTCCGAACAAACTAGTGATTCATCGCAAGAGCTCGCAGTGCAAAATAGTCAATGCCTCTCATACTTTTCCCTCCCGAGGAAAAATATAATTAGATTACGAGATTACAATATTATAACAGACTGAACTCAAAAACGCCTAGTTCCATTTGTGTAAAAATGATACATAAGTGTAGACAAAGCGTTGATTCTTAGCCCACTGCATAACTTCTCCTAAAATTCAGTATCGTCGTACTGTTTCGGCCATTCTGTGTTGTGTCATACCGTCGGTCTATATTCTCCTGGTTTTAGTAACACGAACGTGGCGAACTGTTCAACATTTTTCAGTACATTTAAATAAAATATTAAATGTATTTGAGGATCTATATTGTGTACGTTGAGAGGACCGTGGAACGGGTTGAGCGGCGGCGACGGGAACCAGGTGCTTAGTGAAGCGTTTAATTGGTCTTTCGATACGGATTGAAATGGGTCGTGTAACAGTGTTTGGTGGTTTTGAGTGTAACATGCTTACTCTTTGAGAGGTTAAACTTGACGTTTGTATTTATGTTTGGAATGATATTGACGGTTTATGGTTTCTGTTTGTGCGTGAAGTGAGGTTAGAACCGTCGATTTTGATTGCTGTATTCTTGCAGCAATTGTTGTGAAATGTAACGTCATGATATTTAATAATTTTGCTAGACTGTTTTGTTGGTCACAAGTAAAAAGAATAGGAGCTATCAGTAATATTCAAATTGATGTTACTGCTATGAGTAGTTTATAATTATTTATATTAGTGTCGTTAGAGGTAGCAAAAAACAAACAGTATGAGTGGCTTATACTACTTAACCGGAAATTACAGTGTCGTAAATGAGTGAACAAAAGACTATAGGCGTCTTACGTTCCTAATGACATCTACAACGATAAACTTCAATTCATGAATTGCATATAATGAATAGGTCAGAAAACAATGTCAGTTCATTACTAAGAATATGATGATAGTCTGGAAATAACAATTCTGTAGAGTAGTCGAAGATCTCAGCCTCGCCAGACTTATATCATTTTAACATGAATTTAATTTTAGGAATAGATAGAGGATTATACAGTTTAGAATGTATAAGTACTTGTCTATACAAGGCCCTTTTTCAGGTATCCAATTTTTTTTTTTAAATTTTGTTGGTCTGTGTGTGAGTATCTTTTGTATCTCATTCCTGAAAAATGAGCCAGCTTTAAAAGTAGCAAGTACGCTTCCCTTTTTACTACATACATATCTCAAATGCCTTAGATCTGGTGACTCTGGGAGCTCTGTTCATAACAATTTACGAACTTGTTTACTTTTAATTAGTGAAAGAATTACAGTAATATAAAAGTTTGCATAGTCAATTACCAGGTTCAAGTATACTGTTATTGAAGGCACTTATGTTATGATGTAATGCTAGTGATTCTCTACGGACTGCGAAGTATCGCAATTTTCGTTTGGTTACAAAAATTGGTCCTTAGTTCCGGAATTATGTTTCAACGAAAGGAGGCGAATTGCCTTAGTTATCGACTTGAATGAACCTAGTTTTTGATATTTTTTGTTAAAATAAGACTAAATTACATGGCCCTGGTTTGCCTATGTTACAATTAACATAGAAGTATCGTCAGAACTAGATTAGGCACTATTACGCACCCTCAAAAGGCTTGTCTATATTAGTGACTAGCTTTTTCCCGCGACTTCGTCCACATGGAAGTTAAGTATAGCATTTGTCAATCATGTAGCTTAATGTCAATGAAAAAAATTTTAATCGGGTCAATACTTTCAGAGACATTACAAACAAACAATTTTACTTCTTTATATTAATTTTGATATAAAATAATTATAATGGAACTTATCTTCTTTCACAGAGGAATCGAAGAACGCCGCCCGCATTTTCACAGAACAGTCATCGAATCTTCTGGAACGTCTGGAAGTTCTGGAGAGACAACTTCATGAGAGGATAGCGAGCCACATTCCTCGTGACTTGGATACGTTAGAGCATCTGGTGCTGCAGCATAAAGACTGGGAGACCAGCGTACATACCTTGACCAGCGATGTGGAGGAAGTACAGACTACGTTCAGAGGTAAGGAAACATAAATATATATATATAATATAATATATTCTTAGTCAGTCCAGCGAGTTGACCAATGAATTAATTTATTTTTGTACACACAAAACTGTTAAAGTATAAAATACATAAAATAAAAGAGTGCCTAAGTGCGGCTATTCGTTGTATCGGCTAATATGCATATACTTACTGACTTTTAAATCACTGGAGATTTTCAGGGAGTAAAAATAGCTAATGAGTTCGAACAACTTTTACTAAATATTTTATATCGTATTGCAATGCATTTTTGGAACAGCAGATTTTTTTTCCATATGTCAGAGTTAGGCCTTTAACAAATCATATTCATGAGTTCTTTCGCTCCCTGAAAAGCAGTTAATTGAAAGTTAGTCTGTATAAAAAGAAAAGAAAAATTGAACAGCCGAAATTATACTTGAAACTTCTTTCATTAAACAATATTGTTATTTTTTCACAGGCATTGCCCTCAAGACTCCCGCCATGAAGAAGAGCCTCGACAAAGTGATGGGCAAGTGGAACGACATGCAGTCCAAGAGCCAACTCTTTGTCGAAAGGTAACTACATCTTAATGAGATAATAATTCTTTGGAAGAAGTCTATAACAAAAAAAAAAAAAATGACTTTTCTGCCAATATTTTGTATTAGGTTTTGGCAACCGTCTGTCTTGACAAAATGTATGAAACACCACATTTATACATTTCAAATGTATCACTTAAGAGGAAACCCTTTCGTAAGATACATTGTAAAGTTATTTGTTAGTTAAATATTTTTTTTTAAAAGCCTTAAAATTCTGGTCCTTAGGGACGAAGCGTTACCTCTCGTGCATAATTTATATCTATTTTTTCTTTCTTGTATTATAAATCTAATGTAATTGTATTTCATTCCCAGGCTGAAGTTTGTGGAGATCGTAGTAAACAGCATGGAGGAGAACCACCAGACGATATCTGAGTTCGAGATCAAACTCGCACAGTTCAACGACTTGCCGAACGATGTTGAACTGCTGAAGGATGTGAGTATTCATTTTCATTTCATTAATTTATTTCATCAGAAATGTTTGCATTGTGTCCAAATGTCTTACACTATCGAATAAAAAATAATCATTGAAATCGGTTCACAGCAAAGATATCGACGGACATACATTAAAAAAAATACAGTTGAATTGAGAACCCCCTTATTTTTTTGAAGTCGAGTAACAAAGAGACAAATACAAGTTAAAATTCAGACTTGTATTTGTATAATTGTACAATTTATACTCAATTATCTAAAACTGTACCTAACAGTTTGTTGTTACTCGACTTCAAAAAAATAAGGGAGTTCTCAATTCGACTGTATTTTTAATATATACTGTTTTTTTAAATGAGTAAACATTGTTATTATAATTATGATATCTCCTTTTTTTGAAATCGGTTAAAAATTCAAACCTTCAGAACTGATTTTATTTTAGTTCATGGAGTAAGGAATTCTAAGTTTAGTCACTAAATTCACTTTTAATTCTGATAGTTCTTTCAAACACTGGATCAAAACATTGCTTACCCCCCACCAGATGCACGAAGACCTCCTCCGCATGCAAGTAGCAGTGAGCAAGCAACAGATCCAAGTAGACCAGATGAACGATGATGCAGAGAACTGTCGCCGTCTAGTCGAGACGTCCAGAGCTGGTCTACCACACTCCTCGCTTCCACGATCAGGGAAGCACATCGACCTGGAGAGATTAGATAAAGAGGTCTCGCAACTGAACAATAGGTGGAACAGTGTGTGCACTCAGTTGGCTGAGAGGTAAGGTTTACGACGAAACGCATTTTCTCTCAAATGTAATCTATTTGGAAATAATATCCCCAATATAATAATAGGACTAGCTTTTGCCAACGACTTCGTCTGCGTGAATGTCGGTTATCGCGGATGCAGACGAAGTGATGGATTAAAAAGAAGCCTATGTCCTTCCCCAAGGTTCTAGTTATTTTCATACCAAATTTCATCAACATCGGTTCAGCCGTTTCAACGTGAAAGCGTAACAGACTAGAGTTACATTTGCATTTATAATAATAATATTAAAGTATGGAATATTAGTATAGATTTAATCAAATAATCCTTGTTTGAGTCACCGCCATGTCAGTACATGACGTCCGTGTTATGCAAACTCAGACCCATCAAGGAGTTTGCCGCATTAGGACGAAGGGCTGTGTTCGTAAAATACATCAATCTTAATTTAAAACAGCCCTACTCGTTTCATGTTCCAATAAAACGTAGCTAGAATCACTACAGCTTTACATTAATCGCTCACATCAAAGAAATGACAACAAAAACAATTACTTATTAAAAATACTCTTACCACAGACTCCGAAGCTGCGAGGCAGCTTACCAACTCCTGCGCAACTACAACGCCGGCTTAGAAAAAGAAGCCGAATGGATCGATGATGCGTACAGCAGGTTGCAGGCACAGCCGCCTGTTGAAGTCAGGCCTAAGGAACACTTTGAGCCGACAAGGGTGAGACTGATGACACCAGGATATTTTTTAAAGCGTTTTTTTAGTCCTTTGGGCTTATCCTTAGTCTTTAGGACGTCGTGTAGAGAAATTCTGATTTTCAGAAGGACCTTATATTAACAGAGAGTCCTTTCTACCAGGATTTTGACATCAGACAGTCTTATGTTAGGAGTTGTCTAGAACTGTTAATTTAAATCTATATACACAGTCTTAGGGTTGTTCGAATTTTAACATAATAATTAAAGGAAATAATGTGGTTCACGTTCAAATACATATAACATCTGTATTGTTTCACATGAATGCATGTAATTTATTAACGTCAAAAGTTATGGAATATATTGGGTTATGGAATTGGTCCTTCGAATCGGATTAAGATTAATTTTAAGAACGCATGTTATGATTATTGGACAACGCGAAGGGGATTTTTTTTAATAATAATGAAGGTGCGATAAAATCATTACGGATAGCACAGTGTAACTTTTGTATTATTCAAAAGGAAAGTAAGTTCGGAACTAACGAAAAAATGTTAACTTCACCAAATAAAATATACTCATTTTTGCACCTAACTAATTCTAATGTTACCGGGTGTTATGTGGTCCTTCACAGAATCTACTCACAAGCGTCGTGGAGAGGACGCCTAAGATTGAGAAGGTTAACGTTGATGGTGGCAGATACATACGAGAGGCGAAGGTAAATATCAGTATACTAATTGATGTCCGAGACATTCAATTAGGTTGTGGCATTCTGTGGAATATTCGGGAGATCAGAATTGTTTACCGTCGTATTTTTATGACTTTTTGAAATTGTTCCACTGTGAATGTCTTTTAGGCTTAGATTTGAACATGACCTTTTTAGGTATATAACAAGTTGGTTAGGGACATGTCTGAGTGTTTGAACACAGAGGAACAATCTCATTGGTCGAATAAGAAAATTCCACAAAATGCCTTAAAAATAATATATAGATTTTTATGATGAGAGGTTTTGAGTGAAGTGAGTTCGGTCCAGCGTTTCGTTCCTGCTACTTGTCTGCTTCGTTCTTTGTCTTTGGGTCTTTTCAAGTCTCTTCGTATATCAGAGGTGATTTAGGCTCAAACTCGTCTCAATGCACGAAAGCTTTCGCCCTTAAAAAATAACGCTTGCGTTTTTGTACTAAACGATGCTTCGCAACTTAACTTTTTAATCGATTTGAATCGATTGCTTCCAACTAATCGTAATCATTTGAATGCGAGATGTTTGTGTGATCGACACTAATTATATGAAAAGCAATTTATTACTGCTAAAGTTTGCATTGTTGTGTGACTAAAAGTTTCTTGGATTCAATAAGAGTTCATATTGTGTGCTTTGTCAATGTCATTCGGCACTTTTTGAAGAAAAAATCAGCCTGGAGAATTTGGATTTATAGCGACTTTGGAGCCCATTTTCATAGCATTACCATACTTATACTTTTCATAATATTACCTACTATGTATCACAATGCTTAAATACAAAATAAATAGAGTCGCTATAAAAAAAAAGTTTCCGTTTCGGCGGAATTAAAAAAAAACTACGAGACCATATTTGGATCGCGAATTTGTAATTCAAATTAATTTCTTGTAAATAGCTTCCAAAATATCTAGTTCATTGTTCTTTGCAAATGTGGCTTTGCATGCATTGTTTTGGTGTCTCAATGTTGCCAGACTACAAAAAATACCTTGTTATTTGTAATATACAGCACTATCTGTGGGTTTACTATTTCAATATACACAGTTCTTTTGCTTAAATGTGCACGAAATGGGTGCTAGTCTAGTGTGGCTGCACATCTGGTGTTGCACGCTTTAAAAATACCTGTGTACTATACAGGCCAATCTTTTCCATCCAGCATGATTTCATTCCCGCTGTGAGCTGGACTACATAGTGATGTCAGTGTAAAAAAAATGATAGACTGAATGAATGTTACGACCAGTAATTAAATCATTAACTATGCATAATTAATTATCTCGTTTCTGTTTTGTCGTAATTTAACTGTAAGGAAAAACATTGTTATAATTTTGCAAGTTAATTATAGCTACTGGTCTTTTGAGTCGATGAACTTTGAATGTGTGTGTGACTGAGACCCTCACGTAAATTATAAGATTCATAACGTCCTGTTAAAGTGTGCAAGTTGTTTTGAAAGGTTACAAAATTATTCTAATGAACGCTTAATTTTGGTAAGCAGATTGTTCTTTTCCATATTCCATGAAACAGTAAAAGTTTTTAGTGAAAAAGAGATTATTTTTGCTATAAGTTACTAAAAGAACAGTCTGCTACTTAACTAACAGCCCCCAATAACCCGCTTGACCCTAACCCTACATAGATATACTCATCGAGATGCCAGAAATACGCCGAATGGCTTTGCGACGAGGTCCACCCATCGCTGGACATGCGTCAGCTTCGGCGTCAAGCAGACGTCGAGCTGGCCGAACGGTTCCGAGCTCGGGGCCGCACCGATCCCGAGCGTATTCCGGCGGGATCCGAAGCAGTTGCAAGGGAACTTGATGATCTGAACGCGAACTACCAGAGACTGATGGATATGTTATATGAGAGGCTCAGAAGGATTGCCGCCGCCAACCCTGGAGACATCGTTACTTTGGTGAGTAACTTTTTTTTAATAATTAGTAGTTTAGATAAGGTAAATGTTCAAAGTTATACTGTCTTAAAACAAGTGTAGTTCTTACTTCAGGCCCATCTAAAACCTATGAGCCAGTTGTTATATTTTGAACTGTATTCCGAACAAGATAAGTACTTATAGTTCGTTCGCATTAAGAATGCAGTGAAATCATTATTGTCCGTCGGCCTAGCCCCGCCCCTAACCAATCAAATCTTTTCAAATTACAAAGTCAAGTTCACAATGAAAGTTGAAGGCATTTTGCACTGATGATTTCCTGCATTCTTAACACGAACGAACTATAATATAAAATTAACAACTTAGGCGCGGTTCTGAAGGCAGTTTTTGTATAAAGAACTTAATCTATGTCTGAATAAAGTTAACAATACAAATAACTGGCTGAAAGGTTAGACTGGATTATTAGTCGATTTGTAATGGAACGCATATTGCTCTAATGATGGGCCATTTTCTAGGTCCACTTAGGAATGAACTCAGAAAGAATTGTTTAATCTGATAAATGTAACACCTGCCATTATGATTACTATGCATTTTAGACTAGAAATACAAAAATCGACCATTATTCAAATAACGTTATTGATTTATGAGATAAAAGCAATCTAAATTAATTTACATATGCAAAAAGTAGATGCATTAATCAACATGTAATTTGCATGTAAATTAAATTAGTTGGAAGAATTAGTAAAATTTTACAAAAAAAATAAATACGTGTAACATTATAATACTACTGCCATAGTATGATTATTATTTGTAATCACAACTGATGATAAATAAGCCAATTGAACGTACCAAAGAAGTTTATTAGCAGAATTAATACTTCCTCTGCAACTGGATCTATTAATGAGAAACGTGATAATGCATTTTAAATTACAAACAGGGCCACAAGGCATTATAATACTTATGTACCTATGTGCATGTTATTTATTGATATAAAATAGTAATCACCATGTGAGTTATAAATAATTCAAAATAATCACGTATGTTTTCTGTATATCTGTTTATGGTAACCTGCTAGGATTCTTTTTCTGTTTACTCGAAGAGGTCTCACGAAATCTTTATCACTTAATAAAATTCCAAAGAAAATAAGGTTTTCCAGGTTGCTCCATTTAATGACAAGTTTTCCGAAAATACATTTGCTATACGTTGTATTAAAACGTTTGTAGGTATCTATATGGATTAGTGTGAAATCTCGTTTTATTACATCGCGCAAAACAAGTTTGATACAGATGTCCTTCTGATGTTTTCGAAGCAATGTCACGCGTAGAACCGACCTCATAAACAAACCATTCGATGTAAAAAAAAACCTAAATTGCTTCACACTTGAAATATGGCTATAATTCTGCGGGTTTTATTTTTATTGCTAACTCAGTGTAGCACCTCGAAAATGTTGATGTTGTTAATTTTATACAAACTCTATGGTGCTGTTTCTTTCTAAAAAAAGAAACAAATATACTTTCTATGATAACGACAACACTAAGTGAGATGCGCCTCTGAGGACCAATTAAATAAATAGATTCTTAGTCCCAGTTTTCAGAAAATCTATCTTCCCATTGTCTTATTCCAAGAATAACACACAAAAGCATTAGCGTATTTATTTATTCTATCAGGCGCCGGCGCTTTCTACTCTATCATCAATACATTTAACACACAGTGTAAGCGTGTCACGTAGATGGAAAACCTCACGTTCACATTGCACGACGTTTACCTAATTCATTTATGCGTAGTGATGTCACCATTAGGTCATCAGTCGGACCTCTCTCAAGGCCGTTCACTATTTAAATTTTAACGTTAAGGATTTTCGAATTGAAATAACGATTTTGTTGTTAATGTTAAATTCGATGTTTGTAATCAATTGGTTTGAATTCAAAATCGTTAATCGATTTGCTATTAGAAAAACAATTTTACTTTTTATATTTCGAGAAACGACGTGTAGAAACAGAGCTTTTCCTCAAAAAAAAAATGTGAATTTACATAAACCTCATCTAAATTTGGGCAAAAGGATGTTTATTTAAAAAATGTATTCATCCTAGCTTGTCGTTTCAGTTCAAGACCTCAAAAAATCACCTTGACAAATAGACATTTAAAAATAATTTATATTTCGACCTCTCCACCACCCACATTCCCAAATATTGCCAAAACAATTGCGTCTATCGCAGAGGTATCTTCAAATTGCATTTAATAATTAGTGAAGTACCATTTATTATCCACCTACGATTTAGACTTATATGTACATAGCGTGGGCATGGGGACTAGTCTTATATGGAAATGGCTTGATTGGTCCTAGATTTTATGATGATTTCATGGTAGACATGTTTGCAATCGGATTAAAGTGAACACTTTTGTCGACTCACTGTTGTGAGTTCAAAAAGTGTCTCTTTATTTTATATTTATAATATTTTATGTCAGCCTATTGCCATCCCACTCTAAACCTGCATTTTCTCATATAGAAAGGGCATTGATCACTACTGATATTCATTGAAAAGTGCCGATTTCAGACCATTAATTCAAGGTTTCTTTACGAAGTTTCTAAGTTAAGAGGTTTAGAACGATCTAATTGATTTCGTGAGAACTGTAGATTACTTTGGCTACCTCATTAACCTAAAGCTATTAAACCTAGACGCTATCGCTTTGAGGTCTAAAGTTCGATCATTGGGTCGGGCAAAGTGTAATTGGTATTTTCAGTTAGAAAGTTCTTAGTTATAAACCAGGGGTTAGAGCTGTGCGATACACGAAGATACGTTCACTAACAAGTCTCACCCACTATCTAACAATTAATGATGTTGAATTGAAAAACTAGGAGGAAGAAAGCCCGCCGCAACGAACTGTATTCGGGCGTTTAATATTATCAGCCTGTAATGATCTATGCTGACATTTGTAAAGGAAAACATCGTTAGAAAACCTGGATTTTAAGCTTGAAATCGCCAATCTATTTTGAGCAAACGTGGTGATCAATGCTGATGCCTACTCTGTATCAAAAGAGGGACAATAATATTCCGATATTAATGATTTACCTAAGTCAAGTCTATATGGAGAAGTAATACGTTAATATAAAAGAAAAAAGAGTACCATACCTATTCAACTGTTTACCTGCTGATATAAGAAGTCAGCAAGTAACAGGTAAATTCGCCGAATTGCTTAAGCGGTTCTTTCTCAAATGTTTGTAAACTATTATTATGAATGTGGTTTACAGATGGATGAGAAAGAACGAATGGGCAGTTTATAAGTAGTTTTATGTTATTTTAATTTTTCTTTAGTGTCCGCAATAATAGTAAAATGTATTTTTGTGACTGTATAATTCGGTTCCCACAGACAAACCGCACAAACGGTTTTGTGGGGCATAGTTCTAAGTTAAGATTTTTGTAAACTTTGTTTATAATAAATAAAGTATCTAAATATATATATATATGATAATAATACTCGCTAAGTCTTGTTTTTCCACGATTACTTGTATACTTTCCATAATGTGAAGGCATGTCATGGATTCGAAACTCTATTCAGTAGCCTACTTTTCATCTTGAATAAATATCTGGTCCTTCCATTCGCGAGTCTTTAGTATATAAAAATTCCGACATAAGCCTTAAAAATAAATTCAGGTCTCCAAATAAACCTAAATTTGCCTTACAGAAGTCACAAAGCCGTTACACGAAGTCTGTTATCCAAGTTTGGTACAAAATCGTAAAAAAGAGCCACCATTTGCAATAAAACCTGGTAGTTGGTACATGGTTCGTTGACTCGCCTGTAAAGGTGCTGACAAAAAACTAATGCATACATGTCTAGGTACCAACGACTGTTGAGCAAAAAGGTCGAGGACCAGCCTTGCCCCTGTCTTTTGGGAAGAAATTAGATAGTTTTAGGAATTTTCGAGGAAACTTAGACTTAAGGCTTGTAATCATGCTAATAACCTTGAGCATTTGAGACATTTAAACGGACGCATTTTTAATTTATTGTTGTATTTGTAAAAAGTTACAAAACCAAATCATTTTCCTTTGTATTGCAAAGCAGTAGATATTTTTAATACTCTTTTGATAAGGAATTAAGGAGTAAATTGGTTACATCTCAATGATTTGGTGGTGATTTTTTCTTATTATGTGATACCAATAGAATAATTGTGGCTAAACCGAATTACGTATCATATCATGTAGATTACTAACAATGTTTTCAGATGTAATTTCTCTGTAAATGCCGACGAAAAGTTGCTTCATCTGCATGCTTCTTTCAAGCTTTTTTCAAGAGAGCAGCCTTAAATTATTTATTACTTTAAATTCTAGTCATTATTGTAACTCATTCTTACGATAACTTCAATCAGCTAAGGTAGAAAAAGAAAATATCTTTGTATATCACTATCAAATACACATAAATAGCCATACATGTCACCATAAAAGAAAAAAAGAAAAATAAAGTGTGTTCGTCCCCATAGCTTAGCGTGACGTAAAGCAATTCGAGAAAAACGGCGGTTTTCATATTTTTTAAGGTTGTTTACAAACTTTATTCGCCTAACTTAGTCCAGTGATGCAGCGTTTTATATTTTCGTCTACCGTCCACATGAATTCGTTTGAGAATGGCCAATTTATTTTAGAACTGACGCGACTATTTAGTGTCTATATTTTGTAAAAAAAAAAGAACAAAAATTGGTTGGGTTTAATAAACTCCAGTATTCATTTTATTACTGCATCTTTTTCGCCTAACGAATATATTACGACGAATCCTGCCGGTTATGGAGGGAGATTTTTTCTAAATAGACATTAGACTGGTTGATACAAGGAATCGCTAGGATCTAGGATTAGGTTGTTCATCATCATCATCATCATGTCAACCTTTAGACGCCCACTGCTGAGCATAGGTCTCCCCTAAGAGGCGTTCAGCCGTAATCGCCATGCTTGGCCGATGCATGTTGGCGATCGCAGTAGGTGTTATGGTACTCAGAAGGAAGCTGCTGCATCCTCTGGTCAATATCCCTCTGTCGCCTTCTACGACACCCACGGATAGAAATGGGGTAGTGCTATTCGCGACCCGCACCACACGGCAAACGGGTGTTAATAGTATGAAATCAGAACTCAGTGATTTGTGCATATTCATTTCTTTTCTATAAAAGCCATAATAACAAGTAACAGAGTATAGCCCGTACAATGAATTCTGTTTTCTTTCATACCGTACAAGCAAAGTCCAGTTTCCAACATTCATTAGTAGATATCCTCTTTAGGCTATCTAGCAATCAGAGCAAGTTGACATTACAATAAACTCTCGCACACGCTTCGGAGCGATAAGTCCTATTTATAAGTATTACGGTTTCATTAAGCCGCTTAAACAAGCAAGCTGTCTACGTAATCGCTGGTTCAAGTGTAGGTACTGTATTTTATAGTTCATGCTATTTTTCCTTAAGCACTTTGGCAAAGCTAGGTAAAACTGTTGCAACAATTTAACGCAATTTTCGGTGCTTTGTTTTAAATTTTTAGAGGATCACCATTCTATTTTAAAAAGTCGGTCAATTTAAGTGAAGTGAAGTTAGGCGCAGAGATTGACAGCCCACTTTAAGGTGATTCCACCTAAATTGACCGAAAGAGTTTTTACACAATACCCCTGCAGTTAAAATACAACATCGTCTAAAAACTTCTTACCCATCTCCTTAAATATAATAAGAAACGGTGAGTTCAAGTAATTCAGTACATCACAGCTTATCGCAAAATGATCATAAACCATAAAAAGAAAAGCACGTCCACCTAGCATATGACATCACTAACTACTCTTAAGAATATGCAAAAAAAAGCGAAATTCTGCTGAAACGCTCACGTAACCGCTAGAGCGCTGAGAAATCCTTAGAAATTTTTTATTACAATTATAATATGTTTAAGATGAGCTAATCTGTCAGTCACGCATTTAAAATACAAACAAGTTGTTAACAAAAATAATAAAACAACGTTACATGAAAAATGTGAATCACCTCTCTTTACACAAAATAATGGCGGTATGTAAGCTAGCATATTCTGAAATAATCTGATAAATCTTTATACGATGATGTAATGGCAAGCAATTAAATATACTTAACCATGTTTACTAAAACAAGCCATATTGGGGAATTCTAAAAAAAATCTTGAATACCTATATTTTTTTAACCTCAGCCGTCTACATAGTTGGAATATGTTAATTACTGCAAATTTTCTTATTATTGAATTACTTTTATAAATAGTTTTAGGTAAAGCACTTACACTTTTAAGCACACACTTACTTCAGATTGTATACTTAGCACAGATGTAGAAAACGTCCAATTCTAAATTGAACAATACACAATAAAACGTGTAGTAGGTACACTCCTATCAATAACTGTCAGTTTTTATAAAAAGATCTTTAAGGCATAGCACCAAATTAGTTTCTACCCTTCACTTTGTCCACGTAGAAGTTAAAGTCAGATTTGTTCTTAGATAACGTCTCCTATTTATACACTAAGTACCTACCTGCTAAATTTCAGCTTCATAGGTCAAGTTCTTGTTCAGTCTGTGAGTAAACGAGTGATCTCTCGTCTAGAATATAAGATTAAAGAAGATATAAACTATCCATCGCACGTAATTGCGTGTATAATTATATCTAATTAATGCTACAGAAACTTTGATAAATGGTTCTTAATGTTTTCTCCTCAAGTTAACGAGCATCGCCCACGCTTTTCTTACGGGGGTAAGGCTCTTAGCGGTACCAACATGATGTGTACCGAAACCGTTATAGCCACTTATTGCCTGTAACGCCACCCACGTGATTTACCAGGCAAATGCAACGGCTATTTGACCTAATTCATTCAGTTGACAGTGACACTGATGCTTTTAAAAAGGATCAGAAAACTCCGTCCAGTTAACAATGAACCAAAGGTCCAGTTTTCAGCAAAAATTGGTCCTTTGGGTCTAAAATGCTTCAGTATACAACTGACCATATAAATAATATTTGCTGCATATAAGAAATATCTTCTTATATACATTCTTCTACACGAAATATAATCCAGAAGCTATAATTGGAATTCGTAGGACCAAATCGATTTGGACATCATCCTTTATGTCCTATTTTATCCTACTGTTGTAATTAAAATTTTTGCTAATTCCGTTTCACGGAAGCCTCGATGTGCTTTACAGTCGTGCGTAAGCCCATGTGTAGACCATAATGTAAACTATGAGATTATATTTTGTCGTTATCAAAGCATGTTAGCGTGAGGAATTCATAATTATTACATCTAGGTGACGTAATATTATGCTCGGCGTGGTCGCAGTGTCAAGGCCCAGAGCCGTTTAATTATCATTTTGTTTTTAATGCATGTAGTTTAATACAAATTATTTACACGTACCTAAAAATGGCAAATGCATTGATTGCCTTAACAGTAGTGCAGTTCCGAAAAGTTTGAATTGGCCGTTTATAAATAGTGTAGCTTTTATGGAAAGGAATACCAAATGAAATTACGAAATTAGTCGAAATCTAAGCATATTTAAATGGAGGAAGGACCTTATACGTGTCTATTAGACTAAGGGCCAAAATACGTATCTATTAGAGAAAAGATCAAAATAGGTCTCCATTAGAAAAAAGACCAAACCAAGTCAACACTGTCTGAACACTTACTTATAATTTTTTGATCAAATTGGCTCCGTTACCAACTTTTTACGGGAAATCAATATTTACCTCACTCACAAATCGTGCTTATCCATAAACATTTATTTTGTAAAACAAAGCCTCAACTCTTTAAAAGCCTATTGATTCTCTTCGGGCTCGGCTTTAATATTTTAACCAGGGTTGGGTTTAGACGGAGGTCGACGTAATAAAAGCCAAGGTCGTATTAGTTAGGCCGATAACGTTTGAAAACAAACTGCTTGGCTGCAAAATATATGGCGATAAGAAATTCAGGAGAGTTGGTGCTAGACATGATTTTCATGACCTTGCAGGGTTTGGGAATATTAGACTAGAAGAGAATTAATAAACCTTTTTTGACCTTCTCAAGTAAGGGATTTATTATTTGAACTTTCTATTACCTAAGCCAAAAGTGTTTTGGGTATTGGGTCTTGGAAGTCCTGCTTGCAAATGCTAAAGATCTTTTATTTTTTCTTCAAATGCAAGAATATCGACCAGAGAGCATGCAAATTGGACTAAAGATTGAAAGAATACGATAGGATTAGAATTGTCCATAAATTCCTTGATCGGATGAAGCCTTAGCAAAATTATAGAGCGATCGTACAGATGTGCTGTCAGTCGGAACGTTGCAACGAATACCTAGGTATTCGTGATAGCAATAATTTGATACGATGACTGTGTCCGTTTTTTAGTAGCGCGCGAACGACGACTGGCGATCGACGCACGCCGCGATTAACTAAACCGAACGAATTTTGGAATACGAATTTTCAGTTTCGAATTTTAATTTCGGAGTGCAATTTGTTGTGTGCCTGAATTTGAACAGTGAAAAGTTTGTGTTGAAAAGTTATTATTCGGATGTGACAAAAGTTTTTCTGTGTTCTTTCTTTAAAAATCTGCTTTACGTTTTTATCTATAATTTTACAATGCCGACTTAGGCTTATCTGTATTTTGTTTACAGATTATTAAGAATTTACAATTGTGATTACAAGTAGAGATATTTGCAATGAGAATAGAAGTTAAGAAGTTAACTGGTGGCCTTAACCGACATAAAATTTTATGATTAATGTAGTCGAGAAAAGTAATTAAAACCACTTCGAAAGCTTTGCATTATTACTAGCCGCGTTGTCGAGTAGGTTTTATGTATCAACATCAATAAAAATAAAATATTATTTGGCATTATAACACTTGAATTACTCGATAAGTCATACGGTATTTCCGTTTTGTTTACATGCTCAAGGTTGTCTGAAACGAGAATATTTTGCTATGTTTGGACATCATTTCGAAAAGTAGCATGAACTTAATACTCAATTTCACCGTATTTAGTCACCATAGAGGTTATAATAGCTACGGTTTGTGCAATATGAGTTGGAAAACCGGATGAACGATTATTTAATTTAACATAACGTGAAACAGCTGTTTTATAACATCGATAAATCGATTCAATTCGATATTTGATTAACTTGGTATTAAATCATAACAATTTTAACTGTAAGCAGGAGGTACAAAATAGCAAAATGTATTTGGGAATAGTACAACTTTCAATATTTGCAATTACGTTAGCCATATTTTAACAACATTAAAATACGAATGAAATGTAAACAATAGTGCAAAAAATACATATTACTGGACAACATAAAGATAGCACAATCAGACATATCAGAAGGAGTATTAAAATTAAGATAATGCACTTGTATGTAATCAGTTTTAACCGATATGTAGTCTAATATTTCTCAAAATTACGTCAACTTTGATTAGATATCTAATCTAAAATCCAAAAATAAGGGCAATTAATAAACTGTACTCGTTAAATAACTTAATCCTAATAGTTTTATGCAAACTGGTCCTTTGGGCTTATTGAGCCAAAGAACCATTTTTCTTGAAGGTTTGCCATTCAACTTATTTTTGAAAGGAACAAAACAATAAATAAATGAAATGTAACAGTGTAGACATCGTTTACATAATTTATAGCCGTTCAACTTAATAGCTTTCAATTTGATTTTTTTGTAAAATTGGTCTGAGCATGCTATGTCTTTAATACTCCTACTTTTTAGGATTCCGTAACTAATTAGTGCCAAAGTGGACCTTATTACCAAGACTCCGCTGTACGTCCGTGTATCATAAGGCTGTATCTTTTAAACAGTCATAGGTAGACACTTGAAATTTCAGAGTGTGTATTATTATGACCGTTAAAATGACAAATAATAAAAATATATAAATAATAAAAAATAAAAGGGGTCTGCAAGTCTGCATTCAATAGGTACAATAAACATGTTTTTTTAAATTTACTGTTAAATATTTTATGGTAGTCCGAAATAAGGCATCCCTTCGTTTCTGACTCGTAAGAGTTTTTTTTTAATACAAATGTATAGTTTCAGTATCTAAACTTTCGTGATTTTGAATTTGGGGTTCTATGAGATAAATTGTAGAATTAATAAAAGCAGTTTGCTTGTATTGTTTAAAATAGTCTTGCGTAGCGCTTTGGCAGGTCGTCAAATTATGTTAGTACAAAGAAGTTTTTGAATGCGTAACGCATTCTGACTAAACCTTCTCTACCTATCCATTTTCAATGTCATGGGAAGTCTTACTCATAAACGCCTGTACCTTGACATTTATTACTACATGCGTAAGACTTTAGACAAGGGACCCTGTGTGATTAATCATTTCTGTTGACGCCATTACTTTCAAGATTATAAGTGCTACTAAGTAATACATTTCATTACGATTAGCACACTTTATTGAAAGGGAAAGCCCCTTTAAACAAAAACATATACTGTGCCCTATACTGCCTATTTATTTTCTATCTTTAATCTCTTCCTGCTACGTAAAGGTCTCCTTTCTTGTTACCCAGACTTCGTGTATCATATGTCCAGGTGTTTTCTGTCACTTACGATATCTTCAATTTAACTGCTTTCAAATATCCATGAATTCTTTCACCTGTTCTTGGCCACAATTTTCATTGTCTGTGAGAAGTTTGTACTCAGGGCGAAATAAAAAGCGCAGGCCGAGGGCAAGCACGGGCAAGCAAATACTCCATACATAATTGTTACTTAGGCGTCTTTGACCAAACTTTTGTACCTAGTATAAATGAGAATACAAAATACTGTCAGACGTCAATTTTATTCCACGGATAATGATTTGGATACTGGATATAAAAGTTGGTTAACTTCGCTCTTAGTGATATCTTCTCAATGCGGGTAAACAGGAATATATTTCAGTGGTTTCTATTTGTTAATTAAACAATCACAGAAGTATCTTGTTATTAAATATTATGTCTTACTTTACCTAAATGTTCATTTATATTCCAAAACAAATTGCAATGGGTTCACCTTGTACCTTTGTTTATTACTATAGTCATTGCGTCATTACGTCATTGTCTGTCCTTATTTATAACGTTATGTATGCTATTGTAGTTTTCCGTTTTTCCGTCTGCCGAACGTGCTATGTTGATTACGTACTTATTTCCTCAATTCTCATATTCAGGTGTTTATATTAAAGTTCCACTTGAATAGTGCTTTCTGATTACGTTGACCATCAATGTTTCTTTTTGTTGGCAATCGACTTTATTTATTTTATCGAGTGTTGACTTTTTCGTGACGTCATCAATGGTCGATTTAATGTTCTATCGATTAAATTTCAGAGAAACGAAACATAACAAACGCAAAGAACGCTTGTACTTTGCAATTTGAGTTTTTCCTTAGATTTGTTTGTATAATATATAGCTTTTATTAAACTAATTTATATTGAAACACGTTTAAGGCAAAAAGGCTATAAAGATACTTGTATAGGTGATGTTTGTTTGTATGCCAAACGTAGCAGCATAAGCGATCAAGAGGTGGGTCATTGAATTAATGAAGGTGACACAATAAGTACTGTAGGGGACAGAACACTTTGCGGTGAATAAATCTCTATAGCTCGTGCAATAAAGGATAATAGTTCTGAATATTAAGTGAGTAATGCTGCAAAAATAATTCATGTTCTAGCACAACAATAAGTCCATTAAATAATATGCAAGTGAGGTCAGCTTAGAATATGATTAATTAGCATGAATAACGATGTCACAACGAATATTTACTAGCGAAATTTTCAATTTCAACCATCCATTCTTCTAGTACTTAGATTACATAAATCTGTTATATTTATGGAATGTTTCTTCCACAAATATCACGGGAAGTACTGGCCCCATTTTAAAGTTCCCAAAAATATTTCCAAACTCTTTTGTTGCAATGACAATGCCTCGAGCTACTCGTCCGTATACCGTGTGAACCATTCATGATGCCATTTGGCAACCAGCTCCAAACGTATTTGGTTCAGAACACGTGCCAATTTGAGAACACTATTTTTACACACACGACATTTGTCGCTCCAAAACTCTATTAAATAATATTTGCTCTTCGATAAAATGATAATTACTTTCTTATCTGTAAATCCAGCGGATTGTTGAAATAGTATTCGAGCGACTATCGTCGTTTCTGCTTGTGACATATGGATTATTTTTGCTTCTTATTCGTGAGTTTCTCTATTTGTTTATTTACTATGGTTATCTGTGTACCTACTTGATGTTCGGATGTTGGCTTAGTTCGTGTCTTCTTGTATTTAGTTGACGTTTCTTAGTTTTCTCAATGAATTTTTACGCGTGCTTTGTGTTCTGATTTAGTTTTGCCTTATCAGTGTTTTGTGATTGTGTATGTTTTTATTTATGATTGCACTGAAGTATCGTCAGTAGGTTAGTTACTTCTAATGATATGAATGATGCCAATGTTTGTTTTATAATTTACATCAAAATTATCTTGTTGTGACTATTAGATAAGTTAATACATGCATAATAATCGCGATATGTCTGATACATTCAAACTTACTCAGAAGACATTATCTGCTTCAAAGTCCAAATAACTCTAAATAGTTCAATTTTATTTCTATAAACCTTTCAATAGAACTGCATATAAAATATGTAATCGTTAACAGACCGTTTCATAACCAAGGTTAGTTTAGGCATTTCTAATGTTAGTACTTATTTTTCTAGTCGCAAGGCTGTCGCGTGTGTGTAATATATTGTATCGATTTTAATTATTACCTGTATTTCGATTGTTAGACTATTTTCATTAATAATCAACTAGTAGAATGTTGAAATCGATTTGTAGACTTTACTGAAGCGAAATGTAAAAAGTGTAAATACATGTATGGACCAAACCCATGTTAAATTAAACATACTATATACTTAGTAGTTTAGCATTCCATAGTTTCCATACATATTTTTTTTCATTTCTGTTGTCCAACATGTAAAAATATGTAAATATTTGCTTTTTATTCCTATGTGTGCTACAGTTTTTCCACTCCCACGCGAACTACTGACACATCAACTGTTATTGCGTAAAGTAACGAAATAGCAGAAGATTTATATTTATTGTTTGTAAAACTATTGAATTTATAGCTACTGTTGAAACTTATGTAGGTCAATGAACTTATGGAGTGGACTACATCAATTTCTGAAATTATGTTACGTTTTGTACACGCAACGTCTAAACTGGAATGTGTAACGAGTGATCCAGTGAGTTGTAACTGTTCAAGTCTTTAGTTTACTTTTTTTTAATTAGCGTGGTTTGATTTAGGAGCTCGCGTTTTCAGTCTGTCGATCATAATGCTGAAGTTTAACGATACGATCTGTACGCACGTCATCTTTACATGAGTAAAGGCAGTGTTGAGTCGTCAATGTAGGTCGAAATTCTATGCTACGTAGCTTATTAGATATTATTTAGGATTATTGACCAGCGAGCTTTTTCCCGCGACTTCGTTTGCGTGAATGTCGGTTATCGCGGATACAGACGAAGATGCGAATTAAAAAGTAGTCTAACTATGTGAGTTTAGGCTATCGTCCTACCAAATTTAAAAAAATCGGTTTGGCCGTTTCATCCTGGAAGCGTAACAGACAGAGATACTTTCGCATTTATAATAAATAATATAATATAATATGTGGGGACATTTTCACACACGGCCATCTGACCCCAAACTAGGGAGACCCTGTACTATGGGTGTCAGACAGCTGATATACATACACAAATACATATTTATAATATTAGTATGGATTTGAAAATAACCTTGAATACAAAAGCGGATTTTAGTAATTGAAACATTGACATACACAGTAGTTTGCTCTATAATCCGCAATACTATGAATAGAGAACAAATCGATGTGACTGATGTAACATTTGTCTCAAACAAACATTAGAATCTAAAAATTATCCATTCTAAATTCTCACCTATTTCAACGTGTTAAAGGTTCTAACTTGTAATGTCGAACCGTAGTACGCATTTGATTGTATTGCTAATCTTCTGACAAGGTAAACATAATTTTTTCGCTGAGAAACACTAATTATATTAGGCGTGAGGTAATACATATGTGATTTATTACTCACAAATATTTCGAATGTACGTGTTTATATAAGCTCTCCATATAATTTTGACGTGTTTCCGCATGGTACTGTTTTGGGACCTGTAATAAAAATGTTATTTTGATTTTCGCCTACATCTTACAAAATTAGATAATCATATCCAAGAAAGGAGAAATACTTAAATATCAGTCTACTGCGACTCTTTACATTATTTCGAACAACAAGGCACATTAGTAGCACAAAGAATTATTTTATTATTCTTAATCCTACCTTTACAATGTTTACGTGTAAGAATCTTATAAACATCGCTTTCTTTTTTACGCTCTGTTTACGTAGAAAATGTTTATTTTTATACTCATTTTCTACATCAATTGATTTCTGGATCAATAGCGATTAACTTGAGAAAGTAAAGCATCATTAAGAAACATGGGCGCGAAATCTCATTAATATTAATAAAGGTGAAATAGGAAGGAAGGGCTTAATAGGGAGCTGTCAGTAGGTTTGCAAGACATATAGTTATTGTAATATTGTTAGTTGAACAGTTAATAATTAAGTGGTTACCCTTTCTTGAGGGCTTGATTATCACGACAAGCAACTAGTCGGTAATAATCATTATTAAGTAATTAATTATTTTTACTCATAATACAAGTCCAGTGATACAGGCCAGACTCACGAGTGGTTCGAATTTAGCCAGGCACTCACACTAAAACTGAACGCTTCACCAAAAGTGTGAAGGAAAATATCGTGAGGAAACTGGCGTATTCTAGAACCAAAATCCAAGAATAAGATGAGTGACATCCCCAAACCCGCTCTTGGTCAACGTAGTGAATAAAATTACATTCATGTTTAAAAAGAAAGCGAAAACAACGTATGCATACATTGTTTACGCTTATCTTATTATAATACTAAAACTAAGGTATCTAAAAATATCGATGCGCTACACTTCACATCACTTAAGGAACACTGATCTTCTATTTCCATTGATTAAGTCTAACACAAACTTACAAACAGTATAGCAACACTCATTCATTCAACTAAAGTGGAAAATATAAATAAACTAAAGTGTATATCCCGATCGATACGCACAATATTTATAGACATGTAAAATCTCAATGTTCCTAGTATTTACTTCTAAAGCATAATAAAGCATAAAGTATTCGCATGAAGCTCTTCTGTGGTCTTATTTAGATTAGGCTTTAGACTTGCTCTTATTTTAAGGGTTACCTCAAGTAGTGCTTTGCCTTATCTAATTTTATCATCATAATCATTGGATGGGCAGCAGCATCCTTCTGAGTACCACAACACCTACTCCGGTTGCCAACATGCATCGGCCAAGCCTGGCGATAACGGCTGAATCCCCCCTTAGGGGAAACCTATGTCCAGCAGTGGGCGTCTAAAGGTTGACATTATGATGATGATGAACCGTTGTCATAATAATAGACTATGTCGGTCCAATGCTGAACATAGTTTCGCTATCCAAACTTCACTAACCAGAAATTACCCATGTTTGCGTACAAGTGTACTGTACAATCATTTGTAATCAGGATAGGGTCGGTTCTTACTCTGCACGTCTGCAGACTACCATTTTAACAGGTCCTACAACATCTCAGACTTTATCTACTACACAGAATGTAGGTTAACCTAAAGTGCGCTTCCCTTAATCCTCACTGCCCACGGTTAGTCTACCGTGTTTTGTTATACACTACAACTGTATATCCCGAAATAGATGTAGCCAGTAAGATAGTTGCTTCCTCTCCTAGTTCGTCGTTCTCCTTTTGTGTTCTATTGATCTTTATTACTGCTTTCGTTATGCAATTCTTTTGTTGTTTTGTTTCTTTCATGTACGTATTCGTCTTGTAAATGTCATGCGTAACATTTATTAGACCAATTTCGACTTATGACATGTCTATCACCTGTCAGGATATTTGATTACTGTCATCATATATTTCGACTACAGGATTGATTGGTTTTGATATCTTTTCTATAAAGATTTTTTATGTTAAGTATTTTCAATTTTAAGAAGTGTTTTGGCAACGTTACCTCTTCTGATTACCTCATGCTATGTAATAGGCGCCTGAGAGATACGTATTGTAATGTCTTGTTACTTAACATCGGTTTATTTTCGTTTCTTACGATACACCTTATTACTCATACAACTAAATATAGAACTTACTAAAGTGGTTAGAGCTTCTACCAATAAATATTTATGTTAGTACTAATTTGTGAATTAAAGTAAACTCTCGATAATGTTAATGTTGTAAATACGTTGAGAGATTCAAGTGTAATCTATAGAATAATGATTTGTTGCTATTAACCAATTTTTTTGTTACTTTTGATTGAGTATCTTTGATTATGGAGAGCTGCCAAATCTGGCATATTTCTTTTTATAGATATTTTCTTAATACTTAATATTTTTGTATTCGTCATTCATCATTGAATTAAGATATAATTGATGAATGACGTCGTCTAGCAAATATGGTGGTGAAAGATTATGTATTTGGAATCAGACTTTGATCATAACTTGTATACATTTTAAGCTGTACGCAATATTATACGCGCTGAGACGTGGAGTTGCGGACACCAGCCCGTTATACTACTACTACTACTACAACATCTATTAAGAAACTGTAATTTTATCTTTTGGGTAGTAAAAAAACCCGCAGAGGGAGAGTTATACTTGCACACCAACAGTTCCATACCATCGGTCACTATATACAAAAACACGTTTCTTGTACCAGAAACCCTTTTAATTTTTAAGTTTAGTTTTTTTTTATTATTTGTTTAGTGTCTATCTATTACTTACGGTTCAAAATATACAGTCCTGTGATAGACAGACGGTCAGACTTTCTGCGGATTAGTATTAGGGTCGGATTTGCCACCCTTGGATACAAAATCCTAAACACCATCGTATCGATTTTGCACGTATTCCTACCGCCAACGCTCCTAACTGGAACTTCCGTAACTCAAAACGGTTGTTTGGCCTTAATTCTGACTGCAATGAAATGCAGGAAAGGAAGAACTTCAAAGGCATCCTCTATTATACGAACCCATTTCATTCATGTAAATAAATCATAGAAAACTGCAACATCAGTTAAACAAGTTCTTACAACACCCAAGCAGGAATAGATTTGATGTCTTTGCAAAATAGTACCTAAATCGTTGCGTACAATGTTTTACTTGAGGAATTTTGTCCTGCGATCGCCACTGTTCACCACCCATTACCAGTCTGGTAATGGGTGGTAAACAGTGGCGATCGCACATCACGATACCAAGGAGTATCGTGTAAAGGCCTATTCAAACCTGAGCGATATTCGCTGCCGCTGTGGGTAGAGGTACATACCGCGCGGGTTTCGCTTAGGTATTTAGTATCAAGTACCGCGGCTAGAGCGACCTGAGCGATATTCGCTGCCGCTGTGGGTATAGGTACATACCGCGCGGGAGCAGCGGCATGCATCCCGCCCCTCACAACTCAATACCGCTTAGGTCTGAACAGTAATATTACCGCATACCCACTGGGTTTTCTCTGCCGCAGACGGTAGCGAATACCGCTTAGGTATGAATAGGCCTTTACTGTAATTACTGTGTTACGAGGTCAGACAGGGAGTAGCTCCATGTAAAACCCTGGTATTCAGCTGCATCCGGTTAGACTGAAAGCCGACCCCAACATAGTTGGGAAAAAGGTTAGGCAGGTGATAATGATGATGATGGCTACAGCTGTGCAATGAGCTCCTTGTCAAGGTTTTCCTAGAGTAGTATATTATGGGGTTCTTCAAGAGAGGGATGATTAGGTTTTAAAGGGTTGTCTTCGCGCTTGTGATGCTCCTGGTGATGCAGGCGTCCATGGGATACGATAGCTGCTTACCATCAGTCAGCTTGGCTGTTTCCCACCGTATGTAAAAAAAATTAAGAACAGAATACCAAACTATACTTGATTTTTCACAAGACAATAAGCTTCGCCATATGGAGATGACAGACAGTGACATGACAGATAATTAAACCAAACTTGACATTAAGAACGACGAACAGCTGTCATACATCCGTACACAATGAATTGCATCACATCATCATTACTTAGAAGTAGAGTTCAGTCTCCCAACTGACACACATCAATAAATATTACGTTGTATTAGTGATATTTCAGTCAGTGTGGGTGAGAATTCTACAACGCAATCTCAATCTAAGGTTATAATATTATCTCCTCAGTACCACCTACACTGCCAAACCACTTTTAGGCTGCGTTTACACTCAAGACGACGACAAGGGTGTGTAGGGATGTGTGTGAAACTAGCCAATTACAGCGCTGGCTTAGTACAAGTTATGACAATGAAGCGATGTCATTGGTCATTATCACACACGTCCCTCGCTATGTATTCCCGCACATCTCTGGTGGAAACGCAGCTTTAGTGCGACATAACGTGTTCCTATAGTCTTGTCCATTTTCTTTAACTTAAAAAAGACGTATACTAAAAGATAGATAATAAAATTGTCTGTAAGATAGTAAAAGTTTCGTTTAAATATTCCTGATAGATTTTGTGTGATTATCAATGTTTTGTCCGCGTCAGACACAACTTCACGATTTAATTAAACTATTTAATATGAACTTAATCAAAAATATTCACAGAGTAAATGATTAAGAGAATATTCTAGTATAACATATATTTTTTCAAATCATTTACACTACACATTTTGACGTGATGGTCAGTTTAAAATCTGCAAAAGTCGCTGGTTAGCGCCTTAATTGAATCAATCATTCACTACTATCTACTTTTTTGTTTTAAGCTTAGAATAGCGCACTGGTACCTAATGTGGTAAATGTCGTAGGTTGCACTTGCTTTTTTGGCTTCACTCTCAGTGTTCCGCGCGTTTTGTAATCTTTTACTTAATGCGAAAAGATTACAAAATGGGTACCAGTAGTTTCAGAAATTAGCCCGAACGAACATAGACTCCACTTTAATAAGATTCTACTAAAATTATAAAGAAGGAGAGTTTGTTTGTTTGTTTGAGCGCGCTAATCTCCGAAACTGCTAGTCCGATTCTGAAAATTCTTTCTCTAATTGGAATCTACGTTATCACTGAGTGCTATAGGCTATACTTTGTTATAAACAAATAAGGGATTCGTAAGAAAAATCACGAATGAAGTCGCGGGGAAAGTGATATATAATATGCGGAGATGATGAAGTATCGGGTCTATTCCTAGAAAATACATCGGATCTTTATCATTAACACGATGTAACGCTAATCAGAAAGTGTTGGTATGCGTCACGCACTATTAAACAGAACTGCAGTCATTATTGCCATTGTAATATTTATTACCTTGTTTGTAGTCTATAGTCATCTTTTTTGTAACTATTAAGATTGAAAAATTCACACACTTCCCTCGCTATGCATCCTAGTACGTCTCTGGTACCAACGAATTATATTATTATAACCATTGCATTCTTATATAGGATACTAATATATATTCACAGATATCACTTTGACCAATATAGAAACGTCGCTACTGAAAGTAGATAACATAATATAAACAAAATAAATATTCGTAAACGTAACTAAATAAAAACGTGTCATATTGTCAAGATTATCCGGGCGTCGCACCGACGACGCGGGCGGGATGCGCGCGCAGTGACCTCAAATTTTCCTCCGTAGTATTGAGTCAGCCAGTCACTTTTCCTAACCTCAAAATTCAACCCCAAACAGCTGTTTCATAATTCGTTGTGAAATAAATACGCAATTAATGAATATTACCTCACGGACAATCACACGGGACGTCTAGACGCTTCAGATGCCGTTACGAAATTGTTTAAATTTAGAACCCGGCGATATTTTTTTTCGATTTACGGTTTTCTTGGCTTTCATTCAGTTTCCAGCCAGCCGGGTACACGCATAGTTGTGTTCTTTTTTTTTATTAGTTCACGATAATAGCTAGCTAGCTATAGTTTTGTAAAACTTTTTTGTTGTTGTTTTAAAAACATTGTTAAATAAAATTTTATTTATTTTCTTTAGCTATATTGTAGGTTAATTTCGTTAGTCATGATAATAGTTTATGTGGATATTAAAATATAAAGTGCAGTGTACATTGTAAGACATGTATGTGTCAAGTGAACGTTTTAAATAAAATACTTTAGTGTTGTTAATAATTGTGTTACGATGGAGGAGGAGTACGAGTATGACTTCGCGTATGAGTGCCGGGTTGGTATCCTACTACACACAATCATTGGTCTTTTTACCCAAACATTTGTGCATTGTTCCAATGTTTGACTCAAAACGGACAATGCATAAAAGCAAGTGACTGCGCATTTTTGATTACAAACAAGTGACTTTATAACCTTCTACATACAGACACATTTTATGTCTGTGGTGGGTTCGTTCAAAAATGTTGGTTATTTATAAAAAATTAAGTCGCCAATACGATTGCGAGACAATAAAACCATTTGGCAGTCAATTAAAGTGTCAGACAGGTGACAAAAGTGGGTCGACAGATTTAATGTTTTTCTCCGACATTTTTGGCTTTTTCGACCAATTTCATATTACGTAGAATTGCTTTTAACCAGTCCAGTCATGGCCTTATATGAAAAACGCGAAGTTTTGCAATACTAACTTACTTTCATGAGGTCAATTACCTCGGTCGAACCTTCGATGTTTCGATGCCAGTTTTTGCGACAAGATGCCTTATTGTCAGCTCTATCAAAGACTAACTATTTGATGGAGGTATTTTAAATTCATCACTTCCTACAATTATTTACATTACAACATAAAGTTTTCGAGCCAAAAATGACATGTCAGTTCTGTTTACTTAACTGTGTTTCTTTTATTTAATTGTCGATGGTTTTGAGGTAATCACTGCATTTCAAACCTCTTGCAGAGTTCTAGACTCCATTCATTATAAAATTAGACAAATAACTATTTGCCTTTCATATGAAAAAATATCACTAAAATGCAGTTATTTCAATAATATAACGTAATAACTATAGCTACTAGGTCGCTTTTTGTCTAAATAAAATTATCGATAAATTGGTCCTAGTGTCCGGTAAAAAGACCATTTCAAATAAGAATTTAAATTATTCGACAAGATCGGTAGCGACCGATAAATTAATGATTGACAGAATAGAATGAACAAAATAAAATTAAAAGCAATTACATATCTTTATTACCGTTTTTGTTTGAAATGATATTATCAAATATCATCGGTTGTCATGTTAGACGTTAGACATTCAATTGGTTTATCTGTCATCGAAAATGGTTTAGCCATTGATATATCATCGACAATTTGAGCAACAAATTATCTCATAAATATTTACGTTTTATTCAACTTGCCGTATTATTGATGTAAATTATGACAAGAAAGTAAAATATGTGTATGTAAAATGTCAAAGTTTTATAGTTATCATTACAAAAAATAAATTTCCGACTATTGAATCTATCTAATCAACCTGCCATACTGGATATAAGCCAGAATGATTTCTTGAATAAATTACGAAATCATTTTGTATAAAAAATTGCACGTTCAGAAAAGTTATTGGTAATATTTTATATACATCAGATAATAAAATAAAAATTATGATCTTAGCGTTGTTTTTATAGCTTAGAATAATTTTGAATTTATGGCTGTTGGTATAAAGTATGCGATAGATGTATGAGCGAGTAAAGAATATATAGGTATTCTTTATTGCTTGACAACCTTTTTGCATCATGTGGCATCTTATTATGAGAACTTTTACACCAAAACATGGGCGCAAAATATCGTCAAGCCTTACAAACTGTAAGCATACTTGCTCTTACGTCTACCGTCCTCATATGATCTCCTAATGTATAGTCAACTCACGTTTGACACTTAAACTGACATTTTCCTTCTTTTTAATTTCAGCGTCTCGTTGAGGCGATGGCGCCTCGGTCGGCGCGGTCTTTCCGCCAAGAGTTCAATATGCAAGACTTGACCACAGAACATACCTACACGTCGCACTATACTACAGAAAAGTAAGTTTTTAATTTTAAGTATTAGTGATGCAGTTAAACACATGCAGAAGAAAAAAAAAAGTGATTGTTTTTTTGCAAGTTGAAATAGTCCTTAATTGGTAAACCTATCATTCATGTTAATAAAAATGTCTGACTATTGAACTAGTTATTATACTAAATCATACTGTTTAATTCAAACTTACTTCCTGTTAGGACCGTATTTCATCTATTTCAACAGTTTATTTAAATTGTATGTAGAGAAGTCATAAAAATTTCGACATTAATTTAACAGTTGTAATTAAAACTAACAAAGCTTTCCTCCTAAAACCAGATACGTCAGAACGTCACAATCAACAGAGCTAGACGGTCAACCAATTGTCAAATCAATGACCAATGGCAAACTAAACTCACCTAATTATACAACGAAAACAATAATAACAGAAGATGACAGACCTGACGTAAGAAAACTTAAAAGAGTCCACAGAATGTATGAAGGACCAAATATTATTGAATCTAAAGGTATATTGCATCCCGAGACTAAAGAAATACTCACAGTTGGTCAAGCAATCAGCATGAGAATACTTGATGTTAGAACGGGGAGATTATTATCTGCACCCAACACAAGACAGACGATGAGCATCGAACAAGCAGCGCAAGAAGGTCTCATAGACCCTAAACTTGCTGCAAGATTAACAGGACCATGCGGCATGACCGAAGACGGAAACGAAGTCACATTATTAGAAGCCATACAAAGGGAATTATACGATGCCGAACAAGGACTTTCCGACCCAGCAGAGAAGAGAATCAAGGTAACTGTGGAAGGCGAAAACTCCACACAAGGAATGAGTATCTCGGATGCACTGAACCGCGGACAAGTTGATTTACAAAGAGGTCTATACAGACTACCTAATGGAACCTACATAAGTATAGCTGAAGCCTACCAAAGAGGCTACCTCATTTACAACGAGATTATCAAAATAAAATCAAGTGCGTTATGTCTGTCGGACGCGATTAGTCAAGATTTAGTTGATAACAGCGGTTGGATTTTGGATAGGAATTCGGGCGACAGATACCAAATTGATGTTGCAATTAAAAACGAACTCATCAATCCTAACATAAGGGAAGTAGTTGATCCTAAAAACGACACAAAAATAACGCTTGCTGAAGCGATAGAGAAAAATATTATTAACACTAAACATTCGAAATACGTACATACTATAACGAAAGAGAAACTAACTTTCAAAGACGCAGCAGTTAAACGGTATATTTGCAAACCTATGACTCTCAAAGACGTTTGTGACAACAATCTTATGACTAACGATGGTAAAATTTTATCCCCTGCAAACCGAGCTCCTTTGAACATCTTAGAAGCTATTTCCGCGGGTGTTTTAGATAGCGATAACGTCAAATGCATCACAAACACAACGACTGGTGCTCTTCTAACACTGTCGGAGGCTTTAGGCGCAAAAATAATTTTACACGAAAATAAATTCCGCGATAATTTAACGGGAGAATTATGTACCATTCCTGAAGCAGTAGACCGTGGATTAATAACTTCAGTTTCTCAAAGATCTATTTTCGATATAGACGGTTTCAAAGATCCAAAAACAGGAGAATTCGTCTCCTTTAACGCTGCTCTCAGTAAGGGCAACCTTAAATACGTAAATGGTGAGACTTTCCTTAAGTCAGAAAGTGGAGACTGGGTGTTCTTAGAAGACTGCACTAAAGTGTCTTTAGTTAGGGCTGAGGTTTTAGAAATGTTTAATCGTAAGATAGGAGTGTATGATAATGGTAAGGAATTGTCAGTTTTAGACGCAGTATTTAAGAATATTCTTGATCCCAAGACAGGACACTTGTTAGATTCAACAACCAAAAGGCCTATTCCATTTAACAAGGCTGTTGAAATAAATATGATTACTCCCGAAGGTGCGGCTTTACTAAATTCGCTTTTAAATATAACGCTTACATTACAGACTGTTACGAAAACAGTGAAACGGTACGTCACAGTAACAAATACTAGTGCATCGCAAAGATCTGAAACAATAATTACGTTCGCAGAGGCAATAAGACGAGGTCTTATCGATGAAAACACACAAACATTTACTGACCCTACCACTGGAACAGTGTTCCCAATACAACAGGCCTTAGACGAAGGGTTATTAGGTGTAGAAAAAAATGAACCACGCGTCGTCCACATATCTGACCGCGTCACCAGGAAAGACTTAGTACCAGGACAAGTTGTTGAACTTAAAATTACGAAAAAATCTTATATCAAAGATGTACCCAGTCCTGAAGGTAAAGTCCAAAGGGATAGTAGTAGACCTGAAACTCTCAAAAGTCCTGACTTTACAATGCATGAAACAATACAACCCCGCGAGGGGTTAGTCCAAGAAATTAGAACCGTAACTTCAAAATCTGTCGTTACGGAACCCTCAGTTACTTCTATGACCATCAAAAAGAATACAATAGAGTTGCCACGTGGTGGCTGGACGTTAAAAGAAGCAATACAACAGAATCTCTTCGACCCAGCCACTGGCATGTTTATAATCCCTGGTACAGACAGAGTTTTAGATCTTGAAGAGGCTATAAAACTTAACATCATAAATGGAGACTCGGCAAACGTCGTAGATCCTAAATCTAAAAAAGAAATTCCTTTAGATCGAGCCTTAGAATCGCGGATTATCGATAGTACGGGTCATTATAAGCGTACCAAGGAAATAATCACAATGAAAGAGGCAATCGAACGTAGGTACATTGTTTTTATCACATTAACATCAACAACACATTCACAGAAAGTTATTACCATCACGTCTATAGCTGGAATGCCCGACAAGATGGAAATATCTGAAATGCACGATACTCCTTCCCGCGAAATTATTTCGGAAGATCAATCAGCTTTAGAACCAGTACAGGTAACACCCGGAATCATCTTTGATCCCGCTACAGCATTAGTTATTTCCACCTCATCTGGTGTTTCTGAGAACGTTTTAGAAGCAGTAGAACGCGGAATGTTACCTGCGAATACAGTCAAAGTTATTGATCCTAAAACAGGTAGACCTTTAACACTTCAACTAGCTGTACAACAAGGTGTAGTAAACACGAAAACGGGTGAATACACGGATAAGACGGGAAAAAAAATAAGTCTGGTAGATGCGGCTAAAATAGGTCTAGTTGCGGTAGTAGGCGCGCCTTTAGTGGCTGCGTCTAAAATTATACAAGTTGTTAAAAGCACTATGGTTGTGGACCCACAAACCGGTGAAAATATACCCATGGAGGTAGCTTATGAAAGGGGACTAGTAGATCCAATAACTTACAAAAAATACGAGGAGTCACTTAGGGATAGGACTCCAGAAATGGAGGTTACTCAGGAAATTAAAACATCAAGTACAAGTAGTGTGACCTATTCACAAGTTACCACAACAAAAACATTACCAACGGAAACTACTGTAACCGTTGTAGTTGACCCAAAAACTGGGGAGAAGTTGCCTATAGAAGTTGCATATGAAAGAGGACTCATTGATCCGATATCGTATAAGAAATATGAACTGTCAATCAAGGAGAAATCTCCTGAATATGCTCAGAGAGTCATAAGTTCACCAAGCTCTAGCGGCGTTACATTTACTCAAGTGTCCAGCGTAACTACACCTGACAAAATGATTACTATGGTAGTAGATCCCAAAACGGGCGAACAGCTGCCCATTGAAGTCGCGTATAAAAGAGGCATAGTAGATCCTATAACTTACAAAATATATCAAGATACTTTAACTATTAAACAACAAGAGACCTTGATGCAACCTGGAACCGGTAAAACAGTCCCAGGGACAAGCACAGTCACAATTTCACAGGTTACTAAGCCCGTATCAGTTGGCGCAGCAGTTTCTGAGGGCTTCATAACCGTAGAAGCCATACAAAATAGTCTTTCAGCTGAGAATAGAAGAGTTATTGAAACTACTATAACCACTGATAAAACAAAAACAAAACCGACTGATGTTATACAAATTACTAAGACGTCACCTAGTAACAAACCTAAATATAAAATCAATATAGGTAGGGAGCAAACCCCCGAAGGACAGATTCTAGAACCAAAACCTGTAGTATTACAAAAACTTAGGAAACATGTCGTCACTCCTCTCGAGGCTGTTGAACAGGGATTGATAGACAAAGAAACAGCTACAATTTTAGAAGCCGTAAAAGTTTACAAAGATGAGAATGGTTCACCAATTAATCTTGAAATAGGAATTGAAAGGGGTTTAGTGGATGAAAATAAAGGTCACGTTGTTGACCCTGTGCGTGGAGACGTTCTTACCATCAAAGAAGCTATAAAGAGGGGAATACTGGATGTTGAAGGACAGGATGAAGTATTGATCCCATTAGCTAAGAGTTTATCCATTCCAGAAGTTTTGGAGCAAGGACTCTTGGACCCAGTCACTGGAAAAATAGTTCATCCTGAGACTGGAAGCCTTTTGACATTAAGAGAAGCAATAATTTGCGACATTGTTGATCCTTTATCTAGCATTTCAATCGCGCCTGGAAAGAAAATCACATTGGCTGAAGCTATTGAAAGAAATATTATTGATAATGACAAAAATGTAGTCAAATCTACTGACGGTCCTCTTGATTTCGTGTCAGCGGTAAACGCTCAGGTGTTCCCTGATTCTGAAATCAAGCCCGTTATAGATATTCCACCAGCAGCAATGACATTAAACATTGCTATTCAAAAGAATCTTATAAACCCACATACTGGAGAAATGAAACATCCCCTAACAGGTGAAATGACACCTGTAGGCCATGCTATTAAAAATGATCTAATTATGGGTATTCCTTATCCCCAAACAACAGAAACTATTACACTCGAAGACGCTCTAGATAAAGGTGCTGTAAATTTGAAACATGCAACGTTTACCGATCCCAAGACTAAAGAAGTCCTTCCTTTAGATAAGGCTTTGGAACAAGGTCTGCTGGCTATCAAACCAATGACAGATATGCAAGCAACCGGTGTTGTAACTACAATTACTGAAACGTTTACGTCTCAGCACACTGTTACAACAAAAATGATCGAACTTCTTGCTGACTACGTACTCGTGAGCTCAAATGAGGTACAGAATACAAAGACAGGTGAAATAATATCTATTGACGAAGCTCGCCGCCAAGGTATTGTTAGAGATGAACAGACAAGCAAAGAGCAGTTTATCACAAACGATACAAACATTAGTTTTGAAGATGCTCTGAACCTCGGATATATAAACATTGAAACAGGCACATTTACGCATCCTAAAACTGGTGAAACTGTTACTATTTCTGAAGCAGTTACCAGTGGGCTATTGAATACAGAAGTTCCATCAGATTCAGTGAAGTCCAGCCCCCAAAAGCGAGTTTTAGAAATGTTAGACTTAAATGAAGCATTTGAACTTCTGTTTGACGAAAAGACCCAGAAGTTCAGAGATCCTAAATCACCTAAAAAAGTTTTAACATTTAAAGAAGCTCTGGATAAGAAAATTGTTAATCCTGACTCTATTATTTACAATATTGAAGCTGGGAAACCAGTTACTCTTAGAGAAGCGCTCAATACAGGGCTGATTGATAAGAAGACTGGAAAATTGAAAGAACCAAAGACTGGCAAGTCTGTTGATATTAAAAACGCTGCCAAGATGGGCTTGATTGCTGTGGTTGCTGCTCCAGTGTTAGCCGGAATGGCTGTTGTGCAAGGAGCTAAGGCAGTAACAAGTAAAATTATGCAGCCTAAACAAGAAAAAGCCGTAGAATCACCTAGTCGTATTACCACCTCGGAGAAAACAACGATGTATGAACCAGTGGAGCAGGAAAAAGATAAGAAACCGCTAGGTAAAGATAAAAACCTAGTGCCCAAAGACAGTGGTGTCTATCAACCTGGCAAACAAGAGGACAAACCACAAAAATCGTCTCCACAAACACCATGGGACAAAGAACAATCACCAACACCTATAGACAAAACAGTCACGATTGAAAAGAAAACAATCCATGGTAAAGAACCGATAAGCAAAGTTCCCGAGAAATACGAAATTCAAAAAGATGTAGTGTTGAGACAGGGCACAACTGAAGCCACTGCAACTGAAAATATTACTATTGAAAAGAAAACCATTGTTGTTGGAAAAGATACAACAACTGAAGATTTACCTTCTAAGACTCAAAAGGAAGTCCAAAAGCCCAAACCGATTGAAGATCTGAAACCTGAACCAAAGGCCAGTAAGACAGTAGTCAGTGAAAAGAGAACTGTTGTGACACAGTTACCTACCAAACCGACTGAATCGGGTCATAAAAATCTGGATAATCTAGCTAAACCTACAATGGAAAAACCTAGTCCAATTAAGGACATGGAACACGTTGTTTTTGAAGAGAAACCATTTTTACACGAGTTCATCGAAACTACTGCTGGTGGTGAACAAACTATAACTGTGACTAAGACGAGTGTCACTAAAACCGTCATTGATACTGCGGAGGAATCTTCACCAAACGAACTGCAAGACCGTTTACCTACAGATCAAACTAAACCAGAGTTAAAAGAAAAGGAGAAGAGGCCAACTGGTGAAAGCAAAACAGTTGTTCAAGAAAAGACAACTGTAGTTACTTCTTCAGGTCCCGAGGTCCATACTATTAAACCTGGTGATAAAGCGCCAGCACCAGGGTCACAAGAACTAGAAGAGCAAAGTCGTGAAGCTGTATACGATCATTTCACGAAATTCTACGATGGGCCAACCATTGAAGAAATTCATGAAATTACTCCAGATGGACAAGAAGTAACTACAACTGTTAAAACCACTGTTTCCAAATCAGAACCTACTTCTACATCCGAGTACTTTACTGAACATAGCAGCACAGTTATTACTTCATCGTCATCTACATTAACTACAGTCGAAATAACTCAAAACCAATCAACATCATACCAAGTAGTTACAGAAGAAACCAGTGGTCCTCGAGATTTCACTGAGACTGTTACACAAGAATATCAAGTCACTGAAGCTCCAGATGAAACTGACGATGTTCAGACACCAAGAGAATATCAAGTGTCTCCAGATAGAGAGAAGGGCGTTGAACCTGACAAAAATAAAGAAGTTCCCAAAGGTTTGTTGCCAACTGATAAAGCAGTTAAGGAACCAAAAGTAAAACCTGAAAAGATAAAGGATCAACAAGTTCCAAAAGATACAACACTAGAATTTGGTGAAAGGAAAGAACTTGAACCTGAAAAGCACTTAGAAGTAGCTCCTGGTGTTATATACGATCCCAACACTTCAGTTGTTATTTCTACAAAGGAAGGCGTTGCTGATAATCTTTTGGAAGCTGTCAATAGAGGTATTGTACCTGCTGACACCGTTAAAGTAATTGAACCCAAGACAGGTAAACAAATAACTTTAGTTGAAGCTATCAACAAAGGAGTAATTGATAAAAAAACTGGAGAGGTCAAAGATAAATCAGGAAAGAAGATCAGTATCGCGGATGCTGCAAAGATAGGTTTGATAGCTGTTGTCGGTGCGCCAATATTAGCAGCAGCTAAAGTAGTTCAAGTTGTAAAGAGCGCTGTCCTTGTCGATCCTAAGACCGGCGAGAAGCTTCCATTAGATCAGGCACGCGAGAGAGGTCTTGTCGACGCTGATACTTATAAGAAGTATGAGGAAATGATCAAGACACAGACTCCTGAAGAAATAATAACTGAAGTAGTTGACGTAACTACAGGAGTGACCTACTCAGAGCAAGTAGTTGAACACTACACTACTACTCACACTTCAACACGTCCAGGTGAAGTGGTAATTACACAAACAACAGAGCTCACAAAACCTGTTGTTTCTGAACTTACTACAACCACCTTTGAACAGAAAATGTTAGAATCAGGCAAAACAACCCCAACAATTACTGTTCATGACGGCAAATCTGGTTCAGCTTTGCTTATCGATGCGGAAAGACAGCCTTTGAGAGTAATTGACGAGATCACGGAACAAAATGTAACTAAAGAAAAAACCGAACCTGTGAAACCACTTTTTGAAAACATTCAATTGATTGATGCAATAGCTCAAGGTAAAATCGAACCTAAAGTCTGTAGGATAATCATTAATGGCGTCGAGTCCCCACTGACAGTGCAAGACTCATTAGAACAGGAACAAATAAGTAGATTCGCTCCAGTTGATGTAATATCTAAGAACTGCGTTGTAGTTAAAGAGGTCAAACCCAGTTATTCAGTTGCTATTTCTCAAAGGATCACTCCAGAAGAGTTATCTGAAATGGGTGTATATGATATCGAAAAACAAATATTCTTAAATCCAGAAACTGGTGCTAAAATTTCATTCGAGGAACTCGTTTACGGTTTACAGATTTTCGACCCAGAATCCATATTAGTGAAAGACTTAGGTTCCAAATCAGATGATTACATTTCCTTTGATGAAGCTATTGCGCGGCCGATAATTGATAAAACAACAGGTCATATGGTCAATCCAAAGACCGGTAAACGTGTACCTTTCTTAAAATGTGTACAGTTAGGGTGGGTAGTTGAAAAACCCGAGGATGTTTCTATTCCAGAACAAGTTACAATCGAATCAGCGTTAGAACAAGGCCTGTATAACCCGAAAACAGGAGAAATTAAAGATTTAAATACCGGAGCGTTAGTACCGATAGGACAAGCCATCGAAAAGGGAATAGTTGATCAGGAATCATTACTTATTAAGGTTCCCCGCACCAACGAAATCATTACACTATCAGATGCTATTGAACGTAATATTATTGAAATTCACGAAGGTGTCATAACCATAGTAGAAACGCACGAAATTGTTGAAACGTCTGTAGCCATTCAACGTGGATTCATCACTTTTATTCGTAGACCTATTTCCATTGCGGCGGTCATTGAAAATGATATGTATGAACCTAAAACAGGAAAAATAAAAGACAAAGTAACAGAACAGCTAGTTTCTGTAGGGGATGCAGTTGATAGGAATATTGTACATCCAACCATCTCTGAAATTAAGGACACTGCGACAGAGAAATTCATTCCTCTTTCCGAAGCTCTCGATACAAAATTGATTGATCCAGAAACCGGTAAAATTAGAGACAAGAAGACTGGTAAAGACATTCCATTAGACGATGCATTAAAGAAGGGATTAGTCGCGACAAAAGACGTTACATTCTCTCTATTTGATATTATAGAATTAGGATATTATTCTCCTGAGTCCGGAAAAGTATTGAACCCCAAAACAGGACAATTAATTACGTTGAAACAAGCCATCAACGATAAACTAGTAGATCCTTCTGATATTAAAATTAAAGACGACAAATCTGAAGCAGTCGTACCTTTCGATAAAGCAGTCAAATCAGGTCTAATAGATGTAGAAAAGGGCATTATTACTTCCCCACTTTGTAATCTAAAAGACGCGTGTGATAAAGGATACTTGCTAACAGATAAAAAACCTTGGACTTTACAAGAAGGTTTGGTGCAAGGCTTCTACGACCCAGAAACAGGTCTTTTGACTATCAGTGACGTGACCATGACTCTTCAAGACGCGATCGAGATCGGCAATATTAACCCTGAAGCTCTGACTGTTAGGAACTCTGTTACTGGAGAAATAATTTCACTGGCCGATGCCATCAAAGCCGGTATTATTGATTCACAAGAAGGTAAAGTTAGAGATCCTATTTTCGGCGACAAGATCTCCCTTACAGACGCATCGGAGCGTGGTTTAATTGTACCAGCTAAACGCAAACTTAGCTTACCGGAAGCTGTGTTTAAAGGCTTTTATGATCCTAAAACTGGCAAATTCTCTAATCCTCTGAGCAAAGAAAAGATACCTACTGATAGGGCCATTAAGAAACGTTTTATCGATCCACAGTCTACGTTAGTGCACGTGGCTGGAAAAGTAATACCGTTCGAATTTGCAGTAGATAGGGGAATCATTGACAGTAGGACTGGCACGATTAGGTTAGGTGATGAAAACATTGATTTCCGTGAAGCTTTCGAGAGAGGAATCCTTGTTGAAGTTCGCAAACCGATGTCTCTCATTGAAGCCTTCGAAAAAGGTGTATATAATGAAATAACTGGACTTTTCATGGACCCCCAGACTGGTAAGAAATACACTTTGGTTGAAGCTATTAGAATGAGCTTAATCGATGCTCACTCAGTCCATATATTAGACAATAGGCTAGGCAAATGGGACATGATTACTTTACCAGAATCGTTAGAAACCGGGGTAATTGATGACCAGACCGGCAGAATAAGAAACATCAACAGCGACAACGAAGAGATTAGTCTCCGTAAAGCTTTCGAAATAGGTTTGCTAGTAGATAGTAAGGCACCGATCAGTCTTCAACGCGCATTACACCAGGGTCTGTATGATGATATTACCGGTAAAATTATCGATCCAGCCACAAACCGCAAGATAACCTTACATGAGGCCATCAGAAGGTCTATCATTAGTCCAAAATATCTTTGCTATTTCGACAAGAAATCCGAGAAACCATTATCGTTAGGTGATTGTAGTCGCAGCGAGATTATTGATAGGAGAAGCGGCAAATTCCATGAGCCAGGTTCTGATGTCCAGATATCTTTGTCTGAAGCAATGGCGTCAGGCCTTATCGTTGACATTGAAAGCGCAGGATTTACTCTATATGAGACATTAGCCATGAATATGTATAGTATGAACGAATTAGCATTTATACACCCTGTTTCCGATAGACCAATAACATTGAAAACTGCTATTGTTGAGGAGCTCATTAACCCAGAAACCTCATTGGTAAAACATATCCCAAGCAGTAAATACATCAAATTAAGCGAAGCAATAGAAAGCGGTGTTGTAGATGATGAAAACAGTGTTTACGTCTTACCAAACGGAAATCAAATAAATCTCCTAGATGCTAAACATCGCGGTCTTGTAGTAACTGCCAAGAAGAACTTGAGTCTCGAAGAGATTTTAAGAAACGGTCTGTTCAGAGCTGAAAACGGCAAGATTGTTGATCCTAGCAGCAACGAATTCATTGATATCAACAAAGCTATAGAAATTAACCTTCTCAACCCCGATCTTACTGTTGTCAAAGATAGCTTCACAAATAAATTCAAACCTCTACCTGAAGCTATTCAGCAAGGTGATGTAGACGTCACCAAGGGAAGGGTAATTGATACAAAAGCTAAGAAAACTTACAGTTTAGACATCGCATTTGACAAAGGTCTACTGGTAACTGTTATCCAACCTATCACTTCCCAAACTGTGACTAGGAGATACGTTTCAGACTCATCAGCCTCTAAAGAACCGACACTTAGGGAATTTACATTAGACGAAGCAATTAAATACGAATTTATCGATCCCGAAACGGCTGTTATAAAAGATCCTCATAAGAATAAATACATTCCATTAAAATTAGGTATCACTGAGGGCATTATCGATAAAAACGCGAAAGGTTCGTTCGACACACAGAATAGGGCAAAAACGCTTTGCTTCGTCTTTGAAAACGGTTTGATTGTTTACGTCCGCGAACCTCTAACGTTTGAGCAAGCGATTGAAGACGGTCACTTGAACGTAGCTACCGCTCGATTTACTGATCCACACTCCAATGAAGTACTTACGATTAGAGACGCAGCCGCTTTAGGCTACATAGACCCAGACACAGCGCTTATCAAAGATAATCTCAAGAAGAGGCTCGTCAAACTGCCTGAGGCATTCCGTAAAGGCCTTATGGATGCCGAAAAGGGCAACATCTTAGACACAGAAACCTCTAAACTTAACACCTTAACGGCTGCTATTGAAAGCGGGCTCCTCATGACTCCTAAAAAGAGCTTCAGCTTAATAGAAACCTTGAACTTCGGTATTTACAATCCGACAACCGGAGCTCTGAACGATCCATTCATTACCACAAGCGTGATGGATAGAAAGAGGTTGAATTTAGGGGAAGCGATCGCACAAGGCATTGTTGACCCATCAAGTACTGTCGTCAAAGATCCAGAGACAGGAAAGATATGGCCATTGGTTCAAGCGATAGAACAGAAGCTAGTTGACCCCGTCAAAGGCAAGCTCACCATAGATCCAGTGAAATCAATCAGTTTGGACTTAGTCAAAGCTCTGAAGAAGGGCTACTTGCTGCCAGCAGAAACAAGGGTAAGTTTATTTCGATTTAGCTTTTGTCTCTGTGCTTCTATCGAGCAAAGGTGTTGCTTTACGTCTTCCTATTTCCATTCTCGGAAGGTGATCTCTATCTAAAGCGTTTGGCTTAAACATTGGCATGGCACGACCCACCGGACTTTTATTGTCGACTTTCGGGGTTGTTGAGCAAATCTGTTGATGTCACAGTTTTGTACATTGTGGCCTACACTAATTGACATAACATACAACATATTAGATCTTTCAATAAATAGATAATTTCTTTCAAGGTAGTGTCAGCACTTATACATACTATATTATTCACTTACATTTTTAATTTCAGTAAAGTTAGCTTTCCACTTCTTTAGACGAGAAATTGAGCTTAAAAAGTAGTGTAAAACTTGAGTGCCTTGTGTTGTCCATAAATGCTTCTTTTAGGTTAGAGCGCTCATCAATCGCTAGTTTTTCGTCGAAGAACTAACGATTGTGAAGTATGCCTACCACATTGTACTAAGGCTCGATGTATGTTGTTTTTTATTTCCAGCCGTTGCCTGCGATGCTAAAGAACCCTTTTGAGCTAAATCGTGAATGCTTGCCTGTGAGGGATCATATTAACGACGATAAAAAGAACCATCACCGTTTCGCCAAATACCTAACCTCCCATTCACATTGTGCTAAGAATTTGTGGTCGCGATGATGGGCCCGAGGGGCCTTACCGACCTATCAGCTTTATTATGTTCGCTTCCATTAAAAACCAGTGTACTATGACTGCTGGTCCCGTTCCGTTTTAGATTTTCCTAGAGTTCGCAATTCGAACGACATACTCATTCCTTGGAACCCGTGCTCACATGTTTTGGAATGCATGAACAAAGCTATGCTCTTGTGACGTTGATATAAGGCGGATAATCGCAAACATTCACAATATCAAAATGGTAAAACATTTTCAACACACAAACACGGAAGGTAGTATTTATTAATTATCGTCTTTATTTAAACGATTGACTGGTAATATTTTTAGCTCACGTTACCTGATTTATGTAACGTAGTAGACTAATGTCGTTTTAGTCGTCATATGTTTTATATTACTAAGTGATACATTCTTGTTATGTGAATGTAGTGTTTACGAAGTTCATATAAATTGTATGACAACTGCCAGTCATTTGTCTAGCATGTTATATACTTTCTTTAACGTTAGCTAAATCTGTTAACAGTTAATGTGACTTCATTTTAATTATATTTGAAGCAATTGATGTTTAACCCTTTAACAGTCTGTGCTTTCGAAGTACACTTTTATAAATGGGGTTTTCCGTAAATAGTTTGAAGAACATTTATAAAGTTGTACTCACTGTGAATTCACTGACAATTAAAAGGTTAGAAGAAATGAAATCACATTTTTATTTTATTTAAGTAAATGTAAAATACTTTCGCTGTTTATACGTTGTAAATTCTTGACTATGATTTTATACTTCGTTTACATTTCAAAAACACTTTTTTAATTTGTTTTCTTACTTGTACTGTTCAAAAATACTCTTTCAAACTTTCAGATTTCCAAGAAGGTATTCTTTAACTTATTTTTATTCCTATTTTAACAAATAACTCTAATACAAACATTAATTATAAGATAATATCGGAAGACGTTATTACCACATAATGCGCAAATGTTTTACGCAAATGTCAGAAATATTTGAAGTGGCAATGATTTAGTTCTTAAACTTGCCGCGACAATGGCAGTAGTGTGCTTTGAGGTTATGTGCGAACACACTTTTTCATTATGCATGGAATGCTGTTAACTAAATCACTTACCGCAATATTTCTGACATTTGCAACTATATTTTCACCGCTTGCATGCTAAGCTTCGCATGATTCTTTCTGTTAATCGTTCGCAACCTTCGGTCCTGTTGTGAATTTATTGTCATTCTCATGCTGTGTGTTACTTGGCTGTCTTTAGTCGCCTCTCGTTTGAAGATGTTTCTCGACTTTGCTTCCTGTCTGCGTAGATTTTGTTCAATATAAGCTTTTCTTTCAGGTTTACGACTGGTCTGCATGAGCTAAGTTATCTCATGGGGCATGTGTTCAACGCTTTGCAATTAAAAGAGGGCATTATGAAAACCTTTTCTTATTTGAAGATCAATGCTTTAAAAATGCGACTTCTTCGAATGAAATATTGAATTAATCGTATTTTTACTGCTGTAATTTTAGCTATGTATATATTTTTTAACAAAATTGCAAAGCGTCTGTATAAAACCCATTTCTTCGTCTGAAAAATGTCATGTACAGTTTCTGAGTCGCATCTCAATGTTACAGTCACTTGTTTTCAAGTGTAGCACAGAGTAGATAGAAAAGCATTGTACAATTGCCGTAGTATAGATGCACTATTGAGCTCTCAGAGCAATGTTAATATGTATGTATTTTGTGTAATATATATACTAATGTGTATATTTTGTATGTAGCAAGCAGTAGAAGAGAAATACAGGCTTTGCGATGAGACGTTGTCTAAGTTACTGGAATGGATTGCGGTGGTGGAAGAGAGACTCGCGAACCAAGAAGCTGTTAAGGAAGATATGGATGAGCTGCGTAACCAGATTAATATTCTGAAGGTACGTAGTTACATACATTCATCTACTGTAGCAGGTATTTCTAATTGATTGGTAGTAAAATACGTGCATTTCTGGTCTGGTCTCTGGGTGTTTAAACACAAGCCTTAAAAAATATACGCCGTATAAATCTTCCTCTTAGTATTTCGATAACATACTATTATTATAATACTGGCACTTCACTTGGCGTATTTGTGCAAATATTGGTCTTATTTGAATAATACAAAATGGATTTTATTTCTATATATGTAAGGTATATTTTGTATAACTAAGTAACGCAATTATTTGTACAAATACGCTAAGTGCCAGCATAATGTTGCGGCCCAATACTTGGCCACTTTGACTGCGTTGTCAATGGCAGCCTTTTAATCTTTCTGCGTGCTGCTGAAGCTGTGTTACCAATTATTTTCGTCTTATCCATTTTATTTTTGTATTGTTAACAGCTGATCAAAGATGACCTGGAGAGTCACCAGCGCCAAGTGTCCGCGTGCGCCGACCAGGCTAAACAGCTCCTCGTGTCTGGCGGAGATGTGCTGGCTCCTCATGAGGTAAATCTTTGTTCATATTCATTATCATCATCATCCAAAGACGTCCACTGTTGAGCAAGGGCCTCCCCCATAGAACACCACAACTCACGGCAACCTGCCGCTTGCATCCACCGGTTACCCGCGACCTTGACAATGTCGTCGGTCCATCTGGCGGGAGGCCTACCTACGCTGCGTCTTCCGGTTCGTGGTCACCACGCGAGAACCTTTCTTCCCCATCGGTTATCGATTCTTCGAGCGATGTGGCCTGCCCATTGCCATTTTAACTTGCATATTCTGAGAGCTATGTCGTTGAACTTATTTTTTCGCCGAATTTCCTTGTTCCGGACTTTAGCTCGCAAAGAAACTCCAATCATCATAGTATGGAGAGAATATCAAATCTAACTTGCGGCCTTTTTGTCGGGGTTGACCGAATTTCGGACTCGTCTCAAGGAGCTCGTCTCAAGGGGAAGTACTACCAGCATACCTATTTTTGTGTGTAGGTACAGCTGAAAAAAAGAACGGCGACAGATACGAACTAAGTTAGAGATGTCAAATTTGTTTTTTCTTGAACTTCGCCGTGTTTTTAATCAATACGTTCTGACATGACAACTATAATTGTATGAACATTTTAGATCAACTTAAATTGACAGCTCTTATTAATATCTGTCTCTTTCTAGTTTTATTGGAGAGAAAGAGATACAAATAACTTAAAATAATTTTATAAGCAAGTGCATAGCGGAATTGGCACCATTGGCTTATATAGTATATTATATAACCTACAATTTGGCGGTTAACAACCCATGTTTAATAATATAAATAAAAACCTTACTACTGTATTATCCCAAACACCTGTCAACCACACTCTTCCGCTCCATTGCACTAATGTCCTCATCTCTACAAGTCCGTCTATTGTCTATCAAACTAAGACACCTGTTGTTCCTCTATTGTCTATGTCTCTAATTCACGTGTATCACACCAGGTGGCAGCACTGGAGCGTGGAGTACGACAGCTCAAACAACGCTGTGACAAGTGTTCCGAAAAGTGTGACAAGATGCTGCGACGATTGGCAGCAGCTAGAGATGAACTTGGAAAGTTCGGGTTAGTGTTTAATGTTCATTTCAATATTTGAAGTCATCATCTGCCCAGTCTTTCCAAAATGGGGGCTTCCAGTCTAACCGGATGCAGCTGACTGAAACTTCACAACTGAGTCATCTGCCTAGCCTTTTCCCAACTATTTTGGGGTCGGCTTCCTGTCTAACCGGATGCAGCTGAATACAAGTGTTTTACATGGAGCGACTGCCTATCAGACCTCCACAACCCAGTTACTGGGTAACACGATACCCCCTGGTAAGACTGGTTTTCGGACTTTCAGGTTTCTGATTACCCATAACGATTGTCAAACATCTACGAGTGACAGCCGGGACCAACGGTATTACGTGCTTTCTGAAGCGCATGACTTCAAATTACAAAAAGTTCAAGCAAAGCTTCATCAGCAGTTAAAAACTAATTACATCTATCCGCAACCCACCCAACGCATTCATTTCTCCAGAAGTGTTCGATTTGCGAGTAAAAAACACACTCGTATTTCTACTTACTATTTTTTTAAGCTGATATATATTTTTAAATCTATTAATGATGTAAATAAATGAGTTTAATCAAGCGCCTCTGTTATTTAACGTACTGTATAATATCTACCTAAATATTCTTAATATACCCTTCTCACCTCACAGCAATGAACTGAACGCCTTCAACACCTGGATGGAAGGCGCGTACCGCACGTTAGAGGACAAGGAGGCAGCGCTATCCAAACTGAACAGCCTCCCCGACCAGAGTGAGGACGTCAGGGAGTTTGTCTCTGACGTCATCGCGCACCAAGCCGACCTGAGGTTCATTACTATGTCCGCGCAGAAGTTTGTGGATGAGAGCAAGGTTGGTTTTTGAACTTGATTATTTTTAATTTGTCGTGGTGGCCAACTACTAGACTACGGTGTCCGCCGCTTACACATGCGATTAAATATCGACCAACCACCAATGTGACTTTTTCAATTAATGGCTTGATGATTTGATGCTTTGAAACAAACCTGTGTGTGTTTTCGATTAGTAAATCTATTCAAATTGTAGAATGTTCATGTATATTGGCAATTTTTTTTATTTATAGCGACCTAAGTACCAAAAACCGGGAAAAATTTCCTCACTCTGATTTTAAACAATATTAAGAATTTATTTCAAGGCAAAACTGGCCTAATCTACTTTAACGTGTGTCAGTTCATGTAATAACGATTCCAACGACATAACTTTTACGCAGCTCCCATGTATTACTTAAGAGATATCGTCGATTTTAAAAACCGGGGCGTAATCGGGGCGTGACCGCAGCGTAGTAATATGACAGATCCGCCATTTTGAAAAAAATGGCTGGACAGACGGAGGGCTAATTGAGAGAAATTGATTTATTATTTAATTAATCTTGAATATCACTGCCATCGGTAAAGGAAAACATCGTGAGCTTCCCGCTGAACTTAGGTATAATATTAATAAAACTCTGAAATCGCCAATCCGCTTTTACCAAGCATGATGATCATGATCAATGTTCTTGCTCGGATAGGCTGGTATTATTTTTTTTCCACTAAAACCTCACAACATTCCGTTATCTACCAGAAGTTAAGCGTGCTGAATTGGCAACTCTGCATAACTATCTTTGTCAAATCTTGCCAAAAGTATCTTTGAACTCTTCTCTTTTATTCCTTTTTTAAAACATCATCATTTTCTACACAGGAATTCCTCTCAATCCTCAATGAGTACCGCACATCCCTCCCGTCCCGCCTGTCCCACATCGTCCCGCGCAATGAAAGCGGAGTGCGGGAGGGGGCGGGCTCAGCGCGCAGACGTCACGCCGACCTGTGTGCGCGTGCGCAGCGCTTACAGGACCGGCTGCGCGGGGCTGCTGACGTCACGCGGCACTACCACGACGCTCTGCACAGGGCTGGCAGATGGATTAATGAGGTACGTACTGGGTTTTATGGTTATTTCATTCGTAAAGAACAGCCAAGAGAATGTATGATTATGATTTCCATACAATCTTTCAAAAACACTTTTCAAGGGCTTTGCAAAAACACGTATTTCCTCACAAGGAGGAGATTGATCCAAATAAGATGATGAAGAGTTTTGATGGTTTTGAGTTTTAGTTTTGGTTTTGAGGTTTGAATGTTATCGTGTTCTCGCTCACTCGTTGGTTTTCGAACATTGCTTTTGAGAAACAACAAAATTTACAATTATACTCGCAAGCATAATTGTAAATTTTGTTGTATATCTGATAGACGGATCGGGAACGGCCCTTCTAAGAAAACAAATGCCAGGCTTATCGTATGTTTGGTAGTTGACTGGTTTGGTAGTTGGTAGCTGACTGCGTTATGTTGCGCAGCACGTTATTAGATCCAATATAATACGTGAAGCATCGTAAGAAAACTAACAATTGTGTTCAAAATTAAAACACACACACATAGTTTCTGGAAGACAGCTCGAATCATTGATCAGTATGTCTATTCTGATACAATCTCCCTCGGTGAACACCTAGGTGAAGTGAGATATCATCTGTCCCGATGCTAGGGATTTACAAAGCACTACAATCGGATGACAGCTCACTTCACTTATGTGTTCACCGAGGGAGATTGTAACAGAATAGCACTGCAGATAATTGTCTTTTTCTTAAGTATGATATCAAATTTGATGACGTGAGATCTAACAACTGATTTTCAAGAAAATTTTGCTTATAAATACTATCACACACATCATCATCATATCAGCCTATTGCCGTCCACTACTGAACGTAGGCCTTTCCCAGAGATCGCCAACCAACCCATAGCCAGTAATTTTATTTTCGTTTTTTATTAATTTCGCATCGTCATCGGCAAACCAGCAGCCGTTCTACCGACTCAAGCCCGGCTTGCTTCTGCAATTTTTTTATTAGGGACCATCCATAAAGTACGTCACACGTTGAGAGGGGGTCAACGAACTGTGACATTGTATGACAAGGGGTGGGAGGGTTCCTAAGTTACGTGACGTCACATTTCGCAAAGATGCGTCCTCAAAGAATTGCTGTTAGAGGTACCAGAGAAATTCTTTGTTTGGATGATGACGATGATGGTATGTTGGATGAAGAAGATGTTGACACATCGAATGGTCCTGTCATCAACGATTTGTCTGTCAGTATTGTCTGCATTTCGGTACTGCTGTTTGAACTAAATAATTTCTAAATGTAAAATTGCAAAATATGTGACGTCACACTAGGGAGGGTGAATATGTTACTCACAAATGTGGCCAACTGTGACAAGGACGAGGGAGGGGTCAAAAAATCTGGAAATTAGTATGACATACTTTACGGAGAACCCCTTATAATAATGTATTATTCTTTCCTCCTAGATCGAGCCTCAAGTACGCTCAGTGCTATCAGAACCAGTGGGCGGAGAACCACGCGCCGTTGAGACACAGCTATCCAAGGCTAAGACGCTACACAACGAAATCATCTCCCAAGGACGACTGATTGATAATGCTAGAGATGTAAGATGACCATTTTTTAACGCTAAAACATTGCCTTGTATTAAATGTATGCGTTTGCATTTAATACAGGACCGAAGTGAGATCGACTCGTAAAATTTCCTAAGAATTCAATACAGTAATTAAATTCAAAATAGTACCTACATCCCCTTAAAATTTTTCGTCGTTTATTATTAAACAGTCTACTATTTCATACAAAAGTGCAATACCTACAAGATCAAAATGTATGGAATTGCTGTTTTCTTTTACTATAATCGACATGAAAATTCCGAGACGCGGTGCAGCTTAACCGCTATTAAAAATAAACATAACTAGTAGTAGTAGTAGTGCCATATACAGTATGTCCATTCTATTACAATCTCCCTCGGTGAATACCTAGGTGAAGTGAGCTGTCTTCCGTCCGTCTGCTTTGTCAATCCCTAGCCTCGGGACGGATGACAGCTCACTTCACTTAGGTGTTCACCGAGGGAGATTGTAACAGAATAGCATTGCTGGTTGGATTTTTTTAACCGCATCTGGAGGGAAAGTACTCTAAAAATAGATAGTGCAGTCCACGAAGACGCGCCCCACTCTTTTTCTTAATCGCTTGAACTGCAAGTGTGCATCCTTTCGCTAGTGTTGTAGTGCTGTCGATACGTATGAATTGTCTATGAGAGTGTGCACGCACACTACGATGACATATACGCCCGGAGAAAACTCCCCACACCCCGCGGCCTCCTCGACCAAAAAATAGTGGGGCGCGTCTTCGTGGATTGAACTATCTGTACTAGAGATAGCAAATTAAACATTCCTTTATTTTGGGAAAGAAGTATAACTGTATGCAAATATTTTTGTAAATACGGTTTCCAAACCCCTATCGAACCGGCTCAAATACACCTTGTAAAACCAATCAACATAACCATTTCCAACTTTCCAGGCATGCGAACAACTAGTCAAATCACTGGAAGGAAACTTGACGCCTTCAGAGATCCGTCAGCTAGAGGTCCCTGTGATAGACCTGACGTCTCGCTACAAGGACATCACGGACGCTGTGGGCTCGCGATGCTCTGAGTTGGAAGCGGCTCTGTTGCAGTGCCAAGGGCTGCAGGACGCGGCTGAGACGCAAGCGCACTGGGTGGGACAGGCTGAGAGCTTGTTCAAGTAAGTTGAATGGTTTGACGACACGGTTGGCGCAGTGGTTGAGCGATTAACTGATGCGCTGCGTGTCGCGGGTTCGATTCCCGTACGGAACAATTATTTTTATGGCCTACAGATAGTTGTTCCGAGTCTGGCTGTTTGTGTATGTGATTTTAAATGTTTGTAAGCGCACCCACGACACAGGAGAAATTCCTAGTGTTGTATTATGTATGTGTATATGTATATTATGTAGTGTGTTGTGTTGTGTATTCCCCTAATGTTAAAAAAAATGGTCTAGTTGAAATTTGACTTGGACTCTGACTTTGACTCTGATTCTGACTTTGACTCTGGCTTTGACTCTGACTTTGACTTTAATAATAAATTGAATTATTGAGAGATACTGACTTTGACTATGTTTGTGACTTTAATAATGAATTGAATTATTGAGACAGACTGACTGTATCTTTAACTCCCACTTTGACTTTAATAATTAATTGAATTATTAAGAGAGACTGACTTTGACTTTGATTCTGACTTTGACTCTGACTTTGAAATTGATTTGAATGATTAATTGAATTATTGTAGGTTAATCCGTTTTGCCAGAACTTAACTCGAGAGACCTATAACTATTCTCAACAAAATCCAAACACACATACAATAACTTATTCTAATTACACAGGAATCAACAAAAACCAGCATCACTGATCCGGGAGCGTCTAGACGAGCAAGTGCGGGAACAACGCATCGCTATTGGCGAGTTGGAGGCCAGACGGCCAACGTTGGCCAAACTGTTGGCCAGCGCCCGCCAGGCTGCGCTTACGCCGTCCAACGCTAGGATTGCGAAGAAGTTGGAGCAGAGAGCTGATGATATTTATGCCAGGTAAGAGACGCATATAAAATCTTTGGTTTTTAAAATACCAGTAAATCTTTAATGACGATGTGATGCCCCTTATCATCAGGTGGGCTGTATACCTCTTTGCCCCAAGTAACACTAAAAAAAACTTAATAAATAATATTTATATTTATTGCTAAGACTCCGCTGACGAGCAACTTTAGTTAACACAACTGTCAACTTTTTAATAGTTTTCGTTTACGGTTACCACTTGAAGCAACTACTATATCCAGGGGCGGATAAGAGCTTAAAAGGCCAGCCCAGGGCCCCGTCAATAAATAGGGCCCCAGCCCCTATTGAAGACAATGGACAATATTATGAATATGAAAAAGAAAACCATAACATCATTATCGAAAACCGTTTCTAGTTAATTAATTAAGTAGTATTAACCCAGGGCCGTATAAACTCACGGTCCGTGCCTGGCTATGTCTGTGCAGTTTCTTAAAATCAGCTATACCCTGTTCACAATAAGATTAGACATTTACAAAAACCTTTTTTACAGTCCGTTCAACCGATTTGGACTCATATTGCGTTGGTAGCATGACAAATGGCAACTGCAGTAAACAGTAATGTTATTGTAACCACTTTTTTTGCCTCTAATGTCATCCTTAAGCCTACGGAATAGAAGTCAAAATCGGTTGAAGGGACTGTAAAAAAGGTTTGTGTTTATGTCTAATTTTATTGTGAACAGGGTATAGGTATATGGAAATCGTAAAGAACAGAACTTGTGAGTTTCCTGTTGCTGTAACTTAGAGATCCAAGTTGCTTCGTCTGCGAAGCGTCTATAATATGTTGATGTAAATGAATGAATATCCACGAAAGCCATTTAGCTTATTATGTCTTAGTTTGCATTTACTCTTATTATTTTATTTACTTAAATTTTATGCTTAAAAATGCACTAACACGACCCTAATACCCTAGGCATTCCTGACTCCTGAAATACAGATATTGTAATATCTAGCTTTGGACTCAGGGCTTCACAAACAATGTAACAAATTAATGTTATACAATTAAAGAATTATTGTTATCATTCTCTATTATTCAACCAAAGGTGATGAAGAGATAACATGCCAGGTTCAAATGGACCCCATTCTTATCATTTCTTCTCCAACAGATACGAGAAACTAGTCGAACGCTCATCGAAACGTATCGAATTCCTCGAGGAGGTGTCATCCGAGCTGGCCTACTTCACCGGCCAGGCCGCCACACTGGACGCGGCGCAGGCGCAGCTGTTGGAGCAGGCCGACACCAGGGAACTGGCCAGGCTGCCGGCTGAGGAGCTGGGCGGAAGACTGGCGCAGCTGGCCAATTATAGGTGAGGGTTTTGAACCACTTCCATTATTCAGTATCCGGCCGTTACCTACACATATGACGTTAATTTTATATTCGCTGATTACTAGGTATAGGTGATTTATTCACGACCACACAATGATCGTCTACGACCACACAATTCTAAAAAATTGAGCACAAAGTTGATTATTAGAATTTGAATGGGTTTTATGAACCGAGCCGAAGGCTAGGTATCCACGAGTATTTACCTAACTATGTGTTGTAATCATTGATTTTATTTTACTAGACTTGAATTCGTATAAATTGTTATGGATTCAACTATAATACCAACAGTTAGTTTCGTAATAAATAAATGTTATTGCGAAAAAAAATAGTAATTCGCTCAAAGCGAGATATCCCAAATTGACAGTATTAAGGATCCAGAGTGAGAAACCTCACAAATTATTCTTAACAGAAATAATATTCCTGTAAATCTTTCTGTAAAGTTTTCTAAACCATATCTAAAATTAGGTCTTCCTTTCTCGTTTCGTTTCACAGAGACAAACAGATGCCGTTGTTGGAGGAATGTCTGCGCAATGGCAAGCAACTGATCTCGAAGAAAGATGTCACTGATACACACGTCATTCGGGACAGGATGAAGGTAATCAACTCTGACTACTATCTATACAAATATTATAAAGAGCATTGATTGTTTGTTTGTTTGAAAGACCTAATCTCCGGAACTACTGTTCCGATTACAAGTTTTTTTCCAATGATAAAATTAGACTATTGCCGAGGGTAATAGGGTGTGTTTTATGGTCTATGTACTTGACTGTCTTGTGGATGAAGTTGCTGGCAGAAGCTGAAATGAAGTGCAAACTTTAGAGTTACCAAGAATTTTAGAAATGCTAGGTTACATTAAGGAGGTTTTCGCCCAACAGTGAGACAGTAATAATAATAAATTGTTGGTTAAATGTGAAATTAGAAGTGAATGTAAATTATTGAAAAACTAAATCTACTTTAATGAAAAAAAAAACGCCATTTATTCTTTAAGTTTAGTGCAATTTTTTAAATCTGTGCTGTACTGTACCTCTCCTGGGTAAAAGCCTCTCCATTCCCTCCAATCCTCCCGATGTTGTGCCTCATCCTGCCAATTCGTAAGGAAACACCCCAAGGCGTCTCGCTATCTTCACCTCGGTCTCCCGCGATCCCCCCTGACTGTGTCAGGGCCCCAGTTTTGCAATATGCGGGCCCACAGCTTAACCAGCATCCGGCAGACATGGCCATCCAATATTAAATTGTGATAATTATTATTGTCTTTAGGCACTGGAGAACCAATGGCGCGACTTCAACGCGACCCTAGAAGAGAAACAGAAGCTTTCCAAGCAGAGAGCAGACCAACTGAATCAGTACGAGTCGCTCAAGTTACAAGTAAGTCACTGATGGAAGCTGTAAAAACAAACTTGAAAATGTCTACAGAAATAAATAATAATATTCTCCTCACCAATTTTCATCGTCATGGCGGCCAATCTTAAGGCGCTAACAAGTGACTTTTGCAGTTTTTAAACTGACAATCACGTCAAAATGTATAGAGTAAATTATTTAAAAAAAATATATTATGTTAAACTAGAACATTCTCTTAATCATTTAGTATGTGAATATTTTTGATTAAGTTCATATTTAATAGTTTAATTAAATCGTGAAGTTGTGTCTGACACGGACAAAACATTGATAATCACACAAAATCTACCAGGAATATTTAAACGAAACTGTTACTATCTTACAGATAATTTTATTATTTATCTTTTAATAAACGCCTTTTTTTAAAGTTAAAGAATACTATCTTTTATTTAATTTTTTCGACTAAACTTTGAGAGTTTTGGATGCAGCGCATACGATTCTCTGGTCGCTCAAGGTCGCCGGCGTATATCGTCGCCCTAATGGAAAATTCCTAGTGTGGGGCAACGTGTTAATATTTCTCCGGAATTCGTCGAGCTTCATTGCCTCGACGCTTTTCTAGTCGTCACTGTTGATTCTGGCTTTGAGGAGTTACAGTGGTTTGGGAGCAAGCTTGTTCCAAAAAAAACTAACCTTATCTTCTCTTATCAGGTACTGGACTGGCTCCAATCCATGGAGAACCGCGTGACGCGCCTACAGCCCGTTGCCGTAGACCTGGACGTCATCAAACATCAGCAGGACGAGCTGAGACCCTTAGCCAAGGAGTACAGGGACTTCTCCATCACTATTGATAAGGTAAATCATCTCATTTGCCTTGCTTTTTCCCAACTATATTGGGGTTGACTTCCAGTATAACTGAATGCAGCTGAATACCAGTGTCTTACATGAAACGACTGCTTGTCTGATCTCCAAAATTCAGTTACTGGGCAACACCATACCAATTCGTAAGTCTGGTTGTCAGACTCTCTGGATTTTGACTACCCATAACGACTGTCAAAGATCTACGAATGACAGCCGGGACCAACGACTTTACGTGCTTTCTGAGGCACTGGGGAGATTATTTTTCAGAAAGATGCTGTTTTATTTTTTAATAAGCGATGAAATAATGATTCCTGTAGTGCGTGCTATACAAGCTTTTATAACCCTTGGTAACACGGTTTAAAAAAAGGTACAGGCCAGCACTAAAATCAAGGTGAGCACTCGGGCCCCGTAATTCGTCTGTCATGTAATCGTGACCGTGGAGAGCTGGGGACATTTTGGTTGGTCACCTATAGATGACTGTGACGGTCAAAAGATTAAAGAGCAGTCGTCAATAAAATATTCGTAACTGAAGATGCAAATTATACATTTAATGTTCTCTATTTATTTGTTAGGTGAACGAAGCAGGCGCAGTGTACGAAGCGTTGACTCGCGGCGACCGCGCCGACAGCCCGCACAGAAAGAGGCAGATCTACAGCCCTACCAAACGACAGACGCCAAGTGAGTGTCATTATTATCATAACTCATCATCATCATCAACATGTCAACCTTTAGACGTCCACTGCTGGTCATAGGACTCCCCCAGCTGTTATCACTATGCTTGGCCGATGCATGTTGGCGACCACAGTAGGTGTTATGGTACTCAGAAGGACGCTGCTGCCCATTCTCTGGTCAATATCCGTCTGTCGCCTTCTACGACACCCACGGGTAGAAATGGGGTGGTGCTAATCGCGGCCAGCACCACACGGCGTCACTCACATAACTGTATTTTTATTATTATAATTCAATTATTATTGGCGTGCCACTTTAAATTTTGCACGACCTAGAATATAGTGAAACCAAGTCAACTTTGTGACTTATGAAAATAAAGCATCTTTCATTTATTTATTGGTTAAAATTCATTCATCCTTCCGACGCGCATAGAGTAACTATACATGCTATAAAATATACACAACGTGATAGTGATTTGAATTTCATTCATTTATCCTCTCCTGAAAAAAAATGAATGATGAATGAATGAATGAATGATGGATCTTCATTCATTAGTTCATTCTTTTTCAGCTCTTTTCATCCGTATATGTTAAAATAATTTAGCTTTTTTAAAGTAATTTATGACTGTACATAACGCGATTAGCTTGATACTTATTTCTAACCTTATCAACTTTTTGCAGGCCGCACGTTAGACGGCCGTTCACCGTCTCCCAGCAAGGGCCACGGTCTGGTCAGTCCTGGCTCCACACACTCCACATCCAGCGGATTCTCGTCACGACGATCCAGCCAGGATGGATTCCATCTTGAGGGTAAGGGAAATAAACTATTTATTCTTGCAACGTATTTTCTCAACTTTAGTAAGTTTTTAATTTTGATATTTTTAGTTTCATTGCATGGAATGTCTGTGTGGTCTTTCAATTGAATATGACTTGCGCCATCTTGACGTTTGATATTTATACACTCTTTAGTGTCATTTATCTTATAAATTTACGCTAAATTGTAAGACAATAAAGATTGCGTTATATGTTAAAATAAAATATCAATACTAATATTATAAATGCAAAAGTAATTATATCTGTTACGTTTTCACGACGAAACGGCTGAACCGGTTTTGATGAAATTTGGTATGAATATAGCTTGAACCCCGGGAAAAAACATAGGCTTTTTAATTCGCAACTTCGTCTGCATCCGCGATAACCGACATTCATGCGGACGAAGTCGCGGGTAAAAGCTAGTAAATAAATAAATTACAAATTTTCTTCTATAGTTGTGACAAAATCTGGTTGATCCATATTAAACCTTCGGGTTCTCCCACAGAACTGTCACCAGTACAGCAACAACTGTCTGAGATCAACAACCGCTACAGTCTCCTGGGCACGAAGCTGTCAGACCGCACCGCAGAACTGGACGCCGTCAGGGAAGAGCTGCGCAAACATCTCGACAGCTTGAGGGCTCTCAATACGTTCTTGGACAAGGTAAGATTAATAATTTTACATAGTGCTAACTAGACGATCAAGGATGTATATTTTTTGGATAATGCAATATAGCCTATACCTATAGGAGCTCGTGGCTAAGTTAAAGCCGTAACGATCGATCGATCACAGGTTAAGCTACGCTTGTCGCGATCGGTCTGTGGATTGGTGATCATTCCTTTCATACCGAGTTCCTTCCGTGCCTTGGAAAGCACGTAAATCCGTTGGTCCCGGCTGTCATTCGTGGATCTTTGGCAGTCGTTAAAGGTAGTCAGAAGCCAAAAAGTCTGTTAACCAGTCTTACTAAGGGGTGTCGTGTTACCCAGTAACTGGGTTGTGGAGGTCCGATAGGCAGTCGCTCCATGTAAAACATTGGTATTCAGCTGCGCCCGGTTAGACTGGAAGCCGACACCGACATAGTTGGGATAAGACTAGGCAGATGATGATGATATACAGTACGTTATTTAACAGAAGGTGGTCCCTTCATTAATCTAACATCAATAATAGATGTTAAAATTTTATAACAGCATAAAAAATAAGTATAATAAAAAACCAAAAATGTACATACCAAGTGTTTCTTTTACGTTTTAATTTATTTATCTATTCAATAAAGTACACCAACAGCATATACATTCAACATGCTGATACATACGTATCCGATTTTGTATGATATTTAAAAAATAAAAGCTTTTTTTTTATTTTGGATCAAAATATATTTTTTAAATATCTTTGGACGATGTAGTATTAACATACTGTTTATACATAGTATTAAACAAAGTCGTTTCATGCTGTCTGTTCCTTTGTACGCTGAGATCTAGCTAAGCAACGCCTTTTAATTTGCGATTTTATTAATAGATACATACACAGAATTGTCACCAATATCAAACTATAAGTTTAAACCTTTCTCTTGAATCACTATTCAAGAGAAAGGTTTAAACTTATAGTTTGATATTGGTGACAATTCTGTTCTGCACAAGCTAAACTTATTTTAAGCTATTTATATCTCTTTCTCTCCAATAAAACAAGAAAGAGATAGATATTAATAAGAGCTGTCAATATAAGTTGATCTAAAATGTTCATACAATTATAGTTGTCATGTCAGAATGTATTGATTAAAAACACGGCGAAGTTCAAGAAAAACTAATTTGACATCTCTAACTTAGTTTTTATCTGTCGCCGTCCTTTTCTTCAGCTGCCCGGTAGTAAGAGATGCTAATTGTCTAATTTTAGTTCAGGTTGTGAACAAGGAAATCGGCGCCTTTGTTTCGTGTTAATTTGTTGAGTTATGTTAGAAAAAATCAAGCCGACTGAAAGGTTTCATGGAAAATGCTGTCTTATTCTTTTGAATTAAGATAAAATTTTATAACAAAAAATTACAAGTCTTTTAAAATCAACCATATTTGGTCATCAGGTCCAAAGACAACTACCCAAGGAATCGGTACCCAACACAAAGGAAGAAGCCGATAAGACCATCAAACAAGCGCGTGCTGTCCTTGAAGAGATGTATGAGAAACAAAGCATCTTAGACTCTACTAAGACACAGGTAAGGTTCAAAACTGTCAAAATCACCGAACACATCATAAAAATCTCTTGTGAGTCAAAAATATAATATTTATTCGTTTCGCGTCAGGTTCGGGAACTCCTGAAGCGCAAGCAAAGCGTGTTGGGAGCCGACAGATTGCACGATGAGATGGAAGATGTAGCCTCAAGGTGGAAGGCGCTTCACGATGCCTTCAAGGACAAGTCAGTATTAGACATTTATATTCAAACAAAAGCGCTCCAGAAAATAATTAAGAATTTACTGAAGTACGGTTAGAAAACATAGTTACATTTTTAATTCTAACTTAAGATTCTTTTGTGTGTTTTTTGTGTCATTTAAGCGACATTCGATCGATTGCTAGATAAGGTCTATAACTTCCAGAGCCGAACAGTGTAATATTTTCGTTTTATTTTGACAAACTCGTCCCACCGTCATTAAGAGGAGTTTTCTTATAGCGTGACATGACACGAGATTTTTATAAATAGCTATGTAATATACAAGGTAGAGATGACGAAATGCCATAAAATTTAAATACGGTAATACTAGTTCATAAAAATATTTTGATTTAAGTTACTAGGTAGTTAATACTAGTTTGTAAGGTTCAAAATATTCGTATGAACTAGTATACCAGTGCTTTCATTTTTTGGCGTATTGTCAGATCCATCTTGTATAAAAATCTCGTGTCATGGTGTTTGTTATTGAACTCCACCGATACGGCTAGATTTTATGATTTTTTTTTAATATATTTGTTAAGTCTGAGAATAGGTCGTAGGCTATATGTTTATTTTTGATTTGATGGCAAAACAACGTTTGCCAGGTCAGCTAGTAATCATATCTTTATCTTTAAATAATGATTTTTAAATTTAGTACAAAAATTTTCCGAATCATTTTGAAATTAGGCCATTTGACGGGTGACTACACACCTATATCGTCGTTGAGCGTGCAATTCCGCATAACTAAAATTTTTAAGTACCGCGAAAGTACACTTTCGCTGATGTAACATAAGGTCGAAATTTGCGGTATTTAAAAATGTTAGTTTCGCGGAATTGCACGCTCAACGACGATATATCAGTGCTAATCCTGTATACAAAATTTCATGTAGTGTAATTACTTATTGTTCCATATAAGACTCAACTACTTTTGTATGACACCCGTTGTCGTATCCACAAAGTATTAAAAACCATTTTTTCCCACCCAGAATCCGCCTAATGGAGGAGATGAAAGACTTCCATGACACACACAGCAACTTGGCCCAGTGGCTGAGCGCTAAGGACCGCATGATGACCGCGCTCGGACCCATCTCGTCTGACTCCAGGATGGTGCAGACCCAAGTGCAGCAGGTATGTACTCCATTTTTCTTTTTGTTTTTTGGTACGTTTAAAAACATAAACTCACGTAATATTAGCCAGTATCACCACTACAGAGCAAAGTCCCCCTCTATTTCTCTCTATTTAGGACCAGTCTTAATTGAAGGAATTGTAGCGACATCTGTCGCACATGATCCGTACTACTGACGTATCGTAGATCGCGCAAGCAAAGTTCTCCGCGACATTAGCATAATACAGTGGATTTCAATTATTACGACCTTGGTTGTAGCGACCATTTCGCTATAGCGACGTTAAATCTAAATCCCTTGAATGTAAGGCATACTTTAGTACTAAATTCATGTGGCTATAGCGACTTTGTATGTAACGTCGAGTTTGGGTATAGCGACTGTTTTTAATTAATCATTTGTAACAAATTGCGGTGACCTTTACTTTTTGTTTATTTTATAGATCTAATAAGCTAGTTAGGTAGGTAAGCGTGTTTCGGAGTTATATTCATGGTTCAGTTACAAAGTGATATTTGGAATAGCAACTGTGTTCTTTACTTTTGCCTGTAGCATGCAAGGGAGCATGCAGCGTGCAAGCAAGCGTGTAGCATGCAAGCAAGTATGTAGCGTGCAAGCAAGAGTGCAGCATGTAAGCCAGCATGCATCATGCAAGCAATCATGCATCATGCAAACAAGCGACCTTCGACTATGTCCCTCATACCTCTAAAGAGTCTAGCCAATCTCACCATCTTCACCTGGGCCTGCCATGTAAAGGGTTAATCATCTACATGCGGTGGATGTGCAAATATTTTTATTATGACTAATTAAAAAAGGGGAATAGCCTTGCAAATAAGTGGAGCACTTCCCCACCAGTTGAACACACAATCAAAAATACCCCAACACCTTCTCACTCCTCCCCTTCCATCCCCTCAGGTGCAAGTACTCCGCGAGGAGTTCCGCAGCCAGCAGCCGCAGCTAGCTCACCTGGAGGAGGTGGGGGCGGCCGTGCTGGAGCGCCTGGAGCCCGCCTCGCCCGACGCCAGCAAGCTGAAGCAGAAGGTCGTAGACCTGCAGGATAGGTGGAACGAGCTGTTAGACAAGTGAGTGAATGCTTTTTTGGCCCATTGCAAGGGTCTCCCCTAAATCTTTCCAGGTATTTGTATGTATAAAAAACGAAATGTATGCTGACACAAGGTAGATTTGAAACTTCAACGGACAAGTGTCTGCTCTGCTCTGCAACTCTGCTGCCTCTCACCACGCGATATATCGTCTTATATTAGGTCTATATAGAAGTTTCACTTCAAAACAATTACCGTATGCATAGCGGTTCGACCGATTTTTTGGGAATGGTTCGACCAATTTCGCTATTGTTTCAGAACAAGTAACGTATAAATATGAAAAGTTCACCGGGAAATATCGTAAATTCGGGATAGTATTTTGTACGAAAATCTAAAAAAAAATAGAAAACGTGTAGTATATTTCACCCGTGCGAAACCGGGGCGGGTAGCTAGTATTTCAATATTTAGAAGTGAGAAAGCCTCTCCCCCTTCTTGACTTTAAAACTTTATGTCTTTCACCTAATTGTAGACATGTCATAGAAAAATAGTACGATTAGGGGTTTGGTCAAATCACGACAGATGTTACGATAACAACTCCTTTGGGTAATTTCCCTAAAGAAAGTTAGTCATCATCATCATCTCAGCCTAAAGACGTCCTGGACGTGCTGGACATAGGCCTCCCCAAGAGGCGGTTTTGCCATAATCGCCACGCTTGGCAGGCGGATTGGCGATCGCAGTATGGTTGTTACAAAGTCACAGAGAACGCTGCTGCCCATTCTCTGGTAAGTCCCTTAGTCGCCTCTTACGACACCCACGGGAAGATATGGGATGGTGCTATTCTTAACGTCCGACACCACACGGACGAAGAAGAAACGACGAAGAAAGTTAGTGATTTGATCAAATCTCTAAAGTGGTTTAGTGAAATAGTGAAAGAACGAACTACCCTGCAACAGACTTAAGCATGCTCAAAATACTAACCCTTCCTTTCTGCCCCACAGACTAGAGAGACGCGCCGACAGTCTAGGTGCGGCCGCGGACACGTCGCGCGAGTTCGATGCCGGACTGACGCGACTGCGCGACGCGCTGCAGACCATCAGCGACAAGCTCGACGAGATCGCCATGGAGAAGGAGCCTGACGAACAACTGAGGAAGATTGAGGTAGGAACGCAAAATTGAACTGTAATACTGTAACACTAAGGTTCATTTTCCCAAAAATAGAATGTATGGCTAAGTAAAAGCCGTAGTGATCGTCTAAGAATTAATTTCAATTAAACCATTTACAGGCACTTTTGAGTTGTCAAAGAATCAGTTAGTCAGAAAATTGAAGCTAATTGCTCATTCCAAAACATAGGTAGGTCTCTATGGAGAAGAACGAGCGAGAAACTCCACGGACACTCGAATCGGACGTCGATCGGTCATGTTGGTTAAGCTACGCTTGCCGCGGTCAGTTTGTGGATGGGTGACTATCCATTTCATACCCAGAGCCCTTCGTGCCTCGGGAAGCACGTAAAGCCGTTGGTCCCGGCTGTCATCCGTGGATATTTGAGAGTCGTTGTAGGAAGTCAGAAACCTGAAAATCTGACAACCAGTCTTAATAGGGTATCATGTTAGCTAGTTACTGGGTTGTAGATCTCAGATAGGCAGTCACTCCATGTAAAACACTGGTATTCAGCTGCATCCGGTTAGACTTTGTAAACAAGCGTATTATAAGTTAGAGGATTATATCCAAGATAAGAATGCTTGAGAACATGCTGGTCGGGCTCCATAGGACAATCTACAGTCTAGACAAAATCAAATTTTTTGCTAATTCAAACTACTAAATTTAATACTTTATTTATTGTACTTAATAGATTACTCTGGCTCACACACTATTCATTGTTTGTTGGAATAGAAGAAGTAATCTTCTATTGTATTTATTAATTGTAAATATGTGAACACTATGTGTATATACATAACTTAGCTGTCATTTCTTATCTTTTGTAAATGCAAATTTTGTGAACATTTATTTTTTTAAAAGAGTATGAATAGAGTTTCTTGCCCATTCTTCTCCATACGAAACTACCATTTGGAATGGGCAACTAGATTCGAATTTTATAATATGACGTTCAAAAGTACCATTTAATGGTCTTATTGAAATAAAAGCTTTGACTTTGACTTTGAACCCCAACATTTTGGAGGCTAGGCAGATGATGATGTTGCTTTGAAATCAATAAATAGATCGCCAGTAGAGTTGCCAAATGACTACCTACAAGTGACGTCATAAGTATAAATTGCCATACAAAATCTATGGGAATCGCGTTTTGACATTTATAAAAAGTATGTCAATTTATTGGTAATGTCATCACACACGTGCCACCTACATTTCACCAATCTATTTCTCCCACAGAACCTAGAACGTCAACTCGAAGGCCAGCGTCCACTTCTCGCCGACCTGGAAGGCGCGGGCGCAGCGTTATCACAAGTGTTATCAGACCCAGCCTCCAGGCAAGACATACAGAGCAAGCTGGCCGCTGTTGCTAGGCAGTACGACAATCTGCAGAGGAAACTGGACCATAGGAAGGCGGAGATTGAGGCTGCTTTGAAGTGAGTAGAATTCTGTTAAATATAAATCTTACTATACCCTGTTCACAATAAGATTAGACATAAACACAAACCTTTTTTACAGTCCCTTCAACCGATTTTGACTTCTATTCCGTAGACTTAAGGATGACATTAGAGGCAAGAAAGTGGTTACAATAACAACTGTTTACTGCAGTTGCCATTTGTCATGCTACAACCGCAATATGAGTCAAAATCGGTTGAACGGACTGTAAAAAAGGTTTTTGTAAATGTCTAATCTTATTGTGAACAGGGTATAGGGTAATATGATTATGTCGCTGATTTTTTGGCGCAGATTTTTTAATTTGATGAGAAATACCCATATTTACCTTGATCTCATTATCCTTTTGAAATTAATTTAAATTTGATAGCATAATCAATGATTAACTTATAAAACCTGTTGGCACTAGTCGCCGCGCCGCGCATTGTAATAAGCCGTCAAAAAACTGATTGTAGTTACATACTACTAGTAACTTATATCAGAGCACTTTTATACAATTTTATTGTAAAATAGAAATAATATTCTTTTATAGTTTGAAATAATTAACTATTCACACTCATTGTTCATTCATCTGATTGAACGAGAACTGAACGTATCACTATTACTTTAATTATGGCAACATTATTTTACAAAGTGACATTAGCTACTGTCTGTTGGCTTCGTCTAATTAAAAATACGACTGGTAGGGACGTAGGTATAGGGTAATATCCACCTAGCATGTGTTTAAGATTTGTTTTCATTGTTATCTTTGTAATGAATTTATTAAATTATTATTTACACACTTAATAAAAATAATAAAATAGAATAATATTCTGTAACAATTATACAAAGGGACATTAAAAAAACATGCATAGTTTTTAGACAAGGTAGGAGAAAGAGCTTGGGTCACGGAATTTTGTTTTAATTTAATGATCTGTTAGAAAATTCACCTTAAGTCGTAGGCAAAAGCTTGTATTTTTATATACCTATTTTCAAATCCTTGTTTTCTTCACAGGGACGGTCGCAACTTAGAAGAGAACGTAGCACGTACATTAGGCTGGCTACAATCCGAGCTGAACTCTCTCCCAGCTCGTCTGCAAGTTTCCGCTGAAGCTACCAAGCTGCAGCAACAGCTTGAGAGACATGAGCCGCTGTATAGAGAGCTTACACAAAGAGAACATGAGCTTATTATGCTGTTGGATAAAGGTAAGCTATTGTGAAAGCAAGCTAGATTCCCTTGTTCACAAACTAAACTGAAATTAGCCAATTGGCATCTCTTACTACCAGGCAGCTGATGAAAAAGACGGCGACAGATAAGAACTAAGTTAGAGATGTCAAATTATGGTTTTCTTGAACTTTGCCGTGTTTTTAATCAATACGTTCTGAAATAACAATTATAATTGTATGAACAGATTAGATCAACTTAAATTGACAGCTCTGATTAATATCTGTCTCTTTCTTGTTTTATTAGAGAGAAAGAGACTTATATAGCTTAAAATAAGTTTATCGCGTGCACGCGCGTCGCGTGAATTGACACCATTGATTGTCGCAAAATTACTATTATGATAATTGGCCTGGTGTCCTGAAGGTGGCATTCCAATCTGCTCTAAATTCTTTAATACAACAACAATGTTTTCTTCACCAGGCCGTGAGATGGAGAAGAAGCCTGCTCACCAAGGCTTGCGCAAAGACCTGGACAGGATTCAGACGCAGTGGGACAAACTGAAGCGGGAGACAGTTGATAGATACACCAGACTACAGACCGCTATGGTAAGTGAAGTTTATGTCACAGTAAAAACTACTTTTGACTACAAAAATCAGTCAAAACTACTTTTGAACGGTTTCCATTTATCCCTAATACTTATAAACCCATTAGGTTGGTAGGTGATTTTTGTGTCTCTTTTAAAACTATTGTTTTGCAGTGATTCTTATAACAAGGGCGTTCCGTATTTTTGTTTTTGTAACGCAAACGCATTTTATCTTAATAAGGGTTTTGACTGAAATCATTCAAAAGTAGTTTTGACTGGTTAAGAGTTTTGACTGTAGCATTTATATAGAACTCTTTTTTGGTGCTACTTTCTTTAGAAGAAAGAAGAAAAGAATATAAATGGAGCGTAGGTCAAACAAATGAGAACAACTTTACAAAAACTGTTATTGTACTGTTTTCATATTATAAATACCCCACAGCAGTAGCCCGTCGTTTGTCTCCAGAAATGTTTGTTTTTATATTCTGAGAGGCTTGCGTTTGACCGCAACTCACCTGATCTTAAATGATGAGGCGGCCTAAGGTAGAACACGCTTGCCTAGGATGAAGCGGTTCACTCGAGCCTTGAAGATACCCAGATTATTTCATGTATCAGGGAACAGAAAGGCGGGCAGTGAATTCCACAGTCTGGCAGTTCACACAGTAAATGTGGAAGCAAAGCGCTTAGTTCGAGACCGTTGAACTTCAACCGTATAGCGGTGACGCTTCGCCGTATCTCTGCTCGTCCGATGATGGAATGGAGATGGGAGAATTTAGTAGTGCAATTCCAAAGCACACTCTATTGTGTTTCTCCTATAAGAACGTTCGAATGGCCAATAGACATCTGACTGGGTTGCATTATTTCGGTCTCAATTTGCGTTACCCACAAATTCTCCAAGGCTTAAAAGATAGGACGTCAGATACAGGAATATCAATCTTTTGTACATTCTGACAAGGTCTATTCTTTTTTGTTCCACAGGAGCACTGCCGCAAATTCCACAAGGCACAGGAATCCTTCGTCCCCTGGCTTTCAGACCTAGAAGACAGACTCGCCAAGTTACCCGCCACCGCCTTCACTAAGAAGGAGGTGGAGAAGCAGCTGAAGGAACTGCAGCAGATCAGGAATGATATCTGGAAGAGGTGCGTTTATATTATTGAAAAATTTGTATGATATTTTTGTGTTTTGTGTCCATATTTTTATTCAGACACAGTTTTGTGTTCATATTTTTGTTCAGACACAGTTTTGTGTCCGTATTTTGTTCAGACACTGTTTTGTGTTGTGTCCAAATTTTGTGTGATTTTTGTACAAAAAGAAAATACTTTTGGTGTGTTTAAAAATGTCGATAAACTGTTTAAAAAAAAAGACATATTTGTCATAAACTTACAAAATTTGACATATTTTCTTAACAGTTGCTTTTTAATGAAGGGGGATTATGGCATTCCCCCCCCCCCCTCCCTTGGGAGAGGCCTTTGTCCAACAGTGGACGGATGATGATGAACATAATAGCATCCTATATTAAACTGTTCTCCATCCTTAGATCCGGCGAATACGAAAACAACAAGACGCTAGGCGAGACCTTCATCTCCTCTTGCGACATCGACCAGGAAGTCGTCAGGAAGTTACTTGACAACATAAAAGAACGATGGGACAGAATTAACAACGGTATGTTTTCATTTGTTACAGTTCTTTTTGCCATTTATGTTACAATGTGACTGTATTATATAAAATAACATAAATGTTCCATTGTGTGGGGTTCGTGGCTAATTAAAAGCCGTACGGATCGACCGACCATGGTTAAGCTACGCTTGCCGCGGTTGGTTCGTAGATGGGTGACTATCCATTTCATACCGAGTCCCCACCGTGCCTTGGAAAGCACGTAAAACCGTTGGTTCTGGCTGTCATTCGTAGAAATTTGACAATCGATGTAGGTAGTCGGAAGCCAGAAAGTCGGACAACCAGTCTTACCAAGGGGTGTCGTGTTACCTCGTAACTAAATCAGCTACTCCATACAGAAGTGCATCAGGTACGCGGCCAAATTGTATGGAACAGCTGTTTTTTTTTTCGCGTTGTTTGTGTTGGCCCCATAAATAAAGTTGTTCAGGTTCGTAGTCTGGGTCACTCCTTAAAAATTTGCTCATGAATTCAATTCAATTTCACCCTGTATAACATATCTACAATAAAGAAATTGATTGATTGATCGAAGGTTACCATATTCCCCGCACTAACACCTGCCTCCCTTCCATAGAGGTCAAGCATACGTAGCGAGGGATGTGTGTGATAATGACCAATGAGAACGCTCCATTGTCATAACTTTGGCGCTGTAATTAGCTAGTTTGACACACATGTCGCCACGTACTATTTAGTGACGAATATCTGAACTTAAAGTACCCTACGTCTCTGAACTATGCCCAGGTACGATATGATTTTAATCCAACGCGTTGGATTCATGTTAACTGGTTTACACTGAATAACGGTTATTGAATTATCATCGCAATGATATTCTGGGTGTCCTCCCAAAGTGGGCTCCAACTTCCCCTTATAGCCACCCCGAGCCTTGCAGCTGTTTTATGGTCTGATTTGGTATCATTTCTGAATCTGATCGCTGGTAAAACAATACACACACGACAATAACATTGGGAAATAATATAAACTGAATATCTGGTCAATCTGAAGACACACACATGCACTGAGTAATGTCAAGTTTTGCTCACCCGTGTACTGCTAGCTCCGACCCTCAGGCCCAATTGCCGGTGCGCGCGCTATCCCCTCTTTCTCTCACCTCACGCCACGTCTTAACTAATTAATACTTGTAGGTACATAAAGGCTATATTCCTTCGCTTTCGCGACAACACATTCCTCGCTACACATCCTCGCCCATCTCTGCTGGAAACGCAGCCTAACACTTGCCTCCCTTCCACAGAGGTCCTGCAACAAGTAGAGTTCCTGGAGACCACAGCCCGCAAGCTGGGCGAGTTCGCGGAGCGCGTGCGAGCCGTGGACACTCCGCTGCAGCGCTGCGAGGAGAGGCTCACGGACGCGCTGGCCGCTGCGCCTGCGCATGCCGCCGAGGCAGTCGCGAGACTTGCCGACCAGATACACGCGCTGCGAGTGCCGCTACAGGTACGATGATCCTATACTAAAGTTTTTAAATAAAATATTAGTAAACTAACATCTTGTAAAAAACAACCACAAGATCCTAAACCTGTACAAAAACCAAGAGTACATAATCATACAAAATATATGCTATAAAAAACAGTTGGTTATACACAAAAGTTTTAGCATCTGTAGCCGAATTAGGAGAAACCTGTATGTGCAATCTGATATCAGATCTTGCTTTGATGCAAATACTTAATTAAAGGCAAGATTTTCATTAGTCATATATATATTTTATCTTAAGAATAAATATGTTAGTTTGACATACCGCCATTATTTAAAATCATACATCACAAACAAAATAAATAAAGATGTTTAGAGAAGTTCAAATTTAATTCGTAGACTCATAAGGTACTCTTGGGTACCTATTGAGTATCTTCAAGCATTTACAATATTTTTTTAACCCCACAATAAAAGTGAATAGTTTAAAGAGAAGCTCATTATTTCAAAACGAAACGGCGGCTGACAGTAACAGTGACGCTGACAGCAGCCTACACTGAAATTGCATCGTTTTGTGGAAAATAATGCCACAAATAATAATTGATCAATGAACTTTTTCCACTTCGCCAACGATTCACATCACTTGTTTGTCAATTTGAAACAACCGTAAATGTCTCTTGTCACTTTCTTTTTTTTATAAATATAAAATAGGCAACGAGATTCATTACAAACTATTTTAATTATGCGGGGTTTTAAAAATATGATAAACTAGTATAATATATATATATATATATATCTACACCTGGTAATGTATTCTACACACCAAAAAAATATTTTAAAACCTCTAAATGAATTTTATTTTTCGTACAAATAAATGTATGGATCTCACCATTATTCTTTCCAACATCCAACAAACTCTAACTTCAAAACCCTCTTCCACCCAACAGAGCATAAACTCAGCCGCAGATGACATAGTAACCCTAGCCCTGGAGTGTGCGGGTCGCGACGCGGCTTCACGCGCTAAGAACGTTCTAGAAGAACAAGCACATGCTCTAGCTGACAGGCTGGATGACCTGGAGGCGAGAGCCGGCGAGGCTAAGGGCAGGATGGCTGGTGCGGCTGCCGCTATGACGCATTTCCAGGTAAGAAGACAATTGTTTTTGCCTATACTCCATTTAGCATTAGAAAAAAGAGCCTTGTAAAAGCAGGAATGCGAAACATTTTATTCTAAAGACTACCCGACCCGGCTTCGCATGGGCCTATAGCCTTCCTCGAAAAATGGACTATCACAAAAAGATTGTTTCAATTCGAACCAGTAGATCCTGAGATTAGCGCGTACAACCAACCAACCAAACAAACAAACTCTTCAGCTTTATAATATTAGTATAGATAATTTTAATTAAAATTGTTTGAACATCATTTTAATAAATAGATCTAAGTACTAAGACGTATAGTAATATAAACAAAATAAAAATCTTCAAAAGTTTAGGTAACTTTTTAAATTTGTTTGAATTATACTGAAACTAGTAATGTTCCCGGTATTGTTCATTCCTGCTTCTTTTTGGTCGAAATCCAACAATGTTTCCGGGATTATTCATCCCTGCATCTTTTAGATTTTTAGTATTGACACTGTAATTTTAAATTGGAATGAAATAATACAACTTTATGACAGCCAGATAATTTCATAAGATAAATTATCAAATTAAGTGCGACAACTGCTGTAAAAATAGATAATAATAAATTCGGCTTTTATCGAAAATGCAAAATGTTTATTGTAAAAATAACAAGAAACACTGCAGATACATTTTTGGATTTTATTATACTCCTTTTTTTATGCTGTTATATTTTTGAACTCTATTATTGATGTAGATTAAAGATATTAACTGAACGCCCTCTATTATATAACTTACAGTAAACAAGTTGAAAAAAATACGTTTAAAAATTTTGGTACACATACGTCATCTCAAACTGTTCATGCAAAACTTTATTATTAGGGCACGTCAAGATGCTACTATAATCCTACCTATAAGAAATGATAAGGGTAATAGATATGATACGGCGTTATCATAATATGAGATTATCTTTACACTGGCGCCTAGCCCCAGCTTTGCACGGGTCCTATATTTACTGATATCGAACACATCGAGAATGTTGTACTATATCCAAGTTAAATAGCATTACATCTATTATAAAGTTCTAACCTATGTATACTACTTATTACACACTGCTGTTTATTGTAAATAAATAAATATTAATGACACACAAACCTTCCGGAATAAATTATCTAAATTATAGTTAAAACCGCATCAAAATTCTTTCAGTGGTTTAGAAGAACACAGAAACGAAAAGACATACGAAAAGCGATTTCGTTTTATACTATTTAAGTACTAGCTTTTACCCGCGATTTGTTCGGAGTATTTTTTTTATTGATTCCCAATTTTTTGATAACAAAATACAACGCCAACGTAGTTTCATAATAGCAATTTTTTTTTTTAATCAGACCCGTAGTTCCAAATAATTTCATAAACAAACAAACTTCAGCTTAATATTTTTAGTATAGATAGATAGATCAATCTCAAGTTTGATATCTTCTCTACAGCATTATTTGGTTTCTCTTTATTGTTATCTTAGTAAATTCGTGTTACTGTAGTGTTTTAGACGTGTTGAGAAGTGACAATGTTTATGCAAGACTGAGGCATATTCGCGATGCGATTTTTCCAACTATTGTGTACACGCTGCCCGTGTAAACGGAGCGTAAGACGTGTAATAGATGTGAGATATTTGTAATTTTTTGTGTATACACTCAGGTGCAAAAAAATTGTACACTCACTAAAAACAGCGAGATTTATTGCACATGTGCCTTTCTTCACACGTATAATTTAAATATAAGGTGACTGGTAATTAGTGTACGATACTTAAACACGTGATTGTGTTCATGATAAATTGATAACAAACAACTTTCCCTAAGATTTTTATTTTTGTACTGGTTCACTTTAGGTCACAGGCGTGCGCGCGCGTGAATTTCATACGGCTGTTGTGTTATTGTGATAAAAGTGAACCAGTACAAAAAACATTTTTTTCTTCGGGAAAGTTGTTTGTTATCATGAACACAATCACGTGTTAAAGTATCGTACACTAATTACCAGTCACCCTATATATTGAATCCACACTCAACGAGGGAAGCACTATTTAATTTTTCAAACTGTCCTAATTGTTTTGCACGCGGTTGTATTTTGTTTATAAGAGTTTTATAACTGTCCAATTAACAGATACAATCGTTGAACAATGGGAAACTCCAGGATTCGTGTCAACAGTCAAGCGGATAATTAGCAACTTGTTTCATAACCTCAAATTTCCTTCCAGGACAAAGTGAAGAGCCTGTCCCACGACCTGACAGACCTGGAAAAAGAACTGGATAGCATGAAGCCCCCAGGCCGGGATATAAAGACGGTCAAACAGCAGTTGGACGACATCGGTCGGTTCTACAAGCGGTTGGAAAACGCTGACGATTTGGTCGGAGCTACGGAGAGGGCAGCTGAGATGCTGGTCGAGAGCGGATACACTGTCGACAGTGCTAAGACTAGAGATCAGGTATGTTTTAATCTGTGGTGTGATAGTATAGTATAGTCATGGAGGGTAGAGGCACAGTATAATTATGGAACTACCGTACAGTAGCGACACGCCCCGCCTCCCTCCGAAACACTGTTCCTCACCTCTTCCCGCGGCGAACGTGCTCTGGCAACTGCTTTTAGTTCAAGCGACGCGTAGACACGCACACACACGCACGTATTTTTTACAGTCTGTTATTTTGGTAGTAGTTTCGGTAATTAAATGGTTTCGTTTGTATGGAGTGACATATGTGTGGTAGAGGTAAGGAAAACTATCTCTGTGTATCAAAAAGTGTTCGTTCAAATGTGCCATGTGGCGCTACAATCGTCACCAAAATTTTCTAACCCTTCATAGTTCAATCCGTCTTCAACTGCTACATTCATACCACAGCCTGTGCTTACGCTAGCGCCATTTTGGCGGGTTTTGGAACTGTTTTTCCTTAGAGCTGGATACTTTTTCAACTTTCCCCCAATATAAGATAGTTTTCCTTACCCTTCATATGTACAGGTTACATACAGAGCTGTTTGTAGAAACTAGAACTAATTTCCGTGCGTTCAAGCGTTTCTGTCATACCTATTATTGGAATCAAACATTTTAGCAACTGGCAACTGGGTTTCCTCCAGTTGTAAATGTCCCTTTGTGCCTGTCGGCCTAGGTCTGTTGTGTCTCCTGCCTAATAATAAGTTGAAAATATGTTTTTTCTTACTCCTCTGCTGTTCTTTTTTGATTAATTTTGCTGCGGGGTCCAAGACAGTTTAATCTTTTCTCTGGGATTTGTCGAGCTTCATTGCCGCGTGACAAAGGACCCATAACATATATACCTTTTACCTACCCATACATATTTATAATAAAACCCACAAAAATATTTCAATTCTTTTTGGTGTATTTTTTCACAAAAATAAGCACATAGACTGAGAGCCAAGAGACTGTCAGCGTCCGAAGACGCTGACAGTCAGTATGATAGTCTGTAAGGTATATATGTTATGGGTCCTTTGCTACCCGAAATAAATGATATTATTATTATTATATTATTGCGGAGATGGGCAACACGTAACGCAAAGTCGAAACAGATAGAAGGAATGGAGGAAGGACTTTGCCTTGCAGTGGGGCAGTAAAGGCTAAATATAAAAATAATATTACGTTTTTAAAAGCCTAAATATACCTTAGATATTTATAACCTAACTGAATAAAAGAACGTTACTTAATCTTACCTTTATTTCCTAGGTGGAAGGCCTTCGCAAGCAACTGGCCAAGTTAGACGAGCGAGCCCGTTCTAAGGAACAAGACTTGGACGACACGCTCAGCAAGCTCGAAGCGTTCTACAAGGCGTATGACTCTGTCATGGATGACGTCACTGAGGTAAGAGGCAATCAACCTTATTAATAACTATTTAAAGAAGTGTAATTTAAATAATTCTCAATTTATTCTTGTCTTTGATTTACGATATTATACCTTATGATTAATGTTATAGAAACAAGATTGAATCAAAGCTGGGTCATGGTTATAAATGAATTCTTAAATGTGTGACGGTTTCTCGCGCGGAAAATTAATTTATGAAATAGGGTTGCTTACTCTAAGGTAATCTCAGAGGGCGCTACCAAGCTAAAACGTACAAACACACTACTAGCGCGGTAAAATTCCTATTTTATAGAAGTTATGTTACGAGTGTTTTGTGTTGTAATATATGACCAAAAATAAAAGATAATAACGGACGTTTAACTATTCCGGAATTTAAAAAGCTGCCCCGGAAGCTGTAAAAATATAATTTTGATGCACAGACAAAAAGTATTACCATGTCGGTGTTATTTTGTTTACGTCATAGTTCAGTGGCGCCTCTAACGGAAAAGTTTGGCAGTAATATTCCTAATTTCCAAGTATGTGCTGTTACTGGTTGACGGAATTATAAACAACCAATCAGATCCATTTATACGCTTTTCACCATTCGTCACATTAATGCATCTTTCGAAAAACCAGGGGATACCGTATTATGATTGGTAGACAATATAATGCCAACCAATCAGATACGTTGTCATGAGTTTTGCGTAAATAGACTTCGTTGAGTTGCCCGACACTGACATTAGTTTATCGGAGACTTTAAAATGATGTTGTCACATGAATTTAAGTCTCAAGTTAGAAAAACAAAATGGATAGTTCGTAACTTTTACAATAATAATTTCCATTTAAAAATCCAGTCTGGAAAATTGACAAAATACCCTCAAATAATTCTCCTATCTCCCTCAGGCCTCCGAACAAGTCCGAAGCTTAAAACCGGTCTCCTCAGAAGTGGAACAGATAAGATCTCAACAGAAGGACTTCGCTGAGCTCAAGCGTCGTACCCTAGAGCCTCTGGGACAGAACGTGGCTCATTGCAACAAGATCGGCCAGGGTCTAGTCCGGTCAGCCCTCCAGGGCGTCAATACTCAAGTGCTGGAGAAAGATCTAGAGAAGATGAATGATAAGTGGAATGCTTTGAAAGAGAAGGTGAGTTTGTCTTAAACACTCTTTTTATATGGTTGCCATGTATTTTTGTTCTTTTTTTTTAATCAGAAATGAGTTCTTTATTACACACACCTAGATCTTGGGTAAAAAGTACACAGCTCTCTATGTTTTGTCAATAATGACGTACAAATATTAAAAATTATTACATCGATGTCCAATTATAATAATATGCAAAATCATGCAAACAAAAAATTCAAACAAATTTGGCATGGGCAATAGAAAAAGATCTTTTGAAGATTGCCAAATATTTTAAGCTGTTTTACATTAAATACTTATCTTGCTACGTAACAGTTGCTACCGCAGATGTTTATGTAGACTAATTATTTATCAAAGTAGCCTTTACAAAACATTGTAATGCCTGAAATTAATGAATATTAGAATAAAAACCTTTTCATCAATCTTTTATGTAAATACATTTCACTAGACAGACAGTTTTGTAAAAGCTACTTTGATAAATAATTACTATTTTTAACTAATTATTTTCTTGCCTTTGTAGTAACATACTGTATTAAATATTATTCTATAAAAAAATCGATTTAACGTGGCAATAGCGGTCACTGACCCACCTATATTTTCTAGCATTTTAAGAAACCGAACATAAATCATTAAAGTAAAAGTCAAAGTGGAATCATTTATTTCAATTAGGCAATTAAAAGGCACTTTTAGCGTCATAGAAAATTGTATTCTAGTTCTAGTTAGTTTAACGTTTTAAATTAATATTTATCGTATAATATTTTACAAATAGGGTATTACACCCATTTTTGAAAAGTGTCTCAATGAAATTCTGTAGTGCTAAAATGCCACCAAAAAAAACACAACATTTTTATTCAATCGATAAGTGCCATAAAAATGCATCTACATTTTTAATTTTCAAATTTCGCGCGTAGTTTGACGAAAACGCCTCTTACTGGACGCCATATTGCTCCGCGTAAATGACGTCAGTTCGTTTTGTATCAAATGAGCTCATATTAAATATGATAATTGTATATCATTTAAAAATAATTAAAAGCATATTTTGTAATAGGTGTAACAATGAAAAAATTACGTTGGTTACGAAAATAATAAAAGTACAAAGCCTATATTATGTCCAATCGGTTGACTGACAGTTGACAAGTTTTTGTTTACACATCCGTACGCCGTAATAACATGGCCGCTACTATTTCACGGTGTTTTATAACAGATTAAAAATACTGAAAACTTTGAATTGAATTTAAAAATTTGTTTTGTCATTTTATGAACTAAAACTTACATTTTCCGACTGCTTTACGCCTAAACTGTCTCAATAACATATTTATAGATTTTTTCTCGTATAGAGTAAAATACCCTATTGTCATTTATATATATATATATATATATTATATTAGTTATATATTTTTATATTCAGTTTACATTTACATTTTTAACTATGCACCTGCCATGTTATCTCTTCACCACCCTTGGTTGACTGGTAGAGAATGCCTAAGGCATTGAGTCCGCCTTTGTACTTTTGTGCATGAAGTATAAATAAAAAAATAAATTGAAAAATATAAATAGTTGTTCAGTTTCCTACGAAGAGATATTAAGGAAAGGTCAATCACCGCTATTGCTATGCTATAACAACTGCAACTATAATCTTTTCTTTTCAACTAAAATCTTCTTGTCCTAAACAGACGAACGAACGTGAACGCCGCCTCGACGTAGGTCTCCTACAGTCAGGCAAGTTTGCTGAAGCCCTCGCCGGGCTCGAGAAGTGGCTCGCTGACACTGAAGACATGGTCAACAACCAGAAACCACCCTCTGCTGACTACAAGGTCGTTAAGGCACAGTTGCAGGAGCAGAAGGTATGTTATATACTTATGTACTGGTATAAAATGTTCGTTGTTTTTTTACTGAAGTAGGAGCCTCGCGAAGCGGGGCTCCGTCGACCGGACCTTATAAGAATCCGCGTAAATTACTAAATTGAAAACCGTGAAATAAACTTCTTATCTCAGTTAACTTTATATAAAACCTTATTGTATGTGTTCGTTTAACAATAAATTTAGTTACCAAAACAAAAACTGGATGCCAGTTTAAATTAAAACAAAGCTAACAACTGATTATTAAGCTGCCACTTTCTTCTTAAAATTGTCTTTCGCTGTAGCTGCCAACGTACTATTTTTGCTCCTGGCTTTAATTATTTTTTAATCCCAAATTCAGATCAATTTGTCGCCGCGTTAAATACATATCCTTTTTAGTCTACGACTTCATCTGCATCCGCGACAATCGACATTCAAGTGGACGAATTCACGTGCAAAAGCTACTATTGAAAATTAAAATAATAAACAAAAAGTATTATTAACCCCCCTCTCTCCACAGTTCCTCAAGAAAATGCTAATGGACCGTCAGAACTCCATGTCTTCTCTGTTCGCGATGGGTAATGAAGTTGCGGGAGGCTGCGAGCCAGCTGAACGCAAGGCTATTGAGAAGCAGCTCAAGGGTCTGATGCAGAGGTTTGATGCTCTTACCAACGGTGCCCAGCAGAGGATGCTGGATCTGGAACAGGCTATGATGGTAAGAATTTGAAAAGCTTCTATAAACATTTTCTTCCTTTTTTCTTGACGTTTGTAAATGATTAGATGTCAACATAGATTAGACCAAAAAAAGTTTGTTTGTATTTTATTTTACCGACTTCAAAAAATAGAGGAGTACTTTACTACAGCTACTTACTACAGTACGATTCAAACTTTATGGCGACTCTGAAAACGAGTCGAGTGGCTGCGCAGTAACAATTTCACGTGTCCGCGGGAGTGAGGGGGTACTGCGCAGTCAGTAGCGCAGTTCACAGCCGTCATTAAGTTTGAATCGAACTGTACTAGTGGAACTCTTCACTTTGTAGTCCCATTTTGATGATTCTTTTTTATTTGTAATGTATACTTCCCTCAAAGTTAGTCCCATATAAATTTAATAAAAATATTCCACCTCTAAAAAATTAAGGGATAACTTAATTTCTTTGGTGTTACCGTTTCTTAATTGATTTGGATAATAGGAAATGGGCACTAAAACGTTTTTAACGACAAAATAGAAGAGATTATTTGTCAAAAGGGTATTTGAAAATATGAATAAGTAGACAAATATTTGTATTCAAAATTAATTTGATACCATTTCATAAAACTTGGGGACCCAAACATTTTTTCCTTCAAGTTCTATTTATAAAATTGTACAGTCAGAAATGTAAATAACATCAAAAATATCAATATTATTTATTTTCCTAAACTTAGGTGGCAAAACAATTCCAAGAGGAGCTGCAACCCCTGGTTGAATGGCTCGGAACAACTGAACGTAGAGTCAAGTCTCTGCAGTTAGTGCCTACGGATGAGGAGAAAATACAACACAAGATCAGAGAGCATAAGGTATGTATACATAATAAGACGTCATTTAAACGCCAGTCGGTATGAATTTAAACGGAAATTGCGGACATACTTTCGTCACAAGTAAGCAGAGCCATCTCATAAACGTCTTTACTTTTCTTATGATATAATTATATATATATATATATAGATATATATTTTGTTAGTTATATAATTTTGTTTATGTACTTTACCTATTTTGTTATATTTTTTATATGCACCTGCCGTGTTATCTCTTCACCACCCTGGGTTGACTGGTAGAGAATGCCTAAGGCATTAAGTCCGCCTTTGTACCTTTGTGCATGAAGTGTAAATAAATAAAATAAATAAATAAATAAATAAATAAACGCCGGCGCCACGGTAAACATATCTAACAGTATAGTGACTCGGCCCTGTCCTTGAAATAATTACCTACAGTAGCGCGGTGCTTAAAAACGCGGGAGGGCTGCCCGTCAGTATTTTAATTTCATCAATCTACTTGAGTTTCTTCCTAATTTTGTGATTGTAACAATTACATGTATTTTATTTAAAAAAATGAAATTCTTTGTGAGTGAAATACTTCCTATTTCATTCACATCGAATTTCATTTTCTTTTCAATAAAAATAAAAGTCGTGTTTTTTGAGTAGTAGATTTAATAAAAAAAAACACCCTTCTAAATTAGAGGCCGAAAAAAATATTTGAGCCTCGACTGAGACGTATGAAAAGCTTGTTAATTTTAATATAAAAAATCTGCATTTGAAAAAAAAAGTTTAATAAAGAATACTTTTGGGAAAGTTTATTTGCCATAATTAAGTATTTCAATGAATATTTGTCACAAATCTGCTTGCAGACTAAAGTGTATACTAGCTCGAGCCGTGTAGGTATGACTCGCGTTTCGACCGTTTGTGTGAAGATAGAATACTGTTAGATATCTGTACTGTGCCGGCGCCGTTCTTGTTTATCTATATACGCATCTATTTATGTATTTGTTTATGTATATCAGCTGTGTAACAACCATAGTAAAGGGCCTGCCCAGTTTGGGTAGAAATGGGATGGCTTGTTATTAATATTGCTACTAATTTATACCTTCTTCATCAGAACCTGCACGAGGATATCATTTCGAAGCAGCCTCCGTTCAAGCAGCTGACTGAAACTGCATCCACTCTCATGGGACTGGTTGGAGATGACGAAGCGACCGCGTTGGCCGATAGGCTGCAAGCCGCTACGGACAGGTAAGATAGATTACATTTTTAAACATTAACTCTACCTTTGGGTTTCGTCTCAGTCGAGTAAAATTGATTGGGTCTTAAATGAAAATATAGTTAAAATCCAATGATCTTGATGAAAATTATATTATTTGATATGAAGGAGGTTTTTTAAATGATTTTTTGTATAATTTATTTCCTACTTTACTTTTTTTGTTGTTCACTACAGTAGTGACAGCTTAATTTTTAATAGCGACTTCCAATTACCCTTAAAATACCTCCTTAGCCTCATTACTCTTAAAGGTTAAGAGCATTATAGAATTATGTTTGTACACAAGTAAAACATAATTAAAATACGTACTCCATCTCTCGTCACTCATGTAGTGTTTGGAACGAAGTTCCGTTCCGGCTTACGGGTAGTGCGAATTAGTAGAAATCGTCACGTAACGAAATGCGTGTGTATGTGTGCGTGTATCAAGCCGCTGCTGCGCACTCGCCTTATTTTTTTTTTTTTTTTTGTACAGACTCATACGGAAGGAACTTCGTTCCTTACGGGGATCCCCCGACCGCGCAAGTGTTTTTTTTAAATGGTTTAATCTCGTACAATATTTGCACCTACGATGATATTTATCCACCACCTTTGACTGGTAAAGAGTCCGCCTTTACTTCTCGTTGCATAAAGTTAAAGTAAATAAATGTTTTCCCTAGATACCAAGCCCTAGTAGACCACAGCTTGAACATCGGAGACCTGCTGGAAGCGTCTCGCAAGGGTCTACGCCATCTAGTCCTGACTTATCAGGACCTGTCTGCGTGGATGGATGCAATGGAACAGTACCTCGCCAAGAGGAAGATCCTACCTGTTCATATGGAGAAGCTGTTGAGGCAGATGGATGAGCTGGCTGTAAGTACTTTTTAATCTTAAATACATAGAAATAGAAATCATTTCCGCGTGTATGAAAGATCGTAACTTGGAAACGGCATAACAATTTTTTTTTTGTTGTGTTTGGTTTGTATGAAGGGATTTTTTTTTTATCCACTGGGAATTTGTATGGTATTTTTGTATGAAAATCTCAATAGTTTTGTTAGAATTTTAGGATGATAAATAGATGAGTTTTTTATGAATCAAGATTCAGTGATACTTTTTATTATTTACCTTTAGAAGTACGAACATAAGAGAATAACTTTAAATCTTCGGAAGCCTTTTATCAGCGATTTTATCACTTTAAACTGTAGGCCTCTAAAAATCTACAAATCAATCATTCTAATTCTCAAATCATTTAATTTTCCTCTACTGACTTTTACATAGTTATGAAATGCTAAAACTCTTGACTACTAAAATATTCCTTTATTTCGCTAACAGGAAAAAACCGAAGAGATCGCCTCCAAGCAAGAAGCAGTGGACAGCACAGTGGAATCCGGCTTAGAACTGATGAAGCATATCTCAGGAGACGAAGCGTTACAGCTCAAGGACAAGCTGGATGCCCTACAGCGAAGATACAATGACCTGACGAGCCGAGGAGCAGAGCTGTTACGAGTGGCTTCAGAGACGTTGCCGCTTGTGCAGCAGCTGTATAATAGTCATGCTAGGTCAGTATATTTAGCCTATTGATGGACTTATCCCACATCTGATGACCTAATGTTGGCCGTGGCTAACTACTGGTGGAACGGCTGTTAGTTGACTATATGTTGGCCTTGTGGCCCTATCCCTGTTAAACATGCGTATATGTTGCAGTCAAAACTCTTAATTAGTCAAAATTACTTTTGACTGGCTTCAGGCAAAACCCTTATTAACAAGTTTCCCTAGTTTTATAAATCACTACAAAACAAAAGTTTTTAAACAAGTCAAAATAAAAAAAACCTAGCAACCTAATGGGTTTGTAAAAAGTAAGGACAAATTTAAACTGCTCATAAGGACTATTGACTGATGTCTGTAGTCAAAAATAGTTTTAACTGGCTAAGAGTTTTGACTGCAACGTATGTCATACAATAGCATGCAAGATATTATATCTAGGAAAGTCCACTCATGTTTCTCATGTTTAGCCTTCTGCCGTATTTATCGGCGTACAAATATAAGTTAGCTATGTGGCTCATATATCGCCATATATACCAAAATTGGCCATGCTTTAAAGTACATGGCCTACATCTGGTCATTGAACCAACAATCAGCCAAACAATTTAATATTTTAAACAAAACTATTACATTTTTTAATTATTTTTGCCGAATCCAAAGGGACACAAAAATAGACCATTAAAAAAAAACTAATGTTTAAGTAAAGAATAGTTAGAAATTAGTTCTAACTACAACCAATATCGTCTACAGGCTAACCGACTGGATGGCGGGAGCGGAATCGTGTCTCCAGTCAGTGGAACCTCGCGAGGAGGACATCCTGAGACTAGAAGCCGAGCTACATGAGTACAGACCTGTGCTCGAGAACATCAACCAGATTGGACCTCAGTTGTGTCAGGTAAAGATTTTTTTTCTGGTGAATAAAAGACAACAACAAAGAGCAACAACGAAAATATCTCTAACTACATAAGCCAGTTGTTTAATAATGTATATAACAAAATGAATATGGTTTGGTCCTCAGATCTCCCCTGGGGAAGGCGCGACACACATCGAGAGCATAGTGACGCGCGACAACCGTCGGTTCGACACCATCGCTGAACAAATACAGCGCAAGGCGGAGAGATTGTTGCTGAGCAAGAAGGTAAGGATTCATTGTTTCTTTTACTGTCTTGTCACTATTGAACATAAAAGGTACTGACTTATCCATGGACGCATATCTATCCATGGACGGGGCTGAACTACGAAAATATGCAGCCATCTTGAAATACAAAATAGCTGCCGAATAGCACAAGTTTTATGCGAATATGAACCTTATTTCAATCGATGACTGATACTTAAAACGCCGAGCTTGGCACATATATTTTTCATACTTTGAGAAGTAAAAACCATCTCCATAGATATAACTCTATATCTTTAGAGATTTTATCTATGATTCAACACATCATTGCCTGTAACTTTGTAATAAACTATTCATTTAATCGTTAAGTCACAAAAAACACAAGAAGAATGAAGTCTGTTTTTCATAAGATTATTGATATTTTTTATTCGATACTTTGACGAAAAATATCAAAGTGAAATGCTATTACGTGTTTCGAATATAACGGTTAATCATCAAACGGGAACAGGTTTTATGGTTTATGGTTCCATTAAACTCACCAAAAAGAAGGATGAACAAAGAAGGTTTTTTTATCACCTTATCATGTATCCGGGACTATTGGTCCGATTTTTTAAATTATTTCTAATATAAAGCTGCTAAATTATAGCTCCCTGAGTGATAACCATCTTCTTATATATAAAAATCTTCTGTGCGTGTGTATGAAAGTGAACTCCTCCTGATGAAATTATTTGTGTGTGTTCCAGTAGATTTGAGAATAGTTTAGATTCACAATTGGACCCGGTAGGTGGCGCTGCAGTCGATTAGTAGGACTTCTTAGATGTATGTCACCCTGGTACTAGAAGCGCATAACTTAGTAGTACTTATCTATGTCACCCTGGTACCTACCTACCCCTCCACTGCGAAGAGCCAAATTGCTGTATCGAGTGGACACAAGGTAGGTAGGGTAGGTAAGTAGGTAGGTAGGTGGGGTAGGGTAGGGTTGGCTGGACCTGGATTTTTGTACCGATTTTCAGGGCAGGACAACGTCTGCCGGGCCTACTAGTAAGCTATAATTTACTACCAAAAAAATTAGGGGTCCATAAAAAAAAATCACGCAGGAAAAGCGAGCGAGGATAGCGGAGCTAGAGTTTAATTTAAAGTAAATATATTGTTATCAAAAATAATACATGTAAGCGTCAAGCGAGCACAGAAGACGACGGGAGGAAACAATAGCACGTCAATAGAACGTCTAGTTTTAGTTACTCTTAATAGAACTAGATGGTGCTGTTCTTCACTGGCTTGTGTTCATTTATTTGCAACAAAATTTAACCCATCATTTCTCCTCCAGCGTTCCCTGGAAGTAGTGGGTGACATGGAAGAAGTCCTGGAGTGGCTGCGTGGCGTGGACTCAGCCCTACGGAGCGCGGAGCCCCCCGCGTGCGAGGCCAGTGTGGTACGAGCTCAGCTGAAGGAACAGCGCCCGCTCAGCGACGATGTGGCGGCACAACGCGTCCGGGTCAGGGATCTGCTTAGCCAGGCTAAGAAGGTGAGAACATAAACGATTATTAATTTTTATACGATTTACAATATTTACACGAAAAAATTAAAAAAGGAAAACCTATCTATACTAATATTACAAAGCTGAAGAGTTTGTTTGGTTGAATGCGCTAATCTCAGGATCTACTGGTTCGAATTGAAAAAATATTTTTCTGTTGGATAGTCCATTTATCGAGGAAGGCTATAGGCCCATGCGAAGCCGGGTCGGGTTGCTATAACTAATAAACTAAAAAAAAAACCTAAGACAATAAGGCATCAAAAAAATTCCCCCACATCGTCGTCAACCTGGGAGCCATTTGGTGTTGAAACCCTCGGGTCGTGGGGTCCGAGTGCTCACCTACTTTTTAAGGAAATTTCCAAAAGGTTGGTTGACACTTCCCGTGATCCAAGGGCTAGTTTTTACCTCAAAAGGCATTGTATTTACGATACAACGCTATATATAGGGGTAATCCTTTATTTCAAATTTAATTCTTACATTTGAAACTAGTTTTCGTAAAAAACAATTTCTCTGTAAACACTTCAAAAAAGTTGAAACTCAAAACTGTACCCTAAAATGACATATACCATCTCAGGTCCTTCGTGAATGCCAGTCTTCTGAAGAGACAGCTGTCATCCGCGACCGCAGCGAGGAGTTGAAGGAGATGATGGAGGAAGTTGGCCATCTTAGTGCTGAACGTTTAGCTGCCTTGGAGCAGGCTCTACCGCTTGCAGAACACTTCGCTGACACACATCATGGGTGAGTGCTATATAATTATTTGGTTCTACTGCATTATCTGGTCCTCTTACGTTATTTGGTCCTAGTTCATTATTTAATCCTAATACGTTATTTGGCCCTCTTAATGATACCTTAGTTTAATTTCTGAGTTGTAAATGACAGAACCGAAATATGCGAATTATCGATGTGTTATCTTGTGTTCGTTTATAATGATAGTCGGCATTTATTTGAAGTATGAAATGCTTCAGGTCCAAAATGAGCAACACAAACAAAGACAAACGTTTTAACGTCATCTATCTTTCTATCCCAAATTTTTTTTAGGTATCTAGTTCCTAGACGAAGTTATAACATTATTAACCATAATTCATTAGGTAAGGCAAGCCCTGATTGCCATGACTTTTTTGAAACTGTTTTTTTGATTCAGGTCAGTCGATCAGTCATTATTCTCGTTGTGAAAATAAACAACAACTATTTGAATTACCTTCAATGAAACATGCCTTGTTTGCTCTCAGCTTATCATCTTGGTTGGACGACATGGAGAAGCAGATCCAGATGCTAGCGATGCCCGCTCTCAGACCAGAACAGATCGTACAGCAGCAAGACAAGAATGAAGTAAGTACTTTCATAGCATTGTTTGTCCGGCTCAAAGGACCATGTGCAAAGCAGTCATAATTGATACAAAAAATATTAAAAAAGACATGGCACACAAACTCAACTATAATTGAAAAATAAAAAAAAAAACAACTTTTCATATGCGCGGAGCGGTGCGTAGAAGTATTATGTGAAATAAATAAATTATTATTATTATGTAATGGCAAATCAGTGCAAAGGCAATTTCAGAAACATCTGGGGATACAGTTTTTTTTAAACCATATTCTCTTTAACCCAGATGCTGCAACAATCCATTGGCGGTCACAAACCCTTGGTGGACAAGCTGGTCAAGACGGGAGAGGCGTTAGCCAAGCTCTGCGGAGACGATGACGCTGCGAAGGTCCAGGATATTGTGGATGCTGACTGTGAGAGATACAACGCCCTCAGGGCCGAGTTGAGGCAGAGACAGCAGGAGTTGGAACAGGTAAGTCTTCAACCAAGTTTAGACCAAAGAAAATATAGCAACAAGTTAGCAAAATTATTTACACGATGTCACTTTGTTGTTGGTCACTTTGTTTTTGGAACGAAGATGTAACGTCACGTAAGATTTTTTATACTACTGTGGCCATAAAATACACAAAATAATCTTAAACAATAATAAACTAATACAAATAAAAACCTTATCACACGTTACGTTGTCGGTGACGTGTTTCGCTGCGTGGTGTCGCGTAACCGTCCTCGGAAGCGTCAATATACGACTACTTTTGGCCATTTTTGCGTTATACCCCCTCCATACGCCTTTCTCTTTCTCTCAGTGTATATTTCTATATAAACAGTTTTATACGCACACCACGAGCTTTCTTTCTCTCTTTAACCAACTTGAAAAAAAGGAAGGAAGTTCTTAGTTAATACGTATATATTTTTTTATGTTTGACCACGTATGACTTTTTGTAGTGTAGTCCGATTTCGATGATTCTTTTTTTTAATGGATAGCGTATACATCAAACTGGTCTCATATAATTTTTTTTCGTGTTACTGTTTCGTAATTAATTTGGATGATAAGAATAAAGCAGTATGTAAAAGTTTTTTATGTATCTGTGTGTGTGCGTAGTGTGGAATGTGCGTGAGGATCTTCGTTCCCGACAGAGCTCCAATGACCACACACTATCTACTTTTCTTTATTTATAGTAAAACAAAAACTGCTTCTTAGATGCTACAGAGTACCTCCAACTACATACAATAATCAACCTTATAACTCAAGCAATAACATTTATTTTCCCCTCTGCAGGCTCTCCAAGAGTCGTCCCAGTTCTCCGACAAGTTGGAAGGTATGCTACGCGCGTTGTCAGGCGCGGCTGATCAACTGCATCGTGCTGAACCTGTGTCTGCACACCCACCTAAGATTGAGTGAGTATTAAGAGGGCCCTTTCTGGTCGATGATTGATGATTGTTCTATAGCTAAAAATCAAATCAAATCATTTATTATTTGTTAAGACATGGGTAGGTACAAAAGTAAATTATACAGTTCTTGAGTGCTAGTGCAATCCACGAAGACGCGCCCCACCAATTTTTGGTTTACGGGATTTTCGGATTTTCGTGTCGCTCTGTCCTGATTAGTCTATTCATTGTAGTATGCGCGTGCACTCATAGGTAATTAGTGTGTACCGATAACACTCAAACATTGACGGAAGCTTGCACACATATACTATAAACGGTTAGGACGTATAGTGGGGCGCGTCTTTGTGGATTGCACTTACTATATCAGCCAACGCAATGTTCGAAAACAAAGGAGTGAGCGAGAACGCGATAACATCGAATGTAAATTGGCACGCGGGGATTTCTCAAAAGTTGTTACAGCAAAATACGTGTATTCGGAAGTAGTTTTTGTCATTTAGAATTTCCACTTTTTCAATGTATGAGTACATTATGAACGGCAAAGGTTCAGATAAAAATTGTGCAAAACAGCTGATTTTCAGACGTCTTTAGTGAATTTGTTACTTAAATAACCGGAGAACTATGTATATGTATTAAACAAAAATAATTGTAAATTTGTATTAAAAAAACATTTCATGAAATTATAAGTTAATTGAGAATTTGAGTATGTGGGTAGAGGTACTAATAATAATATGTAAGAAGTGCGCCGAGCTTGATGTGCCTAATATATCACGGATAAACCCGCGATGGTTTGTGTGATATATTTGTGTAAGTGATATTTGTATTTGTTGTTTTAAATAAAAACAAAAAAAAAAAAAAAAAAAAACACTTCTAAAGAAGTATTTTCAGTATTGTTAGGGGTAGTTATAGTTTATAAAGTTGATTCCCAGTTGGATCCCCTGACGCGACGACGCTTGGATCATAATGTGTATTACTAGGTACTTAAAATAAGTTAAAAAGACCTTTAAAAACTTTTTTTTTACATTTTAGATGTTTTTTTTAAGTATCCCTTGACCTATCTATATAAATGCTAGAATATCCCTAACACCTCTTTTACCTCAACAGAGACCAAATCGAAGAAAACAACGTTTTAGTAGAAGATCTAGAGAAGCGACAGGAAGCTTACAACGCGGTGCAACGCGCTGCCTCTGACGTCATCAGCAAGGCTAACAAGAGCGATCCCGCCGTCCGCGATATTAGGAACAAGCTGGAGAAACTTAACAAGTAAGTATTAATTACAATTCGCAGATAATTATGACTCCATCAAGCTGCGCTGGGGCAGGTAGACACACATCAACAATTATTTCAAACACGCAACTTCTTCTAAAAAACACTTCTTTTTAGACCTAAAAACCCGATTAATTATCAATTACCTGTAAAAGTATAGGCTGATATATGTTTATGGTTATAGTTCCGACGTTTTAGCCATGGCTATAGCGGGCCCTTTCCCTAATATGTCATCGTAGGAACCTGAACAATAAATCATTTATAGTTTTTTTATTTATTTATTCAATTATGTACACCAACAGCATATACACCTAACATTGGCTTACAGTAACTTGAACTAGTGTATTACTTCTAATGTATTTACTAATTATAGGTATTTTGATTCACAAATAGATACATAGAACAGTAGTTGAAACCAAAGAATTAGTGAAGGCCATCTATTTACAGTTTCGTTAATGAAACATGTTGATCACTACGATAGATAATAGATTCAGTACGTTGAAAACCTTTATTTACATAGGACAGGAGTTGAAAACCAAAGAATTAGTGAGGGCCATCGTGAACATTTCAGGAGTAATAATAATTGAGAGTTTTATATTTAATATTACACTATTACAGTTACATTAATTAAACATGTTGACAAATACGATAGGTAATTCAAGACGTTTCCATTTTTTTTAATGTTAGAAAATGTAGGAAGTTCAATGACCGCTACACCCATGATAAAACGCTACAACCATACATCGACTACAACTTTACTAATCCTCTTTCCACAGACTATGGGACGACGTACAGAAATCGTCATCAGACCGCGCCAACTCCCTGGACTCGACCCTAGAGGTGGCTCGCAAGTTCTGGACGCAGCTCAACGCCGTGATGGCGCAACTGTCGGAACTCGAGGACACGCTCAGTGCCCAGGCACCGCCCGCCGCGCAGCCGAGAGCTATTCAGGCGCAGCAAGTTGCGCTGCAGGAAATACGACACGAGATCGACCATACCAAGCCTGAGGTTAGTGCTTTTGCTATTTTTTTAACCGACTTACCGACTTCAAAAAATTAAGGAGGTTCTTAAAGCTAATCTCAGAGGGCGCCACCGAACTGTAATGTAAACACTCATACTCTTTGGTAAACACTATGCGCGGTAAAATTCAGAAGTTGCAGTATAAGTGTTTTGTTGTAATTAATAATATTATTATCAAAAATACACTACACTTAAGCATAATAAATAATATTTACTACTTTTTCAATAAAAGAATAGAATTTTGATGCACAGATAAAAATATTATCATGTCAATGTCACTTTGTTTGTTTACGTTATATTTCGGTGGCGCCCTTAGCGGAAAAGTTTGGCATTAAGATCCCTAATTCGACACTCATATTTCTTTTGTTTATGTTTGTCTCAAAGTTAGTCCCATACACATTTCCATTGAAATGTACTGTTCCATACACAAGTGAAATACTAACACGATGAAATACCTTAAAAGTGTCCTCAACTTACCTATATCTCAAAAAAAAACTCCATGAACTTTTTCCCATAATTTAACTACCCTTTACACCCCCAGGTGGAGAAAGTCCGTAAGACCGGCTCAACCCTCATGTCCCTCTGCGGAGAACCTGACAAGCCCGAGGTCAAGAAGCACATGGAAGACCTGGACTCAGCCTGGGACAACATCACAGCGCTATACGCGAGGAGGGAGGAGAACCTCATCGATGCCATGGAAAAGGCTATGGAGTTCCATGACACTTTACAGGTGGGTTCAAACTTAAATCATTCAAGGCAAGGCATCCAGGCAGTCATCTGCCTAGCCTAGCCATCATCATCATCATTTCAGCCGGAAGACGTCCACTGCTGGACATAGGCCTCCCCCAAGGGGGGGTTTTGCCATAATCGCCACGCCTGGCAGGCGGGTTGGCGATCGCAGTATGGTTGTTACAAATGCACAGAGAACGCTGCTGCCCATGCTCTCTCGTCCCTTAGTCGCCTATTACGACACCCACGGGAAGATATGGGATGGTGCTATTCTTTACGTCCGAGCCATACGGACACTGAATACAGCTGAATACCAGTGTTTTTCATGGAGCGACTGCCTATCTGAGCTCTACAACCTAGTTAATTGGTAACACGATACCCCTAGGTAAGACTGGTTGTCAGGTTTTCTGGCGTCTGAATACCCATAACGACTGTTAATAATCTACGAATGGTAATCGAGACCAACGGCTTTTCGTGCTTTCCGAGGCACGTAGGGGTCTCGATATGAAATGAATGGACACCCATCCATGATCCTAAGTCCTGTCTGTTTGTTAGAACAGACAGATTTGAGTGGACCTATCCAAATACTGGCGATAGATAGATAGATAAAACATTCATTTGGTGCACACAAAAGACATAATTATCACAACACAAATACAAATCAAATAAGAATTAGGACAAAGTGAGGTGTGCGTCTCAAGGTTGCACCAAAAGGTTCCAGCATGTGTCAGGCAAATATACCTGACGCTGATATTCTGCTGAATCCCTGTACGCAGAAGTATGTCAGCACCGTAAACTCAATTCTATGTTATTATTAATCATTGCTGAATTCCCTATAGAACCTGCAAGAGTTCCTGGACTCCGCCGAAGACAAGTTCTCCCGTATGGGTCCACTTGGCTCCGACATTGACGCCGTCAAGCGTCAGATCGCACAACTAGCGTCATTCAAACAAGAAGTCGACCCACACATGGTTAAAGTTGAAGCGCTAAATAGGTACGTAACTTTTGTGCCTGTAGTTTTGACACTTGTACCTTTTTAAACCTGTATCCTATGACACTTGTACCTTATACACCTGCATCCTTTGACATTTGTACCTTTTACACCTGTATCCTTTGACACTTGTACCTTATACACCTGCATCCTTTGACAATTGTACCTTTTGACATCTGTATCATTTGACACTTCTACATTTTAAACCTGTATCCTTTCACACTTGTACGTTTTTACACGTGTACCTTTTCACATCTTATTATACCGTTATTGTCGATGAATCTATTTGAAAAACGATTCGGATATTAAATTACCTTTGAGTTTGAATTGAGGGTCCAATGTATGGGTATCTGGGTTTATTTATAGTTTTGCATGAGTGTGGGAAGTAAATTATAAGTCGACAAATGTCTGGCGTTTATTGTAAAGAATCAAAACTATACTTACTATTTTACAAGATTAGAAACGCTTTGCTCCAGTTGACAAAAAAATATAAATAAGTGTGAGGCAGATTAAAATAGGCATTTTTTTCTTATTGTGAATTTATTTCCTATTAATTTGGTGATGGTCCTGAGTCTTCAATTTTACCGTACCTTCTTTAGTTTTTATGTGTTTTGTTATTTATTTTTCGCTTTAATCCTCTCCATTCAATTTTTCTTCCATTTGTAAAAGTTAAGTACATTTGGCCAGATTTGATATAGCTCTAAAAAGGTTTAACACCTAGCCTTTTTTAAAATCTTTTCCTTTTCTTAATTCAAAATTAATTCGAAAATTCTAATTTCACCTTGCCAAGAAAAACTGGCCAGTATACAATCTAGGTACTTTTTACCCCTCTGACTTTTACCCTAGGCTGCGACACATTTACCCCAGCGTATAATTCCACATACTAATCGTGTATTTTTCTATGCGTTCCCCGGATTGACCCGACATTGAAAAAGGAGTCTTATGAGGCAAGGAATAACACTTAATCTTGTGTGTGCTTCTGTTCTTGTCTTGCAACGTAGCATATTAGTTTCTTGTTTGATGTGTGTCTGTCTATACTATTTTCTATATTTTTGAAAAAGATTTGATATAAGTATCTAAACTTAATGCTTATGAAAAAGCCTTGAATGTATTTATTCGTATTCATAAAAAAAAACAGTTAATTTGAATACATAAGCTTTTAAAATGCTTTGAAGATGCCAATTTGAATGCCAAGATGCCAATTTGAATGCCAAGATGCCAATTTGAATGCCAAGTTTACTTTAATCGCCATTATTGTAATTGTAATAATATAAAACGCTGTTGTTTTATCATTTCAATATTTCTAGGGGCATACCACAATATCTTATAACAATATAAAGGAAAAGAGTTGAAAATTGAGACATCTTCATCTACTTCTTTCTTGTTCTTCAATCTGTTTCTAGAAGAGTGTGTTCTGTCTCTTTCTGTTATTAACACATTTTCATATGTCTGTCACTGTCTTGTTTGCAATATGTGCCTTTGTGCGAATATGGTGAATCAATGATGGCTTTATTATACCTTAAAAAGTTGGGAAAAATAAAGGATTCAAAAAGTCCGCTGTTTCATTGATTGGTGTTCACATAAATGTATGTAACCCAGTCATCATTGATCCATCTTATCAAGAAGCTAATAGTAATATTGGAAAGAACACGTGAAAGAATCTAGAGACACCTAAGAAACCTAAAGTATGTTGTCTCTTTCTTATAAGAGTTGCTAGAAAAAGACAGCAACCCCTCCTAAAAGAGAGGCAGAGCTTTAAGGTGTCCAAACGGTTTCCACTAATATAGACTGCAATAAATGTCGTTGATGCCCTTCTACCAATGTATTCTAATATCTCAAAACCATACAAAAGAAGTGTACAGACAGCGTCATCAACTGCTTACTCCTATCCAAAGAAATTTTAATGCGCCCCACGCATTAAAAATTCTTTCGATATGAGTATAGTATCGCTATCACCACGGAATAGAAATAACAGAAGTACCGACGCAGCTATCCTGCGTGTGTCAAAATTATGCAGAAATATATGTAAAATAGTAACAACCTTCGTTAATTGTAATACGTCTTAATTTTGTATGAACAACAAATAAGCTATCCGTCAAAATTTTATTTATTGTTCATACAAAATTAAGACTTATTGCAACTGTTAAAGTTTGTTACTATTTTACATATTTTCCGAATAATTGTAACACACGCGAGATAGCTTTGTCGACACTTGTTTTTTTTTTCTATTCCGTGGCTATCACGATCAAAACAAACGTATCGTGGTAAGAGGCACCTTTGTCTCTTTTTGGTATTATGAAACTCGACCGAAACAGTATTAGCGACAGTATTGTATGAAAAGCGACCTTAATTGTTTAAGGTTCGGGACTTTTTAGTACAAGTCTGATCAATGACTTATTGCAGCTTTATCTGGCGCGTACTTTTGACTCTTTTACGTTTTCTCTTCAATTTTTTTAATACAAGCTTCTTGCATCTTCCCAACTCACAATGTTCTTACAACTCTACCCACTTCCAGACAAGCTCAAGAGCTGACAGAGAGAACTTCTTCTGAACAAGCGGCAGCGATCAAAGCACCTTTGACAGAGGTCAACTCTCGTTGGTCGGCCCTTCTTAGAGGTATGGTGGAGAGGCAACAGCAGCTGGAGAGGGCTCTGTTGAGGCTTGGACAGCTGCAACATGCTCTACAGGAGCTCTTGACCTGGATACAAAATACTACTGAGACGTTGGATACTTTGAGGCCGGTAAGTAATGGATTTTCTGAAGTATATCCCAAAGTTTCGGCGCCATTTTTATTAAATTAAATGTTCAATGGTTATCGGAATGGAAGTACTTCTAAGTGCCAGTAGAATTCTATTGAAATGGAAATTATTGTACTTCGAAACTACATAAAAAAATTCTAAATTTTGTAATGAAGAAGGTTTAATTATCACCATTTTAAGCCTTTACAATTACAGCTTTAATTTACCTTAAGGGCGCGTATTCGATTTAGTGCAACTCAAAATCTAAATGATTGCTAGAACGGGGTAGCAGCATTGACACACACTAGTACAACACAATGGTCGGTTTGTGTGCATCAGAAAAAGAAATACGCACGAAATAAGCACGAATCATTGAAATTGATCGGCAAACGACAGCGCGCGATGTTTTACAGGGCTTCTTAAAATAATTGTCTAAAATAAATGAGTTCGTATAACGGACTAAAAAATATTTTGTATATTAAGCATAACCTTTATTTTCATAAAATAAATTCGGTTTGTGTGCATTAGAAAAAGAAATACGCACGAAATAAGCACGAATCATTGAAATTGATCGGCAAACGACAGCGCGCGATGTTTTACAGGGCTTCTTAAAATAATTGTCTAAAATAAATGAGTTCGTATAACGGACTAAAAAATATTTTGTATATTAAGCATAACCTTTATTTTCATAAAATAAATATATCAGTTATGTTTTTATTCAAATACTGGTGAAAAAAAATTGACAAAGTGAACCGATTTTGTACTTTTTCAACATGGTTTTTAATACATAATAGTAATATTTTCGTAATTTTGGCTGTGTGTCTGACTTTAAGACTGTATATCCTGTTGTAAAAACGCATAAAACATAATATTTTGGCGTACTGTAATCGTTGTATTCGTCCTGAAAGTTAACTCTGACGTCTATTTTCGTATAATGCTATGAAAAGATTGTCTTCGCTTTAAAAAACTATAATTAAAAATTATACTTTTACTCTGTAGCTGTCTAAATCAAGACTTAATCTTTCTTAAAACTGTAATTGTCTTTAAATAATCTGCTCATATCATTACGATAATTGCTCTGGGCAAAACGCAAAACCATGAAGTTTTCGTCACGAATCGAATACACGCTCTTAAAACCAATAAATAAATCCAAATTTAAATACTGGCTTATTTTTATAACAATACCTACTATATACAAATAATATCAGTCTTATTTTTTTTAATCTACAATATCATTTGTACAAACTCAAGCTAAATAAGTTAAAATCTTAAAGAGATGAAAATGTTTGTCTTTGAGATTGCACAAAATCTTTTACTGGTAGAAAGCAAGACTTGTCGCCGTAGGATATGATTTATGGCACAGGTACCTGACTACCAAGCAGACAAAGTCGCGATTATATTTACTAACAATATCCTTCCTACAGGTTGCCGGCGACCCACAAATCCTAGAAGTGGAGCTAGCCAAGCTGAAGGTCCTGGTCAACGACATCGCCGCGCACCAGTCGAGCGTGGACACGCTCAACGACGCCGGCGCACAGATCGTGCAGCAGGGTACGGGTATGTGCCGGCGCTTACGCTTTACTCAAATCCTTCATTTTGTTCGTTGACAAGAGGGTAGAGGCAAGGGCCACTATCTTATATGGAGGGAAAGTTGAAAAAGTGTCCAGCTCTAAGCAGCAAGTAATAGTTCCAAAACCCGCCAAAATGGCGCTAGCGTAGGTGCAGGGTATGTTACGAATGTAGTCACAGATCCGTGAATGTAGCAGTTGTTGACGGATTGAAGTATGCAGCAAGTAACAGTTCCTAAACCCGCCAAAATGGCGCTAGCGTAGGCACAGGGTATAATATGAATGTAGTCACAGATCCGTGAATGTAGCAGTTGTTGACGGATTGAAGTATGCAGCAAGTAACAGTTCCTAAACCCGCCAAAATGGCGCTAGCGTAGGCACAGGGTATAATATGAATGTAGCCACAGATCTGTGAATGTAGCAGTTGTTGACGGATTGAAGTATGCAGCAAGTAACAGTTCCAAATTCGCCAAAATGGAGCTAGCGTAGGCACAGGATGTGATATGAATGTAGCCACAGATCCGTGAATGTAGCAGTTGTTGACGGATTGAAGTATGCAGCAAGTAACAGTTCCAAAACTCGCCAAAATGGCGCTAGCGCAGGCACAAAGTATGGTATGAATGTAGCCCCAGATCCGTGAATGAAACAGTTGTTGACAGATTGAAGTATGCAAAGTTAGAAATTTTTTACCCGGTCGCGGTTGTGCCGCCACCCTTATGTGGCACATTTTAACGGACACTTTTATACTCAGAGATCGTGCTCCTTACCTCTACCCTTCAAAGTTGACGTGGTCAGGATGTAGATGTAAAACTATGAAATCTTTGTACAGAAAATTCACGTAAAAAAAGTTGATAGATTTCAAAATGGCAAAAGAAAATACAATATCTTAATTAATTATTTTTTATTCATTTGCTAAATCTTTAATTTTACATAATATTTGAGATAAAGTATCAAAATGATTTAATCTTACTTTAAAAGTATGTAGTGTGTCCTGACTATCGTCTAAGCTCGCATGTTTTACATTTTGTTTGCTAACGAAAGGAGTCCCATGTTCCAATATTTTGACTATCTTAGGGTTCATTTAATCAGTACCTAAATGTGTAACCTTTTAGAAATGTGCTTGATATACAATTCATTAATACTGCATCGTTTGAAATAACAGTTAAATACTTAGTACTTTTAGATCAAATAATTAGATTTGCGTTTCTTAATAGCATCTGTAGATAACCTAAAAAATAACAGTTTAATAGATAGCAAAGACTTAAGACTAGTTCAATACTTTCTCCTCCAACTAATATTCGTTCTAATTTCTAATACGACATCTGGACTAAGATCCCATATGCTTTAGCCTTACGTCATTTTAGTATAGCTGATTTAGATTTTGAGAATAGATAAAGCAATGTTAAAAAGTTATCGTACTTGGTAATTTTGATACTGGGTAATTTTTTTAAGTATCAGATACAAAAGTTACCTTACGCGCGAACGACATATTCTTCTATGATCTAAGTGGTTCTGACGTACCTGTCAAGTTTGTGAACGGAAGCTATCAGTTGAGTCATCTCTTTACTGCCATGACTTCTTTTTTTAATGTTTTGTGTTGCTCTTCACCTACATTGTTTTCACTTATAGAAGCAAGAATAATGTAACCAGTATTTTCTAAAAACTTCATTTAAAAGAGTGCCATAGAGTTTCTTCCTCGTTCTTCTCCATAGAGACCTACCTACGTTTTGGAACGAGCTTCAACTTTCGGACTAACCAATAGACTCCTTGACAAAAAGTGTGACAGGAAATGATTTTTTTTAAATATAAATGCTTTAACTTTGGATATCTATCTATTCTCAAACTTGTGGCCATCTTAAAATGACGTAGGTACGACTACTCCGGGATCTTGGACCAATACACCTCATATTTAATATAAACCCTACCGTGTGCAAAAAGCACTAATGCTTTAAGCTTTAAATGTGTGTGATCGTTATAAATGTGTTAATAATTAATACTAGAATTAATATTTCACACCTAGGGTATGTCTTGCACGAAAAATTAATAAAGAAAAAGAAGATCTAGAAGCATGTATTTCCATATATTCTACTATCAAATTAAAATGGATTCTTCTACTGCTTTGTCGATAAACATCCCAAGTTTTGTTCATTCGACAAAAGCATTTTATTTCCAACACCAAATAAAATATCTTCAACAACAATCATAGGACCAAGGTCTATACTCTAGCTGATTTTTAATAAAAACGTCTGACCTGCCGTGGTATTCTGTGCAAATCTCCATCGGTTGTAAGTGCTGTGAGGTTAGAATGGTTCTTAGTGGTAACCACGAATCGTAAGCCGCGGCGTTGGTAGGCCTCCCACCAGATGGACCGACGACATCGTCAAGGTCGCGGGTAACCGGTGGATGCAAGCGGCAGATTGCCCTGAGTTGTGGCGTTCAAGAGGCCGTTCATCAGTGGATGTCTTCCGGCTGATGATGATGAGGTTGAGATAGAAGCTCACCTCAAGCTCACTTCACCTAAATTCACCGAGGGCTTTTTTACAGAATTGACTGTCAGTCTTAGGCTCTGCGCAGACTGACGGCGAGGTACAGCAAGGTATTTGTCTGTGACGAAACATGATATACCTTAATGTCACGAAATTATAGTTTAAATTTGAACCCCGTTCTGACACGACATCGTATAGAATTTGATTTTGTAGCTACAAAGATTGTCATTGAAATTTCAACTATTACCTTCTGAGTTTAAGGTGTATTATGCTGCGTTACATAAAAATCCGTTGCCGTGCTGTGCCCTCAATATACACAGGCCCTTACTCCTCCATGTCCTAACCATAGACTGCATGATCTAACCTCTTTAATACCACAAACTATAGGTACCGACGAAGCAGGTGAGACTGCTGAGAAGTTGGCAACACTGAACAGGAAGTGGCGCGAACTACAGCAGAAGGCAAGGGACAGGCAGACGGAACTTGAAGATGCACTTAGAGAGGCGCAGAGGTGAGTTTTTGCTTTGGAAAATAGAATGTAGAAGATATGTGTGAAATTAAAAAAGGTAGAGAAATGCTTTTAAATGGTAAAAGAACTCTGTATGGGAGGAGCTCAAAAGTGACATTGATCCTACCAACATGTAAGGGGAAACACTTTCCAGAAATTTCGATTTTCTCTCGTAGTAGCTAATACTGAAGGCCAGTGCAAGAAAGTATTTAAGTTGCTTGTTAATATATGCAACTTAAAAAGTCTTTAAAACTAAAGTTTCAACAGTCATGACAACTGACGACACGGTTGGCGCAGTGGTTGAGCGATTGACAGCTGCGCTGCGTGTCGCGGGTTCGATTCCCGCACGGAACAAGTATTTGTGTGGCCTACAGATAGTTGTTCTGGGTCTGGCTGTTTGTGTATGTGAGCACCCACGACACAGGAGATATTCCTTAGTGTGGGGCAACGTTTTTTTTGTTACAAAATATTCATTTACTGATTTTAAAACCCATTTATTATGTTGATTGTAACAGATAAACACATTTATTGGTAAGAAAAATTACATGTCAAATTTTTTGGTAAATGACGAGACGCCGTCGACGGTGCACATAAAAAAAAAGATTAATCACTTGAAATAATTAAATTAAAAACTTAGTCATTCAATAACAATAATACATTGAATATTCGAAATCATTGCATAATAAATCCGTGTATACGTAAGTTGGCCACAGATTTTGTAGTGGGGGAAGTTCGCGCACGCACAATTTCATACATTTTTAGATGCGCGAACTTCCCCCACTACAAAATCTGTGGCCAACTTACGTGCCGGGAACTGTAATCCGTGGTGCTTGGCAATTGGGCTTCTCCCAGTTGTAAACCCTCCTTTGTGCCTATTGTCCTAGTTCTGATCGGTCTCAGCTTGAGATTGAGGGAAGTGGGAAATATCCTCTTTTCCTGCTACCGTTGTTTTCTGATAAATTTCGTTGCGGAATCCAAGACAGTTGAATCGTTTCTCTTAGACTCGTCGAGCTTCATTGCCTCGACGCTTTTCTCGTGGTCGTTGATTCCTGTTTTATTCATTTATTAACACTTCAAGCACAATGTACAGAGGCGGGCTTAATGCCTACAGAGGCGGACTTATTGCCAAACTTGATTCCTGTTGATTGCCTTACAGAAGTTTAGAAATAGTGTGGCGGCCGTGGCCCTTAATGAATTAACTGATAACTGACAACACACGGGTGTATATCTAAGGGCTGATTTTTCAATAGTCATATAACTTTTATCTGAGGAATATAAATTGCATTTTGACATATTTTCTATACATAAGCTGTCAAACCGCCATTTTTATTCCTCAGATAAAAGTTATCTGACTATTAAAAAATCAGCCCTTAGACATACACCCGTGAGTTGTAAGTTATCAGTTAATTCATAAGGGATACGGCCGACACACTATTTCTAAGCTCCTGTAAGGCAGAATCAACAGAGGCGACCACGAGATCAAACTTGGCTTTGATAGGTTCCTGTCAAAATATCTGAAAAGTTATTAAAAAAAAACAAGTATGCAAAGTATTTCATAGCGAAGGTTTTATAATTCGAACCTTCTACACATTTAGTGACGGTAAAGAAAACTTTACTAAGACTACTGATTGTGAATATTTCTTATCTTTCCCACCAGCTTCAACGCTGAGATCGGAGACCTGCTAAGCTGGTTATCTGAAGTAGACAGCGTGATCACCGCTTCTAAGCCCGTTGGAGGCCTCCCGGAGACCGCCACCGAACAACTCGAAAGATTCATGGTAAGTCTTGGAAGATATTTTCCATCATAACCAATAACTTTTGTTTTGTGACTATATTTTTTTTCATATTTAATTACATTTAAGGCGGATTTGACCAAATGTCATATTATACCAGAGTGACTAACCTTTGCTTTCAGATAACTTCGTTTGCGTTTTTCTATCACAAAATTAGAGTAACTTATACTAGAGGTTTAGTTACTTTTGAGTTGATGAATGAATGATGAATAACACTGTGATGTGTCACACTGACGTTGAGTTGCACGAAACTAACATTAGTATAACGGATACTTGAAATTCATGCCATCCGTTACATTTTGTATCAAAAAGAAAGTGACAGCACCAATTTAAAGTCTCCATTAAACTAATGTTGGTTTCGTGCAACTCAACGTAAGACGACTAATATAGAAATACAATTGTTTAGATAACGGAACGCAATATTTTATGTCTACTTAATTTGGCCGGTTTATAATAGTGTCAACTGTCAATGGTATTCACACGTGTTGTCATTATCTGCTGGTAATGTAGCTTCTCTTTCCTCGCAGGAGGTATACAACGAGATCGAAGCCAACCGGCCGAAGGTAGAAGCTGTACTGCAGCAAGGTCAGGAGTATCTCAAGAAGCAGGACCGCCCCAACCCCACCTCACAGCTACATCATAACCTCAAGAACTTGAAGTCCAGATGGGATAATGTTACTGCTAGGTAAGGACTACGAACTCATTGTAAAGTATCTTTGAGTCAGAGCAGAGAAAGCAACAATATGCTCAGGCAGTTTTTTTTATTGATAATAAATTCAAATTCAACAACATAGAGTTCAAAATTGCAAAATCACAAAATGTTAATGGTGCTATTTATTATATTTTGCATATTCACAAAACTACATAGAGTGCCAAAGTGGTCGTGGCCTGTCCCGATCCATCTTACTGTCTGAAGTTTCAATTCTTACATATTTTTGTGAAACAGGGCATCAGACAAGAAGATCAAGCTGGAGATAGCTCTTAAAGAAGCCACAGAGTTCCACGACGCGCTCCAAGCATTCGTTGACTGGCTGACCAGCGCTGAGAAGACGCTGACTTCGGCCAAACCAGTGTCCAGGGTCATGGAGACACTACTCAGTAAGTATCTGTGATGGAAGAGATCATTATGTCACTAATGCCCGGTTTCTGAGGTCTTCGGATAAACTTTCAATAGCTATTCATTCGACAAAGTTATCTATTTGAGTGATTTTCTTCCTTAACTGAGTGCTCGGAAACGCAATATCGATCCAATAGCACTATCGAATAGATATAGTCCAGTTAAATCACCTCAGATACTGGGCATAAATGGGATCTTTTTGAGTCCGATGCTAGTTGGGCAAATCCGAAAGATATGTGTATAATGTGACCAAACCCGGATTCGAATTCAAATTGCTTTTCAAATTGCTCTGTCAAAGGCAGAAGCCAGTAATAATAATACATAATAATAAAACTTTATTGCGTAGTACAATACAGTAAACAGTTATACATAAACAAATAATCAACTAGAAACTAGTACACTGTACACTAAACGATTGAGGTACTGTCCTCTTAAATAGGCTACATAATAGCCTGTAATAAAGAGAAACAGTGCCGTATCCCTCTGGGGTGGAGAATAAACTAGTATTACATGTTATTAATTACAAGAACAGAAAAGTATTATCTGCATAGATTATGAAATCTGGATGATGATCAAGTAAGACCTAACCCTCAAAATCTGATCTCTACCAAATAGACCAGAATCAAACCAGTAACTAACTAATCTCCACTCCACAGCCCAAATCGAAGAGCACAAGTCCTTCCAAAAGGAAGTAGCAACCCACCGGGAGACGATGCTTCACCTGGACAAGAAGGGAACCCACCTCAAGTACTTCAGCCAGAAACAGGACGTGATTCTCATCAAGAATCTGCTGGTTTCCGTGCAGCATCGCTGGGAGAGAGTGGTGTCTAAGGCTGCTGAAAGGACCAGGGCATTAGACCATGGGTTCAAGGAAGCCAAGGAGTTTAATGATATGTGGTAAGTGATCAACAGGTCAAATCCTGTAACTAAAACGCATGTAACACTATGAAAACCCAATGATTAAAAAAAGAACTAAATTTTTTCTCGAAAAAAAAATAAGAATTCTTTTTGACCATTTTTTTTTATCTGTCTTGTTGACTTTACAATATAATTTATTTCGGTGACACCTTTTGTTATGTTTGATACTCAAATTACACCTCCTTTAGGAACAACCTGATGCACTGGTTGAATGACACCGAGGAACAACTAGACGTGCTTAACTCCGAGGCGACCGTCAACGACCCAGAGAAGATCAAACAGAGGTATGGATTAACAGTACACAACTCGATCTGCCGTGGCCTATATGGAAAGCGATCATTAGATTACGCACCTAAATAGGCCGCTGCAAATATAACTTAACAATCCCTTCAAACCCAGTGTGAGTGCAGTGTTGCTGACCAGACAATGGCAGAGTTACTACAGTGCCCAAAGTGTAGGGTCACTTTGGGCACTCTAGTAAGTGGGTCTGCACCTTAGAAGATATTAAAACTGAAATTTAAAAACTACTGATGTTGCGATAAACGTGACTATAACAACTAGGTTCAAATTATTATTGTAATATTATCAGCCTGAATGTTCCCGAATGCGACCACGAAACCTACGTGGCAGTTATTTTTAAAATAGTATTCTTTACACCATGATACGTTCAAGGTTAACGAAACACCGTGAGTTCCAAAAGGCCTTAGCGGCCAAGCAGCCGGTGTACGACCAGACGATGAAGACAGGCAAGCACCTCAAGGACAAGGCGCCCAAAGGAGACGAGAACACCTTGAAGACTATGATGGCGGATATGAAGACCAAGTGGACCACCGTCTGCTCGAAGGCTGTTGACAGGTAATTGGACATTGTAACTTTTCTGTCATCTAATTATAACCTTTTCTCAACTATGTGGGGTCGGCTTCCAACCCAATTGATGCAGCTGAATACCAGTGTTTTACATGGAGCGACTGCCTATCGGACCTCCACAACCCACTTACTTACACATCGGTTTAAAGAACTTTATTTCTCATTATGACAATCGTCACTTACATGAGAACAATAAAGCCCGTCACATACGTAGCTATAATATATATTATACACATTTTTGAAATATAATATATATTTTTTGAAATATATATTAATATGCATTGCTATATCTGTCCACATATTTTGGTGACGTAATAAAGATATAAGTTATAGCTGCGTCTTTGGTCACTCAAAGATAACTATAGAAATGATATCGTAATATGCCTTGCTATGAATTATATTAATATATATTATAGCTACGTCTGTGACGGACTTAAATCTTATTACTAATTTTATACTAGTGCAGGTAGAAGAACAAATAAAGTAATTATGATTATTGTCAACAAAATTTTAACCAAGCGAGTTCACTGCATTCCTAAGATAAGGCGGTGGCACAAGTTAAAAGATGTTGCAGTTTTAAGCGAAAATAACGACGATACAATTAATATAGTGTGTCGTCACTGCAAATATAAGTAAATAATTTGTTTTTAAATATGTTCAGTGAAGTCGCTTCTTTCACATTATTTTAAATAGCTGCGCTCCACCATATGTTAGGTTAGGCTATACACATTCATACTCCTCTACAAAAAAATCTTTCACTAACAGAAAGCTTATCTATCTATACAGGATGAAATTTAATTCATTAGAAAAAATTTAAGGAGCGACTCTGACCACGAACCTGAACAACTTTCACTATGGAGCCAACTCAAATAGCGCGAAAAAGAAACAGCTGTTCCATACATTTTGGCCGAGTACCTATTGCACTTCTGTATGGAACAGTTGTTTTTTTTATTCGTGCTGTTTGTGTTGGCTCCATAATGAAAGTTGTTCAGGTTCGTGGACTGAGTCACTTCTTAAAATTTTGCTAATTATATCAATTTCATTCTGTATACTATCACCTAGTGCAGTGTCAGAAATCGCAAGCAGAAGTTTCGGGGCTGAAAACTTTTAAAGCGACTCTGACTTCTGAGTTTATTTATGTATTTCTTCTCAGACCAGTCTTCTACTAAACAATGACGCAGTCTAATTAAAAAAGAAATGCAGGATGAATGTTATCATTCATCGAAAAAAAAAACAGATAATATTAACTCCCCACCTCTTTCCAGGCAACGCAAGCTAGAAGAAGCCCTACTATACTCAGGACAGTTCAAGGACGCCATGTCAGCACTACTCGATTGGCTCAAGAAGCAACAGAAGGAGTTGGCGGGAGACTCGCCCGTCCACGGTGACCTGGATACTGTAATGGCGCTTATTGAACAACATAAGGTAGGAATGATTTACCTTTAATTAAGAATTCTTGCTGGTATGGAAGAAATTTTGATGATACGGGAAAAAATGTAACGTCACTTAAGGTTTTTGCGTGATACCCCCCCCCAAACGCCTTTCTCTTTCTCTCAGTGTCTTTCTATGAGCAGGCATATACGCACACCGCGATCTCTCTCTTTCGTCTTCTAATGTATGAGTGTGTGTGTGTGCGAATATAAAAATGCGTGAGCGGAGTGGTTGGCTGCTGCGTTGGGTGTCGAGGGTTCGATTCCCGCACGGAACAAATATGTCAGGTTTTTTGTGTATTGTGAGTTTACATATTTGTAAACGCAATGCAAGAAAAAAATATTGTGTAGGGTGTGGGCAACCTCTTTTATAAATAAATAAATAAAAAATTTGACCCGAATGGTTTTTTGTTGTACGATGGCAGGCTAGCTTTTAGATACATATTTTTTATATCAAAGTAATCCTAAGTGTTTAAGCTCGGGAATGTTCGAAAAAGGGCAACATTTTAACGAAAAATTCGTCTTTGTTGATATAGTTTAAATGTGGTTTTAACAAAATTCAGTTCCACTAAACCTTGGATTTTAGATTCAATTATTTCAATATTTTAATTTCTTTTAGCAATTCGAGGAAGATCTACACTCGCGCGAACAACAAATGCACTCTGTCATGAAGACCGGCAAAGACCTTGAAGCGACGGTACGTATCAAACTATTATATACTTTATGTCAATCTTTGTAAGTCCAATCTGAATAAACTCATTTTTCTTTTGTTTTATCCGGATGTAAGTACGATAGTAACTTCTAACTATCAAACTTTAAGGTTCACATATTTTGCTGAGCTTAAAACCAGCTAAATTCATTGACCACTTTGCCATGAATTTTATCCTTAAGTTTAATTAGTTAAGGTTCACATTTGCTCACAGGTACCTCGTGAAGACGCGGCCAGCATTCGTCAACAGTGCAGTGAGCTGAAGACTGCTTGGGAGTCTGTTCAGACTCTCAGCGAGAAGAAGGCTACGAAGCTTGAGACCGCACTCAAAGAGGTAAGTTTGTACACTATGACTGAGTACAGACGCAAGCACATCAAGTAATACCAAACTGTCTAATTTTCTCTATTGAATATGCACCTTATCCTTTTGGAATAAAGTTGAAAATCTTTCAAAGAAATTTGACATATTGTTGTAGCTTGATGTACAGTCGAACAAGCTATTTGTTATACAGGCAAAAATATTCATCTTTCTACTACACACACAATATTTTATTTTATTTCATTTTTTTAACTCGAGTACGTAGGTATCCCTGGTAGCTACCTGCTCAATATAAAGCAAATAAATTAAATATTATTATTGTAGTAGAAAGATGAATATTTTTGCCTGTATACCAAATAGGTTGTTCGACTGTACATTTCAAAGTTATGACAAATAAAATCTCCAAAAGTCGTACAAATAAAATATCTTCAGAGACTCAATGCTCACTTTAAATAAATAAATAATCTTTATTTCATACCCAATTAGGGAGGGGCTTATAGCTTAATATAAGCTGTACGGAAAGAAATACCAGCCTTGTCCCACTGCTGGGCAAAGGCCTCTTCTCATACAGAAAAGGCACGAGCATTGATCACCACGTGCGCTCAAGGCGGATTGGCGATAACAGAATATTAATTATTTGTCCACCTTTCTTCACGATGTTTTTCTTCACCGATATCAGTCAGTGATGATGAAATCCATATCCATACTTCCATACTAATATTATAAATGCGAAAGTAACTCCGTCTGTTATGCTTTCACCATGAAACGCCTGAACCGATTTTAATGTAATTTGGTACGAAGATAACTTGAACCCTGGGGTAGGACATAGGCTACTTATTAATCTGCGACTTACTGTCTGCATCCGCGATAACCGGCATTCACGCGGACGAAGTCGCGGGCAACAACTAGTAGACTATTATTTAAAATTTTCTGTCGTTCCAGGCTGAAAAACTCCACCGCTCCGTGAACATGCTTCTCGAATGGCTTTCGGACGCAGAAACCAAGCTTCGTTTCTCAGGACAACTGCCCGAAGGCGATCAAGAAACCCTAGCACAAATACGCGAACACGAGAGATTCGTTCGAGAGCTGAAAGAGAAGCAGAAGGACAAGGACGACACTATATCGCTTGCTCACTCTATCTTGAGCAAGGCGCATCCTGATGCAGTGACAGTGATTAAGCACTGGATAACTATTATACAGAGTCGGTGGGATGAGGTAAGATTTATTTTTTATAATTTATTTATTGCAGACTACACAAGCCCATAGATAAATACCTTAACCTAAATATACATATTTTATAATTTAAAACTTGTGTTAATATATAAGGCTTTAGAGTATGTTAGTACTTATTCACTTTACACTAAATTGTCTTTGTGCCGTCCTGTGGCATTTGTCCGCGGAACTGACAGAACACCACGTTCTGCGGCCAAAAGTTTTCTTTTTGTGCTAGTCACTACTGTGCCAATCCTGGGTAAAGAGTTCCCCCCTATTTCTTAGTTGTCTCCCATTGTATCTTATCTAGTCAATTCCTGAGGAAGCCATCCAAGGCCTACGGCCATTTTCTTCTCGGTCTGCCGCGACCCCGTCAGATTCAGGGTTCCAGTCTTGTAATATGCGGACCACACAGCTTATATATTTATAAAACGGGGTAAAAAAGCATGACGTTCTACTGAGACAAGCCGTACGGGGAAAAGACATGTAGGAATCGGCCAATCACATGCACAGAACGGAGACATGATTTGAAGTTCAACTAATGTGATTGGTAGATTCTTGCACGGCTCTTTTTCACTCCAGTTTTTTTTATTGACCCTTTTATTTTATAACGTAAACGACATCATGTTAAAAATCTAATATTTGGGGCATTCATGCTTATTTTGTATGTTTTTTGCTAAAGATAGCGATATTGGTACTAAAATAAAAGATCGCAAGAGCTTTAGGTATAATAAACATCTATTTCCTACAAAAAAGATAAGTTTAAATTAAAGAAATAAACAGATACATTATCTTTTTCCCACGTAAGCGATTGCACCAAATTGATTGCACTACCAAACAAAAATAACGTTAACTAACAAATTATCGACATTTAAAGATAGCACTATCGATGTGTAATCTTATGTAGATTACCTACTGATTTCATTTCCAAATAAAACACATGACTTATTATTTTAACAATTAGTTACATAATGCTACTGAAGTGTTTTTGTGGAAATATTGTGAAAATAAACCCTTGTTTTATGATTTTGTTAATCGAATTTTGGTTCGGTTATAGTTGAACGATTTGGTGTGTTAATAAGTAGAGATAAAAGACAGTTAGTGGCAACTATGTTGCCTGTGATACAAATATTTAGAAAAGTTACTCCGGGACAGGTAAAGATTAAATATTTTTATTGAAATACTGGCTTTTACTCGCTACTTCGTCCGCTTGAATATTCTTACGAATTCCTATTACATGTTTATAATCTGTCAATTTTTTTATAAAGCTGAAGAGTTTGTTTGAATACGCTTATCTACGGAACTACTGTTCCGATTCTAAAATTTCTTTCACCTATTGGAAGCTACTTTATCACTGAGTGCTAAAGGCTATATTTTATTATCAAAATCTGGGATCCGTAAGTGAACAAGGTCACGGGGAAAGTGCTAGTAAAATAAACTATATAATGGTAGCTTGAACCCTAAGAAAGAACATAGCCTACTTTTTGATTCGCGATAACCGACATTCACGCTTACGAAGTCGCGGGCAAAAGGTGTTTAAAAATAAAGAATATACATAGGTTAGGTTTTGTAAATTATTTAATTACAAATGTACAATTTTCAGACTTTTCCCTGTACATATAGACAGTATAAGACAATATTTCTTGCTAAATTTATAGTTCTAGGTCACGGAAAGTACCCTATGAATTTTGATTCCCTTGAGAGTGTCGAAATATACGTTTTCTGCGGCATAAACGGCCGTATCTTCTTTCAACCGACTTCAAAAAGAAGGAGGTTCTGAATTCGACTGTTTTTTTTTCTTTGAAGTTTGATTTTTTTACAGCTTCAAGGGACCTACGTAACTGGTTTTAATTTCAACTCGATACATCCACGCGTTTCCGAGATAAAGGGTCTTGACAGACAGACGGACAGACAGATGTGTTTGGAATGCGAATGCGAAAGGCCTTTTTTAATGACTAATCACGATAAGAATTAGCTTAAGTAGATAAGTAAATAAATTATTTATATACTGAAGGCCGAAAATAAATCTTATACCTACAAAGATTCATATCAATGCTAAATTAGGTTAGCGTAGACCAGGGCCTCCAGTCTGCTATTACAATAGTGTCAGAATGGTCTATCATTGATTTTCATAATGACGCCATTATATTAGTAGATTACCAAACTTGTCAAAATCAACAAGTATGAAATCAATGATAGACCATTCTGACACTATTGAAATAGCAGACTTGAGGCCCTGGCCTTTTAGAAGCCATACTAGCTTTTGCCCGCGACCTTGTCCGCGTAAATGTCGAAATACTTATGAAGTCGCTGATTAAAAAGCAGCCTATATCCTTACTAGGGGTTGATTCAAGAGGAAGGTTTATACTGTAGGGACCGGAGGTTTAATGTGATGTTGTATATTACGGGATCACTATCTACGATAAGTGAAACGTATAATAACTTGATAGAATTCTATATTAGGATAAATTAACAATTACATCGGTCCCTGACGGAGGGCCATCTGACAGTCCTAACTGTCATAGTCTAAAACTATCTTTTTACATCATTAGAATAACATTCAATGACAATTATATTGTAGAAGCATGCAGAGAGTTTAGCCATAGAGCATATAGTTAATGGCTATGTATGCTAAATGCATACAAACCTCTACATAACGTATAGTTTGATCTACATCTCTCTCTTGCGAAGCCGGGGCGTGTCGCTAGTATTTTATAACTAACAGATATAAACCTACATGAAATGGGTTGAAGTATCTAAAACCTTCAGTTATTGACCATTACATTTCTTGGTGCAGGTATGGCAATGGGCAATGCAGCGTGGCACCAAACTGGAGACGCATATGCAGAGCCTGAAGGATCTCGACCTGGTGCTCGAGGAGTTGCTGCAATGGCTCATCGGATTGGAGAACACACTGCTTTGTAAGTCGTTGATATATTTACATACAGTAGAACCTCGATTATCCGAACCCTAAATTATCCGAACGCTGACTTAGTTTATTCGAACAAGGTCCGAACGCTTAATTATTCGAACATTGGCGCGAATTTGTTGCTCGCTGCTGCTGTGCATAGCAAGGTCTCGAGCAAGTTGAAACGCGTTTTGTTTCATCGTGTCCGCTTACGGAGATTTTCAAGTGTTTTATATTTCAACATTAATATTTATGACAAGTTTTAACATACTGTACTATTTTTATGTAAAAAGGCGTTGTTTTTGTATGATCTTGTCCCAAAAACCTCACATTACGATTATCCAACTTTTCATTATCCGAACTAGTCTCGGTTCCAATTAGTTCGGATAATCGAGGTTCTACTAGAGGTACTTTACTTTGGAAATAAAAATTAATATATAATTTAGCCTGCCTCGTTAGTCCAGCGGCTGCAAACTCAACTGCTGAGCGTAAACTTTGCTGCTTTTCTGATCCCTGTGTCGAGCAATGTGATCACCACATTTTCCACCACGGGTTCTTTTTCAACAGCAGCCCAGAATCTGCATAATATTCATTTGTCCTCAATTTAATAGGCTATAGGGCCGCTTATCACCTTTGTTAACCCATCGGAGTACCTATGCGTGATGGTTAGGGTCACGGATAACAAAAAAAAGAAGGAAGGACCGAAGGATAGTGTTCTTGCAATTCTTTGACTAATAAATGTGTTTATGTTGTTGTGTGTGTGTGTTTGTTAACTGAGTGGAAAAAGTCTGCTTACAAACATTTTACCAAAAGAATATCAACTTTTGTGGAAAAAAATATTGTAAAAAAATACGAGAATGTTCCCTACATTATTTTATATTGCAGTGCAAAGGCCTCCCTCCCATTCTTTCCATTGGTCTCGAGTTTTAGCTAAGTCTTGCCAATTCTTAAGGAAGCTAACGTCGTGCCATATCTTTCGTTGTCCACCTCGGCTGAGTCTCGGCATTTTAGGGCACCAGTTTTGGGATTACATGATAATAATATTTAATTATCTTGTTAGCGCTCGAATCGGAACCGCTACCAGAATCCATCGAGTTGCTAGAAGGTCTCATTGAGGACCACAAGGAGCTGATGGAACACACGCAGAAGAGACAGAACGAGGTCGACCGCGTCTGTAAGGCGTATCAGGTATGTTTTTTTTTTTTGACGGCTCTAAAGCCTAGTTGGTAGTATATCTGGTTTCGACGCACATTGTCGCGGATTCGAATCCCGCCCAGGGCAAACATTTGTGTGATGAGCACTTGACAACAGAGTCGGGAAAAGGCTAACCAGATGATAAAGTCAAGTAGTTATCGCAATTTCGTAAATAATCAATGAATGCTAACATTGTCTTGTATTTGTGTATGTATATATCAGCGATCTGACACCCATAGTACAGGGTCTCCCTAGTTTGGAGTCAGATGGCCGTGTGTAAATGTCCCTACATATTATATTATCATTATACATGTGCAAACGGTATATTTTGAACTTTCATTTCGGTTCAGGTCAAGAGTCAAATCCAAGGCCGTGAAAGCACACCGAGGAAGGTTTCAGTCAAGAGCGCAACCAAGGGAGCAACTGGGTATGTAACAGAAATATTTATTTATATATTTATGTTACGTTATTCACATTTTGTTATTCATTATTTTACATAGCTTAAAGAATATTTGGTTTCGTTACAATTACAAGAAAGCTTCTGTGTTGTCCATTTTTTATTTTCAGTCCCAAATTTTTATTTTGTGTGATCATTATTGACCTTTATTTTATGTTTTTTCGTTTTGTTCTCCCCACTTTTCACGAATCATGCACGTCGACACCTCGCTGCCATCTTGTGACGTCATTGCATGGTGTTGCCCGCTTGCAATGTGTGTTGTCATCACAAAAATATAGCCGTGGTTCCCAGCACGATCTCAATAGGGAGAGATCAGTTTCGCCTGATTATTATGGATCTAGGCGTTTCAGGTGTGTTTAATTTTCATTCTGAAAAATCAATGGTACCTGTTAATTTTTTTTTTGTGGAATATTTTTACCATGTTTTAATGATTGCAAAAATACTGATCCTGTTCTCATGGAATTTGTAATACATATTTAATTAGTAATTACTTATAATGATCCTGAACATTGACAAAATAATATGGGTAAGTAAGTGTCCTTGCCTAGTGAAAAAAAAAAAAGTTGACGAATAATTTCACAAAGCAATTTTTAATCTAGAACTAAAAGATTTCAATTAAAGTTTCAAACATGATAAAAATACTCCACTACATTATTCAAATATTTACCTGAAAATTTGTTTCATAACTAAACCTACTTTCTATAAACTTGGCTAAACATACCCATAGTTCAAAAAAATACAAAAAAATAATTTAAGATTTTGTGTAAATACCTAAATAGTTTATAAAAAGTAGGTTCAATGGTGGTTACTTATTTCCATAAGCTTTAAATGTTTGTCATTTGTGTAACTGTAGGTGTCTTGTCAGAAGTTAAATAACAGTTAGATATCAAAATAATAGAGTAAGTAAATACCAAGCAGGTTATTAACCAACTTTTGCCCGGGACTTTGTCCGCGTAATTTTTAGTACGGGTCCCTCATTATTCTGTTAATAAAATATGAACAACAAATTCAGCTTTGAAGAAAAGTTTATTTGTTGTTCATCACAAATTCAACTTTGTCGAAAAGCTTATTCGTTGTTCAAACAAAATTAGGACTTATAACAACTGACGAAGGTTGTAATTATTTTACACATTTTCCGCATAATTATCACACGCGCGGGATTGGTCGTGGGCCTCCACTTGTTTCTTTCTATTCCGTCGCTTTCCCTGAGAGAAAGAGAAGCGCAGTTACATGGTCATAAAAAATAAATTCCACTAGACTCTTTGACGTGTGTAACTCCATTTTTTTTTTATAACCTTTTTGATAAATACTTCTTGACAACACACCCTACAATTGCTTCGTCCCGCTCTAACACATGTAAACGTTGCTTTCCGTCCCGTTCTGGCACGCTTCGACACGGGCAGGTCCAGGATTCACACTCGAAGTAGAAGAGGAAGGTTTGATCGTCTATTCTTTTTTTAAGTGTGTGTAGACTAGCGCTTGGTACTTTTTGTAGAAAAATGTAGATTTGTGGTTTTAGCATGTCCTATGTATTTTAGTATCGAATTTTATAACGGGCCAGATATAAACAGCCTGGAATTCTAAAATAAAATAATACCAGTCGATTATTATCCAACTGCAGGGCAAAGGCCTCTTCTGATACAGAGAAGGTACGAGCATTGATCACCACGTGCGCTCAAGGCAGATTGGCGATTTCAAACTTAAATTAATTGCTTACCTCACGATGTTTTCCTTGAATACTTTGTTCTATAATAACCTGAGGCTTTGTTCTCGTCGTATTTTTATTTATTTAACTACACCACATTACATATTTTAGTAATTTATTATCAAGAAAAATACTAAAAAAATCGTATTAAATTCAACTCAAAGTTTAATTTAAACAGTTTTGATTATTTTAATGAGAGTATTTAGGACCAATAGTAGAAGGACCAATAGTAGAAGGACCAAGTTAACTTTTTCTGGTCCTTGCGTCCCACCTTTGCAGTTGTTAATTACTAGTTTCTGCCCGCAACAGCAGTCGCGTGGAAGTCAATAAAACCCTGTTTTTGTGTAATTGAATGAGTATTTCCAGATTTATTACCTCTTACAAACAAAAAACTTTAGGTACTTGTAATATTAGTATAGATTAAGTACGCTTGTAATGTAAAATAAATGTTTCTTATTTTATCTTATTTGCATCCTTGGAATGAAGTTGTTGCGGATGTTACTTTAGGTAAACGATAGTATTTATATACCTACCTAATTATATATATTATTATGTAGATAGTAAAGGAGCATATCAATGACTAAATCTATGCAATTTTGAATTTCAACTCGTAAGGAATAAAGTTGAAAATAATTTGCTAGGTTTAGCACACTTGATACTCTTTTAATTGTAGATGCATGAGTATTTGATAAATTAAGTTATAGCTTTCTTTACTTTTAGCAACCTGACATTTAAATGGAATCTCAGTAAATCTAATAAAAAAAAAAATATTGAACAGTCTTTAATAATGCAATATTAAACTTGTTTACATTGCAAGAAAGTATTTTTTTGCTTGAGTAAAGATTGATTATAACACTGCATGACCTAGGGTTGTCAATCACAATACACTAACCTAACTAAACGTAGACTTTATCCAGACTTCAAATATGTAAGCAAAAACGAACTCTGTCTTCTTGCATAAACGGCACAATTTCCAAAACCAACAAAATCCAAGCACCGTTTCTTTAAAAACACTAGTCAAATAAAAACGCACTTTATCGTTAAAAGAGTACGATTCACTTTACCTACGTAGCCCGCACTAACTAACAGGGATGTCAAAAGGTCACTAACCTCACGCGAGCCATGGATGGATAATTTTCGAAGGTCTAACAACACGTCGTGGTTTTTCATCTACTAACGGTTTGGAGTGTTGTTTCCTGTGATTATAATATTGCGTGTGCTTTAGTCGCGTCAGTCCCGGGCGAGAGACGCCAGATCGCAACCTGCCACACTACGGACCCAGGTTCCTGGCTAAGGGAAGGTAAGGCTACGATTTTACAGGAATAGATACCTCCGAAAACCGCGGTCTGTTTAAAAATGGAACACAACAGGAGTAGGTCATCTGGAATCATAGGAAATAAAAAGGAACGATATCTTTTTCTAAATAATTCAATAACAAAAAAAACTTTACAATATATTCAAGTTAAAAAAATAAGGGGGCGGTAGTTACAGAAATATGTCATTAATACATTATCATTTAAGCCCGCGTTCCTAAAAGGCTTAAATCTATTCTGGTACTTATAAAAATGTCATTATCATACAGATAAGCACGGGTTTCAAATAGAACTAAATCTGTTAACTTTTAACGTTTTTATTTTCGTTCGAAACTTGATTAAGTGTTAATATAATTACTTACCTAGTACCAACCAAATTCTTAAACCGTTCTTTACTACCATAAGTACAAACAATGATGTTAACGCATTTTAAAGGGTCATCTACATCAATAGTAAAATTCATGTCAATCATGGGTCAAGGGAGTATTCAATTATGCTTTTTGTTATGCCAAAATATTTTTTTTTGCTGGGTATTTGTGTGTGGCAGCCCTTGTTATACAGTATGTACCTTTTTGCTTAGAATTCAGCATGGCTAGTTTCTGGCATGCTGGCAATTATAGATATACCTTTTGCCTATTAGATAGATTTTTTTGTTACAAATCTAAGGGTTTTTAGCTATCAAACATTTAAGAATCATTTTGTCCATTCAACTCATTGTACAAATTACATTACATTCCAAAAAAGAAACAATTAATATCTAATCAAATAACAGCTCAATCTTTTTTATTCCCCAGTTAATTTAAAATTTAAAAAATAAATGCTTTCGAAAAAAACACTTTTTAACTAAAAGAAAGATATTTCGACACATATTTCGACCACCTTTTTGCGTCCCAAAACTCACTTGACTATTGTTTCATAGCAGCAAGGGCGCAGAACCAGAATTCAGGTCACCACGCGTCAAACAACTGTGGGATAAATGGCGTACCGTCTGGCTACTTGCGTGGGAGAGACAGAGGAGGCTGCACGAACGTCTCGTACATCTCAAGGAATTGCAGCGAGTGTCCAACTTCAGTTGGGACGACTGGAGGAAGAGGGTGAGTTGTATTTAAAGAGTCAAATAAATATGTAGTTAAACAGAGAATACATGCAGCACGTCTCGTCTGCGTAAAATTTGTGGCTTTCGCTTTAAAATATTACTGTACAATAAAGTATCTACCTAATAATAAACGAAGGTTAAGCTGCGCTTGCCGCGGTCGGTCTGTGGATGGGTGACCATCCATATCCATACCGAGTTCCCTCCGTGCCTCGGATAGCACGTAAAGCCGTTGGTCCCAACTGTCATTCGTAGATCTTTGCCAGTCGTTATGGGTAGTCAGAAGCCAGAAAGTCTGACAACCAGTCTTACCAAGGGGTATCATGTTACCAAGTCAGTAATTGGGTTGTGGAGTTCCGATAGGCAGTCGCTCCATGTAAAACACTGGTATTCAGCTGCATCCGGTTAGACTGGAAGCCGACCACAACATAGATGGGAAAAGGCTAGGCAGATGATGATGATGAATCATTTTTAAAAGTATCTTTGAGCTTCGCTGTTCTTTTCTGATTCATTTTGTTGCGAAAACTAAGATAGTTGAATGGTTTCTCCGGGACATGTCGAGTTTCATTGCCTCGGCAGTTTTCTAGTGATGGCCACTATAGATTGTGGCTCACAGGAGTTACAGTGGTTTGGGTACAGAGTGACTAGATTAAAAATGTTACAAACCAAAAGGCCATAAATTGAGTTGAACCGAGCTTTCAGTATTTTCTCTTTATCAAGACACCAATAACTGAACTTTTTCAATGATTTTCGCTTTGACACAAACATGTTTCATCTTGTCCCTAGTTCCTGAAGTTCATGAACCACAAGAAGTCTCGTCTGACGGACCTGTTCCGCAAGATGGACAAGGACAACAACGGACTTATAGCACGACACGAATTTATCGACGGAATTATCAACACCAGTAAGTATAAATATATACGGACACTTAATAGAAATAAAAATATTTGTCAAGGCATACCAAACTGTCAAATGACAATGCCAGATCCTGCCCCACCCATGTACAGAAAAGTAAATTAATGAAAATAATAGGGTACTACACCCATTTTTAAAAAGTGTCTCAATGAAATACTGTAGTGCTAATATGTCACCAAAAAAACACAAAATTTTTATTCAATCGATAAGTGCCATAAAAATGCATCTAAATTTTAATGTTTCAAATTTCGCGCGTAGTTTGGCGAAAACGCCTCTTACTGGACGCCATATTGCTCAGCGTAAATGACGTCAGTTCGTTTTGTATCAAATGAGCACATATTAAATATGATAATTGTATATCATTAAAAAATAATTAAAAGCATATTTTATAATAATAAAAAATGTGTAATAATGAAAAAAATACGTTGGTTACGAAAATAATAAAAGTACAAAGCCTATATTACGCCAATCGGTTGACTGACAGATGACAATTTTTTGTTTACACAGCCGTATGGCGTAATAACATGGCCGCTACTATTTCACGGTGTTTTATAACAGATTAAAAATACTGAAAAAAAAAATTTAAAAATTTGTTTTGTTATTGTATGAACTAAAACTTACATTTTCCGACTGCTTTATGCCTAAACTGTCTCAATAATATATTTATAGTTTTTATCTCGTATAGAGTAAAATACCCTATTGTAATGAATATAGAACCTTTCTAAAGTAAATTGTTTTTCTTTAGAACTTGCGGATTACGCGCTTTGCGATTACCTACCCACCAAATACAAACTCATTTTACCTAAAATACAATTTAACCTATAATCAATGTCATTATTGTTTTTAGATTTAAACGGAAACCGCAAGTTCTACAGTCACTAAGACTAATATTTAGTTATCAGCAATAAATAAACAGTAAGATGCTACGTATTGCTTATGACTTTTATTGAGTGGGGCAAAGTTCTATAGAGTTTTTGGCATTGTCCTTTTCCCAATTGAGTATGAACCTTATTGTTTTGTGATAAAGTTGAAAATCTATCAAAGAACTTAGAGAGATTGGTGTAGCTTGATGTGCTGGCCAACTCACTAAGGTTGTTATTATCTATTTCTATAATAAAAATAAATAAAATTAAAGTCTGTTTGTAATATCAAAATAACAGCTTTTTAATTATTGCATATGACAGTGTATATGATAGTTTTAGCAAAAAAAAACAATTTTTACAATTTTTGTCTATCTGTCAGTCTATCTGTTTGTTGAGGCTAATCTCTGAAACGGCTGTACCGATTTTGACGTGACTCACTGGTATATAGCTGATGTTATAAGGAGTAACTTAGGCTACTTTTATAAAAAAAAAATAGGGTACCGAGCAAAAAAAATTAAAACCCCCCTGAGAACCGACAATCACGCGGATGAAGTCGCAGGCATCAGTCGTACATATATTCCGCATAATTGTGACACATTTTTTTCTATTCCGTGTATATGTCACAGTTAACCAGTCAAAACTACTTTTGAACGGTTTAAGTTTATCCTTAATATTTAGAAACCGGTTGGTAGGTTTTTTTTTGTGACCCTTTTACAACTTTGGTTTTGTAGTGATTCTTATAACTAAGGCGTTCCGTATTTTTGGTTTTGTAACGCAAACGCATTTAATCTTAAGGGCGCGTATTCGATTTAGCGCAACTCAAAATCTAAACGATTGCTAGAACGGCGTAGCAGCATTGACACACACTAGTACAATACTATGGTCTGTTTGTGTGCATCAGAAAAAAAAAATGCACGAAATAAGCACGAATCATTGAAATTGATCGGCAAACGACAGCGCGCGATGTTTTATAGTGCTTTTTAAAATAATTGTCTAAAATAAATGAGCTCGTATAACGGACTGAAAAATATTCTGTATATTAAGCATGATATTTATTTTCATAAAATAAATATATCAGTTATGTTTTTATTCAAATACTGGTGAAAAAAAATGGTCAAAGTGAACCGATTTTCTACTTTTTCATCATTGTTTTTTAATACATAATAGTAACATTTTCGTAATTTTGGCTCTGTAGCTGTCTTTATGGACTGTATATACTGTTGGAAAAACGCATAAAACAAACTATTATGGCATATTGTAATGGTTGTATTCGCCCTGAAAGTTAACTCTGACGTCTATTTTCGTAAAACGATATGGAAGAATTGACTTCGCTTTAAAAAAACATAATTAAAAATTATACTTTTACTCTGTAGCTGTCTAAATCAAGACTTAATCTTTCTAAAACTGTAAATTGTCTTTAAATAATCTGCTCACATAATTACGATATTGCTCCGGGCAAAACGCAAAAACATGAAGTTTTCGTCACGAATCGAATACGCGCTCTTAATAAGGGTTTTGACTGAAGTCAGTCAAAAGTAGTTTTGACTGGTTAAAAGTTTTGACTGTAACATATATACCCATACTTAAATGTATCTCCTTTCTACAGAATTCGACACATCTCGCCTGGAGATGGGCGCTGTTGCCGATCTGTTTGACAGAAACGGTGGCGGTCTCATCGACTGGGACGAGTTTATCGCCCGTCTCAGGCCTGACTGGGTGAGTTATTTATCTTCTATATAGAGGGTACAGGCACAGTATAAGTATTGGTACTACCGTACAGTAGCGACACGCTCCGCCTTCCTCTGAAACCGTTCCTCACCTCTCCCCGCGTCCAACGACTAGCTCTGGAAATTGCATTTTTGTTCGCGCGGCGCGTAGACACGCACACTCACACACGTATCTGTATAGTCTATTATTTTAGTATCAGTGTAGGCAATTATATCGTTTCATTTCTATGGAGTGTCGCGGGTGTGGTACAGGTAAGGAGCACGATATAAATGTGTATGAAAATGACCTTTAAAATGTACCACTTAAGGATGGCGATACAATCGCTACCGGGTAAACATTTTATAACTCGGCATACTTCAATCCGTCAACAACTGCTACCTCAGATTATGAAACAAAAGGCAGATAGACCGCACGGAACGCTGAGAGTGAAGCCACTAAAGCAGATACAAATGTAATTTCAAGAACCTACAATCTCGTGATTGTATTCGCTTTAGAATTTATATTTGTTTTTTGTAACGATGAGGCGTTTAATGCTGTTCTGACTCGTGTCAGTACAGCACGAAGCGCGTTGTAGGTATTCGCTTTTGAATTTGTATTTGCTTTGGTAGCTTCACTCTGTGTTCCGCGCGGTCTATCTGCCTTTTGTTACATAATCTAAAACTCCTACATTCACGGATCTGTGGCCACGTTCATACCATACCCTGTGCCTACGCTAGCGCCATTTTGGCGGGTTTCGGAACTGTTACCATGCTGCATAACGCTGGACACTTTTTCAACTTTCCCCCATATGAGATACCTAGTGCTTTTTACCTCTACCCTCCACAATCTCCTTTGTAACACCCTTGTAACTCTTAAGAGTTCTTAAAAGATAACAGAAGGGTGTTATAAGTAAACGTGTGTCTGTCTGAGGCATCGTAGCTTCTAAACGGCTGAACTGATTTCATTATCATCAGCCAAAAGACGTCCACTGTTGAGCATAGGCCTCCCCCATAGAACGCCACAACGAGCGGCAACCTGCTGCTTGCATCCACCGGTTACCCGCGACCTTGACGATGTCGTCGGTCCATCTGGCGGGAGGCCTACCAACGCTGCGTCTTCAGGTTCGCGGTCGCCACTCGAGGACCTTTGTTCCCCATCGGTTATCAATTCTTCGAGCGATGTGGCCTGTCCATTGCCACTTCAACTTGCATATTCAACTTGAACTTGAACTGATTTAGATTTAGGCTACTTTTTTTGTTTGAGGTGACATAATTATTCTGTTCTTGTTGTTCTGGTGGTCGCCTCCGTTCATTCTGGCTTTCAGAAGTTACAGTGGTTGGAAATAGTGTGTTGAGCTTGTTCAATAAAACACTAATTCTTGTCTGTAATTTTTATGTCATGTCTAAGCCAAATTATTTATTTCAATTGGATACTATTAGCCACCAGTTTTTAACGTCATTTACAAAACTAAGAAGGATTAGAACTAGTTCCCCCTACCAAAAGGTACAAAATTAGGTATACCAAGATTTTTTGAACGTCACGGGCATCCACGGCAAGCCACAAATCACCGCAAATACAAATAAAAGTAGGAAAATAACTTATAGATGTATCTGTATACCTTTTTACAATATTTCATTAATGTAGTTTTAAATAATAGGAAAAAGAAACGCAAAAAAACTTTAATTTAGTATATTTATTACCTATGTATTTAAAAATGTTCGTGTAATGTTTTCTTGACGGCTTCAGCCGACAATGGCATCTTGGACACGTTTTCATTTGTCGGGTAATAACGTATAGGTAATAGTGGTGTAATTTTATGAGTTTTAACAAAAATAAGAATAAACCTAATTGAGGCCAAATACACAGCCTAAACAAAATATTATCGACATCAATGCCATGTAACGCTTTGTTTGCATTTGATATACTGTGTCACTTATCAACAATGCACTGATAATCTTATCAATGAGTTGATATCATGTTTTGGCGACACGGAGAAAGGGCCGGTGGCTTTCACAGTATTTTTTTGTTGTTAGATACTAAAATACAGTTTTGTGCGTTGGTAATATTGGTAGTAGGTAGGCAATTTTTTGTTTTTTTTTTTAGTCACAAAAAAACTAAACTATTTTGTTTTCAACATATTTCTCTGAATAAGCTCTTATTGCTAGGTTTAGACCTAGCTGCCAATGTTTGTGTGAAAATAGGTGACAACAAAAAACTACCGGCAATGCTCCCGATTCTGTTGTGTACGTGCTAAACTTTATTTAGGGTATATCTATCATTTTGTCTGTAAAGAAATAAGAAAGGGACGGATATAATTATGAGCTGTACATTTTAGTTAATCTAAAACATCTACCACCGTCATCTTCCTGCCCTTGCCCCATGTTACTTGGGGTTGGCGCAACACGTTTTCTTGTTCCATGTCGTCCGGGCACCACTCACCAGTCACTAAGTCCTTTCTCGTTCATATCATTCTTTCGTTCCTATCATTCTTCACACAATCCATCCATGTTTTTCTTTGGCCTTCCTCTCCCTCTCTATCCATTCACATTTATATTTAAAACGCTTTTAGTCACATGCGTTTCATTTTCCTCTTCACATGTTCATACCAAGACAAACGATTCCCTAAAACTTTCATACTCATCAAAATAATAGTATGTCAGAATGAATTGATTAACCTTTTGAACTGCAGAAAATTCACTGCAAGTACAATAGAAATAGGGAAATTAAAAATAACTAAGTAATGGACATATCTTTGTGCCTGTTTACAATTTTTAATTAATATAGTTTTAAATAATACGAATTTTTTGTACTTAAAAATGTTTCGTGTAAAGTTTTCTTGCCGGCTTTAACCGACGGTGGCGTGTATAGGGCACGTTTTCATTTGTCGGCTATATCTGACCGTGGCACTCCAAAGATTAATTTTTAGTGCAAGTGTTCCCGAAACCTATCTTCATTACCACCTAACCATTACATGTTGTCATCAGGTGGAACGTCGCGGCCCGCCGACCGACGCGGATAAGATCCACGATGAGGTGAAACGTCTCGTCATGCTGTGTACTTGCCGACAGAAGTTCAGGGTGTTCCAAGTTGGGGAGGGCAAGTACAGGGTGAGTACTTTTTTATATAGTTTACAAACACGTAGATACTTAGGTATACTGACCACGACATGTAAAAGTAATGCCTACTGATTAAACACTGAAAAAGTGTAGTTTTACACAAGATTCGTTCGATATTAGTTTTGTTAAAATTTTTAGTTCTTCATGATTTCTAGTTCTACAGCCTCAAGTTTCACAGTGTGTGATTATTTTTTAATTAAGTAGGTACAGGTACATGCGTTTCCTAATCTTCGATTGGACCTTTGATTTTTATCAGGTAAATGAAAAACGAAATAAATTGCCCTTTCCAAAAGATTGTTTTGGAAAAGATAATATCATAGCATCTACTCAGATTTTACTATAAAAACCAAATAATCTTTGTAGGCTAAAGGTGTCTACACACCAAAGCCGGTCTTATCCCTTCCCAAACCCTGCCGGATTTAGCCGCTGGGTGCATTTTATTCACCTTAATAATAATAATTGTACTTTAATTTTACTATTTTTCTACACCGGCAACGGTAATGTAATGTGAAACTGTTTATTATTAATAAGATATACACAGTATACTCAGAAATAAATTATATTCAATACAAATTTCAGTTTAAAATGAGCTCGGCCGGTGGCTGAACGGTTTGGACCGCCCGCGCCGGGCCTGCTTTGATATGCAGATAAATCAATGGTCCAAGTTCATTTTTAATGAACAGGCTTATTTCTCTACTAGAGTAGGTACTATTAGAACACACATTAGCCCAGCAATTTCTTACCACACAGTTCGGTGACTCACAAAAACTGCGTCTGGTCCGTATTCTCCGTTCGACTGTGATGGTCCGAGTCGGAGGCGGCTGGGTCGCCCTCGACGAGTTCCTGGTGAAGAATGACCCGTGCAGAGGTATGTACAACCTTGTTCTAAGGGGTGTGGGTTGATAGAACACTCCTATAAGCTTTCCATGCGTTACTTTGACAAGACATGCATCAGATAATTGACCACGTGTAACTTTTAACGGTGTAGTACGATTTCGATGATTCTTTTTTTAATGGAAAATGTATACCTCAAAGTTGGTCCCATATAAAATTCATGAAAATATTACACCTTTTGAGGTGGAAAATTAAGGGATGACTTAGGTAATTGGTTCGGTGTTATCGTTTCTTACTTAATTTGAATAATAAAAAGTAGACACATAAAAGAGAAAAAAAAAACTTTAAAGAAAAGGAAGTTAAAGACTACACTTAAAACAGAAAAGTAAAAATCTTTAAAAATAAAGACAATCGCCTTCAAAAACTGCAAAGTAAAAAATAAATAACTCTCAGCTTCAGTAAGTGTTTTTTTTCACCCGATATGTATGGTTACTTACAAAAAAAAACATCTTTCTCTGTCTACCATAAGGATTAATCGGAGATAGAAAGAAAAAACCGCTAATAACAAGTTGCGTGACTCGAATGATTGCTCATTCAAATTTCGAGTCTGTAGCACTTTGTCTTGTCTCAGTAAATGTCATGTAAGGCTTATTGTACACGATATTACACTTTCAACTCCGTCCATTACGCGTGAAAGTGGGATAAAGTGGACACAGGGGTTAAACGTCATTGTTACATTACCGTGGGAAATGACATTAACTACTTAGGGGCCACATTGAAGTGAATTAGTTCTAATGGTCAGCAATATGCTCAAGTTTTCAATTTTTAATTGAGAATTAACTCAAATTCTACACGAATAGAGTTAAGAATTGCGCGAAATTATGTCTTGTGCACAATTTTCAACTTTATATGTGATGCTTTTTAGTTTATTTTCAATTAAAAAAAAGAGGAACTTCTCAAGTATAATGCCGCTCCGTTTGAACTGAACCTAATGAACAAGATACTGTATCTACCTACCCGGTGTTTAAAAAGTTAATTCGGATTTAAAAAAAAGGAACGGATTCAATCATAACTGTATGAAATTTTCTATTTAAAATTCGACATTTCTTTTTAATGGCCAGTAAACATACAATAGGTACTTACATTGTCATTATCATCGAATTAATTATGGAAATAACTAACCGGACGGTATTTTAATGTATTTTTTAAGTATCTAAGTACGTATTCATTATATCAAACTCCTAAAAAATTGTTATCAATGAAACAAAACACCATAATTATGTATCAAAATAACTCCATATTCTATTTTAATTACTTTTCTTCCTTTCCCACGGTAATCTAAACGTGTTATTAATTACTTTTGTTATAATCGATCTTACTGCAGGCATTTACCTAAATACTAAAATTCTATATTAAGCGGCAAACATCTTGAACAATACTAGCGTCAACTGCGTTTTATTTTTCGGGAGAGTATCTCGCATGTCTACCTGGAAGGTTCTCGGCTGCTTAACCGGACTTTCCTGTGGTACCTTAAAGCGAATGAATGGCCTCCAGGCAGGGGCTTCTCAGACGCGGAAAGCTGCGCATCTTCATAATAAACTGGTGTTTTTTATGCACATAAGCTGAATTGAGCTGAATAAGTGTAGTTAGTCCCTTAATTAGGGACGAATTTAAAGGTACAGGATCAGCGACTGTGGCTGGTACGAACCGGAAGGGTGTCTACTGGCACAGATCCCTCTGTGGCTTCGCCCCCGCACCCCATATATTCCATTCGAGAAATGAGACCACTTTATCATTTCTCGCGCATACTAATGTTATTTGCCGTTATTTTTATCCTAGGGCTAATTAAAAGTGATTGAAAATTTCATACTTCTGTGTGTCTGTTAGCAGAATTATAATGCTATGTTTTATCTGTATTCAACTGCAGTAAGACCGAAGATAATATTCTCAGAGGACTGTTTTCTTTTTCTTTGAAAATTTATCTTTATCTTTATTACTTTAACATCTTCATCATAAATGCATTTGAATTACCTAATAAGATTATATTAATGTCCCAGCTGCTTTCGGTTTAAAAAGTTTAAAGAAAAGAGTCCTCTGATAAAGCATCATTTTACTCTTAAAAAAATAACTACCTATTTGTTTGTCCTTGTCTTCAAAAAATGATGTTTTAATAGTTACTGAACTATGGATTTGTATCAAAAATGTAATGTGGCTTGGTGCTACAAATGAAACCAAAAGATTAAAAAAAACATACCTAACTTTTTTGTTAAAACTGAAGCCACATAACATTTTTACACTATGAAGCCAATTTAGGTTTTTACAGATCTCAGTAAATAAAAAAGTAACAATTATCTATGACCAATAATAGCTGGCTTCATAAATAACTAATTATTTTCAACTTCTACAATGCTTTTACTATGAAAGCACTGTAAAAGTTGTTTCGATTATTATGCACTGATTTTGCTGCACAAACGAAAAACAAAATGGCAGATTTATTTAAATTTGCCTAAGTCTCTCTGACGTCATCAAAGTGAATAAAATCGTTTATGAATTTTTAATCCGTTATGTAATCAGTGCCTTCTAGTCGGAATATTTTTTTATATGTATTAGGTATGTATGGTGATATTCAAAGTGTCAATCAAACGTCTCGGTACTACGTATAGATAATGTGTTAACCCCCTAATAAGGGATATATTGACTAATATGTGAACGTCCTAACTTTATGGACAAGTATTTTTTTTCTAAGTCTCTATGTACTGGGCAAAAAAAAAACGTTTAATAGTGCCTTCAATAAATTATGAAAAAAGTTGCTTTTAAAAAGAGAATGTCTCTTCTTAACTTCGTAAGGAGAAATACGCTTTTAAATCCGTTATTCAGCACATCATTATCTTCGAATATCTTTCAAACTCTTTTCAATAACAAGGCACTCATAAAGATATTTTTGCTCTATGCATTCAGATTTTCAAGGAAATATTTGTTCAATAGTGTTTTTAAAATAACAAAATAACATATATTTTTAATACAATTTTATTATACGGGTACAAATATTAACTACAGATTACAAAATAAATTTCACATTAAAAACTTACATTATTTTCATAAATTATTTAAGTAGCTGGCAATATCGTTTAGAAACTAATTTAAACTAGCAATACTGTTCGAAATGCAAAATAAAAATCACAGAATACAAGTTACACACTAATAAAAAAAGGAAGCTCAGTATAAAACTGGAAATATCAAGGTCAAACTACCAGATATATGATCTAAAAAAATATTTTTAGAATGACTCAATATAATATTAGCTGCCTAAAGTTGATTCAGAGAAAACAAACTTAGAAGACATAACAAAACATTGATTTCACAAATTATTCGAAGAATGTTTAAGAGAAATTAATCATTATTCAGTTCACATAATTTTTGTATATATAATAAAAAAATTATAAAATCATCTTAACACTAAAAAAATCAGTTAGTACAAAGTATTAAGTCTTGAAAATATGTCTTAAATCTAATGGTTACTGCTTAACTAAGTCAAATCTACGTCTACTTGCGATAAGACTAAATAAATATTGGCTACATTTCCGTTTAAATATTTGAGTACAAAATTTGTTCGGCGAGACAAAGAGCTGTCGATAAATATGACTATTGCCTATATTGAGAGATTCTCTCAAGCTATTACTAATTAACGCCTACGGTAAACCTGAACGAGTCTTTACGATCGCCAGACAGACTAATATGAGGATTTATAACCATAATTATCGTAAAGTAATATGTTAGAAGCGAATTTCAACGGCCGCTTACGTAATCGCGTCTTGCGACTGATCTAATCTCATATGAGGCAAACATTTGGGCCAAAGAATCCATAAATGCAAGACTTAAACAGTTTATGGCCAATATTGGCCCAAGTTTTATTTCCAATGCATTGGAATCTAAAATACATCAAAAAGATGGAAGAGCAAAACTTAGAAACTAGGACATATTAATATGAAATACTAAATTGGCATGTTTAGTCAATAGTGGTCTTCCTAATGAAGGATGTAAGAGATGAAATCTCACTACTTGCCCTCTCGCTAGGTAGAGGGCTGAATTCCATCTCCTCGCTCAAGTTCTGTGTGTCAGAAGTGTTCTCAACAACTGCCCAACGCTTGTGGCTTGGGGCATACAACACCAACAACGCAAAGATGTAGATGTTCCACATTCCATACACTCCAGTGAAAAATGCTGAAGTATATTCAAGCTCGATATTCTCATCCCATTTCCATTGGCCTTCAGCAACTTGTCCAAGAATGAAACCAATCACAGTCAATGCAGCACAAAGCAGGGTAGCTAACATAAGGAATTTGAAGCGATAGATAATCCCCTCATAGTGTAGACGACGAACAGAACACATAGTAGGTAGGGACTGCCTTTTGTGAGATATATTAATAAAGACTTGCCAGATCATGTAGCAAAGAAACAGGAAATAGACCCCAGTTGATATCCCAGCCAGTATTATAAAGGTCAAAGCCAAATTAGTGCCAATTTCTGTCACCCAAATGGAGTAGAAAGGATTGCGGAGTTGCACACCTCTCTCACACATGTCAAATATGAATAGAGAGATGCATCCCATAACAACTGCACTCAAATGCCTCCAGTACTGCTTCACAGAGCTTTGAGCTGATGTATCTTGAATCAACATGTGCTCGCCAGCAAAAATGAGCCAGAATGAAAACAATGTAGCATAGAATAGCCCTTGACGAATATCTCCCAGTAGTAACATAAATGGCATGTCAAAATGCAAGGTCAAGTACTCAATTGGCATATTTAAAAGGCAAAGGGCCAATCCTAAACTCAAAAGCATCTTCTCCAGTAACACAGGCTTCCGCTGAAGCATGTGTATGCGTCTCCAAAACCAAACCAATATACCAATGATACATGGAAAAAATACAGTTTTCAGAGACAACCAAACTTTAGTAAAACCTCCATTTTGATTGATGACTGTCATCCACATGTCTTGTATGTGACCTATGTGAGAGTTCATTTTTGGTGTGTCAACTGGGAGTCGTACATTTAGTAAGTAATAATCATGGAACAAAGAACCAAGTTCAAACAATGGTATTGCTGAACAGTTGTATAGATATTCCTCACTTTTCACATCAATATCACAATCTAAATGACGTTTTTCAATGGATTGTGTGTACAGCTTCCATTCGTCTTCGGGATCGCCTTTATTTCGATACGCTAAGCGGGCGTCAATCGTTATTGTACTGCGTGATGTCACCTCTAATCGCGAATGGTATTTAATATCCACCTGCAGCACCCCGATCAAGTTTTGTTGCCACCGCGAATAGTCTAAAACCTTGCTCTCTCGCGGAACCGGCATTTGAAAAGCGAAAACTATGTCGGTCTCGGACAAATCATGATGCGTTTGTCCAAGGTCGACGGTCTTGCATTTGCCTTTCCCACGATTGTAATACCACATCGTCGTGTCATTTTTCACTGTAGAAGTATCTCGGCATACTGTTCCGAGTATAATTTGTGCGTTTGCAGGCATGGGTGCGACCAATCCACCGATCAAGAAACATGTTAGCTGACATAACATAAGGAGACTTACTAAAATGGCGAGTTTGCGCCCACTTAGGTTTTCAATTATAGTTCCCGTCATATTTCAGACGTTTAGCACAGCGATTACATTTAAAAACTAAGTCGACACTAGTTAAGTAGTTAAAATCGACCGGTGGTGAATTCCATTGTTCTTGTTTTCTTTTTCGACGCGATGTATTTGACATGCGCAGTACCGATGTTGCCAGCGAAAAACGTAACGCTTAAATAACGATAACGGTTTCAAACGTCAAATGAAATAACTTTTATCAAATAACGCAAATAATATCATAACGTTTTAAATTTATAAATCCTTACACTGCCAGCATTATTCACTTCACTCCCATAGTGAAGCATTATTTCCACAAACAGCTAGTATCAGAAAAAATGTTTTGCTAAAGTAAGCATTAATAAATAAGTCCACATACAATTTTGATGTTGCTACTAATTTACTAATTCGTATTCGCTTTGCCCAATCCACCTCCCGTGGTCCCTTATAAAAATTCGTTACTTTTTTTTACGTTTTTTTTACATTTTGTTTTTAAATCCCTATGGAATCCTTTTACATAAGTAGTATCATTAGTGCTACCGCTGCCTGATCCGAGCAAGCCGGAGCAGCATGAAGCTTGTTGCCCGCTCGGTAAGAGATATGACATGCTTTGGAACCTTTCTAAATTCTTTTTTTCACTTTTTGGCTTTTTAATTACACTAAGATTGTAAAATAATTTTGGTTCCATCGCAAGTCCGTCTAAATAGTTGGTGTGGCTTAGTTTTTACTTTCGCAACGTTGTAGAATTATTTTGCTCTATAAATACATTGTACACGTTTGGTGCTTTTATTGTTAAACGGCTTTTATTCCATCAAATGTGTAGAATGCTACTGTAGTTTGGGTGTTTACTTATTTATTATTAATAAAATAATATTGTAGTGGTTATATGTGGTAATAAAATATTTAAGATTGCTTAATATCCGTAATGGCATGAAACTGGTTCTTTATTTGCATTAAGTATTTTATTATGGAATTTATTTTATTTGGTAGATACTAATTGTTTATAATTCAAGCGCAAGATGTTGATGTTCATTAAATATAAATTTCTTCGCAATGTAGGTACACAATAAATTACGACTTCTTCATTGAAAGTCCCGGCTACACGCAAAGACTTACATATAAACAATCAAAGTTTGAAATTACTTTGATATTTATAAAAACTTTTTATTTAAAATATTCTTCAGAACCTTAAGTTCAATCTTGCCCTTGACTTATACAATTGCATAATATTTGGTGAGAGAACATACTAATCGTATTTTATTACTATCTTTATTCCTAACTGCACAAAATTAAAATCCCCCATTTTGTTTACAACTGTTATGTTTGTTTATGTTGACATGTTCTGATTTGTTTGTTGTTTTTTTTTCTTTTCCTCACTACCAATGCACGCTGTCCCGTTTTTTAACACTTTTCGGTGTTATTTTTTCTGCCTGTCCTTTTACCGAACGGTTTTCTTTGGCCCTGTCCTATCCTTTTCCGTTTGTGATCCCGCGCACCGGACGCCGCCCGCATGCAGCCAAGGGACGCACCAACATCGAACTGCGAGAGCAATTCATTCTGGCCGATGGAGTGTCACAGAGCATGGCTGCGTTTAGACCGCGTACGCCCCGCTCTAACACAAACACGCCACCGTCCACTGGACCTATTACAAAGGTAAGTACTCAAACCGCTATACTTAAATAAGTCTTCTCTCCTCAGGATAGAACTTAGTTTTAATTTCGCACAAGTAAAAAAGCGCACAGTAGTTGTTGGAGGGAGCAATCGGTTTGGGAATCAACTTTTTCGCTTTGTTTTGTGATTGAACTTTGCACATGGATTCTGTACATCCATTTGCAAGGTGCATTGTCGTGAGTGCAGCATGTGTTGAGCTCGTAGAGATTGGTCCTATTGCATTAGTGTTCAAGCTATGCATTGACGCACAGGCTCGTGTAGTGTTTTGGTGTTGTTTGTTAGTGTATTTCATTGGATCCACTGCATTGGAGAGGTGGCACGTCTACGCCTATGGATGTGTTGGTAATGTATTTTCGTTCACCCATCCCGCTCGTCCCCAATCATACCCGCATCAGCAAAATTCACTCGCGTTCGACTAAACGTGTGGACTAATAGTAACAACGTGAAAATTCGTCGTAAATAAACGCGTTCCGGAATAAAACGATTGGCACTATGAAGACAAAAACGAACTGTTTCGTTTTTACGGTTCCTTCCTTAATAAGCCTCCCGGTTTTGTATTCGTGCGTTTAGCTGAAGAGTTTATGGAGCAGCTGAGGCCTATATTTGAGGCTCTACGGCAGCGGGAGGAGCTTCCGTGTTCGTATCCCCTGCACGTCGGTTCAACACATGGCACTAAGCAGGCGTTCATATACGGCCACTCAAGATCTCAAGGTTCCACCACGCCAGGCGCGCATCACTATAGCCACCACCATGGCTACCAGCCCTCTCCAGGATATCATTGGGTAATGCTATGTAGGCAGTGTGAAAGTGGCGCAGTTGTTTGCACTCTCGAATCATTTTTGAGGTTTTATGTTATTATTTGTTCATTGTGTTAGTCTCATCGTATATATGTACGTAATGTAGACATCGTCAAGTCCGCTAGAGTAGCATGATTATAGTAAATTGTGTATCGATTTGATTATCATATTTGCTTTGATTTGAATAGTCACTTTTCCATGAACATAGACACGAAGATTTTGAAGTAATTTATACGTTTGATGCTTGATGAATTCGACTAAGAATGAGCAGATTAATAATATATGTGTTAATAATAGGTAAGGGAACGCACAGCTCGTTCCGTGCCCATGTCCGCCGGAGGAGTGGCAGGTAGGGCGTCAAGGTCTTCCCTAAGTGCTGGCACACCTGACTCCTTGAGCGACAATGAAGCAGCAAGTGGACTTGGAGCGCGGTACAAGAAACCCAGTGTGCCACGGTGAGTAAATATCATAAAAATCATGTTTTCCTACTTCTGTCTGCTAAAACACTTTATCAAAACACTTATGTGTATGAGATTTTGTAGATCATAAAAAAAAAACATTTTTAACAGGTCAACGTTAACACCTGGAGGATCTCGACCAAGCTCAAGGCCGGGCTCACGGACCGGATCCAAACCACCATCGAGACACGGATCAAATCTCTCTCTAGATAGTACAGGTTAGGATAATCAATTACCTTCTTTATTATTACAAATGTTCGAAGGTTTAGCATTTTACTGTAAAATCACATGTTCTTGAGGAAACTTTAACATAATATATTAATATACCTATGACTAGATATACTGTAGCCTCTAGCTCAAAATAAAATGCGAAGTACTGTTCGTGTGAATATCTTTCAGTTAATTTTAATAAATCCCCTTTATGCATTCTTTAGATGACGTATCGACACCATCTCGCATCCCGATGCGTAGGGTGACGAACACAAAAACGTCGATAGCGCGTGCGGCTGCTAATGCTAGCAAGCTCGGTGTTACCACACCTAACGGAGGATCGCGGCCGCGTACGCCAACCGGCTTCTTAACCCCGGCCAGTGGAAGGTACGTGACACCAAAAACTTATCTATGGTTGAAGTTTGTGTCTTTCAAAAGAACCGTTTTTTATGACAAGCGGTACATAGAATTGTTTCAGAATCATAAATATGCCGATCTATCTACATTCATATATATATATTTTAAGAAATGAATGATCCTCATCAGTCTCTCTTTTTATTTTATTCAGGTTAATAATCTCTGTTTAAACTTGCCACAAAATATAAGTAAAATGGATGGATGGAGGATGTTAAAATCTCTTTATCTCTTATCCGATCGTGTCAATTCGGATTATGAGACATATTGTGGTTTGGGACACACTTTTGCACTGTAATGTCTCCTACGTAGCCTAATCCATTGACAGCCGTGACCGAAATTCAGTGAGGGGGTTATTAGGAGAAAAATCTCCATAAAATCATTCATTTCTCCACCAAAACGTAGCAAAACAAACTGTAAAATAATCGGTGTACTGATACGCACGGACAGGTATCCTACCGGCGGGATGTACCGCACATCCAGTATTCCGACATTGTCACCGGTGCCGGCGTTAGTGAGGTATACACACAGAGTTCGCCCTTGACTTGTTTGTCCAACGTGTATCTTCGTTTTGCGGACGCAATTCGATCTACAACCTTATATAATTATGTTTTATTTGAAATTAAATTGAGTATGGTTCAATGGGTGGTCGTTTAATGGGCTTAGAACCGTTAGTAGTAGTTTGATGAGTTTGCGTCCGAAAAATTTTGGTGAAAGATACACGTGTTTTGAGCACGTTCAGCTTTTTGAGGGTTTTTAGGTGTAGTGTCGTCAAGGGTATGTCTAGAGTAGACATGTTTGGGTGCACCTGTATTGGGCCAGATCACGATAATGTCTTTTGTTATGTCCCATGATATCGTATTATGTATCTAAAAAGGGTGGTGGAAAAATTTCATTCAAGGTTTGGTATCGAAGAAGTCCGAAGGCATGTTTCAAGTAGCCAGCTAAACAGCTTTACACAGTATGGTTTTACTAACAAAAACAACAGAATTATCAAGAGCGTTAAACTAAATGATTATATTTTTTTTCCTTCCCGCATGCAAAATGGAAAACAAAATAAAACAGCTCGACACATTCCCAGCCATCGTCAATGGCGTCCGAACATCCCAAATCCTTATCCCATACTCATCCAGCATTCCAAACACAAGGTTCCACTAAAATTCCAGTTTACATTGGCAACCGGTCTCATCGATCCCCGTCCGTTGAGAGGAGATTGAAAATATCCAGAAAATCGCACTCGAGAGAAACTTCCCAAGAACCCAGTCCCACTTCCCAAGGTCCCTCGAGGAAGTCAGAGCAGAGAAGTCCCGAAGACGACTCCTCACTATTCAGCATATCGGGAATGACGAGCGACAATGAATATGAGAGTAATATAAGCGAGTCGAGCGGCGAAGCGTCAAAGCCGACCCAGCGCGACGTCAAAGGGTACAAGCTTGTAGAATGCTAGCTTCGGTTTTTGCCCGATTATTTTTGATTGATGCTCTTTGAATTTTGGAATTTATGTACTCATACATATCCACATGTCATCGCCAGAAAATTTCATGCTGACATCTGTTAGATCATCTGCTTGTTGAATCATGGAACCGCTCATCTCGATCGTTTATCGCACTGTAAATACGTCATCTGTTTATAATGTCACTTTAAGCATAAAATAATACTAACATCGCCTAAAGCACTAATGATAGCTTTGCACAAAAAGTATTGAAGGGACCAGATAAGTCGAAGAAATTTTTCGCAATCGACTGATTTGGAATCTTTGTTGCACACCATCCAAGGATTTATATGACATGCTTCTCTTTACATAAACCTGCACTATGTGCAGTTGGCCTTTTTTGTATTGTCATGTCCAAATCACATAAATATTGCAATATGTTTAAAGCCGGCACTTCACATGGCGTATTTGTACAAATATTCGCCTTACTTGGATAATACAAAGTGTACCCTACTGTTATTGAAATAAAGTCTATTTTGTATTATCCAAGTAAGGCGAATATTTGCACAAATACGCCATGTGAAGTGGTAGCATTACATATTTTTAGAACTAACGATTGTTTAAAATCCTCTATCAGTCATAATCAGTGATAGGAATAGGTAGCGCTTATTAGCCTAAAGTTTGAAGAACAGAGACAAGAAACGGAGACTTCCTTAGTACTATATTTTTTCTCGGACATCTGCCCGGACAACACTTTAAATACATTAAAAAATTATGTTATTTGGAATAAGTTCGTGTTGTTTACCTAAAGTTTGCGACTAGACATAACATAACACAGTCGTTACAACTATCAAATATTCTGAAAGTTTTCTTTTTGGAGAACATTTTGTAAATGACTTGTTGATCTTAAAACTATGAAACGCAGTCTTTGTTTAAAGAGCCGTAAACGTTTCGAAGTAAATATCTGTTTTCTAGCTCGCTCTTGGCCATGTTTCTTGAGATTTCTAAAGTTCAAGTGTATAATTGAAAAAAAAACTGACAATTGTTTTTATTAAAATAATAAAACGGTCCTTTTTATCATATGAAAGTTTGTATGGATGTTAAATACGGTTAAAAATATGAACACGCGTAGCCACGTGATTGTTATTGAATTTGTTGTTACAAGAAATAAAATAAATAACTTTAGTCAAAACATTCAAAACTAATTAAAGGTTGACTTACCGTATTATTTGATGTAGACAGACAGGAACAATCTTATTGCAGAAAATCGCAATCCATAAATTCAAGCCAAGGTAGTCGTATTAGGAAGATCCAATAAATAAACCAAAAAACATGCGAGGGTCAAAAACAATATTCACAGAAACAATATACGTGATACAGGAGATGCGCACTCAACAGACCGAAGTACAGGAGTGAGAATAACCTGAGCGGCGCGCCGTCACGCGGCGGTGGGGGAAGGTATGTAGAGCGTTCCCACGCCGCACGGGTATGCGACCACGCCGAGTTTAACAATAGATAACGAAATGCGTTGCCGTAAAAGTCCGCCCATTGTACTTTCGGTGCAATAAAGATTAAATGGTGTTTTTAAAGATTTTAAAGTTTAAGTGTGTTACTAAACAATGTGACCCAACATTATGCACATTTTGAAATATATTTTAGTAAGGTAAAAGACAAATACCTTTTGTTTTTGAAATGATAATACTCTATCTCCATCCAAAATACGTATAGAGAATGCTAAAATGATAAAAATTACCGTTTTATTATTTTAAAAACAATTATCAGTTTTTTTTTTCAATTACACACTTGAACTTTAGAAATCTCAACAAACGTGGCCAAGAGCGAGCTAGAAAGCAGATATTTACTTCGAAACGTGTACGGCTCTTTAAACAAAGACTGCGTTTCATAGTTTTAAGATCAACAAGTCATTTACAAAATGTTCTCCAAAAAGAAAACTTTCGGAAAATTTGATAGTTGTAACGACTGTGTTATGTTATGTCTAGTCGCAAACTTTAGGTAAACAACACGAACTTATTCCAAATAACATAATTTTTTAATGTATTTAAGTGTTGGCCGGGCAGATGTCCGGGAATAAATATAGTAGTAAGGAAGTCTCCGTTTCTTGTCTCTGTTCTTTAAACTTTAGGCTAATAAGCACTACCTATTCCTATCACTGGTCATAATGTATGTTTAATGTTTTTTTTTTTCTTCATGCAAAGATACTCCGTCTCAATGAAGTTTATTTTATTCTAAAATATTGCAATATTTTGACACCTTTTTTATTCATATGTACTTTATAATTATAGTCTATTTCTATTGTATCGTATGTTCTGTTTCTATTTTTGTTTCTGCACATGCATTGGCACAAGGTTCTTCAAACTCTGTCTACAATCTAAAGAATGCATGTGCAGTGACAATCTAACATGTTTCCTTTTCTGTTGTCGTGACTAATTTTCTGTATGTCTGTCTGTGTGCTCGCTAACCTCAACATAGGAGTGGGTCGTTTGCCTCTACTGAAGGACAAACTCCTGGCAGAAGTCGCATCCCTGTACTAAAGGATCACCATACTAACAGTAACACGAATAGGTAACTACTAAAATTATGTAGTGTGCTTTCTTTTGTTTTTTTTTTTATTTGTTTTCAAAATTCGTAGGTATTTTCTTGTGGTAGAACGATTGGCGGTAAAAATGGGTTCCTTTATGTTTTGTTTTTTATTTTAATTAGAGTTTACTACTGCTTTGCATGGTATGGGGATTAAGAGGAATGTTGCTAATTTATTTTATTTTACAACAGGCAAAGGACACCTTCGGGAAGTACAACGCCAGTGCGGTCAGGGCAACAGACCGCAGTGACGAGGCTGTTAAGGAAGCCCTCAGACGCGTCCGACGCGGGTACGCCGACCACGCCCGCATCACGACGCGGCACTCCAGCATCATCTCGAACTACGGAGAAACGCGAACCATTCCGACTTTAGACGATTAATATAACACCAACCCCACACTCTTCATAGTCCTGAATACATCAAAATTATGAAGATGGGGACAACACCTACGCTATACAAGTCGCTCTGACGTTATGCTATACAATTCAAAATCATGTTTAATCAATTGCCAAAATTATTATATCCCCACCTTAAAATTTTTTAAACCGACAGAGCGGCTTGCATGGCTAGGCAAGTGCCGACATAACATTTAATAACTAACATAAAATTAACCAACGCGCGAATTAAGCCAAGCTTAATAAAAAAATACGCCAATATGGCTTTTAATTTAAGTGAGAACAATTTATAGATAATGGTATTAGTAAAACTTAAAGTCTGCACTTGTTGCCTTGTATTTTTTTCTAAAATCCGCGCCAGTTTTTGCACTTCGTAATTACTTGTTTTATTTATTTGTGCTGTCAAGATTTACAGGACATGTTTGTTCATTAGTCGATGTGAATAAATACTTTCTCTTATTTATTGTCAACGTTGCCATAATTGTTAGTGTACCTATGTTTTTTGTATGTAAAATGCGTATTATTGTCTCTTTACAGAGACTGGTAAAGTGTGATGAAGATTTTAATATTGTTTTCTTTAGGGACCATTTGGTTTAACGGATTAATGAAGATAGGTGATTGTTGGCTGCGGCTTTTGGACTATCGCACTCTTGCTTATATATTCGCCAGATACATGTTTAGATAGATTGTTTCAAAGTCGTCGCCCGCAATCTGTTAAGGTGATAATAGAATACTTTTCTTTTGTAATGCACAATTTTGTGTTTCCCTTCATATTTTTAAGTCTTATTTGTCATTAGACATGATTTTTGATTTGATAATTCTTTTGTTTTATACACTTCTCTGTATATAATTTATCTATGTATCACAACTGCACAATCTCTTGTTGAGAAAATGAAACATATATTTCATTTGACATATAATGCAAATTTGCTCACGACTATCGCCAGAGTCGGGGGCTTTACGTTTTTACAAAAATCAAAAATCTGATCATGATGACCGATATATTTATAAGTACATCAAGTACACTGTCGCAAAAGACATTGTTTATTAAAGCGCTAAGAATATTTTGATATTTATTGAGATAATTGCTTTAAAATGTAACCTTTTTCAAAATGTTAACCATCGCTCACCATTTATTTGTAAGTTTTTTAATATAAATCTGTCCCTGTTATTAAGCTTAATTATTATTATTACGAAAAATTATTAATCTGGTCATTTTTATTTAAATCATTGTTATATATTTGTTATGTAAAATCATGGCAAATCTACTAAAAAGCTTATGATACTTTTTGTATAAAGGAATATCTTTGCATTACATCCGTTTAAAATCTCATAACAAAATACCTATCAAATAAATGAAAAGTAACAATTATTTTGTTGTTTTTTTTTATTCCACCGTCATAATATTTACACTAATATTAACAGAAAAACCTATATCAAATAAAATAAAAAAACTAACATCATATGTCTTAATACGTAGGTACCTAACATAATGGAAGCAACTTAGATGGTTCGATAAAGTTGTCAGGGGATTAAACAGCATCTGCCAGAGAGCATATCTGGCTGTGGAGGAGTTGTCCTTCTCTAAACTCTAGCTCTCTTAAGAATTCGTGAGCTAGTATCGCATATTCTCCTCGGTGACATATTTTTAAACCTATGTCTGCGCAAGTTATATACAATGAATAGTACAATTTAATACAGTTACAATAAATCCATACTTTATTTACTTTATACTTTAATATTGTAAATGCGAAAGTAACTCTGTCTGTTACGTTTTCACAATGAAACGGCTGAACCGATTTTGATGAAATTTGGAATGAAGATAGCTTGAACCGTGGGGAAGGACATAAGATACTTTTTAGTCCGCAATTTTGTCTGCATCCGCGATAACCGACATTCACGCGGACGAAGTCGCGGGCAAAAGCTAGTTGTAATTAATTCAAGTAGTTCTGTCAAAAAAGATGTTAAGAGTGCCCATCCCATCATATTTCCTACACGAACGCTCGTACGCGATTACGGCGTATCAAATTATTTCCCAAATATTTTTTACACACGGGTATCTTGTGGTTTAAAATTAAATCTAGGTTTGTATGAAGACAAAAACAAACTTTTTTGAGAAACAAATTCAGTAAACACGTCCGAAAATCAGCTTTTTTGCACAATTTTATCAGAACTTTGGCCGTTCATAATGCACTCATACATTAAAAAAGTAAAAAAACAGCTTCATACAAACCTTGCACATGTAATGGTGATTCTAAATTACAAACATTTTTACCAAAAACTTGTAAGGCTTTTACAAAAACACGTATGTCCTGGAACAAGTTTTGTGAAATATCCGAGCGCCAATTTTCTTGTGTTGTGATGTTATCGCGTTCTCTGTCGCCCGTTTGTTTTCGAGCTTTGCGTTGGTTGAAACAAAAAAATTGTCAATCACGCTCGCGTTAAAGTTCGTTCGATGGGGATGAGCGCTCTTAAGCTTGACTACTAAATACTAAATGCATCGTATTTATACTTTTTGATACGAAAAGTTGTTATCTATACATATAATAAAACAGTAACAAAACTGTGTCTGTACATTGAATATATTAAAAAAAAAAAATTGAGGGGGGTTTAGGAACAGTAATAGAGCACGAATCCAAAAAAAAATTCTGTGTGTTTGTCTGTTTGTTTGTACACGCTAATCTTCGGAAGCAACATATAGGCTATAATTTATCTTGGAAACTTGAACACCTGATGCAGAACCGCAACAGACCAGCTAAACTATAAGAGATACAAAAATGGTACCATAGCAAAAATTGTTCCACGTGATGAGCATTTTCTGCTGACAGAATAAATTTGAAGATCTGTAACACCTGATGTGGAACTCCAAGAGCCCAGCTACACCATGACACATATAGGAATGACGTCTTAGCAAAAGTTGTTCGGTCTGATGGGCATTTCCAGAAACATCTGATGTGAAAATCAAAGCTATCACTAATTTCACTGTATCTTATAAAATAACATAAGCTGGGAGTACCTCCACGCGGTGAAGGCAGTAACAGTTTAGGACTAATTTTTGATGACGATGGTATATCATTGAAAATTTGACTCTACTGGCCAAAATTCCCATTTCTTTTTTTATTTTATCAAATAAATATGCCTTCGGGCTTATGTTATTTGGGTGTTTAATTTCCTTTTCCATTTATCTTCGTGACACGGTAGCCGACCCGGTAACGCAGGGGAGCAGTCACTTAGATTTTAATTGATCAGGTATCTTCTTTACAATAAAACTAACCATGCCTAGAAAGAGGTCAAATCTTTCCCAATGTTCCAAAGGAGCTAAAAGATTGAGGATCATACGATCCCAAGAATCTACCGAAGAGCGTCAGGAGAGACTTGATGCTGTTCGAGAACATCAGGCTGCAACTCGCTCCGTGGAAACCTCTTCAGATCGCGAAGCACGCCTGCGTTCTCAGCGTATTTACGAATCTACATCCAGGTCTCTAGAGACCAGTGAAGAGTATGATGCGCGACTGATCGCTGATCGTGAACGTCATACATTGACTCGCGAGTCGGAGACGTTCACGGATAGAGAATTGCGCTTAAGTTCTCAGCGTATCTACGCATGTGCTGCGGAACGTGATGCGCGACTGTCCGCTGATCGTGAGTGACATGCATTGTCTCGCGAATCGAAAACGTTTACCGATACAGAATCACGCTTGAGTTCTCAGCGTATTCGCACATGTACTAACAGGTCTTTTGAACCGAATGATGAACGTGATGCACGACTAACTGCTGATCGAGATTATCATACACTAGCGCTTCCTCGGTAAATGGACGATCCAACACAAAAATATTTTTTTAATTCGAACCAGTAGATCCTGAGATTAGCGCGTTCAACCAAACAAACAAACAAACTTCAGCTTTATAATATTACTAGCTGACCCGACAGACGTTGTCCTGTCCCGATCTACGGGGGATGAAAAGGGGGGGAAAAAAGGGGATGAAAAATAGATGTTGGCCGATTCTCAGACCTACCCAATATGTACACAAAATTTCATCAGAATCGGTCAAGCCGTTTCGGAGGAGTACGGGAACGAAAACTGTGACACGAGAATTTTATATATTAGATAGTATAGATTGTCCCGAACACGCACACAACAAAATATTCATAATCAGTTAGAAAGTGAGAGAAAAAGATTTGCTGGAGTACGGCATGAAGAGACAGAAGAAGAGCGCAACGAACGTTTGAATTCTGATCGACTTCGACATTCTCTGAACAGAATGTCGATATCATCTGAAGAATCGGATGTGTCTCAACTCTCAAGATATAGCCGTAGGTCATGGCGACCTTCCTTGGGTTGGTAAGGAACGGAGTTCATTTACGTATACTCCTATGATTGACTACGCCACATATTCCGCCATCGGAGGTATGATTCAAAATTGTACTTTTTGAACGTCTCGAATCATCTCGCGCATCCCGTTGTTTTCCCGTCCCCGGGCTCTTAGAATTCGACATCAGACGTTTCAGACCTTCGATTTTGCCGACCCCGTTGTCGCTGGCATAAGCAACAGGATCCGCGTACGAAGTCGCGGGCAGAAGCTAGTAATAAATAATACGCATTATTAACGAATAGGCGTTGCTGTAACGTACTTTACATAAATATCATATATCGATAAAGGCAAAAATATAGGTTGCCTACATTGCGATTTGATTCCAACATTTTCATTCAACATGTAGATTTTGGTTAGACTCAAATCATTTTATCGTTTACACTTGGTAACGAGGTTTTTAATAAATAACTCCAACAAAATATAACAAATAACCGTTACATAGAACACATATGGCAACATTTCAAAATTAGGAATGTCAGCACTCAGCAGTAGGTATGTTATAATCAGTGCAATGGTGCAATGGAATCTATCTGGTGAATCCATCCATTGAGATATGACTATTGAATGTTAAGGGCATCTCCATAGAGATGCCCTTAACATTTAAAAATATTTGACAAGATGAATATTTGTCGGAATGTAATGTGTCATTACCTAATTCAACTATTTCGGTAGCCATTTTGTGTCATTTTTGTTGTTTTCTTTTGCACGGCCTGGCCACAACTAACAGCGACGCGATCACGCGAATAGGAAACATTACGCGAAACTCAGCACAGAGGGCGCCACTAGCACATACCCACGAGCATAACCTCATATTCTTGTATAATAATGTTATTAATTATAATAGCTAGGTATTTTGTGAAAATATATCAAAGTTTTAATTAATCTTACTACTTACCTAACTGTACTTTTAACTATATTATTATGGCATCCTACGGCCATTTGAAAGTGGATTCTAGGTACCTAATGTTCAGAATAAAATCATATTTGGTTGTCTTACATGACAAAAGTGAACGTTATTCTGTAAATACGTCTATCTCACCTGAATACTTAACCTGAACATATTTTAGAGTGATTTTTAGCTGCTTCACAAAGTTTTCGAACATTTTCTTCTTTTGAAAATTAATAATTCCCTTCATTTCTACATCGAAATACACAGCACTGATGCATTATTGTATTATATAATACACTTCCCAATTATGAACTCAATTAAAGGCAGAATTTCACGCTTTGAACGACTCGTCGAAAAACTGTTTACAGATTATGCTAGTGCTGCACTCGCCACTCTGGTGCCATAACATTGCAGTTATATCCCCTATTGCGGCGCATCTGGAGGCGCGGCGAGCGACGCGATTTGCGATGGTATGCCACAGCTCGACTAGTTGCGACTGGTTGCGACCACGGAATAATAAAAACAATAATAAAAACAAGTGGAAGTGCCACGCAGCCATCGAGCGTGTGGCACAATTATGTGAAAATGATCAACATTGGTTCAGTCGCGATCAACTACTTGCTGCGACGTGACATATCGAACGTAAGGAAAAAAAATACAACCATGCCTAATTGTGCAATTTTTACATGCAAAAATGATAGCAGGTCAACGAATGTTTCTTGCAGAGGTATATCGTATCACCAAAAAGTATAAAACTTTCATATATTTTAATATAATTGATTTTAATTGACAATACCATGTTATGTCCATTCAAGTCTAAATTCACTTGCTCGCTGTCTTGGCTGTAATCGTATACCGATTACCGTGGCATAAATTCTAGAAATTTCGACGCTACTCGTTTAGGGATGGGACACATTGATGCAAATAGTTCGTGTCGATAAAACAATAAAACGTACCTAATTTTTTGTTAATAAATTAAAGTACGAGTTTGAAAGAATGAGTTTTAAGTTATTGTTGAATGATAGTTAAAGTAGTAGTAGGTACCAGTATAATCATCATATCAGCCGAAGGAGGTTCAAAGTCGAATATAGTGAAATCCTTATACCTATATTCTGGCAAATAGCAATAGGGTATTACACCTATTTTTGAAAAGTGTCTCAATGAAATTCTGTAGAGCTAATATGCCACCAAAAAAAACACAACATTTTTATTCAATCGATAAGTGCCATAAAAATGCATCTAAATTTTAAATTTTCAAATTTCGCGCGTAGTTTGACGAAAACGCCTCTTACTGGACGCCTTATTGCTCAGCATAAATGACGTCAGTTCGTTTTGTATCAAATGAGCTCATATTAAATATGATAATTGTATATCATTTAAAAATAATTAAAAGCACATTTTGTATTTGTAATAATGAAAAAATTACGTTGGTTACGAAAATAATAAAAGTACAAAGCCTATAATACGCCAATCGATTAACTGACAGTTGACAATTTTTTGTTTACACAGCCGTACGGCGTAATAACATGGCCGCTACTATTTCACGGTGTTTTATTACAGATTAAAAATACTGAAAACTTTGAATTGCATTTAAAAAATTGTTTTGTTATTTATGAACTAAAACTTACATTTTCCGACTGCTTTATGCCTAAACTATCTCAATAACATATTTATAGATTTTTTCTCGTATAGAGTAAAATACCCTATTCATTTGCAGCTAGACGTAGGCCTATAAATCTTCTATATGTGTATAGTTTATCTTCATATACAAAAAATCAGATGTTATTGATGTTTTCAAAAGTTGTCACGTATTTAAAAATGATATAGTCATTTATATATTTTAATAATGCGTCATTTCATTGGGACGTCAATCAATTTCCTACATATACAATCATATTACGGCCTCAATGAAAGGCATCGCAGAAAAATATGTCAACATACGCATACATCATGAATTAATCATCATTTCTGATCCATTGCGTACATTAAAAAGAATAAATTAAACACTGGAATTATGGTTCTTACATTGTACAAATTATCGATACGAATTGTCCACATCTCTTACTGAATAGAAAAATAGATAACGGTTGCATGCGAAAATGTCATCTATTTTCAGTAACAATAGATGTCATATTAAGTAATTTGGTAACACCGCTATCTAGCGTCGAATAGCTGAACTCGTTGGACATTGGATTGTTAGATGGAAAAAATCTCTTTAGTGATTTTGACATGTCAAATAATAGCAACGATCGTCAGTTGTAATACGATTTAATTTCGAACAACAATAAATAAGCTTTTCGCCAAAGTTGTGTTTATAATTTGTAGCCCATTACATCATCGTTTTCTGTGTATTGCAAGTACATTTTAATTTGCAAATGTGTGAGTTTGGCGACACTGGATCCAGTATTAAGTAAGACGGCGGCGGCGCGGCAGCGGCAGGATCTAATGCCTAAAATCAAATGGACCGGCCGCGGCCCTCGAAAACAGCGGCGCGGCACAGCGGGCAACGAGCGGTGCACTCCAGTCAAGCGGTTTATTTTTGTAACGTGTCGAAATAAATTTGAATCAAAAAGATGTTGTCGCCGTTGTTCAGACATTTCGTTCGCGAATAAAAACAAATATCTCGAGGACACAACCACGAACACAACACTACGCCGCTATAGTGCCGCGCGATCTGCCCGCTGGTTTCCAGAACGGGTCTGCGTTGCCTGCCCCGCTAACGCGCCGCGCCGCCGCCGATGCCCCGCTGCCCGCAAGATTCGAGGCAGAGGCCTAAGGGCACTTCCTCTTGTTTTTATTATTCCGTGGTTGCAACCGCGGCGGCGGTAGCGGTGGACGTATTCAGATAACTATTAAAATGGCCCTATCATAAGTGGCACAGTATTTCCCGGAAATAAGTGCGTTCTTAGCACAAGATATCATTCAGTCAAGAATAGGAGTGCACCCAGTTAACCAGAAAAGGAGAGAACTTAACGAATTTCACAATCTTTATTATGAATATAGGAACTACTCCGATGAATTGTTTTTTTATTTCGTCCCATATTTTTTTTATAACATGCCTATATTTATATATTGCTGCGCCTCCCTCTCCGTCGTGCTGTACGTTTGAAATAAAAACTTCGGCGCACACTCACTTTGTTCGCAAATTAAATACCTCGCGCAGTATCCTGTACGTGGGTTTTCGCACGCCGTAGACGGCACGCAGGTGCGTGAGCGCATCCAACCACGAGCCGACGCAGGCCCTGGCGCCGCACCACCACACTGCCGCGTCGCCGCTCAGCAACATGGAGAGACCGCGTAGCGCCGGCTCATCGGTCACGTCAGTGCACTCCTTGTAAACCTCGACTGCATCGATGAATGCCTCCAGTACGTCGGGGTCGCGTGACTGCCCGTCGAACCTCGCGGTGAACTTTGAAAAATTACCGCCGGAGGTCGCGAGCGCGTTCGCCATGGGCGATGCCGCCGGTGTCGGCTTTCCACTAACGTGCGATTGGTCTCCGCCTGCATCCTAGCAAACGACTCCATCACGGTGGACAGCAGTCGCTCGGTGTTGAGCACTGCGGTGGGCGCGCTGGTGTGGGCCATGCCCACTCGCTCGATATAGGTCGAGGGTGGCGCCTCCCTGGGTGCGCATCTCCTCGGCCGCGTCGGTTCAGTCGCGTGCATGGGTGGTAGGGCGCCGGCTCAGGCACGCGGCTCCACCAGTGAGTCGCAGTTCGTATCGGAGTAACCGTCGCTTCCTGGCTCTTCCGCCTTGCGGTCAATTGGTGCTCGGGATGCCGTTGTCCGCGTCATTCGTGGCATGATAATGTCTCAGGTGTGTAGTCACTGAATAGGTATTTAACCCCACTTCACGGGGTTCGTTTTGCCGCTGTTTTTAACTTGTAGCGTATAACATTATGTACCTAGATTATATAGATAAGCAAGAGCAGAGACATGTCACGGGCAGTCACTAAATATACGTCGTACAGTAAAGACGACTTTGCAACAACTTGTAGAACTTAAATCTATTAAGCACTTTACAAAATTGGCGGGTGCGAACGAGATCCGCGGAAGGGACAAAATTACGTGCGTTCGTGTCGAAGCGGGCGCGCGGGACGCCACAGGCGGCGCGGGAGTAGTAGGGCGCATGCGCGGACCCCGGCCCGTAAGTAGCTGGCTATTCTGCGACCGCGCACCGAAGCGCGTTTCGAGTTCAAACACGTGCGATACATTTTAATAAATTACCCACCCACATTACATTACAAATAAACTTTTCTATGAATTAACAATGTCAACAAATCAAATAATAAAAATAAAAACAAATACCAAACTGTAGTGTCTTGAACGCATTTGTAATCTATAGGAGAATGATTGATTATCTGTGGAGGAATTCGCCATTAGTTTTTCGGTAAGATTGCTGTCTTTTGCTGTGTACCAAACTGTATCTTTATTTATTAAACGTTTTAGCGTGCAATCATTTCATTTCATTGTGTTCTGGATGGCCCAGGACACATTATTTGGCGACGAGGAGTAAATTTTATTGGTGATGGCCACCAACATTTCGTTAAAGCCTTACACAGAAGGCGAAGATGTTAATTGCTTCCTGGAGCGATTGGAGCAGTATTTCACAGCAAATAATGTACCTGAGAATAAACAGGTAGCAACTTTGTTGATTTTAGTATCAGAAAATGTTTATAAGATAGTAAAAAACCTGTGTCATCCACAGTTACCTAAAGAGAAAACTTTTAAAGAAATTGAAAATGCGTTACGATTACGATTTCAACCTCGCATTTCTCACTTTAGAAAACGCATTACCTTTGATAAATTAACGCAATTGGAGGGCGAACTGGTAAGCAAATGGTATGCTAGAGTTCGTGAAACAGCTTCGGATTGCAATTTTGGCTCGTTAGTGGAAGAACGTGTCAAGGATAAGTTTGTCACAGGCCTGTTACCAGGTCCTGTACAAGAGCGTTTGTGCGAAGAAAGTACATCGAAATTAGTCACACAATTATTGGATATAGCGTTAAATAAAGAAGCCTCATTACAAGTTAACATTAATAAAATTAATGTTCGGAACACTTACAAGAATAATAGTAATAATAATACATTTACCAAGGAAGATCAGGGGAGCTCAAATAAAAGCTACACTAATGTTCAGAAAGGTTCGGTTCAGAAGTTACTATGTATCCATTGTGGTAAACCAGACCATGTATTCGCTAAGTGTAAGTACAAAGTGTATAAATGTAAAAAGTGTCAAAAAGTTGGACATTTAGCAAGTGTGTGTAAGTCAAAACATGTAAATTGCGTAGCTATTTCAAACCCTGAAGAAGATCATACAGTAGATATGTTTAATGTAACAGAAAATTTACAAATTAATTATGTTTCTCCGTTTATTCTTCATTGCTTTATAGAGGGAAAATCAGTTTTGATGGAACTTGATACAGGAGCTACGGTCTCTTGCATTACTGAAAATATTTATTTAAAGAACTTTTTAGATATTAAATTAGAGCCATCAAATATTGAATTAAAAACTTACAGTGGGGAAATTTTAAAACCGTTAGGAACTTTAAGTATAAAATTAAAATATAAAGACATGGAATTGCCATGTGATATTTTAGTTGTTAAACAAGGGGTGAGGTGTTTATTTGGTAGGGACTTGATTAAAAAATTTAACCTTAACATTTCTCACTCAGTTAACACAGTTACAGATAAAATAGAAACAAAATTACAAGATATTTTAAATGAGTATGAGGAGATTTTTAAAAATGAGTTAGGTGTTATAAAAGTGGAGGAAATTAAATTAGAGGTGAAAGAAGATTGTAAACCTATATTTCACAAGCCCAGGCCAATTCCTTATGCATTTAAAGATAAAGTAGAGGCAGAATTAATAAAACTCGAGAAACAAGGTGTAATCGAGAAAGTTGAAAATTCTAAATGGGGTACACCATTAGTTCCAGTTTTACGTGAGGATGGGGATACTTTGCGATTATGTGCTAATTATAAGATAACAGTTAATAAATATCTTAAAGATTTTAATCATCCTATACCTCGCATTGACGAAATTTTTACAGCTTTACAAGGCGGTTTAAGATTCACGAAATTAGACTTAAGAAATGCATTTAATCATTTGATTTTACATGAAGATACTAAAGAGTTATTAGCATGGTCAACACCTAAAGGTATTTACAAAATTAATAGATTGCCTTATGGTACAAAACCAGCAAGTCAAATTTTTCAAGCTAAGTTAGAAAAAATATTACTAGGTGCCAAGGGGGCAGTAAATTTTATTGATGATGTTGTGATAACAGGTGAAACGGATATTTCTCATTTAGAGAATTTAAAAGAGGTGTTAAGAAGATTTAAAGAAGTTGGTATTCGGTTAAACAAAAGTAAATGTTTATTTTTCCAAGAAGAAATTCGTTACTTGGGTCACATTATTTCTAAAGATGGTTTGAAAAAGGATAAATCTCATTTAGATGCTATTGTAAATGCACCTATTCCCAAAGACATAACTGGTGTTCGGTCTTGGATAGGTATGGTCAATTATTATGCTAAATTTGTTCCTCAATTATCACTTAAGTTGAAGCCTATTTATGATTTATTAAAAAAGAATAAAAATTTTGAATGGAACACAAAATGTGATAATAGTTTCGAACTGGTTAAAAAAATCTTATTTCAGATAGCATTTTAGTGCATTTTAACCCTAAATTACCTTTGAGATTGGCATGTGATGCATCTCAAGATGGCATTGGAGCTGTTTTATCACACATTATGACTGATGGATCTGACAGACCAATTACTTTCATTTCAAGGGTTTATTCAAAAGCAGAACAGGGCTATTCAATGATTCATAAAGAAGCTTTAGCTATTTACTGGTCAGTACAAAAATTATATCAGTATTTAATTGGTACAAAGTTTGAATTGCTTTCAGATCATAAACCTTTACAGGCCTTATTTGGTGAAAATAAAAGCTTGCCTCAGATGGCAGCAGGGCGCTTACAAAGATGGTCTTTGTATTTATCAGGTTTTGATTATACTTTTAAACATGTAAAGGGGACTGAAAATTTCAGCGCTGACTGTATGTCTCGCTTACTTTTAAGATATGAAGAATGTAAGGATAATTCAATTAAAAAATATGACTATATTAATGTTGTAGAAAATCAACATGTTATTAATTTACATTTAGTAAGGTCAGAAACTAGAAAAGATTGTATTTTAAGTTCATTATTTAATATGATTAGGTATGGCTTTCCAGTTAGATTGGAAAACAATTTCTTAAGACCATTTTGGGATAAGAAAAGTGAATTATATATTGACAAGGGAGTAATTATGTGGGGATATAGAGTTGTAATTCCTAAGAAATTGCAAAGTATGTTATTAAAAGAACTACATGCAACACATCAAGGTATAGTTAAAATGAAAAGTAATAGCAGAAGTTACTTTTGGTGGCCTTACATGGATCAAGATATTGAAAAATATGTTAAAATGTGTGATGTATGCATGAGTGCAAGGCCTGAACCACAAAAATCTAAAATAATTTCATGGCCAAAAACACACAAACCATATGAGCGTATACATGCAGACTTTTTAGGACCTATTAATGGTAAAATGGTTTTATTGATTGTAGATTCTTACACTAAATGGCCCGAAGCTTTTATTATGAAAAGTATGGATACTAAATCCACAGTTGACAAGTTTAGGGAATGTTTTAGTAGATTTGGTTTAAGTGAAGTAGTTGTAACAGATAATGCAATGCAGTTTTGTTCCTCAGAGTTTTCAGATTTTTTAACAAAAAATGGTATTAAACATGAAACTTCACCACTTTTCCATCCTGCTACCAATGGCTTTGCAGAAAATGCTGTTAGAAGTTTCAAATCTGGCATGATGAAAGCTTTGAGAGACAAAAGTAATGTTCAAGTAAGTTTTGAAACTTTAATGTATCGGTATTTATTTCATTATAGAAACTCTATTCATTCTGTTACTGGAGTTTCACCTTCACAGTTAATGTTTCAGAGAACATTGAGAACTAGATTTGATTTGTTGTCTAAGGGCAGTGATAATAATTCTAATTGTAACAATAATAACAATTATAGAAAAGAGGAAATGTTTAAAGTAGGTGATTATGTGTATTGCAGAGATTACAGAAATCCTAATAAAAAACAGTTTATAAAATGTGTAATTGATGAGGTATTGGGTCAAAGAACTTATTTATGCAAATTAATTAATGAAGGTTTGGTATGGAAAAGGCATGTTAACCAGATTATACCTTCTTTGCCTCAAGCTCAAGGAGAGGAGAATAGTGAGTGTTATAATGAAAACAATGATGTTTGTTTAAATAAGGATTTTAATAGTTTGCCAAATGATACCATTGTTTTTCCTGTAACTTCAGGGACATTGCCAAGTGTTTTTATTACTCCAAATGGAAATAATTTTCAAGATTTAGATGATTCACCGTTGATTCCAATAATAGGTAGTCCAAGAGCTAGCAATAAAGTTATACCTCAAGTTCAAAATAGTCCAGGAGTTGGCAACGTCTCCAAAGATCAAGTTGTAAATGAAAATAATAAGGCTCACATTAATTTAAGGCGTTCTTGTAGAGATATTAAAGCCCCGGTGCGTCTTAATCTTTAAGGGGAGAGTATTTGTAGTGTCCTGAACGCATTTGTAATCTATAGGAGAATGATTGATTATCTGTGGAGGAATTCGCCATTAGTTTTTCGGTAAGATTGCTGTCTTTTGCTGTGTACCAAACTGTATCTTTATTTATTAAACGTTTTAGCGTGCAATCATTTCATTTCATTGTGTTCTGGATGGCCCAGGACACATTACAAACAATAAATACAATTAATTTAAAATATGTAGTTAGCAACGACTGAAACCACTGCCCCGCACCCTGCCCGCTATTGAGATTGCTCTCTTGCGCATGGTGGCATAAAAAAATTAGACCTGTAGAGGCTTCTTTTATTTTTAATTGAAAAGTATGTTAACTTTATGGAAATAAAAGTAATTTTGTTATAATATTATGTTTATTTAATATTTTTTGTTTGTAATCGTTGATCTCATTTCTAGTTTTTTTATAAAGGAGACTATATATGTTGGTATAGAAAGTTCTTAATTAAAAATTATATAAAAAAAGAGATTATTTTTTTAGAGACTACGGTAAGCTACCCTATCCAGTTTCTATGCTATAGACCAGGATACGGCGGCGGCGTCTCAGGTCAGAGATTCTGAACAACTGCCAAACGATTGTGGCTTGGGGCATACAAGACCAACAACGCAAAGATGTAGATGTTCCACATTCCATACACTCCAGTGAAAAATGCTGAAGTATATTCAAGATCAATATTCTCATCCCATGCCCATTGGCCTTCAGCAAATTAGAGTATATTCATCTATGTTCAGCAACTTGTCCAAGAATGAAACCAATCACAGTCAATGCAGCACAAAGCAGAGTAGCCAACATAAGGAACTTGAAGCGATAGATAATACTTTCATAGTGTATATCACGAACAGAATATATGATGGATAGAGATTGCCTTTTGTGAGATATATTAATGAAGACTTGCCAAATCATGTAGTATAAAAACAAGAAATAGACCCCAGTTGATATCCCAGACAGCACAATAAAGATCAAAGCCAAATTAGTGCCAATTTCTGTCACCCTAATGGAGTAGAAAGGATTGCGGAGTTGCACACCTCTCTCACACATGTCAAATATGAATAGAGAGACACATCCCATGACAACTGCACTCAAATGCCTCCAGTACTGCTTCACAGAACTTTGAGGTGTTGTATCTTGAATCAACATGTTGTGCTCGCCAGCAAAAACGAGCCAGAATGAAAACAATGTAGCATAGAATAACCCTTGACGAATATCTCCCAGTAGTAACATAAATGGAATGTCAAAATGCAAGGTCAAATACTCAATCGGCATATTTAAAAGGCAAAGGGCCAATCCTAAACTCAAAAGCATCTTCTCCAGTAACACAGGCTTTCGCTGAAGCATGTGTATGCGTCTCCAAAACCAAACCAATATACCAATGATACATGGAAAAAATACAGTTTTCAGAGACAACCAAACTTTAGTAAAACCTCCATTTTGGTTGATGACTGTCATCCACATGTCTTGTATGTGCCCTATGTGAGAGCCGCCCCTAAGACGACCCACTGACCGAGAGTTCATATTTGGTGTGTCACCTGGGAGTCGTACATTTAGTAAGTAATAATCATGGAACAAAGAACCAAGTTCAAACAATGGTATTGCTGAACAGTTGTATAGATATTCCTCACTTTTCACATTAATATCACAATCTAAATGTCGTTTTTCAATGGATTGTGTGTACAGCTTCCATTCGTCTTCGGGATCGCCTTTATTTCGATACGCCAAGCGGGCGTCAATCGTTATTGTACTGCGTAATCGCACCTCCATTTGCGAATGGTATTTAATATCCACCTGCAGCACTCCGATCAAGTTTTGTTGCCACCGCGAATAGTCTAAAACCTTGCTCTCTCGCGGAACCGGCATTTGAAAAGCGAAAACTATGTCGGTCTCGGACAAATCATGATACGTTTGTTCAAGGTCGACGGTCTTGCATTTGCCTTTCCCACGATTGTAATACCACATCGTCGTGTCATTTTTCACTGTAGAAGTATCTCGGCATACTGTTCCGAGTATAATTTGTGCGTTTGCAGGCATGGGTGCGACCAATCCACCGATCAAGAAACATGTTAGCTGACATAACATAAGGAGACTTACTAAAATGGCGAGTTTGCGCCCATTTAGGTTTTCAATTACAGTTCCCGTCATAATTTAGACGTTTAACCCATCGATTACATTCAAAAACTAAGTCGACACTGGTTAAAATCGACCGGTGGTGAAATCCAATTCCATTGTTCTTGTTTTCTTGTTAGAGACGCGAATCGCTATATATTTGACATGCGCATGCGCAGCGCAGTAACAACATCGTTACTGCGCTGCGCATCCAGCGAAAAACGAAATAACGATAACGGTTTCAAACGTCAAAATAAATAACTTATATTAAATAACGCAAATGATATCATTTATAACGGCTTAAAACTTAGATTTAAAACATGAAAAACATAAAAATACTCTATCTTATAAACATTATAAATGACATACAATTTTGATGTTGCTACTAATTTACTAATTTGTATTCGCTATGCCCAATCCACATCCCGTGGTCCCTTATACAAATTAGTGTTTTTTTTTACTGTTGATTAAATCCCTATGGAATCGCTTTACCTAGTAGTATCATTGTGGCAACCGCTGCCTGATGCGAGCCAACCGGAGCAGCATGAAGCTTGTTGCCCGCTCGGTAAGAGATAGGTCATAATTATATTAAAAGTACTCTGTGGATAGGTCATAATCTACGGCTTCATGCTTGTCATTGTCGCGTTTATAAAATAGATTATAGTCTATAGAGCCCTGGTCAATCCATTGAGAATGACCTATGGAGATGCCCTTAACATTTAAAGGTATCTGTCATGATGAATATTAGTCAGAATGTAATGTGTCATTACTTAGTTGAAATAAGGTACATATTCGATTAAAATGCGTCGTAATGCATTGGACAGCCGTTTTGTGTTATTTGCCATTGATTGCGGTTGATTTCTTCCGTAGACATCAGATATGGCCTGTCCATAGATATAGGTAAAGGATAAATTTGACAGAAATCTGTAAAAAAAAAGTGTTTTGCGTATTCGCTTAATGTCATGCATAGAATAAATTAATATATTATATATGGTGTATTGTGATTCGGGAAAGTAAACAACAAACAACGAAATTGCTTCAAGAACAATATAAAAATGGTAGGAATCAACATTGATGGACCCGCCAGGGATCGCGTGATGAAATTAATTCAAGAAAAAGACAGAATGGAGAGTGAAATTCGAGAACAAACTGCTGTATTGGAGTCTAACAATGTTGGGATGCACGACCTACTGGTAGACGCTCAGGGTTACCCTCGGAATGATATCGATGTTTATAAGGTTCGACATGCGAGGCACCGTATAATTTGTAAGTATGTAATTTTGGTTTTCTGTTTCTCCAGTAGTACACACAACCAGCACATGGAATGACTAAGCAGTTTTGATAGGTGTTCTGTGTACCATTCGATTTCGTAACCTTAGAAATTAATAAACCAAGGACTACTACAAAGCTAGCTTAAGTCACTAGGAGTATCACACTAGTCTAAAACTTTCAGTACCTACCTATTATACTTACAAATTGATATGAACTTGCTATTTTAGAAGATTTTATGTTATATTGTCATACTGTATATTTGTCACATTTGTCACTACTGTCTGTATTTTTAATGTTGAATAAAACCAATGTTTCCTATGGTTTTGTCTTTAGCATGTATCAATTTATTTAACATTAATTTTGTGTTTCTCCGTGTCTAATATGCCTACTAACGAAAAAGAAAAATCTTCATCGATGTCGCGGTACCTACGGCCCGAACGTTTTGACGTAGAACCTTCCATGGCTGGCTCGGACTTGAAGTGAGCTCACTGCAAGTATTCGTTCGAGAACTTTATCGCGCTAGAAGCTTCCTCGGCAGACTTGTCAACCATATATCGTCATCGATATTTAACTATATCCGCGCCTGCACTACGTACGATGGTGCAATTACTACTCTCAACAATGCCTACGAAAAGAGGCGAAATATTATTCTGACCCGCCACCGCCTGAATACCAGAAAACAACAGTCTGGCGAATCGTTGGCGGAGTACTCGAGAGATCTTATTATAATCGCTCGTGACTGCCTCTTTAAGGATGTTACTGCCAATGAACACCAAAATGAAACTGTGTGCGATGTTTTGATTGCCGGAATATCGTCAAAAAAAATTAAAGAAAGACTTTTAGAGAAATCCACTATGACTCTCGAAGAAACCTTGGACTTGGCTATAGCTTTAGAAACTGCTGAAAATACCTCTCAACTATTAACAGCGCCTTGTCCTTCTATATCATTTGCTCCTGTCAATGCAGTCACTGAAACTCAAGAAACGTCAATGCGGCAAAATCTAGCAGCCTCCAACACACGAAACAATTTTCAACATAGCTGCCCTATACTAAATAGCCGTCGATGCTTTTTCTGCGGCGGTAATATCCATCAAAGACTCAAATGTCCTGCTAGAAATGCTGATTGTCAGCTTTGCTCCAAAAAAGGACATTTCGCTAACGTATGTCGTAGCATCGTACAAAGCCAACGCACTGCAAACGCTATTAGTACGAACGACGATAACTCTCAATCTAAAGTCCTTGGCTCTCATCTATCAACTATATCTGCTGCTGCTCCAACAAGCCTGCAAAAAGCGACTATCAATATCACTTTAAACAACTTACGTGTGGATGCTCTACTCGATACCGGAAGCTCTCTCAGCTTTATCGATAAGAATCTTGCTCAAACTATGAGACTAAGACGCAAGCCCTGCAAACAAGCTATAACTCTAGCATCTCTAAGCAACATTTCATACGTAGAGGGGCTATGTTTCGCTAACATTCAAATTGGTGAGCACAAATATCAACGTCGACCTCTACTCATTATTGCTAATCTGTGTGCTGACATAATTATCGGGCATGATATACTGAAAACACACTCGTCGGTGGAACTCCAGTTCGGGGGAGATAAACAACCCTTGAAAATTTGCAATGTAATGGAGGCATCTGTCCTGGCAGCATCAGTTTTTACTAACCTTAAATATCAGGCCTATAGCTATCCGCTCGAGAAGGCATTCTCAAGAAGACCAAGAATTCATATCTAACGAGATTAAAGATTTACTGAAAGATAAAGTCATTGAACCCAGTGTTTCACCTTGGCGAGCTCAAGTACTTGTTGCCGGAGGGGGCCATCATCGGAAGCGCCTTGTAATCGATTATTCACAAACAATAAACAGATTCACAGAGCTAGACGCATATCCTCTCCCGAGTATTGACTCCATCATAACGCAAGTAGCTAAATATAACGTCTTTAGCGAAATTGACCTCAAAAGCGCCTATCATCAAGTGCCCCTTCTCTCTAGAGAAAAAAGATACACTGCCTTTGAAGCATGCGGTAACCTCTATCAATTCACTCGAATACCGTTTGGGGTCACGAATGGTGTAGCGGCGTTTCAGCGAACTCTGCAATATATTATTGATTCTGAAAATCTAAAAGGCACATATGCATATCTTGATGACGTAACCGTTTGTGGAAAAGACAAGGAAGATCACGATAGAAACCTTTAGAAATTCATGGAAGCCGCTAAGAGATACAAACTCACTTTGAATACTAACAAATGCACTTTTGAAACAGACTCGATCAATCTTCTTGGTTACACCATTCATCGTAACATCATTAAACCTGACAAATCTCGTTTGGAACCACTAATGAATCTTCCAATCCCAAACGACACCGCTACTTTGAAAAGATCACTTGGACTATTTGCGCACTACTCAAAGTGGATCTACAACTTTTCTTCTAAAATAAGACCACTGATTGAAGGTACTCTACCGTTAACTGAAGACGCTATCAATTCATTCAATAATCTTAAAACTGATATTTGCGAGGCTACCTTGGCTGGAATAGACGATAACGAGACATTTTCCGTTGAAACCGACGCTTCCGACTTCGCAATAGCAGCGACATTGTCACAGAAAGGACGTCCTGTAGCGTTCTTTTCGCGATCTCTTAACGATTCTGAAAAGCGACAACCCACAATTGAAAAGGAGGCAAGTGCAATTGTCGAAGCTTTACGCAAATGGAGACATTTCCTAATCGGAAGACACTTTCTACTAATTACTGACCAACAGTCAGTTGCGTTTATGTTTAACCAAACACATTCAAATAAAATTAAAAATGAAAAAATAGAAAGATGGCGCCTAGAATTGTCATGTTTTAGATACGATATTCTATGTTCTATGTTAGGGGGGTTCGGTTTCCGCACTTAGTCCTTAAAATGGACCATTGTACGTGAGCCATAGCGGCCGATTATTCCAACCAGCCCACCTCCCTCCAGATCAATCTTCCCAGACTTCTCAGTGCGTCCGCAAGGGAGTTTGGCGTTCCAAGAGTCTCCCTGCGGATCTGGGTGACGCCAGTGCACTCAAGCAGTACATGCGCCACCGTTTCTTCCGCCTCCATGCAGGCCCTGCACAGAGGACTATCAGTGATACCTAGTGTGTGAAAGTGCTTATTCAGTGAGCAGTGTCCGGTGATGGTCCCCGCCACCAGTCGCAGGCTATCTCTGTCCAGGTGCAGAAGGCGCTTGGTCAACTTCGTATCCAGGGATGGCATAGCCTCCTTGGACTGCCTGCACCCTGGTGTCGAGGTCCACCATTTCTCCGCTTGTATTTGTGTGTAATCTCTTAACCAACTTCTCAACTGATTGAACGGAATGGGCACAATGGGTTCGGGTCCGAAGGCTTTTGTGCTGGAACCCCTTCTGGCGAGTTCGTCGGCCGCATCGTTACCTAGTGAACCACTGTGTCCCTTGATCCATTGTAGTGTCACTGTATTGCGATTTGGTGCTGTAATGCGTTCCAGTGCATTATGACATTCTAGTATTAGTCTCGACGTGATCTGGTTTCTCTCTAAGGATTGAAGGACTGAGGCACTGTCGGAGAGTATACGGATATGCGTATCCGTGACTTCCCTGGCCTCAATGGCGTGTGCTGCCTGGATGATGCCTACGCATTCTGCTTGGTAGACAGTGTTTAGCATTCCTAAGGGCCTAGATATTTTAATGTTTAGGTCTTCAGAGAAAACCCCGACTCCGGTACCGAGGTCGGTTTTTGATCCATCGGTATAGATCCTTAGCTCATTTGGGCCTGAGTAGTCACATAGCTCCGCTGTGAGCTCTATGTTGTAGTGTTTCTGGAAACAGTGTGTTTTCAGGGTTCTGTCGTTGGGTGATGCCATCATAGGCTGTCGTTTAATTGCTTCCTCTTTTATCCGTGTGTGTTTGATTCGGGAGTCTTTGCTTAGGGTGCCGGATATATCGAGCCTAAAAGCCGCTAGGGTCGCTTCCTCTCTCACGACGAGATTTAGGGGTGGCAGTCCCAGCATCGCCTGTAGGGCGGCAGTGGGTGACGTTCTCATACTGCCGGTGATCGCCACACAGGCTAATCTTTGTAGTTTCTCGAGCTCCTTCTGGGCTGTGCTCAGATTGGTCCTGGGCCACCAAACTAGAGAGCCGTATGTGACAATTGGTCTGATGACTGTGGTGTATAGCCAGTAGGTGATTTTGGGGCTTATGCCCCAATTCCTGCCAAGCAGTCTTTTGCATTGCCATAGGGCTATGCTGGCTTTTGTGGTGATGTAGTCAGTGTGTCTTGCCCAGGTCAGCTGTTTGTCCAAATATATGCCCAGGTATTTGGATTCAGTCGATAGGCTTAACGTGGTTCCAAAGAAGTGTGGTAACTGTAGGGTTGCTAACTTCCTTTTCTTTGTGAAAAGGACAAGTTCGGTTTTAGTAGGGTTTACTGCTAATTTGTACTCCTTGCACCAGTCCTCTACTATCTTCAAGGCTTGGCGCATAAGGTTACATAGTGTGTTTTCATGTGTGCCGTTTATTATAATGGTTATATCATCAGCATAACCCACTGTGAAATATCCCCTGTCATTTAGGCGCCTTATGAGGCTATCTACTACGAGATTCCATAAGAGTGGTGAGAGCACGCCTCCTTGCGGGCATCCCTTCGCCACAATGGCTCTTGTGGTATCATTCACCGTGACTTGTACGGCTCTTAGTCTGAGCATGTTCGTGATCCATCCTCGCAGGGTCGAGTCCACACCGTGTTCCTCGAGAGCTGCGTTGATGCTGTGGAATACGGTTTTGTCAAAAGCGCCTTCTATGTCAATAAAAGCCGCTAGTGAGGAACATTTGTGGTCTACCGCACATTCGATCTTGGAGATCACACTGTGCAGTGCTGATTCCGTTGATTTCCCTGTGGAGTAGGCGTGTTGTTGCTTGTGTAGTGGCAGCCCCCGGAGAGGTCCGTCCCGGATGTGTCGGTCACAGAGCCTCTCAAGGGTTTTCAGTAGGAATGATGTCAGGCTTATTGGCCTGTACGCTTTGGGCTGTGTGTAGTCCTTTTTGCCTGGTTTAGGGATGAAAATAACTTTCACCTCTCGCCATGCAAGTGGTACGTAATTGTGTGCTAGGCAGGCACGATAGATTACGACCAGCCACGATGTGAGGAGATCAACTCCCCATTGCAGTAGCGCTGGGAAGATTTCGTCTAGGCCTGCCGATTTATATGGTTTGAAGGTTTTAATTGCCCACCTTATTCGGTCTTCTGTTACTATGGTACTGGCTCTATACCAGTCCTGGTTGTTTGGCGTATGTGTTGGCTCACTTGTCCATGTCCTGTCCTCGGAGAGGCTGCAGTCCGGGAAGTGAGTTTCTAGTAGAACTTTACTTGTTTCAAGTCCTGTTTTCGTGTATGTGTTATCTGGGTTTTTCAGCGACCCGAGGGTGCGATTTTGGTCGGTGGCTAGGATTTTTCTCACCCGCGCGGCCTCGTTGTGTGATTCAATATTTTCGCAGAATTTTCTCCAGGCTGCTCTGCTGGCAGCTCTGATTTGTTTTTTGAATGTGTATTGGGTTTCTTTGTATAGCTCCCAGTCTTCGGATAGTCTGGAATTTTTGGCTTTGTTGAATTGTTTGCGTACCGCTAGCCTGAGCTTACCTAGTTCCGCATTCCACCAAGAGTTTCCCTTACCCTTGGCGTTCGGATCTTTTAGTTTGCAGCAGGTGTGGTAGGCTTCAATAATATATTCTGAGAGCTTTGTTACGGTGTCCTCAAGTTGTTTGGGATTCTTTATGTTTAAAGGTGTTTGATCCCTGGCTAGTAAGGAGGCCAGGAGTCGTTTGTAGCCAGGTACATTGGTTCGGCGCGGGTTGCGCCTTGGTTCGGGTTTTTTTGTGTTAGCTAATAGTGAGAAACGAATCCTTCTGTGATCAGAACAGGAGGGTTCGTTAGATACATGCCAGTTTGAGATAAGATTTGCCGCGCTTTCTGAGGCAAGGGTTAAGTCAATAATTGTTTGTCCGCGGGCTGTGACCCAAGTGGGTTCTGAGCCATGGTTTATAATGTTAAGGTTAGTGGAGAAAAGATACGTGCATAATACCTCGCCCCTGGAGTTGGCTTTGTTGCAGCCCCAAAGTGGGTGATGAGCGTTTGAGTCCGTGCAAATGACCAGGCTCAGGTTGGCATCTTCACAGTGCTTCACCAGGTCGGTCATCTCTTTAGGTGGGCAGTCTTCGTGTTCGCCTGGCATGTATACCGACGCTAAGACTATGTCGGGTGCTTCGTTATCAGTGTTGAGCCTGACGGCTGTTAGATCTCTGGAACAGAATTGCGTGAGTGTTGTGGTAGGTACATCTCTAGGTATATAGGCACAGGTTCGTGGCTTGTCTGTGCTCTGTGTGTCAAGAATTAGCTTACCTCCGATGTTACTGAGGCCGCATATTCTATTGTTTCTGATCCACGGCTCTTGGATCAGTGCGATGGTTCGGGGCTGTACCTCCAGCGCCCTGCGCAAGCAAGCCGTGGCAGTCTGGCTATGCTGGAGGTTGGTTTGGATGATTTTGAAGGAACTGGACGTGGTCGACAACGGCAATGGGGTGGAGTTAGGAGGAGTCCGATCCATCGGAAAGTTCCCCCCCGTCCTCCAACCCATGCCGGCCGTCGCCGGGCGACGAGGCGAGCAGTTGCTCCGTCCACCCAGGTGATGTGGGTGGCGCACTCACTGCCTTCGTGTCAGCCATCGCCGCTCTGGCCATCTCGTCCTCCAGTTCCTCCATTGTCACCTCGTGCTTCGTCGGGCAGATACGATATTATTTATCGACCTGGTAAACAAAACTTAGTCGCTGACGCACTCTCGCGAGTATGTATGCACATAGACATTGCGACCTCTCACTCCAGACTCGTCGAGCTCCATCGTTCTCTCTGTCACCCAGGTATCACTCGTATGGTTCACTGGGTCAGATCGAAAAATTTGCCATACTCAATTGAAGAAGTAAAGAAAATTACGGCAGCATGCCCGATCTGTGCCGAAATTAAACCACGTTATGTTGGTCATCAAGGACACCTTATAAAAGCAACTGCACCGTTCGAAAGATTGAACTTAGACTTCAAGGGGCCAATTCCTTCTAACACTCAAAACCGATACATCCTTACGATTATCGATGAGTATAGCAGGTTCCCTTTTGCTTATGCCTGTAAAGATATGACCTCCGAAACAGTAATTAGATGTCTGAAAGACCTATTCTCCACGTTCGGCACTCCAGCTTACATTCATTCGGACAGAGGGACCTCATTCTTATCTGACGAATTAAGACAATTGTTAACCTCACTAGTAGGGTTGCCAACTTTTTTTTTCGGCCTAAAGGGACAAAAGATCATAAATCTTAAAAAATACGGGATGTCTCCTTTTCACGCGGGACAAATAAAAATCATGGAGTTTTTAGTCAAAATTTGTTTTATTACTTAAAACTATATTTTGTTACAGATTTTACTGCACTTAACATATCATTTTGTGTTTTGACATAATTATAAAAAGAAACGCAGTCATAATCGTAGTTAAATATGGTCATCAGTTCGGCTTTAATTAAATTCGGTGTGCATTTATTACGAACGTCAGTCCATTTAAGTGTCATTTGCGAAAATACTCGTTCGACAAAACAATTTGAGCTAGGAATACTGAAAACAAAAGAAATTATTGTGTAAACATTGCTTATCTCGGTTTTTGAAAACTGTTGTAAAATTTTCTTCCATTTTTCGACAGCATTCATGGATTTTTCGTCTCCATGAGAACATACGATTTCCAGGCTTTCCCTAAGCAGTTGGAATTCCTCATAAAGCACGTCTTTATTTACTTCAATTTTTAGCAGTTCAGCCGCTGATACAAAATCATTGTAGTTGATATTTGATTGAAGATTAAGAAAAACCAATTTCGAAAAAATATTATCTTCGGAAAAATCGTACCTTTTCGACAAATACTCCAAAAAGTTGGTATAAAATTGTCGGAAGTCAGTCATTATAGATTCTTTCTCGGCTGTGTTTAAGCCGCCGAGTATTTGGCGGGCTTGACTACCGAAAAAATTGTCTTTTAATCGTTGTTCGAACTTGTTCCGAATTTTGTGTATTTCAGCATGCATTTCAAATATTGTCAGTGAATCTGACTCGATCTTTTTCATAATAGTCTCTACTGAAAACATAACATTTTGTACAAATGACAAGTAGCTCAGAGTTTTTTTTTCTTCTTCATCAGAAGCAATAATATTTTCTATCATTCGGGGACATTCGTTTCCGATTTCCAGAAAATGCGACTTTAGGGCAGGCCATACTTTTAAAATTCTTTCGACAGCTGGTCCAAGAGATAAAAATCTGGTGCAAACGTGTTTAAGAAGTTCTTCCCACTGCATTTCTTTTGCTTCAAATTGGTCTTGCAAATTAGCCCTTCGCTTTGCTGATCGACTGAAATGATTACATATTTTTAAAATCAAACTTTCGATATCTATCGCCAATCTATCAGTACTGAATTTGGCAGCATTGTGCAAGATGTGAACGGGGCAACCAGCTTTAAGAATTTTGTCATTTTCCGCACACAAAATTGTGTAAATCGAATGATGTTTTCCGAAGTTCACATTGGTGTTATCAGCGGAGAAAGCTGAAACTTTTTTTAACGAAAGACAATATTTTTGCATACTATCCATCAATAGCTTTGCTACTTGATTAGCAGATTCATCGTTACATTCTACAAAATCAAGAAGACGATTTTCTACCCCAGTATCGTAGTCAAAAAACCGAATGCAAATGGGAAACATTTTCCTATTTTTTTTATTACTTGCATCAGTAGCAATTGAAAAATATAGGTTTTTGTCTTGGATAGTCTGTATCACATTCTTCACTGATTCTTTGGCTAATATTTCGCATACAATACTCTCTGCTTTTGTTCTTCCACAGCTGAACTTTTTGGCTATATTTGAATCATTGCAGATGTAAGGTAGCAACTTGTGCGAGCAGTCCATGCTATTGTAACTTAAAGAGTGTTTAACCGTGTGGTAAACAGATGCAATCTCTCCGGCAGCAGTTATATTTTCGGATCCAGATGTCGACGTTCCTGGTTTTGATAAAAAATTCAAAAGCGTACTGGATGCTCTGTTGCTTACAATCGATTTGTGAACCTTTGTTGATGCATGTTGTTTTATGTCAGCAATTCCACCATGCGCACATGAGAATTCTTTTTGGCACAGCTGACAAAATGCTTTGAAAGAATTATCTTTTACTTGGCGTAACCAGGCAAAGTTGCTTTCCCAATTTGAACTGTATTTGGTCAGCCTTTTAGATTTTTTGGCGGGGCTAACACTTTCACTATCACTATTGTTTTCGTCACCCATTTTATGAGATATAATTGCAATTTGTAACTTATTTACGTAAACGCACGCAAGTCACTACACAACACAATGAACTAACGTCCGGAATGAGAGAGTACGCGTCTTCAACAGCGGGGGAAGAGAAAAGGGGAACGAGTGGGAGGCCTCGACACGACACGCGATCTCACTCACTCACGCGCTTCGTTCGTTCGTTCGTCTCGACTCATTCTCTCTCAGCCCGCGTCGCGGCTAGCACGCGTGTGTTACGGACGCACCCGATGTACCCCGATGTTACCCGATGTATGCGCGCGGCCGCCCGTGGTCTGCAGAATTGCAGATTTTCATACAATACGGGACATTGGCTGTCCCGGCGGGACATAGAAATTTATGCATGAAATACGGGACGTCCCGTGAAATACGGGACGGTTGGCAACGCTACTCACTAGGTACATCTTGTAGTCGCACAACGCCCTATAATCCTCGAGGAAATGGCTTGGTAGAGCGCTTAAATGGTACACTATGGCGCACAATCCAATTACATCTCAGATCCAATAACGAGGCTATCGCAAACTGGGAGAAAGCCATACTACCGGCGCTACACTCCATTAGATCTCTTTTGTGTACAGGAACCAATGCGACCCCGCATGAGCGTATGTTCAACCATCCTCGCCGCTCTATAAATGGCCAATCTTTACCATCATGGCTTCATTCGCCTGGACCTGTTTATATGAAGAAAAACGTAAGGGCCTCTAAATATGATCCAGCTGTAGAAGAAGTTCAACTACTACAGAGCAATCCTGAATACTCCTTTTTTCGTTTACCAGATGGTTGAGAAACGACGGTTTCTAACAGGTCTCTAGCACCACTGCCAAGTACCTTAAACGATGATTCGTCGGATGAAGAGGAGCCTGAGCAGCCTATTACGGGTACAGACCCGCCTGATAACCTAGAAGCGAGTGGCTCTCAAGTGCGCCACTCTACACGCGAACGTAGACCTCCAGGCTACCTCCAGGACTACGTTTCTTCTTAAGGGGGGGTGAATGATATGAACTCCTTGCTATTTTAGAAGATTTTATGTTATATTGTCATTCTGTATATTTGTCACATTTGTCACTACTGTCTGTATTTTTAATGTTGAATAAAACCAATGTTTCCTATGGTTTTGTCTTTAGCATGTATCACAAATTTAACACGAAACTAAAAAAATATAAAACAACAAATTTAATAATATTCAGATACTTTGCTTTTACTAATATAACTTATCCATAAAAGTTTCAATGCTAATGGAGATAAATTTTAATATTTCTTTAGAAAACTGAAAGACATTTCTAAGCTAACGGCTGTAACCGTATTTTGAACCTTCGGAAAATGACAGTACGGCGACAGCCGTATTATTAGTTACTTTCTTTATGTCATCCACGGCTACCGCATCATAAAATTTATTTACTTACCTACTGTATAGACTTTACACTCAAAACAATAAGGCTGAGATCACGTTGATTTACTGTCAAAAACAAGTGGTTTGTGCCCTTAAAGTAAGGTGGCCAACCGTCCCGCATTCTGCGGGACCGTCCCGCAATGACAGTTGTAATCCCGCATTGCAATATTTAATAAAATAGTCCCGCAAATCGTCTAAGGCGTCCCGTATGTCTCGCATTCCTCGTTTCCCATCGTCTCGCTCGCATATAAGTGTTCCACAAAATCCAAACGACGAGACGCCGCGCCGCGCCGCGCCGCCGTCCGCGCCGCCGTCCGCGCCGCATCGTGTTGACATCAAGCGTGTGCGTGTACGGCTGCGCGCGCATGTCGTCCGTGTGTTGGTGCCGCGTGCGGAAATACGCTTGAAACGCGAGTTGAGTGTGAGTCATATTGCTTCGTTTTATTTCGCGCGACAAGTGCAAGAGAGACAGAGATAAAAAAGGCTCAAGTTCAAAGAGCGCCAGTGTATGTAGTGATTGAATTGTTTGTTTTCGTTTCGAATCCTAGTTAGTGTAGTGCACGCCGTGACACGTAATTGATTACTCGTAGTATTTTTTAGTTTCACTAGAAAAATTAATTGTTTTTCCAATGCCGCCAACGCCGTCCGCGAAAAAGCGAAGTTGTAAGTTCACGGAGGACATGCAAAAAGAATTTCCTTTCTTGCAAAAGTGTTTAACACCTTCAGAACTGCGTTGCAATAAATGTAATGGAACATTTTCTGTTGCTCACGGTGGCAGACATGATATACAAAGGCATTTGACATCGGACAAGCATAAAAAAGCACTAACCGCCGCAAGTACGTCGTCGTCGCTGACTTCTTACTTCCGTCACGAAAAATACGGTGACAAAGAAGCAGAGCTGGCAAAAGCCGAGGGTTTGTGGGCTTTCCATACGGTATGTCATAATCAAAGTTTTCGATCGATGGATTGCACTTCCAAATTAATTCAAAAAGTTTTTGAAAAGAAGTTTTGCTGCGGGAAAACTAAGTGCGAAGCTATTGCAAAAAATGTGATTGCGCCGTATTCTTCAGATATTATGAAGAAAGAACTTAACGATGTCCCATTTATCTGTATCTTTACAGATGCTTCGAACCATAAAGACATCAAAATATTTCCAACGCTAGTAAGATACTTTCATCCTACAACCGGCATTAATGTCAAAATTTTAGATCTAGTGAATTTACCTGGCGAAACCGCAGAAATTATTTACGATTCTTTAATGGAAATTTTGGAAAAACACAACCTTAAAGAGAAAGTGGTTGGATATTGTGCGGATAACGCCAATACAAATTTTGGTGGGGTTCAGCGTGAAGGTCAATGTAGTGTTTTTAGAAAACTGCAAGAGGGCTTGGAAAGACAAATAGTTGGTGTGGGCTGCGCAGCACATATCGCACACAACGCCATTCATACAGCAGCAGATTTGTTACCAGTTGACGTAGAACATATAGTTACGAAGATTTATTCGTTCTTTTATATATATACTGTGCGTGTAGAAAATCTTAAAGATTTTTGTGAAGAAGCAGAAATGCAATACAAAAGAATGTTGGGATACAGTAAAACAAGATGGCTTGCACTTTTACCTGCAGTTGAGAGAATTCTACAAATGTATTCGCCATTAAAATCATACTTTTTATCGCAAGATAAATGCCCTGCTGTTCTACACCAATTTTTTTCAAATGAATGCTCAGAGCTATGGTTAAAATTTGTTCATGTGCAAGCATCAGTATTTAACGATTCCGTAAAAATGATGGAAGGCGATAAAACAAGTTTTACAGAAGTGTCACATCTGTTTGTGGATTTAAAAAACAAATACACAAACCGCTTAGAAAATGATTATATTCCCCTGACCGTAAGAAATGAGTTAACAAAACTTGTGGAAAATGGTCAAATCAACAGAGATTATTTTATGGGGCATGTTCGTAACTTTTATCACAACTGCATCCAGTACCTGCAAAAGTATATACATCAATACAACGAATTTAAAACTTTTACTTGGATTCAATTAAAACAAAATCTGAAATGGGCTGATGTACAGCAGACATACCAACAGTTATTGGTGCAGTTGCCTACAGCTGCTATGACTTTAAAAGAAGATAGTTTGTTCGACGAAGTAAGTTACGTGGCAAATTATGTAAATAACGATGTCCTCAAGAAATGGGAGGAGATAAAGAGCAGTACAGAACAACGATGGATAGAGGTGTTCAAAAGTTTCAAAGACAGCGGAATACCATTCCAGAATTGCCTGGCCATCGTCCAGTACCTTCTTTGTTTGCCAGGAACAAACGCTCCTACGGAACGAGTATTTTCGTTAATGAATAGCTTATGGACATCAGAAAAGTCGTCACTAAAAGTAGAAACATTACGTGCAATGCTAATTGTAAAATTTAATATGGGCAGCTGTGAAAACTTTTTGGACATTCTGAACCAAAACCCAGAACTAGTTAAAAAATGCCACTCATGTGAAAAATATGACTTTAAAAAATAAATTTTAATTCAGTAGTAGTGTTGTTTGTTTCTTATTTAAGTACACCACCAACAATTCCAACAAATCCGCAGTCTTGTTGTGGATAGGGGTGGGTGTCCCGCATTGACTTATTATAAAGTTGGCCGCCTTACCTTAAAGTGCCCTGTAAACAGATTTTATCCATAATGCTAGTACAGCTACAACCGTATTGGTTACTATGGAACCGTCATACTGCTGAGAAGTCAGTGTCATGCGAGCGACGGGTAGAGTTTTCCTACATACGGATACGGTTGTACCCGTCTACCTCCAGTACGCCTACATACGGATACGGTTGTCCTCCCTAGGTAAACTATTTGATTTTCTGTGATATTGTTGGTACAATTGTGACAGTATCATGATTTTGTATGAAAAATTCTACTGTCTTTCCCTAATAAAGGACCGCGCCGGAATGTGTTAAAACACATTTTTTTAAATATTTAACTGACTGGATGTATGTATAATAATAATATAATATGTGGAGACATTTCACACCCGCCATCTGACCCCGAACTAGGCGGACCCTGTACTATGGGTGTCAGACAGCTGATACACATGCACAAATACATTTAAATACATAAGTATATAGATAAACAACAACCAGACACAAGTGCTCATCACTCAAATGTTTACCCTGGGCGGGATTCGAACCAGCTACACGTTGCACAGCAGTCAATCCCTTAACCACTGCGCTAACCATGTTGTCAATTGTATGTATCTTCTGTATACATATCCAGGAGTTATACAGTGTCCATATACATATACAGTGTCAGACGTAAAGAATAGCACCATCCCATATCTTCCCGTGGGTGTCGTAAGGGGCGACTAAGGGACGTACCAAAGAATGGGCAGCAGCATTCTCTGTGCGTTTGTAACAACCATACTGCGATCGCCAACCCGCCTGCCAAGCGTGGCGATTATGACAAAACCCTTGGGGGAGGCCTATGTCAAGCAGTGGACGTCTTTCAGCTGAAATGATGATGATATCCAGGACTTTGGACTTGGAATGTTTGTAAGAGATACCGGCTGGAGCGGAGTAAGCACTCTTTCAGTTGAAGACTACAAATAACAGTCATAAGTTTATGACATACAAAAAAAAAAGAATAAAGCACACAACTTCATCCGTGTGATAGTCAAATAAACCTTCAAACATATGTCAGACTCTGCAATAGTGTAGCTTTCTACCTTTTTCGTAATCAGACTGCCACCACTGTTTGTTTAGCAGTTATCTCTTTATAATATATTAAGTATAGATTTAACGTTTTCACTGTATCAGCATCAGCTGAAAGACGTACACTGTTGAACAGGAGTTGCCGTAATTTCCACGCTTGGCAGGCATCTTGGGGATCTCAGCTAGTTTGTTATGTACGCACGGCTAAATGTATAGCTTGATGTGTAGCCGTGTGTACATGGAAGCCGCTGCTACCTGACTTCCGAATTTTCCCGTACGGCCTATTCACGACTTCGGTCTTTCTATACATTTGATCTTACTGCTCGCCTCCCCGCATTAAGCTGCCGCTCATAGCAGCAAGGTCGTGAACAAGCCGTTACTCGCCTTCTACAACACCCTTGGGATGAAATGGGTGGGTGTTTTTCTGGCCTGGACACATCACAGGATACATGGGATTTTTACTGTATAACTCAGTAATTTCCAAAAATATTTAATTGCAGGTCTCCAAAATGATCACAAAAGTCTCATGAAATTGATTGAAAGGGGTCTTGCGGAGGTTCACAAAGACTTAATCGGTTCAAACGGTGTAGGGCCTTCGGCAAATGCCCCTACACATGTGTTAACCAACGGTCACTCAAATGGAACAAGTAGAGGAGACAGTGTTAATGGAACTGTTGGAGATGAGCAGGCCTTTGCTGTAGTTGGTGTTGTTAGCAATGGATCACCTGCGGATGTTGCTGTAAGTTTGTATTGGATATTATAAAAGTTCCGGAAAACGTGTTTAGGTAAAATAAATAGTATGTCACTACATTATTATAAAACAAAGCCCCTGGCTGTGTCTGAACATTAAAACTACTGAATGGATTTTCATGTGATTTTCACCAATAGGTACCAATATGACGATAATACCCATGTGAAGCCAGAGAGGGTCACTTGTTTTATGTTAATAGTAAAAGTGAACAATTCAATGTATAAAGTGTGTTTTAGGGTAAGAGTACCTGGAACAATTTGGTGGGGGCCTTTGCCCAGCAGTGGGACAATGTGGGAAGTAGGTGGAGGCTATTTTAGAGGTGCTTGTATAAAATAGATTAATGGCAAAAAAAAAAACTGTAAATGAGTGTCAAAGACCGCTTTATAGACTCCCGTAAAAAGGACTCATGCAAAAATTCTTATCGTATTTTTGCTTATTTTGCAGGGCCTACAAGAATACGATGAAATTCTCCAATTTGGTTCAGTCAACCATGAAAATTTTCAAGACATGTCCCAGATTAACAACATAGTGGCGCACTCTGTCGGCCAAAGAGTGAATGTCAAAGTAAAAAGAGACCACAATACTGTCAGTTTGACAGTTGTGCCCAGACCTTGGCAACAACCTGGGCTACTGGGTTGCCATATACAGAGGAAAACGTAAATTGCTGTTTTTGTTAAGTTTTAGAATGATTTTTGTTTGAATTAGGTATGGTACTCTTTTGATATTAGAGGAAGTATATTGGTTCTAATAAATGCTACTTGTTTTTTGTCAATGTAGTATTGATAATTCTATTTTTTAAAAGAAAACTAAAATTAACGTATAATTATTTTATCCAAATAAAATAAAATACGAACTAAACACAAAAAAAGAAAATGTTGTAAATAATTGGAGTTAAAAATAAATCTTATGATTAATCACCATTGCATTTGTTTTTTTCCTTGGAATTTTTATTTTTACATGTTTTTCTTGGGGATCACCAAGTTTGACAATTTTATGGTCACAGTCGTCGCCATCTTTGATTTCTGTCGTGTCAACTTCCTTTTCATCTTTTTCTTTTTTACGAAATGTTAAGTCGTCGTCATTGTACATGTATTTCATTGAAAAGTCGAAATAAACCTTGTCATCTGCTAGGCGGTAGTCTGGTTTTTCGATCGTTCCTCGCAGGCAGTCGTGGTAATGACACACGGCTTTTTCTTGCTCGTAAGTTTCGCAGGAACCTGAAAAAAGATAGAGATAATGTAATTCCAACCGCTACGACCTATTGACGAAGTACTGACAACTATTCTTCATTCTACAAATTAAATGCGCTGACCAACCACATCTAAAGTTTTCGACCTGAAATCCTGAACGACCTGAACACAGCAGCAGCTTGCAGTTGTCGGTACAAGTCGATCTGATAGTAACTTCTATTAAAATTCTATCTTATTCTTCCATGCCATTCTTGAATTTGTTATTTGTTAAATAAATTTCAAACAAAACTATTTTAAAATAACATTCATGAGACACATCAAAGAAATAACGCTCAATCTTTTTGAGGTTTTGGAGATTATGTGCGCTCGCTATCGGATTAAAACTAAAACTATTAAAATGAAAATTAAAAATGGATTGACCATTCTATCCAAACAAACAAACAAATAGTTTTAACATCCATTTATGTTAAAACTATTTGTTGTAACTGTAGCAGACTGTACCACAATTTGCAAATAAATAAATAATTATTATTTTACTTTCGTTGATACGGATTAACCGGATACTAAAACAGGCCAGATTTCTTTAAGGCAGAAAAGAACTAGTATAAAAAGTACAAAGTATTAAATACCTGGTCTTTTTACTCGAACTGTGAGGACAGCTCGTTCCGGCGCCATTTCCTGGAAGTGAACCAGATAGCATGCCAATAAGGTGCCCGTACGGCCTCGCCCTTGCCTGCAGTGAACACCTACCACCTGAAATATTGATATTGGTTACTATAGATATTATTCTTTGCTTACAGAATACTTTTTTTACGATCCATTAAAAAACTAGCAAACATTGAAATTCGTGTAGCAACCAACGCCATCTAGTGACGGTTACACTAATTATTATAAGTTTATATAGTTGCAGTAGACCAGCTTTTAGAAAATAAATACAAGTATAAAATATAAAACCTAGAAAACATTATTTATGTTCCTCATATGAAAATATATACATTACTCTTAATTAATATCTGACCTCTCCTCTTATTTCAGCACGTTCACAGATCTCAATAAACTTCAAAATCTGTTTCAAAGTTGGAACACCGAACTCTGTAATCCTTATTTCTGACCACTTCAACTTTTTCTTGCACTCCAAAATTGGCGGGATTCTCTCTGGCGACAACGTGACAAGGTGATCGACTCCCACATCCGCTAAATAATTTAAGTTTTCCACCGATTGTGGGACACCCATAGCCGCGATTTTGTTTGGAATGAACCACGAGAAATTGTAAGGAGGATATGCTTCATAATCCTTCTTTTCTTGTGGAACTTCAACATCTTCTACTTTTTCTTCTGGTTTTTCTTTCGGTTCTGTCCTATATTTATACCAAAGTTTGGCCAACTTTACGTTGGGACGATTGGGCACTGAACTCATTCTCACAAACACTTATTGTGATTAACTTCACTAGTAAAGGAATTACTAAAGTTTATTTTTACCGGCGTACACCGCACTTGGTAGTTCGCCAACCAATATTGGCAACTACATTGGCACGGGCAGATTCGACATTTTAATGTTACCTATATTTATAGTGAAATGTCAATTACAAATAATTAGTTTTTTTTTAGATGTAGGTAATAGTTTTGTTACGAAGTGTGATGAACTTCACACCATATCAAAATATCACTCCTATGGATTATCTAAGTATATATCTCCCCCGATTTCCAAAACGCCACTAAACTAGAGCCGATACATTAAAAGGACCCTTCTAGGTCCGTCTCTCGTCAACGCAGCATGATTTTTCAATCATGCTTTGTGTGTGCAATGTTTTGTGTCATTCAACCCAATGTTTGAAACCAAACGAGTGAGTGAAAAACGCGATAAACGATAAAATCAAACGAAAATTGGCGCTGGGAGATTTTAATAAAACTTGTTTCAGAAAATAGGTGGTTTTGAAAAAGCCTTACATAATATTTTAAAAGTCAATTTTCCGGTATTTTTACATTATTTATAAAACTGAATTTTAATAGTAGATAACATTAACAACATACCTACTTAATTTATAGTCCCCATCATCTTCAATTTGTACTTTTTGTACTAACGATTTGTAGGACGTATTTGCACCTACGTAAATTATTGATGAAGAGTCAGGTGTTTCAACCTTATTTTAATATATTTTATAGCTATTTATTTGGACTGAATTATTTGATTGATGGGACAGCACGCTTCATAATTAATTAAGTAGTAAGAGCAAAATACATAGAGACATACATATATACTTCTACAAAAATCCACCTAAGATTTAATGTTTTATGTTTTATTCAGTAGGTAATAGGGGATATTACTGCACTGTTCTGGCACCAGAGTGCAGCACTAGCATAATCCGTAAACAGTTTTTCGACGAGTCGTTCAAAGCGTGAAATTCTGCCTTTAATTGAGTTCAAAATTGGGAAGTGTATTAAATTATACAATAATGCATCAGTGCTGTGTATTTCGATGTAGAAATGAAGGGCATTATTCATTTTCAAAAGAAGAAAATGTTCGAAAACTTTGGGAAGCAGCTAAAAATCACTCTAAAATATGTTCAGGTTAAGTATTCTGGTGAGATAGACGTATTTACAGAATAACGTTCACTTTTGTCATGTAAGACAACCATATGATTTTATTCTGAGCATAACCTAGAATCCACTTTCAAATGGGCGTAGAATGCCATAATATGTATAGTTAAAAGTACAGTTAGATAAAGTAAACAGTAAACTTTGATATATTTTCACAAAATACCTAGCTATTATAATTAATAACATAATTAAACAAGAGGTTATGCTCGTGGGTATGTGCTAGTGGCGCCCTCTGCGCTGAGTTTCGCGTAATGTTCCCTATTGGCGAATGTGAACGCAAATGTTTAGTATAAAATCGGGCACTATTTGTCTATTGCTGGCACTTCACATGACTTATTAGTCCAAATATTCGCCTTATTTGGATAATACAAAATGTACCCTACAACAAATGGTGTGCAAGTTCCGCAGACGAAGCGGTAGGCGGCTCGACATCATCTACCTAGCCTTTTCCCAAATGTTGGGGTTGGCTTCCAGGCAAACGGGATGCAGCTGAATACATGGAGCAACCACCTGTCTGCTCTTAAAAACCCAGTTACTAGGTAACACGATCCTAGGTAGGACTGGTTGTCAGACTTTCTAGCTTCTTCTTACTACCTATAACGCCGTCAAAGACCTACTAGTAACAGCCGGTACCAACGGCTTTACGTGCTTTCTTCGTCAGTTGTAATAAGTCTTAGTTTTGTATGATCAACAAATAAGCTTTTCGTCAACGTTGAATTTGTTTTTCATACAAAAAAAAAGACTTATTACAGCTGGCAAAGGTTGTTATTATTTTACACATTTTCCGCATAAGACACGCGCGGGATAGCTGTGTGGGCTTTTCATTGCACTACTAGTAGTTAGATAAATTTATGAATTTCTTCCTCATTCTTCTACATACGAAACTACCATTTGAAAGGGGCAACTACATAGTTATAATTATTTTTTCTTATACCTAGATGACGTTTAAAGGCTCTCCCTCACAGTTGAGTTATTATCGGCCGATAATATCGGTTGCATTATTGCGATAATTGTTTTCATAACATTTTGTATTAGGACGGCTACGAAATTACACACTGCTGCGATAATAACGACGAAATAAAATTTCGAGGAAGGAGACGCATTATCGCAAAAACGCATCCGGTTTTATCGACCGATAATAACGCGCCAGTGTGGGAGAGCCTTTAAAGTGATTTTTAATGGTCTAGTTCAAAAAAGTAATTTGGTTTTTACTAGTAGGTAGGTAGCATTTTTTGCCAGGTATACTAAAATAAAACCATAAACAATAAAACAAACAAATATAATATTTAATGTCAGGTACACAAATATAATAGATCACAGATATCTAACTGAGCACCTTCTTAGTGCACTCTTTGGCCGCTTGTATGAACTCCTCCATGACGTCACCGCTCACTCCGAACTTTACTGGGTTATCCTCCGTCAAGTACTCAAAGTATCTGCCCACTGATTCTTCGTGTTCCTCAGCATCCAATGATCCTGTAAGACAAGTTTTAGATATAATAATTATTAAAATCCAGATAGATCGATCGGTCAAGTACGCGGCCGGTGGATGGGTGACCATCCATTTCATACCGAGTTCCCTCCGTGCCTCGGAAAGCACGTAAAGCCGTTGGTCCCGGCTGTCATTCGTAGATCTTTGGCAGTCGTTATGGGTAGTCGGACGCCAGAAAGTTGGCCAACCAGTCTTATCAAGGGGTATCGTGTTACCCAGTAACTGGGTTGTGGAGATCCGATAGGCAGTCGCTCCATGTAAAACAAGCCGACCCCAACATATTTGGGATTTGGGAAAGGCAAGTGATTATGATTATAAAGCTGAAGAGTTTGAACGCCCTAATCTCCTTAATCTCTCCACTTTTATATGTGGAAGCTTTTAACCTTGTCTCCACCACAGTCATGAATAGATGACAAACTAAAGTGTGCCCAGCATGCCATGGTCATTACTATATGACAGACTTCTATAGAGTATGTAGCTTAGCTTCGCGCCGAGGGCACTTTTTGCTTTGCTGACGTGGGGCGGTCAAAATGTTAACGTGCACAACTTGTTACGTATTTTGTTCTCACATGTGTGTCCCGTAAATTCAACATCAATGATAAAACCTCCATTTGTAATAATCTATTGATTTAAAAAAACGTTTATGCTATGTCTTGCTCGTTCTTCGCCATAGAAACCTACTGTTTGGTCACACCCGCGACACTCCATAGAAACCAGTGGCGGCCCTAGGGCGGTTGCAGTCGTACCGGGCGCCGTCATATACAGGCGCCGAAATCAACAGAAAAGGCGCCGACTAGTCATAGACTAGATTGTGACCCACAATCGATCAGGCGCGTATATCACTGGCAAGTGCTACTTAACTAGGTAACTGTTGGGGAAAATGTGACATTTGAAAGTCTGAACCCATTATTAAAAGAATGATATCAATCATCAGATCGAACAAGGAGTTTTGTTTCGATTAAATTATTTCGACTCGTATAAAATAATTTACGAGGTACTACGAGCCGCCACTTATTGGGTTTTGAAGTGTGTGGACGTTCCTGAATCCGTCGCCCCTGGACCCATTTAGGTGGGCGTCTGGTACACCAGCTGCGGGCCGGGCGAGAAAATGTGATTTCCCTTTCCCTTTCAGCATGGTGGCCGATGATCAGGCCAGTGTACAAGCCACCTCGTAGGATATCGTGCGATACCCCTTGCTGACTCTGTTGGTCGCTTCGGCTTTCGCAAAACAGCGATGCTACCCGTTAGGGCAGTCGCCCGTATAGGGCCATTGATGGCAGGATCCTCACGAATAGCCGCCTCCAGGCGGGGCCTCTCCAGATGACGAAGCAGCGTTGATAGCGCCCCAGCCACGCCCAACAACTTAGGCGCGGTACTTCATGGTAGACTCGACAATGATTTGAGCGCCCTCGACCACAATGTGTGATCCGAGCGGCGTTGCACGTTGGGAGCTATGAAAAACCACGGCTTCTGACTTGTTGAGGGCTTAGGCGCCGTATGCGGTTCACCACCAGTGATACCGCAGTTATCAACGCAACGCTATTTCCCTGTACGAGCTCCCCTGGGTCGTGACCAACGTGTCGTCTACGTAGCACGTCATCTCTACGCCCGACTGGAGCTCGCCCCTCACTCAGCACCCAATCATACTCGATTTCCCATAGGAGTGGGCCCAGGCCACGACCGAGCTGCCAACATTACCCTACAGAAAAGAAACGATATAATTGCCTACTACTAAAATAACAGACTATACAGATACGTGCGTGTGTGTGCGTGTCTACGCGCCGCTCGAACAAAAACGCAGTTTCCAGAGCAGTCTTTTGACGCGGGAGCGGTGAGGAACGGTTTCAGAGGGAGGCGGAGCGTGTCGCTACTGTACGGTAGTACTAATATTTATAAGTACTGTGGTTTGGTTCAAGCAACTATAATTTAACTTTCTGTCTGACCGACTCTTTGACAATTAAAAAGTGGTGGTGGTTTATTTGAAATAAATGATTTTGAGATTGAGTTTACAAAGATCATGTATTATTCTCTGCTCTGCGTTATAAATAGTAACGCGTTATTTGCGTTGCATTTTCCCCTGAATATCATTTATTCCAGCGCGGTCGTCATTGTGGGGCGTTGCTGTAAATAAGTACTAAAATGACGTCAATGGTCAACCGGAAGCCATTCTATTCATGAATCGAAAAAGTAATAGTTCAGTAAACCATTAATAATACCAGAAGAGACCATTAATTTTACCAGAGACATCATTGGTGACTATAAAGGACAAAAAAATTAAGAAAACTTAGAGTTTTTGGTAACTTAATTAGTTGAATTAACCCAATACCCAATGATAAAAAAGTATTTCGGATCGTACTTTTGTAATGTCTTTTTATTGTCATTAAAGATTATATTATATCGCATTACCATGTTTTATTATTAAATAAGCCATGAAATAATTATGACCGGATTTTACATCACAATACTCCTATGTGCGACGACGGCCCATCTGACGTTTGACGTCACCGCTTTCTTCAGAATATGTAGGGTCGAGGTAAGGACAAAGACTATAAAACCAAGGAGCACAAGAGCACTATCTCATATGGCGAGAAAGTTGTTTTTTTTGTTTTTTCTTTATGGCATCTCGCAGTTCAACCTGAGGGTTGGTTACTGCTTAACCGGACAATCCTGTGGTGCCTTAAAAGTGACTTTTAGGGCCTCCAGCCAGGGCAAAAACTTATAAACTAAGTGACTACGCTAAGGGCACCCACTGTGGGGTACGAGCCTCGGCTTAGGGCGTCACTGAGAGAGGGCAGCAAAGGGACAGGCTGGATCGGGTCTCCATTAATTAGAATGAGAAGTGCCCTTAGTCTTACTTAATACTGGATCCAGTGTCGCCAAACTCACACATTTGCAAATTAAAATGTACTTGCAATACACAGAAAACGATGATATAATTGGCTACAAATTAGAAACGCAACTTTGGCGAAAAGCTTATTTATTGTTGTTTGAAATTAAACCGTATCACAAGTGACGAACGTTGCTATTATTTTACATGTCAAAATCACTAAAGATATTTTTTCCATCTAACAATCCAATTCGAGCAATGTCCAACGAGTTCAGCTATTCGACGCTAGAGAGCGCTGTTACCAAATTACTTAACATGACATCTATTGTTACTATAAATAGATGTCATTTTCGCATGCAACTGTTATTTATTTTTCAATTCTATGAGAGATGTGGTCAAGTTGTCGATAATTTGTACAATGTAAGAAATGTAATTACCTACAGTGTTTAAATTGATCTTTTTAATGTACGTAATGGATCAAAAATGACGATTAATTAATTATGTATGCGTATATTACATATTTTTCTGTGATAATATGAGTCCGTAATATGATTGTATGTAGAAAATTGATTGACGTCCCAATGAAATGACGCATTATTTTAGACATGACAATATCCTTTTTAAATACGTGTCTTTTAAAAACATAATTAACATCTTAATTTTTGTGAAGATAAACTATATACATGTAAGTATCTAATAGAATATTTATAGGCCTACGTCTAACCGCGAATAAATGACTATTTGCCAGAATTTAGGTACCTATAAGGTTTTTAAAACTCATTCTTTCAAACTCGTACTTTTATTTATTAAAAAAAAGTTTGGTACTAAACATACCTACATGTTATTGTTTTATCGACACGAACTATTTGCATTAATGTGTCGCATCCCTAAACGAGTAGCGTCGAAGTTTCTAGAATTTATGCCACGTAAAACGATTACAGTCAAGACAGCGAGCAAGCTAATTTAGACTTTAATGAATGGACATAAGGTAGTTTTTTGTTCGCGTCAAAGTAAAAATATGGTATTGTCAATAAAAATCGATTATATTGAAATATATGAAAGTTTTATACTTTTTGGTGATACAATATACCTCTGCAAGAAACATTCTTTGCCCTGCTATCATTTTTGCATGTAAAAAATGCACAATAAGGCAGGGTTGTATTTTTTTTCCTTACGTGCGACATTGTGTGATATGTCACGTCGCTGCAAGTAGTTGATCTCGACTGGACCAATGTTGATCATTTCCACATAATTGTGCCACACGTTCGATGGCTGCGTGGCACTTCCCCTTGTTTTTATTATTCCGTGGGTTAACCTATTGACCGCCTCGTCAAAAAAGCAAAAATGTGCCCTCGGCGCCAAGCTACGAATTATTACTTTATGGAATTTCGTATCTATACGTAATTATTCCATAGAGTACTAATTCGTCTGTCATGTAGTCGTGACCGTGACGTGCTGGGCACATTTTGGTTTGTCATCTATACATGACGTGGCATGGCATCGCATGGCATGGCCTATTGACAGCAATAGGCACCTATGATGGAAGTGCTTCTCTAGACGAACCCCTTCACAATGAGATATACTACTATTTTTTTTATTTTACTTTTATTTTATTTATTTGGAACAACCAAAAATTATTTACAAAAAGAATAGAATATAGCAAGCTATACAAATTTTTATGTGCACCCAGCAACGTTCTCCACAGATACGCAAAAAGACAAAGACAATGTTGATAAAGTGACATAATAAATAATTACATGAAATAAAATAACTCATAAATTACAGCTGCTGAAAACGAACACTAAAGATTTACAATGTCATTCGCATAAATTCTGAATTGTGTCAAACAATGTTTCTAAATTTTCCAACAGACTGTGCAAATAGATCCAAATTAGAGAAAAACTTATTAAAATTGCTTGTGAACGAGGAAGCTTACTAGGAAGAGTAATCGGTTGGAGTGTAGCTTTAGAGTGCGTAGAGGGTCACAGTTCTAACATAACCATGTTGGATCCATCAGAAGCATGGAAGCGAACAAAATTTGAAGGTCTATATCTCGGAAACGGTGCGTGGTAGGGCCATGCTTCTCAGATCATAAATGGTTTCTATGGACATGGTTAATAAGGTACTGCAAAGAAAACGGTCGAATTCCACAAAAAAAAAGCCCCTAAGAATACCCACTGACCGAGTAATCATATTACCTGGCCTGATCATCCTGATGGAGTTCATGGCCTGGTCTGGTAGGAACCGGTGGAAGTGTATGAGGTAGCAGGCTAGCATCACGCCTGATCGACTCCTGCCTTGACGACAGTGGACGCCCATCACCTGAGGAGTAAATATGATCATGAGATTAATGACAGAAAATCGCGGAAGAGTCTATAATGGCGAATTTATTAGAATAAAACGGCAAAAAAGTAAAAACAAACACTTTTTGGGTGTGGGTAGTTTTATGAGAAATGTAAATTAATTTTTCGTCACCGAGGGCTTGTTCCCAAGTTGCTCAAAATGGGTCCAAATAACCTACTTATATTCAGGCAGTTATTGTTTCTTGGCGCTGGTATTCAGCTGATCTCATTTAGAAAAAAGTGCGTAGGTAAATACGTACCTATATACGTAAAAGCGCAGTGCATAAGAAAAATTTAGTTTGTGTGTGTGTGTGTGTAACTACGAGAATCGTGTAGCGTGTTAGATCACAGTAAGAAGAGATTTTTTTTTATACCTTTTTATATTTAAAAATGGAACAGCGAACATTCGAATCGAAACTTACTGGAAGGTGATGAAACAGGCCCGTAGTTAGTAGTCTTAAAAAGAGTAGCAAAAAGTTCATAAACAATATTGGGTAATTGACTCCGTCAATACTAATACTTACTATAAATGTGAAAATGAGTTTGTTTGTTTCTTACGTTTTCGCGGCTAAAGTACAGAACGAATTTTGAAAAAAAAAAAATGATAGAGAATAAGATTGGACCCCAAAAAAGGATATAGACTACTTTTTAATCCGCGACTTCATCTACTTGCGCGAAAACCGACATTCACGCGGGCAAAAGCTACTAATTTAAGTTTAAGAGCCGTTTAAAATACAAATGACGGACGTCACACTCTTACTAAAATGGAAAAGCACTAAAGTGGCTAGTTCAGCCGTTACTTATGGCATGTAGCCACGATTTTAATGATCTTCTCGTTATTATTTGGCACGTGTGAGACGCAACTTGTATTTTCTGAGGTAAATACCTGTAGGTAGCCTGAAATAGACTTTGTTTATTTATGTCAATGAAGTCCGAAAACGACAATAGGCCTTGGGAAAGCGTGGTGATCCACACTCGTGCTTTCTTTTTCCTTTGCCCAGCTGTGGGAAATTTTTATTGGACATTAACCATTGCAACTTCTGAAAGTCAGAACCACCAGTGGTGACAACCAGAAAAGCGCCGAGGCAATGAAACTCGATGAGTCCCGGAAAAACCTTAGGTGTCTTGGATCTCGCAACGAAATTAATTAGAAAACTACAGCATATCCAGCAGGAGGCAGAAAAGAACTAAGCCTATTGGCACAAAGGGGCGATTGTAAACGTTGGGAGAAGCCCAGCAGTGGGACATATAATAAGCTGGTATTATTATATTATGGCAAGTGCCAAGCAAGCAAGCAGCAGCAGACTCGGCAGGCAGTGGCAAGTGGCGTTTGGTGCTAATATTGAAGCAACACAGGACGTCACTAGATTATGCTCGTGGTTTCATCCGCGTCGAAATCAAGTTTACCATTAAAATATATTCTTGACACTTGGCAAAAGTGTAGCTTTATGTCAGTGGAAGTATTTTTGGATTCAGACCAGTATTTTTCCAGCGATTATCTCTTACAAACAAACACACAAACAAAAATACCTCTCTATAATATTAGTACTGCAACTTTATTTTCACATTTCCTAAGTTAGTTGGTTCCACTTCCATGATATAAAGTTATTCATACCTATATAAGTACACTAGCTTTTACCCGCGACTTGGTCGCGTGAATATCGGTTACTGCGGATGCAGCCGAAGTCGCCGATTAAAAACTAGCTATGTCCATCCCTAGAGTTCCAGCTATCTTCATATCAAATTTTATCATAATCGGTTCAGCCATTTCATCGTGAAAGCGTAACAGACAGAGTTACTTTCACATTTATTATATTTAGAGAAGAAAAAAAAGTACAGACGAGTACCTACTTTGACCCCCTGAAAGATTGCCCGTGAATTAAAAGTCATCCTGTATTAGCCTGTGTAAGTAATGTGCTATAGCCTATGCTATTATAGGCATCGTAAATGATCATCTACATACAATCATATAAGTAGGTAACGTTTATTACCGTTCATGACGAAGATACCGAAACATTTATTATGCTCGCGGTTTTTTGTTATTTAGCAGACATTCAAACAGACAGTGTGACGCCTCGCCCTGTTCTATTGACATGTCTGTGCGTCAATGCGCGTGTACATCATTGATTGAATGAGGGCTATCGCGTATGAGTTCGCCGCTAGAGGCGCTAGTGTAGCGTGATGTCTCCGAAACGTCAAATGTCACTGTGTTTGCGGGTTTATTTCTAATTAGAATAATGTTGTGAATATTTTGCTATGCCTGAAAATAATTATGGCAAATATGAGTTACGGGTCAATGAATGTCAGTGCTTTGAGACAGTTTTATCTCTCGGAAACTTAAAACCCTTTTTTCCGAATAAAACGGGACTGCGAAACACTATGGCATGCTCGATATTTTTAAGGCACGATTTTATGGTATTAAATATGATTTTACGCGTTTTCACGATATTTTTTCACGCTCGTAATAACAAACTTTGGGCTCTTACTCGGCAGTGGCGCCAACTGGTGAGCATAAAAACGGTAGCCCTCATTGACTTACCATTTATTGATTTCAAAGCAACTAAAAAGCTAATTTTAATTACCTACTTAATCAGGTTCTCAGGGCTAAAAAAAAACGAAGTTGTTTTTAGTTAGAGAAGTTGTGTCTTGGAATTAATGTTGTCTACACCTGTGTTGGCTATGGTTACATATTACGGAACCTAGGTGGAAATGCTATATCTAATATATATAAATCTCCTGTCACGATGTTTGTCCGCGATGGACTCCTAATCTACTGAAGCGATTTTAATGAAATTTGTACACCGTGTGCAGTTTGATCCAACTTGAAAGATAGGGTAGGTGTAGGGTAGGTGTAGGGTAGGTGTAGGGTAGGTGTAGGGTAGGTGTAGGGTAGGTGTAGGTTAGGTGTATGGTAGGTGTAGGGTAGGTGTAGGCTAGGTGTAGGGTAGGTGTAGGGTAGGTGTAGGGTAGGTGTAGGGTAGGTGTAGGGTAGGTGTAGGGTAGGTGTAGGGTAGGTGTAGGGTAGGTGTAGGGTAGGTGTAGGGTAGGTGTAGGGTAGGTGTAGGGTAGGTGTAGGGTAGGTGTAGGGTAGGTGTAGGGTAGGTGTAGGGTAGGTGTAGGGTAGGTGTAGGGTAGGTGTAGGGTAGGTGTAGGGTAGGTGTAGGGTAGGTGTAGGGTAGGTGTAGGGTAGGTGTAGGGTAGGTGTAGGGTAGGTGTAGGGTAGGTGTAGGGTAGGTGTAGGGTAGGTGTAGGGTAGGTGTAGGGTAGGTGTAGGGTAGGTGTAGGGTAGGTGTAGGGTAGGTGTAGGGTAGGTGTAGGGTAGGTGTAGGGTAGGTGTAGGGTAGGTGTAGGGTAGGTGTAGGGTAGGTGTAGGGTAGGTGTAGGGTAGGTGTAGGGTAGGTGTAGGGTAGGTGTAGGGTAGGTGTAGGGTAGGTGTAGGGTAGGTGTAGGGTAGGTGTAGGGTAGGTGTAGGGTAGGTGTAGGGTAGGTGTAGGGTAGGTGTAGGGTAGGTGTAGGGTAGGTGTAGGGTAGGTGTAGGGTAGGTGTAGGGTAGGTGTAGGGTAGGTGTAGTGTAGGGTAGGTGTAGGGTAGGTGTAGGGTAGGTGTAGGGTAGGTGTAGGGTAGGTGTAGGGTAGGTGTAGGGTAGGTGTAGGGTAGGTGTAGGGTAGGTGTAGGGTAGGTGTAGGGTAAGTGTAGGGTAGGTGTAGGGTAGGTGTAGGGTAGGTGTAGGGTAGGTGTAGGGTAGGTGTAGGGTAGGTGTAGGGTAGGTGTAGGGTAGGTGTAGGGTAGGTGTAGGGTAGGTGTAGGGTAGGTGTAGGGTAGGTGTAGGGTAGGTGTAGGGTAGGTGTAGGGTAGGTGTAGGGTAGGTGTAGGGTAGGTGTAGGGTAGGTGTAGGGTAGGTGTAGGGTAGGTGTAGGGTAGGTGTAGGGTAGGTGTAGGGTAGGTGTAGGGTAGGTGTAGGGTAGGTGTAGGGTAGGTGTAGGGTAGGTGTAGGGTAGGTGTAGGGTAGGTGTAGGGTAGGTGTAGGGTAGGTGTAGGGTAGGTGTAGGGTAGGTGTAGGGTAGGTGTAGGGTAGGTGTAGGGTAGGTGTAGGGTAGGTGTAGGGTAGGTGTAGGGTAGGTGTAGGGTAGGTGTAGGGTAGGTGTAGGGTAGGTGTAGGGTAGGTGTAGGGTAGGTGTAGGGTAGGTGTAGGGTAGGTGTAGGGTAGGTGTAGGGTAGGTGTAGGGTAGGTAAATAGGCAGGTAAGTAGGTAGATTAGGACAGGACAACGTCTGTCGGGTCAGCTAGTAGTCTATAGTTCTTTCTCCCTGTACGGTAAGAAGAAGAAAAATCTTTGGCCCAGTGACATTTTCTTTTATTTAAAATTAGAATCTTAGCGTATGATGCATGCTCGGGGTCGTTGTCCGGTCTTTTTCAGTACACGATCACCTGTGTGCCAGTTTAGCACCAGACAGGTTAAAAAAATTGAGATGGAGAAAAATTTATTTATGAGAAAAAATCTGTTGTAAAGTTGTAAGTAAAAATGACATTTATACATATTGGGCCCGTGTCAGTAACTAATTCGGAGTTAAAAGATAACCGTGGCTTGCACAAGCGGGCCTTGGTGCCCTTTTTTAGGGACTGGAGCGTGATGACAAATTAAATAAAGAACTGGGATTTTATGTACTCACCTCGCCATTTTTATCAGCTTTTTTACAAACAGCAATGAATTGCTTAATTTGATCTACGCTGGGTGCTTCAAATTCTTCTACAGGCACTTCTGTCCACCTCAGCCTGGGAATATCGTCAACTGGAGGTTTTTTACCTGCTGTCAATGTTACCAGAACCGCAATACCTTGGTCAATTAAAAATTTCAAGTTCTCTTTATTTCGAGGAAAAGCCATTGCTGCTATTTTTTTCGGAATCACCCAGGAGAATTTTAAAGGTGGATAAGAATCGATTTCGATGTCTGGGAAAGGGTTTTCTGGTATAATAACTGTCAATTCGTTCCTTATTTCCTTTGTGGCTCCTGCCAAATTTTTGTCATCTTGTTCTGTGATATTTTCTATCCTTGATATTACTTGATACTCATCATCACCCATGGCTGTATAATATGTTGTCACTGCACGAAAAAAAAACAAATAGGTAAGGTTTTAGCGCGAAAATCTATGTCAATTTATGTTTTATTTTTCAGGCACAATGTATTTTAAATACTAATTTTTCCGGTTGACCATCTAGCGCGGTTTATGCGTGATAACTGACTAGAAAGGGCGGGAAAAGTTGGCACTGACTTCGCTGGAGATGTAACATTTATTTCTGGAGTCTATGTTTACAGCGATCAATTTCTAGCGTAAAATAATTATTTTTCACGGTTTTCAACCGTGTTTCGACACAAAAGAAAATAAGAATAGATTATTATTATTTTTTGAGGTAAAGTTTTCCCTCGTTGAGAGATCGTTCGGAGATTGAGTCGCGTGTGAGATCGCGTGCTTTTAAATTACGAATGTTTTATTTATCTGTGACGTTTGTGAGGTATTATTGTAGATGACGTGCTGTAGTTTTTGTAAACGCGGATCTGTTATTGCTATTTCCGGCTGGATATGCTTTGCAAATGTGCAATAGGAAAGTTTTGGAAGCATTAATAAATCGTTTGATGAGCTCGATCTTTGATTTTTTTTAAAGTTTCGACGTAACTGTAGTTGACGATGCTGCGTTAAAATACAATTTTTTTAACAGTGAGGTTTTCTATTTTTAACCGACTTCAAAAAGGAGGAGGTTATCAATTCGAATGTTTGTATTTTTTTTTTTTTTATGTATGTTCGGGCATAACTCTGTTATAGACGGATTTGCAAAATTCTTTTTTTGTTCGAAAGGGGTTTATTCCGAAATGGTCCCATAAAAGTTTTACCAAAACTGATCCAGCCCTTTTTGAGAAAATCAACAAATTCCCAAAAAAATTACTTAGACGACGTTTTAGTTTCTTCAATCTTTGAAGGATTTACAATCTCTTTTAAGTGTGTCGCCGTTTCTTAATGGATTTGGATGTTAACGCAACACTAAAAAGCGAAAAATAAAAAGTTTTTTCAAAAAAAAGAAAACCGCCTTCAAAAACTAAATCACTTTTTAGTTTTAGAAGGCGGTTTTCTTTTTTTTGAAAAAACTTTTTTTCTTGTCATTAATGTATTTAAATCAATTATTAAAGTATTTAGTAAGTAAAAAAACACTTTTAGATACTAGGACTCTTAAAATAACAATTATCAACGTAACTATTTCTTTTGAGCACGAGCCTGCACTTTTTACTGTTTTCCTTGGTATTGTATTTTCTTACAAAAAAAACAATCTGTTTTCTGAGTACCTATACTCCTTTCACAATAAAATTAGACATATACACAAACCTTTTTTACAGTCCGTTCAACCGATTTTGACTTATATTGCGTTGGTGGCATAACAAATGGCAGCTGCAAAAAAACAGTTGTTATTGTAACCACTTTTTTGCCTCTAATGTCATCCTTAAGCCTACGGAATAGAAGTCAAAATCGGTTGAAGGGACTGTAAAAAAGGTGTGTGTAAATATCTAATCTTATTGTAAACGGAGTATAGCTGGATTCAGCACAGAAATATCACTCAAATTAATAGGTAAGTAGGTATGGTCTGAATTTTGAAAGACTGTATAAATAGATTTTTAGCAAGAAGCACAGGTCTAGTTATCACATTCAATTAATAAAAACAATTAACGACTTACATTAGAGGAGCTAGAGTTATTATCACGCTATCAAAACTAACACTGATGCACGCCAAATACATTGAAAGCCGAATATGGATACAGGCAATGCAACTGTCAATATGTCAAGCTTACAAATAAAATGGAAAGTTCAATACAAAATTAACCCTATGCACCAACAGGAAGGTGGAAAATCGCTTGAAATTTAGAAAATAATTTTTAGTGTTGGTTGTCAGGGAATTTTAGCCTTAAAGATTGAACAGTTAGGGGCGATAATGGCTTCTAATAGTATTAGGCCTGTATGATCGTTGAACCCACAGCTAGTTCAAGGAGTGTCTTTAGACCAGCCAGACACGTTGACGTTTGGCTACATCTGCCAAAAGTGTTATTAAATTAAATTAATTACTTTTTATTTATTGTTAAGAACGAAAATAAAAGTCTTAATATAAGTGTTGGTAATAATGACATAATAAATTAGGACAGCCTGGCAATAAGTAACTAATGTTAAAATGAAAATATAATGTGCTCACTATCTAGGACCATTTTAAGAAAAATAAACTAACTACCTACCTACTCTAAAGCACGGCATTCCTGATGCGAAGGATTCGGGGGAGCACCAACAGCATTTTAAAGGTGATAGCGAATAAGCCTGATTGCTCGTTCCTGGAGCACTGGACCCGTATGCACGCCTACGGGTCTGATGCGGCGGGAAGCGGACATAGTTATAGGTTTTTAAATTAGTTGTATTTTGTTTTAGTTGTAGGAAATGTTACTAACATAGTTTGATAAGTGTTACTAACAACAATATGAATCCTGTGTTCGAATTAAATAAATAATAAACGAAATAAAGTATAATTTCGGAAATTTGCTGGAACAAACAGACAGACAGAAAAAAGATTTTTTTAGTGCCTTCATTAATGATTTTTTCCATCCGAAGAGAGATTCCTTATAGAAAATAAGCTGTTCCAATCAAATATATCATTGGTTCCAATAGGTTAGGTACTACCTACCTACCCCACTACCCCAGTCTCCATAGATTTTCTTTTTCTTTTTCGACGAACACGTAAACACGTTCCATTTTCAAAGATTTCAAATTCCGAATTTATTCTAAAGCACAGGTCATAAATTCATAATGATTAAACGTGTGCTAGTTCCTAGTGCTTTCAAGGATAATTGGAGAAAATTATAATATGTTTATCAGGAAGCGGTGTGACTGAGATTCATTATTTATCCTTCCTATTTGCGATTTTCTACTTTAAACAGTGAAGCTTTGGTTGAATTTCGATAATCACGAGAGTGGCCTAATGCTCTTTTACCTGACGCAACCATAGACAAAATTAGATTACAATTTTAGATCGCGTCGAACTTGAAACACATTTGATAAAATATGGGGTAACAGTGTAGGTATACGCGAATAGACCCATCACTTTCCTATGATGTCGTGTCTCAAGGTTTACGAAGGAAGGTTATCGGAAACTATAAGTACCTACTTACTAGGGGAGACTGGGTACGGTTGAAACATTTTAGCGTTTATCGTCCATTGCATTGGGATAAGATAAGCGAGCGATTATGGAAATGTATTAAATAAAAGACCATAATATCTGTCTACTAATCGGCAATGTTATTTGACATCACTATATTGTAGTGTAGTGTAAAATCAATTAAAAAAAAAAAATGTTTTTCTTCAACCGTCGCCATGCCAGTCGATTAGATCGCGTTAACTTTATTAGCTGATGCGCGCAACTTCGTCCGTGTAATTGTCGGTTATCAGCAGAGTTTTTAATTCATTTTGCGCGGTATTCCTTTTCTAAAATAAAAGTAGTCTAAGTTACTCCCTATAACATCAGCTGCCAGTGAAAGTTCCGTCAAAATCGAACCAGCGTTGTCCTAAAAGAACGCGACTACGCAATCATCACCTCTGCCCACTCTCCGACGATGTGACGCAATTATCGCGCGAATTCAATTAGGGCACCTATTCATATTTTCGCGGATTAGTACGACTAAAATTTGCGCGAACTTGCGATGATCGCGTAGTCGCGTTGTATTAGGAATTAGGGCAACGCCTTAACCCACACAGTCCGACCCTAATTAGACAGACCTCACATTTAGGGCGTCGAAAACCTTTTGGTCCCAACAACTGACATTGGAAACAAAAACGTGGTAAACAAACCGGCGAAAACGAACACGAAATCCTAACGGGGACGCCTAAAGGGAAGATCCTTGGAAACACAGTAGTAGTATATTATTGGGCACCTCACCCCACCTTCCGTTCCATCGACTCTCTCCGTTCGTCTCAGTCACTCACGGTGTGGTGAGATGCCCAATAATATCCTACGGAGTGGGCGCCGTTCAACAATTCCGTTTTATTACATACCGTTCCTACGTCTCACTTCGACTGAATTTGCGTTTGCGTTAATACTGGTTTGGCGCCTATTCCACACGAACATTTACGGTTAAAGGGGCTGAGCACATTATTACTACTTACCGATGGCTTACCTCGATCATGTACTGCAGATTCTCGAAGAGTAGAATGCCCAATAATATAAATGAAATACGCAGGTTCGACGTCTATTCCACGCGATGAAACGGAAGGTGGAGTATGACAATGTCCAATAATATCCTAGAGTAGACGCAGTGAAAGAAAACAACTTTTATAAATAATTGTTCGCCGTAATTTAACACCACATTCGATTCTTACTATTGTAGTAAGAAGGTTGTATTTCATATCATAGATTTAAATACATTTCAACCAAGTTAACTACAATGCATAGCTCAGAGAAATCTGATATTAAAGATATTTGTAAACTTATTATGAGGAATTCTAGCGGCGAGATTATATTTATTCAAGATTTGCAAACTGGACAGAAAAATACAGATAACGGTTCATCAAAATACCAGGACTCGTATACAGCCCAAACCGAAGATTTGTTCTACCAGCAGATGCTTGATTGGTTAAAATCAAACAATCGCTATCTTATATTGAAGGACAGCTATGGTGAGAGTCGTACATTTGCTCGAGTTAGCGACAATGAGTTATAAATGTCAATGTAATACGTTAATTTATTCATTATTAATAAAACCGCTTTAACAGTCGTCATGAAATTTGTAAAACAACCACAATCGTTACATGTAAACGAACTTTGTGTTCACTCTCAGGAGACCGGTTTTCGCCATGGAAAATTATTACCTAAAACGGTACGATGCATCATTTGCGGACCATCAAATTGTGGAAAAACTAATTTATTAATTGGTCTCCTTATACACGAGAATGGTTTAAGGTTTCAAAATGTTTATGTTTATTCAAAAACCTTGCAACAACCCAAGTACGTATTTTTAGAAAAAGTTTTGCAACGGGTACCAGACACGTCATTTCAGAAATATCATGAAAATGAGCAAGTACTAAGTGTTCAGGACGCAAAACCGAATTCTGTGATTGTATTTGATGATGTTGCTTGTGAAAATCAAAGTAGCATGCGGGATTATTTTGCAATGGGAAGACACAAGTTCATCGATTGTTTTTATCTAAATCAGACATATAGTAAAATTCCTAAGCAGTTAGTAAGAGACAACGCGAACCTAATCGTACTTTTTAAGCAAGATGAAAGAAATATGAGACATGTTTACGATGAACATGTCAACACTGATATGACTTGGATTGAATTCCGTGAAATGTGTTCAAAAATATGGAGTGTACCTTTCAATTATGTTGTAATTAATAAAGATTGTTCCAAAAACAAAGGATGTTATAGAAGTAAATTTGATACGTTTGTAGTTTTTGACTAAGAACACGAACACATATATAAGAGCTTTACCTGTGCGACATTATTACTCTCCAAACAGAGCTTAACCGGTTACAATCTATTCATCGATTATGGAAAAATCTTTAAAGAGGCAAATTGTTGATGCTGCAGCAGCTGTAAAGAAAAAGGTGCGAAAAATGCGAGATATTGAGAATGAGCGTAAGCAAGCCTTGGAAACAGTTTTTAAACCTGTAACAGAGCCTCTCAACCAAATTGCTACAGCTAGTATGCAAACTCCTTTGCTGCATAGTAATGAAGATGAAGAATCTAAAGATCTGTTTATAGACGAAACTTTGCAAAAAGTTGCAACTGGTAGTGATGTAGACGAGTCTGATACCAGCAGTGAATCTTCGTATAAATCAGTTGAAAAAAGTGAAGGTCGCGATACATCATCCTGGTCAGTGTCTTCAGAAGCATTAACAGACATTCCATTTGGTGTTAGAGTAGAACGCGGGAAATTGATGTTAGGTTCTGCTCACATAACAATCGACGATCATTATATCATCGTGGCTGGTCATAAATACAGACATACGCCTGGTTTAAAACAACTACTGCTTAAGAAAGATATTGATTTAAGTCTGATTACTGAAGATGACTTGCTATATTATAAGAAAATGTTACTTGATACAAACGCACATCGTCGTGATAATGACCCAAGTAAACCAATAAAAAGTAATAAGGGACAAAAATATTTACAAGTTATTAAACCTCTTTTTAAACTGCAAAGTACTGTTCAGGGTAATCATTCAAAAGGAAAAGGACTACCATTAACAAAAATCTGGAAAAAAAACATAGATTTAGTATATTGGGATAATCCTAATGAATTGGTGGAAAGGTTAAAGTTATTAATAGCATCTCGAGATGCTGGTAACACAGGATTAGATAATGAAATAATATCCATTATTGAAGAATTACGTGAAAGTAAACTTATAAATAAATAGGTGTAAAATTTACTATTGTTCAGTTGATCATCAGCCTTTACATATAGTACACCTGAAACATGAATATTGATAAATTTGGACATTTAATTCATAAAAGAATGCGATTGTCAGAACTGATTAATTTCAATGATAACGCGTTGTTAAAATCAGAAAATGGAGATTTTGATTTAAAGTCATCTAGATTGAGAGGAATTAAACCTCCATTAGAAGCAGACGATGCTGTGAACAAGGATTATGTAGATCGAATGAGTGCTGATACGATAAAACAATTTAATAAACTGATTGCTTCATTGCGTGCTCAAATCATATTAGATGCACAAAAGACTGTTCAGTCTACTTTAAAAGCAAAGGAGCCTGAGGTTTTGATTCATTTGGAAGAGAAGTTTTACACCAAAGCAGATATAGATAAATTACTTAAAAATCTCAATAATGGCAAAACAACAAATTGTAAATGAAATACACAAAGCGGCACGAAGAAACTTTCTTCGACGTTCTGTTATTCTCAAAGGGATCGATGATTTATGGCAAGCAGATCTAATGGACATGCAAAACCTAAGAAAGTATAATAAAGGTTACAATTTCATTTTAGTGGTGATTGACTGCTTCTCAAAGTATGCCTGGGCAGAACCGTTAAAGTCTAAAAATAAATCTGAAGTAACTCGAGCGTTTGAACGAATACTACTAAGCAGCAATAAAAATCCTGTTAATTTACAAACAGATATGGGCACAGAGTTTTATAACAACACATTTCAAACGCTAATGAAGAAGTACAACATTAACCATTACTCATCGTTCTCTACTAAAAAAGCTTCAATTGTAGAACGACTAATTAAAACTGTTAAAAATAATTTGTATAAATATTTTAGTCTCATTGGAAATTATAAGTGGTTAGGATCACCCTTAGAAGATTTATTTAATACGTATAACAACACAAAACATCGTACAATTAAAGTTAAACCTATTGATGTGAATAAATCTAATGAAGCAATCGTAAAAGAAAATATAAAAAATATATGTAATCATGTATCCCTCCAGTGGAAACCTAAATTTAAAAAAGGTGATTGTGTTCGTATCAGTAAATACAAACACAATTTCGAGAAAGGTTATACTCCTAACTGGTCAACTGAACTCTTCACAATAAAAAGGATTAATAATACTATACCAGTAACATATCACATAGAAGATCAAAGAAAGCAAGATATATTAGGAACTTTTTACGAACAAGAACTTCAAAAATCGAACTATCCTGGTGTTTATTTAGTAGAAAAAATACTTAAAAAGAAAGGAAAGAAACTATTCGTTAAATGGTTAGGTCTCAGTAATGATGAAAACAGTTGGATTGATAAATCTGCATTAATAAATTGAGATATAAAAGAAGTACTTTGTTATATTTGTATCATTATAATATAAGTAATGCAAGGTGGTGGACTAGTTAACAGTATAATTAATAACCTACCGTTCGAAGCTCATTTGCCTGGATACAATTATTGCGGACCAGGAACTAAACTTCATAAACGTTTGTTGCGAGGTGATCGAGGTGTGAATAAACTAGACGAAGCTTGTATGCACCACGATATAGCATATGAAAATCATACAGATTTACCTAATCGTCATAAAGCCGACTTACAGCTATTGAACATGGCTAAACATAGACTCAAATCAAAAGATGCGGGAAAAGGTGAAAAATTAAGCTCATGGTTAGTAAGCAAAGTCATGAAAGCCAAATTGAAATCTGGTTCTGGTGCCAAAACATTTAAGAGTTTAGTATCAAAAATAAAATCTAAAATAAAAAAGCTAAAACCCAAGGATAGTAAGTCTTTAATAAACTTCGCTTACTTAGCTGCAAAAAAGTTATGCCCCAAATTACATCAAATCAAAGTGCCGAGAGTGATCCCCATACCGAAGACTGGTGGAGTTCTACCTTTAATTCCAATTTTTGCTGGCTTATCAGCTTTAGGAGCTTTAGCTGGTGGTGCGGCTGGCATTGCAAAAACGGTAAATGATTACAAATCAGCCCAACAAAATTTGCGAGAGACAGAACGACACAATAGAACTATGGAGGGTTTAGCAGTGGGCAAGGGTTTATACATAAAGCCTTATAAAAACGGTAAAGGATTGTTTATAAAATCAACAAAAAACTGAACAAGAAGCTACCAAATCGCGCACTAACTAATGTAGACATCCAATACTATGCAAGAGACATCCCATATTTCCGAGGAGTATATATGAAAGATCAATTACCAAGGAAGCCGAAACGTATGGAATGTGGTATTGTTAACTTAGACGATTCTAAAAATGAAGGAACGCATTGGGTAGCTTATGTAAAAGTATATGACTATTGTGAATATTTTGATAGCTATGGAAATTTAAAACCTCCATTAGAACTGGTACGATATTTTAAGAATTGTAAAGTTTCATATAACTACACAAGATATCAAAAATTTAATACTGTAAACTGTGGTCATTTATGTTTAAAATATCTAAGAACTTTTTGGAATAAAAATATATAAAATGAATGCTTTTATTTTATTTCATTCATTTGCAAGATGTCACTCACTTTGTCAATAACTGGAAACTCATCAATTTTATCTACGTACTATCCTAATACGTTGCAACTCAATGGAGAATATGAGTGTGCTTTATTGCATTTTTCAACATTTAATTCTATACCAAATATTGATAAAAGTAATAACAAGTATTATTATGGCTCAAACGATGTTATTGAAATACCGGAAGGCACCTACGAATTGCAAGATATTTACGATTATTTAAAATCCGAAATAAAAGATGCCTCAATCAAATTACAATGTAATAACAATACTTTAAAAACTGCCATATACTGTTCAAAAGACGTTAATTTTAAGAAAGAAAACTCTTTCAGTAGACTGTTAGGATTTGATAAGCAGGTTCTGAAAGCAAATAAATGGCATGTGTCACAGCATCCAGTCAACATTTTACCGACGACAGTGGTAAGGATCGAATGTGACATTGTGAGCGGCTCTTACATAAACGGTGAACCAAGTCACATAATTCACGAATTCGCACTCAACGTACCACCTGGATACAGAATCGTAGAAATCCCGAAGAACGCAATATATTTTCCAATCAATCGAAACAGCATAAGCTGCATACATATCCGACTACTAGATATAAACAATCGTTTAATTAATTTGCGTGGTGAAGAAGTGCAGCTGTATTTACATCTTAGAAGAAAAAATGATTGACTACAATAAATATGTGTCTCATCAAATTAAAAATTCCAGTTCTACTCAAGCTGCCTACCAAATAAGACGTCGTTCTAAGAGCAAAATAAAATTAACTAAAGACAATAAGATATTTCTCAGAGCGATTGGATTGTTAAAATGAATATCTTAGACGTTTTATCCACTCCGACTTACGACAACAGTATAGAAGGAATCGAATTTCATTCGTACAAACCTTATGTAACGAGTTTCAACAGGAACGATGAAATACGCATACCTATCAACCAACAGGATCTGTACATATTACCATCAGCCAGCACTCTGTATTTGGAAGGAACCGTTATCGTTAACAAAAAAGATTCAAAAGAGAAAGCTACTAGTGTCAATTTTACGAACAATGGACTACTCTTCTTGTTCCAAGATATTAGGTACGAATTAAACGGAGTGGAGATTGATAAAATAAAAAATGCAGGTATAACTACAACCATGAAATCATTAATATCAATGAATGAGAATGAATCAAAAATAGCTAGAGCTTGGGGTTGGAGTATCGATGGCATAAAAAATATTAATGGAGGAAGTTTTTCTGCGTCTATACCACTTCGGAATATCCTCGGTTTTGCAGAAGATTTTAAAAAAGTTGTAATAAATAGTAGACATGAACTAATATTATTACGAAGCAACACTAATTTGAACGCTGTAAAATTAAATACCGGCGAAATAGTGGAAGACATTCAAATCAATAAAATCATATGGCGCGTACCCCATGTTAAAGTATCGGACAAAGAAAAAATAAGTTTATTAAAACTATTGGAAAAAGATCGACCGCTTCAGATGGTTTTTAGAAACTGGGATCTATATGAATACCCCACTTTACCAAGAACTACAAAGCACACCTGGTCTATCAAAACTTCATCTCAAATAGAAAAACCGAGATATGTAATAATTGGTCTACAAACAAGTAGAAAAAATAATGCAAGTTCTGACATGTCGCAGTTTGATCACTGCTATGTTCGTGACATTAAAGTATACCTTAATTCGACATATTTCCCGTATGAAAACATCAATGTCAACTTCGCCAATAACAGAATTGCTTTATTATATGAGCAATACATCAGATTTCAACAGTCATATTATGGACGTTGTCCGGAGTCTTTATTAAGCGAGAAACAATTTAAAGAATTAGCTCCGTTGTTTGTTGTTGATTGCTCTAGACAGACCGATAATCTGAAGACTGGACCCGTTGTGGATGTAAGGGTAGAAATTGAGAGTGATTCAGAAATACCAGATCAAACTTCGGCATACTGTCTCATTCTCAACGATTGCATTGTTGAATACAAACCATTAAGCAACACAGTGAAGAAGTTATCATGAACGCGGATATTATCATTGTCGAACTCCAAGGATTCAAATATTTAGACAATAATTTTATTGTCAAAGAAGTGGCTATCGTAAGTAATGACCACACACAGACGTTCTTGGTTAAACCACCGCATTCGTTTTATTATTTAACTCAAGAAGAAAAGAAGCAGGTGCTATGGTTAGAAAGAAATAGAGGAATTTTCTGGAGTGAGGGCTTTATAGACTACAGAGAGTTTCAACACGTCATCGTACCGTATTTAGAAAATAAAAAAAATATTACAAAGGGTTTGGAGAAGATTAAGTGGATTAAAGAGTTATGTGCAAACTGTGAAGTGATTGACATAGGTGAAAAAGGGTGCCCTAATTTTGCGACATTAAAAAAGAAGTTCTGTAAAAATAAAACTGATTTTAATTGTGTGAACCATAAAATAAATTGTGCTTTGAATAATGCTATATGTATTAGAAAATGGTATGTGGATAATAATATGTCTATATTTAATCTATTTAAAATTAATGTTCATTAATCTATTTAAAATTATTTTGTAATGTTCAGTTAATAAAAATGTAATTATCTACTTATGAGTGTTTTATTTAATATAATCAGGGTAACATACATACTAAACTTTAAATGAGCTGTAGCAAAATGATATTTATTAAACGAATTATTGTAAGAAAAAATCCTTAAAGCAATTAACCTATAATAATATCATTACACTAGAGCTAATTTAGAGTTCGAGTATAAATAAGTAATACAAAATAAAACATAATTTAAATTATAACTGAATATACTTTTATTTATTTTTTAAATTATTTAAAATTATTACAAACTAATTATATCTACCAACCCAATAATCATAATAACTGTCCCCACATGTTTTCTACGCGTACATACATACTTATAACATAAAAACTTGTGATGTATGAGCACTACCCAACAAAATTAAACTAAGAGATTAATATTATCTATTTACATTAAAACAATCTAGATATTTTATTTAATTTTTTTCTCTCTTTATTATTTTTTGTTTTTGATATTTTTGTAACTTCTTTTGTATATTTAAAAGATTATTACAATAAAACTTACATATATGATATTCTAATAATTTATACATCCAGAACTTACACAACATAAAAACCTATTATTATACCCTAATAACTATAATTTTACTCACATATTAACTTATAAAGTAGGTACTTACAAAATAATTACATCACTTAATAATAACTGTCCCCACAAAGTTTTTTTGAAATTTTGTTAATTAACGATTGCGTCTCCTCCATAACATAGTCCACCGGTTCAGTCACTACATACTGCGCACTTAACATCACATTCTGATTGTCACTTGCAGGTTCTTGTTCACTGATATCCAACACTTGTACCTGGATCAGTCGTAATCCTTTTTTCTTCTCATTGTTTATGACATATGATTCACAATAATTAGGCAGAGATGACTTCTGTTTTAGACACTCCCGTCTTGTTCTAGGCTTCTTGCTAGCAGGTCCGCAGTCTTGTCTTGCTCTAGGTTCCTTGTTGACAGGTATTTGTTGATCTTGGATATCTGGGATATGCCAGCTTAAACTCGGAGTCGGAAAACCTTGACCGTATTGTGAGAAGTCAATAATATCTGGAGAATCGCACATTATTGATGATCTGAAACAAAGAAAATTATAATTATTAATAATTATATCAAACACATAAATAAGACATAATTTTATAAGTACTTATACGCTTGTGCAATACTTACAATTTGTTTCGTTTTTAAGTGACGTGATGTGACCAGTCCGGCTGACTGCCTTGTGATGTATGTACTAATCATATTATTATGAAATGCAAACTCCATAAAACCTTGCGATGTGAATCAATTTCATGTTTCAACAAGTTCAATCTGATGAGCACCTGATCGGTGTTAAATTCTACACCGCGCGTGTGAACCTCGACTCATGAGTGCTTTGTCATCAAAACTGGACATTAGGTACATATTTTATCAAGTTGGAACCTGTATCGACACGCGGCGAGCGCTGTGTGCTTTGTCATCAGGAACAGAAATGAAACAGATGTATGTAATGAATATACACAATTTAATTTATTCAACTTTATACTTTGTAGGCACATAATAGATATTTATATACCTACACTGTTTAGCTCTAACTAGTAAAAGGGACACCAAGAATACACACAATTTAGAATTGTATACATAATAAAACCAGGTTCAAAAGAAACTTCTATCGATACTATTTGAATTAAATTACACAGCAATACTACTTATTTCACATTTTAAAAGAGTAACAAACATCCATCCACCCACCCTTACAGACTTTTTATAATAGTAAGTAAGACAGTAGGTAGGATGAAAAATTATCTAACTTTCCATTTAGGACGTCATAAGTTTTACCATTCACAATCAATAAAAAACATGTTAAAATATGTATTACTTAAATATACTTGCGTTACCCCAGGCTAAAGTAGAAACTTTATCAAACGATAGCAATCGTTTATCATCATTGCTTGAAAGTGCTACTTTATTTAAGTCCTGAGTAAATATTTCGTGTTTTATTGATTTAAACAATACATTTTTTTTACGAATAACATTGCAATCATATAAAACATTTTTATAATCTAACATATTAAAATTTTTGGTAATACATTTTTTTGTACCTTTTGCCTTTTTAATTGTTTTGTTTAACGTTTTAATACAATAAAGCTTTGAGCGCAGTCCTACGAATTCTTTGATAATGTCACCACCCATGTCATCCTTAAACAGTCCTGGAACCTTCTTATTAATAATTGGTAAGTTATAGTCATTGTTACAGTCATAATTGCTGGTATCAAAATATTTTAGAAAATGGAGCTTAAAGTCTTTATAAACATCATTACTCTGTACATCATATACTAGACTATCTGTGTCAGTATAGCATAATTCTATTCGGTTACCATAAAAAGGTTTAATGATGGAGTAGTGAAAGTTGTACATGTGAGCCTTAGATAATTCTAATACTGCAAACCCTATGTAAATTGGTTTATCAAGTATAATACGCACAGGTTTCATTTGGATTGCTACTAGATCATCAGAAAATACAGAGACGCTATGAAAATATGGGCTGGCTATCAATTTTTCAGCACAAGTAGTCTTTTTTGTTTTATTGTTCGAGTCACACCACTTGTTTACTAACTTAACGTCTATTCGGTGTTCATTATTTTCTAGGGTCTTTCCAAAAATACTATTATTCAATAATTTGAAAAAGTCTTGTTCAAACGTTGACTCTGCTTTTTGACGTAACTGGGTGTTAATATCAATATATTGCTTTAAAAAACTACTTTGTTTAAATATAATAGCGCGATGGATTCTTCTCAATACTAAACCGTGCTGTAAACATTTTTTTAAATGTACGTAATGAATAACATAGTAATATTTATCATACAAATTTGGTATTAGCTTTTTATTCTTACCACCCGGTGGTAAGCATTTTTCTGGACAAAAGGGAAAGTCATTGTGTTCCATGTGCAAATTCTCCGGATATATTAAATCAACTTCAAGGATGTAACCGTTTTCTGCAGTATCACTAATTTCTGCTAAGTTCAATTGTAAAAAATCTATTTCTTGTCTATTCATAAATCTAAAATCCGAATAGGGTAAGGATTGACACATGCTATAACCGTATAAATTGTTACAATCTAAATAAATGATAAATGAATTAGGACGGGCTGGATCATAAGTATCTAAATATTTATGATTGGCTTTGACATGTCTTTTGGAACACATACAAACACCTCCTCGAATACCTTTTTGTATCATTCTAAAAATTTCAACATCACTAATCAATTCTAATTGAACTCCTGTTTTTAAAAGCATTGCATCAAAAGATAGACTTGGTGCTGTAAGATAAAACGCGGGATCGAGATTGTAATGTAGTTTACAAGTTTTTCGAAAATTTTCAAATACATCTGTTAACAACAAAACATCTGTTTTGAGATACAAATCTGTGTACATACCCATGTTTTGAATATTAAATACTGACCAAACAGACCGAGCGTGTTCATAGTCTTCGTCCGTAATTGCGTCATTTGTTAAATAGTTAAAAAAATATTTTTTTGAGGGTAAACACGTTTCTTCATAACGTTCCCATTGAGACATATAGTCATATGGATACACTCCTTTACGAGTGAGTAGGATAAATTGTTTTTTATTAGGGAAATAAGATTTTAATTGTTTAAAGTCTTGTTTTTTCATTGTACTAACCAACTTTTCTAAGCTAGTTCCTAAAAACTTGAAAGAATCTACAAACCGAACTTGGATGCTTTCCCCGGTAGCAATCGGAATAAACTTAGTGAAAGAAATATAGTTTTCTTTTGTTTTAGGTATCACTTTTATAGATCCAGGAGCTTCGCCTAATTCTTTTATGAAAAGATGGCAATCGTATCCAGACAAATTATGAAAAAATACTGGCAAAAATGATGGTAGTTTGTATTGTATGTTACAATAACTATGAGCTGCGCCGCGATATTTACCAGTCAAGTGACAATGATCGCGAACCCTATCGCCGAACAAGAAGTGTTCACAAATATGACATGTCAACGCGTTTTCAAAGTCGCGAGCATTTTCATTTGAATAAATCATAGGAACATTATTTTTTACAATATCGTAAATTTTTTGTGCATCTTTATAGATAGACTTCACAAAATTTGATACACAATCCGAACCGCGATAAGAAACGTAACGATTGTGGCTTTCGTCTAGCGTACACGTAATATGATAAGCGAAAGCTATAGGCACATGTCGCTGTCGCGTTACAGTACTCGCCTTAGTGGGGTCAGGGTCACAAGATTCATACCGTTCTAGCATTGTTTCAAAATCTGCGTATATAACAAATGGAACAATTTGCTTTCTATTATAATTTTTAAACTGTATGAAAGAACCCTTTGGAGGTAGTTCAGTGACAACACCTCCACAACTATGTGAACTAAGATCATCGCATGAATTAAAAAACATTAAACAAGCATCACAAAAGTACAGTTTACTGTGGTGTTTTGTTATTTGATTTTTAACAAGTCGCGGCAAGTCTTTAATGAGACAGTAATGTGACAAATTATCTCTTTCTAAATAAAGTAAATGAATCACCTTTCCGTTCAAGGCTTTTGGTTTGTAAAACGGTCCTACGACGGTATTATTTTTTAAACCATAAATGTAAATGCAAATTTCGGGGTTATTCACTTCGAACCGCGCAATATCTGAGAAATTCACTGGAAATGACATATCCTTTACATTTAACACGTTACGAAAATCAGGGTAAGAAGATACTCTTTCAGGATGACTTTTAGCTGGATATAAAGCAGCAACAACAGACCACAAAAAACAATACTCGTCATTATTGTGGATATTAACACATGCTCTTTTCGATTTTATTGCAGAAGGCAATTCGATAAAGCCTGAACCATGCAACGGTTGATATTTGTTAACATTGACTTCCAAATGAGAACTGCTCAAGAACGTCCATCCACTGTCTCGGTCCTGAAATTCTTCTATCTTTTTTGATAAAATGTTTTTTACTTGAGTTAATAATGAATCAATTTCATAATTCTGATGCAGAGTAAAGTTTTTTGTGGCAAATGATTTCATCTCCTGAGAATCATTTTTAAACATTAAAAATAAAGCAAAAAATTCGAAATTAACTTTTAGACAAGTATGTTCTTTAAGAGAAATATTAATTAACGTTTTAATTTTGTCCCAAATATTAATAAGAAATGGTTGTAGAGAACTATTCTCAGACGGAGCGACAATTCTATAAGAAGCTATACGATTACGAAATGCAGAATGTATTATTTCAACACCTTCGCAAAAATGCGAAATAGTTTTGTTTTTATGATTAGTACTACGTAGGTGACCTGTCCAGTGACTGCGCTCAACAGATGTGTTACAAACAGTACAGAACGGCATTTTAAAATGTAATAGTTTTAAACTTACTATTAGATGTTGCAATGTATTATTTTTACGATTATGATTTACGCTCGCAGAAATACAAAAACATCTGGTGCCCCAACAACTTAAATATTTATTTTAAACTAATATTATTGCTATAAAAGACAGGCTCAGAGTTATCAAAAAACTCATGAGTCCGTCTCATAAAAACTTGTAACCCGTCCCACTGCGGCGTGTTCCGGTTAAGCTGCACTTTTAGTGCCACCGAGGCTTTCTTCCACCGCTCCTCTTTTGGGGTGGAGGCAACTTCAGCCTTGTTATAGACTTTAACCTCCACGTAGAAGTCCCCGGATACGTCTGCCGTTCGCCGCACTTTACCGTTAGCAACACGGCTGATGAGTGACGAACCGAAGTCTGCAACTGAGGTTTTGGTGGGGACGTAGTCCTCCAAACCAAAGAGGTCCGAGCTCAAGCTGCGCCTTTTACTGTAAACAATTTAACACATTATTTATTACATTTATTTTTTAATATTGACAAATTGATGGTGTATTACTCCTCTGTTGAACCCTACGGGGATAGAAAGCATGATGTTCTGTTATAATAATTTAAATATCTCATGAACTAACTGTAAACATTCCGACAAGGAATATAATTGGAAATTGATTTCAGAGCTCTCTTCGTTGCAGTTCTAAATCCACTAACCAACGTTTATCGGTGTATAACATTTTAATTGACATAACATACACAACTAGCACCTAAAGGTAAAAACAGTAACACAAAATTACCTTGACTTCGGTACGGACGGTGTGGTGCTCTCGGAAGCTTTGCGCTTCGACACCTTCTTCTTTGGTTGCGGCTTCGGCTCGGCTACAGTTGCGGACTGTGACCGGTATTCTGAATCGGAGTCAGACCTGAAATGGAACACATAAAGATTAATTTTGTAACTAATAACTATGACTTAAGTTTCGGTAATTGACAATATCGCATCGCGGCAACAAATAAGGTTCATAATAGCGATACGTTTGATGTTAGTTGAATCGGATAACCACAAAATAACATTAATTTCGAAGTTTTCTTTAAATTGTGAGAAAAATACATGGCTCAGTGGAATAATTTATAGACATGTCTTTAGTTCATGAAATTCCCTATAATGTTATTACATAAAATTATATGGTTTACGCTCAAAATTCTAACATCTATGCGATGAAATTAAGGCTAACCAATACACCAGCCGGCAGGCAGGAACCAGGTCCGTAGCTGGGTAGCGATTAGTACATTAGTAAATTCAGTTAAATTAGTAGTACTTACTTACTTACATTTTATATAGTTGAAGGTAACCGGTGGTTATCACTGGAAGATACTGGAGCGAATGTAATATTATGATCAAAATTGATTGATTTTATACATAAAAAATACCATTTCAGCAATATTTATCCCATTACAAAATTAAACCTTAACTACATATATTGACAGTTGTATGACTAATTTATGTTACTTACGTCTAATTAAACCGTAGTGATTGAAAATCACTTCCGTCTAATTGCAATTTTATCGTGAGAAATGAAATATAAAACCAGCTTTTTTCGCTCGCCGACAAAGATGACACATGACGCTTATGATTAATACATTAATATATAATAAAGTATGTATGTTTGTTGTATAAAATGTGATGTAAAACTTCGCCTGATATCACACATGTGAACTAAAAAATAAAAATCACTTTTTTGACGGAAAAGAGCTGAAAGAAAATCATCCTGAAAACATTTTTTGTGTAGAATAATCCATGTAAACAAACTTGCGGCAAAAAGTTAACCACTTATATGCTACAGTAAAACTTGACATTATCGTAAATAAGTAATATCATCTAACGACTAAAACGAACTTTTTATTATCGATTCATGCATAAGTTCAGTAGGTAGGTACTAGTATTAAGATTCATCTTTCAAACAAATCCTAGATTGTTAAAGAACTATCAATGTATTTTGAAACATTTTATGTTTTCTTATATGTTTTTATGCTTGTTCAGTATGTATTAACCAAAAACTTGTATGTCTGGTGTAAACTGTAAGTATAGGTTGGTTATTTATAAATAAATATAGCAAATAAACAATATAAAATAATTAGCAAAGTTATCAAAGGAACATCCTCTATTTGAATGAATTGCATTGATTATGAAGTTCTATAAAATACCAATTTTAATCAGAGACTGCAACATGCACAGCGATCATCTTACAGCTAAATTGTTGAATACGTGGGAATGACTCAAACATATACCTGGTACAACAAAGTTCGAACACTACAAATTTACATAATGCAATTTTGCAGTCTTTGCGATTGTAAAGAATCACGTACACTTATACTGTGAAGCTTAACACGGTCGCCGATCCGACGCCGTCGTCCGGCGGTTTAAAAGGAGTATGGTACAATAGATGATCACGGGACGGCACACGAACCGTTTCGATGGCAATTGTATAAGTGTGCGATGATCTTAATCAAGCGCAACGCAGAGTCGCAGAGTAACAACAGAACATTTCAGAGCTACCAGTAGTTGTTTGTTAACGTGTGAGGTAGTGTTAGCTGTATGAATTAATTCAATTAAAATTCAGATGTCCTTGGTGCCCAATCTGGGGTCATAGAAATAGAATGTACGTGTGTCTGAAGATGCATAATATTTCTTGCTCTGTGAAGAGACATGAGACAATCTGTCCTGAATTTTAGGCTAATGGTTCTAACAGCGAGCACACTTATTTGTTAACATGTAAAACTGTATGAGTTAATTAAATTAAAATTTGGATGTCCTTGGTGCCCAATCTGGGTCATAGAAAAAGAATGTGTGTGTACCTGTAGGTGCATGCTATTTTTTACTCTGTGAAGAGACATGAGACAATCTGTCCCAAATTTTAGTTTATTTGTTAACATGTAAGCTAGTGTCAACTGTATGAGTTAATTAAATTAAAATTTGGATGTCCTTGGTGCCCAATCTGGGTCATAGAAAAAGAATGTGTGTGTACCTGTAGGTGCATGCTATTTTTTACTCTGTGAAGAGACATGAGACAATCTGTCCCAAAATTTTAGTTTACTATATTCGTAAAGTTCCATTAGTAAACGAAATATGTGTCAAACTGACTGACTTTTTTCTCGTGTGGAATAGGCGCCAAACCAGTATTAACGCAAACGCAAATTCAGTCGAAGTGAGACTTAGGAACGGTATGTAATAAAACGGAATTGTTGAACGGCGCCCACTCCGTAGGATATTATTGGGCATCTCACCACACCGTGAGTGACTGAGACGAACGGAGAGAGTCGATGGAACGGAAGGTGGGGTGAGGTGCCCAATAATATACTACTCACAGTGCCTCGGATCAAGAACGAGTTCGCTGTTGTATAGCGTTTTCTCTGTCACTCGTTACGTGGCAGTCTCTTTCTAAAGCCCGATGTGTTGAATAACACCAGGCAAGGTGCATTCCATACAATATAACGGTGTAGTGTAGTAGTATGTAGTAATTACTTAAAGAAGTTTGTCATGTAGTTCTGACCGTGGTGGGCGTTTTGGTTTGTCATCTATACATGACTGGAGCTCTTATTTGGCTGTCTAATGTTATAATAAATGAAATACCTTAGGAGCTTTAAAATCCACAGTGAAAACGTCCCCAACGTTCAGGTTTTCAACATACATTGGTATCCATCGTTCAATTTCGGCCCCAAGTCCCAAGTGAAGTTACAATATGTAAGTTAGATGTCTTAGCTTGGGACTTGGGGCCGAGGGCACGTTATTGCTTTTTTAACGTGGCGGTCTAACAATTAACTGGTTTTTCTTTCCTAAAACTGTTGTTATATTATAGGATAATTCTTATTCTGTCTTAAGACAGAATAATCAGATCAGATCAGATTAATGTAGTATTCCACTAATGCGCTGTGGTCGACCTCCGTGTGTCACCCTCTGACAAGATTAGACGTACTGCTCAATTACGTATTATGAATAGATGCGTCATACACGAACATTAGTGCAATTTAAAACGGCGCAAACTTTTATATCTACATACCAGTAGGCACATACAATTATACAGTGCGAAGCAAAGGACAGAAGCATACTGCGTATACCTGTTAGAAAAAGATAAACATACACATTTTTTAACGTCAGTTATGTGTGAATTACGAGCGATACTGACGTATAGCCGCGACACTGGGTGGTACGTGACTAAGTGAAACCCTGTAGCAGTTCTAATAGTTTAAGAAATAAAAGGCTATGTAGAACTGTACGAATTGAATAGAAAGATTAAAATGTGATGAGTATCAAAAACAACAGAAGTAAATTTAAAACACTAACCTAGACGCACTAGAGTTAGGCAGACATTTCCAGGTTAGTGGGATCCACAGCCTGGCCGGCAACAGGATCTGACCAAAGATAGACTGGCGCGGTCGGCTCCTAGCTCGGGAACGGAGGTCCCCAGGCGGTCAGTAGTAGGACCCGCCCTGGGAGTAGCAGGCACGCGACAGCTCGACGGCTCGACTTAACCGACTCTCGGTTGTTGACCGGTAGTCTTGCAGTAAGTAGACTGGTAGACTTCAGCAACGTAAGCGTATGAGTAATCAGCGTGTTACCCAAGCGACAGCGAGATCTAGACTGACTCCTTGACAGGTTTTGTTTTCTGACCGCTCTTCCGAAATTCGTAAAAAACCAATTATTTCGAAGACGGTCATATCGGTTTTCTAAAGCGGGGTATTATAGTACCGGCCAGACTCAATTATTGCAGACTGCCAGTTGATTTTTATTTATTAGTGCGAATAGGATCTAAAGGAACACGCGATACATCAGCGGGTGTTCAGCCGTTTAATATAAAATACAAACATACATGCTTACATAATCTACCGCATGGAGGATTTACGTAAGCCGTAAACTTTTTTAGAAGTAATATTGATGGTCGTCACGTTTGACGACTGTCATTGACAAACATGTCAAAGCAAAACATTATTTATTTTCAGAGATAACTATAAATATTTAACAGGAATAAAATGTAACGTAATATAGACAGGACCAGCATGAAAAACTGTAAGTACATAATATAAATTCTATTTAAAAGATTCCAAGAATCTATAAAAACAAATATTATAAAATGTAAACATCAAATGTTATGAATGATAGCATGCTTATGAAAGTAAATGTAGTTTTGTGTTAACATTGTGTTAGCACAATACTATAACCCCGGCAATTGCCTTGCTTTAATATTGCCATTATTGAGCGCGGGTAACGCATCTACGTGTGTAATATATCATTGGTACTGCTAGTGATTTTTGGCGAAACAACACTAAGATTTATATAATAAAATAGATTAATGGTCGGTATGACATCTTCCAAAGCATGCAAACCAAAGGGCGCCGTGGACCAATGTACATGATCGAAAGGTGGGAGTTATTTTATCAGAAAGGACTCAACCCACATTATGGTCAAAAATGTGTTATTTTACAACAGAGATCCTAATGGAATCCTAATTGTAGGTATTCAAGTCAGTCATAAAATAATATTAGCTCATGTGCACATTTTGAAAATATTCCAAATACCTACAACATCATTACGGAAAATTTTCATTTAAACTTCAAACCTTGATTAGGTACCTACTTACATACTCAAAAGTGACTTTTTTTTGTGGGTTGAGTCTTTTCTGAGTTTCTGCTAAACTACGCCCAGTTTATATTATGTTCTTTGTATTTAATATGTAGACTTGGTGTCAATGTACCTATGTATTTAGAAGACAAGTGGGTGTCGCCAACGGATAACTGTCAAGAGTAGGTGAGAAAAGTATGAACGTGGCAAAAATGTCTCTGGTACCTATGTATTTAAAATTGGAAGTACATATTTTAACTTTTGTACTGTGCAGAATAGGGTATTTTACTCTATACGAGAAAAAATCTATAAATATGTTACTGAGACAGTTTAGGCATTAATTAAGCAGTCGGAAAATGTAAGTTTTAGTTCATAAAATAACAAAACAATTTTTTTAATTCAATTCAAAGTTTTCAGTATTTTCAATCTGTTAAAAAACACCGTGAAATAGTAGCGGCCATGTCATTACGACGTACGGCTGTGTAAACAAAAAAATGTCAACTGTCAGTCAACCGATTGGCGTAATATAGGCTTTGTACTTTTATTATTTTTGTAACCCACGTAATATTTAGGGTATTACACCCATTTTTGGAAAGTGTCTCAATGAAATTCTGTAGTGCTAATATGCCACCAAAAAAAACACAACATTTATATTCAATCGATAAGTGCCATAAAAAGCCATCTAAATTTTAAATTTACAAATTTCGCGCGTAGTTTGACGAAAACGCCTCTTACTGGACGCCATATTGCTCAGCGTAAATGACGTCAGTTCGTTTTGTATCAATTGAGCTCATATTAAAATATGATAATTGCATATAATTTAAAAATAATTAAAAGCATATTTTGTAATAGGTGTAATAATGAAAAAATTACGTTGGTTAGGTACGAAAATAATAAAAGTACAAAGCCTATATTACGCCAATCGGTTGACTGACAGTTGACAATTTTTTGATTACACAGCCGTACGGCGTAATAACATGGCCGCTACTATTTCACGGTGTTTTATAACAGATGAAAAATACTGAAAACTTTGAATTGAATTTAAAAAATTGTTTTGTTATTTTATGAACTAAAACTTACATTTTCCGACTGCTTTATGCCTAAACTGTCTCAATAACATATTTATAGATTATTTCTCGTATAGAGTAAAATACCCTATTTTTTCATTATTACACCTATTACAAAATATGCTTTTAATCATTTTTAAATGATATATACAATTATCATATAATCAATATCTAATTATCATTATGAGCTCATTTGATACAAAACGAACTGACGTCATTTACGCCGAGCAATATGGCGTCCAGTAAGAGGCGTTTTCGTCAAACTACGCGCGAAATTTGAAAATTATTATGCATTTTTATGGCACTTATCGATTGAATAAAAATTTTGTGTTTTGTTTTGGTGGCATATTAGCACCACTACAGAATTTCATTGAGACACTTTTCAAAAATGGGTGTACCCTATTGGCACCGTTGATATCGAGTTCAATCCCCCGGACTAAAATACTGTCTCGTTCGTCTCTAGAGTTTACACTTAACCTTGTTGGTCCCGGGTTCGAATCCCGGGAAAATGACTGTCACATTGGTGTAGAGGTGACATGACTGTTGGTCCCGGGTTCAATCCCCGGAATAGACTACCTCGATAGTCCTAGTAGTCACTCGCGACTCTCGATCCCGGGATCAATCCCCGGGACAGATTAACTCAGTCTAGAGGTCACGCATGTGACTATTGGTTCTGGGTTCAATAATAGTATATTTATAATAAGTACATTTGTTTGTTACTTTTCATAATTGTATATGGAAATAAAAAGTCTATTCTAATCCCCGGGATAGACTGCGTCGTTAGTCTTAGAAATCACACGCAACCGTTACTCCCGCGTTCTATCGGTTCCCGGATCAATCCCCGGGACAGACTACCTCGTTAATCTAGTAGTCACATGCGACTATCGATTCCCGGGTCAATCCCCGGGACGGAATTCCTCGTTAGTCTAGTAGTCACACGCGACTATCGGTTCCGGGATAAATCCCCGTGGCAGACTACCTCGTTAGTCTAGTAGTCCACGCTACTATCGATTTCCGGATCAATCCCCGGGACGGACTTCCTCTTTAGTCTAGTAGTCACACGCGACTATCGGTTCCGGGATCAATCCCCGGGACAGACTATCTCGTTAGTCTAGTAGTCACACGCGGCTATCGATTCCCGGATCAATCCCCGGGACGGACTTCTTCGTTAGTCTAGTAGTCACACGCGACTATCGATTCCCGAATCAATTCCCCGGGACGGACTTCCTCGTTAGTCTAGTCGTCACACGCGACTGTTAGTCCCGGGACTTCCTCGTCAGTCTAGTAGTTATATACATGTGTAAACGTTCCATTGTGCCTATTGGCCTAGTTCTGTAGTACTATTCTGTTACAATCTCCCTCGGTGAACACCTAGGTGAAGTGAGCTGTCATCCGTCCGTCTGCTCTGTCAATCCCTAGTATCGGGACGGATGACAGCTCACTTCACCTAGGTGTTCACCGAGGGAGATTGTCACAGAATAGACATACTGTTGTCTCTTGATTTATATCGAGGAAGTGGTCCCGGGTACGATCCCCAGGATAGACTTCCTCGCTAGTATCGGGTGAGATACCGTGCGACTAAAATTATGAAACGAAAGGTAGATAGACCGCGCGGAACAGTGAGACCGAAGCCAAAAAAGCAAATACAAATTCAAAAGCAAATACCTACAATCTCGTGCTTGTATTCGCTTTCGAATTTATACTAGATTTTTTTCTCTGTCTTTTGTTTCATAATCTGAGCCGTGCGCCATATCTCTTTAATTAAATATAAAGTTTTGATAAAAACAAAGATTTAAATTAAATATAATATATTTTATAATAACACAAGTATACTAGCTTACATGTGTAAATATCAACTATGTATAACCGTTTGACTATAAAAACATTTTGGACATAGTTTTGAGCCAATCAGCAAAATTATTGAAAAAAAAAGGTTTATTTCATATCTCATTTTATAAAAAAAAGGGTTTTCAATTTTACTAATACAGGTTTATTTTAAGTACATTTTCAGTGATCACAGAATGTACAAAATGTCAATTTCTAAAAGAATACTGTTCATAAATACATGTTTGAATACTTTTAATGGAATGCTGAAAATGCCTTGCTCCATAATAAAAAAAACTTAACTATCTTTAAAGGGATATTGCTATTCAGCCTTCGCAGATTAAAAATCGTTGTGGAACGGAATATAATTTTTAAAAATAATAATTTCTGAAGGAATGTTTAAGTACGTTGTTAAAGCGAAATAATTTCAAGGTAAAAATCTATAACAATAGCACTTTTAAAACTTATTTTGTTTCAAATGAAATTATACTGACAAAACATTGATAAACATAAAAAAGCTTTACAAATGATGAAGAAAAACTTAATAATAAAAATCTATATCTAAATAATACATTAAATATCGGCTATAACCTAAAATTATTTTATTAAAACTGTATACAAAATTAGATACAGCGTTTACATAATCATTGATATATAATTACAATAGTTTTTGCAGCTTAATATAATTTTTGATCATAAAGTCATATTCTGAAAGACCATTATCTTACTTCGACATTATTTCATATAAACGTCATATTTAAAACGCAAATCTCATATAAAAACTAATAATTAAATTTTGCATATTTCAAATTGTATCCAAAACATTTTTTTAAGTAAACTTAATAAGCTCATTTTGCGTATATTAACACAAATCATTTATTTATATTTCAACTGAGTTTTCACTTTGATTTTTATATTTATATAACAGAAATGATATAAAAATTCAAATCAATTTAACATTTTCAAACAGGTTTTATAATAATATTATAATTTACTGTAACTCGAAAGAGTTTGGCAAATGGCGGAGCACTAACATGCAAGGCACGGATTTAGGCCTTCGCAAATGTGACACGCAAAAAGTGATCACAATAATATTACATACTGTAAATGTGCAACAAAATAAAGCAATAGCCGAAAAAGATTTTGTTTCTTAACAATTTTAAAAATGTGTTTCTTTTTTCTATTCGAACTAATCTCATAATACAAAGAAGTATGTTATAGGCCAGACGAACTGATATAGCAGTTGACCGATTTTTAAATTGTAAAGTACCTATTAGTGTAAGCCGATTATTATTTATGTATTAAATACTTGGTCTTTTCAATAGTAGTCAACTCCAACTTGAATGCTGACGTCATAATGAGCGGATGATACGCGACGGATCGTCAATACAATGAGCGGATTGAATTTGATGACGGCTAAAAGTTTAATTTCATTATTATTGACAGTTATACTATCTACTTTACGTCTTTGCCCCGAAAATTGAGCTTGACCAATCTTTTTTTTAAGTAAAGCAAGCTATAATATATTGAAGGCACGATGTCTTGTCTTTTACGAAATGGAATGCTTTTTGATAATAATCTTTCTAAAAGTTGAAAATTTTGGAATGCATGCATACTTTAACGTGGTAATTCATACTAATATTACACACGGTTATTAAACCGATGCTGATAAAATTTGGTACTGATTAAGCTTGAACCCCAAGGAAGGATATAGGCTACTTTTTAATCCACGACTTCTCCATTCGCGGTAACCGACATTGACGCGGACGCACATAAGCTAGTAAGCACATAATTATATTTTTTAAAATTAAGTATATTATTATTTTAATTTTCGTATAGCGATTGGTCTTGACTTTTAAGCCTATTGCAAAAGTTTACTATTTTTTTTACTAGGTAAAAGTATTCTAAAATGCTTCAAATATTTCATAAGCATACGCCAATATTATTTTTATTTCTCTAAAATATTAATTTTCGTTAGGATTTTTTTTTTTTAAATCATTGAACTTGACAATACACTACCGCCATTTTCAAAGCAGTGGCGGATAGAAACTACGTTAATTGCTTTTCCGGCTCCACCATACTAAACTAAAATAATTCATAAAAAAATTGTCGATTTCATAATAATTTTAAATCTAATTTTTGATTAACTATGTAAACATGATTTTTGATTGCATATAGCACCTTCCATAGGAAGTGAGAATAAAAACTATCTAAGTGTTTAAAGACTCATACTACGGCTTTGTTATAGATGACATACATAAGTGAGGCAATGGTTTTCAAATATAGATTTTGTCATGTCCACAGTCTAGATGGGTCTTTGTGGACGTCTGTCGATATCATCCGACAAAGTACGCTAAACTATACGAGCCTCCGCTTGATATTAGAAACCAATATTCATACGCGCTTACCGAGTTCAAAATGAAGTATGTAGGGAATGCCATCTCCATTTGGTACGGTTAATAGAGAGAGACATATTCATCCCCCACTCGAAAGAGACAAACACTACACGACTACACTTTTTGAAGTGCTGTCTATTATTACAAGATTCTTGGAAGGTATGTATTAAAAATGATTTTATACGAGTAATTCTGTCCCTTTCAATATTTTTTTGTAGAGTAAACCAATATTGTTTACATTCGGTAACCAACAGTTACTTCGATGTTGAAGTTCAAGAAAAACTCAAAACCGCCCCCTATCGAAATTTAGGAGCTATTCAAGTGTTATTACCGCATAATCGACCAGTGAATTAAACTGGGAAATCTGCGCATGTGGCCCAAGATATAAGTGTGACTTTTATATCAGCCACGACATGGCTAAATTAGTATCTAATAGTGGACGGTAATAGGCTGATATGATGCTGATCATGATTAAAATATAACAAGAACCATTACCCGTAGTATGTCATATAGTTTGCTTAATAAAATCTTGCAAGAAAATACCATGTATGTCATCTATAACAAAGTTTGAAACATAAAATGGATGGAATTTGCCACTTACGCAGTAATTTACAACTAATATTATTGTCAATAAAGTAACAATTTTACACCTGATTAATAATGCCTTTTTTAATCTTTAAAAAATAAAAATCATTTAAAGAATTAAAATTATTTCTTTTGAACTTAAAAACAATGCTATGTTTATAATTTAACTACAAAATACTTGATTGAGAATGATGAATGATTGAATGAAATAAATTGAACGAATGATTTTTATTCGAAGCCTGATTGGATGAATCGACATTAGAATTTGATATGTTGTGAAAAATTGAGCTAAATTTTGAGGAAGATGACAATAATGTGAAAATTATAATGTTCCTTTTCAAAATACATACATACTAAATGGAATGATTGATGTCTTTGTCAAGATTTGAAATACGTAAAAAATACTATACACATATATTTAGGCACAATTATTAAGTATTTCTTACTATTAGTAACTATGTTGATATGCAAAAAATATCTTAGGTACATTACGACATTATAAGTCCGATTTTGTCTAACAATTTGGATGATTCAACCAAATTGAGTCGTCTAAGCATAACAGTGAAATATCAGCCTTCATTTTGTGTTTCAATTTGGTTGAACCATGGAACACTGCCACCAGAATTGTAGCAGATGGCGTTTCTGCTTTCTCCCATGAGCAAAAAAATATTTTTTGCATACAACACTCAATACTTGAGAATTATAATATTCACGATATGTTTTAATACTTCACTATCTCGTCTGTACCTAATATTGCTTCCTAATCTATTGTGACGCCTAATTTAGCTATTTTGACACTTATTGCAGTATAAATAAGGCATATAATGGAATGTTTTTACGTAAGTACTAATGTTCGAGTCTTGCTAAGTCGTGTGGTTGAGGTGATGTAGTGAGTTAGATTTTTTTAATTTCTTGTTTTAATTTTGTAATTTCTGTAAGGATTTTATCTATTAGCAAATTATTTCAATATTTAATACTAGTTTATTCTTGGTCTGTCGACTCTATAAAGCTATGGCCGCTTTCTATAATGTGATCTGTAGATCGATCCCGCCCGCAACCAATCAACAGGGTTAGTTTACTATCTTAGATTGCAAACTTTGGTCATTCATTGGTTGTTTGATCTATGATAAAGAAACGATCTACAGATACATAGAATTAGGGCATTAAAGATGGTAAGTCTTCTTTTTTCCGCATTATTAATAGCTTAATACAACGGTACTGCGGAACCAATCAGTATTTTCTCATTAACATAAAATAAATAAATAAAAAATACTTCGTATATTGTAGTTATTGATGTAGCGAAACTTGTTCTGAAGTTAAAATTTCTCTACTTCGTACATACGAAGTATTATTCATTATTCCTCACCAACATCTCACATTCCCCCCAACCACTGTTCCACACTTTCACTATGGAAGAATTTCATCAGTTCTTTATACCTAGTATAAATTACTTTATCCATGGAATAAAACTCACATATGACAGTGTTTGTAAGGATGACCTGTCAAAAATTTATTCTCAGATCAAGACTTGTCTTATACTTGGTGTAAAATATTGATGAAATTCGCACTTATGGGGATGCGCTAAGGTAGTCCGTGAAATTCAAAATGTCTTAAGTTTTGCAATTTGCAGCACTGTTTTGGTAATAAAGAAATTAGATGCGACAGGAACGGATAGTATTCACATTTCATTACAATTAATTGTAAGACCGGGTTTGTTGGCGATCTCTGGGGGAGGCCAACGTTCAGCAGTGGGCGGTAATAGGCTGATATGGTGATTACAATGGTCAATCTATCTCTAATGATAATAATAAGAATAAGTTTTTTATTTCTTTCCACAATAAACGTTGCAGACATTGTTACAATTTCTAGTTATAGATATAGTTTAGTTTACCGTGGGAGACTGGTGCCTAAGCTAGGCTTTAAGGGCCTGTGGTTCAGGTCACCAGGTCTCCACCCTCTAGCAGTTAGATACATTTCGGTATTGAAACAAGTGCTAAACAATTTAGATTTACTTATGTGATATAACAACTTTAAGAGTCTGTTGCTCAACATGTAATAAGTTTAAATTTTGAATAAAATAAAAAATGATGAAGAGAGTTAGGGCGCGTTCAGACGAGCGCGATTTCTTTCGGCGCGACACACTCGCGCGACTACGCATCGCTCTCTCTTTAGAAACATTGGAATCGCGAAGAAATTGCGTCGTCTGAACGCGCCCTTAGATTGACCATTGTCATTGCCTAGCCTTTTCCCAACTATGATGGGGTCGGCTTCCAGTCTAACCGGATGCAGCTGAATACCAGTGTTTTACATGGAGCGACTGCCCGTCTTACCTCCACAGCCCAGTTACAAGGAAAAACGATACTCTTTGGTAAGATTGGTTGTCACACTTTCCGGCTTCTGACTACCCATAACGACTGTCAAAGATCTACGAATGACAGCCGAGACCAACGGCTTTACGTGCTTTCCGAGGCACGGAGGGGTCTCGGTGTGAAATTGATGGTCACCCATCCACGGACTGACCGCGACAAGCGTATCTTAACTATGTCCGATCGCTCTGTGCGGTTTATATTTAGCCACGTACAGTCAGCAAAAGAGATAGGTATGCAGGTCATCGGAAATGGTTGAAGTTTACTTAGAAAACGATGGATGTTTTCGAATGAAATTTAATTAAATCATTGAAATGATTATTCTCTATTAATTTTATTTTATTTTATTCAAATACATCCATCGGTTTCTAAGACTGTACCCCTCTCAATATAACCTTCTAAGATAATGTCCGTAAACGTTATGTGGTTCACTAAATAGGCACATTTACAGGTTATTATAACTTGGAAATTTATATTGATGACTAGCAACCCGCCCTGGTTTCGCTCGGGTGCAATGTAGATACTAATATGGCGTTATCGTCATATTTCAACAAATTAACACAAAACAAATCAAACTATACATATAAACCTTCCTCTTGAATCACACTATCTATTGATGAAAACCGCATTAATAAAACCGTTGTCTAGTTTAAAAGATTTAGGCGTACAGATGGCGGGAAGCAACTTTATATTATATAATGTAGAGATTGTAATCTTTATAATTGTGTAAATCCATAGTCATTACTGTCGCGTGTTACCGTGTGGTGGCCGCGAATAGCACCACCCCATTTCTACCCGTGGGTATCATAGAAGGCGACAGAGGGATACTGACCAGAGGATGGGCAGCAGCGTCCTTCTGAGTACTATAACACCTACTGCGATCGCCAACATGCATCGACCAAACATGGCGATTACGGCTGAACCCACCCTTGGGGGAGACCTATGCCCAGCAGTGGGCGTGTAAAGGTTAACATGATGATAATTTAATGTCCCTCGTCTTAAAACCAACTTAGGCATGAATGCTCCGATGGCTAGGCTAACGTCCACGTACAATAGTTTTTGCCATCTTTATGATTTGGATATCATCCACGACCATCCCACGCGTCTTAGATCTAAGATTATAAATGAGGGGAAGACTGAAATAATAGTATAATAATATAAGAGTCTGTGTATAAGTCGTTAACTAAGTATCAACTACCGTGTTTTTAGCTAGAGTTTTTGTTCTTTTATTGTTTCTGTTTTCTCTTGTATTTCTTTGTAACGTGAATGCTGTGTTTTTTATTCTATTTAGTTGTGAATGCTGTGCACGTCTGTAATTGACGTGAACACTGGTCTATGTCCTTGTTCTCTGTTATTTGTAAATGTTAGTGTTTATGTTGTTGATGTGCCTTAAGAATAAATAAATAATGACTGTCGCATCTAAGTTTTTGTCCACCACAAAATCTTATGCTGCAAATTGCAAAGGAGAAAATTCAAATTTCGCGATCCACTTTAGCTCCCCTTAACCAAAATTTCGCACCATTATATTTTTAACACAGTATCAGCCGTAAAGTTCCTTCGCGTCGCGGTACCGTTGGAGTATATACTAGAGGTGGAGAACTTGCCCATCGTCCTTTGACGTGATAGGGAAGGGAGACGGTTCAGCTTCTTCAAGCGTCACAGCGGTGAGATCCACAATCTCATCGTGGTCGTCTTGGTCGAATCTGGGGAGTACAAAATTACTTTTAGAATATTTTTATGATGGCCCGAAAGTCTTCTTCGGTCTCTGTAGTCAAGTAAGCAGGAGACATTATAATTCAAAAGTGTTTGTGTAAACACGACACGGTTGGCGCAGTGGCTGAGCGATCGACTGCTGCGCAGCGTGTTGCGGGTTCGATTCCCGCCCAGGGTAAATATTTGTGTGATGAGCACTTGTATTTGCCTTGTGTCTGGGTGTTGTTTATCTATATATGTATGTATTTACAAAAAAAAAATGTATTTGTGTATGTATATCAGCTGTCTGACACCCATAGTACAGGGTCTCCCTAGTTTGGGGTCAGATGGCCGTGTGTGAAAATGTCCCCACATATAAAAAAAAAAACAGGTGCACTCTCTCTTCTTTCGCTCTCATAGTCCGATTCGACACGACTGGAGAGATATCAGGCGCAGGACAAATTCAGCTTTGCGTGCGAGGCACGGGAGTGAGCATCACCAACTTCCCAACTCTGGGCTGCTAGTGAGAAATTTCTGAAAAACCCAACAACACTTAGCCCGACCTGGGAATCAATACCCAGAATCTTACGCTCAGCAGGTGTAGCTTTTGTTGTTGTTTCAACCTATTATGTTGTTATATACTCTTTGACAATTCAAATGTGCCTGTAAATGAGATTTTAAGAGCGCCCTTCCCCATCGAACGAATTCCAACGCGAGCGTGATTAATTTTTTTTTTTGTTTCAACCAAACCAGCTCGAAAACAAACGAGTGAGTGAGAACGCGATAACATCACAGAAAAATTGGCGCGCGGAAATTTCAGAAAACTGGTTCCAGGACATACGTGTTTTTACAAAAGCCTTACAAGTTTTCGGTAAAAATGTTTGTAATTTAGAATCTCCATTACATGTGCAAGGTGTCTATGAAGCTAGTTTTTTTACTTTTTAATGTATGAGTGCATTATGAACGGCCAAAGTTCAGATAAAATTGTGCAAAAAAAACTGATTTTCGAACGTGTTTACTGAATTTGTTTCTCAAAAAAGTTTATTTTTGGCTTCATACAAACCTAGATTTAAACCATAAGATACCTGCGTGTTAAAAATATTTGGAAAGTAATTTGTTATAGCGCCGTAATCGCGTACGAGCGTTTGTATGGGAAATATGACGGGATGGGCGCTCTTAAGGTGAAAGCGTGAGGGTAGCCCGCGACACTCAAATACGTTCTTACGTTTTTTGTAATTTTCAGTCCAGTATCTAGTTGTGTGGCAATCATTTCGAAAAGCTAGTAAATGTGCATGTGCGATGTGCCATATTTTCATTAAGTAGGCACATTTACTAGCTTTTATAGATAGTAGTAGTTATGTTGATAATTTTAATAAGTATTTTTTTTTGCATTTTTTAATTTTTTTACAATGCATCCTGATGAGCAGCCAATTGCAAAAAAAAAAAACGTAATAAAAATTTGAATTTCGCGGACTGCCCTGACGCATCCTCCATCAAACAATGGTTTTGAGTTTGACTAGAATCACAAAATATAGAGGGTACAGAAGGACCGCTCCCGCCATCTTCAAAAATAATTACCTAAACTTGCCAGACTCACTAGGGCTGCTACTGTTTTGACTCTGTAGGTTTTATTTGTGACAATATGAAATTTTATTGACACTGGTTGGAACTCTGCAATTTTTTATAACAAAATTTTCTTGTTTGTCGTGAAATGTCAATGTCTCTCATTTATTCATTTAGACAACACGTGACAGAAGAGTCTGAAGTCTGCTTGAAACTGCTTGAGAATGCTTATAAAAGTAATGTCAATGTGTGTGTGGTCAAAATGGCGGTTTGTTCTGAGTGGTCTCCCTGCTGGGGCGCGACGCAGTACGTACGTACTTTGTGCTAGAATCGAATACTTTTACGTTAGCATGTCCTTGCTAGGTCTAAAGTACAGGCTCTAAAGTTCTCACCTGTCCTCGTCAGGTTCACTGGAAGGCTGCGAGTTCCGCGAGACAGTCTCCGCGGGGGGCGGGGGGCCGGCTCGCTGGTTGGCGGGCCGCACCGTGATGATGAGGTTCGAGGAATTCGCTACCATCATGTCAGTCACCTAGAAAGAGAAGTCATATTTTCAATAAGAGCGCCCATCCCCATCGGCCGAAATTCAACGCGAGCGTCATTGAACATTTTTTTGTTTCAACCAACGCAATGCTCGAAAACAAACGAGTGAGTGAGAACGCGATTCCGCACCCCATGTCGACAACCTCGCGGGTCAAGTCAATATACTTGATCTGCTTATCTTTCTCGGCCTTGTTCGAGGTTCACGTCATGCGGAACTGCTGTCAATAATCACTGCGCGCCTCTCCAATCGATCTACCACCACTACATCAGGCTTATTATTATTAATTTCCGACTGAATGACGTCACATACCTGATCTAAGGTCTTGTTGGACACATCGATGCCGTTGACTTCTAGCACTTCATCGTTGACGCCCAGTAACCCGGTGGACTCCGCGAGACCTCCGGGAACCAGCCGCGATATGAAGATGCCTGGGGACCGCTCTACGCCGTTAGGAGTTACCCGGACTGAGGTGCCATCTCTGGAAGAAAGAAGATTTTTTAAATATAGTTACAATTACAACAATTAAATATACTAAAATAGCTTTTGCCCGCGACTTCTTCTATGTCCTTACCCAGGGTTCAAGCTATCTTCATACTAAATTTCATCAAATTCAGTTTAGCCGTTTCATTGAGTTACTTTTCATTTATAATAATAGTATGAATTAAGTTTTCTGTGATGCTTTTCCCTATAATATAAACCTGCATTCATAATATTGGTATTTGTAATTAATTTTGGCTTGGCGAGGAGGGTACGCGCGTTCGTTAATACAGGGTGGCGCAATAGAGTCATCTCGCGGCAGAATAGCGTCATCTTTTTTGGCGGGGTAAGTGACGCGCGGGCGGGGAGAGCCTAGCGTGGTTGGATAGTGATACTCGTGGAGTTTTAGTAGTCATGAATCACTTCGACGGGAAGCATCGCGCTTTTTGTGTTCGCACGTTTTAGTGACAAGTGTAAAGCCGCCTATCGCTTCCGAGTAGACACTTGCGGATTTTCTCATACTGACTCCTTCACCCTCTCAATATTGTCTGTGGTCCTAGACGTTCTCGGACGACCTTTTGCTGGGGGTTTAAACGTGGAACCGGTCTCTTCAAAACGCTTTATCCATATTTTAATTAAATTTACACTCGGAGCTTCATTAATGTGTTTTAATCCATATTCAGAACAATACAGTCGCCTTGTAGAGATGTATGAATGACCGTTCTCGTAAAACGTGCGAACACAAAAAGCGCGATGCTTCCCGTCGAAGTGATTCATGACTACTAAAACTCCACGAGTGTCACTATCCAACCACGCTAGGCTCTCCCCGCCCGCGCGCCACTTACCCCGCCAAAAAAGATGACGCAATATGCACGTTCTATTGCGCCACCCGTTACTTTGGTGTTCAGAAGGAAACCGACCAAATTATCGGCCAATAGAAGTTACTAGAATTGCCTTTGCCCTTGATCTCAGGGGAGGTAACAAAACTAATATGTTCCTTACCTGATAAAGAATCCTAGTGGTCGATCTGATCCGTGCTTCAGTAGTTTGACTCGCCTGCACGTTTCAGGAACTATATCTACATCAATGATCGCTGATACCTGGAAATATTTTTTAACAAAATATAATTAAATTCTCCCGGCCGAATTTCGGTCACGGTGTCAAATCTGCTACTAAGAAATTCTTAATGGAAAAACCCATTATCAGTTTGCCCGACCTGAAAAACGCACCCAGGACACCACACTCAGCAGTCGCGTTTGGAACCACGAGACTAACTTTATTTATCTATTTATGATTTATCCTTTGTTTTTTCAAAATACTATCTACTCTAGTCGTTGGGGGCACAGAATAAGTATTAGTACTACCGTACAGTAGCGACACGCTCTGTCTCCCTCTGAAACCGTTCCTCACCTCTCCCCGCGTCGAACGACTAGCTCTGGAAATTGCGTTTTTGTTCGCGCGGCGCGCACACTCACGCACGTATGTATAGTCTATTATTTTAGTATTAGTGTAGGTAATTATATCGTTTCATTTCTGTGGAGTGTCGCGAGTGTGGTTGGGGGGACACATACGATTCCCCAGTCGCTCAAGGTCGCTAGCCCTTATCATTTTAAGTTTTCAGCTACCCTAATGTGTAATAATTAAAACGTCATCATCATAATGTCAACCTTTAGACGCCCACTGCTGGGCATAGGTCTCCCCCAAGGGGGGGGGGGTCTAGCCGTAATCGCAATGCTTGACCGATGCATGTTGGCGATCGCAGTAGGTGTTATGGTACTTAGAAAGATGCTGCTGCCTATCCTCTGGTCAATATCACTCTATCAGCTTCTACGACACCCACGGCCGCCCACGGGTAGAAATGGGGTGATACTATTTGCAGCCGGACTGCCATCAATCAAAACGTCAAACGTCAATTAAAACGTACCATTCTAAAATCGTGTGGGTTCGATATAGCGAGCCCCTTGTTCTTGGCAGGCGTTCCACTAAGTATTGAGGAGATTATGTTTCTTGGTCGCATTGTTCCATAGCCGTTTAGCTCTTCCAAACTGTCCCCTGAAAATAAAAGAAAAAAACAATTGTACATACGGTAATGGCACTAATAACTTATCCATAAGTCAGTCAGTTTTCCGAAAAATAACTTAATATCAGAATGATACACGATAACTAAAAAACTTGTATTTTCCAATACGAGATCTTGGATTAGCGTCAATAAAACATTTAAAACGAGTCGGCAAATTCGTTTCGGCGTGAAGAACCGAATGTCCCGCTTATGTATGCAGCGATCCTTAGGGAACATTTCTAGACTACGTTTAGTATGGAGAGGAGAGTTCTGCCGATAATATCCTCGTAAAAGAAGGTTCCCTCCGCGAGCATTCTCTTCGCCAAATTCGGTGTTTCTTGCACAAAAGCATTAATGAAGAGTTGAAAAATTAAATGTAATTTCTATCTCATGCGTCCCTTCTTATGCGTACAAGTTCCTTAACAAGAAGTACTGGCTATAGGTTAACAGACAATGAATCTGTTTGCTATTACTGCATACTAGCTTATGACCGCTACCTCGCCGGCGTGAATGTCGGTTCTCTACGCATTTTATTTTGTTAAGCGGTACCCTAATACTTTTGCCTAAACGTCTGTGTAACTTCTTAAAACATCAGTTAGCTGCCAGTGGAAGACCCGTCAAAATCGGACCAGACGTTTCGCAGATTAGCTGGAACAAACAGGCAGACAGACATAGCTTTAAAAATATATGTGTGACCTACAGATAGTTGCCTAATATGGTCTAGCTGTTTGTTTTGTGAGTTTATATTATGTTTGTAAATGCACCCACGATACAAGATAAACTACTAGAGTGGGGCAAAGATAAAAAAAAAAACTTATAGAAATGCATATAATTTTATTTGCTTACGACTAGTGAACCTTGGCTACTGGAAGGTTGATAAAAAACATGCAAGTTACAATCCACAACAGCACACAGCCAATTGTCGAGGCCCTTACAATATAATGCTTATAATATTCTAACAAGATCATTGCCACCGATCCGTACTGCAATGCATCAGTGCGCACGTGAAGTTGTTTGTGTCAAGTTTCAAGAGAGGAGCGGGGTTTCGACACTGTGAGAGTGACAAGATTTATGTTAAACACCCGTGGAGTTTCTTACTCGTTCTTCTTCACAGAGAAAGTCAAAGCATTTATTTTAATTAAACCATTTACTTACAGGAACTGATTTACCAGTGGGGTCATGATTCTTCAAGATGTCATATAGTCAAAGCATTTATACAGTGGGAGTAGGCCGGCCCCGTTTCGCGACTGCATCCGGAGAGATAGACAAAGATGGTCACTCACTGGACACCTGAAGGAGGACATTGCTGCCAAGGTCGACCGAAACGAAGGTGGTGTGACGATCTGGCCATATTCGCGGGGCTAACGTACGCAGCGATCGCACAAGATCAAGAAGTTGGAAGGAGAAAGTGGACGCCCAGCAGTATGACACAAAAACTGGCTAATAAAAAAAAAACACTTTTGAATTGTGCACAGGTATATGAAAAATGAAAAAGAACAACCGTCTGTGCGAATCCAACCCGAATCCAAGTCCAAAATCAAAAAACGCTTAATTTGAATGACGCGAAAGCTCACTGATACGTCAATATGTGACAACTGTCACCCCTCCCGCACCGCGCAGCTACTTCAGGAACGATTTCAGTTAAGCATTCGGGCTAATATAAACGGTGGCGTATAAGGTGACGTCCGCATTGTCAGTGCAATTACTGCAACGCCAGGTCCATTGCGTTGGCCCTTCCTGTTTTTTCGTATCCCGAGGGGAACAAATTCTCTCCAATACCATAGTTTATTTTTTCATCAAAATGAACCTTGACGATGTATCTGTATTATGTAACATTCTGTCTGTCACTCTAATCCTACCCTCCAAATATGTCAAAAGAATTTACCAAAAATTCTCACATTTTGTGCGAAAAACGTCAATTTAAATCAACCCTCCCAAAACCCTGTCTTTTACAACAATGAAGAAATCCCACTTCTCCAAATAAACCGCTTTCCTATTGAGAATTAAACCGGTTCTTCTCCATCTATCCACGTCGTGTCGGGTCAGGGTCGTGGGTCGTATATGTACAATGCAATGTGACAATGTAGCCGGTTACCTCTTTTGTATTCACACCGGAAACGGCGGAAACGACAGGTTAGGTTGGAACACGGAACTTTTTGAAATATTTCGTGTGACGACGAGTCGGGTAAAGCGAAAATAATGTAAAATTATTTGGATTATGTCAGTATTACATTGATGAGAAAACTCATGATTTTTTTAACTACATTCTGCAGGGTTCTTCTGTAAAAATCTCCCACGGTGAATTAGGAGATGACACCATTAATATAAGTCTGAACAATCATGCTCGTAGTACGGTCAGCAATAAAAGTAATTAGCACTAATACATTTTCTTAACCTCTAAAAAGACACAAAAACAAATACGATGTAAGTAATACTTTACAGTATTTCAGGGCATATAGTCAAGAGTTTATTTTATCTTGATTTTCTATCCTGTCCGTATTTTCTTCTGCTCAAGAATTATGATTTAAAAATCTAAAGTGTTGATCGACTTTCGTTGCTAACCGTACCATTTCTGTATGAGGAGAGGCGTTTGCCTGACAATGCGACAATAATAGGCTGGTATTATAATTTGTGAAAGTAAATTTCCATACAAGATGGTCAATATGAAGTGTGAAAACTAACGCCATTTATACGGTTCGCAATAATTAACGTATTAGCAGTCGAGCGTCACGCGATGGTGGCCATCTTATGAACAATATGCATTGCACCGTGACTCCAATTTGTAGATACTAATTTACAGAATTATTTCAAAAGAATTTCTGATTCTATTTTTTATTTCGTTTGCGTCTTCGACTTTGCCCGCGTGAATGTCGGTTTGTTATCGCGGATGCAGACGAAGTCGCGTGTTAAAAAAGTAGTCCTATGTCCTTTCCCAGAATTCAAGCTATCTTCATACCATAGGACAATGCCAGAAACTCTATAGAACTTTGCCCCACTCAATAAAAGTCATGTGCAATATAGCATCTTACTGTTTATTTATTGCTGATAACTAAACATTAGTCTTAGTGACTGTAGAACTTGCGGTTTCCGTTTAAATCTAAAAACAATAATGACATTGATTATAGGTTAAATTATATTTTAGGTAAAATGAGTTTGTATTTTGTGGGTAGGTATTTCGTAATCCGCAAGTTCTAAAGAAAAACAATTTACTTTAGAAAGGTTCTATATTCATTACAATTATTTTCATTAATTTACTTTTCTGTACATGGGTTACTTTTTCTGTACATGGGTGGGGCAGGATCTGGCATTGTCATTTCATCAAAATCGGTTCAGACGTTTCGTCGTGAAAACGTAACAGACAGACATAGTTACTTTCGCATTTATAATATTAGTATGAAGTAAGGATAGTATGGATTGAGCGGTTGAAATTCTTCTAAGCTCACGACTGCCTCTTATAGGAAAACTTGATATTCTACAATCACTGTTGGCGTAAAAGGCGAGATAAGGGCTCAGTACAATTAAGAAGTAGCAACAAAGGCTATGTATTCTCCCATAAACGGCCATTAGAGCGGTTTATGAGGAAGCCATAATAGGAAAGCTCGTTGAAGGGGATCGTTTACGGAAGTACTACCGCGAGTTTTCAATGCTCTAGCTCTTAAAGCTTATTGAATTAGGAACCTTGTTGCAAGGAATACACATACTAAGGCTGCCCGCCTACGTCAGACAATCTGACCGATTTTTTGGTCGGAAAGAATGGAACATACGAATTCCAATATAACAACAGTATCCCACAAAAAGTTGGTCCAACAAAACTGTGAAACTACTGAAATGGCCGTTAATCGGTCATAAAAAAAAGTCTGACGTGATTGGAAGCCATTTATGAAACCGAAAGTTACATGTTTTTACATCATTACAATATTTTTTTGTTCTGGGTCAGACCTGGAAATCTCCTAGTTATAACGAGATTTAAGGGCAAAGTTCAAACAATTTTTGTTAAAGAAAAATATAGTACAGTCGTGTTCTTCATAACTAAAGGTTGTGTGTTGTGTCCCTGAAGGCCTTCATGACTTTAGATATGACAGTTTTCCACTTCGTTCGGGTCTCTGCTTCTCTCAGGGCGGTCGTAACAGAGAGTCCAGTGAGGTTACTGGGTCTGACTAGCGGTTAGGTGACCGGCCGCAAGATCTTTTCCTATCTACCTTGCCCATCACCATCAACTTTTCCTAAGGTTAACGTGGGGTATTTTTAAGGGATAAATGTTATAACTATAATCTTTATGTACACCCACGGCTTTTGTACTGTTGCATGTACCCGATACCCGTAAGCTTAATGTCTTGCGAGCACCCAAAAGTCGGCTCCCAGCAATATTTAATGTTAGTTAGTTTGATGGGAACGTGTTTTTTTTTTATGGGACAAACCCGTCACATTATTCCCAAACTGCAACTCCTGTAAGGCTATAAGCCAGAATCATCAATGGCGATCACCAAAAAAACGCCGAGGCAATGAAGATCGACGTGTCCCAGAGAAACGATTCAACTGTCTTGGATCCCGCAACGAAATTAAACAGAAAAGAACAGCGGACGAGTTAAAAAGTTATCGTCTAATTAACGTTTTTGAGATGTTTTGTACACCCCTATCTTAAAAATAATCAAGAAAATCGTTGAAATGTTCGTAGGTACGCGAGGTTCGAGGAATCGAGCTATGACTACGATTTTAGTAAGACTAAGTTGCATGCAGAACGGCAGTTATAAAGATAGATATTATGCAATATATCACAAGGTTAGGTTTACTAGATTTGCAGTATTCATAAATCTATTACTAATCCTTGAGAATTTGCTTTGTGCAAATGGTTGTTCTTACCCAACAACAGGCCCAAGAAGAGGGTAATTTGTTGTAAAATAAATAAATCAAATACAGTCAAATCCAGTCTGTCCCTTGCTGTTCTACCCCAGCGACGCCCTAAACCCTAAGCTGAAGTCCATACCCCACAGAGGCTGCCCTTAGCGTGTAGACGCTTGGTTTATAAATTTAATGCCCCAGCTGGAGGCCCTAACTTATTCAGGCACCACAGGAAAGGCTGGTTCTGCAGCAGACTACTTCTAAAGTTGAACTGCAACGAATAAATAATCTTGCGCTTATCTTCTATAAAGTCACCATAAAGCCAATTTGGACGTATGGTCTGCAAGTATGGGGCAGCGCGAGCGATTCCAACATAAATATACTCCAGCGCCAACAGAACAAGATCCTAAGAACAATTGCAATTGCTTAATTTTTTGGTTATGGCTACATAGCCAAAGATGAAGTTCACAAGCACCTTGAAATGAAAACCACCAAAGAGGAAATTCGGAGTTTGGCAGCTAAACACAAAGAGCGGTTAATCTATCACCATAACAAACTTGCTTGCCAACTCACCATAGATGTGAGACAACTAAAACGTCATCATATCCTAGAGCTAGAAGACTTGCAGTAGCTCTGGGCAGCAGATGAGGAAATCCTTCCATTGAGAACCCCCTTGCGCGTAACAGTGTCAGAACAGAATTGCTCATAGTCTTAGGACTATGAGCAATACACACAGAAAGAAAAAAACATCTTTGATTTCGCAAGTTTTAGGTTCTAAGGGGGAAACATCTTTCTGACCCATATTATATTCATATCCTACTCATAAGGGGGCTTGTAGCCAAGTAAAACAGCAGTGCTTAGCGGTCGGTCCTCCCATTCGTGTCTCGGAAAAGCATGTTAAACGATTCGTCCCTGCTGATCTTTGGCAGTCGTTAAGGGTAGTTAGAAGTCAGAATGTCTGACAACCTGTCACATCAAGGGTTATTGTGCTGCCCAGTAATTGGGTTGTGGGTTTAGATAGACATTCGCTCCATGTACAATACTGGTATTCAGTCTCATCCGGTTAGACTGGAACGCAACCTCAACAAAGTTGGGAAAAGGCTAGGCAGATTATTCTGCTCGTAAAACTGCTTCAATATAAAACTGATAACAACACTTAATGTATGAGTAATTTGTTTACATAAATGTCACATCGAATTTGGCTGAAGTATAATCAAACATACTCTACCAACTAATCTGTTCATGCCAACAACACTTAACAAAAGTAAATAAGTACACAGTGACATTACCAAGCCCTAAAGTTATATCTACCAAACAGTGTTCTATTATCAACATGCCCATGCTATTATGAACCTTAAAACCTTGATAAATGGTGTATTGTGATGATGGTGGGAGTGCATGGCCATAGTGTCACATTCTATGCTAATTAGACGTTTTTATCAGCACAATGGGTGTTGGTACTGAGTGTGTCTTTCTATAGAGGTCATGGTTTTTTAATAATTAAAAGTTTTGATTGTGGGCGAAGTCATTAGTCAGCCGTATACAGAATGAAGCAATAAGTATTTGGTTATGAGAAGAAGCCTTTGCTCTGTAGTTGGACAATAATAGGCTGGTTTATTTGTTATTGGAAGGCAACATGTCATCGGATGATAACTGGGTCACCACCACATATTGACATCATTTATAATAATACTAGCTTTTGCCCGCGACTTCGTCCGCGTGAATGTCGGTTATAGTGGACATAGACAACGTCGCAGATTAAAAAGTACCCTATGTAAGGACATAGGATACTTTTTAATCCGCATCTGCGTTTATATTTTTAGTAAGGAAGTATGGATTTATTTATCCATCAGACAACATCTCATCATAGTTAGTAATTTCCTCTTTTAAAATAATTGTTAACAATATTTTTTAATCCATTAGGGGTTCTGTTATTGTTATCATAGGCCTCACAGATAAGACTCAAAGAAAGCTTTCCATCACAGAGACAAATCTAAAATGGCTGAGGTGCCAGTAATCTTACTCTTTTTAAACAATAAGTAAAAAATTATTTGTAATCGCTCTGGCACTCATTTCCTCATGTCCTTCCCAAGGCCTCAAGCTATTTTCATACCAAATTTCATCAAAGTCGGTTCAGCCGTTTCATTGTGAAAGCGTAACAGACAGAGTTACTTTCGCATTTACAATATTGAGTATGGATTAGCTTTTGCCCGCAACTTCGTCCGTGTGAATGTCAGTTATCGCGGATGCAGACAAACTTGCAGATTAAAAAGTACCCTATGTAAGGACATAGGATACTTTTTAATCCGCATCTGCATTTATATTTTTAGTAAGGAAGTGTGGATTTATTTATCCATCAGACAACATCTCATCATAGTTAGTAATTTCCTCTTTTAAAATAATTGTTAACAATATTTTGTAATCCATTAGGGGTTCCGTTATTGTTATCATAGGCCTCACAGATACGACTCAAAGAACGCTTTCCATCACAGAGACAAATCTAAAATGGCTGAGGTGCCTGTAATCTTACTCTTTTTAAACAATAAGTAAACATTTTTTTTGTAATGGCTCTGGCACTCATTTCCTCATGTCAGGTTTAATCATATGGAGCAAACAGTAAATTATTAACTTCTTTTGTGCAAAATGGAATCATAGGTTACATACAACTGAGCTTGAAATATTAATTAAAATTATTTCTAAACTTACCTTTCCTCTGTATAATGACCCTGAGCAGTGGCCGGGCAGTGAGCAGCGCTCTAGCAAGGTTATCATCATTGTTGATTGGCAACAAGTCTCCGTCTCTCGGGTCCGTATAAGATATAAGGAAGGCCACATCGTGAAGCCTGTGCAATTTCTCTATCAAGGCCTTGAAGTCTTCATACTTGAGCTTTTCCGTACGACTAAGCGAAAATCTACGAAATTCTGCATCAAACTGCAAGAGAAAAAAATAGCATTAATAATTTTATTACTTACAAAATTTTAAATTATGCATTCCGAGATGTAAAAAAAACTTAAAATACAGAAGGGTTTAAAAAACATGGTTGATTTTCCCAGTACAGACATCTGACTGTTTATGTACATGGTAAATCAGTTCATAATTTATTTGCATGGCTTGAATAAGATTAATAGAATTTACCCTTTAAAAGTGAAGTAATTGTTGGTTTCATTTTATTATTTTCTACAGATTCAATTCACAAGGCACTAAAATGAGTTACATTGCTCAAAACAACTTCATCAACGTCATGATCAATTTTGTGATGGTACCTACCCATTTTATTTCTTCAACTTGCAGAAAATAATGCCTATATTTACCACACTGATTTGTTATTTGGACAGCTTAATTACAGAAGGAAAACATTGTTATTCTATACGGAATTCAAAGAATTTACGAGTCCATGCTTCCTTTTAGATAGTAATTCTCAGATGAGTACTTTTTTTTTAACATAGAACTCAACATGGGAACGAATAGTCGTCCATATAAAGACTATTATTGGACAAATATCGTCAAATTTTGACATAAATAGTCTACACTATGCCAACATCTCGTAATAAGTCCGAAAGTTTGCGTGACTCTTTAAGTTTGGTCAAGAAATTAGAAATTCCTTCCCACTTACCTTAGTTTTGACTTCCACAGTTTGACTGTCAACACGAGCCGCTATTTTGTTCTTAGACATCTCTAATGCATTTAATTTAAAGCACTAACACTATAAAACTATTCTCAAAACATTTAGGCACTTAATTTCAAACACAACATTGTAAAATATCAAAAGTTTTATTAAATTATTGATATGACGGTGCCATTCCACTCGCGTCGTAATTTCAGTGAGTTCGTTTCCAATTACGACATTTTTCATGCATTAGTAATACCTGACAAAGTATTCACCAATGACAGCCAGGCTATAAAATGTTTTTACTAAAACCATTGATTACGATTGGCCACGTTTATAAACGCTGTATAAAACGAAAAACGACAGTTGTTTCTATGATTCCTTTTACGCAGTAATTCGAATAGAATTATTGTTTAGACGGTGGAATATTTTTAACTACATACCAGGTCTCAGATATTACAGAAAGGAGGAGGTTCTTTATTAATTTCACTTTTCAATTACAATTGTGAATAACTAAAAAAAATTGAGACACGAATGTTTCGTATGCATTATGCGTTTATGCATGATTTGGTGCTTTAAACGAACCTTGCTTTAAACGAAACGTTCTGAAATGACATGACCGTCAATGTTGCCCCTAAAAATATTGGCGTAAATTATTAGGAATTAGGACCTTAGGACACAGGGTAGTATGTACATATAGATATATATATATATATATATATATATATATATATATATATATATATATATTTTATGGTATGTACATACTATACAATATATATCTACTAGCGGGACGGGCAGACGTTGTCCTGCCCTGAAAAAAAAAAAAAAACTGACTACAGCGCCACCTACCGGGTCCAATAGTGAATCTAAACCATTCTCGAATCCACTGGAACACACAAAAAAATTCATCAAAATCGGTTCAGCCGTTTAGGAGGCACACAGAAGATTTTTTTTAAAAACGATATTCCAAAAACAATAATAATAAGTACAGTTCCAAGAAAAAAGCTCATACTCAAGGGGGAAGCTCATAGGGCATCAAAAACCTCGTCCACATCGCTGTCAACGGGACACGTGGCCAACGCTAAGGCTGGTAGCATTGCCACGTTGTATGGCAATGCTGATTCTTTGGCCCAAATATAGGTTAGCCTTTGGGTCACATGTTGAGTCGACCGGCCCAATGGCGATCTGGAAAACAAAATGAGCACTCGGACCCCATGGCTCTAGAGTTTCCACCCCAAACGGCTCAAACATATAAAGCATCCATAAAAATAATATATTTGCGCCGTTTGATGTTTTTGGCACCTGCAGAAACCGCCCCAGCACAACACGTCGTGCTAAGATGGATGATGATGGCTGGTAAGATGGATGGATGGTAAGGGTGTCGAACTGTCGACACATGTTTGCATTGTATGCAGGCCTACCCAAATACCAAGCCATTATATACAGTCATCCCATAATCCCATCAGGTCTTCTCCCATCGTCGCGTGACATGCCATTGCGTTCTAAAATAGCAGGTACCCCAGTGGAGCCAAGAGTATGACGGATGGCGTTATAATGCTGGCGCGCTATGCCATATTCTGGCTTGCACTCCTACTGCAGGATAGGCCATGATGGCCGAGGCAGTCAATTGGTTCACACTGACTCTGGAGCCCACATGGAGTGCCCATGAATGACATTTAGCGAGTCGGCGATATAGTGCCTTCATTGGGTCATGGAAGTGCCTGAACCCAGAGACTCGACTCCCATTCACCCACAGCCAGTAGGCGAGTCTCTGCTCAGCAGAATTGGTGGACGCAATAATGGGATTATTCCATACCAACCTGCAGAGCGGATCATTCTTCTGTGCTGTCTCTAGGAAGATAGGTTCGTGGGCCAATATCCATTCGGGCAAGTCGTTTTCCAGGCGTTTACCGCATTGGTCAAGCACGGCAATTCAAAGTCAATCAGTGATGAAGATATTTTTTTTTGGTTAACTTTTCGGTGGTGTGACGAAGAACAGGAAAACCGGTAAACGAACACTGGAAATTTTGCGAGCGTCGTGACACTCGTGACCACCAACGTCCAACACGAATGGGTAGTGTGACTTGTAGTCACGCTCGGTCTCTGATTGACCGAGCTGGGCTACAAGCAATGTACTCTGTGGCTACAAACCACATTTTAATTGATGATAAGGTATTTTTAATAATTTGACCAATTTTGTTCAAGGTTCAAGCGGTGTGGCTGCTTCCATAAAGGTGAACGGCCGAGGTAGTCATACAATTTGAACTAAAAAGTTTGTATTGAGTTTCTTAGCATCACATGACTGTCAAACATGTCAAATCACTTATTTTGTTGTCACTGTCAAAGTGTTATTGTCAATTTGTCACTGTCCTGAACTCCAGTCCTGCTGAGTGCTGATCCAAACAACAAAAACAATAACTATTCCTCGGTCTAATGGGCTATTCGTAGGCCAAAACAAAAAAAAAATAAAGAAACTAAGCATTTTCATTAAAAAATAAAATGACGAAGCTAAGAAACATGAACGCAGAACGTTTAAATCCTTGTCTGAAGGTTTTTTGTTACATACATTTTTATTAATATTTTTCCTCGAAAAATCATTTTTTCATTATATAACCTTTACTTTTTAGGAGCAAGAGATGTCTTACCAATGTTTGAGCAAGAATGGGTATGATAATTCTAAATGCGAGGACTATTTTGATAACTATAACACATGTAAAAAGTTTTGGGTAAGTACCTACATAGATAAGTTTATATAAGCGTTAAAATAAAAACTTTGAGAGACTTGTATTAGTGAGATTATTACTTCTGATTTGTATTTTATTAAATCCTGTAGCACTTGTAGCAGTAATAAATTGGGCAGGTATAACCCCTAAGACAACCCACTGACCTAATATTTTCTTTTGGTAAAACTAGGACTTAGGATGGTGGCTAGTCTCCATTGAGATTAGCTATCATCTGCCTAACCTTTCCTAAGGTTACCCACTGCCCCTTTTTCCAATTATTTTGGGGTTGACTTCCAGTCTTATACAATGTAGCTAAATACCAGTGTTTTACATGAAGCAGCTGTCTGTCTGACTTCGACAACCCTGGACTGGTTGTCAAAACTTTCTGGCTTCTGACTGCCCTAAACTCCAATAGATGTACATTCTGTCCCTAATGAAGACTGGCTAAGTCTGCATGAGATAATATAGTGCACCAAGAACAAGTAATGGAGTAGGATTACTAACAGCACTTGTTTTTTTTTTCCAGGGTAAAGTATACAATGATAGGAAAGCTAAAGGGGAGTACCCTTATTTGCCAGAAGTAGAGGACAGAGCAAAGATAAAAGAACAATATTTCAAATCTGTTAAAGGTAGTTTATAAATGTAAAATAATAATCATTTATATTATAACAATGATTTATGGTAGTCTACAAAGTTTAAGAACTTAAGTACAAATTATTTAATGATACAGTCCTTTTCAGCATTTCAGGTAAAATCTAAAAGTTTATTTTATCTTGATTTTATACCCATTACATATTCAATTTAATATTCTACATAGCAATGAGGATTTTTTACTTTTACTGTTATGTGGAACATAATTTGTCAATCCACTTCCAGGGTTAACACATTAAGTGATTTAATGTTATTTTAAATATGTTTACCTACCTTTTAAAAACTGGTGTTATTAATTATAACATTTTCTTGTCTTGAAGTAAACATTAACATAACAGCTGTGTCAAAGACTTTAAAAACGACTATCACCTGTTTCCATTTTTAAGCCAGAAACAGAAAAATGTACAATGGCTGTGATAACTCATACAACAGTAGTTATCGAAATGGCTATTTTGTCAATCTATATTTCCTGCATTTTAATAAGTATCTTGCCTGGCAGAAGGGGCGAATTATTCTTTTTTTTTCTGTTTGTGATACTATACAACTTCAATCAGATGTACCTCTAACTAGTTTATAGTAAAACTTAGCAAGCATTTTCTTAATATAAATATTTTACAATATTGTATGTTTGTATTATTTACTAAAATCCTTCAGAGGTGTTTACAACCTTGCAAAGTCCTAGTAACAGTCTTTCATTGCCCGGGTACTCTTTGAACGTAACAGATATTGCTTTGTTTGATTTATTCATAGCGTTACAGATATAAGGGGTTGAGGGTATGAAGAATGGGGTGGATAATTCATCACCCTCCATTGAAAAGGGAGCATCCTCTAACCAGACGGGTATTGTATCTAGTGAGCTGCTGCCAGACTAGTTGTTGGGATTTTGTATAGGTAATGCTAATGATGTAGAGAACTTTAATACTGCAATGTAGGAAATGTCAATGATTGTAGTTCACATTTGTGGTGTATATACAATAGATGTCGCCACTAGGTACTTTGATTCATTCATAAATACCAAATAAAAAAGTGACAAACACAAGTAGTAAAACTAGTTAGAACGAGTAGGTACAGTACGATTCAAACTTAATAGCAGCTCTGAACACGAGGCGAGGGGCTGCGCAGTAACAATTTCACGTGACTGCGCAGCCAACAGCTTACTTCACAGCCGCCATTAAGTTTGAATCGAACTGTACCGTACGCATCATAAAGGCGGATTCACAATTATGATCATTTGCCCTTTCCGGTCACCGTATCCGTATCAAGCTCCGTATCTAGTTATGGACGCCTATATTTTTCACTTCGTATCGTAATTCAAGAAAAAGTATCGGCAAACCGTGCACTATCCGTATCTTTGATGATCGGACTAAAACAAATTCAAAATGGAAGGGGCCGTATCGCGCTATATCAAGAGTTCAAGACATGTGTATCATCATCCGTCCAGATAAGTGGGGATCATGCTACGCGTCGGCGATACGCATACGGTGATCGGATCAGACAAATGAATTATGTGGATATTATGAAAGTCTAATGCTACCACTTCACATGGCGTATTTGTGCAAATATTCGCCTTACTTGGATAATACAAAATAGACTTTATTTCAATAACCATAGGGTATACTTTGTATTATCCAAGTAAGGCGAATATTTGTACAAATACGCCATGTGAAGTGCCGGCTAAGATCCATATTATGGAAGTCTGGATTCATACTATGAAAGTCTTAGCTAAGTAGGTAGGTATATTTTTTCCCTCTACAATCTTCATCGCTAGATCGCCTCACGAGGGGGACTGTCAAGTTATTCTAATACCGAACAATTTTAATACATAGATATAAATTGGTCTATTTAAATAAGGTTGAATATGACAACCTCTCAACAGTAGGTACTTGGATGACCATTGTTTCAAATACAAAGTGCGCAAATGTTATGTTGAAAACTTGAAATATCTGCATTTGCATATCGTGAAATAAACGAAGCTTGAAATACTAACATTGAAATAACAATTTCTGTTTAGTGTAATAATTAATGGAGTATAGGTAATTAGGAGAACTATTGTTTTAAATCTTCTTCTATAGGTACCTATATTAAAAATGAATTGCTTTTTGTTAGCCTTGCTAAAACTCGAGAACGGCTGGACCGATTAATCTAATTTTGGTAATTAAATATCTGTAGAAGTCCAGGGAAAGTTTAAATGGTGAAAAAATCTGAAAAACTCAGGTTGGTAGTTTGGTGGGGTAGGTAGGTGATATAGCTGGGTAGGTAGGAAGGCAAGTACGTACACAGGGACAGAACAACGTCTGTTGGGTCAGCTAGTATGAACTAAATAAAACCACAACAATTTTATTGTTTTAAATATTTTATTGTGACACTTAACAGTGGAGAAGCGATGACTGTGTGTCGGTGTATTCTTATTCTTAGTGTAAAAAGCCATTGGCTAGCTACAATTTATAGGTAATATATAGGTATAGACAATCACCGATACAAGGCAATATGGGAAGAACATGTTTCTCAATATCTAAGTTGGTCTTGTGTCCATTTTCAACAACACTAGGTGAATAAATGGGAATGCCTAAATATTATTAAGGCTTTGTTTTAAGTTGTCGCCTAGTGTCAGTGAAAACGATCTAATGCTTTTGTGTATATTTAGACAGCATTTGAACTGCATGTCGACCTAGATGTACAGTTCCTTTCAATTATTAAAACAAAAGCTATCGTGGATGGTTCAAATTAAACAACAACTAATTTTAAACCATTTCGACCTTATGCCCTCTGTGTAAAGTCCTTTTTTTAGTTTAACTAAATGCAATGACCGTACTTTTTTACCAGACCTAAAATCTGCCAAACTGCGTGCATCTGTGCAAAGTAAACTTAGGTAGATACAATACACAACTATTATTAAATTCCTAATTATCATTATCATCGGCTTTAGAACCGAGTCCGTAAAGGTAAAGCGAATCGTCTCATATTGAATGGGCACTGTTGAAACAGTGTCCAGTTATAAGTAGTAAATAACAGTCCCGAAACCCGCCAAAATGGCGCTAGCGAAGGCACAGGGTATGATATGAATGTAGCAGTTGTTGACGGACTGAAGTAAGTATGACGAGATTTTGTGACTATTTACGTATTCGAAAATAATTTTAATAATTTTGTAAAGATTCTAACAAGTTTTTGTAACAAACTATTCTAATAACTTCGACCGAATAATTCCGATGATTGATGGGGTTACAACGTACACACACACACACACACACATTGCCATTTTGCGAGTTGGACATTTCGCTAACTGAACATTCTGCGAACTGGACATTCTGCGCCTAAACACAAATAGCGCTTCAAAAAAAAAATACTCGGTCGCTATTGTAGCGCCACCCTTATTTAACACTTTTTCATACACAGAGACGGTTCTCCTTACCTCTACCCTACACACGTAAAGGGAAGTATCAGTCAACATTTTCCTAGTGTAAAAGAGATGAAGCTACTGTCTAGCTCCATCTCTCTTTCTCCTGGTTGTGAGAACTGGGAACTACGCGATATCATCGCCACTGGTAAAAAAGGAGTATCGTTTTTTTTTCCATTACATTTATAATGACTAATATTTTTCCTTCACGTGAATTAACTTACAAATCAACGATATGCTCTTTTAAAACGGCATTACCTAACAATCTCTCATAAATCCCTTAACATCTACTTTTTCTTAATTACTATACAATATTTTTAATGCTCAATTTCTTAGTATTTTTGCTCAAATGTACGCAGTTTTATTGCCATTTTCCTGAGTCTGACATCAGTCCGACTTAGCAGAGGTACAGACACCAGCACACCAAGCCATACCAAACTAAAATTTTCCCAATTGAATATGAACCTTATTCTTTTGTAATAAAGTTGAAAATCTATCAAAGAAATTTGACAGATTGTTGTAGCTTGATGGGCTGGCTTCTGTACCTAAGTAAAGAAGCCGGCAAACATCTTCATCCTTTAACAAAATAGTTCGTATTCTTACTAAGTTCACAATGCGAACAAAAATGAATGAATATAATCATGTATTCTCAAAAACAAGTTTACAAACAAAGTATTGTTTTTAACTCAATTTTATGAAACCTTTTGACCGCCACAGTCATGTATAGATGACGAACCAAAATGTGCCCGATGACGACGACGATGAAATGACAGACTCTTCTATACGTAATTCTATAGAGTAGTAATTTGTAGCCTGGTGCTGGGAGCAGGATTTTGCTTTTGAAGTGAAACTTCTATACAGAAGTGCAATAGGTACTCGGGCAAAATGTATGGAACAGCTGTTTTTTTTTCGCGCTGTTTGAGTTGGCCACATAATGAAAGTTGTTCGGGTCAGTGGTCTGAATCACTTCTTAAAAATTTGCAAGCGGTACGGCCGTGAGGAGTGGGTAGACGATAATAATATATTGCGTATCTTTCCACTTGTCCGTTGAAGTTTCACTTCTACTAGGTATCCCAGCACATTTCGATTTTTTGTTTCGACATGGCGGGCAAAAGGTGAAGCACACATACATATTATATTGATCTAGAATCTAGATTGACACATAGAATATTTTTTACCCCGTGGGAAAATATATAAGTTTTGATGCGGAGAAGCTTGTTAGTAATATAGTAAAGGTCTATTTTACGAGTATAAATGGTTTCAGGAAATACTTATTTCTATTATGTAGAGAATCGGGTGGAAATGGAACACCAATTTCTAGTTAATTTCTTTGTAAGAAGTGCAAAATATAATCTCTAATTTAAATCTCAATGAACTCGAGTATTTTATTTTTGTATGTAGGTAAATGTACCTGTCTGATGATCCGTTTTAACTAACACTAGGCGAAACCTATATGTAATGCCTAAAATTAAAATTTTATTAGCGCAAAACCATCCACTAGGAGCCGCCTAAATTTGACACCGATTTGGCGATGCCTTAGGGTCAAGTCACGGGATGGCAGGCCATCCCCTGCCATCCCCCATGCGATCGGCAGCGCAGCGGCCGGCAGTTTTGCTAACAAATTATTTTCAACTTTATCTTTGAACATCAAAGCATAGTATCGTTTAGAGATTTGTATGAGTCGAGCGGCAGCTCGCGGCGCCGCGCGGCTCCGCGAGCCGTTCGCCGCATAAAAGAACGGCTCGCGGCTGATCGCCGCGTCGCTGCCGGCCGCTGCCATTCCGGTGTGACTCAGCCCTTATACTTAGGCAACACCGACGTTTGTTACAACGGGAATACGTTTTTTTCCACGCTATTGCCGCGCTAAAACGTCGCAGCTATTGAGTATGATGGATACCAGTCTCTGTCTGCCTGTCTGTTAGATGTTGGTCCCAGACGTAAGCAAAGTGGGCAACATCTTACTCAATTAATTCACTGGTAGTATGTAATAGATAGTCCAAATGATCTGTAAAAATCTTCTTTAATTTCTGAATAATGCTAGGGTTTCACAGCTCACCTCTCACTCACACATCTAAATTCACCGAGGGAGTTTATTTACAGGATGACATTGACAACTCGTCTTAACTAAATTAAGACGCCTGTCGAGCGTGGGGTGTCGGCTCACGTCAAGCCACTTCACCTAAATTCACAAATTGAAGAACATTTTTCAAAATATTATAACAGAATATATATACATTTGTCGTATCCGGTCAATAGTACAGACATGAAACGAATCGCAAGCCCGCCATTATCAAGAACACGGTGATCTACCACTACTTTTGGCGCGCTTCTACAGAGTCGTGATGTTTTCAGCCTATAGCGAGGAAGACATTCAGAATCCAGTGTCTGATCGCATCGGAGCTAAGACGTCCCGGAACTGTACTCGATTCATTGTGTTTAAGTGTTACATGTCTATTTTAATTTGAGTCTGTGTTTATTTTAAATTGAGTTTGTGTTAAATTGTGGTTATTTAATCTTATTTATATTTAATAAACGCCCTGTATTGTACCCTATACCAACTGTGTTTGCATTGCAGGAAACCAAACTTCTGCACAAATGATGACTAAATCTAACGGAGTAAATCCTGACGATCCGACACATTGAAGTTCAATTTTATAATCTTTTAAGTACGTCTAGAACTAGCGAAAAGCGATCTAAGTATGAAAAGCTACCTTTTACTAATATGAGGCACTTTTATTTTGTAATGAATATCAGTAATCTAAGTTGTAAAAAGAACAGCGTAGCCATATTGCATACTCTTTCCAACTTGGCGGTAATTTTTTTTGGCTAGACCATACCTAGAACCCTTCTGTGGTGCTATTCTCTAAGTATTACAACCTTAAGTTCGACGCGGCGGCAGCGGCGAGTTACATTCATTAATCTTTACTTACGCAGCGCCACGGGTATTAACGGTTTATGACACCTAGGAACCTTTCGTGGTGCTATTCTCTAAGTATTACAACCTTAAGCTCGACGCGGCGGCAGCAGCGAGTTACATTCATTAATCTTTACTTATGCAGCGCCACGGGTATTAACGGTTTTTGACACTTCATATATGAAAAACTATATTCGCTAAGCGAACAGTCGCTGAGCTCGACGTCGATTTCACGGCTGACACGATGTCGAGTTCGCCGTCGAGCACAGCCACCAATGGTAACGTTAGAGAATAGCATAGCTTGTTACGAAGATATTGAAGGCCTTGCAAAAAAATTGACAATACATTTTCTCTAGTGGGTCAACCCATTATTTTTGCAAAGTAGTGTATTTTAATCAAATTGTGTTTTGTAAAATACACATTAATTGTCCAAAAATAAAATACTTTCAATGATTATTATAATGCCATAATAATGGTGGGCTCGAACAAATAATACTGAAAAGTTAAATCAGCATTATTTTTGTTATCTTTGTTAGTGTGGTTTGCTAAATTATATTATAATGTTAGTACTTGTTAGTTCATTTATAATTAAGCTTATTTAAACATTACATTTGGTTATATAATTACACTTGGGTTATTTTTTAAAGAAAATCTTTCAAACAATTTATCTCTTTGATTATAATCTAAACAAAACCGAATCTTAGGAAGGGATAATACTATTACAAATGTTAAATCATCATTTTTTTTTTCTTTGGGTATTAAAAATGCCGGCCGGAAGGCCTTTCGTAAGATAACAATGTTTTATAAGAAAAAAAATAAGGTAAATAACATAATTTTAGTTCAGAAATACCGAATTTATAAGAAAACACAAAATATACAAAAGAGTCCAATGGTTAAATAAGGCAGTGGTTATCAGATATTTAGGGAAAAAATCGCGTAATTTCGAATAAAATCTCATTTTCACTTAAAAATAAATTATTAAACTTTTTTGTTTTAATTATTTTATTTTGTTACGATTTTGTAACAAAATGTATTTTTAATTTTAAAAATAATCATAATTAAAACAAAAACTTTAATAACAAAACTACAAGATTATTTTTGTCTACTAATAGAAAATAAAATACAAATTGCGGAATGACTCATTACAACAAAATTAAAAAGTATTAGTATATCCAAATTCTATGCATCGATTCATAACTAAATAGGTTTTCATCGTTTAACGATATTTCAAGAAAAAGTTCTTTTTTTGATCTCTAAAATAAGCTACATTTGTAAAACTACAGATCTTACAGAGATTTTCCTAAAGGAAAAAAGGGCAAAAATAATCTTCGCACCAATACTGTTAAAAAAATAATGCTTCATTCCTCAATTTGTACATTAAATCAATTCGTCAAAGTTGAATGCGTATTATCAACCGTTACCGGGTAGAATCAGCAATATTAAAAAAAATCAATCAATCTAATGCTAATTTCTCCGGTTAATCGTAACAATATTCAAAGAACTTTGACCCAATAATGTGTACACTTAAAATTAAAATAAAAGTACCATAGAGGCACAAAATAAATTAAAAACCACAGACAATGCGCGTTTTGAACCCTTGAAATAAAGACGTACACAGATGATAAAAAAAAAGAACGAACGAAAATTTAAAATGATGTAAGAAACAAATTAAAAAAAGGAAAAAGTATTGATGACAATTAACGAATAAAACCTTAACTATTCTTATTTAAATTTTAAATAGCGTATATCGTAAAATATAGCTTCTGCCGTGTGTACAATCCTTATAAAAATAACATAACATTTAGAAATAATGACAACAAAATGTACTTTTGTATTTAAATCCATTCTATATTCCATGTAAGGAATAGTTTCTTTTTTCTCTATTAAGCAATATTGTTGTATGATCAGCTGTCTATTTTACTGCGTTAAAATGAAAAAAAAAACATATTTTTTTAACTGTCCAATACTATTCTTGCAGTGTTAATAAAATAAACAGCCTGTAGAAGTAAAATAATATGAAATTAGATTATTTTAAATTCCGAACTTGCAATGTATTTTTGTTTTAACTGTCAAAGTTATTGAGTAAGGCAAGAAGTAACGAAACCCCTTTTGAAGACCATGAAACTGTTTGAAGGAATGCCATCTCTTTCTAGAAACCCTACTAGAAAGAGATGGCGTTCCCTCCCGCATAATCTTCTTGAGTGATAAAAAAACAAGTAGAAATGGAGCAGCTACACCGCGCGTATGACAATTATGAGGAAGAATATGTAAAATAAATACAACCTTCACCAGTTATAATAAGTCTTAATTTTGTATGAACAACAACTTCATTTCACTGACGAAAAGCTCATACAAAACTAAGGCTTATTACAACTCATGAAGGTTGTTATTGAGGAATATTTAGGAAGCAAATAAACTACGACTTAGCTATATGGCGTATCTTCGCAGACTGGTTTGACGTATGCATCCACAAACATGAACTTGGCAAGAGTACACACTATTGACAGATATCACAGTTTTTATTTAACATATTTTCCGCATAATTCTAACACGCCTGGGGTAGCTGCGAAGGCACTTCCATTTTGTTTTTTTTTCTATTCCGTGATTTTATCACTCAAGAAGCTTTTGCGAGAGGGAGTGTTGTCTCTTTCTAGTAGGGTTTCTAGAAAGAGATGGCATTCCTTCAAACAGTTTCATAGTCTTCAAAAGGAGTCTCATTTAACATCGACAGTTAACAATTCCTATTCCGTGGATAAAATAATCTAAGACCATATTGGCATGGATATGTATTTATGTAAATCCGCGTGTACATGATGTTGTTTATTAAATCTGTATTATTATACAGTATGTTATGTTACTAACACGCATTGTCGTCTAAGAGTCAATCTGACCTCTGCTTTATGTAGAAACAGCTTATTCTGAAGTGGTCGCACATTTGTCGTACCTGTGGTGGACAAAAAAGTTGTATTATTTAAATATTTTTTAAATTTTTATACTATACGAGTAGGTAATGGGGGAATGCGACCCCCGCCCGATCCCCGCATTTCTCCGATGGCACCCGTTTTGTACCGGCCGCTTCGCTATTTTCACAGTGATGTCACCGCGTTCAGGTCCCAACTTTTCGCGCACGGGTAGTACAGTTAACAAAAGAGAAGAATTATGTTTCCGAAAAAATAACATCGTTATGGGTAGTCAGAAAGTCTGACAACCAGTCTTACTTAGGGGTAGTGTGTTACCCACTGGGTTGTGGAGGTCAGATAAGCATTCGTTCTATGTAAAATACTGGTATTCAGCTGCATCCGGTAAGACTGGAATCCGACCTTAATATAATTGGGAAAAGGCTAGACAGTTTACCTAGTTATCAAGTAGTTATTGCAATTTAGTATGAACCATCAATTTTTTTATTAATTCATGAATAAATTTTGTCTCTGCCAAAAAACCGCGCGTTGATTTATTCCACAGTGTTTAACGAATAGAGTGATTGTGAGGTGTGTGGCACACTGGAGGATGTTACACTTTTATTGACGGAGTGTGTTAGATTTCAGTCTGCAAGAGAGGATCTACTAAGGGCGGGTTGTTTCAAACAGTTGGTTAACGTTACATACGGACGGTTAAAAAGTTACTATGACGTGAGATGTTTACGTACGATAAATGTAACGGGTTGTTTCATGACATAAAAATCCGTCAGTTAAAATTATTCAAAAAGAGATTTCATAATATTTTGATGTTTGAAGTAGCTGTTTGACAATACTATTACCATTACCATAACCGACCAGTAATCGTAATTTTGTGTTGTCAAACAGCTACTAAAGTCTTATATTAATGATATAAAGTCCCTGTTCCCTCACGATGCTTTCTTTCACCAATGTCAGTGTTATCGAAGATAAACTTATAAAGTACCTACATATTAATTGAAAAAGTCACATTGGTACAGACGCCAGCACATCAAGCCATACTAAACTGTCAAATTTTCCCAGTTGAATATGAACCTTATAGTTTTGCGATAAAGTTGAAAATCTATCAAAGAAATGACAATGCCAGATCCTGCCCCACCCATCTACAGAAAATGTAAATTAATAAAATAATTGTAATGATTATAGGACCTTATTTTAATGAATTGTTTTTCTTTAAAACTTGCTTGCGTTCTTGGCTTGTTTCCACGAGACAGGCTCGACCTAGTGTGGAGTTCATTAGAAAAATGCTTCCTTTGTGTCTAATATTTCCTTTTTTTTTGTGAACCTAATTGTTAGTGTAACGTTAACAATAAAGATAAGGAAATGTAAAGAACTTTTTTTGTTGGCAAATAAACAACATTATTATTAGTATGTACTTGCAGATAAAGGAATTCAAATACAGTTTTTTGATTTAAATTAAACAGAAACGGCAAGTTATGCAGTCATTAGAACTAATGTTTAGTTATCAGCAATAAATAAGCAGTAAGACGCTACATATTGGAAGCTTGTACATGACTTTTATTGAGTGGGGCAAAGTTATATAGAGTTTCTGGCATTGTCCTTTGACAGATTGTTGTAGCTTGATGTGCTGTCGTCTGTACTTTTGCAGTATCTACAAGAGAGTTTGCCTTAACCACTAGACCAAGATAATATATGATAAGAAAAGATAAAAATATAACAAGATGATACATAAAAAGTACATAGATAATGTAGCTGTCATTTCTTAACTTGTAATACTTTGTACATACTCAAATATTAGTGGTTTTTACGCAAGGTTCATCGTATTCTCGTTTAATTTATATAATTCCAGTATTTATACAAAATATCAAAATCCTAGCCTAGCCTTTTCCTAACTATGTTGGGTTCGGCTTCCAGTCTAACCGGATGCAGCTGAATACCAGTGTTTAACATGGAGCGACTGCCTATCTGATGTCCACAACCCAGTTACTGTGTAACACGATACTCTGGTAAGACTGGTTGTCTGACTTTCTGGCTTTTTCGGCACGGAGGGAACTCGGTATGAAAATAGATGGTCACCCATCCACAGACAGACTGCGGCATGCGTAGCTTAAGCTTTGACCAATCGATCTGTATGGCTTTTACTTAGCCACGAGCTCCTCATTAACATTTATTTAACAAGAGTAAGTATGGATTTTCTTTCCCGTTCTCCTCCATACGGAACTTTGTTTTGGAAGGGGCGACTAGATTCCCTTTTTGTTATAAATGAAGGTCCATTTAACGGCGCAAAACGTTTTTTCTTCAATTCCGTCCTGTCAATCGTCATGATATCACTGACTCCCTCTCTGATTATAAAACAAAAGGCAGATAGAACACTGCGAGTGAAGCCAAAAAAGCAAATACAAATTCAAAAATACCTACAACGCGCTTCGTACTGTACTGATACGAGTCAGTATAGTACGAAACCCCGCATCGTTAAAAAAAAAACAAATACAAATTCAAAAGCGAATACAATCACGAGATTCGTATTCGTTCTTTAATTTGTATTTGCTTTTTTGGCTTCACTCTCAGTGTTCCGCGCTGTCTATTTGCCTTTTGTTTCATAATCTGAGGACTCCCTTATCTTTCATATCATTCTCCATACAATTCATCTTTTCTTCGGCCTTCTCCTTCCTCCCAAACCATCTACATTTATACTCATAGGTATAATTGGGTAAATGATACCATTAAAATCATTCCAAGACAGAACTTCTTTTAAAAAAACCCACTTGATTTTAGCCTTGAAAACCTGATTATTTTCAATTTACTGTAAAACTTGATTTTTATTTTCCTTAAAATCAGTAAATAGTTTGTCAATTGAGTTGGCAAATGATTACCTACAAGTGACGTCATCAGTATAAATTGCCATACAAAAACCAATAGTTCGACTTTTAATTGTATTCAGTAACGTGACAGTTCAAATAATAATAATAATGTTACCATACTAAAACTAATAGTGTTGGGGTAGTGAACGATTTTGCGTAAAGAACGAATGGTAAAAATGGTTTAATTGAAATAAAACTTCAAATATTCGTATGTAAGCTGTGGAATATAAGAATAATTTGTAATTGTTGACAAAAGTAATTTCTTTTCTTTTTCTTCTAATAGAAACCAAATAAAAATCATGTTATTTTACTTTTGTCATTTTATTTTCGCTCGCAACCCTAGACGTAGACGTAATTTTTTATAGTGTATTTCAATTTTTTGAAACAAGTCATTAAATTTTAAGAGTTCAATCAATTTCGTTCATTCTTACACCACCAGACTATCTTTTATTTTTGTCAAAATCTGGTAACCCTTCAACTGTCAAGTTACTGAATACAATTAAAAGTCAAAGGGTACGGGGGAATCGAGTTTTGACAGCTCATTAAAAGTATGTCAATTGATTAGTTGTGTCATCTACCCACATTGAAATAAATCAATCAATAAATCTTTGAAGTAAATACTTACAACACATCCTCCGTAATGTATATGCGCCAACACGGTAAGCAGCGTGACTGCATAGAAGGCAGTCACCTCGTATTGGGGCAGTAGCAGCGAGACGGAAGCTGCGGCAGTCAACGGCCATAGCAACCAGTTCACAGCATCACAACGCTGGTTGCTCATTTGACTAACGATTAGACGGCACTGGAACAAAAGAAAACCTCAATTAGCGTGCGGTCTCTCTTTTAAAAGTACGCCAGCACATCAACCGATACCAAACTGTCAAATTTTCCCAATTGAATATGAACCTTATCATTTTGTAATAAAGTTGAAAATCTATCAAAGAAAGAATCATGGTGAGATCCATACATTCATTTTTCCCAATTGAATATGAACCTTAACATTTTGTAATAAAGTTGAAAATCTATTAAAGAAAGAATCATGGCGAGGTCCATACATTCATTTGTACGAACAAAAAGAATTTCATTTAGAGGGTTTAAAATATTTTCCAATGTGGAGAATACATTATCAGGAGTAGTTGATATACTTACCTTATTGGTAAACCCCCGCATAATTCAAATATTTTGAAATGAAAATAACAGTTTTTCGTTTCATCTCGTTGCCCATTTAGTGTTTATAAAAAGAATAAGTGACATTAACGGATCTATCAAATTGTCAGACAAGTGATATGAATCGTTGATTACAACGGCGGAGTTAAAAAAGTACATTGATTAATCATTATTTGTGAAAGTGTGACATTATTTCCCATAAAACGATGTAATTTCAGTGCGAAACGGCGGCTGTCAGTGTCAACTTCTCTAAACATCTTTCTTTTTTTGTAAAAATCCTGCCATGATCCTTTCCCAATTGAATATGAACCTTAATATTTTGTAATAAAGTTGATAATCTATCGAAGAAATTTGACAGATTGTTGTAGCTTGTTGTGCTGGCTTCTGTACATTTATAAACAAATTGCCTATACTCTGTTCACAATAAGATTAGACATAAACACAAACCTTTTTTACAGTCCCTTCAACCGATTTTGACTTCTATTCCGTAGGCTTAAGGATGACATTAGAGGCAAAAAAAGTTGTTACAATACAACTGTTTAGTGCAGTTGCCATTTGTCATGCTACCAACGCAATAGAAGTCAAAATCGGTTGAACGGATTGTAAAAAAGGTTTTAGTAAATGTCTAATCTTATTGTGAACAGGGTATAGACTTTTCGCAACTATGTTGTGGTCGGCTTCCAGTCTAACCGGGTGCAGCTGAATACCAGTGTTTAACATGGAGCTACTGCCAGTCTGATCTCCACAACCCAGTAACTGGGTAACACGATACCTGGTAAGACTGGTTGTTAGCCTTTCGGGCTAGTAATGACTACCAGTAACTACTGTCAAAGGTCTCCGAATGACAGCCGGGATCAACTAATCCATACTAATATTATAAATGCGAAAGTAACTCTGTCTCTTACGCTTTCACGATGAAACAGCTGGATCGATTTTGATGAAATTTGGTATGAAAATGGCTTGAACCCTGGGAAAGGACATAGGCTACTTTTTAATCAGCGACTTCGTTTGCATCCACTATAACCGACATTCATGCGGACGAAGTCGCGGGCAAAAGCTAGTAATAATAATAAATTATAGACGAAGTAAGAAGAATAAGAAAGAGGAGAAATAGTTCTAGTAAATAAATATGTACATATATATATTTGACTCTTTTTTTATACACTGCTCAGGCTCACATACTGATTCATTGTTTGTTAAAATATAAGGAGTGGTTGTCTACTCTTCAACATTTGTATTAATATGTGAACACTGTGTATCTATGTACATATAACTTAGTCTGTCATTCCTTAATCTGTGATACTTTGTACACACTTTCAAATACCTAGTGTTTTTATGCAAGGTACATCGTATTCACGTATAATTATATAATTACTGTAAATGCAAATATTGTTAACATCGTTTTTAAAAGAGTAAGTATGGAGTTTCTTGCCCATTCTTCTCCATACAAAACTACCTTTTGGAATGGGCACCTAGAATCAATTTTTTTTTTCTCATTTGACGTTCAAAAGTGCCTTATAATGGTCTAATTGAAATAAATGATTTGACTTTGAGTATTTACAGAAGAAGTAATACTCACAGCTACATTACTAAACAATGTCCCAATAAGCAGGAATATCACTCTAAGGTCGTAATCGGGAAGCAAGCTTGACTTGTGAACCCATACGGAACAGACTAGGAACACAGTTAGGAACGACCATAGAGGTCTTAACGCCTCTGTTGGAGAACGCATCTTGCCTGTGCGCAGTTTGTAGGATCTGAAAAAAAAGGAAAACATATTATAATAATAATACCGGCCTATTATTGTCCCAATTTAGGGCAAAGGCCTCTTCTCATAAAGGGAAGGTACGGGCATTATTGACCACACAAATTAATGACGATTATTTTTAAAGAAGAATAATCCAATAGAATCAGCATTGCCATACAACTTGGCAATGCTGCCAGCCTGTTGGGCACGTGTCCCGTTGACAGCGATGTGGACGAGTTTTTTGATGCCCTTTGAGCTCCCTGCCTTTTTCTTGGAATTGTACATAATATTTTTAAATTTTTAAGATTTGTATATAACTAAAATTGTAATTTAATGCTAAAAAGAGTTCCACAGTAAATACATAAATCATAGTAAGAACTGTGTATTGGCGCAGTGGCTGAGCGTTGGCTGGTTGCTGCGTTGCGTGTCGCAGCTTCGATTCCAGCACGGAACAAATACTTGCGGCCCACAGGTCCGGGTGTGGTACTTTGTGTATGTGAATTTATATGTTTGTAAACGCACCCACCACCCACGATACGGGACAAAGAACAATGGCAGCCACCCATACATTGTTTTAGTTGAGATTAAATTCCTACGTCTTTAAATGCAAAATATCTTATTAAATTCAGCATCACCTTCTGAATTAGTTTGTGCAAGATTTTTTGTTCAAGAAGGCCGAGAATAATAGATATTCAGTCATGAACTTTTGTAGGTTATGTCTATGGTAACTTTTATATTCCAAATTGAGGAAGTAAAAAGGCAATATCGCATTAGTATTTTCTTTACCTAGTTAATTCATAATGAAATGTCTTGTAAAAATATTGTTTAAGGTTGGTAATCCCAGTGGTTATAAATACTCTTTGGCCTTACCCTATGTATACAATAGGTATCTACTACATGTATACATCGATCATATCGTTATTACTCTGTGCACAGATCTGTCTATGACTCTGTGTCAATTACCAAGCAATTATTTTTAGATTTGGGCTACTAGTCTTTTTGCTAGTCATTAATCGAAACTAATTGATTTATTTTTATACCACAGTATTTTTACATACCTGCAAGAAACCTACACTTGGAAATAAACTGTATTCATTTACTTACTCCGTTTAATTGTAATAACAAACTAAAACTGATTACAATACTTTAAATGCTTTAAGTACTTATTACTGTCACTTGGCAGAATAAATGTAAAATGGCAACACTAAACGTTAATGAAAAGTCAAATAAGTTTTTATTTAACATAATTTTTTTATCCGGCCCTAACTGGTTAATGTGATACTTTGAAAAATCGTAGAAAAATAATGTAATTACTTTCGTATGTAAGTCACTTTTAGACGCTCAAATTTAAGTCAACTACGTTTTCGCCATTGTTCTTTCTAGTGTGGAAAAATAAGGCTTTAATTTCTTGATGATATAAACACATACTCACTGATAAATATTATACAACGCGACCGGAAGGTTGGTGACCACCCCCGTCGCATAGATCAGTACTTCGAACAAATTAGCTAAAGTGTACCCAGCGAATATGTACTTCTTGTAGAAACTTGTGCCCTTCACACCAGTCCATATGAAGAGACCTGTGGACGCCTGGAAGTCAAATGAAAATTAAAATACTCATCATGTCAACCTTTAGACGTCCACTGATGGGCATTGATCTCCCCCAAGAGGGGGGGGGGGGGGTCAGCCGTAACCGCCATGCTTGGCCGATGCATGTTGGCGATCCCAGTAGGTGTTATGGTACTCAGAAGGACGCTGCTGCCCATCCTCTGGTCAATATCCCTCTGTTAACTTCTACGACACCCACGGGTAGAAACAGGGCTATTCGCGGCTGGCACCAACGGCACTTTACAATAATATGACGTCGTATGCAGCTGAATACCGGTGTTCAACGTTGCTCTCCTACCTTGGTATATATCAAAACCTACAAGAATAAGCTGCACATCATCCAATCTACCACACACATTTGGGGAAATAATCTTTTTCATTCAAAATTATGTTTCAAAATTTTGCTCAGCAGGTGGGCTTGCGACTAAGGGTCAAGTCACACCGGAATGGCAGCGCAGCAGCCGGCAGTTTTGCTGCCAAACCATTTTCAACTTTAGCTCTAAACCTCAAAGCATAGTATCGCTTCGGCGGTACTATGCTTTGAGGTTTGAAAACTGCCGGCCGCTGCGCTGCCACTCCGGTGTGTCTTGATCCTAAGAATCCAACGAACAGTTACACAGTTCACACCCCGTTTCTCATCTGCCTAGTCTTTTCCCAACTATGTTGGGGTCGGCTTCCAGTCTAACCAAATGCAGCTGAATACCAGTGTTTTACATGGAGCGAATGTCTATCTGACCTTTACAACCCAGTTACTGAGTAACACTATACACCTTGGTAAGATTGGTCGTCAGACTTTCTGGCTTTTGACTACCCATAACGACTGACAAAGATCTACAAATGACAGCCGGGACCAACGGCTTTTCGCGGCACGGAGGGAACTCAGTAGGAAATGGATGGTCACCCATCTACGAATTGACCGCGGCAAGCGTAGTTTAACCATGAGCTCTTCCTTTAGTGCCGGGTGTGTGCTGTGTATAATTACATCACCTACATAATGCTTCAAACGGAACACAGCAATGCTGTATTGCGGCAGTGATAGGTATGGAAATTAATTTAACTATTAAGTATTTACTGTCACACTCAGAGACGTGACTTAACAATAATGAATCATTAACTTGAGTTGACCAACATAACTTGGAATGCTGTCAGTCAAAAATATTGTTGTTGACATGTGCCAAGTTATGTTGGTCAATTAAAGATAATGATTCATTATTATTAAGTGACGTCTGTGAGTGTGGCAGTTAGTATTAGATTATGGGTGGGCTCGTTTCGGCGTAACTCTAGACGTATGGAAATAATTGATTATCGACTTACCCACATACTGAAGTCATATCCCCATGGTAGAAATAAGACACCAGTGTTGTATTTCTCCCAATGACTTATGTAGAAATTGAGAAGGAGATTCCACATAACGTAATATATTCTGAAACAAATTGCACAATGTTTAACGCTACGCCCTTAAACGTAAGTCCATTTATTCCTATAAAGTCACTTTTAGTAAGTAATTTGCCAACTAAATTTACTGAATATTTATTGATTTCTAACCAACTAAAATGTAAATTTATAGTAAAATGAAAATAATCAGGTTTAGTGCTAAAATCAAGTGTTTTATTTGAGAACTGAAGGCTGAAATTCGCGTTTCATAGACATTCAACATTTTTTCATCGCTTTTTTTGCTTGGTAACGATTGGGAATACCTACTTTATGCCTTATAAAATGAACTTTTAGGTTTATAATCGGAAACAGCGCACTCAGAATTTTTTTCGAAAAAATTTGTATGGAGTCGGCATAATAAATAATGATATCTCCATTATCGCACAATTGCGCCTAATATCCTCTTAGGTTATTAATATATGAATTATTTTGGATTTTTTGACATACTCCATGCCAAGGTCAAACGTGCGCTTTTTTTAAAAAAAATCTTTAAAAAACAAACAATTTTTTTTTGTTTATTGTTTTGTTTTAACTAGTATCAAGGTTAACATGTATGTATATAGACTAGACATTTACGCAAATTAATTGTGTGCAATATTAGAAATTGAAATTTATTAAAAACCATAAAAAATTGGCTTAATACCTGTATCCTTTATTTGTTATCGGCAATCTGTATAATCCGGTATTCTATACAATACCTAGGCAATGTATAGAATACCTAAAACGTGTAGGTAATGTATGAAATATTATTTATTTTATACTATGCCTAGGTATTCTATACAATACCTTCTGATAATATTTATATCATAGAAACTTTTACAGCCCTATGCCCAGCAGTGGACGTCTAAAGGTTGGCATGGTGATGATGTCATGCTCACTCAAATATCTCGCTGATGGTGGCGCGTGTTGGATCATTCGGCGCCCTTCAAAATGGTTGAGCTGAATGGTGCTGATCCACGCGTCATATTTGTGAACGGACGCTGTCAGTAGAAATTGGTCAACTCTTAATTGCCATGGCTTTTATCTTGATTGCTATTTTATGTTTTGTATTGATCTATACCTGTATTGTTTTCACTTAAAGAAGTAACAAGGATAATGTAACGAGTATTTTGTAAAAAAATGATTTAAAACAGTGTCCATGGAGTTGGAGCATGCCCGTTCTTCTCCATAGAGACCTACCTAGGTTTTGGAACGAGGAACTAGCTTCAACTTTCTGACTAACTGACTGACTCCTTGACAATTCAAAAGTGGCTGTAAATGGTTTGATTGAAATAACAACTACCAATTGTGTAAATTCGGGATCTAGAAAATAAATACATTTTAAAGTTTTACCTTATAGGGGGTATTGAATAATCAAGCCGTCCAAATATAGAGTATAGGCAAGCAGGAATATAGAATACTGTGTATGAGTCCAGTCCATGGTCGAATAGTTCTCCTAATGGACCCGAAGTTTGAGTGCGCCGAGCCTGCTTACCATCGATGCCGTCTAAAAAGCAATATAATACATTAAATAAATATACAGCATACGATGGGTCCCGGAAAATGTTCAGCGACATCGTGGCAGTCCCAGGCGAAGATGGCAGGATGAGTTTGAGCTTACAGCAGAGATTGGTCAAGACTTGGAAAGGAGAAAGAGAGGCTTTTGACCTGCAGTGGGAGTTCTAATTTAATTTTTGATACCAGTTATCTTTAAGAAATGGCTTTGTATCTTTTGTCCCAGGTGCCATCCGACATTTTCTTTGTTTTTTCAAAATGGCGGCCACGCATAAAACCTTCATAAATCTATAGATCACATCCATACAAACATAAAGTGTAGATAGGCAAAATCTTATAAAGCGTCACCTTTATTTTTTTTTTCAAAATGGCGGCTATAAACTTTAATAAATCGATAGATCCCATCCATACCAACATGAAGTGTCGATAGGCAAAATCTCATAAAGCGTCACGTTTCTGATCTTTTTTCGACAGGACTTTTTTTTTTCGTTTTTAATTTTTTGAGTTTTGTAGATAAATAAAGGATACTTCCTCAATAACTTTAATTGAAACTAAGTTATTGCGCGCTTCTTCACCTAATGTTATTATGTGTTACGTATCTATAAACACAGGTAAAAATAAATAAATATATTTTTCCTGTCGGTTAAAATTAAAGCAAAATACTATAAGATAGTCCGTCAGCAGTGAGATACTTTAGAAAATCAGCATTGAGCAAGCGTGGTAAACAATACTTGTACCTTCTCTGCATGAGAAAAGATCTTTGTCCTGCAGTGAAACAATAAAGGTCGGTATTATTTATTTAATACTGTAGCCTGTATACTGTAGCTGTACCCATTGTTAAAGCGACTCGAATCGAATTATTTTTAGCGCACTCGTGTGTGGCCTACAACTGACGCTGTGTTGACGCCTTACCATTAGTTGGACCACCTTTTTTTTAACAAAGGAATTTATTCTGTATCGTGGGTGCATTTACAAACATTTATTTATTTATTTATATGATTTACACGGGTTAATAAACCAATTACATAAATCAAGGTATACAATAAGTACAAACATAAAATATGCACTAATAACAACAATTAAATATAATTATTCGCACAATAAATTGGCGAATTTATCATAGAATAGATCGTCGGGTTGGCTTCCATGATTTTATTTAGTGCGCTCAACACGCGCGGCACGGGCTGCAGTCCGCCACGAAAGCACGCCTAGCAGTTTAAGTTTTCTGCCACAAAGATAATTACTCGGTGTGTAGAGTCGAATCAGCTCACTACGGATGCCAGGAACGTCATACCTTTTTTACCATATTTGCCAGCAAATAAACTACTCTCACTACTCACATACACAAACTGTCAGACCCAGACGAGTAAACCGACCAGCGCAACAGCCGATCACTCAGCCATTGCGCTAACCGTGCCATCCATGGTTTGTTTCCCATCCAATAACATTTAAAAATTAAATATTTAAAAAATTCCTGACACATTCTCATTGTGTATAGTACTCTACTAATTAAGCCCTTTCATTTGATACCCATATTTAGGGGGGATTGTGAAAAAATTTATGTATTCTGCCATTTTGTGGCTGTGGCCATCTTGTACCGATTTTCATCAAACATAGCTAAAAACACTCCCGACTGATTTTCACTTTTCAAATTAAAAAAAACAATTCAAAATCGGTTCATCCGTTCGGGAGCTCGTTTTAACGTCGGGGCCCGGGGGTTAAAAAAAAACATAAGTCCTTACCTAAAGTATAAGCCAGGAACAGGAACACACCGATGAAGTACCATAAGGACTGCGGTATGACCTCCATATGACCATTCAAAGGGGACTCGCCGACGGTCTCATTGAACACCGGCGTACTGGCCGCGAAGTAATCGTAGTCGTAGTACGACAGTAGCAAGAAGTTCAATACGACGAGCAGAAAACCGCCAAAAGTCAAAACGTTGGGGGCCACCCATTTTGGTACAAACTGGAAATAGTTTTTAGGTATTAGCTGTCTGAATTAAGAACTTAGAAACTAATGCTTAGAAAGCAAGTATACAATAAAAACGATCAGTGAAATCGAAATGTTCGAAATATTTTGTTTTTTTTTCTTTCTTTCTTTTCAGTGAAAAAACCCAATTACAACATCTTTTTCACTATCTTTTTTCCTTTTTTTTTACTGTACATACTGATGTACATTCACCAAAAGAGATAAGTATCCATGTCGTCGAGAATATTTGAAGATTACTTGGAAACCAATGAAGTCTTTCGAATGAAATGAAATTAAATCATTGAACTGTTTACTCTCTATTAATTGTATTTTATTTTATTCATAAATAAACATCGGTTTCTAAAGTAATCTTCAACTATTCCCGACGACATGGATACTTAACTCTATTGGTGACTGTACCCTACTTACAAACAAACTTAATTTTGGTATTCAAGGACCAGGGGGGGGGGGGCTAAAGCTTCTTATTATCGAAATCATTTTTAGAATAAAACCAGTAGTTGTGGAGATAAGCAGGTTCAAACAAACAAACAAACTCGTCAGCTTTATTGTATTAATAGTATAGATTAGTGATATATTAAAAAGTGAAACATATTACCAATATAGGCTTTTGTCAATCTCCCTATCATCATTAATTTGCAGATATAATTCACAGGCTCATAATGTTATCACGATAATAATGCTATTTATTTAATCCAATCCATTTTTAATTGCCTTTCTCAAGGCCTAAGTCTGGCACATTTTAATTACACTTTTTAGGAGTCCAAAGGGTAAAAACGGGACCCTATTACTAAGAGTCCACTGTCCGTCTGTCTGTCTGGCTGTCTGTCACCAGGCTGTATCTCATGAACCGTGATAGCTAGACAGTTGAAATTTTCAGATGATGTATTTCTGTTGCGGCTATAACATAAAAAATTGAATAATATAAATATTTAAGGGAACCCCCCATACAACAAACGTGATTTTTTGCAGTTTTTTTGCTCGATGTCTATTGTTGTATAGATTATGATACGAAACCCTTCGTGCGCGAGTCCGACTCGGACTTGGCCAGTTTTTTATCCTGTGTTATCCCACTGCTAAGTAAAGGACCCACAATCTCTCCCTCTCTGGCCAATCTATACAAATAAATAAAATTGAAATGTCTGTTTGTAATGTCAAAATAAGAACTTTTTACTAAATACATATGAATGTATATACTTAGGGTAATATTATTTAATATGACAAAAAACAAAAATTTGTCTGTCTGTCTCTCTGTTTGTTCCGGCTTATCTCTGAAACGGCTGGACCGATTTTGATTGAACTTTCACTGACTATAGTATTAAATTCTTTATTATAAAAATAATTTTGTGGCTTTATAAAAGTACTTCTAAATACGTTTTGAACAAAGCAGCAACAACATCTTTTTTATATAAATATTCTAGTAATAATAATAATAATTTATTTCAAGTAACAAGACACATAGTGTTAATAACAATATACTTAGAAACTACGTTAGTAACACTTAAACAAACCCACCCTGGATTTAAATTGTAAGGATTAAATTGACCATATTAAATTCCAGCTAAGTGAGATTTAAAGGCATATCCATATTATGATAACGTCACGACATCCCACAAAAATTGCACTACCTATTCCGATTACTAATATCCACATTTTAGAGTGTATTGTGGTATGGTACGACCAATTTATTTGATAGATTTTCAACTTTAATGCAAAAGCATAAGGTTCATATTCAATTGGGAAAATTTGACAGTCTAGTATGGCTTGAACACATTACTCACGAATCAATAATTTGAAATAATCGATTATAAATTTTATTTAAATTAATCATAACAACAATGACCCACACGATAAAATAAACAATACGTTTTGATAACAATATTCAGAATAATTTACAAAATAAACAATTTTGTACCTTAATCCTACTGAACACGGTTGGAATTAAGTAAACAGTGACAGCTTAATGATAACCTTAGATGTTGATAAGAAATCGTACGACATTCGTCACTGTTCAGTGTTAGCAAATATGGTATTTGATAACAAGTATTTCCTTGTTTTATGACTGGAAAGTAATTTTATTGCCTTGTAAATGGTTTCAATGATATTGCTTGTCACCGTAGCACTTTATATCTGACTAGCATGGACTAGAAAAAAAAAGGACTCCGCGTGAAGCACCTTAAGTACGCCGGACCGACACACACATAGATAGGTACGGTTAGTACTTTCGATATGCGTGGCGTGGAGTCCTCTTTTTTTTAGTCCGTGACTTTGGTGTAAATGTGTGCGTGCGGCATGTTTGTACAAACGGTTTGGCTTACTTCACTTTCGATATGCGTGGTGCGGAGTCCTTTTGACTTGTCCGTGCTGACTAGCTTCTTTCCGCGTCTTTCGTATGGAAGTCAAATCTTAATATACAGGGTGTGTCGTAAATAGTGGTCCAGAGTAAAGGGGTCGATACACTATATTCTTATGTATCCACATATCGAAATTTTAACCATTTCCAGTTAAGGGTCTCCGAAAAAAAAAGTAAATTCGTGAAGCAAGGTACAGAAATTTTAAAATAAATCTTTTTTTTTTTCGCAAACCCTTAACTGGAAATGGTTAAAATTTCGATATATGATACATAAGAATACAGTGTATCGACCCCTTTACTCTGGACCACTATTTACGACACACCCTGTATACATATAAATCTCTTGTCACGATGTTTGTCCGCGATGGACTCCTAAACTACTGAAGCGATTTTAATGAAATTTGTACACCGTGTGCAGTTTGATCCAACTTGAACGATAGGGTAGGTGTAGGTAAATAGGCAGGTAAGTAGGTAGATAAGGACAGGACAACGTCTGTCGGGCCAGCTAGTATACTATAAAACATTTTCAATACTAGCTGATACCCGCGGCTTCCTCCGCGTGATAGTCGGTTATTTATTTTGCGGAATCTTAAGTTAGTAGTAGTAGCCTAAGTTACTCTTTATAACTTCAGCTATCTGCCAGTGAAAGTCCTGTCAAAATCGGTCCAACCGTTTCAGGCAGACAGAAAGACAAAATATATTATTTAAAAATTGATATTGGGCAAATCCAGAATCTACTTTATGGATTTTCATATGGATTTCACCAATAGAATGAGAAACTATTTAGGAAGGTTATCTATATATCTAATCTAATACAATACGGTCGACGTATCTTGGCCAGTCTGAAATTAGCCGATTAGCTATAGACAATTTTTAACTGACTTAAAAAAAAGGAGGTTATCGGTTCGACCCGTATGTTTCTATGTATGTTTGTCCGCGATTAACTAACCGATTTTAATGCGGTTTTCAGAAAAGTGTTTGTTACATTCTGGAGAAGGTTTTAGTATATAACAAACAAAATTTATTCAGCGCTTTCTGAAAAAAAAAACAACAAAAACCAAGAAGACGTTTTCGTTTTTTTCTTTGGAGGACTTTCAATTTCTGTTTTAACTGTGCTGCCGTTCTTTAATGGATTTAGGTGATAAGGAGGCACTAAAAAGTGGAAAGTAAAAACTTTTTTGAAAAAAGAGAACCGCCTTAAAAAAAAAACTAAAAAGTGAAAATAACTAAGTTTTAGGAACAAAAAGTTTTTGTTCCTAAAAGTTCCATTGTGCAGCCAAACAGCTAACTTTAGACTCGCCAAGATACATTGACCGTTCTACCTTTAAACAAGCAATTCTTGTATATATATGTAATCTGAATCTCAGAAACAATAAATCGATCTAGCTAGGTCTCATTTAAAAAAATCACAAAAAAAAGAACCTAGTTAAGTTCGGTCGCCCAGGTATTAGGCTATAATTTATAAACACATTCATGCGGATGAGCAAGCAAAAGTTTGTAATATTATAATGATAGGTGGATGTATGTTTGAATGCGCTAATTTCAGGAACTACTGCTTCGATTCTAAAAAGTCTTTTCGCATCACATAGCCCGTTTATCAAGGAACCTTATCTTATATATAAAAATCTTCTGTGCGTGTGTATGAAAGTGAACTCCTCCTAAACGGCTGGATCGATTTTGATAAATTTGTTAGTGTGTGTTCCAGTGGATTCGAGAATGGTTTACATTCACAATTGGACCCGGCAGGTGGCGCTATAGTCGGGTTGCAGGACAACGTCTGCCAGGCCCGCTAGTAAGCTATAATAACATCACGCTACAAGCTTTGGGAGCTCAGCAGTAATCAAAGAAAGTGTGTTATAGCAAGTTATATGGATAAAAAGAGTCATCTAGTGTACTCACCTCTACAACTTTGTTCCAAAAAGGATGCATAACATATACACTTAGCGGACTGGTGTCTATGGCCATATACTGAAAAAGAAATAAACTTATTAGTAGTAACTCCACGAAGAACTACTTTTTAGGCAAAAATTATGGCAAAAAACGGAACCCTTACCGCTTATCGCAATTTACCTTACTTGCTGCTACAGAACCCTTCATGGGCGAGTTCGACTCGCACTTGGTCGCTTTTTTTTTCATTACATTTTCCTAAATGATTGGTATGTTTTTGTCTGTACTCATAGTTTATGCTGTGTTTATTTATAATAGGCATGAATAAAATGTGCTAGACTTGGGTGATTGGTAAGCCTGTCTTTGCACCTTAGTGTAAAAAAATAAATAGACTTAGGTACATAATAAATAAACAGATATTACATAACTGTTTTTTATTTCTTATAAATATGTATTACTTACTATTTATTTATTTATTTTATTTGGCTCTTTAACAATGAGTACACTTCTTCTTCTTCTTCTTCTTTTTCCTGCCCTTATCCCATGTTACTTGGGGTCGGCGCAACATGTTTTCTTCTTCCATTCCGTCCTGTCCAACGTCATGCTTTCATTGACTCCCTTTTCATTCATATCATTCTTCACACAATCCATCCATCTTTTCTTTGGCCTTCCTCTCCCTCTCCATCCATCCAAACTAATATTCATAGCTCTTTTGGTCACATGAGTTTCGTCTCTTCTCTTCACATGCCCATACCAAGACAAACGATTCCCTTTCAACTTTTCTGTCACTGGCGCCACTTTCAAACTTCCTCTAATGTATTCATTTCTCACCTTATCCATTCTGGTAACTCCACACATCCATCTCAGCATTCTCATCTCCGCTACGTGCAATCTTTTTTCATCCATCTTCTTCACGGCCCAACATTCCGATCCATACAGTACGACAGGTCTTATCACGGACTTGTAGATTTTCCCCTTTAACTTGAGGGGCATCCGTGGGTCACAAGTTGTTCCAGTGACCTGTCGCCATTTCATCCATCCTGCGTTGATCCGGTGCGTTACGTCTCGGTCTACGTCGCCATCCCCTTGGACCAGCGACCCGAGGTACCGAAAGTCGGAGCAGGTCGGTATGGGCGTTCCGTCTAGAGACATGGGCACAGGACCAGAGAGACCGCCGAAATTGCAAAACAAGTACTCCGTTTTGGTTCTGCTCAATTTCAGGCCAACACTCTCTAGTCTTTGCCACCACACCTCCAATCTGTTCTGGACCTCTAGGCCACTTTCGGCTACCAGCACAATGTCATCGGCGAACAGCATACACCAGGGTGCCTCTTCCTGGATGTCCGACGTCAAAGCGTCCATTATAACCAGAAAGAGGTAAGGGCTGAGAGCAGACCCTTGGTGCAAGCCGACGGCCACATTGAAGCTGCCAGTAGTGCCCACAGTAGACCGGACTTGGGTACTGCATCGACTGTACATTGCTCGAATCAACCGCACATACTTCCCAGGCACACTTTTCTCCTGCAAGGCCCACCACAACACTTCCCGAGGCACCCGGTCGTATGCCTTTTCGAGGTCAACGAACACCATGTGCAAGTTCTTATGCACACTTCTGTATTTTTCACACAACTGGCGGATAGCAAAAATGGCGTCCGCTGTGCCTCGACCAGGCATAAAACCGAATTGGTTTTGTGAAATTTCACTCTCTTCTCTCAACCGCCTTTCAATAACTTTCTCCCAAACTTTCATACTATGTGACATTAGCTTTATCCCTCTATAGTTGTTGCACTCCAGCACATCACCTTTGTTTTTAAAGATGGGCACCAGTGAACTGTTGCACCATTCATCAGGTATGGCTTCTTCCATCAACAACTTATTGAAGAATAAAGCTAACCACATCCATCCATCAACCCTCAATAACTTCCACACTTCCACTGGGATTCCATCTGGACCTAAAGCCTTGCCATTCTTCATTCCACTTACTGCTATTCTCACTTCATCCATACTCACCAGTCTCACTAACCCCTCATTTGCTGGTTTATTTTGAAGCACACCACTCCAGTTATTCTCCTCATTCATCAGTCTTTCAAAATAGCCCTTCCACCTATCCTTAATTTCCTCATCATTCGAAATAACCATTCCAGCTTCATTTCTTATACATCGTATCTGACTTACATCCCTCGCTTTTTTCTCTCTAGCTCTAGCCAGCCGGTACAGGTCTTTTTGGCCTGCTGGACTATCCAGTGCCTCATATAATTTTTCATGGGCTTTTGCTCTCGCTATGGCCACAGCTTTCTTGGCTTTTTTCTTTAATACATCATACTCTTTCTTCTTTTCAGCTTTCAAACTAACATTCTCCTCTTCAACCCTCTGCCATTCCTTGAAACTCCCCTTTTTTTCCTTCAATACATCTTGAATTTCATTCGACCACCACCACGTATCCCTATCTTGTAACGAGTAATTTTTACTCGCTACATAGTGTCGACCTCTCTCGTCACTTTTTCGAAGTTTTCGGTAATGCCGACGACACACTTTAGATATTTGATAGATTGGCTAGGATTTAGTAGAGTAATCGATAAAACCATAGACCATCAGTTTGACAGTTGGATTTTATTTCCCCGGCTGTCAGATTATTTTGACGTTTCCGGTTTGGGATAAGTAGCCTTCACTTTCTGATCCGTCTTTGCTAAGAGCAATGCTAAATTAATTTCTTCCATCTCAATCACGAGATTGAAATGATTTAAGGTTCCACCCCTGGTTGGAACCATCTTGTAACAATGTTTGCAGCAGTGATCCCCTAGTATTTTGGAAACTCACCTATATCGCCATCGCGTTTTGGTTGTGCTCATAGCACGAGCGATTGGCGTGCTTTGTTTTCGTTAAAGAACGGTAAGTGTTTGGAATTCCCGATTTACTGCCTCGTCGCCATTTTGCTCGACGTGTGAATCCAACTAACAAAGGAAATCGTTTTCGTTTTCAGCCCCAAAGGCGTTCTTATTTAAACTTGGATTTTCATCCATAACATTTAAATTCATCATGGAGATGAGCTGATGCGTTTCACCACGAGTCTCCAATCCACATCAAAGGTTTTATTTAAATAAATTTATCAAAGCCTGTGGTATGTTTCTTTAGCTTTCTTTTCGTAGCTTCAACTTAAAATCGTGCAATACTGACCACTTTAGCATAAACTTTAGATTTAAAATTTAATAGTTATAAAACAACTTGCCCTTCAAAAGAAAGGGGCTTTCTTGTGTTGTGCTTACCAGGCCTGCGGTGTTAGAAATAAATGAGCTATTGTTAAAGATATTGCAGCTTAATTTCAGACCCCCCGACCTCAGATCAAAAGTTCAAACTTTACCTGCTCCGCTTACCGGATCTTTGTTGTTTTTTTTAATTAGTGAGCTCTGGCGCCCGAACCTTATTCCTTTTAGTTATTTTTGTTTAATTTCGAGCTCCCTAACTTCTCAACTTTAGAATCACACACATAGTTTGTTAGTTAGATAAATAAATATAGATCCTTTAATTTTTTTTATTACAATTGTCGCACTAGAACAGGGACTGAAGCATGGTTTGTACGGTGAGTACAGTCAGTATTGCACACTAAATTCATTTATATTTTAACTAATGAGTCTATTGTTTACAATATTTAGTATTCATATTGTTTTTACATTGTAATTGATCTAGTTTATAAACTTTGAATAATTAGACTCATAAGTTGTAACTTAGTTTGATATTGTATTTTGCAAATAATGTTTTAGTTTTACATTGGATAATTTGTTTATTTTCTTGTGTTTTTAACATGTTTTTTCCTTAGCAAAACCAACAATTGTTAAGTGTAGACCGTGTTATTGTTAAATCTCATACAGTGATATAATTCATATCTAAGTTAACTTTTTATGTTAATAATTAAATTTAAACATTAAGTACATTATTGTGCACCTAGTTTATTTAATTTTAAGCCGTTTTGTGAGTTATTATTGCACTTTTTAACGTTAAATAACTTAGCAATTTTTCATGGAAATACCACATTGATTTTGATACTTAACCTCAAACTTTAATTTTATTTTTCAAACTTTGATTTATTTTGAAATTCTTTGAAGTTTAGTCCTTGCTTTTCATTGCTATTTGCCTTGTTACTCGTTAGTCATGGAGGACAAGGGAGTTCAGTTTCCACCGCCTCAGGATTCGGTTGAGGTCGAAGCTTCTACTGCTGCTGATGCTAATGTTGTTGAGAAAGGTCACGAGATGGCTAATGCCACCGATGTTGGCAATCCTTTTGAATCTGGAATCGCACATTCGTCTTCGGATTTTACAGCTCGAGCTTTGCCTTCGTTCAATTCCTTGAATGCGCTTGTTAACGAAAACATTCGAAAAAACTTTCCTCCTCTTACTAAACTGCCTGATTTGAAAAAGAGCAAAATAATTTATGATGGTAGAACGAACACAAGTTCGTGATTTTATTACACAAGTTGAAGAATATTTTCTTTTTAGAAATTACAACGAAAATTTGCTGGTTGGTTCTTTTACACTTTTGCTTGATGGTATTGCACTCAAATGGTTTAGATCTATACGAATTCATATTCCTTCTTGGCATGAACTTAAGCTTGCACTTTTAAAGCGCTTTGATAAACCTAATTTTGATCACTTTTTAGAAAATGAGCTCCGCACCAGGAAACAGAAACAGTCTGAGTCGCTTCCTGATTTCATTACGGAAATTTATGATATGGCTAGTCGTACTTCAGTACCTTTATTTGACTACACTGTAATTAACGTGATACAACAAAATATGTTACCAATTTACACACCCTTTTTGTTTCGAAGACAAATAGATTCAATCGAACAATTTCTAGAACTTGCAAAAGATTTAGAAGTTGTTGTCAACAGAAAACCTTTTAAAGAATCCCTTAAACCTTCTGTTAAATCTAACGCCGTTTCTAATGATTTAGTTTGTTTAAAATGCAAAAAACCTGGACATTTATATAAAAATTGCAAGTCTATTCCAGGTGTTGTTTGTTTTAAGTGTCATAAAGCTGGGGTCACTTCTAAGACTTGTGACGTTTGTAATTTGGATACTAAAAACTCGCAAGAGTCAAAAAACTGATTAGGCAGCATCGAGCCCACGTTTTTGATAAAACTTCGAGCGTCTCGATGGGTGAAAAAATTGTTAGAAGTCACAAGCCTGATGATGTTGCCCGTGACAAAGAATTTTCCAACTGGTTAGATTATTTAAAAACCTTTTTTAATATTTATCGTTCGGCTCCTATTCTATTTACAAAACAGAATGATGCTAGACCATTTTTAACTTTTTTTGTTGGTAATCAAATTTTTTCAGGTTTGTTGGACAGTGGTTCCGATAAATGCATTTTAGGCTCAAATACACATGAACGATTTTTACAGTTGGGTTATAAAATTAGACCTATTAGTGGCGCTGCTTGCACTGCGGATGGCTCCGCCCGGAGAATTATTGGTGCCATGGATTTGCCAGTAACTTGTGATAATATAACTAAATCCGTAGAGTTTTTAATTATTCCTTCTTTTGATCCATTAATTATTTTAGGTTTTGACTTTTGAATTAAATTTCATTTAGCTGAAGAATTGTGGAAGAACATTATACTTGTTCCAGAAAATAATAAACAAGTTTGTTCAATTACCTCTATTTCTGAACTTTCTCCTTCTGAGAAACAAAAATTAGATAATATTATTGCTTTGTTTGAAGATATTTCTTATGAGAAAAGAGGTTTAGGTCTTACTCATTTAGTTGAACATAAAATTAACGTTACTAGTGAACCTTTTAAACAGAGATATTGGCCTCTGAGTCCTGCTAAACAAAAGGAACTTTTTGATGAAGTAGAAGTTTTATTAGGAGAAGGTATTATTCAACCCTCTAAGTCTCCTTGGTGTTCACCCGTATTGGCGGTAGAAAAGAAAGATGGAGGTACTAGATTGTGTTTAGATTCAAGACGTTTAAATTCTGTTACTATTAAAGATTCTTATCCCCTTCCTTATACTTCTAGAATATTAGATAACCTTAGAGGTGCTAGATATATTAGTACTATGGATCTTTCTAAAGTATTTTTGCAAATTGCACTTGAAAAATCCTCCCGCGAAAAAACTGCTTTTGTAGTACCTGGAAAAGGTCTGTACGAATTTGTTCGCATGCCATTTGGTCTCACAAATGCACCAGCTGAGTTGCAGAGACTAGTAGATAAACTTTTTGGTCCAGAGTATGATAATTCTGTATTCTGTTATTTAGATGACTTAATCTGTATTAATTCTGATTTTAATAGCCATATAGCACAGTTGCATAAAATTCATAGTATATTGAAAGAGGCAGGTTTAACTGTAAATTTAAAAAAGTGTAATTTTTGCAAGGACAGACTTCGCTATCTTGGTTTCATTGTTGACAGTAATGGTTTACATACTGATCCTTCTAAATTAAGAGACAATAGAAAATTTCCCACGCCCAGAAACGGTAAAACAACTTCGCAGTTTCCTTGGTTTATGTTCTTATTATCGTAGATTCATTTGTAAATTTGCTGATATTGCTTCTCCTTTAACTAAATTGACAGCAGGTAGTAAAAATTCTAAAAAGTCACTTACTTGGAATGACGAAGCTGAAAATGCATTTCAAGAATTAAAACATTCTTTAATAACTTCTCCTGTTTTGCAATGTCCTAATTTTGAAAAACCTTTCTTTTTGCATTGTGATGCCAGCTCTGTGGGCATAGGTAGTGTTTTGAGTCAAGAAGATGATAATGGTGATCAACATCCCATTGCTTTTTATTCTAGATCACTTAATAAATGTGAAAGAAATTATAGTACCACAGAACGTGAATTATTAGCTATTTTAGATTCCATAGAACATTTTAGACCTTATATTGAGGGAATGAAGTTTACTGTTATCACTGACCACGCTTGTTTGAAATGGCTCCTAGGTCTCAATAATCCTAGTGGACGCTTAGCTCGTTGGGCTGCTAGAATTTCTCAATTTACTTTTGATATTATTCATAAAAAAGGTTCATTACATTTAGTTCCAGATGCTTTATCTCGTATAGAAGTCACTGCTATAACCACTCAGGATAATTTAGTCTCCCCTGATGAGGAAATTATTGATCCTTGGTATAGAAAAATATTTATTCAATGTCAGAAATCTCCTAGAAAGTATAAGAATTTTAGAGTCGAAAATAACACTTTGTATAAATATTGTAAAAATAAATTTAACCCTCACAGTCTTTTGGACTGGAAGATAGTTATTCCTAAAGAGAATATCTTAGATACTATTAGGTCAAATCATGATGATGTAAATTCAGGTCATTTAGGTATTCATAAAACTTTAAAGAAATTAAAACAACATTCTTTTTGGAAAGGTATGTTTAATGATGTTCACCAATACATTTTGTCTTGTGATACTTGTAAAGCTTACAAACATACTACTTCTCCTCCTTTTGGTACGATGATTAATCCTAAAAAGGTTGATCGCCCCATGCTTATGCTTTCAGTAGATATAATAGGTATTTTACCTAAAACTTATTCTGGTCATAAATACATACTTTCAGTTGTAGATGTTTTTACTAAATATTGCTGGTTCTTTCCAATGATTAATGCAACTACTAGAGTAATTTGTAAACATTTTGAAAAAGAAATATTTCTTAAATTTGGTTGTCCAAAAATAGTAGTTTGTGACAATGGAACTCAATTTACTTCAAAACATTTTGTAGAATTCTTGAAAGGTTTTAATATCAGTTTGACAGTTGGATTTTATTTCCCCGGCTGTCAGATTATTTTGACGTTTCCGGTTTGGGATAAGTAGCCTTCACTTTCTGATCCGTCTTTGCTAAGAGCAATGCTAAATTAATTTCTTCCATCTCAATCACGAGATTGAAATGATTTAAGGTTCCACCCCTGGTTGGAACCATCTTGTAACAATGTTTGCAGCAGTGATCCCCTAGTATTTTGGAAACTCACCTATATCGCCATCGCGTTTTGGTTGTGCTCATAGCACGAGCGATTGGCGTGCTTTGTTTTCGTTAAAGAACGGTAAGTGTTTGGAATTCCCGATTTACTGCCTCGTCGCCATTTTGCTCGACGTGTGAATCCAACTAACAAAGGAAATCGTTTTCGTTTTCAGCCCCAAAGGCGTTCTTATTTAAACTTGGATTTTCATCCATAACATTTAAATTCATCATGGAGATGAGCTGATGCGTTTCACCACGAGTCTCCAATCCACATCAAAGGTTTTATTTAAATAGATTTATCAAAGCCTGTGGTATGTTTCTTTAGCTTTCTTTTCGTAGCTTCAACTTAAAATCGTGCAATACTGACAACTTTAGCATAAACTTTAGATTTAAAATTTAATAGTTATAAAACAACTTGCCCTTCAAAAGAAAGGGGCTTTCTTGTGTTGTGCTCACCAGGCCTGCGGTGTTAGAAATAAATGAGCTATTGTTAAAGATATTGCAGCTTAATTTCAGACCCCCCCACCTCAGATCAAAAGTTCAAACTTTACCTGCTCCGCTTACCGGATCTTTGTTGTTTTTTTTAATTAGTGAGCTTTGGCGCCCGAACCTTATTCCTTTTAGTTATTTTTGTTTAATTTCGAGCTCCCTAACTTCTCAACTTTAGAATCACACACATAGTTTGTTAGTTAGATAAATAAATATAGATCCTTTAATTTTTTTTATTACAATCTATAGTGCCCCTTCCCTTCGTCTCTCCCAAAATATCTTTCGCTGCACACCAAATACACTCAGCTATTTCATTCCAGCTTTCATTCACACTCCGATCATTCATGTCTCCCATCTCTATCATTTTATCTGCCACTCGCTCTCTAAACTTCTTCGCACAATCCATCTTCTCTAACATATGCCATCTAATTTTTGGGGGGGGACGCTCGACTATAACATGTAAAATGGTAAATTCAAACTTAAGTCTAAGTACCCCATCACTTATAGAAGAGCACTGCATGCACTATAAGTGTAATAGTTAAATAAATAAATTAGAACTCTATTGTTGATTATTTTTATCGACCTTCAGCCTCCAGCCTCCAAAACTTGTTACATTTAAAGCAAAAATGGTGTTGGGTGAAGCAGGCAGAATTGCCTCAATGAAGGCCATGTGAAGTTAGTGGGAATGAAAACCTGTTAATCTAAATAGATAACCAGGTTGGATTACCTGCCAAAAAAGTTTTTATGAAAATACTGGTTTGAGTAAGTACTCAAACCAGTATTTTCATACTTTTACTATCGCATTACGCAGTACTGCCAGTGGACTTGCTAAATCAGACTCTATGAAAACAATTGCGGTATGCAGCTGCACATATAGGTACAGTAAGAATTATGTCAACAATTTCGCAAGCTGTAATATTAATCTTAGAAAAACTAGATACTGTTTAGAATGTTTTTGTTTTCTTTATTATGCCACCAATGAGGAGCGCTATTCAATGATTTAAAATTACTCCTTTAACTGAATTGGAGGCAGTTTTGGTCTAAATTTAGTTTTCCTAAAGGAAAATTAAATGAATTATTACATTTTTTGTTTTATCAATTTATTTATGTAATTAAAACTAAACATAGAGTTGACAAATCATTGTTCATGATCCAATTTTGCTGTACTAAAAAATAAAACAAAAGGTTAAGGTCTAAACTCGCATCTTTTTTATGCAAAATTGGACTATCAAAACCCAAACTGTACAAAAACCAGCAGCAATTTTATTCAATAATCTGGTTTATTTTTAATTAAATAAAATTGCAATATAGTAGAGTAATAATTACACTGTAATGTAGTTTTATGTGCCGCATCTAAATAACTCTTATTGCATAGTACTGATAAGACCTGTTTTTTTTTTATATCATAATTTTTTTCATTGAGCTGGTTTTTTCCATTTCCATTACAAATATTCACAAAACTAGAACGAGTTTCGTTCCATTTTTTTTTTTCAACTGGCGTCTCGCTTGAATAATATTTATAGTTTCGTATATACATAGCATACTAATGAGTCATACGAAACGAGTAAATTAATGCTACAAAAATAAAACTACGACTTATGTTAAACGTATCATCATAATGCGGCAATTATATCGACTACTTCCTGGTAAACCAATGCGTAACAAATCGATATCTTTTAAGGTTATATCACGATGATACTGGACTAAAAACGTAAACTAAGCCTTGTACTACAAGTCTGAAACATACATGACTACTTGAAGTGGCGGAAAACACTAATTTAATAAACAGAAGAACCCATACCTTATAATTATCGAACCCTTCAAGGTGTTCGCGGGAGAGATATTTGTAACTGAACATTTTCACTGTTTACACTTACTCTACACTAATGAAATATTAAGTAAACACAAACTAATTATAACACATCAAATATTTGCACTTCATGTAATACATTTTCGGTCTATTTATAATTAAAATCTAAAAAAATAAACGCGTCTCACAACACCCACGACACTGTCGCGGTGTAGTTGACGTTTGAATTTTGACAGTAACAGACTGACTGACAGCCACAGGCATGAAGATATAGGTATAAATGGAGCCAACACTTAGAACAAAAACTGAGACACAAAGACAAAGACACCTGACACCTGTCAACTGACATGGATGAAAATTTTATTGAATTTTAATATAAATTAAATTAAATGCGAGTCTGCCGCAGACATAAGGAGTGAAACCAATAGAAACAATAATAATAATAATCAAATTGCAATATTAAATGCACATAAAAATATTCACAATTAAATACTGACTCTGAAAAACAATGACGTATCTATTTATTGGCCTATAAAACCGAGGTTCAAAAACGAAAGTGTTTTTCGTAAATTCTGTTACCGTTTATATAATTATTAGTTATCTAATCATTATTGAAAGAGCCCAGCGTTGAAACTATCTAGTATCATCATATTTTAAAGATGTGAATGAACACATCCGGTGCAGTGAACTGAGCTGGCGCAATTGTGTAGTGCAGATCACGTCACTGAGTCAATAAGATTTATAATACCATCCATGATCGCACCAAGACGACGGCCTGTCATTTGGGCACGGTTGCTGGGGCTGCGCCAAAATGTCATCTACAGCGGCGCTGCGTCCTAGGCAGCCAGCGCGTCTGCGCTGCACGTCATATACTATAGAAGTGTTGTGTCACCAAAAAACTGTCGTTTATTTTTATAACATTTATTTTTAAGTTTATTTTATTTGTTATTTAAGTGTAAATTTAAATGATAAGTGGTAGCAGCGATGGTGTTACAAGTGCATGTCAACCTTCTGCATCACTAAGTACCCTGGAGAGATGCCCCCTATGCACCCAGGTTCGGTATTTTAAAGGTAAGCGGGGTCTGAATGTGCACATTGGGAAGGTCCACAAACTCCCAAGTGCAACCCCTTCAGACACTATTTTAACTTCTGCTACCTCTACACCATCCGTATCTTCCTCTTTTGACCCATTTTGGAAAACACTTTCAAAATTCAAAAACAATATTCCTGTTTTGAAGCGAGTTCCCCGTGGAGCTAGGCCACTAGTGGCACAGAATTTAGCGAGTTGCATTCGCCTTGCCGCTCGGGAGAACTCGCAACGTGCCTGGGAGCAGCTACTCACCTTTCCTTACAGAATTCTCCATGTGCAAAAGAATTTGGCAACTAAAAAGACATTAACTGCTCAAATTAAAGAAAATTGTAATGTTTCGGCTCAACTTTTGAATCCAAATTTTTCGTCCCAGGGATATTTCTCTTCCAGGGGTATATCACACTTGGTAGAAACTAAATTAGGGGAAGGTGACATTAGTGGCGCGGCTAGGATTCTTTTTAGTAGCGATGTGGTGGCACCGTGTTCTCCTGAAACACTCTCAGCACTGGAGAGTAAACACCCTGCCCCAGCAGATGGCATTTCTTTTCCCGATCCTCCAGATTCGGATATTCACTCCCTCACCGTCACAGGTCGAGAGTTGGTCGCTGCCGTTTGCTCCTTTCGGAGCGGCTCCGCCGGCGGCCTCGACGGGTTGACTCCTCAACATCTAAAGGACCTCATTTGTTCAGGCGCCGGGGTAGCTGGTGAGTTGCTCTTGAAGGAACTTACGGCTCTGATCAACCTTATGCTCTCCGGCAAGGTGAACGAGGCCGTCATCGGCGTTTTGTACGGGGCCAACTTATGTGCCCTGCGCAAGAGGGATGGCGGCATTCGTCCCATTGCCGTGGGTACTACATACCGTCGTATGGCAGCCAAGATTTGTTGTAAATTCTATGGTGAGGTTGTCTCGGGAAAATTTCAGCCCCTTCAGCTAGGTTACGGCTCTAAAGGGGGCTGTGAGGCTGCCGTACACGCTTTGTCGACCTACTTAAATTCTGGCAAAGGACAGGTCATCTTGAAGGTTGACATAAAGAATGCCTTTAACTCAGTTAATAGGGACACCTTGCTGGCAGAAATTAAAAAAGAAATACCCCAAATTTATAGTTTCCTTTGGCAATGTTACAGACATCCGTCTAAATTACTATATCGTGACAACCTTTTAGAATCTGCTGTTGGCTGTCAACAAGGTGACCCCCTTGGGCCAGTGATTTTCAGTCTAGCCATTCATCCAATTATTCGACAGCTAAATTCCAAATTTAACGTTTGGTATCTCGACGATGGAACCTTGGGAGGTGATGTTGACAGTGTTTTAAAAGATTTGATTTTCATTAAAAAGGAACTTCATTCCATAGGCTTACAACTCAACCTTTCGAAGTGTGAATTATACTTATCGGACAATACTGACAGACAATCGACACTTTCCAAATTTAACGCAATAGCCCCAGACATTAAAATTATAGATAAAAGCTCTCTTCGTCTCCTTGGGTGTCCCATCTTCGAGAATTCCTTTCCCAGTTTTATTGAGGAAAAAATACAAAATTTCAATGACATTTCGGAAAGATTAATCCAAATTAACATGCATTCGGCCATCACCATTATTCGGTACTGTTGTTTTGGCCCTAAATTAAATTACTTCCTTCGCGCTTCCCATTTGTGGAAACACAATCACCTTTTAGAGAAAATGGACCAAATTATTCGTCATACTATAACATCTGTTTTAAATTTGGCAATGGACGACCGTGCTTGGGCCCAAGCTACTCTACCTATTCGTATGGGGGGCCTCGGCGTCCGCAAAATTTCAAGTATCAGTTTGCCTGCATTTACATCCTCGGTCCACGGCACTGAAAAATTAATCAGGAATGTTCTAGCTCCTACACTGGTTGATTTTGATGTGCCGTGCTTCGCCGAGGCCATGGATGCCTGGAAACTTGCTTGCCCGAGCACTGATTCACCCGACAACCCATCTTCTCAGAGGCGGTGGGATGAGCCGCTCTGCAGGTTAGTACAGAATAATTTACTTTCTACTTCTACTAATTCTGCTGAGCGAGCCCGTCTGCTGGCTGTGGGTAAATGGGAGTCGGGTCTTTGGCTTCTGGCACTTCCGTCGTCAAACCTAGGTACTATGTTTGACGACACTTCTTTTCGCCTCGCTGCTTCCTTACGTTTAGGAGCATCTTGTTGTTCTCCTCATCGCTGTCGCTGTGGGGAAGCTGTCAACTGCCTTGGACACCACGGCCTGTCGTGCAGCCGGAGTGCGGGTCGCATAGCGCGGCACGCGAATATTAATGACATCATTCGTCGTGCTCTCGTCGCCGTCGGCGTTCCAGCGGTTTTGGAACCCAACGGCTTGGCACGCGACGATGGCAAGAGACCGGACGGCATGTCATTATTTCCGTGGAAGTTGGGTAGGCCTTTAGTGTGGGACGCTACGTGCGTCGATACTCTTGCGCCATCCCATCTTCCTAGCTCAGCGTGTTGTGCTGGTGCTGCTGCTGCGGCTGCAGAAAACCTCAAACGGCGAAAGTATAGTATCCTTGGTGATAACTTTATTTTCGAGACGTTTGGGGTTGAAACCCTCGGGCCGTGGGGTCCGAGTGCTCATCTCCTTTTTAAGGAAATTTCCAAAAGGTTAGTTGACACTTCTCGTGATCCAAGAGCTGGTTTTTACTTTGGGCAGAGGTTAAGCATTGCCATTCAACGTGGCAATGCAGCCAGTCTCTTGGGCACATTCCCAGATGAAGGCGATGTGGAGGAATTTTTTGATGGCTTATTATATTAGTTTTTTTTGTTTTTTTTTGTTTAATAGTTATAGGTTTTTGTTTCTTTATTGTACGTGTAAATATGGTACTGATTATTATGAATAAATTCCCGTTTTCCATGCGTTCTAATTAAACGAATATGATCAAGGCGAACAAAAACTTGAAACCAACTGTGGGCTGATGCTCTCTTTCTGAATGCATACATAAGAACGAGACAGTCATATGTGTTTTCTTTATCTTATGTATGCATTCAGAAAGAGAGCGTCTGCCCAGAGTTGTCTTCACTTAGGTATTTAGAGTGTTGCCTCCACTTTTATCTATAAGGGCGTTTGTGCACTACAAGGAATTTTACTGTCCGCCAGTCCGATTTTTTTCGGTCTGATACCGAGTCTCGTGGATTCAGATCAGGTTCAATTCCAAAATCGGACTGCCGGACAGTAAAATTCCTTGTAGTGCACAAACGCCCTATGCTTCTTGGCCACAGGCAACCGTGACTGGTGACAGTAGCGAAAATTGCTAGTTTAAAAAATTTCGTTGAAATTAAAATGCCTTTTTACAAAAATTCTAAGAACGTAGAAAAAAAACGTAGAATTTTAATTGTAGGTTTTCTTTTGTAGGATGAAGAAGTCGTGAGTGTATAAGAGAGTAATCTCTTGTTCACTTTAGACATCTTTGTCTCACGTCAACCTATTTTCAAAATCACTACGAAAATAAACGAAAATATTGACTGCAGACATATTACGTCTTGGCACCTATAGAAATACAACATGGCACTACAAATAATAACTACCTATTATTAATAATAATATAATTTATTACCTAATTTACTAATTGCATAGATAATACAATTACCCCACAAAACAATCTGTCCAGTTCTGAAAAAATGACGGTGCTTGTAAAATAGCTGCTACACACATTTTATTTGCTAATATTTGCATGGCAACACCAAAGAAAATATGTGCAATGTGCACATGTCATGTAGAAATGTGAACTGTGCCTACCGCATTTTAAGGGGGTACCGAGCAAAATCATTCAAAACAGTCGTCACTATTAAAGTGATATAATCAATACTTTTACCATAATTGCCATAAAAAATATGTAATGAATACCACAGTGAATGTGTTAACCGATTATCGTTGGCAAAAAATAAGAATACTGTTTAATTTTATAAACAAAAATACGTAAAGTTGTACAAAAATCTTTAAAAAAATCTCGTATTTAGTTGAGTTTTGTTAGTAAACTGTATTTTTTTTTCACAAACTTGAGTTCATATTAATCTTTAACATTCATACTACAATTTGTAGTTTTTACATTTTCGAAATGTCGCTTAGTTATTTTATTATTAATTTTTGTTTTAATTGACGCGCTGTTTTGAATCATACATACATACGTTGCGTATGATTCAAAACAGCGCGAAAAATTAATAATAAAATAACTAAGCGACATTTCGAAAATGTAAAAACTACAAATTGTAGTATGAATGTTAAAGATTAATATGAATTCAAGTTTGTGAAAAAAAATACAGTTTACTAACAAAACTCAACTAAATACGAGATTTTTTTAAAGATTTTTGTACAACTTTACGTATTTTTGTTTATTAAATTAAACAGTATTCTTATTTTTTGCCAACGATAATCGGTTAGCACATTCACTGTGGTATTCATTACATATTTTTTATGGCAATTATGGTAAAAGTATTGATTATATCACTTTAACAGTGACGACTGTTTTGAATGATTTTGCTCGGTACCCCCTTAAGCAAATTAATCTTTATGATTTTGAAAATGTGTTATCGAATCTAGATCGTATAATATGTAACAGTGATCTAGATAACGTGCTGTTTTGGTGACCTTCGTAATATTATAAAGAGATTACGGAAATACCAATATAAACGCATTGTTTATTTATAATCATCTCCTTTAAATCTTTACACACTTTAATCAAATCAATCACTTTATTTCAACATAATTATCGATTTCAATATCATTTTTATTTTCCGACGTCTCGCTGCTCGGGCGTTCCGCATGTCCCGCGAGGTAACGCGCTCCTTATCTAAATTTACAATTATGCTAACATTAATGATTGTGCAATAACGTTCAATCACATTGCGCGGTAGGTACAGTTCGATCTGCTGTAAAGTGCACTAATGACTGCGCAGTAGCCTAGGTACCTCGCCCCTCACTCCCGCTGAAAATATTTAAATTGTTACTACGCAGGCTCGTGTTCAGAGCCACGTTTGAATCGTATTGCACGTGTTATTGCACAATGCGTTAATTGACCGTCTAGAATCCAAATAAGAATGAACGCTTTGACTTTCTCAATAACAAGAAGGTCATAATCTATTATATTTTATTTCTTTATTACGAATAGGTACAGTCAGCGTCAGAGAAAAGGGACCTAAGGTAAATGCTGCATGAGAAATGGGACAGGTTACGTTAAAAATGAAAAACCTCTTGAACAAACCCTTGTTCTGCAATTTTTAGGGTTCCGTAACCAAATGGTAAAAAACGGAACCCTTATAGATTCGTCATGTCTGTCTGTCTGTCCGTCCGTATGTCACAGCCACTTTTTTCCGAAACTATAAGAACTATACTGTTGAAACTTGGTAAGTAGATGTATTCTGTGAACCGCATTAAGATTTTCACACAAAAATAGAAAAAAAAAACAGTAAATTATGGGGGTTCCCCATACTTAGAACTGAAACTCAAAAAAAAACTCCCGAACGAATTTCGGTCACGGTGGCCAATCTCAATGAAGATTAGCCAAGTGTGTAGGAGATATCATACTGCACAAGTGTCACTAACGGCTTCCGAGACACGAGAGTGTTACACCACCAACTTCCAAACTCCGATCTGCTACGGAGAAATTCGTAATGGAAAAATCCAATAACACTTTTTGTATAATTTAGCAGCATTATTTCAATTTTGTAAATATGAGTACCATCACATGGATCCATATTATGTATGGAGTAAATTATTATGTGTTTGACATAAATGAGCATGGCGGTTGAGAGAAATGTCATGCTCACTCAAATGTCTCGCTGATGGTGGCGCGTGTGTTGGATCATTCAGCTCCCTCCAAAATGGTTGAGCTGAATGGTGCTGATCCACGCGTCATTTTCGTAAACGGGCGCTGTTGTTGATTCTTTTTTATATTTTATACTAGCTTTTGCGCGACATCGTCCGCGTGAATGTCGGTTATAGTGGATGCAGGGATAGTCGCGAAATAAAGTAGGTAGCCTATGTCCTTCCCCGGGGTTAAATATATCTTCATGCCAAATTTCATCAAAATCGGTTCAGCCGTTTCATTGTGAAAGCTTAACAGACAGAGTTACTTTCGCATTTATAATATTAGTATGGAAGTATGGATTGCTAGATTACCTGCATTGTTTTCACCTAAAGAAGCAAAAAGAATAATGTAACCAGTATTTTGTAAAAACTTGATTTAAATAAAATAGTGTCCTCGTTCTTCTCCATAGAGACCTACCCTACGTTTTGGAACGAGCAACTAGCTTAAACTTTCTGACAAACTGACCGACTCCTTGACAATTCAAAAGTGTCTGTAAATGGTTTAATTGAAATAAATGCTTTGACTTTGCCCGACCTGGGTATCAAATCCAGGACTCCACTCTCAGCAGTCGCGCTTGCGACCACGAAACTAATGAGGCAGTCACATTATCCAATTGCACTTAAGGGGTCAATTTATACTAGCGCTGAGTCGAAACCACGGATATCGTCGAATCGCATCGAACCGTCAAATTCTTCACAAGTAAAGCTAAGTTCCAGGAATGCGCGCGAATAGAACAAATATGTGTATTATGTTGTGGAGATAAGGGTGAATTTGCTATGTTAAGTGTCAGATTAACGCTTTGATGCGCTTCGACTCTGCTCGAGTACGAATTGCACCTAATTGCCTAATTATATTACTTAGTTCAGAGCATTTATTGTGCAATAGCAAAATGCTCTACGCTGCGTATGTCAAGTGGAAACTTTTGTGAACTGCGTAAAAAGGTGACGTTTCAAATATTAGGATGTCCTTACAAATCATTATCACAGTATATTAGTACTATCGTCATTATTATCATCATGATCAGTCGGAAGACGTCCACTGTTGGACAAAGGCCTCCTCCAAGGGGGGCGAGGCTGCCATTATCCCCAGACCCCACGTCACGTCACGTCATGGGGATCGCAGCGAGTTTGTTATGTTCACGGAAGCCGGTGCTGCCCGAATTCCGGATTTTCCCTTAGTCGCCTTCTACGACACCCTCGGGATGAAATGGGGGGTGCTATTCTAGCCCGGATACCCTACGGGCTTTACAAATACGGGGCTAATTTATTTAGAGACGAACTAAATTACTACTCAATCTTTTATTGCGATCCACACATGCTTGGAAGCACGTAAACATTTGTAACAAGAACAATCGTGGACTGATGGTCACAGTAAATAAATTAGGAATGATAAAGGGAACTTTGAGACTTAGGCCTCGTACAGACGAGCAGCACTTTGCTGTCGACAGAGCCAACTTCAGCTTTCGACAGAGAAAACTTCAGCAGTCGACAGAAGCAACTGCTACTGTCGACAAAAGCAACTGCTACTGTATTCGACACGCCGTCTGCTGCCCACCATGTCGACAGCTGTCGACATACTAAGCTGCTCATACTAATCTGTCGAAAGCTGAAGTTGGCTCTGTTGACAGCAAAGTGCTGCTCGTCTGTTTGACGCCTAAATCCATCTTTACCAAGCATAATAATAACTTTTATGTGAGTTGTATGGTTTTATACCGTACCGTATATAAATATCCATTAATGCTCCTTTAGCACGTTTCGATAACATTTTGCGTTCAATTTTATTTCAGGCGCTATTGATGGAAATTGAATTTAAGTACGTACTTAAACCTATCTAAACGTCTTGATTTAAAAACGATTTATTCCTAATTTTATTGTGGTTAATAGTATTACGCAAGATAACTTTTACTGATGCTTCGCACAATATGCGATGTTTTGATGTGGCGACATATCAAAACATCGAGATTTTTGTGTTATATGTGTGCTGTACTGAAGTAATAAAAAAAAGACACAAAAAGAAGAACATAAAAACTACAAAAATATAACAATAACAAAGTCATTTAAAACTTAAACATCCATCCGGGGATGGATGACCATCAATCTCATCCCGAGACCCCTCCGTATCTCGGAAAGCATGTAAATCAGTTAGTCCCCGCTGTCATTCCTAGATGTTTGACAGTATAGGTAGTCAGAAGTCAAAAACGTGTTTCAGAACCAGTAACTGAGTTGTGGAGGTCAGATAGGCAGTCGCACCATGTAAAACATTGGTAAAAGGTTTAGGTACAATTTTTTTCTTTGTTATCATACATAAGTAAGTAAAAAAAAACATATTGCTTTGACAGAAGGAAATTATATTTATAAACCTTATGAAATAAATTCTCTGAACGGTGGAGAAACCCGCATCAAAATCTCTCTCTTAGTTTAGAAGAAAAAAGCGGAAAAATAGACACATACACAGAAAAACATCTTGGTTTTTTGTCTCTAAATTCTAGAGATATGTTGTATCGTGCAGTCCGTGTATGATGTCACCACAGTAAGACCCTGATGTCGATGGCTGCACTTATCTGTTTGATAAGATTAAAATTATAATAGAACAGAAATGATAGTATAGCCAATATTGAAGCACAAATTGTCAAATACATCGAATTGATTGGTTGTGCACGGTGAAACAGGTGAATAATATTAAAGGTGTGAAGTGACTGTGAAAGTAAAATCACACGCTGTGGGATTGAAAAAGCCTATAGTGGGACTACAATTTGGATTAAATTTACCGAAACAATGGAAAACGATAACAACGAGTACTACCAAAATTACTCCGGATTCGAATTTTTACTAAAAAAAAGTCGAGGCAAGAAGAAAAAAAGGGGTAGAAAAACAAAACCCCAAGATAGCACTGGAGATACCAGAAGCGACGCGGGGACTTTAGAGTCAGTAGATGATGTAGATGACAATAGCGGAGCTGACGATACAGAAGAAGGTTCTAGTAAAGATGCTGTTATTTTCCGTGAGACTGAAAATGATGCAGTTTTCCACAACGAAAACCGGGTGTCTTTGGACGCTATGATGTCAGCAGCACCAGAATATGAAGAAAGTATTAAAATTGTAGAAAACAGTGAAGAGCTATTAGAGAGTTCTTTAGACAGATTAATAGTTGAAGAGCATTCCTTAGAAACACACTATTCTTTAGTTAATACCAGAGCTTTACCCAAAGAAGCGACGACTTATGAACTAGAGAGCTTTGATAAACATGCACTGATTATTTTTAATCAGAAAGAGATTGATGGACATATGCCCAGGCTTGGCACAGAGAAAGACGTGGATTATTTGACTAGTACCTTCAAGAATTTTGGGTTTGAAGTAACGCCACATAACAATTTGACGAAAGATGCCCTTTTTGAGGAGTTAAAAAAGTGTAAGTAATTTTAAGCAATTTCATTAGGAAGATCATTTTGGCTAAAGCTGATAAAGGCGCCCCCTGACAATCAAAAATACCTCTGTACGGTTTATTAATGTAAAAGCTTTATGTTTGAAACTTGACGTATAGAGTTTCAGATTGGTCTTTTCATGATACCAGTAATGAACTCAGTGTTGGGTCACAAATGATAAAAGGCATAAAGTTCCGGTCCTGGAATTGTACTGAAGGAGATTATCTTCTTAAAGTAGTTAACTGCTAACCATGATTGCGTCGTTGGCCTATTGGTCTCAAGTACGATTGAGTGGGTTCGATCCCACAATCAAGCAGTCTTTGAGGCCGAAGTTTGTGGTGTGAAATCCAAGTGCTTTGAAAAGCATGTAAATCCAGTCCTGGACCTGATCTTTCCGGTCGCTCACATCGGACAATTAGGGAAATAGGAATGCACCTGAATTTGCGCACCCACTAGTAGACTATATTATCTGCTACATACTTGACTAGTTTGGCTGGCTTGATTGACCTCCGTGACCGTTTAGTCGGCAGAATATTGTTAGTTAGAGGAAACCTAGACTTATAATTAATATAGGTCTGAAATCGCCAATTCGGTTTGAGCCAGCGTGGTGATCAATGCTGCCTCCTCTGTCTGAGATGAGGCCTTTGTCCTGCAGTGGGATGTTTATAGACTGTTATTATTATTATATTTAGTAACATGATTGTCAATGCCATTTCAGTCAGCGAAAGGGATTTTACGGACTATGGGTGCGTGGCTGTAGCCATACTAACGCATGGCTCTAACAACGGCATGCTGAGGGCCAAAGACCAGCTATACAGTGAGATCGAGGTCATCAACCATTTCAAGGATTACTCCAAGCCTACCCTAGTGACGAAACCCAAGATTTTTATTATTCAGGTAAATTATTTTAATAATGCAATGAAGTGATATTTATGTGAGCTATTGACAGCTCACCGGTGGGATGGTAACTTAAATTACCTCAAGTGCACCTCACCTAAATACATGGACAGAGATTTTTACACCTGCTCTGGACATGTTTTTAGAGTGGGATAAGGAATCCTTTCTCTTGTGCCTTTGTTCCGTGGGTTTCTGCACCCCAGCACACGTAGCATGACTACGCTATGTCTACGGAAGAATAGATATACTGACAGCAAAAATAGAGAAGTCAGTTCAGTTTGTCTATTCTTCTTGTCAGTATGTCTATTCTTCCGTAGACATCCTTGTAGCATTTGCCATGTTCGAAAATACAATGTGCTTTCGGGCCACTTGGGTTTCGTTCGGATTTCCGGGTTTTATCACAGTCATAATACTTATATTAAAAAGTTATATTGTTATCTGTGTGGTAAGGTTGCACAATATTTTTATTGTGCAACCTTACCACATAGATAGAAGTCCCTCAAGATTCAAACTTCACTTCAACTTCAACTATTAGAATTTTGATGAACTTGGGCTAGATTACCCAATTTGAATAGGATATTAATACGTTTAATGTTGCATAACACATTTATATCTATGGCAGTAAACGGGTAGGTACCGAGTATCTTCGACGATGACGACCATTGGTCGAAATTCAAAGCAATTTTTTGATCAAATGGAAAATGTACAGCTACAAAGCTTACAACAAAGAAAATATGCAACATTGAAAAAGATTACAGCTATGTGTAACAATATTGAAGACAGTATATTCTACTTTACTTCTCATAATTATGAATTGACGCTGTCCATTCTGCAGGGACAACCCTCTTCATCTACTTTTGCGGTCTATCAATTATTGCCAGATTTTTTAGGACTTACTTCACGTCATTTGTCGACCTGTAGGTCGATTCTGTAAAATTCAAACAACAACTCGCATCTCACTTCGCTATTCACTCTCACCTCGCATAAGGTTCAAAATGACCTTGATATATTTAACACTTTGAATCGGGTTCGAGTGCGAAGTGAGCGTCGAAGTGACGGGAAAATTACCTTACAGAATGCCACTTCTTACGTCATCTCATACTTTATCTGTCAAAATCTCCCTGTCAATTTAGTTCAACTCACTGTCACGCTCGCAAGGGTGGCGATAGTGTAAATTCGAATTATCAACCGAGTTTTTAGAATGCCAATCAAGAAACTCACAGCGGATTCAGATTCGAAGTTTAGAATGAGTTCTTACAGAATCACACCCCTGAGCTTATAACGGTCTTTTACCATGTAGACCTGTACAGTAGTGCTATTTCTTAAATATCTCTCTCCGCGAATTTATGAACTGTCAATTCTTAGTATAAGGTGGGATGACAACTCACCTGAAACTCATTTATCGAGGGAGATATTTTTACATACCTACGACTATATCCTATGCCAATTTCGGCTACGGTGACCGTTTCTGTCCTGAAAGTAAAAAGTGTGTGCTCTAATGTGGCTTATGTATCCTATTTAAGCACTGAATGAACGTAAGGGGGAGTTAAAATACCATTATGTTAGTCGTATTGTGTTTTGCAAGGTTACCCAGTAGCTGGGTTGTGTGTGAAGATCAGGTAGGCAGTCGCTCCATGTGGAAAGGTCAGTTGCATACGGTTCTACAGGAAGCCGACTCTACTTCTATATAGTTGGGAATAGGCCAGGCAGATGACGATTGTGTATTGGAATGTACTTAAAGAATAGATCGACTGTCTCGACATAACTTATTTCTAGATCCGTTTCATCTTATCAGAAGAATGTATGAACGAAGTACCTACCTACTACACCTCTTGAGATTTCCTTCCGGCCTTGTAGCGATAGTTAATCCCCTCGAATGACGACCTCGAAAGCTAACATCTGATCATGATAATAACAGGGTACCTACTATTCGTCATCATTTGTTTTTTTATCAAAATTGAAAAGACAAAGAGACTGTAATCGAATGAATCATTGGTGTTTATTTATTTTTGATTTACCTAAATCGAAGCGGAACTCGGTACTTGAATGTTATTATTTTGATGATAAAGAACTGCGTAAATGTGCATCAGTGTTGTCTAATTCTTGATATCGTGTCACTTTTTTGAATACTGATTGGCTATACTTAAATAGTCAAGGATATACCAGATATAGCTTTGGATAACATTGATACGTAGTCAGGAAGAACTGATGATACCTAACTTCTAAACCTCTTATTCCCACGATACGAAGAATTAGATTATCATCTTTTCAACTGGGCATACCCAATCTCCATTTTTTTTAAAATTTGTCTGATCGTGCGATAAGTTCTGGCGACCATGAGCAACTGGGAAATCGTATGTGCTGTGCTCCCCCCAATGGCAATGCTCAAAGTTTAGTTGCAAAAATAAAGAGTAAATACTTAGTATTTTTTACTTTCTTCTAATTGTGGTGATCAATGATCGTGCCTTCTCTGTATAAGAAGAGGCCTTTGCCTTGCAGCGGGACAATATAGGCTGTATTAATATTATTATTTTAGAATTCTTTAATTTAAAAAAAAGATAGACAAGTAAATTAAAAAGTTTCATAAAATATGCCACATAGATTTTGTGTGATTAATTAACTATTTTTTGTCCGCGTTAGACACAACTTCAAAAGTTTGTTAAAATATTGAATAAGTAGCCGATGCTCGCGACTTCGTTCGCGGGAATGTCGGTATAGTGATGGGGTTTCACAGAATGATAATCACCAATTTTCATGGTTTGAATTACAAAAATGTCGATTTTCCATACAAACTTTCATCATAGATTGAGAAAAAAACGGATTAACTCACTATGTTGCCGGGTTCGTCCGACTAGTTTCGATGGCACACGGCCTCACGGAGTTCCACAGGATGACACACCGCCCGTCGCGTCCCTACTTAGCTCCCTTAGGGGCTGAATTTCGAAAAATCCTTCCAGGTCCAAGGGTTTAGGCTGGCCGTTGATGAGTCAGTCAGTTAGTCAGGACTTTTCTTTTTATTTATTTATCTTAATCCCATACCTACTAAATTGTTAAGAAATATTTTAGTTTAACATATACATTTTGTAAGCTTTTAAACTACACGTTTCGTGATAGTGGTCTTCAGTTTTAAATCTGAAAATCGCTTACTTTTTAGAAGACTTGTGTTAAGTTTATGATGACTGACACATGCGTGCACTGTCTGAACAGTGGACAGGTCAAAATACAGTGTGGTTCTTTCAAAAGGCTCTCATCTCAGTCATATTAGATCTAACTTTTACAAGAAACTATAAGGTCTATAAAAAAAAACCCTGACATCTGAGTTTATTGCTATAAATCTTTACAGGGCAAACACCCACATTATCTAGTTTAAAAAAAAAAGTGTATCGTAATTGGACAGTAGACACCATCCGATCAATTGATTTACAGTTTATTCGTTGTCAAAGCGCTATTCTCCAATAGAGTTTGTATAGCAACAGCAATCTGTGACGTCACTTATTTGCTAATTCAATTGACTAACAATTTCTTGATCTCAAAGCAACTAAAAAGCAACCAAACGGCTCGCATCGCATCGGATCGGATAGAATTTTATAATCATTAGACGACATAAAATCGTGTGCACTGTATTTAATTAATTAAAGTCTATATTACTAAGCCTCTGTTAGCCAGTCGTCGTATCCGATCGGATCCTTTCGGTTTTCGACTGTCAACACGTATGCATTACGTATGCGTTGACATCCTGCCGGATCGGTTGTCGCTGCATCCGTTCGTATCCTTTCCGATCCGATGCGATGTCAGCCGTTTGGTGGAAATCATCCTTCAATTGAAAATTCAGGATTTCCGGGCTAATGTAGTGTTTTTATAGTGAAGTTGTGTATTGGAATTATCGGTTATACTACCCAAATATATATATAATATTCTTTTATTGCACCAGTTATATATTTTTTTAATTCTCCATTCCAGGCGTGTCGAGGCACTAAGATCATGCAAGGCATCCCAGTCTTCCATGCAGGCAAGGTCCGCAAGGACCTCGATGAAGAAGACTTGGAGCCATACATCCTGCCTGTAGAGTCTGACCTGCTGATCCTTCATAGTTCTTACGTGGGCCGTGCTTCTCACAGGTATTTTTAACCATGATCACTGAAGTGCCAAATATCAAGAGATGCATTATGCAGTCTTACCTCTATTTACCACTTACTTACTTACCGGAAGACGCAGCGTTGGTAGGCCTCCCACCAGATGGACCGACGACATGGTCAAGGTCGCGGGTAACCGGTGGATGCAAGCAGTAGCTTGCCGCTCATTGTGGCATTCTATGGGGGACGCCTGTATTTAACAGCGGACGTCTTCAGCTGATGATGATGATAATGACCACTAACTTCATCTCGAAGGTGTAGTACAGGCGACTAAGTGAAAATCTAGAGTCCACAACTTCACTGCGATCCCCAAGACGCCTGCCAAGCGTGGGGATTATGGTAACCCCTCCCCCTTATGGGGGGAGGCCTTTGTTCGATAGTGGACGTCTTCCAGCTGATGATGATAATGATGATGTTTACATAAGATCCTGATAAGGGGTTTCTCCAGTAGAAATTAGGGCTTTCTAGTAGGGGTCTAGACTTCAGAGTTTAGAAGTAGCTGGTTTGACACCAAAGTAGTAGAGCCGTTGGTCCTGCCTGCACTTGATTCTTACCAGTTGCATCGGTTGCTGTCCCACCGGATTATGAGAATGAAGGAAGAGGGAGTCCACCTGTGTTTGCGCAAACATTTGTGCAGTATAATACTCCTTCGTACTTAGATTGAATAGGAAAAATGACGTGTTCTTTTTTAACAATTTCGTTTGACGTTGTACTCTATAAAAAAAAATGGAAAAACGTTGTTTTCTTCGGCCTGTTTTTGTCATTAGATATTGCGGTCAGCATATATGTTTTTTCATCTTCTACGCTTTTCACTTCTCTCTTCTTACAAATCAACAATATTCTTTTCTCTTTAACAATCCATACTCCATACTAATATTATAAATGTGAAAGTAACTCTGTCTGTTACGCTTTCACGATGAAATGGCTTAACCGATTTTGATGAAATTTGGTATGAATATAGCTTGAACCCTGGGGATGGACATAGGCTACTTTTTAGTAAGCGACTTCATCTGTTTCCGATATAATCGACATCCACGCGGACGAAGTCGCGGGCAAAAGCTAGTATTTTATATTACAAACTTTAGCTAAAAGTGCTGTTCAATTACTTTAACAAAATCTTAAAAATCTCCAGAAACGAGCTGTATGGTTCTTGGTTCATCCAAGCCCTATGCAAGAAGATCGACACCCTATCCTCAACACACGACCTCGAATCCATCATCACCGAGGTGAAGAGAGAGGTGGCAATCGACAAACAACACGAGGAGTACAACAAGAGAACATTTGAGATGAACGTGAACAAACAAATGCCGGTGATGACATCAACGTTGATTAGGAAACTGTACTTGAAGAAGTTTGGGGAGCGTGCCGTGGATGAGACTTATGTGGACAAGATGAGACTGCGAAGTGACTCGCAGCATGAGGTCTTGGACGCAATCAGTACGCCCATGACACCGCTGCTTGTTCAGTTCGGACCATGCTCCTGTTTTTTGGAGCATTTCAATTATATGAGGAACTGTTTGAGGTGACTTTTTGGGTTATTTCTACACTTAACTACTACTGCCCGCAATTTTACGAGAATGCTAAGCTACCGTAACCTAAAAATATATATTCTACTAGTGCCTGAGTTGGTTCCGAATTCGCACGGGTGCAATTTCAAACAAATTCCCATCAATTTTTTTGAGTTTTCCGATGAGTTTTTCAATCATTTTCTATAACTTTGTGCGGAAATAGATTTTTATTTTTGGAGATTCTCATATTAGTACGATCATCAATTTGTACCTAATACCCGGAAGCTTACTGTTACTTGTCAATATCTTTGTCATGTTCATCAATGGTATTTTTGATTCTGCATAAGCCTGCAGGACTATTTTGTAAAAATATTTTTTGGTGAATTTAGGTACAGTTATCGTCAGGTGAGCTGGTCAGCTTACAATCCCTACCATTAGATAGTTCACGTCACCTAAACTTACCTAATATAGACCTATAGATTTCATACAGAGTCTTGATAAGCTCCTATTTTTCCAGATACTTCGTTGAAGAAAACCCTTATGACGAAAGAGGACAAGATATTTTGGACGTAGCCAACACTTTTGAAGATGGCGTTGAATTCAACACGTCGAAAGACAAAATGTGCAAAGCTATCAGCAAGCATTTAATGAATAAAGCTCGATCTAGCCAGTTTTACAAATACCTGTATTTCTATAATTCGCAGACGCAATCGCCACAACCGTTTGGGAATAAAAATTAGTTAAAATAAGCAATATTTTTGTTTTCCTCTACTACCCAGTCCAAAAGTCAACTTGAACTCTTTTGTGGAAGATACACCAAGTGGTCTTAAATGTTAGACCATCGAACGCTGGGGATTATTCAAAGGATTTAAAACAGTAACCAGAAAATAAAAAGCACACTCATTGGGTCTGTCCTGAAAAAAATTTGAAATTATTTCTTCACAGACGCAAACACTGCAGATTAATAGTAGATTCGAATTTCAAACAGTTCGAACCCGAGAGGAATGCATGGGACATACTAGGTACCTATACACAGTGATAATGTAGTTACTCCTTCCATACCAAAAACGAACGGTGATTACGATCCTCTGTAGCAGATAGTTTAACTTACGAATAGTAAAAAAAACTGGCTGATTTGTAGATCAAGTCAAAAAAGGAAAAACACTGGCTTCTGCCCGCGACGACGTCCGTTTGGCAGTCAAGAATACCACGAAACATATCAATGAATGTTTTTTTTTTATTCGGCCAGGACTTCCAAAGATTATGATTTTACAAACATAAAAGAAAATAAATCTTATAATATTTAGTAACAGACGAGCTGATGCCCGCGACTTTGTCCGCGTGATTGTCTCCAATCAGAAGTTTTTTTTTTGCGCGAATCCTTATTTTCTTCTAAACTAAAATTAGCCTATGTTATTCCTTATAACATCAGCTATCTGCCTGTGAAACTCGTTAAAATCGGTCCATACGTTTTAATTAAAAAAAAATGTTTTTATGGTAAAGTAAATATTATGTACTTTTCTAAGCACTTAGTAAAAAACTGTTATTTTGACATTAAAAACAGACACAACATTTTTATTTATTTGTTAGATGTTAGTTTACCAACCCAATATTGCAAAACCGATCATGATTGACTGACAGAATTGTACAATTTAAAGTGATCGTGAATTAAAATATTAAGATGAAACACACCTGCCGTTGCCATCTGCCGAATCTTTCCAATGGGAAACTACCATTCGTAGTCTACGCCATATTGATAAACAGAACAATAAAATCTGCAGATATAATAAGATTGTTCCACGAAAAAAACATCGATAATAATGCCAAGGTTCCCCATCAAATAACTATAATTATGGCTCACCCATTTACTAAATTCTTTATTGTTCCAAATTCAGTTCAAATAACGTCTGTTGACAGATGGGAACAAGATGGCGGCCCTTTTAGAGTGCTAAGTGGTTCATCGTTTTATCTTTATGTTACTGTAAAAGCTTGAAATACAGCAAATCCTACGATTTTTTAGTGAAATCTACAATTTTTCAACTCTAAATGGTAAAAATTCAAAATGTCCTATGGTCATAATCCATTGCAACTTTTGGAAGTTTTGAGACATGTCTAGCAAGGTTCTTTATTTTCCCACTGACTAATTTTATTAGTTCAAGAGCGCAACATTTAACCATAATGCCAACATTTACCAGACGCCATTGGTAAAACTTAACATGTACAGACGCCAGCACATCAAGCCATACCTAACTGTCAAATTTTCCCAATTGAATATGAACCTTATGTTTTTGTCATAAAGTTGAAAATCTATCAAAGAAATTTGACAGATTGTAGTAGCTTGATGTGCTGGTCTCTGTACAAAACTCTAAAGGTGAAAGCCCAAGGAAAGAGAGTCACATTTTGCAAAATTGTTACATTTACCAACAGTTGTAGATCCTAAGATTTACTAGTTAAACCTAAGAATTAACAAATTAAGGACTTTTACAGTAACGTATAAAGATGGTAGCCATATCCTTGCATGTTAGCGTGGGAATACCTTGATGGAAACCACCTGTAAAAGGCATTTGGAGCAGGATAGGAAACTTCCCTTGTTTTAAGGCAATAGTTGTATCGACCGCGCGCTTTATAAAAAAGTAGTCTTGTCATATATTTTTCATCCCACCATCTCGGAAAGAGTATTTTTAATCTTCAATATCTGAGTGGAAAAGCCGTTTTTATTCTCTAGAGGATAAAGTAAATTTATCTTCAATATCTGAGTGGAAAAGCCGTTTTTATTCTCTAGAGGATAAAGTAAATTGAATTTAGAACATCGTGTGCACTAAGTTTGTGAATTAAAAAAAAACATTAAACCTATTTACTGCTACCTCTATGGTGCCGAATATATCATACAACTTTTTTTTAATTTGTTAAAAACTCAGACTTTGTAAACGTTTTTTTTTTTTGTATTTAGTCATTTCTTTGCTGAGGTGGAATGAAAAGTTACGTGTTGCACTCGAGTGCAAAGATTTTTCACCTCGTGCTCTTTTGATTCCCTCGCTAACGCTCAGGATTCTAATTTTGAATCACTCGCTGCGCTCGTGATTCAATTTTAGAATCCTTCGCTTGCTCGGTCATCAAAATTGAACACGCGGTTAAAAAGCAACTTTGCACTCTTGTATAACAAATAACTATTGGTCATACCTAGCGATGCAAAGACGAATTTTATACGTAAAACATTTGGTTTTAAACCGTCTTTTTGGTTTACAGTACCGACACAGGTGGAGGTCTTTGTGAGAGACCTACCTATGCCCAGGAGTGGGTGCCTAAAGGTTGAGATGATGATGACTAGAACTTTTTCTCCCACGTACGGTCAGGTTGTGGAATGAGCTTCCTGCCATGAATTTTCCATGGAACTGCAACATGGAGTTCTTCAAAAAGGGTGTTAAAAGGTTTCTACAGGGTCGAAAACTTGCGTGTGATGCCTGTGGTGTTCCAAGCATCCATAGGCTACGGTATCCACTTAACACCAGGTAGGCCGTATGCCTAGGCTGTTTGCCACCTCAGTAGTATAAAAAAAAACATCGATTAAGTTTGTAGATAGGAAAAAGACAGTAATATCTAGGCTAATAGTTAGTTTCCCGTCAAATAACCTAACTGCATTATAAAATGATAATGATTGTTAAAACTTGTAGTAGGTATTTATAAGGTGGGTTGGGTGGTAGGTGTGTGGTGGTGTGGTCTTGTAGGTGTGGATTCAGGGCGCTGTTACGTCTGCCGCGCTTCTGCAGTGCGTCAGCAAAGTTCGCTGAGTCGCGCACAGACGGCTTTGATGCCACCTGGCGCAAAAAGGCAGCCTCATTGCTGAGCAGATTGTGTGGGAGCAGTAACAGCATCCTAAATGTAATAGCCAACAAGTAGGACAGCTCTCTGATGTGGAGCCTCACAGAGGACTAAGTCTCTCTTAGTTATTAGGTACCTACTAACATAGTGTTTAAGTTCATACTAACAATCTAGAATGTAAATGTGTATGAAATGGATCCGTGGTTGTCCGAATAAAGAATGTTATTATTATATTATTTTAGTATCATTATCCCTATCTACATCGCGTCCATCCCTATCCCTATCGAGTTGTTCTTAGATTTTGCCCACTACTTCTTCCACGTGGAAATCAAACATAGGTACCATAAAACATTCGGCAATAGTGTAGCTTTCTATTAATTAAAGTTTTTTTTTATTCGTACCAGGACTTCCAGTCGTCGAAAAATCGATCATTAGAAAAACTCGAGCAAAATTAAGGCAAGGTAACTTAATAACATGCAGAAAAGTGTGCATTTCAATAATCTGACAATTTGAGCGTGACATAAAGAAATGGGAAAGTCAAAAACTTGCAAAAAATGGAAAATAAAAGTAGAAAATAAAATAGTGTACTGAGAAAAAAAAGCTAAACCAATTTTTCAATCATCATCGTCAGTGGAATCATCTTCTTATTGGAAGTTCGGTTCGGTTCGACTTGGTCGTTATCTTATCTTTCCTTCATCTTCATCTTTCTTAAATGATATCACGCAAGTCAACCTAGGAGGTTGTCTGCTGCTTAACCGGACTTTCCTGTGGTGCCTTAAAATAAATTTAAGGACTCCGGCCAGGGCAAAAAGAACCTTGCATGCACCACACTTTTTTGACGATTTTAGCTACTTCGGCTTGTGCAAATCGGCAGATTATGTTATTTCCGTGATCCGTGACTAATTTATTTCAAAATAAAAAAAAATTAACCGCTGGAGAATGCCCAGGTGACGTTTTTTTTACATTTTTGAGAACCTGTACACGTTTCCTCCACCAGTGAAAGTGCATTCATGTCATAACCTTTTTTTTAGCATCTAACCTTCACAATCCAATAGATCTCCACGACGCTCGAGTAAATCCCGATTACCTCTTGGGCTGCCCTACTATTATAGAGCGCGTTAGTACAGTTTCCATTTCAGTGCGAGAAACAAATGAAGCACAACAGTACATTTCTCTTCGTCTTGGACATCATTTTAATTAGCAAGCGACTTTTGCAGATTTTAAACTGACAATCACGTAAAAATATGTAGTGTAAATGATTTGAAAAAAATATATGTTAAACTAGAACATTCTCTTAATCATTTAGTATGTGAATATTTTTGATTAAGTTCATATTACATAGTTTAATTAAATCCGTGTTTAAAAAAGTCCGCGTCAGACACAACTTCACGAGTTGTGTCTGACGCGGACAAAATATTGATACTCACACAAAATCTACCAGAAATATTTAAACGAAACTTTTACTATCTTACAGACAATTTTATTATCTATATTTTAGCATAGGTACGCCTTTTTTAAGTTAAATAATACTATCTTTTACTTAATTTTTTCGACTAAACTTTGAGAGTTTTGGACGCAGCGTGCGCATACAATTCTCTGGTCGCTCAAGGTCGCCGGCGTATATCGTCGCCTTAAATATTTCTTAGTTTAATGTAAAAATTACTAACTAGAATCAGAAACATAATTCAACTCATAAGTAAGTAGAAAGTAAGTACTATTGATACTTAAATCTCTTTTATAATAAAATTATAATAATTATAATTTTATGTTCTTTCGCTACTTTTCCTGACAGCCCCGGGCGAACTGACAAGTCGTTCTTAATTCTAAAAGAGTTTATCTTATAATCCAAACCTATACAAGTAAGGTTGTATTTCCCTTGTAAGCCAGAACCTATACCTAAGTAGCACTGTAATATGCATGAAGTCATTCTTCCACTGCCCACAGTTCTTCCAGACAATAGCTAGTTAGTAAACATGTTTAATTTTCATGTAAAATAAAGGTGATTCTAAAGCTTTAATAATATACGACAACCTCCCGCCACCTTTTCATAAGTAAATCAACTTGACCAGGATATATTACACACTTAGCATTTCTCTTATTTCATAAGCTATGAAGAAAGTTGAAATGACAGCTGGTACTACTGGTAGATATGTATGGGAAATGAAGGCAATGCTGCGTCGGCCACAAATTAATTGAACTACCTACCTTTTTTTTTTAACGTGGGGAAATCCTCATGGACTATCCCCCGTCCGGGGAAGACGGGGGGGTGTGCCGGACTCGTATTATCTGTAAAATTCAAACAACAACTCGCACCTCACATCGCTATTCACTCTCACTTCGCATAAGGTTCAAAATGACCTTGATATATTTGGCACTTTGAATCGGGTTTGAGTGCGAAGTGAGCGTCGAAGCGACGGGGAAATTACCTTACAGAATGCCACTTCTTACGTCATCTCATACTTTATCTGTCAAAATCTCCCTGTCAATTTAGTTCAACTCGCTGACACGCTCGCAAGGGTGGCGCTAGTGTAAATTCGAATTATCAACCGAGTTTTTTGAATTCCAACCAAGATACTCACAGCGGATTCAGATTCCAAGTTTAGAATGAGTTCTTTCCTTCACCGATGTCTAAAATAAACAAAGAAAGCAAATATGAAATTGAAAAAGTCACATTGGTTCTTGCTCATGGTTGGTTGCGAACCTACAAACACTGGGCCATGACCACATTTCGATTATGTAATTATTTAAATATTTTTTGGAATTGATTCTAAATTCAAAACTAAACTTTTTTTGATAGCCGTTTTTATACCTACCACCACAAAATATAAAGGTACAGAAGGACCGCTCCTGACATCTTTAAAAATAATTACTTATACTGTACTGTACTGTAGGGTTTATTTGTGACAATATGAAATTTTATTAACACTGGTTGGAACTCTTTGCAATTTTTTTATAACAAAATTTTCCTGTTCGTTATGAAATGTCTATGTCTCTCATTTATCATTTTGACCACACGTGATCGTCGAGACTGAAGTCTGCTTGAAACTGCTTGAGAATGCCTATAAACGTAAAGTCAATGTGTGCGTGCCAAATCTGGCGGTTTGTTCTAAGTGGTCTCTCTGCTCGGGCGCGCCGCAGCCTTACGCAAACCCTGGAGTGGTAGCACAAAGTACGCGTAGTAAGGATTCCCCCCATTTCACTCGATGTTGTGTCTCATCTCACCAATTCCTGAGGGTCATACGAAGCGTCACGCTATCTTCTCCTAGGTCTGCCACGAGCCCAACTAACTGTGTCAGGGCTCCAGTCTTGCGATATGCAGGCTCACAGCTTAGCCGGCAAAGTGAACAGATTCATAACGTAATGCTAAAACAATACACTAATACATACATGTATCACATCCTAAGATGTAAAGATACTTATTAAACATAATTGGGGTGACATTGTACCCTCGTTATTAAGGCATCTAAAATAATGACCGGTGTTTTTAGATTAGGTTGTAAAAAATTACCTGTCTGCTGCCTTATTTTTGTGTTTATACATCCTGGCATTTTAGTCCAGTTTGGAAGAACTATAGGCAGTAGAATATGGCTTAAAACACAGCCAGCCAGCAAGCAGGGATAACGTAATTTTATGGGAATAAATATAATGACCACCAAAAAATACTTACTAAATACCAAATGTAGTAAATGATCACCAAAACTAAATACCAAATGTAGTAAATGATCACCAAAACTAAATCCCAAATATAATAAATGATCACCATCTTAGTGTGCAAAATAGTCATAATCTTTTTGACCCTTAAGTCCCCGCTGGGGCGGATCCGACATGGTTAGGTAAGGTTAGAACTAATAATTCGCTTTTATTTCTACAATACTAATTTTGGTGATAATTTACTATTTTTGGTAATCATTTACTAGATCTGGAGGTTCGTTAAACATAAGCCGTTTTATATTAGCAAAACAATGTTAAGAATCGAACGAGCTAATGGTATTCTGTGACGCTACTTATTACTATACTACTCGACATCGTGTCAGTCGTGAAATCGACGTTGAGCTCAGTGACTGTTTTTGCTTATCGAATATCGTTTTTCATATTATGAACTGTCAAAAGTGTCAAATTATTCAACTTAGAGCAGTTCTATCAAAACTCATTAATTCACGTGGCACTGGCGCTGCGTAAGCAAAGGTTAATGAATACGAAAATGTAACCAATGTAACTCGCCGCTGCCGCAGCGTCGAGCTTCAGGTTGAGTAACTTAGAGAATAGCACCATGATAGTTCCAGAGATTAGCACGTTCAGACAAACAAACTAACTGTTCAGCTTTATAGTATTAGTAATCTATATAATAAAAATGAATCGTTGTTCGTTAGTTGTATCAAGTTGTATCACTAACACAAAAGTCACAAAATAATTATTACATGAAGAACATCGCAAAATAAATCAAAAGCAACTTGGTCGATTATAAACAAGTCTAAATTTAATTTTCCCAAGCCTATTACTGAAATATATTGAAAGATGATATAAAGATTAGAGATCCTAAATCTATTGCAAATCATTTTGATGACTTCTGCATAAACCAAGTCTCACAATCAGACCAAACAAATCAATCAAAAAATAACAAACCGAATGAGGGTCTAGCCCTCAAACCAAACCTCTCAAGTAAAACTATCAAATCACAAAATAAATACAAACTTAAACTCAATTTTTCTTTCTCCCCCAACACCTGACGAGATAGATAGAGAGTTTGTAACACCCTACAAACATGTATTATGCAAATAAATTATTTGATTTGATTCAGTCTCGCTAAAACTCGAGAACGGCTGGACCGTTTTGGCTAATTTTGGTCTAGAAATATTTGTGGAAGTCCAGAGAAGGTTTAAGTGGTGAGAAAATTGAAAATCAATTTACAGGACAACGTGTTTGTCTGAGTTTTTAACCGATTTAAAAAAAAGGAGGTTCTCAGTTCGACCCGTATGTTTGTATGTATGTATGTTTGTCCGCGATTATCTCCCGTTTGGCTGAACCGATTTTGATGCGGTTTTCAGAAAACTTTTTGTTACATTCTGGAGAACGCTTTAGTATAGAACAAAAAAACAACAGAAACCGAGAAGACATTTTCGTTTCTTCCATAATTCCATCTTTGGAGGACTTTTAATCTCTTTTTTAACTGTGTTGCCGTTGCTTAATGGATTTGGGTGATAAGGAGGCACTAAAAGTGGAAAATAAAAACTTTTTTGAAAAAAAGAGAACCGCCTTCAACAAAAAACTAACATATTTTTTGGAAGCCGGTGCTCTTTTTTCAAAAAAGTTTTTGTATCTTTATCTGGCTGACCCGATCTTTCGGGTCAGCTAGTTATAGATATAAAAACTCAGACAAACACGTTCAGACAAACAAACAAACTGTTAATTTTTATAGTATTCGTAATTATACATATAAAAACTGATTACTTTATTTACAATAATATTAATTATACCTAAGAGTTACCGGACAAAAAACTCATTAACACAATCCATGCGGCAATGAAGATATAGGTATATAAAAGGAATTTCAATCAGAACTGTAGAATTAACGCGATTAGAAGTAAAACGCTAATTGTCCGTCTGATGCGATCCGAGTTTATTAAGCAAATAGATTCCTCATACATCGTAAACTTTGGTCAGACTCAATTTAACTTGCAATTAACATTAATATACGATTATGTTGATCTGGGAGATTCAGTGGCATTGCCATTGAAAAACCGACACGGAATATCTTATATATAAAAATCTTCTGTGCGTGTGTATGAAAGTGAACTCCTCCTAAACGGCTGGACCGATTTGGATGAATTTTTGTGTGTGCGTTCCAGTGAATTCGAGAATGGTTTAGATTCACTATTGGACCCGGTAGGTGGCGCTGCAGTCGAGTTGTAGGACTTTTCTATTTCAAGGGCACGACAACGTTTGCCAGGCCCGCTAATATTTAGGTATTATAAAATGGGGTGTAAGAGTAAGAGTGTTGAAAGCCACGAGCCCCTCGTGGCTAAGTCAAGGTCAAGGTTAAGCTACGCTTGACGCGGTCGCTCGGTGGATGGGTGACCATCCATTTTATACCGAAACCCCTTTGTATCTCAGAAAGCACGTAAAGTCGTTGGTCCTGGCTATCATTCTTAGACCTTTGACAGTCGTTATGGGTAGTCAGAGGCCAGAAAGTCAGCCGTCGCACTTAACGTAAGTGAATAAGATTTTGTAACTGATACCTGAAGAAGGACCCAGCATTGAAACTACGCATACCTCGTAATGACATATTATTCTATGTATCCTCAAGAGTTAAGCACTCAAGCGACTCTGAGATCTCAGCTCTTTAACAAGGCGGCTGGGCCAATCCCCATTCCTGGGCAAAGTCACATCTTTCCCCATTCTTCTCATCTTCTCGGCTGCCGCGACCCCATCGGACTGTGTCAGGGCTCCAGTTTTGCGATATGTGGGCCCACAGCTTTGTCGGTAAAATGAACAGACTTGGTATGTAATGGTAATGGTATTAACGGGCTGGTGTCCGCAACTCCACGTCTCAGTGCGTATTTTGCGTACTGGTGGGCAAGTCTGCTATTTTTATAATTTTATCATTCCAACACGATCCCATAGTCATTTTGCTAAAAGTTCGTAATCTGCTAAATTCATAATGCTCGATCATTGGTCGGTCGAATTAAAAGCAATGACTGCACAATGACGTTCTGATGGTAAGTCACTGATCAAAGGAACTGTCAAAATTTTAGCAGATTACCGCATAAGTCAATCATTCAGTTGTAATTTTCTACGAGATTACCCGTCTGTAACATTTCTTTCAATGGCGTGTCAGTGGTTGACCATTGGAAAGTCATAATGACGCCATTATATTAGTAGATTACCAAACTTGTCAAAATCAACAATTATGAAATCAATGATAGACCATTTTGACACTATTGTAATAGCAGACTTGAGGCCCAGGTGGGAAGTTTCGATCCACCCCAGCTCCCCAAGAAAGGCCAGCAGCGCCTTGACGTCGCTGGCGATCGCGCGTACGTTACCTGCCCTGGGTTACCGATAACATCTATTGCGGGGCGACTAAGCTCCGCGGCTTATGCTGTTAGAAAGATAAGACAGTTGACAGATGTAGAAACTGCGCGTATGGTCTACTTTAGCTACTTTCACAGCATTAAATGTCGTATGGTATTTTACTATGGGGTCGGGCCGCCGACATTGAATCCATTTTTATCTTACAAAAAGAGCTGTTAGAGCCATTTATAATCTACGTCGCCGCGATTCTCTTAGGGAACTATTTAAAAATATTAATATAATGACAGTGCCTTGCCAATTTATCTATGAAAATATTATGTACGTAAGAAAAAACCTACATTTATTTAATAAGGTTAGTGATAGACATAATATTAATACTAGAAACAAAGACAAAATAGGTCAACCATATTTTAGATTGTCTAAAGTTCATAAATCTTTTATGGGGTTCTGTGTTAAGTGTTATAACAAAATTCCTATTGATATATTGCAACTAAATGAAAGAAAATTTAAAACATATATTAAAAGTACACTCTGTAAACAAGCATATTACAGTTTAGAGGATTATATCCATGATAAGAATGCTTGGAAACATGCTGGTCCGGGCTCCATAGGACAATCTACAGTCTAGACAAAATCAAACAGATTGCTAATTAAACCTACTTAATTTATACTTAGTATATACATTATATTTAATTCTTGCTTTGGGTCACACACTGGTTCATAGGTTCATAGTTTGTTGAAATGTATGGAGTGGTTGTCTACTTTTACAATAATTGTAAATAATAATATGTGAACACTATCTATCTATGTATACAACTTAGCTATCATTCTTTATCTTGTAATACTTTGTACATACTTCAATATAGTGTTTTTATGCAAGGTCCATCGTGTTCACGTATAGTTATATAACTGTAAACTGTAAATGCAAAATGTTGTACACATTTTTTTTTAAAAGAGTAAGTATAGAGTTTCTTGCCCATTCTTCTCCATACGAAACTACCTTTTGGAATGGGCAACTAGAATCAACTTTATATTTTTTTTATTATGACGTTCAAAAGTGCCTTTTCAATGGTCTAATTGAAATAAATGATTTGACTTTGACTTTGACTTTGATCCTGAGGTCGCTTCATACAGGACAAAGGTCCTGTATGAAGCGACCTCCGGGCAGTTCACAAAGACGCCACTAATGCTGCGATAAATGTCGCTACATTCGGGGCCAAAGGTTCCAAAAAAAAAACATCGATTCGGAAAGACGAAGATGAGTGTTAATTTTGTTTTGTTTTGTTAGTTGGACCTTTTTCTATACAGCCTGCTGCGGTTCACAAAAGGGGCACTGAAGTGCATCGAAAAATAACATTATTTTGTTACCTAGTTATAGCTTCGCATATGTATGTTAATGCATATTATAATATGTAAGCTGTAATGGTGTTATTTAAGTAATCATAATGCAAATAAATAAATTTCCTCTTAGACTCTTTGCTAATCTATGGCGTAAAAAAGGTACACAACTTCAAGAAGCCAGGGTAAATGGTGCCGCCTTATAAATATAATAAATTAATTCGTGAACACGTTTCATAAATATTAGGATTATAAAATAGGTAGACATGACATACATGCATTATGTTGCAGAGCTGGTGGAACTGAATTCCTAAAGATGAATTTGTTTTTTTAAGGAACATTAAACAGAATACCATACAGACTAAACATTGCATAGGATTAAAGTTCAGTTCAAGCCAGCATTCCTAAATTACAGCATGACTCATCAGCTGCCTAGTCTTTCCCCAACTATGTCTGGGTTGGTTTCCAGTCTAACGGATGCAGCTGAATACCAGTAGGTAAGTAAGTAAAAGCAAGTAAGCAAGTAAGCAAGTAAGCAAGTAGTGGACTGGGCCGAATTGGGCGCCTAAATAGATTACTCGTGTACCGGTGATTGCCTAAGTCCGTTGTGTGAAGCAATAATCGCTCACATTAACGAGATAACAGACAATGTTTTAGCGAATTTTCGATTTAGAAATAGGATTAGAGTTTGGAACAAAAAGGGTACATAAACTGACACAAGTGGCTAAAGTGAAAGAAGACTCGTATCGCTATTTTGTGAAAATCTCCCTCGGTGAATTTAGATAAAGTGAGCTATCTACTACCATACCTACCTACTATATACCACTTAATACTAGGAATTGATAGCTCATCTTAAGCTTACTTCACCTTAATACATCAAAGAAGATTTTTACATAACAGCACTACAGTCATTGAAGCTGAAACTGAGTAGGTAACTAACTACCTATGTACCTATAAATCTTTGACTCGAAGGACCAATAAAACAACGTCAGCATACAAGCAAGTAAGCAAGTAAGCAAGTAAGCAAGTAAGCAAGTAAGCAAGTAAGGAAGTAAGCATGTAACTATGTGTGGCTAAATAAGTATGTATAATGTTTTTGTTTTTGTGTTTTTTCAGTATGGTTGTTTTATCATGTATAGTTCGCGTCAAATAACTTTGCCGCTCTGAAGTAGGCAACAGATCACCGCGCAGTAGTTAATCTTAGGAATAAAACAGCAGCGCGCATGCGCGGTTAGCGAAGCAAGGGTTGGGCAACAGCGTTGTGTTTCCGTCTCAGTCGCCCTCATACGTCCGATGCTTACATGTGTTTCTCTCGCACATTACGGTAGACTGTCGATGCCAAAAGTGTTACGCGTTTTTAGTTTGTTGTTTATTGTTATTGTTGCGTTTCCTTTGTTATTATTACTATTGACGTTGTACTTTAAGTTTTGTGAAAGAAATGCCGAAACGGAGCACAGTTTTACGCCGTCAGGCGGAAAAATTAATTCATAATATGGTGAATTATATGCAAAAAAAGTTATTTTTTTCTTCCTTCTTCTTTTTTTAGGTACATCAAAATGAAATAAGAGTACCTACCTATTTTAATTTTAGATAACATATTTAGTCTTACGTATACACTTAAAATATTTTTTCGTAAGCGAAATCTTTTTACGCGATAGTACCTGCGCGGTCGTTCGGAAAGCCTAACTTCAGAGCGGCAAAGTTATTTGACGCGAACTGTATTTTATGATATTCTTAGTATTTTTGTGTGCCTCGGAACTACAAGTGAATGATATTTATTTATAGTTCCGAGACAGTGTCATGCCGGCCGGCGACGGTGAAAACCAGCGCCGTGGTTCGTGCCTTGCTGCGCGGGCCAAGGCAATTTTGCTGAGCGTTGGCCGTTTCGCGCGGTGGTGACGCGTGGTTTCGACTAGGGACATAATATTTGTATTTTTACTTATTTTTTTTTTAATTTATATGTTTAGGTTTAAGCTTGTTATGCATTAAGTGCGTCACTTCCGTGTGAATAAATGGTTTTTCTTTCTTTCTTTCAGTATTTTACATAGAGCAACTGCCTGACTGACCTCCACAACTCAGTTACTGTGTAACACGGATTACACGATACTTCTTGGTAAGACTGGTTGTCAGATTTTTTGGCGTCTGACTACCCATAACGACTGTCAAAGATCTTCTAATGACAACCTCCCGAGCAACGACTTTACGTGCTTTCTGAGGCACGGAGGGATCTTAGTATGAATTGTATGGTCACCCATCCACAGACCGACCGCGGTAAGCGTAGCTAACCTTTGACCGATCGATCGGCTTTTATTTTACTCCCCGCGCCGCGTTAATCCAGCGGCTTCCCGCGACGACGATATCTTTTCGTAGGTTGACTAAAATCCTGACTTCATCAAAACTCAGTAGCATGATCATAGGTACCTACCACAAATGCAATAGACACTTATACTACCTCTAACAGCCTGCCTAGTCCGCAATGCATACAATCTTAAGATCTAAGCCGTGTTAATCTGAGTCAAGGTGGCGCCAAGGTTTCGCATATTGTTACCATGACATCAACAAACAAAAATGTGGACGTATTTGTATAAGTTGGTATGGCGTGTTCAGGTTCTGATTTTGTGATGCATTAGGGTTCACTTCTTATGGTGTCACTTGTGCTTCCTAGCCTCTTCCCAACTACGTTCAGGTCGGCTTCCAATCTAACCAGATGCAGCTGAATACCACTTTTTTACATCGAGCGACTGCCTATCGGACCGCCACAACACAGTCACTCACACTCCCAACACAGATATCCCTTGATTAGACCTGTTGTGAGACTATGGCTTCTGACTACCCATAACGACTGTCAAAGGTCTACGAATGACAGCCTGGACCAACGGTTTTACGTGCACACTGAGGAAAAAGGGTATCGGTATGAAATGCTTGGTTTATACCCATCTACGAACCGAAGGCGGCAGGCATTACTTAACCATGACCGATCGATTGGGCTTTTACTTAGCCACGAGCCCCACCCCACCCTTGCTATGTCTTCACTTGCGGAACCCCAAATTCTTAAAAAAAATGAGTAACACCGCATTGCGCTCTGCACTGTGGCATTCGCTTTCTCAGCAACCCTTTAGCGCACTGATGAAGCAATCTTTTGCGCTGTCAGGAAAACCCGCTTAACTAAATTTTTTTTTGTATTCCTAATTGCTCCTTGCTTGGCCGAGCATAACCTGAATCTCACAGAATAGCACTCCTGCATATATATATAATAATAATAATACCAGCCTATAATTGTCCCACTGCCAAAGGCCTCTTCTCATACAGAGAAGACACGAGCATTGATCACAACGCTTGCTCAAGGTGGATTGGCCTGCTACATATTATACCAGTAGGTAAATTCTGTAAAATTCAAACAACAACTCGCATCTCACATCGCTATTCACTCTCACTTCGCATAAGGTTCAAAATGACCTTGATATATTTGACACTTTGAATCGGGTTCGAGCGCGAAGTGACGGGAAAATTACCTTACAGAATGCTACTTCTTACGTCATCTCATACTTTATCTGTCAAAATCTCCCTGTCAATTTAGTTCAACTCGCTGACACGCTCGCAAGGGCGGCGTTAGTGTAAATTCGAATTATCAACCGAATTTTCAGAATGCCAATCAAGAAACTCACAGCGTATTCAGATTCGAAGTTTAGAATGAGGTCTTACAGAATCACACCCCAGCAGTAAAAACTGCAAATCCATAGGTAATAAAGACTCACGGATGCATACATAAGCTCTTCAACAATTTCAGTATTCACACAATGTTTTCGCACACTAAAGATGTCGTCACAATGCTTTAAATTCCAAGATTAGCACGAGACAGTTAATACATTGTAAACAGATTGTGAAAGTCCCGAATCTTGATGCATCACACCTGCATACTCACTTTGTATGCACTGACTCATACTTACTGTTGGAAATAACTGCAATTGCAACGTCCCTTTCTCTTTTGCATAGAGTTCAAAATGGAACAAGAAAATGTGTGCAGTTAAGACTGTTTAAAATGATGATACAGTGCACTTCGGGTCAAATATATCTGTGTACTATAGTATTTACTTCATGAGAATAATCTTAATGATGCAGCCAATGAACATATCGGATAATGTTTTCAGTCAACAATTTTAGCGCGATCGTTTCTTATTCTACATTTAAGGTTGTAGAAACTTGTTCGGGTGTGTTGGCAACTAGATAAACATTTAAAAACCATTACAAACACGAAGTTTATACAGAAAATTCAACTCTGTAGCTGTAGTAGTATTTAATTAAGGTAGGTACTAAGAACTCCTCAATTAATATTATAGGTACACATAGATCTAAGACCAACTTTTTTAACGAAGTCTAGGTAGTGCGAAATAGTAGAAATCGTCACGTAACGAAATGCGTGTGTGTATGTGTGCGTGTGTCGAGCCGCTGCTGCGCGCACTCGCCTGCTCGTGACATACATAATTTTTTTTTTTTTTGTACAGACACGTACAGACAACGTCATCAACTGCTTACCTCTTATTCAAATAAATTTTAATGCGTGCGCTTACCCCCCGGTAAGCAGTTGATGACGCTGTCTGTACGTAAGGAACTTCGTTCCTTACGGGGGTCCCCCGACCGCGCAAGTTTTTTATTAGTCTGAGACATAGATATTGACTGACTGCCCCGTTGGTCTTCGTGGCCGCAAGCGCGTTTGCTGCGCGTGGGGTCCTGACACACCTACGACACTCCACACAAACGAAACGATTTAATTACCTACAGTACTACCAAAATAATAGACTGTACAAATACGTGCGTGTACAACTACGCGCCGCTTGAACTAAAAGCAGTTTCGAGAGCAGGTTCGACGGAGGTAGAGGTGAGGAACAGTGTTTGGAGGGAGGCGAGGCGTGTCGCTACTGTACGGTAGTATTATTTACTTAATACTGTGGTCCTGAACTCGATTCCCAGGTCAGGCAAAGTGTTATTGGATTTTTCTATTAATAATTTCACAGTAGCAACCTGGAGTTTAGAAGTGCACCCCGTGCCTCGAGAAGCAAGTAAAGCCGTCGTTCCTGTGCCTGATCTCTCGTGTCGGATAGCCGTCCCATCGTATTATATTATGAGAGTGAGGGAAGAGCTAGTGCACCTGTGTTTGCGCACACACCTGTGCACTATAATATCTCCAATGTAATTGTATTGGTCTGAAGTAATTGGCTTGTCTCCATTGAGATTATTTCAAATCCGGTCGGGCGATTATTACACATACGTATTTAGTAGAATAATCAAATAACCTATTCATAGCTTTACAGGAATTTCATTCAAAACACATTAAGAACGTTGTTTACCGTATTGCAGAGTACAAAGGTATAATATTTCTACCTACTTAGGTATATAAATTCTTCAAATACGTACAGCAAATACCAAGTACAAGATAAATAATAATTAATTTGTCTTAATTAATACAGTTTTATGTTCCGAGTACTTCTGTTTTGAATCATTATTTAGAACAACAGAACTGGTCATGATGATGACGTTTGACTCAATTACTGAAATCATAATAATTACCTATTTTTGTACCTACTTTATTTAAAAGGACAATTTTGCAGAAGGCTATTATTAGACGTTCATATTAATAACAATTAAACAATGATTCATTCAAATACTACTTATACGTCAATCTGTAAATTCCGTTTGTCTAACTCTAAGCTAATGAGGGAAGATGTATTTTAGTTTCAATTTAACTCAAAAACTGCTGGTCCGATTTCAAAAATTCTTTCACCAATTGAAAGCTACATTATTTCTGAGTAACATAGGCTATATTTAATTATAAAAAAATTAAGGGTCCTTAAAAAAATTCAGGCGGACGAAGTCGCGGGCAAGGGCTTACGTAATAAACATACAAACAGAACCGCTTCAACTATTTAACGAAATAAAGATAACCTGTTTTTTTACGAATAGCATTTAGCAAAGAAGCGAATAGCATTTCGCAGGTCATTGGAGGTTAACGGTTCCTTAACCGAACTTTCCTACAGGAAAGTTCGGTGCGAACAACAACTCGCATCTCACATCGCTATTCACTCTCACTTCCCATAAGGTTCAATATGACCTTGATATATTTGACACTTTGAATCGGGTACGAGAGCGAAGTGAGGGTTGTAGTGACGGGGAAATTACCTTACAGAATGCAACTTCTTACGTCATCTCATACTTTATCTGTCAAAATCTTCCTGTCAATTTAGTTCAACTCGCTGACACGTTCACAAGGGTGGCGCTAGTGTAAATTCGAATTATCAACAGTTTTTAGAATGCCAATCAAGAAACTCACAGCGGATTCAGATTCGAAGTTTAGAATGATATCTTACAGAATCACACCCAGAGCTTATAAACTTCGTTTATAAAGTTTCGTTTAATTATACCTGGTAGATTTTGTGTGATTGTCAATGTTTTGTCCGCGTCAGATACAACTTCACGATTAAATTAAACTATTTAATATGAACTTAATCAAAAATATTCACATACTAAATGATTAAGAGAATGTTCTAATTTAACATATTTTTTTTTTCAAATCATTTACACTACACATTTTGACGTGATTGTCAGTTTAAAATCTGTAAAAGTCGTTAATAGCCCCTTAAGCTAACTAGCTTCTGCCCGCGACGTCTTTCGCGTGTTCCAATTTTTTTTTATAATTAATATAGCACGTAGAATACCTACAAGTTGAATTAATAAATATTTTTTATTAAGTTATTTATGTACATACAATAATTAATTAGACGAATAATAAAAAAGAAAACCTATTACTATTAAACTAATACAATATGGAATCAAAAATATCTTCCACATCGCCACAAAATATAAAGGTTACAGAAGGACCACTCTCGCCATCTTCAAAACTAATTACCTAAACTTGCCAGACTCACTAGGGCTGCTACTGTATTGACTCTGTAGGTTTTATTTGTGGCAATATGAAATTTTATTGACACTGGTTGGAACTCTTTGCAATTTTTTTATAACAAAATTTTCCAGTTCGTCGTGAAATGTCAATGTCTTTCATTTATTCATTTTGACAACAAGTGACAGTCGAGACTGAAGTCTGCTTAAAAGTGCCTATAAACGTAATGTGAATGTGTGCGTGCGAAAAATGGCAGTTTGTTCTGAGTGGTCTCTCTGCTCGGGCGCGCCGCTGCCTTACGTACTTTGTGACATCATCGCTGTCATTTGTCAATGTGTCAAAGAGACTAACAGTATTGCCACGTTGGATGGCAATGCTTAACTTCTAATAAGGTAAAAAATACAATAGATATTTTTGTATAACGAATAACTGGTTAAAGTACTAGTAAAGTCTACATACACAATTTTGTACTTCATTTGTGGAAGACTGGTGCCAAAAGTCCAAAACTAAGATTTTTCAAAACCTGCTGTAAGTCAAGCCACCAAACACCCAGAATATTTTTTATATATTTTATAACATTGTACTAAAACGTAGCTTCCTACTAGCGTAAGGAAGTTCAAAATTGGCCGAGTAGTTTCGGAGATTAGTGCGTTCAAACAAACAAATTCTTCTGCTTCAAAATATTAGAAGAGATACGAATTTGTTGAAGTTAAATCTCAATTCAAAAGCATTCCGTGTAGACATAACGTTTAGCATAAGATATGAGCTTAGAGATAGCATAACTAATAATATTATTCTCTGAACGTTTATGTCAGGATCATAAAAGCGTCAGATAAATCTGATATTAATAGCGTAAATAGAAAGGAACTGTTATGCCTAGCTGAATTGAAAACATACGTGCCTTCATTTGTGGCTGGCCCACAGTACCTTCTTTCTGTCCTTGTCTTATGTTGCTTGAACCTTACCGTGATGCTGACTCCCTTTCTTTCATGTCATTCTTTACCTAACCCATCTATCTTCTTGTTTAGCCTTCGAACATAAATGTGTTCCTTCCACCCACATTTAAATTCATAACTCTTTTAGTCGCATGCGTTTCATCCACCCCCCCCCCCTCCCCTTCACGTGATCATATCAAGTTCACAAATTATTCTTTCCATTTTTCTAAAAATTAATATCTTTTACTACGAGCAAGAGTTGGGAGGGACTCTTGCTCATAGTAAAAGATATTAATTTTCATGAGTAATACATTATCTTGATGTAGTACGTCGCCGGCGACCTTGAGCGACCTGAGAATCGTATGGACTGCGTCCAAAACTCTCAAAGTTTAGTCGAAAAAATTAAATAAAAGATAGTATTCTTTAACTTAAAAAAAGGCGGATGCTAAAAGATAGATAATAAAGTTATCTGTAAGATAGTAAAAGTTACGTTTAAATATTCCTGGAAGATTTTGTCCGCGTCAGACACAACTTTACGATTTAATTTAACTTATGTTAAACTAGAACATTCTCTTCTCTTAATCATTTAAAATGTGAATATGTTTGATTAAGTTCATATTAAATAGTGTCTGTTTTTCAAATCATCCACACTACACATTTTGACGTGATTGTCAGTTTAAAATCTACAAAAGTCGCTTGTTAGCGTCTTACCCTGTATACAAAGCTTGAATTCGGCAACCAAACATGCTTGATATTTGTTTCTGATGAGAAAAACCTTTTACACGTTTAATTTAATAAAAAAAGCTATCCGGAGGTACTACTAAATAGTTTTCAAACTACTTTTCTAACTAGGAAATCACAGAAATGTGAAAATGATTAGTTTCTCTGAGGTCCAAAAGGCCGCTGCGTATCTCGGGTTCAATCCCGGACGGAACAAATATTTGTATGGCCTACAGTTAGTTGTTCTGGCTGAGGTTGTCTGTGTTTGTGAGTTTATATATTTGTAAACGCTCCGAATGTTTATCCCCATGTGTGTAAATTCCTAGTGTGGAGCTTGGTGTACTGGCCCGTGTAGCTACGTCAATTGATTGGTGGTGGCATCTATTATTCGTAAAATGGGAGAAATTTTGATGTAGGCTTCGATTATTGTCAGACCTATTAATACTCTAAAAGGATGTAGATTTATTCGTATTGACAAAAGTAGCCCCATTCATTATCTTGATAGGAAGGATATCTAATACTCTAAAACCTAGCAGTTTGACCTAGGTTGACCTTTTGATAGAAACTAACTGTCAGGTTATGGCACCGAAGCTAATCATAAATCGCAGATGACCTCTAAAGGTTAAGCTAGGGTTTGTTACACTACTCTGACGATCTACTTTCACTGAATGTTATAAATATACGGGACTAAACTATGTGCTGAAACGCTGCTTTAAACTTGAGCTATAATATGTCTATTCTGTTACCATCTCCCTCGGTGAACACCTAAGGTTCGACTTTTAATTCTATACAGTAACTTGACAGGACAGTTCAAAGAATAATAATGATACCATACTAAAACTACTGGTGTTCTGATAGTGAACGATTTTGCGCAAAGAACGAATGATAAAAATGGTTTAATTTAAATAAAATTTTAAATGTTCGTATGTAAGATGTGGAATATAAGAACAATTAATAATTGTTAATAAAAGTAATTTCCTTTCTTTTTCTTCAGTTCTAATAGAAACAAATTAAAAATTATATTACCTATTTTACTTTTTTTAATTTTGTCATCTAAATAGTGTAAAGATATAGGCGGGTGTGATGTCTGTGTATCGCGAAGTAAGCGATTTTTAATATTGTACATCGTGTTTTTAAAAACGTTAGTGTTTAGTTTTAGTATGGTATCATTATTATTCTTTGAACTGTCCTGTCAAGTTACTGTATAGAATTAAAAGTCGAACCTTAGGTGTTCACCGAGGGAGATGGTAACAGAATAGACATATTATAGCTCAAGTTTAAAGCAGCGTTTCAGCACATAGTTTAGTCCCGTATATTTATAACATTCAGTGAAAGTAGATCGTCAGAGTAGTGTAACAAACCCTAGCTTAACCTTTAGAGGTCATCTGCGATTTATGATTAGCTACGGTGCCATAACCTGACAGTTAGTTTCTATCAAAAGGTCAACCTAGGTCAAACTGCTAGGTTTTAGAGTATTAGATATCCTTCCTATCAAGATAATGAATGGGGTTACTTTTGTCAATACGAATAAATCTACATCCTTTTAGATTATTAATATAATATATATTAATATAGTATATATATATATATATATATATAATATAAATCAGCCTATTGCCATCCACTGCTGAACGTAGGCCTCCCCCAGAGATCGCCAACCAACCCGGTCTTGGGCAAGCCGCATCCATCCGCTGCCAGCCACCTTTTTTAATAGGTCTGACAATAATCGAAGCCTACATCAAAATTTCTCCCATTTTACGAATAATAGATGCCACCAATCAATTGACGTAGCTACACGGGCCAGTACACCAAGCTACAACAATCTGCCCAAAGATTCATGCCAGGATTTGTACAAAAAAAATAAAGATGTTATTGAAGATCAAATTCTTATAAGAATTTGAATTTCAACTTCTACTTCTACCCTATACTAATTAGAGTATGTTTACCTAAAGAGTATGTTTAGGCATTTACAATATTTTAAAACCCCGCAAAAAAAAGTGAATAGTTTAACGATTTGATAGATCCATTAACATCGCTTGTCACTTTTTTTTTATAAATACAAAATGGACTTCGAAATGAAACGAAAAAGTGTTGTTTTCATTTTGTAATATTTTAATTATGCGGGGGTTTAAAAATATGGTAAGTAAGTATATCAATCTACTCCTGGTAATATATTCTTTACATTGGAACATATTTTAAACAATCTAAATTATTTTTAACCGACTTCAAAAAGGAGGAGGTTGTTTGTTGGTGTTTATTTCTTTTTTTTTTATGTATGTTCGGGCATAACTCTGTCATATATACACGGATTTGCAAAATTCTTTTTTGTTCGAAAGGGGTTTATTCCGAAATGGTCCCATATAAATTTTATCAAAATTGATCCAGCCCTTTTTGAGAAAATCAATTAATTCCCAAAAAAAATGCTTAGACGACGTTTTAGTTTTTCAATCTTTGGAGGACTTACAATGTCTTATAAGTGTGTTGCCGTTTCTTAATGGATTTGGATGTTAAGGCAACACTAAAAAGCGAAAAATAAAAAGTTTTTTCTAAAAAAAGGAAACCGCCTTCAAAAACTAAAAAGTGATAAATAACTTTAGCACAGAACACACATTACTTTACTTTCGGAAGTCGGTGGTAATACAAAACAACGAACTCAAAGCCACCGCCACCGACTTCCGAAAGTAAAGTAATGTGTGTTCTGTGCTAAAGTTATTTATTACTTTTTAGATTTTGAAGGCGGTTTCCTTTTTTTTGAAAAAACTTTTTTGTTTTTCATACAAATGAATGTATCCATCTCGCCATGATTCTTTCTACGCTAACTTAAACGCTACTCAATTTATTGTCATTGTCATTTACTGTCATAGTCACTTCGACATAAAGTGATAGGAGACAGCACGAGACTTACGGCAACTTAACATTGGTAGCGTTTGAGTATTTGGCCACTATATTCTTTTGTTAATAGGAAGTTACGTTGTCCTTAGGTACTTTATGCTATATTTTATTAGGAAACCGTAAAACAATTCACGCCGACGAAGTCGCGGGCAAGGGTAAAACAAATGTTGTATCTGACCGTACTTCCTCAAGCGAGCTCATTTAGATTTATTTTATTTCTGGTATTAATAATAAATCCTGCTTACTGCTTACGTCATCTGTGCGAAAGTACTTCACGTCGGAACAGCTGCTCAACTTATACCAAACACAAGTTCGATCGTACATGGAGTACTGTTCGTACCTTTGGGATGGATCAGCAAAATACCTACTGGAGGCGTTGGAAGTCATTGATAGACGTTTATGTAAGTAAGTAAGTTTATCTATTTGTCTTAACATGGTGTACATACATTGCATGCAAGATATTAAATATATAATGATTCTCGTGTTCAGCCGCATAACGTGGCGTACAAATTGGTAGGACGAGATGGTGCACAAACCGCGACTACATTTATCAAAGACTCAGAGGCTCATTAATAACGACTCCCTGGTTAGGGCTAAGCTCCAGAGCCTTGAACATCGCCGCACCGTTGCTAGCCTATCGGTCTTTTATCGGGTATATTTCGGAGAGTGTGCTTTGGAATTGCACAATTTCATGCCCCCATCCCCATTCCATCATCGGACGAGTAGAGATACGGCGAAGCGTCACCGCTATATGGTTGAAGTTCCACGGTCTCGAACCAAGCGCTTTGACTCAACATTTATTGTGCGAACTGCCAGACTGTGGAATTCGCTGCCCGCCTCTCTGTTCCCTGATAAGTATAATCTGGGTATCTTCAAGGCACGAGTGAACCGGTTCATCCTAGGCAAGCGTGTTCCAACTTAGGCCGCATTATCACTTAAGATCAGGGCCTCAAGTCTCCTATTACAATAAGGTAGTGTCGCCGAAGATGGCCCGGCTCCTAGGATAGCCCACATTTAAAAAAATACAGTTATGATTATTCGAAACATTTGAAATTTCGTGGGTGTATGCTATTGGTACTATAGACAATAGTGCAAGTGTGTTTCATTACCGGCGCGTCGCCATTTTGGAGACTGATGGCAGTTTGCTTGTTCATGTCAAGACGATACACTTTTTATTGCCTGCATTATCTAAATCCTTTTGAAAATTAACGAATTTAAAACAAATCTCTTTGCTCTAAAATGTGAAAATTCATATTTAATCTATTTATAAGCGAATTACAGGTGAGTGTTATTATTTTATTTCCTTTTTTTGTATTTTTACGAGATTATACTCCACCCGGGTGTAATTTCCTATCATGGCCCATAGTATAATTCCCTTAATGAATGACATCAAAAAAATAAAATTTAGAAAAAAAATCTGATTTATTTCTATTTTTGATAAGTTACTTTCAATATTGATCTCGAAGTTAAATTTTATTTTATTTAGTGGTTTGTTTTTATTTTATAGTTGATTTTCATTTTGATAGATTTAAGATAGCCCACATTTAAATTTTTGGTTGATTTTTTTACCTTTTATGAATAATGTTATGGGAAGTATGTGTTTTTATTTCGATTTTTTATGTTAAAAGTGTTTAAGAGTTTATAATGCATATACTTTCATTAATATTTTTCGGGCCATCTTCAGCGACCAGCTTCCCAAGATAGCCCAATAACAAGTTTCTAAAAAGTGTTTACATTTGTGTTAAAATGCCAAAAACTGTACTACTTTTTTAGATATCTTGTTTCTCAAATAAATATATTACAACTTCCATTATCTTTTTTCTTTACTTTACTTATCTGCAAGATTTTACGAGGTATTGAAATTAAGCGGGCCTTCATCGGCGCCTGTACCTTAGTGTCAGAATGGTTTACAATTGATTTCATAATTGTTGATTTTGACAAGTTTGGTAATCTACTAATATAATGGCGTCATTATGAAAATCAATGATAGACCATTCTGACACTATTGTAATAGCAGACTTGGCCCCCAGGTCAGGTGAATTGCGGCCAAACGCCAGCCTATTTGATAATAATAATAAAAAAAAACTCCTTTCCTTAGTCATAAACCCAAATAAGGTCTGGCGCCATAAAGTCTGCTTGAGTCAAATTAAAAAAAAAAATTGCCGTTTGCGAGTCGGACTCGCGCACTAAGGGTTCCGTACCATTATCTATACAACATTAGACACTATATTATATCCTTTTTTTAATATCGAGCATAAAACGGCAAAAAAACATGTTTGTCGTATGGGAGCCCCCTTAAATATTTATTTTATTTGTTGCTGTTGAGGACAGAGGACTAATCTAGTAGCAATGAATGAAAAACACGCAAACACAAAATCTTGTAGTCAGTAGTGTTTGCGTGTTTTTCATTCATTGCTACTAGATTAGTTGATTAGTTAGTGTTAAAACCTGTGTTTTAACACTGATTTCGGGCAAGAATGGCTACAGTTCAACAATTTTATCTAAAAACGCGGTTAGCGGCAACAGAAATACATCATCTGTGAAAATTTCAACTGTCTAGCTATCACGGTTCATGAAATATAGCTTGGTGACAGACAGCCAGACAGACAGACAGACTGACAGTTGACTTAGTAATATGGTCCCGTTTGTACCCTCGGTACGGAACCCTAAAAAACCGTTTAAAAACAAGTTATAAGTCACTCTTGACCGGTTTGAAAACGAAACGATTAAAATACCGATGTTGTGCACGTTTATTTTCAGCTTCTAAATATAACCCTTAGCTCAGAGACGAGGTATCCGTTTAAAGGTGAAATTAATATTGATGAATGGTAAAATGCAGATGGCGATCATAAATTTTCTCTTTTTAGAAGGTTTTTGATCTTTATCCTAACGGTTTATCCTAAATCCTTGGATCTCTTGGAATGAAGTTTTTTTGCAAGAATATAGAATGTACAATTGTTATAGGCATGTATGGTGCTATACAATTTGTTTGTTACACTCACTGTATCTAACATTACGGTCGTGCAAACAGTTTTGCCTTTTTAACCGACTTAAAAAAGGAGGAGGTTTTCTATTCGATTGGTATTTTTTTTTATGTATTACCGACTACGCTGAGATTTATGATCCGATTTACGTGATTCTTCTTTAGTTTGATGCGGAATAGTTGCCATTAGGTTCCATAAAAATTAAACATAGTTTGGGCCCAGTAGTTTTCATCTTATGATCATTTTTTTTTATGGTTACCACGCGTAACTTTTTTCAGTATAGGCCGGTTTCCAAGATTATTTTTTTAATTGATAGTGTATAAATTAAATTTCGTCCCATATAAATTTCAAAATAATATTCCACCCCTAAGCGCAGAAAATTAAGGGATGACTGAATTTTTTTGGTGTCACCGTTTCGTAATTAATTTGTATGATAAGAAGTAGGCACAAAAACGCGAAACAAAAAACTTATTAACAAAAAAGACAACCGCCTTCAAAAAGTAGAAAAATAACTTTCAATTCGCAAGTCTGTGGCAATACAAAACAACAAGCAAAAACCGACTTGCGAATTGAAAGTTATTTTTTACTTTTTGAAGGTTGTCTTTTTTGTTAAATAGTTTTATTTCTTAACTATGTTGGGCTGTTTTACATGGAGCGTCTGCCTATCTGACTTTCACAACTCAGTAACTTGGTATCACGATAGTACCCCCTGGTAACACTGGTTTCCAGACTTTCTGACATATTTGACTACTCATAACGATTGTCAAACGGCTTTACTTGCTTCCCGAGGCGCTTGGTACGCAACGGGTGGTCACCCATCTACGGAGAGACCGCGGCAAGCGTACCTAGCTGAACCATGGCCGATGGACCCGTGCAACTTGCATTTCGGTTGTGCAAATCAAATCACAATAAAAACATTAAGATTTGAAATTAAGGATAATATAAAAGTACCTACATGCAAAATGTTTGCTTGTTTGACATTGGTTTAGTACATAATCATTAAAATCAATTCTGGTCACTTTAGATAGTCTACATACAAATCCAAGTCAATTCGATTTGATTTGTTTTTGATTAAATTTTTCCTACAGAATTTCGATCACGGCTGCCAATTTCAATAGAGGCTAGCCAAGTATATACAAGAGATGTACAAGTGTGACAGCACAGGTGGACTCCATCTTCCCTTACTCACTTATATTATTTCCTTAACAAATAATATTAATTATCTGTTCCTATTTATGTACAGACGCCAGCACATCAAGCCATACCTAACTGTCAAATTTTCCCAATTAAATATGAACCTTATGCTTTTGTAATAAAGTTGAAAATCTATCAAAGAAATTTGACAGATTGTAGTAGCTTGATTTGCTGGCCTCTGTACCTAAATTTGCACGTCACTTAAGGCAGGTTATGGTTGACGATCTCTGAGGGAGACCTATGTTCAGCAGTGGAGGGCAATAAAATAAAATCATTTATTTCAAGTAAGACACCCATACGACAAATCAAATTACATACAACTGAAATACTTAAACTTAAAATTGAAATAAACAAAAGTTGAAATAATAAAAATAAAATAAAATAGTCTGATATGATGACGATGATAAGGCAGAACACATTGAGACCTTTACTCAGTACAATAATGCGTTCAGGGTGTGGTTCGGTCTGCCGTGGTGCTGCAGCGCGTTTGGGATGTTTGCTAGAGCGCGCAATGATGATTTCCAGGCCATCATGCGCAAAAAAGCAGCTTCCCTGCTGGCCCGTATACGGGGTAGCAACAACGGCATTCTGGAATTCGCAGTAAGGCCGCAAATTCAGAACGGTGGCGCGTGCAGCGCAGCGTTCCAGCGTGCATTGTCGCGTGCAGCGTCGTGCTCATCGTGCACGCAACTAGTTTTCTTAAGAGCGTGCGTGCAAGCTGGGCGTCAAGGTGTGTTGACCAATCGAAGGGTGCCGTTCAAAGGCAATATACGTGTCTCGTTCCTTTGACGTGATGACACTTTTTAAGGGGCAAGCCTGCCGTAAAGCGTGAGGTTATGGTTTTTCGAGTGGGTACCAACAAGCCAGTCAGGATGGTCCCGCCGGTATGCCTATATGGTGTACCCCTGAGTAGGGTGTCACAATTTAAGTATCTTGGCCATATAGTGAACGAAGACTTAGATGATGACTGTGATATTGAGAGGGAGCGGAGAGCGTTGTCAGTCCGATGTAACATGCTGGCCCGCAGGTTTGTACGTTGTACTAGAGACATGAAAATCACTCTTTTTAAGGCATATTGCCAGTCCTTTTACACGTGCAGCCTGTGGGTTAGGTATACGCAGAGGGCTTACAGCGCTCTCCGTGTCCTGTATAATAATGCTTTCAAAACGCAGAAGCCCCAACAGGGGCTTCCGCGTTTCTGCAGTGCATCAGGCATGTTTGCTGAAGCAAAGACGGGTGGCTTTCTTGCAATAATGCGGAAAAGAACGACATCTCTGATGTGCAGGATGCGGGGGAGCTCCAACAGTATTTTGAGAGATATTGCGGACAAGCCAGACTGTCCATTCCTGGGGTACTGGACCCGTATGCACAGCTGTTATAAAAAAAAGCGCGAGAAAAAAAAAGCGCCCTCTCGCGCTTTTAGAAACAAAAGCGCGAGAGGGCGCTGCCTAGCTAGCATTAATATTTGAGCAGCTCTGTATTTTTTGTATTTTAAAAATAGTAAAACGCAATTATATATTCTAAATCTTATGTTATTCAGTTTTTAAAGTATCAGTACATGTGTGAAAGTGTTATCAAACATAAATAGTCAATATAGTGTGTAAAAACCAACGTAGAAAAAGAAAAACAATACAAAACTATAAACCCTAATTAAGTGATTTAATCATCAAAACAATGTAATTTGTGCCGTCTAAAATCGTTCGTAGTGCACGTTCCGTATCGGCAAAAGTGAATATTTACATAAAAAGTGACTTTGGTTCGTCAAACAGTGTACCGAACATGGAAAAAAATTCCTAAGTCATGAGTCATAGTAACGGTTTTACTATAAATTAAACCAAAACGTACTAGAAACGATACCACAATTTCGATAACTACGTAAACGGTCGGCGTGGCTGAGTGTGCACACGAGCCGACATTCATACATTCGGAACAAGCGGTCGTTGGTTCGAACCGCAGTAAATGTTTGTCTTTTTGTAGATTTCTTAATCATAAAAATCTTAAAGACCAATGTACTCACAGAAACTAATATCCATACAGAGTTACTTGCAGAGTTCAACAGAGGGCGCTTCATTTACTTAAAATGGATCAAGAAATCAACAACATTACCTTTCGTAAAATCTGTCGAACAAGTTCGTTAAATGATCTCACCAATATGGCAAGTAGTAGCAGCACAAACATATTCGACACGACAATGATGAGTATACCAGATAGCCTGCATGATAATAGTGGGGCAATAAATGATTTGAGTGAACAAATAAAAGTACTTACGACACAACTACAAAGCGCTCACCTAGAAATAGAGAACTTAAATAGCGAAAACTTTCGTCTCAAATCTGATCTTCAAAAATCGATAAAAACCATAAATACATATAAACAAATGTGCTTATCACCTGAGAGAAAAAGCAGGACACCGAAATCAGTGCGAAAAGCCAAAATACCGGTTTATAACAAAACTGAGATGAGTTCTCCAATCGATGATCTAGCTAAACCATCTTCTGGTGATTACAATCCTCAAGTCCCTACGATCATGATTGACAAAGAGACTCAAACTTCTAGCTACGCGCATACGCAGCCAGTAAACAAGTTAAAAGAGCTACATTCTTCTATATCCGTCAATAGTAATAAACCTAAACTTAGTAAAAAAGAGCTGGCAGATATCATTGCAAGAACTAAGCAAAAGAATAAATTATGCATTCTAAGCAGTGGCTCCAGACCAGCAGGGCACTTATCCTTGATTGAAGACGTCTTCTCCGACTACTTCGATTTCTGCCATTATTTTATACCAAATGGAAACATAAAGGAACTCTTAAACAACATTGAAATTAAATTGAAAGACTTTACTGATAACGATTACTGTATAATTTGCATTGGAGAAAATGACATAAAATATGAGAGTAATTATATAAACATGATAAATATGATAAGAAAATCGCTACAGAAGGTGGCCCACACCAACAAAATTATCTGTTTTCCGTCGTATATAACAGGAGCGCCGATTTACAATTTCAGAGTGGAGATGTTTAACAATCTGCTTAATCTTGACCTACAAAATAATGACTACGCCTACCCATTTGACAGCAACAGTGAGCTATCACTAGACATGTTCTCCAACACAACAGGAAAAATAAAAAAACAGGGAATTAAACGTATATACGACAGCATTATGAATAATATTGTAATTGATTTGTGCTCATTTGGTCAGTTTGACATAATACCGAATAATAGTAGCATACAAACTGAACCTTATATTGATAAAAACTCACCTCAATTCAAGAAAAAAGAAACCGACAACCAGTTTTTTCTCTGAGAAACATATGTATATCCTACATCAGAATATTGCAGGTTTAATTAACAAGTCTGATGCATTATGTGTAAACTTAGAAGAACTCGTAGACAGGAATAAAATTGTGGACGTTATATGTATCACAGAGCACTTTATGATGGCAGGATTTGAGTCAAACTTATACCTTCCAAATTACAATTTGGCTTCATCGTACAGTAGAACAAATAGTAAAAAAAGAGGAGGAACATGTATCTTACTTAAAAAAGAACATAAATTCAGGGAAATTGCAGAAATCCGCAAATTTTGTCTTGACTGTATATTAGAAGGTTGTGCAGTTGAACTACTTGACTATAAAATTATCATTGTATGTATATATAGGGTACCTAATCAAAATAACTTGTATACATTTTTTCATAAACTGGAAAAACTTCTGACTTATATAGCCAAATTGAATTGTAAAAATATTGTAATGACTGGTGATTTTAATATAGATATTTTAAAACGCAATAATGTAACATTAGATTTTGAATGTTTACTGTTAAACCATAATTTAAAACTGGCTTTACATGAACCAACCAGATTTGCTAGTGGAACTTGCATTGACAATTTTGCACATAACTTTAAAAAGGTATGTAAATCTGAAGTTTTGGAATTGGGCCTGTCGGACCATACAGCCCAATTAATCAAAATTCCTGTTAAAAAAAATCTGACATTGCATTATTGGCGTACAATGAAACGCGATTATAGCAAGGAAAATATTGAGAAATTTAAAATGTGTATTAGGAGTTTATCGTTCTCGGAAATTTACCTCACGGATGACCCAAACAAAGCTTATCAACACTTTTTAACTGATTTTAAACTTTTTTACGACCTATGTTTTCCCCATACCCAATTTCTAATAAAAGTAAATCATAAACCAAAGTGGGTATCACGTGGTGTTAAAATTTGCAGTCAAAAGAAAAAGGATTTGCTATGGAAATTCAGATTAAACCCAACAAAAGACAACAAATTAAAGTACTTAAAATATAGTCAGTTATTCAAAAAAATTATAAAACTGACAAAACGGGCGCAAAACAACTATAAAATACTAACATCTCAAAATAAATCGAGAACAGCGTGGCAGATTATAAACAAAACGAGACTTAACACCCCAAAAGAATCCATAGATCAAATAAAAATAGATGAAAACATCGTCCTTGATAATCCAACGGAAATAGCGAACGCGTTTAATAATTATTTTATTGAAAAAGTCAAACCCCTTCCGGGTGCCGGAAAAAAAGTAACGTCTTTAATTAATCACCGTTTAAATTCAATGTTTCTTGCACCGAGTTCAGCGTACCAGATTAATAAAATTATAATCAACCTTAAACATACCAACAGTGTAGGTTATGATGGGATCTCTACTAAAATAATTAAAGCAGTAAATGAGGATATATGCCATCACTTAAGTCACATTCTGAACTTGTCGATATCAACGGGAATATTTCCACAAGATCTTAAACTATCCGTTATAAAACCTTTATTAAAAAAAGAATGCAAACAGTTAATGGTGAATTATAGGCCTGTTGCACTTCTATCAATATTTTCAAAAATTTTTGAAAAGTATCTTCATGGCGAACTAAATTCATATCTAGAAAAAAATAAAATTTTGTGCAATGAACAAAAGGGTTTTCGACAAAATAAAACCACGAATATGGCCATTTATGAATTCATCCAAAATGTTTTAGGCCACGTTGACAAAACAGTTCCAGCTTGTGCAATTTATTGCGATATGTCACAGGCTTTTGATTATGTAGATCATAATATACTAATCAGTAAACTTGAAGCATATGGCATAAGAGGGAATATTTTAGATTTAATTAGATCCTATTTAACGAACCGACAACAAATTACAGTAGTAACTAAAGTGAATCCTAAAACAAAAAAAGTGGAAACATTTAGCTCCGAGAGGAGAAATGTCACATATGGTGTTCCTCAAGGCAGTGTCATAGGGGCACCGTTGTTTATTATTTATATCAACGACTTGCCAAAGGCAACGACTCAACCTATGACATTATTTGCTGATGACAGTACAGTTTCAATTGCATGTAAGGACATTAATAATTATAAATCTGACATAAATAATTCACTGACATCTATAATTTCTTGGCTTGATAATAATAATTTAAAAATAAATTTATCTAAAACAAATATAATGCACTTTGGACAAAGATTGCATAATCCTTTAAATGTAAATTTGATTCATGATAATTACACCATAAATGAAGTATCTAATGTCCGTTTTCTCGGCTTAATTATAGACAGCAAACTAAACTGGAAAGAACACATTGAAGCACTATGTAAAAAAATAAGTAGTCAAGCATATGCTTTGTACCAACTTGCTCCAACTATCAATACAAATGTGTTACTATCGGCTTATTATGGACTTGTTGAATCTGTCCTAAGATATGGCATTATCTTCTGGGGCAACTCATCAAATAAAGATATGGCATTTAAAATGCAAAAGCGATGTATACGTGCCATGTTCGGTATCCAAAATACTGAGAGCTGTAAGCCTCTTTTTACAAAGCATAATATCCTCACACTGCCGTCATTGTATATTTTAGAAATCGCCTTATTTGTGAGAAATAACCCCCATTTGTTTCCTCGTATATCGGACCTTGTAATACGAAATCGCAGGGATAATAGTAAACTTCGTGTTCAGCCAGCTAAGACAGCACTACTGTATAAAAGCGTTGTATGTAGAGCACCAATAATTTATAACAATATCCCTATCTGTGTAAAAAAATTAAAGACTGGCCAGTTTAAGAAAACATTAAAAAAAATACTGACAGGAAAGGCCTATTATAATGTCAATGAATTTTTAAATGACAAATCGCTTGTAATGTAACTGACTGAAGATGAGACTAAAGATTGACATATTAATAAATGATAATATATTTTGACATGTTTAATAATAGTAATGAATGATAATATATTTTCACATGAGTAAGAATTAATTAATTATGAAGTATTTATGCATGAATAATAATAAATATTAATGGATACATTATAAATTATTCTTAAATATTGTACACCCTATGGGTATGTTACAGAGAACTATATGTATATTATTATGATAAGAGCTCCTTCTCCACCTGTGACAAACAATAAATGAATTTGAATTTGAATTTGAATGTGGGTCGGGTGCCTCGGGTAATGGACAGAGGTACATGAATTGATTATCTGTGATTTGTTTTTAGTCTGTAATTTATTGTGAATTAAGTTTTATTTTATTTTTATGATTTTATTTAATGGAATGAATTGTACTAATATAGTTTATAAGAGTCTTACTAACATGATGGATCTTTGTAATCTGAAGCAAACAATAAAAAATAATAATAATAATAAAGCAGGAAAGCCGGAATCAACAGTGGCGACCACTATAAAAGCTTCGAGGCAATGAAGCTCGACGAGTCCCGGAGAAACATTACAACTGTCTTGAATTCCGCAACGAAATTAATCAGAAAAGAACAGCGGAGGAGTAAGAAAAACATATTTTCCACTTCCCTCCAAATCAAGCAGGAGACAGAACAGAATTAGCCCGCTTATTTCTAATCATAAAGGGATAAATCTTGCCATACTGAATAAAATATCACATGTCCAGTACACGCTCGTTAAAACGCCAACAATACTGAACAAACCGCTTAACTACAAGCTAAAAACGCTGCTACGAATACACCGAGAGAAAAGTCCATACGTTCAGTAGTCGAGCGTGCACGCAGCACGCTCAAAACAACGCCCCGCTGCACGCGTCCGCCGGCGCCGCCCGTTCCAAAATTGCAGCCTAAGTATTATGGCACTCAGAAGGACGCTGCTGCCCATCCTCTGGTCAATATCTACGACACCCACGGGTAAAAATGGGATGGTGCTATTCGCGGCCGGCACTACACAGCTAAACGGCGCGGCGGTGTGGCGTCAATGACGTATGTGTTGCGATTCTGGAATCTTGGAACAATCAGTTTGGTTCTGCTTTTTCTCAGCAATTTTGGCACGTACAAAGGGATTTTAAATTATGATATTTCGATTTACAGTTTAACAAAACTAATCTTATATAGAAATTTTACGATTCTGAATATGAATTATGAAGGTAGCTAGTGCCAAATTGCTAACACTAGAATTAACTTTGATTGGTAATAAACTAGTATAATGACAAAAGCGTGTCGGACTAAACAATGTGTGGTTCCGCAGCCATTATTTTCTCTTCACATTTAATACAATTAAATAAAGCACATCGTATTTTCAACGTTTACGATGAGTACCACTGTTGATTTAAAATATATTGTAAGTACTAGTACTTTCGCTACGACTGCATTTGCTTCCTTTAGGTCGATTCTGTAAAATTCAAACAATAACTCGCATTTTACATCGCTATTCACTCTTACTTTGTATAAAGTTCAAAATGGCCTTGATATATTTGATACTTTGAATCGGGTTCGAGTTAGGGAAAGACTACCCTACAGAATGCTACTTCTTACGTCATCTCATACTTTATCTGTCAAAATCTCCCTGTCAATTTAGTTCAACTCGCTGACACGCTCTCAAGGGTGGCGCTAGTGTAAATTCGAATTATCAACCGAGTTTTTAGAATGCCAATCAAGAAACTCACAGCGGATTCAGATTCGAAGTTTAGAATGAGGTCTTACAGAATCACACCCCTTTTCAATCCAGTTTTTACAAAAACCTGGTTACATTTTTAATTTTTATTCTATATTTGTTGATAACATAAAGGTCTAGAGCAATTAAAACCAATCAAAAATAAAGATGTAAGTCCTGCCAGAATCGTTTCAATTGTCTTGGTCAAACCGCAACGAAAGGAGTAGTTTCAAAATGTATGGAGCCTGGGCCAAGTCCTTGTACACAATATTTAATAATAGGGAAACACATATTAAATAGTTCTCAACTGTCGCATTACTTTAAAATAGCTTTGTGAGCAGGTAAAACACAAGAAATTGCACTTGAAATTGCAACACACAACAAAATAAAAACAGTCATGGCGGTATGCTCTCATTTTGATTGTTTAATTAGAAACCTTTGACATTTATAATTCTGATTTTCTGGGTTGATTTGTTGATAGCCAGGTAAACAGATGGGAAAGAAAAGGTGTTAAATTAAAAAAACGAAAGGGATGTTGTTAAAAAGTACTCCAGAAACTAGAAACAAAACGAGATGAAAGTAACTGAAGTGACACTGTTGTGACACTGACAGCTGACAGTTTTCTTTCTATGATCAATGGACGATCTATGGTTTATAGAATAGCTAAATCTGAGTGACGCCATGTTGAAAATCCATAAAAATAATTGTTAAATATCAATTTACTAAGCAGCAGTGGAGTTAGGAAAAATCCCTCATAGCAACGAGTTCCTCATTCCTTTGCGTTTCATGACGACAATGATCTACCAGTGAACCCTAATAAAATGCGCCGTCCATCAAACTAGAAAGGTTTTTGGCTAGACGCCTACGATTACTAATAACGGTCTAGATAGGTATTTAGGTTACAATTTCAATCTTGGTTAAGGCCGTTCCTGCCATGCTAATACTAGGAACTGGAACAGATGTTAACTATGCTTTATGATGGATGGAAAAAACTTCGACCTTTGTGTATCTTTCTTTAACAGATAAAGGAAAGAAATATAGAAAGAAGTGTTTGTTTTTAGGGTTCCGTACATAAAAAAACGGAACCCTTAGGATCACTTGTGCATCTGTCTGTCTGTCCGCCTGTCACAGCCAATCTGCTCCGAATCTACTGGACGTCAGGTGAAATTTGGTAGGACGGTGTAATCATATGACCCAAACACAGATGTGCAAAGCCAATAAATATTTTTTTTTTAAATAAGGTTTATTTTCAGGGGACAAACTAGAAAATTAAAAAAAAAGTTGCAAACCTTACTGTGTCATATATCAAATGAAAGGGTCGTTATGAGGATCTCAAACATATTTTTGTTATTGTTGTAAAATAAATTGCTTTGATTTTATTCATGAAAGAAGACGAAAATTGACCATTCCCTCCCCAAAAGTAGCCTATGTCCTTCACCAGCGTTCAAGCTATTTTCATACCAGATTTCATCAAAATCGATTCAGCCTATTCGTCGTGAAAACGTAACAGAGTTACTTTCGCATTTATAATATTAGCATAAGTAAAATAAGTATTAAGTAAGTAAGTAAGTATGGATAATTAAGTAGAAGTAAGTAGTATGGATTTGTTTAGTTGGATTGATGATGATTGCTTAAGCAATCCATGTCTAGTAGAGGAAATATTTTAGCTATACGAGTAATAATATAGACGAGAAGTTTGTTTTTAGTCAAATGTTTACCTATGGTGTAGGTTTCTAGAAGCTTAACTGGTTCGCTGCCAGTTCCGCATATTTGCGGAGTAAATGTACGGAAATACTGGTTTGATCCAGTTTTTGGCAGCGAATGGGTTAAGAGCTCGTGGTCTGTGGATGGGTGACCATCCATTTCATACCGAGTTCCCTCCGTGCCTCGGAAATTACGTAAAGCCGCGGGTCCCGGCATCGTAGATCTTTGGCAGTCGTTATGGGTAGTCTGACGCCAGAAAGTCTGACAACCAGTCTCACCAAGGAGTATCGTGTTACGCAGTAACTGGGTTGTGGAGGTCAGGTAGGCAGTCGCTCCATGTAAAAAACTGGTATTCGGAAGCCGACCCCAACACAGTTGAGGGGAATTCAGCCGCAATCGCCATGCTTGGCCAAAGCATGTTATCGATCGCTGCAGGTGTAAAGGTAGGTACTCAGAAGGACGCTGCTGCCCATTCTCTGCTTAATATCCTCTGTTTAAATGAACTTTACATCTTCATAATAATAGCAGGTTTAGCTATAGCCTACTTTAGCTCAAACAGTACTAGCAACAATATAGACCCCTGTGAGACACCTTGTCCAAAATACAAACGCAAGTAGGTCAAGTCTTATGTTGCTGTGCAAAAACAATAAAGAAGTGCAATAAAAACAAGAACAATTTAGTCACTGAAGTATCCTTGTGTTTATTGCACCATTTAATTGACTAAAGTTTAGTCAAACGCTTAACTAGAAGCCATAAAACGAATTAAGAACAAGTTAAACTTGTAGCATTTTTTAATGGACTTGTGTCGAGTGATATGTTTCTTTTGTACTAAGTAGTAGTTCCTGATACATTAAGAAGCATCAGAGTCCACCTGTCTATCCATCGTTTGCATACGGAAGAATATCGACAGCTTAAGTAATCAGTAGCAATACGAGATCAAAGAAAATTTATTCTAATGCACGTACCTATTGTAATAAATATAGCAAACGATTTACAGATCGTAAATTGTTTTTCAATCTTTAACAATAGCGTAATCAATAGTAATAACCGCACTGCAATACCAAAGGAATGATGTTTGAATAGATATCTATTTCCAGTAGAACGCGTGGGAGAACGCCTCCTTCACATATCATAATTTAAAAAATTCTAACAATTTCAAGTGTGGTCTGTGGTGTGTTTTTAATGATCTTACTTTATCTGAGGTGCCGTTTTATTATCTGTTGTTTATTCTTTATGGTTTTATTCGGAAAATCATTAAGGAAATCTATTTGATATCTACCTACACCCTATTTTATTATATTTTTGAAAGAAAGAATTAAATAAAAATGCGTTTACTGGCATTACAGTAAAATAAAAAAAATAAAAAAACAATGGATTTCCGTGCGAATTATTATTAATTACAAGCTGACCCTACAGACGTTGTCCTGTCCCTTTCTACTTTACCGACATACCTGCCTACCCCACCTATCTACCTGCCTACCTACCTACCTACTTACCTACCTACACTTTTTTCGTGATTTTTTTCCCATTTTCTCATCATTTAAACTTATCCTGGACTTTCACAAATATTTTAAGACCAACATTTCCCAAATCGGTCCAGCCGTTCTCGAGCGAGCGAGATTAACGAACAACAATTCATTTTTTAACCATTGAGTTATATGTACTACGTACGTACGTAGTACATATAACTCAATGTTTTTAACCGACTTCAAAAAGGAGGAGGTTATCAATTCGAATGTTTATATATATGTCGGAGACAGTTTATTAATCACAATTGTGGGTGTAACTAAATTTGTTATGATTTGTGTTTCTTATTGTTAATTTATGTGATTTTACTATCAATTATTGTCTATTAATTCGAAACATGATTAATTGTGTGTGCACACTGATTTGTGGTTACTTTATTTCGATAATTGTTATCGATGGTTTTATTCAAGACAATTGTTGACACGTTACTTTGAATGTAAAACGAATTACTTTATGAAATCACTATTGTTTATTCATGACAATTATTAGTGTGGTATTTGATTGCTTTATAATTAAATCTTATTAGATTTAGTACATTGTAGTGTTTTGTATCAAGTAAACGCGTGACGCACTTCCGTGCGCCAATGGATAGTCTTGTATGGAGAGGTTGCAAGGTGGGGGGCATCGCCTTATAAAAGAGCGTGCACTCCGTAAGTATGGCAGTCGATCCGCGGATTCGACTCAGTAAAGAGTTCCTGCTCCCGACAATACTGTCGGTTTACCTGGTACAGCGCTGCTGTATATTCACATAGCTGTATAGGCTTGCTGCTAGCGAGCGATACACTTTGTATTTGGGTGGCTTATGCTACTGTACGAACTATAAACCTTAAGGGTTGGTTCGTTTATCATTGGGTGGCTTAGGCTGCTGTACGAACTGTAAACCTTAAGGGTTTGTTCGTTTATCATTGGGTGGCTTAGCCACTGTACGAACTGAGGGACCTTAATGGTCTGTTCGATTAACTGTATTGTTGCTGTACCTTTAACTTACTTTATTCCTGTTACTGATTACCGTTTGTATTGTGTTTTCTTTACTAATAGTGTGTAATTGTTTTCACAGGTATCTTGTGTATCCCTAATGGGATAATGGGAACGCCTATAGTCCTGACGATGTACTATGCCTCTCGGCACTCGTCCTCGATCGCTCAGTGACGATCCGACATATATTTTTTTTGTTTATGTTCGGGCATAACTCTGTCATATATAGACGGATATGCAAAATTCTTTTTATGTTCGAAAGGGGTTTATCCCGAAAAGGTCCCATATAAATTTTATCAAAATTGGTACAGCACTTTTTGAGAAAATCAACGAATTCCCAAAAAAACTTACTTAGACGACATTTTAGTTTCTTCAATCACTGGAGGACTTACAATCTCTTTTAAGTGTGTTGCCGTTTCTTAATGGATTTGGATGTTAAGGCAACACTAAAAAGCGAAAAATAAAAAGTTTTTTCAAAAAAAAAGAAAACCGCCTTCAAAAACTAAAAAGTGATAAATAACTTTAGCACAGAACACACATTACTTTACTTTCGGAAGTCGGTGGCAATACAAAACAACAAACACAAAGCCACCGCCACCGACTTCAGAAAGTAAAGTAATGTGTGTTCTGTGCTAAAGTTATTTATCAGTTTTTGAAGGCGGTTTTCTTTTTTTTTGAAAAAACTTTTATAAACCGCTGTGGCTATTTTGTTAAAATGCAATGTTGTGTAAAATTACAAATTAATTAATCGATTACTTCCCGTGTTTTGCGGCCACAAACATGTGGAAACTGACAAGGAAAACATATGTAGTAAATTCCATGTAAAGACGGTAAAATAGAACAATACCACATTTTTATACCAGCCTTGATACCTCGAATTATATGACGCACTAAAACGATATTAATTCATAAAGGCCATATGCACAGACAGGTAGCAGGAAGAGTTAGATTATAGTCTATAGCAGGGCTTCCCAAACTTTTATTCACTGCGTCTCCCTGTAAGGATTGTGATTTTGCAACGACGTCCTTCCAAAAGAAGATCTGAGAAGATTTGTGTGTAGCACTAATATTAATATTACTTTATTTTTTATAATTTTATTTAAAAGATTTAAATCATTGCTATTTATTATAACATACAACTGTACAATTGTACAGTTGTATGTTATGATTGTACTGTAAAAATAAATGTAATCTTCCGACCGAATTTCGGTCTCGGCGGCCAATGTCAAGGGAGATCAAGTGTGTGCGCCAACGACCATGCAGGTGCCCTCCCCCTTCCCTCACTCTCATAGTACGATGTGACAGCAATCCAACACGACCGGAGAGAGATCAGGCGCAGTACCAACGGCTTGACATGCTTTCCGAGGCACGGGGGTGTTACACCGGTTACTTCCAAACTCCGGGCTGTTACTGATAAATTTTTAATGGAAAAACCCAATAACACTTTCCCCGAACCCCACGACCTCACACTCGAATCGCTCGAATCGAACCCAGGACCCCACGCTCAGCAGTCGCGCTTGCGACCGCGAGACCAACGAAACAGTCAATCAATAAGAAGGAAGCTTCGTGCCAAAGACCTGCGTGGTACCATACCGTCGCGCGACGCTTCAGTCGGGATATACGCACTGTTTAATTTGGGAACCCCTGTGGTCTATGGTATTTTGCTCGCGACGTCGTCCGCATAGATCTAGTTTGTTCTTCTACCATAAAATACAGCCCATGGTACTCGCTGATAACGCAGCTTTCTATAGGTTTAAAATCAGTTAAGTATTTTTGAGTTTTTTTTATTACAATCAAACAGACAAGCAATGTCATAGCCTAGTGGTTCAGGCGCCCACTTCTCACGAACGAGGTTGTGGATTTGCAACCGGGCACGATCAAGTCCCAATGCGATATTTCAATTTCATATGTATTTTCTATCTTGGACATTACTGACAAGGTGAAGGAAATCTTCGTGAGGAAACCTGGGGGCCAAGTCTGCTATTATTATAATTTCGTCATTCCAACACGATCCCATTGTCATTTTGCTAAAAGTTCGTAATTTGCTAAATTCATAATAGTCGATCATCAATCACAATGACGTTCTAATGGTAGGTCACTGATCAAAGGAACTGTCAAAATTTTAGCAGATTACCACTTATGTCAGTCATTCATTTGTCATTTTGTATGAGATTACCATTCTATATCATTTCTTTCAATGGCGTGTCAGTGGTTGACCATTGGAAAGTCATAATGACGCCATTATATTAGTAGATTACCAAAACTGGCCAAAATCAACAATTATGAAATCAATGATAGACTATTTTGACACTATTGTAATAGCAGACTTGAGGCCTTGGACTAATAATTATTAATATAGGTCCGAAATCCTGCTCCACAGGCAGTTTAGGGAATTTCCTAATTGGAGGAATGTTGTTTCCTACCCCTTTTTTTTATTGACATGAGTAACGAGTATCGTTATTATTATACACAAATATATATTTTAATTACTTTTTCGACATTTTAGAAACATTGGAAACCTTCGTTTTGTATAATTTAGCAGCATTATTTCAATTTTGTAAATGTGAGTACCATGGAGCCATATTTTAAGTAAATTATTATGTGTTTGACTTAAATGAGCATGGCGGTTGAGAGAATTGTCATGCTCACTCAAATGTCTCGCTGGTGGTGGCGCGTGTGTTGGGTCATTCGGCTCCCTCTAAAATGGTTGAGCTGAATGGTGCTGATTCACGCGTCATGTTCGTGAACGGGCGCTGTCAGTAGAGATTGGTCAACTCTTAACTGCCATGGTTTTTATCTTGATTATTTTTTATATTTTGTATTTCTAGATTACCTTCATTGTTTTCACATATAGAAGCAACAAGAATAATGTAAGCAGTATTTTGTAAAAACCTGATTTTAAAAGAGTGTCCGTGGAGTTTCTTGCTCGTTCTTCTCCATAGAGACCTACCTACGTTTTGGAACGAGCAACTAGCTTCAACTTTCTGTCTAACTGACCGACTCCTTGACAATTCAAAAGTGCCTGTAAATGGTTTAATTGAAATAAATGCTTTGACTTTGACTTTGACTTTGAATCGCCAATGTTCAGCAGTGGGACAATTATAGGCTGGTACGTACAAACATTCAAATGTTTTCTCTTTATGATGTTAGGTACTTTGGATGCATTGAAAATTAAAATAAAGGAGATATAATAATATAATAATAATATAATAATAATATAATTTCATTTATTCAGATAACAAAGATCCATTGGGTTAGTAATAATAGACTTAACCTATGTTAGTACTTAACTAATAACACAGACAGTGTACAGGTAACAAGTGACCTCACCAACGGGCTGTCATGTCTCCCGGCTATAGCTCGTAGAATGCTACTGGGGCTGCCACGGAGCCTGTTTAGCAGCGACGCCGCTTTCTTGCGCCGTACAGCATTGAAACAGTCGGTACGTGCCTCAGCGAACATAGTACCGAGGCAGCCGCAGCCGCACTCTAAATGCGTTGTTATACTGGATCTGCAGAGCATTGTAGGCCTTTTGGGTGTAGCTGAACCACAGGCTCCCCGAGTACAGTGACATGCAATACGCTTTAAACAGCGCTATTTTGACCGCGGCTGTACATCGGAAGAACCGGAACATGTACATGTACATCGGAAGATATGCCGATTGGATTGATATAGAAGAAGATCCCTGAAGCGCCAGTCCGACGTCATTTTAGTATGACTGACTCAGTTGTTTTATAATCTGAGATGGCTGATTATATTTTTCTTTTTTTGATTTAGATGATAAATAAATAGAGAAATGTCTTGAAATGAGACTATGGATACTTATGACATCACATAACATATTGTAGTACAATAATATAATACGTCACTCTCCCGCGCACTCCCGAATATAAGTGTTCTATCGATCGTCGTGTCGATTACTAGTGCTGCCCGCCCTGATACGCATAGGGTTGGGACAACCATCGGATTGTCGCTATCAGTTCGGCCTTCCTGACCCTCCTGCGTCCTCGTAGGAGTCTTCATAGGTATGCGTACTTGCTAGCTTCTATATCCCTACTTCTTCCTTCTGGGCCTTCCAGTAAGGGCAAACCTAATGATTAAAACTCTTGCTAGCATAGGGTCCACCCAAACAAACCACCATGATATTAGGTATTATGGTAAAATTTGGGTGTACAACTCTGCATGGAGTATGCAGGGCTTAGCGAATTACGGGCATTGCGCACCCATCATCATTTCCCTAGCCTTTTCCCAGCTGTGTTAGGGTCGGCTTCCAGTCTAAGCGGATCGGCTGAATACCAGTGTTTTACATGTAACGACCGCCTGTATGACCTACTCAATCCAGTTACTGGGTAAACAAGAAAAGATCTTAGTAAGACTCGTTAACAGGCTTTCTGGCGTCCTACTACCCATAACGACTGTCAAAGATCTACAGACACGGAAGAGTTTTGGTATGAAATGGATGGTCATCCATCCATGCACAGACCGCGGCAAGCGTAGCTTAACCACGTCCGATCGACCCGTATCGCTTTTACTTGGCCATGATCTCTTCCACGGATGTTCCGCAATCAAAGTATTTTTCTTTACATTCTAATAGGCAAAACAAGTATATTTGGCAATACGGAATGTATTATTTTATAATACGGCGCTACCCCGACCAAACGTTCGTTTTTGTTCGTTATTTAGGGGCTATTAACTCATTAATTAAGAGAAACAAACTACAATACATATAAAAGCATATTATTCATGTTCAATATCCTATCATCACATTCCACGTTCTTATTTTTTTTATGTACCCTATTTTATATAGGTATACACTTGTAAAAATTTGACTAAAATAATTGAAAACATGTATTTTTTGCTAAAGTTGACGTGCTATCTAATTTGAGGATTACACTAATATATAGGTAACTTAAAAATCTTTATAATTCACGTTTTATTTCAAAAGATCGTTTCTGTTTTTTTATAACAATAAAATAACAATAATTGTGCGAATTTAGATTCTGTGGCAAAGAGGAAATGTACGGTCAACGTTATTTGGACAGGGAAGCGCCTTAAAATAGAGATACTTGAAAGTAAAAGTTTCACAAATTCTACTATTTGGGAATAAATCGAAACGTAGAACTAGTGGGAACCAAAAGTCCCATTAATTCTACCGTAGAACTGTGAAAGAACTAGTAGAACAAGTGAGAAAAGTCTCATTAGTTCTACTATTTTGTAACACCTAATATTGTAGGACTACTGGGAAAAATAATTCCCATTAGTTTTACCGTAGAACTGTACGGCGATTCTTTAAAATTCAAACAACAACTCGCATCTCACATCGCTATTCACTCTCACTTCGCATAAGGTTCAAAATGACCTTGATATATTTGACACTTTGAATCGGGTTCGATTGCGAAGTGAGCGTCGAAGTGACGGGGAAATTACCTTATCTGTCAAAATCTCCCTGTCAATTTAGTTCAACTCGCTGACACGCTCGTAAGGGTGGCGCTAGTGTAAATTCGAATTATCAACCGTCTTTTTAGAATGCCAATCAAGAAACTCACAGCGGATTCAGATTCGAAGTTTAGAATGAGGTCTTACAGAATCACACCCCCGTTTAGTAGAACTAGTTTGAACAAACCTTGCGTTTGACCGCAACTCACCTGATCTTAAGTGATGATGTGGTTTAAGGTGGAGCACGCTTGCCTAGATGAACCAGTTCACCGTGCCTTGAAGATACTCAGATTATACCTACTTATTAATTTGGTATCTATTGATTAAATCCCCTTGAAAGTCTTCGATAGCATATCATCCTTGCTTCTTTGCTCTATGGATTACTGAGGATCTTGAGGATGACCCGATATTGTATGCCAAGGATGTTATCATTAACATAACTCAAGTTAAACAAACATCGTGGGTTTGTTTGTTATTTTATTCATTTCTGATCATTGTCAGTGCTGCAGTGCACAAGGTTTTCATTGTAACTTGTGTTGTGGTTTTAATTATGGTGCATGTGTACCTAATGTTACGCCCGTAACGTTTGAGGGGTTTAAACTTTTTTTTAAGTGACTTATTTCTGACAGTTTCACTTAGAAAAAAGACTATAGAAAAATCGGTTTAACGTGGCATAAGCGGTCATTAGAAAGAAAAGAGAAAGAAAGAAAAAATGTTTATTTGACACAGACCATGTGCACACAAAAACAATAATATTAAAATTGTCAATATAGGTATAACAGAAATAAATAAAAATCATTATTGGTGTGCCCCACGGCTGCGCCAAACAGGCCCCCACTTGTGCCTGACGCTGGTTTTCAACTGGACCTTTGTGTGAGACGTACGGATGTAAACCAGCTTTATTCTGATACATAGGTATTCACCTATGTATCAGAATAATAAATAAAAATAAATAAAACGTGTAGTAAAGAGGGACTAAGTATGAGTAATAAGGTTTGTTTCGTTACCTATGTGTACATGAAACTAACAGTTGAGACATACATTTAGTGAGTCGTAAAAAAATAAAAGTTGTAAATAATTCATGCACAGTACCTACCCATACTGCGCTGCGTCGGCTACGGCGGTTATACTGGGGTTATTAGTGTTGGTTATAATCTATATATAAATAAGATTGAATGGCTGTTCGTTAGTGTCTCTAAAACTCGAGAACGACCGGTCCGATTTAACTTATTTTGTTGGTGAAATATTTGTGCCCTTTGCCCTTTACTTAATATCTCTTCGTAGGAAAATGAACAAAAAACTACTTAACATTTTTTATTTGTCGTTTTCTCCGATTTTGCAATTCTTTGGCAGTCGTTAAGAGTATTCAGAAGCCAGAAACTCTTACAACCAGTCTTTCCAAGGGGTATTGTGTCACCCAGTAACTGGGTTGTAGAGACGAATGAAACTGACTCCAACATAGTGGAAAAAGGCTAGGCAGATGATGATGATGAATAGGACAAATATTAATTTAGGACACAAAGATTTTTTACCGTTTTTGAAATGATGCTAGAAAATAAAGGTGGATACCACTATTGCTACGTGATTTTACTATAGCTTCTGTCCGCGATTTCGTTTGCGTGAATTTTCTTGCCCGTCTCTAATTTTGATAGTAAGTAGGTAAGTCATTTATTTTGCAAATATGGGTACAGTACCTACATAAATACAAATAAAAGGTAGGTTCAGCCATATTTTACCAATAGGCATGCAATAATTATAATTGCCAAAACTCTAAAGGTAATTAACAGATACAACAAACAGGTACTTAGCTTTAAATGACATCTTATCTAGATCACTTCAACAAAGAAATAGTAGCCTAATACCTTTCTAATAGTGAGAGTTTTTTTTAAATCGGCCTAGTTCTTTCAGAGATTTAAATCTTACAAACAAATTCTAAGTACCTCAAAAATATTATGTAGACTGGGCTGGATTAAAAAAAAATATTTGTCATTCGAATATTATTAGGTAGTCTGATAAACTTTCATGTGTACAGTGTAAGGTTATCATCAGTCTCTAACAGTCTACTACTGTGTAATCGCACTAAACTTGGGTATTTGACGGTTTTTACGTCAGATTCTGATAAAACGGGAATTCTCCAAAACGTCTTCTAATAGGGATTTTTCAACATATTATAAGACGCGATATGCCACCAAAAGGCTTTCAAGTGAAATTTAATTAAATCATTGAACTGTTTATTCTCTAATAATTGTATTTTATTTTATTCATAAAAACTCAACGGTTTCTAAATAAACTTCATCTATTTCCGACGGGGCGATGGAAAGAAAGAAAATAAAGAAAGAAAAAGCATTTATTGGCCCGTACAGGACGAAACACACAAATAACAACAAGGTTTAAGTATTATTACAAAATAAAAAAATAAGAGACGAAATCGGTCCTGTACGATGCCAAAAGGCCCCTATCTCAGCATTGTGCTGTAACATTTAAAAACGTCACAGCGCTGATATTGTACTATAGGGATCGAACATTAAGCTACGTTAAATGAAAGGTACGAATAACTTTAAGAAGACTATATTAATAAGATTAGCGAGAGGTAAGATTTACAAGACCGCAGCTCTGAGCCTAGCTGGGTCTCACTGACATCACCTGTCATAGTATAAAAACTATTTTCTACATCATTCAAATATATTCTAAGGTATCCAGAAGGTTCTAACCATAGACTAAATAGTTATGGCTTCATTACATAAAGCCTCCCTGGTGGGCAAGTCTCTACAGTACACACCGGGACTTACAGCTTAGTACGGCCGTTGTTCCAAGTGCGTACGATGTGGCTACGTTTGAGATCACTGAGTCTGGTTCAATACCTAAGACCCAACTGACTCCAAACCTAGCCCCAGTAATTACCTAGAACCCTAACTATCCTAGCCCAATAGTAACTACCTACCCAGCACCCTAGTTAATATTGTCCTAATGCCCTTACCTACCATACAAAAAATACCAAACGTAAGTTATGTCGGTTTTACGTGAGGGATGTCTGTTACAAGGAGACCTACGGTAACAGACGGAACTTGGGTAGGAAGAGGGGTTTGCGTACGTCGTGCAATGTGCACAGGAAATGGTTTTCTCACTGCCGATCCCACAGACTCATAGGACCGTTTATGGCTATAGGTGTCTTGGCCACAGTAAGATGGGGTATAGGAGATGAATCACACTCGACTCCAGCTTGATGACATGGATACTTATCTCTTTTGGTGACCGTACACATGTCTATATTATAGGTAATAAGGAATAGTTTGTACGTTTTGTTGCCTATCATTATTTATCAACCGACTTCAAAAAAGGAGGAGGTTATCAAATGTTTGTTACCTGATTTCTTCGGACTGGGTGAACTGATCCCGTGTGGTCCCATTTTAATTTGGTCCAGTTCTGACAATGGCATCCATGAGAAAACCGTACAAGTCTTAAATTTGCATTAAGTATGTGCGCGATTTCTCCGGCAAACGTAAACCGATTTTGAAAATTCTTTTTTTTATGGATAGGGTATACTTCAGGGGTGGTCCTATATAAATTTTATCGAAATTGATTCAGCACTTTTTGAAAAATCAACAAATACCCAAAAATTTTACATAGACGACGTTTTAGTTTCATCAATCTTTGTAGTAGTTAACTTTTAATCTCTTCTTAATAGATTTGGATGAGAAGGAGGTACTGAAAAGCGGAAAATAAAAAGCCTTCAAAAACTATAAAGTGAAAAATAACTTTAGCACTTTTTTTTATTTATACTTCATCCACAAAGCTAAAAAAAAGGTACACACGGCTACACATCAAGCTATACATTTACATTTAATACTGATCTCGCATTGTATAGGATTTCCGTACAATGCGAGGTCAGCTTATATTGGAAATATATAGCTTGATGTGTAGCCGTGTGTACAAAGGCGGATTTAATGCCTTAGGCTAGCATTTTCTAGTAACATTTCTAATATCATCATTAGTCATTCTCCAGTAAGCTATTACTGAGTGTCATAGTCTATGTTTTATGGTGAGAAGAAGAGAAGAAGCTGGAAATTAATAACAATAACGTGTCATATCTTAATGAAGAACTTCATTGTTCTTTGTTTGTTTTCTTCATGTTTATATTATTTTTATTTATTTTAAGGCCTTAAAATTACAGTCAGCCAGTGTGTATATGTACACATAAGTACATATACACAGAACATAACTATATACACAAAATAAAACAATAATATAACCCAACAAAACTACACGCAAACAAAGCTAAGATAAACTTTTATAGGTACTCATTTTAATAATATTAGATAATAAGCTTCCTCTCTCCTAATTACTTATTTACTGTGCACGACAGGGTCCATAATGATCTATTATATAGGTAAGTTACCACCGAAACTACCATTCGGGAATGGAATAAAGTATTGAGCTTTTATTTTTTATTACTCAACTAATTTTAAAGATGTGTCTTCATATTTTTAAGTACAACCCGTGGGGTGTCCGGGTTAGAATAGTACCCCCCCCAATTCATCCCGAGGGTGTCGTCGAAGGCGACTAAGGGAAAATCCGGAAGTCGGGCAGCAGCGGCTTCCGTGTACTTAATGACCTCACTGCGGTCCCCAAGACGCCTGCCAAGCGTGGGGATTATGGCAACGCCCCCCATTTGAGGGGGAGGCCTTTGTTCAACAGTGGATATCTTCAGACTGATGATGATGATGATTTTTAAGTACCAACTAGAGTTATGTCATTGCGACTCTCTTTAGTTTATGAAGTCTGACAGTGAACGAGCATTTATTTCAATAAAACCATTCACAGGCACTTTTGAATTGTCAAGGAATCGGTCAGTTAATCAGAAAGTTAAGAGCACCCAACCCCATCGAGCGAACTTCGACGCAAGCGTGAATGAATTTTTTTTTGTTTCAACTAACGCAAAGCTCGAAAACAAACGAGTGATTGAGAACGCGATAACATCACAGGAAAATTGGCGCGCGGAAATTTACGTAAACATCGCTATGGGCCTAGTGTGATTATTGAATAATGCTAAGATAAATACTGTAAAAATAATGTTATTCGAATTTTTCAATAACTTAACTAGGCTTCTACGAAAGCGGTTTTGAATTATTCGTATTATTTATATACTTTATTTAAGCTTAAAGTTGAGCTAAAATATGCTTAAATACTCGAATGTTTAGAGGGTCCTAACTTTCAAACCAACTTTTTTTATGGAATTCTGGCTTCGTACAGGCGTAGGTAATAACAAAACGAATTAATATCATCCTGATTTTCTAAAATACAACCATAAATAGAGGAGTAATCACCTGTCGCCGTTTGTATTGAAGATTGACCGGCTTGAACAGCTTTAAAGCTAGTTGCTCGTTTCCAAACGTAGGTAGGTAGGAGCAAGAAACTGTTGTCAGCATCTTAACTGTATCTAAATAAAGCTATTGGTTCAACAGGTAAAAGCAGCGTAAACATCATTTGGTCAAGGTACGTAAACTAAACAATGTAATAGGTACCTATTGTTTTGGACTTACGCCAAGATTTCTCCAGCTTATTAAAATCGCGTAGATAATTTCAAACATTTTGTCGTGAATTGTTAACGGGTTTTGGGCAAAGAAGAACTAGTCTGACTCCCGTCCTGCGTGCCCTGATGGCTTCACTCTTCAGGAATTGATGAACGCTTACTGTTGGAGTGAAACTAGTGGCTTTGTTCTGGGCCGACTCAATAGGGAACATTATGCGAAATTCGACGCAGAGGGCGACACTAGCACATACAGTAAACATACTCCATGGAGCTTAACCTCGTATTCTTGTTATATTATGTTATTAATTGTAATAACTAGGTATTTTGAGAAAATGTTATCAAAGTTTTAATTAATCTTACTTACCTAACTATATTATGGCATCCTACGGCCATTTGAAAGTGGATTCTAGGTTATGCTCAGAATAAAATCATATGTGGTTGTCTTACATGATAAAAGTGAACGTTATTCTGTAAATGCGACTATCTCACCTGAATACTTTTCAATTTCAATAAAATCTTCAGATTTAAAAAGTTCTGAACATATTTTAGAGTGTTTTTTAGTTCGAAAGTCTACTACGTGTTGCTGCATGCTTCCTATAGTTTTCGAACATTTTATTCTTTTGGAAATGAATGATTCCCTTCATTCCTACATCCAAATACACAGCACTGATGCATTATTGTATACTTATTATATTACACTTCCCAATTTAGAACTCAATTAAAGGCAGAATTTCACAATTTTCATCACGCTTTGAACGACTCGTCGAAAAACTGTTTACTGTTTTACGCTAGTGCTGCACTCTGGTGTCAGGACATTGCAGTAATATCCCCTATTATAGACTGCTACTAACGCGCTAAAAAGAATCGCCATTAGCCATTCAACTAATTGCATTTTTATTTCGTAATGTGTATTTTTAAAATATTTTGTTTATACTTTTTAATAATCCATCAATCTACAATGTAAATTCTGTACCACGCCTTAAAGAATACCTAAGGCATTAAGTCCATATTTGTGCCTTCGTGCATGCCATGAAGTCTTACTAAATAAATGAAAAATAACCAAACCGGACGTAATTATCACTAACTAGCGACCCAACCCGGCTTCGCATGGACCTATAGCCTTCCTCGATAAATGGACTATCCAACACAAAAAGAATTTTTCAATTCGAACCAGTAGATCCTGAGATTAGCGCGTTCAACCAAACAAACAAACAAACTCTTCAGCTTTATAATATAAGTATAGTATATGTCGCAGCAAGCGATAATTTAACGATAAAGAGGATTCAAATTGATTATTGTAGTACCTACAAAAGAAATGGTAAACGCCGTGACGTCAGCTATCGGTTAAAATGGCGCCATGTGGACAGAGTCGTGTTGGAGAGTGGGGACCGTGCCAAGCGCACTTTTGCTCGAGACACCAAGCAGGACACTCATCTAGTACGAAACTGTCGGTTTACCTATTTGAATTGTATTGAACGATCACATTTAATAAAGTAAGGTAGTTAGTACTGCATTGAATATTGTTATTCTACAATGAACCCGATACCACCGAACCCAAACGATGTCGGCGCTACCGCTCAGATTACCTGACGCCGACATTTAGATAACTGATATGTTTACTTTCTTTACATTGGTTTTTAGGCTTCCTTTGTACCTTTGTGCATGAAGTGTAAATAAATAAATAAATACCACAACGCACAATACCTAAGGAACACAGACCAATAAAAAAGCTTTATATTGGTCTGAGCTAAGAAGTAACTAAAGTAAATATTCTTGAATTTTACAAAAAAATTGCATATGAAATAATGCATAAAGCCATCTGCATTCAAGCGAAAAATAACAGAGAATCTTCAAAGGAATTCTTAAAACACTAAAACTGTGGCGGAAATTAGGCTAGACACCATTTATCTGTTTCTAAGATCAACGTGGGAATAAGATTGTCCCAAAACTCACATTGGTCTTTAATCTTTTTATGAGAAAATTGGAAGTTATTACGCAATTTGTGAGTTTGTGTTTAACCCTGAAGAGGACGTATCTATTTAATTTTGCTATCAACGATTAAAAAAAAAGACCGGACAAGTGCGAGTCGGACTCGCCCGCCGAGGGTTCCGTACATATTTGTAGGTACATATCCATACTTCTATACTAATCCATACCTATACTATCTATACTTTAATCTACTTAATATTATGCATTTTTTGCGACATAAACGGCCGCATCTTTTTTTCACGTTAACATAGAGGGTTGATTTTTTTACAGCATCAAGGGATCGTAGATTTGTACGGTAAAGTATAGTATACGGTTTTAATTTCAACTCGATACCTCCACGCGTTCCCGAGATAAAGGGTCTTGACAGACAGACAGACAGACGGACGACAAAGTGATCCTATAAGGGTTCCGATTTTCCATTTGAAGTACGGGACCCTAAAAACAACTGATTGCTGACTTGTTATTTTGAGATACGAAGTACCTAGGACTGAGATAGTTGTTTGTTAATGCACCCACGATACTAGAGAAAAAATTTAGTATGGGGCAACGTTTGATTTGAATGATACACCTTACCTTACAAATTATTTAGGATGCTGATAAGCAATAGTGTGTCAACCCACAAAAAGTAAGATTTGGATATTTGGATGTATTTTACATACATACATACATTGTAACAAATCTAACTGCTTTATGCAATAAAAAGCTATGGAGAATTGTACGTTAGAATTTAATAGCTCTCACAAGAAAGATTTTAATGCGATGAGTATCAAAAACAGAGAAATAAAAAGCATTAACCTAGACGCACTAAGTTAGGCAGAGATTTCCAGGCTCCTGGTTCCACAGCCTGGCCGGCAAACAGGATCGGCCGAAGATAAGACTGCCGCGATCGGCTCCTAGCTTTGGGACGGAAGTCCCCGGGGATCTTATCAGTAAGACCCGCCCTGGGAGCAGCAGGCACGCGACAGCACGACGGCACGACTCAGGACCGTTACCGACTTTTGGTTGTGGACCGGTAGACTTGTAGTAAGTAACGTATAAGTAAATCAGCGTGTTACTTAAGTGACAACGAGATCTAGACTGACCCATTTGACAGGTTTCTTTCCTGTCCGCTCTTCCGAAATTCATAATACTTTCCAAGTATGAATTCTATTTCTAGAACGCCCGTATTGGTCATATAGCGGGGTATTATAGTACCGGCCAGACTCAATTATTGTAGACTGCCAGTTATTTTTATTTGATTAGTGCTTATAAGATTTTAAAGAACACCAGATACATTAGCGGGTGTCCAGATGTTTAGTATAAAATACAGCAATACACACATATATTCGACATCAATTTGAAGGTTTTAAGTTATCTAGGCCGTAAACTAATTAAAAGAATTACTGACAATTGTCAAGATTGACAACTGTCATTGACAAACGTGTCATAATAAAACATTATTTATTTTCCAGATTTATAAATTAAATTAGCTTTATGCTCGATGGAATATAATGTAAGTAAAACTAAAGGGAACTATGATCTGAGACACACATTATAAAGAGAGAGACAGGAGACGAGACGAGCATAAAGACTGTAAGTACCTTTAAAGAATAAAAGATTCCATGAATCCATAAAAACAGTTATTATAATATGTAGACAGCAACTATGAAAAATGATTGCATGTTTATAAAAAGTAAATATAGCATGTGTAAACATAATGCTATAACATCAAAATATCCAAATGTTACTTTTTGTGGGTTGACACACTATTGCTTATCAGCATCCATTTATATATCCCTAGAAACTAAACTTTAACTCATTTTAGCTACGTAGGACCCAGGTGCTGCAAAATACTATGAAATAAACTATATAATAAAAAGATGTACCTAGGTCATCATCATCATCTTCATTTCAGCCGAAAAAAGTCCACTGCTGGACATAGGCCTCCCCCAAGAAATGGGGGGTTTTGCCATAATCGCCACGCTTGGCAGGCGGGTACGTAGGTAATAACAAAAGCCAGCACATGAAGCCATACCAGACTGTCAAATTCTTCCAATTGAATATGAACCTTATTGTTTTGTGATAAAGTTGTTGCCTAAAAAATGCCTCTCTCTTATCATTATTCTGGACAGACTCCATTAACAAAGATGGACATCTTCAATGACCTGACACACTTCGCAATAGGGTATTACACCCACTTTTAAAAAGTGTCTCAGTGAAATTCTGTAGTGCTAATATGCCACCAAAAAAAAAAACACAAAATTTTTATTCAATCGTTAAGTGCCATAAAAATGCATCTAAATTTTAAATTTTCAAATTTCGCGCGTATTTTGACGAAAACGCCTCTTACTGGACGCCATATTGCTCAGCGTAAATGACGTCAGTTCGTTTTGTATCAAATGAGCTCATATTAAATATGATAATTGTATATCATTTAAAAATAATTAAAAGCATATTTTGTAATAGGTGTAACAGTGAAAAAATTACGTTGGTTACGAAAACAATAAAAGTACAAAGCCTATATTACGCCAATCGGTTGACTGACAGTTGACAATTTTTTGTTTACACAGCCGTACGGCGTAATAACATGGCCGCTACTATTTCACGGTGTTTTATAACAGATTAAAAATACTGAAAACTTTGAATTGAATTTAAAAAATTGTTTTGTTATTTTATGAACTAAAACTTACATTTTCCGACTTCTTTGTGCCTAAACTGTCTTAATAACATATTTATAGATTTTTTCTCGTATAGAGTAAAATACCCTATTAGGAATCTTACTGCCAAACTTTTCCGTACTTAACTTTAACGTAAACAAAATGACATTGACATAATAATACTTTTTGTCTGTGCGATAAAATTAAACTTTTTAGCTTCCGGAGCAGTAGGTCGATTCTGTAAAATTCAAACAACTCGCATCTCACATCGCTATTCACTCTCACTTCGCAAAAGGTTCAAAATTACCTTGATATATAATTTGACACTTTCGGGTGTCGGGTTCGAGTGCGAAGTGACCGTCGAAGTGACGGGGAAATTACCTAACAGAATGCCACTTCTTACGTCATCTCATGCTTTATCTGTCAAAATCTCCCTCAAAGTGTCAAATATATCAAGGTCATTTTGAATTTTATGCGAAGTGAGAGTGAATAGCGATGTGAGATGCGAGTAGACCTACTGTTCTTTATTTTACTTTCCAAAAACTATACAGTATAGTGAAATACTACTATCTATTATCTAATTCGTGGATTACTTCATTCTCTCTTCATTCCATCGATACATCGTTATACAAATACGTACTTCCGAAAACGGTACACAATTTTTATTTTGTGCCCGAACCGAGTGGTGCTAAACTTTCAGCAATCTTTCTCCAGATCAACGTTCTCGCAACCTAGGAAGCCCTCAAGGTCTGCCGAGTTGGAGCCGGAGTCGGCGGCCTGAGCTTCCTGGAACGCTATCGACCCACACCCTGCTTTCACCTTCCTGCCTGACCTATCTGTACCTCCTGACGTCATCCCGAGAGTCTTCATAGTCGACTCGTCTACATTCATTATTCCACCTCACACAATCCTTACATCCTTCATCCATTATTCATTATAAATAATACTACTTTTTTTGTTATATCATATTTTATTGTAAATATACCTACATTTGTACTACCGTATTCACCTTTTTTATTTTATCTGTCGCTTCACGACAAGGAGAAGTTAAGTATGCTGTAAAACAAATCCTATGGCGCTCGGCAATATTGTCGCTTTCTATCAATAACGATTTTTTTGGTAATAGGATCACTACTTTTAGAATACCGCTTACAAATTATTAATTTTACCTCCATAGGCTGTTAGTTTGGCATGTTATTCTAAACCCCGTCATCACGGTACCCCTTGATAAGACTGGTTGTCAGACTTTCTGGCTTCTGAATACCCATTACGACTGCCAAAGATCTATCTACGAATGACACCCGAGACCAACGGCTTTACGTGCTTTTCGATGCATCTTTAGGATATTATTTTAAAGATGGTGCAATTTTAATCGAAAAAAACGGCGGCTGTCGTTTCGACCAATATGTAATATAATATTAATTGTTGAAATTTTATCAAATCACATATAAATTAGTCTCCTACAGTTACCTATATAATATAATCAATTTCATGAACGTATGTAAGACTGGAAAACTAACGAATCAACTTGGGGATTCCCCTAATATCGCGTAGTAAGATAAAAGGGTATTTCCCAAAAAAAAATTGTATTGCAAACCAACTATCGGAAATAACTAGGTACTTATATCAACATGGGTAGGAAATCTCCCGTGAAACATAAACGATAAGGGTTGCCTGTTTAGAAATGTGAAATCAGTTTTTTTGTATTATCAAAATTTACATTAAACTGTTTTTGCTGGTTGGTGTGGTTTAAATAAGTTTCACGTAATTAATTGAATTATTGAGACATTGTGGGTTGGGTCGTTTTTGTAGAACATAGCTAAATTTCGTATATACTTTCTAGTAATGCTAAGTTAAGACGGTCCTTTGTATTTCTACAAATAAATTGACCTCTTTTTTGTGAAGAAACTGAACAATACGTACAGGAAAAGCACCACAACTGTTCAAATACTCGGAATATATAATTTATTTGAGGTAAATATTGCCTGATACTCGTAAATATGGCGTTGCATCTTATATGTATGTTTATTGACCTTATTTCATACATGCGTCATTCTTTTCAGGGCTGAGTTTTAAATTTTCAGGGTATTATTTGTTTCTGAATGAGTTTTTTTATATGTCATTGGATGGCGAACAAGTTGAGGAGCTCGTGGCTTAGTTAAAGCCGTACATATCAATCGGTCAAAGGTTAAGCTACGCTAGCCGCGGTCGGTCTGTGGATGGGTGACCATCCCTTTCATACTGAGTTCCCTGCGTGCCTCGGAAAGCACGTAAAGCCGTTGGTCCCGGCTGTCATTTGTAGATCGGGGATATCGTTAGGGGTATCGTGTTACCCAGTAACTGGGTTGTGGGGGTCTGATAGGCAGTCGCTTCATGTAAAACACTGGTATTCAGCTGCATCCGGTTAGACTGGAAGCCGGCCCCAATATAATTGGGAAAAGGCAAGGCAGATGATGATTGGATGGCGAACAAGTCGACGGTCCACAGTGAGGTCAAGTGGACATCATTGGTTATGCACATCTGCAAAATCGTTTTGCAGATGCGTTGCCATCTCAGAAACCAAGTTGAAATGTCTCATCGGTCTAAACTAAAGTATGGGAATACCAAAAAAGCGGCCAAGTGCGAGTCGGACTCGCCCATGAAGGGTTCCGTAGCAGCAAGTAAGGTAAATTGCGGTTTACTTTATTGTTTTTTTTCTATTGTTGTGTAAAAATCTTAATGCGGTTCACAGAATACAGCTACTTACCAAGTTTCAACAGTATAGTTCTTATAGTTTCGGAAAAAAGTGGCTGTGACATACGGACGGACAGACAGACAGACATGACGAATCTATAAGGGTTCCGTTTTTTAACCCTAAAAATACTTTAGGATCTTAAGCTCCCTTACCAAAAAAATAAACTTAATACCAAATGTAGTAAATTATCACCAAATCTTAGTATACAAATTAATGCAATATACATATTAATTCGTAGCTATTTAGAATAGCAAGATGTAAACTTTTTGGCTATAATTTAGTCGGTCGCCCGTGGTCCCTTACCAAAATGGATAACCAAAATCTTAACTCTCTTAAGTCCCCCCTGGGGCGGATCCCCCCCCGTGGGGCGAATCCCCCCCCCCCCCCTGGGGTGACATGGTTAGGTTAGGTTAGAACTGTGACTCCCTGCCAGAACCAAATCGCTTTTTACAGTCAAACTCATACATTTCTACAATACTTTAGGAAACACAATTTGGTGAGCATCTAAAACTTTGGTTATAATTTCGCATTAAAATGCGGTTTTAATTTTGGTGATCATTTACTATTTTTGACTATATTTTACTATATCTGGTGATAAATTAAACATAAGTCCTAAAGTATTATTGGAGGTAGGCTAAGGACGAGGTAGAAGATTTTCATTTTCAAATGAAATGTACCCATTTTAGGGTTTCGCACCTCATAACGAAAAAAACGGAAGCCTTGAAAGATCCCTTTTAGTCCATTTGTCATAAAGGGATTTTTCTCAAGATCTGTGCAACCACAGACAGGATAAAAGAGGACTCTAAGACCTCTTTTTCTGTTCTGTGTATGCAACGTAGGAATTCGAATTTTGTCACAATCCTGATAACGAGCATAATATTATATCTTGTAAGAAACCTACAAACATATTTTATTATTTGTACACCTGAAGAATAACAGATGTCTGCAAATAGATATGAAGCAGGGAAACGGTGTTCACTTGTGCAGTGATGAATGGCAAAAAAAAATTATGTAATGCTTTGCGAGGACGTTTTCCATGGACATAATTATGGCCAATATACATCGGCCAAGTATGGCGATTACGGCTGAACCCCCCCTTGGGGGAGACCTATGCCCAGCAGTGGGCGTGTAAAGGTTGACATGATGATGATGAATTATGGACACATGATTCTAAACCTGCTAAACTTAAAAATGTTTCGTCAAAAATCGGCTGTTTTATACTCAATAGGTACTTACTCCTCTTTATTGCTTTTCCATAAGAACGCAGATACCTATGCTTAGGTGGTAGATGTTTAGTTATGGGATTAGGATCATTAGATCATAGATTTGGATCATTATGGGCCTTGTCGGGCACAGCAATTGGGTAGAAGAGAGGAAGCTTTGTTATATAAAAGTATATATTTTGATCTTGCACTTTGGTTTGGAACAGCAGATTTGTCTTTGACGTGATAACGTGTTATAAATCGACGAACACCGGCTGCACGCACGAAAAAGTGTCACGTTCCGCTTGAGCCTGAGCGTACAAGTGAGAGCGCGGAACAAGCGATAGAGAGGCACGATCGGACCAAACAATAAGCTCCGCCCACTTCGATGGAAGCCACTATTTGCTTATGTTATATATGACGTTATCACGTAAAACTGTCGTTCGTCAACCGACTCTACAGACAACCAATTTTTTTGTTAAGCGACGAATTAACAGCCTATTATTGTCCCAACAGGGTATTACACCCATTTTTGAAAAGTGCCTCAATTAAATTCTGTAGTGCTAATATGCCACAAAAAAAAACACAACATTTTTATTCAATCGATATGTGCCACAAAAATGCATCTGAATATCAAATTTTCAAATTTCGCGCGTAGTTTGACGAAAACGCCTCTTACTGGACGCCTTATTGCTCAGCGTAAATGACGTCAGTTCGTTTTGTATCAAATGAGCTCATATTAAATATGTTAAAAATAATTAAAAGCACATTTTGTTATAGGTGTAATAATGTAAAAAATACGATGGTTACGAAAATAATAAAAGTACATAGCCTATTATTACGCCAATCGGTTGACTGACAGTTGTCAATTTTTTGTTTACACAGCCGTACGGCGTAATAACATGGCCGCTACTATTTCACGGTGTTTTATAACAGATTAAAAATACTGAAAACTTTGAATTAAATTTAAAAATTTGTTTTGGCAATTTCATACTCATAGACATGAAATGCAACAATATAATAGCTACATGGTTCAATCAGCCATAGTCCGTGGATGGGTGACCATCCATGTCATACCGTAGACATGGATGCCATGCCTCGGAAAGCACGTGAAACCGTTGGACTCGGCTGTCATTCCTAGATCTTTGACGGTCGTTATGGGTAGTCTGATGCCAGAAAGTCTGACCACCTGTCTTATCAAGAGGAATCGTGGAGGTCAGTCGCTCCATGTAAAACACTGGTGTTCAGCCGCATTTGGTTAGACTGGAAGCCGACTCTAACATAGTCGAGACAAGGTTAGGCTTGACGAGTAGGTCAAAAGACCATTTCGCGTTAGGGGTATCGGGTTGCTTAGTAACTGGGTTGTGTAGGTCTGCAGTCGCTCCATGTAATACACTTATAGTGTTCAGCTGCATTTGGGTAAACTGAACACCGACCCCAATGACCATAGTTGCAAAAAAGCTAGGCAACTGATGACGAGAAGGTCAAAAGACCATTTCGCGTTTTAAAATAAAATTACAAGTACGAGAAAGCCCTAATGTTTTTCGAAATGAGTGCAAATTTAAACCTTGAAGTTGATTTATTTATAACAAGGTCCCCAATTTGTGAATAAGGTTTCTGGAGCAAGAGAATATTAAGAACGACTTCCAGTAAGAGCTAAGTTCTGAAAAACGGGTTGTACATTTGGAAAGTATTTTTAGGCCCGAACAGGACAACTAAAAAAAGGTGGCACCTATTCGTTTTTGAAAATAAAAGAGAAATGAGCGTAAACTACCAGGTCTATTCTGGAAAAATCTTCGGTGAACTTAGGTGAAGTGAACTGTCATTTCATCTTATGCTGCTGCTAGGGATTACTAGCTCACGTCACACTCACTTCACCTACATTCACAGATGCAGATGTTTACAGAATAGACCGGCTCTTTTGTTCCTATGCCTAATCCCCAAAGAAAACAGATGGGTGTTAAATATGTTTAACTTTTGTATCTGTGTGTCTGTTTGTGGCATCGTAGGTCGAGTAGGTAGCGATTTGAACGCGGTTTTTTTAATAGAAAGTTGATTTTGGGGAGATTTGTACGATGACAATCGGATAAGCCAATCGGAAGATATCAGCATTTTCCCATAAAAGGAAAGGAATTTCTGATAAAAAAAAATCGACATTCGGGCTAAAATATAACTAAAACTTATTACTTTTAATTAAAAGTATTAATTAACGCTGTTCGTAGCGTGTCCTCTCGTTAATTAAAAATCACGGCACAAAAAAAAATCCACTAAAAGGTAAAAAAAAGTGTTTGCTGATCCTATTCTAATTTTTTTAGATATCTGGAAGCAAATAATTTACTAATTAAACACGTCTTCGTCACAAAGTACCTAAGATTGCGGCGCGCCCCATTCGTCAATGTCAAAATTTTGTAAAAGATTTTTTTATGAGCTGTCAAAACGCGAAACCCCTACAGATGTTGTATGACCATAGTAAAATGTGACGTCACTTTTAGACAAGTCAATTGATTAACTACTTATTTATTTCAAAGCAACTGAAAGTCGAATTTTACAGTTAATTGAAAGTTATTCGGGTTTTCAGGGTTAGTACTTCTATAAAGTGTTTTATTTTAAAGAAGTATGTCTTGGAATTTTTGGTTGATCATCATCATCATGTCAACCTTTAGTAGCCCACTGATGGGCATAGGTCTCACCCAAGGGGTGTTCAGCTGTAATCGTCATGCTTGGTATTCAGGTTTTATGGTATTCAGAAAGGCGCTGCCCATCCTCTGCTCGATATCCCTCTGCCGCCGTCTACGACACCCACGGGTAGAAATGGGTTGGTGCTACCTATTCGCGGCCGGCACCACACGGCGAGTTGTTGGTTACTGGTGTCTCGTTTTATCATTCAGAAACTTCATTTGTTTCACATTCTTTCTTCCACTCGTGTAGACCCATCCTTTATTCCCGATTAACAGTGAAGTCTGGAATTGTTTACGACCTTTTAAATTTTAACGTTTCTTTTTTCTTTCGGCGGCGCCGCACTCAATTTGAGAAGTCGTAAAGAATACTTTCGAGACGTCGTCACTTATGTCCATGGTTCTTGAAGGTGAGTTATTTTCGAATTGAGTCCAAGACCTTGAGCATTGGAGTTGATGAGGTGTGTAGGCGAAGGTTATCGTTGACTAGGTTCAACCTGCGATTTCGTCTCCGTAGTTATATTAGTTGGTGTCACTGTGTTCGAAAAAATGGCCGTTAGTGAGTGTATAATTCTGACACTAATAATAATATTCATCCGATCAAATTTCGGTCACAGCGGTCCATCTTAATCGAGAATAGCCAAGTCATCATCATCAAAATCACATGACATGGTGGTGGGGGGGAGGGGGGTTCAGCCGTGTGGTGCCAGCCGCGCATAGCATCACCCCATTAAGAAATGGGGTGAGTCGTAGAAGGCGAAGGAGACAGAGGGATATTGATCAGAGGATGTGCAGCAGCCGCCCTCTGAGTACCATAACACCTATGGCGATCACCAACATGCATCCTCCAAGCATGGCGAATACCCAAGTATGCGGGAGATATTATAGTGTACAAGGGTGTGCATTAACACAGGTGTATCACCTCCCTCCTCACTCTCATAGTCCGTTAAGACGGCTTTACGTGCTTTCCAAGGCGTTGAGGTGTCACACCCCCAACTTCCAAACTCCGGGTTGCTACTGAGAAATTCTTAATAGAAAACCCCAATAACAGTTTTGGGAACCAAACCCCACCTGTACACGACGGGTCAGCCATAAAATCGACGTCGAGCTCAGCGACTGTTTTTGCATGTATGCACTGTCAAAAGTGTCAAGTTAATCAACCTTGAGTAGTCCCATCAAAAACTGTTAATTCACGTGGCGCTAACGCTGCGTAAGCAAAGGTTAATGAATACGAAATTGTAAGTCGCCGCTGCCGCAGCGTCGAGCATTACATTGTATTACTTAGAGAATAGCAACATTGGTCCATATGCTCACCACTCGCGCTTGTAACTACGAGACCGACGAAGAGGCAATTCTGGCACTAAAGTTATATTTCTAACACTACCTAGTCTACCTATCCTATTTAAGTATATATAGGTTTCATTGTTTCTCTACCCTTGACTCCTATTCGACCCATGGCGAGTGAGCATGGCGGTTGACAGCATTGCCTGCTCACTCGCGGTAACGCGTGCGTTGGATCATTCGGCTCCCTTCAAAATGGTTGAGCTAAATATTGCTGATCCACGCGTCATGTCAGTAGAGATTGGTCAACTCTTAACTGCCATGATTTTTATCTTGATTCTTTTTTAAATGTTTGGTATTGCTGTTTACCTACATTGTTTTCACATAATTATGGAAGCAACAAGGATAATGTAGCCAGTATTTTGTAAAAACTTAAAAGTCTAAGGAGTTTCTTGCTCGTTCTTCTCCATAGATATACTATCCTACGATTTGGAACGAGCTTCAACTTTTTGGCTAACTGACCGATTTCTGCTGTGCCGTGTGGTGCCAGCCGCGAATAACACCACCCCATTTCTACCCGTGTCGTAGAAGGACAGAGGGATATTGACCAGAGGATGGGCAGCAGCGTCCTTTTATGCTATTGCCAACATGCATCGGCCAAGCATGGCGATTACGGCTGAAACCTCCCTTAGGGGAGTCATATAGCCCAGCAGTAGGCATCTAAAGGTTGACCTGATGATGATGACGCCCGATTCCTTAAATGTTTTGACTTTGACCCAAGACACGTGGATCCGAAGATCTCCTGAATCCAGAGTCCAGAATAAGAATAACCGTATTTGCAAACATCTGATGTGCGTCATATGTTATTTGGAATATCAAACAAGTGCATTCCTCTCACTGTGTTCGTTTATAGTGGCGGGCGGCGCGTCGGTTTGGCAACAAAACGCAGCTCGTTAACCAACTTCAGGTGAACGAAACGACACATTTAAGAGCTATTGTAAATGTACTAAATCAGTTTTAGCTCCAGACACTGACGATTTACAGTTTCACCCAGATAATAACTGTGAAATCTCAGTTTGACAATGTGTTTTTAGGCCATCATATCTCTTAAATTCCTCGACGAATTTTGATAAAATTTGTACTATCGATAGATATTTTATCTGACTTTATTTTTATGTTTATTTCATGTAAATCAGTTCAGTAGGTACTTCTTGAGTCAGGGGCGTAGCAACCGATAGTGGCGCCTAGGGCACGCATCATTAGTTGCGCCCCTATGTATTTATTTATTTAAATCTTAAAACAGATACAGTAATCATTAATCATATTACATACAAAACAGAGATTTATTATCTTTTTTATAATGTAAATCCGTAAATAGGACAACTGCATTTACAACTGCACCTTCCTGGTCTTCTTGAACGCAAACATATAGATGATGTTTTCGAAATTTGTTTTATCTGTCTCTTCTCGCTCTACACTGAGCAAAGCTAGGTCGCCTAATCTTTCTTGATCTTTCTAAAAGCACAGTATAAGTACGACCGTACTAAAAGATCGTTCACGACTTGCGATGGATACTGCAATTGTAAACAAGCAGAATTGGAATACGATTTCATCCCCGCTTCACAATTTAATTCAAATAGTTCTTCTGATTTCTTCAGGTTGACGGTTTTTCTTGTAGATATTAGCATTTGAATATCCAATATTTCTTCGTATAACTGGCCTCCGTCGTAACATCGAAACTATAGAAATCTCCAAATTATTTTCATTTATTTTTTAACCGTCGCAGCCGTAACACAGAGTTGTAACATCTAAAACCAGAATACTCAGAAGTTCTAATCAAATACAAAAAATGAATTGCATCTCAGTGGAAGGAGTATTTAACCGACTTCAAAAAAAAAGGAAGTTCTCAGTTCGACCCGTATGTTTGTATATATGTTTGTCCGCGATTATCTCCCGTCTGGCTGAACTGATGTTGATGCGGTTTTCATAAAAGTGTTTGTTACATTCTGGAGAAGGTTTTAGTTAGTTTTACAAACAGAAATTTATTCAGCCCTTTTTGAAAAAATCTACAAATACCGAGAAGACGTTTTCGTTTCTTCCATCGTTCCATCTTTAGAGGACTTTCTATCTCTGTTTTAACTGTGTTGCCGTTACTTAGTGGATTTGGGTGACAAGGAGGCACTAAAAAGTGGAAAATAAGATCTTTTTTGAAAAAAGAGAACCGCCTTTAAAAAAAACTAAAAAGTGATAAATAACTTTAGCACAGAACACACATGACTTTCGTTTCTGAGTGGTGTTCCTCCGGACACACTACATCAAAAAGTGATACCTTCTAATCTTCAACAACATTCATAGAAAAGTTGAAATTATTAACGGGCATGTGTCCGGAACGCAACCTATGAGGAATTACAATTTGCTTACGATTTAGCTTCACATTGGCACTCCATGGTATGTGAGGAGGTTCACTTTGTATTGGCCTGTACCATATCCCATTATCGCGAGAAACAATGTCAAAAAAATGTGTGTGTTCTGTTCAGTGGCTTTGTTCTGTTTGTTGTTTTGTATTGCCACCGACTTCCGAAACTAAAGTCATGTGTTCTGTGTTAAAGTTATTTATCACTTTTTAGTTTTGTTTTGAAGGCGGTTCTCTTTTTTCAAAAAAGATTTTTTTGTCATTGTTTCTCGCGATAATGGGATATGGTACAGGACAATACAAAGTGAGCCTCCTCACATACCATGGAGTGTCAATGTGAAGCTAAATCGTAAGCAAATTGTAATTCCTCATAGGTTGCGTTCCGGACACATGCCCGTTAATAATTTCAACTTTTCTATGAATGTTGTTGAAGATTAGAAGGTATCACTTTTTGATGTAGTGTGTCCGGAGGAACACCACTCATAGAGTCATAGGGAGTGGTGCGCTCCCAGCTCACTTTGCGCTTATTCGCCGCGAAGCGCGGGAATCGTAAACGTGATTGTTTGTTATGAAGTAATAAAGTGAAAATAACATACTTAAGGGTTTATTGCACTGTATTTAGATTTTTAAATTTAATAATTGGCTATTTTGGCGCCCCCCTTCGAAAGGCGCCCGGGGCACGTGCCCTACTTGCCCCACCCTTGTTACGCCTCTGCTTGAGATACAGTCGTATTTTAGCAGGAAATTTGTTGCGAAGTGTTTTTTATCACTTAGTAGTGTTGGTGTAACAGATTATCGTATGTTTTTGTTATCAACAAACCAACAATGTCAAGATTATTAGGGCAAGTATACTCGACACTGAGCAGTATAATTCTGTTATAAATCACCCGAGATTTCAAATCCTATCTCATTTCCGATTTCACTTACCTGTAGGTCGATTCTGTAAAATTCAAACAACAACTCGCATCTCACATCGCTATTCACTCTCACTTCGCATAAGGTTCAAAATGACCTTGATATATTTGACACTTTGAATCGGGTTCGAGTGCGAAGTGAGCGTCGAAGTGACGGGGAAATTGCCTTACAGAATGCCACTTCTTACGTCATCTCATACTTTATCTGTCAAAATCTCCCTGTCAATTTAGTTCATCTCGCTGACACGCTCGCAAGGGTGGCGCTAGTGTATATTCGAATTATCAACCGAGTTTTTAGAATGCCAATCAAGATACTCACAGCGGATTCAGATTCGAAGTTTAGAATTAGGTCTTACAGAATCACACCCCTGGAGTGAAAAGTTTTTTTTACATTCGCTAAAATCATCATCATCATCATCAGCCAAAAGACGTCGACTGTTGAACATAGGAATCCCCCATAGAACGCCATAACGAGCGGCAACGTGCCGCTTGCATCCACCGGTTACCCACGACCTTGACGATGTCGTCGGTCCATCTGGTGGGAGGCCTACCAACGCTGCGTCTTCCGGTTCGTGATCGCCACTCGAGAACCTTTCTTCCCCATCGGTTATCACTTCTTCGAGCGATCTGACCGACATAGCTCTCAGAATATACATACTATAAGTGTGCAAGTTGAGGTGGAAATGGACAGGCCACATCGCTCGCTAAAATAATTACGTAAAAATAGTTCACTTTACCAATGTTTTCAGTAGCGTTAGCGTAGTTTTCATTGAGTTACAGAATACCTCATACAGTTTTCACCGCGATATGATGAGAAGCACCTACGAATAAATAATTACTATATTGTGGTGGTTACTTTAGGTGACCATTGGTGGACTGGTAGTGACCACCCACCATCAGCAGTGTTATGAAAAAAACTGACCAAGTACGAGTAGCCACCGGACAGTATCCGACACTATTTTTTTTAAAGAGTTTGGTATAAGAAACTGGTCATCATAATCATCATCATGTTAACCTTTACACGCCCACTGCTGGGCATAGGTCTCCCCCAAGAGGGGTTCCGTAATCGCCATGCTTGGTCGATGCATGTTGGAGATCGCAGTAAGTGTGATGGTACTCAGAAGACCGCTGCCCATCCTCTGGTCAATATCCCTCTGTGGCTCCCACGGGTAGAAATGGGATAATGCAGATTCCCGGCGCGCACCACACGGCTCTTGAAGAAACTTGGTAGGCCCCTTCGATTTTTAACTTTATTTTATTTTTATTTATTTTTTATTTATTTATTATAAGTACAAAGTTACATAGCTTATAAACTAAGCCCCACAAAACCGTTGAAATGGTTTGACTGTGAGGTCTGGCGAGTCTTACAGGTATAGGTATCATATTATTATATTCTTGTTACATGTATAGGTAGCACTTTAACAAATTTCCAAATAATATGTTTTTAATTTATTTTTAAAACTGTTTTTATTGGTTTCACTCCTTATGTCTGTCGGCAGACTGTTCAATAGGTATGGTATTCGTTTTTTTAGGGTCCTGTCACCAAAATAATTGGTGACTCTGGGTACATTGAATCTGCCGGCAACCACAGATCGTGTGGTTGTTGAATACTTGCGTTAAGTTATATTCCTGGGTGCCATGGTGGTTAACGGCCAGAAGATATTTATGTTTGTAACTAATCGGTAGAATTTTACATATTTTAAATACATAGTTTCATATAATTTCTTTACAACTGTTTTTAGTTTTTTGAGTAACAAGTAGTTTTAGGAAACGAATTTGAAGAGCTTGTATTATATGTTATTATACTAGCTGATGCCCGCAGCTTACGCCCCCTTGACAAATTATAAATATGCTACAATGTTCCTCTTGAATCACTATATCTATTAAAAAAAATCGCATCAGAATCCGTTGCGTAGTTTTAAAGATCTAAGCAAAGTCAAAGTCAATTCATTTATTTCAATTAGACCATTAAAAAGGCACTTTTGAACCCATAATCTAAGCATAAATAGGGACAGACAGACGCGGCGGGGGACTTTTGTTTTATATAATATATTAGGTCTTTACATAAGAAATTGCCGCTCTGTATCAAAAAATTAAAAATAACTTTTTTAAAAGAAATTATATATTTAGTCAATCGAAGTATGCACCATTGTTATCGATACACTTCCGCCATTTTATCGGAAGCTCATTGATCCCTTTGGTAAAAAAAATCTGGGAGCGAGAATCGATGAACTGCTTGAAGGCTGTTTTACCTGTCTCATCAGAATTGATTTTTTTTCCTTGTAAAAAGTTGTCCAAATTTCGGAATAAGTGGTAATCGGTTGGGGCAAGATCTGGAGAGTATGGTGGGTGACGAAGACTTTCCAGTCGCAGCTCCTCTAACTTGGCGACCGTCTGATGTGCAGTATGTGGTCGAGCGTTATCCTGAAGGAGCAATGGGCTAGAGCAATTGACCAGTCTCGGTTGTTTAATGGTGAGCTTTTCCATCATTGTTTGCAACTGTTGACAATACATGTCTGCAGTAATCGTCTGGCCTGATCTCAAGAAGTTGTAGTGGATAACACCAGCACAAGACCACCAAACACTAACTAGAATCTTCTTTTTGGTCAGTTTTCGCTTGGGGCAAGGTTTTGCCGGTTCTCCAGGGTTAAGCCATTGTGATGATCGCTTGCGATTATCGTACACGATCCACTTCTCATCACAAGTGACAATACGATTTAAAATTCCCTCATTATTGTGACGATTGAGCAAAGAAGCGCAGCAACCGACGCGTGTTTGTTGGTGTGCTTCAGTCAATTCGTACGGTACCCACTTTTCGAGCTTTTTTACTTTTCCAATTTGACGCAAATGGATAATGATTGTTCTGTCACTTACTGCAAAGGCTGCTGCTAATTCAGAAGTGTTTTGAGATAGATCCGCTTCCACTATCGCCTTTAATTCTTCATTATTCACTTGAGTATCCGGTCGTCCATGAGGCTCATTTTGGAAATCAAAATTTCCAGAACGGAAACGTTGAAACCAAAAACGCACCGTTCGTTCGTTAGCGGTGCTTGGCCCGTACATGTCGTTAATCCTTCGAGCCGTTTCTGCTGCACTGGTGCCACGGTGGAACTCATATTCGTAAATACCGCGAATTTTTTATTTCTCCATTGTTGTTGCTATAGCAATTTTCAAGCCCAAACAAATGATGTGAAAACAAATGAAACACGAATTTTAAAACAATATTCTTTAGTCTTTATTTTGAAATAATTTTGAATTTGGAATTCCTAATCAATCACAAAATATTTGATTTCAAAGTTGCCAGTATTAGGTATCGGCAATTTCATATGTAAGGACCTAATATTATGCAGTGATTAATAGGTACCTACACACTGTGAATAATTCAAGTGTCCTATTACGGTTCAAAAGATAGTCTACACCGGACTCTTTGTATTTGCTGATAGGTTTAGAAGAACAAAACGATATAACATTTATTAGTTTTGTAAAGGTGCAAAAAAACCGGAAAAGTGCGAGTCGGACTCGCTCACCGAGGGTTCCGTACATATTTGTAGGTACATATCCATACTTCTATACTAATCCATACTTACTATCCATACTTTAATCTACTTAATATTATAAATGTGTTTTTTGCGACATAAACGGCCGTATCTTTTTTTCATGTTAACATACAGGTGTTGATTTTTTTACAGCATCAAAGGACCGTAGACTTGAGTAAGTATATGGTTTTAATTTCAACTCGATACCTCCACGCGTTCCCGAGATAATGGGTATTGACAGACAGGCAGACAGACAGACGGACAACAAAGTGATCCTATAAGGGTTCCGGTTTTTCCTTTTGAGGTACGGAACCCTAAAAAAACACATTAAACCGTAGTTAACTACGCATCATCATCATCATCAGTCGGAAGGTCCACTGCTAAACAAAGTCCTCCCCCAAAAGGGGGTTGCCATAATCCCCCCGCTTGGCTGGCGTATTGGCGATCGCAGACAAACTATGCATACCGCTTTATTATTGCAGGGAAAATATTTTTTGGTATATATCACTGTTAGCACGCAAAACGATATTCATTATGAATTTTAGTTAAATAGAAACGTATTGTTTGATAGTCAAACAGAATATTTTAATCACCATCAAATTAGCTTTATACAATTTTTAACAATTAGGTACTACCTATATCAGATAGGTAGGTACTTGAGTAGACTAAGACCATTTAACCTATTTCCATCAGAACTTATGAATAACGCTGTCATTTATAATTAAGAAGTGTATTTTATTTAATTCAAAGAATAAACTTGGCTAATTGCTTTGTCATTCGGTGTTTTAAAGCGAGTTACACGGTAAAAATGTGTCATCTTTTAAATGCAATTAATAACAAGCAAATTTATTTAAAACTAGCGACCCGACCCAGCTTCGCGTGGGCCTATAGCCTTCCTCGGTAAATGGACTATCCAACACAAAAATAATTTTTCAATTCGAACCAGTAGATCCTGAGATTAGCGCGTTCAACCAAACAAACAAACTCTTCAGCTTTATAATAGTAGTAAGATTATAGAGTGTTTAACTAGGTTTTGCACGCGACTTCATCCGCCTGAATTTTCTAACGGATTCCTATTTTTAACCGACTTGTAAAGGAGAATGTTCTCAATTCGATTGTTTTTTTTTTATGCATGTACACCGATTACGCTGAGATTTATGATCCGATTTACGTGATTTTTCTTTAGTTTGATGTGGAATAGTTGCCATTTGGTCCCATAAAAATTTTACATAGTTTGGAAAAGTAGTTATCATTTTATGATCATTTTTTTTTATGTTTCACCTAGCATAACTTTTTTCAGTGTAGTCTGATTTCAAGAATTACTTTTTTAATCGATAGTGTATGTACTTATACCTAAAATTTGGTCCCATATAAATTTCTAAAAAATATTCCACCCCTAAGGGTAGAAAATTAAGGGATGACTGATTTTTTTTTGGTGTCAGCGTTTCGTAATTAATTTGTATGATAAGAAAAAGGCCTTTAAGAAAATAAAAATTAACAAAAAAGATAACCGCCTTCAAAAAGTAAAAAATACCTAACTTTCAATTCGCAAGTCGGTAGCAATACAAAACAAAAAGTAAAACCAAAGACTTGCGAATTGAAAGTTATTTTTTACTTTTTGAAGGAGGTGTTTTTTTTTTGATAATATAAAAGCTTTTTTGAGAAAAGAGAACCGCTATGGTTTTTATTTTCCACTTTTCAGTGCCTCATTATCACCCAAATCCATTAAGGAACGGCAACACAGTTAAAACAGAGATTAAAAGTTCTCCAAAGATGGAAAGATGGAAGAACCGAAAACGTCTTCTCGGTTTTTGTTGTTTTTTTCAAAAAGCGCTGAATAAATTTCGATTTGTTGTATACTAAAACCTTCTCCAGAATGTAACAGACGCTTTTCTGTAAACCGCATCATAATCGGTTCAGCCAAACGGGAGATAATCGCGGCCAAACATACATACATACATACAAACATACGGGTCGAACTGATAACCTCCTTTTTTTTAAGTCGGTTAAAAATATGTATAGGGCATGTTCATGTTTCAAGGTTGCGGAGATCCGCTGGGTGCGCGTCGCACGGGACCGGTCAATGTGGCGACACTTGGGGGAGGCCTATGTCCAGCAGTGGACGTCAGTGGACGTCTTTCCGCTGAAATGATGATGATGATGATGATGTTCATGATCAACATCATATCAGCCTATTGCCGTCCGAAAATTTGACAGTTTGGTATGACTTGATGTGCTGGCGTCTAGTATAGTCATGACAACGTATGGTCATGACCAATAATATAAGTACATACGTTGTCACATTAATTAAAAAAACCGGACAAGTGCCAGTCGGACTCGCCCACCGAGGGTTCCGTACATATTTGAAGGTACATATCCATACTTCTATACTAATCCATACCTACTATCCATACTTTAATATTATAAATGCGTTTTTTGCGACATATACGGCCGTATCTTTTTTTCACGTCATAGAAGGTTGTTTTTTTTACAGCATCAAGGAACCATAGACGTATATGGTTTTAATTTCAACTCGATACCTCTACGCGTTCCCAAAATAAAGGGTCTTAACAGACAGACAGGCAGACAGACGGACAACAAAGTGATCCTATAAGGGTTCCGTTTTTCCTTTTGAGGTACGGGACCCTAAAAATACGTGTATAACATATATTTTTTTGTGTCAAATGTGGCAAGTATACCCACATTAGACAAAATAAAAAAATGTCGTACACGTATTTGGTTTAAGTGTAATTTAAACGAAACCAAATCATTAAAAAGTTTACAGTTCCAATGTTGTTCCCGTGTGCATGACAATTTCTATAACAGTGTATACTTACCTATTTTTTTTCCTATTATTGTTAAGTTTATTTTAATACCATTGTTTAATACAATGGTTTCTGAATTGGACGAATTCTGTGATGATGATTAATACAATCATTATCAGCCTAGTGTATCAGTCCACTGTTGTATGTAGATTGATTCTAAATAATTATGTAGATTTACACATACACAATAAGGTACATCACGAAGATTAATGTAAGTTATCAAGTACAAATGTACTTGATAACTTACATTAATCTTCGTGATTTAATACGCCGCATAGGCACTGAAAATCGGTATCATCAAATGATGATACCGATTTTCAGTGCCTATGCGGCGTATTCAAGCAGATCATGGTCCACCTTTTACCTTGCGCCGCATGCCCTAGCTGTCACCTGATCATGTGAGGACCAAATGACATGATCCCAGTATCATGTAGTAGCATTAAGCATAAAATCTAACAAAAATATGTATATTTGTCATCGACACGATAAGAAGTACATAATCTATACTAATATTATAAAAAGGTAAAATATTTGTTTGTAAGTTTGTATGTAGGGGGTAATCTGCGAAACTACCCATCCGATTCCAAAAATTCTTTCACCAATAGGAAGCTCCGTCATCCCTGAATGCTATAGGCTATATTACATTATCAAAAAATTAAGGATCCTTTAAAAAACTTTACGCGGACGAAGTCGCGGGCAAAGTGCTAGTACCTAATAACTAGGTTTGGACAAATACACTACCCGACCCCAAATTGGGATGAGGATGCCAAAGTAATATGGTTTAACCTTACCATGGTTAACCTCATTTTCAACCGACTTCAAAAAAGGAGGAGGTTATCAATTCGTCTATTCGAGACTGGGTGAACCGATTTTGATGATTCTTTTTTTATTTGGAAGCTAGTGCTTCCCGTGTGGTCCCATTTTAATTTGGTCCAGTTCTGACCATGGCATCCATGAGAAAACCGTATAAGTCTTAAATTTGCATTAAGCATGTGCGCGATTTGTTACGCGATTTCTCAGGCAAACGTAAACCGATTTTGAAAATTCTTCAGGGGTGGCTTCAGGGGTGGACCCACATAAATTTTATCGAAATTGATACAGCACTTTTTGAAAAATCAACAAATACCCAAAAATGTTACATAGACGACGTTTTAGTTTCATCAATCTTTGTAGTAGTTAACTTTCAATCTCTTCTTAATAGATTTGAATGAGAAGGAGGTACTAAAAAGCGGAAAATAAAAAGCTTTTTACAAAAAAGACAACCGCCTTCAAAAAGTGAAAAATCGGAATCGGAAGTCGGTGGCAATACAAAACAACAAACAGAACAAAGCCACTGAATTTCGAAACTAAAGTCAATGTGTGTTCTGTGCTAAAGTTATTTTTCACTTTTTGAAGGCGGTTGTCTTTTTTGTAAAAAGCTTTTTTTTTAACAGTTTATTTATTACTAGCTAGCGGCCCGTACAAGGATCGCACGGGCGCAATGCTTTTTTTGAAATTTTCGTAATTTTCTTTCATACTAATTTTGTCCTTGCAGTACCGACCACACCAAAAAAAGAATTATTCAATTTGGTGCAGTCATTAATCGGAAGTTATATGCGTGTACATACATTTCGGTGACTTTGTTTTATACTATGTAAGTACCTAAATATAATGAGATTTAAATACTATTTAAAAATATAACAGTAGGCATTTGACAGTCAGTCCATAGGATTGGCAGGTGGGTTTTTCTGTTAGTGGCCCTCTTTAGTCGACATGATCTAGTCGAGGAAAGTAGTAGGACGCGAACGGCACAGGACCGGTTCATTTGGAAAACTTCGGAGAGTCCTATGCCCAGTAATGGGCGTCTTCCGGTTGATATGATGAATCGTTATCAGAGTTTTTGAAGTTATACTTCTTTAGGCGCGTTATGAAAAAATGATGAGAGTGAAATTTTACGATGCGCGCATGCGCGCTTGCAGCGTCACACAAAATTCTCACGGGAGTAATTGTAAACAACGCCATCTCTGACGTTCGGCAGTAAGTAGTTCAGCATGTACGTCAGAGATGGCGTTGTTTACAATTCAAATTGTGCTTATATACTTTTTTAATAATGCCAAAGAAGTATAACTTCTCACGCTCGTACATAAGTACACGCACCCATTTTTTTTTTTCAGTAGAAATAGTACCTAAACATTCCCAGTGAGAGCTTCAAGCTCACACAGTACGTATCGCTGTTATCGCAAACCTAGATTTTTGAACAAGTTTTTTTTTCCTTCCTTGTTTAAAAAAAAAACCCCGATAAGTTCTTTATTTCCGAGTATTGTAGTATTAATTATTTGCTAATTAATAAGTACTGAAACTTTTGATAATTTTTGAGTCTCAATAGTGAGAGTTGACATCCGACTTGCTTTTAGTAATGCCATAAACAGCAAAAACATTTCTCAACGGCAATAGGTAATTTAACTTTTTAGAATGTAGGCAATATTGACCATGTAGGCAATGTGACAGCTAATTTATTTTCTTCATTCGACCGATGTTATTTTTGTACGTATTTAATTTATCAAAAGTAGTCATCGCTACGGCGTAGTCATGCTACGCCGTAGCAATAAATGCTTTTTTTCTTAACCGCATGACAAATTTTAAGCGAATGTAATTTTGATGTAGCGTATAAGATGATGATAATATAAATAAAATTATTCAGTAAAATCATTTATTATAAATGCATTTGCGCTTATGAACGTTATTTAAGAAAAAAAATCTAGCTATCCCCTCCCCAAAGGTAGTTCTCGTATGGAGAAGAATAGGCAAGAAACTATTGTTTTAAAATTATTGTTTAGAATGTTTTGCATTTACGGGAATTATATACACATGATAAAATTAAAATTGGATATTAAAATAACTTAGAGCTGTCAGAAATACAGTCATGTTTCAAAGGAAACTGATAGCGATTCCGTCATTCCGTATAGGTTTGTGATGTCATTTCCGCTTCGAAATGAGTAGTCCTGTAACAACATCCAGATTATTTCAAATAAGGAATTGAATATTGTTTAAACTCATGAATGAAATAATAGATGAATGACTCAAATAGTGACCTACCTCTACCAACCTCTACCAACTTATGAACATTCTATTTTTAAACAATATTGCTAAGATGATACCCACACACTATTTGAGTCATTCATCTATTATTTCATTCATGAGTTTAAACAACAATCAATTCCTTATTTGAATTAATCTGGATCACTGGGTGTAAAAACATGTAGTCCAAGATCTTAGAGTCGTCAAACCTACGTCATTTTGGTATGGCTCAAATTTTGAGATAAGATACAGGAATATACTATGTAAATAAGAGGGTGCGTAATTGGCAAATTAAATGCTGGGCCTGTTGGCCCTTTAGGTCCCTTATTCACTTACATTCAAGTTTGGTCTTGTTATATATGTTTTACGGGATATTGTTATAAATCATTATTTATTATGGCGAGACACTTTCCGTGGGCCATAACTTCAGCCAGAAGCATTAAAGGTCCGACCTTAGGAGATTGTTTAAATTTCGCTACGTATAAGAAAATATTGGTACACCAGAAATGGTAGAATGTATAATTTTTCTTAAATCAATTCAATCATTTTTTTTAATTAATTGATTGTACTATATTCTGACAAATAAACTGTTCTTTCTTTCTTTCGTCTTGCTGAAGTTACAGCCATACTAAAATGACGTTAATCTAGCGACCCTGAGTTCTTACTTCAATTTCAGGAACATAAATAAATCTGTCGTAATTTGTTATTCTCAATTTAATTAGTAGGATAACTTTTCCTTTAGTGCGTCATAAATATAATAGGAATCTAATACAAATATGTATATAATTTATTGTTTTGTTAATCAAATGACTAATAGAAACAAGTAGAACCTACATAATTATTGATCTACGAATGACAGCCGGGACCAACGGCTTTACGTGCTTTCCGAGGCACGGATGGAACTCAGTATTAAATGGATGGTCACCCATCCACAGACGGCCCGCGACAAGCCTAGCTTAACCTTGACCAATCGTACCGTACGGCTTTAACTTAGCCACGAGCTCCTAACAAAATCAGCATTTCACTAAGTTTACTTTATCTTAAATCGTAGTTTTTCATATCCTAATAGACTGACGTTTGGTGGCCTAAGGTGGAGCACGCTTGCCTAGGATGAACCGATTCTCTCGTGCCTTGAAGATACCTAGATTATGTTTTATAATTGTTTTCGGACACTTCTCCCGATCCGTCTCTGATTGTCTCTAGACCTCTTTTAACGTGCACAACTTGTTACATTTTTCTCACATTCATGTCCCGTAAATTCAACATGAGTAATGTAACCTTAATTTGTAATATTCTGTTGGTTAAAAGAGTGTTCATGGATTTTCTTGCTCGTTCTTCTCCATAGAAACCTATTGTTTGGAATGAGCAACTAGCTGCAACTTTTTGACTGACTGACTCCTTGACAACTCAAAAGTGCCTGTAAATGGTTTATTTGAAATAAATTATTTGAGTTTGAGTTTATCGGATTTTAGGTTCTGTAATACATCCAGCGACATCATGGCAGATCCAGACGCCGATTGCGGAATGAGCTTGACGCTTATAGGCAGGTTTGGACCACATTACCTCGAGATAGAGAGGGTTGGAAAGGAGAAAGTGAGTGAGTGCCCAACAGCTGGATAACACAGGCTGTTGTCAGCCTGTGTTATCCAGCTGTAATAATAATAAAATTACGTTTCGGAGAGTGTGCTTTTAGATTGCACAACTTATTTCCCCATCTCCATTCCACCATCGGACGAGGACCGCTATTTGGTTGAAGTTCCACGGTCTCGAACCAAGCGCTTTGCTAACACATTTATTGTGTTAACTGCCCGCTTCTCTATTCCCCGCTACTGTATATAATCTGGGTATCTTCAAGGCTTAAGTGAACCGGTTTATCCTAAGCAAGGGTGTTCCACCTTAGGCCGCATCATCACTAAAGATAAGGTGAGTTGCGGCCAAACGCAAGCTTAAAAGAATATATGTAGAAAAAATAAATAAAAGTCAAATTAAATGAAGTCGCAGCGCCTGCAGTATGAGTATAGCAATGCGTGATATTGCGGATCCAGGGTTTAGGGTTACGGCGAAAGTGACCTATTATATCCTGGTTTAAAAATTATATCTGGCTTTAATAATTTTCGTTGAGATAGTTACTGATTTTCTCGGGCTTTTGAGGAGACTCAAGGCGTTATTCCTGACACGATTGTGTGCATGTAATAATCAATTAGTGTCTATTGTTTCGCTGTGTGTACCAGTTAAGACGCTAATATGCTGAATTGATTTAATTTTAATTTAGTTAATGTAATGTAATTTAATTTCAATAATGTAATGTAATTTAATTTTAATAATATTATGTAATGAAATTTCATTTAAATTTTGTTAAATTTCATTAAATTAATTTAATGTTTTGAGATCTATGTAGTAATAATTTAACAATGCATTGAAATATTTTCATGTGAATTAAACGATAATAATAAAGGTATATTTGGCTATAGTTCAAAAATATAACGTTTGCAAGCGGTCCTGGGTCCAATTATACTCGTAAGGTCAGGCAAATGTGTTTTCGGGTTTTTCCATCAGGAATTTCTCAATAGCAACCCGGGGTCAGAAATTTGCTCTTAATTGATGGTGATGAAATCGTGGATATCTACATAGGACGTACTGGCGAATACAATTCAACGACATGGTTGGCGCCATAGATATAAGAAAAGATTTCTGTGGTTGGCGAAGTGGCTGACCAGTGGCAGTAGCAGTGCGAGTCGCGCGTTCGTTTCCCACACGGAACAAATACTTACTTGTATGGCCTACTGGTATTAGTTCCGAGTCTTGTTTTTTGTGTATATGAGTTTATATATTTGTTAACGCACCCAAGACACTGGAGAAACTGAAAATGCGCAACGGGGATTAAAAAAAAATTGGTGTTGGTTGGTAGGCGAAGGTATAGTTATAGTTATACCTCTACCTCTGCTTAAGTCTTTGTGGGAAACAGGCGTAATGAAGATGACAAATATTATTTTTCATTTATTTTAATATTGTCCAGATTTTCGAGGAAAATGGGCGGTGTTGTCTCCATGTTTTTTTTCTGCAGCCCTTAGGTTAGGAAAAAACTTTGTGCTCCCCGGAACTTGACCAAAGATATCAACACATAACTCTCGAAAAAAAATAGGGGATAATTAACAAGCCTTAATTACAGAAATAAGTTCCTAATAAGTCTGATCTATTCTTCTCTTTGATTGAAATATTATACTATTATCTACATGCAAATCAGTGTCAAACTGTCAACCCTGATATTGGTGTCAACTGTCAAATAACTGCACCGCGCACCCTGCAACTCGAAAGATGCATAATAAGGGATGCTTAGTCATTTCATTAAAATACATCGTGAAGTAAGACACGCGATAGTGATATATGTACTTAATTATAATAATATATTGTACTATACCTACATACAAAATTATATCAACCGCTATTTAAATCAGCTGTTGCTTGCCGCCATCCGTAGTGTTGTTGCGACATCCGTACGGACCGAACGCGACCAACGCCGTTCACTTTTCCCGCGCGAATTCGATATTCAAAAGTGACGTTTATTTGTTTTTTTTTTTCGAATAAATAGATAATTATTCGTCTGTGCTTGTTTGAGTTCAAACAAAATGGGCAGTTGACTTTTTTAAATATTGTTTGTTTTGAGGACTTGTGTTTATGAGAATTAAAGAAGACAGAATATTGCATTTTTTTTGTCTCTTAGGCTGTGTTAGTGTTAAGGTGTCATGGCTTATACGTAAGTTTTTTTTCTATACTTATTTATTTTAATATATTCAAGCTCCATTTTTGTTTTTAATATTATTCATGAAACCGTGTAATTGGTGTTCTACGTGCAGTGAATTTTAATAACCGCATCGCGACGTATTCTATTTATTTTTTTAAGAATAGTACAAAATTGAATTTATCAAACAAACTTATTTAAATTTGGAACCAAAAAGAAAAAATCGGACCTAGGTAACTAAATAAGAAAAAACAAAATTTTATTTTAAATAAAGATTATAAAATCTATCTGAAAATTGAACAAGTTCTGTAAAATCTTACACAACCAGAGACAAACGTTGCATTATTGGCATCTAATAAATTATTGTGTCATCTTTCAACCTCCTTGCATCAAAATGGTATTAAAAAAGTAATAGGTAGTTATCTCGTACCTAGCAAATACTTACCATAATATCTAGGTTATCAAAACTTATACGTGACGATAAAATTTAAAAAATGCGAATCAAATCATTTATCAGATTAGGTATTTCTCAGTCGCAAAATCTTATTTTAACTATGGCCTAAATATTACCTTTCAGACGTTTTTAGAATGGATATTATTTAATAAAATAACGGGATAGTGCTGGCTCCAAAAAAAATCAAATCCATCAAAAACTATTTTAACCTAAAATATTATTTTAAATTATAGATCCCATTTAAATACACTTTTCCATTCTGGGTCCCGTGAATACATTTAAGACCAGACCTATTTCGATCTTAAATACAACAATTTATTGAAACATTTATAAGTACCTAATATGAATTAATGAAATACATACCTTTAGAAGGTAAACCGCAATAGGAGCATGTATGGTATACCACATAATTAAATTATATTTAAATGGTAAAAGTGGCAATGGAAACTACAAAACAATCAAAGGCGCCTGTGTTTAATCCAAGGGGGCCTTATCTAGTGATAAGCATATTATTGTAATAACATCGTCAAGTACATCAGGTACACACATTTTTATAATTATTACTAACTTTTTCCCGCGACTTCGGCCTGAATGTTGGTTATCGCGGATAGACGAAGTAGCCTACCTATGTCCTTCCCTAGGGTTTAAGCTATCTTCATGCCAAATTTTATCAAAATCGGTTTTCGCCGTTTCATCGGTTCCATCGTGAAAGCGTAACAGACAGAATTACTTTCGCATTTATAATACTAGTATGGAAATATGGATTGTGAAAAAAATCGTGACACTTGACAGCATAGAATTAAAAGGCTAAAGTTACAAATTAAAAACTTTGAAAAAAAATCTAGTCGCTTTAAATAAGTATAAATAAGCAACGCAAAATTTTGTCAAAATTTTGTCAAAATTTTGTCAAGATCTTGTACTTGAAAAAATCCTGTGATTTCAAAAAAAATGATATTAGAATTTATAACGATACCTTGCCCCCAGGATATTGTGTTTGACTTTGAAGCAGATGTTTGTGTATTTTCTGCCTCGAAAACCTCGTTTTAAATATTACTTTCATATTATGAAATTACCAATGATTTCAAAAGGAAGGATACGCCCATTAGAACATTTTAAACAAACGTTCATGGAACAAGCAAAAGTAGTAACATCTGTCAAAACCTACAATGTCGACTGAGTCGCATTGCCCGTTGGCCCTAAACCGTCATTTTTAGGGCCAACGCGCTAGTGCCATTTGGTCGTGCGGTTGGCCTGGTCCTTACGCAGTAATAATAAGTATATTATATGTCAATGGAAATTACACATAACAAAGGTGTGTGAAAATTAATATCTATCATCTGCCAAGCTCTTTCCTAACTACGTTGAGTTCGGCTTCCAGTCTAACCGAATGCAGCTGAATACCAGTGTTTTACATGGAGCGACTGCCTATCTGACCGAGTATATTCATCTATGATCTGACCTCCACAACCCTAGGGATTACAAGGTACCCCTTTGAAAGACTGGTTGTCAGACTTTCCGGCTTCTGATTACCCATGACGACTGTCAAAGATCTTTCAGTGACAGGCAGGACCAACGTCCTTTTCAAGACAGATAAGGGCCCTTGTTAACGAGACGGTTTCTAGCCGGGCCGGTGTCGGTTTAGCTTCATGAGCACTCTAGCCCCGGTGTCGTTAACAAACCTCCATAGCGTTCCATACCTAACTGACGACCGGACATAGACACGGTTTAAAACCGTGCCCCAGCGGAAAACCGTCTCGTTAACAAGGGGCCTAACAGAGTCTCAGTATGACCTGGATGGTCACCCATCCACGGGCCGACCGCGGCAAGTGTTGCTTAACCGTGACTGATTTACTTAGCCACGAGTTCCATAAGGAAATGTATACCCAACAGGTTAAAATATCTTTAAACAGAACAAGAACAAGCGCCGTCGTAAAAAGGTCATAAAATAGGTATTATATTTATTTTAATATTTTCAGCTGTAAACCAAATTATCATGACAATAGGTGTTTACAGTGCATACATTATGAAATAACTTGCCTTGGTTTTATGTTAAATATTATAATCTGCATGTGAAAAATAAAGATGCCATTTAGGTACAATTTAAAGCTTTTGTTTTTAATGGTACATGTATTTTATTCAACACACAAAATTTACACGTACAATAAAAAGTAAAGTCTATAACTATTAAACAAAAAATAAACTAATATAATAAGGCATCAAAATAAGTTTTTTGTTTTAATGCGCTAATCTACGGAACTGCTGGGGTGTGATTCTGTAAGAACTCATTCTAAACTTCGGATCTGAATCCGCTGTGAGTTTCTTGGTTGGCATTCTAAAAACTCGGTTGATAATTCGAATTTACACTAGCGCCACCCTTGCGAGCGTGTCAACGATTTGAACTAAATTGACAGGGAGATTTTGATAGATAAGGTATGAGATGACGTAAGAAGTGGCATTCTGTAAGGTAATTTCCCCGTCGCTACGACGGTCACTTCGCACTCGACCCCGATTCAAAGTGTCAAATATATCAAGGCCATTTTAAACCTTATGCGAAGTGGGAGTGAATAGCGATGTGAGATGCGAGTAGTTGCTTGAATTTTACCGAATCGACCTACTGGTCCGAATCTGAAAATTCTTTTGCTAATAGAAAACTATGTTATCACTAAGATCTATATCTCGTCATCTAAAAAACTAGGACTCTGTAAAAAATTTCACGCGGAAGAAGTCTCGTGCTGAAGTCAGTTCGTAAATAAAATATTAATAAACTTAGTTCCCTTTAAAAGATTTTTGAAGTGAAAACTTCTTTAGCGGCGTTGAGCACTTTTTCTGTAATGGGTATAAAATCTTAAACTCGCGTCAGGACACGTGACCTGATCGAAAAAGCGTAAGACGGATGGAGAGTAGAGTAAAATAATTGTAATAGTTTTAAAGTGTTAAATTTTTAATGTAATATAAATTGTCATGTTTGTGTACGATAGCGCAATAAATGAATATTGTATTCTACCACATAAATGATAGTACTTTTATACTGATAAAGCAATTGGTGCAAAATTATTCCCTAACCATTCCAAAATATCAAACATGCTCAACGTTAATAATCAAGTTTTCACTTCTGCCGGCACTCCCGGAGTGCAACCCGTCTTTTTTTTTAATGATGTTCTCCATCTTAGTTATTTTAATCAATCGTGTTCACAAGAGTTCTTGATTTTAGTAGATATTTTGACCATGCAATTTTGTATGAAACAGTTGTTTTAAAAGAAAAAAGCATCGAACAGTTTATTTTTTATAACCATACCATACAATAAGTATAATATGTATTTTCTGCAGGCGTCTAAACTAAACTATGTAGGTACTTAATCCATTAAATGGCCCAAGCATTTTCGAATATTTGTGATGTTTTGTTCTCTTATGCGCGTCTCGAATAATAACATTTCTTCTTCTTTTCAAAAAGCATCGAAAAGCAATTTTTTATTTTTTATAAGCGTCTACATTTTATCTCCTTCTTTCAAATGAATAACTAACAACTTTTTCAATTTTCTTTTCTTTGCAACAATACTACGTTACTATAAAGGTTAGTAACCGTTTCCCTTCATTGCTTTTAACAACTAGCGCAAGATGATAAGAGCCTGATAATCTGTATTTTCTTCTAGACCTCGCTGGTATGAAACACTGACCTATTTATGATTCAATTGTATCCATCTATTGAGCTATTCACTGCGATAGAATCCGTTAGTGCCTGTTTCTATAAAAATGTTCGGAGTTCAAGTTCGAATTAATGTGCAGAGATTATAGAGGAATAATAGCGATGGCAGAGATAATGCTCATTAGGTCACCCTAAAAAGAATGGTTAATTTGGTTTATTTTTTTTTTAAAAGGTTTTTATTTTATTTTATTGATGAGTAAGATGTAAAGGCTAAATGAACGGATATTAGGACGGAACACAAACGAAACATCTAAATATTAGCAACACTATTCAAAAGACAACATGAATGAACCTTGAAAACTTGGTAATGAACAGAAACTTTATCATGTCCACTTAAAACTTAATGTTTTATTTGACAGTTAACGATCTTTAAGACAGATTGACTTTTTAATTACAGATTAAATATAAAAGGTTTAGGCGCCAGGATGTATCGAAATTGTACTTAATTTTTTTCTCTAATCAGTCGCAGCATTCAGTCCAAACAGATAACGTAAATTGGTCTAGACCAATAAACTACGTACCTAACTTATGTTCAGCTAAATCGATTTGACAGCTAAATAGCATAGATTAAACTGACAAACGGCCAGATTTGAATGTTAAGAGGCTTTATTGTGAATGGGGCATTGACATTTACGGACACTAATGAAAAAAAAAGTTATAATACTCTATTTGTGTCATGCTGATTAGTACTTATTTGCTCTGACTTTGTATTTTTTAATTATGTCATTGTTGTCAGAAATTAGTTATCCCGATTGTCGATAGACGATCATCTATGCGCGATTATGCTGTGAGCAAATAATAATGAAATATATTTTTGCAGTTTAGGTATAGTATCGTAAATAAAAACTTTGCAAAAACTTTTATTATTTAATAACTTTTTAAAACGAATAAATGCGTGACAATTTATTTGACTTAAAAAAATATTATTATTATCATCATCTGTAAAAAGAACAACTGTTTTCTAAATATAAGTAGAACACTTATTTTCTTCTTAAACCCTAATATTTTTCGCGGGAATTCTGACAAGAAGCTCAGCTGGTACTTTCTTTGTTTTTTTTTAAACATAAACAATCTTTCAATCAATCTTTCATAAACAAAAGATTCCAAAATAAAAGTGTTAATCCAAAAGTTACATATTGTTTAGGTACATTGTTTAAATATATCTAGTAGCTATACGGAGACCATTGTGAACTTATAAAATATATTTTTACTTGTGTTTATTTGGTTTATAAAAATATACTTCGTAGGTACTTCTTTTTTGTTTAAATTTTTCACGTCAATATCGATGTTAGGATGATATCATATTTACGTTTGAAAATCGTTTGCGTGTTTTCATAATAAATTATAGGCGTTAGGTTTGATTTCTTTTTAAACGAATTATTTATTGATGCCTATTATATTAGACACATAGATGAGAGAAATCTTTTGTGGTTTTTGTTGATCTTGTTATTTTTTTAACTAGGTCATGGGATTATGGAACAGAGAATTTATTATCATATCCTACCTATCTAGGTACCTACCAAAGTTGTGTGTAAAAATCAGCGTATTTTATACGTTACGTAGCATTGTTCTTGATTTAACAAGATTGAAGGCGTCGTAAAAAAATTGCGTCAGTGAATAAAAATATTATCTTACCTACTCAATATTATAAATACGAAAGTTTGTGAGGATAGATTGGATGTTTGTTATACGATTTATCCCGTCTGTGTTCCTCCTGGGATAATTTAGGACTTTTGTTAATTTCTGAAATCTATGCAGACGTAGTCGCGGGCAGAATAGTAGGTTAAATTTTGTGGAACATTGTTTTCTATGAACTTATATTACGAAAGAAAAGGCATATATATATACGCCAAAAAAGCAAATACCAATTTAAAAGCGAATACCTTATCTGCCTTTTGTTTCATAATCTGAGCTTATGAAGATGAATCTAAACTTCACAATCACAACAAATGGACAATAATTCATCATTGATTTTCTACAAAGTGTAAATATGCTTCGTAAACAATTTTTTTTAAAGAGTAAGTAGGTAGGTACCTAAGTATGGCGTTCTTACTCATTCTTCTTCATACGAAACCACTATTTCGAAGGGGCCACTAGATTCAAATTTTCTAATATGACGTTCAAAAGTGCCATATTAGTCTAATTTGAAATAAATGATTTGACTTTGACATTTCATTTTTTTAATCAAGTAGGTAGGCCTACATACCTATACGTGTTAACAAGACATCTATTTTTATTTCTATAGTTTCGTCAATTGCGATACCTATTACTAGGTTAGTACGTTACTATTTTTACTCTAGTACTTACAAAGAATAACCCACTCGATCTATTCTGGTAAGTATCGCAAGACAACCAAATTAATTATGTTTTAGAAATCGTGCCATCAATCGTGTTATCGTGTATGCTAGGGATGGTAAAGAAAGGCAAATATAACAATAACAATTCTCGTCATAATTAGATGATCATAATATGCATGCGTATAATACCAATGCAAAATGAATATGACAAATTGTAAAGCCTGCGTATGCTGCCCGTACTTAATTGGTTGTTAGTTATTTAATCAATACAATCGCAACCGTTAAAAAAATGCAATGCGCTAGATATTTTTTTTTTTAATTACTCAAATTCACAAATGTTCACCAATAAGTCAAGCTTTGACCACAGACACAACGTAAACTGATCGAACTAAAGCTCAGATGACATTTAAAAAAGGAACACATAAAAAAAAATAGAATGACGGTCGGTTTGAAAATGGAAGGATTCAGATTCGATAAGCGTATCAAATAACAGACAGTGAAAGTCGCATCGAATACCGGTTCTGTGACTGTTGGATAAAAAGATCAATGAATATACGTGTGGTTTGTTACTAATGAAATGTAATGCTTTCAGGGCGTCAAGTCTGCTATTACAATAGTGTCAGAATGGTCTATCATTGATTTCATAATTGTTGGTTTTGACAAGTTTGGTAATCTACTAATATAATGGCGTCATTATGGCTTTCCAAGGGTCAACTACTGACACGCTATTGAAAGAAATGATATAGAATGGTAATCTCGTACCTACAAAATGACAACTGAATCAGTGAACGGAAACTGAATGACTTACTTAGGCGGTAATCTGCTAAAATTATATAAATTCTACTCAATAATTATGATTTAAAAATCCGAAATGTTAATCGACTTTTATTGCTGACCGTTCCTGTATGATATTTATCTGAAAAAAAAAATGCTGGCAAATTACAGGATGTTATTTTTCAGCGCGTAATCCGTAAGCAAAAGGACAGAAAAATAAGACGGCTTTAAGGGCCTATGCACACTGCGTCTTTTAAACGCGCCGTCGACGCGCGTTTCAGGAATGCGCTTGGTTAATTTATTAAAATAATAGAGATATACCTGCGTAATAATAATAACAGCAGCATAATATTGTCCCACTTCTGTTATTATTATGTAGGTATATCTCTATTTTGTTCATAGATTAACGAAGCGCATTCCTGAAACGCGCGTCGACGGCGCGTTTAAAAAACGTGGTGTGCATAGGCCTTAACCCAGTTCAAATTTAATTGATAAATGGCAGTTTATATACTTTATTACCTAAAAACATAATTCAATAGTTACAGTTGCTTTTTCGTGCTCCAATTTTATGCAACAGATTACCAATAAATTATTAATTCACTTTTTATCGGTCAAGTGGCTTCGCGCATCATCTGTCGATGTGTTGGCTCGACTCCCAATAATTTAATAAATACGGTATCAAGGTACGTATAACGTTAATGCAATTGGTAAATGTAAACAGCGACCGTTGATCTCGGCTGTCATTTGTAGATCCTTGACAGGCGTTACGGGTAGTGAAGCCGGAAAGTCTGACAACCAGTCTTTCAAAGGGGTACCTTGTAATGGGTACCTTGTAATGGCTAGGGTTGTAGAGGTCAGATCATAGATGAATATACTCGGTCAAATAGGGTAAGTTCGCGCCACGAAAGATGAGACTTGACATAGACTTGATTTGACTTGCGCAGTACTCGATTTAAAGGTCTCTTACCTGTAAACCGAGTACTGCGCAAGTCAAATCAAGTCTGTGTCAAGTCTCATCTTTCGTGGCGCGTACCGCGTACTATACTATACCTATCGTGTTAATCAGTAACTGGGTTGCGGAGGTGAAGGTCGCCCTCAATATAGTTGGGGCACAGTAAAGATTAGATATCTTTACTGTGGTTGGGGTAAGGATAAGGCAGATCTTAGGGGATGCAGAAATCATTTATCGCAAATAGATCACTTCTAGAGAAAATATATATATGCGTTGGGTGGGTGTTGGGTCTGATGATGTCGAACTTTTTGTAATGTGTGTCATGTGTGAATCATGTTATGTTTTATTAAGAATAGGTACATTTCTTTAAAGTTAAACCTAAAAAATACCTAACCAATTATTCCAAAACACAACTTCACACACTTTATTTTGACCTAAAAACACGATTAGTTTTGTAAACTGTAAAATCTGTTTTTTAGTGGCTTTGAAATCTATTAATATTTTTTTTTTATGGGGCAAGCCCGCCACACTATTCCCTAACCACTAACTCCTGTAAGCCAGAATCAACAGTGGCGACCACCAGAAAAGCGCCAGAGCAATGAAGCTCGACGAGTCCCAGAGAAACGATTCAACTGTCTTGGATCCCGCAACGAAATTAATCAGAAAAGAACAGCGGAGGAAATCTATTAATAGTAACTCAATTATGTACACACCTAAGTGACGTCATATCAGCATATTGATATTGCCTTAAAAAATCGGGTCGTGGGGCTTCGTCGACAGGGCCCTTGTTTAGAATGAGATTTCTTCCGTTGATATAGAGATCCGCCGCAAACTGCATATCTAACTGCCACACTCAGAGACGTCACTTAATAGTACTTAATGAATCATCAACATAACTTGGAACGCCGCTATCAATCTAAAATATTGTTGTTGACATGTGCCAAGTTCTGTTTGTCACTTTAAAGATAATGATTAATTATTAGTGACGTATTTGAGTGTGGCAGTAAGAACGGTTTTGTCGAGGTAGTGTTTTTTGAAGGTGTGTGTTGTCGAAGTATGTTCTGTCGGACAAATTTTATAGTCGAACAATATGTGTTCTGTCGAAGAATGAGTAGTCGAATTATTATTTTTCGTATTCTATTCACTCTACACTAGGGTTGCCATAGCAGCCTAAGTACTGACGCAGTAAGTGACTGAAAATTATGAAATTCTGAACATGTCGTTTTGTAATTGAACTTGCTACTTATTTCTTCAAATGCGCTGTCGACAATAACTATTCCCTTTTTTATAAATAATGTATTGTCTCTACAGCATACTGCCATTGCGGTGGAGTAGAAAAATTCATCCATGACAATATAGCATATTCTGTGAGTTGACAACTCCACTGTTGTAAATATTCCAAAGCCGTTTTGTGATAATTTTCATTTTCTTCTTCAAAAGACTTGGTTAAGTTGGAATGCTGAGAAATTTTTGATATTTTCGCACTGCGTCGCCCCCCTCACCGGTCTGCGCCTGTACTGTACGTGTATTACACGTTGCAATAGAAATACCGGGACATTTTGTAGACCAACCGGGACGACCGGGACAGAAGTTCCAAACCGGTGACATGTCCCGGTGTAGCGATACCGAGACGGATGACAACCCTACTCTACACCCGTATTTAGTTAAGAGGGAATAATAATGTTCTTTTTTAATTACTTTACCGGCCCAGCAACATCAACAATGCGTGTGTAATAAAATACTTACAAAGATAATAATAATATGATTTATGACCGCATAACACCAACTATTATCCATTTGCATGGTCATAGAGATTAAAATCTATTAGATATGACCATAAACAATAATAAAACTTTTTGTCCTTTGGTTTTTAATAACAAAGCTTAAAATGTACCTAGTTTTAAAAAACAAAAAGTATTTTTATTACAATTTCACGGTTCTTGGTTCCTTTTCCTACCGCAGTTAAATCGGTTATTATTGTTGGTTTTATTTATTTTTGTTAAGTTTTTGTATTATGACCATGGTCGGTCTGATGTCATTTTTTAACACAATTTATGTAAGTAATGGTTTTAAATTGTTGTTGTATATTTACTTAGGTTAACAATTTTTACATTTTTCAGTTTTTGATGTACTAATTCTGTTGTCGTACCTATGGAAAAGTAGACTTTTGTGCTTCTACTGTATTTTTTTTATAAATAAATACGTTGCTCTACGAATTTATCGTATATCGTGGGCGCGTTTACAAACGTACCTATAAACTTACATACAATCAGCCAGACCCGGAACAAGTTCCTGTAGGCCATACAAATATTTGTTCCGTGCGGAAATCGAACCCAAGACACGCAGCGCAGTGGCCAATCACTCAGCCACTGCACCTACCGTGTCTTCAAGACAATTAGTCTTAGACTTAGGCCCAGTCTAGACCCTTGTACGATGTGTTGTTTAGATGTACCGGTAGCCTTTCTAACAGTTAAGTATAATTTTCTAAAACAACGATATCTTTAAAAAAACGATCAATAAATGTCTATTCGTTATCAAGACGCAAAGGTTGTAAATCAAAACTTGAATACGTAATTGGGGCTAATCTCAATTACGTATACAGATTAAGTTAACACATTCCTATCAGCTGACTTGTCAGACAGTGTTACCACATTGTTGGCGCGACGCGTAATAGCCGGGGAAATACGTTGGTAAACATTATGATTTTCCGTTTAGTTTTTTACTTAAGTTCAAGATCGTCATCGATCCGATGTGACTTTTTCAATTTTATAGTACTTTCGAACTTTATTTTGGATACCGATGATGTAGGAAGACATTGTGAGGAATCAAGTGGTGCTATTTTCTAAGTAACAACTTAAAACTCGACGCTGCGGCAGCGGCGAGTTACATTTTCGTATTCATTAACCTTTGCTTACGCTGGGCTAGCGCCACGATAATTAACGGCTTTTAATAATAATAATAATTCATTTATTTTCAGGCGGCATAGGTCCATAGATAAATACCTTAACCTAAACATACATATTTTATAATTAGCATATTTGTTAGCAGAAATGACTTAAGACTATAATTTGTTAGTAGCACTTCACTTTGCACTACATTGTCTTTGTGCTGCCTTGAGGCACTTGTCCGCGGAAGCGACGGAACACCACGTCCTGCGGCCAAAAGTCTTCTTCCATGACGAGGGGCAGGAAACAATTCGGTACTCGCACCACAAACGCCTTGAAGTTAACGTTGCGGCGCGATTCCAGTAACTGCACCCTCGGCGTGTACTTCGTCTTTCGGCGCACGTACTCTACGATGTACTCCGTCTTTTGATGGAACTACTCAAATCCGCCTAAATTTATATGAGAAGAGGCCTTTGTGGGACAATGAAGGCTGGTGTTATAACATTAAAGATCATCACCATCTGCCCTTGTTCCATGCTACTTGGGACAGGCGGCACACATTTTAGTTCACGATAAAAAAAAATGGCTAGTATTTAGAACCAGTTTAGGTAAGAGCAAAATTACATGCTTAACTCTTTCTAAAATACGTAATTCAACCTTACTGGTGTGGTTGGTTAAAAAGGGCATTGTGTAAATCAAAAAAGTAATTCATGTAATTCACGTGTCGCTCTCGCTGTCTGTACGCTTAGATTAAGGCGACGATATACGCCGGCGACCTTGAGCGACCAGAGAATCGTATGCGCTGCGTCCAAAACTCTCAAAGTTTAGTCGAAAAAATTAAATAAAAGATAGTATTCTTTAACTTAAAAAAGGCGTATATTAAAAGATAGATAATAAAATTGTCTGTAAGATAGTGTAAGTTTCGTTTAATTATACCTGGTAGATTTTGTGTGATTGTCAATGTTTTGCCAGCTTCAGACACAACTTCACGAGTTAATTAAACTATTTAATATGAATATAATCAAAAATATTCACATACTAAATGATTAAGAGAATGTTCTAGTTTAACATATATTTTTATCAAATCATTTACACATTTTGACGTGATTGTCAGTATAAAATCTGTAAAAGTCGTTAATAGCCCCTTAAACCAAAGACACGGTTGGCGCAGTAGTTGAGCGATTGACTGCTGCGCTGCGTGTCGCTGGTTCTATTCTTGCACGGATCAAATATTTGTATGGCCTACAGATAGTTGTTCCGGGTCTGGCTGTTTGTGTATGTGAGTTTATATGTTTGTAAACGCACCCACGGCACAGAAGTTATTCCAAGTGTGGGGTAACGTTTAAAAATAAAAAATAAACTACATACTTTCGTCAATAGATAGAGTGATCCAAGAGGAAGGTTTATACCTACATAAAGTTTGATACTGTTTTGTGTGATGAGACATCAGTATCTAATTTGCACCCGTGCGAAGCCGGGTCGGGTCGCTTGTATTTCATAATACAACATTACAATAATAAAAGTTTTAAAATCGCAAATCGTGTCGCTTGTATTTCATAATACAACATTACATTATTAAAAGTTTTAGAATCGCAAATCGTGCGCTGACGGCGGAAAGCTGTAAATTATATTATGTTAATCTGTATTGAACAACGAAACTGGATTTTGAGCTGATTTAAAAATCACAGCAAATAAAAATTAATTAATTTTTCTAAAATAGTCACCTCCTTCATCATTTGTAAGTGATAAATGTCAATCGAAAAAGAAATACTGGTTGAAAACAGTTGACGATTCATCATATACAGGGTAATAGAACAAAACCACTTAATCCTCACTTCGTATCATCACCCTGAACCACATTTGTTCTACGGATTTTCAAAATTCGAAACATTTTTTTTCCATACAAAACATATAAACACACTTTAAATTTTGCATACTTAATATTTTTTTTCTGAAACGGCTGACGAAAGGCCTGCAATCAGCTGTGCCTGTACATTAGCCGGTCTACTATCTACATCATATTCGCTATCAATTATATATAGGTGCGCGCGCGCGTAGTATACGTACATTTTACAGACTTTAAATAAATTGTTTTTGGCTACGTTATTTAGTTGAGGTCAAAGTCGTAGAACAAAATGTTATTCAAGGTGGTGGTGATGAAGTCCAGATTAAGAGGTTTTGGGTATTTTTTAAATTTCCCTGTATACTAACACTAGCGGGCCCGGCAGACGTTGTCCTGCCCTGAAAATAAAAAAAATCCGACTCCAGCGCCACCTACCGGGTCCAATTGTGAATCTAAACCATTCTCAAATCCACTGGAATACACACAAAACATATCATCAAAATCGGTCCAGCCGTTTAGGAGGAGTTCACTTTCATACACACGCACAGAAGATTTTTATGTATAAGATTACAAAGTTGAAGAGATTTTTTTGATTGAACGCGTCTACCTCCGGAACAACTAATTCCATTTCAAAAATTCTGTCGCTAAATGTAAGTTACTTTACGCGGTATAGACTATATTTAACCATAAAAAATGGAATCCGTTAGAAAATTCAAGGGGACGAAGTCGCGACAAAAAGCTAGTTTTAAAAATAAATCATCAAAACCAGATTTTAAACTCCTTCCGTCTTATTCCAAAACACGATCTAAATTTAGTACTGGGACTTTTACATGGTTTAAACCACGACTAAATAAAACGTTATTATAAAATGAAGTTTATCACTAGTTCTGTAACTTTCTTTGATACTAAAGTTAGTCCGCTGAGGCCCCTAGTTTAACTATGGGACGAACTCCGGTACTAATTTATTTGAGGTTAGAGCGTTGAATGTTATTTTGTGTCTTTTATTTTTAAATCGTTAATAATGGAAATTAATACAATTGACTTGATGGATTTAGAAGATTTGGATATGCTGGAGACGTCTCAGCGATCTTATAGACGTCGTCATCGTGCGAATTCTTTTGAATTGAGTGATGAAGATTTTAGATATAAGTATAGGTTCACAAAACGTTTTGGAGAAAAAATTGTGGATGTTTGACGTGAAGATTTATCTCACGACCCTCGAGGATGCCCACTGAGTCCTGAAAGTGGTTTGCGCATTACGCAACTGGGCTCGCCATGAAGTAAGTCACCTTTGTCAATACTAACATAACATCAAATATATATACATAGGTATATATCGATGACAAAATCCAAATTATATACTAATAATATTGTTTTATTCGTAGATTCAAGACGATACAGCTGATTTACATGGTGTGTCTCAAACTCTCAACCAGTTGTCAGCAAAACTTGTAAAAAGGTAGCAGACTTTTTGTCACGTATTTCCCGAGGATTTATAAAAATGCCTGCTACTCTTAATGAACAGGAGCAAACTATAAGAAAATTCCGCAGTATCGCTGATTTTCCTACAGTCATTGGGGCAATAGACTGTACTCATATTAGAATAAAAAAAGTAAATGCTGATGGTGGTCAGTTATACACTAATAGAAAAGGAATTTCTTCTATCAATGTACAGGTAATCTATAAATAAATATTTTGTGTTGTGATTGTCTCAATTGACAAATGACTTAGGTATTAGTTTGATCCAAAATGCTTGACACAATAGAGAACTATTTCATTTACCAATCAGTTTTATTAAAATAACAGAGAGGAATGTAAAGTTTAATAACCTGTTATTTTTCAGGTGGTTTGTGATGCTGACCTGAAAATCATGGACATAGTTACCAGATGGCGAGGCAGTGTGCATGACTCAAGAATATTCCGAGAATGTAGACTAAAACAGAGGTTTGAGGCTAGTGCATTCTCTGGAATATTATTGGGTGACAGTGGCTATCCTTGCACTCCATATTTATTTACACCGTTGGACTTATCTTCTATAATACTTGCTGACTGAGCAATAAGATGACGTAACATTTCTTCAAATAAAAACATTCGCGTTAGGTAGTCTAAATAAGATAATAAAAACTACTGCTTACCTAATAATTAAAAATCCATGTTTTACTAATTTTTTCGTCAGAACTCTAGTTCTCACCCCTTTTTTTCTTTTGTTGTTCCATTCTTTACGTTTTAACCAGACTACACTACCACTACTACACACGAACAATCCACATAACATACTAAGAACAATGAATAAAAATAAGAATGTATTTATTTATTATTATAGGACGTAATATTAAAAACTATCGAGTCAAATTACGCGCGCCGTCGCCGTATATAATTCACTCCACTTCACGTTAGAAGTGTTGAAAGATGTGACAACTTGATTAATTAAAAGCGCGTCAAAAGTACAAGTTGTGTTTGTTCAATATATTGTAAACTAAACAAAGAACAATTTATGACATATTTTGGCATTAATCAATAATTATTGAATAACTTAAAATGTTATTATTATTATAAATATTTATAGAAATGGAACTGCTTCAAATAAAGACTGAATGAACGAATGAAACAATGCCATTTTTGTTTCTTATCTGTAAATATATTTGAACCATGAACCTTCTTCGGTACTAACTGATCCTCAGATAGTCTTCGTTTTGTAATCGGAACACATTTTGATCCTAGAATGAACGGTAGTACCGTAACAATCCTAGACTTAATAGTCGTGGTTTAAACCAGTACTTAGACATTTTTTTGTAATAAGACGGCTTATGACGAATACGGTAAATGCTGCAGAAGCAATCAGTTTTTATATCCATAACCTGTCGTGGCTGTCGTATTACGATACCGATCATGTTCTAAGAATATACATATAGGGAAAATATCGCAATTCATGTGAGAGGAAGTCTTATTACTACATTTACACTAAGGTATATCCTTTGAGAAAAAAGATCATAGTGTGTTTTGGCGGCATAGCAATGTGCGTGTCGCGAATTTGATTCCCACATGGAACTAATTATGGCCTACTGCGACACGGTTATACGCACACCTCACTTTGTCTAATCCTTATTTGATTTGTATTTTTTGTGTTGTGATGTGTCTTTTGTGTGAACCAAATAAACGTTTTATCTATCTACCGGATAGGTATATAGATATCTATCTATCTACTGGTAGTTGTTCCAGGTTTGGTTGATAGTGTTGTAAACGCTCCCACGAAACTGGAGGTAATTAAGTGTGGGACACAAGTTTATTTTAAAAAAATGGCACTAGGTACCAGGAACGTAGGTATGTTTGTAAATTCATATTTCTAGTGTAACATTAAAAAAAACAAATTTTAACTTTCCGTGTACATGTCTATTCTCAAAAATCATCTCCCTGGATATGTGAAGTAAGCCAGAGGTGAGCTGTCATCCCTCCTACTGCTGTTTTGACAGCTCACTCCGTCTAAATTCCACGAGGCAGATTTTTGACAGAATAACATTTCAGATCGTTACCATAAATATGGCACGATTTGAGTTTTAATAATATCAAGATTTAACAGGATACATACATCGATCACTTATTAGTGATCGATGGATATATACCGTTCTTTTGTTTCACAAAAATTGTATCCTAAAATATTTATGTTCAACTCCTTAAGATTCATCATTTGCCTAACCTTTTCCTAACTGTATTGGGGTCGGCTTCCCATCTTACCGGATGCAACTGAATACTAGTAACTAGATATCCATTGGTATAACTGGTTATCAGACTTTCGGCCTACCCATAACGTCTCTACGAATGGGACCGACGGCTTAACAAGAGCAGTGACATAAGAAAAAATAAAATTTCAGTTCCAAAATCAAAAATGAAATCTATAGATAGTTCGTACTGTATTTAGAAAACGCGCAAAATAGTGCCCATATGGAGAAGAGTGAGCTCACTTATAAAATTAATTCTCTATAAGGAATGCTTTCGCGTGTATATTTAGGAGTACCTACCTAAGTACCTACTTTAAATCTACACAACGGGGAACTATTAGTTAATCTGTGCAAGAGGTGACAACATGAAGATATAGGTATAAATGGAGCCAACACTTAGAACAAAAGTTTGAAACTAACTGTGGGCTGATGCTCTCTTTCTGAATGCATACATAAGAATGAGACAGTGATATGTGTTTTCTTTATCTTATGTATGCATTCAGAAAGAGAGCGTCTGCCCACAGTTGGCTTCACTTAGGTATTTAGAGTGTTGCCTCCACTTTTATCTATAAGCTTCTTGGGTGACAATTCAACAGGCAGGATCTTCAAGTACGTCTCAAGTACTAATAGCTCAGTCGTTCAGAAACACTTGAAGGGAAATAAAGCGTAAAATATTGTGCTTCTTCTATGTAAATGGATACAATTTACATTAAGATGTGTGTTAAGAACTCTTAAGCCTATTTACTTACAGTTCACAATTAGGTATAATGTGATTGGGTTTATTGATAAATGTGGCTTTAGGGACTTAAAGCATAAGTACCATACTCTATACTCGTAGAGATTTTGTTTATTTGTTACTTATTCATGGTTAAACTACAGAACCGATTTGGATATCATCATCATCTTTATCATATTATGTGAAACGAAACGTCTTGTAGGTAAAGGGAATAAAAACAAAATCAACACTTTTTCACTTTAAATTAAATTCCCTGTTCGAAATTCAAATCCCCGACGCATAACGTCGTAAGAAAATATGAAAATAATTACTTTGTATATTTTGATCTTGATGCATGAGACTTTCTGGTACGACTTTCGCTCATTCTCCTTTGGCTGAGTAAGCTAGAATCACAAGAAAGGATAATTATATTTTTTTATCACCGATTGCGTTTTCATCTGCGATAACTGATATTTAATTACATATTTTCATGTCGGTTATTTTTTAGCACACAAAAGATAAATTATTCCATAATTAATGGAACTAAAGAATGACATAAGAAATAACTGCTTCCAAAATATTCTGGCAGAGTTAAAACTGTAATATGTAGATTATAATCTCATTCGCGAATTATTTCTTTAATTCCCTCTGACATACTTTGCGACCGAGTTCACTTTTACTTAACCTTTTTTTGCTGTGTTTAACGTCAAAAACCGGACTTTTAAATGATCTGGCGCCATCGGATTAACGGGTTAACGCATGCGTAGTTAATGTTGGCGCCAAAAGAATGATGTCGGCCATTTTTAGTGTTGACAGTTAATTAATTTATTATTGTACTCGGATTAAGTTTAATCGTACTTGATTTGAAGTACGATGTAAGTATAATTATTTAAAAGGCTTTTCGGTTTGTTTGTTTTAAAGTTTTAATATTAAAGAAATTTCTCTTTTATGTTGTCGGATTTTTTTAACGAAATCCTGCAATCTTTTCGTGCTATCTTTTCATAATAGGGTATTACACACATTTTTGAAAAGTGTCTCAATGAAATTCTGTAGTGCTAATATGATACAAAAAAGAACACAAAATTTTTATTCAATCGATATGTGCCATAAAAATACACCTAAATTTTAAATTTTCAAATTTCGCGCGTAGTTTGACGAAAACGCCTCTTACTGGACGCCATATTGCTCAGCGTAAATGACGTCAGTTCGTTTTGTATCAAATGAGCTCATATTAAATATGATAATTGTACATCATTTAAAAATAATTAAAAGCATATTTTGTAATAGGTGTAATAATGAAAAAATTACGTTGGTTACGAAAATAATAAAAGTACAAAGCCTATATTACGCCAATCGGTTGACTGACAGTTGACAAATTTTTGTTTACACAGCCTTATGGCGTAATAACATGGCCGCTACTATTTCACGGTGTTTTGTAACAGATTAAAAATACTGAAAACTTTGAATTGAATTAAAAAAAATGTTTTGTTATTTTATGAACTAAAACTTACATTTTCAGACTGCTTTATGCCTAAACTGTCTCAATAACATATTTATAGATTTTTTCTCGTATAGAGTAAAATACCCTATTGTTACAGTCCTAAATCTTTCAATTGTTCTTTCTGGATGCACGATGGAAACAAACATACCAAGATTTAAGTAGGTTCATAAATTGACTGTAACTAGTTCATCATGAAGGAATGCCAAGGTCGATTACAGCAATTAGCGTTTCTCGTCTGTTATCTATGCCATAAAGATACCGTAAGAATGCAAGCGGAGACCAAATATCAACAATCACGCGTTGTTTTTTAAAAAATGATTGTTTTTGACCGAATGTAGGTTATGTTTTGCAATAGTGTTAATTTAAATATTGGATCGTTTTGTCATATTATTTTACAATGTTTGTTAGGGTTTAATATGAAAGAAAATTATAATTAGATAATCTGCATTTGAAACATTTATTGTCGTCAGAAGAAAACCCAAAACAAACTAATGAATTCCAAAATTAATAACCTCCTTTTTTTTGAAGTCGGTTAAAAAATCGGCCCGTATTTTTCTATCCATTAAAATATTTAATTTGCTGTTAAATAACACGCGACATTAACCCTAGTTTTAATCGTAGAACTAATTCCTAAAATTATTTATTTAATTTAGACTTTCTCTTTCCATCAGTGTCCCTTCAAAAGTTACAGTGTTGCCACATAACAAAAACGTGTCAAAAGTTACGTGGCCAGTGTAAATATTTTGGTCAACTTGTCATTCGGCATTTCGGCTTGTTTAGTCTACATGCCGATGTCGCTGACAACAATGATTTATTGCAGCGCGTTCTCATGAACTATAAAGAAGTACAACAGGTATTTTGTTTCAAAGTACTTTAAACCGGAGGTAATAAAGTATTTTTGACGAAGATAAGGACGTACCTAGTACTTACTTATAATTCGACACTTTTGTTTATATTGTACTAGTTGTCGCCGTCGTCCGCAACTTCATTCGCGTGAATTTGAATTTTCTTACAGATCCCGAATCTTCTGATAATAAAATGTAGCTAATGGCACGCAGGAAAACATGGCTTTTTATAAGTAAAAGAATTTTCACTTCGATTTTCGAACAAGAAACAAACTTCGGTCAGCGGTGGTATTGTGTAAAATTTTCCCCCGGTTATTTAGGTGAAGTGAGCATGAGATGAGCTCTATCTCAAACGCATTTCACCTAAATCACCGAAAGACCTTTTACACAATACCTACCACTGCTATGACAGTAATTTTTGGAGACAGTTTAATGTAGTACTCAGTAGTGGTCACCCAAAGTTCAAAATTTGACCGTAATTGAAACTTTTAGCACTTTTCCTTCATATAACATCCACTATGCGAAACCTCGCACTTCTCCGAGCTCGCAATATGCTTAAAAACGAGTAAAAAGTTTTCTCTACACATATTAAAATATGTATATAATTAATACCAGCTGTGCTTACTATTGCACTACAAAAACATTTAGTGGCGGACAACTGTGTCAATTTATTATCTACAAATATTTACAGTTTTATTAAAAAAAATTGGGTCATTGCAGAATTTGTTCCAAGTCTGACAACCTGCAGTGAGGTAACCAAAGTAACCAAGGGGGTTACCCATTACACCATTATTGGGTAACACATGTGTTACCCATGTTACTGAGTTGTGGGAGGTTAGGGTGTTACCACACCAATCGATCGATCATCGATCGTTGCCGTCGATCGACGATCAATCGATTGGTCTGGTAGAAACTATCGATCGACGTCGACTAATCCATTCTACCATCGATCGATGCCGTCGATCGACAATCGATCGATTGGTCTGGTAACACCCTTAGACAGGCAGTCGCTCCATGTAAAAAACTGGTATTCAGCTATAACTGATTAGACTGGTAGCTGGCGCCGACGCCAACTTATTTGGGATTGGGAAAAATCTAGGCAGAAGATGATAGAGTCTGTTCTATTGTAGTTATAGTTAACGCGATCGAACGCTTTCGAATCGGTATAAAACTTGCATTTGTTAATCAGCATCGATATAGATGTAGTTACTTATATATATTACTATTTATTTATTTATTAACACTTCAAGCACAAAGTACAGAGGCGGACTTAATGCCATAGGCATTTTCTGTCAGTCAACCTTTGGGTGATGCAGAGACAAGCAGTGGTAGGTGTAACTGAAAATAATTAAATTAATACTAAGCTAAACTACAAGGATATAAAAAATACTATAAGTATATTTAAATACTATATAAATATATATCAAACTACATAAATATTACTGTAAGTTGATATTTACACGTATATACAAAAATAAAAAGACAAACAATGGAGAAAACATTACCGTTGTGATGAAACTGCCAACTCCTTGCGAATGTACTCTCGAACTTTTATTTTGAACGCTAAGTGATTGGTTGCCATCCTGATTTCCTGGGGAAGCGCATTCCACAGAGAAATAGATTGCACAAAGAATGAACGGTGAATGAAGTCAGTGCGGTGAGAGGGACAATGAAGAATACGGTTTTGCGATGATCGCAGACTCCTGTTATGGTGGTATTGTATGTTAATCAGTATAAATTAAAGCTTAGGCAAACGCGATTGAGTACGTATAAAAACTCGCAGTTAGCACTGATCGAGTTTGTGAGTTCAAAACACCTTCATTATGGACTGTAGAGTCCAAAATGGAGTTATTTTTGAACACCTTGCACAGCACCTTTACAGCATTTCAGACACCATCATCTAAGCTGTCCATTATTCATAGGCCTCCAAGCGTCTGCTAAACTGTTATGACCTACAAGCAGAAACTAATTGATATGTAATTCTGCGCAACTTGTCATTTCCAGACCATTTTTTTCTATATATTTTTCTTCTGAGGCACAGGGGAATAACGCCATCATCTTCCACACTCCGGTTTGCACTTTAATAAAAAGTCTAGCATCGTTTCCATCTTCGTTTCGCAACAGATTTCTCGAATCAAGCTTTCAATCTAGTTCAATAACACCACAACTCCAAACACCATCACATTACATCTTCAATCACAGCTCTTATCAATTTTAATCACCTACATCGATCATGGCGACCAATGCAAACCAATTACAATGCAATACAAACTGTAACACATTGCAATAATGTTTAATTCAGACTGTCTGAGTGGTCGATACGGGGGCCCTTAATAATGATGCATTATTATTTGTAAAGCTTTTAGTTATGATTTATTGAATTGGTTGTGGGTAGGATGTAATAAAGCGGTTAACCCGGCGTCAAAACCCGAAATACTGGAGCAAAGTGCGAGTTTTTTCTTGTACTCGACCGCGTTAACAACGTTTGTAACGCTGTTCTCTATTGCGCTGCATAACTTTTTTGTCCATAATGTAAAGTGACATAATTTATTTTGTCCTAATCATCATTTGTCCGAATGATTGCTTGCTCCAACTTAATGTCACATAACATCACATGTCATCAAATTGAAACAAATTTAGGGCATATTGTATTTAGAGCACTACGCCCTAAATTTGTTTGTCATGAATATTACAACAAATAGACTAATAATTTACAAATACAAATAGAAGGGGATGACGGGGTCTGAGTACTCTTTTTCGCTTTCTCACTAGACTCCACCATCCCCTTCTATTTGTACCCTAACCTGTCTGAGTCGGGGTGCCCCAATTCCCAAGTTCGCTTTGCTCGCTCTTGCATCTTAAGTTCTCCTAGTAACACCGTCTACCTAATTACCAGCTTTTTATTAGCTTCACTTGTATGTTTGTATGTTTGTTTGTAACCGACTTCTTTGGGCGCGATTTTGACCCACTTTAAACGGCCAGATTTCGTTCAAACTTTGTAGATTTATCGAGGAACGATGACAATACACTAATTTGATAAAATTATTTAAAAAAAAAAACAAAAAAAAAAAAAAAAAAAATAAGTCGTTCAAAATTAGTTGCCGAAAAAACAGCTATTATATACTAGGAAGGTACTGCACAAGCGCCCCTGGTAGAATAAATGTACATAATATTTATAGATATAGATTTATCCAAACTAAAAAGTAAAAAATAAATAATAGTTTAAAAAAACTAAAAACACGCTTTTTATAGAAAACCAAACTAAAAAATAGAAAATAAATTATTTTATTGAAAAAAAAGCGTGGGGTGCATGGTGTCAATAGTTATAAATATTTTATTGGCAGATATGAGTAGAGTGATTATCATTTTGATAATATCTTAAAAAGCACCCCACGCTTTTTTTTAAATAAAATAATTTATTAAAATTTATTTTCTATTTTTTAGTTTGGTTTTCTATAAAAAGCGTGTTTTTAGTTTTTTTAAACTATTATTTTTTTTGCAAATGTTTTAGGACTAACAATTTTACTATAAATGGACATCATCTGCCAAGCCGTTTCCCAACCATGTATGTTGGGATCGGCTGCCAGTCTAACTGCATGCAGCTGACTAGAATAGTTTTACATGGAGCGATTGCCTATCTGACATCCACAACCCAGTTACTGACTGGTAAGACTGGTAGTCAGGCTTGACGACTTGAGACGGCTCTGCCAGCATCCAGCAGAGCCTTACGACTTACATTGAATTCCATTCATACTAATATTAAACATGCGAAAGTGAGTTTCTTATTGTATAGTAAAAAGTACGCTTTCACGCCTGAGCTACTGAAGAGATTTTGATAGAATTCGGCACAACTTAAAAATATAGAAAATATAGTATTACTATAAGATGTGGGGTACATTTCACACATAGCCATCTGACCTCAAACTAGGGAGACCCTGTACTATGGGTGTCAGACAGCTGAAATACATACACACATACATTTAAATACATACACATTTAGATAAACAACACCCAGACACAAGGTAAACACAAGTGCTCATCTCACAAATATTTACCCTGGGCGGGAATCGAACCCGCAACACACTGCGCAGCAGTCAATCGCTCAGCCACTGCGCTAACCGTGTCGTCATTACTATGTATCTCATGTTCGTCTGCATGTCTTCTTGTTCATTCACTCATTTTTCATTCACCATTCGTCTCTTCTATGGTCCCCCTCTCACTCCCTTCCTATGAACTCATATTCATTCAAAACGGAAGACATACAACGGATTCTAGTAAATTAAATAACAAACAACAATTTCAAGTTAATAAGTAAGTACTACGTTATAAATACAATCTTACTGGAGGAATGTGAATACAATACGAAGGAAATACGCGATATAATTACCTCGGATGTTAATTAGTGATTCTTAGAATCAATCAGTTATATTTAGTTCGTTCTCATTCCTGGAAAGTTCAAGTCTTCTTAATGGGAACGATTTAACATTCCTTCATGTGTTTGTCCCAAATTCCGATATTAAAAGCCTATTAATTTTGCTTCAATATTAAATGGCTATTCTGCTGGTCTTTTAGTCCGAGACTGCTGGTCGTAAGGGGCGTGGGTTTGATTTCTGCGTGGGGCAGGGAATTCCCAGTACGATCTACTTCTGAAAATTTTTAATATTTTTTGAGAGGGGATCAGTCGTGGGTAAGCTACGCTTGGTCCGGTCGGTCCGTGGATGGGTGCCCATTTATTTTATACCTAGACCCCTCCTTACCTCGGAAAGTTAATGTCAAAGTCAAAGCATTAATTTCAATTAAACCATTTACAGGCACTTTTGAACTGTCGTTTGTGCTCGTTCTAAAACGTAGAGTAGGTCTCTATTTAGAAGAACGAGCAAGAAACTCCACGGACACTATTTTAAATCAAGTTTTTACAAAATATTCCTTACATTATTCTTGTTGCTTCTACATGTGAAAACAATGAAGGTACTCTAACAATACAACACATCTTGAGCTTCTTGGCGTTACTTTGACGTCGAGTCTCAATTTTGGGTCATACATCGAGTCAAAGGCCCAACTAGCTGCCAAAAAGCTAGGAGTCCTCGCAAAGGTGCGAAAGTACTTCACGTCGGAACAGATGCTGAACCTATACCAAGCACAAGTTCGATCGTGCATGGAGTACTGTTCGCACCTCTGGGATGGATCTGCCAAGTACCAGCTGGAGGCGTTGGAAGTTATTGAAAGACGTGCCAAGAGGCTCATAGACAACGACTTCCTGGTTAAGGCTAAGCTCCAAAGCCTTGAACACCGCCGCGCCGTTGCCAGCCTATCGGTCTTTTATCGGGTACATTTCGGAGAGTGTGCTTTGGAATTGCACAACTTAATTCCCCCATCCCCATTCCATCACCGGACGAGCAGGGATACGGCGAAGCGTCACCGCTATACGGTTGCAGTTCCACGGTCTCGAACCAAGCGCTTTGACTCCACATTTATTGTGCGAACTGCCAGACTGTGGAATTCACTGCCCGCCTCTCTATTGCCCGATACATATAATCTGGGTATCTTCAAGGCACGAGTGAACCGGTTTATTCTAGGCAAGCGTGCTCCATCTTAGGCCGTATCATCACTTAAGATCAGGTGAGTTGCGGTCAAACGCAAGCCTATAACAATATAAAAAAAAAAAACAAAAGAATCAAGAAAAAAAGCCAGGGCAGTTAAGAGTTGACCAATCTCTACTGACAGCGCCCGTTCACGAACATGACACGTAAAGCACGTAAAACCTCTACAACCAAGTTACTGCGTAAGACAACAAGACCCCTTGGTAAGACTGATTCTCAGACTTTCAGGCTTCTGACAACCCATAAAGACTGTCAAAGATCTACGAACGAAAGCCGGGAGTAACGGCTTTCCGTTCTTTCCGAGGCACGGAGGCGTCTCGGTATTAAGGCTTGTATACATGCCAATAACCTTGAGCATTTGGCCCGTACCTACTGAATTTGTGGACGAGTGCGGGGGTGATGTAGACGCAGTCTTTAATCGGACGCATTTTTAATTTATTGTAATAAAAATAATACACATTTGTAAAAAGTAACAAAACCAAATCATTTTCCTTTGTATTGCAAAGCAGTAGATATTTTTTTTAAACTCTTTTAATAAGAAATTAAGGAGTAAAATGGTTTCATCTCAATGAGATGGAGGTGATTTGACATTTTTTTTCTTATTATGTGATACCGATAGAAAAAGTGTGGCTAAACCAAATTACGTATCATATCATGTATTACTAACATTTTTTTTCAGATGTAATTTCTCTGTAATAAAAAATCTTCGCCGACGAAAAGTTACTTCATTTGCTTCTTTTAAGCTTTTTTCGAGAGAGCAGCCTTACATGGATGGTCAATTGGTCACCCATTAACGAATCGGCCGCGGCGAGCGTAGTTGCGCATTTTGCGTCTTTAAGAGCACTCATCCCCATTGAACGAACTTCAACGCGAGCGTGATTGAAAATTTTTTTGTTTCAACCAATGTATGAGTGCATTATGACCGGCCAAAGTTCAGATAAAATTGCGCAAAAAAGCTGATTTTCGGACGTGTTTACTGAATTTGTTTCTCAAAATAGGTAGTATATTTTTGGCTTCATACAAACCTAGATTTAAACTACTCCTAATACCCTATACCTGTGTGTTAAAAATATTTGGAAAAATATTTTTTATAACGACGTATACGAGCGATTGTATGGGAAATATGACGGGTTGGGCGCTCTTAAAAAACTGTGTTAGATGGTAATACACTTGCTTGGGATGAACATGAGAATGCATTTGAATTGCAAATATTTCTCTTTCTCTGTAAGAACCTACATACTTACATACTTGAAGCGTAATAGTGTACAATCGTTAAGGAATTAGGAAGATAGTGTTATCAATGTAATTGCTTGTCAGAGTGCTAACACCGACCTAAACATGTGTTGATGATTCATCCTTATTAGAGACATTTCACACTCCTATCGCAAACGAGATTTGGACCTTATTTAGGTCAGTAGTGCAATCTGTACTAATATGTATTATAGAGGTAACATTGGTTTCTTAGTTCGAAAGTTTGTATGTAGGGGGTAATCTCCAAAATTACTTATCCGATTTCAAAAAAGTTCGCGTGGCAACATTTTAGAAAAAGAGTTTTGCAGCTAATGTTAAACGATTTAAAGTTTTTTTAGAAAACTTCAAAAGTTCCTTTATAAGTGGATCTATATAAATAAAAACAAATGTTTGTCCTCTATGTATAGGTACGTTCCTAAACTCTCCTCCGGTTGTGTTAAATTTTAGGTGGGTTGTTCTGAGTAAGCATGAAGGTTCCTGGCCTAAAAAAAAACCCGGGAACTAAGTCGTGGGGTAGCAGCTAGTATGTAATATATCTTGCGTATACATATCAATTTTCAATAATTAAAATTGTTTCATTAATTTCCAAGATTTTGTACATCAAGCTACCTTAATCTGTCATATTTCTTTGATGGTTTTTCAACTTTGTTACAAAATGATAAGGTTAATTTTCAATTGGGAATATTTGACAGTTTGGGATACCCTGTTATGACGGCCTGTACTTGAAAATTAATGAGAAATACTGTGAAACGCAAAGGCTCTCAAAACCGGTTAGTTTTGGTACAAGTGCCTTCGTATTGTGGCAAGAAATTAACAGGTCTATGTTAAATGGCATGCAAGTAAACTTGCGTCATAGGCCGTGACCAAAAAGGATGGTATAACATAACTTCATGGCTGTATTCATACTTCCATACTAATAATATAAATGCAAAAGTACATTTGTTTGTTTGTAACCCTTTCACGGGTAAACTACTGGACCGATTTTGATGAAATTTGGTACAGGGTAAGCTTGGACCCCAAGCAAGGACATCATCATCTGCATTTTTTTTGTTATCGTGGGGAAATCCTCATGGGCTAAGTATCCTCCGTCTGAGGAAGACGGGGAGGTGTGCCGGACTCTTATCGGCTAACTAGTACGTATGCCAAAGGCTGTACACGCCGAGAGTGCAGTTGCTGGAGTCGCATCGCAACGTCAACTTTAAGGCGTTGGTGCGCATACCAACATGCTAGCTGTATCAGGTGTTGGATGAAAGCTTTTGGCCACAGGATGTACAGGGTGGACCAAAAGTCCGGTAACATTTCAAATGGTTAAAAAAAAAAAGAGTTATGAGAGAAAATATGTTTATTTATTATAAAAGTACAAAAATCAGGGTTTTATTTTTTTTAAAGTCCAAATGTGTCCCTTGTTTAGTTTGGCACTCCTGTAACCTAGAGCGGAAATTTTCCATCACCGCCCGACAAGTGTTTGGAGAAATGTTCTGAATTTCCTCGCGTATATTTTCTTTTAATTCTTCAATGGACTGAGGGTTGTTATTAAAAACTTTACCTTTGAGGTATCCCCAAAGGATAAAGTCCATTGGTGACAAATCTAACATTTCTCCAAACACTTGTCGGGCGGTGATGGAAAATTTCCGCTCTAGGTTACAGGAGTGCCAAACTAAACAAGGGACACATTTGGACGACGTTATTTTTAAAAAATAAAACCCTGATTTTTGTACTTTTATAATAAATAAACATATTTTCTCTCATAACTCTTTTTTTTTGAAACCATTTGAAATGTTACCGGACTTTTGGTCCACCCTGTAGTATTCCGCCGCTTTCGCGGACAAGTGCCACCGGAACGTGCAAAGACTTAGTGCAACTAATTGATACTAACATAGTTTTAAGTTTTATTTACTAACACAATTTGTTATATTGTTATATGTATACTTAAGTTAAGGTATTTTTCTTTGGGTCTTTGTTACCGAAACAACCCCGGTGTTCTATCTCACACCTACGTCGGGGGTCACGGGAACTGACGATACGATACTTCTGCGGGTCTCCTCAGGGTAGGGGGACGTCAGCTAGTATCCCTACAAAGGGGTAGGCAGAGACAGGTTTATACTGGATATACATACCTATAGGCTCAGATTATGAAAGAAAAGGCAGATAGACTGTGCGAAATACTGAGAGTGAAGCCACCAAAGCAAATACAAATTCAAAAACGAAAAGTACCTACAATAGGGTATTACACCCATTTTTGAAAAGTGTCTCATTGAAATTCTGTAGTGCTAATATGCCAAAAAAAAACACAAAATTTTTATTCAATCGATAAGTGCCATAAAAATGCATCTAAATTTTCAATTTTCAAATTTCGCGCGTAGTTTGACAAAAACGCCTCTTACTGGACGCCATATTGCTCAGCGTAAATGACGTCAGTTCGTTTTGTATCAAATGAGCTCTTAAATATGATAATTGTAGGTATATCATTTAAAAATAATTAAAACCATATTTTGGAATAGGTGTAATAATGAAAAAATTACGTTGGTTACGAAAATAATAAAAGTACAAAGCCTATATTACGCCAATCGGTTGACTGACAGTTGAAATTTTTTTGTTTACACAGCCGTATGGCGTAATAACATGGCCGCTACTATTTCACGGTGTTTTATAACAGATTAAAAATACTGAAAACTATGAATTGAATTTAAAAATTTGTTTTGTTATTTTATGAACTAAAACTTACATTTTCCGACTGCTTTATGCCTAAACTGTCTCAATAACATACTTATAGATTTTTTCTCGTATAGAGTAAAATACCCTATTCGGTTCGTGCTGTACTGACACGAGTCAGTAAACACGAAACGAAGCATGGTTAAAAGAAACAAATACTAATACAAATAAAAATTCAAAAGCGAATACAATCACGAGATTGTTGGTATTCGTTATTGAACTTGTATTTGCTTTTGTGGCTCCACTCGCGGTCTACGGTCTATCTGCCTTTTGTTTGATAAATCTAAGCCTATAGCTGTATAATAATATGTCGATATCGCAGGGAATTAGTACAATTTGGGATAGATAGAGACCACTACTAGAACGAGATTTCATTTCTTCATTTTTCATTTCTTCAATGATGTCCAAGCCAAGATAAATTTAGAAAAAGTGTATGTCCAGAAAAGTTGTGCCTTATTACAGTTGCACCATGATTTATTATGGTCTACCTTTAGTTGGTTTCGTAATATTTAACCTGAGTAGTTCCTGACATAGGTACAAGGAGCTATTCTAAAGCACTCAATCGACATTTGAAACAAAAGACCTTTATCCCTTCACATTATGCAAATAGAAACTCGAGATTACCAAAATACAAACTTAAATACACCACCCAATGTTAACACCTTTGCGTGCGATTTGTTTGAAGTTACTACTTTCGAGGCCGCACAAATAAAGTTGTCAAACATGCATATCGTAAATTTTGTATGGAAATCGACATTAAGTGACCAAATGATTTATATTCTGTTTGTTAAGGCCCTAACAAAGCCTTAAGACAAGGGCAATATACATATCCACCTATATTCTACACGTAATCTGCAAGAGAAGTCCCACCAGCATCATAAATCACTGTTTGTTAGTATGTTGCTCAATCAGTACGAAACAGCTTGACAGTTATTGATGAATTTTGGCACGAGACGCTGTATTGTGGTTTGAAGTTTTAAATGTTGTAATATTTTCTTTTCACGTTCATTCAACGTTTCAAAATATATTCGGCGGTTTACAATATTTGCTAAAATTAGTTTTACATTGTTTGTTTAACTTCATCTTTTCCTCTTCGTTCAGTTTTTTCCCCGTCTTAACACAAAGTAACATTGGATAACAAAAATGCAGTCAAAAATAATATCTTCCGCCTCGCCTGCTCATGCAATCGTAAAACGTGAATTTGAACCCAATGCCAAAGTTATAAAAGGTCATAATAATATGTGTCACCTATTCCACCGATCAAACTAAATTTAAAAAAATAAATTGAACCAATTCACACAGCCATTTTGTATTGTGTTGTTTTTTTTTCATGAGCTGACGTTCCTAATTTGTGTTGTTCCTAGTTTAAAAATGGAACATTGATGACACTGTTTCTTTTTTTTTAAAGTCAATTTTTGTGGTTTACTTTTTGCCCAGGTTAAGGCGATAAAAGCGCAGAAAAAAAATCTTTTTATCTTTACATCCTCTTTTCTTATGTCTCTTGTTTAATTCTCAAGTTCGGAGATCTAGATCTAAAGGTGTATGTTAGGCGCGTGTTACAGAATCCATTTCTTTTTAAATAATAAAATAACGTAGCTTCCTATTAGCGAAAGAACTTTCAGGATAGGACTTCCTATTACGAAAAAAATTCAGGATTAGACCTATAGTTCCGGAGTTCGGCTTTAAAACAAGAAGACAAACTATTCAGCTTTAGGTATTTATAATATTAGTATAAATAAAAAATGCCAATAAAGGACCGTTATCTAGGCCCTGGCCTCGAGAACTCAAGTTTAACTTAACTATGACAGAAGCACAGCTAAGTATTTACAAAGGAACGGTCAACCGTATCCATGTTACTCTAGGGCACGCTTCGAGTACTCTTTAACAAATGGCATTTATTTACTTGTTGCTAAATCAATACAGGATTACAATACTGTACAACCATCTAAACAAATATTATTAAGAGGAAAAATTTGTTTGTTTGTTACGATTTAACACAAAAACAATAGTCCGTTTTAAAAAAAAAATTCACCATTAGAATGATACATTATCCCTGAGTAACAGACTAGATTTATCAATTGGAAAAATTAGGGATCCTTGAGAAATTTTACGCGAACGAAATCTCGGGCAAAGTGCTAGTACTTATATATCTCGGATCTTAAATCTCAAATTTTTAATTGCAATCCATAATGTACACTTACAGGTGGCACTTATATAAAAAATAATAGAAACAATTATGGACTCTGTCGGGCACAGCAATTTCTTAGTTTCAATAAGTAGAGAAAGGAAGAGATCATCTGCCTAGTCTTTTCCCAACAATTTTGGGGTCGGCTCCCATCTTATCAGAACACTAGTGTTTCACACGCACGGGTAACACCTATCGACGGACCGACCGCAGCCAGCATAGCTTTACTTTGACCGATCCATACGTACGGCTTTTACAAGTCATCAGCTCCTCCCAACAACCATAATATATACACATACATAATAATAATACCATCACATCGAATAACACTGATAGGTTAATTCCTGCTGATAAGCCTGATTTAGTGATAATCGATCGGTTGATGCGTCATACAGCACTTGTTGATGTTAGTACTCCCCATGATAAGAATCTCGTGAAAGCTAACAAAGATAGCGTGAACCTTGCGAAAGGACATAATTTGTTACTTTTTAATCCGCGACTTCGTCTGCATCACGCGGACGATTTCGTGGGTAAAAGCTATAGTAATGAAAAAGAAAGAAAAAAAGAAGAAAGCATTTATTTAAATTAAATTATTTACATAAATTGTCAAGGAGTCGGTCAGTTCGTAAAAAAAGTTGAAGCTATTTGCTCGTTCCAAAACGAAGGGTAGGTATTAAGAAGATGATCCACGAATATTTTTACAAAACTGCCTATGTGGGACACTAATAGGCCAGTATTTTTAATGATGTTCTCATCATGAAAGAAACATGTAACGGAATGAGCAACACATCAATGGTTTAACTCAATAATACATTAGAAAAACATATAAACAAGCCCATGAAAATTAATCTACTAGTTAATTTATAACATTCACTCAGCCAACATAAACAAGAAGATCCGTTACTCTGACTGTGCCATAAACCACCGAAGGAGGTTTAATGGTTTCACTAACAAAAACAAAATGAAAACATTAAGAGCGATAGAAGCAATTTATAAATCGTAAAGGCTGAAACGCAAAGAATAAATTGTGAAGTTGGAAAGTGTCGAAGCGACAGTTACACCCGTATTAAATACGTTCCCATAGTCCATAAGTCCGTAAGTTATTTCCAAGTAACACTTTTACTTGTTTATAAATTTTATAAACAAGTAAAAGTGTTACTTCAGTAAAAGTAATTGCTGAAGAGACTTAGTATTATAGATGATACCACAGACAGATAGAGATAGACCAAGATAACGCAAGTATCACGATCTGTATGAAAACCTAGGTTAAGAACTCACGATGCGGTTTTCGTCCGCGTCCGCGCTCGCAGCGGGAGCCGCAAACAACCGCCACACCGCGGGCGTAAACCGCGTCGTGAAATGTTATAGATTGTTTATATATAATATTGCTGCATTCTACAGAAGCTGCGGGCTCGCAACCGCAGGCGGACGCGGGTGAAAACCGCATTGTGAGTTCTTAGCCTTAGCGTCTCATTTTTTGACTACCCACTGACGTCGCAATTGGAAAACCAAATCGATTCCAAGACGCGCCGCGTGCGGTATCAAAGAGTTCGTTTAAATCGATTTACTAATCCTATTTGTGACAGAGTAATGAGCTAGACAGAGGAATGACATAGACAGAGGAATTATATAAAATAGAAGAAAATAAAATTCTGAATCTTAGCTTGCTCATCATTTAAATGGTTTTAATATATCTTGGCTAATAATTTCAACACATGATAAAAGATTTGGGTAAGACTAGTGTATGTTGGAGTAGGGGAAGATCAGAGAAAGGGGTGGGAATCGATCGGTCATGGTTACGCTGCCTTGCCGGGGTCGGTTCGTGAATGAGTGACCTTCTATTTTATACCGAGACTCTCCGTATCTCGGAAAGCTCGTAAAGCCGTTGGTCCCGGCTGTCATTCGTGGATCTTTGACAGACGTTACAGGTAGGTTTATGATCCTAACCAAACACCTACCACCTAAGCATATTTGTACTTATGGAAAAGCAATAAAGATATTGAGTATTGAGTCAGAAGCAAGAAAGTCTGACAATCAGTCTGACCAAGAGGTGACGTGTTATCCAGTTACTGGGTTTTGGGGTCAGATAGGCAGACGTTCCATGTAAAACACTAGTATTCAGCTCCATCAGGTTAGACAAGAAGCAGACCCCAACATAGCTGGCAAAAGGCAAGGCATTTATGATGTATGGGTAGAAAAAGGTGAATACCTAGGTGACACCTGAAGAGGAACACGTCGTGTTGAGGAACTATTTAAAGTTGAAAAAAGAATGTAACAGAAACAGTTGATTGAAGAAATAAAAAACATTCGTGCTTTAACTACTGCCCTACTATGCGCAAAATCGGTATCTCAAAAAACTAACTAACACTTCGCCCGTGACTTCGTCTACATGAATTTTGTCAAGGATCCCTAATTTTTTTAATTGATAAATATAACCTATGTCACTCAGGGATAATGTAGCATTCTAATGGTGAAAGAACTTTTGAAATCTGACCAGTAGTTTTTGATTTAAATCGGAACAAACAAACAAATCTTTCTTGTTTATAATATTAGTTTAGATTAGAAGTATCTAAGCGTAATCTTGACAACATTCTAAATTCGCTGTTACCACCTACTGTAAGTCATTTTAATTTATAGTTTGTACCTACTTTTGTCTGTAGAAGTGTCGTTTCTGTATTTTGTATGATCCTTGAACTCTTTGAGTGCGACGACCCATTTCTATGTTTCAGATAACGTTGCCAATGGCTTTGGTGTTGGTACTTTGTAGTTCTAGAACTTTTTTAGTTTTATTTTTTACGATTATTGAGGTTCTAGTTCGAAATAAATTGTTTGTATCGTTGCATTCATCTCTTGGAAGTATGAAAGTTTGTTTATCACAAGTTTGAGATTATAACCATCATCCTGACCTTAGTTAGCACAAATTTACTAAGTAAAAAACCGTACCAACTGATCGGTCATGATGGTTAAGGTATGCTTGCCGCGGACGATCCGGGGATGGATGACCATCCATTTCATACCGAGATCAAGAAAGATCGGAAAGCACGTAAAGACGTTGGTCCCGGTTGTCATTCGTAGATCTTTGTCAGTCGATATAAGCCACAAGCCAGAAAGTCTGACAACCAGTCTTACCAAGGGGTATCCGATAGGCAGTTGCTCCATGTAACACACTGGTATTCAGCTGCATCCGATTAGACTGGAAGCCGACCCATATTGTTGGGAAAAACATTTATCAATCAAAGATGGTTAAGAGATAACATGCAGGTGCAAATTTAGCGCGAGTGTAGAACCACAAAAATTAGAATTAAAATCATTACGTAGATAAAGAAATGTAAGTACACAAGCAACAAATAATTAAATATTTTGTATCTTTTGTTCCAGATTACCAATTGTGCTGCTGTTATGCGGGACAGTAGGCTTAGGTCTAGCGTATTCCGGACCTGACCTACCGCCCGGCCCATACTGTGGGATCAGAGGAGACTGCTGCAAGGACAGGCAAGATGCCTGTTCACATAGAATTCTAGGTAGGTTTTGATGAACATTTACACATAACGTCACCCGTCAACTAAAAGCCATACGTATCGATCGGTTGAGGTTAGTTAGGGTGTTACTAGACCAATCGATCGATCGTCGATCGACGGCATCGATCGATGGTAGAATGGATTAGTCGTTGTTGATCGATAGTTTCTACCAGACCAATCGATCGATTGTCGATTGACGATCGATCGATGGTAGAATAGATTAGTCAACGTCGATCGAGCGGCTTGATTATTATTAGTAATGGATTATAGCCGGAGTTAATCGATCAACGTCGACCGATGCCATCGACTGGCAATCGATAGATAAATTAGTCGAACGGTATCCGTCGATCAGCCAAAGCTACCACACCAATCGATCAACGTCGATCGATGATCGATCGATTGGTGTAGTTACACCCTTAAGCTTGCCGCGGTTAGTCCGTGGATGGGTAACTATCCATTTCATACAGAGACCTCTCCACGTCTCCAAAAGCACGTAATGCCTTTGGTCCCGGCTGTCATCCAGATCACACAAATATACAGACAGACACGTACAGACAGACAGACAGTCATTATGGGTAGTCAGAAGCCAGAAAGTCTGATAACCAGTCTTACCAAGGGATGTCGTGTTACCCAGTAACTGGAACTGGGTTGTAGAAGTCGCTCCATGTAAAACACTGGTATTCAGCTGCATCCGGTTAGACTGGAAGCCGACCCCATAGTTAGAAGAAGGCAAGGCAGATGATGATCACCCTTGTTCTTCCCCGAAGAATGAGGCAGAGTTTGTTGCCATCAAACGGATACAAATCCAGACTTCGGACAGCAACTATTGAAAAATTCCTGACTTTATATTTATTTATTTAAACTTCACTCACAAAGGTACAAAGGTGGACTTAATGCCTTAGGCATAATATAAAAAAAATGATTATTTTACTAAAATATATTTATATTATTATGTATACATACTCCATTTACAATAAGATTAGGCATATACACAAACCTTTTTTACAGTCCGTTCAACCGATTTTGACTTATATTGCGTTGGTGCCATGACAAATGGCAGCTGCAGTAAACAGTTGTTATTGTAACCACTTTTTTTGCCTCTAATGTCATCCTTAAGCCTACGAAATAGAAGTCAAAATCGGTTGAAGGGACTGTAAAAAAGGTTAGTTTTAAAGTCTAATCTTATTGTAAATAGAGTATAGTGTACTATTTAAAAGAATATGCACCTAGTATAAATATTGTACGATAGTACGAAACCCTTCATGTGCGACCGACTCCCACTTGACAGGGTTTTGTTTTTAATTTAAAATATCCTGCCATAAGTTCATTAACGAAAGACGATACCTTTAACCGGTAATACTATATCGTGCTTAAATACAAAAAAAAAAAACCATTTATAAATAAAAAAGTTTCTATTTTTAAATGTCGTACAAAATCGGATACTTCGATTCTTGGTACTTTTTAGGATATTTTTATTTATCTTATTTTTTATGCTGATAGGTATATTGTTTTTTTTTTGTATCTATTACTGATGTTGGTACTACATCGTTCATAGTATACTAAAAAAAAACCTGAAAAAAAACTGTGTCAATTTTTGTTTTTTTTTTACTTCGTTTTTTATGCTGATATATTTTTTGAAATCTACTAATGATGTTGATTAATGAGTTTAGGGAACGCCCTCTGTTATTTAAAACACCGTATTTAAAAATTCCTTTTTTCTCTTTCTTTTCACAAAAATAAAGAAAAAATATTATGTGCAATACCTGAACCCTTTTTTTGCTGACGCTAAACTCTTTTTTCAGACAGCAAATGTTACTGCGATGAGTTCTGCAACAGGACGGCGGGGCACGATGACTGCTGTCCAGATTACCCTAAAGTCTGTCTAGGGATTCCAGATGAAACGCCCCCTGAACCCAACATTCGGACATGCAGATATGGTGGAGAATTCTACTTCCCCGGAGACACCGTTACTCAAGACTGTCACGTTTGGTAAGTGATTTTGACGTTTTTAATTTTGCTTCCATTGTGGAAACCAATTAATAAAAAGGATGCAAATTCGGAAGACACAGTTTGGTGTTGTAGCTACATAACTATAATTTACATCCAACATTTTATTACAGCACTTACCTATAGCTATAGGGTCAAAGAATTCTTTGAAATTTTCAGTTCGGTCAAGAATGATTATGACCTACAATATGCTTTAAGAAAATATTATCCGTTACGCGTATTCAATACGGCCGTATCACACATGAATTTTTGCCTTCGCTTTTTTAGGTCATCATGAAATCGGAAAAAACTTGATGTGTTATAATTTCATAGATATTTTTTGGCTTAATTAGAAAGATTTTTATTTCTTCTCATGCTAAAATATATTTATTTAATGTTATCTGTTCCCTAGTTTTTGCTTCACACCTATAAAAATATAAGGTTATTTAAACAAAAGAATTAATAATAATAAAAAAAAAACACGAAAAAATTGCCTTACAGTTTTACTTAGGTAAGTACACACGGCTTACATCAAGCAATACATTTCCAGTATACCCTGATCGCGCATCGCATAGAATTTCCATACAATGATAGGCCAGCTTATTCTGGAAATATATAGCTTGATGTGTAACCGTGTGTAGCCGTGTGTACATTAAAATTAGACAAGTTCAATAATTTTATTCATTAAACCTTTCGTATGCCTTGCTTATAGACAAAAAGCTATTGTGTCTCGCGTGGATCCGCGTTTGCGGCAGTCAAAGGGTTAATACCTAGTTATTTATAATTTATTATAAAAAGAACTAATAAATAATAATAAAAAAAATACAATAATACCTAGTTAAACAAATTATAGCGCTATATATTACAGTAACAAATCTGCCCGTCCACACAAATTCCCGCCAATAAAACTATCACAATGTAAACAAAAATATCTTGTATTTACGAAACAGTGCCACATAAGAATTCTTCGCGAAGTAATGAGGTTTTCAACCCAGTTCTCTCCTGCCTGTATCACGATTCATGGATTAATCATATTCTAAATTTAAACCCTTTTGTAAGTATTATATTTATGGCGCCTATAATTTTTGACACTTTTATATTGTCAACAGGCAATTAATTGTTCAAAAGTAGGTGCTGCCAGCCTGAAATAATTTAATAGAGGTTTTAAAAATGGAATTAGGTTGGTCCGGAACTGTCAGCTTTATACCTGTTTATGTCTTTTTTATCTACCTACTTGAGTACTAAAATTAAAATGGATGACACCGCATCGTCACATCTACGACACTCCATACAAACGAATCGATTTAATTTCCTAGACTGCTACTAAAATAACAGACTGTGCAAATTCGTGCGTGTGTGTCTACTCGCCACTTGAACTAAAAGCAGTTTCGAGAGCGACGCGGGTAGAGGTGAGGATCAGTGTTTCGGAGGGAGGCGGGGCGTGTCGCTACTGTACGGTATCGGTAGTGTTAATATTTATACTGTGGCATTGTTGTGGTCTTTCTGTTTGTTTGTAACGTAACGTTTTCAGGCCTACTGCACCGATTATTAAACTGACGAAATTTCGGTTATGGCGACCGACCTCAATGGAGACTTACCAAGTCCGCAGGAGATATTTACTGCACAAGTGTGTGCGCAAACACCGGTTCACTATTCCTTCCCTCATTCTCATAGTCCAATGGGACGGCAATTCGACACGACCGGAGAGAGATCAGGCGTGTGATTCTGTAAGACCTCATTCTAAACTTCGAATCTGAATTCGCTGTGTTTCTTGATAGGCATTCTGAAAACTCGGTTGATAATTCGAATTTACACTAGCGCCACACTTGCGAGCGTGTCAGCGAGTTGAATAAAATTGACAGGGAGATTTTGACAGAAAAAGTATGAGATGACGTAAGAAGTGGCATTCTGTAAGGTAATTTGCCCGTCACTTCGACGCTCACTTCGCGCTCGAAGCCGATTCAAAGTGTCAAATACCTATTTAAGGTCATTTTGAACCGTATACGATGTGAGAGTGAATTAGTGAATAGCGATGTGAGATGTGAGTTGTTGTTTTCAGCCCACTATCTAGTAGTATGGTAATAAAAAAATATTCGCGGGAGTAATAAATATGCATTTAATAAATTATAATAATTAAAATCACCAACATAGCTCTCCAAGTTAACATAATCCGTAAAAGTGCCTATTTAATAAACTTACTTAAATGACGTTAACGAATTATGTCAACTTGGAAAGGTATGTTAATGATTTTTATTATTTTATTTCTGTAAATGCTTATTTGTTACTCCCGCAAATGTTTTTTTTAATTACCATACAACTTGATACTAAGCTGCAAATTGCAAAAAACGTAAGAAAATTTTAATTTCGAGGGTTGCCCTGGCGCTTCCCACTTAACAGGGTCGAGTAGTGTATAAAAACTCGCACTAGGCACTTTGAACTCTAGAAATCCCATCCAGCCTATCACTATGCTGCCCTCCTCCAGCGACGTCCTAAACCAAAACTCGTACCCGACTGGGGGTGCCAGTAGCGTGTAGTCGCTTAGTTTATACGACTTTGCCCTGGCTGGAGGCTTTAAAAACGCTTTTAAGGCACCACAGGAAAGTCCGGTTAAGTAGCCGACAACCTCCTAGGTTGAAATGCGAGATGCCATTCCGAAAAAAAAAACTCTGATGTCTAAGCTAACGTTCCGAAAGTGTAAAATAAGACGGACGATGTCGCTGGCGCGGGCAATTAGACGAAATTCGATGTTCAATTTTTTATTGATTCTTCGTATGTCGACTTCATTAATGACGTCTCAATCAGATGTCAAGATCAAATAGTGAATTGGTAACAATTGTTCAGTAGCACACATACATTCAGAGTTCATGGTCGATGCTTTGTTAGAATACAACTGATTCAAGGTTGAGAGGATTTGCATAAAGCAGTGTCATCATTTGCCTAGCCTTTTCCCAACTATATTTGAGTCTGCTTCCAGTCTAAACGGATGCAGCTGAATATCAGTGTTTTACATGGAGCGACTGCCTCCACAAACCATTTACTGGGTACCAAGACACTCCTTTAGACTTTCTGGCTTCTGACTACCCATGACGACTGCCAAAGATCTATGAATGACAGCGACGGCATTACGTGCTTTCTGATGCATCGAGGGAACTCGGTATGAAATGGATGGTCACCTATCTACATACCGACCGCGGCAAGTAGCTTAACCTCGACCGATCGATCTGTATGGCTTTTACTTAGCCACGAGGTTCTCGTATCCGATCTTATTTGCATAATGCAGTGTATTCAATATATACCTAGTCAACCTATACTATCTTTTGCCCGCGACTTCGTCCACGGGAATGTCCGATATAACGGATGTAGACGAATTCGCGAATTTAAAAGTATCCTATATTCTTTTTTGTGCTTCAAGCTTAGTCTATACCAAATTTCATCAAAATCCGTTCAGCAGTTTAGGCGCGAAAGTGTAACAAACAAACGTAGTCACTTTCTCCTATATAATATTAGGATGGGTATGGATATACCTACTGTAAACCGAGAAATGTTCAATTTGGAATTGATAACTTTTTATCTCTAAAGACTTCCATCTCTATTCATGAGACACCTCAAGATCTACTTCAAGACTTGATTGATATTTATAAACAACTAGATATAGAATTTATTAATATCTGGTAAAGAAAGTCAATGTCGGGAAGAAAGTGGCAACACTATACTTGAAAAATGGCTGATAGAGATGTAACGATACGAACAAGTATGCGTACCTACTTTACTCGACGATCTTTTTCAAGTTCGCGTACCTACTTGGATTACGACACGGGCTAAAAAGACCTTCGAGCTCGTCTTCCTCAACGCGCTTATACTGAGGGCCTAGTGTGAGTTTTAATTCGAACTCGATGGCGATAACATAAACGGTCGCTTATGTCAATTTGTATGAAATAATTGTGTTGCCACTAGACGCCGCTGTTCCAGTACAAATACAAATTGTTTGTTCCAATACAAATTGGAGTTTACGTTAACGCGATCGAGTTCGAGTCGAGATCGAGCCGTTTCGCGTGGCAGTGAGTAGTGACGCACATTTCCGTCTCAGACGTTATTATAGTTTTTATTTTTATTTTTTATATTAAATTATGTTTTTTTATATTTATTTTTATTTTATCCACTTGTTTTAGTTTTAGGTCTTGTTGTAAAAATATTTTGTAATGTGCGTCACTCTCTCGTGAATAAATGGTTTTACTTTCTTTCTTTCTTCTTTCAGTTCGAATAAAAACTCACAGACTAAAACTAAAAACTACAGAGGTCCTCTATAGTCAGTTAATGTATTGAACATTTAGTTGAAATTCCTTCTTCGTTCAATCTTTAGGCGTTCTGCCAAAGACCTCTACAGCTGGTTGTCTGTTTAATAGTTAGGTCATGATCCGTATTACGTATGTAAAATCCATTTCTGCAAACTGTACTCTCTCAAGGATACCTACATTTTCCAGAAAACTGTGAGTTGCTTATAAAAGACCTATAATATAAACCCATCTGTAGTCTGACCGCTTTACTGAGACCGTTCCTGAGGTAGCTGCGCGGTGCGGGAGGGATGCAAGAACTCTTATACGTCAACTTGTGACAAAGTTAGATGAAGTGAGTGAACTGTCATTCCCCTGATCTTAATGCCAAGGATTGCCACTCACTTCCAGCTCACTTCATATTTCAATTCAAGAAATTTTACAGAATAGCGCTACGTACTTAGTTTTTAGACCTGACAATGAATCTTATAAGATAAATGTAGATAACACGAGCTTTACTTTATCTAGTCAACATTAATAGCTAGGTGTTTTAATTCGATAGCCTTTTCTTTCCCACTCCTGGACAAAAGCCGGTTCTATGCCTTTCATATTTCACGCTTCTGTGCTTCATTTCTCCAGTTCAAGCTAGATAGATACAAAAAAAAAACGCCACGGAAGCATTAACTGCTTATGGACTCCACTAGGCCTAGCCTGTCTCGTGTACCAACCTTCCAAAGGCTTCATTAAACATCTAAATTCAAACCGCTTTGAAGTCGTATTTAACTGGATGATATTGCGTGAAACTGTGTAACCGCAAGTTATTTTCATAAGCCACAATGCAATTATGACAGTTAGTAACCGTGTAACTGCAGTCGCGCTAATGACTATTTATATTTAGACATGACCCAGGTGGTATATCGCTGGCAAGCCGCCACAGACATAGGTGTTAGTGAGGATGCTAAAAAGTATCGATATTTGAGTACTAATATTGAATTGGTAATAGACTAATTTCTGTATTCGACATCTTTTTGAATGTGCTTTTAATGCTGATCTTCATCACCTACGTGAAAACGTGGGTTTGAAATTTGAATAATAGATTGGTATTTTTTTATGTGAACGCCCAATGTTTGTTCCTCTTTTGATTGGAGTAAAAGGCCATCTATGGAGAAAGAAATATTATAGCCAATTAAAGGCTAAATATGTGCAATTATTGATTTTGGTTAAACGGACTAATACACAATGGGCTCGAATGGTCAGCGTGAAGGCTGAAGGAGAGAAGGCCTGACTTTTGCAGTGGAAACACTTTAAGCTAATGGTATATGTGTAGTGATATCATTCATCCCCACCATCGTTGATCTTTGCAAGCGCGACGGCTGAGCATGCTAGTTCGTGCAAAATGTGATTCGGTTTCTTCATTACGAATTTCTCAATAGCATCCCGGAGTTTGGGTGTGACACCCTTCGAAAAGCACGTAAAGCAGTCTGTTGTACTTGCACCTGATCTCTCCCGATCGTGTCGGATTGCCGTCTCATCGTACCATGAGAGTGAAGAAGAGGGAGTTCACCTGTGTCTGCGCCTTTAAGATTGACCACCGTTATGTGGCCGAAATTCGGCCAGGAGGATCATTAGTTGGTGGTATGACACCCTTCGTAAAGCTCGTTGTTTATGCGCCTGATCTATCTCCGGTCGTGTCGGATTGCCGTCCCATCGTACTATGAGAATGAGGAAGAGGGAGTGCACGTGTATTTGTGCGAACATTTGCGCACTATAATATCTCCTGCGCTCTTGGGTAGTCTCCTTTAAGATTGACCGCTGTGATGTGACTGAAATTTGGTCATTAGGATCATAAGTTGGTGGTGTGACACTCTTCGATAAGCACGTTGTTCTTGCCCCTGGTCTCTCCCCGGTCGTGTCGGATTGCCGTCCCATCGTACCATAAGAGTGGGGAAGAGGGTGTGCACCTGTATTAGCGCACACTCTAGTGCACTATAATATCACTACCATCATCATCATTATTATTACTGTCATTATTATCACTATCATTGTTATCACTATCATTATTATGAAACGACTTTAAAAATGGAGGTTCTTTTTCAGTGAAATCATTAATTAATTCAATCATTCATTCATTCATCGGATGCGCACTTGGGTAGCCTCCTTTGAGATTGACCGCTCCGACAAAAATTCAGTTAGGAAAATCTTTCGATAAATCTTTAGGTAATCTTTCGATAAATCTTTAGGTATGGACCACGTAATACTAGCTCTGTTGATGAATAACGATACTACATATTTTGTTATCTCTTTATTACAGAATATGAACACTATTTTTTTTGTGCTAAAAGGTGACCTTGACCTTCGTATTCTTCAGTATTTGAGGGAATCACCGAGAAATATTAACTTATCTGCTTATGTGATATGTCGTATTTTTTTAATGCATTCACTGTTGAGTGTGTATGTTTTTTATTAGGTACTTTAGATTACTTAAGTATTTTCATTTTGATGATAACATTATTTGCTCTGTCATTATTATGGTACTGTATGCATGTAAGTTTATGATCACAGATTTTCACAGTGCAGGGAATCAATGGGGAGGACTGTAGTGGTACAAAGGATTACTGAATATGTTCACAGAACTGTATCCCCTTAATGATTGGTCTAACGTCAACGAACATGATTGATTTTTTTCGAAAACAAACGAGTAAATTTCACATAACTTGTTCCAGGAAATACGTGTTTTGACAAAAGCCATAGAAGTTTTTCATTAAAATGTTCGTAATTTAGAATCTTTATTACATGTGCAAGGTTTCTACAAAGCTGTTTTTTTTTCTTTATTCAATGTATGAACAGCCACAGTTCAGATAAAAATTGTGAAAAAAGGTGATTTTCAGACGTGTTTACTGAATTATTATTATTTTTTTAATTTTTTTATCCTTCATGAGAACCTAAATTTTAACCACAAGATGCTTGTGTGTAAAAAATATTTAGAGGAAAATTGTGAAAATGTTACAACACTGTAATCACGTACGGGTGTTTGTATGAAAACTATGACGGGTTTTAAGCACGTCACATACGTAGTTAAGATATATATTATAGTTAGCCTCCACACACGGTAGCTTAATATAATAATATATTTTCGCACTTATTACGTCTGCGGTCGTCGTTTGTTTCACATTCTTTAAATATACAGGATGAAATTAATTAGCAAAATTTTAAGGAGTGACTTAGACCACGAACCCGAACAACTTTCATTATGCAGCCAACTAAACAGCGCGAAAAAAAAATAGCTGTTCCATACAGAAGTGCAATAGGTACTCAGCCAAAATGTATGGAAAAAAAAAAATTATGGCTGTTTTTTTTTCGCGCTGTTTGAGTTGGGTCCATAATGAAAGTTGTTCAGGTTCGTGGTCTGAGTAACTTCTTAAAAATTTGCTAATGAAATCAATTTCATCCTGTATATTAATATGCCTTGCTATATCTGTCCACATATTTTGGTGACGTAATAAAGATATATATTATAGCTGCGTCTGTCAAACTCACTCAAAGATTACTATAGAAAATATATCTTAATGTGCCTTGCTATGAATTCTATATATATATTATAGCTACGTCTGTGACGGGCTTAGTTCCTCTGTGGAATCTCAATAGCCTTGTAGTCCCAATACCTAGACATCAATAACAAAAGAAAATCAAATACCAATCCGTGACGTCAATGGATGTCTGGTCATATCCTATTATCGAAGCAATGCAATGCCAATAAATGAAATCGAACCAGACTGTTAAAAATTGTGTCAATGTTGTTTCAATTCATTCAGATTTAAACGGTAACAGATATGAAAACGATAGAAGAAATAGGTCGAATGAATTTAAATTATCAAAGTTTTAAATTACCTTTTTTTCATGGTTACTCGTATCGGCTACAACTGTGGCCAGAGTTTAGTAAGCAAAACAAAGACGCAAAACAATAGAATTTATGTTTTGTAAACGCACAACACAGGACTATTTGTAAGGGTGGGGGAGCAACGTAAGCACCGTTACCTAAAAAACCCGATCCAGCCTGACCCTTTGCTGCCCTCTCTCAGTGACGCCCTAAACCGAGGCTCGTACCCAAAGAGAATAAAACTCTTTATAGTCTTTGCTCGTACCCCACAGGGGGTGCCCTTAGCGTAGTCACTTAGTTTATAAGTCTTTACCCTGGCTAGAGGCCCTAAAAATCACTTTTTAAGGCACCACAGGATTGTCCGGTTAAGCAGTCAACAACCTCTAGGTTGAACTGCGAGGTGCCATATCGAAAAAAAAAGTTACCTAAAAAAAAAAGGTTCAAGTTTCGGTTAGTCAGAAAGTTGAAGCAAGTTGCTTGTTCCAAAACGTCGGTAGGTCTCTATGAAGAAGAACGAGCAAGAAACTCTACGGACACTCCTTTTGATTAAAAAGAGTGCACTATCTTGGGAATGACCACTGATTCCAATTAATCTGGTTTCTTTATAAATTAACTAGCGACCAGTCCCGGCTTCGCACGGCTAGCAGAACCGACAGACACAGCTCCCAGTTGTCATATTTTTTTCTGCTACCTTCAACAAATTGTGTCCTATTTCAAAAACCTCAACAAATTATACTCACGTAATTCATCCTCAAGAATCACTCTGTCTATTGGCGAAAACCGTATGAAAATCTGTTTAGTAGTTTTTAAGTTTGTCGCGAGCAGACAGACAGACGAAGCAGGAGACTTTGTTTTATAATATGTAGAGATGTAATTTGAATATTTTCATCTATACCCTGTTCACAATAAGATTAGACATAAACACAAACTTTTTTACAGTCCCTTCAACCGATTTTGACTTCTATTCCGTAGGTTTAAGGATGACATTAGAGGCAAAAAAGTGGTTACAATAACAACTGTTTACTGCAGTTGCCATTTGTCATGCTACCAACGCAATATGAGTCAAAATCGGTTGAACGGACTGTAAAAAAGGTTTTTGTAAATGTTTAATCTTATTGTGAACAGGGTATAGGTACGTCTATTTAATATGACGTAAATGACTGAAGGGAAAGATAACTACTTCCTAGCTTTATTTGACTCCTAAAATAAGTTAACACCAGAAATACTTGTTTCGAAACTAAACATGTTTCGGATTCACTTGTGTTTGCATTGGCAGTCTCGGAAAATCCTGCGTTAGTACGAGCAGCATCCATTAGGCATTCGTGCATAAATAAAGGGGTCAAAATCAACATAAATACATACGAAATTACATAATATAATGCCGACTGTTGTTTTTTAATACATATCTAATAATGCAGTTACATGAAGTCTCTTAAAGTTGCACAACATTGTTGAAACAACTATTTGTGTGTAGCTTTTCATTGCTTGGACTGAGCAATAAAAACTAAACACCAACAGTGCGATAGCTAAGTACTTTGTTTTTTTTTAATATTGTATAAGAATTGCATTTGGCCGCAACTCATCGTGGGCTAATTCACGTAACTAAAGAAGTGCTGTTGCAGTTAAGTTTCGATCAAAACAACGCTTTTCGTATTCTTTAACGGTGTCACACACGCTCGCGTCAAGTTCGCGTTACGCCTACGCGAGCGCAAAAACGGCATTCTACCCTTGCGCGTCTTTGGTGCGTGCTTCGGAACGCAACATGATCGGTATTCTACTATTCGTTTGACGTCTCAAATTTTCATTTTATAATAACGTCATATTCATTGAAATGAAACCGATTCTATTCAATTATTTAGTGAGTAATACTTTTTCTCTCATGTGGCTACACCATCATGTTTTTGTTTGGTAGAGTTTGGTTGTCGTACAGTTGACGTGCAGTTCACGCGCAGTTCAAAGATTACAAGAATACCGTTTATCACTCAAACTTGAACTTAACTGCAACTGCACTAAAAGCTCATCGGCGCGTGTGATGATGCGGCCTAAGGTGGAGCACGCTTGCCTAGGATAAACCGTACATTTTATATTTTTTTGAACGCGATGATCTCTGGTACTACTAAGAAGAAGGCCGAAGAAAAGATGGGTTGAATGTGTGAAGAATGATTTGAAAGAGAAGGAGGTCAGTGATACATGACGGTAGACAGAACGGGATAGAAGACAAAAACATGTTGCGCCGACCCCTTGAGATAGTGAAGGAAGAAGATGAATCTCTGAAACTTTGGTCCAAATCTGAAAATTCTTTCGCTAATATGTAATAAACCACGTTCAAACTCAAACTCAGAATCATTAATTTCAAATTTAATAAACCATTTACAGGTACTTTTGAATTTTCAGAGTCAGTCTGAAAGTTGAAGCTAGTTGCTCGTTCCAAACAGTAGGTTTCTATGGAGAAGAATGAGATAGAAACTCCATGAACACTCTTTTAAAATCAATAAGTACCTAATATGTTACAAACGGTTATATCATACATACTGAATCTAGGGGTACATGTAACAAGTCGAGTAAGTTAAAAGTTGTCTTGATAAAATTATAATCAAAATAAACAATTCAAAATAAATTTAGAATAACCGAGGCAGCTAAGAGATCGTTATCCCTTAGTGCTTGCTATACGGTATATTTAATTACCAAAAAAATTAGGGCATAGTAAGAAATATCACGCGGACGAAGTTGTTAGTTTTTACTAAAAAACTTATGAATTGTACGATGGAATTTAGTCCTGAATTTAATTCCCGAGTAAGCACTGGTATACTTACGTCTTTTTTTAATATTCTAACTATTCTCTACGTAAACCACAAATACCTGATGGGAGAACTAAAACTGATACGGATGACATACATATATATGATATGACCTCCGTTTCCTTCATTGATAATCTAGCGAAGAATGTATCATTGCAAAATTCTCGGATAATAGAAAATGTTACTCACAGTCACAGTCATGACACGTCATTTCGACGTGTGTCAGAGTGTCGAACTACACCTTTAAAAACAGTAGAATTGCATCATTATAAAAAAGCTGCATATTTTTGTAATTCGTCATTTTGTCAAAGTAGTCTTGGCAAAATACATTTTACTCACGTTTGCCAGCGAATTAGAATACACTTATTGAGTTTTTAGAGTTGTTATTGAGTTTGTTGAGTAGGAAAAACGGAACGTTTATAAAATTATTTTTGTCCGTCTAACACAAAGACCTTTTTTTAGCTTTTTATTATCTAGTGAAATGCATGTGACTAAAAGATTCATGTCCCTGCGGCACGATGGACCGACGGTTTGAAGAAGGTGGCTGGCAGCGGATGGATGCGGGCTGCCCAAGACCGAGTTGGTTGGCGATCTCTGGGGGAGGTCTACCTACGTTTAGGGCAAAAGGAGTAATTTATATGATGATGATGACGAAAAGATTGGTAAATATGTATGAATATAATATATGGACAGGGAGAAGGCCGAAGAAAAGATGATGGATGGATTTTGCGAAGAATGATACGAAAGAGACAGGAGTCAGTGATATCATCAGGACGGCGCCGACAACAAGTAACATGGAACAAGTGCAGGAAGATGATGAGGTCAATAGTGCATACAGATATGATCAAAAGAGTTATGAATATGTGGATGGATAGAGAGGAAGAGTAAGGAAAAGATGGGTGTATTGTGTGAAGAACGATATGAAAGAAAAGGGAGTCTGTGATAGTGTAACGGTAGACAGGACGGAATGAAAGAAGAAAATGTGTTGTGCCGACCACAAGTAACATAACATGAGGGTAGGAAGATATGCTTTCTATTGGTGAAAGATCTTTTGTAATCATACAAGTACTTCCAGGAAATACCTCTTACAAATAAACAACTTTAATCATGTCAACCTTAAGACGGCCACTGCTGGGCGGGCATCGGTCTCCTCCAAAGGGGGGTTCAGCTGTAATCGCCATGCTTGGCCGATGCATGTTAGCGATCGCAGTAGGTGTTATTGTACTCAGAAGAACGCTGCTGCCCCTCTGGTCAATATCCCTCTGTCGCCTTCTTCGACACTCACGGGTAGAAATGAGCTGGTGCTTTTAGCGACTATAACCACACGGTTTTACATTAAAAAAAAATTTTGACCTCCCATGAAAAATCAATCGGCAGCTGATCGATTTTGTTTATAACTATTATGGTCCGATTTTTTTTTCATATTTCTACCCATGTTCCTTGGAGAAAGTTGTTCAATTTCACGGGAACCATCTGAAAAAATTGGAACGTGACTAAAAAAACATATTGTATAATATTAGATAGTACACAAAGATCCAAGTGCAAAATAAAAAGGTTATCGACATCACTAAGGTATTCCATACGCGTTTATCTGTTTGCTTCACGAGTTCTTATTACTTCATATCTTTACAAACTTATAAAATCGTAAAGCAGATGTAAATATGTAAGTACGCTTTTTGGTTTTAATCCAAGGTGAATGAACTTAGCATTTTTAGTTCGTGAAAGGAATTTTGTTCTAGACCTCAATACCTTTAATGATTGTGATAAACTTTGACATTAAAATGTTTTTTTTTAAACTTCTCAACCAGGCACGAGCAATAACCAATGTGATTTTTTCAGTTTCATAATCTTTCTATCACGCAATAATACTGCTACTGGTAATAATACTTCTGCAAAAACGGACCAATCAAAAAATATATTCAATACTAGCGAACCGCACCAGTTTCGCTCGGATAGCAATAAATTTTACTAATAAATTATAGCTTTTTTTTTCAATAAACGAAACGTGAGTATTGTTACACATTATAGATTGAGAACAACGGGTTAACTCACTGTGTTGTCGGCTTCGTCCGACTAGTTTCGATGGCATACGACCACCTTTTTCAAGGAGTTCCACAGGATGACACACCGCCCGTCGCGTTCCTGCAGACACTACCCGACCCGGCGTCGCATGGGCCTATAGCCTTCCTCGACAAATGGACTATCGAACACAAATAATTTTTCAATTCGAACCAGTAGATCCTGAGATTAGCGCGTTCAACCAAACAAACAAACAAACTCTTCAGCTTTATAATATTAGCATAGATAAGTCCAGGCTTTGTCAGTGATATCCAAGACAAACTTAGAAAGAACATAAAATGAAGTAGAAAAACCCGTGGTTGGTTCCGAACCAACCAAGTGCATGAGAGGTTTGTGCCATAACCCCTTTGCCATCACAACATTAAACATTGAATAAACTTCACATATGTATGCATTTTGCGAGTTTATATTTTTCAAGCAAACAAGCATTTTGAAGTTTGTATTTTTCAAGTGATTATAAAATCAAGTTTAAGCGAAATTATCTTTTTGATGTCCTTCAGACATGAACTGGGCTTGCGTTATTAGTTACGGTTTTCATTTCTGTCTCTTTCTTTCTGGTGGCTGTGGAATCGGATTTCCTTGTCTTGCCATTCAAAATTACACTTGCAAATTAGGTAGAAGTACAAGGATAGGACGTTTGTTTGGTTTGCAATACTTACGTCAATAACAAAATCTAACTAAAGAGGGCGACAGACGACTTCGCCCGAGTACGTGTACTTACGAGTGAGTATACGTACATATGACTAAAATTTTCCGTGTTTGTGCACTCTAGGTATAGATAGTTCAACTAGATGAAAATTTTGTAATATGACGTTCAAAAGTGCCTTTTAATGGTCTAATTGAAATAAATGTTATTTGATGGCAAATTGACCAATTACTAGCCTAGATATTAGTACCTTAGAATAACAATATAAATATTTGTACTACCGTACAGTAGCGACACGCTCCGCCTCCCTCTGCAACCGTTCTTCACCTCTCCCCGCGTCGAACGACTGCTCTGGGAACTACGTTTTTGTTCGAGCGGCGCGTAGACACGCACACACACGCACGTATCTGTACAGTCTGTTGTTTTACTGGTAGTGTAGACAATTGTATCGTTTCGTTTCTATACAGTGCCGCGGGTGTGCTAGTACTATCTTCATTTCATCGAGTTTTGTTTTTATTGACCAGAGTACTTTTGTATGTACCGCGTTGTATGTACACAGTCCTCTTGAGTACGCATTCTTGGTCGTTCGTTTAACACCCACTTTAAATAAGTATCAGAATATCTGCAATTTTATAGCAAAATGATCTTTATCTTTCATATGATAAAATTGTATTCTTGATTTACGACAGAATTTTTAATTAATAATCCAGTTATGACATTAATTTGAATGGTTAACAAAAAATACGTGATATCACTACAAAAATATTAATTTAAAACAGAGATTTGATGGGTTATATTTAGTTGCTTGAAATCTAAAAAAATAGATAACGAAGTAGGTATCATAATTTATTTATTACTTATTTATTTATGGTAAGCTTTTGATATTAAGTAATATTCTATTATTTTCTTTTAGCATGATGTTATTGTACTCTAAATTTATAAGAGACTAGCTTTTGCCGCAATTTCTTTCGCGTAAATTTCTTAGGAATCCCTAATATTTTAATAATAAAATATAGTATATACATAGGGTTGCCAACCCTACCTTCTATATAATATAGTATCCTACTATATTAGAGGCCTGACTACTATATTTTTGAAAAAAAAGATATAGTAGGCGAACCTACTTTATTTTAAAGGCATCAAACTTTTGGCAATAATATTCGTTTCAAAATGTGTAAGCGTAAAACAAAACGTCAATACCTATTTTTAACGATTCAGGAATGTCAAGTTGACAGAAGCGTTCAATAATTCATAAAATATTCTTCAAAAAAAGTACCTACCTAATTTTTGCAACCTACTATTTTTTTTTTCATATTTTCGTTATCTACTATTTTTTTATGGGTAAAAATTTTAGAACTACTATATTTGGGTTGGCAACCCTATATATACACTACACTAGACTCAGGGATAACGTAGCTTACTATTGGTGAAAGAATTTTTGAAATCGGATGAGCAGTTCCGGATATTTCCCCCTACATAAAAAAAGAACAAAAAAGATATTGATAGAAATTAATAATCCATTGCTTCTTGGGTTTCAAAACTTTGTCTACTCGACAACACAAATAACGCAATGAATGTTTTCTAAATGTCAAACTGAAAGGCATTGGCATTATTGTGTGTTACACAAGTCTGCAGGTCTAGATAAGATATTTTTGACAGGAAATTGCCTAAACATTCTAAAACCTAGTTTTACAAAAAACCCCAAAATAACTATTTTCTTATCATTTTAACACTTCCCAAGGAAATGAGATAATGCGCTTAAATGTTGTATTTTTAAAAATACAACATTTTATTTTTTGTTTTATGTTTTTGCAGTGTTGAATGGTTTGGCATAACTAAGTACATAAGTAGGTAGGTAAGTAAATAATAGCAGGTAAAGTATATTTATCTGTGGTTAAGAGCGTGTATTCGATTCGTTACGAAAACTTCATGTTTTCGCGTTTTGCCCAGAGCAATATCGTAATTATGTGAGCAGATTATTCAAAGACAATTACAGTTTTAGAAAGATGAAGTCTTGCTTTAGGGAACTACAGAGTAAAAGTATAATTTTTAATTATGGTTTTTTAAAGCGAAGACAATCCTTTCATAGCGTTTTACGAAAATAGACGTCAGAGTTCATTTTCAGGCCGAATACAACCATTACAGTATGCCAAAATATTATGTTTTATGGATTTTTCCAACAGGATATATGGTTTCAAAGTACATAACAGAGCCAAAATTACGAAAATATTACTATTAGATATTAAAGAACAGTATTAAAAAAGTACAAAATCGGTTCACTTCAACATTTTTTTTTCACCAATACCTATTTGAATAAAAACATAACTGATTTATTTTATGAAAATAAACGTTATGTTCAATATACACAATTTTTTTCAGTTCCTTGTCCGAACTCATTTATTTTAGACAATTATTTTAAAAAGCATTGTAAAACCTCGCAATTTCAATGATTCGTGTTTATTTCGTGTGAATTTTTATTTCTGATGCACACAAATAGACCATTGCATTGTACTAGTGTGTGTCAATGCTGCTACGCCGTTCTAGCAATCGTTTAGATTTTGAGTTGCGCTAAATCGAATACGCGCCCTTAACTAGCTTTTGCCCGCGACTTCCTATAGGTAGGTATATCTTTCGTGGTTCAAACTTAGTATGTACAGTCACCAAAAGAGATAAGTATCCATGTCATCGGGAATAGTTGAAGTTTACTTAGAAACCAATGGAGGTTTTCAAATGAAATTTAATTAAATCATTAAACTGATTATTCTCTATAATTTGTATTTTATTTTATTCACTAGCGACCCGGCCCGGCTTCGCATGGGCCTATAGCCTTCCTCGATAAATGGACTATCCAACACAAAAAGATTTTTTCAATTCGAACCAGTAGATCCTGAGATTAAATTAGCGTTCAACCAAACATACAAACAAACTCTTCAGCTTTATAATATTAGTATAGATAAGTATAGATAAACACCCATCAGTTTCTAACTACTTAAACTTCAACTATTTCTGACGACAAGGATACTTAAATACGAGGATACTTAAATACCCGTCCAAATCGGTTCAATAGTTTAGTAGTGAAAGTAACAAACAAACTCAATTTCGTGTTTATATTATACTAGCGACTCGACCCAGCTTCGCATGTGCCTATAGCCTTCCTCAATAAATGGAATATTCAACACTAAAAGAATTTGTCAATTCGAACCAGTAGATCCTGAGATTAGCGCGTTCAACCAAACAAAATACCAAACAAACAAACTTTTCAGCTTTATAATGTTAAGTATAGATTAGTATACTAGGTGATTTTTTATTCACGTTCCAAATTTCTCAGGGTGATAGTACCCATGAAATTGAATAACTTTCTCCAAAAAACATGGGTCGAAATATTAAAAAAAAAATCGGACTTCCCATACAAAATCGATCAGCTGACTATTGATTTTGTATGGGAAGTCCGATTTTTTTTTTAATATTTCGACCCATGTTTTTTGGAGAAAGTTATTCAATTTCATGGGTACTATCACCCTGAGAAATTTGGAACGTGAATAAAAAATCACCCAGTATATTTACACAGGTCGTTAGCTGACCTAAAAATGAATATGTGCTTGAGTATTTTGTCGAGCATTTCCACACAAATAAAAGTGAGTCAAATGATAGTGCATAGGACAAGTGATAAAAAAACAATAGTCCGCTGCCACTATAATCAAATGCTATACTTATTGCTTACAAAGCAAAGACAACCAAAGCCGACTTGCGAATTTAAAGTTATTTTTTACTTTTTGAAGGCAGTTGTAATTTTTGTCAAAAAGTTTTTTTTTTACGTAACTATTTTAGCGAATACCTACTAAATACTTTTCAGTTCAGGTAAATGAAATCGGAAATGAGATCCTTATGGAATTGCATTGTTGTTTCGTAATGTAATATTCCTGTGAATGCTCGAAGTTGTGTTCGACATAATGCAAGCATGGCTCTAGTAATCTATAGTTCACAGACCGTTCCTGAGGTAGGTGCGCGGTGCGGGAGGGGCGACAGTTGACACAAATTGACGTATCAGTGAACTCTCGTAAGCAATAATATCGTTACGTTTCTTTGGAATGTCGCGGGTGTGCCACCGCTATGTCTACGGAAGAATAGACATAATGACAGAAAGAATAGACAAACTGACAGTTGTAGAAAGATTTCTTCCGTTGCGAGCATGGCGATGAAGAGAAGAAATGTTTCTACTCTACAGTAGACATGAGTCTACAGGAACGGTCTCACGGCAAAATGTGCGGAAAACGAACCCGCGGCCATTGGTTATGTATCATTGGGCATGTAACACATGGCGCCAATGAAGCAGTCAAAACAACATTGTTTATTTATTTATTTATGCCCTTATGAATTACACATAACAATATTCTCATAGACATAAATAAATTATTGTAATAAATTCAATGCAGTGACCCTGAAATTTAAAAACCGGTCAAGTGCGAGTCGGCCAGTCAAATGAAGGGTTCCTTACCATCGTACAATATTAAGATCGAGCAAAAATCGCTGAAAAAAGATGTTATTCTTGTATAGGGATTCCTTTTTATTTTTAACTTTTCAACTTATTTTGATTATATTTAATTATTAAAATTGTATACTAATATCTACCTACCTACCCATTACGGTTCTGGTGTATATCTTTTCAATTTCATTTATTTTGTTTTTTTTTTATATGCTTCTGTCATGTTGTCTCTTGTACCTTTGTACGGTTTAAATATATAACTCTATGTGTGACAAAGGGACAGTCGGACGGATGAGCGCCATCAATTGAAACTCCGTTCAGCAGCTACGGAAGTACGGAACCCTAAATATGGTAGTCAACAAAACTTTTAACGAGACATACGGAAGCCCTTTAAAATAACGTCACAATAGTACGTAGTAATCGTTACAATAGTACCATTACTGAATAAACAAACATTTCGAGTAATAAAAATGACATAACCAAGCTTCAGGGTTATTAAGAATGTATGGTATATTATGGTGTCTGTCTATAAATAGCACGTCAGCAGCAATGAGCGATGTAAACAAACATATATTAGTGTGTTAGATATCAGTCTGCGAGAGAGTATCTACTTAGAGAGCTCGACATAAATATGAATGATGTTTGCATGTTCCATCATATTTTGGCGATACCTAACTCCAGAGCTGCCTATAGTTTAATTAAGTTTGTTTTGTTAAGATTTACATTATAAGGTCCGATGGGACTGGCATATACATTGGTATAAAAGTCCCTATTAATAAATAAAGAGAAAAAAAAAAAAACACATATTAGACTGTGATCCCAGTGTTGTCAGACAAAAACACAAAAATACAAAAAAATATATATATATAAAATACAAAAATAAATAATAAATAAATATTTAACACATTTTTTTTTAAACAGTAAGTATGGAGTTTCTTTCCCATTCTTCTCCATAGGAAACTACCTTTTGGGAGGGGCAACTAGAATCAACTTTTTTTATGACTTTCAAAAGTGCTTTTTAATGGTCTAATTGAAATAAATGATTTGATTTTGACCTACATAATTTTAGTATTTTTATTTGCGTTTAAAAACGAGTAGCGTTTAAGCTGGGAAGTGCGAATATTATGTTCGACGCAGACCGTTACTTAATTATTTTCGAAATTTTAGCCACGTTTAATGATCAAGGATTGGAATCTTGGACTATAACATCCGATCTCACATTTCTTTCAATCAGGCCATTAAAAAGCGTTTTTAAAAGTCAAAACTTAAAAGAATAAAGATTGTACTTATTTAACTAAATGCCGCTTCCAAAAGTTAGTTTCGTACGGAGATGAATATTCATGGGAAAGTAACTCCAAAAGCGATTTAGAATATTTTGTGTAGGTCTGGAAATCGATTTACCTATACCAGGTACACAACCGCGACCTGAAATAAAATTCTGAAAAATAAATGGCGCAGCCTTCAAAGATAGTTCGCAAGCCGCTAAAACAAACATTTACACAATAAAATATGATAACACCTAAGAAAATCGTTTGCACTTCACTAAATCACTAAATTAGGCTCATAATTCTTAGACAAAAGCAGGTTTTCGCTGAATCAATCAAATCTCCCTGACCTAAATAGGTGTGCAAATGTTTTTCACTCGAATCAATCATGTGTGAGAGCTAATAATATCACTCACGACCTATTTATATCATTCTGTCTACTTTGCAAACCGCAATTGCAATGTATCAATCTTATGGAAAGTGATAATGAATCTTATTTCATCATGTCAACCTTTAGACGCCAACTGCTGAGCATAGGTCACCCCAAAGGGGGGTTCAGCCTTAATCGCCATGCTTGGCCGATGAATGTTGGCAATCGCAGTGGGTGGTACTCAGAAGGACGCTGCTGCCCATCCTCTGCTCAATATCCCTCTGTCGCCTTCTACGACACTCACGGGTAGAAATGGGGGGGTGCTATTCGCGGCCGGCATCACACGGCACACGGAATCTTATTTATTTATTTATAAACATAAGCTGACAGTGCTTGCGGCCAAATTGCTTACATTTTAACTATTTTTAACCCCCGAAGAAAAAGAGGGGTGTTATAAGTTTGACGTGTCTGTGTGTCTGTGTGTCTGTGTGTCTGTGTGTCTGTGTGTCTGTCTGTGGCACTGTAGCTCTTTAACGGGTGAACCGATTTGAATGCGGTTTTTTTTATTTGAAAGTAGATTCTCTAGCGATGGTTCTTAGATATGTTTCATCAAAATCGGTTCAGCAGTTTTAAAGTTATCAGCTCTTTTGTTTGCTGCGGTAGGGATCTTAGACGCATACCGGATGTTTACTTTGCTTTCAAACATATTATTATAGGTGACCACACTGACCACACAAAACCAAACTAAATTACATTTAAAAAATTTAAAATAAAAATTAAATTAAAAATTTAAAAAAACCCCCAACGCAAAACATAAAAGCGATTATGTAAAAAGTAAAAAATAATACTTTTGTTGAGCCATCAAATGTTTGTTCGTTGAAATGGCGCTATAATGTCGCGGCGGGGTACCGCTAAGTTTAAAGCAATAACTAAATATCTAAAATAGCGAACTGATGGTAACTAGATTTGCAACAAGATTAACAACTAGATTAGCAACAAAAATTTGATAATATCGAAGCAAATTGGTCGGAAATGCTGGTAAATTAATACAGTGAATGAAATTGAGGGACTGACTTACTTAAGCGGTACCCCGCCGCGACATTATAGCGCCATTTCAACGAACAAACATTTGATGGCTCAACAAAAGTATTATTTTTTACTTTTTACATAATCGCTTTTATGTTTTGCGTTGGGGGTTTTTTTAAATTTTTAATTTAATTTTTATGATACTACTTAAGAATAACATAAATATTTACACACTTATTTCGACTTGTCATGGAAGATATCCAATTATCCAGATCTACATGTGCTGATCTTGTAATTTTGTCTGTTTTGTATTATACTTCAGTTACATTGGTTTCGCATAGAGAAGCAATAAGAATAATCTAACTAGTATGTATTTTGTAATTCTTAATGAACTTAAGAGTGTTCGTGGAGTGTCTTACTCGTTCTTCTCCATAGAGACCTACTTACGTTTTGGAACGAGCAACAAGCTTCTTTTGACTAACTAACCGACTCCTAGACAATTCAAATGTTTTAATTGTAATAAAGGTTTTGACTTTGACTTTTGCGTCAAATATTTTATAAAGAAAATCATGTCAACCTTTAGACGCCCACTGCTAGGCAAAGGTCTCCCCCAAGGGGTGGGGGAGAGGGGCGTAATCTCCATGCTTGGCCGATGCATGTTGGCGATCGCACCTACTCCGAAAGACGCTGCTGCCCATCCACTGGTCAATATCCCTCTGTCGCCTTCTGCGACACCCACGGGGAGAAATGGGGTGGTGCATCCGCGGCCGGTACGTTTACTTTTTTTAACAATTGTTGGTGATAGACGTCTCCTTTTAAGCAATGCCTATATTAAGAGACTCCATAATACGTATTTCTGTAAGCCATTATTCGTTGTTACCAAACACTATCCGTGAACCATGTTTCAGCCAGACGCTTGGAAGTTCCGACCTATCTAGAATTTATATTCGTTTTAACAAAACTTCCATAGTCGTAGATAATAAAAGATAAGAATTGCAACACGTGTATCTAGAGTACAAGCACTCTAGCAATGTCACTTTTAACCTGAGAGCTTCTTTAGTAATGCACACAAACGAGACAGCTGTTGGCAAGTTACCCACTGTGCCCAGTTAGTGGTTTCACACTAATATTCTAAATGTACCAGCCGTGTGGTGCCGGTCGCGAACAGGACCACCCCATTACTACCCGTGGGTGTCGTAGAAGGCGACAGAGGGATATTGACCAGAGGATAGGCAGCAGCAGCGGCGTCCTTCTGAGTACCATGACACCTAGCACCTACTCCGATCGCCATCATCATCATCATGTCTAAAGATTGACATGATGATGATGATTCTAAATGCGAATGTGACTCTGTCTATTGTTGTTTCATGACGATAATACCACTGAAGTGATCGTAATGCATTTTGACATAGAGGTCGCTCGCTAAGGATGTTGTCAAGGACATAGGGTAGGTACATTTAAATCCGTGACTTCCTCTGCGTTCCAGGACGGGCATTCTAGGAACTTCTACAAAAGTTCACGTGTCAGTCTCGTTTACAACCTCAACACATATTTTGACATTGATTATTGCTGAGATGAGATTAAGAAAGAAAGAAAAGAAAGAAAAATAGATATGAAATCATTCAGGACATTACGTCGTATCGTTGATAAGAATTCCTACTTTTTACCAATTACTGCTGTATCTGACCTCTGTCTTTTTGGTCAATAAATAGCATCAATTCTTTTGAGAAACCATAACTGCTTCATTAGTTCACAGACAAGTATGTTAAAATATAGTAAGGCACCATATTCTCTTACATAATATCCTGTATCAAAAATCAAGTTTTATTCCTCCACTGATTAATTAACACTGACATTTTATCAGATTTAATTAAAGCAATCTACTTTATAGCCCACCAAAAGAAAAAAAACCCACAAAAAATCAAATATCGATAATATTAACCTTGAGCGGTCACATCACTATGTGAAAATGACAGCGAGTTCGTCACTCGACCGAATTGTCGATGTATTGCGCAACACTGATTGTTGTGTTACTAGAAGATGACGTCATTAGTCACCTCAGGACTATGACGAAGTGACGTCAGAGGCGACTTTAGATTGAAATGAGATTTTCCTTGCACTGATTCATATATTTTTTGACTCATACTCTGGTGTTTGACCGCTATCTCACCTGATCGTAAGTCACCGGTGACCGCTATGTATACTCCATTCAATAACACATTACAGTTGTGGAGAGGAACATCATTGCCTCTAGAAAGTGATTCATAGTGGCTCAGATTATGAAACAAAAGGCAGATAGACATCCGATCCTGTCAGTCCACCCCTAGCGACGCCCTAACCCTTAGCGTGTAAGTAGTCGCTTACTTTATTACTTTTTTGCTCTGGCTGTAAGTCTTCAATTCTCTTTAAGGCACCACAGGAAAGTCCGGTTAAGCAGCAGATGTCCTCCTTAGTTAAACCAACAATTAAAACAAAGATTGAAAGTTCTCCAAAGATTGGAGCAACGAAAAGTCATCTATGTATATTTTTTTGATTATTGCTGATTTTTTCAAAAAGTGTTGAATCTTTTTCCATTAAATATCCATTTGTTGCATACCAAAACCTTCTCCAGAATGTAACAAATATTTTTCTGAAAACCGCATCAAAATCAGTTCAGCCAAATGGGAAATAATTGTGGCCAAACATACGGGTCAAACAGAGAACCTCCTTTTTTTTGAAGTCGGTTATAAAACGTATATTTTTCTTCCTTTTAACTAATATATTCACCCAAAACGCGTGTCTAGACGTTGTTAGTAAGCTTATTATGCAAAATATTTACAAAACAAATAGGTGTCTGTTTGCTGACAATTATCGTTTGTTTGAGTTTGTGCATACCGCATCTTTAACAAGCTTTACCTTCAAACATTAGGATGCTAATGAATACAATGATACCGAAATACTCCTTGAATTGTTATTTAACTTGGGCAAATACGTGCCTGAAGAAAAAACACTATTTTGCCTTTGCCCGCGACATCGTCCGCGTGAATGTCGGTTGTCACTAGGGTTGCCAACCCTACTATATAATATAGTATCCTACTACATATATTAGAGGCCCGACTACTATATTTTTTAAAAAAGATATAGTAGGCGAAACTACTATATTTTAAAGGCATCAAACTCTTAGCAATAATATTCGTTTCAAAATGTGTTAGCGTAAAACAAAACGTCAATATTTTTAACGATTCAGGAATGTCAAGTTGACAGATGCGTTCAATAATTCACAAAATATTCTTCAAAAAATAAAGCACCTACCTAATTTTTGGAACCTACTACAATTGCTTTTTTCATCATTTCGTTAGCTACTATATTTTTCTGAGTAAAAATTTTAGAACTACTATATTTGGCCGTCAAAGAGTTGGCAACCCTAGTTGTCACGGATGTAGATGAAAGTAGTCTATGACCTTTCATGGGGTTTAAACTAAGTCTGTTACAAAAATGCCATCAAAAGCGGTGCAGTAGTGTAGCTGTAACAAAGAAACAAACCCATTTTCGCATTTATAATAAAATATAGCTTTTGCCCGCGACTTCGTCCGCGAGAATGTCGGTTATCGCGGATGCAGACGAAGTCGCGAATTAAAAAGTAGCCTATGTCCTTCCCCAGGGTTCAAGCTATTTTCATACCGAATTCTATCAAAATCAGTTCAGCCCTTTCATCGTGAAAGCGTGACAGACAGAGTTACTTTGGCATTTATTATAATTAAGTATGGAAGTATGGATTAGTTCGTTCAGAGAAATCGTCACAACCACTAAATTAAAGAAACTTTAAATTTAATTCAATATTGTAAAGATTTTTTTAAGCAATATTTTAATGATTTTTCATAGGCAACATAAATAATTAGTTATTTAAAGTTAACGTTTTTTTTTATTTCATCATTAATTTAGTCGCAACATATATCACAAGTTAACAAAACATTACTGTTTCGTCAACAAAAAAAAACCGCAATAAAAATAATAATATTAACCTTCTTTACAAAATTCACATTTAATATTATTATGACTCGAAAGTAGAGTGAGCCAATAAAATAAATACACACCTGGCCATTGAAACGTTATTTTTGTACACTTGCTGTCATCCAACGAAGTGTCAACGTACTTTTTATTACTTTTAAACAGTGCCGAGCAAATTAAACTGGATGACCTCTTGTTTTACTAAACTAATGTTATAAAGCTAAGTGTTTGTTTATTTGAACGCGTTAATATATGGAACTATTGGTCTGATTCTGAAAATTATTTCACTTACATGATATGTTATCCCCGGTTTTTTTTATTATTATTAAAGAAAATAGAGGGTCATAAGAAAGGAGGGCGAAGTCGCGGGCAGAAACTAGTTTTCAAATAAAATTATATTGAAACTTTTTATCTTTGAAAAGGTAAGAAACTATCCTACCTCTAAATACCTAAATTCTTTTTTGTTCGAAAGGGGTTTATTCCGAAATGGTCCAACCTCAATTTTATCAAAATTGATTCAGCTCTTTATGAGAAAATCTAAAAAATCCCAAAAAAATACATAGGACGTTTTAGTTTCATCAATCTTTGGAGGACTTATGAACTTAGGACTTAAATTTTAAGTAATTAAAATTTAGGGGTAGGGTAGGGGGGGGGTTCTGTTTTTAGTGTGTCACCGTTTCTTAATGGATTTGGATGTTAGAGCAATACTGAAAAGCGGCAAATAAAAAGTTTTTTTCAAAAAAAAGAACACCGCCTTCAAAAACTAAAAAGTGATAAATAACTTAGGCTTTGTTGTGTTTGTTGTTTTGTATTACCACCGACTTCCAAAAAGTAGTAAAGTAAAGTAGTGTGTGTTCTGTGCTAAAGTTATTTATCACTTTTTAGTTTTTGAAGGCGGTGTTCTTTTTTTTTGAAAAGCTTCTTTTGCTTTTGTCAACAATTCACTGGTTTACTAAAGTGGTTTTAATCTTTAGCTGTTATTTGCCTGTTAGTTCAGTTCAGTAGTTATTATTAATTAGACATTAAAAAGGAACAGTAGCTCCGCTTTTTTGTTTACAGCAAAAACATCATAATTGATTACGATAAATAGATCTGTTAGCAATCAATCAATAGACTCTTGAAAAACTGGGACTGGGGTAAAAGGAACCAGCCCTATTTTGCCTATGAAGCTCATTGAGTTTTAAAAATATTAAAAATCAATATAGTTTTCTTTTGTTTCGAATCTTGGTTTGTTTGCACCTGCCGTTATATCTCTTTATCACCTTTGGTTGACTGGTAGAGAATGCCCAAATTATATTGATTTATTTATTAGGTTATGTACCTATCGTTGTATAGCTTAATAAATCAATATGATGACCACTTTTATCGCACTGTACGTGTATTTACAATACTTTTTATTTAAAAGCGTGCTCCATTTTTTTCACAATTCCACGCTGATGATCTCCAAACAGATATTTTACTTTCTGTGTAAGAGTCTATTTTGATCGGTCTAATTTTAATAAAATTTTAAACAGAAAAAATACCTGCCACTATATCAAAATAAACAACACACCTGCGTGAAAAGATTTGTCTATTTTGCAAGATGAAAAATGCCGCATTCCCCGCTAAAATTTTGCTGTTTATCGGAAACTAGCTTTGGCTAGCGTCTTCATCTGTTTTTTTTACAGTTCTCAATTTCTTTTTGATAATAAAATATAGCCTAGATATTATAGCCTTCAGAAATAACGTAGCTTCCAATTAGCTAATGAGTTTTCAGAATCAGACTACATATTAGATCCGGAGAGTAGAGCGATCAAACGAAAAAGAAATCGTCAGCTTTATAACTAGCACTTTACCCGCGACTTCGTCCACGTGCATTTTCTTAAGAAACCCTATTTTTTTAATAATGCAATATAGCTTATGTTACTCAGGGCTAATGTAGCTTTCGATTGGTGAAAGAATTATTGAAATCGGACTAGCAGATTTTGAGTTTATTCGTTACAAACATACAAAAGTATAAATCTTACCACTTTGTAATATTAGAGTAGAAATAGTCCCTACCTATTGATGTTTAGATAAAATTATGCAATACTTTATAGTTGTCATAAAATAAAATAAAATGTTCTGTTACCATTACCATGGTCCATGGTAAGCCAAATGCAGTTTTTGATTTTGAGGCCCAAGTAAAATCCTAATAAGTTTACATGGTCCTTCGAGCCGGATTTGACCCAGCGACCTATGGATAGAAAGTCTACCTTTTTCAATATTTTTCTTGTAAACAAAGTCAAAGTCAAATCGTTTATTTCAATTAGACCATTAAAGGCACTTTAGAACGTCATAAATTATTGTAAAATTTGAATCTAGTTGCCCATTCCAAATGGTAGTTTTGTATGGAGAAGAATGGGCAAGAAACTCCATACATACTCTTTTAAAAAAAATAAATATTACAATTTGCATTTCCAAGAATTATAATATATTATGTTACGTGAATACGATGTACCTTGTATAAAAATCATATATTATAGTATGTACAAAGTATTACAAGTTAAGAAATGACAGCTAAATGATGTACAGACACATAGTGTTCATATATTTACATTTAATAATACAGTAGACGACCACTCCTATTCCAACAAACAATGAATAGTGTGTGAGCCAGAGTAATCTATTAAGTACACTAAATAATAATTGTATTTAAATATATAAAGTAAGTATAGTTTTAATTAGCAATCAGCTTGATTTTGTCTAGACTGTAGATTGTCCTATGGAGCCGGACCAGCATGTTCACAAGCATTCTTATATATCTAGTTGTAAGCAGTGGTTGTATTCAGTTAATGAATGAATGATCCATGACTTTAAAGTGCAAACTATTGAATTAGTTAGAAACCAAAATAAAAACGTCTTGCTTTGATTTTTCTTACAGCTCAATATTCTTTGACCTACTGAAACAATTGCTATACCACCGCAAATAATCCCCTAGTTTCCATAACCTTTGCTTTACGTGTTTATATCGGATTTCAAAGCACTCGCCTTGCCCTCCTGCTGCGTCTAAATTAAACTAGTCAGACGATCCGTCATGTAAACATACACAAATACACATTAACAGGTCTTAAGGTCACATTAACATCAGACGGTCTAACGTTAGGAATGTTAGTGTACGTTAATTAGTGAAAAACGAATTGCATCAGAAACTGCAAAAAAGAAGTCCTAAATTCGTTCATTAAGTGTCAGTGTTTTTCAGTCAGTGGTTATTACCAGATTGTGATGACATGGACGGAAAAAAAAAACGAAATGGAATTATTTATTTAAATTTTTGCTTTATGCAAAAATTTAAATAAATAATTCCATTTCGTTATATATGTTCGTTACATATGCGCGATAATACACGAAAAATACGCTAGTAGGCTGGAAAGCGAAGTGTAGCTCGCAGGAGGTAGTCTTGGCCACGGTACTGTGTCTTGGCTAAGGACGAGAGTACTTCACATTTAATTTATTTATTTATAGGTTCGCCTGCAGCACATATATACGCATACACAAAATACATTCTAGGGTAACTTACATTCTAATATTATATGCCAATTACAGGCAAACACAACATTTACCAAAGAGACGCCAGATTTTTCGCCCGAAGGATGGTATCATATTATTTTGTTTACTCATTTCAACATGCAAAATAAAGAATAAAGAATTATTATTATTATTATTATTATTTAGGTACTAGTGAGATCGTGAGACCAAAAAAATAACTTAGAATTAAATTACAATAGAGATGTCATAAAATGCCAACGTGGTAATGCTGCTAGCCTTTTGAGCACACGTCCCATTGAGAGCGATACGGACGAGATTTTTGATGCCGTGATTCCTGTGAACCATCCATTGTTCATAATATTTTTTTTATATATTTATAAGTTATGTATATCTTCCCTTATATTAAGAAAATAGATGCTTAGTTATTACTTATAGCTTCTGCAGCGATTTCGGCTGCGTGAATGAAAAATTAGTTTATCGCAAAAGCAAACTAAGTCACGGATTAAAAAGTAGCTTGTATCCTTTATTGACGACACGGTTGGCGCAGTGGCTGAGCGATCGACTGCTGCGCAGCGTGTTGCGGGTTCGATTCCCGCCCAGGGTAAACATTTGGGTGATGAGCACTTGTTTTTGCCTTGTGTCTGGGTGTTGTTTATCTATATATGTATGTATTTACAAAAAAAAAAATGTATTTGTATATGTATATCAGCTGTCTGACACCCATAGTACAGGGTCTCCCTAGTTTGGGGTCAGATGGCCGTGTGTGAAAATGTCCCCACATATTATTATTATTATTATTATTATTATTGGGGTCCAAACTTCATCATCATCATGTCAACCAGACGTCCACTGCTGAGCATAGGTCTCCCCCAAGGGGGGTCCAGTCGTAATCGCCATGCTTGGCCGATGCATGTTGGCGATCGCTGTAGGTGTTATGGTATACTCAGAAGGACGCTGCTGCCCATCCTCTGGCTAATATCCCTCTGTCGTCTTCTACGACACCCACGGGTAGAAATGGGGTGGTGCTATTCGCGACTGGCACTACATACCAAACTTAATCTGTAGGTACCAAATTTTAGCCGTGAAAGCGTTACAAAAGCGTTTATAATATAGTATGAATTAAGTATAAACGAGGTCAGATGATCAAAAATATTATAATTAATGACATAGCAAAAAGGATTTACATAATTATCGTCAGACATTCTTAAGCTTCATGTAATCGGGCCCGAAAATAGACTCCAGAGTGCTATTAAGGGGCAGACAACAACTAACTAGCACCACCCACCATTTTGTTTCGTTTACTTCTAAGTCAGATCAGACAACCGAAATCAGAAAAAAAATCAGAGAGAATCATTGTTTACCGCCAAAAGTGGCCTCTTTTAACGGTTATCAACGATTCTCTTAAATTACGAGATGCAAAATTTAGAAAGTTGCTCCAAAAATACAACAGGCAATTTACTAGTTAAGTTATGTTTTCGATTTTTCTAATTTGATATGATTTAGGAGTAAAAGAAAAATTAAATCTTAAGTGGCGCTAGTTGGCTCTTGTCTGCCCCTTAAGAAAATTCATGCAAAATCCACCTGGTAATTTAGGTTTAGAATCGGGGATCCAGCCAGTTAGACTGGAATCAGCAAATTGACCCAGACTTGAAGAAACCTTGACTATTTTCCTATTTGACTATTGACTTGAGTATTTGAATATCGAAGATTAAAATACCTACGCTTAAAATACCAATGTTCAAAACATCGAAAAATATCGATTATATCAAAATGTCGAAAATTGTTATACCTAAGCTTAAAACGTCGAAGATTGAAATGCCGAGTGATTAAAATTTCGAATGATTCAAAATATCGAATGACATTATGCCTAAGTTCAAAATATCAACATTTCATACATCTAAATTCATAATATCTACGTTAAAAATACCTACTAGTTGAAATACCGAAAAAAAATTATATAGGCAGTATGAGTGTATTCATAAATGTAGGTAGATGTGAAATTGTCACACCCTGCAAACCCGTTGCTATTAAGTATTAGTCATTAGTCTGTTTACTGCGTAAATGTAACGTACAGTTTATAGAATATTATAGATGCATGCAGCATACAAGCAAGCACGCAGCATACAAGCAAGCATGCAGCGCGCATGCAACCATGCAGCAAGCAAGCATGCAGCATGCAAGCAAGCATGCAGCATGCAAGCAAGCATGCAGCGTGCAAACAAGCATGCAACATGCAAGCGAGCATGCAACATGCAGCAGGCATGATCTCTGTCACAGCTCCGGCGTTGCGGGGCTCCGGCGGTCCCACGCGAGCTTATCGTCGCAGATGGTATTCACGCTCACCACCTGCTCCTCAGCTCGCGGGCCGCCTCGCCCCTCCGCGCCTACGCGGATTTAAATTACACTCTAGGGGTAGGGCAGACAAGACTACGTGGAGTCGGTTTTGCAGCGATACGTTTCTGTCACTAACTTTAGTAGCACAACATATTGACTTTCAAGAAAATATTTTAATTTAAAGACCTAAATAATACCTTCACGATTGACCTATGCTTGTACACTAGACACTGATTTTCATGGATAAAATAGGTCGAAATTGTTCCAAATCGATCGATATTTAGGACGTTCGATAGTTTGTACTTCGATATTTAGGACATTCGATAATCTGTATTTCGATATTTGGATCTTTCGATGTAACTTTTGTAGATATTTAGATTTTAGATATATTGGACGTAGGATATTTAACCATTCGATACTATAAACTTTCGTTATTTTAATTTTCGGTTTTATGGTCGTTCGATATTTCCATTTTCGATGTTATGAACATCGATATTTTAACAGTAGGTATTTTAATCTTTGATATTCAAATACGTACCCTTCCCAAATTATATCAATACTGATCATAAACAAGTTTTTTTTAATCGTTCAACAGGTACGGTGTGACATCATTTTTTTTATTACGCAAGCATTCAAATATCGAAGGTCAAAGGACTGTCGTAAAATTAAGATTAAAATAGCTCTGACTCATTTTTTTTCTAAACCAGCCTGATATTCTTTCACTTTATAGATAGGTACAGTATTTCTATTCTGTAACAATCTCCCTCGGTGAACACCTAGGTGAAGTGAGCTGTCATCGCGGGACGGATGACAGCTTGAGATTGTACCAGAATAGCACTGCAGTTCGGCTGTGAAGTGCGCTACTGACTGCGCAGTACCCCACCCCTCACCCCCGCCGACACGTGAAATTGTTACTGCGCAGCCACTCGACGCGTGTTCAGAGCCGCCATAAAGTTTGATTCGTACCGTATTTGATCTTAAGTTCTCTACTAGAAGAGGTATTGACCACCATGCTTGCGCGCAGTTTGTGTTGCCAATTTTTAATTATTAGTCCAGATTTTCCCCAGGGGCTTAAATTGTCGAAGTCGATCGATTCATGGTAAAGCTATGTTTGCCAAGGTCTGTCCTTGGATGGGTGACCATCCATTTCATACCGAGAACCCACCGTGCCTAAGAAAGCACGTAAAGGCGTTGTTACCGGCTGTCATTTGTAGTGGCTAGAAATTCTGGCAACCAGTCTAAGGGGTATTCTGTTACCCAGCAACTGGGTTGTGGAGGTCCGACAGGCAGTTGCTCCATGTAAAACCCTGGTATTCAGCTGCATCTGGTTAGACTGGAAGCCGACCCCAATATAGTTGTGAAAACTATCTCCTACGTACTTGGATATAAGTCTTCATCAAGATAGGCCGCCGTGACCGAAATTCTGTCGGAAATATTAGAATTCGACATCAGACGTTTCAAATCTTCGATTTTGCCGACCCCGTTGTCGCTGGCATAAGCAACAGGATCCGCGTACGAAGTCGCGGGCAGAAGCTAGTCTATATAATCGTTGTTCGTTAGTCTCGCTAAAACTCGTAAACAGCTGGACCGATTTGCCTAATTTTGTTCTTAAAATATTTGTGGAAGTCCAGGGAAGGTTTAAACGATGCAAAAGGCTAGGTATAGGGACAGGACAACGTCTGTCGGGTCAGCTAGTATATAATAAAAATGAATCGTTGTTCGTTAGTTCTCCGGTTTATCCTAGGCAAGCGTATTCCAACTTAGGCCGCATTACCACTTAAGATCAGGTGAATTGCGGTCAAACGCAAGCCTATTTAATAGTACTCGAAAACGTCTGGCCCGATTTGGCTAATTTTGGTCTCAAAATATTTGTGGAAGTCCAGTGAAGTAAGGTAAGAAAATTGTAAAATCAATAGGGTATTACACCCATTTTTGAAAAGTGTCTCAATGAAATTCTGTAGTGCTAGTATGCCACCAAAAAAAACACAAAATTTTTATTCAATCGAAAAGTGCCATAAAAATGCATCTAAACTTTAAATTTTCAAATTTCGCGCGTAGTTTGACGAAAACGCCTCTTACTGGGTGCCATATTGCTCAGCGTAAATGACGTCAGTTCGTTTAGTATCAAATGCGCTCTTAATAAATATTATAAATGTATATAATTTTAAAATAATTAAAAGCATATTTTGTAACAGGTGTAATAATGAAAAAAATACGTTAGTTACGAAAATAATAAAAGTACAAAACCTATATTACGCCAATCGGTTGACTGACAGTTCACAATTTTTTGTTTACACAGCCGTACGGCGTAATAACATGGCCGCTACTATTTCATTGTGTTTTATAACAGATTAAAAATACTGAAAACTTTTAATTGAATTTAAAAATTGGTTTTGTTATTGTATGAACTAAAACTTTAATTTTCCGACTGCTTTATGCCTAAACTGTCTCAATAACATATTTATAGATTTTTTCTCGTATAGAGTAAAATACCCTATTGACAGGACAACGTCTGTCGGGTCAGCTGGTTATTATTATAAAAAAAGATAGTTGCTAAGCTTAGATTATTGATAGGTCACCGCGAGCTACGACCGCGGAGATCTATCAATAATCTGGTTGCCAAGATTGTCTGTACCGTGAGTACCCTGACTTGAAATATTATTTCACTAGCGATCCGGCCCGGTTTCGGACAGGTGCAATATAGATCAAACTATACTATGTATAAACCTTCCTCTTGAATCACTCTATTTATTGCTGAAAACTGCATTAAAATCCGATGCGTAGTTTAAAAGATCTAAGCGTATATAGACAGCGGTGTAACTTTGTTTTGTATAGTACGTGCCACGAAAGATGAGACTTGACACAGACTTGATTTGACTTAGCGCAGTACTCGACTTAATGGTCTCTTACCTTTAAATCGAGTAATTTCGAAGTGTTGAGGTAGTTTTTGTATAAAAATCGGAAGCACCGAATAAACAAAAAAAAAGCCTCTAACCATCGATCGTTTCCACTTGTTTAACAAGTCACGAACATAAAAACCTACATTACTATTGTATCACAATATTGCTATGTTTATTTATTCTGTCCGCCCACCCAGTTACAGTCAATGTCAATGTCAGCTGCTGTGAATGACAGACTGCGTGACGTCATTTGTTAGGATATCGATCATGTAATGACAGCGCCAATACTCCAATATTGGCCATATTTTTATGGTACTTGTTTTACAAATGTTTGTTACTCGAGAGGTCTTGACTATAATAATTGTGGCCGGTGTCTAATTAAGAAGTGTCTAATTTAGAATGATTGCTGGAAAACTACTTTTTATTTTTGACTAGCTTTTGCCTGCAACTTCAGTCGCGTGATTATTATTACGGTTTCCAAATATTTTTGGTATTAAAATATAGTATATATACCTCCTATAGCACTCAGGCTTAACGTAGCTTCCGATTATTTGAATTAACTAGCTTTTGCCCGCGACTGTGTCCGCGTGAATGTTGGTTATCGCGGATGCAGACGACGTCGCGGATTTAAAACTAACCTATATCCTTTCCCAGTTTCCAAGCTATTTTCATTCCGAATTTTATCAAAAGCAGTTCCGCTGTTTCATTCTGAAAGCGTAACAGGCAGAGTTACTTTCGCATTTATAATATTAAAAGTATAGAAGTCTAGATTATATATTTCTTTTCGACATTATTTATAACTATGTATAGGTATTTTGTGTGTACAAAAAAACTATTATGTACACAGCAATGAATACGTATTGTATGTCATAAAGTTGTAATTTAGTACAGAATTAGATGACTCTATTAGCAACATACCGGAAATTATGTGGTAAAACATGATTGCATACTTAAATCCATCCTTTTACAGAGTAAATAGGACCTAAATTACATCGTGTTTATCATATGTGTATAAAAAGTGTACGTTAAAATGTGCCACATAAGGGTGGCGCTACAATCGCGACCAGGTAAACTTTTTCTAACTCGGCATACTTCAATCCGTCAACAACTGCTACATTCACGGATCTGTCATTCATACCATACCCTGTGCCTACACTAGCGTCATTTTGGCGGATTTTAGAACTGTTACTTGCTGCATACCTACTTCAATCCGTTAACACTGCTTAACTCTACCCTCTATAATATATTGTAATACTGAAAACCTTTAGTAATGTATCGGATATTACGTAAAGACCGATGATTGCATAGGTACTTAAAATTCATCCTTTTATCAATGTAAATAGGAAACTAAATTGCATAGATAATGCTTGGTATCTAACAGATTACAATTTGTGATGTTAAGTATCTTGTACCATAGCCCTGATAATTTTCTAATTCAGAAAGCCTTATTTATCAATAATCTGATAACTCTTAACGCAGGAATAAATATAGTACTTCGACAACATTTGTATAGAAAATGTTCAACTGATATTTTTACTTCACTATTACTACAATCACTCATTGCAAATCATAATTTAAAATTTTCCTACTGGTCCGCGTCTGTAAATTCTATTCTTCTTTTTCTCTTATACCGTGACTGCGTTTACAAACATACATTTAAAACTCACATACACAAACAGCCAGACCCGGAACAACTACCTGTTGGCCAGGAATCGAACCCACGACACGCAGCGTTGCAGCCAATGGTTCAGCTACTGCACCAACTGTGTTGCCAAATTCTTTCGGTAATGGGAAGCTATCATTATCCCTGAGTGCTCTAATAATTTTGACTATAAAAGAACATAAAAATCATAAAAAAACACCCTTAACCTGTTGTTAAGTATATCTCACATTTATCTATCTATATTAACCTGTATTGTTCCACAGCTGCAATGAGACTTCTATTTCCCTTTTTCCCACACTTTAATTCGTTGAAATGCGAGCCACTCCTGTCAGTGTACTGGTGTCAACACAAGTAAACTGACAGGAGTGATGATCAGGAGCAGTAACGAGCTTGACTCGTTACTGCTCCTGATCATCATCTCAAACTCTAGACACCCACTGTTGAGCATAGATCTGCCCCAAAGACCTCCCCTTATGTCGGTTCCGCGCCGCGTTCATCCAGTATTTACTGCTCGCCCTGCTTTATTTTTTTTTTGTCGAAATTACCTCGAAAACCAATAGTTTTGGTTTTTACCTCGAAAACCCAGCTTTCGAGGTAACGTCCGTAATTTTTTCTACAAAAATAATTGTAAGTAGTTTGTTTTTAATTTGATCAACCGGTCACCACATCTCGATTTTGTTTACCAACCTGCTAATCTAGAATTCGATTCACACCTGCATTTAATTTATGGAAATTATCATTGATTTCTTTATGTCAGACAACTACTTAAAACAATCGTAAATTATTTTTTTATAGTGTATTTTGTTTCCTTCAGACAAATCACCGATGTTTAACTGTTTTTTTTTTGTATTTCGTGATGTCAATAGACCATCGAATTTATTTAATACTAGCTTCTGCCTGCGACTTCGTCCGCATAGGAGTCAAAAACACATAAAAAATATCCTATGGCACTCGCTATCTATTAGTGAATGAATTTTAGAAATCGGAAGAGTAAAAAAAATAAAAAATAAGAGTTTTTTCCGGGATCATCTCTTACATCAATACTAACAACCTTTACCTGTGGTGCTATACCTACGTACAAAGATTTTTACAAACAAAAACCAACTAATTATACTACTACTACTACTCTTTATAATATTTATTTATTTAATTATGGCACTCCATGATTCCAACGACGTAGGTATTCATTAATACATTTTTTGTGGTACCTAATGTAACAATTAAACTTAAAATCTAGAGTGAATTTGTCACTTACAGGTGTGCACAGCACTTACATTTTTTCAAGTTACATAATAATAATTATACAGAGTACATAATATATAGGCTAAAAAAAACAAAACTACATGAAAACAAAATTTAAAATAAAAAAAAATGAAAGAAATAACTAAATCTATTTTTATGCTCTAAAGAATAAACAATTAATGACAAAATAATAAATAATAATATGGATAATAGAATGTATACTGTGGCCACTGTGGATCAGTAACAATTGTTTGCGAAATTGCGATACCTTGTTGGCGAAGATGTCAATGCAATTGGAATAATATCAAAATACTAACGACCCGCCCCGGCTTCGCACGGGTGCAATGTAGATCAAACTAAACATATATACAGAATAGTTGTTCCGGGTCTGGCTGTTTGTGTATGTGAGTTTATATGTTTGTAAACGCCCACGACATAGGAGAAATTCCTAGTGTGAGGCAAAGTATAAAAAAAAAAAAACCGTCCTTTTGAATCACTCTATCTATTCATATAACCGCATTAAAATCCGTTGCGCAGTTTAAGAGATCTAAGCGTACAGAAGGACAGACGGCGAGAGGAGACTTTGTATTGTATGTACAGAGGCCGGCACATCAAGCTGCTACAATCTGTCAAATTTCTTTGATAGATTTTTAACTTTATGACAAAAGCCTAAGGTTCATATTGGGAAAATTTGACAGTTAGGTATGGCTTGATGTGTTGGCGTCTGTACGTTAGTATTATATCATCTGTGCTATCAGCGACTGAACCCGGCTTCGCATGGGCCTATAGCCTTCCTCCATAAATGGACTATCCAACAAAAAAAAGATTTTTTCAATTCGAACTATTAGATCCTGAGTTTAGCGCGTTCAACCAAACAAACAAACTCTTCAGCTTTATAATATTAAAAAATAATATGTGCTATGTAGAGATTATGAATATTAATTAATTAATTAATCAACTTAATACTGCTAATTGGTGACTAATTTCCTCACATTTATACTTAATCATCTAATTCATTATTTAATAAAGTAAAGATGTGGATTATAAATTAGTCACCAAATCTGCTGGGTTGTTTCTCATAGGAAGACCTGATTTCTTAAGTTACTAAGTTAACAAAGAAGTCAAATTATTTATCTGTTTGTGAGAAGTGATTTCTGGAAGTACGGAGCCTTAAATTACCACCACCTTTTACAAAACAATCTTAAATTCCAAAAATCTTCCACCTATGGAAATTTACACTATGCTAAGTGCAATAGGATTTGTTTAAGATAATGGAAAAAAAAGGTCACCAACTTAGCTCTGAGAATATGCGAGTTGCAGTGGCAATGGGCAGGTCACATCGCTTGAAGAACCGATAACCGATGGGGAAGAAAGGTTCTCGAGTGGCGACCACGAACAGGAAGACGCAGCGTTGGTAGGCCTCCCACCAGATGGACCGACGACATCGTCAAGGTCGCCGGTAACCGGTGGATGCAAGCGGCAGGTTGCCGCTCGTTGTGGCGTTCTATGGGGGAGGCCTATGATGATGATGATGATGAATTGAAAAAAATACGGGCAGAAGTTGTTAGTATCTATGATTACAAAATAGGAATTTCGCGTGAAAAAAAATAAAGCAAAATAAGCTTCCTCTTCTTCCTTCCAAGCCTTTTATTTTTCTCTTAACACAGATATAATACTTAAATTTTAAACATCATCGATTCAGTCACTTTTTAAAATGGAGACAATTTATATTTAAATGCCATCAAAGCTAGCTCTTCTAGATATCACATATTTACTTAATGAAATGAATGTCCGTTATTATTACAAGATCGATATTTTATTCCATATTGTAAATCAACAACACTTAAGTGCTGGAACACCGTTATTTGTAAAATATATCGATGATATAAAGAGTCGATAAATGCTCCAGAGACATTTTTAACCGACTTCTAAAAAGGAGGAGGTTCTCAATTGAACTGTAGGTATGTTTTTTTTTGTTTATTTGTTACGCAAATTCTCCGGCAAATGTAAATCGATTTTAAAAATTCTTTTTTTTTATAGATAGTCCCATAGTCTTTGGTCCGATATACATTTTATCAAAATTGATTCAGCGCTTTTTGAAAAAAATCAACAAAAACCATAAAATTATACATAGATGACGTATTAATTTCTTAAATTGGAGGACTTTCAATCTCTGTCTTAACTGTGTTGCCGTTTCTTAATGGATTTGTTAAGAGGTTACTAAAAAGCGGAAAATAAAAATCTTGGGTTGTTTTTTTTATGAAAGATGATTTAGTTAGATAATATGTAGAGGCCCAGTTGGTACTGCATATCTATTTATATCTTATTTACATTCCGTAGGTAATATGTATAACAGATGTCACATGCATAAGGCAAGCTACTCTGTTACAGCGACATAAAAGGTATTATCTTTTATGTAAAAAAATAATACAATTCTTATACACTATTTATAGAAAATAAATTAACTGCGTTTGCGTAAAAAAGCTTTTTATACAAAACGACAAACAAAAGCTAAAGTTATCTAATACCTGAGCCACCTATGGCTAAATGTCAGTGATGTGAGTGATCAAACATAACCTAACTAAATTACGGGCGATAATTGTACTCAATTGATTTATTTACTTCTGTAACAATGTTACATGGTTACATGTTTGTATTTCAGATCTACTTACGTAGATATCTACGTTAGTGGTTGGTGTTTACTTGAAAAATAGCATCATGGGATTTGTATGTGAGGTCATGCAGCAGTTGACTATTTAGGTATAGCATTTTAGTTTTTGAAAGCGATTGTCTTTTTTTTTTAAAAGGGTTATTTTTCGTTTTCTAGTGTCATCCAAATGCATTAAGAAACACAGTCAAAACAGAAATTGAAAGTTCAAGATTGGAGAAACTTTAAAACGTGATTTAAGTATAATTTTTTACTTTCTGTCGGTTTTTTCCAAAAGTGCTGATAAAATTTTTATGGGAACCAGATGGTCCTATATAAATTTTAGTCCAAAAATTTGTGAAGTCTACCCTTTTAAACTAAAAAAGAATATAAGAAATCGGTAAAAAAAAAAATAAGTATTTAAAAAAAAAAAGATTCCGACGAATTGAGAACCTCCTCCTTTTTGAAGTCGGTTAAAAATAAGTATTAGTACCATAAATAAAACCATAGCCTATGGCACTCGGAAATATCTGTGTAGTATGTAGCTGTCTATCAGTAACAGGGTTTCTGCAATCAGATCAGTATTTTCAGAGATTACTTCTTACAAACAAACAGACAATTTTACCTCTTCATAATATTATAGATTGAAAATTCTTCTTTTGTATATCATTTAACCAGGACAGGTACAATACAAAAAACCTCAAATCGTTTATTATTTTTCAATGGTTTTATTACTTTTATTCGCTTCTTATGTAACAAAAGCTTAGCACCGTGACACAAACATTTGAGCGCTAAAACTTTGGACTTGACAACATCGGTCAATGACCTAAGTTTTTGCGTATAAACTGTTTAAAGAATTTCGTCATTTTTATTTAAGTGAATTTTAATTTACTTACAAAAGGAAGCGAAAAAAGTTTGCTGATTTTAAAATAGGTAGGTAATGGATTTTGAAGTTTTTGCGGAAATTGGTACCTATTGAAGTTAGACTTGTTTGAAATGGATTGTTTCCTGATATGACTTTTTTTGATTTCACTTGCTCTTGCCCGTGATTTCGTCCGTGTGAATGTCGGTTATTGCGGATGCAGACGAAATCGCAGATTAAAAAGAAGCCTATGCAATTTCTTGGGGCTCATGCTTTCATAAAAATCGGTTCAGTCGTTTCATTGTGAAAGCGTAATGCTGGCACTTCACATGGCGTGTTTGTGCAAATATCCGCCATAATTGGATAATACAAAATATACCCAAGGATATTGAAATTAAGTCGATTTTGTATTAAGTATGTATTACTAGCTTCTGCCCGCGACTTTGTATGTTTGGAAGGAAAGCCTGTATGTAGGCCATAAAAACACAGCCCAAGTGATTCGCTGATAATGTAGCTTTTTATAGGTCAAAGAATTTAAATCAGTTAAGAGTTTTTGAAGTTTATGCATTACAAACATACATATAAAAAAAAAACTTTTTAGGGTTCCGTAGCCAAATGGCAAAAAACGGAACTCTTATGGATTCATCATGTCTGTCTGTCTGTCCGTCCGTATGTCACAGTCACTTTTTCCGAAACTATAAAAACTATACTGTTGAAACTTGGTAAGTAGATTTATTCTGTGAACCGCATAAGGATTTTCACACAAAAATAGAAAACAAACAATAAATTTTAGGGGTTCCCCATACTTGGAACTGAAACTCAATTTTTTTTTATCAAACCCATACGTGTGGGGTATTTATGGATAGGTCTTCAAAAATGATATTGAGGTTTCTAAAATCATTTTTTTCTAAACTGAATAGTTTGCGCGAGAGACACTTCCAAAGTGGTAAAATGTGTCCCCCCCACCTGTAACTTCTAAAATAAGAGAACGATAAAACTAAAAAAAAATATATAATGTACATTACCATGTAAACTTCCACCGAAAATTGGTCTGAACGAGATCTAGTAAGTAGTTTTTTTTTAATAAGTAGGGCCATAAATCGTAAACCGCAATTTACCTTTCATTCAATCAACTCAAATATAAAAATAAAAAATCTTTTATATTATGTTACTTGCTGCTACAGAACCCTTCATGGGCGAGTCCGACTCGCACTTGGCCGCTTTTTTTATAGATAACTACATATTTAGTACTTTCCCCGCGACTTGGTTCTCGTGATTTATCTTACGGATTTCTAATTTTATGCTAATAAAATAGCACTTTGTGATAACGTAGCTTCACATTAGCAAATACATTTTTAGCATCGAACTAGCAGTTCCGGAGATTAGTGCGTTCAAACAAACAACCGCTTCCGCTTTACTAGCGACCCGCCCTGGCTTCGCACAGATGCTATGTTAATCAAACTATATGTTTAAACCTTCCTCTTGAATAACTCTATCTATTGCTGAAAACTGCATTGAACTCCGTTGCGTAGTTTAAAAGATCTACACGTACAGACAGCGGTAGCGACTTTGTTTTAAGATAAAAAACTTTTTTTGAAAAAAGAGAACCGCCTTCAAAAGAAATACTAAAAAGTGATAAATAACTTTAGCACAACACACATGACTTTAGTTTTGGGAGTCGGTGGCTTTGTTATGTTTGTTGTTTTGTATTGCCATTGTATTCGTACATACATACATACAAACATACGGGTCGAACTGAGAACCTCCTTTTTTTTGAAGTCGGTTAAACAATAATAATATGACGACACGGTTGGCACAGTGGCTGTGCGATCGCCTGCTGCGCAGCGTGTTCCAGGTTCGATTCCCGCCCAGGGTAAACATTTGTGTGATGAGCACTTTTGTTTGCCTTGTGTCTGGGTGTTGTTTATCTATATATGTATGTATTTACAAAAAAAAATGTATTTGTGTATGTATATCAGCTGTCTGACACCCATAGTACAAGGTCTCCCTAGTTTGGGGTCAGATGGCCGTGTGTGAAAATGTCCCCGCATATTACATGTTATTATTAATAAAGAAGCAAAGATTTGATAATGAAGACGAGAATTAATAACATGACGAGTTGTGACTGGAATTGCATTTATGTAATTATCACTTCAGTACATTTCAAGCGCATGGTATCATCATGCAATGATCGCATTCAATGCGCACACTAATTGTTATAATTTAGTATTTAACAGAACTATTAACAGCTCTGACATCATCTTGCCTAATGTTCAGTCTTTAGAACCTTGAGCCTTGTTAGACAGGCTGAAAACCAATCAAGTTTTTTAGTCTGAGAAACATTTTGAACATGATATTATCGTATCAATTGAGCAAACGGCTCATAGTTAAGCTGTGCTTGCCGCGGTTATTCCGTGGATGGGTGACCATTCACACTGAGTCATACTGAGACACCTCCGTGAACCAGAACCTAGTAAAGCCGTTGGTCTCGGTTGTCATTCGTAGATCTTTGGCAGTAGTAATGGGTTGTCAGAAGCCCGAAAGACTGACGACATTCATACTCAGGGGTTTCGTGTTTCCCAGTAACTGGGTTGTGGAGGTCAGATAGGCAGTCGCTTCATATAAAACACTGGTATTTATACTCCATTTATAATAGCATTAGAAAAAAGAGGCTCGCAGAAGCAGGAATGAAAAACATTTTCCAATTTCAATGATAAGTTACAATAATTTTCATTAAGTGTTTTTTTTTAACATTCATTTGATAAAAAGATCTAAGATAATACAAAATATGGACGTATGATAATAGTATAAACCAAATAATAGTATTTTTTTAATTAGGTAACACTCAGACCAATAAAATAGTGGTCTGAGAGGTAACAGAACACCATTTAAAATTTGGTAGAATTATAGTGAAATGAATCACGTTCCCGGTATTGTTCATCCCTGCTTCTTTTAGTTTCTTAGCATTGACACTGTAATTTTAAATTGGAATTAAATAATACAACTAAATTAAATCCGCATAATTGTATAAGATAAATATTAAAATGGTTACAATTAAGTGCGACAGCTGCTGTAAAAATAGATTATAATAAATTCGGCGTCTATCGTTACTGTAAACATGTTTATTGCACTTTTGTTTCAAAGTGTGCTTAAAAAATAACCTTTTTTAACTTCTGTCTAATGCTATTGTAAATGGAGTACAGCTGCATCCAGTTAGGCTAGAAGCCGCATAGAACATACATTGGGTAAACGCTAGACAGGCATCGGCTACCACAGATCTACTTATTCAAGAAATTTTAAAACTATGACTAAGAATTAAACGGACTAAACTAAACTATGAAAAAAAAACACATTGCTCGCAGAACAGATGGCCGATGGGGCCGAAAAGTTCTAGAGTGGCGACCGCGAACCGGAAGACGTTGCGTTGGAAGGCCTCCCACTAGGTGGACCGATGACTGGTAAAGGTTGCGGGGATCCGCTGGATGCGAGTCGCTCGGGACCGGTCAATGTGGCGCCACTTGGGGGAGGCCTATGTCCAGCAGTGGACGTCTTTCGGCTGAAATGATGATGATGATGACTATGATGTATTGAAATCCAATTTTATGCTTTAATTAAATAATTATCTACTAAGTAAACTAGATCTTTAATGATGTGAATGAGGAAGCAATATAGTCTTTTCATTTTGTTAGTCCTGTGTACTATGTAGGCAGTAGTTTTAATTACTAAATATCAGACAACATAGTCATAAGCAATTTAAACTTGTAATTACTGTTTTCCTAATCAGCTCTCTGTAACTGCTGCGCTGGTATCGTGTTCCATTCTGGTTCGATTCTCAGCTTGGAAGTATTATTGAATTTTCTATTAGGGATTTCTCAGTAGCAGCCAGAGTGTGTAAGTCGAAAAATCCCGAAAAAAAACGAAGAATATGAAAGAAACGGGAAATCTTTCATGTTTTTTTTTCAAATACGAACTAAGTATATTTAACTTAGGATATCTATGCTATAAGTAATTCTTTTCATAGTACGTGCTAATAATATGTTTCAATTCAATTTTTCAAAACATCAAGCGACAATGTTAGTTGGCAGTGCAATATCGGGGGTGGGGGGTACCTACCTATGCCGCGGAAAGCACGTATAACCGTTCGTTAGTCCTGTGCTTGCATTGTGTCGGATAGCAGTCTCATTAGACTATAAGCACAGAATACTTAATAGTACTAAGTACAGAAGGGACACTCCCTTCCCCGCGCTATATCAGATACCGCACCTCACCCCGCACTTGGAGGTGCTAATCGCCGACTCTTTAGCCAGGGCGCTCAAAATCGTAATAACTGCAGCGCTGTAGGTACTGCTGACACAAACACAATTTTGCGATGTATTTTGTTTCAAGTTTTATTTATTAGTTTTAATCTCGATGATTCATTTATTTTCCAAGTTTTCGTCGTTTTATAATAATACAATTAAAACTTCCGTAATAATAACATACCAACATTACCAGCTATTAATATTGCTCTCTCTCTTTATTGTCTTAGTTATGTACTTATGTCTCTTTCTTTCACGTTCTATTCATTCTTGGAATTGAAAAGTAGTACCCTACGCATTAACTTTGTCGCGTTGCCCCATTGCGTTGCCGCGTAATGGTGAGGGGCGATCGTGAATTCCATATTTTGTAATTAGGTACCTTAATTTACCATTATTGATGAATATATAAACCTCTTTACATTATAAATACTATAATATTACTTTTACGTCATTACAAATCCGAGTATTCAAAATCAAATATCATTTATTTTATTTCTTTAAGAAATAAATAATTGAACGCTCGGACAAGATCACTTCATAATAATGCTCGAAACGTTCGGGTAGTGCCGTCGTCGTTCGGTTCGCCCGACGCAAAGCGCTGCACTTTTCGCGCCATTTTGTACGCTAGCACGACATCCATCCAACTGATTCAACCCTACTAAAATTCACGCACACATTTGCACGTGTACAAACGTCATTTGGTTTTGTAGTATTATTAGGTAATTATTTTGCAAGTTTTGTCTGAAGTGTCCGAGGTGTGCTATAAGTGAGGGAAGAGGGAGTGCACCTGTGTTTGTGCAAACGGTTGTGCATTCAAATATCTCATGCGTACTTGGGAAATCTCCTTCACAATGACCGTCATAACCGAAATTCGGTTAGGAGGATTATATCTTTCGATACCGTAATCTCTATGTAAGTCCCAGATTATGAAACAAACGGCAGATAGACCGCGCGGAACACTGAGAGTGAAGCCAAAAAAGCAAATACAAATTTAAAGAATACCTACAACGCGCTTCGTGCTGTACTGACACGAGTCAGTTTAGCACGAAACGCCGCGTCGTTAAAAAATAACAAATAAAAAAATTAAATTAAAAATTTAAAAAAACCCCCAACGCAAAACATAAAAGCGATTATGTAAAAAGTCAAAAATAATACCTTTTGTTGAGCCGTCAAATGTTTGTTCGTTGAAATGGCGCTATAATGTCGCGGCGGGGTACCGCTTAAGTAAGTCAGTCCCTTAATTTCATTCACTGTCTATTAATTTACCAGCATTTCCGACCAATTTGCTTCGATATTATCAAATTTTTGTTGCTAACCTAGTTGTTAATCTTGTTGCAAATCTAATTACCATCAGTTTGCTATTTTAGCTATTTAGTTATTGCTTTAAACTTAGCGGTACCCCGCCGCGACATTATTGCGCCATTTCAACGAACAAACATTTGATGGCTCAACAAAAGGTATTATTTTTGACTTTTTACATAATCGCTTTTATGTTTTGCGTTGGGGGTTTTTTTAAATTTTTAATTTAATTTTTATTTTAAATTTTTTAAACGTAATTTAGTTTGGTTTTGTATAAGAGTTTACAAAAATAATTTACAAATTTTTAGTTTTCATTTCGTTACTCATTCCTCATTCCCTTGCAATATAGTATACATTATTCTACTAGTCAAGGCCTTTCATTTGATACCCATATATTGAGGGAGTTGTGAAAATAGAATGTAATTCCCTAAGATCCCTACCGCAGCTAACAAAAGAGCCGATATCTTTAAAACTGCCGAACCGATTTTGATGAAACATGTCTAAGAACCATCGCTAGAGAATCTGCTTTCAAATAAAAAAAACCGCATTCAAATCGGTTCACCCGTTAAAGAGCTACAGTGCCACAGACAGACACACAGACACACAGACACACAGACACACAGACACACAGACACGTCAAACTTATAACACCCCTCTTTTTCGTCGGGGGTTAAAAATACAAATAGATACAAATTGTGTGGGGCGGTGTTTTCAACAGTCCGGCTGATATAGGTAATGGTACCTATCTTATAATACCTACTAAAATTGTTATCATAATCACAGAATAGAACATTACATCAGTATACCTACCAATTAAAATCACATGAGTAACATTCTTAAGATTGCACATAAAGTAGGTTATAAGTACTTCCTGAATGCAAGAATGTCTGTTTTCTGATGAATTCTATCTTACAACAATTATTAACACGCATGAGAATGGATGTATGTATGTTTGCTCCTTTTTCGCGTTTTAACAGCTGAACGGAATTCGATGAAATTTGACACACATGTCTAAGATAGATATTCATCATCTGCATAGCCATATCCCAACCCAACTATGTTGGGGTCAGCTTCCAGTCTAACCAGATGCAGCTGAATACCAGTGTTTTACATGGAACGACTGCCCGTCATACCTCCACAACCCAGTTACTGGGTAACACAAAACCCCTTGGTAAGACTAGCTATCAGACTTTCTAGCTTTTACCCATAACGACTGTCAAAGACCTACAAATGACAGCCGGAACCAACGGCTGTACGTGCTGTCAGAGGCACGGAAGAAAGAAGGAACTCGAAATGATATGGTTGGTAATCCAGTAACCCCGGCCATATAAGGACCGCTCGCGGCAACCACACATGCATTCATACTTATCATACAGGATGAAATTGAATTCATTGGCAAAATTTTAAGGAGTGACCTAGACCACTCTTTGCGGACCACGAACCTGAACAACTTTCATTATGGAGTTGTTCAGGGTCCAACTCAAACAGCGGGGAAAAATAACAGCTGTTCCATATATTTTGGCCGAGTACCTATTACACTTCTGTATGGAACAGCTGGGTTTTTTTTCGCGCTGTTTGAGTTGGCTCCATAATGAAAGTTGTTCAGAATCGTGGTCTGAGCCACTCCTTAAAATTTTACTAACGAATTCAAAATCATCCTGTATAGACATTGATCTAGCTTAAAACATGTGATCCCGGGTGATAAACTCAATTATGAAATTACACAGACGTAGTCACGGGCAGCAGCTAGCTTGATGTATAAATATCTAAGAACTTACCGCTAATAAGTGATAGAATGTAGTGACAGTTACTAAAGTGGCACTTATTACTGTTTTAAGTACTGATTAATTGTTATTCGAAATAGTTCCTCAGTTAATGGAAACATTATCTTAACAACACTCTAGTGGTTTTAAAGTACCATCATCACCTGCCTAGTTTTTTCCTAACTATATTAGGATCGGCTTCCAGTCTAACCGGATGCAGCTGAAAACCAGTGTTTTACATGGAGCGACTGCCAGTCTGACCTCCACAAGTCAGGCTGGGTAACAACACCCCTTGTTTCTGAACTGACATTATATTTTAAACGTGCTTTGACATTATTTTTAAACTACACATTATATTGAAAACTGTTTGACATAATTTTTAAAACGATTTGACATAAAATTTATATTTAAAACTATTTGACATTACCTACTTACACTTGAATTTAACTTGGAATGCTAATTTAATTAATCAGTTACAACTAATTTAGTTCTTTCTGCGCTAGCCGCGGTCGGTCTGTGGATGGGTGACCATCCCTTTCACATCGAGTTCCCTCCGCGCCTCGGAAAGCACATAAAGCTGTTGGTCCCGGCTGTCATTTGTAGATCTTTGGCCGTCGTTATGGGTAGTCAGAAGCCAGAAAGTCTGACAACCAGTCTTACCAAGGGGTATCGTGTTACCCATTAACTGGGTTGTGGAGGTCCGATAGGCAGTCGCTCCATGTAAAACACTGGTATTCAGCTGCATCAGGTTATACTGGAAGCCGACCCCAACATAGTTGGAAAAAGGCTAGGCAGATGATGATGGTAGTTCTTTGTATTTGTATGTGTATGGACATGTATATATTCAACACAATGACACAATGTAAATTGTTTTTATGAATAAATGAAATGACAAATGGTAGAAATTATTTTTTTCCGTTAGAGCGGATTTTTAGATTTTTCCGTTTTGGCGTTAGAGCTTACTTTAAATTTTTTTTTTTTTTAATCATTTGATAGGCATACGTTTGACCTCTATCTCACCTGATGGGAAGCGATGATGCGGTCTAAGATGGAGCACGCTTGCCTAGAAGTAACCTATTCACTCTTGACTTAAAGACTCCCGGGTTGTAGCTATCAGGAAACACAGACTCAGACAGGGAATTCCACTCCCTAGCAGTACGCACAATGAATGTGTTCCCAAAACGTTTTGTGCGTGTGGGTGGGATGTCCACCATGTACCGGTGGCGCATCGCCGTACGTCTTGTGGTCCGATGATGGAACGGGCTCGGCGGAATTAAATTATGCAATTCAAAAATTCAAAACTGAATTTCGAATTATCAATTCAAAAATGTCAGTTAACCTTAAACAGACACATCTCAGATAAAAGAGACTGAAACGCACAGTGCCACAAGACTTCCTCCTATCCCTCCTAGCACTTTGCCCGCGGCTTCGGCAATATGCCTATATAATAATAATAATACCAGCCTATAATTGTCCCACTGCTGGGCAAGGCCTCTTCTCATACAGAGAAGACACGAGCATTGATCACCACGTGCGCTCAAGGCGGATTGGCGATTTCAGACTTATATTTACTATAAGTCCAGGTTTCCTCACGATGTTTCCCTTCACGGATGTCAATGATGTCCAAGATAAATTTAGAAAGTACATATGAATTGAAAAAGTCACATTGGTACTTGTCCGGTTTCGAACCCACAACCTCATGCATGAGAGGCGGGCGCCTTAACCATTGGGCCATCACGACTATGCGTATAGCATTCAGGGATAGCGTAACTTCCTATTGGTGAAAGAATTTTTGAAATCGGATGCGTAGTTTCGATGATTATCACCTACATACAAACTTACAAACTAACAAACATATTTTACCTCTTTCTAATATTAGCATAGATTATCTACTTTGTGCTTAATTTTCTAGAACAGAGACAGATTGCAGTAGGCTCAGAGAAAAAAAACTTTAAACACAATCCTCAACACAGCAATAACTCGTATAATTTACACTGAAAATAACCAAATAATTTTATATTACTTACTACTATAATTTTACGACTAAACATAAATAATCCTGTAGGTAATTTAGCGTCTCCATTGAGAAAACAATGTATTATTATGGTAGTAAAATTGATTACTTTGACATTTATAAACCATAAATTATTTCAAACCAAGGTACTTACCCAGTTTTATTTAGTTTTGCGGCAGAAAAGGGAACTAAAAATATAGTACTGAATTTGACGTTAAATTGACGTTTATCATTACTAGTGGCGCCACGATGACAGGTCAGTGTATGCTGGACAGGGACGCGATTATAGTTTACGTGGTTAAATGGCGTCAAATATTATTAATTATTAATAATATTTTTGCAATAACCACGCATTATACAATTACTCGAAAACACTTAATAAAGCACTTGCTGCATCTAACGTAGTTGCGGCAATAACGTTACGATCTTACGACATTAGTTTCGATATAATTTTTAATACGCGACGCTAGCGTAGCGTCTACGCAGCGTCAACGTCAGGTCACAGATTAACTAATAGTTTCTTTGAAAGTCAGGTCGTACACACGGCTACACATCAAGCTATTATTTTCCAGTAGGTATAACCTGATCGCGCATTGTATAGAATTTCCATACAATGAGAGGTCAGCTTATTCTGGAAATGTATAGCTTGATGTGTAGCCGTGTGTACTAGACCCTCTAAGAGCGGGTTGTTTCAAACAGTCGGTTAACGTTACATACGGACGGTTAAAAAGTTACTATGACGTGCGATGTTTAACGTACGTTAAATGTAACGGGTTGTTTCATGACATAAAAATCCGTCAGTTAAAGTTATTCAAAAAGAGATTCCATAATATTTTGATGTTTGAAGTAGCTGTTTGACAACTCAAAATTACGATGACTGGTCGGTTATGGTAATAGTAACTTTTTGACGTATGATTTTGTGAAACAACCCATTTTTTTGATTTGACTATAGTTAGCGCCATTTTTGACTAAGTATTACCGGTCAGTAATGGTTAGTTGAAGCAACCCGCCCTAAGTCCATAACCGAGCAAAGTGACCGCGCCCAGTTTCTTCAAATGGCTATCGACTAAAAGGCATTGCAAATATTGGCTTAAGAAATCATCATAAACAATTACCAAAAATCACTTTAAAAATGACATCTCCAAAAAGGAAACAGTTGCTTTACTGACGTCAGCCAGGTCAGTGGCGTCATCGCCAACTTCACGAGGTATCCGAGTAGAACAAGTTGTGACCATTCATAATTACATACAAGGGATGACAGGCCGATAAAATCGAACACCGTCGCGACCCGTCATTTAGGCTAAATTCAGAATACCATCAATAAAGTAAAACAATAATATCAGCGAGTATCATTGAACATCATTCATCATTGTTTCAATTATATCCATATTAAGGATCGAGCGATGTATCGATAAACAGACGCCTACGATCGATAAACAATGTCATTATCGAGTGTCGACCTCGATATGTCGCGTCCCTAGTTGTTAATGCAGAATGGGTACAGAAGGTTTATTGATGGCTGAAGGGCTTATGTTAAAGTGCGCTTGCGCGTTGTTCTGGGATTTCTAGGAAAATCGACAGTTAGTATCGCAGGAAATAACAAGAGAGATCCTAAGAGCATCATAATGCGGTCATAACTTCGAAGATTTTATCGAATTTTACGAAATATGAAACACATCGAGAAATATGGTAGAATAGGGATACGTATCTACTTAAATCTACAGGTAAGGTATGTACTATCGCGGACTTTCCCGCCTGCTCAGTTAAAAAAAAATCCCTTGGCGCCTGCGAAGTCAACGGGGCAGGGTAGAGAGCGCTTCCATCTTTTGAGTGCAAGCAAAAATGAACTTAGTGGTGGTCAGGCGGGTGTGACCACGATAGTACATGTAGATTTCAGTGCAGAAACCCAGCACTTCAAGTTGTCCCAAACTGTCTAATTTTCCCAACATGAACCTTATTCTTCTGTAATAAATAAATACATTTTGACGATGAGTTTTATAACACTCTGTGAGCGCTCCCTGATTTTGTGTAACTACATAAAACAATTTAATAAAGGATTTAGATATACTTAATAAAGATGACAATGTAAAGTGTACAAAAACTAAGCGTTGTAATTTTAGACAAGTATTGATTTTCGGAGTAATTTAGTTCCAATAATAGTTTCTAAATATGCGGCTATTGGCAAGCAATACTTCTGCAGAACTTTACCTGTTCTAGTCTCTGAGTATCGATCGCCTATGATGTCATAAGGTATTGAATGACATTAGGATAAATATAGCGTTTATTGTTACGCGACACAGAATTGTGCCAACACATACAGTTGATTCATTTATTTTGTTGCTAGCGAAGAATCATTGCGGAAAATATGACTTTTAAGGCATGATGAATTGATAATTCTGCTGACAATTCCTAGCAAACTTTTATTTGTTTTTTCCTCAACTGTCGATAACAGACAACTCATACATTACGCGATCTGCCGGGCTATTCTGAAAATATGTCTAAAGGTGAATTTAGGTGAATCTTTAAGTGAGTTCACTTTAAGCTCAATCTTGCACACTTCCCTAAAAGTAAAAAAGTCTCGTCTTGAAGATCACCAGATTCAAGTCATAGACTTATGGATGTCCAAAACTAGGGCCTTTTCCCAACTATGTTGGGGTCGGTTTCCAGTCTAACCGGATGCAGCTGAATACCAGTGTTTTATATGGAGTGACTGCCTATTTAACCTCCACACACAACCCAGGACCTGGGTAACACGATACCCCTTGGCAAGACTGGTTGTCAGACTTTCTGTTTTTGTATGTTCAAATAGGCTTGCGTTTGACCGCACCTCACCTGATCTTAAGTGATGAAGCGGCCTAAGGTGGAACACGGTTGCCTAGGATAAACCGGTTCACTCGAGCCTTGAAGATACCCAGATTATACTTAGCAGGGAACAGAGAGGCGGGCAGTGAATTCCATAGTCTGGCAGTTCGCACAATAAATGTGGAATCAATGCGCTTAGTTCGAGACCGTGGAACTTCAACCCTATAGCGGTGACGCTATGCCGTATGTCTGCTCGTCCGATGATGGAATAGAGATGGGGTAATTAAATTGTGCAATTCCAAAGCACGCTCTCCGAAATGTACCCGATAAAAGACCGATAGGCTAGCAACGGTTCGGCTCTGGAGCTTAGCCCTAACTAGGAAGTCGTCGTCAATGAGCCTCTTTCTGACTTCTGACTGCCCATAACGACTGTCAAAGATCTACAAATGACAGCTGGGACCAACGGTTTTACGTGCTTTTCGAGGCACGGAAAACCGTCTAGTCTCGATATAAAATAGATGGTCAGCCATCTACGGCGTAACTTAACAATGACCGATGGTTGTACGGCTTGTATGAGCCCTTGGCACTCACGAAGCAGAATTCTGTCTTGAAACACCTAAACACAAAATTTTAAGGAGTAACTCAGACCACGAACATGAACAACTTTCATTATGAAGCCAACTCAAACAGCGCGAAAAAAAAAACAGCTGTTCCATACATTTTGGCGGAGTACCTACCTATTGCACTTCTGTATGGAAGCGCCATAATGAAAGTTGTTCAGGTTCGTGGTCTGAGCTACTCCTTAAAATTTTGCTTATGAGTTCAATTTCATCCTGTATACCACCAACAAAATTATAACAACCAAGACTAAACGACTGGTGCTTTTTCCCACAATGTTCTAACCATGGTATATTTCTTTAACAGTGAATGCGTGCATCCCGAAGAAGGCGGAGATGACCACTGGGTGTGTGATAAGGACCCTTGTCTGATGAGTGATGACGTCCTCAGAAACGTGAGAGATGCTCGCCTCGGATGGAGAGCCACGAACTACACCCAGTTCCACGGGAAGAAACTCAAGGATGGACTTATTTATAAACTTGGTAAGTAGTAGGTGCTTACTTATTATTATATCCAGAGGTGCAAAGGCCTCGTTCTGTTGTGAATATTTAATTATTTCGATTGGGTAGGTCACTCACTGAGTAAATACATCTCCAAAATTACTGGAACTATGAAGCTGAAATTTGGCAGGTACATAGGAGACGACAAGGTGAACGTATTTGACTTTGACTTCCACGCGGACAAAAGCTATAGTCACTACATTATTATAAATAAAAGTTGTCCGATTCTGAAAATTAAATAATAATAATAATAATAATATGTGGGGACATTTTCACACACGGCCATCTGACCCCAAACTAGGGAGACCCTGTACTATGGGTGTCAGACAGCTGATATACATACACAAATACATTTTTTTTTTGTAAATACATACATATATAGATAAACAACACCCAGACACAAGGCAAACACAAGTGCTCATCACACAAAGGTTTACCTTGGGCGGGAATCGAACCCGCAACACGCTGCGCAGCAGTCGATCGCTCAGCCACTGCGCCAACCGTGTCGTCAAATTATTTCTCTGTTCTCCCTGAGTGCTCTATAGCTATACTTTTAACTCTGCAGGCCAACTTTACTGTATTAGCACAGAATAACTAATAACTTTAGTGTATAAAGGTAAAACAAAATTCGGTCTGGCGAGTCATATTTGGGCACACGCAAAGAAATAGAGGGTCGCCGTTATCGAAATCGATGAGTAATATATCCATACTTCTATACTAATGTTATAAATGCGAAAGTTACTCTGTTTAATACGTTTTCACGACAAAAAGGCGAAACCCATATTAATGAAATTTGTTATGAACCCTGGGGAAGGGGAAGGACATATTTAGTCTACTTTTTAATCCGCTTCGTCTGCATTCGCGGTAACCGACATCCACGCGGACAAAGTCACGGGGAAAAGCTAGTAATGGAAATTTAGACGTTATCTGTGAGAAAATAAAGGCGAGCGAAGTCGAACACCTAGCATGTGTGTTCTGTCTGTGTGTGTGTCTTTTTAGTTTTTTTTGTAAGGTGATTCTCTTTTTTCAAAAAAGTTATTAATTTCCACTTTTTAGTGCCTCCTTATCACCCACATCCATTAAGGAACGGCAACACAGTTAAAACAGAGATTGAAAGTCCTCCAAAGATGGAAAGATGGAAGAAACGAAAACGTCTTCTCGGTTTTTGTTGTTTTTTCAAAAAGCGCTGAATAAATTTCTGTTTGTTGTATACCTTCTCCAGAATGTAACAAACACTTTTCTGAAAACCGCATCAAAATCGGTTCAGCCAAACGGGAGATAATCGCGGACAACCATACATACATATACATGCATACAAACATACGGGTCGAACTGAGAACCTCCTTTTTTTTTTGAAGTCGGTTAAAAAGCAATGCACTTTCATTAAAATAACTGACAATCGTAAAATCATACCATCCACAAGTCTATTTCATCTTACTGAAAACTTAAGGCACAAAATTGAATGGCATAACAAATCATAATTTTGTGACCGGGTGAATTTACATAGTATGAATCAGTGCTATATTAAATGATTAATTTTGTGGGCTATAAAGTATCCAATTATGTTGACGTGTGGTATCTTTTAACTAGATAGCATTTATGCTATAAGATTTTGCCGCGACGCCGGTTGAAACTTTAATGCTCCGTTTCACTTCCTCCGAGGTAACCTTTCTTAGGGACCAAAATTAACACACTTCAGCCCTAGAATAAAATTGACGTCTGACAGTATAGATAAAAAAAACTGTCAAAATTCGAAACATATTCGCAGGTTTAGGACTTATACTTGGTATCGGTCACTTCGCCTTTAGGATACATCATCATCTTTCTTTTTTCTCCAGTGGTTTAGTCTATGCCTAGTCTGACTGATCAATGACTGACCTAGTTAAGTATACAGTTAGTTAAATATCAGAGGGCGTTCTATACAACATTAGACATCGAGCAAAAAAAACAGTTAAATATCACGTTTGTTGTATGGGCCCCCCTTTAATATTTATTTTATTCTGTTTTTGGTATTTTTTGTTATAGCGGCAACAGAAATACATCACCTGTGAAAATTTCAACAGTTTTACTATCATGGTTCATGAGATACAGCCTGGTGACAGACAGCCAGACAGACAGACAGACGGACAGTGGAGTCTTAGTAATAGGGTCCCGTTTTTACCCTTTGGGAACGGAACCCTAAAAACTGTTTATTTGGATGGGATCATATTTTATAAGTATCTGTCGACGATGTAGTTTTACTGGGGGCCAAGTCTGCTATTTTTATAATTTCGTCATTCCAACACGATCCCATTGTCATTTTGCTAAAAGTTCGTAATCTGCTAAATTCATAATGGTCGATCATTGTCAAACTGTCAAAATTTTAGCAGATTACCGCTAAGTCAGTCATTCCGTTGTCATTTTGTACGAGATTACCATTCTATATCATTTCTTTCAATGGCGTGTCAGTGGTTGACCATTGGAAAGTCATAATGACGCCATTATACTAGTAGATTACCAAACTTGTCAAAATCAACAATTATGAAATCAATGATAGACCATTCTGACACTATTGTAATAGCAGACTTGAGGCCCTGGTTAAGGGGTAACGCGTTTCGCTAACTAACGTGCTGTATAAGTACCGATTAATGCCCAGTTTCTGGTGATTTAACTGGACTATATCTATTCGATAGTGCTATTGATTCGATATTGCGTTTCCGAGCACTCAGTTAAGGAAGAAAATCACTGAAATAGATAACTTTGTCGAATGAATAGCTTATCGAAAGTTTATCCGAAGACCTCAGAAACCGGGCATAAGTCTTGCCTGTATCTTCGTCCGCATGGAAGCCATAGATCTGCTTGATCGGCCCTGTCGCTAAATCTGTTCTTAGCTGTCGTATTTATAAACTCTCTACCTGCCAAATTTTAGCTTCATAAATCCAGTAGTTTTCGAGATTTCGTGTTTAGTCAATGAGTGAGTGAATGAATGATTTCTTGAGTGATATTTGCTTATAAACGTATAGATACTAACGCTTTTCCCGCAACTTCATCCGCGTGAATCTTACCGATCCCTAAGTGTTTTATACTAAAATATAGCCTACTAGCTTTTGCCCGCGACTTCGTCCGCGTAAATGTCGGTTATAGTGGATGCAGATGAAGTCGCTGATTCAAAAGCCTAGCCTATGTCCTTCCCCAGGTTTCAAGCCATTTTGATACCAAATTTCAACAAAATCGGTTCAGCCGTTTCATCGAGAAAGCGTAACAGACAGAGTTACTTTCGCATTTATAATATTGGTATGGATTGCTCTCAGGAATAACGTAGCTACCTATGATCAAAAGAATTTTCATAATCGGACTAGTAGTTGCGGAGAATGGCGCCTTCAAACAAACAAGCTTTTCAGCTTTATATATTATTTTTTAGAATAGATTAGAGAAACACGCAAGAGAATACCAGACAGCCTTTCATCGATGAATAACACAAAGACTAATAAATCGCAAGTCACAAAGCTATTTGAATCTAAGCACCTATAGAAATGTGGACATTAGGACTTGAAAGTAGAACAATCTAGACAGCCATTGATAGAACAAAAGGTGAAAGTGTTGCCAGTCTGTTGTCGTTCACAATGAAATCAGATCTGTAAACGGTATCGCCTGAGGCTTTTATTGTTGTACTTAAACCAGTAAATTTATTTACATACATACACAAACATAATGCATTCAATACAAATAAATAAAATTTAAGTGTAATTTTCTGTCTATCTGTCTATCTGTTTGTTCGGCTTACTGGATTCAGAAAATATATTCGGACACAGTGTCCGAAACGATATTTTTTTACTGATGATTCGGACACCAATAAAAAAGCTGTTTTGGTACAGTCAGACGAAACTTCCAATGATAAAATCCGGTTAAAAACTGTTCTTTACTGACACTGTGTTCGAATATATTGTGTCCGAATCTTTAGTAAGTTTGTTACCGCTAATCTCCGCAACGGCTGCTCCTATTTTGACGGGACTTTCACTGACAAATAGCTGCTGTTATAAAGAGTAAAGTAAAAGTAAAATCATTTATTTTAATAAGACCATTAAAAGGCGGCATTGGACGTCGTAAAAGAAAAAAATAATCTAGTTGCCCCTTCCAAAAGATAGTTTCGTATGGAGAAGAATTGGCAAGAAAGTCCATACTTATTCTTTAAAAATAATTGATAACAATATAATTACAGTAATCATATTATTACTAGCAACCCGACCCTGCTTCGCATGGCCCTATAGCCTTCCTCGATAAATGGGCTATCCAATACAAAAATATTTTTTCAATTCGAACCAGTAGATCCTGAGATTAGCGCGTTCAAACAAACAAACAAACTCCTCAGCTTTTAATATTATAAAGTATAAAGTATAGATACATGAGTAAGATAGGGTACTTTTATTATAGGTCGTTCCGTGCATAAATCTGAAAACCCCGTAGATATACCGACATTTACGCGGACGATGTCGGGAGCATACGCTTTGGATCCAATATAAGTTTACTGATTTGGTTGGATAACTTCAAAGAATAACTAATATATCGTCCTTTCTCAAAATTACTGTTGGAGACAAAACGTAACACCGCCCGCCATTGCAACTACGGGAGCGGGGCAGCGGCGAGCGGGGGGACGACAGGCCGCTGACCATATTCCAAAAATCTACGGACCAAGAAGCGCGCGTCCTTAATGTTCAATATACGAACCAACCTATTTTACAGTCCGCTATTTTATTTTATAAAACCTCTGAGTATCACCAACATATGGTCCTTCGAGCCGGATGGATAGTCACTGGTCACATTTCGAGTCCGAAAAGCACACTCAGTCAATGTCTATTAACTCAAGGTCAACTTGATATTGATCTCACTCGTTTTTGGGAAGTAGATAGTATTTCTCAAGTACATTCACAATCCGCAGAGGAACGTGCGTGTGAAAATAGTTTCACTGTCAACACAACACGTAATGACGATGGTCGCTTTGTCGTCACCATACCTCTCAAGCAAGATCCTCAGGTCTTAGGCGATTCTTTTGAGATGGCTAAGCGCCGTTTTTTATCGCTTGAGCGTAAATTCGAACGAGAACCAATATTCAAGGAAAAGTATTTAGACTTCATGAAAGAATATGAGCAGTTAGGTCACATGACTGAAAATAAAACCCTTTTTCCATACAGTGACAATGCCAACTACTACCTTCCTCATCATGGCGTACTTCGGGAGTCCAGTACAACAACCAAGTTGCGTACAGTCTTCGACGCTTCTGCCGTTACCACTTCAGGAATTTCTTTTAACGAAATTCAGATGGTCGGTCCTACTGTCCAAGACGATCTTTTATCGATTCTCCTCAGATTCCGCCAGCATAAATTTGTAGTATCGGCAGACATAGAAAAAATGTTTAGATCTATTGACATAGTACCCAGTCAACGCTCGTTACAGCAAATAGTATTTAGGTATGATCCCTCTCATCGCTTAAAAACCTACACACTTAACACAGTTTGTCAGGGGACTGCTTCAGCGCCTTATCTCGCCACAAAATGTTTGAGTAGTCTGGCATCCACAACCATCGATAATAACGTCAAATACAGTATATCGCACGACTTTTACTGTGATGATTTGTTAAGTGGATCCAGTACTGTACGCGAAGCTATAAAGTTATGTAAGGGAATTACTACCGCCTTAAATTTAGCAAGATTTAATATTCGCAAATGGAAGTCTAATAACGCATTAATTCTTAACGAGTTGTTCTCAGGTAAAACAATAGATTCAAACACAGTTTTAGATCTATCAGATAACAACAACAGTACATCTTCAAAAACTTTAGGTTTATACTGGCTTTGTCAGCAGGATACCTTATCTTTCTCGATTAACATTGAACTTCATGATAAGGTTACCAAACGACACATTCTTTCTGTAATAAGCCAAATATTCGACCCATTAGGTCTTGTAGGTCCATGCGTTGTTGAAGCTAAATTGATTATGCAGAAATTATGGGTCAATAAGAGCTCTTGGGATGAAGAAGTATCGACAGAAATTTTACATCTCTGGTCTTCATTTGCTAACACGTTACCCTGTCTTAATAAATTACAAATTCCACGATGGGTTCTTAGTGATCTTTGCGTAAAGATTGAAATCCACGTATTCACAGATGCATCTGAAAGTGCGTATGGGGCATGCGTCTACATTCGGTCTGTGTGTAATACGGGGCATGTGCGTGTTCAGCTCTTAATCTCGAAAAACAAGATTGCGCCGATCAAACCCACAACTATCCCTCGTCTTGAGTTGTGTGGGGCATTACTAGGTGCAAGACTGTGTACTAGGGTAAAAAATTCACTTACGTTAAACATTAACATGTGTCGATTTTGGTGCGATTCCACGATCGTCTTAGGGTGGTTGTCCATCCCTTCAAATCAGCTTAACCAATTCGTACGTAATCGTGTTAATGAAATCAAAGAAAGCACAAGCGGTCACACGTGGAGCTACGTGCCGTCCAAGGAGAACCCGGCAGATCTTGTTTCCCGCGGGGTGAAGGCTGATATTATCAGCGACGCCTCGTTGTGGTGGTCGGGCCCATCGTATTTACTCGAGTCTGATCATTGTTGGCCGAAAATGCCTAATGAATCCCAGAAACAGGACCTACCGGATCTCAAACCTTGTTTTGTCATAAATAATGACGTTACCAAGAATGATGACGACAAACTATTTACAAAACTTATACTTAAATATTCACAATTTACACGTTTACAAAGAGTTATAGCCTATATACACAGATTTATTTACAATTGTAAAAACAAAACAAACAGATTTTGCGATCATCTTTCTTGTGACGAATTGCAAAATTCATTTAATTTTATCATGCGCACTACACAGTTAGAAATGTTTCCAAATGAATACCTCATCTTAAAATCAGGTCACGCGTTACCAAAGAAAAATAAATTAATATCATTGACGCCATTTCTAGATTCAAATGATATCTTGAGAGTAGGCGGTAGACTTGATAATTCTCCTTATAGCTATGACACAAAACATCCTATATTATTATGTAGCAAACATCATTTAACGAAAATAATATTTCATATGCATCACTTAAAGCTTTTACATGCGGGACCTCAGTTATTGTTGTCCAATATTCGTCAAACCTTTTGGCCTATAGGAGGAAGGAATTTGTCTAAATCCATAACGAAAGGTTGTATAAAATGTTTTAGATTTAAAGCCAGTAATGTTCAGCCCATAATGGGACAGTTACCTGAATCCAGAACTACACTGGAATTCCCTTTTTTACATTGTTCGGTGGATTATGCAGGTCCAGTTATGATAGCCAACCGTAAAGGTCGAGGTTGCCAACTAATTAAATCTTACTTGTCCATTTTTGTCTGCTTAGCTACAAAGGCTGTACATTTGGAACTAGTTACAGACCTTACTAAAGAGGGATACATGGCCGCTCTAAACCGGTTTGTGGCTCGTCGAGGGAAGCCTCAAAGTATAACCTCCGATAATGGTACAAATTTTGTAGGTACAAGTAACGAGTTACATCGTTTCTTACAGGAATCAAGTTCCCAAATTGGTTCTGATGCCGCCCAAGAAGGTATAGACTTCCTCTTTATTCCGAGCTACACCCCCCATTTCAACGGTATGGCTGAATCTGCTGTCCGTTCTACAAAATTTCATCTTCGTAGGCTTCTGCAACTTACGCATTTCACGTATGAAGAAATGCACACTTGTCTGACTCAGGTGGAAGCCATTCTTAATTCACGTCCTATCACCGCCTTAAATTCCGATCCTACAGACTTTACTCCTTTAACACCCGCTCACTTCCTAATAGGACGATCACTTGTGTCTGTCCCACATCCACAGCTGACAGAACGAATAACAAGCCTTGAGCGCTACAAACGAATCGAGCTCGTCAAGCAACATTTCTGGAAAAGATTCTCCAACGAGTACATAACCACTCTCCAGCAAAAGACGAAGTGGCCTACTGCGTCAAGCGAACTCAAGTTGGGTTCCTTAGTCCTTATAAAAGACAAAGCGTTACCTCCGTTACGTTGGGCCCTGGGTCGTTGTGTGGCCGTTTTCCCAGGAGCTCAGGATCAAGTCGCTCGAGTCGCCGATATAAGGATCAAGGGAGGAACCATAATTCGAAGGGCGTTTAATAACATTTGTCCCCTTCCAGAACCTGCTTCTTGAATCAGCTGCGTACCTACCTACTTCAACCCGGGGAGTATGTTGGAGACAAAACGTAACACCGCCCGCCATTGCAACTACGGGAGCGGGGCAGCGGCGAGCGGGGGGACGACAGGCCGCTGACCATATTCCAAAAATCTACGGACCAAGAAGCGCGCGTCCTTAATGTTCAATATACGAACCAACCTATTTTACAGTCCGCTATTTTATTTTATAAAACCTCTGAGTATCACCAACAATTACTGTACCTACTCCCAAGGTACAGTAATTTTGAGAAAGGACGATATATTAGTTCGATTAGTGAATGTCATACCAAATGGTGACACGAGAGATAGAACTGTTATTATGTTTGGCAATATGTGGCAGAAGAGTGGCATTATGATCAAATTTTATATGAGACCAGAGGGCCTGGCGTTTTCCTGCCCTTGAAATTAAAAAGTCCTACAATTCGACAGCAGTGCCACCTACCGGGTCCAGTTGTAAATCTAAACCATTCTTGAATCCACTAGAACACACACAAAAATTTTCATCGAAATCGGTCCAGCCGTTTAGGAGGAGTTCACTTGCATACACACGCACAGTTGCGGCCAAGCGCAAGCTTATTAGACTATAAAAAAAACTGAACGGATTTTCATGCGGTTTTCACAAATAGACACAGTGATTGGTTTACGAGTATAATTTGTTAAGTTTTGTGTAAATTGACATATTTCAACCAAAATATGACAATAATAACCCGTGAAAAGACAAATAATAAAAAAATTGGACCTGATTTATATCTCCTCTTTATTTTCAGGTACATTGCCGCTGAGCCGTGAGACTGCTCGCCTTGGCCCCATCAACATTGACAAGGACATCGATTACCCACGTCAGTTCGATGCTAGAACGCACTGGAGGAACTACATTTCGCCTGTCGTTGATCAGGGCTGGTGTGGATCCGACTGGGCTGTGTCTTTGGCTACTATTGTTTCTGATAGGTAAGTTCATCCCTATATATATGTTACCGGCCAAACCCGATTTTAGGATGAACTAGTTTCGCCTAGGCCAAACCAGTTCTCCCTATACGCGATAGGACAAACCAGTATAGCCTAGGCCAAACTCGTTCATCCTGTTACCGATAGGATAAACCAGTTTAGCCTAGGTCGAATCGGTTTATCCTGGTCAGAATTTACATGCTACATGCTGCACGAGTTTATTCTAACTCGTACGTCCTAGTTTGAACTAATTTTGCCTAGTCGGAACGCATGTCGCTGTCTGTACGAACGGGGAATTAATGCAATTGTCAGAAAAACAAAGTAAGTACTACTCTGCAATTGAGTTACCGAGTTACTTTAGCATTTATAATAGGCTTATGTTTAACGAACCTCCAGATCTGCTAAGTGATCACCAATAATAGTAAATAAAATAAAATCAAAAATAGTAAATGGTCACCAAAATGGTGTCTTTTAAAGTATTGTAGAAATGTATGACATTGACTGTAAAAAGCGATTTGATTCTGGCACTCGGTGGCCGCTGCCGCGGCACGCTCGCTCCGCTCGCTCGCCTCGTGCGTAGGGGGTCACAGTTCTAACCTAACCTAACCACGTCGGATCCGCCCCAGGGAGGTCAAAAAGATTTTGGTTATTTTGCACACTAAGATTTTGTGACCATTTAGTACATTTGGTATAATTTAGTATATTTTTTTGGTAAGGGAGCTTAAGGTCCTAAAGTATTTTTTGGTGATCATTATATTTATAACCTTTATAATATTAATATGGATAATATTAAACTTCTTTCTTTTTATTTCACTAGCTGATGCCGCGGCTTCGTGAAAAAACCCGAATCAAAATCCTTTGCGTAGTTTTAAAGATCTAAGCATACATAGGGAGAGACAGACGCGGCGGTAGACTTTGTTTTATAATATATATATTTACATAAGATGACAAAAATTAATACGAACTATAGGAATACTAGCTAGTTAGCTACGAAATAGCTTGGCGCCGTGGGCACGGTTTTTTTTTTTGACGTGGCGGTCAGACAAACCGACATCAAGTTTATCACCATAAAGATATTATAATACGTCTAGGCAAACCATATTTAGTTTCAAATTCCTCAAACCAACTCAAGTTCAAGGATTAAAAATAAAACAGACCTCAAGAATGCAACACAGGCATACAGTCAGTAATATAAGAATGATACGCGATTCTTATTTCTCCGTATGCAAACCTGAGACGAAGCTAAAAATAAAGGTGAATGAGGGTCCTTGGCTCCACTAGAGGGTGACTTCGTCTGTGCCAGGTAGACGCGGAGTAGCAAAAAGTTGATGTATGTGGAACTATAAGGTCGTTGTGTTTGTTTTTCTCATTGTTTCATCTTGTGTGGAGGTTATTTTTGGAAGTTGACAGCTATGTATTTAATTAAGAGTTAAAACCGTTTTGTAGTACCTACATACAATTTTAAACTCACACAACTGCGTGAATAAGTTTGAATTGAAAATGGAAAGATTATTTGTGTTGATGATGTGATTAATCTGCGAATGGGAATTTATTAAAATTATTTTAAACCTGTAAAATTATTTTACTGGTTTTGTTTGGATTATTCAGAATGTGCACAATGCTAATTATATTGGATTACAGTAGTTATCGTTGAAAATACAAAGATATTCGACGCTAAAGTTTATTTTTGAGAAGCAACTTCCGTATTTTTTACTGGGACTACTAAGCTATTTTCTACTATTAGATACGGTTATAAATTGTCTTCAAATTCTTCTCTGTCCACTGTGTTTTTTACGTCAGATATTTTCATTATGTTACGTCATACATGACTATCTAAGAAACCAATTCTCATAATTCAACTTCGGACATTTACGAATGAATTAAAGAAACGAAAACATACTTAGTTAAGCAATCTTTTGTTTTGTAAATTAAAACCACATTAAAACTGACGATGATACAAAATGAAGGCAGACACAGGCTCTATGAAAGACTTCTTTGATTTGACATTTTTGTGATTGACGTCAGTCGAATTTGGCTGATAAGCATTAAAGCCATATAGATGGCTGATAACTCAACCGTTACACCACTTATATATCTGAAAACTGTAAATATGGCGGATTGACATTACCTACCTTAATAAAAGCTGTCATATTTATTCTTCAAATGAAAGTAACTTGACAATTGAAAAATCCTCACTTTGGTGGGGGGACTACTTAGTAGAGGCTGTGCTTATAAACACCATGTTAAAGACATTATCAGAACACAAAGTTTATATCTTTGATATCCATAAGACCTAGTCGCATAGCAAATTTCACGGTTCAAATTAAACAACATAACTAATTGAAAATCATTTTGAATTTATGCCCTTTGAACATAGTTCTTTTTTACCCGACTGCTGGAGGACGAGGGCATTATGTAAATGCTTTTAAACGCTTTTACCTAAATGAAATGAGTGGTCATTCTCGGGGTCGTTACTGAATCTCATCTCATCTCACCTCGGTTTTTAGTATGTTACGTACATAATTATACCAATGGTATGTACAAATAGTTTAGTTAGGTAAGTTACTAAGAACAAAATGAATTCCTCGCCAAATTCGAAACGTGCTTTAATGCTTTGCGCTTTCGTTTGGTCACGATATCGTGACGATTTCGAAATGGTCTCTGATTTACTGCTAAGTGGTTATTTTATTCATATCGATACATCAACGCTGTTATTTGGATTGTCACATTTGACACTGTTCGAGTCTTGGTCATGTTGTTTAGGTCGCATTTGAACGTCCATGTTTGTCTCATATAACGGGAGTAAAAAACGGTGGAGCCGAAAATTACATGTCTTTTAGCATTGCATTGCACACGGAAAATTGGTTCTGTAAAGTCGGCTTACGGACGACAGTTTTACGTGATAACGTCATAAAGAAACATAATAGCTAACATATATAACTTAAGCAAATTATAACTTCCGTCAAGGTGAGCGGAGCTTACTGCTTGGGCCGATCGTGCCTCTCTATCGCTTGCTCCGCGCTCTCGCTTGCACGCTCAGACTCAGGCGGAACGTGACACTTTTTCGTGCGTGCAGCCGGTGTTCATCGTTTACAAGACGTTATCACGTCAAAAAAAAAACGGTTTTCGATATCCAGAATATTGTCCATTATTTTCAATGGGGGCTGGGGGCACTAAATACTTATCATGAGGCCCTAGGCTGCAACCCAAAAATAGCCTTACATAGCCTTTATATAGATCCGCCCCAGACACGAGGTCCTTCTGGTATGGACATACTGAATGCAATCTTTATTTACTTTTATTTACAAAAACATGTTTTAAATGTTTTAACTAAACTTTAAATACCACCACCCACAACCTCTGTAGGTTCTGTTGCATGCACCCATAAGCACAATGTTTTGCATGCGTCCCGCGCCATCCAAAAATAAAACTCCCAGCAATAATTTTTGCTCAATTACTTAGATTACCTATTATACGTAGTACCTAACTAGGACGTGTATGCGTAGTTAACCTGTAGGTACTCACGAAAGAACTATTTGCCAACAGATTCGCGATCCAGTCCAACGGTGCTGAGAAGGTGATCCTGAGCGCTCAAACACTATTGTCTTGCAACTTGAGGCAGCAGCAGGGATGCCGAGGAGGCAATATTGATACTGCCTGGATGTTTGCCAAAAACCATGGGTAAGTTGGAATACCTACGGTTCCTCTTTCGTTCGTCATGAGCTTTACAAAAATAGCTCATGTGGCGGTAAACAAAAGGGCGATTCTCGTATTTTTTTCACATTCTAATCTGTCTCATGGTGAGTTGCATAAAACCAACATTAGTTTATCGGAGACTTTAAATTGGTGCTGTCACTTTCTTTTTGATACAAAATGTTAGGGGTGGCATGCATTTAAAAAGCTTTCGTGCACTCAACGTCACTGTGCCAAAAATATGTAAGTACCTATAAACCTCTATTTTACATAAGTACATTATTGAGATTGAGATCAGATTGTAACTACCTAGATTTTGATCGTTTTTTCGGGAATTGCCTTCAGTTTGCTGCAATATTATTGATCAATGAGAGCAATCACTGAAATTCAGAATTAGCAAAAAGCGTGCGGCTTGCGTTTCGCTCGTAATTCCAGGCACCGTGTCATGTTCTCAGAAATTCTGCAGCGTTTTTTCCGCTTCAATTTCTCCATAGCCAAATGTATCGTTACTCTTTGGCGGTAATAGCAGTATCTATGTTCCGTTTACGTGGCAACAGTGAGCATTCCAAACAAAATGTTGTACTCTCCTTCTCTATAATTATGAGAAGAGGCCTATTGCCTTGGGCCTGCTGTGGGACAACAATAGGATAGTTTTTTTTACTTTATGTGATCCTTTGGAAAACGTACGAGGAGCCGAAGCCAACCTGCTGATCCTTTAGACAGATTTAGATGAAAGAAGACACCAACCATTATTACTTTTCCCAGGGTCATGGCACTCATGGCCCATTGTCGCTGGCATGGTTTCTGGCACAGGAAAAAAAATTGTGTGTGTTAATTTCTTTGTGGCTTCTCTAGGCCAATCATTAATAACATCAGAAACTTTCTGATCACTTGCTACCATACCCAACAGCTAATCCAATATTTTTTAACCACTAGGCTAGTAGACGAAGGCTGCTTCCCCTACAAGGCGAAGATCACCCACTGTCCCTTCAAGAAGCGAGGCAACCTCCTCACTGACCGCTGCACTCCTGTGGTTCCTCAACGCACTTCGAGATACAAGGTCGGACCACCCGGCAGACTGATCAAGGAACATGATATTATGTTTGATATTATGCAGTCTGGACCTGTGCAAGGTTTGTTTCTTTTTGTTTATTAGGAACCTATACCCCATTTGTTTAGTATTAGAAGACAAAAAGCGGCCATAAACGATTATGAGGTCATGTTGTCGAAATACTTCTTTTTTTCGTCGAAATAACAGCTTTTTGATTATATTTTTAATGTAAATGAAATAGTTGGCATTGCTTTGTATATAGGTAGGTATATCGTATATTTAAAATAAGGAAGCTTTTTACATTGTGTGACGTGTTCGAAGCTGTTTGGCAGGTACAACCTAAGTACCTACCAAGTTGTAGGAGGGAAAAGTCATCTAAGAATGGATTTTGCGACAGGGCCAAAATAAAAGAGAGTTTGATTTGTAATCGTTGTACTTAGGGCGGGTTGCTTCAACTAACTATTACTGACCGGTAATAGTCAAAAATGGCGTTAACTATCGTCAAATCAAAAAAATGGGTTGTTAAAATCATTCGTCAAAAAGTTACTATTACCATAACCGACCAGTCATCGTAATTTTGTGTTGTCAAACAGCTACCTACTTCAAACATCAAAATATTATGGAATCTCTTTTTGAATAACTTTTACTGACGGATTTTTATGTCATGAAACATTTAACGTACGTTAAATATCGCACTTAGGTAAATAGTATGTAGTTCTACTTATTAAGTATTCTGTGGTAATAGTAACTTTTTAACCGTCCGTATGTAACGTTAACCGACTGTTTGAAACAACCCGCCCTTAGACTAGTCTCTTAAATCCACTGCAATTCTTTTCTCGATTCGCAAATCGCAACATACCTCTATATGGGTAAATGTGTTTAATATTTCGAAACTATCGCCGGAGCAAGCATAGATCATCGCTAAGCAAGATAATCAAAATATCATGTTTATTTTACGATAGGCCAAAAATATGCTACCAAATATCACAACAGATAATTTGAACAGTGATTTCAATCATAAAAGTTTATCGAACTCTTTTAATTTACAGCACTTTTCAACCTTGGAGATGATATCAATGTTCATACAAAATATAATAAATGGGTATCCTTGTGTAGTTTAGATAACAAAATCACGGCCCTTAGTTGGTTTTAAGAGATTAAAATTTAACAGTAGCCTCATTGAAAACTGTTTACGTAGTATTTTTTTCTGTTATTTGAATTAAGACCTTTATCTTTATAAATGAGGCCGTTATCTTCGTGTCGTTGGAAGTGAACAAGTAACCTTGGGGTTTGGGGGCGTATAGGAATCCATTAGGATTTTCCACAATTTTCCAGGAAAAAGTATTTGTATAATTTGGTTATGGCTTCGCTAATAGCTAGGGAAACCCCATTAAGATCTAGACAGGAAGCTACTACAGAAAAGTCTCCCAGAGCCTTCATCATACACTTATAATGAATACAAGCACTTTGCCCGCTACTTCGCTTGCTTGAATTTTCTCAAGGATCCCTATTTTTTTCAATGAATGCCTATGTTACTCACGGATAATGTAGCTTTCGATTGGTGAAAGAATTATTGAAATCGGACCAGAAGTTTTTGAGTTAAATCATAGCACACCAACAAATATTATAGTTTAGATATCAGCTCTTCTGCACACGGCGTGACCGGGGTCGTCAGAAAGAAGTTTGGAATAGGATTTTCTAGCCATCTAAGGGCTCACTACAGGAAATAAATTTAGTCAGGGTCGTTGTCACCGAATACGGTGAAGTGGACTATACTGTACTTATACTATACAATACAATACAACAACACACACAACAATATATATATAGGGACTATATTATACTTGACTTGCCGCTTTTCTGGTGGTCGCCACTGTTGATTCTGGCTTACAAGAGTTGCAGTAAGTTTGCCGGAGTTTAATCATCATCTTCATGTCAACCTGTAAACGCCCACTGCTGGGCACAGGTTTCCCCCAAGTAATGGGGGGTTCAGCCGTAATCGCCAACATGCTTGGCCGATGCATGTTGGCGATCACAGTAGGTGCTATGGTACTCAGAATGATGCTGCTGCCCATCCTCTGGTCAATATCCCTCTGTCGCCTTCGCAAGACACCCACGGGTAGAAATGGGGTGGTGCTGTTCGCGGCCGGCACCACACGGCAAACCAAACCGCAGTTCTTTTTAATATTGCTTTTGTTGAATGCCATGTTTCGCTCTAATAGGTACTTTGCAGAGTCAATAGCTATTGAAGATTTATCCGAGTCCAGGAATAGAAACATATTTTTTTCGCAGATGTCGTCACAGTAGACAATTGCTCAATTATTTGGCCAGTTAGAAATATAAATGGCTTGTTACTACCCAAATGAATTTATCAGATTGATGTCATCATATTTTTTTCTAGTCATGAGATATAATCTTGTAACACGATGAAATTCTTAGATCAGAATGTGTTTTGATGTTTTGAAGACTGATAAGTGATAAGATAACTTTGGCATTTCAAAAATGCGAGCATTTTGTTTTGAAAACAATATACAATTGCGCATTACTGAACATAACAGATAATTAAGAGCGTTTATGTCGCACTAGGGTTCTAAAATATCCGTATAAACTGGATCATCTTAAATCAACGTAGCAATTTTCATTCTGTAAGTTTAAACTGTCAGAATGGTTAGGTTAAATACGAGCTTGATTACTTGATGTGGAGGGCTAAAGATGGAGTGTTTTTTAAGAATATTAAATAATAACCAAATTCAATCAACCCTTATAAGAAGTTTAAGGTTAATCCCCCTCTAACTTCTGACAAGATTGCCATTTCGGGAAAATAAACTCAATTGCAGTTTTTTCGTGTTGCCAGTAAACATTAGTCTACAACTGTTTAGTTCAAAAGGTAGTCAAATCAAAAGATATGTACGATATACTTACCTATATCCGCTGATATTTATATTAGCGCTGATCCCTGCGACGCACTCACTGTATCTCATACAAACTGTCAAGTCTAGTAATCAACTTAGGGCGGGTTGCTTCAACTAACCATTAATAAATAAAATAAAATAAAATAAAATAGCCTTTTATTTCCTGACATTTAGTTTACATTGCTTTTTGAGTTACTTATTTAATTTCATTAATTTACTTCACATAACTAGCTATTCTTTTATTGTTTTACTTATAACTTAAAAAAAAAAAACAACTAACCATTACTGACCGGTAATAGTCAAGAATGGCGCTAACTATCGTCAAATCAAAAAAATGGGTTGTTTCTCAAAATCATACGTCAAAAAGTTACTATTACCATAGCCGACCAGTCAACGTAATTTTGTGTTGTCAAACAGCTACTTCAAACGTCAAAATATTATGGAATCTCTTTTTGAATAACTAAACTAACGGACACTAACGACACCTAACTTACGATAACTAACTAACTGACGGATTTTTATGTCATGAAACAACCCGTTACATTTAACGTACGTTAAACATCGCACGTCATAGTAACTTTTTAACCGTCCGTATGTAACGTTAACAGACTGTTTGAAACACAAAATTACGGTGACTGGTCGGTTATGGTCATAGTAACTTTTTGACGTACGATTTTGTGAAGCAACTAATTTTTTTGATTTGACGAAAGTTATCGCCATTTTTGACTATTACCGGTCAGTAATGCATAGTTGAAGCAACCCGCCCTAAGAAGTCCGATTACAATTTTCACTTTTAAAGACGTTATCTTAAAATCTAATTTCTTTCTTCCAGCTGTAATGACCGTCTACCAAGACTTCTTCCACTACAAGGACGGGATCTACCGTCGTACTCGGTTCGGTAACACTGAGCTGAAGGGTCTACATAGCGTCAGGATCGTCGGATGGGGAGAAGAGAATGGAGACAAATACTGGGTAAGAATTAACAAGCAAATGTGAACCTTATGAAAAGTATTTACAAGGCTTAATATGGCATGTAAAAGTACGGAAACTTGAAAGGATACCAGGGACTAAAATAATGCATTTTTTTCATTCTCAACATTTTTGAGGTGGTCTTTAATTTATCGCACAACTTATTAGGTAATTTGTCAGAACGACAAATTAAACTAAATTAAGAAACTAAAGATTACCAGATGTACTTACCCACAAAGAGTTTAAAGATTCGACGTGGAGTTGAGACATGTAGGAAATTGGCTGTTATTTAATTTTATTCTGAACACTGAGAGTGAAGCCACCAAAGCAAATACAAATTCAAAGAGATATTCAATACAAACCAAAGCGAATACTTACCTTGAATCGTGCTTGTATAAGTGCAGCTATTCTCAAGATGTTTTTCTTCACCTGCACTGATGTTAATGATGTCCAAGATAAATTTACACGTACTTACCTAGGTACATATCTTTACTTAATTTTTTATTTCATTTCGCAGATCGTGGCCAACAGTTGGGGCACAGCATGGGGTGAAGACGGCTACTTCCGCATCGCTCGCGGCGAACGCGAATCAGAAATCGAATCGTTCGTGGTCACCGTACTGTCTGACGTCACGGAGGCTTATCTCCGTAAATAACATCCGACCCACCTGGTCACCCCACTGTGCGTCACCACCAGGCTGGTGAATACCAACAGGGGGATCTTACTTCTGAATAGTACCAGGGTATTTGATTAGCGAAGATATCACGTCACAAAGGGCACTGGCAAAAATAGGCCCAGAAGCGGAGTGTAAAAATCTTTTTGTTTTATTATCGTCATATAAAAGCCTGGGTTGCCAGAGGTAAAAAAATTGTGATTTCACATATTTTTGTTATTTGCAACATTTTGTAGTGTGCCTGACCAAGTAGGGTAGTAGCCAGGGACCTTTTGTGGCACGAAAAAGTTTTTGGATTTGACGAAATTCGGCCAGTATTTTTGTAGCGCATGATAAATAGGTGCGTAGTAAGGTAGATAGTGGGAATATTTGAGATTACAAGGTAAAAGTAGTGACGTAAAGAAAATTATAAGAAATTTTTTAAAGGGTATTTTTGAAATTATAAGTGCCTCTAAAATTTTGTAAAACAATTTTTACAAGAGAGTCAGTTATCTTCGCTGATCAATACCTAGTATCTATTATTGTTTAGAACCCGCGATTAAATTATCTAGAGTACGATCTCCGACCGATTAGGTATTAAGAGATTAATATTATATTTTTTTTATATTATTAATCTTAAATCTTACGACTAAAATTGGCGTAGTCACTATTCAATTAAAGTAAGTTTAGATGAAACGATACGAAATGGGGAAGGAAGGAGAGCTAAATTATATATTTTTTTGGTATGGCCACTTTAAATTTATTGTTATCCCCGTCAAATTCCTGAAAGCCCAGTGTTGCCACGTAAAAAAGTGATTTTCACTAAAATAACCAACAGAAAAAACAAAAAATTCCAAAAAAATAATGCTTTTATTTTCATATTATTATACTTATTTATTGTACAGTAGATCATTTTTGTGAATCTTTACTGCCATGTTAAATGTGGAAACTTAAATATTACTTAAAGAAATCTAACTAGTCTTAGGCACATTTAAACTTTAGATTAAGTTATGATCATCTCAAAATATGCTTATAGACAATAACTGTTAGTTTAGCGATAGCGTTATTTTAATAACGGTTTTATATTTACCGTTAACGATACCTTTTTAGTTTTGGAGCATGGATACAAGAGAAATATAACCTTTATAGATAGCACACATAAGTTTACAGACTTGTAACGCTTACCCATGCGTTACATTTCAGTATGAAACATAGCCACTGCGATAATGGACCAATGATAAAGCTTCATTGTCATAAATTGTACCGAGCTAGCGTTCTAATTGGCTAGTTACACACGTCCTCGCTACAAATCCTCGTCTTAGTTGGAAACGCAGCCTTATCTCGAGTGTCTGATTCGCCACCAGTGGTCGTTACAAGTCTGTTTTCACTGTTATTAAAAAGAAAGGGATTTCTCTTGTATATTGCTCTAAGACCGTTAGTTATAAGTAATGCAATGCCAATAGCAATGTACTTATTAAGCAGCTTTACTAAAAATGTAGAAAAGTGTTTTCAACTATTTTTTATTGCGAAAAAGGGATGTCGTTACTCACATAGCTCTCCGTCTCATTCTCGCAATGGAGCGTTGACAATCTTCACGCCTAAAATAAAGGCTAATAATCATGTTAGTTTAGATTCGAAAGAAGCAAAAAAATAAAAAGGTTTACTTATCATTATGTAAATCCAGTTACATTCACAGTTCAGTAAATATATAATTTTATTTTTTTGTATAATAAATCAGTTAACAATGCAACAGTTAAAAAAAAAGTATGACAGTAATCCATACATTTTCAAATGGGCCATGCGAAAGTAGCGCCCTCTATATAATTTTTGTTCTTTTAAAAAATCGATTGCCTAGAATGGCCTTAGCTACACCATGGTGCCGATTCTCTTGTTCACAAACTAATAATAACTAATATAAGAGGGTCGCTATCTTTTACTAACTCACAGTGCAAGAAAAGGACGGTGATAGCGGTAATAGACGGTGAAAAACCGGGAATTAGAAATATGTTAGGAATGCAAAATTTGTTAGCGTCTTGAATTTCACCGCGTTTTTGGTCGACTTGTTCTAACGTATCTTTATTTGTATGAAAATTTTAGTCCTACATTTTAGTTCTTATTGCATGCCTGTCTTTTATTAAGAAAAACAATAGAAATAATCTCAGTCAAATTTAGTTTGTGCAGAACAGAATCGGCATTACTTATATATTTAAGTAAATAGCGTTGTTATTATTATAATTAAGTAAAATATAATATTTATTTTTTTAATAGTACCTTACGATTTATTGTAATTTAAGTTTAAAATAAATAAAGTTTCACTAAAATTTTGAGTTTTATTATCATATATTCACCTAGAAATTTATCTGAATTAGAGGTACTTTTGACCTAAATTGAATATACATTGTAATGGTTTATACGAATTACATAATATTCTAAACCATTTTAATTGATTTTTATACATTGCATAAATATAACTTTCTATAAAAATACAAAACAAGAAACAGAACAAAAGTACAGATTGTTACAAACTCAAAGGCGGCTGTGAAGTGAAGTGCGCCACAGACTACGCAGTACCCCGCCGCTCACTCCCGCTAACACGTGACATTGTTACTGCGCAGTCTTTTCGCCTCGTGTTCAGAGTCGCCGTTAAGTTTGAATCATGAAGATAAAGGTATAAATGGAGGCAACACTTGGAACAAAAGCTTGAAACCAACTGTGGAATGATGCTTTCTGAATGCGTACATAAGAACGAGACAGAGATATGTGTTTTCTTTATCTTATGTATGCATTCAGAAAGAGAGCGTCTGCCTACAGTTGGTATCTCTTATACTCCATTTACAATAGCATTAGACAGAAGTTAAAAAAGGTTCTTTTTAATGCACACTTTGTAACAAAAGTTCAATAAACCTGTTAGTTTCGAGAGACACCGAATTTATTATAACCTATTTTTAACCCCCGACGAAAAAGAGGGGTGTTATAAGTTTGACGTGTCTGTGTGTCTGTGTGTCTGTCTGTGGCACTGTAGCTCTTTAACGGGTGAACCGATTTGAATGCGGTTTTTTTTATTTGAAAGCAGATTCTCTAGCGATGGTTCTTAGACATGTTTCATCAAAATCGGTTCAGCAATTTTAAAGTTATCAGCACTTTTGTTAGCTGCGGTAGGGATCTTAGACGCATACCGGATGTTTACTTTGCTTTCAAAGATATTATTATAGGTGACCACACTGAACTAAATTACGTTTAAAAAATTTAAAATAAAAATTAAATTAAAAATTTAAAAAAACCCCCAACGCAAAACATTAAAGCGATTATGTAAAAAGTCAAAAATAATACCTTTTGTTGAGCCATCAAATGTTTGTTCGTTGAAATGGCGCTATAATGTCGCGGCGGGGTACAGCTAAGTTTAAAGCAATAACTAAATAGCTAAAATAGCGAACTGATGGCAACTAGATTTGCAACAAGATTAACAACTAGATTAGAAACAAAAATTTGATAATATCAAAGCAAATTGGTCGGAAATGCTGGTAAATTAATAGACAGTGAATGAAATTAAGGGACTGACCTACTTAAGCGGTACCCCGCCGCAACATTATAGCGCCATTTCAACGAACAAACATTTGATGGCTCAACAAAAGGTATTATTTTTGACTTTTTACATAATCGCTTTAATGTTTTGCGTTGGGGGTTTTTTTAAATTTTTAATTTAATTTTTACAGTAGCTGTCGCGCGTATTTGTAACCATTTTAATAGTTTGTTTTCTAAAAATATATGGCTTTCATTTAGTTATATATTTAATTCCAATTTAAAATTACAGTGTCAATGTTAAAAACCTAACAGAAGCAGGGATGAACAATACCCGGAACGTTTTCGTTTCACTGTAATTCTACCAAATTTAAAATGTTACCTAATCTTTACAAGGCTTTCATTCTGTTTATGTTAATATACGTCCATATTTAGATCTATCTTAGATCTATTTATCAAAATTATGTTAAAATAAATTTAATTAAAATTGTTTTAACTTATCTTTGATATAAAATGTTTTGCATTCCTGCTTCTATGAGCCTCTTTTTTAATATAAATGGAGTATAGGTGTTTAGTGTTGCCTCCACTTGTAACTATAAACTTCTTGGTTTGAATCGTACTGTAACACTTTAATTGATTCGAATCATCTGCCCAGCCTTTATCCAGCTATGTTGAGGTCGGCTTCCAGTCTCACCGGATGCAGCTTAATTTCATAAGTGTTTTACATGAAGCAACTACCTGTTTGACCTCCACAACCCAGTTACAGGGAAACACGATACCCATTGGTAATACTGGTTGTCAGACTATCTGGCTTTCAACTACCCTTATCGACTGTCAAAGATCTACAAATGACAGCCGGGCCCAACGGCTTTACGTGCTTTCCGAGGCACAGAGGGGTGTCGGTGTACAATGGATGGTCAATCATCCACTGATCGATCTCGGCAAGCGTAGATCTGACGCAGCCACTCTTCCATTTTTAATTGATTGAAATACTTTACATAAATATCTACAATGGTGCTAATTCTGTTGTACACGAACTAAATTCATTTTAAGCTATTTATATCTCTTTCTCTCCAATAGAACAAGCAAGAGACATATATTAACAATAGCTGTCATTTTAAGTTGATCTAAAGTGTTCATACAATTATAGTTGACGTATTGATTAAAAACACTGCGAAGTTCAAGGGAAAAACTAATTTGACATCTCTAACTTAGTCCTTGTCTGTCGCCGTCTTTTTCTTCAGCTGCCTGGTAGTAAGAGCTGCCAAATGCCTAATTTTAATTTAGTTTGTGAACAAGGGAATCGGCACCAATACCTTATATTTCTAAGAATAAAGTCAACAAGTTTTAATAAGGAACAACAAAATAATTATGTACTTACTATAAAAATTAAATTCTATTCCATACACCTACTACTATTATCTATACTTTCGCCTCAGATTATGAAACAAAAGGCAGATAGACCGCGCGGAACACTAAGAGTGAAGCCAAAAAAGTAAACCAATTTGTATTTTATTTGTTTTTATTTAACGATGTGGCGTTTCGTGCTATACTGACTCGTGTCAGTACAACACGAATCGCGTTGTAGGTATTCGCTTTAGAATTTGTATTTGCTTTATTAGCTTCACTGTCAGTGTTACCGCGATCTATCTGCCTGTTGTTTCATAATTTGAGACTTGCGCATTAAGTAATAATATAAATGAAAATGTACAGACGCCAGTACCTCAAGCTATTCCAAAACTGTAATTTTTTCCCAATTGAACATGAACCTTATTCTTTTGTAATAAAGCTGAAAACTATCAAAGAAAGTCAGATTGGGGTAGTTTGATGTGCTGGCCTCTGTCTGTTTGTTTGATAATGAAATACAAAAGTGTGAGGCTAAACGACTGTAATTTTATGAATCGCGTAATTTACATTGCATTTTTTTTTCATAAAACGTTGATTATGCTACACGGTGACGCAAAATGAAATCTAAGTTTCAGTTGAATGTAAATTATGCGACTCACAGCTCTTATAATTACGGTCGTTTCGGCTGACACTTATCCACGACTTCGTTTGCATCCGCATTAGCAGACATCCACGCAGACTAAAACAACACATATACTAAAACAACTTTATCTATATCGAAATAAGTTTTTTTTTATAAAATAAATTATAATATAATGTCGTCATATTATAATATGACGATTTTTATTTAATATTAAAAGGTTATATGTATTTTATTTACCGAAAAATCGCGATAAATGAAATTCTGCTGATCTACATATTTTGTAGTTATACAACCAGTAATGTACAGTACGCAAAAGAGATAAGTATCCATGTCGTCGGGAATAGTTGAAGATTTCTTAGAAACCAATGGGGGCTTTCAAATGAAATTTTACTAAATCATTGAACTGTTTATTCTCTATAAATTGTATTTTATTTTATTCATAAAAACCTATCGGTTTCTAAGTAAACTTCAACTGTTTCCGGCGACATGGATACTGATCTCCTTTGGTGACCGTACATGTATTTGGAGAAAGCCCGACCGCTTAACCCTGTCCAATGAATTACATATAAAGCATTGCAATTGTTTAACTATTGGGTCTGCTGCTTGACGGACAGTCAACGTGTAACTGAGACCGTTCCTGAGGTAGCAGCGCGGTGCGGGAGGGGTGACAGTTGTCACAAGTTGACGTATCAGTGAGCTCTCGCATCACGTCACCACACTGAGGTAGCTGCGCGGTGCGGGAGGGGTGACAGTTGTCACAAGTTGACGTATCAGTGAGCTCTCGCATCACGTCACCACACTGAGGTAGCTGCGCGGTGCGGGAGGGGTGACAGTTGTCACAAGTTGACGTATCAGTGAGCTCTCGCGTCACGTCACCACACTGAGGTAGCTGCGCGGTGCGGGAGGGGTGACAGTTGTCACAAGTTGACGTATCAGTGAGCTCTCGCATCACGTCACCACACTGAGGTAGCTGCGCGGTGCGGGAGGGGTGACAGTTGTCACAAGTTGACGTATCAGTGAGCTCTCGCGTCACGTCACCACACTGAGGTAGCTGCGCGGTGCGGGAGGGGTGACAGTTGTCACAAGTTGACGTATCAGTGAGCTCTCGCATCACGTCACCACACTGAGGTAGCTGCGCGGTGCGGGAGGGGTGACAGTTGTCACAAGTTGACGTATCAGTGAGCTCTCGCGTCACGTCACCACACTGAGGTAGCTGCGCGGTGCGGGAGGGGTGACAGTTGTCACAAGTTGACGTATCAGTGAGCTCTCGCATCACGTCACCACACTGAGGTAGCTGCGCGGTGCGGGAGGGGTGACAGTTGTCACAAGTTGACGTATCAGTGAGCTCTCGCATCACGTCACCACACTGAGGTAGCAGCGCGGTGCGGGAGGGGTGACAGTTGTCACAAGTTGACGTATCAGTGAGCTCTCGCATCACGTCACCACACTGAGGTAGCTGCGCGGTGCGGGAGGGGTGACAGTTGTCACAAGTTGACGTATCAGTGAGCTCTCGCATCACGTCACCACACTGAGGTAGCTGCGCGGTGCGGGAGGGGTGACAGTTGTCACAAGTTGACGTATCAGTGAGCTCTCGCGTCACGTCACCACACTGAGGTAGCTGCGCGGTGCGGGAGGGGTGACAGTTGTCACAAGTTGACGTATCAGTGAGCTCTCGCATCACGTCACCACACTGAGGTAGCTGCGCGGTGCGGGAGGGGTGACAGTTGTCACAAGTTGACGTATCAGTGAGCTCTCGCGTCACGTCACCACACTGAGGTAGCTGCGCGGTGCGGGAGGGGTGACAGTTGTCACAAGTTGACGTATCAGTGAGCTCTCGCATCACGTCACCACACTGAGGTAGCTGCGCGGTGCGGCAGGGGTGACAGTTGTTACAAGTTGACGTATCAGTGAGCTCTCGCGTCACGTGACCACACCCCTCCTGCAACGCACAGCTACATTAGGAACTGTCTCAGATAAGTGGTTGGACTTTAGTAAAAGTAATAAATAATTATGAGTACAATCATTCCTTTTTCAGGTTTCTAGTAAACAAAAATAAGGTTTTTTATTACATCATAATTATCGCGCAATGAGTTTTGATCAACATCTCTTCTATCTTCATCAACCTTAAGACGCCCACTGCTGGGCATGGTCTCCCTCAAGGGGGGGTTCAGCCGTAATCGCCATGCTTGGCCGATGCATGTTGGCGATCGCAGTAGATGTTATAGTACTCAGAAGGACGCCACTGCCCATCCTCTGGTCAATATCCCTCTGTCGCTTTCTACGACACCCATGGGTAGAAATGGGGAAATGGGTTGATCAACATAATTGTTGCAATTTGCAAAACGCACGAAATTTTAAATTTCGAGGACAATAAATTCAGACAGATACAAACGTAAAAAAACCGTGTTCTTTTTTTAAATTAATTCTAATAATGATTAAGACTAACTGCTAGATGCTGCTGGTTTGCTGGCTGCCTTTGTTTTAGCTGCTTTTTCTACATTTGCTGCTCTTGTCTGGAACAAAACAACAAGAGGTTTCTATTTCGGACAAAAACTTAGCCCATCTCCAAAACGTGTTGCTACTAGTCGATGCAAGTAGATCATATAGTACCTATTTCTATTTCTGTGTTCGTTACATCACGATAAATACTCAGCAATATAAGCTATTTGCCAATTACATAAAAAATAATATCACAGAGGCCTTTTTCACACTAGTGTTTGTCCAGCGTAGGCGTTCGATGAACGTATTGCGCAGATCGCGAAGTCGCGGCGGTTCCTCTGCAGTTATCTGAAGGTTGTGCTAGCGCGTCGCAGACGTCGCACAATTTAATTCTAGCGCAGCGTTTAATAACGTTGTCTTGGCGTCTGCGCTGTCTTCGCTGGACAAATGCTAGTGTGAAGAGGTCCCAAAAATATAGTTATTTCAACAATATAATCTAAAGGCCGGAAGATACTATAATATTTTATGTTAAGATAAAATATCGCTCTCTATACAATTTGGCTTAAGATGAAATATTATAGGTAGTATCTATATCTTCGCCGTTTGTGATAGTTCATACAAACTGTTAAGTGAGCGATATTTTATCTTAAGAGCACCCATCCCCATCGAGCGAACTTGGACGCGAGCGTGATTGAATTTTTTTTTGTTTCAACCAACGCAAAGCTCGATAACAAACGAGTGAGTGAGAACGCGATAACATCGCAGGAAAATTGGCGCGCGGAGATTTCACAAAACTTGTTCCAGGACAACGTGTTTTTGAAAAAGCCTTACAAGTTTTTGGTAAAAATGTTTGTAATTTAGAATCTCTATTACGTGCGCAAGGTTTCTATGAAGCTGTTTTTTTTCCTTTGTAATGTATGAGTGCATTATGAACGGCCAAAGTTCAGATAAAAACTGTGCAAAAAAGCTGATTTTCAGACGTGGTCACTGAATTTGTTTATCAAAAAAGTTTATTTTTGTCTACAAACCTAGATTTAAACCACAAGATATCTGTGTTAAAAATATTTGGATAATAATTTGATATAACGCAGTAATCACGTACGAGCGTTTGTATGGGAAATATGACGGGATGGGCGCTCTTAACATAAAATATTATAGTATCTTCGCTGTTTGTGACGTCCTTAATAACTATAGATACTCGGGTTTTTTATATAATGCAATAAAAATGGAGTAAAATTAGTGCATAATCATGAGACAAGAAGTAAGCATACCTGTAATGACTGTACTCTCTTGTGTAATGACATCATTGAATTCGATATGGTGACCAATTTCTCTCGATTAGTTGCGATGTCCGCTAACTAAAAAAGAAAAAAATATATATATTTATGCGGATTTGCCCAAAATTCCTTTTCTGATAAGCTCTTGACTATGATAAATACTTTCTTCACAAAGAATCATGGCAGGATTTGTACAAAAAAAATGAAGATGTTTAGAGAAGTTGAAATTGTAATTATTGTATTCTTGGGTACCTAAAGAGGCAGGCATTTACAATATTATTAAAACCCCGCAAAAAAAAAGTTAAGAGTTTAACGAAAAGCTCATTATTTCAGAACGAAACGGCGACTGACAGTCACAGTGACACTGACAGTTTCGCCGTTCTTACATTAAAATTACATCGTTTTATGGGAAGTAATATCACAAATAATGATTATTTTTTCTCCACACACTTGTCACATCACTTGTCTGCCAACTTTATAGATCCAATAACATCGCTTGTCACTTTCTTTTTTTTTATAAACACAAAATGGGCATCGAAATGAAACGAAAAAGTGTTATTTTCATTTTGTAATATTTTAATTATGCGGGGGTATAAAAATACCCTATTATCAGAATGATGACTTAGTTTATCCGAACGCTCAATTATCTTAACATTGGCGCGAATTTGTTGCTCGCTGTCGCTGCGCATAGGAAGGTACTGAGTGTGCTAAAACGCGTTTTGTGTCATGAACGTTATTAACCCGCTAGGTTTTATGTTGTTACTGTTTTTATGTAAAAAAAGGGGTTGTTTTTGTTTAATCTTGTCCCAAAAAACCCACAAATTGATTATCCAAACTAGTCTCGGTCTCAATTAATTCTACTGTATTGAAAAAATTTACTACTTTCTCCTGCATGGTGGGTGGGTGCATTTACAAATATATTTAGCATTTCACTGTATTCTGTTTTATGCAAAGCCATAGTATGATAGGTGTGCTGAAAAAAATTACCAGTGCATCAAGCATGACATCATTTTGTAGGTCCTCAAGCTTCCTCCTTTCTGATGTGAGCATACCCTGGACGGCATCTTGTTTTTCTCTGAAATAGGAGAAGACATTATCTTGAAAATTCAATTTGTTTCATTAACTGCTGGAAAGAATGTAGGATATGATCAAGTGTACACGCTTTAGGTACGGAAACTAAAAAAAAGAATGCATAAGTAGGTGGAAATGTTTACGGGAGATTGATCAGAGAAGTTAACATTCAGAGAATAGTCTTTGCCCAGGATTGGAACCATACAGGTAAAAAAAAAGTATGAAGTAATATTGTTAAAATACAGAATTTTAGTGTTTTTCGTAACATGTCAGCCTGTTAATTTAGTAATTTTTAAGCACATTAATGGATATTAAATGGATAGTTTACATTGCAATTGTATTATTTTTTATTGTATTTCTCACGAATAAACAAAGCTTTTTACATGTTAAAATAGTAAAATAACGATACTTATATAACAATAATTGTCAAATGTTAAATGAACGGAGTGTAGTAGTATTTAATAGAGATGAAAACAAAACACAGTCAGTGGGCTAGTCTTAAGCGCTTACCACACGCACAAGCTTCACCACAGTTTTACCTGCGCAGGCTGGTTTGAACACGGAGCGTATTTTACCTACCACACCCTCCGTGTTCGTGTACAAACCCGCCTGCGCAGGCAAAACTGTGGTGAAGATATGTGCGTGTGGTAAGCCCATTAGGGCGCCTTCAAATTAGTCGCGCGACAGAAGCGCTGCTTCGTAAATTCATATAAATAAAGCCGCCGCCGACAGCAGCGCTATTAGTCGCGCGACTGCGAAGGCGCCCTTAGGGGCGAAGCGTAAATTTAACCTTACGGTCAGTGGGTAGTCTTAGGAATGTCTTATGTTACACAGTCCGACATAAGCAGCGGAGGTTTGACCTTCAACACTTTCGCCCGACAGTTGTTGAGTTCATTTAGTGCAAAAGAATAAGTTATTATCTTGTTACAATAGTTTATGCATGCATTCCCAATGTTTTTATGCGTTATTTAAATTACAAGGAAGAGATGAATTCAATTCACCTTTTTAGTATTTATTAAAACTTACGTTAATTCCTTTAAATGGGTATTAATGGTTGTTAATGGTGGTTCATACATCTCCATGATACCTTTAGCCAGTAGTTGCACCGTCTTTGCTTCTTCTGCGGTTGAACTGAAAATGTTTTTGTAATGTAACAAAATAAACCAGACTATCAACGATAGTTATGAAGGTGTAGGCGAATTCAAGGATCAAAATCGATGTATACCTTTCCATTTTGTTGTATAGTTGCCTTTTCTGCTCTTGAATATAAGTCAAAGGATTCCTAATTTCCTAACGTAAAACGAAAGTTTATTAATATTATTGTATTGTTTCCTGAAACTGATGACCTATTGACATTTCACGATTTCACTAATTCACTTATGAATGAATGACAGCAGACAGCTATATTTGGCAATGACAGTCATCAAATCAAAACAAACTATAGATGGTATTCTCGTCATAGAAAACTATAAATTAAAATGAAAATAATATCCTGTTTTCAAAACCTTTACAACTTCTTGACTTGATATAACGTTAAATAATTTATCACTAAAATGTCCTTAAATGTTATTTCTGTTGATTACACGTTGTCCATTGGGTTAATGGTTTTTTGACAGCTGCCTTAGAACGTAACTATTCACTATTATGTAAAAGTTAACTTTAAAATGCGTTATAAAATAAATATATAAACTGCCTTATTTTATTGGATTTTCTTATTTATGACTCCTTACAGACATTATAATGCCGCAGATGTATCAGTTTCTACAAAATAAATACAAATTGTTATGCGCATTAAATATAATTACATTCTATCGTACTAGTGATGGGATCGATTATTCGCTTCAAATGAATAAATCGGCAATAATCTATGAAATTGCCGTTTAGTATACAGAAAGTTAAAGTAATTTTTACATAAATATTTTTGATTTCTATCAATTAAAATATGCATCCATGCTATCGATGCATCTCTGCCTGCGCAGTGGCAATTTTTCAATGCTCTTCTTGAAGAAGTTAGGTGTACAGGAGCTAACAATGCCTCTCGGGTATTACCTTTTTCCATGCCAATTTCCGGCGCAAGGTCTGGTAAGTACGGTGGATGGCGCAAAACTTCCAACCCTCTTGTAGCTTAAAGACCATCTCTTGTGCCGTATGAGGTCGAGCGTTGTCGTGTAGGAGCAGCTGTGACTGCGATTAACCAAGGCTGGCCGGAAATTTGCAATCTTCTCCACCATTGTGTGCGTTTTCTCACAGTACACATCCGCAGTAAGTAATGCGGGGTGCGCAATAAGATTTTTCAAAAAAGATGATATTGACACTATACAACCTAACAGTGACCATGACTTTTTAGGGGTAAGTTTTCGTTTGGGGCAATGGTTCGTGGCTAGGCACTGAACCAAGCTCTAACCAACATAGTGACCGCTTACCAAAAAAAAAACATTTTTCATAGCAAGTAACAATGCAATATAAAAAAAAATTACGGCAGTGGCATCGTGTCAGTTTTGCCAGGACATAGATTGGCCACCATATACAACATGTAATGTTTAAAAACGAAGGTTTTAATGTAAATGTAATAAAACATTAACATTTACATTTTAAAACTTTCATAAAATGTTATGCATAAAAAGGTTTTGTAATATGTATTAGGTAATAGTAATTTATATTGTTTAGTATTTAATATTAATAAACACAGACATGATCGTAACTGCACCATTTTTTTATCGACAGAAAAAAATCGATAATCGATTCTACATACAAATAGTCTAAATAATCAAAACGTTACGTAGCTGCAATCACTAGTTGTCAAAACTACCACCTGTCAAAAAACCAATAACCCAATGGACAGAGAATAAGTCTGGTTAAAATGATGAAAATAAATGATTTTTAGTTCTATTATTCTATTTTCTATACGGCAATGTAAAATTTAATTGGTGCTATTGCGAATTTCTTCCGTAGTGACGTTCTAATATACAATGTTGCCAAGTTTGTAAGATACGTTTCGTTAACTATAATTGCTCTGAAACCGTATTTATGTTATTGTATTAAGAATCAGTATTATAAATAATTTTGAAAGACTTGACATATATGTTATCTGCACGACATAGTATTTTCTAAAGTTACGCTTATTTATTTCTTTAATTTGGCATGTATGTTCCGGTTATCAATAATTATCTCACAGGTAATCGAAACGCAGCTTTTTATGGCCGCTAGATTCCCCTTGTTTTGACGTTCTTTCATTTCAATCTTCGTAAAACGAGAGGGGATTTCTTATTAGCGACGGTATAACGAGCACGATTACGCTGCATTTCACCCGTTAAAAAACAACAAAACCGTCAAACTGGAAGTTCTGCAAGTTACGAGAGAGGACGCCGATATGACGTCCGTGGTTAGGAGACGGGAACACGAAGATTCCGGAGAATATTCGGACGCATCACAGGATATCGAGCACAATAACTCCGGGAACGTAAGTACAGAGTCTAGTCACAATAGCGTAAACTTTCGTTTTGGCGCTAAAAAGTATTACAGCTTACTTTCTCTCGGTCGCTCGCGTGACGGAATGTTCATTTCTTTTAGTATAATTGAGGTCACGATTTGGGCACCACTCACTGAAACGCCGCCGATGTGTTTAGACTTTAATTTTAGAAACGCCACGTAGATTGTAAACAAAAGAGTTTTGTGTGGAAAATGCAGTTGTTAAAGGTGGAAGGATGTTTGCAGGACGGCGGTCAGCACGAGTCGGATTATGACTCCCAGGGGAGCGACTCAGAGCACTCTGACCAGGATTCCGAGAACAAGGTACAGTCACTTTTACTACAATTCCAAAATTCAGCTTTGTACTTGTCAAACTTATACGCCGGCAAGAGACTTTCCATAACAGCAAAATATGTAAAAAAGAACTTGTTTGTAAATATTACTAAGCACCAAAGAAAAAATGTCTATGATTGAAACTTCACATAGTGTCCTCTGACTAGGTCATTGATACTACCTTCTAAACTAAGTACCTAGTACCTAGTTATAAATTAATTTCAATTATTACAAACATTACTGGTTAATACCAGCACTAATCTAATGATTACAAATTCAAATAACGATGGAAATTATAAAACATTGTCCTATTTGAGCTCATACTTTTGGCAAAATTTCCATATTGTGAATGTAGGGGCAAGTACGCACTAAGTTGCCAATGACAATAGAAGATTGTGTTGTCAACTGTGTAATATTTTAGAGTGACACATTTTCAAACCACATAGGTAAGAAGGCTACAGTTTCAAAACTAGTTTAACCATAATATTATTTGGATTGGATCTAGAACACGGAAACACGAGCTGGGTTATAAAAAGTGATGAAGTTGGTAGGGGTTGGGTTCCGTTTATAATACTACTACTTTCATTAAAGGAAACCACATTGTTTTCGAGAAATTAATAAAATAAGTTACTAACCTCAACACATCATACCACGTAAAAAGCGAAAACGGAACGTTAAAATGGTTGATTGACAACCAAATCTGTCAAAATTTTTATTTTTGTGGCGTAAAATATCGTGCAAAATGGGTAAAAGGAACGTAAAAAAAAAGAAACGACATTTGTGTGTCAAAATTTTTAGACAAAAGAAAAAACTTAGGTATAGGTCGACATCAGGGGCACCCTGAGCTTCGGTTTGTTAGGTTCCTTTAAACCCTGCAGACAGAAACAGGAGCCCCACGCAGCGGGGCTCTGTCGACCTGATGGCGGCCGTCTTTGTGCCAATTTTTGTACCCGTTGCCGACAGTCGACGCCTTTTAGGCAACTTTACCTAGTGTTTGAGGTACGGTTACAATTTTCCTTTCATGGGAGTGATACCAGGGGGTCGGGAGGTCCCCTCCCTATCCCCTCCCACCATCCCCCACTCCCAATTCATGTTTCCAGATACTAGATTTTAACCTATTATTCACTTTTCTTAGTATTGCCACTATTTCGCGTGACATTAATATGGTGAGGGCATATCTACACTATTGCTTTTGCCTGTGATTTCGCCTGCTTGAATTTTCTTAAGGATCCCTATTCTTTTTTATGGTGTTACTGCTACTACTATACTCGAATTTGCTACATGTTAGCAAAATAATTTTTAGAATTGGACCATTCGTTTTGGAGATCAGAATGATCATACAAAACTACTATTTCTTCAGTTTTATAATATAGGTTTGAATAATTAGTTGGATTACTATGTCACTGCATATTATATTAAAAAATCTGATACATACATCCGAAGCTAGTAAGAGTGTGTTAATGAAAGTTGTGTTTGTCTTTGTTCAGACTAATCTCCAGAATGTTGAAGTTTTTCGTGAACTTTTTCGCAAATAGGAAGCAAAGTTATCCCTGAGTGTGTAAAAAAAATATGTGGAAGTAGACGCAGGCGAACAATAGTAGAAAATATAAATATTGCTATATCCCTAACATTATGTCACATTCATATAAAACAACACAGTACTACACAAACCAGGTCATCACTGCTACAAAGAACTTGAGCACTTTTAAGTCTTCTCAGAACTCAACATCAAGCTAATCTTCAGAACAATATGAACCCTTGAGGTAGTAGTAGTATCACGGGCTGGTCCGCAACTCCACGTCCAAGCGCGTATTTTCCGTACAAAAAGACTGGAAATAAATAAACTATTTTTAAATAATAATAATAATAAAACGTTTCATTCGACCACAAAGGATCATAGCCACACACATTATTTTATAACAATACCAGAAACACAAAACAATTAAATAAAACAAAAAATATAATTAAAATACACACATGTTACCTACTGATTTCGATTGCTCAGTAAGTGAACCATACAGCAATGGTTCAGGTACTGGCAAACGAACCTCAGCGCGAATGCCCTCAGGATGCTATTGGAGCTAGCCCGAACCCTGCGCACCAGGGATGTGCACCGCTTTCGAATAAAAAAAAAAAAAAAAAAAAAAAAAGCCTTTATGTCCTAGTTTTTGTTGTTTACCTAGATTTGTAAGTTGGGAAAAGTTATTACACTTTGGTCTTCTTTTCTTTTGTTGTCTTAGCATAAGTAAAAGTGCATTCTAAGATTTCGTTTATTTTTATTTGAATAGTTTGCTTATATCATGCTTGTTGGAAAGTGCAAGATACCATTGGGTATGCTCTATACTCCTTACAATACAAACAGACCCCTTTAATGAATACTCATTCTGTATTCAAACAATTTTTTAAATAGGTTGTAGATCTTTGACAGTTGTTAAGGATGGGGAATCAGGAGCCAGAAAGTGTGACACAATCAGTCTTACCAAGGTGTATATGTGTTACCTATTAAGTGGGTTGTGGAGGTGTCATTTAAGCAGTTGTTCCATGTAAAACACTGATATTCAGCTGCATACAGTCAGACTAGAAGCGATCCCAGCATAGTTGCGAAGAGTCTAGGCAGAAGCTGATGACTGACTGATGACAACATACAAATCTGATTGAAAGCCCTGCATTATTTATTTTATTTTGTAAAATATTTACTGTACTATTCTGCATGTACAGAAGTCAAACATATATTTTTTAGTGTTATTTTAGAGCATATTAAGTACAGATTATTGTTTTATCTTCCATGTTCCTAGATACTAAACCAATATATATAATGAACATGCATAATTATCAGTAAATAGGTACTTTGTTATCTCTCTGACTTCATTCATGTTGCAACTTAATTATATCATTTACTCAGAGTCCTTACTCAGAGTATCATAGACAATTCATTGCATTTATTCTAGGGGAATTACCTTTTTCCATAGTTTTAATTAATTACAATAAAATTGGTCAAGCATAAGAATTGGTTTACACAATAAACTATGTTGTGTTGTGTCCCTTATGATCTAAATTCGAATAGTTGATTATATTTATCTACTAGCTTTTGCTCGCGATTTGATAGACTTGCAATATCTTACGAATCCTTATTTTTTTTCATAATATATTATTGCGTATAGTACTCAGAGATGACGCAGCTCACCATTAGCGAAACAATTTTCGAAATCAGACCAGCAGTTTTGGAGATTAACACGTACAAACTAAAAAACAAACATTCATAAATTCCTAACTAAATCTGCAGCATAATGTCTATTCTGTCTACCACGAAAGAGAAAGCTCACCAAGTGTGGCCTATGACCAATGCAAAAATGATTACAGGAAAAATCAAACAGATATTATTTCACTGCACTTTCTCATCATCATTTCTAAGATTTTAATGAATCAGTAAGTGTACATACAGTGTAGCGTTTACCACTCAGAATTGCTGTAACAATTTAGATGAAATGTATTTAAATTGACTTTAAGAAATACACTCAGGTAACTGCTTCAGAAAACTCGAGTCACAATGTTATGTAACTTTGATATTTAAATATCAACACAACACACAACAGTAACACACACAGTCACAGTTTAACAGTATACAGTCAGTTTAAACTGTGAAAAATCTTATTCAGCTCAGCTCACTTCTGAGCTTGAGGTGAGCTGAGCTCAATACTTCATAACGGTGAGATGACAGCTAACCTCAACTTCACATCACTAAAATTCACCGACGCCGATGGAGATATTTTTACAGAAAAATGGTCAGTGCTCATTATTACAGCATCGCTCCTATTCAACAACTGCCCTGCGGGGCAGTTCGGGGCGGTTATTCGGCGAATAGGCCCGAAAAATCCAACCGTTGGCTCCTATCACCGCCCACGAGCCATCACCGTTTATTCTTGTCATTACAAAAATTTCCTAAACGCACACGATTTCAAGCACTATCTTGAATGGCTAATTATTTTCTGTGTCGGAACCGTGATGTTATAATGATTGCAGTTCGGTTACACGGAGAGGATGTACGAGAAACGATTAACAATAGAAATCGCAAAACGTTATTTGTCCGTTCTGTTAAGGCTTTTATGTAATTGAGACGGCAGGGGACTCTTTAAGATCTGATCTTATTGCATCATCACAAAGGTCAAGTTCGCAGTTGGTATATGGGGTGCCACTTAGCCTTTAACTACCCATCAAACTAAGTAGGATTGAGCAAAAATTATTGCTGGAAAACGACTTTTATTTGGAAGTTGGGTGGGCCTTTGGTATTTGACGCAACATGTGTCGACACCCTTGCGCCATCTCATCTTCCTAGCACACCGTGTTGTGCTGGGGCGGCTGCTGCAGTTGCCGAAAACCTCAAACTGCGCAAATATAATAGCCTTCTTGGAAGCTATATATTTGAGCCGATTGGGGTGGAAACTCTAGTGCCATGGGGTCCGAGTCCGAGCCCATATGTTTTTCGTGACATCGCCAAGCGACTGGTCGACTCTTCACGTGACCCAAGGCTGGTCAAATAATCAGTCAAATAAGCATTGCCATACAACGTGGCAATGCTGCCAGCCTGTTGGGCACGTGTTCGGTTGACAGCGATGTGGACGAGATTTTTGATGCCCTTTGAGCTCCCTGCCTTTCTCTTGGAATTGTAAATAATATTATTATTTTGATTTTTAAGATTTGTATGTGCTAATAAACATTTGAACTTTTATTTTTGGTGTAAAAAATCACTGTTTATGGTAGCGTGAAAATCACTTTATGGTAGCGCGAAAATCACTTATTGGTAGGGCGAAGAAACTTTATGGTAGCGCGAAAATCATTGTGCTTACCGGGTGCATGTAACAGTACAGTGTGGTCATGGGGTATTGAAAATTTGGTTATATAATTTAAAACATGTTTTCTCTAATAAAGTTAATAACTTTGTCTTTCAATAGTCCCATAATTAGAAGGTTCCTAGGATGATCCAGAAAAAAAAATGGCTATGATGGGAAGAACATGTAGTTGTCTACTTTTTGTGAAATGTTTCTAATTTTATGACATCACATGTCCTTCACAACTCCATTTTGAACTTCATCACTTGCTTCATCTGTAACTTAATCATGGGAGTTGAATTTAATCAACTTCTAATAGTAGTATCGATTTCAAACTTTGCAAATGTAAGTAATACCCATGACAATATAATAATATGGTGCCATCGAACTGATTTTATGATGCACCCGGAAGGTAGGTAGACAATTCCTTAACGGAACAACGTATCAAATATGATTGCAAGTCAGCATCCGTCTATCCGTCTGGGTGTGCGTTACCTTCTTATCGTAGTCTAATAGTCCACTAATTAATTAGCTAATAAATATATGGGGTGACTGGTAATTAGTGTACGATACTTGTGATTGTGTTCATGATAACAAACAACTTTCCCGAAGAAACATTTTTTTTTTGTACTGGTTCACTTTAGGTCACAGGCGTGCGCGCGCGTGAATTTCATACGGCTGTTGTGTCATTGTGATAAAAGTGAACCATTACAAAAATCATTTTTTCTTCGGGAAAGTTGTTTGTTATCATGAACACAATCACGTGTCTAAGTATCGTACACTAATTACCAGTCACCCTATATAGTCATTTTCCTTTCAACAATTAAACTTGACACAATTCCCAAGTTATCATTTTTGCAGTTTAAAGGTTATGCGGTATAACATTTATGATCCATTGGCTTATTAATTATTATGTTATGATATTGAACCATACTGGTTAAATCTACTGTGATTGAGAACAAAAGGACTTAATCAATACCTAATTACGATGTTCATTTTCCTAGCTTGTGCCGGTTAAATCCATCTTCAACCACCACAATCTTTACCCCCCACCATGTTGAACCCCTAAATATTTTCTTGTTCAATCCCTCATTGGTTAAACATGGCCTTTACTTTTGAATGTCTTTAATCTATCTATGTTCAACCTGCAGCTTTACGTGCATTGCGAGGCACGGAATTTTGTTCAAGAATGTTGACCATGGCAATGGCGAATGGTCAAATTCAGTGTACATTAAATAGGTATTAACGTACACCGTTGGCCTTAAAACACGTTTAATTGTCGTCCACCGTTGAAAAATCTCGCATTGAAACGACATACATTACCGACCCGTGCCCACATAATTACTTATCCCCCTATATGCATATTATAATCTCCACCGGTATTTCATAATAGACCCGTTATAAAGGTGTTTTTCTCTGAATAAAGCCGCCATCAGTCCGAACTTGACACTTGATCATTTGGTCGATCCGATGATTTATGAACACGTTTTGCCGGCCAGAAATGGCTGACGGACGAAGCTCATTAAAAATTTAAAAGAAAGAAGAGAAATACATTTATTTGCGCCTCAAAAGTTTTAAATAAAGGAAATGTGCGGAAAATAGGCGTCACATTAGCGCAAAACGGCCATTTGCATAAAATATATCGGATAAGCATCGTTTGTCATCCGGAACCGGATTGAGTCACGCTGGTTTCGTGATGTCAAGCGTGACTGCTGAGCATGGGGTCCTGAATTTGATTCTCAGGTCTGGTTAAGTGTTATCGAGTTTTTCCATTAGGAATTTCTCAGAGTAGCAGCCCGGAATTCAGATGTTGATGATGTCAAACGCATCGTACCGATCAGCTGAGCGAATTAAGTTTGTTCGCAGTTTGTTTGTTGTTTGTTTGTTTGTTGTGTGTTTGGAATAAAAACAGTAATGGCTCTTGAAATGCGTATTCGTACAAAACTCAAAACAGAAATTGCTACTTTGACCTTCAATATCTCCAAAACCAGTGGATTCCCATGTGGGTCCTAGTAGAAAGAAATGGTCTTAAGAGCGCCCATCCCGTCATATTTCCCATACAAACGCTCGTACGCGATTACGTCGTTATAACAAATTATTTACCTAATATTTTTTAGACACAGGTATCTTGGGGCTTAGGTTTGTATGAAGCCAAAAATAAACTTTTTTGAGAAACAAATTTAGTAAACACGTCCGAAAATCAGTTTTTTTGCACAATTTTATCTGAACTTTGGCCGTTCATAATGCACTCATACATTGAAAAACTAAAAAAAACAGCGTCATAGAAACCTGGCACATGTAATGGAGATTCCAAATTATTAACGTTTTTACCAAAAACTTAGGCTTTTTCAAAAACACGTATATCCTGGAAACAAGTTTGGTGAAATTTCCGCGCGCCGATTTTTCTGTGATGTTATCGCGTTCTCACTCACTCGTTTGTTTTAGAGCTTTGCGCTGGTTGAAACAAAAGAACTATAGTTAATTAAATTAACATTGCAAAAATTCAAGTGTAGTGTCAAATAGTTCTAAATATAAATATCAAATAGTTTTTAAAAATTATGTCAAACAGTTTTCAATATAATAAGTAGTTTTTAAAATTATGTCAAAACAGTTTTTTAAATAATGTCAGCACGTTTATATATAAATCTTTAATTATTGTGTGACATTAGTTCCGGTATATTATATAGGCATTTATCTAATAAAAATGCTTTTAATTTTGTTTTAAACAAGTTGGAGCTAAAGATCCTCTTTAGCTCTGAAGGCAGTCCATTAAATATTTCTACAGCTTGGTACTTTGAGCAATGCTCTACTATATTAAGTTTGGGTGCTATTTGTTGCTTTAAGATTTTTCTCCGCTTACTATCTCTAATCTCACGTTCTTCCTCTGATTCAAACTCATGTAAGTACTTAGCAAAATGACTCAGCAGTGCTATTCTGTTACTATCTCCCTCGGTGAACACCTAGGTGAAGTGAGCTGTCATCCGTTCCGATGCTAGAGACGGACGGATGACAGCTCACTTCACCTAGGTGTGGAGGAGGAGGACCAACCTGCTGGAGGACCAATATATGATAGACTAGGTACTGTTAATATTCCCAATTTTTTTAAGTAATCTCTGCATGAGACAGTTTATGCAATTCTGACAATTGTCCTTATGGCTCGTTTCTGACATAGTTCCTATACTAACGCTCGTACGTGGTTACGGCGTTGTACTTAACAATTTTTTCTCTAAATATTTTTAACACTCAGGTATCTTGTGGTTTATGTCTAGGTTCCAACGTAACGAAAAAAAACGAATTCAGTAAACACGTCTGAAAATTAGCGTTTTTGCACAATTTTTATATGAACTTTCGCCGTTCATAATGCACTTGTTAGAATATAAGGTATAAACTGCAACATTATAAAAGCAATTAATAGCTCTATATTAAATACACATACTTATATACTCAAAGAATATTATTATTTTAGAACAGAATAGTGAAATGAAAATATTTTGTTTAGGAAACATATATTTTATTGTAATATTTCAGACTCAAAATCATTTATTTCAATTCAACCTTTTACTTTTGAATTGTCAGAGTCAGTCAGAAAGTTGAATCTAGTTGCTCGTTCCAAAGAGTAGATTTCTATGGAGAAGAACGAGCAAGAAACTCCATGAACACTCTTTTAAAATCAGTAATATTTTACAAATTTAGGTTACATCATTCATGTCATAACAACTAGGTACATATAATGTAATAATAAAATTATACATATACATAGCCTTTCATAGTTATCATCATAGTTATACTTATCTTATTATTTTCTTCGAGAGCTCCGTACCGATCAACGTTTCGATCAAAAGTGTTATCCAATGAATTTTTTTTTTTTTTTTTTTTTTTTTTTTTTTTTTTTTTTTTTTTTTGATATGACCACTCGCAGCGCAACAACTCTCTGAGGTTAATGCTGCTTAACCGGACCATCCTGTGTTATCCAATGAAGTCGGAACACTCGCTTTTATAAGCGGCGACAAACAAGTATGACTCACATAAACGATGACAAGCAAATGTGACTCATACTTATTTGCTATCCAAAGTTTAAACACACTTTATTCTATTTAAAATGATGTTATTTACTATACTTCTACTGCATTTAATCAGAAATTAATTATTACTTTATATTACAACACGAATTACGTTGTTATATATTAATTACATCGGTATAAATCTAACACGGCCATACTGACAAGTACTTCGCTCTCGAAGTACAAACACAATATTCTTATTACATAAAGGTACATTTTGTTTACATAATATCAGTAATCGTTTTCATAATCATCATGGTATAATCAATAATCAGACCTTACTGGGTAGACCAAAACCCCGCAGTCAGTGAAGCTTAATCACCCGCGACCAGTGAATGTCATAATAAACCACAGTTAAGGTTTTAATCCATCCATAATAAAACAATCATGTCTTAAACTAATATTAATACAATATATACTAATATAATTACAATATCAGTAATCGTCTCATAATCGTCATTGTATAATCAATAATCAGACCTTACTGGGTAGACCAAACACCCCGCAGTCAGTGAAGCTTAATCACCCGCAGCCAGTGAATGTCATAATCAAAGTCAAAGTCAAAGCATTTATTTCAAATAAACCATTTACAGGCACTTTTGAATTGTCAAGGAGTCGATCAGTTAGTCAGATAGTTGAAGCTAGTTGCTCGTTCCAAAACGTAGGTAGGTCTCTATGGAGAAGAACGAGCAAGAAACTCCACGGACACTCTTTTAAATCAAGTTTTTACAAAGTTTGGTTACATTCTTGTTGCTTCTATATGTGAAAACGATGAAAGTAATCTAACAATACAAAACACAAAAAAGAAGCAAGATAAAGTGGCATCTAATCCATGGCAGATAAGAGCTGACCAATCTCCACTGACAGCGCCCGTTCACGAACATGTAATATACCACAGTTAAGGTTTTAATCCATCCATAATAATACAATCATGTCTTAAACTAATTTTAATACAATATATACTAATATAATTACAATATCAGTAATCGTCTCATAATCGTCATTGTATAATCAATAATCAGACCTTACTGGGTAGACCAAACACCCCGCAGTCAGTGAAGCTTAATCACCCGCAGCCAGTGAATGTCATAATATACCACAGTTAAGGTTTTAATCCATCCATAATACAATCATATCTTAAAATAATATTATAATAAATGTACTACAGCGTTTTGTTCAGTCCACTATCCAGGCCATAGGCGTTTTTTTTTCTTTTGCAACTATTATATTTCTCTGATTTCCAATACCCCATAATGAGAACCTGTCATTATCTAATATGTTCATAATTTCGTAGGGTCCGTAAAATTTTGCTGTTAGTTTGTTATGTCGCCTATGGTCTTGATTTACATAAACAGTATCACCTACGCTATAATTTATGTTATCTCTACGCGTTTGGTCAAAGCGGTCTTTGAATGTATCGGCAACAATTTTAAGACGTTGATGTGCCAACTGATGATCGGTCGTTGGGTCATTTTTTACAAAAAGTGTACACTGTTTTGAATGTGTCGAAATTTTGTATTTTGTTGTAATTCGTTTATTTTAATTAAATTTATACCGTAATTCTTTTCACTTTATGAAAATAATAATAAAACCTCTTATTCTTTATTATTTAATGAAATATAGGTAATTTATTGTCCTTGGGGAATGAAATTCCTTCCATTCCGCAACTATAAACTTTCGGTTACAGAAATAAAATAAAACACTTGGATTTAATCAACTAGAATTGTGTTTTGTACTTCAATACAAAATAAATAAAAAATAAAATTAATAATAAAAAAACATGCATTTTTATCAATTTAATGTCCATTACGTTACTCTTTGGACGAAACTAGTTTAATACTTTTTGGTATGTTACTCAAATAGAAACAATATACGTCAATAATTATATTATTATCTAATAATACTTCATCTAATCGAGCTTGTATACACGGGATGTTCGAGTTTCTGCCTATAAGCAGCCTAATAGGTGAAAAGCTAGTTGATTGCTGTACAGTAGTGTTTAAGGACAATTGGATTTTCCACAAAACGCTCGGCCAGTCTGACACATTACCACACCTAGTAGCTAACATATTGATTACGGTTAAGACGTATCTTTCGTATCTATGTAATGCTCTAAATAACGAACAAACTAAATTGGGGCTAAAGTTAGTGCCGCGGTCAGTGATTATTAATGACGGAGTGCAAAGTAAGGTAACCGTGTCTAAATTCTGTATAGGAGATTGAAGTTCATCAAAGCACCATATGGATTATCATTAGTCAGGTTTTTCAGTGCCAACAGGAGAAAGCACTTTCCATGCTAACCCTTTACAATCTACAGTAACTTGAATGTCAGGATGATTAACCACATTCCTACCAATAAGAAGATCATATGAAAATCTCGGTCACGGGCCACATGTAAATATAGTTATAAACAAATATCTTCAAATTTAACTGTCACTGTGATAGTTGCAAAAATATGTATTTTACCGTTACCTATTTCACTAACGTACTTATATTGAGTATGGAAAAATATATAATTTAGTCATTTGGCAATAGATTCCCGTATAATGCTACAACTTACTCCTGTGTCGACAATAGAGTCAATAGACATGTTGCGAATGGTAACGTTAGTGGGCTTAAAGTTTGAAACATTACATAAAGTATCGACTCGAACATCTAGTCATTGATCTTTGAAAGTTTAATTGCTGTTTGGTCGAATTTACACGTTCAAAATACAAGTTGTTACATCATGTATCTTTATTAAAACTGTAATTTATTTTTCTTTTTTTTTTCATCACATGGAAGTATAACATTTCTTTTTCTGAGTCTTCTCATCCAATTTTGGGATTGGCATAAAACGTTTCTCAAGTAATTGATCTAATGGTCGCTATTTAGTCTCTACGTAAGCAGAAAACTAAACTAAAATTCTGATGTTGACGAGTCTGAACAATAAATTACAGCTTTATACAATCAAACCGAGATTTTTTTTTTTATTTTTTTTTTCGTGTGGGTACATTCAAGTTAATTCAGCACAGAAATTTTCCTATTATCGACCTTCCTGGGATTGCCAGGACTCGTACCATATTAAAGCAGAGCCCTTGGGGGCCTTACCTCCCTTTGCGACTTTAGTTAAGTCGCTCCAACCAAACTCTTCTCTAAGCTTGTCATTGTCTGCACACCACGCCACTACGCCGCTGTCAGTGGTGGCGGGATCGAATATCGGGAGAGCCACGTCATCCTGCCGATTCTTACTGGACAACGCTTCTTTGATAGTAGTAGGCAGCTTTAGGTGAATCTCTGGTTCCATTTCGGTAGCAACAATAACCCTGAAAATATAGTAAGATTAGTTTTGCACATGGTGTCCCACTTCTGATGTTAGAATAGAAGGTATAATTGGCAACACTAAAAAGCAATTAAAAGCTCTATATTAAATACACATACTTATATACGCAAAGAATATTATTATTTTAGAACAGAATAGTGAAATGAAAATACTTTGTTTAGGAAACATATATTTTATTGTAATATTTCAGACTCAAAATCATTTATTTCAATTCAACCTTTTACTTTTGAATTGTCAGAGTCAGTCAGAAAGTTGAATCTAGTTGCTCGTTCCAAAGAGTAGATTTCTATGGAGAAGAACGAGCAAGAAACTCCATGAACACTCTTTTAAAATCAGTAATATTTTACAAATTTAGGTTACATCATTCATGTCATAACAACTAGGTACATATAATTTAATAATAAAATTATACATATACATAGCCTTTCATAGTTATCATCATAGTTATACTTATCTTATTATTTTCTTCGAGAGCTCCGTACCGATCAACGTTTCGATCAAAAGTGTTATCCAATGAATTTTTTTTTTTTTTTTTTTTTTTTTTTTTTCTGTATGGCATCTCGCAGTTCAACCTGAGGGTTGGTTACTGCTTAACCGGACAATCCTGTGGTGCCTTAAAAGTGACTTTTAGGGCCTCCAGCCAGGGCAAAAACTTATAAACTAAGTGACTACGCTAAGGGCACCCCCTGTGGGGTACGAGCCTCGGCTTAGGTCGCCACTGAGAGACCCTTTGCTGCCCGCAAAGGGACAGGCTGGATCGGGTCTCCATTAATTAGGGGCTATTTTAAAGCTAAGGGCACAGCGACGCGGGCTGGCGCTAGCAAGGGTCGGGGGGGGGGGGGGGGGCGTTACGGGGTCGTCGCGAGGGACCTCGGCGGCGAGGTCGGAATGACGGTAATTTGTGTCTGTGTTTGACTAATGTGCTAGTGGCCCTATTTCTTTCTTGAAGGAGGGTAATAGCGTCATCTGGATCGGACAGGGTATGACGTGGACGACGGGTCCTGCTAATACGGGAAGGGGTATATCGGGCGGCCGCTACGACGAGCGGGTTGCGGTGTTTCTCCGCTTGATCGAAGAAGCGCTTGCAAGCGCGCTTCATGAACTGACGGATGGTCGGGAGTTTGAGATCGAGATGAAGGTTCTCGTTGCGAACATAGAACGGGGCGCCCGTTATTTTTCGCAAGAAACGGTTTTGTAAGGTTTGCATTCTGTGGAGACGGTATGCCTTTACGTGTGCGAATACAGCACAGGCGTAGGTCATGATGGGACGAATGCACGCTGTGTAGGTACGCAATTTGCACTTGAGTGACAATTTGCTACGTGCATTCAACATACAGTGAAGTCTACCTTGAGCGAAAGCGGCGCGCGAACGCGCCTGCTTTATGTGCTCCGCGAAGGTTAGGTGGCGGTCGAGAATGACTCCTAGGTATTTGGCTTGCTTCTCCCAAGGGATAGGCTCGCCGAACATGGATATCGGACTGGGAAGGGAGGGGTTGATGCGCGGTTTGGAAAAACAGCACTGCCTGACTCTTAGCGGGGTTGACTGTGATTCTCCATCTCCGGAACCAAGCGCCTAGTGCGTTTGCGGAGTCTTGGAGGATGCGGGCTATGCGGACTGGGTTGGAACCAGTGCAATAAATGGCCGTGTCATCGGCGAATAAAGCCAAATGAGCCTGTCTGCTCTTTGGAATGTCACTGGTGAACAGCGTGAAAATGAGAGGGGAGACCACGGAGCCCTGGGGGACTCCAGCACGTATGGGACGTGGAGACGAGAGTGCCCCTTCGACGCGATAACGAAAGGTGCGATTCGACAGAAAGTCTCGTAAGATCAGTACGAGACGATCCGGCACACCCAGTAGGTATAGCTTGTATATTAAGCCATTGTGCCAGACTTTGTCGAATGCCTTCGCTATATCGAAGAAGAGTGCACCGGTCTTCAAGCCGCGTTGGAACCCAACGCTTACATGCTCGACGATGCGGTGGACCTGTTGGACGCAGCTGTGTTCGGTACGAAAGCCGAATTGCTCGTCGGGAATAAGATTCTTAGCTTCGACATAATCTTTGAGACGCTTATAAATAAGTCTCTCGTAGATTTTGCCGAGGGTGTTGAGTAAACTAATGGGGCGATAACTAGAGGGGTCAGACTTGGGTTTGCCTGGTTTCGGAATGCCGATAACAGTGGCTTCTTTCCATGCCTGAGGAAAAATGTTGTTGCTTAGAGCGCCATTGAAGATGGCGGTCATTAGCATTATCAGGGCGGCGGTTATCCAATGAAGTCGGAACACTCGCTTTTATAAGCGGCGACAAACAAGTATGACTCACATAAACGATGACAAGCAAATGTGACTCATACTTATTTGCTATCCAAAGTTTAAACACACTTTATTCTATTTAAAATGATGTTATTTACTATACTTCTACTGCATTTAATCAGAAATTAATTATTACTTTATATTACAACACGAATTACGTTGTTATATATTAATTACATCGGTATAAATCTAACACACTCATACATTGATAAAGTAAAAAAAAATAAACAGCTAAGTACATAAGAACCTTGCACATGTAATGGAGAATCTAAATTACAAACATTTTTACCAAAAACTTGAAAGGTTTTTTCAAAACGTTCGGGGGCGATAAATTGATCTAGCTAGGTTCCATTAAATAAAAAAATTCGAAAAGAAAAATACCAAGCAAAGCTCGTTCGCCCAGTTATTAATAATATAATATAGTACCTAAGATAGTAAGATTGAGCAGTGTACAATCAGCCCAATCTCCATACAAAATACATGCAAGAAATCAGGTTTGTTACTAGACCAAGGTCAAAGAAAACAGTCTATATGCTAATTTTTAATGTGCTTCACATTATAATAAGTTTCTTTTGATATACAAATGAATGCAAATTGTATACTTTTTATGCCGACACAGCTGCTTCTTATTTGCTGTAATTTTTTTTCCTACTGAGATGTTTATCTTATTCTTTTGTTAATTCGATTTTGTGGACCGTCATTTTATAATATGTCCGTTACTTGTGTCCGTTCAATTGAAGAATGAATATCTGGAAGTGGTTTTGTATTTTGAAAGAACTGGCTAACCCTGGATTTTAACGGTACTAAAAATTATATAGGACTAGATTTCGTGATTTCGTCCACGTGCATGTCGGTTATTGACGCTGATAAAGTCTCGAATAAAAGTGGTCTATGTCACAACCCAGAGTTCGATTTTCTTCTCTTGGCGCTGAGTCGAGAGTTGAAAATTCAACAGTGCTCAAAACACTAGACCTGTGCGATAATTTACTATTTTATGACCAAGACAATAATAATTATATCATCATTATCATCATGTCAGCCTTTAAACGCCCACTGCAGGGCATAGGTCTCCCCCAAGGGTTGTTCAGCCGTAATTAATCGCCATGCTGGGCCGATTCATGTTGGCGATCGCAGGAAGTGTTATATTATTCAGAAGGACGCTGCTGTCCATCCTCTGGTCAATATCCCTGTGCCGACTTCTACGACACCCTCGGGTAGAACTGGGGTGGTGCTATTCGCGACCGGCACCACAAGGCTCCGTAGTAATTATATAGTAAGGTTAAGGTTATTCAAAACCAATGCCCAGGTTTAAATTAGTGCATCTTTAAAAAATACATTTATCTTTACAGGAGACCGAACGCCGTGTAGACGACGACGAGGACCGTAGCAACCCGCAGTACATTCCCAAGAGGGGGACCTTCTATGAACACGACGACCGAACTGCGGCCAGGTAACTATATACCCCACATACATGAGGTTTTTATTTTTTTTCGAATCGATGGTTATCAAAACTTATTTTTCCTTTTTTTTTGTAGAATATCTTGGCCCAGTAGTTGACCACCTTTTTTGCGGCATCAGTGAAGTTTTAATGGGTCATATAGTCTATTGAGCGCTTTCCTATAGGTTACTGCAAATCACATCTGAGTGGTAGGTTCTCCTGGGGTGGTGTAATACATTAGCTAAGTTCTGCCATTAAGTGAAAGTCAAAACTGCACTGACCTCTGATCCAGTTGTCAGTACGGGCTAATTTTAACCAAAATCGAGAACGATGGAAAAATAGTAGTCGATTTTGCGTCACGTCTGGCCAATCCTCAATAAAGGCATTCAAATCGTCCCGCCATCTCCTTCGAGGTCTACATCAGCCCTCATAGCTCGTTCGGCATGCGGCGGACATGTCCAGTCCAGTCCTATTTAAGCTGCAGTTTCATTATCAAGCTAAAATGTCCTAAATGCATTATTTCCAAATGAATTATCTGCTAAGTGGGTCAGGATTTAAAGGTTTAACTGTACACGTCTACTTTTATCTCCAGACTTGCCTAAACATAGTTTCTTGAGGAAACTGTTACTGAAAACACAGACCACTATAGCTTTCCTATCTTATACCCTGATGGATACCCAACAGTGTAGTGCCGGCCGAGAATAACACCATCCCATTTCTACCCGTGGGTGTCGTAGAAGGCGACAGAGGGATCTTGATCAGAGGTTGAGCAGCAGCGTCCTTCTGAGTACCATAACACCTACTGCGATCGCCAACATGCATCGTCCAAGCATGGCGATTATGGCTAAACCTCTCCTTGAGACCTATGCCCAGCAGTAGGCTTCTATGTGTTTGGCATGATGGTGATGATGATCCTGATTGCATACATATCGACGGTCCACCTGACCGCTGCCTATAAACATCTATCTGCAATACCAGAATCCTTGCAGATGCGTTATACCAGAAACAAAGTTGAAATGTCTCATGTGCCTGTAATTATACAGACACCCATATCTTTCAAACCGGAGCACAATAACGCTGCTTTAAATCAGTAGTAATATGGCCAAATACTCAAAAGCTACTCAATAAGGTATTTTACCAAATAATCTAATTAGTCCGTCAGTTAGATTATCGAAAAATATATATCATTTTTTGTTTACATAAAAAATGAAAAAACACGTGTTCAATATTTTTTGGAAATGTGTCTGACGGACTAATTAGATTTTTTTTGGTAAAATACCTCATTATAAAATGCCGTTAAGTCTCGTGCTGTCTCTCTCATTTTATGTCAAAGTGACAGTGACAGTTCGACGACACGGTTGGCGCAGTGGTTGAGCGATCGATTGCTACCCTACTGTGGGTTCGATTTCCGCACGGAACAAATATTTGTATGACTTACAGATAGATGTTCCGGGTCTGGCTGTTTGTGTATGTGAGTTTATATGTTTGTACCCACGACACAGGAGAAATTCCTATTGTAGGGGCAACGTTTTCTAAAAAATAAATAAAAAATTGGTTGTCTGTAAAGTCGGTTTACGGAGAATAGTTTTACGTGATAACATCATAAAGAAACATAATGGCTAACATATATAACACTAGCACTTTGCCCGCGACTTCGTCCGCGTCAATTTTCTCAAGGATCTCTAATTTTTTGATAATGCAATATAGCATATAGCATTCAGGGATAACGTAACTTAATATTGGTGAAAGAATTTTTGAAATCGGATGAGCAGTTTCGGAGATTACCCCCTACATACAAACTTACAAACAAATTTTACCTCTTTATAATATTAGTATAGATAAGCAAATAATGGTTTCTGTCGAGGTGGGCGAAACTTATGTTGGGCCGATCGTGCCTCTCTATCGCCTTTTCCGCGCTCTCGCTTGCACGCTCAGGGTCAGGCGGAACGTGACACTTTTTCGTGCGTGCAGCAGTTGTTCATCGATTTATAAGACGTTATCACGTCAAAAAAACAGTACGACATTTAACGGTATCTTAAAATTGAGGTAGCGTTGAGTCTTTTACCATTAAAGTCTCAGTAGTTGATAAGCCAATATTCCCCATTGCAGTTTGAAGTAGTTTCAGTATGAATTCAGTAAATTCGTAGCTTTCTATTGCCGCATCACTGAGCAGTTCGGTCATTACCGCTCCACTGATTGTAATTATTAATCCACACGCATTGCTTGCAGTTATGTAAGTGCTGTGTGTGGCGTTTGCTTAAATACTTTTGTGTGTATGATTGACTTGTTTAAGTTTCTTTATTGTTTTATTTGGCCCTCAAGGGCAAGTTAGGTTTCTCGTCTCACGTGTACAGTCAACAGCAAAAGTAGATGATCAAAATCAGAAATTCACGGAGTTCGCGTCAGAACTGTGTGGCGTCGAAGTGATTCAAAAGTATGTGATTGTCACACACATACTTTTGAATCACTTTCACACGAATTTCTGATTTTGATCATCTACTTTTGCTGTTGACTGTACTTGCGCATAGTATGTTTTACACGTTTTTATGTGGGTATAAATTCCCACAGTTCACACACCACGTCAAACTTAAATCACTTATTGTAAAAAACTTTTGAATTGTCAGTGATTCGTTCAGGCCGATATATTTTTTTTAGTCTTTATTATCAGTCAGATAGTTAGACAGATATATAGTCAGTCAGTAAGTTAAGCTCGTTTCAAACAGTAGGATCATATAGGGAAGAACGAACAAGACACTCCAAGGACACTCTTTTAAAATAAAATATTGTGACCTCTCTTTTAGTGGCGAAGAATCCAGCAATGCAACCTCGGAGGCAGCCTCAGAGAAGAAGGAAGGCACCGAGCCACCGACCGAGCGACGCCGACCGCCGCGCAAGTCTGAGATCGTCAACAAGTGGTCGCACGACAAATATAATGAGAACGAACAGGTCAGAAATATACTCTTCGTGTGTACCCCTGGGTTTTTGAACGAAAATCATGGCAAAATATTTGCTGGAACATCCTTATAATTGCCTGCTCATGGGATTTTTATGTGACGAAACATAGTAGTATGACGTTATAGTTAAAACTTCAGACCCGTACTTACACGGCAGTATTTGATTTTGCAGTTACAACGATTACTTATTATTGAAATTTCAACTATGATATTGATACGAGCTTGGGGTTCGGGATAAATAATCTATACGAATTTACACCAAAAACAATTTTATCAGCGATTCTATCGCCTTAAAATTAACTGGAGCGAACTCTGGCGAGAACTCACTCGTTTCTCTTCGAACATTGCGATGGATGAAACAAAAAATGTTTCAATCATGCTCGCGTTGACGATAGACGGACCGAGAAGGGCCCTCTCAAGCGATAAATACACAGCAATGCAAACTAATCGCCATTTAATTAAAAAAAAAATGTCACTAAAATGCAGTTGTTTCAACAATATAACCTAATCGCTATTGTTTTTGGCCTCCTTTTGTGTAATGCATGTATACAAAATGGAATAAAGTAAGTATTATTTATTGTTTTTAGGTACCAAAATCCCGTGACGAGTTGGTAGCGATATACGGGTATGATATCAGGAACGAGGACGCGCCTCCCCACGCGAGGCGAAACAGACGATATGGGTGAATATACTTTAATATCTTAGTTCTTATAAGCCATACGGATCGATCGGTTAAGCTTCCCTTACCGCGGTCGGGCCGTAGATGGGTGACCATCCATTTAATACCGAGATCCCTCCGTGTCTCGGAAAGCACGTAAAGCCGTTGGTCCCGGTTGTCATTCGTAGATCTTTGACAGTTGTTATGGGTAATCATTAGCCAGAGTCTGACAACCGTCCGTTCGAAAGACGTTCAGCAGTGGCAATAGACTGATATGACGATGATAGACTTGAAGAATCTTAGATCAGAACAAAACAATGAATGCAATTAAGGGGAGAATATTTAACTTTTGGTGTTAAGGTCTTTTTATAACCGTTACAAAGAAATTTCATTGTGTAAAATTTTCTATCATGCATATCAATGTGGAGGTTCCGACAGTCGTGGCGGTTAGTGGAGTCTCATGTATCAGCATGCTGATTTGCTTATGTTTTTTTTAAGTGCATAATATGTTATGATCGCTGTATACATTCGGTTCGGCAAATTCGGTTCGGCATGTTCGGTTCAGAATATTAAATATAATCGCGAATTGCGTCAGAGATAGAAAAGTTGATAGGGGATCGTTTGTCTTAGTATGGACTTGTGAAGAGGAGGGATGAAACGCATATAACCAAAATAGTTTAAATGTGGATGGATGAAAAGGAAGAGGGAAGCCATAGAATAGATAGATGAATTGTGTAAGGAATGATATGAAAGAAAAGGGAGTCAGTATTAAGGCGCTACCCTGACCAAATAACCTTGACCATACATTTCCTCTTTGCCGCAGAATCAAAATTAGCACAAGTTTTTGTTTTTTTTTTGTTATAAAAGAAGAGAAACGATATTTTGAAATAAAATAAAACGTGAATTATAAAGATTTTTAAATTACCTATCTATTAGTGTAATCCTCAAATTAATAGCACGTCAACTTTGGCAAAAGATACATGTTTTCAATTATTTTTGTCATTTTATTTTACAGGGAGATTTAGGTGTATATAGGGTACATAAAAAAAAAGGAATGTGGAAGGTGATGATAGGATATTGAACATTAATAATATGCTTTTAGATGTAATTTGTTTCTCTAAATTAATGAGTTAATAGCCCCTGAATAACGAAGAAAAGCGCGCTTATGACGGTTGACAGGATGGATTGTAAGAAAAAAACGAGTTGTGCCGATCCCAAGTAACGTGGTTATCGTCATTTGTATTGAATTGAATGTGGTGACCCGCTTATGTGTTTAGCGATCGTTTTTTATTTTCAATATATCGTCATCAATGTTTGTATTGAGAATGCCGAACCGAATGTGCCGAACCGCTTATGTGTATGGCGATCGTTCCGTTTTCCAAAGTGTAAATAAAAGTATCTAAAAAGATTATTTAAACGTCTGTCAGTGTAAATAGCAGCAATATGTTGGAGATGTTTTCATTTATTAATCGATAATGAACTAAAGGCAAGATAATAAATGCCGTGCGGATATATACACCAACAATTTTCTTCTCTATTTTTGAAGCTTTTTAGTTAATCATTAATTAAAATTATAATAACACCAGCCTATAATTGCCCTATTGTATGGAAAAGGCTGCTTCTCTTACAGAGAAGGCACGAGCAATGCTCGTTCATCACAACGTTTGCTCAAGGTGTATTGGCGGTTTCAGTCTTACGTTAAATTGGGTTGTTGACACCATTAACCAATAATTCCAAAATACAACTTATCTTAAAATACACCTTAGTTTAGCCCCGAAAACCCGATTAATTTTCAATTAAATGTAAAATTCGATTTTAAATTGCTTTGAAATCAATTAATAGTTAGTTAATTGAGTTGGTAAATAAGTGACGTCACAGGTCGCTATTGTCATACAAAATCTATGGAGGAATCTCGCTTTGACAGCCCATAAAAAGTATGTCAATTGATTGGTGGTGTCAAGTACCCAATTATAATTACGTGGATTACGTTCATTATAAGTTCAGGTTTCCTCAAGATGTTTTCCTTTACCGATATCAGTGATATCCAAGATAAACTTAAAAAAAAACCCATCAATTATTAATAAATAAAAACTACTCAAGCATGTTTTTACTCTGATTGCGCTGACCGTTATGCTTACGTATATAAACCTTATCGCCTACAAACCTTTGTTTTATTATAAAGGAAAAGCTTTTTGCATGAACTGTATTTCGATGTTTTTCTCTTGAAGATTACTGCTTTTTTGTCCAGCTGCGAAGAAGGGCTATGTTTTTGCCCGTATGCATGTTTGTACGTAGGGTACTTTATTCCATCATAGCATACAAACGGCCTGCATGTTTTTTAATGACTGGCATATTCTTATTCTCATAAGGAAATTTGTTTTAAAAATTGAGTGTGGAAATATTGCACTCCTGCAGACTTAAACATTCCTGTTCTTGTACCTAAAATCACTCCAGACCCAATATTAATCCTGCTATGGCAGATGTTTTACTTAGCTATGGGTGTGTCCGTGGTACCATACCAGTGCTGTAGTATTTATTTTAAAATATATTGCTCAGATAGGAGTCTTTTTGCCTGCACTCTGGTCTTTTTGTATTTCCTGTGCATGTCCCAAATAAAACATCATCCTTTTTTTTCTTTCATGTTCTGCTCAGTCTTGTTACAATTGTACTTACAGCCTTTTTAGCAACGACAGCTATCCCTGTTTTGATCGCAATATACAGTTTCAAACTTAACATTCATATATTCTTGCCTTTCACGTACAGCCGCGGCCCCAACAAGTACACACGTACTTGGGAAGACGAAGAAGCTTACAGAAGGCAGTCGGCCGCCCAGCAGGTGCCTAGGAAACCTCCTACTGCTGAGGACTTCCCCGAGCTCGACGCTGGAAGGAGATATGGGTATGTATAGTTAACGTCTAAAGAATCATCGCAGGATTTGTACAAAAAAAATAAAGATGTTTAGAGAAGTTGAGAATTTCAACTTCTCTAAACATCTTTATTTTTAAAATTCTTATATTCTTGGGTACCTAAAGAGTATTTTCAGGCATTTACAATATTTTTAAAACCCCTAAAAAAAAAGTGAATAGTTTAACGAAAAGTTCATTATTTCAGAACGAAATGGCGACTGACAGTAACAGTGACACTGACAGTCGCCGTTTCGCAGTTCTTACACTGAAATTGAAACGTTTTATGGGAAATAATATCGCAAATAATGATTATTTCTTTTCGTACACTTGTCACATCACATGTCTGCCAATTTTACAGATCTGTTAACGTTGCTTGTCACTTTCTTTTTTTTATAAACACAAAACGGGCATCGAGATGAAACGAAAAAGTGTTATTTTCATTTCGTAATATTTTAATTATGCGAGGTTTTAAAAATATGCTAAGTATATCAATCTACTCCTGGTAATGTATTCTTCAGATTGGAAAATATTTGAAACCCTCAAAATTATTTTTTTTCATACAAATGAATGTATGGATCTCGCCATGATTTTTTATGTCAGTTTTGAAGTGTAGTCGCTAAGCAGAACCTGGGTTTTCTTCACCGATGTTTTTATGTTATTTATTTAAGGAAAACAAACCAAACGATGTTAGTGATATCCAAAATAAATGTAGAAAGTACAAAGCAACAGATAAAGTCATAGTGGTACCCAGTATGGGTCCCGCAACCTCGTGCATGATTTTTGTTCAGCACTTAGCTCGGTTTGTTTCACTATACGACAGCTCGCTCCGAAACGCGTGTTTTGACACCTCACACGTGCAGATCGCAGTTGTGGAACTTTATTCCGTCGCTCTAAAAATCTTACGTAAAAACCACAATAATAAATCGTAATATTTTTGCATTCCGGTAACGCATTTTGAAGCGTTTTCTACTTTTTTAAGCTATACTCGGCTCCGTGTAACGTTTAGATCTATTTTGACTGGTCTGGACACGTAGACATAATATTTTTGATACAGATTTGATTTTACTTAAATTTTTGTTTGAAATACTCGATTTACTCGACTCGTTACCTCTAAAACCACCTTAGTTTACCTATATTTACTTACCTACCACACCTGCACTCTGCACCGTGTTCCGGGAACCCGACTGCAGAGCGTAGTGAAAATTTTCACTTTTTCCTGAAAAGATACAGTTTTTCGACGATAAATCATTTTTTCTGACAGCCTGGGCGTACATAAGGATCTCCCACTCCTGCCTAAAAAAACAAACTTCGTGCATGAGAGGCGCGCGCCTAAATAGCGGTTTCGCTCACTCGTCGATGAAACAACAAACAAAGTGAATGTTTGTTGTTGTTTGCGGTTTGCCCTCATAACTGGGTCATCAGAATAATACATTGCAGAATGTTAAATTTTTACCTTAATTTCTCCAACAGTAAACCACGTACCCCGCGTCCCCGCTCCAAGTCCCAACCATCTATCAACGAGCCCATAGAGAACGGCTCGCAACTCCGGCGCAACGCGTCTATCAAGACTGCTAAGAAGCCAATAGTGAAGCCTGGCACAGGCCGCGTCGCTGTCAAGGTGCCCAACAAACAGCCACCGAAGGACAAGATGCCTGCTTTGGAGAACCTCACCATTACTGCTAATGTTAATAACAGGTGAGGTTTAGCGTTGGTGCTTTAAAATAGTTAAAAAACTGCACAATAGGGTATTTTACCAAAAAAATCTAATTAGTCCGTCAGTTAGATTATCGAAAAATATTGGATACGTATTTTTTGTTTTATCAAATCAATAAAAACTGACGAATATAAAACGCATTAAAGATCATGAGTGGGGGTTTGTGACGTCACTTTCCCAGGTGCTAGGTGAACATTCCAAAAAGCAGGTAGGTCGAGCAAGCAACTACACAGATACGCTTTTTAAATATATTTTTTTACAAAATTATGGTTATATCGTTCTTGTTCCTTTTATATGGTGTATAGGATAAGGATCAATAAAAAACAATTCAAACAACAAAGATATAAGCCACTGTAGTCAAAAGACATCTCAACTGACAGTGCCCGTTCCCGATCATGACGCGTACATTATAGATATAAAATCAAGTTATAATTTCCAGTCAAGGTCAGCCCCAGCGCAAGGTGAACGCGACAGTCGCGCAACAACGACCGGTGCCCACTGACCAGGCGAGGAAGAAACCCAACGCTAATATACAGGTGGGACCTTACTTTACTATGGATCCAGTAGATAAAAAGGCAGCAACATATACAAACTTACTTAATAAATAAAAATTGCAATATTATTTTATCCTAGGGCCATGGGGTCCGAGTGCCCATATTGTTTTTCGTGACATCGCCAAACGGCTGGTCGACTCCTCACGTGACCCGAAGGCTGGTCTATTCTTTGGTCAAAGAATCAGCATTGCCATACAACGTGGCAATGCTGCCAGCCTGTTGGGCACGTGTCCCGTTGACAGCGATGTGGACGAGTTTTTTGATGCCCTTTGAGCTCCCTGCCTTTTTCCTAGAATTGTAAATAATTTTATTATTTTGATTTTTATGATTTGTATATAGTGAATAAAAGAGATGACCAGGTTCGAATGCAAGAAAACGGTTCAAGAATGGCTGCAAAAACTTAACTACCATGATACTGAACATTTACTCAAGATGACCACCTAATCACTCATTCTGACACACACACGATCTCCCATTCAATTCTATTTGTTTTTAATTTACTTACATAACACATACACATGTATTCTAAAGATTTACTCACTCCCTCCCTCTATTTCCTGTTACTATTTATTTAATGGTTTTGTTCTAATTTTAGTTTTTTTTTTTGTATAAAGTTCTTATTTGCGACAGTTAAACTGCACTAACCGCTCCTGCTATCTCTTGCGGGAATCAGTGTACCTTTGTGCGTCTACTTTTGCTGGAATACTGGTACTCATAACACAAGTTAAATCTTACTTTGAGCACCAGAGTTCAAAATACGCTAGTTTTATATTTTCTTTTATATTCTCTCTTAGAACTTACTAGTGTTATTGTTCACCTAATACATAATAAAGAATTTTATTATTATTATTTATTAAAAAATACTATAGTCAAAAGATTTTCACGCTGGATACATTTTATTCTGTATGTTTGATTGATCCATATTTCCTTCAACACTTTTTTATTTTTGTGAATCTAGGTAACCTTCATTTGATATGTTTATACAATAAATTAAATAACAGAGTGCGTTCCCTTAAACTCGTTAATCTACATCATCAATAAAAATAAACATAAAAAAATAAGTTATAGTACTTAGTTGTAGTTATTTTGTAGGACATTTAAAAATAAAAACTTATTAAATTTAGATGGAAATATTTATCTTAGTATCTATGAACGATGTAGTATAACCGGTTAAAGGGAACGCTTTTAGTTAATTAACGTACCGTATAACAAACTGTATAACATAATATTAATATATTTTTGAAGATTGAATAGCTTTACAAAATTAACGAACAATAATTTAAATTCCTCATGACAGCCTCAATCACAATCGAGTCCTGCGCCGAACAAGTCCCCACCGCAGCAACAAACCAGCGGGCAACACCAACAACAACAACAACAACAGAAGCCGCAACAGAACCAACAACAACCGGCTACTGGTGAGTCCAACAACATGCCTAATGGCCAAAACCTCGAACGCTTCTCAATTTTAAGATGCCGTTAAGGGCGGGTTGCTTCAACTAACCATTACTGACCGGTAATAGTCAGAAATGGCGCTAACTATCGTCAAATCAAAAAAATGGGTTGTTTCACAATATCATACGTCAAAAAGTTACTATTACCATAACCGACCAGTCATCCTAATTTTGTGTTGTCAAACAGCTACTTTCAAACATCAAAATATTATGGAATCTCTTTTTGAATAACCTTAACTGACGGATTTGTATGTCATGAAACAACCCGTTATATTTAACGTACGTTAAACATCATCAGTCATAGTAACTTTTTAACCGTCCGTATGTAACCGACTGTTTGAAACAACCCGCCCTAAGTCTCGTGCTGTCTCTATCATTTTATGTCAAACTGACTGTGACATGTGGTGCCGGTCGCGAATAGCCCCACCCCATTTCTACCCGTGGGTGTCGTAGAAGGCGACAGAGGGATATTGACCAGAGGATAGGCAGCAACGTCCTTCTGAGTACGATAACACCTACTGGGATCGACAACATGCATCGGCCAAGCATGGCGATTACGGCTGAATCCCCCTTTAGGGGAGACCTATGCGCAGCAGTGGGCGTCTAAGGGTTGACATGATAATGATGATGACGTGACAGTACGAGACTTAACGGCATTTTAAAACTGAGCAGCTTTTGGGTATTTGGCTATTAGGGACTAACTACACTTATTCAGCTCAATTTTGCTTTTGTCTATACAAAACATTAGTTTTGTATCGCATCCTTTCAGACGCGGAAAGCTAAACGCACCCGTTCGTATCTCCATACTGAACTGGTATTTTATATGGACAAATGCTCAATTGAGCTGAAAAAGTGTAGTTAGTCCCTAATACACGATGCATTTGCATTATAACTCGAGTTGCTGCGAGTAGTACGTCCATAGAAACAGTTTGACTTCGACAATGCCTTATGTCGTAGCAGTAAAGGAGGTTTCAGTTTACAGTTAATTGAAAAAGAGATGTCTTGAAAAATATTGTAATGGCGTCAAATACCCATTTACTTACCAATGCAAGGCAAGATAAAGCTCGTGGCTAAGTAAAAGCTGTACAGATCGATCGGTGTCAGGTTAAGCTACGCTGTCAGCGGTCGGTCTGTAGATGGGTGATCATCTGTTTCATACCGGGTTCCTTCCGTGCCTCGGAAAGCACGTAAAGCCGTTGGTCCCGGCTGTCATTTTATAGATCTTTAGCTAGAAAGTCTGACCACCAGTCTTACCAAGGGGTATCGTGTTACCTAATAACTGGGTTATGAAGGTCTGATAGGCAGTCGCTCCATGTAAAACACTGGTATTCAGCTGCATCCAGTTAGACTGGAAACCGACCCCAACGTAGGTGGGAAAAGGCTAGGCAGATGATGCATAGCAAGATAAAGGTATAACCAACCATATTTTTGTATTAATTGTGTATGTATCAGTTTTTTCCCAACACCAATTGAATAGTTTGTGATTGAGATCGGCAATTTTGTACTATTACCTACATGTAACTTACGGTAAGTTTGATAAATTGAAAATGATTAATAATAGGGTATTTTACTCTATACGAGAAAAAATCTATATGTATGTTATTGAGACAGTTTAGGCATAAAGCAGTCAGAAAATGTAAGTTTTAGTTCATAAAATAACAAAACAATTTTTTTAATTCAATTCAAAGTTTTCAGTATTTTTAATCTGTTATTCACCGTGAAATAGTAGCGGCCATGTTATTACGCCATACGGCTGTGTAATCAAAAAATTGTCAACTGTCAGTCAACCAATTGGCGTAATATAGGCTTTGTACTTTTATTATTTTCGTAACCAACGTAATTTTTTCATTATTACACCTATTCCAAAATATGCTTTTAATTATTTTTAAATTATATACAATTATCATATCTAATATGAGCTCATTTGATACAAAACGAACTGACGTCATTTACGCTGAGCAATATGGCGTCCAGTAAGAGGCGATTTCGTCATACTACGCGCGAAATTTGAAAATTTAAAATTTAGATACATTTTTATGGCACTTATCGATTGAATAAAAATTTTGTTTTTTTTTGGTGGCATATTAGCACTACAGAATTTCATAGAGACACTTTTCAAAAATGGGTGTAATACCCTATTGTCTATCATTATTAGTAATTACCGAAAGTCTAGGTAAAAGTGAGAAATTTATCATATTTATCGGTGATTATTAATAATATAACCTTAGTACCGATAAATGTAATACATTTTCAAAAATAACATGCGAAGCGTCTTTCAAGACATAAAAAAATGTTAGCCACGTGGTTAGAAACCAACATAATACATTGATCATGCATCTCAGCATGCATCATGCAAGCGAGCATGCAACATGCGGCAGGCATAGTTTCTGTCACGGCTCCGGCGTTGCGGGACTCCGGCGGTCCCACGCGAGCTTATCGTCGCAGATGGTATTCACGCTCACCACCGCAGCTTCGGCTTACCGCAGCCGCGGCGGCGGGCAAAAAAACCACCTGCTCCTCAGCTCGCGGGCCGCCTCGCCCCTTCACGCCTACGCAGATTTAAATTACACTCTAGGTGTAGGGCAGACAAGACTACGTGGAGTTCGCAGCGATTCATTTCTGTCATTAACTTTGGTAGCACAACATATTGATTTTTTAAGACAACATTTTTGTTATTATCTATTAATATACATTTTCGTTACTTTTACCGACGAGTGTAGTGAATTATTAATAACAACTGCTAAAAGTGATGAATTTCAAGTTTATAGTAACATTTACCAAATCATGAGGTAATTATTAACAATGATGGAAAATTATTAATAATTTTCAATTAATCACACTTAACGTAACATGACTACTTCTATAACATCGATAATAATCCAAAACCAAGCAAACAAGTTTCATAATTATTCCCACACAGGTGGTGGCAGTAAACGCTACAGCAGCTTACGTCAGCGTCCACTAGCTGACTCGTACTCGCCTCAACAACAGCAACAACAACAACCCCCACCTCAACAGCAACAGCAGCCTGCACCACAACAACAACAACAACAACAGCCACCACATAGATATCATGCTGGTATGTTATGAGATATATAACGACAGGATTGCCACCATTAGGTCGTTTAGACAAAAAATACTCTTCATCTTTGTATTATGTATTACTAATGCAGAATGTTTTTATTACATTTATTGTGTACTTACTTACTTGATACCGTGTGGTACCGGCCGCGAATAACACCACCCCATTTCTATTCCCCCCCTCCCCTTTGGGGGACACCGATGCCCAGCAGTGGGCGTCAAAAGGTTGACATGATGATGATGATTGTGTACATGTAGAGATCTACACAGTAGGAATGTATTTATTTCTTTTGGAAATAGCTTGTATCTAAATAAATATCATATCATGTCATTGTCCTGTCTCTCAATATAAATACCTATTACCTTATACTTACTTGTTCAGGTCCGGCCGCGTTCGTGGCTGACACGGTGCTCGTACCCAACACACAGCCGCTTGCGCATCCGCAACACATTATACACCAGGTAACTATGCACTTCTTCTTTTCGAATCAATGGTTTTCCTTTTTTTTTGTTAGACTACTTGTTGGACCCAGTAAGTAGCCACATTTATCGCAGCATTAGTGGCGTTTTTAATGTCCTCTAAGGTGCAGGTGTAGGGCGACGGTGAAGTGAAAGTTTTTATTTTTTAGTTTAATAACTTTTCTTAAAAACACGACATACAGTGTTAAAAATTGTAGAATTAGTTATATATTTTGTTTCTCTTAAAACAGCAAAGGTAAAATACTATTTATTTTTAATTTTGTTTCTAAAAAAGAAAGGAAAGTACTTTTATTAACATTTATTAATTATTCTTATATTCCACATTTTACATACGGATATTTAAAGTTTTTTTTTTAATTAATCCTTTTTTTATCATTCGATCTTTACGCAAAATAGTTCACTACGCCAACACTATTATTTTTAGTATGGTAACATTATAATCCTTTGAACTGTCAAGTTACTAAATACAATTAAAAGTCAAACTATATATCGACGGTGAAGTGCCAATACCTACTAACTGTCATTTTTCGAGAAATTCACTTTTTGATCTCAGGCTCAGGCAAAAAAATAGAAAGCTCCAAAGATAGATAGATCAATTTTTTATTTATCATTTGATAGGCATACGTTTGACCACTATCTCACCTGATGGGAAGTGATGATGCGGTCTAAGATGGAGTACGCTTGCCTAGAAGTAACCTATTCTCACTTGACTTTAAGACTTATTTATTAGAAAATAATAACGTTACAATGATTGTACTACAATCGTTGAGATAGCCGCGACCAGTGTATACCATCACGCGACGCCCTGGTGTTAGGTAACCCCTGAGCTATAGCTTGGCAAATTCGTACACGACACTCCCATGGACCACGCGGGTGGCGGGTCTCGATACTACTAGTGTAGCCTGTCGATAGAGTATCGATAGTTGACGTCATATGAATAGTATCGATAACCTATCGATAGTATCGATAATATCGATACTATCGATAGTGTGAAACAGGGTATTGATATACAAAAAAAGTATTGATAGCATCGTTGAACTGCGAGGTGCAATACCGAAAAAAAATTGCCTAGTCAATAAGTAATGATTGTGTCTCCGCACAGGTGCTAGCGAACAGCGCGGCAGGTAACCACACGTCGTCTCCCCCACACAATCTTCCCGCCGCGCCGCAACAGCAGGTAACGTAGAACTACTTTTTTTTTAACCGACTTCAAAAAGGAGGAGGTTATCAATTCGACTGTTTTTATTTTTTTTTATGTATGTTCGGGCATAACTCTGTCATATATAGACGGATTTACAAATTTTTTTGGTTCAAAAGGGGTTTATTCCAAAATGGTCCCATATAAATTATATCAAAATTGATTCAGCTCTTTTTGAGAAAATCAACAAAATCCCAAAAAAAAATATTAGACGACGTTTTAGTTTCTTCAATCTATGGTGGACTTACAATCTCTATTTTAAGTGTGTCGCCGTATCTTAATGGATTAGGATGTTAAGGCAATACTAAAAAGTGGAAAATAAAGTTAAAAAAAAAAAAACCGCCTCAGTCTGTGGCGGTGGCTTTGTGGTGTTTGTTATTTTGTATTGCCACTGACTTCCGAAACTAAAGTAATGTGTGTTCTGCGTTAAAGTTATTTATCACTTTTTAGTTTTTGAAGGCGGTTTTCTTTTTTTGTTAGCCTATTCGGTCCCACTCCTTCCATCTTACACGATTCTGGGCTCTTCCCCCCACCAGTTTTGGAGGAATCCGTCCAGTTAGTCCCGCCATCTCTTTCGAGGCCTGCCGCGACGCCGTCTTACTGTCTTAGGGCTCCAGTTTTGTGGCACCTGAGTCCACAGTTGGTCCAGCATGCGAACTATACGGACTAAATTCATTTTATTTCATTCATAATTCCATCTCCGTTCCATCTTCGGACGAACAGAGATACGGCGAAGCGTCTCCGCTACTGTTGAAGTTCCACGGTCTCGAACCAAGCGCTTTGCTTCCACATTTATTGTGCGAACTGCCAGAATGTGGAATTCACTGCCCGCTTTTCTGTTCCCCGATAAGTATAATCTTAGGCATGCGTGCTTCACCTTAGGCCGACTTAAGATTAGGCGATTTGCGGTCAAACGCAAGCCTATTAGGATTAAAAAAAAAACTCGCTGTTGGTTGTCGGCTTTCTTGTGGTTTATATGTTTGTAAACGCACCCACGAAACAGGAGAAACCCTAGTGTAGGGCAACGTCTTTCTTTTTTTGTAAAGAATAAATCCATTCATCTTTTCTTTAGCCTTTCTCACCCTCTCCGGATGGCGAGGTATGAGATGGAGGTGGATGATAGATGGAGAGGTGGATGGATATCCAAATTTATAAAAATATTCATAAATCTTTTGGTAACATGCGTTTTGTCGTAACGGCCTTTAATACGCCGATTTTATAGAAAATCTCGATGACGATTCGAGATCTCTAAGTCAAAGTCAAAGTCAAATCATTTATTTCAATTAGACCATTAAAAAGGCACTTTTGAACGTCATAATAAAAAAAAATATAAAGTTGATTCTAGTTGCCCATTCCAAAAGGTAGTTTCGTATGGAGAAGAATGGGCAAGAAACTCCATACTTACTCTTTTAAAAAAAAAATGTGTACAACATTTTGCATTTACAGTTTACAGTTATATAACTATACGTGAATACGATGGACCTTGCATAAAAACACTATATTGAAGTATGTACAAAGTATTACAAGATAAAGAATGATAGCTAAGTTGTATACATAGATACATAGTGTTCACATATTATTATTTACAATTATTGTAAAAGTAGACAACCACTCCATACATTTCAACAAACTATGAACCAGTGTGTGACCCAAAGCAAGAATTAAATATAATGTATATACTAAGTATAAATTAAGTAGGTTTAATTAGCAATCTGTTTGATTTTGTCTAGACTGTAGATTGTCCTATGGAGCCCGGACCAGCATGTTTCCAAGCATTCTTATCATGGATATAATCCTCTAAACTGTAATATGCTTGTTTACAGAGTGTACTTTTAATATATGTTTTAATTTTCTTTCATTTAGTTGCAATATATCACTAGGAATTTTGTTATAACACTTAACACAGAACCCCATAAAAGATTTATGAACTTTAGACAATCTAAAATATGGTTGAGCTATTTTGTCTTTGTTTCTAGTATTAATATTATGTCTATCACTAACCTTATTAAATAAATGTAGGTTTTTTCTTACGTACATAATATTTTCATAGATAAATTGGCAAGGCACTGTCATTATATTAATATTTTTAAATAGTTCCCTAAGAGAATCGCGGCGACGTAGATTATAAATGGCTCTAACAGCTCTTTTTTGTAAGATAAAAATGGATTCAATGTCGGCGGCCGACCCCACAGTAAAATACCATACGACATAATGCTGTGAAAGTAGCTAAAGTAAACCATACGCGCAGTTTCTACATCTGTCAACTGTCTTATCTTTCTAACAGCATAAGCCGCGGAGCTTAGTCGCCCCGCAATAGATGTTATGTGAGGTCCCCATTGTAATTTCTCGTCTAGCGTGATTCCTAGGAAAACCGTTTGACTATTAAATTCCAGTTTCTCTCCATTTAGAATGATGTCACAATTGCTATTCCTAACATTTGGTAAAATGAATCGAATACATTTGGTTTTTTTTTTCTGATCTGATCACGATTGTGCATCACTTTTAACTGAAATGTTGAAAAGCACTGCATCGTTCTATTTAGATCGTAACAGTAACAGAGTGTCAATCGACTTTCGTACTACTTGTACATAATTACGTAGATATATCAGTATCGACAACAGGAACGTGGGCAGTAATCAGTTGCCCATATTTCTGGTGTCGGTATATCAAAGTCGGTTGCCCACAGGTGCGGCTGGGCATGATGGAGCAGCCACAGATGCCGCAGGTGCCACATCCACATCACAACTTGCATAATATACCTACACCACACACTATGGGTAAGTAAAACAAGTTTTTTTTTAAATATATTGGTGCCGATTCCCTTGCCCACAAACTAAATTGAAATTAGACAATTGGCATCTCTTACTACCAGGCAGGTGAAGAAAAGGACGGCGACAGAACATTTTAGATCAACTTAAATTGACAGCTCTTATGAGAGCTCTTTATTGGAGAGAAAGAGATATAAGTAGCTTAAAATAAGGTTAGCTCGTGCACAACAGAATTGGCACCATTGTCTTCTTATCATCTGTCAAAAATACCTAAGTTTACCTAACTTTTTGACAAGTTTTGATATCTATTGTCGCTGAGATGAGTGACTTGATTTCGTAGCTTTTTAATTCTGTAAATTGGTATTCACTACATATTTGAAACTAGCGGCCCGCTCCAGCTTCGTACAGATTTTTTATTTTTGAATTTCCTAAATTTTATTTCGTACTAAACCTTGTCAATATCGATCGTAACAAAAAAGGAATTATGCAATTTGGTGTGGTTACTCGTAAGTTACGCGTACAGACATTTCGGCGTATTTCTGTTATATGTAAATTGTGTTGTATGTAAGGATAATGTGAATTGGTATTCACTACATAAATAGGGTATTTTACTCTGTATGAGACAAAATCTATAAATATATTATTGAGATAGTTTAAGCAAAATGCAGTCGGAAAATGTTAATTTTAGTTCATAAATTAACAAATTAAATTTTTAAATTCAATTCAAAGTTTTCACTTTTTAATCTGTTTTATAACACCATGAAATTAATAGTAGCCGCCATGTTATTACACCGTACGGATGTGTAAACAAAAAAATGAAACTGTCAGTCTACAGATTGGCGTCTATAGGCTTTGTACTTTGAATATTTTCTTAACCAACGTATTTTTTTAATGATTACATCTATGTCAAAATATTTTTTTAATTATTTTTAAATTATATTCTATTAGGTATCATCTATACATATAATAAAACAGTAACAAAACTGTGTCTGTACATTGAATATATTAAAAAAATATTTTTTGAGGGGGGTTTAGGAACAGTAATAGAGCACGAATCCAAAAAAAAAATTCTGTCTGTCTGTTTATCTGTTTGTCTGTTTGTTTGTACACGCTAATCTTCGGAACTACTGGGCGGATTTGAATGATTTTTCTTTTGTTGTATAGGTATTAAGTCTGGGCAACATATAGGCTATAATTTATTTTGGAAACTTGAACACCTGATGCAGAACCGCAACAGACCAGCTAAACTATAAGAGATACAAAAATGGTACCATAGCAAAAATTGTTCCACGTGACGAGCATTCTCTGCTGAGAGAATAAATTTGAAGATCTGGAACACCTGATGTGGAACTCCAAGAGCCCAGCTACACCATGACACTATAGGAATGACGTCTTAGCAAAAGTTGTTCAGTCTGATGGGCATTTCCTGTTGACTTATAAAAATCGAAGATCAGAAACATCTGATGTGAAAATCAAAGCTAATAACTAAAATAAAAGCTATCACTAATTTCACTGTATCTTATAAAATAACATAAGCTGAGAGTACCTCCACGCGGTGAAGGCAGTAACAGTTTAGGACTGATTTTTGATGACGATGGTATATCATTGAAAATTTGACTCTACTGGCCAAAATTCCCATTTTTTTTATTTTATCGAATAAATATATGCCTTCGGGCTTATGTTATTTGGGTGTTTAATTTCCTTTTCCATTTATCTAGCAGTCACTTAGATTTTAATTGATCAGGTATCTTCTTTACATTAAAACTTAAAACCATAGAAAGAGGTCAAATCTTTCCCAATGTTCCAAAGGAGCTAAAAGATTGAGGATCATAAGATCCCAAGAATCTACCGACGAGCGTCAGGAGAGACTTGATGCTGTTCGAGAACATCAGGCTGCAACTCGCTCCATGGAAACCTCTTCTGATCGCGAAGCACGCCTGCGTTCTCAGCGTATTTACGCATCTACATCCAGGTCTCTAGAGACCAGTGAAGAGTATGATGCGCGACTGACCGCTGATCATGAACGTCATACATTGTCTCGCGAGTCGGAGACATTCACGGATAGAGAATTGCGCTTGAGTTCTCAGCGTATCTACGCATGTGCTGCGGAACGTGATGCGCGACTGTCCGCTGATCGTGAGCGACATGCATTGTCTAGCGAATCGAAAACGTTTACCGATACAGAATCACGCTTGAGTTCTCAGCGTATTCGCACATCTACTAACAGGTCTTTTGAACCGAATGATGAACGTGATGCACGACTAACTGTTGATCGAGATTATCATACACTAGCGACCCGACCCAGCTTCGCATTGGCCTATAGCCTTCCTCGGTAAATGGACTATCCAACACAAAAAGTTTTTTTTAATTCGAACCAGTAGATCCTGAGATTAGCGCGTTCAACCAAACAAACAAACAAACTTCAGCTTTATAATATTATAGTATAGATTGTCCCGAACACGCACACAACAAAATATTCATAATCAGTTAGAAAGTGAGAGAAAAAGAATTGCTGGAGTACGGCATGAAGAGACAGAACAAGAGCGCAACGAACGTTTGAATTCTGATCGACTTCGACATTCTCTGAACAGAATGTCGATATCATCTGAAGAATCGGATGTGTCTCAAGATAAAGCCGTAGGTCATGGCGACCTTCCTTGGGTTGGTAAGGAACGGAGTTCATTTACGTATACTCCTATGATTGACTACGCTACATATTCCGCCATCGGAGGTATGATTCAAAATTGTACTTTTTGAACGTCTCGAATCATCTCGCGCATCCCGTTGTTTTCCCGTCCCCGGGCTCTTAGAATTCGACATCAGACGTTTCAGATTTTGCCGATCCCGTTGTCGCTGGCATAAGCAACAGGATCCGCGTACGAAGTCGCGGGCAGAAGCTAGTAAATAATATAAGCGCATTTGTAAACCAGCGAACTGACGTCATTTCCGTAGAGCAATATGAAAATTTAAAATTTAAATGCATTTTTATGGCACTTATCGATTGAATAAAATTTTGGTGGCATATTAGCACTACAGAATTTAATTGAGACACTTTTCAAAAATGGGTGTAAAACCCTATTAAAGTCCTTTGCCGCGCTGAACTTGAGTTCTTTTGGGGCCTAAACTCAGAATTTCCTTTACAGATTTTCACATGGTTTTTACCAATAGAAAGAGGAATGATCTAGGAAGGTTATAGTCTATAATTTATTGGTGCTATCTGTGTGTAACCGGGGTGCGTTGATGATCATTTTATTTAAATAAAACAAAAATATTTCCTGCAGGTCAAATACAGCCTGCACAAGGATACGCACCGCCAGCCATGATGCCCGCTCAATATATGCAGGTAAATATTAGCTATAACTTTACATTATCTACCTAGCCTTTTTCCAACTTCGACGTCGGCTTCCAGTCCAACCGAATGCAGCTGAATACCAGTGCTTTACATGAAGTGACTGCTTATCTGACCTTCACTAACCAGTTTGCTGGGTAACACGATACGCCTCGGTGTATTTTATAAAATTATTATTTGCTTTGCTTTACTGGCGCTAATGTTCGTCGCGAACTTTTGTATATACCGTATACCGTATGCACATAATCGTATACTAGTTTTAATGTTAACGACCAAGTACTATAATCGCTTGGTAAGTCTTGCTTACGAGACCGGCATGACCATTTTCGCCCATAATACTGCCCTAATAAGCGCGAAAGCGGTTTCTTAAAAAAATCCTAAAGTTGATTTTATGCCATCGGATCTTCTATCCTGTTCAGATACTACTGAAAAGCTAATATCCAAATATTAAAATGCTATACTCAATGTTAAGATGCCGTTAAGTCTCGTGCTGTCTTATCACTTTCTGTCAAAGTGATTGTGCCAGTACGAGGCTTAACGGCATCTTAAAGTTGAGTAGCTATTGAGTATTTGGCCATTAATTCATTAGATGCTTATTTTTTTAAGGCTTACGATAGCATAAGCATTCCGAAAGAAAAAGATAAGTATGCAGAGCTGACTGCCAATCTTCGTAGTTCGGAGAGGCACTAAAAGAAGAAGATAGCATAAAATCACCTTTACGATTTTTTCGAGATACCGCTTCTGCGCTTAGTAAGGCAGAATACGACCCTGATTTTTGCCAACGGTCGGTCGCCAACACAATATTATATAACTGACTGAAATCAGTTATCAAAATTTAAATTGGCCTCTTTATTCATACAGCAAAGCAGCAGCGGCGCAGTATTCGGCGGTGCGATGTACCCAGCGGCTCCCCACCCCCAGCACGCTCCGCCCCACGCTCCGCCCCATGCTCCACACGCTCCGCCCCACGCCCCACACGCTCCGCCCCACGCTCTACCTAATGCCCCGCCCCATGCGCCGCCGCATCCTACGTACCAGCACCAGATGTACGCACCGCATCATAATTACGTACGTATCCTATTCATTTTCGTCCTTGTTTAGGAGCTTGTATACTCCATTCATTATAACATTAGACAAAAAATATCGTTATTACCCTTTTTTTTATGTTAGCAAGTAATAAACTAAACAATTAAATGATTTGCTACTTTGCTTTGAACTGTGACTGTGAAAAATGTTACTTAAACTTCGACTTTTAATTGTATTCAGTAACTTGACAGTTGAAGGGTTACCAGATTTTTACTAAAAACGGAAAGTGAGGTGGTGTAAGAGTGAACGAAATTGAATGAACTTAAATAATGTACTTCGCAAACTTTTTATTTTAAGTTTAATAACTTTTCTTAAAAACACGACATACAGTGTTAAAAATTGTAGAATACTTTGTTTCTCTTAAAACAGCAAAGGTAAAAAATACTATTTATTTTTAATTTTGTTTCTATTTGAGAAAAAGAAAGGAAATTACTTTTATTAACATTTATTAATTATTCTTATATTCCACATTTTACATACGGATATTTTAAAGTTTTTTTTTAATTAATCCTTTTTTTAATCTTTCGTTCTTTTCGCAAAATAGTTCACTACCCCAACACTATTATTTTTAGTATGGTAACATTATAATCCTTTGAACTGTCAAGTTACTAAATACATTAAAAGTCAAACTATATAATATGCAGTTTTTTCAATCTAATAATTAAAGTTCTTGAGCCGCGTTTTGTCTAATGCTATAATAAATGGAGTACAGTAACTCGTGCCCGTGCCCTCAGACCGGTGGCGTGACGTACTATAACTGCGTGGAGCAGGAGCCCCCCGCGCCCGTGCCGAGAGCTCAGCGCCGTCCTACCGCAGCTATACCCATCGTCAGCCCACACCACGCAGACAGGTCAGTGCTAGTACAGTATACATTTTAGAGATGAAACGAATATTTGGCAACTATCCAACCGGATACTGGATAGTAACCCAATATCTGGCCGGATACTGGATATTAACCCAATATCCGGCCAAATACTGAATAGTAACCCAATATCCGGGCGGATACTGAATATGAAAAAGAAATAATTATTTTTATTAATATAAGATAATACATGTCACAATAGCTTTTAAACACCATTTATTTATAATTAAAGATGCAAAGCTTGCTTTATTACTGACAATAATCACTTGTGAAAATGACATGACAATAACGATGACATTCAAACGTGCCCGAATGCTAGTCGCACTCGCGCGATGACACTCGGATGCGCCCGAATCTTTCCAACCTAGTTCACTCAAAATATCTGGCCATCTTGAAACTAGCCGAATATCCGACATTCGGCCAAACTAGTATCTGTTTCATCTCTAATATATTTACAATATACGAAAGAATGCCTAACTGCAATACCGCTACCAAAGTGGGCATTCAGAAAGAGAGTGTCTGCCCACAGTTGGTTTCACTTAGGTATTTAGAGTGTTGCCTCCACTTTTATTTATAAGCTTGTTGTTATGATATACTCATATATCACAAATAATTGCAATTTGCAGTCTGTTTGAATGTATTGTGAAACTACATACCTTCTCATGTTATGGAAAATATTGCATGTCGATATTTTATATTGAAACTAGCTTTTGCTCGAAGTTCGTCTGCGTTTATTTTTACGATTCCCTATTTTTCATAAGTTCCGGGTTGGCCCTATAGTAAAAAAAAACAAAAAGATGAATGAGGAGTGAGGAGACGGGTTTTCAGTAAATTAAGTTACTGCAAACCCGTCTCCTTGTAAACAACAGACAACAGAGAAAACTCCTTTCTCATTTGAAGATGAAGTGTCAATAAAGACGAAATATGTTACAAGTTGGTTTGAAGGCTCATTTATGATTGACTTCATGGGCATAGTAGTACGGAAGCGTGCCTCACCGCCACACGTCAGTGGGCACTCCTAAAAAGGCCTTCTTCTATTTTTGTATTGATTAGGAGGCAAAACTATGTTCACCAAAATATATACTCATGATATATATTTTTTTTTTGTAATTGTTTCGTTGAGCAACTATATGTGATACATTGAAAATATTGAAATTCATATGTTCCATTTCTCTCCAACAAAAATCGGACACCGATTGTCGACGTGAGCGTAAATCCTTATTAAATAGTAAAAAGGCTGATAATTTAAACAATCTTTTTTTTTGTGTATTTCCTAATTGGATTTTCTTTTTCATACCAGCAGGCCAGCGAATTCCTCTGAAAAGGACAACATAGATAGGATTGTGGAGAATATGTTTGTTAGGAAACCCTGGCCAGCGACACATGGAGCTGGTAAGTTTCAAATATTATCTTTATTTATTTTATAATAAGGTCTTTAAAAAGCTATCATTTTTTGTTTTGTTTTTTATTTCAACATAATATTTTCTTTTTGCAATTTCGTTGTCTTTTGATAGGCATAGCAACTACGGCTGTTCCAAAAGTTATTCTATTAAGGTGCAAAAGTTGTTCTAGTAGTTGTCTATGTGGAATTTAAGTTTCTGTAAACATTTACGTAATGTTTCAGAATCTTTCTGTAAAGATAAAGATAATTTTATTTTGCAAATATGGGTAACAGCTATAGATGATAAAAAACAAACGTGATAAAAAACAAACATGATAAAAAACAAACATTATTTCTCAGTGAATACATAGCTTAAAGGACTCGTATGTTGAGTTTCAGAAATCAACAATTTAGTCCTTGGTTATGAATGCAATCAAAACATTTTTCCTGTTGAGTGCAAAAATATGTTCTAATAAGTCCAAATAGTAAAGAAACATTTTTCACTCTAAGATTTGCTCTGGGCGAAGCTATCGTTGCAAGCGTGGCTCCATTCCCGAATGCAATAGAAGTTGTTGAACAAATAACGGAAGAAGTTTACTCAAGGGATAGAAGATCCCATTTTAAGTTGAAAGGATTTTTATTTTATTGTTAGTATTATTTTACTTTACAATGGGCAATTTATTGCTTCGTGAAATACAATACTCTAAAGCAATATTAAACTTATTGCTTATTCATTGTATTGTATTCGACGGGCAATTAAATTGATCCATGTTAATTAGCTTTTAGTAGACCATTGTTAGAAATTATTAATAGATACCTTAGTGGAAAATAGATCAGTATTTTGTAGTATCGTGAAGTTTGTTCTTGTAAAGGGATTATTTTAGATATTTTGGTAATTACGTGTAATTTATAAAAAATCTTAATTATCTTTCATTATTTTCATTGCAATATCACATACAATATTAGGTCTTAACATCCATAGCAGTTCATCATCATTTGCCTTCTAATCCCATTTGGGCAGAAGGTATCTCAAATCATACAAAAGTAATAATAGATTTTCTTAACACAAAACACAATTCGCAGATTCAAAAGAAAAACAACCTGAAAACCGTAGTTCACAAGAACCACCAAGCAAAGAGTCATCACAACCAAACAGCCTAACATCTAGCTCCATTTCCACCGACTCCAAACCCTCAGAGAGCAGAGAAGAGAAGTCAGAAGAAGTCAAAGAAGAGAAGGAAGACAAGAAGGAGACCGTAGAATCAGTTGTTGCCCAAGAAAGTATAGCAACAGATGCCTGACTGGTAAGGATCAAGTTGTACGAATGCTATCAAGCTAAGTACTTCACCAGGAGATAAAATACTTTTTCTTTAATCTGACGGTCACGCTTTTAGGTATTTGGCTTGGTGTAAGGACAAAAGTCCCTGCAGGGCAATTCTGTAACAAATCACCCGCTAATTCGAATCCTGTCTCATTGTCAATTACGTGAAGTGAAAAGTATTTAGTATTCTCAAAAATAGTTACGGAATAATAGTTATCTTCACATATGTTCTCACTGAGTGGCGCTAGCGTAGTTTTCATCGAGTTGCAGAATAGTTAATACAGTTTTCACCGCGAAATCAGAAGTGAGCACTGAAGTGTGTTCTTACAGAATAGCATTGCAATACAGGCAGCTCATCTATAGGGTAAAATAATTCATAAATGCGAATATTTTTTATTATTCAACCAACCATAACAATAATACCAGCCTATCATTTTCCTACTGAAGTGTAAAGTCCATTTGTGACAGAGGACGCTCAAGCATTGATCACCACACTTGATCACCACACTTGCTTAAGCTGGATTGGGGATTTCGAACTTATATCAATTAAAAGTCTAGGTTTCCTCACGATGTTTTTCTTCAATGTCAGTGACCAATGATGAAATGGGAAAAAGAAATCAGATGGGAGATTTTGAACACGTTTTGTTCAGGGAACAGCTGGTTTGGTTTCTTCATATTTAAAAGGTGCCGTAGTAAAAATTATTCGCTTTCGTGAGTACAGTGAATTAAGTCACTTTGTATAGAATATTGAACTTTGGAAAGAGTTTCTTCTGTGGAGACGTTGTTTCTGCCTTTTTACATGTCGCACGCTTAGTAATAAACTGACCGATTACAGTTGAGGTCGAAAATGAGTTAGACAAACAAAGATATACGTTTTAATGCCATCCATCTTTCCATCTCGGAATATTTTCGATATCTCTTTCCTAGATGAAGTTACACCATTATAAAACATAAAACACTAGGCAAGGCAAGTCTTGATTTTTCAAAAAAAACTTTTTTTGAGTTAGGTCATTCTATTACTAAGCTTGCGATGTGTGATTGTCCTTTCTATAGAATGTGTAATATTTACGCCCTTATATGGTAAGGCCGCACATTACAAAATCTCGGAACAAAAGTATGAAAAAAATCCTCATTAATGACAATATGGAATGCAGATATTAATGTATAAAAGTTAAGTAGGTTTACAACAACAATTTGTGGGCGTTAGAACAATTTCTAAGGTCGTTTTTAAGACGACATAACGACATTAAAATGGTCGATTTTTAACCTCCATCGAATTGATGTAAAAAACTTTCAATCACTACGTATAAGAATATTTTAAGTCTTGTAAATTGTAATCGTAATTAAAATTAATAGTTACTGTAATATTATGAGTATAGAAATTATCTTTAAGAGTTTCCACTATCGGTCGATAGTTAGGTCGGGTTGGGCTGCTAACGCAAGGTCAACCACGGAATAGAAAAAAACAAGTAGAAGTGCCTACACAGCTATTCCATGTGTGTCATAATTGTGCGTAAAATATGTAAAATAATAACAACCTTCGTCAGTTCTTATAAGTCTGAATTTTGTTTTAACATCAAATGTTCTTTTGGTCAAAGTTGAATTGGTTGTTCAAACAAAATTCAGACTTATTAGAACTGATGAAGGTTGTCAACAAGCAGTCGTGTTGGTGGTGAGCGTGACTGAGTTTAGTTTGAAGGCAATCGTGTTGCCCATCAAAGTTTTTTCTACCAAAACGTTATAATATCCGTACATTTTCATACTGATCAAGAAACCACCTAACTAACAGCCGGTAGAAATTCTTTAGTCTTTGCCGTCTCTAAGCCTTTAAAACTCCAAGCCAAGTCCAAATTTTTTATCATTTTAGGAATCTTTTGATGATTCTATAACCGACTCTTGGCCTAGCTATCCAAATGTTGGGTATTGTGTATGGAATCTTATTTAGCGTGACCGTCAGAAAATCTAAATTATTATGTAGTTTTCAAATTATGTACTACTTTGGCTGTGTTAAGGTCTGTACGGTTGTAAAAATAATAAATATGTAGTCTATTTAACTTAATTGGGTATCAATCGGGGTGAAAAAATGATATTCATAAGAACCTAAATTTATAAAACATTTTTTTTCTTTCAGAGAAAATAAACACTATTAACTTACATAATAGGGGAAATAATGATATTTAGATATTACTAAACCTGAATGTATGTCTAAAAAAAATGGAATCTTTTCATATAACAGTCGCTAATATAACAAATACAAGAAAATAAACATCTTCAACATTCTGATTAAATTAAGTCAACGACTGTCGGGCGAAAGTGTTGAAGGTCAAACCTCCGCTGCTTATGTCGGACTGTGTAACATAAGACATTCGAAAGGTTAAAACATAATTAAATTTCAACTCTGAAACAAACTATCTTAATGTTTCTCTTTGAATGTGTAAACTAGGGTGAAATCCGATTAGGTCTTGCGTTTTGTATGTGGCCGACTATTGGAAATGGAAAATTTCAATTTGCAAGCCTAACTTAGATTGTTGGTTTCGTTATAAAAACTTCTCGGTCAAAATCTTATGAAAGTATTGAATTGGACTAGGTTTAAGTGGATTTGCGATGTATTAAATCGTTATACCGTAGCCCATTCTAGTAAGAAATATATACATCACAATGCGTCTGCAAAAAAATACCTCGAAAATATCTATTATTATTTTTTACAACCAAACAGAAGACTTTAAACATTAAGAATGAAATCTAAATCCCTAAAAGTAATCTAATCATATCTTTGTTAACTTATTGTTCAATGTTTGCGGTGAATACTCTGAGGTAGACAGTGATGTATTTTTTTACGTGTTCTGCAAATTACAGCTCTATGTTGCGTCATATATGGATCAAAATACGACTTTCTAACATTGAATTTAATTAATTAAATAAATAGAAATCAACAACATCCCTTTTCCCAACTATGTTGGGCTTCGGCTCGGCCTCCAGTCTCACAGAATTCAGCAGATTATCAGTGTTTTACATGGAGCGACTGCCACAATTCAGTTACTGGGTAACACGATATCCCTTGGTAAGACTGGTTGTCAGAGCAACATATAGCAAAATATTGGATTCGAAAACTGATAACGTAGAAAAATAAAGAATTTTGCGGTCTACCTTAAGAGATATCATCTTAAAGGGAATGTAGATAATTATGTCTCAGCTAGTTTGTCTGTAGTGTGTCTTAATACTGAGTGGGAACATGCTTGGTATAACTGCCAAATAAATTAAAGGTAATAAGTAAATCAGTAAAGATTTTTTTATCTCTGAAATTGTAGGTAGATAAGAAATAATTATAACTAACTTCGAATGGGGGCATGGCCTGGACTAATGATCTCCAAAAGGGCCAGTGGAAAATTCTTAAAGAGAATAATAAAGATAAATAAAAAATGTCTTGCTTCTCAAGTTTGAAAGTTAAGGTCAAGCAGCTCGATCGTAATAATGTCCCATGACCTCATATAATACGAAATCACGTTGCATTCGAGGGGTTATCATTGTAGAGAGAAAAAGAAATGTTTCTTTTTTTATTGCGATCTCAGTGCTTTGTTTTTTTTATTTGCATCTTGTTATTTTTTTATATTACAAAATTTATGACGATACATTGATTTTCATTTGGCGTTAAACGCATCCAATCATTTTTTTTAAATCACTGTTTTTTTTCGACAATCATTAGAGTAAATATCTCAATAAAAATGTAAAAACACCAATTAGTTGTACGTCGTTGATATAAATGTCTACACTATATTGTTACGAAATGATAAAAATTAAAGGTAAAATGATTATTTTTTTGATGTCGTAAAGTTGTCGTATTTTTAAAAATATAAAATCGTCATTGTATTGTTAAAATTTTCACATTTTGTATGAAATATACGCATATCGGATATCGAAATACTAAATTAATAAATAATATTAAAATATAAAACTTCTATCTTAGTGTGGTGTGTGGTTATTGTGAATGTGACGGCATTAAAGGGTATATTTTTCGAGACCTGAGGAACACTTAAAAATATAATTTATAGACACTACAACCACATCTAACTCTGTAGGCCCCTAGGGTCTTGCTCAGAAGCCTCAGGACCTTAAGATCCCTGTTCTCGTTATGAGCAAGTTATTTTCAACCTTACTTTCTCAAACAATAGTGTTTGAAATTGAAACATCTGGCGGGCCTTGTTAACGAAATCATTGCGGGTTGGGCACACACACAATGTATTTTCAAGATACTTTGAGTGCCTTCATAATTTGTTTACGTCGGCTCCAAAACAAAGTTTAATTTTAGAATTCATTCCCATTATAAGGACAAATTTTATTTGCTGAGTTACAATAATTGGGAGCAATATATTGTATTAAAGCTCCGATTTATTGTATTCAATGAGCAATTTAATTTCTACGTGTAAATGAGCATTTTGAAGTCGTAAACTTACCAAGTATGACAGTTAAAATATTAATGGAAAGTGTGTTTTGTATGTTCCTAAAATAGCATGTATGTCGTTAAATGTTATTTCATACAAAATCTCTTCAATCTTTGTTTGTATATCTGTATCGAGATTACTGACTACCTACTTATGTTATATGGGTATTCTTAGAGGCCTTTAGTACACCATTCTAATTTTAGGGTCTCCTATTATTATGACGTAACATGTTTAAAATAGTCCAAGAAATTCCAATCATATCAAAAATTTGTTACTTAATTTTGCCCGTGACTAACCGCGTTTATTCTCTTATAGATCCTTTTAACGGAACAATAGTACTGGAGGAAAACCAAAGGTTTATCCCATTACTCCTAAATTAGTAGTGAAAAAATCAATAAAATATATCTAAATTCTATCATTATTTAAGTATTACACATTATTTACAAATATTTTTTTTAGGTGAAGTTTTATATAAGACGTAAATTCGAAAAATAAAATTGAAACATGTTACGCTGTAAAGAAAGGAGTCCATCACTACATGTATAAAATATAGTTATTAAACAACGTTGTACGCAACTAGTCTTTTTTATAAGCATCGAGCAAGTAATACCTAAGACCATGTTCGTAACTTTATGAAAAATTGGAACAAAATGCAATACATTGACGAAATAATTATTACCTTAAAAACATCGTCAATGTAAACAAATTTTAGGCTATTTGGATAAGTCGGAGCATGGTCTAAGAGAAAACTATTTTTTAATAAAAAAATCATTGATAACATGTAAAACTGGCAATAATTACACTCGAGTTTTAAACGATATTTTGTAATAAAACGAAGGGGAAAAATGTAAAAAAATAATGCTTTTGTAAACTAAGCTGGTTATTTATTATGATAAGTAAATCTTCTAAAACTGGATTTTTTTGTTTTATTTTAGTAAAACCTTGAGTAATTTACTGCCTATGGGAAATAATAGAAACAGAATATTTTTCGAAGTATATATTTTTATAATTATCACATGACATAGGTCCTTTCTTATATATTCTTCCTAAAAATGAATATATTTGGTCCTTTGATCCGGCTCAAAGGACCATTAAACAATAGTGTTATAATTTTAATTATTTTGTAATTCTTCATTTTACTCTATACATATTTACAGTCACATTACTTCAACATTTACAGACTACCTAGGTTCATAAGAAAAATAACAAAAAAAAAAACAAAACAATAGAAGAAAGTAGGTTTAATGGGATATTGAAACTATTGCAGTATTTTATTTGTTGTATGTAATTTTACTCAAACAAAATTAATTAGTAACTACATGTTTTTTGTTCTTTTTTTGAGGCAAAATTGTCTATTTTTTGTTGATTTGTGAAGAAAACGTTACCTATTGGCAAAATTATTATCAAAATTGAAATATTAATTGAAACCCATTTGAGCAGATATTGCACCGGTGACTAGAAATAGACAATGTGACCTAACTGAAATAAACCTATTATTTTAATATGGCGACATGGAATGACATGAAAATGGCCGGAAGAGATTCTTCAATTAAACTAAGAGGATGAGTAATACTGAATTTTGTAAATATTTTACAAAATTCTTGTAACGATGGACAATTAAATTTCGCTATATACCTATTTATAACATACCATATTTTGCACTATAAATTGTCTTTCATGTTTATTTTAAAATATGACATTGGTGCCAATTCTGTTGTGCATGAACTAAACTTATTTTAAGCTATTTATATCTCTTTCTTTTCAATAAAACAAGAAAGAGACCAATATTAATAAGAGCTGTCAATTTAAGTTGATTTAAAATGTTGATACATTTATAGTTGTAATTTCAGAACGTATTGATTAAAAACACGGCGAAGTTGAAGAAAATATCTAATTTGAGATCTCTAACTTAGTTTTTTTCTGTCGCCGTCCTTTTCTTTATCTGCCTGGTAGAAATGGAGACAATTGTCTAATTATAGTTTCGTTTGTGAACAAGGGAATCGGCACCATTCTCTGTAGTAAATTAGGTATCAAACTATAAATAATAGTAACTTAATAAAAATAGCTACCTAATCTAAAAATAGAGAAAAAAATAGACCCATGGTAACTTGGTAGGACCTTGGGTCTATTTTCTTAACTTTGATAGTTCTTAGTTCCTGAACGTAAAAAAGTACCTACCTACCTACTTACATTATCTAAGTCTGCTAAATTAGTACTTACATTTTTTAATCTTTACGGTTCTTATAACTTATTAAGCCATCTTGGTCCGTAAAGGATCATGGCAGAATTTGTATGTACAATAAAAATTAAGATGTTTAGAGAAGTTGAAATTTTGATTGTTATACGCTTGGGTACCTAAAGAGTATCTTCAGGCAAATACAATATTTTTAAAACTCCGCAATAAAAATGGATGTTAAAAGTGAATAGTTTAACGAAAAGCTCATTATTTCAGAACGAAACGGCTGCTGACAGCAGTCGCCGTTTCGCAGTTCTTTCACTGAAATTGCATGTTTTATGGGAAATAATGTTACAAATAATGATTACTACACCAGCACATCAAGCCATACCAAACAGTCAAATTTTCCCAATTGAATATGAACCTGAGGCTTTTGTGTTAAAGTTGAAAATCTATCAAAGAAATTTGACAGATTGTTGTAGCTTGATGTGCTGGCCTCTGTACTTTTTCAACTCCGCCATTGACACAACGATTCATAACACTTGTCTGCCAATTTGATGCTTAAATTATTGCCACTTTTCACTTTCTTTCTTTTATTTTACACGAAAAACTATTATTTTTATTTGGAAATATATTAATTATGCGGGGCTTTAAAAATATTTTAAGTTTATCAATCTACTCCTGGTAATGTATTCTCCACATTGAAAAATATTTAAACCCTCTAATTTTTTTCTTTCATACATATTATGAATGTATGGATCTCGCCATGATTCTTTCAAATAAATTTTGCCATTTTGTGCACCGGTTGCTTCTACACAAAATGGCTGATGTTTACAGATTCAGATCACGATACGAAATAAAAGAATGATAATTATCTTAATGTAGTACTAGGTTTACCTATTTAGGTATGTGTTATGACAATACGATTAGCGCAGTGCTTTCCTGATATTTTTACAGAACAGACCGGCTGTCTTTGTAAGTAAAAATCATCAGCCATTTTGTAAACCAAGATGGCGTAGGTACATATTAAAATATTGTCTAAACGTGATTCGTCTCCACCACATCTTCCATGTCCTTCTTTTTTCTCTTTTTTCCTTCTAAATCTGCATAGATATCTTCTAGACTTCTCATTTTCGTCTCAGGAACGTAGAATATAAGGTAGAACACGTTTGAGAGGCAGATAAAACTGAACACCCAGAAGATTGAATGATAGCCTATCAAGTCGATGAGGGGGGCGAAGAGTTTGAGGAGAGCGAAGTCAGTGCCAAGGGATATCGCCATTATGAGGGTTGCCACCGTGCCTCGTAGCTGAAAATAAATGGAATAGGTAGTTGATTAATTTCATACTTTGATGCAATAAAATCACTGACACTGGTGAAGGATAAATGTAGGAAAAATTCTTAAAAGAAACAAACACTGACAAATTCCAAACATGCATTCAAAGAACCTTTGCAGCTAGGTTGCATTGGCATACAACCTTTGCAGTACCTATTACCCACCACAAGAAACACCTACTATGTTACAGACTGCTAACAGCAAGATCATTATCATATCATTACAGTACCGTACTTATTTTATAGGTACATTACAAATACAGGCTTTACCAAGTCCAGCAACAACGGAAATATAATAATAATAATAATAATATGTGGGGACATTTCACACACGGCCATCTGACCCTAAACTAGGGAGACCCTGTACTATGAAATGCGTATTAACAGCGCCAATTTTAATAAAACAAAAGTACCAGGCTTACATCAACTCAGAGAAACTAAACAACATACCTGGAAGCTGAACATCTCGGTCATGATGACATACGGCAGGGGTTGCAAACCGGAGGCATCAGCGAAAATGCACACACATAACGCAACGATTGGCACCCAACCGGGCATGAAGACTTGGATGCTTTGCAGGTAGAACCAAACTCCTAGTAGGCACATGCTGAAGCCTGCTACCACGCTTGTTACTGCCAGGAGCGGCTGGAAAGAAAAATAAAAAGAACTTAGTACCTATGTGACAGGAAGAGTTTAAATACAAATAAATTTTGAATGCCCTAGTCGTGGGTACGTAAATTCGTTCTGGCCATGGGATAATGATGTGTTTCCTAGTAGGTATCATTCGACCACCATGTGGTAGCCCAGTGGTTAAATGTCGCCATCTTATAGTAGAGAGACGATCAATGTTCATGTCATATCTGCATGAGAAGCGGCAAAGGTCTGAATAATATAATAACCATAATATTAGCCTATAGCTGTCCCGCTGCAGCGGTCAGTAATAGGCTAATATTATTACCTATTGACTAGTTTTCTGCCCACGTAGACTTCAGAATACAGCCAAGTCTTAAATTATTGGGCACACATAAACGGGATACAAATCCTATAACCCAAGCTAGACCAGTAATTGTGCCGAATTTCAGCTGATTCCGCCGTTAAAGCGTGAAAGAGTAACAGACATCCATCCATCCTCACAAAGTTTTGCAGCGTATAATTGTACCTAGGTACCTAGTGTGAGTAGGAAGTAGGATAATTAATTCCACTGCTGTATGTAGGATAGTATAATGCTCCCATCCAAAACGCGGTCTCATGACGGACGGGCCGGGGCAAAACATCCGCACGCTAAAAGTAGGTTACATTTTGATAACTGCGTCGACTAAAGGCACGGCGGGGCGCAGCGGACAGCTGATGTGTAAGCCAGGCGGTTTTGGCACCCGCCCTTAATGGACGCGATTAGCTTTTGAAGGCTTGTCAAGACGTGACGGAGCGCTGTTTAAGACATCTCGCAGGGTCAACGGCTGCACACGTCACCTACGTGTCACAGTCGTTTCTATTTTGTATAATGACAGTGTAGAATATAGTGTCGTTTTACTAACATTAGGATTTTAATATCTGAATTAAATAAATAATTATTATTTACTAACACGACTTTGATAAGCCGAAACCATTCTGCGCTCCAAAACAGGGATAAGTAGAGTGACTCAAAAGGCTGCGTAATTTAAATGAGACAGCAGAACATGGCTGCCACATGCGCCGGATAAGCTGGGCCCAACCCTGAGACTGAGACGGGACTGCGATAGGCTACGAAGGTGATGGCCGGACGAACTGGATGGATTCCTGCAGAACTTGAAAGAGGAAGTACGGAATAGCGAAAGATGGTCGGAGTGGAGGAAGACCCTTGCTTTGGGGCTAGCAAAAAAATTGTCAAGACATGATTAAGCAACAAGTTTTGATGGAAAAATTCGCATTTTTGTAACAATATAACCAGCTAAAGTAAAGTCACGCTAACGCCAGTATAAAACCCAGGAAATTATAGAGTGATTAACAAAATTATTAGTTAGACGGCGCGCTGTGACATAATGCGATTAAAACACCGTCTTGTACTTAATCAGTTGTTGTTAAGTTTCCATGGCATTTTCCACTAGTTTCTATGGGGCTACCTACTAGAGGTAGTACTTAATTGTGTTTTGTCGTTTCTCTAATTGTCTAATTTCATACAGTTCTAAGCAATTTTATGACGTAGGTAATCTTTATAAAAACTAGTTCCATTCTGATTCAGCAATAAGGTAAGTTTAATTCTGTTTTATTGCCGAAGATGAGCCACAGTACGTCAAACACTAAGTATACGTAAGTACTTATACTCCATTTTATAGCATTACACATAAAGCAACCAAATCATAAGTCATTAGTCATTTACTTCTTAACAAAATACTTTGTGTAGAAAATTAAAGTCAAACACACATTTAAAGTAACTTAAAACTTAGATTATTACTTAATATTAGAATTTAGCTTCATCAACTTCCTGCCCACATGTTACTTGGGGTCGATGCAACTGTTTTCTTCTTCCATTCTGTCCTGTCAACCGTCATGCTTTCTCCCTTTCCCCCTTCAGGAATTCCTAATGGAAAAAACCTAGTAACACTTTGCCCGATCTGGGACTGGGAATCAAACCGAAAATCACATGCTTAGCAGCCGCGCTTTGGCGCTTGAGTGATAGACAAGATAGTGAAATGTTCTACAAACACAACAAAGGCTTACAAGTAAAAAGAGACGAATCTTGAAGAAAGAAATGAATAAGTGAATCTTACCTTCCTCCCAGCCCTGTCAACAAGCTGGCACGCCAAAAACGACCCTACGATTTGAACAGCTGCGAGCAAAATCGACTGCTTGTTCGCTGACAAAGCGATGCTTGTATCAGGATCTCTGCCGGCCTCTGTGAAGATGTGGCTCGCGTAGACCAGGACCGCTATGCAGCCGCAGAACTCACGAGTGAGATTCACTATGAGAGCCACCCAGAACGCTTTGACGGCAGTCTTGTCGGCAACTGTTGAAGAAAATCATTGTTCTGTGAGTACATTGCTGAAAATGATGATTAACAAAAACAGTTGTTGTCCTATTATATCGTTAGGGCCTAGCATACTAGTGCGTAGGAGTACCTAATCGTAAATTTGACGAATAATTCTAGACGACACGGTTGGCGCAGTGGCTGAGCGATCAACTGCTGCGCAGCGTGTTGCGGGTTCGATTTCCGCCCAGGGTAAATATTTGTGTGATGAGCACTTGTGTTTGCCTTGTGTCTGGGTGTTGTTTATTTATATACGTATGTATTTAAATGTATCAGTGTATGTATATCAGCTGTCTGACACCCATAGTACAAGGTCTCCCTAGTTTGGGGTCAGATGGCCGTGTGTGAAATGTCCCCAAATATAGAAAAAAATTGATCGAATTTTAAATTGTAGTAAGTAGGTTTCGCATTAAATGTTTATTTAGTATAAATAATAATATATAGTAATATATATAATATGTGGGGACATTTTCACACACGGCCATCTGACCCCAAACTAGGGAGACCCTGTACTATGGGTGTCAGACAGCTGATATACATACACAAATACATTTTTTTTTGTAAATACATACATCCTCGTAAGGCCCAACCTAAATTTAGGTCGATAAGCATTACGACCCAATGTACTAAAAATAGGTGCAAGTACTTGCGGCCCAGAACTATGATGTAGTAAAAAAGTGTTTAAATAAAATGCTTTTCACTTAATTATTTAAAGGGTTATTTCTTATATCTACAGTTAACTATTACATGCAAAAAATAGGTTGAAATAATTTGTCCTTTTATTAGGCCACTGGGCCATAGTTTGATGTATAATATTATTTTGAAAAAAATTAAATCTATTAAATTATTTATCATAGAATTACAAATTATAGCGGAAATTGCGGAAAAAAGAAATTATTACTTCTAAACGTTATGTATTTACATTTTACGTAACAAAATTCTATAAATCAGCCTTTTTTTGGGAGATAATGTATCATTAAATAGAACAAAATAATGTTTTTACCACGGAATAGAAAAAATCTGTGGAAGTGCCCAAACAGCTAAACCACGCGTGTCACAATTAGGCGTGTGCGTTACCCCAGCAAAATAATGCCGAAAATAGTAATTTAAATGTTACAGGCAATTAGTTGTCCAGCTTCTGTAATTGATGCGCACATTTTTAAATTTGTTGCACATATAGATTTTGAGTTATTCCACAAAAACATTTCCTGCTGGGGTAACGGTATTAAATTTTATTTACAGGTAAAATAATCATTTCAATAAAACTTTCAAAATATTGATAAAACTTTAAAACAATCACAGGTAGCAATACTGTTCTTATGGCATTTTCCATTACTTTTAAAATTTTACTTTACACTTTGTCTTTAGTAATACAAATCTTCACTTTTAAAATATAAATTAAGATTTAAAACCATGGCAGAAAATAACAGATATAGAATAAATGTTTTAAGTTCACATTATGCCTACTAATACTTACATATATCGTTTAAAAATCACAAAGTGATGGTAATATAATATAACATCACAATGTAAGTAGTAAAGTGCTTACAGTAAGCCCCACTGTTTTATAGTCTAATTTCAAATATCACAATAGTTTTTCCTAGCTAAATACGGATAGTTGTATTCTAAAAATGACTTAAAATATTTCAAAATCACATCAAATCTTGAACAGTGTACGCGTCTGTACCGAACTTGTAAGGTGTATTATACTAAACATTTTAGAAGGTAGCATAATGTACTGCGCGGTCGCTTTTTTGTAACCACCTTAATATAGTCGGGTTATCACGATGTTGCGCTTCCTAATGGCTTTTATTTTATTATCTCGTTAATTATTGTATGTACTACGCTGAACTTTTACAGGAATATAACTGAACTAAGTAACTAATTATTGATATATCATTTAGTTTATATATTCACATACAGGGTTATCGGAGGCCAAATAACTAAGCGCGCATTATGACCGTCAAAGTAGAGACCTGAATTTCATCATAATTTGTTTATTACTAACAGGATACTAATGAAACTTCACATACATTTGAAGACAGATACAAGCTACAAAACAACGTTTAAAGTAAGTCTTTCGAGCTCTTATTCAAAGTGTTAGGACCTATTGAAGTGTTTTTATATTTAATTAATTAACCTTTGAATGGTGCATTAATTTTGTTTTTTTATTACACAACTAATTCAAACTAATTCTTAAGAAGTCATGTAAAAAAGATGATAAGAATCTGCTTATCCGTTTCAGAGATCCAGCAAAACCACAAACGTTACTCCAGCAAAATCTTGGATAACATCGCAGTCGAAGGAAGAACAAATACAAAATAAGTTGCAACATTTACCTCGCCTAGACTACTAATTATATGGCTAATATTTATTTCAATATTCCCATTATATAAGAAAATGTCTGGCTGCGGTAACGTTACCCCAGCAGGAAATGTTTTTGTGGAATAACTCAAAATCTATATGTGCAACAAATTTAAAAATGTGCGCAACAATTACGGAAGCTGGAGAACTAATTGCCTGTAACATTTAAATTACTATTTTCGACATTATTTTGCTGGGGTAACGCACACCAATTAGGCGGGAGAATATTTAAAATATTAACAACCTTCGTCAGTCGTAATAAGTTTTAATTTTGTACAAACTAAAAATTCAACTTAGACAAAAAGCTGATTTGTTGTTCAAACATATTATATAACATATGCTTTTCTTGTTGCATCCGTCTTCTGTATCTGTTTTGAACTTCTCCAGTCGAGGGCCGTCTTGACGCTGCAAGCTTCTCCTTAGCGTAACAGAAGAATTAGAAATTGCCTAACTTGGAACTGAAAACTCGCCTCCAGAATCATAAGGCGATTCTGCTGAGTTATCCGACTAACGATTTCGGCCCTGAGGTCGATAATCCACATCGTCGATAGATCATCGTTATCTTCATCATTTTCAAACTTCGAAATGGCCAGATTAACCTCAGTTTCTATAGCTTCATCGTTCATAGCTTAAACAAAGGCAAATTAAAGTAAACACCCAATGTCCTAAAATTATGACACACAAATAAGGCTAACTTTTACAATAAAAACCCACCGTCCTTATTTTGGGACATACACTCGGCGTCACAAAAATCGCACCTCTTTAAGAATTCCCTTCAAAGTCATTTTAACCCTATTAATCAATGGTATACATATGACTATAAGGTATAATTGGAAAGGCAATTTATTTAAATTTCAGAATAAATCAATGGATTTGGTTTTTTGTTTACCAGGGAATAAAAAAAAGCAAGCTAATGCAAATGATTAAAAAGTTAAATTTTATTTTATCAGCAAAAATTACAACAAAGTCCTTAAAACTAACTTAAAACCTAGTGTTACCCCCTCTAGCCCTGATGACTGCTTCCATGCGTTCTCTCATGGACCTTATTAATGTGACAACAGTCTCTTGTGGAATGTTGTCCCATTCTGCAACGACGGCATCTTGAAGGTCTTGGAGAGTGGTAGGGGCAGGATTTCGTGCCCGTACTCGCCGTTTCAGTTCATCCCAAAGGTGCTCAATAGGGTTCAGGTCTGGACTTCGCGCTGGCCAGCGCATAACAGGGATGCCAACTTCTTGCAGGTAGTCTCTTACAATTAAAGCGGTGTGACAACGGGCGTTATCGTGCATTAACGTGAACCCACTGCCAACAAAACCCGCATAAGGGACAACCTGCTCCTCTAAGATCTCTGTTATGTACCGAGCAGCAGTCAGCGACCCTTGCCCGCGAGCACTTCCAGTCCGAGAAACACACACAAGGTTCGTTTTACCGTCGATTGACATGCCGCCCCAGAACATGCACGAGCCACCCCCGTATTCCACTGTCTCTTGAATACAGGCTTGTGCGAATCGTTCCCCTTGCCTCCTATACACTCTTCGACGCCTGTCGTTGCAGAAAAGACACACCCTCGTCTCATCCGAGAAGAGCACAGCCCTCCATTGGTCTATTGTCCAATCCACATGGTCACGGGCAAATTGCAACCGGTCTCTCCTATGCTGTGCAGTCAATTTGGGCCCTGTAGCAGCCCTATGAGCTGCAATTTTCTTCTCCCGCATTCTTCTTCTAATCGTGGAGACGCTTACAGAAGTTCTGCGAGCTGATCGCAGTTGTTGTTGCAGCTCAACAGCATTGGAGAACCGATTACGTAAAGACGTCGAAACAATGAAGCGATCGTCTCTTTCGGATGTGCACCGTTGTCTTCCAGATCCACGTCTTCGGATATAGCCACCAGTCTCTTGGAAACGTTGGAACACTCGTCGAACGGCAAAACGACTCAAGTTCAGTTGCCGAGCAACATCACATTGCCGCATCCCTGATTGCAGTAGTGCAATGACTTGAGCGGCTTCATCTGCAGTGGTATCCATCTTCTGGGGTATTTTTCTTTGCTGTAGCTGTTCACGTGTGTTCACTTCAAAGGTTGAATAGCGAATGACCCACATTTAACCCGGGTCGCCCGTTTTATACCCTTGTAGGGAGGTGCAATTAGTGGCCGTTGTAATGCGTATTTTGACAACATTTTTTTTAACGTTACGTGCTAATGAGATCTGTTGTGTTTAGGAATTCTAACTGTTGTTAATTTAAAGGTCGTTAAACATACTTTTAATTGATACCAATATTAATTGGGTTTAATGTATTCGTTACTGGCGGGACATGTTTTAAACTTATTTTCGAAAAGGTGCGATTTTTGTGACGCCGAGTGTAGTTTTTATCGTTCGTATATTACTGCATAGAAATTACTTAGAAATAAAAAAAAATCGTGTGAACCAAATATAACATTTCGAAAACTGTTTGCAATAAAATCCAGACATCACCATGCAATGATTATAAAGATAGGAAAAGATTTACTAACCTATCTCCACGAAGCCTCCGTCCAAATGAGATGAAACGTCAAAAAGACAGATTCTAGGATCTAAAATGTCAAGTTGACATTTGACAAAATTAGAAATGCGTTCAAGGTTTAATAACTTTTTGATGAAAGATTTAAATTGGCGGGTTATTTAAACTGAAAAATTGGTTTAAATATTATGTCATAATTTTAGGTCGCTGGGCCGTAATTTAATGATTTTAAAAACTGTCTTGGGCTGGAAGGCCTACATATTTTTGGCATTAAATTAGGACATTGGGCCTTACGAGGAGATAAACAACACTCAGATACAAGGCAAACACAAATGCTCATCACACAAATGTTTACCCTGGGCGGGAATCGAACCCGCAATACGCTGCGCAGCAGTCGATTGCTCAGCCACTGAGCCAACCGTGTCGTCAAGGATATTCGTAGATCTTTGACAGTCGTTATGGGTAGTCAGAAGTCAGAAAGTCATACCAAGGAGTATCGTGTTACAACTTGGTTGTTGAGGTCAGACTAGCAGTCGCTCTATGTAAACAAAACCCTAGCATTCAACCGCATCCGGTAAGACTGACCCCAACATAGTTGGAAAAAGGCTAGGCAGATGAGGAATTGAGGATGTTTATTTATTTCGAAGGCTTTATTTACGAAATTGTAAAGGTGCGTACGGATTAGAGGTAGCCTCGGGGTGCGCAGCCTCGCCACGCACGGCTCGTGAAGGCACGCCTCGGGCTGAGGCGCGTACGTTCTTGAGGCAACAGGGCGAGCCGTGCGTACCTCAGGCGAGGCAGCCTCATTGGTTGCTTCAACTAGATATACCTACTTGACTGGCGGGTAATAGTAAAAAATGGCGCTAACTATCGTCGAACCAAAAAAATGGGTTGTTTCACAAAATCGTGGCCCTAACGTACGTCAAAAAGTTATACTATTATTTTAAGCGATGCTTCATCCACCAGTCAACGTAATTTTGTGCTGTTAAACGGCTACGTCAAACATCAAAATGATAAGGACTATTTTTGAAAAACTTTGACTAACGGATTTTTATGTCATGAAACAACCCATTTAACGTACGTTAAACATCTCACGTCATAGTAATTTTTAACCGTCCGTATTAACGTTAACCAACTGTTTGAAACAACCGGCCCTAAGTCGTGGTTTAGAACGACAGCTCGCTCATACGAGGCCTACTATTTGTTTTGCGACAAACAAACATTCTCGTCGAAACAACAGCAAAAAAAAACGCCCATATTACAAAAACAATTAGAAGTACCAGGAACCCATAAACCTAAGGCGATTGACACCGCCTGAATGTTTAACCCCAAACAAAACGTTACCAATTGACATTTGCCACATGCAAAATGACAGGAGCGAATTAAATGGCCGCCGGAATTGAGAGTGATGGTGGCTGGTCATGAATCAAGGACACATTGGTCGCCACGCTTTTATAAAGAGGTCGGGCGTCATCAATTATTGGTGTCATACAAGTACCTATGTAGGTCTCACAAAAGCGCGCGTTTTTTTTTGTTTTGGATGTGAAAAATCGAATGCGTCGGACCGGGTATAACTGCCTGGCAAAAGCTATTTCTGAGTAAATATGTGTGGAACGGGTATTTTCAATTTAGAAATCGACTGAATTTATTACAATAGGTACCTATGCTTAATAATAGACTGACCTAACTCATAAAAACAGTTTTTTTTTGGAAATCGCAAAAATACGTTTTGGAAATCAGGGCTTGTCTTATCTCATAATGGTTTATGGTTGAAAATCACGCGTCTTCGCACGGGTACAATGTAATGTGGTGTCATACAAGCTATTCGTATAAACCTTCCTCTTGAATCACTCTTAAATCACAGGATCCCCTAGTTTAAGAGTCAAGGTTTAGCTTATCCTTTAGTTGACCAAGTTAGTCTTAAGCAATGTAAAGGTTTTTATATCAGTATTTTTTTATTATTTATTATTATTATCTATTGCTGAAAACTGCATTAAAATCCGTTGCATAGTTTAAAAGATCTAAGCGTAGGCACAGACAGCTGGAGCGGTTTTGTTTTCTATGCTAAGTACTATAAAATATTAGATATACAGAGGTATTTGTTTGTTAGATTGTGTGTTTGTAAGTTTGTATGTAGGGGGTAAATTCTTTTACAAATAGGAAGCTATGTTATCCCTAAATGCTACATATAGGCAGCATTGCATTCAAAAAAAAAAATGAATGCTTTAGAAAATTCACGCGGACGAAGTCGCGGGCAAAATGCTAGTAGGTAAACTATGTAAAGACAATGTTGGAACTCCGTCTAGGAACTAGATGTCGAAAATAATCCGAAACAGAAAGATGGATGACGTTATCTCTTTTTTTTGTCTATCTCTTTTTGGATCTAAACCGTTATCGGTAGTGTGTTATGTGGACTTTCATCCGCGCGCTTGTGCAAGGCTTCCTGATAATAATGTCTGCCTACATGTTAATATTTCGATTTGTTTGTTGTTTATTTTGATTCTGATTGTTTGGGGCGAAAAAATTTAGGTACCTAATTATAAATTCTGTTTTCTATGTTGGTATAGGTGGGTAAATATTCTAAATACGTAATTTAGAATATTTACTATTCTGGGTATATTCTACGCACGAGTAAACCGGCTCATCAGCCAAGTGTGCTCCATCTTAGACCGCATTATCATGAATTGAAGCCAAACGCAAGCCAATTAGAATTCAAAAGGAAAAGAAATTACCCGCCTACTACGATCAGTAACAAATATATTGTTATACAATTCGGATTATTCAATCAAAATTTTGGAACACTATTTTAAAGGAAATACGTAAAGGATAGAAAATAAAGGTATAGGTAATAAGACTCTTAAATACGACCTGAAATATTGAAAGGACTTAAGTACATCGTATTATTTTGTGTGTATTTAGATTTTAGGTGATATGAAGCGTGACCAAACGAGACCGAGAACGAAATTGAACGAGTCAATATAGGTAGTCAGAAGCCAGAAAGTCTGATAACCAGTCTTACCAAAGAGTAACGTGTTACCCAGCAACTGGTTTGTAGAGGTCTGATAGGCAGTCGCTCTATGTAGAACACTGGTATTCAGTTGCATTCGGTTACCGACCCCAAGATAGTTGGGAATAGCTGGCTACACTGATGCTGATGAATGAGGAATACTTACACAATAGTTTGGGCGAAAACTTAGGTTCACTAGTGGTCTGTTCAATGATGAGTCTGTCAACTTCTTCGGAGATAGACTTGTCATCAACCGGCAAGGAGCGAAGCCACGCCAGCACCTTTGCAGTATCCTGAAACAAAATGAAAAATAAGCAAAAGACGAGAAGATAAATGTCTATGTGTGGCTGTAGCACTGTTTACGATGATGCATGCTTCGGAAAGCACGTGTCACCGTCGGTCCCAGGGTCCCAGCTGTTATTTGTAGTTCTTTGACAGTCGTTACGGGTAGTCAGAAGCCCTTAAGGCTGCTCTCTCGAAAAAAGCTTGAAAGAAGCATGCAGATGAAGCAACTTTTCGTCGGCAAGAAATTACATCTGAAATAAATTGTTAGTAATCTACATGATATGATACGTAATTTGGTTTAGTCACAATTTTTCTATCGGTATCACATAATAAGAAAAAAAATGTCAAATCACCTCCAAATCATTGAGATGAAACCATTTTACTCCTTAATTTTTTATCAAAAGAGTATAAAAAAAATAATACCTACCGCTTTGCACTACAAAGGAAAATGATTTGGTTTTGTTTCTTTTACAAATATGTATTATTTTTATTTCAATAAATTAAAAATGCGTCCGATTAAAGACTGCGTCTACATCACCCCCGCACTCGTCCACAAATTCAGTACGGGCCAAATGCTCAAGGTTATTGGCATGTATACAAGCCTTAAGTCTGAAAGCCAGTGTTACTACGGGGTATCGTATTACCCCAGTATCTGTCACTTGTCTATTCACTTCTTTTAACCTTGAATTAAAACGTTGACTTTACCTGTATTTTGCAGCATGTTGCTGTCTTTTTGTCCTGAATAAATTAAATTCAAATTAAATGGACTGGGCTGTTGAGGTCAGAGAGGCATACACTGGTATTTAGCTGCATCCGGGAAATATCGAAGCCGACCTTAACTTAGTTGGGAAAAATCTAGGCAGATGATGATGATGATGATGCATGAAGCCTGTATTATCATCATTCTGCGCTAGTTAAATTGTCTTCTCATCCAGAGAAGCAAGGAGCATACATTATCGTGGTTTTTACTGCATACCACAGCATGGAACTCTTTTAAAATTAGGTAGTAGGTATAGGTACTTATAGATACCATTTACCAGAAAATATCGCGATGACCCAGTCAGTGGTTAAAGCGTCCACTTCTCATGCATGATGTTGGCTTCGCAACCGGCACAAGAAAGTACCAATGTAACTTTTCAATTTCATATAGGTATACCTTCTAAGTTTATCTTGGACATCATTGACATCGGTGAAGGAAAACATCTTGAGGAAACCTGGACTTATACAGACATAATTAGGGTTGCCATTCGTCCCGATATATCGGGACTGTCACCGTCATTGGGGCCTAGGTCCCGACGTCCCGACAAAGCACTATTACGTCCCGATTTTTCGCGTGGTCACAGCAATTAAAATACGCGCGCCAAATTCCACTCGGCCGATCTATTTTAACGCTGAAGAGAGACCACCTAAAATATTTTTTTTAAGCCCCAACAGGGTTTATTTCCTATTTCTGCAATCAAATCTGAATTTGTTTCACAAATATTTAAAAAGCTTGGATTTAATGGATGTATTTTTCAAACTGGCTATCATTTGCAACTACTTAACTGCAATATTTTGCGTCTTGTCATCAAAAATCATTAAAAATTTGCTAGAAAAAAAATGTCACACGTTCGTTTGAGACAAGTTCGGTTCAAATGGTTATAAATAGTCTATACTAGCTCCGCTTTACGGCTTTGCATCGATCTACCAAACACCCTGTTTATATTTTTGTTTTTGTATCCCGACACGAGGCTTGCCAAGTATGGCAACCCTAGACATAATTAATATAAGTCTGAAATCGCCAATCTGCCTTAAGCAAGCGTGGTGATCGATCAATGCTCGTGCCTTTTTTGTATCAGAAGAGGCCTTTGCCCTGCTGTGGGACAATTGCAGGCAGGTGTCATAACCATAACCAATACTATTGAAATTCAATTTACCCAATATTTGATATTTAGTTGCATATAAAGCATTAAATAGTTAGTACCTCGATCGAGCTTTGCTAGGTATATTTTTTTCATGTCTTTTAAAAATGAAACCTAGCTAGATCGTTTTATCGCCCCCGAAAACCACTGCATACAACATTTCATGAAAATCGTTGGAGCCGTTTCCGAGATATACCTACATACAAGAATTTAATTGAGTTGGCTAATACTAAGTGACGTCATGGTAGCTATAAGCTATAAAAAACTCCATTAAAGTATGCCAAATTCTATTACGAATTAGTCTACTAAGATAGACTGATATTCCCTTTCATATTAAGTTATCTATCAAGTCCCTATAACTCAGTATAAGTGGACAGTAATTGTATAGTAGTTAACCATCTTTACGCGGTCGTTGAGACTACCATTAATCATTTGAAATTATTTAATTACCTACACAGGTACTTATGTGATGAATATTGACAACATTTAGACTGTATAATTTGTAGATAGGTACTCCACAAATTAAGCGAATACGAGTATTATGTCGTGTTGGCCCAGTAGTTAAGGCATGCCCTCGTCTCAGAAGTTGGCGGTGTCGATGGTCGACAGCGCAGAGTCCTGAGACGCGGTGGTTTCCTTCTGCGAAACTGTCATGTCGCAGAAGGAGTGCGGAAAGGGAAAGGGAGATCACTACCTCCCACCCGGCCCGCGGCAGGCGCACCGGGCGGAGAGCGGATAACGTCCTCTTAAATTACAGCCCCCCTAAATGTGTCCAGGGACGACAGTGCGTAGTGTTCCACGCGCGCCCCTATTAGACGTCCGGGGGGGAGTCTAACACCTCTCTCCCCCCCTGACCAGAGAAGTGGCCCGCACGAGCGGGCCGGCACCAGTCAGGGGTTGCGGAAGAAGTATCTCCAGTTCCCGCGGCACCGACATAGGTGTGAGAACGAACACCGGGGTGGTATTCAGTAAGAGTCTGACAGACCCCTCAGCCTGCCCCAGGGCGGAGGACATCCATGCGGATTTTCCACACCGCAAAAAAAAAGTGTACCTAGGTAATTTTAAAGTTTATCACTGACATCATCATTTGCCTAGCCTTTTCCCAAGTATATTGGGGTCGGCTTCCAGTCTAACCGGATGCAGCTAAATATCAGTGACATCGGTGAAGAAAAACATCGTCTGGAAACCTGGACTTATAATTAATATGCATTTGATGGTCACCTATCAATTTACGGACCTACTGATTACTTGAACACGAGCTCCGCCTACGAAATAAGTACTAAGTATATCAATAACTAGCAATTTACCCGCGACTTCATCCGCGTGAATTTTCTCATGGATCCCAATTTTTTTTCTACTGGTAAATATAGCCTATGTTACTCAGGAATAATGTAGCATTCTAATGGTGAAAGAATTTTTACAATCGAGCCAGTAGTTTTTGAGTTAAATCGTAACAAACAAGCAAACAAATCTTTCCTCTTTATTTATTATATTAGTTTAGAAGATGTCTAGTCAGAGATAGAGTAATGTATTTTTATCTCACTTTATATTTATTTAAATCACAGAATTATCTGCCATAATTTACCAAGGCTTAAGTATGCTTACGTAGGTACACATTAAATATTATTATTATCTTAATTTTTGTGTTACATAAAACTATTTTTATGTCATTAGTTTTAATTCCTAGTTACATAACGTCTTTATCATACAAAGATATGTAATATAAGATCACTTCCTTGAAAAAAATCACGATAACTTTCAGCTGAATCTTACAGTATCGTAATTTTTAGGTAACCGTAGAAATGTTGAGGTAAGCTGGTTTTACTGAGTAGGCCCCCAGAGGTCCAGTTGAGGAGGACCAGTTGGGGTTTGCGGAAGGCTCATACGTTCCCGCCATACCCGGCGTAGGTGTGAGATGCAACATCATCATCATCATCAGCAGCCGGAAGACGTCCACTGTTGAACAAAAGCCTCTCCCATAAGGGGGGGGAGCGGGGGGGTTGCCATAATCCCCACGCTTGGCAGGCGTCTTGGGAATCGCAGTGAAGTTGTTGAGTACCCGGAAGCCGCTGCTGCCCGACCTCCGGATTTTCCCTTAGTCGCTTTCTACGACACCCTCGGGATGAAATGGGGGGGGGTGCTATTCTAGCCCGGACACCCCACGGGGATTCCGCACACCCCACTGGCAAGAGATGCAACACCGGAGTGGTTTTTAGTCAGTAAGAGTCTGTCAGAACCCTCCGTCCGCTCCTTTCGAGGGGCGAAGGACATCCATGAGTATTTTCCACCTCAGACAAAAGGAAAGGTAGTTCTGGAACTAAACCTAATTTATGCAAGAAAAGTAGAGCGTAGGTATAGTTTGATTCTAACTTTATGGCGGCTCTGAACACGAGGCGAGTGGCTGCGCAGTAACAATTTCACGTGCCAGCGGGGCGGGGTACTGCGCAGCTGGTAGCGCACTTCACAGCCTATCGAACTGTACGTATATACAGGTAATTGAAAAAATACCCAAAACCTCTTAACCTGGACTTCATATCATCACCCTGAATAACATTTGTTCTACGACTTTGATCTCAACTAAATAACGTAGCCAGAAACAATTTGTTTTCGTTTATTTGAAGTCTATAAAATTTACGTATACGATAGCGAATATGATGTATGTAGTAGGTAGGCTAATGTACAGGCACAGCTGATTGCAACCTTTCGTCGGCCGTGTCAGAAAAAACATATTATGCAAAATTTAAAGTGTGTTTATATTTTTTGTATGAAAAAAAAATGTTTCGAATTTTGAAAAGTCGTAGAACAAAATGTTGTTCAGGGCGATGATACGAAGTGAGGATTAAGTGGTCTTGGGTATTTTTTCAATTACCCTGTATAAGAATTTTTAATTAATTGGATATTTATCTTACCTCATTCCTCCCGCACTTTATCAAGTAGGAGGGTGTCTCAGGCAGTCGCAAGAGAATACAGAAGTGGATGAGAGGAATTGCTAGCAGGATCCAGAGCACTGTGTTGAACGGCAGCAGGTCTCCTAGGACGAAGACTAGCAGGTTTCCAACGGTCTGGAGACAATGACAAAAGATGACAGTGTGATTACATAACAGGTGTAAAAAGACTTAACGAAGTTGAAGTTACAATCATTGCATATCGTTTTTTTGATCACGACCATACTTGAGAACCTTGCGGCAGAATTTCTTAAAATGGAGTCCACGGACCCCTTAGAGGTCCGTAGTATGTGTATTAGGGGTCCGCAGTAGGTCAATTAACTCACAACATATTTATTAGAAAATTGTGTAGTAAACTCTACATTTTTCGACCAAGCCACACGGCTAAGGCTTGTTGCCTTTTCCTAAAATATTCTTTGACAGGGGTCTGTGGAATTGTTTTAATTGTGACTACAAAAAGTGAAAAAAAACCCGGCGGGGTTTCTTAATTTAAAATTTAAATTACGGAGATAATTATGGTTTGTCCGTATGATGTCGGACGTAAAGAGTGGCACCATCCCATATCTTCCCGTGGGTGTCGTAAGAGGCGACTAAGGGACTCACCAGAGATTGGGCAGCAGCGTTCTCTGTGCCTTTGTAACAACCATACTGCGATCGCCAACCCACCTGCCAAGCGTGGCGATTATGGCAAAACCCCCCCTTCGGGGGAGGCCTATGTCCAGCAGTGGACGTCTTTCGGCTGAAGTGATGAATGATGGTTTGGTACATACATAAAGTTCATTATGCAATGCACACAAAATTCTCTTCCGACGAATTCCGCGGTGTCAATTAACCCTTCTTCATCTTCCTGCCCTTTTCCGATGTTACTTGGGGTCGGCGCAACATGTTTTCTTCTTCCATTACGTCCTGTCCAACGTCATGCTTTCACTGACTGCCTTTTCACTCATATCATTCTTCACACAATCTACCCATCTTTTCTTTGGCCTTTCTCTCCCTATCCATCCATCCAAATTAATATTCATAGCTCTTTTGGTCACATGCGTTTCATCCCTTCTCTTCACATGCCCATACCAAGATAATTAATCCTAACAGGAAAAATACGTCTCTCTTTGTTTCAAGCGGGGAACACCTGAGTTATGTCTAAGTACATTCTTGAGAAAAAAAACCGTCAATTTATCATATTTTCCTTATTTATAATATCGTGTCGTACCTGTCACGAATTCCAATTGTTTTTGTAATTAGGATAATCGACTCTGGTCTAGTCATAGTGTATCGTGATTGATAGAATAGGTACTTACTATGAATCCTATATTGAGTCGCTACTTTGTGTTCTTGATGGGTTTTGAGAAAATAATGGTAGCAAAAATTACAAGACAATTAACTGACATTCTAAGTATTGTATTCCGAACAAGTACGTAGTAAACACAAATATCGTTGTAAACCACGCCACCTATAGGTGTTTTATTAGAAAAATAAACATAATTATACTTTTTGGTTTAAACTAATCATAACAGTTTTCAGGTGTGTGAGAAGACAAAGCAATCACTATCACAATCATCACTACATATTAAGGTCTACAAGGTTGTGTCTAGAAACCCCTGCATCTTTAGAACAACCAACTTTCAAAATAGAAGCTTGACTAAGTTTGGGAGTTGGTAGATTCTCTATTACGTACACCTATGTAGCCCGGGCAGGTTGCTAGTTATAAATAAAAGAGGGAAAGCACAGTACTAGTATTCAGAGAGAAACGCAATAGCTCTATGAGCTGCCGGGAGGCATCTGCCGAAATATAAAAATTAGCATAACGATTCTATATTCAAATTACTTCTAGAATAATTCAATGTTCGAAAGAAACATTTATTGAAATACCTTCGTATACAACCAATATACTTAGTTCCTATCTATTGCAGATTTTATAGGTAAGTAGTTCTAGGTAAACTTTAATTACTGACCATTTTTTAGAAAGTGAAAGCAGTTACCTACTTATGAATATCAACAACTTTTATTATGGGGACAAAATGTCAAAAATAAAAAAATAAAGGTTTTGTACTGTATCGTAGGTCATACGGCCAATTGGCCAACAATTTGTTGGCCAATTTACGTAACAAATTGAATCTACTTTAGTTATCACTGTGCGGGTCATTAATTTATATTAATTAATATTTACTGATTATCACAGCACGTGGCTTATAGTAATGCATAACCGTTTGTTTTTACTATTTATGATAATTATATCCTAAGAGATATTTAAAGCGACCCACCCCGGTTTCGCACGAGTGCAATCTTGAACAATTATCGTCTTATTTCAACAAATTAGCATATCATCATCGTCTGCCCAGCCTTTTCGCAAATATGGGAATGGGTTCGGCTTCAAGTCTAGCCGGATGCAGCTGAATACAGTGGTTTACATGGAGCGACTGCCTGTCGGACCTCCACAACCACGTTACCGGGTAACACGATACCCCTTGGTAAGGGGTGCTTTCCGAGGCATGGAGGAGACTCGGTATATGTCCTGAATGGTCACCCTGGATGGTGATTTCACGTTTAAATATCGATCGAATTTACGTTAGCACTCTAGTTTGAACGTCTTACGAAACGTCTCGCGCGTTATAATTAAAACAGTTCACACGCATCGTACTATTGAACTTGACTCGTAGATAATTGATGGCGCGTGCACGTGGATAGAATACATTGGCGACAAGTTCGACGGTGTGAATTAAAAATACGCACGTCTGAATAAATTAATACGACTCGGCTGAGTCAACCTTTATAAGTAATTCCTATTTTACTATTCTAATAGGCTTGCGTTTAGCCGCCACTCACCTGATCTTAAGTGATGATGCAGCTTAAGGTGGAGCACGCTTGCCTAGGATAAACCGGTTCACTCGTGCCCTAAAGATACCCTGATTACATTTACCAGGAACAAAGAGGCGGGCAGTGAATTCTACAGTCTGGCAGTTCGCACAATAAATGTGGAAGCGAAGCGCTTGGTTTGAGACCGTGGAACTTCAACTGTATAGCGGTGACGCTTCACCGTATCTGTGCTATTCCGATGATGGGATGGGGATGGGGGATTTAAGTTGTGCAATTCCAAAGCACACTTTCCGAAATGTACCCGATAAAAGACCGATAGGCAGGCAACGAATGAGCTTCTAATTGGCACGTCTATCAATAACTTCCAACGCCTCTAGTCCGGTATTTAGTTGATCTTTCCCAAAGGTGGGAACAGTACTAGTTACATGCTCGATCAAATTTGTGCTTGTTATTTGTGCATGTTGAGCAACTGTTCCGACGTGAAACACTTTCGCACCTTTGCGAGGACACCCAGCTTTTTGGCAGCTAGTATAATTACATCGGGCTCTTGACTCAATGTACGACCTAAAGTTAAGATTCGACGTCAGATCTAACGCCAAGATGTTCAAGATGGTCAGTGATTGGAACGGATACGTGTCGGAAAGTAGGGTCTAGATTAAAAGGCCTCTTGTTGGCAGTGAAAAGTTGCGCCTACAATGGGTCTTGGCTGCATTAAAATCTGGTCAGATTGGCATCATTCCAATCGGAGACTGCATTGAGGGACAAGTTCAAGCGCTTGACAATGAACTCTCTGAAAGTCTGGATTTCAGCCGCACTGGAACGCGCGCTGGATATGTAACCATTGTTTTTCATTCAATGACATACCGAACTATACTGACCTGTGAAAATATAACGAAGGTACCAGTCATGCCTCGGATGCTGTCCTCGCTGATCTCCTTGACGTACAGGGGGCAGACCACGAAGCCTCCTCCCGAGCCAAAACCGATGAGTGCGCGGGCGCCGATCAGTGCGATCGGATGTGCGCACATCAGCTTTACTGCCCAGCCAAGCTGTGGATGGAAAGTGTGTTGAAAACGATGGTTGTGTCGGTGTCTTGATGGACGATGTCTTGATGGTAGTCTGTTTTGAGTACCAGAACTTAGTGACAAGTTTAAGAGCATTGTGAAGCTGTAAATTTTCATACAAAAAACGATAACGTTTTACCCTCCGTAAACTTAGTACAATTTTCATAATTTTTGGAAATGTTGTAGATATAATGAAAAACTAGGTCTGTACGTTTTGATTTTAGAAATATTGCGTACGATAGAAGTTGTCATCTAAATCTACATTTTTGACTTCCTCGACCAATTTTTCAAAAAGGTAATGTAGGTAATTGCCTCCTAGACTTGGAACTCTCTCTATCGCACGATACGGGTCGGGCGTAGGGCCATATCGTATTTGTATTGTACAGACGCCAGCACATCAAGTTACCCCACTCAGTTAAATTTCTTTGATAGATTTTCAGTTTTATCACGAGAAAATAAGGTTGATATTCAATTGGAAAAAATGATAGTTTGGTATGACTTAATGTGCTGGCGTCTGTACACCCGGAGAAAGGCAGAGCGAGCGATTTGAAATAGACAGCATTTTTGGAATAACCTACTCTCGCCGCGTATCGGCGGCACCTCACAATCCTCTTAATACGTTAACTGCCAGGTCAAAAACGTTTAAGGTAAAACCTCCACCAGCGTCGGACACACGGTGTCCCCCATGGCGTTCAAAGTGTTAATGGTATCAGTTAAGTAGCTTACATACATAAGGAAAATAATGGCAAGTGTAATTTATTAATTGCCGGTATTTATTTATGCAGTTGCTTATTTTCCCGATTGAATCATAAAATTGTAATAGACAATTGTGGCTTGTGACTTGACAATTGTGAGGTGTGTCCCGAATTTAAAACAACTTTAGATTTAAAACGTTTAGATTTTGAAAAATCTTATTATTTTTCACAATCTGAACTTTTAGTAACAGTAATGAAAACAAGATCAAGAGTAGTGTTTAGTGCAATATTGCCTACACACCTGCGATGGAGTTCCATAGGACACCTTGGGATGGGGATGTTGGATTTTTCCATTAGGAATTTATTTTATTGGGAAGTAGGCGGTGTAACACCTCCGTGTTTCAGTAAACACATACAGTCTTATTACAAAAGAAGGTTTATCCTTAAAGCAGGTTTAAACCATCGAGCCTGTTTTTTATTAAAAACTTTATCAGAGTCAGAATGAGGTTCGAAATACAAAAAATGGCTCAATGGTTTAAACCTGGTTTATTGATAAACCTTCTTTTATAACAAGACTAGTTAAGTTTAAGTTGTTAGTCCTGCGCCTGATCTCTCTCCGGTCGTGTCGGATTGCCGTTCCATCGGTCTATGAGAGTGAGGGAAGAGGGAGTGCATCTATGTTTGTGCATGCACTTGTGCACTATAATATCTCCCGCATACTTGGTTAGTCACCATTAAGATTCAACGTCAAAATCAAATAATTTATTTCAATTAAACCATTTACAGGCACTTTTAAATTGCCGAGAAGTTGGTCAGTTAGTCAGAAAGTTGAAGCTAGTTGCTCGTTCCAAGACGTAAGTAGGTCTCTATGAAGAAGGACGAGCAAAAAACTCTACGGACACTCTTTTAAATCAATTTTTTACGTAATACTGGTTACATTATTCTTGTTGCTTCTATAAGTGAAAACAATGAAGGTAATCTAGCAATACAAAATATAAAAAAAGAATCGAGATAAAAACCATGGCAGTTAAGAGTTGACCAATCTCTAGGTACTGACAGCGCTCGTTCACGAACATGACGCGTGGATCAGCACCATTTGGCTTATATTGCTCTAATTTAGATTGTCTACCGTGCCGGACTTCGGTCTGGAGAATTATTATTACCACGATTACTTACAGAAATAGGTACAGTAGCGAACAACAAAGCATTTTTCCGTCCAAACTTGTCAGCGGCGACCCCATATATGAAGACAGCAATTGGTGCGAAGATGAACATGATGGAAGCCATCCAGGACACGTCCTCTTCAGATAGAGGGGAGTTCGAGGGGGAGTAGTCCCCCATGAGCAGGGCCTTGTTGGGGGATATCCACCCCATGGCTGTACCGTACGCCAGGATCGGCATACATACTGGAAAGAAGAAAAAATACGTCACAAAGATATTTAAAGATGCTAACAAGAGCCCTAATAGGTGACTGCCCTTTGGTCGCGTGGTCGAAAGCGCGACTGCTGAGCATTAAGGCTTGTATACATGCCAATAACCTTGAGTATTTGGCCCGCACTGAATTTGTGGACGAGTGCGGGGGTGATGTAGATGCAGTCTTTAATCAGACGCATTTTTAATTTATTGTAATAAAAATAATACTTACATATTTGTAAAAAGTAACAAAACCAAATCATTTTCCTTTGTATTGCAAAGCAGTAGTTATTTTTTTTATACTCTTTAGATAAGAAATTAAGGAGTAAAACGGTTTCATCTCAATGATTTGGAGGTGATTTGACGTTTTTTTTTCTTATTAGGTCTGTGATTCCGATAGAAAAATTGTGGCTAAACCAAATTACGTATAATATCATGTAGATTACCTTAAAAATTTTTACAGATGTAATTTCTCTGTAAATGCCGACGAAAACTTGCTTCATCTGCATGCTACTTTCAAGCTTTTTTCGAGAGAGCAGCCTTAAGACCTGAGTGATTGTACAGTCAGGCAAAGCGTTAGTGGGTATTTCTATAAAGAATTATTCAGTAGTAGCCCGGAGTTAGCTGTCATGTAAATTTCGTGCGGATCCCAATTTTTTAATATATAATCTCTCTTCTATATAATATAAATGAATCGTTGTTCGTTAGTCTCACTAAAGCTCGAGAACGGCTGGACAGATTTGGCTAATTTTGGTATTGAAATTTTTGTGGAAAGCCAGGAAAGGTTTATACGGTGAGAAAATTGAAAAATTAATTGATAGGACGTCTGTCGGGTCAGCTAGTCTTACATATAAAAATCTTCTGTGCGTGTTCATAAACACGCACAGAAGATTTTTGTGATTAGTGATCTCCTCCTAAACGGCTGTACCGATTGTGATGAAATTATTTGTGTGTGTTCCAGTGGATTCGAGAATGGTTAAGAATCACAATTGGAACCGGTAGGTGGCGCTGCAGTCAAGTTGTAGGGCTTTTTTTATTTTAAGGGCAGGACAACGTTTGCCAGGCCCGCTAGAATTAGTATAAATCATTATGTACATATTATATCATCATCTGCTAACCCTTTTCCCAGCTATGTTGGGATCGGTTTCCACTCTAACCAGATGCAGCTGAATACCAGTGTTTTACATGGAGCGACTGCCTATCGGACCTTCACAACCTGGTTACTGGGTAACATGATTCCACTTTTGTAAGACTGGTTGTCAGACTTTCTGGCTTCTGATTACCCATAACGACTGCCAAAGATCTAGGTACGTATGACAGCCGGGACCAACGGCTTTACGTGCTCTCCTAGGCTCGGTATAAATTGGATGATCACCCATTCACAGATCTACTGCAGCAAGCGCAGCTTAACCTTGACCGATCGGCTACTACGATAGTAAAGTAGTCATCAATCGACCGTAACTATGTGTTAATGAAGTCTTTCCGTACGTTGAACTCAACAAAAAGGTTGCCAAGGCAATCTAAAAATATCTAGTATAAAAATAGATTATGCCTTAATTAGGATCAAATAGCTAAGCAAGTATGCGATCCTGGTACCTCAAGGCACGATTGAGGTATTTTTATATGCACCTAACAGGACTTGTTTATAACTCAGTCTTTGATTGGTAACGTGTCTATGGATTTTGACAAGTATTTTTTTTTTCAGAATTATCTAATAATTAATAGGTACCTAATAAGGATGTTTGTGTTGTCATGTCACTGACAACATTAAAGTACGAGTAAACTTAAACGTCATATTTTCATTAAATAGGCACATCTTCGAGCTTTTCTAACTTAGAGCTGTTAATGATTAAAAATATTATAATTCTGTAAATGCATATTTGGTTCTCCCTCGAATTATTTTTTATTACCCTAGTACAACCAAATACTGAGCTGAAAATTGCAAAATATGTAAGAATATTTTATTTTATTTCGCGGGCCTCCCTTGCTCTTTCACCTGAAGTACCTACTATGAAGGTTTTATGCCAATGCAACCTGGTCGAAAGTAGGTCTGGCCGGAAAGATTTATAAGTTTCATCCAAACGCTCAGGCGAATTCTAGAAGGAATTCAAATTCGACGAATAGGCGATTGTTATTTTTTTATACGGGCATTAAGTGCTGGGCTCCCATGGTGAGCACATCAATTGAATATAATATAAAAGTCTGTGTGTCAATTAAGTGTAGTTTGGAGCCCCCACACCCCGTGCCGACTGATCTCCTGATCACGGGTAGAGTGAGGCACCGGGACTTGGTGCCTTAGGGTACCAGGTTGTGAATTATATTATTATGGTGTAGTCTGTAGTAGTAGTAGTAGTAGTACTGGAAGTCGGAGGTTTTTGTAAATTAAAGATCGAAGCCGAATGAAAAATCTTGTATTCTAAAGGGCACGTCAGCACTCCGACAGTATCAGGCCATAGATCGCGTTGATATAAAAATAAGCATAATAATAATAATACCAGCCTATAATTGTCCCACAGCTGGGCAAAGGCCTCTTCTCATACAGAGAAGGTACGAGCATTGATCACCACGTGCGCTCAAGGCGGTTTGCCGATTTCAGACTTATATCAATTACTAGCTTTTGCCCGCGACTTCGTCCGCGTAGAAGTCTAAAATGGTTCTAATAGGACTTTTTATTGGTTTTTTACGTTATTAATTTTGATATAACAATTATGTTAAAATGTTTGAATACTAATTGTGTCAAAATAAAATGTAATTCAAATCAGAAGCACTAAGGAGTGTTGATATCAACTTCGATGCAAATCACCCCCAAAATAACATTCTACCTCTTAACCCCGTTAGGCGATGGTTTTCAATAAAATATGAAACACGTCTTCAATCAACTCTGTTAAAGAATGTTTATGCAAAATTTTAAGAAGATTGGACCAAGGAATCACGTTGTCCCATACACATTTTTGCCCCCGTTTTTCACCCCCTTAGGGATAGAATTTCGGAAAATCCTTTCTTATCGGATGTCTACGTCATACAAAGAACACGCCGTGCAAGTTTCAGGTCTCTACGATCAGCGGTTTAGGCTGTGCTTTGATCCGTCAGTCAGTCATTCAGGACAAAGCATTTTATAGAAGATAAGCCCAGGTTTTCTCACGATGTTTTCCATCAACGATGTCAATGATGTCCAAGGTAAAAGAAAGTACATATGAATTGAAAAAGTCACATTGGTACTTCCCCGGTTTCGAACCCACAACCTCATGCATGAGAGGCGGGCGCCTCAACCATTAGGCCATCACGACACAAAAATAAGATTAACGTTTCTAATTTCAAAAATAGTTCTAGAGATATAGAACAAATTCAGAGTGTTTAGAAGAAACATTTGGTCAATTGGTTTCGACCAGCTTAAAAGCATTAAAGGATGCATGCATAATGTAACAAACATCTAAAAAAAAATATTACAAAGAGTAAGCTGTTTCAGTTTATTATGTAAATAAAACAATACCTATGGCAAAGGAACTATTAGTTAATCCGTGCGGGCTAAATTGAAGCGAATCTGTAACGTTCCACTTTTTTTAAACAATACCTATTAAATTGCAATTATAACTAGATGATCGTGTAGACCAATGCAAATCCGCTAGTACTCCACAACAGTCATATTGTGCATCAAACATACCTACAGTTTCTGTACTAATATTATCACACGCACGCATACGCATTATCTTGAGACCTTCCTCAAGGAAGAGTTTTGGTCGTATTTCGGCGATTTCGCGCAAGACTACGCGACACCACGCAGCGCAACACAACGCCGGCTCTCTTCGTGTACAATAGTTTAAAAATATTTTTGTGGGTTTTAATATAAACATGTATGATAGTCTGTAAGGTATTTATGTTATGGGTCTTTTGTTATCCGAAATAAATAGGGTATTACACTCATTTTTGAAAAGTGTCTCAATGAAATTCTGTAGTGCTAATAAGATACCAAAAAAAACACAAAATTTTTACTCAATCGATAAGTGCCCTAAAAATGCATCTAAATTTTAAATTTTCAAATTTCGCGCGTAGTTTGACGAAAACGCCTCTTACTGGACGCCATATTGCTTAGCGTAAATGACGTCAGTTCGTTTAGTATCAAATAAGCTCTTAATAAATATGATAATTGTATAACATTTAAAAATAATTAAAAGCATATTTTATAATAGGTGTAATAATAAAAAAATTACGTTGGTTACGAAAATAATAAAAGTACAAAGCCTTTATTACGCCAATCGGTTGACTGACAGTTGTCAATTTTTTGTTTACACAGCCGTACGGCGTAATAACATGGCTGCTACTATTTCACGGTGTTTTAAAACAGATTAAAAATACTGAAAACTTTGAATTGAATTTAAAAATCTGTTTTGTTATATAATGAGCTAAAACTTACATTTTCAGACTGCTCTATGCCTAAACTGTCTCAATAACATATTTATAGATTTTTTCTCGTATAGAGTAAAATACCCTATTTAATGATATTATTATTATCAAAAAAAGATGAAGCGTTTGTTTGAATGTGCTAACCTCCGGAACTACTGATCCGAATCTGAAAATTCTTTGGCCAATTGGAAACTACGGTATCACTGAGTTCTATCGGCAATTAAGCATCAGTAGGAATTGACGCGGACGAAGTCACGGAAACAGTATAAATATTAGTACTACCGCACAGTAGCGACACGCTCCGCCTCCCTCTGAAACCGTTCCTCACCTTTCCCCGCGTCGAATGACTGCTCTGGGAACTGCGTTTTTGTTCGAGCGGCGCGTAGACACGCACACACACGCACGTATGTACAGTCTGTTATTTTAGTAGTAGTGTAGGCAATTATATGGTTTCGTTTCTATGCAGTGTCGCGGGTGTGTCACGGGCATAGTCCTAGTGTTTCATAAATAGGCCTAGTAATAGTGTTTCCCATTTTGAACCAGCTTGAGGCAGCCTTTGGGCTACAGACAGAATATAATTATTATTACAGAGACAATATTCAAAATAAGTACTTTAAGGGGCTATTTAACGACTTTTACAGATTTTAAACTGACAATCACGTCAAAATGTGCAGTGTAAATGATTTGAAAAAAAATATATGTTATACTAGAACATTCTCTTAATCACTTAGTAAGTGAATATTTTTAATTATATTCATATTATATAGTTTAATTAACACGTGAAGTTGTGTCTGACGCAGATAAAACATTGACAATCACACAAAATCTACCAGGTATAATTAAACGAAACTTATACCTGGTAGATTTTGTGTGATTGTCAATGTTTTGTCCGCGACAGACACAACTTCACGAGTTAATTAAACTATTTAATATGAACTTAATCAAAAATATTCACTTTCTATATGATTAAGAGAATATTCTAGTTTAACATATATTTTTTTCAAATCATTTACACAGCACATTTTGACGTGATTGTCAGTTTAAAATCTGTAAAAGTCGTTTAATAGCCCCTTAAGGTTTTATTTAATGCAGATGAAAATGATGTATGGATTGTGTGAATAATGGTATAAAGGAAAAAGGAGACAGACAGGGGGTCAAGCCAGCTATTTAATTAACTCGTAATTAAATAGTTTAATTAACTCGTGAAGTTGTGTCTGTCGCGGACAAAACATTGACAATCACACAAAATCTACCAGGTATAAGTTTCGTTTAATTATACCTGGTAGATTTTGTGTGATTGTCAATGTTTTATCTGCGTCAGACACAACTTCACGAGTTAATTAAACTATTTAATATGAACTTAATCAAAAATATTCACTTTCTATATGATTAAGAGAATGTTCTAGTTTAACATATATTTTTTTCAAATCATTTACACAGCACATTTTGACGTGATTGTCAGTTTAAAATCTGTAAAAGTCGTTTAATAGCCCCTTAAGGTTTTATTTAATGCAGATGAAAATGATGTATGGATTGTGTGAATAATGGTATAAAGGAAAAAGGAGACAGACAGGGGGTCAAGCCTGCTATTTTTATAATTTCGTCATTCCAACACGATCCCATTGTCATTTTGCTAAAAGTTCGTAATCAGGGCCTCAAGTCTGCTATTACAATAGTGTCAAAATGGTCTATCATTGATTTCATAATTGTTGATTTTGACAAGTTTGGTAATCTACTAATATAATGGCGTCATTATGACTTTACAATGGTCAACCACTGACACGCCATTGAAAGAAATGTTATAGAATGGTAGTCTCGTACAAAATGACAACTGAATGACTGACTTTAAGCGGTAATATGCTACAATTATGACAGTTCCTTTGATCAGTGAGCTACCATTAGAACGTCATTGTGCAGTCATTGCTTTTATTTCGACCGACCAAATGATCGACCATTATGAATTTAGCAGATTACGAACTTTTAGCAAAATGGCAATGGGATCGTGTTGGAATGACGAAATTATAAAAATAGCAGACTTGGCTCCCTGCTAAATTCATAATGGTCGATCATTGGTCGGTCGAATTAAAAGCAATGACTGCACAATGACGTTCTAATGGTAGGTCACTGATCAAAGAAACTGTCAAAATATTTAGCAATTCAGTTGTCATTTTGTACGAGATTACCATTATATCATTTCTTTCAATGGCGTGTCAGTGGTTGACCATTGGAAGACTTTCCAATGACCCCATTATATTAGAAGATTACCAAACTTGTCAAAATCAACAATTATGAAATCAATGATAGACCATTCTGACACCATTGTACTAGCAGACTTGAGGCCCAGATAGCATGATGGTTGTCAGGGCGGAATGGAAGAAGAGAACGTGTTGCACAGACTCCAAGTAATATAAGATAAGGGCAGCAAGATGGTGATGAAGGTTTTATTCGATGCAATAAGTTCCTGAAAAGTTGACGTTGCCGTGGATGGCCCAGAAAGAGGTAGTGAGATGACTAGACAAGAATACCTGGAAAGATTTGGGGGAGCCCTTGGTCAGTAGAGAGACGTTACAGGCTAGTTAAATAAGGCCTTATTCCATTAAACAACAGCCTCGAGCCTTGAACATCGCCGCACCGTCGTCAGCCTACCGGTCTTTTCAACCGATTAAAAAAAAGGAGGTTCTTAATTCGACTTTCTGTTGTTTTTTTGTTGTATGTTTATTACTGGATTTCTCCGGCAAATGTAAATCAATTAAAAAATATATTTTTTATAGATAAGGTACCTATGCCTTATAGGTGGTCGTATATAAATTTTATCAAAATATATTCAGCGCTTTTTGATAAAATCAACAAAAACCTATAAAAGTATACATAGATGATGTTTTAAAATTGGAGTATGTACTTAATCTCTGTTTTAAGTGTATTCCCGTTTCTTGGATTTAAATGATTATGAGGTATAGAATCTACATAAAAGCGGAAACTAAAATGCTTTTCTACAAATAAGACAACGCCCTTGAAAACTAAAAAAAGCTTTTTTACAAAAAAGACAACCGCCTTCAAAATCGAATAAAAAGTGATACATATATTTATGTATCACTTTTTATTCGATTTTGAAGGCGGTTGTCTCCCCCACTCACCTTCATATTTAACTTATGTCTCCAAAAAGGAATTTTTCCAGACTCTTTAAAGAAGTCTGAAGTCTGCCCCATACATAAAGGTGGAAACAGAGAGTCCATCAGCAATAATTATAGACCAATATCCATACTCCCATCCATTTCAAAGCTCCTAGAGAGAATTATCAACAAGAGACTCAGTAGTTACCTTGAAAATAATAACCTGGCTGTACGGCTTTCGAAATGGTAAATCTACTGAACAAGCGGTGAACAAACTCTCAGGTTACATCAGTGATAATTTAGATAAAAAACAGAAGTGACTGGCCATCTTTTTAGATCTAGCTAAGACTACTTTAGTACAGATCACACATGACTTTAGTTTCGGAAGTCAGTGGCTTTGTTCTGTTTGTTGTTTTGTATTGCCATCGACTTCCGAAACTAAAGTCGTGTGAGTTTTGTGCTAAAGTTAGTTATCACTTTTCAACCGACTTCAAAAAAAAGGAGGTTCTCAATATTACTCTGTAGGTATGTTTTTTTTTGTATATTTGACACACGGCCAGTGTGTGAAATGTCCCCACATATTATTAGAATTAAACGCAAGCCTGTTAAAATATTTAAAAAAAGCATAGTAATGCAGTAAACACAATGTAAAGTGTAGTGTAGTTTTAATTACTGGCATTATACTAATACCTACACAAGATAGATGGATCTAATTATTTCATTTAAGTAGATTGTATACTACAATACAATTGCTGCCTATGGGAAAAATTATCCATTTTACCGTCAATAGTCTTGCAACGTAGGAGGGGTTTGCAGCTAAAGTCATACGTATTGATTGATCTTAGTTGAACTACGCTTTCCGCGGTCGATTCGTGGATGGGTGACCATCCGTTACCGAGACCGGATAATCACGTAAAGCCGTTGGTCCCGGATATCATTCGTAGATTTTTGACTGTCAGCTGTCAGAGTCTGACAACCAGTGTTACCAAGGGGTATCGTGTTACCAAATATCTGGCTAATTGGAGGTCAGCCTGGCAGTCGCTCCATGTGAAATACTGCACTTGGTTACTGTCGATTCTGTAAAATTCAAACAACAACTCGCATCTCACATCGCTATTCACTCTCACTTCGCATAAGGTTCAAATTGACCTTGATACATTTGACACTTTGAATCGGGTTCGAATGCGAAGTGCGTCGAAGTGACGGGGAAATTACTTTACAGAATGCCACTTCTTACGTCATCTTATACTTTATCTGTCAAAATCTCCCTGTCAATTTAGTTCAACTCGCTGACTCTAGTGTCGCTGACTCTAGTGGCGCTAGTGTAAATTCGAATTATCAACCGAGTTTTTAGAATGCCAATCAAGAAACACACAGCGGATTCAGATTCGAAGTTTAGAATAAGGTCTTACGGAATCACACCCCTGGAAGCCGACGCAAACATAGTTGGGAAAAGATTGGTCAGATGATGATTTGAATCCAAGTCAAAAGTCAAAGTCAAAGCATTTATTTCAATTAAACCATTTACAGGCACTTTTGAATTGTCAAGGAGTCGGTCAGTTAGTCAGAGAGTTGAAGCTAGTTGCTCGTTTCAAAACGTACCTAGGTAGGTCTCTATGGAGAAGAACGAGCAAGAAACTCCACGGACACTCTTTTAAATCAAGTTTTTTACAAAGTCTGGTTACATGATTCTTGTTGCTTCTATATGTGAAAACTATGAAGGCAATCTAACAATACAAACACAAAAAAGAAGCAAGATAAAGTCCATGGCAGATAAGAGCGGACCAATCTCTACTGACAGCGCCCGTTCACGAACATGACGCGTGAATCAGCACCATTCAGCTCAACCATTTTGAAGGGAGTTGAATGATCCAACTCACGCGCCAACCAATCAGTAATGTTTTATTTATTCATCGCCATAACAGTCGTAATGTCGTATGTGTAGTATAAGTCGTAAATAAGAATGTCAGAAGTGTGCACGTGGTGATAAATAATTTGGCACGAATCAATGTACTGCCGCATTAACAAATGATGTAAGAAAAAAGTATATTTAAGTCTAAGCTAATATTTTGTTGCAATTCATTACAGTTATATTCATCAGGTAAAAACAGTGTAAAAGAATTTCCATTGTTTTACACTGTTTTTACCTCACCTTTATTATTTCTAGCCTCGCTAGAAAGGTGATGTTTTATAAGGTAACTAGCGGCCCGTCCCAGCTTCGCAGGGGTGCAATTTATTTTTCGTATTTCCTAAATTTTATTTAAAAACCTTGCCCTCACAATACCAAACACAATATTAAAAGATTATTCCTATTTGGTGCTTTCATTCAAGTTAAGCGCGTACCTACAGATATTTATGTAAGGATTGGCTATGTTAAAAACATTTTTTATGAGTTTATGGATCCATAAATATTTAAAAAAATATATATTTTAGTTGGTATTTTTTAGTCAAAAAACTATAATACAAAAACACTGTGTATATGTCACAGTCAAAACTCTTAACCAGTCAAAACTACTTTTGACTACAAACATCAGTCAAAACTACTTTTGAACGGTTTCAATTTATCCTTAGAAATCCATTAGGTTGGTAGGTTTTTTTTGTGACCCTTTTAAAGCTTTTGTTTTGTGATGATTCTTATAACAAAGGCGTTCCGTTCCGTTCCGTTCCGTTTTGTAACGCAAACGCATTTTATCTTAATAAGGGTTTTGACTGAAGTCAGTCAAAAGTAGTTTTGACTGGTTAAGAGTTTTGACTGTAACATTTACATGACATAAAATTAAATAAAATTGAAGTGTCTGTCGAACTGTAAAAAAAACGATTTTTACTAAATTCGTGTGATTACTAATACCAAAAAATTGTTATTAATTTTTGTCTCTCTGTCTGTTTGTTTAGGCCAATCTCTGAAACAGCTCGTCAGTTTTTGATAGGACTTCCACTGACAGATAGCTAATATTATTAAGAGTAAACTCGGCTGCTTTTATTTAAGAATAAAAAATGGGTTCCGTGCAAAAATAGAATCCCCGCAGATCATTGACATTCAGGTGGCCGAAGTCGTCGGCATCAGCTAGTTAAAAATAATATTTCACGCAGAAACATGAAAAGAAGTTAAAGCTTTTAATTAGTATACGTTTTAGGTTACTCTTGCTATCTTAATTCGAAGAATTTTGGCGAAAATTACTAGTTAATTCGCCTGCTCAATGAAATAACACAATTAATGTTTTTTAACTATTACAATATTACACTGCTGTTTGTTGTTCCTAAAAAAATAAATAAATAGGTAAATAAATAAAGAAAGAAATAAATATATAAATAAATCAACAAATAAATAAGTTGTCAAAATAAAATTCGATTTTTTTTTCATTCGTTCATAATGCTGTTTGTGTTTGTATGTGGTTCTTGATTAAGTTTCTAATCCGTAGATTAAATTTTTATTTTTTACTAACAAGTAGACCCATGTAGACCAAGTACTCTGTTTTTGTGTCCCAGTGCTGGGCAAAGGCCTCCCTTTTCTTCTTCTAAACTTGGTCAGATCGTCACACCACCTTTAGGTGTCCAGTCCAGTGAGTGACAATCTTTGCCCATCTCTACGGATGCATTCGCGTAACTTGCTAAAATATTACGGTTTAAGGGTGATATGCCAAAAGATCATAATTTTTTGAGTCGCGTAATTTAAGCTGCTTTCCTTTTCATACTAAAGTCCAGTTTGTGCAACGGCAATTAAAATCAGTCAAAAATCAGTTTTCAGTTTTTACTTGAATGAAAAGTATCTTTTTTTGTATAGTAAAAATAGTTACCACATCCGATATTTTGCTGATTTCTTTTAAATAAATTATTTCAGACGAATCACGTGAGCCAAACAAATACTTAATTCTAAAAATAAAAACAGGAAAAAAACAACATCTGAATATGACATATCTCATTGTTTTCTGAGAAAATGTAGTTTGGACATGGATTTAAGAGGTGAAACATCTAATGCGGAGGGTTGGACCGACTGTTGGCGTGGCGACGCGTCGCTACACCAACAGTTGCCATGCCAACATTCAGCCTGACCCGATTTTTATCTTCTATATAATAAAAATGAATCGTTGTTCGTTAGTCTCGCCAAAACTCGAGAACGGCTGGACCGATTTGTCTAATTTTGGTCTTGAAATATTTGTCGGAAGTCGTTTGTTGGAAGTCCAGGAAAGGTTTAAACGGTGAAAAAATTGAAAAAAAGCGGCCAAGTGCGTGCGTCTCGCCGATGAAGGTTTCCGTAGCAGCAACTAACATAATAATATAAAAGTTTTTTATTTTTAAGTTTGAGTTGATTGAATGAAAGGTAAATTGAGGTTTACGATTTAAGACGTATTAAAAAAAGCTTTTTACAAAAAAGACAACCGCCTTCAAAAACTAAAAAGTGAAAAATCACTTTAGCACAGAACACACACACATTGACTTTAGTTTCGAAAGTCGGTGGCTTTGTCCTGTTTGTTGTTGTTTTGTATTGACACCGACTTCCGAAACCATCCATAAAAAAAAAGAATATTCAAAATCGGTTTACGTTTGCCGGAGAAATCGCGTATCAAATCGCGCACATGCTTAATGCAAATTTAAGGGGTCCATATTGGCTCGCCTAAAGTTCTTTACCCGAAATTGTACTTCCTAAGGATTTGTAATCCGAATGATCACTCTTCCTAAAATTTTTTATCCTAAAGTTTTCATTCATACTATTTGTAGTGCTACCGACGATGTTCATAACACTCATGTTTCCGAAAATTGTAATTAATAACATCATAATGTAAATATATTTAAACTCTTACTGTTTTTTATCATAACGCTTCTATCCCTAATCATAATTACCATAATATTTTCACTCCTATTTAGAAAGAAACATTTACCAAGTGTAAATGTTTCTTTGACAGAATTAAATATATATTAAATTTTAAAGCAAAATACACCAGTAAAAGTGATTATTTGAAAGCTATAGCCGCTAATATTAAACTAATTTAATCGAAATGTGTATATGAAAACGTGTATTTAACTACTTGTACAATGGTACTATTATTCTTATGGGTTGTACGTTGTTTCATAGCTAAGAGTTTTATAGAATTTCGTTTCACATAAAAATTTTCTTAATTTCGTTTCATAGAATAATCAACACGCAGAATACTTACTTTAAAGATTTTTAAATCGTTGATTTTTGTTTCACATAAAGTTTAATGTTAGAATAATCATATCATAAAATAACAAATCAAATATTCTTTATCCATATATTGTTTATTTAATATAAAAATTATTACCAAGAATGGGGGTCTCAGTTCTAGCCAAACCTACTGCGCGTGCATGCAAGCAAGCATGTAGCAGGCAAGCATGCAGTAGGCAAGCATGCAGTAGGCAAGCAAGCATGCAGCATACAAGCAAGCATACAGCATACAAGCAAGTATGCAGCGCGCAAGCAACCATGCAGTATGCAAGCAAGCATGCAGTGTGCAAGCAAGCAATCATGCAGCGTGCAAACAATCATGCAAGCAAGCATGCAACATGCAAGCGAGTATACAACATGCAGCAGGCATGATTTCTGTCACGGCTCCGGCGTTGCGGGGCTCCGGCGGTCCCACGCGAGCTTATCGTCGCAGATGGTATTCACGCTCACCACCTGCTCCTCAGCTCGCGGGCCGCCTCGCCCCACCGCACAGTCATTAACTTTTGTAGCACAACATATTCACTTTTTAAGACAATATTTTAGTTATTGTCTATTTATATATATTTTTGTTGAAATAAATTCCATGGAAAAATACACTGAACAAACAATATTCGTTAAAAAATAATTCTACTGTTTGATAAGTTTGTTAAACAAAAAAATGTGAATAAAAATTCATTGAATTGTGTTTATAAAATATGAGATGAGAAATATGTTTCATTGAAGTAAATAGTTTTTGAAACAATAATAGTCGAAATAAAATTATAAGAACCAAATATTACATGAAACATTTTCTGGGAAACGAAATTCTATGAAATTTCTGTCTGCGAAACAAGGGGACACCGATGAACATGTTATGTGAAAATAAAGTTACGCTAAATTAATGTATATAATACTGATTATTATGAATAAATCGAAATCTAAACAAAAAGATATGACTTTGAATAATAGAGTAAAAGATGGTTATGTTGAGAAAATATAGGAAAACAAATAAAAGTATAATAGATGTTTATTGCTACTGACATTATGAAATTGAATGCTTCGGAATTATGAACATTAGAGACAGAGTAGTTAGGAATTGTGATTGCTAGGATGAAAAATGTTAGGAAGAACATTTTCGGATTTACAATTATCGGAGTTAAACATTTAGGTGAACTTTGGCGCACCCAAATTTAAGACTTATATGGTTTTCTCATGGATGCCATTGTCAGATCTGAACCAAATTAAAATGGGACCACACGGGAAGCACCAGCTTTCAAATAAAAGAAAATCATCAAAATCGGTTCACCCAGTTCAAAGTTCTTAGGTAACAAACATATTAATAAAGGAGCTCGTGGCTAAGTTAAAGCCGTACAGATTGATCGGTCAAAGGTTAAGCTACGCTAGCCGCGGTCGGTCTGTGGATGGGTGACCATCCCTTTCATACCGAGTTCCATCCGTGCCTCGGAAAGCACGTAAAGCCGTTGGTCCCAGCTGTCATTTGTAGATCTTTGGCAGTCGTTATGGGTAGTCAGAAGCCACAAAGTCTAACAACCAGTCTTACCAAGGGGTATCCTGTTACCCAGTAACTGGGTTGTGGAGGTCCGATAGGAAGTCGCTCCATGTAGAACACTGGTATTCAGCTGCATCCGGTTAGACTGGAAGCCGACCCCAATATAGTTGGGAAAAGGCTAGGCAGATGGTGATGACCAATATTATAAAGCTGAAGAGTATGTTTGTTTGTTTGGTTGAACGCGCTAATCTCAGGATCTACTGGTTCGAAATGAAAAAATCTTTTTGTGTTGGATAGTCCATTTATCGAGGAAGGCTATAGGCCCATGCAAAGCCTGGCCGGGTCGCTAGTAATGAATAAATAGCACGTCGGCCTCTAACGGCGCTATGCTAAACAATGCCTTCATACAAAAATAAGACTATCGCTTTCAAATTCAAAATACTTTTTGGAATAAATCCGAAACATTTGGTCAAATGGTTTCTCGACCAGTATGCCATATGCATACTTGCAGTATGCAGTACTTACCGACCTATCTAAGTATTTGAGATTTTAATAAAAAAGAAGAGATTTAAGTCTGATAAACCTGTCACAATACTCCCTACAGCTCCCTGCAATCAAATTAATCAGAGAAGAACGGCGGAGGAGTACGAAAAATAATATTTTCCACTTAACTTTATGGGTGACAATCACACTAAAGATAGACCAAGGGACCAACAAAAGCCATTCAATTTTAATTAAAAAAAAAGATTGATTATAATATATTTCATTACCCTTTCCATACATATAAAAAAAGAACTAAAAGAAGCTCCCATTATTTTTAAATTTTCAATTGGTTCTTTGTTCCCCACTTAATTTTTTTAAAGTAAAACTGTGTAAATGGCTGTTATACAATATTGTTTATATTAGAAGCGTTCTTAATATACAAAGAGAGTATTTGGTTCTTTTTCAAGGCTTTGTGTCACTCCGGGGCAAAGGCCTCCTCCCATTTCTTCCATTTCTCTCACTAATTGGCGATGTGAAGAAACTATGAAGTTAGATCATTATAGGACTTAATTATTAATTGTCTGTGATAGACGACCCACTGACCGATATTTGCTGTTAAATATTTAGTACCTGCTGGTATTTCTCTTTTGGTAAATCGTGTTTTTTTAAAATGAAACCTAGCTCCTAGTTCGATTTATCGCCCCTGAAACCCCCGCATACTAGTGCATACTAAATTTCATGAAAATCGTTGGAGCCGTTTCCGAGATTCAGATTATAATCTATCTAAGTAATATATATATACATGAATTGCTCGTATAAAGGTATTACTTAGATATTTTGTTCTTATAATTTAATTTAAGTGGTTAGTACACGAATAAGGTACATATATAATAATACCTATCATTTTGATATTTAAATTAATTTGCATGTCTTATTAAACGAAAATATATGCATCGTACACAAACCACCAACACTGTGAAATATCAATATTGTAACACCTGTACCTATATTTATTAAAACTAGCAACCCGACCCGGCTTCGAATAGGCCTATAGCCTTCCTCGATAAATGGACTACCCAACACAAAATTATTTTTTCAATTCGAACCAGTAGATCCTGAGATTAGCGCGTTCAACCAAACAAACAAACAAACTCTTCAGCTTTATAATATTAGTATAAGTATATTAGTATAGATAAATAATTCTTGAAAATGACACCAATCGAAAATTGTGTGTTTGTAAATTTTGAAGTCATCTCCTTACGTCATATTAATCAAATAAGAAAAAAAAACTGTCATCCGTGTTATTAAAAAAATAATAATTACAATAATTACTTACCAACAATAGACATTAGAATCTGATTGTGTTTGCTTCCAGCCTTTTTCTCCTTGCCAGAACTAACTTTATACACTTTGTTTACCATTTTTAAAACTTATTAAAAATAATATATCACACTAAAACTTTTAGTCACAAAAATAATATATAAATATCTCAAGAAGTAAAAAAAAAATTGTCAATAAGTAAAATAAATCTCAAATATTTTTTTTGTAATGTCGCACTATATCTCGAATATTCGAACGTAATAATTTAAATATGACAAATGACGATTACAATTTTCGATATTTAAATCGTTCTATTTGCAACCGCGCCGCGCGTTCTGCGTGGTTGCGTGACCACGATGTATGATGCGTTTGCGCACTGCCAGTGCTATCATTACTCCTAGCTTTTATATTAGCGTCATGAGAGTCAGATGACGGCGAACATCGTCCATATTCGTAGATAGTAAACACACCAGAAGTTATAGTCGATTAAAGTTCAGGTAAAATGTACCTTACGTCGTTCTATTTAGGTAAGTATTGTCAAAAGCAGATATAGGAATTTAAAGATTGTGTTCTTTTTTTCTTTTTAAATGAAAAACAATTGCCACATGCATGAAAAATCATCACTTTAGAGCGGCTCTACCGATTTTGGATTGGACTCATTATTTTCGTTGTGTTCGTAATTGTCAAGACAAGATTTGTAGCAAAGAAAACGGTTAAAATAAATTCTATCGATTAAAAATACGCGCATTAATTATTATCTGTCTATTGAAAATTAAAATACCATCGTGAACAAAACTGGCAGGAGAAACCCGTTGTTGGTACACATTGAGAAGTTTTAGGCGATTAAGGCGCTTCCCTGACCAAATAACCTAGACCATTAATTTCCTCTTTGCCACAGAATCGAAATTCGCACAATTTTTGTATTTTTTTTTAAAGAGAAATGATGTTTTGAAAAAAAAAAAACTTTTTTGAAAAAAGAGAACCGCCTTCAAAAAAAAAAACTAAAAAGTGATAAATAACTTTAGCACAGAACACACGTGACTTTAGTTTCGGAAGTCGGTGGCTTTGTTCTGTTTTGTTGTTTTGTACTCTTTAGTTTTTTTTTGGAGGCGGTTCTCTTTTTACAAAAGCGTTTTTTTTTTAATTTCAGAACATCGTTTCTCTTTTTTTAATAAAGTTTTTATTTACCACTTTTTAGTGCCTCCTTATCACCCAAATCCATTAAGGAACGGCCACCCAGTTAAAACAGAGATTGAAAGTCCTCCAAAGATGGAAAGATGGAAGAAACGAAAACGTCTTCTCGGTTTTTGTTGTCTTTTTCGCTGAATAAATTTCTGTTGGTTGTATACTAAAACCTTCTCCAGAATGTAACAAACACTTTTCTGTAAACCGCATCAAAATCGGTTTAGCCAAACGGGAGATAATCGCGGACAAGCATACATACATACATACAAACATATGGGTCAAACTGAGAACTTCCTTTTTTTTTAAGTGGTTAATAAAACGTGAATTATAAAGATTTTTAAGTTACCTATCTATTGGTGTAATCTTTAAATAAATAGCACGTCAACTTTAGCAAAAGATCATTCTTCGAGACTTTCTGTCGAACCGCACCTTTCAATACCGCATTGATGGTGCGCTTTCTACCCCGCACCCGATACGTGCAGGAGTCCCCCAGGGCTCCGTGATATCCCCCTTAGCCTTCACGCTATACACTAGCGACATCCCGAAAAGTAGAACGGCGCAGTTAGCCCTTTTTGCTGACGACACCGCCATATACTATTCGGGTCTGAGTCCAAACATTATCGCCCGCACCCTCCAAAAATCCGCAACCGCATTTGGCGATTGGTCCCGGAAATGGAGAATAGAAGTCAATCCCGACAAGAGTCAGGCGGTCATTTTCACAAGACCCAGAGTCCGCCTCCCCCCCTCTCCTAGCCCGATCACCTTGTTCGGCAAGCCGATCCCTTGGGAGAAGCAAGCTAAATACTTGGGGGTCATCCTAGACCGGAGATTATCCTTCGGGGAGCACATAAAGACGGTACGTTCGCGCGCCGCTTTCGCCCTCGGCAGGCTCCACTCTGTGCTGAATGCGCGCAGCAAATTGTCACTTAAGTGCAAATTGCGTATTTACACCGCGTGCATTAGGCCCATCCTGACCTACGCTTGCCCCGTGTTCGCACACGCCAAGCCCCACCACCTACATAGGATGCAGACCCTTCAAAACCGATTTCTCCGAAATGCCACGGGCGCCCCGTGGTACATTAGGAACGAACGACTACATGTCGACCTGAAAATCCCCACTATCAAACAGTGCATGAAACGTCTTACCAAGCGTTTCTTTGACTCAGCCGAGAAACACCCCAACCCCCTAATTTCTTCGGCATCCCGGTACGTCCCATCACTAATATCGAAGATTCGCCGTCCAAGGCATACCCTCATCGAACCCGATGATCCCATCACCCTCATCCAAGAGAGTAGTAGGGAAACCAGTACGATCCGTAGTAAGTACAAAAACAAATACCGACCGCGACTCCGGCCCCGCCGCCGAGGCCCTCCGCGACCCCCCGTAATATCACAGCCCGACTCTTGCTCGACGAGCCAGCCCGCGCCGCTGAGCCTGTAGCTTTAAATTCCCCTAAATAATTTCGACCCAGCCTGACCATTGCTGTCCCCTTAATGACGCACTAAGCCTAGGTTCGAACCCCGCAGGGGGTGCCCTTAGTGTCTGTTCATTTAATAAATATCCTTAGTTTGTAAGCCCTGGCTGGGGGCCTTAAAGTAATTTTCGGCCACCACAGGATTGTCCGGTTAAGCAGCATCAACCTCAGAGAGTTGTTGCGCTGCGAGTGGTCATATCAAAAAAAAAAAAAAAAAAAAAAAAAAAAAAAAAAAAAAAAAAAAAAAAGCAAAAGTTACATGTTCTCAATTATTTTAGTCATTTTTTTACATGGAGATTTAGGTGTATATAGGGTACATAAAAAAAATAAGAATATGGAATGTGATGATAGTATATTGAACATTAATAATATGCTTTTAGTTGTAGTTTGTTTCTCTTAATTAATTAGTTAATAGCTCCTGAATAACGAAGAAAAACGACACCGCGCACTGACGCACGTGCGACGCGGCAGGCGGTAAAGCGAATCTCACGCACAAAATAAAACAAAAATATAACCCAATAAAACTACACGCAAAAAAGCTAACATATGCTATTTTACAAATTAGCTGCCTATTAATTTTTATAATAATTTAGATGATAAGCTTCCTCTCTCCTACTTACTCATTTACTGTGCCCGACAGGGTTCATAATGATCTACTCGTTACGCCTACCATGTTTTGTCTCAGCATCACCCTAAGGTAGACTGGTAGAAAATGCCTAAGGCATTAAGTCCGCCTTTGTACAGTGTTGTTTATGTACATAAAGTTTAATAAATAAATAAATAAATAAATCTACTATACTTTAAATAAGTTACCACTTATGCTCACATTGTGGAATGTAATAAAGTATTGAGTATTCAAACGAACAATGAGAACCTGTGTCACATACTATCTACCATTGGATCTAAGGGTTGCCAACTATTCTGTTAAAAACAGTATTATACTGTTTTTCACTATATTATACTTTTTACTGCGGGACAAAAAAACAGTATAAAAAATACTGCTTTTTAGTGCATGCAGTGCAGGCCTCCCTCGTTTCAGAACGAAAACGCATTTTGAAAAAAATGTAGGTCATTTAAATTTGCATAGACTTTAATACAAATTTAAATGACCTACTATTGTATTGTATAGATGATTTAAAAAAAAAAAAACGGGGTGAGTGGAACATTTTAATCGAAAGGGGCAAGATCTAAGGGGCGAACGGAGCGTAAACCGTCAAATATGCCAAGATACATACCAAAAAAACCGACATCTCCCCTACCATAGTGATAAAATCTGAAAACCTCTCAAAAGTGAAATAGTGCTGTTAGGTTAGCTATACCCATAAGTAACATATTATTTTCATCAATATTTGAAGTTGCTCTAATGTTTGAGGACCGCAAGGTAAAAATCTATTACTACTCACGGATTCCGAAAAATACCTAACTCGTGCTGCTGCACGTGTTCCACGCACCTGCGTATTTTTATAGAATTTAATTTCTGTTTTTAATTTGTCTTTGTTCTGCTAAATGCGATTTTATTCTGTTCATTTTAATATTTAATTTCTATTGCGCTTTACTGCTGCCTATTACTAAACTAGAAAACTCACTGGAATGTTGACCAGTACCAACTGGTACTGATTAACATTTTCTAGGTTTTTTGTGAGTTTTCCAGTTTAATATCTTATTGCTAGCTATCTAAAGATGAATATTCTATGTGAATCATTAGCACTTGTTACCTATTGTTGCTATGTGTGGCTATTTTTATCTTAGACCAAATTGATCTGCGATAAAAATATTTTTTTTTAATTTATTGGTGTGAGATTTTTATTTACAAGATTTTGGAAGTTTAATCGTTGGGGGCTTTGCTTGCCGGATTTTGATAAGGGTTTGATAAGATGTAATTTTTCAAATTGCTACAATTATTATCATAATAATATCACAAAATATAAAGGTTAGTAGGACCGCTCCCGCCATCTTCAAAAATAATTACCTAAACTTGCCAGACTCACTAGGGCTGCTACTGTATTGACTCTGTAGGTTTTATTTGTGAAAATATGAAATTTTATTGACACTGGTTGGAACTCTTTGCATTTTTTTATAACAATTTTTTTTTCTGTTCGTCATGAAATGTCAATGTCTCTCATTTATTCATTTAGACTTTAGACAAAACGTGACAGTCGAGACCGATGTCTCGACTGTCACGTTTTGTGCCACTACTTTGTGCCATTACGATCTGCACTAAAAAAAAAATTGTTCGAAAATCGAACTGGCCATCACGAGTAGAATATATAAAAGAAAAATAGAACACCAATTATAATACTTTGATTCTAGTACTCTCAGATTATGAAACAAAAGGCAGATAGACCGTGTGAAACACTGAGAGTAAAGCCAAAAAAGCAAATACAAATTCAAAAGCGAATACCTACAATCTCGTGATTGTATTCGCTTTTGCATTTGGATTTTCATTTGTTTTTTTCAACGATGCGGCGGCGTTTAGTGGTATACTGACTCGTGTCAGTACCTACAGCACGAAGCGCGTTGTAGGTAAGTATTCGCTTTTGAATTTGTATTTGCTTTTTTGACTTCACTCTCAGTGTTCCACGCGGTCTATCTGCCTTTTGTTTCATAATTTGAGCTAGTACTATTGCTTTAAATTGTCTCGTAGATGGTGTGAAAAGTAGGGTTGTACGTTGTTTCACAGCTAATAGTTTTATAGAATTTCGATTCACATAATTTTTTTCTTATAATTTCGTTTCATAGAATAATCAATACGCAGAATACTTACTTTCAAGATTTTAAAATCATTGATTTTTGTTTCACTTAAAGTTTATTGTTAGAATAATGATATCCCGATGCGCAAAGAAGTTGAAAGAAGAATAACCAATGGCTGGAGGAGATACTGGGGTTTGAAAGAGACAATGAAAGACAAAAATCTTCATATGAGTATAAAAAGCAAATTATTAAACACCTGTATACTACCAGTTCTCATGTATGGCAGCCAAACTTGGACCTTGTCACAAAACGTGACTAGTTAACTTGCAATCTGCCAATACGCAATGGAAAGAAGTATGATGAATTTGAAGAAGTCAGATTGACAGAGAAACCGTGTGATAAGAAGGAAAACAAAGGTTATAGACATAACGTGCAAAGTTAGAAGACTTAAATGGCGATGGGCAGGGCACATGATAAGAGGAAAAGACAAATGGAGCAAAATTGTGACGCAATGGTATCCTAGAGAAGGAAAAAGGAAAAGAGGTAGACCATATAAAAGATGGGATGATGATATAAGAAATATGGCAGGTGTCACATGGAACGGGGTGGCCCAAGAAAGATATGAGTGGAAAGAGTAGAGGAGGCCTTTGCCGACTGGCAAACAGATCTACAGAGTATAAGTAAAATTCAAATAAAAGACTAGATTAGGATTTAAAAAGTTTATCATATATTTTCAACCGACGAGGTTATCAATTCGTCTGTATTTTTTTTTTTTTTTTTTTTTTTTATTTGTTACCTGATTTCTTGGGACCGGGTGAACTGATTTTGATGATTCTTTTTTTATTTGAAAGCTAGTGCTTCCCGTGTGGTCCCATTTTAATTTGGTCCAGTTCTGACAATGGCATCCATGAGAAAACCGTATAAGTCTTAAATTTGCATTAAGTATGTGCGCGATTTGTTACGCGATTTCTCCGGCAAACGTAAACCGTTTTTAAAAAATCTTTTTTTTATGGATAGGGTATGCTTCAGTGGTGGTCCCATATAAATTTTATCGAAATTGATTCAGCACTTTTTGAAATATTAACAAATACCCAAAAATTGTACATAGACGACGTTTTAGTTTCATCAATCTTTGTAGTAGTTAACTTTCAATATCTTCTTAACAGATTTGGATGAGAAGGAGGTACTAAAAAGCGGAAAATAAAAAGCTTTTTACAAAAAAGACAACCGCCTTCAAAAAGTGAAAAATAACTTTAGCACAGAACACACATTGACTTTAGTTTCGGAAGAAGATTGTTTTTCCGCGTAAGACGATTCTTATTATATTATTATTAAATTACTTATTGAATAAGTTTTTAAATTATTTGCTATTTATTGTGTTTAAATTAATTCTAATGTTTTATTTTTATTTTGTTTAATTTTTAATATTAATGTGATTCAAATGATTTTATTCTATTTTTTAATTCAAATTGACATTTCTTTTTTTTCTTTTATTATACTGTTTTTGTTATGATAATGATAATTTATAATTGTAATCGTTGACTCTCTGTATGTGTTGGTGGCTACTGTTAGTGCAGAGAGTAACTTAAATAATAAATAAATAAATTAATAAGTCGGTGGCAATACAAAACAACAAACAGAACAAAGCCACTGAATTTCGAAACTAAAGACAATGTGTGTTCTGTGCTAAAGTTATTTTTCACTTTTTGAAGGCGGTTGTCTTTTTTGTAAAAAGCTTTTTTTCTTTTTCATATAGTTGTAACATTGAGCTGAATAAAAGGCTTTATTATTTATTATTATTATTAATCATATCATAGAATAACAAATCAAATATTCTTTATCCTTATATTTTTTATTTAATATAAAACTTATTCCCATGAATGGGGCTCTCAGTTCTAACCAAACCTACTGCGCGTGCGTGCAAGCAACCACGCAGCGTGCAAGCAAGCATGCAGTGTGCAAGCAAGCATGCAGCGTGCAAGTAAGCATGCAGCGTGCAAGCAAGCATGCAGCGTGCAAGCAAGCATGCAGCATGCAAGCAAGCATGCAGCATGCAAGCAAGCATGCAACATGCAGCAGGCATAGTTTCTGTCACGGCTCCGGCGTTGCGTTGCTCTCCACGCCTACGCAGATTTAAATTACACTCTAGTTGTAGGGCAGACAAGACTACGTGGAGTCGGTTTCGCAGCGATTCGTTTCTGTCATTAACTTTGGTAGCACAACATATTGACTTTTGGACAACACAGTAACAGACATGTAAAAATATATCCCTATTTACCTTGGTCATCACACGGAATCACGCGTGAACGGCTGGACCAATTTCGCTAATTCTTTTTTTGTCCTGTTTTGTTTGTATAATTGTATTTTTGCTGAGATTTATCTTCTCCTTATAATAACAAACACATGAAAGAAAAAACTAAAAAAGTTGCTCGGAACATTAAAAAAATCAAATTAATACGATGACGTATGTAGTAATTATTTCTTCACCAAAAATCTATACATAGATGAATTGAATTAGTGTAGGTAGGGTAGGGTAGGTAGATAGGGACAGGACAACGTCTGTCGGGTCAGCTAGTACAAAAATAAAATATATAAAAATAAAATACAGTTAAAAACTTAAAGTTAATAACTTTTTACTGAAACTGTGTGTGTCCGAACAAAAATAGGATCTCAGACCAATAAAAATTTTTTTTTATCCTAATTTTGTCTCACCGCAGGGCAATGGCCAGAATAACACCCACCCATTTCATCCCGAGGGTCTCATAGACGGGCAGCAGCGGCTTGCGTATATTTGCAATCCCCAAGACGCCTGCCAAGCGTGGGGATTATGGCAAACACCTCCCTACCCCCCTTGGGGGAGGCCTTTGTCAAAAAGTGGACGTCTTCCGACTGATGATGATGCAGGGCAAAGCCCTCTTCTCACACAGAGAAGCTATGTGCATTGATCTCCACGCTCTCTCAAGGCGGATTGGCGACTTATATTTTCTTTTTTCTAGTAGACTTGCCTTTGGCCGCAAGTCAAAGTCAAATCATTTATTTCAACTAGACCATTATAAGGCACTTTTGAACGTCAAATGAGAAAAAAATTGATTCTAGTTGCCCATTCCAAAAGGTAGTTTTGTATGGAGAAGAATGGGCAAGAAACTCCATACTTATTCTTTTAAAAATGATGTTATCATTATATTAGTTGTATTTACAGGAATTACATAATTACACGTAAATACGATGTACCTTGCATAAAAACACGATTTTAAAGTGTGTACTCGATGATGCCGCCTAAGATGAAGCATGCTTGCCTGGTTCACTCGTGCCGTGAAAATTCCCATATTATACTTATCGAGAAACAGAGAAGCAGACAGTGAATTCCACAGTCTGGCAGTGGCAGTATGATTCCAAATATTGTATTTAAAATAATGTTCCCGATAACCAACACATGAGTTTCTGTGAACCCTTGAACTGAACTTGACCGATTATTTATTGGCTCAATTGATTGTTATTATTCTGACCTGATCAAGACTCGTCGTCATGTTTTCCGCGCAAACTAATTAATCACCGAAGTTATGCAATATTTCCGTGAATAACGGTAGGTACTTTACTAGCCCTAACTTCACAAACTCTACACTTTAGTCAAAATATTTATGTGGCTTGGCTGTTTCGTTACTACCTACAAGAACTATTGTTTAACAGAAAAGTAATGAACAGAATACATTTTTCACCTTACGCCCATGTAACGATAGCGATACGGCATAGCCACTTACATATTTTTACTAAGGTGTAGAGTTTGTGAAGTTAGGGCTAGTAAAGTAGAGATAATACATAGAGATCTGATAACTTTTTGACAGTGCGAGCCATTTGCTCTCGTCTTGGCAACATTTTACATGAAAATGTTTTTGGTGGGATAAATATGTCAACATAAAGAATACGTTAGTAGGCAGGTACTGAAATGTACAAATATTATTGTCATGAACAGAGTAATAAATTTATATTCTAAAGTGGTTGTGACATAGGCTGTGGACTTCCGATGAGGAAATTAAAAATAAAACTATTTCTTTTCTTTTTTAACGATATTCATTTGCTTTGGAAGATTGGATCTTTTTGTGCATACATAGTGAGATAAAATAAAGTTTAGTTTTTAATATTGTTTAGTCTTTTAAACAAGGCTCGAGGAAAGCCTTATTCCAGCATTTAGACAAAAAAAAACTCCATCTTTTTTCTTTTAATACTTTTTTATAGGTATTAGAAACTATAAGTACTTATAGAAAGAAGTTCATATAAAATGTGCGAGTTCTTTTAATTTTAACATTCAACTAGGTACCTTTTTTACAGTTAACTTTAAAAGTAAAGATGTTTTCAATAGTACCCGTAAAAATTTTTTGTACCTTTATTTTTCAGTCTTGCAAATTGAGCAGCTGCATAAACACAGTCTGAAGGTGTTTATTCATTACATACAAAATAATTTGTTACTAATTAGGTATATGCGGGAAAATCCATCCTTATCAGTTAAACAATAAAACAAAAGCTTGGTCTTAAGGTCAGGTACCTATAAGAAGTAGAGATAAAGGAACAGGGGAATCCTCTCTTGTTAGTTTTCTTACAATATTCTTAATGAATCATTAGCTATTCCGCCTTGATTGCTCAATGTTCGGAGAAGAGGCGTATTGTTATTTTATATGTTACAGTCAAAACTACTTTTGACTGCAGAAATCAGTCAATAGTAGGTACTTTTGATCGGTTTAAAACCTATTAGGTTGGTAGGTTTCTTTTTGGGCCCTTTTAAAAATTCTGTTTTGTAGTGATTCTTACAATTAGGGCGTTCCGTATTTTTGTTTTTGTAACGCAAACGCATTTTATCTTATTAAAGGTTTTGACTGAAGCCAGTCAAAAGTAGTTTTGACTGGTTTAGAGTTTTGACTGTAACATATATATTACTAGCTGACCCGGCAAACGTTGTTACTATATAAAAAAAAAACCTACGAACTATTCTCAGATCTACCAAATATACACAAAAAAAAAAAAAAATTGGTCAAGCCACGTTACGGAAGAGTCGATAACAAACGCTATGACAGGAGATTTTTATATGTATTAGAACTCAGATTAAGAAACAAAAAGCAGATAGAACACTGAGGGTGAAAAAAAAGCAAATGCATACGCAAAAGCGAATATCTTTTTTTTAATTTTTTTCTCTTTATTTAAGGAATTTTTATACATGATAGTATATGCCAATTCCATCGTAACCTAAAACATTTTAACAAAATACTTTTGTAAATACACCTTATTTGTATGAATAGTATAGTATTATGTTTAACACATACTATATTTACTTTTTATAGCATGCAATCATTTATCACAATTGATGTTTACATATTATAATAATACTTGTTTTTATACTTTAAATGTACTTACAGTCTTTATGCTCGTCTCGTCTCTCGTCTCTCTCTTTATAATGTGTGTCTCAGATGATAGTTCCCTTTAGTTTTACTTACATTATATTCCTTAAAGTAAATTCCCTTTTTTTAAATCTGGAAAATAAATAATGTTTTTGTTATGACATGTTTGTCAATGACAGTTGTCAATCCTGACAATTGTCAGTAATGCTTTTATTTAGTTTACGGCTTTAATAACGTAAAACCTATTAATTGATGTCGAATATATGTGTGTATGGCTGTATTTTATACTAAACAGCTGGACACCCCCTAATGTATCTGGTGTTCTTTAAAATCTTAAAAGCTCTAATCAAATAAAAATGACTGGCAGTCTACAATAATTGAGTCTGGCCGGTACTATAATACACCGCTATATAAGACCATACGGGCGTTTTAGAAATAGAATTCATACTTGGAAAGCATTATGAATTTCGGAAGAGCGGACAGGAAAGAAACCTGTCAAATGGGAGTCTAGATCTCGCTGTCGCTTAAGTAACACGCTAATTTACTTATACGCTACTAACTACAAGTCTACCGGTCCACAATCAAAAGTCGGTAACGGTCCTGAGTCGTGCCGTCGTGCTGTCGCGTGCTGCTGCTCCCAGGGCGGGTCTTACTGCTAAGATCCGCGCCGTCCCAAAGCTAGGAGCCGATCGCGGCAGTCTTATCTTCGGCCGATCCTGTTTGCCGGCCAGACTGTGGAACCTTTTAGCCTGGAAATCTCTGCCTAATCGTAGTGCGTCTAGGTTAGTGCTTTTTTTTAATTCTATGTTTTTGATACTCATCACATTAAAATCTTTCTTGTGAGAGCTATTAAATTCTATCGTACAATTCTACATAGCTTTTTATTTCATAAATTGTAAGAATTGTTACAATAGACAGTATGAATGAAAGTACAAAGTGTTACTAAAACATGAATACCTAACAAAATAACTAGGTGCTGCTGCGCTGCTGTACTTTTATGAAAATAATATGGATACATATGGTGAGAACTTACGAGTATCTATATTAATTATGGAGACTAAAATACATTAACATAAGTTTGGCTGCTTTGGATGATGGTTTACACAGTAAATCGTGAAACATGCCTACGTTTGCTCTGTTCAGGCTGAGAGTCCTCATTAATGACTCTCGGTGCGTCTGATAACGGACACATTCCATCAACAAGTGATGCACGTCCTCCACTACACCACATAATTCACAATTTGGGGAGTTGGTTTTCTTCATCATAAAGGCAAACTTGTTTAATGGCACGTGTCTGGATCTCAAACGTAATGCTGTTACGGTTAAACGTCTACTTAAATCTATGTCAACAAGCCAAGGTATACGAGGAGGCTCACATTGTATTGTTTTGTACCAAATCCCTTTCTCCAAAGATCTTTCCTCAAAATACTCTTTCCAGTTCTTGTAGCAGTGTTTTTTGTATTTAGGTAACAGCTCTGTATAGTCTGACGAAAAGTGAACCCTCTCTTCCATTTATAGCTGCATTTTTTGCCAAAATGTCAGCCTCCTCGTTCCCTCTAATACCAATATGTGAAGGGACCCATTGCAACTTTAACTCAATGCCTTTCAAATTGCTTTCATGGATTTCGGAAAGAATATCATAGGCTATCGGTGTACCTCTTCGACCAGAGGCGCATCGAGCCAAGTGATATAAAGCACTTTTACTATCGGTACAAATAAGTACTTTGTTCATATGTATTGATCGAGCATGCAAAATCGCTTTGAAACTAGCTATTAATTCTAAAGACATTATTGACAAATTATCGCATAGTATTTTAAAACTATTTCGTATATTACTTGTTGCACGGGGATCATAAAATGCAGCACCTTTAACATCAGCACTTTTTGACCCATCTATAAATATTACGTACCAGCCGTAATATTTTACTTCCAGCTCAGAAATTACATTGGATTTTAAAATACTAAAGTTATAGTTTTTTTTTGCTTCAACCAGGCTGTTTAAGTGAAGTTCAATAACATTAGTAATATTGATATTAGTCACCCATGTCGTAAGAGAGAACATTTTACTTGGAGACGATGTCGATATGTCCTCGTTTTTAACTAAGTTAAAAATTTCAACAAGTTATGGTATTTTTGTTGTTCTCCAATAGTTATTACCGCACATGGAGTTGAGTTCAGCCAGCAGAGTAATATTTACGTTTTGGGACTGAGACATAGCTTTTAAACAAAATTTACATGCTAAGTATTGTCTACGTAAATGCAGTGGAGGATCGCAAAGCTACGATTCCAGCGAATATCTACAATCTCGTGATTATTTTTGCTTTTGAATTTGTATTTGTGTTTTTATTAGTTTTTTCTGTCGATGCGGCGTTTAGAGCTATACTGACTCGTGTCAGTACAGCACGAAGCGCGTTGTAGGTATTCGCTTTTTTGAATTTGTATTTGCTTTTTTGGCTTCACTCTGAGTATTCCGCGCGGTCTATCTGCCTTTTGTTTCATCTCGTAGGTAGAAGATCTTTAATCATAAGTTAATGCTCCTTACTCACACCTCAATGGTCTCGTGGTCACAAGCTCGACTGTTGAGCATCAAGTCATGGGTTCGACATCAAGGTCGGGCAAAGTGACATGGCGTTATTTTAATGGAGCTTTCTTAGTAGCAATCCCGGAATCTGAATTTGTGTCTTTTATTGGAATCAAATGTAACAGCTCACTTTTTAGGACCTATTTATAATTATAATAATACCAGCCCATAGTTGTCCCACTGCAGGGCTTACGCCTCTTCTGATACACAGAAGGCACGAGCATTGATCACCACGCATGCTCAAGGTGGATTGGCGATTTCAGACTTATATTAACTATAAGTAGGTCGATTCTGTAAAATTTAAACAACAACTCGCATCTCACATCGCTATTCACTCTCACTTCGCATAAGGTTCAAAATGACCTTGATATATTTGACACTTTGAATCGGGTTCGAGTGCGAAGTGAGCGTCGAAGTGACGGGGAAATTAAATTACAGAATGCCACTTCATACGTCATCTCATACTTTATCTGTCAAAATCTCCCTGTCAATTTAGTTCAACTCGCTGACACGCTCGCAAGGGTGGCGCTAGTGTAAATTCGAATTGTCAACCGAGTTTTTAGAATGCCAATCAAGAAACTCACAGCGGATTCAGATTCGAAGTTTAGAATGAGATCTTACAGAATCACACCCAAGTCCAGGTTTCGTCACGATGCTTTTTCTTCGCCGATGCCAATGATGTCCAAGATAAAGAATCATGGTGAGAACCATATATTAATTTGCTTGAAAAAAATAAAATCTTTTAGAAGGTTTAAAATATTTTTGAATGTGGAGAATGCATTACCGGGAGTAGATTGTTATACTTGCCTACCATTTTATTTTTAAACCCCCGCATAATTTAAAGATTTCAAATGAAAATAACAGTTTATCGTTTCAAGAATGTGACAAGTGACATAACGGATCTATCAAATTGGCAGACAAGTGATGTGAATATATACAGGCGGAGTTGAAAAAGTGCATTGATTAATCATTATTTGTGACATTATTTCCCATAAAACGATGCAATTTCAATGTAAGAACTGCGAAATGGCGACTGTCAGTATCACTGCTACTGTCAGTAATCGTGTCGTTCTGAAATAATTAGGTTTTCGTTAAAGTAATCACATTTAGGTAACATCCATTTTTATTGCGGGGTTTTAAAAATATTGTAAGTGCCTGAGGGTACTCTTTAGGTCTCCAAGAGTGTAAAAATGAGAATTTCAACTTCTCTAAACATCTTTATTTTTTTGTACAAATCCTGCCATGATCCTTTAAGGACCTATACATCATGTTAATTATAATCCGTGGTGCTTGGCAACTGGGCTTCTCCTAGTTGTAAACGTCCCTCTGTGCCAATTGGCCTAGTTCTGTTCTGCCTCCTGCTTGATGAGAAGTGATAATCTTTCTTACTCCTCCACTGTTCTTTTCTGATTAATTTCGTTGCGGAATCGAAGACAGTTAGGTAAATCGTTTCTCCGGGACTCTTTGAGCCCCGCTTCTTCTTCTTCTTCTTCTCTTTATTGCTTCGGCGCTTTTCTGGTGATCTCAGTCTCAATCTATCAAAATACCTCTATTTACCCACATTTTTGACAAGATTTTGTTTCTGGCTTGCAGGTGTTGCAGTGGTTAGGAAATAGTGTGGCGGAGTTATCCAAAAAAATCTTTTTAATACGGAACACAGCAACGCTGCTTTGCGGCCAGTCCGGGGCAGTGGTCAAACTGCTCTGTTCAACTAGTTGGACCATGGGTCTTTACTTGGGGCAGTTGTCCAACTTTAAAAATAGTTGGACCACAGCACCTTTTGAAAGTTCCGTGGTCCAATTAATTTGAATGATATATTTATTGTCTGTCAACCATGGGTCTTTACTTGGGGCAGTTGTCCAACTTTAAAAATAGTTGGACCACAGCACCTTTTGAGAGTTCCGTGGTCCAATTAATTTAAAAAATAACTTGCCAACTTTAAAAACCTCGACTGCATCTTTATATGTGTATGGTACCTACTGGTTTACGGTTATAAACGGCAGAGAGGGTACACTACATAAATACGAAAAACTTTATTCCGAAAGTCAGAAATACGAATTTCAAAATACCGATTTTCATAATTCCGAATAGTTCAAAATTCCTAATATGGCAACTCCGATTTATCATTCATCCTATTTTTATAATACTAAAATTTCAAAATTCCGAACGTTTATAATTACTATTCTCAAAATACCGAGTTTCAAAAGATCGAATAACAAAAAGTCCGACATAATGAAAATTCCGAACATCAAAAATACGAATTCCGATTATTAAAATTCCGATTATTAAAATTCCGATTATCTTTATCGTTATCGTGCAAGCAAGCATGCAGCATGCAAGCAAGCATGCAGCGTGCAAGCAAGCATGCAGCATGCAAGCAAGCAAGCATGCATCATGCAAGCGAGCATGCAAGCGAACATGCAACATGCAGCAGGCATGGTTTCTGTCACGGCTACGGCGTTGCGGGGCTCCGGCGGTACCACGCGAGCTTATCGTCGCAGATGGTATTCACGCTCACCACCGCAGCTTCGGCTTACTGGCCGGCTTTGCCGGCCAGCCTCAGCCGCGGCGGCGGCCGTTAAAACCACCTGCTCCTCAGCTCGCTGGCCGCCTCGCCCCTCCGCGCCTACGCGAATTTAAATTACACTCTAGGGGTAGGGCAGACAAGACTACGTGGAGTCGGTTTCACAGCAATTCATTTCTGTCATTAACTTTTGTAGCACAACATATTGACTTTTTAAGATTATTTTTGTTATTGTCTTTCTTTTTATACCTATATATTTTTGTTGAAATAAATTCCATAGAAAAATACACCGAATAAACAATATTTGTTAAAAAGTAATTCTACTGTTTGATAAGTTTGTTAAACAAAAAAATTTGATTAAAAATTCTTTGAACTGTGTTTCTGTGAAATATGTTTCATTCAAGTAAATAGTCTTTGAAACAATAATAGTCGAAATAAAAATACAAGAACCAAATATTATATGAAACATTTTCTGGGAAACGAAATTCTATGAAATTTCTGTCTGCGAAACAAGGGGACACCATTTTGAATATATATGCGTAGCTGAATTGAATCAGAATCCTAATTTTAACAGTTTATTCGAAGTATTGAAATTCGGAATTTCGTTTTTCGGACCGAGAACTCATCGAGCATTTGATTCTTCGAACATATGAAAATCGGAAAACAAACAAATCGGATTTACGACATTCGGTAAAATAACTTTCGTGATTTTAAATAATAGAGAATATAATTTTTAGGTATTATGAAATTCGGACTTTTGAAAATCGGAATATCGAAATTCGGAATAAAATATTTCGGAATATTTGGGTGTTCCCCGGCAGAGATAGGTTCTATGTTATGGGGATTTGGTTTGCGGACTTAGTCCTTGGACCATTGTATGTGAGCCATGGTGGCCGTTGTTCCAACCAGCCCACCCCCTCCAGAAGCAGATCAGTCTTCTTAGTCTTTTCAGAGCATCCGCTAGGGAATTTGGTGTTCCAAGGGTTTCCCTGCGGATCTGGGTGACACCGGTGCACTCAAGGAATACATCCGCCACCGTTTCCTCCGCCTTCATGCACGCTCTGCACAAAGGGCTGTCAGTGATAGCTAAGGTATGAAAGTGCTTGTTCAGTGAGCAGTGCCCGGTGATGGTCCCCGACACCAGTCGCGAGCTATCTCTGTCCAGGTGCAGAAGGCGCTTGGTCAGCTTTGTATTCAGGGATGTCATAGCCTCCTTGGATTGCCTGCACCCTGGTGTGGAGGTTCACCATTTCTCCGCTTGTGTTGGCAGATACAGTTATAGTGTTAGTAACTCCCCGGCGAACTCTTTCACAGAGCTGATCTATTACAACTATGTTGGTATTATTTAGCCAACTTAATTAAACTTACATACCTATTATATAACAAACAAGTCATAGGATTTCTAAAAATAAATTAAGAGAAAATACCAATTCCTATAAATACTTTGTGAAAAAACAGTACTTACAAGTAAGTAGCGTAGCAAAAAATTAGCAAGTTGGTAAGGAAAACGATTGTGAACGGGGATTCCTGTATGATGAATACGTATTCAATACACGACTGCATGTGGAGCGAATCAATGCTTGTTTCCTGTCTGCAGTATTGTTTTGTAAACTTCTCCTTTGGCGAATATACAAGTTTATTTTATTAGCCGACTTAAAAAAATGAGGTTATCAATCGACACGTACCTATACAATGTATGTAATATTATTGGAAATGCTATACATATATACATATATGGCGCCACAAGTTGCCGGTCTTCTCACAAGTTAGTAAACCAATATTTCAAATGGTGTTCTATTTTTAACCGACTTAAAAAGGAGAAGGTTCTCAATTTGATTGGTATTTTTTTAATGTATGTACACCGATTATTTATGATACGATTTATGTGATTCTTCTATAGTTTGATGCGGAGTAGTTGCCATTTGGTCCCATAAAAATTTAACATAGTTTGGCCCAGTAATTTCATTTTATAAACTTTTTTTTTTTTTTATTTATGTAAATGCATTTCATAAAGTGACTAGTGACATCTAGCGGTGGGTACCGAAATTTCTAATTAAATTATTCTGTAGGAAGACAAATAGTAATGATAAAAAAAACACAGTTTTCATTTCTGTCGGCAGTCGCCATGATTCGCAATTCTTTTGTTTACCATTAACCATAGGGCTAAAAGAAGTTACAAAATGAGTCTAGTTGTAGTGAAATTCCGATCCTACAAAAACATTTACATGTAAAATGTTGCCAAGACGAGACCTAATGGCTCGCACTGTCAAAAAGTTATCAGATCTCTACCTATAATCTCTATTCGTCAAGCCTTAATTTCACAAACTCTGCACCTTAATAAAAAAATTGTAGTAACGAAACAGCCAAACCATATATTTTGATTAAGGTGTAGGTGTAGGTGACGAATAGAGATTATAGGTAGAGATCTGATAACTTTTTGACAGTGCGTGTAGGTCACGTCTTCGCAACATTTTACATAAAAACGTTTTTGGTGGGATTTCACTTCTTTTTGTAAGTTGCTGATGACAATTTTTTTTTGTTTTGCAATTTGTTTGTTGTTTGTGTGTTAATACTAGCTATTACATACCAAATTTTAGCTTTCTTGGACTTCAGGAAGTACCCTAAGAATTTTGATGATCATCAGTGAGTCAGTGACGAAATCGAGGTATTTTAGGTACCAATAAAATCTAAAATATAAGAGCTACGCAATTGAAACTTTATATATTTAATAAATAAATAAATAAATAAAATGTGGGGACATTTTCACATACGGCCATCTGACCCCAAACTAGGGAGACCCTGTACTATGGGTGTCAGACAGCTGATATACACACACAAATACATTTTTTTTGTAAATACACACATATATAGATAAACAACACCCAGACACAAGGCAAACACAAGTGCTCATCACACAAATGTTTACCCTGGGCGGGAATCGAACCCGCAACCCGCTGCGCAGCAGTCGATCGCTCAGCCACTGCGCTAACCGTGTCGTCATAGGTCCATTATAGATATCAAATCATTAAAAAAAGAAGCAAAAAACATCGAATATGAAATTATATTTTTTTTGTATTTAATTTTTATTTTGTAAAAAGGTCTTTACCATACTTTACTTTCTCTGCTCCTGAAAATCAATTTATTGAGTCAGAGCTTCCCTGTAAACGATATTTGATGTTAATTTATTTTCGTGCAAATTCTCGATGTCAGGGTATACTGCATCTATTAAAATATCTAAACTATGGACTATTTGGCCTAGAGACTCATTCAGAAGGAAGTTACAATTACTGCTTTTTGGAGTGGAAAAATTCCTTCCCCAATAAATAACTAACATTTTTAAACTTGTGATATCTTTCGAATGGAATGTCCAAATTGAATAATTCAAAAAGTCATATAATGGTATTGAAGCAGACTTAAATATTTATTTTGATAAGGATTAATTCCAAAGTATAAATAAAAGAGCTTTTATAGCGGTAGCATTTATATATTTTTTTTTAAATGAAAAAACACTTATCGTGATATAACTATAATAGTTAGACATATGCTGTCGCGATATTTTTTGTAGATAATTATATGTTCTGCAAAGACGTAGTACATTATTTTATTCTATAATCAATAGTTTTCGCAGCGCACGCGATGTAAGAAAGTTTTTTGGTAATTTTCCACACCTTGGGTTACATTATTGGAGTAGTAAACAGTAAACAAACAAAAAAACAATCAAATCTTTCCTCTTTATATTACGACGACGAGTATTAGTGTAGATATAAGACTGAGATAACACGGCGTTTAAATGCGACTCTAGGATCTCAGTCACCAGTTACTGTATAGATTGATTAAACAACGTAAAAACTAGATGTTTCTTTCTTTTTTTTTCTTTTCTTTCTTTTTTTTCTTTTCTTTCTTTTCTTTGTTTTCTTTGTTTTCTTTGTTTTCTTTGTTTTCTTTGTTTTCTTTGTTTTCTTTGTTTTCTTTGTTTTCTTTGTTTTCTTTGTTTTCTTTGTTTTCTTTGTTTTCTTTGTTTTCTTTGTTTTCTTTGTTTTCTTTGTTTTCTTTGTTTTCTTTGTTTTCTTTGTTTTCTTTGTTTTCTTTGTTTTCTTTGTTTTCTTTGTTTTCTTTGTTTTCTTTGTTTTCTTTGTTTTCTTTGTTTTCTTTGTTTTCTTTGTTTTCTTTGTTTTCTTTCTTTCTTTTCCTCATTTTCTGTCTCCTCTTACTTTTCTTTCTTTCCTTTTTTTTTGTTTCTTATATTTTGTTTCTGATAGATAAGTGTACCTACTGACTAACTATTTTAGAATGCTCGTATTTCATCTTTGTATTTCATCACTTACAAGTTTTTTCTTATACGCATTTAAAGGAATCGTATAATCCTGTTAATTAATTACGTATGGTCACAGTATAAAGATATGAACAGTACGGAAACTACGTACAAACGTTCGTAACGGCACACTCACACAGACGTGCGCATCTACGATACCCCTAAGCGATAGTCGCGGTGCTCTCAGTCACGGCACCACGGTCAAGACGGACAGCCCGTCCGTCTTTTTAAAAATGCCTCGAGCGTATTGTGTAGCATACGGCTGTTTGAACATGGCTTTTTCAAAACCGGAGCTTTCGTTTTTTAAACTTCCTGCTGATCTTGAAAGGTAAGAATGTTATATTGTTGAATATGATTAAATATGTACAGCCGCGATTATTGTTTTACAAATAAGTTCATATGAAATTTGTGAATTTATTTGTTAAACAAAGTTGGCGGCTTTTTTATTTGTTCATATTTATTTTTTTCGTCATGCCACCCTCGAAAACTACGAAAATGACACCCATGACAAATAAATTTTAATAAAATTACAGCCGCCATCTTGCATTCAGATTTTGACCTCACTATCGGTTTTGGCACCCACGAAAACTATGAAAACGATACCCATGACTAAAAATTTGAAAATTTTTGAAGACGCCATCTTGGATTTACATTTTGACCTCACTATTGGCTTTAGCACCTTCGAAAACTACGAAAATGACACCCATGACAAACAAATAAAAAAAAATTGGTTGTCTGTAAAGTACTGACGATAGTTGAACGTGACAACGTCTTAAGAAAATACGGCGATGACATGACTCATGCGGCGTTACGGCGTTACCTCACTCTGAGGTAACGCCGTAACGCCGTAACGCCGCATGAGTCATGTTTTTTCGTGCGTGCAGCCGGCTCTATCGAATTATAAGACGTTGTCACGTCAACAATGACAGCCGCCATCTTGGATTTACATTTTGACCAGAAGGAGGGAAAGATAACCAGCCAAATAAACCGCTAAACGCGTCAAAAAAGTTCGTTACAATAAAACATCAATTTTACAGACATTAAGAGTGACGACCCTAACGCTCCAATGGAGCGTAGGTAATTATTTCAAGAAATAGGCCTAGTTTCCATACTGTTCATATCTTTATACTGTGGTATGGTTTTAAATAAGAATTAATTAGGTAGGATAATTAATTCTTATATAAAACCATACGTCTTGTATGTGAGGAAAATGTGGTTTTATCTACACTGATATTATAAATGCGAAACTTAATCTGTTGCTTGTTACTTCACCACGGCAAAACCTCTGAACAGATTAAATTACTATTATCATATTTAATTAAATAAATAACATTGCCGTCACTCTACGATTTGCTCCGGTATCGTGGGTGCGTTTACAATCATAGAAACTTACATACACAAATAAACAGACCCGAAACCACTAACAGTAAAAAAGAAAATGTTCCGCGCGGGAATAGAACCCGCGCAAGGCAGTGCATCAGCCAATCATGCAGGTAATGCGCCAACCGCGTCGTCAAAACATCGTCATTCTATTTGATAGCCAAATACTTAAAAGCTACTCAACTTTAAGATGCCTTTAAGGCCCGAGGACTCCACCGAAGCGGAGAGGAGAAGGAATGACTCGTAAACAACCAATGGGACACTTTATTGCGTTGAAGCTAAGCGGTGAGATGTGAAAATAACGCTTGTTAATAAACGTTGTTCAAAACATCTCCTCTCCTCTCCGCTTCGGTAGAGTCCGGGCCTGAGTCTCGTGCTGTCCCTATCACTTCAAGTCAAAATGACTGTGACAGTACGAGATTAAGTCTCGGCAGTAGCGTTTGAATATTTGGTCATGAATCTACTATACCAATTACGATGTATATTTTAGTACACATAATATGATTTTCTGTGACTCAAACACATGTTACATTAATAATTTAATTTTTAATATGGGGGTCACTTTTTAGGGGAAAAATTTGTGAATAAAAAAAAGTTTTGCAAACTACAGGAAAGGGCAGATATTTTTTGCTGTTTTTAAAGAAAACAAGCGAAAATTGACTTCCTTCCATCATTAAAATAGCTTTTTAAGGATTTAAAGATTACAAAAAACCCAGTAGGAAGTCTGGTCTTGAAATCTAAAAACACATTTTTGATGAGATCGAGAGAGAAAGATTGAGATTTTCAAGCAGTTGGTTCCAGCGAAGTGTCTTGCCAAGGAGTTTCATGTTACCGCAGTAACTGGTTTGTGAAGGTCAGGCAGGCAGTCGCTCCATGTAAAGCACTGGTATTCAGCTGCATCCGGTAAGACTTGGATGCCGTTTGTGTCTATTGGCACAAAGTACGTAAGGCTGCGGCGCGCCCGAGCAGAGAGACCACTCAGAACAAACTGTCATTTTTAGCACACACACATTGACATTAAGTTTATAGGCATTCTCAAGCAGTTTCAAGCAGACTTCAGTCTCGACTGTCACGTTTTGTCTAAATGAATTAATGAGAGACATTAACATTTCATGACGTACAGGAAATTTTTGTTATAAAAAATTGCAAAGTGTTTCAACCAGTGTCAATAAAATTTCATATTGTCACAAATAAAACCTACAGAGTCAATACAGTAGCAGCCGTAGTGAGTCTGGCAAGTTTAGGTAATTATTTTTGAAGATGGCGGGAGCGGTCCTTCTGTAACCTTTAAATTTTGTGCTATTGGCCTAGTTCTGTTCTGTCGCCTTCTTTATAATGAGGGAAGTGGAAGATATCTTTTCTTTCTTATTAATCCGCTGTTCTTTTCTAATTAGTTTCGTTGTGTGATCCAAGCCGGTTGTATCGTTTCTCCGGGACTCGTTGAGCTTCATTGCTTGGGCGCTTTTTCGGTGGCGCCACTGTTGGTTCTGGCTTACAGGAGTTGCTTTGCCGACCCCAAGATAGTTGGGAAATGGTTAAGCAGATTATGATTGAGATGTTCATCGTACGGAAAACAAAGCCCTCTCCACGCGAGTTCGACTCGCACTTGTCCTGTTTTTCCTAGATATTCTTAGAAGCTATCCTATAATGTATGCAATTGGTGACATCTTGCACATGTTATCAATTATTCTTTAATGTATGTATGACAAACAAACAATTTACAAGCAACAAAGAAGATTTATTCTTATCGTACGCTACTTGATGCTACATATGAATTGAGGAATTAACTGGAGACAACTGCTAGCAGTGCCACACTGTAAAAATTTGCCTCGGTAATTTATGCAGTCTTTGTGAAAATGAAGACCAGCGTACTTAACGCAAGAGATATTATAGAGCACAAGTGTGTGTGCAACACAGGTGCACATCCTCTTCTCTCACTCTCATAAAACGATGGGACGGTAATACGACACGATCTGAAAGAGATCAGGTGCTACGCTGCCGGGGGTGTTACACTGTCAACTTCCAAACTCGGGTCTGCAACTGAGAAGTTCCTAATGAAAAAACCCAATAACGTTTGCCCGGCCTAGGTATCGAAGACCTCATGCTCAGCAGTCGCCTTTGAGACTACGAGACCAACGATGCAGTCTATCAGCTAACCATCTCTAGCATCAATTGCTCCTCTCAAGCTCACTTCACATAAATTCAACTAGAAAGACTTTTACAGAAGAGACCGGCAGAATGCTGGCTCGTGGCCTTAGTAAAAGCCTTACAGATCGATCGGTGCGTCATGGTCAAGCTACACTTGCCACGATCAATCTATGGATAAGACCATCATAACCCTCCGTGCCTCGGAAAGCACGCAAAGCGCGTAGATCTTTGACAGTCGTTATGGGTGGTAGAAGCCAGAAAGATTGACAACCAGTCTTACCAAGGGGTATCATGTTTCTCAGTTACTGTTTCGTGGAGGTTAGACAGGCAGTCACTCCATGTAAAATAGTGGTATTCAGCTGAATTTGGTTAGACTGGAAATCGATCCCAACATAGTTGGAAAAAGGCTAGGCAGATGATGACCGGCAGAATGCTGCCCAAGTCTTGTAAAAATCTCGTTTCGCTCGCAAGTTTGGAGTGAGCAGTTATCCCAAAATATATACACAAAACGTGTAACGCCACGTAAGCTGAAGTTGTACCAATTTAGAGCACGTGTCATCAAATGTGTAAATCAATCGTATGTATGTACTCATTTTAATTGGTTCACTTTTATCGACACGTGCCTCATCGGCTCACAGTTGACGATGATTGGGCGATCAATAGAGGCACGAGATTGAAAGAGGATGCTGAGACGAAAAGTGGTTTTGAAACAGTTTGAAACAAACTGAATGTAATAAGTGTTCTGTTCCATCAAATAAAACCAATAATTGTCACACTGCAGTGCATCTTCTCATAAAGAGAAAGCACGAGCATCGTGGTTTTATTTAGACAAGCCGCTACACTATTGCCATTACATATAACTCAAGTCACTGCAACTTCTGAAATCCAAAATAAACAGTGGCGACCACTAGAAAAGCGTCGCGGTATGAAGCTCGACGAGTCACGGAGAAACATTACAACAAGTCTTAGTTTCCGCAACGAAATTAATCAGAAAAGAACAGCGGAGGAGTAAGAAAGACATATTTTCCACTTCCCTCCAAATTAAGCAGGAGACAGAACAGAACTAGGCCAATAGGCACAAAGGGACGTTTGTAACTGGGGAAAACCCAGTTGCCAAGCATCACGGATGGGTCCTAAAATGTGAGCTGTTACATTTGCCTTTGCATCATCATCTGCCTAGCCTTTCCAAACTATGTTGGGGTCGGCTTCCAGTCTAACCGGATGCAGCTGAATACCAATATTTTACATGGAACGACTGCCTGTCTGACCTCCACGACCCAGTTACTAGGTAACACAAACCCCTTTAGTAAGACTGGTTGTCAGACTTTCTGGCTTCTGACTACCCACAATGACTATCAAAGATTTATGAATTATAGCTGGGACCAACAGTTACAGCTTTTCGTGCTTTCCGAGGCACGGAGGGGTCTCGGTATAAAGTGGATAGTCACCCATCCACAGATGTACTGATATGGTACAAATAGTTAAAACCAACAAGTGAAGATTACACTGTTCAAAGCGTATTGTCTATCCTTTTTACACATGCAGCCTGTGGGTTAACTATTTCAGGATGCTGATGGGGCTGCCACGGTTTTGCAGCGCCTCTGGCATGTTTGCTGAGGCCAACGTAGATAGCTTTGCGATAATTATGCGCAAGCGTTCCACCTCCATCCTAACACGCATGCGTGCTAGTTCCAACAGCATCTTGCGCGTGACAGATCGATGAAACTCTCCGTTGCTTGAGCGCTGGATACGACCACATACAGTCAAGTGAACAGAGGGCTAATTCACGTAATTTTATGACGCGCCGATGAAGTCGTAGTGCAGTTGAAGTTAAGTTCAAGTTTGAGTGATAAACGGTATTCTTGTAACCTTTAAACTGCGCGTGAACTGCACGTCAACTGTACCCACATGAGAAAAAATATCGATCGATTACAATTTAATGAATATGACGTTATTATAATATTCAAATAATACCCCAGTACAGATTTTAGTGCTTTTTAACTGTCATTTTGAGACGTCTAACGAATAGTAGAATACCGATCATGATGCGTTCCGAAGCACGCACCAAAGACGCGCAACAGTAGAATGCCGTTATTGCGCTCGCGTGACGCGAGCGTGTCTGACAGCGGTAGAGAATACGATAAGCGTTGTTTTGATCGAAACTTAACTGCAACTGCACTGCACTAGCACTTTTTTAGTTACGTGAATTAGCCCACAGGTTCTCTGACGGATTGTCCAAAAATGTATTGTTTTATTTTAATCTTGCAGTTTGTAAGTTGTTACTAACGTTTATTTTATAAGTATTTTTGTACTACTAACAACAATATGGATGTGTGAGAATCTGAAATAAATTATTATTATTATAATAAAATAAAGTGACTCCCTACACAATAAACATTTTTTTTTCGGTGTTTTTCCATCTAAATAATGTACGAATGTTTTTAAACAAATAAGTTTTCTAATTACATAGATACCTATTATGTTTTCAGTTAGGGTTTCTAAATTTTCCAGACTTCATTTTGAGTCTGTGAATGAGAATCCATTTACATAAATGAACTTTAAATGACTCGAAGAATTGGCTGTTAAATATCCTTTCGTTTTTGTAATTTTGTTGTTAATGGATTGCTTATTGCAATTTTAATTAACTGTTTTGTTCAGACTTTTGCGAAAGATGTGAATTGTGAGTCCAGACATAATACCAATATTCAGCTTAAAGTCAAAGTAAAAGCATTTATTTCAATTAAACCATTTACAGGCACTTTTGAATTGTCAAGGAGTCGGTCAGATTATAGTCAGAAAAGTTGAAGTTACTCGTTTCAAAACGTAGGTAGATCTCTATGGACGAAGTACGAGTAAGAAACTCTAAGGATAATTTTTTCAATTAAGTTTTTACAAAATTCTGGTTACATTATTCACGTTGTTTCTATAAGTGAGAGTGCTTCTATATGTGAGAGAAACATAAAAAACAATTAAAAAATTATCCATGGCAGTTAAGAGATGACCAGTCTCAGCTGACAACGCCCGTTCACGAACATGACGTGTGGATCAGCTAAATGGTGCTGATCCACACGTTCAACCTTTTGCAGGGACCAAAATAATGTGGACCAAAATGACTCACACGCCATCAGTGAGACATTTGACTTAGTTTGATGAGTAATTATTGGAGATATTTTGCCCCGTAAGTATCTCATGCGCTAGCGTTATTGCTGATACTATTGGGTCATGGGTTCGATTTTTAAGTTGGGCAAAGTGTTTTTTGGTGGGTTTCCGCTCCCTCATCCGCTGTTCCTCAGCGGCTCCCGCCTCCCCGTGCGGCCATTCCCATTATGGACGCACCCAGAGTGTGTTTAGTGGCGCGAGTAGAACTCTGTACCGCTAACTTGGGCTTATCGGGTCGGACGACGGACGCCCCTAGTCGGACTGAAGCCTAGCACGAAACGATGTAGTCATCTATTCATTATAGCATTCTTTTTCAACATTTAGTCTTCTTAGAATTCGCGAAAGATATATAGTTACTAACTTAACATCAAAATTCGTGCCTTAGTACTTGACCTTGTTCTCTTGTTGTGGTTCTTGTTCAAGTATCAAGATACTTGACTAGTTCTACAACCCACTAGCGCGAATATTAGAAGTAGATCTATTAGTAGTTATAGAGTTCTGTCTGATTGACTTCGTCCAGGGAACTACTACAACCTAGAGATGGATTAATTAGAATTCACATTAATTGTTAGCATGCGATTGCTCATTAGCATTTGGCAAATGATAGTATGGTGGCGAAATTCTGTGAAGTGTGAATTCATCACTTCGCACTTTATAACTAATAATATCGTCAACGCGTCAGCTAATTACATAAAATATTATGCAAGTGTACTATCACAATTAGCGTTTTGTCGCCACGGTTTTGGTTGGCGCAGTGATTGAGTAATTGACTACTGCGCTGTCACGGGTTACTCTCACTAAACTCCTAAACAGCCAGTCTGTGAGTGTGTTTGTATGTGAGTTTATATGTTTGTAAATTCAGCTGTGATATCTACAGGTGAAATTACTAGGGAGGAGCAACGTTATTTAAAAAAAAAAACAAATGTTATCGCGACTACCTAAACACAAGCTTTATAATTTGCTTACTAACAAAATTCACATACTTTTTTATCAATTATCGTCAAATAGCCAATCGCATGCTTATAATATTATTGTAAAACTATAATCACAGTTACCTATTATACTGCCACAAAGCAGCGTTGCTGTGTTTCAGTACCATACCGCCAGACCCGGCCAGTACCGCCGGATCTAACATGCTGCTACGTCCTGCGGTACCGACGACGCAGCTGTACGTGTCCCGTTTGCACCACTCTACGATGACTGAGGACATGGTGGAGTACCTACGGGTGAAGACCAACTGGACCTGGAGGGTGGAGAAGTTGGAGGCCCGCCATAACACCAATTTCAAGTCGTTCGTGGTACGTGTTCCGACTCAACATTTGGTGACCTTCATAAAGGAAGAGTTTTGGCCGAAACGTGTGCTGTATCGGCGTTTCCGCGGTCAGCTACGCGGCACCTCACAGCGTAACACGACGCCGTCACTTCGTGTGCAGTAGTTTTTACCCGACTACGGCAAAGCCAAAGGAGGGTTATGATTTTGACAGGCTATGTATGTATGTATGTATGTATGTATGTATGTATGTATGTTCATCTGTTCGCTCATAGCTCCTAAACTACTTATCAGAACTGAACAAATGAGGTATCGTTAGAAGCGTCTTGATCGTCCGCTGGTTATAGGCTATATGACGTATCTCCGAATCCAATGTGGCGCCCTCTGGCGGACAAAAAAACCAAGATTAAAAAAAAAAATGAAGACAAGCATACCGTGTTTGGTATCATTGGAAAGGGGTTCACTAGTACCTTTCAAATATATAATATTTAGTGGTGATTTGTCACAAATTATTGTAAAAAAAGGAAAGATTACCAAATAAATTAAGATACGCATACCGTGTTTAGTATCATTGGAAAGGGGTTCACTAGTACCTATTAAATATATAATACTTAGCTGTGACTCCAAAATGGTTTAAATAAAAAAATAAAGTTTAAAAACTAAAACCCGACCACAACAAAAAGTGATCTAAAAAGTACGAAACAAGAAAAAATTTCACACAGAAATCAAGACATAGGTACAAAATGGTCAAGGTAAGCCGTGGTTGCATGCCTGTATCCCATATGAGTGCGATGAACATGAATATAATGACATGCAACCACGGCTTACGTTGACCATTTTGTACCTATGTCTTGATTTCTGTGTGAAATATTTTCTTGTTTCGTACTTTTTAGATCACTTTTTGTTGTGGTCGGGTTTTAGTTTTTAAACTTTTTAAGTCTATTGTTTTAAAATATGTATTAGTCAATAGTTATTGTTTTTATGCTTATGTATGTATTGTGTTTTTATGGGCCTTACTTGCCTAAAATAAAGGATATATAATAAAAAAAATATAGTGTATGGGTGCCTGTGCAAATACAGGCGTATCAGACGTATCAACTTTGTTTTAGAGATGAAAATAAAGAAGAGTAAAATGTAAATGTAATTTAACCTAATAATTCATCTTCTGTGACCCAAGAGCTGGTTTTTACCTTGGTCGGAGATTAAGCATTGCCATCCAACGTGGCAATGCCGCTGCTGTCTCGTGGGCACATTTTAGTTGTGCCCACTAACACACCACGCCACTAACTTAATCAATTATCCATTGTGTAACCTAATAAAGTAATAACTGTCATTATTTTGCTGCTTTAGAGTATTTTAAAACTTGACCCCGTTAACATTGTTATCACTTCAGTACTTTACATGCTTCTTGATAAAAGTACCTATTAGGGGAGGAACCGTTCAAAGTAATTGAACTCACATCGGTCTAAAAACTCAAGTTATTGCCCAATAATTCGTTATCAATTTTAATAACTACATCATTATTATAATAGTTTAAGAGGCTCTCGTCAGCTGGGTCAAGGGCTTGATTCAGAAAGAGGTAGGTACGTCAGCGTCAAATGTCGATGAGGAACGCTCCACGTTAAGCAATATCATCATCATGTCAATCTTTTGACACCCACTGCTGGGTATAGATTTCCCCAAGGGTTCGGGTTCGGGTTACGGTTCAGCCGTAATCGCCATGCTTGGTCGATGCATGTTAGGATGCATGTTAGCGATCGAAGTAGGTGTTGTGGTACTCAGAAGGACGCTGCTGCCCATCCTCTGGTCAATATCCCACGGGGAGAAATGGTGTGGTGCTATTCGCGGGTGGCACCACACGGCAAGCAACAACTGCCATTTTTTCATGGCAAATAAGGCCTAGGTGCCTTGAACGGCTCTTGGCTATGGTTAAGCTTTGCTTGCCGCTGTCGGTTTGTGGATAGGTGACCGTCAATTTTATATCTAGACCCCTCCGTGCTTTGGAATGCACGTGAAGCTGTTGGTCTCGGCCATAGGTGGGTGGGTTCTGGGTCGTGGTGGGTTGGATGGTTAATCTTTTCTCCTTTTTTGCTTCTTTGCCTCGACGCTTTCTGATGATCGCCACTGTTTATTCTGGCTTTCGAAAGTTGCAGTGGTTTGAGAATTGTGGAACGGGCTTATCCCAGAAAGTCGTTATGATTAGTCAAAAGCCAGAAATTCTGACAACCAATCTTACCAAGGGATATCCTGTTAACTATTAACTACATTGTAGAGGTCAGACAAGCAGTCGCTCTACTCTATGTAAAACACTGGTATTCAGCAGCTGCATCTGCTTAGACTGCAAGCCGACCCCAACATAGTTGGGTCGGATTGTTTGTTTGTAGATGGCATACATATCAACCTCATAATGAATGGTCACCGTTGCTTATAAACATCTGCCATAACGAAGACTTAGAATAAACGTTAAAATCCCAGAAACCAAGCTGAAATGTCTCATTGTACCTGTAATCATACTGGCACTTATGACCTTCAAACTCATCGGCATATCAGCCTCTAGCCGTCCATTGCTGAACGTAGGCCTCCCTCAGAGATCGCCAACCAACCCGGTCTTGGAGAGCCCGCATCCGTTCGCTGCTAGCCACCTTCTTCAAATCGTCGGTCATTCGTGCCGCAGGACGAACTTACCACACTACGCTTGCCCAAACGCGGTCTCCACTCTAGAGCGGTGACCTTTAAACTGGAATACAGGAATGGTCACATGTACAGCTTATACCGCTGAATAGCTCAAGGCCACATAATACGGAACACACACAGCACACAACACACATACTAGGTATACTCTCACAGATTTGTTGTTATCATTTTGTAATCATGCTCTTAACAGATGCCTACATTAATTAATTGTGTACTTCGTAAATGGCGTAATTTTCTGTAATGTACATATTGCTATTATAATTGTAAGCTATGAAGTTACCCGAAATTAATAAATAAATAAATAAACATGCTAAGTTTGTTACAGAGGTTGGTTTGGCTCTGTCTTTCTTTGATAGATTTTCAACTTCATTACGAAATCATAAGGTTCAAATTCAATTAAGAAAATTTGACAGTTTGGTATGGCTTGATGTCCTGGCGTCTGTACAATTAGCAGACAATAGTTAACCAATGGCAACAACGCTAATTCAGTCAATTCCACGGTTGAGCGGATGGGCAGACGTTAATACTACAACATACGGATTTTTTTACAAAATTAAGAACACAGTTCTTCAAGCGGGACTTTTCTTGAATTGTCATGTTCAGGCAATTTTATTATCCTGCTTTATACCATCTTTACATAAAAAACTGTCCAAGTTCGATACGAAAGCACACGAAGGATTCCGTACTTACGTACAATATTTGACACTTAATAGAAAAGAACACGTTTCTTGTCCCTCCCTTTAATTTTTAACTTAATTTGATTTTGTTGTTGGAACGGTCAATAATTACACACTATGTGTTCCGAAGGTACATCGCTGTGACAGTCCGCGAAGTCTTTAGTGATAGGGTCACGCTTAGCACCCTTTGGTATCATCATCATCATTATCATCAGCCGGAAGACGTCCACTGTTGAACAAAAGCCACAAACATAATGGGGAGAGGGGGTTGCATAATCCCCTCGCTTGGCACGCGTCTTGGAGATTACAGTAAAGTTGTTGGATTTTTCCTTTGTCGCCTTCTACGACACCCTCGGGATAAAATGGGTGGGTGCTATTCTAGCCCGGACACCCCTCGGGAAACCCTTTGGTATGGAACCCTAAAAGCCAAGATGGCGCCTACGATGCAAATATTTGTCATGGTTGTCATTTCCATGTTAGCTAGGGCACTGATGCCGAAAATAAGGTTGAAAATCGAAGATGGCGACTACAAAAATTCGTTTATATTCGGCATGAGTATTAAATTGGATCATAGTGTTATAATTAGAAGGTACTGTCTTTGTAAATCTTGAACATTGATTTAAATCCAATTCATTTGCTGGGCCGGCTGCTGCTGCAGGTGCCGAAAACCTCAAACGGCGCAAATATAACAGCCTACTTGGAAGCTATAGGTATGTTTAACCCGTTTGGGGTGGAAATACTAGGGCTATGTGATCCGAGTGCCTTGTTTTTCCGAGTTGGTCGACTCTTCACGTGACCCAAAGGCTGGCCTATTCTTTGGGCAAAATCATCATTGCCATACAACGTGACAATCCTGCCAGCCTGCCATGGGCACATGTCCCGTTGACAGCGACGTGGACGAGCTTTTGATGCGCTTTGAGCTCCCATTCCTTTTTTTTTGGTTGTAGATAATTTTATTGTTTTTATTTGATTTGTTGATTCTAAATCTTACTTTAAGAGGAGTTTACATTTTTTTTTTCAACATTAATATGACAATATTTATTATTCACAAAATCTAAACCGAATTAAATGTATAGAAAGATTAAAAATAAATAATAAATATATTATGTACAATATGCGGACGAGTTTTTTGATGTTCTGTGAACCCTCACAGGGCATCAAAAAAACTCGTCCGCAAAAACTCATCGCTCTCAATGGGACAAGTGCCCAAAAGGCAAGCAGCATTGCCACGTTGAATTGCAATGCTAATTTTTTGGCCCAAGAAAAGGCCAGCCCACTGGTCATCTTTCTATAATAAAGTCGAAATCAAAGCGTTTATCTTTTGGATTGTCAAGGATAGGTTAGTTAGAAAGTTGAAGCTAGTTGCTCGTTCCATAACATTACTTCTACGTTTTGGAACGAGTCTCCGTGGAGATGAACGACCAAGAAACTCAATGGAAGATAGGTACCACATATTTTCTTTCTTTGTTAGTTTTGTTTTATGCCAATTACAGGTGTACCCACGAAGTAAGTATATTTACTTCGTGAGTAAGTATATTTACTTCGTGGTTGTGCCTAGGTATATTTAAACAGCTGAAGAAATCGCTAAGTAGGTAGTTACCAAATACATTTTCCTGGGTAAAGGGGGTTTACCTACAAACAAAGGTTACCAAGATAACGACGTCTCGAATATAATTTATTTGATAGGTATTGATTGCATAAGCAAACAAGGCACGCGTCTGTCTGTACGAATTGATCTAGAGAACTGTTTGACAAATATTGATGCGTAGCTTGTATGAATGGTGAATGGCGTAGCGGGAAAGTATTTTTACTTGAGAGACCAATAATTATTTTGGAGTTGACAAAATTATTGAGGAGGCTAAATAATTGTTATACGGAACGACTCGTCATGATTAAGCTAAGCTTGCCGTGGTCATCTGTGGATGGGTGACCATCCATTTCAAACCGAGACCAATCAGTGTCTGAGAAAGCACGTAAAGCCGTTGGTCCCGGCTGTGATTCGTAGATCTTTGACAGTCGTTATGGGTAGTCAGAAGCCAGAAAGTCTGCCAACCAGTCTTACCCATGGGTATCCCAGCTTTACCCAGCAACTGAACTGTGGAGGTCTGACAGGCGGTCGCTCCATGTAAAACTGGTGTATCGGTAGGAAATAAAACAACCGTCTCGCTCGTTAGCTAGTTTAATACTGCATATACACGCACCACGCAGCGCGGCGCACACATTATAATAAAAGTATAACTATGCAGATAGTACATACAGTTCATCCCTCCAACATTAATTTGGGAACCTGTAACAATACCAACATCTTCCTCAATACATAATACAATTATTTACCATACTGAAACACTCATTAGCTTAATTACCTAAAAATATTTCCTATAACAAACAGGTTTTCGGAGTCTCTTAGAGCGCTCAACCGGGGGAGTGTTTACACTACTTGGCTTAGTATGCTCATTTGAAACGGAACATTGTTCAACCGGTTGAGTCTCTTCATTCATCACCTCGCTAGCCTCCGCCCACTCGTCATTGTCGGTATCCCTCTGTTCCCTTACTTTATCATGGCCATATTCTACGGTGCCAGACGCGGGCCAACAAGGCAACTCTCTCTCCTCCTCAGCACTAGCTGACGGAAGCGAAAAAGGTGCCTGTGGCGCCGGCCTCGCGGGTGATTGTACATCGGGTTCTGTCGTAGGGAGCGGGGGTTGCGGCAGCGGCGGTGCGTCCAGCGCCGGCACTCGGTCGCACAATACCGAACTGTCGACGCCGGACGTGCTTCCACTAATATCTACATCAGTATCTTTGCTCGAATTAGTATACTTCCTCATCTGATCTATGTGTCTGTTACCACTGAATTTGGCTATAATTCTTTTCACTAACCGTCAGCGACCTTGAGGCGTAAGCTATCGGTCTCTCATGGCCCGGGCCGCTCGCGGGGCCATGCGCAAGCACGGCGCCGAGCCCGCACGGTCCCGCGTCCACTGTTAGTACCAGCGGCGCCTCCGGATCAAAATGTGCCAGTACGCGTTCACTGGCCAGCTCGCGCTTCACGCTCTCGAATGCCGTTTGCTGTCGCTCACCCCACTGCCATTGCACGCCCGCGCGTAGTAGTTCATGTAGCGGACTCAGCACAGCGGATGCGCTCGGAATAAAATTCCTGTAGTAATTAACTACACCTATAAACCTTTTAACCCCTGATACATTGGTGGGAGTAGGTGCACATAGGATAGCCTCGACTTTTGTTGGACAAGTCCTTAACCCGTTCTTGTCTATTACGTACCCTAAGTAGGTAACCTTACTTTCGAAAAACACACATTTTTCTTTTTGCAGGCGCACTTGTTCGCTGTCGCCGTCGCCGGAACCGCGACGGCCCGCGCCGCCGGCGGCAGCGAACAAGTGCGTTGCACAGTGTGCGGTTTAAAAAAGCATAGTGCGGCTCAGTGTAGATTTAAGAACTACAAGTGTCTTATTTGTGGGCAAAAAGGCCATCTAAAGAAGTTATGTGCAGTTAGGAAGTCAAATCTTAATAATATCGGTGCGGAGGATACGGAGACGGCTCAAGGAAGTGACTGCAAAGAGTGTGAACTATATAACATGAGGTATGTTGACCATAATCCCATCCTCGTCGCCAAATGGTGTATCGGTAGGAAATAAAACAACCGTCTCGCTCGTTAGCTAGTTTAATACTGCATATACACGCACCACGCAGCGCGGCGCACACATTATAATAAAAGTATAACTATGCAGATAGTACATACAGTTCAAAAACACTGGTATTCAGCTGCATCCGGATAGACTGGAAGCCGACCCAAATAAAGTTGCGAAAAGGCTAGACAGATGATGAGTTGTCAAAATGATTCAGTGTTTTTACTTTGCTGATTCTTGAATCATCATCATCAACCTGAAGACGTCCACTGTTGAATTAAGGCCTCCCTTTATAGGGGATGGGGGGTTGCCATAATCCCCACGCTTGGCAGGCGTCTTGGGGATCGCAGTGAAGTTGTTAAGCACACGGAAGCCGCTGCTGCCTGACTTCCGGATTTTCCCTTAATCGTCTTCGACGACACCCTCGGGACGAAATGGGGGGGTGCTATTCTAGCCCAGACACCCCACGGGGGATTTTTGAATAACAAAAGTAGAAAAAGTTTGTAAGAAGTTTTAACTTGGCTTAGGCAAGCGATGTCACAGTATTAAGTAATGTGTCTTCATTTGTAACGGGAAGCCCAGTTATCTTAATGATGTGTTTAACCGTAACATGGTTTCATCTCATAATTTACTAGGTATGGTAAATAGGGAATTACCTCGTAACTAAGTCTCTGTCTCCACGAGCAACAATCAAATTAAATAATATTATAAGAATACTATAATGTCTTCCCGCGATCTGGTCAGCGTGGAATTTATTACAGATTTTTATTTATTTTCCTATGTATCACTAACTTTTTTTAAATAAAATATAGCCTATAAAACTCGAGGATACCGTGGCTTCCTATTATTGATGGAATTTTTAATATCGGTGAAGAAACACCGGAGATGATCGAGTTCAAACAAAAAAAAATACTTCAGCTTTTTAATATTATAAACAGATTCTCCCGACTGAACTGTAGTATAACTACGTAACTAAGTACCTAGATACTTCCCGGTATCAAAGGCCAATTAACCTAGTTACTCTCTATTATACTTACGTAATAGTAATAATAATATTATGATCTACATTCTACAATTTGTAAAAAAGGGGGACGGGGAAGGCGGTTAGTTATCGAAAACCTCCTTCGCATAAGTGTCAATAGGACACGTGCTAAAAAGTCTGGGAACATTGCCACGTTGTATGGCAATGCTGATTCTTTAACCCAAGAATAGACCAGCCCTCTGGGCACGTGAAGTATCGGCTGCTAAGACTACACTGTCTGTCTCCGTTTAGCACATTTTGAGTACGAAACCTAAAAAAGCTCTCTACCGAAAAGCGTCAAAGGTGATCGATGAATTTGGAATTTTTAGCCTGTCAGATTGTGAGTGTTCTGGACAATGTCCTGATAGTAAAACCAAATATCACTTCACCCGTTCTGGCAACCGAAGTCATGACCAAACTCAGCAGTTGTTCATTAATGAACGAAAAATGATGTATTTTCGTTCTCCATTTATTTCTCGGATCAATCATAACAGTTGCTACGTCGCTCAGAAGATTATCTCGATTAGATAAGGAAAAATATTTTTACGCTTTTCGCTTATTTGAACTAATTGAACTGTCGTTTCCGGAAAAAATAAGGAACGATAAAAGAGAATTAAATAATAATAAATATGTTTTTTTCTGGTGTAACTACTGGACCCTCCTAATTCATCCGGAGTAAATAAGAAGTGGATATAATACTTTTCTACTTTTCACGCGGCTTTATCTGCGTAGATTTCGTACCTACCTACCTGACTACCCTTAAAAACACACACCCGCTAGGCCCCTTTTGAGGAATAGGTAAAAAACATCCACTTTTTTGTCTAGTTTGGCATTTGTGCCAATTTTCAAGTTGATTAATTCAAAAAGTAAGATTTTTCGACTTTTTTTTTTTTTTTCGTACAACTCCCCTTTGTGGTTGAATTTCCAAAATCTTCAGAAGTTTTAATTTAAAAATGTTGACATTTATGTTGTAATGTTGGCTTCAGCGGATTCGATTTTCTACACGAACTTTCATCCTTTTTTTTTCGCTTTTTCGCTTTTTCACTTTCTTTTTTCCCAATTCAACCCATTTTTAAAAATCCGTTCTGTTCGCCTACGTCATAAAAGAAACATGTAAAGCAGTTTTGGCCTTGCGCTGATACGTCAGTCAGTCAATCAGTCAGTCAGTCAGGTTCTCCTTTATATATGCATAGAATGATAGAAGATAAGTGTTTATATAATATTTATGAAAGTAATGCGTTGGAAAAAAAAGAAAATAATAAAAATATATTCTTTATTTTAGACATTAGTTATAATAAGTTACAGTAACTTACAAAATAAATATTACAGAAGGGTTCGCCACGTAGGTAGGTGCTTCAATGGGTAATCTGGACCCAACGACTATTATGTTAATGACGTTGTAAGCCTAACTGCCAGACCGCTAATTATGGTATTCTTACCCCTATAAATTCTGGACATGAATGACGCTTTCCTTTTCCTCTGATGGCATTAAATGAGTCTAATCGAGCTTTCGTATACATTTCTAAACCGCTGCAAAGCCGCTCCAATTCCATCAGTCGCCTAAAATACTGTAAAGAAAAACCCATAGATATTCATTCATTCATTTATTTATTTGTCAGATCAGTACAATCCATTATTGTTAGTAATGACATAGACAACTTACAAACTAGTGTTAGTACATATACTTCTGTCAATGAATAACTTCAATAAACATGTCTAGGGTTCACAATAATAATACGGCACACACAATCCTAATACACACACTACTTCTGGGCACGGTTTGAAGGCAACACTAGCGTCCTCGTCCAGTGCTTCCATACAAGACCGTCAGTCCTATCTGCTACGGTCATCAGGAGGCTGTTGGCGCTGCCACGCACCCGCCACATCAGGGATGCGATACGCTTTCGGACCATAGCATAGAAGTCATCTATACGTGCCTGAGCGAACATCCCTGATGCGCTGCAGTGTCGCGGCAGCCCCACCAATGCCCTGTATGCGTTATTATATGGTACTCGCAAGGCGCTGTAAGCCCTCTGCGTGTAGTCGACCCATAGGCTGCAAGTATAAAAAGATTGGCAGTATGCCCTAAACAATGTCCCCTTTACATCTCTTGAACACTTTGCAAACCTACGGGTCAACATATTACTCCTGACTGACAACGCCCTACGTTCCCTCTCCATGTCAGTGTTATCGGTCTGTGTAGCAGTGACCCAGTGCCCCAGATATTTGAAAGATGTGACCCACTCTAAAGCAGTCCCCGCGAGTGTGATAGGCGGTACAGTATAGGTCTTAGTGCCAGCCTTGAACAGCAGACATTCGCTCTTTTTTGCATTATATCTAAGACTCTGGGCCTCCGCAAATCGCTCACAAACCAATAACAGTGTCCGAAGGGCACTGATTGATGGGGCCAGCAGTATCATGTCGTCGGCGTAACTTATGTTATTAACAAGTGTTCCGTCAATTGAACAACCTACCATAGTACTGCTGAGCTCACGAACCAGCCGATCCACATACAGACAGAAGATCCGATATCAGTGAAAAAACGGACAAGTGCGAGTCGTACTCGCCCACCGAGGTGTCCGTTCAAATTCTGTGATTTGGTAAGCCATACAATTTTATTATGACCACGCATACCTCAATGATTGATTACGTACTTAGAATAAAGACCGTTTTAATTAAATATAAATAAATAAATAAATAAATAAGAAATAAATGATTTAATTACAAATGTACAGTTTTCAGACTATTCCCTGTACTTTTAGTATAAAACGATATTACTCGCCAAATTTCATAGTTCTAGGTCAACGGAAAGTACCCTGATTCCCTTAAGAGTGTCGAAATATACGTTTTTTTCGGTATAAACGGCCGTATACTTTTTTCTCGTTAACATAGAAGTTTGATTTTTTCACCGCTTCAAGGAACTGTAGACTTGAGTAGGTATATGGTTTAAATTTCAACTTGATACCTCCACGCGTTCGCGAGATAAAGGGTCTTGACAGATTGACGGACAGACAGACAGACCTACGGACAACAAAGTGACCCCAAAAAGGGTTCCGTTTTTTTTCCTTTTGAGGTACGGAACCCTAAAAAGACAAAATATTCGCGCGCACCCTTAATACTGCATCCCCTGGCAACAGACGGTCACCAATGTCTATGAAATTAATAGGCTTCTCTTAAAGAGAAGGCCCAAGCATTGGTCATAACGCGGCGTTGGACGGTCCCCCACTAGGTGGATAGATGACCTTCTTGAAACTGCAAGGAGGCACTGGATGCAAACAGGTCAAGATCGACCTGTGGACTCATATGGGGGAGACCTACGTTCAGCAGTGGACGTAAACTGGCTAAAAAGAAGATTCGTACCAATGGGGCTATTAATTTTTTTTTTCAGATTGTATTTTCCCACTGCATGGCAAAGGCCTTTCTACTCTCCTTCCACTTCTCTCTGTCAAAGGCTATTTCAGACCAGTCTTTGTCAAAAGAGTCTAGATCATCCCGCCATCTCCGCCTGGGCCTGCCGCGATGTCGCTTGCCATGTAAAGGGACAAGTTGTCACGCGCTTGGCCGTGATCTTCTGACATGCGGCAGATGTGCACTTCAGCGTGACAGCTTTCCTAATGACATCAGCTATTTTTAACCGACTTCAAAAGAAAGGAGGTTCTCAGTTCGATCCGTATGTTTGTATTTATGTTTGTCCGCGATTATCTGCCGTTTGGGTGAACCGATTTTGATGCGGCTTTCATAAAAGTGTTTGTTACATTCTGGAGAAGGTTTTAGTACTAATACAACAAATATAAATTTATTCAGCGCTTTTTGAAAAAAAAACAACAATAACCAAAAAATTATACATAGAAAACGTTTTCGTTTCTTCCATCTTTGGAGGACTTTCAATCTCTGTTTTAACTGTGTTGTCGTTTCTTAATGGATATGGGTGATAAGGAGGCACTAAAAAGTGGAAAATAAAAACTTAATTTCTTTTTGTGCGGTAATATTCCTAACCCGTCTTGAAGTTTTATGCCCAGAATACTCCGTTCCATAGCGCTCTGGGTTTCAATGGGTCTTAGTGCTTGTAAAATAGTCATATTCAAGGGGTTCGTGGTTAAATAAAAGCCATATGGAGCAATCAGTTACCTAGATAAATTTACGCTTACCGTGGACGATCTGTGAATGGCTATTCTACTACACTATTATTTTCAAACCGAGACCCCTCCGTGGAAATCACAGAAAACCGTTGATCCCGGCTGTCATTCGTAGATCTTTGGCAGTCGTTACATGTACTCAGAAGCCAAAAAGTCTGACAACGTCTTACCAAGAGGTATAGTGTTACCCAGTAACTGGGTTGTGGAGGTCAGACAGGTAGTGGCTCCATGTAAAATCCTGGTATTCGGTTGCAACCGGTTAGACTGGAAGCCGACCCCAACATATTTGGGAAAAGACTAGGCAGATGATAATAATAGAGTCAAATTTTCAATTCGAAAATCGAATAGTCTAGAATACTTTTATGTTAGCGCTCTCGTACTTACCTATCAAACTCAAACTTTTTGAGTTTGAGTTTGACAACCATTTACTTCAATTAGAGCCTTTACAGGTACTTTTAAATTGTCAGAGTCAGTCAGTCAAAAAGATGAAGCTAGTTGCTCGTTCCAAACAGTAGGTTTCTATGGAGAAGAACGAGCAAGCAACTCCATGAACACTCTTTTAAAATCAATAATATTGACGACACGGTTGGCGCAGTGGCTGAGCGATCGACTGCTGCGCAGCGTGTTGCGGGTTCGATTCCCGCCCAGGGTAAACATTTGTGTGATGAGCACTTGTGTTTGCCTTGTGTCTGGGTGTTGTTTATTTATATACGTATGTATTTAAATGTATCAGTGTATGTATATCAGCTGTCTGACACCCATTGTACAGGGTCTCCCTAGTTTGGGGTCAGATGGCCGTGTGTGAAAATGTCCCCACATATTATTATTATAATTATTATAATATATTACAAACTAAGGTTACATCATTCATGTTGAGTCTAAGGGAACAATGTGAGAACAATGTAACAAGACTTGCATTTCAAGAGAGGTATAAAGAAAAATATAGTTATAATAACAATTCAAACTAAAATTTAAAATAACCGAGGCAGCTAAGAGATGACCAGTCCCAACGAACGGCGTCCGTTCACGAACAAGACGCACGGATCGGCACCATTTAGCTCAACCATTTTGAAGGGAACCGAATGATCCAACACATGCGCCACCGTCAGCGAGACATTCAGGTGAGCATGACTCTCCCAACCGCCAGGGCAAATTCAAGTCAATGAGAGACATGTACTTCAAACACAACAGTGTACATGCAAACATTGATGGTTTTCATTAACCTAATATTGCTTGAACTATGAACTGCAAATATGGAATCCTTTGAGAGTGAATAAGGAATCCCTTTCATAGTGAATGTCGATGCATTTAATCGTGAATGGATAGCGTTGTACGTTGCCCCCTGCAGAGAATACGACCTACTTTGACTTGTTTGTGATACAAATCAATTTACAGCGAGGCATTGAAGTTAAAGATTTCTGTGATGGCTGCTAGTAGAGCAGTCATCATCTGCCTAGCTTTTTGCCTAACTATGTTGGGTCCAGCTTCGAGTCTAAATGAATGCAGCTGAATACCAGTGTTTTACATGGAGTGACTGCCTATCTGACCGTGTTACCCAGATACTGGGTAACACGAAAATTGTTAAGACCGGTTGTCAGACTTTCTGGCTTCTGACTACCCATAACGACTGTCAAAGATCTACGAATGACAGCCGGAACCAACGACTTTTCGTGCTTTGGCAGACATGGAAGGGTCTCGGATTGAAATGGATGGTCACCCATCCACAGACCGAGCGCGGCTAGCTTAGCTTAACCCTTGACCGATCGATATGTATGGCTGTTACTTAAGCAGAGCTCTGGTCCGATCCGATATTTAAAGTTATAAAGACAAATTGTGTCAATCAGTAGATGTAACTTTTCCCAGTTTACAGTACTTTACTTATAGTAGGTAGGTATGAGTATAATATAATTAAAATCAGCGCGAAATCATAATTGAACTAGTTTATCATTTGACCCCTAATGCGCGTGCGCTGACGTAGTGTTGCATCCAACCTATCAGCAGCCATGCGAGTCTACAATGATTTCTTTATTATCTATACTAATTACTAATCTATACTAATATTATAAAGCTGAAGAGTTTGTTTGTTTGTTTGTTTGGTTGAACGCGCTCTCTCATCTACTGGTTCGATTGAAAAAATATTTTTGTGTTGGATAGTCCATTTATCGAGGAAGGCTATAGGCCTATAGAAGCCGGGCCGGGTTGCTAGTCAACTCATAAATTAATAGATTCATAAAGTTCATGAGAAAATGCGCTGCAAATATTTATGATGCTGCATCCTACTACTATTTTTAACCGACTTAAAAAAAAAAGGAGGTTCTCATTTCGACCCGTATGTTTGCAGTAAACAGTTGTTATTATAACCACTTTTTTGCCTCTAATGTCGTCCTTAAGCCTACAGAATAGAAGTCAAAATCGGTTGAACGGACTGTAAAAAAGGTTTTTGTAAATGTCTAATCTTATTGTGAACAGGGTATAAGTGAAGTGAGCTGTCATTCGTCCGTCTGCTTTGTCAATCCCTAGCTTCGCGACGGATGACAGCTCACTTCACCTAGGTGTTCACAGAGGGAGATTGTAACAGAATAGCACTGCAGAATACTAATGCTAATGCAATGAATTCAACACCCTAGAGGTATTAATGTTAATACTACTAATTAATTTGAAGCACCTACGTATCTCATTATAAGTGAACTGTTATTTATGTTCTTATGAGAAATAAAGTTCTTTAAGCCCAAGAGCATCAGCAGGTTTGAGCTCTTACTGCCACACTCAGAGACGTCACTTGATAATAATGAATCATTAACTTTAATTGACCAATATAATTTTGGAACGCTATCAGTCAAAAATATTGTTATTGTTATGAGCCAAGTTATGTTGGTTAATTCAAGTTAATGATTTATTATTAGCAAGTGATGTCTCTGAGTGTGGCAGTTATAGAGTATCCATTGATATTGGCCACCGTGAATGAAATTCAGTCGGGAGAACATTCTTGTGACTTTATTAAAAGTGAAGTTTCCGTATAAACCGTTGACCTTTAAATCCCTAAAAGTTATTTACTTAAATCTGTTTTGAGGACAAAGAAAGTCTTGAATATTAAATTAAATTCCAGAGAATCCGATATGCTGTGAAATCTTATTTTTATTTTAGACAGAAGTGACGTAAATACTTATCTTTATTTTCTGGGCTATTTCGTAAAAATCTCTTTCATGAATTAAAATGAAGTGAGCTTGAGATCTTTTTTTACTGCATTTATTTTAGGAACGCAGCTTAAGCCTCTTTTCAGATACATTACAAACAATTATGCTACAATTTTTTAACCTTCGTTTCGACACGACACTACGGCTGGGATAATATTTTGTGGAATATCTCTGTTCAAAGTCAAGGTCACTATTAAGTAATTTCTTGAAGACTCATAACCTTCAATGACCCCACACTCTTTGGGCGATGTAGTTTTCTTGATGATGAAGGCTATTTTTTGACATGAGCTTGAGGTCCTGATGGCGTAATAAATGGTGATGTCTTAAATGGATAGTGAAGGCGACGATGATTACTACTAGGGTTCACTACTGGACAATTCCAAACGTGACGTTTTCAATTCATTAGTACTTTTTAAGTTTATCTGGCACATCACTAACATCTGTTTATTGATTGTTGTCAATTTCTGAAGTATTCTTATGTTTGTATTTGAGCAGGTTTTTTTTTATCTATTGATATTCATACGTTTGACCACTATCTCACCTGATGGGAAGCGATGATGCGGTCTAAGATGGAGCACGCTAGCCTAGAAGTAACCTAATCACTCTTGACTTAAAGACTCCCAGGTTGTAGCTATCAGGAAACACAGACTCAGGCAGGGAATTCCACTCCTTAGCAGTACGCACAATGAATGTATTCCCAAAACGTATGGTGGGATGTCCACCATGTTACAGGTAGTCAATTTCTAATTTTTTGTGATAATAATTATCATGAATTTAAACATAGGTAGTTAGATACTTTGAAATGACGTCGGTAAGTTCATCAGACGATTATATTATTGTGGAGTACGTGGTAATGAGAAGGCCGAAAGTTTTTAGACCAAGTGTCTTTTGTGTGACCATGTAGACTTTTGCCATCGATATCGGTTATCGAAGGAAACAGTTATGTAGTTAGTTGGTGAAATTGGAACCTACCTAACATACCCCGCATAGGGTAGGTAGTTAATGAAAATAATAAAATTATACATGAAAAAAAAAATACGTAGTACAATATAATTACACGGAGAGAAATTTTGTAGTATAAAATGAAGTTGCTTAACGCAATATTTCTAAAACGTGCGTCAATTTTACGCAGACTATCTTTCTAGAGTTCATTAATCTCGTCTCGTGTTATTTTATTTGATTTGATCAAGATCTTGATCAAATCAAATAAAATAAAACACACCAGCCTAAACATCAGTTATGTTTAGGCTGTCAATAAGACCTTTTTTTTGGTTTCGGTCACTCCTTAAGGCCAGTGTTGTCTCTTAAAAAAATATATGGGAGGTCATTTTTAGGAAATTACTTGTCATTACACTGGCAATATTATAACCAATGGTTAAGTTTAACTATTGGCAAAATAGATATTGAAAAACGTTATAGCCCTTTAACCGTTTGTTAACTAGTTAACTATCCCCTCCCACGGATCATAAAACCGGCCCTAAGTCAATCACTGTTTCTGATGTATGTATTTAGTTTGGACCACGACCACTGTGGTACCGTCAGTGTTATGACAGTAGGTACTGTAGCACCTGAGCTACACTTGTACTAAGTACGAATTACCGAGGAATCTACGCTAAGTTAAATGAAAGGTATTAATGACTTTCAGAAGACTATATTATTATAATTAGCGAGAGGTAAGATTTACATGACCGCAGCCCTGAGCGTAGCTGTCGGTGTCACTGACATAACTGTCATAGTATAAAAGCTATATTCTACATCATTCAAATATAATCGAAAGTATCCAGAAAGTTCTAACCATAGACTAAATAGTTATGCCTTCATTACATAAAGCCTCTCTGCTTAACAAACTCTCTACAGTACCTACTAACATATTGATAGCAAGTAAATGTTATACTACTTTCTGCAGTACCCATTTTACCAGGCGTTTTGCAATTGTTTTTTTACTTTGTTATAGTCAGATTATTGTATGAGTATACAATAATCTGACTAATAACATAAGAGGCTTTCCCGGTTCGTCTATCGTCAATGCGAGCATGATTCAAAAATATATTATTTCATCCAACGTAATGTTCGAAAACCAAACGACTGAGTGAAAACGCGGTAACAATGCAGTTAAAAAATTGTTCGAAGAAACATGTATTTTTGAAAACGTTTTTGGTAAAAATGTTTTTAATATAGAGTCTCCATTACATGTGTAAGGTTTCTATGACGATGTCTTTTTTATTTTTTCAGTGTTTGAGAACATTATGAACGACCAAAGTTCAGATAAAAATTGTGCAACAAAGTTGACTTTCAGACGTCTTTACTGAACTCGTTATTCAAAAAAGTTTCTTTTTTATTACTCAGAAACATAGATATTATAAATCACTAAATACCTACAGTTTATATCTAGGTTTCTAAGTGTGTCCGAAATATCTGGAGGAACATTTGTTACAAAGCCATAATCAGGTATGTACGAGCGTTTGAGAATTATGACGTGTTGCCGCTTTTAAATTAACAACGAGTACGACCTTGCCTATTGAAATCATGCTTAAATAAGTACCTAATATGGTTTAGTAAAGTAACCATAAACCCTTAGGCTACGAAACATAATACAGAATGAATAAGAGAAAACAACGTATCTACTACCCACTCAGATACACTCCCTGGAGAAAAAAACCGGACAAGTGCGAGTCGGACTCGCCCACCGAGGGTTCCGTACATATTTGTAGGTACATATCCATACTTCTGTACTAAACCATACCTACTATCCATATTTTGTTGTATAAAAGATACGACCGTTTATGTCGACATAAACGGCCGTACTTATGTTTTTTTCACGTTAACATAGAGGGTTGATTTTTTTACAGCATCAAGGGACCGTAGACTTGAGTATATGGTTTATGAGTAATTTCAACTCGATACCTCCACGTGTTCCCGAGATAAAGGGTTTTTAACCGACTTCAAAAAAGGACGAGGTTATCAATTCGTCTGTATTTTTTTTTATGTTTACTACCTGATTTCTTTGGACTGCGTGAACCGATTTTGATGATTCTTTTTTTATTTGAAAGCTAGTGCTAATTTGATTTGATTTAATTTGATCCAGTTCTAACAATGGCATCCATGAGAAAGCCGTATAAGTCTTAAATTTGCATTAAGTATGTACGCGATTTGTTACGCGATTTCTCCGGCAAACGTAAACCGATTTTAAAAATTCTTTTTTTATGGATAGGGTATGCTTCAGGGGTGGTTCTGTATAAATTTTATCAAAATTGATTCAGCACTTTTTGAAAAATCAACCAATACCCAAAAATTTTACATAGACGACATTTTAGTTTCATCAATCTTTGTAGTAGTTAACTTTCAATCTCTTCTTAATAAAATTGGATGAGAAGGAGGTACTAAAAAGCGGAAAATAAAAAGCTTTTTTTAAAAAAAGACAACCGCCTTCTAAAAGTGAAAAATAACTTTAGCACAGAACACACATTGACTTTAGTTTCGGAAGTCGGTGGCAATACAAAACAACAAACAGAACAAAGCCACTGAATTTCGAAACTAAAGTCAATGTGTGTTCTGTGCTAAAGTTATTTTTCACTTTTTGAAGGCGGTTGTCTTTTTTGTAAAAAGCTTTTTTCCTTTTGAGGTACGGAACCCTAAAAAATGATTAGTTTCAAATATAAACATAGGTATAGATACTCCCAACCGAATTTCGGTCGCAGCGGCCGCTCTTTTATTGATTCAGTCCATGTTCAAACCCCATAATTTTTACCCTCGTCCATGTTGAACCCCTAAATGTTGTCCATGTTCCCCCCGGGTTGAACATGGACTTTTATTTTTGAATGTCTTTAATCCACGTTCAACCCTCAATGGACAGTAAAACACAAAAGTATTTCTCTGGATTGCTATTAGCTATATTTTCAAAGTCTGCCTATCCTATTTTTGCCCAATTTAGTTTGCTCTATTAATTAATTCACATGGAAAACCAACAGCTATACAAAGATTGAAAAACAGAAGTTGGGTAAGTTAGGTACACACAGCTCCAGAGAAATCTCAGCCAAAGAGGATAAGATTTCTCTGGAGCTGTGTGTACATAAAACCGATTACAGGTTCTCTCGGCAAAAAGTATAATTTAACTTCCGCACTGTTAAGCTTTTAGTAGTACACATGTCAAACGAGAATTCCTTACACAATAAGTTAAGGTCTTAGCTCGCGTATATTCTAATAAACTTGCGTTTGGCTGCAACTCACCTGTATGTCTATTCTGTTACAATCTCCCTCGGTGAACACCTAGGTGAAGTGAGCTGTCATCCGTCCGTCTGCTTTGTCAATCCCTACCATCGGGACGGATGACAGTTCACTTCACCTAGGTGTTCACCGAGGGAGATTGTAACATAATAGCACTGCTGGTCTTAAGTGATGATGAGGCCTAAAGCCCGTCACAGACGTAGCTATAATATATATTATAGCTAGCCACCACACCACACACGGTAGTTATAATATAATAATATATTTTCGCCCTTATTACGTCTACGATCGTTGTTTGTTTCACATTTTTGAAATTTATATTAATATGCCTTGCTATATCTGTCCACATATTTTGATGACGTATAAAAATATAAATTAAAGCTGATCGTAATATGCCTTGATTATAGCTACGTCTGACGTATATTAATATATATTATAGCTAGGTCTGTGACGGGCTTAAGGTGGAGCACGCTTGCCAAGGGTGAACCGGTTCACTCGTGCCATAAAGATAGATAGAAAGTGCCAGATTATACTTATCGGGGAACATAGAGGCGGGCAGTGAATTCCATATTCTGGCAGTTTGCACAATAAATGTGGAAACAAAGCACTTGTATCTCAATGGAGTCTGCCCAAGTGAGCAGGAGATATACACAAGTGTGTACGCAAACACAGGTGCACCGCTCCCTCTTTCCTCACTCTCATAGTCCTATGGGAGGGCAGGATTAACGGGTTTACGTGCTTGCTGAGGCAAGGGGGTGTCAGACCACTAACCCTGAATTAAAATAATTAAGTACTAAGATGTATCTATAATTATGTAACAATAAAAAATCTAGCTTTTCCCCGCGACTTCGTCTGCATGCAAGTTTAGTACAGTACGGTTCAAACTTAATGGCTGCTCTGAACACGAGGCGAGTGGCTGCGCAGTAACAATTTCACTTGACGGCGGGGGTGAGGGACGGTGCACTGTGCAGCCAACAGCGCACTTCACAGCCGCCATTAAGTTTGAATCGAACTTTATTAGGTACCATAGTGATACCATAAAACATAGCCATTAGCATTCAGAGATCGAGTGGTTGTGTACCTCAAAGTTGGTCCCATATAAATTTCGTGAATATATTCAGGGTAGAAAATTAAAGCATGACTTTTTTTTTTTTGGTGTCACCGTTTCGTATAATTTGTATGATAAAAAGGCGGCACTAAAAAGTGAAATAAAATTTCACATTTCGTTTTTTTTTTGTAAAAATGTTTTAATCAGTAAAAGTCTGTAATTGGACCAGTACTTCTAGAGATTTCGGTTTAAAGATATTTATTTCTCAAAAAAAAACATTACGGTTCACTTACATATTGAGAAATCATCATCATCATTTCAGCCGAAAGACGTCCACTGCTGGACATAGGCCTCCCCCAAGGGGGGGGTTTTGCCATAATCGCCACGCTTGGCAGGCGGGTTGGCGATCGCAGTATGGTTGTTACAAATGCACAAAGAACGCTGCTGCCCATTCTCTGGTACGTCCCTTAGTCGCCTCTTACGACACCCACGGGAAGATATGGGATGGTGCTATTCTTTACGTCCGACACCATACGTACATACTGAGAAATACCAAGTTAATAATAAAAATAGATACAGTCTCTGTGATCACATACGGTTACACAAAGAAACAGAATTAAAAGTTATAATAGGTGACAATTCAGTGTTAGTACTTCTTTCTAACGTATTCTTCTAGTGTTTTTTATGTGTATACCAACTGTTAGTGTCAAACACATCTTTTGATATTTCATTGTAAAGTTTTGTTCCCTCATACAGTATATTTTTCCTGCCATACATTGGTTCTAGGTCTTCTTAATTCTATTTTGTCTCGTCATCTTGCATTATATGTCTAAGTTTTCTTTTTAAAGTTAAGTTGCGAGTGTGTGCCTTGTGTTATGATATTATGTATTAAGATGCATGTTTTAAGAGTATAGAGTTGATTAATTTTAAGTATTTTGGTATCATTGTAGATTTTAGTAGTTGATGTAAGGTTGTGGTAGTTGTAGAGTGTTTTTATTGTTTTTTTTTTTTAGTATTTGTATATCCTGGATTACTGATTTTGCTGTAGTTCCCCATATCTTAATGAGATATTCTATGTGGGGTCTAACAAGAGAATAGTATATCATTGCGCGAGCTTTTTTAGGAATGCAAGCAGTCATTCGACGCAATGCTCCTACCAGAGAAGATAGTTTCCAAACTATCTTTATTGAAACATTAAGTCCACTTAATGCTATCAATACGGGGTTTCCAAGTTAACTTAGTATCTAAAAATGAGGCCCAAATATCTTTCACTGCTTGATTTAGCAATATTTTCATTGTTTATTGTTAGTTGTATTTGGTTAAGAATTTTCATTTTTTTTTGCAGCAAATGTAATGTATGAGGTTTTCTTTGTGTTTATAGTAAGCAAATTAGACAGAAAACATGTATAAAATTTAGGGTATTTAAATCTTCTTGAGGTTCTTTCAATATATCAGTAAGATTGTGACCAAAGTAGAACAAGCAAGACGTATCATCTGCATAAAGTATGATTTTTCTTACGACAAACATATAAATAAAATATAAACAAACGTTACCTCTTTATAATATTAACTAGCACTTACCCTGCGACTTAGATCGCGTGATTTTTCTTACAGATCACTATTTTTTTTTAATAATATAATATTGTAAGGTATAAAGGCTAATAATTGTGAGCAAATAAGTTCGAATCCCACTTCTGATATTAGCGATCAGAAGGGGAAAACATAATTATAAACAACCCAAGACTAATTTATTCCGAAATAGACTGAGTCTAACAAATGTTCTACTTGTTGCTGAGCCGTCGCCGCGTCGGACAGTAAGGCTTTGGTACCTACACTACTTTACAGTGAGTTCGTTCCTTATATTGTGTACTTGTGTGTTTCTTATTATAAATGCTAATGGATGTTTGTGTTCGCTCGAGTTATGATTATTGATTGAAATATTGTTAGAACTAAGTCTATTTCGGAATAAATTAGTCTTTGGTTTTGTCTGGGGTTTTTTAATGTTTTCCCGTTCTGATCGCTAATCATATAAAATTGGCGAAAGAATTTTCAGAATCGGACTTGTAGTTCCGAAGATTCAAACAAACAAACTGTTTAGCTTTACTTTTTAGTATTTCCAAAAAACAATGTCGCCGAAATGTCTTTACGCTCATCACTTTTGAATGGCTACACCATAATGGATAATTCCTTTTTGGTTGTGTACGAAGGAAATTCGAAAAAAAGAATTACACCCGTGCGTAGAAAAAGAAAAAGATAAAACCATTTCTTACAAACAAATACTTGAAGGGAAAGAATCGTGCAATAAAAGAAACGGGTCGTAGGTATATAGCGAATATTAGATAAAGATATACTTACCTATCCAAATATTGTTTTAGCAAAAAGAACAGATGAATTTCACATGATATTCTTTTGTTTTTTGTCTGTCGATGTCCTCCAAGTGTTATTGTAATATAGAAGTTTTGTCTAACGAAGGCGGGTTAATCTAAAATTGTCTTTGTTTATGAGTTTGTGAGGGTGGGATGTGTGTATGTGTGTCTAATGCATGTACAGTAACCAAAAGAGACGAGTATCCAGGTCCTCGGAAAAAGTTGAAAAGACTTGACCAGTGGGGCTATGGGCGCCTGCCCCCGTGTCTTAATCAATGTGCAGAAATAATTGTTTTATTCTATTGTTTACACTTTGATTATTTACATGTCTATATCTATCTAGAAATGTAAATAATCGAAGAAGAAGTGTAAACTCTCTAGAGTCTGAGTGTTTAAACGTCGAAAAAAGTATAGGCCAACTATTGGCCTGTTCACTCGCCCCGCCCACTCAGTGGCGAAACTGTCATTGTATGGTAAATACGCATTCAGTGGCTTATAAAAATGACGAATTGCGCTATAATATTGGGTAGGAAATACAAAAGACGATTGAAAACAACTAAAAAAGTTACCTGTCTCTAAATAAATTTAAAATAACTAAATCATAAAGAAATAAATTAAACTAAAAAAGTGTAATTTTATTCAATAATTTGGCGCCATGTTTACAGGGTTGCCTGTTAATTGAATGTAAAATTTCCCATGTGAACGATAGATACTTAATTTAAAAAAAAATAACCATAATCACGAAACTAGCATGTATTCTACGTATTATAAATACAATTAAGTATCATCATTTCAGCCTAAAGACGTCCACTGCTGGATATAGGCCTCCCCAATGGGGGGTATTACCATAATCGCCACGCTTGGCAGGCGGATTGGCGATCGCAGTATGGTTGTTACAAAGGCACAGAGAACGCTGCTGCCCATTCTCTGGTATGTTCCTTAGTCGTCTCTTACGACACCCACGGGAAGATATGGGATGGTGCTATTCTTTACGTCCGACACCACACGGACAATTAAGTATACCTCGACAAAATGGAAAGAACTGCTGATTTTTGTTTCGCGTGTTTAGGGTTGTTCCCTTATTAAAAGTGGTTTATAATGCTGAGTACAATGACCTCTTAAGAGATTTCCTGTATGAATAGATAGACCTAGAATAATGTTGTTGTTAAATAATGCTGTTAAATAATTACGAACTACAATATTAAGAATAAATAACCTTCAATAGCAATATATTTTGCATTAAAAATATATTTTACCTAGTCATTCACAATCACAGCATAAACTTTAGCACAAACTATGAAAAAAAAAAATGTATTAAAAAAAACAGATAATTATCTACAGATCACAAAGTCAAAACATATTCCCTTTTTTTATGGGAAATATTCAAGGGCTGGTAGAACAGTAGAAACTACGCTTACTTTTGTGCGTGTTACGCACACAAGCCGAAGCCGACACAGATAATAGTACATTATGGTACGAGTGTGTAATGTTGGTGATTACCGCTGAGGCGCCATTGAGACCCGAGCCGTTAGGTGAGGGTCTTAAGAGAGCCGAGGACGGTAATCATCAATACACACGTGTATCATACGACGTTTTTCAACACACTTGTGAAGAAAATAATACTAAATAATCATTTTCAGCAGTGAAAACGAGTTGTGAAATTTGTTTCGCAATGGCGGGAAAAATTAATCAGTTTTCCTATGCGCGCGCATCAAACAATGGCGATCGACCATAGACTAAAAAGAATGAGGTTTCTTTTTTTTTGTCTTTTCGCGGATAGCGTTCTAGCCACGTATAAAATGGGGAATTCAAAGTTTTCTTTATTACAGAGAAAACAAAAGTGAAAGTTTTATTTATTAAAAACGTATTAGTGAAATTATCTATTTAAATACGAAGTTGCATGAAATTAGCATGCAATAGGTATATTATTTATTCGAACTATTGAACACGATCTTTTTTGTATCGAAACTTTTTTTAAGAACAATGCAACTCAACCAATAAAATAAAAAAAAAACCCTATAACTCACTTGTGAATAATAGCAATGAAAAAGTCACAGTTTGATTACAGGTGTCATTATGTGCCTAATTGCGGTGAAATTAGAGCCATTTTATGAGCAAGTGTGTTGAAAAAAAACTTTCACGATTCTAAAAGGTCAGGAAACTGAGAAAAATAAAATTAAGTTTTCACTAAATAACTCAGTAGTGTAATATATAATGTGTAATCTACCTTTCAGTGAAGGCAGGCAATTTGGGTTTAGCCTTTAGAAACCAATGGATTATTTTTGAATGAAAGGAGATCACCCAAATCCCGTACAACTTTGCCCAAATATGTGCCTCGAGGTACACGTGCACCAAATTGTAGAGAAAAAATAAAGGAATTCGAAAATAATTGTACATTTATTCATAAATCATTTTTAACTATTTATTAAACGCTAATTATCTAAATAATTGCTAATTATTTAAATATAACCTAATAACCTGCCTGTAATACAATTAAAACATGTGGCAACTTTGCATGTAGGTACGATTGCGTTTTAATTGGTTGTCACTCGGTTTGACATTTAGTAAATGTCATTTTGTTTTGTTTTATTTGACACTTGACACACGTCATTCCGTTTGTTTCTGCGTTTCGGGACTTTCGGGATACTCGTCTGTTGTTTGTTGTCAGAAAACGGTGAGAGTTATTATTGCATTCAGATTGATTTATTTATGTATAAAATTATTCGAAAAGAAACAAACATGAAACCACAGTGGCTGATTCTGGCAGCTGTCAACTTATCATTTTTTTTTTAATAAGTAAAGTGCTTTTTGATAGAGTGCCAAAATGGCGTGCTTTTTATAACGATAAAAGTTATTTTGTTCTCTTTCCCGGGCAACTATAATGAATATTTTAAGAGTGCAATATTATTCAGTGTAATCTAGTGTATTTTATGCCACTAAGTGTACCTTCTGTACTAAATTGGGCAGATATTGTTGACATCCTTTAATTGAATCATTGAATTTTATTCAAAAATATCCATCGGTTTCTAAGTAAACTTCAACTATATCTGACGACCCTGGTAACTTATCTCTTTTGGTGACTGTACATGATTCTGAAGGAGGGTTATACCGTCATTGACAGTGATCAGAGTATGCCTCGAGCGGCGAATCTTAGAGAGGTCACCCACGGCGACTTTTTCGACTTTTAGGTTAAGAACTCACGATGCGGTTTTTGCCCGCGCCCGCTGCGGTGGAAGAATAGCCCAAACGCACGGGACCGGAGTTTTGTGCGGTTGCGATTATCGCCCGCAGACTTGGTGGGCGATTATCGCAAGACGTGCGGTGGTAAGACGGGCACTGACCTTTCATGCACCATAATAATTAATAGATCGACTTCAATATCCGTTTTGTAAAGTAGGTTAACAAACGTGCACAGACACGTCACGACGCCACGAGTAATAACAAGTCACTGCAAAATGGCGTCGGATTTCTGCACCCCCGCTGGCCACTGCGGTCGCGGGTGCAACCCGCAAAGGCTGCGGGCGCGTTTCTACTAGTTGCCCGCCGGTGCAGCGGGAGCCGCAAACAACGGGAGCGTAAACCGCGTCGTAAAATGTGCTTTGATTTTTTACATATATATCTGCATTCTACAGAAGCTGTGGGCCCGCAACCGCAGGCGGAGGTGGGTGAAAACCGCATCGTGAGTTCTTAGCCTTACAGTAGCGATAATAGAGGCGTAGCTATTTGCTATTTTTAGGGAAGTTTATTATTTTTCTAATAAGTGTTTTTTGACCTTTCTTAAATTACTGTTACTTGATTCCAGTCTTATATATTTATTGAAGTCTACCAACCTTTCGAAAGTAACTCTACTCCATATAAACAAAAACAAACAGCCAAATAATGAAGAAATACCTATATTCAATGTTTGTGACTTCTTTTTATGAGAAGAGCCTTTGCCCTGCAGTGGGACTATAAATTTGTAGGTATTATTAGTGATCTATCCACAAATCGTGGCAAAAGCAGTCATTCATTGTTACCCACAAGTCCTCTAAGTGCCTAATAGTAACTAACATAGTACTCTCCTTAGCCACACCCGCGATACTCCATAGAAATGAAAAGATATAATTGCCTACACTAATACTAAAATAATAGACTATACAGATACGTGGGTGAGTGTGCGTGTCTACGCGCCGCGCGAACAAAAACGCAATTTCCAGAGCTAGTCGTTCGACGCGGGGTGAGGTGAGGAACGGTTTCAGAGGGAGGCTACTGTACGGTAGTACTAATACTTATACTGTGCCTTAGCAGCCTTTTTCATTACTGAAGGCCGTGTCCACTTTTTTTCGGTTTGGCATCTCTCAGTTCAATCTAGGAGGTTCGGCCGCGGTATCGGACTTTCCTGTAGTGCCTTAAAACTGAATTAAAGGCCTCCAGCCAAAAAGATCACTTACCTGAATTTGCGCTTTAAATACGACGCGTCATAACAGAGAGTCCAGTGAGGGCGGTTGCTTGGTCTGACCAGCGGTTAGGCGACCGTCCGTGAGGTCTTTTTGCATCTACGTTGCCCATCACCATCAACTTTTTCAAGGTTATCTGCTTTCCGACCAAAATAATTGAGACTCCTTTGGAAACAGATAGCCCGTGCGGTCGTGGGTAGGTAGTGACTTAGGGCCAAGTTACACCGGAATGGCAGCGGCCGGCAGCGGCGCGGCGAGCACTTTCAGTGTGAAATAATTTAAAACTTTATCTACGTACTTAAAAGACCAGTATCGCTTGAAAACCTTGAAAAGGTCGCGAGGCCGCTGGCAGCCGCTGGCGCCCGCGCGCTCTTCACGGCCATCGCAACACTGAGCGCACCATTTCTCTGTAGTATAGCGACGGGATACGTTATACAATAAGTGCGAAACCAATTCCATCATGTTCACTCCAAACACACCGAGTTTCCTTGCCGAATGTAGAAACTAAACCAGTCAAGAGGAGACTAGACGCGTGGGGTGTAAAGGCCGCGGGAGGCTGCCAGCCCTAAAACTCTTCTCAACTCATCATCATCATCTTCATGCCGTTGTCCTATATTACTTTGGGTCAGAACAATATGTTTTCTTCTTTTATTTCGTCCTGTCAGTCGTCATGCTTTCACAGACTTCCTTTCATTCATATCATTCTTCACACAAGCCATCCATCTTTTTATTGGTCTTCCTCTCCCTCTCCATCCATCCAAACCTAATATTCATAACTCTTTTGGTCACATGCATTTCATCCACAAATGGCACAATGGCCCATGTTACGTCAAACTGTTTCTTCTTTTATTCCAGCCATCCTACTTAATTCCAGAAGGCGAGCAGCCTTTTCAGGTTGTTGCAGACTTCCGGTGGTGATGCTGGAGACTATAGAATCTGTGCCCGTTGATCCGCCACGCTCCTGCACTCCATAAACACGTGCTGTGGTGTTTCTTCCGCCTCCATGCAGCCTCTGCATAGAGGGCTCTCCATCACACATAAGGTGCATAGGTGTTTGTTTAGGGGACAGTGTCCGGTTATCGTACCTAGTACTTTACAGATTTGGTCCCTGTTTAGTTTGGTGAGGTTGCGGGTAAACTCTACTTCTCTCTACTAATAATGAATCGAATAAGCTAACTTAACCTAAATTACACCTCAATCAATCAAATACTATCTATCTCCACCAAACTTTAGATGACCACCGGAAAATTGATATACAAAATGCGACGCCGAGGAAATCCAGAAATCAATACAAACAAAAGTGAAATGAACCATGAAACTTCCCATCTATTGGACACAGTGGGTTGAGCTCAACCCATATACGTCATACATGGACGCACAGTGTGTCAAATTATGATTGATTGGGTCCATTGAGTTTTGACGTAATTTAGCCTTGAAAGACAGTCGTTAGTAATTCAATTAGGATCTCTTTCGACGAATAAAGATAATGTTTGTCGGTTTTCGAAATCACTGGGTAACGGTGAGAAAATATAAAACTCGTACAATGTTTTGTGTAAAACTGCTGTAAGTAATTTTACTCAATACTCTTGTCTATTGTATTTCACTATGTGTATTCTTAGGGACAAGTCGTGTAGTGCCGGCCGCGAATAGCACCACTCCATTTCTACCTGTGGGTGTCGTAAAAGGGCACAGAGGGATACTGACCAGTGGCTGGGCAGCAGCGTCCTTCTGAGTACCATAACACCTACTGCGGTCGCCAACATGCAACCCCACCTTGAGGGAGACCTATGCCCAGGAGTGGGAGTCTAAAGATTAATATGATGATGAGGTGGCAAGTAACATTTGTAAAAGGATCAATCGTCCACCCTATTGGGCAGATCCTATTACTATTATGAATGCGAAAGTTTGTGAGGGTGACTGGATGTTTTTTACTTCTTCTCGTAAAATTATTATTATAAATCTTTGTAATAATAATAATACCAGCCTATAATTGTCCCACTGCTGGGCAAAGGCCTCTTCTTATACAGAGAAGGCACGAGCATTGATCACCACGTGCGCTCAAGGCGGATTGGCGATTTCAGACTTATATCAATTATAAATTCAGGGTTCCTCAAGATGTTTTCCTTCACCGATGTCAGTAATGTCCAAGACAAAGTCAGAAAGTACATAATAATTATGAAATTGAAAAAGTCACATTGGCACTGGGTTGAGAATCTACAGCCTCATGCATGGGAGGCGAAGGCATTAACCACTGGGCTATCATGACATGTAACTGATGAAATTTGGAGTAATCTATGTCGCATCCGGTTAATAGTACGAACATGGAACGAATCGCAAGCCCGCCATTAGCGACTACACGTGATCTACCACCACCATTTTGGCGCGCTTCTACATTCAGGAACCCATCTTCTGCCCACATGATGACCGAATCTAACGGACTAAATCGTGACGATCCGACAAGATCTCGTGTTGTCGCTAATGGCAGCCTTGCAATTCGTTCCATGTTCGTACTATTGACCGGATGTGACATCTTTATAACTTACACATCAGAATAAAACATAATGCTATAATATGGATGAAGTTTGGTAAGTACTTAATAATAACAATATACTAATTTCAGAGTTAGTAAGTTTTTAGAACATTCCATTTCACACACGGCCATCTGACCCCAAACTAGGGAGACGCTGTACTATGGGTGTCAGACAGCTGATATACGTACACATAAACATTTAAATACATACATAAAGATAAACAACACTCAGACACAAGGCAAACACAAGTGCTCATCACACAAATATTTACCTTGGGTGGCAATCGAACCCACAACACGCTGCGCAGCAGTCAATCGCTCAGCCACTGCGCCAATCGAAATACTACTTATAATACCACGCGAATGAACCCGCGGGCGACAGTAATACATACCTACATTTAAAACCCGACACAACCAAAAACCTCTCAGTTCAAGGATAATCTGTTTTTAAATTGTTGTTGAATTAATGGAATACCAAATATGGACTCGAGCTGACCTTTGGAAGATGCTCAAATTCATCCATCAACTAAAAAGACCTAGCTAATAATCTTCAAACACCTGAGCAGAGCTTTCTTTAATCATAGCTAAGAACACTCTATCTAATAACTTTTCAAATAAGAAAAAGTAAATTAAAATAGTTCAGTCGTTTGGACGCAGATGCACACGTCCAACTTATAATTATAATAACCCTGTTTTCGTCGGAGGATAGGAATTTGAAGGTTTAAGAGGACTTTCTTATATTTACAACTAGTGACCCGACCCGGCTTCGCATGGCCTATAGCCTTCCTCGGTAAATGGACTATCCAATACAAAAAGGATTTTTCAATTCGAACCAGTACATCCTGAGATTAGCGCGTTCAACCAAACAAACAAACAAACAAACTCTTTAGCTTTATAATATTATATACTATATAAATATAAATATACCCTGTGCCTCGGAAAGCACGTAAAACCGTTTATCCCAGCTGTCATTCGTAGATTTGGCAGTCGTTATGGGTAGTCAGAAGCCAGAAAGTCGTGACAACCAATCTTATCAAGGGATATCGTGTTACCCAGAAACTGGGTTGTGGAGGTCAGATAAGCAGTCGCTCCATGTAAAACACTGGTATTCAGCTGCATCCGGTTAGACTGGAAGCCGACCCCAACATAATTGGGAAAAGGCTAGGCAGATGACAAGGATTTTTATGGTTTTACCACTAAGTAAAACCGGTGGTTTTTGCAGAGACCCGAGGTCATGTGCAGATTAAACGTTACACAATTTCGATTGATTATTAAATTGGGAACGTCGTTTCGCACATAATATATGTTTAGCTTTATATCAATACGTGATTTTTGTCACGAAATATTTTAAAAATCGCTGACTACATTTTTTATAAAATATTTTGTGGTAAAAATAATTTATATAATTTCCTCAATTATTGAGGAGAGTCTATTACGTCCCGTTCGAATTTCGAGTTCCCACTAGATGTCCTCGACTAGATTTCTTGTTGACGTATCCGACACATAAATGGCAAGTTCATTAGAGTAACATCCAACTTTTTATAAATTTAGTTAGGCTTAATATGTAATAATTGATACCAGTTTTTTTTTTGGTTTTGTTTTAATAATATTATTGTAATATTAGTCATTATTGCCGTGACATATTGTTAATTAAAAGTAATGTTAGTATGTTGCTGCTCGTTGTAAACTGCCAATTTAGTGCTTGCGGTGCTTTTTTTATATTGTTAAAGGCTTGCGTTTGGCCGCAACTCACCTGATCTTAAGTGATGATGCGGCCTAAGGTGGAGCACGCTTGCCTAGGATAAAACGGTTCACTCTTGCCTTGAAGAAACCTAGATTAGGGTATCTTCAATACCCAGATTATATGTGTCGGGGAATAGAGAGGCGGGCAGTGAATTCCACAGTCTGGCAGTTCGCACGATAAATGTGGAAGCAAAGAGCTTGGTTCAAGACCGTGGAACTTCAACCGTATAGCGGTGATGCTTCGCCGTATCCCTGCTCGTCTGGTGATGTGCAATTTCAAAGCACACTCTCCGAAATGTACCCGATAAAAGACCGATAGGCTGGCAATAGCACAGTGATGTTCAAGGCTTTGGAGCTTAGCCTTAACCAGGAAGTCGTTGTCTATGAGCCTCTTAGCACGTCTTTCAATAACTTCCGACGCATCCAGCTGGTACTTGGCAGATCCATCCCAGAGGTGCGAACAGTACTCCATGCATGATCGAACTTGTGCTTGGTATAGGTGCAGCATTTGTTCTGACGTGAAGTACTTTCGCACCTTTGCGAGGACTTCTAGCTTTTATAGCTAGTTTACTTATAAGAGACTGATGCATTATAGTTGTTTTATTATCTTGTTTAAATTACTATACTATTCAGTGTAAACAATTGTTACTGAGCCAAATAAATAAAGTAAAATAAAAAATAGGCACTAAATAGATACTAATTAATTATTTTTAAAGTAAAAAAATATACTGTTTTTTTTTTGATAGCAGCCAGAATCTGCTGTTAATGATATACAATACATCATTAAAATAAATTCAGTATTTTATCTTCTAGTATACTAATATTATAAAGCTGAAGAGTTTGTTTGTTTGTTTGGTTGAACGCGCTAATTTCAGGATCTACTGGTTCGAATTTAAAAATTATTTATGTGTTGGATAGTCCATTTATCAAGGAAGGCTATAGGCCCATGCGAAGCAGGGCTGGGTCGCTAGTCAAATAATAAAACTAGTACACACTATTAAACATTTAGAATAGACTTATGCTTATTATAAATAGGTAACAAGTTTTTTCTGACAACTTAGTACAAAGGCGGACTTAATGCCTTAGGCATTCTCTACCAATCAACTAAGGGTGAGGGTGGTGTGGGGGGTGGTCCGTGTGAAAGTTTTTACGGATCCCTAATCTATTTACAATAAAACTAGCGGGCCCGGCAGACTTTGTCCCCCTCTTAAAATAAAAAAGCGCCAACTACCGGGTCCAATATTGAATCTAAACCATTCTCGAATACACTGGAACACACACAAAAATTTCATCAAAATCGGTCCAGCCGTTTAGGAGGAGTTCAGTCACATACAGAAGAATTATACAGGGTGGGGACGACGATACGACAAAAAATTAAAATACCGGTAATACGAATAACATTGGTTCATAAGAATATTTTGAAACTATCAAATAAATCCTAAAAACGAAATTAAAAAAACTAACTTGTGAGAAGAGCGGCCACTTGTGGCGTCATCATTTAATATTATTAATGCTCAATAAAAATAATTACACCAAATTACAAAATCCTTCCATGATCATTTTTTGTGCTATTGCCATCTCCACCCTGTATAACGATAAAGGTATAGCCTACAGCACTCAGGGATCACATCAGGGACTAATTCACGTAAGTGTTATGATTGTTCAATTAAATTGATTCACTATATACAATTCATAAAAATCTAAATAATAACATGATTATTTGATTTATTTAAAAAATCTTTTGAGCTAATTCAACTAGCGTCCTTCTATTATTTTTTTTTAATAATTATGTATAACAATATTACATGGTATATATATAAATATAAACACAACCCTTGACCATCATTCAGTTTTACTGGGAAGTCGTGACCGTTCCCGGCAGGGCCGAAGTGTAACATGTAATCAAATACTGGTCACCCAGACCACGCTGATTAACCAAACGGTTTCCCCGCATCGGAACAAGCCGCGAAGTTCTTCGTACAGTTCAAAGTGCTCTTTGATGAGGAGATCGAAGGCATAATGTGTGTGGCTTGTCGGCTCGGGAAAGAAATGTTGGACGAGGCTGCCAAAGTGTGTGATGTGGGAGTGACAACGAGTGAGATCGACTAATAGTTGCTGGGCTTGCGCTCTGCTTACTGTGGAGCGTGCGCCCAGGCTCACTGCGCGTCTGCACCACAGTTTGAGTTGACGTAAAGTGACGACTTTTACCTACTTTCCTTTGTGATTATTAAATTTTTATTTAGTTTTATTTTATAGTGATTGTGTTTTAAGTTTATTCTATAGTCTATTTATTAACTTTTAAGTTTAATTAATTTATGTTTGTAGCCGGCTGTAGCGACGCCGTTATCAGTGCTAGTCAACCTGCCACATCGCTGGATGCCCTGGTAAGGGCATCTTACCAGGGCATCCAGCGATGTGGATGCCCTGGTAAGATGCCCCCATTGCTCACAGGCACGCTTTTTTAAAGGCGAACGGGGACTAAGGATACACTATGGCAGGATTCACAAATCTCATAGTGTACCTTTGTGCCCTGAAACCACTTCCCCAACACCTTCTGAAATATCACTTTGGAAAATTTTGTCTAAATTAAAAAATTCTACCCCTGTTTTAAAGAGAGTTCCTCGGGGCGCAAGACGTTCTGTTGCTTTAAATTTGGCGCAATGTATTCGTTTCGCGACCCAGGAGAATTTTCAAAGTGCCTGGGAGCAATTACTTACCTTCCCTTATAGGATTCTGCATGTCCAAAAAAATTTGGCTACCAAAAAGACATTAACCAACCAAATTAAAGATAATTGCATCAATTCGACTCTTATTTTAGACACAAAATTTCCTGTATTGCATAACCACACATCAAAAGGTTTGTGTTCTCTTGTGGAATCAAAGTTAAGCGAGGGTGATACTAGGGGAGCTGCTAGGATTTTATTCACCAGCGATGTGGTGGCGCCTTACTCTCCAGAAACTCTTTCAGCTCTAGAGAGTAAACACCCAGCGCCTGCGGATGGTCTCACCTTTCCCGACCCTCCCGACCCTCCCGACCCTCCCAACCCTCCCGATCTGGATTCGACTTTTTTTAATTTTTCAGTTCCCGAGTTATTAGCAGCCGTGGGTTCCTTCCGGAGTGGTTCCGCTGGCGGCCTCGACGGCTTAACTCCACAGCATTTAAAGGACCTTTTGAGCTCGGCCGCCGGGAATGCTGGTGAGTCACTGTTGAAGGAGCTTGCGGCTCTGATTAAGCTTATGCTCTGCGGCGGTGCCAACGATGCCGTCGTCGATGTCTTGTATGGGGCAAATTTATGCGCCCTACGCAAGAAGGACGGCGGCATTCGTCCTATCGCCGTGGGGTGCACCTACAGGCGTATGGCAGCCAAAATTTGCTGTAAAATTTACAGTGACAAACTTACCAACAAGTTTCAGCCCCTGCAGCTTGGCTTTGGTTCGAGAGGGGGCTGCGAGGCTGCCGTACATGCCCTTTCCACTTTTTTAAAATCCAACAAAGGTGAGGTCATTCTTAAGGTTGACGTTAAGAACGCCTTCAACTCCGTCAATAGAGACACTTTGTTGGCCGAAGTCAAAAAAGAATTACCCGAAATTTATGGCTTTTTGTGGCAGTGTTACAGGCACCCTTCAAAATTACTTTATAAGGACAATGTTTTGGAATCTGCAGTCGGATGCCAACAAGGTGATCCTCTTGGGCCAGTTATTTTCAGTTTGGCTATTCATCCTATAATACAAAAACTAAATTCCAAATTTAACGTATGGTATTTGGTCGACGGAACCCTAAGAGGTGATATAGACACCGTTTTGAAAGATTTTCAACTCATGAAACAGCAATTTGAATCTATTGGCCTAGACCTGAATCCCTCCAAATGTGAAATTTTTCTTTGTGACAATACGGACAGACAAACGACTTTAGATAAATTTAATGCAGTAGCTCTACAGATCAAAATTTTAGAAAAAAGCTCACTGCACCTCCTAGGTTCCCCAATTTTGGAAGATAGTTTTGCACCATTCATTGACGAAAAAATCAGACGTTTTGACGATATTTCGGATAGACTCTCCAAAATTAATTTACATTCGTCATTTACCCTCATCAGATATTGTTGTTTTGGTCCAAATTTCATGTATTACCTTCGCTCTTCACCTTTATGGCAGCAGCCACACCTTTTGGACAAAATTGATCAAATTATTAGAGATACACTAACTACAATTCTTAATGTGGCCCTGGATGACCGAGCGTGGCTCCAAGCCACACTGCCCATTCGTTTTGGTGGTCTCGGGGTCCGCAAAATTTCCAGTGTTAGTTTGCCGGCGGCGTTCCTGTCCTCCGTTCACAGCACCGAAAAGTTAACCACAAAAATCTTATCCTCGTCACTGGTTGACTTTGAAGTGCCGTGCTTGACTGATGCGGTGAACGCCTGGAAAGTGGCTTGCCCAAGTACGGTTCGGCCCGTGAACCCATCTTCCCAGAGACAGTGGGATGAGCCGCTCTGCAGGTTGGTACGGAATAAACTTATTAATACGTCCACCAATTCTGCTGAGCGTGCCCGCTTGCTGGCTGTGGGTGAGTGGGAGTCGGGCCTCTGGCTTCAGGCACTGCCGTCACCTAACATAGGTACTATGCTCAGTGACACTACATTCCGGTTCGCTACATGCCTACGTCTGGGCGCACCTTGCGGGGCCCCGCATCGCTGTCAATGTGGTGAAGTTGTCATCCGTCGTGCTCTTGCCTCCGCCCGCGTGCCAGCTGTGTTAGAACCTAATGGCTTGGCACGTGACGATGGTAAGAGACCAGACGGAATGACCATAATGCCGTGGAAGTTGGGTAGACCTTTGGTGTGGGATGCAACTTGTGTCGACACCCTTGCGCCATCCCATCTTCCTAGCACGTCGTGTTGTGTTGGTGCGGCTGCTGCGGGTGCCGAAAACCTCAAACGGCGTAAATATAACAACCTTCTTGGAAGTTATATGTTTGAGCCGTTTGGGGTTGAAACACTTGGGCCATGGGGTCCGAGTGCTCACCTTGTTTTTAAAGACATTTCTAAGCGGCTGGTCGACTCTTCACGTGACCAGAGGGCTGGCCTTTTCTTGGGCCAAAGAATTAGCATTGCCATTCAACGTGGTAATGCTGCTAGCCTTCTGGGCACTTGTCCCATTGTGAGCGATGCGGACGAGTTTTTTGATGCCCTGTGAGCCGTCCATTGTACATAATACATATTTTTAAATTTACTTTTAAGCTTTGTACATATTTAATTCTTATAAATGTTGTAAATAAGATGAATAATTTATTTAACTTTAGGTTTTTATTATATAGATAGAAGAAGATATAAATCCTGAATAATAACATTATTTACAATTCAAGGAAAAAGGCTGGGAGCTCTAATGGCATTAAAAAACTCGTCCACATCGCTGTCAACGGGACACGTGCCCAACAGGCAAGCAGCATTGCCACGTTGTATGGCAATGCTGATTCTTTGACCCAAGAATAGACCAGCCTTCGGGTCACGTGAGGAGTCGACCAGCCGCTTGGCGATGTCACGAAAAACAATGGGCACTCGGACCCCATGACCCTAGAGTTTCCACCCCAAACGGCTCAAATATATAGCTTCCAAGAAGGTTATTATATTTGCGCCGTTTGAAGTTTTCGGCACCTGCAGCAGCCGCCCCAGCACAACACGTTGTGCTAGGAATAAGAGATGGCGCAAGGGTGTCGACACATGTTGCGTCCCACATCAAAGGCCTACCCAACTTCCAAGGCATTATGGTCATCCCATCTGGTCTCTTCCCATCGTCACGTGCCAAGCCATTCGGTGTAAGTGTTGGGTTATTTAGTGATACTATTTCGTAATGAACTAAAAAGTGGAAATTAAAAACATTTTTACATAAAGACAACCGCCTCTAAAAACTAAAAACCGATACTGACTGACGATGACTTTAGTTTTGGTAGTTACTCGCTCTTGTCACTGTAATCTTTACCGTGCTTTTGTTCTGTGCTAAAGTTATATCACTTTGTGGTTAATTTTCTTAAATTAATGATCTTAACATTTTTATTTCATTGTGACTCCACTGTCGCGGTCGCTGTTTATATTGACAAAGTTGCGTTTTGGGTATAAATAAAAAATGGTCACGTTCAAATATTCAATCAATTCTAGATCGAACTTTTCGAAAATCCAAAGGAGCTCGAATACGGTTTTTAATATTCGCCGAAACTCTGTTAAGTAGTAATTGACATAACATCTGCCTACCAAAAAGTCTGATTAAAATAACAAAAACCTTTTTTTGTGAAATTAAAAAGAAACGGTATAAGACTGAAAGGCCATTTCAATTAAGGGGCAGACAAAAGCCAACTAGCGCCACCCATCATTTTATTTCTATAACTCCTAAATCAGATCAAAATTAAAAAATCTAAAACTACCTGCAGTGCAATTCTGTAAGAATTCACTCGCGAATTCGAATCCTATCTCATTTCCGATTTCACTTTCCTGAAGTGAAAAGTATTTGGTATTCGCTAAAATAGTAACGTAATAATAGTTTGCTTCACCTATGTTGTCACTCAGCGGCGCTAGCGTAGTTTTCATCGAGTTACAAACTATCTAAAACAGTTTTCACCGCGAAATCAGAAGTGAGAACGGGAGTGAGTTCTTACAGAATAACATAGTTCCATTGTTATGCATTTTATAAATTCAAAGAATACTTGTTTACCTCCTTAAGTGGCCACTTTTAGCGTCGAGTCATTCGAGAAATACTTCAGGTAATTTACTAGAAGTACCTACAGTTTTATATTTTTTAATTTTGATCTATTAGGAGTTATAGAAATAAAATAATGGGTGGCGCTAATTGGCTCTTGTAAGCCCCGAACGTTATATTTTTTTCAATTAGAAGAATTTTTGTAACTTTTGTAATGAATTCTTATCGTTATCGAACTAATTAGGTATTTGTTACAATAATTAACCATTTAGAATTTTAATGTAAATTGTAATATAATATTAACATTTGAAATTTACCATCTGCCTAGAATTTTCCCAACTACGTTCGGGTCGGCTTCCAGTCTAATCGAATGCAGCTGAATACCAGTCTCTACACTCTACACTCGAAGTTGTAGACGATTATGTCTACCTGGGACAAACGGTCCAGTTAGGTAGGTCTAACTTCGAGAAAGAGGTCAATCGTCGAATCCGACTCGGCTGGGCAGCGTTCGGGAAGCTGCGTGGTATCTTCTCGTCCAATTTACCGCAGTGTCTCAAGACGAAAGTCTATGACCAATGTGTGTTGCCAGTGATTACACACGGGACCGAAACGTGGTCGCTCACAATGGGCCTCATCAGAAGGCTTAAAGTCACCCAAAGGGCAATGGAGAGGGCTATGCTCTTAGTTTCCTTGCGTGATAAAATCAGAAATGAGGATATCCGCAAGAGAACCAAGGTTACCGACGTAGCCCGAAGAATTGCCAAACTTAAGTGGCAGTGGGCAGGGCACATTGCTCGCAGAACAGATGGCCGATGGGGCCGAAAAGTTCTAGAGTGGCGACCGCGAACCGGAAAACGTTGCGTTGGAAGGCCTCCCACTAGGTGGACCGATGACCTGGTAAAGGTTGCGGGGATCCGCTGGATGCGAGTCGCACGGGACCGGTCAATGTAGCGCCACTTGGGGGAGGCCTATATAGCCGAAAGACGTCCACTGCTGGAGCAGTGGACGTCTTTCGGCTGAAATGATGATGATGATGATGAATACCAGTGTTTTACCTGAAGCGACTTCCTGACTTACTTAAACAACTCAGTTTCTGATTACAGCACGGATATCTATGGAGTACAGTCTGTCAGATTTTCTGGGTTCTGACCAAGAAGCTTATAGGTAAACGTTGAGGCAACACTCTAAATACTTAAGGCGCTACCCCGACCAAAAGTGCGTTTTTCTTCGTTATTCAGGGGCTATTACCTCATTAATTAAGAGAAACAAACTACATCTAAATGCATATTATTAATGTTCAATATCCTGTCATCATATTCCACGTTCCTTTTTTTTAATGTACAAACGCCAGCAGGTCAACCTACCCGAATCTGTCACATTTTCACAATCAATCTTGAACCTTATTCTTTAACCATAAAGTTAAAAATCGATTAAAGAAATGTGACAGATTGTAGTAGCTTGATATGCTGGCGTCTGTACCCTACACCTAAAACTCCTTGTAAAAAAATGACTAAAATAATTGAAAACATGTATCTTTTGCTAAAGTTGACGTGCTAGTAATTTGAGGATTACACTAATAGATAGGTAACTTAAAAATCTTTATAATTCACGTTTTATTTTATTTCAAAAGATCGTTTCTCTTTTTTATAACAAAAAAACCCAGTAAATTGTGCGAATTTTGATTCTGCGGCAAAGAGGAAATGTATGGTCAAGGTTATTTGGTCAGGGAAGCGCCTTAAGTGAAACCAACTGTGGGCAGACACTCTCTTTCTGAACGCATACATAAGAATGAGACGTTGATATGTGTTTTCTTTATCTTATATACGCATTTAGAAAGAGACCGTCTGCCCACAGTTGGTTTCACTTAGGTGTTCAGAGTGTTGCCTCCACTCTTACCTAAAGCTTCTTGGTTCTGACCCATAACGACTGTCAAAAATATACGAATGACAGCCGGGACCAACGGCACGTGATTTCCGAGGCACAGAGTGGTCTCGATACGAAATGAATGATAACCCATCCACAGACCGACCGCGGCAAGCGTAGCTTAACCATCACTGATCGATCCGGACGGCTATTACTTAGCTACGTGCGCCCCAAATTAAAATTAGAAATTATAATTTAATATTTGCATGTTTTATTTTACTTGCTAATGAGTTGAAGGAATAAAAAAATTAACATATTTTTCATATTTAATAACTGCTCAAATATGTTTTACATAATATATCAAAAAGGTTTCATAGATATAGATTATATGCTACTAGCTGATGCCCGCGGCTTCGCCCTGTTGAGAAATTATATACTAAAACCTTTTTCTTGAATTAGTCTATATATTAAAAAAACCCGCATCAAAATCCGTTACGTAGTTTTGAAGATCTAAGCATACATAGGGACAGACAGACGCGGCGGGGGACTTTGTTAGGGTTCCGTAGCCAAATGGCAAAAAACGAAACCCTTATGGATTCGTCATGTCTGTCTGTCTGTCCGTCCTTATGTCACAGTCATTTTTTTCCGAAACTATAAGAACTATACTGTTGAAACTTGGTAAGTAGATGTATTCTGTGATTAGACATCTTCTTCCGCATTAAGATTTTCACACAAAAATAGAAAAAAAAAACAATAAATTTTGGGGGTTCCCCCTATACTTAGAACTGAAAGACCAAAATTTTTTTTTCATCAAACTCATTCGTGTGAGGTATCTATGGATAGGTCTTCACAAATGATATTGAGGTTTCTAATATCATTTTTACTAAACTAAATAGTTTAGCGCGAGAGACACTTCCAAAGTGTTAAAATGTGTGTCCCCGAGAATTATAAAACTAAAAATAATTTATGATGTACATTACCATGTAAACTTCCACCGAAAATTGGTTTGAACGAGATCTAGTAAGTAGTTTTTTTTATACGTCATAAATCGTAAACCGCAATTTACCTTACTTGCTTCTACGGAACCCTTCATGGGCGAGTCCAACTCGCACTTTGCCGCTTTTTTATAATAGTAGTGATAGTGATGATGATTCGTTCTGTAGAGTACTTACGCTGTCAAACTTAAAGGAATGATTTCTTAAATAAGATGACGAATGGACGACATTGTGAACAAAAAATAATCTTATAATAGTTTACTCTCTACCGCGTATTTTTACTCTCAACTTTAACAAACAGTGTACGTACGTACTTAGTCTGTCATGGCCGAAATATTTAAAATTTTAAGAGAAAGACAGTAAACACATTTATTCTTCAGACTACACATCATACCTTCCATAAATATAAACAAAGCATTCAAAACTCCTTCAATATACAATCGGACCTGTGTATCGAGAGCTTTATTTTCCCAGCTTTATGGCCAGTTACAAACTCTCGGCAGTCTGCTATCGCCGGCTGAATGAAACGGTTGCCTTGGCGCGATTAAAAAAAACACGAGCGGGAAATTCGAACCGAAACCAACTGTTGATTTGAAAGTGACAATTTAAAATTGATTATTTTGTTTGTTTGAAAATTAGTGAATTTGTTTTGTTGTGTAGTGGATTGTTCCTGTTGTTTTTAAGTGTGGTAAGTGTAATTTGTAATTGTTATAATTATGAATTCGACATTAATACGTTACCTAAACAAAAGGTTACAATTAAATATTATTAAAAGTTTTTCTCAATTCTACTTATTTATTACTTGAGTTTTTTTGTACAGTTTTAAAAATCAAATTAGTAGTGGATATAGAATGTACTATTTAAACTAAATTAAAGATATTAGTACAATGACCTAAATTATATTCTATTTATCTTTCATTGTATACATACGTCTTTAGTCCGTACATCAAGCGGCAGTGATAGAATAAAAACTTTTCTACGAAGGCGTTGCGTTGGTGTGTAGAATAGCATTATTTGGATATCTTTGACTTACCTGCTTAGTTATTTATATTTTATTACAAGATATCTAAAAAACTAGTTTAAAAATTTAAACATTTTATTTTATTAGATATTTTATTAGGTTCGATATTATTTTTGAAATCAAATTGATCACATAACATAATTTTCTCAAACGGGACTAGGGACTAAAGTTATTGATAATGAGTGCTACTTTTTGAGCCGCCCCTAAGACTACCCACTGACCCCATTTTCCGCTTGACTGTTGGTATGACTCTTGCAGTCATACTATAATTGTTTAACTATTGTGTCTGCTAATTAGATAGTTGAACTTGTATTGATGCTAACAAGTACAATAAAAAAAAACCAATATCAAATTAAAGACAGCAGTAGCGACTGTTAAAAGCAGCAGAGTCTTGGGTTTGATCGTCTGGTTGGGTAGTGCTATTAGGTTTTAGGATTAAATGCACTGTCGGTATTGAAAAATAAGAAAGAAAATACCCATACTTAATATTATATATGGGAAAGTAACTCTGTCTGTTGCGCTTTCATGATGAAAAGGCTGAATTTGATGAAATTTGGTATGAAAATAGCTTGAATCCAGGGGTAGGACATAGAGGCTACTTTTTAATCCGCGTCTTTGTCTGCATCCGCGACAACAGACATGCATGCGAACAAAGTCGCGGGCACAAGCTAGTAAAGAAATAAAGAAAGAATGTAACTTAATTTTACCCATCGCAATACTACAAGCTTCCGCCAAAGCTTGACACTATGACCGTAGAATTTCGTGTCAGGCCGAATTACGGATTTGTGCCAATAAAATTATAAATTAATATTTACTAGCTTTTGTCCGCGACTTCGTCCGCGTGAATGTCCTTCATCGTGGACGCATACAAAGTTGCGAATTAAAAACTAGCCTATGTCCTTCTTCAGGGTTCAAGCTATCTTCATACCAAATTTCATTAAAATCGGTTCAGCCGTTTCATCGTAAAAGCGTAACAGAGTAAGTTTCGCATTTATAATAAGTATTAAAAGTATGGAAGTATGAATATTAGTATGGATTATAAAAACACATAAGCTGACATTGCTTGCGGCCAAATTGTTTTAATTTTAGTAACTTACACTATGTTATTACTAACTTTAACTAACTTATGATACTACTTAAGGACTACTTAATCTAAATCTAAACTAATATTAAAAAGAGGAACGATTTTCTCGTTTGTTTGTTACGATTTAACTCAAAAACCGGTTAGATTTTTAAAATTCTTACACCATTAGAATACTACGTTATCCCTGAGTAACATAGATTTTTTTTGAAAATTTAGGGATCCTTGAGAAAAGAAACGGGAACGAAGTCGCGGGCTAAGTGCTAGTAATAAATATAAATATTTACGCACGGTAATACTTACGTCTTTTCATGGAAGATATTATGTATTTAGATCTATGTGCTGGGTGAGCCATTGAAGCGCGTAGACCTGCATTTAAACTGTCAGTTCCAGGCTGGAACTTCCAGCTGACCCAAACTATCAATCAAAATCTTTCTGCACACGATTAAATTCAAAAGATAATTTTATTTATAACTAGTTTGAAAACTATTAATATCTGCAGTATAAACTTTTGTCTAGACAAACGGAAATCACTTTCATCGATTTCAAAAACATTTCAATCAATCTGTCACTTTATCAATTACTAAGTCTTCATTAAAGAAACAGATTTGAAGGTTGTTTGACAAGCTAGTAGTAGGTACTTATTTTCATGAGTTTGTCTATCACCTAAGTTTAGTACCAGCAGTGCTGTTCTGTTTACAATCTCCCTCGGTGGACACCTAGGTGAAGTGAGCTGTCATGCGATTGTACTAGTTTGTAAATCCCTAACATCGAGATAGATGACGGCTCACTTCATCTAGGTGTTCTTCGAGGGAGAATGTAACAGAATAGACATACAGATTTTTGAATTTCGATCACGTGATTTATCGTTGAAATGACGTCATTCTCATACATTTGATTAGTTTTCTATTAGCGTTATCATTTATAGATTGTCCATTTGGGTTATTTGGCTAGGGGGGCTGGACTTATAATTAATATAACACCAAAATGGCCTACCCGCCCGTGAGCAACCGAGGTTATCAATGCTCTTGCCTTCTCCGTATGAGAAGAGATCTTTGTCCTGCAGTGGGACAATTATAATAATAGGCTGGTATTATTATTAAGGGTGCTATATACAATTGTTTATTAATAATAAAACACATAATATGTACAATGCTCACAGGGCATCAAAAAACTCGTCCGCATCGCTCTCAATGGGACAAGTGCCCAAAAGGCTAGCAGCATTACCACGTTGAATGGCAATGCTAATTCTTTGGCCCAAGAAAAGGCGAGCCCTAAGCCCTTTTATTAAGTAGACACTACTTTGCTGGTACTTAATTGAGGCTTCCGGCGACTGGGACTGCAATTAACTCGGACTATAGTCCCAGTTGCTGGATCCATTTAATTATAATATTTTTTTTTGTCCGGTGACTGCGGGACCACGCATAAATGAATAACAAAAATCTATTGTTCAAGTCAAAAACAGTACAGTCACACGAAAAAATATTTAAAATAATAATTGAAGATATAAAGGTAGGTAATCAAAGGGTGTTTTTAAAATATTTTGTTTTATATTTTACCTTAGTTTTCGTTTGACTGTACTGTTTTAGACTTGAACAATAGATTATTGTTATTCATTTAGGCGTGGTCCTAGTCGCCGGAAGAAAAATATTAAAATTAAATGGATCCGGCAACTGGGACTGTAGTCCGAGTTATTTGCGGTCCCAGTCGCCGGAAACCTCCTTAATCAAAATTCTGTACCTACTCAGAAAGGTTATTTTGAGAGAAGGAATTTAATATTCTTTATGACTAGGATGAATAGGTACTTTGGAGGAGCATTACGCTAGGATACCTCCGCATAAATTACATACACAAAGTAAAATCTCCATTAAAGATTCGTCCCGATTCAATCCTGCATCCATCGTTATATGGTACAGTCACGAGCATAAATATGTATACAGATTACAAAATTCAAAAGCAATTTTCTCGGGATATAACTATTTCATCTTATAGATAAAACCTATTTCATAGTAGTTTGGGATCAAAAATACCCTATTCCTAATTCTATAACTTTCAATCAATAGTTTAGGAGAAAATCAGTTTAGAATGAGACCAACTGTTTACATGTTTTTGCTCGTGACTGTACTTTAAGAGATTACCATTTACAAACAATGAAACATAAAAAACTTTTTAGTGCCTCCTTATCACCCAAATCCATTAACAACCGGCAATACAGTTAAGACAGAGATTGAAAGTCCTCCAAAGATGGAAGAAACGAAAACGTCTATGTATATTTTTTTTGGTTTAAGTTGTTTTTTTTAATTGTTTTATACTAAAACCTTCTCCAGAATGTAACAAACACTTTTATGAAAACCGCATTAAAATCGGTTCGGAATATTAGGATGTATGTACGCCTATGCAAAATTCAAAAGCAATTTTCTCGTAAAACAATTATAACTTTGTGATCGGAGTGAATTTCATAGTAATCGAGTGCTTGTAAGCGATTAATTATGAATTGGAATGTATTTAATTTAACATATAAATTAATAATTTCGGAGAAAATCGCTTTAATTAAAATGTATTCGAGTTACGAATATGTTAATACTGGCTTTTGCTAACGTCTCCGTCTGCGTGAAAGTAACTTCCTGATCCTTCCTGAAGTTCGATTCTTTCTTAGCTTTCTTTTTAACCGATTTCAAATAGGAGAAGGTTATCAATTCGGATGTTTATATTTTTTTTCAACACACTTGCTCATAAAATGGCTCTAATTTCACCGCAAATAGGCACATAATGACACCTGTAATCAAACTGTGACTTTTTCATTGTTATTATTCACAAGTGAGTTATAGGGGTTTTTTATTTTATTGGTTGAGTTGCTTTGTTCTTAAAAAAGTTTCGATACAAAAAAGATCGTGTTCAATAGCACAAATAAATTAATGTACTATTGCTTGCTCATTTCATGCAACTTCGTATTTAAATAGATAGATAGATTTCGACTTGTACGTTTTTAATAAATAAAACTTTCACTCAAATATAACTTTTGTTTTCTCTGTAATAAAGAAAACTTTGAATTCCCCATTTTGTACGTGGCTAGAACGCTATCCGCGAAAAGACAAAAAAAAGAAACCTCATTCTTTTAGTCTATGGCCGATCGCCATTACTTGATGCGCGCGCATAGGAAAACTGATTAATTTTTCACGCCATTGCGAAAAATTTTTCACAACTCGTTTTCACTGTTGAAAATATTTTTTTAGTATTATTTTCTCTACAAGTGTGTTGAAAAACGTCGTATGATACACGTGTGTATTGATGATTACCGTCTCCGGCTCTCTTAAGACCCTCACCTAACGGCTCGGGTCTCAATGACGCCTCAGCGGTAATCACCAGCGTTACACACTTGTACCATAATGTACTATTATGTGTTCGGGTATAACTCCGTCATATACTTAAAGAAGGATTTGCAAAATTCTTGTTTTGTTAGAAAGGGGTTTATTCCGAAATGGTCCCGTATAACAATTTATCGTTTTTTTTTTTAAATCGTTGCTCCACACAGGAATTTCTCCTGTGTCGTGCGTAATATATAAACTCTCCATATAAACTCACATACACAAACATCCAGACCCGGAACCACTATCTGTAGGCCATACAAATATTTGCTCCGTGCGGGAATCGAACCCGCGACACGCAACGCAACAGTCAATCGCTCAACCACTGCGCCATTCATTCATTCACTATATTATATTATATTATATTATATTATATTATATTATATTATATTATATTATATTATATTATATTATATTATATTATATTATATTATATTATATTATATTATATTATATTATATTATATTATATTATATTAAATGGTTATAAACATGACGTATTGAAATAGTTTCAAGTATTTATTACTTTTCACTTATTTAATTATTAAACAATTTTATCTCGGAGATCAGGCGCAGGACCAACAACTTTGACGTGCTTTCCAAGGCACGGGGTATTTACTCCGCTAACTTCCGAACTACGGGCAGCTACTGAGAAATTCCTTATAGAAAAATCCAATAACACTTTGCCGACTTGAGAATCAAACTCATTACCACGCTCCGCGACAAGACCGACCTAGATTAGGGTGTCAATTCCATAGTGCACGAGCTAAACTTATTTTAAGCTATTTATATCTCTTTATCTCCAATAAAACAAGAAAATTCCTGTGTGTGCTGCCTGGCAGTAAGAGATGCCAATTGTCTAATTATAGTTTAGTTTGTTAACAAAGAAATCGGCGCTAAGATACCACTAAACTAATACTATTTATGATTCTCAAGTTAGTTGGCTCATTTTAACTGAATTAAGCTCAATTAGGTCAGAATATGACTCCGCCCTCTAAGTGACTAACCAATCTCAGTTTATTAACTTTTCAATTAGGTAGTTACCGTTAAACTTAATAAATTGCGTAAAACTTTTTATCACGCATTTCGCAGGCAGAAAAAGTTTAATTGGAACCAATGAATTGAATAAGGGGTCTTAGGTGGGAGTATAGATCTACTTACTTGTTTCTTAATAAATAATAGTAAATAAATCATGGATTTTGTAAGACGTGATGGCCCAGTGGTTTAAGTACCGGCCTGACTCACACTATAATAATGTAATAATATGTGGGGACATTTTCACACATGGCTATCTGACCCCAAACTAGGGAGACCCTGTACTGTGGGTGTCAGACAGCTGATATACATACACAAATAATTTTTTTTTTGTAAATACTTACTTAGATAGATAAACAACACCCAGACACAAGGCAAACACAAGTGCTCACACACTGCCTCGGAAAGCACGTAACTGTTGGTACACACGGCTACACATCAACCTATGCATTTCCAGTATATGCTGATCTCTAATTTTATGAAAATTCTATACAATAAACGTAAACAAGCGTAAACTGGAATCATATAGCTTGATGTGTAGCCGTGTGTACCAGGTGCCATTTGTAGACCTTTGTCAGTCGTTATGGGTAGTCAGAAGCCAACAAGTATGACAACCAGTCTTATCAAGAGGTATCGTGTTTCCCGTGTAACCCAGTAAGGGTTATGGAGGTCAGACAGGTAGTCATGATCATGTCCTTTTTCACTTGTATGCACAGTTTATGGTTCTTTGAGCACTTTTAATATTTTTAGGAATATAATTTACGAGAGCACAATCAAATACTTTGTTTACATCACAGCGCTACCTGTCGGTTATCGCAATATTTCATGACATCTATACTAATATTATAAAGCTGAAGAGTTTGTTTGTTTGGTTGAACGCGCTAATCTCAGGATCTACTGGTTCGAATTGAAAAATAATTTTTGTGTTGAATAGTCCATTTATCGAGGAAGGCTATAGGGCCATGCGAAGCCGGGTCGGGTTGCTAGTCATTTATAATCATGACATTATATTCATGACATCATTTATAAAAGTACGACGTTTAATAATATTATTCCGCATTTTATTCAGGATATCTTTTCAACCAGTAGTCCTTACCCGTATACGAAATTCGTACGCCTTCTAAAAAAGTAAAGTATATTTTGTCATGTGCAGTTTTCTTCTTCTTCTATAGCCTTGCCTCTTTCCGTGACGCCATTTGTTTTAGTTTTGTGCGCCATCTTCCGTAAGTCCCATCTCCTGGTTTGGGATATTTGTCTTCCCCTCTCCTTTGTTGTCATGGTAAGCACTTTTTCAGGACATTACATTTATCTACATATGTATGTATTTATAAAAAAAAAATGTATTTGTGTATGTATATCAGCTGTCTGACACCCATAGTACAGGGTCTCCCTAGTTTGGGGTCAGATGGCCGTGTGTGAAAATGTCCCCACATATTATTATTATTATTATTGTTATTGTCACCTGCTCGTCAAAGTACAAGACTGTACCATCTCAATTTAGAATATTTTACTTTATCTGCTATTTTGTATGTTTAAACAAAATAATAAATATTTTTATTTCGAAAGTACCTTGAATTAAAACCAAATTTGTAATATTTTATTAACGTATGAAATACCCTTATCAATCCTATTTGTCGTTTCAATGCAACTAAATAATGATTGATATAGGTGAAAAAGGGATGTTTCTGTAATCCTCCAGGTACACCCCTTTTTAAAGTAACATTTAGTCGATAGAGACATAAAATAATAAAAGATTTCGGTATTTTTAAGTAAATCTATTTAATTCTGTCCAGGAGATTCTGAGGAGGGATGTGGCTAACAGAGGTTTAAATATAAATAGGTGATTTAATAAAAGTATTTTTTAAATCATCATCTGCCGAGGCTTTTCCCAACTATGTTAAGGTGGGTACAACTATTTGGTACAGACTAAGCATCAACCGCAAGAATGTATTTAGGCTACTTTTGACGCGGATGAAATTCCGGGAAAAAGCTAGATATTTTTATTTTATTTTATTTTATTTTATTAGGGACAACAAACAGCAGTATATAAAACAATAATCCAAAAACTTATTAATAAGAGTAGCATATACACTGCTAACGACGTTATCCACAAATTAATAAAACAGAATAGCTAGCTGTTAAATGACTATCGATTCAACTTATCGTAGTGTAATTTATAGTTACCTATAACAATATTATTGTTATTACTAGGTTGAGAAAAAAAAACAAACACACAAATTCAAAAATTCTGTAGTATCCTAATATGAATGTGTACTGTAAGCACGGTTAATACCATAGGTTGCACAAACATCTAAATTAAACAAAAATAAAATAAAAAGTATATTCTATCTGAACTTTGTGAGTGTCAGGCAACTCACATTGTCAACATGCATGTCCTCACTGACTACTGCTGGTCTTTTAAGATATTAGAGATTTCCTTTTTAAATTACGGCTTGCTGAGGAATATTATATCTACAGAACAAAATTTTAATAAGTCTAGGTTTCCTCAGGGTGTTTTCCTTCACCGATGTTAGTGATGTGGAATTATGAAAGTCATATTGGTACTTGCTCGTTATAAAAATATATGAAAAGCTACCGCCTTAAACTAACCACTGGGCCATGCCTTGATTGCCAAACGTGGTTATTGTGTCTTATGTGTCGTGTCTTTTCGCTTTATTTATTTATTTTTCAGCCTATATTGTCCCACTGCAGGGCAAAGGCCTCCCTTTCTTCTTTCCAACCCTCTCTGTCTAGAGCTAGTGTGGACCAATCCCTCCTGTAAGCGTCAAGCTCATCCCGCCATCTTCGCCTAGGTCTACCTCGATGTCGCTGGACGTTTTCTGGGACCCACATTGTGGTTGCTTTAGCCCATGATATGTTCGACATGCGGACGATTTGGCCGGCCCAGTCCCACTTAAAATTAAAAATTAAGCTTAAGCTTGGCTGCTTTTTGAGTGACGTCGGCGATCCGTATCCTGGAGCGCAACTCCGCATTCCTGACGCGGTCCTTTAATCTTACCTTTTCGCTTTAATTAACTTTATCTGTATCAATATAAGACAATCTTTCAACGTTAATTTCACCTACATCTATTTGTTCGATTTGCTAGAAAATTTGCACACGTCTTCAGCTCTTTATTATTAACATTTATTATTTTTTATTATTTTATTATCTTCACTTGCAACTATGTAACAAATTTTGGAAGACGAATTTAACCAACTTCTAAATGTCTTATCAATTTTATACTTTGCCAATGTTTGTGAAACCCATGACAATACAATAATATGGTATCATCTAGCTGATCTGATGATGGACTTAGAAAGGAGGTACTAGAACTCTATAACGGAACAACGTATTTGAGTCGTGTTTGGGTGGGTTAGAATTGTCTTGAGATGCTCTTTAACAGTGAAAAAAGTCTCAAAAAAGAATTTTGTAAATCCGTCTACATATGACGGAGTTATGCCCGAACATACATAAAAAAAATATTGAATAAACATCCGAATTGATAACCTCCTCCTTTTTGAAGTCGAATATAAGTTAAAATAAATTAATAGTTTAAAAATACGATTTAATTACATACAATACATTATTAACAGACAAATAATAATAATAATAATAATTAAATAATAATTAATATAATTATTATTATTTTTATTATTATTTTTTATTATTATTTTAATATAATTATTTTTTATATACAGACAAAGCCTTTGCCCCGTTGGAATAAAAAAGGTTTAGGTTTAACGAATTTAAGAACAATAAATAGTCCATTTAATAATGAGCTTAAATAAATAATTATAATAGGCTAATATACTTTATATTTAATGATGTGTTGATTCCCAATTACATAATATTTACCTACATAGTACTCGCAACTATGTAGTTCCCGGAAGCACAAAATGTTTATTATTGTACAGAGTTCATAACAGGATACAGGATATCGACATTTCAATCTAGTAGGGAGAGAGAATATATTGTATTTATAGTATACAGGATTTCCGGACTTCAGAGGGAGATCGATCCGTATAGGTTTTACTTAGGCACGATCATGGGTTGAACTACGCTTGCCGCGGTCTAACTGTGGATGAGTGACCATTCATTTCATACCGATACAGAGTAAAATATTAAATAGGTAGATCGGTGGGAAAGACTTCTTTTGTGTGGAAGTAAAACGGCTTACAATTTCGAAGTTACGGTGGGTGTAGTAAACACATATTATTTATATGGCCGTATTGGAAATTCCGTACAGAGTGTTTATGAATAATCTTAATAAAATAAGACATCACTACCTTATAGCCAAAGAGCAACCCGGAATACCGGCCGCACGCGCCCGTGCATTCAGTGTCAGTGTTGCGTTTATTATAGCGATATTAATTCAGTGAAAGACGTTGATGGCCGACCAGAACGAGGCAAATCTTACACCACATCTCGACCACATTTAAATGCATTATACCACTCATACGCACGTGTTTTTGATAAAGTCGGTCCACTGAAAGCCTCATGTAACATTTTCAGTGCTGCTGCACACGAAATTCTATTTGCAATGCAACATTTAAGACGAATTATTTGTTCGATATTTTTAATTATAGTAAAAATAGCAAAACACATGAACTGATAAAATGGCACCCTGTGAACAAACAGAATGACTAGTGACGATCGAACTCCGAGTGAGTAAAGAAGACAGTTGTGTCAACTTAGCGTCAAGAAGAATTTTGACAATCAATTTAAATGAGCTTTTTAAATGATTTATTCCCGGTACTTTCTTGACTGAATGTGTAATATAACATGTCCCCCGTCGCGTCTGTTGTTTTGTTGCGCGATAAACTAAAAAACTACTCAACGGATTTTCGTACGGTTTTGACCAATAGACAAGAGTGATCCATGAGGAAGGGGTTTTGTCTAAATTGGCTGTCAGTATGGCTATGCTCTGGTCTCCGTGCAAAGCTGGGGCATGTCGCTAGTTATACTCTGTCCACTGGTTTAATCGTTTTTTGACAGCTGCAACTAGTGAACAATATTTATGTTTTTTGTAAAAACTGATACGCATACCTGTATTATATTGTCTGTTAGAGGTCATAAATAAGATAATCCAACAAGATTAGGCAGTTTAAATATTTATTTTATAACACATTTTAAAGTTAACTTAAGGTAATCGGAAATAATTACATTAAAAGGCAGCTGTCAAAAAACCAATAACCCAATGGACAGGGTATAGTTGATATATTTATAAACGCACCTACGACTCAATACAGGAGAAATTCATAGCATAGGACATCGTTTGTTTAGTAAAATAATGAGAATTTCTCTAGAATTCCCGTCTATGGGTGTTGCACAAATCTGCTAACAAAAAAGTTTAAAGGTTTCAAGTTTAAGAACTTTATTTCTCAAAAAGAATCGCATTCACTGACATGAGAAAAATCTTATATCTTATTTCTTAACATTTGGCTACACACAAAAATAGGATATGTAGATACAACGCTCGAATAATTCCAGTTTTTTATACTTTAAAATAAGCTTGTTTACATTTTTTTTAAAGCGTACTCGGACATTTGGTCTTTCACATTTTGACAAGCTGTGCTCCTTCACACAGAAAAGTATGTCTACGATAATTTGTTCAAGGCGCCTGCAGCACAATATGTTTTGCTTGTCTAGTTCTGCATCTGTTGCTGTTGTGTATTTGTATATCCGATTCAAGTCGATTTTCGATTTGTAAACACGACTTTCCTACAGCATTTTGCTTTAATTTTATACGACAAGCAAAATAAGTATTATTCGTTGATATGTAAAAAACCTTCAAACTATCATAATAAACGGACACGAAACGGGTTTTTCTAATTTATAAATTGTTTGAATTAACGTTTCTTTTACTCCGTGCGTTATCTGCTAAACGGGTTTATAAGCAATTAGGTTAAGATTACAGATTATATCTTAGGTTATGAATAGGAAGAATTCAATCTAAGGTCAAATGTAGTTTGTGGTAAATGTCATTGACGAGCTCAATCCTTAGTTTGAAATTCTATAGAGCGTGACGTTAAAATTACTTACGCAAAAAATCAGTATCTCTCACAAAAGCCTTTTAGTTGAACTTGCGATGTGACTCCAGCAGCTGCACTCTCGGCGCATACTGCAGTTTTTAGCGCACGTACTTCGCGATAACTTCCGCGTCGGTGGTGTAGTGGAGGCGGGAAATATACACCGAGCTATTTGACTTCTCAGCACGCAGTTTCCCGTTGGGCTCCGCAGGAGTTTTGCCGTAGCGGTTCTTATAGCTACTCTTTCGATGCTTTCTCCTAATGTAATCATTAATTATGTGGCGATATCTATCGCACCCCATACCTATAACAAGTCAGGTAGATATCCTATATCACGATATCAAAGTTCTCCAAGACATAAAGCATCATCATCATGAAGTCAACCTTTACACGCCCACTGCTGGGCATAGGCCTTTTCATGTTGGGTTCAGCCGTAATCAGCATGCTTGCCTAATGCAGGTTAGCGATCGCAGTAGGTGTTATGGTATTCTCAAGGACGCTGCTGCCCATTCTCTGGTCAAGATCCCTCTGTCGCCTTCTACGACACTTATGGGTAGACATGGGGTGGTGTTATTCGCGGCCGGCACCACACGGCTTCCACACTACATACAACACACGCCATAAGCATATTTACAAAATCCCCACAACTACCTTTGAGTAGTACTTCATTAGACACAACACCCGTCTGGTCAGGGGACCAATGGAGGATATGGAGCCATCCACCCCGTTCCTCATACCTCTACAATTACATTGAAAAACAAGACGATTATCGTGTTTAATTCCGCGAATGTTTGGCCCAATTTTGATAAATGATCCCAAATCGTTCATATATATTTGTGTCAAGTGCTTAGGTAGAATATCAACAACTGGCTTAAGAGTTATTTGTTCAACGTCAAAACAGATTTATCTGTAGGTAGGTTCAATAACGTTCCTGTATTCTTTGTTTTTCGGTTTTGTGTTTGTTTGTTTAATAACAGGTCAATATCAACCTGACATTGACCTGGTATTGAATATTTCCATTAATAATTACTCAGTAAATATCCCGTAGTTCTTCAAGTTCGAAAGTACATCATGATCAACTTCATGTCCTTGTCCCATGTTACTCGGGGTCGGCATAACACGTTTTCTTTTCCCATTTCGTCATGTCAACCGCCATGCTATCACTGAATCCCTTTCCTTTCATATCATTCTTCGCACAATCCATTCACTTTTTCAGCAAAGTCAGATATAGCCTAAGCCTAATATCGATGGCAAATATAGCCTAAGTAGTACAACTGGTTGGTAAATAGCTCTATATCATATACTAGCTGCTGCTCGCGATTTCGTACCCGGTGTTTACTTGCGAGAGCTATTAGACCTACTTAATCCGCCCCTGTGGCAAAACCCGTTTTTAGTGGATATCTACTCTATAAACTACCTCCCTGCCAAACATCTTTATACGTCAAGCGGTTTTCGAAATTTCGTGATGAGTGAGTGAGTAACCTTTCGCTTTTATATATCACTAGCTGCTGCCCGCGACTTCGTTCCCGGTGTTTACTTGCGAGAGCCATTAGACCTCCTTAATCCGGCCCTGTCGCAAAATTCATTCTTAGCGGTCGTCTACTAACTATAAACTACCTCCGTGCCAAATTTTATCTTTATACGTCAAGTGGTTTTCGATGTTTCGTGATGTGTGAATGAGTGACCTTTCGCTTGTATTATATTTAAATATTTAGTATATTATTTATTCATAAACTTGGGTGAAATATACAGGCTCTATAAAGGCTCTAAAAATTAAGTTCTATAATGGTGGAGAGAACCCTTATGCAAACATTATAGGACCACGGGGAGTAAAATTTGAGCCTAACTTTAGTTCCAAATGGAATCCACAGGAGTTCTCACGATCACATTTAAGTGACATTTAGAACTATGTGTGCGTAATGAACGATTGGTGGAACAATCTACGTTTCAATCGGTCATAGAGTGACAAAATAAGACGCCAAGGTTTTGTTCTTTAATTTTGTATTGTGATCAGCCATTTTAATTTTGGATTACATTTATTTAGTGAGTTAAAACTTCACGTGTACTTCACATAAGAGCAAAGCCACATTGCTACTGTGCGCTGCGTTGCGTCGTCGGAGCGTTGACGCTCTGTCATTTTACATATAATTTTAAAACATGCCACACTTCTCCGATGCTTTGCGTTGCGTTGTCGAACGCATTGCGTCGACGCCAAGACGAAGCGGGGGGAGGTGATGCGGAGCAGCAACGAAGTTAACTTTAAGAGTGCGTATTCGATTCGTGACGAGAACTTCATGTTTTTGCGTTTTGCCCAGAGCAATATCGTAATTATGTGAGCAGATTATTTTAAGACAATTTACAGTTTTAGAAAGATTCTTGTTAAGTCTTGATTTAGACAGCTACAGAGTAAAAGTATAATTTTTAATTTTGGTTTTTTAAAGCGAAGACAATCCTTTCATAGCGTTTTACGAAAATAGACGTCAGAGTTAACTTTCAGGATGAATACAATCATTACAGTATGCCAAAATATTATGTTTTATGCGTTTTTCCATCAGGATATACAGTCCTAAAGTCTACTACAGAGCCAAAATTACGAAAATATTACTATTATGTATTAAAAACAATGTTGAAAAAGTACAAAATCGGTTTACTTTGTCAATTTTTTTTCACCATTATTTAAATAAAAACGTAACTGATATATTTATTTTATGAAAATAAAGGTTATGCTTAATTTACGGAATATTTTTCAGTCCGTTATACGAACTTATTTATTTTTTAGACAATTATTTTAGGAAGCACTGTAAAACATCGCGCGGGTCTTGACGCAGAACGTCACTTTCGCAAAATGAAATCTTGAAAAATTTGGTCACTATCGCATAATGTCACTTTCGCAAAAGGTCACTTTCGCACAACGTCATTTTCTCAAAACGTCATTTTCTCACAATGTCACTTTAGCAAAACGTAATTTTCGCAGAATGTCATCCAAGTCATTTTTTTCTCAAGGGAGAGATCTAATACTAACACTGCAGAATCGGGCAAGTAAATTATTAGAAACATACAAAAATCTTTAATCAAATATTTATTACATACATAACTATTTGTATTTAAAATCATCTATCATAACAATGTAATTGGTTATTTAATGATGTCAAAATATTTGAGTACCAAAAATATAAAATATTTAAAACATTTTGTCTGCGACTTCATCCGCATAAATTTTCTCAAGGATCCCTAATTTTATGATAATGCAATATAGCCTAGAGCATTCAGGGCGTAGCTTCTTACTGGAGAAATCGAATGAGTAGTTTCGGAGATTACCCCCTACTAGGAAACTTACAAGTTAACAAACAATAGCTCTTATTTTCTGGTCTCCTGGTACATAGGGCCATCTATGTCCCAGGAGACCAGATTACCCGCGATTTCGTCCGCGTGAATTTTCTCAAGGATCCCTAATTTTTTGATAGTGCAATGTAGCCTTTAGCATAAAGGGAGAACGTATTTAAATTAAGCCAGTATTTAAATACATACATATAGGAATTACATTATAGATTAAGAACAACGGATTAACTCACTGTGTTGTCGGGTTCGTCCGACTAGTCCTACTCTATAATGTGTAACAATACTCACGTTTCGTTTAATGAAAAAATATAGGATTTAATTTAAATTAGTGCTGGTATATTTAAAATTGCAAAATAAATGTTTTACGCATTAATTCAGGTAATGTCAATGTTTAGAGGTTAAATTTCTTAATAAAGTTTGAAAACAGTACTTCTTTAAACACTGTGTAAATGTCGGCTATCGCGGATGCATGCGCCGTCGCTTATGAAAAAGTAGCCTACTATTTCCATTCCTGAGGTTCAAGCTATATTCATATCAAATTTCATCAAAATTGGTTCCGCCGTTTCATCGTGAAAACGTAACAGAAAGGGTTACTTTTGCATTTAGAGTATTAAGTACGTATAAATATGGACCATGGATTATTTCTATACGTATGTATTCCCATACATACTTAATGGGTTAAATTGATTATATTTTGTTAAAAGTTAATTGAGGTTTAATAAGAGTTCTGTTCATTATTAGTGTAATTTATAAATTTGTATTAGGTCTCTCTTGAGAAAGAAAATGGCTTGAATGACATTCTGCGAAAATGACGTTATGCGAAAGTGACATTGTGAGAAAATGACGTTCTGAGAAAATGACGTTGTGCGAAAATTACGTTTTACGAAAGTGACGTTTTGCAAAAGTGACCAAATTTTTCAAGATGACATTTTGCGAAAGTAACGTTCTGCGTCAAGACCATCGCGCGCTGTCGTTCGCCGATCAATTTCAATGATTCGTGCTTATTTCGTGCGTATTTTTTTTTTCTGATGAACACAAACAGACCATTGTGTTGTACTAGTGTGTGTTAATGCTGCTACGCCGTTCTAGCAATCGTTTAGATTTTGAGTTGCGCTAAATCGAATACGCGCCCTTAAGTATACTGGCAGAGAAAAAACACATGCGCAGCGCAAGACAACGCAACTGTGAAGTGTGGCACGCAGTGCGCCCAAATCTTGCGCTGCGACGTTGAAACGCAACGCAACGAAGCAGTGTGGCTTCACTCTAATACAGGGCAGGGCATGCAGTGCAAGATAGAAAATGGGCCATGATCTACGAGGAGACGCCAAATAGGCACTGTATAATCACATTGGGACTTGCACGTTATCGAATCAGCAACCTCATGCGTGAAAGGCCTTGACTACTGGGCTATTAAGACCTAATTGTTGAGACAATGTTCCTGAATGTGACAGTTCCATTTTCGAAGATTAATGGTAACGTCGACAGTTTCTCTATTACCATTAAATAACGAAAGCCTGCCAAGTGCTAGTCGAACAAAAGGTTCCGTATCACTGCACACATAATTCTTTTTAAATAGTTTCGTGCAAAACAGTATGTGTGTGTATTTAATTTTTAATTTAATTTGTATTATTAGGGGCATAGTAATTCTCCCCCAAAGTTTCTATTTTTTTTTACCTATTACGGTTCTAAGGATACAACCCTGTGTCTGATGGTACGGAACCCTATATAGATCGTTTGTTTACACAAAATAAATGTATATTGCGATGTTTTTAAATTGCTCACTCTGTAATAAGAGCTGACGAAGAAATAATGGACCGTTAGAGTGACAAATGCGTTATCTCAGTTCAGATGAACAACATTATAAGCAACGTTTCTCTTGATTTAGGAGTTAAAGCCAGTCCACACTGAGCGTTTCGTCAGCGTTGTGTCGACGTAGCGCTGTCGCTGTTTATAATATTACTAGCTGACCCGACTGTCCTGTCCCTATCTAACTATTTACCAACCCTACACCTACCCTACACCTACCCTAAACCTACCCTACACCTACCCTACACCTACCCTACACCTACTCTACACCTACCCTACACCTACCCTACGCCCACCCTACGCCTACCCTACGCCTACCCTACGTCTACCCTACGTCTACCCTACGCCTACCCTACGCCTACCCTGCGCCTACCCTACGCCTACCTTACGCCTACCCTACACCTGATTGCAACGACGGAACGTTATGATTGCGTCGTAGCAACGCTGCGATGACGCAGCGCCTGTGTGGACTGGATCTTAGTAGTGAAGCTCTTTGTGAAGGAACTCGTCCGGGAAAGTACTATCACTATACCTATTCCTGCCGCAAAGCAGAGTTGCAGTGTAATCACAGGCGATATTTCAATTCATGAAATTTCAATTAGATTTAGATTGCAAATGTCTTATGTTACAGTGAAAACCCGTTCTTAGTTAAAACACGTTTTCTCTAGTTAAAACTACAACTACAAGTTACAACTAGACGAGATGAAGACGATCTCGAAAATGCAACAAATGAACATGCAGCAAGCATTGTTTCTGTCACGGATCCGGCTCTACGGGGTTTGGACGCGCACGCGAACTTATCGTCGCAGATGGTTTTAACGATCACCACCGCAGCTTCGGCTCGCGGGCCGCCCCATCCCTACGCACCTACGCGGGCTTAAATGACATTCTAGGGGTAGGGTAGACAAGACTGCGTGAAGCCGGTTTTACAGCGATTCGTTTCTGCCACTAATTTTGTAGCACAACATATTGACTTTTTATGACAATATTTTAATTTAATATTAAAAATACTACCAAGTTACTGGCTATAATATTTGTGACAAAAAGCGTTTTCCCTAGTTAAAACTAGTTTTCACTGATATTCATTTTTGAACAGCAGTTAATTCTAGTTGTAACTGAGGCCGTTAGTAAAAACTAGTTTTAACTAGAGAAAACGCGTTTTAACTAAGAACGGCTTTTAACTGTGACATCTATAAGTAACGGTGAGCACTTGACATCAGGTGGGCCGTTGACTTATTTCCCATCTAATGACATTTAATGCTGGCAGTTCACATGGCGTATTTATACAATTATTCGCCTTGTACTATAATACAAAATTTACGCTATGTCTATTGGGATAAAGTCGATTTTGTATTATCTAAAGAAGGCGTATATTTGCATAAATACGCCTTGTAAAGTGCCAGCATAAAAACAGTTCGGAGACAACATTATTTTGTACTTAACACCGAACTTTTGTCTTGAGTTCGAAGTTAGGCTCGGCAAAGTTTTAGTAAGCAAGTTAGTTTCTATAACTATTCTTTTATAACTTCACGCCGGGTTTCGATGAAAAATCATCGGTATTGACTCTGAACAATATACGTATACACACTGATGAACGGATCAGCACTTTTCAGGATCTTACGCAAAGCAAATATGTAGCCAGTGGAACGATTATAGAGTTGAAAATTGTTTTATCTGTAGAATATTTTTTACAGTTATTGTATAGCAAGTATTTGTAAATACAATACAATTTGTAAATACAATATAGCAAGTATTTGTAAAACGGCTGAGCAAAATTCATTGACAAGCACAACTCAGTGAGTTGTGCTTGTCAATGAATTTTGCTCAGCCGTTTAAGCGAGAAATATGTAACCAAACAAACATACATTCATCCATCTTCACAAACTTTCCCATTTATAATAGCCTTAGCATTTTTACCGCGACCAATAAACAGACCAAGCTTTATCATTATCATCATCATCAGCCAGAAGACGTCCACTGTTGAACAAACGCCTCCCCCATAGAACTCAACGAGCGGCAACTTGCCGTTTGCATCCACCGGTTACCCCCGACCTTGACGATGTCGTCGGTCCATCTGGTGGGAGGCCTACCAACTCTGCATCTTTCGGTTCGTGGTCGCCACTCGATATCCTTTCTTCCCCATTGGTTATCGGCTCTTTGAGCGATGTAGCCTGCTCATTTCCACTTCAAGTTGCATATGTTGGTGAACTTTGTTCTTCGGCGAATTTCGACTTTCCTTTTATTGCGCAAAGAAATTCCGAGCATAGCTGTCTCCAAGCTCAAGCTTTACCTTGGGTTCAAGCTTATTAGTGTAAGTATTCCATATATTTTGTTGTAATAATACTGGCTGTATATTACTGTCCATAAACTGTATTCCAAATTCTACTTATTCTATGTAACTAGGTTACCTATACTTCTATTAATAACAGACCTAATGAAACACGTCTTTTCTTTTCTCAAATACAAAATTACAACAAATCGTTATCAGCACGAGTGTAGCTCAAGTATTTGTTTATTCAAGAAAAGTAATGCGTGTTTTCGTAGTAATTTGTTGAAGTGATATTTGTGCGATTTTCTTTTGGGAACGAAACAAAATAGTTCTTCGTGTACTCTTCTGAGATGGCGAACCCAAATGGAGACACAAATGAGCGAGGTATGCGTAGTTCCTCAATTCCAACATTCACCCTACATAACAGAGAAGGGTATAGTACGTGGAAGTTTAAAATGCGTAATTACCTTATGCATGAGGAGTTGTGGGAAGCGATCAGTGGCTACCCAACAGGGATGAACGTTTCCAATGTCACAAAGGCGAGGAGCGATCAGAAGGCACTAACAAAAATTTGTCTTACCCTTGAATCATCTGCAATCACGCATGTGCGAAGTGCAACCACGGCAGCAGAAGCATGGAAAGCTCTTCAGAATGCTTATGAGGACAAAGGTATGGGACGGCGTTTACATTTAGAACGGAAGTTATACAGATTGAGACTTGAAGACTTTGATAATAATATTGAGTCGTATATCAATGCTGTTATTTCCACTGCCCAAGATTTGGCGGATATAGACAAAATAATAGATAATGCATCCATTGCTGCTATTCTTTTGGGAGGTCTAACGTCGAGATATGACCCATTGATAATGGCTCTCGAAAATAGTAATCTTAACGTTACTACTGAACTGGTAAAGTCCAAATTATTGAACGAAATGTCCAAGGAAAGCTCAATAAAACTGGAGACAGCTATGAAGTCAAAAATTAATGCCTCTTTTGTTGAGTCAAAGGCAAAGAAAATTGTGTGTTATGGTTGTGGAGAACCTGGTCACAAGAGACCAAACTGTCCTCTAAAGAAAAAGAAGGTCATGAAAAGGAAGAATCCCACTAATAAGGACTCTACCTCTGTGTCTGCTTTAGGAGCAACGAATAATTATGACATGGACAAATGGTACATTGATTCAGGCGCTACCAAACATATGACTTCAAGACGAGATTGGTTTGTAGACTTAAAGCATATTGATAACAAGGTGACAGTTGCAAACGGGACTAAGATTGCCGCTGAAGGCATCGGTAAAATATCTATAAATACCGAAAACAACGTCAATACAATTACTGATGTGATGTATGTACCTAACTTGCAAACAAATCTTCTATCTGTGAAGACAGCAGTAGAAAAAGGGTTTACTGTAATGTTTGATAAGTCTGGTTGTAATTTATTTAATTCAAAAACCTTCTCCTTTACAGGTGATGCGGTTCTACATGGCTCGCCCTGTGGTGGATTGTACACACTTGATTGTGCTGTGAATATTCCCCAATTTAGAGCCTATGACGTGCACTCTGATTCTATCTCTAAGTATCAGGTATGGCATAAGCGTTTAGGTCATTTATGTCGCGTCGGTATGAATCTGCTGAAAAATAGTCAATAACCTTATTGAATACAAGGATGTGGATAAAAATCCATGTGTTGCTTGTGTTCAAGCGAAACAAGCTCGAAAACCGTTTAAGGCGATTACTTATAAAAAAGCAACTTCAATATTAGAATTGATCCACTCTGACCTTTGTGGACCAATGTCAGTTAGCTCTTTTCAGGGTAATAAATACTTTTTAATTTTTGTAGAGGATTTTTCGAGAACTATATTTATATATTTTATTTCTTCTAAGACAGAGGTAAAGGATAGTTTTTGTCACTTTCAATCTATGGTTGAAAGACAAACTGGGGCTCAAATTAAAACAATAAGGACGGATAATGGGAAGGAATTCGTCAATAGTGACTTTTCAAGTTATCTTAGATCTTGTGGTATTCAGCATCAAACTACGGTACCATATAGCCCTCAGCAGAATGGTGTTGCCGAGCGCACTAATCGCTCAATTGTAGAAAAGGCACGCTCTCTTATGGCTGAAAGCAATCTTTCTAAAGCCTTTTGGGAAGATGCTGTTCGAACGGCTGTGTACCTGAAGAATAGATGCCCACACCGTGCCTTAAATAATAAAACTCCCTACGAGTTGTGGAATGGTTGCAAACCAGACCTAAGTAATCTCAGAGTTTTTGGGTGTAGAGCTCTTATACATATACCTTCTTGTCACCGTAAGAAATTGGATGTTAAAGCTGATGAAGCTATATTTGTAGGCTATACAGAAGATCTTAATAGTTATCTTTTTAGAACTTCATCTTGTCCTAGAACCTTACAAAAGTCTAGAGACGTTACATTTTTTGAAGATTGTTTTTCTTCTTTAAATAATAGAAATGTCAACAATACTAAGACTTCTACTGAACCTTTAGTACTTTCTAATAGTCTGCCTATACAGGAAGAAACCAGTACAGTTCAAGAGTCTTTTGAACATATTCCAGAGGTCACTGTTGAACCAGCTCCAGGCCATACTGTTGTCACTGAAGATCAGACTGCTGAAACTGATCAATTTTTTGAAGCAATTGAGGAAGCAGTAGTTTCTACTAGTCAAACTGATGGACGTAGATATCCTTTAAGAGACAGGAAACCTCCTAATTACTTCTCATACCAAGTTTCTAGTCAAGCGTCTGATGAGCCTAGAACTTATTATAAGGCTACATTGGCTGATGATGTTGACAAGTGGCAGATGGCAATGACGACTGAATATAATTCATTGATGAAGCTGAAGACATGGAAATTGGTTGACAGGGAAAACAAGAAAGTTATACCATGTAAATGGGTTTATAAGTTAAAGAAAGATCCAGCAGGAAATGTTGTGAAGTACAAAGCAAGATTAGTTGCTAAGGGATTCACCCAGACGCCAGGTGTAGATTATTTTGAAACATTTGCTCCTGTCGTGCGGCACTCTTCCTTGCGTACTTTACTGGCTCTCGCAGCAGAATTGGGTTTGAAGATGCGTCACTTGGACGTTGACACTGCATTTTTAAATGGAGATCTGCAAGAGAAGGTCTACATGGAGCAACCTCAAGGTTTTAAAGTAAAAGGTATGGAGAACAAAGTGTGTGACTTACAAAAAGCCTTGTATGGGCTTAAACAAGCTCCACGTGCCTGGAATATAAAGTTAGATGAAACTTTATCATCTTTTGGTTTTGTAAAAACTCCATCTGAACCATGTGTGTATACCAAACTTTTTGCAAAAGAGTTGGTTATCGTTGCAGTCTTTGTCGATGACATAATTGTTTTTTACTGTAATGACAAGACGTTTGACATCGTCAAAAATGACTTGCAAAAATATTTTTCAATAAAAGATTTGGGCTATTTAAGCTATTATCTTGGTTTAAATATCACCAGAAATAATGATGAAATAAAAGTACATCAGAAAAATTATATAAACAATCTTTTACAAAAGTTTGGAATGGAGAATTGTAAAACTTGTACAACTCCACTATCTGGAAAACTGGAGGTCAGTACCAGCATTGATAGTGATCACAATTTAGAAGCGTATCCCTATCAAGAATTAATTGGTTGTTAATACTCTTTGGTTTTGTAAAAACTCCATCTGAACCATGTGTGTATACCAAACTTTTTGCAAAAGAGTTGGTTATCGTTGCAGTCTTTGTCGATGACATAATTGTTTTTTACTGTAATGACAAGACGTTTGACATCGTCAAAAATGACTTGCAAAAATATTTTTCAATAAAAGATTTGGGCTATTTAAGCAATTATCTTGGTTTAAATATCACCAGAAATAATGATGAAATAAAAGTACATCAGAAAAATTATATAAACAATCTTTTACAAAAGTTTGGAATGGAGTATTGTAAAATTTGTACAACTCCACTATCTGGAAAACTGGAGGTCAGTACCAGCATTGATAGTGATCACAATTTAGAAGCGTATCCCTATCAAGAATTAATTGGTTGTTAATACTCCTGTTGTGTTAATATTCCTGAGTGTTAATACTCGTCCAGACATCGCATATGCGACTAGTTACCTGAGTCAGTTCAATACTCGTTACAACAAGACTCACTGGTTAGCCGCGAAGAGAGTCTTACAATATTTAAAAGGCACTTTAGATTACTCGATTTGTTTTAAAAAATCAAGTATGCCCCTTGTAGGATTTTGTGATGCCGATTGGGCAAACTGTAACATAGATCGCCGTTCTTATACTGGTTACTGTTTCAAATTAGCAGGCAGTCCGGTTTCATGGGCTTCGCGGAAGCAGCAAACCGTAGCTTTGTCCTCAGCGGAAGCCGAGTATATGGCAATAACGGAAGCTACGAAGGAAGCGATTTATTTAAGGAGGTTTATCACTGAATTAATTTCAGATCCTATGGTAAGGCAAAAGTTATTACCTAATACCGTACCTATTTGTACCGATAGTCAGAGTGCACAGTGTTTGGCCTTAAATCCGGTACACCACCATAGGACGAAACATATAGATACCAGATATCACTTTATTAGAGAAAAGATTAGTGATAATTCTGTAAACTTACAATATACCAAATCAAGTGATATGCCCGCTGACATCTTAACTAAACGATTGCAGAGTGTGGCACATGATAGATGTGTACTGGGCTTAGGTTTAGTGTAAATTATTCACGTTTACTTCAGTACTTAGTATACATTTTCATATTTATTTTTTAATTGGTATATTTTGAGTCCATTTTTATATGTTATTTATTTGTGAGAATTTTGATTAAGGGGGCGTGTTGTAATAATACTGGCTGTATATTACTGTCCATAAACTGTATTCCAAATTCTACTTATTCTATGTAACTAGTTTACCTATACTTCTATTAATAACAGACCTAATGAAACACGTCTTTTCTTTTCTCAAATACAAAATTACAACATATTTCATAGTATATTTCATATAAACCGGGTCTGTAGTATAGCCAAAAAATCGAAACAAAGTTATTTTCGCATTTTTCGCGTTTATAATAGTAATGGTGAGATTTGCCAAACCCTCACGTATATACTTCAGATATAAGTTCTGTTCTTATAAAGATTATATTGAAAAAGAATATTCGAAAAACAGCCCTCCTGAATATCCTGCTACATTAATATTTTGTCAATTGTCAGCCGTTTTTAAATGAAAAAATTGTAAATAAGATAAATGCTGCAACAAAAAATGTAAACGAACGTAATTTCAGCATCTGTTCGCAGTTCTGTTTTTCTTATATCCTTGAAGTAACAGAATGCCAATTTTGATTCGATCAGACTAGTGGAAAATGCTCAAATCCATTCATAAACTAGAGAAGAACTGAGAATCTACAAACAACTGAATAGATTTTCTTGAATCAAAGAACACTTCCAATCAAGTCACCTTCCTACAAAATAAACTAAATCAAAATCTGTTCAGCCGTTCGGACGCTACGATGCCAAAGACTTAAACAGATTTGTACACACATACATACGATAAACTTATCTATACTAATATTATAAAGCTGAAGAGTTTGTTTGTTTGTATAAACGCGATAGGTAATCTCCGTAACTACTTTTCCGATTCTGAAAATTCTTTAGCCAATTGGAAGCTGCATTATTGCTGAGTGCTATTTAGTAAGATATATTTTATTACATAAGAAAATAAGGGATCCTTAAGTAAAATCACGCGAACGAAGTCACGCGGATAGTGCTATAGTAACTTATAAAACCCGCTATTTTTGTCGGGGGTTTAAAAAACATTACTGAATGAAATCAGATGTACCGAACGTTGAACCAAATTCTCGGTAAAAACATGCCATGTTAGTTTATTCGAAAAACCAATAGGTGGATGAGAGAACTATTTTGTTTATTTTAGCGAAGAATGTTTCCCATTTTTATTTCTAGCACTGTTTATGTTGGGGTGTAATTATACTAGGATTTATCGAATGAATTTTTCTGTGGGTTATGTTTTATCATTGGTTTATATTTAACGAACTACTTACCTAGGATAATGTTCACAAAAATTTAAACCCAATTTTAATGTCAAATCATAACCAAAAATGTTACATCTTGCTATTTCACTAAAGTAAATAATTACTTTTGTTAACCCAAAAATAGAAAATTACAAAAAAAAAGAAATTGGTGGTCTGTAAAGTAGGTTTACGGACAATAGTTTTACGTGATAACGTCATAAAGAAACATAATGGCATACATACTTATAATAACATAAGCAAATAATGGCTTCCGTCGAGGTGTGCGGAGCTTATTGCTTGGGCTGATCGTGCCTCTCTATTGCTTGTTCCGCGCTCTCGCTTGCACGCTCAGGCTCAGGCGGAACGTGACACATTTTTGTGCGTGCAGCCGGTGTTCATCGATTTATTAGACGTCATCACGTCAAAAGGTTAGCCACATTTTAACATACATCATTGTTTACATAGACATAGTAAATTAACTCCTAAAGTTTGACCTAACTAATTATTATAACCTGATCTCAAAACACTTTAAAGTTGCTTAAACGGCGAAGTCGGAACCCCATTTCGCAGGGCTCAATGGTTTTATAACTATAACCACGAAGGAAATGGCGGGGTCTAAGCTCGCTCGTTTCGCTTGCACTTGACTCCTTCTTACCTAACCTGTCAGAGTCGGGGTGCCCAAGATCCCAAGCTCGTTTCGCTCGCTCTTGTATATTTTATGGCGATCATAGTGGTTTGTTTAGGCAGTAATAGCGCATTAATTTGCACACTAAGAATTGATTATCGTTTTCTACGTTTGGTGTTTAGTTTTTTTTTGGTGGAAAGCTTAGAATTCTAAAGTATTTTTGGTGGTCATTATTTTTATTCCCTTTTTGACCCAAAGAGAGCCACTACTTGGGTAGCTCGCATTCATCTGCTGCCAGCCACATTCTTCAAATTGTCGGTTCATCATGCTACACTACGCTTACCCAAATGCGGTCTCCACTGTTAAGCATGTCTGCTCCATCTACCGTCTATCCATTTGCAGACGTGGCCGGCCCACTTCCACTTCAGCATGCTGATTCGACGCGCAATTTAGTTCTCTGGTGAATGACTTCATTACGAATTCCATCCACTAGAGAAATCCCGAGCATTGTTCTCTCCACAGCACGCAAAGCACCCTTGAATTTGTGGACCAGGCCCACGGTGAGTGTCCACGTTTCAGTTCTGTAAAGCTATGCTGCTTCACAAGTACGAATGGGGCTTTTCAATTTATAATGTACTTTCTCGGTTTATCTTGAACATCGGTGTAGAAAAACATTTTGAGAAAACATAACGTTTGCATACTAATTTCAGACTCAATCTGTCAAAAATGTCTCATTTTTTTAAAAGCTTTTGACATTGATTGGCTCTGATATGAAATTGTGGCTAGATTTTGAACGTGAGTAGTAATAGAAATTGGCCTTCAGTATATCTTTCAGTATTCAAACTAAGTCGCTTCGCACCGGTCTGTCCCTCTGTACGCTTCAGATCTTTTAAACTTAGCAACGGATTTTAATGACAGGGTTTGGTGGAGTGGTTGAGCGATTGGCTTCTACGCTGCGAGTCGCGGGCCCGTGGGGTTAGTGGTAATTCCTATTGTGGGGTAACGTTATTTAAATAAAAAGAAAAACAATGCGTTTTTCATCAATAGATAGAGTATTTTAGGTTTATGCATATACATAGTTTGTATCTACATTGCACGCGCGCGAAGCCTTGGCGGGTCCCTAGTAATTAAGAGGCTTCTGAGGTACCGATACGCGGTGCGAGTTGGTATTTCAAAAAATACTATCTGTTTCATATCGCTGGCATTGCCTCCCTCCGGGTGAACAATACAAATACAATATGGCCCTGCCCCCCAACCCGTATCGTGCGAGAGAGAGAGAGAGTTGCAAATCTATGAGGTAATTACCTACATTTCCTTTTTGAAATACGGTTTTGGGCGATAACGTTTTCCCCCTTTAAACCTTCTCGAAATGAGTCAATTTTGGTCTAATTAGATTCAGTTCACCTTAATCTGTACATTTTGCTTTTTAAAGTAATTCAGTATAGTTTAATTTAAAAAAATAAAAACGCTCGAGGAAGTATTTAAGTCAAAAATGTAGATATTTAAAAGATATTTACTTCCATAGTACGCAATTTTCCTTTGAAATAAAAACATACAGACCTAGTTATTCATTATAATCTACAACATTTCCAAAAATTATAAAAATTGAACTAAGTTTACTGGGAGTTAAATTTTATTGCTTTTCAACCGACTTCAAAAAGTAGGAGGTTCTCAATTCAACTGTATATTGTTTTTTATCGAAATTGAACTAGCAAATAACCTAACAAATAACCAAAAATTTTACATAGACGACGTTTTAGTTTCTGCTCTACGAAGAATCTTTGGAGTAGTTACTTTCAATCTCTGTTTTAACTGTGTTGCCGTTTCTTTAATTTGAATGAGACGGAGGTACTGAAAAGCGGGAAATAAAAGGTTTTTTGTTTACAAAAAAGACAAACGCCTTCTAAAACTGAAAGTGAAAAATAATTTTAGCACAGAACACACATGACTTTGTTCTAGTTACAGAAGTCGGTGGCTTGGTTCTGTGCTAAAGTTATTTTTGGATCAATCTCCAAAACGGGCGTATTCGTGTGATCGCTCTGGTGCTTTTCGGATATTGATATTTAATGGTAATTATGTATCTCATTAAAAATAATGATATTCTAATGGTATATTTTTACTATTGGCCTTTAATTTACACAAACAGTTATGAAAATATTTAAGTTCAATAATTTTCGCGACCAGAGCAATCATAATTGGTGCCAGAGCGATCATAAATGGTGAAATCAGTGAAACAAAAAAATAATATTGATGAAATATTATTTATTTTAGCCGTTTTCAGTCATATTCAGTGTACGAGACGTATAACAAGATTATATGTAAGAGAAATGTATTATTTTAAAAAAAGTCATCCTATTATCAGTCACACATATCAAAAATAGGGAATCTTTTACATAAAATAATCGCTAAAAACATAATTATAAAAATCAACTTTTGGCATAGTTTCGTTTCTTTGGAATTAATTAAATCACTTCTAGATAAATGAGACCAAATTAAAAACCCTTTATAGTTATAAAACGACTTAAATTAATTAAATATTCGTTCTAAAAAAGTAATTAAAGAAAACAAACGTTTATAAAGAACATGATAAAATTCTTAAAAATCAACAATTTATAAACGTAATTATTTGTAATCATAATGCTTATTAGGACTTAGAATCATGACTAAAATAATAGTCTTTTCAAGATTAGTATCTAAATTTGTAATAATCACATTTTCCTTAACAATAATTATCTTTAGTGGAAAGTAAAGAATTAAAAAGAACAACACAAAGTAAATGCAATTCAGATGATCAGTATGTCTATTCTGTTACAATTACTCTCGGTGAACACCTAGGTGAAGTGAGCTGTCATCCATCCGTCTGCTTTGTCAATCTCTAGCAGCGGGACGGATGACAGCTCACTTCACCTAAGTGTTCATCGAGAGACAATGTAACAGAATAGCACTGCTGATCAGATATAAAATATTGTTTGTACATTATAATGATACAAATTTTCACAAGTAAAAAAAATACAATTTCTGTAAGGATTAGTTGATCAACAAACTAAGAAAATAAGGTTTATTGGAAGCTCAGAAAATTGAATAGTCATCGGAATCGGAGTCGGGTAAATCTTCTGCTGCAGTAACGTTTGTCAAGATGTTATCGTTTTGCAAGGAAGATAAAACCACCTCGGAAATACTTGGAGTAATTAAATTTTCATAGTCAATAGATGGGACTTCATCCCAAAAACTGTCCGGCAGGTCCGAGTCGTGTAATGATTGTTGACTTTGATTTGCAGTTATAGTCTGTCTATTATTTGGCATTTGTGGGAGCTGAAATTGCTTCTCCTGAGTGCATTTTTTTGAACGCTTAAGCAGCGAAGGCCGGCTTGCCTTCCTTGATGCCCGTGACATGTTTGTCTTTGAGGTGTTATGGTTCGAGTCGCTATTAATTTGGTAAAAGCCTAAGTGTTTGCCGTGCAGACATTGTACAGCCTCTTGTGAGCAGTTGTCTAAATCGCAGCTTAGTCGCCTCATAGCCAAAACGTTTTTAGTATTTGCCGACCAAATTACCTGGTGTACTTTCATAGTACCCTGAAATTCTTTTATTTCTTGCGGTATTAACATTTCTTTTTCTAATATGGCAGATTCTGCAACTTCTTCCAGGATAATTCCTGACACATTTGTTTTAAGATAAGATATAAACGTTTTCGTATCAGGTATATCTAGTCCATGAGCCACCATTTTATCGGCAGTCCTCTTAAGCGTTCCTCCAACACCATCAGGAGCACCTTTACCGTGACCCTTTTCCGAATAGTTCCATATAACTTTGCGTAGACTTGGGTATTGCCAGTGTAGTTTTGATATAATATGAAACAATTTCTTGTTCCGGTATTGACCCGAAGGTGAGTCAGACAAGAAGTGCAAAGACGTTACTCTAGGCAATGTGTTTTCTATATAAAGGAGGACTGGCACCAAATGTTCCCAAACAGCTACAGCGTCATGTCTCAAGCTCTCACTAATCGTACAGAAGCACTGTGACTGGAGTAAATCATCTTTTTTGTAATAAATTACTACGGTATGCAAGGTCACTTGTTGGCGCGACCCGCCAAAATGAAATGATTGAATTTCAGTCGCGTATTTTGTGTTATAATTTTCACTGAAATCACAGTGGATTAAACACTCATCGTAATTTAAATTAGCTTTAAGTTTTTTAATGTAGCTATTCTGGGCTATAATATTAGCGCAGTGATGCATGTATGAGGTGCATATATTTTCAAAATAATCAATAACGTCCTTGGGATTAGCTTCGACTTTTTGCTTTAAGGTTTGTGTAGTTTTCATTTCTTTTCCATTTTTCATGTAAGTTTTCTTGATTTTGGCCCACTTTAAATATTCGATTTGCTTACTATTATCAAACTCTTTATATTCTAGGTGTTTATCTTTACACATAATGCAACATCTTGTAAGACAGTCTATACTTCTCGAATTACACGTTAAGGATGTTAAGATTTCCGTTGATGATTTTTCTTTAATAATACAGTTCTTTTTCAATGATAGGATCACCAAATCCATGTTTTCATGTTCTGCACACAGACATGTATCACGACATTTTGCATCTAGGAAAACGGCCCAAAAGGCAAAAGTAGATCGCAGCTTACAAAAGAAACTGTAACTTATATTATGCTGCGGAAATCTTAATGTAAATTTTTGATGCAAATTGTGTAAGTTATCATTTAAATATCGCTTTTGCTTTTTCATTTTATTTCTAGTTATAAACTCCTTTTTACCAGACGTCATGCGGCTAATATCGTCATCTTCAAAAAACAGTTTTATATCTTTTATTATTTTTGTTATTTTTGTTTTTATTTTATTTATTTTTATTATTTTTTATTAATTGTTGTTTTACTGTACATTTTATTTCTTGTACGTTATCTTTGTTTGGAGTTGAAACCAATATTTTTCTTTCTAAATGTTTACCTTCTTTACTTTGATTTCTTATCCTGTTCAACTGTCTTCTTATACGTTCATTACTTATTTTCAACTCTTGAATTTTTTGATCTTTTAGTTTTAATTCCTTATTAGCTCTATATTTCACCTTTCTTAATAAGGCTTTCCATGGAGATGTTTTTTTTGTAACTGACGATATTTTATGTTTAGGGAATATAATATCTAGACTTTTTTGAGACGTATGGGATATGTTGCTAATTGAGCTTTGTGGACTACCGGGACAAATGTTGGAGGAAGCACTGCCAATGCATGTTAGTTCGTTCGTTCGTTCCGTATCTTGCGATAGCCGCTGAGATCTTGTTATTCTTCTTAGTCTACTAATCGGTGATGCAGGTGAATCAAAATAGGTTAAATTGTCGTATTTTTTAAAGGTCTCTGGAAGACAGGAATTTATCTGAGAATGAATTTCTACACGATTAATAATGTTAAACTAATTTTCAACATCATGTGTTACACTTTGCAGTATCTCCCTACGTTTTGTTACCTTGTTGGTGCTTGAGGTTGGAGATGATTGAGGAACATTTGAAAGAGGATCACGGTTCTCAGATAGATAGATAGGTTCTTCATTTATTGGGAGCTCATCAGTTGCTGGTAACTTATTCACTTTTTTTTTTAAATAATATCGTCGAGAACTCTGCCGACTTTTCTTCCTACGAACCTTTTGTTGGCTTGGAGTCAAATCACTCATTGGTAGTACTGTGCTCCGAGCTTTTTTCCTTTGGTAACTCTCTCTTGACTTCACAAGCCATTGTGCGTATAGATCAGGATCATTTTTTATCTTAGCCATTCTACGACGCTCAGCCAATTTCTTCCTAATACGTTTTTCTTCAATAGATAATTTATTTCGAGGCATGATTTCAATCTGCAACAATAGTTGCCATAAAATTTTAGAGACAGAGAGAAAGAAAAGAGAAAGGGTTACAGTTGTGGTAGCTAAATGCAATGTATTATCAAGTTAAAATACCGCCAAATCTGTTTTTGGGTTTAGCTTATCCGAAGAAACCCAGAAAAGATTATAAATTAAAGGTTAAAATGCATAGTTCATCGTTTGTCATTGTTACCGTCGGGTACTACAACTTAAAATAGATTTATAACGCACAATTAATGCAAAATATCATCGCTCTGGTCTTTTGGACAGAGCAATCAGAGTCATAGCGATCAGAAAAAGTCACAAAATCATAAATATAGCCGAATTTAAAAGCAATAGGAAGTTGTGATTACGTCTCATAAAAAACATCATAACGATCACATAATTCACAAAACAAACACATTCACAAGCATACTATTGAATTTAAATAACGTGCCATAGCAATCATAAAATTCGAGAACCAAATCCAGAGCAATCATAAACTTACCTTCGTAATGTTGGAACGCGGGAACGTGGCACACAGATCGTCCTCCTTGGCGGTTAGACCACTACTGGCGTTGCTCCGCGGGAGGGGAATAGAGTGTCTATAACGCCGCCTCAGCGCAGAGCGATGAGACAAAATGCCCGGTCACGATTTTAAATTAAAATTGTGGCAAAAGTATTGTTAATATAACTAAAAATATTTTATTTCTGTGAAAATTAACTATTTTTTAGGTCATTTAAATAAGTTGTTTGATATGATACTTCTAATTAAAATGTTAAAGAATATTTTTTTCATTCAAACGGGAGTTGGGTCAACCCAGAGCGATCAGGATTTTAGGGTTTAAGATTTTTTTTTTAATATTTAAAATAAACTTATTTATGATATTAGCTTTGTACCACATAGATTAGACACCGAACTGTCTATAAAAAAATATTTTGAAAACGTTCTTCGTTTTTAAAAAGGGTTTATCCTGCCCGACACGAAAAAAAATGCCTCTGGAGATCGACCCTTTTACAGCCTCACAGTCCTCTTAATGTAAGTCTGAAATCACGAATCCGCCTTGAGCACACGCGTGTATCACTGCTCGTGTACCTATTCTCTGTACGAGAAGAGGCCTTTGCCCTGTAACGCGACATTAATAGGCTGGTATTATATTACTAGAGAACCAAAGCACAAAATATAGAGGTTAGAGAAGGACCGCTCCCGCCATCTTCAAAAATAATTACCTAAACTTGTCAAACTCACTAGGGCTGCTACTGTATTGACTCTGTAGGTTTTATTTGCGACATTATGAAATTTTATTGACACTGGTTGGAACTCTTTGCAATTTTTTTATAACAAAATTTTCCTGGTCGTCATGAAATGTCAATGTCTCTCATGTATACTCTTTGCAATTTTTTTATAACAAAATTTTCCTGGTCGTCATGAAATGTCAATGTCTCTCATGTATTCATTTAAACAACACGTGGCAGTCGAGACTGAAATCTGCTTGAAACTGCTCGAGAATGCCTATAAACGTAATGTCAATGTCTGCGTGCGAAAAATGACGGTTTGTTCTGAGTGGTCTCTGCTCGGGCAGCCTTACGTACTTTGTGACCAAGGTGAGAATGTACTCTGCCTCCTAAGGTGACATCGTAGACAGTTTAATTTTAATAGCAATTCATCAGTGTCAAACTCTGTATAGTTTACTAGAGATAAGGATTAATTAATTCGATTTAATAAAGCGTGTCATTGCTCCAATTAGTTTCTTAAGTAGGTGGCGACATGGCATGTGTTTATGACACAGTCAATAAACTAAGGTGTATAATGTTGCTATAGTTGAGATGGGTTCGGTTAAGCTGCGGTTGCTGCGGTCGGGCCGTGGATGGGTAACCATTTTATAATGAGACCTCTCCGTGCCTCGTAAAACACGTAAAGTCTTTGGTCCCGGCTGTCATTCGTAGATCTTTGACAGTTTGGTAGTTAGAAGCCAGAAAATCTGACAACCAGTCTTGCCAAGAGGTATCGTGCTCCTTAGGAACAGTAGGTCGATTCTGTAAAATTCAAACAACAACTCGCATCTCACATCGCTATTCACTCTCACTTCGCATAAGGTTCAAAATGACCTTGATATATTTGACACTTTGAATCGGGTTCGAGTGCGAAGTGAGTGTCGAAGTGACGGGGAAATTACCTTACAGAATGCCACTTCTTACGTCATCTCAAACTTTATCTGTCAAAATCTTCCTGTCAATTTAGTTCAACTCGCTGACACGCTCGTAAGGGTGGCGCTAGTGTAAATTCGAATTATCAACCGAGTTTTTAGAATGCCAAACAAGAAACTCACAGCGGATTCATATTCGAAGTTTAGTATGAGGTCTTACAGAATCACACCCCTGGGTTGTTGACGTCAAACAGGCAGTAGTTCCGTGTAAGACACTGGTATTTAACTAACACTGGTTGGTAAAAAAACTCCTTACTAAAGAAGAACGCCTTACTTGTTTATTCAATAGGCTGGACAGATGAAGTAATGTTGCTACAGTTGTAGCGTTGTAGTGTGGCATTTTCAGTGCTCTTTTTCTAATATCTCATAGATCAGAATATTAATTTTCCAGTAACATGATGTTTACAATTAGGTGTTCCAAATATTGCATAGTGCTTTATGTGCCAGCGTTATAACGGTATGCAAAATGAATTTACAATTACAGGTACTATCGTGGACACCCGCCTGACCACCACTAAGTTCATTTTTGCTTGCACTCAAAAGATGGAAGCGCTCTCTACCCCGCCCCGTTGACTTCGCAGGCGCCGAGGGATTTCTTTTTGGAACTGAGCAGGTCGAAAAGTCCGCTGTAGTACGTAGCTACATTATTACTCAATCAAAACTAATTACATTAAACTAATTTGAAAACGTCATATAAACCTGAACAAAATACAGTTTGTCGTGTTTCATTAGGGAAACAAGTTGACAGATTCGGTAGCTACGTTGATACTCAGGAAAAAAGACCACCAAGGCAGTTAAAAATAACTCGGAATAATAATCGTGTAATGCTTTACTAAAATTCGCGCTTCTTCAATCTTTTAACGGTCTCGATAGCCGATTCATTCACACCCATACATAAATAAAAATAAATCCAATGAAACGAATTGTATAACATTTCTTTTATCAACACTTCTTTCTGGTATCTGTTTATATTTATTACACTATGTAGAATATGTACATTGATTATCTACCCACCTTATCCCGTAAAATTTAAAAGATGTATTGTAATAGTATCTGAATCTAGTAAATCTGTCACAATATTTTCGTATAATATTTTCTAATGAAAATGTAAAATGCACGTGTTTTTTTGTAGCGTAAGTCTTTTTGAACTGTATTTTTTATCAGTACTATAAATATTAAAACAAAAGAACCAGAAGAGTTTATTTGTTTTTTGTTTGTACGCCTTTATCTCCGGAACTCATGGTTAGATTATGTTTTTTTTTTTAACTCTAATAAGCTACGTTATATTTGAGTAATAATAATTATTCATTAGTAAATTCTACGGCAAATTATACGGCAAAAAGTGATGTCTAATAGTTTCATCGTACCACCATTCAACGATGAACCTGAACAATGCTGTCGGTAAACAAATGTATCGTTCAAGGGTAATTTTATAAACCGGACTGGACTCTTAAATACCTACCTCCTTCGTATTTCCTTAATATTTTCTCTTTTGTGTTATTTATTACTATATTTTTGGTATTTTTTTTATTTGCTAGCTCAGCTATAAATAAAACGAGGAAAGGGCATGTCATGTAATTTGCACAATATCCTTTCTTAGAATAGTTAAAGAAAAAGTCTTTGGTTAAATACATATAAATGTGTAATTATATTTCATCATCTGCTTAGTCTTTTCCCAATTATGTTGGGGTCAGCTCCTAGATGAGCAGCAAGCAGTTGAATACCAATGTTCTACATAATGCGACTGCCCATCTGACCTCCACGACCCACTTACTCAATAACACGAAAGGTACAAAAAAAACCCTTTAGGAAGTAAAACAAACCCTGTAGATACTGTTATTTTTTTACTCTTTATAATACACGTGCGATTTCTGTATCGTTATGTTCCCACGTTATGGGCCCATATCAGAGGAAGTTCCGATCGGCTTCTATTGGCATACAAGATGAAGTTAAATGGGTAATGATACCTTCTACATTGAATGTACTCGATTGAGTGATTCGTTGAACCAATATAAGTTAATAGGGTAGCCGTTCAAAATACGTAAACAATTTGTAGTACTATGATCATTAAGTTGTATGGAAAAACCATTTTATTTTTATTGATAGTACTAAAAAATATGTCGTGATGACGACCGTCTGTCATGCATAAGGTTGTGGGTTCGACCCGGGGCAAGGGAAAATGTGACTTTTTCAATTCATATGTAGGTACGTCAGTTATAGCAATTAGCTGCGATTTTAGACCAATATACATAAAAAGTCCAAGTTTCCTCACCATGTTTTCTTTCACTGATGTCAATGATGTCCAAGATATTATAAAATTAGAAAGTCAGTAATAGCAATTTGCTGACCTACCTTTGACTAAATGGTTGAGATTTTTTGAATGCGAAATCAACGATAGAATTTTATAATTCTTTTATATTCTAGTACCTAGTAAGTAGTGTGACGGGCTGGTGTCCGCAACTCCACGTCTGAGCGCGTATTTTGGGTACAGAATTCTTTTATATGTTGGGGATTTTTATCCAGGATTTTGCTAATAAAAGTCTTCCGAAAGTTTTATAGCTTGTATTCCATCTTGGTACAGGAAGTAAGAGAGAGAGAATAGACAAGACCGTACTTGTCAACTAAAACTATTTCCGCGCTTAAACTGACAGCTGTCATCAGTGTCATACATTTGACACTTGCTTGATGTAACGCGATGGAGTTACCAAGTTTATAACATAATAAAAAAAATAACAAATAATATAAACATTCCCCCGGGCGTTTAGAGATCTTCTCTCAACCAGAATCTTCTGCGTGAGATACCGGGAGAGGCCATATCTTGCTGAAGGTTCGCCGAACGACATCGCACGCCGTCTTAATGTCAGCTACGCGACTGACTCCGTCTCTACCAGGGTATACTGCCATAATTCGGCCTAATCGCCACTTTAGAGGTGGCAGGTTGTCATCCTTGATAAGTACGAGAGTATCCTTTTCCAAAGGCTTATTAGTGCAAGATCGCCATTTAACTCTCCGTTGGAGCTCTGAGACGTATTCTTTGCTCCATGTAGCCCAGAAATGTTGTCGGAGCTGCTCAATTCTCTGGTATCTGGTCAAATAACTAACGGAACGATTTTCAAAGTCTGGCGTAGGCAGATTTTTCTACCATTTAAGCAAAGGGAGGTTTTGGAATTGTATTTGTTTTTCTGTTGGTTCTATTTTTTTTTATAATAGAGATCAGAATAGGTAGATTATATTTACAACTGAATTTATAAGTGTATAACATCTTGGACATGACTGACTTCGGTGGAAAAAAAATATTCGTGAGGAAATCTGGACTCATGTATCTCAAATCGCCAATCCACCTTATGCAAGCGTGGTGATCAATATTGAGTGATTGATTTTTAAATTGGTATACCCGTTTGGCACATAATATTAATTTAGTTTGAAGTTTTTATTCATATTAAGGGTAATGGTAATGATATATCATTTACTTATTGTGCGTATACGCCAGGGTAGTCCGCCTAATTCAAATTATCTTACGGTTTTTCAGTTCAGTGCATTGTAATAAAATAATATTCGTAGGAGTATAACATGTATGCATTTACAAAATAGTTATAATTAAAATCATCAAAGTAACTCTCCAAGTTAGAAAAGACCGTTGACATAATATTTTCGTTAAATAGTCATATTTACGAGCTTTTACCGATACTGGGCTGAAAATTGCAAAAAAACATAAGAATATTTGAAATTCGCTGGCTACCCAAGATGCTTCAGAATAGTCGTATTTAAAAATTCAAAAATCGAACAGAATACTTTTACGTTTGCGTGCTCAGGCTACGCTACTGGGGGAGCTTCAATATGCGCCTGAAAACCACGTGAACATTTCTGTTTGTGTTGCTAGTCGTAAAAAAACTTTAAAAAATCTCTATTATAGCAACAATCTCAATAGGTACCCATCTTTCACTAGCTCAGTTTATTTACCTACCGTGACTCAGTGAGTTAATACCCACGTCAATTGAAACACAGCTATTTTAAAGGAATTTAAAAACATTTATTTTGCTTTAAGCATATTTATCACAACCTACGCGAATGAATATATTGCAATGTAAGCAGTGTTCGATGTATTTATGTTTTCCGCCATCTTGGATTAGATGTCAGGGTTGCTAGGATAGTGTTGTGACCGGAATTGAGTTGTTAACTGTACATTAGTTACCGCATTGTTGATAACTTTTGACTTTTATTTTGTTATATAGTTCAAGTCTTATCTTGTTTAGTTTAGATTTTACTTATAATTTCTTGTTTAAATTCTATTTTCTTTTTGTAGATACACCACACTAGTACAGGCATATCTTTTATTTAAAAGGAGGTCCTAAGGTCCCTATACAGTAAGATTTAATGTAAAAATTTTACAAGTTTTTGCTATAATTGTCATTTATTTAATATTTCTAACATATTGTGTTCTTACAGTATGGATTTATACACTATTATTAATTCAAGACTCAATTTCTCTAAAAAAACACTTTACTGTGTAAATTAGATTTTTAGTTGATTTAAGTCTATAAATAGTCAGTCTATTGAATTGGCACATAAGTGACGTCACAGTAGTATATTGCTTTACAAAATTAACGGCGCATTGCGTTTTCGCAGCTCTTAAAAATGTATGTCAAGTATTGGTGGTGGTTTCCTTGTATTTTTTTCTGTTTAGACAAAACCACAGTTTTGTCCTTAAATTTAACTCAAGTAACTTTTTTGTATTGGCATGCTTCAGTTAAAAGTAAAGAAAAGTCATTTCAAACTCTTTGTTAATTTACGAGTCATGTCATAGTAAACAAAAATGGCGTACCTACATTATGAGATATTATGTGATATGGTCGTTTTTTTTAAATATTTCTTTCCGTATTGTTTCTTACAAAGATTAAAACCTTTATAATATAAACTCAATCGTGATTCTCGTATCGAGTTTGTTGACAAAATAAGAATTGCAAAGAAAAACACACTAGTTTTTCCAAGCGCGATTTAATAAACCAAGGTGTCACTTTTATTTCCAATCGGAATTTTCTTCTAGATGTGTGGTATTCGCAATGTTGTCAGTTGGCAATAAGCGTACCCCTATCACCTACAAAAGAATGTAGATAACATTTTCAGAGGTATCTATGCAGGTACACTACGTCTGCAGGGAAAAGGTGTGAAGATTTCTTTTCAAATCTGTTTTTTGGTATGCAAACCCGTATAAGTTTTTGGTTCGTACGTACTGAAATACATCGTGAATATTTGTGTTTAAGTCGCGGTTTAGCACTTTTAGATCTATTTCGGTACTAAGCCCGTATTTACATTACAATCAATCAACAGGTTAGTTACGCGTCTTTTTTTTTAGCGCATCGATGGCAAATTTAGAATACTAGTGGCCGGCCCCCGCTTCACATGGTCACAGAATAAATATTAGTACTACCGTACAGATGTCTACACGCCCCGCCTCCCTTCGAAACACTGTTCCTCACCATTTCTCGCGACGAATGTGCTCTCAAAAAACAACCGCCTTCAAAAACTAAAAAGTGTTTTTTAAAAGTTTTTTCATTTTTTTTGTATTTGAATAAAAACATGTGACAACAACTGATATATTAATTTTATGAAAATAAAGGTTATGCTCAATATACACAATTTTTTCAGTTCTTTGTACGAACTCATTTATTTTACTAATCTCTGATTTAACTATGTCGCCGTTTCTTAATGGATTTGGATGTTAAGGCGATACTAAAAAGCGGAAAATAAAATTTTTAATAAAAAAAAAAACAACCGCCTTCAAAAACTAAAAAGTGATAAATAATTTGTTTGTTGTTTTGTATTGCAATACAAAACAACAAACAGAACAAAGCCATCGCCACCGACTTCCGAAACTAAAGTAATGTGTGTTCTGTGCTAAAGTTATTTATCACTTTTTAGTTTTTGAAGGCGGTTGTTTTTTTTTTGAAAAAAAAAAATATTTTTCGCTTTTTAGTATCGCCTTAACATCCAAATCCATTAAGAAACGGCGACATAGTTAAATCAGAGATTGAAAGTCCTCCAAAGATTGAAGAACCAACGTCATCTATGTAATTTTTAAGGGATTTTGTTGATTTTTTCAAAAAGTGCTAAACCAATTTCGATAAAATTTATATGGGACCCTTTCGAAATAAACCCCTTTCGGATGAAACAAGAATTTTGCAAATCCGTCTATATATGACGGAGTTATGCCCGAACATACATTAAAAAAAAAAACATCCGAATTGATAACCTCCTCATTTTTGAAGTCGGTTAAAAACGCTTTCAGTTCTCGCGGAGCGTAGACACGCACACACACGCACGTATTTGTACTGTTTGTTATTTTGGTAGTAGTGTAGATAATTAAATCGTTTCGTTTGTATGGAGGGCAATTTTTTTTCAAATTTCCGAAGTTTTCTTTTATACAAACCATGTCCTCACAATACCTAACACAACAATAAAAGAATTATACAATTTCGGTTTAAAGAATTTATTTCTCATTAGAACTTACAGTCCGCTTCTGATGAGATACAAAGTAGATGATAATACAATACAATCCTGTACGCAAAATACGTGCTAAGATGTGGAGTTGCGGACACCGGTCCGTCATACTACTACAGTTACTGCTACTACAATACAATCCAATTTCCTCCAGAGTATTAAAAGTTATATTGTACATACATGTTTCTTATTAAAGCTTATTTTTAAATGTATTAACATTATCGCATCTTTTATATCGTTTGGCAAACCATTGAACAGCTGTGCTCCTTCGAACAATATTATGGTTTTTTTACCGTAATTAGTGCGTGCGCTGATTGTTAACTTCAAGTTTGATTTGGTGCAGTAATTCGGAAGTTGCGTGTATGCGTGTACAGACATTTCGGCGACTTTGTTTTATATTATATAAGGATGCATCAAAGTCAAATTCAAAACCTTTATTTCAATTAAGAGCGTGTATTCGATTCGTGACGAAAACTTCATGTTTTCGCGTTTTGTCCAGAGCAATATCGTAATGATGTGGGCAGATTATTTAAAGGCAATTACAGTTTTAGAAAGATTAAGTCTTGTTTTTGGGAGCTACAGAGTCAAAGTATAATTTTTAAATATAGTTTTTTAAAGCGAAGACAATCCTTTCTTAGCGTTTTACGAAAACAGACGTCAGAGTTAACTTGAAGGATGAATACAACCATTACAGTATGACAAAATATTATGTTTTATGCGTTTTTCCAACAGGTTTACAGTATTTAAGTACATAACAGAGCCAAAATTACGAAAATGTTACTATTAGGTATTAAAAAACCGTATTGATAAAATACAAAATCGGTTCATTTCAACAACTTTTTTTTCATTTTTTTTTGTATTTGAATAAAAACATAACTGATATATTAATTTTATGAAAATAAAGGTTATGCTCAATATACACATTTTTTTCAGTACCTTGTACGAACTCATTTCATTTTCATCATCATTTCAGCCGAAAGACGTCCACTGCTGGACATAGTCCTCCCCCAAGTGACGCCACATTGACCGGTCCCGTGCGACTCGCATCCAGCGGATCCCCGCAACCTTTACCAGGTCATCGGTCCACCTAGTGGGAGGCCTTCCAACGCAACGTCTTCCGGTTCGCGGTCGCCACTCTAGAACTTTTCGGCCCCATCGGCCATCTGTTCTGAGAGCAATGTGCCCTGCCCACTGCCACTTAAGTTTGGCAATTCTTCGGACTACGTCGGTAACCTTGGTTCTCTTGCGGATATTCTCATTTCTGATTTTATCACGCAAGGAAACTCCGAGCATAGCCCTCTCCATTGCCCTTTGGGTGACTTTAAGCCTTCTGATGAGGCCCATTGTGAGCGACCACGTTTCGGTCCCGTATGTAATCACTCATCGAACTCATTTATTTTAGACAATTATTTTAATAAAAACACTGTAAAACCTCGCGCGCGTTTGTCGATCAATTTCAGTGATTCGTGCTTATTTCGTGCGTATTTTTTTTTCTGATGCACACAAACAGACCATTGTATTGTACTAGTGTGTGTCAATGCTGCTACGCCGTTCTAACAATCCTTTAGATTTTTAGTTGCGGTAAAACGAATACGCGCCTTAAACCATTTGCGGGCAATTGTCAAATTTACTGTTGTTTAAGTCATTTTTAGGGGACCGTACCTCAACAGGAAAAAACGGAACCCTTATAGGATCATTTTGTTGTCCGTCTGTCTGTCTGTCTGTCTGTCAAGACCCTTTATCTCGGGAACGCAAGGAGGTATCGAGTTGAAATTAAAACCATATACTCAAGTCTACGGTACCTTGATGCTGTAAAAAAATTAACCCTCTATATAAACGTGAAAAAAAGAGACGGCCGTTTATGTCTCAAAAAAACGCATTTATAATATTAAGTACACATTACATTAAGTACAAAGCCACAAAGCTATGGGTAGCCAACATTAGATTTCCTGGAATAGTTTCGCCAAAGTGAGGTGTTGTGTTGCCATGCCATGTATGCCATGTTCTATTTTATCTAATAATGGCAGAGAGAATTTCAAGCTTCCATTTTTTTTGTGGACTATGACAAAAAAAATTGGAATCTGGAAATTCTTCTGAAAGTACCTATTTTTAAATTTTATCTTTTAATTTCGTTTTTTTTTATTTTTTTTTTATGAAACTATTTGCTGCAGGTTTCATGCAATGTTAAATCAAATCAAATATACTTATTTCGGCTACAATTGGAAATACTATTGTGCATTGTAACAGGTCTGCTATCTTTTATGAAATAAAAAGCTAAGTAGACTTGTACGTTAAAATTTAATAGCTCTCAAGAATGCGATGAGCATAAAAACAGAGATATAAAAAACACTAACCTAGACGCACTAAGTAGTGGCAGAGATTTCCAGGGTCCACAGCCTGGCCGAGAAACAGGATCGGCCGAAGATAAGACTGCCGCGGTCGGCTCCTAGCTTTGGGACAGAGGACCCCAGGGGATCCTAACAGTAAGACCCGCCCTGGGAGCAGCAGGCACGCGACAGCTCGATCGCACGACTAAGGACTGTTACCTACTTTTGGTTGTGGACCGGTAGACTTTTAAGTAATTCAGCGTGTTACTTAATGGACAGCGAGATCTAGACTAACCATTTGACAGGTTTCTTTCCAGTCGGCTCTTCCGAAATTCATATTATTTTCCAAGTATGAATTTCACTTCTGGAACGCCCGTATCGTCATATAGCGGGGTATTTAGTGCCGGCCAGGCTCAATATTATATTGTAGTCTGCCAGTTATTTTTATTCGGTTAGTGCGTAAAGGATTTTTAAAAACACCAGATACATTAGCGGGTGTCCAGCTGTTTAGTATAAAATACAGCAATACGCACATATATGCGACTACAAATATATCAGTTTGAAGGTTTTAAGTTACATATGCCAAAAACTAATTAAAAAGAATCACTGACAATTGTCAAGGTTGACAACTGTCATTAGAAAACATGTCACAACAAACATTATTTATTTTTTCAGATTTATAAAAGAAACTATAATATATTTAATTAACAGACACACAGTCTTTATGCTCGATGGAAAATAGGTAATTACTTTTAGTTTATATTTTAAGTAATAAAAGATTCCAAGAATCCTATAAAAACAAGTATTATAAAATGTAAACAGCAATTGAGAAAAATGATTGCATGCTTATAAAAGTAAATATAGCATATGTGTATAGCATATAATATAGCATCTATTCTATCTATTTGTGTGTATTCTATATATCTATTCCGTATTGCTCCTAAAATGTGTTGCTCCTTTTAACAAACACCCTGTAGGTAACCCAAACAGTCTTTGAAGTTTTTTGGAAGTTAAAATAACTACATATGTACGTAGGTATGTTATTTGAGTAAAGTTAATTGCCGATCGTTCTTTTGAATTGAATTTTTTTTTGACTGGCATAACTAACTAACTAACTGGCATAACCAGCAGGGCAGTCAAAAAACCAGCGAGGCTGACAAAAAACCAGCGAGGCTGACAAAAAACCCCGCCGGTTTTTTGTCAGCCTCGCTGGTTTTTTGACTGCACCGCTGGTTTTTTGACAGCCTCGCTCGTTTTTTGACTGCCCCGCTGGTTTTTTGACAGCCTTTGCTGGTTTTTTGACAGCCTCGCTGGTTTCTTGACTGCACCACTGGCTTTTTGACAGCCTCGCTGGTTTTTTGACAGCCTCGCTGGTTTTTTGACAGCCTCGCTGGTTTTTTGACTGCCCCACTGGTTTTTTGCTCGTATGTGCGATTGCTGTGCTGGTTCTGGGTTCAACTCTCAAATCAGGCAAGTGTTGTTGGGCTTTTCTATTAGGAATTTTACAGTAGCATCCCGAAGTTTGGAACTCGGTTATGTGGCACCCCCGTGCCTCGTAAAACATCTGGCAAGCAAGACCCGTTGGTCCAGCGCCTGATCCCTTCCCAGTCGTGGCGGATTTCTGTCCTAGAAATCTGACGGAACAATCGAACCATGAGAATGAGAGAAAAGAGAGTCTACTTATACAGGGAAATAAAAAATACCCAAAACCTCTTAATCTGGACTTCGTATCATCACCCTGAATAACATTTTGTTCTACGACTTAGACCTCAACTAAATAACGTAGCCAAAAACAATTCATTTGAAGTCTGTAAAATGTACGTATACTACGCGCGCGCGCACCCATATGAAAGCGAATATGATGTAGATAGTAGGTAAGCTAATGTACAGGCACAGCTGATTGCAGGCCTTTCGTCGGTCGTGTCAGAAAAAAATATTATGCAAAATTTAAAGTGTTTATATTTTTTGTATGGAATTTTTTTTTTCGAATTTTGAAAAGTCGTAGAACAAATGTTGTTCAGGGTGATGATACGAAGTCAGGATTAAGTGGTTTTGGGTATTTTTTTAAATTACCCTGTATTTGTGCACTTTCATCTGCGTCTACTTGGCTACTCTAAATGGAGATAGACTCCGTGATCGAAATTCCTTCGGCAAAATAATATTACGTTGAAAATGTCAAGCCATCGCTTGGTTCTAGTTGTCAAGCATATTTTTGCAAATACTTTTAGGCAGGCGAAACTATACCAAAGTGCCTAGACTTTTGCGAACGGCACTGACAGTTATTGGAAAAATGTCGCAGTGTTATCTAGTTTTAAGTTAAATGACACTGTTTATTACTAAACTAATACTAGGTACTTATGTATACTTTTTTTGTTTGTTTATTTATTTGTGGGCCGTAGTTAAAAGCCTTTTTACACTATACAATTTATAGAAAGTCTATTTAGAAAATCGCCAGGTGTAATCGCAGTTAGAACAGATTGGATCCGATTTAGTGTAATTAGGTGGTTTACTAAATTGTATTCTAATTGGTCTAGTTTAGAATTCAATTTAGTGTGTGATCACTATTCTATAATTAACATTATAGATTTTCTACAAATTATAGAGTGTAATAAGCCTTTAAGAAAAAGTCGTACGGATTGATCGGTAATGGTTAATCTACGCTTGCCGCGGTCGATTTGTGGATGGGTGATCATCTATTTCATACCGAAACCCCTCCGTGTCTCGGAAAGCACGTAAAACCGTTGGTCCCGGCTATCTTTCGTAGATCTTTGGTTCGTCATGGGTAGTCAGAAGAAAGTCTGTCAACCAAAGTCAAAGTCAAAGAATTTATTTCAATTAAACCATTACAGGAACTTTTGAATTGTCAAAGAGTCAGTTAGTCAGAAAAATGAAGCTAGTTGCTCGTTCCAAAACGTAGCGTAAGTCTCTATGGAGAAAAACGAGCAAGCAACTCCACGGACACTCTTATAAATCAAGTTTTTACAAAATACTGATTACATTATTCACGTTGCTTCTATATGTGAAAACAATGCAGGTAAAGACCAATACAATGCATTCAAAAAAAGAATCCAGATAAAAAGATAAAAGCCATGGCAGTTAAGAGTTGACCAATCTCTACTGACAGCGCCCGTTCACGAACATGACGCGTGGATCAATACCATTCAGCTCAACCATTTTGAAGGGAGCCGCATGATCCAACACACGCGCCACCATCAGCGAGATATTTGAGTGAGCATGACAATGCTCTCAACCGCCATGTTAATTTATGTCAAACACATACATATAACTTACTTTATAAATAGCTCCATGGTATTCACATTCACAAAATTGAAATAATGCTGCTAAATTATACAAAACTAAGGTTTCCAATGTAGGATTTTCAGGTTACCTTTCTATTTGGTGATGAGAAAAAATAAATAAATAAATAATAACGATACTCGTTACTCATCAAAGGGGTAGGAAACATCATCTTCTTACAATTAGGAAATTCCCTAAACTGGCTGTAGAGCAGGACCAGCATTAAGCCAAGCATTTTTATCATTGATGTAATCTTCTAACTTATAATATGCTTGTTTACATAGTGTGCGTTTAATACATGTTTTAAATTATCTTTCATTTAATTGTAGAATATCGAATGGTATTTTATTATAGCATTTTACACAGTACCCCATAAAAGAAGTATGTACTTTAGACAATCTGAAACTTGGCTGATCTAATTTGTTCCTATTTCTAGTGTAAACACTATGTCTGTCACTTATTTTATTAAACAGATGCAGATTTTTCGAACATGCACTATGTTTTCATATATATATTGACAAGGTACCGTCATGATGTTGATCTGTTTAAACAATTCTCTTAGAGGCATGCGTCTGCGGAGATTATAGATGGCTCTGACAGCCCGCTTTTGCAGAATAAAAATAGAATCTATATCTGCAGCTCGTCCCCAAAGCAAAATACCGTAAGACAACCAATCATATTATTAGGGGTATCGTGTTACTTAGCAACTGGGTTGTGGAGGTTACATACGCAGTCGCTTCATAAAGTCATTCAGTTAGATTGGAAACCGATTCTAACATATGTAGTTGGGAAAAGGCTAGGCAGTTGATGCATACTTAGTCCCGTTCGTTCGTTCCATTTCTATCAATCTTTCGAAGTCAACAGAGACAGAATTACGCTTCAAATATTGGGTAAATGCTTTTAGTGAATTGTGGTTAAAACAGGCCTTGTGGCTTTTACGAAACACATTAATTCACTTACGGGTTCCGTAACATTTTGAAACAAATGCATGAGTAATTATAGCTAAACGAACGAAACCTACCACCCCGTAAGTAATTGACATCATAAAACACAATAAATTGTGTACCTACTTACAACAAATTGGGGTACTTTACTGTGAGTACACCATTTATTCTGTCAATTCAAATTGGATTCTTTTTCTTACTACCTTCTACCTGCAACTTCGTCTGCTTGGGAGTCAAATATTAGCTTTATATCAGTGAAAGATTTTTTGTAATGAGATGAGTATTTCCAGAGTATTAAGGGCCTATACACACCGCGTCTTTTAAACGCGCCGTGGACGCGCGTATCATTAATTCATGTCGTTAATTTATTAAAATAATAGAGATAAACCTACATAATAATAATAACAACAGAAGTGGCACAATAATAGGTTGTTGTTATTATTATTGAGTAGGTATATCTCTATTATTTTAATAAATTAACGAATCGAATTCCTGAAAAGCGCGTCGACGGCGCGTTTGAAAGACGCGGTGTGCATTGGCCCTAAGAGGTAATCTTCTCTCGTTTAGATTAAGACAGTATTACCGTATTACTGTATACTCAGCGTAGGTATAATTGTAACACAGAGTGGAGATCGCATTAGGGCAAGCATAGTGTGGGACGTCATGCGGCACGATGGACCGACGACTTGAAGAAGGTGGCTGGCGGCGGATGGATGCGGGCCGCCCAATACCGAGTTGGTTAGCGATCTCTGGGGGAGGCCTTCGATCAGCAGTATATATAGGCTATAGGCAGATACGTATGTATAATTCTAACTATCCTAGAAAATTCTCTAGAAAGGCCAAAGAAAAGATGAATGGATTGTATGAATAATGAAAGAAAAAGGAGTCGGTGCAAGAGCCGGAAGTTAGTTTATTGTAATTAATATATTATTTTATGCATACGGGGGGTGTATGCATAAAATAATAAACAACTTCATTGAAATTAATATATTATTTTATGCATACACCCCCCATTACTCCACATACACTCTTCTCTCACGGTTAATTTTTCTATACCAAAACTATTTTTTTTATTTACTCTGAGAAAATTGGAAGAAGAGTATGGACACGTTCGCCTTGCAGTGGAACAATTCAGGCTGATAATAAGTCAAAGTCATTTCGTTTATAGGCACGATGGTCAAGGAGTGGGTTAGTTAGTGTGAAAGTTGAAACTAGTTCCAAAATGTAGGTAGGTCTCAATGGAGAAGAACGACCAAGAAACTCTATGGACACTCTTTTAAATCAATTTTATACAAAAAACTGGTTACATTATTCTTATTGCTTCTATAATTATGTGTCAACAATGTGATGAAGAGCAGTTAAGGGATGACCAATCTTATCCTACAGCGCCTATTCACGAACAAGACGCGTAGATCATAAATAAATAAATAAATCAATAAATCAATACCACTTAGCTCAACCATTTTGAACGGAACCGAATGATCCAACCGACTCACCGACTCGCCAACTTTAGCAAAACATCTGAGTGATGAAGATGCTCTCAACCGCCATGTTAAAGAAAGAAAAGAATAATTTAACCTCTTTTTAAATGGCATTTGTTTTCCCACCAGTCACCAGCTTTCGTTTAATATCTATATTAAACGAAAGCGATGCTATTGTCCTCTCAAGCATTGAATTTACCTATTTCTATTAACCTAAAAACACTACACCTTCAAAAATACCGCAAGTAAACAGTGTCTAAGTAGACGATCTATTTCGGGCCAGCCAGTGACTAACCTCTTTAAATCATACGGAACCATTGTTCAAAAACCAATTGGGAATGAGACTGTTTGTAAAAGCATTATTTATAGTCACAGTTATTATTGTACAGCGTATTTGCTGCCTTATTTCTACGGTAGGTATATTGCGTAGTTTTCTTTATTTTTTGTTTATGCCACAGATATTAGTGAGAAATATGTATTACCGGGAATTTGTCGGTTAAACAAAAGGATGAGCGTCGTGTTTTGTTATTTAAACAGTTGAAAACATAATAATATAACGTCACGTTTCTATTCCTCGAAAGGGTGGGCTGATGTATGGTATAACAGGCTGTTGTACGCAACTTCACGTCTCAGCGCGTATTATGCGTACAGGTGGGAAGGAAATCATTCGATCCGCCCCAGCTTCTTGAGAAAAGTCAGCTGCGGCTTGAGGTTACTGGTGATCTCCCGTAGGTTACCTGGGTTATCGAAGTACTTTGCCCTGTATGAAGCGACCTCAGGGCAATTCAGGAGCACATAGGCTGCTGTCTCGTCCGCCCCCATGCAGGCTCTGCACAGTGAGATTTTTGTAACTCCATGTCAAAGAGATGTTTATTAAAAACCATACGCCATGATAAATAAAATTTATGTTGTAAGCACTACTTTTACCTATAAGTAACATTTTAGGAATCTTTTATATGCCATGTTTATGTTCTTGTGTGATAAATCAGGACTTTGGCCTAATTCAAAAGTAAAGACGAAGTCGCGTTAAGATGCTAGTTAAACTATAAAATCGCTTTTGAACTAAATAAATATTGGACCTAGACTGCCTGTCCGTTGGAGGTGGGGCGGCCAAGTGCAAATATTGTCCAATAGTAATCAACTTCATAGACCTATTCTTTCTTCATTAATTCATTCTATATCACTTAGTCATTCTACTTCATTCACTCATTCTGCTTTAGTTAGTTATTCTACTTCATTCACCTATTTATACTTCATTTACTCATTCTACTTCATTCACTTAAGCCGTGTGATGCCGGCCGCGAATAGCACCACCCCATTTTCTACCCATGGTTTTCTGTTATAGCAGCCATAGTAAACACTCTGTGGAAATTGAGTTTACCTTATAAGGTTCAAAAGATACAACCCTGTGATATAAGGATGCACGGACGGACAGAAAGATAGATGGACAGACAGTGACAGTGGGCTGCGGCCAGAATAATAAATGGTTGTGTCGTCGCCAAATAGAGCCAACTGGGACCTCTTGCTGTTGGAGATGTCGCTGGTGAACAGCGTAAAAAAGTACGGGGTTCTGGAGGATTCCGGCGCGTATAGGATGGGGCGACGACAGTGCACCCTCGATGCTATAGCGGAAGGTGCGATTCGACAAATAGTCACGACGATGTACTCCAACTTGGTAAAGCTTGTATAATAAGTCGTTGTGCCAGACTTTGCCGAAAGCTTTCGCTATGTCGAAGCGTACCCGTCATCATGCCTCTCTGGAACCCAACGCTTATGTGGACTTGTTGAACGCAGCAGTGTTCGAAAACCGGACTGCTCGTTGGGAATGAGACTCTTTGCTTCGACACAGGCTTTGAGGTCTTAGTAATGGTGTCTTATTTAGCACCCTTTGGTGTATGTATAATACCAGCCTGTTTTTGTCCCACTGCCAGGGCTAATAGGGAAAGCAAAAATATTGATCACCACGCCTGCTTAAGGAGAATTGACGATTTCATATATCTTCTTATATATAAAAATGAATCGCTAAATGTGTTGGTAAGCGCATAACTTGCGAACCGCTTGACCAAATTGGATAATTCTTTTTTTATAATATTCCTTGAAGTACGAAGATGGTTCTTACGAAAAAAAAAAAAAAAAAAAAAAAACTTTTGTAGGGTAGGTATAGGGTAGGTGTAGGGTAGGTGTAGGGCAGGGGTAGGGCAGGTGTAGGGCAGGTGTAGGGCAGGTGTAGGGCAGGTGTAGGGCAGGTGTAGGGCAGGTGTAGGGCAGGTGTAGGGCAGGTGTAGGGCAGGTGTAGGGCAGGTGTAGGGCGGGTGTAGGGCAGGTGTAGGGCGGGTGTAGGGCGGGTGTAGGGCAGGTTTAGGGCGGGTGTAGGGCAGGTGTAGGGCGGGTGTAGGGCAGGTGTAGGGCGGGTGTAGGGCAGGTGTAGGGCGGGTGTAGGGCAGGTGTAGGGCAAGTGTAGGGCAGGTGTAGGGCAGGTGTAGGGCAGGTGTAGGGTAGGTAAATAGGCAGGTAAGTAGGTAGATAAGGACAGGACAACGTCTGTCGGGTCAGCTAGTATTTAGATAAAAATGATTGCCGAAATGTATGTAAGCGCATAACTTGCGAACGGCTGGACCAAATTGGATAATTATTTTTTTATTGGGTTCGTTATTGTCAGGAGAAGGTTTGTATATAAAATAATGTTTGTATATAATACAATTTTAAGTCGGTAGGTAGGTCAGGTAGGTAGGTAGGGTAGGGTGGGGTCGGTAGGTAGGTAGGTAGGTATGGTAGATAGAATAGGTAGGGTAGATAGATAGAGATAGCTTAGGATAACGTCTGTCGGGTCAGCTAGCAATGATGCAAGGTGTCTATGGTAATCTTAGAAAGTGCATGTGAATTCAGAAAGTCACATTAGAGCTTCATCACTTCAGTTTACTATTATAGGAAATAGGTCCACTGTTGGACTGAAATACGAGTATACTCCATGGCGCGTCAATTTTCCTAGTCCTCTGCCTTCCGCATCCAGACACCACCGGGTTCATTACAAATCCGTAACCTGTTGCATAAGACGCGAGCGCCTGAACCACTAGGCCATCATAGACCTTGATTAACTCTTATTACTCTTGGATACTTTTAGAACCAATTACTGAAACTACGTTTTCTAAGAAACAGTTACTTAGTTAGCTAGGTGTCCCCACACACGAGCGATGTTATCACTGGAGCGATAATGTCAAAGGCGAAATAGAAATAGAAATTGTTCTACGGATAGATATAGGATTCTGGAAAATTATACACGGTGATAATGTTGGAATGCCTGAGTCTGTGTTTCCTGATAGCTACAACCTGGGAGTCTTTAAGGGCGCGTATTCGATTTAGCGCAACTCAAAATCTAAACGATTGCTAGAACGGCGTAGCAGCATTGACACACACTAGTACAATACAATGGTCTGTTTGTGTGCATCAGAAAAAAAAATATGCACGAAATAAGCACGAATCATTGAAATTGATCCGCAAACGACAGCGCGCGATGTTTTTGAGCTCGTATAACGGACTGAAAAATATTCTGTATATTAAGCATAACATTTACTTTCATAAAATAAATATATCAGTTATGTTTTTATTCAAATACTGGTGAAAAAAAATTGTCAAAGTGAACAGATTTTCTACTTTTTCAACATTGTTTTTTAATACATAATAGTAATATTTTCTTACTCTGTTACTGTCTTTATGACTGTATATACTGTTGGAAAAACGCATAAAACAAAATATTTTGGCATATTGTAATGGTTGTATTCGTCCTGAAAGTTAACTTTGACGTCTATTTTCGTAAAACGATATGAAAGAATTGTCTTCGCTTTAAAAAACCATAATTAAAAATTATACTTTTACTCTGCAGCTGTCTGAATCAAGACTTAATCTTTCTAAAACTGTAAATTGTCTTTAAATAATCTGCTCACATAATTACGATATTGCTCTGGGCAAAACGCAAAAACATGAAGTTTTCGTCACGAATCGAATACGCGCTCTTAAGTCAAGAGTAACCTATTCAAGGTTACTTCTATCTAGGCAAGCGTGCTCCATCTTAGACCGCATCATCGCTTCCAGATCGCTATCTCATCAGAGCCTGTAGACAAAATACCTTTTCTGTTAGTGTTAACGCCAACGAAAAAATCAAATTGTATGCAGTTGACATATTTGCATCACGTGACATCTGGTAAGCAAACGTCAACTCCATGCAATTTGACTTTTCCGTTGGTGTTAACACTAACAGAAAGGGATTTTGTCTACAGACCCAGGTGAGATAGTGGTCAAACGTATGCCTATCAAATGATAAAAATAAATGAGATTTTGCAAAGACATCGAATCATGTCGAAGAGCCTCATTAGATATCTCAATTAGCAGCGGGTATTTGCGACATTAACACCCACGTGACGTATCTTACCGACTTGGTAACTTCTGCCTACGACTTCCTCCGCAATCATCTAAGCAATAGTCTAGCTGCTGGAAGAAAGCTAGACTATTTGCTTAGGTACAGATAGTGTCATCAACTGGTTACCCCCCACGCATGAAAAAAAGAATCATGGCAGGATTTGTACAAAAACAAAAAAGATTAGAGAAGTTGAAATTGTATTTCTTATATTCTTGGGTACCTATAAAGTATCTTCAGGCATTTACAATATTTTTAAAACCCCGCAAAAAAGTTAATAGTTTAGCGAAAATAATTTCAGAACGAAACTGACAGTAACAGTGATACTGACAGCCGCCGTTTCGCAGTTCTTACATTGAAATTGCATCGTTTTATGGGAAATAATATCACAAATAATAATTATTTTTTTCCACACACTTGTCTGCCAATTTTATAGATCCGCTAACATCGCTTGTCACTTTCTTTTTTTTATAAACACAAAATGGGCATCGAGGTGAAACGAAAAAGTGTTATTTATCCCTAAATATTTAACCACAATGTTTAGCTGGTCATAATTATGCTCTTCTGGTTTCTAACATATTATATCCTAGACATCCTATGATACATTTTGGATAGAATACAAAAGTAGATTTATATAGGAATCTTAAGAACGTTTTTTGGAGATAGATGGGATGTACATAGACTACATAATGTACCTAAGTCTACAGGCTTGTGCCTTTTCTGCAAGCGTTTGCCTTGCAGATAATAGTGACGCTGGTATTTTTTTATTATTTTCTGGAGCGTCAAAATGTGAATTCATTAAACGACTTCAGAAAGAAGGACATTCTGTGTTCGACTGTATTTATTTTTTTCGCCAACTGAGAACCGATTTTCAAAATTCTTGGATATGGAATGGATAGGAAACGCCACAGGGGTGGTTCTTTTAAAATTTAATCGCAATTATTGTGTTTGTACTTTTTCAAAATATCAACAAAAAGCAAAAAATTGTACATAGATCACGTTTTGTATTCCTTCAGCAAAAGTTTTGATAAGGACTTTCAATGTCCGTTTTAACTGTGTTGCCGTTTCGTCACGTATTTGGATTATAAGATGGTACTAAAAATCGGAAAATAAAAACTTTTTTCACTAAAGACAACCGCGACTTTGTCTGCTTAGACGAAGCGACGAAGTCAGCATTCAGCCAAAGTCTTATATTATCCTAGGGAAACAAAAAAATAAGACAAGTATCCTATGTGTTAAGGGCACGTATTCGATTTAGCGCAACTCAAAATCTAAACGATTGTTAGAACGGCGTAGCAGCATTGACACACACTAGTACAATACAATGATCTGTTTGTGTGCATCAGAAAAAAAAATACGCACGAAATAAGCACGAATCATTGAAATTGACAGGCAAACGACAGCACGCGATGTTTTACAGTGCTTTTTAAAATAATTGTCTAAAATAAATGAGTTCGTATAACGGACTGAAAAATATTCTATATATTAAGCATAACCTTTATTTTTATAACATAAATATATCAGTTATGTTTTTATTTAAATACTAGTGAAAAAAAATTTGTCAAAGTGAACCGATTTTGTACTTTTTCAACATTGTTTTTTAATACATAATAGTCATATTTTTGTAATTTTGACTCTGTAGTAGACTTTAAGACTGTATATCTTGTTGGAAAAACCCATAAAACATAATATTTTGGCATACTGTAACTGGTTGTATTCATCCTGAAAGTTAACTCCGACGTCTATTTTCTTAAAACGCTATGAAAGGATTGTCTTCGCTTTAAAAACCCATAATTAATAATTATGCTTTTACTCTGTAGTTCCCTAAATCAAGACTTATTCTTTCTAAAACTGTAATTGTCTTTAAATAATCTGCTCACATCATTACGGCTTAGACGGCTTCCACACTGTCCTGCGGCGCCGCATCGCTTCGCTAATGTTTCGCACGCGTGGGAGCGCCAATGATATGTCAAATGGGACTTATTAGATTGTCAGGAATATATGTTTGTCTGTCTGTTTGTTCCGCCTAATCTCTTAAAAGGCTGGACTGATTTTGACGCGACTTCACTAGCAGATAGGTCATGTTGTAAGGAGTAACTTATTACTTTTATTTTAGAACAAATAAGGGCTCCAAAAAATTTAAACCGTGCTGATAACCTACAATCACACGGACTAAGTCGCGACCATCAGCAAGTATGTTTATATGTGTAAACAAAATCTATTTCAGGCTATTAGTACCTGAAAAAGCCTATCAATTGAACATTTGAAATAGAGATCCATGCAGACTTGTATTGCAGGATACACCTAAATCAGCCAAGTATGCAAAAAGTTTCCTAGTCATGTGTATGTATACGTATTTACTTACAACAAATTTCCAAAAGAAATAAAATTAGTATATAATATTAATTCATTTAAAAACAGACTATTGGCATTAAAGATTTGTTTAACCTATAAATTGCTGAACTTTTGTCATTACGGATAATGCCGAGATGTTAATTAATAATATTATTGTATTGACCATATTTGTGACATTGCACAACAATTAATAATTTATTAATAATCATTATTTTGCATGCAATCGACCATTACAAACATGTTGACTTTAGATTAATACGTCCTGACTGTAACAACTTTATTCCATGTTTAAGGCAAATAAAGACTGAACTTATCTGAATAAATAGTCTAGCTTTCTTCTAGAAGCTAGACTATTACTTAGTTTCTTGAAGAAGTGGGCAGAAGCCAGTCGGTAAGATCGGACGCCACGTGGGTGTTAGTGACGCACATACCTGCTGCTTGAGCTATTTAATGAGACTCTTCGAAACAATTAAATATCTTTTCAAGTCTCCCATGTGGCCTGCGTCACGTTCTTTTGTCCTATGGTCCATTCACAAAAGCATTAGACAGAAATTGAAAAAGGTTATTTTTATTTTTTAACAAAAGTACAATAAACATGTTACTATAGACGTCGAATTTATTGTATTCTATTTTTACAGCAGCAGTCGCACTTAATTGCAACCATTTTAATTATTTATTTAACCCCCTGCGACTGACGTGTCTAAATTTTTACAATTATACTGACGTGGTAGTACACGAGACACCATTTCAACATCGAATATTTTTATGGAATTAAATTATGCAGCTATTTTATTTATATTTATTTGATTATTAACCCATTTTTAATGTAAAATATACTTAAAATAAAAAAAACAATCTGTATTTTCAAAATTAAACAGTATTTATTGACTTCACACAAATTGCTCTATGAATTTCTACTTAAACATTAATGACCCAAAAAAAATTACAAAATCAAGATTTTTGAAATTTAACTTATGACATTTTAAAATTAACAATAACAATAATCGGTCTTAGAAACATGAGATACATTCATTGGTTGATTTCAAAATTAGGCAGTTGTAAAATCATAGCTTTGTTTGATAATAATTATCACATAGTGCCTTGGAGCACTGAAGGCAAATTGACTCATGTTCACTTTCTTCCTCCAGCCACTCTATTATTTGATCTTGGTGACCCACAAAAGTTCCAGCCAACATTCTCTTACGAGTAGAAGAAGTACCTGGCCTAGGGTTGTTACTTGAGTCAGCCATCTAAAAATCAAAAAATACAGTTATAATATTAGTGTAGAAGTAAAGATATATATGAATTATGTAAATAAAATTCTAAAATAACGCGAAATAATACCAAAAAAAAATACTTTATTGTAACTAAACTTATTTACTGATGTTGTTGTTTAGGAGACACTGTGTAAATATAACCATTTAACTGAGGTGGTAGTCTAGTAGACACTTACCTTAACACTCATGGACACCTTCCTCCCGCTACGCACACTTGTGCTTGCTATGACCGCCCTCCGCACCCCAACCGACGCGCGAGCTCACTACAGTAAGAGCGGCGGAGCTCAAATTTGAAAATTAACGGTAATAAACCGAATTTTATATTTCGTGGTGTCTGTTGGACTACCACGTCAGTCGCAGAGGGTTAATGAAGTTATGTGGCTTTCATATAGTTGTATTATTTCATTCCAATTTATAATTACATTGTCAATTCTAAAAACCTAAAACTTAAAAGAAGCAGGGATGAACAATACCGGAAACGTTGTTCGTTTCATTTAAATTCTACCAAATTTAAAATGTTACTTAATCTTTAATAAGACTTTTATTTTGAATAGATATTAAGAACACCGGTGGGACGCGTCCGGAGCGCGTGCGGTCGGTGTTCCGCGTTGCTCTATGACTATCATAGATTATCAAAGTTTAGTTAAAGGAGTTGTTTCAAAATGTATGGAGCCTGGGCCCAGTCCTTGTACACCATACTTAATAATAGAGAAACACATTTTAAATAGTTCTCAACTGTCCAATTAATTTAAAATAGCTTTATGAGCAGGTAAAACACAATAAATTGCACTTGAAATTGCAACACACAACAAAAAGCAGTCATGGCAGTAAGCTGTCATTTTGATTGATTAATGACGTTTGACATCCACGCGGTTCATCTGCCTTTTGTTTCATAATCTAAGCTTCCCACAATACATTAAGGAAGGGAAGGGTTTGTGAGGAAGAAGGGATTGATGTTTGTTACTCAATGACGCTTAAATGGCTAAACGGAATGTACGCAAAATATGCGCTGAGACGTGGAGTTGCTGACACCAGCCCGTCATACTACTACTACTACTACTAGTGACAATCACATACTTTTAATATATTAACTAGTAATAAATTGTAAAAATTAGTGTTAGTAAATTAGTATTGAGTTTCTGATTTTAATCATCTACTTTTGCTGTTGACTGTAGTACGTAAGGCTGCGTCGCGCCCGAGCAGAGAGACCGCTCAGAACAAACCGCCATTTTTACCACGCACACATTGACATTACGTTTATAGGCATCCTCAAGCAGTTTCAAGCAGACTTCAGACTCGACTGTCACGTGTTGTCTAAATTAATAAATAAGAGACATTGACATTTCACGACATCAAAATTTTGTTATAAAAAATTGCAGAGTTCCAACCAGTGTCAATAAAATTTTATATTGTCACAAATAAAACCTACAGTCACTACAGTAGCAACCCTAGTGAGTCTGGCAAGTTTAGGTAATTATGTTTGAAGATGGCGGGAGCGGTTCTTCTGTACCCTCTCTATTTTGTGTCACTAATCAATTGACATACTTTTATGAGGTGTCAAAACGTGACTGCCCCATAGACTTTGTATGGCAATAGCAAAATGTGACGTCACTTTTTTGCCTACTCAATTGACTACTGATTGAACGATTGATTCATTTCACAGCAACTAAAAATCGAATTTTACAGTTAATTGAAAGTTCCCACTATAGTCTAGCTTTCTACCAATGACAAAAGAATCATGGCAGGTTTTGTAGGTACAAAAAAAAATAAAGATGTGTAGAGGAGTTGAAATTCTAATTCTTATATTCTTGGGTACCTAAAGAGTATCTTCAGACATTTACAATATTTCTAAAACCCTTCAAAAAAAGTGAATAGTTTAACGAAAAGCTCATTATTTCATAACGAAATGGCGACTGATAGTAACAGTGACACTGGCAGCCATTTCGCAGCACTTACTCTTAAATTGCATCGTTTTATAGGAAATAATATCACAAATAATGATTTCCACACACTTGTCAATTTGATAGAGATCCGTTATCGTCGCTTGTCACTTTCTGTTTCTTTTCTTTAAACACAAAATGGGCATCGAAATAAAACGAAAAGGTGTTATTTCCATTTCGTAATAATTGAATTATGCATGAGTTTAAAAATATGGTAAGTATATCCTGGTAATATATTCCAGTGTTGCCAGATCCAATTTCTAAAAATCCGTAGGGCTACACTCAAAAATCCGTAGAAGTCCGAAGATTGCCTCTACAAAAATCCGTAAATCTACGGACATTTTTTAAAGCTGAATCAGACTATGTATTTAGTCCATCCGGTCCATCTCTGACTGACCTTAAACCTGATTCCTCGCCGGTAAAGAAATTGTTATAAAATAAAATCTGCGGGAAAATCTCCAAGACAAAGCAAAAGACCATTTCACGACACGGTTGGCGCAGTGGCTGAGCGATCGTCTGCTGCGCAGTGTAAATAAATAAATAATATGTGAGGACATTTTCACACACGGCCATCTGACCCCAAACTAGGGAGACCCTGTACTATGGGTGTCAGACAGCTGATATACATACACAAATACTTTTTTTTTGTAAATACATACATATATAGATAAACAACACCCAGACACCAGGCAAACACAAGTGCTCACCACACAAATATTTACCCTGGACGGGAATCGAACCCGCAACACGCTGCGCAGCAGTCGATCGCTCAGCCACTGCGCCAACCGGGTCAGTGTGTTGCGGGTTCGATTCCCGCCCAGGGTAAACACTTGTGTGATGAGCACTTGTGCTTGCCTTGTGTCTGGGTGTTGTTTATCTATATATGTATGTATTTACAAAAAAAAAATGTATTTGTGTATGTATATCAGCTGTCTGACACCCATAGTACAGGGTCTCTCTAGTTTGGGGTCAGATGGCCGTGTGTGAAAATGTCTCCACATATTATTATTATTATTTATTTTAGATTATTTTTTATTGATCTATCGTTATTATTGTCGGTGTTACTTTCACGATTCTCACGTTCTCTGTAACATTCTCAGCAATCTAAATAAGTTCACAATCGTCAATGCCGCCAACCAATCCAAACTAACGAATCACGAAATATCACGAATAGTTCATTCTGTTTTACGTTACTCGCTAATCAAACTAAATAGTCTTTGGTTGGACTTATGGTATGATGTTGTATTATAGACAAAATAACAAAGAACGAAACGCAGGTCGCAGGATTATCTTTTTTTTTGGAGTAACGTTTCGTTTTACCCGAAATTTTATTTAATTTGAATATTTATACTATTGTTTAGGTCGGGTGGATGAAATCGAACAAAAATCCGTAGATTTGCGACTAAAATCCGTGTGTCCGTAGACAAGACCTAAAGTCCGTAGATCTACGGACATATCCGTAGGTCTGGCAAATTATTATAAAACCTCTAAATTAATATTTTTTTCCTACAAATTAATGTATGGATCTCGCCATGATTCTTATCGTGGAGGATTAAAAGAATCCTATCCTATGTGTTTTGTTGGATTTCAAACTTGGTTTCAGTAGTTTAGCCAGGTTTAAGCAGCACGATAACCCTCGGTAACACTGGTTGTCCGACTTCTGGCTACCCATTAGTACCCATAACGACTGTCAAAGATCTATCTACGAATGACAGTCGTCTCGAGACCAACGGCTTTACGTGCTTTCCGAGACACGGAGCTTCGCACTCCTGTTAGTTTTTACAAAACCCTTTTACCTACGGTCGGGTTTTTCAAAAATATGTATATTATGCAAATTACAAATCTTTTCCACACTTAAACATTAATATCACGACGACCTTATAGTCGTACTGTGAACGAAACCATAGCGCGATTCAATTCGATCCCGACGCCATCTATCGAAGCGCACATTCAACTTTTATCGTCACCTTGTGACTCCTGGTTTGCGCTGAAAAAAGCAGGAAATATTCCAGTTTCTTTCGAATTCCGTTGTGTTTTTCTATGTTTTATATTCGAAAGTTTCAAGAAAATTTGTCAGCTTGCTTTTGCAGCTTTAAATTTTCTTTTTTATCAACAAAACCGAAAAAAATCGAAGACTATAAAAGAAACGGGTAACATTTCATGTTTTTTTTTCAAATAGTACGTAGGTATTTGAAAAAAAAAAACATGAAATGTTACCTATACGGGTAACATTTCATGTTTTTTTTTTCAAATACGTACTATTATTATTAGTATATTATTAAAAACTAAGAATATCTATGATTTAATTCTTTCCATAGTAATACGTACTAACAATGTTTCTTTTTTCAATCTTTTCGAATTTGAAAGAATTCTGTTTCTTTCCAAAGGATTATTTCTGTAATTTTTCTATGAAAATGCGAAAAAAACGAAAAAAAAAACAAAATTTTAGAAACAAATTGTTTTGTTCGGCATTTTTAACGCTTCGCCTGGTTTGGTCTGAAATTAACAAATATGTAAGTACCTGTAGTATACAGGGTTAACGCTAATGACCTCGCAGGACTTTAAATAGTATAATATTGTAAGCAATATTTTTTCTTTTGTCTTTTGACAAAACAGAATAAACCAAAAATATACTTTAAGATGTGGTAGACTGATCACGATTTTAAACGTTTCAACTACTGCACTCACTGAATAAGATTAAAAATTGAAATAATATTTTTGTTGACGATGTAATAAATCTGCGAATGGGAATTTATTGTACGGGATTTCTTAAGATTATTCAGAATATACACATTAAATTAAATATTTCTCTGGTTAAAGTTAAAAAAAAAACTGCAATTTCTATTGGATTCTTAAAAAAAGAGTGTGGTTATTGCTGAAAATACAAAGATATTCGACGCCAAATTTTATTTTTGTAAAGCAACTTCCACATTTATTATCATGTGGGAATATCAAACTACATATTTGTTACTATTGTATGCGATTAAAAGAATTCTTTAAACCCTTCGTCCTTCAGTATTTTTGCGTCCAAAATCTTCTTTGCGTAACGTCGCACTCGACTACCTAAGAAACCATTTTTTTTAATATTTATTTATTTACAGTATATATTCAGTTTCGGACAACAATGTAATCCATTTTGTTAGTAAAAAACCTTATACCTAATGTTAGTATTTCAAAACAAAACACAAATCAACCGGCAATAATAAAACAATACATATTATGATCACTTAAGTGTCCGAAGCAGGTTGCACAGAGAATGACCACGCAGGAGATCAGGTACTTAGTTGACCATCCTCTCTACAAAATGCCTCAGAACAGGAGAGTAAGGACTCTCCGCCACTGATTTCAGGATACTATTGTTACTGACCCGCGTACGATGCATCAGTGAAGCAACTTTCTTACGTATGGCAGCAGCGTATATTGAGGTACGACCGCGTGTTACAGTTTTTAATACGCACACAATTTTAATACTTTTTAACGTTTTTTATTTTGAAGTAAGTACCATCTCTGCATTCGCAAATCGCGCTGTTTATTGCTTTCTTTTGCTACCGCTTATTAGTTGTTCACTTTTAGAGCATCAATTGATATTTTTTTATTATATGGGAATGAAGAAGCTGAACACGTGAAAACTAGTTGAATACTATGTATAACTTTGCAAATATTTTTTTAAAGGATAGGGGCGTCAGTAGTCTGGTGATAAGATTTTTTTTTAATGTTTATCATGGGACCACCATATAAATTTCATGAAAATATTAACCGGCCTAAGGTGGACCACGCTTGCCTAGGACTAACCGGTTCACTCGTGCCTTAAAGATGCCCAAATTATATTTATCGGGGAACAAAGAGGCGAGTAATGCATCCCACAGAGTTGGAAGCAAAGCGGTTGGTTCGAGACCGTGGAACTTCAACCATATAGCAGTGACTCTTCGCTGTATCTCTGCTCGCTCGATGGTGGAATGGGGCATTTCATTATTCCATACCATTCGAGAAAAATGACCCACCTTTACATTAGTGTTAATTGACCATAAACCTATGGTAATAAACCAACAAGATTATTACCTGACCTTTCTCACTTTACCAAAATGGCTTCCGTGTGCCTACAGCTTTAATGACCATAGACAAATAAAGGGGATGTGACATAACATGTGTGGCTATTATTGTCTCGTACGTCAACATTAATTTCGACTTGTGTTTGGGCACGATTCCTTCGAAACTTTAGATAGTGGATAGTGATGAACTTTTGTTTCTTTCAAAAGACTACTTTTTAGCATTGCGGTATTATGTACTGTACGTAGTACATAGTGTCTTAATGCTTTTGTTTGTTTTCTGATAGCAATAGAATAGAATAGTTTTTTATCGTTAATAATATCCATCTGGAATTATGTAATATTAAGTGTATGTAATTAAGTAAGTAGATTCCATTATTCATTTTTATAAATCTTTCAAATAAAAATAATAATGTTAAGTTGGTACAATTCCAAGAAAAAGGGAGGGGACCATTGTGACACAAATTCCTACCATGAATTCACTTCATAATTCATAAGTCCGTAATTGAAAAAATCTGTTGTTTCATACAAAAATGCACCACCTACATAGTCTGTATGGAACCTCTGTTTTTCATAATCACCGTCATATCAGCCTATTGAAGTCCACTGCTAAACGTAGGCCTTGTAGATTGCTGACCAACCCGGTCTTGAGCAGACAGCTTCCATCCTCTGCCAGTCACCTTCTTCAAATCGTTGGTCCATCGTGCTGCAGGGCATCGCACACTACGCTTGCCCAAACGCGTGTCAGCTCCATCTACCATCTGTCCGTCTGTAGACGTGGCCGGCCCACTTCCACTTCACATCCACCTCTGTTTTTATTACGGTACATAAATTTTATTTTACGGAAAATATGTCGTTTTTTCTCAAACACAATTTGAATTGGAGGGAAATCGACATATTTTCACGAAATACTCTTATTTCTTTAAAATATAATTTCTGAGAGCTTAATGTTTAAATGTTTTTTTTATTAAATATTATCAAAATTGTCACGTTTTGAAAATTCAAAATCAAAGTCAAATCATTTATTTCAATTAGACCATTAAAAGGCACTTATGAACGTCATATAAAAAAATTGATTCTAGTTGGCCTCTTCCAAAAGGTAGTTCCAACCAACAACGTAAAAAAATATTTTTCATTGGATGGCAAAAAATTCGACGGCCCACTTCATGTAAGTTGTCACCTGCTGCCTCTAGACGTCAAAGTCAAAGGCATTAATATTTTTGATTTGTCGAGGAGTCGGTCAGTTAGTCAGAAAAGTTGAAGTTATTTGCTCGTCCCAAAACGTAGATAGGTCTCTATGGAGAATAACGAGCAATAAATAATGTTCCATTTATTTTCAGGTAACATAGACCCATACATACCTTAACCTAAACATACATACTCGTATAACAATATAACAATTGCGTGATTCCGTTGTCTGGGTTCCCTCACGATGTTTTTTTTCACCGATATCAGTCCAAGATAAACTTAGAAAGTAAGTACATACATATGAAAGATAAGTAAATTCCCGGTATCGAACCCGTAGCCTCGTGCGAGGAGAGGCAGGCGCTTTAACCACCAACCGGTATGATAATGTAATCGAAAAAAAGCTTTTTACAAAAAAGACAACCGCCTTCAAAAACTAAAATGTGAAAAATAACTTTAGCACAGAACACACATTGACTTTAGTTTCGAAATTCGGTGGCTTTGTTCTGTTTGTTGTTTTGTATTGCCACCGACTTCCGAAACTAAAGTCAATGTGTGTTCTGTGTTAAAGTTATTTTTCAGTTTTTAGTTTTTGAAGGCGGTTGTCTTTTTTGTAAAAAGCTTTTTATTTTCCGCTTTTTAGTACAAAGTTAAAGTCAAAGCATTTATTTCAATTAAACCATTTGCAGGCACTTTTGAATAGTCAAAGAGTCAGTTAGTTAGTCAGAAAGTTGAAGCTAGTTGCTCGTTCCAAAACGTAGGGTAGGTCTCTATGGAGAAGAACGAGCAAGAAACTCCACGGATACTCTTTTCAATCAAGCTTTTACAAAATCCAGGCTACATTATTCTTGTTGCTTCTATATGTGAAAACAATGTAAGTGAAGAGAAATCCAAAACATTCTAATTAAAAATAAGTTAATATAAAAGCCATGGCAGTTAAGAGATGACCAATCTCAACTGACAGCGCCCGTTCACGAACATGACGCGCGGATCAGCACCACTTAGCTCAACCATTTTGAAGGGAACCGAATGATCTAACCCACACGCCACCATCAGTGAGACATTTGAGCGAGCATGACAATGCTCTCAACTGCCATGCTCATTTATGTCAAACACATTGAATAAATAAATGTAGTAAAGTACCTCCTTCTCATCGAAATCTATTAACAAGAGATTGAAAGTTAACTACTCCAAAGATTGAAGAAACTAAAACGTCGCCTATGTAAAATTTTTGGGTATTTGTTGATTTTTCAAAAAGTGCCGAAGCAATTGTGATAAAATTTATATGGGACCATCCCTGAAGCATACCCTATCCATAAAAAGAAGAATTTTCAAAATCGGTTTACGGTTGCCGGAGAAATCGCGTAACAAATCGCGCACATACTTAATGCAAATTTAAGACTTATACGGTTTTCTCATGGATGCCATTGTCAGAACTGGACCAAATTAAATTGGGACCACACGGGAAGCACTAGCTTTCAAATAAAAAAGAATCATCAAAATCGGTTCACCCAGTTCAAAGTTCCCTCCTCCTTTTTTGAAGTCGGTTGAAAAGTAAAAACCTACTTGGGTAATTTTTTGTATTTTTTTTTTGTATTTGTGTATGGTGAACTTTATTGAATAAATTAATTCATCATCATCATCATCATGTCAACCTTTAGACGCCCACTGCTGGGCATCGGTCTAACCCAAGGGGGATTCAGCCATAATCGCCATGCTTGGCCGATGCATGTTGGCGATCGCAGTAGGTGTTATGGTACTCAGAAGGACGCCACTGCTCATCCTCTGGTCAATATCCCTCTGACGCCTTCTACGACACTCACGTGTAGAAATGGGGTGGTGCTATTCGCGGCCGGCACCATACGGCATAAATTAATTGATAAATAATAACTTCTAAATTAAAATTTCTTAATAGTGCTATAGGCTATAAATCTCTCATCAACAAAAGGCTATTAAAATAAAATTAACATGCCAACGGCTTTGTTGATGTTATTAAACTAAATCTCTGTCTATTCTCAAGTAATCACTCACGATTCTGACAAGGGTTTGGGCTATTAAAAGCTTTATAGACAATTGTTGAAGGAAGCTTTGTTCATTGCTTTTGTAGATAAATAAGAAAATATATTTTCATGAAAATGTCGACATTTTATCATCATCTCCACTTTTCCTAACTCTGTTGGGGTCGGCTTCCAGTGTAACCGGATGCAGCTGAATACCAGTGTTTTACATGGAGCGACTGCCTATCGGACCTCCATAACTCAGTTATTGGGTAACGCGATACCCCTAGATAAGACTGGTTGTCAGACTTTCTGGCTTCTGGCTGCCCTTAGCGACTGCCGTTGAAAATGTTATCAACCAAGCGAATAAAACCCATTATCCATTTTAGCTAGCTGGATATATTTACGGATATTTTCATTTTCGCAGTGCCTTGGGTTGGGTACGTACATTAAAACAGGTGATATAATTTGCTGCAAAGTGCAGAAAAGTCATGTTAATTATTATATTCTTCCGATCCTTAATTTAATTTGTAATGAATTCCCCTACATAATATAGTTCTTTTTTTTAATTTTTCCTTAATCATGGGTGCATTTACAAACATATAAACTCACATACACAAACAGTCAGACCCGGAACAATTATCTGTAGGCCATAAAAATATTTGTTCCGTACGGGAATCGAACCCGCGGCACGTATCGTAGCGGCCAATCGAACATACGAAATGTTAAAATTGTTTTATATTAATTATTTAATCCATGTTACTTCACTGTTTGCTAAGAGCTCACAATTAAACTCACTTAATATTACGCCAATAACGAAGTGCAGAAGCATAAGAGCCTTTTTACTGTCATGCGGATTATTGCCCAGCGCGGATCAGGTCCGCATGCGGGTGACAGCACGCAAAATCTTTGTCCTACTTGTGGCCATTAGCCACACGTAGGACAAAGATTTCGTTTGCCGCTGCAGTGTCGTGCGTGTTGCCAGTGACAAAAGTCGTGCGTACTATGTCCATGCGTGCGACCCGCGTCACAGTATAAACAACACTGAAGGCAGAAGAACGGGGCCCGCATGCGGTTAGCACGCACGCGGGTTTCTCGCCCGCAACCAATCCGCGTTCCGCGCGCATGCTGCCCAGCCAGGATGCGGGCAGCCTGCATGCGGACGAAAACACGCATGACAGCAAAAGGGCCCCACAATTGACTTTATGACATAAGAGTAATTTTGATTTCCTATTTATTTTCTGTTCAATAGAATATTTATTTTAATTTAAAAAGATTGTAAAAAGTAGAAATGGCTGTAAAAAAAAATGGTCTTATTTTTTTTTAAAGCTAGGCTTTCTTTTTCTGCTTACGTCAGATAGATATCTTTGACTGGTGCAAGAGGGCCTTCACCTCATCCTTTTTGTAGTTGGTTAACTATTATTGATAGTCTATTGTTTCTAGTTAGACAATAGATTACGGGCCAAAGTAATCTATTATCTAGTAAAATAAAATTTAATTAAACAAAGAGTTCGTACATGGCAGTACCTAGTTGTCACTGTAATTAACAGTTCCAAGACACAATTTAAAAAAACTGGGAAGTGCCAGTCAGAGTCGCGCACTAAGGGTTCCGTACCATTATCTATAGAACATTAGACACTATATTATATTATAACGTTTTTTTTTAAACTGAAGCAAAAAAACGAACAGAAATAAACGTTTTTTGTGTGGGAGCCCCCCTTGAATATTAATCTCATTCTTGAAATACATCATCTGTGAAATTTTCAACTATCTAGCTATCACGGTTCATGAGATACAGTCTGGTGACAACCAGCCAGACAGACAGACAGAATGACAGACCGACAGTGGAGTCTTAGTAATAGGGTCACGTTTTTGCCCTTTGGGTACCCTAAAAAAAAACAGATTATTTTAGCGCTGAAATCCAATCATCTTTAACATTAATACTCAATCCATACTAATATTATTATAAATGCGAAAGTAACTCTGTCTGTTGAGCTTTCACGATGAAACGGCTAAACCGATTTTGATGGATGAAATTGGCATGAATAAAGATAGCTTAAACCCTGCAAAAAAGACATAGGCTACTTTTTAATCCGCGATTTCGTCTGCATCCACGATAATAGACATTCACGCGGACGAAGTCGCGGGCAAAAGCAGTACTTAATATTGTTATGGCGATATCATTATTTTAATGCTAGCATTTAATAAGTTCGGTTATTTCACGATAAATAAACAGCAATTTCTTTTTGTTTATTGTTAAATAAAACGGTAACACCAATTACATTAATAGGGTATTTTACTCTATACGAGAAAAAATCTATAAATATGTTATTGAGACAGTTTAGGCATTAAGCAGTCGGAAAATGTAAGTTTTAGTTCATAAAATAACAAAACAAATTTTTAAATTCAATTCAAAGTTTTCAGTATTTTTAATCTGTTATAAAACACCGTGAAATAGTAGCGGCCATGTTATTACGCCATACGGCTGTGTAAACAAAAAATTGACAACTGTCAGTCAACCGATTGGCGTAATATAGGCTTTGTACTTTTATTATTTTCGTAACCAACGTAATTTTTTCATTATTACACCTTTTACAAAATATGCTTTTAATTATTTTTAAATGATATACAATTATCATATTTAATATGAGCTCATATGATACAAAACGAACTGACGTCATTTACGCTGAGCAATATGGCGTCCAGTAAGAGGCGTTTTCGTCAAACTACGCGCGAAATTTGAAAATTGAAAATTTAGATGCATTTTTATGGCACTTATCGATTGTATAAAAATTTTGTGTTTTTTTTGGTGGCATATTAGCACTACAGAATTTCATTGAGACACTTTTCAAAAATGGGTGTAATACCCTATTAACACAGTTACGGTATACAACTAAAAATAATAATAATACTTAAGAACTAACATATAATGGAGGATGCCCTAGCATACTTTCTCTCACAAAACATCAGGCGTACACGCATAATTCTATTCCATTCATTGGCAGACAGATCATATTCAAGATAGATGGTCAGAAGCAATGTAAACTATAAGCCCTTTTACATGAATGAATATCACTTAAATGTAGTTTGGCCACATTGTGTCTAAGGTTATAATGAAAGATAAAAGATAAAAAGATAAAAAAGATAAAAATTATTTATTTTCCACCACAATTTATAAATAGTACAGTTTACTTGTAACAGTTTCTACATAAGTGTTGTAGAATATGGGGTGGACTGGAGCCTAAACTGGGGAAACCCTGTATTTCAGGCCTCGAGGACACTCACCCACGGTATGAGCACAATTTACAATAACTATGTTAAATACAAGTATAAAAATACAGTATGGGTATCGAAACTGGTAGAAGGAGAAAAATAAGAGAAAAATTATTAATCTATTATATTTGTGTGTGCGTGTGTGTGGTGTGTGTGTGTGTGTGTGTGTGTATGAGTGTGTGAGATGTATGTTACTTTACGATAGTTATAAGGGATTCAGTGTCTTGATAGTTAAGTTTCGCAAGATGTTTTTAATGATGTTTTTGGCTTCATGTGAGTTTTTAGGAAAGGAGTAAAGTGCATCATTAAAATACAGGCACATGAGACTTTTCAACCTTTTCTCTTAGCAGCCAAAAGGTCAGGTGGCCAAGCTCAAATAGGCCATATATCTCAGCAAAAAGGTCACAAAGTAACCATAGATAATGACAAATAAGCAAAAGTAAGTAGTCCTATCCTACGTTTTTATTACTAGCTTTACTAAAATCCTCTTTTAGATTCGCTTTAGTACTTATTTTGACGCTGTTACCTAACGAGATGACCCAAAATCCATTATAGTAACAATAAAACGTTAGCTAAACCACGTAATACCAGGTTTTATTGACTGAAATAAACAGGACTTTTATCGTAGGGCAGTAAAGACCTGTGACACAACCTTTCAATATGGTCTAATTAAATTATTTGACATATCGTTTCATAACACGTATGTAGGGTAAACGTAATAACCACGGTCTCTGTGTATGAAAATTTCCGTTAAAATGTGCCACATAGGTCATAGCTCATTAGAGCCACCCGGCACCGGACCAGCACCGCCTCGTCTTTCAGCGTCTACTCGTTGGCTACAGGTGGTCCACGGTGGACGAATCGTTGTTACTTGTGAACCTCGCGTGTTCAATCAGTGAACCTCGTGTGTTATAATGTTTGTAAACGCATCCATGATCTAGGACGCGCCGTGTATTGCTGGCTGCGAACAGCACCACCCCATTTCTACCCGTTGGTGTCGTAGAAGGCGACAGTCGGCTTCTAGTCTAACCGGATGCAATTCAATACCAGTGTTTTACATGGAGTGACTCCTATCTGACCTTCACAACCCAGTTGCTGGGTATCACGACACCCCTTGGTAAGACTGAATGTCAGATTTTCTAGCTTCTAACTAACTATATATAAATAATTGAGTATTGAGTAGGTATATAACGACTGCAAAAGATCTATGAATAACATCCGTAACCAACGGTTTAACGACGGTTAACATTGGTTAAGATTTATATAGGTACCACTTTTCACGTGTTACAATATCAACTCTGAACTCATTCTTATCTTCAAATACCTAAAAAAAAACACTCGTAAAACAAAAATTGAACAATACAAATTAAGGTTCAAAACAAAAAATAACATAATTAATTTTCGGTAAAAAATTATCGATTGGCTAGAGTAATTTCTCATGGCAATATAAAAAACAAACTCGACTAAAGACTTATGATTAGAGCGGGTAGTCATAGCAGCGTTTAATTATAATATTTCATGAACATGCCGTAAGGTATTGGCTAGACATACCAGTTTATGCCGCGTATAGATCATACTAACTTTTTTCCGCAACTTCGCCTACATGAATTTTCTATCCCCTATTTTCTTTCCGTATTTTTTAGGGTTCCGTACCTCAAAAGGAAAAAACGGAATCCTTACAGGATCACTTTGTTGTCAGTCTGTCTGTCCGTTTGTCTGTCAAGACCCTTTATCTCGGGAACGCGTGAAGGTATCTAGTTGGTCATGGCAACCTTTAGACGCCCAAAACTGGGCATAGGTCTCCGCCAAAGGGGGGTTCAGCTGTAATCGCCATGCTTGGCCGATGCATGTTGGCGATCGCAGTAGGTGTTATGGTACTCAGAAGGACGCTGCTGCTCATCCTCTGCGAAATATCTTTCTGTCGCCTTTTACGACACCCACATGTAGAAATGGGGAAGTGCTATTCGCGGCCGGCACGACACGGTACTAGTTGATTTTAAAACCATATATACTCAAGTCTACAGTCCCTTGAAGCTGTGAAAAAATCAAATTTCTAAGAAAAAAATATACGACCGTTAATGCCGCAAAAACGTAGGTATATTTCGACACTTTCAAGGGAATCAAAATTTATAGGGTACTTCCCGTTGACCTATGTTTTGACAAGTAATATCATCTTATACTACAAGTACAGGGAAAAGTCGGAAAACTATACATATTTTGTCAATCATAAAAAATATAGTCTTCATTTAAAGTACGTAGGTACCTAATAAATTATCGAGGTATGCGCGGTCATAATTGGGTGACCAAATCACGGAATTTGAACGGAATCCTCAGTGGGCGAATCCGACATGCACTTGTTCGGTTTTTTATTATCATTAGAGATTACATAGGTTCCTACTTGCGACAGAATATGATCAATAGTTCCGGAGATTACTTAGCGCGTTCAAACTATATAACAAACAAAGTCTTCAACTTTTTAATATTAGTAGGTACAGATTTTAACACTACTTACAACATTTCCTAAACATTTTTATCATTTTATTAAAATCGTAATTCGCAAGCCGTCGAGCTTGATTCAAGCGTACACGTCCTTCGACGCTTTCTTTTAAGAATTGAGAATTGCGAGGCTGTGTGTCGCTTCGCTTGGTAGATAAATGCTGAATGTGTGGATGAAAGTCCGTGGCTTGATTTTACTCGTGTAAAACCAGTATGTGAACCGTATGTCTTGAATAAAGTACCTTCAAGAATTGTTACACGTGTTTCAAGCAGAAACGATGTTAGAACCTACTATGGGGTGCACAATGTGCTGTCAACCGATCTGCTTGCAGTGTTCAGAATCAACCTGCAAGAACTGCCGTGTAAAAGTGCATAGATATGTGTTTTGGCGATAATCTGATTAAGATTTCATATTTGCATAGTAAACCAATGAAAAAATGGTCCTAGGAATAATAGTTTTTTTAAAGTCTATATTATAAATGTGCATTGTGTTTATTTGGCTACCCAGGTATATGTATGGTAATTTAAAAAAAAAAAATATGAGTATTTTTTATTATTTTATTAATCTTTACATCTTATGTATAAAATGTTTCAATAATTAATCAACAATAAATTCATTAAACAATATTTTATTTATGCAACAGAGGTTTTTAAAAATACAGACGAATGTCATTCGTAAGTCAGTGGTAGTGTAACTTTACGATACGTCAGTGGTTAAGGGTTAATCTGTCAAAATCACCTACATTTTTGACATTGACTGTCACTGAAATATTATATTATATTGCGAAGCGACTGCATTTTGAAGTTTTAATAATTAAGAGAATGAAAAATAAGCTCTTGTATAAGTTTAATTTATTTACGCTGACAAATCAAACCTTTAATATCGGATAACTATCAGAGGTTTAATTAATGAAGGAAAATTTTGTATCCCTAATAATAATTAATTAGGTACCTGTATGTTTATCTATGATTACGAAGATAGGTAGGGTTATTAACTTCTATCTATCTTCAATTATTTAATAACTTTATTCATTATGTTCAATGACTTTTCTGTCTATTAATATTTGAATGGCTACTAACCTCGTTGGACTGGTAGTTGCATGCGCGATATGTGGCTCTGATGTTCACATACATCCGGAACCCCGCAAACACAACACACATTTACACACACACACACACACACACACACACCTACACCCAAACACCTACACCCTCATACACAACCTAACTTACTCTAGTGACTTATTTAGTGTAGTGATTTTTAAACTCACTAATTGTGTAATTTAGCATTTGTTACTTGCTTCAATAAATGTAAGCTATCAAATAATGTAACTAAAAATAGGTGGGGACCTGGTGACCTGTATTACAGGTATTAATATCTACCACAGGCACCAGCGATCCACAACCAAAAATTTAAAAATTGTTATGAATAGGTATTTGTTATTTTTGAAAAATTTTGTTTGTATTTTTTGGCTTGTGGTGAGAAATAAACACTTTTTTATTATTATTATGTTCTGCCCCATACTGAGAATGTAAAATACCTGGCTTTTTTTTGGGACGTGGCCGCCACACTGTTCCTAAACCATTACAACTCCTGAAAGTCAGAAACAACAGTGGCGACCACTTGAAAAGCGTCGAGACGCTGAAGCTCGACGAGTCCCGCAACGAAATTAATCAGAAAAGAACAGCGGAGGAGTAAGAAAAACATATTTTCCACTTTCCTCCAAATCAAGCAGGAGACAGGACAGAATTAGGCCAATAGGATCAAAGGGACGTTTACAACTGGGGGAGACCCAGTTGCAGCAATTACAATTAACATTATTTAATGGGTCCTAAAAAAGTGAGCTCTTGCATTTGATTTCAATAATAGGTATGGCAAAAACGCTTGAACGCACGGAAATTTGCTCTAGTTTCCACTAAGTCTGCATAGTAAATAGCTCCGGATGTGGCCTGTTACATTGCACTATTTAACATAATATATTGCGTTCATTCTGCCAAAGAATACACTCCCATAGGATATAATGTGCAGATTGTTCGTATTCACAGTCAGATGTAGAACATTGCATGAATGCATGAATGGACTTTTGGTATCAAAAATTCCGAGATTGTCGTGGATTGTTCTGTTCAAAACAATTATTTCTAGAAGCCGTTTCCATACTTTTCTAGCTTTCAATACTCAACTAGCCAAGATGTTTGTGTACCGCAAACCTCTACCCACACACTTAAGAAATACAGCCTGATGTTATGACTGTCCACAGAATCCGATGACCTCAGTAAACCTTTGACCTTTGAATCCTTTTCTTGACCTTTCGCATCACGAAAACGCTTAACTAATTACGAATGCAAGTTTTAATGGCGTTGATGGGGCTGAGATCTTGAATACAAAATGTATGTGAGCGCAGAAGGTTGGTATTTAAGTTGGTTTCAAGAATCCTGGTGAATTCACTCGGCGGCAATACAAAACGACAAATAGAACCAAAGCTTCCGAAATTAAAGTGATTTTTTAGGTTGTCCTTTTTCATTTTTCGATTTTTAGTGCCTACTTTATTATCATTCAAATCAATATAAAACGGTAACAGGCAAGCAAAAATAAAGCCAAGCATACCGAGCATGTCGAATACGGCTGAGACACCAACTTTTAGATGTCGACTGCTGTCGACATCTAAAAGTTGACATGATTATGATGATGAAACAAGAATACGCAATTTCATATAGGTAGGTACCTACTTGGATGAAATATTTTTTCCAGTTATTTTGATTTAAAAACCAAACTACCAGTACCAATTTTGTTAAAAGCTATGTGGGAGCTATACTATATAGCCACATGCATTGTTGAACCAGGATAGAGTAATTGAAATCGGGTCACATCATCTGGCAAAGATTTGGACAGACATACATACAAAAAAATAAATATTGTCGAATCGAAATCCTCCCCCGAAAAACTAAAGTTTTAGCAGACTCAAACGAGTAACTTTCTATCAGTGAAATAATTTTTGAAATAGGAACTTCTATTGTTTTACCTCCAACAAAGAAAAAGCTGAGAAACTTTATCTTTACCTCCAAACCATATTGTACGACACTTCTGCCTATATTCTTTAATGATACTTTACAAGCACGAATGTCTGTAAAAGTTGCTGAATTCGCTGGTTTATCACTACAAACCGCTCTGTTAAACTTTATGTCACAGTCTAGCAAGTTTATGAATATTGCGCATGTTAGTTTAATGGTCTGGAAAGTAACGTGTCTTCGGTTTTCTCCATAATAGGTCATTTTGAACTTAAAGGCTCTCCTCCATAGGCGCATTATTGTCGGTCGATAATGCCGGATGCGTTACTGCGATTTCTTTTTTATTCTTTGGATTTTAGAATTTTTCAGCCTTGAATCTGATGGTATGGTAATAAAAAAATTAAACGCGGGAGTAACAAATGTGTGTTTTAGATACAGGAGAAATTCCTAGAGCAAGCAACGTTTTTTTTTAAAAACATTTTGTATTAGGACGCATACGATCTTACTCACACCTGCATTAATAACGTTTGTAGACTGGATTTCTAATTAGACGCACACGTTTGAATTGTCAGACGATAAAAACGCAGCTGTGGGGCAAGAAATCAGAACTCATTATCGAAATATTATTATATTTAGCCCGTGTTGTTCCACTGCAAGGCAAAGGTCTCCCTCCATTATTTCCATCGGCTTTTCGCTATGTCTTGCCAATTCTTAAGGAAGCTATCCAAGTCGTCCCGCCTTCTCTTCCGCGGCCCCGTCTCACCATTTCGGGGCACCGATATTGGGATTTATATAGGTCATTCGGCATGCGGCAGACATGTCCAGCCCAGTCCCATTTAAGCTGCCAGCCTTTTGAACGTAGTACTATTAAGTATTCTGTGCTTTTGAGCCACCTCAACTATCTGTGTTTTATATCACCGCAATAACGCATCCAATATTATAGACCGATAATAACTTCGCGGAATATGAGATTACAATACCGACAGCGCATTTTTATCCTGTTTTTGTGCTCCCCATCGATATATTTATGTACTACGCACTATACTTCTATGGTGCTCCCTGGGATGACTTTTGCTCAGAGTGTCCGTAGAGTGGTCATTTTTGTTATTTGGTACAAAGAAGGGCCATTGGTCATGGCTCTAAGGAAAGGCTTTTATCATCGTGATGAAAGGATTTGTAGGATTAGAGTTTTAGCTGTCCAGGGTGCGCCGGACGTTTGGAATCATTTTGTGAATAATAATAATCAATCATTTATTTCCGGTATCAAAGACCCACATCATTTATATACCTTACAGACTATACTATACTCGTACATGTTTATAAATATCATAAAAAATATTATTTAACTATTGTACACGAAGTGACGGCGGCGGCATCGTGTTTGTGCTGCGTGGTGTCGCGTTGCCTTCCGCGGAATCACCGATATACGACACCCTTTTGCGAAAACTCTTCCTTGAGGAGGGTCTCAATATAATGAATCGGTACTCGCATCACGATCGACTTGAAGATCGTGTTGTAGCGCCACTCCTACCTATATGACACCTTCCACTATTACCAACATTTGCGACTAACGTCGCTCGGGGAGGCTCCTTTCATGCACCCAAAGGGTCAAGTCACATCGGAATGGCAGCGCAGCGGCCGGCAGTTTTGCTGCCAAATCATTTTCAACTTTATCTCTAAACCTCAAAGCATATAGTATCGCTTCGGCGGTCATCGGCTCGCAGACCCGCCCGGCGGCACGAGCTGCCGCTCGGCGCACGCAAATCTTTAAGCGATACTATGTCTTGACGTTTAGAGATAAAGTTGAAAATGGTTTGCCATCAAAACTGCCGGCCGCTGCGCTGCCATTCCGGTGTGTTTTGACTGGTTTTGATCCTAATTCAATACTTTTGCTTAATTTTCACATCTACGCAGACAGCGTCTTCAGCAAAAGTTAGTTATTTAATAAGAAAAATCTATCGACATCGCGCTTAATACAAAAGTCGAAGTCAAATTACAGAATTAGAGTAAATTAAACCATTAGTCTAATTGAAATAAATGATTTGAATTTTGAACGTCTGAAACTTCTCTTAACTTGTTTAGAATGGCGCTTTTGAAAATCAATAAAATCAAATATAATCTTGTTGCCTCTTACAAAAGGTAGTTTCGTATTGAGAAGAATGATGTAGTATCTACTCTTTTATTTAAAATAATTGTTTACAATTTATTTTCTTTACTTAGTATAACAAAGTTGCTCCCGCCCGCCGTCTATACGCTTAGATCTTTAAGAAATTTTAATGCGGTTTTCATCAATGGAAAGAGCGATTCAAGGAGAAGGTTTAATACATATAGTTATACTACATTGCAGGCGTACGAAGCCAGGGCGGGTCGCTAGTTTTGAATAATTACATGAATTATAATAATTATACGATCTTGTATAAAAACCACTATTAGAGTATGTGTACAAAGTATTATAAGTTAAGAAATGACAGGTCATATTCATAGATACATAGTGTTTACATATTTACAAACATTTAAACTGTTGACGACCACTTCTTAAAAACCGTAGTCTAATCAAATTTTGGTCAATAAATTAAACAAGATTATATTTTTATAAATAGCATAAGGGACCCCCTGATATTACGAATAGGTCCCCTACGATATCTACGCTTGTCAGCCTGGTTAGTCAGTTAATTTCAAAATCATACGTAACTCAATAATTCTGGAAAATACGACGTTTTGAATTACCTACGTATCATTTTGAAATTAAGATATTAAATGGAAAACTGATTAATCCCAAGCATATAATATTGGTGTCCTTCTAAGGGCGCGGTCTTACCAAACACGTAAGAAAAATATCTAATAATATACCAATAGGTCTTTACCACAGAGCAACGCAGAAGATAGTGTTCCGCGTTGCTCTATGGTCTTTACCTACGAAGTGGCCGTTTTGCAATACTGGCCACTTGGAACGTATTTTATGAATGGCTGGCAATAAATTCCAAATTCAAATGAATTTTATTAAAAAATATGGAATTCTACTTTCAAATTCAGTCATTTGTTTATTGATTAGTGTTTTGTTTTCACTATATTTGTAAGTTTCATCAATGTGGGCACAATAAAAATACGAGTAACTAAGAAATACGAGTTCCATCGTGTTAGCAATGCCGCACAAACGGCTGGCAAAATTTAATATGTGTGCGAAGTGAACACTACAAACGAACGCACGACTCGTTACTGGTTTGAACGCTTCCGACATGGAAAGTTTCATCTAAAAAATGAACCCCGTGGTCACCCGAAAACTAAAGTCAACAACGATGAATTAAAGGCAAGAGTGAAAGCTGACGATACCCAATCTACAGGTGAGTTAGCAGCAGCTTTCAACGTTCACACAAAACAATATTGGTCCATTTGCGTCAAATTGGCAGGGTAACAAAACTTGATTAGTGATAAGTTCAGGTGGCATACCTGAACTTATCACTTGCTTGCGTTGCTTAACAGACACAGAAACGAAGGGATTTTGAACCGCATCGTCACTTGCGATAAAAAAAAGGAATCTTTTTGGTAATCGGCCCTACTAACGTAATTCATCGGGTTCAGTTACTTTTGGGTTTCCATAACTCAAATTTAAAAACGGAACCTTATAGGATCACTTTCTTGTCAGTCTGTCTGTCTGTCCGTCTGTCCATACCCTTTTCTCAGGGATGGGTGGAGCTATCAAGCGTAAATTAATGCCATCCCTTGGAGCGACGAAAATACCAAACTTCTAAATCAACGCAGTCTAAAGATACCGCCGTTACCGCAAGAAGCAATGTCATGTAACACAACTAAAGGAAAAAATCCGGAAACCATAATTTTGAAGTTACATCACAAAAAATATGGTGTCCTGAAAATATTTTTTTACAAATTACAATGATTACAAATCGATTCCCGTGATGAACCAACTATTTACATAACTATATGTTTGTACGGAACCCTCGGTGCCCGACGAATCCGATTCGCGCTTGAGTGGCTTTTTTTAAACCAAATAGGCTTTAGTACGTTTGTATTTAGCGCACAGCGACGCTCTGTTAAAAGTAGCCTCTAAAGGTCAAAGTGCGTCCTCAAACAGGTACCTCCTGTCTAATAATCGGATTGAAGACCGTCCTCATTTCAGACGTCCGTTAAAAGCATAAAATATGGACACTCCTTGTCAAACTTCATGTCATTCTCGCCCCCGTAATGGCTCTTTATTCTTCCTTCTAATAAAATAATTGAATCGTAAAATCGTCGTAAAATCTGGTCGTAAAAAGTCTACAGGTATTGCTGATATTGTAATTAAGTAGGTCACTGTTTATTTACATTTTGAATTATAAAGTTGGTACATAGAAGAATAAAAATATTTAAAAGTAAATTAGATTTGCATCCCATCTTGCTAGCACGTCGTGTTGTGCGTGGGCGACTACTGCAGGTGCAGAAAACCTCAAATGGCGTAAATATAGTTATATTTTACCTTATTATATATATATATATATATATATATATTACTAGCTTTTGCCCGCGGCTTCGCTCGCGTAGAATTTGGTCTGCCACATTAAGTTACGCGACATTTTTTTTGAATACTTTTTTTTTAATGTACCTTCACATTGTACATCCCAGATTTCTAATTTCAAAATTAGTTTCCATACAATCTTTGAACTCCTATACCTAATATTTAGAAGGAATCCCTTGAGGGTAGAATTATCTGAATTCCTTTCTAAGTGCTCATTACTTTAAGCTATAATAGAACTCTGCAAATTTCAAAATGCTAAGTCTAGTGGTTTCTTCATCAATCTTTACCTGTATGGTGTGTTTATGCAAAGTAGCCCTATGTTCTTCCTCGGCTTGAGATTATCCTATCCAGCACAAACGGATTACTTAACACTGACTAACAAACAGGTCGGACCAATGTTACTTTTATTTAATCACTACATAGTATAAAACAAAGTTGCTTTCTTTGTCCCTATGTCCCTATGTATGCTTACATTTTTAAAACTACGCAACGGATTTGGATGCGGTTTCTTTAATAGATTTTGTAATAAGTAAAGAATTATGTGGTATGTAATTGGAATAGGTGAACATCTGTGTTAATTTATCTGTGTTTTTACTGCAATATGCTCCTGTATACTATGTTATTTGATTTTTTTGGTTCAGCGTAAATATGTAGGTTTTGGGATTTAGATACACGTGAGCAAGCTACGTATAGCTGCCCATGGGAAAAACAGGGCGTGCCTAAATGTATCCCCGCTACCTTCAAAGTTTGCCCTTGCGATTTATTAATAGTCATAGAAATTGCAACTTTAAGTGGGAACTGTAAACGTTTGAAATTGAAGGGTAAGTTATTGGGTATTATTGGGATGCGTGGAATAAGAACATTTTCACCTGTAAAAACTATATCTATCTATCTATACTATATATATCTAAATAACGAAATCTACGATCCTATATTTAAACAAACAATAAAGGACAATTCTTATGCGACTGAATTAAAAATAAAAAGTAATTAATAGCTATCTATGATAAATGACGAAGAATAAATGACATGACAATAAAAATGCCTACAGAACACAACCATCAATGACGTCTGCCCGCCGCCGGCCGCCGTTAGGCGCTCCGTTCAAGTCAATCTTAACGTGATAACTTTTAAACTATTCGGCCAAATTACTTAGTGTGAAAGACAAAGTTTATCTACATTAAATACTTAATGCGAGAAATGTATTCATTTTGATAAGAGTTTGATAATTATATACTAATATGTGCATTGTAAAATAGTACCAAACTAAATTAAATTTATGGTTCACAATTTTGGTCGTACTGGCTTGCACATAAAATGTAGATATATGCTGTCGCGGACTTTTATTTAGACCTACTTAAGACAAACAATCCTGCGGTACATTATCTTTATGTGACTCCATCGGTTAAGGCTGCGCACGCCAAGATAGACCTCAGATGGAAGATTTTTTTTCCGACTTAATTGACACGTATCGTTATATTATGACCAAAATTACATAAAATCATTATAAATTGTAGCCTATGTGTTATTCTGATGAATAACCTATATTACTGTAAAGTTTCATTCAAATCGGTCCAGTAGTTTTTTCGTGAAAGGGTAACAAACATACACACACACATACATCCATCCTCACAAACTTTCGCATTTATAATATTAGTAGGATATTACCTTCTTGGAAGTTACTTATGTTTGTTCCATGGGCTCGAGTGCTCACCTTGTTTTTAGAGACTGCCAAGCGGCTGGTCGACTGTACATGTGACCAGAGAGCTGACCATTTGTTGGGCCAACAAATTAGTATTGGCATTTAACGTGGTAATGCAGCTATTCGATATCCGTGGCTGCCTATCCTTTTGGGCACTTGTCCCATTGAGAGCGATGCGAACGAGTTTTTTTGATGCTCTGAGAGCGCTCCATTGTACATAGGTACCGAATACTTATAAATTCTATAAATATTTATCTATAATGTGTAAATATTGTTAAAAATCTAATAAGAATTTTCATGATAAAAAATGTTTTTGGGCAAAAAAAGCTGCAGCTGTTTTTTGGAGAAGTTGTGTCTTGTAATAATTATTGGTTTAATGTACGAAAAAAGCAACCAGTTGTAGGTATATCGCTTTTAACATTTTATACAAATGAAATGCCATGCAAAAGAATTTCACGATATTTCGCGCACCGTGATTAATCCCAGCATTCAGAGCTTATTCCCCGAATACTCTTATTTAACTTAGTCGTCCTTCATAATTTTGTAATCCCTTAATCACCTTTCAACACCTAAGGGCTAAATATTACGCTCCGAGAAAACGTAACGTAGATTCCATCGTTTTTTAAATTAGAAATACGCGTTTCGCACGTAATATTTATTTAGATTGAAGGATTTATTATATTTGATAGGTATATTTGATATATGCAAGTTAAAGTGGCAATAGGGAGGCCACATCGCTCGAAGAACCGATAACCGATGGACAAGAAAGGTTCGCGAGTGGCGATTACGAACCGGAAGACGCAACATTGGTAGGCCTCCCACCACATGAACCGACGACATCGTCAAGGTCGCGGGTAACCGGTGGATGCAAGCGGCAGGTTGCCGCGAGTTGTGGCGTTCTATGGGGGAGGCCTCAACAGTGGACGTCTTCCGGCTGATGATGATGATATTATGTTTTTCTTACTCCTCCGCTATTCTTTTCTGATTAATTTCGTTGCGGGATCCAAGACAGTTGAATCGTTTCTCTGGGACTCGTCGAGCTTCATTGCTCTGGCGCTTTTCTGGTGGTCGCCACTGTTGATTCTGGCTTACAGGAGTTACAGTGGTTAGGAAATAGTGTGGCGGGCTTGATGATGATGATGATTTATTTATATCCATAAAGTGGTATCATTATGCTCCGCTATTACTATGACTATCAGTATATACACGATCGGTCATAGCTAAGCTCATTAATGTAATTTATTGCATTACACAATGTTTTAATGTATATCCACAATCGTGAACCCTATAGACCACAACAATATGTATATTATTACTAGCTGATACGTCAAACGTGGTTTTGGCATATAAATTATTATTTCTTTATCACCTAGGGGTATAAAAAAATGCCTACGACTTATTCTTAGACCTGCCAAATATACACAAAAATCGGTCAAGTTTCAGAGGGGTTCAATAACAAATACTATGACACGAGACTTTTATATCTAGACTAATATTATAAAGCTGAAGAGTTTGTCTGTTTGTTTGTTTGTTTGGTTGACCGCGCTAATCTCAGGATCTACTGGTTCGAATTGAAAAAATATTTTTGTGTTGGATAGTCCATTTACCGAGGAAGGCTATAGGCCCATGCGAAGCTAGGTCGGGTCGCTAGTGTTAGATAAATTAAAGTTAAAAAGTAAGTTATATTCGTTAGGACTACTGGTCCGATTCTGTAAATTATTTCGGTAATAAGATGCTGCGTCATCTCTAAGTGCTATGTGGGCCTTATCTAACTATGAAAAAAAGGGATACGCAGAAAAATCGCGCATAAAATTAAACGCACGCTCGTGGTAGAGTAAAAACCATTGTTTATTATGACACTCCTAAGCGGGGTAACATTTTCCGGCATCAAAAATCTCAAGCAGACTCGCATCAAAATCTCATTCTCAAAGTTGTCAACAATCTCCAGACTGTTTCGACATAAGATGAAATGGTTCTGTCTCCGGCAGACTTACATGTTTACCCTCCTGGTGTGCGTGCGCACTGTCTTATACAGACTTCCTAGCGCAATTTTTGGACACAACAGCGTCACGTTGACTTGTGGAAGGCCACCATAAGTATGGGTATACTTATGGTACACAATCTATTTTTGTAGGACCAATTATTGGACCATTTCAAGGCCGACTTACAGTGCTCTGAGCATTTCGTAGCACCGACTTTTTGTAGGACATCTGCGTTGGCTGGTATATTGGTTTTTTGGTCTCATGATATCAAGCCCCACGCTTGATATGATATGGTCCCGGGTTCGATGCCCAGTTTAGGCAGTGTTATTGGGTTTATCCATTAGGAATTTCTAGGAAGCAGCCTGGAGTTTGAGAGTTAGTGCTGTGATATCTCCGGTCCTCCGTGCCTCGGAAAGCACATTAAGTCGTTGGTCCTGCGCCTAATCTTCAGTCTTGCCTGATTGCTGTCCCATCGGACTAAGAGAGTGAGGGAGTGCACCTGTGTTTTGCATGTACATTTGTACACTATAATATCTCCTAGCCTATATTGATATTGGCCACCATGACTGAAACTCTTTCAGTAGAATTAACATTGTTATTGGATTTCGGCTCCATTCTCATTGACAAAAAACGGACACCGATTTTCTGACGTGTGCGCGCACTCTAAGCGTTTCACACACCACGGTAAATAGTGTTGACAGTAGCGCGATCGATGTACAGAAGTCAGCACATCAAGCCGTACCAAACTGTAAAATTTTCCCAATTACGCGAAACTCGGCGCAGAGGGCGCCACTAGCACATACCCACGAGCACAACCTCGTATTCTTATTTAATTATGTTATTAATTATAATAGCTAGGTATTTTATGAAAGTATATCAAAGTTCTATTTAATCTTACTTACCTAACTGTACTTTTAACTATATTATGGCATCCTACGGCCATTTGAAAGTGGATTCTAGGTTATGCTCAGAATAAAATCATATTTGGTTGTCTTACATGACAAAAGTGAACGTTATTCTGTAAGTACGTCTATCTCACCTGAATACTTAACCTGAACATATTTTAGAGTGATTTTTAGCTGCTTCCCAAAGTTTTCGAACATTTTCTTCTTTTGAAAATGAATAATTCCCTTCATTTCTACATCGAAATACACAGCACTGATACATTATTGTATAATATAAATACACTTCCCAATTTTGAACTCAATTAAAAGCAGAATTTCTCGCTTAGAACGACTCGTCGAAAAACTGTTTACGGATTATGCTAGTGCTGCACTCTGGTGCCAGAACATTGCAGTATTATCCCCTATTGAATATGAACCTTATTTTTTTTGTAATAAAGTATAAATCTATCAAAGAAATTTGACAGATTGTGTTTGAGCTTGATGTGCTGACCTCTGTACAATTGTTATCTGTAAAATAAATGGGGTCGAATGTCGTCAACAACCTTCAAACAAAAGACAACCTTATGACCTACACAGTATGCATTAGTTCCAAAAACTACCATTCCACAGATCAGTTAGGTTTCTTTTGTTTTACCTGCGTCATCTAATTGAGACAAAGAAAAAGGTACGCAGATAATAACAACACATATTTTCAAAACAGCCACTGAAAGATCACAGTTCATCAATTTGAACGCTAAAAGGAAAACACATCAGTACCGATGAAAAACATTTCGTTCAACGTAAATAAACATGTTTTGTTCAGCGTAAACTGCTCTCACAAAGTCGGCTAGAACATTGACACTGTAAAACAGGTAAAGATGAAAAATGTGTTTCGTGGTATTTCGATTTTTTCCGTTGACTGCTACTCTAGTTGCAGTTTATTTTTAGGCCATTAGTCAATGTCGTGGGTCGTGGATGGCTTTTTGGTTAAGGCGGTTCTCTCATGCACGAAGTAATTGGGTTCGAAACAAGGCACTAGCAAGGACCACTGTGACTTTTTCAATTTCATTGTTTATCTTGTACATCACAGACATCGGTGCAGGAAAACATCGTAAGGAAACCTGAACTTATATTATTACTAGCTTTTGTTCACGACTTCGTCCGCGTGAATGTCGGTTATCGCGGATGCAAACGAAGTTGCGAATTCAAAAGTAGCCTAAGCCTTGCCTTGGGTTTAAGCAACCTTCATGCAAAATTTCATCAAAATCGGTTCAGCCGTTTCATCGTGAAAGCATAACAGACAGAGTTACTTTCGCATTTGTATTAATAGTATGGATAAATCTGAAACCACGTGATCTACCACTACTTTTGGCGCGCTTCTGCAGAGTCGTGATGTTCTCAGCCCACAGCGAGGAGGACATTCAGAATCTAGTGTCTGGTCGCATCGGTGCTAAGTCGTCCCGAAATTAGATGTGCATAAGTGTTACTATGTCTATTTTAATTTGAGTCTGAGTTTACTTTAGACTGAGTTTTTTATAAATTGTGGTTTTAATAAACGCCGTGTATTGCACCCTATACCCAGTGTGTTTGCATTGCAGGAAACCCATCTTCTGCCCACATGATGACCGAATTTAACAGAGTAGATCCGACATATAGATTAGCCCTCGATCACTAATGCCTGGTTTCAGAGGTCTTTAGATAAACCTTCGATAGCTATTAATTCAACATAATTATCTATTTGAGTGATTTTCTTCCTTAACTACTCAGTCCCGAGCATTTGCTCGGAAACGCAATATCGAACCAATAGCACTATCGAATAAGTCATCATCAGCCTGAAGACGTCCACTATTAAACAAGGGGCTCCCCCATAAATGGGGGGTGTTGCCATAATCCCCACGCTTGGCGCCATCTTGGGGATCGCAGTGAAGTTGTTAAGTACACGGAAACCGCTGCTGCCCGACTTCCGGATTTTCCCTTAGTCGCCTTCAACGCCACCCTCGGGATGAAATGGGGGGGTGCTATTCTAGCCCGGACTAGTCCAGTTAAATTGAAGAAACTGGGCATTAGAGATTAGCCGGTTTTCTCTTCATGTTGTCAATTTTGGTAGAGCAAAAATTGCTGTTAGAAATTTATTTCTGCGCAGTTACTTATCTTTTAAAAATATTCTTGTATATAATATATACCTAAGACCATTGTTCTTTAAGGCTTTGAGAAAGCCATGTCTAGTAGTAGACCATTATAGTCAATAAAAGAAATAGTAAAGGAACCCAGGTCTTTAAATATAGTTGAAGTTTTCTTGGAACCCAACGGAAGTTTACGTTTTGAATAGAAAATAAACTGTCCATTTATTAAATTAAACTTTACTGAAAGACATCCAGCAGTTTCTAAGAAATCTTCAACTAATTATATTTGAAAGCTCTTGTTACTTATTTCTTTTGATGGTCGTACCCTAATAGACAAATTAAAATGGTAAAAGGAAGAAAGCATCGTGAGGAAACTAGTATCTATAGATACTAATATTATAAAGCTAAATACTTTATTTGTTCGTTTGAACGTGCTTATCTTCAGAACTTCTAGTCCGATTATGAAAATTCTTTCACTAGTAGGAAGCTACGTTATCCGTGGGCTAATTCACGTAACTAAAGAAGTGCTGTTGCTGTACAATTGTAGTGCAATTGCAGTTAAGTTTCGATCAAAACAACGCTTTTCGTATCTCTACCGCTGTCAGACACGCCCGCGTCAAGTTCTCGTCACGCGAGCGCAATAACAGCATTCTACTGTTTCGCGTCTTTGGTGCGTACTTCGGAACGCAATATGATCGGTATTCTACTATACGTTGGACGTTTCAAAATTACAGTTAAAAAGCACTAAAATCTGTACTGTGTTAGTGAGTAATATTTTTTCTCTCATGTAGCTAAACCATAAGTAAGTTTGGTAGAGTTTGGTTCTAGTACAGTTGACGTGCAGTTCACGCACATCTTACGCACAGTGCAAAGATTACAAGAATACCGTTTATCACTCAAACTTGAACTTAACTGCAACTGCACTACATTTTCACCAGCGCGTCATAATATTACGTGAATTAGCCTTCTGAACCTTTAAGGCTATATTTTGTGTTAGAAATAAAATAGCCCGTGAATATAAGTACGAAATTGCCAATCCGCCATAAGAAAGCGTGGATCAATGTTCTCGCTTTCTCTGTAAGAAAAGAGGTATGTAGGGCAACCTGAAGTGGGACATTAGACTGGTATTATTCCCCTAATAGGGAAATAAGGCCTACTTGACCGAAAGAAGATATTTATAGAATAAGTTCTTTTTGTTAGCCTGTTATGCCTCACTACTGGACAAAGGCCTCCTCAGAATCTTTCCAGGTAATCTTTTCTTGCGCCACCTCGAACCATCCCTCCCAGTACGCATCTAGGTCACATCGCCACCTTCCCCTGGACCGCCGACGCCAACCATCTTCAGGCGCCTATTAAGAATAAGTTTATCAGTCTAAAACGGGAACAGTACATCATACAACTTAGTCGCAGAAACTTTCCCACGAGATAAAACTGTTTCATAAATATGTAAGCAGTTATTTTTCAACAAAACATGAATTCACACTTAAGAGCGCCCTTCCTCATCCGCCGAACTTCAACGCGAGCGTGATTGATTTCTTTTTTGTTTTACGCCTTTTGCGCGATAATATCGCATGAAAATTTACACAAGAATATTTCACAAAATTTGTTCCAAGAAATACGTGTTTTTGAAGAAGCATTATTAGTTTTTGGTAAAAATGTTTGTAATTTAGAATCTCCATTACATGTGCAAGGTTTCTATGAAGCTACTTTTTCAATGTATGAGTGCAGTATGAACGGCCAAAAGTTCAGATAAAAATTGTGCAAAAAAGCTGATTTTCGGACGTGTTTATTGAATTTGTTTTTCAAAAAAGTTATTTTTTCGTAACATAGGAACCTAGACATTAACCATAATCCCGTGTGTTAAAATTTGGAGGAAAACTTGTTTTAACGCCGTAATCAAGTACGAGCGTTTGTATGGGATCTAAGACGGGATGGGAGCTCTTAAGTCACAGTATAAATATTAGTACTACTGTATTAAGAGCGTGTATTCGGATCGTGACGAACACTTAAAATTTTCGCGTTTTTCCCAGAGCAATATCGTAATGTTGTGAGCAGATTATTAGAAGAAAATTACGGTTTTAGAAAGATTAAGTTTTGATCTAAGCACCTACACAGTAAAAGTATAGATTTTAACGATGGTTTTTCATAGCGAAGACAATCCCTTCATACCGTTTTACGAAACTAGACGTCACAGTTAACTTTCAGGACATATACAACCATTACTGTATGCAAAAAAAATATGTTTTATGCGTTTTTCCAACAGGATATACGGAGGGCCTAGTATGAGTTTTTATTCGAACTCGATCGCGTTAACGTCAACTCCAATTTGTATTGAAACTGGAACAGCGCCGTCTAGTGGCAACAATAGGAAACACAATTATTCCATACAAATTGACATAATCGATCGTTTACGCTAACGCGATCGATTTCGAATGAAAACTTACACTAGGCCCTCAGTCTTAAAGTCTACTGAGCCAAACTTACGAAAATATTACTATTATGTATTAAAAACAATGTTATAAAAATACAAAATTGGTACACTTTGTCAATTTTTTTTCACCAGTATTGGTTGACTGGTAGAGAATGCCTAAGGCATTAAGTCCGCCTTTGTACCTTTGTGCATGAAGTGTAAATAAATAAAATAAATAAATATTTAAATAAAAACATAACTGATATATTTATTTTATGAAAATAAAGATATGCTTAATGTACAGAATATTTTTCAGTCTGTTATATAAACGCATTAATTTTACACAATTATTTAAAAAAATACTATAAAACCTCGCTCGCAATCGTTTGTCGATCAATTTCAATGATTCGTGCTCATACTTCCGCGTTCAAGCACAAACACAGAACATTGTATTGTACTAGTGTGCTTCAATGCTGCTACGATGTTCTAGCAATGATTTAAAGCAGTTGTGATTTTGAGTTGCGCTAAATCGAATACGGGCCCTTAAGTCGTGGGACAGTAGGATCTTGCTAAAGAGGGTATTCCTGATAACACAACTACATACTTACAAACTTCTCCTAGTCCTATTTTATTTAATTAGTAGTACTTATGATTAATGTCGTGATAGTGTAAAAGGCGCCCGCTTCGTTTTCTTGTTTTTTTTTTTATTTTAGTGTGTTTATGTCCTGGGGGGCGAGTAAATTATTTTTCTTTCTTTCTTTCTTTCTTCGTTCGCAACCAGGCATGAGCAAGTACCCATGTAACTTTTTCAATTATATATGTACAGAGGCCAGCACATCAAGATACAATAATCTGTCAAATTTCTTTGATAGATTTTCAACTTTATAACAAGAGAAAAAGGTTCATATTCAATTGGGAAAATTTGACAGTTTGGCATGGTTTCATGTGCTGGCGTCTGTACATACTTTCTAAATTGATCTTGAACCTGTTATACTTACTTCATGGATAACTGACTCGGTGAAGGAAAATATCGTGAAAAAATATAGCATATAGCCTTCTTATTTAATTCCTATTTCTATGGAGTAAACCATACTGGCCCGATTCTGAGAATAATATGTATATCCTAAGGGTGCTCCACCTCAGGCCGCATCATCACCTAAGATCAGGTGAGTTGCTGCCAAACGCAAACCTATAACAATATGAATCTCGTGGGGTGTCCGGTAGAGTAGCGGGGGGGGGGGGGGGTGCTACGCTAGCCCGGACACCCCGAGGGGGTCGCTTTCACCCATTTCATCCCGAGGGTGTCGTCGAAGGCGACTAAGGGAAGATCCGGAGGTCAGCGGCTTCAGTGTGCTTAACAACTTAACACATACAGCGATCCCCACGACGCCTGCCAAGCGTGGGGATTATGGCAGCCCCGCCCCCCCCCCTCTGGGGAGGCCTTTGTTCAACCGTGGACGTCTTCCGGCTGATGATGATCCGTAAGATAACTCACGCGAATAAAGTCGAAGGTAAAAGCTAGTAAATAAATAGATTATGAACAGGTGAAGCTAACCGGGCACCCGATTCACATACGATAAACCGCACCGTCAGGTCAAAAAAGCAAAAACGTGCCCTCGACGCCAAAGCATTGCGGGTCCAGCATGCCACTGGCCTTGGTGGTATATGGTTGGGTCTAAAACTATACCACTCACCTAACCTAACCCAAATGATTCAGCAACAATAGAGGGGATCTAGCGCTCGGCGGCCGCTACCGTGGCACCGCTAGATATGCTCGCTCGCCTTCGCGCTTAATTGGTCACAGTTCTAACCTAACCTTATCCAAACGATTTATTGCAGTGGTATAATAGTTCAAACTCAAACTCAACACCATTTATGTCAAATAAATTATTTACAGGTACTTTTGAATTGTCAGAGTGAGACAGTCAGAAAGATAAAGCTAGTTGCTCGTTCCAAACAGTAGGTTTCTATGGAGAAGAACGAGCAGGAAACTCCATGAATAACTCTTTTAAAATTAATAATATATTACAAATTTAGGTTACATCATTCATGTTGAATGTAGGGGTACAATGTGAGAACAATGTAACAAGTCTTGCATGTTAAAAGAGGTCTAGAGAAAGTTTTAAAGTTTCAGCCCACCATACCACCAGGGGTATGGCCAGAGGGCTAATTCACGTAATTTTATGTCGCGCCGATGAAGTTGTAGTGCAGTTGAAGTTAAGTTCAAGTTTGAGTGATCAACGGTATTCTTGTAATCTTTGAACTGCGCATAAACTGCGCGTGAACTGCACGTCAACTGTACGACAGCCAAACTCTACCAAACTTACTAATTATGGTGATTATATGAAAATAATACCCCAGTACAGATTTTAGTGCTGTTTAACTGTCATTTTGAGACATCAAACGAATAGTAGAATACCGATATCATGTTGCGTTCCGGATCACGCACCAAAGACGCGCAACAGTAGAATGCCGTTATTGCGCTCGCGTGACGCGAACTTGACGCGAGCATGTCTGACAGCGGTAGAGAATACGAAAACCGTTGTTTTGATCGAAACTTAACTGCAACTGCACTGCAACAGCACTTCTTTAGTTACGTACAGGTACGGTGGGCCAATTTGTAAGTTACTTACTCTATGGAATTACTATAGAAGCCTATCATGTAGTCATATCCGTGGCGTTTTGGTTTGCCATCTATACATGAATATGGCGGTGTAAAGGTCAAAGTGATTTTCAATATGAAAGGTCTGCAAGTCACGGGTCACAGTGACCGCTTAAAGTGTAACACAAACGTATATTAACATAACGTGTTTGCGGTAAAAACCTTTTACCACAGCCCTATCAAATACCCTTGAAAAGGTTACCCGAATCTAGTCCCTAATTCGCTACATATTGTATGAGTGTTACTGCGCCCCTTTGATTTACACTCTATTGGCTTCTTTTGCAATTACGTCTGAAACTGTTTCAGTAAACAGAAAATTTTGTGTGACGTTTTACTAATGGGCTGTAACCTTGAACGCAAAAAGGTTTGCACACAAGACAAAGAGGCGATCAAAACAGGAAATTGTGGATCGAATTCAATATTTACTTATTTAACTACTGCTATTTTGCACCTGTTTTTTTTCTTATTTAACTGACTTCAAGAAGTAGGTTCTCAATTAAACACAACATTTTTTCTATTGTTTGACCACGCAGATCTTTTCACGGTACAGTCCGATTTCGATGATTCTTTTTAACCGACTTCAAAAAGGAGGAGGTTCCCAATTCGATTGATATTTTTGTTTTATGTATGTACACCGATTACGCTGAGATTTATGATCCGATTTACGTGATTTTTCTTTCATTCGATGCGGAATAGTTGTTATTTGGTCCCATAAAAATGTAACACAGTTTGGTACAAAAAAAAAATGTTCATAAAATGAAAACTACCCAGTAGTTTTCATTTTATGAACATTTTTTTTTGTTTGGCCTCGCATATCTTTTTTCAGTGTGCTCCGATTTCGATGATTATTTTTTTAATTGATAGTGTATCAAAAAAATGTGGTCCCATATAAAATTCATGAAAATATTCCACCCCTAAGGGTAGAATATTAAGGGATGACTGAATTTTTTTTGGTGTCATCGTTTCGTAATTAATTTGAATGATATGAAGTAGGCACTAAAAAGCGAAAAAAACGATTCGTCGGATTTGTCAATTAATTTGAATGTCACGGAGTAGTCACTAAAAAGCGTTTTAACTGTTATTTACTTATTTTTCTTCTTTAATATTGTTGTTTTTTCTTAACTAATTTATATTTTACTAACAAATCTATAAGTATCTACCTACTAACCAATTATGGACTTTTATTACTACTACTGAGTGTTTGGTCTGAAATAAATATTTTCAATTTCACTTTCAATTAATGTTTGTTATTCTGTATTATAAGGTATATATGTGTTATGGGTCTTTGTTGCCTAAAATAAATGATTAACTGCCACACTCACACTTGGCACATGTCTACAAAAATATTTTTGACTAACAGCAGTCCAAGTTATGTAGGTCAATTTAAGTTAATGATACATTAATATTAAGTGACATCTCTGAGTGTGGCAGTTAGATAAGGAACACAAAACATAATACAGACAATACATTGTTTAAGGAACACTAACCATTAAAGTTCAGGATTCAAAAATTCTTTCACCAATAGGAAGCTACGGTATCCTTGAGTGTTATCATAGACTATATATTACAATCAATGAAATTACGGATCCGTTAAAAAAAACCCTTGAACGAAGTGGCGGGAAGAAGCTAGTATTTTATATTTAGACTAGCTGTCCTGGCAAACGTTACTTTGCCATAACCAGACTCGAGTTAAAAAATAGTTCTTTTTTATTAAAAACGTTGCTCCACCATAGGATTTTTTCCTTTACTGTGGGCGCGTTTACAAACATTATAATCTCACTTACACAAACAAGCAGACCTGAAGCAAATGTTTGTACGCCATACAAATATTTGTTCCGTGCGGAAATCGAACCCACGACACGCAGCGCAGCTGCCGATAGCTCAGCCACTTCTACAACCGTGCCACAGTATAAATATTAGTAGGTACTACCGCACAGTAGCGACACGCTCCGCCTCCCTCTGAAACCGTTCCTCACCTCACCCCGCGTCGAATGACTGCTCTGGGAACTGCGTTGTTGTTCGAGCGGCACGTAGACACGCAGACACACGCACGTATCTGTGCAGTCTGTTATTTAAGTAGTAGTGTAGGCAATTATATCGTTTCGTTTCTATGGAGAGTCGCGGATGTGACCGTGCCGTCAAATAAACTCAAACGCGACTACGACAGAACTTGATTGTTTTTTTTTATTTACATAGCAAAAAGCTATAAACCAGACTTCAAGTTGGTACTTGCACTTACTTATACACCCCCTCTCACACACACACATACATAACACATCTATACACACTCGCACGCACGCTCACGCACACACACACACTAAATTGTAAACGAGAATAATAGTTTTATTTTATTTAGTTTTAAATAATATACAATTATAATATAAACTACTACTTTTACTTTTGATTTTATTCAACGATGGAAATATAAAGATATTGTTTGTAAATGTTGTAATATGTCACAAAGATTGGCTTGTAGCATTGTTGCGGAGGGACACTGATCTTTAAGATACAGGGACCCCCCTAGTTTGGAGATCAGGGTATCAATGTATTGTGTACAGCATAAGCCTTTTATAACATAACATTCTATTTATAGTACGTAGGCATTTTTTCAATAAACATTATTATATTACTTATGTTTCGTAAATGTTATAAAAAAAAAAAAATTTTTTTGTTTGTCCGTATGGTGTCGAACGTAAAGAATAGCACCATGCAATATCTTCCCGTGGGTGTCGTAAGAGGCGACTAAGGGACGTACCATACAATGGGCAGCAGCGTTCTCTGTGCATTTGTAACAACCATACTGCGATCGCCAACCCGCCTGCCAAGCGTGGCGATTATGGCAAAACCCCCCCTTGGGGGAGGATTATGTCCAGCAATGGACGTCTTTCGGCTGAAATGATGATGATGAATGATGAAATGTTATAAATCACAAACTCAATAAATAATATGTATTAGAAACTGCTAGGAGCTGGCTTTTACCTCGGACAGAAGTTAAACACTGCCATCCAACGTGGCAATGCCGCCAGTCTCTTGGGCATATTCCCAGATGACTGCGATGTGGAATATTGTGATGCCTTATTGTATTTAGTCTTTTTTAGTTAAATATTTTTTATTATTCGTGTAAATATTGTACATTGTTCCTTATATACTTAGATTGAGTAGTAACGTGTTTTTTTAACAAGCCCAAAACATTGTCGGTATACATCTTAGAAAATTTAATAAGTACATTCCTACATAATCTACGAGATTCTTACAATATGTTAGACCCTTCCTTTTGTCATGGTTAGTCCAAAATAAATTGCTCCTAAGAGAGTTGCTTTCATTATACGAGACTATATATTTTCGGACATAAGATTTATCGTTTAGTTTTGCCTGACATTTGATATTTTGTTATACCTATGTATAATCGTATTGAATTATAAAAGTACTGACGGCCTAGCTCTTAACGCGTTAACGTAAAAAGTATTCAATTCGAGTCGAGTTTTTTTTTCAGAAAAACTACTGTCCTATGCACCTTTAGATAAAAAATAAATTCAATTTAAAAATCAAACAAAACTTAACATTAACGCGCGCTCTTACGAAGTTTATTATGCACAATTAAAACATAATTATAAACTTAAAGATTCGTAATTCAAATTGAGTAAAGGTTTCGAAGATTATCATTAAGAAAACTATGAATATAATAATAAAAGCCTTTATTCATAGTACAATGTGTGTGTTCTGTTGATGAAAATCATTCTATCTATCTAGTAGTCGGTGGCTTTGTTCTGTTTGTTGTCTTTAATTGCCACCGACTTCCAAATCTAAAGTCATGTGTGTACTGTGCTAAAGTTATTTATCACTTTTTAATACTTTCTTATTATTCAAATCCATTAAGAACCAGCAACACGGTTAAAACAGAGGTACTCCAAAGATTGAAAAAACTATTAAAACGTCATCTATGTAGATTTTTTGGGATTTAATTAATTTTTCAAAAAGTGCTGAATCAATTTCGATAAAATTTATATGGGACCACCCCTGAGGCATACCTTATCCATCCGAAAAATAATTTTCAAAATTGATTCATATTTGCCGGAGAAATCGCGTAACAAATCTACAGAAAAAAAACAATATACAGTCGAATTAAGAACCTCTTTTTTGAAGTCGGTTGAATATCACATTAAAATCCGTTGCGTAGTTTAACAGATATAAGCGTACATATGGCGCGACTTTGTTTTATACTATCGAAAGATAAACCATTTACAGGCACTTTTAATTGCAAATAGTCAGTCAGTCAAAAAGTTGAAGCTATTTGCTCGTTATGTCTACGCATCATCATCATCATCTGCCAAACTTTTTCCCGACTATATTGGGGTCGGCTTCCAGTCCAACCGGATGCAGCTGAATATCAGTGTTTTACATGGAGCGACTGAATATCGGACCCCCACAACCCAGTTACTGAGTAACACGATACCCCTTGGTAAGACTGGTTGTCTAACTTTCTGGCTTCTGACTACCTATAACAACTGCTAAAGATCTACAAATGACAGCCGGGACCGACGGCTTTACGTGCTTTCCGAGGCACGGAGGGAACTCGGTATGATAGGGATGGTCACCCATCCACAGACCGACCGCGGCTAGCGTAGCTTAACCTTTGGTCGATCGATCTGAACGGCTTTAACTTAGCCACGAGCTCTTCCGACAATAAAGTCGAGCAATACCAATATTAAAGGTAATAATGGAACAAAATATATCGAGGCTCTGCACTAATGATTTGTTTCTCAGGTTACAGAGCAAAAAGAGTAGAGGGGTAATATAATACGAGGTGTTAAAAGGTTTATTTTCCTCACTTTATTTTCCGATAGGATTGCATAACACAAAACTATCTATTTTTAGACACAAAAGAAACTATAAATCTTATGTCCGAAAATAGAAAGGTACGTATATAGGGAAAGCTACTGTTTGCGAACCAATATATTTTAGATTACTACACAAGGAAGGGTCGTTCGTATTATCATCTCACAGGCTATGAAGAAATGTTTAAAAGATTTTGCAAATAATTTGATTTTGGGGTTCCGTACCTCAAAAGGAAAAAAACGGAACCATTATAGGATCACTTTGTCGTCCGTCTGTCTGTCAAGACCCTTTGTCTCAAGAACGCGTAGAGGTATCGAGTTGAAATTAAAACCATATACTCAGGTCTACTGTACCTCTTAGATTACGTAAACAAAAGATATGGCCATTTATGCCGCAAAAAAACGTTATTGCGCGATATTGTTGAAATATAACGTTTTTACCTCTCGAGGGAATCAAAATTTATAGGGTACTTTCCGTTGACCTAGAACTATGAAATTTGACAAGTAATGTCGTCTTAGACTACAGACCGATGTGCAGGGAAAACTCTGAAAACTATACATTTGTAATTAAATCATAAAAAAAGCTTTTTACAAAAAAGACAACCGCCTTCAAAAGTGAAAAATAACTTTAGCACAGAACATTTTTATTTTCCGCTTTTTAGTACCTCCTTCTCATCCAAATCTATTGAGAAGAGATTGAAAGTTAACTACTACAAAGATTGATGAAACTAAAACGTCGTCTATGTAAAATTTTTGGGTATTTGTTGATTTTTCAAAAAGTGCTGAATCAATTTCGATAAAAATTATGTGGGACCACCCCTGAAGCATACCCTATCCATAAAAAAAAGAATTTTCAAAATCGGTTTACGTTTGCCGGAGAAATCGCGTAACAAATCGCGCACATACTTAATGCAAATTTAAGACTTATACGGTTTTCTCATGGATGCCATTGTCAGAGAACTGGACCAAAATAAAATGGAACCACACGGGAAGCACTAGCTTTCAAATAAAAAAAGAATCATCAAAATCGGTTCACCCAGTCCCAAGAAATCAGGTAACAAACATTAAAAAAAAAAAAAAAAAAATACAGGCGAATTAATAACCTCCTCCTTTTTTGAAGTCGGTTGAAAATATAGTCTTTATTTAAAGTACGTTATCAATGACCGCGACAATTAGCAGGCGAGCCAGCGATCACTTGACCTAAGCCGGGGAATGTATTCACACACAAAAAAAAAATACAAAAAGTTTATTGGCAGAAAAGAAGAGGTTATAACTAACGGTACATTTCATGAGCAAGTTGAGTTTATACATCTCAATTTTTGGTTTAACCGTTGACCCCCAAACTAAGCAGGACTTGTATCTTGGGGGTCAGATTGCGAATGAGCAAAAAGAAAGTTTACAAGGTAAATTAAGTAAAACGTGCGTTAAGTTGTGAGTGTGTGTATGTGTGAGAGTCTGTGAGAGTGAAAGTGTAAGTGATGATGATGTATGTGTGATGTTTTGTGTGATGTGATGTTTTTCTGGCACCTTAAATTGAAACAAATGTTAGAGGAAAGATTCTGTCTCAGTGTAAGTGAGTTCTAGAAGCCGTTTCTTAAGTACACTTTTTAGTTGCGCGGTTAACAGGTGTTTAATGTCCAGTGACTTGCAGACCTTGTTGGATGTGTGTAAGTGGGAGTAAGCAGGGCTCCGTCTGGCCAATAAGGACTTCGCAGGTGGAGTAGGAATTCTGAAAACTTTGACAGAAGTTCAATATAGTCAGCTCTTTTGGGGAGGATCTTGTGAGTGCGGATAGGTAGCAACAGGTCAGGCTACGTCGACCTGCATTCGTCCTGCATTTAATCCGTACCATCAACTGCTCTGCCATCATAATTTGCAGCCTTATCAAATTTACTTTTATTGACCTGTTTTAATTAAATGACAATGCCAGATCCTGCCCCACAAATGTACAGAAAAGTAAATTAATGAAAATAATTGTAATGAATTTAAAACCTTTCTATACTAAATTGTTTTTCTTTAGAACTTGCGGATTACGAAATACCTACCCACAAATCACAAACTAATTTTACCTAAAATATAATTTAACCTATAATCAATGTCATTATTGTTTTTAGATTTGAACGGAAACCGCAAATTCTACAGTCACTAAGACTAATGTTTAGTTATCAGCAAAAAATAAACAGTAAGATGCTATATATTGCACATGACTTTTATTGAGTGGGGCAAAGTTCTATAGAGTTTCTGGCATTGTCCTTTAAATACAAAAACGTAAGTTATACTGAAAATGTGCATAAAATCTAGGGGCACGGTAGTGCCCCCGCCAAGTCGAGCCAAACGAAGCTCAAGGGCACTAGCTACCTTTTCTCGAAGCGCTTCGTCGTTCTTTTAAACCCGCTTGTGTTTGAATTATACCAGGTAAATAACATTCTCAGGATATGATTCCTATAGTGAACTTATTAAACATATAAAGTTTCAATTGCATAGCTCATATACTTTAGATTTCATTGATATCTAAAAAACCCCGATTTCGTCACTGACTCACTGATGATCATCAAAATTCTTAGTGTACTTCCTGAAGTCCTAGAATGCTGAAATTTGGTATGAAAGCTAGTATTAGTACACAAGCAACAAATAAATTCCAAAACTAGAAAAAATTATCAAAATAAAAAAATGGTCATAAGCAACTTACAAAACGAAGTGAAATCCCACCAAAAACATTTTCATGTAAAATATTGCCAAGACGAGACCATATGGCTCACACTATCAAAAAGTTATCAGATCTCATGTAGACCCTAACTTCACAAATTCTACACTTTAGTCAAAATATGTGGCTTGGCCGTTTCGCTACCGTCACATTAGGGAAAGCGGAAAAATGTATTCCCTGGTCATTACTTTTCTGTTGTACAATAGTTCTGTAACGGCCATGCCGCATATTTTGATTAAAGTGTAGAGTTTGTGAAGTTAGGGCTAGTAGAGTTATGGCGTGTAGAGTTAGAAGCTTGGGTCTACATGAGATCTGATAACTTTTTGACAGTGTGAGCCATATGGTCTCGTCTTGGCAACATTTTGCATGAAAATGTTTTTGGTGGGATATATTTTGAAAGTTATTTCAAAGTATTGTAAAACATAGAAAATCCTCTTTAAATCGGCTAAATAATAATTATCATCATCTGCCTACCCTTTTTCCTAATAAGTTGGTGTCGACTTCCAGTCTTAATGGATGCAACTGAATACCGGGGCTGAATAGAATAATAATTATAATTATCAGCATGTAAGTTACTATATGGTTGTTGTTGGCTTTATGAAAAAATATTGCGAGGCTGTCTCTGTGGATGTTGTTGTTTCGTCACTGTATTTATTTAATGATTGACATAAGCGCGGTATCAATTGCTGTTGGTGTACGAATTAAATAAAGCTTTTAGTGTGCTTTTCTTTTTATTTTCGTGTGATTTTTTTCGACCCAAATACATTAATCATCTTAACGTTTAAAAAAGTAGACCCGAAATAAGCCTATTAGAAACTCGCGTTAAAATAATATTTAGAACCAAGCATTTCTGTTGGAAACGTGGTAGATTTATGAACCATCAACTATGATGTGTTTATTTAAAAATGGAACGTAAAAACCGCCTTGTTTATTTTATTGAACGCGCTAATAGGTGATGGACAAGGTGTTGCCAAGTATAAATAAATTGTGGTGTTGATATGTTAATTAATTCGTTGTGTGATGATTTAAACTGTATTTTTTTAAATTTACGCTTATTTTAATAGTTAATAATAGTTTTAAGTTCTGATTTATTTGAGGCTTAACACTTTTTGGACTCAACAAAGAAATTACTTTTTCTACATGCATGAAAGTCTTTTTGAATAACGAAACTTAGGACCATTGAACTTATAACTAGTTTTTCTGGATCCGTTTTTGTTTTGATAGTAAATATATTTATAGTAGGTACTTAGGGATAGCGCACCAATAGTTCCCGGAATTAGGACATTCAAACAAAATCAAACTCTTCCAGTCCTAATACAAAAGAAGGTTTATCTTTAAACCAGGTTTAAACCAATGATCCTGATTTTATATTAAAAACTTTATCAGAGTCAGAATGAGGTTCGAAATACAAAAAATGGCTCAATGGTATAGGTAAACCTTCGTTTGTAATAAGACCGTAGGTTTATAATGTGAGTAAAGATTAGTAAGAGCTACACTTAGGCACAAATCTGTCCCTTCTAATCATTAAGCAAACTTCCCTCTAATCAAATTTGTAATTACATATTTGTCTAATAACGGGATTTCCTAGAAATCACCACAAAGTCGTGGTCCCATTGACCGCGAACTCGAACTGTAAAACTAGTAAATTATAATATTTTCTTCTCCTTCTAACCTTGCAGATCAAATTGCAGTTTAACTCTTCTAGAACTACACAACACCGAGGTACTAGTTAATATCTTTCAATGGGACCACACCCTTAGTGACCCCATTTTCTTAGTTCACTAATTCAAAACGTGACGCTAAATAAACGGCTCACCAAAATGTTATTCTTTGAAACGTTAAACAAACATAAAATTTAGAAGTAATAAATACATTAACATTTTCGAAGGGAAACAGTGAAAAACAGTTTTGTAATAAATCGCGTAATGGAGATGGAGAAGAATTCCACCTGTTGTGTTGTGCAGGAAACATTAAGACGTTACTGTGTTTAAGGAAAGTATCAAAGCACAAATAATGCCTAACGCTCATTTCACGCAGCCGCGAAATACATCGAAATATAATTAGCACATTGCATAATGAACTTTATGTATATACGGTCACCAAAAGAGATAAGTATCCATGTCGCCAGGAATAGTTGTAGTTTACTTAGAAACCGATGGGTGTTTATGAATTAAATAAAATACAATTAACAGAGAATAAACTGTTCGGTGATTTAATTAAATTTCATTTGAAAGCCTCCATTGATTTCGAAGTAAACTTCAACTATTCCCGAAGACATGGATACTTAACTCTCTTGGTGACTGTACATTGTATAAGGGCGGGTTGTTTCAAACAGTCGGTTAACGTTACATACGGACGGTTAAAAAGTTACTAAGACTGATGATGTTTAACGTACGTTAAATGTAACGGGTTGTTTCATGACATAAAAATCCGTCAGTTAAAGTTATTCAAACAGATATTCCATAATATTTTGATGTTTGAAGTAGCTGTTTGACAACACAAAATTACGATGACTGGTCGGTTATGGTAATAGTAAATTTTTGACGTATGATTTTGTGAAACAACCCATTTTTTTGATTTGATGATAGTTAGCGCCATTTTTGACTATTACCGGTCAGTACCTAATGGTTAGTTGAAGCAACCCGCCCTAAGAGGATTGTGAAGCTAAACATTTTTATACAAAAAGCGATTACGTTTTACCCTTAGTTAAAATTTTATATTTTTTCGAAATGTTGTAGATAATGAAATACTATATAGGTCTATACGTTTTTATTTTAAAGAAATATAGCATCTAAATAACTACATTTTGGACATAAAAACTTATTCTGTTTATTTAAAAAAATAAAACTGTACTGAATTACTTACAACAATAGCCCAGACCTAGATTAAGGTATACTGAATCTAATGAGACGTCATTTGTCTCATTCCGTTAAGGTTTAGGGGGGGGGGGGAGGGGGTAAAAACACGTTCACGAACAGGAAATGTAGGCCTTCAAGACTTGTGTGTTCATTCGGAGGGAGGCAGAGCGAGCGGTATGAAATAAACAGCATTTTTGAAAATACCTACTCGCGCCGCATATCGACACTTCACAATCCTCTTAACGTGGAAATGCAAAAAATCTATCGCTCATTTTCCGACCAATTTTCATGCGTTTCGGGATTTTCGCCGCACGAAGCTTCCGCTCCAGCGGTGTGAAGCCTAAAGGCTAACGGATATTAAAGCCAAATCAGGCCGCAGGGTATACGTAACACGTGGGGCCCGAGTGATCACTATGTTTTTAGAGACATTTCTAAGAGCGTGGTAGACTGTTCATGTGACCAGTGGGCTAACACAGTAACCAACGTAACTAAATTTGTTTAGTTCCTCGATTTAAATAGCTTTCGTATTCTTCTTGTTTCTTCGCGATCAGTGTCACACACGATCGCTTGCGCATATTGAATCTAAATAAAGCTTTTTACAAAAAAGACAACCGCCTTAAAAAAGTGAAAAATAACTTTAGCACAGAACACACATTGACTTTAGTTTCGAAATTCAGTGGCTTTGTTCTGTTTGTTGTTTTGTGTTGCCACCGACTTCCAAAACTAAAGTCAATGTGTGTTCTGTGCTAAAGTTATTTTTCACTTTTTGAAGGCGGTTGTCTTTTTTGTAAAAAGCTTTTTATTTTCCGCTTTTTAGTACCTCCTTCTCAACCAAATCTATTAAGAAGAGATTAAAAGTTAACTACAACAAAGATTGATGAAACTAAAACGTCGTCTATGTAAAATTTTTGGGTATTTGTTGATTTTTCAAAAAGTGCTGAATCAATTTCGATAAAATTTATATGGGTGGTCCCATACCCTAAAAAAGCATACCCTATCATACTATAAGCATAGCCATAAAAAAAAGAATTTTCAAAATCGGTTTACGTTTGCCGGAGAAATCGCGTAACAAATCGCGCACATACTTAATGCAAATTTAAGACTTATACGGTTTTCTCATGGATGCCATTATCAGAACTGGACCAAAATAAAATGGGACCACACGGGAAGCACTAGCTTTCAAATAAAAAAGAATCATCAAAATCGGTTCACCCAGTCCCAAGAACATAAAAACATAAAAATAAAAAAAAATAAAAATACAGACGAGTTGATAACCTCCTCCTTTTTTGAAGTCGGTTGAATATCACTATAGTTAATACCATTACCAGCATTTTGATGGGGTTCAGGATTTTGATGAGGCTGCCCCGTTTCTGCAGTGCATTAGATATGTTTCCACAAGCATGCGTCGATGGGTTGCACGCCATCGTCAGACAGAAATCTGCGTCTTTGCTCTGCAGAGTGCGAACAGCTCCAACTCCATCCTGAAGACCGTAGCGGGGAGATACGATTCTCCTTTGTTAGGTGATGTCAAAGTCAAAGTCAATGCATTGCATTTCGAATAACAGCCTAGTCTCGAAATAAATTTTAAGTTTACTAGCATATGAATTTGTCTTGAATGAGCTTGTCCGAAATATAGATATTATTTTTATTTATTTTATCTATCCATACACATTAAACTTTTAATAGTACATAAAGGTCTTTGTACGATTTCCATATGTTTTATCAACGAGTTTATTTTATCGCAAAGATCAATCCTGCCGAAAAAAGCTCCATTTAATTAGGTTGCCTTATCTGACGGATAAACTGAAGTATGGGGTTTTAATTGTAATTGGTTTATAGCTTTATCTTTATGTGTTTTATGACTGGTAATATGGGTTGAATCGATAATATATGCAATTTTTAAACATGCTTTTTGGATTGGCGGCAGATTTTTGATGCTCCTACGCTTATTTGATAAAATGATAATTATGTTTAAAGGATGGGTTGGTTATGATATTTTGATTAAATTTCGTAACACTTAAATACGTTATGAGCATTTTGTCAACGTAGTGATTAATTTTCGCGACGCTTCGGTGCGTCACAATAATACAAATTAATAAAACGCAGAATTAGAACACACAATAATCATGAAACTTTTAGGTACTTATTATAATAATCACTCATCATTATGATCATCATCACCTTCTATAAATTTTAATAAAGCAAAGCCAGCCAGCGAAAAGCTTAACACCTCCCATCTCGGGCTTGAGGGTGTAAAGTCTGCGATCTTCGTGACAGAGCATCTGAGCCCGGCTAATAAGGCACTGCACATGGCTACACGCCTTAAAGCTAAAGAAAAAGGGTATCGTTATGTTTGGATCAGGGGAGGACGTATTTATGTTAAAAAGACAGATGATTCCGATAGCAAGATTATAAAAAATATGGATTCGCTACAGTCAATTGTATAATGTTAAATTGTTAAACCATAAGCTATTATTAAAGTTATTTTAAGTCAAATTCACTACCTTCAGCATATATTACCAAAACACTCGTGGATTACGATCTAAAACTCAAGAATTTTATTGTAATTTAGTTTGTTCAAATTTTGACGCATTAGTATTAACAGAAACCTGGTTCAATAACTGTATTAATAGCAGTGAACTTTTTGATAAAAGGTACATAGTTTTCAGACGAGATAGAGAGACTTCGGGTTTTCATGCTAAAAAAGAGGGAGGAGGTGTTTTGATTGCTATATCGAGAAAGTACGCTGCTACCAGACAATGTTCTTGGGAGAGTGGGTGCGAAGACTTATGGGTCACTGTGAGTGTTGCAACAGGCTTTAAAATAGCTATTTGTGCTCTTTACTTGCCCCCACCTGTGCATTATTCAATTTTGGAGCACTTCTTGGATAGTTATAATGCTGTAGCAGAAAGAAATGATTATTGTACTATTCTTCTCGGTGACTTTAATATGAGCAATATAGACTGGAATCATATCATTAGCAACGACGTTACTCACACCCACCCTACTTTCTCAGGGACTAGTCCTAAAATTAATCAAGCCCTTCTTGATTTTATCCACATAAATAACCTCAAGCAATATAACAATGTATGCAATGTTAAAAATAGAATCCTGGACTTGGTTCTTGTAGACCTTCTTGAATGTAAGGTGACTGAAGCCCCTAATAGTCTGACAAAGATTGATCCATATCACCCTCCTCTTGAAATTTCCCTTTGCCTTAAAGTAAATAATAGCTTAAAACCAGAACCTAACATTAGATTAAACTTCAAAAAAGCCAACTACTCTGCTATTAAATCAGAACTGGAAAATACCGACTGGTATGCATTACTCTCGGATACAGACGACCCCAGTATAATGACGGAACGGTTCTATACGGTGCTTAATCGGGTCATAGAACGGTTTGTCCCATCGACCTTAGTGAAAGGTAATTCCCGCCCACCATGGTACACAAAAAGGCTGGAGAGATTGCTCCGTGAAAAAAATAACTTAAGAAGAAGGTATGGTACGTACAAAAACCCTATGGATAAGATATCCCTTCGTTGGTGTAGTAAGCGCTGTGACAGATTGGCAAGAGAATGTTACAACTCCTATATAAATAGCATTGAACAGAAAATAACAACGAATCCCAAGTTTTTCTGGTCCTACATTAAGTCTAAACGGGGTGTTGCTAATGCCTATCCAGCCTCAATGTCAAATGGCGGCAGCGAAACTGGTGATGGCAATGAGATGTGTAACATGTTCGGGACCTACTTTTCCTCAGTGTACAGTCCAGCTGCCCCTGCCTCCAACGTAGTTCAAACTTCGCCTTTTTTCGAAAGCCTTCTTTGCAATTCCGACAGCTTTTCCTTGATAGAGATTCCAGAGGATAAAATAGCGAAGCACCTCAAAAGCTTAGACATATCTAAAGGTTCCGGCAGCGATGAAATTCCCCCTAACTTTATCGCAACTTGCGCTGACCAACTGGCAACCCCCCTATGTTTGATATATAACAAATCTCTCAGCACTGGTATTTTCCCTAAAAAATGGAAGCTGGCCAAAGTGGTACCGATTTATAAATCAGGTGCTGATGATTTGGTAAGTAACTATCGTCCAATATCCATCCTCCCGACATTTGCCAAGGTTTTTGAAGCAATAGTATGCCCTGACATACAAAACTATTTCAGGAAATACCTATCTGACCACCAGCATGGCTTTACTGCTGCAAGATCCACCTGCAGTAATCTAGTAGCTTTTGTTGAGGATATTGCAGCTTCGCTTGACTCGAACCAGCAGGTCGACGCTATATACACTGATTTCAGCAAGGCTTTCGACACAGTTCCTCATGAAGTGCTGATTCAAAAACTTGCTGCGTACGGCTTTGCTGGTCCTCTTCTTAAGTGGCTGCACTCTTACCTAACAGATAGATCCTTTTATGTCGTGGCCAATGGCTATAAATCAGAAATCATAATCATAACCTCTGGTGTTCCGCAGGGTTCCCACCTGGGCCCTGTAATATTTATAATATTTGTAAATGACCTTCCTTACTGTTTCCTTGACTCCACGCCATTCCTATTCGCCGATGATTTGAAAATAGCCCGCGTTATAGATTCTTTAGCCGATTCAAAATTACTTCAGGATGACTTAAACAGACTTTTAGACTGGTGTAATGATAATAATATGCAACTTAATGTAGAGAAATGTTCCCAAATTACGTTTACTCGCAAGGCTAACTTCATTAACTTTAGGTACAGTATGAATGGTACGTGCCTTAGTGAAGTTGATGTGATCAGGGATCTGGGTATTCTTCTTGATAGTAAATTAACTTTTATTCCCCACATAGACAACATTATTACAAAAGCTTCAAGGATGCTCGGTTTTGTGTTACGTAATGCTAAATGTTTTCGCAAGCCTAGAACCAAGATCTATCTATTTAACTGCCTCGTTCGTACTGTACTCGAGTACTGCGCGGTTGTTTGGCGTCCCCACTATGCAACACATAGTCTTAGGTTAGAGAGGATCCAGAAAAGATTTTTATACCATCTTGCCTACTCTGCGAGATTAGACAAAAAAGTTCCGAGCTACGCAAAACGTCTTGAAAAATTTGGCATGACTTCACTGGTAAAACGAAGAGATAATATAGATTTAATTTTTCTTTTTAAAGTACTTCAGAATAAAATTGACTGTCCTCTGTTGTTACGTAAGTTTAGCTTTAACATACCCCACAATTATCCGCGTCACCCTATCAAACTTTTGCGTCCCCCATTCCGCAAAACTGTATCTGGGTCTAACTCCCCCATCCCCAGAATTTGCAGACTTCTTAATAATTGCGATGAATCTGTAGATATTTTTTCCACAACGCTTCAAAAATTCAAGAGCCAGGTCCATCAAAACTAACCACCATATTGCCTTTTTTTTTACCTTTGTCATCTTTGTGTCTGCTGTGTTTCTTTCTATCCACTTTTATATCTACCCACTAGCTGTTGAGTGTTATTTCTGCACTATTATTGTATTTTTATTATAGATATAATACTTTTGTTTTTGCATGCTGTGTCTATCGCATTATATTGTACACTATACTTGTATCACATTGCTTGTATTGTTAGGATAAACAGTGTAACAATTGTAGATAGACCAATAAATAAATAAATAAATAAATAAAAATCATGTCAACCTTTACACGCCCACTGTTGGGCATAGGTCTCCCCCAAGGTGGGATCAGATGTAGATAATCGCCATGCTTGGCCGATGCATGTTGGCGATCGCAGTAGGCGGTATAGTACTCAGAAGGACGCTGCTGCCTATCTTCTGGTCGTTCTTATCTCTGTCGGATTCTTCGAAACCCACGGGTAGAAATGGGAATAATCACTACAATTTCATAATTCAGAAAGTATATAAATACTAGTCACTGCCCACGATTTCTTCGGCATATTCTGTAGAATTAAGCCAAAATCCTAAATTATGTTAGGGGAATACAAAAACTCAAATTTAAAATTTCAATTATTTATTTGTAAACATAGGTACAGTATAGGTAATAAAATCTATTTTAATTGTCAGGATCGCTATGTTTAGCCTAATAGGCATACAAATTTTGGATACGTTTTATATAATTAAACATTATTATTATAATACTCGATAAAAAATCTAATAATCCTTTGTGTTAAGGTAAATAAAAAAATATTATGTATGTATGCCAAACAGCTAATTCCGCTTAGTCGTTTCGGCGTACACGACTAGCGTACATCCATCCATCCATTTATAACAGTAATTAGGATATTACTCAATGTGAAAGAAACTTAAAAACAAAATCTGATATTTGATTATTCTTTGTTGCAGATCCGGAATGATTAAAAACCAAGCAACAAAGTGAATACATCAAAATGTACATCTTCAAGAAACTTACAATTTTAATTTTAAGCATTATTATTTTTACCAACATTGAAAGAATTGATGCAGATAAATATGACGAAGAAGCTAATATCGATCTCAATCATGCATTACGAAACTTAATCAAAGCAAGACAAAAGAGAACAGTTTCAAATTATACAGGAGAAAATGTAACAGATGCCGGAGGAAATCTAACAGACGCAGAAGAAATAACAAAACACAATATGACGGAAGACTGTGTGGGACAGAAAGAATTCTGCAACTTATCACGAGAAGATTACGTCTCAATGTTGAATGACTACATCTATCCGCACACATACGAATGGATACTGATAGGCACGCACACATTGGTGTTCATTACGGGATTGGTGGGGAATGCACTGGTATGCGTGGCAGTATACAGAAACCACTCAATGAGGACGGTGACAAACTATTTCATTGTAAACTTGGCTGCGGCAGATTTTATGGTGATCCTGTTTTGCTTGCCAGCAACGGTTCTGTGGGATGTGACTGAGACCTGGTTCTTGGGAGATGTGCTGTGCAAGATGCTGCTTTACTTCCAGGTAAGATTCCATTTGGTGGAAAGTTTTATAGTGGTAGAGATATTTCTGATGGAGCACATCCGGGGAAGGACAACTACCATACCTATTTCTGCGCAAAGCAGCGATGATGTGTTCAGTTTGAATTGTCGGTGTAATGACAGGCCTTTGAAACATTTCAACTTTCGTTTCTGGGATGGCAGCGCAACGGCAACGCCTTTGGTATTACCGATGTCTAAACTAACATTATAAGGTTGGTTTGCTTGTAACGATTTAACTCAAAAACAACTTTTCCAATTGAAAAAAATATTTCGCCATTAGAATGCAACATTATCCCTGAGCAACATAGGCTATATTTTGAAAAAAATAGGGATCCTTGAGAAAATAAATGCGGAAGAAGTCGTGGGCAAAGTGATAGTCTATAATATAGGCAGCAGATACCACTTCATATAAGGTAGACCGTCAGTTTGTGTGCTAGGTGCCAGCCAATGACATTTTTAATGGCCTTTTCGGGGATATTTATAGGACGGTTGCTGTAAAGGTTGAAAATTGAATGCGTCTGAATAACGTTATGATCCACGTAAAGTGTCTGGCAAGAACAAATAACATTTTTAAAAATATTCTCTATAACTTTATATAAAATTCAGTCGTCACACTTGAACGAGTAAGTACAGTACCTTCGGAACCTGACACCTGAAAAATGCCCAGCATTGGAGTTAGCTTGAATTTGACTTTATACATTTTTTAAAAACATACTGCTGTCTGTCCTGAAAATTTTGGCCATACTTCAATGACTTGGGATCTTATTTGTTCTTCTTTAATGGGAAAAATAAGAACACCTCACTTGATGTACCCAAGATGCCATTAATGTATTATTTAGAAAGTTTATCAGACATTAATAAGCCCAGTTGGGCTCCAAAAACTAGAAATATGCAATGTGTTAGTGGAAAATTTGTCTTTCTCATTCCCGCTGTTCTTTTCTGATTATTTTCGTTGCGGGATTCAAGACATTTTTAATGTTTTTCCGGACTCGTCGAGGTTCATTGACTCGACGCTTTTCGGTGGTTCCCACTGTTGATTCTGGTTCTCAGGAGTTGCAGTAGTTTAGGAATAGTGTAGTGGGCTTATGGCTCCAAAAACGTAACTTAGAGTTACCATATAAAATAAGAGGACCTAATTATGTCATACATAATGTGTTTGCAACTTACTTGGAGTTAACCAATTTATTTGGTTTTCTTTGACTAAAGATTATGTTTTTTTTTAATAATTGTGTTAAGAGCGCCCATCCAATCGGCCCAACTTTGGCGCGAGCGTGCTTGAAAAATGTTTTGTTTCAGCCAACGTAAAGCTCGAAAATAAACGAGGGAGTGAGAACTCGATAACATCGCAGAAAAATTGGCGCGCAGAGGTTTCACAAACGTTGTTCCAGAAAATATGTGATTTTTAAAAAACCTTATAATTTTTTGGTAATATTGATTGTAATTTAGAATCTCCAGTACATGTGCAAGGTTTCTAAGCTGTTTTTTTACTTTTTCAATGTATGAGTGCAATTGTGAAAAGCCAAAGTTCAGATAAATACTGGGCAAAAAAGCTGATTTTTTTAGACGAGGTTTCTCAATTTGTTTCTCAAAAAAGTTTATTTTTGGCTTCATACAAACCTAGATTTAAATTACAAGATACCTGTGTGTTAAAAACATTTGGAGAGTATTTTTTTTATAACGCCGTAATCACGTACGAGCGATTCTATGGAAATATGACGGGATGGGCGCTCTTAAGTCCCCTTGCCAGCAAGGGATCCTAAGAATAAAAAAAAACCAAAATCATAAATTAAAAAAATAAATTGGAACAAAAAATTCAGTCAATGCCAAAGTAGAACAAAGACCTTATCTCTTATAGAAGATACATATATAGAGAACGTACAATAATTAATTATCACGCTAACCTACTGTGTGTTAATGACATGTACACCATTAATTACGAGGTCTTCTGGTTACAATGTTTGTGTGGGCAAAACAAAACAAATTGGGGTTTAAAACGATGAGTTAGCCAACGAAAATATACATACTGGTAATTTGAAATGGGGCAATAAATTCAATTAGCTTAACCGTTGAAGCGACAATATCGTCGTTTTATAACAATCTCTTTTGCATTTATGAATATACAGGGTGATTTTTCAGTCACCGTCCAAATTTTTCAGGGTGATAATACCCGTGAAATCGAACAACTTTCTCCAAGGAACATCGGTCAAAATATGAAAAAAAAATCGGAGCTCCCATACAAAATCGATCAGCTGACTATTAATTTTGCATGGGACGTCCGATGTTTTTTTTCATATTTTGACCCATGTTCCTTGGAGCAAGTTGTTCAATTTCACGGGTATTATCACCCTGAAACATTTGGACGGTGACTGAAAAATCATCCTGTATGAAGTATGAATATTTGATATTAAAAATGCCAAAGTGAGTTTATTTGTTTATTACGCTTTCGCAGATAAACTGCCTAACTGATTTTGGTAAAAATAGGCACACACCTACTAAGCTAGAAGTCTAAGAAAGGACATCGGTTACTTCTGGATCCGGGACTTCAGTTGCATCCACGATAATCGTTATCCCCCTTTCGATCATCGAACGAGCAGAGATACGGCGAAGCGTCACCGCTATATGGTTGAACTTTCACGGTCTCGAATCAAGCGCTTTGATTCCACATTTATTATGCGAACTGACAGACTGTGGAATTCAGTGCCTGCCTCACTATTCCCCAATAAGTATAATCTGAGTATCTACAAGTGAACCGGTACATCCTAGGCAAGCGTACTCCACCTTAGGATGCATCATTGAGTTATGGTCAAGCGCAAGCCTATCTATACTCCTATACTTACTAATATTATAAAGCTGAAGAGTTTAATAACAATGAAAAACAGAAAAACTTTACTTTTTTTCTAGATATTGAAAAATTTTTTTATTATTATTTTTCAAGTATGGTCTTTAGTTTGTTTGTTTGTTTGGTTGAATACGCTAATCTCAGGATCTACTGGTTCGAATTAATTTTTTTTTTTGTGTTGGATAGTCCATTTATCGAGGAAGGCTACAGGCAGTGTTGGGTCAATCAACTAATTTTTTCAATCAATTGATTATTCATGACTAATTTAGTGATGACTTATTTAGTCATGATTGATTTAATCATGAATAAAAATAATAATCATAATCACGATTAAATAAATTAGTCATCAGTCATTCAATCATCATTTTTGTTTGATGATTAAACTAAAAAAACTAAGTTAGGTGACTCTATTTTAGTTTAATTGAACACATCTATAAAACTATAACTGATCACCACCTTAAGTTGACTGATAGAGAATAAGTCCATTATTTATAAAATCTGTTTTTCTTCACCTTTTTTTTAGATTAATACTTACTACTATTGTAAAAAATTTAAAGTAAATAAGGAACGGACGATTTTTGAACTGTGCGTCTCATTACGGATACGTGGAACAGGTGGCGTGATAGGCCACGCACTCACCAATCATGCGCCGCTCACGCCACTAGCGTCTGTTCGTCAGTTCGTGCAACTGGCAGCCATTTTGTTTTGTTCAGTTACCAAGCATTCGTAGCATTCGCATTCGTTTATTATTTTTAGTTAGTCATTAAAATTTTAGTCATGATTTAATAACTAACACTAACACTAATTAATCTTCAATCACGACACATGATTGATTTTTTTTTAGTCATTATTCATTAGTCATTAATAAATAATTTAATCTTAATCATCAATCATCAATCAAACTAAATTTTGCCCAACACTGGCTACAGGCCCATGCCCGAAGCCGGGTGGGGTCGCTAGTTAGAATATAAAAAAACACGCGAACTATGTCGAGAGCAAAAGCTATTAGGTAATAAGAATAATATTCTCCCGTCCGAACTTCCGTGTATTTCCGTAGGCCCCGTCGTCCATGGAATTGAATAAAATAATTTAAATTACTTCCCGTTGTCCCCGTTAACTTAAAATTGTTATTCCTATACAAATGACTACATATAAAATTAAAGAATACATTTAACCTAACATGTTAAAATCGATCATTATAAAATATACATAATATCTTTCATTTTAGTTTCGGGCACGCCTAGCAATAACATGAAATCTTTACTATACCCGTTGCCGGAATGTACGTAAGGGGGACAACGGTAATAAAATTTTATAACGTGTCGTTGTCTCCATGACGGGGCCAAAATCACGGGGACAACGGGAATACACGCGAATTTTGATCACGTCAGCCAATCAAAATGAAGACTAGCGAAGAACTCAGGAGATAATATAGTGCACAAGTGTGTGCACAAACACAGGTGCACTCCCTCTTCCCTCACTCCCATAGTCTGATGGGCCGACGATCCAATACGGCTGGGGAGAGATCAGACGCAAGATCAACAGTTTTACGTGCTTTCCGATGCACTGAGATGGTATGGTATGGTATCACGGGCTGCAGGTCGATTCTGTAAAATTCAAACAACAACTCGCATCTCACTTCGCTATTCACTATCACTTCGCATAATATGTCAAAGTCATTTTGAACCTTACTGTTCAAATTGACTTTGACATATTTGACACTTTGTATTGGGTTCGAATGCGAAGTGAGCGTCGAAGTGACGGGAAAATTACTTTACAGAAAGCCACTTCTCATACTTTATCTGTCAAAATCTCCCTGTCAATTTAGTTCAACTCGCTGACACGCTCGCAAGGGTGGCGCTAGTGTAAATTCGAGTTATCAACCGAGTTTTTAGAATGCCAATCAAGAAACTCACAGCGGATTTAGTTTCAAAGTTTAGAATGAAGTCTTACAGAATCACACCCCTGGTGGCCGCAATTCCACGTATCAGCGCGTATTTTACGTATAGGTGGGAAGTAAATCATTCAATTTACCCCAGTTCCTCAAGAAAGGCCAGCAGCACCTTGACGTGGCTGGCGACCTTCCGTACGTTACCTGGGTTACCGAAGTATTTTACCTTGTATGAAGCGAAGCACGAGGATTTCACACCATAAACTTAATGCTATATAATTTTCGATGTAACCTACATTGAGAACGAAAATTAAGTTAGGTTATAAATACTTATTCTACCCTGAAAATTAGTTCTCATAAAATCAATATTATTATTAGGGTCTGTCTAGGTTGGGGTCAGATGGCCGTGTGTGAAACATTCCCACATATTATTATTATTGTATTATTATACCAAGCTCTATAAATACCATTAATGCCCCATCTCAAGTTACTTATACCGTGTAAATATTATGCCAGCGATTTGATTAAAATGCTTGGCCGATTTATGTGCCGAATTCCGTTGAAGCCGGCTTTAAAGTGGAAAGGGAATAAAGGTTAGTCCCAAATTATCGATATTACACCTACATTCCTTAAATAATATGATCTGTGAAATGTAATTAACTAACATCTGGGAACTTATGAAGAATTTGCAGAATTATATGAATTGTTTTGTATTTTTTTTAATACAACATCTTTCTACTATTCGTAGGTACTAATATTATAAGGCTGCAGAGCCAGAGATGTGTAAAACTAGCCAATTACAGCGCTAGCTTAGTACAAGTTATGACAATGAAGCGGTATCATTGGTCATTATCACACACATCACTCGCTTCGCATCCCAGCACATCTCTTGTAGAAACGCAGGCTAAAAATTTGTGGAAACGCAGCCTAAATGTTAAAGTGTGTTTATTTGTTTGTTACACTTTTACGGCTAATCCACTGAACCGATTTTGATAAAATTTGGTACAAAGTAAGTTTAGACCCCAATAGAGGATATAGGGTAATTTTTATTCCGCGACTTCGTCTGCATCCGCGATAACCGACATTCTTGTAAAGGCAGACGCCGTCAATAGTTCAACACGAAAGTGTGGATGGATGATCGTTACCACGCTTAAACGGCTGAACGGAATTAACTTACAAAAAACAGAAATGAAAAAAAGAGAGAAAGAAAAAAGAGAAAAAGAGAGATGAGTGAAATTTGGCTCACATACATTTGACTTTTACCTTAACATATAAGATAATTTTTATCCCGTTTTTGTGTTCCATGGGATAATTAAGAACCTTGGTTTAGTTCTGATCTACCTACACGCAATTACAGGTCAGTAAAAATAAAATAAATCATCATCTGCCTAGGCTAGCCTTTTCCCAAATATGCTGGGGTCGGCTTCTAGTCTAACTGGATGCAGTTGAATACCAATGTTTTACATGGAGCGACTGCTTATCTGACCTTTACAACCCAGTAACTGGGTAACACGATATCTACTCTTTGATAAGACTGTCAAATTTTCTGCCTTTGGCCTACCCATAATGTCTGTCAAAGATCTACGAATGTCAGCCAGGGCCAACGGCTTTACGTGCTTTCCGAGGCACGAAAGGGACTCTAAATGAAATGGATAGTCACCCATTCACGGATTGACAGGGACAAGCGTTGCTGTAACATGACCGATCATTTCGTAGGTACGACTTTTATTTAGCCACGAGTTCACAAAAATATGCCGAAAAATGACGCAATAGGTACAGAGAAAAATACTCCCTAATTTAACATTTTGTTACCATCTCATTAAATTCCTTTTGAGGTAGGTTGAGGAAAATAGAACGTATTCATAAAGAATAAACTTTTTGCGAGGTATGTTGTTTACTTAATTAAGGGGCTATTAAACGACTTTTACAGATTTTAAACTGACAATCACGTCAAAATGTGCAGTGTAAATTATTTGAAAAAAATATATGTTAAACTAGAACATTCTCTTAATCACTTAGTAAATGAATATTTTTAATTATATTCATATTATATAGTTTAATGAATACGTGAAGTTGTGTCTGACGCGGACAAAACATTGACAATCACACAAAATCTACTAGGTATAATTATCCGAAACTTACACTATCTTACAGACAATTTTATTATCTATCTTTTAGTATACGCCTTTTTTTAAATTTTGAAAGAATACTACTTTTATTTAATTTTTTCGACTAAATTTTGAAAGTTTTGGACGCAGACTGCGTCCGTTCTGCATCAGTTTTGCGTCCAAAACTCTCAAAGATTAGTCGAAAAAAATAAATAAAAGTAGTATTCTTTAAAAATTAAACTATTTAATATGAACTTAATCAAAAATATTCACTGTCTATATGATTAAGAGAATGTTCTAGTTTAACATATATTTTTTTCAAATCATTTACACTGCACATTTTGACGTGATTGACAGTTTAAAATCTGTAAAAGTCGTTTAATAGCCCCTTAAGATTGTACTCTACCTATACCGGGATGGTAAGCTAATTCCAATTTATGTGACATCTTTTGTGGGTTAACCAGCTTTTGTCCATTACTTGGTCTGCGTAAACTTCCGAATTAACCGAAAGTCCAAAATTATCCCAAGAGAACACAAAAACGAAAAAAATAATAATCCTTAGACAAAGTCAAAGTCAAAACGTTTATTGCGAACTAAGTGTACAGTGTCGGTTTAATGTTATGTTACTTAAGTTAGTATATTTATGACATAATAATAATAATATTTATTTGCTCAAAATAAGGATTGTAGTTTGTAGTACATGTTAAAAATACAGTTTTATAAAAAAAGTACTATATTTACAATAAAATTGTGTGGACGAAGCACTGTTCTAAGTTACATACCTAGTCCTTCTGATGTAAGTAGGTACTGCTACAATATTTAGAGTTTTGAGTTTAATAATTTAGCTAAGGGTTTATGTAATTTTAGGTTAGGTAAAATAAATTGTAGTTTAAGGTTAGTAATTAATGTGTGGTGTGATGGTGCGCCATGTAGGTATAATAATAGCCTTCGCCTGCCCGTTTTATCCTTAATTAACAGTCACTAAAATTTAATATTACTTAAACATTTTCTTTTATGTTAGTATAATACAATTAAGAATGATGAATGATGTGTTAAGCTAGATCAATATCTACGAGTACATGCGTACCCATCTGATTCCGTTAAGACATTTTTTATGTAAGAAGTAAGATTGATACCAGATTAGCTTTTACACCCGACGTCGTCGGTGTGAATTTTTGAAGTAAAACTTCTTTACGCATGCTTGACTTGGGGAGTAAGCTGGCGAATACGTGACGAGAGCGTTAGAAAGTGTGATCGGGCGAGGCGAATGGAAGTTGAGAGGGAGTTATAAGTTAGTGAAGATAGAAAGAGAGAGAGTGTTACGTTTTGTATACTACTTATAGGGGCAAACGAGAGAGGTGCGAGCACACATTTTCTTTCTCTCATAGCCAGTTTCAAACGGATACATCTTACATACATATAGATGTATTCAGTCGTGTGGTCTAAAGCATACTCGGTATTTTTTTTACGGATCCCTCTCATAGGCGGGGAGACCATTGTCACCTTCACAGTCTTCTACTCCGCCTTATGTGTTACCCTTTTTGATTAATCTACCATAAACGTCTCTAATAAGTCATCACGTCGGCGTTGCCAAGGTCTCTAAATAGAAAGCCGGGCTTTTCGGCTTTATTTATATTTTTTTTGTTAGCCTGCAATGTTTCGCTGCAGGGCAAAGGCCTCCCCGAGTCTTTCCAGGATTTCCTTTCTTGCGCCTCGAACCAGCCCTCGCAGTGCGCGGCGAGGTCACCCAGCTACCTCCTCTTGGGCCGTCTTTAGCGATGCCGACCATCTTTAGGCACCCATTTCCAGAATTAATATAAAAACATGTATTATTACTAGCCCGCACATGCTTCGCACGGTTGACATCATCTTATTTATTTATTTATTTATTTTATTAATTTTAAGAAAACTTACAGCTAGTACATCTGAGTAAGCAACACTATATATAAATAAAGGCCAATTACAAGTTTCCACTGATAAACATGTACAAGATAATAAGATATAAAGATCCGCGTAGACAGAATGCGGAATAAAAAGGAAAAAAAAAGAAGGAAAGCTCAGTAGGTACATAGAATTAATATAAAAGCGTTCACGACACAATTACCTTATACGGCAGTTGTGTTAAAGAAATAGTTACACATATTTATTTTTAGTCTCTGTATGCTAGTCACAAATAAGTCCAGGTCAACATCCCGACACACCACATTGAAGGTACGACAAGCTCTTATAATATATGAGTTAAGCCTGTAGGCAGTTCTTGTACTAGGTACATGAAGGAGTTGTGGTCTTCGAAGACACACAGACGGTACCCAAAGTCCAATCCTGCCTACCAGCTCAGGAACATCAGTAGAACCATTCAAAATGCTAAATAGGAACGAAAGATCTGCAATTTTTCTGCGCTCTTGTAGGGGAAGAATATGGAATTTCTTACATCGAGTTGTATAATTTATGAGTTGTTATTTATGTGGTGACTTGTCAAAACATAGAGATTTCTGTGCTATATTCGAGTTAAATATTAATACAAATAACCCATCCGGAATAAATTGACTACCTGTTGCTGAAAACCGCGTAACGTTTGACGTGGTTTGTTTTGTTACTAAGAGATGAAACAGGCAGTAACGAAAATCGAGATTGTTACTAATGATCTACTAGCATTTATCCGCGACTTCACTCGTGTTTCTTACTTCCGGATCCCTAACATTTTGGTAATCAAATATAACATATAACATATAACATAACGAAGCTTCCGAGTAGACAAATATTGTTTTGACAATATTTGTTTTCACGTGACGGGCGGTGTGGAACTCCTTGAGAAAGGTGGCCGTATGCCATCGGAACTAGTCGGACGAACCCGGCAACACAGTGAGTTTATCCGTTGTTCTCAATCTATAATATTTGTTTTGACAATATTTGTCTATAGTTTGATATTGAAAAAAATATTGGTTGTCTGTAAAGTCGGTTTACAGACGATAATTTTACGTGATAGCTTCATAAAGAAACATAATGGCTAACATATATAACATAAGCAAATAATGGCTTCCGTCGAGGTGGGCGGAGCTTATTGCTTGCGTAGATCGTGCCTCTCTATCGCTAATTCCGCGCTCTCGCTTGCACGCTTAGGCTTAGGCGGAACGTGACACTTTTTCGTGCGTGCGGCCGGTGTTCATCGATTTATAAGACGTTGTCACGTCAAAATAAGATCAAGGAAGGCTTCAGCTTTATAATATTACTAGCTGAGATCCGCGACTTCGTCCGCATGATTTTAGGGTTTTATGCGCGGAACCCTATTTTTTTCTAAAATAAATTTAAAGTTGATATATATAATTGAAGTGTCTGTTTGAACCCTGATTTTGGCGCAGTCGGATAACAGGTTACTAAATGCATATGAAAGTATATAAAGCATTTATTTAACAAACAAAATCTGTCTCTCAGTCTGTTTGCTCCGGCTAATCTCTGAAACGGCTGGTCGGATTTTGACGGGATTTTTACTGACAGATAGTTGATGTTAAGCCGTGTGGTGCCGGCCGCGAATAGCACCACTCCATTTCTACCCGTGGGTGTCGTAAAAGCCGACAGAGAGATATTGACCAGAGGCTGGGCAGCAGCGTCCTTCTGAGTACCATAGCACCTACTGCGATCGCCAACATGCATCGGCCAAGCATGGCGATTACGGCTGAACCCCCCTTAGGGGAGACCTATGCCCAGCAGTGGGCGTCTAAAGGTGGTCATGATGATGATGAGTTGATGTTCTAAGGAGTGACTAACTTTTATTTTAGAAAATAATTAGGGTTGCGCGCAAAAATAAATTAAAGCCCCGCTGAAAACCGGCAATCACGCGGACGTCGTCGCGGGCATGAGCTAGTTTGATAATAAAATACATATAGCTATAGAACTCCAGGACGACATAGGTTTCTATTAGTAAAATAATTTTTAGAATCGAACCGGTAATTCCCCGTGAATCGCAAACAAATAAACTTACCAAGTGCGAGTCGGACTCGCGCACGAACGTTTCCATATCTAGACAACACTAGACACTATGTAACCTTTTTTTAAAAATCGAGCAAAAAAACGGCAAAAAATCACGTTTGCTGTATGGGAGACCCCCTTAAATATTTATTTTATTCTGTTTTTATTTGTTGTTATAGCAGCAACAGAAATACATTATCTGTGAAAATTTCATTTATCTAGCTATCACGGTTCATGAAATATAGCCTGGTGACAGACAGCCAGACTGACAGTGGAGTCTTAGTAATAGGGTCTCGTTTTTACCCTGTAGGTATGGAGCCCTAAAAACGAACAAACTTTACAGATTTTAATTTAACGATCTTTCTGTGTTTCTCTTGTTTCAGTCTGTATCAGTAACGGTGTCGGTGCTGACACTGACGTTCATCTCTGTGGATCGCTGGTACGCCATCTGCTTCCCGCTCAAATTCAAGTCTACCACGGGGCGCGTCAAGACCGCCATACTTATAATATGGGCCTTGGCTCTTGCTTTCAGTAAGTGTTTGATATAAACTATTTTGCATGCCGTTTATACGACGCGAGGCAGTGACGAAAATGAAGATTTGATCAAATCCTTAAGGTAGATGACCAAACCATGCCACCACAAAAATGTAAAAATAGGTAGTTAATTAATTACAGTAAACCTACCACTAAACGAGGAAGAGGCGGCGAAATGAACTAGACCCATACGGCGAGGGCTGGTTCGAGGTCGAGCAAGAAAAGAATACCTGGAAGAACTCGGGGGAGGCCTTTGCCCAGCAGTGGGACAAAACAGACTAATACAAAAAAAACGGGAATAAATATAATGCCCACCAAAACTAGTAAATGATCACCAAATCTTAGTCACCAAATGACCACCAAAAATAATAAATAATCACCAAATCTTAGTCACCAAATCTTAGGACCCTTAAGTCCCCGCTGGGGCGGATCCGACATGGTTAGGTTAGGTTCAGGCCAGAACCAAATCGCTTTTTACAGTCAAACTCATACATTTCTACAATACTTTGTTAAATGTTGGTGATCATTTACTATTTTTGGACGTCATTTAGGTAATATATCTGGAGGTTCGTTAAACATTAAAATGGGGTTAAATGTTGGTGATCATTTACTATTTTTGGAGGTAATTTACTATATCTGGAGGTTCGTTAAATATTAAAATGGGGTTAAATGTTGGTGATCATTTACTGTATCTGGAGGTTCGTTAAATATTAAAATGGGGTTAAATGTTGGTGATCATTTACTATTTTCGGAGGTCATTTACTATATCTGGAGGTTTGTTAAACATAAGCCTAGTAACCTACCATTATATTATTATAATGGTAGGTTACTAGGCTCTCTCTGTTATAAGTAATCTCTGTAACAATGAACAATAAAAAATGTTAAAATAACAACTCTGTGGGGAATTCCGCCAAAGAGAGTGAGTGATTTGATCAAAACCCTAAGCTGTTTTAGTGATATGATAAAATAAACAAGCAGGTCTCGCATAGCTCTATGTTTTGCTTGTTAGTGTTAGTTTATATGTTTATATCTATTTTTAGACGAAAATAGTTTTCATTTTGGCTCTGCAGTTACTAAATTATTTTTTGACTAATGCGTACATTATCTACCTATATGAGAACTTTTAATGATGTCGGAAAACCTGTTATTTTATACCGTATGTAAAACAAATGCAGTAGTATAGTATATAGTAAAGTGGTATACAGTCTTGTACTGAATCCATCGTAAAAGTCAAAGTCAAAAGTCAAATAATTTATTTAAATTAGACTATTAAAAGGCACTTTTGAAAGTCATATTAGCAAAAAAATAATCTAGTTGCCCATTCCAAATGGTAGATTCGTATTGAGAAGACTGGGCTAAGAACGTAAAAGTCACAATCCCTTCCACCGTGTAATTTAGTGATAGGTACACGAAAACAGGTCTTATCTGCTTCTTTATAACCGCACTTATCAAGAGCTTAAGGGCAATGAGAAAATAATTGTCCCATATCTACCGCTTACGCACTTGAGTTCCTTGTGATGTAATGTTTAATTTTGTAATTTATTTGGTGTGTGGGTGATGTAAACAAACGTTATAATATCAAAGAGGCTGTTTAAACTTTTAGGCGTACGTTTGCAATCTCAGGCGCAATGTGTCAAAATTGCATCTATGTACCCGAATACGCCAGAAAAAGGGTTACGTTTTTATATCAGACAGCGCCAAAATAAGGGTTATGTTTTGTTACCCGACTGCGCCATATGAAGGTTTATGTTTCTTTACTGGACTGCGCCAGAACAAATGTGGTTTTTTACCCGACTGCGCCAGAAGGAGGGTTGTGTTTGTTTACTCGACTGCGCCATAAGATGGCTTCTGTTTTTTTGTCCGACTGCGCCAGAAGGAAGGTTGTGTCTTTTTACTCGACTGCGCCATAAGACTTTTTTTGTCAGACTGCGCCAGTGAGTTATGTTTATTTACCTCACTACGCCAGAAGGAGAGTTAGTTTTTTTCCCGACAGCGCCAGAAGATGAGTTGTGTTTTTGTACTCGACTGCACCTAAATTAGGTTCTTTGGCCTAGGTCTTGGTAGCCTAAATGACTTAATGGATTTTAGCTAGAGTTAGATTTGTCTTAAATGTGAGAGTGAGACACTTTTATTTTTATATTACCAGTAAATATAGAAAATATTAAAATTAAAATCGCCAATTTTTGGCGCCATATTATATAATTTCATATTTTTCATTCCTCAAAACCTTTCTTCAGTGAGATTCTCAAAATATAGAGTTTTATAAATGACTTACAAAAATACATTTAAACACATTTACAACTTTTATGTTTTAAATTTAATTTACACTGCACAAAAAAGTATATTGAAAAATACAAATAAAGCCCAATATGTTCAATATTGTTAACTTAAATAATAAATTATCTGTCGATTTTGAAACATCGAATCTAAACTTCAAAGAGTCACAGGACTGAGTAAATTCATTTGAATGCATGAGTAAGTACAATTTTTAACCGACTTCAAAAAGGAGGAGGTTATCAATTCGAATGTTTATTATTTTTTTTTGTTTTCTATGTATGTTCGGGCAGAACTCTGTCATAAATAGACGGATTTGCAAAATTCTTTTTTTATAATGCATAATTCTTTGATCGAAAGGGGTTTATTCCGAAATGGCCCCATATAAATTTTACCAAGATTGATCCGCCGACCCTTTTTGAGAAAATCATCAAAATTACAAAAAAAATACAATCTCTTTTAAGTGTGTCGCCGTTTCTTAATGGATTTGGATGTTAAGGCAATACTAAAAAGCGAAAAATAAAAAGTTATTCAAAAAAAAGAAAACCGCCTTCAAAAACTAATAAGTGATAAATAACTTTAGCACAGAACAAACATAACTTTACTTTCGGAAGTCGGTGGCAATACTATAATAATATTAGGAGGTTCGTTAAATATTAAAATGGGGTTAAAATGTTGGTGATCATTTACTATTTTCGGAGGTCATTTACTATATCTGGAGGTTTGTTAAACATAAGCCTAGTAACCTACCATTATAATAAGCTCTCTCTGTTATAAGTAATCTCTGTAACAATGAACAATTTTTTTTTTTAATAACTACTCTGTGGGGGATTCCCCCAAAGAGAGTAAGTGATTTGATCCAAACCCTAAGCTGTTTTAGTGATATGATAAAATAAACAGATATTAAAATAATATCAATATTAAAATGAATATCTCTCTTTTAATATTTCAACTGGATGTAATACGACAACTTAAAAAAGTTTTTTCCAAAAAAAGAAACACACAGAACACACATTACTTTACTTTCGGAAGTCGGTGGCGGTGGCTTTGTGTTTGTTGTTTTGTATTGCCACCGACTTCCGAAAGTAAAGTAATGTGTGTTCTGTGCTAAAGTTATTTATCACTTTTTAGTTTTTGAAGGCGGTTTCCTTTTTTTTTTAAAACTTTTTATTTTTCGCTTTTTAGTGTTGCCTTAACATCCGTCTATATATGACAGAGTTATGCCCGAACATACATACAAAAGATATATATATATATATACATCTGAATTGATAACCTCCTCCTTTTTGAAGTCGGTTAAAAAAGGACATAGACTACTTTTTGGTCCGTGACTTCTGCATTTAAGATAATTGGCATTAGTGATAAACAATCCTAAGGAATCATTGTAGGTACGTTGACGCTCAAAAGTGTCTTTTAATGGTCTAATTGAAATAAATGATTTAACTTTGACTTTGTAGTTTAGACCTTATTGTAGCAAAGTTTTGTTGTGCTGATAAAGCCTCAAATTAAAAGGTTGCATATCTCTGACGATGACGCAAACCAGTTTTAATGTAGTGATGTAGTTCAGTGTGCAATATTGATAAGTACGACATACTTTTTCATATTAATTTATGTACTGATAAAATATATCAATAAACTAACATTCTGTGTGACCTTGTCAATGAAATGTATCTAGGTTTTTATGCATATGAAAACGCATTTGTTTAGGTCGTGTCCAGAGTGAAAACGCGGTTACTAGAGCGGTAGCGGGCGCGAGTGTGTAAACGCAATGAAAACTTTTCTTATATCTCCATTTTAGAAATTAAAGTTGAGTGTAGATAGATAGATACACACAAAATACCAACACAACACAAAACAGTACAAATCAAATAAGGATTGGACAAAGTGAGGTGTGTGTCTTATGTTTGCACCAAATGTGAGTACAGCTCAGCATGTGTCAGGCAAATTTAATATACATATACTACTCCGTCAAGAAAGTACCGGGAAAAGATCAATAATACACAAAATGTTCGATTCATCCAAATTTATTTCATCATCTTCAAGGTATGCTCCTTCAAAAACGATACACCAACAACAACACATTTTTTAAACGCTTTTTCCGGAATTGAGTTCTGTTCTCGCCGCGAATTCTTTTTTATGTCTTCTACCGAATGAAAACGGGTGCCACAAAGTAGTAATTTTTTGTTTAGGAAAAAGGAAGAAGTCGGCTGGAGCCATATCTGGTGGTGGTATTTGTTGAGTTTTCGGTCAAAAATTCGTTCACAATGATGGCCTTGTGCGAAGGCACATTATCGTGGTGCAAAATCCAAGAATTTTCTTTCCACAAATCTGGCCTTTTCTACTAATTTGCTCTTAAACGCCGCGTAACGCTCAAATAATATTCTTTATTTATGGTTTGACCTTCCGGCAAGAATTCCGAGTGCACAATACCGCGATAGTCAAAGAAAACAGTCAACATGACTTTGGCGTGGTTTTTTCGGTTTCGGTTCAATTGGAAGACGCCACTCTGAAGCTTGTTGACTAGTTTGCATGTCAAACTCGTAAACCCATGTCTCGTCACCAGAAACAATGCGTTTCATGAATGTTGGGACGGAATTGACTCGTTCTAGCATGTCCTCAGCGACTCTTAAGCCATTGAGTTTTGGAAAAAATTCAGGTATTTTGGGACTAGCCGGGCAGCAACATGCTTCATACCCAAGTGATTATTTAAAATGGTACGGATCGACTAGTGAGACACAGAAATTTCGGCGGCTATCTCTCTCAAACTTAAATGAGAATTTTCAGTCACTTTTCCTTCACTTTTGCGATGTTAACTTCAGTTGCAGACGTTGATGGCCTACCAGAGCGAGACAAATCTTCCATCAGATCTCGACCGCTTTGAATGCTTTGTACCGATCATAAGCACGTGTTTTTGATAAAGTCGATTCACCGTAAGCCTTCTGTAATATTTTCAGTGGCTCCGAACACGAAATTCAATTGGCGATACAAAAGGACCATGGGCGGAATCGTCCCCACCAATCAACAGCAATGAAATATAGCTCAATTGACAGGTCTAGGCAAGATGTCAATTTTTTACTATGGGGACGTTGCCCAAATGCATTGGGTTCTCATAGTATCTAACGAAATAGAAATATTTCGTTTACGTATTATTGACTAATAACAAACATTCTCCGCCCCACGCTCGCCGCGTACCGACGTGTCTCATTCCGCTCCACGCTCAGCCGCTACGCTCATCACCAACTCGTTGCGCCCGCCGCAACGATTCCTGTAGTCAACCGACTACTACCAATTAGATCAAAAGCTGCCTTTTCAAAGCCATCATCAGTCATCGGCTGCATCGCCCATTCTTTGTCACCCGCGTTTGTTGTGTAGCTTTACTTGGCCCAACTTAGCTAATGAAAAACCACAGTTTCGTGGTCCTCGGTGGATACATTACGGTGCCAACGAAGACGAGGGTCGCCCAATCACGCCCGCCAGACTTCTTCAGGAAGAGGCAGTCAATTGGAGTCGAGAGCTACTGTTTCAGCCTTGGGGGGTCTCCTAGTCGAACTTAGTCTCTGGTTTCCTTTCACAGCTTCAAACCTAGTATCGGTCGGGTCACAATAGTCTGGCTAGGGCCCCGTTTGCACAATAAGACTGGTGACGAGTTTATAAGCTTAGGGCTCACCAATAGATACTCAGCTGCCTGTCTAAACCCGGCAGGTAGGGTCACACAAGGCCACTCCACCCGATGAGTTAGGCGTTAGGTATAAAAAGAGGTTTCCCCGCGAGATTGTCTCTCGCCATTCCCTCTTATACTTAGTTTTCTCTCCTCCATTATGTCGGGTGCTACATTCGTACAAAAGGACCCTGCTTCTACAAACTCGTTTAAAAGGCCTCACAGCAAAACCTTTTTGCGTGTGACTCCATAGAGAGCGTCGCTGATTTCGGCAACGTATTAGAAAATTCCGTATCCCCGTAACCCGGTGATAAAGGAATTCTAGTGGCGACATCATCAATGTTGTCGCAGGAACCCCCCTCTATTATCCATCTGAACAATAAACCCGTACGCGGCATCCCAAAACCAGACAAACCCAAGTTTGATCCCTCGAGCTACCGTCCTATTAGACCCCTTAATGTTCTCGGCAAAATCTATGAGAACTATGTTAAAGCAAAGAGTCTCATTTCCAACGAGCAGATCGGCTTTCGAACATTGCTGCGTTCTACAAGTCCATCGCATCGTCGATCACATAAGCGTAGGGTTCCAGCGAGGCATGATGACGGGTACACTTCGACATAGCAAAAGCTTACGACAAAGCCTCGCACAACGACTTATTATACAATTTTTATCAACTTGGAGTGCCCAATCGTCGTGACTTTTTGTTGAATCGCACCTTCCGCTAAAGCATCGAGGGTGCACTCTCGTCACCCCATCTTATACGCGCCGAAATCCCCCAGGGCTCCGTACTATCCCCTCTCATTTTCACGCTGTTCACCAGCGACATCTCCAACAGTAAGAAGGTCCAGTAGGCTCTATTCGCCGACGACACGGCCATTTATTACTCTGGCCGCACCTCATACTGCTTAGTACTCTTACCCTCCAAACCTCCGCAAATTCGTTAGGCACTTGGTTCCGGAAATGGAGAATCGAGGTGAAACCCCACAAGAGTCAGGCGGTACTCTTTTCCAAACCATATTTCATCCTCCCCCTCCCAGGCCGATAACCATGTATGGCAAGTCTACCCCATGAAAAAAAACGAACCAAATAAATAATATGACCCTCGACCATCACCGTACTATCGGAGAGCACATAAAGATGGTGTGTTCGAGCGTCCCTCTCACTCTCACTTCATATTTAATAATCACAGCAAATTGTCACTCAAGTGCAAATTGCGCATTTACACCGCGTGCATACATCCCATCATGACCTACGCCTGTGCCGTATTCGCACACGCGAAGTCATCCCGTCTCAATAGGATGCAAACCCTCCCAAATGTGTCTTTGGTACCGCTTCGTAATTAGGTTAATTAATATTTACAAATTGTTTTTTTTTTACATAATCCGACTAATTTATGTAAAAAAAGGATTTTAATCAAATAGTGGATACTTTAGGCGCACATTGGCATCAGTTCCATGTGTGTTGGTAGGTGGGGACGGAGCCCATACATTTTTGCCCAAGGTCCTTTAAGGCAAACTCTTTGTGTCGATGTTTTTGTCCATTATGAAATTCGCAATACACACTAGATATGAGATAACTAAAAACAACACTGTATTTTTAATCTAATTAACAGATGTAACTCAAACTCCGTGCCAAAATGGAAGACAGTTATGCCAATCTAAGAACAACAAAAAAACTAATTTGGAACCATAAACAAATCATCCATTCCCGATACTTTTTTGGTTGAATGAAGTAAATGTTTGTATTCGTTCCCGTTTTAACCTCTTGAAAACTTTTTCTTGCTACGACAACTATAGCCCTGCTTAACTGAGACCGTTTTTGTAATAGCTGCGCGGTGCGGGTGGGGTGACAGTTGTCACAAGTTGACGTATCAGTGAGCTCTCACGTCACGTCACCACACTGAGGTAGCTGCGCGGTGCGGGAGGGGTGACAGTTGTCACAAGTTGACGTATCAGTGAGCTCTCACGTCACATCACCACACTGAGGTAGCTGCGCGGTGCGGGAGGGGTGACAGTTGTCACAAGTTGACGTATCAGTGAGCTCTCACGTCACGTCACCACACCCCTCCTGCACCGTGCAGCTGCCACAGAAACGGTCTCAGTTAAGCGGTCGGACTATAATAATAATAATAAAACGTTTAATTCGAACACAAAGGATCATAGCCACACACATTTATAACAACACCAGAAACACAAAACAATTAAATAAAACAAAAAATATAATTAAAATACACACATGTTACCTACTGATTTCGATTGCTCAGTAAGTGAACCATACAGCAATGGCAGCTATAGTCACGAACTAGTTGTTGTAGCGAGAAAAACTTTTCAGAAGTTATAAACAATTGACCAGAGGATGGGCAGCGTCCTTCTGAGTACCATAACACCTCGCGATCGCCAACATGCATCGGCCAAATATGACGATTACGGCTGAACCCCCCATTTGCAGCAGTGGGCCTCTAAAGGTTGACATGTTGATGATGAAAAACAATCAGATTTGCTGACTTTATAAGACAGCTCGTCGCCAGACACACGTTATTTAGCATGGCTGACATAACTATCACTTCATCACTACAATTATTAATTGAAGTTTGTGTGTGAGTTTGTGTTCGTTTGGGTTAATCTACAGAACTACTGGTTGTCATAGATATCCGAGTATTTGTAATGTTATAAATACGATCTAGAGGAATGCGACCGCTTTTCTTTAGATCAAATTTAGTTGCTTCGTGTCTCAAAATATGAAACTTTATAAAAGGTGTTAGAAACACAATTACCGAGAGTCTGAAGCCGTTATTCGAAATTTCTTCTCAGTCACGAGATAACATTTATTTTAAGGCGCTCATGTCCGTTGTACACCTCTTAAACCTGAAATATGGAGCCAATAAATCAGTAAACTGCCCTCGCGCATGAAACTTAACTGGAAACTTCCAAGTGGAATAAGACCAGATTTTGTAAGCCGATACCTTCAAACTTTTTTTAATAACTTAAACTTAGATGTTAAGGGAGATGTCAGGGCAGTAACAGGTTTTATGAAAATAAAAAAAAATAACGCGACTGTAACAACGAGTAAGTATTTAATATAATAATAATAATAATAATATAATATGTGGGGACATTTCACACACGGCCATCTGACCCCAAACTAAGGAGACCCTGTACTATGGGTGTCAGACAGCTGATATACATACACGAATACATTTTTTTTTTTTTGTAAATACATACATATATAGATAAACAACACCCAGACACAAGGCAAACACAAGTGCTCATCACACAAATGTGGTAAACATTTGTGTGATGAGCACTTGTGTGGGCGGGAATCGAACCCGCAACACGCTGCGCAGCAGTCGATCGCTCAGCCACTGCGCCAACCGTGTCGTCAAAAGCTGATATACATACACAAATATATTTTTTAAATACATACATATATAGATAAACAACACCCAGACACAAGGCAAACACAAGTGCTCATCACACAAATATTTACCCTGGGCGGGAATCGAACCCGCAACACGTATTTAAATAATTAAATCTAATATAACTGGCTATAAACATCTTGTTCTCATTAAGGCGCTACCCCGCGTTTTTCTTCGTTATTCAGGGGCTATTAACTCATTAATTAAGAGAAACAAACTACATGTAAAATTTATTATTAATGTTCAATTACAAAAGAAAAGAAATTTATTACAAAAGATAGTTTCTCTTTTTTGATAACAAAAAAACCCAAAAATTGTGCAAATTTCGATTCTGCGGCAAAGAGGAAATGTATGGTCAAGGTTATTTGGTCAGGAAAGCGCCTTAAATAGGCAAAGGACAATGCCAGAAACTCTATAGAGCTTTGCCCCACTCAATAAAAGTCATATGCAATATGTAGCAACCTACTGTTTATTTATTGCTGATAACTAAACATTAGTCTTAGTCACTGTAGAACTTGCGGTTTCCGTTTATATCTAAAAACAATAATGACATTGATTATAGGTTAAATTGTATTTTAGGTAAAATGAGTTTGTATTTTGTGGGTAGGTATTTCGTAATCCGCAAGTTCTAAAGAAAAACAATTTACTATAGAAAGGTTCTATATGCATTACAATTATTTTCATTAATTTACTTTTCTGTACATGGGTGGGGCAGGATCTGGCATTGTCATTTACGAGTTATTGTAACTTGAAGATTTATGTTGATAATCTTATTGACAATGAAGTGAGAGAAATCTCCTGACTATACGCGCCGTGTCCATTAGTACCGCTTTCTGTAATAAGCCCTTGATCCAGCTGCCCAACGAGAGTCTCCTCAGATGTTGGTCGAGGCTCTTGGAAATAATTCCATTGACCGTCACGACTATCGGCACAATGACTGCTATACTCACATCCCATATGTCGACAACCTCGCGAGTCAAGTCAAGATACTTAATTTGTTTATCTTTCTCAGCTTTTACGAGGTTCTCTTCATGTGGAGCCGCTACATCAACAATCATTGCGCGACGCTCTAATCGATCTATCACAATTATGTCAGGCTTATTGGCAACAATTATTATTATTTATTATTATTGTCAACAGATGCCCCAGAGCTTGTGGTTCTGACAACAGAGAAGTCAGTACCCCTACGTTTCGAGCTGGAATACTTGGTCCAGTGCGTCGCAACCTGGTCTTCAAACAGCGACCTTGTGTGGCACGTCATTAAAGTGATTTTCATTTACACGTAAGTATTTTTAATTATAATTTTTGAGTTTAGAATGCACGTGTAAATTGCTTATGTCAAGGGCATGTAATGCGGAGGAATAAAGTATATTATCGTGAGGTAAGTTTGGAGAAGAGTGTTAAGGGTAGGATAATGTATACAAAGTACAGACGCCAGCACTTAAGGCATTCCAAACTGTCAAATTTTCCCAATTGAATTTCCAATTAACCTTATTATTTTGCAATAAAGTTAAAAATCTATCAAAGAATTTGACAGATTTTTGTACCTTGATGTGCTTTCCTCTGTACTCAATAAGTTAGCTATCCTTTTCAGAGTGACAGTAAAAATAATTTAAAATACGCATTTCTAATTAATATATTTACGAGAAAAACGCAAAATACTCAACTCATTTTCCGAATTAAAAAAAAAACTCAAAATGCCAATCGTGTTACATTGGTTATTCATTTGTAAACACATTCAAACGTACCTATGCTTAGAATAATTAAAAATTGATCATTGTTACATATACAAAATCATTACAATTATCTACTTAGAAAAATAAATAGCACTTTTAGCACATTTAGTCATAATGACTGTTAGTCACAGTGACTTTTAGTCACAATGACTTTTAGTCACAGTGACTTTTAGTCACAATGACTTTTAACCACAGTGACTTTTAGCCACAATGACTTTTAGTCACAATGACTTCTTGTCACTGTTTTGTACAGGTTGGGTTAGCTTCTAGGACCTATACTGCATATAACAGCGTAAGAAAAAAGATGCTCGTAGAAGCAGGACAAAACATTCTATTTCAAAGATAACTTAAAATAATTTGTTTTAATATAACTTTGATAAATTATAGGTCTAAGATAGTTCGAAATATGGGCGTACGAACTATGGAAAACAAAATAAACTTCTCAGATTAGGTAACTTGTTAAATTTGGTAGAATTATAGTAAAACGAATGACGTTTGTTAATTCCTGCTTCTTTTAGGTTTATAACAATGACACATTTGACACTGTAATTTTAAATTGGAATGAAATAATACAACTCTAGGAAGACATATTTTCATAAAATAAATTATTAAAACGACAGCCGCTGTAGAAATAGATTATAATAATAAATTCGGCGTTTATCGTAATTATAACATGATTATTGTACTTTTGTTACAAAGTATGCATTAAAAATAACCTTTTTCAACTTCTGTCCAATGCTATTGTAAATAGAGTATATGTCACCGGCCGCTAGGAACTTTTTGTTACCGTAATGTCACGTCACCATAGTGAAAGCACTCTCATACAACCTCTTTTATGGTGATTCATAGAACATATCTAGGTATGATAGTGTGTTTGTTTATGTTTGCGGTCTCGCCGGCGTGAATTGAAATACCATTACGCAATTTGAAAGAGTTATATATCGTTGTGTAACAGTCAGCATATCGTTTATCGTTGTGCTGCTGTTAAAGTTTAGTGTTTAGTTTAGTACTAACAGAAAGTAGTTACACGAAAATAAATAAAATTGTATATTATTGGGAGCTACATCTGCCAACAAACTGCTTTACAGTTTGGCAGAAGTAACATTTTTTGTAACTCTTTATGTCACCACAAATAAACCCATTTTTAATTTTTTTTTACATCTTCATAGCACTCGACTTGGTGCCAAAAAATTACCGTAAGCACACTAATTTTTAGTTTTAAGCACTTTCCATAGAACTCTACACACATTTTAATTTTAAAACCATTTCTAAGAAGTAAATGAGAAAACAACAGAGCGCTCAAAGATGTTGGCTTTCCACAAATTAATTCGTATTTTTCAATACCAGTGTGAAAAATACATAATTAATTTGAATTATGTTTACGAAAAACATGAAGGTTGTTAAACCTTCATTGGTCAATTAAAAATTTAAGTTTCATTAAATGGTTCGGAATTTACTTTTAACGCACTTTTATTAGCTTCACCTGTAAATATTATGTAAGAAAATCTAGGAAATCGAATTTAACCAACTTCTAAATCAATGTCGCATCGATTTAATTCTTTGCAAATGTATGTAAAACCCATGACAATACATTAAAACTGAACATTTGTCTCCTTAAATGTGGTATTACAAACGATGGGAGGTAATTGTTCGCGTAGAGACACATTTCGCCACTAATTGGCATGCAATAATAATTGGAGCATTAACTCTTTATAATAATAAACATATTTATATGTAAAGTAGGTAATGGCATTGTTGATGAAAGTACCAAAGGGTAAAATAATATTGAGAAGGAACTGAGATGAACACAAACAATCAATGATACTTTGTCTTCCTGTTGTTCCATTATGTAATAGAAAAATATAATTATTTGCCTGCCTTTTCCGTATGTTGAAGTGGGCTTTCAGTCTAACCAGATGCGGCTGAATATCAGATTCAGATTCATTTATTTGCCAGAAATATGATATTTTACAGATTTTATAACAAATACACAATAGTCCTAATTTAATATGCAGGGGGTTTCGGGGGCGGTAAATCGATCTAGCTAGGTTTCATTTTTAAAAAACACGATCATCATTTTTCTAAAAAAACCTGTACTACTCCTTATAACACCAGCTATCTGCTAGCGAAAGTCTCGTCAAAATCGGACAGGCCGTTTTGGAGATAAGCCGAAGACAGAAGGACAAAAATTGAGAAATTCTATTTTTTCGTATAGGTAATTTCAACACCATAAGCATTTAGTAAAAAGTTGTTATTTTAACAATACAAACAGACACTTCAATTTATTTATTATTATTTGTATGTATAGATGGAGTAGGTATAACAAACTCAATATTGTTTGACTGTTTTGTAGTTCATGCAAGTAATTTATAAGTAATTAAATTATAAGTAATTATTTCACTAGTGTCTAACAAGTTATACTAAGCACTTACTAGTTACTTGGATAACTAATTGTGGTCTTACACTGTAATATTAGCGCCACTATGTGTTTAGTCGCTTCAAATTATCGATGTTAAAACTTGCTGAACTAAGACTTGAAACTTTGTATCTTTGAGTATATTGGTGATACAAGTCGAAGAGAGGTCGCAAATATGAAGGTAATGGAAAATATGTTTTTTCGTACTTCTCCACTGTTCTTTTCTGATTAATTTCGTTGCGGAATCCAAGACAGGTGTATCGTTTCTCCGGGGTTAGTCAAACTTCATTGCCTCGGCGTATTTCTAGTGGTCGCCCCTGCTGATTCTGGGTTTCTGGAATTGCATCGATTTGGGAATTAAATATGTAGTATTGCGGGCTTTTATTAACAGGGTTGGGTATCTAGTGCCCCCGCCAAGACGAGCAAATATATATCTCTCTATTCACCTTATTATATAGCTGACAAGAACGTTTATTGTGATATATGACCTCAGATTAAGAAACAAAAGGCAGATAGACCGCGCGGGACACTGAGAGTGAAGCCAAAAAAGCAAATACAAATTCAAAAGCGAATACCTACAATCTCGTGATTGTATTCGCTTTTGAATATCTATTTATCTAATTGTATTTTTTTCAACGATGCGGCGTTTCGTGCAGTTGTTTTTGCAACCCGCCCTAAGGGCGGGTTGCTTCAACTAACCATTACTGACCGGTAATAGTCAAAAATGGCGCTAACTATCGTCAAATCAAAAAAATGGGTTGTTTCACAAAATCATACGTCAAAAAGTTACTATTACCATAACCGACCAGTCATCGTAATTTTGTGCTGTCAAACAGCTACTTCAAACATCAAAATATTATGGAATCTCTTTTTGAATAACTTTCACTGACGGATTTTTATGTCATGAAACAACCCGTTACATTTAAAACGTACGTTAAACATCGCACGTCATAGTAACTTTTTAACCGTCCGTATGTAACGTTAACCGACTGTTTTAAACACCCCGCCCTAATTAGTTCTTTTTATAAGAGCATAAGTTCTGAGAATATTACAAACAGAGACGTTGGTTTGTAAGAGCTTCAATAACAATTGGTTATTAGCTAATTTCAAAGGAAAAAGTACACTGAAGGCTTTATGACTTGGCGTTGGTTTAATCTAGTTTAAATATAAACAATAGTTTTCATTTGACTTCCCAGCTAGTATCGTGAAAAATAAACTACCTGATTCCCAATACAAAATCTCTGGCTTAGTTTTGTGAATCAGAAACCAGCTAGTCGATTCAGTAAAATTCAAACAACAACTCGCATCTCACATCGCTATTCACTCTCACTTCGCATAAGGTTCAAAATTATCTTGATTTATTTGACACTTTGAATCGGGTTAGAGTGCGAAGTGAGCGTCGAAATGACGGGGAAATTACAGAATGCCACTTCTTACGTCATCTCATACTTTATCCGTCAAAATCTCCCTGTCAATTTAGTTCAACTCGCTAACACGCTCGCAAGGGTGGCGCTAGTGTAAATTCGAATTATCAACCGAGTTTTTATTAGAATGCCAATCAAGAATCTCACAGCGGATTTGGATTCGAAGTTTATGAGATCTTACAGAATCACACCCCAGTAGTTTTATTGCAAAAACACATTATCATACTTGTATTTTTTTGTAATGTCCTGTACTTAATTTTAAACTTATTGTTTCTTTTAATTCACAGGCTACCACTTCTGCTGATGACCGTGGCTTATTACCAGATAGTGAAGGTGTTGTGGCGCTCCGAGAAGATACCAGGACAAGCTGAAACTATCAAACTGGCACCTGCTGAACAGAGTAAGTAGACTTTTAGGGTCATCAAATCGCTCACTTTTACAGCACGGCTTCAACGCGGCCTGCTGAAATCGCCTTGAAAAAAACCGTTAGCTTTCAGCGTGCCGCCTGCAAACCACTTTGTCAATTATTTGCTGTACATGAGCCGTGCTGTAATAAGCAGTGATCTTTACAGTACCAGTATGTTATCCTCTGGCGTATAGATGCTTTTGAAATTTTGTGCTGGAGAAAGATGGTCCGGGTTCCCTCGACACCGCACGCACGACACACTCGATTATGTTTTCCGTATATTTGGCCTCTATTATTCGTTGAATGTAATAAGCGACGGTAAATTTTAACTCTGTTTCGGGCAGTTATATCAGTCAGATAGTGCTACTACCTATTTACATTCCACCATGAATCCTATTGATACTTTTTCTAGGAACCCCTTTTCAATATTAGTTAAATACGGTATTATTCAAGATTTTTTTAGCAGGTTAAGGATTTTTTAAAATATAACCGTAAACCAGTAGGTTACACACATCAAGATGCAGTTAAGGTATTTAGAGTTGGCAAGTTATTTTTTAAATGAATTGGACTACGGAACTCTCAAAAGACGCTGTGGTCCAACTATTTTTAAAGTTGGACAACTGCCCCTAGTAACCCATAGTCTAACTAGTTAGACAGAGCAGTTGGACCATTGCCCCGGATTGATTTTATTACCCTTAAATGTCCCTGTTGGGCAAAGACCTCTCCCGAGACGTTTCCTGGTATTTTTTCTCAAACCAGTCCTCGGTGTGAGGATTAAATAAAAAAAGTTAAAAAATAAAACATAATCTCATCATCATCATCAGCCTGAAGACCTCCACTGTTGAACAAATGCCTCTCCCATAGAATGCCACAACTAGTGGCAACCTGCCGCTTACATCCACCGGCTACCCGCAACCTTGACGATGTCGTCGGTCCATCTGGTAGAGGCCTACCAACGCTGCGTCTTCTGGTCCACTCGAGAACCTTTCTTTCCCATCGGTTATTATCGGTTCTTCAAGCAATGTGGCCTGCCCATTGCCACTTCAACTTGCTTAAATACAACCTAGATAATCACAATTCTAAAAGATTACTCAAGGTCACGTATATTCGTCGATCAATTTTAAAATACGACCACAGAATTGCACAAACACCATTTTTTTTCGTTAGCAATAACAAACAGAATTTACCATACAATAAACGTTTTTTTTGCATGAAACACCAGCATTCCAGAGATGTTGCAGAATTTATAGGTAATAATTGCAATAAATTAAGATGAAAAGGTTTATTCCGTAATGCGCAGGCGCTGTGCATTCTTTAAAAACAATATCCTGTTATATAACAGGCACTAAATATGACGTTTATCGGTTAAGAAAAATGCTGTTTGAAAGAAAATGTTACATACAGTTGGTACTAGCTTTTGTACGCGACTTTGCCTGCGTGAATGTCGGTTATCGTGTGCAGATGAGTTGTTTAGGGTTCGATACCGAGCAAGCTCAGATTATGAAACAAAAGGTAGATAGACCGCGCGGAACACTGAGAGTGAAGCCAAAAAAGCAAATACAAATTCAAAAGCGAATACCTACAACGCGCTTCGTGCTGTACTGACACGAACCAGAATAGCACGAAACGCCGCATCGTTAAAAAAAATAAAATATTTATTTTATTTTTTTTAACGATGCGGCGTTTATAAATACAAATTCAAAAGCGAATACAGTCACGAGATTGTAGGTATTTGCTTTTAAATTTGTATTTGCTTTTTTGGCTTCACTCTCAGTGTTTCGCACGGTCTATCTGCCTTTTGATTTATAATCTGAGCGGGCAAGTATCAATATCAACGTGAGATTTTCAATTCATATGTAGGTATCTTTTTTCTAAGTACCTCTTGAATATCATCTTGAATATCACTGACATCGGTGAAACCTGACACATGAAAATACATTCAGTAGTTTTTGAGTTTGGTGCGAACAGAAAGACAGACAGACGCGGTGGAGGACTTTGTTTTATAACATGTAGGTACATGGGTAGTGATTAATATGAATTGATCAGATACAAGAGATCGGAATTCTATTCTCGATAGCAGATACAAATAATAAAAATATCTTGCAATAATAAATGGATTGAAAACGTCAGTCCGCACTCACTCAAGCTATTTTATGGAGATTCCTTATCTACTGTATCGGAACATTGTAATTTATTGCCTATATTTTATAATCTTTTTTCGGCCGTGCGGAGTATAGCTAGGCATCAAAGTACATAGATAAAAACAATGTTATGGAAACAGTTGAAGATGGATTTGTGTGCATGTATGCGCCTGCCAAGCGTGGCGATTATGGCAAAACCCCCCCTTGGGGAGGCCTATGCCCAGCAGTGGACGTCTTTCGGCTGAAATGATGATGATGTACAGTTACCAAAAGAGATAAGTATCCATGTCGTCTGGAATAGTTGAAGTTTGCTTAGAAATCGATGGGTGTTTATGAATAAAATAAAATACAATATTAATCCATACTTCCATATCCATACTAATATTTTAAATGCGAAAGTAACTCTGTCTGTTACGCTTTCACGATGAAACGGCTGAACCGATTTTGATGAAATTTGGTATGAAGATAACTTGAACCCTGGGGAAGGACATAGGCTACTTTTTAATTCGCCAATTCGCCTGCATCCGCGATAACCGACATTCACGCGGACGAAGTCGCGGGCAAAAGCTAGTAGAGAACAAAAAGTTAAATGATTTAATTAAATTTCCTTTGAAAGCCTCCATTGGTTTCTAGGTAAACTTCAACTATTCCCGACGACATGGATACTTATCTCTTTTGGTGACAGTACCTACCTGCAAAAACTGCTAGACATAATATTATCTATATGCATCACGTAGAAGTAGTAGAGCTTGAGAAGCACGTGGCTTAGTAAAAGCCGTACAGATCGACCAATCATTATGGTTAAGCTACGCTTGCTGCGGTCGGTCCTGGATGGGTGACCATCCATTTTATACTGAGCCCCTTTTATGGAACTTTTAAATTCATTAATATGTATAATAAACTGGCTTTTCCGCGTGAATGTCGGTTATCGCCAATGTAGGAAGCCACAGATTAAAAAGTATGTGTTATATGTCCATCCCATAGATATAAGGGTGTTACTACACCAATCGATCGATCATCGATCAATGCCACCGGTCGACATCGATCGACGTTGATCAATTGGTGTGGTAGCTCTGGCTGATCGACGGATCCCGTTCGACTAACAAATCGATCAATTGCCGGTCGATGGCATCGGTCGACGTTGATCGATTAACTCCGGCTATAACCCATCACTAATAATAATCAAGCAGCTCGATCGACGTCGACTAATCCACCATTCTACCATCGATCGATCGTCGATCGACAATCGATCGATTGGTCTGGTAACACCCTAAGAAAGAAGATTTTTTAGATTTCTATGGTCCATCCCAAGGGTTCAAATTATATTAATACCATATTACATTAAAATTGATTCTGTCGTTTCGACGTGAAAACGTACCAGACAGAGTTACGTTCGCATTTACAACGTTAGTATGGATAGTTCATCAAATAAAGTTGCATTCATGTATTCATAAGAATCCTTTGAGCTTTGAAATGCAGTAAATATTACATTTTCTAAATTGAGTTCTTATTGCTCTGACTGCGTCGGTTAAGGTTGTTTCAGCGACGTGTGCTCCATACAAAAGAGTCTATCAGTCAAGTTTTATTTAGATCATTATGTAATTAAACTCCATGATTTCTTTTGTCTATAGATATAGGGCACAAGTTGTGTGATGTATCACGAATCGAATTCCTGACACAAAAGTCGTCATTCTAGCTGAATTCTTAAGTTCTTTAGTTTTATTGTTATAGGTTTTTTTTATGATTCGTGTAAATCTAAACGGCTTATGTTTAACGAACCTCCAGATGATATAGTAAATGACCTCCAAAAATAGTAAATGATCACCAACATAATTAACCCATTTACGCCCAAGCACACCTCGGACACTTCATACAAAACTTGCAAAATAATTACCTATTACTACTACAAAACCAAATGACGTCTGTACACGTGCAAATGTGTGCGTGAATTTTAGTAGGGTTGAATCAGTTGGATGTCGTGGCGTACAAAATGGCGCGAAAAGTGCAGCGCTTTGCGTCGGGTGAACCGAACGACGACGGAACTACCCGAACGTTTCGAGCATTATTATGAAATCAGTGATCTTGTCCGAGCGTTCAATTATTTATTTCTTAAAGAAATAAAATAAATGATATTTGATTTTGAATACTCGGATTTGTAATGACATAAAAGAAAGAAAGAAAGAAAGAAAGAACAGTTTATTTGTAAGAATATAGTACAATAAGGTGTTGTGCTTGTCATGGTCTCATACATTCTACCATTTCTGGTGTACAAATATTTAAGTAAAGTAATATTATAATATTTATTATGTAAAGAGGTTTATTTATTTATCAATAATGATAAATGAAGGTACCTACCTAATTACAAAATATGGAATTCACGATCGCCCCCGGGTACCATTACGCGGCAACGCAATTTTTTTTTTTTTCATTTATTTCGGAACCAGTCCATGTCCATAATGTTAAGTTCAAAAGTATTAAAAATAAAAATTAAGAATTAATTAAAATATTACAATAATAATAATTACAATGGGGCGACGCGACAAGGTTAATGCGTAGTACTTTTCAATAGGGTATTACACCCATTTTTGAAAAGTGTCTCAATGAAATTCTGTAGTGCTAATATGCCACCAAAAAAACCACAAAATTTTTATTCAATCGATAAGTGCCATAAAAATGCATCTAAATTTTAAATTTTCAAATTTCGCGCGTAGTTTGACGAAAACGCCTCTTACTGGACGCCATATTGCTCAGCGTAAATGACGTCAGTTCGTTTTGTATCAAATGAGCTCATATTAAATATGAAAATTGTATATCATTTAAAGATAATTAAAAGCATATTTTGTAATAGGTGTAATAATGAAAAAAATACGTTGGTTACGAAAATAATATAAGTACAAAGCCTATATTACGCCAATCGGTTGACTGACAGTTGACAATTTTTTGTTTACACAGCCGTACGGCGTAATAACATGGCCGCTACTATTTCACGGTGTTTTATAACAGATTAAAAATACTGAAAACTTTGAATTAAATTTAAAAATTTGTTTTGTTATTTTATGAACTAAAACTTACCTTTTCCGACTGCTTTATGCCTAAACTGACTCAATAACATATTTATAGATTTTTTCTCGTATCGAGTAAAATACCCTATTCCAAGAATGAATAGAACGTGAAAGAAAGGGACATAAGTCCATAAAGACAATAAAGAGAGAGAGCAATATTAATAGCTGGTAATGTTGGTATGTTATTATTACGGAAGTTTTAATTGTATTATTATAAAACGACGAAAACTTGGAAAATACCTAAATGAATCATCGAGATTAAAACTAATAAATACAACTAAAAACAAAATAAATCGCAAAATTGTGTGTTTGTGTCAGCAGTACCTACAGCGCTGCAGTTCTTACGATTTTGAGCGCCCTGGCTAAAGAGTCGGCGGTTAGCCCCTCCGGTGCGGGGTCGAGGGTGCGGTATCTGATATAGCGCGGGGAAGGGAGTGTCCCTTCTGTACGTAGTACTATTAAGTATTCTGTGGCCCAAGGCTAAAGTAGCCCCAGGAAAATGAAATAACTTGTATTATTTGGTGGAGAATAGGGAGTTTGAAAATAAAATAAAAGAAAAAGTAGTTTTCTTTTTATGTAGTTAAAAAAAAATTGCCGTGCTCAAATGGGGACACTGGGCACATTCGTATGAAATTTTTCGAAATATGGTTTCTCAATGTATAGTATTTTTATGCATATTTTGCACTGCCACCGAGCTTTACTATGGCAAACAGTGCATCGCTGTTGTTTTGTCAACTTCTGTGGAAAGTGACCAAAGTTATCAAATTGCAAACTTGGCAGTAGTGAGGCTGTTGGGTGAAAATGTCGATTATTATCTTGGTGCAAGTAATGACGAGCAATGCTACGTCGAAAAATTAGCTGGTCAATTTCATAATATCGTTATAAAGCATATGTAGCCTCCAAGCATTGCTAATCAAACATGTACGTAAATAACCCCTACTACTACCACTTTTTGCCTCGTACAGAAGTAAGCGTAACGAAATCGACTGATCGACTTGATCAACTTCGCCCATACCTTTATTATAGTAGACAAATACTTGCGGAATGTTTACGTCAGTTTTCTTCTTCTCATACCCGTCAAGGAGACGGTCACTTGCTGGTTCTCCCCTCGTGCACCGTGGCAGTGGTGCGGTAGCCAGAATTCCATAAATCCCGTAACAATGCAAAGCTAGTAAAAAAGTTATCGAAGAACAAAATATGGTCTTTAGGATTTGTATTGAGCTGCAAACTGCTGAGCTGATGCAACAGGTTTTTCACCACTCTTGTACCTGACGGCTCATTGATGGCAACCTGCGAGTTGCCACAGTAAACATCAAAAGCGTAATAATAGCCGTCAGAACTAGCAAGCATCCAGTTTTTGTATCCAGAGCTGGCTTGCCTCAAATTAATTGTTTGGATGAATGACGACCAAAGTAGTTCACCATCAAAATAACATCAAAGGCTTTCCGGAGTCCATAATAATTGTAGCTTACTGCAAAAGTCCGTCTTGACATGGTTTCGTGCCGAAATGTATTTTACAAAAAAATGGAATATTTAACCCCTTATGTGCCCGTTGTCCCCAACTGGGGACATCAATATAAAAAAGTAGTTCACGACTCAGAAAACCTCATATTTTATACTGTATTATTGTTATTACAAAGTTAACAATATGTTCATAAAGATTATGTAAAAAAACTTGGGATTTATTTACGTAAACATTTTGAAATAGCTACTTACATTTGGTAGTTACTGCAAGCCACTAATTCACTTTTTCCCTAACGCAAAAAATACCTTTTATGAATGAAATTATTAAAAGTATTTGATATAAAATGTAAGATGCACTAATAATCTCAACAATAACGTAGATAAACTAAACTTTGCGATGTTAATAAAAAAGTTGAGGGTAGATTTGAAGGTGTGCCCATATGAGCACGGAGGGCGTAAATGGGTTAAATAACCAAAGTATTGTAGAAAAGGATGAGTATGACTGTAAAAAGCGATTTGGTTCTGGTAGGGGGTCACAGTTCTAACCTAACCTAACCATGTCGAATCCGCCCCAGGGGGGACTTAAAAGGGGGCCCTTAAGTCCCCCCTGGGACGGATCCGACATGGACACCAAAGATTTGGTGACTAAGGTTTGGTGATCATTTACTATTTTTGGTGGTTATTATATTTATTCCCAATCTAAACTAATATTATAAAGAGGAAAGATTTGTTTGTTTCTTTGTCACGATTCAACTCAAAAACTACTCGACCGATTTTAAAAATTCTTTCACCATTAGAAACCTACATCTTAAATGAGTAGCATAGGGTATATTTATCAATTGAAAAAATTAGGGATCCTTGAGAAAATTCACGAAGTCGAAGTCAGGGGCAAAGTGCTAGTATTGTATATTTTAAAAAAATGGTACTTGTTACTTTTAATTAAGTAAAAGTTTGATATTGTTTTAGTAAAAAGTTTTAAAAAGTCCTTTAATCAGAAGGTTCCTGTGAACCTAAAAAAAAAATTATCACAATGATTGCATGAGTAGATTATTATGTAACATTTGGTTTCGTTAAGCGTCTTTTTACACCCGATTATAGGCTTGTGGTTAACGCCATTTTGTGCCAATTTTGATCTAGTTCTGTTCTGTCTTCATCTTGATATGAGGGAAGTGGAAAAAATATGTATTTCTTACTCCTCCGCTTTTCGTTTCTGATTAATTTCGTTGCGGGATCCAAGACAATTGTAACGTTTCTCCTGGACTCGTCGAGCTACATTGCCTTTGCGCTTTTCTGATGCTCGCCACTATTGATTCCAACTTTGTGTGGCGGGCTTATCCCAAGAAGAAAGGCTTGTGGTTAGTTCGTTTCCAGTCACGTCGATTTAAGTTACGTATCATTTTTTATTTAAGTTATTTGACCCGAAACTGACTAACGACAAGCCTAGATATTAGACCCTTATCATATTTATAAAATGTCATCTAGTTTAATTGCCTATTGACCAAAACATGAATAATTTTGTATGGGTCCGCAGTCCGTGAAGTCCTTCTGTGCGGTTCAGTGAGCATGAAAAAGGAATCTAAAAATAAAGATGATAAGAAAGTAATTACGTTTTCGCAATATACATAGGTAATTTCTTGAATATTACACTCTGGCTACTCCTTTGGCCTTTTCATGATAAGCTTTATAAATGAGCATGAGGCCTTGATTCGATTGTCAGGTCAGGTAAAACGTTATTAGAATTTCGATCTGGAATTTCTCAGTAACATCCCGGAATCTATATTTGTGCTCAATTAATTATAATAGACCTGCCTTTATGGGAAAAATCTGAACATAATCTGTGTCTGGGCGTATGTTCCTGAACATTAAAGAAGTAGAGGGGTCAGGTAATGAAGGGCAGTGACTGTACATACACCATCGTCATCTGCCTGGACTTTTATCAACAATGTTGAAGTCGATTTCCAGACTAACCAAATGCAGCTAAATACTAGTGTTTTACTTGGAGTAACTGCCTATCTGACTTCCACAACCAATTTACTAGGTAACACGATACCCCTTGGTAAAACTGGTTGTTGAATTTACTAGGTAACACGATACCCCTTGGTAAAACTGCTTGTTGAATTTTCGGGCATCTGACTACCCGTAACGACTGTCAGAGATCTACGAATGACATTCGGGACCAACGGCTTTAAGTACTTTTTGAGACGTAGTTACATACACCCATACGTACCTACCCCTTTGTAAAACATTTGGGATGTTAAGTTGTTATTCAGATTAATATATATATATACGTTTCTCAAGAATCCCTTTGACTATTGGTAAAAACAGCATGAGAATCCGTTCAGTAGTTTTTGAGTTTATCGCGAACAGACAGACAGATGCGGCGAGGGACCTTGTTATATATAATAATGTAGTGATGATATAAAAGAAAATAGAGTCCTTGGGAGGAGGGAGGGAGAGAGGGAGTGATAGCATGTCGGGTAACAGGACGGAATGGAAGAAGAAAACGTGATTCGCGGACCGCAAGTTGAATCAGCATGATGAAGTTGAAATGGATCTGCCACGTCTGCAGACGGACAGACGGTAGATGGAGCAGATACGCTTAAGACCAGGTTGGTTGGCGATCTCTAGGGGAGGCCTAGGGGAGGCCTATGTTTAGCAGTGGACGGCAATAGGCTGATATGATAATGATGAAGGAATAATACTGGAATAAGGACAGGAGGATGATGATTTAGCTCAAACTTATATAACGAGCGTATTATGTTGTATATGTAGGTCTCGAAATGCGTTAAACCCACTGCCTTCATTAGTAAGTTAGTTGATCCTTACTAGAGGACTATTGGATAAAGTTTCCTAATCCCTTTGTAGGTAAAGGTACCTAGATTTCGAATAGTTGATAAACGTGAAGGGTATAAGGATAGGGGCAGGCCAAACCTTTTACCTTTAATGAGTTCAGCTCAGACATAGGTACAGCCACGAGTATTTATCTAGAGATATGTATTTAGAGATGTGACGTCAGGAACATTACAAACAGACACTTCAATTTATTTATTTGTTAAGATAGTGTTTTATTCCAATAATCAACATTTTACTAGTCGTCATTCAAAATCTAATGGTAAAAACCCCAAAAAATTAAAATATTTGTGTACCTACTTGTTGAGTACACAAATATTTGGATTTTTTGGGGTTTTTGTTTGTAACCGTACCCACGTCACAGAGAAATGCATAGTGTGAGGCAACGATCTTTTTTTAATATATCTTTTTGATCATTTACACCCTTTTTCACCTTTGATTTTATAATTTTCAGCTCAGCTGCGTTCCAGGCGGAAGGCAGCCAAGATGTTAGTGGCAGTGGTCATCATGTTCGCAGTATGCTACTTCCCAGTTCACCTGCTCTCTGTACTCAGGTAAGAAAGAAAGAAAGAATTTGTCATCAATTTGTAAAATAGACGTAGTTAGTTACTTGCACTCGAAAATCATTCTTCTAGAACAGAATAGAATTATTTTTTATTCAAGTTACCAAGACTCAACAAGATTGTAAGTAAAACTTTAGACTATGGGCCTAAGTACACCGCGTTTTTTAAACGCGCGACGCGCGTTTACAAAACGTGGTGTGCTTAGGCCCTATGTTAGTAAGTACAGGCTCTAAACCAGGGTTTCTTAAACTTTTTGTAGCCACGGACCACTTTTACAATTTAAACTAATTCACGGACCCCTGTCAAACAATATTTTAGAAAAAAAAACAAGCCTCATTTCGAGTTCGTCGCTTGACCGAGAAATACAGTTTATACTACACGATTCTTAATAAATACGTAGTGAGTTAACTGATCTACTGCGGACTCCTGATACACATGCAACGTCCACTTTAAGAAACCCTGCTCTAAACAATTTATACAAGACATATTTGTTGTTTACTGTTTATTGTTTGTTTATTGTTTACTGTTGCGACATCTCATGAGAGACGGTACAACCACAGTGTAAGTATTAGTACTACCGCACAGTAGCGACACGCTCCGCCTCCCTCTGAAACCGTTCCTCACCTCTCCCCGCGTCGAACGACTAGCTCTGGAAATTGCGTTTTTGTTCGCGCGGCGCATAGACACGCATACTCACGCACGTATCTGTATAGTCTATTATGTTAGTATTAGTGTAGGCAATTATATCGTTTCGTTTCTATGGAGTGTCACGGGTGGGGTACAACTGTGACCCACGTACACACAGTGATCCAGGCGAGTAGTAACCCATGCCTAGGACACTGTTGGAATCGCCCCACACCCTGCGCACCAGGGAAGCGCACCTTTTACGCATTGATGCGTAAAAGTATTCTACATGCGCATCTGTGAATATTCCTGACGCACTACAGAAATTGGGCAGCCCCACCAGCCTCCTTAAAGCATTGTTATATTAAACGCGGAAGGCGCTGTACTTTCTTTGCTTATAATAATAAAATATATAATTCATTACGGGTATCAAAGACCATAATTATATACCTTACAGACACACACATACACATACATATACACACACATTACACACTCATACATTTAATGAAAATCACAAAAAATATTTTTACACTATTGAACACGAAGTGTCAGCGTGTTGCGCTGCGTGGTGTCGCGTAGCCTTCCGCTAAATCGCCGAAATACGACACCCTTCGATCAAAACTCGTCCTTGAGGAAGATCTCAATAAAGTGAATCGGAAATCGAAATTGCCGAAATACGACACCCTTCGTTTAAAACTCTTCCTTGAGGAAGGTCTCAATATAGTGAGTCAGAACTCGCACCACAGACGACTTGAAGTTCGTGTTGTAGCGCGACTTCAACTTCTCGATCCTCAAGGTCCAGCTGGTCTTCGATCGAACATACTCCACGATGCACACACACATCACATCACACATCACATCATATTCACGTATATTATATATTTAGTGTAAATTCAAATATTGGTAACATCATTTTTAAAAGAGTAAGTATGGAGTTTCTTGCCCATTCTTCTCCATACAAAACTACCTTCTGGAATGGGCAACATAGAATTAATTTTCTCTCATTTGACGTTCCAAAGTGCCTTATAATGGTCTAATTGAAATAAATGATTTGACTTTGACTTTGACTGTGACGTAAAGACAATGGCATACGGCGTGCCTACCCAGACAAATGTGCTTCTAAAGGAGCAATACTTTTGTGTTGCTGCAATATTTTTGAGTATGGCCTGGTAATACCCAACCACCCAACCATGCCTAGCTTTTCCCAACTATGTCGGGGTCGGCTTCCAGTTTAACCGGATGCAGCTGAATACCAGTGTTTTACATGGAGCGACTGCCTATCAGACCTCCACAACCCAGTTACTGGATAACACGATACCCCTTGGTAAGAGTGGTTGTCAGACTTTCTGGCTTCTGACTACCCGTAACGACTGCCAAAGATCTACAAATGAAAGCCGGAACCAACGACTTTACGTGCTTTCCGAGGCACAGAGGGAACTCGGTATGAATGGGATGGTCACCCATCCACAAACCGACCGCGGCTAGCGTAGCTTAACCTTTGACCGATCGATCTGTACGGCTTTACCATAGCCACAAGCTCCTCTGGCAATACGATAAATAATAATAATAATAATAATGTATAAACATTATTAAAATAAGGATTGTAGTGCATGCTCAAAATAAGGATTGTAGTGCATGTTAAAAATACAATTTTACTAAATAAGTACTATATCTACAATCGTGAGGGTGAAGTACAGCTGTTCTCCGAGCTTATGAAATAACCTGTGTTAAGGAGAAACAGTCCGATCCCCTAGTAGAGTATAGTGACGAAAAGTAACATTGTCTTTAAATGTAGGTACTGCTATAATATTTACAGGTTTGAGTTAATACATCTAAATAAAGGTTTATGTCATTTTAAGTAAGGTAAAATAAATTTTAGTTTTAGTTTAGTAAATGTGTGGTGTGATCACGGAACAGGGTGTGATGGTGTGTCATATAGGTATGTCATTTAAAAGTGTTGTGTGTTTGTGTGCGTGTCTGAAGTGTCAATGAGTGCTTGCGTGTTCGTCAATGGTTAATTTTTCGGTTTCATCATAGGACTTATTTTGAAGGTACGATAGTACAGTCTTCTTGCTTTTGTAGTACGGTAAACTATAGATCGTACACGTTTCGTTTATCGTATAAATGATAGTGATTTTACTTGTAAAAACATTGATAATAACAGTACCTAAAGAAGAACTCTTAGAACTAAAATAATAAACCTGACTGAATTGACCACAAGCACCAAAACACACACTACATTTCGGAGAAAAATCACACAATGAATGGTTGTCATCTTGACAAACAAGGATACAAGATACAAGAGATTTTGTATGAGAATAAATTAACGGTCCGTCATGTTTGTATTATTAGACAATGTTGACTGTTAGATTAGATTTTGCGTCTCTGATTCTGTCAATATGTAACTTGTAATTTTGTGGTAAACATTTTTGTCGCCACACATTGATTAATTCTATTAGTGTGTTAGTGACAATCGGTTACCAAAGCCTATTAAAAATGTTATAGTTTGTATGTTTTTTTAACCGACTTCAAAAAGGAGGAGGTTATCAATTCGAATGTTTATATATATATATTTTTTTATGTATGTTCGGGCATAACTCTGTCATATATGAAATTCTTTTTTTGATCGAAAGGGGTTTATTCCGAAAAAGTCCCATATAAATTTTATCAAAATTGGTACAGCCCTTTTTGAGAAAATCAACAAATTCCCAAAAAAACTTACTTGACGACGTTTTAGTTTCTTCAATCACTGGAGGACTTACAATCTCTTTTAAGTGTGTTGCCGTTTCTTAATGGATTTGGATGTTAAGGCAACACTAAAAAGCGAAAAATAAAAAGTTTTTTCAAAGTTTTTTCGGAAGTCGGTGGCAATACAAAACAACAAACACAGAGCCACCGCCACCGACTTCCGAAAGTAAAGTAATGTGTGTTCTGTGCTAAGTTATTTATCACTTTTTAGTTTTTGAAGGCGGTTTTCTTTTTTTTGAAAAAACTTTTTTTATTTGTAAGTTTGGATGTTTAGTAATCAACATTGCGGACCTGCCATACCACTAGGCATACCCCTGGTGGTATATGGGGTCTAATACTATATCACTTACTTAATTTAACCCAAATAATTCACCAACAATGGCAATGGTAATGAGCAGGCCACATCGCTCGAAGAATCGATAGCCGATGGGGTAGAAAGGTTCTCGAGTGGCGACCACGAACCGGAAACCGTACCGTTGGTAGGCCTCCCGCCAGATGGACCGACGACATTATCAAGGTCGCGGGTAACCGGTGGATGCAAGCGGCAGATTGCCGCTAGTTGTGGCGTTATATGGGGGAAGCCTATGTTCAACAGTGGACGTGTTTTGGCTGATGATGATGAATTCACCAACAATAGAGGAGATCTGGCGCTCGGCGGCCACTACCGCGGCACCGCTCGCTTCGCTTGCTCGCCGTCGCGCTTTAATGGTCACAGTTTCTGACTTAAGGCGCTATCCCGACAAAAAGTGCATTTTTCTTCGTTATTCAGGGGCCATTAACTAATTACTTAAGAGAAACAAACTACATCTAAAAGCATATTATTAATGTTCAGTATACAATCATCACATTCCACGTTCTTATTTTTTTTTATGTACCACACATAAATCTTTCTGTAAAAAATGACTAAAATAATTAAAATCATGTCTCTTTTGCTAAAGTTGACGTGCTATCAATTTGTGGACTACACTAATAGATAGGTAACTTAAAAATCTTTATAATTCACGTTTTATTTTATTTCAAAAGATCGTTTTTCTTTTTATATAACAAAAATTGTTAGTATTTTGATTCTGCGGCAAAGAGGAAATGTATGGTCACGATTTTCTCAGTGGTATAGTTTTAGACCCACCATACAACCAGGGGGCCAAGTCTGCTATTTTCATAATTTCGTCACTCCAACACAATCCCATTGTCATTTTGCTAAAAGTTCGTAATCTGCTAAATTCATAATGGTCAATCATTGGTCGGTCGAAATAAAAGCAATGACTGCACAATGATGTTCTAATGGTAGGTCACTGTTCAAAGGAACTGTCAAAATTTTAGCAGATTACCGCCTAAGTCAGTCATTCAGTTGTCATTTTGTACGAGATTGTCAGTGGTTGACCATTGGAAAGTCATAATGACGCCATTATATTAGTAGATTATCAAACTTGTCAAAATCAACAATAATGAAATCAATGATAGACCATTCTGACACTATTGTTATAGCAGACTTTAGGCCCAGGGCTGGCTGGTGCCTCCGCACCCGTCAATTACCTACGCCTCAACGTTTGAACGGATTTGGATGTTTCAAATAAGGACGAATTATGTCATGGATTAGGACAGGATACTTTAAGTATGTTCCGGTCGTACGTTCCCGTGGGATAACTACCTACTTTCATGCGGGCTAAGGTGCTGTCACAATCTAATCTGCACTTATATTATAAAGCTGTAGGGTTTGTTTTTGTTTGATCTCCGGAACTAATAGTCCTTTCTGATAATGCTTTCGCTAATAGGAAACTACGTTATCCCTAAGTATTATAGAATATATTTTATTATTCAAAACATTAAGGATTCCTAAGAAAATTTACGTGGGCGAAGTCGTGGGCAAGTTGTAAATAAATAAGTTGCAAAGGGTGAATTTTGGAATGAAACTTCGTTAAAAAACCAAATAGGTACTCGAACGTATAGGTTTAATTTTAGATAAAATATAATAAAAAAGGCATTTGATTTAACATATTTCATAGATATTTCTGCATTGCTTGATTGATGAAATGATGATAATAGTTGGTATTATCATTCAACGTTTTTATAAAGGACGGCATTTTTTTATTTTACCGATTTTTATAACAGTTTTAGAATTTGCAATTTGATACTTCCTAACACGACTGTATCCTACTTCAGTATTTTGTTACAAAAGCGAAAGATTATGATGATGAATGGATGGATGTTTCACGCTCTTTCACGCTTTGACGTCTGAACGCAATTAGCTGAAAATTTGCACACATAATAAGATAACTTTTAGTAATTAGGATAATAATATATCAAGTAAGTATGACGCAAACGAAGTTGAGGGCGGGAGCTAGTATAAAATAAATACCCCTATGCGTATTTTACTCGTATCTATCAACGTTTAGAAAAAAGCATTAAACAATTTTCTTTGATGCTCTCCTACCTCCACCACCTCTTATTAACACCGTACGGGTCGGCCAGTCATACTTAATTACTTGCCGCGGTCGCTGCGTGGATGGATAACCATTTCATATCGAGACCCCTCCGTCCATCGAAAAGCACGTAAAGCCGTTGGTCTCGGCTGTCATTCGTATGGTCAGCAACAAAAGTAGATTAATACTACATATATCATTTTCATATCCTCTAAAGAGACACAAAAACAAAGGGAATAAATATAATGACCACCAAAAAATACTTACTAAATACCAAATGTAGTAAATGATCACCAAAACTAAATACCAAATGAAGTAAATGATCACCAAATCTTAGTGTGCAAAACAACCAAAATCTTTTGACCCATAATTCCCCCCTGGGGCGGATCCGACATGGTTAGGTTAGGTTAGAACTGTGACCCCCTACGCCAGAACCAAATCGCTTTTACTTCTACAATACTTTAGGAAACACAATTTTGGTGATCATTTACTATTTTTGATTTTATTTTATTTACTATTTTTGTTGATCATTTACTAGATCGTGGAGTTTCGTTAAACATAAGCCAAAAACAAATACGATGTTAGTAATACTTTACCGTACTTCAGGTCATAGTCAAGAGTTTATTTTATCTTGATTTTCTATCCTGTCCCTATTTTCTTCTGCTCAAGAATTATGATTTAAAAATCTGAAGTGCTGTGTTGTGAAGTGTGACTTTCGTTGCTGACTGTACATCTGGTTGGAAAAAAAGGTAGGCAGATGTTGTACCCTTGTATTTCGATTTATCTGAGATCGACTTCCAAAGTAACCAGATGCGACTGATGGATGGATTGCCTGTCATTATGACATAAACTTAACAACCCAATTATGGACAACGCAGACAAAGTTGCAGTATGCTGGAGCAGACCATCGCAGTCGAGACAAGAAGAAAAATGTCCCGGGATTTCGGGATCCTAAAACAAATTAAATGTACAATTATAATAATTCGTTTTCGGTCCCGGAATTGCCGAATTATTCGCGAACTACTATGCGCAAATCAGTCCGCCACTCGAGTCAACCACTGGTTTTTAAATTATTTTCACATTGGCGCCACTGCTACTGCTCCTGTTACACGAAACGAAAAAAAAAATAATTTGGTCAAAATTTAGAACCGGCCAAAATTTGGAACCGGTCGAAACTATTTTTAACCGACTCCAAAAAGGAGGAGGTTTATATAATTATATTTTTTTTATGTTTGTTCGAGCATAACTCTGTCATTTATAGACGGATTTGCAAAATTCATGGTACTTTCGACCGGTATAAATTTTCTCGTAGTACCTAGGTACTTAGAAACTAATTAAATTAGTAAGTTTTTTGAATACTTTTGTTGCGCAGTGATTTCTACAACTACGTCCTAGTCAAAGAAATACCCATTCCCATTAAAAAAATGTTTTGTAACATAAACGCGTTTTATATCTTAATAAAGGTTTTGAACGGTTAAAAGTTTTGACTGTAACATTCTGATATAAATGAATTTCCGTATTGGTATACCTGTACAAGTATATTTTAATTATACCTACCGTCATGCGCGCCTGGTACATAATAACCTTAATTCGAGTTGAGTTCCTGATACGAGCTTCGTAATTTAATTACTTGTATGTTGGGTTGAATTATGCAATATTGTGCTCATGTTTGGGGTTTTAATTGGATATGATTACAGTGAATGCATTTACACATTCATCTATATAGGGGAAGGATGAAATTAACGTTGATGATTATAAGTTAGTTTAAAATATGTATAATTAAACTGACTTTAGCCCGCGACTTCGTTCTTGTAATGTTGGTAATCGCGGGTGCAGTACAATAACAATCACTTAGATCGCCTTTCTGACGAAAGTAACTTAAGATTTTAACATTAAAACTTGTATTTAGGATCCTGCGAGATTAGTTATCAGATAACAATAGTTAAAAACTTTTTAACAAGAGAACGTAGATCTCCATTTTACCCTCTCATTGTACCTATTCAAAACTAATAAACAACGTAAAGCATATCGCTGAATCTAGAAGCATGAAATTTTAATAACAAAGTTGCGCACTACAATGGTGTTTTCTAATTGGTATGTCTTACTCAAACTGAAAACCATTATTTCAAATAAACCATATATTAGGCACTTTTGTTTTTTTTTCTATTGTATATAGGCTTGCGTTTGGCCGCAACTCACCTGATCTTAAGTGATGATGCGGCCTAAGGTGGAGCACGCTTGCCTAGGATAAATCGGTTCACTCGTGCCTTGAAGATACCCAGATTATATGTCTCGGGGAATAGAGAGGCGGGCAGTCAATTCTACAGTCTGACAGTTCGCACAATAAATATGAAAGCAAAGCGCTTGGTTCGAGACCGTGGAACTTCAACCGTAAAACAGTGACGCTTCGCCGTATAAAGAAAGAAAGAAAGAAAAATAATTTATTCGCCCCCCAGGACAAAAACACACTAAAATAAAAAATAAAAAAACAAGAAAACGAAAGTTGGTCCTGTATGAGGCCAAAAGGCTCCTATCTCAGCATGGTGCTTTAACATTAAAAAAACGTCACAGCGCTGATATTCTGATAGGGCCCAAAGTGATGCCACGGTCAGATACGGATAATACAAAATAAATAAAAATAAAGTGTAAACGATAAAACAATTATTAATAAGTATAATAAATTCGAAAAGAAAAAATAATAAGTTAATAATAAAAATAAATTACATCTACACCCCACGTAACCAAACTGTTCGTCAATCTGTGTCCTGACTTTCATTATAATTTTAAGTGGCAACACTGACGAACAGAGAGTACAGACAAATGACATTGTACTCTGTGGTTGGTACCGAGACGCCGCGGGCGCAGACAGATTATACAGAGTATACCTGCTCGCCTCTAGCCTAACTAGGAAGTCGTCGTCGTCGTCTTTTGATCGTCAGAAAATTGAAGCTAGTTCCATCTAATCTGCACGTTTCTATGGAGAAGAACAAGCAAGAAACACCATGAACACTATAACGAAGTGTTTCCTAAGGACGGAATATTTTGACGGTTTTTTTGCAAGCTTTGATTAGTTTCATCTGCCCCGGTGTCTGCCTGTGTGAAATCAAATCTTGTATGTTAAATTTGACCCACTTTCCGGTGTCCGATTGCGCTGAAATTTTGCATATAGACTGGTGACAATATAATATTTAATCAATAATGTAACTTAATTTCAATATGGCCGCCGCTCCAAGATGGTGGATTACATTTTTCCTATTCAATCCCCTTAATATCGCGTATAAAATTAAAGGGCTTGAAGAATAGGAAACGGTGATTTAGTTATTTTAGTTGTCACATAGTAATACTGAAAAGTTTAAAATAAAAAAGTATTTTTGTTTTATAGTTGTATATTTTATAGTTGGACCACTCATCAGAATAACGTGTCAATGCTCAAAGAACTCAATATTAAACAAAGACTGCCGTCGCTAGTGAAATTGCGAATCCTCAGATCCTTGGACACGTTACCCCAAACAATGATTATATGGAGTGTTTAGTGATCCACGGTAGAGTCGTCGATACATCGTGGTTGCACACCTGATGGATAGACCCCATCAAATCTGTCACCAGGATCTCTGTGGCAGAACTTGCTCGCCATGCAGCCAATAGAGACCGGTGGAAAAGGATTGCGAAGGCTACGACCGCAGTTATGGGCGACTTCCCCTGACCATGACCACTCCGACGAGAGTGAGCGTCTGAGAAGAAGAGTACCTACTAGCAGCATACCCCTGATACTCAAACAAACATCAACTAAGTCACGGAACTGTCACGCAAACTTGCTTCGTGCTTGGAGCCCTTAAAACGTCTTTTTAAATAGTTTTCGTCTTCCAAACTCTTATGGAAGAATAATTTCTACCCATAACTTTGTCCGCTTCAAAGTTGATATTAATATTATCACACGGATATACAAAAACAGTATATAATAATATGTAAGCACGGTCTAGAAAAAAAAGGACTCCGCGCCATGCATATCGAAAGTGAAGCACCCTAAGTAAGCCAGACCGTTTGTACAAACATGCCTCACGCACACATTTACATCATAGTCACGGACTAGAAAAAAAACCGGACAAGTGCGAGTCGGACTCGCCCACCGAGGGTTCCGTACATATTTGTAGGTACATCCATACTTCTATACTAATCCATACCTACTATCCATACTTTAATCTACTTAATATTATAAATGCGTTTTTTGCGACATTATCGGCTATATCTTTTTTTCACGTTAACATAGAGGGTTGAGTTTTTTACAGCATCAAGGGACCGTAGACTTGAGTATAATTTTGGTTTTAATTTCAACTCGAAACCTCTATGCGTTCCCGAGATAAAGGGTCTTGACACACAGACAGATAGACAGACGGACAACAAAGTAATCGTATAAGGGTTCCGTTTTTTCCTTCTGAGGTACGGAACCCTAAAAAAGGATTCCGCGCCGAAAGTATCGACTACCGACCGTACCGATCTATGTGTGCGTCTCGGTCCGGCGTACTTTAGGTGCTTCACTTTTGATATGCGTGGCGTGGAGTCCTTTTTTTTTTTTTAGTCCGTGGTATTATGCTAGATCTATATCTATCTATATGTGTGCAAAAATTAGTTAAGTAATTCTTTTAAGCCGTTGCAGCGTGAAAGAGCAACAAACATCCTTCCATTTTAGATGGGATATGATTATTTCACATATAAATATATCCATCTCTTTCCTTCTTACAGGTATACGTTGGATATGGAACAGACAGATGTTATCACCTGTCTCGCTCTGATCTCCCATGTGATGTGCTACGCGAACTCTGCTATCAACCCTTTGATATACAACTTTATGAGTGGTAAGTAAATACATTTAGCGGGCTTATAGTATGCCTTGGCTGGAGGTCTTAAATTCTCTATACCACACAGAACAGTCGGATTTAGTAGCCGTGAACTTTTTCTTTCTTCTTCTGGTCGTTCCTCTCCAATTACTAACGGTCGGTCATCAGCCTTGAAAATTTCTCCTTCACCCTGGCGAGGTGGAACGAATCCACGGCGCTCGTGAATCTGACGCTGACAGCTGATAGCCGACCACCTTAATGCCGATTTGAAAAAAACATCTTGCTCGTAGTTTTATACCCTAAAAGAGGGGTTCTACATCTATTACCTATATACTGCTACTCCCTTTACAGGTTGTGTTATTTGCGACGCTCTTCTAAAAATAGATAGGTATTTGTGTGCAGCTTTAGCAGATATCAAAATCCCTTGACATTACTATTCTACAAGGCTTTAAGAATTTTTTTCCATTAAACGAAACGTGAGTATTGTACACATTATAGATTGGGAACAACGGATTAACTCACTGTGTTGTCGGGTTCGTCCGACTAGTTTCGATGGTATACGGCCATCTTTCCCCTTCCCTTCCTTCCTTTCCTTTTTTCTTCTTTTTCCTTTTCTTTTCCTTTTTTGAATTTGCCTATTGTGTACCACTACTGGGCAAAGGCCATGCCTTCCATCTTTCCCGATCCTGTGCTTCATCTCTCCAGTTTCCAATTAAACCGTCCAGTTTGTTCCGTCATCTTCTTCATGGCCTGCCGCGATCCCGTCTTACTGTTTCAGGGCACCAGTTTTGTGTCCAAACTCTCCTTACTTTTTCTTTTTTGTTCCGTGGTATAAATTGTGGAAAATCCGCCTCGATGTCTTCCGCCCAGAGGGAACTTACCTGCCTACCCACCTACGCAAGGTGTTGCGGTAACGTAAGAGCCTACCGCAACACCTGACTTTACTCTAACACTACCCTTATTTTTTGTGTTGGTTTGGAAAATCTTCCTGAATGTCCTTCACACTGGAATACTCGTTTATCCCCCCCCCAAATCTTCAACGATCTTACTAAAATCACTTGCGATTGTTTAACTATTGTTTCTGCTCAGTGGACAGTTAATTCATCTCTTATTGAGATGCACTCACTGGAAACATAATCGTACGTTATTCTATAAACTAAATCAAGACCCAATTGAAACCGGTCTTTTTTAACCTCTGATGAAATTAGACGGTGTTCTAAACTGCATAACCGATGATTTAGTTCATCCGTTCCAAGATGATCCGCCATATTCTAGTTGATTAATGGAAATGAGCATCAGGCCTGATTGAGTTCTGTTTAGACCGGAGGGGAAGGGAGGGGGGTATTTTAAATTTCAAAAGACTCAACTGTATCAATATTGTATTAATTGTACAATTTTCAGGAAAATTCCGTCGCGAGTTCCGCCGAGCCTTCTGTTGCTCAACAGCGAGTGACTTGGAGAACTTCACGACCTTAAGCCGCATTACGACCTCAAAAAAGCGACCCTGTGACCTCATGACCTTCGAGACTAAATCTCAAGGTCGCAATGTGTGCAGCACGACCTTTGTACGCAATAGCTATAAGGATAGGTACATACTAACATAAAGAGGGACTGATGGTAGGTAAGTAATTGAATTTGGGGAATAATTAATTGCATATCCAAAAACGAAACTCAAATCCAATCATGTCTACTACATTATTACGTCTACGCTAATATTATAAATGCGAAAGTCACTCTGCCAGTTTGATATCTCAACACGATAAGGATGCGTTTTCACCAGAGACGTGCGAAGATGTGTAGCAAGGAATGTGTGTGAAGCTAGCCAATTACAGCGCTAGTTTAGTACAAGTTGTGGTCTGGTGGAAACGCAGCCTTAAGGTGAACGCACACTTATCCGAGCCGAACGCGTCAAACGCATCGAACGAAACGAATTTTAGAATTCTGTAAATTCAATTTTATGAAACCTCGCACACTTGCCCGCGTCGAATCGTTCGAATCTGGAAGAACCCCAAATCTTAGAAGAATTCGGATGACGTCATTAGATTCGGTTCGGCCTTTTAAGTTATGAATGTGGCTTGTTTCCCTTTGACGTATTTCACTGTCTTCATTTTCCATTAATAAAGCACTGACAATAAAAACCTCGTCAAGATCCATCACAATTCGCATGAAATAACCGTGCGTCAGGCGTAAAGCAAATAGAAACGATTTCCTCGGCGCGGTCGATTCTTTCGTTGCGAATATGTGTGCAAGGCCTCCTTGACTTCGATTCGTTTGACGCGTTCGGCTCAGATAAGTGTGTGTTCACATTTAAACCACTGAAACGATCGTAATGAAAGACAAATATCTAGCTATCTAAATAAGGACATCACCATCTTCCTATTCTGTTACTTGGGGCCGGCGCAACACGTTTTCTTCTTCCATTCCGTCCAGTCAACTGTCATGATATCATTGACTCCCTTCTCTTTCATATCATTCTTCACACATTTCATCCATTTTCTACACATTTGGATATAGAAATAGGGTCCTTTTTAATCCGCAACTTCGTCTGCGTTCGCGATTACCGATACGTAAACAAAATTGCGGATAAGGGGAAGATTATTCATAAATTGATACTACTGCCAGTTATAGGCTCATTTACTTTTACATCTAGTAGCAGTAATAAAGTCGGGAATACAATACCAGCTGCTTACACTATGCCATTATGTAATGACTGTTGCCACAAAGTACGTAAGGCTGCGTCGCCATATTTTGTGTTGCTGCTATGGAATATCTAATATTGTACCAGCTACTGGCTAGAACATTTCGAATTACAAAAAACAGTGTCGCCCATTCAAGAATTTTCTATTTTAGTAGGTTGTAATATCGGTGTCAGTACTGTTGGCCAATTTGGAATTATTACAAATTAAAAATATATTTTTTCATATTTTCATAACAGAAGTAACTAATAGAAAACGAATATATGGCCTAGCCCCAAAAATTTTTATGGTCAATATTAAATTGCGTTCATAAAAAAGTATATTGTAAAACGTGTGATGTGCATGAGAGCAAATAAATAAACAAAATATGTTGCAAATTTCATGTGATACCTACTGGTACTTATGCAATTGGTTCGGTTTTGATTCTTGGATATTGTTAGATTTATTATCTTTTTAGGCGTGTGTTTAGTTGCTCGTTCAGCATTTTCTTTGAATTTTGGTATGCAGTTAAATATTACCCGTTGAAAATGGTGATAATTTAGTATTGGAGGAAGGAATGGTTTGTAGGAGAGTTAGCAACTATTTAATATAATAATGTCGATTTTTTTTAAGACTTGTTTGTTGTGTTTGTTTCCTTATGAGCGCGTGTTGTGTGACACTTATGTCTTTGTTATAAGGTATAGTGCTTAAATTCTGTCTCACTCGCACAAATGATAAGCATCTATATTACAATTTTAGCTTTTTTCTTACCTACGTAATTTTGTCAAATTAGCAAAATGAACTCATGAATTAAAAAAATATAAAACTTAGGATTTGCTAAGTTGGAATCGATACTATCTACAAGATAAAACATAAATGTAATCCTTGTCTGTGAGATGAGAAAAAGACCACTAAATATTTATTTATATAAAACCGAGACAGAATATTATACTATTTTTATTTATTTCTTTACTTCTTTTTTAAACAAATCTCGAATATAAAAAAAAAACTAAATGCTAAGGATAAAGAAAAAGAATTTAGAAATATTTAAGCAACTATTTTTGTATGTATTCCTCTCTAGCCATTTTAGATTTGTTGTGAATTGTATTCGTTTAATTTGATCTTATTAATTAAGCTTTAAAGATTATTATTGCGGTGAAGTCTTCGCAATAATAAGGTCAACATTTCTACGATTTTTTCAGATAATTGTAATGATTTTCATTACAATTATTTCAACACTAGAGATAGGTATTTAACGGTGATAATTTCATATCTATTCTTGGATTCTAGGTTTGGATATACAGTTACCAAAACATATATGTATCCAGGTCGTCGGAAATAATTAAAGTTTACTTAGAATCCGATGAATGTTTTTGAATGAAGTTTTATTAAATCATAATCATCATCATCATTCTCTATTTATTTTATTCAAAAACATTCATCGGTTTCTAAGTTCAGCTATATGTGACGACCCTTGTTACTCTCTTTTGGTGAATGTACAGACGCACATTAAGTTATCCCAAACTGCCAAATTTTCCCAATTGAAGATATACCTTATTCTTTGGTGATAAAGTTGAAAAACTATCGAAGAAATTTGACAGATTGGGGTGGCTTGATGTGCTGGCCTCTGTACTTTAAGCTGATATTGCTGTAGAATAATGGAACACATTAAGTATATTTAATTATATCGACTTATTTAATTTAATCATTGAGAAATCGTGGGTTAGCTCGTTTTGACGGAACTACTAAGCAGTAATTATTTTTATAAATCTAGTAATTTATTGAAATTATGGAAGCTGGCAGTAAGTTTTTAAGGAGCCAACTTGAAAAAAACGTCTATCCAGAATGTAACAAAAATCTTGTCCGTTCCATGAACATGTTTGTCTCGTGATAAAAGTGACTTATTCTTGTTACATCCTGTATTATATTATTCATAAGAAGTACATTCTGTATAATGTTATTCATAAGAGGTACATTCTGTATAATGTTATTCATAAGAGGTACATTCTGTAAGTATAATGTTATTCATAAGAGATACAATTATTATTTTGATCAATGTTTTGTGATTTATATTTTTAAATCTTTCCTTTCTTAAACATTTTGATATCTACTGATGATTTAGTATGTGTATTTTATACTGATAAATGTCGCACAACAATCTACTTACTTATTCATAGCTCATCACAATATCTAGGCAAAAAAAACAACTATAAAATTCATGAACAAGTATATTATATTATGCTAATATAATTTTGTCTGTACGTTTGTAACTTCATCACCACAAAACCACATAACCGATCGTTTTTAAAACAAAGGGGGTTATTCTGTTACAAAGTCCTAATTATCTACACTTTATCCTTTTCTAGTCAAAAAATGGTACGAAAGAAAAAAAACGACTTCTGATTTATTTGTAGGTCTCATTTAATTTTTTTTAATATTTAACCATAAATAAATGTATTATTTTATAAAATAATTTACAGCAAATTTTTTTGTACAGTATTCTCTATCGTACATCAAGTACAGCTACAAGAAATTGAAGAAAAATTACTTGTGATTTATTTTTAACTAGCTTTTTCTTTTTCGTTTAGCTTCCAATTACCAAAATAATTTACAAATTTGGACCACTAGTTCCGGAGATTAGCCCAAACAAACACAAATTGAACTTTAATTTATATGTAGTGATGATGATGGTAATGATGATGTAGAGATGGTAATATTTTTATATTTTAAACACAGAACATTTTTTATTTATTTATTTTGAACCTTGATGATCTTTGTAAATAGTATTTACTTTCATACATAAAATAGATTGTAAGGACTAGTCATAAAAATATTAGTCAAAATTACCTAGTTTTGTAAACGTCGATAACATTTGTAAAATGAATTGTAAAGCCTTTGTGATTTACTTTTTATTATAGTACTGCAATTTTCGTAATAAAAAATGCATTTCAATAACATTGAATGGTTTTATTTTATCCTTAAGAGCGCGTATTCGATTCGTGACGAAAACTTCATGTTTTGGCGTTTTGCCCAGTGCAATATCCTGATTATGTGAGCAGATTATTGAAAGACAATTTACAGTTTTAGAAAGATTAAGTCTTGATTTAGACAGCTACAGAGTAAAAGTATAATTTTTAATTGTGGTTTTTTAAAGCGAAGACAATTCTTTCATATCGTTTTACGAAAATAGACGTCAGAGTTAACTTTCAGGACAAAAACAACCATTACAATATGCCAAAATATTTTGTTTTATGCGTTTTTCCAACAGATACAGTCATAAAGACAGTAACAGAGCCAAAATTACGAAAATATTACTATTATGTATTAAAAAACAATGTTGCAAAAGTAGAAAATCTGTTCACTTTGACCATTTTTTTTCACCAGTATTTGAATAAAAACATAACTGATATATATTTATTTTATTAAAGTAATTGTTATGTTTAAAATACAGAATATTTTTCAGTCCGTTATAGGAACTCATTTATTTTAGACAATTATTTTAAAAAAACACTGTAAAACATCGCGCGCTGTCGTTTGCCGATCAATTTCAATGATTCGTGCTTATTTCGTGCATATTTTTGGTGTTGCCGGACGCAGCATATTGGGTCCTGCCAGCGCGGTTCCCACTGGTTTCGACTAGGAGGCTTTTTCTTCTTCTTCTTCCCCACCTTCACGAAGCCATCCTTGTCACACGGGCCCGTTGGGCCTAGCTGTTTCGAACCCTTGTCGGCTGGTTCACAAGAACTCTTCTTATCCCCCTTCCTGGTCTGCGACACAGGTTTGTGCGTGGCGGTGATATCAGCGTAGGCACGTTTAGGCGTCGGCGCACCTACACAAGTCACGACCTCGACCGGCGTCGAGTCAGCGACGGCGGCGGCGCATTTTGCAATGCCTGCAATTTCAGCGGCGGGTAACGCAGTGGAGCTCGCCGACTCAAAACTGCCGATGCTAACATTTCCCGCTGCGTGACGTATGCCCACGTTGGAGGCATCAGGCGACCTATTTACCTTAATAGCGTTGTGCAACAACTCTACTTTAGAACGTAGTTCACCAATGGTGTTATTCGACACCTCCAACTTGGATTGTACCACGGCCAGGCTCGCCTTCAGAGATCTAATGTCCGTCAGCAACCTGGTGGTCAGCAACCTGGTGGCTTTGCTCCCACATTTATTGTGCGAACTGCCAGACTGTGGAATTCACTGCCCGCCTCTCTGTTCCCGATTAGTATAATCTGGGTATCTTCAATGCACGAGTGAACACGCAAAGTGCGTATGAGCCCTAAGGTCCATTTGCACTAAAAACTTAACTTATAGTTAGTAATTGGTCTGCCTTGGTCGGCCTTTCTCCTTTCCAACCCTCTGTCTCTAGACGGAGAGGGTTGGAAAGGAGAAAGGCAGGCCTTTGCTCTGCAGTGGGACAATACAGGCTGAAAATCTGTACTTGAATACTATAATACTATACTATACAATATATACTAATATTATAAAGTGAGTTTGTTTGTTTGGCCGAACGCGCTAATCTCAGGATCTACTGGTTCGAATTGAAAAATTCTTTCTGTGTTGGATAGTCCATTTATCGAGCAAGGCTATAGGCCCATGTGAAGCCGGGTTGGGTCGCTAGTAAGATAATATAATTAGTAGCTGTGTCCGTTTTTTACAAGTATACAAAAATACATTTTTCGCATTGTTACTTATAGAGCGCCATCTATGAGTAAGTGTTTGTATCAATATGGTTACCCTTCAAGAACATTCATACACGTTCTGCTATGGAGCCAGGTATTCGTATCACTGTGAGGCAGTGATTCAGCTCGGGAAATTCACGAGTAGTTGATGAAAATTCTCACAGATAGCGTTGTTTTCAGTGAATGGATGGATTTAACAACTTTGTTATTTTTTTTGCGAATTGGAAATACTATAAATACAGCGGAAATGGAAATGAATTTCACAAAAAGTGATCGACAATAGATAACATTTAGTTTATTTTAATGTTTTATCTGTACAAAAAATGTCGGAATTTTTTACACAATACCCACCCCACTTTATTTTTTAACTTTATTTTATTGATGTGTAAACATGGTGATATGTGAGCCGTGATAAAATGGATGTAAATTGAAAAAGTGTACACTTATTATATTGTTACTTACCGGTGAAATATGATTCCGTCTGCTTTTGAGTTTGATGTTTTAGTATTTTTACCAGACAAACGAATAGAACAGTAAGACATCGTAATAGCAAAGATCCATACATTCATTTGTTCATTTGTTTGTTGTTACATTTGTTTGATATTTTTCAATATGGAGAATACATTACCAGGAGTAGATTGATATACTTACCATATTTTTAAACCCCCGCATAATTACAATATTTTAAAATGAAAATAACAGTTTTTTATTTCATCTCGTCGCCCATTTGGTGTTTATAAAAAAAAGGAAGTGACAAGTGACAATAACGGATCTATCAAATAAGCAGACAAGTGATTTGAATCCTTGTTTACAATGGCGAAGTTCAAAAAGTACATTGATTAATCATTATTTGTGCACACATCCTAAAACGGCTATCACTGTCAATGTTACTATCAGCTGCCGTTTCGTTCTGAAATAAAGAGCTTTTCGTTATTCTATTCACTTTTAACATCCATTTTTATTGCTAAGCTAAGTTGTATACATAGATTCATATTGTTCACATATTATTATTTACAATTATTGAAAAAGTAGACAACCACTCCTTACATTTCAACAAACTATGGACTAGTGTGTGAACCAGAGCAAGAATTAAATATAATGTATGTATATGTTAACGGAAAAGTAAGTAATCCGTCATTGTATACAATTCCTAGGAAATGTGTACAATTCCTAAAATAGATAGGAAATCTATGATATATTTTGTAATATACACTTTTCCTAGGAAATCTATACATTTCTTAAATAGTAAATATTTATAAAGCCCAGCAATTTCAGAAGGAAACGGCACGTTCTGAAATAAAGAGCTTTTCGTTATTCTATTCACTTTTAACATCCATTTTTATTGCTGGGTTTTTTAAATATTTTAAATTTCTGAAGATACTCTTTAGGTACCCAAGAGTATAAGAATTAGAATTTACAACTACCCTAAACATCTTCATTATCTTTGTACAAATCCTGCCTTGATCCTTTCGTGATCTGAATATATTTCGGATTTAAACTGAGCCGCACACACAGGTCTGTTTCTGGTGATGTACTATTTTAGTGCACGTGAGTGTTGAAATGACAATGCCAGATCCTGCCCCAGCCATGTACAGAAAAACTATATTAATGAAAATAATTGTAATGAATATAGAACCCTTCTGTACTAAATTGTTTTTCCTTAGAACTTGCGGATTACGAAATACTTACCCACAAAATACGAACTCATTTTACCTAAAATACAATTTAACCTATAATCAATGTCATTATTGTTTTTAGATTTAAACGAAAACCGCAAAATCTACAGTCACTAAGACTAATGTTTAGATATCAGCAATAAATAAACAGTAAGATGCTACATATTCCACACGACTTTTTTTGAGTGGGGCAAAGTTCTATAGAGGTTCTGGCATTGTCCTTTATTGTAGAAAATCATTGATCAGTTTCGGAATTGGATAGCCCGTATTACCGCTCTAGTGGGTATGTACTCGATGACGTGACTAGTAAGACTTGATGTTCATTTGTGCGTGAGACTGGTACTGATAAGAACTCATGTTTACACATCAATTCTCCTGAGTACTTTGACACTTATTTGTTTTTAGTAATACACCTTCAGTGAAAACGAGTGCCTACCTATTACCGTTCATAAGATGTATCTTATGAACCGTAATAGGTAGGCACTTGTTTTGTGTGTATTAATCACGCGATAAATTTCAAGTACTACCTATTACAGTTCAAAATATACCCGGCCAGTGACAAACGGACAGACCGACAGTGGAGTTTTACTTAGTAATCATTTCAAGTTTGACACCTTTTGGATACGGAACCCTAATTAGTAAATCGTTTAATCGATCGGATAACCACGTATTTTTTTATTGTGAAAATAAAAATAGTAACGTCTAGACTTGGATTATGGGTACGTAATGGTGTTTGTACAATGTACAGACACCAGTAAATCAAGTCATAAAAAACTGTAAAATTTTCCCAATTGAATATGAACCTCTTAACCTTTAGCAATAAAGTTGAAAATCTATAAAAAAAATGGTCAGATTGTTGTAGCTTGACATGCTGACCTCTGTTACACAGAGGAGCTCGTGGCTAAGTAGAAGCCGACCGGTCATGATGGTTAAGCTATGCTTACCGCGGTCGGTGCATGGATGGGTGACCATCCATTTCCTACCGTGACTCTACCGTGACTCCTCCGTGCAAAGTCGAAGTCACTTCATTTATTTCAATTAGACCATTAAAACGCACTTTTGAACGTCATATAAGTAAAAAAAAAAGTTGATTCTCCCTTGCCCCTTCCAAAAGGTAGTTTCGTATGGAGAAGAGTGGGCAAGAAACTCAATACTTACTTTTTTTTTTTAAATGTGTGCGATATTTTACGTTTACAGTTTTTAGTTATTATAACTATACGTGAATACCTTGCATAAAAAACACTATATTGAAGTATGTACCTACAAAGTATTACAAGATAAAGAATGACAGCTAAGTTGTATACATAGATTCATATTGTTCACGTATTATTATTTACAATTATTGAAAAAGTAGACAACCACTCCTTACATTTCAACAAACTATAAAGTAGTGTGTGAACCTGAGCAAGTATTAAATATAATGTATGTATATGTTAACGGAAAAGTGAGTAATCCGTCATTGTATACAATTCCTAGGAAATGTGTACAATTCCTAAAATAGATAGGAAATCTATGATATATTTTGTAATATACACTTTTCCTAGGAAATCTATACATTTCCTAAATAGCAATCGGAAATGTATTACATTCTTGCAAATCAAAACGAGCTGAGGAAGTGGCTTACACTTTATTAGATATATTTACTCTACTTGGTGCACCTGCAATTCTCCAGTCCGACAATGGCAGAGAATTTTCTAACCGAATTATTGAGAACTTAAAAAAATATTGGCCTACCACAATAATATTGGTACTTTAAAATTATCCATGGTAAGCCCAGGCATTCGCAAAGTCAGGGGAGTGTAGAAAGGGCGAATCAGGATATCGAAAATATGCTGACCAAGACAATTATAATTCATATTGGAACGAGGGTATAAGGTTTGTACAACTCATGAAAAACAGAGCTTGTCACGCTGGTATCAAGCAATCTCCTTATGAGGCTCTATTTGGATGTAAAGTAAAAGTAGGTTTGCAGTTACCCAATGATTTGAAACTGAAGAAGATTTGGAAAATATCATACAGAACCTTGCCGAAAATGAAGCGGATCCCAAAGTCTCTGCATGTGACTTATCTAAGGTGAATACGGAACCAAATCAAGTCTCTAACAACGATTCGGACCAATGCGAAATAAGCAAGCGATCTCCAGCTTGCGTTCAAAATAAATGTATCGTCGGTTCACTAGAAACTACAGGGGCTCATGATACTTGTAGAGAATGTGGAATGTATCTAGCCACATGTGCGGCCTACTTAACATATCGTTTAATAAAAAATAGAAAGACTTCTACTCAGATTATATTTTATGATGTGATTGTTACAGCTGATTATGTCAACGAGAGCCTTAAGAGCGTGTTAGATTTATACCGATGTAATTAATACATAACAACGTAATTCGTGTTGTAATATAAAGTAATAATTAATTTCTGATTAAAAGCAGTAAAAGTATAGTAAATAACATCATTTTAAAAAGGATAAAGTGTGTTTAAAATTTGGATAGCAAATAAGTATGAATCATGTTTGCTTGTCATCGTTTATAAAAACATGAGTCATACTTGTTTGTCGCCGCTTATAAAAGCGAGTGTTCCGACTTCATTGGATGACTTTTGATCGAAACGTTGATCGGTACGGAGCTCCCGAAGAAAATACTAGATAAGTATAATTATGATGATAACTATGAAAGGCTATGTATATGTATAATTTTAATATTAAATTATATGTACCTAGTTGTTATGACATGAATGATGTAACCTAAATTTGTAAAATATTACTGATTTTAAAAGAGTGTTCATGGAGTTTCTTGCTCGTTCTTCTCCATAGAAATCTACCCTTTGGAACGAGCAACTAGATTTAGCTTTCTGACTGACTCTGACAATTCAAAAGTACCTGTAAATGGTTGAATTGAAATAAATGATTTTGAGTCTGAAATATTACAATAAAATATATGTTTCCTAAACAAAGTATTTTCATTTCACTATTCTGTTCTTAAATAATAATATTCTTTGAGTATATAAGTATGTGTATTTAATGTAGACCTATTAATTGGTTTTTAATGTTGCTTTTATACCTTTTATTCTAACATCAGAAGTGGGATGTCATGTGCTAAACTAATCTTACTATATTTTCAGGGTTGTTGTTGCTACCGAAATGGAACCAGAGATTCAACTAAAGCTGCTTACTACTATCAAAGCGTTGTCCAGTAAGAATCGGCAGGATGACGTGGCTCTCCCGATATTCGGTCCCGCCACCACTGACAGCGGCGTAGTGGCGTGGTGTGCAGACAATGACAAGCTTGGAAAGAGTTTGGTTGGAGCAACTTAACTAAAGTCGCAAAGGGAGGTAAGGCCCCCAAGGGCTCTGCTTTAATATGGTACGAGTCCTAGCAACCCCAAGAAGGTCGATAATAGGAAAATTTCTGTGCTGTATTAACTTGAATGTACCCACAAGAAAAAAAAAAAAAAATCTCGGTTTGATTGTATAAAGCTGTAATTTATTGTTCAGACTCGTCAACATCAGAATTTTAGTTTAGTTTTCTGCTTACGTAGAGACTAAAAAGCGACCATTAGATCAATTACCTGAAAAACGTTTTATGTCAATCCCAAAATTGGATGAGAAAACTCAGAAAAAGAAATGTTATACTTCCATGTGATGAAAAAAAAAAAAGAAAAATAAATTACAGTTTTAATAAAGATACATGATGTAACAACTTGTATTTTGAACGTGTAAATTCGACCAAACAGCAATTAAACTTTCAAAGATCAATGACTAGATGTTCGAGTCAATACTTTATGTAATGTTTCAAACTTTAAGCCCACTAACGTTACAATTCGCAACATGTCTATTGACCTATTGTCGACACAGGAGTAAGTTGTAGCATTATACGGGAATCTATTGCCAAACGACTAAATTATATATTCTTACCATACTCAATATACGTTAGTAGAATTAGTAGAATAGGTAACGTAACGGTAAAATGATGGTATGTGGGAACAATTCACACACGGCAAATAAATATTTTTGCAACTATCACAGTGACAGTTAAATTTGTAGATGTTTGTATACAACTAGATTTACATGTGGCCCGTGACCAAGACTTTCCATATGATCTTCTTATTGGTTGGAATGTGGTTAATCATCCTGACATTCAAATCACTGTAGATACTGAAGGGCTAGCATGGAAAAAGATTTTTCCTGTTGGCACTGAATTTAGTTTGTTCGTTATTTAGAGCATCACATGCCAAAAGATACGTCTTAACCGTAATCAATATGTTAGCTACTAGGTGTGGTAATGTGTCAGACTGGCCGAGCGTTTTGTGGAAAATCCAATTGTCCTTAAACACTACTGTACAGCAATCAACTGGCTTTTCACCTATTAGGCTGCTTATAGGCAGAAACTCGAACATCCCGTGTATACAAGCTCGATTAGATGAAGTAATACTAGATAATAATATAATTATGGACGTAACGACCGATCATCAGTTAGCACATCAACGTCTTAAAATTGTTGCCGATACATTCAAAGACCGCTTTGACCAAACGCGTAGAGATAACATAAATTATAGCGTAGGTGATACTGTTTATGTAAATCAAGACCATAGGCGACATAACAAACTAACAGCAAAATATAAGGGACGTTACGAAATTATGAACATATTAGATAATGCCGGGTTCTCATTAAGGGGTATTGGAAATCAGAGAAGTATAATAGTTGCAAAAGAAAAAAAAAATCGCCTATGGCCTGGATAGTGGACTGAACAAAACGCTGTAGTAGATTTATTATAATGTTAGTTTAAGATATGATTGTATTATTATGGATGGATTAAAACCTTAGCTGTGGTATATTATGACATTCACTGGCTGCGGGTGATTAAGCTTCACTGACTGCGGGTGTTTGGTCTACCCAGTAAGGTGTGATTGTTGATTATACCATGATGATTATGAGGCGATTACTGATATTGTAATAATATTAGTATATATTGTATTAATATTAGTTTAAGACATGATTGTATTATTATGGATGGATTAAAACCTTAGCTGTGGTATATTATGACATTCACTGGCTGCGGGTGATTAAGCTTCACTGACTGCGGGTGTTTGGTCTACCCAGTAAGGTGTGATTATTGATTATACCATGATGATTATGAGGCGATTACTGATATTGTAATAATATTAGTATATATTGTATTAATATTAGTTTAAGACATGATTGTATTATTATGGATGGATTAAAACCTTAGCTGTGGTATATTATGACATTCACTGGCTGCGGGTGATTAAGCTTCACTGACTGCGGGGGGTTTGGTCTACCTGGTAAGGTCTGATTATTGATTATACAATGATGATTATGAAACGATTACTGATATTGTAATTATATTAGTATATATTGTATTAATATTAGTTTAAGACATGATTGTATTATTATGGATGGATTAAAACCTTAACTGTGGTTTATTATGACATTCACTGGTCGCGGGTGATTAAGCTTCACTGACTGCGGGTGTTTGGTCTGCCCAGTAAGGTCTGATTATTGATTATACCATGATGATTATGAAAACGATTACTGATATTATGTAAACAAAATGTACCTTTATGTAATAAGAATATTGTGTTTGTACTTCGAGAGCGAAGTACTTGTCAGTATGGCCGTGTTAGATTTACACCGATGTAATTAATACATAACAACGTAATTCGTGTTGTAATATAAAGTAATAATTAATTTCTGATTAAATGCAGTAGAAGTATAGTAAATAACATCATTTTAAAAAGGATAAAGTGTGTTTAAAATTTGGATAGCAAATAAGTATGAATCATGTTTGCTTGTCATCGTTTATAAAAACATGAGTCATACTTGTTTGTCGCCGCTTATAAAAGCGAGTGTTCCGACTTCATTGGATGACTTTTGATCGAAACGTTGATCGGTACGGAGCTCCCGAAGAAAATACTAGATAAGTATAATTATGATGATAACTATGAAAGGCTATGTATATGTATAATTTTAATATTAAATTATATGTACCTAGTTGTTATGACATGAATGATGTAACCTAAATTTGTAAAATATTACTGATTTTAAAAGAGTGTTCATGGAGTTTCTTGCTCGTTCTTCTCCATAGAAATCTACCCTTTGGAACGAGCAACTAGATTTAGCTTTCTGACTGACTCTGACAATTCAAAAGTACCTGTAAATGGTTGAATTGAAATAAATGATTTTGAGTCTGAAATATTACAATAAAATATATGTTTCCTAAACAAAGTATTTTCATTTCACTATTCTGTTCTTAAATAATAATAATCTTTGAGTATATAAGTATGTGTATTTAATGTAGAGCTATTAATTTGTTTTAAATGTTGCTTTTATACCTTTTATTCTAACAAGCGCGTATTCGATTCGTGACGAAAACTTCATGTTTTTGCGTTTTGCCCAGAGCAATATCGTTATTATGTGAGCAGATTATTTAAAGACAATTTACAGTTTTAGAAAGATTAAGTCTTGATTTAGACAGCTACAGAGTAAAAGTATAATTTTTATTTATGGTTTTTTAAAGCGAAGACAATTCTTTCATATCTTTTTACGAAAATAGACGTCAGAGTTAACTTTCAGGACGAATACAACCATTACAATATGCTAAAATATTTTGATTTATGCGTTTTTCCAACAGTATATACAGTCATAAAGACAGGAACATAGCCAAATTTACGAAAATATTACTATCATGTATTAAAAAACAATGTTGAAAAAGAAGAAAATCGGTTCACTTTGACAATTTTTTTTCACCAGTATTTGAATAAAAACATAACTGATATATTTATTTTATGAAAGTAAATGTTATGCTTAATATACAGAATATTTTTCAGTCTGTTATACGAGCTCATTTATTTTAGACAATTATTTTAAAAAGCAGTGTAAAACATCGTGCGATTTCGTTTGCCGATCAATTTCAATGATTCGTGCTTATTTCGTGCATTTTTTTTTTCTGATGCACACAAACAGACCATTGTGTTGTACTAGTGTGTGTCAATGCTGCTACGCCGTTCTAGCAATCGTTTAGATTTTGAGTTGCGCTAAATCACATACGCGCCCTTAATAAAAAGTCTGATTTCAGTTCACAAACGTGTTTTATTTATTTTAGTCACAGAAAGCATTACTTTTTTATATATTTCCTAGTATCATCTCGGAATTGCATACAATTCCTAGGAAATTCATACATTTCACAGGAAATGTGAGTATTAAGGAATCTTTGAAACATTAATTTACACATTTCCTAAGTAGGCTCGGAAGGGTATATATTTCCTAGGAATTGTGTACAATTCCTAGGTTTCATACATTTTCGGTAATATATATATTAAGTGTTTCGGAAAGCACGTAAAGCCATTGGCCTCGGCTGTCATTCGTGGACCTTTGACAGTCGTTATAGGCAGTCAGAAGCTAGAAAATCTGACAACCAGTCTTGGTTGACGATCTCTGGGGGAGGCCTACGTTCAGTAGTGGACAGGAATAGGCTAAAATGATGATAATGATTGATGACATAAATCCGTGTCCGTAACAGATACTTACTAGAAAATAATCTAGTCTAGTATTTCAAACCAAATAACCTAAAATTTAATCAAAATAGAACCCAATCTTTGCGTAAATCGAAATCCGCACAAATTAATGCAAAGTTAACTAAGTCTTGTCTGTTTGTTACCTCTTTACTGCAAAACTGATCGTAATGAAAGGCAAAGAAGTAGTTTGTAATCTGAGGATATTTTATTATTGGCTTTTTTATTATCAAATAGGATTGCGTTTGACCGCAATTCACCTGGCCTCAAGTCTGCTATTACAATAGTGTCAGAATGGTCTATCATTGATTTCATAATTGTTGATTTTGACAAGTTTGGTAATCTACTAATATAATGGCGTCATTATGACTTTCCAATGGTCAACCACTGACACGCCATTGAAAGAAATCATATAGAATGGTAATCTCGTACAAAATGACAACTGAATTAGGCGGTAATCTGCTAAAATTTGACAGTTCCTTTGATCAGTGACTTACCATTAGAACGTCATTGTGCAGTCATTGTTTTTAATTCCACCGACCAATGATCTACCATTATGAACTTAGCAGATTACGAACTTTTAGCAAAATGACAATGGGATCGTGTTGGAATGACGAAATTATACAAATATCTGACTTGGCTCCCAGATCTTAAGTAATAATGCGGCCTAAGTTGGAACAAGCTTGCCTAGGATGAACCGGTTCACTCGTGCCTTGAAGATACTCAGATTATACTTATCAGGGAACAGAGAGGCGGGCAGCGAATTTCACACTCTGGCTGTTCGCACAATAAATGTGGAGTCAAAGCGCTTGGTTCGCGACCGTGGAACTTCAACCATATAGCGGTGACGCTTCGCCGTATTCTCTGCTCGTCCGATGATGGAATCGAGATGGGGGAATTAAATTGTGCAATTCCAAAGCACACTCTCCGAAATGTACCCGATAAAAGACCAATAGGCTACTTTTTAATTCAGGACTTCGTCTGTATATTATAATAAGCAATATAATCGATTTCCGCGGACGAAGCCATGGATAAAAACTAGTATCACTACCTAATAGTAAAGGTCTTGTGAGTTTTATACGAATATGTATTCCAAGTGCCATTACTAAACTTTATTCCAATTATTCGCTCATCTGATAGGTACCGTGCATTTGATATTTTTTTTATTTGTTTACCTTTTAGTCATGAGGGGCCGCCCGTGGCATCTCTGCAAGTCCCTGTCAGAATACCAGCGCTGCGACATTTCATGTCGTAGCATTGTGCTGAGACAGGAGCCTTTTTGGTCGCGTACAGGTTTCATAAGTCTTTTTTTTTATGTTGTATTGTTTTATATGACCCTTTTATGTTTGTGTTTACCTGTACGAGGTTGCAAATAAACAATTTTCTTTCTTTCTTTCTTTTCTGATTACGTTTACATTACGTTTTTTGTAAAATCAAAGCGTATTCTGTCAAGAAAATTAGAAAGTTTTGATTATGTCCTAGAAGAAACAAATGATGCGTGGTTTTAATATCAGTCACTCATTGCCAGTCACGCTTACGAAGCCGATGGAGGAAGCGAAACCGGGATGGGTTGCTAGTATTACGAGTATATATTGTGTATATAACTTATCAAGTTTTCGCTCGAATGACTTTCCTCAATATTACGTTTTCCTTCAGCGTTACTCCATAAGAAATGATATGAACTGTCACAAATCAAATTATTCGAGCAATACGATCTAAAATTACATTTTGTGATTGGATTTTTTTGATTAATTGGTTTCTGTTCGGAACTTTTTGAGTGTTTTATTGCCTGAGTGGGAAATAAGTGGTTTATTTTATTTGTTTTATCATTGTTGGCGAAATAACCAACTAAGGTTGTAAAAAATGACCATTTTCCTTAATTAACAAATTCTTATGCTTACGGGTGCAACCAACATGACTTGAGTCATGGGGTATTTAAAGTTTAGTTATAATGATTATGATAAAAATTGTAATAAAAAGTTAGAACTTTGATCTTCAGTATCGGTTATACAAGTATTCTTCCGGGCCTCGAAAGGGCAACTCCAGTAAGCCAGAATTACCTAACTGTGACGACAACTAGAAAAACGCCGAAGGCAATGAGATTCAATTGTTTTGGATCCTGCAACGAAATTAATCAGAAAAGAACAGCGGAGGAATAACAAAAACATACATTTTCACTTGCCTCTAATTCAACCAGGAGATAGAACTAGACAAAAAGGGATGTTTATAATTTGGAGAAGCCCAGTTACCAATCGCCACTAACATAATTATTGGTCCTGGATTCAACAGTCGTTATGGGTTGTCAGAAACCAGAAAGTCTGACAACTAGTCTTACAAAGGGAGATCCTGTAACCCAGTAGTCGCTCCAAGAAAAACGCTGGTATTCAGCTGCATCCGGTTATACTGGAAGCCGACCCCAATATAGTTGGGGATAGGCTAGGCAGCTAGATATTCTGTTTTCTTGTAAATAACTCAGAGTCACTAAACGTGAAGTACGGTACAAAACAGAGAAGCCCTACTGATGTTCACCGCAAATAAACTTTAATTCATAATACTGCCTTCGGCAAAACTTTAGTCTTGTCGTAATTCGTAGTCTTTATTGTTTGGAGAATGCCCTTCATTTGTTATGTATGTTATGTTTTCACATTTTGGGACCACATAATGTCTGAATTCTATTTCTTACCCACAAGTACTCGTAAATATGCTAGTGGTATACGCAAAAGCACGCGTACTTCGACAACGGGTTTTCCGGCAGAAAATCATTTTCATATTATTAATGTGAGAAAATATGGACGAAAAAAATTATCCCAATAACCTCGGTTTTTCGAACGATAAATATTTTTTTATTCCAGTAGGCTTCCGTTCACCATCAGTAGCCGCAAACTTGACAATGAAGTTACTATGAGTGTAATTCTATACACACACCATTCTCATGTTTAAATTAAGCTAAAAATAAATGAAACAAATGACTCTCAACATTATTTAAAAGTCGAACTTGCAAGTTCGTTCAACAGCCTGCATATCAAATAGCTTGCTTGTCTGAACATCAGTAATGTATTACGACAGAATCAATAACAACTGGCGAAAATTACTGGATGTCACGGTTGGCGTAGTGACTGAGCAATTGGCTGGTGTGCTTCGTGCTAGAGTTCGATTCCCGGACGGTGCACATTTGCACCGCAGCAAAAAAACAAAAACATGCACAACAACAACAACAACAACAACATGCATGTTTATAAACGCATCCACGATACAGGAAAAATTGCTAGTGCGGCGCAACCTTTTTTTTAAAAAAAAGCCGGACAAGTGCGATTCGGACTCGCCCACCGAAGGTTAGGTTCAAATTCCGTGATGTGGTCGCCCATACAGTTATACCTCGATGATTGATTACATACTAAATAAAGACTATATTTTTTATGATTTGATAACAAATGTATAGATAGTATTCAGTTTTTTCCCTGTATTTGTAGTATTAGACGATATTACTTGCCTTTCATAGTTCCAGATGAACGGGGGACCCCATAATTTTTTTTTTCTAAATTTTATTTCCTTTATGGTTTTAATTTCAATTCTCTATCTCGGGAACGCGTGGAGGTATTCTCCACACGTTCCCGAGATAGAGGGTCTTGACAGACAGACGGACAGACAGACGGACAACAAAGTGATCCTATTAGGGTTCTGTTTTTTCCTTTTGCGGTACGGAACCCTAAAATACCTATAATATAGGTATATGTCATTCCATTCGGGGCACTACAACAGCTCAAGTCCTGTTCAAATAACTAGTCTTTAAAAAAAAAAACATAACTGTGCCAACATAGCTTTTGAATTAATTGTATTATTTCGTGTTGACAGAAGCGAAACGTTTGGCAAATAACATCTGTTGCGGGACATAATTAAAACGTTTTTGAACTTGTTAAAAGAAAACGATAAAATAACACCAACCTATTTATTGTCTCAAGGCAAGCCAAACGATGACAGGAAGAGGACAGGCTGAATTTTGACTATTTAGGGACGATTTTAAAGCTACATGCTCAACGGTGCGGCTCGAGTAAGGGTCGGGAAATGTGTATGAATAAATTATTCCAGATTTTAATAAGTGAAGCATTAAGGGTGCCAAAATGAAACCTCATGAATAATATTCAAGCTCGTTAAGATGAAACGATGAACCAAAAAAGGTGCTTGACACAGTTCACCTTTTTGTATTAATTTTCGTACAAAATATGGGAATTGAAACAGATGCGGACCAATTACTGACAAAGCACAAAAACTTGGTAAAGTAATAGATTTTAAAGTGAATAATGTAATGAATAAAGGAGCTCGTGGCCAAGTAAAGGCCGTACAGATCGATCGATCAAAGGTTCAGTTACGCTTGTCGCGGTCGGTCTGTGAATGGTTGACCCTTCATTTCATACTGTATTCCCACCTTGCCTCGGAAAGCACGTAAAGCCGTTGACATAATATTTGGATAGCCCATCACTCATCAGTGATAAAATACTCTCAGTTTTGCTTTTGCTCAAACATCAAAAGTACCTTCTGTTCGGTATCGTGCTATCTAATTAATCCATACACCGTCAGCCCAGCCTTTTATCAACTATGTCGAGATCGACTTCCAGTCCAGCTGGATGCAGCTGAATACCAGTGCTTTACATAGAGTGACTGCTTATTTGACCTCCACAACCCAGTCACTAGGTAACACGATACGCCTTGGCAAGGCTGGTTGTAAGACTTTCTAACTTCTGACTACGATAACGACTGTCAAAGATGTATGAATGACAGTCGGGACCAACGGCTTCACGTAATTTCCGAGACACGAAGAGGGTCTCAGACCACGGCCAAGTCCCTTAGTCGCCTCTTACGACACCCACGGGAAGATATGGGATGGTGCTATTCTTTACGTCCGACACCACACGGACTAGCCGGCAAGTGTCAACACAAAAATTGCTAATTTTATAGTCTCTCGGAAGCTGTCACATCATATCATATCAGCCTATAACGAAGGTCTCCCCCAGAGATCGCAAACCAACCTGGTCTTAGGTAACTCGCATCTATCCGCTGGCAGACACCGTTTTCAAATCGTCGGTCCATCGTGCCGCAGAGCGTTCCACTACGCTTGCCCAAACGCGGTCTCCACTCTAGAGCGTGTCTGCTCCATCTACCGTCTATCCGTTTGCAGACGCGACCGGCCCACTTCCACTATTCAGCGTGCTGATGCGACGTGCAATGACAGTGACTTTAGTTCTCTGGCGAATAACTTCATTACGAATTCATTCCACCAGAGACCTTTTTCTCTGGTGGGAAAGCTGTCACGTTGAAATGGGCTAGACATATCTACCGCATGTCATTCGAACCTCTACCGCATGTCATTCGAACATCTACCGCATGTCATTCGATCATTGGACAAAACGCACGACCCGATGAGTCCCTTTACTTAGCAGGCCTGGAGAAGATATCATGATCTAGACTCCTTTTTTTACCTGATTTAGACGCAGAAGCTGGTTTCTCATAATTGTAACCACATTTGCATTACGAACACTGTGATGTAAATTATGTGCCATTAACTGTAATGGTAGGTACAGTTCTTTTGTAAATATGCTCTTTGCTTTCATAACACCTTATCGAATGTTTTCTTGATAAAGACTTGTTCACTCTAGTGTTAATTGAGATGGCTTTGTTTCTAATTCGACAGTCTTTTGTTTAGGCTCATTTTTATTTTTGAACTAGCTTTTGCCGCGTGTTTTTATTTTGTATCCCTTTTTTTTATAATGTAATACATTTGCATAGCAGTCAAGGATAACGTAGCTTCCTTTTAGCTAAATATTTTATAGAATAGGAACAGTGGTTCCAGATTAGCCTCTACGAAACCAAACTCTACTTTTATTCCTAATATGTAATGATAGTGATGATGATAGTGAAGATTGTAATTTAAGAAGATTATATTTTTCTCCACAATATTTTCGAAATTTTCCAAACCTTTTTTTCGAAATTTTCAGCTACATTTCCTAATTCTTTTCTTCACATTTTTTGGAAAATATTTCATTATTTTCCTGATATCCGTCTTATGGTCGACTTCGTTTTAACCAAAATACTTACAACAAATGTGTTTAGTTTGAACAAAACAAACCTGCCCATGTCAGAATTCCTCCTCTTTATCCAAGTAATTGTAAATAAATTGTTATTGTCAAAGTCAAAGTACTTATTTCAATTAAACCATTTACAAGCACTTTTGAATTGTCAAGGAGTCGTTTAGTTAGTCAGAAAGTTGAAGCTAGTTGCTCGTTTCAAAACGTATGTAGGTCTTTATGGAGAAGAACAGGCAGGGAAACACCACAGACACTCTTTTAGATTAAGTTTTTACAATATACTGGTTACATTATTTTTGTGGGTCAATACAAAACATATAAGTCATCAGTTAAGAGATGGACAATCCTACTGACAGCGTCTGTTTACGAACATGACGTGTGGATCAGCACCATTCAGCGCAACCATTTTAAAGGGAGCTGAATGATTCATTGCTGGTTAGTATTGGATAATTGTATTTGATAATTGTGATGCTGCATAGTACCACACTTAGCATATTGAATTAGTTGTTGAAATATTGCGCGACTGTTGTGTACCTTTTGCTTTAAAAAATAACTAAATTACTTGTTTCTGCTCGCACAATTATTTGCACCTGTCATTTTATGCCTTCACCATCTTTGGTTGTCTGGTAGAGATTGCCTACATAAGCAATTCGACAATAGGCGTTTAGTCCATTAATGTACCTTTTGTTGCATACAGTTTAATAAATATGTAAGAATATTGTGTTTGTGGGTTGTCCAATTTGCCAGAACTAGGCTCAAATTCAAAAGAATTGATGCCTTTCTTATTTCTCGTTCACATTGTGATTGCGGCCTTACTGTTTTCCCATTAAAGTATCAACAAGTTCATTTACTGTCCACACTCAAGTGAGTCATAAGTTGACCAATTTTTTTTCCATTCGTGACAATATTAGCAAACTATACTGTAGCATTGAATTATATTATCATTGTCAGTCGTACAATATAACTGTTATGTTTCGAAAGTCATTGCCATTTAAACTAAGTGTGACTCCGTAGAAGAAAACACTGATCTTTTAATTTGAATTTTCTGTCTGTGAATTGAAGAGCTATTGTACTACATAACATACAGTAATTAAAATGATGTCTGGAATCTAATCAATGAAAATATTCCTTAGCTGACAATACTTTTTAATTTATCAACGATGCAACTAAAAGTATTAATCCTCGTTCTAGTTTTTAATCAGTATAGTGAAGGTTTTGTAAAACAACCACTAAATAAGAACGCAAAGAGTGCATTATACAATGAGATAAAATACAATGAACTAGATGAACACACGTTGGTCACTGACGGCAGATTGTTTCCTTTCATGGCCGCCATTTTGTTGAAATCGAGATTTTTAAGTGCAGGGGCTTTGATCGGTAATGATTGGGTTTTGACTGCAGCTGATTCTTTATACCTGTAAGTTCTAGATCTATTTCAACCCTAGCTTCTGCCTGTGAGTCCGTCGAAGTTTGAAGTATTGTACACATAGCCGTATTGTGTACATAGCCTGTAGCAATCGGCACTAAGCTATAGTTTTCTATCAGTGAAACAATTTTTGTAATCGGACTTTTACGTCGAATAAGCTATTCAGTTTATTCACAAAAATATTTATCTATCTATACACTCCACCACCATGTCAGCCTTTAGGCGTCCACCGCTGAGAATAGGTCTCCCCCAAGGGGGGTTTAGACGTAATCGCAATGCTTACCCGATGCATGTTGACGATTGCAGCTGGTGTTATGGTACTCAAAGGACGCTGCTGCCCATCCTGCCTATCCTGACCATTGTTCTACGCCACCCACGGGTCCTACTACTCTCACACTCACAATATTCTATCTTTTATCTCGAGCACATAGGTTTCCCTGGTGCCTACCGACATGTTCAAGATAACAAAAATAAAATAAAACTTTGTAAGTGTAGTAGAGAGATGAATATTTTTGCCTGTATATCAAATAGCTTAAACTGGTTTCCTTTTTTTAGACTCCGAGAAGCATCAAGATCTCTAAGGATTAGACTCGGAAGCATTAACTATAAAAAGGAAGGAATCTTACTCCCAGTCAAGTACATTGTATTCCATCCTAAGTTTGATGACGACAAGCCGAGTTTCGACCTGGCTATGGTCAGATTGCCTCGATCCGTCGGGTTCACTCCTACCCTTCAACCTATAAAACTACAGAATATAAAGAGTCTGGCTGATGCTACTCATTTCATCGTTCCATCTTGGCCTAATCCTAAGGTAAGTAAATTAACTTAGCTCATAGGGCATATCAAAAACATGCTCCCGGCTGTTATTCGTAAATCTTTGATAGATGTAACCAGTCTTACTAAAGAGTATCGTGTCACTCAGTAGCTTGGTTGTGGAGGTAAGACAGGCAGGCAACCCGTCCATGTAAAACACTGGTATTTAGCTGCATTGGGTTAGACTGGAAGTTGAGTCGAGTGGAGAAAAGGCAGATGATGATGATGGGGTTAAAAAACCTCAACCGCATCGCTCTCAGTGGGACAAGTACCCAAAAGGCAGGATGTATCGCCATGCTGATTTCTTGATCAAGAACAGGTCTGCCTTCTGGTCACGTGAAGACTTTTCCAGCCACAGATCCCTTTCCCCATTTACAGATTATAATAGATATTATTTCATTCTCGTTTTCATTCCATTAGCCCTAGTGATACTCGCCCGGGTCATCTTGTCACCTCTTTCTTCACTCTTGTGGTGTATCTACAAGACCCCATTCGTAGAGACTTTAGCCCAGGGGTCACTATATATATGCAATTTATTAATAAACAATCTTAATCTCTAAATAAATCTGTTTTTGTTTTAATTGGCCAAAATTAAACTCCATTCTCCTCGGATATTTATGAATCTCCTTAATAGTCTAAGCATTAATGTTTCTATCTCGTCATTCGTAGATGTCTTTGGATGAGTCGGAGCAGAAGCTACAGTCAATGGAAATGGTAAAACGGCGGCGACTGCTATCAGTGACGCATCTTCACCTCTCGGATGATGAGGACTGTGAAGAGGGTCTATCGTCGATAGGAGTGAATAATACTGAGACGATTATATGTCTGGATACAGCAGTTATGAACGATCCTTGTACGGTAAGTAAACCCTTTTAAAATTTTCTGTAACTAGCTTTTGGCTTCGATTTCGTCCGTTTGAATTTTCTTACGAATACCAATGTTTTTGATAGGATAACCTAAATTCCTTGCCGTGTGGTGCCGGCTGCGAATAGCACCACCCCATTTCTACCCGTGGGTGTCGTAGAAGGCTACAGAGGGATATTGACGAGAGGGTGGGCAGCAACGTCCTTCTGAATACCATAACACCTACTGCGATCACCAGCATGCACAGATCTAGCATGGTGTTTACGGCTAAACCCCCACTTGAGGGAGACCTATGCCCAGCAGTGGGCGATTAAAGGTTGACATGATGATAATGATGAACGTAAATTCATAGTAACAAAAGAATTTTCCAAATCAGAACAGTTTTTCAAAAACTAGCACGTTCAATCAGAATAATAAACTCTTCAGTTTTATAATATTAGTAGATCTGCATAGCTAGTTGTCGGTGGCAGTCGTCGACGCGTCCGCGATACGGCTTTCGACGTTGTGTTGTCGATTGCAGTCGTTGACGTATCGACGGCAGCCACCGACGCGTCCTCGGCACGAATTTTCGACGTTGGTGTGTTGACTGCAGTCGTTGATGCATCGACGGCGGTCGCCGACGCGAACGAATTTTCGGCGTTACTTTGTCGACTGCAGTCATCAACGCGTTGAAGTCGCATTAGCGGCACGAATCTTCGGATCTTCGGACTGTAAATTTCCTCGTTGTGTTGTTATGTAAAAACCTGAATCAACAAAAAAAATAAATTTCTAGAGAGACGTCGGAGCCCCAGTAGTGCTAAACAGAATGTTACTGGGTATCGTATCTTCATGGAAACCGAGTAACTGCAATAATTACCAGTCAGGATCCACTTTCGCCACGTTGGTATCGTCACCTGATGTCAGAATTTGGATTCACGCTACTATGAGTGGCCACATTTGGATGAATCATGACTGAATAGTAAGTGAATAAGGGTTTTGGAACAAGATTTAATTAAATGAATAAAAATGGGGGGTTTTTTGGGTTCTAAACGAGGGGTACGTTTGGTCCACTTGGGTGCACGGAACTTGTACTAAAGTAAGAAACATGTAACTCTGTCACAAGACTGTACAGTCAGCAACAGAAGTCGTTGAACATAATTTGTTTCCAATATTTCCTAATCATTATTATTTAGCATAAGTTATTGACTAAAGTAAATTACAAAACAAACTTTTCATAATTGAACTACAAAAGTCGCTGAACTCAGTTAAACCATTAATTGCTATACATTACAGTTTGGCTTACGCCCTGGTTTGTCAACAGAAATGGCTATACTGAATCTCAAGCACACCGTCCGATACTACACTGACAGAAGCAGACCTGTCTATGCCTGCTTCTTAGATTTATCTAAAGCATTTGATCTTGTTGCATTTGTTGTGGCAAAAGTTGTCGAATGATACGGATCTACCTTCTGCGTACATAAGTCTCCTAAAGTTTTGGTATGGCAATCAGAGCAATTTTGTGCGGTGGTCGGGGTCACTATCGGTTAAGTACGGGTTGGAATGTGGTGTAAGGCAAGGCGGGCTAACCTCGCCGACTCTCTTCAACTTGTATATTGACCGTCTGATCCGTGAACTCTGTAGCACCGGTGTGGGATGTACGATAGATGGTGCATCTGTTAACAACAACAGTTACGCGGACGACATGGTGCTGCTGAGTCCATCGATCAGTGCCCTTCGAAAACTGATTTCGATCTGCGAGCGGTATGCGGGGACCCATGGGCACAGATATAACACCATTAAAAGCGAACTCATGGTGTTTAAAGCGGGATCTAAAACTTATGACACTGTACCGCAGGTCATGCTGAATGGCAGTGTCCTTAAAAGAGTCTCGCAGTTCAAGTATCTGGGCCACTGGGTTACCGAGTCGCTTGAAGATGATGTTGATATAGATAGGGAGCGCAGGGCTTTGTACGTCAGAGCTAATATGCTGGCTCGTAGGTTTGCACGCTGTACAACAAAAGTAAAAGCTACGTTGTTTAGGGCATTTTGCCAATCATTTTACACGTGCAGCCTATGGGTCAAGCATACGAAAAAATCGTATAGTGCCCTGCGTGTTCTATACAACAATGCCTTCAGGGCGCTGATGAAGCTGCCTCGCTGCTGTAGCGCGTCAGGTATGTTTGCGGACGCAAATATAGATGGTTTTGCGGCAATTATTCGTAAGAGCGTTCGCATGGAGGATGGATCTGGATCTGGATTGCCCAATAATGCAGCACTGGACCAGGCTGCATATTGAGCACTCCGGATCGAAACCTAAATTTAGATTAAGATAAGTGTTTTAGTGTATTCAATCTCTTTATTTTAATGTTATATTGTAAGTTATAATGTTTTATTTAATGACTGTAGTATTATTGTAATTATTATTATTGTAATATTTTAATTAATTCTTAATTTTTTTTTTAATACTTTTGAACTTAACATGTATGGATATGGACTGGTTCCGAAATAAATGAATTTATTATTATTATTCTCATTTATTTATCTTAAATACACATAGTTTACATTTTTAAATATTAATAAAAAAAACATTTAAAAATATAAAAATAGTAGCCCACCGGTATCGGGAACAGGGTCCAAGCTACCGGCGGTCAGGGCTCCAGAGAGAGGAACCTCCTGACAATGCGGGCCGTGTCAAGAAGTACTGCCTTCTGAATCAAGCCCTTGATCCAGCCGCCTAACGAGAGCCTCCTTAGATGTTGGTCGAGGCTCTTGGCAATTAAGCCATTGGCTGTAACAACTATCGGCACAATGATCGCCGAGTCCACACCCCACATGTCGACAACCTCGCGGGCCAAGTCAAGATACTTTATTTGCTTGTATTTTTCGGCCTTTACGAGGTTCACATCATGTGGGACTGCTATGTCAATAATCATTGCGCGCCTCTCCAATCGATCTACCACCACTAAATCAGGCTTATTGGCTACAATAGTCCTGTCAGTGATGATGGATCGATCCCAGTACAATGTGACATTGCCGTTTTCAAGAACTGGATCGGGCACATACCTGTAGTATGGTACTTCTGATTCCACGAGGTTGTATTTCAGAGCAAGTTGCTGATGGATAATCCTGGCCACAAGGTTGTGCCTATGCAAATACTCTTCGTTAGCAAGACGAGAACATCCAGAGATAATGTGACGGATTGATTCTCCAGGCCGGTGACATGCCCGACAAATGTCAACCGTGCCATCCCTCACAATAAATCTCCGGTAGTTATTCGTCAAAATAACTTCGTCCATAATTGCACAGACAAAACCTTCGGTTTCTCCAAACAGATCACCGAATCGTAGCCAGGACACAGACGCTAAGAAATCCACATCGGGCGCATGTAGGGCCCGGAAAAAGCGTCCGTGAAAGCTCCTTATTCTTCCAAACCTCCTCGCGATCGTTAGTCTCAAGCACTACAGGCTTGCACCAGTCCTCTGTAGCGAAGGAGAGCGGAGTGAGGCCCTTGTCCACTGCAACTACATCTCGGTGCATCCCCACGTCGGCTTCTAGGAAATATTCCCTGAGACTGCATATCTCACGGTTGTGCAGGGTCTTAGCATTTAAGAAGCCACGACCTCCACACTTCCGCGGGATATACAGTCTCATCACCGATGACCGTGGGTGATGCATCCGATATGTTGTTAACAATGTACGGACTTTCCTATCCAGGGCATCGAGTTCCGTTTGAGTCCATTTGAGTATGCCGAAAGAGTACATCAGGACCGGCATGACCCACCCGTTGAAGGCGCGCACCTTATTTCCGCCTGACAAAACACTATTGAATACTTTCCTCAGGCGGCCCAAGAAGCGCTCCTTCAACGATTGTTTCATGTCAGCAGCATTGATGCCCAACGCTTCCGCCATACCCAAATATTTATAGGTCTCAATTGAAGAGAGGGATCTAAGGTTTATGGAATCCGAGAGCTGGACTCCCTCAGATTCCACAATCTCCCCTCGCTTGACATGCATGACCGCACATTTGTCCACACCAAATTCCATCCTGATGGCGCTACTGAAAGTTTCTGTTATTTTCAGTAGCTCCATCAGCTGTGAACTGTTGGGGCAAAGAGTTTTAGGTCATCCATGTAAAGGAGGTGAGATATTACCTGACCTCCTCTCTTCAACCGATAGCCTAGACTTGAATTCTCTAGCAGTGTGCTTAGAGGATTCAAGGCTAAGCAGAACCAAAGCGGACTCAAACTGTCGCCCTGAAATATACCCCGCTCAATCTTTATCGGTTCACTATTCCTCTGGATATGTCGACATCCTGGATAGCGAAGGACCGTTCTCCACTGCCCCATACACGACATCAGGAAGGTGCGCATAGTGACGTCTATCTTATATAACTCTAGCACCCTCATGAGTCATGTATGCGGCACAGAGTCATAGGCCTTCTTGTAATCTATCCAACATGTCGACAGATCCTTTCGGGATCGGCGAACCTGTTGACTGATGGCTATGTCAATCAGGAGCAGTTCAATCTGCGGCAGGGGAGCAGTGACATGATTTCTCTGCATCTCAGTTCGGAGGCGATCAAGTACAGCATCATCCAACATACGATTACGCTGAATGACCCGCACCTAATCCGATAATCGTTGTGCCGAAACGTTGACAGCTGGCTCAAGTACCTGAAACAGAGAGAGCATCCGAACACGGTACGCGGTTGGATTACTTCCCCCCTCTGTAGCCCCATAGTATGCGCGCATGACATTTTCGTTGATGGCTTGTGTCCATCTCATGCTCTGCACACTTCCGCCGGGAGCTGGGACCCTATCAGAGGCCGGTGGGCCTCGAGATCCTAAACCGTCCGGCGGCCGGCGTCGTCCCCGCTGGCGCACAGGTGGTGGCGTCGTAGGCGGAGAGAAATACTCGTCGCTCGAGCTCGACGCAACTGTCGAGGCCGGTGTCACAGCCCTTACGATGGGGCTGGGTTCCGGTGGCGGCGAGGCGGAGCCGAGCGACGGGTCCGGAGATGGCGGGCGTGCTCGTCGAGTTGCTGACCTTAATTGTTATTATTGTTTGTGTGTATTGTTGTTTGTTGTTGTTGTTGTCATTGTGTGTTTTGTTGCTGTTGTCGCAGTCTTCGTCACATCATATTTTCTTCTTTTCCGTTATTTTCCTGTACTTTATTGTATTTATTTTTGCGTAATCCAGTTAAATTCATTATAAATCGATGTTATTATTGCAGATTTCTGTCATGACACGTCAATTTTGGTTTTCTCTGTTTTTGTCATAAATATTTTATAAAAGGTTGTGATGTATTTCTATTATTCTGGTTCTATGGATTTCAATATTAAAATTTGTAGTAAAATGAATAGTAGACGTCTAAAAACGTAAAATTGTAAAATAAAATCAAAGAGCTATACGATATGACGTGTATGCCGTGGGTTGCCAGTTTATTATTATTATTATTACTTACCGACAAAATTTTGTGATCCGTAATAAATACAAAAATCGCTGAGCATAGCTAGTTTCCTACATTTCCTGTTCGTTCAACCCGCTTGGTTCAACGCACTATTTGGCGAAGCGCAGCACACCGCATTATTTTCATAATCAAAACATTGCCGTATAAACACAGCTACTACTTCAGAATATAAATTATATATAACTTTAATAATAATAATATCGATACATATTAAAAATAAAAACTAGGAAAAAAAATTACTTCCATTCAATCATTTGTTTTGTTTGTTACTTGACCATCTAGTTCTACCGAGTTTATCGACAGGGCCGGCCTTAGCCATCTAGGCGCCCTGGGCGAGTCATGCCTTTAGCGCCCTTTTATGTATACTTATTTGATTACAATTTAAAAAAACTTAGTTTGAATTTCCGCCATATCTATAATAAAATAATAAAAATGAATCGTTGTTCGTTAGTCTCGCTAAAACTCGAGAACGGCTGAACCAATTTGACTTATTTTGGTCTTGAAATATTTGTGGAAGTTGTAGCAATTCTAACAGTTTATGAAATAAAAAGCTATGTAGAATTGTACGATAGAATTTAATAGCTCTCACAAGAAAGATTTTAATGTGTTGAGTATCAAAAACATAGGATTAAAATAAGCACTAACCTAGACGCACTACGATTAGGCAGAGATTTCCAGGCTAAAAGGTTCCACAGCCTGGCCGGCAAACAGGATCGGCCGAAGATAAGACTGCCGTGGTCGGCTCCTAGCTTTGGGACGCAAGTCCCCGGGGAATCTTAGCAGTAAAACCCGCCCATGGAGCAGCAGGCACGCGACAGCACGACGGCACGACTCAGGACCGTTACCGACTTTTGGATGTGGACCGGTAGACTTTAGTAAGTTGCATGATTGCATGCTTATAAAAAGTAAATATAGTATTGTGTTAAACAATAAAACTATCAATTGTCAAGATTGACAACTGTCATTGACAAACATGTCATAGCAAAAACATTATTTATTTTCCAGATTTATTAAAAGGGAATAACACAGTCTTACTGCTCCATGGACTATAATGTAAGTACTTTATTCTATTTTTGCATAATAAAAGATTCCAAGAATTTATAAAAACAAGTGTTATAAAATGTAAACATCGATTGTGATAAATGATTGCATGCATACAAAAAGTAATTATAGAATTGTGTTAAACAGAATACTTTATAAAAAGAGCCATCAGAGCCATTTACAATCTCCGTATGCGCGATTCTCTAAGGGAACTGTTTAAGGAAATTAACATAATGACGGTACCTTGTCAATACATCTATGAAAACATAATGTACGCTAGAAAAAATCTGCATCTTTTTAGTAAAAGGGGTGAAAGACATAATTATAACACTAGAAATAGGGACCAACTAGTTCAACCGAGTTTCAGACTGGCTAAAGTAGATACTTCTTTCATGGGGTACTGTTTAAAATACCTCCCCACATTATTCAACTAAATGAGACAAAATTTAAGTCTTATATAAAACGCACACTATGCTGCCGAGCATATTATTCATTGGGTGAATACATCACTGATAAAAATGCTTGGCTGTATGCTGGTCTAGCTCCACAGCCATAAGGGTTCATAGATTCATTGATTAGCATTTTTAATTATTTTTGGAGCTGCTGAAGATATAGATCTACATTATCTTTGCATTGTATAAACTCAATGTGTTAGTATTATATAAATTTTACATACCACATACATGTGAGCACTATGTTATTTAAAGCTACCATTTACGAGGTATGTCTTTCATTGACTTGAATGTGCCCTGGCGGTTGGGAGTATGTCATGCTCACTGGAATGTCTCGCTGACGGTGGCGCGCGTGTTGGATCATTCGGTTCCCTTCAAAATGGTTGAGTCGAATGATGCCGATCCGTGCGTCATGTTCGTGAACGGGCGCCGTTAGTTGGGACTGGTCATCTCTTAGCTGCCTCGGTTATTCTAATTTTATTTTGAATTGTTTATTATGATTATATTTTTATCTAAACCTCTTTTAACGTACACGACTTGTTACATTGTTCTCACATTGTACCCTAGATTCAATATGAATGATGTAACCGAAATTTGTAACATATTATTGATTTTAAAAGAGTGTTGTTCATGGAGTTTCTTGCTCGTTCTTCTCCATAGAAACCTACTGTTTGGAACGAGCAACTAGCTTCAATTTTCTGACTGACTGACTCTGACAATTCAAAAGTACCTGTAAATGGTTTATTTGAAATAAATGATTTTGAGTTTGAGTTTGAGTTTGATACGACACGACGACACGACGACACGACACGATACAATATGATACGATACGTCACAATACGATACGATACGATACGATACGATACGATACGATACGATACGTCACGATACGACACGATACGTCACGATACGATACGATACAAGGGTAGGACGACTGGACGAAGAGTGGACGGGATGGTCGCGGCGAGGAAGAAAACCTCTTTAAAAAATAACCCTAAGCGTGCCGAGGGGATGAATGGCCGAAGGGGATCCGGTCGCTAGCGCTTGAGGGGGTGTAGGAAAAGCAGACTATTGGAAATATTCCCCAGGCGGGTCCCCTTCGGGGAGAATACCGCCCCTTTTCTGAGGGCTGCCTTGTCGTATCAGTGAATTCAGTGAAATGAGGGCCTCCATAAAAGCCACTTTCGGGGGAAATCTCGGGACCAGGACAGAACAGGACAGGACGACACGATAATATACGACACGACACGACACGACACGACACGACACGTCACGGTACGTCACGACACGACACGACACGTCACGGTACGTCAAGATACGATACGATACGGTACGATACGACACGATACGACACGGTACGATACGTCACGATACGATACGATACGATACGATACGACACGACACGACACGACACGACACGTCACGGTACGTCACGATACGATACGTCACGATACGGTACGACACGATACGACACGGTACGGTATGGTACGATACGTCACGATACGTCACGATACGATACGACACGACACGGTACGATACGTCACGATACGATATGATACGATACGATACGACAAGACACGGCACGACACGACACGGTACGATACGATACGATACGATACGATACGACACGATACGACACGATACGGTATGGTACGGTACGGAAAGATACGATACGATACGATACGGTACGATACGAACCGACACGACGACATGACGACACGGCACGACACGACACGTCACTATACGATACGACACGTCACGATACGTCACGATACGTCACGATACGATATGACACGACACGACACGATACCGTACGGTGAGGTACGGTACGGTACGGCACGATACGATACGATACGAGGGTAGGACGACTGGACGAAAAGTGGACGGGTTGGTCGCGGCGAGGAAGACAACCTCTTTAAATCCCGAATAGCGCCCCTTTTCTGAGGGCAGACCACCGCCGACCTGTGTCAACATACGCAATTGGACGAGTTCAGTGAAATGAGGGCCTCTTCGGGCCACGAAAGCCACTTCGGGGGAAATCTCGGGACCAGGACAGGACAGGACGATACGTCACGGTACGATACGATACGATACGAGACGGTTCAGTACGGTACGATACGACACGATACGTCACGATACGATACGACACGACACGATACGATACGTCACGATACGATACGATACGATACGATACGACACGACACGGCACGACACGACACGACACGATACGACACGACACGACACGTCACGTCACGGTACGTCACGATACGACACGGTACGGTATGGTACGATACGTCACGATACGTCACGATACGATACGACACGACACGATACGATACGTCACGATACGATATGATACGATACGATACGACACGACACGGCACGACACGACACGGTACGATACGATACGATACGATACGATACGATACGACACGATACGACACGGTACGGTATGGTACGATATGTCACGACACGACACGACACGCTACGAGGGTAGGACGACTGGACGAAGAGTGGACGGGATGGTCGCGGCGAGGAAGACAACCTCTTTAAATCTCGAATTCCGCCCCTCTTCTTAGGTGTCGTATCTGGGGGGGATAAAAAAAAAATGTTTATTTCAACAATTCAAATAACTTACGCTAGTACATTGAAGAGTATCCTTTTAAGCAAGTAGTTTGCTTGTGTTAGGATGCGTAGGCCGGCAGACAACCGCCGACCTTTTTTTTTTTTTGGTACGGGGTGGAAAATCCTCATGGATGTCCTCCACCCTGGGGCGGGCGGAGGGGTCTGTCCAGACTCTTACTGACTAAAAACCACCCCGGTGTTCCATCTCACACCTACGTCGGGGGTCGCGGGAACTGGAGATACTTCCGCAACCCCCGACTGGTGCCGGCCCGCTGCAGCGGGCCACTTCTCGGGTCAGGGGGGGGAGTGAGGTGTTAGACTCCCCCCCGGACGTCTTAGAGGGGCGCGCGTGGAACACTACGCGCCACCACCTCGGGTCCAGGTAGTGTATTTAGGGGGGCCGGAAGAGGGGGTGGTCCGCTCTCCGCCGATTGGCTGCTGCGGGCCGGGTGGGAGGTAGAGATCTCAGACCACCGACGACCTGCGTTAACCAACGCAATTGGACGAGTTCAGTGTAATTAGGGCCTCCATGAAAGCCACTTCGGGGGAAATCTACGGACAAGGACAGGACAGGACAGGACAGGACGATACGATACGATACGTCACGATACGTCACGGTACGATACGATACGATACGACACGATACGATACGATACGAGGGTAGGACGACTGGACGAAGAGTGGACAGGATGGTCGCGACGAGGAAGACAACCTCTTTAAAAAATAACCCTAAGCGTGCCGAGGGGATGAATGGCCGGAGGGGTCCGGTCGCTAGCGCTTGGGGGGGATCAGGGGTTAGGGACCACACCACACAGTAGGGAGCACAGCTAGTTAAGTTATATATAAGGTTCCAAAGGCCTACTATAAAATAACAGGTACCTTTATTTATTTTATTATTGATATTTTACTTTGTTTATTATAATTATACAGTAAAATTAAAATCTAAACTTAAAAACTACAATTACAATAACATAAAATCCAAAAACAGTTTACATTGATTTATTAACATACAAATATACAACACATTTCTGTTATTAGTAGCTAATTGCTTATCGGTTGGCCGAAGTATCTATGACGCCTCTATTGTTCTTGCGACAAGACAACCGGTCGTTCGCGCTACTTCACGCGAGCGGCGCGCATGAGTGCGATGCATGATGATTCCGTCCCGCTCATGCACGCCATCACACAAAAATTGCATGATCACAACACAACTGTCTAATTGTGAAATAAATCAGAACGATGATAAAAGGGTAATTTGTATTTATTTTATTATTCTTATTTAAAGGGACAATAAACAGCTACAATAATATACATATTGGTGGTGCAAGTGGTGCAAACACCACAGTAATGGTGTATTCTGTAGTACCTATTTGTGTTCAATTAAAAGATTCAACAACCCATGCACCATCAAGTTAAAAAACTCGCGCATAACATGATTAGCGACTTACGGAAAAATGATAGTAACCGACTTATGCTGTAATGATGTTTAGCGACTTACGGCTAAATTTTAGTTACCGACTTATGATGTAGTGATGTTTAGCGACTTACGGCAAAATGATAGTTACAAACTTATGTATCATTGAAATGACAACCTTATTTTGTACTCTATTCTGGGATGGGATTTATGGTCAGTTTTAGTGTTTAGGTATTTTGTAAATTATTATCTGTTCATGGACTTTCGTTGCTGACTGTACCTTTTGAAATGTAACAGATAGATACTAACAAATAATAAAAATAAAACATTGTTAGAAAGGACAGTCACTTTCAAAAGCCTAAGTCATATTATTATTATTATTCTGTTTGTTGTCTTTTATTGCCACCGACTTCTGAAACCATATGTGTTCTGTGCGAAAGTTATTTTTAATATAGTGGTTTTTGAAAACGGTTCTCTTTTTTGCTGAAAGTTTTTTTTTATTTTCCGCTTTTATAGTACCTACCTACTTCTTTTAATCTAAATCCATTAAGGAACGGTAACAATAAATAACCACATCCAAAAAATGTGTTTCGTCTTTCGCACGATGAAACACATTTGCTGTTCTCTAAGTTCAATTGTCTATCTTCAAGGGTTCCCATATTATAGATTGAAAACATCGGATTAACTCACTGTGTTGCCGGTTCCCACAAAAAAGGTTTCCATATAAGTTTCATGAAGATTTGATGTAGCAAATCATCAAGAAATTTATATGGAACCCCCAATAACTACTAGACAATGGCAACCCCTCCTTTATTGACGTCAGTAAAAAATAGAATACGGTAAACCCGCTACTCTATTCCCAAGCACTGTAACGTCTGTAACTAACTTAAAAGTGCCGATTCAACTATCTTAGATCCCTCAACAAAATCATACTGAAACGGAAAAATAAGAAAAAACAAATAAAACAATCAATTAATAAATACTCCTCCGCTATTATTTTCTGATTAATTTCGTTACGGAATCCAAGGCAATGAAATTGTTTCTCCGGGACTCGTCGAACTTCAATGCCTAGACGCTTTTCTGGTGGTCGCCACTGTTAAGTCTGACTTTAAGGAGTTGCAATGGTTCTGGAATAGTGTGGAGGGCTTGTATTTAACTAAGCAGTATGTATGCATTGTAACTCTGATTACCGTTTCGAATGACATACAACTTGATTAAAAAAATATAGTTATCCTCCATACATAATAATAATTATATTATTATTATTATATTATTATGACCCCACATATTATATTATTATTATTATTAAAAAAAACACCATCAGTTCTGCGGATTTTCTTTTTTTTTTGCTCGTATTCTCCCATGCTGGGCACAGGCCTCCCCTAAGTCTGTCTTTACGTAGTATAAGTCATTCACTGCCGGGTCAAAAATGTTGAAGGTCCTCCACTAGCACACCCCCGACACTCCATAGAAACGAAACGATATAATTGCCTACACTAATACTAAAATAATATACTATACAGATACGTGCGTGAGTGTGCGTGTCTACGCGCCGCGCGAACAAAAACACAATTTCCAGAGGTACTCGTTCGACGCGGGGAGAGGTGAGGAACGGTTTCAGAGGGAGGCGGAGCGTGTCGCTACTGTACGGTAGTACTAATACTTATACTGTGCCACTAGCGTCGGTTACCGATGTCCTCCACTGGCGTTCAATGTGTTAAGAATTAAAATTTAAGTCTATAATGCCCTTATTATTTTATAATAATATTAAGAATGTAATAATAATGTAATGTAATAGGCACAAGTTTATTTACTGTAGAAACTTTTAATTGTCATTAAATTTTATATGTATGTTTTATTGAATGGACAAAGCTTGGTTTTATAGACAGCTGTTGCGATACATTTTGACCTAAATGACACGTGTATTCCCGATGTCCCCTTGCCGTTACCATACCAGGGGGGGGGGGGGGGAGAACCTATTGTTCTGAAGGCTATTTCAATTTCTGTATTGAAAACAAAATATTTGTATGTCTTATTGTAAATGCGCTGTCATTTCAAGGAAATGGACATGTTTGTCTATAATTCAACTATATCTGTCAAGTAAATAACTTCATTTCACTTCTAAGAAATTCGTTTACGTATTTTACTTTTGGACCTCTCAGATTCCAATACAATTTGAAAAAAAGTCTTCCATTTTTTATCCTGTAACGACGCCGTTGGCGCAGTGACTGAGTGATTGTCTAACTGCGCTGCGTTTCGCGGGTTCGATTTCTGCACGAAACAAATAATTGTATAGCCTATGGGTTGGTTTGGTTGTTTGTGTCTTTTTGTTTATTATCAAATAGCCTTGCGTCTGTGAGTATATATAGAAGAAGGTAATTCTAAGAGTAGGACGTTTATTTAAAAAGAAGAATACTTATGGACCTTTCTGATTCCAGTACAATTTTTTTCATAATATGCTTGTTACCAGCCAATCTGTGAAATAGTCGCTCCATCTATCCTGTGAACGTCCTACCCAATGTTTTCACGGCAAATATTTGTTTTTTTTAATATTTATTTATGTAATGAAATTATAATACAGACACACACACACACACACACACATAACACACGACGCAATACAACATACACACAACACACACACACGTAAAACACACATACACACACCCACACACACACAACTCTAAAGTCACCAAACTTTTGCGTTTGATGGCGAGAGACGCTCTTCTCTCTTTCAAAATAACTTGGTATAAAAAAAACAAGATTTAGAAGTAGCAAATGTGATCTCACATTGAATGGAGAAAAACTGGAATTTATAATTGACACTGTTTTCCTAGGATTTAGGTACCTGCGCTAAAAGTTACAATGGGGGCCCCATATAACATCTCTTGTGAGGCGATTAGGCACATCCGCTTACGCTGTTAAAAAGATAAGACAGTAACAGACGTGGAACCGCTCTTTTAGTCTATTTTAGCTATTTTTACAGCATTATATTGTATCATCATAAACTCATGCATGAGAGGCAAAATGTTACTAACCATCGTTTTCAAATCGGTGGTTCATCGCGGCGCAGGGCGTTCTTCATGACAAATAATAAACAAATATTATAACAGAACCTTATAGCGCTTCCATCATTCGGTCACGTATTTCAATACATTTCAAAGAATAGACTACACTTTTGAAATGCTAATAGAATTTTCCTACAAACGTAGATTGGATTCCATGATTGAAAACCTACACTGAACGAATGCAAGAGATCGGTGAACGGGCGGTGGAGTGAATGCAAAACGACTAAGAACGAATGACAATATGACCGGTGCAAACTGCGTGGCGCGAAATAATAAAAGCCACTTTTTCATCGAACTAAATAAAGATCATAAGACACAAAAATAAAATATTGTTGGGCATTTTGTTTCTAGGGGATTAAATATTAAACAAAATAATTTAAGCACAAGATTTTGTATGCGTGTGATTTTCGTCTGCGTAGACTTTAGAATTAAGCAAAAGTTCGAATTTTCCCACAGGTATACAAAAATCGTTTAAGCGTGAATGAGTAACAAACTAACATCCATCCAACTGTTCATCCATCCTCGAAAGCATTTTTGTTTATAATAGTAGTAGAACCTGTAGAACTAAAACAGTGATTATCTGTCTATACAGGACGTCCCACGGATATGCCACATGGAGGGAAAGCACCTTGAATATTGTAGATGGAACATTTTACTGAAATAAGACTTTATTTGAATTTAATAAACAATTTAAACTGCATTCATAGATATTTAAATAATTACATGGTTGAACCGGGAATCGAATCTCGTTACACGAGAAAATTAATCATCCTGTAGCTTTATCATACCGATCGAAAGGCTTCATCATAAGGATTATTTTTTGGTAAATAACTGGTCAGAAATAAAAGCAAGACCATGAATTTTAACATTTTTAATACAAAAATAATCAATTTATCAAATGCTCAAAATGAGTCCCTTCCTGTTGAATACAGGTTAAAATTCATGGTCGTCCTTTTATTTCTGACACTATGTTATTTAGCAAAAAATACTCCTTATGATGAAGCCTTTCGATCGGTATGATAAAACTACAGGATGATTAATTTTCTCGTGTAACGGGTTCAATTCCCGGTTCAACCATGTCATTATTTAAAAATCTATGAATGCAGTTTAAATTGTTTTTTAAATTCAAATAAAGTCTTCTTTCAGTAAAATGTTCCATCTACAATATTCAAGGTACTTTCCCTCCATGTGGCATATCCGAGGGACGCCCTGTATAGCCTTTTCCCTACACTATGTTGTGGTCAACTACCAGTCTAACCGGATACAGCAGAATACCTGTGTTCTACATGGAGCGACTGCCGGTTTGACATCCACAACCCAGGTACTGAGTAACACGATACTTCTTGGAAAGACGGCACAATGGACCGACGATTTAAAGAAGGTGGCAGCGGATGGATTCGGGTTGCCCAAGACCGGGTTGGTTGGCGATCTCTGGGGGAGGCCTACGTTTAGTAGTAGGACGGCAATAGGCTGATACGATGATGATGATGATGATGCAGACCTAGTTGACAGACTTTCTAATAGCGACTGTCAAAGATCTAAGAAAGGCGCTGGAACCAACGGGTTCCCATGCTTTCAGAGGCCCCAAAGGGGTCCCGATATGAAATAGATGATCACTCACCCACGGGCCAAACCATGCTCGATCGATTCGTACGACTTTTACTGAACCAACAGTCAATATTAGCATTAAAACAGCATTGACCATCAAAATGATTGATTGGGTCAATATTTAAACCGATACCAAAACTGACTCAATCGAAGTTCAATACAGCTGATTGAATCCAATATTACCTTTTTAATATCTGTTGTCAGGACAAATATTAACCTTTTATTACCTATCGAATATCTCATCACATCTTTCATACCCACTGATTAGATCTGTTACCGGCAAAACCAGAATTTTGGATAAACTGCTTTATTCTAGGTTAGTAAAGAAACGTAAAGGTCTACCAAAATATAGTTACGTCGTTTGTATTTTTTTTTCTTCTACCACTAAGTAACTTTGTCAAATCAGTAGAGATCCACTCAAAGCTGTCATGCTGAAATCGAATTGGGCTGAACACATCTGCCGCATGTCAGACGATCATTGGGCGAAACGCACGACCCGAATGGGTCCCTCTACATGGTGAGCAAAATCGCGGCAGTCCCAGACAGAGATAGCGGGAGAAAACTCATTCGACAAAGACTGATCCCAAATAGCCCTTAATAAGTAGTGAGGCCTTTATTCTGAAGTGGCAAATTCTGGCAATAATAATTCCACTAATTTAGCAAACAGGCATACGGTACACCTGATGTTAAGTGAACACTTAAAACACCAGAGATATCACACGCGCGTTGCCGACCTTGCAAAAACCTTTCTACACCCTTTTCGAAGACCCCAATGCTGTAGTTCCATAGGAAAATCAAGGCAGGACGGTCATTCCCACGGATATCGATATCCATCGGATATCTATGGTCATTCAACAACCGGAGCGTACGTGGGAGAAAATGACTCTGAAACCGCTACGTACACCACTAGTAGCACGTGTGAGAGAATGATGACCTAGGCGATTTCGGCCACACCGACTGCAAAATCTTTACTAAATGTCCGTAGTCACAATACCTTAATATTTCAGATACTTTTTGAGACCTGGCTGTTGGTCTGTGAGGACTGAAGGACCGCACTTTAAGGGCTGTAGTTTTTAATATTTAAGTTAGGTAGTAGTAGTAGTTTAGTTGAGTAGTTTAGTTTGACGACACGGTTGGCGCAGTGGCTGAGCGATCGACTGCTGCGCAGCGTGTTGCGGGTTCGATTCCCGCCCAGGGTAAATATTTGTGTGATGAGCACTTGTGTTTGCCTTGTGTCTGGGTGTTGTTTATCTATATATGTATGTGTTTAAAAAATATATTTGTGTATGTATATCAGCTGTCTGACACCCATAGTACAGGGTCTCCCTAGTTTGGGGTCAGATGGCCGTGTGTGACGTGTCCCCACATATTATATTATTATATTATTATTAGTTAGTTATTTAAGACTACTACTCAATCCTACGATTTATGTTTTGCGAAATACCAGTGTGGTCCCCACGCACATAATAAATGCACTAACTTGAAGTTTTATTAATATTTTTTTCTTAGAATTGGCTGTTTTGTCCTAAAAGTATTAAAATTTGACCCTTCACTCCAAGGCTAATTTGTTTAGGTCTAACGCGCTTTTAGGCAAACTAGTCGGGTCTAGGAATAATCAGTTAATCCGAAAATCGAATTTAGCCTGTAACATTTCCATTTAAACTACAAACTAAATTTATTGGAACCCGTGTAAAGTTATATGTCATTGGACTGAATTTTGGTCAAATGCGTTGCTGATCAAATGGTTGAAAAGCGATATTTAATCAATTGATGTGGTCTTATTAGGTTTGTAGAGTGAATCCATTTCAACTGGTTTGAAATGGATTCACTCTTTTTACTTAAAAAGAAAATCAATTGGACTGTATTTTTTTTTATATCTTCGGCAATTTCAGATTAATTTTAAAATATTTTTTTTAATGGATAGGGATAATAAGATAATATATTTTAAGATAATATTCCACTGCTATGTATGGGAAATTAGGGGATGACCCTTTTATTATTATAACCTGTTCATAATGGAAAGCGAATAATAAAAATCATTTTAAGTCGGCGGGTTTGGTTCTGTTTATCTAATTCACTATGTCAAATGTGTGGCATTATTGTTTAGCAAAACATATCAATGTACAGTCGCCAGCGCATCAGGTTATACCAAACTCTTAAATTTCTTCAAATGATTTTAAAATGACATTAAAATGTTGGTGGTTAAGTTCAAAATCGAATGAGAAATTTTGACAGTTTGTGGTAACTTGATCCGCTGGCGACTGTACATACAAAACTTATGCTTACAATAAAATTAATAGACTTGAAATAAATCTGTTTTATATATCCAAAATTCTCATTCTTCACCATTACTTTCTTCAAAAACAGGGAGAAATTTTAACATGATTTGAACCTTTTTGGGAGAACCAATCCAATTTTTATTTTGTACTAGCGGGCCCGGCAGACGTTGTTCTGCCCTTAAAATAAAAAAGTCCTACAACTCGATTGCAGCGCCACCTACCGGATCCAATTGCAAATCTAAACCATTCTCGAATCTACTGAAACACACGCTAAAAAATTCATCAATACCGGTCCAGCCGTTTAGGAGGAGTTCACTTTCATACACACGCACAGAAGATTTTTATATATAAGATTTAAAAAATTATATAAAACAAGGTGTTCTTTTAATTTCACAGAGGTAACGGAATACCAAATTCTGATTTGATCAGACCAGTAGAAAATGCTCAAATCCATTCAACAACTAGAAAAAACATGATAATCTTCAAACAGCTGAACAAATTTTGATTCAATCACCTTTCATTTCATTCATTCATTCCATTTTTTTTTTTCATTTTTTTTTATTCATGATCTAATCACCTTTCATACAAAAAAGCTTTTTTCAAAAAAGACAACCGCCTTCAAAAACTAAAAAGTGAAAAATAACTTAAGCACACAACACACATTGACTTTAGTTTCGAAATTCAGTGGCTTTGTTCTGTTTGTTGTTTTATATTGCCACCGACTTCCGAAACTAAAGTCAATGTGTGTTCTGTGCTAAAGTTATTTTTCACTTTTTAGTTTTTGAAGGCGGTTGTCTTTTTTGTAAAAAGCTTTTTATTTTCCGCTTTTTAGTACGTCCTTCTCATCCAAATCTATTAAGAAGAGATTGAAAGTTAACTACTACAAAGATTGACGAAACTAAAACGTCGCCTATGTAAAATTTTTGGGTATTTGTTGATTTTTCAAAAAATGCTAAATCAATTTCGTTAAACTTTATATGGGACCACCACTGAAGCATACCCTATCCATAAAAAAAAATAATTTTCAAAATCGATTTACGTTTGCCGGAGAAATCGCGTAACAAATCGCGCACATACTTAATGCAAATTTAAGACTTATACGGTTTTCTCATGGATGCCATTGTCAGAACTGAAAAAAAAAAATACAGACGAATTGATAACCTCCTCCTTTTTTGAAGTCGGTTGAAAAACACTAAATTGAAATCGGTTCAGTATGGTTCAGTCATTTAGGCGTTACGATTCCGCAAACAGACACAGATTTGTACACAGATTATGCACACGTCAAACTTATCTACCTACCCTACACCCCTAAAAAAACAAGGGTAATAAAGGCCTGAAATACCTTTACTAATAAGAGGTAATAAAAAGAAAATGGTCTCGAAATTACTTTTAAATAGAGCAATTTAGAAACAGACTAACGATTTTGATGAGATTTCCGATTCTTTTATTGGGTACTTATAGCGTACTTACCAAATGCTAATCAATGTCTAATCGCTTTGAGAATGCTACCCTATCGTGCTTTTCCGAGCGGTGATTTCAGAGCGTCAGCACCTTTAATAACTTTTTTAATTTTTAGGGTTCTGTAAACAGAACTCTAAATCCCGACCCGGTCCCGTAAGACCGAAAGGTCCCGAAGGTCCGTAAGATCATGTAACCAGACTTTGTAAAAAACTTTATTTAAAAGAGTGTCCGTGGAGTTTCTTGCTCGTTCTTCTCCATAGAAACCTACCTACGTTTTGGAACGAGCAACTAGCTTCAACTCTCTGACTAACTGACCGACTCCTTGACAATTCAAAAGTGCCTGTAAATGGTTTAATTGAAATAAATGCTCTGACTTTGACTTTGATCAATTAACGGTGACAACGGGACCTTATTACTAACACACTGTCCATCTGTATGTTTGTCAGTAGGATGTGTCTTTTGAACTGTAATAGGTGGACACTAAGGTAAAAATTAAAGGAGGTCCCCCCTTACAAGAATCGTGACATTTTGTATGTAGGTTTAAACATTTATATATTGTAAGATCGATCCTTTCGCAGGCGATCCGACTCGTACTGACCTTATCTTGGGCCAAAGAATTAACATTACAATACAACGTGGATGCTGCTAGCCTTTTGTCTCTTTGAAAGCGAAGCCGGTGAGATTTCTGATGCCCTATAAGCACTTCCTGCTTTCATGTGTAAATCTCTCTCTATATATTAATTCTAAATATCAGAAATGTCAGCGTTCCAATGTTGAAAAGGCCTGTAAACTATGACGATTGGGCGTTCGCAAAAAGACCAAACCTATTAATTTCATAGATAGATACAGACCGTATTGTATACATTTTGTTGGTTTTGTGGCCAGGTATAAACAAATTAGTTTTGTTTGCATAAAGTATTTACCTTAACTAGGTATTTAAATGAAAACATTGATTTGAATTATTTAGGTATAAGTTTCGATTGAATTTTTGTAGACAAAAATATTCGGGTCTGGTGGCTTTCGTTAGGATACCCGCCGTACCGTAAGGGGTAGATCAAAACCTACCTATTACCACAGTATAAGTATTAGTACTATCGTACAGTAGCGACGCGCTCCGCCCCCCACCGAAACACTGTTCCTCACGTCTACTCGCGCCGCATTGGCTCTGGCAACGTCTTCCAGTTCAAGGGCTAACTCGTGGCGCGTAGAAACGTGTATTCGCTCATTTGTGAAAAAGAAAATCGAAATATTTTATATCATACAAATTAAATATTTTATATATAATACTTTAAATTTAAATAAATAAAAATTATGTTTTTTTTTCAAATTAAACTATGGCGTATACATGCACGTACCTGTTTTAAATTAAATACCATGAAATACAAGTTGGAAGTAATAAATAAAAAATCTAAAAGTATTGCACAATACTGTGTAAATCATTCTCTCATCAACCGTCATTCCCTCCTAAATGCAATGAGGAAATGTCCTTGAGGGAATGACGAATTTTAACTAAAGCTACAAACTTCTTGGTATTTATCTACTTACCTATTTGGAAGATCGAATTTCAAACCTTAAAAAAATCGAGTACCTACTTGAGAGAGAGAAACACTTGTGTTGAGACCGGTATCGCGTGCTCGCTCGCTCTCGCGCGCTGGCGGTGGCAGTGACAGCCCTAGCGATATTAACGCACACACACGCACGTATCTGTACATTCTGCTATTTTTGTAGTAGTGTAGGCTATTATATCGTTTCGTTTGTATGAAGTGTCGCGGGTGTGCTATTACTAAGAGCCTATATACTGTCTGTCTTTCCGTCTGTAAAAGGACTATCTTTTGAATTGTAATAGCTAGGCACATTTCACAGAGTGTATGGCCGCTTTATCATAATTAAGTTAAAAATTAAAGGGGGTTCTCATTACAAAAGAATTTTCCGTGTTTCTTATGGTTGATCTTGATTACGATGGTACAGAACCCTTCGTGTGCGACTCGCACTTGACCGGTCTTTTTTAAATCCGGTGAAGGAAAGCTTTCATTTATTTTTTAATTTTATAATAATGTCAAAGTTATTTAGCTAATTTATTATTTTTTCAAAGAAAAATTAGGAAAATAAGACAACGAAAATGTGAAAATAAATTTATTTTCATTTATCTTTTATTTACATTAAACGCTACTTTCTAAATAAATAGTTGTACTCGTAAGTGTGAAATGAATAGTCGTACTCGCGAGTGTGAAATGCGTGCAGCGCGGAGCATCGGATAAGTGATAGCGCGAGCCGGACAACGTGTAATTGCAACTGTGGTACGAGGCATAAACTTACACTTTATTTATTTAACAGGTACATTATGAGGTAACATTTTTTTTTATGAGGACAATCCCGTCACACTACTTCCAAACCAATGCAACTTTTGGAAGCCGCAATCAATAGTGGCGACCATTAGAAAAGCGTCGACGTTATGAAGCTAGACGAGTCCTAGAGAAACATTACATAAAGGGTAAATATTTGTGTGATGAGCACTTGTGTTTGCCTTGTGTCTGGGTGTTGTTTATCTATATATGTATGTATTTACAAAAATAAAAAGTATTTATGTATTTATATCAGCTGTCTGACACCCATAGTACAGGGTCTCCCTAGTTTGGGGTCAGATGGCCGTGTGTGAAAATGTCCCTACATATTATATTATTATTATTATTACAACTGAAAAGAACAGCGGAGCTAGGAGTAAAAAAAAAATGAGCCGTCACGGGACGCCTGGCAGATGTGAAACATCGACATTATTTTGTAAAAGTAATATGCAGAAAAGAACAGATTGTGATAGGAACTAAATATGTCATAATGATAAAATAAAATATTACGATTTTTTTTCCAGACTATTATTGAATAAACATTTATTTTCATTAAATACAAAAATTTATTTAGTAAAAAGAGTTGTAAAGGTGCGTACAGATTAAGTAACATGTTGTGTAACTTGTGTTTTATAACACGTCTACATTATGTAACATTATTTTTTATCATTGCGACATATAACAATACTGTACACATTAGAAAAACAATGTTATATGACTTTGTCGTTTGTCGTTCTGCAGTGATGTTCACAATGCATAAGTTATTATTATTATTATTATTATTAAATATTAATAACATTTTACATAACATTCAGGCCCCACATTACTAAAACATGTTACGTTACAAAGTTTTATAACATGTTATGTTATATAATATGTACGCACTACATCGCTACATCGGTATCACGTCGTGAAAAAACAGTGTCAAAAAGATTTTATCGAGCTTGGCATATTAGAGTTTCTAACATCAGAATTGTAGACGAAATTCATTGAAACGTGAGTGAGAAAATTATTGCGTTGCGCTCAGATTATGAAACAAAAGGCAGATAGGCCGCGCGGAACACTGAGGGTAAAGCCAAAAAAGCAAATACAAATTCAAAATCGAATGCCTACAATCTCGTGACTGTATTCGCTTTTGAATTCGTATTTGTACGAATGCCAACAATCTCGTGACTGTATTCGCTTTTGAATTCGTATTTGTACGAATGCCAACAATCTCTTGAATTCGTATTTGTACGAATGCCAACAATCTCGTGACTGTATCCGCTTTTGAATTCGTATTTGTATTTTTATTTGTTTTTTTAATGATGCGGCGTTTCGTGCTGTTCTGAAAGCGCGTTGTGGTATATCGCGTTGATGTTAACCTAAAGCTTTGCTGGTTCCATTTCATAGATTCTGTCACTGAGAGAAAGCTACACTATTGCTGAGTTCGATCGATCAATGGTTAAGCTACGCTTGACGCGGTCGGTCTGTGGATGGGACCATCCATTTTCATATCGAGTTCCCTCCGTGCCTCAGAAAGCACGTAAAGCCGTTGGTCCCGGTTGTCTTTCGTAGATCTTTGGCAGTCGTTAAGGGTAGTCAGAAGCCAGAAAGGCTGACAACCAGTCTTACTAAGGGGTATCGTCACAAAATATAGAGGGTGCAGAAGGACCGCTTCCGCCATCTTCAAAAATAATTACCTAAACTTGCCAGACTCACTAGGGCAGCTACTGTATTGACTCTGTAGGTTTTATTTGTGACAATATGAAATTTTATTGACACTGTTTGGAACGTCATAGTGAAATGTCAATGTCTCTCATTTATTCATTGACACAATACGTGACAGTCGAGTCTGAAGTCTGCTTGAAACTGCTTGAGAATGCCTATGAACGTAATGTCAATGTGTCCGTGGTAAAAATGGCGGTTTGTTCTAAGCGATCTCTCTGCTCGGGCGCGACGACGCAGCCTTACGTACTTTGTGGTATCGTGTTACTCAGTAACTGGGTTGTGTGGGAGTTCGATAGGCAGTCGCTTCACGTAAAACAGTGGAATTCAGCTGCACCCGGTTAGACTGAAAGCCGTCACTAGGATAGTTGGGAAAAGGCTAGGCAGATGATGATGAGTTTCATAGATATTATATTTTTTGGTATACTTCAACGAGAACGAAATCGCGGGTAGAACTAATATCTAATAGCTTGGACCACAACCACAACCGAGAAATAATAGTAGCTGCTTCTCTGCGCTCAAGCACGTTAATAAGATATTATCTCAGAACTATGTTCCTGTGTAATTGCTTATCAGATGCTGCTTCTTTTGTTTCCAAGCAATGTATTGTCCAGGCTTTGTTAAGATAGGAACAAATTGGTGAAAAGAAAAATAAAACAAAGCATGTTTTAGAAGACATAAGAAAAGGAATAAATTTGAAAAGAGAATACGCTACTTATATTATAGTACGGCTTCGACACAGCAAATAATTTGCCATTCACGTCCTTACTTGGATTAATAAGTAATTAATAATAATAAATAATCAATTTAGGAATATATATCAGCCTATTGCCGTCCACTGCTAAACGTATGCCTCCCCCAGAGATCGCCAACCAACCCGGTCTTGGGCAACCCGCATCCATCCGCTGCCACCTTTTTTAAATCGTCGGTCCATCGTGCCGCAGGGCGTCCCACACTACGCTTGCCCAAACGCGGTCGCCACTCTAGAACGTGTCTGCTCCATCTACCGTCTGTCCGTCTGCAGACATGGCCGGCCCACTTCCACTTCAGCGTGCTAATTAGATGCGCAACGTCGGTGACTTTAGTTCTCTGGCGAATGACTTCATTGCGAATTCTATCCTCCAAAGAAACTCCGAGCATCGCTCTCTCCATGGCACGCTGAGCAACCTTGAATTTGTGGACCAGGCCCACGGTGAGTGTCCATGTTTCGGCTCCGTAAGTCATCACGGGTAGAACGCACTAGTTAAAGACCCTGGTCTTAAGGGATTGTGGGATCGACGATTTAAAGATACCACGTAGCTTCCCGAATGCTGCCCAGCCCAAGCGTATCCTTCTGTTCGCCTCTTTCTCGAAGTTGTGCCGCCCCAGTTGTATATTTTGGCCAAGATATATGTATTCAATATATGTATTCAAATTTAGGAATAGGCAAAGTAAATGATAATGAATTATTCCTGGATAATTATCTATTTTGGAACGAAGTTCTTTAACACGGCTTACGGGTAGTGCGAATTAGTAGAAATCGTCACGTAACGAAATGCGTGTGTTTGTGTGCGTGTATCGAGCCTACTACAAACAAATGAGGACACGATTAGGCGAGTGAGCAGCACTCGCCTGCTCAGGAGGCCTCTGCCAGTGGGACAGCATATGGTTATTAAAAAAAGTTTTGAATTTTGCATAATATACAAACAAAAATAAACAACAAACAATAACAACAACAACAAACAAACAACAACAATTAGAAACAGATAAAGTTTGTTTGTTCCTTTTGTTTGTGAGAGTAGAAGTCCTATACCCTGTTCACAATAAGAATAGACATGTTTATGTGTAATCTTATTGTGAAAAAAATCGGTTGAAGGGACTGTAAAAAAGGTTTGTGTTCAGTCCCTTCAACCGATTTTGACTTCTATTCCGTAGGCTTAAGGATGACATTAGAGGCAAAAAAGTGGTTACAATAACAACTGTTTACTGCAGTTGCCATTTGTCATGCTACCAACGCAATATAAGTCAAAATCGGTTGAACGGACTGTAAAAAAGGTTTTTGTAAATGTCTAATCTTATTGTGAACAGGGTATAGTGCGCAACGGATTTAATATGTGGGGACATTTCACACCCTGGCCCTGACCTTTTCTTTCTTCTTTTCTTTCAGACCCTGTACTATGGGTGTCAGACAGCTTAATACATACACAAATACATTTTAAATACATACAGACCCAGACTCAATGCAAACACAAGTGCTCATCTCACAAATATTTACCCTGGGCGGGAATCGAAACCACAACACGCTGCGCAGCAGTCAATCGCTCAGCCACTGCGCCAACCGTGTCGTCAATGGATTTGAATGTGGAATGCGAATTTTCATCAATATAATATAGTGATTCAAGAGGAATGTTTATACTCGGAATACAGTCTTGCACACTAGGGCGGCTCGCTAGTATATTATAAACTTTCCGTCGCACTATTTCAGTAAAACATTTCATGGCTTCACTGGAAGTTCTCGGTACAGAAACCAATATTACTTTTATTGGATTTGCTGCGGTTACCCACACACACACACAAACACAAACTGAACGCTATTTTTGAACTTAAATGCACTTTGTTGGCAACTCTGCGTAATTTTTTTTAGACTAGGCAAAATGGGCTATTGTGTTTGGTCCATCCATACTTATATACCTACTATCTAAACTTCTACACTATATCCATACTAATATTTTAAATGTGAAAGTAACTCTGTCTGTTACGCTTTCACGATGAAACCGCTGAACCGATTTTGATGAAAGGACATGTTTAATACTGGGCCCAGTCTATGTACACCACTTCAAAAAAAAGAGAAAAATCCGTAGAATCCGGGAAAAATGCAGATAATTCATTTAAATGTATACTGTTGTAGTAGTAAATTGATAATTTAACAATAATTTTTATGGATTTTCAACATGGCGTCACTAAGATTTAACTACTCTATAAACCATAGATCGACCATTGATCATAGAAAGAGAACTGTCAGCTGTCAGTGTCACAACAGTCTCACTTCAGTCACTTTCGTCTCGTTTTGTTTCTAGTTTCTAGAGTACTTAATAACAACCTCCCTTTCGTTTTTTTTTAATTTAACGCCGTTTCTTTCCCATCTGTTTGCCTGGCTATCCACAAATCGACGCAGGAAATCAGAATTATAAATGTCAAACGTCATTAATCAATCAAAATGACAGCTTACCGCCATGACTGCTTTTTGTTGTGTGTTGCAATTTCAAGTGCAATTTCTTGTGTTTTACCTGCTCACAAAGCTATTTTAAATTAATTGGACAGTTGAGAACTTTTTAAAATGTGTTTCCCTATTATTAAGTATGGTGTACAAGGACTGGGCCCAGGCTCCATACATTTTAAAACAACTCCTTTGGCTTGAAGATAGCTTGAACCCCGGGGAAGGACATGCTACTTTTTATCTGCAAGTTCGACTGCATTCGCTATAACCGACATTCACGCGAGCGAAGTCGCGGGCAAAAGCTAGTCCATACTTAATATTATAAATGCGAAAGTAACTCTGTCTGTTACACTTTCACGAAACGGCTCAACTAAAGGACATTGCCACGGGGCAGGTCCCCCTTTTGTGCTACGTGTGCCTGATTGAAATAATAACCTAAAAATATTATTCATTTTTTTGTGTTAATACTATACAATTTCTTTCACCCTGGGAATAAAGTTAGAATTAATTAATAGTTAAACATTTCGTCGACATTCTTTTGATAGATATACAAAAAAAAGTTGCCAGAAATCAAATACCTATCGAAAATGAAGTATACTAATCAATCGAGTAATCGATTTCAAAACAAAACGAAAATAACAATAAAAAAAAAACGTTTTTAATTATTATATGAGATGAGAACAGAAATAGGATTTTTATTTTCATAATAAGTCTAGATTAGATGTTTATAAAAGCTAAAGAAAAGATTACACAGACAGAAAAGCCTAACGTAGGTATTTTCAATCGATTAATCGATAAAAAAACAAATCGATTTACGAATGATTAAAAATAATAGATCTGGCAACATTTACTTGCGCATGTCACTGCAGTCACGGCACCACTTTGTTCGGACTTCGGAAGATTCGTTACGTTTCGTGATTGCTTTGTATACGTTTAGTTTTGAATTCCGTATTTACATAGTTATTATTTACGATACGTGCTTTTTCTGCTATCACCGAGTTGAGCTAATAAGTTCCTCGAGTACCTACTTTATGTTTAGTGAGATAACGGACTCTTATTTGTGTTGTTCTTTGTGTGATATATATATTCAAGTTTTATTTGTTTTATTTCCCTTGGTATAAACTACTACTAAAATAAAAATAAGTGTCAGTAACGTTAAATGAATCATTAATAAAAAATTAGTCCAGTGCTGAAGCTGTGAACTAATTGTACATTTTTTATCATATTTAAACGTTATTATTCCACACAATAGATGAGCACCTATTTACTTTTTATTATACTGCTAAATAGCAGTACAATGCATCGATCTTGATCGAAGGTACAATGAAATTATGTCTTTATTACTTTATGCATAAACTTGCTTATAGTATGGAAATATGCATATAGTAATGGAATTATGTCTCTATTACTTAATGCATAGAGTAATAGAGACTAATTCCATGCTCATAGTCATTGTATGTCTACGTCAATTTGTAATTATAACCTAGATTTTTAAAACTGAAAAATCATGATATCTCCTGAACCTGGGTGAATAATTGGAAAAAGGTTTCTGATTATGAAAATGCTATGTTTTTACTATTAGGAAAAACAAAAATCTTCAGGGCACAAGCATTTTCCACTGGGACCGAACTTCCTATACAAAACGGGCAATCTCCTTTGATTAAATTTGGTGTGAAAATAGCTTGAACCCTGGGGAAGGACATAGGCTACTTTTCAATCAGTAACTTTGTCTGTATCCGCGATAACCGACATTCACGCGGAAGAAGTCGCGGGCAAAAGCTAGTATATATTAATGTAGATACTAATAGACTAAGAGGTGTGAGAGAGTGGTGAGGGGAGTGGTGGGAGAGAGTGTAAGGTGTGTGAGAGTGATGCTCGGGGTTTCTCTGGCGGATAAAATTCGTAATGAAGTCATTAACCAGAGAACTAACGGTACCCACATTGCTCGTCGAATAAGCAAGCTGAAGTGGAAGTGGGCCGGCCACGTCTGCAGACGGACAGACAGTAGATATATAGAGCAGACACGCTTTAGAGTGGATACCTCGTTTGGGCAAGCAGATAGTGTGGGACGCCCTGCCGCACGATGGACCGACGACCTAAAGAAGGTGGCTGGCACTGGCCTCTGTTGGAGGCCTACGTCCAGCAGTGGACGGCAATATATGCTGGTATTATGATGATGTTGAATGGAGAATCCCAGTCGAAGATCCTAGGGCCAATAGATCTCCGTTATTTTAGCATGACTGAAATGTTTATAATAGATAGAGGGATTTGTAGTAAACGTACTGCGGTCAACATAAATAAACGTTATTTAGCTTAACTGCAAAAAAAAGTTTAAATTATATACCATTGCAGACCATAGTCACAAAGTACGTAAAGGCTGCGGCGTGCCCGAGCAGAGAGGCCACTCAGAACAAACCGCCATTTTTAGCATGCACACATCGACATTACCACAAAATATAGAAGGTACAGAAGGAACGCTCCCGCCATCTTCAAAAATAATGACCTAAATTTGCCAGACTCACTAGGGCTGCTACTGTATTGACTCTGTAAGTTTTATTTGTGACAATATGAAATTTTATTGACACTGGTTGGAACTCTTTGCAATTTTTTATAACAAAATTTTCTTGTTCGTCGTGAAATGTCAATGTCTCCCATTTATTCATTTAGACAACACGTGACAGTCGAGTCTGAAGTGCGCAGCCTTACGTACTTTGTGACATTACGTTTACAGCCATTCTCAGGCAGTTTCAAGCAGACTTCAGTCTCGACTGGCGACATGTGTTGTCAAAATAAATGATCAAAATGATGTAATTGACATTTCATGACAAACGGGATAATTTTGTTATAAACAACTTGCAAAGAGTTTAAACCAGTGTCAATAAAATTTCATATTGTCACAAAATAAAACCCAGAGAGTCAATACAGTAGTAGCAGCCCTAGTGAGTCTGGCAAGTTTAGGTAATTATCTTCGAAGATGGCGGGAGCGGCCCTTCTGTAACCTTTATATTTTGTGCCATAGTTTGTAACATCATTCTCTATTACGAACAATAACGTTCACATCTACTTAGACGTCTCGGTTAACATATTATTTTATTAGCATTCGTCTTTATGGTGTATTTGTGGTTCGTGTGGTGTCGGAAGTCCGTGTGGTGTCGGACGTAAAGAATAGCACCATCCCATATCTTCCCGTGGGTGTCGTAAGAGGCGACAAAGGGACTTACCAGGGAATGGGCAGCAGCGTTCTCTGTGCCTTTGTAACAACCATACTGCGATCGCCATTCCTCCTGCCAAGCGTGGCGATTATGACAAAACCCCCCCTTGGGGAGGCCTATGTCCAGCAGTGGACGTCTTTGGGCTAAAATGATGATGATGATGATTAGTCTTTATGTTACCAGTTTACAAATGGTTTCGACTAAAAGTCAGTCAAGGAGTACATCCTCAAAAGCGTTACCCTTAAAAAAAACATTTTGTAAGAATTATGCTTAACAAATGGTAATCCCTTGCTATTCACACATATTGGAACTTCGTTCAAAATGGGAATGAATGATGAGTTTCCATATTTGATTTTACAAGCCGCTGGGCTGTAAAAAAAGTAACGCGAGAGTCGATCGGGTGTTATAAACCGTGATTATATCTGTGCCTACTGATACTTTATCATTGTCAAACGGTTATATATTTTATCGTGTAAGTCTAGAGTCCGACCGATGCTTCGACTTTGGGAAAAATAAGCCGAGGTTTTGGTCGAAGCTGAAAGTTTCTAGCAAGTGTAGACACTGAACGAACTGTTATTATTTTTGATAAGTTGCATTCCAGCAACAGCACAGCAGCAGCGCAGTGTTTTTGGCAAGTTGGTGTGCAGTTCGAGGCCTGCACTGTGGTGCAGGCCTCGAATAGGACCACCACATTTCTAGCCATAGGCGTCGTAGAAGTCGACAGAGGATATTGACCAGAGGATGGGCAGCAGCGTCCTGTTGAGTACCAAAACACCTACTGCGATTGCCAAAATGCTTCCGTCAGGCATGGCGGTTATGCCCATGCCCAGTAGTAGGCAGCTAAAGTTGTCAGTTTGACATGATGAAGATGATGAAATCAATTTCCGGAGACGATTAAAATTACTTAAAAAAAAAAAAAAGTAAATTTAAACCTTAACCTTAAGAGTTGAGAATATTAATGTGGATGGACGAAGAAGGCGAGGAAGGCCAAAGAAAAGATGGAGGATTTTGTGGAGATATTAATGAAAAGGAAGTTAGTGAAAGCATGACTATTGACGGAACGGAATGGAAGAAGAAAACGTGTTGCGCCAACCAAAAGTAACATGGGACAAAAGTAGGAAGATGATTATAGTCAATATAAAACTTTAATTTTATAAGTTTTCAATTATTTATTTTTTTACTATTGATAAGCTTGACTATTAATGCTTAGTGAATAGGCGTGCCCGCTTGCCTAGAAGTAACCTTTTCACTCTTGGCTTAAAGACTCCCAGGTTGTAGCTATCAGGAAACACAGACTCAGGCAGGGAATTCCACTCCCTAGCAGTACGCACAATGAATGTGTTCCCAAAATGTTTTGTGCGTGTGGGTGGGATATCCACCGTGTACCGGTGGCGCATCGCCGTTTTTAGATAACGTTCCCCCCACGAAACAGAGAAATAGAGTGGCCCCACACTAGGATTAAGGCGAGGTATTCCGAATTTTAGCAATTTTTGTTAATTTTTGAACAGCTGTATTTATTTTTAATATCAACCTAGAATTATGAAATTGGTATTTTATCAAAATATAACATATTATCTAGTGTTTCGGAAAGACAGAAACATGATTAATAACAATTTACTCATTAGAAAAAATATATAAAGGCAACCCTAATTTAAAACTTAAAACATCGACTACTCCGAGATCTCATCACTAAATGATATGAAAGTTATACCAATAGAAGTAGCTTGTTATTATTTAAAATCTCGGAAAAAAACTTTTTTCTTTTAAGTTATAATTTTCCCACAAATTAATAATAACCTACGTAAATCCTTAATCTAACGGGTGGTCGCGTTCCTTCCGACGGCCCCGACCGTCAACCAGTACCCGTCGAGACACCGGAGCGGAAGGTTGTATCGATTTTGTACAAAAATAATACGTATAATATTTTAGTCTAAGTTCGTCCCCGTGATTAGGTAATTATTAAAATGGGCAATAAAATAAATGGAAGAAGATTTATAAAATTAAAGGAATACCGATTTATATGTTACAAAAATGGTAGGTAAGTGCCTGCCTACTCGCTTTACTTTTATAATACATAATTAGATTACTAACATTTCCCATAGGTATATATAATTATAATATTAGCAATAAATAAATAATAAATAAGTAATAAATGAATAATAAATAAATAAATTATAAATAAATAATAAATCAATTATAAATAACTAATAAAAAATAATAAGTTAATAAAAATAATAAATAAATAAATAATAATTAAATAATAAGTATATAATAATTAAATAATAATAAAAAAAAAATAAACAAAAAAAAAAATAATAAATGAAAAATAAATAAATAATTAAAAATAAATAATATATATGATAAATAATAAATAAATAATAAATACATAATAAAAAAATATATAATAAATAAGTAATAAATGAATAATAAATAAATAAATTATAAATAAATAATAAATCAATTATAAATAAAAAATAAAAATAATAAAACAATAAAAATAATAAATAATAAATAATGAATTATAAATAATGAATTATAAATAATGAATTATATTATAAATAATAAATAATAAATAAAATATATAATAAATAAATAATAAATAAATAAATGTCAAATAAAATAGGTATATAATAAATAAATAATAAATAAATAAATGTCAACGCTACAATATTTTGTAGGTGCTATAACTAGTTATAATTACACCTAGGTACATATAATTAGGTAGATAGGTAGGTATATAAATTTACTTTCAAATTTTGCCTTTATTCAGATAAATTTGAAATAATGTGTAGGTATAAAGGGAACACACAATCACAACACAAATCAAAGGAAAGGTAGGTACAGCGGCATGCATATCAAGCTACAACAATGTCAAATTATTTTGATAGATTTTCAACGTTATTACAAAAGAATAAGGTTCATATTCAATTGGGAAAATTTGAAAGTTTGGTATGGGTTGATGTCCTGGCGTCTGTACCTACCGTTCTAGTTGGTTCCTCGTAACAAAAAGTATAAAGACGGAACAGGATAGGATTTTATTTCATAGTAGTATACCTACCTACTTAGCGAATGAACAGAAAATTGAATTTATAATAAATAAGTAAATAGGTACTTACTTGCAAAATTGCCTATGAGATTTTATGCTGGAACTTGACATGGCGTATTTGTGCAAATATTCGCCTTATTTGGATAATAGAAAATTGACTTTATTTCAATTACTGTAAGGTAAATTTTGTATTATCCAAATAAGGCGAATATTTGTACAAATACGCCATGTGAAGTGCCTACATAAAATCTCATAGGCAATTTTGCAATGCAGTGAAATGTACCCTATAGTTATTGCAATAAAGTCGATTTTGTATTATCCAAATCAGGCAAATATTTGTACAAATACGCCATGTGAAGTGCCAGCATAAAATCTCATAGGCAATTTTGCAATGCAATGAAATGTACCCTATAGTTATTGCAATAAAGTCAATTTTGTATTATCCAAATAAGGCGAATATTTGCACAAATACGCCATGTGAAGTGCCAGCATAAAATCTCATAGGCAATTTTGCAATGCAATGAAATGTACCCTATAGTTATTGCAATAAAGTCGATTTTGTATTATCCAAATAAGGCAAATATTTGCACAAATAGGCCATGTGAAGTGCCAGCATAAAATCTCATAGGCAATTTTGCAAGTAAGTACCTATTTACTTATTTCTAATAAATTCAATTTTCTGTTCATTCGCTAAGTAGGTAGGTATACTACTATGAAATAAAATCCTAACCTGTTCCGTCTTTGTACTTTTTGTTACGAGGAACCAACTAGAACAGTAGGTACAGACGCCAGTACATCAACCCATACCAAAGTGTCAAATTTTCCCAATTGAATATGAACCTTATTCTTTTGTAATAACGTTGAAAATCTATCAAAGTAATTTGACATTGTTGTAGCTTGATACGCTGGTCTGTACCTACCTTTCCTTTGATGTGTGTTGTGGTTGTGTTCCCTTTTTACCTACACATTGTTTCAAATTTATCTGAATAAAGGCAAAATTAAAAAGTAAGTTTATATACCTACCTACCTACCTAATTATATGTACCTAGGTGTAATTATAACTAGGTATAGCACCTATAAAATATTGTAGCGTTGACATTTATTTATTAATTATTTATTTATTATTTTTTTATTATTTGTTTATTCTTTATTTATTATTTGTTTATTATTTATTTATTATTTGTTTATTATTTACTATTTATTTATTATTTATTTATTATTTATTTATTATTTATTTATTATTTATTTATTATTTATTATGTATTTATTATTTATTATTTATTATTTATTATTTATTATTTATTATTTATTATTTATTATTTATTATTTATTATTTATTATTTATTATTTATTATTTATTATTTATTATTTATTATTTATTATTTATTATTTATTATTTATTATTTATTATTTATTATTTATTATTTATTATTTATTATTTATTATTTATTATTTATTATTTATTATTTATTATTTATTATTTATTATTTATTATTTATTATTTATTATTTATTATTTATTATTTATTATTTATTATTTATTATTCATTATTCATTATTCATTATTCATTATTCATTATTCATTATTCATTATTCATTATTCATTATTCATTATTCATTATTCATTATTCATTATTCATTATTCATTATTTATTATTTATTATTTATTATTTATTATTTATTATTTATTATTTATTTATTTATTTATTTATTTATTTATTTATTTATTATTTATTTATTATTTATTTATTATTTATTTATTATTTATTTATTATTTATTTATTATTTATTTATTATTTATTTATTATTTATTTATTATTTATTTATTATTTATTATTTATTTATTATTTATTTATTATTTATTTATTATTTATTTATTATTTATTTATTATTTATTTATTATTTATTTATTATTTATATATTTATTAGCGAGCACGTTTAGTAATAAGAAAAGACCTAGTCTAAGAAAAGATCGACACATTATTATAACGTAATTATAACCCAAAATAGTGTTGGTCAATACATTAAAATGCAACAAATAATTTTGTTTTTCGTTGCTACAAAATATAGCTCGACGCAGCGCCCAGCGCCCGCGCCGCTGCATGCCGCTTTTACGCTGAGTACAGCGCGCTGTACAACGCTTGCAGCGCTTACCTATTCTATGCCATTGCGGGGCGCTCCCCTTTACGCAGCCGTAACTTCCTCTGCTTCACCCCCTTCAAAATAGTATGCGGTAGGAAAACCTCGCCTTAACTTTATATTACTAGATAATTTTAGCCAATATTGAAAAGAGTTTCGTAGAGTTTTAATACCTTCGGCTTCGGCCAAAAATCGAACTTCGGTCGCACACTATATAAGTCATTTATGGTTAATGAAAAATGCAGGGTTTTTATGTAAAGGAGATTTTCGAAGAGTCTTTTGCACGACGCTCAATCACGAAATGTTAGAATACACACAATTTTAAACTGTAATTACAAACATATAAAATGTTATATCGTTTAGCATTTTCTTTTGGAATATAGTAATACTATCCTACTTCATACTGTCATACTACTAATAGAAACGTGATCGTTTGAAAGGATGGATGGATGTTTGTTTGCTATTTTTTCACGTTTAAACGGCTGAGCTGTTTTTTTATATTTTATTAGGCTTGTGTTTGACCGCAACTCGCCTGATCTTAATTGATGATGCGGCCTAAGGTGGAGCACGCTTGCCTAGGATGGACTGAATCACTCGTGCCTTGAAGATCCCCAGATTATACTTATCAGGGAACAGAGAGGCGGCTGTTCATGAATTCCACAGTGAATTCCACAGTCTAGCAGTACACACAATAAATGTGGAATTAAAGCGCTTGGTTCGAGACCGTGGAACTTCAATTAGGTACAAATATAGATATAGATATTCTCGGATAACTTTATACCGTTTTTGTGTTCCTGTAAAATAATTTCGGACTTGGAATGGACGTTTGGAGCGGTGGGATGCTTATACGGAATCCGCACCCTCGGGCATAGGCAGAGGTGGAACACCGCGGTGGTTTTAGCCGATAAGAGACCGGAAAGCCCTTCCATCACCACCACGATGCGGAAGTTAATGAGGGTTTTAACAAAGCACCAAAAAAAACCCCATGACGGAGGAACTCTACAAGGATTTCTTCTGCGCACTAAAAAAAGATAAGACTTTGGCTTTTAATTCTGCAGTCTATTATATGCAAACGTGGGGTAAAGAGTAAAGTCGCGAGGTAAATAAAGCTAAAATTTTATATGCCTGATTCCAAAGAAGTAAGCACAAAAATAAAACATTTTGCAACCAAAAACACCGCACTGAAAACCTTTTTACGAATCAATGAATCTACAGAATCGTCTCAAAAGACATGTAATAAAATATCGATAACTGTAGTGATGTCCCTTCGCATTACGTAAACGATATAGGCATTAGAGTTGGGGTGGTCATTTACAGAATAATAATAATATGATGATATCATTTTGGCGAAGTAGAAGTGGATCAGGGATTTGTTTTCTTTTAAAATTTGTTCTTTAGGTACTAAGCTTTAGCCCGCGAATTTGACGCGTGATTTTTTACGGATAGTAGGTAATAAAATCGAAGGAATGGGAAGGCCTTTGCCCGGTAGTGGGACAGTAATGTATAGCAAAAAAAAATCTTTCTTTCTTTTCTTTCTTTCTTTCTTTCTTTCTTTCTACCCTCTCCATGTGGCCATAACGCTTTTTCGTGACAGAAACATCCTAATACCCCCTCGTCTATACAAGGTGTAACGTTAAACACGCAAAACCTTTTTTAATTTTTAATTCAATTAACCTAATGGTTAATTGAATTAAAAATTATTTGGGTTGTCTGAGGTTTTTTTTTATGTTTTTTCTTTCAGAATTATCTGAAAGAAAAAACACATAAAAAAAAATTTAAAGGTTTTACGTGCTGTTTTAGTTTTACCAAGACTCGTATTTGCATTGAAATAAGAACTATTATTATCACGCGTATGAGAAAATTTTAATTGGACGACAACCATTTGTTTTTGTTTACTTATTTTGGCAGGTTTGCGCACGTGATGGCTTGACTTATTAATAAATCGACAGGGCAACATGTATAATGAAGATTTTTTCGAAAAATGTGACCTATATTAAAAAGTGGTTCAATTGATTCTGCTCGTTATTCTAATCAAACTATTTTTAGGTTTTGCGTATTTGACGTTACACCTCGTATAGAAGTATCACTTAAAAAAAAATAAAAAAAAATATATTGGATGACGTTCAAAGTGCCTTTTAATGGTCTAATTGAAATAAATGATTTGACATTGACTTTATCCAATAGCACTCAGGGATAACGCAGCTTCCCATTAGTGAAAAAAAATACAAAATCGGACCAGCAGTTCTGGAGATTAGTCCAACACAAACTCAACTTTAATTCTATACATACTCGTATGATAAAATCGTGAAAACAAAAAAAAAAACAAAACCAAAACTGTACGTTTAACCACGGACTAGAAAAAATGAAGGACTCCGCGCCACGCATATCGAAAATGAAGCACCCTAAGGAAGCCGCACCGTTTGTACAAACATGCGTCACGCACACATTTAAAAGTCGTGACACAGATTGACGAACAGTTTGATTACGTGGGGTGTAGATGTAATTTATTGTTATTATTAACTTATTTATTTTTCTTTTCTAATTTATTAAACTTTATTTATTTATATTTGTTTTATCGTTTACACTTTATTTTGTACTATCCGTATCTGACCGTGGCATCACTTTGGGCCCTATCAGAATATCAGCGCTGTGACGTTTTTTTAATGTTACAGCACCATGCTGAGATAGGAGCCTTTTGGCCTCATACAGGACCAATTTTCGTTTTCTTGTTTTTTTATTTTTTAATATTATTTTTGTATGTGTTTTTGTCCTGGGGGGCGAATAAATTATTTTTCTTTCTTTCTTTCTATTTACATCATTGTCGCAGACTAGAAAAAAAAGGATTCCGCGCCACGCATATCGAAAGTACCGACCGTACTCAATGACGTAATATAAATAGACGCGTCATACACGAACATTAGTGCACTTTAAAACGGCGCAAACTTTTATATCTACATACCAGTAGGCACACACAATTATACAGTGCGAAGAAAAGGACAGAAGCATACAGCGTATACCTGTTAGAAAAAGATAAACATACATATTTTGTTACGTCAGTTATGTGTGAATTACGAGCGCTGCTGACGTATAGCCGCGACACTGGATGGTAAATAACTAAGTGAAACCCCTTTTTTTTTTCTTTTTTTTTTTTTTTTCGGATTGGCATCTCGCAGGTCAACCTAGGAGGTTGTCGGCTGCTTAACCGGACTTTCCTGTGGTGCCTTAAAAATTATTATTTTTAGGGCCTCCAGCCAGGGCAAAAAGCTTACAAACTAAGCGACTACACGCTAAGGGCACCCCCTGTGGGGTACGAGCCTCGGCTTAGGGCGTCGCTGGGAGAGGACAGCAAAGGGACAGGCTGGATCGGATTTCCATTATTTAGGGACGAATTTAAAACTACAGGCTCAGCGGCGCGGGCTGGCACGAGCAAGGGTCGGGGAGGGGACGTACGGGGTCGTCGCGGCGGGCCTCGGCGGCGAGGACGGAATGACGGCAGTCTGTGTCTGTGTTTCTTAACTGTACTGGTGGCTTTATTGCTCTCCTGGAGGAGAGTAATAGCATCGTCAGGGTCGGTCAGAGTATGTCTCGGTCGTCGAGTCTTACTAATACGGGAGGGAGTGTACCGGGCGGCCGATACGATTAACGGGTTAGAGTGCTTCTCAGCAGTGTCGAAGAAGCGCTTGGCGGAGCGTTTCATGAACTGCTGGATGGTAGGTATTTTTAGATCGAGATGGAGGTTCTCGTTGCGAAGGTAAAAAGGGGCTCCTGTGATTCTTCGCAAGAAACGGTTTTGGAGGGTCTGCATCCTATGGAGACGGTATGGTTTCGCGTGTGCGAATACAGCACAGGCGTACGTCATGATGGGACGAATGCACGCCGTGTAAATGCGCAATTTGCACTTGAGTGACAATTTGCTGCGTGCATTCAACATGAAGTAGAGCCTACCGAGAGCGAAAGCGGCGCGCGAACGCACCGTCTTGATGTGCTCTCCGAAAGTAAGATGGTGGTCCAGAATCACACCTAGGTATTTGGCTTGCTTCTCCCAAGGGATAGGCTTACCGAACATGGTTATCGGACTGGAGTGAAACCCCGGCAATTGCCTTGCTTTAATATTGCCATTATTGAGCGCGGGTAACGCATCTAAGTGTATAATATCATTGACCGTACTGATGTATGTGTGCGTCTCGGTCCGGCGTACTATAGGTGCTTCACTATCGATATGCGTGGCACGGGGTCTTTTTTTTTCTAATCCGTAAAGTAAAGTAAACGATTACGATTCCCATGACGAAAATATAGATTTCATTATTGTTGTCTGTATGTAAATATGTTGAAGAACTTATCATGAAAATACTGCCGGATAGATTCTGTTAAAATTTTGCATAAATACTTCTCATAGGCGTGGTCAGTTCTATATAATATTATTACGCTATCCGTTTGATTTTGGGGATGAGCAAAGTAGCATTATGTTCGTATTTTTTTTAAAGTTCTACTACCACAACGCAGGATTGTAATAGTACATTATGACATAAGTGCGGTAGGTTGAAAATTACAGCCGAGGCGATATTGAAAGCAGAAGCTGTAATTATCAAAGCGCACGTATGTCATACGACGCCGCGATGTTTTATAACATATTTGCAAGGAAATAATTCAAATATTATAACATATTTGCGAGGAAATATTTCAAATAAAAACAATACAGCGAAAAGAAAAAGCGCGCGGAATAATTTTTACTTGTTCACAAATTAGCGATGCGCGCGCATCAGCGCTTTTTTTAAGGCAAAGACACAAAATCAGCCAGTGTTACTAATAAAGTAAATTCATATTTTTTTTTGTTTTTGTTACAGATAAATGGTTGTAATTTATTGTCAAAATAAATTAAATTAAAGAATTAAATGTTTATTTTTTTATATTTTATCTCCCAAAGTTAATTTTATTCATAAAATGTTGACCACTTTTCTGACATAAAAACTATTTGCTAAGTTTAAAAAAAATACCGTTCGTTTTAGACGAAGCATCTTGCGTTTTACGAAACTCGTGCGTTTTACATTACAATAACGCACTAGTACGTAATGACATACATTACGATATTTAAATTGGTGTAATAAGAGACACTTTACGAGCAAATGTGTTACAAAAAACACTTATGCGCAAAAGCGTCTACTACATGGCCCCAGTAATTTTTAACAAAATTCCGAATAGCTAGCATTTGTTATTAAAAAAGAACGTGTTTTTTAATCGTAAAATGACACTAATGTATGACACTTCATAAAATGTTTTAAAAAATACCGTCATTTTTTTGTAAAATATGGCTTAACTTGTTATAATTTTTGTCACTACACTACATTCTTGCAAATAAAAACATCTTGATCTCCAAAAGAGAATTAAATCTAGTTGCCCCATCCACAAAATATTAATTCATGTGAAAAAGAATGAACAAGAAACGCCACACTCACTCTATTAAAAAAACCGGGGCAACTCACTAGTCTATCACACAACGTTGTCAACATTGGCTGTGATGGTTAATTATTTCGTTAATTACAACATCTCTTACACTGTTATTACAATGTTACAGTTAATTACCTCTTTCAACTGAGATTTGCGTAGGATAAGGCGCTTGTGGTTCCAACAAAGATTATAATTCATATTAAAAGCGTTAATTAGGGAAAACTTGACGGTTGTCATGTTGTTATTAGTGGAAAGATTATCAGAACTAAAGAACTTAAGATGTCACTTAGGAACAGCTGCTCAACTGATACCAAGCACAAGTTCGATCATGCATGGAGTACTGTTCGCACCTTTGGAATGGGTCAGCTATATACCAACTGGAGGCGTTGGAAGTTATTGATAGACGTGCTAAGAGGTTACGTAAGACGCTAGGCTCTAGGGCCTCAAGTCTGCTATTACAATAGTGTCAGAATGGTCTATCATCGATTTCATAATTGTTGATTTTGACAGGTTTGGTAATCTACTAGTATAATGGCGTCATTATGACTTTCCAATGGTCAACCACTGACAAGCCATTGAAAGAAATTATATAGAATGGTAATCTCGAACAAAATGACAACTGACTTAGGCGGTAGTCTGCTAAAATTTTGACAGTTCCAGTTCCAGTATCAGTGACCTACTATTAGACCGTCATTGTGCAGTCAATGGTCAACCATTATGAATTAAGCAGATTACGAACTTTTAGCAAAATGACAATGAGATCGTGTTGGAATGACGAAATTATAAAAATAGCAGACTTAGCCCCCAGAGCCTTGAACATCGCCGCACCGTTGCGAGCCTATCGGTCTTTTATCGCGTACACTTCGGAGAGTGTGCTTGGGAAGTCCACAATTTAATTTCTCCATCCCCATTCCATCATCGGACGTGGAGAGATACGGTCAAGCGTCACTGCTATACTTATGGTTGAAGTTCCACGGTCTCGAACCAAACGCTTTAATTCCACATTTATTGTGCGAACTGCCAGAATGTGTATTTTACTGCCCGCCTCTCTGTTCCCTGATAAGTGTAATCTAGGTATCTTCAAGACACGAGTGAACCGGTTCATCCTTGGCAAGCGTGTTCCACCTTTCCTTTCCCTTCTTTTTCTAAGAAGGGGTCTGTTAATGTAAAGCACGGACTGTACATCTTAGATTTTTATTTCGTTACTTCATTGATTAAGACTGTGGTCGAGCATAAGCGGCAAGCGCAAATTAGATATTTTAACTTCCTGCGCCGTGCGAGTGCCGCTGTGTGCGTGAAATGCACACAGTTACGCTCGCACCCGCTCGACGCGCTCGTGGGCTGTTGAAAATCAAAACTTGGTAACTTACATTTAGCAAAGTAGGGCATTATGTAAATTCTAGTACATTATTTTTAACTAAACTTCATATTTTTCAGACTGAAAATAAAACAATTTTTGCAAAATTTGAAATGAAAAATGTATTGTACTTATATATGAAAACAAAGGAATATCAAAGAATTTTTATTTTATGTTTTAATTCGATTAGTTATAAAAAATATTTTCAAATATCTTTATTTTAAAATTTTCAATGAATTTTACGTGTCAAAATTGTGTTGACTGAATACAATGACATTTCTCATCTTCAATTTTTTTGTTTCATTTTCTGTGTTCGTGCATTTGTCAAACCAATCTTGAGTAGACAAATGCACGAACACAGAAAATTAAAGTCAAAGTAGAACATTTTAGTTCCTTTTCTTCGTATAATACCTACCTCGCCTTTCGTTTTCCCATTTATCTTAATACAATAGTTAAATATTTGCTAAAACAGTAGTTGATGATATAAAATTAACTTATACAAAGTTTTAATTCATTCGATAAACGGTATTGCGAGACTACAAGAGAAAATTCATTAAAAGTAGAATTAAATTCCAGATATCGAAAATGTCACATACTTTGTTTTTCTATGCAGCAGAGTGTGTTTACACGGTAATTGTCGATCGATGCACTCGATCTCTAAAGTGACGTGGAGACGCTCTGAAGCCTCGAGGGCGACTGAATTGTTGGAGCGCGTGGGCATGTATTTAGGTGGCTCAGCGTGTTCATAGTAATTTTGTATGGCGAATTAGGAGCGCATTTTGAATAAAAATATATAAAATCTTCTAAACAATACAATGAAAATCTGACCCGCAAATTTTCAAGATTACATATTAGAGATTTGCTAGAATATATTTCTACAGAATATTTCAATGGGAGAATACATAAACTCCCTTGAATCCCAGCACCCGTATTTGTAGACTTTGCTCAACTCTACAGGAGTCCATTAAACAAATTATGCCATATTTCATATATGTTTACCTGGCAAACATTGTAAATACATTATTCCTGGTAGTAATTATGTATATTTTCATAATCAAAATCAACTACTTTCGATAATATAACCTTAACTGTATCTGACCTTTTTACGTTTTTGGCTCGACATAGTCTTAACAATATGGATTCAAATCCTTCAGTCAATAGTCTAGCTCTAGTACAAAGAGTATAATAACTATACTGGATCTAGTATTAACTGAAGGATTTTTGTTAAAATCAAAATTATCCACACATACGACCTTTTCATACAGGGTCAATTGTTAGATAACGTTAAGACAACTGCCATAGATAACGTTAAGACGTTAACTGGACAATAAACCATGACAATTATATTACACCAAGAATCTTGTCGTCAGTCAAGCGGTATAGGTACTCACTAAGTATATTCAAACTAAATCCTCATTTTTAACCGACTTCAAAAAGGAGGAGGTTTTCAATTCGATTGGTTTTTTGTTATGTATGTACACTGATTGCGCTGAGATCCGATTTACGTGATTCTTCTTTAGTTTGATGCGGAATAATTGCCCTTTGGTCCCATAAAAATTTAATATACTTTGGCCCAGTAGTTTTCATTTTTCATTACCTAAGTTCATTTTTTAACGATCACCTTTTGTTTTTTGTGTGTTGGCAACATACAAAAACAATAGTCATCTCAATGTCAGTGTTGCTTTACAATATATACAATATTTTGTGTTCTTCCGAGCTAATCTACTAAACAAAAGGTTGTATTTTATAATTTTTTTTCTCTAATAGGCAGGTACATACATGACCCTTGAGCACCTACCTACTAAATATTTTATCAGAAAAATTAGAAACCAGTAGGGAAAACAGAAATCTAAACAAAACAAAATCAAGTCACGCTTATCTTTCTAGTCTAAATCTATACTAATATTATAAAGCTGAAGAGTTTGTTTGTTTGTTTGGTTGAACGAATTGAAAAATTATTTTTGTGTTGGATAGTCCATTTATCAGGGAAGACTTTAGGCCCATGCGAAGCCGGGTCGGGTAGCTAGTTCCGAATAATTGTGAGAAATTGCAGCGTGATTAAATAATAGGAGCGGGCAGAGGCGTAATACCTCCGTCCATGTTTATGATCGCGCAAATACTTTTCAGATGCCGACGACGTGAAGCGGAATGGAGTGGAGTAAGCATTTTAGTTTACCGCTTTATTTTGCAGGTATTTCATAGTTCTTTATTTTGCACAAAACGGCACGGCGTGCAAACTTCGAAGACAAAAACATCGAAAACCTCTGTGTGCCATCTTCGGCCGTATTTTAATCTTCTTGTTTATTAATGAAAGTCGTTCCCTTTTACTGGTTATACTATATCAACCATAGATACGAAAATATATAGGGATAGGTGGATAGGGATAGATATAATAAAGGGCGAAGGCCTCTTTTGATACAGATGACTCGATCAATAATCACGACGGATTGGCGATGTCATACAAAATCAGATATGAAAACAAAAATGATGATGAAATGAATTAATGAATAATGATGATCATGACATGTTTGTGGTGTTGATGTATGGTGAATAATAAAAAAAAATAAAAAATAATAATTGTTTATTTCTCACCAGCTAACAACCAATAATGTGATGATGATGAATCAATGTGTACGCGTCTGTAGATAGTTACCTGGGAAGGATCTAACGCCTAAGGTACAGGCTCGGCCTAGTTTAGGTGTTAGTGGTCATCGAATTGTTTTCAATTGCAGAATTGTACCTACTGTTTACCCAAATCAACTTGTAAATAATTTTTGTGTCAATAAAGCTTTTTTATTTTATTTTATTTATTTATGAATAATAATCAGTCCAGGTATTCTCACGATGTTTTCATCACCGGTGTCAGTGATAAACTTATATAGATTCCACATTTATTGTGCCAACTGCCAGACTGGAGTATCTTCAAAGCACGAGTGAACCGGACCATCCGTGGCAAGCGTGCTCACGTGCCGCATCATCGATCTTAAGATCAAGTGTGTTGCGGTCAAACGCAAGATTATAAAAAAGAGTACACAAAAACACTAAATACAAAATAATAATTTTAATTAAAAGAAGGAAGCTTACTCCATACACTTTCTACTATGTTCTTTCACATCCCTGGTTTATTTAAAACGATTTGTGGGACGTAAAGTACACGTTCACGTATATCACACACCTGCGACTACTAGTCCAAGGATCAACTGTGTATGACAGTAAATTGCAGAAACGGGACAGAAATTTTTACACAATTTTCTAAGATGCTATATTTTGAGAGAGTACTAGAAAACATTAAAGTGTGAGTTTATGATGCAATTGTTTAAGAAACATTTGTTTATAAACACTTTTTCAGGAACTAAATCTACATGTTTCTAAAACAGTTATCAAAATTCATGTAAAACAAACGAGCTGACCTAGCAAATGTTGTTTTGTAATATAAATAATATATATATATATGTATTCCCCTGCGCTGTTAGTGTTTTGCAGTATGTGACCGTAGGCTAAGGGCTCCACGATGCCCGTGCGACCATACCTCCGCCGGGTAAATAAATATTGCTTACGACCCATTCTCAGAGCTACCAAGGATACACAAAAAAAATCTTGCAAATCGGTAGGAGGAGGAAGAGGAAATCGATACAAACACTATGACACGAGATTTTTATATATTAGAAGATATTATACCTGTCTGGAGTTTGTAGTTTCCTGCCTGATATTGAAGTATACTTATGGTACGTGACTCCTATTAATATTAGAGATAAAAGAGCTTGTCTGGACCAGTTTTTCAAACATGCCTGTTTCTGCCGCTAAGCAGCCTGCTAAGCAGCATTACTGTCATCATCATCATCATCATATCAGCCTATTGCCGTCCACTGCTGAACGTAGACCTTCCCTAGAGATCGCCAACCAACCCGGTCTTGGGCAACCCGCATCCATCCGCTGCCAGCCATCTTCTTTAAATTGTCGGTCCATCATGGCGCAGGGCGTCCCACACTACGCTTGCCCAAACGCGGTCTTCACTCTAGAGCGGGTCTGCTCCATCTACCGTCTGTCCGTCTGCAGACGTGGCCGGCCCACTTCCACTTCAGCGTGTTAATTCGGTGACTTTAGTTCTCTGGCGAATGATTTCATTGCGAATTCTATCCACCAGAGAAACCCCGAGCATCGCTCTCTCCATGGCACGCTGAGCAACCATGAGTTTGTGAACAAGGCCCAAGGTGAGTGTCCACAGTACTGTATTCCGACATTTTTATTTTTTTTTAAACGTGTCCCCCTAAAGTTTCTCCTGTTTCGTGGGTACGTTTACAAACACATAAACTCACATACACAAACAGCCAGACCCGGAACAACCACCTGTAGGCCAAACAAATATTGGTTCCGTGAGCGACTCTAACCCGCAACACGAAGCGCAGCAGAAAAAAATTGGTTGTCTGTAAAGTCGGTTTACGGACGATAGTTTTACGTGATAACGTCATAAAGAAACATAATGACTAACATATAACATAAGCAAATAATGGCTTCCGTCGAGGTGGGCGGAGCTTATTGCTTGGGCCGATGGTGCCTCTCTATCGCATGTTCCGTGCTCTCGCTTGTACGCTCATGCTCATGCGGAACGTGATACTTTTTCGTGCGGGCAGCCGGTGTTTATCGACTTATAAGACGTTATCACGTCAAATAACTCAGACACTGCGCCAACCGTTTCGTGATAATTATGTTACAGAGTTAAATAAACAACTTTGTTTTTATATATGCGTGTGTAGACGCGTGTTTCCCTTGTAAACATGGCGGTAGTATGGGTGTGTGTTATTGCCTGCAAATAAATGTAGACAGCACACAACAACACTTATTCCCCTGGTGACATATTCGAAACGCCTATTTAAGTAAACGGCATTATTTCCGTAACATTGTTTCTGTAAACATTTATGTTGTTTCAGAAACTTTGTATCCAAAACATTGTTTATTGGCTTTTAATTTGGTGTTAATCGGTTAAAATTGTTATAAATTGTTTTCCCTCAGCCCACTTATGTTCAACAAACTACAACAAAGTATTCTATTAAACTCTTCTTTCAATTAAAATTGTATGAAGCTTGTGACCTAAATAATGTGAATTTTGTGTTAAGCCAGATGAATATCTATTATTATGTGTGCAGACGTTTCAACGTAAGAGTCATCATTTGCTTAGCCTTTTCCCAAAGTATTGGGGAAAAGAAAATATATTGGGGTCTGCTTCCAGTATAACCAGATGCAGCTGAATACCAGTGTTTTACATGGAGCGACTGCCTATCGGACCTCCACAAACCAGTTAAAAAAAAAAAATTAAATTTCAAACTATTTATTTTAAAATATAATATAATATAGACATCATTTAGAATAACGCTCAATCTTTATAAGTAAGATTATGTGCGCTATCGATCACGACTTAGTATTAGGTTGCTCACACACATGGCAGGTCTTTGTCTGATAGTGGATCCACACGTACGCCGGTTTCCGAGTTTTTAACTGTAAAATAGGTTTTTAAGATGTTTTTTACTTGTCGAGGTTTCTTATTTTCAAATTTTTTGGTTATTTTCTTAGGCAATTTTTTTTTTTTTTTTACTGAGCTACCCGATACCCCTTGGTAAGACTAGTTATCAGACTTTCTGGCTTCTGACTACCTATAACGATTGCCAAAGATCTACAAATGACAGCCAGGCCTAATGGCTTAACGTGCTTTTCGAGGTACGGAGGGAGCTCGGTATGAAGTGGATGGTCACCCATCCAAAGACTGACCGCAGCAAGCGTAGCTTAACCTTTGACCGATCGATCTGTTCGGCTTTTACTCAGCCACGAGCTCCTCTAATGTAAGAGTGAGAAACATTAATTCATTTATCCCACCTCACACCTTTTTTGTTAATAAAAGTAGTGTATTTTTTCATTTATTTTCTTATTTTACTTGGGTATCACTTTAATATAAGTTTACGTATCTCTTGAACTTTAAGTCAAGCTGTTGCACATTTCTCATTACAGTCGTCAAGATAACGAAGTAAGAAATGTACGAAACTGGGATTTCGTAGAATTTATTTGCCGTATTCGTTATTTTAACTAGGTACATATTCTTATAAAAAGAAACTAAAATATATTTTTTTCTTAAATTATCATAATCATCAGATGCTGGCTAGGCGAAAGCCTCGCCTTTTCCCAACCATGCTGGGGTCGGCTTCCAGTCTAACCAGGTGCAGTTGAATAGTTACCTATGTTTTACATGAAGCGGTTGCTTATCTGACCTCCACAACTCATGGCAGTTACTAGGTAACACGATACCCCTTGGTAAGACTGGTTGTCTGACTTTCTGGCTTCTGACTGCCCCAAAAATCGGCGAATGACAGCCGGGACCAACGGCTTTAAGCGCTTTCCGAGACACGGTGGGAACTCGATATGAATTGAAAGGTCACCCATCCACAGACCGACCGCGATAAGCGTAGTTATACCTTGACCGATCAATCCGTAAAGTTTTTTCTTATTATTTACTAGCTTCTGCCCGCGGTTTCGCCCGCGTAAAAAGAAAATTACCGGGATAAAAAGTATCCTATGTGTTAATCCAGGAAATGGTCTACCTTTGTGCCAATTTTCATGCAAATCTGTTCAACGGTTTACGCGTGATTGAGTAACAAACATCCAAACATCTTCACAAACTTTCTAATGTATAATATTATTATATATATTATATTATTTTTCTTAAATTGTGTTTATGAATAGTGCTCCACCCGTAGCGAAATGGTAATATCCAAGCTGCTAGTAAAATTACTTGTGCCTTTCCGAGTCGACAATAAACTGGGATAAAAAAACATTTAAACAGTTGCAGTGCTTTTGTTGAAATTCTTCGTCAATCTAAGTAACATTGAAATAACAATAGCGTTATAACGGTATTTTGAATAATTTTATAATGATAATATAGCTGACCCGACAGACTTAACGTTGTACTGTTCCTATCTACTCTACCTACGGACCTGCCTACCTGCCTACCTACCTACCTATTATCCTACCAACTTACCTACCCTACCAACCTGCCTACCCATTTTTTATTGTGTTTTTTTTTACAATTTTCTCACCCTTTAAACTTTTCGTGTCTTCCACAAATATTTCCAAACCAAAATTAGCCAAATCGGTCTAGCCGTTCTCGAGTTTTAGCGAGACTAACGAACAGAACATCAATTAAAATATATAATAAAATACCAAATGACATAAAGGAGGAACAAAATGACAAAATATTTAATAAACGGCTTAGAAAACTATTGGTGGATAAATGTTATTACTCACTAAATGATTTTTTAATGACAACATCGAATTGGGATGATCATGATTTTAATAATGTTTATTTATATGATTATATTTAATTGAGCTTGTAATTGAATTTAGATGACATTAATTTTAATTTGTGACATCATTTATTTTAATTTAATTGAACTTTTAATGATTTTTAATTATATTTTTGTTTTCTTTTATTGTGCTACTACTCATATTTTATTATATTGTTGTGCCCGACAGGGTCCATGTGAGCTATAATATTATAATAATTATTAAGACCTTTTATGCACATGTCATATGCAATAAAGATTTGAATTTGAATTTGAGAAATTCATTTTTATTTTAAAGAAGATTTTATCACGTGTTTGACTGATGGTGGCGATTGAGTTGGATCATTCGGTTCCCTTCAATATGGTCATGTTAAATGGTGCTTGTTATGTCTCCCCCGTATGAGAAAATAGAAAACCATATTTAATTGCGACGAAATAGGTAACCTCATTCACCTTTTTTTCTTGTTATCTGTTTATTTTACTAACGTTTATTATCCTCGTCGCCAATGTTATGTCTCACTTTCTAAGTTTTGGGTGGTTTAATGAAACAATTATATTTCTTATTTTGAGTGTGTGTGACCGTCTGCTCGCCTCGACTTCTGTCAACGTAATGCCGAGCGGGCGGGTCGCAGTCATGTTCGTGAACGGGCGCGGGCAGCTGAGACTAATCGTCTCTTAACGGCTTATATAATATTTTTTTAATCGTTTTATGTTGCTTTTCATATTCATCGTATCACATATAGAAACAATATGAAAAATATAACCAGGATTTTGTAAAAACTTGATTGAAAAGAGTATACATGGAATGAAAATATTTCTTGATTGAAAGAGTGTCTTGCTTGTTCTTCTCGTAGAGACCTACTTACGTTTTGGAACGAGCAACTAGCTTCAACTTTCTGACTAACTAAACGACTCCTTAACAATTCAAAAGTGTTTGTAAATGGTTTAATTGAAATAAATGCTTTGACTTTGAATGGAGTGTAAAATGTAAAGTGTCTGGTCTCCTAGTACAAGTATTTTATAAACTTAAAAGTATATTCCTACGTATCGAAGTCGCAAGTTACTGAAATAAATTAATTTGTATTTGAATAAGTCGTAAAACCAATCCTTTACTAAATTGAACAGACAACAAAACAAAAACGGAAAACCATATATCTTTACCAGACCGAGCAGTTTGTTAGAAAAGATTTATTTACAACAAAAAATTACTTCCACCACAAACACCGAAGAAAAATATATGAAGCTGCAATACCAGCCGCGTTTACAGAGAATGTTACAAGTCGGATAAATACCTACATCAAGTAAATGCCAAGCATTTATCAAGTTGATGGACACTCGATTAAAGCCTTCTGGTAAGAGTAGTAATTGAAAGTCGGAGAACTGGTTAAAAGACTACCCAGTATTTTAACCCTCGTCCTATATCGGACGAGTAATCGTTAAAGTTTCCCATCACTACATCATTACAAACTAGCATTTGCCCGCGACTCCGTCCGCGTGAATGTCGGTTATCGTGGATGCAGCAAAGTCGCGGATGAGAAAATAGTCATTGTTCTTTCTCAGGGTTTAAGCCATTTTCACACAAAATTCTTCATAATCGGTTCAGCTGTTTCATCGTGAAAGTGTAACAGACATAGAACTTACTTTCGCATTTGTAATATTATATAGTACCTAAATATAGTATGGAAGTATGGATTCGATCGATGATATTGGTTCGATTCCAGCACGGAACAAATATTTGTATATATATATTTGTGTATGTGAGTTTATATGTTTGTTAACGCACCCACGACACTGATTATCCTGTCTTCGTCTTTCGAGATTTAAATATTCACCTGTAGTAGTCCCGCTACGCTTCGACTCACTCGCACATAGTTTAGCGCCATATGAAAGAAAGAGATAGCGCTATCTCCAATAGGCGCCATACTATACCATTCCTCATTCGTTTCCGTGCGCGCGCGGCTACCGCACATAGTGTAATTAAGTTTTTTATTTTTGGATTTTATTGGTACTAAACAGTGCTAAAAACTTTAAAAATGCCAAAAAGGAAGCATGAAGAAACGAAGGAGGACAAATGGCGAAGGAAATTAAAGAAATATGAACAAAAATTGACAAAGAAAAGACGTCATAGACGTGTGTTAACTGACGGTATGCACATAATTTCTTCGTCATTGTTATAGTGCAAAATAATAATTCTTGGTGCCTTAGATCTAACACGAGATGTTAGACGGCACATCATACTTTCGAGTCAATACGAGATATTGACCTAATGTTTTCTTTTTTTTAGAGTCAATACGTGATATTGACCTATTATATTTTATAAGAGTTAATACGAGATATTAACCAATAAATATCGTTCCAGATTATCTGGAAACGGACAGCGGTGCGTCTAGGCCTTCGTCTCCTGACCGCTCGCCTACGCCGACGGCGGATGGCATATCCGCTGACTCAGCGAAGCCAGTGTATGAGCCAGGCACCTCTGCGCGCTCTGCGTCACCCGTGCCACCCGAGCTTTCTACAACGGGAGGAAGGGCATCACAGCCAACTGACCCCCAAGGTATGACAGCCCCGGCCGATGACGCTAATACGAATGGCGATAATGCTTCTCCCATCGCAGATCCTGAGCTCTTAAGGGCTCTAGGGGATTTTGAAGCTGAAACCGCTGATTGGGGTCCAGATATTGTACCTGATTTATCGAAGCGATGGGATCATATTCTTAAATATGGCCTTAAAAGAGAAACACGAGAGGAACTAATGAAAAAATACCTACTTCCAAAAAACTGTTCCTTAATTAAAGCTCCAGTGCTGTATCCTGAAATAGCTGCAATGCTAAATGAGTCCGCAAAAAACCGTGACGTAAGGATTCAGAAAAAGCAATCGCAAATGGGATGCATTCTGACTATCTTAGGAAGGACGATGTCAGGTATATTGACCAAATCCAGTGACACTGCCGACATCCTTCGTCTTCTTACAGACGCGACAAAGCTGTTGTCGGATTCTCATTACTTGGAGACTGAGACTAGAAGATCTCTTGTCACTCCAATGGTTGACAAGACCTTTTCAGAGCCTTTTAGGGACAGAAAGAGAGACAGTTATCTTTTTGGTGAAAAATTAGGAGAATTTATTAAATCTTCCTGTGGGATACAGAAGTCAGCTGAAGGCAAGCTGATCCAGTCTGCAGCTGAAACGAGCACTTTAAACTACAAAGGCCCGCCGTCACGCCAGTCTTATCACCGATACGTTCGGGGGCAGCCGAGACGCGGCGGCGGGACCAGGCCAGGATCAAACTACCGCCGCCGCGGGACAATGCAGGCGCCGGCGATGACCCGTACTCCACAATCGTTGTCCTCTCACCAGCATCCTGCATCACGCCACAAGTCAACGGGAGCGGCCCCCACAACGAGCGCGAAGCAGTAACTTCTCAGGTATACTCTCATGCTGGTCGCTTAAGGTATTAAATTGAAGCTTGGAAGATCATTACTGATGACAAAACGATTCTTGAGACCATTTGTGGTTATAGAATTCCTTTTCTTAAGCACCCTGTACAACATCGGGTATGACGCCAAAATCATCTTTTTCGAAAGACGAACGTTTTATATTAAACAAGAATTAAATCGTTTGTTGCTAGCAAATGTCATACGTAAATGTAACCCTACTCGCGATCATTTTGTATCTAGTATTTTTATCATTCCTAAAAGTAATGGTGAAAAACGTTTAATTCTAAATTTAAAGAAATTAAATAAATTTGTCAATGTTAGCCATTTTAAGATGGAAGATATTAGGACAGCTGTCAAATTAATGACACTTAACTGCTATATGGTTAACTTGGACTTGAAAGAAGCATACTTTTTGATACCTATCCACAATGATCATGTAAAGTTTTTGAGATTTTATTTTGATAATATTCTGTACGAATTTTTGGTTTTACCTTTTGGTTTGAGCTCAGCTCCTCATGCTTTTACAAAACTTATGAAACCAGTTCCTACTTTTTTGCGATCTCGAGGGTTTAAATCAGTATTCTACTTAGATGACAGTTGTTATTACGGAGACAGTTATGAAGAATGCTTAAATAACATTAATGAAACCATTAAGTGCCTAGTGAACTTAGGATTTGTAATAAATTATGAGAAGAGTTCACTGATACCAAGTCAATGTTGTCAGTTTTTAGGTTTTATTTTAAACTCTAAAAACATGACTTTAGAGCTCCCTTTAAAGAAAAGACGCGATATATTGTCACGTACCGAAAATATGCTAGTCACGACGAGAATCACTATTCGTACTTTTGCTCGCTACCTAGGTACCCTGACAGCTGCTTGCCCGGCCGTTGCTTACGGGTGGTTGTATACAAAATCTTTAGAACGGGCCAAATATCTAGCCTTATTGGATAATGAAGATTATGACAGGATGATGACTGTTCCAAATAGTTTACGCGTTGATTTGACTTGGTGGAAGTCTTCAATTTTAAACACGATTAACCCCATCAGACCAATGTCTTTTGCATTAGAGATTTTTAGTGACGCATCTAGTATCGGCTGGGGTTCAGCCTCTGGGGGAGAAAGTATAGGTGGTTCGTGGAAGGACGACGAGCGTTCTCGTCATATTAACTATTTGGAACTGCTTGCAGCCTATTTTGGACTTAAATCTTTCGCGAACAAAGTCACAAATTGTCACATCCTCCTACGCATTGACAATACTACGGCGATCGCTTACATAAATAGAATGGGTGGAGTGCAATACCCACATCTCAATGAAGTTGCCCGTAGAATATGGACGTGGTGTGAAAAACGACAGATATTCCTTTTTGCTTCCTACATAGCGTCATCACAGAATATTGAAGCAGACACAGAGTCAAGAAACATTGATATTGAGTGGGAATTGCACTCTACAGCATTTGATACTATTGTTTAAAAATTTGGTGAACCTGAGATGGACATTTTTGCATCGAGAACAAATACTAAATGTAAAAAATATATATCATGGAAGCGCGATCCCTATGCATACAACGTGGACGCTTTTACTATTAAATAGGATATGTTCTTTTATGCGTTTCCACCATTTTCACTCATTCTAAAGGTTCTGCAAAAGATTGTTACTGATGAGGCAACCGGTATAATTGTAGTACCTCATTGGCCATCTCAAGCATGGTTCCCAGTATTCAAATCTCTTGCTGTAAGTGAAATATTGATATTTCAACCGGATACATTTTTGTTATCATCTAATTTATTTATAGTGGTCAAACGTATGCCTATCAATAGATAAAAACAAAAAAAAAAAAAAAAAATTCAGGGAAACTCATCCTCTGCATCGTCACCTTTCCCTGGCGGCGACTATATTATCCGGGAAGCCTTCGCGCGATTGCAGGTCCCTCAATCAGCACTGACTGTAATGACGTCATCTATTTCTGTGAGCACTAAATCGCAATATACTTCTAGCTTTAAACAGTGGTGGTTATACTGTCACGATAAGGGGTTAGGTCCGTTGCAGATCGGAGTACATGACATGTTAGACTTTTTGTCTCAATGTTTCACAAATGGTTCCACGTATGGAACATTAAACAATCATCGTTCGGCTTTATCACTTATTTCCGGAAATAATGTGGGACAAGACGAACGTATCAAAAGATTCTTCAGGGGAGTATTTAAGTTGAAGCCTTCCTTCCCGAAGTATAGTTGTACATGGAACCCCAATATCGTCCTTAATTATTTTGGTGATTTATACCCCAGCGATAATTTGAGTTTGGAGCAGTTGAGCAAAAAATTGGTTGTATTATTGGCTTTATCAACAGGCCAAAGATGTCAGACGCTCTCATTAATTAGGTTACCCAATATTATGATCAATCAGGACAAAGTATTAATCAAAATTACTGATTTGATTAAAACATCTGGTATAGGTAAATCCCAACCAATTCTTGACCTTCCCTTTTTCCGACAGCGTCCTGCAATCTGTCCTGCAGAGACTTTAATAGCGTACATGAATGTTACATCTGCCAAAAGAAGTACTGTAGATAATAAGTTGATTTTAACATTTAAGAAACCCAATCACGCCGCCTCGTCGCAAACTATAGGGCGATGGATAAAGCAGGGTTTGGCTGCTAGTGGCATCGACACTGAAATATTCAGTGCCCATAGCACTCGGCATGCATCATCTTCTGCTGCACATCAAGCAGGAATCAGTGTCGATGTCATTACGAGAACCGCTGGGTGGTCAGATCAATCTGCCACCTTTGCTAATTTTTATAATCGGCCAATAGCTCAAACCAATTGTGAATTTGCAAACGCTGTTCTCAGTAATCAGTAGTTTTGTTTATTTTTTGGTTATAATCATTTAAGTTATATTTTTGTGTATATTAATGGAAATAAGAATACATATATTACTTTCTTAAAGAATTCGTTTTTTCAATTTAGTCTTACCTATAACATTGCAAATGTCTATCTCTAAACATCTACAGGTGAATATTTAAATCTCGAAAGACGAAGACAGGATAATTTAACAATCAAACGAACTTTGAAGTGAAGTTCGATTTTAATTATCCTGTCTTCGTCGAAGAGATTTAAGGTCCCTCCCGACCCTGACATTCAGGTGCAGGACCTTTCATTTCCCTAAACAATGTTATAGTTCGTCCAGTAGAACGGTACCTACTCTGAAATGAATGAGGAATGGTATAGTATGGCGCCTATTGGAGATAGCGCTATCTCTTTCTTTCATATGGCGCTAAACTATGTGCGAGTGAGTCGAAGCGTAGCGGGACTACTACAGGTGAATATTTAAATCTCTTCGACGAAGACAGGATAATTAAAATCGAACTTCACTTCAAAGTTCGTTTGATTGTTAAATAATAAATTCGGCGTCTATCGTAACAGGTTTATTGTACTTTTGTTTCAAAGTGTGCATTAAATAAAACGTTATTCAACTCTGTCTAATGCTATTAAAAATAGAGTAAGTATACAAAGTTGGGAGATTCTTAGTGTGGCATTATCTTAGATTACACATTATATCCACGTGAGCAAAGACGCAACCACAGCTAATAAAATAAAATTAATTCCATTCAAACCATCCCTACAATCTTATCCAATATTTAAAAGGGAAAAGCATAGAAAATCTCTTCGCTCCTTGAAGCGCTTTGCTAAAATTGAATCAGAATAAACCGACCAGATTGTGAAGTCGGTATTACGAGGCGGGTAGCTGGTCATAACTGGATTTTGAACGTAACAGCATTAGCCTGGGTATTGGATAAGTAACCTGGTTTGAAGCTGTGGAAAACATCAAGCTTGAGGTTTGCCGTGTTTTGATTTTAGAATTCTGCTATCTTATTTTAAATACTATAGTTTTGGTGACCACTGAAAACCAGCGCTATGCTATATTTTCCCATAGCATAGCATTCTAAATTCTTACTTAGTTGTTTTTAGGGATCCGTACCTCAAAAGGGAAAAACGGAACCCTTATAGGATCACTTTGTTGTCCGTCTGTCTGTCTGTCTGTCCGTCTGTCTGTCAAGATCCTTTATCTTGGAAACGCGTAGAGGTATCGAGTTGAAACTAAACCATATACTTAGGTCCACGCTCCCTTGAGGCTGTGAAAAAATCAAACTTCTAAATTAGCGTTAAAAAGATACGGCCGTTTATGTCGCAAAAAATGTACATTTCGACACTCTCAAGGGAATCAAAATTTATAGGGTACTCTCCGTAGACCTAGAACTATGTTTGTACGGGATCCTCGGTGAGCGAGTCCGACTCGCACTTGTCCAGTTTTTTTGGGTTGCGTACCTCAAAAGGGAAAAACGGAACCCTTATAGGATCACTTTGTTGTCCGTCTGTCTGTCCGTCTGTTTGTCAGTCAAGACCCTTTATCTCGGGAACGCGTGGAGGTATTGAGTTGAAATTAAATCATATACTCAAGTCTACGGTCCCTTGATGCTGTAAAAAAAAACGTGAAAAAAAGATACGGCCGTTTATGTCGCAAAAAACGCAACGCAACGCATTTATAACAATAAGTAGATTAAAGTATAAATTAGTATAGAAGTATGGATATGTACCTATAAATATGTACGGAACCCTCGGTGGGCGAGTCCGACTCGCACTTGTCCGGTTTTCTTTATGTACTTGTGTACACGGTTGGCAAAGTGGCTAAAAGATTATACCTGTTCACAATAAGATTAGACATAAACACAAACCTTTTTTACAGTCCCTTCAACCGATTTTGACTTCTATTCCGTAGACTTAAGGCTGACATTAGAGGCAAAAAAGTGGTTACAATAACAACTGTTTACTGCAGTCATGCTAGCAACGCAATATGAGTCAAAATCGGTTGAACGGACTGTAAAAAAGGTTTTTGTAAATGTCTAATCTTATTGTGAACAGGGTACCTATAGCTGCCACTGCATGTTGCCAATTCGATTCCCGCACTGAACAAAATATATTTGTATGGCCTACAGGTAGTTGTTCATTGTCTTGTTGTTTGTGTATGTTAAAATTAGTAAAATGCATTTACTTTTGTAAACGCATTTTCTAATTTATTTACGACACATTTCTGGATAAAATTCTGGTGGCAACGTTCATTAGAAAAAGAACAAAGAAAAAGCTTTGTAATAGCTGCTGTTGAGCTAGATTTATATGGAAGAAAAATATAATAACAGAATTAATGTTTGAGTTGAGTTCAAAACCACATCACACATCCTATCAATTCACACAGAGAGCTCGAGAGGTATTAAAAATACGTCCACAGGAAAAAAAGAAAGTAAAATTGAAACAAATAGTTTGAAATAAACGGCACAAACGTTTGGGATGACCGCGATTTCAACGGATGTGTTTTTGTTGCAAAATGCCGGTGCAACCAGAAAATAAAATATGGCGGCCGGTAGGCAGAATCGATGGATTTAATCTGCAGTCTGTTTGTTGTTTATGCGTTGTGTTGGAAACTGAGATAGTTTTTCGTTTGCTGGATAAATAATAGTTTCTCTATAACTGGTATTTTGCAGTAAATATTGTAAAATGTGTGATGATTTACGTCACACTTGTTTGTTTGTTAATTTTGTTCAGTTTTTCCAGTCAGTTTGCATTTCGACAGACTGTTATGCTTGACAAGCTATTTGTTTATTTGTTCGTAAAGTACCGACTGACTCCCCGCTGCCCCCGCACCCTTCATTCACTGCCACTGGTGCGCGGCGATGTTGAGAGACGCGGTCTCAACATACTGGGGAGTATGTTTGTTGAAGAGTCTTCTACAGAAGTGACCGGCAGCGGACAGATGGTGTTGACTTTGGCTCGCCGAATGACACCCTTTCTTGTAAGAATGTCGTCGGCTCTCACGACGCCATCTCTGCGTGATGGGTCCTAGAAGCCACATAAGAGGAGGTAAGGTTTTGTCCTTTATGACGAATAATGTTCCTTCTTTGAGTTCGCCAGACGAGCGTCAAATGAAGCCACAAATATCTAGCGAAAATTGTAACTCATATGTTGGCTCTCGATAATAACAGCGCCATCTGTGGACGACTACACGTAGCTGACGTCAACAAAGACGGCTGTTGGTTCCGGTTACGCGGTTGTACCATCGACAGCGGCGCCGCCAGATATTATATAAAGGCTGTGCATGAGCAAAGCGGCCTCTTTTCGACTCGGAATTTAGAATAGCCAACATTTTCTGTAACACTACTCTATAAAATAATTGTCAGAAAATAATAAAAATAATTTAATACTTGTCTCGAGTATATTTTATAGTTTTAAACTGGTACCGTAAATCATTTCCAACACATAACTTAATAACTCTAGATTGGCACAACAACCCACTTTACTATAGTTCCTACTTCACTAGTAACAATAAAGCCATTACCCACTGTTACGAACTCCAATAAATATTTGTGCTACTTCAGTTTCTCAATAAAGAATGCACTGACAAATTGACTGTGATTTAAGGTACCGTCACACTGGAGCATATAGATAGCTTGCAGGAGCGTTCGGATAGTAGTATTTCCTGCGTTAGAGACAAGCCACACTGCTCCGTTACGTTTCGTTGCAGTCGCAGCGCTAGATTTGGATGCACTGTATGTCACACTGGATGCTCCGTCGACGTAAAGCGACGCCACTAAATCCGACGTCACAGCGTCCAGTGAGAACTCCCCAGTATTTCACCAATAATGGATCGTAGGAAACGAGTTCTGTGGTTGCTAATATTACGCCACCGCCGAAACAAAAGTAGAATTAACGGAATCCCATAAGATTGGTACATATTTCCTGGACTAACGAGATGAGATAATCGATATCAGTGTCCTCCACACTCATGTTCAATAGCCGCTGCGCATGTGTTTCCTCTCCGCCAGTACAAAACTGACTGTAAAAACACCGTATCTCCTCCTCCCGCTTCACCTTTACGTCGACACAATGCGTACGACAACGCAATAGTGAAGTTTGGCATGTATTGAAATTTATATGAAAATCGGACAAGTGCGAGTCGGACTCGCCCACCGAGGGTTCCGTACATATTTGTAGGAACATATCCATACTTCTATACTAATCCATACCTACTATCCATACTTTAATCTACTTAATATTATAAATGCGTTTTTTGCGACATAAACGGCCGTATCTTTTTTTCACGTAAACACATAGGGTTGATTTTTTAATAGCATCAAGGGACCGTAGATTTGAGTATATGGTTGTAATTTCAACTCGATCCTTCCAGGCGTTTCCGAAATAAAGGGTCTTGACAGATAGACAGACAGACAGACGGGTAGAAGGGTTCCGTTTTTTCCTTTTGAGGTACGGAACCCTAAAAATTGCGAATGCATTTGCCGTGGCAGATGCAACAGAGCAGTGTGGCTTCGCTCTTAGTGAGGACCCTTTCACACAAAAACTACTGCAGTATCTGACCGAGTTCGCGACGGATATTTTCCGCTCCAGTGTGACTGGGCCTTTAGTAAATAAAACCAAGTCGAGACTTTTATTATTGTATTAGAATAATTTGATTATATTTTTTAAAAGGAAGAACTAGCATTTGCCCATGGCATTGTTTGCGTGGAAGTTGAAAAAGTACATCATTTAAAAAAAAAAGTTCACGGAAATTTACTACTGACAAAAAAAATATTACATGTCTACGCATAGTACGGATGTGCCAGATTTTAGTATCAAGTATTCTGAACGAAGCGCTGCACGCTGCATTCCGTTGTATGGAGCACGACATATTGCTAGGATAATAATGACCAGTTCAGCTCCTGAAAGACAAAATCAACAGCGGCACCCGCGACAAAAGCGCCGAGCGAAAACGTACATTAATTAATGGGTCTATACGCGAAGACTTGTAATTGGCTTTCTGTCGACTATTGTTTTGTCTTTAAGTTTTTGTTTGTAGCTGTAAGTCTTCCATGCTTCTTAAATAAATAAATGAAAGTGTTAGCTGTTAAAATTTATTTAAATAATTAGTATAGCAGAAACGCTTGAACACACGGAAACTTTGTTCTGGTTTTGCGTTATGGGACCCCAAAACATTAACGTTTATTGCAAAGAACACGAAAATGGAAAATAATTTATTTTTGAAAAATTACAGTTGAGCTTCATCGAATCTGTAGTATCGGATATCTATGGTTTTAAGTATACTTGAAATATTGCTGAAATGCTCGGCAATATTTACAATGTAGTCCGACCACCTCGGCAAGTATTGCTACATTGCTGTTTTCTGATTAATTTCGTTGCGGGATCCAAGACAGTTGACTCCGGGACTTGTCGAGCTTTATTGTCGCCACTGATGATTCAGACTTTCAGAAGTTGCAGTGGTTTGGGAATAGTGAGCACGCTAGTCCGATAAAAAAAAGCGGCCAAGTGCGAGTCGGCCTCGCCCATGAAGGGTTCCGTAGCAGCAAGTAACATAATATAAAAGTATTTTTATGTTTGAGTTGATTGAGTGAAAGGTAAATGGCGGTTTACGATTTATTTCGTATTAAAAAAAAACTACTTACTAGATCTCGTTCAAACTAATTTTCGGTGGAAGATTACATGGTAATATACAGACGCCAGCACATCAAGCCATACCTAACTGTCAAATTTTCCCAATTAAATATGAACCTTATGGTTTTGTAATAAAGTTGAAAATCTATCTAAGAAATTTGACAGATTGTAGTAGCTTGATGTGCTGGCCTCTGTACATCATATATTTATTTTAGTTTTATCACTTTCTTATTTTAGAAGTTACAGGGGAGGTTACGGGGGAGGCAAAAATGATATTGAGGTTTCTAATATTTTTGTTTTCTAAACTGGAATATTAGAAACCTCAATATCATTTTTGAAGACCTATCCATAGATACACCAAACGTATGGGTTCGATGAAAAAAAAAACTGGGTTTTTATACGGGGTATGGGGAACCCCCAAAATTTATTGTATTTTTTCTATTTTTGTGTGAAAATCTTAATGCGGTTCACAGAATACATCTGCTTACCAAGTTTCAACAGTATCGTTCTGAAAATCTTAATGCGGTTCACAGAATACATCTGAAAGAAAGAAAGAAAGAAAGAAAAAGCATTTATTAGCCCGCACAGGACGAAACACACAAATAACAGCAAGGTTTAATATTAATACAAAATAAAAAATAAGAAACGAATCGGTCCTGTACGATGCCAAAAGGCCCCTATCTCAGCATTGCTCAGCTTTATCTGCTTACCAAGTTTCAACAGTATCGTTTATAGTTTCAGAAAAAAGTGGCTGTGACATACGGACGGACAGACAGACAGACATGACGAATCCATAAGGGTTCCGCTTTTTGCCATTTCGCTACGGAACACTAAAAAAAGTATTGCGGCAACACTCTACACGCAATGTTCTAAGTATAACCGGGCTATACTTGAAAACGAAGCCGCTACATATAATATTGTAACAGGAGCGCCTATAAGCACATTATAGTTAAACCACAGTTTCGAGTTTGCGTTCACACACATACGTGACCCATTATTGGCAGTAGGTACGTGTTAACTTGCGATCAAAGCTAACGTAACTAGTCAGGAACACGTCGTCGTGTAGAATGATTATAGCAAAGCAAAGCCTGGACATTTGGCATTTAGCTACATTTATACGCTATCCATTAGTACAGTTGCTATTGACATTTCACGTGGTAATGCGATAGCTGTGCGTCCGGCTCTACTCCGTAGACAGTCAGGGTTCAGATTATGAAACAAAAGGCAGACAGACCGCGCGGAACACTGAGAGTGAAGCCAAAAAGGCATATACAAATACAAAAGCGAATGCTGCTGCTGCTTGCTCATTCCAAACAGTAGGATTCTATGGAGAAGAACGAGCAACAAACTCTATTACGTATATAACTCCTATATATACTTTTAGATAATGTGTGATTCAAACGTGTAGAATTAAACTTCAAAACGAAGGAGGTTATAACCTCATTCTTTTTGAGATCGGTCAAAAAGAAACTTGATTTGTGACACATTTATGTTACACAGTGCATAATTATGTTAAAAGACACATCTACGAATACTGTCCATCAGTTCAGTTCTAATGTGAAAAATCACTATTTATATCAGTAGCACTCAAAATATTGTGTGGCTGCTCCCGACACTTGCTTGTACCAGCCCGCGTCGCTGACCCTGTAGGCTTAAATTCGTCTATAAATAATCGAAATCCGATCCAGCCTGTCCCTTTGCTGTCCTCCCCCAGCGACGCTCTAAGCCGAGGCTCGTACCCCACAGAGGGTGCCCTTAGCGTGTAGTCGCTTAGTTTAGAAGTTTTTTGTATTAGCTTAAATTTGGAGGCCTTAAATTTACTTTCCCCCGTGTGGTGCCGGTCGTGAATAGCACCATCCCATTTCTATCCGTAGGTGTTGTAGAAGGCGACAGAGGAATATTGACCAGAGAACGGGCAGCAGCGTCCTTCTGAGTACCATAACACCTGCTGCGATCGCTAACATACATTGGCCAAGCAAGTCGATTACGGCTGCACACGGCTCCCTTGGGGAGACCTATGCCCAACTGTGGGCGTCTAAAGGTTGATATGATGATGCTGATGATGAAATTTACTTCAAGTCACCACCGGAATGTCCGGTTAATCAGCCAGCAACCTCCTAAGTTGACCTGCGAGGTGTCAATCCAAAAAAAAGCAAAACATTGTGCATAAGAGGGTGCATGCAACAGTACCTATAGTGCTCGCGGGGGTATTTAAATTATAGTCATAATATTTAAAACTTATTTTCCAGTAGAGAATTAGAATTTATCAGTCTTTGATGAAAATACACATGCTTAAAGGTATCTATTACATTTTTGATTAGCATCGATATACTATATCTATACAAATATTATGCCGAGCTAATCAATATTAGCTTATTAAATAAAAAAAAATCAATCAAATCAAGAATTTCAATAAATTAATGACCATTACTGAATTTTAAGTCGCACCTATGGAAAATAGACGCGAAAATCGGAAAATTGATTTCAATATTTGTTCGAGAATAGAGCTGGCGACTCGCTGCGCGGCAGCCGATTACTCAGCCACTGTGTCTATTATATCGTTATTGTACCCATAAATCCAAGATGAATGAAAAATATTTTGATTTTTAAATAGTATCCATGGAATTTCTTGATTGTTCTTCTTTATAAGAAGTTACTGTTTAAAACGTGCACAATTCAAAAGTGTCTGTAAATGATTTAATTAATTAAACGAGTTGAATTGAATAATATTGAAAGAGTACAGATTAATTTTGATAATTTTTGTTTTGAATACGGGCAAACTATTGGAGAAAATGTCGATACTACTATCGATGGAATAGGCCCTGTTATAAGAACTCAACATTCTGTTGAGGGGAGCATGCTGGCCCAGGTTTGTGCGACAAGGTATAGTAGCAAACGTTCTAATGGTTCGCTTGGACCGGAGGCACACCTCGGACACTTCATACAAAACTTGCAAAATAATTACCTATTACTACTACAAAAGCAAATGACGTCTGTACACGTGCAAATGGGTGCGTGAATTTTAGTAGGGTTGAATCAGTTGGATGTCGTGCTAGCGTCCAAAATGGCGCGAAAAGTGCAGCGCTTTGCGTCGGGCGAACCGAACGACGACGGCACTACCCGAACGTTTCGAGCATTATTATGAAGTGATCTTGTCCGAGCGTTCAATTATTTATTTCATAAAGAAATAAAATATATGATATTTGATTTTGAATACTCGGATTTGTAATGACATAAAAGTAATATTATAATATTTATTATGTAAAGAGGTTTATTTATTCATCAATAATGGTAAATTAAGGTACCTAATTACAAAATATGGAATTCACGATCGCCCCGCACCATTATGCGGCAACGCAATGGGGCGACGCGACAATGTTAGTGCGTAGGGTACTACTTTTCAACTCCAAGAATGAGTAGAACGTGAAAGAAAGAGACATAAGTACATAACTAAGACAATAAAGAGAGAGAGCAATATTAATAGCTGGTAATGTTGGTTGGTATGTTATTATTACGGAAGTTTTAATTGTTAGGTTAGTTTAAAAGTTTTTAGTGTTATTATAAAACGACGAAAACTTGGAAAATAAATGAATCATCGAGATTAAAACTAATAAATAAAACTTAACGACGACGACGACGACGATAACGACGATTTTGAGCGCCCTGGCTAAAGAGTCTGCGATTAGCACCTCTAAGTGCGGGGTGAGGTGCGGTATCTGATATAGCGCGGGGAAGGGAGTGTCCCTTCTGTACGTAGTACTATTAAGTATTCTGTGCCGGAGGTGAGAATAACGGGGTACGTCTAGGTTGATTTTCTGAAGAAGGTCTGGAGTTGTTGTTCTCCCGTTAATAATTTTGTAGAGCGTTGACAGATCAGTTAGAACCACTTGTTTAACAATGAAATGTTTATATGAAACAAACATTGTTAAATAAAAAGTTAAGGTAATTTTTGAACCTTTGTCAGATATCACCTGCATAGCCTTTTACCATCTGAATGCAGCTAAATACCAGTGTTTTACATGGAGCGACTGCCTATCTGACCTCCACAACCCAGTTACTACGTATCACGATACCTCTTGGTGAAACTGACTGTTTGACTTTATGGCTTCTGACTACCCATACCGACTGCCAAAGATCTGCGAATGATAGCCGGGACCAACGGCTTTACATGCTTCTCGAGGCACGGAAAGAACTCGGAATTAAATGCATGGTCACCCATCCATAGAACGACCGCGGCGAGCGCAGCTTACCCTTGACCGATCGATCCGTTAGGCGTTTCCTTAGCTACGAGTTCCTCCTTAAGCTGAACCTTTATCAGAAAAACAAAACAAAATAATGCTATTCATCCACTAAAAAGAGTAAATACATTAAGGTCACAGTGAACCGCCTTCTGCATGTTTTGGCTGTGGAAAAGAAACAGTAAAGAATTTGTCCCTTAATTACATTTTTGTTTACTTTTATATTTTATATTTTTTGGTGAATAGGCGTTTTAAAATTTTGTGTAATTTGATTCCATATTTGCCATTAATGTAGGATGGAGAATGGAATGGAACGTATGGATGGTGTGCAGAATGAAACGTAAAGGGGTGAGTGAGGCAAAAGACGGAAAGAGAGAGATAGAGAATATAAAAGGAAGATGGCGAGGGCGGTTGAGTAAGCGGTCTGTTTGAACGTTAAATAGCTATATGAAGGTATTTACTAATATTTAAATAAAAGTTCGTGTATCCATCGTTTTCATTGCCAAGATCCCCAAACTACATTAATATCGCAAGGATGGGAATATTCCAAGGAAACCTGAACTTATGTAATTAATATAAGTTTGAAATCGCCAACTGTCGCCATCGCAACGTTGCCCTGCAGTGGGACTTATTAGTTAAATTGGGCCAATTATATTTAGGTGATATTTAATTATTATGTATGCTTTACTTAAATTGGGCCAAGGAATCACGTTGTCCCATACAAACTTTGCCCCCGTTTTTTACCCCCTTAGGGGTAGAATTTCGGAATATCCTTTCTTCGGATCCTATGTCATACAAAGAACACACCCTCCAAGTTTCAGGTCTCTACGATTAGCGGTTTAGGCTGTACGTTGATCCGTCAGTCAGTCGTTCGGGACAAAGCATTTTATATGTATAGATAACCTTCAATATATTTCATAATCGTATCTTAAAAATCTAAAAAATAATATTATGTACAATTCCAAGAAAAAGGCAGAGGAGCTCAAAGGGCATCAAAAAACTCTACCACATCGCTGTCAACGGGACACGTGCCCAACAGGCTGGCAGCTTTGCCACGCTGTTGTTGTTAGATTGACTATGGTATGTTATCTTTACTTTCAGTCACCGTGATCTAGTTTATACAAAGAATCTAGGATTAAACTCAGCTCCTCAGTTTGATTGTAAGGGGCCTACCATCTTGGTCGCCACTTTAGGGCATTTGTGCCCCTTCAACGCATCAGACAATGTGCCTAGCCCACTGCCACTTGTGCCTATTAGAAACTGTTGGCAACTGGGCTTCTCCCAGTTGTAAACGTCCCTTCGTGCCTATTGGCTTAGTTCTGTTCTGAATCCTGCTTGATAATCTGGGAAGTGGAAAATATATTTTTTTCTTACTCCTCCGCTGTTTTTATCTAATTAATTTCGTTGCGGCATCCAAGACAGTCGATTCGTTGCTTCGTCGCTTTTCTGGTGGATGCCACTGATGATTTTGGCTAACAGGAGTTGCAGAGGTTTGGTCGTGTGGCGGACTTGCCACTAGAGCCTGGCAACTTTTATCGATATGTTGGTGACCTTGGTTTTTATGCGGATCTCCGCATGCGCGAAGGGTGCATTTACAAACATCTAAACTCACATAGATAAACAGCCAGACCCGGAACAACATCTGTAGGCCATACAAATATTTGTTCCGTGCGGGGCTTGAACCCGTGACACACAGCGCAGCAGTCAAGCGTTTGGATTGTTCCCACTAGTTCTACTAAACAGTTCTACGGTAGAATTATTGGGACTATTTTTTCCAGTAGTCCTAAGATTTTAGGTGTTACAAAATAGTGGAACCCATTAGTTCTACTATTTTGTAACATTTTATTCCCACTAGTTCTACTGGTTCTTTCGCAGTTCTACGGTAGAACTAATGGGACTTTTTATCTCAACCACTGCGCTAACCGTGTCGACATACATCCTCATCTCACTAATCTCATTACCACGGCAGAGTCCACTCTTATTTAAACGCATTCCCATATATTTCCTATATAAGAAAATATATTTTATGTCTTCCGAATTGCATATGAGAAACAGACATGTCACAAAGCAAGAAACACGTCACAAAAACCGGATGTGTATGAAAAATGTAACCAAACTGCGGTAATAAGCGGGAAACGAGAATGTGTCATGCTTCTGGAACACTGGAGTTATGAAAGTGGGGATATGGCATGGAAGCAGTAGAATAACTCTGTGTAAAGGAGCGTACAAAGAAGTACTAAGTACCACCTCAAATCATGAAACAAAAGGCAGATAGACCCTGCGGAACACTGAGAGTGAAGCCAAAACAACAAATACAGATTCGTAAACCTACAATTTTGTGATTGTGTTCACTTTTGAATTTATTTTTATTTGTTTTTTTTTAACGATGTGGCGTTTCGTGCTGTAAGTATCACATAATTTAATTTTTTTTTTTGTAATTATAATATACATTTTTAATAATCATTTCATTTTGTTGCTAAAGTGCTTTTTTTTGTGTAAACAGGAGTCAAGGGTTTAAGCTGAACACCAGCGCTTAGTAACCCTTTAGGGGGGGACCTAAGCGTAATGCTGATGCTTGAACCTTTTGCTTCCGGTATTATAGTTCTGTGTATGTACTACTACTGGCTGTAATACTGGAGACAATAAACGTTTATTCTATTCTATTCTATTCTACTATCTTCTTCTTCTATTCTTCTGCTGCTGCTGCGGCTGCAGAAAACCTCAAACGGCGAAAGTATAGTCACCTTGGTGATAACTTTATTTTCGAGCCGTTTGGGGTTGAAACCCTCGGGTCGTGGGGTCCGAGTGCTCATCTCCTTTTTAAGGAAATTTCCAAAAGGTTAGTTGACACTTCTCGTGATTCAAGAGCTGGTTTTTACTTTGGGCAGAGGTTAAGCATTGCCATCCAACGGGGCAATGCAGTCAGTCTCTTGGGCACATTCCCAGATGACGGCGATGTGGAGGAATTTTTTGATGCCTTATTATATTAGTTTATTTTTGGTTTAATAGTTATAGGTTTTTCTTTTTTTAATTGTACGTGTAAATATTGTATATTCTACTGACTCGTGTCAGTACAGCATGAAGCACGTTGTAGGTATTCGCTTTTGAATTTGTATTTGCTTTCATGACTTCACTCTCAGTGTTCCGCGCGGTCTATCTGCCTTTTGTTTCATGATCTGAGACTACCACCATACCTATTTCTGCTGCAAAGCATGTGCGTTGCTGTGTTCTGGCTTGAGAGGTATGGGTGCCGGGATGTATACAAGCACAAGAGACATTTCCACGTTTCTGGAGTGGCAATGCATCTAAATGACCCAAAAGGCAGCAGTGACCGGCAGTCGTCGCTTTATTTGCCTTTCAATGATATTCAAAAATTGAATAAACGAGTCGATTGTTCTGGTGCTGTGTTAAGAAGTATTTATGATGACATTTTTCTAGTTTAAGAGAGGGCCGAAGCTAATACATGACCGATAAAACGCTCACGAACTTATTTCGCATCGATTTTGCAAGAGGAGTTTTATTTGAATTAAAATGACTGTTCTATCAATTTAAAAAAACCCTTTCATTTAGAGATTTTTTCTGCATTATTTCAAAATATTCAGTCGAAAATTGAAAAGGTACTTAATTTTAAGTATCTAACAGTAACAGTTAGTTTAAATTTAGTTTTAATTTTTTGATGCCTTATTGTCTTAGCTTTATTTTTTAGTTTAATAGTTATAGGTTTTTTATTTTTTTTTATGTTTTCGTGTAAATATTGTACATTGTATAAAAATAATAAGGACCCCTACTTATTCTCTTAATTTGTTTAAAGATGTGAAAATTGGATATGTGACCACTATGTGACCATTTTCGTTAAGTGCGCAGTTTGATCATATTGAAGTTACAACTGTGACATATTATTTTGGGATACTATCTTCTATGACCCAAGGCTGTGGTACCCTCATCGCTGCGTGCCAGTGAACAATTTGTCTTGTCCCTCCTGCCTGTCAAGATGTACCTACAAAAGTAACGTTTTTATAAACGCTAAACGCGAAAAAATGATGAGGAGAAGAGACAAAACAGATGACATTTACATGTCAACTTTGGTGACCTTGACTTTTTGAAGTCTTTTAAGCTCTGGGGTCATTTATCATTTTCAGGTTAAAAAAAATGATTGTTTGACTTAGATATACGGTGTAAGAGGCTGTTTTATTGTGTCTGTATTGAGAAATGTATAAATAATAAAGAAAGAGTTTTAAAATTTAAATAATTTAATTTTATAAATATCTCCTTTTTTTCAATTTTATAAATATCTCCTAGATAAGTTGGAGGAGGTAGGATAACACATCGTGAGATTACTTGTATACATCCTACAAAAGACTGGTTCTAGTAATTGGGTTCCGGAGGTACTCACTCCAAGTAAAACACTGGTATTCAGCTGCATCTATTAGACTGGTAGCCGACCCCAACATGGTTGGAAAAAGGCTAGGCAGATAATGGTGCCGATTCCCTTGTTCACAAACTAAATTAAAATTAGGCATTTGGTATCTCTTACTACCAGGCAGCTGAAGAAAAGGACGGCGACAAACAAGGACTAAGTTAGACATGTAAAATTAGTTTTTCCCTTGAACTTTACAGTGTTTTTAATAAATACGTTCTGAAATGACAACTATAATTGCAAGAACATTTTAGATTAACTTAAATTGACAGCTCTTATTAATATATGTATATTTCTTGTTTTATTGGAGAGAAAGAGATATAAATAGCTTAAAATAAATTTAGTTCGTGCACAACATAATTGGCACCAATGATTAGTCTGAAATTGCCAACTCACCATGAGCAAGCATCTGTGCATGAGCAAGCATCCGTGCATGAGCAAGCATGCGCAAGCATCTGTGCATGAGCAAGCAAGCAGCCGTTTTCGGATTACTGACGATTCAGACACAATATATTCGGACACAGGGTCCGAATTGATATTTTGTTTACTGACAATTCGAACACCAATAAAAAAACTCTAAAAATTAAAAAGTTAAAATTCAGATAAAAACTTGCAACGATACCTTACTTGTAGAAATCCGTCTACCGCCCAGCTAATAGTTGTAAAAAACAATTTGTTGGAAGTTTTTTATGTAACTGTACACAACAGTGTTTTTTTTTATGTCCAATCATCAGTGAAAACAATATTAATTCGGACACTGTGTCCGAATATATTGTGTCGGAATCGGCAGCAAGCTTCGTGATCAATGCGAGAGGCCTTTGCTCTACAATGTGAATATAATGGGCTAGTATTACTATTATTATCGTTTCTATCTGATATCAATAGCTTCGTTACAACACATTTTTAAAAGAACAATGCACCTTATATGGTTGTAATAGAAATTATATTTTATCGTGTTCCGTCTCTTAAAACTTTCAGTTATAACATTATTTTGTCTGCTTTTAGTGGACATAAAATTATTCCGAATAGTCAAACGCAGTCACAAACTTAGTTTGAAATGATATTCTGTAGTGCTATTCTGTAAAAACTCTCGCGTTGAATGTAGGTGAAATGACCGTGAGGTGAGCTGTTGATGCGCGCGCGACTACCTGTCTGACCTCCACAACCCAGTCACATGATACTCATACATGATACTCATACATGATACTCATACATGATACTCATACATGATACTCATACATGATACTCATACATGATACTCATACATGATACTCATACATGATACTCATACATGATACTCATACATGATACTCATACATGATACTCATACATGATAGTCATACATGATACTCATACATGATACTCATACATGATACTCATACATGATACTCATACATGATACTCATACATGATACCTCCTCGTAAAACTGGTTGTGAGACGTTTTGACTTCTGACTACCCATAACGACTGTTAAAGATCTACGAATGACAGTCGGGACCAACGGCTTTACGTGATTTCCGAGGTACGGAGGGAATTTGGTATGAAATGGTATGTCATCCATCCACAGACCGACCGCGGCAAGCGTAGCCGTGATCGATCAAGTGACAATTCGTAATTTAATTTAAAAGATCTTCGTTTATTTTTAATTGTGTTCGGGATTTTAAGGGACTCTTCAAGGAAACTCCAAAAAGCTGCTTCTAGTCAAACTTGTGTATTGTCGATTCAACAATGGTAGGCAAGTGAATGAACATGACATGCTAATTAGTACATAGGACCTAATAAATAACTTAAGACTAATAACATGCACCGTTGATGTGCTCATTGTAATCGAGCAGGCGTTGAGCTCGAACAAATTGCATTGACATTTTATTTTTATTTTAATACAGTGACTATTTTAATTTAAACATTTTAAATTTTATTGTATGTAATATTGCTTAAAAGATTTTTTTTTTAATTCACTGATGAAGATTTTTACAGAAAAGAACTGCAAGAACCATGGCGACTTCGCCTGGGTCCGCCGCAACTTACTTCACCAAAATTCACTGAGGGCAGAAATAATACAATACTAACGCCAAGTGAAATATGTACAGGATGGACCGTCTCTACGGATTTGTAGTTTAAACAAATGTTTAGTTCCGTCCAACGTTTGTAGTTTTCAAACCTTTCACTAAAGTGCACAATGTGAATGCGCTTCTAGTTTTGAAGCAAAATTTCAAGCTTCTGTGGAACATTTGGGTTTCACTGCCTCTTTGAAAAGCTTGCGTTCTGCGGCAGCCATTTTAATTATGCTTATTTGAAATTGCAGCCGGGAAGGGTCAATGTTTTTATCACATTAGTGTGAGAAGGATTGCAAAACGTTTTTTATTCAAGGTTTGCAAACTGTTCATCGTTTCGATATACATACATCAAAACTAAGCACCGCTGCAATTCTAAGGTCTCTTCTCATAAAGAGTAGGCATGAGCATCACACACCAACCTTGCTCAAGATGTGATGTCCAAGATCATAGAAATATATGTCCAAGATGCAAAAAATACAACCGCCTTCAAAAACTTAAAAGTGATAAATAAGTAACTTTAGCACAGAACACATAGGATTTTAGTTTCAGAAGTCGGTAAAAGCCATAACGTTCTGTGCTAAAGTTATTTGTAAAAAAAGTTTTATTATTTTTTTTAAATAATTATTGAACGGATGTGGATAAATTTTATGTGGGACCAATTTAGGGATAAATACTATCGAATAAAAAAATAATCATTGAAATCGGTTTACAACTGGCCAAGATATGAACGACATACAAAAACAGGGAAATTGAGCTCCACCTTCTTGTTTAGAAGTCGGTTGAAAATTTACATTGGTAGGCTCTTGCCCGAGCCACAACTTCGTGCGCTACCTCAAAGTTGTGGGTCGTACACAGCTTCAAGATCTCGGCGCCTTAACCACTGGGCAATTACAACGTGAATCCATACTTTAATAATTATATCTTAAAGAGGTAAAGTTTGTAAGTTTGTATGTTTAGATGTAGCAGGTAATCAAAAAAACTACTCTTCCGATTTCTAAAATTCTTTCACCAATAGGTAGCTACCTTATCCCTAAGATGCTATATCAAAAAAGCAGTGATCTGTAAGAAATTCACGCGTACGCAGTCGCGGGCAAAAGCTAGTAATATTATACAGACTAGCGACCCGCCCCGGCTTCGCACAGATACAATGTAGATCAAACTATACGTATGACCATCCTCTTGAATCACTCTATCTATTGATAAAAACCGCATCAAAATCTGTTCCGTTGTTTAACTCAACGAACGTCGGGCAAAAGATGTGAAGGTCAAACCTCCGCTACTTATGCACCTATGCAGTGCAATCGACATTCGAGAGGAAGATAATATTTTATACTGTGTAGAGAAAAGTTAGTTGGTTTTATACTTAGAACGTGCTAATCTCCTGAACCACTGGTTCGATTCTGATTTTTCTTTCTCTAATAGCAAGCTGCGTACCTACTAAAGACTACAGCAAAAATTAAATTGAATTGGTAATAAAATCCACGCGGACAATGTTGTGGGCAAAAGCTAGTAATTATTATACGTCCTGTAAATTGTTTTTCCACTCAATTACACCTCATTTCACTCCATTGGCTTTTAGGATCTTGTTTACGTTTATTACTATAGTTTACTTTCATTTGAGTTCATTTCCTTAATATTGAAAAGCTTTTGAAATCGTTGTAATAATGTTCCGGAACTGTTTCGCTCCTCTTCGGGAATCCGTTTTGTTTTAATATTTTTTTTGTCAGTCGTATTTTTATTTAAATTACCTATGTAATAATACAGACCGTCATTTGTTATCTATGCTATTTCCAATTTAAACTTGAACTTAGGAAACGTTCAAAATGCAGCGATTTAAGGCCGGCGCTGACTGAAAGCGTGGCACGGCACGGTATGGCAAAGGATTTTATTTTAAATCAAGTTATTTTTAGCCTTATTTCATTGAGTTTAGAATTCATATAACTTTATTTCGTTACAATCATACCACGGCACGTTGCGGCATGCTGCGACGTGCTGTGGCATGCCGCGATGTGCCACTGTGTCACACCGCTGCAGTCCGTAGCGTCCCGCAAGTTACATAGGTCATAGGATTATGACAGCTAAACTCATTCAAATAAGGTTTGAAACGGGTGTGGCGGTGTCTTCGGTGAATGGCGCTCAGCCTGAGTGGGGCGGATACAACTTGCACATCGCATGCAAGAAAAAATGAGAAAGTTCTTATTACCAACAACCACAGAACGCTTTTAAGTCCCCATGATTGAAAAGCATAAAGGTGACGTTTAAATCGACCACGATTTCAATATTCCGAATTCAGCACCGTTTTCATTTATTCAACACACACATAAGCTGGTGATTCATAAACGAACAGCGCTCGTAGATTTTTATTAAAAAAATAACTGATATAAAATGATACTTAAGTGGACATGTGCCTTTACAATATTTTATTCATGCGCCCTCTTTATCTAACTTTTCTGAAAACTGGAGCGTTTCGGATACTGTTATAGAACTAGGTACCTATAGTGTGTGATTCTGTAACGGCACATAGAAATATTTATGAAGGGATATTTGTATACTTAATATAACATGCAGCGATTGTATGTACTGGGTATAGGTATTGTTTTCTTAAATGTCCTGTTAAGTGGGTGCGTTTACTAACATATACACACAAACAACCCGATCCAAAATAACTACCTGTAGGCCATACCAATATATTTTGTCCCTGCGGGCTATGCGGGAATGCAACCTGCAACACGCAGCTCAGCAGCCAATTCGCTCAGCCACTGCACCAACCGTATCCTCAATCAAGCGTGTAGTGTGATTGGATCAATCAATCATTGCAACCAGCAGTGCTATTCTGTTACAATATCCCTCGGTGAACACCTAGGTGAAGTGAGCTGTCATCCGATTGTAGTGCTTTGTAAATCCCTAGCATCGGGACAGAAGACAGCGCACCGAGGGAGATTGTAAAGAATAGACATACTGACCGAAAAGGTTTATATAAGGTGAATTTTATAAAAAAAATAAGTTTAAAAACTAAAACCCGACTACAACAAAAAGTGATCTAAAAAGTACGAAACAAGAAAATATTTCACACAGAAATCAAGACATAGGTACAAAATAGTCAAGGTAAGCCGTGGTTGCATGCCATTATAATTCATGTTCATCGCACTCATATGGGATACAGGCATGCAACCACGGCTTACGTTGACCATTTTGTACCTATGTCTTGATTTCTGTGTGAAATATTTTCTTGTTTCGTACTTTTTAGATCACTTTTTGTTGTAGTCGGGTTTTAGTTTTTAAACTTATTTTTTTTATTTAAACCATTTTGGAGTCACAGCTAAGTATTATATATTTAAAAGGTACTAGTGAACCCCTTTCTAAGGATACTAAACACGGTATACGTATCTTAATTTATTTGGTAATCTTTCCTTTTTTTAAATAAATTGTGACAAGTCACAACTAAATATTATATATTTGACAGGTACTAGTGAACCCCTTTCCAATGATACCAAACACGGTATGCTTGTCTTCATTTTTTTTTTAAACTTGGTTTTTTGTCCGCCAGAGGGCGCCACATTGGATGCGGTGACACGTCATATAGCCTATAACCAGCGGGCGATCAGGACGCTTCTAACGATACCTCATTTGTTCAGTTCTGATAAGTAGTTTAGGAGCTATGAGCAAACAGATGAACATACATACATACATACATACATACATAGCCTGTCAAAATCATACCCTCCTTTGGCTTTGCCGTAGTCGGGTAAAAAGGAAGTCAAATTAAAAGAATAGGTGATTGGTTTTTCACATTGGAGGAATGTTTATTTAAAATTTTATCAATAATAATAACAATCTTTATTACGATACACACAAGATTCAAGATACATAAGAGCAAGTGTACAAGGTAACATGGAGTCTACATAAATCTAAACAGATCATGTAACCCTGTCTCCTAAACTAGGTAATCCTGTATCTTAGGAGACAGAATTGCGGCACCATTTGAAAGACAACTTTAACGTCATAGGTTTACTATTGGTCTCTTTGTTTAACCCTACATGAACGCTAGACGTAAGCATATAATACATTGGGAACTGATATCTCTATGTAAGAGCAACAAAATAAAACTTAAAAGTTAAGAAAAACACAAAAGAAGGTGTTTTAGCTAAATATAAAATGATTGACGAAAACGAATTAAGGTCGAATATCCTTGGTTGAATATTTAACCTTTCCAAAACTAATCGACGTCACAATTGGATTAATAAACACCTTAGGGGTGTGATTCAGCTATTATCTCTTCGTAATTCAATAGCTTTTTAGGGTTGCCAAAGAATAGTTAAGTAATAGTAAAGTAAAATAGTTAAGAAAATCTTCATTGTATAAAATCTATACAATACTAAATTATAAAGATTGTTTTCTTGTTTGTAAGATGTACTCTCTGAAAGTACTAGTCTGATTTGAAATTCTTGACTTTTTAAAAAAATACTTATTTTTCGGAACAAGTTTTGTAAAATCTCCGCGCGCCAATCTTCGTGCGATGTTACCGCGTTCTCACTCACTCGTTTGTTTTCAAACATTGCGCTGGATGAAATGAAAAAATGTTTTTAAGAAAAAAAGACAATCGCCTTCAAAAAGTAAAAAATTATTACTTTCAATTCGCAAGTCGGCGGTTTTGGTTTTGCTTGTTGTTTTGTATTGCCACCGACTTGCGAATTGAAAGTTATATTTTACTTTTTGAAGATGGTTGTCTTATTTGTTAAAAAGCCTACCCTTAGGGGTGGAATATTTTCTTGAAATTTAAATGGGACTAAATTTGAGATTTACACTATAATTAAAAAAAAATTATGCGTGGTCAAACATAAAAATAAACCGGACAAGTGCGAGTCGGACTCGCCCACCGAGGGTTCCGTACATATCAGTAGGTGCATATCCATACTTCTATACTAATCCATACCTACTATCCATACATTAATCTACTTAATATTATATTAATATTATTAATGCGTTTTTTGCGACATAAACGGCCGTATCTTTTTTTCACGTTAACATAGAGGGTTGATTTTTTTAAAGCATCAAGGGACCGTAGACTTAGAGTATATGGTTATAATTTCAAGTCGATACCTCCACGCGTTCCCGAGATAAAAATTCTTGACAGACAGACAGACAGACCGACAGACAGACAGACGGACAACAAAGTGATCCTATAAGGGTTCCGTTTTTCCTTTTGAGGTACGGAACCCTAAAAACGATCATAAAATGAAAACTACTGGGTCAAACTATGTTAAAGGACAATGCCAGAAACTCTATAGAACTTTGCCCCACTCAATAAAAGTCATGTGCAATATTTAGCATCTTAACATTAGTCTTAGTGACTGCAGAACTTGCGGTTTCCGTTTAAATCTAAAAACAATAATGACATTGATAATAGGTTAAATTGTATTTTAGGTAAAATGAGTTTGTATTTTGTGGGTGGGTATTTCGTAATCCGCAAGTTCTAAAGAAAAACAATTTAGTATAGAAAGGTTCTATATTCATTACAATTATTTTCATTAATTTACTTTTCTGTACATGGGTGGGGCAAGATCTGGCATTGTCATTTGCATGGGATCGAATGGCAACTATTCCGCATCGAACTAAAGAAAAATCACGTAAATCGGATGATACATCTCAGCGTAACTGGTCTACATACATTAAAAAAAAAGTACCAATCGAATTGAGAACCTCCTCCTATTTGAAGTCGGTTAAAAATCGATCATGCTCGCGTTGCAATAGACGGTTCGGGAAGAGTCCTCTTAACGCCTCTTAATACCCCTACATATTATCCACAAAGGAGCATTCTCTATTGTCGAAATTGTTCAAATCGCCAACCCTGACAGCTTCGTTCGAATTTAGGTTAATATCTTTAAAACAAAAGGTATTGGCTTTTAATTAAATCTCGTCTAACTTTGTATAAGATTTGAACTATGGCAGGAAAGAGACTTGAATATAACTAGCTATTAACTAATTTTAAGGTTTGAACAGTTGATTTATACCTAGAAGTACCTAGGTCTGTACATAAATAGAAAATTCTTTTGTCACAGTTATTTATAACATCATCATATGCCTAGTATTTTCCCAACTATATTGGGGTCGGCTTCCAGTCGAAGTAGATGCAGCTGAATACCAGTATTTTACATCAGACCAATAATAAAGTAAAGACGGAGCCGTCGTAAACAACCGCGTCGAAAAAAGTGAAACTTAAAGTCGGCTATGTGTGCGTGACTCGGTGTACGATATCGTAGATTTGCGCATGTGTGCTAGAGAATAATGTTTCAAGCGCTGCAGCTGTGCTGCGTCTCCCAAGTGCGAGAGGTATACTTTGGTGAAAAGTTTTAATTTTTTAATTTATTGTTATTGGTCTTAGTGTCTTACATAGAGCGACTGCCTATTTGACTTCCACAGCCCAGTTACTGGGTAACACTATACCTCTTGGTAGGACTGGATGTCAGACTTTCTGGCTGTCTCCGAAAGCACGTAAAGATGTTGGTTCCGGCTTTCATTCGTAGATCTTTTCCTGTCGCTATGGGTAGTCAGAAGCCAGAAAGTCAGACAAACAGTCTTACCAAGGAATATCGCGCGAGATATCTGGTGACTGGGTTGAGGAGGTCAGATAGGCAGTCGCCTCATGGAAAATACGGGTATTCAGATGTGTCCGATTCAACTGGAAGCCGACCATAATGCTATATAATGGTATTAATATTATAATATAATAATAATAATATGTGGGGACATTTTCACACACGGCCATCCGACCCCAAACTAGGGAGACCCTGTACTATGGGTGTCAGATAGCTGATATACACACACAAATACATTTTTTTTTGTAAATACATACATATTATAGATAAACAACACCTAGACACAAGGCAAACACAAGTGCTCATCACACAAATGTTTAACCTGGGCGGGAATCGAACCCGCAACACGCTGCGCAGCAGTCGATCGCTCAGCCACTGAGCCAACCGTGTCGTCAATTATAAAATATAACTAAATAATTAAATTTATCAATGCATATAAATAATAATTTAAAATGAGTATTATAATAACAATGTAAAATATAAAATGTATCCAAAAATTTGTGTGCCTATTAGGCTGAACATAGCGATTCTAACACTAAAAATAGATCTTTTTACCTATATTGTACCTATGTTTACAAATTAAATATTAGGGTATTTTACTCTATACGAGAAAAAACCTATAAATATGTTATTGAGACAGTTTAGGCATAAAGCAGTCGGAAAATGTAAGTTTTAGTTCATAAAATAACAAAACAAATTTTTAAATTCAATTTAAAGTTTTCAGTATTTTTAATCTGTTATAAAACACCATGAAATAGTAGCGGCCATGTTAATACGCCGTACGGCTGTGTAAACAAAAAATTGACAACTGTCAGTCAACCGATTGGCGATTGCTTTTATTATTTTCGTAACCAACGTAATTTTTTCATTATTACACTTATTACAAAATCTGATTTAAATTATTTTTAAATTATATACAATTATCATATTTAATATGAGCGCATTTGATACAAAACGAACTGACGTCATTTACACTGTGCAATATGGCGTCCAGTGAGGCGTTTTCGTCAAACAACGCGCGAAATTTGAAAATTTAAAATTTAGATGCATTTTTATGGCACTTATCGATTGAATAAAAATTTTGTGTTTTTTTAGTGGCATATTAGCACTACAGAATTTCATTGAGACACTTTTCAAAAATGGGTGTAATACCCTATTTGAATTGAATTGAATTGACCCTAACATAGTTCAGGAAAGTCTATTCAGATGATGTATTTCGGTAAGTCATTTACACCATAAGTACATTCACCACTAAAAGATGCGCATTAAAAACAAATTCAGCCTATATTTTGCAAAATCCGTTATAAGAAATACTCCAATGCTTTTTAAAACCGAGCCACGTAAAATCTTTCTGAAAAGTTAATACCAAATCCTAAGCATCATTTTTCATCGTAAACCTGGCTATGCGGCTGTTAGGTACAATCACAAATACAAATGGCATAGGATTTGCTAGAGAAATGGCAGCGCAATTTTATAAAATGGTACCTGCAGCGGACTGGCATTGTGGTAGCGTTCGGTAGATCTTTGAATTAAACTTTAATTGGTAGATTTTAGACTAGTCTTTCGGATACAACCTATCCACACACACACACTTCAACCTTTAGATTACGGTTCCGCCGTAATCATCATGCTTGGCCGATGCATGTTGGCGACCGCAGTAAGTGTTATGGTTCTTAGAAGAACGCTGCTGCCCATCCTCTGGTCAATATCCCCCTGTCGCCTTCTACAACACCTACGGGTAAATATTGGGGGGTTGTGTTCGCGGTCGCCACCACACGGATTACGGCATACGGCAACCTATCCTATATTAAATATATGTAAACAATAAAACAACATTTTTTCACATTGATTATTTTGAATATTAAAATTAGATTTGCTTGCGCACCAAGTAAATCTCGGTTTAAAGAATTTTATTTCTCAAAAGAACAACATAGTTCACTTAAATATGAGAAACTTAAATAACATAATAGTATTCTTAGGTATTAGTTATTGTCGTTCGATCTATCGAATTATACAAAGTTAAAATGTCTTATTGTTGTTTAGCCAAATGCAACTTCAACTTATTTTTAAAAGTGTTTACAGAACATGAATCTCGAATGTCTTTTGGCAACTTATTGTAAATCTGAGCTCCCTCAAACTGTATAGTTTTTCTTCCATACAAAGTTCTAACAGAAGGTAGTTCTATAGAATCTTTATTTCTAGTGTGGTACTGATGAGTTTTGTGTTTGAAAGTGATTTGCGAGTGTATTTTGTTTGTTAATATTTTCTTTATTAAGATGCATGTGTGGTAAATATATAACTTCTGGAGGTTAAATAATTTAGTTTTAGCGTAAATGTCTTTCGTAGGTGTTAAGTAATCGTAGCCAAATAGGACTTTGATTGCTTTGTTTTGCGTTACTTGTAGGTCTTGGAGATGTGTAATAGCGGCCTGCCCCCTAATTTAAATATTCAAAATAATCAATGTGAAAAATATTTCTTTTATGTATTATTAAATTCACATGGTTCTTAAGAGTAGGTATTATTTCTAGCAAAATACGGACATTGATAGTCCGAACCAAAAAAAAAAAATTTAGGTCTGTACTTTACGTTTTTCCCTGTGTAAGACTTTGGTAAAGTGAAATGCCATCACTACACTTGGCACAGCGTTCGTGGTCATAATTTTCCAATAAGATTGCGGGTAGGCACAATCCGATTTACGAGACGACGCCATTCATTTCTATTGGCTGTAATACGTGTGTACGCATGCAATGGGCCGCCCAATGCAAATTTAATCGGAACGGTCCATCAGATCTGTGACCTGATGCGTGCTCACGTGCCCTCAGCCCTTCCCTGCACGACAAAGCGGTCTATGGAGTTATTGTCCCGCCATGACATGTGTCTGACTCTAGACTGCCGCTAAACAAAGCGTTTATTAGCGGCAGTCTAGAGAGAGAGAGGACACAGTTTCACGCTAACATGTCAATAATCAAAGAACTAGCCATCAAGGAGTGCCTTGATGGCTAGTTCTTGGATTATTGATATGTTAGCATGGAACTGTGTCCACGACACCAAGCACTGACATAATAATAATAATAATAATAGCCTTTATTCAGACAGAAAATATTTACATAAAAGAAAACAATTTTAAGTTAACGACCCTTCTGAGTCGATGACATCGACATCTCCGTCTGTATGCCCAACTTTGGCAAAGGCCTCCTCCATTTCTTTCCACTCTACTCGGTTTAGAGCTTTCCTTGCCCATAGTTTCCCTGCTATCGCCTTTAACTCGTCTTCCCACCTTCGAATCGGTCTGCCTCGTTTCCTTTTCCTATTTCTAGGGTACCAAGACACTATGCTTCTGTTCCACTTTTCGATGCCTCTTATTGTATGTCCCGTCCATTGCCATTTAAGTTTCCGTATTATAGTTATAACATTTTGTATTTTGGTGCGATTTCTGATGGTTTTGTTTCGTACTCTGTCTGATTTTCTTAGATTCAGCATGCTTCTCTCCATTGCTGTCTGGCAAGTTTCCAATTTTTTGCTTTGCGCTTTGGTGAGGACCCAGGTTTGGCAACCATAGGTTAGCACTGGTAGCACGCAGGTGTTGTACAGTTTTGATTTGACAGACATCTTAATTTCTTTGTTCTTCATAATTTCTTTTAGTCGCCAGCGACTAAAAGCACTGACATATCAGCCATTAAAGACAATGAAATCAGAAATGAGGGGATCCGTAGACGAACCAAAGTTATCGACATAGCCCAGCGAATTAGCCAGTTGAAATGGCAGTGGGTGGGGTACTCGAGTGGAAACCGCACGCGCTGGCAAGCGTCGTAGGACGTCCACCCACAAAGTGGACCGATGATCTGATTAAGACCGCAGGAACACGCTGAATGCAAACCGCTTTCAACCGGTCCTTTTGGAAATCTATAGGGGAGGCTTCTGTATAGCTATAGATGTCCTATGACTGACATGTAATGTATAAAAATCAAATTCATTATAAAAAAGTATATAACGTGAAAGGATTGCAAGCCTTGCAAAAAAGTATGAAGAAACAAAAGAAGTCGGTCTTCTTTTGTTTACAACAAAAAAAAATCGGTAACAGACAAATCTTCAAATAATTATATAATACTAGCGGGCCTGGCAGACGTTCTCCTGCAACCCGACTATAGCGCCACCTGCCGGGTCCAATTGTGAGTCTAAACCATTCTCGAATCCACTGGAACACACACTAACAAATTCATCAAAATCGATCCAGCCATTTCGGAGGAGTTCACTTTTATACACACGCACAGAAGATTTTTATATATAAGATTGGTAAAGATTCGATATTCACAGAGTATAATACAAAGTGATGTAGTTATCATCATTATTAATAAATACTACCTGTCTCGGTCGTCGTAGGTACTTCCTATCAAATTGTTTTACCAAAGCAGTTCGTTACAACGTTAGCTATACCTACGCTTAGAAAATGAAACAACAATATGGAAGAATATAACGGAACCATTTTCACTCTATTCCCGTTGAAACTTTGTTCGAAATCGTCCAACATTTTGTAAGAAAAATAGTCTTTCCGTTTTAAAATGGCTTGTAGCATTTTGCTGCTCGTGTCAAGTATATATTGACATTGCTCTCGACTGTACTTTCTAGCAATTTGTCCCAATAAGAAGTTTGTCGTATGTTTGTTCAATCTTTTGTTCTGTTCTGCGAAAGAGATTTTGTGCTAAGGAATTTTCTTTGCAATAGAGCATTTTCTCGATGCTATTTTTTCGTTCCACACGTTAAACGTGTGGCGTACACCAACTTGCGTGACGTACTTTTAGGCACACCCACGACACTCCATATAAACGAAACGATATAATTGCCTACACTACTACCAAAATAATAGACTGTACAAATTCGTGCGATTGTGTGTGTGTCTACCCGCCGCTCGGTCTAGAAGCAGCTCCGAGAGCACGTTCCACGCGAGAAGAGGTGAGGAACAGTGTTTGTGAGGGGGGCAGAGCGTGTCGCTACTGTACGGTAGTACTAATACTTATACAGACTGTGCTTCAATATTCTGGAAAACAAATAAAAAACAAGTCACACTTGACTCGCTTTTCTAGTGGTTGCCACTGATGATTCAGGGTTTCAAGAGTTGCAGAGGTTGGGAATATCTGGGAATAGTGTGGCAGGCTTGTCGCAAAAAAAAAAATGTAGGTACACTCTATAGGTTGTATGCGAAATGCGACCGTGTCAAAAACATTTTAAGAATTTTTTTTTCCAAACTCTCTGAATTATTCTAGAAGTAATTTAAATATAGTAGCGCGTTATGCTAATTTTTATCTCAAGCCAGGTAAAAATTAGCATAACGCTCTTCTTGTTTGGCATGGCGCTCACGGAGTGCTAACTGTACAATTTTTTTTTTTTACCTATTGTTAGGCATTCGTTTGACCACTATCTCACCCGGTGGAAAGCGATGATGCGGTCTAAGATGGAGCACGCTTGCCTAGAAGTAGCCTATTCACTTTGACTTAAAGACTCCCAGGTTGTAGCTATCAGGAAACACAGACTCAGGCAGGGAATTCCACTTCTTAGCAGTACGCACAATGAATGTGTTCCTAAAACGTTTCGTGCGTGTGGGTGGGATGTACACCTTGTACCGGTGGCGCATTGCCGTACGTCTTGAGGTCCGATGATCCACTATTTATCAATACTTAATTTATTTCGGTTTCCCCTCTTTAATTCATAGGAACTTTCGACTTCAAAAATAATAATCATCCGGTACCATAACACCTCAGCGCGGTCTGAAGTCTTACAGTATCCACATCGATATTTAGCAATCTACTCAAAGAGCTAACATACCCATAAGTTAAAACATACCCTTCTATCCAAGGCTAACAATACAAAATGACTTAGCAACTTAATTAGAAGAGTACAGTACTAAACAAACACACTCTTGGACTTAATTACCATACCTTTATTCATAGTCCAAGATCCCATAGCCGCCAGATTTACGTCAATTAAGTAGGTATTACGGAAAGACGAACGGCTGTTCCTGTACCTCATATTTTTTGTGATGTATACCCTGTTCACAATAAGATTAGACATTTACAAAAACCTTTTTTACACTCCGTTCAACCGATTTTGACTTATATTGCGTTGGTAGCATGACAAATGGCAACTGCAGTAAACAGTTGTTATTGTAACCACTTTTTTGCGTCTAATGTCATCCTTAAGCCTACGGAATAGAAGTCAAAATCGGTTGAAGGGACTGTAAAAAAGGTTTGTGTTTATGTCTAATCTTATTGTGAACAGGGTATAGTGTTATAGAAGTTGTACCACTTATTAAGGCAACTAAGCCATTTGTTTTCATGTAGCATTATTATTTTCAGCAGTTCGTATTCATGAATAATATCAATAATAAGATTTTAATAAATAAACGTAATACAACCGTAAACTAAACGATTTCATGACAGGAATGAGTTTCGTTATCAATATGTTTTTTGATTATATGGCAATTATTCAATCATTGACATGTAAAAAAATCTGTCAGGTCTTCATTCCGTCAGTTCTTTGCTGTATATTTACTTATATGTAGGACGCTTTATTAACTGTGTGTACAGTCAACAGCAAAAGTAGATGATCAAAATCAGAAATTCAATACTAATTTACTAACACTAATTTATATAATTTATTACTAGTTTATTTATAAGAAAGTATGTGATTGTCACACACATACTTTTGAATCACTTCGACGCCACACAGTTCTGACGCGAACTCCGTTCATTAGTATTGAATTTCTGATTTTGAACATCTACTTTTGCTGTTGACTGTACGTGATTGAATTATAATGACGAGTTTGCAGTGTGTTAATTTGCAACATTCGCTTGACCCGAATAAGAACCCGAGTCTCGCTTTATCCGATGAGAGTGAAGATCTCGTTAATACTATTCGACTCGGACATATCCTAGAGATGTAAGTAGTTTACAAATAACATTCTGCATATGAGTGGGCCAGTGACGAACTGATAAGTTTTACGTGTTGAAAAGTACTCCTTACCATTAAAGCCACACTATACCATACTAAAATATGCATGTCTGATAAAACGATGATAGTGGATAGAGCTCACGAAAACAACCCAGATATCACACCAGTTGCTAACTGCGAAGTCGTCAACAGCTACATCTATCTGGGCTCTACTATCACCAATAGCGGGGCTGTGAGGCTGAAATTAGAAAACGTTGCGCCATAACACGATCGGCTGCACAAAAGTTGGACAAGATCTGGAGAGACCGCCGAATTACAAAAAATACCAAAATGCGCATTATGAATACCTTGGTTTTCCCGATCTTCTTATATGGAGCGGAAACATGGACATTAAGAATGCTGGACCGGCGCAAGATAGATGCCCTGGAAATGTGGTGTTGGAGACGCATGCTCAGAATAAGCTAGACCGCTCATCGGACTAACGTGTCAATATTAAATGAACTCAACATCAAACAAAGACTGTCGTCGCTTGTGCAATTACGAATCCTCAGATTCTTTGGACACGTTACCCGCAACATCGACTCCCTAGAACGTCTGGTGATTCAGGGAAGGGTAGAGGGCACGAGACCACGTGGTCGATCGCCTACCCGATGGACAGACTCCATCAAATCTGCCACCAAGCTCCCTGTGACAGAGTGTGCTCGACATGCAGCCAACAGAGACCGGTGGACAAGGATCGCGAAGGCTGCGACCGCAGTTGTGGGTGACGTCCCATGACCACGACCACTCTGTCAAGAGTGAACGACTGAGAAGAGAGATAAAACGAATTTCAATACTATTCGAAAAACGAACAAACACGATTATCGTGTATATATAACATACAAATTTTTATTTACTTGTAACTTACTTGGTTTCTCTAATGTTAGAATGATTTAGGCTCTGATAGTATGACCGCTGTAAAGGAGAGAAAAGTAGGTATATAAAATAATATTGAACAGTACTCCAATCACTTCATTATTTCTAGATAACACCTGCTGACTATGTTTGCCATGCATGCTGGCATCTAGCTACTAATTTACATTCGTCTGATAATATGCCGAGTAGACAAGTGGGCCATCAAAGTGTTATCTTATATGAATACGATCCATACGAAGAATTACTAGACCCAGAATTTTTATTGAAGGGGAAGAACAATACAGTTTTACTTGGCTCCAACCACGAGAGGTATAAAAAACATGTACCTACTATAACTATTATTATTTATCTTTATTGGATTTAAAATAAGAAAATAAATTATAAATTATTTCCCACTATAACCATGCATGTTTGAATGCAAGCATTTCTTTATTTATAATTTTTATTTTAGCTTCGATCTGAAGATGAAGCTTGCGTGCCATGTTGGCTAAGAGCTAGAAGAACTAGGATTGCTCCTTCAGTTGAATGCATTCAACCCCCTTCCTTCACCTGATCATTTGGATGGTGAACATTCTGTGTTAACGTGTGCTGTATGTGATAAGAGTCTGTCCACCACAACATCAGATGGACAGTGGAATCCTGATAATATTACCCATCGGAACACCAGAAGGTAAATATGAGATAATATATTTATAGTAATTAGCTTTATACACTCGCTGTGTCGCTCGGAATCTCGCTGTATCCTAACTGTTTTTGTTTGTGTTTATTTTATGCTTGAACGTGTTGGGTTACTGTTGAACTTAGTGTTTAAAATGCATTTCATCAATTCTATTTTGATATCTATGGCCAGCTCATGAAATTAATTATTTACAGATGTCATCCATGAAGGAAGTTTATGAAGCTCGCTAGGACCAAGTTCGAGATTTGAGCTTACATGTTCCAGAAGGACCACAAGAAAGACCCCAGTATATTGTGTTACCAATTACATAAACATGTTTTGTATTTGTAGTTGCAGAAACAAACATGAATGGTCGGGACGCAATCAGAAGTTATTGCTATAACTGCATTGTAGGTTTAAGAACAGTGGATGCTGCACACGACATGTGAAGAGTATTATTACTTAAATTATGCTCGCCATGAGAGTATGACCCGAACCGCCCATTTCTTAGATGAATTCATATTACGAATGAGTAATGAAAATAAATTATAAGTAGGTAGGTACAATAAAATAAATGTACTTACAAAACCAAAGTATTGTTTTATTTACCTACACTCAAAACCCCATCAAAACTACATCATTATCAAACTGTTGCAATCCGCTACTGGACATAGGTATCTCATAAATCATAACCACGCATGGACACCACTGAGTAGTACGATTCTCATCTCAATCTACCCACATAATGGTAAGTAAAACACTACAAAGATAGCGACAAACAACCTCAGCACATTTACTTTATCACCAAAATAATGTTTAGGTAATGTAACATTCTACATTGGTAATTTGGTACCAAAAAGGTAAAAAGTGGAGGCAACACTAAATACCTAAGTGAAACCAACTGTGGGCAGACGCTCTCTTTCTGAATGCATACATAAGAATGAGACAGTTATATGTGTTTTCTTTATCTTATGTATGCATTTAGAAAGAGCGTTTGCCCACAGTTGGTTTCACTTAGGTATTCAGAGTGTACTTTTATTACCTATAAGCTTCTTGTTCGAGCGGACGAAGGCGCGCTGACAGATGTTGAGTCAGTCAAGATTTTGGATTCTAACAGTAACTAACAACACGAGAGCATATCTTCAAAGTCGGCCAGTCCACAACCGGGAGTCGGTAATAATCTGCAACCAAGCCGTTGCGTGCCTGCAGCTCCCAGGGTGGATCCTACTGTTAGGTCCGCCTGGGGACCTCCGTTCCAGAGTCTGCTGCTGACTGCGCGCCAGTCCTTCTTCGGACTGATCCAGATTGCCGGCCAGGCTGGAGCCTAGGCGATGCTACCTGCCCTTGCGTATCCTTTAATAGTGCGTTTTAGGCTAGACTATTTTTTATATTATTCTGTGATCTGTATCCGACTCGTTTTCTCTAAATTTATTAAATTTTACATGTGCAAGTCTACTTAGCATTTTATTCAATAAGACCTAGTAGGTTCGTTACAAGTGGCGACCGCGAACCAAAAGACGTTGTGTTGGAAGGCCTCCCACTCGGTGGACCGATGACCTGGTAAAGGTTGCGGGGATCCCCTGGATGCGAGTTGCACGGGACCGGTCAATGTGGCGACACTTGGGGGAGGCCTATGTGGTGGTGGACGTCTTTCGGCTGAAATGATGATGATGAAATCCACTAACTGCTAGTAAAGCGCGCAAAACTCAATCTTAATTTATCAAAAACGCCTCTATTCTCCTCCATTTTTGACAAGATTTTAGAGACATTGAGGGGCTCGTGGTTAAAGCCGTACGGATCGACCGGTCATGCGGTCAGTCTGTGGATGGGTGACCAATCAATTCGTACCGAGACCCCTCCGTACCTTGGAAAATATTTGACAGTCTGTTGTTATGGGTAGTCGGATGTCAGAAATTGTGTTAACCAAGGGGTATCGTGTTATTCATTGACTGGACTCTCGCTCTCCTCCAGGTTTTTACGTCTTTTATTAGTATTTAAAGTGCAGTAAGATAAAGTCGTATGTGTAGCTGTGTACTTTACAATATTAGTATAGATACCTGAAAACAGGCCCAGTCTTAAAACAAACTAGTATAATAAATTCTTCTGTCTGTTGTAAAAAATCAGCAATTTTTTGTTAATATGACGTAGTTTTCGCGGCTCTGGGATCATGGTCCAACAGTGGACCATGTTGGTTTAGGTCCTAATGCAACATACGGTAATTACCGAATAGACCCTGTTGATTGTGAACGAATTACGTCGGACGAAGATGAAAGGGTCATCTGTGGCTAGGGTTGCCACTGTTTAAGCAAAAACAACTGACAGATCCTACATCGCGATATCAAAGTTCTTCGCAACATTACCATATACAGTAAGTTAAATAACAGGAGGCATTCCCTTAACTCGATAATTTACGTCATTAACCTTTTGACCGCTCGTGTCGCATTTCTCCGACAAATATTTCCGTGCCGCCCGTGTCGTATTTCTGCGACAATAAATTTTGTCTATTTTTTTAATCGACAAAACGGTTGCACCTCCCTATTAATTGTAGGTATAATTTTATCGATTCGTAGTCGGGCGCTAGGGGCGCGACAGCTGATATTTAGCCAAACGCTTAAAGAGTTAATGAAATTAAAAAAAAAAATCCAAACATGTACAGAGTGTTTCTTTCACGTATCCAATTTACTGTGATTTTTTTATTATTATTTTGGATGGGAATTTTATTAAAGTAGCTATGGACGATATAGTATTACCAGTAAAAGGAACGCCTTTCGTTAATTAACATACCTACAGTACGAACATCGAAATACGAAATCTCTCGGGCTGTAGCCCACCAGACACAACATCCAATCCTCCTTTCTCAATAGAGGACGAAGATATTTTTACTCTGTTCCACATACCTGTAAAGTACGGTTAGCAACCCTATCTGTGACGAAAATGAATAAAATAAAATTAGGATAATGTGCACTCACAAAGGGAAAGAAGCTTAGGACGGGTCCAGAAGACCTAATTTGGGGTGAGCCGGCAAATAAGGGTTCTAGTTAAATTATTGTAAACTGGATCACAATGAAGATTTACTAGATACTCTTATAGAGAAAACCAAGCCCGGATTTGGAAAAAAAAATACGATTATAGAAATTCTTAGAAGTTTTTTATACTAGGACTTCCCATTCCGGCTAATTAAAAGCTACGCTTGCCGCAGTCCGTCTGTGGATGGGTAACCATCCATTTCATACCAAGACCCTGGGGTCTTGGTGGTCGTGCCTCGGAAAGCACGAAAAGCACGTCGTCTCAGCTGTCATTCGAAGGTCTTCGAATGACATCCCGTCTTATCAAGGGGTATCATGTTGCCCAACAATTGGGTTATGGATGTCAGATAGGCACTATGTAAAACAGTGGTATTCCGTAGCATCCAGTAAGACTGGAAGCCAAGCTCAACATAGATAGGAAAAGGCTTCGTCACTCGATAAGACCAACGACTTACTATTGTTGGAAAAACACGTACATGGAATTGGGTAGCTATAGAACCTAGTAAAGGGTCGTGGTATATTATCACGTCAATTAATATTACTGTAGATAATGACAACTTCATTGAATCATTTCCTTGGATAATATTATTGATTCGATCCAATACCCAAAATGGTTTAGTGAAAAATGGTGGAATAAACAACTAAACCACTAACATTCTTCAGAGAAATGATCCAACGGAGTTGTTATTGTAGTATGTGCTGTGATTTGACCAAACCCCTTAGGGATTTGATCAAATCGGTAACATTCTTCAAGAAAATGAGCCAACGAGTTGTTAAATGTATTTGTGTATGTATATCAGCTGCCTGACACTCATAGTACAGGGTCTCCCTAGTTTGGAGTCAGATGGCCGTGTGTAAAATGTCCCCAAATATCATTATATTGTTATTATTATATTATCATCGGCTGTGATTTGACCAAATCCCTAAGGGATTTGATATTATTACTGATTGTACTATTTCCCTGCGACATAGATAACGCAAAGTTTCTGCGATAGGCCAAATTTTTTCACTTTAACTCCATAGGCTAATTTTAACTCCACAAAGTTTTCCCCCGAGGGGACAAAGAATTTTGCATAAAACTTCAAAGATTTCTTTCACTAGGCGTTAAAATTTGAAAAAAGGTAGAATTGCGATTTGAATTATTAATGAGAGAAAAAGTAGGTCATCCTGGATCCATACTAATGAGTTTGTTTATTTGTTTGCTTGTTATATTTTACGGCTAAACTATTGATCCGATTTTGAAGAAATTTGGTTCAGACTGAGCTTGAACCCCATGAAAGACCATAAGCCACTTTTTAAGCCGCGACTTCGGCTGCATCTGCGGTTTGGGGTCAGATGGCCGTGTGTGAAAAATGTCCCCACATATTATTATTATTATTATTATTATTATCTCATTTATTTATTGTATACACATGTAGGATTGGAGACCGAAATAAAAAATGCTCGTATGTCCACAGAACTTCTTTTTATTTTTACACCATCTTCATGAAAAAACAGCAGCATACAACCATCTTCTTTTATTCTCTGTTCTTTCTGACATCTCACATTTTTATATCTTCTTTCTCCCTCACACTCATCTATCTCCTTCACTCTATCCTTCGTTCAGAAACAAACTAAACTAACAAAATAAAAATATTCCTACAACTCTGCCATTCTGCTATCAGTCTGCCCTCAGACTGACTAATAGGGTACATAACACACATAGTACATTAGTCATAACTGAACATAAAACAAAATTCCATCTAAAAGTAATAACTAATGTTTTGTCTTCCTACAATTACATTTATTGTAAAATAAACTACTCATCAGACATACAACCTTTCACACCAATATTACAAGGTTTTACTTATAAAAGAAACTTATTACCTACTACCACTTTTGAAAGGGTACATACTTTCATTCTTCTGATAAAAAGAACTCTACTGTTACAAAAAAAAAAAATAATTAACACTACTTGTTACACTGTTATTAAACAAAGCAATCTACTTGATAACAACAAAATGTATTGAGTCTATTCATCTTACATCAAGCAAAACAGATGACAAAAGCTTAATACCTAGTTCCACTTCAACTTTTAACTTAACACAATTTATTCAGAGAATAGAATGGTAAGTCAGCTGTCTTCAGGGGTAAAGTAAGTAAATACTTTTCTTGTAACAAAAACTCAAAATAATTATAATAGGATAAGGTAAGTGTATCATTTAACTAAAGCCATCTTTTCATGTAGTCTACTCCAGTAGTAGTTTTCTTAGGACCTTCTTTGTTATTATCGATTTTTTCTACCTCATACCTATCTTTCCCTAAACTTTTACAAATTCTATACGGACCGAAAAACTTTTCCTTCAATTTTAAATTAAGTTAGTTAGGGGGGGGGGGGTTAGTTAGGTAGTTTAGTTTTATAGTTATGTTGCGGGGGTACCTCGATTACTGGGGATTTAATTAAACAGGGTGTCGATAGCACAGCGTATATTCGCAGACTGGGGCGCATTGACAAATAAACACAATTATAGATTTACTATGAACTACCCACTTAACCTAATTATTAATTGACATACATCACACCTCTCTTCTTAAATAACATCGATATATGTATGAAACGTTTTTAGGTACATTGAAATCTGACAACAGGCTTCCGGGTTCGCTTTGGGTACTCAGTTTGCTGAGGAGGTGACAAACCACGACATTGATCAGTAGACTGATCAACCCCACCTGCTGGGCGGTTCAATGATTGTTTTGACTTGCCTTGGTCACACACACTCTCTTCCCTACTGTCATCCTCATTCTTCCCGGAATTTACTAAATTGTCCTCTGAGTGCGCCACGGAGTTCTCAACCTCTTTAGTCTCATCTTCTTCGGTGTTCGGTACACCGACAGATGCACGAGATCTGCGTCGTATCTGATCCACGTGTCTTTTAATAAACTGGCCGTTATCCCTTGCTATTAAATACCTACGAGCACTGTCTACATCTGAAACCGTACCTTTTACCCATTTATCCGAGGAACCATAATCTCTCATCCATACAGGATCACCCTCGTCAAAAGTACGCAATACCCCACCCGAAGAATCGATTTGTCTCTGTTGCGCATCCTGCACTCTAACACTCACTGATCGTTCTGTCCGTAACAAATCAAACCTGGAGCGTAATGTTCGCCTCTGCAGCAACATAGCGGGTGTCTCACCGGTAGTACTATGCACTGTGTTTCTGTATGCTAGAAGGAATGTTTGTAATGCTGTGTCTACATCCCCACGGTCTCGTATTGCCTTTTTAATAGTACGCTTACAAATATTCACTGCATTTTCAGCGGCTCCATTTGAAGACGGATGATAAGTTGGGGAAAAACTTTGTGTAATGCCATTATTGGTTAGAAAATGTTTAAATTCATTGCTAGTAAAAGGCGGTCCTTGGTCAGATACAATCTGTTCCGGTAAGCCGAACCTAGCGAAAGTTGATCGTAAAACCTTAATTACATTAGCCGCGTTGGTACGTGGCATTTCAAATATTTCTAACCATTTTGTTGACGAATCTATCAGTACTAAGAATGTTATCCCACGATACGGGCCCAAAAAGTCAATGTGAAGTCTAGACCACGGTTGAGTATAGTACGGCCACGGTTGAATGGTAGCCCGCGGGGGCGCTTTCGCTTCTGCCGCACAAGTCTCACAGCTCTTACATACCTCCTCAATTTCTTTATCTATGTTGGGCCACCAAACATAACTCCTAGCCATGCTTTTCATCTTTACAATACCCATGTGGCTGCTATGTAGCTGATCTAATATTTGCTTTCTTAACGAATGTGGGATTACCATTCGATAGCCCCACATTATACATCCACATTCTGCATATAATTCATTACGCCTAGCAAAGAATGGTTTAATCTCATCATTATTGGGGCAAACCGACGGCCAACCTGATTGTATATACAACATCACCCTACCAAGTACCTTATCCTTCGATATCATTCTTTTAACATCAATACTAGTGATGGGTAAAAAATTTTCTACAAAATTGACATATGTGTTTTCTTTTTTTAGTCTGGCTGTGTTATTATTTTTACATGGAAGGCGTGATAAGGCATCTGCACTATTCTTACTGGACACAATATACTCAATATTGTAATTATATCCGGATAACAGTACCGCCCAACGCTGTAGTCGCGAGGCAGCCATCACCGGTATACCCGTTTTATTGCCAAAAATGTGTGTTAGTGGTTTATGATCAGTACGTAGTGTAAAGTGTCGGCCATACAGATACTGGTGGAACTTACGCACACCGAATACAATTCCAAGAGCCTCCCTGTCTATTTGTGCATAAGCTCGCTCGGTCTGTGTTAGCGATCGCGACGCATACGCCACCGGGCGCTCGCCGTCCGCCGTAACCTGCGATATCACCGCACCCACGCCCACACTGCTTGCATCCGTCGTTAAAATCAGCGGTAAATCTGGGTCATAATGGGTAAGTACTTCGCCTCCCGCCAAAAGTCGCTTTACCCTTACGAAGGCATTCTGACAATCCTCATTCCAGGTGTACTTAGTACCTGTTTTAAGGAGATTGTACAAAGGTGCGAGAACTGTACTAATATTTTTAATAAATTTTGCATAATACATTATTAGCCCTATGAACGCTCTTAACTCTGTGACATTTGTAGGCGCCGGCGTGTCCATCACCGCCTTAACTTTCTCTGGACATGTGTGTACTCCGTCCTTACTAATCGTGTGACCTAAATACGAAACAGATTTCGAGAAGAAAACGCATTTATCCTTCCTCACTCTAAGTCCGTAGTCCTGTAAGCGTTGAAAAACCTTATGTAAATTGCTTATGTGATCGGACTTTGTGTTTCCTGTCACGATTATATCATCTAGGAACACACCCACGCGCGGCATGTCCGCGAATAACTGTTCAATTCGCCTTTGGAAAATGCCCGGACTAGATGCTAACCCATACACCAATCTGTTGTACCTATATAAACCTTTGTGAGTATTGATCACCGTGTACTTCTTTGTGTCATCGAGTTCAAATTGCGCATACGCTTGAGACAAATCGATTTTACTGTAACATTCACCCCCTCGGAGACGAAATAATAATTCTTCTACCCTAGGCAAAGGATAACGATCAATTTCTATGACTTTATTTAAGGTAAGTTTATAATCGGCACAGATACGAATGCTACCGTCTTTTTTTACCACTGGCACTATCGGCGTAGCCCAGTCGGAACGCTCGACCGCGGTGAGAACTCCGTCGCGCACCAGCTGGTCCAGCGTGCGCTCCACCGGCTCGCGCAGCGCGTACGCCAGCGGGCGCGCGCGCATGAACACCGGCCGCGCGCCCGGCCGCACGTGGATGCTCACCGCGCCGCCCGTGAAGCGCCCGAGACCGTCCGCGAACACGTTACAGTATTTGGAACTGAAAGAGGATACATCGAAATCACTATTCTCACACATACTATATACATTATAATTTAAATCTGGTAGTTGTATTTTTAATGCTGCTATCCAATGTCGCCCCAAAAGAACAGATTTTCCTTTCTCGATTACAAGCAATTCTAAAAATTCACTTCTATTTTTGTACCGGACTAGGGGTCTTATGATACCTAATGGTTTTACAGTCTCACCAGTGTAATATCTTAACGTTAACTTACATGGTTGTAGGGGAAGATCATTGAATAACCTATTGTAACACTCTCGACTAATGCAGGACACTGCACTACCCGTGTCACATTCCATAGCGATGTCTTTATTATGCACATTAATTGTTATGTAAATGGGGGTACAACTTCCTATTGATAATTGACAAATATCCACAAAAATTACCTCGTCACTGTCTGCTTCTTCGTCACTGCTCTTGGCTTGCACGCCTACCTGATATTGTTCTACTATATTGGGACACATACGCCGCAGGTGCCCTTGCCGATTGCAAACCCTACATACATAGCGCGCGAACTTGCAAGTGGTCTCGTTGTGGTCCGCGCCACACACCCGACATTGTCGCTGTGGCCGAGCTCGCTCCGCCAGCCGAGCCCGCTCAGCTGGCGCCGACATCGCCGACTCGCGACCTGTGCGCCGCTCTCGCAAGTCTCGCCGCGCGCGCACGTCACGTCGCGCGGCCCCCGGCTGGCCGCCGCGCTCCGCCACGCCCGTTGCTTGTCGTCGCACCGTCATCGCTTGACACACGGCCGTTCCCGCACCCGGTTCAACTGACGCCTTAGGTCCTTCGACTACAGCGGCATCCTTTTCTGCGGATTCCATGCTGGCGGCAAGCTTATAAGCCTTAGCGAAATCCAGTTTAGGTTCTGCAAATAACCGTTGCCTAATATTTTCGCTTGCTATTCCACACACCAATTGATCTCTTAAACTCTCCTCAAGCCAACTTCCAAAGTCACAGGTTTTCGACATTTTTTTAAGTACCGCCACGTACTCTGCTATAGTCTCGCCCTCCTTCTGTTTCCTATGTCTGAATTTATACCTCTCGGCGAGTTCACTGGGTTTAGGTTGTAAATGTTTGCCCATTATCTCCGATAATTGTTCAAAAGTCTTCGACTTCGGCTTATTAGGCGTGCACAGGTTGACCAATAACTCATAACTCTCGGCTCCCATAACGGTTATTAATGTTGGCACATGTAAACTTTCCACGATATTGTTCACGACAAAGTATTGTTCTAACCGTTCGACATAAAGTTTCCAATCGTCTTTGTGCACGTTAAACTCTGATATTTTCCCGATAGACATTGTTCGTAAATAATATCACACGCGAGTTAAAATAATCCACTTCTCGTCGCCACTGACAAGTATGTTGCGGGGGTACCTCGATTACTGGGGATTTAATTAAACAGGGTGTCGATAGCACAGCGTATATTCGCAGACTGGGGCGCATTGACAAATAAACACAATTATAGATTTACTATGAACTACCCACTTAACCTAATTATTAATTGACATACATCACAGCTGTATAGCAACTAAATCTCCTACTTTATAGATCTGTCCCTCCTTTCTTCCTTTATTAAATGTTTTCCTGTTTTCTTCTTGTATTTTCAGAATCTGAGCCTTTGCTTCTTTTCTTAATTCGTCCCTCTTTTCAATAAATCCTTTTCTATTTTCTTCTTCTAATAATTCTACTATTTTTTAATCTTTTTTCTGCTTCAGCTCAACTCCAATCAACAACTCGAATGGTGAGGTATTAATTGAACGTTGGTAGGAACTATTGATGACCCTCTGTAGCTCACTGACATGTTTGTACCACTGAGTAGGTTCTTCGATACACATCTTGGTCAAGACCGCGATAATGATTTGATCCACACGTTCCACTAGTCCATTTCCTCGTGGAATGCCAGTAGCCACCGTTATATGTTTGATTTTCTTTTCAGCACAATAATCTTGAAATTCTTTTCCAGTAAAAGCTGTTCCCCTATCTGTTATGATACGACGGGGGTTACCATAATCTTTCTGATGCAGTTTAAGTTTATCCACAGTTTCTTTAGAAGTTAAAGTTTTCACTGGGTAGATCCATACAAACTTAGTGTAGGCATCAATTTCAGCTAAAATATGGTTGTACATCTTTTTAGTGGCATCTAATGGTCCTAAATGATCACAATGCAAAGTGTCCAAGGGAAGCTCTCCTTTGTCAATAGGATTCAGCAGTCCTTCTTTCTTCCCTGATTTCCGAGTGGCTAAGATGCATGGAATGCAGGTAGAGATCACCTTCTCAATCTTACTGTCCAACTTCTTAATGTGATAATCTCTTTCTACAATTTCTTTGACTTTCTTCTTCCCAAAGTGACCTATTCCATGGGCTTTTTTTATTATCTCAACATCCATAATGTCTGGTATTACCAACTTTTTCTCAACACCTTTGTATATTACATCATTTTCTAAAATGTAGTCTTCATACTCTTTCTCCTTTAGAATTTCTTTTATCGCATTTAGTGTTTATCTTCTTCTTGAGCTTTCTTTATACGATAATGTAGTTCAGTATAGATGACACATACATTCCGGCTTAGTGAATCCACATGTTGCATCCGTTCACCTTTACGATGCACAATGCTGTAGTTAAAATCTTGTAAGTACATAATCCATCGAGCAACTTTTGCTGATACTTCTTTCTTAGTTAAAGTCTTCTGAAAAGCTTCACAATCAGTAACTATTTTGAATGGTATTCCTATAAGATATTTCCGAAATTTTTTCACACCTTCTACCACAGCGAGCGCTTCTAACTCATAGCTGCTGCGTTTCTGTTGGGCATCTATTGTTTTTCTACTCATATAATGCACTGGGTGCATACTACCATCCATTGAGTCTTTTTGCATCAAAATTGCTGCATAACCAAATTTAGAGGCGTCTGTATGAAGCTCGGTTTCTGACTGAGGATCAAATATTTTTAAAACTGGATCACAACATAACATTTGTTTAAGTTTCTCAAACGCACTCTTCTGATCATCTCCAGAATGAAATTCTTTAGTCTTTAACAAATCACTCAAAGGTCGAGCTATTTCTGCATAGTCACGGATATATTTTCTGAAATAGGAAGTTAATCCAATAAAACTGTGTACTTCCTTAAGGTTTCTTGGCACTGGAAACTTGAAGACTGCTTCAGTTTTGTCCTTTGAAGCCTTGACCGTACCATTCGAGACCACATGGCCTAGGTACTCCACCGATCTTTGGAGCAGCTGTGATTTTTTCCAATTAATATTCAACCCATATTCAGAAGCTACTTTCAGCACTTCTTCCAATCTTCCTAATGCTTGACATTCATCTTCCGCTAAAATAAATATTAACAAGATCCCTCTTCTTATGAAATCTGTAAATATAATGTTGATATATCTGGTAAAATATTTTGGACATATTGAGAGTCCAAACGGTGCCCTAAGGAACTCATATTGGCCTTCAGGGTTACTGGTAACAAAAGCTGTATATTTTATGGACTCCTCTTCTATCGGCAAATGGAAAAATCCGTTTTTTAAATCTAAAGTACTGAATACACGAGAATTACACAATTTATCGATGTGATCTTCTATCACAGGTAGGGGGTATTCATCTTTGATCATTTTTTGGTTAAGCTTTCTGTAATCAACACAAACTCTAATACTTCCATCCTTCTTCCTTACCAAAACTAGTGGACTAGCATATTCCGAGTAGCTGGGACGTATGACACCTTGAGCTAGCCACTCTTCAATCTTCTGATTAACTTCATCTTCTTCTTTCAAAGCAAACCTACGTGGACGTTGAACTACAGGAATATCGTCTTTTAAAACTATTTTCAATTTAATAGGAGCATCTTTAATTTTTAATGGTTTGTAACTATCAATAATCCTCTGAACTTGAGGTGATAACTCATTATCAACACTAACTAAACACTGTAAGTATGAACTATCATAGTAATGAGGCTTTATTATAATGATACCCTTGTTGATCACTATTATGGTATTAACCAAAAAAGTTTGACCCAAAATAATAGGATAGGGAATTACACCTTTTGGCACCACATAGAAAGATACATTATAGGAGTGCTCATCAATAATAATGTTACAGGTAAACTTACCAATCGAAAACACCTGACTTGCTCCTAACCCAGTTAAACATAACCTTACCGATTCACACTTCGCATCTAACCTTAAAAATAAATCGTTCGACATTATGTTTATATCACTACCGGTATCTATTAAGCATTTCACCGAAAACGCACCGACTTTCGCAATTTTTATTCAAAGTCAAAGTCAAAGTCAAAGCATTTATTTCAATTAAACCATTTACAGGCACTTTTGAATTGTCAAGGAGTCGGTCAGTTAGTCAGAGAGTTGAAGCTAGTTGCTCGTTCCAAAACGTAGGTAGGTCTCTATGGAGAAGAACGAGCAAGAAACTCCACGGACACTCTTTTAAATCAAGTTTTTACAAAGTTTGGTTACATTCTTGTTGCTTCTATATGTGAAAACGATGAAGGTAATCTAACAATACAAAACACAAAAAAGAAGCAAGATAAAGTGGCATCTAATCCATGGCAGATAAGAGCTGACCAATCTCCACTGACAGCGCCCGTTCACGAACATGACGCGTGAATCAGCACCATTTAGCTCAACCATTTTGAAGGGAGCCTAATGATCCAACACACGCGCCACCATCAGCGAGACATTTGAGCGAGCATGACAATACTCCCAACCGCCATGTTAATTTTTGTCAAACATAAAGGTATTAATATACATGGCTCCATGGTATTCACATTTACAAAATTGAAATAATGCTGCTAAATTATACAAAACTAAGGTTTCCAATGTATATTATTTTATCATATGAAGTGTGATAAGTTAATAATTTAAAAATATCTATATATAATAATAACGATACTCGTTACTCATGTCAATAAAAAAAGGGGTAGGAAACATCCTTTTCTTCCAATTTGGAAATTCCCTAAACTGGCTGTGGAGCAGGACCAGCATTCAGCCAAGCATCTTTATCATTGATGTAATCTTCTAACTTATAATATGCTTGTCTACATAGTGTGCGTTTAATACATGTTTTAAATTGTTTTTCATTCAATTGTAGAATATCAAGTGGTATTTTATTATAGCATTTTACACAGTACCCCATAAAAGAAGTATGTACTTTTGACAATCTGAAGCTTGGCTGATCTAATTTGTTCCTATTTCTAGTATAAACATTATGTCTGTCACCTATTTTATTAAAAAGATGAAGATTTTTTCGAACATGCATAATGTTTTCATATATATATTGACAAGGTACCGTCATGATGTTAATCTGTTTAAACAATTCTCTTAGAGATTCGCGTTTGCGGAGATTATAGATTGCTCTGACAGCCCGCTTTTGCAGTATAAAAATAGAATCCATATCTGCAGCCCGTCCCCATAGCAAAATACCGTAAGACATGATACTATGAAAATAGCTAAAATATACTAGCCTAGCGGTATCCACGTCTGTCAAATGCCGGATCTTTCTGACAGCGTAAGCGGCTGAACTTAACCGCCCTGCAAGAGATGTTAAGTGAGGACCCCACTGTAGCTTGGAATCAAGCGTAATCCCTAGGAAAACAGTCCTTTCGACGAATTCAAGTATGTCCTTATTCAATACAACGTTACATTCATTACTCTTAACATTCGGCAAAGCGAATCTTATGCATTTAGTTTTCATCTCATTGAATACTAAATTATTTACAGTAAACCAATTATGAATCTTAAGCATGGCGTCATTTACGTCGTCAAGGTGCTGTGCCCGTCTATTTACTCTAAAAATCAATGAAGTATCATCAGCAAATAACACCATTTGTGGTTGATTTTTCAGTAAATGAGGTAAATCGTTTATATAAACTAAAAAGAGGAACGGACCCAATATGGAGCCCTGCGGTACCCCCATTTTTACTTTTAAGCCTGATGAATTAACACCATTTATTTGAACTTGCTGCAGTCTATCACTTAAATATGATTTTACTAAGCTAAGCGCTTGTTTACCCAGTCCGTAATGCTCAAGCTTTAAGAGCAGTGTTTCGTGATTTACACAATCAAATGCTTTGGAGAGGTCGCAAAAAATGCCAATAGCATCTTGCGAATCCTCCCATGCTTTAAAGATATGCTTAATTAAGGTGACACCGGCGTCAGTAGTACAACGCCCTCTGGTGAAACCATACTGTTGGTCATGTAAGATGTTGTTACAATTAAAATGACTGAGCATTTGGTTAAGCATTACTTTTTCAAACACTTTGCTAAAAACCGGCAAAACTGAAACGGGTCTATAATTATTCGTGTCCTTGCAATCGCCGGATTTAAAAAGTGGTATAATCTTGCTGTACTTCATTAAATCCGGGAAAACCCCTTGGTCTACACACATATTAAAAATGAAAGCTAAATAGGGTGCCACTGTCTCAATAACCGATTTACAAACATTAGTAGACATCCCCCATAAATCTTCAGTAGCCTTGATCTTGAGTTGTTTAAAAGTCTTTATAACGATTGCAGGGTTTATATGTTTAAATTTAAATTCCGTGGGGCAGGCTGGAACATTCGAACTTAATAAATTAAAAGCAAGTGACGGCGAGGAATCTAAAGTTTCAGTAGTTTTAATAGGAACATTGGTAAAGAATGTTGCAAATTCCTGCGCAACTTCTATATTAGTACTTATGAGACCACTGGAAGTCTCCAGAGTGTAGTCAGTATTATGTCTTTTGTTCCTATTTGTTTCATTATTAATAATTTTCCAAACAGTTTTAATTCTATCATCAGCCGATTTTACTTTGTTGCTAATGTATAACGCTTTAGCTGCCTTACAAGCTTTTTTAAAAGTTTTAGAATAAATAGTAACATACTTATTAAAAGTGTCAGTGTTAATATAAGGCTTAAGGCCATACAGCTCAAAAAGTCTTTCCCTACTTTTCCTGATGCCTTTAGTTGCCCAGTCACTGAATAAAAACTTAGGGCAAATTGTTTTAGTTTTTTTCTTAAAAATATTCTGAAACTCAGTTTGCACAACTGAGAAGAATTCTTTATATAAAATATTACCATTATTCATACTAAGGTCCTGAACGGGTAACTTACTTATTAAAGTCTTTTTAAATTTATCTAAATTACCAGATGTTATTGGTCTTGACTGAATCTGTATTTTTTGCAAGGGTGTGTTGGACTCAAAAGCAACGGTTTGACCGCTGTGATCAGAAGGAAGATAATTTACAATAGCTTTATCTAAATAGTCGCAGCTACAAAAAAACATTATCGATACAAGTAGCAGTGGTCGTAGTTATTCGTGTTGGTTCTAAAAACACATTTGACAAATTGAAGGATTTAAAGAGACTTATAAATCTACTGCTACTTGAATTATTTTCTAAAATATTAATATTAAAGTCTCCGCAAATTATTATTGATTTATTACCCGTTACAAGCTTAGTCAAAACATCCTCCATTATAGACTCAAATAAAGAGTAGTTATGATGATTCGGGGGTCTGTAAACGCACACTATGACATGCTTATCTAGCTCAACACAGGACAGTTCAATAATATGTTCAACTGATAGTGCAACAATGTCTCTGCGAGACTTAAATTTAATATTATTTTTTATTATAATTAGTGAACCACCACGCAGCATAGATTTCCGATTAAAACAACTGCCCACAGTATAATTTTCATAATTAATTAACATTTCATAAGGTTTCAACCAATGTTCAGTAAAACAAATAATGTCAAACATTGTCTTTTCTAAAAACAATTCAATTTCTAATTGCTTGGAAGAAAAACCTTGAATATTTTGATGAAATAATTTCAAGGAATGTTGCTTAGCCCTTTTTTTTAAATTCTCTGCATGATTGCTAGAAGATACCTTGTTATTACTAAGTTGAACTATATTGATACTGGTACCTTCTGTTGTCTTACTTACTAGTTTAAACTACTTGAGCTTACCACCTTAACATTAGTATTATTACTAACCATGGTGCTAGTTATAGAACACTTCGACATACTAATTATGTCTGAGTTAATATTAAAAGCTAATAGCCATGCTATCTGACGTCTAAACCTAATGGGCAGATACGCTGTATCTCTAGTCGATTTCAATTTTTCAACGAAACTGTTGGTGTCAAAAAACATAAGCTTGTCACTATAGTGACTAGTTAATAAATGCATATGATTATTAAGCTTATGTATGTTATTATTTGTCCTATTTGATAGGTGCTCAAAGTACGGAAAAGCGCATAATATTATTTTTTGACAATTAATGTTCAATAGTTCAGTGACACTGTCAGTTATATCATCAATTTTAACCTTTGAGCTATTACCTACACATATAGTAATAATTGTATTAGGATCATATTCCTGTCTAGTAACTGAAGATATTATTTCTTTATATGAATGCCCAGGCGTGCAATAATTCAATACAGAATGACTCAGGTTGTTATTTAATAATCTACCTAACCCTCTCCCTAAACTATCTGAAAACAAAATAGGACAATAACAATCTTTATTAGAAACATTATTGCAACTGAGAAAACTGTTGTCTGACTGTGACTGTACAACAGAAGGTGAACCCTGTACAATATCTGTTGTTACATTTTTTTTTATTTTGTTGATTTATTTATCACTGCACTTTTATTGTTTACATTTAAAACGTCAAGATTCAAATTTTGACACTGACAGTTGCGTTGAACGAGACTCGATCTGACGTTAGCCATTACTTCTTCTTTTTGTTTTGGAACTTCTTCGTTTACTTCATTCGCCACGCCTGCGCCATCTGGTGTCTGGTAGTTCACGAACATTGACGTGCGTCGCGATCGGATGTTGTCATCGCCGACCGTACCACCAACATTGCGAGTTCTGCGTGTTCCGGATGGTTCGTTTGTGATTGTGGCGCTGCATTGAGTAGCCATATGCCCGAAATTATTGCACTTGAAACACTTGATGCCTTTATCGCATGCAGTCGCTATATGACCCCTTTCGCCACATTTGAAACAGCGATGAATTGACTTATCACTTGCCTGATTCACTTTATCACTTGTTGTTTTCACAGACTCACGGGGCTTACTGCTTTGACTTCCTCGTTGTTTCATTTTCTGTTTCATAACTTCGTACTGACCCAGCTTTTCTTTTAGGGCAGGGTATGTAGTTATCCCGTACAGACACATTTTATTTTGTTCGTAATCCGTGATCCCATCGACTATGTACTGGATAGCTATATAGTCTGGAAATTTAGCCCTTTTACCAAGCTCCTTTATTGTCAACATATACTGATAATAGCTTTCGCTATTGCGCTTCTTCCGAGCAGCCATCACTTCGTGCATTTGCTTGCTATTGATGAGCTCCGGGAATTCTTTTTGTAGGGCTACTTTCAGATCCTCATAAGTACGGAAGGTTTTTTCCGTTTTCAACCATAGTTCGGCCGTGCCTGACAGCGACCTCCGCGCCATGATCAATTTCTGTTGCGGGGTCCATCCGAAGATATCCGCATTGTCTTCGATATCTTGTGCCCACTTCGAAGATGAGTAAGTCATGTCTTCGCCATTGAATTTTATTATGGACTCCGCGGCTGCCATGTTGAAAGATGATTGCATTCTTGGGTCGTCTTTGTCCATCGTAGAATCAACCCAAGATCGTAATTTTCGTAAAATATTGAAATTTGTCTCTTCGTTGCACGCCGTAATGACGCCACGTGCCGGTCAATCGTAACTTCGTAAAATCTTCTTCGTCTTCGTAGATTGCACGTCGGTGACGCCAACGTACGTCCGTCTGAACTTCTTTTCTTCTTTAATACGTCTTCTTACGCTTATTTCGGTCTATCCCGGACGAGAATGTAGGATTGGAGACCGAAATAAAAAATGCTCGTATATCCACAGAACTTCTTTTTATTTTTCCACCATCTTCATGAAAAAACAGCAGCATACAACCATCTTCTTTTGTTCTCTGTTCTCTCTGACATCTCACATTTTTATATCTTCTTTCTCCCTCACACTCATCCATCTCCTTCACTCTATCCTTCGTTCAGAAACAAACTAAACTAACAAAATAAAAATATTCCTACACACATATAAGTTACATTTTTAAATATTAATACAAAAATAAAAACATTTAAAAATATAAAAAATAGTAGCCCACCGGTACCGGGAACAGTGTCCAAGCCAAGGTGGTCACGGCTCCTGAGAGAGGAATCTCCTGACTATACGCGCCGTGTCCAGGAGTACCGCTTTCTGTATCAAGCCCTTGATCCAGCTGCCCAACGAGAGCCTCCTTAGTTATTATTATTATTATAACCGTCATTCACGCAAACCAAGCATCAAAATCTAATAAGCAACGGAATCGATTCTAGCAGCCAGCATTTTACACAAAAGTCATTGGTTTGATTCCATCACAGAATAAAATACTTATTTTAAATCTGCCGTATCTTGTCTAAATTTAAAAAAAAGATATAGATTGAGAAAAACGGATTAACTCACTGTGTTCCTGGGTTCGTCCGACTAGTTTCGATGTCATACGGCCACCTTTCTCAAGGAGTTCTACAGGAAGACACACCGCCCGTCGCGTTTCTCAATCTATAATGTGTAACAATACTCACGTTTCGTTTAATCAGAAATAATTTGATTAAGTTTCAATATTGATGAATTGCTTCTTTACTAATAGTTAAAAACAAAGAACATGATTTTATTTTATCGTTTGCGAATTTGAACATAAAATACAAATCTACAGAGAAACTATCAAATCCCTCACGATTTTTCTTACGGTACGTTCTCGGACAGTAATCCATCCTTACTGCTGTCAACTTTACTTTATTTTCACAATATGGCGGATTTACAAAGGCCCCAGTATGAGTGCACGAAGTAATAAAATAAACCAGCCTAGTACTACCCCACCGCAGAGCAAAGACGGATTCTCTTTATCTGGTCGAATCTTGATGCTCTGAAATTTATTTGGCATAACACACTTGGCTTTATCTTAATGAATAAAAATAAGTATTATTTAATATATTATTGCTTGGCCGATTGTTTATAATGTCCAAGTTTACAATCACTTACTTCTAAGATGGTAGAATTTTAATTATAAAGACTGATTTCAGTCAACGCTGTCACTTGAATTTGTGCAAGAGCGAGAACAGCAAGCTCGGAACTTGGGCACCCCGACTCGGACAGGCTAGATTAGAACGGAATTCCCATCGTGATTTTTTTTAAACCACTCAGTAATAGAAGCCCCGAGAAGCGGGGCTTCGTCCTCTGGGCCTCATTTAAAAAAAAACTGTTGATAACATTATGCGTAGATTGTTATGCAAAACATTATAATATTATGGATATGAAATTTATGCCTAAAGATGATTCTGACTTACAAAATTATGAGTTTTGAATGTATGATAAATGAGTGTAAATGCCAAAAGATTTTCAGCGAAATGAAGTTTATGATATCTGCTGCTATGCATGATTTACACTCGGTGATACTAATTGTGCTAGTCGTATAAAATTAAATCTAAATGCTAGAAGGTAGCTCGTATTTCAAACTTAAAATCGACTCGTTTCAAATACTTAGGCGCGCTTGTGCCAGACCTACAGAAGATATATTGCCGCCTATTTGTTTTATTAGTTCTCAAATTGTCTCCAAAATTATTGATAGAGGGTATTTTGCGAGAGTTTTTGTTTTATAGTGAAATAAATCTAATTTTACTTTGTTTTATTTTTGGATTTGTTGAATCAGTACTTTGTGTTTTTGCGTAATGCTCAAAGTTAATGTCAAAAGCAAGTTATTTATTCAATGAGACTATTAAAATGCACTTTTGAACATCATCTACAAAAAAAAAATATTACTGGTATAAAAAAGGATGGAACTATGACTTTCAATGTTTTCGGAACCAGAAGGTTGAGACCTGTAGATTGGGACCGATCACCCAAATATAAATACCTAAATATTAATATCCGTCTTTCATCGGTTACATCTTTAGAATTGCACAATTGCAACTTAATTCCCCAATCCCCATTTCATCATCAGCCGAGCAACTATACGACAAAACGTCACCGCTATATGGTTGAAGTTCTACGGTCTCGAACCAAGCTCGTTGCTTCCACATTCATTGTGTAAACTGCATGACTGTGTTCTTTTTTTCGCAGGTCAAACTAGAAGTTCGTCGGCTGCTTAACCAGACTTTCCTGTGGTGCTTTAAAAGTGAATTTAAGGCGTCTAGCCAAAGCAAAAAACTAAGCGATTATACGCTAAGGGCACCCCCTGTGGGATACGGGCCTAGGCATAGGGCGTCGTTGGGGTAGGGCAACCAGACTGTGGAATTTTACTCCCAAAATTTTTACAAATTCAAAAAGCACGCCTTTACAATAATGTTCTCTGAAAACTGACATGCAATCATTTTGATTGTAGCGTTACAAAAAAACGACTAACTTATTTATTGTTCACAGTACCCTTTACAACTAGGTACTCTACAGAAGTGTTTTTGGAAGAAACTCATTTATTTAATAGCTTCACTCCAGACTTTATTGAAGTTAATACGTACCTACGTAAAATAAGACCCAATATTTTATTTTGGTACTCGCATTTTCGTGGTATTTTGTTCGCGTAATATTGTTACTGCTATTGTAAAATAGACTCTATATAAAATGAAAATTGAAACTAAATCATTTTATCAAGCAGTTCCATTATGAAATCTTATACCATAAACTCTAAAGAAAATTCAAAGTTCAACCAAATGCTTTTTCAAATTGTTCCATTCTAAAATCTTTTCATTATGCTCTCAATTGACTGACATTTTGATAAATTCTTTTACTACTACTACTTATAATTCGCTACATTCTTGTCAAATCTATAAACAAAAAAAATCCTATTAATAACAATTTAAGAAAAAAGTAAAACAAAATGGCTTCAAAACATTCCTCCGCATCGCTGTCAACTGATAATGTGCCCAAGAGACAAGCGGCATTACCACATTGAATACCAACGCTTAGCCTCTGGCCAGGGTAAAAGCCAACCATTGATTTATTTTACTATTACAAAGAAGAGAAGGGTTAATAATAGGTTATTGTTATTATTATAATTTATGGGGGCTCGTGGCTAAGTAACAGCCAGTAGTTAAGCTACGCTTGCCGCGGACGGCCCGTGGATGGGTGACCATCCATTTCATACTGAGACCCCGTCGTGCCTCGGAAAGCTGTTACGCTCGGCTGTCATTCGTAGAACTTTGCCAGTCGATTCTGGTAGTCAGAAGCCAGAAAGTCAGAAAGACAACCAGTCTTACCAAGGGTCAAGAGCGTCGCCAGCTGATGGCCTAAGGCAAGTTGATTTATAGATGAAAGGAAAACAAAGGAACATGAAACTTATGGAATTTCTAATTTCTATTTTATTTTGGCGACGCCCTTGCCAAGGGGTATCGTGTTACCCAGTAACTGGGTTGTGGAGGTCAGACAGGCAGTCGCTTCATTTGCTTCTGGTATTCAGCTGCATTCGGTTAGTCTTGGAGCCGACCTCTATACGTAGTAGTGAAGAAAAGGCTAGGCACATGATGATTAATTATTTATTCGGTTCTGACATGAATAACAAACTTTTCAATGCAAAGGATTTAGGGTCATAATAGTAAAGTTTCGTTCAACTTTATTGTTTTTGAATAAAGGCCTGCTTTGATTAATTCTATTATTCTGTAGGTATTTAGATTGTTTTAGATCTATAGCGGTTCCAGAGTGGGCGCCAATAAGTTTTCCATGTCAGCAGCAGTGGGCTGTAGCATCTTTCTTGGTTAACGAAACGAAACTATCTATCAAATATAACAGTTTTAAAAACGCGTTATTTTAGTTGAGACCTTTAGCTGGGTTTGGAAGTGGTGCTCGTTGCGAAACATAGATGAGGGTAACGTATTTGATTGTAATTTGTTTTTATCTGTTTTCATTCCGTATTGGCACACTGCTGGGCAAAGTTCTCCCTCATAGTCTTCCAATCCTCCGTACGTGTAGACATCTCTGACCAATCTCCCGTGAACGCCACTAAGTGATCAGTCAACGTCAGTGTTTCCTGGGCTACTCTCGGTATGAAAGCTGGTTTTCCACCCATCTGATGACTCTCCCAACTGTAACTTGTAAGATACATGCACAAACTCCTTAAGGGACATGAAGGGTCAAAAAGATGGAGTCACGCCACAACACGAATTTCAAGTTGTTCGTGAGGCGAGTTCCGACTCATATTGAGACCTTCCTCAAGAAAGAGTTTTAGCCGAAGGGTGACGTGCACTGCGAAAGGCTACGCGATACCCCGCAGCATTACATAATGCTGTCACTTCGTGTACAATAGTTTACTTGTATTTTTTGTGGTTTCTACAAAGTTTGATAGTCTGTAAGGTATATATTATGTAATGGGTCTTTGTATGCTACCCTATAAATGTTTTATTTATTTATTACAAACTACCGTAAAAATAATAATATATTTTTTTTAAAGTAGCAAAAAGTAACAATTTCATAAAAAATCACATTTACAAACAACCAGAATCGAACACACGGCACGAAACGCAGCAGACCACGCAACCACTGCGCCAATCATATAGTGATGTAAAGGCGTGATTGAAATAGATAGTTTCACCGAACTGCAATGACCTGCGATCGGATATATAGTTTCAAAAACTAATACGTTGCGCAATGGTCTACATTACCCTTCAGCTGCCTCTCTGTTATTTATTGCTGTAAGTTTATTTCACTGAAAATGTAATAGATAAGAAAGTTCCAATGAATGGTTTTGACTAATTTACTTAGGGCATATTTTACAAAACTTTTATATCTAGTTTATGTCTTTTGTCTGTGAAATAAAATGGACATCTGACAGTTTTAAATACCTACTGTGAAAAAATTATCTAGAGGTTGTTTCTTCTCCCATAACCACTGTAAAGATCTACAAATGACAACCGGGACCAACGGCTTTATGTTCTTGATATGAAATGGTTGGTAATCCATCAACCGACAGACCGTGGTAAGAAAAGCTTAATCATGACCGATCGTTCTTTACGGCACTAAGGTATGTATATAATGTGAACATAAATTATTAGTATAAATCTGCTGATTTTGTTTTTGAGTTTTTATTTAATTTAATTACACCTTGTATAAAGGGAAAGGTCCTTCAGTCACTAGCTTGACACGAAATCTTGTAAACTACTTGATCTATGAAGGTGAAATTTGGCAGGTTGGTAGTTTATAGGTAGGGTAGATAAGACCCATTAATTATGTTAAATGAAATCCGTGGTGCTTGGCAATTGGGCTTCTACCAATGGCAGACTCTCTCTCTGTCTTTGTACCGATTGGCCTAATTCTGTTTTGTCTCCTGTTTGATATTGATTGAAGTGGAAAATATATTTCTTTCTTACTGTTCTGCTGTTCTTTTCTGATTAATTTCGTTGCGGGATTCAAGACAGTTAAATCGATTCTCTGGGACTTGACGAGCTTCATAGCTTCGGCGCTTTTCTGGTGGGAATAATGTGGCGTGCTTGTCCTAAAAAACTGACGTGTAAGACATGCCAGCAACGGATTTGGTGACAAAGTCGAATTAAGAGGGTCTTTGACTTCCATGCGGATTATTCCTATCTATACGAAACTAAAAGTATGGAGAAGCTAAGGCAAGTACTTCCACGATACACTCTCTTTTATAAAATAAAAGTTTTACGATATTTTGAATACAGAAAAAAAGCCGATAGTAATAAACACGGAATAATAAAAACAAGTGGAAGTGCCACGGAGCCATCGAACGTGTGGCACAATTATGTGGAAATGATCAACACTGGTTCAGTCGCGATCAACTACTTGCTGCGACGTGACATATCGCACAATATAGCACGTAGGGAAAAAAATACAACCATGCCTTATTGTGCAATTTTTACATGCAAAAATGACAGCAGGTCAAAGAATGTTTCTTGCAGAGGTATATCGTATCACCAAAAAGTATAAAACTTTCATATATTTCAATATAATCGATTTTTTTTTTTTTCGATTGATGCGAACTAAAAACTACCTTATGTCCATTCACTAAAGTCTAAATTAGCTTGCTCGCTGTCTTGACTGTAATCGTTTTACGTGGCATAAATTCTAGAAACTTCGACGCTACTCGTTTAGGGATGGGACACATTAATGCAAATAGTTCGTGTCGACAAAACAATAACACAATAACAATAACATGTTTTTAAAGTACCTAACATTTTTCTAATAAATAAAAGTACGAGTTTGAAAGAATGAGTTTTAAAAACCTTATACCTATATTCTGGCAAATAGTCATTCATTCGCGGTTAGACGTAGGCCTATACATATTCTATAAAGTACATTTTAATTTGCAAATGTGTGAGTTTGGCGACACTGGATCCAGTATTAAGTAAGACTAAGGGCACTTCCTCTTGTTTTTATTATTCCGTGATAATAAATCTATTCTATTCTATGCTTTTTAAGGCAAGTAATCAAATGCCGATGTCGATAAATTTACAAACGTCAGTATTACTTAGATCGTGTTTTGGTTTAGACCTTAGAGCATATTTTGGTATGTTCCCATCTCTATCTTATAATGCAGCTTGTCAGTGGCGTGACTGTGATAGAAATATTGCTTATTAGTACCTACTGGTAACTTATTTAGGCAATTGCATTTCTTTCAGTAACAACTTTCGAGCCAAAATAGAATTAACAATTGCTTAGTTATATAGTATTCACATAATCACATCTGCCTAGCCTTTTGTCAACTATGTTTGGATCGGGTTTAGGGGACGCAATATTTGTTGGGCGCCAATAGTGTTTACAAAATGAGTCGCAATTTATTATAGTATCAAATTTATTGCAGTTTTATACTGTTCAAAGTACTTTTGAAAATGTGATGATACATCAATTGGAAGATGTAAAGTATCTATACTTTATTTTTATTGCTTTTGCTCCTTCGAAATCACATGTAAAGGTAAATTATTATATTTTTTTCTAATGTCACCGATTCGTAGGCAGAGGATTATTTTAATCTACTTGAATTTATTTGATTAAAGATCATCATCTGCCTAAATCACAACTATGTTGGGGTAGGCTTCCCTTCCAGTCTAACTGAATGCAGCTGAATACCAGTGTCTTACATGGAGCGACTGCCTATCAGACCTCCACGACCCAGTTACTGGGTAACACAATAATTCTTAGTAAGACTGGTTGTTAGACTTTTTGGCTTATGACTACCCATAACGACTGTCAAAAGTCGTTACGGGTAGTCATAAGCCAGATCTACGAATAGCAGCCGAGACTAACGGCTTAAGGCGACGATATTATGCCGGCGACCTTCAGCGACCAGAGAATCGTATGCGCTGCGTCCAAAACTCTCAAAGTTTTGTCGAAATAAATAAATAAAAGATAGTATTCTTTAACTTAAAAAAGGCGTATACTAAAAGGCAGATAATAAAATTGTCTGTAAGATGGTGTAAGTTTCGTTTAACACTTTGACTGCCGCAAACGCCTTTTTTATTGTGTCTGTAATTACGGCATACGAAAGGTTAATTATACCTGGTAGATTTTGTGTGATTGTCAATATTTTTTCCGCGTCAGACACAACTTCACGAGTTAATTGAACTATTTAATATGAATATAATCAAAAATATTCTCATACTAAATGATTAAGAGAATGTTCTAGTTTAACATATATTTTTTTCAAATCATTTACATTAAACATTTTGACGTGATTGTCAGTTTAAAATCTGTAAAAGTCGTTAATAGCCCCTTAACGTGCATATCACGACACGGATGAGTCTTGGTATGAAATGGGATGACCACCCATCCACGGACCGACCGCGATAAGCGTAGCTTAACCATGGTCGATTGATCCGAATCTTTACTTAGCCGTGCCAAGCTTTTATGGTGGGTCAAAAGATACAACCCGCTGATAGGCAGACGGAAGCCGAAAAATTTTTTTTTAATAATTTGATTTTAGTTATTTTTTAGGGTATCGTACTTCAAAAGGAAAAACTGAATCCTTATAGGATCACTTTGTTGTCCGTCTGTCAGTCTGTCTGTCCGTCTGTCTGTCAAGAACGTCCGACGGATGAACGGACGGACGTAACGTCAGACGTCTGTGTTATTTTGGGAACACGTGGAAGTATCGAGTTTAAATTACTCAAGTCTACAGTCCCTTGAAGCTGTGCAAAAAACAAAATGTTAAGTTAACGTAAAAAGTATATTTCGACACTCTACACAGAGAAAAGCCTGAAAACTATACGTATGTAAATCATAAAAATATAGTCTTTATTTAAAGTACGCAATCAATAATTGTATGGGTGAGCAAATCACGGAATTTGAACGTGACCCTAGGTGGGCGAGTCTGACTCGCACTTGTCTGGTTTGGTTATACTTAGCGGCTATTTATAGTAATACACACTCTTTGATTTCAAGTGTCTACCCATTATGGTTCAAAGGATAGAGCTCACTGACAGACAGATGGACAGACATCGGAGGCTTGGTAACACAGTCACGTAGAGCACCCTTTCAGTATGGACTCCTTTAACCCATTCTCTGCCAAAAACTGGATCAAACCAGTATTTCCGTACATTTACTCCGCTAATATGCGGAACTGGCAGCAAACCAGTAAAAGGATCACTCATAAAATTGAATTAGTGTGCCGATTTTATTTCTGTAAATCTTTACTGTTTTCAACAAAATCATCAGTACCTTGCATAACATTTTTAATTGTATGTCCTCATTTATCTTGACCGCAGCTTAAATACAATGCTGCAAAATTGAATTACGTGAAAGCGTGGTCCCACTCTGGGCGCCAAATTTGTTCAGCTATGGTTTACCATAAACTTCATGTTGATTTTATTTAAGTTGTTTTTTACTGTTTTCAACAAAAACATCAGTACCATGCATAAAATCTTAAATTTTATGTCCTCATTTATCTTGACCGCAGTTTAAATACAATGCTGCAAAATTAAATTACGTGAAAGCGTGGTCCCACGTTGGGCGCCAAATTTGTTCAGCTCTGGTTTACCATAAACTTCAAGTTTTATTGTGGATGGTGAAATATTTTATTAATTTCCACGTAATAAAATATGTGAAGTATAGTAATCGTATTGAGGTAGTCATTAATTGTTATTTCAATTTTGTGACTCTACTTTTTGCTCGCTTTATTCGTTCACGTGAATGTAGGTTACCGTGGACGTTGACTGACTAAGTCGCAGATTAAAAGTACCCCTATCTTGGGGTTCAAAGCCTAGTCTGTACCAAAAGCTATTTTACAACATTTTTATATTTGATAAAATCGGCTCTAATTGCCTATTGTAGGAGTACAATAGATTCTGTAGAATCAGCGTCAATAAGTATTATAGTTGTTTGGTTTTTGAACAGAACGAAACTATTTAGCACAATTAGACAAACAACTTTACTGTTGTTTTCAATAAATTGTGTCCTTGTGCCAAGTAGGTAAAGATTATTTCAATGGAAGTTTGTTTCTATATTTAGTATAATAATAATAATATCAGGCTTTTATTGTCCCACTGCAGTGCCAAGTCTCTTCTTATACAGAAAAGGCAACTATTAATAAAATTTATTATTATTTTCAAGTGGTTCTCGCGCGGAAAAATATTTGTTGGTATGGCCCACGGGCAGTTGTTCCCAGTCTGGTTATTTTTATATAAGTGCGTGTTGTTTTAAATGCACTTATTATACAGGAGAAATTCCTAGTGAACGGTTTTGTATACCTCGAAAAGCATGTAAAGCCGTTGGTCCCGGCTGTCATTTGTAGATATTTGACAGTCGTTAAGCTAAAAAATCTGACAACCAGTCTTCCCAAGGGGAATCGTGTTATCCAGTAACTGGGTTGTGGAGCTCAGATAGGCAGTTGATCCTTGTAAAACACTAGTATGCAGATGACGTACAGGACAACCTGAGCAAAGGACAATCTCTCTTGTGAACAAAAGTTCAAATTAATTATGACAGATAAAGAGTTTGCACTCGAAACGGAAACTGACTATCCTGACAGCCCCAGATAGAATATTTCAATCCAAATAACGAAATAAACATCTCTAAACATGCAAAAATGCAGCCATCTTATCTTACTCCCTACGTTGCCACCATTTTTCTTTTCAAACGGCCGAGGAAGAGCAACTAAAGTAATTTGTGTGTTTTTATCTCGGAAGGAACTTTATGCCTTTTTATGCCTTTTTCTGGAACATTTAGACGAGCATTTTCATCCTTTCGCTTGCTTGAGCAAGGGTGGTAATGCAAAAGGAGCGAGTGAGTCTTTGTTGTTGAGTTGACCCCTGCATTTAAATTGTAGAATGCGGTTTTGATACTAGGGATTCAAGGCAGTTGTTACGTTTCTCTGGGGCTCATCGATCTTCATTGGACCACCAATGAAGCTTTTGGTGGTTTTGGTGGCATTTTGGCTTTGGTTTCTGGTGGTCACCACTTTTGATTCTGGCTTTCAGATGTCGCAGGAATAGTGTGGCGGGATTTGAACTTGAAAATTTTCTTTGAAGTAGGTAGCGTGCAGGGTGAGTACACTCAACTTTTTAAGCGCATTAACTAGGAAACCATTACAAAAAAAAATTAAATTAGAACTACCAAGAAGACTCCTTTACCAAAAATGAGAGAAAAGGTATAGGCTCAAAGATAAGTTACTACCATTCCTATTTCTGACGCAAAAGAACGTTATTGTTTTCCGGCTTCAAGAGCATGGGTACTGGGGTTATTACAGGCACAGAAGATATTTTAGCTTTGTCACTCCAAAGACAAAGCATCTACGAGGCCTTTTTTATTGTAGATATAGTATATAGATGGCCGTAACTAATAAAAAAAAACTACTAATAAAGTTATTATTATTATTATTATTCACATTTATTTATTTCATATACCATATTAAATTACATTTTTAAATATTCATAGAAAAATAAAAACATTTAAAAATATAAAAAATAGTAGCCCACCGGTATCGGGAATACGGTCCAAGCTACCGGTGGTCAGGGCTCCTGAGAGAGGAATCTCCTAACAATACGCGCCGTGTCCAGGAGTACCGCTTTCTGTATCAAGCCCTTGATCCAGCTGCCCAACGAGAGCCTCCTTAGGTGTTGGTCGAGGCTCTTGGAAATTAGTCCATTGGCCGTAACGACTATCGGCACAATGACTGCTGTATTCACATCCCACATGTCGACAACCTCGCGAGCCAAGTCAAGATACTTAATTTGTTTATCTTTCTCGGTTTTCACGAGGTTCTCGTCATGCGGAACCGCTATATCAACAATCATTGCGCGACGCTCTATCATCGATTAGAATATCGATTAGATAAATCGATCTATCACCACTATGTCAGGCTTATTGGCGACAATAGTCCTGTCAGTGATGATAGATCGATCCCAATACAACGTGATATTGCCATTTTCGAGAACTGGGTCGGGCACATACCTGTAGTACGGTACTTCCGACTCCACAAGCCTGGACTTTAGTGCAAGTTGCTGGTGGATAATCCTAGCTACAAGGTTGTGTCTATGCAAGTAGTCTCCGTTAGCTAGACGAGAACACCCAGAGATAATGTGTCGGATTGATTCACCCGGCCGGTGGCATGCCCGACAAATGTCAACCGTGCCGTCCTTCACAATATACCTCCGGTAGTTGTTCGTCATCATAACTTCATCCATAATCGCACAGACAAAACCTTCGGTTTCCCCAAACAGGTCACCAAAACGCAGCCAGGATACGGACGCCAAGAAATCTACATCAGGCCCATGTAGGGCCCGGTAGAAGCGACCGTGAAGCTCCTTGCTCTGCCATACCTTCTTGCGGTCATTAGTATCTAGTACTACAGGTTTGCGCCAGTTCTCGTTCGCTAAGGAGAGCGGGGTGAGGCCCTTGTCCACTGAGACCACATCTCGGTGCATCCCCACGTCGGTTTTAAGGAAGTACTCCCTGAGACTGCATACCTCACGGTTGTGCAGGGACTTAGCATTAAGAAAGCCTCGACCTCCGCACTTCCGTGGGATATACAGTCTCATTACCGATGACCGTGGGTGATGCATCCGATTTGCGGTCAGCAATGTACGGACCCTCTTAATCCAGGGCGTCAAGTTCCGTCTGAGTCCACTTGAGTATGCCGAAAGAGTACATCAAAACCGGCATGACCCATCCGTTGAAGGCGCGCACCTGGTTTCCGCCTGATAAAAGACTATTTACCACTTTATTCAGGCGGCCAAAGAAGCGCTCCTTCAACGATTGTTTCATGTCGGCAGCATTGATGCCTAACGCTTCCGACATACCCAAGTATTTGTAGGTTTCGGTTGAGGAGAGGGATTTAAGGCGTATGGAATCCGAGAGTTGGGTTCCCACGGATTCCACAATCTCCCCTCGCTTCACATGCATGACTGCACATTTGTCCACACCAAATTCCATCCTGATGGCACTACTGAAAGTTTCTGTTACTTTCAGTAGCTCCATCAGTCGCAAATTGTTGGGGGCATAGAGTTTCAGATCATCCATGTAAAGGAGGTGAGATATAACCTGACCTCCTCTTCTTAACCGATAGCCCAAACCTGAACCCTCCAGCAACGTGCTTAGAGGGCTCAAGGCCAAACAAAACCACAGTGGACTCAGACTATCGCCCTGAAATATACCTCGCTCGATCCTTATCGGTTCGCTATTCTCTCGGATTTGCCGGCATCCTGGATAGCGAAGGACCGTCCTCCATTGCCCCATACACGACATCAGGAAGGTGCGCAGAGTTGTATTAACTTTATACAACTCCAACACCCTCATGAGCCATGTATGTGGCACAGAATCATAGGCCTTCTTATAGTCTATCCAACATGTCGACAGATCCCTTCGGGAACGACGAACCTGCTGGTTAATGGCCATATCAATGAGGAGTAGCTCCTTAGTACCACGAGACCCGTTCCTACATCCATTTTGAGAGGCAGACATGATAGAATTTTTGTCAATATGTTCGTTAATTTTAGCTCTCAAAATGGATGTAAGAACTTTATAGACCGTTGGTAGACAAGTGATCGGCCTATAATTTTTGGGTTCCGTAGTACTACCTGATTTATGGAGCAGGTGGGTTATTCCAGTGGTTAGGAATTGGGGCAACGATCCTGACTCTAAGGCTGACTGGAACTGAGACGCCAAGCGATCGTGCGATCTCTGTAACCATTTAATCCAGAAATTATGCAGCCCGTCCGGTCCTGGAGATTTCCAATTAGGTAACGGACGAACTGCACGAGCTACGTCTTGGGGGCTGATGGTTATTGCCCCCATTTCTGGTATTAGATCACACTTTCGCTCAACCTCCCGAGTCCAGTCGCCCTCAGTGTGACTAACAGGCACCGACCAGATGCTGCGCCAAAACGAACACATGGCAGCATCATCCGGCTGGTGCGCATCAGCCACGCCTTGGTCCGGTCGCTCCCAAGTCCTATACACCCACCTCTCATCACTCTGGAATATGCGATTCTGAGTGTACCGCTCCACTCGTCGCTTGTACCGTCGAATACGGTTTGCCCATGCACAGATCTTCTGCTTCAGGAAGTCGATACGCTCTGTGATGCAGGACAAATAATCTCGAGGATTGATATCAGTCCCCGAGAATACCCGCCTCACAAAGCGCATCACTCTAGGGCGCGTGTTGCCCTCCCTGAAGCAGATAAGCTTGCCGATGAGTGCTCTAGCCTCACTAATACGACGCTCAATCCTGTACTGCCATGCTGGTACAGCTGGTTTTGGTCGTGCAGCTCCGTCACTGTTGGGAAATTTGACATGAGCTACACGACATACTGCTACAGCCGCGCAGTACAAGATCGAGTGGGTATCAGCGAGGTCTTTGCTGCTGTCAAAATAATTTGACAGCTGCGAATCTAAAGCACACACCAGCGCCCTATTTTTCTTGTGCATGGGCAAACGAGGTAGTCGCGGTTTTAATTCAGGCGGTATGGAGCGATACTCCCAGAACACAACCTCCAAAGCACTCCACAATTGAATATTGCACTGGGTACTCACGGATATAGCCTCGCCATCATCCTCTTCACCACCGTCGTCAGGTCGCGGTGAAGCACTGGGTAAATCTTGCGATTGTACCGCGACCGCAACCAGTGGCAAAGCAGACGTGTCATGGCTACTCCGTGATTCTAGGCGTAGTCGATCAAGTACAACGTCATCCAGCATATGGTTACGCTGGATGACTCGCACCTGATCCGACAGTCGCTGTGCCGACACGTTGACAGCTGGCTCAAGCACCTGAAACAGAGAGAGCATCCGACCACGGTACGCAGTCAAGTTACTTCCCCCCTCTGTAGCCCCATAGTATGAGCGCATGACACTTTCATTAATAGACTGCGTCCATCTCATGCGCTGCACACTTCCACCGGTAGCGGGGACCATATCAGAGACCGGTGGGTCCCGAAGTCCCAAGCTGTCCGGCGGCCGGCGTGGTCCCCGCCGACGCACAGGTGGTGGCGTCGTCGGCGGAGAGAAATACTCGTCGCTCGAGCTCGACGCAACTGCCGAGGCCGGTGTCACAGCCCTCACGATGGGGCTGGGTTCCGGCGGCGGCGAGGCGGAGCTGAGCGACGGGTCCGGAGATGGTGGGCGTGCTCGGCGTGCTGCTGATCTTAAAAGCATGTTGTCATCGTCGTTTTCTAATTCCGATCCATTATTACGTTATGTATTCTTTTTCATTTTAAATTATTTTCTTGGTGCGTAAGGTGCGTAAGGTGCGTAAGTAAGTACATTTCCGTTCACTGTTTATATTATTATCGAAATTATTTTTAGTTTTTGTGGTTTTTCAATGACTTATGTCACTTTTGGTTATATCTGTTTAAAACTGTACGTATCATAAATAATTTTTAAAAAAGGTTGATTATAATGGATGTAATATTAAATTGTGTAGCGAAATTAATAGGAAATATCAAACAACTATTGAAATTGTGAAAATAAATTAAAAGAAGTAAGGAGACGACGTATGATGACACTAAGGGTTGCCAGCTTATTATTATTATTATTAAAAACGTTCTAAATTTAGTCACAGCATTATTTCAGCGGTCAATCAATGTAATAAAATGTAAGTAATTTGCAGAAATTTCGACAGATTGAGACTGGGTGTAGAATGCGATCGTTCGCGACGATATACGCCGGCGACCTTGAGCGACCAGAGAATCGTATGCGCTGCGTCCAAAACTCTCAAAGTTTAGTCGAAAAATTTAAATAAAAGATAGTATTCTTTAACTTAAAAAAAGGCGTATACTTAAAGATAGATACTAAAATTGTCTGTAAGATAGTAAAAGTTTCGTTTAAATATACTTAGCAGATTTTGTGTGATTATCAATGTTTTGTCCGCGTCAGACACAACTTCACGATTTAATTAAACTATTTAATATGATTTTAATCAAACATATTCACAAACTAAATGATTAAGAGAATGTTCTAATATAACATCTTTTTTTTTCAAATCATTTAGACTACACATTTTGACGTGATTGTCAGTTTAAAATCTGTAAAAGTCGTTAATAGCCCCTTAATAGGTTTGCCCTTCAAATGGGCCCAACCTGTTATTCAACCATCTCCACATAGTAGAAAACAAAGTCACTTCCCGCCATGTTTCTTTACACGCTTAGAGCTTTTAAACTACGCAACAGATTTTACCGCGGTTTCCATCAATTGATAGAATGATTTAAAGAAGGTTTATACGTACAGTTTGGTATTATATAATACAAACAATATTGTTTTGTTTCAATTAATGAAATATGAAGATAATTGTTCAAGATGTCGAAAGAAATCAAGCTGACTGAGAGCTTGAATAGAAAATGCAGTCTTTCATGATGTCACCACAAATAAAGGTATTATTTTTTAATTCTTTTGCAATTAATCTCATCACATTGACACCACATTAGTCTCTCTATGTCTCTATCTATATCTACATTGCACCCGTGCAAAGCCAGGGCAGGTCGCAAGTCTATCTATACTACAAATAAATAAAATTGAAAGTATATATATGTATACGTTACGTAAAAAAAAAAATGTGTTTCTGTCTGTTTGTTCCGGCAATCTCTGAAACAGCTGGGCTGATTTTGACAGGACTTTCACTGACAGATAGCTAATGTTATAAGAAGTAACTTAGGCTACTTTTGTTTTAGAAAAAAAATAGGGATTCGTGTAAAAAAAATTAAACCTCGCTGATAACCGACAATCACGCGGACGAAGGCAGGTATACTCCATTTACAATAAGGTTAGACAAATATACAAACCTTTTTTACAGTCCGTTCAACCGATTTTGACTTCTATTCCGTAGACTTAAGGATGACAATAGAGGCAAAAAAGTGGTTACAGTAACAACTGTTTACTGCAGCTGCCATTTGTCATGCCACCAACGCAATATAAGTCAAAATCGGTGGAACGCACTGTAAAAAGGTTTGTTTATTTGTCTTATCTTATTGTAAACGGAGTATAGTTACATTACATTACATTATACCTAACAAATAAAAACATATAAATAAAAAGATACTTTACCACGCATTCTAACTAAACAATCAAAAATGTAACACTAAAATTAGATAACGTAACCTTCATCAACAATTCAATTCACTCGCACTCAAATCTATCATCCATCAAACATCCCTTTGTTTTATATCTTGTAAGAATAGTTCCCTAAAACGGAAACAAAGGGATGTAAAAACCCGTATCAGCGATAACCCCAGAAACACAGCGCTAAGCGATACTCGCACGCGATACGTTGCTGTGTGTTTACAGCCTCCTTTATTGTAACAGTGTATTGTGTTACATGGATCATTGTCTTCCCTTTTAGGGGTTCGAAATATAGGAAAGAAAAATAAAGAAATAAATAAAATGAATGATGAGAAAATGGAATTGTTTATTTTTGGTAGAAGGTGTTGTATATCTGTTGTACCATAATACATACAAAAGTGCAATTACGAACCTACAAGATTAAAATGTATAAACCAGCAGATATTTTTAGTCCCTTCTAATGTGTATTTGAGATTGATTTACTACATGAATAATAAAAATCAAAACCTATAATTATTACATTAAAAAAACTAAAACAATAAGGCATCAAAAATTCCTGCATTTCACTGTCATCTGGGAATGTGCCCTCTTGGGCATATTCTTAAATAACAGTGAACGATTGGAGTTAACGACTGGACTTCTGTCACGGCTACGGCGTTGCGGGGCTCCGGCGGTACCACGCGAGCTTATCGTCGCAAACTCCTCAGCTCGCTGGCCGCCTCGCCCCTCCGCGCCTACACGAATTTAAATTACACTCTAGGGGGTAGGGCAGACAAGACTGCGTGGATTCGGTTTCGCAGCAATTCGTTTCTGTCATTCACTTTTGTAGGACAACATATTGATTTTTTAAGATTGTTTTTTTTTATTGTCTTTCTTTTTATACCTATATATTTTTGTTGAAATAAATTCCATGGAAAAATACACCAAATAAACAATATTCGTTAAAAAGTAATTCTACTGTTTGATAAGTTTGTACAAAAAAATGTGATTAAAAATTCTTTGAATTGTGTTTCTGTGAAATATGTTTCATTCAAGTAAATAGTCTTTGAAACAATAATAGTCGAAATAAAAATACAAGAACTAAATATTATATGAAACATTTTTTGGGAAACGAAATTCTATGAAATTTCTGTCTGCGAAACAAGGGGACACCATTTTGAATATATATGCGTAGCTGAATTGAATCAGAATCCTAATTTTAAGGGGCTATTATACGACTTTTACAGATTTTAAACTGACAATCACGTCAAAATGTGCAGTGTAAATGATTTAAAAAAAATATATGTTAAACTAGAACATTCTCTTAATCATATAGAAAGTGAATATTTTTGATTTAGTTCATATTAAATAGTTTAATTAACTCGTGAAGTTGTGTCTGACGCGGACAAAACATTGACAATCACACAAAATCTACCAGGTATAATTATCCGAAACTTACACTATCTTACAGACAATTTTATTATCTATCTTTTAGTATACGCCTATTTTTTAATTTTGAAAGAATACTACTTTTATTTAATTTTTTCGACAAAATTTTGAAAGTTTTGGACGCAGACTGTGTCCGTTCTGCGTCAGTTTTGCGTCCAAAACTCTCAAAGTTTAGTCGAAAAAATTTAATAAAAGTAGTATTCTTTCAAAATTAAAAAAAAGGCGTATACTAAAAGATAGATAATAAAATTGTCTGTAAGATGGTGTAAGTTTCGTTTAATTATACCTGGTAGATTTTGTGTGATTGTCAATGTTTTGTCCGCGTCAGACACAACTTCACGTGTTAATTAAACTATATAATATGAATATAATTAAAAATATTCACTTAATACGTGGTTAAGAAAATGTTCTAGTTTAACATATATTTTTTTCAAATTATTTACACTGCACATTTTGACGTGATTGTCAGTTTAAAATCTGTAAAAGTCGTTAAATAGCCCCTTAACAGTTTATTCGAAGTATTGAAATTCGGAATTTCGTTTTTCGGACCGCGAACCCATCAAGCATTTGATTCTTCGAACATATGAAAATCGGAAAACAAACAAATCGGATTTACGACATTCGGTAAAATAACTTTCGTGATTTTAAATAATAGAGATTATAATTTTTAGGTATTATGAAATTCGGACTTTTGAAAATCGGAATATCGAAATTCGGAATAAAATATTTCGGAATATTTGGGTGTTCCCATAAAATTCATGGTCTTCCTTTTATTTCTGACACTATGTTATTTAGCAAAAAATAATTCTTATGATAAAGCCTTTCGATCGGTATGGTAAAGCTATAGGGTTTATTTTTCTCGTGTAACGGGTTTGATTCCCGGTTCAACCATGTAATTATTTAAATATCTATGAATGCAGTTTAAATTGTTTTTTAAATTCAAATAGTCTTCTTTCAGTAAAATGTTCCGTGTACAATATTCAAGGTACTTTCCCTCCATGTGGCATATCCGTGGGATGCCCTGTATAAATAAAAGTCCAGGTTTCCTAACAATTTTTTCTGTAACCGATCTCAATGATGTCCAAGATAAATTTAGAAAGTAAAGTCACGTTAATAGTCGCCGTATCGAACCTGCAACCTCATGCATGAGCGGCGGACGTCATAGACACTGGGCCAACACGATATTATCAAATAATCAGGGTACCACATGTTAATAATTAAAACACCCGCTATCTGACTTACCACGACCTTACATTGCAAACACTTTTCTGCCACGTTCACAGAGATGAAAATAAAATTCAATGTACCGTGTTCAGTTTGTAAGAAATAGTCAGTTTAAAGTGCAATTTTGGCTAAAACAAATTTATTATTTTATTCATTCACTCACTCATTTATTTATTTCATTTATAACAACACAAGTACCATTACAGGTTACCCTAAATCGATAGTGTGGCCTTAAAGAATATTAAAAACATAACTCATGTAAAGTAACTCTTGTGAACTCATTCAGGGAACAGGAAAAATTTACACTCATCATCTGCCTAGCCTTTTCCCAACTACTCCTATATGATGCTGCTGTCACTGACTTCCTTGTCCTTTATATCATTACAGCCATCAGCAGCAGCAGTTGTTAACAGTCTATAAGTCATTTTAATTTCAATTACACCTACCACTGCTTGTCTCTGCATCACCCAAAGGTTGACTGGTAGAAAATGCCTATGGCATTAAGTCCGCCTCTGTACTTTGTGCTTGAAGTGTTAAGAAATAAATAAATCATTCTTCACACAATCCATTTAACCCATTCAATCCTATTCAACATGGAACAAGGGCAGGTCATCATCATCATCAGGAACAAGAAACAAGGGCAGGTAGATTTAATTGATAATAATAATATGTAATAATAATTTTATTTTCAGGCAACTGTGGCCATAGATAAAATACACAAAATAATATTAAATAATAATAATAATATATGGGGTCATTTCACACATGTCCGTCTGACCCCAAACTAGGGAGACCCTGTACTATGTGTGTCGGACACCTACGGAAGAATAGACATACTGACAGGAAGAATATACAAGTGTACTTGTAGAATATACAACTACAAGTACACTTGTATATTCTTCCTGTCAGTATGTCTATTCTTCCGTAGACATAGCGTGGTCATGCTACGCGTGCTGATATACATACACAAATACATTTTTAAATACATACATATATAAATAAACAACACTCAGACACAAGGCAAACACACAAATATTAGTAAACTAATACACATATCAAAACTTAACTATATTATCCTATTTCACACGTACAGTTGGCGTCGTGTGTCGCGCGGTGACAGCAAGTAGCCGGCCGCGGAAGCGCCGGAACACAACACCTTTCGGCCAAAATTCCTCCTTCGTAAAGGTCGACAGATGTTCAGTTAGTACTCTCACCACATACGAGTTGAAGTTAACATTGTGGTTGGAGGCCAACTGCTCGACCTCTCAGAGTAAAATTCGACTTAATCCGGATGTACTCACTCGAATGTACTGACTATATGTACGTACTTCACGAATACAAGCGCAATGATATTCCAATATACATAGTCAATATACAAAATTGAATTTTACTTTTCAATATACGTACATCGTATAATATTAATAAACGAAACATTTTGTTGGCAATAGCTCAGTGCGGTTTGGCTCCGGACACGGTACATGCCTGTGGTTGTAAAAGGTATATGATTTGGCTGCCCGTCAAAAACTATATTGAAATTCATTTATTCTTTATGATTGACTTAATTTATTACTAAAGGTCGCATATTCGGATGCTGGCAGAGAGGGCCGTGCCTAAATAAAAGCCGTATTTCATACCGAGACCACTCCGTGCCTTGGATAGCATGTAAAGCCATTGATCCCGGCTGTCATTCGTAGATCTTTGACAGTCGATATGGGTAGTCAGAAGCCAGAAAGCCACCAGTCTTACCAAGGGTTATCGTGTTACTAAACATGGGTACTAAGCTGCATCTTGTAAGACTGAAAGGCGACCCCATCATCAACATCTGTCTAACCATTTTCCCAACTATATTGGGGTCGGCTTCTAGTCTAACCGGATGCAGCTGAATACCAGTGTTTCACATGGAGCGACTGCCTATCGGACCTCAACAACCCAGTTACTGGGTAACACGATACCCCTTGGTAAAACTGCTTGTCAGACTTTTTGGTTTCTCAGTTAGGTACGGTTTAGTAAATCCCCAAAATCTCGGAACGGCGTGATTTTTCGATACATAAGTTCATTCCGTACTAAACCAACATCTGAAGCGGGGGTTTTCATCATAATATCTATGTGTTTTTTGACACGATTCTTGAAACCGACCATTTAATACTTACGCATATTTCCTACTGTGTCTCATTGAGATTATTATTAATACTTATATTGCTAGTTTGCTCCTACCATTGTGTACTCACGTACTGCCTGCCGGCACGATTGTCAAAGTACATAATAAAGATGAGTAATTGTTTAAATCATGATAGTAACGCATGGTATACCTTAACAATTTTTTTAAAGGCACCGTGATTGCTGGCGAATTTTAAATTTGCTTTCGTGTTTAAGCAATTTGCAGCTCAGCATCGAGATGTACGGTATTGAAAAAAATATTCTCGTCATACACCAACATATTTATGTGTATTTGCAGAATTATAATCTATGAATAACTCGTGGGTAAGTTAATGCCGTATGGATCAACCGTCCGTCAGTTTTACATCAAGCCCCCCCCCTTCATGCCTCAAAAAGCACGTAAAGCCCGGTTGTCATTTGTAGCTAGAAAATATGATAACCAGTCTTAATGACTGAGATGAACTCACGATGAATTTCATCGTCAGTTCATCATATTAATGATTCATAATACAATGAAAAGATAGAGGCAATGATAATGTTTATATTGCAATTTCTATCATGTATACTGCCTCAGATTATGTCATTGACTCTACTGATATTCTTTGTTATATTAAAAATAGTTTAATTGGACTTGAAATGTCGTTATGTCTTATTTTTATATCCAAAGATACAACGCTCTTTGCAAACAAAAATATTTTATTTAGTCATGGATTATTTATGTCATTGACACTGTTGATATTGTCTGTGATACTTGTATTGAATAAGTTTTTATTGGAATTAAGATATCTTAACATCATGTTCTTTTATCCAATGTAACTACTCTTTGAAACTTCTTTTTCCTGCCCTTATCGCATGTTACTTGGGGTCGGCGCAACATGTTTTCTTCTTCCATTGCGTCCTGTCCAACGTCATGCTTTTACTGACTCCCTTTTCATTCATGTCATTCTTGACACAATCCATCCATCTTTTCTTTGGCCTTCCTCTCCCTTTCCATCCATCCAAATTAATATTCATAGCTCTTTTGGTCACATGCGTTTCATCTCTTCTCTTCACATGCCCATACCAAAACAAACGATTCCTTTTCAACTTTTCTGTCACTGATGGCGGCCCTTTCAAATTTCCTCTAATACATTCATTTCTCACCTTATCCATTCTGGTCACTACACACATCCATCTCAGCAATCTTATCTCCGCTACCTTACCCATTCTGGTCACTCCACACATCCATCTCAGCAATCTTATCTCCGCTACCTTATCCATTCTGGTCACTCCACACATCCATCTTAACATTCTCATCTCCGCTACATACATGTTATCTTTTTTCATCCATTTTCTTCACGGCCCAACATTCCGATCCATACAGTACGACAGGTCTTATCACGGACTTGTAGATTTTCCCCTTTTACTTGAGGGGCATCCGTGGGTCACAAGTGTAACTACTCTTTGAAACATAAACTATTAAATAGTCAACTACGATTATAACATTGAAACATTTTTGATATTGGAAAGAATGTAATATTGAACTTGAAGTGAGTTTTTATACTTATCAATGTAAGAACTATTTGTGAAAACTAACTTTTAACTAACTTTAACTAACCCCACCCCGCTGTTCCTAAGCCACAGCAATTCCTGTAAGCCAGAATAAACAGTGGCGACCACCAGTATAGCGCCAAAGTAACCAAGCCCGACGAGTCCCAAAAAGAAAACGTTTCAACTGTCTTTGATGCTGCAACAAAATTAATCACAAAAGAATAGCGGAGGACTAGTAGTATCACGGGCTGGTGTCCGCAACTCCACTTCTCGGTGTGTATTTTGAGTACAGCAGCGGAGGAGTAAGAACATTTTTACATTTACATTTTTCCACTTCTTTTAATAACAAGCAGCCTATTGACCTAGTTCTATTTTGTCAAGAACAGAACTAGGTCAATAGATAGATAGATAAAACATTTATTTGATGCACACAAAAGATACATTACAACACAAAAAATACAAATCAAATGAGGATTACAACAAAGTGAGGTGTGTGTCTCAGGGATGCACCAAATGGGAGTCCAGCTCAGCATGTGTCAGGTGCGTATTACACGACGCTGATATTCTGCTGAATCCCTGCAGTGACATACGGATGTCGAGCAGATTAAATAATATTGGTGTTGACAGGTGTTGTGACAAAATTTTATGCGCACAAAGAGACGTTTGCAACTGGAAGAAATCCGGTAACCAAGTACAGTCGAACAAACTAATTGGTTTACAGGCAAAAATATTCATCTTTCTACTATTCTAATAATTTATTTATTTGCTTTTTTTATCTTTATTACGTAGGTGCCAGGGATACCTACGTGCTCGAGATAGAAAAATTGAATACAATAAAATATTGTGAGTGTAGTAGAAAGATGAATATTTTTGCCTGTAAACCAATTAGCTTGTTCGACTGTACCAGGGATTACATTACCTATTAAAATAATTTATTTATTCTGTTACTGTTAATGTTTGTATTCTTTGTTTCAATTGCCAGTAATGTAGTCACTAGTATTAGCAGACTTGCCCTTATGTCTAACTCTTGACCTTTTATAGGTCATCCATCCATATATATCTACCATTTCTCAGACACCATTTAGTCAAGCCTAAATTTACAAAAATATACCCAGAAAAACTTGGACGGACCAAGGAGGCGAAACATAGTTTTTGTCCGTCAAGGCCCCTATGAAACTGATACCATAAACAATAAACACTCTGTTGTTAATATCAATGTCATTTAATTCAAATTTAGAAAGACAAACACACTTCCCACAAGTTACTGATGGTGTGTGAATGACAAGATAGACGTATTCTTGTTTAAAGATGGCATTTGATCAATTTGTACCCATTTAAGGTTAATTGTATGTACTTGAGGAAAATGCGGAATTGATGAAGACTTCCTTCATGCGCATTATTCCGAAGTAATTCCTTCATATTTGCGTTCAGAATGTAACAACTGTAACCATTTTTTGGAAAACCAATCACTTGGTGGCAGACATTTGTGAGTTTGACAGAAGTGAAAATCATAGTTACGAAGTTCATTGTCGCGATGTATACGTTACCGCGAAAGTTGAAACATGTTGGACCAGCCCAAGGGGAGTTTTAAGGGTTAAATAAAATTACCTACCACAAACGTTAACCTTACCATGTCGGATCCGCTCTAGAAAGATTACTTACACAATCATCGCCGTAAAGAACTTTCGCGACGACGTACGTTACAATGGTATACTTTCGCGGTAATGTACATCGCGGTAATGAAGTTCGCAACCATGATTTACAATAGTTTGACAGTCAACATAATTATAGTGTCGTAAAAACGTTGAAAGACAGTCTATTATAATTAATTAGGTACCAAAAAGTAATTATATCGACTATATGTGGACTAGTACTAGTCTCGCCTAGTTTTGAACTAGCATCGACTGGTTTCGGACTAGCATCGTCTAGCTTGGACTAGCCAAGACTAGCTTTGGACTAATTTTGGACTAACAGCGACTAGTTTCTGACTAGCATTTACTAGCTTTGGACTAGCATCGTCTAGCTTGAACTAGCAACAACCAACTTTAGACTAAAATCGACTAGCTTTGGACTAGCGTCGACAAGTTTCAGACTAGCATCGGCTAACTTTGGACTAGCGTCGACTAGGTGCGGACTAGCATTGACCAGTTTTGGATTAGTATCGGCTCATTTTGGACTAGTATCGACTAATTTCAGATAAGCATCGACTATCTTCAGTCTAGTATCGACTGGTTTCGGACTAGCATCATCTGGCTTCGACTAACAACGACTAGGTTTAGACTAGCATCAACTAGTTTCTGACTAGCTTTGAGTAGTTTCGGACAAGCAACGACTAACTTTTGACTAGTATTGACCAGTTTCGGCCTAGCATCGACAAATTTAATAATAGTCTTAATGCAAATAAATGTACGTTCATACAAACATAACGAATTTATGAATATAAATCAAAAGGTAATTATCTGTTTCTAAAAATCTCATTAGCCTAAAAGTTGATTTTGATTAGCGAGGCACATATATTTCATAACCTCTAATAGGCGGTTAAAAACCCACTCATTAATTTCCTACTTATTATAATCCGAATATTAGAATAGCTGTTGATTTTCCATTTCACTGAACCCAGCTTTCGTACTTAAAGGTTGTTTTGTTAGGCGATGTTAATTCCCTAAAGAGAGGTGTTGCGGCTTCTGTACAATTAATGATGAATTTTGACGAGACCGTTGGCGCAGTGGTTGAGCGATTGACTGCTGCGCATCGTATCGCGGGTTCGATTCCCGCACGGAACAAATATTTGTATGACCTACAGATACTTGTTCCGGGTCTGGCTGTTTGTATATGTGAGTTTAAATGTTTGTAAACGCACCCACGACACAGGAGAAAATTCCTAGTGTGGGGCAACTTAAAAAAAAAAAGATTCTCTATTAGAAAGTTAGGAACTTACTAATAAAGAACTGAAATAATAATTTGTTTCAGCTATTCGTGGTATGAAATTTATAATTATCCTTTTCATGAATTTTAAGCAGAACATCTAAAACAGTGTCCAAAAATATCAATATCATTCTAAGGTTGATTGAAGATTTTGTCAATAAAAAAATTTGGTTGTCTGTAAAGTCGTTTTACGGACGATAGTTTTACGTGATAACGTCATAAAGAAACATAATGGCTAACATATATAACATAAGCAAATAATGGCTTACGTCGAGGTGGGCGGAGCTTATTGCTTGGGCCGATCGTGCCTGTGCTTGTCCCGCGCTCTCGCTTGCACGTTCGGGCTCAAGCGGAACGTGACACTTTTTCATCGATTTATAAGACGTTATCACGTCAAAAAATAATACCTAAACCAACCTAAACATTTTGATGAAAATAATGTTAATAATTTTATTTCTCTGTTTCATTTATTGATTCTGACAGAAAGAAAGGACAATTTAAGATATACAATTGAAGGTCGCTTAACACATAAGAGTAAACAGGCGGATTTTCAAATATTCGCGGTGAAAACTCTTCACTTATGAAGTTAGCCGTAAGTCACGTGACTTCATTTCAATTATCGAATCTTATTGATTCCTCGAATCCAAATTCAGTTCGTATTTCAATTATCACCCTTTATTACAAAGTATTGTCTCATCAACATCATAATTTCAGCCGAAAGACGTCCACTGCTGGACATAGGCCTTCCCCAAGTGTTCACATTGACCGATTCCGTGCGACTCGCATCCAGCAAGTATTGTCTAATCTACGCTATATAATATAATAATATAATAAAGCTGAAGAGTTTGTTTGTTTGTTTGTTTGGTTGAACGCGCTAATCTCAGGATCTACTGGTTCGAATTGAAAAATTCTTTTTGTGTTGGATAGTCCATTTACCGAGGAAGACTATAGGCCCATGCGTTGCTGGGTCAGGTCGCTAGTACCAAATAATTGTATGTACAGACAGCGTCATTAACTGCCCAAGCTAACCTCATGCATTATAATTTCTTCGGATAGGGGGTAAGCAGCTGATGACGCTGTCTGTACATTGTTTAAATACGCAGAAAAGACATTTGTTTTTTGTTTTTTTTTTTTATTTATGTCGTTTGGTTTACATAATTGGTTTTGACAAAAGATAAATGGGATTTATCTTTCGTTAAACCTCATCCTAAGAAGATACAAGACGGTAGGTATCCATTAAAAAGTAATTAATGAAAAGCATCTAAGCCTAGAGCGATAGAAGCGGATAATTGAAAAACTTTACCAAAACCACTAATTGTTTCAGCATAAAACGGAAACGCGGTTTGAGGAACTTTGTTCACCACATGCTTTGAAACTTGTGTGTTGTGCATGGTTGACTATAGGTATACTTACTGCGAATTTGTCTGCATGAATTTGATGGTGCTTAATAAAGTATGGTGGTATGATGGTGCCTAAACTTAATCTGGCTATTTCTATCTTTTTCCTTCTGACCAAATGAGAAAGGGACTGAAATTAATAAGAGCTGTCAATTATAGTTAACTAAAATTTTTACACACAGATCTATGACATTTCAGATCGTACGTATTTATTAAAACCACGGCAAACACTTTGATTTTTTTAATTAGTTCTTATAATATACTAGCGGGCCCGGCAGACGTTGTCCTGCCCTGAAAATCCAAAATCCAGATCCAACCTACCCTACCCCACCTACCTACCTACTTACATATCCTGCCTATCTTGTGTCCACTCGACACAGCAATTTGACTCTTCGCAGTGGAGAGGTAGGTACCAGGGTGATATAGATAAGTACCTACTACTAAGTTATGGGCTCCTAGTACCAGGGTGACATACATCTAACAAGTCCTACAAATCGACTGCAGCGCCACCTACCGGGTCCAATTGTGAATCTAAACCATTCTCAAATCCACTGGAACACACACAAATAATTTTATCAAAATCGGTCCAGGCGTTTAGGACGAGTTCACTTTCATACACACGCACAGTAGATTTTTAACAATAATAATCGTTTATTTACCAGAATAATATCAGTTACATTTCCTTAAAATATAAATATAACAGTAACATTATATTATGGCGCGTAAATGGGCCGTGAAATGATATATAAAGGAAACATAATTAATTATATTTTAACTTGTGGACTCCACACTAGGTCAAGCCTGTCTCGTGGAGTCCTTGAGTGATTTTAACAGTTTTTTCTGAGGTTGATACTTTTATATATAAGATTGACGTCCTTTTTAACCGACTTCAAAAAAAAGGAGGTTCTCAGTTCGACCCGTATGTTTGTATGTATGTGTGTATGTATGTGTGTATGTATGTGTGTATGTATGTGTGTATGTATGTATGTATGTTTGTCCGCGATTATCTCCCGTTGAAGCTTTTAGTATACAACAAATAGAAATTTTATTCAGCGATTTTAGAAAAAATCAACAAAAACCAAAATAATAATATACACAGAAGACCTTTTCGTTTCTTCCATCTTTGGAGAACTTTCAATCTCTGTTTTAACTGCGTTGCCGTTTCTTAATGGATTTGGGTGAGAATGTCACACTAAAAAGTGGAAAATTAACACCTTTTACAAAAAAAAAGCTTTTTACAAAAAAGACAACCGCCTTCAAAAAGTGAAAAATAACTTTAGCACAGAACACACATTGACTTTAGTTTCGAAATTCAGTGGCTTTGTTCTGTTTGTTGTTTTGTATTGCCACCGACTTCCGAAACTAAAGTCAATGTGTGTTCTGTGCTAAAGTTATTTTTCACTTTTTGAAGGCGGTTGTCTTTTTTGTAAAAAGCTTTTTATTTTTCGCTTTTTAGTACCTCCTTCTCATTCAAATCTATTAAGAAGAGATTGAAAGTTAACTACTACAAAGATTGATAGAACTAAAACGTCTATGTACAATTTTTGGGTATTTGTTGATTTTTCAAAAAGTGCTGAATCAATTTCGATAAAATTTGTATGGAACCACCCCTGAAGCGTACCGTATCTATAAAAAAAAGAATTTTCAAAATCGGTTTACGTTTGCCTGAGAAATCGCGTAACAAATCGCGCACATACTTAATGCAAATTTAAGACTTATACGGTTTTCTCATGGATGCCATTGTCAGAACTGAAAAAAAAAATACAGACGAATTGATAACCTCCTCCTTTTTTGAAGTCGGTTGAAAAACACTAAATTGAAATCGGTTCAGTATGGTTCAGTCATTTAGGCGTTACGATTCCGCAAACAGACACAGATTTGTACACAGATTATGCACACGTCAAACTTATCTACCTACCCTACACCCCTAAAAAAACAAGGGTAATAAAGGCCTGAAATACCTTTTCTCGAAATTACTTTTAAATAGAGCAATTTAGAAACAGACTAACGATTTTGATGAGATTTCCGATTCTTTTATTGGGTACATAAAGCGTATGGATGCCATGGTCAGAACTGGACCAAATTGGGACCACACGGGAAGCACTGGCTTCCAAATAAAAAAAGAATCATTAAAATCGGTTCACCCAGTCCCGAGAAATCAAGTAACAAACATAAAAAAAAAAAAAAAAAAAAAAAAAAAAAAAAAAAAAAAATATTGATAACCTCCTCCTTTTTTGAAGTCGGTTGAAAAGAACCGCCTTCAAAAACTAAAAAGTGATAAATTAACTTTAGAACAGAACTTCAGTTTCGGAAGTCAGTGGCTTTGTTCTGTTCGTTGTTTTGTTTTGCCAACCGACTTCCGAAACTAAAGTCACGTGTATTCTATTCTAAAGTTAATTTATCACTTTTTAGTTTTAGAAGGTTTTTTGTAAAAAGTTTTTTCTTTATCAGTACGTCAATAAGAGATGTCAAATTATGTGACTTGATATGTCTTTTCACACCCCCTATATCCCACATTGATATCCAAAACAAGTTCAATAATCCAACACCGACTAAGTTTTCCGGTATTCAATGATTCAAGGTCAACTATAAACTAAGTTTGCCATTAAGGTGCCATACAAGAACTAGTTCCTATTGCTGGTTAACGAGACACGCTGTAAACTGCGGCTTGATGAATGCGTAACAGCCACTTTGTATTCTGGAGTGGTTATCGAGTTAGATGTTCGGGTTATAGGGGAGTGGAATTGGGACGAATGCGTTGAGAAGGTCAATTTACATAATATTAGCTTATGCCCATGACTTCGTCCGCGCGAATGTCGGGTAGGTATCCGGTTAGAAATTTTATTTGCACGGACCACGAACACGATTCTTTTCTAAAATCAAAGTAAGTTTACGATACTCTTTTAATTACCAACTATCTACAAATGAAAAATACGTCAAATTAGCCGGAAGAAACAGACAGAAGACCAAATTAAAAATAAAAATAGTATAACTATCGTGTGAACATTTATTTAAATGCATTCAATAAAAGCCTGTTTTTTTTTTCATTTCAGTAAATGTAATATTGTATAAAAGAATATTTTATAGAAATGTATTTACAATGTTTTTACTACAATGAAAGACAAAATCTGTAACTATTAAACTAAAAATCATACAATGAGGCATCAAGAAAATCCTCCACATCGCCATCATCTAGAAATGTGCCCAAGAGATTGGCGGCATTGCCACGTTGGATGGCAATGCTTAACCTATGATCAAGGTAAAAACCAGCTCTTAGATCACGGAAAGAGTCTACCACCGTTTGGACATTTCCTTAATAAGAAGATGAAACGACTTGAAAATTAAGTTATTACCAAGGTAATGCTTTTTTGTGACAATTCAAAAGTGCCTGTAAATGGTTTAATTGGAATAAATGCTTTGACTTTGTGTACGATAAGAGTTTTATTAGGTCATCATTGAAATGTTATATCAGATTTACGATTTCACGCATTACTAATTAATATTTTGTTTTTATTTTATTTGTACATCAAATGGCAATAACATAGAAACCTTCCTATTTTTGTAACACCCAACACTAATGAATCTCTACCTATGTTCACCAATAGCATTAAGATTCTGATTCTAATTCTGATTCTCATTCTAATTCTGATTCTAATTCTGATTCTTTTAATTAGCTTCCGATCTTTGAAAGTCTAAATATATTCGTGAGTACTAACTGTTTTTGCGACCATCTTTGGAAAATGAAAAAATAACATTGGACAAAAATTGGTCTCATAAAGGTTATGTTTTCCCTTTCAAATACGGACTGCTGGTACTGCCGTGGCTGAATACTGGACTAACACAATTACATCCACACACACTTGCCATCGACACGCTTAAAAGATGGAGACCGACCAACCTACATTATGGAACGAGCAACTGGCTTCAACTTTCTGATTATCTAACTGACTCCTTGACCACCTTATACATACGCTCACTCTCACGTACACACCTTCAATTCCACACACACAATAACACATGCACACTCACAATACAATTCCGTTTAAAAAAATCCTCTAATCTATAGTTTAATATTTTTATAATAATTTATTAATTGTACAATAAAACCTGTTTTTTTTTCACTAATATTTTAAGTGCCAGTATAACAGACTTTTTTGTAAAAGGTTTATAGTAACGTAGTGACAGTAGAACACTGACTCCTATGTTACAGGTCAACACAACCCTGTCTCCCAAACTAGGAGATCCTAGTTTGGGAGACAGGGCTTACTCTATCTGTAAGACCTTTAATTCACTGAAATTCATGTGACTAGTATTTAAGCAATGTTTATGGTTATGAAGAACTTTTGTGCCTGTAATTTGGTTCAATTGAAATAAATGCTTTAGTTTTGACTTTCACCCTACAGAAATTCACTACAACACGATGAAAAGGTTTGGAACAACAGGTTAATTACTCCCCTGTCGTGTCGGATTGTGGTCCTATCGGACTTTGAAAGTAAGGCACTGGACACTGTAACAGTTCTAATAGCTTATGAAATAAAAAGCTATGTAGAATTGTACGATAGAATTTAATAGCTCTCACAAGAAAGATTTTAATGTGATGGGTATCAAAAACATATAAATAGAAAACACTAACCTAGACGCACTATGTTAGGCAGAGATTTCCAGGTTCCTGGTTCCACAGCCTGGCCGGAAAACAGGATCGGCTGAAGATAAGACTGCCGCGATCGGTTCCTAGCTTTGGGACGGCGCGGATCTTAACAGTAAGACCCGCCCTGGGAGCAGCAGCATGCGACAGCACGACGGCACGACTCAGGACCGTTACCGACTATTGATTGTGGACCGGTAGACTTGTAGTTAGTAGCGTATAACTAATCAGCGTGATAATTAAGCGACAGCGAGATCTAGACTGACCCATTTGACAGGTTTCTTTCCTGTCCGCTGTTCCGAAATTCATAATACTTTCCAAGTATGAATTCTATTTCTAGAACGCCCGTATTGGTCTTATATAGCGGGGTATTATATGACTCAATTATTGTTGACTGCTAGTTATTTTATTTGATTAGTGCTTTTAAGATTTTAAAGAACACCAGATACATTAGGGGGTGTCCAGCTGTTTAGTATAAAATACAGCCATACACACATATATTCAACATCAATTTGAAGGTTTTACGTTATTAAAGCCGTAAACTAAATAGAAGTATTACTGACAATTGTCAAGATTGACAACTGTCATTGACAAACATGTCATAGCAAAAACATTATTTATTTTCCAGATTTATAAAAAGGGAATTTAAATATATATAATTAGCAGACACACAGTCTTTCTGCTCGGTGGACAATAAAGTAAGTACTTTTATTCTATTTTTGCATAATAAAAGATTCCAAGAATCTATAAAAACAAGTATTATAAAATGTAAACATCAATTGTGATAAATGATTACATGCTTATAAAAAGTAAATATAGTATTGTGTTAAACATAATACTATAACACACAGAAAAGACGTAAGATGAGAACGGGACATGGACAGGGCGCAGACGAGGCGCCGTCACGACTTTTTAAAACATATAGAAAAGACAAGGCACGGACGTGATGCTAGGCGCCACGAGAGATGTTGCGTTGCGACGCTTCTATACATTTTGTATGAAATAGTAAATAGTTTATTGATAGTATAAAAGAATAAACCTTACAACAAATCCCAACAATCCTGTGATTTGTGTCTACTTGTACAAGAAAAAATATAGTTAAGTATGTCGTTTTAAATACCTATGGACGGTATGCGGTTGTTTGAGCTTAATTCACACTGACCTCCAAGAGGGACGCGGAAGAGACAGTACGTCCGCGCCCCGTCCTCGTCTTACGTCTTTTCTGTGTGTCCAGCGGCTAAGGGAAGTGGGAGTGTATTTGTGCACACAGTTGAGCACTATAATATCACTTGCGTAATTGGGTAATCTCCATGGAGATTGACCTGGCCGAAATTCAGAAGTATGTTATATACCTATATAGAAACCATGTTGTACCTAATCGTTTCTAGTTATTTCTCATACAGACAAGTCTTCCAAATAAATGATCATAATAATCTGCTTAGCCTTCCAGTCTAACCGGATGCAGTTAAATGCCAATGTTTTACACTGCCTATATCTGACTTCCATAACCCAGCTGGAAAACATGATTCCCTTTGGTAACACCGGTCGTAAGACTTTCTGGCTTCTGACTACCCATAGCGTCTGTCCAAGATTTAAAGAGGCCAATGGCTCTCCGAGGGGTCTCGGTGTCAAATGGATGGTCACCCATCTACGGACCGACCGCGGCAAACGTAGCTTAACCACGACCAATAGATTTTTACGGCTTTCACTTGCCCACGAGTCCACCAAAAATCAATCCATCATTCCATCCAACCAATCCATCCATACAAGCATTCATTCATTTCCATCGTTTTCTTTTCCATTTGGCTTTTTCCATTTTTTTTTCGCCATTGATTTCCAGTCGTTTCCCTGACAGACAAGTTTTCTAAATAAATGACATCGTCAATATCTAACAGTGGTCACATTCAAGACCCTTTTCATTCCGAGAAACTGTAATATTGAAGCCACAACAATAGGTACTTAAAGTTTCATTGTTTCGAATTGACCTTTTGAAGTTTCAGTCGATGAAGCTGAAATCTTTATTGTCATAAGTACGTTTCCATGTAATGTGAAGGGGTAAGTTTCACTTGGTTAAACATTGATATTTGTTTTAAAACTTTTGGGTATTCAATAGGAACAACGGGTTTTTGATATTTTCATATCAATTTTCGTAGAACGCCCTAGAGGGTTAGAAGGATTTAATAAAAACAAAAACTATTTCAATGTTGCTAAGAATACACCCTAGACGTAATAATATTGACCTTTTAGTGGCGTTGGGAAAATGGTTTTTTTTTTTTTTTATTAAAAAATCATAATATTATTTCTTTAGTTATCCCAACATTGTACTTAACGAAATCTCAAGTATAATATACAATTATAATTGATTTGAACACTAAAAGACAATTTTAACAACCAAAACAGCTGGGATGGGATAACTTATCAAGTTTGATAACATAGGGTACATAAAACTTATAATATAATTAGTCTTACAAAAAATAGGATTTTCCTATTTTTTGTAAGACTAAATAAATAATAATAAAATTAAAAAAGAAAAACATTTTTGTTTATTTTTAAATATATGTACAAAGGTAACGAATACGATGTTTTGTCTTAAACACGTAGTGTTAATTTTGTATGATGGTACGAACCCGACTCGTTCTTGGCCAGTTTTGAATACTGAATACATGACTACATATCATGTGCTTGATCAAAACAACAACGTCGCGTGCGCACTTCCTGAATTTACAGCAATGGTAAAAACGTCGTGTGAATTTATTTAGCGCCTAGTTAAAATAACAGGTTTTTTAAACAAACGAAGTGTTAGGAAAAATAAGTATAGACGTGGCGTATTTTCCTATAGTGGTAAAAGCATTGGATTTTAAAATATTAGGTATGTCTGAAATGTAACAGGAAATAATTCTTTTGGATTTTTAAGAGGATTTTATAGACAGTTAATTACGTCATACGATTGACTGCTACGTAGCGTGTTGGGGGTTCGAATTCCGCCCAGGGTAAATATTTATGTGATGAGCACTTGTGTTTGCCTTGTGTCTGGTTGTTGTTTATCTATATACGTATTTAGTTATGAATTTGTGTATGTATATCAGCTGTCTGACACCCATAGTACAGGGTCTACCTAGTTTGGGGTCAGATGGCCGTGTGTGAAATGTCCCCATATATATTATAATTTGATCAATAAGTTTTATTATAATGTTTTGATTAGAAAAAACGTTACGCAGCACTTAAAAATGTCTCTCCTGTGTCGTGAATGCGTTTCATGCATTAGGAAGACCTTGACAGTCCGACGTGAGGAGCCAGAGAAGGTTACTAGTTAATTATAAGACAGCATTCTGATTTCCATAATACAAGTGTTTCTTAGTTTGGAAATCAAGAGTTTTACAAATCATCATCATCATCATCATCATGTCAACCTTAGACGTCCTCTGCTGGGCATGGGTGTCCCCCAAGGGGAAAGGGTTCAGCCGTGATCACCATGCTTGGCCGATGCATGTTGGCGAAGTAGGTGTTATAGTACTCAGAGGGACGCTACTGGCCATCCTCTAGTCAATATCCCTCTGTCGCCTTCTACGACACCCAAGTGTAGAAATGGGGAACAAGGTTTTACAAATATATACGTTATTACATTGTACAGCCATACGATAAGTAAACGATTTTTTTTTTTTAACCTTTAACTTTAATCCTTCAGGAACACATTATGATTCATTTTATCATCAGTTATTGCCTTGACTTTCTGATCTACACTGTAGGTACTATCGTCCTTATTAACACTAGATCATAAGTATCATTATCGTGATAAACGAATAGGTACGTTCTCACGTTATCTGAAGTAGCTTGCACTTACTGTATTGCAATTGATTTTTGAAAGCAGTCTTTTGAAGTATTTTTTGTACAGTTATATAGTAAGCATGATTTTAGCTAACCAAGCTAGAGAAGCTGGCCGAAAACTAAAACAAAATTTTACTACTATTATGAACGCAATATTTTGTGAGGATCGATGAATGTTACAAACTCTTTCACGCTTGAAACGGTGAATGAAAAACGCTGAAATTTCGTTCACATATTAGATATTGACCTAGCTAACAACACATAAGATTATAATTATCGTACCGTTTTAGTATTCTTGTGAGATAATTTAAGATATTATTCTGAAATCTCGACGACACGGTTAGCGCAATGATTAAACGATTGACTTTAGCGCAACGTGTCGCGAGTTTAATTCCCGCACGTAGCAAATATTTGTATAGCGTACAGATAGTTCTTCGGGGTCTGGCTGTGTTTGTGTATTTGAATTTATATGTTTCTCAACGCACCCACGACACAGCAGTAATTCCTAGTGTGGGGCAACGTTTTAAAAACATAAAAACGTTTATGAAGCGAGCGAGCGTTTGTGAGGCGTTTGTGTTGCGTTTATGTTTATGAAGTCGCAAGCAGAAGGTAGTAAGTTTTTTATTACATTTCAGTTTCACAATAAAATGTGTTTCCTGTTATTGGTTTTGACGAAACTATTAAGCTTTTGCGCATTAGTCTATGCAGCGTCTTCGCGTCATCGAAGCGCGTCTACACAGCATCTACGTCAAACAGAAAGTTAATTGCCAGTTAAGACTATTGCGTATCAGAGCATGACTATAAATTAGTGCGTCATTATATCGTCACTGTCAATTGAGACTGGTCATCTTTTAACTACCATGACTTATCTTTGTTTTTTTATTGCTTCATATTGATCTATACTTCCATTGTTTTCTCTTACAGAAGTAATAAGAATAATTTAACCAGTATTTTGTAAAAACTTAATTGAAAATAATACTAATCATCAGTGGAGATTTTTACTCGTTCCTCTCCAAAGAGACCTGCATACGTTTAGGAACAGTAGTGCTATTCTGTTACAATCTCCTTCGGTGAACACCTAGGTGAAGTGAGCTGTCATCCATCCCGAAGCAGGGGATTGACAAAGCAGACGGACGGATGATCACTTCACTTCACCTAGGTGTTCACCGAGGGAGATTATAACAGAATAGACATATAGGTAACAAACTCCTTGACAATTCAAAAGTGCGTGTGTTGGTTTAATTGAAATAAATGCTTTGACATTGACTTTAGAATTAAATAGCACGAATTGATTTCCTTTAGTGAAATTGATGATTGATGTATTGAAGATCAAGCTCGGGTGCGAATCACTGCTTGTCATACACAATTAAGAAAATAAGATTATACCTATGAAGAAATAAAAAACGATTATTGTTTCTTAAGAATAGTCTTATATTTTAATTCTAAAATTGAAACAAAAGGCAATTGCATTCAAAAACTAAAAAGTGATAAATAACTTTAGCACAGAACACATATGACTTTAGTTTCGGAAGTCGGTGGAAATACAAAACAACAAACAAAACAAAGCCATTGACTTCCGAAACTAAAGTCATGTGTGTTCTGTGCTAAAGTTATTTATCACTTTATAGTTTTTGAAGGCGATTGTCTTTTTTGTATAAAAGCTTTTAGTTTTCGCTTTTTAGTACCTCCTTATTAAAATCCATTAAGAAACGGCAACACAGTCAAAACAGAGATTGAAAGTAAAAGATTGGAGAAACTTAAAACATCATCTATGTATGATGTTTTACTTTCTGTCTATTTTTTCTAAAAGTGCTGAATCAATTTGGATAAAATTTATATGAGACCACCTCAGGAGTATACTATTTCAAATAAAAAAAGAATTTTGAGAATCGGTCCACAAATGGGGGAAAAATCGGTAAACATACATTTAAAAAAAAACATAGTTGAAAATAGAACCTCCTCCTTTTTTGAAGTCGGTTCAAAATATACATGGAGCCTGACCCCCACAACCCAGTTACTGTGTAACACATACCCCTTGGTAAGACTGGTTATCAGAATTTCTAACTTCCGACTACCCATAATGATTGTTAAAGATCTACGAAACACAGCCGTGAGAAGCTGGGCTTTACCTGTATACCTCTGTATGAAATAGATGGCCAACCACCCACAATTAGACCGCATACCCAGGGCCTCAAGTCTGCTATTACAATAGTGTCCGAATCGTCTATCATTGATTTCATAATTGTTGATTTTGACTAGTTTGGTAATCTACTGGTATAGGTATAGGCGTCATTATGACTTTTCAATGGCCAACCACTGACATGCCATTGAAAGAAATGATGTAGAATGGTAATCTCGTACAAAATGACAACTGAATAACAGGTGGTAATCTGCTAAAATTTTGACAGTTCCTTTGATCAGTGACCTACCATTAGAACGTCATCGTGCAGTCAATGATCGATCATTATGAATTTACCAGATTACGCACTTTTAACAAAATTACAATGGGATCGTGTTGAAATGATAAAATTATAAAAAAGCAGAGTTGGCCCCCAGGTCTATTCAAACCGACACAGTCTAGCAATAACCTTAATCTAGACCACTTCAATGATACTCTAACAGCGGTACTAGAATCATGCTATCTCTTTCGTTTCAGTATTAAAAGAACAGGATGCGTAGTCATGTTTCAATAATATGCGTATTTACATTTATTGACGAAAATGATCGTTTGAAGTGGCAAGTACGCTTGCTAGTGTTACGTCAAGTAGGTATGTATGTGTTATACATAATTTTAAGAACAACGTTTTTATGTCGTTTCATTGACTTTTTAACAGTATCAATTTAATGTAAGTCTAAACTATCTATACTAATATTTTGAAGCGGGAGAGTTTGTTAGATTTTTTTGGCTTATGTTTAACGAACTTCCAGATATAGTAAATGACCTCCAAAAATAGTGAATGATCACCAACATATAACCAAAGTATTGTAAAAATGGGAACCGATCACTTTTCCGAATTATTTTTGTCCGAATTTCATTTTACCGAAAACTATTGACCGACGTCTTTTTTGCTATATGCATTATTTGACATATTTTTAGATCATCGAAGTATCGTGTGTCATACGTATTATTTTACCGAACTATCTACTATGTTTCTCCGATTTACAAAATAACTTTTTCCTATTGGCCGAAGTATCTTTTGAAATATTTTCATTTGCCAAATGATTTATTTGCCATATTTTCACCCCGTCAAAACAACATTTCGGAATATTATTTGATCTCAAATATATAGCCGGTTACTTGGTAGCATTTTCAACATTAAATTAAAATAGTGTCATAAAAAGTCAATACTTTACAAAATTTAGTGACAGAAACGAATCGCTGCAAAACCAACTTCACGCAGTCTTGTCTGCCCTACCCCTAGAGTGTAATTTAAGAATGCGTAGGCGCGGAGGGGTGGGGCGGCCCGCGAGCTGAGGAGCAGGCGGTTTAAAGGCTCGCCGCCGCGGCTGAGGCTGGCCGGCGTAGCCGGCCAGCAAGCCGAAGCTGCGGTGGTGAGCATTGAAACCATCTGCGACGATAAGCTCGCGTGGGGCCGCCCAGACCCCGCAGCGCCGGAGCCGTGACAGAAACAATGCTTGTGCATGTTGCATGCCTGCTTGCATGTTTCATGCTTCTTTGCACGCTGCATGCATGCTTGCATGCTGCATGCCTGCTTGCATGCTGCATGCCTGCTTGCATGCTGCATGCTCGAAGCAAGAATTTTTGTTTGCAAGCTTCTTACTGGGATGACTGAGGTTTTATTAAGTGCCATTACGTTAAATAATTAATGAAACAAAATAGTAGGAAACTAATCTGCAATAATCTCTCTATAACGCCACTGTAATAAATACATTAGTTTTCAAAGCTCTTTCAAATATTAAATTTCACTCAAATTGTCTTTAATTTTGAAAAGTTTTTGATTTTTCGTTTCTTTAACGATGTATTTTTTTTTCTGGTGGAGTACCGGTTATCATTGACTCAATATCAGACATATTTACTTCTAGGCGTTTGGTGAAATATGGTAATTAAAACAGTGGTATAACGAATGTTCGAACAAATGTTATTTCGGCTAAGTGTAACTTCAGTAAAAACTTTTTCGACCAAATGAAACGTCGGAGCAACGAAAAAAAGCGAATTGATAATAGGTCAACTGATACAGTGGCAGACGTGACTTCGATCAAGTAAAAAAATACGAAACGAGAAAAGTTGAAAAGTTTTAGGTGAAATGAAATTCGGTCAAATATTTTTCGACCTTATGATAGGTAACCTGTAAAAATGTATGAGTTTGACTGTAAAAAGCGATTTGGTTCTGGCCACAATAGGGGCATGTAGGGTCACAGTTCTAACCTAACCTAACCATGTCGGATCCTCCCCAGGGGGGACTTAAGGGTCATAAGATTTAGTGACTAAGATTTGGTGATCATTTACAATTTTTGGTGGTCATTTGGTGATTAAGATTTGGTGATCATTTACTATTTTTGGTGGTCATTATATTTATTCCCGTTCTTTTTTGTTTAAATGAGCTATTCTCCAAAACTACTGCTCGTATTCTGTAAAGCTACGTTATCCATTAGTACTGTAGGTTATATTTAACTGTAAAAAATTAAGAGAATCCATAAGAAATGTTGGACAGCTAAAAAAATATAATATCTAGACTAATATGTATTATTGTGACAGTTAGTAAAGTACTTATTTTAATTAATAAAAGCTCATTATAATAATGTACTAAGTAATTATTATTTTTTTATTGCGAAAGGTAACCTTACAGTTGACTGTTTTTTCTAATTAAAATTGGAACTAAATTCCAGTGAAAAGTTATACTAATTGCCATTACTTTGACGAATATTTAATAATTTAGTAAGTTTGAAGATTCTGTCTCGTTTTTTCGCGAAAACTTATTTATTTTATTGCTTTACTACTATTTTTTAAGGTTCCATACCCAAAGGGTAAAAACGGGACCCTATTACTAACTTCGCTTCGCTGTCTGTCCATCCGCCTGTCTGTCATTAGGCTGTATCTCAAGAAACGCGATAGCTAGACAGTTGAAAATTTCACAAATTATGTATTTCTGTTGCCGCTATGACGACAAATACTAAAAACAAAATAAAGTAAATATTTAAGGGGGGCTCCCATACAACAAACGCGATTTTTTTGCCCTTTTTTGCTCGATGTCTAATGTTGTATAGATAATGGTACGGAACCCTTCGTGCGCGAGTCCGACTCGCACTTGGCCAGTTTTTTACTTGTCATTGGAACTAAAGGCAATAAACTACCAACAGAAAACACTATCATATATTAAAGAATACCCGCATGAGATATTTATGAACAAACTAGCACTATGGCCACGACTTTGTCAGGGTGAATTTTCTCAAGGATCCCTAATTTTTTGATAATGCAATATAGTCTATAGCACTCAAGGATAATGTAGCTTCCTATTTTTGAAATAATTTTTGTTATCGGATGAGTAGTTTCGGAGATAATCCCCTACATACAAACTCATAAACTAACAAACCAATTTTACCACTTTATCATATTAGTATAGATTTATTATTATAATAGTATCATTTAGTTAATTTTGTATATTATAATTTATTCATTAACTAAAAAATCAAGCCATAGCAATTTTTTTTTTAAGGTTCAAGGTTCTGTACCGCATCAATATGAAATGTGACCGTTGTCTTAATTCTTTGTAGCTCTATCGCTGACAACACTTATTTGTTTTTGAGATCGATAACTTTACATATCCAACGTCTGTACTTAAATAAATAGAAATTCTTACTAATATTATAAATGCGAAAATTAGTTTGTTTGTTTGTTACTCTTTGACAGCTAAACTACCAAACCAATTTTGATGAAATGTGGACTAAACTTGAACCCCAAGAAATGACACTGATGCCAATATTTTCTATTGTGCCCGACCTTAACTTATTGTAAACTGTTTATATCTCTTTCTCTCCAATAAAACAAGAAAGAGACAAATATTAATAAGAGCTGTCAATTTAAGTTAGTATCTAAAATGTTCTTTAGTTGTCATGTCAGAACGTATTGATTAAAGACACGGCGAAGTTCAAGAAAAAGCTAATTTGACATTTTTAATTTAGTTCTTATCAGTCGCCGTCCTTTTCTTCAGCTGCCGGGCAGTAAGAGATGCCAATTGTTTAATTTTAGTTTAGTTTGTGAACAAGGCTATCGGCACCTTTGGCTTCTTTTTACTCCACGATTTTTTTTATATTTTGTATACAAGGTGTAACGTCAAATACGCAAAACCTGAAAATAGTTTGATTAGAATAACGAGCTGAATCAATTGAACCATTTTTTTAATATAGGTCACATTTAAAAAGAAAATCTTCATTATACATGTTGCCCTGTCTATTTATTAATAAGTCAAGCCATCACGTGTGCAAACCTGCCAAAATAGGTAAACAAACACAAATGGTTGTCGTCCAATTTAAATTTTCTCATACGCGTGATAATAATAGTTCTTATTTCAATGCAAATACGAGTCTTGGTAAAACTAAAACAGCACATATTTCAGTATTAGGTTAATTGGATTAAAAATCATTTGGGGTGTCTGAGGTTATGCGTGTTTAACGTTACACTCTGTATATTCGCGGACGAAGTCACGGGCAAAAGTTAGTAAGTACATAAGTGCTACAAACAAAACACTGAACGTTAGTAAACTTCAACAATATTTCAAAGTGGACTAGCGCAGTAGCTCATTCGTGCTCGTTCGAATGCGCCCGCGCAGTACATGCGTCTAACCTCAGTATCTTCACACGCGGCGATCGTCACGTCTCGGGCATTTACTTGTATAATACAAATGGTAATACTTTATCTGTAAGGATATTATAAGCCCGTAAAAAGTGGCAGTAATTATAGTGGTGAAGAATTTTGTGTCGTATTCTGAAAGTGATAAAGTGTGTTTTTAAGTGAAAGGGTATTGTAATGGTGGGTTCATATTGTGTGTTTTTAACGAAGTTTTTTTTTATTAATCTCTTTACTTTTTCTGCAAAAAAATTCAAACAGTATTGCTTCGTTAATTATGATTAAATTATTTTAGTAATATTAACACTGCAAGGCAAGATAGAGACCATTATTTAAAAAAAAAACCTACTTGCTATTTACACTTAAAAATAATAGTATATCCAATAACTGTCATGTTTTACATTATTTTTTAAATAAAAGTTAGTAGTAAACCACATCAATCGTTATTAAAATAAGAATTACTAAGCCACTGCTAAAAATATTTATAATAAGTTTGCCTGCCACTTGCCAGTCTTAGTTAAACTTTTCGAGATTAAAAATTAAATATTTACATTCAATCCATCACCGTGCTTATTTGACTGAAAAATGTTACTGATTATTTTAATATGCAAAGTAAACTAATGAAAAATCTTGTTTAACATATATCTCGTTTTTGTATATTATGTGTATCAGCTGTCTGACATCCATTGTACAGAGTCTCCCCAGTTTAGGGTCAGATAGCCGTGTGTGAAATGTCTACATATATTATTATTATTTTTGTAGAAGTCTGAAGAGTTTATTTGTTTGTTCGTATGCGCTAATCTCTGGAACTACTGCGATGTAATTAAGCCATGAAATTAACGTCGAATTTAGGGACTGTTTTTGCTTAACGAAAATCGTTTTTCATATATAAATATCGCGGGCAATATCTAGTATATATTATAAAGTTGACTGACATTTTGCACACAAACTTGTACACTGGAGTTTGAAAGTTTTTTATTCAATTAGAGTGCTTAGCACTTCATTCTTTTTAAGTTCTTTAAAATAGTACGATAGTTGAGTTTAAAAATTTTAAAAATAGTCTGAATGTGCCTCCTATTTTTTAACCGACTTTACAAAAGGTTCTCGATTCGTCGGAATCTTTTTTTTGTAGTTAATAAGACATTGTGACATTAACACAATACATTTTATTTACCTATTCCTTTTGTATAATTATATATTCTTTTCATCACAAATACCTGTACCTACCTGTGTCTAGTTACTTGTATTTTTGTATTTATCAGCTAGTTACCCACATTTATTACATACCTAAGTAATAGTAAAGTTTTATATAATTTTTTTTTAATGTGTGAAATAAACCTAGTCAAATTAATTACCTCTTCTTATTCTTTTCCAAACTATATTGAAACATCTCTGACACTAAAACACAAAATTGTATTTAAAAAATAAATATTACGTTTTTACTAACTGTCTAGTTACTAGTAGATTAGTATAATATTGTATAATTGAATGACAAATGATTTAGTTAAACATTTTAATTTATACAAACCTGCATGTAAACCCACCTTTACATTCAAGTGTACAGAGATAAGAATAACGCAAATACAGTTGATAGTATAAAAGGATCATAATCAAACAGTGATTTTTTTCTAGACGACTTATAAAGACAGTGCACTTGAGAGGGTAGGCAGAAACAGTGGTGACTCAGTGACAATGGTGTACACAATCAGTCAACAAGTAAATGTGGAGAAAAGTGAAAGAAAATGTTGTGTTTGGAAGGAGATTCTATTAACTGTTTTGGGTATGTGATTTTTCTTTTGTTATTTTTTTGTTTATTGGAGTCTAAGATCATGAAACAAAAGGCAAATAGACCGGGAGGAACACTGAGAATGAAGCCAGAAAAGCAAATACAAATTCAAAAGCGAATACCTACAATCGCTCTTCTGACGTATTGACACGAGGCAGTACAGCACGAAGCGAATACCAGAAGAAATTGAAAATAAAAATCAAAAGCGAATACAATCACGAGATTGTAGGTATTCGCATTTTAATTTGTATTTGCTTTGGTGGCTTCACTCTTAGTTTTCCGCGCGGTCTATTTGCTTTTTGTCACAAAATAAGATTACAGAAGGACCGCTCAAAATAATTACCTAAACTTGCCAGACTCACTTGTAATGAATCTGTAGGTTTTATTTGTGACAATATGAAATTTTATTGACACTGGTTGAAACTCTGCAATTTTTCTATAACAATATTTTCCTGTTCGTCATGAAATGTCAATTTTATTATTAATATTAATATTTATTATTTTTATAATTATTTATTCTTGACAACACGTCACAGTCGAGACTGAAGTCTGCTTGAAACTGCTTGAGAATGCCTATAAACGTAATGTCAATGCGTGTGTGCGAAAAATAGCGGTTTGTTCTAAGTGGTAACTCTGCTGGGGCGCGCCGCAGCCTTACGTACAATACGGTCAACGTAACTTGGCGCGTCTGAAGTTAGCTGTTTGGCTGCGCAATGGAACTTTTAGGAACGAAATTGTCTACTGCGCAGCTAATCGGCTAACTTCAGACGCGCCAAGATACGTTGACCATACTGTACTTTGTGCTTTTGTTTCATAATCTGAGATTGGAGTGATCTGCCCATACTTCACATGGGTGCAAAGTACTGTGATCACTGGTTTACGCTCACGGTCGTATACAAGGTGGATTTTTGAGACGGGACAGTAAGGGCCAGGTACCTTAACTGTTATAGTTACAGAAAAACGCTCCTAGTAGACCATCTATAACTTTTTGAGATAATATTCTGAATTGTATTCACAACTCTCGGAAAAAAATTACAATCAAGCAATTTTTTTCACAGTTCAAATTAAAGGTAAACTTAGTTTCGTTAGACCATAGTATGAACTACAAAAATTCATGATCTCTACTTATTTTTCCTCTTAGCCATCTGCAAAAGCTAATTCTTTGTACATTGTCACTCGGATGTAATGCTTGAACTATGCCCCCTGTAGATAGGTATTTCTTCCAAGTCTTTAATACAAGTGGGTGGGAACACTCACTTCAAGAGCGACATATCTTGACGATATCTCTGGATAAGCTTCCACAAAGGTTAAAATAGCAATCTCCATTAATTTCTCCAATAGCAATTTCCATAAATACATTTGATGAATTTAATCCCAAACGTTTGTATGTATAAGAGTGTTACTACACCAATCGATCGATCGTCGATCGATGCCATCGATCGAATTCGATCGACGTTGATTTATTGGTGTGGTAGCTTTGACTGATCGACGAGTACCGTTCGACTAACCAATCGATGGCATTGGTCAACGTTGATCGGTTTACCCCGGCTATAATCCATCAATTTCTATCGAAATGTATTTACAAGACGACTCGCAGGCCTGGTAGATAGCGCGCAGGGCGCAGGCGGGCAGCAGGTGATAACGGGGGGCGGACGGCGCGCGGTGTGGCTAATCAAGCAGCTCGTTCGACGTCGATTTATCCATTCTACCATCGATCGATGCCGTCGATCGACGAGCGGTCGATTGGTCTAGTAGAAACTATCGATCGACGTCGACTCATTCATTCTACAATCGACCGACCGTCATGTTGTCATGTCTTTTCGACATGTCGGAATATGTTCCCGAAATGTTGGTGAAAACTACATTCAATCCGTTGTGTAGTTTAAAAGAACTACGCGGCCTATTTTATTTCTAACTGCTTAAAGATATCGACGCCGTTTTATTATCTTAGATTTCGTGACACAAGTTCGTCTTTATGATTGTTTTCGGTTCTATTTAGTTGGCAAGTTTTATTTTCACAAGGTGGCAGTAATGTTGTCACACGATATTTTTTGGCTGTAATTTTTTTAATTAATGATGGACTTTGATTCTGCTTTTGGATTTTGTTTGATGTCTTAAACCCCTGACAGACTGTTGTAAACAAGCTCTCCACACCGGCCTCTACCGGCGGTTTACAACAGTGTAAACACTTGTTTGCAACAAAAATACACAAACACCAACCGTGGGTTCCACAAGCCTCCACCACTAAGGTGACCCCTGTTGGAAGCTTGTTTATAACAGTCTGGCCCGGCCTTTATTTTGTTTTGCTCCATCACTCGTGCCAGACATTCCTGATGGATGTTCTCTTTAGGGCTCAAGAGTTGTGAGGCATGTTGACATAGACTCGTGACTTCAAAAAATCCTGCAATAAAAAAGGCTGGAACAGTCTTATCATAAGATCTTGCCCGCCAGGCAAATCGCCAAAACGAGAGATTATGCGACCCGGAAATGCATCCTTCAGAATTTTAGTTGTGCCGTTTTCGTGTTTTCTAGGAGTCGATTCATTATTTACTTGTATTTTGTCCAACAGTGTTTTAAGCATGGTTGCGAGTCGCCTGGACTGTACGTGAGTCACTGTTGTCCCGTCTTTCATGAGATGTGAATAGGGTCCAAGCTACCGGTGGTCAGAGCTCCTGAGAGAGGAATCTCCTGACTATACGCGCCGTGTCCAGGAGTACCGCTTTCTGTATCAAGCCTTTGATTCAGCTGCCTAACGAGAGCATTCTTGTTATTAATATTACCCTGGGCGGGATACGAACTCGCAACACGCTCCGCAGCAGTCAGTCGCTCAATCACTGCGCCAACCATGTCGTTCCTATTCAAAAATCGATCGCATTAACGTTACGTACACTCGTGCTGTCTCCCTCATAGTCTATTTAGATAACGTGATCGTGAGAAATGCGATAACAACCCTGAACTTGAATTAGGCAAGGTAACGCCAATCGATTGTTATTGTTGACTACCTTCTACCCGACGTCGTCCGCGTCAAACAAACATACTAGTCATCATTTTCCCAACTAAATTGGGTCGGCTTCCAGTCTAACTAGATGCAGCTGATTAATTATGAGTGTTTTCAACCGACTTCAAAAAGAAGAAGGTTCTCAATAGGGAACATTACGCGAAACTCACACACTCTCACACATTCCCCACATTCCTCTTCCCCTCGGACCGCCTCAAGGTGCAGACGTGCCCACAGCTCATTCTTAAAATTATCTTAAAAAAAATTCAATATTTTATTCAGTTAATTCGCATAAAAAATTAGGAGTGCATAACACCTGAGGAGATTGCGCCAAAGAAGCGTTACGTACGAGAGCGCCGAAGACTCAAGCGATACCACGTGCTAATAGTCTCCTAGTACCCCAACCGACTCGACCATACACAAGGTACTGTGACTCATCATTACTTAGCTGACAGGCGCACACACGTGAATGAGACAAAAATAACAAGCTTATCTAAGCGCCGCCTCCCATAGAATTGCTAAGTAAGCTCCACCCCAGGATTGCTACTGTGTGCGTAAACGCCGCTACCTGGTACAGAGCATTACGATAACTAGCTTTTGTGGCAAACTCCTTCACTTAATAATCTCCTGGTACCTGGCCGTAATACTCCTATTTCTGATTCATAACAAAAGGTACTCGGACTCAGTGCTTTTCTGCTTTTGAGACAATCATCTAAACATCTACCACACCGTATTTATTATACCCAGGTACTAGAAATGGAGCATTCAGTCAATAGAGCACTATCTGAGTCAAACATCTCCGTTTGTACTGATACTCAAAGTACTCCACCCAACTTTGTCTCCCAACGGAACAAGCGAGCTCGAGAGTACGACTACGACTCAGACTTCTGTAACTTCAAAGAAGAGGTAAAAACACTGATATCTTCACTGATTGCAAAACAGGGCGAGGAAATAAAAAAAATAACTTCTACCTTGATGGAAATTAGGACTACAAACACAAATATAGAAAACTCAATGGCCTCTATCACCTCTCAAAACGAAGAGCTAAGGAAGAAAATAGAGCAAATAGAAATGAAGGCGAAGAAAGATGAGGAGTATATAATCCTACTAGAGGATAAAATCGAGGATCTGCAGCGAGGTAGCCGGAAAACTGCGATAGAGGTAAAAAACGTACCAAAAATGCCTAATGAAACCAGGAGCGACTTGATAAAAATGGTTACACATTTGTCAAATGAGACTAAATGCCCTATGCAACAAAACGACATAAAAGACATTTTCCGGGTCCCAAACAAGCGCAATGAAGTGAAAAATGGTCCGATTGTCGTCGAGCTAACATCAGCTATGCTAAAAACTGACTTTTTAATATCAACTCGGACCTACAACAGAGCAAACAAAGATAAATTATGTGCAAAACATCTAGGATTTACTACTAACGAATACACCCCCATCTACGTACCCGAACAGCTTACCTCCAAGGGGGCGCGCTTATTTTTTCTTGCCCGCGATCTGGCTAAATCTAAAGCTTATAAATACTGCTGGACTTCTTTCGGCCAAGTATGCATCAAAAAAGATGGTAGCTCGCCAAAAATAATAATTAAAAGCGAAATGCAAGTTAACAAGCTTATGCAACAAACATGACTAGTCCTAATTAAACAACATGCTAATGGAAAGTATACTTGCAATAATCTATGTTACTGTTATATGTTCAATTCTATTAGACGTAAGATTACAGTTAATAAGTTAAAATTATCTATTACTGTTTTGTTATTATTGATTAGATTAAGGATTAAAAAGTATGTTATTGTAATGCGCACACACACACTAAAGACACACACTAATAAACCTACCTTGCATTACTTTTCTTACATATTATCACTTACAGAAACACACACACACCCCAATCAACAAAAGACTGAATGTTTGTACTGCAGTCCCTTACCAGTCAAGTATGGATAGAACGCTGGAAACTATAACTGAAATAGATAGCACAGAAATGGCCCAAGTATCAATTTGCTCCCTTCACAATTTAAGCACAGCAATACAATATAAAAGCACTGATTTTACGATTATCTCACAGAATATCAGAAGTATCTACTCTAATTTCAACGACTTACAATTGAACCTAGCTAATCTAAATTTTAACACTGACGTTATTGTTTTAAGTGAATGCAGGCTAAACCCTAATAAGAATATTCCTCAATTAAGTAATTACTCAGCTGGCCGTACTACTAAACATTTAAACAAAGCTGACGGTGTCGTCGTCTTTGTTAAGAACACACACAAGTCTCAAATAAAAGAGATTGAATTAACTCATGCTTCCTGTTTACAAGTAAATATTAAACCCGATCTCATAGTCCTAGGGATATATCGCTCTCCGTCAAAGACAAATGCGGATGATTTCATAAACTCTTTATCTCTCCATCTTGCTACCATTTCCTCAAATAAAAATGTAATAATTACTGGAGACATCAACATAAATTTAATACATAAGCCAGAAGAGCAATCATACGAGAGATCAAATAGACTTAATTATTTAAATATGTTAGCAATGCACGGATTACTTCCCGGACACTCGCATCCCACTAGAGACAAAAGTTGTCTAGACCACTTCATGCTAAAACTAAGACCTAACAGAAAAACAGCGTTCATTGCAATTATCGACAGTACTATTACCGATCACTCTATGATTTTTCTAAAACTTTCTGAATTGACGAAAACACATAAAACATTTAGAACTAAAACAACAATAAACGTAGAAAAATCACTCGAGCTTTTAACAACTAACAACATTCACGACCTCACAAATCTGACTAACCCCAATATTCTAATAGATAGCCTAATAAGCTTACTGCAAAAATGTCTCACTGCCGGTACTCTTGTTATTAGAATACCTCTTAAAAATAGATTAATCAAACCTTGGATGACATTAGGCTTGCTGCGTTGCATACATAATCGCAACAATATGCAGAGAAAGTTAAAACTAGACCCTTTTAACGAGATATTGAAAATCACCTATAAGAGGTACAGGAACTACTGCAACAACATAATTAAAAAACAAAAACGTAAACACGATCGCGAACTACTATATAAGACACACAAAAACCCTAAAAAGCTGTGGCAAACAGTAAACAATATTTCTCAACGTAAACCACCTAAAACACAAAATACAGAATTACTGGAATCAGCCGCTACCCCTCTCGAGGCAGTAAACAAAATTAACAAATACTTTTCCACTATAGGAAAGTGTCTTGCTGACGACATAATAAATAACCCTGAGAAGAACCCTAACAGTGTCCCTAGCTTACCTCAGAACATTGCGATTTCACCGGTCTCGTCCTTTGTACTTATCAGCTCTGACCCTGATGAAGTAGCAGCCGTAATAATGAGCCTAAAATCCGACAGTGCTACTGGTTGGGACCAAATCCCTATAAGTTTCTTAAAAGCTGCCAAGTCCATTATTTCGCCAATTATTTCACACCTTATTAACCTCTGCTTTGAACAAGGAACTTTTCCTACCGCCCTAAAACAAGCTGTAATAACACCTGTGTACAAGAGTGGTGACACAGCTGATCCGTCTAACTACAGGCCAATATCTGTTCTACCGTCCTTATCTAAAATTGTCGAAAGATTAGTTAATCATCGCTTGACTAGATATTTAACAAAAAATAACATAATCTCACCGTCACAGTTTGGCTTTAGACAGGGAAAGTCCACAGAAGACGCAGTCCTGGCACTTACATCTATTGTCACTGAAAAACTGGACAGTCGTGATAAGTGTCTGGCAGTATTTCTAGACCTAAAAAAAGCCTTCGACACAGTCTCTGTCCCCATACTTTTACACAGGCTAGAAGGCATTGGCGTAAGAGGAATGCCACTTAAACTAATCAAAGAATATCTGACCGAACGCAGATACGTGGTAAAAATAGGATCAGTCACAAGTTCCGAAGAGATAGTCACATACGGAGTAGGACAAGGTAGTGTGCTCGGACCGACGCTGTTTCTCATTTATATAAACAGCCTATGTAACATGTGTATCGAAGGCGCTTACATATTTTCATATGCTGACGATACAGCAATTGTTTTCTCGGGAGAAACGTGGAACAGCGTCGGTCACACCGCCGAACGTGGCTTGGCTAGAATAGCTACCTGGCTCGATCGAAACCTTTTAACGCTAAATGTTTCAAAGACAAACTACATATGTTTCTCCATTTCCAACCGTACTCAGCCATCACAAGATTTCCAGATTAAAATCCATACCTGCTCTGACACCTCTAACACCAACTGCTCTTGTTTAAAAATTGGTAAAGTAAGTAGCACTAAATACCTAGGTGTAATGCTTGATCAAAGGCTATCGTGGCACTTGCACCTAGAACTGTTAATGAACAGAGTCAGAAAATTAATCTGGACCTTCAAATCTCTTCGTCACGTAGCTACTAAAGATCTAATCCAGCAAATTTACGTTTCTCTGGGTCAGTCTATATTGACGTACTGTTTGCCAATTTGGGGTGGAGCATCAAAAACAAAGTTTTTAGAATTAGAGAGGGCACAGAGGGCTCTACTAAAAGTCATGTTTTTTAAACCATTAAGATTTCCTACAGAAACCTTATACCTTACTTCGAACCTCTTGACAGTTAGAAAGCTCTATGTCCTGCAGATAACAATAAAAAAACATAAATCCCTCCCCTTTGTCACTCCCAGAACACAAACTAGGCGGAAGGAAAATGTAGCTCCAGAACCCTCAGTCAAAACTACATTTGCTACAAGACAATACACAAAGCAGTCCTCTCGTATATACAATTACCTTTACAAAATACTCACCATATACTCTATGACATACCACGACTGCAAAAAGACACTTACTGAATGGTTGACAAACAAAGGTTATGAAGAAATAGAGTCTATACTCCACACAATCACATAATTCCCAAAATACAGATTATCTACACATACAATTTGCTACTAGACTAAAACAAACAGCACACATAACAACATCTCCCACAACAATACACACACTCTAACCCTACACACACACACACACACAGACTTTAACCCTACACACACACACACACACACAAAACTGCGCGCATACTTTATTTATTTATTTTATTTCTTCTTTTTGTTTTGCAACACGTATAATATTGTTAAATACTTTTGCATGCTTTCAAAATTATCTGTGGTTTATTTTCTCACACATATTATGTATAGTTAATGTAAACTGGAGGAGCGGAACCACCTAATACAAGCAAATCTTTGCTTAAAAGGTGATTCCAAACTTAACTGTGTTTTCACATATTAGTTGATGAAATAAACATTTTTATTATTTTTATTATATTATTCTACCCGACGTCGTCCGCGTCAAACAAACATACTAGTCATCATTTTCCCAACTAAATTGGGTCGGCTTCCAGTCTAACTAGATGCAGCTGATTAATTATGAGTGTTTTCAACCGACTTCAAAAAGAAGAAGGTTCTCAATAGGGAACATTACGCGAAACTCACACACTCTCACACATTCCCTAAATCATAACCTCGTATTCTTGTTATATTATGTTATTAATTGTAATAACTAGGTATTTTGTGAAAATATATCAAAGTTTTAATTAATCGTACTTACTTAACTGTACTTTAACCATATTATGGCGTCCTACGACCATTGGAAAGTGGATTCTAGGTTATGCTCAGAATAAAATAATATTTGGTTGTCTTACATGATAAATATGAACGTTATTCTGTAAATGCGATTATCTCACCTGAATACTTAATCTGAACATATTTTAGAGTGATTTTTAGCTGCTTCCCAAAGTTTTCGAACATTTTCTTCTTTTGGAAATGAATAATTCCCTTCATTTCTTCATCGAAATACACAGCACTGATACATTATTGTATAATATAACACACTTCCCAATTTTGAACTCAATTAAAGGCAGAATTTCAAGCTTTGAACGACTCGTCGATAAACTGTTAACGGACTATGCTAGTGCTGCACTCTGGTGTCAGAACATTGCAGTAATATCCCCTATTCGACTGAATGTTTTTTGTTTGTATATTTGTTACGCGATTTTTCCGGCAAATGTGGAGGGATTTCGGAAATTCTTTTTTTTATAGATAGGGTGTGTCTCAGGGTTAGTCCTATATAGATTTTATCGAAATTGATTCAGCACTTTTTGAAAAAATCGACAGAAAGCAAAAAATATACATAGATGATATTTTAAGTTTCTCCAACCTTGTACTTTAAATCTCTGTTTTGACTGTGTTGCCGTTTGGTTTGTTAATAAATTTGGATGACAAGGAGGTAGTAAAAAGCGAAAAATAAAAAGCTTTTTACATAAAAGACAACAACCATCAAAATCTAAAAAGTGATAAATAACTTTAGCACAGAACACACATGACTTTAGTTTCGGAAGTCGGTGGCAATACAAAACAACAAACAGAATAAAGCTACCAACTTCCGAAACTAAAGTAACGTGTGTTCTGTGCCAAAGTTATTTATCACTATTTTGATTTTGAAGGCGGTTGTCTTTTTTGCAAAAAGCTTTTTATACATGTAGCGACTGCCTATCTGACCTCTACAATTCTGTAACTGGGTAACACGATATTCCTTGGTAAACTAGTTGTCAGTATTTCTGGCTTCATCATCATCATTTCAGCCGAAAGACGTCCACTGCTGGACACAGGCCTCCCCAAGGGGGGGTTTTGGCATAATCACCACGCTTGGCAGGCGGATTGGCGATCGCAGTATGGTTATTACAAAGGCACAAAGAACGCTGCTGCCCATTCTCTGGTAAGTCCCTTAGTCGCCTCTTACGACACCCACGGGAAGATATGGAGTTTCTGGCTTCTGAGTACCTCTAACGACTGACATAGATCGACGAATACAGAAGGACAGACGTCCAGAAGCAACTTTGTTTTAAAATTTGTAGAGGTAGTAGTATGACTTCAAACATGGGTCACAGATCAATCGATTTGCGCACACAAAGTTTGGCATGACTTGTGAAAACATTCATACAAAATGTATGGAAGCAATCGTTTTTCCGTCCTTGACACGACAATGGGCTTCCGTAATGGTCTGAGAGCCCAGCAACGCCAGAGCTAAGTCATTTTAGAATGGCTGGCATTTTAATTTAGTAGTATAATATGCAAGATTCAATTTTATAAAGGTTGTAATTTTGAAGCGTCTTACTCAAGTATGGCACGCTGAAAGTGTCTGGCAAAGCTGCGATAATGATAATTAATCTATACTTTATACAAAAATACATGTAGGTACAAATAAAAAAAAATGGAAGTGACTGTTTGTAATGTTAAAATGTTAAAAAAAGCTTTTTACTGAATGCATTTAAATGTTTACACGGTGCTAGTAACAAAAATACTATTTTAATAAACATTTTTGTGTGTCAGTTTGCCCCAGGTAATCTCCGAATCAGCTGTTCCTATTTTGGTGGGACTTTCACTGGCAGACTGCAAATGTTATCAGGAGTAACATAGGCTACTTTAATTTTAGGAAAAAAATTGTAACCCCACAGATAACTGAAATTCACGCAGACGTGAAAGTACTAGTAGTTTAAAATAATATTCTGAAAAACATATATACAAATAAGGAGCTCGTGACGTAAACGCTTGACAGATCGATCGGTCAAAGGTAAAGCTACGCTTGCCGCGGTCGGTTTGTGGATGGGTGACCGTCCATTTCATACTGAGTCCCCTCCGTGCCTCAGAAAGCATGTAAAGCCATTGGTCCCCGTTGCCATTCGTAAATCTTTGGCAGTCAGGATCTAGAAAATTTGACAACTAGTCTAACCAAGGGGTATTGTACTTTTACCCAGTAACTGGGTTGTGGATGTCAGATAAGCAGCCGCTCTAGGTAAAGCACTGGTATTCAGCTGCATCCGGTTAGACTGGAAACTGACCCAAACATAGTAAAGAAAAATCTAGGTAGATGATGACGATGAAAACTTATATAACCTCGCCAGTTTCACGTAAGTGCTTTTTATACTTAACATCTGAAAAATAGTTCAACATTGAAACTAGCAAGTATGTCTACTTAATGTAACTACATGTTCTTCTACACATAGGGAAGTAATCGTTTTACCGTCCTTGACACGACAATAGGGGCTTCCCTGGTCGTCCAAGATCCCAGTGTCGTCAGACCAACGTCTTGTTATTTATTTATTTTATTATTGTTTATTAATTAAGAAACAAAACAAGTTAACAAAAGAAACATTACAAAAATCTCAAACGGTTTGTCCGAAATAATTTTTAAGCACTCTTAATAAAACAAAGTTTGTAATAATAACGACGACACGGTTGGCGCAGTGGCTGAGCGATCGACTGATGCGCAGCGTGTTGCGGGTTCGATTCCCGCCCAGGGTAAACATTTGTGTGATGAGCACTTGTGTTTGCCTTGTGTCTGGGTGTTGTTTATCTATATATGTATGTATTTACAAAAAAAAATGTATTTGTGTATGTATATCAGCTGTCTGACACTCATAGTACAGGGTCTCCCTAGTTTGGGGTCAGATGGCCGTGTGTGAAAATGTCCCCACATATTATTATTATTATTTATAGTATAATAATACGTTACGAGGTAGTTGAAGTTGCTTAGTTATTATTAGTAAGTGTACTGTCCCGCAAAGGTCTCCCTTTCTTCTCTAAAACCCTGTCTATCTGGAGCTAGTAGTGTATACCAACGTCATAATTACAGAGAATATTATGTTGTTAAGATTGTATTGCTGGTTTCAATGCTGAGCCATTTTTAAGTATCAGGCACAGACTAGAAAAAAAAGGACTCCGCATATCGAAAGTGAAGCACCCTAAGTAAGCCGGACCGTTTGTACAAACATGTCTCACGCACACATTTACATCATAGTCACGGACTAGAAAAAAAAGGATTAATACTTACTTCGTGATTCCGCGCCACGCATATCGAAAGTTCTGACCGTACCGATCTATGTGTGCGTCGGTCTTTAGGTGGTTCCTGTTCGAATGCGTGGCGCAGAGTCCTTCTTTTTTTTCTACTCCTTGCTATCAGGCATAAAAAGTTCTATAGTCAATAACGATCAAAGAGGACTGGTTTAAAGTCGTCGGTTATCGCAGATACGGACGAAGTTTAGTTTAGTAATCAGATTATTAAGTAACTTCTGTCCTTCCCCAGGGTTGAAGCTATCTTTATACCAAATTTTGTAAAAATCGTTTCAGCCATTTCATCGTGAAAGCGTAACAGAGTTACTTTCGCATTTATAATATTAGTATGGATTATAGAAGTACGAAGGGACGTACCAGAGAATGGGCAGCAGCGTTCTCTGTGCATTTGTAACAACCATACTGCGATCGCCAACCCGCCTGCCAAGCGTGGCGATTATGGCAAAACCCCCCCTTGGGGAGGCCTATGTCCAGCAGTGGACATCTTTCGGCTGAAATGATGATGATGATAGAAGTATTGATATAGAGGTTTTACAGAATTTGGTCACCTTCATTCATTACTTTTGACCGGCTTCGCATGGGTATTATCGTCATATTTCCACCAATCTACACAAACCCTTAGCAAATGATTCACTCAAACCATCCTCATAAATCACTCCGTCTATTGGTGAAAGCCGCATGAAAATCCGTTCGGTTGTTTTTGAGTTTAACACGAACAGACGCGAGTGGAGAGGCAGAGACGCGGTGGGGGACTTTGTTTTATAATATGTTCGGATTGACAGATATTTTCAGTATCCTATAAGTTGAGCCTGACGCTTCAAAGTTACGACCTCTTGCAAGTATTTATTTGTAACTATACCCTGTTCACAATAAGATTAGACATTTACAAAAACCTTTTTTACAGTCCGTTCAACCGATTTTGACTTATATTGCGTTGGTAGCATGACAAATGGCAACTGCAGTAAACAGTTGTTATTGTAACCACTTTTTTGCCTCTAATGTCATCCTTAAGCCTACGGAATAGAAGTCAAAATCGGTTGAAGGGACTGTAAAAATGGTTTGTGTTTATGTCTAATCTTATTGTGAACAGTGTATAGTGGCCTATTAATTTCGGCCATGCTACGATGACGTAGGTTTGGCAGCGTTGGGATCTTTGTCTATAGAGGCCTTGACTGTGTTTGAGGATACTAACTAATCTGGTCTTGTTCGACATGTAAATCTTTTGCAGGATAGTCAATAATCTGACAGAGGTCTTCCTCAGGGACGTAGTATATTATTTTTTTCTCTTTTTAAGTATTTGTAAAGGACAGTAAGACGGTAGTCAAACGCATCGCCTCTTTATCATCTACCTAATGACAATGCCTTTTTCCAAACTATGTTAGAATGCAGCTGAATTTACATGGAGCGACTCCGACCTCCACAACCCAGTTACTGGGTAACACGATACCCCTTGGTAAGGCTGATTGTCAGATTAACTAGCTTTTGACTTACCCGTAACGACTGTCAAAGGTCTGCGAATGAGAGCCGAGAGCAACGGCTTTACGCACTTTCTGAGGCACGTAAACCTTTCATTGGTAATGGAGCAACTTCTATTCCCCTCTCCCATAGAATACACATACTGTTTCTATGAAAAGGTGATAGCAGTTGCTTCATTAACTGTTAATATTTGAATATACGATTCCGTTTTGTGTGTATGTGCGCGATTACTTTCGTAAATACTGAGCTGATTTTTTATTGGTTTTTTATGGTTACTTTGTAGTGGTCTGACGCGTCTCTGTCACCATGTTGGGGCACCAATTTTGCATTTCAAGGGCCCAAAGGTGATTCGATATACGGCAGACATCTCCAGCCCAGTCACATTTAACCTTGGAAGCTTTTTGAGCCACGTTAATTGAACACCAAATATGCTACGCTCATCATCTGCCTAGCGTTATCCCAACAACGTTGGGTTCGACTTCAAGTTTCACCGAATGCAACTGAATACCAGTTCTACATGGAGCGACTGATCTGATCTCCACAACCCTAGTTACTGGGCATTACGATACCCCTTGGTAAGACTGGTTGTCAGACTTTCCGTCTTCTAACTACCCATAACGTCTGTTATATATCTACTAATGACAGCCGGGACCAACAGCTGCTTACGTGCTTTCCGAGGCACAGAGGCGTTTCGATATGAAGTAGATCCAGTAGGTGAAGTAGAACCATCCACACAAAGGTCCAGTTGAAAACCAGCGTCAGGCACAAGTGGTCTGGCATTTATGCTGAACTGGGCCTGTTTGGCGCAGCCGTGGTGCACACAAATAATGCTTTTTATTTATTTCTGTTATATATTGAAAACTTTATTATTGTTATTTTTGTGTGCACATGGTCTGTGTCAAATAAACATTTTTTCTTTCTTCTTTTCTTTCTTTCTTTCTAGATAGTCACATTAGTCACCCATTCGTCGATCCCATGACCGATCGGTATGTATGCTGCAAATAGGTACCTATGCTACGCTACTAATAATAATAACAACAGTACCTTCGTAAATCCAGTATCCACGTGTTATCTCGCGTAAGTAAACTCAGTAGTAACAGTAAACAAGGGCAATCTGTTTTGGTATTTCACGGAATATTTGTGTTTGTAGTCAAAGTGCTGTTCGGGCGCTAAGCCTCTTATCAGTGGAGAATAATGTCCTTTGTAGAAGACGGGGAACGTGGACGCTCTTAGTGAACTATTCTTATTTGAGCCTTGTGTAGTGCCGTTTTTTTTATTAGAGACTTTTGTTTTGCTGATTTTGTGTAGTACAGTCACCAAAAGAGATAAGTATCCATGTCTTCGGGAATAGTTGAAGTTTACTTAGAAACCGATGGGTGTTTATGAATAAAATAAAATACAGTTAAAAGAGAATAAATAGTTCAATGATTTAATTCAATTTCATATGAAAGCCTCCATCGGTTTCTAAGCAAACTTCAACTATTTCCGACGACATGGATACTTATTTCTTTTGGTGAATGTACATAATATGCTAATGAAAAAAGTAGTTATCAAGGTCGCGGGTATCCGGTGGTTGCAAGCGCCAGGTTGCCGCTCGTTGTGGCGTTCTATGGGGAATGCCTTTGTTCAACAGTGGACGTCTTCGGACGTCGACGGAAGAATTGACATACTGACAGGAAGAATAGACAAACTGTACTGACTTGTCTATTCTTGTTTTCAGTATGTCTATTCTTCCGTAGACATAGCGTGGTCATGCTACGTGTGCAGGTTGATGGTGATAATGAAAAAAAGTAGCTACTGATCTTATTAACCTCTCGAGATTCGATGATACAAAGGTTCATAAGCAGTAGAGGTTTCACCTTCAACATTTTTGTTAAATAAATACTATTTTGAATGAATATTTTTGGAATTACTAAAGGCTATCGTGTTGGCCAGTAACTGGGCATTCAAAGTCAATTTTAGCAGAAAAAACTTTTAAAATCTAGTTGCCTTTCAGTAGTCGTCTTATCTCAGCAAAAATCAATGACAAAAAGTGAACGTAAAATAGAGGCATGTTTGATAGAATAAAAGTGAGAAATTGAATGCGATCATTTTCTAAGTTTAATGAATTTCCCCTCAGATGGGCTATCGTCCATGTTATACGTTATTATTCAGTTGCATCGGATCATTCTGGAATCTGAGCCCTGCATAGTAGGAAAAAGACTAGGCACATAACAAATATATTTTTAACTAGCTTCTGCCCGCGGCTTCGTACGCGGATCCTGTTCCTTATGCCAGCAACAACGGGGTCGGCATAATCGAGGATCTGAAACGTCTGATGTCGAATTCTAAGAGCCCGGGGACGGGAAAACAACGGGATGCGCGAGATGATTCGAGACGTTCAAAAAGTACAATTTTGAATCATACCTCCGATGGCGGAATATGTGGCGTAGTCAATCATAGGAGTATACATAAATGAACTCCGTTCCTTACCAACCCAAGGAAGGTCGCCATGACCTACGGCTATATCTTGAGACACATCCGATTGTTCAGATGATATCGACATTCTGTTTAGAGAACAGTGAAGTCGATCAGAATTCAAACGTTCGTTGCGCTCTTCTTCTGTCTCTTCATGCCGTACTCCAGCAATTCTTTTTCTCTCACTTTCTAACTGATTATGAATATTTTCTCGTCTTCGTCTCTAGAGACCTAGAAGCAGATGCGTAGATACGCTGAGAACTCAAACGCAATTCTCTATCCGCGAACGTCTCCGACTCGCGAGACAATGTATGACGTTCACGATCAGCGGTCAATCGCGCATCATACTCTTCACTGGTCTTTAGAGACCTGGATGTAGATGCGTAAATACGCTGAGAACGCAGGCGTGCTTCGCGATCTGAAGAGGTTTCCACGGAGCGAGTTGCAGCCTGATGTTCTCGAACAGCATCACGTCTCTCCTGACGCTCTTCGGTAGATTCTTGGGATCTTATGATCCTCAATCTTTTAGCTCCTTTGGAACATTGGGATAGATTTGACCTCTTTCTAGGCATGGTTATAGTTTTATTGTAAAGAAGCTACCTGATCAATTAAAATCTAAGTGACTGCTCCCCTGCGTTACCGGGTAGGCTACCGTGTCACGAAGATAATTAAACACCCAAATAACATAAGCCCGAAGGCATATTTATTCGATAAAATAAAAAAATTAATGGCAATTTTGGCCTGTAGAGTCGAATTTTCAATGATATACCGTCGTCATCAAAAATCAGTCCTAAACTGTTACCGCCTTCACCGCGTGGAGGTACTCCCAGCTTATGTTATTTTATAAGATACAGTGAAATTAGTGATAGCTTTGATTTTCACATCAGATGTTTCTGATCTTCGATTTTTATAAGTCAACCGGAAATGCCCATCAGACCGAACAACTTTTGCTAAGACGTCATTCCTATACGTGTCATGGTGTAGCTGGGCTCTTGGAGTTCCACATCAGGTGTTCCAGATCTTCAAATTTATTCTCTCAGCAGAAAATGCTCATCACGTGGAACAATTTTTGTTATGGTACCATTTTTGTATCTCTTATAGTTTAGCTGGTCTGTTGCGGTTCTGCATCAGGTGTTCAAGTTTCCAAGAAAAATTATAGCCTATATGTTGCCCAGACTTAATACCTATACAACAAAAGAAAAATCATTCAAATCCGCCTAGTAGTTCCGAAGATTAGCGTGTACAAACAAACAGACAAACAGACAAACAGACATAATTTTTTTTTGGATTCGTGCTCTATTACTGTTCCTAAACCCCCCTCAATTATTATTTTTTTAATTTATTCAATGTACAGACACAGTTTTGTTACTGTTTTATTATATGTATAGATAATACAATTGACAGCATACAACACCTAATAATATCAATAATAAGTAAAATACAAAAGAATAGAGAGCGAGTACTAGCTGACCCCACAGACGTTGTCCTGTCCCTACCTACCCTACACATACCTCATACCTTTTTTTTCTTTCTTTTTCTCTCTCCGTAATAACCGTCCTCGTACTTCAAGGAATATTATAAAAAAAGAATTATCCAATTTGGTCCAGCCGTTTGCAAATTATGCGCTTAGCAACAAATTTAGCGATTAATTTTTATATATAAGAAGATGAGTATTCTAGCTGGTAATGAAAGTATGACAGTTGACACGGAATGGAAGAGGAAATCATGCTGCGCTGACCAAAAGTAACATGGGACAAGGGATGATGGATAATTATGATTCTATTTTTAGGTATCAAAAGTAGGTACCTTAATAAGGGCCAAGTCACACCGGAATGGCAGCGGCCGACAGCGGCGGCGCGGCGAGCACTTTCAGTCTGAAATAATTTAAAACTTTATCTACAGACTTAAAAGACCAGTATCGCTTGAAAAGCTTGAAACGGTCGCGAGATCGCCCGCGGCGTATCGAGCTGCCGCTGGCAGCCGCTGGCGGCTGGTTGCTCCTCACACGCGTCGCAATACTAAGAGCACCATTTCTCTGTAGTATAGCGACGGGATACGTTATACAATAAGTGCGAAACCAATTCCATCATGTTCACTCCAAACATACCGAGTTTCCTTGCCGAATGTAGAAACTAAACTAGTCAAGAGGAGACTAGGCGCTTGGGGTGTAGAGGTCGCGCGAGGCTGCCAGCGGCAACGCTGGCGGCCGCTGGCATTACGGTGTGACTAGGCCCTAAGATACTTGGAAATAGTTTTATATTTATTAGTTCTTATGTAAAACATTTTTGTGCTAACTAGCTTTTAGTACGTAAACATAGAACTTGCCTATTTTAAATCTATTTTTGATCGATAAATGATGTTAACGTAAACAAGACCATTTTAACTTCCTAAATTCCATGATGAGAGTAAATTTCAAACAGGATACAGTTATGTTATGATGGAATTCTTGTCTATTTTAATATTTATGCTAGTATTAGCCTTGCGTTATGAAATCATGCATGTTTTCAATTGCTTTTGCGGACATACGTAAGATGATTTCGATGTTATATTTATTTATTCAATGTATTTTACATAATACAAGCTTTTGCTCGCGATTTCGTCTGCTTAGACTTTAGAATCAAGGCAAAGTCAAAGGCTAACTGAAGATTTGGGCACATATTTTTTCACTGATGATTCGGACACAAATAAAAAAAATAGTGCGTGGAGTCCCTCCGCGCGGAAGAAGTCAAACTTCGTAATGTGGAAATGAAAACGCACGCATGCGTTCGAGTGCCACACATTCACTCTCGCTCTGTCTCTTTCTATTCCCCCTCCCCAGGAGCGTTAAACGTTTACCCACAGTAAAGATATCTGTGGTTTAACACAACCTTGTTGGAAGTCGCATAAGAAGTTTCACTTCAAAAACTGTTTTGTACAGTCAGATAAAAAACTTCTAACGAACGAAATTTATCTTCCACGCAGCCTTTACTAGTAAAAAAGTTTTTTCAAAACAAAGAAAACCGCCTTCAAAAACTAAAAAGTGATAAATAACTTTAGCACAGAGCACACATTACTTTACTTTCGGAAGTCGGTGGCGGTGGCTTTGTGTTTGTTGTTTTGTATTGCCACCGACTTCCGAAAGTAAAGTAATGTGTGTTCTGTGCTAAAGTTCATCACTTTTTAGTTTTTGACGGCGGTTTTCTTTTTTTTTTTAACTTTTTATTTTTCGCGTTTTAGTGTTGCTCTAACATCCAAATCCATTAAGAAACGCCTACACACTTAAAAGAGATTGTAAGTCCTCCAAAGATTGAAGAAACTAAAACGTCGTCTAAGTAATTTATTTGGGGAATTTGTTGATTCTCTCAAAAACGGCTGTATCTATTTTGATAAAATTTATATGGTACCATTTGGAAATAAACCTCTTTCGAACAAAAAAAGAATTTTGCAAATCCGTTTATATATGACAGAGTTATGCCCGAACATACACAAAAAACATTCGAATTGATAACCTCCTCCTTTTTGAAGTCGGTTAAAAAACAGTTTACAACTAGATTTTGTCGTCGGAAGGATTTTTATCTGACTGTACAAAACAGCTTTTTTATTGGTATCCAAATCATCAGAGAAAAAATATCTTTTCCGACTCTGTATTGTGCCCAAATCTTCAGTAAGTCAAGACAAAATATCAATATCTATACAGTTTGTAATAAATTTCAACCCAGCCTTTCAGCTGTTTGAGCATGACAGTGTGACAAACGCAATAATAACACAAATAATTAATTATTTGTGTAACATGTATTTGTTTAATTTGACTATGGCACAGCGCTTGTTACAGAGGGATATTGACCAGAGGATAGGCAGCAGCGTCCTTCTGAGCCTACATGCTGTGCTTATCTCGCCTTGTATAGAATTTCCTTACAATGAGGGGTCGGCTTGGACTGGAAGTGTATGGCTTGATGTGTAGCCGTGCGTACCCTTAGATTCAACATGGATGATATAACCTAAATTTGTGAAACAACTGAATTCAAAAGAGTGTTCATGGAGTTTCTTGCTCGCTCTTCTCCATAGAAACCTACTGTTTGGATCGAGCAACTAGCTTCAACTTTCTGACTGACTGACTCTGACAATTCAAAAGTACCAATGGATTAATTGAAATAAATGATTTTGAGTTTAAGTTTGACATGCATCGGCCAAGCATGGCGCTTACCGCTGACTAAACTCCCCCTTAGGGGAGATGTATACCCAGCAGAGGCGTCCAAAGGTTGACATGAAGATGATAATGATGATAAAACACAGCGCTAATTTACAGTGGTCAAAAAAACTTTACTTTGTCTGTACTCGGCCTTATACTTATTTAAAAACAACATTTTAAATGTTTTACGGTGTCGAGGCGTGAAACAGCTTATCTGAAAAACTAATTAGTTTTCGAATAGTGCGCACTTAAATTATTTACTTCTTCACGACTGTTCCTCACGATGATTCATTTGTAGTTTCTTTGTTAATGATTTTATGAATAATGACCTACTAAGTAATTCTTGTTAAATTTGTTTCACGTCATCTAAGGAAAATAATAACACAAGGTATTGCAATAGTATTTTGTCATTACTTTGTAATAAGTCATCATCTGCCAAGCCTTCTCGGTTTTCTTAACATGTTGAGGTCGGCTTAGATTTTTCTTTATTCGAGTAACCAAGACTCAATAAGATTGTTTGTAAAACTTATGACTATGTTAGTAAGAACAGACATTAAACAAAAACAAAGCAAAGTAAACAAGAATTAACAACAATAGCGAACACTACGCGAAACTCGGCGCAGAGGGCGCCACTAGCACATTCCGTAAACCATAACCTCGTATTCTTGTTATCTTATGTTATTAATTGTAATAACTAGGTATTTTGTGAACATATATCAAAGTTTTAGTTAATCTTACTTACCTTTGTACTTTAACTATATTATGGCATCAGATATGCTCAGAATAAAATCATATTTGGTTGTCTTACTTGATAAAAGTGAACGTTATTCTGTAAATACGACTGTCTCACCTGAATACTTAACCTGAACATATTTTAGAGTGATTTTTAGCTGTTTCCTAAAGTTTTCGAACATTTTCTTCTTTTAGAAATGAATAATTCTCTTCATTTCTACATCGAAATACACAGCACTGATGCATTATTGTATAATATAGTTACACTTCCCAATTTCGAACTCAAATAAAGGCAGAAATTCATGCTTTGAACGACTCGTCGGAAAACTGTTTACGGATTATGCTAGTGCTGCACTCTGGTGCCAGAACATTGCAGTAATATCCCCTATTGGTTACTGCTACGACGTCCCATGAGAGGCGGCACAACAGTGACCCACGTACGGACAGTCCAGGCGACTCGCACCCTTGCTTAAGACACTATGGAGCTGCCCCACACCCTGCGCACCAGGGAAGCGCACCTTTTACGCATTGTTGCGTAAAAGCAATCCACATGCAAACTCAAACTCAAATCATTTATTTCAAATAAACCATTTACAGGCACTTTTGAATTGTCAAGGAGTCAGTCAGTCAAAAAGTTGCAGCTAGTTGCTCGTTCCAAACAGTAGGATTCTATGGAGAAGAACGAGCAAGAAACTCCATGAACACTCTTTTAAAATCAATAGAATATTACAAATTTAGGTTATGTTGAATCTAGGGGTACAATGTGAGAACAATGTAACAAGTTGTGCACGTTAAAAGAGGTCTAGTGACAATGAAATTAGACAATTCAAAATAAATTTAAAATAACCGAGGTAGCTAAGAGATGACCAGTCTCAACTGACGGCGCCCGTTCACGGACATGACGCACGGATCGGCACCATTTAGCTCAACCATTTTGAAGGGAACCAAGTGATCCAACACATGCGCCACCATCAGCAAGACATTCAAGTGAGCATGACAAACTCTCAACCGCCAGGGCATATTCAAGTCAACGAAAGACATATCTCGTAAATGGTAGCTTTAAAGTACATAGTGCTCACATGTATGTGCTATGCAAAATTATATAATACTAATAGTTTGAGTTTATACAATGCAAAGATAATGTACGCATCTGCGAACATGCCCTGATGCACTACAGTAAAATGCTTACAGTCTAATGGAATGCAGTTGAATACCAGAGTTTTACAGTAAGCGCCTGTCTTACCTCCATAACCCAGTTACTGGGTAACACAATATCCCTTGATAAGACTGGTGGTTAGACTTTCTGGCTTTTGACTATCCGCAACGACTGTCAAAAATCTACGAATGACAGTCGGTATCAACCGCTTTACTTGCTTTCCCAGCATGGAGGGGTTTCGATGTGAAATGGGTGGTCACCCATCCACGGAGCGACCGCGGCAAGTGTAGCTTAACTATGATCGATGTATACGTATGGTTTTTTCTTAGCCACCAGCCGAGACTTTTCAAAACCGTTTTTATAAAAACAAAACTGTTTTTAAAAACTACAGAGTGAAAACGAACTTTTGCACAGAATACATTGACTAGTTTCGAAAGTTAGCGGCTCTGTTTGTTATTTTGTACTCACATCAACTTCCATATATTCAAAAAAACTCAAAGGAACCACAGGAAAGACGAACTGAAAGCGAAAAATAAACTTTTTTACAAACAACGCAACCGCCTTCAAAAACTTTAAATAAAAAAATAACTTTAATTTCGGAAGTCGGTGGCAATACAAAACAACAAACGAAAACAAAGCTGCCGCGACTTGCGAAATTATGGTTATTTTAAGTTTTTGAAGGCGATTGTCTTTTCAACCGACTTCAAAAAAGGAGGAGGTTATCAATTCGTCTGTATTTTTTTTTTGTTACCTGCTTTCTTTGGACTGGGTGAACCGAATTTGATGTTTTTTTTTATTTGAAAGCTAGTGCTTCCCGTGTGGTCCCATTTTAATTTGGTCCAGTTCTGACAATGGCATCCACGAGAAAGCGGTATAAGTCTTAAATTTGCATTAAGTATGTGCGCGATTTGTTACGCGATTTCTCCGGCAAACGTAAACCGATTTTGAAAATTCTTTTTTTTTATGGATAGGGTATGCTTCAGGGGTGGTCCCATATAAATTTTATCGAAATTGATTCAGCACTTTTTGAAAAATTAAACCCAAAAATTTTACATAGACGACGTTTTAGTTTCATCAATCTTTGTAGTAGTTAACTTTCAATCTCTTCTTAATAGATTTGGATGAGAAGGAGGTACTAAAAAGCGGAAAATAAAATTAGTTTTTGAAGGCGGTTGTCTTTTTTGTAAAAAGCTTTTTTTTATAATAGTGTGGATAACTTAAATAAATAAATAAGTACATACTTTTGACAATACTATTCCATATTGACAATCAAATAGACGTGTTGTTCTACAAATAAAAATTTAAACATCCATTTTTCGGTACTTTCCAAAAATTATGTGAGTTGACCCTTCACTAAATTAAATAAAAAACAATCCCAATCATAAAATTATTTTGTGTTGTTCGACACAAACACTCAATACATTGCGTGTTTTATTTGCTTAATAACATCTATCGCCCGGTCAAACTGGCATTGTAAATTAACAATGTAATTACGTCATGAAAAGCTTTGTATAAAATATTTTGTCTTATATTATGAACTGTGAAAAAGCTTGTGTGAAAATAAACGGGAAATCTGGGTTAAATTCCGTTAAAAGATGGTGTTTGATTAGGGATGGCCAATTAGGAAATTAAATATTCAGATATTCTGTTAGATTCTACTACTATCTTTACTAATATAATAAAGCTGAAGAGTTTGTTTGCTTGAACGCGCTAATCTCCCAAAACCCCAACCCCAACTACAGGTCCGATTTTGAAAATTCTATCACCAATTTAAATCTTGTAAAACCGTTAGGAAAAGCAAACAATATTAAAACCAACGCTTTGAATTTAGAACTCATTTGTGTTGCTAGTGATGCGTAAATGGATGCGTCGAAACATAATTAGGATATCAGAGATTTTGTAAAATACCTAGGAATACCAAGAACTTAATTTTAATTTCTTATCCACAGTACTCATGGACTGAGTTTAGATATAATGTTTTATTAGAATGGAAAAAAATATTATTATTTCCAACAGCAACGCCCGGATCTAATTTCTCACATCCTACGGACCCCTCGATAAAAAAATAGTGGAAATCGAAACAGGGTTTATCTCTTCAAACTGATACAAATAAGGTGGTATTTCTCTTGTCAGCCAGTCTCTACAATATTCACCTACCTACAGAATTTATGGTAAATGTCTGCGTGTCTATGTCCCTTCCACTTATCTTAAATCAACTTACTACTCCCAGTCACTCACTAATTCTTTACGCTTCTGACGCTAAGGAGATAAACTGTCTGAGATAATTATTATGATTCACAAATATTTAAACAATAGTTGTCATACAATCTGAGCATCTGAATCACTTTGTTTTTTAAAAGATTACCTTATTTGTATGAGAGGAGGCACGTATTTTAATATCGTATTTAAGAGTAATTATATTTCATTAGATGTCGCAAACGTTTACTGTTGATATGAACACATTTAAAATTCCAGTAGGTTATTAAAAGTAGGTCGATTTTAGAATTTAAAATACGACTATCGCATTTACACCCATGGATAAAATCACAAACAAAACAGGCATTTTAAATTTAAAAATCGAACGAATTATCTTCCTCTATTCTTAGCCTTCTACAAACTTCATGTCGAACCTCCTTCATGTCTCGTATGGAGGGTAGAGGGAAGGAAAACTACAACTAAAGTTGATTTTGTGTCCAGCTTAATGCGATATCCAGCCATTTCCGGGTACCCGGCCCTGCCGTGTTCCATCAGGGACGGGGAAAAAATCGGTTACGTACTACTTGTACGAACTGGTTCACATAGCTCTGTGTCAGGTGCATCCGGATCGTCAGCAGTGTTGCCAATTTAGGGACTTTGTCGCTAGAAATGGCGACTCTTGCGTAAGTCTTAGCGACAAGAAATAAGCTTTGACGACAAAAATAATTTAGCGACTTATCTGACGACTTTTAGAGTACAAATCAAGTTGAGACCAGTTTTTCAAAGCAGGCTTTAACCGAGCTCAAAGAAGTGCTAATAGCAGTTTTGAACTGTTTCTCTCCAAAAAATATCTTACAAAACCAAGCTCAACACGGTTTTCGTTTAGTAAACCAGGATTTTTTTATATGTGTATGTAACACGGCCACTTATTATTATGCGACGTATTTCTCTCTGACTGTACTTCAAAAGTTCAAATTACAGTCAGTGTACGTGGCCACGTTAGATACATATAAAAACTGCTAACGTTTTATTGAATAGATTATTTAATTAAACGTACGTATTATTTACTATTATTATCGATCATTTATTAATTTTATTAATATGTATGTTGTGCACATGTTGTGAGCTACGTTCTTGTATAATTATTATTATTTATTTTTTTCAATTAATTAAATCTACCAGGTATAATTAAACGAAACTGACACCATCTTACAGACAATTTTATTATCTACCTTTTAGTATACGCCTTTTTTTAAGTTAAAAAATACTACTGTTATTTAATTTTTTCGACTAAACTTGGAGAGTTTTGGATTCTCTGCGACCCAAACTCTCAAAGTTTAGTCGAAAAAATTAAATAACAGTAGTATTTTTAAAATCTGTAAAGTCGTTTAATAGCCCCTTAGTCAGTAAATAACAGTTTCCAAACCCACCAAAATGACGCTTGCGTAGGCACAAGGTTTGATATGAATAGCAGTTGTTGACGGATTGAAGTATGTCGAGTTAGAAATTTTTTACCCGGTCGCGATTGTAGTGTCTCCCTTATTTACCACATTTTAACGGGCACTTTTAGATACACAGAAATAGTTCTTTCTCCTTACCTCAGTGTATGTTTGGTGAGAAAATACCAAGCATTTGTACCCTGAGGTCTTTCCAACCAATTATCGTGTCGCGAGCATATTTGAGGTCTCTCAGATGCTCTCTTTTCGCCCCAAGATTACATACGATCTACGTTATGATTACTTCGCGCACTCTTACTATGCCCTCAGTTTTCATCTAGACGATTTTATTCTTTTATTATTCACGCAAAAACTTTACTCAAGTGAGCATTGTACTTTTTTGTTTTAAATTTAAAATACATCACACTCACACCTCGAAACAGTTCGAAGTTCGAACTGAAACAGCATTACCTACATACTTTTTATTAAATACTATCTGAACCGACAGACATTGCCCTGTCCTTATACCTAACCTTCTTTTTCCGTGGATTTTTAAATTGTTCTCGTTTAAACCTTCCCTGGACTTCCACAAATATTTCAAGACCAAAATAAGCCAAATCGGTCCAGCCGTTCTCGAGTTTTAGCGAGAGTACCGAACAACGAATCATTTTCAATAAATAGAACAAGAATAAATTTCATTGAATTGTGAACTAATATTGGAAACTACAGACAGCTGAGGCTAACTCGATTAGGAGGTATTATCAGAGATCAATTCATTGCTCTTTGTGATAGTTAATGACTTTATTATTAGATTAAGTAGAAGTTCAATGAGAAATTAATCTTTTAATTTCACTGAATAAAATCTTTAAATAAGAACGTCTGCCACTTGTAGAGACATAAAAATGCTCCTATTATTTTGAATACTATACCCCATTTACAATAGCATTAGAAAAAAGAGGCTCATAGAAGCAGGAATACAAAACATTTTATTTCAAAGATAAGTTAAAACAGTTTTAATTAAACTTATTTTATCATAATTTTGATAAATTGATCTAAGATAGTACTAAATAAGGCGTATAATAATTTAAACTGAATAAAAGTATTTTAAAGATTAGGAACCATTTTAAATTTGGTTGAATTACAGTGAAACGAATAACGTTCCGGGTATTGTTCATCCCTGCTTCTGTTAGGGTTTTTAGCATTGACACTGTAATTTTAAATAGGAATTAATTATACAATTAAATGAAAGCCACATGTTATTAGAAGACAAACTATTAAAATGGTTACAAATACACACTATAGCTACTGTAAAAATAGATTATAATAAATTCGATTTCTATCGTAACTTTAACAAGTTTATTTATTACTTTTGATACAAAGTGTTACATTAAAAAAAACCTTTTTTAACTTCTGTCTAATGCTATTGTAAATGGAGTATAATAATAATAATAATAATTCAATTATTTATTCGAGCAACATAACTCATAGTGTTAGTAACAATTCGACTTATATCTATGTTAGTAAACAAAATTTATGTATATATACAGATAAATAAATTAACCTAACAAAAATGCACAACTTTTTTTTTATGCCGCAAGTCCCGCTGAGATTTTGCAGCACCGGTTAAGGATCGCGCAATCCAGTCGGCTGGGGATCATTTTTAAAATGCTGTTGGTGCTGCCGCGCACCCTGCGTACCAGGGATGCGCACCTCTTATGGCGGCACCACACTCCGCTATGCGCTATGCGTTATGCGCCTTATTCGCCCGCATACGACGAAGTGTGGAGGGTTTATTCGTCTATATTTGCTTTATTCGCCCGCATAACGCATAAGCGCGAATAGCAAATACGCCTATCCGTCAACCTGTCGGTTTTTTGACACACTTCAAAGGACACGAATAAGCGCAGCCACAGTCAACACGTCCATTTTGTTTTTTCAAAAGCCAAACACACCATATATGTTTGGCACACCGGCACGAAGTGTGGATGGCGTGTTTGTTGTACGCTCACATAACAAATATTTGGCGAATACAGTGTAGCCGCATAGCAAATAACGCATAACGAAGTGTGGTGCCGCCTTAACGCATTACTGCATAAAAACAATCTACGCGGGCATCCGCAAACATCCCTGAAACACTACAAAAACGCGGCAACCCCATCAGCACCCTAAAGGCGTTATTATACTGGACTCGAAGGGCGCTGTATGCTTTCAGTGTAAAATGAGCCCACAGGCTACACGCATAGAATGAAGTACAAAACGCACGGAATAACGCGACTTTGAGTTCACTCGAGCAGCGTGCAAACCTGCGAGCTATCATGTTAGCACGCACAGACAGCGCCCTTCGCTCCCGTTCGATGTCATTATCATCCTTGAGGTCGGCAGTCAGATTGTGCCCTAGATATTTAAATTGGTTTACTCTCTGTAGAGAAACATCGTTCAGTTTAATGGTGGGCATCTCGATAGGTACACTACTGCTGCCAGCCTCAAAGACCATAACTTCACTTTTCTTCACATTGTACACAAGTCCATGTTGTAATGCATACCTCTCGCAAATCCCCAACAGCTTCCTGAGGCCACAGGGCGACGCACTCAGTAGCACCATGTCGTCCGCATAGCTTATATTATTTAAGCACACTTCATCTATATAGCAGCCTACCCTGGTGCTGCTGAGCTCCTCAATCAGCTCATTCATTCATTTGTGTGATGAGCACTTGTGTTTGCCTTGTGTCTGGGTGTTGTTTATCTATATATGTATGTATTTACAAAAAAATAAAATAATGTATTTGTGTATGTATATCAGCTGTCTGACACCCATAGTACAGGGTCTCCCTAGTTTGGGGTCAGATGGCCGTGTGTGGGGACACCACATATTATTATTATTATTATTCACGTACAGGTTGAAGAGCGTGGGCGATGTTAACCCTCCTTGCCTCACCCCGCACTCCAACCCATACGCGTCAGATCTGACCCCTGCCCATCTGACACTATTGACCTGGTTTCCATACCAGAACTTGACGATGTTAATAAGCTCTCTTGGTAGTTTAGCATCTTCTAGCTTTTTCCATAGTATGTCATACGAAACCAGGTCAAAAGCTTTCGAAAGGTCGAGAAATCCAGCGTACACAGGCGTTTTCCGATCTGTATAATATTTGACAGTCTGCTTAAGACACAAAATAGCACTATCCGTAGATAATCCGGGCCTAAACCCGAATTGATTCTCATGTGGTTTTATATATTTATTAAGTTGCGTGTTAAGCAGACTGTCAAATATCTTCGAGATAATTGTCGCCAATGATATAGACCTATAGTTATTTTTATCGGCTATATCGCCTGTTTTATTTTTAACTACAGGTACTACCAGTGTTCCCAACATCTCGACAGGCAGATACGCATGACTCATGCACAATGCGAATAACATGGACAATGTCCTGGGCAGATGGGGACCCGCGAAACGCAGGTGCTCAATGCTGAGGCCATCATGGCCGGGTGACTTTCCTCTAGGCATTGATGATATTGTATGATCAATATCTTATATAGATCCGTGTGAATGTCAGTCTCTCGTGAATGCCGAAACGTATCTCCTTTCATGGGGTTCAGTTCAGTTTATTGTACACATGGCTACACATTGCAAGCTATACATTTCCAGTATAAGCTGATTTCGCATTGTCTATAATTTCCATACAATGAGAGGTCAGCTTATTCTGGAAAAAACATAGATACCTACCTACTAAAAAACTGAGAAACTTTTCTTAAAAAAAAATTACAATACTTCCCTGGCCGAGCTCTTCTAAAGAAAGCTCTTTTACTACTAAATTTTAAGTTTGACTTGAACTTTATCTTTTCGATTCGCCAACCCTAATTCCAATTTTGTCCACATTGTGTAACAAACGTTTCATCGGAATAATGACCAAGGTCGTTCACCAAAATATACAAGAGCGGTCCAGATTTAATGTGGTCCAAGCTAAGTTGGAATATTCGGGAAAGCGAAATGTAAAAGCTGTTCTAATTAGGTCTCGAATGGTCTAATGGTTCAAGATCCCGTACAAGTCAGAGCTACGTCATTTATGCATTTGAAAGTAGATAGAGGAATATAAATCAGTGTGACCGTGTGGTGCCGGCCGAGAATAGCACCACCCCATTTCTACCCGTGGGTGTCGTAGAAGGCGACAGAGGGATATTAACCAGAGAATGGGTAGCAGCGTCTTCTGAGTACCATAGCCCCTACTACGATCGCCAACATGCATCCGCCAAACATTGTGATGACGGCTGAACCCCCCCTTTTGGGAGACCTATGCCCAGCAGTGGGCGTCTGAAGGTTGACATGATGATGATGAAATCAGTGTGACTGTGAAGGTCTTCTTCTTTTCGAGTCGATGGATTTCTTTTAAACTCCTTGGGTCCAGTTGGGTAACCACATTTATAGCAGCATTCGTGACGATATTTAAAATATCCTCTAAGGTGCAGGTGTTGGGGCACTTTGGGCACTGTAGTAAGGGGGCCATTGTCTAGTCAGGAGTACCGCCATCACATTGGGTTCAATGGGTATAATACCCCATTTTGCTAGGTTGTTATTCAATTCAATTTATTTATTTCAGATAAATTACAAAATTATGGAAATGATCGATACTTGGGTTAACAAATGCTTGCTAGTTTAAATTTTGGACTATTTTTAATTTTAAAGCATCTGACTGAATTTCTAGCCAACGGAAAATATCTAGCAATAACAAATAGTGGTTTATGATTATATCGTGTTAAACCTGCAACATTTAAAAATAAATTACTCATTACACTTGATTGTAAAAAAACTCAAACTCAAAACTATTGATTTCTAATTAACCATTTACGGGCACTTTTGGATTGTCAAGAAGTCAGAAAGAGGCTAGTTGCTTGGTCCAAACAGTAGGTTTCTATGGAAAATAACGAGCAAAACACTCCATGAACACTCTTTTAAAATTATTACAAATTCAGGTTACATCATTCATATTGATTCTACGGGTACAATGTAGATATCAAGTCATGCAAGAACCTATTATACCTGAAAAACGATTCAGCATTGAAACCTGCAAGAACTTTCATAACTACATAATTCTCTTAAATATTCTCGAAATTACAGTCATGTTGAAAGTGATGTGAATGGAAGAAAATAATGCGTGCTTGTCTGGTGTTCTGTGAGAGACATAATGCCGCCTTTGTACGTTTGTGCATGAAGTATAAATAAATATGCGAGGGTGGCCACTGTTACATGCTAGTTTATGTTAGTTTGTGTTGTATTTAATTTATTCAACCATTCACTCAAATAATTATTAATAATTTTATCCACGAATTGTATTTATTTATTTTACTATTTATGTACACACAGTAGACAACACAGGAAAAGAACATTATAAAATATGAGTACATAGGTACTGCTTATTTCTTAAGAAATTTTAAAATTAATGATTTGAATTGTATTTATCTTTGAATGGAATTTTTGTATTGTATGTTATTTGAATGCTTATTTTATTTTAATTTTTATAATTCTATGTTAATTAATGTAATTGGATCTGTGCCGTTTTAATTAACTATAAATAAATAAATGTTAAAATTACGTAGGTATCATAGCTCTGGGATCTTGGAGCATAACAAGCAAGCCCTAATTAGACCGATAATTACCGTTAGATGTCGTAAATCTTAAGGCTTTTTTCAAGATCGTGTAAAGTAAGATTAATTATCTTCTAATGATGTGTTTGTTCTACGGGTACTTGGTTACTGGAAATGTTTCGACTTACACTATAAATATATATTTTGTTAAATCGCGAAATAGGTAATAAAAAAAGTATATTTCGAGGAACAGGACTCATAGTGATGTCAATTGATTTATTAAGTTGTCATTTGACTTTTTATTTAAATATATTAAACAAATCATAAAAATAAAATCAATAATACAATGTATAATTCCAAGCAAAAGGGAGGGGGAGCTCGAAGGGCATCAAAAATCTCGCCCACACCGGTGTTAACGGGACCCGTGCCCAACAGCCTGGCAGCATTGCCACGTTTTATGGCAATGCTGATTCTTTGACCCAAGAATAGACCAACTTTCGGGTCACATGAAGAGTCGACCAGCCCCTTCGCGATGTCCCGAAAAACAAGATGGGCACACTGACCAAAAGTTTCTACCCTAAACGGTTCAAAGAATCATGGCGAGATACATACATGCATTTGTATGAAAAAAAAAAGTAATTTAGAGGGTTTAAAATATTTTCCTATGTGAAGAATACATTACCAGGAGTAGATTGGTATACTTAGCATATTTTTAAACGCCCGCATAATTAAAATATTACGAAATGAAAATAACACTTTTTCGTTTCATCTCGATGCCCATAATGTGTTTATAAAAAAAAAAGAAAGTGAGAAGCGATGTTAACGGATCTATAAAATTGGCAGACAAGTGATATGACAAGTGTGTGGAAAAAAATAATCATTATTTTCACATAAAACGATGCAATTTCAATGTAAGAACTGCGAAACAGCGGCTGTCAGTGTCACTGTTACTGTCACTTGCAGTTTCGTACTGAAATAATGAGCTTTTCGTTAAACTATTAACTTTTTTTTGCGGGGTTTTAAAAATATTCTAGATGCCTGTAGATACTCTTTAGGTACCCAAGAATATAAAAAATTTAATGTCAACTTCTCTAAACATCTTATTTGTTTTTGTACAAATCTCGCCATGATTCTTTATAGCTTCCAAGAAGGCTATTTATACATGCGGCGTTTGAGGACTCATAATGCAAAAATTCAAATTTTGAAAAACACACATACTAACGTTTACTGAGTAACAATCTGTATGCCTATATGTCTAATAAGTAGCATAGGTATCCTTTTGATTGGGGTTCAAATTTCATCTAAATTAAGTACAAAAACAAACTCACTAAGGGCGGGTTGCTTCAACTAACCATTACTGACCGGTAATAGTAAAAAATGGCGCTAACTATCGTCAAATAAAAAAAATGGGTTGTTTCACAAAATCATACGTCAAAAAGTTACTATTACCATAACCGACCAGTCATCGTAATTTTGTGTTGTCAAACAGATACTTCAAACATCAAAATATTATGGAATCTCTTTTTGAATAACTTTAACTGACGGATTTTTATGTCATGAAACAACCCGTTACATTAAACGTGCGTTAAACATCGCACGTCATAGTAACTTTTTAACCGTCCGTATGTAACGTTAACCGACTGTTTGAAACAACCCGCCCTTAGGCATTTATAATATTAGTATGGATCCTATAGATCGAATAAAATTATATATTTTTTAAATACAATGAATAATGATCACATTTTGACGAGATTTAGTATATTAATAGATATAGGCTACTTTTCAATCCACGATTTTGTCTGCATCCGCGATAACCAATTATCACGCGGAGGTTGTTGAGGGCAATCATCATCATCATCATGTCAACCTTTAGACGCCCACAACAGGCTGGGCATAGGTCTCCCCCAAGGGGGTTCAGTCGTAATCGCCATGCTTGGCCGATGCATGCCACCATCTACGACACCAACAACACCCACGAGTAGAAATGGGGTGGTGCTATTCGCGGCCGACACCACACGGCATAAGCATTAGTTGAGGGCAAAAGCTATTTAATCACAAGTTCAGGTTTCTTTACGATTTTATCTTTCACCAATATCAGTGAAGTCCAAGATAAACTCAGAAAGTACAAATTGAAAAAGCGGCCAAGTGCGAGTCGGACTCGCCTATGAAGGGTTTCGTAGCAGCAAGTAACATAATATAAAAGTTTTTTTTTATTTTTATATTTGAGTTGATTGAATGAAAGGTAAATTGCGGTTTACGATTTATGACGTATTAAAAAAAAACTACTTACTAGATCTCGTTCAAACCAATTTTCGATGGAAGTTTACATGGTAATGTACATCATATATTTTTTTTAGTTTTATCATTCTCTTATTCTAGAAGTTACAGGGAAGGGACACACATTTTACCACTTTGGAAGTGTCTCTCGCGCAAACTATTCAGTTTAGAAAAAAAATATATTAGAAACCTGAATATCATTTTTGAAGACCTATCCATAGATACCCCTCACGTATGAGTTTGATGAAAAAAAAATTTTGTTTCAGTTCTAAGTATGGGGGACCTCCAAAATTTATTGTTTTTTTTCTATTTTTGTGTGAAAATCTTAATGCGGTTCACAGAATACATCTACTTACCAAGTTTAGAGTGGCAGTGACATACGGCGGGACAGACAGACAGACAGACATGACGAATCCATAAGGGTTCCGTTTTTTGCCATTTGGCTACGGAACCCTAAAAAGTCACATTGATGCTGGCCCAGAAAGCGAACCCGCAAATTCGATCATGAGAAACGGGCGCCTTAATGACTTGACCTTCACGACAAACACGTGTCGGAATACTAAAATAAAATCCAAGTTCTGCACACATTCTAGAAGTCACTTCTCCTAGACATTATTATTTAATTGACTGAACGTGTACTTGTTCAATGTAAACACAGCTACAGAGTTTATGGAAATAACCTTGTGACCTATTTTCGTCGACAGACGGTTCATCTAGTCAAGGTGAACGTTCGGTCGGTTTGAAGAAATGTTGCAATTTAATCCTGCACTGTATCAACTTACTGTTGCAACATCTAGAGATATTCATCCTATAGAACATATTTTTCGTTTGTCGCGTGGTCGCAAGCGTGACTGCTAAGCGTGGGATCTCCGGTTCGATTCCTAGGTTGGATAAAATGTTCTTGGGGTTTTCCAAAAGGAATTTCTGAGTAGCAGCACAGTATAAGTATTAGTACTACCGTACATAGAGACACGCTCCGCCCCCCTAACACTGTTCCTCACCTCTTCTCGCGTGGAACGTGCTCTCAGAACTGCTTTTAGTTTGAGCAGCGCATAGACACGCACACACACGCACGTATTTGTACAGTCTGTTATTTTGGTAGTAGTGTAGGCAATTAACTACATCGTTTCGTTTATATGGAGTGTCGTGGGTGTGGTAGCAGCTCGGAGTTTGGATGTTGTGCACTGCGCCAACCGTGTCTTGACGACACGGTTGGCGCAGTGGCTGAGCGATCGACTGCTGCGCAGCGTGTTGCGAGTTCGATTCCCGCCCAGGGTAAACATTTGTGTGATGATCACTTGTGTTTGCCTTGTGTCTGGGTGTTGTTTATCTATATATGTATGTATTTACAAAAAAAAAAAAAAGTATTTGTGTATTTATATCAGCTGTCTGACACCCATAGTACAGGGTCTCCCTAGTTTGGGGTCAGATGGCCGTGTGTGAAAAATGTCCCCACATATTATTATTATTATGATGTTTGGGTACATCGAGAATCACGTATAAAGTCGTTGGTCCTGTGCCTTATCTCTCTCCGGTCGTGTCGAATTGCCGTTGCATCGCACTATGAGAGTAAGAGAAAAGAGAATGCACCTGTGTTTGCACACACACTTATGCACGACAATATCTTATGCAAACTTGGATGGTCTTCGTTGAGACTAGCCACCGTGTCTGAAATTGGGTGGGGATTATTTTTACATTTATTTAATAGTCTTTATATCTTAAAAATTTCTACCCGTGGGTGTCGTAGAAGGCGATAGAGGGATATTGACCAGAGGATGGGCAGCAGCGTCCTTCTGAGTATCATAACACCTACTGCGATCGCCAACATGCATCGGCCAAGCATGGCGATTACGGCTAAACCCTCCCTTGGGGGAGACCTATGCCCAGCAGTGGGCGTCTAAAGGTTGACATGATGATGATGATGATCTTAGACATTATTCTGTAAAACATAATATGCAAAAACTGTCTCACTTAATACTTTTTATACTTTAGGAACTTAAAAAAGGGACAGCATTGTAACTGGCAAGCAATGGGGCTCGTGGCTAAGTAAAAGCTTTACTACTGATTGATTGGTCATGGTTAAGCTATGTTTGCCGCTTTCGGTCCGTGGATGGGTAACCATCCATTTAGCATTTAGTGCCTCGGACAGCACGTAAAGTCGATGGCCCCGGCTGTCATTCATAGATCTTTGATAGTCGGTATGGGTGGTAAGAAGCCAGAAAGTCTGACAACCAGTATTACCAGGGGTATCTAGCACTAACTGGTTTGTGGAGGTCAGATAGGCAGTCGCTCTATGTAAAACACTGGGTGTTACACAAGAACTGGGTCGTCGAGGTCAAATAGCCAGTCTCTCCATGAAAAATACTGGTATTTAGCTGTATATAATAATAATAATAATAATATGTGGGGACATTTTCACACACGGCCATCTGACCCCAAACTAGGGAGACCCTGTACTATGGGTGTCAGACAGCTGATATACATACACAAATACATTTTTTTTTGTAAATACATACATATATAGATAAACAACACCCAGACACAAGGCAAACACAAGTGCTCATCACACAAATGTTTACCCTGGACGGGAATCGAACCCGCAACACGCTGCGCAGCTGTCGATCGCTCAGCCACTGCGCCAACCGTGTCGTCAAATTGTGTATCTATGTAGTTAGACTGGAAGCCGACCCCAATATAGTTAGGAAAAGGATTTACAGGCTATATTATACCTTCTTAACGACATAATATTTCATCACCATTCATCATCATCATCATTTCAGCCGAAAGACGTCCACTGCTGGACATAGGCCTCCCCCAAGTGGCGCCACATTGACCGGTCCCGTGCGACTCGCATTCAGCAGATCCCCGCAACCTTTACCAGGTCATCGGTCCACCTAGTGGACATCACCATTGTATGCCGTAAAACGTCCATTGTTGAACAAAGGCCTTCCCCCATAGCACACCTCGGACACTTCATACAAAACTTGCAAAATAATTACCTATTACTACTCAATGATATTATATTAAACAGATATGTTATGAGCGCCCAATTTTGAAGATTCAAAAACGTCCTAATTAGGACGTATTGCCTTTAGTCTGCGTCACGCATGGCGACGAATGGTATGCTTTGTTAAAGCAGCTAAAAAAATAAAAAAATGCTATTTTGTGTATTTAGAAAGTGTACCAATTATGATACCCAATTTAATAAAGCACAAGGGATCTCATACCACATGTAACTACGCAATATACATCGATTTGTTTATATATTTCAATTATTTTCCTAATATTCTTATATTTGGAGGTTAGAAAAAAGAAAGAAATGGAAGTACATTGTTTCACGTGAGTAAGACAAGGACGCGTTCACTCCGGACATAGAATAAAAGTACAGATGCGATATCGTAGGCAGTAAAGTCATTGTTTACCCACAGTTCTGTTTTTCTTTTTCCTAACCTTGTAATATTTAATCATTTTGTTTTATTCAATCATTTATATACCTAATTATAAATTAAACAATATGACAACTGATATTTATTATCCTTTCTTCGTTAAGGTTATCCAATGAGATCTGGCTTCAAGAATGGATCGCATTTGTTCGTAAACAAAGAAATTAATTTTATTACAAAACAAACATTTTCTACTCTGTATATTATTTAATTATATATTCTATTATACATTTAGTCCTGTTTATTAGTTGTTATAGGTACAAACCGCGTGTATAAATGTACTCGCGGTTTGTACCTTCTGTTTCGTTAAATTTTGCTAGTCTGTGATGCCAAGACGCAGTGATTGGTGGCCAGGATAATGCCCGTTTACATTCACGCGCAATTGACAACACTAACTGTCTCTTTTTTTCTTGTTGGTTTTTTCAAGCCATCCCTTTTCAACATTTTTACTTGTAGTGAATTGTAAAATGAATGAAAAGTTTAAATGTGTGCAGCCGCTGCTGCGCGGAACACTTTTTTCGTTTGTTTTGTGAGTGTATAACATATCTGTTTATTAGAATATCATTGTTACTACTACAAAACCAAATGACGTCTGTACACGTGCAAATGTGTGCGTGAATTTTAGTAGGGTTGAATCAGTTGGATGTCGTGGCGGTCGGGTGAACCGAACGACGACGGAACTACCCGAACGTTTCGAGCATTATTATGAAGTGACCTTGTCCGAGCGTTCAATTATTTATTTCTTAAAGAAATAAAATAAATGATATTTGATTTTGAATACTCGGATTTGTAATAACATAAACGTAATATTATAATATTTATTATGTAAAGAGGTTTATTTATTCATCAATAATGGTAAATTAAGGTACCTACCTACCTAATTACAAAATATGGAATTCACGATCGCCCCGTACCATTACGCGGCAACGCAATTTTTTTTTTCATTTATTTCGGAACCTGTTCATGTCCATACATGTTAAATTCAAAAGTATTAAAAATAAAAATTAAGAATTAATTAAAATATTACAATAATAATAATTACAATGGGGCGACGCGACAAGGTTAGTGCGTAGGCTACTACTTTTCAATTCAAAGAATGAATAGAACGTGAAAGAAAGGGGCATGAGTACATAACTAAGACAATAAAGAGAGAGAGCAATATTAATAGCTGGTAATGTTGATACGTTATTATTACGGAAGTTTTAATTGTATTATTATAAAACGACGAAAACTTGGAAAATAAATGAATCATCGAGATTAAAACTAATAAATAAAACTTAAAACAAAATAAATCGCAAAATTGTGTGTTTGTGTCAGCAGTACCTACAGCGCTGCAGTTCTTACGATTTTGAGCGCCCTGGCTAAAGAGTCGGCGGTTAGCCCCTCCTAGTGCGGGGTGAGGGTGCGGTATCTGATGTAGCGCGGGGAAGGGAGTGTCCCTTCTGTACGTAGTACTATTAAGTATTCTGTGCCCATAGGACGCCACAATGAGCGGCCACCTGCCGCTTGCATCCACCGGTTAACCGCGACCTTGACGATGTTGTTATTCCATCTGGCGGGAGGCCTACCACCGCTGCGTCTTCCGTTTCGTGGTCGTCACGCGAGAACCTTTCTTCCCCATCGGTTATCGGTTCTGCGAGCGATGTGGCCTGTCCATTGCTTATTCTGAGAGCTATGTCGGTGACCGCCGAAGAACTAATCTTCGGCGAATATATACCTCTATCACACACATACATACACCATGAACATATTCCTCTATCTATCTTCAAGATTTGAGCCATGCATAAACGACGTAGAACAGTTTAAATAAATCACTGAATAATGTAAATTTTTGACGAACACAAAGGGGCGAATTTAAAATACAGTTCTTTAAAAGCTGGTATGTTACATTATTGAAAGTTTTACCCAAATCCTTTACTCTAATCATACCGACATAAAAAAACCAGTCAATTACGAGTTGAACTCACATATGAAGCGTTCCGTACTCACGTTTCTTGTACCTTAGTAAAACTAATGGGAACATAGGTTGACAAGAAACAAATGGATAATTATGTTGAACTTCAATAACCTGGAGTTCTTGCTACCGACTTTTAAATAAAATAAAGTAAAAAATGAAAGGGGCGGATCCCCTTTGCTTTTATTTTATTTCTAACTAGCGATCCGTCCCGGCTTCGCTCGTGTGCAATGTAGATCAAACTATACGTATTAACTTTCCTCTTGTATCACTCTATCTATTGATGAAAACCGCATTAAAATCCGTTGCGAAGTTCAAAAGATCTAAGCGTAAAAACAACGGGAGCGACTTTGTTTTAAACTTCGTGAAGATATTTGTTGCTACACGTCCAAAGTAATAAACACTCTGCGAAAATATCAAGTGCCTACCTGAGCCGTGTACGCACTTACGAACACGAACATATCAAACACAAACATTAAACTTGAACATTTGGTTCATATTCGAACACGAACGCGAACATGGTTCGAATCGTTCGAGTTCGCGCACAACAGTCGTGTATCTTAATCTGTTGGCCGCACACACGTGCTCTCAGCGCCAAGCTACGAAAGTCTACTTTATGGAAATATGTTTCTATACGTAATTCCATAGAGTAGTAATTTGTCTGTCATCTCTGTCATGTAGTCGTGACTGTGGCGTGCTAAGCACATTTTGGTTTTTTATCTATACATGACTGTGGCGGTCAAAAGGTTATACCCCGCCAAATTTTATACGAACAGTTTTGTTTTGTAACATTTATTAAATCTCTTCGAACACCGTCTATACAGAACATACAAATAGAATCGCCGCAAACATGTTTGACGAACAGAGTGTTCGATGTTCGATGTTCGTTAGTGATACACACGTGCGAACCAAGTTGATGCGTGTCATGCAACGCAACCAATTTGTTCGTACGTGCATACACGGCTTTATGACTCAAAAGATATTTAGTTTCTTTTTGCGCCCATAGTAGGTAATATGCACTCTATCGTATACCTATTACGGTTCAAAACACACAGTCTTGTGACAAAAGAACAGACAGACAGTGGAGTCTTAGTAATAGGGTCTGATTGACACCTTTTCCTTACGGAACCCTGAAAATGTAAATGCATTACTGAAATTGAACTGAAATAATAAAAACGACTTCAACTGTAAACCCACACTCGTAAATATTTAAAAGTCTGGCTTTATAAAATGCGAACAGAAAAATCTTTTAGATTGGCAATTTGAATAATACAATCGTAAAACAAATGTATGTAAGTATAATATGTAGTGATTAACTGCGTTTAAGTGGAAATTATGATTTATTATAGGCTTATGTTGAACGAACCTCCAGATATAGTAAATGATCACCAACATATAACCAAAGTATTGTAGAAATGTATGAGTTTGACTGTAAAAAGCGATTTGGTTCTGGCAGGGGTCACAGTTCTAACCTACCTAACCATGTCGGATCCGCCCCAGGGGGGACTTAGGGGTCCTAAGATTTGGTGATCATTTGCTATTTTTGGTGGTCATTTGGTGACTAAGATTTGGTGATCATTTACTATTTTTGGTGATCATTATATTTATTCCCTTTAATATAGGTACTAAAATATCAAACAATACATCATTTAGGTAAAATTATCTGTTTGTTAACTGCAAGAAAATGAAGAGAAAACTAAATTATCTAGACGGCATTTTTCCCAATATATTTGGGTCGGCTTTCAGTCTAATTGGATGGAGCTGAATACCATTGTTTTACAATATGGAGCGACTGCCTATATGACCTCTACAATCCAGTAACTTTAGGTGCTTCCTTGACCAAATAACCTTGACCATACATTTCTTTTTTGCCGCAGAGTCGAAATACGCACAATTTTTTGTATTTTTTTTTGTTATAACAAAAGAGAAACGATCGTTTGAAAAAAAAAAGTGAAATATAAAGATTTTTTTTTTATCTATTAGTGTAGGTAATCCTGAAATTAATAGCACGTCAACTTTATCAAAAGATACATGTTTTCAATTATTTTAGTCATTTTTTTACAGGGAGATTTAGGTGTATCTAGGGTAAATAAAAAAAAAATAAGAACGTGGAATGTGATGATAGGATATTGAACATTAATAATATGCTTTTAGATTTAGTTTGTTTCTCTTAATTAATGAGTTAATAGCCCCTGAATAAGGAAGAAAAACGCATTTTGGTAGAGGTAGCGCCTTAACACGATGCCCCTTGATAAGACTGGTTATCAGACTTTCAAGCTTTTGACTATTCATAACGACTGTCAAAGATCTACGAATGACAGCCGCGACCAAAATTTCTCTGTACGAAATGGATGGTCAAACATCTACGGTCAGACCGCGGCAAGCATAGAAGGTTTTATTAGTTAAATGTTGGAAATGCCAGCAAATAGTGATATTTATTAAAATTTAAACCCACTTTCTAACAAATACCTTCTCTCATTTCAGTAAACCTGCCATTCTTCACACACGGCATTGAAACTACAAATCTGACGTCATCAGCGCACTCCGGCTATTTCGTCAGCCACAATGGCACACAATGGACCACTACAGCCATGGTGGCCGGCGCAGGAGTCGCTGCACCAGTGTTCTGTTATATCGTGGACATTTATGGCAGGATGAGTGGGGTCTTCTTAGTCAGTATGGTGCAGGGGGTGAGTAAACGATTTTTTATTTATTTATAGTTAATTAATACGGTACTATGTATACCAATTACATCAATTAACACAGAAACACTCGATAAAATATCACTGTAGTTAAACTATATAAAGCAGACAATATTGTGTCTTAAACAATTATACAATTATTCGTTACTTACTAACGTGGAACAGTGGACACCCTCGCATACTGTTTCTCACAGAATATCAGACATACGCGTTTAATTTTACTCCATTCGTCCGCAAACACATCACATTCAGGGTTTGCCGTCAGGAGAGCATTGAGCATCCTTAAGGTACGACACACAGGCGATTCAGCTCGGGCGACCGCTCTGCATGGCAGTTGCGCAAACAGATTGTGTCGGCGACTTTGGCGGTGTCCGATATATTTGTCGGTTACAAATAGTACTTAATAATAATAACATAATATCAGCCTATTTTTATTTCACTGTAGGCCTCTATATAAGTACCTGTAGGCTATACAAATATTTTTTCCATCCGGGAATCGAACACGCGCCACGCAACACCCAGCCACTGCGCCAATCGTGTCGTCAATATTATTATATTTTATTTGCGAAACGGTTAATTCCAATTTAAAAACGATCGATTTTCTACGTTAACTCTGTGAGGTCATGCTAGGCCGTCTATGCTCGTAATGTAGTCTTGCCAACGATTTTTTGGAAAACAAATTCGGATTGTTCCCACTAGTTCTACTAAACAGTTCTACAGTAGAACTAGTGGTACTTTTTTTCCCAGTAGTCCTACGATGTTAGGTGTTACAAAATAGTAGAACTGACGGGACTCGAGAACACACTGTAGAAAAAAATAAAATGCATTTTTTTTTTAATATGAGTAGACACAAATGTTAATAGTGCAAGATGTTGGGGTACTACTTGGCCTATATGTTTTCCCATAGAATATGGTACAAAGTCATTTATTTATAATAAGTAGGTAAACGAGAAGATTACAAAAAAAGACTACGTAATGGCAGAGGGTCAACTGCTGTAACATTGCCTACACGCCCAACATTGCCGACACTCCAAAAAGCTCAATTTATTATTGCCGCTGAGAAATATTTTTTGCCATATTGATAGCCAACTTGCTTTTAGTAAAGTAAAAACATTTCTCAGCGGCAATAATTTAGCTTTTTGTAGTGTAGGCAATGTTGGGCGTGTAGGCAATGTTACAGCAGTTGACGTACCTGTGCACTTTTTCTTGTAGTCTTTTTTTTCCTTCTTTTTTTTTCTATCTGTAACAAAACAAAGCAAATTAATATAAATATCCTATTTTAAGACAGGTATAACTATTTAAATTCAAGTCAAATCCAAATTGACCACAGCACGCTAGACAGCATTCAATTATCTTGTCATAATGTAAACCAATTACAATTCTATCAACACATTAGTAATGCAACTCACGATGCTAGGCTGGCTGTAATTGTAATTAACATAGATATTGGTTATAATTAGTACAGTCAACAGCAAAAGTAGATGATCAAAATCAGAAATTCAACACTAATGAACGGAGTTCGCGTCAGAACTTTGTGGCGTCGAAGTGATTCAATAGTATGTGTGTGACAATCACATACTTTTAATAAATAAACTAGTAATAAATTATTTATATTAGTGTTAGTAAATTAGTATTGAATTTCTGATTTTGATCATCTACTTTTGCTGTTGACTGTACAAGCTTACTGCAGTGCTATTCTGTTACAATCTCCCTCGGTGAACACCTAGGTGAAGTGAGCTGTCATCCGTCCATCAGCTTTGTCAATCCCTAGCAAAGGGACAGATGACAGGTCACTTCACCTAGGTGTTCACCGAGGGAGATTGCAACAGAATAGACATACTGGCTTGTTTACATAGCATTTCAGAAACAAAATTTCCAAATGTCTTGTCAAAGATAAGTAAATATCAGCCGTCACGCTTACAAAACCGCCTTGCATTTTTCTTACTTTGTTGGGGTCAGCCTCCAGTATAACCGTATGCAACTGAATACCAGTGTTTAACCATATTATTAAGTATTCTGTGGTTTAACTTAAAGCTACTGTCTATATGACCTCTACAACCCAGTAACTGGTACTCCATGGTAAGACTGGTGTTTAGACTTTCTGACTTCTAGACTTCTTAAACAGATAAAGAAAATTACAAGTATTTTTTTTTTTTTGGTAATTTATGAAATGTCCGTGCACATACAAAAATTGATCATCACTTGAAATTATTAAATAAATAACTAAATTAAATTAACACCATTCAATAATAATAATACATTAAATATTCGAAATATTGCATAATAAATATAATAATTTAATTACAAAGTTAATCATTCAAAATTATATTGAGTACTAGCTGACCCGACAGACGTTGTCCTGTCCCGATCTACCGAACATTTGGATGGGGGATGAAAAGGGGGGGAAAAAGGGGGATGAAAAATAGATGTTGGCCTATTCTCAGACCTACCCAATATGCACAAAAAATTTCATCAGAATCGGTCAAGCCGTTTCGGAGGAGTACGGAAACGAAAACTGTGACACGAGAATTTTATATATTAGACTAGCTGACCCGACAGACGTTGTCCTGTCCCGATCTACGGGGGATGAAAAAGGGGTGAAAAAAGGGGATGAAAAATAGATGTTGGCCTATTCTCAGACCTACCCAATATGCACAAAAAATTTCATCAGAATCGGTCAAGCCGTTTCGTAGGAGTACGGGAACGAAAACTGTGACACGAGAATTTTATATATTAGATAGATAGATATTGAATCTTACTATCTTCATCATTATCCTCATGTCAACCTTTAGGCGATTAACACTCGATGCCGCGCACCGACGCCGCAGGCGGTGAACCGGTTATAACCTAGTTCTCTCCTGCGATTTTGGTAAGTATTCATCTAGATTATTCAGGCTTTATTAGCAATCTAGTAACAACTTTTAGTAATATGCTTCTTGCAAGCTGATTATTTTAGCTTCGCAGTGGACATTTGACGGAGCCACAAATGAGGGTCGTTCTGTCAGTTACTGTTAGTGTTAAGTCTAGATTAATACAAGCATGCCTTAATCTAGACTGACTGTCTTCTTCTGGTGTCAAACCGACTCCCCACTCCTTCGTCTCCTGAATATTAGAAATTCTCCGCTCAGCCTATCTTCCCGTAAATGACAATGCCAGATCCTGCCCCACCCATGTACAGAAAAAGTAACACATGTACAGAAAAAGTAAATTCATGAAAATAATTGTCATGAATATAGAACCTCTCTATACTAAATTGTTTTTCTTTAGAACTTGCGGATTACGAAATACCTACCCACAAAATATAAACTCATTTTACCTAAAATACAATTAAACCTATAATCAATGTCATTATTGTTTTTAGATTTAAACGGAAACCGCAAGTTCTACAGTCACTAACACTAATGTGTAGTTGGCAGCAATAAATAAACAGTAAGATGCTACATTTTGCACATGACTTTTATTGAGTGGGACAAAGTTCTATAGAGTTTCTAACATTGTCGTTTGCTAAATAGCAATTGTACTAAGGGTTTCTTTCGGCCAATTCCTGGGATGCATTTATGGTAACCAGATGTTCTCACGTCGCATTTTTTTTTATACTAGCAACCCGACCCGGCTTCGCATGGGCCTATAGCCTTCCTCGATAAATGGACTATCCAACTCAAAAAGATTTTTTCAATTCGGTCTAGTAGATCCTGAGAGTATCGCGTTCAACCAAACAAACAAACTCTTCAGCTTTATAATATTAAGTATAGATAATCCGCTGATGCCTAACACACGTACACCGCCTGACCGTACGTACGAGCGGCGTTCACGTCGACGACAACCTCCGCCATCCGCGGTGGTAAGCGCCGTCGTGTGAGAACGTCTGTGTCGCCTTAGACGCCCACACTGCTAGACATAGGTTTCTCAAAAAGGGAATTCTGACTGTCAAAGATCTACGAATTACAGTCGGGACCAACGGCTTTACGTGCTTTCCGAGGCACGGACAAGAAAAAAAGCTAAAAGTGATTAAGGGACCAAGTAATCCGTGTGTCCAACGGGGATAAAGGAGACTGACGATATAGTGGTCTTATAGAGTGAGAAGACCTTAACAGTGAGGCTGGTGTAGAATGAAGACTTGTAGTGCAAAATAATAATACCAGACTATTATTGCTCCACTGCAGGGCAAAGAATTCTTTTCATATAGACAAGGCACTAACTAGAATTAGGGTGCGTTTTAATGACACGAATTATTTCGCGCAGTCGCCTGGTAACCGCGCAGTGGATCTGCTGTTTTAGTAAAACAAGCTTTCTAGCAACTACGTAAAGTTGATTTATCAAAGAATCCCCTTCACTCTACCACTGCAACCCCGATTTATTTCAACAGTTGCTGTTGGAAATTACCACGTGTTCGCTATGCGCAATTTGACTACAAAGCAGAAAATTGTGATTGCATAATTAATGGTACAATGCAAAAGAAAAGAGATTTAGAAGATTTTGGATTCATTTTACAACGAGAACATTCGAGCGAGATCAATCACCTGCCAACCGCACGGTTAGTTAGTTCAAAGAGTTTTAATGTTGTGTCCTATTCACAATAAGATTAGACATTTACTGAAACCTTTTTTACAGTCCGTTCAACCGATTTTGACTTCTATTGCGTTGGTAGCATGACAAATGGCAACTGCAGTAACCAGTTGTTATTGTAACCACTTTTTTGCCTCTAAAGTCATCCTTAAGCCTACGGAATAGAAGTCAAAATCGGTTGAAGGGACTGTAAAAAAGGTTTGTGTTTATGTCTAATCTTATTGTGAACAGGGTATATATATACAGGAATAAAACATAAATTGCTATGGCTGAACACAATAGTACGCGCGAAATTTTTCCCATTGTCTCAGTCACAACGTTCGCGGTTGATTCATTGAATTCGTGGAATCAGACATTTTAATTATAATGCCAGATTTTGTCAAGATGTTCTTCTCCACCCATGTCAGTGATGTCCATTATAAACTTAAACATTACTTAAAAGAATTGAAAATTTAATATTGGTACTTGCCCGGCACCTAACTCTAACCGAACCACGACAGCAATACCTGTACTGCTGTTCTGTAAAAATATCGGTCGGTATAACAAATAGGTCGTTGGTTGGTAGGCTAATTTGTGAGCTTCACTTCAAGTGAGCTGTTAAGGCATCAGGGGGGTTCGTAGCTTATCATCACCATAAGCCTGGAGACTTCCACTATTCGCCTCCCCCATAGAACACCACAACGAGCGGCAACTTGCCGCTTGCATCCACCGGTTACCCGCAACGTTGACAATGTCGTGGGTCCATCTGGAAGGAGGCCTACCAACGCTGCGGCTTCCAGTTTATGGGCGCCACTCGAGAACCTTTTTTCCCCATCGTTTATCAGTTTTTCGACCGATGTGGTCTCGCCATCGCCACTTCAACTTGTATATTCTGAGAGCTAACTTCTGGGAGCTGACTTCACCTAAATTTACCTTCTATCTTGTTCTCGCTTATGCATAATAATATATAATTTACCATAATTACTAGTTTTCAAATAGTAATAAAGTGTCCTGAAAATAAATTTTCAGAAAAGCACTGCAGATAATAATATAGTCGCGCCACACGGGGGTAGCAGACCGCTAGAGAGCAAATACCATTCAATTGCGATCATTAAATTCCTCAAATTCAATTAGCATTTATAAGCTAGTTAATTTTGTAGAGCTATTAACATCAATTGTTTATTGTAGATTCATTCGAGAAACGGTGTTGCTTTTGTTTGGCCCTTGAATTTATGAAATGCCAGCTTCGCGATTCTATCTACATAAAGTTTAGAATTGTTAACCTCTAAATAATTTCACGAGAACTCAAAAACGGGCTTAAAATTATCCTATGTGGTAAGCTAGATTGATACTATTTGTGTGGGAAACAGCTGATTCCGTCCAAGAGCAAACGTTCATCCATCTGCCCTCATAAACTTTTCCATTTATACTTTAACACTTAATACTATAACTATAGTCCTCTTCAACGTACGGTCGAACAAGCTAATTGGTTTACAGGCAAAAATATTCATCTTTCTATAGACTAACTATTTATTTTTGTTTTCTTTTGTGATTGTTATTACGTATGTACCAGAAATACCTACGTGCTCGAGTTAAGAAAATTTATTTAAATAAGATATTGTGCGTATCGTAGAAAGATGAATATTATTGCCTGTAAATCAATTAGCTTGTTCGACTGTACAGACAGCGTCAGCAACTGTTTACCCCCCACGCATTCAAATTTCTTCGGATTACTTTCGGGGGTAAGCTGTTGATGACGCTGTCTGTACCTATCTGGTGACAGCAACCCTGACTAAATTTATCTCCTGTCGTGAGCCCTTAGATTATTGTTAGAAAATCGTTACTGCTGTTACTAATACGAATAGGGTAGGATTTTGTCCTCCTTTGTTAAAATCCTGAAATATAAATGATATGCTATACCACCTTACCACCGCCACCACCTTGTCACCTTATTAACTATACAGGTATTTCTCTATTTCCAAAACTTCAATTTTGCCAATTCTATTAATTAAAAACATCATCTCATCCTCATCATCGTCATGATGTCAATCTTTTGACGTCCACTGCTCGGCATAGGTCACTTCACAAGGGGGGGTTCAGCCGTAATCGCCATGCTTGGCCGATGCATGTTAGCGATCGCAGTAAGTGTTATGTCAGAGAAGTCAGAAGGATGCTGCTGCCCATCCTCTGGTCAATATCTTTCTGTCGCATTCTATGACACCCATTAGTAGAAATTGGATGGTGCTATTCGCTGCCGGCACCACACGGTTTATCTCATCTCGATGACAATAAATTAAAAATAATTTTGACAGTTGAGATTGATATGATCGTTCCTCAATTTTTTTGTTATTTGCCCTCCAAAATGACGCGGCCTTGAATTTTGGACCATAAGCAAAACAGTGAAAATAATTGGAATCAAAATTAAAGAACATGTTTCAGAAACATTGTTCCATGAAAATTGTTTTGAGTTTTTAATTACCATAATTGCAGTTACCTTCCTACATGTTTATGCCATTGCACATGAAATCGAATCACGAATGCCTATAGGTGTTCTTTGGTTAACTATGTGTGTATAATATGCACACTCACAATATATACTACTCAAAACAAAATAAGGGCCACAAGGTATTTTGTCTGTACCATGAAAATAATAAAACCAATATATATTTTTTGTCTCGATAACGAAAACTAATGTTGTTTTTACCATGTAGACCAATAAATTTATTCAAATAATAATGATTAAAAAGTTTATTTGCTTTTGAAAGAAAAAACACATTTTAGGTTAAAAATTAAAACAACGTAAAGTTACTGAAAACAAAAGAAAATACTCCATGCTCATCTTTTAGTAACGGGTATGCCCTCCTCGTTTAGCTACGCACTCCTGAAGAATGGAGTGCATGCTCTCAATCAAATGCCTGACATTTTCCATTGGAATCTCTTCCCAGGTCCTTTTCACAGCGTTGATGAGTTGCTGTTGGTTGTGGATTTCCTGATCACCGTCTCTAACTCTTCGTTTCAACTGATCCCACATGTGCTCTATTGGATTTAAGTCCGGACAGTTCGCCGGCCACGGCAAGACTTGAATTTGAGAGTCTTCCAGTACAAACTGAGTCGCTTGAGCCGTGTGTGCACGAGCATTGTCTTGCATCAAGATGAATCCAGGACCCGCTCGCTGTGCAAATGGGATCACATGTGGTCTGACAACTTCCTCAATATACCGCTGAGCAGTAACAGTACCCTCATTTAAAATAGCGAGCTCAGTTTTGCCGTGTAAGCTTATCCCGCCCCAAATCATTACATTTGGACCACCAAAACGATCGACTTCATGGATGCAGGCTTCTGAAAATCTCTCGCCGCGTCTTCTCCATACTCTAATACGCCGATCGTCGTTAAAAAATTTAACTTTGCATTCGTCTGTGAAGAGCACCATAAAAAAATAAATTACACCAAAATGAAAAAATACCTCGTGGCCCTTATTTTGTTTTGAGTAGTATATAATATGCACACTCACTAACACACTAGTTGGCTCGCCAACGCACCACCGCCCAGGCCGGCAGTCCGACAACGACTGGCCGCCCCATTTTTTTTTTTTTTTTTTTTTTTTTTTTTTTTCGGATTGGCATCTCGCAGGTGCGGCTGCTTAACCGGACTTTCCTGTGGTGCCTTAAAAATTATTATTTTTAGGGCCTTCAGCCAGGGCTAACTGGCCGCCCCACCTATCGCACCGGTATTTATAACCGAGCGACGTATGCGCCCGAGACAACGTCATCATAATACTGTTATCGGTTTGTAGCGTGATATATTGATATCTCTACATACACTACATCCCTTCCTTGTTTTAACGTAGTTGTATGTTACCACTTGACCAGCACCTGCAACTGTCCAATCGCCTAACTACGCACTCTCGCCGGCAGCCCTCATGACACTGACTCAGTGACACTAGACAAGACACGGGCAGCGTATGTACCCACCTATATACACTACATCTCCCTCCTTTATCAAATTAATTGACACAACCAGTATTTTTAGAAAAACATACATTGCTCATCCACCCGACGTCTTACGACTACTACAAATTGATTGAGTAATCATTTTCCTAATCAAATCACCCTCCGATGACCCAAAGTGTCCGCCTGGACTTCCTGGACGCAACCACAGGATTCACCCACAACCCTCCGCGACAGCACCGCACCGTTGCGCTCCGCCATCCCGGCAGATCGCCACTGATTATAGACAATTTGTCTCACAGTAATAGTAACAATAACGTTGACGGGGACAATGGATACCCCGTCCCATGCGTTTTGTTACAACTAACGACACTATAAACAATCATTATTTTTATAAAACTTGTGTATGTTTAACGTAGTAAATCATCAAGATTTTACTGCATTTTGCTAAGCAAAGCGGTAGCGCTGGAGTGTAGGAATTAAACATAATTGACAGTTTAAAACTCAGGAAGTAATTATGTTGAGTCACTATCTTATTGTTGATTTATTTAAATGGAGTTTATTTGTAAATTAATTACAGGTTAATTTACTCATATTATACGATTTTAATTCTGTTATTGGTTCTATGTGATTAAACCTCTAAAGCACTTTCCCAGGGGGATAACTCTGTTACTATAACTAACCGAACTAAAATCAGTACCTATTTTCACTTGAGTCGGACATGTTTTATTAGAATATAATGTATCCCTACAATTCGGCTGATAACCAAATCTAGTCTCTAGTAACCGTTCTATCAAACCAATAAACAAATAGCCGTTGGGACACGTACTTTGGCTCTTTCATACAAATAGTTATCATCATAGACGGGGGGTCTATGATGGGGTTGGTAAAGAACGCGTGCCAGCATAATTCCATAATCTTTCACAAATCTTCGGGACGTTTCAACCAGCGACAGATAGGCCTATCTATCACCAGTACGATAAAACTCGAGATAAAATAGGTTATCGGGTTATACTAGCACAAATGCCTTCGTTCACAACCCAGACAAATGGCATCTCCTACCGCCAGGCAGCTGAAGAAAAGGGGGCGACAGATAAGAACCAAGTCAGAGATGTTAATCAGTTTTTTCTTGAACCTCGCCGTGCTTTCAATTAATACACCCCGACATGACAGCTGTAATTGCATGAACACTCCAGATAGACTTAAATGGACAGGTCTTATTAAGATCTGTCTCTTTCTTGTTTTTATTGGAGAGAAAGATATAAATAGCTAAAAATGAGTTCAGCTCGTGCACAACTGAATTGGCACCAATAACTTCCAAGACGGATTATTTGTACCAAGTTCCTTGCATTTGTGACAATACAAAGCTGAAAAAGCCATGGTCACGAAGCACTCTGATTTCCATGAAACCGTTGAGACCCAAATCCCTTGCAGAGCATCTGGGATCCGTGACTTAACCAACCCGCCAACTGCATGACATCATACACAAACCGCATGGTGCTATTTTTTCAAATAAACACCAACTGGCTTAGATATCTACGTAAGCAGATCTGAAACACAAACATGTAACCATGTAACATTGTTTGAAGTAAATAAAGCAGCTGAATACAAATATCGCCAGTTATTTAGTTAGATCTCGGTCACTTCCATAGGTGGGCTCAGTCATTAATGGATTGTTGTAAATATCAGGATAGTATAACATCCTCAAATCCTTGGAAATTGCTGAAATGAAAATATTAAAGTTAGCTAGTACTTGTGCCTGCCCCTTGTTTCCTTGTTGCCCCTTGTTGGTCCCTCGTTGTGTTGTGCTGTTGTCCTCCATTGTCTTTTCCTTTTTTGTTTGTTGTTTTTTCCTCAAAACCTCAAATATACTAAAATAATGCAGGTCTGGGAACTCCGGAATCCCAGTCCACATCCATTATATACATTAATCGAAGGTTCCTTGAGATCTTTTGTTGGAGAACTTTAGTCCGCGCATAAAACTTTATTACAACGTCTGTCAGCACCAATCCATTCATCTACTTGATGTCCGCATGTCACTGCAGGGGTTCAGCAGAATATCAGCGTCACGTATTTTTTCTTGATAAATGCTAAGCTAGCCTCCCATTTAGTGCACTATTGAGTTTCCAATTGGATGAAGGTTTTTTATTACCACTTGTGGCAACGGCGTGTCACTATGCCGCTACGCCTCATACTCGCGCATAAGCTTTTATCTCTTTCATCGCTCTTCCAATCATCTATTTTCTTCCGTTCCTTCGCTCTATACTTTCATCTTAGCTTCTCTTATCCGTTCGAGTGCAAAAGAATTGTACATACTACAGTATGTTGCTACAGGAAATTGCTGTAATAAACAGTGAGTTAAGTGGAAGTGTTGTTTCTATCTTCTATACAGACTATACACACATGACGCTCCCACAATAATTACCATGATGAAATGACAGAATTATCATAAAGTTTCCAACTGAATGGGGGTTATTCCAACCACTTTCTAATTTAATGGAGGTTTTTCCAATTTAATGGGGGCTACTAGCCATTTCAGACTTACCCGTATGATAGAAATACATACTGACACAGAATAAACCCATTATCATTTATGTTTAATATATGTATATTCCATTTTCTTTACTGTACTTCTAGATTACTCTGGCTCACAAACTAATTTATTGTGATTGAAATATGAGGGGTGGTTGTTTACTGTTTCAATATTTGTAAATATGTGAACACTATGTATATGTATACATAACTTAGCTGTCATTTCTAGATTTTAATTCTTTGTGGTTACTAGTGGTTTTTATGCAAGGTATTCATGTACAATTATATAATTCCTGTACGTACAAAATATTGTAAACATTTTCTTTTTAAAAGAGTAAGTATGGAGTTTATTGCCCATTTTTCTCCATACGAAACTACCACTTGGAATGAGTAACTAGATTCAATTTTCTTAATATGACGTTTAAAAGTGCCTTTTCATGGTTTAATTGAAATAAATGATTTGACTTGTACTTTGTTTAGTTTTCCTTAACCACATCCAGTGTGTCCAGTATGCATATAAACAGGAACAACTACTGCTGACCTGTTTTCCTAATAAAACTGTCAATTTAATGACCAGTAGGTATATTCTACTGCAACCACAGTCGTTTCCGACAAATGTCAATTTAATGACCAGTAGATATAATCTACTGCTTTCACAGTCGTTTCCGACAAATGTCAATTTAATGACCAGTAGATATAATCTACTGCTTTCACAGTCGTTTCCGACACATGTCAATTTAATGACCAGTAGGTATGAGCTACTGCTTTCACAGTCGTTTCCGACACATGTCAATTTAATGACCAGTAGGTATGAGCTACTGCTATCACAGTCGTTTCCGACACATGCCAATTTAATGACCAGTAGATATAATCTACTGCTTTTACAGTCGTTTCCGACACATGTCAATTTAATGACCAGTAGATATAATCTACTGCTTTCACAGTCGTTTCCGACACATGTCAATTTAATGACCAGTAGGTATGAGCTACTGCTTTCACAGTCGTTTCCGACACATGTCAATTTAATGACCAGTAGGTATGAGCTACTGCTATCACAGTCGTTTCCGACACATGTCAATTTAATGACCTGTAGGTATATTTTACTGCTTTTGTGCTTCTTGATTTGTTGTTTTAGAACTAATCTTGTAGATAGCACAAATCAAGTAACCAAGCTTGAGGTCCCCAGTTTGACTCCCATTTGATTTTGTAATACAACAATCTTTTTCTTCTTTTGTCCTTATCACATGTTACTTGGGGTTGGCACAACACGTCTTCGTCTTGTATTCCGTCCTGTCCAACCTCATGCTTTCACTGGCTCCTTTTCCATTCATATTATTCGCACTATCCATCCATCTTTTCCTTGGCTTTCCTCTCCCTCTCCATCCATCCATTTTCAAATGTAACAATATTATGTATATTTCCTTCCAAATAATTATCTACCTGTAGGAGACTGTTTTTATCTGCATTAAAGAGTAAGGAATATAACAAAGTTGTGTTCCTCTTAGATAAGTTCTTTGTTTTCTCAGAAAACTATTTTTTTCCATCTACCTTAAAAAATTAATGTTATTTTCTCTTTTTCTTATAAACATGAATAAGCGCCATTATTACGCATTATTCTATTTCTCTATTTTTTTTTTTTTTAAGAGTTTTGTTTTCTAAGAAAAACAACATTATTTCAATCGACCTTCAAAAATAAATGTTACTTCCTCTTGTAAACATGAATAATCATCATTATTACACATTTTTTTTCCAATAAAATATAAAAACTCACGGTTTTATCCTCGTCGCCAATGTATAATATGCACACTCTCAATATATAATATGCACACTCACTAACACACTAGTTGGCTCGCCAACGCACCACCGCCCAGGCCGGCAGTCCGACAACGACTGGCCGCCCCACCTATCGCACCGGTATTTATAACCGAGTGACGTATGCGCCCGACACAACGTCATCATAACGTCGGCCTAATTCGTTAACCTGCTAATTTATGGCAAAATTTACTTTTTATGCCAGTCAAAAGGTTCAGTCTAATATCTACCGTAACGTTTAAGGAATAACAGCGATATTAGCCTAAAAAGGTGACAAATGCTATGCCCGAAAAACTGCTTTCTGACCACCAGCCAATCTCCACAATGCAAACCTGCTAAATCCTATTGGGGCCTCAGTTATCCATTTTTTGGCAAAATTTACTTTTTATGCCAGTCAAAAAGTTCAGTCTAATATCTACCGTAACGTTTAAGGAATAACAGCGATATTAGCCTAAAAAGGTGACAAATGCTATGCCCGAAAAACTGCTTTCTGACCACCAGCCAATCTCCACAATGCAAACCTGCTATCAATTAATTAATCTATACACCATACTAAATTTAAGTCAAAAACTGCTATGTCCTCAAGCAAATTGAATCTTCACCTTGAAAAACTGCTAAATAATTGTTTTATTGAATTCTATAAAATGTGTATAAGTTATGCTACTAATTATATTGTTAAAATATCAAGAAAAATTATAGAAACCAACGGGATTTTCAGAATTTTGATTGCTAAATTAATATAGATATTATTCAGTTTTTTCTTCGTCCTGTAAACTATGAAAAAATGGACTTAGGAGGTTAACGAATTAGGCCGACGATAATACTGTTATCGGTTTGTAGCGTGATATATTGATATCTCTACATACACTACAATGTGGATGGTGCATGATGGCATTTTTTTTTAAATAGATTATTATTTATCATTGACATCGGTGAAGGAAAACATCGTGACTGGACTTATAATTGATATAATCCTGATACCGCCAATAAACCTTGATAATTAGTGCTCGTGGCTTCTCCTTTAGAGAACAAGCCTTTGTTCTGTGGGACAATAGACTGATATTATTATTAGCATTTTGTTGTAAGGTTTTGTCCGAAGAAGAACTATTTTTTTAGATACAAATAAAAAACAGACTGATCTAAAAATATTTTAAATTAAAGACATGAAATAGACAACTATTTTTTGTCTGAATGTCTTAATTTCAGAATATTAAAAAAAAAGATAGGAAAGTATGATTGTATAAACAATGATACTTTTGCCTTTTCAACCGACTTCAAAAAAGGAGGAGGTTAACAATTCGTCTGTATTTTTTTTTTTTTTTTTTAATTGAAAGTTAGTGCTTCCCGTGTGGTCCCATTTTAATTTGGTCTAGTTCTGACAATGGCATCCACGAGAAAACCGTATAAGTCTTAAATTTGCATTAAGTACGTGCGCGATTTGTTACACGATTTCTCCGGCAAACGTAAACCGATTTTGAAAATTCTTTTTTTTAATGGATAGGGAATGCTTCAGGGGTGGTCCCATATAAATTTTATCGAAATTGATTCAGCACTTTTGAAAAATTAACAAATACCCAAAAATTTTACATAGACGACGTTTTAGTTTCATCAATCTTTGTAATAGTTAACTTTCAATCTCTTCTTAATAGATTTGGATGAGAAGAAGGTACTAAAAAGCGGAAAATAAAAAAAAGCTTTTTACAAAAAAGACAACCGCCTTCAAAAACTTTAAAGTGAAAAATAACTTTAGCACAGAACACACATTGACTTTAGTTTCGGAAGTCGGTGGCAATACAAAACAACAAACAGAACAAAGCCACTGAATTTCGAAACTAAAGTCAATGTGTGTTCTGTGCTAAAGTTATTTTTCACTTTTTAGTTTTTGAAGGCGGTTGTCTTTTTTGTAAAAAGCTTTTTACCACACTTTTTTATCATTTGTTTTTTCTTTTCATTTCAGATATCACTGATCCCCCATTTCTTGCTCAACAAGAAAAACATATTCTACGTGGACATTATCCTCCATATCCTAGCTGGAATATCTTCAGGAGGGCTTTTCACCATCTTACCAATTTACTTGAGAGAAATCACCACTTTGCGGGGATTCTCCATTCCTTTTCTGATGGTGATGACAACTGCTGGGTACATGACAAAGATGATAGCGATGGAGATCAGGCTATATTTGATGCTGGCTCTAGTAATGGCACAGTTTCTCTCAATTATGGTAATGGTTGAGAGCCCAAGTTATTTGGTAATGGTGAAGAAATATGAGGTGAGTTCGATAATAAGGTTTTAATTAGTAATCGATACCAGCAGTGCTATTCTGTTACAATCTCCCTCGGTGAACGCCTAGGTGAAGTGAGATATCATCCGTCGCGAAGCTAGGGATTGACAAAGCAGACGGACGAATGACAGTACACTTCACCTTGGTGTTCACCGAGGGAGATTGTAAGAGAATAGACATACTTTATGCGATATGTATTGTGTCTTAAATCAACCCAAATAATTATCGGCAAACAAAAACAGAAGAAAAATATTACCTATGTTTTATCTGTTTGCGTTCACGTCAAATCAGATGACTGTAATAAAAAATTGTAATTGAAATTTAGTTATATGACAATAACAGTAGAGTAACGATTTCTCACTTAGCGTTTAAGTTCTAAACTAAATAATTAACACATAAATGTGATGTTCAGGAACAGTATTTTTAGTGCTAGGAAAATTACTTCTAAACTACAAATATGTTTCTAAAAATATCTTGCAAACGAATAAACGCTGACAACTTTTTAAACAAACTAAATAAATATTTGGTTTTTATACATTTTGTGAGTTTAAATCGGATATAAGTGTGTTGGTAAATAAATTATTATTTAAAGACGTGAAATGTAACATTTTTTGTTATAAACATAAATCATACACTCATCAACTGCATAGCCTTTTCCCAACTATATTAGGATCAGTTTCCAGTCTAACCGGATACAGCTGAATACCCGTGTTTTACATGGAGCGACTGCCTATCTGACCTACACAACCCAGTTACTAGGTAACACGAAACACCTTGGTAAGACTGATTGACAGACTTTCTGACTGCTTCCACAAAATATAAAGGTTACAGAAGGACCGCTCCCGCCCGCCATGTTCAAAAATTATTACCTAAACTTGCCAGACTTACTAGGGCTGCTACTGTATTGACTCTGTAGGTTTTATTTGTGACAATATGAAATTTTATTGACACTGGTTTGAACTCTATGCAATTTTTATAACAAAATTTTCATGTTTGTCATGAAAATGTCAATGTCTCTCATTTATTCATTTAGACAACACGTGGCAGTCGAGACTGAAGTCTGCTTAAAACTGCTTGAGAATGCTTATAAACGTCATGTCAATGCAAAAAATGACGGTTTGTTCTGAGTGGTCTCTCTGCTCGGGCGCGCCGCAGCCTTACGTACTTTGTGCTGCTTCTGATAACTCCAGACGACTGTCAAAAATCTACAAATGACAGCCGGGACCAACGGCTTTACGTGCTATCCGAGACACAGAAGGCTCTCGGTATGAAATGACTGGTCGATTCGTACTGTTTTACTTAAGGCGCTAACAAGCGACTGTTGCAGATTTTAAACTGACAATCACGTCAAAATGTGTAGTGTAAATGATTTGAAAAAAATATATGTTAGATTAGAACATTCTCTTAATATTTTTGATTAAGTTCATATTAAATAGTTTAATTAAATCGTGAAGTTGTGTCTGACGCGGACAAAACATTGATATATAATCACACAAAATCTACCAGGAATATTTAAACGAAACTTTTACTATCTTACAGATAATTTTATTATCTATCTTTTAGTATACGCCTTTTTTAAGTTAAAGAATACTATCTTTTATTTAATTTTTTCGACTAAACTTTGAGAGTTTTGGACGCAGCGCATACGATTCTCTGGTCGCTCAAGGTCGCCGGCGTATATCGTCGCCTTACCACGGGCTTCTCAACTCATTTGAAGCTTATTGAATAAATTTATTATTATTAATATTATATAAAAGTAGTTTTAAAGTCAGTCTTTATGATCTTGTAACATAGCATAGATTTCCCAAAGGTCCGCACAAGTCGGACTGTTGCCGCTTTGTATTATGACCGTGAATTTACCACAGCAGTTTGTTTTATGAGCTGAGATTAGGATCTCAGTTCATAATACAAATAGGGGGAGTGTAGGAAAAATATGTCGTTGGTCAAAGTCAAAGCATTCATATCAATTACAGGCACTTTAGAATTGTCAAGGGTTAGTAGTCTAAAAATTTAAGCTACTTGCTCGTCAAACTTAGGTAAGTTTCTATGGAGAAGAACGTGCAAAAAACTCTACGGGCTCTCTAAAAATCAGTTTACATTATAATAGGAAATCCGTATAAAATGAGCAATTAAAGTATGGAAGAAATGCATCAGAAAGCACGTTAAACTGATGGTCTTGACTGTCATTTGTTAAATGGTGCTAATCGACGCATTTTGTTCGTGAGTATTCAGTTGAGACTAGTCGTGTCTAAACTGCCAAAATCGGTATAAGCGGTAGCCTTTTGTCTCTATCATTTAAGTTTTCGCGATATCTTTGATTTAATTTTATTGTACCATAGCGTTAATTTGTTTAAAAAAATACTAAGCACTTTCTAGCCTGAAGCACAGGTTCAACCTAGTTCAGGCAACTATGCAACCGTGATCTATTTTAAATGGTAAGATATCTATTGTAAATGTGACTTTGTATTAAATAAACTATTATTATTATTTCAGAACGCGCGGAAAAGTCTCTCAAAACTAACCCTATTGGCTGAAGATGATCCATATATTTCAAAAGAAATATCCCTTCTCAAAGATGAAAGCGATAAAGCAAAGTCGAATGGAAAACTCACTGTTTGCACTGTCTGTAAGTATAGATACACTATACTCCATTTACAATCAGATTAGGCTTTAAAACAAACCTTTTTTTACAGTCTCTTCAACCGATTTTGACTTCTATTCCGTAGGCTTAAGGATGACAGTAGAGGCAAAAAAGTGGTTACAATAACAACTGTTTACTGCAGCTGCCATTGGCATGCCACCAACGCAATATAAGTCAAAATTGGTTGAACGGATGGTAAAAAAGGTTTGCGTGTATGTCTAATTTATTGTAAATGGAGTATAGCTTCCCCACACACTCGGGGATAACGTTGCATCCAATAGGGGATATTACTGCAATGTTCTGGCACCAGAGTGCAGCACTAGCATAATCCGTAAACAGTTTTTCGACGAGTCGTTCAAAGCTTTAAATTCTGCCTTTAATTGAGTTCAAAATTGGGAAGTGTGTTATATTATACAATAATGCATCAGTGCTGTGTATTTCAATGTAGAAATGAAGGGAATTATTCATTTTCAAAAGAAGAAAATGTTCGAAAACTTTGGGAAGCAGCTAAAAATCACTCTAAAATATGTTCAGGTTAAGTATTCAGGTGAGATAGACGTATTTACAGAATAACGTTCACTTTTGTCATGTAAGACAACCAAATATGATTTTATTCTGAGCATAACCTAGAATCTACTTTCAAATGGCCGTAGGATGCCCTAATATAGTTAAAAGTACAGTTAGATAAGTAAGATTAATCAAAACTTTGATATATTTTCACAAAATACCGAGCTATTATAATTAATAACATAATTAAACAAGAATACGAGGTTATGCCCGTGGGTATGTGCTAGTGGCGCCCTCTGCGCTGAGTTTCGCGTAATGTTCCCTATTCCGAAAGAATTATCAGTATCGAACTAGTAGTTCTAAAGATAAGCGAGTTCAAACAAAATAACAAAGAAAACTTTTCAGCTTTGTAATGTAGCTAGCATTTTCTTCCAACTTCTTTCGTGTAATGTTTTTAAGTGATCCCTAATTTCTTGATAATGAATTATAGCCAGGCGGAGATGGCGGGATGATCACGACAAAAAGTAGCCTAAGTCCTTAGGGTCGACACGTATACATAGACCCTAGGGGTTATCTAGATAACGCAAGTATCACGATCTGTATGAAAACCAAGCGCCATTTTTTGACTACCTACCTATTATGACGTCACAATGTTTTGTTTTACTTAAATTTGGTATTACCAGGTATTACTGAGGGCATTAGATTAAAAATAATTGTTTTTTAAATAAATTACGCATAATATTAATCACAAAATTACCGATGGAAACACAGACTTACCGATGGAAGGAAACGTTTACTTAATTTGTTTACTTACGATTTTCGTACGTAAGCTAGGCACGAAACTAGGCACGCGAAGTTGTTGCTCTTGCGTTATCTAGGTCTATCTCTATATCTGTGGTCGACACACATAAAAGCGGTGCGGCGCAGTGCAGCAATGCAACACGCCGCTTACTTGTTGTACGACAAAAGCGGTAATGCGACGCGACGTGAACATGTCAAATAGTCGTTGTATGTACTTATGGCCTACACGAGGCAAGTGCGGATTTGTTTTTTGCGCGACGAGTCACGACACAATAGTTCATAAATAACTAGCTGACCCTACAGACGTTGTCCTGTCCCTATCTACCTACCCTACCAACTTACTTACCTACCCTACCAATCTACTTACCTACCTACCTACCCTACCCTACCTATACCTACTACTACCTAGAGGGTTAATTTCATGTTATGTTTTCAGGGCGACACAAAATCTGGCTAGACGCTACCAAAGTTGGCATCACCCTCTACACAGTGACATCTTTATGTGGAAGCATTCTGTTTCTGGACCAACAGAAGACGTTGATGCAGCTCAGGGTGTCTGCAGACCCTGAGAACACACTGGTTCTGAGTACACTGCTACTTGGCAGTGCCTTCTGTTTGGTTTGCTCGACGGTAGTGGATCGGAAGGTAATCCATACTTATTACTTATTTTAATGTTTTAAATGCGAAAGTAACTCTATCTGTTACGCTTTCACGATGAAACGGCTGGACCTATTTTGATGAAATGACAATGCCAGATCCTGCCCCACCCATGTACAGAAAAAGTAACACTTGTACAGAAACAGTAAATTAATGAAAATAATTGTAATGAATAAAGAACCTTTCTATACTAAATTGTTTTTCCTTAGAACTTGCGGATTACGAAATACCTACCCACAAAATACAAACTCATTTTACCTAAAATACAATTTAACCTATAATCAATGTCATTATTGTTTTTAGATTTAAACAGAAACCGCAAGTTCTACAGTCACTAAGACTAATGTTTAGTTATCAGCAATAAATAAACAGTAAGATGCTACATATTGCACATGACTTTTATTGAGTGGGGCAAAGTTCTATAGAGTTTCTGGCATTGTCCTTTGTATGTAAAAAAGAAAGTATGAAAAGGTATGAAAATAGCTTGAACCCTGGGTAAGGACAAGCTAGTTTTTAATCCGCGATTTCGTCTGCATCCGTGATAACATACATTACAGAAGCTATACCCTGTTCGCAATAAGATTAGACATAAACACAAACCTTTTTTACAGTCCCTTCAACCGATTTTGACTTCTATTCCGTAGGCTTAAGGATGACATTAGAGGCAAAAAAGTGGTTACAATAACAACTGTTTACTGCAGTTGCCATTTGTCATGCTACCTACGCAATATAAGTCAAAATCGGTTGAACAGACTGTTAAAAAAGGTTTTTGTAAATGTCTAATCTTATTGTGAACAGGGTATAGTTTCTTATAATAATAAAACTACGCGAATAATAATACCCGTCACAGACGTAGCTATAATATTTGATTGTTATAAATGCGAAAGTAACTGTCTGTTACGCTTTCACAATGAAACGGCTGAACTGATGTTGATGAAATTTGGTATGAAGATAACTTAAATCCCTTGAAAGAACATAGGATACTTTCTGATAAGCGACTTCGTCTGCATCCGCGATAACTGTCATTCACGCGTACGAAACCGCGGGTAAAAGCTAGTAATGTTATAAATGCGGAAGTAACTCTGTCACGCTTTCACGATGAAACGGCTGAATTGATATTAAGGCAGACTTAATGCCTTGGGCATTTTCTACCAGTCTACCTTAGGGTGATGCAGAGACAAAACATGGTAGGTGCAGAGACGCAGAAAATTTTAAGAATAAAATATAATAATAAATACATATATACATACATACGAACAATAAATATATAAAAGAGTAGAGGGAGCTGAAAATACCTGATGGAGAAACACAACGAATCAATTGTGGGACGAGTCTGCCAACTTCTTATGCAAGTGTTCGCGAGCCTTTACCTTGAATGTAAACCGACTGGTGACCGTCTGATATTGATGACATTTGGTATGAAGATAGCTTGATCCCTGACTACTTCTTAATCACACACACACGACGACACGGTTGGCGCAGTGGCTGAGCGATCGACTGCTGCGCAGCGTGTTGCGGGTTCGATTCCCGCCCAGGGTAAATATTTGTGTGATGAGCACTTGTGTTTGCCTTGTGTCTGGGTGTTGTTTATCTATATATGTATGTATTTAAAAATGTATTTGTGTATGTATATCAGCTGTCTGACACCCATAGTACAGGGTCTCCTTAGTTTGGGGTTAGATGGCCGTGTGTGACATGTCCCCACATATTATTATTATTATTATAATCTGCAACTTCGTGTGCATCCGCGATAACATACATTCATGCGTGCGAAGTCACGGGCAAAAGCTAGTTTCTTATAATAATAAAACTACGCGCATAGCCCCTTTAATATTATCATTGTTAGAGAAATACAAAATCAGTGCACGGACTAGTAAAAAAAAGAAGGATTCCGCGCCACGCATATCGAAAGTGAAGCACCCTACCTCAGGGCCTCAAGTCTGCTATTACAATAGTGTCAGAATGGTCTATCATTGACTTCATAATTGTTGATTTTGACAAGTTTAGTAATCTACTAACATAATGGCGTCATTATGACTTTCCAATGGTCAACCACTGACACGCCATTGAAAGAAATGATATAGAATGGTAATCTCGTACAAAGTGACAACTGAATGACTGACTTAGGCAGTAATCTGCTAAAATTTTGGCAGTTCTTTTGATCTACCTACCATTAGAACGTCATTGTGCAGTAATTGCTTTTAATTTGACCGACTAATGATCGACCATTATGAATTTAGCAGATTACGAACATTTAGCAAAATGACAATGGGATCGTGTTGGAATTTGACGAAATTATAAAATAGCAGACTTGGCCCCCAGACCGTTTGTACAAACATGCCTCGAGCATAGATTAACATCATAGTCACGGACTAGAAAAAAAAGGATTCCGCGCCGAAAGTACCAACTACCGACCGTACCGATCTATGTGTGCGTCTCGGTCCGGCGTACTTTAGGTGCTTCACTTTTGATATGCGTGGCGTGAAGTCCTTCTTTGTAAGGTTCCGTACCTCAAAAGGAAAAAACGGAACCCTTATGGGATCACTTTGTTGTTCGTCTGTCATGTATGATGGTGAATGGTCGATTCCAGCATTATATTGATTACTAGCAACCCGACCCGGCTTCGCATTGGCCTATAGCCTTCCTCGATAAATGAACTATCCAACAAAAAAAATATTTTTTTAATTCGAACCAGTAGATCCTGGGATTAGCGCGTTCAACCAAACAAACATACAAACTCTTCAGCTTTATAATATTAGTATAGATTAGTCCTCTAGATGTTTTTCTTCACCGATGTCAGGGTAGTCCAAGATTAACTTAAAAACTACAAAAATATGAAATTGAAAAAGACACATTGGTTCTTGCTTGTGCTTGATGCGAGACCACAACCTCGTGCATGAGAGGACTTTTTAGATCGCTAGAGTACCAATTACCATAGTATTATTAACATTATTTGATTTCCTGAATGATCTTCATTTGATTTTCGATTTAATAAGAACGGGTTCGCTTATAAGTTTACGTCAGTCGTACTTTCGTCACAAAATATAAAGTATGGCGCCGCCACCTTAGGTACTTTGTGCTTTCGTCCTAAATCCTATAATTATTTTCTACTAGCTTTTGCACGCGAGTTCATCCGGTTGATTTTTTTTATGGTTTTAATTTTTTCTATATTAAAATATAGCTTATAGCACTTGGAAATAACGACTTGGATACTGTATTTTATTTTTAACCGACTTCAAAAAGGAGGAGGTTATCAATTCGAATGTTTGTATTTTTTTCTATTTTATTTTTGAATTATACCTTAGTTATGTTTACTACATTGTTAAGATGGTCCAAATTCACAGAAGGCATCTAGCCGCGGGAGGGCCCTGGTGACCTGTAATACAGGTTTGTATATAAACCTACTTCAGGCACTCACAAAGTTAGCTCCTGGTTCGTGTACTATTGTTAGCATTAAGTACATAATTTGTGTAGAGAAAAATAAATGTTTTATATTATTATTATTTTTATTTATTTTACTTGGAATAAGCGATAGAATTTACAGAATTGGATCCAGGATTCCAGATATCTCAAACAAACACAAATTCCACTTTAATTAAAATTATACTAATTTTGTAAAGTGGTGTTTGTTTGTATTTAGGGGTAATCTCCTGATTTGTTCATTCAAAAATTCTTTCACCAATAAGAAGCTAGGTACGTTATATTTGAGTGCTATAGGCATTTTATTATCAAAAATTAACGCGGACAAGTTCGCGGGCATAGTGCTAGTAATAATGTACAACAATACTAATACAAAACACACACACACACGCATACACACACACACTTACACACACACACACACACACACACACACACAAATACAATAAAAAATTAAGTGAAATGAAGTGTGTGTCTGATGTATATGAAGTCTCGGTTTTCTAATCATGTGGCGAAGTGCGAACGCATAGATTGCGAAACCAGTAGGCATCAAAGTCCTCTCTTTGTCTTGCATTGCTTATTTCACTCAATTCTCACTTGACATTTTCTATTCCTTCCAGCATCTCCTAACTGCAGGCTACGTGACAATGACGGTGGCAACAGGAGTACTAGCAGTGTACACGCAAGCTGACCTAACTGTGACGTCATTAAGATGGCTGCCAGTCACTGCTCTTGGTATCCTAGTCTTCGCCTACGGTGTAGTGTGGGGTTTACCAATTGTAATCATAGTGGAGATTTTTAATTTGGAGGTAAGAATTATTGAAGTCATCGGCACGGCAAAAGATATTTATGTAACGAAACATAATATACCTTATTTTCATGAAATTATAGTTGAAATTTCAAATACGTATCGACACGAAATTGTATAGGATTTAATTTTGTAGCTAGAACAATTATCATTGAAGTTTCAACTACAAAAACATGAAATTAAGGTATATTATGCTTGTTACATAAAAATCCTTTGCCGTGCCGTACCGCCACCGCGGTTTCGCACGGGTGCAATTTACTAAACGTCACCTTTTTTTTGAGGTTTTCATACAAAAATACCTTCCATATTTTCCGGAAGAGCTTGTGGCTAAATAAAAGACGTACAGATCTATCGATCTTGGTTAAGTTACGCTTGCCGCGGTCGTTCCGTGGATGGGTTACCATTCACTTCATACCGAGACCCCTCAGTGCCTCGCAAAGCACGTAAAGCTGTTGGTCCCGGCTGTTATTCGTAGATCTTTGACGGTCGTTATACATTAGCCAGAAAATCTGGCAACCAGTCTTACTAAAGGGTACCGTGTTACCCAGTAACTGTCGCTCCATGTAGAACACTGGCATTCAGTTGCATCTGGCTAGACCAGAAACCGACCCCAATATACTTGGAAAAAGGTTAGGCAGATGGAATTTTATTTATTATTTTCGAGAATTTTTATTTATTATTTTATTAGTGAACTTGCGCCTAGTGGGTAGCAACGTTAATTGCCACATCCGTGGCATTTTTAATGTCCTCTAAAGTGCTGGTGTAGGACCACTTTGGGCATTGTATTAAGGCCATCATCTGGTACCATACACTGGGTGTCAGTGGAATCTATAACCTCCTATTTTGCAAGGTTGTGTTTGCAGCGGACCATCTGGATGCGCAGTTTATTGAGCGATATTCTTATAGGCAACTACAAATCACATCCGAGAGGCAGGTGTTCCTGTGGTTGAACGCGGTTATGGTTGTGTGGTCCGCCTTTGTACCTTTGTGCATGAAGTATAAATAAATAAATAAACGAAGTTCGGTGGTGGTGGGTGATGTGCCTCCCACAACTTACGTCTTACTGTTGATGGTCGGTTCTGGATGGCCTGTGTGCTACGAAAAATACTCTTCCGACTCTTAAGTCTACCCGGAACTGTTGTGTAAATGTAGCCCGTACTGTGCCACTACAGGGCAAAGACCTCCCTCCATTCTTTCCAACGCTGTCGACTTTTCGCTATGCCTTGCCATTTTTTAAGGAAGTCGCCCAAATCATCCCACCATCTATTTCATGGTCTACTGCCCCGTTTCGCCATTTCGGTGCACCAATTTTGGAACTAACGGGCCTATAGGTCGTTCGGCATACGGCAGATATGTCCAGGCAAATCCTATTTAAGCTGGGCAGCTTTTTGAGCTATGTCAACGATCTGTGTTTTAGAGTGTGGTGTTTCAAAACACGGTCGGTTAATTTAACGCTTCGTATGATGTTGGCGAACCTTGAGTTTGGACTTTTGGATAGCCAAAGACCAAGTCTGTTCTCCATAGGTCAAGACTTTAGTTAAATATTTTTTTACATACTGACATTGTTGCCCACGTAAATTATGACAGAAAAATGTGAAGTAAGGGTATACACAATACACTCACACCCTCCCCCACACCAACCCTTCTCAGGTCTATTCGATTCGAAATTCTCAAAACAACCTTTGACAACGTTGTATTGAAATTGCCGAACCGCTTGTGTAGCGACCCTAATACATTTCTGCAAATCACTTCAAATATACAATAGTACCTACGCGTAGTATACACAATTGAAATCGAGATTCTATGTATGAAACGAAGAAAGCAATACAAATTTCTGATGTAAAGGAATTGTATTCAAATAATATAGGTAACATGTTCATAGTAGACTCAAACGATTCAAGTATCAAAATGAAACATGTTCCCCCGATTCGGGTCACGGCGAAATCGTACGTATGCATCGGTGAATTGCCTTAGAATATTATTCAGATAAGGCTGCTTTAGATGACTTACGACATCGAAACGTGGACACTCACCGTGGGCCTGGTCCACAAATTCAAAGTTGCTCAGCGTGCTGTGGAGAGAGCGATGCTCGGGATTTCTCGGTGGATATAATTCGTAATGAAATCATCCGCCAGAGAACTAATGTCACCGAACTTAGTCGTCGAATAAGGGCGGGTTGCTTCAACTAACCATTACTGACTGAATGGTGCTAAGTATCGTCAAATCAAAAAAATGTGTTGTTTCACAAAATCATACGTCAAAAAGTTACTATTACCATAACCGGACCAGTCATCGTAATTTTGTGTTGTCAAACAGCTACTTCAAACATCAAAATATTATGGAATCTCTTTTTGAATAACTTTAACTGACGGATTTTTATGTCTTGAAACAACCCGTTACATTTAACGTACGTTAAACATCGCACGTCATAGTAACTTTTTAACCGTCCGTATGTAACGTTAACCGACTGTTTGAAACAACCCGCCCTAAGCACGCGAAAGTGGAAGTGGGCCGACCATGTCTGCAGACGGACAGACGGTAGAGGCAGACACGCTTTAGATTGGTGACCGCGTTTTGGCAAGCGTAGTGCGGGACGCCCTGCTGTACGATGGACCGACGATTTATAGAAGGTGGCTGACAGCGACAGAATGCAGGCTGCCCAAAACCGGATGGGTTGGCGATTTCTGGAGAAGGCCTACGTTCAGCAGTGGACGGCAATATGATAATGATAATGAGATGACCAGTGGGTTAATTCATGTTACTAAATTAGTATAATTGCAGTTATTTCAGTCTAAACAGCCCTATTCGTATATTCCTTACTTCGCGATCGGTGTCAGATACTCTAGCGTCAGCTTCGGATCACACTTACGCAATTTTGACTACGCTTTTAGTAGAAGATGACAAGAATAACATTCACACAGTGATTCACACAGGGTCGTGAACTAAACCGAAGCGTGATCGAAATATGATCGCTTCATGAAAATACATAAAGAAGCCTACCTTTTATTTTATCACACTTCTTGAAAATCGGTATTTATTTAACGTTAAGCTTACATACAGTCATGTATGTAAGCATAACATTTATATTTTTTTTTTAAACTAGCTTCTGCCCGCGACTTCGTACCCGGATCCTGTTGCTTATGCCAGCGACAACGGGGTCGGCAAAATCGAAGATCTGAAACGTCTGATGTCGAATTCTAAGAGCCCGGAAACAGGAAAACAACGGGATGCGCGAGACGATTCGAGACGTTCAAAAAGTACATAAAAGTCATAAAGTCATTCAGTCATTTTTTTTTTTTTTTTTTTTTATCATACCTCCGATGGCGGAATATGTGGCTTAGTCAATCTTAGGAGTATACGTAAATGCACTCCGTTCCTTATCAGCCCAAGGAAGGTCGCCATGCCCTACGGCTATATCTTGAGACACATCCGATTCTTCAGATGATATTGACATTCTGTTCAGAGAATGTCGAAGTCGATCAGAATTCAAACGTTCGTTGCGCTCTTCTTCTGTCTCGTTTGCCGTACTCCAGCAATTCTTTCTCTCTCACTTTAAAAGACCTGTATGTCTATTCTGTTACAATCTCCCTCGGTGAAACCTAAGCGAAGTGAGCTATCATCCATCCGTCTGCTTTGTCAACCCCTAGCATCGGGACGGATGACTGCTCACTTCACCTAGGTGTTCACCGAGGGAGATTGTATCAGAATAGCACTGCTGTTAGTAGATGTGCGAATACGCTGAGAACTCAAGCATGATTCTGTATCGGTAAACGTTTCCGATTCGCGAAACAATGCATGTCGCTCAAGATCAGCGGACAGTCGCGCATCACGTTCCGCACATGTCTCTAGAAACCTAGAAGCAGATGCGTAGATACGCTGAAAACTCAAGCGCAATTCTCTATCCGTGAACGTCTCCGACTCGCGAGACGATGCGTGACATTCACGATCAGCGGTCAGTCGCGCATCACGTTCCCCACTTGTCTCTAGAGAGCTAGAAGTCGATGCGTAGATACACTTGGAACTCAAGCGCAATTCTCTATCCATGAAAGTCTCAGACTCGCTAGACAACGCATGACGTTCACGATCAGCGGTCAGTCGCGCATCACGTTCCCCACTTGTCTCTAGAGACCTGGATGTAGATGCGTAAATACGCTGAGATCGCAGTCGAGCTTCGCGATCTGAAGAGGCTTCCAAGGAGCGAGTTGCATTCCGATGTTCTCGAACAGCATTAAGTCTCTCCTGACGCTCTTCGTTAGATTCTTGGGATCTTATGATCCTCAATCTTTTAGCTCCTTTGTAACCTTGGGAAAGATTTGACCTCTTTCTAGGCATGGTTATAGTTTTATTGTGAAGATACCTGATCAATTAAAATCTAAATGACTGCTCCCCTGCGTTACCGGGTAGGTTACTGTGTCACGAAGATAAATGGAAAAGGAAATTAAACACTCAAATAACATAAACCCGAAGGCATATTTATTCGATAAAAAATAAAATAAATAAATGGGAGTTTTGGCCAATAGAGACAAATTTTCAATGATATACCATCGTCATCAAAAATCATTCCAAACTGTTACCGCCTTCACCGCGTGGAGGTACTCCCAGCTTATGTTATCTGTACGATATATATAATCTATACTAATATTATAAAGCTGAAGAGTTTGTTTGTTTGTTTGGTTGATCGCGCTAATCTCAAGATCTACTGGTACGAATTGAAAAATTATTTTTGTGTTGGATAGTCCATTTATCGAGGAAGGCTATAGGCCCATGCGAAGCCGGGCCGGGTCGCTAGTTTTATAATATACAATGAAATTAGTGATATAGCTTTACAGTGAAATTAGTAAAAGCTTTGATTTCCATATCAATTGTTTCTGATCTTCGATTTTTATAAGTCAACAGGAAATGCCCATCAGACCGAACAACTTTTGCTAAGACATCATTCCTATATGTGTTATGAAGTAGCTGGGCTCTTAGAGTTCCACATCAGGTGTTCCAGATCATAAAATTTATTTTCTAAGCAGAAAATGCTCATCACGTGGAACAATTTTTGCTATGGTACCATTTTTGTATCTCTTATAGTTTGGCTGGTCTGTTGCAGTTCTGCATCAGGTGTTCAAATTTCCAAGGTTAATTATACCCTATATGTTGCCTAGACTTAATACCTATACAACAAAAATAAAATCATTCAAATCCGTCTAGCAGTTCCATAGATTAGCGTGTACAAACAACTTTTTTTTTGGATTCGTGCTCTATTACTGTTTCTAAACCCCCCTCAATTATTATTTTTTAGATATATTCAATGTATAGACACAATTTTTTTACTGTTTTATTATATGTAGGATAGATTAGGTTCTGCCAGCGACTTCGTTTATATGTAATTCGAATATATCATTAAACATTATTCTATGTCACCAATGCAAATTATGCAAACAGTGCAATTTTCCTTTTTGGAATTTTCTTTCAGATTCTTAATTTTTTCGAAAATATTTTAGACCCTGAACACTCCAGAATAACGTAGCTTCCTATCGGTGAAAGAATTTTTGAAATCGGTTGAGTAGTTTTTAATATTACCTGCTACATTCAAACTTATAAACTTTACAAACATATTAAAAACTTAGAGACAAGCATTGCATTTGCATGGAATTAATTACATTGATACCTAAAGCATTCACCATATATTATTTATTATTAAGATGTTCTACTTTTTTTTTACCTTAGTAAGTGAATATTCTCTATTTGCCGATAAAAGGTGGCAAGTCTTTTTTGCACTGCAATCATAATCATCGCCGTATGACCCATTGTACCCTTAGATCTTTTAAACTACGCAACGAATTTTAATGCGAAAATATTGTGTTCATCAATAAATTACAGTGATTCAAGAGGAAAGTTTGTACATAAATTTAATATAAGTAGTCTACATTGCACCCGTGCGAAAACCGGGGCGGGTCACTGACATTATATAGTTCCAACGGTTCCCTATATTATTGAGAGATACTCCAAGATGTCTGCATCAATTGAATACTTGACATTTTATTGTATGTTTGATGTTGTGGATGATGATAAACTTCTAAAGCTATGAAATAATTAAGGACCTGTCAGGAACAGCTGGTTATGTTGAAGAGGGCCAGCCTATTTTTGGGTGTACAAGTATTAGGTAGTTAATTAATTATTTTGAATATTGAGAACGGGATTGTCATTGGGGTTAGAACGTAACTCAACGTCATTTAGGCCGCTCACAGCTCACATAGTAAGTCACCCGAATTACGTTGCATTCGATTTTTAGTGAACCTAGCATGACATGATACCAGAATTAATAAGCCCGTACGTTGAAGCATTTCTCTCGTACCTATTTATCATTGACTTAGCCTTTTCCCATCTATGCTACTGTCGACTTCTAGTCTAATCGGATGCAGTTGAATACCAGTGTTTTACATGAAGCGACTGCCTGTGGTGTCTAACTTCCACAACCAACTGAGTAACACGATACCCCTTGGTAAGACTGCTTGTCGGACATTTTGACTTCTGACTACCCATAACGACTGTCAAAGATCTACGAATGACAGCCGGGACCAACGGCTTTACGTGCTTTCTGAGGCATGGAAACCACGTAACTATTGGAATCGAATCATTTCTCAATAGGACACGTTTACAACTGAACTCCTAGTTGTAAACGTACTTTTGGACCTATTTTCCTAGTTCTTTTCTGTCTCCTACTTGATGAAGGGAAGTGTAAATATGCTTTTTCTCACTCCTCTGCTGTTCTTTTCTGATGAATTTTGTTGCGGGATCCAAGACAGTTGTAACGTTGGAAACGCGACTGCCTATCTTATAACATTTTGGTTTAATTTTATACGACAAGCAAAACTACCTATGAGAGGTAGGGGGGGGGGGAGGGGTTGGATATGAGGTACCCAATGATGTGATGTCATTAGAGCCTTCAAACTAAATAACTATTAACGGGTGTATCCCATATATATGTATATTACATATATGTATATTACAACATTCCTTGCTCTTGTAATAGTCTCTCTCTCTCAACGTAAAACAAGTCCAATCAAATTGAAGATTCATTTTCGACTAATTTCAATACTACATCACACTATTTACTTAATATCTAATATTTCGTTTTCATTTAATTTCAGATCAGAGCAACTCTAATAGGAGCAATCTACGCATATTCTCAAATTATTAAACTCCTTCACGTACACACGTTCCAATACATAGAAGATTACGTCGGCGTTTACACTACTTTCTATATATTTGCTAGTATAAACCTTTTTGGTGTGGTGTATACTTTGTTTATAGTACCTAATGTTAGGAATAAAAGTGTAAGACAAATTGAGAGACAGTTGAAAAGGCCTGCTTTACCTGCGTAAATAAATATTTGATTAAGTTTTTGTTACTGTTGTTTTATTTATTTTTATTTATTTATTAAGGCGAGAGCCTTAATAAATAAATAAACGACTTATTCACTAATACACTTACAACAAACTGTTTAAAATTGTTAGATTACAGTGAACTTGTCACTTATAGGAGAGCACAGCACTTCCGAATTTAAAAATTAAAACATTATTAAAGACAAATTAAATTAAAAATAAAGCGGTTGAAACACTAAAGAACCAAAAATAACTGCAAATTTACTACAAAAATTGTTAACAGAAGAAGGAGTAGATCTGTTTATAGTGGAATTGGTCAGAGAATTCAATAGAATGCAATAGAACACGAGAGACGCTGCCTCGAAATTGTGTAATAATGAGTATATATTTTATTTGGTATCGTCGTATTATTTCTTCGAGACTTGTCTAGCTTCGATGCGTCGACGCTTTTCTGAATACCACCTAATTCTACTTATATAAAAAGTTCCAAATTAAAAAAAAAATATGAGAATTGCCACCCTGGTGGTCGCCATTTTAGATTCTCGCCTGAAAGCAAAAATCAACAGTTGCAGTAGTTCGGAAGTAGTCAGTACAGAACAGGGCATAAATACAGACTCCGAGCTACTGAAGGAATGAATGATTATATTAGTTCAATCATTATGTATGAATGATTGAACGAATGAAAGTATAAATGAATGACAACTTTATTTGCTAAATATAGAATGTATAATAACAAAAAACCCAACACTACCAGGAAATTGAACCCAATATCCCACGCTCAGCTGTCACACTTACGGCCACTAGACCACCGAGGTACTGCCACATCAATCTTCATAAAAAGAGCAAAGTGTAGTAACGCTAATAACTTTCCCAAAAAAATGTTCACAGTTTTTTCTTAAAGAAAAGCTCCTTCATAAAATAGTGAGCAATCTTCATTGAGCGCGTTATGGCTACCTCGTAAACTACGTTAGTTCGCACCACGACATCAAGCTAAATATTTCCAGTATAAGCTGATCTTTCAGGTTACGAAAAGCCTACATGTTACTGCTACGATGTCATTTATTTACAAAAGGTACAAAGGCCGACTTCATGCCTTAAGAGCGTGTATTCGATTCGTGACGAAAACTTCATGTTTTCGCGTTTTGCCCAGAGCAATGTCGTAATGATGTGAGCAGATTATTTAAAGACAATTACAGTTTTAGAAAGATTCAATCTTGATTTAGGAAACTACAAAGTTAAAGTATAATTTTTAATTACGGTTTTTTAAAGCGAAACAATCCTTTCATAGCGTTTTACGAAAATAGACGTCAGAGTAAATTTCAGGACAAATACTACCATTACAGTATGCCAAAGTATTATGTTTTATGCGTTTTTCCAACAGGATTTACAATCTCAAAGTCTACTACAGACCCAAAATTACAAAAATATAAATACTATGTATTAATAAACAATGTTGAAAAAGTACAAAATCGGTTCACTTTGAGTATTTGAATAAAAACATAACTGATATATTTATTTTATGAAAATAAAGGTTATGCTTAATATACAGAATATTTCTTAGTCCGTTATACGAACTCATTTATTTTAGACAATTATTTTGATAAGCACTGTAAAACATCGCGCGCCGTCGTTTGCCTATCAATTTCAATGATTCGTGCTTATTTCGTGCGTATTTTTTTTTCTGATGCACACCAAAACACCATTGTATTGTACTAATGTGTGTCAATCCTGCTACGCCGTTTTAGCAATCGTTTAGAGTTTGAGTTGCGCTAAATAGAATATGCGCCCTTAAGCATCCTCTATCAGTCAACCAAAGATGGTGAAGAGATAACACGGCAAGTGCAAATTATTGTGCAAGCGTAATACATAATAAATAATAATAATACCAGCCTATAATTGTCTCACTGCAGGGCACAGGCCTTTTCTCATACAGAGAAGGCACGAGCACTGATCATCACGTGCGCTCAAGGCGGATTGTCGATTCCAGACTTATAATTTTACTGTTCAGGTTTCCTCACGATGTTTTCCTTCACCGATGTCAATGATGTTCAAGAAAAACTAAGAAAGTATACATATGAAATTGAAAAAGTCACATTGGTATTAAAAATAACTAGACCAAATCAAATTGATTGCTATTTTAAACTACTTAATTTTATACTTTATTTATTGTACTTAATAGATTACTCTGGCTTACACCACAAAGTTCGTAAGGCTTCGTCGCCTACCCTCTATATATTTTGTTGTGCTCACACACTATTCATTGTTTGTTGGAATAGAAGAAGTAGTCATCTACTGGTGAACACTTTGTGTCTATGTAGGTACATAACTTAGCTGTCATTTCTTAACTTTCGTAAATGCAAATATTGTAAACATTATTTTTTTAATAGAGTATGTATGGAGTTTCTTGCTCATTCTTCTCCATATGAAACTACCATTTGGAATGGGCAACCAGATTCAAATTTTATAATATCACGTTCAAAAGTGCCTTTTAATGGTCTAATTGAAATAAATGCTTTGACTTTGACTTTGATGGAAATTACTACATAAACAAACTGAAATGTACAAAAGTACAAAATAATAATACTCTGTATACAATATTATGTATACTACCTATACGTATAGAATCATATTATCTGAATAGCCTTTTCCCTACTATTTCGGGGTCGGTTTCCAGCCTAACAGGATGTAACAGAATACCAGTGTTTTACATGGAGCGCCTGGATATCTGACCTTCACAACCCAGTCACTGAGTAGCACCACACCTCTTGGTAGGACCGGTGGTCAGATTTTCGTGCTTCTGACTACCCGTAACGACTGTCAAAAACCTGTCGAAAGACAGCCGGGACCACAAAGTAAGTATACTTACTCAATCTCTGGGGCCAGATCATACGTTATTGTCCACTAGTGCGATTAAGTCCTGCAATGCAGCACCATTTGTTAGCTTCCATTCAAAGCCCGTAACTGTCCACAGTACTGTGGAGATCTGATGTGTTTCTGAGATAATAGCCATTAGATATTATACGCTATGACGGAACACTCAGCAAGCTTCTAGAATAAGTTTGAATAGTAGACTTGTATTGTTTTATATTATGACATTAGCACTTCCTAGCCTGATCTTGTCACGGGCACACTATAAGTATCTGATAATATAAACCAGTACCGAGTTTCAGTGCTTTTATTAAGAGAATAATCCTGTGACAATTACGCCATATCCCGGTACCAGTAAGAATCCTCCATCAGGATCTCTTACAGTACCTACTCAAGGTACGGTAAGGACGGGTTTATCCTTGAATGTACACAATGAAGTATACTTACTTCGTGGCCGGGACCAACGGTTTTACATAGTTTTCGCACGGAGCACTTAATCATAACTCAAAGTCAAAGTCAAAGCATTTATTTCAATTAAACCATTTACAGGCACTGTTGAATTGTCAAGGTGTCGGTCAGTTAGTCAGAAAGTTGAAGCTAGTTGCTCGTTCCAAAACGTAGGTAGGTCTCTATGGAGAAGAACGAGCAAGAAACTCCACGGACACTCTTTTAAAATCAAGTTTTTACAAAATGCTGCTTACATTATTCTTGTTGCTTCAATATGTGAAAGCAATGAAGGTAATCTAGCAATACAAAATATAAAAAATAATCAAGATAAAAACCAGGGCAGTTAAGAGTTGACCAGTCTCTACTGACAGCGCCCGTTCACGAACATGACGCGTGAATCAGCACCATTCAGCTCAACCATTTTGGAGGGAGCTGAATGATCCAACTTGACACTAACAGCTAACAGCTTTTATCAATTATCGGCTCAAGTGGCAGTGGGCTGGGCACATTGCCTGTAGCGCCTAAGACCGATGGGGCACAAAGTCGGCAGGCGCAGTGTCGGCAGGCCCCGCAAAAAGCGGACCGGGCGACAAGTAGCTGGATGAATGCGGCGCGGGACCAACACTGGTGGTGGTATTTAGGGGAGACCCATGACCAACAGTGGGTGTCTAAAGGTCGACATGATAATGAGGATAAAACAATTGTACATTTTTTTTTCCACAATAAGAGGTCAGCATAAACTGGTGATGAATAGCTTATTATTTCGTCGTGTGTACGTAGGTGTACCGCACCGTCAGCAGTTCGCAACGTATTAACCACCTCATTTCGCCGCTCACTCATTACAATGACAGGTCATGGCGGCTTGAATTTGTCAGTTTGGTTCCGTAGGTTTTTTTTTTAATGTCAACACATATTGGCGAATCCTGACTTTTATAATATACTAGCTTTTGCCCGCGACTTCGTCGGCGTGAATGTCGGTTATAGTGGATGCAGACAAAATCGCGGTTTAAAAAGTAGCCTATGTCCTTCCCCAGGTCTCAAGCTATCTCCATACCAAATTTCATTAAAATCGGTTCAGCCGTTTCGTGAAAGCGTAACACACAGAGTTACTTTCGCATTTATAATATTAGTATGGATTACAAGTTCAGGTTTCCTCACGATGTCTTCCTTCAACGGTGTCGGTGAAGTCTATATACGATAAACATCAAAAGTACACACGCCAGCACATCAAGCCATACCAAACTGAAATTTTTTCCCAATTGAATACGAACCTCATTCTTTCTCTAGTAATAAAGTCGAAAAGCTATCAAAGAAATTTGACAGATAGTTGTAACTTCATGTGCTGGCCTCTTTACATATAGATTGAACTGACTTGACTGTATCCAACCAGGTACCTCATGCATTAGGTAAATAATGTGCCACCACGACTTAAAAAATAAACTAATAAATTAACGGTAATTTTTTTTTTAAAACAAGCTTTTACTATGAACGAAAAATTAAAAAAAATAAACTAAGTCATTCATAAAATTCGTGGTTTCTTAAACTTTATATTTACGCGATTTAAAAGCTTGTCGCGCAATTTCGTTAACGCATAGTCCTCGGCCGCGACAAGCTTTTAGATCGCGTAAGAATATTAATATACTGGTTATAGATAATATATGTTTATGTATCATACTTCTACTGATGACACTAATTGTATCGAACAGTTAAACTGAACATTTTTGTAGGTTGTTTCTTATAAAGTTTAAGAAACTACGAATTTTATGAATGTCTTAGTTTATTTTTTTAATTTTATATCCATAATAAAAGCTTGTTTTTAAAATATTTTTTTTACCGTTAATTTATTTTTAACTTTTTAGTTGGACATATTCCTTAGTCTATCCATTTCCATTAACGCTTAATTGTTACAAGGTCTCTTTCCAGTTTATTTTGTGCAATCTAATTCTTCAATTTGTAGACCGTCTAAAGACTTAACTGCGCCACTTGTTTCGGGTTGTACCTTACTTGTGCCTCACGAATACTGTGATCCGGGTTTGATTTTGGAATTTTCCTTCTCCTAAACTGGTTGCAAACCAAAGCTATCGACGCCAATCTCGCCGAACTACACAACGTTACCAAAGTAACTTAGGTATACCTTAGTTCAGCACAAACTGTCCTCGCCAAGTGGTGTTCCTATGACTATATTCCATCTCCATCATCAGAGCAGCTGCATCGTACCATAATATTATTGTATTGTTATCAAATTTCCGTAAGTACATCAAATTTCAGATTACTCGGTCTACGAGAAGTGGTGACCCTATAAATACCGTCCAACTCCATCATCAGACCAGCTCCATCGTACCATATTATCGTATTGTCAACAAAGTTACGTAAGTACACCAAATTTCAACTCAATCGACCTACTGGATCTGATGTTCCTCTGGCTACCCTGCAACTCCTCATGATACCCGGTCAATGATACCTTGTTATTGTATCGTCACCAAAGTTACGTAGTCATACCGAAATTCAACTCTATCGGTCCATGGGAACTAGTGTTCCTATGGGCACCTTCCAACTCCTCATGACACCAGGTCAATGATACCTTGTTATTGTATTGTCACCGAAATTACATAGGCATTCCAAATTTCAGCTCACTTGGACCACAGGAATCGGACTTCCTATGGGCATCCTCCAACTCCTCATCAGATCAGCTCCATGATACCATTTTTTTTTTGTATTGTTACCGAAATTACGAAGACATACAAAATTTCAGGTCAATTGGACCACACCACAGGAATCGGAGTTCTTATGGGCATCCTCTAACTCCTCATCAGATCAGCTCCATGATACCATATTTTTGTATTGTTACCGAAGTTACGAAGACATACCAAATTTCAGCTCAATCGGTCCACAAGAACCGAAGTTTCTATGGTCACCTTCCAACCTCATCATCAGTCCAGCTACATGGTACCATATTATTGTATTGTCATCCAAGTTACGTAGGTATACCAAGTTTCAGCTCAATCGGTCTATTGGAAGTGGTTCAAATCTTCCTTGCAAGATTTGTAAACATACAAACATAAAAAAGTGAAGTTAAATAAAAGCTTGTAAAAATGAAGGAATTATCCGAGTACTTTTTATTATTCGTGTTTTGGTGATTAAATGCTGATGAACACAAGACTAAAACAGTAATTATAGGTGCACTAGCGACCCGCCCCGGCTTCGCACGGGTGCAATGGTGATACTAAATATATTATAGAATGTCTATAAATACAACGTTCACAGCTTTTTTGTCATTAGACAACACAAACATGTTTTCTTTAGAAGTTACTCTTGAAAGAGCGACATATAATTGGCCATGTGAAAAACACTCAACGTTCAAATCTAAGCGCCAGCCGCTCTACCCCCGCTTTTTAACACTGTGATATCTTCTAATATATTGATTTTAATTATAATATGCTGTAAAGGGCAATTTTGATCTACATGAAATGTACAACGTATCTAAGACATTTAATTTGGTAAGGAATAAAACTGTATTGTTTAAAATAGCTTCGTAAGTAACCCATGTCTTATTTGTAATATGTAAAAGATAACAATTCTTAAGAGATAAACATATACCATCGCGGACTTTTTTATCGATCTTTTTAAGTTAAACAATTCCGTAGTACATTAATTTGATATATTTCGTAAAGTTTAGCCAGTGTTTGCAATGAAAGCGCACAAAAATATGTTTATTCCGACCTCACATTACTCTGGGAATTTTTCAGCTTTCTTCTACTATAATATGCATGTATTATACCTATAAACCTACCTCTTGAATCACTCTATCTATTAAAAAAACTCGCATCAAAATCCGTTGCGTAGTTTTAAAGATCTAATCATACATAGGGGGACAGACGCGGCGGGGGACTTTGTTTTATAATATGTAGTGATAGTGATGATAGTGATAGTGATAAGTGCATTTAATTCATATTATCTACCAATATTAAAAATACGAAAAAGAGTTTCTTTGTTTGTAACCCATTCACGGCTAAAATACTGAACTGATTCGTATGAAATTTGTAACAGACTTAGCTTGAACCCTAAAAAAGGTAACTTTTTAATCCACGACTTCGTCTGTATCCACGATAACCGATAGTCACGCGGACGAAGTCAAGGGCAAAATTCAGTCTCTAATAATTACATTTCAAAACCCTAATGCTTTTAATAATAATGTAAATACCCCATTAAAGTACTTAGTTACTGTAATTAAGAACATTTATCTGTTATTAATAGACTCGTTAGAGTCAAGAGAAGAAATACTGCGATGTTCACGATTAGAACCCGCCATTACTTGCAATGTCGGTTAAACGGTTAAGTTATGAAAGCTGTAGAATCGTCGGATATTATGTAAATTAACATCACACGATGATGTATCCACGGGTATTCATATGTATACCCTTCCTCATTTTCACACTTTCACATACACAAACCCCTTACACACCAACGACACTCTATACAAACGAAATGATTGAATTACCTACACTACTACCAAAAAACCAGACTGTACAAATACGTGCGTGTGTGTGCATGTCTATGCGCCGCTTGAACTAAAAGCAGTTTCGAGAGGACGTTCGACACGGGAAGAGGTAAGGAACAGTGTTTCGGAGGATTGCGATGCGATTCGGTGGTACTAATATTTATACTTTGCCACTACACACCTATCTCACATACACAACGCACTTACACTTCTATCTCTTCACACCCGTCCTTTAAATGTTTATTTCTTAGAAATTGAAGAGTCACAAACTGTACCTAGACAATAAGTAAATTCGATTGTTATTAATGCTATTCTGTTAGAACTCACTTCGGTGCTCATTCCTGGTTCCGCGGTGAAAACTGTATTAGGTATTCTGTAACTCAATGAAAACTACGCTAGTGCCACTAAGTGAAAACATAATTATTATTCTTTCATTCTTTTCTTTAAAAAAAAAAAACGATTAATTTTTACGTAACTATTTTAGCAAATACCAAATTGAAATCGGAAATGGGATAAGAATCGAACTCACGGGTGATTTCTTACAGAATTGCAGTGGTGGTGAATTTTAGCGGGACACGGAACTAATTACCAAACAAAAAAAGCCTACAACATAATACGCTCACTACGTAACCCCAAAACTTTTCCCCATTTATTCGGATTACCGAACCTCGAGCTATACTGGCGGTAATAAGACTCTTATCAGTACAATGCAAGTGATTTTGAGCCCAAAAAAAACTCGCACTCATATTTTGGCGACTGACAACATCACTATCTTTCTTCTATATATATTTTTGGGAGCTCGTCCGGCATGAAAAACGATGAATTTATACGAACTAACTTTTATTACAACATTTTGTATACCTTCCTAACGTTCAAACACCACCGTAAATTCTAACCGTCCTCGCCATCTTCTTTTATATACTCTCTCACTCTCTCTTTCCATCTTTTGCCTCACTCACACCTTTACGTTTCATTCTGCACACCATCCATACATTCCATTCCATTCTCCATCCTACGTTCGGCCGTCCTGCTCTCATATCTGCCCTCAGATATGCTTCTTCATCACACCTGTCAAAACACTTCCACACGTCATTTATACACTACACAATCTTACTTACTTAACAGCTTACATTGCTGACACATGACAGTAGCCACAGAACACAGACAGTTACAATAATATTCACTAAAACTCAACACAGCACTACTTATTATCAATTACACTATTGCATTGTAAAAAAACAAACTCAACTCTTTTAGTAAACACAAAAAAAAAAGCTATAAGCATATTTCAAGTGGTTCCGTAAGTACGATTATTATCAGTGCTCTCAGAAAACTTGTTGAAATTTGTGAGAACTATGCTGCCGGCCATGGGTGGCTATATAATGTGAAGAAGTTCGAACTCATGGTCTTTAAGGCTGTTCGCAAGAAATGTCCAGTGAATGAACCACCAATAGAAATTAACGATGTCCCGATTCGTCGGGTTCGTCAGGACATCTAATTGCTGACGACCTTAAAGATGATGTTGATGTTGATGTTGAATGGGAACGCAGGGCATTAGCGGTATGGGCGAACATGTTGGCCCGTAGATTCGCTCGATGTACAGACGCGGTCAAACACACGCTATTTAAAGCATACTGCATCTCTCTGTACTCGAGCGCGCTATGGATCAGCACCACTGCCGCTATGCCTTCAGGGCGCTGATGCGGTTGCTGCCTTACTGCAGTGCGTCAGAGATGTTCACAAAAGCTCAAGTCGACAGTTTCTCAGCTGTTGTAAGGAAGAAAAGTGCGTCTCTGCTCGCCAGATTGCGTGGCAGTGGCAACAGCCTCCTGAAGGTGATAGCCGACAGGCATGATGGGAGCCCCATAATGAGGCATCTCATCAAAACTACAATGTCTGTCGTTGTGTACACTAACAGAGGTTATAAGAAACATTGTTACTAACATCTTTCAAGTAAGTATTTGTGTTGTTTTGTGTGTCAGTGTGGATCACAGATATAGATAGACCTAGATAACGCAAGTATCACGATCTGTATGAAAACCAAGCGTGCCATTTTTTGGACGTCACAATGTAATACGAATGTTTTGTTTTTCCTAAATTTGGTATTACCAGGTATTACTGAGGGTATTAGATTAAAAATAATTGTTTTTTAATTAATTACGGATAACATTAATCACAAAATGACTTACAGATGGAAGGAAAAATTTACTTTATTTTTTTACTTACGATTTTTTATCATAAGTAAGGCACGAAAATAGGCACGCGAAGTAGTTGCTCTTGCGTTATTTAGATCTATCTATATCAGTGGTGTGGACCTTTGCTGTCTGATAAATAAATATATAAATATTATTATTATTAAAAAGTAAACTATATGTGGGTGGGTTTATCATGCATATTGCATTTCGTGTACACTTGAAAGGGAATTTTAAATTCGGACCGATTAATCTTCAAAGTTGATGGAACTAAGGCTGCGTATCCACCAAAGACGTGCAAGGATTGAGGAGCGAGGGACGTGAACTATCCAATTACAGCGTTGGCTTAGTAGTACAAGTTATGACAATGAAGCAGTATCATTGGTCATTGCAGAGACAGCGTCGCCGAGGACGGCCCAAAAAGAGGTGGTGAAATGACCCGGACGCGACATTGAGGAATGCCTTTGCCCATTAGTCGGACAGCACTAGACTAATTTTTTTTTTAAGTTTCAGGATATTTTGGGTTACAGCAATATCCTTACAGTTTCTTAACCTAATGCGATAGCTAGCCACACACACACGTACATATACACACACGTAGGTATACATACAGAATACGCACAAAATAAATCAAAAATATAGCCCAATAAAACTACAAACAAAATAAAAAAACAAGCTAAGTTAAGATATACATTAAGGCTTGTATACATGCCAATAACCTAGAGCATTTGGCCCGTACTGAATTTGTGGACGAGTGCGGAGGTGATGTGGACGCAGTCTTTAATCAAACGCATTTTTAATTTATTGTAATAAAAATAATACATATTTCTAAAGAGTAATAAAACCAAATCATTTTCCTTTGTATTGCAAAGCAGCAGATATTTTTTTATACTCTTTTGATAAGAAATTAAGGAGCAAAATGGTTTCATCTCAATGATTTGGAGGTGATTTGTCATTTTTTTTTTCTTATTATGTGATACCGATAGAAAAATTGTGACTAAACCAAATTACGTATCATATCATATAGATTACTAAAAAAATCGGTGTAGTTTCTCTGTAAATGCCGACACAAACTTGCTTCATCTGCATGCTTCTTTCAAGCCTTTTTCGAGAGAGCAGCCTTAAAGCTGTCTATTAACTTTAATAATATTAGATGATAAGCTTCCTCTCTCCTACTTACTTATTTAGGTACTGTACCCGACAGGGTCACTGGAACACCTGGGTGGATAATGATCTAGGTATATCTAAGTGGAATGTAATAAAGTATTGAGTATTGAGAAAAGCCTCAGTCGCAGTGGTAACTTTCGCGGTAACGTACAGAGCGGTAATGAACTTCGCAAGTATGATTTATATCGGTCATATTCATGTACATTACCAAGATTTATTTCCAAATTAAAAAGGCTTGTTTCATTTGGCTATTGTCATAATTTCATTATATTCCATGCTGAATTTATTTAGCTTCGAAAAAATTAAATTATGACCCTATTAGTAATCCAATTTTTATTACCAAATAAATCTTGGTGACGTTATTATTTGCAGCAACTTGATAAACTATCCCGAGGGTAAATATCATAAAGCAAACGAAATATACTCTATATATTCTTATTGCAAATAAGTTTATTTGTTCTCGAACACCGCTGTGTGTAAATGTACCTACTTTGATACACCTTTATTTGAAAAAGAATAGAAATAAATTGCTTTCTGAAAATATGACCAACTTAAGATATTTTAAAGTTAGTAGAAAATAAAATTGGACCTTAAGTTTGGTTAATAAAATGGAAGTTGATATTATGTTGTGTACAATTAAACCACCGCCATCAGAACTATCCCCACCAACAATCAACCAACCCCACCCCACCACTACCAAAGTAATCAGTGACCTATCCTTCAAACTGGAAATCAATATTTCCAGAGAAAAATAATAACTCAATTATTCTGGAAATAGTATTAAAAAGCCATTATAGAGTTACATTTCGAAATGTTAGAAGAATGTAGACACTCAATTGAAATCAAATTAAAATACTTTTGTAATAAAAGAGAATCGTATTTTATAGAAATTCTTTAGATTACACAAATTCTTTTGAAGAGATGGAATTCCAGAATTTTAGTGATTAAATTGAAAAGTTAAAAATGTTTTAGTTACACTAAAACAAACTACAATGTATTCAAAGTCAAAGTCAAATCATATAACATTATATAATAAAATTCGAATTTAGTTGCCCCTTTCAAAAGGTAGTTTCGTATGAAGAAGAATGAGAAAGAAACTCCATACTTGCTTTTTTTAATACGTGAGTACGGTGTACGTTGCATAAAACCACTATATTAGAGTTCGTACAAAGTACTACAAGTTAAGAAATAACTGCTAAGTTATGTTCATAATTACATAGTTATGTACATACATCTTTAAAAATGTTGAAACAGTAGACAACCACTCCTTATTTCAACAAACAATGAAATAGTCAGAGAGCCAAAAAAATACGTACGGTTCGCTATCGCAGTATGGTTGTTACAAAGGCACAGAGAACGCTGCTGCCCATTCTCTGGTAAGTCCTTTAGTCGCCTCTTACGACACCCACGGGAAAATATGGGATGGTGCTATTCTTTACGTCCGACACCACACTGACGGAAAACGTTGTTTTGCCATAAAAAAAAAATAGCCTACGACCTATTCTCAGACTTACTGAATATACACACAAAATTTTATAAGCATCGGTCAAGCCGTTTCGTAGGAGTTTTGTTACAAACACGGTGACATGAGAATTTTATATATTAGAAGAAATAGCTTAAATTAGCAATCTGTTTGATTTTTTCTAGACTGTAGAATATGCTATGTAGTGTCAGTGTCAGTGACTGTAGAATGTCCTAGTGTCTACTAAGTTATTTGTACCAGACAGCTACTGGTCTTTCAATGATGGACTTCAAAAATACCTCATGGAGCTCATCTTCGATAAACAGTACATTCAGAGAAAGGGTATCATGCGGAAGATGAAACACTTTTGCTGGTTAGGTTAAGAAGTACTAAAAAACGGAAAATAAACCACTTTATTATCACTATAGATAGATACGTTGACTTTAGTTCCGAAAATCGACAGTTTTTTGTCTAATTGTTGTTTTGTATGAAGCCCGTCACAGACGTAGCTATAAATATATTAATATACGTCAGACGTAGCTATAATATATATTATTATACGTCAGACGTAGCTATAATATATATTAATATACGTCAGATGTACCCATAATATATATTAATATACGTCAGACGTAGCTATAATCAAGGCATATAACGATCAGCTATAATATATATTTTTACTACGTCACCAAAATATGTGGACAGATATAGCATGGCATATTCATATAAATTTCAAAAAATGTGAAACAAACAACGATCGCAGACGTAATAAGGGCGAAAATATATGATTATATTATAGCTACCGTGTGTGGTGTGGTGGCTAGCTATAATATATATTATAGCTACGTATGTGACGGGCTTTAACCACTTACTTCCTAAACTAAAATCATGTGTGCTATGCTAAAGGTAATTTTAATTTTTTAGACCTTTGGAAGACGGTAGTCTATATTGTAAAAAAAAATTTCAATCTCAGGGTCGCGATACAAATTACACGGAAACAGTTCTAACTAAATCACAGCTCGAAGCCACCACTGAAACGGTTTCGCCAGAAATCTTTTAATCTCTTAGAAGCGTGACAAACATTTAAATACCTATTCTAGATACCATTTCGAAGAATAACGCTTGAAATTGAAATCATTATCATCAAACTGTATAGTGTGTAGGCTGTACCTAAGTGTTAGGATTTCTGCTAGGGCTGCCTCGTATTTGGATAAACAAAAGTTTTATGTAGGTACTGTCAAGATTTATTTTTATGCAATAAGTACTTAGTCAAATCTTTTGCAATTATAAAACAGCGTAATTAGCCGATAGTGAAGATTTTTTACAGTTTTTATTTTTATTTGTATAGTAACCTAGCTTCATTTGTAGATCTTTGGCAGCCGTTATGGGTAGTCAGAAGCCAGAAACTCTGACAACCAGTCTTACCAAGGGGTATCTTGTTACCCAGTAACTGGAGTGATGGAGGTCTGATAGGCAGTCGCTCCATGCCCAATATAGTTTGGAAAAGGCTAGGCAGATGATGAGTAACCCAGCTTTGCAAATAAATGGAATAAAATTTTGGCCATGGCGAATGCAGGGGAAGTTGTGGATTAAAAAGTATACCTATATCGTGTATTTCTCTTATTTATACTTCATGCACAAAGGTACAAAGGCGAGCCTTATACCTTTGGCATTCTCTACCAAGGGTGGTGGCGAGATAACAAATAGTAAAAAAAAAAGCACTGTGGCACTCGGAGACTGCCGCGGTAAAGCTATTGCATAGCATTTTATATTATATATATATAATCAATATATATACTATAAAATATGCTATACTTACTTGTCATTCAAGTTATTCATCATCCTTTTTATTGGTTTTTAACGAATTGATCTAGTTGATTCGTTTTTATAGAATTAACTTAAAATAAAATATTAATTTTCATAATATTTTGACACCTTTCTTATAAACAGACTAGTCATGACTACCGTTGCAAAGTAGCGCCCAGATTTATGACTTATTGTATGTCAGATGTCAACTTTGTCAACTGTTAGCTATTTTTATGGTTTTAGGCCTTAGGCCTTTGGCTTATATAACTTAAATTATTTTCATAAATATTTAATTGTATTTTATATGAAATTAAGATTGTTACTAAATAACTAAATTATATTTTTAAAATTCTATACGCACTCGTGATTTTATGAGGGTCTGGAATAACTGGCAGACTACATTTAGACCTGGCTGGTTCTCATATACTCCTCTATATGACGATACTGAAATTCCAGAAGAAAAATCATATTTAGAAAATAATATGAATATTTGAAAGGAGCGGACGAGATGACGGCTCGCTGACAGATTCGGAGGTAGTCGAGTTTTGGCTTCGAAAGAGCAACATACTTCATTGATTTTCTTGTAAACCTACAGTCGAGCCAACAGCCTGCAATGGAGCCGACGAGCTGACGCGTGCCTGCAGCTCCCAGAGCGGATCCCACTGTCAGGACCGCCTGGGACCTCCGTCCCAGAGCTTTGGAACTGTCTGCGGCGCGCCAGTCCTTCTTCGGACTGAGCCAGGTTGCCCGCCAGGCTGTGTAGCCTAGGCGACGCTACCTACCTACCTTCCTATTAACATTACCTTCTCACAGGGCGTTACTAATCTTCCTTCTCACAGTGCGTTTAAGCTAGATTTTTATATTATTCTGTGTTTTTTTTATAATCATCCCATCTTTATAATTTATTAAATTTTACATGTGCAAGTCTACTTAGCTTTTATTTATATAAAATAACAGTAGATTTGTTACAATAAATAGATACACCTAAGAAGAACCGCCACCACCCCCACCCTCTACCCCCATACCATACCCCTTCCCCCCGCTCCACCTCTACCCCCCCGCCCCCCGTACCCTATACCCCGTATTATTATGATTATATATACACGTATGTATACCTACATACACGTTAAGCGAACGCTCGGCCGAGCTACATGATAGGCGGAGTGGGGGGTGTCAGGTTTTATTTTCGTTACGGAATTTCTTGATTCGGTCGCCGCGCTCAAAGTCCGCGATAAATATGCAACCGCTTAAAAATAACACAAATAGGTCCAAGCTTAATCTGTACAAAATTTCATTAAAATCGGTTTAGTATCGCATGTGTAATATTAGTCATCAAAACATAAAAATACACTTTTAAGTAGTTTTTTAAAGACTGGGGCTGGGGTTTTTTAATAAATAAATAACCATGCACACAACATTAAAAAAATATCACATGGCAAACTTTGACAGCAAAACTACATAGTGCAATGCAGGTACGTATATTTATCCATTTCTAATAAAAAAATCTTGTGACAAATTACTAAAAATGATTTCCATACCAAACATGCACGTACCAACCCTGAATGTGCCTACCCTTACATAAGTCTGCGTTATGTGGTAGGTCTCCTCGTACAGTATTATGTGGTCGACCTCTATGCGTGTGAACTGCCAGATAGTGGCCAGTATTACCTCTTTACTATTCTTCTGGAGCCACATTTTTGGGTGCCTAAAATTGAAATCTTTGAAACAAGGTTTTAGTTCAAGCTAAGACTACAAACATACAAAAAATAAACTGAAAAATGAACTGAGGGATTAGATTGAAAATTGTTTTCTACACTCTGTCCACTGGTTTAATCGTTTTTTGACAGCTGCAACTAGTGAACAATATTTATGTTTTATGAAAAACTGATACGCATACCTGTATTATAATGTCTGTAAGAGGTCATAAATAAGATAATCCAACAAGATTAAGCAGTTTATATATTTATGTTATAACACATTTTAAACTTAACTTAAGGTAATCGGGAATAATTACATTAAAAGGCAGCTGTCAAAAAACCAATAACCCAATGGACAGGGTATAGATTTGTTCTTTACTAGGTTGTGTCAAAATAACATCCCAGTATAATTTATGTAAATAATAATTTTCCTTGTTAGTGCCTTGCTCTCAAAGTAGGTGAAACTGTTATTCAGTGTTAGGGCCTCCATCCATTCTATTTTGGCTTAATACTTTAAAAATAAAATTGCCAGTCATTATCTGCCTTTTCCAATCCACATCGAGTTCGGCTGCCAGCCGAACAGGATGTAGCTGAATACCAGTGTTTTACATGGAGCTAGATATCTGACTTCCACAACCCATTTGCTGGGTAACACGATACCCCTTGGTAAGACTGGTTGTCAGATTTCCTAGCTTCTGACTACCATTAACGACTGTCAATGATCAACGAACGACAGCCGACCAACGGCTTTATGTGCTTTCCGAGGCAAGGAGGGGCTTCGGTATGAAATGGATGGTCACCCATCCACGGACTGACCGCGGCAAGCGTAGTTTAACCATTATGACCGGTCAATCCATATGGTTTTATTACTTAGCCACGAGCACTGAACTGCAGCACTACAGTGCTATTCTGGCAAAACCTCCCTGGCTGAATTAAATTGAAGTGAGCTGACAGTTCTTAGCATTCGATGGAATGGCAGTTCACCTGAAACTCACTTCACTGATTGAGGGAGCTTGAATAGACAGAATAGACCGGCTGCCTGTTTGTGTTTGTGAGTTTATATGTTTGTAAACGCACCCACGATGCTTTTGCTTAACACGGTTGGCGCAGTGACTGAGCGATCGACTGCTGCGCAGCGTGTTGCGGGTTCAATTCCCGCCCAGGGTAAACATTGGTGTGATGAGCACTTGTGTTTGCTTTGTGTCTGGGTGTTGTTTATCTATATATGTAGGTATGTATTTACAAAAAAAAAAATGTATTTGTGTATGTATATCAGCTGTCTGACACCCATAGTACAGGGTCTCCCTAGTTTGGGGTCAGATGGCCGTGTGTGAAAATGTCCCCACATATTATTATTATTATTATTATTATTACAACCATTAACCATTACATTTACTTAGTCACGAGCTGCTCTAAAACAAAATTGTCTGTAAATGGTTTAAGTTAAATACTTTGACTTGACTTGCCTTGACTTGTTCTTAAATGCTATCATCTCAACATATGACCCAGTTCCATCAACGACATTGTATTAAAACCCTAGTTTCTGTTCGACAGATACAAATACATCGTATAAAGAATACAACATGGATGAAACCCATTTTCAATTTACTTTTACTACAAACTTGGGGTTGGATGGTCGAAACCTTTCACCCTCGAAGTTAAGAGGCAATAAAAATGATGGATACCCAAACAAGATGTCGGAAAGCGAATATTGGGTCTGTAACTGATTCTTGGCCGCGGAGTTTGTAAATATTTGGATGACAACGTGTTTTTTATTATTGTTTGGTTGTTTTTATGAAGTTTGAGGGAATATGGGTGGTTTTTTTTAAGTTCTTTTAATAAATTAATTAATTTATTAAAAAAAAACACGTACATGATACAATGCATAGCGTAAGCGTAACCACTGGGCCATCACAATTTATAATAATACTAGATTCCGACATGTTGGCGACATGGTTGGCGCAGTGGTTGAGCGATCGACTGCTGCGCAGCGTGTTGCGTGTTGTGTGGGTTCGATTCCCGCCCAGGGCAAATATTTGTGTGATGAGCACTTATGTTTGCCGTGTGTCTGGGTGTTGTTTATCTATGTATGTATGTATTTAAAATGTATTTGTGTATGTATATCAGCTGTCTGACAGCCATAGTACAGGGTCTCCCTAGTTTGGGGTCAGATGGCCGTGTGTGAAAATGTCCCCACATATTATTATTATTTTTATTATTTTTCCACCCGCGACTTCGTCCGCGTGAATGTCGGTTATCGCGGATGCAAACAAAATAGCCAATTAAAAAGGAGTCCTTCCCCAGGGTTTAAGCTTCATTCAAGATTCATGCATAATTTCGTTAAAATCGGATCAGCCGTTTCATCGTGAAAGCGTAACAGACAGAGTAAATTTTATTTTCGCATTTATAATATTATAGTATTAATAGTATAATAGTATAGATTAGTAAATTAGAATGAAAGTATGGATTGCAAGGTAAAAATATCTACCCCCTACCGACCTAGCGTTTGCTAACTATTTCAGTAATTATGCCAAAAACTTATAACCTAAAATCGTTAACACCTCAGTACAAACTTACCTCGTTCTCCAAACTTCATCGACACATACTTTGACATAACCGCTTCACTTCAAGTTAAGTTCTGCACACGACGAAGTACGTTACCTTGCACCAAGTGGCGGTGAGTTCAGGTTAGGGTCTACTCACACTGTGTCGTGGTGTTTGTCTTGTTTAATACTAAGTATACCCTGTTCACAATAAGATTAGACATAAACACAAACCTTTTTTACAGTCCCTTCAACCGATTTTGACTTCTATTCCGTAGGCTTAAGGATGACATTAGAGGCAAAAAAGTGGTTACAATACAACTGTTTACTGCAGTTGCCATTTGTCATGCTACCAACGCAATAGAAGTCAAAATCGGTTGAACGGACTGTAAAAAAGGTTTGAGTAAATGTCTAATCTTATTGTGAACAGGGTATAGCTTTAAAAAGAAAAGCATGTGGACGACACGGTTGGCGCAGTGGTTTAGCGATTGACTGCTGAGCAGCGTGTTACGGGTTCATATCCCACCCAGGGTGAACATTTGTGTGATGAGCACTAGTGTTTGCCTTTTGTCTGGTTGTTATTTATCTATATACGTATGTATTTAAATGTATTTGTGTATGCATATCAGCTGTCTGACAACCATAGTACAGGGTCTCCCTAGTTTGCAGTTAGATGGCCGCGTGAGAAATGTCCCCACATATTATTATTATTATTATACATATACTCTAAAATATAATCCTATGACACTTAGCAATAGTGTTGCTTTCTAACAGTAATTTATTTTTTGTTATCGGACCAGAATTTTCAAAGATTGGCTCTTAGCGAAATAAAAAACCAAAAAATACTTTACCACATTACAATATTCATATAAATGAAACTATTTTTACTATAGTGTTGGCCCAGGGGTTTAGGTCCCCTGTCGGGGGTTGCGAAAGTATCTCCAGTTCCCGCGACCTCCGACGTAGGTGTGTGATGGAACACCGGAGTGGTTTTTAGTCAGTAAGAGTCTGACAGACCCCTCCGCCCGCCCCACTGCAAAGGACATCCATGAAAATTATCCACCATGGAAAAAAAAGGGGTTTAGGTTCAACATTATAACAATAACGCATCTATCACACAAGTGGTGGTGTGTACGAATCCGGGCAAGTACAAATGTGATATCGGTGATTAAAAACATCGGGAGGAAACTTAAGGCTTATTAGCCTTAAGTTTATAATATAAATTTGTAATCGGAAGTCCACCATGAGCAAGCGTGGTGATCAATTCTCTGTATGAAAATTTTTTGCCCAGCAGTGGGATAATAGGCTGGTATTATTATTATTATTTTTTTTATTTAGGTAACCAACAGCGATACATAATATTTTACAAAGTAAGCGTATAACACTTGATATGGCCAATTATAGGTTTCCCTGTATAACTACATAATATAACACTTGCGAACGGACTAATGCCAGATATTTCAATTACATAAACAACATTGCAATACAACACAATACAAAACAAAATTAAAATTACAGGTTACGATCAAAATTTTGAAGAATTCAACATTAAAGTCTATCAATGTTGTCGGTCGGATGGCCGTGTGTGAAAATGTCCCCACATATTATTATTATTATTATTTTGTTAAATAACAAAAGATAGTAAAAATAATTATTATTCTTAACTTCAATGTCCCGGCACAATGTGAACACCCGCTAAGGTATAAGATCGAATCTTGTGTGCGGTCTACAATACGCGTTGATTGCAAGCAGACGAAGCTCTAGAGAGAAACTTGACTTGGATGGAGAATACCTGTGAAGGTTTCTGTTTCTGACGATACTGGGTTCAAGATTTGATAAGTGAAATTAAATTTAGGGCGGACACTGCTGTTAACACACTGGTATTTCATAAAAAAATAGCAGTCACTCTTGCAACCGGCCGGAATTATGATAACGAGAATTCAATACTTAGATCCTATTTTACCACCTCCAAGTAAAGCGTTGCTTAGTTACTTACTACTTAACGTTTATTGTCAAGTTAAAGTTACGAGTATCTTTTGTCTACTTAACAAACGAAAATAAATCTTCGAGTTGTTACTCGAAGCTTTATTTTTGTTTGGTAAATATATGAGTATGTACGAGTATTATTATTGTACAGTTAACAGCAAAAGTAGATGATCTAAATCAGAAATTCAATACTAATGAGCGGAGTTCGCGTCAGATCTGTGTGGCGTCGAAGTGATTCAAAAGTATGTGTGTGATAATCACATACTTTAAAAAAATAAATTAGTAATAAATTATATAAATTAGTGTTAGTAAATTAGTATTGAATTACGGATTTTGATCATCTACTTTTGCTGTTGACTGTACTTACTGGTTAAGTGAATGATGGAACAAATCATACGTTGCATTCGTTCAATAATACGGCAATGTTACTCGTCAACAGTTATTGTCAATTGTCTCGTGGTGTTTTTGTGTCTGGTTTGGAAAGCATGTAATTTTGATACAAATCAAAAAAATTCGGAAGTAAAGTACTTAACAATACTTTACTTCCGTATTTTTTTCATTACCATGGATTAAGTTAAAAAAGATAAAAGTGCAAACTTTTGATGTCCCTTACCTATATTTTTTTTAATGAAGTTAAGCACTTGGTTTACTGCATACTTCGACAGGCGAAATCTAGCAAAAAAATCAGTTTCGTCTAGGTTCGTAAAATACTTAATCAACACGAAATTTAATAAAAACACATCTCCCTGGAACTCATTGCATCGTAGAATATTCTAATTCTAATAAATTGTAAAATGTTCTAATAAATTGATAATAAATCAATTCAAATGAATTCATTTTTATTAATACATTTTACAATAATCATCGATGTTATCTGATAAGTAAACACGCTAATTGGCAGATGTCCTGGCAAGTGAGTTACGGGTCAGTTAATCTTATTGTTACGGACGCCGACCTAAACTGTAATAGACGCTAACTGTAAATAATAAAATCATATTATAAACATGTTTGAATAAGAATAAGATGTAGCGTTAAGTTTGATAGGTTTAGTGTAAGCATTATAGGTACAAACCATGTTGTATTATATAATTAAGTAGGATAGATAAATAGGTAATAATAATAATTACGAATTGTACATAGTTTCAAGGCCATTTGGGCTCAAAGTAAGCGATCGAGTGGTCGGTCGAGATTTTCATTGTTTACCCCCGCCACTACTTGCACCCAGGTAGCCGTCTATATAAAAGGGCACTAGGCCCGCTTGAATTCAGATCGAAAACAGCAACTGACTAATACTGAGCTAAGAAGAATAAATGGGAAAATAATCAAGCCTGAAGAATTGTTTTATTTTCAAAATATATACAGTCCACACTGAACAGTTTGGTCCTTCCGAAGCCGGATAGAAGAACGAAGATCCTGCGGCAACCTGGCCTACCGAACTCCAGACGAAGTACGAAGCTCTGAAGAACGAACACGGCCATCAAGCAAGACTTGTTTCGACCTGAACGACTCACCGAACCGAGCCGACGGGTTTCAACAGGGATATCAAGCCAAGGGGATTATTCACCGTGCCGAAGAAATACCGATCAGAAGAGGTACCAACCTGAACGCGCCGTCGAACACAGCAAACTGAACGTGCTGTCCGGTGCGCGTTGAACGCTGCAAACTGAACGTGCGGCCTGGTACGCGACGACACGAACACGCATAAGAAGATGGTTGTCACTCGAAGCCAAGGGGACGTAGCGGAGATTGAGGAACAGCGACGCATCCAAGAACAAGAGGCGCGGCGTGCCCAGGAACAAGAGATGCGCCGCAGGGAAACTGAACAAATCGAACGCGAAAGAACACGAAGATTCTCACTCGACCCACCGGCGTCGCCATTTTCAAAGATAGCGGACACCAGTACGGCGGCGGGGCCTTCTGGACTCCAAGCAACAACGACCAATGTGACCCGACGAAGAATGGGATCACCGGCCAGGTCAATGCGATCGACAACGAGCGTCACAACTAGACTACGGATGGCGGAACTGGAAGCAGCCGAGAAGTTGGCAGCCATTCAAAGAAAAGAGTTGGAACTGGAACAAGAGTTGATCAAGAAGAGGCTGGCAGTTGAAGTGTCAGTGATTAACGACGAAGAAAGCGTACACGATAATCAAGAACCTGGCCCTCCCCGTGAAGAACCCCATCGAAAGGTGGACGAGTGGTTGAGAACCAACCCCCTCAACCCACGGGGGGAGGAGGGGCCCAGGGAAGAACCGAAGCAAATACGATTCGAAGCATCGGGGGCGAGATCGCCAACCCCGACACGAGCAAGAAACAGCATCGAACATTTGGCGGCAACCCTCGAGAAGATGGCCAGACCCAGACCCAGGCATATCGACTTACCTACGTTTTCCGGCGCAGCCAACGAGTGGCTGCCATTCAAGGCAGCGGTACGAGACACAACAAGCATGTACCAGATCTCAGCGGCCGAGAACATACAAAGACTGAGAAGCTGCCTCAAAGGGGAAGCAAGGGACGCCGTGGCCGCTCTTCTGCACACAGCCACCGAACCTGATGTGATTATGAAGACTCTGGAGCAATGTTTTGGAAGACCAGAAGTCATCATTGATCGGGCGCTGGAAGATCTGAAGAAGCTGCCGAAGCCGGGCACGTCAGCAACAGAGCTTAATAGCTTCGCTATCAAACTACAGAACATCATCTGTGTCCTGAAAACCATCGATCGAAGGGGATACCTATTCAATCCATTGATGACACGAGAAGTACTAGACAAGCTCAGTCCGCATCTACGATCCCGCTGGTGTGACTACGCATATGAACACGAAGGGACGGCAGACCCAGAGATCGTCGTGATGTCACGGTTCCTGATGAGAGAAGCTGACCGGGCGCTGAGATACACATACGCCCCGGCCACAGGCGCTGCAACTACGAAGAAAGAAACCCGACCCGCCGTGATACTAAAGAAAAAGGCGAGCGTTTTCACTACGACCGGGGGAGCGGAGGAAGAAATTGAAAAATGCCCCAAGTGTGGACAAGCTCACGCACTAATACAGTGCCCAAAATACAAGGCACTCGCCGTGAATGAACGATGGAGTTTCCTGAAAGAAAAGAAGATTTGCTTCAAATGCGCTCATAAACAACATAGGCGCATGAACTGTAAAGCAAAGCCGTGCGGCGTGAATCAATGCCGCCGCCCGCATCACGAGACTTTACATCAAGAACACGACGAGAAGACTGAAGTCGCGAAAGAAGCCGAACAACCTAAAGAGGAAGCAGTCCTGTCCGTGGCTGCCCGTCCAGCCGCCGGCCCGCGAACAGTCATATTGAAGATGTGTCCTGTCATCGTGTCCGGACCACGGGGGGAGGTGTCGACCTACGCACTCCTAGACGAGGGTGCAACCATTACACTCGTGGACCAGGAGTTAGCATCCAGCATCGGGGCGGAGGGACCATCACAGACACTGCGCTTAAACGGTGTCAACATGTCGCAAGATGAAACAGAGAGCCAGCTTGTGACAATCAAGGTCAGGGGGGCCAAAGAAAAGGAAGCTTACAAGGTCAGAGCGAGGACCATGAAGAACCTTCAACTTTACCAGCAAGCCATCCCTGAAAACCTGCTAGAATATGAGCACCTGAAAGACCTACCTAGGAACGAGGTGTGCTACGAACGCGCGCGCCCCGGGCTCCTAGTAGGAACCGATCATTGGGAGTGCATCGTCTCCCGTGAACTACGAATCGGCGGCCCGAACGAGCCGGCCGCTTCAAGAACTCAATTAGGATGGGTGGTGCATGGAACCGCACCGCGCAGCACCATCATGCAAGAAGGCAAGGTGCTACATCTCTACGAGCCCGACCGATCATCGAACGTGAGCAACCAGGAGCTCCACAACTTGGTCGAGGCTCACTTCAAAATAGAAGCACTCAGCATCCACGGCAAGCCGCGAGTGAACGAAGCGGACCAACGCGCCATCAAGATCGTCGAGACAACAGCGAAGAGAATCAATGCAGGCTACGAGGTGGGCCTACCGTGGCGACAAGATAACATTATCATGCCACCAAGCTACAGCCAAGCACTCCGCCGTCTCAAGAAGATAGAACAGAAGATGGACGCCGATCCAGAGTTCGCTGAGGAATACTCCAGGCAGATCAACAACCTGCTTGAGAAAGGGTACGCGACACTGTGCGGCGGCTCGGAACAAACAAGTCCGGTCTGCTGGTACTTGCCACACTTTGCCGTGAAGAATCCTAACAAACCCGGCAAGTGTAGGCTAGTATTCGACGCAGCCGCACGAAGCAACGGGGTGTGCCTCAACGACGCGCTGCTGGAAGGCCCGGACATGCTGCTGGCGCTACCTGGAATACTCTTCAGATTCCGGGAAAGAGCGATCGCGATAACGGCCGACATACAAGAGATGTTTCTCCGCATAAAAATAAGACCAGAAGATCAACCAGCCCAGCAGTTTCTATGGCGAGGCAACGAAAGAGAAGCGCCTCCTGCAAAATATAAAATGACGAGCATGATTTTCGGCGCAGCAAGCTCTCCGTTTATGGCCCACTACGTCCGGAACCTCAACGCGGACGTACATGGGCAAGAGTTCCCGCGAGCCCTAGAAGCGATCAAGGAAAACCATTACATGGATGACCTAGTAGCCAGCTACGATAACCCAGAAGAAGCACGAAAGGTGATAGAAGAAACAAGAGCGGTGCACGCGCACGCGGGGTTCACGCTACGAGGATGGAGCTCGAACGAACGAACAGTGCTACGAGATGTACCCACCGAACTACATGCCACCTCTCCCACGCAACTGGGGGGAGAACAGCCCGAGAGTAAAATACTCGGGCTATATTGGAACGCAGAACGAGATGAGTTGGGGTTCAACACGTCCATGAACAGAGTGCCAACTGAAGTACGAACCAGAGCCCGCGCACCGACCAAACGAGAAGCCCTTAGTGCAGTCATGTCCATCTATGACCCGTTAGGACTGCTGAGCCACTACACGATACGATCCAAGATAATACTACAAAGTTTATGGCGCCTCCAGACCGCATGGGACGAACAGATTCCAGCAGAAGAAAACGAGCTCTTTGCGTCCTGGCTCGCGCACCTGACCGGACTGGCTCAGCTACGATTGCCGCGATGTTACCTAACACAGAAGTATGAACGTGTCGATCTACACATATTATGCGACGCCAGCGAACAAGCCTACGCGACCGTGGCCTACTGGCGAATCATAAACAACGACGGAAGTATCGGCGTGGTGTTGGTGGCCGCCCAGGCCAAGGTAGCACCGAGACGAGCACAGACAATACCGCGACTAGAACTCCAGGCGGCCGTCATCGGAGCAAGACTCGCCGACACTATAAAAAGGGAACATCGAGTCAAGATCAACCAAACGACCTACTGGACCGACTCATCCACTGTAATACATTGGATACGTCACGACATGCGACGCTTCACACCGTTCGTCGCACACAGGCTGGGTGAGATCGCCGAGCTAACCCAGAAGGAAGAATGGCGATGGCTGCCCACGGAAGTGAATGTGGCCGACGACGCGACGAGGCTCACCGACACTCCACTGAGCACAGCGGACCGATGGTTCCAGGGGCCTAGCTTCTTACATCTGCCAGAAGAACAATGGCCCATGATGTCGACAACGGAAGAAGAAGACGAGGAGGAGGTCCTACACGTGACGCAAGAACCAGGACGAGATAGCTGGCTACCAGACCCGGCCCGCTTCTCGAAATATGAAGTCCTGGTGAGGGCCACTGCACGAGCGCTCGCCTTCATAGACATCTGCCGACGTAAGGCCGTGAGCATGGAGCATCGACACATCCAGCGCGCCGAGACAGAACTTATCCGACGCGCGCAAGAAGAAAGTTTCAAAGAAGAAATAGAGAAGATCAAGTCAGCTCGCCCCCTAACTAAGACGAGCAGGCTATACAGACTGGACCCTGTAATAGAAAACGGGCTCCTCAAAGTACGAGGACGGATCGAGGCTTCCTCGGCACCGACAGAGACAAAGCGACCCATCATCATGGACGGTCGACATGCGCTAACTAGACTGATAGTGCTACGTGAACACTGCGCTGCGGGCCACGCCAACAGGGAGCGCGTGACAAATGATCTACGGCAGCGCTATTGGATCATACATCTACGACCCACTGTGCGCACGATCGAGAGAGACTGCGCCTTCTGCAAGAAGTTGAAGGGGACACCACGGACGCCAGCCACGGGGGACCTGCCGCACGCCCGCCTCGACCCTTTCCACCGCCCGTTCACCAACTGTGGGGTGGATTATTTCGGCCCCATGACCGTTAAGGTGGGCCGTCGCCGAGAGAAAAGGTGGGGAGCGCTATTTACGTGCCTCACCTCCCGCGCTGTGCACATAGAGCTCGTCGCATCCCTATCGACAGACTCTGCGATCATGGCACTAAGAAGAATGGCTGCACGAAGGGGATGGCCGCGATTAATTTATTCTGATAATGCGACCAACTTCCGCGGGGCTGATCAAGAGCTCCGCACCGCCTACACTGAATGGCTGCCTGCCCTGAAGGATGTGGGGCTACAACACAGAGTGGAATGGCGCTTTATACCTCCTGGCGCGCCCAATCAAGGCGGCGCGTGGGAGAGAATGGTGCGCTCCGTAAAAGCCGCCCTTAAAGTAACCCTACAAGAGAAGGCGCCTTCAGAAGAAGTACTCAGCACGCTCCTCGCCGAAGCTGAGTTCTGCATCAATGCACGACCCTTGACCCACGTCAGCGTGGATCCCAATGATCCTGAGGCCCTAACTCCCAACCACTTCTTATTGGGGTCTTCGAACGGCCTACCAGCAACGGGACCATGCGATGAAGCCGACCGACGAACATGGCGAGCTAGCCAAGCGCTCGCCGACTGCTTCTGGCAGCGCTGGCTACGAGAATACCTGCCCACACTGGTACCCCGCGGCGAGCCGAAGAACGACGCGCGGCCGCTGCAAGTAGGCGACGTGGTCGTCGTGGTCGACAGCACACTGCCCCGGAACACCTGGCCTATGGGGGTCGTCGAGCGCACGCATCCGGGAACCGACGGCAGCATTCGAGTCGTCGAGGTGCGGACCAGAACCGGCATCTTCCGACGCCCAGTGAGCAAGCTCGTCGTCCTGACAAAGAAAGAAGAGGCTGCGCAGGCTTCGCCGGGGGGAGAACTGTTACGGACGCCGACCTAAACTGTAATAGACGCTAACTGTAAATAATAAAATCATATTATAAACATGTTTGAATAAGAATAAGATGTAGCGTTAAGTTTGATAGGTTTAGTGTAAGCATTATAGGTACAAACCATGTTGTATTATATAATTAAGTAGGATAGATAAATAGGTAATAATAATATTTACGAATTGTACATAGTTTCAAGGCCATTTGGGCTCAAAGTAAGCGATCGAGTGGTCGGTCGAGATTTTCATTGTTTACCCCCGCCACTACTTGCACCCAGGTAGCCGTCTATATAAAAGGGCACTAGGCCCGCTTGAATTCAGATCGAAAATAGCAACTGACTAATACTGAGCTAAGAAGAATAAATGGGAAAATAATCAAGCCTGAAGAATTGTTTTATTTTCAAAATATATACAGTCCACACTGAACACTTATAAATAAATATAGATTTTCTCAAACGTCGTGAAACTCGCACATGATGTTACGGGTGACTTTAAGGCGCGTCCCTGTGCAAAACGCAGCGCTAGCCGTTTTTTGTTCAGTTTTTCGGACCTAAATACTCTATATCCAAAAGAAATATCAACAAATAAAAAATAGATTAAATTTCTACATAATCTTGACTCCAAAATGGTAGATCTGATTTTTGTTTACGAAGTACAGTATTTAACTAATCTCCTCACAACTAAACCACAGAAATGAGAAATAATTATTGAAAACATGCATTTTCTCGGCAAGTAACCATTAATTAAATTTTTTACTTACACTAATGGGTAGGTAATTTATTAATGAACATTTTGGTAGAATTTTTTTTTTCAAAATCCCAAAATGTGATTTTATAAAGATTTAATTCTAAAATCTGAGCGTATTTCGCTACTGTATCTCTTGCGCCGCGCAAAGGGAACGAATGCTCAAGGTTATTTGCTCAGGGTACCGCCTTAACTGGCGGATAGCCTACTCGACACCTTACTTGAGGGTGGTAAAAGAGGCCCTTAGTTCCTTAAGTCGCGCTTAGGGCCACAGGAGCGAAGCTGCGGGCACAGCTAGTTAATATTAAGTAGGTACAAGTTGTCTCACGATATTTTGATACCAAAGTCACAGTATAAAAATCAGTACTTACTACCGTTTATATATATCACCGATTATATCGTTTTGGTTTGTATGGAGTGTCGTAGGCGTGCCAAAGTACTTACATTTTGTATTTTAATCGGGAGTTCGGAAAGTAACAGAACAAAGAAGAATTACACGGCATTACATTAATATCTTTAACAAATCAGTACATAGATAACACAATAGGCATAAAAGAACAAAAAAAAAACACCTTTATAATTTTATGCATATATTCATACAATAAAATTTATGAGGCCTACAACACACCATTTGAAACCGAACCCAATTTGACGGAAAGGGTAAAAAGAACAATACGATTTGCATGCTTTTCATGCATGGGTTGGGCTTTGAAAACCGTGGGTTAATTTGCTTTTATTAAGTTAAGTGCTGTTAATGTCTTTGAATAGGAAAGAAGCTCGTTGGAAGGAGCTCATGGCTAAGTAAAAACCGTACAGATCGATCGGTCAAAGGTTAAGCTACGCTAGTCGCGGTCGGTCTGAGGATGGGTGATCTTCCACTTCATACCGAGCTCCCTCCGTACCTCGGAAAGCACGTAAAGCCGTTGGTCCCAGCTGTCATTCGTAGACCTTTGGCAGTCGTAATGGGTAGTCAGAATCCAGAAAGTCTTACCAAAGGGTATCGTGTTACCCAGTAACTGGGTTGTGGAGGTCCGATGAAAACACTGGTATTCAGCTGCATCCGGTTAGACTGGAAGCCGACCCGTCCTGCGCCTGATGTGTCTCCAGTCGTGTCGTAAACACCATCATTCTTCTGAAAGAGATGGGAATGATAGGTATTTAGAAATCATAATCATTGTGATCCTATGATTTTTTTTATCACTGTGAAATCACCTGCTATTTTTCATTGAGAATGATTTTCTTATTATTTATCATTGAAAATATTGAAATGAAATGACATGGAAACTGAATAATTATTATGATGTAACGGGACACGTTTGTCGTCACAATCAACTAGGTATATAGAAGACATATGAATGAAAAATCATAATTATGAAAAGTAAAATAAAATTGTAATGCAATCACGAGCTTATGGTAATCAACTTAATGTTTAATTTAGAATGTAAACATTGATTGCGACGCGGGTCACAGGAGGTCAATCAGACGCACTACTCGTACGCAGGAATTCCTTGCTTGTTGCTTAAGTGGATGCGTCCCGCTCACTCCTCGATGCTCGCTCGTATGATTGTCGTGCATGATCGCCGCGGTCGCGCCCCGCGATTTCATTCATTCATTCATACACGCACAAATGAGAAATCATAATCGCTGTGTTTGCAAATGACAATAGCAGGGATGTCATTTGAAAAACTAAATCATATTATTCACTGCTTTCGATGATTTGTTCCATCTTGACCTTTACTCCTGATCGAATTTCAGTCACGGCGGCAGTTTTAATACAGACTAGCCAATTACGCAGGAGATATGAAAGTACACAAGTGTGGTGCATTACCTCTTCTTACAATCTCATAATCAAATGGGACAGTAGTCCGACACGATCGGTGAGAAATAAACTTAATGGAAAAACTCAATAACATTTTGTCCAAACTCTGAATCGGACCCACGTCACGCTCAGCAGTTGCGCTTACTACAACGAAACCTACAGCCTAGTTTTCGCAGGCCCTGTGTCTGGGGGACAGTGAAGGACAGTTCTATCTGGCAAGGACAGTGACTGTCTGGCAAGGACAGTTAATGTCTGGCAAGGACAGTTACTTGTCTGGCAAGGACAATTACTGTCTGGCAAGGACAGTTACTTGTCTGGCAGCTACTGGGTCCGTGAAAACAAAGTTGAGCCAGTACTGACCGGTCATGTTGCTGTCAGTTAGCTACTTAATTTTTTAACCGACTTCAAAAAGGAGGAGGTTCTCAATTCGGTTGGTTTTTTTTTTTAATGTATGTACATCGATTACTCTGAGATTTATGATCCGATTTACGTGATTCTTCTTTAGTTTGATGCGGAATGGTTGCTATTTGGTCCCATAAAAATTTAACATTGTTTGGCCCAGTAGTTTTGATTTTATGAACATCTTTTTATTTTTTAAATATTTATTTTTATGTTTGACCACGAATAACTTTTTTCAGTGTAGTCCGATTTTGATGATTCTTTTTGTAATTGATAGCGAATATCTCAAGTTTGGTCCCATATAAATTTTTAGAAAATATTCCTACCCTAAGGGTTGAAAATTAAGGGATGACAGGTTTTTGTTGGTGTCACCGTTTAGAAGTAGGCACTAAATAGCGAAAAAAAAAATTTTACAAAAAAGACAACCGCCTTCAAAAAGTAAAAAATAACTTTCAATTTGCAAGTCGGTGACAATACAAAACAACACGCAAAACCAAAGCCGCCGACTTGCGAATTGAAAGTTGTTTTTTACTTTTTGAAGGCGGTTGTCTTTTTTGTTATTTGTTTCTACTATCGACTGACCTTCCCCTACTCCCACAAGGACAGCTACTGGCTCGTCACTCGCTCCATACAAACATACAAACGCAACTAGACAGTGCTCGGTCAGTGCCGAAGGACAGTGAATCAACTCCAAAAGAAAATCAAATTGGCAGGGTGTTATTCTAATTTTTTTTTTTGAATTCATGTTCATCATGAGTGCGCAGTTCTCCCTCGTGATCATAGAAGTTGCTTCAAATTGTTTCCTTTCTAACCAACATCTATAGGCCTAGCCTTATTACAATCGTTTACAATTACCTTATTACAATTAAGTTACAATCGTTTCGTATCGTATCGCTTTCTACAATAATTAACGCCACGTGCCACGTTGTAATCTGTTTTTAGGATTCTGTACCCAAATGGGGTAAAAAACGGAACTCTTATGGATTCGTCATGTCTCTCTGTCTGTCTGTCCGTCCGTATTTCACAGCCACTTTTTTCCGTAACTATAAGAACTATACTGTTGAAACTTGGTAAGTAGATGTATTCTGTGACCCGCATTAAGATTTTCACACAGAAATAGAAAAACAACAATACATTTTGGGGGTACCCCATACTTACAACTGAAACTCAACATTTCTTTTTCATCAAACCCCGTATGGGGTATCTATGGATAGGTCTTCAAAAATGATATTGAGGTTACTTATCTCATTTTTTTCTAAACTGAATAATTTGCGCGATAGACACTTCCAAAGTGGTAAAATTTGTGTCGTCCCCCCCCCCCCCCACTGTAACTTCTAAAATAAGATAATGATAAAACTATAAAAAATGTATGATGTACATTACCATGTAAACTTCCACCAAATATTGGTTTGATCGAGATCTACGAGTAGTAAGTAGTTTTTTTTTTAATATGTCATAAATCGTAAACCGCAATTTACCTTTCATTCAATCAACTCAAATATAAAACATCTAACAAAGTTACAACGAACTACAAGAACTTTTATATTATGTTACTTGCTGCTACGGAACCCTTTATGGGCGAGTCCGACTCGCACTTGGCCGCTTTTTTTAATTTTCGGTCACATGTCGTCGTCAATTACAAGCATTTATATTTCATCCCTTCTAGATTCGAAAAGTGTAGTTTTGTTCCTCCATAAGCAGGAGCAAAGTAGCTCTTTTCTTCACTAGACTTTTTAGCGGGCAGTAATGAGATTTGATTTTGGAACATGAATCGCTCATTGAAATAGATTTTCTCGAACGTCGTGAAACTCGCACATGATGTTACGGGTGACTTTAAGGCGCGTCCCTGTGCAAAACGCAGCGCTAGCCGTTTTTTGTTCAGTTTTTCGGACCTAAATACTCTTTATCCAAAAGAAATATCAACAAATAAAAAATAGATTAAATTTCTACATAATCTTGACTCCAAAATGGTAGATCTGATTTTTGTTTACGAAGTATAGTATTTAACTAATCTCCTCACAACTAAACCACAGAAATGAGAAATAATTATTGAAAACATGCATCTTCTCGGCAAGTAACCATTAATTAGTAGACTATTTATTAGTAGATTTTTTTTTTTCAAAATCCCAAAATGTGATTTTATAAAGATTTAATTCTAAAATCTGAGCGTATTTCGCTACTGTATCTCTTGCGCCGCGCAAAGGGAACGAATGCTCAAGGTTATTTGCTCAGGGTACCGCCTTAACTGGCGGTTAGCCTACTCGACACTTTACTTGAAGGTGGTAAAAGAGGCCCTTAGTTCCTTAAGTAAGTAGGTACAAGTTGTCTCACGATATTTTGATACCAAAGTCACAGTATAAAAATCAGTACTTACTACCGTTTATAAATCACCGAGTATATCGTTTTGGTTTGTATGGAGTGTCGTAGGTGTGCCAAAGTACTTACATTTTAATCGGGAGTTCGGAAAGTAACAGAACAAAGAAGAATTACACGGCATTACATTAATATCTTTAACAAATCAGTACATAGAAAACACAATAGGCATAAAAGAACAAAAAAAAAACACCTTTATAATTTTATGCATATATTCATACAATAAAATTTATGAGGCCTATAACACACCATTTGAAACCGAACCCAATTTGACGGAAAGGGTAAAAAGAACAATAAGAATTGCATGCTTTCATGCATGGGTTGGGCTTTGAAAACCGTGGGTTACTTTGATGGTAATAAGTTTAATGCTTTTAATGTCATTTAATGGGAAAAAAGATCGATGGAAGGAGCTCATGGCTAACTAAAAGCCGTACAGATCGATCGGTCAAAGGTTAAGCTACGCTAGTCGCAGTCGGTCTGTGGATGAGTGACCTTCCATTTCATACCGAGTTCCCTCCGTACCTCGGAAAGCACGTAAAGCCGTTGGTCCCAGCTGTCATTCGTAACCTTTGGCAGTCGTTATGGGTAGTCAGAATCCAGAAAGTCTTACCAAAGGGTATCGTGTTACCCAGTAACTGGGTTGTGGAGGTCCGATGAAAACACTGGTATTCAGCTGCATCCGGTTAGACTGGAAGCCGACCCGTCCTGCGCCTGATGTGTCTCCAGTCGTGTCGTAAACACCATCATTCTTCTGAAAGAGATGGGAATGATAGGTATTTAGAAATCATAATCATTGTGATCCTATGATTTTTTTTATCACTGTGAAATCACCTGCTATTTTTCATTGAGAATGATTTTCTTATTATTTATCATTGAAAATATTGAAATGAAATGACATGGAAACTGAATAATTATTATGATGTAACGGGACACGTTTGTCGTCACAATCAACTAGGTATATAGAAGACATATGAATGAAAAATCATAATTATGAAAAGTAAAATAAAATTGTAATGCAATCACGAGCTTATGGTAATCAACTTAATGTTTAATTTAGAATGTAAACATTGATTGCGACGCGGGTCACAGGAGGTCAATCAGACGCACTACTCGTACGCAGGAATTCCTTGCTTGTTGCTTAAGTGGATGCGTCCCGCTCACTCCTCGATGCTCGCTCGTATGATTGTCGTGCATGATCGCCGCGGTCGCGCCCCGCGATTTCATTCATTCATTCATACACGCACAAAAGAGAAATCATAATCGCTGTGTTTGCAAATGACAATAGCAGGGATGTCATTTGAAAAACTAAATCATATTATTCACTGCTTTCAGGCCCCTCTTTCCCACTGGGCACAATGGGCACGTGCCCAGGGCCCCGCGGTCGATAGGGGCCCCCAATTTCCAGATCACCAAACGATAACCGATATCTAATAATTTAAAAAAATATATATTTTGAAAAAATCAAACGGTAAAAATAAAAATACAATTCAATGGTGCACTATAACTACATCGTTTTGAAGAAAAATAATCAGTGAACTAGTTTTTCATATAAATAAAAAAAAACTCTGTAACAAACCCTTCTAAAGTAAATCTATGATCTTTGAGTGGATTTAATGATTGGAAGCACACTAATCACATAATTTTAACACATCAAAATAGCCCAGTAAAACTATGATGACTTGTCTGGCACAAAGTAAAGTGGTTGGTAGATTAGAAAAAGACTTCTCAACATAAAAAAGAAGTGAATACCTGGAGAAATGTCTTGTAGACGTAGACGGATTGTAGCTGTTGTAAATTAGTAGTAAATTGATGGCATCAAAAGGGCTTCGTTTAGCGGTGACAATGGAACACGAAACGATGACGACTCAACGATGATCACTTAAAAAGATTTGGGAATTGTGGAAAAGATAACATTTCTTGTTTTCTTATTTAGCAGCAAATATCTGTAATGAATATATTGACGAAATGTAATAACAGGTCCTAAAAAAAAATGAATGAAGTAAACCCTTTTAAATGTGAATTATACCTTGCAGATATTACTGACAGACAATCGAATCGACCTTAGATAAATCCTTCTTTCCGCCTCCTCCTTTTTTCCTATCCTCCTCCTCCTCCTCGATCCTTGTGGGGAAGCTTAATGCCCCAGACATCAAAATTTCAGGCAAAAGTGTTTTACATCTCTTGGGTTCTCCTATTTTGGAAGATAGTTTTTCACTTTTATTGAAGAAAAAATTAAACACTTTAATGATATTTATATTTATTTAACGAACTGGACGGATTCCTCCAAAACTGGTGTGATGAGGCCCAGGATCAGGAAAGATGGAAGGCATGAAGGTCGGCCTTTGCCCAGGTGTGGGACAGAAGAGGCCACCAAAAAAAAATTTATATTTCGGATAGACTTTCCAAAATTAATCTACATTCGACTTTTACCCTCATTAGATGTTGTTGTTTTGGCCCAAATTGTATGTAATACCTCCGTTCTTCATCTTTGTGGAAGCAGCCACACCTCTTGGACGTAATTGATCAAATGGATGAAAATACTTTAACATTAATTATGAATCTGGCCCTGGATGACCGAGCGTGGCTACAAACCACACTACCCATTAGTTTTGGTGGTCTCGGCGTCCGCAAAATTTCCAGTGTCAGATTACCGGTTCCTGCCCTCTGTCCACCGCACCGAAAAGTAAACCTTAAAAAAATTATCCCCATCACTGGTTGACTTTGAAGTGCCGTGCTTGAATGATGCGGTGAACGCCTGGAAAGTGGCTTGTCCGATATATATCGGCCCATGAACCCATCTTCTCAGAGACAGTGGCATGAGCCGCCCTGAAGGTTGGTACGGAATAATCTAATCAATTACGTCCACCAATTCTGATGAGCGTGCCCGCCTACTGGCTGTGGGGCCTCTGGCTTCAGGGACTTCCGTCACCCAACATCGGTACCATGCTGAGTGATACTACCTTCCGTCTCGCTACATGCCTGCGTCTGGGCGCTCCATGCGGGGCTCCGCATCGCTGTCAGTGTGGTGAAGCTGTCGACTGCCTCGGACACCATGGCCTATCTTGCAGTAGGAGCGCAGGCCGAAACGCACGGCACGCCAGCATTAATGAAATCCTCCGTGGTGCTCTTGCCATCGCCGGGATGCCTGCTATTTTAGAACCCAATGGTTTAGCACGCGACGATGGGAAGAAACCAGATGGGATAATCATAATGCTTTGGAACTTTGGTAGGCCTTTGGTGTGGGACGCAACTTGTGTCGACATCCTTGCGCCATCTAATCTTCTTAGCACGACGTGTTGTACTGGGGCGACTGCTGCAGGTGCCGAAAACCCCAAACGGCGCAAATATAATAACCAACTTGGAAGCCATATATTTCATCTGTTTGGGGTGGAAACGATGTGGCGGCCATGTGTGTTCCGAGTGCCCATCTTGTTTTTCGGGACATCGCCAAGCGGCTGATCGACTCTTCATGTGATCCGAAGGCTGGTCTATTCTTGGGTCAAAGAATTACCATTGTCATACAACGTGGCATTGACCGCATCAATTACACTCAAAACTATTCCAAAAACCCGATGATCAGAGCGAGGTGATGCAGTAAGCGCTTTTCATGAAGGTCACAAATTATAACTGATGTTCATTTAAGACGATAAAACTAGAGACGATGCTCTTCTGAAAAATGAGAAACGTTGAATTTATTCTAATATTTATAGGAAATTTGGAGCTCAACCTATATTGGAAAGAAGAGACAAACAAGTAGATAACTATCTTCAGAAAGAAACAATAACACTAACTTCACTTGATGATTTTATTATTTACCTAAGGGATAAATTTGATTAACGAATCGTCCGCCAAGAAATCAAAACCCAGAATCTGATTACAAGGACCTATCTCAAAGAACAAGACAAGTCGTAGAAACTCACGCCAGTTTTTTGATGGCGCCGTCATTTCAACTGAACGGAAAAGAGAAATTCAAAGTAGAAGTTCAAAGTATTCAAAGTAGTGAGTTGAGACAAAGTTGCAAAGAATTACCTGAAATCTGTTATAAAGACGTTAATATGAGAAAGAGTTGGAAATTGAATATATGCATTTAACAGAACGCTTGAAAATTGTTCATAGTGAAAATGAAGGAAGAAAGAATAGTCTTTTGTAAATATATCATATTTTAAAAGAAAACAAAATTGAAGACATTTCCAAATGTAGAAATCGTATTGAGTATATTTTTAAGCATGATGGTAACTGCAGTGGGGAGCCTTCCTTCTCCATATTAAAAATAATAAAAAAGACTGAAGAAGTGCAATGCTTCAAGAGAAATTAACCAGTTTGTAGCTAATGTTCATGTAAGTGAAGAAGTGGTTAAAGATTTAGCCCATCTCAAATCTAGAAGGGTAATAAATACAAATCTTTCCTCTTTAATATTAGTGTCGATTTATTGTCATTGTAGACAAAAAAGAAAAAAAAACTTTACTTATCTACTTTCTTTGTACTAATAAATAGTGCTCTGTTTAAAGTTTAGGTCATAGGGGCCCCATTATCCTATTGTGCCCAGGGCCCCCAATAGGTTAAAGACGGCCCTGACTGCTTTCGATGATTTGTTCCATCTTGACCTTTACTCCTGATCGAATTTCAGTCACGGCGGCAGTTTTAATACAGACTAGCCAATTACGCAGGAGATATGAAAGTACACAAGTGTGGTGCACTATCTCTTCTTTCAATCTCATAGTCCGATGGGACAGTAGTCCGACACGATCGGTGAGAAATAAACTTAATAGAAAAACTCAATAACATTTTGTCCAAACTGGGAATCGGACCCACGTCACGCTCAGCAGTCGCTCTTACTACAACGAAACCTACAGCCTAGTTTTCGCAGGCCCTGTGTCTGGGGGACAGTGAAGGACAGTTACTATCTGGCAAGGACAGTTACTGTCTGGCAAGGACAGTTACTTGTCTGGCAAGGATAGTTACTGTCTGGCAAGGACAGTTACTGTCTGGCAAGGACAGTTACTGTCTGGCAAGGACAGTTACTTGTCTGGCAGCTACTGGGTCCGTGAAAACAAAGTTGAACCAGTACTGACTGGTCATGTTGCTGTCGGTTAGCTACTTAATTTTTTAACTGACTTCAAAAAGGAGGAGGTTCTCAATTCGGTTGGTTTTTTTTATGTATGTACATCGATTACTCTGAGATTTATGATCCGATTTACGTGATTCTTCTTTAGTTTGATGCGGAATAGTAGCTATTTGGTTCCATAAAAATTTAACATTGTTTGGCCTAGTAGTTTTAATTTTATGAACATCTTTTTATTTTTTAAATATTTATTTTTGTGTTTGACAGTGTAGTCCGATTTCGATGATTCTTTTTTTAATTGATAGTAAATACCTCAAATTGGTTCCATATAAATTTCAAGAAAATATTCCACCCCTAAGGGTTGAAAATTAAGGGATGACAGATTTTTTTTGGTGTCACCGTTTAGAAGTAGGCACCAAAAAGCGAAAAAATTTTTTTTTACAAAAAAGACAACCGCCTTCAAAAAGTAAAAAATAACTTTCAATTTGCAAGTCGGTGGCAATACAAAACAACACGCAAAACCAAAGCCGCCGACTTGCGAATTGAAAGTTGTTTTTTACTTTTTGAAGGCGGTTGTCTTTTTTGTTATTTGTTTCTACTATCGACTGACCTTCCCCTACTCCCACAAGGACAGCTACTGGCTCGTCACTCGCTCCATACAAACATACAAACGCAACTAGACAGTGATCGGTCAGTGCCGAAGGACAGTGAATCAACTCCAAAAGAAAATCAAATTGGCAGGGTGTCGTTATAATTGTTATTTTTGAATTCATGTTCATCATGAGTGCGCAGTTCTCCCTCGTGATCATAGAAGTTGCTTCAAATTATTTTCTTTCTAACCAACACCTTTAGGCCTAGCCAAGTTACAATCGTTTCGTATGGTATCGCTTTCTACAATAATTAACGCCACGTTGTAATCCATTTTTAGGATTCCGTAGCCAAATGGCTAAAAACGGAACCCTTATGGATTCGTCATTTCTGTCTGTCTGTCTGTCCGTCCGTATTTCACAGCCACTTTTTTCCGTAACTATAAGAACTATACTGTTGAAACTTGGTAAGTAGATGTATTCTGTGACCCGCATTAAGATTTTCACACAGAAATAGAAAAACAACAATACATTTTGGGGGTACCCCATACTTACAACTGAAACTCAACATTTCTTTTTCATCAAACCCCGTATGGGGTATCTATGGATAGGTCTTCAAAAATGATATTGAGGTTACTTATCTCATTTTTTTCTAAACTACTGTTATGTATGTGTACCGAGCGTAGGTAGGCGAGCGGGCTGCGCCCCGCCTCCCCGCGCCGGGGCATGTTCTGGAATAAATCAGTGTGCAACTTACTAGCGAGCGAGTTTGACGTATTTCCCCAGTACCTACATACGTAACAATTACCATGTAAACTTCCACCAAATATTGGTTTGATCGAGATCTACGAGTAGTAAGTAGTTTTTTTTTTAATATGTCATAAATCGTAAACCGCAATTTACCTTTCATTCAATCAACTCAAATATAAAACATCTAACAAAGTTACAACGAACTACAAGAACTTTTATATTATGTTACTTGCTGCTACGGAACCCTTTATGGGCGAGTCCGACTCGCACTTGGCCGCTTTTTTTAATTTTCGGTCACATGTCGTCGTCAATTACAAGCATTTATATTTCATCCCTTCTAGATTCGAAAAGTGTAGTTTTGTTCCTCCATAAGCAGGAGCAAAGTAGCTCTTTTCTTCACTAGACTTTTTAGCGGGCAGTAATGAGATTTGATTTTGGAACATGAATCGCTCATTGAAATCATTGTGTGGGGAGGCGCGGTAATTAAAAAAACAAATACAAAAGCGCACGATTTACTTCACTGTTCTTGTAATCGGTAATGGACTTTATTGTATTTTGCAAAAAAAAATGAGTTCTACGTCGAGTTTTGAAAGTGACAGTGCATTAACTGCTGAAACAATAAAAATAGAAGCTAATAACGTCATACAAAACTAAATACCTGCGAAATAACGGGAGAAATATTTTCTCATAGAGATGAAAAGTAGAGTGTAGGACTCGAGAGCAAAAATATTTTTCCCTCAGGCGATGTGCTTTGAATCCCTCGCTACGTTCAGGAATCCTTCGCTTCGCTCTGGATTCAAAATAGCGCCCTCGCAGTAAAAATATTATTTTGCTCCCTTGTCGCAATCTACTATTCCACAATAATAATGGCTATTATGCAACAGCAATTACACATTCATAACAATAGATGTGCGACCCGCCACAGCACCTCCAAGACAACCGGAGTTGACGGCTGCCCGCAAGATCATTTGGTTTCGTAGAAATTCGTATAACCATGACGAAACTAGAAAACGACCCACCCAATGCATAATCTCTGTGCCTCAGAGACTAAAAAGCCGGAGAAGTTTTCTAAGATGCGTAAGTCCATCTGATGGCAACACCTCAGAGAGATGCGATCTTTGGCGCGATAAGTGCAATCCCCCAGAAAATTTCATGGAGCCATCGGAGACCCTTTCTTCTGGGCATGCGTTGCCGTGGACGATATGGAAAACTCTGAACCGCCTCTGTAACCAGGTTGGCCGCAGCAAAGAGAATCTTCAAAGGTGGGGGTGCTTAGAATGCCAATCTTCAGTGTTCCTGTGTGGCGTCTCCCCGCAGACCATGGTCCACCTTCTATCCTGCGCCGCATGCCCTGTCACCTGGTCATGTGCAGACCTAATGACGGCGTCACCGGATGGTGTTGCCGTGGCTGAATTTTGGGCCTAACAAGGAATCTGACAAGAACAAACACTACTCACACATACACACTCGCACATTTACACGCACACATACACACACATGTAACACTTCCGTGTTTGCTATCGACACGCTAAGAAGAAGGAGAAGATTTGGTTTCTTATAAAAATCGGAATGCGGCCTGCCGCAACGCAAGTGCGTCATAGGTCTAATAATATGCTTTACCAACAGGATATTACAAAACCAATATACATTATTGCCTCGTCAGAAAACTTCGCCTAGACGCTTTTAAGGTCAAAAACTTTGAACAATTGAAACATGAAATTCAAAAACCGCCTTTTCATGCTTATTGAAATATACACTCGCCGACTCAAAGGCCCTTTCACATGACATTTGCTATTGTACTCCACAAAGGTCACAGCAGGTACGAACTCAATGCGTTGTTCAAAGTTATGTGGATAGCATTATTTGTTGACCCATATAATTGAGTTAGCATAATGAACAACGGGTTTTGGACTGTCTCGTCAATTTGGCGTGATATTTGTTCAAATGGCAATAGGATTATGTTGTGTGTTTTTGATGAGAATGGTGTCACTTCGATGTACAGATTGATTTAATTTACCACCGATCTTTGAGGGAATTTAAAAAAATACCACTACACTACTTGTCTATACCATTTTGGTCGAGTTGTAGTAAATTTTTGTAGAAAACAGCAGATTATTTTATTATTGTTACGATTCTTATGTCAGAATGAGTATCGAACTTCAGATATTTCTTTTGGTTCGTTCATAAAGAAAGCACGTAAAGCCGTTGGCCTCGGTTGTCATTCGTAGCTCTTTGACAGTCATTATGAAAACGCAGAAGCCAGAAAACGGAATTGTCAATTTCGGCCTGGTGTACAAGTTGCTCAGTAAAAATATAATTAGATATAATTAAATTATTGATGCAAACCTCGTTGCACGAAAGTATTCCGTAAAAAAGTTGTAATAATAAGTAATCTCGTCATTGCACGCACGAGACACCGCCATTTTTTTTATTGTAGCCTTGCAGGCTCGAGTTCTGGGTTACCACATAAATCATAATGCTGTTTCAGAATAAAAATCGATTTCTAGAATATGTGAAAAAAAAATCTTGAAAACGTTTACTGATAGCACTTTAATTTGGCATAGATTTTATACTTTTTATCTGTAGTTACTTTTAAACAAACAAAAACATTGATATTTTCTATGTAATTTCGTTTCACATCTGATTATTGATTTAATTATCAAATCCCTGTCACAATATTTTTTTATTACTTAGTAACACCGATGGTATCGCTTGTCAACCAACAATGACAACAAGCAAGCTTCAAGCTGCAAGCTTCTTTTATGTCTTGTTGGTTATTTTTTCAACGTAGTTTGTTTCAATTATAATTTCGTGATCAAGAAGACCCAGTCTTACTCTTGGACACTGAATCTGCTTCTAACGTTGACCCTGTCGCTATTTTAGACCTCCTAAACGACAACTCTGGTCCGAATTTCGCAAAAGATCACAATATTTCGCAAACTAGTTAGGGCTCATTTTTGCAACTTGCTGCAATCTCATTAGTTTGTTTGTACAAAATAATAAAATCAGAATTCATTTCTTATTAGAGTTAATGTCCACGCCAGATCAGAGTACCCTGACAAACTGAGCAATCCCAACAACCAGTCTTACCAAGGGGTAAGTATAGCGTTACCCATTACACAACGGTACAACTGGGTAGTGATGGTCAGAACAGTCGCTGTATGTAAAACACTAGCATTCAGCTGTATCCGGTTAGACTGGAAGCCGACCCCAACATAGTTTGGAAAACGCTAAGCAGAGGTTTTTATTTTATTCTGATAGGCTCGCGTTTGATCGTACCATCAGAGGCCGCATCATCACTTAAGATCAGGTCTTAAGTGATGATGCGGCCTCTGATGGAGCACGCTTACCTAGAGTGAACCGGTTCACTCCTGGCTTGAAGATACCCAGATTATACTTGTCGGGGAACAGAGAGGTGGGTAGTGAATTCCACAGTCTGGCAGCAACAAATATAGAATTAAAGCGCTTGGTTCGAGACCATGTAGCGGTGATGCTTCGCGTATCTCTGCTCGTCCGATGATAGATGAGGGAATTAAGTTGTGCAATTCTAAAGCACACTCTCCGAAATGCACCTGATAAAAAATCTATAGACTAGCAACGGTGCGGCGATGTTCGAAACTCTGGAGTTTAGCTAAGGAGTCGTTGTCAATAAGCCTCTTGCATGGTGGTACTTGACTTCCATGTGAAAAAAGTCACAGGTAGACACTAGCAAAATAAATGCACACGTCCACGTGATACATGTATACCTCCAGGGATGAAACCGTCCCGAACAAGTTAACGTATAAATTACAAACTTAATAATGATCAAATTGCTACAAACGTGATCACTATTCACAAATGACAGATAATTATAAATCTTGGTCATATTAGTGTTGACAATTGATCGAATGACGTCATTAATACTCTACCGTACTTGTGTTCGCCGAAATCTGATGCGTATTGTTCGTTAATCAATTGAACTTAATTATGGGCTTACAAAGCAGGGTTGGGTTGCGGGATGGATTGATACGCAAAATGTGTTGTATAATAATAGATCTATACACTGGCACAGTAAAGATATCTAACAGTATTGTCACTCGTTTAAGGTCACGCGCTTAAGTACCTACGGCTCGCTTTCGTTCGAACGTCCAAAATCCAGTCGGGTTGCCACGCGCTCGCTCAAGTGTACGTATACCACAGAGATTTTTTTTCCGATACAGTTTAATTAATAGTTCCGTACGATACTGCGACCGCAGCTTTAATAATGGGTAGTCGTGCAAATTGCAGTGTAGGCTGTCGAAATAAAACAACCAACAAAAGTTTATCCTTTTTTGCAATGATGCAATGCAATGATGGAAGGAAGAAGGTCTACCGACGTAAGGGAGAGCGTTTCGCACAATGCTGCTTTGAAGAGAGGGTTGCTTATGGCGGTGGCTCATGGACTGTCTGGGGCGGTATATCCGCGAGCGGCAAAACTCAACTTGAGGTTGTTACAGGACCACGGCTGCAAACATTAAATGCTGAAAGGTACATTCGTGAGTGCTTAGAACCTCACGTGATACCATACGCGGACTATGTGGGCCCAAATTTCCTTTTTATGCATGATAATGCAAGAGCCCATGCGGCCGCCATCGTCAGGGAATATCTTCGGGATGTGAACACAGTTATGGACTGGCCAGCCAGAAGCCCAGACATGAACCCCATTGAGCACATGTGGGACGAGCTAAAAAGACGTCTGGGGATCGTCTGGGCAACTGGCTGACGAGCCCGTTAGCCAGCCAGCCAGCTCGTCAGCCAGTTGCCCAGACGATGCAGGAGTTGAAAACTGCCATAGAAGAGGAATGGGAGATGATCCCTCAAAATTTCATAGAGCGGTTGATAAACTCTATGCCTAATCGTATGAGAGCTGTGGTAGATGCCCATGGAGGCAACACGCGTTATTAAATTAAACCTTTATTTGATAAAACATGTTTTTTATTCAAAAATCAATTGCCTTTAACAAGGCGCATATCCGACTTGTTAGGCGTAGCTCCATGTCGTATGGTATTCTGAATTCAAATTTAAAACAATACGATCGAAAAAGATGGTAAAATGTATCAGGTTTAAAACTGCATCAACAGTTTTTGTTCAATCTAGCAATCATATTTCGGTAGGGGCCATCGAAACCTAAACTCTAAGGTGGGCCAATAGATGTGTCCAGAAGTGTAATATAGTTTATTATTCTAGCAAAATAAGAACAACTTTGTACGATTTCACGAGGACAAGACGTACAACATTCAGTCTTATGGTGGCATGGGCCTGCCTTTCTTAAGGAACCCGAATCAACATGGCCTTCCCTTTCAGCCGGAAAAGACCACCACCAGACCACCAGAAATGAAATCGTTGCCCGCTTTGGTGGCGGAGGATCCACCTGAGGTGCCCGTAGTAAATTTTGAAAAATACTCTAAATAATTAATTTAGAGTATTTTTCAAAATTTACTATATTCTTTGTAAAGAAATTATCTTTACAAAGAATATATGCCTGGGTCTACAGATTTGTCTATAATTGTAATAAACCTACTATAAGCTAACGGGAACTCTACAAGTTCATGAACTTGAAAAATCCATGACTGTTCTCACTAAAATAGCTCAAAAAGAATCCTTTGAAAAGGAAATAAGCCACCTAAAATCCAATAAACCACTTAAAATACTCACCTGTGCTCATTAAATCCTTTTGTAGATGATGCAGGTCTACTTCGTGTTGGTGGACGCATTGATACGTCTGCCTATCCCTATGAAAAAAGACATCCTATTGTTCTAAAATCTGATCACAATTTAACAAAACTAATTTTTCAATCTAAGCACACCCAGCTCTTGCATGCTGGGCCACAACATTTACTCTCTTCTATCCGTGAGCGCTACTGGCCTAAAGGAGGTCGCAAGCTCGCTAGAGACGTAGCTAGAAACTGTTTTGTCTGTCGTCGCTTCAAGGGGACAACATTGTCTAATATAATGGGAAACTTACCCACTGATAGAGTAGATCTGTGGTTTTTTTTTACGTCGATATAAAAAAAAAACAAAAGGCATTGAGGAAGTTAATATTGTCTTGCTAATTTTGTAGATGATTTAAATTCTTGTAACTGTTTATTTACACCACCGCCACCTGCGGCTAACACCGCCCCCTGCGGCTAACACCGCCAACTGCGGCTAATATCGCCACCTGTTGCTAATATCGCCACCTGTTGCTAATATCCCCACCTGCGGCTTATATCGCCACCTGTTGCTAATATCGCCACCTGCGGCTAACACCGCCACCTGCGGCTAATATCGCCACCTGCGGCTAACACCGCCACCTGCGGCTAATATCGCCACCTGCGGCTAATATCGCCACCTGTTGCTAACACCGCCACCTGTTGCTAATATCGCCACCTGCGGCTAACACCGCCACCTGCGGCTAATATCGCCACCTGCGGCTAACACCGCCACCTGCGGCTAATATCGCCACCTGCGGCTAATATCGCCACCTGCGGCTAACACCGCCACCTGCGGCTAATATCGCCACCTGTTGCTAACACCGCCACCTGCGGCTAATATCGCCACGGCTTTTCGGTTTTCGGCTTTATTAGCAACAGGTGGCGATATTAGCCGCAGGTGGCGATATTAGCCACAGGTGGCGATATTAGCCGCAGGTGGCGGTGTTAGCCGCAGGTGGCGCTGTTAGCCGCAGGTGGCGGTAGCGGAATCGGAAACGGAAGCGAAAGCGAAAGCGGAAGCGGAAGCGGCGGAAGCGACAGCGGAAGCGGCAGCGGAAGCGGCAGCGGAAGCGGCAGCGGAAGCGGCAGCGGAAGCGGCAGCGGAAGCGGCAGCGGAAGCGGCAGCGGAAGCGGCAGCGGAAGCGGCAGCGGAAGCGGCAGCGGAAGCGGCAGCGGAAGCGGCAGCGGAAGCGGCAGCGGAAGCGGCAGCGGAAGCGGCAGCGGAAGCGGCAGCGGAAGCGGCAGCGGAAGCGGCAGCGGAAGCGGCAGAGGAAGCGGCAGCGCATTCGGCAGCGCATTCGGCAGCGGAAGTGAAAGCGAAAGCGAAAGCGGAAGCTTCGGCTTCGGCTTCGGCTATGGCTTTGGCCTGGGTTTGGGCTTGGGCTTGGTCTTTGGCTTGGGCTTGGGGCTAACGGCTTTCAGCTTTCGGCTTTCGCCTTTCGGCTTTTCGCTTCCGCTGCCGCTTCCGCTTTCACTTCCGCTGCCACTCCCGCTGCCGCTTCCGCTACCGCTTCCGCTGCCGCTTCCGCTGCCGCTTCCGCTGCTGCTTCCGCTTCCGCTTCCGCTGCCCCTTCCGTTGCTGCTTCCATTTCCGCTTCCGCTTCCGCTGCCGCTCCCGCTGCCGCTTCCGCTGCCGCTTCCGCTTCCGTTTCCGCTTCCGCTTTCGGCTTCCGGCTTTCGGCTTTCGGCTTTCGGCTTGGGCTTGGGCTTCGGCTTCGGCTTCGGCTTTGGCTTCTGCTTCGGCTTTGGCTTCACCTTCGCCTTGCACACGCAATGTACACTTTCGTAAACGATTCTTAAGGCGCAAATTATACAGGAGACGGCGTAAGGTGAAGGCGTGGCGCAGGCATCTTGCCGCTTCAAAACGTTTCAATACTAAATGTAGGTGGTATTGTGAATTATATTTAGACATTCTTTATTTATTGCTGGACATTGTGTTGGCTGGGCATGTTCTGCGGTGTTTGGTTTATAAATGTTTTAACACTGAAAATGTTTTTTCGATCGCTTCAGTATAGCCCCCAAATTTCAGTCAGAGTGAGACATCGCCCTGGTCTCGTGAGTTTTGGGGCTACCTAGATGTTCTAGGTAAAAAAATTGAAAAACTCAAAAACTTTTTTCAAAAATCGCAAAAATGTAGAAAAATGTGTCATTTTTTCGGTGTCTTTTCGCATTAAATCGACAATTTATCGAAAACGAGAAGCGATAAGGAAAAAATTAAAAAAAGCCCTCGGAATATTAAGTTACGGTCTAGGCTGTGGCTTATCCTTTATGTATCGAAATGTCAGCATACCGCAGGAGGCGTGCGCGGCGCAGGATATATGTACAGTTCAAAGCTTTTTATGTTATTAAAATAAATATAAATATTTATTTAGTATTTTTTTATTTATTTCTAAATTTTTTATTTCTTTAAAAAATTATTTATAGGTATATTTCTAGTGATTTCTTATTATGAAAAGTTTGGTTTCTTGTATTTTGTGTAAATTGTAAAATTGAAAATTGTTTTGTGTTATTTGTCTACAACTTTATTGTGCTCTTGGTTTATTGTTATAAGTTTAAGTAATATTGTCTATTGTTATTTTTTACCCGACTACGGTGAAGCCAAAAGGAAGGGTTATGATTTTACCAGTCCATATATGTTTGTATTTACGTATGTTCCTCCATAGCTTCTAAACTATTCATCCGATTTCTATGAATAAGATGTCAATCAATTTGCTATTATGGCCCGGGTAACATAGGCGACATTTCAATACATGAAATTAAAATACACGGCGTTAGTGACAGGTTGGCAAAAACTGAAACTGTAGTTTCAGACCACGATTTGTGATTGAAAATCGTTGGAATTTTTCTCCGGAAAATTCTCAAAATTTTCGACCGGTTTTTCACTTGATTCTTGATATATTGATATGTAAGTACCAAGTCCAGGCCTCTAAACATAAATTTAATGAAAAAAACAATAAAAACTTAACTCGGCAATGTAAACACAACAAAAATAATTCTAGGTACCTACATTTAAGCTATGTAGGTTTAGGCACAAATAACACGCGCCGCCCGGCGTCGCCGCATAGGTGCGATGTCCTCTGCTAGAGCTGTACCGAACGAAACTTTAAAAACTAGTCATTTATTTATTGTCAACATGTGATTTATTACGCATCTTTTAAATAAAATACCTTACAATGTACCTGATTGTTAAATTGTAAGATTACTTATTTACACAGGTTTGAAAAAAAGGCGTTTCATTTTAGTAAAGTGAAAACCTTTTAATAATAATTGTCTTTCACTAGTTTTAGTTTTGAAAGTCTTACATGTATCTGGCCCTATTTAGTACTTATTCCAGAGGTTGTAAAAATACGAGAACGCTGACCCATACCTATCAATCAATACGAAAACGAAATCAAGTAGGAGTTGAATTCACACACCAAGGATTTAGTAATAACTTACACTTAATAAATGTTTCCATACTGCCAAAAAACCGAATGTGTGACGTTTTCAGAGTTCATGTTTTACTGCTCTTTTTCGAAAAAACAGTGCAATTTCGTCGCTCAGTAATAGGGTTTCTTTTGGTATTCTTCACCCTTACCATGGTGAGATGCGATCAAATACTTGTTTTAACACATACATTTTTTTTTTCTTCTGAAAATTGCAAGGAAACCTGCTGATTGAGTACTTGTCCTGTGTTATTTTATTTAAAGTGAAGTATTTTATTTGGTTAAGAGGAACAATAATAGTAGAAGTCAAACATTGCATCGACAACCAATTAGACTTACATTTTTCTGCGTGGGTTTCTCTAGTGCTCCAGACCGACCGACGCCGGAGTCGATAGCGAAGAGACCGCTGGTTAGTTCGTTTCGCGTTTGAAGTTCGCAGTATTTTCGGGTTTACGTATTATTTTTAAAGATTTGTGTCTGTTTCGTACGTTTGTGTTGTGTTGTTTGAGTGTTTAACTGGTGGTTATTATGAGTAGAAGAAATGAACCGTTTAGTGCTCGAGAATACGGCCAAATGTTGATGTGTTTGGGAGAAGCGCGAGGGAATGCGTCATTGGCCTTACGTATTTACGTACAAAGGCATCCCAACGATCGTCATCCAGGGAACGGACGTACTTTTACTCGGGCCTATCAGCGAGTTTTGGATAATGTACCTATTGTTCCACGGCAGGAAGGAGCTGGCAGTGCAATAAGTGCTCGTTCGGAACAAACGATACTTGACGTTGTTCGACGTAACCCCCGTTTAGGAACCCGTACAGCCGCGAAACTCATAAGGCGTAACCACGGACCCCGTGTTTCACATTGGGCTGTGCACAAAGCCCTTCGGAAGGACCGACAACGCCCGTACCGTATCCACAAAGTGCAGGCCCTGGTACCTGGAGACTCAGTCCGCCGAGTAGCTTATTGCAGATGGCTTATAAATCGGACACGAATAAACCGTCAGTTTGTTTCTCGTATCGTTTGGACTGACGAGTCCACTTTTACAAGGAACGGTATGTGGAACCGGCATAATTCCCACATTTGGTCTCGGAACAATCCGCACGCGTTCCAGCAGACGGGTCATCAGACGCGCTGGTCAGTGAATGTCTGGGCTGGGGTGTACCACAACAGGATTTTGGGTCCAGTGTTTTTACCGGCGCGAATGGATGGTCGACGGTATTTAGAATTTCTAGAGGAGGATTTTGAATCGTTGATGGAAATTCCACGGGCTGAACAAAGCGAAGAATGGGATCGTATGGAAGACGTCCCCCTAGCCCATCTACCTACCATTTGGTTCCAGCACGATGGCGCCCCGCCACACGTGGTAACCCCAGTCCGGCGGCACTTGGACAGTAATTTTCCAAACCGCTGGATCGGAAGGTTTGGTCCTCAAGCATGGCCACCACGCTCGCCTGACTTAACTCCAAAAAACCGAATGTGTGACCGAGACCGAGACTTCTTTCTGTGGGGATACATTAAGGAACGAGTGTATGTGACGGAATGTGATACCGCGGAACAGATGCGACTAATGATAAGAGACGCTTTCGCATCATTAAATCGACACATCAGCGAGGATGCGACACTGATGCCCCGCTTACATGGAAACACTTCGCCGGGCAGAACTGTGCGTGCAGCTTGGAGGCAATCACTTCGAGCCGTTTCTTATACGGCCCGAGAGATTTTAGGTAAGTTTTAGTTTAACATCAGTATTGTTTATCATGTAGGTACCTAGGTACTAGCTGTGTTACCAAAAATGTGTTTATTATTTGACAGGTTTATTTATTCGTTAAGTCAAAGCTTGGGTATTTCATTATTTATTTTTAACGATTAGGTACGTCGTGCACACTCGAGAGTAGGTTTAGGTACTCTTGAACGCACGCGCTTTACATTGCGCGCTCGAATTAAAATTGAAAATTGAAAAACTTTTGCATAGCATTTCCGGGAAAATATTTCACTTGGAAAATATTTACAATATTATTTTTGATTTATATTTTTCGTTTTTGCCAAGCTGTCCCTAACGCCCAGTATATATTATATAATATTGAAATTGAATATATTTAAAAGCAAAAGTAGTACTTTTGCTATTTAGGTTTTGTATTTGTGATTCGTATCAAAATAATATATATTGTGTTTGTACGTATTATGTAATTGTAAATATTATTTTGATACATTAGTTATTGTTGTTTCGTAATTGTGATTCGTATTATATTGTGTTTTGTGCACATTATGTAATTGTAAACATTATTTTGAAACATTAGTTATTGTTGTTTCGTATTTGTGATTCGTATTATATTGTGTTTTGTGCATATTATGTAATTGTAAACATTATTTTGAAACATTAGTTATTGTTGTTTCGTATTTGTGATTCGTATTATATTGTGTTTTGTGCATATTATGTAATTGTAAACATTATTTTGAAACATTAGTTATTGTTGTTTCGTATTTGTGATTCGTATTATATTGTGTTTTGTGCATATTATGTAATTGTAAATATTATTTTGATACATTAGTTATTGTTGTTTCGTAATTGTGATTCGTATTATATTGTGTTTTGTGCACATTATGTAATTGTAAACATTATTTTGAAACATTAGTTATTGTTGTTTCGTATTTGTGATTCGTATTATATTGTGTTTTGTGCATATTATGTAATTGTAAATATTATTTTGATACATTAATTATTGTTGTTTCGTATATGTGATTCGTATTATATTGTGTTTTGTGCATATTATGTAATTGTAAATATTATTTTGATACATTAGCTATTGTTTCGTATTTGTGATTCGTATTATATTGTGTTTTGTGCATAATATGTAATTATAAACATTATTTTGATACATTAATTATTGTTGTTTCGTATTTGTGATTCGTATTATATTGTGTTTTGTGCATATTATGTAATTGTAAATATTATTTTAATACATTAGTTATTGTGTTTGTACGTATTATGTAATTGTAAATATTATTTTGATACATTAGCTATTGTTGTTTCGTATTTGTGATTCGTATTATATTGTGTTTTGTGCATATTATGTAATTATAAACATTATTTTGATACATTAATTATTGTTGCTTCGTATTTGTGATTCGTATTATATTGTGTTTTGTGCATATTATGTAATTGTAAATATTATTTTGATACATTAATTATTGTTGTTTCGTATTTGTGATTCGTATTATATTGTGTTTTGAGCATAATATGTAATTGTAAATATTATTTTGATACATTAATTATTGTTGTTTCGTATTTGTGATTCGTATTATATTGTGTATTGTGCATATTATGTAATTATAAATATTATCTTGATCCATTAGTTATTGTTGTTTCGTATTTGTGATTCGTATTATATTGTGGTTTGTGCATATTATGTAATTGTAAATATTATTTTGGTACATTAGTTATTGTTGTTTCGTTTTTGTGATTCGTATTATATTGTGTTTTCTGCATATTATGTAATTGTAATTATGTAATTGTAAGAAAATACAACATGTATGTTCATATTAAATATAATTTGTCTCATTTAAACTAATATAGTTTATTATTCTAGCAAAATAAGAACAACTTTGTACGATTTATCTATATATGTATGTATTTACAAAAAAAAAAATGTATTTGTGTATGTATATTAGCTGTCTGACACCCATAGTACAGGGTCTCCCTAGTTTGGGGTTAGATGGCCGTGTGTGAAAATGTCCCCACATATTATTATTATTATTATTATTTCGTACAAAAAATATGTTATCCCACTAAACGTCTTATTTTACTTGTGTTCTAACTTCTTGCATCGTTTTTATTTTATCACAGGGTTAAATTCTTAGAAATTCCTTTGAACAAGTGCCTTCTTTAGCTTTAGTCCTTTGTTTATCAAACGGCCATAAATTAAGTTTGCCGACCGCTATTCGTCGAGCACGGCACTTGATTTTTTTTTGGCACGTATTATGTTTTTGGGTAACGTTAACAACCGGGTGGATATCTATAAAATCTTACATTATCTAATCTTATATTATCTAGAATAATTTGTAAATAAAATGTGAAATACGAAGGTCGTGAGAGGCACGAGATCTGTGGATTTTTTTTTTCTAATAGAGAGTTCTATGTGTAATGTTAAGGAGAAAGTTTTATAATAGAACGTAATTATAAGTAGGTACCTACTGATTTGGTTAGATATTTTACTTATACTTATTATTTTTTTAAATATACACACACACAATAACCAGCCAACTGTAAAAAACAAAAATATAAAAACTGTTTATTATTCACCTATTCTTTTGTGTAATCATTTCATAACATAGACAGCCCTAGCGTTGCGTAATTTGACGCAGGTGATCGCCCGACCCCACGTTAGACAACGTAGTAGATACTCTCGAGCGTGTGCGTAAGGTACATTTTAGCGCGCACGAACGGCTGTAAAATTTTTGTAGGCAGTTATAGCGTTAGGTATCTATCTTTTTCTATGGAGTGAACTATCTGTTCCCAAGGAACTATTAGTTAATCTGTGACACTGGAAGGAATATTGTTACGTAATCTTTTACCATATAATTATATCGATAACCGTTTTATAACCAGAACAGATTTTCGTGCGTTCAAGCGTTTTATCATATCATACATGGAATCAGAATGATGTAAGCTCATATTTTAGGACCCATTAAATAATGCCTATTGTAATCCCTGCTGACAACTGGGTTATCCTCAGTTAGTCGACACTGTCGACTCTGGTTTTCAGAAGTTGTAGTGGTTTGAGAAAAGTAGGACGGAATTGACGATGCTTGCCTGAAGCCAGCAATGACTCAAGATCGCAACAAGTGGCGATCAAGTATAAGAAGGGTGGTTCTGGGTGGTCTAAAATCTACCACCGTGTATTCCTACGGAGATGCTCTATAACTGCTTTTAATCCTGCTGTGTGAGAGAAAATACCAGTCATCATCATCATCATTATCATTTCAGCCGAAAGACGTCCACTGCTGGACATAGGCCTTCCCCAAAAGGGGGGGGGGGGGGTTTGCCATAATCGCCACGCTTGGTAGGCGGTTTGGCGATCGCAGTATGGTTGTTACAAAGGCACAGAGAACGCTGCTGCCCATTCTCTGGTGAGTCCCTTAGTCGCCTCTTATGACACCCACGGGAAGATATGGGATAGTGCTATTCTTTACGTCCGACACCATACGGACCGTCTTCGGCGACGCCGTCCATCTTCAGGCACCCATCGGTCTCAAAAATCTCGCCCAGCGGTCACTCTGCATGCAGCTGACGTGACTCGCCCAATCCGACTTAAGCCAGGCAGCTGAAGGTGAATTTGCGATTTCAGCCATACTATTTTTATAAGTCCAGGTTTTCTCACGGTGTTTTAATTTACCCATAACAGTGATGTTTTAGATAAACTTAGAAAGTACATGAGAAATTAAAAGCCAGAAATTAGAAGCAGAGGCCTTAAACCACTACCTATATCTTTCACGGAGTAAAAACCTTCATGAAGACCATCACGACATCTCTCAATTGGTTAACATTTATTCTTTGGGCAATCATTAATTCGGGCGAACTTACATTCGACCATTCATTTGGGCAAACGTTTGAAGGTCTGAGCATCTGAATTCGTGACGCACTACTCTGCCTAACCCTTAGAAAACTAAATCGTAAAGCCGATAATCTATGTGCATATATGTATGACATGAGCCAAAAACCGAATATTTACAAAATAATTAATGTTCATTGATGATCGATCATGCGGACGGAATTTGAGACCATGCAAACACTTATAGGCCTGTGTTACCGCCAAAGCTATACTGACAAGCTATCTTACCTAAATTTAAATACTATAATATTTACAATATTCACCTTAAAAAAAAACTTCATTATTAAAAATAGAATAATAATTATTATTTGGTCACTCATCATCATCCCTAGCCTCTCTCCAACTATGTTGCGGTCGGCTTAAAGTCTAACTGGATGCAGCCATTGTTTTACATGGAGCGACTTTCATCAAACCCCCACAACCCAGTTACTGGGTAACCGCTACCACGGTACCGGGTACAGATACGATATGTCTGGGCACTGGCCTACTACTACTATTTGGTCACTATGAAACATAATTTATATTTATAAAAATAATGTTGGTACGAGTACGTAGAGATACTATTAATTTCTAGGGTATTCAAATAACAAAGGTGTGCACACTGCCGTTATCCATTTATTACATATTTTTATAATGAAAGATACAGGAACATTAATCATCATCTAGCGATCGCAGTAGGTGTTATGGTTCTTAGAAGGACGCACATTATTTTAAGCCCAAATCCCACAAACTCTCGGACCGATAACATATCAGTGTAAAGCTATGGCAACCTTTTGGTGCTCTTGATTGAAATGTGACCAGTGTCTCATCATTGTCCTGCCCTTATCACATGTTACTTGGGGCCGGCGCAACACGTTTTCTTTTTCCATTCCGTCCTGTCAACCATGTCTTGATATCACTGACTCGTCTCTCTTTCATATCATTTTTCACACAATTCATCCATCTTTTCTTCAGCCTTCCTCTTCCCCTCCATCAAACCACATTTATATTCATAACTCTTTCGATTACACGTGTTTTAGCCCTCTTTTTCATATTCCCGTACCAAGACAAATGATTTCCTTTCAACTTTTCTGTCACTAGCGCCACTTTCAAACTTCCTCGCGTAACCTCATTATAACTGACTGCGTTATAATTTTTTTTTTAAATATCGAATTAGTCCTGCACCCATATTTGTATTTTACACCACATAATATGGTACCTATAGCACACTGTGATCTAGGCCGTTTAGTAATTTTTCATTTTTCAAGACTTTGGACCCTTTTTCCGATCAATGAAACTTTATTTACGACTTCTCCCGGTCCATTTCAGAAGCTATAAATATATTACTAGATGGCTTGGAAAGTTTCGAAGGGTCACTTACATTATTTATCACTTTATATAGTAAGGAATGTGTCGAGAAGGTCCAGTGGTTCAGGGGCTGCCTCTCAAACATAAGGTTGTGGGTTGGCTGAGCAATGTGACTTTTTCAATTCATAATAATTATGTACTTTCTAAGTTTATCTTGAACTTGGTAAAGGAAAACATCCTGAGGATAACTGAATTGATAGAAAATATAAGTTTTAAATCGCCAATCCGCTTTGACCAAGCTTTTTTTAATAGATAAGTAATGTTTTTTTAAACCAAAACGTTCTAATATCATAATAAGGTTATCTCGAACAGAGATATTGTTATTTAAGATGAATCTAAATAATAATTGTAACAAAAGGACTGTTAATTTATAGAATAGCTTGACGCGAAAGTCGTTTCAATAAAATATCTTTATAAGCGATAAACATCCGGTAAAATCGCATTCAATCGAATAGCTTTTAGTAGCTTACAACCTCAAAAATCTATTAGCAGGATTGGGTCATTGGAGCAAAATAAAGGTTATTAATACCGCCGTATAATAAGACAAACATAATAATATTTTTATTGATAGCCAGCTATAGCTACGCTTCTTATGCGGCACTTAGAAGGCTTTCAAGGGATTACAGAAGATGGATTGCCTAAAGCATAAACATAATCTTAAGGTTGTATTTTAATGAATCCGAATTTGTATAGAAATACATAATATTTTAGATGTGCTAAAACGAATCAGCCTACTACAAAATAAAACTCATTTTTCTTTATAACTAACGCTGATTCTGTGTTTGTGGCTTCCATGCCATCATACGCAAGCGGGTTGCTTATTTACTATGAAGAGTGCGGGACAGTGATAACAGGATCCTAAGGATCATTGTGGAGAAGTATACTTCACAATCATAAGGAGATTTATTAGAAAAGTGAATAAGTAATAAATCCTCCGTCTGGGCACTTCTTGCGGGACTCCACATTGCTGTCTGTGCGGTGAAACTGTCGACTACCTCAAACATCCTGCAGTAAAAGCGCAGGCCAGATGTCACGGCACGCCAGTGACAAAGACATCATCCGTCATGCTCGTGCCTCCGCCGAGGTGCCTGCTATTTTAGAACCTATTGGCTTGACACGCGACGATGGGAAGAGGCCAGATAGGATGACCATAATGCCTTGGAAGTTGGGTAGGCCTTTGATGTGGGATACAATATGTGTCGACACCCTTGCGCCTTTCCATTTCCTAGCGCGACGTGTTGTCCTAAGGCGGCTGCTGGTGGTGCCGAAAACCCCAAACGGTCCAAATATAACAGCCTTCTTAGAAGTTATATGTTTGAGCTGTTTGGGGTGGAAAACTAGGGCCTTGGGGTACGAGTGCTTACAAATAAGCTTTTCGTCACAGTTGTATTTGTTGTTCATACAAAATTAAGACTTATTACGACTGACGAAGGTTGTTATAATTTTACATATTTTCCCCATAATTGTGACACGCAGAATAGCTGCGTCAACACTTTCATTTGGTTTTTCTATTCCGTGGTGTCAACAACCCTGTTAAATAATAATAATATGTATGGACATTAAAATTTCACATTCGACCATCTGACTCCAAAATCAGAACCTGTAGGTACTATGAGTGCCGGACAGCTGGTATACATACACAAATACAAAAATACATAAGTAAATAGATAAATAACAACCAGACAACGTCCGTGAACTTCTGATACCTCCTAAGCATAGATATAACATTTATTCGAAAACAAATATTTTAAACCAAATTCTCCATGAATAATTAATAAATTAGTTTTACGTTCCTCCTGTAAAATTTGTTTGAAAGTAGATAGAAGATCTCAGAAGTCCACGGACGATAAGGCAAACAAAAATGTACTCTGGGTGTGATTCGAACCCGCAACACGCTGCGCAGCAGTCAATCACTCAGCCACTGCGCCAACCGTCTTGTCCAAATAGTTCCATATCTACACCCGTATTAGCTGCTTCTTGCTAAACAAGACCAGTATGAATTGCATCATTGCTTTAGCCTTTCAGAGTCCACGATTTAATCTCCAGTTGATTTTGAAGACCAGATACCAATATGAAAATAATGTCTCGCAATATTTTATTCATCCCTCGTCCATCCTAGTAAATTCAAATCAAGTCAGAAGGTAACCTTCTCTTGCCGTATGACTATAAAACCTGGAAGAGCGTATGCCCATTACCACACTGTCTTAACGTCTTTTAGAGTATTATAAACCAATGCCTTAATTTATTTATGCTTATAAATCTACTAACTGATGCCCACAATGTCGTCCACGAGATTCTCGGCTATCAGCGAGGCTTTAATTTTTTTTTATTGTACTATTCGTTTGACATCTCAAAAGGACAGTTAAAAAGCACTATAATCTGTACTGGGATATTATTTTAATATTATAATAACGTCATATTCATTGAAATGTAATCGGTTCTATTCAATTATTTAGTGAGTAATATTTTTTCTCTCATGTGGCTACACCACAAGTAAGTTTGGTAGAGTTTGGTGGTCGTACAGTTGACATGCAGTTCACGCGCAGCTTACGCGCGGTTCAAAGATTACAAGAATACCGTTTATCACTCAAACTTGAACTCAACTGCAACTGCACAACAACTTTATCGGCTCGTCATAAAATTACGTTAATTAGCGTATGCACTATTTAACATTTATTTTTTTATTATTAATTACAACAATAATAATATATCTATATATCTTATGCGTACTTGACTAGTATCGATTGCGACTGGTCATCGTAGTTGGGAGAATACTAGTCTACTTAGTTTATTCTTACACCCAGATCCGATTGTACGGTTCCGGAATCAAAACCGAGACCTATTCACGTTCAGCAATCGCTCAGCTGCTACGGAAAGTTTCAAAATGATTGATGATCATAATATTCGCTGCCTACGGCTCAAGCGGCGTGGATAAGTGAGTTCACCTTTAAGAATCTCCTACGTACAAAAATAAGTATATTTAAACCAAAAAGGTTTTATACATTTGGACGTGAAATAAAAGTTTCGTGGACCTAATAGGCTTTCCAGCTTAGCACGAGTGCGCGGTGTAGAGTTCAGTTATATATGTCGTGTAATCCTCCTCCTCTTCTTCTGACTTGTATTCCTTTTTATTTTGGGTCTGCCCTCCTAATACTTCTGCACCACACTGTACGGTCACACCCGCGACACTACATACAAACGAAACGATATAATTTCCTACACTACTACCTAGGGCTGTCACTGCCACAACGAGCGCGCGAGAGCGAGCGAGCGCGCGGTCCCGGCCTCAACACAAGTATTTCTCTCTCTGATGTAGGTACTCGATTCTTTCAAGCTTTGAAATTCGAATTTCCGAATAGGTAAGTAGGTACATACCAAGAAGTTTGTAGCTTTAGTTAAAATTCGTCATTCCCTCACGGTAATTTCCTCATTGCATTTAGGAGGGAATGACGATTGATGAGCGAATGATTTACACAGTATTCTACAATGCTTTTAGATTTTTAATTTATTTCTTCCAACTTGTACTTTCATTTAAAACAGGTACGTGCATGTACATGCATCCGTCATAGTTTAATATGATAAAAATTACATAATTTCACGTATTGTTATTTATTTTTAAATATAAAATATTAGATATGAAATATTTAATTAATGTAATATAAAATATTTCGATTTTCTTTTTCACAAATGTGCGAATACACGTTTCTACGCGCCACGAGTCAGCCCTTGAACTAGAAGACGTTGCCAGAGCCAATGCGGCGCGGGTAGACGTGAGGAACAGTGTTTCTGTGGGGGGCGGAGCGTGTCGCTTCTGTACGATAGTGCTAATACGTATACTGTGGTACGGTTGTGGGTGGTCTTTTTGGTTGTGTTGACAACATGTCGTTTTTTTAGCCGACTTCAAAAAATGGAGGAGGTTCTCAATTCGACACGTATTTTATTTATGTTTGACCACTCATAACTTTTTACAGTATAGTCCATTTGCAGTGATTCTTTACTTAATAAATAGTGTATGCCTCAAAGTTGGTCGCATTTATAAATATTCCACCTCCATGGGTGTAAAATTAAGGAATTACTTAATTTGTTTGGTGTTACCGCTTTTTAATTAATTTGGATTATAAGAAGTAGGCATAAAAGGAAAAAAAAAACTTGCGAAGTTAAAGTTATTTCTTACTTTTTTGTAAACATGTTTTTTATTATTTGTAGCCAGGTGTTTGGTGGTCGTCCCCTGCCTTTTTTCCGTCCAACTGTTGTACTTGGCATGTAATATTGAACCGTAATATAAAAAAATCTTAACCTACGGTGTCAGACCGGTCGGCTTCCAGTCTAACCGGGTACAGCTGAATACTAGTGTTTTACATAGAGTGACTGCCTATCGAACCTCCACAACCCAGTTACTGGGTAATACGATACCCCTTGGTAAGACTGGTTGTCAGACTTTCTGGCTTCCGACTTTCCATAACGACTGCCAAAGATCTCCAAATGACAGCCGGGACCAACGGCTTTACGTGCTTTCCGAGGCACGGAGGGAACTCGGTATGAAAGGGATGGTCACCCATCCACAGACCGACCACAACTAGCGTAGCTTAACCGTTGACCGATCAATCTGTACGGCATTCGCTTTTGAATTTGTATTTGCTTTTTTGGTTTCACTCTCAGTGTTCCGCGTGGTCTGTCTGCCTTTTGTTTCATAATCTGAACCTCTAAGTAAGACTACTTGTCAGACTTTCTGACTCGAACCCCTCCCTATTCCTTTAAAATAATAATAAAAAAGAATGTCGTATCGTAGAAAGCAGTGGACACGCCATGGTACAACATATTGGAAGTGCGATATTATTGCATCTCATCATAGATCGGCCCTCGCTCCTGGCTGTAATAAAAATAGGTTCCGTACATATTCAAATAACGTTCGAAGGTGGAACGATGAGTAATGTTGGAACACCAGGATATGTTTGCAATGTGGTGGTAATAACATCACATAATTAGTAACTTTTTCGTGAATATCGGTTATCGCGGATGGAGACAAAATCACGGATTAAAAAGTAGCCCATGTTCTTTCCCAGGAATCAAGCTATATGCATACAAAATTTCATAATTAATCCATACTTCATACTAATATTGTTGTGAGGAGTAACCAGAATGTATAAGGATAGAAATGAGTATCTATATTAAGAGGAAGTTTGAAAATGGCGGCAGTGATAGAAAAGTTGAAAAGGAATCGTTTGTCTTGGTATGGGCATATGAAGAAGAAATATGAAATGCTTGTGACCAAAAAGAGAAATGAATTTAAATGTGAATGGAGAGGAAGAGGAAGGCCAAAGAAAAGATGGATAATTCTTCTTCTTAGCGTTTCAATGGCAAACACATAATATAATGTGTGTATGTGTGCGTGTAAAACTCAAAAAATCAACCTAAAATAATTTATTTCAAATAAACCTTATACAGGTACTTTTGAATTGTCAGAGCCAGTCAGTTAGAAAGTCGAAGCTAGTTGCTCGTTCCAAACAGTAGGTTTTCATGGAGAAGAACGAGCCAGAAACTCCATGAACTCTCTTTTAAAATCAATAGTATGTTACAAATTTCTGTTACATCATTCATATTGAATGTAGGGGTACAATGTGTGAACAATGTAGCCAGTCGTGTACGTTAAAAGAGGTCTAGATGAAAATATAATCACGATAAGCAATTCAACAAATTTAGAATAACCAAGTAAATGTGCGAGTGTGAATGTGTTAATTGTGTTTGTTCTTGTCAGATTCCTTGTTTGGCCCAGAATTTAGCCACGGCAACGCCATCCACTTACGCAGTCATTAGGTCCGCACGAAAACGATGCACGCAAGATAGTGGACCATGGTCTGCCACCATGCCATGCCATGGGAAGACGCCACACAGGAACTGAAGATTGGCCTCATCTAAGAACCCCCCCCCCCCCCCTTCGAAGATTCTCTTTGCTGCGGCCGACCTGGATGCGGAGACAGTTTAAAATTTTCCATAACGGCCACGGGAACGCATGCCCAGGGCCTCAAGTCTGCTATTACAATAGTGTCAGAATGGTCTATCATTGATTTTCATAATGACGCCATTCAATTAGTAGATTACCAAACTTGTCAAAATCAACAATTATGAAATCAATTTTAGATCATTCTGACACTATTGTAATAGCAGACTTGAAGCCCAGATGAGGTCTCCGATGGCTCCATGAAATCTGTTGATGATTGTGTAAAGAGAATTGAATCAGTGATATCATGACGGTTGACATAACGACATTGCGCCGACCGTGAGTAATATGAGACAACGGCAGTAATGTGATGAGATATTAGATATGATATAGGTACTGTAGGAGGAGGTACTGGGCGTACTATACTGTAAATTTAAACGTGGTATGCTTTAAATATTCACGATATTAAGACAAACTAACTATAGTTCGTCTGTCTCTGACGTTCTCTAATGTTCTTATTAAATAATTATCTCTAGAAGGTTGCAGAGTATACCGACATAAACCATATAGTTAATGATTTTAGCATGCTAAATGCATGCAACCTTTACATGAGCTACGCCACCTTCATGAATAAAAGGACGACTAGCTTTTATTCATGAAGGGGGCATAGCTCATGTAAAGGTTGCATGCATTTAGCATGTTGGTACCTTTAACTTTATGGCATCGGCTAAACACTGCATCCTTCTAGAATAATTAGAATAGGTTCTAATCGTAGAATTGTATTGTTTTTTTATATAAGTTAGAAGCATAGTTCTTGGCCTGACACCTTCACAGGAACACGTTTGATTATTTTATTACCAAGCAAAACTAAGTGAAGTGCAAGTGCTTTTAATTCAAGTATTGCTCTTAGCATCATCACACCAAGCTATAACCCGGTACCTGTAAGAACCCTTACAGTTGAACCTTTTACAGTACTCAGGTAAAACTTTTCAATTCAAAATAGTTATTTAGATAGGTATAAAATCTGAAGTTCTTTTATATTGTGAGTCAAAACTATAAAGATTTAATTAATTCTCTGTGATAAAATCTACAGTGTTCCAATTATTTTCTAGCGTGAACAAAAAGTGCCTTTGTAAAGTGAAATAATTCACTTTGTCATGGCTGCTTATTACACCGTCTTGTTGATTTACTCCCGAAATTAATGATGTATAATGGTATTTATTATAAGTGAGGGGTGTAGATGAGTTACTACAAAGTTACACATTAAAATGGCACAACATAAATAACATAATAAATTGTGATGTCACGTGATAATACAATTTTGAAATGTTGCTTTCTGTTGAGGCATTTTGACACTCGGGACACAACATAACCAAACCAACCAACCTCAACCAATCAACCAATTCCCCAACCAATCAACCAATCCAACCAATCAACCAACCAACCAATCAACCAATTATTCCCTCAACCAAATATAACCTCAAGTGAGCTAATTAGCAAAGTTCCGACGTGGCATTTGTGTAGTGCTTATAATGTTTTTACATGTTTTATCTTGAGCTAAGTTCCCGACTACAGTTTGTAATTCACCCTCACAAGTTTACAGAGGGTTTAGTGTCAGTTTTTATTCAAACTCGATCGCGATATCATAAAGATTACGCCATCGCGATCGAGTTCTCAGACAGAGTCTGCAAAATCGTTCCCTGTAGAGTAACAGTTGCAAGAAGGCAGTTCCCATTTATCAGCCCCAAAATGTACAACAAAATTAATAGACTCGTTAATACGTTACTCGTTACCACCTAAAACGAAATGATTTAAGAAAGAAGTTGACTGTATGGTTAAAAACACTCTCGTACAATGATACTGATAAAATTGTGGAATCTTAACTAGTGCTAATACACCACACATACACACAAACACACACACATCGCACAAACATACACCTCACACACACAACCCACACTACATCTCTGCATCCTACATTTTTATTAAAAAAAATTATACCTATACTATTTCTCACACTATTGTCTGGGACATTGTTTTCTAATTGCTAATACGGGCGTTGATAGCTGCGACACAGCTATTAACTTTTGCGGCTATTATCGTTTTCACGTAGTCACTATTTGCCAACTGTTTTTATGTCCCTAAATAAACCTTTTTATTTTTATAATATTATTTTAGTTCGAATAAAAACTTTAGCGATCGTTTACGGCGTCAACGATCGCTCATGTCAATTTTGAATGCAATAAATGTATTTCCTACTGTTGCCACTAGACGGCGTTGTTCCAGTTCCAATACAAATTGGAGTTTACGTTAACGCGATCGAGTTCGACCAAAAACTCACTCTGATTGCTGATACCAAACTCGACCATTGATTGTTTATAGGTAATGATCAATATCTAGATTAGGTTGTTATCCATTTTCACATTTCAGACGTTAAAACAAATGACACACTACGCCACTTCGTGATTTCGTTAATTTCAAACATGATTCCCTATTTAGGGTGGGCCCTCCTGATACCTGGGGGCCAAGTCTGCTATTTGTATAATTTCGTCATTCCAACACGATCCCATTGTCATTTTGCTAAAAGTTCGTAATCTGCTAAATTCATAATGGTCGATCATTGGTCGCACAGTGACATTGTAATGGTAGATCACTGATCAAAGTAACTGTCAAAATTTTAGCAGATTACCGCCTAAGTCAGTCATTCAGTTGTCATTTTGTACGAGATTACCATTCTATATCATTTCTTTCAATGGCGTGTCAGTGGTTGACCATTGGAAAGTCATAGTGACGCCAATATATTAGTAGATTACCAAACTTGTCAAAATCAACAATTATGAAATCAATGATAGACCATTCTGACACTATTGTAATAGCAGACTTGAGGCCCTGATGGCCATTTATTACGATATTGAGTCATCATCATAATTTCAGCCGAAAGACGTCCACTGCTGGACATAGGCCTCTCCAAGGGGGAGTTTCGACATAATCGCTACACTTAGCAGGCGGGTTGGCGATCGCAGTATGGTTGTTACAAAGGCACAGAGAACGCTGCTGCCCATTCTCTGGTAAGTCTCATAGTCGCCTCTTACGACACCCATGGGAAGATTTGGGATGGTGCTATTCTTTATGTCCGACACCATACGGACATTGAGTCATTACTGGCATAAGGCCTAACATCGTCATGTCCTTGGAGATGGTTCTGACACACCATGACACTCCATTTAATGAAACGATATAATTGCCTATACTACTACCAAAATAACAGACTGTACAAATACTTGCGTGTGTGTGCGTGTCTACTCGTCGTTCGAACTAATAAAAGCAGTTCCAAGACCACGTTCCACACGAGAAGAGTTGAGGAATAGTGTTTCAGGGGGGGAGTACTGGTCCCGGTATTTGGTGGGTGACATCGATTCGTTTCGTCAATTTCAAACATCGAATAGTTTAAGAGAATATTGTGATTATTAGACACTTATTCTATAAGTGTTTCGTGGTGACAGTTGTGGCAGAAAACAGCTGTAGTATAACAATCAATATTAGTAGGTAAGTAGGTACTCACTATATTGAATGGAAAAAAATAGCTAATGTTATAAATGTTTATCTCTTATCATTCAACACAACACTTAACCTAAACATTATTTAAGAACTTATAGCTTCTGCCCTCGGCTTCGTTCGCTTACACTTTAAAATTAAGTCAATCCTGTAAATACAATTATCTCACACCATCATTAAGCTGGAAGACGTCGGGAAGTCGTCGACGAGGGGGGGGTCGACCTAAACCCCACGCTTAGCAGGCGTCTTGGAGATTGCAGTGAGGTTGTTGAGTACACGGAAGCCACTCTTCCTTTTCTGACTTCCAGATTTTCCCTTAGGGTGGGTGATTTCAAACAGTCGGTTAACGTTACATACGGACGGTTTAAAGATACTATGACGTGAGATGTTTAACGTAGTACGTTCAATGTAACGGGTTGTTTCATAACATAAAAATGAGATTCCATAATATTTTGATGTTTAAAGTAGCTGTTTGACAACACAAAACTACGTTGACTGGTCGGTTCACAAAATTGTACGTCAAAAAGTTATTATTACCGTAACCGACCAGTCAACGTAATTTTGTGGTGTTAAACAGCTACATCAAACATGAAAATATTATGGAATCTCTTTTTGAATAAGTTTATCTGACGGATTTGTATGTCATGAAACAACTCGTTACATTTAACGTACGTTAAACATCTCAGGTCATAGTAACTTTTAACCGTTCGTATGTAACGTTAACCGACTGTTTGAAACAACCCGCCCTTAGTCGCCTACAACACCCTCTTGATAAAAGGGGTGGGTGCTATTTTGGCCCGGATACCCGGATATATCAATATCTATGTGTGTGGCAAAATGTCAGTACAGTCGTTCAAGCGTGATAGAGTAACAATCATCTATCCACCCACCCACCCAACCATCCATCCTCACAAGCTCTCGCGTTTACAATAGCATAGTAGGATAAAATCAGTGATTTAAATAGAATCTATTATCGCCTTTCCTAACAATACTATGAGAGAAACCATGCTACCGTACGTGGTAAAATATTAAACGCTTGATTTATTATATTGTCGATATGTGCGCGTTTTGAAAGGCGATAAGTTATATCTGTCATACCTATCTATCATATCGGGCTACCGGTGTATCGAAACGCTTCATTCTATTTTTGTTTCAGGAAATTGTTATAAATTTAATAGGAGATTCGGAGATTGTATTAACATTTCATTTTGGTTCTTACATGCACTGGGCCAAATTATAGGCTGATAATATTATATATTTATTGAAACTTAAAAAAAACATAACTCCTTAATTTCGTTAGTTATTTACTTCGGTGTAACAAAAGCCACATAATTAGGCGTCCAGAAGCTTGGTAATCAAATAAATGACAATGCGAAAAAACAGTCTTTTACAAATTGAATTTTGTAACCACAGCTCGTCATTATTAGAAGGGACACTTTTGTTTAGATTTTCGGGTGGTTGTTTCTGAAGCTACTGTATAGAGTAAATACTGTAAGGGTTCACACCGTGCTAAGCCCTTACGGTCACGGATCGAAGAACATTATGTATACGTGTGGTATGTTTGTATGTATGTATTAGAGATTAGAGGTACTACTAAATTAATGAAAAATTAAATTAAAAATTTAAAAAACCTCCAACGCAAAACATAAAAGCGATTATTTAAAAAATAAAAAATAATACCTTTTGTAGAGCCATCAAATGTGTTTGTTCGTTGAAATGGCGCTATAATGTCGCGGCGGGGTACCGTTAAGTTAGGAATAACTAAATAGTTAAAATAGCGAACTCATGGTAACGAGATTTGCAACGAGATTAGCAACAATTTTATCGTATCGAAGCAGGTTGGTCGGAAATGCTGGTAAATTAACAGATAGTCAATGAAATGAAGGGTCTGACTTACGCGGTACGCCGCCGCGATATTATAGCGCCATTTCAATGGACAAACATTTGATGGTTCAACAATAGGTATTATTTTTTACTTTTTAAATAATCGCTTTTATGTCTTGCGTTGGGGGTTTTTTAAATTTTAAATTTTATTTTTATTTTTTTAAACGTAATTTAGTTTGGTTTTGTGTAAGGGCCTTAGAAAACGAGCTAATTTTAGCATAGGCGATCGACGATTATGCAACTGTATCGATGCGGCATCTTCGCGTTTTGGCGACTCTCTTCGTTCAGAAGCCGATGCTAAAAGTAGCGCATGTGCTTAATTTGGGATTCCTTCTTTTCGCATTATGTTCTTTTCCTTAATATACTTTGGCATATTTTGTTTTGCCATAATAATACCTTGCCATATTATTTTTTTGGCATACAGTTTATTTTGGCATAATTATCTTAAAGGCTAATTGGTTTTGACAAAAAAATTATTTCGCATAATGTTGCTGTGCAAATCTATTGTGCCACGCTGAAGTATTGTCTTAAAAAATCAATATGTTGTGCTACAAAAGTTACTAGCAGAAACGAATCGCTGCAAAACCGACTTCACGTAGTCTTCTCTGTCCTACCCCTAGAATGTAATCTAAGCCCGCATAGGCGCGGAGGGGCGAGGCGTCCTGCGAGCTGAGGAGCAGGTGGTTTTAACGCTCGCCGCCGTGGCTGAGGCTGGCTGGCTTTGCCGGCCAGCAAGCCGAAGCTTGCTGGCCGATCACTTGATCTTAAGTGATGATGCGGCCTAAGTTGGAACACGCTTGCCTAGGATGAACCGGTTCACAATCAATCAATCATCACAATCAATTAATATTCCTCATTCCCTTTCAATATAGTATGCATTATTCTACTAGTCAAGCCCTTTCATTTGATACCCATATTGAAGGAGTTGTGGATTTGAAATTTATCATAGTGTAAAGTATTCTACTAGTGAAGCCCTTTTATTTGATACCCATATTGAAGGAGTTGTGAAAAATATGTGATTAGCCATTTTGTAGCGGCGGCCTTCTTGGACCGATTTTCATCAAACATAGCTAAGAACACTCCCGACTAATTCACCTTTCAAACAAAATAACAAAATCTAAATCGGTTCATCCGTTCGGGAGCTACGATGCCACAGACAGACACACACTCACACACACACAGACACGTCAAACTTATAACACCTCTTCGTTTTTACGTCGGGGATTAAAAACGTTGGTAGAGAATAACTATCTTATTTATAGAGCACCACGGCAGCCAGTGACGGCGCTAGGCTAAACAATGCCTTGATAAAGACTAACGCTTCTACATTCAAAAAGCTTCTAGAATTAAACCAGAATATTTAGACGAAACATTTAGTCAATGCTTTCGACCAGCATGCCATAATATGCATCAAAGTCAAAGTCAAAGCATTTATTTCAATTAAACCATTTACAGGCCCTTTTGAATTGTCAAGGAGTCGGTTAGTTGTTAGTTAGCCAGAAAGTTGAAGCTAGTTGCTCGTTCCAAAACGTAGGTAGGTCTCTATGGAGAAGAACGAGCAAGAAACTCCACGGATACTCTTTTAAATCAAGTTTTTACGTAATATTTGTTACATTATCCTAGTTGCTTCTATATGTGAAAACAATGCAGGTAAAGAACAATACAAAACATAAAAAAAGAATGAAGATAAAAGCCATGGCAGGTAAGAGATGACCAATCTCTAATGACAGCGCCCGTTCACAAACATGACGTGTGGATCCCTCAAATGGTTGAGTTGAATGGTCAGCACCATTCAACTCAACCATTTTGAAAGGAGCCGAATGATTCAACACACACGCCACCATCAGCGAGATATTTGAGTGAGCATGCAACCTTTACGGTGGTGAGTACTGTTACTTGAAAAAGAAAATCAGTCACTGTTTAAGAACCAGAGGAACCAGATGTTCTTAAACTGACTTGACTGGCTCGTTAATCTCGTTGTTGAAAGCGCGACTACTATGCGTGGGGTTTCGGGTGGAGTACCTACGGGTAAAGACTAATTCGACCTTGAGGGTGGAGAAGTTGGAGGAGCGCCATAACACCAATTTCAAGTCGTTCATGGTGCGCGTTCCGACTCATCATTTATTGACCTTCCTCAAGGAAGAGTTAGGGCCGAAAGGTGTGCCGTATCGTCGTTTTCGCGGTGAGCTACGCGACTCCTCGCAGCGTAACACAACGCCGTCACTTCTTGTGCAGTAGTTTTTAAGTCTTTATTTAAATCTTTGTTTAAAATATGTATTAGTTTATAAGTAGTTATTGTTTTTATGTTTATGTATATATTGTGTTTTATGGGCCTTAGTTGCCTGAAATAAAGGATAAATAATAATAAAGTGTTATTGAGTTTTCCATTAGGAAATTCAGTAGCAGCTTAGAGTTTGGCAGTTGGCGGTGTAACACCCCCGTGCCTCGGAAAGCACGTCCTGCGCCTAATCTCTCTCCAGTATCGTTGGATTGCCGTCTCATGAGAGTGAAGGAGATAGAAGTGCATCTGTGTTTGAACTCACACTTATGTACTATATCTCCTACGTACTTGACTAGTCTTCATTGAGATTGACCACGTGACCAAAATTCAATCGGGAGCAATTATTGAATAGTATATCGAGCTGGTCTTTCATATTATTGAATGGCATACCAGCATACGGTGAACCTGATGTTACGTGGGCATTACTACATCTACAATATCAAAGACCTGTAGATGCGTTGACTGTAACCACACCAGCTCCCGTACTGGTTTAATTTTGATGTCTACGTACAGACGAAACCGCGGGTGGAAGCTATAGTAAAATAATAATTTTATGACCCTCGGCACTAGCACTAGCGTGTAGCTTTCTATCAGTCAAAAGTTTTTTGCAACCGTATCAGTCCTACCAGAGATTAGTTTTAATATTCGGTTAGATAATATTTTTATCATCATCATCAATCAGTCAATGACGTACTGATAAGTTAAGTGTTTATTTATTTAATCTTTCTATTTTTTATCTTTCATTGACAGCCGTTACGGGTAACCAGAAGTCAGATTATATGACAACCAGTATTACCAAGTGGTATCGTGTTACCCTGTAACTCGGTTGTGGAGATCAGACAGGCAGTTGCTCCACGCAAAAAAACGGGTCTTCAGCTACATCCGGTTAGACGGCAAACCGACTCCGATATAGTTGGGAAAAGGCACATAATGAGAGAACAGCAGATTTTTTTTCAAATTCCAGAAATATTCACATAGTGTAAACTGATTGTATTCATAAATATTTTTACCCTGTGAAGGATTCACAGTATATCAAAAGTCACCTGTATGAAAACACAGCATTCGGCTAAAACGAAAGCCGGCCCCGACATAGGTTATCATAATTATCATATCAGCCTATTGCCGTCCACTGCTGAACGTTGCCCTCCCCCAGAGATCGGCAACCAACTCGGTCTTGTGCAGGCAACATCCAGCCGCTGCCAACCACCTTCATCAAATTGTCAATCCATCGTGCCGTAAGGCATCCCACACTACGCTTGCCAAATCATGGTCTCCACTACATGACGCGTCTGCTCCATCTACCGTCTGTCCGTCTGCAGTCGTGGCCGGTCCACTTCCTCTTCACCGAGCCGATTCTACGAGCAATGCCGGTGACTTTAGTTTTTTGGCGAATGACTTCATTACGAATTATATCCACTAGAGAAACCCTGAGGATTGATCTCTCCATAGCATGCTGAGCAACCTTGAACTTGTTGACCTGTATGTCTATTATTCTGTTACAATCTCCCTCGGTGAACACCAGGGTGAAGTGAGCTGTCATCCGTCCGTGTGCTTTGTCAATCCCTAGCATCGAGACGGATGACAGCTCACTTCACCTTGGTGTTCACCGAGGGAGATTGTAACAGAATATCACTGCAGGACTATGGTGAGTGTTAGTTAAGGGTAGTGAAATTTAATATCTCTATTTAATATAACTTTGTTGTAATTATTTTTTGCTATTGGTATCCGAGATATAGGTGTAATATTCACATTTAATTCTGAAGATGTACAAAAAAGAACTAAAAAGTTTTTCATGACATTTTATTGCGTTTCTTTTACCCACATTCATCAAATAAGAAACTCAAAGGACAGAAAAGAATAAGCAAAGTTTACCAAACACAATCTTAATTATTCAGTTATTTACATTAAGAAGAGAACAAACAATACAAATGATATATATCTATCGCTTTTGTTAAGACTTTGTATGACTCTCATGAGTCTACTTTTCAAAAATACTAATTGATTAAAAACAAAAGTTTGTGTTTGCAAAATTTCAACCGTGCCTCGGAAAGTATGTAAAACCGTTGGTCCCGGCCGTCATTTTTGGGTAGTCAGGAGCCTGAAAGTCTGACAACCAATTTTAGTAAGGAGGATCGTGTTACTCAGTAACTGGTTTGTGGGCCTCAGGCAGGCAGTCGCTCCATGTGAAACACCGATATTCAGCTGCATCCGGTTAGACTGAAGTCGACCCCGACATAGATGGGAAAAGGCTACGGAGATGTTTGCTAATTTAAAAAACCTAACGTTTTATATCTTGAAATCCTTGCCCACATTCCTGTATCGTAAATTGCGCTCACAATCATATAAACTCACATGCACAAACAATCAGAACCGGATTAACTACCTGGCATGCAAAGAGGGACAGGTAAAAAGCTATGCAAAGTAAACATAACACAACATAAGACAACAAAAACAAAACATAAGTAAAGTAAAAGTCTAAGGTCATGGGGTGTGGGTGCTAACCTTGTTTTTCGGGACATCGCCAAGCGGCTAGCCTATTCATGGACTGAAGAATCAGCGTTGCTATACATCATGACAATGCAGCCAGCAATTTGGGCACGTGTCCCGTTGACAGCGATGTGGACGAGTTTTTTGATGCCCTTTGATGCACAAATTCAAATAAAAAGGGAGCTCCTATTTATTTGGATTTGAACATAATAAATAATACTATTATTATTTAAAAGTTCTAGTTAAGTTATAAATATTAATTAATTAAAAAATGTTGTTAATTTTTAATTCAATAATATATATAAGCAAAGACAACGTGCACTATTTTAAACCCTAACCATTCTAATTTTAACTACTTTATAGACTGATGAAAACCTTTACAGTTAACTCAAACGAAATCAAAGAAAGGCCTGTTTGATAATAAAAGCTTTTTTTAAATTCCTATGAATCCGTCACTTGTTTCCGGCACGTGGAAGAAAAATAAAAGAGGTTTCCTTTTTAAAACTGTCAACTTTGTGATGTTCAACAGTAAACTGGAATTATCCCTTAGGGGTAAGAAAGGAAGGCTACAAAACACAGTCAAACAGACAGTTTTTCGAATAATTATGTTCATAATTTAACGAGAAAATAAACAAAAACCATCTGTATTGTTTTTAAAGTTGTTTCGTCGAAGATAAATTGTTTTGTTCCGAATATATTTTCTATTTTTCAAACGTAAACGTTGCAGAGGGATGATTGTTTTTGCGTCGTTTTTGTTGCAAAGCTCCTTGCGTAGTTTTACTCTTAGAAATATTGTTTTCTAGTAACCAATTTGTTTTTGCTGTCAGATACTATGAAACGTAAGTACTTGTGGCAGCCAATTATATTACAAGCATTTGAGACTTTTTAGTATCTTCAAGGTTTTGTAGACGAGAGATACGTAGGCTTTGTCTTGCCTTGTCACTTGTTTTAGACCCGCTTGCTCTAACTTGGACTATTTTATACTTTTCTTTTTAGTAACATCAAACAAACATAACTGAATCGCATTATTTTCGCTGCCGACTTTTTATTGCAAAACACATGTTTCTATTACACGGTGATGCAAAATTGGTCAAATTCAGTCAGTTTCAGGTAAATGTGAAAAACAAGACATATCTTATGATATAAAGAAACTAACTTCCTCATTGGCCTCATGGTGGACTGCTGAGCGTTGGATTCCAAGCTGGATATTATCCACCATGGGCCGCATCATCATTTAGATCAGGTGAGTTGCGGCCAAACGCAAGCCTATTAGAATATTTAAAAAAACGCACGGGTAATGTTATATTGGGTTAAATTGGCGGTGTAACACCCCTGTGCCACGAAAAGCACGTAAAGTCGTTGGTTCTGCGCCTGATCTCACTCCAGTCGTGAGTCATACTGTGAAACTGAGAGAAGAGCGCACACACTTGTGCACTATAATATTTTCGGCTTACGTGCTTGGCTAGTCTTCGCTGAGATTGGACACTATGACCGAAATTGGGTCCGGAGATTTGCAAAAAAAAATCTTGAAAAAAAACAAAATATCTAACATGCATAATTATAAAAAAAAATATTTGGAAACGGATGTGTTGTGGTTTGAAGGGGGTGTTTAAAGACTTTCAAATATTTAAAAAAAGAAGTACGTCTACGCTTTGAGTGCAGTTAGCAAAAACCTTATTACGGAGAGCTAGAGTGCACACTGCGCACAGTGGACGAACAGCAAACACTCTGGACAAAAAGAGAAAATAATAAACGGTAACTCAGTTATTTTGTATTCCGTAGCAATGGTGGCACTGTGCAGTTTTACGTTTGAACAGAATATTTAATTATTTGGTATCAAAAGTAGATGATTAAAATCAGAAATTCAATACTTATGAATGGAGTTCGCGTCATAACTGTGTGGCGTCGAAGTGATTCAAAAGTATGTGTGTGACAATCACATACTTTTAAATAAATATACTAGTAATAAATTATATAAATTAGTGTTAGTAAATTAGTATTGAATTTCTGATTTTGATCATCTACTTTTGCTGTTGACTGTACCTGTATAATATATGAAGTATACAAGGAGAACTCGTGGCATCCGTTTCATACTGAGTCTGAGCATATAAAGCCGTTGGTCTCAGCTGTCATTCGTAGACCTTTGAAAGTCGTTATGGGTAGTCAGAAAGAAATACTGAGTATAACTAATCTTACCAAGGGGCATCGGGTTATCGTGTTGGAGGTCAAACAGGCAGCCACTCCATCTAAAACACTGGTATTCAGCTGCATCAGGTTAGACTGGAAGCCAACCCCAATATAGTAAAGAAAAGGCTAATTGCATTAACTGAAAACATGAAAATGTGTCACTGTACAGACCAGCACATTGAGGAACCCCTCCTCAATGTGCTGGTCTGTCAAAGAATCATAGCAAGATTCATACATTCATTTGTATGAAACCAAAATAATTTAGAGGGTTTAAAACATTTTCCAAAGTGGAGAATACATTACCAGGAGTGTATAGATATACTTACCATATTTTTTAAATATTTCGAAATGAAAATAACGCTTGTTCGTTTCATCTCGTTACCCATTTCGTGTTTATAAAGAAAAGAATGTGACAAGTGACATTAACAGATCTAATCGTTGGACGAAACGAATCGTTGTTTATAATGGTGGAGTTGAAAAAGTACATTGATTAATCATTATTTGTGACATTACTTCCCATAAAATGATGCAATTTCAGACTTGCGAAACGGCGACTGCCAGTGTCACTGTTACTGTCAGGCGCCGTTTCGTTCTAAAATAATGAGCTTTTCGTTAAACTATTCACTATTAACATCTATTTTTATTCCGGGGTTTTAAAAATATTGTAAATGCCTGAACATACTCTTTAGATACCCAAAAATATAAAAATTAGCATTTCAACTTCTCTAAACATTCTTTTTTTTTGTACAAATCCTGACGTGATCCTTTGATTGTTAGTTTTTTAACTTTATTACAAATGAATAAGGTTCAATTGGGAAAATTTTACAGTTTAGGATAGCTTGATGTGCTCGCGTCTGTACTTATTATTATGAACCACTTTTATTGCTGAACCAACCCCGAAATCATGAAAAAACCAGCTGATCCATACATTTTGTTAAGCTACGTGAACAAATGAATGAATCCTTCAGACCTTGTATTTGTGTCTGCACATCATAGCTTATGGGAGTGTATTCTTTAGCAGAAAGAACGCGATATCATGTCAGATTGTGTACAGGTAACATCCGAAGTGGTTTACTACCTTGTAGAAACTAGAATTTATGTCCATGCGTTCAGGTTTTTTTTGTCGGATCTAGATTTTATTGGAAGCAAATGTAGCAGCTTACATTTTAGGACCCATTAACTATGGTAAATATAACACGTGGTGCTTGGCAACAGGGCCTATCCCAGTTGTTAACGTCCGGACAGCGTCATCAACTGGTTACCCCCTATTCGAAGAAATTTTAATGTGTGAGGGGTAACCAGTTGATGACGCTGTCTGTACCTTTATGCTTATTGGCCAAGTTCTGTTCTTTCTTTTGTTTGATCATCATCTGCCTAGCCTTTTCCCAACTATATTGGGGTCGGCTTCCAGTCTAACCGGATGCAGCTGAATACCAGTGTTTTACATGGAGCGACTGCCTGTCGGACCTCCACAACCCAGTTAATGGGTAGCACGATACTCCTTGGTAAGACTGGTTGTCAGACTTTCTGGCTTCTGACTATCCATAACGACTGCCAAAGATCTACAAATTACAGCCATGACCAACAGCTTTACGTGCTTTCTGAGGCACGGAGGGAACTCGATATGAAAGGGATGGTCACCCATCCACAGACCGACCGCGGCTAGCGTAGCTTAACATGTGACCGATCGATCTGTACGGCTTTAACCACGAGCCTCTCTTTCTTTCTTTCTCTCTCTTTCTTTTGTTTGATATTGAGGGAAATGGAAAATATGTATTTTCTTACTTCTCCGCTGTTCTTTTCTGATTAATTTCGTTGCGGAAACCAAGACAATTCAATTGTTTTTCCGAGACTCGTCAAGCTTCATTGCTTCGTCAGTTTTCTAGTGGTCACCACAGTTGATTCTGGCTTTCTGGAGTTGTAGTGCTTTGAATGGAACAGTTGCGGGTTTGCGGGCCATTAATAGATTTTGTATGTGTTTCTGGTAGTAATTAGCTATTGTAAAGACACTGTAACATAATCAATGTTTTCGAAGGCGTCGCTATTTTGACGAAGTGCATAGTAACGTGACACATTGGCCGAAATTACGTGACAGAAATTCAGTATTTATTTCTAATCACACACGCCTGCAATTTTTTCAAACCCCAAGAACACCATTACTTCAAGAAAAATATCAGGCCGAGCGTAAAAATCGGAATTTTATTTATTTATTTAAGCCTTTTATTTCCCAAAGAAACAGTGCATTATATTAACTTATTTGTTTAAAAACATGCAATTTAAACAAATTATGAAGATATGATTAGATTAGGTAAAAATCGGAATTACGACGCATAATTCTCAGCATAATGTGCCATAGCAACAAAATACGCCAAAGCGACGAATTACGCGACACATTTTAGAAAGGTGTGTCGCTTGACTTAATGGTTTAGGTCAGCGTTTCCCAAACAATGGGCCACGTCGCGACCCACTGGTAGTTCGCGAGCAAATATTGGATAGGTCCTGAAAATGACATGAGAATGGCTAAAAATAGAAAACAAATACACCCTTCTCATGTACAGCAACAGCACTCCTTGTATCTAATTAAGTATAATTTACGATTGTAATTATGTCAACATCTGTCTAGCCTTTTCGGTCCACTTCCAGTATAACCGGATGCAGCTGAATACCAGTGTTTTACATGGAGCGACTGCCTATCGGACCTCCACAGTCATGTTGCTGGGTAACATGATACCTCTTGGTAAGACTGGTTGTCAGACTTTCTGGCTTCTATCTATCCGTAACGACTGTTACAGGTCACTAATGACAACCGGGATCAAAGGCTTTAAGTGCTTTCCGAGGTTTTTAGAGGTTTCAATAATAGAAATGAATAGTCACCTTTCCATGGATCGACCGTAATAATAGGCAAGTTAAAGTGACAAAGAAAAAGTAAATAATGGATTTAAAATGAACACGAAAACTTATGTTTCGTCCGTCATCTCGCAAAATCTCAATAATTCAAGATACATCTAGCGATTTTGCGGTATACTATCATACTTCCATACTTTAATATTATAAATACGAAAGTAACTCTGTCTGTTACGCTTTCACGATGAAACAAATGAAGCGATTGTGATAAAATTTGGTACGAAGATAGCTTACGCCCTGGGGAAGGACATAGGCTACTTTTATTTCGCGACTTCGTCTGCATCCACTATAACCGACATTCACGCGGACGAAATCGCGGGCAGAACCTAGTGTTGAATAATTTGATAGGCTATGAAAAATGACACAACAATGAAAATGGAAACAAAATAATTCACATTATTGGAATAGGTCCTCTTGGTATTGAATTTAGTATTGAAATTATTATTATTCTTATTTGTATAGTCCTTCATTCATATACTGGTTATGCCTTAACTTTTTCATGACAGCTAAGAAGTGAGTCTCGGATTTGAAACATTTTGTAAGATGGGTCGCGTTCCAGTCAACGTTGGGAACCCCTGGTTTAGGTAACGACGTGTCTTGCACTTAACATAATTATATATTATGTACCATCCCTGTACCTACCACATTTTAGGCAATTGTTTTTCAACCGACTTTGAACAAAATAAAGTTATTAATTCGCCACACCGATTTACGTAATATTATTGGAATTTCGACATATTCACATAATTATGATAAACTATTAGGGTTTCCAAACATATATACAACAAAATTAGTGATAAGGTGTATTTAAGTTTGTCCACGTATTTCTCCGAAACATATCACATGTGACTTTAACTTAGGAAGTCGATGACACTGACAGTAAAAAATAACAAACGGTAGGTATGTCTATTCTGTTACAATCTTCATCGGTGAACACCTAGGTGAAGTAAGCTGTCATCTGTCCCGATGCTAGGGATTAAAGCCCGTCACAGACGTAGCTATATAATATATTAATATACGTCAGACGTAAGGCATATTACGATCAGCTATAATATATATTTTTACTACGTCACCAAAATATGTGGACAGATATAGCAAGGCATATTAATATAAATTTCAAAAATGCGAAACAAACAACGATCGCAGACATAATAAGGGCGAAAATATATTATTATATTATAGCTACCGTGTGTGGTGTGGTGGCTAGTTATAATATATATTATAGCTACGTATGTGACGGGCTTACAAAGCACTACAATCGGATGACAGCTCACTAGGGAGATCGTAACAGAATAGCACTGCAAAACAAAAGCTACATTTATCACTTTTTTCTGTTTTTGAAGGCGGTTGTCTTTTTTGTAATAACGTTTTTTTCAACCGAGATATACAACAACTGATGTCGAGATGGCCCAGTGGTTAAGGGGCCCGCCTTTCATGAACAAGGTTGTGGGTTCGCAACCGGGCACGAGCAAGTATATACGAATGTGACTTTTTCAATATGTACTTTATTAATCACTGACATCGATGAAGGAAAACATCGTAAGGAAACCTGAACTTTTAATTAACATGAGTCTGAAATCGCCAATCCGCCTTCAGGAAGCGTGGTGACCAATGTTCGTGCCTGCTTTGTATTAGAAGAGGCCTTTTCCCTGCAGTGGGGCCTTAATTAAGTAGGGTGGCATTATTATCTATATATATATAAGGCAAAAGTGATCGACTGATGTATCAACGCATAGGCCCTTAAGGCCAGAAAATTGAAATTTCGTACACGTATTCCTCATTTGACGAAGGCTACCACTAAGGAAGGATTTTTCAAAATTCAATCTCCAAGGGGGTGAAATAGGGGATAGAAGTTTGTATGAAACTTTATATATTCCTTGGATACATTTGCATTACCTATGGTAGGTAGGTAGGTATTGGTAGGGTAGGGTAGGTAGGTAGGTAGCTAGATTAGTAGGGTAAGTAGGTAAGTTGGTAGGGTAGGGACAGGACAACATCTGTAGGGTCAGCTAGTTATTTTATATACAACAACCTGAATCAATATTATCCGAGTCAGAATCAAACTCAAGTCTTCACAGACTGTCATTCTAATCTATCAGATAAGTTAATCTGTGTTCAAGACACTTTTAATATTCATGATTGCTATTACCATAGTAATTACTTGAGGACATTCCCCTAGATCAGGGGTCGGCAACCTTGTAAAGCGAAAGAGCCAATAGTTACAATTCACACATTTTTCCAGTTTTTAAAGGGTCACTAAAAGTTTTATTTAGATATTCAATTTTTTTTTTTGGTTTTTTTTTCGTATATTTGGTTAAATATCACCGTATGATTGTGGAAACCGTTAATTCATAATCTATACGAAATGAAATCGAAAGTGATTTCATACCTACAATATGATTTTTATCAGACAATGTGAAGAAAAGTAGCAGGAGCAGATAATGAAATTAGTTTCCTATGATCGAATGCACGATTTTTGCTTATGGTACTGCCGCAAATTGACATCGAAAGAGCCGCAAGCGGCTTGCGAGCCGCTGGTTGCCGACCGCTGACCTAGATAGTGTTGCGCCACGCTCGCGGAAATCACGGGATAGGCCGAGATTAAACGATGTTATCATCCCGGGAAATGGCCTAAGTATCTTGATACAACATTGCGGATGGATGTTTAGATTAAGTGAATTAGTTAAGTATGTGAGTTAAGTTTAATTAGAGGATAATGTTTAACTTGGAAATTAATTAATTGAAGTCAAGGGAAGTGGAAGTAATTATGTACAATGTACATAATTATTTAACTGTGTTAGCAAAGTATTTTGGGTCTACAAGTTTGGGTCTGTGTAGTAAAATAATTGCTTTTCTTACAAGACAAAATATAATTTTGTTATCCGACTTCAAAAATATAATTTTCTTATCCGACTTCAAAAAAGGCGTTTACTGTTTCTACCGTGTTTACGCAACTATCCGTCGTTCGTCGTAAAAATATAAAAACCGGACAAGTGCGAGTCGGACTCGCACCGAGAATTCCGTACATATTTGTAGGTTCGTATCCATACTTCTATCCTAATCCATACCTACTACCCAAAGTTTAATCTACTTAATATTATAAATACGTCTTTTTGCGACGTAAACGGCCGTATCTTTTTTTCACGTTAACATAGATTAATTTTTTTACAGCATCAAGGGACCGTAGACTTGAGTATATGGTTATAATTTCAACTCGATACCTCCACGCGTTCCCGAGATAAAGGGTCTTGACAGACAGACAGACAGACAACAAAGTGATCCTATAAGGGTTCCGTTTTTTCCTTTTGAGGTACGGAACCCTAAAATGGTAAAATTGTAGTTTTTTTTTTTTAATTCTTTATTTTTTAGGGACTTTTATCCTTATAAGGCATGTCAGCCCCATCATAACCTAACCTAAAAAATTGTAGGTTATCCTTAGGAGATAGACATAAACCATCGGGGATTTTTCGCAGAATTTTTTATGATTTACAATGCCGTAGTACATTACTATGATCTTTATCGTGAGTCTTAACCAGCGAAAACAACATATTTTTGGCGATTACATTGCTAACAATGTACCATGCCCAAAAAAATTTTATACGACATCATTACAGATATTTGAAATTCTCGGCTTTTTTCAACTAGGTATGGGTAATATGCATGTATTATACATAATTGTATCTTCAAAACGTAATTGTATCAAACGTTCCAAAAGATTTCTCAAACTAATAGTGAAAACTGTATCAAAATCCGTTGGTTGAGAAGTTAGCGGAAAAACGGACAGAAGAAAACAGCGACTATGCTTTAAATACGTATACATTTTAGAGATAGAGACTGAGACTAAAGAAGAGACTAGAGAAGTGTAGAGAAAAGATTAGAGTAGATAGAGAAACAGACTAGAGACTAGTAGAATAGAGAAGAGATTAGGTATTAATAGAAAATTGCATCAAATTCACGATTAAACGAAAGATATTCAAAGACTGCAAAGTCTAGGGTGTCCCTTGGCGATAGATTAATAGGTATGCATGTCGTCTTACATAAAGATACCGATACGTAAGTTACTTTGCTGCAGGGGTAGGAGACACTAGAGTGACATTAACCACTGGTTTATGAGAGCCAGCTGTGCAATTCTGTTACAATCTCCCTCGGTGAACACCTAGGTGCAGTGAGCTGTCATTCGTCCCGATTATAGGTATAGACAAAGCAGAGGGACGGATGACAGCTCACTTCACCTAGGTGTTCACCGAGGGAGATTGTAACAGAATAGACATACAGGTTAATGTCTGTAGCGTTTATATTTAACTAGCTTCTGCACATGACTTCGCCCGTCTGGCAGTCAAAGTCAATGTCAAATTCGTTCTTAGCTGTCGTTTTCTAGTTATATTCTACCTACCTGCCTAATTTCAGCTTCATAAGTCAAGTAGTTTTCAGAATTTTGTGGTTGTCAGTGAGTGGCCTTTTGCTTTTCTATTACAAGGTAATGGTGCAAATTCTGTTGTAGGTACACGAGCTAAACTTATTTTAAGCTATTTAGGTCTCTTTCTCTCCAATAAAATAAGAAAGGGACAGATATTAATAAGAGCTACTTGATCTAAAATTTTCTTACAATTATAGTTGTCTTGTCAGGACGTATTAATTAAAAACACGGCGAACTTCAAGAAAAAAATCATTTGACATCAACAACTTAGTTCTTATCTGTCGCTGTCCTTTACTTCAGCTCCCTGGTAGTAAGAGATGCCAATTGTCTAATTTTAGTTTAGTTTTTGAACAAGGGAATCGGCGCCATTATGTACTGTAGGTCGATTCTGTAAAATTCAAACAACAATTCGTATCTCACATCGCTATTCACTCTCACTTCGCATAAGTATGTATTTACAAAAAAAAAATGTATTTGTGTATGTATATCAGCTGTCTGACACCCATAGTACAGGGTCTCCCTAGTTTGGGGTCAGATGGCCGTGTGTGAAAATGTCCCCACATATATATATATATATATAAGGTTCAAAATTACCTTGATATATTTGACACTTTGAATCGGGTTCGTGTGCGTAGTGAGCGTCGAAGTGACGGGGAAATTACCATACAAAATGCCACTTCTTACGCCACCTCATACTTTATCTGTCAAAATCTCCCTGTCAATTTAGTTCAACTCGCTGACATGCTCGCTAGTGTAAATTCCATAGATATCCGTGGTAAATTCTAATTATCAACCGAGTTTTTAGAATGAAAATGAATCAAGAAACTCACAGCGGATTCAGATTCGAAGTTTAGAATGAGGTTTTACAGAATCACACCCCTGTATTATCATGTGATAAATAAATTAAATAGATTAATAAACTTATAATTGAATAGATGTTTTGATTTTATAAGTATCGATACTTACACGGTTTAGATATCGTGTACATATATTATTACAAACAGAAAAGATTTGAGATTTTATAGGTTTGTTTAATTTAATTTAAATTCAATAACAAATCCACAGCTCTTTGACAATATTTATCTTTAAATATAAACTAGTCTTACAGCCAATTACGGATTTACAATTTAATAGCTACAAAAAAAAGAAAACTAAAAAGTGATAAGTAACTTTAGCACAGAACACACATTACTTTAGTTTCGGAAGTCGGTGGCGGTGGCTTTGTATTTGTGGTTTTGTATAGCCACCGACTTCCGAAAGTAAAATAATGTGTGTTCTGTGCTAAAGTTTTTGAAGACGGTTTTCTTTTTTTTTTTTAATTTTTTTTTTTCGATTTTTAGTGTTGCCTTAACATCCAATTCCATTAAAAACGGCGACACACTTAAAAGAGATTGTAAGTCTTCCAAACATTGAAGAAACTGAAATGTCGTTTAAGTAATTTTATTGGCAATTTGTTGATTTTCTTAAAAAGGGCTGGATCAATTTTGGTAAAATGTATATGGGACTATTTCGGAATAAACCCCTTTCGAACAATTAAAGAATTTTGAATATCCGTCTATATATGACAGAGTTATGCCCGAACATACATAAAAAGAAAAATACTAACATTCGAATTGATAACCTCCTCCTTTTTGAAGTCGGTTAAATATAAATACAATTAGCAGAAACTCGGATATGTATGGCAGAAACAAACTTACAGAATAAGTGTACAGTATGGGTGAGTGTGTATCGTGTGAGGAGTTGCAAGTGAGTGTGTCAATATTTAATAACTTTATGCGGCTATACGGTATCACTGCGACCAGGGCTGATCTATTGTGATCGCCGCTTACTCGTATTTCGGTTAAAGATCGCCAACAAACCCTGCAGCTGTGATGAGCTACAGGATCTGCTATCGGGCAATCTCTATTATTGCATTCGGGTTTAATAGGTGTGCCCAGATGATTGTTGCCCTTGTGAATTAGTGCTCTGCATTCCCCCAGGAGATGAAGTGGCGTTTCATCGTCCTCACAGCGCCTGCAGGTTCGCGTATCACTTAGCCCCAGGTTGAACATGAGTTTGTATAAGCGTCAGTGTCCTGTAGTGGCTCTTGCCACAATGTGCAAGTTGTTCATACTGAGTACTAGGACCTGGAGACCGTAAGAATATTCTAAAAAACAATATAAGTCAAACCTTCTCAAAACCTTAATACCTACTTACAAACATTTTATATATATAATTTAACCAAACGAACCGATAAGATTGCCGTAATGAATTACGAGAACAAAGTTAACTTTCTGACGTCATGATAAACGTTAATTTTGTTAAAATAACTTTCTATTCCCATTAATGAGGAAGCACCTAATTTTGGCTTCATTTGTAATTTGTGCCCAATTCTTTTCCGAGAAAAATGTTTCGTTAATTTGGGGGGTTAACAAAATTATACAACGCCCTGATTTTTTTTCAAAATTATTTTTGGATTCACGTGTTTTCCCCTTGGGGTGTCCAGACTAGAATAACACCCACCCATTACATCCAGACGGTGTCGTAGGTAAAAGGTGGTTAATAAAAAATCCGGAAGTCGGGCTGCAGTGGTTTCCGTGTACTTAACAACTTCACTGCGATCCCCAAGGCGCCTTATTTTAGTTTTGCGGTGGAAAGCCTCATGTGTTTCCTCCATCGCGAGGACGACAGAGGGGCATGCCGGACTCGTACCAGCTAAAACCAGAGCGGTATAACACCTCTGCCTATGGTCAGGGGTGCGGGATTCGCATAAGCATTCACCGCTCCCCCGACAGGCCTTGACTCACTGTTCCTCAGCGGGTTCCACATCCACGTGTGGCCATTCCCATAATTGTCGCACCCACTCTTGAGTGAGTGGCGGGCGTGGAACACTGCGTTGCCAACTCGGGCCTGTCTGGTCGGACGACGGACGCCCCTAGTCCACCCCCAAGGTAACCCCAAGACGCCTGCCAAGCGTGGGGATTATATCAATCCTCCCCCGCCATATGAGAGAGGCCTTTGTTCAACAGTGGACGTCTTTCGGCTGATGATGTATTTTCCTTTAGCTACAAACTCGGGAGAATAATTACCCGGATAAATCGATCATAAGTACTACCTATACTATATTTATAAAGATGTATACTCCATTTACAATAGCATTAGACAGAAGTTAAAAAAGGTTCTTTTTACTGCACACTTTGTAACAAAAGTACAATAAACATGTTAAAGTTTGCCACCGAATTTATTATTGTCTATTTTTACAGTAGTTGTGGAGCGTATTTATACTATTCTAGTCATTTATCTTTTAAAATTATGTGGCTTTCATTTAAGTTATATTTTTAATTCCAATTTAAAATTACAGTGTCAATGCTAAAAATCTAACAGAAGCAGAGATGAACAATACCCGGCACGTTATTCGTTTCACTGTAATTCTACCAAATTTAAAATGTTACCTAATCTTTAAAATACTTTTATTTGGTTTATATTATTATACGTCCATATTTAGTACTATCTTAGATCTATTTATTAAAATTATGTTAAAATAAGTTTAATTAAAATTGTTTTAAATTAGGTATCTTTCAAATAAAATGTTTTGCATTCCTGCTTCTATGAGCCTCTTTTTCTAATGCTATTATAAATGGAATATAGGTATAGTTTGTTTGTATGTATGAAGTAAATAATCTTTTAAAGTTCTGGATTGATTTCAAAGGTTTTTTCAAAGCTGTGCTACACTGAGTGAGTCAATGAAAAAAGAGACTATCTATTTTATATAAACAAAAAATCAAACAAACTTTACCATCTTTTACTAATGAGTCGTATGTGTCGTTTCATCATTTTCACTTAGTGCCTATTGGCCTAGTTCTGTTCTTTCTCCTGCTTAATACTAAGAGCGTTACTCCAGGGCCTCAAGTCTGCTATTACAATAGTGTCAGAATGGTCTATCATTGATTTCATAATTGTTGATTTTGACAAGTTTGGTAATCTACTAGCATAATGGCGTCATTATGACTTTCCAATGGTCAACCACTGACACGCCATTAAAAGAAATGATATAGAACGGTAATCTCGTACAAAATGACAACTGAATGACTGACTTAGGCGGTAATCTGCTAAAATTTTGACAGTTCCTTTGATCAGTGACCTATCATTAGAACGTCACCGTGCAGTCAATGATCGACCATTATGAATTTAGCAGATTACGAACTTTTAACAAAATAACGATGGGATCGTGTTGGAATGCCGAAATAATAAAAATAGCAGACTTGGCCCCCAGAGCGGCGCGTCTCGATGAGGCTTCGGCCGACACTCAGCGGTGATGCGATTCCACGCCCTAAATAATTAATTGCAAAATAAATGTATAAGTTATTAAAAATATACATAGACCATGATTAAGAACGTAAATGTTTTCATTTACTAGGCCTAAAAAAAACGTAAAATATTTCTGATTTCATCCCAAACTACCACGTTTAATAACTCGAAAAGTGGCTAAAAATGGCACTTTTGAGTATACTTTTCTTGTATGAAAACTTACAGTAATATTGACTTTTTTTCAGCCATGCACTAGTAAATGTTATTGTTTTTTTTTAACAGTAATACTGTTATAAGTTTGTCGTATATGGTTTTAATATTATCTAGCATCCGCGTAGACCATCGAGCGCTGGTTTCAAAAAAGGCTTAAATAAAAACTGTTCTTATGACAAAACTGTACCAAACATTTGAAAATATTTTTCAACCATGCACTAGATTATGAAATTTTCAATATTTCAACGTCAATATCTTATCTACGAATTAAACACATTATCGATTTATTGTCCGTCGGAAATCATCAATTTTGACTCCAGCATGGTTCTAACGGATGAACGCTCTTAAGGGAAGCGGAAAATATGTTTTTATTTTTCTAATAATTTAAGATATTTTAATCGTTTCTCCGAGATACGTCGAGAATTTTTTTAAATAAAAATCATACAAATGAACAAGTAGACGTGACGGCGACTTGACATGGCGGCGACTCGACGTGGTGGCGACTCGACGTGGCGGGACTCGACGTCAAGGTATTAATTCTTTTTCAGGCGGTCGCCACTTGATTCTGGCTTTCAGGAGTTTGACGGGTTTGTCCCAAATAAAAAAAATACTCCATTTGCGAAACGAACCTAGAAAGAACCGAAAAGAAGTTCATGCACAGCAGCAGCGCTTGGCGACAATAGACCAACGCAGCAGTCAATAAAGTCCATAGATTTATTAACTCAACAACAGGGGCGAACAATTGTAGTTTACAAACTGTTGATTCGAGCTAAAACGCCCTACTAAGTAAATACTACTATTTCGAGTCCCGATTGTAATAACAGAGTACTAAATAGTTTAGTTTGGTTTTTATTACAAACAAAATAGTTGTGTTTGTGTTTTCTGAGAAACAAATTATTGATTTTCTGGGCTTTCTGAAATGTATTTTTCAGAGGGTCGAGACTAAGCAATGTGACTATTTCATATCAAGACCTCTCCGTGCCTCGCAAAGCACGTAAAGCTTTTGGTCCCGGCTTTCATTTGTAGGTCTTTCACAATCGTGATGGATAGTCAGAAGTCTAGCAACCAGTCTTGCGAACGGGTATCGTGTTACTCAGTATAATATAGGTTGTATCCGTTATGGTTAGTCAGAAGCCAGAAAGTCTGGCAATCAGTCTTGCGAACGGGTATCGTGTTATTCAGTAGATAGGTAGTATCCGATATGGGTAGTCAGAAGCCAGAAAGTCTGGCAACCAGTCTTGCGAACGGGTACCGTATTACTCAGTAGATAGGTTGCATCCGTTATGGGTAGTCAGAAGCCAGAAAGTCGAGCAGGCAGTCTTGCGAACGGGTACCGTGTTATTTAGTAGATAGGTTGTATCCGTTATGGGTAGTCAGAAGCCAGAAAGTCTGGCAACCCGTCTTACCACGGGGTATCGTGTTAGCTGCATGTGGTTAGATTAAAAGACGACATAGCATAGTTGGAAAAAGGCTAGGCAGATGATATTACTAGCCAGGTTTTTAATCCACCCTGCACCATAAGAAGTACGTCTTCTTCATCTATACTATAATCCATACTAATATTATAAATGCGAAAGTAACTCTGTCTGTTACGCTTTCACGGTAAAACGGCGGAGCCGATTTTTATGAAATTTGGTATGAATATAGCTGGAGCCCTGGGGAAGGACATAAGCTACTTTTTAACCCGCAAAGTCGTCTGCATCCGCAATAACCGACATTCACGCGGACGAAGTCGCGGGCAAAAGCTAGTAATATTATAAAGAGAAAAGATTTGTATTTTTGTATTTTTGTAACGAATAAACTCAAAATCTACTGGTCCGATTTCAAAAATTCTTTCACTAAAGAATCCTGCATTATCCCTGAGTAACATAGGCTATATTTGAAATTGAAATCATTAGGGATCCTTGAGAAAATTCACGTGGATGAAGTCGCGGGGAAAGTACTAGTATTCTATAAATTCGGTTTGCAGCATAATCAGAAAGTAGTAATTTACTTACATATAAAATTTGTACCATAAAAGTATATAATATTGAATATTATCATGTGTCGGTTATGTGTTTTATATAGTTTAATGTCTGTAGTTACGTTTAAGCTGGGTGTACATGAGAGAATGCGAATAAATTCATGAATAATAAACGGGTCAGTTTTCAATGGAGCAACTTTCATTCATTGCGGGCCCACCATACCCAGTGGGTCTAACTATACCACTCACTTAACCTAACCCAAATGATTCACCAATAATAGAGGGGATCTGGCGTTTGGCGGCCGCTGCCGCGGCACTGTTTTCATCGCTCGCTTGACTTCGCGCTTCAATGGTCGCAGTTCTAACCTAACCTAAGCAAAACGATTTTCCTCAGTGGTAAAGTTTTAGACCCTCCATACCACCAGGGATCTGGGCCTGAAGTCTGCTATTGACAATAGTGTCAGAATAGTCTATCATTGATTTCATAATTGTTGATTTTGACAAGTTTGGTAATCTACTAATATAATGGCGTCATTATGACTTTCCAATGGTCAACCACTGACACTCCATTGAAAGAAATGATATAGAATGGTAATCTCGTACATAATGACAAATTAATGACTGACTTAGTTTACGAACTTCTTACTACTTCAGATTGCTTATAACACTTATAATAATATGTGAAAATATATACAAATGAAATCTGACATGAATAAATGTTAAAATTTAGTAGTAGTTTTTCGAAAATCATTTCTACTAACGGGTTTCATAATAATGGCAATACGACAATGTCATTATAACACAATTCTATTACGAGACCATTGACCGACCACTGATCGACCATTATGAATTAAGCCGATTACGAACTTTTAGCAAAATGACAATGGGATCGTGTTGGAATGACGAAACTATAAAAATAGCAGACTTGGCCCCCTGGCCAGTGGTTTGGTGGGTCCGCACACCATTTATTGATCCTTTACAACCTATCATCAATAACAAAGGCGCTATAGACTGACTTCCGAAACATAAGCCATGTGTGTACTGTGCTAAAGTTATTTCGACTCATGTGTAGAATAAAGTCCGATCTGCAAGGTTGATGGTTTTCAGTAGAGCTTAGAGAAGTTGGAAACTTGTGTACCTAACTCTTAAACGGTGAGACTTTACATTTAGATTTTTTGGTATGTTGTAACAACGCCCCTGTCTAAGTGTATATTTCTTATCCTTTTATTTCACGAGATAGTAAGTTCCATATCAACATAGAACATTTTATAGTGGAAGAGCGGGGGGGTCCGTAGTGAACATTATACGTTGTTTACGGAGACATCTGAATGTGACGTTCTATATCACCATGGGTCATTTTTTTTTTGTAATAACCCATCCAATATGAGTCCTGATGTCACAACCCTTGGCATCATCCTACAGGCTGATTTTTAAAATACTCAGTTACAATTTTTTTTATAAACATTTGAACCCTTGATTTATCTCCTGTATTGTATGTGTGTTTGCAAACAAAACACAAACAGCAAGACCCGTACCCGGACTGATACTACTGAACTTGTGACTGCTGTCACACTCGCGCACCGCACAGTTACCTCAGAAACGGTCTTAGTTATGCAGTCTCAGAACGCTGCTACTGAGAAATTATTGTTGCAAAACGCCAATAACACTTTTTACTTGACCTGGGCATGGAACCTTATGACCCCATGCTCAGCAGTCGCTCTTGCAACCACGAGAGTCTTGAGTCTTGAGCGTATACATAGTTATGTATACACTGCTCAGTTGATGGTTAACATATAACATCCCCATTAAGATAAATTGGATCTAAATACCGGATTAGCATCGGTTACCTACATCTTGGGAATTAACGTACCCTTCTCGAAAATAGCCAAATAGGATTTACGAAAGGAGAAATCGGCTTGTTGCTGTTTGGTTAATTATCCTGGCTAAGCAAATCCTCTGAAATTATGCACTGTTATATAATTGAATAGGTACAAAATAACCTATATAATAATGTTCATTATCATCATGTAAACCTTTAGACGCCCATTGCTGGACCGCCCCCAAGGGGGTTTCAGCCGTAATCGCCATGCTTGGCCGATGCATGTTGACGATCGCAATAGGTAGGTGTTATGGTACTAAAAAGGACACTGCTGCCCATCCTCTGGCCAATGTCCCTCTGTCGCCTTTTACGACACCCACGGGTAGAAATGGGGTGGCGTTATTCGCGGCCGGCAACATACGTCATTTTAAAAAAATAATTATATAGCTTTTTATAATAATATAGATAGCTGACATAGGTACAGGCATCTGTCTAGTTCGACTATAGATGTTTAATTATTTTATTTATAATTGTAAAACACAGCCCAAGTATATTGATGAACCACTGTCATGCGAAAAAATTTATAAGAATTGGACCATTAGGTAGTTCAGGAGATAAGCGCGTTTAAACAAACTCTTAAATGTTATAATATTACAAATATGTATTTAATAGTGAAGATTATTACTTTTATTTAAAAAAGCATACCTATTTTTTGGTTCAACAAGTAACAAAATAATTACCAAAACTTAGCTTTTGCCCTTACCCGCGAGCGATTATTCCGAGCGTTCGAAAATTCGAAAGCGTTGAGATTTTTCGCGAACCCGATTTGCAACTCGTGACATCAAGCGGGGCGTAAAAAACCAAGACGCGGTAAACTCTGCGTGAATAAATCGCCCGTGCGCCCAAACGCTGAAATCCAAGATTAGCTTTCCCAAATAATAAAACCTTTACCTAGATACAACTAAAGGACCCTTATATTGAACAGTTCCTAACAGGCTGAAAAGTGTCGGGGAGGGTAATCTACCAACAAATGATAAATGGTTCTATTGAGGAGATTACAACGGGACCAAAATTTGGTCCTTGGATCCGCTTTTGTATTGTATGATAGTTTCGTGCGTGCGGGCGGGTAATCTTCGTTGTAAATGTATGTGTGTGTGTGTTTAAATTCCCTGAAAAGTCTTTTATTATTGATTGAGAACTTAGGAGGACGTTGCCGATAGTCCGCTCCATATAAAAGTAATCTATTCTATATTTAGGTCAACAAGAATAAAAAAAAATATAAATATGAATGAATACACAAAAAAATATCATATTCTAAAAAAATGCAAGCTACATAAAGTTTACTGTTACTGACCTTGGTCCTGTTACTGATATTGATCCTGTTACTGACCTTGGTCCTGCGAAAAACCCTAGAGCCTAGATATCAGAAATTTCATTAAGTAAGCTCTGCCTATTATGTCAACCTATTACACAGAAGAAGCGTGTCTAAATCTACAACCTTCTTCACAACTTTTATTAGCTAGCATATCTCGAGAAATACCCTGATTATTATTAAAATTCTAATATCTTAAACTGATCAAAGTACAGCAAACTAAGATAAATAAACGGTGGAACAAATATCTGAACACAAACTTCTCGAAGATCAAGCCATCCCAACCTGTAAAATTTTTCAAATTGAAAATGAAACTTATTCTTTTCTGATAAAGTTGAAAAACTATTAAAGAAACTTAACAGATTGAAGTAGCTTGATGTGCTGGCCTCTATTCATGATTCTAGACACCCAAGAGTTAACATTTTTCGAAAAGAAAACACCTATTCTTCACAAAAGTGCAAAACCTCATCATCTGCTTAGCCTTTTCCCAACAATGTCCGCAACCATCTATGAATGCAGCAGAATACCAGTATTTTACATAGAGCGACAGCCTACCTGACCTCCACAACCCATTTACTGGTTAACACGATACCGCTTGGTAGGACTGGTTATCAGTCTTTTGGCCTTCTGACTACCCGTAACGACTGTTTAAAATCTACGAAGGATAGTCGGGACCAACTGCTTTTACGTACTTTCCGAGGCACGGAGTGGTCTCGGTATAAAATGGATGACCGCCCATTCATGGCCGGATCGCGGCAAGCAACAACAACAACAACAACAACGGCACCGGCATTACAACGGTGTTGTGGGGCTTAGTTTACAAGCTATGTAACTTTGTACTTAAAATAAATAAATAAATAATAATAATAATCATCATCATCTCCCTAAAAGGGGGGGTTTTGCCATAATCGCCACGCATGGCAGGCGGGTTGGCGATCGCAGTATGGTTGTTACAATGGCACAGAGAACGCTGCTGCCCATTCTCTGGTAAGTCCCTTAGTCGCCTCTTACGACACCCACGGAAAGATATGGGATGGTGCTATTTGTTACGTCCGACAACACATGGACAATATAATAATAATAAGTTTAGTTTAATAATGAATGAAACGTCGATTTTTTTTTAATAACCGACAAATAATACTAGTCCTCCATAGAGACCTACGACTACTCACTCTCGATCAAATTCCGATCACGGTGGGCAATCTTAATGGACACTACCCAAATTCGTAAGAGATATTATGGTGCACAAGTGTGCGTTAAAATACAAGTGCACTTCATCTTCCCTCACCCCTCATAGTCTGATGGTACGACACGATCAAGGAGACATCAGGCGCAGGACCAATATCTTTACCTGCTTTCCAAGTCACGCACGGGGATGTTACACAAACCAAAAATCAAAATTAAATGTTGTTTTAATAAGAGTAATATTTTAAGTAACCATGGTTTTTGAAAGTTTATTGAACAGAATGTGATTTTTTCTCCATAGAGACCGAGAGGTTTTTGAAAAGGCAAGTAGCTTCAACTTTCTAACTAACTAACCGACTTCCAAAGTGCATAATCGTTAATTTTGGCTGAATTAATCTTACCAAAAACCCAACGATTCCCTTCAGTGTAACCTAAACTTAACAACAGTTAAACGCGTTTTACTGTGATCTAATTCGAATATGTTTCCTTGCTATGCGTCTCACTCGAAACGTTTATTGGTCGTAACATCACGCCGTTTACGGCCGTGTACATAAGCAGAGATCGTAAAGTGGGTGCTGTCAAATCTATATGAGATATCATTATGTGACTGGAATGTTCAATATGTCGTTATAATTTTTGACGGTTTTGCATCTTGTGGCTTTATGGGACAAGCCCGACACACTATTCCTATAAGATTGCAGGGATAAGGGATCGGACTTTGTTCTTGATGTCTCTGACCATAGACACTTTTATTTTTCTTAAATGTTATTCATAGACAACGTTAAAAGTGAGGTGCGTTTCGTAACAATTCCCAAACCACTGCAACTTCTGAAAGCCAGAATAAACAGTGGCGATCACTAGAAAAGCGGCGATGCAATGAAACTCGACGACTCTCGGAGAAACATTACAACTGTCTTGGATCCCGCAACGAAATTAACCAGAAAAGAACAGCGGAGGAGTTAGGAAAACATATTTTCCACTTCCCATCAAATTAAACAGGAGACAGAACAGAACTAGATCAATAAGCACTATGAGACGTTAGAACTGGGGCAAGCCCAGTTGCCAAGTATCACAGATTACAATTAACATTATTTAATGGATACTATGGTTTCATCGGTGTTGCCCGTGGTGTGGCCGGGCTAGAATAGCACCCCCCCATTTCATCCCGGGGTTGTCCGGGGTGTACAGTGAGGTTGTTAAGTGTCCGGGGGTGTACTTAACAACCTCACTGTGATCCCTAAGACGCCTGCCAAGCGTGGGGATTATGGCAATGCCCCCGATTTATGGGGGAGGCCTTTGTTCAACTGTGAAAATCATCGGGCTGCAATGGGTCCTAAAATAGTCCTCGAAAATCAATGGGTCCTAAAAATTAAATGTACCATGTAATGCATCTTGTGGTTGGTATATCGTGACCCCTTCGTAATTCGGAAAGCACGTAAAGCCGTTAGTCTCGGCTTCATTCGTAGATATTTGACAGCCGTTATGGGTAGAAAGAAGCGAGAAAATCTGACAACCAGTCTTACCAAGGGGTATCGTGTTGCTCAGTAACTGGATTGTAGAGGTCTGATAGGCGCTTGCTCCATGTAAACACTGGTATTCTGCTGCATCTGGTTAGACTGGAAGCCGACCCCAACATAGTTGGGAATGGCTAGGCAGATGAATGGTTGGTGAGTGTGGTAACTGTTTTCGATTCAAATCAAAATATTTATTTGTATTTGCTAGACTATGAAATCAAATCAAATCAAACATTTATTTGCCAGAATATGGTACAATAGGTGTTTTGATTTACCTAGGTAGTTCCAGCATATCCTGCCATACATGGCGTGCAAATTTCAATACGATACAATTTTGCTTTTTATGTCAACGTTATACTAAATTATAAAATGTCCTAAAAATGGTCACTAAGTATGATTGAATTGTCTTCTAGGGCGGGTTGCTTCAACTGTACTTTACTGACGGGTAATAGTCAAAAATGGCGCTAACTATCGTCAAATCAGTCAAAAAGTTACTATTAGGTACTATAACCGACCAGTCAACGTAATTTTGTGTTGTCAAACAGCTACGACAAACATTAAAATATGGTGGAATCTCTTTTCGAAAAACTTTGACTGCTGGATTTTTATGTCATGAAACAACCCGTTACATTTAACGTACGTTAAACATTTCACGTCATAGTAACTTTTAACCATCCGTATGTAACGTTAACCGACTGTTTGAAACCACCCGTCATTAGTATTCCTTAACCGTGTAATGAAAACCAATTAATACTAATACTAGCCTAGTAATGTTCCGCTGCAAGTCAAAGGCATCTTCTCATACAGAGAAGTCACGAGCATTGATCAACACGCTTGCCCAAGATGGACTTTTTCTTTCACCAATGTCAGTGACGTCCAAGATAAACACACAATACCTACAGTTTATGTATCTTAAGAGCGCCCATCCCATCATATTTCTCATACAAACGATCGTACGTGATTACGGTGTTATAACAAATTATTTTCCAAATATTTTTAATTTACAGGTATCTTATGGTTTAAATCTTCAGTAACCACGTCTGAAAATCAACGTTCTTGCACAGTTTTATCTGAACTTTGGCCGTTCATAATGCACTCATTGATTGAAAAATTAAAAAAACAGCTTCATAGAAACCTTGCACATGTAATGGAGATTCTAAATTAAAACATTATTACCAAAAACTTCTAAGACTTTTTCAAAAACACGTATTTCCTAGAACAAGTTTTGTGAAATCTCCGCGGTCCAATTTTCCTGCGATGTTATCGCGTTCTCACTCACTCGTTTGTTTTCGAGCTTTACGTTGGTTGAAACAAAAAAAAATCAATCACGCTCGCGTCGAAGTTCGGCCGATGGGGATGGGTGCTCTAATGTAACGTATCTCAAGAAAATATCGTAACAGCAATAACAATTCTGAACAAAAAACAAATACATTTACAAAAATAACTTGCGATAAAATGAAAGAAAAATGCTATCTTTACACTAAAAGGCTTGAATAAACAAATCTTAACTTTCAGATGTAAATATTTAAGAATGAGTTTCTTTTCATATTGTTTATTTTGAGCAAAAAGGAGTATTTGTGTATGGAAGCGGCGCGACGACTCGACGAAGTACGAGTATTATAATGGTAGAGTAAATAAATGATTACTGTAATATTATCAAGTCAGTATTTAATTTAATTAATACCATTTACCGGCACTTTTAAATTGTCACTTACTGGGCTAAGAGAATATTGGAAGTATACTTCAATCAAAGAGTGACTCTGAAAAAATCACTCTATTTTACAATAATACGTTTGCTTCTGAAGGCTGTCGGCTTTACAATTTATTTGTCATATAAAAATAAGTCTAACGATCTAATTCAAAAAGGTTCTAAAAAGATTACAGAGTGTTTAGATGAAGCCATATAGTCAATAGTTTCGATCAGAATGCCAAATGCATGCAACCTTTGCACTTCTTTGTCTTTCTGGAGAAGAACGAGCAAGAAACTCCACGGACACCTCTTGTAATATTTTTTTATACAAAATCCGGGTTATACTATTTTTGTTGCGTAAGTGAAAACAATGTAGTTGAAGATGTTTACAACGTAATTTAACAAGATCTGAATGAAGAATACCAAGGCAATGAAGAGATGAGCAATCTCAACCAACAGCGTCCATTCACGAACATGACGTTTTATTCTGAGATCTCAGTTCAATATACGACTAGATAACACGAATATATTAATAAATAAAACCGGAATATTACGCTCTATCCACGTAATATTATAGAAAAAATCCTTTTTCCGTACCGAAAACAGACCAATGCAAATAAATAAGATTACCTACTCAGATATGCCCAACCCGAACAGACCAATAAATCAGTAATATGATGAAACGCAAGCAAATCCAATATAAAATAGGGTTAACAGACACGGTAAATACTCAAATTAGATCGAATATTCCCATTCTCTTTCGTAACACAAAGAAAATGCCCAGAGGAAATGGTAAAATCTCAGATAATCCCTGGAATAAGTTGATAAATATGGATTATGAAGTACTAGCTTCGGTCCGCGACTTCAAAATTGAAGTCCTGAGTTATCCCACGGGAACACAAAAAAGGGATAAAAATTATCATACAACACATAAGAGTCAAAGTCAAATAATTTATTTCAATAAGACCATTAAAAAGCACTTTTGAACGTTACATTGGAAAATTTTAAGCTACAACTTGCCCCTTCCAAATGGTAGTTTTGTATGGAGAAGAATGGACATAAAACTCCAAACTTACTCTTTCATAGGGATTAACAGCTATAAATCGGTGTGTATATCTACGTGTGCTAAATGTCAGCTTATTCCATTCTGCCAGTTAAACTCGAAAGAGTTCATCCTCACAAACTTTTGCTTTCATAATATTAATTGTAAGATTTAAAAACTTTTACTTAAATATATTTCTTCTCTTAAGGAAAAATGTAAGTTTACTATTAATTGAAAATTAATCGGAATATCAAGGACACAATAAGTGTATTTTTACAAAAGTTGTGTAATTAATGGTAATGGTGTCTACAGCTCTATTGGAGAAATATAGGCTTTTTATTGTGTAAATCTTGTACATTTTTCATATATTGTGTGCTGGCGTCTGTCCTACTACTTCACGTGATGGTAAGCAATGATATACTGCGGTACTCAGGGACGTCACTTTAAAATAATCAATCATTAACTTTAATTTACCAACAAAAAATATGACAGATTGAGAATATTTTTATGTTGTTGACATGTGCCAGGTTATGTATGTCAATTAAAGTTAATTTTTAAGTGACGTCTGAGTGCGGCTGTTAAATTACAAGGGGGCACGCTTGCTTATTTATAGAAGTAATTACTTATTTACTCTAGACTTAATCATAATAATAAACATTTATTTGGAACAAGTAAAGGGACACAAATTTTTCATATGAAACGAAGATAGATATAAAAGTTAAAAATTGTGGCGCAGCTATCAACGCCCAGGTCAAACACATGGAGCATTTGTTCTAGATTAATAATAATAAAACCCGCAGGGCAGCTTGTGGCGAGCTGTTGGGCAGTAGTCGCTACTGCCCACGGACCTGATCTCCCGGGAGAAGTCTTGTTCCTCATCTCTGGCTTGCCTTTCAATAAGGGCAAACCAAAGATGAGGAACGGAGCTCCCACCTCTATCTTGCCTTAATTGGCCGGTTAGAGTGGAAACTCGCGAGAGCATTCGTGCTCGGGGTAAGGAAGTATTCCAGTAAGACGCTGGTAGGGATCTTGATCGTACTTCCGGGATTGTCCTGATAGCCGTGGAATACCTCTCCACTCCTCTAGCACCTCAAGATATGTTGCCCCCTTGTCGCTACGTCACTTCGTGCTAGCAACTGTTTCAGGGGGTCCATTTAGTGAGTGTGCAAGTCACCCCCTGCTATTTTATCCATGTATACAAACATTGATTCGGCAGGGGCCATAGTCACTTCATAGTTCCAGGTAACCAAGTCACTTTAGCAACCCATACCCATAGTCCAGTACTGTTAGTTTCCATGTCCTGTAATAGTCCTGCACCAACCGGGGGTTGTCCTTGGGTGCACTTGCATAGTGCATACAGGGATAATCGTCGGTTGGTGTCTTATTTCATATAAAGCTACTTAAGGGGCCTCTGCGAGTTGGCTTCGGCTCCTCGTACGCCTTACAAAGGCCCGGGACCTCTGGGTCCCGAGATACATAAAGTATATAAAATATAATAATAATAATAATATACCGGGCCCTACATGGGACTGATGTAGATTTCTTGGCGTCCGTATCCTGGCTGCGTTTCGGTGACCTGTTTGGGGAAACCGAAGGTTTTGTCTGTGCGATTATGGACGAAGTTATGATGACGAACAACTACCGGAGGTATATTGTGAAGGACGGCACGGTTGACATTTGTCGGGCATGCCACCGACCGGGAGAATCAATCCGACACATTATCTCTGGGTGCTCTCGTCTAGCTAACGGAGACTACTTGCATAGACACAACCTTGTAGCTAGGATTATCCACCAGCAACTTGCTCTAAAGTACAGGCTTGTGGAGTCGGAGGTACCGTACTACAGGTATGTGCCCGACCCAGTTCTCCAAAATGGCCATATCACGTTGTATTGGGATCGATCTATCATCACTGACAGGACTATTGTTGCCAATAAACCTGACATAGTGGTGATAGATCGATTAGAGCGTCGCGCAATGATTGTTGATATAGCGGTTCCGCATGACGAGAACCTCGTGAAAACCGAGAAAGATAAACAAATTAAGTATCTTGACTTGGCTCGCGAGGTTGTCGACATGTGGGATGTGAATACAGCAGTCATTGTGCCGATAGTCGTTACGGCCAATGGACTCATTTCCAAGAGCCTCGACCAACACCTAAGGAGGCTCTCGTTGGGCAGCTGGATCAAGGGCTTGATACAGAAAGCGGTACTCCTGGACACGGCGCGTATAGTCAGGAGATTCCTCTCTCAGGAGCCCTGACCACCGGTAGCTTGGACCCTGTTCCCGATACCGGTGGGCTACTATTTTTTTATATTTTTAAATGTTTTTATTTATTTTTTTACTAATATTTAAAAATGTAATTTAATATGTTAACAAAATAAATAAACGAGAATAATAATATATAATTACAATGTATTTATTAAATATCGTTTACAAAAAAGTGTACATTAGTCTATAGTAGAAATATTTTACCATACAAATATGTTTATTGCTTAAAAATAAACTAAAACTAAAATATTTGTATGCCTAACTAGTGCAAGTTATGATGAATCGGAGTTATAATGTTAGGTAGCGACCTGCCTGAACTAGGTTACTACAAACCTGTTTCAGGCCATCACTTTACGTTTAAAATTATAATGGTTATTTTTTAAGATTAAAGTTAAACCGATATAAAATAATCTCTTAACAATTTTGAGAAAAAGCATTTTTGAACATTATTATCTAAAAACTAAACCTATGTAAATATACAACAGTAAATACTTACAGGGAATAAATTATCTATGAGTTGTTGAGCTTATTATTATAAATCGCTGGTAAATAAGTCGTAATGTTTACGGAAATTTAGATTGCAGTCAAAAGTGACCTAGATATTTTAAATGTCAGATTTAGATAAAGTGGTGCAAAAACATGCATGTTTGAATTAGTATTATATGACAAATTATAGTTATATTATTATGACAAATTGTAAATAAAATGTTTTTCATATTGAATTTAGTGTAGCTACGCATGCAATATTTTCTAGGTGAACTTATTTCTAATGTGTCATGTTGATAATCGGAAAGTGGAGAATTAGTCAACAATGTTTTGGATGGGTTATTTTATTTAACAATGATAATATTTATGGTCTATGTTTGAGCCGCTTTGATGATTGGGGTGATAGTGAGATGGTAAAAGTCCATTTTCCAATAGTAAATATTATGTTTTAAAGGTTGGCGCCCTTAGGCGCTTTCGTAATCTATCGAGTTAATATAGTTAAGCTCTGCATATTTGCGCGCCGGGCAACTTTCATCACCAGTTGGATGGTCACATTTCCTCTTGAATCACTTGTACGTCGCACATTGAGCGGGAGAAGATCTGTTGCTGCATTCCTTGAAGGAGTGTCCAGTCTCACCACAGTGATTGCAAGTAGGACTTGTTTCCCGGCAAAATTTGGCTGCATGTCCGAACTGCTGGCAATTGAAGCACCTGGTGATTATCGTGAAGTCTCTCACAGGGCATGATGTCCAATTTATAAATATCCGGCCTTGGTTTATAATTATTTTTCTTATGCTAGCGGGTACTTCCAAGATATAGTTACAGGTTGGAAGGTCTTTCTTACCTGATTTGTGGCTCAATTTGATGCTCTCAAGGACAGACTCACAAGATATATTTGGCAACTTGTCTGAAAGATTCTGCTCGTAAATACAGTCAAATACTTCCTTCTCGGTAAGGGCAATGGGAACACCAATGACAGCGACCCTTGGGCGACGATTTGTAGGTTCTTCTATTCTAAGGCCTGATGAAACTAGTTTGTCTGAATTCTTTAGTTTATCTATATCGCCTTTGTTTTCGGTGATGATCAGAACGCCCCCATTTTCACTGTTTTAAAGCCACGGGCATGGAGCTTAATTTGTTCGGGAGAGATTATCTTTTGGACAAGTGACTTGGTGTCGTCACTTGTTTGGGCTTTATCGCTGGGATAGATAGCGACTGAGCTCAAATTTGCCGGACGGACGAAGTTATCGGCACCTTTCTTCACCATACTAGCATAAGAGCTATTACCATTTGAATTAATTTTTGTTTCAACAACCTCTTTAACCTGCTGGAGAGAGTTCACAATGTTCTAGTGCTCCTGAAGGTGCTGGATTGTGGTATAGGCATGAATTGTTTTCTGCTTCAATGATTGGTACAACACGGCTATCTGAGAAGTACCACCTGAGAACCTCCGGCAAAGATTGGTCATTTTTCCGTCAGCGACAATAGTGCAAACTTCGTTAAGAATGGTCTCTATAGATCCTAACCAGTTCTGGATCTCCGGCGTACTCACGACTTCACTCGGCAATTCATTCTCTTCGGGTGCTGGTGGAATTGGGTTACTCGGGGGTATCGGTACAGTAGGCATCGGCGTCGGTGGGGGACTTCGCCGCAGTATTTGGCTACGACCAAACGGGCTCGATCCTGGGTTAGACAGCCTACCCCAAACACTTTAATTATTGTTTATGAAAATGATTTAGTTCATTTTGCAACTTCAGTAAAACAACCTTGAAAAATCTACAGTTTACACACGACACACTTTACTAAAATACTGACGGCGCAAATAATTCTATTATTTATTTGTCGTAGTTGTTTATTTCATTATCTATACATATAATGAATCTTTATTTCATATGTATTTATCTATAAATACATATGAAATAAAGATTATTATTATAAAGAAAGATTATTATTAATAAAACAGTAACAAAACTGTGTCTGTACATTGAATATATTTAAAAAAGAAATTGAGGGGGTTTAGGAACAGTAATAGAGCACGAATCCAAAAAAAAAAATCTGTTTGTCTGTTTGTTTGTACACGCTAATCTTCGGAACTACTGGGCGGATTTGAATGATTTTTCTTTTGTTGTATAGGTATTAAGTCTGGGCAACATATAGGCTATAATTTATCTTGAAAACTTGAACACCTGATGCAGAACCGCAACAGACCAGCTAAACTATAAGAGATACAAAAATGGTACCATAGCAAAAAATGTTCCACGTGATGAGCATTTTCTGCTGAGATAATAAATTTGAAGATCTGGAACACCTGATGTGGAACTTCAAGAGCCCAGCTACACCATGACACATATAGGAATGACGTCTTTGCAAAAGTTGTTCGGTCTGATGGGCATTACCTGTTGACTTATAAAAATCGAAGATCAGAAACATCTGATGTGAAATCAAAGCTATCACTAATTTCACTGTATCTTATAAAATAACATAAGCTGGGAGTACCTCCACGCGGTGAAGGCAGTAACAGTTTAGGACTGATTTTTGATGACGATGGTATATCATAGAAAATTTGACTCTACTGGCCAAAATTCCCATTTATTTTTTTATTTTATCGAATAAATATGCCTTCGGGCTTATGTTATTTGGGTGTTTAATTTCCTTTTCCATTTATCTTCGTGACACGGTAGCCTACCCGGTAACTCAGGGGAGCAGTCACTTAGATTTTAATAATAATAATAATAATAATAATAATAATATGTGGGGACATTTTCACACACGGCCATCTGACCCCAAACTAGGGAGACCCTGTACTATGGGTGTCAGACAGCTGATATACATACACAAATAAATTTTTTTTTTTGTAAATACATACATATATAGATAAACAACACCCAGACACAAGGCAAACACAAGTGCTCATCACACAAATGTTTACCCTGGGCGGGAATCGAACCCGCAACACGCTGCGCAGCAGTCGATCGCTTAGCCACTGCGCCAACCGTGTCGTCAGGTAATTGATCAGGTATCTTCTTTACAATAAAACTATAACCATGCCTAGAAAGAGGTCAAATCTTTCCCAATGTTCCAAAGGAGCTAAAAGATTGAGGATCATAAGATCCCAAGAATCTACCGAAGAGCGTCAGGAGAGACTTGATGTTGTTCGAGATCATCAAGCTGCAACTCGCTCCGTGGAAACCTCTTCAGATCGCGAAGCACGCCTGCGTTCTCAGCGTATTTACGCATCTACATCCAGGTCTCTAGAGACGAGTGAAGAGTATGATGCGCGACTGACCGCTGATCGTGAACGTCATATATTGTCTCGCGAGTCGGAGACGTTCACGGATAGAGAATTGCGCTTGAGTTCTCAGCGTATCTACGCATCTGCTGCGGAACGTGATGCGCGACTGTCCGCTGATCGTGAGCGACATGCATCGTCTCGAGAATCGGAAACGTTTACCGATACAGAATCACGCTTGAGTTCTCAGCGTATTCGCACATCTACTAACAGGTCTTTTGAACCGAATGATGAACGTGATGCACGACTAACTGCTGATCGAGATTATCATATAACACTAGCGACCCGACCCAGCTTCGCATTGGCCTATAGCCTTCCTCGGTAAATGGACTATCAAACACAAAAATATTTTTTTAATTCGAACCAGTAGATCCTGAGATTAGCGCGTTCAACCAAACAAACAAACAAACTTCAGCTTTATAATATTATAGTATAGATTGTCCCGAACACGCACACAACAAAATATTCATAATCAGTTAGAAAGTGAGAGAAAAAGAATTGCTGGAGTTCGAAGAGAGGAGCATGAAGAGACCGAAGAAGAGCGCAACGAACGTTTGAATTCTGATCAACTTCGACATTCTCTGAACAGAATGTCGATATCATCTGAAGAATCGGATGTGTCTCAAGATATGGCCGTAGGTCATGGCGACCTTCCTTGGGTTGGTAAGGAACGGAGTTCATTTACGTATACTCCTATGATTGACTACGCCACATATTCCGCCATCGAAGAAAATTGTACTTTTTGAACGTCTCGAATCATCTCGCGCATCCCGTTGTTTTCCCGTCCCTGGGCTCTTAGAATTCGACATCAGACGTTTCAGATCTTCGATTTTGCCGACCCCGTTGTAGCTGACATAAGCAACAGGATCCGCGTACGAAGTCGCGGGCAGAAGCTAGTTTACAATATGAAACGAAGATAGCTACAAAAGTTAAAAACTGTGGCGCAGCTATCAACGCCCAGGTCAAACACATGAAGCATTTGTTCCAATTACCTAATAATAAAAAAATAGAACAAAATAATTAAAATATGAAAAGGCTAAGTACTATAATCTTACTAACTATGTGTCAGTGTGTAGTGGTCGTTGAGAAGTTTGTGAGTAGTGAGTGTGCGTGAGGGGGAGGGGGGTGTTGTGTTCATGTTAATGAGAAATGTATGTGTTATGTACAAGTTTTTCTGTAGCATCGTAGGACAAGGATCGTAGTAATACAGAAAGTTTTTTTCTAACTAAAGTTCTTGTTAAAGGATAAATTATGCTTCTATTTATATTATCGTAGAGTTTAGAGCTAATATAGTTAAAGTGGCGTCTTCCTAATGCCAATCTGGAGAAAAGTGTCTTGCATATAGTCGGAACGTCGCTTCTTAGAAAGGTAATGTGGGTCATACGTCGTTTTGAAGTGGTTGGGGCTGTGGAAGTCAGACAGCCAGTCGCTCCATAAAAAACACTGGTCCACCGAGTCCAACAGAGTTGGGAAAAGACTGGGCAAATGATGTGCAGTATACAAATAATTCGCTTACAAAAAATATTTCGAATTTATTTTCGAAATGTTTGCCGTAATTTCAAACTCTCGAGTTTTGTACGAATGGTGTCATATTTCTGTAGAAAGCTACGACGGCGTCACGTCTAAATGCGTGAAAATGTAATTTTAATTCCTAACCGTATTCACATTTTATGTAATGAGTTGGTAATGAGAAAGTAGCGAATTTATACCACATTCATTTTGGTCCGCGGTCGTTGCTTGGTTCCGCAACACTTTTTAATGTTTAACTTTTAACGACAAAATGTAGATTAATTTTAATGAACGACATGAATCTAACGAGTATGCAGCCCATTAAGTCTGCATGTTCATTAAAATATGCATAATATGAAGTTTGAAGACCGGAATCTTGGAAATTAATAAACTGATTTTAATTAAACTTGGCTACAAGGACTGGTTTGAGCTGGCGCTGGACAAAATTTCCTGGAAAGACTTAGGAGAGGCCTTTGCGCCGCAGTTGGACAGCATAGGTTTAAAAATGCAACTTTTACGCATCTTGCGTAGGTAGGTATATGAAGTAGGTATACTTAAGTCTAAAGAGTAACCGGGAATATGTCTGAAAAATATAATAATATTTTGGTAGCTTCTACCCGCGATTTCGTCCGCGTGAAAGATATTTGATTTAGAAAACATAATTTTAAAATTTCTATTGTATTAGTATTTTTAGGGTTCCGTACCTCAAAAGGAAAAAACGGAACCCTTATAGAATCACTTTGTTGTCCGTCTGTCTGTCTGTCTGTCTGTCAAGACCCTTTATCTCAAAAACACGTGGAGATATCGAGTTAAAATTAAAACCATATACTCAAGTCTACGGTCCCTTGATGCTGTAAAAAAAACAATCCTAGCTATGTTATCGTGAAAAAAAGATACGGCCGTTTATGTCGCAAAAAACGCATTTATAACATTAAGTAAATTAAAGCATGGATGGTAGGTATGGATTAGTATAGAAGTATGGATATGTACCTACAAATATGTACGGAACCCTCGGTGGGTGAGTCCGACTCGCACTTGTCCGGTTTTTTTTTTATTGGACGAGTACTTCCATTTGTTACTGCCCTGATACAATTAAGAAAAAAAACAACGTCATAGTTATGTTCGAATTGGTGTCACTAATAGATACACTACGCCTCAATCAATTACTGCAAGCGTCCGTACATTGTTTTTGCATAACATTGAACAATAATAGTTTACTACCCGTTCATCTAAAACTACTTCCTATCGTCTTGAACAAACATAATGGTTGAGGCATAAAGTTGTATTATACTCTCGCTAGCGCTGTCAACTACAAACTGTTCTCCGATTGTGATCACACGCCCTACTGGGGGGTACTAAGACGCATTGTTATTTGATTGGCCCTTATCTAGAAACTCGCTTTTCTTTTGTTTCAATGTTAGAGCTTTTTGAATATAGAATGAAAAAATACAAAATATCGCAAGTAAGTGGCCTTGATTCTGTTTGTGGTTTTGTATGCCACCAACTTACGAAATTAACATACTTTTTAGTCTTTGAAGTGTAGTTTAATCTTCTTAAGCTTATTGTACAAAATAATTAAAAAACAGTAACAACAAATAAATTGAGTCATCCCTTAATTTTCTACCCTTAGTGATGTATTATTTTCATGAAATTTATACGGGACCCGCTTTGAGGAATACACTGTAGAAAGTTATGTGTGGTCAAACATATAAAATAGTAGGTATGTATCAAAGAGAAACTCCCTTTTAAAGTCGGTTATACAAAAAGTGTTTGTTTTTTCTCACCACTAGCCAAAACATACCAACAATACAATATATTTTCCTAATTTATAAATAAAAAAAGATGTTACCAAATTAGTTGAGAGTTGTTTAAAACATGGGTGTAGGCTCTGGGTATTATAGGCCTCCTTAAATTATTTTCCATTTTGCCCTGTCTTTCGTTTTCAGCATCCAGTCTCTATCGTCGACCTTTTTCCAGTAAGACCCGTCTATTCAGTGACTCGTTTCGTCCATCTTTCTAATGTCTGAAATATTTAAAAAAAACAAATAGTTCACAATTTCTGGTTATGGATCGCTGGTGCCAGTGGTAGGTAAATAGGAGGACTATAACTGAGTTAAATTAACTTGTAAAAAAAAAAACAATAATTGAAATATAATACCCTAAGCCTTAGGTACCTAATACAAATTGCTCTAAGAATACCATCTCGGCTTAAGAGGCTTTTTTCCATTAAGAAAAATATTGACAAGTTTTGTAGCCAAATTATCTTTTTTCGAGGCAAATTGCTACAGACATCTCAAGGAAATTGCCTAATAACATGGTTGTCGTAGAAGATTGACATTCTACGTGGGCTGATTGTGAATTTTCTAAAGATAAGAAGGTACCTATCCGAATTATCTTTGTACAGTGAAAAAAATAAATAACTAACTAGGCTTGAAGTTTTTTTAGAAAGTGATGGATATTTTCGAATTTAATTGCCTACAGTACGGTCAACGTAACTTGGCGCGTCTGAAGTTAGCCGATTAGCTGCGCAGTAGACAATTTCGTTCCTAAAAGTTCCATTGCGCAGCCAAACAGCTAACTTCAGACGCGCCAAGTTACGTTGACCGTATTGTACTTGTTAATATTTGAATAGAACCATCTAACTGCTACGGGCAAAATGATAAGTAATTATTATGAAGATGTCAGGAGGTATGTAAATTATGTTAGAGATTAGTGTGGACTATGTATAACAATGTTATAAATACTGTTATAAAGACTGTTACTATTGAATAATTACTTACACGATAAGTAATTATTTAATAGTAATAGTTATTATGTTATTTTGTATATGGTATATTTTTGGTGTTATAGTGGTGTAATGAGTTAATAATGTTGTTATTTTAATTGTTGTTATTGTAAGTAAATGTATAGTTTTATTAGTCTAAGGTCTTAACTGTCGCATTAGGGAAACCCCTGTAATGACAGTATAAGCTGTTATAAATAAATCAATAAATAAATAATAAAAACTTGTATTTTTTTTCTTTTCTGATGAAAGTAAACAATTTAAACAGCGTAGAATACTGCACATTGATCTTATAGGTAGGTTTACTCACCGTAGAAAACAATAAAGATAAAAATGAAATGACAATTAAAATACAACAAAATGACAACGGTGATAATTATAAACAAAACAACACACAAACACAACAAATAAAAAATAATCCAAGAATTACAATAAAAATAATAAATAAAGAAAAATACTTTAATCAAATAAAACAATAGAAATAAATAGAAGTATTTTTTATTTATTAATTTTTCTGTCTCTTCGTTCGTTAAAAAAAAAACAACAATTTCTGAAAAGACTTCCACTTTATTTGACATCTGCTCTGATTGCTTTTACTTTACTGATACTGTTGACTGTACATAAGTTAAAGTCGTTATTGGTGACGTAATTTATTTTGTGGCTATATTTAGAGTACTTTTCCTTCAATTAAAAAAGAAACAAAAATCTATTTCAATTGATGCTTTAAGGTCGAGCAAAAACGGTATAGTCAATAAGTAGTATACCTATATAGTAGATAATATAATTCAATAAGTATGTAATTCAATTCGATGATATTTTGTAAAATGTAGAAACTCTTCTGAACGGCATTTACATGAACAAATTGCTCCTTCCAAAAGGTAGTTTTGTATAAAGAAAAACAAAAATGTGGACCCCCATCAGGAACGAAGTTGTGCAAGCATTTTTATACTCGCACGCACACACACACACACACATACACACTAGAAAGAGAAAGATAGAGAGGGCGTTTATGCCTGATCATTTAGAGATTTTTCCTTGAACCTCGCCATGTTTTTAATCAATTCGTCTTGAAATGACAAAAATTGTTTTAACATTTTAGATCGACTAAAATTTACACCTTTTATTAATATTTGTCTCTTTCTTATTTTATTGGAGAGATAGAAATATAAATAGCTTAAAATAAATTTAACTCATACACAACAGATTTGGCAGCATTTTCAACCAAAGGACTTACTTAAAACATCATGTAGGGACATGTTTGACACAATATTAAGTCTCGCAACTCTGTAAGTGCAAAGTTTCAACCTTAAGTGAGGAGCTACAGATGTTCTCACTATTGTGTCAAATAAAGCTTCGGGATACTTCAAGTTGCGAAGATATATCACTATTTTCTTGTTTTGGTGGAAATAGAAACCTGTACGTACGTGAAAACTTTTGCAGAAGAATTTTGTTTTAAAAATAGAATTTGTTTTGCTCGAATGGTCTTTTTTGTCAGTCGAGTTTAGGTTTTGAGCTGAAAGTTCTGAATACTAAACTAAAGTAGAGGAATAATTGTCCTGAAAATATTTTGTAATTATTTCGTGTCGCCTCGTTTCGCCGTAGTACTAAATTATTCCAAGGGAACACATAAAAGGGATTAAAATCCTATGTTAATCTAGATTAATATCTACATGGTTGGCTTGCAGCTAATTTCGTTCAGCCATTTAAACGTGTTGGCGTAACAAAGTTTCAGCCGTCCGTCCTCACAAAATTCAGCGCTTAAAATAGTAGTAACGACGCCTTTAGGGTTCTGGTGAAACTTCCTTGATTCTGTAGTGCCTTGGGCATGTTTACTGACGCAAGAGTTGATGACTTTTATGCATCATAATCAGCTGGAAGACGTCTAATGTTGAACAAAGGCTTCCCCATATGAGGGGGACAGGTTCCCATGATCCCCACGCTTGGCAGGCGCCTTGGGGATCGCAGTGAGGTTGTTAAAGCATGGAAGCAGCAGCTGCCCGTCTTCCGGAGTTTTATGCATTTTTGCGCAATAAATCAGCATCACTGATACTTCGATTTGTGAGTAGTAATAACAGAATCGTTCGCTGAAAGACCAGAGTCGGCAGTGTGGAATAAGTGCAATGTGCAATATGAATGAAATTCATTTGAATTACGAATTTTAATTGAATTATTATTGTACTGGACTGTTATTTTTGTGACCAACATAGATTTAGTTTAGTGCTACTGATATAAGCGATAACAGACCTTAGGGTACAAAGGTCCTAGAGTGTCGGCCGCGCGCCGCTAGATACAGGGTTTGCAGGCCCCTTACAAGGTGGACCGATGACCAGGTGCGAGTCACAAAAAATCGTTGGACGCAAACGGCACAGGACCGAGACGTTTGCAAAAACTTTGGGGAGACCTATGCCCAGCAGTGGGCGCCATTGGTTTGATATGATGATGATGACTACCAATGATTTATATTATATGATGATACATCATATTTTTATATTAAAATATTTAAAAGAAATAAATATGTACAAAGCTTCAAAATAAATTAAAAAGTATTTATAGTAAAAGTAAATATTATGTTCAATGGAGGGCTCACAGGGCATCAAAAAACAAACTATGGACGAGTTTTTTGATGCCCTGTGAGCCCTCCACATAATATATATGATTGATTTATACATGTATTGCATCAATATTGTATCATCAAACATCACAAAATAATAAATCTTAGATGCGTATCAAAGGATTAATAGAACAATATCCCTCATCCATACTTAATCAAACACCTTTTCATTTACAATATTATTTCTGTCCTCTTAATTCTTCATTAATTTAATTAAGCTAATTTTAATGGAACTAGACTAAAATGGTAATAGAATTAAACATCGAGAGAGCAAAATATCTAAACTTTATATTAGAAACTTATTTTAAAGTTTAGATTATTTTTTATTATTTTATTAGTAATTATCTTAACAAATAATTGTTAATAATCATGTAATATTATTATAAAATTGACTGAAATAGGATTTCTTATATGAGCTGTCTATTAATAATACAAAGTTACCAGCACTGATTTATTTATTAATACTTCATGCACAAAGGTATAAAGGCAGACTTAATGCTTCAGGCATTCTCTACCAGTCAATCAAAGGTGGTGAAGAGATAACATGGCAGGTGCATAGTAGAAAAAAATTTACACGTCATATGGGATGTGAAAAATATATTGTAATGTTATCCAGTATTCATGATTAAAAGGATATTCACCAAATTAGGAGCGATAACAAATAAAGGGTCTTGACAGACAGACAAACGGGTAACGAAGTGATTCTATAGAGTTTCCTTTTAGGTTTAGAAGCATTTCAAAAGGAAACCCTTAAGTACGTGCAGCAAATTAATTTCTCCCAAAACTTCCCAGCACGTGAATCTTCATAGTTTTGATAAAATGTTTGTTCAAAGAGCTCTTGCAAAACTTTCGCTTATTGCTTATAATTAGCGGAAGCTTTGGCAAGTTGACAAGTTTCCGTAAACTCCGTGATGTGAATACGAATTAATGCAATTTAGATTTAACTTGACTTTAACTTGTTTTGTCGTAACATTTTGAACCCGTTTGATCTAACTTGATTGAGCTATTAAGGTTTTAACACGTCGTATGCTTTACAGACAACTTGAGAGAACTTTGACAAACAATCTAATCATGGGGTAGCGTGTTACCCAGTAACTGGATTGTGGAGGCAGACAGGCAGTCGCTCCATGTAAAACACTGGTATTTTTCACAAATATTGGGGTCGGCTTCCAGTTTCACTGGATGTAGCTGAATATCAATGTTTTACATGAAGCGACTGCCTATCTGACCTACCGAACCCAATTACTGGGTCACACAAATACCCCTTCGAAAATTTGGTAGTCAAATTTTCTAGTTTCTGATTACCCATAACGACTGTCAAAGATCCACGAATGACAGCCGGGATTAATATATTTATTTATTTATTAATACTTCAAGCAGAATGTACAGAGGCGGACTTAATGACATAGGCATTTTCTACCAGTCAACCTTTGGGTGATGCAGAGACAAGCAGTCGTAGGTGTAACAGAAAATAAATTAATACTAAGCTAAACTACAAGAATATAAAAGAAATACTATAAATATATATATAAATACTATATAAATATAAACATATAATGTACTCTATATACATCAAACTACATATATACTGTAAATAGATATTTACACGGATATATAAAAATAAATAGACAAACTTTTTTTTTTTTTGTTCTAATTTTATTTAGGGGCTTTAAGTCACAAATAAGACCATGCCAGCCCCATCGTAACCTAAACATGTACGTACTTATTCTAAACTATCAACTATTTTATAAACTAAAATGGCTCCTTCCGACAGAGCCGCAGACAAAATACTTTGAAAAATACTACATCTATCAAACTTATTTTTAACCGATTACTCAGAGCCTCTCTCCCAGCCGTAGTTTTTACATATTCCACCAACAAGTGATGGACGTCCTCCACAACCCCGCAAAAAAAGACAAACAATGGAGAAAACATTACCGTTGTGATGAAACTGCCAACTTCTTCACGAGGCATGGAAGGGTCTCGGTATGAAATGGATGGTTCCCATCCACAGGCCTACAACGGCAAGCATAACTTAACCATGATCGATTAATTTGTACTTCCCTTTTTCAACAGCAATAAAACCAAATACTTAATAAAATAAAATGAAGTTAAAAAAAGATTTTTCAAAAAAACAGAAAACCGCCTTTAAAAACTAAAAAGTGATCTATTGATCACTTAAAGATATTTCTTTAGCACAGAATTTTGCAAATCCGTCTATTTATGACAGAGTTATGCCCGAACATACATAAAAAAATATAATATATAAACATCCGAATTGACAACCTCCTCCTTTTTGAAGTCGGTTAAAAATGAATGGTAGTCCCGATACAAGAACCCTGATTTATGTGAATATTGTAAGGTGGTATAGATGTGAATTTGGTATTTTTATTAAAATACCATTAGCGGCCAAGTCTGAACTTGGTTGGTTTTTTTTAATAAAAATATACCTATCTCAAAGTTTATCTAAATTAGAAAAATAAAAACGATTGCTTCAATTAGGAATCAATACTGCATAACATTTTTTTTTTGGCAATGTTATATTATTATAAAATACATTGTTTTTTTTTACAGAACATAACGTATTTTATTTATGTAAAGCCGTAAATAAAATGCAAGCAATAATAATTATAAAAAAAAAACAATTAGTAAATTCTAAAAGATTTTACCTCTCGTTTTATTACAATGACACGAACTAAAACAAAAGTTCGAAAGGTGAGAATATTTTCAAAGTGAGATTGTGCGAGTGATTTATTTCAGACAGTAATGAAGATGGTTGTTGTAAAGTTTTCAGCTCATTTATTATTGCTGTAACAGCGTGGGTGGCGATGCAAGACTTATTTAATACCTTATTATCTAGTACCTACAATTATAGAGACAATTACATTAAAATTATGATTAATGTAAGGTTTTTTAGGTACACGAAGGGTGACTAACGGGACCCACTCTATGAATAGTGTAGAACAAAGTTGTTTCCCACCGTCTGTCCATCTGTACGCTTAGTTTAGTTAGTTTTAAACTTCGGATTTTAATGCAGTTCTCATAAATAGATATAATAATAATAATAATAATAATATAATAATAACGTTTATTGTGTTCAAAAGCTTTACACAAACAATTTTGGGTTTGGAGTCTTTATTTAAGCAAATTAATGCCTGTATTAAAAGACTCCGCTCCTTCACAACAGTAGGTACTTACTTAAAACACAATGAAAAACGGTACATAGTTGTAGTAAAACAAAATATAAGTAATATATAATTAGTGTGGGTGGATCGTGTACTTGGATTACGTTACGTTTGTAGAAGAGCTTCAGTATTTTCATATGTCAATGGTTTTATCCAATCAATCAACATTTCTTTACATATATGACGACACGGTTGGCGCAGTGGCTGAGCGATCGACTGCTGCGCAGCGTGTTGCGGGTTCGATTCCCGCCCAGGGTAAACATTTGTGTGATGAGCACTTGTGTTTGCCTTATGTCTGGGTGTTGTTTATCTATATATGTATGTATTTACAAAAAAAAATGTATTTGTGTATGTATATCAGCTGTCTGACACCCATAGTACAGGGTCTCCCTAGTTTGGGGTCAGATGGCCGTGTGTGAAAAAGGTCCCCACATATAAAAAAAAAAAATATGATAAGATTTTGCATGTACGAAGATTTCTTTATTTATTTTGTTATACAATTGAGCTGATCGTTTACTAAATTGCATTGATCCGAATTTGGTCTTAGTTATAGGTATTTGAACTATAGGGTGTTTTCTTCTCCTAGAGTGTATACTATCTAGATATAGTTACTCAATAGAAAGGTTTATACGTTTATAGTTTGATCTACATTGTAGCCATTTTTATGTTTATCATCTGCCTAGCCTTTTCCCATCTATGTTGGGGTCGGCTTCCAGTCTAACTGGATGCAACTGAATACCAGTGTTTTACATGGAGCGACTGCCTATCGGACCTCCACAACCCAGTTAAGAGGAAATACCACGGGCTAGGCGCAAGAGAACCAAGGTTACCGACGTAGCCCGAAGAATTGCCAAACTTAAGTGGCAGTGGGCAGGGCACATTGCTCGCAGAACAGATGGCCGATGGGGTCGAAAAGTTCTAGAGTGGCGACCGCGAACCGGAAGACGTTGCGTTGGAAGGCCTCCCACTAGGTGGACCGATGACCTGGTAAAGGTTGCGGGGATCCGCTGGATGCGAGTCGCACGGGACCGGTCAATGTGGCGCCACTTGGGGGAGGCCTATGTCCAGCAGTGGACGTCTTTTGGCTGAAATGATGATGATGATGACCACGGGCTAGAGAATTGAAAATTAGGTATTTGTAAAATCTATTGCTGTCGCGCGATGCCCGAACACGAACCGCAGAGCGCGATAGAGACAACTGCAGCTTTGACCGAAAATACCTATTAAAAGTACACAAAATCAATGATTCGTAGTCCCCTGATTTCTTCTCCAAAACTTAACCGATTTAACTGCTTTTTTCATTAAAAAATAAAGAAAGGCTTTATCCGTGTTCCTATGTTTTCTATTTTTTATATAATCAAGTCAAATTTGTTTTCTGAATGTTTGAACACAGCGGAAAATCATGCCAATTTTTTAGGTTTTTGAATATTCATATCTCTTTTAATAATAAATTGATGAGAAAAAGCAAAACATAGGGACATGCCAATAGTAGCCATGGATATTAAAAAAAATATTAAAAAAAAATAGATCCACTGGCATTATCCAGGGAGGAAACAGGGGACTAAGTTTGTATTGAAAAACGGCCCTTGTGTTTCCTCTTAAAGATACCACTTGGTAAGACTGGTTGTCAGACTTTCTAGCTTCTGACTACCCTTGACAACTGCCAAAGATCTTCGAATGACAGCCGGGACCAAAGGTTTTACGTGCTTTCCGAGGCACGGAAGGAACTCGGTATGAAATGGATGGTCACCCTTCCACAGACCCACCGCGGCAAATAGTCACGAGCTCCTCTCTCAGATGTTTATATTAAAAAAAAAGCTTTTTACAAAAAAGACAACCGCCTTCAAAAAGTAAAAAATAACTTTAGCACAGAACACACATTGACTTTAGTTTCGAAATTCAGTGGCTTTGTTCTGTTTGTTGTTTTGTATTGCCACCGACTTCCGAAACTAAAGTCAATGTGTGTTCTGTGCTAAAGTTATTTTTTACTTTTTGAAGGCGGTTGTCTTTTTTGCAAAAAGCTTTTTATATTCCGCTTTTTAGTACCTCCTTCTCATTCAAATCTATTAAGAAGAGATTGATGAAACTAAAACGTCGTTTATGTAACATTTTTGGGTATTTGTTGATTTTTCAAAAAGTGCTGAATCAATTTCGATAAAATTTATATGGGACTACCCCTGAAGCATGCCCTATCTATAAGAAAAAGAATTTTCAAAATCGGTTTACGTTTGCCTGAGAAATCGCGTAACAAATCGCGCACATACTTAATGCAAATTTAAGACTTATACGGTTTTCTCATGGATGCCATGGTCAGAACTGGACCAAATTAAAATGGGACCACATGGGAAGCACGAGCTTCCAAATAAAAAGAATCATCAAAATCGGTTCACCCAGTCCCGAGAAATCAGGTAACAAACAAAAAAAAAAAAAAAAAAAAAAAAAAAATAATTGATTCCCATATAGGATTGTAGGATACGGAATATAATTTACTCCCACTTTAGCTCGTATTAAAAGCTTTATTATTCGCTTCTAACTAAAAGTTTTATTTCTTTTTTCGTTTTGTTTCTTTTATTCATGAATTTCAGGCACTGAATACACGTTTATTCCATTATTGATAATAGTAGTGAATATTGGCAAAAGATTTTGTTTTATTTTCAACAGGTTGATTATAGGCGAGCCGTGTGGTGCCGGCCGCAAATAGCACCACCCCATTTCTACCCGTGGGTGTCGTGGCGACAGAGGGATATTGACCAGAGGATGGGCAGCAGCGTCTTTCTGAGTACCCTAACACCTACTGCAATCGCGAACATGCATTGGCCAAGCATGGCAATTACGGCTGAACCCCCCTTTGGGGAAGACCTATGCCCAGCAGTGGGCGTTTAAAGGTTCAAATGATAATGATATAGGATAATATAATTAAAAGATAAAATTATTTTGGCTGCCGTATGCCGAACGACCTATGCTACGGGTCATTCCAAAAATTGGTGCCCTGAAATGGCGAGACAGGGCCACGGTAGACCATGAAAAAGATGACGGGACAACTTGGAGGATTTGCAAGACATAGCGAATAGTCGAGACCGATGGAAGGAATTTAGGGAAGCATTTGCCCTGCATTGGGACGGCACGGGCTAAATATAATCTAAAAATATAAAAGCGAAAGGTCACTCACTCACTCATCACGAAATATCGAAAACCGCTTGACGTCTAAAGATGAAATTTGGCAGGGAGATATTTTATAGTTAGTAGACGTCCGCTAAGAATGGATTTTGCGACAGGGCCGGACTAAGGAGGTCTAATGGCTCTGTCAAGTAAACACCGGGAACAAAGTCGCGGGCAGCAGCTAGTAATATATATAATAAAGTTTTTTTGAATTTTTTTTTTGTGAGAAGATATCTTTGGAAGAACAGATATCCTGATATGTTTTGTAATTTAAAGAAATTCTACTACTGATAGAAAGCTGTATAGTTTTGCAGAAAAACAGCGAAAAAAACAAAAACAACTAAGAAACAATAAACAACAAAAAAAACTAGTGTGTAATCAAATATCTGTGAACTACGCAATTTGTAAGCTAATTCTCAAGCTTGCTCTCCATAGTATGTCCTACGAAGATTCAGAGAATTTACTAATTGTGATGAAGTAAATATATACCTAGTTCAACTATCTTAATTTTCACTAACATTTTGTTTATATTATATTGAATTTAGAAATATTAATTTCTACATTAGTTAAGCTATTTGTCTATAGTACATTTTACTTTTTGTTGGATTTTCTGATTATTGATTAATTTTAGATTACTTTAGCTCCTCTCGTCTGAAACACAGGATTACCTAGTTCAGGCACGGAAATCTTAGTATTATAATTTACATTTAAGAAACTTGTATTTGTTATGCCTTGTAGTTTTCTAATATAATTTTTATTATTATGATCTGTTAATTTGACATGATCATGACATTCCTTACAAACATTTTGTATCTTTAAATTAATATATATTAATTGAAGACAATATAGACAAGTTATAATGTTTAAAAAACATTTCATGCTAAACCAACTACATTCTGAAGAAAGATATATTGATTTGTAAATAAAAACGTTGACCTTTTACACTTATTTTCTGTTCTAAATTACGGTTTAACCCACGTAAGTACCTAACTCCATTTGATTCCTTATTACCTAGACACAAAAAACGACCAAAAATTTCTCCACAATACAAAATTGTTTACCATAAGTTACAAATTCCTACTACCTACAAGAAAGAGCCTATTTGTAAGGCAGTATGTAAAATACCCTTATCACATGTCAGATCTTCTGGCCTCAGGAATGACCAAGAACTGGTAATATTATGCGCCTAGATTTATTATCTACATTTTAGGTCCGGTAAGGAATTAGGGGCATTTTTATTAACCGACTTCAGAAAAAGAAGGGAGTTCTCAATTTTACTATTAATAATAATAAAAAAAAAACTCGTATGGGACCCGACTCGTATTCGACTCGTTTACCCCTAGTACTGAGATAAAATAATCAGTGGCCCTAGTACTGAGATAAAATAGTCTGTCACGAGGATTTCTTACTGATGTCGGTGGAGTCACCAAAAAAAAGTATTGACAGATTTCAGAACTTTTGGAAGCCTGTAATAATAATAAATAATAATAAGAATAATAATAATAATAATTTATTTATTAAAATAACGTTAACAAATGTGTACATTTAGTCAACAAAAAGAATAACTCCCGTACAAGTATAATGCCTTAAAATAAAGTAAAACTAAGATATTTATATAACTGGTGCAAGTAATGATGGTTTGGAAAACAATATTAGGTAGCGACCCGCCCGATCTAGGTTACTTCAAACCTGTGTTTCAGGCCATCACTTTGTACATAATTTAATTGGGTATATATTACTTAAAGTATAAGTAATACAGACACTTGAAATTTTCACAGAGTATGTAGACGTTAAAAACAAAATAATAAAATGAAAATTAAAGGGCGTCACATAAGAAACGTGATTTTTTTTTTTTTTTTGGTATTTGTATATGTACGGATGTATATTGTACGGTGTTTTGAATTTTACCAACTATGTTGGGATCGGTTTTAAGTCTAATCAGATGCAGCCAAGTGCAGCTGAATCAATTCCAGAGATACGCGACGCGTCGTCGTCAGAGCGACTGCTTGCACAACCCAGTTACTGGGTAACAGACCCTTAGGGTGTTACCAGACCAGTCGATCGATCGTCGATCGACGGCATCGATCGATGGTAGAATGGATTAGACGGCGTCGATCGAGCTGCTTGAATATTATTACTGATGGATTATAGCTGGGGTTAATCGATCAACGTCGACCGATACCATCGACGGGCAGTCGATCGATTGGTTAGTAGAACGGTATCCGTCGATCAGCTAAAGCTACCACACCAATCGATCAACGACGATCGATGTCAATTGATGGCTTCGATCGACGATCGATCGATTGGTGTAGTAACACCCTAAAAAATCTTTATAATTCACGTTTTATTTTATTTCAAAAGATCGTTTCTCTTTTTTTATAACAAAAAAAAACAAAAATTGTGCGAATTTCGATTCTGTGGCAAAGAGGAAATGTATGGTCAAGGTTATTTGGTTAGAGAAACTTGGTGGCAGGAACTTGGTGTAAGAACATAATTATAATGTTATTATTATTTGTTAAAATTATTATTGTGTTGACGTGCCCTTACCGGGTTTTCTTATTAGAATTTATTTACTTATATTGTTGAAGTTCAATAATTTAATTTAATTTTATTTGAAAGCCTTCATTGGTTTCTAAGTAAACTTCAAATATTCCCGACGACATGGATACTTATCTCTTTTGATAAATGTACATATGAATGAAATAAAGAGACTTGAATTTTCTAATTGATGGTGAAAATCGATTCAAAATATATTGTGTACTTTTGAAGGCCTAAAAGCTGTCATACAGATAGACATAAAAAAATAACGATTTTAACGAACGACTTTTATGACTTCTTAGAGAAGATTTTCTTATGCTAACAGTACAAATTGGCTATTTAAAATTACAATGCAGACGTTACAAGATATATTACGCATATTTTTACAGTTTAAAAGAAGCCATTTTGATAAATGTTGAAAGAAGGTTTTTCTTTTAAGGAATTAATGTGATTTTAAATGGTTATTGTATGCATTGAACCTAGATGATAGTCTACGAATTTAATTAGAAATATTCACAAATATTCACAATTTAATGTCGTCACTATTGGATCGTAGAAATAAACCATGCGAAACGAAACGTTTAATTTGCAACGAGCGACGTGTCCCTTGCGTTTGTCCTTAGTGCACTATGAAATCTTTGTTTTATGAAATATTCGTTGCATTGAATCAGTTTCTTTTCTCTGCAAAACAACTCTAGCAATGATTCCAAATTGCTTTGCACAACTAAATTCCTCCATCCCCATTCCATCATCAGACGAGCAGAGACACGGCGAAGCGTCACCGCTATATAGTTAAAGTTCCACAGTCTCGATCCAAGCGCTTTGCTTCCACATTTATTGTGTGAACTGCTAGACTGTGGAATTCGCTGCCCGCCACTCTGTTCACCGATAAGTGTAATCTGGGTATCTTCAAGGCACGAGTGAAGTGTTTATCCTAGGCAAGCGTGCTCCACCTTTCGACAACATCATCACTTAAGATCAGAGCGCCCAGTGTGAGTTTTTATTCGAACTCAATCGTGTTTACGTAAACTATCGCTTATGTCTGTTTGTATGGAATAATTGTGTTTCCTATTGATGCCATTACACTGCGCTGTACCAGTTTCAATACAAATTGGAGTTTACGTTAACGTGATAGACTTCGAATAAAAACTCATACTAGGTCTATATTCTAATAGGCTTACGGCAAAACGCAAGCCTATTAGAATATTAAAAAAAAATATTACATCAGACACAATGAGATAATATAAGATAACCTCTAATCTTCAGTTGTGGAAAAAATCCACCTCTTTTAATTTGATTTTTGCCAGTGCCAGCAATATTCATAAACCAGACGTAGTTTTAATATAAATCAAGTAGGTAATAAGATTTGTGTCAGGAAAATATGGCGTATAATTTATTTTTGAAGCTTAATATGATGTAATCCCGACTTGCGTAAAAATAATTTAGCTGGATTGAATTTTGTAGAAATAATTGGAAACATCGAGATGTTATTTTTGCAAAAAATTTTGGCTTTTTGAGTCTCGCGAAAAGATTATCAGGGTTAAATGTTAAACTGAAAGAGAGCAGCGACATCTGGAGACTTTGTATACAACAATCACTAATTATAATAAACTCATGCTGACCCGACAGACGTTGTCCTGTCTACCTATTTACCTACCTACCCTACCAACCTAGCTGCCTACCTTCCTACGTACCCTACGTACCCTACCAAACTACCTAACTGATAACTCTACCAACCTACCTACCTACCATACCCTACCTTTTTTTTTTTTTGGTACGGGGTGGAAAATCCTCATGGATGTCCTCCGCCTGGGGCGGGCGGAGGGGTCTGTCAGACATTTACTGACTAAAAACCACCCCGGTGTTCCATCTCACACCTACGTTGGGGGTCGCGGGAACTGGAGATACTTCCGCAACCCCCGGCTGGTGCCGGCCCGCTGTAGCGGGCCACTTCTCGGGTCAGGGGGGGGAGTGAGGTGTTAGACTCCCCCCGGACGTCTTAGAGGGGCGCGCGTGGAACACTACGCGCCGCCACCACCACCATACCCTACCTACCTCAACACCCGACCTACCTACCCTATGCTATCTACCTACCTACTTGGGTGCCTACCCTACCTACCTCAATTTTCTCACCGTTTAAACCTTCCCTGGATTTCCACAAATATTTCAAGACCAAAATTAGACAAATCGGTCGAGTCGTTCGCGAGTTTTAGCGACACATTTTTATTATATAGGAGATCATACCAGCCGTAATCAGCCTGCTATTATCCAGCTATGTTATTCTATAAGAACTCACTTCAGATCCCACTTCTGATTCTGCGGTGAAAACTGTTTTAGGTAGTCTGTAACTCGATGAAAACTACGCTAGCGCTACTAAGTGCTGGCATAGGTGAAGCGAACTATTATTTCGTTACTATTTAATCGAAAACCAAATACTTTTCACTTCTAGTAAGTGAAATCGGAAATGAGATAGGATTCGAATTCGCGAGTGAATTCTTACAGAATTGCACTGCAGAGCAAAGACCACTTATCAGATACAGAGAAGTCAGGATCATAGAGCACCATGGTTGCTCAAGGCGGAATGGCATTTCAAAACCCAGGTTTCCTAATGATATGTTCCTTTACCGATATCGCTGATGTCCAAAATGATACATATACTTACAAAGTACATATATTAATAATAGCCTTTTATTCGGACAATAGATTTACAATCTTGCTTTATAAAATGTTCACAACTATATAACTACCTCTTCACGGACACGGACTGTCCCCGTTCCGGGCACGGCCCGTCCCCGTTCCGGGCACGGCCCGGACATGTGTGGAGATAGAGGTTTACACTACTGCACTGTCATATAAGACGTAGGTATATATATTTTTTATAATTTCAAATTATTCTGTAAGTCCGTTTGCCAGTTAGCAAAGGCCTCCTCCAACATACTTCATTCTGATCTTTCTGCGGCTACTCTACTCCATGTTATGCCTGCAACCTGCCTGTTTTAACTGTAAGGTTCTCATCGTTTTAAGTACATTGAGGGCTGCAACATGGATTTTTGATTCTCTTTGACTGCTTTCAACCAAAATCATTAAAATAAAAATCATTCCACGTTTTTATAATTTCATAGATATCGACACAGTAAGAACATGGTAACTCACATTTTAATACTTTCCAGGAGAGCGCGTCAAAGATTGCAATAGTCCGTCTACGTGTAAATAAAGTCATAGTGTGGAATAAACTTGATATTGGTAATTCGTAGGGTCATATCTAATAAATTAAGTGTCTTTTTGATACAAAATAATTATTCTTCTTTGTTTTTTGTGAGTAAGGTACCATGAAATATTTTTCACACCACCTGCTCGACAATGCCATATTATATTGTACTGAATTTCATTATGACCCGCTGGTCATTAATGTGATTTGAATTTGGAACATAAACTAGAAATCGCATACGAACATTTACGATAGGTAAGTAGTAGGTACTTACATACTAATTCCATGCGTCTCAGATTATGAAACAAAAGGCAGATAGACCGCGCGGAACACTGAGAGTGAAACCAAAAAAGCAAATACAAATTCAAAAGCGAATAGCTACTATCTCGTGATTGTATTCGCTTTTGAATTTGTATTTGTATTTTTTTTTAACGATACGGCGCGTTGATAAGCGCTTTGTTAGGTATTCGTTTTTAAATTTGTATTTGCTTTTTTGGCTTTACTCTCAGTCTGCCTTTTGTTTCATAATCTGAGGCATTCACCATTAAGATCTGCACTAAAAAATAAATTGTACGAAAATCGAACTGGCCACCACGAGTAGAATATAATAAGAAAAATAAATACTTTGATTTTAGTACTATTGCTTTTTATTGTCTCGTAGATGGCACAAAGTACCTAAGGTTGCAGCGCGATATTTTTACTCGACTACGGCAAAGCCAAAGGAGGATTATGATTTTGACAGGCTATGTATGTATGTATGTATGTTCCTCTGTTCGCTCATAGCTCCTAAACTCCTTATCAGAACTGAACAAATGAGGTATCGTTAGAAGCGTCTTGATTGTCCGCTGGTTATAGGCTATATGACGTGTCACCGAATCCAATGTGGCGCCCTCTGGCGGACATAATAACAAGATAAAAAAAAAAAATGAAGAGAAGCATACCGTGTTTGGTATCATTGGAAAGGGGTTCACTAGTACCATTCAAATATATAATATTTAGTTGCGAGTTGTCACAGATTATTTTAAAAAAAGGAAAGATTACAAAATAAATTAAGATACGCATACCGTGTTTGGTATCATTGAAAAGGGGTTCACTAGTACCTTTTATTAAATATATAATACTTAGCTGTGATTTGTCACAAATGATTAAAAAAAAACGATCGCAAGAATCGCCAACTTCTCGATCGCAGCGGTTACTTAAAAAGTACGAAACAAGAAAATATTTCACACAGAAATCAAGACATAGGTACAAAATGGTCAAGGTAAAGCCGTGGTTGCATGCCTGTATCCCATATGGGTGCGATGAACATGAATTATAATGGCATGCAACCACGGCTTTACCTTGACCATTTTGTACCTATGTCTTGATTTCTGTGTGAAATATTTTCTTGTTTCGTACTTTTTAGATCACTTTTTGTTGTCGTCGGGTTTTAGTTTTAAACTTTATTTTTTTGTGTAGATGGTGTGGAAAGTAGAGTATGCTCCTCAGGGATAAAGGTGTCTTCGTCTTGAGCGACCTTGAATCCCACGGTGCACTCAGGATTCTTGTCTTAACTCCCTCGCTTTGCTCGGGAGTTGCCGCTAGAATCCTTCGTTTTGCTCGTGATTCAATACAGCGCCCGATACATACGACACTACTTTATACCCTTGGTGCATAATCTACTATTCATCATCATCATTTCAGCCAAAAGACGTCCACTGCTGGACATAGGCCTCCCCCAAGTGGCGCCACATTGACCGGTCCCGTGCGACTCGCATCCAGCGGATCCCCGCAACCTTTACCAGGTCATCGGTCCACCTAGTGGGAGGCCTTCCAACGCAACGTCTTCCGGTTCGCGGTCGCCACTCTAGAACTTTTCGACCCCATCGGCCATCTGTTCTGCGAGCAATGTGCCCTCCCCACTGCCACTTAAGTTTGGCAATTCTTCGGGCTACGTCGGTAACCTTGGTTCTCTTGCGGATATCCTCATTTCTGATTTTATCACGCAAGGAAACTCCGAGCATAGCCCTCTCCATTGCCCTTTGGGTGACTTCAAGCCTTCTGATGAGGCCCATTGTGAGCGACCACGTTTCGGTCCCGTATGTAATCACTGGCAACACACACTGGTCATAGACTTTCGTCTTGAGACACTGCGGTAAGTTGGACGAGAAGATACCACGCAACTTCCCGAACGCTGCCCAGCCGAGTCGGATTCGACGATTGACCTCTTTCTCGAAGTTAGACCTACCTAACTGGACCATTTGTCCCAGGTAGACATAATCGTCTACAACTTCGAGTGTAGAGTCTCCGATCTTGATAGGAGTGGGTGTTACATGGGCATTCAACATGACCTTGGTTTTGTCCATGTTCATTTTAAGACCCACTCTTTCGGAAGCTCTACTGAGGTCACTGAGCATTGTACTGAGGTCCTCCATGGTCTCAGCCATGACCACTATATCGTCGGCAAACCGAAGGTGAGAGATGTACTCGCCATTGACGTTGATGCCTAGCCCGCTCCAGTCCAGAAACTTGAATACATCCTCCAATGCAGCGGTGAACAGTTTCGGAGATATGACGTCTCCCTGTCTCACACCTCGCTGCAGAAGGATAGGTTCCGAGGTCTGGTCCTGAAGCCGGACTGACATGGTGGCGTTTCTGTATAGACACTTCAACACCTCGATATACCGATAGTCGATTTGGCACCGTTGGAGAGACTGCAGTACAGCCCAAGTCTCGATCGAATCAAATGCTTTCTCGTAGTCCACAAACGCTAAACAGAGAGGCAGGTTATACTCTTCGGTCTTCTGTATAACATGCCGCAGCGTATGTATGTGGTCTACGGTGCTAAAGCCTTTTCGGAAACCGGCTTGTTCGGCAGGCTGGAAGTCGTCAAACCTGCGCGCGAGACGATTCGTGATGACTCTTGAAAACAACTTGTAGACATGGCTCAGAAGTGAGATGGGCCTATAGTTCTTCAACCGAGCATTGTCGCCCTTTTTGAAGAAGAGTACCACCACACCTCTGCACCATGCCTGTGGCGTTTTTCCCTCGAGTATGACGGAATCAAACAGCTACTGAAGGGCCTTAAGTACCGGTTTTCCACCCGCCTTCAGGAGTTCGGCCGTAATTCCATCATCACCCGGTGCCTTGTTGTTTTTAAGCTGTTTCAGAGCCATCCTAATCTCGTACAGGCTGACGTCCGGGATGTCTTCGGTATAGTGTCGGGTTAGTCTAGCTCTTGGGTCGTTCGCTAGATCTACAACGGGTTTACTGGTTGACGTGTACAACTGTCCATAGAATCTCTCGATCTCCCTCAGAAGCTCCGGTTTGGCGGACACAATCCTGCCATCGTCGGTCTTCAGTTTCGTGAGCTGGCTCTGCCCAATAGCCAGATCCCTTGCAAATACCTTGGAGCCTTTATTCTTCTCAATTGCGTCTTTAATACGTTCGGTATTAAAGCGGCGGAGGTCGCTCTTCAAGGATTTAGAGATCCGTCTATTTAACTGCCGGTATTTCCACGCCTCATCTGAAGACTGCAAGATCATCTCACGCCGCTCCTTCATGAGCTTGAGAGTACGATCAGAGAGTTTTTTGTTCTTATCTGCACGACGTGTCTTGAAGAACTTAGACCCAGTCGTATGGACAGTTTCCACGAACTCGTCGTTGTATTCGTCCACTGAGCTTCCTAGGCACTCGAAACGATTCTGGAGTTCGAGCTGAAAGCTCTCGGGGTTTTGAATCTGGACCTGTGCTGGACGGAGCGTAGACTTCATCAGTCGAGACCTTTCAAGCTTTATATTGATGTTCAATGTGCCTCTTACCATGCGATGATCGCTCCCGGTTTTCACCGAATTGAACACAGAGACATCATTGAACATTTGCTTCTTGGTTGACATGATGAAGTCAATCTCATTTTTAGTTGCACCATCAGGGCTCTGCCAGGTCCACTTTCTGTGCTCACGCTTTCTGAAGAAGGAGTTCATCATATAGAGGCCCTCCTTCTCCATAAAACTAGCCAGTTGGTGACCCCGGCGATTCCGACGTCCAAACCCAAATTGCCCCACATGCAGCTCATCACCGTCTCGTTTGCCCAGTTTCGCGTTAAAGTCCCCCATGACAACGGTGAAGCGAGTTTTGAAACCATGCATGGCTTTAGAGATATCCTCATACATGGTCTCCACTTCGTCGTCGGGGTGTGCCGAGGTCGGGGCGTAGACCTGTATGACCTTCAGCGAATATCTTGAGGATATTCTGAGTATAAGGTACGCCACCCTGGTCGACACACTCTCGATCTTCACCACGTTGTTCACGAAGGACCTGTGAACGATAAACCCAACACCACCTTGGGACTGCCGGTCACCCTCTCGGAAATAGAGCAGGTTGCCGGATTTCAGGGTTATCGTGTCCTCCCCCTCTCTTCGGACTTCAGATAATCCCACAATACTCCATCGCAGCCTGCTCAATTCCTCTTCGAGTTCCGTTATCTTCTCGTCGGTCCGGAGTGTACGCGTGTTGTATGTTGCCAGGTCAAGTCGTCGGTGTAGGCAGCCTGATCCCTTCCGGAGATTCCTCGCACCCCTTGCCACGCCGTAACCTCGACCGCTACCATAGTCGAAGCTAGACGAGCTGCCGGGTACTAGGGGCCGTTTATGTGTTGCGCTATTCATTTTGGGGGGTTTTGCCATAATCGCCACGCTTGGCAGGCGGGTTGGCGATCGCAGTACGGTTGTTACAAAGGCACAGAGAACGCTGCTGCCCATTCTCTGGTAAGTCCCTTAGTCGCCTTTTACGACACCCACGGGAAGATATGGGATGGTGCTATTCTTTACGTCCGACACCATACGGATGAATCTACTATTAACATACCACTATATTATGTAAAAAAATAACTGGCTTTCGAAAAGTAAACATTGTAGGCATGTCTGAGATACAATATCAATATATAATGAATAAGCTGAATTGTGTTCGTAACTAAAAATACAATTAAATAAAATACACTTGGTGGATATCAAAAGAAAGAGAATTTAATTTTAAATTGTGTTTCAATGGAACCTTAATTTGGCTAAATGATATATCTAGCTTTTTAACTCAACCAAATGTAACTGTTATCCGATCTCAAGCCAGCTTTAGTTTCAACCTATCTTTGAATTAATTAAAAAGGGACAATTATTAATAGGTTGGTATCATTATTATATTATGCGATTAAGACAATTTATTATTCTGAATGATGACGAATTAATAAAAACCGGCCAAGTGTGAGCCAGACTCGAAATGTTCCGGACAACCGTACAATATTTAACACTGACCCTCCCATCCACCCACCCTAAGGACCAACTTATTTTTAACTTTCTTAATTTTTTATTATTTGTCACATACTCTGAACATTTCAATTTAAATTTTCATACTGTTCTCTATTTTTTTATAATTAAATATAGCCAATAGCACTCAAGCTTTTTGTGAACGAAAATATGTTGATATCGGATGATTAGTTTCGGAGATTAGCTCGAACATACACAAACTCAGAATGGCGGAGAATTTTAATTTATATAATTTGTAGTTAGTTGTGAAGATAGTAGAGTCGTTAGTTCAGTTCACCTTGTGAAGGTTAGAGTAATAAATTCAAAACAAACATGGCATGGTCATGTCCAAAATTATTAATAAAAAGATAACGATGTAACACTCCGATGATTTATTTAATTAAAAGATAACCAAATCAGTTCAATTAGGGCTAATTTGGTCATGTTCTCGTTGACCGATTTATCCTGGCCAGATAATTCATGTTGTAACGATATTTTAAAATGTTCACTTGCCAAGTGGTTTGGTATGGAGATTATGTAATAATAACATACCACACACCCTCATACAACATTACACTTACACGCACAGACATACCTACATACAATTCCCCCACTCACTGCACACGTATACAATCGAATCACACTAACCTTTCATTAAAATAAATAATCTTTTAAATTCATATCTTTGAAATAATGTTGATGATGTTAAAGTTAGTCACTCACACTAGCTCTGTCTACCAAATAACTATAATCCAATGTATGTCGAGGGCTTGAACCAGCGCCCTTAATACAAGTTATTTTATAACTTAGCAAGGGTTCTGGTTGCAACACCTACCTGTTTGTTAACTAGCTAAAGTCTAGTGTAAACACAAATGTTCATTGTTTATGTTAACATTGTTATTTCTGCATTCAATAAATATTATTATTATTATAAATCCATTTTTTTACAAAAAACGACAACCGCCTTCAAAGACTAAAAAGTGATAAATAACTTTAGCACCGAACACACATTACACATAGTTTACTTTCGAAAGCGGCTTTTGTTCTGTCTGTTGAAGTCTCTCTTTACTGTAAAAAAAAACACTAAATAACCTAAGCAGGAAATCTGTTTCTCTTTCCGTACGATAGCCCTTTCCTATAAGTATTTTTTAGTTCTTACCTTGACCAAGGTTTTAAGATGTTTTCTCTATGACACCACACACCCGTAGCTCGTATCAAGAAGCCGGGTCGTCACACTTACTCGTATTAGTCCATATATTGAAAAAAACTGAAGCAATTTTGATGAGACTAATACTGTTCCCTTAGTTGAAGTAAATGAAAACAAAAAATGGGTAAGTAATATATGATATAAGTACAAAATCTAATATTTACAAGATATAACAACTGATTCTATAATTTTGTTTCATATAATGATCAGTTAATATAATAAACGATTGATAAATTATTAAAATAACTAATTTTTATAATCATAACATACATTCAATATAAAATCTTTTCATATACCACTCAACAGACATAAAACTTATTTAGTCTAATATGATAAAGATGCCTAGTTAAAAACACAAAGCAAAATTGCATAAATACACATTATAACTTAGTCTAATAATTGATAAGTTGAAGCTGGGTACACTTTTTAAATATGAAAACGATTTTAAAAGTATTTTCTTATGCTGGTCACAGTTCAAACCTAAACCAAATGATTCACCAACGGTAGAGGCGATTTGGCGCTCGGTTACCGCTGTCACGGCGGATATTAAAACATCTTTTTACCATGCATGCAGTAAGCATGCAAACATGTAAACAAGCATACACCACGCATGCAGCATGCAAACAAGCATTCAGTATGCAGGCAAGCATGCAAGCAAGCATGCAAGCAAGCATGCAGCATGCAAAAAAGCATACACCACGCATGCAGCATACAAGCAAGCATGCAGGCAAATATGCAAACAAGCATGCAAATGCTTCGGCTTGCTGGCCGGCTCGGCCGGCCTGCCTCAGCCACGGCGACGAGCGTTAAAACCACCTGCTCCTCAGCTCGCGGGTCGCCTCGCCCCTCCACGCCTACGCGGGCTTAGATTACACTCTAGGGGTAGGGCAGACAAAGACTGCGTGGAGTCGGGTTTGCAGCGATTCGTTTCTGTCACTAACTTTTGAGGAACAACATATTGAAATTTTAAGACAATACTTTAACGTGGCGCAGTAGATTTGCAGATCATGCCTAGTAACATTATGCGAATTCAATTTATGCCAAAATAAATTAGCTTTCAAGATAATTTTGCCAAGAAAATATATGGCAAAGTATTGTAATGGCAAAACTAATTCCCAAACTGGTTATGCCAAACTATATATTTGAAACGATAGACTTAATGATTTTCGATTAAATATACGTTATATCCAATAACGTTATAAGAAATAAGTTTTAGAGTATATAAAATGTTATATGTAAATAAATTATACCAACAGTGGGGATATCTCAACTGAAAATATACCAAATAACTTTATATGATATGAGACGCACCCAAAAAAAATTGCCACAATCCATGCTACAGTTCCGGAGAACAAACATACAACATACACCTCTCTTTCATATCATTCTTCAGACAATCCAATTATCTTTATTTTCTCTCCTTCTACCCACGTTTATATTCATAACATTATTAGTCACATGCGTTTCTTTTCTCTTCTTTACAGAGTTTTTTCTTTACATCACGCCAAACGACTTTTCTGAAACTCATGTCACTTTCAAACTTCTCTAACATACTCATTCCTCACCTTGTCCATTCTGGTCACTCTTTACATCCGTCTCAACATTCCGATGTCCTCTGCATGCAATTTTTTTTCATCCGTCTTCTTCATGGCCCAACATTCCGATTCATATAATACGACAGGTCTTTTCACGGACTTGTAGATTTGCCCTTTAACTCGTAGGTCATTCGTGGGTCGCAAGTTGTTATAGTGACCTGCCGTATGTAAATGGTCAAAATAAACGTTATAGTAGCAGCTATAGCTATTCTAATAATGTGGATTATTACAATTGAATCAAGTAAGGAAGACATTAACTGCCACACTCAGAGACGTCACTTAATAATAATTAATCATTAACTTGAATTGACCAACATAACTTGGCACATGTCAACAACAATATTTTTGATTGTCAGCGATCCAAGTTATGTTGATCAATTACAGTTAACGTTTCATTATTATTAGGTAAGTGACGTCTCTGAGTGTGGCAGTAAGTCTACCTACCGTTATTTTAAAAAAACCAAGTTCTTTTTTAGTCAATAAAACCTACTACAATATTTCAGAGTTTATTGCAGAAAATGAAAATACAAATACTGTAAATATGCCTATCATTAATATGTTGAATTATTATGTGTATGTAATTAATCTGTTTGTTGCTGGTCTTGTACGGATTTAATAAACTTAAGTTAATCGACCGATCGATCGTTTTTGTTAATGGAATTTCTGACTGTACCTTTCGCATGCCTAATGGTAAAATCTGGCTGAACTGTGAAATTGTATTATTTGAAATCCACCATATTTGTGAAATAAAATATCTTATCTAATCTTAATTAGTTTTGAACTAATTTTAACCAAACACCCAGTCACAAGAGGATGGTATTATTTCCTATTTCCCAAGATTCCTCAAGAGACATTACATTGACGTAAACGCTTCAATATTGTCGTCGAGTTCTACGACAGACAACTTACTTATCGTGTCAAACTAAACAACTTTGTGACACAGAATAAAAAACCTTGTAGAAGTGATATGCGTGACAAATGGAATCGATTTCCTTTTTTGAAATAAAAGTTCTTTACGCACGTAGGAAAAGTGTGATCGGGCAAGGCGAATGGAAGTTGAGAAGGATATATGAGTTAGTGAAGATATAAAGAGAGAGAGTTACGTTTCGTATATTACTGTAGGGGCAAGAGCGAGAGGTACGAGCACACATTTTATTTCTCTCTTTCTCTCATAGCCAGTTGCAAACGGATACATACATACAGATGGAGCTAAAGAAGTTTTACTTCAGTCATGTGGTTTAAAGCACACTCTTATTTTTTTAATTTGTTTTTTAACAAAGAGGTTCGGCTTTGTAGTGTTTTGTCTCGGTCACTTTTACATGTGGGAGGTCTTGTTCAGAAGCTACATCTGTTAGGGTGGACACATATTTGATGGCAGATGCGTTGCGCATCGTCGGTCGCGTAACGCTAGAACAATCAAAAAGATAGTAATAAATAATAGTTTAAAAAAAACGAAAAACACGCTTTTTATAGAAAACCAAACGAAAAAATAGAAAATAAATTTTAATAAATTATTTTATTTTAAAAAAAGCGTGGGGTGCTTTTTAAGATATTATCAAAATGATAATCACTCTATTCATATCTGTCAATAAAATATTTATAACTATTGACACCATGCACCCCACGCTTTTTTTTAAATAAAATAATTTATTAAAATTTATTTTCTATTTTTTAGTTTGGTTTTCTATAAAAAGCGTGTTTTTAGTTTTTTTAAACTATTATTTATTTTTTACTTTTTAGTTTGGTTATATCTATATCTATATCTATAAATATTATGTACATTTATTCTACCAGGGGCGCTTGTGCAGTACCTTCCTAGTATATAATAGCTGTTTTTTCGGCAACTAATTTTGAACGACTTATGTTTTTTTTTTTGTTTTTTTTTAATAATTTTATCAAATTAGTGTATTGTCATCGGTCCTCGATAAATCTACAAAGTTTGAACGAAATCTGGCCGTTTAAAGTGGGTCAACATCGCGCCCAATGAAGTCGGTTACAAACAAACATACAAACATACAGGTGAAGCTAATAAAAAGCTGGTAAAAATACAACCTTACACTCATAACCGATAATACGTTAGTGCGTAAAGCATACTAATTACGAAACGTCAGATACACCTTCCGTCGGATGTGCTTTCACCATTACGAGTTATTTCTGTCATCGTTCTCACTACGCTTGGCAGGCGGGTTGGCGATCGCAGTATGGTTGTTACAAAGGCACAGAGAACGCTGCTGCCCATTCTCTGGTAAGTCCCTTAGTCGCCTCATACGACACCCACGGGAAGATATATATGAGATGGTGCTATTCTTTACGTCCGACACCACACGAACTGACACAAAAGACACATCACAACACAAAAAATACTAATCAATTCTCTAATTCTCTAATCTAATACTCACCCAATCCCAAGCAACTTCAGACACATTATATACGACTCATATCCTCATATCCTCTATTATATTTATCCTAATGTAAATTGTTTTGTAAATTGTAATTAGTTAATAAGTCTATTAGTATATTGTTAGTATAAGTTTTTGGAATCAAAGACTCCCAAGTCACGGGCTATAAACCTAGTTTGGGAGCCAGAAGATAAGGGACAATGCCAGAAACTCTATAGAACTTTGCCCCACTCAATAAAAGTCATGTGCAATATATAGCATCTTACTGTTTATTTATTGCTGATATCTAAACATTAGTCTTAGTGACCGTAGAACTTGCGGTTTCCGTTTAAATCTAAAAACAATAATGACATTGATTATAGGTTAAATTGTATTTCAGGTAAAATGAGTTTGTATTTTGTGGGTAGGTATTTAGTAATCCGCAAGTTCTAAAAAAAAACAATTTAGTATAGAAAGGTTCTATATTCATTACAACTATTTTCATTAATTTACTTTTTCTGTACATGGGTGGGGCAGGATCTGGCATTGTCATTTGTTCTCACATTAAGTACCAAATAAAAATTATTATTATGATTATTATTAATTAGGACAAAGTGTGGAGTGTGTTTCAAGGTTAAGTATACCAAATTGGAGTTCAGCTCAGCTTGTGTATATGCCGCTAAAATAATTGTTGGTGAACCAATAAAAATAAATAAATAAATAAACTCAGACTCCCTCCTGCATTCAAAATAGGGTTGGAAGACATTAATAAAATGATTGATAGCATATTTCTGACAGTCTAAAAAGTTGCATTTCACATTTGACACAGCAACATGATATATTAATATTGTCTGTAAACATTGGATTTTTCTCAGCTATTTTCTATGTAGGTAACAGTAGTTGACCCACAAAATTATGAATACACATTGCTATGGTAACTGTTCTACTTGTGTGTAAGATCGGTAAACAGACCTTTACTGACCTGGATTTAAAGACACAGAAAGAACTTTTTTGGTAACATTTTGCGATAGTTATGACCATGAAAAAGTGTGTCAATCAGCTAGTAATTGTCTTCTCTTAAATGTTTATGATAAAGCTATAACTGATTTGATAAACGATTAGACACTAGGTCGGCAATAAAACTTTTGTGTTATGCAATAAAATGTTGTAACAATTCATTAAGTTGCTGACAATAAAAGTAAAAACTATGGATCATGTCCACTGCCAGCAAAGGCTCTAATTACTTCGTAAAACTATAAAGAAGAATCATCTTCAATTACAAAAGAGTTTCACTAATAGAAAATGGAGAAAAATGTTCCATTAATTAAGTATTTATTTATTTAGTAGATTCCATCTCTACAAATAAATAAAATTTAAGTGTCTGTTTGTAATGACAAAATAATAGCTTTTTACTAAATGCATAAGAAAGTAAGTACGGTACCTATCCCCCAAAAAAACAATTTGTAACATTTTTGTCTGTCTGTCTGTAACGGTAACAGTTTTTGTGTCTGCAACGGCTGGACCGACTTTGGCGCGATTTTCACTGGCAAATAGCTGCCGCTATAAGAATTAGACTATTTTTAAAAAACAAAAAAAAGGTTCCTTCCAGACTATACAAAAAAATATCATTGCAGTGTCTGTTTGTAATGTGAAAATAACAGGTTTCTACTAAATGCATATGAAAGTAAGTATGTACTATCGCGGACCTTATCCGCCTGCTCAGTTAATTTTTTTTTCCCTTGGCGTCTGCGAAGTTATCGGGGCGGGGTAGAGAGCGCTTCCATCTTTTGAGTGCAAGCAAAAATGAACTTAATGGTGGTCAGGCGGGTGTGCCCACGATAGTACATAGTGATTGTCGGTTATCAACGAGAGTTTGATTAAAACAACACACGGACGAAGTCGCAGGCATCAGCTAGTATTTGAATATTAATTAAATTCGTGTTTTAATAGCATTTCTTCAATATAAAGTTCAACTTGAAGCTTACGAATGATACTGATTGTTATACTGTATGTGTAACATAGTAATTAATTAGGATTATGAATTAGATTTTTCAGTGCAAGTTCGAAAGAAGAAACGTCAAATCGGACTTCTTACGTTGTCAGGAGATTATTCATTAACGATTTCCCTGTCATTGCGATTGTTTAACTGTAATGTCTGTTTAACAGACAGTTAACTTGTTAATATTCAATGTTTATTTATTTATTAAACTTTACGCACATTAGGTGAAAAAACTAAAAAGTCAAATTAATGCCTTGGGCATTTCCTACCAGTCCATTCCAGTTCAATTGTTGTATTATTTCTATATCGAGCGCAGACACCGCAAACGCAGAGACAATCCTGACTATACTGAACGTTCCCTATGCCCTATATCTGTAGGCATTTAGAATGCGCTTGGCAGTGTCGGTTCTATACATTCTTATTCTATGCAAATCTAAGTGATTGACGTAGGAAACGGAAGGGCGCGTCCGTTTAATTCGACAGAAACGTTCGCGTGATCTTGAACTATTAGGTATTAAGGTTAAGGCCTATTTTCAGTGGCACTGATGTGTGGTTTTATTTACTTACTATTTGTAGTACAATTTCCGTATTTCGGTTCGTCGGGACTCGTAGTTAAGTCAGTTCGTCGTTTGAGGTAAGAAGAGTCCTTGAACAGCTCACGGTGGCCTGTATTACCTGTGTTTTTTGCGGACGAATCGACTGTCCCGAACTCCATGGCCTTTCTATCGCCTTTTTGTGCCTGACAAATACGTCGGACACCGTTAGTGCCGCCGGCATAATCTGTTCGTGCAGCTGTCATCCAAAATTGATACCAGAGCCGAGTCCCCAGTGTGTCTTACTCTAATGTTTAACGCCCTCCTGACTGCCAATCCTGAATGTGATGTGTTTGAGGATGGATTGAATCAAAAAATGCATGTATGTCTCTGGCGTTCTATGAGAGAAAGTATGCGAGGGTGTCCACTGATCCATGTTAGTTTATAATTTAATTTACGATGAAAGTCATATCAATATTGTTATGGTCCGTGTATGGATGACAATTCATTTCATACCGAGTCTCCTTCGTGTCTTGGAAAGCACGTAATGCGGTGCCGCCTGTCATTCAAAAATCTTTGACAAACTTAATTGATAGTCAGAAGCCAGAAAGTCTGACAACCAGTCTTATCAACAGATATGGTGTTACCCAGTAACTGGGTTGTGGCGGTAAGGTAGTCGCTCCATGTAAAACATTGGTATTCAGCTGCATCTGGTTAGACTGGAAACCGAACCCAAAATAGGAAATGGCTAGGCAGATGATTTGATCTAGGCCGACGAAACTGATAATAGCGGTACATGATTGCACATAGAGACAAATTAAAAGGCAAACTGCTGTCTCCTAAACTAGGCCGAGAGCCTGTGTTTTGGAAGCCAATGTTCCTCCAATTGACAATACCAACTGGTATTGGCTGTCATGCAAGTACTTACACAAAACAAAGAAAAAAATGTGAGTGAGAAAGGATTCTTTTAAACCTGATACCTGAAAATAGCCCTGCATTAAAGCCAGTATTCATACATCCAGTTTTCATACCTTCTTCTTCATAGTCGTGTGGTGCCAGCTGCGAATAGAACCACCCCATTTCTACTCGTAGGTGTCGTAGACGGCGACTGATGAATATTGACTAGAGGATGGGCAGCAGTGTCCTTTTGAGTACCAAATCACCTAGGTACTGCGATCGCCAAAATGCATCGGTCAAGCATGGCGATTACGGCTGAACCGTCTTAGGGAGACTTATGCCCAGCAGTGGGGGTGTAAAGTTTGACATGATGACTCATACCTTCTTACAACCATATTCCTCTATGTATCCTCAAAATGTCAATCATGCCAAAATGATGTAGTCCTAGCGCCTCTGGACTCTCAGCCTATTAATCACAACTTTGCAAATAAGATAATCTTTGACACTCTGTTAGTCCCTTTATAAATGCGAAGTTATTTCAACATCCGAACGTTTGACAGGAACGCGAATAAATATCTCATTTACCATTACAACGTTTATGAGACGCAAATATTTACCGCTCTTCTGAGTACAAATTAGATGCAGAAGGACCACACTGAATGTCTGAATCTGTGTTGTGCCACAAAAAGCAAATTTGGACGGTTAAGCAAGCATTTGATCGCTAGATGCGTCACTTCTTTAAACTGGTGTTATGCCTTGAATGCCCCGATCTATCTGTGAATAAGTTACCATTTAATTCATAGTGAGGCACAAAGGAATCGTGCCTCTGAAAGTACGTGAAGCCGTTGGTCCTTCGTAGATCTTTGGCAGTCATTGCAGGTAGTCAGAAGGCCAAAAGTTTGACTACAAGTCTTACCAAGGGGTATCGTGTTACCCAGTAACTGGATTGTGGAGGACGTTAGGTAGTCGCTATATGTAAAATATTGGTATTCAACTACTTCCGGCTAGACTGGAAGCCGATCCTTACATTGTTTGGAAAAGATTAGGCAAATGATGACCTTGGTGGTTCCGTTTCACGATTTGCTATCCGAGGCATGGGAGTGTCCCACCACCAACTTGAAAATTACGAGCTGCTACTGCAAAATTCCTGGAAAACCCAAGAACACTTTGTCAGACCAAGCATTCAAGACCAAACTCAGCTATCTCACTTTCGACCACGGCACAAATATTTGTTCCCTATCATTAGGAGGGATGACAGATCACATAAAGATTAGTCTACCTAGATTTATCTAGTATTGAGACACCTCGCTACGAGGGGCGTGGGAAGCTGTGTCATCTTTTCCTTTTTCATCTCCGCCACGAACTATAGTCGCGAACATCTAGGAAGATATTTTATCAGGTATTTTTTGAATTGTCTGGCTGTTTCTAGTTCAAGAAACTAAAACTTTCTTATGGCGCTGTTATTACAAAAGTTAAAAACCTGTTGAAAAGCAGCGTCAGGCACTAGTGGTCTTACATTTTTGTTCTATAAATCTAATCATTTGTTTGCAAAGAATGTAGGTTACATTTAAATACTAGTGGAGTAGGTAGGCCTAACCGGATGTATTGGAGGGTGGGTGGAACTAGGTCTATTTGCCATAGCTGTGGAGCAAAGTCAAAGTAAAAGGCAAAACACGAATAAAAGGCACTTTTGAACGTCATTTACTTAAGGAAAAGAATATGAAACAAATTCTATAAATTTACGTTTGAAAAATATTTTTTTTACAATATTTTGTAAAAGTACAGGAGTTATAATAACAGCATAACTTAATTATTATTTCTATTTATAAAATAAAAATTTCTTATTGCAGACCACAATACAAACTTTGACAAATATTTTCAATTTCCTTTTTATCATTCTTTATTTATTGGACCTTCTGAGGTTTTATATCATATTTTCTACGTAATGACTATAAAATACAATTTATGTGAGATATTTGTACCGTAATAAATCTTAGTATTGAAATTATTTATTTTATGAAAATGAATTCTTTGAGACCCTCGGCACTGAATTTAATGTTCATTTATCTCTGTGCTAGCCAGCTTTATTTTGTTTTCAATTATACCTTCTGAAATCATTTTAAATACTAAACGTCAGCAATATTTATAAAGGCATTGTAGATAACAATGTTTAATAGTTTATCTTTGATAGTCATTGATCGATTTAAAGGGAATTCCGACCGGGTCGATGCGATGTCGTGTCGGAACGGTGAATTAAAAAACTTTTTTGAAAAAAGTGAACCGCCTTCAAAAAAAACCGGACAAGTGCGATGCGGACTCGCCCACCGAGGGTTCCGTACATATTAGTAGGTACATCATCCATACTTCTATACTAATCCATACCTACTACCCATACTTGAATCTACTTAATATTATAAATGCGTTTTTTGCGACATAAACGGCCGTATCTTTTTTTCACGTTAACATAGAGGGTTGATTTTTTTATAGCATCAAGGGACCGTAGACTTGAGTATGGTTTTAATTTCAACTCGATACCTCCACGCGTTCCCGAGATAATAATTATTGACAGACAGACAGACAGACGGACAAAAAAATTATGCTATAAAGGTTCCGTTTTTTCCTTTTAAGGTACGGAACCCTAAAAACTAAAAAGTGATAAATAACTTTAGCAAGGAATACACATGACTTTAGTTTCGAAAGTCGGTGGCTTTGTTCTGTTTGTTGTTTTGTATTGCCACCGACTTTTTTTAAATTTTTTTTGAAGGCGGTTCTCTTTTTTCAAAAAAGTTTTTATTTTACACTTTTTAGTGCCTCCTTATCACCCAAATCCATTAAAGAACGGCAATACAGCTAAAACAGAGATTGAAAGTCCTCCAAAGATGGAAAGATGGAAGAAACGAAAATGTCTTCTCGGTTTTTGTTGTTTTTTTTCAAAAAGCGCTGAATAAATTTATGTTTGTTATATACTAAAACCTTCTCCAGAATGTAACAAACACTTTTCTGAAAACCGCATCAAAATCGGTTCAGCCGAACGGGAGATAATCGCGGACAAACATACATACAAACATACGGGTCGAACTGAGTACCTTCTTTTTTTTTGAAGTCGGCTAAAAGGGTGCGCCAAAGTTCACCTAAATTTTTAACTCCGATAATTGGAAATCCGAAAATGTACTTCCTAACATTTTTCATCCTAACAATCACAATTCCTAACTACTCTGTCCCTAATGTTCATAATCCGAAGCATTCAACTTCATAATGTCAGTAGCAATAAACACCTATTTTAGTTTTATTTGTTTTCCTATATTTTCTCAACATAACCTTCTTTTACACTATTATTGAAAGTCATATCTTTTTTGTTTAGATTTCTTTTTATTCATAATAATCAGTACTATATACATTAATTTTGCGTAACTTTATTTTCACATAACATGTATAACGGTGTCCCCTTGTTTCGCAGACAGAAATTACATAGAATTTTGTTTTCCAGAAAATGTTTCATATAATATTTGGTTCTTGTAATTTAATTCGACTATTATTGTTTCAAAGACTATTTACTTCAAAGAAACATATTTCACAGAAACACAATTCAATGAATTTTTTATCACATTTTTTTGTTTAACAAACTTATCAAACAGTAGAATTATTTTTTAACGAATATTGTTTGTTGTATGTAGTGTATTTTTCCATGGAATTTATTTCAACGAAAATATATATAAATAGACAATAACTAAAATATTGTCTTAAAAAGTGAATATGTTGTGCTACAAAAGTTAATGACAGAACCGAATCGCTGCGAAACCGACTCCACGTAGTCTTGTCTGCCCTACACCTAGAGTGTAATTTAAAACGGCGTAGGCGCGGAGGGGCGAGGCGGCCCGCGAGCTGAGGAGCAGGTGGTTTTAACGCCCGCCGCCGGGGCTGAGGCTGACCGGCGAAGCCGGCCAGCAAGCCGAAGCTGCGGTGGTGAGCGTGAATACCATCTGCGACGATAAGCTCGCGTGGGACCGCCGGAGCCCCGCAACGCCGGAGTCGTGACAGAAATCATGCCTGCTGCATGTTGCATGCTCGCTTGCATGTTGCATGCTTGCTTGCATGATGCATGCTTGTTTGCACGCTGCATGCTTGCTTGCACGCTGCATGCTTGCTTGCACGCTGCATACTTGCTTGCATGCTGCATGCTTGCTCGCATGCTGCATGTTTGCTTGCAAGCTGCATGCTTGCTTGCTTGCATGCTGCATGGTTGCTTGCGCGCTGCATGCTTGCTTGTATGCTGCATGCTTGCTTGCATGCTGCATGCTTGCTTGTATGCTGCATGCTTGCTTACCTGCTGCATGCTTGCTTGCACGCACGCGCAGTAGGTTTGAACTTAGCAATAGACACAACTCAGTAGGTACGTTATGTAAAGCATACCCCCAAATAATAATCATACCCTCAAATTAAAACTATAAATATCATCTTCTACCCACATATATTTTTTATTACACTTGGTAAATGTTTATTTCCGAGTATGAGTGAAAATATGATGGTAATTATGTTTGGGGACAGAAGCGTTATGATAAAAAACAGTAGGAGTTTAAATATATTTCCATTAATGATATTATTAATTACAATTTTCGGAAACATGAGTGTTATGAACATCGCCGGTAGCACTACAAATAGTATGAATAAAAACTTTAGGATGAAAAATTTTAGGAAGAGTGATCATTCGGATTACAAATCCTTAGGAAGTACAATTTCTCGTAAAGAACTTTAGGTGAGCCAATATGGACCCCGGCTAAAAATTAGCAATGAGCGCACAGCCCGGGCTTAGCAGAACCTTAAGGCCCTTACACACAAGCAGCATGTTGCCAACGGTAGAAATATCAGTATAAGTGTAATATGCCGCATATGTGTGTATCGTCCCGAAGTAATGTTTGCCGGAGCTTCGTACGTTTGGATATTAAAAATTTGTTGCGATAAAACCAGTGGTCACATTAGCGGCTTCCATGTTTTGTATGAACTATCGTGCAATATTCCAAGATGGCCGAAATAATTTCCAAACGTTTCTGTGGACGACGACTTTCTTTACTTTTACATCGACCACCAAACGTTTTTTGTGTGATTCATATTTTTTGGATCCCATATGAAGGGCTCAGCTTCATAATTATGGAGGAATTCCAGTACCATTTCATCACTCCACTCCGTTTTTACACAGCCACCCGCGCACGTCTGAACTGATCGAAAACAACGGCCGAAATGAACAACGCTAGTCTGACCACGCAGCGCGATATGGTAGCGCGCTAAAACCCTTTGACGTACAGTACGGTCAACGTAACTTGGCGCGTCTGAAGTTAGCCGATTAGCTGCGCAGTAGACAATTTCGTTCCTAAAAGTTCCATTGCGCAGCCAAACAGCTAACTTCAGACGCGCCAAGTTACGTTGACCGTATTGTACCGCCACCCGCGGGATAACACACACGCAGCCCGAATGTTCGCGACTATAGCCGATAATGGCCGGTCACATCTGCGCGTACCGTGTCATGGCGCGAAGCAACGTGACGATACACGCAGATGCGACCAACAGTGGGCGTCTAAACGTTGACATGATGACGGGAGAAATTAGGTGGGCAGTCTCGAGAGTGGCAACTTTTAAAAAAGAAAAACGGTATTGGAAGTATGTTCTCTCATAAAAAAAAATATTACGTGAAATTGGTCCACAAATTGACAAATATAATGGTAAACATACATAAAACAGTAGGTACATAATACAAGCGAAGAAGTCTGTTAAAACTAAAGACCAAAAGAAAATCCATTGAATTTGTTTTAATATTTATTTTCTTCCCAAAGAGTCCGTTAGGAAATGCAAGAACTATTAAGTTTAAAAACTTCTTGGGAAATGAACTCTAGTGAAAAGAATGTTTATGAAACATTCCCGAGTTTATGATCCGAGTGTTTTCTTTAATATTATCGCAGGTTTATATAAAGGAATCTACATTGAGCTGAACCCTGTAAAAGTAATCAGGAATTTTATAGCTTCAACCTAGGTCCTTGGTTCTTAGTACTAAATAATAATTTCTTCGGCTTCAAGTTTGCGATTACTTTTTTCTCATTTTAACATTGCTTCTAAGTATTCCACCTAGTTTCTCCTAGCCTTTGTCCGCGACTTCGTCTGTGTGAATTTACATCTGGAACTAAGGTTGCCAACTCTTTGTCGGTCAAAAATAGTAGGTCTATAATTTTACCCATAAAAATCAAGTACATAACGAAAAAATTTAAAAAAAAAAAAATAGTAGGTTCCAAAAATTACGTAGGTACTTTATTTTTTTGAAGAATATTTTGTGAATTATAGAACGCATCTGTCAATTTGACATTCCAGAATCGTTAAAAATAGGTATAGTTTGATGCCTTTAAAATATAGTAGTTGCCCTCTAATATAGTAGGATACTATATTATATAGTAGGTTTGGCAACCCTATCTGGAACCCAAAATTTATAGATCACTTCAATTTGATGTTCTTTTTAGGGTACCGTACCTCAAAAGTAAAAATCGGAACCCATAAAAAATCACTTTGTTGTCCGTCTGTCTGTCTGTCTGTCTGTCTCTCTGTCAATAATTTTTATATCGGGAACGCGTGGAGGTATCGAGTTGAAATTAAAACCATACTCAAGTCTACGGTCCCTTGATGCTGTAAAAAAAAACCCTCTATGTTTACGTGAAAAAAAGATATGGCCGTTTATGTCTCTAAAAAACGCATTTATAATATTAAGTAGATTAAATTATGAATAGTAGGTATGGATTAGTATAGAAGTATGGATATGTGCCTACAAATATGTACGGAACCCTCGGTGGGCGAGTCCGACTCGCACTTGTCCGGTTTTTTTTTAAATCGGATGTTCGGTTCCTGGGTTTACATACAAACTTACTAACAAACAAATTTTATCTCTCTCTACAATTAATATAGATAAATAATTATAATACGTAGTGAGTGAAAAATTAGAAATAGGTAAAGAAGTTTGTTGTTATGTTTGTAAAAAGTAAACTCTGAATTACCACGTTGAATTGCAATTCTAATCCTTTGGCCCCAGAAAAGGCCAGCCGTCTGGTCACGTTAGTGGGCGACCAGCCGCTTAGCAATGTCCCTAAAAACAAGGTAAGCAAACGAGACCCATGACCCTAGTGTTTCAACTTCAAACGGTTCAAACATATAACTGCCAAACGTGGAAGTTGGGTATCTAAAGGCCTGCCCAAATCCACGGCAACATGTTCATTCAATCTGAAACGATGGATGTCATAAAAAAAATACTTTGAAAGTACTTATCCAATTGCGAAAATTCTTTCACTTGGAGAAAGCTACACTATTCGTAAGTGATATCGGATATTTTTAAAACCGTTTGAAAACACGGTCCCTTTAAGAACCTTTATACGGGTGAAACCGCGGGGAACAGTTAGTCTCTTATAAAATTACAGTCCCTATTAACATTCTGCTCACAAACTCTTTTGTGAGGACTTAAGTAATTTTGAATTTAAAAATAGAACCAGAAAAAATCCGGCTAGGGAATACGTATTTACTCAAAGTGGGTGCTAATTTTCACCTGAAAAAGTTGAACTGAAAAGTGGATCAGCTGAATGATTTTTTCATAAAATTTGCATCTAATTTTAATACAGGAAAACGCCCAATAAATCGGACAAGTGCGAGCTGGACTTGAATATGAAGGGTTCTGTAATACTATAAAATATTAAGATCGAGATGGTCCCGATCGATGGGGTCCCCAGACGTCATTTTTCGTCGTTTTTTTTTAATAAACTGTTCAATGCTCTGAGAGACATGCCAAAGTACCTTTTTTTAATGGGTCAAGACCACAACGCTATTCCCAAACCACTGTACTGCACACTTCTGAAAGCCAGAATCAACAGTGGCGACCAATAGAAAAGGCAATGAACTATCTCAACTGCCTTGGATCCCGCAACGGAATTAATCAGGAAAGCACATATTTTCAATTTCCCTCCAAATCAAGCAAGAGACAGAACAGAACTAGGCCAATTGGCACAAAAGGACGTTTACAACTGGGAAAGGCCCAGTTGCCATGTGCTACCTTGTCTTATAACTTGTCTATCTATTACGGTTCAAAAGAAACAGCCCTGTGATAAACGAACAGACAGACAGACAACAGGATCTTAGTAAACGGCTTCCGTTTGTCACCCTTTGATACTGCACCTTAAAAAGCTTCTAATGTGAATACAACAAAACGCACAAAAATAACTCAAGTCAACAAAAAAAAAATGCTCCACTTTATCCAACAAACACGTGACAATCTAGACTGAAACGTGCCCTGAATATATTATAATCTGGACACGGTTTAGTTGTACTTAGGTAGAAGCTAAAATTATTTTTATTCTGTTAGTATTCGTAAAAGTCTTAGGTTGTATTTTCAACATACTTCAAAAATGAACGTTCTCAATTCGACTGTATGATTTTTTTTTTGTATATTTGTTACGCGATTTCTCCGGCAAATGTGAGTCGATTTTGAAAATTCTTTTTCATATGGATAGGGTATACCTCAGGGGTAGTCCATTATAAATTTTATCGTAATTAATTCAGTACGTTTTAAACAATCAATTAAATCCCAAAAACATCTACATAGACGACGTTTTAATAGTTTCTTCAATCTTTGGAGTACCTCTGTTTTAACTGTGTTGCCGATTCTTCATGGTTTTGGATGATAAGAAGGTACTAAAAAGTGATAATTAAAAAGCTTTTTTACAAAAAAGACCACCGCCTTCAAAATCTAAAAGTGATAAATAACTTTAGCACAGTACACACATGACTTTGGATTTGTCTTTTTTGTTAAAAAGCTTTTTATTTTAAAACGCGTTTATTTTACCTACTTATGTCAAGATTTTTATACAATTATGGTACAGACCATGGACGATTTGGCAATTGAACTTTTCGCCCTTCCTGTAAGTTATTTCGAATAGTTATACGAGTACGTCATGTAAATAAAATTATCAACAATCTATAAAAAGTACATTCAAAGTGCACTGAGTCACAGATATTCTGAAACCGTCACATGTACAGTTAAGTTCAGAACGGTAACACTCTTCAACAATTCTCAAAGCGTAACGTAAACGTTTTGAACAAACTCGACGGGAGTGAAGCCATTTTGTATTCATAAAAGAGTGTTGATCTTGCCTGTACTGGAATACAAGGGATGTGATGGCGAAAACTGTTGACATACTATTTTCTTTCTGATGTGTTTTACCAAGGAAAATGGTGTTACCCAGTTATTGGGTTGTGGAGGTCAAATAGGCAGTCGCTCCGTATAAAATATAGGTATTCAGCTGGGTCTGGATAGACTGGAAACCGACCCCATCATAGATGGAAAAAGGTTAGGCAGATGATGAAAAGTACTGATGTTTATCATTGACTTCAAAAAGGAGGACACTTTTCATATATAAAAGAACCTACCAGTGTTTTACCAAGGAGTATGATGTTACCCAGTAATTCGGTTGTGAAGGTCATATAGGCAGTCAGACCAAGTAAAATACTGGTATTTAGCTGAATCCGATTATATTGGAAGCCGACCCCAACATATTTGGAAAAAGATACACTGAAAGAAAGTTGCATGGAAGGGATATAACGCAAAAATCTTACATGATGTTAAACGTTCTCTTAAATCCCAGCTACTGTTAGCCGCGTTGAGGATTTTTTGCTTTTGAAGTAGAAATAAAACATAAATCACAATCTTATATTGTGGACGCCAAGCGCGGAAGGGTTTTTAAGATAATGTGACAGGTTAAAATTCTGCCGTTTAGAATTAATTTAGTATTAAATTGGAATTCCGCTAACCGCGGATGCCGACAAAGTCGCGGATTAAAAAGTAGCCTATATCTTTCCCCAGGGCTAAAGCTATTGTCATACCAAACTTCATTCAAATCGGTTCAGTCGTTTGAACGTGAAAGCGTAACAGACAGAGTTACTTTCGCATTTATAATAATAAAAGTATAGAAGTATAGATTAAATAACACACAAATTAGTCATTATAATATACACAACTATCACATAGTGTTTAGTTCACTTAAGATTCATCATTGTGTTACCCTTTATAACGTATCATCTGCTTTGTATTATACAGATAAAGGCATTTATAACGCTTCAACTGTAACTACAAGCTTACTCAAATACAAGAGAACTTTGGTTTCCTTGCAAGCTGTTCACAAGAAAATAAGTCATGTAGGTAAGCCGTGCAGTAGGGCCACTTTTTATAATGTACAGTTTAAAATTTCAGACGTGGCAAATAATGTACGTTTGGTCTTTGGTAGTCATAACGTTTTTAATGGGAAACTATTTCGAATGGCAAACTTTTCAAAGCATCTTGGCTCAGTATTTTTCGTTTTTATTTGACCCTGTACTATAAGTGAAGAGGCCACCTGTGAAGAGATGACGAGATGACCTGCATGCGTACCACAAGAGCTAGTTTGAGGTGGCGCTGAACAAAAATAATATGATACCACCGAACTGGTCATTACTGAAACTCCATAACCGAACGACGTAACTATGTGAGTCATGTTTGGCTTTATTGGATTTGTTTTGACATTCATTTTAGCCATAATTGGTTTTCAAGGTCTGATGACAGAGCCAGATGATACTTGAACTCCATAACGTATTCTAGCCATGTTTGGGTTTGTTAAAATCCTTACAAGTAAAACTCGGAATTTTCAGAAGTATATCTTTAATAGAAAAAAATGGACATACTAGAAAAGTGTACCTTCTGCATTTTTTTTCTTTCCAGTTCTTATGACAAAACCGGCATGTTTGTCTTCTGAGCCACATTCAACACAGTGTAACATAGCTTTAACTGCAATATGGCGGAAGAATATTTAAGTTTGTTTTATTAAACTTTGCTACATAAGGCGTCTTCAAATTAGAGGCGTAATGAAGCGCTACAGATGCCCGTGTGGCGTTAGAATGACAATAGGCGCGACGCGGACTGTGGCGCCACTTCAGACGCATCTAATTTGAAAGCGTCCTTATACGCACGCAACTCCAGAAAGCCCAAATCAACAGTATTGACGGAAGAATATTTAAGTTTGTTTTATTAAACTTTGCTACATAAGGCGTCTTCAAATTAGAGGCGTAATGAAGCGCTACAGATGCCCGTGTGGCGTTAGAACGATAATAGGCGCGACGCGGACTGTGGCGCCACTTCAGACGCATCTAATTTGAAAGCGTCCTTATACGCACGCAACTCTAGAAAGCCCAAATCAACAGTATTGACGGCCAGAAAAGTGCCAAAGCAATGAAGCTCGGCGAGTCCCGAGGAAACTTCACAACTGTGTTGGATACCGCAGCGAAATCCATTTAATAAAAGGAGAACCTGACTGACGTATCAGACCACAACCGAAACTACTGGAACTAGAAACGTAAAATTTTGCACACGAATTCCTTTAATGACGTTGCCGAGCACTAAGAAAGTATTTAATTTAAATTGAACCTAGAAAATAATAAAGATTAACTGAGGTGGTAAAATAGAGGATGTAAGTTTAAGGGCGCGTATTCGATTTAGCGCAACTCAAAATCTAAACGATTGCTAGAACGGCGTAGCAGCATTGACACACACTAGTACAATACAATGGTCTGTTTGTGTGCATCAGAAAAAAAAATATGCACGAAATAAGCACGAATCATTGAAATTGATCGGTAAATCGTCAGCGCGCGAAGTTTTACAGTGCTTTTTAAAATAATTGTCTAAAATAAATGAGCTCGAATAACGGACTGTATATTAAGCATAACATTTCCTTTCATAAAATAAATATATCAGTTATGTTTTTATTCAAATACTGGTGAAAGAAAATTGTCAAAGTGAACCGATTTTCTACTTTTTCAACATTGTTTTTTAATACATAATAGTAATATTTTCGTAACTTTGGCTCTGTAGCTGTCTTTATGACTGTATATACTGTTGGAAAAACGCATAAAACAAAATATTTTGGCATATTGTAATGGTTGTATTCGTCCTGAAAGTTAACTCTGACGTCTATTTTCGTAAAACGACATGAAAGAATTGTCTTCGCTTTAAAAAACCATAATTAAAAATTATATTTTTACTCTGCAGCTGTCTAAATCAAGACTTAATCTTTCTAAAACTGTAAATTGTCTTTAAATAATCTGCTCACATAATTACGATATTGCTCTGGGCAAAACGCAAAAACATGAAGTTTTCGTCACGAATCGAATACGCGCAACCGAAACGACGTACTAGTTTTTAATACCTCTCAAAGGTGTAAGGGGAGTTTGTTTTGTATAGGAATTAAGAAGTCGCGAGCGATGAGCAAGTTAATCATAAAAGAATAGAGGAGGAGTAAGAGAAATAAAGAGTAATAAGCCGTGTGATGCCGGCCGCGAATAGCACCACCCCATTTCTACCCGTGGGTGTCGTAGAAAGAAGTCCAGAGGATGGGCAGCAGCGTCCTTCTGAGTACCATAACACCTACTGCGATCGCCAACATGCATCGGCCAAGCATGGCGATTACGGCTGAACCCCCTTTTGGTGGTGACCTATGCCCAGCAGAGGGCGTCTAAAGGTTGACACGATGATGATGATGATGAAGAGTAATTCATATTTTCTATGTGATGTTAAGTTAGGCTGTGACGCCCACGTATTTGGGAAGTTAGTGTCGTGGGCGGTAGTAAAAATTGGCCGGTACTTGATGTGGTATAAGATGGATTGCTTTTCTTATAAATTGTAATCTTTCAAAATGGCTTAAAAGATTAAAAAAAACCGGACAAGTATGAGTCGGACTCGGACTCGCTCACCGAGGGTTCCGTACAAATTTGTAGGTACATATCCGTACTTCCATACTAATCTTATAAATGAGAAAGTAACTCAGTCTGTTATGTTTTTACGACGAAACGGCTAAACCGATTTTGATGAAATTTGGTATGAATATAGCTTGGACCCCGGGGAAGGGCTACGAGCTACTTTTTAATCCGCGAATTGGTCTGCATCCGCGATAACCCACATTCACGCGGACGAAGTCGCGGGCAAATGGTAGTACTATATAAAAGTAATAATATTATCTAGAAGCAAGCACTTGTCGTAATAACAGAAATTTAAAGCGTGGAATATAAAATAGGGGCCAATAAAATTACCTCATTTAGTAAAATTCAATAATGTTGAACACGTTTCAGAGCGTCAAAATGCCGCTTTTTCTTTCATTTTGAAATAACCTCTGTATTCACGACCTAGGTATCTTCTTTGTAGTAAAGTTAAATTTAGAAAAGTTTTGTAGGTTCGTGCTTTATCTAGAGTACCTGATTATTATTGTATATTTTAGTTACAAATTCAAATAAAGCAACGTTGATTATATGTAGAATTTTAGAAGGAAGTCTTGTCGTCTTGAAGTCAAAATGCTTACAGTTGCTGCGTTTATGCTTATTATTGTGTTTTATGGGTCTTAGTTGCTTGAAATAAAGGATAAATAAATAAGGTTTCAAGACGAGATTTCCTTCTGAAATGTTGACCATATAGGACTATACATCCTCACTATTTTGGTGACTAGGCTCTCCCCGGTCGTGTCAAATGGTCGTCCCACTAGACTACGAGAGTGATGAAAGAGGGTGTCCACTCGTTTTTGCATACACACTTATGCAAAAACGCACCCGCGCGTCCAGCTTATTTGGCTAGTCTTTGGTCACGAAAGTCAAAAGTCAAAGTCAAAGTCAAATCATTTATTTCAATTAGACCACTAAAGGCACTTTTAAACGTCATAAAAAAATGATTTTAGTTGCCCCTTCCAAAAGGTAGTTTCGTATGGAGAAGAATGGGCAAGAAACTCCATACTTACTCTTTTAAAAAAAAAAATGTGTATTTTGCATTTACAGTGTATAGTTATACAGGGTGTAACGGAAAGGGGGTATACATCCGAAGGGAGGTCAATGTACTCGTAAAACTGAATAACATTCAACATAAAAAAAATCGAAATAAAAAAAAAAATTGTTGGTCTCTTCATAGAAAATTTTAACTTGCCGCCTAAATTTTGTATGAAGAGACCAACAATTTTTTTTTTAATTTCGATTTTTTTTATGTTGAATGTTATTCAGTTTTACGAGTACATTGACCTCCCTTCGGATGTATACCCCCTTTCCGTTACACCCTGTATAACTATACGTGAACACGATGGACCTTGCATAAAAAAACACTATTATGAAGTATGTACAAAGTATTACAAGATTAAGAACGACAGCCAAGTTGTATACATAGATACATAGTCACATATTATTATTTACAATTATTGAAAAAGTTCATCATCATCATATCAGCCTATTGCCGTTCACTGCTGAACGTAGGCTTACTCCAGAGATCGCCAATCCACCCGGTCTTGGGCAGCCCGCATCCATCCACTGCCATCCACCTTCTTCAAATCGTCGGTCCATCGTGCCGCAGGGCAGCCCACATTACACTTCCCCAAACGCGGTCTCCACTTTAGGGCGTGTCTACTCCATCTACCGTTTGTTCGTCTACAGACGTGACCGGCCCACTTCTACTTCAGCGTGCTAATTCAACTCACAATGTCGGTGACTTTAGTTTTCTGGCGAATTCTATCCACCAGAGAAACCCCGAGAATCGCTCTCTCCATAGCACGCTGAGCAACCTTGAATTTGTGGACCAGACTCACGGTAAGTGTCCACGTTTCGGCTCCGTAAGTCATTACGGGTAGGACACACTGGTTGAAATCCCTGGTCATAAGAAAACCGAAAATATATACGTATCTAATCCCGTACCGTAATTTTAAGCTATAATAATGTTTCCAAAATCGGCGTCTATAAACATACGTCATGAAAACTCTTGCCATAAAATACTCAATAAAACGTCACAGCTAGAACAATATTTTAGCGGCCCCGACCAAAATTAAAGGGTAGTTAAACATTAAACACAATTTTATAGCCGATGAGAGAGCTCTTGCACTTTTATTAACACACTGTTTCAATATACTGAGAGTGGTTCATTTAAAATGGCTTGTATGTTCCTGTAGGTATTAACACTAGATATTATTAACCGACTTCAAAAAAAGGAGGGAGAAAAGAATGAAAAGAAAAATACTTGCATTGACATGAATAAGGCCTTCAATTACAAATTACGTGGGAAACGGTTATTGATGCCGATTCCCTTGTTCACAAACTAAACTAAAATGAGACAGTTGCCATCTCTTACTCTCCAGGCCCCTTATTCACAATCATTCGATTCGATTCCGTACCGAATCGAAAGTCAAAAGATATCGAAGATGTCCTTCAAACGCAATTCACAAATCCGAAACCGAATAATTTTGACAGTTCAACGAACATACGAAGACTGAAGTCGGAAATGACATTGTCGAATACGGTTTCTTACCGACACGGAAACGTATCGAATGGTTGTGAATAAGGGGGCAGGCAGCTGAACAAAAGGACGGTGGCAGATAAGAACTAAGTCAGAGATGTCAAATTAGATTTGTCCTTGAACTTCGCCGTGTTTTTGAACAATACGTTCTGAAATTACAACTATAATATTGTATGAACATTTTAGATCAAATTAAATTGACAGCTCTTATTATTATCTGTCTCTTTCTTGTTTTATTGGAGAAAAAGAAATAAATAGCTTAAAATATCTATCGATCGTGCACAACAGAATATGTAAGTATGTGTGAGTGTAAGTGTGTATGTCTGTGTATATAAACAAACACAACAACAACAACGATTGTCAACATAGAAAAAATTGACAAATTTTATGCCACGTTTAAGTGTGAAGAAGTGAGTTTAAAGTGAGTTATCGTGATATCATATTCACTACAAACTGCATAGATCTCTTCTGTCGTATGCAAGCTTCATTATTTACTGTCGGTAGATTTAAATCCAGTTCCAGTAAATCACTTCAGGATTTCTAGTGATACACTCCGCCCTCTTCTAAAACTAACATAAATCATTCCTGTATTGTGCTTCAGAAAATTAGGTCAGAAACGTTTTGAAAATCCGGATGACAATGCATGGAGTTGACAAAGTTTATTTGCATTTTCTTAAACGAAATCGTAATGCATTAGTATTACGGAACAGAAAAACAAGTTGAAGTAGAGATAAAGTAGAAGCAACAAGAATAATGTAATCAGTATTTTGAAACTTGTTTTAGAAGAGTGTCCATGGAGTTTCTTGCTCGTTCTTATCCATGGAGACCTACCTACGTTTTGAAACGTGCAAGTAGCTTCAACCTCCTGACTAACTGACTTCTTGATCATTCAAAAGTGCCTGTAAATTGTTTTATTAAAATAAATGCTTTTTCTCTGTTTCTTTGATACGTTTAAACTTTGTTTCTGGGATGACAACGTATCTGCAAAGGTTCTGGTAATGAAGATGTTTATAGCTAACGGTTTCTTCGTTGTTGTTTTTTAGTTTAGTGGCTGGTTGGCCCTTATCGCTGTATGTCTCTATAGAATTCTCTAGCAGTTGTAATTTTGTTGTTATTGTTGCTTAACATATGGCTCCCAAAAATGGAAATTCACAGCCAAAACTAGAAATAAAATTAACACATGCCAACGGGGAATGGAAAGAAGTATGCTCAAGGAAACTGGACAAAATAAGACACACCAAGATAAGGAAAATAACAAAAGCAATAAATATTTTGAGCTAAACCCAAAAACTAAGATGTAAGTGGGCAGATCATGTGGCAAGACTAACAGACCAGAGATGGACTGCTAAACCGACTTTGTGGAGCGGTAAACCAGGCATTTTTGTTAACTATTTTTATTATAGTTAACGGTGATCTCTTAACATCAGGAGAACCATAGGCTTGTTTGTCATGCAATGACATTAGAAAAAACAATGACGACATTAACAAAATCACGTTGCAAAACTGAGTGATTGGCTTAAGCGCTGCGTGTCTTTAGTTCGATTTCTTCATCATCATCATCTGCCCAACCTTTTCCCAACTATGTTGGGGTCGAATTCCAGTCTAACCGGTTGCAGTTTACATGAAGCGACTACCTATTGGACTTCCACAACCTAGAGACTGAGTAACACGATACCTCTTGGTAGGACTGGTTGTGAGACTTTCTGGCTTCTGACTAAACAATAACGACTGCCAAAGATCTACGAATGACAGCCGGGACCAACCGCTTTACGTGCTCTCCGAGTTCGATTTCTTGACGGAAAAAATATCCATATGGTCTACAGGTAATAATTGTTACGGGTCTGGCGGTTTGTGTATGTAAGTTTGTAAACACACGTGTATGATACAGGAGGAATTCTTAGTGTGGGGCAATACTTTTAGGTATAAATGCAGGATTATTAAAACCTTTTACTAAAATCGTTTCGTAGAAAATGAAATGCCGTTACATAAAATTTATAAAATGAAATATCTGAAATAAATCTCGTCCATTTATAATGACTTCAAATGTTGGAATCGACAATAATCGATATCTATATAGTCAATGACAGTGTCTAAAAACAAACCACAAAATAGCAAATTCCAAATGTGCTTATTTAAAACGTCAGAACGGTTTGATTGCTCAACCAATTGTAGCATTTCAGAATAGATAAGTACATTAAAATATATAAAAATATCCCTAAAAATCTCTTGCTAATTCATGAAGACACGGAAAAATTTGTGTGGGGAAAAAAGAAAGGTTTTGGTTTTAACCAATAACGGTCAAGAACAAGAATAACAACTTTCTTCGTCTTCATTAAACGTTATTTTATTGCCAGTCCTAACTTTTCTTAACCTTCAATAAAGCGTGCTAAGAAACTTACGATATTGGACGCGTGGGGTCTGTAATTACCCCAATGCAACTAAAAATAAATAAAAAATTGAAAGGATTGATGTGTTCAAAATAATCTACTTTAATTATTCTTTAATTTATAACTTACTTACATACTTACTTTTATTTACTTAATATAGATATTATAATATAAAGGAAATTAACAGATGTTTTAGCACAATAACAAAAAAAAAATCGTCACTGGAAAGGCAAAATTACTGGAGCGCCAAAAAGCCATTTCGAAAAAAAAACCATTTAAAAGTTTTTTGTAACAAAAAAAAATCATATCTTTTTAACTTATCATCCGATTTTAATCAAAATAATAACTTGATATGCAAATCTTTTCCTTGTCTTTATTTTTATTTATATGTTGTGTATTACTATTAGCGCTATTTTAGAAAATAAGTGGTGGATAAGTAAAATGACCTCATTTCAGAGTAAGTCAGATTTACTTTAACGCCGTAAAATAAAACTTACTTTGCAACTTTTACTGATAACACATATCATCAAGAAAAATAAATACGATATAATTTCTTTTAATATAGATATACTGCTTGGCTGGTTAAGCAAAATTACTCCAAGGACACATTTTTCAATTTCACACGTCTTAAACGGTGCTCAGATAATTTACTAAGTTTACCACAATTTCATTAAAGTTAGTTTGCCGTAATCATTGATGGGATAAATAACATAAGAGACGAATGATAGTTTTAATAACTACTTTAAATATACTAATGACCTTAATTGATTTAAAAAGATCACGATATTATAACCAATATGACCCAGTACTCGCGACGACGCCATCTTGTTTACTTTAGAAGTTCTTATGATAATTTTCCGGCTCAATCAGCTAATCTGCTAGAGCTGGTCTCAACCAGCTTCAACCAGCCATGGGTCTTTGCCATAGGAGTTACAGACAGCCCACTATGCAGAGACTGCATGGGGGAAGACGAGACAGCAGCGCTATAACTCTGTCCAGCCGACTGCCTTAACCGCCTGCGTAGGCGCGTTCACTTACAATTTTGTACTATCAAGTCGATTTATTCAACAACAATAATAATTTCTTACGATTAGTAAATTTACTTAAAAGATGTATAGGATATACACGGACGCAAAGGATAAAATACTTCTGTGACTCTCTCAGAATTTTAACTACAAAACCACTTGCTGATAATCCGCAAACTGCTCAATAACAGTCAGGCTAAATTACTTAAACGCCATTCGCTAGTTAAAAATGATAAGGCATTTTTTCTGATACGCCATGCCTCGATCCTATTACGTAAAACATTATTACTTAAACTAAGTTATTCTTAAATTCCAAGAAGAGCAAAACTACTAATACAGCAATGTTTTCCTGACAGCAGAAAGTAAAATTTACTTTAATCGAAATTTACATATTTATGCAGTAAGTAAACATGACTTTGCGGCGACACTCGTAAAAAAAGAGAAAAATTGTGTCGTATCAGTAATTGAAAAAAAAAATTACCGCCTTTTTACGGGTTACTGAAGCGCAACAAATGTGCTTCGCTTGCAATGCTACCTAAACAGATCGATGCAGAAAAATTCGCTGATTCCGAATATGTATATAACTCAATATGCCCAATTAGGCGGTTAAGTAATTTTGCCTTTCCAGTGACGATATGTTGTTGGTAGTACACAATTTGTTTACAATAACGATTACAAAGCTATTAAACTAGAAAGCAAGCAATAAGTCTGGAATGCTGGTACCTATATAAAAAAAAACAACTGAAGATTTCATGGGGTCGCAGAGAGTCGTGTGGGTAATTAAAGGTTAAGAATTTCTTCCACTTAACAAATGTATAAATTCCATCTCAAATAAAATTAGACTGTAGACGTTTCATGAAAGCAACCGATATTGAACTTTATCTGGTTTCTTTTAGGTTGATTCAACATTTTCATTCGAATACGACGATTCTTCATGAATGAATTTTTGAGTTTCATAGGGAATTTCTTGAAAACCCTCTTAAACATCTTCGGAAACGTTATTGGGTTGTTTTAGTAAAACTTTAGGGAGATTTTATTCTCGAATCTGATTTACCTATTTAAAAAAAGAATCAATTGGAGCGTATTTAAGTTATAAAACTGGATTTTTTCGATAATAAATTAAGTAGAAGGTACTTCTAAGAAGATATTTCTTTAATTTGACCTCCACAATGATAACAGATAAGGTAGATAGATAAATCTTTTTTTTCCTTAAACATAGTAGGTATGAGTCAGTCAGTACAGTCTGGTATAAAAACAATATCATGATTATCTATTCGGATTATGTATCAATTGCATGTAAAAATAATTATTCTATGAGTCAAAACAACAAGAATAATTGAGTAATTAATGTACCCATAAATTATAACTTCAAGTCTAAGAAATCTTTGATACTATAAAAATTATGTCTGTTTAACCAATTTTTGTTTTTAAGAACGTTATACAACTTCTATACAGAAAAAAAAATAAAAACAAAATAGAAAAAATAATAAAAATATTTAATTTTTTAATAACAATTAAATTTAAATTTAAGTAAAATAAGCTTATCTAGTTCTTAAGTTTACTAACACGATGAGTCCTTGTTGCTTGAATAAAGTTTCTTATTAATTTATTATTTTATTATATAGGGTGACTGGTAATTAGTGTACGATACTTAAACACGTGATTGTGTTCATGATAACAAACCACTTTCCCGAAACATTTTTTTTTTGTACTGGTCACTTTATGTCACAGGCGTGCGCGTAAACACTTACGCTCTATTCAGTTGGTCCTATTTGTTTTAGCTCTATTGGCGTTGAGCCAATCAAACTGATATCGTTTCCATTTTCACAGGCTATTATTTGGTTAGCTAAAGGGATCGATAAAAGAGACTAGATACTAAGAATTGGTCTTGATCGAGCTTACAAAAATCGTGGACCATTCGCATTTACAACACAGTATTTTTACTTTACTGGATGGCAAACTAGCAGACGTCGACAATCTACCTGGTATTAAGTACCCACCGTTGCCTTAATCGACATCTGCAATATTAGAGACCTTGCAGCTGATGGGTTGCTGGTCCAGAAATATAGTTGAACTGTCTCATGTGCCTGCAATTACACATAGTAACAGAGTAACGCTAGTTTGTGTCAGAAATATCTAGGCATGGTGGTATTACTACGACGGACCAGCTCCCCCAGAAAGAGTTCTACTACTACTGTATACAGGATAGTACATCAAGCTACCCCAATCTGTAAAATTTCTTTGATAGTTTTTCAGCTCTATTGCAAAATAATAAGGTTTATGTTCAATTGGGAAAATTTGAGAGTTTGGAATAGCTTGATGGGCTGGCGTCTGTACGTTAGTTTTTCACTGCCTGCCTCTCTGTTCCCTCATAAGTATAATCTAGGTATCATCAAGGTACGTGTAAACCGGTTTATCCTAGGCAAGCGTGTTCCACCTTAGGCCACATCATCATTTCAGATCGGGTAAGTTGCGGCCAAATGCAAGCCAATTAGAATATAAAAATAACGCTTGGGCAAAGTCATATTGGGTTTTTTCCATTAGGAATTTCACAGTTGTAGTCCGGAGTTTGGAAGTTGGCGATGTAACACTCCGGTGCCTCAGAAAGCACGTAAACCCCTCAGTCCTACGCCTGATCTCATCACTTAAGATCAGGTGACTTGACGTCAAACACAAGCCGCATCATGACAACCTTTAGACGCCCACTGCTGGGCATAGGTTCAGCCGTAATCGCGATGCTTGGCCCTCAAACGCTAGCCTATTAGAATATTTTAAAAAAGTTTTCTAATAATAAACAAATTGAACAAACAAATAAATGTCGTGTACTATAAAATACAACAGAAAGCCATATTCATGAAAATTACCCTCTAGTTGAACTCGGGATCAGTGAGGGTCAAAATGACCCTAAAATTGAACGATATTTTCTGTAGGTACCTAAACAAAGTGAGAATTGCTTTTAAATGTCATTTTTATTGTCCGGATCATTATTTGACCCAGAAGCGTCGCAGCAAAATGTTTGACGATGTCGTAAAGTCTGAGACGCAATTGATTGCTTGTGAACGAATCACTGCGCGGTAGCTGCCAAGTACACGAATTGCTTAGTACTTACTTTGATGCAGTAAATTTTTATTTATTTATACTTCATAGCACAAAGGCGGATTAGATGCCTCAGACATTTGCTAACAGTCAACTAAGGGCGGTGAAGAGATAACATGACAGGTGCATAATTTAAAAGTGACAATAGAGAATTTACCGGTGTCTTTGTCGTTTCGCGAGTTTCGTGATATAATATTGACCATCTCTTTTTTGGTATAAATAAATATTTATTTCTTTAATAACTACACAAAGGGTGACATGTTCACTGTGTGATCAAACCCTCTTTATTAAATAAAGATTAAACAAAACTACACAAATATTTTCAAATAAATAGGGCTCTTAACTATGTAAGTGGTCCAGAGTAAAAAGATCCTGACTTCTAAATTTGGTAAAACTTGTATCTTAGAAGTCACTATTTCTTCGAAATAGTGTGTGTATAAAAGCCTCATTACTTATTCCTAGATAAGACATAATGTCCTAAAGAATAAAAGAGAAAATAATACAATTCAATTACCATCACAGATTAATTTGTGATTTAGCTAGAACAAGGCTTCACCCACCAATTTGTGTGTACATCATGCTCTTAGTTTTGTTTTAATTATTTCAATACTTTCTAAACACTTCTAAGCACTATGAAGAACGGAAATATATCAAGACTACCTTTTGTCCACAATTTTGTCGGCGCATTGAAAAGTAGCCTATATTCACTTTCTTCGGGCTAAAGTTTAGCTTAGTCTGTACTTCTCATCAAAACTGGTTTAGTTGTTTAGCCGAGTAATTTTAACAAACAAATAAACAAACTCACTATCGCATTTCTGATGTTATATGCTTCAGAATTTTCTTACACACCACATTTAATGTTATTTATTATCAAAAAAAAATGTGGACTGTAAGAAAATTATATTATAGCCTATATAGTACTCGAAGATATCAACTTCCAATTGGTGTAAGAATATTTGAAATCGAATGAGTATTTTCGAAAATTATCTGATACATCCAAACTTTACCTCGTCATAAAACAGAAGAGAACAGAAGTAAGAAGGATGAGGATTGCAGATCCAACCTGCAATGGCAATATCTTTAAGTATCACATACTGTAAAACATTCAGCTTGGCAAAGTTTTCTCACAAGACGAAAATAAAAAAGGCGTAAAAGAGTACCAAACGTACCGTATCAGCACTTTACTTGCCCAAAATATAAAACCGTTAACGAGCCAATAAACGCGCTGTGGGAATCGATTGACAGCCTTCAGATGTCCCAGGGGTTGCAAACTTGGGGACCTTGATGAGACATTATCGGCGTCAGTTGTTTTTGTAACGTTGGTACGACGTAATTAGGGTGAATAGACTCTTTTGCTGCTGTTTTTGTTCAAAATGTCGAATTGGAAGAGAAACAATTCCTGTTAATTAGGCTAAGGTATGTTGTCAGGGGACTACTTAGGCAACGTCGCATTGGGTTCGTTTCACCACCTTCGAAGAAGTCGCGATTAAATTACTCGGCAGATACTTATTGAACACATTGTTTGATATTGGCAGATCCCTACTTAATTTCATGCCAATTATATTCTACTAGCTTCTGCCCGCGACTTCGTCTGCGTGAATGTCGGTTATAGCGAATGCAGACGAAGTCGCGGATTAAAAAGTAGTCTATGTCCTTCCCTAGGATTCAAGCTATTTTTATACCAAATTTCATTAAAATCGGTTTAGCCGTTTCATCGTGAAAGCGTAACAGACAGAGTTACTTTAGCATTTGTAATATTAGTGTGGAAGTATGGATTAGTATGGATTTTTGAATAATGTTTAAAACATTACTGGTGAATTATACCTGTTCAGAGGCAGTGAGAAAAATCAATATTATTACTAACATAAGTTAATAAACGTATGAGTAAATTTTTGAATTTTAAACTTAAATTTAAACTCAAAATCATTTATTTCAAAGAAACCATTTGCATAATGTACGTTTGAATTGTCAGAGTCAGTTAGTCAGAAAGCTGAAGCTCGTTGCTCGTTTCAAACATGAAGAAGAACAAGCAAGAAACTCCGTGAACACTCTTGAAAAATCAATAATGTAACCTAAATTTGTACCAAATACGATTCAAACTTTTCTACAACTACAACTAGAGCTCCATCAATACTCTTCAATAATAATTCAGTGTTCATGGAGTTTCTTGCTCATTCTTCATCATAGAAACCTACTGTTTGGATCGAGCAACTAGCTTCAACTTTCTGACTGACGGACTCTATCAATTCAAATGTATCTGTAAATGGTTCATCTATACATATAATAAAACAGTAACAAAACTGTGTCTGTACATTGAATATATTTTGTCTGTTTGTTTGTACACGCTAATCTTCGGAACTACTGGGCAGATTTGAATGATTTTTCTTTTTTTGTGTAGGTATTAAGTCTGGGCAACATATAGGCTATAATTTATCTTGGAAACTTGAACACCTGATGCAGAACCGCAACAGACCAGCTAAACTATAAGAGATACAAATATGGTACCATAGCAAAAATTGTTCCACGTGATGAGCATTTTCTGCTGAGAGAATAAATTTGAAGATCTGGAATACCTGATGTGGAACTCCAAGAGCCCAGCTACACCATGACACATATAGGAATGACGTCTTAGCAAAAGTTGTTCGGTCTGATGGGCATTTCCTGTAGACTTATAAAAATCGAAGATCAGAAACATCTGATGTGAAAATCAAAGCTATCACTAATTTCACTGTATCTTATAAAATAACATAAGCTGGAAGTACCTCCACGCGGTGAAGGCGGTAACAGTTTAGGACTGATTTTTGATGACGATGGTATATCATTGAAAATTTGACTCTACTGGCCAAAATTCCCATTTATTTTTTTATTTTATCGAATAAATATGCCTTCGGGCTTATGTTATTTGGGTGTTTAATTTCCTTTTCCATTTATCTTCGTGACACGGTAGCCTACCCGGTAACGCAGGGGAGCAGTCACTTAGATTTTAATTGATCAGGTATCTTCTTTACAATAAAACTATAACCATGCCTAGAAAGAGGTCAAATCTTTCCCAATGTTCCAAAGGAGCTAAAAGTTTGAGGATCATAATTAAGATCCCAAGAATTTACCGAAGAGCGTCAGGAGAGACTTGATGCTGTTCGAGAACATCAGGCTGCAACTCGCTCCGTGGAAACCTCTTCAGATCGCGAAGCACGCCTGCGTTCTCAGCGTATTTACGCATCTATATCCAGGTCTCTAGAGACAAGTGAAGAGTATGATGCACGACTGACCGCTGATCGTGAACGTCATACATTGTCTCACGAGTCGGAGACGTTCACGGATAGAGAATTGCGCTTGAGTTCTCAGCGTATCTACGCATCTGCTGCGGAACGTGATGCGCGACTGTCCGCTGATCATGAGCGACATGCATTGTCTCGCGAATCGGAAACGTTTACCGATACAGAATCACGCTTGAGTTCTCAGCGTATTCGCACATCTACTATCAGGTCTTTTGAACCGAATGATGAACGTGATGCACGACTAACTGCTGATCGAGATTATCATACACTAGCGACCCGACCCAGTTTCGCATTGGCATATAGCCTTTCTCGGTAAATGGACTATCCAACACAAAAAGATTTTTTTAATTCGAACCAGTAGATCCTGAGATTAGCGCGTTTAACCAAACAAACAAACAAACTTCAGCTTTATAATATTATAGTATAGATTGTCCCGAACACGCACACAACAAAATATTCATAATCAGTTAGAAAGTGAGAGAAAAAGAATTGCTGGAGTACGGCATGAAGAGACAGAAGAAGAGCGCAACGAACGTTTGAATCCTGATCGACTTCGACATTCTCTGAACAGAATGTCGATGTCATCTGAAGAATCGGATGTGTCTCAAGATATAGCCGTAGGTCATGGCGACCTTCCTTGGGTTGGTAAGGAACGGAGTTTATTTACGTATACTCCTATGATTGACTACGCCACATATTCCGCCATCGGAGGTATGATTCAAAATTGTACTTTTTGAACGTCTCGAATCATCTCGCGCATCCCGTTGTTTTCCCGTCCCCGGGCTCTTAGAATTCGACATCAGACGTTTCAGATCTTCGATTTTGCCGACCCCGTTGTCGCTGGCATAAGCAACAGGATCCGCGTACGAAGTCGCGGGCAGAAGCTAGTTTAAAATAAATGGTTTTAAGTTTGAGTTTAAGTGTCGCCACCAAATCTCTACGAATCCAGAGGCCTTTCAGACTCATTGCCATTCCAGGGGCTGCTGATATATTTTAGGCGTTTCGTTCGTATGTTTAACGAACCTCCAGATCTAGTAAATGATCACCAAAAATAGTAAATAAAATAAAACTAAAAATAATAAATGATCACCAAAAAATAGTCAATGATCACTAAAATTGTGTTTCCAAAGGTATTGTAGAAATGTATGAGTTTGACTGTAAAAAAAAAACAACCGCCTTCGAAAACTAAAAAGTGATAAAATAATAACTTTAGCACAGAACACACATTAGTTTAGTTTCAGAAGTCGGTGGCAATACAAATCAACAAACAGAACAATGCCATTGCCACCGACTTCCGAAACTAAAGTAATGTGTGTTCTGTGCTAAAGTTATTTATCACTTTTTAGTTTTTGAAGGCGGTTGTTTTTTTTTTTTAAAGATTTTATTTTCCGCTGTTTAGTTTCGCCTTAACATCCAAATCCATTAAGAAAGAAACGGCGACATAGTTAAATCAAAGATTGAAAATCCTCCAAAGATTGAAGAAACAACGTCATCTATGTAATTTTTATGGGATTTTGTTGATTTTTAACCGACTTCAAAAAGGAGGAGGTTATAAATTCGAATGTTTTTTTTTTTATGTATGTTCGGGCTTTACTCGGTCATATAGGGACGGATTTGCAAATTTATCTTTTTGTTCGAAAGGGGTTTATTCCGAAATGATCCCATATAAATTTTATAAAATTTGATCCAGCCCTTTTTGAGAAAATCAACAAATTCCCAAAAAAAATACTTAGACGACGTTTTAGTTTCTTCAATCTTTGGAGGACTTGAAATCTCTTTTAAGTGTGTCGCCGTTTCTTAATGGATTTGGATGTTAAGGCAACACTAAAAAGCGAAAAATAAAAAGCTTTTTCAAAAAAAAGAAAACCGCCTTCAAAAACTAAGAAGTGATAAATAACTTTCAAAAAGCTTTTTTTTCAAAAAGTGCTGAACCAATTTCGATAAAATTTATATGGGACCATTTCGGAATAAACCCCTTTCGAATGAAACAAGAATTTTGCAAATCCGTCTATATATGACGGAGTTATGTCCGAACATACAAAAAAAAAAATATAAACGTCCGAATTGATAACCTCCTCCTTTTTGAAGTCGGTTAAAAAGCGATTCGGTTTCGGTACGGGGTCACAGTTCTAACCTAACCTAATCATGTCGGATCCGCCCCAGAGGGGACTTAAGGGTCAAAAAGATTTTGGTTATTTTGCACACTAAGATTTGGTGATCATTTACTGCATTTAGTATTCTAAAGTATTTTTTGGTGGTCATTATAATTTATTCCCAATGTTTAATGCACCTCTAATTTATATACTGAACACAGCAACGGTGATTGGCGGCAGAAACAGGTGACGATGGTAGAACTTCTCTCAATGAATTTTCAACCTCCAGGTAACTTTGTTTGTCATTGGTAAATAAGTATTTTTTATGGCACTTCGAAACTGGCTATATTTTGTGCGGGCACAATATATTGCCAGTAGTATTTAAAGTGTGGTCAGCTGGTAATGCTTAAATGTTGCTGAAATATCTGACAACGTTTTTAAAATGCCTAGCCGCTCTGGCATGTATTGCTGCAACACTTGTTTATGATCACTCCATTTCACTCCACTCCACTCCAAACGCCATACATTTTTTTTCGGCTCTCCTGCAGAGGCTATATTTTTTCAGCAATATATGGCTGCAATATATTGCCTGCAATGTTTAGAGAATTGAAGGATTGTACTCGAAACTGATACAAATGCATTTTGTAAAAAAATTGCCCGTTTAAACATCATCGTATCAGCCTATTGCTATTCACTGCTGAACGTAGGCCTCCCCCAGGATCGTCAACAGACAAGACAGTGCCCGTTTAGAAACACCTTAAATATAATCAAATAAGGATCATATTTCTACCTATATTCTCGTCAAGATTGTCATTGATACTCTGGAACTCTGAAAGGGTGACGTACTAAGCTAATAAACGATCCTTATGAGTAAATTGTATTATGGAAACAATTTATTCCATCCAAGTTGTGGCCTTTAAAATGGCGAGTTGGTCTGACGATCAAGCATTATTATTTTATTAAAATTTTAACTTCAAACTTTTTTTTTTATTTGCTCGTAACGACTCACTGCTGGCCCCTCCAAAATATTTTCAAGTAATCTTTTCCTACACTGCGCCGGGGGTCAGTCTATTCAAAGTCTCGGCTGCGGAAAACTGACAAATTAATATCTTAGTATTTTTTATTTTTTTTATGGGACAAGCCCGCCACACTATTCCCTTACCACTGTAACTCCTGTAAGCCAGAATCAACAGTGGCGACCACCAGAAAAGCGCCAGAGCAATGAAGCTCGACGAGTCCCAGAGAAACGATTCGATTCGAATCGTTCGATCGTTCGTCGTTTTTTTTTCGATTTTTTCGCTTATTTAATGTACAGCTCACTTTTTAGGACCCATTAATTATGTCAATTATAATCCGTGGTGCTTAGCAACTGGGTTTCTCCCAGTTGTAAACGTCCCTTTGTGCCTATTGGCCTAGTTCTGTTCTGTCTCCTGCTTGATTTGGAGGGAAGTGGAAAATATGTTTTTCTTACTCCTCCGCTGTTCTTTTCTGATTAATTTCGTTGCGGGATTAATATCTTATTATAGATTGAGAACAACGGTTTATCTCACTGTGTGGCCGGGTTTGTCCGACTAGTTTCGATGGCATACGGCCACATTCCACCACCACCGGCCACTTTCCTTCGGTCTTCTTCCTTCTTTCCTTCGACTTCCTTCCTTCCTTCTGGGGGCCATCTATAATGTGTAACAATACTCACGTTTCGTTTAAGGGGCCACGAAGTAAGTATAGCTTGTTTATTCTTTCAACGCCGAGCCACCGGAGCGTACCACCTGCGAGAAAGGTCAGGTATTGCAGTAGTCTCGAATCAACCCTCACAGTAAGCCAGGTCTTCTCATTATTCGCCGCTTTCTGGGCCGGCCTCAACATTGTTGTTCATTTTCAGGCACTGACTGTATGGGAACTTGCTCAGTGGCTACAGTACATGAGCCGCGATGTCGCTTGCCATGTAAAGGGACCCATTGGGTCGTGCGTTTGACCTAATGATCGTCTGACTTGCGGCAGATGTGTCCAGCCCAATTCCATTTCAACTCAGCAGCTCATGACAGCTTTCTGAGTGACGTTAGTTATTTTGGATGGTGGTAAAATTAATAATAAATAAATAAATTTCGATTTTCTGGCCCCATCTCTCCGCTGTTGTCAAGGCCTTATCCTCACCCGCATCGGTTAAGTGAATAAACGAGTTTAGAGCTCACGATACCTTTACACTAAGTACCTGAAGACGATGTCGCGCATATGTGTCGCTGATTTGGCTTCAGGCCATATCTAGGTTAGTATTTGAATATAAGGCTAAGAAAATTTAACAAGTTAAACCAGAAATTTGAGTTTTCAAGAAAGTAGTAGATACGACTTATCTAGCCCGCCACACTATTCCCAAGTCACTGTAACTTCTGAAAGAATAAACAGCGGCGACCACCAGAAAAGCGATGAGGTAATGAAGCTTGATGAGTACCAGAGAATAGTTACAACTGCCTTGGATCCCGCAACAAAATTAATCAGAACAGAACACTGAAAGAGACTTCCTGTACCCCTAAATCAAACAGGAGATAAAACAGAAAGTACTAGACCTATTGACACAAAGGGACGTTTACAACTGGGGGAAACCTGGTTGACAAGCACCACGGATTACAATTAACATTACTTATTGGATCTGAAAGACGTGGGTTATTATAATTATTTGATTTAATAATAGGTATAGCAAAAGCACTTGAACGCACGGAAATTAGTTCTAGTTTCTACAAGGTCCGCATAATAAACAGCTCCAGATGTAACCCGTACACTACCTTATATAAATGGTGTTCTGCCAAAGAATACAGTCCCATATTATGATGTGCAAATTGTTCATACTCAGATGTAGAACATTGACACAAAGGCAAGGCAAAAAGCTTGAACTACAATAATTTACTCTTAAAGTTGCAATGACCTGTAAGAAATTGGGCAAAACAGTGCTCAACACCTTACAACTACTAAACGAAAACGAGTCGCAGGCAAAAGTCAGTTGTTATTAGACGTCATTTCTCAATATTAATAAATAAGAAACTACAAATAACTTTACCAAAAAGGTTACATTATCTGCCTAGCCTTTTCTCAACTATGTTAGGGTCGGTCTTCAATCTATTTCGGCACAGCTGTATAGGTACATACTGTTTTACATATATCATCTTCCTATATGATTTCCACAGACCAGTTACTGGGTAACACGATACGGGTTGACCCCTTTACCAAAAAGGATTCATATAATAATGACTAAAAAGGCACAATGTGTTAAAATAGCCTTGCTGGATTATACCCTATTCTATGTCATAGAATAGGGTATTTTATTCTATATGAGAAAAAAACTATAAATATAATATTATTGAAATAGTTTAGGCAAAAAGCAGTAGGAAAATGTTAGTTGTAATTCATAAAATAACAAAATAAATTTTAAAATTTAATTCAGTGTTTTTAATCTGTCATAAAACACCTTGTAATAGTAGCCTATTATTACGTCATACGGCTGTGTAAACAAAAAAGTGTCAATTGGCGCGTATAAGCTTTGTAGTTTTATTATTTTCGTAACCAACGTATTTTTTTTTAATATTACACTTATTAAAACATATGATTATAATTATTTTTAAATTATTTTCAATAATCATACAAAATATCAGCGCATTTGACTACACAACAAACTGTCGTCATTTCCACAGAGCAATATGGCGTCCACTACGAGGCGTTTTCGTCAAAATACGCGCGAAATTTGAAAATGTAAAAACTTGATGCGTTTTATGGCACTTATTGATTGAATAAAAATTGTGTGATTTTTTGGTGGCATATTAGCACTACAGAATTTAAATGAGACACTTTACAAAAATGGGTGTAATACCATAATATTAATACCAGACTCAAAGACCAAAATTGAATATTTCAACACGGCTAGGCATTTAACTAAATGACTATTTATTCAAATCATCTACAACATACACGCGGATGGATAATATAATTTGTATTGATCTTGTTAGGAAGGAGAAATTGTCTTTATGAAGACATTCCATACCGTAATATATTGGCTGTTACGTCTGTTGCCAAGGGATAAGAAACCGTAGGGATATCAATAATTATGATAAGTTTTATATGTAAAAGGCTTCGCCAAAACATATGAAATGGTACACGTATGCTAACGGTTCCTCGTATATTATGTTTTATTGTATAGGGGGAGAGTTCATAGTTATCAAAACTTGGATGTTGATGTGACTTTTTCATTTCATATGTACTTTCTATGTTTATGCTATGTTATGGAGGAGCTCGTGGCTAAGTTAAAGCCGTACAGATCGATCAGTCAAAGATTAAGGGTGTTACCAGACCAATCGATCGATCGTCGATCGACGGCTTCGATCGATGGTAGAATGGATTAGTCGACGTCGATCGATAGTTTCTTCCAGACCAATCGATCGATTGTCGATCGACGGCATCGATCGATAGTAGAATGGATTAGCAGACGTCGATCGAGCTGCTTGATTATTATTAGTAATGGATTATAGCCGAAGTTAATCGATAAACGTCGACCGATGCCATCGACCGCTAACATCCTTAGATACGCTAGCCGCGGTCGGTCTGTGGATGGGTGACCATACCTTTCATACCGAGTTCCCTCCGTGCCTCAGAAAGCACGTAAAGCCATTGGTCCCGGCTGTCATTTGTAAGATCTTTGGCAATCGTTATGGGTAGTCAGAAAGTCTGACAACCAGTACAGACTTACCAAAGGGTACTTATCGTGTTACCCAGTAACTGGGTTGTGGAGGTCCGATAGACAGTCGCTCCATGTGAAACACTGGTATTCAGCTACCTCCGATTGGACTGGCAGCCTTCCCCAACATTGTTGGGAAAGAGCTAGGCAGATGTTGACTTTTCATATTTGTTTTGGACATCACTGAGATTGTGCATTAAAACATCGTGAGGAAACCAAGAATCCCCCCGAGTTGAAGATATTAATCGTATTACTTAAGTGCTAGTTTTGCTGTTAAATTCTAGACGTCATATTCGTATTTTCCTGTCGTAAAATAAACTTTAAGTAACTATGCGTTCGAATTTCCGATCCATCAGATATGCGTAAAAATCGTTCCCATCTCGGCATCACGTGTGATTCTTTCATTTCCATCAAATTCCGCACAAAAGTTAATAAAAACGCCACATTTATTAACTCAACGTATTCACAAAAAGCAGCCAATAATGAAGAGTCGAAAAAAAAGGTTCGATTTTCATCTGTCATAAAAGTACCAATATCCTACGGAACTTTGTTCATGGTACTTGAGAGTAGGGTGGCCGTGCGCCAAGTTTTTAATCACGGGATAGATGTCTGAGAGCCGATTGTGTTGATATTGAGCAAGTCTTTAGTCGTTTAAGTAATTAACATAGCAAGGAGTTTTATAGAAAGAAAATACATTTTATTGACATAGAAATACTGTAAAATACACATTTTATAATAATAATACTAAAGTTTTTAATTCAGACAAGGTTCTTAGTGTTAGCAACAAATAACTAAACGTCTAATGTTAGTAGGTACATACACAGAAAACAACACAATTAAAATTCATCGTGGAGCTGCAACCACCTCCGTACTATCGCGGAGTCCCGCCGGCAAGCAAACACACTAAGAATAGTGTTAGTGTACCTTTTTCTAATAATGGAGGAAAACCCATCAATATGATTGTACGCAAACATCTATGACGCAATGCAGCGCCATGGTAACCTCAACAGTACTCAAAATGCGTTATTATACTGGACACGCAGGTCGCTGTATGCCTGCTGAGTAAAAGAGTGGTCAGAAAAAACCTAAATTTAAAAAAATGTGATGATAATCTAGGTCTTAATTTTGAATTTACTGCTTTCTAGACTTAAGCTCCATTGAACCACAAATCATCAAATACATTTAACGATAAGAAATTTAAATAATCATTCTGTCTCTGTCAACTGCAAATGATTGATTGAAATAGAACGATGTTTTAAATGCGTTTAGCTCTAAATATAGTCAGTGATTTGTGATTAGTGGTGCAAGCAGGTCATCTTCAGTGAATAGACTTTATCTAAACTCGAAATAATGACTAATGAAAAACGCGGTTAGTATATCTAATGATTCGAATATACAGGAGCTAAGGGCGCGGTCACCGATGTGGTTGCGGTCAGATACTGCTGAGTAGTTGTATGGTCGGATCTACACCAACACGGTCAATGGCACTACTGTAGTATCTGTCCGTGCGTTCAAGCGTTTTTGCCATACCTATCACTGAAGTAGATAATTATTATCAAAATATAATATTGTAATCCGTGGTGCTTGGCAACCACTGGGCTTCTCCCAGTTGTAAACGTCCCTTTGTGCCTATTGACCTGTTCCATTCTGGTCTATATTAGTGGAAAATACTCCTCCGCTGCTTTTCTGATTAATTTTCCCGGTTATTGTCCGCTCTGGTGTGAGTGATTGCGTTCAGTTTATGTGAGAAATACAACCTTAATGAGTGTGTGTTATTATGGTATATTTGGTAACCAACATCATTTTCGCCACATACAAGACAGTCTGCACAAAATTCGGAAGACTGGAGTTCCCAGTCGCAACTTCTTAACCCCAATATATATCAAAATTACTTCGAAAGTAATCTATTTAACCCCGTCGTGTTGATTTCTCATAACTTCAGGTGTGTCTTCGATTCAACTTGAGCTGAAAGTTGCTTCAGACAAAGTTTGAAGTTTGAACATAACGTAATTCTGCAATGCTATATATTTAAAGATGTCTTTGGCTGGATTTTGGTAAAGTGAGCTGATAGTTCTTAGCATTCGATGGGATAATTACCTTACCACAAGCTCAACTCTTATATATGACGGATCGTCAGGATTAGATTGGGTCATCATGTAGGCAGAAGTTGGGTTTCGTGCAATGCAAACACACTGGGTATAGGGTACAATACACGGCGTTTATTAAAACCACAATTTAACAGAAACTCAATTTAAATAAACTCAGACTCAAATTAAAATAGACATAGTAACACTTAAACACAACGAATCGAGTACAGTTTTGGGACGACTTAGCTCCGATGCGATCAGACACTGAATTCTGAATGTCTTCCTCGCTGTGGACTGAAAACATCACGACTCTGTAGAAGCGCGCCAAAAGTAGTGGTAGATCACGTGTTCTCGATAATGGCGGGCTTGAATTCGTTCCACGTTCGTACTATTGACCGGATACGACATATATAATATATCTATCTATATCTATTTAATAGACGGAACCGATTGACAGGCTGTTTGTGTAAGATAGTTCAAATGTTTGTCAATGCACCCACGATTAAGGGTAGGTACTAGCGGTCAGAGTAATTTTGTAGCTAACCCATCTTGCGTGTAATATAAAAACAAAACGTCATTCACTTATTGACTATACCTTTATGATTTTGGTCCTAGGCAGGCGTGCTCCACCTTAGGCTGCATCATCATTTAAGATCAGGGTGAGTTCCGGGCAAACGTAAGTCCATTAGAAAATTTAAAAAATAAACTCAAATACTGCCTTTAAAGCTAAAACTTGACAAATACATAGCTTATAGGATGGATACATCAGCTAAAAATAAATTTAGTCACACAGCCGAATTTAGTAACAGAGTCGACTTTAGTAACAGGGCCAAAAGTGACAGAGTCGAATATAGTGACAGGACCAAAAGTGACAGGACTGAAATTTAGTCACACAGCCGAATTTAGTAACAGAGTCGACTTTAGTAACAGGGCCAAAAGTGACAGAGTCGAATATAGTGACAGGACCAAAAGTGACAGGACTGAATTACGGGGTGTTTGATTTCCACGTGGACGGAATCATGATAAATATAGTAATACATATTTGTGAACCAAGAAAACATACTGGTATGCATATGACAGAAAGATTTATTTTTTTGTGAGGAAATCTCATTTATTTTCATTGATTTTCAGCGGGTGGAGGAGTTTGAAAGACTCACTAAAAACATACTGTGTCCTTTATTTGGTTAGCAGTACTTCCAAAGCTTCGCTAGAGGTACCTATTTAATATATTATACCAGTCTGCATGAAAAAATGATCTGTTCTTCTCTATAATATTTGACCTCTGTTGTATGAACACCTACAGACCGACGTCCTATGGATTTTCATCTACATCAATCAAAGAGATATGAATCTGCAAATATCGACCAGTCGCGGTGTCAAAGGTCGACAACGACTGTGCCGTATTCATAGTACTGTAGCCCTAGCCAAGTCACAAACGTTTCGTACCGTATCTCTTTCTGCAATAATGAATACATTTTTTTTTTCGATCACGTTTTTTATCGTTGAGACGACGTCATTCCCATACATTTGATTAGTTTTCTATTGGCGTTATCGATTGTAAATTGTCAGTTTGGCTGATTTGGCTAAGCCTGCTGGTGCGATTGTAAAAAAAAATAAAATTCCTACACTATCAACTGTAAAATTTTATGTTTTATGATGTACTTTCATGCGGACAAAGTCGCAGGCAAACCCTAGTTCAAAATATTCTTAAATATACCTACTACAATGTCTATGTATTTATATTAGTATAAACTAGACTACACATACGCGCCAGATCGTCATAAAAAACCCGCATTCAATTTGTCGGGACTAAAAGCCATTGCGACACGATATTGAATTTAGTTCTCAGTTACTTTGGTGCCTTTTAGATTGATACCAACTTGACATTGAGTATGAATGAATGAACTGATTATGATGTCATTATATAAAGTTCAGTTTAAAACAAGTGAACGACCATCAAACAATTCACAATTTTCAAAATTCGAATTCGAACTCATTTGTTTTCAGTGATAGCGCTCACCGTGGATTTATACCTCGACATCAAACAACAAAAACTAAAAAGCGTGTAAGTAGGTACAGGTCCTTTTGAATTGCCAAAAGCTTGTAGACAAAATCCCTTTTCTGTTAACGTTAACGCCAATGGAAAAATCAAATTGTATGCAGTTGACATATTTGCATCACGAGACATCTAGTAAGCAAACGTCAACTCCATACAATTAGATTTTTCCGTTGGTGTTAACGCTAACAGAAAAGGGATTTTGTCTACAAGCCAAGGTCAGTCAATCAGAAAGAAGCTCGTTCCAAACAGTAGGTTTCTATGGAGAAGAACGAGCAAGAAACTCCATGAACACTGTTTTAAAATCAATAATAAATTATAATTTATTTATTTCAGGTTGCATAGGTCCATAGATAAAATTCCTTAATCTAAACATACATATTGTATAATTTGTATCTTTTGTTAGTAGAAAAGACTTAAGACTATTGTTAGTAGTACTTCACTTAGCACTAAATTGTCTCTACGCTATTCTGTGGCACTTGTCCGCGGAAGCGACGGAACACCACGTCCTGCGGCTTTAGCTTTAGTGCACCCTTGGCGTGTACTTCGTCTTTCGGCGCACGTACCCTACGATGTCCTCCGCTTTAAGGCGGGTTGCTTTAACTATACATTACTGACCAGTAATAGTAAAAAATGGCGCTAACTATCGTCAATTCAAAAAATTAGGTTGTTTCACAAAATCGTACTTACGTCAAAAAGTTACCTATTTGTAATGGTAATAGTTAGTTAACTATTACCTTAACCGACCAGTCAACGTAATTTTGTGTTGTCAAATAGCTACTTCAAACATCAGAATATTATGGAATCTGTTTTTGAATAACTTTAACTGACGGATTTTTATGTCTTGAAACAACCCGTTACCTTTAACGTACGTTAAACATCTCACATCATAGTAACTTTTTAACCGTCCGTATGTAACGTTAACCGACTGTTTGAAACAACCTGCCCTAACTTGTAATAACATAAAACAATACCTATGTTAATATAATGTCTTAGGGCGGTTTGTTTTAAGGCTAGAAAATTGAAATTTCGTACACGTCTTCCTCATATAACGTAGGCACCCACTAAGGAAGGATTTTTCAAAATTCAACCCCCAAGGGGTTGAAATAGGGGATAAAAGTTTGTATGAAACTTTTTGTATTCCTTGGATATAGGTAGGGTAGGTATAGGTAGGGCAGGGCAGGGTAGGTTCGTAGGTAGATAGATGGGTAGGGTAGGTAGGTAGGTAGATAGGGACAGGACAACGTCTGTAGGGTCAGCTAGTAATTAATATGGGAATAAATATAATGACCACAAAAAATACTTACTAAATACCAAATGTAGTAAATTATCACCAAAACTATATACCAAATGTAGTAAATGATCACCAAATCTTAGTGTGCAAAATAACCAAAATCCTTTCGACCCTTAAGTTCCCCCTGGGGCGAATCCGACATGGTTAAGTTAGGTTAGAACTGTGACCCCCTGTGAGTCAGAACCAAATCGCTTTTATGTCTACAATACTTTAGGGTGTCCCAGATCAATCGATCGATCGTCGATCGACGGCATCCATCGATGGTAGAATGGATTATTCGACGTCGATTGAGCTGCATGATTATTATTAGTGATGGATTATAGTCGGAGTTAATCGATCAACGTCGACCAATGCCATCGACCAGCAATCGATCGATTAGTTAGTCGAACGGTATCCGTCGATCAGCCAAAGCTACCACACCAATCGATCAACGTCGATCGATGTCGACCGATGGCATCGATCGATTGGTGTAGCAACACCCTTAGGAAACACAATTTTGGTGATCATTTACTATTTTTGGTTTTATTTTATTTACTATTTTTGGTGATCATTTACTAGATCTGGAGGTTCGTTAAACATAAGCCAATTAATTTAAATCTGAAATCGCCAATCCACCTTGAGCAGGCATGATGAACTATGCTCATGCCTTCTCTGTATGAGAAGAGGTCTTTGCCCTGCGGCGAGACAATAATAGTACGATAGTACTAATACTTATACTATACTGTGATAATAGTCTGTTATCTAAACGAATATTATAATGAGGAAAGATTTGTTTATTTGTTTGTTACGATTTAACTCAAAAACTACTGGTCCGATATTAAAAATTCTGTCACTATTAGAATGCTACATTATCGCTGAGTAACATAGGCTATATTTTGAAAAAAAATAGGGATTCTTTAAAAAATAAAAAAAATGTCGCAGGCAAAATATACATATCTCGAAGAAAACTATTGTCTTTAAGTCTGAATTTAATAAATAATTGATGATTAAACGAACTTACTTGTACGTGAAGTTCGATCATAATTATACGAAGTGCTTCGAGATTAACAGATTAGTAACCTCAAATAATAAACCTATTACTTATTTACACATGTTAGCTCTGAATTTAATAAATAACACATTTTCATGTACATAATCACTAAGTACTTTAATAAATAGCAGGGTTCAAAGTTTTCTAACTATAAATTTGACTTTGAAACTTACCTTCTAAAAGAGAAACGTTAGTAATGAATCTTCAATTATTGTCTAGATGAAATGTTAATACCTTTATTATAGGCAGCGCAGACGGATTGACAATGAACTAGATTCCATTTGCAATTGAGTTGAAAATTGTGTGACTGTCTGCAAGATGATAATGCTATTCGTAATTATATCTTGTATACAATTCACAACTCTATTTCTGATGAGATTAACTTCATCCAAATCTACAATGAGAAAAGATTTGATTGTTTTTATGATTGTTTGAAATGGATAAAAACAAAAAATACTAAACAGATTTTAAACACAATGGTGACCTGTAATACAGGTTTATATATAAACCTACTTCAGGCACCAGCCTCTCACAAAGTAGCTCCTTGTTCGTTGTAACAATTCTACTAGTTTATGGAATAAAAGACTATGTAGAATTGTACGATTGAATTTAATAGCTCTCACAGAAAGATTAAAATGTGATGAGTATCAAAAACAGCAGTAAGAATTAAAATTAGCACTGACCTAAACGCACTACGTTCAGGCAGAGATTTCCAGGTTAAAGGAATCCACAGCCTGGCCGGCAAACGGGATCGGCCGAAGAGAAGACTGCCGCGATCGGCTCCTAGCTTTGCGGCGCGGATCCTATCAGTAAGACCCGCCCTGGGAGCAGCAGCACGCGACAGGACGACGGCACAACTCAGGACCGTTACCGACTTTCGATTGTGGACCGGTAGTCTTGCAGTTAGTAGACTGGTAGACTTCAGTAAGTTAAGCGTATGAGTAATCAGCGTGTTACTCAAGCGGCAGCGAGATCTAGACTCCCATTTGACAGGTTTCCTTTCTGACCGCTCTTCCGAAATTCATAAAAATCCAAATATGAATTCTATTTCTAGAACGCCCATATTGGTCTTCTAAAGCGGGCTGTTATAGTACCGGCCAGACTCAATTATTGCAGACTGCCAGTTATTTTTATTTTATTAGTGCGAATAGGATTTTAAAGAACATCCGATACATCAGCGGGTGTCCAGCCGTTTAGTATAAAATACAGCCATACGCACTTACATAAACATCAGCGGTTTTACGTTGGAGGTTTTACGTTAGTTAGCCGTAAACTTATTACGAGTAATATTGACAATTGTCAAGATTGACAACTGTCATTGACAAACATGTCATAGCAAAACATTATTTATTTTCCAGATTTATAAAAGTAATTTAATATATATTAATTAACAGACACTCAGTGTAAAGAAAAGGACGCAGACAAGACGAGCATAAAGACTGTAAGTACATATATTCTATTTAAAAGATTCCAAGAATCTATAAAAACAAATATTATAAAATGTAAACATCAGTTGTGATAAATGATTTCATGCTTATAAAAAGTAAATATAGTATCGTGGTAAATGCTATGGGCTATTCTACAGTCTGGCAGTTAGCACAATTAATATGAAAGCAAAGCGCTTATAGTTTGGGACCGTGGAACTTTCACCATATAGCGGTGACGCTTCGCCGTATTTTTGCTCGTACGATGCTACTATGCTACCCTTACGTTTCGAATCGAAAGTAAACAAGACTCCTTTAACAATAAAATCTATTTTACGCCGAAATATTTACATTTTCATAACAAAACTGATGTATGAAGTGTAACTTCGTTTTAACTATCGCAGTACAATTCAAATAAACATGAGCTCATTTACATTATTAATTACTTTCGAAACTTGAATAAAACAAATTGTTGTTTTTCCTCTCATTTTAAAATTAATTTTGTCTTCTAGCCCTCAGCCAGGCATTATATTTTGAACTTAATTCCGACTAACATAAAGTTCTTAATACAACAACTGTTGTTTAACCTAAGGGTAAGAGGTCGATGTTGTATTAAAAACTTAAGAATAATAATAATGAAGCTCAAAATAAAAAATAACATTAATTGGTATGTTTATGTGCTTTCGGAGACAAACTCCGGGCTTATACTGAGAAATTACTAAAAGAAAAACCCAAAAACAACAAAAACCGAGAAGACGTTTTCGTTTCTTCCATCTTTCCATCTTTGGAGGACTTTCAATCTCTGTTTTAACTGTGTTGCCGTTTCTTAATGGATTTGGGTGATAAGGAGGCACTAAAAAGTGGAAAATAAAAACTTTTTTCAAAAAAGACAAGCAAAACTGAAGTAATGTGTGTTCTGTGCTAAAGTTATTTATCACTTTTTGGTTTTTGAAGGCGGTTCTCTCTTTTTAAAAAAGTTTTTTAATTATTTACCTTATGAAATTATGTGACTTTCATTTAGTTATATTATTTCATTCCAATTTTAAATTACAGTGTCAATGATAAAAACCTAAAAGAAGCAGGGATGAACATTTTTTTTTTTTTTTTTTTTTTTTTTTTCTGAATGGCATCTCGCAGTTCAACCTGAGGGTTGGTTACTGCTTAACCGGACAATTCTGTGGTGCCTTAAAAGTGACTTTTAGGGCCTCCAGCCAGGGCAAAAACTTATAAACTAAGTGACTACGCTAGGGCACCCCCTGCGGGGTACGAGCCTCGGCTTAGGTCGCCACTGAGAGAGGGCAGCAAAGGGACAGGCTGGATCGGGTCTCCATTAATTAGGGGCTATTTTAAAGCTAAGGGCACAGCGACGCGGGCTGGCGCTAGCAAGGGTCGGGGGGGGGGGCGTTACGGGGTCGTCGCGAGGGACCTCGGCGGCGAGGTCGGAATGACGGTAATTTGTGTCTGTGTTTAACTAATGTGCTAGTGGCCCTATTTCTTTCTTGAAGGAGGGTAATAGCGTCATCTGGATCGGACAGGGTATGACGTGGACGACGGGTCCTGCTAATACGGGAAGGGGTATATCGGGCGGCCGCTACGACGAGCGGGTTGCGGTGTTTCTCCGCTTGATCGAAGAAGCGCTTGCAAGCGCGCTTCATGAACTGACGGATGGTCGGGAGTTTGAGATCGAGATGAAGGTTCTCGTTGCGAACATAGAACGGGGCGCCCGTTATTTTTCGCAAGAAACGGTTTTGTAAGGTTTGCATTCTGTGGAGACGGTATGCCTTTACGTGTGCGAATACAGCACAGGCGTAGGTCATGATGGGACGAATGAACGCTGTGTAGGTACGCAATTTGCACTTGAGTGACAATTTGCTACGTGCATTCAACATACAGTGAAGTCTACCTTGAGCGAAAGCGGCGCGCGAACGCGCCTGCTTTATGTGCTCTGCGAAGGTTAAGTGGCGGTCGAGAATGACTCCTAGGTATTTGGCTTGCTTCTCCCAAGGGATAGGCTCGCCGAACATGGATATCGGACTGGGAAGGGAGGGGTTGATGCGCGGTTTGGAAAACAGCACTGCGAACGTTATTTATTCCACTAAAATTCTACCAAAATTGAAATGTTACATAAGCTTTAAAATACTTTTATTTTGTTAATTTCATCATCATTTCAGCCGAAAGACGTCCACTGCTGGACATAGGCCTCCCCCAAGGGGGGGTTTTGCCATAATTGCCACGCTTGGCAGGCGGGTTGTCACAATTGCACAGAGAACGCTGCTGCCCATTCTCTGGTACGTCCCTTAGTCGACTCTTACGAGACCCACGGGAGGATATGGAATGGTGCTATTCTTTACGTCCGACACCATACGGACAATTTATACCATATTTAATTACTATTTTAGATATATTTGTAAAAGTTATGTCAAAATAATCTATACATATAATAAAACAGTAACAAAACTGTGTCTGTACATTGAAAATATTAAAAAAAAAAATATTGAGGGGGGTTTAGGAACAGTAATAGAGCACGAATCCAAAAAAATAATTCTGTCTGTTTGTCTGTTTGTTTGTACACGCTAATCTTCGGAACTACTGGGCGGATTTGAATGATTTTTCTTTTGTTGTATAGGTATTAAGTCTGGGCAACATATAGGCTATAATTTATCTTGGAAACTTGAACACCTGATGCAGCACCGCAACAGACCAGCTAAACTATAAGAGATACAAAAATGGTACCATAGCAAAAATTGTTCCACGTGATGAGCATTTTTTGCTGAGAGAATAAATTTGAAGATCTGGAACACCTGATGTGGAACTCCAAGAGCCCAGCTACACCATAACACATATAGGAATGACGTCTTAGCAAAAGTTGTTCGGTCTGATGGGCATTTCCTGTTGACTTATAAAAATCGAAGATCAGAAACATCTGATGGGAAAATCAAAGCTATCACTAATTTCGCTGTATCTTATAAAATGCTGGGAGTACCTCCACGCGATGAAAGCGGTAACAGTTTAGGACTGATTTTTGATGACGATGGTATATCATTGAAAATTTGACTCTACTGGCCAAAATTCCCATTTATTTTTTTATTTTATCGAATAAATATGCCTTCGGGCTTATGTTATTTGGGTGTTAAATTTCCTTTTCCATTTATCTTCGTGACACGGTAGCCTACCCGGTAACGCAGGGGAGCAGTCATTTAGATTTTAATTGATCAGGTATCTTCTTTACAATAAAACTATAACCATGCCTAGAAAGAGGTCAAATCTTTCCCAATGTTCCAAAGGAGCTAAAAGATTGAGGATCATAAGATCCCAAGAATCTACCGAAGAGCGTCAGGAGAGACTTGATGCTGTTCGAGAACATCAGGCTGCAACTCGCTCCGTGGAAACCTCTTCAGATCGCGAAGCACGCCTGCGTTCTCAGCGTATTTACGCATCTACATCCAGGTCTCTAGAGACCAGTAAAGAGTATGATTTGCGACTGACCGCTGATCGTGAACGTCATACATTGTCTCGCGAGTCGGAGACGTTCACGGATAGAGAATTGCGCTTGAGTTCTCAGCGTATCTACGCATCTGCTGCGGAACGTGATGCGCGACTGTCCGCTGATCGTGAGCGACATGCATTGTCTCGCGAATCGGAAACGTTTACCGATACAGAATCACGCTTGAGTTCTCAGCGTATTCGCACATCTACTAACAGGTCTTTTGAACCGAATGATGAACGTGATGCGCGACTAACTGCTGATCGAGATTATCATACACTAGCGACCCGACCCAGCTTCGCATTGGCCTATAGCCTTCCTCGGTAAATGGACTATCCAACACAAAAAGATTTTTTTAATTCAAACCAGTAGATCCTGAGATTAGCGCGTTCAACCAAACAAACAAACAAACAAACTTCAGCTTTATAATATTATAGTATAGATTGTCCCGAACACGCACACAACAAAATATTCATAATCAGTTAGAAAGTGAGAGAAAAAGAATTGCTGGAGTACGGCATGAAGAGACAGAAGAAGAGCGCAACGAACGTTTGAATTCTGATCGACTTCGACATTCTCTGAACAGAATGTCGATATCATCTGAAGAATCGGAAGTGTCTCAAGATATAGCCGTAGGTCATGGCGACCTTCCTTGGGTTGGTAAGGAACAGAGTTCATTTACGATACTCCTATGATTGACTACGCCACATATTCCGCCATCGGAGGTATGATTCAAAATTGTACTTTTTGTACGTCTGGAATCATCACGCGCATCCCGTTGTTTTCCCGTCCCCGGGCTCTTACAATTCGACATCAGACGTTTCAGATTCTTCGATTTTGCCGACCCCGTTGTCGCTGGCGTAAGCAACAGGATCCGCGTACGAAGTCGCGGGCAGAAGCTAGTTTTAAATAAAATTGTCTTAACTTATCTTGGAAATAAAATGTTTTGCATCCCTGCTTCTACGAGCCTCGTTTTTCTAATGCTATTATATTATTATATGGAGTATAGATTAGAATAACCTGACCTAACATTTCATAAATGCCTAAGACCTTGAAGAACACACTTGCGGCACGCCGTATTCCATCTAACCATATCGTCTCGGTTCTATTTGCGGTCCCCCGCATGTCATCGTCAATTACAAGCATTTCTTTTCCATTATATTGATGAATTTATGTGACAGCAATTACAAATTCATAACAATAGATGAGCAGCTCACCACAGCTCCAAGACAACCGAAGCGGTTGATGACTGGCCGCAAGTCAGTGCGTTGATATCATGCGGTAAAAGGCCACACTGCATAGCGGATAGCCGCAAATAAGGGCTCATCTATGCGGATAGCCGTAATGCGGCTAGCTGTGCGACCGCAAGCACAATACCGCTACCCGCAGACCACTCCAGACGCTCGGAGGGCTGCAGCCCGAGTGACGGCTAGCCGGACGGTTGCTATACGCACTGTGCGGCTCAGTCTGCGGCTGCCCGCCATTGAGTGAGTGAAATCGCAACGGCTCTTCAACCACACGTTGCGGTTGCAAATGCGGCTGCCCGTGATCCGGCTGGACGCACTCACAATCGCATCCTGCAGTCAGCCGGACGGCTAACCGCATTGCGGCTACCCGCATAGTGCGTATGAGGCCTAGTCATCATAACAAAAGAAAAACGGAATTCCCCACTATTTCATACCGACTATACAGGGTATACATTATCCGGATAATACACATACATGCTGTACATTAACAGTGTATTCACGTATCATCTTCCCATTCACATTCCTTATTAATACGAAATACTCTTGTAATAGGAAGCGTTTCTGAAGGATATAAAGGGTAAAAAATTGTCAACACCCTTTTTATTGGTGGTGACAATTTTTTATATGCAGAACATTTATTTGTATTTAGTATAGATGTTTTTTTGTTATGTAAATTGAGTCTAGTCTAGTGCCGTGTGGTGCCGGCCGCAAATAGCACCACCCCATTTCTACCCGTGGGTGTCGTAGAAGGCGACAGAGGGATATTGAGCAGAGGATGGGCAGTAGCGTCCTTCTGAGTACCGTAACACCAACTGCGATCGCCAACATGCATCGGCCAAGCATGGCGATTACGCTTGAACCCCCTCTTGGGGGAGATCTATGGCAAGCAGTGGGTGTCTAAAAGTTGATATAATGATGATGATGATGAAATTGAGTCTGAGGTAACCATTGTATTACAGCTGCATTCCGAGATTAAATGAATTAGAATTATTTGGAATTGATGGTATAGGAATACACTGGTATTCAGCTGCATCCGGTTAGACTGGAAGCCGACCCCAATATAGTTGGGAAAAGGCTAGGCAGATGATGATGATGATGGTATAGGAATATCTACAACACTCCATACAAACGAAATGATTAAATTACCTACACTGCTACCAAAATAACAGACTGTATAAATACGTGCGTATGTGTGCATGTCGACGCACCGCGGGAACTAAAAGCAGTTTCGGGAACACGTTCGACGCGGGAAGAGGTGAGGAACAGTGTTTCGGAGGGAGGCGGGGCGTGTCGCTACTGTACGGTAGTACTAATATTAATACTGTAGTATAGGAGTGTGTATGTGCACAGTGAACCGGATTAAGGAATGGGTGAAGGATGGGAAGACTCAATGACAAGATACGTCTGCGCTCAATCATTCGTAAAGATCGCTGCTAAGCAATCGTCCCTCCCTGCCCCGGTTGTGTGTGTCCACACGTGCCTTGAGCCAGTCTTGGATTTATTACAACAATAGAAATGTTACTAGGCAGATACTGTAAAAGTTCTTTGGAATGGTTCGTCTAAACTCTCTTATTTCGTTCTAAAAAGCATTTCGAATGTAGTAACGATAATATTATTTTTATATCCAGACATTTTTTAGCCTGGCGTCGTTAGAGGCGCACGTGCTCTTTAGATAATTTAAAGTATCCTTTCGCATCGCATTCTTTAATTTAAAAATACCTCCGACCTCTAATAAACTACATCATGTGAATATATATAGGGCGACTGGTAATTAGTGTACGATACTTAAACACGTGATTGTGTTCATGATAAAAAACCACTTTCCAGAAGAAAAAATGTTTTTTGTACTGGTTCACTTTAGGTCACAGGCGTGCGCGCGCGTGAATTTCATACGGCTGTTGTGTTATTGTGATAAAAGTGAACCAGTACAAAAAACATTTATTCTTTGGGAAAGTTGTTTGTTATCATGAACACAATCACGTGTTTAAGTATCGTACACTAATTACCAGTCACCCTATATACTTCGAACTCTTACAGTAGATATCTTCATACACATAAAACAAATAACATACAAAAAATTAATGTGAATAACACAAAAAACCAGAAAGTGTGTAAAACCAGTCTTACCAAAGAGTATCGTATTATCCAATAACTGGGTAGTGGAGGACTATGCAGTCCTTGCATGGAAGTCGACCCCAATATAGCTGGGAAAAAACTAGGCAGATGATAAAAGGATTTTAAAAGAGTGTCCGTGGAGTTTCTTGCTCGTTCTTCTTCATAGAGACCTATCTACGTTTTGGAGCGAGCAACTAGCTTTAACTCTCTGACTAACTGATCGACTCCTTGACAATTCAACAGTGCCTGTAAATGGTTTAATTGAAATAAATGCTTTGACTTTGACTTTGACCTTGAAATACAACAAATAAAATATCATTATACTGACCTGTTGCCTAGAGATTGTAAATCATAAGTTACTGATAGAAAAACATGCAAAAAAATCTGTCAAATTCTGACATAAACAACAATTTCCCGTAAAATTGTTTGAAAATTGTATCCGCATACAAAGTTATAATAAATGCTTACAACGAAACAAATACCTAACTTCCCGAAGCGTTGCATTGTGTCCGAACTTTCGTCAACTTTGGCAGCATTTTGAACGAAACTTTTCGTCGATCGGTCACTGTTCGTAGTTGTTTCGTTCAACTCTTCCTCGGTGTAACAAAAGTTACGCTGTAAACGGTAGAAAGGACAATAACGCAAAATTGGATGGACTCCGATCATAATTCTAGCCACTACGGCAGTACAGGTACTAGCTGGTTGTCGGCTACTTAACCGGACTTTCCTATGATGCCTTAAAGGTGAATTTAAGGCCCACAGCCAACGCAAAAATCTTATAAACTAAGCGACTACACGCTAAGGCACCCCCTGTGGGGTACTGGCCTCGGCTTAGGGTCGCTAGGAGAGGGCAGCAAAGGGACAGGCTGGATCAAATCTCGATTATTTAGGGACAATTTTAAAGGTACCGGCTCAGCGGTGCGCGCTGGCACTAGCAAGGGTCGGGCAGAAAGCACTACCATTTTTCATCTGTTATTTAAAACTAGCAACCCGCCCCTACTTCTCACGGGTAGTGGGTACAGTGCAGTAAGTAGTGGGTGAAGACTGGTTGTACAGACTTTCTGACTTCTGACTGACCCATACCGACTGTCATTTACAAATGACAACCAGGACCAACGGCTTCACGTGCTTTTCAAGGCACGGAGGGTCTCGGTATGAAATAAATGGTCGCTAATCTACGGACCGAACAATCTATATGGCTTTTACTGAACTACGAGCTTCTCAGGTAACCTATAACAATTAGAACTAAAAACTAAAACAAAGTGGCGTCAAAATACTGTTCCGCATCGCCGGCAAATGTAAATTTGCCCAAGAGACTGGCGGTATTGTTTCGTTGAAAGGCAATGCTTAGCTCCTGACCAAGCTAAAAGCCAATTCTTTGGTATGAAAGTTTCAAGTGTATGTTTTCACATCCATAATCTATACTATCAATACCAACATTGATTGTTTTTTGATTGAACGCGCTAAACTCCGAAACTACTGGACCAATTCTAAAAATTCCTTCGCTAGTAGAAAACCTGTGCACAGGAGAGGGACAGTAAAGTCTAATACAAAAAAAAAGAAAGCTATATTATCCCCCTGACAGCTATTATTAGACTTTTGCTTTATTTTTAAATAGACCCGTATGAAAATGCGTCCCCTTGAATTTAACATTTCTACGACTTTCTGGCATAATTAGATGGAAAGCGAAGAAAGCGTAAAAATAAACAACAATAAAACTTGAATCTCAAACTTTGTACTCCACAAATGTGTTGTACAAAAACTAATTTAAGAACACGAAAAGCGCTGCTTCATCTAAAATTGAAGCCACTTCAATTAAATGGTGCACGAGAAATAACGAGTCTCCAAAATGGATGCGACAGTTCTCGTTAGCGCTTAGTAACACTGTGGCACTAATTTATCGCCCTTTTGTTTGTACGTGGCAATTTTATTTGGTGAACTTGTTTTTTTAGAAGCCATTGAGCCGTGTTGAAGATTTTCTTTAAATTAATAGGCACGATAATAAAAGTGAAGAAGAAATCGAAGTTAAAAATTTGCACCAGAGCCGGAGAGTTGAAATGGTTTGGGCGTATGAAGAGGAGGGTTGAAACGCATGTTACCAAAAGAGTTATAAATATATATATAGATGGATGGAGAGGAAGAAGAAGAACGAAGAAAAGATGAATGAATTGTGTGAAGAATGATAATGAAAAGAAAAGGAGTCAGTGACAGCATAGCGGTTGACAGGACGGATTGAAAGAAAAAAAAACGTGTTGCGCCGACCCCAAGTAAAATGGGACAAGGGCTGATAATGAGGTTATGGTAATTTATGAAGTGATGGCCCAGTGGTTTACGAACCCTCCCATGTATTAGGCTGCCGGTTCGCAATCGGGCAAGTACCAAAGCGACTTTTCTAATTAATTTATACTTTCTAAGTTTATCTTGAAGGGAAACATCGTGAGAAAAACTGTAATATGAATCGGAAATCGCCGAACTGCTTTGAGCAAGGCGTGGTGATTATAGCTCTAGCCTTCTCTACATGAGAAGAGGCCTTTATCTAGCATTGGGACAATATTATAGGCCGGTGTTGGTAGGTAACGTGTTGGGTGCGGGACGCGTTTTCTTACAAGTTAGAACAAACTCCAAAAAACCTGCCATGTGTGAGTCAGACTCGCCCATGAGAAGTTCCATTGTATAATATTTAACATTACATACAACCAAAGAACACGTTTCTTGTATGCGGACTCCCTTTAATTTTTTACTTTATTTTGGTTTTTTATTTTCCGTTTCAATTTCAAGTGTCTACCGCATCATCATCATCATGTCAACCTTTAGACGCCCACTGCTGGGCACAGGTCTCCCCCGAGGGTTGGTTCAGCCGTAATCGCCATGCTTGGCCGATTGCAGTAGGTGTTATGCTACTTAGAAAGACGCTGCTGTCCATCCTTTGGTTAATAATAATAAATAATAATAAAACCATTTATTTTCAGGTAACAAAGACCCATAGAAAAATACCTTAACTTAAGTATACATTATAACAATATAACAATTGTGTTAGTAAATAAAATTTAAAACTATGTTAGTATCACTTAGTTGCACTAAGTCTTTGCACGTTTCGGTGGCACTTGGCCGCGAAAGCGGCGGAATACCACATCCTGCGGCCAAAAGCTTTCATCCAACACCTGATGCAGGTAGCATGTTGGTATGCGCACCACAAACGCCTTAAAGTTGACGTTGCGATGCAACTCCAGCAACTGCACTCTCGGCGCGTACTTCAGCCTTTAGCGTACGTACTTCACGATGTCTTCCGCGTCAGTGGTGTAGTGGAGACGGGAAATATACACCGGGGTATTCGTTTTCGCAGAACGTAGTTTTTCGTTGGGCTCCGTAGGAGCCTTGCCGCAGCGGTTCTTACAGCTCTGCCGGCGCTTCCTCCTTCGCACCGTCACGAAGCCGTCATCATCAGCCCGGTTCGCTTCCTTTATAGTCACAGGCTTTGCGGGTGGAGCAGTGGGGGTGCTCACAGTGACCAACGGGCCAGATGGTCGAGTCGGTCGGGCAGCGCTGCGGGGAGGAGCTGCGGTAACGGGAGCGGAGCAACGAGGCACGCTTGCAGCGCAACACGCTGATCGCCTCTGTGGCCTTCTACGACACCCACGGGTAGAAATGGGGTAGTGCTATTCGCGACCAGCACCACACGGCACGGGCACGGGCTGTAAGTGACTATCTATTACGATCCAAAAGATACAACCCTGTTAAATACAGACAGACGGAAGGATAGACATACAGCAGAATCAAAGTTATAGGGACAGTAGGCACGTTCAGGGTAGGGAACACAAAAATAACGTCGTTTATGCGTTTACCTCAGAATAGAATAGTTGTGTAGTTGAACAGTAATCATTATTGTTGTTGTTGTATGTTTTTGTTCAAGAAGTTAACCGGCTATTCTACTTACACCAAAGTACCCATTCGCGTAACTGTACTTTCAAACCTCTATAAAAAGTAAAGAACTGTGTAACTTTCAAGAATTCAGTAGTTTTGCTTCAATACTTAGACACGAGGCGTAGTATCGTTTCGCTAAAAGCAGTATAATTGAACTAACAATAAAAGCAGAAAGTCTGATCTTTGAGTATGAATATAACAAGCTATATTAATCGGTTGTAGGGAAAATTACTGCCGTCATAAGAAAACGTATTTTTTTAAGAATATTTTTATTCTGTTTTGATGAAATATAAGAATAAAAAGCCGCATCGCTCTCAATGGGACAAGTTTTTATTCTTTTTTAATTAATTCCAAAACTAAATCGTAAAACAGAGCATATTTGATTTTAAAGTAGTGTCCCTGGAGTTACTTACCTGGAGATTCTTAACGTACTGTTTTGATGATGACAATGACTCCCTGATGATTAAAGTGCCCGTAAAATATTGATTTCAAATAATACATTTCAGCTTGAGTTTCATTCACGAATATTTACCCATAATAGTATTCTTGTATTGCTAGAAGATTCTTCTCCCAAGTGCCCTGACCATCGGTAACTAGGAACTTGTTCCCAATACCATTACGCTAAAAAATTTTATAATTTTAAATGCTTTTATAAGTTTTTATACTTGTTAATATTTAAACATATAACTGGTAATAAAAAAAATTGAAATATTTTGTACAACGAAAAGTAGGTTTACATAGCTTAACTCCTCATAATGCCTATGATCATAAAAATAGTGGCAATCTAGCTGACGTTGCTAAAACTTAAACTAGCCTAACGGCAAAAACCACAATGTAATTTTTACCAATATAAACACACAGAGAGATACAGGTCGTGTGGTGCCGGTCGCGAATAGCACTACTCCATTTCTGCCCGTGGGAGTCGTAGAAGGCGACAGAGGATATATTGACCAGAGGATGGGCAACAGTGTCTTTCTGAGTACCATAAAACCTATTGCGATGGCCAACGTACATCGGTCAAGCATGGCGATTAGGACTGAGTCCCCCCCCTCCCCCTTGGTGGAGACCTCTGCCCAATAGTGGGCGTCTAAAGGTTGACATGATGATGATGAGGGATAAAGGCACATGAGGTATTTCAACTTTGTTTCTTGAATGACAACGTATCTACAAATCCTCTAGTATTGAATATGTATATAGAGAGCGGTAAACTTAACATCTGCCTATGTAGCTAAGTTACAAACGTTTTGTATCGTTTCTCTTCCTACAATAATTATCGCTTCGTCGTTATCCATTTTTCATTTTCGATCACGTGACTTATCGTTGAGATGACGTACCTAATTCCCATAGATTTGATTAGTTTTCTATCAGCGTTATCGATTGTAGATTGTCAATTCGGGTAATATGTATGCAGTAGTTTGCTTTCAAATAAATACAACAGTTCTGTCTCATTATTCATCAAAGTCAAAGCATTTATTTCAATTAAACCATTTTACAGGCACTTTTGAATTGTCAAGGAGTCGGTCAGTTAGTCAGAAAGTTGAAGCTAGTTGCTCGTTTCAAATCGTAGGTTAGTATCTATGGAGAAGAACGAGCAAGAAACTCCACGGATACTCTTTTAAATCAAGTACGGCAATGTATTTGTGTATGTATATCAGCTGTCTGACACCCATAGTACAGGGTCTCCCTAGTTTGGGGTCAGATGGCCGTGTGTGAAAATGTCCCCACATATTATTATTATTCTCATTTATTCATCTTATATACACATAATTTACATTTTTAAATATTATTAGAAAAAAAAAAACATTTAAAAATATAAAAATAGTAGCCCACCTGTATCGGGAACAGGGTCCAAGCTACCGGCGGTCAGGACTCCAGAGAGAGGAACCTCCTGACAATGCGGGCCGTGTCAAGAAGTACTGCCTTCTTAATCAAGCCCTTGATCCAACCGCCTAACGAGAGCCTCCTTAGATGTTGGTCGAGGCTCTTGGCAATTAAGCCATTGGCTGTGACAACTATCGGCACAATGATCGCTGAGTTCACATCCCACATGTCGACAACCTCGCGGGCCAAGTCAAGATACTTTATCTGCTTGTCTTTCTCGACCTTCACGAGGTTCACGTCATGCGGAACTGCTATGTCAATAATCATTGCGCGCCTCTCCAATCGATCCACCACCACTACATCAGGCTTATTGGCTACAATAGTCCTGTCAGTGATGATGGATCGATCCCAGTACAATGTGACATTGCCATTTTCAAGAACTGGATCGGGCACATACCTGTAGTATGGTACTTCTGATTCCACGAGGTTGTATTTCAGAGCAAGTTGTTGATGGATAATCCTGGCAATGTTCTAGGCAAAATCTACGAGAGGCTTATTTATCAAAAGCTCAAAGACTTTGCCGAAGCAAAGAGTCTCATTCCCAACGAGCAGTTTGGCTTTCGAACCGAACACAGCTGCGTCCAACAAGTCCACCGCATCGTCGAGCACATAAGCGCTGGTTTTCAGCGTGGCTTGATGACGGGTGCGCTCTTCTTTGACATAGCGAAAGCATTCGACAAAGTCTGGCACAACGGCTTACTATACAAGCTTTACCAACTCGGAGTGCCAGATCGTCTCGTGCTCATCTTGCGTGACTTTTTGTCGAATCGCACCTTTCGCTATCGCATCGAGGGTGCGCTCTCTTCACCCCACCCAATACGCGCTGGCGTCCCTCAGGGCTCCGTAGTATCCCCCCTCATTTTCACGCTGTTCACCAGCGACATCCCCAAAGATAAAAAGGCCCAGTTGGCTCTATTCGCTGACGACACGGCCATCTATTACTCGGGTCGTAACCCAGACTGCATAGCTCGTACCCTCCAATCCGCGGCAAAAGCCTTAGACGCTTATTTCCGGAAATGGAGAATCGAGGTAAACCCCATCAAGAGTCAGGCAGTACTCTTTTCCAAACCGCGTTCGTCCCCCTCTCTGCCCAGTCCGATAACCATGTTCGGTAAGCCTATCCCTTGGGAGAAGCAAGCCAAATACCTAGGTGTGATTCTGGACCACCATCTTACTTTCGGAGAGCACATAAAGACGGTGCGTTCGCGCGCCGCTTTCGCTCTCGGTAGGCTCTACTTCATGTTGAATGCACGCAGCAAATTGTCACTCAAGTGCAAATTGCGCATTTACACGGCGTGCATTCGTCCCATCATGACGTACGCCTGTGCTGTATTCGCACACGCGAAACCATACCGTCTCCATAGGATGCAGACCCTCCAAAACCGTTTCTTGCGAAGAATCACAGGAGCCCCTTTTTACCTTCGCAACGAGAACCTCCATCTCGATCTAAAAATACCTACCATCCAGCAGTTCATGAAACGCTCCGCCAAGCGCTTCTTCGACACTGCTGAGAAGCACTCTAACCCGTTAATCGTATCGGCCGCCCGGTACACTCCCTCCCGTATTAGTAAGACTCGACGACCGAGACATACTCTGACCGACCCTGACGATGCTATTACTCTCCTCCAGGAGAGCAATAAGGCCACCAGTACAGTTAAGAAACACAGACACAGACCGCCGTCATTCCGTCCTCGCCGCCGAGGCCCGCCGCGACGACCCCATACGTCCCTTCCCCGACCCTTGCTCGTGCCAGCCCGCGCCGCTGAACCTGTAGTTTTAAATTCGTCCCTAAATAATGGAAATCCGATCCAGCCTGTCCCTTTGCTGTCCTCTCCCAGCGACGCCCTAAGCCGAGGCTCGTACCCCACAGGGGGTGCCCTTAGCGTGTAGTCGCTTAGTTTGTAAGCTTTTTGCCCTGGCTGGAGGCCCTAAAAATAATAATTTTTAAGGCACCACAGGAAAGTCCGGTTAAGCAGCCGACAACCTCCTAGGTTGACCTGCGAGAGGCCAATCCGAAAAAAAAAAAAAAAAAAAAATGGATAATCCTGGCCACAAGGTTGTGCCTATGCAAGTACTCTTCGTTAGCAAGACGAGAACATCCAGAGATAATATGACGGATTGATTCTCCAGGTCGGTGACATGCCCGACAAATGTCAACCGTGCCATCCTTCACAATAAATCTCCGGTAGTTATTCGTCAAAATAACTTCGTCCATAATTGCACAGACAAAACCTTCGGTTTCTCCAAATAGATCACCGAATCGTAGCCAGGATACGGACGCTAAGAAATCCACATCGGGCCCGTGTAAGGCCCGGAAAAAGCGTCCGTGAAGCTCCTTACTCTTCCAAACCTCCTCGCGATCGTTAGTCTCAAGCACTACAGGCTTGCACCAGTTCTCTTTAGCCAAGGAGAGCGGGGTGAGGCCCTTGTCCACTGCAACTACATCTCGATGCATCCCCACGTCGGCTTCTAGGAAATATTCCCTGAGACTGCGTATCTGAGGTGTATGTACATATGTGTGCGTGCCTGCACTGTTAAGTTGTGTCCTTAAGCCAGTAATAAACTAGCATCCAATCGCAACGGTGGTTTCATTAATAGCGTACAGATCACTGGCGACGAGTTACCCGCGTTTTAAAAAAGTAATTAGTAGTTGTGCAAAATGACGAATATTATCGGAAATCTCACAAATTTCGATCACGACGTCCAAGAGTGGCCTATTTTTAAAGGTCGGCTACTTCAGTATATAAAACTAAATAGTGTTAAACCCGAAAATAAGAGTGCATTGTTACTGACCCACTTATCGGACGGCAGTTACCGCCTTGCACGGAACTTACTTCATCCTGATGTACTCGAGGAAGTCAAGTTCGAGGATCTAGTAGAAAGATTAGACAAGCATTTCACGCCGAAACGATGCACATTTGCTGATAGAGAGAAGTTTTACGAGGCGAGGAGGTCTGATGGCGAGAGCGTTGAAGAATGGGCGGCTCGTGTAAGGGGTCTAGCCGTACATTGTGAGTTTGGTGAGGCATTGAATATGCTACTGCGTGACCGTTTCATACTCGGGCTCGCACCGTGTCGGGAACGTGACCGGCTATTTGAAGAGGATGCCACCAAACTAACTTTTACGAAAGCGTTGGAGATAGCTCAACAGGCTGCGTATGCGCGATTGGCTCGAGCCGGGTCCGCAGTAGTAGCTGACACAGCCGCGCCAACCTTCAAGGCCACGCAGATCAAGGAGGAACCTGTGTACCGGATGAGCGGGCAGCGCGCGCAGCGCGAGCCTGTCGCGGCGACCCGCAGCTCGAACGATAGTTCAGGAGAGGTTCGTCGGTGCACGGTGTGCGGTCTCAGAAACCACAACGCAGAGAAGTGTCGGTTTAAAAACTATCGGTGCCAAGTGTGCGGGGTGAAAGGGCATCTAAAGAAAGTGTGTAGTGAAAAAAAGGTGGAATCTCGTTTACATTGTTTGAACACAGAGGAAAACATCTCGGAGCAAAGTGACTGTGAGGAATGTGAGTTATTTAACTTAAGGTATGTTAGTAACTCGCCTATAATTATAAATGTGCATATAGATCATATTAAATTAGATATGGAATTGGATTCCGGATCAGGATCTAGTGTTATTTCAGAAACGCTTTACAAGAAATATTTTCTGGATCACGTCTTGGTGAAAAGTAATTTAAAAATGTGTCTTTATAATGGCCATAAGATCTCGCCCTTAGGATATTTTCAGGGTAGAATAACGTACTCAGATAATACACATGATATTAAAATATTTGTTATGCCGAACGGAGGTCCCCCGTTACTGGGACGAGATTTTATGTCAAAGTTTAAGTTTTATTTCACTGCGGATATCAATAACATTCAAACCATATCCATAACTAAGTACGACACGCAAGCAGTACAGCAACTTTTATCAAAATACTCCGACTTGTTTACTGGTGAACTAGGTAGATTCAACAAATTTGAGGTAAAACTAATTTTAAAAAATGGTACTAAACCAAAAATTTTTAAGCCACGTTCTGTGCCTTTCGCCTTAAAGGAAAAGGTGGAAGAGGAAATAGACAGACTGGTAGGTTTAGGGATATTACAACCGATTAAATTTCCAAAATACGGAACTCCTATTGTACCAGTACTAAAAGAAAACGGAAAGGTCAAGATAGCCGGTGACTACTCAATTACATTAAATAAAGATTTAGAAATAGATAAATACCCAATGCCTAGGATAGAAGAAGTTTTTGCCAAGTTAGGTGGGGGAGAGTGTTACAGCAAATTGGACCTTAGCAATGCATATAACCAATTTGTTCTGGATAAACCCTCACAAGACCTGACCGCGATTAGTACTGGTAAGGGTTTTTTCAAATATACGCGACTCGTATATGGTTTAGCAAACGCCCCCGCCATTTTTCAAAGAGCGATGGAGTCATTATTAATAGGTATAGAAGGTGTTAGCATATGGTTGGACGACGTTTGTGTAACGGCACCGACTAGTCAACTACATTTTAGCAGACTTAATGAAGTATTAAGTAGATTAAAAGACGCCGGGTTAAAATTACAAGAGGAAAAATGTTGTTTCTTTCAGGATAGTGTCACCTATCTAGGCTATATTATAAATAAACACGGATTACGTGCGTGTCCTAAAAAAACTGAAGCAATTACAAACGCGCCACGGCCAACGAGTGTCACAGAAGTTAAGCGATTTATAGGATTAATTAATTATTATCGTAATTTTATTCCGAATGCATCTACTAAATTACACCCACTGCATGAATTGTTACGTAAAGGGGCAACGTGGGAGTGGAGCGACCGTCACGAACGTGCGTTCAATAGCGTGAAGGTCGAGCTATCATCAGAAAGAGTGCTGGCTCATTTTGATCCCGCGGCGCAGTTACTATTGACAGTGGACGCAGGGCCAACCGGGCTGGGAGCAGTGCTAGCACAGCGCGACCGCGTGCACGCGCACCTCGAGCGACCGCTGGCGTTCGCCTCAAGGTCATTGTCAACAAGTGAACGAAACTACAGTCAAATTCAGAAGGAGGCGACGGCTATAATATTTGGTGTCAAATATTTTCACCAATATTTATACGGACGTCAGGAGCCATTCGTCCTTAAGACTGATCATCGTCCTTTACTTTCAATCTTCGGAAAGAAAACAGGTATTTCAGTAATGGCAGCTTCGAGGTTACAGCGTTATGCAATAATACTGTCTGCATATAATTATAACGTTCAGTACGTAAAAAGTGAAAACAATGTCGCGGCGGACTATTTATCGCGCGCACCTTTACCTGAACTTGACTGTACAACGGAAGGAGAAACTGATTTATCTTTTCTAAATTTCTTAGATGCGAATGTCGCACCGTTAACTTTTAGCGACATCAAAACCGAAACCAGTAAGGACAGTACCCTACAAACGGTGATAAAACATATGCAGAACGGCTGGCCACGTAAAATTCATTGTAAACTAGTTCTACCCTATTTTAACTGCAAAACAGATTTAGAAAATGAAAACGGTTGTATTTTTAGAGGTCACCGAGTAGTGATACCTGCGGTGTACCGAAATAGGTTATTAAAAGAACTACATTCAGGACATTTCGGTGTAGTTAAAACAAAGAGCGCAGCTCGTAGTAGATTTTGGTGGCCGTCCATTGATAAGGACATAGAGGAATGGGTGGGGGCGTGCCATACCTGCGCCGGCACACGGGCCGCGCCGCCGCGAGCTCCCCCCGCGCCTTGGCCCCGCGACTCGGCTCCTTGGCAACGCCTGCATATCGACTACATGACAATAAACCAAAGCGTATATCTTATCATCGTAGATGCTTTTAGTAAATGGTTGGAGTGTTTACATATGAGTGGCGGTACTTCAAGCCGGGCGCTAATAGCTAAATTAAAAGAATTGTTTTCTAGGTTCGGCATACCAAGTGTTATAGTGTCCGATAATGATGTTAAAATTAAGTCTAAAGAATTTAGTTATTTTTGTAAAATAAACGGAATTCGATATTTAACATCCCCAATTTATCATCCTTCCAGTAATGGACAGGCAGAAAATTCAGTGAAAACCTGCAAGAAAATGTTAAAATGTATAATTAACGACAACTGTCAACAAAATGTGATTAATGAAAAGCTGTTAGGATTTTTATTTGATTATCGAAACACACCACACTGTGTAACCGGTGAATGCCCAGCAAAGCTGATGTTTGGCCGAAATATAACATCAAGACTGGACTTGTTATTGCAAAACAGACACGATAATAAAATAAATAATGATAATAAAGAAACGACACGAAAAATAACCATAGGCGATAAGGTTTGGTTAAAATGGTATATAGCAAGAAAAGAAATCTGGACTTTAGGTAATATTGTTAAAATAATAGGTAATCGAATGTACGAGATTCTAGTAACTGATTATAATGTAAAATGTAGAAGACACATTGACCAGATAAGAAAGTATACAGGTGGTATCGATACAGGAAGCGGTGCACGCGCTACTGTCATGTGTAGCCCCGCACAGTCAGCGCCGCCGCCGTCGCCGCCGCGCTTATGTTCCCCAACAACGGCGGCGGCGGAGGCGCAGCCGTGTCAAACGTTAGATTCGAACATGGAATCACAGGCATTGGAGGGTGACAATGTTGGGGAGGAGGACGAGTGGGTTGAGGCTCAAAGTGAAGTCGATAATGATCACACTAAAAGCGATGACACAAATCAAATAAGAACCGAAGATCGTGACGGTTGTTCTCTTGAACCTCAACCTACAAGACCGACCCGTAGTTGTAGACGTAAGATTAATTATAAAATTTAAATTGTAATATTTATATGTATAAGAGTAAACGCTACCTAAGTAATGTTGAGTGCGTAGTGTTTTGTATTATGGCAGTGTGCTGCGTCTCTTATTGTTGGTAGTTTTTAACGCACAATATTGTACATAAGTAGATACTTATTATGTATTTTTGGAAATAGTGTCGGAGGAGTGAGGTGTATGTACATATGTGTGCGTGCCTGCACTGTTAAGTTGTGTCCTTAAGCCAGTAATAAACTAGCATCCAATCGCAACGGTGGTTTCATTAATAGCGTACAGATCAGTATCTCACGGTTGTGCAGGGTCTTAGCATTTAAGAAGCCACGACCTCCACACTTCCGCGGGACATACAGCCTCATCACTATTATTATTATTATTATTATTAAGTTTTTAAAATCAGCCGGAAGACGTCCACTGTTGTACAAAGGCGAGGGGCCGGGGGTTTGCCATAATCCCCACGCTTGACAGGCGTCTTGGGGATTGTTAAGTACACGGAAACCGCTGCTGCCCGACTGACTTCCGGATTTTCCCTTAGTCAGCTATATTTAAACGTAGCTTATCTTATTCACTGAATGTAAAAACAAGTCACTGAATGGATGGGTCCAGCTGGAAAAAGAAGTAAAGGGAGACCCAAAGACCGCTGGATTGATGACATTCAAAAACTAGCCGGTAGAGACTGGATGCAGACAGCGAAAGACCGGGAAAAATGGAAACAATTGGAGGAGGCCTATACCCAGAGCGGGGCCATGTGATCTACTCAATTAATTTAAAATATCTTGTTTTTTTTTTTTTTTATCTATATGTAAATTGCATGGAAATAAAGGCTTTATTATTATTATTTTTATCTTATTCATACCCTGTGGTTCAAAGCAAAGATCAAGTTGCAGACAGATTTAGTTCAAGTCTTCTCTTCGATGTTTTTCCCTGTATTATATAACAAACAGATAGCGCTACAGCAGTGTTATTCTGTAAGAATCTCCCACCGTGTATAATCTTCTATTTAATAAAAATGAATTTCTGTTTGTTCGTCTCGCTGAAATGTTTTAGTCGTGTATCAATTTGGAATTAAGTAATTTAGACGAAAAACTACTAAACACAGGCTCAGGTGACAGTTCTACTAATTTTAAGAAACGTTCGTAATAAAATCTTTCTCTTTCTGTCAAAAACGCCACTATATTTAACTACATTTTTGACAAGATTTTGACATTCGTCACTGAGATAGGCGACTATATTTTTACCCTCAATGGAGGTTACTGTGTTTTTAACGCTATGAATAAGCAGAATTGGCTTTTAGATATTAAATTAACCTATGCTGTCTACAAAATAACATCGAGTTTTGTTACTTCTAATACACAAGTCACAAGCACTCACGGCACACACGCATTGCACAACCGCCTTCGCACACTGTTACTGTTGCTAGATCACATTTCTATTGAGTGTATAGCAGCATGCTTTCGAAAGGGATGCGTCTCGGGTACACTACATAAATACGAAAAACTTTATTCCGAAAGTCAGAAATACGAATGTCAAAATACCGATTTTCATAATTCCGAATGGTTCAAAACTCCTAATACGAGTATAACAACTCCGATTTTTATAATACCAAAATTTCAAAATTCCGAACGTTTAGAATTACTATTCTCAAAATACGGAGTTTCAAAAGATCGAATAACAGAAAGTCCGACATAATGAAAATTCGAAACATCAAAAAGACGAATTCCGATTATTAAACGTCCGAATTCTAACCAACCGAAGTGATTCATCAATAATACAGGGGATTTGCAGCATGCAAGCAGGCATGCAGCGTGCAAGCAGACATACAGCATGCAAGCAAGCATGCAACATGCAAGCAGGCATGCAGCATGCAAGCAGGCATGCAGCATGCCAGCAGGCATGCAATTCGCCCAAACTCCGGCGCTGCGGGGTTTGAGCGGCCCCACCCCTCCTCGCCTACGCGGGCTTAAATTACACTAGTGGTAGGGCAGACAAGACTGCTTGAAGTAGGTTCGACTGGGTAGAATCGTTTATTATATTAACTGATCATTATATGAAACAAAATTATAGAATCAGTTGTTATATCTTGTAAATATTAGAGATTTTGTAATTATATCATATAGTACTTACCCTTTCGAAAGAACCCTCTCAATATTTTCTCTTTTTGAAGACTTAATGTTTCAAGCCAACCAATTTCTCTAGACGAGCCCTAATAATGTATTAGTCAAAAAAAAATGCTAAAATCAAATAGTCAAAGACCGCAAGGTCGCCGAACCTACGTCATTTGAGTATGGCTAAAATTTTGAGAATAGAGAGAGGAATATGTAATTTCAGCCTTACTCTTTAAAGTTTCGACCTTTTAAGAGTGAGTAAATAATCATCATCATCATCAGCCTGAAGACGTCCACTGTTGAACAAAGGCCTCCCTTAAAAAGAGGTAAAAAAGAGGTCCTCCTTGGTAAAAGAGGGAGGGGATTACCATAATCCCCACGTGGCGTCTTGGGGATCGCAGTGAAGTGAGTAAATCACCAGAGAAACCAGAGAATGGGCAGCAGCGTTCTCTGTGCCTTTGTAACAACCATACTGCGATCGCCAACCCGCCTGCCAAGCGTGGCGATTATGGCAGAACCCCCCCTTTAGGGGGAGGCCTGTGTTCAGCAGAGGACATCTTTTGGCGAAGTGAGTGAGTGAGTAAATGACTGGTTAAAATTATAACACACGGAAAGTGTCTGACAATAACGTATGTTAAGTTTTGACAATATCCTGTAAAACGTACCCACTCATATTAGACAGGTCAAAAAAATATTTTACGCCTATCAATAGTATTTCATGTAGGGATCAAAAAATTTGATAGGACTATTTAAGGTACTAGAAATGACAAAAATTGCCAAAAACTTGTCCCATACATTTTGGTAAGAGAGATAACTTCTGCATTGGCCAATCTAAAAAAAAAAACACAACCGTCAATTTTATGATATTTTTCGCATACATTTTTTTTTCCAAAATCTAGCTGTGAATGCAGTTCAGAATATCTCAAAAAGTTATAGTTTTTCTCCTAGGAACTTTTTTCTGTAACTATAACGGTTACGGTACCTGCCCTTACTATTCTGTTTAAAAAATTCACCTTGTATAATACGAGTATGTTTAACAGAACATTGTTAAAACATAGCATATATTATTGCCAGTCACTTTCTGTGTGTCATAATTTCAGACAGGCACATTAAAGATTGAACTTTGAACTTTGGCTCTGGCTGAAAACTTCAAGCTCTCTATTCTCAAAAGTTCAGACATGTTTTGATTTTAAGATAAGATAATATTTTATTTCATAAAACACGCGTATACATACAGGAATAAAGATGTATCCAAGATGACAGAAAATAATACTAAGTACAGTCATAATGTTGTGACGTGCTAATGTCATAAATTGTTATAAATTGAAAATTCATTTTTAATGATGTAGATCTAGCGGCTCAGGCATCTTGGAACATACCCTAGATTTTGACAAGGAACGCTAAATCTAAAGCGATCAGGCTCATTACTCCAGAGACTTGAAATGTCTGGATTACAAAATCACCTACCAGAGTTGTAGCTCATGTAGAGATAAGTTGTGAAAAAAACTTTGCCAATTTTCTTTGCGAACGCAGAATTTTTATTTGTTGTCGTTACTCCCTATTTCTGAGAAGTTTTTTTGATAGGCTGGATGGGTGGAGTTTTTAGGGTTCAGCATTCGTAGTCAAACATAAATACACGCTTTATTTTTGTCTTTATGTAGGTCTGTCAGACTAACATTAATGGAAACCTAGAGTTTTTAACTGATTTGGTAATCAGTTTGTTTGAAGTCTTACAGAACATTTTTTTCAAAAGGTGGTATTTTATATCACTAATGTGACAAATAGGCATGCGGCCTCCAGGACGTTAATGGTCCCACGCCTATTGACAATTTAAATTATTCGAGATTCAAAAATCATGACTATTTTGAAACTAAATTATTATAATATGGTCAATCTTAAAAATCTAAATAATAATATTATGTACAATTCCAAGAAAAAGGGAGAGGAGCTCAAAGGGCATCAAAAAACTCGTCCACATCGCTGTCAACGGGACACGTGTCCAACAGACTGGCAGCATTGCCACGCTGTATGGCAATGCTGATTCTTTGACCCAAGAATAGACCAGCCTTCGGATCACATGAAGAGTCGACCAGCCGCTTGGCAAATGGTATATGGTTAATTGACTAATCACAAGCCTAGATATAAGTAGCTACCCTTAATTATCCTGTCTAGCAAACTTTATCATCTCTAACTCCACGCTGTTAGGAATTTCTTACTTTTAATTATTTATTTAAAGAACTGATTCGTTAAGACGAATTATGTCGCTCTGTAATAACACACTTACAAATCGTCTTAATTTATCACTAGTTACACATAATTAAAATTGTTTGTTTTATCTGAAGTCGGACAAATTAAATAGGAAAAATATGACGTCTTTCCCTCTCATTTGGGACACATTACATAAAAAAAAACCCCCAACGCAAAACATAAAAGCGATTATGTAAAAAGTAAAAAATAATACCTTTTGTTGAGCCATCAAATGTTTGTTCGTTGAAATGGCGCTATATTGTCGCGGCGGGGTACCGCTTAAGTAAGTCAGTCCCTTAATTTCATTCACTGTCTATTAATTTACCAGCATTTCCGACCAATTTGCTTCGATATTATTAATTTTTTGTTGCTAATCTAGTTGTTAATCTTGTTGCAAATCTAGTTACCATCAGTTCGCTATTTTAGCTATTTAGTTATTGCTTTAAACTTAGCAGTACCCCGCCGCGACATTATAGCGCCATTTCAACGAACAAACATTTGATGGCTCAACAAAAGGTATTATTTTTGACTTTTTACATAATCGCTTTTATGTTTTGCGTCGGGGGTTTTTTTAAATTTTTAATTTAATTTTTATTTTAAATTTTTTAAACGTAGGTAATTTAGTTTGGTTGTGTATAAGAGTTTACAAAAATAATTTACAAGTTTATAGTTTTCATTTCGTTACTCATTCCTCATTCCCTTGCAATATAGTATATATTATTCTACTAGTCAAGGCCTTTCATTTGATACCCATATATTGAGGGAGTTGTGAAAATAGAATGTTATTCACCATTTTGTGGTTGCGGCCATCTTGGATTTAAAATTTGTCATAGTATTCTACTAGTCAAGCCCTTTCATTTGATACCCATATTGAGGGAGTTGTAAAAATATGTGATCCGCCATTTTATGGCGGCGGCCATCTTGAACCAATTTTCATCAAACATAGCTAAGCTAATTCCGACTAATTCACCTTTCAAATAAAAGAAACAAATCAAAATCGGTTTATCCGTTCGGGAGCTACGATGCCACAGACACACACACACACACAGATACGTCAAACTTATAACACCCGTCGTTTTTGCGTCGGGGGTTAATAAAATACTGATTAAAACGAATCCAAATACGATATATCTGCTACTAGGTACTAGTGTGCTGTATAATCTGGCTGCAGCATAAGAGCAATAGAATTCTATAATCTTGCATAGTTTTATAGCAAACATGGGTGTTTCAATGGGTGGTCAGTGTGGTCACCTATAATAATATGTTTGAAAGCAAAGTAAATATCCGGTATGCGTCTAAGATCCCTACCGCAGCTAACAAAAGAGCTGATAATTTTAAAACGGCTGAACCGATTTTGATGAAATATATCTAAGAACCATCGCTAGAGAACCTGCTTTCAAATAAATAAAACCGCATTCAAATCGGTTCACCAGTTAAAAAGCTACAGTGCCACAGACAGACACACAGACACACAGACACGTCAAACTTATAACACCCCTCTTTTTCGTCGGGGGTTAAAAATAAAAAAAACATGCTCATTTCGACCACTACTGCATTTTTTTTTTCTATTTGTTACATTCTAATAAGCTTGTGTTTGGCCATAACTCACTGATCTTAAGTAATGATGCGGCCTAAGGTTGAGTACGCTTGCTTAGGATGGACCGGTTCTCTCGTGCCTTGAAGATACCCAGATTATATTTAACGGGTAACAGAGAGGCGGGCAGCGAATTCCACAGTTAATAAAAAGGAAGGTCAGTCAGGAAGGAAATGCATTGATGAGACATTCCTCTTTGCATGACGTAAGCAAATAATTTCTCGTGAAATATAACTGGTAATATTCATGCTGCTCTGGCTGCCGAACCCTACGCTACACAACCGTACTTGACTGGTTTTTATCAATTGAGCTGAAGAGATGTGAGAATATCGCGGCACTTATTTTCTTGGATAAGGGCCACTAAAGTACAAGTGACATTTTGAAAGTTTTGATAATATACGGAGAGTAGAAAGACACCCACCGTCGTATAGCTGTTAACTATATAGTGCCCATCAAATATTGAGCATATTAATGAGACGCGATTTTTATTTTTGGTCGTAAAAATCAATATGGTATCAATATGTATTCAGCAGAGCGGGTATTACTTAAACATTACTCACACTACTCACATAAACACACACAAAACACACACACAACACACTACACACATACACACACACACACACACACACAAACACACACACACACACAAACACATTACTAATTATATTAACTGTTCCTTAAAAACACAAAAAAAAATCTCTGTGAAGAAGGAGGCAATTCCGGGAGTTTTAAGAATATTCGCATTTTATTCTTAATCATGGATCCGGGCTGCTCAAGATCGGGTTGTTTGGTCATCTTTGGGGTAGTCTACGTTCAGCAGTGACCGGCAATAGACTGATTCGGTGACGATGATGATGAATCTCTGTTTGAATCCATAATGCCTACATTTTTAACAAGTGTTTGACATTGATTACGGTTTAAATTAAGAGAATTCTCCTACAGAAGGTTTCCAGCCAGTGACATAAAGGAATTTTCTTTTGCATTAATACACCTGTCGACCTGCGGGTTTAAATAATGAGCCATTGTTTTTAAAGGGTTGAAATTATACAAAAAAAATCCTTCCCTCTAAAGATTAGAACTCCAACCTTTCCCGTTCCGTTATCCAGTTACCTTTCCCTTAGTGTGCTCTGGCGCCCGAGATAGCAATTATTTGTCCTTTTTTTATTTGTGAGCACACTTATTCATCATCTCTTAAACTTAGTAGCACATAACACATTGCATTTAATTTTTTTTTATTTTTTTATTACAGTTAGCCTTAGTTAGAATGAAAACACACACAAATAAAAAAATAAATTAGAAAAATAAAAACCCGACTGCGTAAAGAGCGAACTTTAAATAAGTAAAAACTGAAAAGAAATTTTATAAACAAGTCCGGTAGTCTAGAATTATGTTTAGTAATGTTGAATAACTATACCATTGAAATAAAAAAAACGCGCCAATAGCGATTTGATCAGTCGGGACCCATTATAAGGAAGATTTGAGCCGGTCTAGATTTTAATGGGTCCCGACTGATCAAATCGCTATTGGCGCGTTTTTATTATTTCGGACTTGTTTATTTCTTTTCAGTTTTTACTTATTTAAAGTTCACTCTTTACGCAGTCGGGTTTTTATTTTTCTAATTTATTTTTTTATTAGATTCTTTTCAGTTATGAATACCTATGTATTACTATTATTATTATTTATTTTTCAATAACGTCAAAAGCGACAATCTCATCGGTGGTCTCTGCTATGGCGCGACAATTTAAAAATATAAAATATGGGTCCGAACATGAACTGCTGTACCTATTGCAATGACGGAACGCTACATTGCGCATAGCCCAGCACGCACCTGGCCGTACTTTTTGTATTATTATTATATTACTAAGGCATTGTAATACCTTTTTGGAATCCTTAAAATGAGCTCTTTATTTTGATACCCACATTGCAGATATCGAAGAAAAAATAGTTTTATTACGTGATTTTTATTTTTACTTTTTAATTATTACTGTGATGATATACATTTTTAGAATCCTTAAAATAAGCCCTTGAATTTGATACCCATATTATAGCTTTTGACAAAAATCTTTTTATTTAAACTTCAAACAATGGCATTTTCCAGCTTCCACGTTTATTTATTTTTTTCGTCACGCATCTAAGAACACTTGGACCAATGAGACGAATCTAACGATATTCTAACGAAATATATCCGTTCAGTAGTTTGGAAGATATCAGGTAATAAAGAATATTTTATTTTATTTTACCGGCGAGAAAAACATAACCCTTTCCTTGCAGTCGGGGTAAAAAAGATCACCTTTTTAAGTACGGTGCCCTAAAAATGACCGCAATGATTGGAGGAACGTGTAACTTTCGGTTTGTTAAGTGTATTTTTACCCCCGTTTCACCACGTTTGCTTTAACCAATTATCCTGGTATTAAGGAATTATCCGGAATTTCTAGAGAGTTTTTCATCCGGTCAAACAGAACTTTTCGCATTGAGTAACTGCTTAGGAACTTCCTCAATCCAATTTCGGAAGGATATCGATACTTGAGTTATATCTTCCTTCTTACAAAAAGGAAGTTTTTCATGAAACATTTCCTGATTGTTTTCAAGCATTTGGTAATTTGATAATCTTAACAAATATTATGAAGGGGAAAAGTATTCGTTGGTTTGTGAGAGTTTGGTTCTTTCTCGATTACAAAAATTCTTTCACTCGTAAAAAGCTACACTATTGCCGAATATCATAGAGTATACTTTACTTCTACGCGAACGAAGTCGAACCGGTGGTTCTTTTTAAGCACAATTCAATGCAGCATCCTTCAAATTACTGCCTTCGGACAGACGATAGATAGAGCAGGCAAGTTATAAGCGTAGTGTAGGGCACGATGGACCAATAAACTGAAGAAGGTGGCTGGCAACGGATGGATGTGTACTGCCCTAGACCAGGTTGGTTGGTGAGCCTAGGGGGAGACTAACGTTCAACAGTGGACGGCAATAGATTCTTGAAGTAATGCACACCCAACAAAAAGAGAGATTCCTACTAGTTATAAACGAAAAAGTTTGTGAAAATTGATGGATGTTTGTTACTATTTCAAGCTTAAACAGCCTAACGAAAACATGCATAGACTTGATCTACCTTAACACATCACCTGCCTAGTCTTTTTCCAACTATGTTAGGGTTGGCTTCCAGTCTCTTAACTGGCAGCAGAATTCAAAATTGAATATCCACAACCCAGTTAATGGGTAACACGAAATCCCTTGGTAAGTCTTGTTGTCAGACTTTCTGGCTTCTGAATACCCATAACGACTGTCAAAGATTTACGATTGAGAGCCGGGACCACAGCTACAGCAGGGTTACAGCTTTATGTACTTTCTGAGGCACGAAGGGGTCCTCGGCGTGTAGTGGATGGTCATACATTCACGAACCGGTCAGACAAGCGTGGCTTAAACTTGACCGATCGATCCGTATAGCTTTTATTTAAGCACAAGCTTCTCTTACTTACCAATAAGTACCTATCATAGTAGTTACCTACGCACTAATGAATGACAAGCACCCTTTATGTATTTAGGCCTTACTCAAACTAATCTAGGTGTTTAATGTCTGGGGACCTACACTAACAATTTAAAGTTACAACAAGTCCAGGTGCTTACTTAGGTTCAGTACCCCTATTGCCTGGTGGTCAAAAATACGATTGCTGACTATGGAATCTTAAATTGGGACAAGTCCGCCACATTATTCCCAAACCATTGCAATTTTTGAAAGCCAGAATCTACAATGGCGACCACCAGAAAAGCGTCAACGCAATGAAACTTGACGAGTCCCGAAAGATATTACAACTGTCTTGGATCCTGCAACGAAATTAATCATAAAAGAACTGTGGGGTTCTGCTTTCGATTTCTCAGCAGCATCCTGGAGTTGGAATTCTATCAATGGAGATCAGCCAAGTACGCAGATGATATTAATGTACACAAGTGTGTATGCAAACACGGATGCACTACCTCTTCCCTCAATCTCATAGTGCGGTAGGACGGCAATCCGATACCACCGGAGTGTGATCAGCCGCAGGACCAAAGACTTTGCGTGCTTTATGAGGCATGGGGGTGTTACACCGCCATTTTTCCAAACCCCAAGCAGTTACTGAGAAATTCTTAAGAGTAAAATCTAATAACACTTTGCCCGTCCTTGGAATTGAACCCAGTAACCCACGCTTAGCAGCCGCGACCACGAAACCAACATGGCAGTCAAAAAAAAAATACATTGTTTAATAATATATTCACTTACTTATGAACGAACACATCGGGTTGCCCGGTTTAGTGATCAGCGTAACTTGTGACACATAGGCCTCTTCCAGCTATTTTTTCTTTCTTCGACTCTCCTTGACTAGATAGCCTCTCCCACACATCGTCTGTACATTTATGTTTGCCTGTCTACCTCTTTTTTTTTAGTAACGCGTGGTGGCTATTTTGTTATGAATTTTCTCTATTTTGTCTTACTGTCTCTGGTCATGTGTCCTGTCTATCTCCATTTCAACTGCCTCAATTTCTTTATTATATCTTCCACCTTGGTCTTCTGCGATTTTTTATCGTGACGCGTGGTGGTGGTCTTTCAATCATAGACAGAAAAAATGCAAACCATTAATTAAATGCAAGTGGAAAACGCAAGTCAAAACATACTAGCATCAACCTGACAACAAAATAACACACACAGACTCACCACGTGGTTAGATGAAATATTGATGCTGTACGTACAGCATCAATATTTCATCTAAATTCTAAAGCATAGCACATACGATACAAAACAGGGTATCAAAACTCAGTGAGACGTCCCTAACACGATCCGGCAACTCCACACATTACAAAAATCCGTCCTAACGTATTAGCTGCGAATGAATGGGCAGCGGACAAGACAGGGGTATGAAAAAGGAGTTATGGCCTTCCAGTGAGGGATTGTGAGCGTGTGCCCCTTGGTTTATTGACTGAGATCCCAGAGTTGCCGAGACCTACGTCATTTTGGGAAGTCTGGAATTTTGTAATAAGAAAAAAGATGTTTTAAGAAGTATTGCGTTTTTGCTTATTTCAATGCTGGGTTCTTTTTGAGGTAGCAGGTAGGACCCGACTAGTTAGTCGAAAAAAAGGAATCAAAAGTAAGGTTACCGTGTTTTTATACAACCTTACTTTTGATTACCAAAAAAAAAAATGCTGTTTGCTGCTTTGAGCAAGCGTGTTGATCAATGCTCGTGCTTTCTTTGCCCTGCTTGGAAAAATAATAGGCTATTATTATTATTTATTTATTCAGGTTCGCAAAACTAAGTTAAAACCGAGTAAAATTACCCTTTTCAGATTTCTGGCAAAAGTTTAAAAAAAAAAAGAAAACCGCCTTCAAAAACTAAAAGTGATAAATAACTTTAGCACAGAACACACACTACTTTACTTTCGGAAGTCGGTGGCGGTGGCTCTGTGTTTGTTGTTTTGTATTGCCACCGACTTCCGAAAGTAAAGTAGTGTGTGTTCTGTGCTAAAGTTATTTATCACTTTTTAGTTTTTGAAGGCGGTTTTCTTTTTTTTGAAAAAACTTTTTTTTTTGTTGCTTTTTAGTGTTGCCTTAACATCCAAATCCATTAAGAAACGGCGACACGCTTAAAAGAGATTGTAAGTCCTCCATAGATTGAAGAAACTAAAACGTCGTCCAAGTAATTTTTTTGGGAATTTGTTGATTTTTTCAAAAAGGACTGGATCAATTTTGATAAAATTTGTATGGGACTATTTCGGAGTAAACCCCTTTCGAAAAAAAAAAGAATTTTGCAAATCCGTCTATATATGACAGAGTTATGCCCGAACATACATAAAAAAAAAATATATAAACATTCGAATTGATAACCTCCTCCTTTTTGAAGTCGGTTAAAAAAGCTTATATATTTATGTTTTACAAGATATATTAATTTATTATGTTATCAACCAACAAACATTAATATCAGACGCTTTTTGAGGGTACAGAAACTTTAAATTAAAGCATCTGGTTGAAGATATGACCCACGGCAAGTAAATGGCAATAACAAGAACAAGTCTCACTTGAATGAATGTAAGTGAGTGTGGGTATCTTTAGCTTTTGATTTGATTTAAATTGATTTTGGTAATCAATTCTCCTGCTATCCCCAAAATATTACCCATATTCCAATGACGTGGTGCTGTCGTCTCAGGGATCTTAAACCATAACAGTTGCGGATATATATTATTTAGGTTTTAAGGGTCATTCGTAGCGAATACAATAGAACTAGGTATAATATGTGGGTTCCGTAAGTCATACTTAAGTATTTCCGGAGTAACAAGTTTGCAGCGCGTTTGAAGCAGCGTCCGGTACACTTGGCGCCACCAAGTGTACCATTGCTTGGCTACGGCTATTGCTATGGCTATCATTACAGCTATACTAATAGTCATACACCATCAAGTTTCATGATCAGTTTACCGGACGCCACTTCAAGCGCGCTGCAAACTTGACGGTAAATTGGATCGTGTATGGCTGCCATAATTCGTCGGATTACAAAGTACTCTTTTTCATTATTTTAATATTATTATTTTAATTAATTCTATCAAGCAAAGCTAATTTATGTTTCAATTATTATTCTATAGTTATAATTTAAAATTTTAAGGTGACCATATTGTTTAATTTATTTGTAGAAATGGTTGTTGACATGGTATTGACGAAATGTATATTTTTTATTTTTACATTCTGCAATTGTGTAATGTAAATTCAGATACAAAAAAAACGACTTAAAAAAAAAGATGGAGGTTCTCAATTCGACTGTATGTTTTTTTTTTTGTATAATTAAATGTAAAGCGATTGTGAAAATTCTTTTTTTTATGGATAGGGTGTGCCTCAGGCGTGGTCCCATATCCCATAATGGAAATTGATACTGTAACACTTTTAGAGAAAACTGTCAGAAAGCAAAAAAATAAACATAGATAATGTTTTAAGTTTCACCAATCTTGTACTTTTAATTTCTGTTTTGACTGTGTTACCGTTTCTTAATGATTTTGGATGATAAGAAGTATCTTCTTATAAATAACAAACAGAACAAAGCCACCGACTTCCGAAGCTAAAGGCATGTGTGTTCTGTGATAAAGTTATTAATTTATCATTGTTCGGTAGTCTTTTTTTTCAAAAAAATACGGACTAGTCCTAGGCAGTACTCTAGTTCGACTGCAAAACGTTTATCTCATTACCGGGGTTCCACTGTAATTAGAAACATTGACCTTTTAAATTTAGAATATACCTATATGTCGGATCGTCAGGTGCGATCGAGGAGTGCCGAGCGGTATAGTACATCGTCAGGACTATAGGCGTTCCCATTATCCCATTAGGGATAAACAACATACCTGTGAAAACAATTACACACTATTAGTAAAGAAAACAATACAAATGGTAATCAGTAACAAGAATAAAGTAAGTTCAAGGTACAGCAACAATACAGTTAATCGAACAGACCATTAAGGTCCCACAGTTCGTACAGTGGCGAAGCCACCCAATAATAAACGAACAAACCCTTAAGGTTTATAGTTCGTACAGCAGCCTAAGCCACCCAATGATAAACGAACAAACCCTTAAGGTTCATAGTTCGTACAGTAGCATAAGCCACCCAAATACAAAGTGTATCGCTCGCTAGCAGCAAGCCTATACAGCTATGTGAATATACAGCAGCGCTGTACCAGGTAAACCGACAGTATTGTCGGGAGCAGGAACTCTTTACTGAGTCGAATCCGAGGATCGACTGCCATACTTACGGAGTGCACGCTCTTTTATAAGGCGATGCCCCCCACCTTGCAACCTCTCCATACAAGTCTGTCCATGCGCACGGAAGTGCGTCACGCGTTTACTTGATACAAAACACTAAAATGTGCTGAATCTAACAAGATCTGTAATCAAATAACACAATGATAATTGTCATGAATAAACAATAGTGATTTCATAAAGTAATTCGTTTTACATTCAAAGTAATGTGTCAACAATTGTTTTGAATAAAACCATCGATAATAATTATCGAAATAAAGTAACCACAAATCAGTGTGCACACACAATAAATCATGTTTCGACATAATAGACAATAATTGATAGTAAAATCACATAAATTAACAATAAGAAACAAATCATAACAAATTTAGTTAACACCCACAATTGTGATTAATAAACCATCTCCGACATATACATACAATTTTAAACTTGGATTTACAATAGCTTAAACACAATCCGTCCTTCACAGCAACGTGGACCTCTTTAAATAAAATATTTAAACATTTAATTGCATTATTTATTCAATACACAGTTAATAAATTGCTTTGTGAGAGAATTTTCAATTGTATTACATCTTTCTCGGTTGTAACCCTGAAAGCCTGAAATTGGACTGTTTTATTCGATTTCAACATTTCAATCTACTCTGAAGTATTGTTATTGAATTATTAAGTACTAGCTTTTGTCCGCGACTTCGTCCGCGTGAATGCAGGTTATCGCGGATTCAGACAAAGTCGCGCAATTAAAAGTAGTCTATGTCCTTCCCCAGGGTTCTAGCTATCATCATATCAAATTTCATCAAAATCCGTTCACCGTTTCGTCGTGAAAGCTTAACAGACAGAGTTACTTTCACATTTATAATATTAACTATAATAATAATAATAATAACACTCACTTTAGCAACCTATACCCATAGTCCAGTACTGTTAGTTTCCATGACCTGTAATAGTCCTGCACCAACCGGGGGTTGTCCTTGGGTGCACTTGCATAGTGCATGCAGGGATAATCGTCGGTTGGTGCCTTATTTTATATAAAGCTACCTAAGGGGCCTCTGCGAGTTGGCTCCGGCTCCCGGTACGCCTTACAAAGGCCCGGGACCTCTGGGTCCCGAGATACATAAAGTATATAAAATATAATAATAATAATATAATAATATGTGGGGACATTTTCACACACGGCCATCTGACCCCAAACTAGGGAGACCCTGTACTATGGGTGTCAGACAGCTGGTATACATACACAAATACATTTTTTTTTGTAAATACATACATATATATGTCGGAGACAGTTTATTAATCACAATTGTGGGTGTAATTAAATTTGTTATGATTTGTGTTTCTTATTGTTAATTTATGTGATTTTACTATCAATTATTGTCTATTAATTCGAAACATGATTTATTGTATGTGCACACTGATTTGTGGTTACTTTATTTCGATAATTGTTATCGATGGTTTTATTCAAAACAATTGTTGACACGTTACTTTGAATGTAAAACGAATTACTTTATGAAATCACTATTGTTTATTCATGACAATTATTAGTGTGGTATTTGATTGCTTTATAATTAAATCTTATTAGATTTAGTACATTGTAGTGTTTTGTATCAAGTAAACGCGTGACGCACTTCCGTGCGCCAATGGATAGACTTGTATGGAGAGGTTGTAAGGTGGGGGGCATCGCCTTATAAAAGAGCGTGCACTCCGTAAGTATGGCAGTCGATCCTCGGATTCGACTCAGTAAAGAGTTCCTGCTCCCGACAATACTGTCGGTTTACCCAGGTAAACCGACAGTATTGTTGTACTGGTACAGCAGCGCTGTACCAGTACAGCGCTGCTGTATATCCACATAGCTGTTTAAGCTTGCTGCTAGCGAGCGATACACTTTGTATTTGGGTGGCTTATGCTACTGTACGAACTATAAACCTTAAGGGTTTGTTCGTTTATCATTGGGTGGCTTGGCCACTGTACGAACTGTGGGACCTTAATGGTCTGTCCGATTAACTTTATTGTTGCTGTACCTTTAACTTACTTTATTCTTGTTACTGATTACCATTTGTATTGTGTTTTCTTTACTAATAGTGTGTAATTGTTTTTACAGGTCTTGTTTATCCCTAATGGGATAATGGGAACGCCCATACTCCTGACGATGTACTATACCGCTCGGCACTCCTCCTCGATCGCTCAGTGACGATCCGACATCAGAAGTGGGATGGCCTCTTAATGCTTCCGCATGGCTTCCCTAATTATCGTATGTTTTTTCCACTCTTGTTATGACAGCTTTCTCTCTTGGGATTACCTAGCGCAGAGCTAAGGCTGTTTTAATGGCATTCATAAATCACCTACCCACATTAGTTTCATTGTTTGATTTTACATACTCCAACAGTTACCACTACCCTTATTAACCTACCTAAGTGTCAAACAAATTGTTGTTTGTACTGTACTGGCCCATGTTTCCAAATTTCATTTCCCGTGCTCATCTACAAGCATTTACTACCGAAGTACATGACGTTTAAACTTCAACAAGAACTGTCTTGTCCCATCTTAAGAGAAAGTCTTATTTTCCTCAGACCTACACGATTCTTCTCAAACCTCTTAGTTTTAAACCAGGTACAATAGTATGTCACTTTAGTGACTACCGGAGAACAGCCGGGAGGTTCGAGTAAAGATACTATGAGTCAGTTTTCGGGCAACTAATCATTCGTGACAAGTTGAAGTCCGTTAAAAGATAAGTGTGATGTACCCACCACTGATGTTCTACAACTATCTGGTGAGACGCTTCCATTTTGTTATGACTCTGGGTTTCAATGTACTTTCATTACTGATACATGTGTGGCAAATTTAGTTGTATGGTCAATATAAAGTGAAGTTTCATGTAATACCGAATGCTTATTCAAATCATTGTATCATATTATGCCATGAGAGATTAAATTTAGATTTTGGGGTTATTATAACCGAAAGTATTGTTACCATTACAAAAGTTGAGATTGTAACAGCTATGCTCTATTCCTGAAACTCCGACTAAAATTGATACTGATATTCCATCTGAATATAAATCAGTGATATTACAACTATGTCAAATAGTTGGCTTTTAGCTAAACAAATAGCGTGATTCTGAGGTTTGAGGAAAAGTTTGTCTGAAAAGTAACTGTGTACCCCCTGATTGTTGACATGTGTTGTGAGGTAAGATAATGACATGTGTTGTGAGGTAAGGTAATGCCATGTGTTGTGAGGTAAGGTAATGACATGTGTTGTGAGGTAAGGTAATGACATGTGTTGTGAGGTAAGGTAATGACATGTGTTGTGAGGTAAGGTAATGACATGTGTTGTGAGGTAAGGTAATGACATCTGTTGTGAGGTAAGGTAATGACATGTGTTGTGAGGTAAGGTAATGACATGTGTTGTGAGGTAAGGTAATGACATGTGTTGTGAGGTAAGGTAATTACATGACATGTGTGGTAAGGTAATGACATGACATGTGTGATAAGGTAATGACATGACATGTGTGGAAATAAGGTAATGACATGACATGTGTGGAAATAAGGTAATGACATGACATGTGTGGAAATAAGGTAATGACATGACATGTGTGGAAATAAGGTAATGACATGACATGTGTGGTAATAAGGTAATGACATGACATGTGTGGTAATAAGGTAATGACGTGTGTGGTAAGATACTAAACTTCTTTTGTGTTATCAGGTCTGTAGTGTTTGATTTAAATTGATCAGAATGACCGAACGTTAAGCTGTTTACTTGAGCTCTTTTCTGATTGTGTGATTGTGTTACAGATGATGTGATAAACTATTCACCCATGGACGTGTGAAGATGCAGGGTGACCGTAACGGCGCGTGGCGTGATTTAGTAATGAAAATCAGTTAATTTTGAGGGTTATGGTTTATTGTTATTTTTTTAATCATTGGGAATATTCTCACAATGCTGAGACATTTGCTGAAAAGTGGACTGACAAACGTATTCTTGTACGTTTAATAATTGTGATGAACTATGGTTAGCTGACTCTTGGACAATACAACAGTGCCTGTAGATGGTTTAATTGAAATGATTGTTTTTACTTTGAGGGGATGATATGTACCGACCAAATTCTAAGTGAGGCAGAGATAGTTGGTTGCTAGGATTTAGAGCTTTCATGTGATACTGGATCAATCATAGGATGCTGTGAGATTTTTAATTTTATTTTTGCAGTTAATATGACCGAAAAAATAATGTGCTATCATTACAAGAGTTAATGTTATTGACCAATGCAGTATTCCCTTGATAATACAACTGTTTAATAGTTTAACAATTGTTTCAGCTGTTGACAGTGTGGAGATAGAAGTAAATCTGCCCCGTGCAAGAAAACAAGCAGCCCTGGGTGCCGAAGGTTAAAGTTGGAGACTTCGTTGGAAACTTCGTACTTCTTGCAGATCCAACATGATATTGGTTGAAATCTTTGAGTGCCAGTAAAATTTAGTCTTGATCATGTATGAAAAATGCTTGAATGTCCATTCAATTTTAATGATGTCAATGTTGACACTGATAATAATCATCTGCTGCTGACATACCATAGCTTAATTGACAAGATGTCTATGTTGACTCTTGTTTGGATGTCTATGTTGACTCCTGGGTTTGGTTGTTGAACTTGACGCCTATTTTGGTTGTCTATTCGACTTCAAGCTACTTGTCGATTCCCATGGTGTGAATTCGGCTGGGAGACTATGTCTCTACTTTTGTTTGGATGTCTATGTTGACTCCTGGGTTTGTTTGTTGAATTTGACGCCTATGTTGGTTGTCTATTCGACTTCAAGCTAATTGTCGATTCCCATGGTGTGAATTCGGCTGGGAGACTATGTCTCTACTTTTATTTGGATGTCTATGTTGACGCCTGGGTTTGTTTGTTGAACTTGACGCCTATGTTGGTTGTCTATTCGACTTCAAGCTACTTGTCGATTCCCATGGTGTGAATTCCGCTGGGAGACTATGTCTCTACTTTTATTCGGATGTCTATGTTGACTCCTGGATTTGAATGTTGAACTTGACGCTTATGCGGGTTGTCTATGTTGACGCCTATGCGGGTTGTCTATTCAACTTCAAGTTACTTGTCGTATCCCATGGTGTGATTTCGGCTGATTTGTTGAGCTATGTATTGTCTGTAACAGTATGGTTATTTTGACTGGTTATGGTGCAAATTTTGCTAATGATATTACTTCAGGACTAATTCAGGATTTTTCGTTACAACATACCTTTTGCTAATTAAAGCTTTTTGTCAGAAAGGCCGATCGATATTTGCCAAGAAATTTATAACTACACGAGGACGTGTAGAATGTCAGTCTGGCCGTGTCGGAGACAGTTTATTAATCACAATTGTGGGTGTAATTAAATTTGTTATGATTTGTGTTTCTTATTGCTAATTTATGTGATTTTACTATCAATTATTGTCTATTAATTCGAAACATGATTTATTGTATGTGCACACTGATTTGTGGTTACTTTATTTCGATAATTGTTATCGATGGTTTTATTCAAAACAATTGTTGACACGTTACTTTGAATGTAAAACGAATTACTTTATGAAATCACTATTGTTTATTCATGACAATTATTAGTGTGGTATTTGATTGCTTTATAATTAAATCTTATTAGATTTAGTACATTGTAGTGTTTTGTATCAAGTAAACGCGTGACGCACTTCCGTGCGCCAATGGATAGACTTGTATGGAGAGGTTGTAAGGTGGGGGGCATCGCCTTATAAAAGAGCGTGCACTCCGTAAGTATGGCAGTCGATCCTCGGATTCGACTCAGTAAAGAGTTCCTGCTCCCGACAATACTGTCGGTTTACCCAGGTAAACCGACAGTATTGTTGTACATAGCTGTTTAAGCTTGCTGCTAGCGAGCGATACACTTTGTATTTGGGTGGCTTATGCTACTGTACGAACTATAAACCTTAAGGGTTTGTTCGTTTATCATTGGGTGGCTTAGGCTGCTGTACGAACTGTAAACCTTAAGGGTTTGTTCGTTTATCATTGGGTGGCTTGGCCATTGTACGAACTGTGGGACCTTAATGGTCTGTTCGATTAACTTTATTGTTGCTGTACCTTTAACTTACTTTATTCTTGTTACTGATTACCATTTGTATTGTGTTTTCTTTACTAATAGTGTGTAATTGTTTTTACAGGTCTTGTTTATCCCTAATGGGATAATGGGAACGCCCATACTCCTGACGATGTACTATACCGCTCGGCACTCCTCCTCGATCGCTCAGTGACGATCCGACATATAGATAAACAACACCCAGACACAAGGCAAACACAAAAGTGCTCATCACACAAATGTTTACCCTGGGCAGGAATCGAACCCGCAACACGCTGCGCAGCAGTCGATCGATCAGCCTTTATTAACTAGCTTTTACTCGCGACTTCGTCCGCGTGAATGTCGGTTATCGCGGATGTCGACAATAAATATAATGTTAGTATGGATAGATATAGAGCTCGTGGCTAAGTTAAAGCCGTACAGATCGATTGGTCAAAGGTTAAGCTACGCTAGTCGCGGTCGGTCTGTGGTTGGGTGACCATCCCTTTCATACTGAGTTCCCTCCGTGCCTCGGAAAGCACGTACAGCCGTTGGTCCCGGCTGTCATTTGTAGTTCTTTGGCAGTCGTTATGGGTAGTCAGAAGCCAGAAAGTCTGACAGCCAGTCTTACCAAGGGATATCGTGTTACCCAGTAACTGGGTTGTGGAGGTCCGATAGGCAGTCGCTCCATGTGAAACACTGGTATTCAGCTGCATCCGGTTAGACTGAAAGCCGACCTCAATATACTTGGCAAAAGGCTAGGCAGATGATGATGAGTATGGATATAATATGGATGTGGAAGTATTGATTATCGTCTGTCCGTGACTTCTCCCACGTGGAAGTCAATCATAAAAATATCCTTTGGGTACTGTACGGTATTGTAACGTGCAGCTTTTACTGATAGAATGCTATTATATTTAATGATACGAGTCCATGAAAGTTTAACAGTTTATTATACTAAGTTAACACCAAAGTTCAAATAGAGATAGTTTTTAAAAATAAATGATAGTTGATACTGATATAATATTGATACGAGAGAACACGCGATGCGTTCGATGATCGGTAGTGAACTAAATTGTAAGTAAGTGAAAATTAATAATTAATGTTGGCGGATATACTGACGCGGTATGTACAATAATTTCGCAATGTACGGTTGCACCGTACATGTACAATTTGATTGCTCACCTCAGATTATGAAACAAAAGGCAAATAGACCGTGATTTTTGCTTTTGTGGCCACAAAAGCAAAAATACAAATTCAAAAACGAATACCTACAATTCGCCTCAGCCTGTACCGACACAAGTCAGTACAGCACGAAGTGAAGCGAAGCAAAAACAAATACAAATACAAATGAAAATTTAAAAGCGAATACAATACACGAGATGGTAGGTATTCGTTTTTGAATTTGTATTTGCTTTGGTGGCTTCACTCGCAGTGTTCCGCGCTGACTATCTGCCTTTTGTTTCATAATCTGAGTTGGTCCCAAAAATATTTCGTAGACTAAAATGTTCACCCAATATTGTGTGAGCTCGGAACTTATATCAACTGTTTAATGTTATTTTCCGTGGGGTGCCTAAGCCAGAATAGCACCAATTCATTTCATCCCAAGAGTGACGTTGAAGGTGACTAAGGGAAGATCAGGAAGTCGGGCAGCAACGGCTTCCGTGTACTTAACAACCTCACTGCGATTCCCAAGACGTCTGCCAAGCGTGGGGATTATGGCACCACCACTTATGGGGGAGACCTTTGTTCAACAGTGGATAATAATAATAATATGTGGGGACATTTTCACACACGGCCATCTGACCCCCAACTAGGGAGACCCTGTACTATGGGTGTCAGACAGCTGATATACATACACAAATACATTTTTTTTTTGTAAATACATTCATATATAGATAAACAACACCCAGACACAAGGCAAACACAAGACGTGCTCATCACACAAATGTTTGCCCTGGGCGGGATTCGAACCCGCAACACGCTGCGCAGCAATCGATCGCTCAGCCACTGCGCCAACCGTGTCGTCGATGACTTCCGGATGTCTTCCGGACGATGATGATGATGAATATCATGCCCGTCGCCGTTCAGACAGAAGCGTCACTTCTTAATTTAAGATAATCGTACTAATCTGCTCAGATTATGAAACAAAAGGCAGATAGACCGCGCGGAACACTAAGAGTGAAGCCACCAAAGCAAATACAAATTCAAAAGTGAATACCTACAGTCTCGTGAGATTGTAAGTATTTACTTTTATGTCTATTCTGTTACAATCTCCCTCTGTGTACACCTAGGTGAAGTGAGCTGTCATCCGTCCATCTGCTTTGTCAATCCCTAGCATCGGGACGGATGACAGCTCACTTCACTTAGGTGTTCACCGAGGGAGATTGTAACAGAATAGCTTTACGAGATTGTATGTATTCACTTTTGAATTTGTATTTGCTTTGGTGGCTTCACTCTTAGTGTTCCGCGCGGTTTATCTGCCTTTTATTTCATAATCTGAGCTAATTTGACAATATATTACGTCAAATATTCTATGCTTGGGTAACCTTTAGGACACTACTTGTTTACTTACAGCTTAATTGTTTTTAGTTTGTTATTTTCTGAATTGCTCTGGTGGCGCCTCAATTTTTTATAGTTCGATATGTTCGGTGGCTCTGAAACTCAGCAACAAACAATGAAATTAAAGAATTCTTACCGTACACATAACATAAACATACAACGATTTTAAATTTAAAACTTTAGCACAGAATACACATTATAGCTTACTTTCGGAAGTCGGTGGAGGTGGCTTGGTGTTTGTTGTTTTGTATTGCCACCGACTTCCGAAAGTAAACTAATGTGTATTCTGTGCTAAAGTTATTTATCACTTTTTAGTTTTTGAAGGCGGTTTTCTAGTTTTTGAAAAAGCTTTTTATTTTTCGCTTTTTAGTGTTGCCTTAACATTCAAATCCATTAAAAAACGGCGACACACTTAAAAGAGATTGTAAGTCCTTCAAAGATTGAAGAAACTAAAACGTCGTCTAAGTATTTTTTTAGGAATTGGTTGATTTTCTCAAAAAGGGCTGGATCAATTTTGATAAAATTTATATGGGACCATTTCGGAATAACCCCCTTTCGAACAAAAAAAGAATTTTGCAAATCCGTTCATTTATGACAGAGTTATGCCCGAACATACACAAAAAAAATATATAAACATTCGAATTGATAACCTCCTCCTTTTTGAAGTCGGTTAAAAATCAAATGATAAATGGTACTTCACACAAACACCCACTCATAGGCAGTTTAAAATTGTGCGTGTTATGTAACGGATGACGGAATCATGCAGGGCAATTCTCAGTTTAAATTATAGCAAAAATACTGGAAAAAATGGCCCAACTTAAAGTTGAATGAATGTACACGTCCCAAAGCGTGTACATACGTTCAACTACGGGAAGTGGTTATTTAAACTCAATAAATGTTAAGGTCGGGTATGTAAGCTTTTGACCTGCAAACTCAACTCGTTAGGAAGACAAATATTGACTGGACCCAGTCTGTACCCGCCACATGCCCATTGAAGTGAACTACAGTCGCAATGCGGATCTGGTCTGTGCCAAGCATTGACACGAGGTTTACACTCCACTTACTCTTCAGATATTATCTCAGGAAATAAGTTGTAAAATAAACAATTCTTACATTGGCAGTGGGCGAACAGTATAACCAATTTTATGGAGTTACGAGTAAGTCCGTGTGAGTAGACCGACTTATCAGAATCGCGCTCATAAAAACTAATGGAAATAAAAGTTAAAATAAAGGTTTTTTTACTTACAACTTCATTTTAAAATAAAAACAAATAAAATAAGTTTATTTCGAGCAACATGACACATACACACATCATACAAAAAAAAACTATTTCAAGAATCAAACATACCAACTCTTATCTAGTAACAATATGCCTACTACAGCATTGCCGGCTGTACGGGCAATTCAGTCTGTTTCGCGATCAACGTCAGGACAACGTTGGCACTGCCCCACACTCTGCGCACCAGGGACGCTTTTAGTTCTTTATTTTTTGCATTGCTCTGGTGGTGTCAAAACTCACCAGAAAACAATTAAATTTAAAGAATTTTACCGTACTCATAACATACACATACAACGATTTTAAATTCATAATGAAAACAAATCATAATTGGTACTTCACACAAACGCCCACTCATAGGCAGTTTAAAATTGCGTAGGATGTAAGGGATGACGGGTCATGCAGGGCAATTCTCAGTACAAATGATAGCCTAAAATACTTTGAAAAATGGCCTAAGTTAAAGTTGAATGTACATGAACCAAAGCCATGTGTGTGCCAAAAGAACGTCATTATTTATCGTTTTTATTTTTTTATATGTCATAATGGCCCAATATTTATGGTACGCGGTAGGGTAGGGGTAAATACCAATGTTTTATTTTATATTTATTTTGAATTGTGTATGATTGCCTCTAGACCTCTTTTAACGTGCACAACTTGTTACACATTTCTTACATTTGTGTTCCGTAGATATAACATGAATAATGTAACCAACATTTGTAATATTCCATTAATTTGAAAAGAGTGTTCATGGAGTTTCTTGCTCATTGTTCTCCATAGAAGAAGAATCCTACTGATTGGAACGAGCAACTAGCCTCAACTTTCTGACTGACTGACTCCTTGACAATTAAAAAGTGTCTGAAAATGGTTTATTTGAAATAAATGATTTGAGTTTGAGTTTATGGTATTTTAAATTGCGTATTTAGTTTTTAAATTTATCTTAGACATCACACTGATGTCGCTGAAGGAAAACAGCGAGAGAAAGTTTGGGTTAAAAATAAATAAAATATTAAAATTGCTAATCCACCTTGAGCAAGCGAAGTGATCAGTGCTCGTACCTTCTCTGTATGAGAAGAGGCCTTTGCTCAATAGTAGGTTGGTATTTCAAGCAATCACTATATATTTGATTATATTATTGGTTACACTACACACACTATATTATTACTACACTTTACTACACTATATATTATTGGTTATTTGGTCCGTATGGTGTCGAACGTAAAGAATAGCGCCATCCCATATCTTCCCGTGGGTGTCGTAAGAGGCGACTAAGGGACGTACCAGAGAAAGGGCAGCAGCGTTCTCTGTGCATTTGTAGCAACCATACTGCGATCGCCAACCCGCCATAATCGCCAAAGTGTGGCGATTATGGCAAAACCCCCGCTTGGGGGAGGCCTATGTCCAGCAGTGTACGTCTTTCGGCTGAAATGATGCTGACTATACAGGGAAATTAAAAAATACCCAAAACCTCTTAATCTGGTCTTCGTATCATAACCCTGAATAACATTTGTTCCACGATTTTGCCATCAACTAAATAAGGTAGCCAAAAATTATTTGTTTTCGTTTATTTGAAGTCTGTAATATTTACGTATACTACACGCGCGCGCATCCATATGATAGCGAATATGATGTAGGTAGTGTGTAGAATTGTAGACTAATGTACAGGCACAGCTAGTTGATTGCAGGCCTTTCGTCGGCCGTGTCAGAAAAAATATATTACGCAAATTTTAAATTGTGTTTATATTTTTGTATGGAAAAAAATGTTTCGAATTTTGAAAAGTCGTAGAACAAAATATGTTGTTCAGGGTGATGATATGAAGTGAGGATTAAGTGGTTTAGGGTATTTTTTCAATTACCCTGTATATTTATGGTACGCATAGGGGCAGGGGTAAGCACCTATGTGTTTTCTTCAATTTCATAATGTAACCACTCAATTTTTGTGTTGGACAACACTGATATCGGTTAAGGAAAACATTGTGAGGAAATCTGGACTTAAAATAAACATAAGCCCAAAAATTCCAATTCACCATGAGCAAATGTGATTCATGGCTTCTCTGCATGAGAAGACGCCTTCATAATTTAATTATTTAAAATGATAACCGGTTTGAATAATTATTGTTTATTTAATGTTAAAGTCCGGATTGTGTAATGAAAGCACTGAATGGAGGCGTATTTGCTCTTCGTTCTAAGATAAACATTGAAAGAGAAAGCACACCAGTTACATGGTATTTATTTAATTATTACGCCAATCCATATTCGTCACGTCGAAACAGATGTTCTACCTATACTAAGCACAAGTTCGATCATGCATGAAATACTGTTTGCACCTTTTGGATAGATCAGCCAAATACCAGTTGGAGGCGTTGAAAGTTATTGAAAGACGTGCAAAGAGGCTCATAGACAACGACTCCCTAGTTAAGTCTAAGCTGCAGAGCCTTGAACATCGCCGCACCGTTGCCAGCCTTTCGGTTTTTGTCGAGTACATTTCGGAGAGTGTGCTTTGAAATTGCACAACTTAATTCCCCCATCCCCTATTCCATCATCAGACAACCAGAGGTACGGCGAAGCGTCACCGCCATACGGTTAAAGTTCCACGGTCTCGAACCAAGCGTTTTGCTTCCATATTTATTGTGCGAACGGTCAGACTCTGGAATTCACTGCCCGCTTGTCTATTCCCCGATACATATAATCTGGGTATTTTAAGGCACGATTGAACTGGTTTATCCTAGGCAAGCGTGCTCCACATAAGGCTGTGTTATCACTTAAGATCAGATGATCTGCGGCCAAACGTAAGCCTATAAGACTATAAAAAATACCCCCGGCGAAAACAGATGGGTATTATAAGTTTGATATTTTTAACATACAGATATATATAACATAATTGTAATAAGTATCATGTAAAACCATAAATGGCGCATGTTGTTAGCCTGTATGTCATTGTTGCACTTATAAATGCACTATTAAGAAATTATATATAAACAACTAGCTGACCCGACAGACGTTGTCCTGTCCCTATCTACCTACTTACCTGCCTATTTACCTACACCTACCCTACACCTACCCTACACCTACCCTACACCTACCCTACACCTACCCTACACCTACCCTACACCTACCCTACACCTACCCTACACCTACCCTACACCTACCCTACACCTACCCTACACCTACCCTACACCTACCCTACACCTACCCTACACCTACCCTACACCTACCCTACACCTACCCTACACCTACCCTACACCTACCCTACACCTACCCTACACCTACCCTACACCTACCCTACACCTACCCTACACCTACCCTACACCTACCCTACACCTACCCTACACCTACCCTACACCTACCCTACACCTACCCTACACCTACCCTACACCTACCCTACACCTACCCTACACCTACCCTACACCTACCCTACACCTACCCTACACCTACCCTACACCTACCCTACACCTACCCTACACCTACCCTACACCTACCCTACACCTACCCTACACCTACCCTACACCTACCCTACACCTACCCTACACCTACCCTACACCTACCCTACACCTACCCTACACCTACCCTACACCTACCCTACACCTACCCTACACCTACCCTACACCTACCCTACACCTACCCTACACCTACCCTACACCTACCCTACACCTACCCTACACCTACCCTACACCTACCCTACACCTACCCTACACCTACCCTACACCTACCCTACACCTACCCTACACCTACCCTACACCTACCCTACACCTACCCTACACCTACCCTACACCTACCCTACACCTACCCTACACCTACCCTACACCTACCCTACACCTACCCTACACCTACCCTACACCTACCCTACACCTACCCTACACCTACCCTACACCTACCCTACACCTACCCTACACCTACCCTACACCTACCCTACACCTACCCTACACCTACCCTACACCTACCCTACACCTACCCTACACCTACCCTACACCTACCCTACACCTACCCTACACCTACCCTACACCTACCCTACACCTACCCTACACCTACCCTACACCTACCCTACACCTACCCTACACCTACCCTACACCTACCCTACACCTACCCTACACCTACCCTACACCTACCCTACACCTACCCTACACCTACCCTACACCTACCCTACACCTACCCTACACCTACCCTACACCTACCCTACACCTACCCTACACCTACCCTACACCTACCCTACACCTACCCTACACCTACCCTACACCTACCCTACACCTACCCTACACCTACCCTACACCTACCCTACACCTACCCTACACCTACCCTACACCTACCCTACACGCAGAACGCAGAACAGATGGCCGATGGGGCCGAAAAGTTCTAGAGTGGCGACCGCGAACTGGAAGACGTTGCGTTGGAAGGCCTCCCACTAGGTGGACCTATGACCTGGTAAAGGTAGCGGGGATCCGCTGGATGCGAGTCTCACGGGACCGATCAATGTGGCGACACTTGGGGGAGGCCTATGTCCAGCAGTGGACGTCTTTCGGCTGAAATGATGAATTGTTGGCTAACCTAAATAAATACACAGAATGATACAAAATCTATGTATCTGTGTCTGTCTGTGGTAATGTAGTTCCCAAACGGCTAAACTATTTTTATTTAGTTTTTGTTGTTTGAAAGGTGACTTGATAGAGAGTATTTTTAGTCATGATTTAAGAAAATTTGTTCAGTGGTTATCACAACTGTTGATGTTGTTGTCTGTTGCAGCTGTTGTTTGTTTTTGTTGTTTGTCTTGATTAGTTTTTGTTGTTGTTTGTTGGTTGCTGGTTGTTGTTTGTTGTTGATGTGAGAATCTCGTACAGGTCATGATAAAGTTTTGAATTTTTAAATTTATTTTGTTTTTAACTCTTCTGCTTTTTCTATTTGGAGATCGAGAAAACGCGCCTGTGTTTGTGCACTTACTTATACACTTAAATATCTCCTAAGTACCTGGCTAGTCGCCATTGAAAATGGCCACCATGACTAAAGAATCATGGCGAGATTCATACATTCATTCATTAATTTTTTCCAATGTGAAGAATACATAACCAGGAGCAGATTGATATTTTTATTTTTTATTTTATTTTATTTGGAACAACAAACAATTACATAATAAAGCATACAGGTTTATGTGCGATAGATGTCGCTACACACTTAAAATTAACAACTATGTAATCAACAAGTTATTCACAGCATACGGGCAAAATAATAATAACACGCTTCAAAGAAAAGTCAAAAGTAACAAAGATTTCATATCTTTGTTACTTTTGACTTCTCTCTCTTTTTCAAAAAGAAAACAGGCATTCTAAACTTTTAAATTACTTAAAACTAAGTGTAATTATATGCATACAATAGTCTAAGAGGAAAAGAATGACATGTCTGATTCCTTGATTGCTTTGTGAGTCGAGTCCCGGAGTTTTCCACGTGTCGCACAGAATAAATCGATGTCAAGAAAATGTGTATTATAATTGTCGACAAGACGTCGCAACGGTGCACGAACACCAGCATTTATTCGGAATGCTCTTACTGCAAACAAGGGTTGCTTGCGCACTGCACGCAAATGTGTTCTTCTGGGAATTAAATTACAAATCCTGTTGCAAATATCAGAACAGTCGTACGTGTTTCTGCAGAGGTCGTACAGGAGCACAGTTTCTAGAAATGTCCGCCGGCCAATAAGGCTTAGAAGATTATATTTCCGTAGTGATTTACTACGGAACATACGGACATAAGAACCAGAAGAGTGAAAGCACCTGTAAGTCATGAATTTTAAAATCTTCTTTTGTACCATTTCTAGGCAATTAGAATATTTAATGTATAGAGAATTCCGCACTGCCACTGCATATTCTAATTGAGATCTAATTAACGTTTTGTATCGATAATGGTAGGTCTGAGGGCGCACGAATTCAGTGGCTGATTGCATAACAAATATATGCATATGATATACTTAGCATATTTTTAAAACCTCGCATAATGAAAATATTACGAAATGAAAATAACACTTTTTCGTTTCATCTCGATGCCCATTTTGTGTTTATAAAAAAAAGAAAGTGACTAGCGACGTTAAAGGATCTATAAAAATGACAGACAAGTGATGTGACTAGTGTGTAGAAAAAAATAATCATTATTTGTGCTAATATTTCAAATAAAACGATGTAATTTCAATGTAAGAACTGCGAAACGGCGACTGTCAGTCACCGTTTCGTTCTGAAATAATGAGCTTTTCGATAAACTTTTAACTTTTTTTTTCGGGGTTTTAAAAAATCTGTAAATGCCTGAAGATATTTTAGGTTTAGGTAACCAATAATATAAGAATTAGAATTTCAACTTCTCTAAACATCTTAATTTTTTTCTACAAATCCTACTTTGCTTCTTTCGGTCGTGAGAATAATACGTAATTTTTACCAAGTGTTATTAAACTACATTGCAACAGGTGGGTTCGTAGTAATGCCAACCTACGTTAAAAAACTTTGTAAGTGACGCCTCTGCGAAGGTATTTAGTAACAAAGTATAAGACAAGGGTGAAAGATGTACTTTCAGTTTGGCTTTAGTTTAGTACCGTATTTCAATAGAATAAGAGGCCTCCTTATGCTGGTTTTGTTACGAAAAACTGTACAATACCTACGATAACAATTTTCTTTCCTTATTGTAACTCTCACTTTGTCAGCTAAAGTAAAAGTTACAATAAGGAAATAAACTTATTTCAGTTAAGAAATAAGTAAACAATCAGTTTAAAATTCTCATCATTTTAATTTAATACAAATGCGAGTTGGACGGACAAAAAGAGGTCAACACCACTGTACAATATTTAAAGTTTAAAGTAACATAATTATTTCTTACTAGCTTTTACCCGCGACTTCGTCCGCGTGAATGTCGGTTATCGCGGATGCAGTCAAAGTCGTAGATTAAAAAAAAGTAGCCTATGTCCTTCCACGAAGTTCAAACTATTTTCATGCCAAATTTCATCAAAATCAGTTCAGTCGTTTTATCGTTAAAGCGTAACAGGCAGAGTTACTTTCGCATTTATAATATAAAAATATAAAATATAAAGTGAATAAAGTAATCAAGTAAGTATGGAGATAGAGATATGATATAAATATTATAGTACAAAGTATAGATATGGAGACTCCTTATAAATTTATTTTATTTTATTGTAATTGTATGTCGTTGTTGTTTGTGTTGTTGTTGTTGTTGTTGATTGTTGTTGTTGTATTGTTTGTTTTGACGACACGGTTGGCTCAGTGGCTGAGCGATCGACTGCTGCGCAGCGTGTTGCGGGTTCGATTCCCGCCCAGGGTAAACATTTGTGTGATGAGCACTTGTGTTTGCCTTGTGTCTGGGTGTTGTTTATCTATATATGTATGTATTTACAAAAAAAAAAAAAAAAGGTATTTGTGTATGAATATCAGCTGTCTGACACCCATAGTACAGGGTCTCCCTAGTTTGGGGTCAGATGGCCGTGTGTGTGAAAATGTCCCCACATATTATTATTATTATTATTAATTATTTGTAGTTACAGCGGCCATATGGCTCGTGGCTAAGTAAAAGCCATAAGAATAAATCGGTCGTGGATAGATGACCATCCATTTGATATCGAGACCCCCTCCGTGCCTCAGAAAGCACGTAAAGCCGCTGTCATTTGTAGACCTCTGTCAGGCATTATGGGTAGACGCCAGAAAGTCTGACAACCGGTTTTACTAAGGGGTATTGTGTTAGCCAGCAATTGGGTTATGGAGGTCTGACAGGCAGTCGCTCCATGTAAAACACTGGTACTCATCAGCGTCCAGTTAGACTGGAAATCGTCCCCGACATTAGTACATTATGGTACAAGTGTGTAATGTTGGTGATTATCGCTGAGGCGCCATTGAGACCCGAGCCGTTAGGTGAGGGTCTTAAGAGAGCCGAGGACGGTAATCATCAATACACACGTGTATCATACGACGTTTTTCAACACACTTGTAAAGAAAATAATACAAAAAAAAATATTTTCAACAGTGAAAACGAGTTGTGAAAAGTTTTTCGCAATGGCGGGAAAAATTCATCAGTTTTCCTATACGCGTGCATCAAATAATGGCGATCGGCCATAGACTAAAAGAATTAGGTTTTTTTTTTGTCTTTTCGCGGATAGCGTTCTAGCCACGTACAAAATGGGGAATTCAAAGTTTTCTTTATTACAGAGAAAACAAAAGTTATATTTGAGTGAAAGTTTTATTTATTAAAAACGGACAAGTTGAAATTATCTATTTAAATACGAAGTTGCATGAAATGAGCAAGCAATAGTACATTAATTTATTTTGTATTATTGAACACGATCTTTTTTGTATCGAAACTTTTTTAAGAACAAAGCAACTTAACCAATAAAATAAAAAAATAACCCTATAACTCACTTGTGAATAATAGCAATGAAAAAGTCACAGTTTGATTACAGGTATCATTATGTGCCTAATTGCGGTGAAATTAGAGCCATTTTATGAGCAAGTGTGTTGAAAAATATATTATAGTTGGGAAATGGCTAGGCAGATGGTTTGATATCAAAACAGACTAATGTGAAAATTGGCAACAAACAGACATGGAAAGCGAGATATGACTTGGCCTTGCATTGGGACAATGATAGAGATTCCAACCTACGAGTTAACACAGCCTCGCTTGCGTTGGGTTGCTTGTTTCCCTCCGGCAATGGTAATGCAGTAGGGGTCGGGAGGATTGGGTTATGTGCATGCTATTCGTGCCAACCTGGTGGGCAAGACGACCTGAACCAATCACTAGATATTTAGTATGGCACCCCTTTTTATTTTATTTTATTTTTGCATCGTCTTTGCGTCTATGTGTACTCATAGTATAAAGCAGTCAATAAGTACTTGGATATCGCAAAACTGTATCCACGAGAAGACTGCCGACAAAGTGTACAGCAGTTTAGCATAAGACAATTTGTGTATGTTTCTGTCTAAGTTTTCGTGAATAAATAAATATTAAAAAAAAACACTGAACGGCACGTCTTCCGGCTCGGTTTCCTGAGCCCAACTAATGTGAGAAAAATCTAGGCAGATAATGTCGTTATATCGGGCCATACACGCTGTGAAATTTTTAAGTGTCTATCTGCTATGGTTCGAAATATACAGGAAGCGGAGTCTGGTCCCGTTAGGCATAGGTTTGGGTCGTCATTATCATCATCAGCTGGAAGACGAGAACTATTGAATAAAAGCCTTCCCCATAGAACGCCACAACGAGCGGCAACCTGCCGCTTGCATACATCGGCTACCCGTGACCTTGACGATGACGTCGAGGTAGTAGGTACAGTAGACGCCAGCACATCAAACCATACTAAGCTGTCAAATTTTCTTAATTGAATATGATGAACCTTAACCTTTTGTATTAAAGTTGAAAATCTATCAAAGAATTTTGACCGATTGTTATAGCTTGATGTGTTGGCCTCTGTACTTTGGGCAAGGAACCCTAAAAAAAATTGAAACTTTTTATACTAAAATATACCAGAATATTAAACTACCAGAATACGCTTTAATATCAAGCTACAATTTCAGACTAAAACCAAAACGACTATCACCGAAATAATATTTTTCTTTCATTTAAAATTACTAGCACGAACATTTTTATCGTACGTGCTTATAGAGAATTTTAAATGAGCTGTGTGAATAACTCGACTACTTAAATTATTTCTTTATTATACTACGCAATACTAATTTATCTATTTTTGTACAACACTTAATATAAAGTAATTCCTTATCATTAAGAGCGCGTATTCGATTTGTGACGAAAACTTCATGTTTTTGCGTTTTGCCCAGAGCAATATCGTAATTATGTGAGCAGATTATTTAAAGACAATTTACAGTTTTAGAAAGATTAAGTCTTGATTTAGACAGCTACAGAGTAAACGTATAATTTTTAATTATGGTTTTTTAAAGCGAAGACAATTCTTTCATATCGTTTTACGAAAATAGACGTCAGAGTTAACTTTCAGGACGAATACAACCATTACAATATGCCAAAATATTTTGTTTTATGCGTTTTACGTGTACAGTATATACAGTCATAAAGACAGCTACAGAGCCCAAATTACGAAAATATTACTATTATGTTTAAAAAAACAATGTTGAAAAAGTAAAAAACGGTTCACTTTGACAATTTTTTTTTTCACCAGTATAATAAAATCATATCTGATATATTTATTTTATGAAAGTAAATGTTATGCTTAATATACAGAATATTTTTCAGTCCGATATACGAGCTCATTTATTTTAGACAATTATTTTAAAAAGCACTGTAAAACATCGCGCGCTTTGGTTTGCCGATCAATTTCAATGATTTGTGCTTATTTCGTGCATATAGTTTTTTCTGATGCACACAAACAGACCATTGTATTGTACTAGTGTGTGTCAATGCTGCTACGCCGTTCTAGCAATCGTTTAGATTTTGAGTTGCGCTAAATCGAATACGCGCCCTTAACTACTGCTGCTTTTATTTGTCTATTCATCCATACTTATTGATACTTATTTAAACCATTTCATGAGGAAACGGCTGAACCGATTTTCATGAAATTTGGTATGCAGATAGCATGAACCCTGGGGAAGGACATGGGCTACTTTTGAATCCGCAACTTGGTCTACATCCGCGATAATCGATATTCACGCGGACGAAGTCGCGGGTACAAGCTAGTAATTTAGAAATTAATAAATCTTTGATTTCAAAGATTTATTAATTTCTAATTTGTTGTATTTACAACAAATTAAGTACTAAAACCTTGGCACATAAAATATAACAAAAAGAATCCTTCAGAATCCAAAAATAGTGACAAACGAAATACACTTCCGACGCAAAACAATGTTCTAAGAATAGTGACTCGTCGCGTAGCCGATCGCTACCTGCTACGGACAGCGTAGCACGTGTAGCAGTGACATCACTACGAGGCTACGACGTAGCGACAAAGCAATTCCCCAATTTGTATTCTTCTTCCCGTGACTTCGTTCGTGTACAAAACGTTGTGTGACACTGTGCAATTGTGTAGCTTTATATCAGTGTTTTTTTTTGTAATCAGACCAGAACTTACAGAGGTTACCATTACAAATAATAATTTATTTTAAAACAAACGATGCTAAAAAAATAATTTATTTGGATTTGAATGAAACAAAGGAAATAATGTAACCTATAATAACACGCGAACCGTAACACAAACTAATTCTGTACTACTTATAATTAGTACACACGTTCGTTGCGTGCAGATTCTTAATTATTTAACACAATTTTTACCACCTGAACTGGTAATTAAACTCATGATTATTTATGTTCTATATTATCTACCATCAGTCTACTACATTAAAGTCGTGAAAAAATCTATATAGGCTATTCATTCCGTGACACGCTACCTGTTTTTGCTAAAAAGCAATGCTATGAGCACACCCGCGACACTTCATACAAACGAAACGATATAATTGTCTACACTACTACCATAATAGCAGACTGTACAGATACGTGCGTGTGTGTGCGTTAACGCTAGGGCTGTCACTGCCACCACGAGCGCGCGAGAGCGAGCGAGCGCGCGATACTGGCCTCAACAAAAATGTTTCTCTCTCTCATGTAGGTACTCGATTCTTCAAATTCGAACTTCCAAATAGGTAAGTAGGCGCCTACCAAGAAGGCGTATCAAGACTACGTATCATGATCGCGTATCATCACCCGTCCACATTATGTTACCTGTCGGCGACCCAGTTACGGTATTTGGATCGGGCAAATGATCATAATATATGTGAATTCGCCATAAGGATGGTAGCGGTGGTGAGGGAGTCACTTGTCATTTTTACAAGCTTTTATTTAGCTTGCACTGTTCGTACGTATGTAAATAAGTTGTCCTTTCAAAATTTGCAAACCATTTTTCGACCATTTGTTGTTATCCGATTGAGCTGAAATTTTGCACCCACCTTTAGTTCTCGTGACAATACAATGTCCAATACTCAATATTGTTATAATTCCAATATGGCCGCCGCTCCATGATGGCGGATTAATTTTTATCAATCCCCTTGATATGGGTATCAAATGAAAGGGTTTAAAGAGTAGAACATAATAAAGTTAATAATATCACACTAAATTTAATATGGCCGCCGCTCCAAGATGGCGGATTACATATTTTTTATCAATCCCCTTGATATGGGTATCAAATCAAAGGGCTTGAAGAGTACAAAACGATAAAATTAATAATATCACACTAAATTTAATATGGCCGCCGCTCCAAGATGGCGGAATACATAAATTTTATCAATCCCCTTGATATGGGTATCAAATCAAAGGGCTTGAAGAATACAAAACGATAAAGTTAATAATATCACACTAAATTTAACATGGCCGGCCCTCCAAGATGACGGAATACATTTTTTTTCAACCCCCTTAATATGGGTCTCAAATCAAAGGGCTTGAAGAGTAGAAAACGATAAAATTAATAATATCACACTAAATTCAATATGGCCGACCCTTCAAGATAGCGGATTATAATTTTTTTTCAATCGTCTTAATATGGTATCAAATGAAAGAGCTTGAAGGGTCAAAAACAATAAAGTTAATAACATTACTCTAAATTGAACATGGTTGCCGCTCCAAGATGGCGGATTACATTTTTAATTCCACCTCTTAATTATGGGTATCAAATGAAATGGCTTGAAGAGTAGAAAACGATAAAGTTAATAACATAACACCAAATTCAAAATGGCCGGTGCTCCAAGATGGCGGTTTACATTTTTTGTTCAACCTCCTCAATATGGGTATCAAATGAAAAGGTCGAAAACAATAAAGTTAATAACATTACACTAAATACCACATGGCTGCAGCTCCAAGATGGTGGATTACATAATTTTTATCAATCCCCTCGATATGGGTATCAAATGAAAGGGCTTAAAGAGTAGAACATGATAAAGTTAATAATATTACACTAAATTCAATAAGGTAACAATAAAATAATTCTTTGAGACTAAAAAGTAAAAAATAAAATAATTATAAAAAAATCATTTTAAAAACAAGCTTTTATTTAAAAATAAAAAAATAAATTAAAGTGACTCATACAAATATTGATTGTATTTAATTGATGTATATAAATATTATTTTTTTCAAAATGTTAAAAATGTATTCATTTTAAAAGCTTGAGGCACTGATGTACGCTGTCCGTTATACAGGTGTACTGCACAATATCAGTGCCTCAAGCGTTTAAAATATATAACACGGCGAGTAGGTATGGTCTTCGTCGAGATCCTTCATTGATGGTAGGATTGGTAGGTAGGGTAGGTAGTTGAATTTCAATCACACACATCGTTGACTTTGACACAAACTCCATTTATTTCAATTAAACCACTTACAGGCACTTTTGAAATTATCACTAGGAGTTATTGTCAGTCTGAAAGATGATGCTAGATGTACGTTCCAACAGGTAGGCTTCTATGGAGAAGAACGTACAAGAAACTCCATGATCACTCTTTTAAACCAAAATATGTTACAACAATGTTATGGTCGAATAATCTTAACACTTTTAAAACCAAATTCTACTTTTTACATTTTAACACGCGCACACGCGCCCATCGCCATATTTCTCTCTGCCCCCTCCGTCCGGAAGCGTGTCGTACCAGTACAAAATCTTATTACTTAAGTAGTTGAATAAAATGTAGAAACAATACTAAAATGATTACCAGTTAATTCTTTTATCATTAAACAATGCTAATATTCTCAAATAGAAAGGCGTCTTAACATTATGACTGCAAATAGTGATATTACTGCGCGATGACATTTCCGGTGATTTGAAGAAATTAATTAAATAAAAGGTCGTCATTAACAAATTGCCTATGTAAAATAGTCTTGTTAATTTACACTCAGCAATTCATTATTGAAACCTATTAAGTTCTCGTATTAAATTAGAACCATGAGATATTGACTATTGACATAATGGTCTACGCCATTTCCTCAAGGACCTCAATTACACAACTCTGTAATATTTCTAAACAACTTATAAATCAGATGTGCAAATTGTTAATATGACTGAAATCCTAATGGTCATATAATAAACGCTTCCATTTAATTTTAACTACAGTTTTAACTAAAACATTGAAATTAGTTTATTAACAAATTTCCGATAACTTCAGCTTATCCAGCAAGCAAATAGATGACGTTGATCTCAAATGAATTAATCAATACCCACGTAATGTGTGATAGTTGTAACGTGATCTCACAGAGGGCATTATTACCAATGACCAACAGTTATAATAATTAGTTAATTAGTAAACTAATAACACCCGTGTCCAAATGTTCACGTGTAGTATGGCAGCTACGGGGTCTCACTGCGACACGGCCATTCTGATCGGCGGTGCGCGCTCTGCACCTGCCGTCGCCGTCGTCATCACCATTGTGTTATGTGGTAGTTATCTGAAATTGTTGAAATAAATTTTGTCGGCAGATTATTGTTGTTTCTATTATCCTACAATTGTTCATCAAATTGTAGGATTTGTTACTGGACAGTTCTTATTATCACTGAAAGCTTGTTAAAGTGCTGACATTACTCAATTTTGCCATACATTGGGTTTTTGCATTACATAGTTAACTCCTACATAAGCATAGCATTATTTTATTCTTCTTGCATCTTGTGTTTGTTCATTTTATTGATATGGCATCATCAGTTTTAGATGAATAGTTTTATTTTCACAAGTATACAGAATATTGTTGTTTGTATGATCCTACAAAATTCATTGAATTGTAGTAAGTAGTCAATTTCAATTAACATTGAGAGCTTAAAATTAAAAAAAAACTGCAAACTAAATCTTTGTCTTAAACTCTGAGGGAATTAATTAATGAGTTTATGAACCATCAACATAAGTATAGAGTTTAGGTATTCTATTTGTAATTTGCATTTGTTATTGATATTGCATGATCAGCACGTTAACTTGATAGTTTCATTGTCACAAGTATGCAGAATATTATTGTTTGTATTATACTACAATAAAATTTTAACCAGAACTGACTATTAAGTTAGTTTGTTGATAGCTTTTAATTCTTCTTAGCTTAGTTTGCTATCTACTCAAATGTAAATGTTGTGATGTGATATGATGTGATGTAACACCTACAGCTAAGTACCTACATACTTTAGGTATGCTGTGTGTAATTTGTTTGTTTGTTTTTGTATAGTGTTTCATTCTCACGGGGAAGGTACTGCTCTGTGATAGACACCGAGTCTTGGTTTGACAGGAATAAAGGATAGGGATCAGGAGCACCGCTCTGTGATAAACACAAAGTCTTTGAGTTGACAGGATTAAAGGATAAGGAAGTTTAGGAACACCGCTCCGTGTCAGGCACGAAGTCTTTTTTTTTTTTTTTTAAAGGATATATGGTACCGGGCAGAAGCGGTCTTGTACGCCGTGGTCCCGGCTGGGATACATGAGAGAAAGTTCATCATTGGTCATCTCCACGATTTTCCAATGGCATCACTGGAAGTTTCCACAACTTCCAGCGGCTTCATTAGTGACACTAATGGCATCATTAGTACCTCAGACGGCATCTAACGGCTTCGCAAGTTACCTCCACGGTAAACTAACGGTACATTTTTTTTTTGTTTTTTTTTTTTTTTCCTCCGGTTTTGTTTTTTTCCGGTAATTTGAATTTGTTTAGTGGATAACGATATTAGCAGTCTCCACGACCACTAATAGTTTGTGTTATGTTGATGTAGTTCTTAGTAGCCTTCATGGCAACTAAAAGTTTGTTTTGTTGGTGGATATAATAATTAGCAGTCTCCACGACCACTAATAGTTTGTGTTATGTTGATGTAGTTCTTCGTAGCCTTTATGGCAACTAAAAGTTTGTTTTGTTGGTGGATATAATTATAAGCAGTCTCCACGGCTGCTAATAGTTTGTTTAATTTTGATATAGTTATTTAGCCTCCATGGAAACTATTTAATAACAGAATATAAATAATTGTTATTACAGTTAGAATTTACAGATGTAAAAATAATAAAGTTTTTACTGTACTTTGGTGCATAATATGCTTGACACATGAGTATCATTAAGGGGGTACACCAGGTACTGGCTGACTTTGCTAATGAGCAGTTTGATACAATGGTAAATGAACTAGCAAAAGGAAATAGTTTGAAAACTTCTCACCTTTTGTAGTTATTGTGTAAAAATACTGTGATAGTCATCTCCACGTTGACTGTCTTCTAACAGGCGTTTATTTAATGGGATTTCGATCAGTTGTTCGTTGGCTGGTAACACAGGGTCTTGTTTAGCAAGCTGTGGTGCTAGTCACTTCTTCAGGTGACATCGTTCAACTACCAGATTGCTGAGGTGACGGTCATTGTCTAGTACTATTGGCAGACTCGGAGATAATCCCATTATAGGAAATGTCTAAGATCTTGATATCATCACTTTTCCCATAGATGATTTAATTATTCTCATTAGTATCACTCTCGTTCTATTGATCGCTGACTCAGGTGGTCAGGGATGCATAATGCAGAATAATAACCTGGAATTTGAGAAGTTATGCAGCTTAAGTAATAGTGCCAGGAAAATATGTAAATGTTAGGTACCTACAATGTATAAACCAGTATGAGTTAATAGTGATAAGTAAATTAAGTAATTAATTGTTATAAGCTAATCATTATTATGAAATGAATAAAGAACGATGAAACATTTTAACTGAAAAGGGGTAACACGAACACTTCTTTGACCATTACTAAATTTAGTATAATGATAACTGACAGAGAACAAGGAAAGATTAGGACATATTACAAGTTACATTGAAAAGTAACAATGACCTTATAAAAATCTGTGAATTAATTAATTTAGGTAGTTTATATAGGTCAATGAGTTCATATTGATTTTGCTTTCACAAGTTGTAAAAGGAAATCAACCTTATGAATGTGTGATGGTAGAAGCCAATCATACTATTTGGATAGCTGCAGCAGACTGAAAGAATTTGTTACTATGGATCCTGTTATCGTCTGACTCGAAATTGGAAACCGTTACTTATTTCAACAAAATGAATTATTTCATTACTTCCATTTGTCGGATACATGTGCCGATAGTTTTATTAGCAAATACAAACAATTTCTCCTTAGTTTTACAAGTCTAATGTCTACACAACACATGACTGTCTGTTCAGTGACATAGTGAGTGTAGTTCAGTTCTACACAAATAAAATTGTGGTGTCTATTTGTAATATCAAAATAATAGTTTCTTACTAAATGCATATGAATGATTACGGGATACCTGCATTAGTGGATTCCAAAAATAAAAGCAAACAATTATTTAAGTTACTATTATCTTTGTATTTCTTCTCTTAGTAGAGTTGGTGAATTTAAATTATAAATGTGGTTGAAAGAGAAAAAGTCTGAAACTTTCAGGTTATGCGACAGGTATTGAGGATGGTGGCTTTTTGAATATATGCTCATATAAAGTGTGTGAGTAGACATCTGTAGCGTTAAGGCTTTGTATTAGAAATACACAAGTACAAGTACTGAGTTTTAATCTCTGTGGCAAGGTATTAGTATTTATTGAGTTTTTCAGATTTATTTTGAATGTGGTATGAATTAGGTATCGCCATAGCTATTAGGTAAACTATTTTGTTGTTCTGTCATGTATGGTGATATCAGGTCTATTGTAGTGTATAGTCTTGTTTGTAATGGTGATTACATCCCAATAGATTTTCTGATTTCTATTTTCTAGTATGGTTTATGGTTTTATTATTATTATTTTATTTTATTATTTCTTCCAGCTTATCTCCGAAATTACTGAATGAATTTTGACAGGAGATAGGTTGTGCATTGGCAGATAGCTTGTTGTAATGAATAAAATAGGTCATTCTATACTTCTGAATAAGAATTTGTGCTCAAAGAAAGATAACTGACATTCACAGGGAAGAAGTCGCAGGTATTAGCTATAGTTGTGTAAGTCATGAACACAGTTATTGTATCTGCAAATGGCCCGTTCCAATTCAAAGTGGATGATATTTCCTTCATTTTGACTTTTTAAAACTGATTTTACTGTAATACAGAACTGACACTTTGAAGTGAGTTTTTCATTTGTTATTATTTAAAGACTTTAGAGCTGGTAAGCTGTGTATGGAGCAGGTATATAAATCTGGGTTAAAGACCTAAATGTGATGTTCTGAAGTGTGTAAATATAATGATTAAGAATAATTGATAAAAAACAATACTTCCCAGGATTGATGATTTTGAAATCCATCAACTGACTGTTCATTATTATTTGTTTTTCTGGTGTCCAATATTGTTATTTTTATTTTTTCTTGGCTGCTGCTTCGGTCATTCTGTGCTGTAGGTACCTACATGTTGTTTTGATGCTTCTGCTCACCTAGAACTTCATCTTTGTTTCTGTGAGTCATCACTAATCAGATAACATTCAGGTAATTTGTTTTCAGAACACAGAGTATCATTTTGAGTGCATTCAATTTGGTCAGTAGATCATCTTGGGGGCGGATTTCATATGACTACTGAAAATATCTGGTCAGTGGGTCGTCTTCTGCATGAAATCACGCCACCACCATTTAATCTCAACATTTTGTAGAATTGTCCTTTTATTGTCAAAATGATGGCAGTGCTCGACCGCTTGGGGACTGCAAGGGGTTCCAGTTCATTTGTTATTGTGTTTTCAGCGTCAGTCGAGATTTTGTCCATGAGTTCATTGCCACTAAGCCTTTTGGCGTCATTAGGTGTGGAAAGCAATTGAATAATTTCTCGGCTGTGGCTAAGCAGTAAGTCGCTTCATGAAACGTATTATCTTTGCAACTTTGGACAAATACTATAAAGGCTTGATCGAGCGGAAGGGATAGCGTGCGCCATCGCCACTTCTGATAACACGGCGAGTAGGTATGGTCTTCGTCGAGATCCTTCATTGATGGTAGGATTGGTAGGTAGGGTAGGTAGTTGAATTTCAATCACACACATCGTTGACTTTGACACAAACTCCATTTATTTCAATTAAACCACTTACAGGCACTTTTGAAATTATCACTAGGAGTTATTGTCAGTCTGAAAGATGATGCTAGATGTACGTTCCAACAGGTAGGCTTCTATGGAGAAGAACGTACAAGAAACTCCATGATCACTCTTTTAAACCAAAATATGTTACAACAATGTTATGGTCGAATAATCTTAACACTTTTAAAACCAAATTCTACTTTTTACATTTTAACACGCGCACACGCGCCCATCGCCATATTTCTCTCTGCCCCCTCCGTCCGGAAGCGTGTCGTACCAGTACAAAATCTTATTACTTAAGTAGTTGAATAAAATGTAGAAACAATACTAAAATGATTACCAGTTAATTCTTTTATCATTAAACAATGCTAATATTCTCAAATAGAAAGGCGTCTTAACATTATGACTGCAAATAGTGATATTACTGCGCGATGACATTTCCGGTGATTTGAAGAAATTAATTAAATAAAAGGTCGTCATTAACAAATTGCCTATGTAAAATAGTCTTGTTAATTTACACTCAGCAATTCATTATTGAAACCTATTAAGTTCTCGTATTAAATTAGAACCATGAGATATTGACTATTGACATAATGGTCTACGCCATTTCCTCAAGGACCTCAATTACACAACTCTGTAATATTTCTAAACAACTTATAAATCAGATGTGCAAATTGTTAATATGACTGAAATCCTAATGGTCATATAATAAACGCTTCCATTTAATTTTAACTACAGTTTTAACTAAAACATTGAAATTAGTTTATTAACAAATTTCCGATAACTTCAGCTTATCCAGCAAGCAAATAGATGACGTTGATCTCAAATGAATTAATCAATACCCACGTAATGTGTGATAGTTGTAACGTGATCTCACAGAGGGCATTATTACCAATGACCAACAGTTATAATAATTAGTTAATTAGTAAACTAATAACACCCGTGTCCAAATGTTCACGTGTAGTATGGCAGCTACGGGGTCTCACTGCGACATATACATATTTTTAACATTTTGAAAAGATTAATATTTATATACATCAATTATAAACAATCAATATTTGTATGAGTCACTTAAATTTATTTTTTTATTTTTTGTTCGCGTTTTTTCCTTTTCATTTCGGTTACGTTTTTATTTTTAAATAAAAGCTTGTTTTTAAAAAGATTTTTTTTTTACATTACATTTTTGCTCCAGTACAAGTAAGTAGTACCTAGTAAGTAATAAATTGCATTGCAATCTCTTAAACACTAAATCATTTTTATCGACAAACAAAATCGTTGAAGTTATAAATAGACGTAATAATCGGCTCGATCACTCTCGATAGGGAACATGATACCATTATTACGTCTGACTTTCATTCAGAAATAAGATTTTTTGTCGTATAACAATCGTGTTTCGGGGTAGTAGTAGAAATCGTATGTACCAATAATAATAATAATAGGTATTATAGTTTATCACAAATATTACTGATAGTTATTATAATAATATTAGGTCCTTACATATGAAATTGCCGATACTTAATACTGGCAACTTTGAAATCAAATATTTTGTGTTTGATTAGGAATTCCAAATTCAAAATTATTTCAAAATAAAGACTAAAGAATATTGTTTTAAAATTCGTGTTTCATTTGTTTTATCGTCATTTGTTTGGGCTTGAAAATTGCTATTGCAACAACAATGGAGAAATTAAAAATTCGCGATATTTACGAATATGAGTTCTACCGTGGCACCAGTGCAGCAGAAACGGCTCGAAGGATTAACGACGTGTACGGGCCAAGCACCGCTAACGAACGAACGGTGCGTTTTTGGTTTCAACGTTTCCGTTCTGGTAATTTTGATTTACAAAATGAGCCTCGTGGACGACCGGATACTCAAGTGAATAATGAAGAATTAAAGGCGATAGTTGAAGCGGATCCATCTCAAACCACTTCTGAATTAGCAGCAGCCTTTGGAGTAAGTGACAAAACAATCACTATCCATTTGCGTCAAATTGGAAAAGTAAAAAAGCTCGAAAAGTGGGTACCGTACGAATTGACTGAAACACACCAACAAACACGCGTCGGTTGCTGCGCTTCCTTGCTCAATCGTCACAATAATCAGGGAATTTTAAATCGTATTGTCACTTGTGATGAGAAGTGGATCGTGTACGATAATCGCAAGCGATCATCACAATGGCTTAACCCGGGAAAACCGGCAAAACCTTGCCCCAAGCGAAAACTGACCAAAAAGAAGATTCTAGTTAGTGTTTGGTGGTCCTGTGCTGGTGTCATCCACTACAGCTTCATGAGATCAGGCCAAACGATTACTGCAGACATGCATTGTCAACAGTTGCAAACAATGATGGAAAAGCTCACCATTAAACAACCGAGATTGGTCAATTGCTCTAGCCCATTGCTCCTTCAGGATAACGCTCGACCACATACTGCACATCAGACGGTCGCCAAGTTAGAGGAGCTGCGACTGGAAACTCTGCGTCACCCACCATACTCTCCAGATCTTGCCCCAAACGATTACCATTTATTCCGAAATTTGGACAACTTTTTACAAGGAAAAAAAATCAATTCTGATGAGGCAGTTTAAACAGCCTTCAAGCAGTTCATCGATTCTCGCTCCCAGGATTTTTTTACCAAAGGGATCAATGAGCTCCCGATAAAATGGCCAAAGTGTATCGATAACAATGGTACATACTTCGATTGACTAAATATATAATTTCTTTTAAAAATGTTATTTTTAATTTTTTGATACCGAGCGGCAATTTCATATGTAAAGACCTAATAATAATAATAAACATTATTGTCAGGCAATTGAGGACCATAGAAAAAATACACAAATAACCTACGTTGTAGTAAGTATACACTTTACGTTGTCGGCGTCGTGTTTCGCTGCGTGGTGACGCGTAGCCGTCCTCGGAAACGTCGATATACGACACCTTTCGGCCAAAAGTCCTCCTTCAAACAGGTCTGTAGATGTTGGGTTGGAACTCGTACCTTGAACGACTTAAAGTTGATGTTGTCTCGCGATTCCAACGCTTCAACCCTCAGAGTCTAGTCGGTCTTCACCCCCAAATACTCCACGACTTCCTCAATCTTCGTGGTGTAATGCCGCCGCGATATGTACAGCTGCGTCGTAGGCACAGCAGGACGCAGCAGCATGTTGGGTCCACACGGTGCGGTACCGCACTGGTTACGAGAATTGGGTCTCCCTTTCTTCTTTTCCACTTTGGTGAAACCCTTTTCATCAACTTGGCCCGCTCCTGTCAAAGAACTACGAATCGCAGTCAGGGCAGGTTGGCACAGTGCACAATATTTATGTTAATATTAATACAGTAGGAACATTATTAGGTATACAGATACATTATTTTCTTTTATTTGTTTTCAGCCTGTATTTTCCCACTGCTGGGCATAGACCTCCCTTTCTCCATTCCAACCCTCTCTGTTCAGAGCTAGTGTGGACCAATCCTTCCCGTAAGCGTCAAGCTCATGCCGCCATCTTCGCTTGAGTCTACCTCAATGTCGCCGGACGCTTTCCAGGACGTGGGTCCTGGATAGCGTTATTGTGGTTAATTTAGCCCATGATCCGTTTGACATGTGAAAGACGTGGCCGGGCCAGTCCCACTTACAAACTGGCTGCAAACATACATAATAATACACTGTGTTGTCGGGTTCGTCCGACTAGTTTCGATGGCATACGGCCACCTGTCCGGGCCCAGTTGTCCGCGCGGGCGAAACGCGCGGCCGCGCGCAGTGTCCGCAGGAACGCGACGGGCGGTGTGTCATCCTGTGGAACTCCATGAAAAAGGTGGCCGTATGCCATCGAAACTAGTCGGACGAACCCGACAACACAGTGAGTTAATCCGTTGTTCTCAATCTATAATGTGTAACAATACTCACGTTTCGTTTAATGAAAAAATACATAATAATATACAAATAAATAAAATTGAAGTGTCTGTTTCTAATGTCAAAATAACTGCGAATACTAAATGAATAGGAAAGTATATACGGTACTTTTTTTAATATACACTCTGTTACGACTGCTCCGATTTTGACGAGACTTTCACGGGAAAATCTCTGATGTTATAAGGAGTAAATTAGGCTACTTTTATTTTTGAAAAAAAAAATAGGTCTCCGGGCACAAACTACAACAAAACACAAACAAAATTAAAACCCCCTTGATTCCGACAATCACCCGTCAATCAATTAAGTCGCAGGCATCAGCTGCTAGCCTGTACTAAAATTTAAAAATATCTATCTTTTAAACTAGGTCAAAACCTGTATTTTAAGAGAAAGAATAAAATAGGCAAACATAAAAAAGAATGAGTAAAAACTTTTTATTGTATATTTTTCTCCTACTTCTTACAATAATATTACTATTATACTATCAAGACAACCATTCATAATATTATAAATGCGAAAGTAACTAAATCTGTTTGTCCGTTACGTAATCACGACGAAACAATTGGCCCGATTTCGATGAAATTTGGCACGAAGATAGTTTGAGTCCTGGGAAAGGACTGTATAGGTTATTTAATCCGCGACTTCCTCTGCATCCGCGACAAAAGCTAGTATAATAATATTATAAATGCGAATGAAATTCGGTACAGACTAAGTTTAAAAACACGAAAAAAATAAATAAGCTACATTTTAATTCGTGGATTCATGGTAAATAAATACTTTTTGCAAGATTATGATTCCTAAACGTAGACAGAGTAAGCACTGTAGAGACTTGCCCAGCAGAAAGGCTTTATGTAATGAAGCCATAACTATTTAGTTTATGGTTAGAACCTGCTGGAAATATATTTGAATTATGTAGAATATAGCTTTGATACTATGACATGTTATGTCAGGGAGACCGACGGCTCGACTAAGAGCGAAGGTCGTGTAAATCTTTCCTCTCGTTAGTCTTATTAATATAATCTTCTACAAGTTATTCGTACCTTTCATTTAACGTAGCTTAGTTCTACAGTAATTCGTACATAGGTACAAGTGTAGCCGAAGTGTTACAAATTGGCGGAGAGGCGCCGGTTAGAAGTTTTTTTTCAGATGCGCAAAGCGAGTGCTCGCCCCCAGAGCGTTTAATATTCCAGCAGCAGTAGCTGTAAGGCCTATTAAGGGGGCCAGATTGATGATTACGCTGGTATAGCAGCGAAGAATTGTACGTATAATCGTTCTATATTCTAAAGTGCAGTGCAGACGAGCGATTTTTCGGCATCGCATAAAAGGAAATAAAGAGAAGTATTTGTGTCGTTTATCTAATGTTATTATAAACCACGATGTATCGTCATGATCGTGATTATTTCCCTGGGGAAGATATGCCCTATTATTATGGTATTCAGGGTTTGGAGTTCGATGATTTCCTCGAACAGTTTAAAGTGGTTGCACAGCGCAAGGAATGGGAGGAAGCCGGTTATCCAGTACTTCTGGGTTGTTTTGTGAAGAGTACTGCAAACGCATACTACCGACTTTTCTTCAAGTATGGCATGTCTTTCGAGGAGACTTGCGATAAGTTAAGGGAAGAATTCGCTAATGATTGGCCCGCTAGAAGGAAGCGGCAACTCTTACAGCAGCAAGCCGTAATTCCAGTAGTGGAATCGGCGAAAGAAGTTAAGTCTATGGATATTAATGGTTCATTTTCCCAGAGAAATGAAAAAGATGGCTGCCAAGCAGGCAGTGTTGAAAAAGATGTGGTTGCTGTGTCTAGCTGTCCAGAGAGCAGCCTAGATGAAAATGAGGCACAGGAGTTGGTCTCGTCCCCTCTAGAACACGAGGAAGAGAAGGATGAATCGGGTCAGTCCGGTCCGATTATTTTATTAAGTAGAAATCTTTCAGAGCAACCTGATGTCGAGGTGCCGAAAGAAGAAGAAGTAGTTAATGTTTTGTACCAGCAGGTACAAGATAGTGTTGTCACTGACGTTCTAGAAGAGAACTTGGTGATAGTAGAATGCAAGACGAATGTTGAGGCATTCGTTGAGGTGGAGGAAAATGTTTTCGTCGAGTTGTCGCGAATGGATTATGATGGTGCTCCGGTTAACCAAATTGTGTTACCAGAGAATATTGTTGTCGAGTCCTCGCGAGATATTGTGTATAATGGTGGTTCGGACAGCCAAAGTTTTGATAAAGCGAATAGTGAGGTCACGCGTGATGTGAAGTTATATAATATGGTTCCGCAACCCGCTGTAATAAATAAATATATAAAACGGAGTAAATTGAAATCCTTATTAGATTCAAAGAATAGGAAAATAAAAATAAAATATATTAATAAATATATAGGTCGAACTGGGAACCTCATTCCATCGAAGTCGGTTAAAAATAATTTATTACGACTAGCTTTGATGAAGAAAATATTCGATAGTATGAACTCTCCTTTAGGTAAATTTTATTATTGTCAATTTTTGAAAGATGATTTTATTTTAATTTTTATGCCTAGCTCTAAACAGTTTTGTATCATAATAGTTTTTACGGATATGATTGAATTGAAACTTCTTGTTTATAATAATTCTAGGTTGTGTATTATTTGTCATTTTATTAATTATTGGATGTTATACAGCATAGTTGCCATGGTTATTTAGGTCTGTCATGATGGACGGTTGATGCTAGGTGTATTGTTATGTATGTGATTAGAAATATTTCGACATGATAATAATGCGTGCTTTTTTGTATTTTCATATTTACTACGAGCTGAAGACTGATGGGTGAATGGTGCCCACATTTCTTGAAGTACAAAAACGTGTATCTTATTCTTTTTTTTTACTTAGTAGATTGTTTGATGTAGTTAGCGTAGGACTCCTACAGGCCTCGTTCACTGACGTAGCCAATTACGCTAACAGAGTATAATCTCTGCGTAAGCTGTCGATGACACGCATGGTTTATTAAGTGAACAAAGTTTGTTTCGAGTTTAGTCTTTTCTCATTTAATTGTAAACCTCGTATAGGAAGAAATATAGGTCACCAAGAATGGAAGATATGGATTTGACCATATCATTTTGTTTAGCGGGATGCACTCTAACCTTTTCGAGAGGGTTTTGGTAGAGTGGGGTTTGGACATGATGGCATGAGCGTATTTGTTGTTCGTTAATTCTTTTAGTTGATTACCCCATGCGTCATGGATTAAACCATCTCTACAGAGACGTCCTCATTGTAATTTCCCTCTTTAGAGTAGGGACCTTCCGATAGGATTAGGTAGGAATTAGGTTATTTAGTCAATTATTTTTGTTGAGTCGTAAACTAGTATTGGTTTCCAGAACGTTCAGAACATGAATAAAAGCTACTAGTCCCTTTTATTCATGAAGGGGGCGTAGCTGATGTAGAGACTTGCCCAGCAGAAAGGCTTTATGTAATGAAGCCATAACTATTTAGTTTATGGTTAGAACCTGCTGGAAATATATTTGAATTATGTAGAATATAGCTTTGATACTATGACATGTTATGTCAGGGAGACCGACGGCTCGACTAAGAGCGAAGGTCGTGTAAATCTTTCCTCTCGTTAGTCTTATTAATATAATCTTCTACAAGTTATTCGTACCTTTCATTTAACGTAGCTTAGTTCTACAGTAATTCGTACATAGGTACAAGTGTAGCCGAAGTGTTATAGACGGCTGGTTATCTTCTATCTCGCTTACACAAGAAAAAGAGAAATATGCTTGTAAAGAAAAGAGACAGAGCCTAATATTTTTTGTCCCTCATCGCGTGTCGTGTTTTTGGCTCATGTGCCCAACCAAGTTTGACACTTTTGTGCCTTCTTCGAAAGACGTTGCGACGAAATATTAAATTATTTAGAAAAATACTAACTGTTTTGTGATTTATTGTTGAGGACACTTGAGAATTGACGTTACATATTTCTGCAAAATGGTACGGTGCAGTGTTCTGCTGGCTGCAAAAGCAATAGTGAGAGGAAAATTGCCGGATTGTCTTTTCATTCGTAAGTAGCTAAATATTTTAATTTATTTACAGAAGACAATGGAAATTTTCAACTAATATGGTTTATAAACTGTTAAAATACATTTGTATCTGTTTCAAGATGAAATAAGCGTTGAATTATGTTTTACCGTTGTGTGGGCGTGTGTGTGTGTTGTTGTTTTAGCGTTGTATTTTGTTTTGTGTTTATTACTTATTGTTTTTAACTTAACCTCCAAGCTCAGTGTTGACTACTTTTTACTCGGATACTATCCCATTTAAGGGGGTAAAATCCCCTAAAATGGGTACGCCTTAAAAATATATTGCAATAAATTACGTTCATTAATCATTTCAGGCCCCTTATTCACAATCATTCGATTCGATTCCGTACCGAATCGAAAGTCAAAAGATATCGAAGATGTCCTTCAAACGCAATTCACAAATCCGAAACCAAATAATTTTGACAGTTCAAATTCGATACGAAGACTGAAGTCGGAAAAGAGATTGTCGAATACGGTTCCTTACCGACACGGAAACGAATCGAATGGTTGTGAATAAGGGGCCAGGTGAATGCTTTAATAGAGTTAAGTAGAGTGTATAGCGCTGGCAGTAAAAGCAAAGACACAAGAATTATGAAACATACCATTCAAATCACAGAAATAATCACAGTTATTTACATGATTATTTCTGTGTGTTCCATTTTTCGCCATGCGTTACCACACCATCTTTACCTTTTTGTATCTGTATACCTATAGTATAAAATATTGTATTTATAGTAGGTATTAAAATGTTGCAAATCTTTCAGATTCCCCGTCAAACAAGAATCACGAAACACGCAACCAAACAACATTTTGCACCACAGCAAAGAATAAGAAATGTGCATACAAAATTAGTGCTGTTTCAAGGGCAATAAAACCAATAACCTATGGTGTAACTTGTTTGTCCCCGCCTGCAATATTAATATTCTACAGATTATAATGCTTGTTTTGTCTTTTCAGTTGTGTTTTTGCAGTCGGGTTTTTTGGTTTTAAATAATTTATTTTATTAAATTGTTTTTTAATTTTTGTAATGTTTTTTTTTTTGCATTTCTCATTAACAATATTTTATTTAAAAAAAAATTGAAGACATAATATGGCACCAATAATCCGCCATTTCGATTTTTCAAGAGTTTTGTGGATCCAGTGACACTCGCACCATCAAGGCAGGTCAAAAACATGACCTTCAAAAATATGTTTTACTTAGCAATGTAGTTCTTTATTGAAATCGGGTGATAATTTTTTTTTTCACTTCTCTTGCTTAAAAAGCCCGTCATTCTAGCTTACCAGAGCGGGGATAAAAGGTAATGGCGCGAAGCCTTTAGACTTTTTTTTCAAAAATTGAATTGGTGAACGTAATTTATTTTCTTGCAATCGTAGTGAACATTCGGGGTAAAATCACCTTGAAGCGGGTAACCCTAAAGATTTAGGTACCTTGATTTTCTGTCCCTTACAACGACACGCTGAGCGCTGGTCTAGTGTTCTATTCTATGTCTATGTTCCTAAACCTAATTACCACCATTATGATTCCATTATTATTCCATTATTATTCCATTGGGCCATCCAGCGTGGGGATTATCGCAACGCCCCCTATTTATGGGCGAGGCCTTTTTTCAACAGTGGACATCTTCAGGCTGATGACGATGATGATGATGATTATTCCATTATGATTCGACGACACGGTTGGCGCAGTGGCTGAGCGATCGACTGCTGCGCAGCGTGTTGCGGGTTCGATTCCCGCCCGGGGTAAATATTTGTATGATGAGCACTTGTGTTTGGGTGCTGTTTATCTATATATGTATGTATTTAAATGTATTTGTGTATGTATATCAGCTGTCTGACACCCTTATAGCTTTGTCTGCGCGCGCGGAAGTTTCGGCGAATAGTACAGGGTCTCAATAGTTTGGGGTCAGACGGCCGTGTGTGAAATGTCCCCACATATTATTATTATTATTATTATATTATTATTATTAAAAAAACACTTTTTTTATGTAGGTACTATCTCTTTGTTTTTGATTCGGAATCAACTGACCTAAATATTCTGCCATCTGATAACGATAAAGTGGGACTAGCAATTCGCTTGCCAAGCATAGATTATGGTAAAGCTACCAATGATTGATGCTGAGACCAACGAAAGCCATGGTGGCCCGTATGAGGACAATGTTTGCGTATTCTTAAGCTAGGCGTCCATTAGGCGGGTCGGGAAGTAAAGATCCGTCTAGCTTTTTGATATCCGTCCGCAGTAGACGCTGTTTTATACAAAACTAGCCTTTGTCCTTGACTTTGTCCATGTGTTTTATTTACGGATCCCATCTTTTAGGGTTCCGTAGCCAAATGGCAAAAAACGGAACCCTTATAGATTCGTCATGTTTGTCTGTCTGTCCGTCCGTATGTCACAGCCACTTTTTCCGAAACTTATGTAAGAACTATACTGTTGAAATTTCGTAAGTAGATGTATTCTGTGAACCGCATTAAGATTTTCACACAAAAATAGAAAAAAAACAATAAATTTTGGGGGTTCCCCATACTTAGAACTGAAACTCAAAAATTTTTTTTTCATCAAACCCATACATGTTGGGTATCTATGGATGGGTCTTCAAAAATGATATTGAGATTTCTAGTAGAATTTTTTTCTAAACGGAATAGTTAGCGCGAGAGACACTTCCGAAATGGTAAAGTGAGTGTCCCCCCCCCCCTGTAACTTCTAAAATAAGAGAATGATAAATCTTAAGAAATTATATGATGTACAGTACCATGTAAACTTCCACCGAAGATTGGTTTGAACGAGATCTAGTATGTAGTTTTTTTTAATACGTCATAAATCGTAAACCAGAGAAGCCCACCAAAAGAAGGTGGGAAGACGATTTAAGGTTGACCTTGGGACCACTCTGGACAAGAGTGGCAGAGGACAGAAACCAGTAACGACAGTTGGAGGAGGCCTATGCCAAAAGGCACACGGAAATAAGGGACTTGATATAGAAATAAGGGACTTGATACTAAATGTTCAAATATTTCCGGAATAAAGGCTTTATTATTATTATTATAAATCGTAAACCGCAATTTACCTTACTTGCGGCTACAGAACCATTCATGGGTGAGTCCGACTCGCACTTGGCCGTTTTTTTATAATAGAATATAGCGTATAGTAGGCAAGAATATCGTAGCTTTCTAAAGAATTAACAGAATCGGACTAGTAGTTTCGGAGATTAACCCGAACGAACACTTAATTTTAATTGATAATAATATAATTATGTAGTGATCATTATCATCATCATATCAGCCTATTGACGTCCACTGCTGAACATAGGCCTCCCCCAGTATACAGTGATAATGAATTGAAATTAGAATTGCGATGCGGTCCGACCTGTCTATGTTATGATCGCCCAGCTAAAGAAATTATATTCAAAGTTGATTTATGCCGTATATATTATTAGGAATTGTCTGAGTACACAGATATCAAGAATGCCATGATGAATTATTAACTATATTACTCATTATTTTTCAGTTTTTCTATGAGAGTGAAGGAAAAGGAGTGTTCTTGAGTTTACACACATACTATACACTAATATCTTCTGTGTGTACGCAGAAGATCCCTATTCTACATTCGTTTTCCATTTTCTTATTTCTATTTATATTTTGAAAGAGACTAGACAAATAATCTCCTTTAAAATTGGCACCCTTAAAAGAATTTAGAGAAAGAGAATTGTTATTAAAATATATTATAATTACAAAACAAGTATAATATTAGTTAGGTCTTTACATATGAAATTGCCGCTCGGTATCAAAAAATTAAAAATAACATTTTTAAAAGAAATTATATATTTAGTCAATCGAAGTATGTACCATTGTTATCGATACACTTTCGCCATTTTATCGGGAGCTCATTGAACCCTTTGGTAAAAAAATCCTGGGAGCGAGAATCGATGAACTGCTTGAAGGCTGTTTAAACTGACTCATCAGAATTGATTTTTTTTCCTTGTAAAAAGTTGTCCAAATTTCGGAATAAATGGTAATCGTTTGGGGCAAGATCTGGAGAGTATGGTGGGTGACGCAGAGTTTCCAGTCGCAGCTCCTCTAACTTGGCGACCGTCTGATGTGCAGTATGTGGTCGAGCGTTATCCTGAAGGAGCAATGGGCTAGAGCAATTGACCAATCTCGGTTGTTTAATGGTGAGCTTTTCCATCATTGTTTGCAACTGTTGACAATACATGTCTGCAGTAATCGTTTGGCCTGATCTCATGAAGCTGTAGTGGATGACACCAGCACAGGACCACCAAACACTAACTAGAATCTTCTTTTTGGTCAGTTTTCGCTTGGGCAAGGTTTTGCCGGTTTTCCAGGGTTAAGCAATTGTGATGATCGCTTGCGATTATCGTACACGATTCACTTCTCATCACAACTGACAATACGATTTAAAATTCCCTGATTATTGTGCCGATTGAGCAAGGAAGCGCAGCAACCGACGCGTGTTTGTTGGTGTGTTTCAGTCAATTCGTACGGTACCCACTTTTCGAGCTTTTTTACTTTTCCAATTTGACGCAAATGGATAGTGATTGTTTTGTCACTTACTCCAAAGGCTGCTGCTAATTCAGAAGTGGTTTGAGATGGATCCGCTTCAACTATCGCCTTTAATTCTTCATTATTCACTTGAGTATCCGGTCGTCCACGAGGCTCATTTTGTAAATCAAAATTTCCAGAACGGAAACGTTGAAACCAAAAACGCACCGTTCGTTCATTAGCGGTGCTTGGCCCGTATACGTCGTTAATCCTTCGAGCCGTTTCTGCTGCACTGGTGCCACGGTAGAACTCATATTCGTAAATATCGCGAATTTTTAATTTCTCCATTGTTGTTGCAATAGCAATTTTCAAGCCCAAACAAATGACGATAAAACAAATGAAACACGAATTTTAAAACAATATTCTTTAGTCTTTATTTTAAAATAATTTTGAATTTGGAATTCCTAATCAAACACAAAATATTTGATTTCAAAGTTGCCAGTATTAAGTATCGGCAATTTCATATGTAAGGACCTAATATTAAAGTGCAGGGCAAAAGAGAAGAGAAGAGAGAAGGTACGAGCATTGATCACCATGCTTGCTCAAAGCGGATTGGCGATTCCAATTTCCAGACTTATTTTAACTGCACGGATATCTATTATGTGTGGGTGTGCGTGAGTGTGTGCAGATGTGTATGTGAACAAGCTCGAGGGTCGGTTTGGAGAGGAGAACGTCAATGATAACACTACTTTAACTTTAACTTTCACCAATATAATTATTTAGTACTAGTAGATAACAAAAGGTTCGCTGCTCACACGAAACAAAAAATTGCATCTGGACCTAACTAAATGGTGGTAACGAAACCATAGCGCGATCTAACTCGATCCCACCGCCATCTAGGGAGCTAGGCGGTACTAACTTACCTAAATGTTATTTTAAGTGATCGCGCTATGATTTCGGTTCCCGCTTGAACAGTATGTATGGTATGGTATATTATTATAACGGATTGGTGTCTGCAACTCCACGTCTCAGCGCGTATTTCGCGTATATATGTGTGTGTGTGTTGTTTGTTCTAATAAAATTCCTTATTTTGCTTAGTAATTCAGCCGCAGCAACATCATCCGCTGACGTAGTCATTAGGTCCTCACAGAGCAGGGCATGCAGCGCAAGATAGCAAGTGGACCATGGTCTGTGGAGAGACGCCGCATAGGTACTAAAGATTGGCATCATTTGAGAAGACGTGTGAAAATTGTCTAAGAAGAAAGAAGCAGAAATAATGAAGAATAGTTTATTTGTAAGAATATAAATATATACCTAGTACAATAAGGAGTTGCGCTTGAAATGTCATGGTGTCGTACATTCCTGGTGTGTATTGTAAATAAAATAAATATTTGCTTATTTACATGAACAATATATCACTTAAAATCAGATATCAACCTACTTAAAAAAAGAAGGAGTTTCTCAATTTGACCATATGCTTTTTTTGTACGTGTGTTACGCGATATCTCCGGCACATGTAAATCGATTATGTAAATTATTAAATAACTTTAGCACAGAACACACATGACTTTAGTTTCGGAAGTCGTGAGAAATACAAAACAACAAACAGAACAAAGCCACCGACTTCCGAAACTAAAGTCATGTGTGTTCTGTGCTAAAGTTATTTATCACTGTTTTTGATGGCGGTTGTCTTTTTTATAAAAAAGCTTTTTCCAATAATTCTACCAAATACCTACGGTTTTTTAGCTACTTCGTGTCTCTGTTATAGAGAAGTCAATATTTATAAAACATATCCAATGACAATCGACTATTAGTGAAAGATTTTTTAAATCGGTCCAGCACTTTCCAAGATACTCGTAATCTCTTACAAACAAACTTTACTTCTTTATAAATATTATAAAAAGAATATTATAAGTACAATAGTGTAGTATAGAATACAATTTCATTAATAACATTTTAATATTAACCTAAAATCAGAACTCGAACGCTGTCCTTCAAAAAAAAATATTTTCAACAAAATTCTGTTTTCATTTTAATTTTATTAAAAGGCATTTCGTAGGCTGTGTTGTTAAAAAAATTACTTAACAATAGCTTTCAATTGAACCATAGTTAGAATTCGTGTATTGTGTATGTTTTATTGAAAAGCAAAGGGAATTACTACGTACAGTCACGAGCATAAATATGTATGTATACAGATTCATCAACATCATTTCAGCCGAAAGACGTCCACTGCTGGACATAGGCCTCCCCCATGGGGGGGTTTTGCCATAATCGCCACGCTTGGCAGGCGGGTTGGCGATCACAGTATGGTTGTTACAAATGCACAGAGAACGCTGCTGCCCATTCTTTGGTAAGTCCCTTAGTCGCCTCTTACGACACCAACGGGAAGATATGGGATGGTGCTATTCTTTACGTCCGACACCATACGAACACAGATGTATACAGATTGCAAAATTAAAAAGCAATTTTCTCGTGAGATAACCATTTTAACTTAACTACTTTATGGTAGTTTGGGCTCTAAAATACTCTATTCGTAACCCCATAACATTTTAATCAATAGTTTAGGGGAAAATCAGTTTAGAATGAGACCAACTGTTTACATGTTTTTGCTCATGACTGTACCTACGTTTATTGTTGAAAATGAAAAGTGTATTTTCAGTTGATTTTTTCATTCGTATAATTCTGTGACGTTTTCAATTCACATGAAATTTTTCTCGGCCATGGAATTCAATCTATCATAAATGTATTTTGGCGTGGTTGATGTAATGCTGAAGGGAAATATCGTGAGGAAATCTGGACTTATAACATTAAGGCTTGTATACATGCCAATAACATTTGAGCACTTGAGAATTTGTGGACGAGTGCGGGGGTGATGTAGACGCAGTCTTTAATCGGACGCATTTTTAATTTATTGTAATAAAAATAATACATATTTGTAAAAAGTAACAAAACCAAATCATTTTCCTTTGTATTGCAAAGCAGTAGATATTTTTTTTATACTCTATTGATAAGAAATTAAGGAGTAAAATGGTTTCATCTCAATGATTAAGATTATGTGATACCGATAGAAAAATTATGGCTAAATTAAATTACGTATCATATCATGTAGATTACTAACAAATTTTCTCAAATGTAATTTCCCTGTAAATGTCGACGAAAAGTTGTTTTTCTAGCTTCTTTCAAGCTTTTTTCGAGAGAGTAGCCTTAATATTAGACTGAAACCGTCAATCCGCCTTGTAAGCGTGGTGATCAATGCTAGTGCCTTTTTGTTGCCTCCTCTTCGGTGGGACAAAAGTTGGCTGATATTGTTGTACGGCGCACTGGATTTGCAACGCTAGGCTCTAGACCGACAGTTGATTTGAGATCAACGTTTTCTTCTCGATGGTTTACCGTAGATCGGCTTATCTTGACAAGACCCCTTTATTTTTATTTCTACGTGAATCAATTTAAGGGTCATTTTTCAGTGTAATATTTAATAGATAGGATTTTTCTTTAGGTCATGAACCATCGGCCGTATGGTGCCGGCTGCAAATAGCGTCACCCCATTAATTTCCACACTTGGGTGTCGTAGAAGGCGACAAAGGGATTTTGACCAGAGGATGGACAGCAGCGTCCTTCTGAGTACTATAACACCAACTACGATCGCCAACATGCATCGGCCAAGCATGGCGATTACGGCCGCCCTTGGGGGAGACCTATGCCCAACAGTGGGCGTTTAAAGGTTGACAAATGATGATGTTGATAGACCATCACTATAATTATTACAATGAGGATTTTGGAAAACTATTGAATTATTTTTGCTAGTTATTCATGTTACTTGCATAAATCTATGCAATAAATATACTATAAAAAAGCAAAGTTTGTAAGTATGGATGTAGAATGCAGATGTGAACGCATTATAGATTGAGATCAACGGATTAACTCACTGTGTTGCCGGGTTGTGATACTCCTTGAGAAAGGTGGTCGTATGCCATCGAAACTATTCGGACGAACCCGGCAACACAGTGAGTCAATCCGTTGTTCTTAATCCATAATGTAGAAGGGAACCTCCGAAACTACTTATATCCGATTACAAAAAATATTTTACTGACTGTTTTATGGTATATTTGACTCCCTCGCGACGAAAGTCCACTGACGAAATATATATTATACTAGAGGGCGCCCGCGTGAATGTCGGTTACCGCTGCAAAAAGCCTACTCAGGAAAGACACGCAGTCAGCAACATGATTCCCAGGTCTATTCACAGACACCAACACTAACATCGACGACGCAGTCATCATCCGCAGGCTGCACAGATTGTCTTTCTGTGGATGTTAAAGTTGTTAATGATGAAAATATTTAAATGTAATTAATACTAAGTTTTCACTTCTGCCGGCAGTCCCGGAGTGCAACCCGTTGTTTTAGGATAGATAACTAAAGCGATTATTGTAGAGCTTCTCTATAAACAACATTTGACGTTAAATTATTTTCAGGTAACAAAATATACTGATGGTCGGGAGCCCCGACCCGTGATAGGGCAACGTAAAGTTGCCTATGCGTAAAACATTCTTTTCGTAAATCAATTCCTACTAATTTAAGTGTTTTACCCTGGGATTTGTTTATCGTATTATATAAAATGTGAAAGTCTGTATGTACGTGTTTTTCTAAAACAATCATGCAATTTTCCGAATATGAGCCAAAAAAATTGTATTATGATTGAATGTCTTAAGGCGCTTCCCTGACCAAATAACCTTGACCATACATTTTCTCTTTGCTGCAGAATCGAAATTCGCACAATTTTTGGGTGTTTTTGTTATAAAAAAGGAGAAACGATCTTTTGAAATAAAATAAAACGTAAATTATAAACATTTTTAAGTTACCTATCTATTCTAAACCTCAAATTATTAGCACGTCAACTTCAGCAAAAGATACATGTTTTCAATTATTTTAACAGGGAGATTTAGGTGTATAGTGTACATAAAAAAACTAAGAAAGTGGAATGTGATGATAGGATATTGAACATTAATAATATGCTTTTAGATGTAATTTGTTTCTCATAATTAATGAGTTAATAGCCCCTGAATAACGAAGAAAAACGCAGTTTTGGTCGGGGTAGCGCCTTAACGGCTGGTCAGATTTCAATGATGGAAGACACGGCTGGCGCAGTGGTTGAGAGATCGACTGCTGTGCTGCGTGTCGCGGGTTCGATTCCCGCACGGAACTAATATTTGTATGGCCTATAGATAGTAGTTCCAGGTCTGGCTGATAGTGTATGTGAATTTATAATGTTAGTAAACGCACCCACGACACATGAGTAATTGATAGAGTGGGGCACAGCAATTAAAAAAAAATGATATTCGCCACATGGAAAAAATAAGACTTGGCTTAGAATACTTTTTTTCCAATAACATGCTCATGTGAAAACACACAAACCCTTACAATAATAATATTGATAGAAAAAACGGAAAAAATATCAGAAAAAATGTTATTCTGAATGTTGGTAAGAAAATCTTGATAAAGATCTTCCTCGTCAAGAACATTCGTCGTCGCGACATTTTTGTTTCCATGTTCCAATAACAGGACATAGGATTTACGCCAGAAAGATTCTGTAACTTTGCCCACACTATGTTTAATGAACCAATCTGTGTGAACAGGTAAATAAAATACGATATCCACTTTAATATTATAAACGCGAAAGTAACTCAGGCAAAATTTCTTTTTAACCGACTTCAAAAAAAAGGAGGTTATCAGTTCGACCCGTATGTTTGTATGTATGTATGTACCTATGTATGTTTGTCCGCGATTATCTCCCGTTTGGCTGAACCGATTTTGATGCGGTTTTCTGGAGAAGGTTTTAGTATACAACAAACAGAAATTAATTTAGCGGTTTCTGAAAAAATCAACATAAACCAAGAAGACGTTTTCGTTTTTCACCTTTCCTTTCAACTGGCTTTCAATCTCTGTTTTAACTGTGTTGCCGTTCTTACTGGATTTGGGAGATAAGGAGGCACTAAATATAGAAAATAAAAACTTTTTTAATATTATTATTTAATATTTGCCTTTATAATATTATTACAAGTAGAGAAGTGTGAATGGTAACACTCTGTCTGTTACCCTTTTACGATGAAACTGCTGAACCGATTTTGATGAAAATTTGTTTGTTCAATTCAAAGTTCAATCTAGCTTAGATTCAACTTTGAGGAAGGACATAGGTCACTTTTTACTAATCCACAACTTTGTCTTTGCATCCACGATAACCGACATTCTCGCGGACGAAGTCGCGAAAAAAACTAGTATTGAATAAAATTGAAGTATCTGTTTGTAATGTCTAAATAACAGCTATTTACTAAATGTATAATGAAACTAGTGGGCCCGGCAGACGTTGTCCTGCCCTTAAAAAAAAAGTCCTACAACTCTACTGCAGCGCCACCTACCGGGTCCAATTGTTAATCTAAACCATTCTCGAATCCACTGGAACACACACAAAAAATTTCATCAAAATCGGTCCAGCCGTTTAGGAGGAGTTCACTTTCATACACACGCACAGAAGATTTTTATATGTAAGATGAATACAGGAAGTATATAAAAAAAACAGATTTTAACATTATTGTCTGGCTGTTTGTTTCAGCTAATCTCTGAACCGGCTGGACCGATTTCGACGGGACTTTCACTGGCAGATAGCGGATTTTATAAGTAGTCAGTAGTAGTAGTAGTCAGACAAAGTCGCGGGCATCAGTTAGTTTATTATATTAGTTAACTCATCAAGGCAAAACGACTGAATAGTACAGTATAGTCATTTGTTAGTTTTATCTGGAAAGTTGTCCGGGTGTTTTGAAAATGGGTAATTTTATAGATTTCGATATGCTCTTTCCTAATTTGCTGCTGTTCGCGCCGCCATATAATAAAAATTGCGCCTAATGACAATATCTATTTTCCGACTCATTTGTCTGTAACAACATTTATTACAAAATTAAACTTAAGATAAATGACCTCCAATTTGATTTTGCAATTTTTTAAAGATGTCAAAAAACTGCTATTGTGCGCTATTTTTTACTTAAGGCGGCGCGAGCAGCAATATGAGGTGACAAAGTTGAATTACGGAAAGTGCATATATCAAAAATTCAAAATACCCATTTTCATAACTTCTCGCAAACTTTTTAGGTAAAACTACCAAAAAGACTCTACTGTACCTGCTATTTAATCCTTTTTCCTTGAACAGTCAACTAATATTATAAATAAACTTGCTGATGCCCGCGACTTTGTTCGCGTTTTTGTCGGTTATCTATAATAAAATTACCCATTTTTATAACTCTCGGAAAAGCTTTCAGCTACACAACCTGTCTTTTTCTAACCGATGAACCGATTGTAAATAAATTTGACAAAGCGGTAATTTAATAAGCTACATTGTCCCTGACTGCTATACTGCCGGATTTTTGGGAAATTCAGATTTTTTGTTTTTTGGAATCCACATCAAATGAGGATGTTTTCAAAAATCTTTCCTTACTGCGTTTCTAATAAGCACGTCAGTGTACGCTATATTTTTCCAAACAAATTAGGAATTGGTGAGAATATTCTTATTTACTTCCTGTTCCACATATTATCAGTGACGTATATCTCCTACTTACACCATACAGTGAATTCATACGCTGCAGCGATCTGCAATCTCGCCTACCAAACTGTATGAGTAGAACTCACAACTGAAGTCTCGACTCGACAGTCGTTCGCTGTGATCCAACCGCCGCGCATGCCTCCATGCGCCGACTGTACAATAACTTTACACTAGCGAAACAACGTATTTAATAAATCTTCAAAACATTGCAAAATAATTTAACGTAAAAAAATAATATTTGAAAAAAGTGCGTGAGCTCCATGTTCTACTTTTTTTTGGAATACGTTCTTTTTATTTGAATTTCGAATAGTCGTCAAACTATAATAAAACTGTGTTATTATGTAGTGTTTTGATTCTACTTTTAAAAGTAAATTTAGTGCGAATAATTTTAAATCTAAGTGCGAATTTTAAATGATAATAACAATTTAAGAACTGGAGTGTTAGTGAAAAGTTTACAGAAAAGTTGACAAATTGTTTGTTTCCATTGAAATTTTTAGTGAGTGTGTTATTAAAGATTTCGGTTTATTAAAAAATCGTTGAGTGGATGCCAGAACTCCTGTGGAACGTAAGTAAATTAATGTTTGGCATTGTATTGACGTTTTTAATCGTGTTATGAAATATGATTGTTGGTTTAAAGCGGCTATAATCGTTATATTTACGAGTATAGCCATTGGGAAACGTACGTGCGTTATCTACTCGACATTACAATTAATACATGCTCTTTCGAAACGCATTTGGTTTTGTTTTGAATAACAAACTAGAATAATATTTTTAGTGTCTTAATTGGGGCAATGTTATCAGTGGTTATTTTTTTATTTAAATAGTTAAATAATATTAGTATTTTGCTATAATTTGAATACCTCTATCGAAAATTTTTCACAGTTATTAATTGTACTTGGTTTAAAGCTTAAAAGTAAAATTCTTTTTAACCCGCATTTCTTCGCAACTACTGGTTCGATTCTGAAATTTTTTCGCTATTTTACTATCGAACAAAATTGGGAACCGTAAGAAATTTCAAGCGAACCAGGTCGCGGGTAAATGTTACTTTTAAATTTAAGGCGCGTCCCTGTGCAAAACGCAGCGCTAGCCGTTTTTTGTTCAGTTTTTTGGACCTAAATACTCTATATCCAAAAGAAATATCAACAAATAAAAAATAAATTAAATTTCTACATAATCTTGACTCAAAATGGTAGAACTGATTTTTGTTTATGAAGTATAGTATTTAACTAATCTCCTCACAACGAAACCACAGAAATGAGAAATAATTATTGAAAATAGGCATCTTCTCGGCAAGTTTAATTAATTATTCCATTAATTCATTTTTTTACTAACAGTAAGGCATAGGCAATTTATTAAAGAACATTTTGATAGAATGTTATTTTTCAAATTCCCAAAATGTGATTTTATAAAGATTTAATTCTAAAATCTGAACGTATCTAGCGCAGAGTGAACGAATGGTCAAGGTTATATGCTCAGGATACCGCCTTAAAAGATATTTAGTATTTTATTTATTTATACTTCAGACACAAACACTGAATGCCTTAGGCGTTTTCTACCAAGGGTGGTGAAAAGATAACATGGAAGGTGAACAAAAATATAATAATTTAAAAAGATATAGACTACACATAAATAATTATGTTATTTATCTGGTAAATAAAAGGAAAAAAGTTATTATTTGACAATAATAAAAATGTTGACCTTTTAAATTACTTTTAAGTTGGCGTTAGTATGGTGACCGGCTTTTGTTTTAATTATGGGCCCGCTTCATAAGCATTAGGTTTAGGGGGGTATTTTTAGTAACTTTTAAGAACGTTCGCATTAAATAAATAAATAAATGAATAATCGTTTATTTTAAGAAGTTATTCCCATATTACAAACTACAAATTAAATAAAAATATACATTAAGTATTCATTACACATTAAAACATAAACCATTGTATTAAAATTAAATTGTAATCTCAGTCTCAATTATAACAAAAATGCCTTGTTACCTAAATTTTTTTAGTAGAGTAGATTTGGTGTTCAGTGTTTGGAGTCATATAACCTTCTTAGTTTTCCTAAGTCACTGCGGGAAAACTTTACCTTCTTTTTCTCAAATCGCCTACATTATTATTATTCTTGCCAGTGCAAAGAACAAAATACATTTTTAATTTATTGATTTAAGACAAACAAAAAATGTTAAACATTACAGAACTTATAAATAGGAGGTTATAAAAAGGAACAACAGGATTTAAATGATATTTTTTTTCTCCACAGTACAATAGAATGAACTCGACATGACTATTACTGACACGATTTGATATTCATTTAAGCATATTATCATATAAAATTTAAGCCATTTTCACTGTTAAATTTAAAATTAATTTCGGTTCCGCGAAATCGAAATTAATTTCTTTCATTTTTTTAAGGTAGTCAGGGCTTCCCAATCTTTTATACACTGCAACCCCCAGAGGGGTTGTAATTTTTATTACAACGCTCTTTAAAAGAAGATATTTGTGTGTAGCTCTAGCAGACATTAAAATTTATTTATTATTTTTATTTAAATATTTTAAACAGGATTATTAATTTTGAGTACATATAACAATGATTTCACTACAATCAATGAGAAGGAAGTACGGTAGTAGTAGACAATAGGCGTACCGGTGACCTGAGTGGTATCGTCGCGCGACGCACAGTTTGGGAACCCCTGAAATGGATATCAAATTTTCCTTCGATATTTAATCTAATTTTAAATGTATTCAAAGCATAATTTTAGATGAACATTGAGCTATTATTGTAATTTGAACCTTTCGGCATATTAAATAAGATTGACGTAGGTAATTCATTTAAATAAGAAGTAGTTTATTTTGCCTGAACTAAGATCAATTTAAGTATTATCATTTTGAGAACTAGACTGAAAGTATTTATTCTACAGAATATGGAAAATCCATTATAACAACTTTCTACAGTTATGCTTGCAACCACTAGACCAGCTTGGAGAATTATGATAACCATGACATAGAATTCAATACTTAGTTCCTTAAATCGCACTTAGGGTCATGGGAACGAAGTCGCGAGAACAGCTAGTATATTCTACAGACTGTAGATATTTATTTGCTTGTATGAAACTATAACTGTACGAAATACTTTCACGATGTTGGACCAGTAAACTCTGTTGTCTAATATTAAAAGCATTCGCGTGGGGTAAGAAAAATAGAACACAGTCAATTAGATCCATACTTCCATACTTTTAATATTCATCATCAGCCTGAAGATGTCCACTGTTGAACAAAGGCCTCCCCCATAAATGGGGAGCGTAGCCATAATCTCCACGCTTGGCAGGCGTCTTGGGGATCGCAGTGAGGTTGTTAGTACACGGAAGCCGTTGCTGCCCGACTTCCGGATTTTCCCTTAGTCGCCTTAGACGACACCCTCGGGATGAAATTATGTATTTATTATTTTTATTTTTAATATTATAAATGCCAAAGTAATTCTGTCTGTTACGCTTTCACGATGAAACGTCTGAACCGATTTTGATGAAATTTGGCATGAAGATACCTTGAATTCTGGGCAAAGACATAGGCTACTTTTTAATCCGCGACTTTATCTGCATCCGCGATAACCGAAATTTGCAAACGAAGTCGCGGGCAAAAGCTAAAAGAAGTAATAATATATTTGTACAATATTCTTAATACATTGCGTTGAGGGATCCATGGCTAAGTGAAAGCCGTACGGATTGGTCGCCTGTGGATGGCTGAACATCCATTTCATACCAAGACTACTCCGTGCCTCAGAAAGCATGTCTGTCCCGGCTTTCATTTGCAGATCTTTGTAGACACTCGCCAGAAACCAGTCTTATCTAGAGGTATCGTGTTACCCAGTAACTGTGGAGGTCAGAAAGGCAGTCGCTTCATGTAAAACACAGTTATTTGTTGCATATTGACATCTGCAATGAAACAGGCCTCATTGATGCGTTGTCATCCCAGAAACAAAGTTGAAATGTCTTCTGTGCTTGTGATTACACCAGCATTCATACCCTTCGAACCGGAACACAACAATGCTGTTTCGCTGCAGGAATGGATATGGTGGTAGTACTGTGGAGATCTGATGTGTTTCTGAGATAATGGTCATTAGATATTATAATAAAAAATAATAATAATGAAACATTTAATTCAGACCAAGTCCATATTCTTGTTAGTAACAATTCGCTTAAAAACGAATGTTAGTAGGTATAGGTACATAGTACACAGCACACTTAAATTGCGAAATGAAGTCGCATCCATCTTTGCAGCATGGGGGACTCCCACCGATCTGCAAAAACACCCAGTATAGTGTTGGTACTGCCACGAACGCGAGTGAGTAGGGAGGCGCATCTTTTCCGAACGATAGAAGCCATCAACCCGCGCTTCAGCAAACATCCCTGACGCACTGCAACGCCATGGCAGCCCCAACAGTACCCTGAGTGCATTGTTATATTGGACACGCAGGTCGCTGTATGCCCGCTGCGAATAACTGACCCACAGGCTGCAGGTGTAAAAAGATTGGCAATATGCTTTAAAAAGCGTGACTTTGACCGAATTCGTACACCGTGCAAACCTGCGGGCCAGCATGTTACAACGGACAGCCAGCGACCTGCGTTCCCTTTCTATATCACTATTATCATTTAAATCATCGGTGACCCAGTGACCCAAATATTTAAATTTAGACACTCTACGTAGCCATTAGATAATATGTCTATGGTTAAACATTCTGGATGCTTCGAGAAGTAATCAAATCGAAGAAGATAGTTTTTATATTCTGACAAGCCTGTCAAACCGACAGCTCTGCGAAGAGCTGAAGGTCATGTAAATCTTACCTCTCGCTAATGATATTAATATAGTCTTCTGAAAGTCATTAATACCTTTTATTTAACGTATCCTAGATCCGGTACTGTAACGAGTACGTTACAAAGTGTAGCCTAGTCGCTACAGTACTTACCTCAGAAATTTAAACCTCCTGAACATTTCATAGAGCCTTCGGAGACCCTCTCACCTGGGCATGCGTTGCCGTGGTCGATCTGGAAAACTTAAAACCGACTCCGCACCCAGGTCGACCGCAGCAAAGAGAATATTCTAAGGTGTGGCGTCTCCCCGCAGACCATGGTCCACGTGCGCCGCATGCCCTGTCACTTACTCATGTACGGACCTACTGCCGGCATCAGCGAAAGGCTTTGCCGTGAATTCTGGGCCAAACAAGGAATCTGACAAGAACAAACACAACAAACACATACACACTCGCACATACATATACTCACATGCAGCACAAAGACAATTTAGTGCAAAGTGAAGTGCTATAGTCTTAATAAGTCTTTTCTACTAACAAAAGTTACAAATTATAAAATATATATGTTTTGGTTAAGGTATTTATCTATGGGCCTATGCAGCCTGAAAATAAATGAATTATTATTATTATATTATTATAGACATACACACACATTATACATATCCGTGTTTGCCATCAACATGCTAAGTAGAGAAGAGTAGATGTTTCACAAAGTCCTCTACTATACTACTAGGTACTAAAACAGTTTTATAAAGTACTTAGAGATAAAACTAGCCAATTGCGAATCGGACTCGCGCACGAAGAGTTCCGTTCCATTATCTATACAATATTAGACATCGAGCATGAAATCGGCAAAAAATCACGTTTGCTGTACGGGAGCCTCCCATAAATAATTATTTATTTTATTCTGTTTATAGTGTGCTAGCTGAATGTCGGTTATCGCGGATAACTACTAAGTCGCGGATTAAAAAGTAGCCTATGTCCTTCCCCAGGGTTCAAGCTATACTCAAATAATTAATTATAAAAAAAATTAAGAGAATTATATTAAAAAAATCTGTAATTTAATGTGTGTTTTTATTTCTCGTTTTGCAAGTAGAGAGAATTATGTAAGTAGAGCTGTTTTTGAGAAATAAAAAAAAATTGCGGATGTAAGTTACATAGGAATAAAGATAACCCAACTCTTATCACATATTAAGTAGAACATAGACTCGTAGAGTGAGTGGGAGATGAGTTAGTTTGCCTGCACGCGACTAACTAAGGTTGTTGCTTGCTAGTTCGAAGGTCTTTATGTTCAAATCACGTTCAAATAAATAAATAGGTATGCACCATGAGTGATAGACCAATTATTATTAAATAATTCCGATATTGGCCACGCGTAGACTTTTTAGCGTACACATTTTTTAACTTAGAGATGAAAATCTAAATGCCACAGATTAATTATATATAAACATAACCTTAAAACACATATTTCATAATTACTTAATTCTCCTACCTTTTAAAAATATATTAAAGGCCGTACTTAGCTATGATTAAATAGGCAAATAAAACGACATATATGTTTTATCAAGTTACGTTTTGTTTGATTTTACTGGTCCAAGCATGTTAGCCGAGTAGCCATTGTTCTTTCTTTAAAATCGGTTCAGCCGTTTTATCGTGAAAGCGTAACAGACTGAGTTACTTTCGCATTTATAATATTAAAGTATAACATGGATTTTGTTATTATAGCAGTAACAGAAATACATCATCTGTGAAATTTTGAACTGTCTAGCTATCCTATATGGTGCCTACCTTTATGGTGACAGATGACCAGACAGACACACAGACGGACAGTAGTCTTAGTCCCGTTTTTACCCATTGGGTAAGGAACCCTAAAAATGTACTATGTAGAACAAACTCTATTCTACTTCATTTTGGCAGCGCCACGTGAAGCTTTAATAAAATATATTTTACTGCAAGAATAAAATTTGATTACGAATTTCATGTTGTGACACTCGCAACACAAACTTATTGACTTTTTTACGGCCTTGTGCAATTTATGAGTTTTATGATTTCGTATGTCAGTCACATCGTAAAAGAAACACTAGATCCCACTTTAATTTTGATTAGCATGACTTTTATTACCCGACTACGGCAAAGCCAAAGGAGGGTTATGATTTTGTCATGTTCGTGAACGGGCGCTGTCAGTGGAGATTGGTCAGCTCTTATCTGCCATGGATTAGATGCCACTTTATCTTGCTTCTTTTTTGTGTTTTGTATTGTTAGATTACCTTCATCGTTTTCACATATAGAAGCAACAAGAATGTAACCAAACTTTGTAAAAACTTGATTTAAAAGAGTGTCCGTGGAGTTTCTTGCTCGTTCTTCTCCATAGAGACCTACCTACGTTTTGGAACAAGCAACTAGCTTCAACTCTCTGACTAACTGACCGACTCCTTGACAATTCAAAAGTGCCTGTAAATGGTTTAATTGAAATAAATGCTTTGACTTTGACTTTGACTTTGACTTTGACTTTGACTTTGACAGGCTATGTATGTATGTATGTATGTATGTATGTTTGTATGTATGTTCATCTGTTCGCTCATAGCTCCTAAACTACTTATCAGAACTGAACAAATGAGGTATCGTTAGAAGCGTCTTGATCGTCCGCTGGTTATAGGCTATATTACGTGTCACCAAATCCAATGTGGCGCCCTCTGGCGGACAAAAAAAACCAATAAAAAATAATAATAAAGACAAGCATACCGTGTTTGGTATCATTGGAAAGGGGTTTACTAGTTCCTTTCAAATATATAATATTTAGTTGTGACATGTCACAAATTATTAAAAAAAAGGAAAGATTACCAAATAAATTAAAATACGCATACCGTGTTTGGTATCATTGGAAAGGGGTTCACTAGTACCTTTTAAACATATAATACATAGCTGTGACCTGTCACGAATGAATAAAAAAAAATAGATTAGGTACCAGTACATTTAAACTACAAAATGGTTTAAATAAAAAAAAATAAGTTTAAAAACTAAAACCCGACCACAACAAAAAGTGATCTAAAAAGTACGAAATAAGAAAATATTTCACACAGAAATCAAGACATAGGTACAAAATGGTCAAGGTAAAGCCGTGGTTGCATGCCATTATAATTCGTGTTCATCGCACCCGGGATACAGGCATGCAACCACGGCTTTACCTTGACCATTTGTGTTATCATGTCGACCGTAAGGCACTCTCAGCTGGGCATAGGGCTCCCCCAGGAAGGGTTTCAACCGTAATTGCCATGCTTGGCTGATGCATGTTGGCGATCGCAGTAGGTGTTATGGTACTGAGAAAGACGCTGCTGCCCATCCTCTGGTCAATATCCCTCTGTCTCCTTCTAAAACACCCACGGGTAGAAATGGAGTGGCGTTATTCGTGACCGGCACCACACGGTATTTTTTTACTTGTGTATAAACAGTCGGATGTCTCCCTGATGCTGGCGCGGGTGGTGGGTCATTCGGTTCCCTTCAAAATGGTTGAGCTAAATGTTGTGAGTTTAGACCAGTTCTATTGATTTTTATTAAAAGAGTGTGTTGTGTTTAAAATTAAAAAAAAAAACAATAAATATTGGGGGTCCCCCACCCATACTTAGAACTGAAACTCAATTTTTTTTTTCATCAAACCCATAACTGTGGGTTATCTATGGATAGGTCTTTAAAAATGATATTGAATAGTTTGCGCGAGAGACACTTCCAAAGTGGTAAAACGTGTCCCCCCCCACTGTAACTTCTAAAATAAGAGAATGATAAAACTAAAAAAAGTATATGATGTACATTACCATGTAAACTTCCACCGGAAATTGGTTTGAACGAGATCTAGTAAGTAGTTTTTTTAAATACGTCATAAATCAGAAACCGCAGTTAACCTTTCTTTGAATCAGCTCAAAAGGAAAAAAACTTTTATATTATGTTACTTGCTGCTACGGAACCCTTCATGGGCGAGTCCAACTCGCACTTGGCCGCTTTTTTTAAATTATTTTTATTATGATAATAATACTTACACTCTCAAGACATCTTTTAACGTGCACGACATGTTACATTGTCTCACGTTGTACCCATAGATTAATCCTGACTGATGTAAGATTTTAAAAGAGTGTTTATGGAGTTTTTTGCTCGTTCTTTTCCATAGAAACCTATGTTTGGAACGAGACTGTTCTGACTAACTCCTTGACAATTCAAAAGTGCCTGTAAATGGTTTATTTGATATAAATGCTTTGAACTTGACTTTGACATTGACTTATAATTCGTATTTGACTTAATACTTGTTCTAATTATTATCTATCTCTGTGTTTTAGTCATTATCCAATGTGAGGTCTGAAATTCTGGAATCCACTTATACTCCATTCATTATTCATTACATTAGGCAAATATTGTTATAACGCTATCACTATTTCAATGTTAGCTTGTAATAAGTTTCGTTATTTCACGATAAATGCTGAGTTATGTCAGTTATTTAGGTACAGACGCCGAAAAATTTGGCTAATGTGTTGACATTAGCCAAATTTTTCTATTGAGTTTGAACCTTATAGTTTTGTGATTAAGTTGAAAAACTATCAAAGAAATTTGACAGAGTACTTAGTTTTTTTTTCGATTTGGCATCTCGCAGGTCAACCTTTGAGGTTGTTGGCTGCTTAACCGGACAATCCTGTGGTGCCTTAAAAATGATTTTAAGGGCCTCCAGCCAGGGCAAAAAACTTATAAACTAAGTGACTACACGCTAAGGGCACGGCAATATTGAAAACGATTGGAGTAGCTTTATGTGTTAGCCTTTGTACAGCCTGTGTAGCCATTTACATTAAAAAAACACTAAAAAGCAGTTATTTCAACAATGTAATCTTAAAACTATCGTCTATGGCCGCTTTTTAACTTATCTATACTTACTCATATTATCTAAATGCGAAAGTAACTCTGTCTTTGTTTTACTCTTTGTAGTCTCTGTCTGTTACCTACGTTCTAACGAAGAAACGAATGAATCGATTTTTATGAAATTTGATATGTGTGAAGATAAACTTCGTCTGCAGCCGCGATATCTGGCACTCAAGCAATGTAAATAAACTATACAAAGCAGTCAATATTGTGTCTTAAACAATTATACAATTATTCGTTACTTACTAACATGGAACAGTGGACACCCTCGCATACTGTTTCTCACAGAATATCAGACATACGCGTTTAATTTTACTCCATTCGTCCGCAAACACATCACATTCAAGGTTGGCCGTCAGGAGGGCTTTGAGCATCCTTAAGGTACGACACACAGGCGATTCAGGTCTGGCGATCGTTCTGCAGAGATGAACGAGTTCCAATAATTGTTTGTCTTTTGGTGGATATTTTCATGTGTGGTTCTTTTTTTATCAATTAATAGGCATATGTTTGACCACTATCTCACCTGATGGGAGGCGATGATGCGGTCTAAGATGGAGCACGCTTGCCTAGAAGTAACCTATTCACTCTTGACTTAAAGACTCCCAGGTTGTAGCTATCAGGAAACATAGACTCAGGCAGGGAATTTCACTCCTTAGCAGTACGCACAATGAATGTGTTCCCAAAACGGTATAATAAAAACACCCAATTTGGTGTTTTTTTTTTCATTTAAATTTATATCATGATAATTAAGTTTCCATTCTAACTACTATCTAGGCGGATACAATTCCTCAGGTTCAGAATACTTCTACGGCAAGATCGTTATCGGCCAAAAATCTTTAAACAAGAACGAGCCCTAATTTTATGAAAATAGAACATTAAAATTAAGGAATGTAGCTGTAACTTGTTTTTTTTTTAAATTTGTAAGTATCTATACTAATTTTGTTTGTTTGTTTGTTTGGTTGAAAGCGCTAATCTCAGGATCTACTGGTCCGAATTGAGTAATTCTTTTTGTGTTGGATAGTCCATTTATCGAGGAAGGCTATAGGCCCATGCGTCCCGACCCATGCTGGGTCGGGTCGCTAAGTCCACGATAAACAGAGATACAAATTATCAAATCATTCCCCTTATAATATTCGTTTAGATAAACTAATACTATACCCATTAATTGTAAAATATCAAAAATATTATTAGAATATACAAAAAATATTGCCTAATCCTTTGGTTTTCCCGTAGTCGGCTGAAAAAAGTAAAAACTTAACTTAGTAATCAGAAATCCTCTTTTCATCCTACCCAGGCCGTACTAAGTAAAATAGTAAACCAAAGAGCTAAGATCAAACATTAATTAGTACTTTACTATGTACTTTTTTCAAACAAGACTTGATGAAAGAAGAAACTTGAATAATGAGATTTAACAGCCTTGCGGAGAAAAACGACACCACAGCGTGATTTAACTCGACTCACTAACATTTTTGTTCCTTTTAGCTGTGGCAAAACCATTGAACGAATCGTCATCATTTTTAATACAGAGGTAACTTAATATCTGAATAAGGACATCATCATCATCTGCCTAGCCATTTCCCTAGTATATTGGGGTCGGCTTCCAGTTTAACCGGATGCAGCTGAATACCAGCGTTTTACATGGAGCGACTGCCTATCGGGCCTCCACAACCCAGTTACTGGGTAACACGATACCCCTTGGTAAGACTTGTTGTCAGACTTTCTGGTTTCTGACTATACCCATAACGACTGCCAAAGATTTACAAGTGACAGCCGGGACCAATAGCTTTACGTGCTTTCCGAGGCACGGAGGGAACTTGGTATGAAAGGGTTGGTCACCCATCCACAGACCGACCGCGACTGAGCAATCGATCTGTACGGCTTTAACTTAGGATATAACCTACATTTTAATCAGAAATTATGTCTGCATCATTATAAGTTCAGGTATTATCACGATGTTTTCCTTCACGATCTGCAGAGATTATAACACCAAAATTAGCCTCGTTATTAAAGAAGAAATACCTCTCACCGCATGATCATCTGCCCTGCCTTTTCCCAACTATATTCGGGTCGGCTTCCAGTTTAACCGTACCTATGCAGCTAAATACTAGTGTTTTACTGCTGTGTAAGTGTGTACTGTTGGTAAGACTAGTTGTTAGACTTCGTGGCTTCTGACTACCCATAACTAGAATCAATATTCTTCTCATTTGACGTTCAAAAGTGCCTTATAATGGTCTAATTGAAATAAATTATTTGACTTTGACTTTGACCGCCAAATATCTACGAATGACAGCCGGGACCAAGGGCTTTACGTACTTTCCGAGGCACAGAGGGAACTCGGTATAAAATGGTTTGATAAGAAAGAATCATGGCGAGATTCATACATTCATTTGTAGGAAAAAAAAAAGTAATTTAGAGGGTTAAAAATTTTGTTCAATGTGAAGAACACATGTCATTACCAGGAGCAGATTAATATACTTAGCATATTTTTAAACCCCCGCATTATTAAAATATTACGAAATGAAAATAATACTTTTTCGTTTCATCTTTATGCCCATTTTGTGTTTATAAAAAAAAGAAAGTGACAAGTGATGTTAAAGGATCTAAAAAATTGGCAGATAAGTGATGTGACAAGTGTGTGGAAAAAAATAATTATTATTTGTGAATTTATTCCCCATAAAACGATGCAATTTCAATACAAGAACTGTGAAATGGCGGCTATCAGTGTCACTATTACTGTCAGTCGCCGTTTCGTTCTGAAATAGTGAGCTTTTCATTAATGCCTTAAGATACTCTTTCGGTACCCAAGAATATAAGAATATTAGAATTTCAACTTCTCTGAACAACTTAATTTCTGTTGTACAAATCCTGACATGATTCTTTCGGCTTCTGTCTACCCATAACGATATTCAAAGGTCTACGAATGACAGCGTCCGAATATAGCGAACGAAGTCACGGGCAACAGCTGGTGTTCAATAAGTCTGGTATTATTAGATGCCATTACCAGCGTAAGTGTATTTATTCCATGTCATTTATTACTCTGCATAAACCATATTGTCATAATATATTAGTTGAGTAGTACTTCAAAACTATTTGAATAGATCACAGAGAAACTTTGGACTATAAAATACAGAAATACTATTATATGCTGAGTATGTGAACAGAATATTAATGAAGACATATATATTAAATCTAAAGTGCAATTAAATACATATAATAAACTAGTGTCTGTCGGCGACTTCGTTTACATGAAAGGCAGATATACCATTATATCCATAAAAATAAATAAAAATGAAGTGTCTGTTTGTAATGTCAAAATAAAAGCTTTTTACTAAATGCGTAAGTAATAAGTACCTATATAATAAATATATACCTACGGTACTTATAATATTTATACTTATAAAATTTGACGACACGGTTGGCGCAGTGGCTGAGCGATCGACTGCTGCGCAGCGTGTTGCGGGTTCGATTCCCGCCCAGGGCAAACATTTAAATAAAATAATTTATTTAAATTTATTTTCTATTTTTTAGTTTGGTTTTCTATAAAAAGCGTGTTTTTAGTTTTTTTAAACTATTATTTATTTTTTACTTTTTGGTTTTGTTATATCTATTAGGTATCTATAAATATTATGTACATTTATTCTACCAGGGGCGCTTGTGCAGTACCTTCCTAGTATATAATAGCTGTTTTTTCGGCAACTAATTTTGAACGACTTATGTTTTTTTTTCTTTTGTTTTTTTTTTTTTTTATAATTTTATCAAATTAGTGTATTGTCATCGGTCCTCGATAAATCTACAAAGTTTGAACGAAATCTGGCCGTTTAAAGTGGGTCAAAATCGCGCCCAAAGAAGTCGGTTACAAACAAACATACAGGTGAAGCTAATAAAAAGCGTGTAAAAAGGATTCCGCAATATAATTAAAACCTCGCTAATAACCGACAATCACAAACGAAGTCGCGGGCATCAGTTAGTAAAACAAATCCTATGACACTTGTCAATAGTGTAGCTTTTTAAGTGAAAGGATTTTTTAGAAATCGGATAAGTAGTTACGGAGATAACTTGCTACATCCAAAAATACAAAATATAATAATAGATCATCATCTTCATCATCTACCTGCCCTTGTACCATGTACCATGTACCAAAAACGAATGAATCGATTTTTATGAAATTTGATATGTGTGAAGATAAACTTCATCTGCAGCCGCGCCGCGATATCTGGCACTAAAGCAAACAAAGTCGCGGGAAAAGGGTAGTGCTATATTAAATAGAGTATAGACTTCTTAAATTTTAGAACGTAATCAATCTACCAATCTAACGTTGTCTCAAATCTGTATACCTACAGATTTCCAAATCGATCGGTAGGTCTCTATAGAGATTTATTTATTTATTTTATTTATAGTTAATTAACACGTGTAGGGGGTAGGAGTGAAACGCCGATCAGGTATGATGACTTATATTGTTACAAAGGTAATACAAGTACAGTATTGAACAATTAGTCGTTTATAGGGGACTACGCTAGAGGTGGAAGAGTGGACTGCAGGTGGCTATCGCACTCGTAACCTCAACTGGTCTCCAGAGTTGGCTGCAGGTGGCTGCCGGACTCTGTGAACCTTCGACTTGATTAGATGACTGCAGGTGGCTATCTGTCTAATCAGGTCGCTAAGTGAATGAAATGATTATTCTACGGTCGCGTCTTATATAGCGAGCCGCCCCGCTCCCATGCGGTGTTGACTCGATGACGTATCGTTGAGCAGGCCAGATAGTGTGTGCAAGCGAGAACGTGGAACAACATGGAGCGTATGATCGTCGTGTTACATTCTCCCCCTCTGGTGCTCGCCAACGTCCCGTAAGAGTACCAGGACTAAATTGCTGGATTCTTTCTTGGTCTTCCTCGTCGTCGAATGGGAAGAACTGGAGTCGGAGTTTCCTCATGTCTCCTTTCAAACTTCACAACTGCAGATGTGTGATATCTTCCAATTGGTTTTCCATTGTCGTTTATATTAGCTACCTCATAGATCGAACTGCCATGTTTCTTTATTATCGTATATGGTCCGTCTCGTCGAGGTGCGAACTTTGCTGAAAATTGTCTTTCTTGGTTGCTTATAGGATGTGTTTCTACCATAACCAAATCTCCAATATTATATCCTGGATCAGGACGTCGTTTCATATTTGCTCTGATTCTGTTCTTATCCTGCATTATTTCCACATTTGTTTTAGCCATAACTAAATCTTCACTAAGACGTTGAAGATATGGAGTTATTTCAGGTATGACATTTTCTGTTTGTATGATTTCGCTGAAATTATGCGTGATTTCTAAAGGAGTTCTCATTTCCCTCCCAAATGTTAGGTATGCTGGTGTGAATCCCGTGCTTTGATTAAATGCCGAGTTCATCGCAAATCGTATGGCGTATAAGGTTTCAGGCCATCGATTATGTTTATTTTGTACTGCTATAGCGATTTGACTCTTCAAATCTCTATTTTTCCGTTCGACAATGTTGGGTTCAGGATGGTATACAGGACTTAAGAATTGTTGTATATCTAAACAGAATGTGAGTTGTTGCATTACTGCAGATATAAACTGGACTCCATTGTCACTCGTTATTCTACGAGGTAAACCATATCTTAAGAAGACTTCGTTTAGTAAGGTTAAAGCACATTGCTGAGCTGTTGCTTCATTTAGGGCGAATAATTCGACCCAGCGAGATGCTGTATCTTCGACTATAAAAATCCATTTTTCTCCCTTCTGACCTTTAGGTAGTGGTCCGAATAAATCAATGGATAACACTTCAAATCTTTTATTATTTGGTGTTGATTGGAATAAACCTGTTGGTTTTTTATTCGCCGGTTTATATCTTTGACATTCAATACAGCTTTTTACAAACTTGATTACATCTTTACGAAAATTTTTCCAAAAGAAATTGTTCTCTATTCGTTTTACAGATCTATCGACTCCTAAATGACCGGCTGTTGTCGAGTCATGGAAGGATTTAAGTATGTTTTGTACCTCATGTTTTGGTACAACTAGTTTTGCATTTTCATCCTCCTGGTCTGCAGTAAATCGGTAAAGGATTCCATTATGCATAAGATAACCTCTTTTTGACCACTGTACATAGTCTTCTGATTCATGATTTTCTTCTTCTAATGCCTTTATAATGCTATTTATTTCCTCGTCTTTGATTTGTTCTGCGCGGATGTTGCTTTCGTTTCTTTTAGGTAAATCTATTTCTATTTGACAAATTTCACATGTGTCCGTATGATTCTTGCAAGGAGGTCGTGACAGAGTATCTGCCAAAACGTTTGTTTTTCCTGGACAATATTTGATTTCGAAATGGTAAGGCTGTAATTGTAATGCCCAACGAGCCAAACGCCCCGTCGGTGATTTTAAATTCAATAACCATCTTAGAGGTTGATGATCGGTTATTGTAAGAAATGTCGTGCCTTCTATGTATCCTCTAAATCGTGATACGGCCCATACTATTGCTAAGGCTTCTTTTTCAGTAACTGTGTAGTTTCGTTCTGCAGGAGTTAATAGTCGACTTGCATATTCGACAGGATGTTCGTTAGTACCCTCCCCCTGCATTAAAGCTGCTCCTATTGCGTAATTGCTAGCATCAGTTTTTATAATAAATGGCGCTTCAAAATTTGCTTGTTTTAATATCGGTGATGTAGTTAGTGCTTCTTTTATAGTTTCATAGGATTTTTGTTGTTCTTCTTTCCATTGCCATGCAATGTTTTTCTTTGTTAGATTTGTTAATGGTCTTGCGATTTCAGCATAATTTTGTATGAACCTTCTATACCAAGCAGCTGTTTGAAGAAATGACATTAACTGCTTTAGATTTTTTGGTTCTGGTCTATTTAGTATGGCATTAACTTTCTCTGGATTAGTTTTGATTCCTTGTGGAACAATAAGATGTCCAAGGTAATTAATATCTGTACACACGAATTTGCATTTTTTTCGATTAGCTTTTAATTTGTAAATTCTGATCTTCTGGAATACTTCTCTTAGGTCTTGTATGTGCTGTTCAAATGTAGGTGACCTTATGATGACGTCATCTAGATAACATAAAACGCATTGAGCACGTAGTCCATTTATAAATTTATCCATCATTCGTTGAAATGTTGCTGGTGCGTTGCGTAATCCAAACGGCATACGCTTAAATTTATACATTCCAAATGGTGAAATAAAGGCAGTTTTATCTTGATCATCTGTTTGTACTTTAATTTGCCAGTAACCTGATTGTAGGTCAATAGTGGTCATATATGGCATTGCTTTTGCCTGGTGTAACAAATCGTCTATACGAGGTAATGGGTACCGGTCTGGTATAGTAATTTCATTCAATTTCCTGTAGTCTATACATACGCGTACATCATTTTCACCCTTAGGAACCAATACCACAGGTGAAGCCCACGGTGAGTCACACTCCTCTATGATATCGTTACTAATCATTTCGTCTAATTTGGTTCTAAGTTGTTGTTGTCTAATGGGGGACAACCTGTATGGTTTAACTGCAATGGGGTGGTGACTACTAGTATCTATTCTATGTTCAGCTAACGATGTTGGTTCAATAGGTTGTTCAAATATATCTTTAAATTCTACAAGTATTTCATTTAATTGTTCCCTTTCAGTAATTGATAATGTTAGTCCTTCGTCAGGGTTTAATAAAATTTCAACGGAGTACAATAACATGGTATTTATTGGTATATATTCGACACGTGGATCAATTTTATTATTCTCGTCAGCTGGTTCTCGTGGCCGAGATGGTCGTGGTGGTGTGTCTATTTTCTGGAGTTGCCATCGGACTCTCTTCTTTGGTGATGAACAATATTCACTGTCAACTGGCGACGGAGTCTGGGGTATAGGTGAAATTAATTTTAGTTCGTTCGCCCATCGTAGAAAATCTGGTAATGACTCATTTTCATTTTCTTCGAAACTTATGTTTTTCTTCGCCTTGAGAATTGGGACTGTCTCAGTCTTGAGTTGCAGGAAAGGAAATAGTTTGTTCGGGCTATTGTGAAAGTACCAAACTCTCTGTGCTAAATCTAGGACAATTCCAGCGGATTCCAAGAAATCTATGCCAAGCAACGTCCTGTTATCGGTAGCACTCGGCATGACAGTAATTGCTAGTGGGCAGGAGCGATTACCCAAGGTTACTTCGACTGTTGTGGTGAGTAACTTGTGCGATGTCACTGTGCCGTCTGCTAGACTTACATCTGCGTCTCGCTCGGTGAATGTCGTACCCATGTCTAGGAGTATTTTATATAAGGTTGTGCCTGCTATACTAGTTCTTGCTGCTGTGTCGATGTAGGCGTAACCAAGATATCCGTTTACGTTCACTTCAATGGTAGGTATCTTGACGTGATCCTCCAACGTGGCTTGAACAGTGTAAAATGCTACTGGTTTCGGCGGTGTTTCTTTGTTTTTACACGTATCACAATTACTACGAAATACGCCTGGAGCACCGCAACCATAACAAGTGACCGTTGGTTTTTCTTCGGTCGGCTTCTCCAATTTTGGTTCAGCTGTAACCAATCCTGCCAATCGTTTGCGACACTCATCTATTACATGCCCCTTTCGACTGCAAAATAGGCATCTCTTAATGGTTCCTTTATTAGTTACCTGCGTGGTTTTGTTTATTGAAGTAGGTTTTACTTCCTCTTTTTCCAATGCTTCTTGATGGCGCGCCAATTCTAGTAAATCCGTGAAAGTTTTTATGTCAGACCTTGCTATTTTTTTTTTGTGTTCTAACCTTAGCAATCCATACACGAAGTCAATATGATCCTCTTCTTTGAGGCGTTTTGGTAACTGACCAATTAGGGCACGTTTCCTACACAGAAAGGAATCAATACTTTCATTCGGACCTTGTGGTGTTGCGAACAATTCCAAATAAATATCATGGGCCTGACGCTTCGGTGCAAATGCTGACCTTATGTTTTTAATAGCCGCTGACCAGGTTTTTATTTCGGACCGGACACCCTGCCACCAAATACTTGCGGTATCCTTGAGAAGCAACGGCAAACCCAACAATGCTTCCTCGTCCGAGATGTGTTCTATGCTTTTATATATTTCCACAGCACAAACAAATTCCTCAACCTTGTTGTGGTCCCGTTGTCCGTCAAAGCGCAAAGTACAACGCGTAAAGTTTTTATTTGCCATGGTGCTGCTTGTTGTCGGTATTTGACTCAGCAATTGACTGAATTGTTCTTGAGTTAATTGTATCGCCGTCATAATTTTCTTCTTCTACCCGCACTACCTTTTTATGAATAATTTGGGTTTTTTTTTTTTTTTTTTTTTTGTGTCGTAGGTAGACTGTAGGTTGGTAAAATATTTTTCGTTGGGCGCCAGAATGTAGGGGGTAGGAGTGAAACGCCGATCAGGTATGATGACTTATATTGTTACAAAGGTAATACAAGTACAGTATTGAACAATTAGTCGTTTATAGGGGACTACGCTAGAGGTGGAAGAGTGGACTGCAGGTGGCTATCGCACTCGTAACCTCAACTGGTCTCCAGAGTTGGCTGCAGGTGGCTGCCGGACTCTGTGAACCTTCGACTTGATTAGATGACTGCAGGTGGCTATCTGTCTAATCAGGTCGCTAAGTGAATGAAATGATTATTCTACGGTCGCGTCTTATATAGCGAGCCGCCCCGCTCCCATGCGGTGTTGACTCGATGACGTATCGTTGAGCAGGCCAGATAGTGTGTGCAAGCGAGAACGTGGAACAACATGGAGCGTATGATCGTCGTGTTACACACGGTAATATACCAATTACATCAATTAACATAGAAACACTCGATAAAATATCAATGTAATTAAACTATACAAAGCAGTCAATATTGTGTCTTAAACAATTATACAATTATTCGTTACTTACTAACATGGAACAGTGGACACCCTCGCATACTGTTTCTCACAGAATATCAGACATACGTGTTTAATTTTACTCCATTCGTCCGCAAACACATCACATTCAAGGTTGGCCGTCAGGAGGGCATTGAGCATCCTTAAGGTACGACACACAGGCGATTCAGCTCTGGCGACCGTTCTGCAGAGATGAACGAGTTCCAATAATTGTCTGTCTTTTGGTGGATATTTTCATGTGTGGTTCTTTTTTTATCAATTGATAGGCATATGTTTGACCACTATCTCACCTGATGGGAAGCGATGATGCGGTCTAAGATGCACGACGCATGCCTAGAAGTAACTGTAACTGTACTGGTAATTGTAAAAGTGGGGCTAACTATCGTCAAATCTTAAAATGGGTTGTTTCACAAAAGCGTACGTCAAAAAGTTACTATTACCATAACCGACCAGTCAACGTAATTTTGTGTTGTCAAACAGCTACTAAAAACATCAAAATATTATGGAATCTCTTTTTGAATAACTTTAACTGACGGATTTGTATGTCACGTTACATTTAACGTACTATAAACTTATAGTAACTTCCGTCCGTATGTAACGTTAACCGACTGTTTGAAACAACACGCCCTAAGACAGTGTCTGCCCACAGTTGGTTCCACTTAGGTATTTAGAGTGTTGCCTCCACTTTTATCTATAAGCTTCTTGGGCGTTACACGTTAACTTCTTCTATTTAGTCCTGTCAGCTGTCATGCTAATCCCTCCCCCCCCCCCTTCTCTTTCATATCATTCTTCACACAATCCATTCATCACAAAGCCTGTAATACACAATCATGGTAACTTGCACACAAGTGTAATGTATCTAGCCACAGAGTGTAAAAAGAAACGACGTACAGCCAGTATTAAATGACACATTGCAAGCGTCACATGTGTCATTTAATACATATACAGATGTTCTGGGGTATATGTAAGGAACATGAGGATGATCGGCCATGTTTACGTTGGGCATGTCGGACACGACAACTTGCTTGTACAATAATATTAATAATAATAAAACCTCCAGTGCTGCATCTTGACTTTTATTAGGAAAAACTTATAATACATGGCGCAGTCGAGTTAAGAATAAGTAAGCAAGTAGCTTAAATTAATTTATGCTATTGGGACTAATTTAGAAATTATTTTTGAGTCGAGTTGTCGGGGTCGAACCGTCCGAGTCGAGTTGTTCTGAGCTTAAGTTGTACAGGTCGAGTTGTCCATATAATGCTGGCATTTCACTTGGCGTAGGTATTTGTGCAAATATTCGCCTTATTTGTTTAAAAATATATCGACTTCATTTCAATATGCATAAAGTACCTATATTATTTTGTATTATCCAAATAAGGCAAAAAGTTGCACAAATATGCCAACTGAAATGCCAGCATTAAGTTGACCGTGTTGAGTAGGCCGTATCGAGATGTCCTGAGGTTGAGTTGTCCGTGTCGAGTTGTCCTCTGGTTGAGATGTCCAAATCAAGCCGTTGAGGTCGAATTGTCCGAGTCGAGTTTTTGAAGTCGAGTTTTTGGGTTCGATTTGAACTGGGGATGAATTGTCACGGGATCGAGTTGTCCGGGGCAAGACATCTCAGGGTTGAGATCGTACGATTCATTGAGCAATGCTAAACGAGGCATACATACATAATGTGTCTAATCGAGCGTTACTTCTTAGAACTATGGAATAATTTATACCTCGTAGTTATTAAGCTTTGGTAGACTTAAAGGATGAGTTGAGTGTAAACTTTAGTTTCTAATTTGATTACATGGCCCTGTGAACTTGGAATTAGTTTGTGCCTGTTCATATATAATATATATTCATAATTTTGTAGTGTCAATGTATGTATTCGTGATGTGCTCTGACATCGCTCGGAATCATCTTCATCTAGCCTTTTCCAAATTGTGTTTGGGTCTATCGGTGTTTTATATGAGTGTTTTATTTAATAAACAAATTTGGCTAAGATGCACAATACTTTTACTTTTTAATATTATAAATGTGAAAGTAACTCTGTCTTACGCTTTCACGATGAAACAGATGAACCGATATTGATGAAATTTGGTACGAAGGTAGCTTAATTGCACCCTGGGGAAGGACATAGGCTTATTTTTAATCCGCGACTTCGTCTGAAATTCACGCGGACAAAGTCGCGGGCAACAGCTAGTACAGACTTTGCTCAGAAGTTTACTTTAATAAAAACTGTGAACTGTGATTCAACAAATGTTCTGACTGGTCCTTCGAGGTGTCAAAAATCTGCTAATAGTTTTATGTAGATACTTATAGACTGAGAGCCTAAAGTCGCTAGACCAACGTCGTCGACGTTTCAGGTATTATCTTTAAAAGGTATCTTTGTAGGTTAGGTAGGGTTCCCCGTGGGGTGTCCGAGCTAGAATAGCACCTCCCCATTTCATCCCGAGGGTGTCGTCGAAAGCGACTAAGGGAAAATCCGGAAGTCAGGCAGCAGCGGCTTCCGTGTGCTTAATAACTTCACTGCGATCCCCAAGACGCCTGACAAGCCTGGGGATTATGGCAACCCCCCCCCCCTCCCTTATGGAGGAGGCTTTTGTTCAACAGTGGACGTCTTCAGGCTGATGTGGTTTTATCTTTATTTATTTATTTCAGGTGACTTCACAGCTAACTTCTTTTTTGTACCCCTGTTCATTCCTACTCTTGGGCAAAGGCCACCCTTCATGCCTTCCATCTTTTCCGATTCTGGGCTTTATTCTACCAATTTTGGAGGAATCCGTCCAGTTCGTCCTACTATCTCCTTTCGTCATCGACAATTGGTCAATTGGCAATGTGGCAGACATGTCCTACCCAGTCCTATTTAAGATGGGCAGCTTTATAAGCCACGTCTGCTATCTGTTTTAAAGAACAGAATAGTGTTTCGATTTTGATCCGTTAATACAACTTAATATGTACAACAATATAAAATTACTGAAAATTACGCCAATTAATTTATCTGCTAAAAGCACGATTACAAAGTGATAACAACAAATCTGTGAGTGTATACCTAGAGCGCGTGTACAGTGAAAATGTGTGCAAGTAATTAATGAGTGTTGTGTGTGTGTTACGTCCAAATTGCGAATAAAGTGGTTTCTATGAGAAATTGGGTTTGACTAATATACGTTTTGCATCTTGAGCCTTTATTGCCAAACACTTTTCATGGACCATAAATTCAGCCAGACAATATAAAGGCCGGAACTTGGAAGCGTCTATGTACGCATAATTCTCACGGCTGAATTTCGAACACTGTGGACAATAGGGTATTTTACTCTATACGAGAAAAAATCTATAAATATGTTATTGAGACAGTTTAGGCATAAAGCAGTCGGAAAATGTAAGTGTTAGTTCATAAAATAACAAAACAAATTTTTAAATTCAATTCAAAGTTTTCAGTATTTTTAATCTGTTATAAAACACCGTGCAATAGTAGCGGCCATGTTATTACGTCATACGGTAAACAAAAAATTGTCAACTGTCAGTCAACAGATTCGCGTAATATAGGCTTTGTACTTTTATTATTTTCGTAACCAACGTATTTTTTTCATTATTACACCTATTACAAAATATGCTTTTAATTATTTTTAAATGATATACAATTGTCATATTTAATATGAGCTCATTTGATACAAAACGAACTGACGTCATTTACGCTGAGCAATATGGCGTCCAGTAAGAGGCGTTTTCGTCAAACTACGCGGGAAATTTGAAAATTTAAAATTTAGATGCATTTTTATGGCACATATCGATTGAATAAAAATTTTGTATTTTTTTTGGTGGTATATTAGCACTACAGAATTTCATTGAGACACTTTTCAAAAATGGGTGTAATACCTTATTGCAATAGGGGCTAGCCAAGTACGCAGTAGGAATTATAGTACACAGGTATTTGCCCAAACACTCCCACTTCCCTCATTCTCATTTTCAAGACTGACGGCTTTACTTGCTTTCCGAGGCCCGGGACCGCCAACTTCAAACTCTGGACGGCTACTGAGAATTTGTTTGCGCTTGCTACCACGACACCAACGAGGCACTCAAAGTCTACGGATATAACTTACTTTTTAACCCCCGACGAAAAAGAGGGGTGTTATAAGTTTGACGTGTCTGTGTGTCTATGTGTCTGTGTGTCTGTCTGTGGCACTGTAGCTCTTTAACGGGTAAACCGATTTGAATGCGGTTTTTTTTATTTGAAAGTAGATTCTCTAGCGATGGTTCTTAGACATGTTTCATCAAAATCGGTTCAGCAGTTTTAAAGTTATCAGCTCTTTTGTTTGCTGCGGTAGGGATCTTAGACGCATACCGGATGTTTACTTTGCTTTCAAACATATTATTATAGGTGACCACACTGACCACCCATTGAAACACCCATGTTTGCTATAAAACTATGCAAGATTATAGAATTCTTGGTCTTATGCTGCAGCCAGATTATACAGCACACTAGTACCTAGTAGCAGATATATCGTATTTGGATTCGTTTTAATCAGTATTTTATTAACCCCCGACGCAAAAACGACGGGCTGTTATAAGTTTGACGTATCTGTGTGTGTGTGTGTGTCTGTGGCATCGTAGCTCCCGAACGGATAAACCGATTTTGATTTTGTTTTTTTCATTTGAAAGGTGAATTAGTCGGAATTAGCTTAGCTATGTTTGATGAAAATTGGTTCTAGATGGCCGCCGCCAAAAAATGGCGGATCACATATTTTTACAACTCCCTCAATATGGGTATCAAATGAAAGGGCTTGACTAGTAGAATAATGTATATAGTATACATTGCAAGGGAATGAGGAATGAGTAACGAAATGAAAACTAAAAACTTGTAATTTTTTTTGTAAAGTCATATACAAAACCAAACTAAATTACATTTAAAAAATTTAAAATAAAAATTAAATTAAAAATTAAAAAAAACCCCCAACGCAAAACATAAAAGCGATTATGTAAAAAGTAAAAAATAATACTTTTGTTGAGCCATCAAATGTTTGTTCGTTGAAATGGCGCTATAATGTCGCGGCGGGGTACCGCTAAGTTTAAAGCAATAACTAAATAGCTAAAATAGCGAACTGATGGTAACTAGATTTGCAACAAGATTAACAACTAGATTAGCAACAAAAATTTGATAATATCGAAGCAAATAATTGGTCGGAAATGCTGGTAAATTAATAGACAGTGAATGAAATTAAGGGACTGACTTACTTAAGCGGTACCCCGCCGCGACATTATAGCGCCATTTCAACGAACAGACATTTGATGGCTCAACAAAAGTATTATTTTTTACTTTTTACATAATCGCTTTTATGTTTTGCGTTGGGGGTTTTTTTAAATTTTTAATTTAATTGTAATTAACCGACTTCAAAAAGGAGGAGGTTATCAATTCGAATGTTTGTTTTTTTTTTTTTATGTATGTTCGGGCATAACTCTGTCATATATAGACGGATTTGCAAAAATCTTTTTTTGTTCGAAAGGGGTTTATTCCGAAATGGTCCCATATAAATTTTACCAAAATTGATCAAGCCCTTTTTGAGAAAATCAACAAATTCCCAAAAAGATTACTTACACGACGTTTTAGTTTCTTCAATCTTTGGAGGATTTACAATCTCTTTTAAGTGTGTCGCCGTTTCTTAATCGATTTGGATGTTAAGGCAACACTAAAAAGCGAAAAAGAAAAAGTTAAAAAAAAAAAAGAAAACCGCCTTCAAAAACTAAAGTGATAATAAAAAATAAAGTCGGTGGCGGTGGCTTTGAGTTTGTTGTTTTGTATTGCCACCGAGTTATCTATCACTTTAGTTTTTGAAGGCGGTTATCTTTTTTTTTTGAAAAAACTTTTTTTATCTTGCGTTTTGCCGCAACTCACCTGATCTTAAATGATATGATAGAGCACGCTTGCCTAGGATGAACCGGTTCACTCGTGCTTTGAAGGTTATATTTATCGGGAAATAGTGAATTCCACAATCTGGCAGTTCGCACAATAAATGTGGAAGCAAAACGCTTGGTTCAAGACTGTGGAACATCAACCTACTAAACGACGATTCTCAAAAATTTTGATAACGTGATGAAGATCTGGGGACACTGGGATCTTGGACTACTATTCAATGCTATCATGCAGTGGCATGAAGATAAGATTAATAGCTCAGGTCTGTACAAACAAAAAGGTACTTAGTGATGTACAATCTTAAAGTTATAAGCTTAATAATACGCGTAAAAGCTGCTAATAAGTCTAGGCAAACTTGTATTAAGTCTATGTTTAAATAATTTTAAAATAATATGAGTCGGGCAAATGAGCTAGTTAAGAATGTTTATATTTTAATTTAAAAAATACGTTGCTTGAGGCAATGATATATTACACTTAAATGCGTTACTCGCGCAATATTAAAACAAGGTAATTGCCGGGATTTCACTTAGTCACGTACCACCCAGTGTCGCGACTATACGTCAGTATCGCTCGTAATTCACATGTAACTCACGTAACTAAATAGGGTATGGTAGGCTCATCATATGCCTAGCCTTTTCCCAACTATATTGGGGTCGGCTTCCAGTCTAACCGGATGCAGCTGAATACCAGTGTTTTACATGGAGCGACTGCCTATCGGACCTCCATAACCCAGTTACTAGGTAACACGATACCCCTTGGTAAGACTGGTTGTCAGACTTACTGGCTTCAGACTACCAGTAACGACTGCCAAAGATCTACGAATGACAGTCGGGACCAACGGCTTTACGTGCTTTCCGAGGCACGGAGAAAAAAAAAGTGGCAACACTGCCCGAGTAACATGTCAAATTTTTGTTCCGTATTTTATAATTAATTTTAATTAGGAAATAAGTAAAATAAGTGTGTAATTATTTGTTTATTTGTAATATAACGGCACAAAAACTCAGGATTACTGTTTTCCTGTAAATATATTAAGGATAACGCAGTGTTTGGTGACACACCAATACCGGTAACCTACAACAAGGAACAGCTGTTGTTTAAACAGCGTAATTAGTACGGGAAGTATTGTTCACTTTTATTTTATTATTAGCACACAATCGTCTCATAAAATCCTAGACACGTACTTGTTAAGATTTTGAATAATCTTGTACTCTGCAATTAGTTTCAAGTCACTTAGTTTTCATTAACTTAGTAAGTTTTTACACTCAGTAGGTACCTATAGTAAAGTTTATTTCCAAGCTTTATGCTTATATTTACCAATAAGGTTCATGATCGTGATTTTGCATTTTATAATATAATATAATAATGTAATATTAATAAATAAGTAACTGTCATTTAGGCTTCCTACCCACATACAAAAAGAAAAAATATATATTGTAGACAATAGAAGTAGTTTTTTCTTTTTGATTAATTTAAAGCCTTTAAAGTAATTTCAGTAGCCTACCTGCCCCATTTCTCCATATAACTACACTAACTTCTCCCATATTTTCTTTTCATTTCCCATTTTACTCTTAAGTTTGTCTATCCTTTTGTTTCTCACACCGTTTCTTTAATTCTACTTTCAGTAACCATATCTGTAACCATGCCTGTGATGACCCGTAAGGCTACTGCTCAGGATATGGAGCTTAAATTAAGAACGGCCCTCCAAGAACTTAAAGCATCCAATCTTCAATGTAAACAGCTGTTGGAAGAGAGAGATGAAAGTGAGGAGGAAGTCAAGAAGATAGTTGACAGGAACTCTAGCTTAAAGCGGGAGCTGGTAGACTTACATCAGCAATACCTGGATGTTGTTGATGAACGGGACAAATTAAGGATGGTGACAGATGGTTTTAACAATTGTAGTAATTTGTATGAGGAAGCCTTAGGCAAAATTAGGGACTTAGAGGATGAATTGATCCAGGCAAATGTACAAATTTTAAAATTACATAAGGAAAAGGAACATACTCAGGTCAAAGAAACAGACCTCTTATATAATGAATTATTGGAAAAAAACTGTAACCCACATTCATTAATAACAATAGACCTTACAGAGGATTCCTTACTGAATCATAAGTCCAGTTATGAGGTTAGCCAAAATAAATTAAAAAAATATGCTAAATTAAATAAAATTATAAGAAAATGTCATAAGTTTAAAAATCAACAGAAACACAAATCCACAAATATTCAATATAGGAAAGAACGTGTTGCTCTAATCAATAAATTGAAAAACTGTCAAATAAAATTAGAAGATAGTAAGAATATTTATGAAGTAGACACTCAGCGCTTGCAATCAGAAATACAGGCTCTGGATGACTCACTAAAATCTCTTTATAATAAATATGTGATATCTGAAAACCAAATAAAGGAACATATATTAGCTGCAAATGAGTTAGTGGATTTATGTAACTACAATGCAGACAGGGTAGACTCGCTGACTCTCAGCAACACTCAGTGTACCTGTCAGAAGGAGTCCAACCTTGTGGCCCTTCAGCCTGAGGCAACGGAGGACCCGTCCCAGGCTGTAGGTGCTCAAGGCTCTATCCTCAACCATAACATTGATATTGTTGAAGAAGTGCCACATACAATCTCTAGTACTTGTTCCTCTGGTAGCAGTCATGCAAGTCTTTCAGTAATGTTTTCAGATAGTATAGGAAGAGGTATAGGGAAATTAATTAATAATAACCTTAGATATAACACCCTAAACCATTGTACACCTGGGTTGTCCTACAAACATATAATGTCAACAATACCAAAGTTCGAATATAATCCTTCCACCAATATTTGTGTATTTATAGGTAATAGTTTAACGGTCAAAAAGGAGGATATTACTGACAGTGTTACCGAGAGTCTAAATATTAATTGTAATAAAATAATTTTGTGTGCTTTCCCATATTTTAAACATTTAACATCTAGACAGAACAATTATATACACATGTTAAATAATCATGTGCATTTTTTAGTAAGTCACTATAGTGATAAGCTTTTGTTTTTTGACACCAACAGTTTTGTTGAGAAATTAAAATCGACTAGGGATACCGTGTATCTGCCCATTAGGTTTAGACGTCAAATAGCGCGGCTATTAGCTCATAGTTTTAACTCAGACATAAGTAGTATGTCGAAGTCAGGTGTTATTAACTCTTCAACATTTAGTAATAGTACTAATAATAAGGTGAATAATTGTAGCTCTGCTATAAATAATTTTACAAAGTGTACGAAGGAGGATCCATGTGTCACTATGGACCAGCCATCTATTGATGGGAGTTTCACAAGTGGTAGGAACACACTACCTGTTATTGAAGTCCGTGGTCAAACTCCGGATACTCATTTAAACTAGTCTGTAAGACAATAGAAGGTACCAGTAACAATATAGCTATTTCTACAAACAATAAAGTACCTTCTTGCTCTCAAAAAGTTAAGTTGCAAAAACAGCAGAATACCTTAAAATTATTTCATCAAAATATTCAAGGTATTTCTTCCAAATTATTAGAAATTGAACTGTTTTTAGAAAAAACCATGTTTGACATTGTTTGTTTTACTGAACATTGGTTAAAAGATTACCAGATGCTAATTAATTATGAAAACTATAGTGTAGGCAGTTGTTTTAATCGTAACGCTATGTCCCGTGGAGGGTCATTAATCAAAGTAAAAAATTGTTTGAAATATAAACAACGGAATGACATTGTTAGCCTATCGGTTGAACATTGCATTGAACTATCCTGTGTCGAGCTGGATAAGCATATTATAGTGTGCGTGTACAGACCCCCAATTTTCCTAAACTATTCTTTATTTGAGTCGGTAATGGAAGATGTCCTAGCGAAACTTGCAACTTGTAGCAAATCTGCAATTATTTGTGGTGATTTTAATATTAATATCTTAGAAGATAATTTGAATAGTTGTCGATTATTAAACCTATTTAAATCATTTAATTTGTCGAACGTTTTTATGGAACCTACTAGAGTAACTCCAACGACTGCTACCTGTATCGATAATATTTTTTGTGATTGTGATTATTTAGATAAAGCCATTGTTAATTATCTGCCATCGGATCATAGCGGTCAAACAGTAACTTATGTGTTTAAAATGCCTTTAACAAAAGTGCAAATAAAATTTAGACCAATAACAACTGGTAAATTAAATAGATTCAATGTTACCTTAAATGATAAGTTAAGTACTCTAGACCATAATAATAACGATGCAAATAAATTGTATGATGATTTCTTTTTTGTAGTGCAGTCTGAATTCGATAATAATTTTGAAAAAAAGACAAAACATATTAGCCCTAAGTTTGTGTTTAGTGACTGGGCAACTAGAGGTATTAGAAAAAGTAGGGAAAGACTGTTTGAGCTTTATGGCCTTAAGCCTTATGTTAACACGGATACTTTCAACAAGTATGTTGCTACTTATTCTAAAACTTTTAGAAATATTTGCAGGGTAGCGAAGGCCCTATACATTAGCAACAAAATCAAATCGGCAGACGATAAAATAAAGACAGTTTGGAAAGTTATTAATAACGAGACTGGCAGGAAAAAAGTTCGTAACACTGAGTATACATTAGAGACACCACGTGGTCCCCTAAGCTCTAACATAGAAGTAGCGCATGAATTTGTGAATTTCTTTACCAACATACCAATTAAAACCACGGAAGCTTTAAATTCTTCACCTGGCATTTCAATTGCCTTTTTAAAAGCGAACGTACCAGGCTGCCCGGTAGAATTTCAATTTAAACATATTAACCCCGTGACAGTTTTAAAAGCTTTTCGGCAAATTAAGATAAAATTTACTGATGATCTGTGGGGTATGTCTATTAAAGTTTGTACGTCTATAATTGAGACAATAGCGCCTTATTTGGCTTTAATATTTAATATGTGCGTAGACCAAGGAGTTTTCCCGGATCTAATGAAGTTTAGTAAGGTTATACCTCTTTTCAAATCCGGTGACAGTAAAGACACAAATAATTATAGACCCGTGTCCGTGCTGCCGGCTTTCAGCAAGGTTTTTGAAAGGATTATGCTTAATCAGATGCTTAATCATTTTAACACTAATGGCATTTTACACGATCAACAGTATGGTTTCACCAAAGGACGTTGTACGACTGACGCTGGTGTCACTTTATTAAAACACATATTTACTGCGTGGGAAGAGGCGCAAGATGCCATAGGAATTTTTTGTGACCTCTCCAAGGCATTTGATTGCGTAAATCATGACACACTGCTTTTGAAACTTGAGCATTACGGACTAGGTAGACTTGCGCTTAGTTTAGTAAAATCTTATTTGATTAATAGGCAGCAGCAAGTCCAAATAAATGGGGTGAATTCACATGGTTTAAAGGTAGAAATGGGGGTTCCACAAGGTTCAATTTTGGGTCCTTTCCTCTTTTTAGTGTATATTAATGATCTTCTTCATCTGTTGAAAAATCAACCACAAATGGTGTTATTTGCTGATGACACTTCTTTAATATTTAAGATAGACAGACGAGCTCAGAACCTAGACCACGTAAATAGCGCCTTACTGCAAGTCCAAAATTGGTTCACGGCGAATAATTTAGTATTAAATGAAAAAAAAACGAAGTGCATCAGATTTTCTTTACCAAATGTCAAAAGTAATGACTGTGACATAGTATTGAATAATGAGAAGCTGGAATTCGTTGATAAAACTGTTTTCCTGGGGATCACGCTCGACTCAAGGCTACAATGGGGTCCTCATTTAACATCTCTCGCTGGACGGCTAAGCTCGGCAGCATATGCTGTCAGAAAAATCCGTCAATTTACTGATGTGGATACCGCGAGACTGGTCTACTTTAGTTATTTTCATAGTATAATGTCTTACGGTATTTTACTGTGGGGACGAGCTGCAGACATCGAGTCTATTTTTATTCTGCAGAAAAGAGCCATCAGAGCCATTTACAATCTCCGTATGCGCGATTCTCTAAGGGAACTGTTTAAGGAAATTAACATAATGACGGTACCTTGTCAATACATCTATGAAAACATAATGTACGCTAGAAAAAATCTGCATCTTTTTAGTAAAAGGGGTGAAAGACATAATTATAACACTAGAAATAGGGACCAACTAGTTCAACCGAGTTTCAGACTGGCTAAAGTAGATATTTCTTTCATGGGGTACTGTTTAAATTGTTACAATAAAATACCTCCCCACATTGTTCAACTAAATGAGACAAAATTTAAGTCTTATATAAAACGCACACTATGCAGCCGAGCATATTATTCATTGGGGGAATACATCACTGATAAAAATGATTGGCTGGATGCTGGTCTAGCTCCACAGCCATAAGGGTTCATAGATTCATTGATTAGCATTTTTAATTATTTTTGGAGCGGCTGAAGATATAGATCTACATTATCTTTGCATTGTATAAACTCAATGTGTTAGTATTATATACATTTTTCATAGCACATACATGTGAGCACTATGTTATTTAAAGCTACCATTTACGAGGTATGTCTTTCATTGACTTGAATGTGCCCTGGCGGTTGGGAGTATGTCATGCTCACTGGAATGTCTCGCTGACGGTGGCGCGCGTGTTGGATCATTCGGTTCCCTTCAAAATGGTTGAGTCGAATGATGCCGATCCGTGCGTCATGTTCGTGAACGGGCGCCGTTAGTTGGGACTGGTCATCTCTTAGCTGCCTCGGTTATTCTAATTTTATTTTGAATTGTTTGTTATGATTATATTTTTATCTAAACCTCTTTTAACGTACACGACTTGTTACATTGTTCTCACATTGTACCCTAGATTCAATATGAATGATGTAACCGAAATTTGTAACATATTATTGATTTTAAAAGAGTGTTGTTCATGGAGTTTCTTGCTCGTTCTTCTCCATAGAAACCTACTGTTTGGAACGAGCAACTAGCTTCAACTTTCTGACTGACTGACTCTGACAATTCAAAAGTACCTGTAAATGGTTTATTTGAAATAAATGATTTTGAGTTTGAGTTTGAGTTTGGAGGAAACTCGGTATGAAAGGGATGGTCACCCATCCACAGACCGACCGTGGTTAGCGTAGCTTAACCTTTGACCGATCGATCTGTACGGCTTTAACTTAGCCACGAGCACCTCTAACAGGTACTCGTACTGTATAATTGTATGTGCCTACTGGTATGTAGATATATAAAAGTTTGCGACGTTTTTTAAGTGCAATAATGTTCGTGTATGACGCGTCTATTTATAATACGTCATTGGCTTGAGTTTAGGAATTTCTCCTATACTATAGGAGTGTCTACAAACTAATAAGCAAGCGTGGTGATCAATGCTTGTACCTTCTCTGTGCGAGAAGAGGCCTTTGCCCAGCAGTGGGTCAAAAATAGGCTGGTATTATTATTATTCTCATTTATTTATTTTATAAACATATTAAGTTACATTTTTAAATATTTGCACAGTAATAAAAACTTTTAAATATAAAGATAGTAATCCATCGGGATTGGGAAGAGGGGCTAAGCTACCAGCAGTACCAGGTGTACCGCTTTCTGAATCAAGCATTTGATCCAACTGCCCAACGAGAGCCTCAAGTCAAGATACTTGATCGGCTTATCTTTCTCGGCCTTCACGAAGTTCGTGTCATGCGGGACTGTTATGTTAATAATCATTGCGTGCCTCTCCAATCGATCCACCACCAGACTTAGATCAGGGCCTTAAGTCTGCTATTACAATAGTGTCAGAATGGTCTATCATTGATTTCATAATTGTTGATTTTGTTAAGTTTGGTAATCTACTAGCATAATGGCGTCATTTTGACTTTCCAATGGTCAACCACTGACACGCCATTGAAAGAAATGATATAGAATGGTAATCTTATACAAAATGACAACTGACTTAGGCGGTAATCTGCTACAATTTTGACAATTCCTTTGATGCAGTGACCTACCATTAAAACGTCATTGTGCAGTCAATGATCGACCATTATGAATTTAGCAGATTACGAACTTTTAGCAAAATGACAATGGGATCGTGTTGGAATGACGAAATTATAAAAATAGCAGACTTGGCCCCCAGGCTTATCGACTACAATAGTCCTGTCAGTGATGATGGATCGACCCCAGTACAATGTGACATTGCCATTTTCAAGAACTGGATCACACATACCTATAGTATGATACTTTCGATTCCACGAGGTTGTATTTCAGTATTTTTATTATTATTATTACTATTGATAGAACGAATATGTAAGTTTCTGTTTTCTTAAGTAAGTATAATTTCACTCTTATTATAAACTTGGTCAAAACTAGCAATACTGACGAACAAACAAACATAGCGTTTTATATAGTTCTGATTGAGACTTTTCTCCAACTAGGGGAACTCATAAAAGGAAATGTGCGTAAGCGTTTTCCTGTCTGTCAATAAAGAAAGAGTGTAGGTAGAAAGTAATGAATTCTTCATTCATTTTCTGTTTGTAGATATAACATTATATAGAAGTTCTTTTTTGGACGTTCTGTAACTAAATCGAAATCATTTACTTGCCTAAAATGTTGCAGCTATATAGATGTTATATAGGCACAAATATTAAGTGCAAAGCCAGATTTCGCCATTTGGTGTGTGCATTAATAATATTAACAAATAAATAGGTTATTTTACCAAAAAAAAAATTAGTCTGTCAGAGTTAGATTATCGAAAAATATTGGATACGTTTTTATCAAATCAATAAAAACTGACGAAGATAAAACGCATCAAAGATCATGAGTGGGGGTTTGTGACGTCACTTCGCCTGTAAAAGTGTACTGACATAGTGATGTAGTGGTGTGTGTGTGTGATGTGTGTTATTTACGTGAAAAAAGAAAAAACACATGTCCAATATTTTTTGGAAATCTATCTGAGGGACTAATTAGATTTTTTTGGTAAAATACCCTATACACATCACCCTATAGACATCAGCCAGAAAACGTCCACTGTTGAACAAAGGCCTCCCCATAGAACGCTACAACAAGCGGCTAACCTGCCGCTCTGCCGCTTGCGGTTAGTTATTGGTAGTGGCGACTACCAATAACTAACCGCAACCAAAAAAGACACAAGGACGTTGCGGTCGCTTTATCGATTAAAAATGTTCTCCCATCACACAAAAAGGCAATACTCGTTCAGTCCCTTATCTTCCCCATACTTGACTATGGTGATGTGTGTTACTATGACCTGAATGCAGATCTCCTCAATAAGCATGTCTACAAATAAAAAATGATGTCTTCTTCTTCTTCGTGACACTCTTGTCAGAGCGGTCGTGGTCATCATGAGCTAGTGTAGAGACTGATGATCTTCCTCGTGATCTGGTACCTTCCACTCTGCCTTGTACGACTAGACGCTCAATGGACTCATAACTTCGTCCTGAGACAGGTCCGAAGTATTTTAGGATGCCTGTTTGGACCAGGACTGATAAACGCTGTTTGATGTCGAGCTCTTGGAGAGTGGAAATATTGGTGCGAAAATCATCTGGCTGATGGTGATGATATTATAATGATTGTCTATTAAAAAATATTGTCTAAAAAATCTCCAAAGAATACACCTGTATTAAACCTACGCACATCCTACTATTATTATAAACGCGAAAGTGTGTGAGAATGAATGGATAGATGTTTGATAAAACGGCTGTTTGGAATTAGCTAAAATTTGCCACGGGAACCGATCACTTTTCCGAATTTCATTTTACCGAAAACTATTGACCGATGTCTTTTTTGCTATATGCATTATTTGACATATTTTTATATCATCGAAGTATCATGTGACATAAGTATTATTTTACCGAACTATTTTTCGTCGATTTACAAATTAACTTTTTGCTATTGGCCGAAGCCTCTTTTGAATTTTTTCATTTGCCAAATGATTTATTTGCCATATTTTCACCACACCGAAACAACATTTTACAGAATACTAGCGGGCCCGGCAGACGTTGTCCTGCCTGAAAATAAAAACAAGTCCTTGAACTACAACGCCACCTATCGGGTCCAATTGTGAATCTAAACCATTCACAAATCCACTGGAATACACACAAAACATTTCATCAAAATCGGTCCAGCCGTTTAGGAGGACTTTCATACACACGCACAGAAGATTTTTATATATAAGATTACCTGGTAGCATTATCAATATAAAATAAAATAGTGTCATAAAAAATCAATAAGCTACAAAATTTTAGTGACAGAAACGAATCGCTGCAAAACCGACTTAACGCAGTCTTGTCTGCCCTACCCCTAGAGTGTAATTTAAGCCCGCGTAGGCGCGGAGGGGTGGGGCGGCCCGCGATCTGAGGAGCAGGCGGTTTGAAGGCTCGCCGCCGCGGCTGAGGCTGGCCGGCTGAGCCGGCAAGCAAGCCGAAGCTGCGGTGGTGAGCATTAAAACCATATGCGACGATAAGCTCGCGTGGGGCCGCTCAGACCCCGCAACGCCGGAGCCGTGACAGAAACAATGCTTGTGCATGTTGCATGCCTGCTTGCATGTTTCATGCTTGTTTGCACGCTGCATGCTTGCTTGCATGCTGCATGCAAGCAAGCAGATAGCAGAATGAAGCAGATATGAAATAGTGTGCACAAACTTTCTAGGCGTTTGATGAAATGAAAATATGGTAATTAAAACAGTGGCATAATGAATGTTTGGAATCATAATACTTTGAACAAATGTTATTCGGCTAAGTCTAACTTCGGTAAAAAGTTTATCGACCAAATGAAACGTCGGAAAAACGAAAAAAATCGAATTGATAATAGGTCAACTGATACAGTGGCAGACGTGACTTCGATGAAGTAAAAAAAAACGAAACGATAATAGTTGAAAAGTTTTAGGTGAAATGAAATTCGGTCAAATATTTTTCGACCTTATGATAGGTAACCATTTGCCACACGTATATTATAATAGATATTGATCTAGCTTAGCATATAGAATAATCAAATTTTACCCAATTTTTGTGTTCCCATGAAATAAGGACTTTGATTTAAATCTGAATTCTACGCAAGTACGCAGATATAATCGCGGTAACTCGTTACCTGTATATAGTCAAGGAAGTAGGTGGCAAAAAAATAACTTAATTGACTGTAATATTAGGTCTTTACATATGAAATTGCCGCTCGGAATCAAAAAATTAAAAATAACTTTTTTTTAAGAAATTATATATTTAGTCAATCGAAGTATGCACCATTGTTATCGATACACTTCCGCCATTTTATCGGGAGCTCATTGATCCCTTTGGTAAAAAAAACCTTGGAGCGAGAATCGATGAACTGCTTGAAAGCTGTTTTAACTGTCTCATCAGAATTGAATTTTTTTCCTTGTAAAAAGTTGTCCAAATTTCGGAATAAGTGATAATCGATTGGAGCAAGATCTGGAGAGTATGGTGGGTGACGCAAAGTTTCCAGTCGCAGCTCCTCTAACTTGGCGACCGTCTGATGTGCAGTATGTGGTCGAGCGTTATCCTGAAGGAGCAATGGGCTTGAGCAATTGACCAGTCTCGGTTGTTTAATGGTGACCTTTTCCATCATTGTTTGCAACTGTTGACAATACATGTCTGCAGTAATCGTCTGGCCTGATCTCAAGAAGCTGTAGTGGATGACACCAGCACAGGTCCACCAAACACTAACTAGAATCTTCTTTTTGGTCAGTTTTTGCTTGGGGCAAGGTTTTGGCGGTTCTCCAGGGTTAAGTCAAAGTCAAAGTCAAAGTCAAATCATTTATTTCAATTAGACCATTAAAAAGGCACTTTTGAACGTCATAATAAAAAAATATAAAGTTGATTCTAGTTGCCCATTCCAAAAGGTAGCTTCGTATGGAGAAGAATGGGCAAGAAACTCCATACTCACTCTTTTAAAAAAAATGTGTACAATATTTTGCATTTACAGTTTTCAGTTATATAACTATACGTGAATACGATGGACCTTGCATAAAAACACTATATTGAAGTATGTACAAAGTATTACAAGATAAAGAATGACAGCTAAGTTGTATACCTACATAGATACATAGTGTTCACATATTATTATTTACAATTATTGTAAAAGTAGACAACCACTCCATACATTTCAACAAACTATGAACCTATGAACCAGTGTGTGACCCAAAGCAAGAATTAAATATAATGTATATACTAAGTATAAATTAAGTAGTTTAATTAGCAATCCGTTTGATTTTGTCTAGACTGTAGATTGTCATATGGAGCCCGGACCAGCATGTTTCCAAGCATTCTTATCATGGATATAATCCTCTAAACTGTAATATGCTTGTTTACAGAGTGTACTTTTAATATATGTTTTAAATTTTCTTTCATTTAGTTGCAATATATCACTAGGAATTTTGTTATAACACTTAACACAGAACCCCATAAAAGATTTATGAACTTTAGACAATCTAAAATATGGTTGAGCTATTTTGTCTTTGTTTCTAGTATTAATATTATGTCTATCACTAACCTTATTAAATAAATGTCGGTTTTTTCTTACGTACATAATATTTTCATAGATAAATTGGCAAGGCACTGTCATTATATTAATATTTTTAAATAGTTCCCTAAGAGAATCGCGGCGACGTAGATTATAAATGGCTCTAACAGCTCTTTTTTGTAAGATAAAAATGGATTCAATGTCGGCAGCCCGACCCCACAGTAAAATACCATACGACATAATGCTGTGAAAGTAGCTAAAGTAGACCATACGCGCAGTTTCTAGATCTGTCAACTGTCTTATCTTTCTAACAGCATAAGCCGCGGAGCTTAGTCGCCCCGCAATAGATGTTATGTGAGGTCCCCATTGCAACTTCTCGTCTAGCGTGATTCCTAGGAAAACCGTTTGACTATTAAATTCCAGTTTCTCTCCATTCAGAATGATGTCACAATTGCTATTCCTAACATTTGGTAAAATGAATCGAATACATTTGGTTTTTTTTTCATTAAGTACCAAATTGTTTACCGTAAACCAATTCTGAACCTGAAGAATAGCGTCATTTACGTCGTCAAGATGTTGTGACCGTCTGTCTACTTTAAAAATCAATGAAGTGTCATCGGCAAATAACACCATCTTCGGTTGGTTTTGAAGTAATTGGGGTAAATCATTTATATAGACTAAGAATAGAAATGGACCTAATATTGAGCCTTGAGGAACGCCCATAGTCATTTTAGACCCCAATGAGTTCACACCGTTAACCTGAACTTTTGCCTGTCTATTCCTCAGGTATGACCTTAGTAAATCAAGAGATACTCCACTAATCCCGTAGTGCTCCTGTTTCAGCAATAGTGTCTCGTGGTCAACGCAATCGAACGCCTTTGAGAGGTCGCAAAAGATTCCAATGGCATCTTGCGATTCCTCCCAAGCGCTAAAAATGTTCTTTATTAGGGTGACACCGGCATCAGTTGTACAACGCCCTTTGGTGAAACCGTATTGTTGTTCATGAAAGATGGAATTTTTATTAAAGTGATGTAACATTTGATTGAGCATTAACTTTTCAAACACCTTACTGAGAACTGGTAGAATCGACACAGGCCTATAATTGTTGGGGTCTTTACTATCACCGGATTTGAACAATGGTACTACTTTACTGTGTTTCATCAGATCCGGAAAGACTCCTTGGTTTACACTGGTGTTAAATATGAGAGCTAAATAGGGCGCAATTGTTTCGATAATAGATTTACAGACTTTTACAGACATTCCCCAAAGATCTTCTGTTGATTTAATTTTAAGATCTTTAAAGGCTTTTATAACAGCCTGGGGGTTTGTATGTTGAAACCTAAACTCCAAAGGGCATTTCTTAACATTTTTCCTAAGTAAGGCAGCAGAGAGAGCGGGAGAGGAATTTAAGGCTTCAGTGGTTCTAATGGGAATGTTGCCAAAAAAGGTTTCAAATTCTTGAGCTACTTCTATATCTGAATTTATGGGACCATGTGCAGTCTCTAAATTAAATTCAGTACTACGCTGCTTTTTCCTACCTGTTTCATTATTTATGATTTGCCAAGTAGTTTTTATTTTGTCATCAGCTAATTTAATTTTATTTTTAATATAGAGAGATTTGGCTATTTTGCAGACACTTTTAAAAAGTTTCGAATATTTCGCAACATACTGATGAAAGCTTGTATTAATTATATGTTGCTTTAGGCCATAAAGCTCAAATAGTTTTTCCCTGCTTTTACGAATACCTGGAGTCGCCCAGTCGCTAAATAAGAACTTCGTGCAAATACTTTTATTCCTTAGTGGAAAAGCTTCATTAAATTGCATGTTTAATAGTGAAAAAAACTCGGCGTAGAACTCATTTGGGTCACCTATATTATCAAAGCATATCACCTATATTATTAAGCCATTGTGATGATCGCTTGCGATTATCTTACACGATCCACTTCTCATCACAAGTGACAATACGATTTAAAATTCCCTCATTATTGTGACGATTGAGCAAAGAAGCGCAGCGACCGACGCGTGTTTGTTGGTGTGCTTCAGTCAATTCGTACGGTACCCACTTTTCGAGCTTTTTTACTTTTCCAATTTGACGCAAATGGATAATGATTGTTTTGTCACTTACTCCAAAGGCTGCTGCTAATTCAGAAGTGGTTTGAGATGGATCCGCTTCCACTATCGCCTTTAATTCTTCATTATTCACTTGAGTATCCGGTCGTCCACGAGGCTCATTTTGTAAATCAAAATTTCCAGAACGAAAACGTTGAATCCAAAAACGCACCGTTCGTTCGTTAACGGTGCCGGGCCCGTACACGTCGTTAATCCTTCGAGCCGTTTCTGCTGCACTGGCGCCACGGTGGAACTCATATCCGTAAATACTGCGAATTTTTAATTTCTCCATTGTTGTTGCTATAGCAATTTTCAAGCCAAACAAATGACATGAAAACAAATGAAACACGATTTTTAAAACAATATTCTTTAGTCTTTACGTTGAAATAATTTTGAATTTGGAATTCCTAATCAACAACAAAATATTTGATTTCAAAGTTGCGAGTATTAAGTATCGGCAATTTCATATGTAAGGACCTAATATATTTCTGAAATGAAAGGACTGACACCATTTTTTATTGAGAAATTCACCAAAAATTATGAGATTCAGCCATTTGTGTGATTAGATCGTTGATCAGGCTTTAAACACGACTACAGAGCTTGTAGATATAGTTTTAATAAATACTAATTGGATTTTTCTATTAAAAATGTAAGCCGTGTGGCGCCGGTTGCTAATAGCACTACTCCATTTCTATTCATGGATGTTGTAGAAGGCGACAGAGGTATATTGACTAGAGGATGGGCAGCAGCGGCCTACTACGATTCTCAACATGCATCGGCCAAGCAGAGCCTTGGAGGAGACCTATGCCCAGCAGTGGCGTCTAAAGGTTGATATGATGATGATGACTAGCATGAGTATAAATTTCATGAGTCTGGTTTAGGCTCGGTTAACGGTAACAGACTTGCTCTTGATAAGTAAGTACCAGGTGCGGACAGCAACAAATTCGTTTAACACTGAGGAAAGAATTAAGGGATTCTTTTACTTAACAGGGGTATAGAGTCGATCGAGAGAAAAACAAATCCCATCGAGGTCACGCAAAATATTATTGATGATAACGTAAAGTGTCCACTTTGTTCAAAATAAGTACTTACTAACCTATTTTGGTGCAGATAATGCAACGTGCGTAATAGTGCTAATCACAAATATCCTGTCCGTTGCTAAATATAAGGTAGATAATCCCTCAATCCACGTGGGTGTTGCCTACAATAAAACAGCTAGCGGGCACTCAATTATGATAAGTAGGTACTGAAATCGAATCCGAGGTGCAACGAGGCTAATTTATAGCTCAGCTTCGATGCCAACCGTGTTGAATCGTGAAGATGCATGTCATACTCCCCACGCTTAGCAGGCGTATTGGGGATCGCAGTGAGGTTGTTCAGCACACGGAAGCCGCTGCTGCCCGACTTTCGAATTTTCTCTTAGCCTTCGCCTTCGTCGCCTTCTACGACGGCGACGGCGACGGTGGGTGCTATTCTGGCCCGGACATCCCATGGGTTCTAAGAACGAGAAGAAGTACTTAAGTCCAAAATTTGTTCCGTGCGGGAATCAAACCTGCGACACGCAGAGCAGCAGCCCGTCGCTCAGCCACGGTATCAACCGTGCTGTATTGTCCCACTGCTAGCAAAATTCACGGAGGGAGATTTTAACAGAATAACAAAGCTGTCTTGAAATATTCACGAGATCAAGTGACCATACTGTCAACTGAACTCCACTTGCCTTGTGTCCCGAACATGTTAGATTACTTTATGACCAGTGCTGTCGCTCTGAATTATTCTCTCGCTCTGGTCCTCATGTCTTTGGATCGTGGTTCATTAGAATTGCACCTAGAGCATGCATCTGCTTCCACTGATTCTGTTCAGCGCATCTCTTACAATAATGTAGATTGTAAGAGATGCGCTGAACAGAAACCAACGCTTAAACACGCAAATACACACACACACACGTGCACATACACACACTCACTCACCGCCCAATACACCCCCACACGAACACTCACACACATACACACACCTACAAACATGATCCCCGTCCACCCCTTATGTGTTTATACAAAGTTTTCATATCTTTCCGTAGGCGAGTGACCTGGAGTCCTGAAATACAGGGTTTCCCTAGATTAGGCTCCAGTTCACCCTTGAATTGTCGGCACGTTGTATAAAATTGTATTTTAAAGCTGTCTTCAAATATTCACAAAAGCAAGCTGTCAACTGGACTTCACTAGCCTCGTGTCCCGAGCATGTTAGATTAGTTTATGGCTAGTGCATTGCTCTGAATTATTAGGCAAGCTAAATTACTCACCCATTTACGAGTATTAAGCGAGATTTACAGCAAACAAAATGGTGTTTGCAGACGATATAGTCTTCAGTCTAAGCTGGAGTTATCCCCGACTGAATCTCTTCAGCCATTCATTTGGGATTCCCAGCGTTTATCACGATTGTATCCTTGTTTATAGCTACAGGATTAGGGCATTGCTTTAATATATTGAAATATACGGGGCAGTGGTACGCATGGAAACGATAGAAAAAAGGGAAAGTGCGAGTCGTACTTGTGCATGAAGTGTTCCGTACACGTGTGTATAAATATTAAACAGTATATATATATATTTAAATAGTTTAGTAGAATAGAACACGTTTTTTTTTTGTATTTTTATTTAAATAAAGAGGGTCCCTTTTAAGTTATTTAATTTTTTATTTCCAACTCTATTTGTGATGCGTTTTAACTAGCTTTTGCCCGCGACTTCGTCTGCGTGATTGTCAGTTATCGCGGATGTAGACGAAGTCGCTGATTAAAAAGTAGTAGTAGTAACCTATGTCCGTCGGTCCTTCCCCAGGGTTCAAGCCATTTGCAAACCAAATTTCATAAAAATCGGTTCTGCCGTTCATCGTGAAAGCGTAACAGACAGAGTTACTTTCACATTATTTTATAATACTAAAGTATGGATTATTTATTTATTTATTAACACTTCAAGTACAAAGTACAGAGGCGGACCTAATGCCATAGGCATTTTCTACCAGTCAACCTTTGGGTGATGCAGAGACAAGCAGTGGTAAGCGTAATATGAAAAAAAAATGCTAAGCTAAACTACAAGGATATAAAAAAATACTATAAATATATATAAACACTATATAAATATATATCACAACTACATATAATTACTGTAAATAGATATTTACACGTATATACAAAAATAAAAAGACAAACAATGGCGAAAACATTACGTTGTGATGAAACTGCCAACTTCTTGCGAATGTACTCTCGAACTTTTATTATGAACGCCAAATGATTGGTGGCCATCCTTATTTCCTGAGGAAGCGCATTCCACAGAGAAATAGACTGCACAAAGAACGAACGGTGAATGAAGTCAGTGCGCGAGTGCGATTAGTATGGAAGTATGAATGGCCGAATAACTAAGGATTGATTCATAAGTACTGTATGTTTACGCTGAACTAATTAGGTCTACAGGATTTTTTGCAATAAAATTAATGACATTATTGAATTTGACTATTTTTTTTTTACTGTTTTCTAGTTATTGAAAAACATAGAAGAAAATAAAAGAATTATGGTAATGTTTCGAGGATCAATGTTTGTAGCTAAACGATAGTTCAAAATTTCCTATGCTCATCTCTCACAATTGTTGACTATTTTTTTAAACAAGCAATGATCCTTAAAAATATTATTATAGATTTTCTGAAATATCAACCACAAAAATATTATTTCGGTTATGTACTGTGATTTTATTTCTCGTGAGCCGACGTCATATTTGATTTTATTACCACCCACTAAGCAAACAATATCAAATTAATGGCCGGATATTATAACGGACAGACTTTACTACTTACGTAACATTAATTGAAGTAAAGGGTGTTTTAATTTGTAGAGTAGGTAAGTACCTACTGGCCATCTGGGTCATTGTATGTTACAAAAGAAACTGTGACAAAGGTGCCGATTCCCTTGTTCACAAATTAAATTAAAATTAGGCATTTGGCATCTCTTACTACCAGGCAGCTGAAGAAAAGGACGGCGACAGACAAAGACTAAGTTAGAAATGTCAAATTAGTTTTTCCCTTGAACTTCGCAGTGTTTTTAATCAATAGGTTCTGAAATGACAACTATAATTGTGATCAACTTAAATTGACAGCTCTTATTAATATATGTCTCTTTCTTGTTTTATTGTAGAGACGGAGATATAAATAGCTTAAAATTTATTTAGTTCGTGCACAACAGAATTGGCACCAAAATCACATAATGTGCCGGTCTCCAAAAATATAACTAACACCATATTTAGGAACTGCCTAATGCTTGTCACTACGTCCTGTGAATGACAGTTACCTGCGGGGTTTCAATTTCTTTGCTCGAAACCCTAATTCTTTTTCTAAAATAATCAGCTATTTGCCAGTGGAAGTTCTGTTAAAATCGGAGTAGCTATTTCGGAGAGTAACCGGAACAAAGAGACAGGCAACATGAATACACAAATACTTTACTAAAATTATTCTATGTGCTAGTCCAGTATAAAATGTAGCTATGTCCCAAGTTCTATCAAATTCGTTCAACGGTTTAGGTGTACTAACATAACAAACATACGAACTTTACGAACACGTCGCACACTTCTACATTTGAATCTCAGTACAATTGGTCATTAGCTGCCTAGCCATTTGTTGGGATCGGCTTCTAACCGGATGCAGCTAAATACTAGTGCATTACATGAAGTGACTGCCTATCTCCACAACCCAGATACTGGGTAACATAGTACCTCTTGGTAAGACTGGTTGACAGACTTTCTGGCTTCTGAATACCTACAACGACTTCCAAAGTTTCATTCGTAGAACTTTGCACAGCAGCAACAAACAGCCGGGACCAACGGCTTTACGTGCTTTCTGAGGCATGGAGGGAACTCGGCATGAATTGGATGGTCACCCATCTACAGACCGACCGCGGCAAGCGTAGTTTAACCTTTGATCGATTTATCTATACGACTTTTATTTGACCACGAGCTTCTCCCACGAAAGTTACTACAATTTTATTCTCCCGTATAATTCTAACTTAAATGCTCGTTAAGGTAATGCCTTCTTATCTGCTGCTTATCTCTCGCCAAAATCTTCAGCACTTACTTAAGTTATCGCTCTTTTTACAGCGTCTCAGATTTCCTTCCGTTCGTGGGACATCGGATTTGGGAATGTAAATGAGGTTGGTTTATATATTGTGAATTTTCGGCCATCTTATAAATTGTCTTGGTGCGCGTACTCAAAACTCCCATGTGTTTTTCAAAGTCAAAATTAAAGTCAAGTTATTTATTTTATTTAAACTATTAAAAGGTAGTTTCATAAGGAGATTTGGAGAAGAATGGGTAAAAAACTCTATACGTACTCTTCATTATCATCATCAGGCGGAAAACGTCCACTGTTGAACAAAGGCCTTCTCCATAGAACGCCACAACGAGCGGCAACTGCCGCTTGCATCCACTGGTTACCCGCAACTTTGACGATGTCGGTTCATCTAGTAGGAGGCCCATTCCCTCCCAACTAGGGTTGCCATATTTGGCAAGCCTCGTGCCGGGACGCAAAAAGAAAAATATGGCTTTTTATATTTTTGTGAAACTAATTCAAATTGGACTGCACAAATTGGAAATAAACACTGATCGGACTTAAAAAAAAAAACAGAAATTATTTTAGGTGGTCTCTCTTCAGCGTTAAAATAGTTTTTTTAGTGGAGTCTATAGTTTGAGAATCCTCTCAACCGCGGGCATCAGTGAAAGCCATCTTGTTTTTGAATGCGACAATAAATGTTGATGATTGATATCAACATAAGCGCAAAACTCCTTCAGCTTCTCAGTGCTAACAGTGTATGGAAAAATAATTAAATATTTTCCTTCAACGATGCCTCCCTTCCCCAGCGTTAAACTCGTAACGCCGCAAGAATTTGACGCGCGTATTCCAATTGCCGGGACCGCGCAAAAAAAAACGGGACGTAATAGTACTTTGTCGGGACGTTCGGGACAGAGGCCCCAATGACGGTGACAGTCCCGATATATCGGGACGAATGGCAACCCTACCCCCAACCCCATTTCTACCCGTGGGTGTCGTAGAAGGCAACAGAGGTATATTGAACAGAGGGTGGGCAGCTGCGTCCTTCTGAGTATTATAACACCTACTGCGATCGCCAACATGCAACGGCCAAGCATGGCGATTACGGTTGACCTCCCCTTTGGGGGAGACCTATGCCCAGCAGTGGGCGTCTAAAGGTTGACATGATGATGACGATGACTCGAGAATCTTTCTTCCCCATCGGTTATCGGTTCTTAGAGCGATGAGGCCTGCCCATTGCCACTTCAACTTGCATATCCTGAGAGCTATGTTAGTGACCTACCCTTCAACACTACATTATTATAAATTAAAGTTTTCTGTAATTTTTTTCGCTACTAAAAAGCTACATAATCGCTGAGTGCTACAGTGTACTTTTATTATAACACACATTCTTAATATACACCACACTAAACACCACACACTCACCCAAAAATACGCAATACCTTCGAATTTTTAGTTTTTTATAATGTTCAAAGTCAAAGTCAAAGTCAAAGCATTTATTTCAATTAAACCATTTACAGGCACTTTTGAATTGTCAAGGAGTCGGTCAGTTAGTCAGAGAGTTGAAACTAGTTGCTCGTTCCAAAACGTAGGTAGGTCTCTATGGAGAAGAACGAGCAAGAAACTCCACGGACACTCTATTATATCAAGTTTTTACAAAGTCTGGTTACATGATTCTTGTTGCTTCAATATGTGAAAACTATGAAGGTAATCTAACAATACAAAACACAAAAAAGAAACAAGATAAAGTCCATGGCAGATAAGAGCTGACCAATCGCTACATGTTCGTGAACGGGCGCTACAACGCCCGTTCACGAACATGACGCGTGAATCAGCACCATTCAGCTCAACCATTTTGAAGAGAGCCGAATGATCCAATTAGTTGTAGGAACAGTTGGGCAAAGGGATCGCCCATGATGTAAGTTACTTCCACATAGCTTTTATTGTACTAGTTAAAAGAAACTACATAAAAAAAATAGTTAAGAAAGTTTGTTGTTTTTAAGGTTCCGTACAAAAAAAAGGAACCCTTATAGGATCACTCGTGCGTCTGCCAATTTGCTCCGAATCTACTGGACCAAATCAGGTGAAATTTGGAAGGATGGTGTAATCCTATGACCCAAACACAGATGTGCAAAGTAAATAAATATATTTTTTTAAATAAGGTTAATTTTCGGGGGCCAAATTACGAAATTAAAAAAAGCTTTAGCAAACCTGTCATATATCAAATGAAAGGGGTCAATATGTGGATTTCAAATATATTTTTGTTATTATTGTAAAATAAACAGTTTTGATTTTATTCATGAAAGAAGACGAAAATGTATGCCTATGGCATTAAGTCCGCCTCTGTACTTTGTGTTTGAAGTAAAAATAAAAATAATAAATAATAAAAAGGTTTATTTAGGAACATAAAAAACAGTTAGCAAATAGTGACTTATAGAATACGATGATAGCCGCAAAAGATAATAACTGTGTCGCAGCTATCAACGCCCGTATTAGCAATTAGAAAACAATGTCCCAGACATAATAGTATGAGAAATAGTATAGGCATACATTTTTTTTTTTTTTAATGTAACATGCAGGGGTATAGTTTGGGTTGTGTGTGTGAGGTGTATGTGTGTATGTGTGGTGTGTATGTTTGTGCAATGTGTGTGTGTATGTGTGGTGTATTTGTGTATTAGCACTAGTTAAGATTCCACAATTTTCTCAGTATCATTGTACGACAGTGTTTTTAACCATACAGTCAACTTCTTTCTTAGATCATTTCGTTTTAGGTGGTAAATATTAACGAGTCTATTAATTTTGTTGTACATTTTAGGGCTGATAAATGTGAACTGCCTTCTTGCAACTGCTACTCTATAGGGAACGATTTTGCAGACTCTGTCTGAGAGGCGTCTGGCCGTACTAAAATTTGGGTCGTAGGGTACAAGGTTGTGTTTTCTGAGCACATATTGCAGTATGAAAATTTGCCTAACCGTAAGCACTTTACAATCTGTGTAGAGGTCAGAGGTTGGGTAGCGGATTGGTTTCCTAGAAAGAACCTTTAGTACAGCCCTCTGTGCTCTTTCTAGTCGGAGCATGGGGGTTTTTGGGCTCCTCCCTTTAAGTGTTAATAAATAATAAATAAATAAATAAAATTTGCCATTTATAAGTAGTTCAGTACGTCTTGTAGATTACAGGAAAACCTATAAGAATTCTATCAATTGGCACTGTACGGAACCCTCTCTACGCGAGTTCAACTCGCTCTTGGCCGATTATTCTTTTTAGTTTTTCTGAAATGCTCGTGTCTAAGTTAATGCCGTACGGATCGATCAGTCATGGTTAGGCTACACTTGCCGCGGTCAATCCTTCAGTCGCTCCATATAAAACCCTGGTATTCAGCTGCATACGGTTAGATTGGAAACAGATCACAACAATGAATGAATGTCGATATTGTTTTATCGGTAAATTCCCATAATGAGAAATAGGTTTATTGCGATATAGTCATATCGCTAAATGCCCATAGTGTGAAATAGGTTTATTGCGACATAGTCAAATCGCTAAATGCCCATAGTGTGAAATAGGTTTATTGCAACATAGTCATATCGCTAAATGCCCATAGTGTGAAATAGGTTTATTGCGACATAGTCATATCGCTAAATGCCCATAGTGTGAAATAGGTTTATTGCGACATAGTCATATCGCTAAATGCCCATAGTGTGAAATAGGTTTATTGCGACAGTCATATCGCTAAATGCCCATAGTGTGAAATAGGTTTATTGCGACATAGTCATATCGCTAAATGCACATAGCGTGAAATAGGTTTATTGCGACATAGTCATATCGCTAAATGCCCATAGTGTGAAATAGGTTTATTGCGACATAGTCATATCGCTAAATGCCCATAGTGTGAAATAGGTTTATTGCGACATAGTCATATCGCTAAATGCCCATAGTGTGAAATAGGTTTACTGCGACATGCTCATTGCTAAATGGGCAAAATGAGGAGTAGAACTATTGCGATATAGACAAAAACATACTTTGTCCCAACGTTTTTTTTAAATGACATTTTGGCATAACGCGAAATTGGGAGACTGCGTTTTAGGTAATCAGAGACTCAAACCTTAGAAAAAGGCAATTTTTTTTTGTGGTTTTTATAAGTATTTATGATAGTCTGTAAAGTATAATATGTTAAGGGTCTTCGATACCCGAAATAAATGATTTATTATTATTACTAGCTTTTGCCCGCGACTTCGTCCGCGTGATTGTCGGTTATCGCGGATGCAGACGAAGTTGAGGAATAAAACATAGCGTATGTCATTTCATCAAAATCGGTTAAGCCGTTTCATCGTGAAAGCGTAACAGACAGAGTTACTTGCACATTTATAATATTAGTATGGAAGTATGGATTAAATCTGAAATTCCTGAACAAACTTTATTCTATACCTATGTACTTATGTACTAAGAAGAAAAATATAACATACTAGCTCCTGCCCGCGGCTTCGCCCGCGTAAAAATGAACGATTATCCTAAGGGAACACATTATCGGGATAAAAAGTATCCTATGTGTTAATCCAGGAAATGGTCTACCTGTGTGCTAATTTTCATGCAAATGTGTTCAACGGTTTACGCGTGATTGAGTAACAAACATCCGAACATCTTCACAAACTTTTACATTTATAATATTAGTAGGATCCCTCCAATTTATTTACAACCTAAACATTGTATAATCTAATATATAAAATATTCTCGTGTCACTCTGTATGTAACAAAACTCCTCCGAAACGGCTTCACCGATTTTTGTGTGTATATTCAGTAGGTCTGACAATAGGTAGTAGGCAATTTTTTTTATGGCAAAACAACGTTTGCCTGGTCAGCTAGTTATACTATATAAATGTTGTTATGGAATTACACTTCTGGACACATCTATTGGCCCACCTTAGAGTTTAGGTTTCGATGGCCCCTACCGAAATATGATTGCTAGATTGAACAAAAACTGTTGATGCAGTTTTAAACCTGATACATTTTACCATCTTTTTCGATCGTATTGTTTTAAATTTGAATTCAGAATACCATATGACATGGAGCTACGCCTAACAAGTCGGATATGCGCCTTGTTAAAGGCAATTGATTTTTGAATAAAAAACATGTTTTATCAAATAAAGGTTTAATTTAATAACGCGTGTTGCCTCCATGGGCATCTACCACAGCTCTCATACGATTAGGCATAGAGTTTATCAACCGCTCTATGAAATTTTGAGGGATCATCTCCCATTCCTCTTCTATGGCAGTTTTCAACTACTGCATCGTCTGGGCAACTGGCTGACGAGCCCTAATACGTCTTTTTAGCTCGTCCCACATGTGCTCAATGGGGTTCATGTCTGGGCTTCTGGCTGGCCAGTCCATAACTGCGATGTTCACATCCCGAAGATATTCCCTGACGATGCCGGCCGCATGGGCTCTTGCATTATCATGCATAAAAAGGAAATTTGGGCCCACATAGTCCGCGTATGGTATCAGGTGAGGTTCTAAGCACTCACGAATGTACCTTTCAGCATTTCATGTTGGCAGCCGTGGTACTGTAACAACCTCAAGTTGAGTTTTGCCGCTCGCGGATATACCGCCCCAGACAGTCCATGAGCCACCGCCATAAGCAACCCTCTCTTTAAAGCAGCATTGTGCGAAACGCTCTCCCTTACGTCGGTAGACCTTCTTCCTTCCATCATTGCCATGTAACACAATTTTAGACTCATCAGAAAAGAGTACACGGCTCCAATCTTGCTGTGTCCAATTTAAATGACAGCCATTAGCTGGCTTGTGTGGTACCATATCGCGTTCTTTTAACCTTCTCCGAACAGTTCGAGTGCTCACAGATACTCCGTGGAAGTCGCGAAGTTGGTTTTGTATCTCAATGGAGGTAAGGTGACGATTTCTCAAGCTGGTCGTCACGATGAATCGATCCTGCCTTTCAGTTGTGACCCGAGATCGTGGCCTTCCTTGGCGACGAACAAAGCCGCCAGTCTCTAGGTACCTCCGATAAACATTTCGGACCGCAGATCGACTTAAATTAAGTTGAGCACTCACGTTTCTTTGGCTGTGTCCGGCCTGAATAAGTGCCACAGCTTGGGCGGCGACTTCAGGTGAAGTATCCATAGATTATTGATAGAACCTCACCTTAATGTTAAGAATAAGTAATGTTTGTTGCAAAACCAAAGATATCAATCACTTTTTCAAGAATTAAATCCAAGTAAACCAATAAAACCAAGTTTTCTTAGTATTCGATTGTTTGATATCAAAAAACAGGCTCCAAATTATCTTTGGTTTCTTTAAATTCTGTGTTCGAAATTCAAAAAAAGACTATTGAATGAAATTGTGAATGTGCCAGGTTCAAAACTGCATAAAAACTTTTTGCTCGACCTAATATAACATTTTAGCTAGGACCAAACGAAACTGAAAATACTAATGGTGGGCCAATAGATGTGTCCAGAAGTGTAGTTCAATAATTCCGAAAATAGACAAACAGGCAAAGACAGACAGGTAAAGACTCTGCCAATGTAAAAAGCACACATGTTTTTCGTTTTATTAAATTACAAATTGTAAATTATTTAAAATTATTAAAAAGAAATGATGATGATGATTATTAAAATTATTTATAATGTATGTTATGTGATTTTGATTGTAGTATGTCCTATCGTAATTGATTTGTTATGTTAATTATTATTATATTATATTTGCATGCCGCTGTGTCGGCGAAACTTGATGAACTAAATATTTTAAATGATATCACCTTATATAACCGTGTTTCTGGCAAATAAAAACATTCATTCATTCATTCATTCATTCAATTATATAAATGGCTCAATAATAATAATTTCTATAATATTAATGATTATTTTAAATGAATTTCATAATTATATTTCAATGTCATAATGTATTGCAAATACATTATGACATGCTTTAGTTTTAAGACGCGTTTTTTGACGCGCTGTTTTGAATCATACATACATACGTTGCGTATGATTCAAAACAGCGCGAAAAATTAATAATAAAATAACTAAGCGACATTTCGAAAATGTAAAAACTACAAATTGTAGTATGAATGTTAAAGATTAATATGAATTCAAGTTTGTGAAAAAAAATACAGTTTACTAACAAAACTCAACTAAATACGAGATTTTTTTAAAGATTTTTGTACAACTTTACGTATTTTTGTTTATTAAATTAAACAGTATTCTTATTTTTTGCCAACGATAATCGGTTAACACATTCACTGTGGTATTCATTACATATTTTTTATGGCAATTATGGTAAAAGTATTGATTATATCACTTTAACAGTGACGACTGTTTTGAATGATTTTGCTCGGTACCCCCTTAAGCAAAACATGTTGGATCTCAATTTTTTATAACACCTTATATACCATGTTTTATGCAAATAAAAATCTTAAATCTTATCTTATCTTACACTGTTCATTTTTTATGACAGCTTTTATCTTTGACGACACGGTTGGCGCAGTGGCTGAGCGATCGACTGCAGCGCAGCGTGTTGCGGGTTCGATTCCCGCCCAGGGTAAACATTTGTGTGATGTGCACTTGTGTTTGCCTTGTGTCTGGGTGTTGTTCATCTTTATATGTATGTATTTACAAAAAAAAAATGTATATGTGTATGTATATCAGCTGTCTGACACCCATAGTACAGGGTCTCCCTAGTTTGGGGTCAGATGGCCGTGTGTGAAAATGTCCCCACATATATTATATTATTATATTATATTTATGAAAAATCTGATCAGAAACAGGTTCAATGTAACTCATGATCAAAAGACACCCTGTATGCAGCTTACGTCCGACAGGTTAATTGCCTGCAAAGACCATAGACACGCGAAACATATCAGAATGCCTTTCACAAGTTTTATAACTAAAGTAATCTTTTTTTTTCTGGCATATGAGCCAAGAAAATAATTGAAAAGACGCGATGTTAACAATTGGTACAGACCATATTTGGCACGCGACTTTGTTCGCGTAGATTACAAATTTCTTTTATTCAAACGGAGGAGCTCGTGGCTAAATAAAAGCTCATGATGATTAAGCTACGCTTGCCGCGGTCGGTCCTTGGATGGGTGGCCATCCATTTCATACCGAGATCTTTCCGGAAAATCACGTAAAGCCGTTGGTCCCGGCTGTTATTCATAAATCTTTGACAGTCGTTATAGGTAGTGAGAAGCCCGAAAGCACAAAATATAAAGGGTACAGAAGGACCGCTACCGTCACCTTCAAAAATAATTACCTAAACTTGCCAGACTCACTAGGGCTGCTACTGTATTGACTCTGTAGGTTTTATTTGTAACAATATGAAATTTTATTGACACTGGTTGGAACTTTTTATAACAAAATTATCTTGTTCGTCGTGAAATGTCAATGTCTCTCATTTTTCATTTAGACAACACGTGACAGTCGAGTCTGAAGCCTGCCTATAAACGTAATGTCAATGTGTGCGTGGTAAAAATGGCGGTTTGTTCTGAACGGTCTCTTTGCTCGGGCGCGACGGCGACACAGCATTACGTACCTACTTTGTGCCGAAAGTCTGATCACCAATCTTAGGCCCCTTTCAATTTATGCGATTGGTACCGGACTGCTGCGACGCTGGAGCAGTCCGGGTGTCGTACTGCACACGGACAGATGTGTTTTTCCATACAGCTGACATGTGACGTTTGTCGTACTGCCGTCGTGCGTGCGCGGTACCGGTGTCGCACGATGCTTTCGACGTCTCAACTGTTTGAAAACAGACAACCGTCCGTGTGCAGTCGCGTGTCAATGCTTCGGCGTCGCAGCAGTCCGGCCAAATGCATAATTTGAAAGAGCCCTAAGAGGTATCGCGTTACTCAGTTGCTGGGTTGCGCGGTTGCGCTCCATGTAAAACACTGTTATTCAGCTGCATACGGTTAAACTGGAAGCCATCCCGATTCATTGTTTTAGGGAAAAATGTAAAACATTAAAGTGTATGTCTTTCTTTAGGGTTCGTGCTAACTCTATACAACATATCATCGATTTTTTTCTTTATGACGTTATGTATTGTTGAAATACGTAAAAAATGTGTAATAGTAATATTTTATCCAATATAAAGCATGAAGTAAGAAATCGAATAACTGAATTTTCATATAGACAGGAATTTACTTGAGCGAAAACACGTTTCTTCTATAATAGACTAGCTTTTGCCCGTGACTTCGTCCGCATGAATTCGGAACGATTCGAAAACGTCGGTTATCGCGGATGCAGACAAAGTCGCGGATTAAAAAGTGGCCAATTTCCATTTTTGGGGTTCAAGCTTAGCTTATACCAAATATCATTATAATCGGTTTAGTATATTAGGTCCTTACATATGAAATTGCCGATACTTAATACTGGCAACTTTGAAATCAAATATTTTGTGTTTGAATAGGAATTCCAAATTCAAAATTATTTCAAATTATAGACCAAAGAATATTGTTCTAAAATTCGTGTTTCATTTGTTTTCACGTCATTTGTTTGGGCTTGAAAATTGCTATAGCAACAACAATGGAGAAATTAAAAATTCGCGGTATCTACGAATATGAGTTCCACCGTGGCACCAGTGCAGCAGAAACGGCTCGAAGGATTAACGACGTGTACGGGCCAAGCACCGCTAACGAACGAACGGTGCGTTTTTAGTTTCAACGTTTCCGTTCTGGAAATTTTGATTTACAAAATGAGCCTCGTGGACGACCGGATACTCAAGTAAATAATGAAGAATTTAAGGCGATAGTGGAAGCGGGTCCATCTCAAAACACTTCTGAATTAGCAGCAAGGAATTTGGAGTAAGTGACAAAACAATCATTATCCATTTGCGTCAAATTGGAAAAGTAAGAAAGCTCGAAAAGTGGGTACCGTACGAATTGACTGAAGCACACCAACAAACACGCATCGGTTGCTGCGCTTCTTTGTTCCATCGTCACAATAATGAGGTAATTTTAAATCGTATTGTCACTTGTGATGAGAAGTGGATCGTGTACGATAATTGCAAGCGATCATCACAATGGCTTAACCCTGGAGAACCGGCAAAACCTTGCCCCAAGCGAAAACTGACCAAAAAGAAGATTCTAGTTAGTGTTTGGTGGTCCTGTGCTGGTGTCATCCACTACAACTTCTTGAGATCAGGTCAGACGATTACTGCAGACATGTATTGTTAACAGTTGCAAACAATGATGGAAAAGCTCACCATTAAACAACCGAGACTGGTAAATTGCTCTAGCCCATTGCTCCTTCAGGATAACGCTCGACCACATACTGCACATCAGACCGTCGCCAAGTTAGAGGAGCTGCGACTGGAAACTCTGCGTCACCCACCATACTCTCCAGATCTTGCCCCAACCGATTACCACTTATTCCGAAATTTGGACAACTTTTTACAAGGATAAAAATTCAATTCTGATGAGGCAGTTAAAACAGCCTTCAAGCAGTTCATCGATTCTCGCTCCTAGGATTTTTTTACCAAAGGGATCAATGAGCTCCCGATAAAATGGCGGAAGTATATCGATAACAATGGTGCATACTTCGATTGACTAAATATATAATTTGTTTTAAAAAAAGTTATTTTTAATTTTTTGATACCGAGCGGCAATTTCATATGTAAAGACCTAATATTATCTGTGAAAGCATGACGACTAAACAAACAAACTGACTATCGCATTTAAAATATTAGTTCTAATATGTTTCAACAGGAATGTAATATTATTTTAACCATGGGAAAAAATACGAACCTATTTTTTTAATATTTTCGTGCCCTAAACATAATCATTTAGGCAAGAAAGTGTAGGGTAATGCCGCAAAAGTTATACATGTAGGATCAGAAGCGAGGAGGAGTGCCGAGCGGTATAAGTACATCGTCAGGACTATAGGCGTTCCCATTATCCCATTAGGGATAAACAAGACCTGTAAAAACAATTATACACTACATAAAGAAATACAAATGGTAATTAGTAACAAGAATAAAGTAAGTTAAAGGTACAGAAACAATACAGTTAATCGAACAGATCATTAAGGTCCTACAGTTCGTACAGCAGCATAAAAACGGTTTTGTGGGGCATAGTTATAAGTTAAGATTTTGTAAACTTTGTTTATAATAAATAAATAAATAAATAATAATAAGCCACCCAATGATAAACGAACAAACCCTTAAGGTTTACAGTTCGTACAGCAGCATAAGCCACCCAATGATAAACGAACAAACCCTTAAGGTTTACAGTTCGTAAAGCAGCCTAAGCCACCTAATGATAAACGAACAAATCCTTACGGTTTACAGTTCATACAGCAGCCTAAGCCACCCAATGATAAACGAACAAACCCTTAAGGTTTATAGTTCGTACAATAGTAGCATAAGCCACCCAAATACAAAGTGTATCGCTCGCTAGCAGCAAGCCTATACAGCTATATGAATATACAGCAGCGCTGTACCAGGTAAACCGACAGTATTGTCGGGAGCAGGAGCTCTTTACTGAGTCGAATCCGAGGATCTGCTGCTATACTTACGGAGTGCACGCTCTTTTATAAGACGATGCCCCCACCTTGCAACCTCTCCATAACAAGTCTTTCCAATGGCGCACGGAAGTGCGTCACGCGTTTACTTGATACAAAACACTAAAATGTGCTAAATCACCATAAAATCCATTATCCATCATTATAAAATAGTCAATTAATACAAGAATACTTAAAAAGAATAGACAATAGTGATTTCATAAAGTAGTTAATTTTACATTCAAAGTAACGTGTCAGCAATTGTATTGAATGAAACCATCGATAACGATGATCAAAATAAAGTAACCAAAAATCAGTGCGCACACTCAATAAATCAAGTTTCGAATTAAGAGACGATAATTGATAGTAAAATCACATAAATTAACAATAAGAAACACAAATCATAACAGTTAACACACACAATTGTGATTAATAAACTGTCTCCGTCATAAAATCAGTCAGAAAAAGATAAGTACACACATTTACTAAATGACTTTCAATCATCTTTCTATTTCTGTCTATCGTTTGTAATTGACAATGACAGAATGATGATTGAAATACATTTTAGTGCTATGAATTTAGTTATATAGTGAATTTAGCCTTAGAATAATAATATGGTATTTATCATCTGATATCTGCAAGACGTTTTGAGCGTTATTTATTTATTTATTTATACTTCATGCACAAAGGTACAAAGGCGGACTTAATGCCTTAGGTATTCTCTACCAGTCAACCAAGGGTGGTGAAGAGATAACATGGCAGGTGCATATGAAAAAAAAAATACATTAAAAAAGTTAAAAAGATATAAACTTACGAATATATAAACTACACATACATAATTTAATGTTTGGTATATAACATACCTATATAAAATATACATAAACATCTCTATCTTTTTGTATATTCTAATAGGCTGTGTCTTCTACTACCTGGATCTGCTACTGTCTACCTGGATCTTAGTTAAAAGAACATTTTTTCATCAGTTTACTACTGATGTGGGTCTTCAGGAACCATTGGACAGATGGCGCACGAAAACAGGTCCTGTTTAGACATGCGCCACGTGTCCACTTTCCCCCGCTGCGCACGCGTCTCTTGTGACTAGGAAACTACCAAAAGCAGCAAACACGTATTCTCGCACAAAACAAAGTTTTGAACGAATAACTATTTTGGTGACGAATGTCATTCGTAAGTTTAGGGTTAAGTGATGTTGCGGCCTAAGGTGAAGCACGCTTGCCTAGGATAAACCGGTTCACTCGTGCCTTGAAGATACCCAGATTAAATTTATCGGTGAACAGAGAGGCGGGCAGTGAATTCCACAGTCTGGCTGTTCGCACAATAAACGTGGAAGCCAAGCGCTTGGTTCGAGACCGTGGAACTTCAACAGTATAGCGGTGACGCTTCGACGTATCGTTTTATCTGTTCCTGTTTTCCTCTTTCTCTATATTTCTCTCCCTTATTCTGTCTTGCTCTATAATTCTCTACATTTATTTTTCTCTCTCTGTGTGATAAAACGACATTGCCCTGTAGAAAATAGTTAAAAACACATACTATTTCTGTAACTACACAAGCCTCATGTTGCACATACTTTAAACACCCGTCCTTGTCGTGACCCCCATGTGTGAAAAAGTTAACACACTATAACCATAATATATATACTTTCTACCCTGGTTACCATCCACATAGTACCCCATAAATGCGAACTATTCTGTCATTCATACCCTAAATGCCCACTGACCCAAAATCTGGAAGAATGCTTCAAATATCTTGCTAAGTTACGCATATAATGGAAATGATTGAATCAGACATTCTATAGCTTTTTTGTCCTTATAATTGGAAAAGAAGGTTTCAAATGTAGTGGTATACAAAGCACCTTACTTGCATGTATTTTTTTAATATAACAAGTTTGATTATCATTGTCTTTATTTTTTTCTCCTGATTGAATTTCGGTCCCGGTGGCCAATGTTAATCAAGACTAGAGTCAGTAGATATATACACAAACAATAAAAAAATTAAATTAAAAATTTAAAAAACCCCCAACGCAAAACATAAAAGCAATTATTTAAAAAGTAAAAAATAATATCTTTTGTTGAGCCATCAAATGTTTGTTCGTTGAAATGGCGCTATAATGTCGCGGCGGGGTACCGCGTAAGTCAAATCTCATTGCAAATCCATGAGTTCGCTATTTTACCAATTTAGCTATTGCTGACTTAGCGGTACCCCGCCGCGACATTATAGCGCCATTTCAACGAACAAACATTTGATGGCTCAACAAAAGATATTATTTTTTACTTTTTAAATAATTGCTTTTATGTTTTGCGTTGGGGGTTTTTTAAATTTTTAATTTAATTTTTATTTGAAAGTTTTTAAATGTAATTTAGTCTGGTTTTGAGAAGTTGTAGATACGTCTAAAGATGTATTTCGTCACATGGATCTTTTTTGATATTTTTTTGATATCACCCTGAGAATGCGTTTGGTATATATAATTCGCCATTTTGTGGTGCCGGTCACCTTGGCCTTGAAATTTATCATAGTGTAAAGTGTTCTACTAGTGAAGCCCTTTCATTTGATACCCATATTGATGGAGTTGTGAAAAAATATGTGATTAGCTATTTTGTAGCGGCGGCCATCTTGAACCGATTTTCATCAAACATAGCTAAGAACACTCCCGACTAATTCACCTTTTAAATAAAAAAAACAAAAACAAAATCGGTTCATCCGTTCGGGAGCTACGATGCCACAGACAGACACACACACACACACACACACAGACACGTCAAACTTATAACACCCCGTCGTTTTTACGTCGGGGGTTAAAAATGAATGAACTGCCTAGCCTTTTTAACCGACTTCAAAAAGGAGGAGGTTCTCAATTCGGTTGTTTTTTTTTATGTATGTACATCGATTACTCTGAGATCTATGATCCGATTTGCGTGATTCTTCTTTAGTTTGATGCGAAATAGTTGCCATTTGGTCCCATAAAAATTTAACATTGTTTGGCTAGTTTTCATTTTATGATTTTTTTTTTATTTTTTTTATATTTATTTTTATATTTGACCACGCATAACTTTATTCAGTGTAGTCCGATTCGGATGATTCTTTTTTTAATTGACAGTGTATACCTCAAATTTGGTCCAATATAAATTTTAAGAAAATATTCCACCCATAAAGGGTTGAAATTTTTTTTAACAAAAAAGACAACCGCCTTCAAAAAGTAAAAATTAACTTTCAATTTGCAAGTCGGTGGCAATACAAAACAACACGCAAAACCAAAGCCGCCGACTTGCAAATTGAAAGTTATTTTTCACTTTTTGAAGGCGGTTGTCTTTATGTGAACTATGTTCGGGACGGCTTCCACTCTAACTATATGCCTAGCTCTACCAGTATTTTACATGGAGCGACTGCCTATCTGACCTCCACAACCCAACTACTGCATAACAGTACGATACCCCTAGGCAAGACTGATTGTAAGACATTCTGGCTTCTGACTTCCTATAACGACTGTCAAAGATCTATGACTGACAGCCGGGACAGTTTTACGTGCTTTCCGAGGCACGGAGTGGTCTCGGTATGAAATGGATGGTCACCCATCCACCGACCGTCCGCGGCAAGCATAGTTTAACTATGACCGATGAATCTGTCTTTTACTTACCCACGAGCCACTTTTTTATCACCATCACTTCATGTACATAATATTATAAATTAAGGCACTAACAAGCGACTTTTGCAGATTTTCAACTGACAATCACGTCAAAATGTGTAGTGTAAATGATTTGAAAAAGAAAATATACGTTAAACTAGAACATTCTCTTAATCATTTAGTATGTGAATGTTTTTGATTAAGTTCATATTAAATAGTTTAATTAAATCGTGAAGTTGTGTCTGACGCGGACAAAACATTGATAATCACACAAAATAAATCAGGAATATTTAAACGAAACTTTTACTATCTTACAAACAATTTTACTATCTATCTTTTAGGATACGCCTTTTTTTAAATTAGAGAATACTATCTTTTATTTAATTTTTTCGACTAAACTTTGAGAGTTTTGGACGAGGCGCTTACGAATCTCTGGTCGCTCAAGGTTGCCGGCGTATATCGTCGCCTTAAAGTAGAATTTGTACTTTTTCTTCGTTAATCTCAGGGATTACTTACTGGTTCGACTCTGAAAATTCTTCCGCTAATAGGGAGCTAAGTTACCTTCTTAGTTAAGTTAGGTCCTTGAGTACTATAAGCTATATTTTGACTATCTAAAATTAGAGATCCGTAAAACGTTTCACCCGAGTAGTAAACAAAGAACAATTTTTTAACAAAACAAAAACCGACTTCAAAAATCTAATAAAACAAATTTTAAAAATCTAACTTACATAATCTAAGCTACCTAACATAATATAACAAGATTTATCAATTTTTGAAGTCGTTGCCAAGCCAAGTAACTCTAATCTGTGCATAAAATCATTCTCTTAACTTTGTTACACAATTTACGTAGGTAATTAGATACCTACATAATTAAAATATAATACATAACTATCTTTTAGCATATTTATTACATTATTGTAACCTAGGTAGGGCTTGAAAATGAATATTGGCAATGAAACCTGATTATTTTTGCCTGTCTACCAAAAGCTTGTTTGCCAGTATTTACATGGGAACCTATACGTATTGATGGCAGGTTGGAGTGCTAACAATTGTTTCAAGTATTTGGCCCGCTAGACATTCTGTGATTGAGTGTGTCGGGATATTTCGGAAGTGCTGCGGGTTACATTAATAAAGTAAGTAGGTACTGACCGTAGGTTACGCATGGACTGGAATAAAATTATTTTGACGACACGGTTGGCGCAGTGGCTCGAGCGATCGACTGCTGCGCAGCGTGTTGCGGGTTCGATTCCCGCCCAGGGTAAACATTTGTGATGAGCACTTGTGTTTGCCTTGTGTCTGGGTGTTGTTTATCTATATATATGTATGAATTTACAAAAAAAAAAAGTATTTGTGTATGTATATCAGCTGTTTGACACCCATAGTACAGGGTCTCCCTAGTTTGGGGTCAGATGGCCGTGTGTGAAAATGTCCCCACATATTATTATTATTTCCATTTATTATTCATCTATACATATAATTTACATTTTTAAATATTAATAAAAAAATTAAAACATTTAAAAATATAAAAATTAGTAGCCCACGGGTATTGGGAACAGGGTCCAAGCTACCGGCGGTCAGGGCTCCAAAGAGAGAAATCTCCTGACAATGCGGGCCGTGTCCAGAAGTACTGCCTTCTGAATCAAGCCCTTGATCCAGCCGCCTAACGAGAGCCTCCTTAGATGTTGGTCGAGGCTCTTGGCAATTAAGCCATTGGCTGTAACAACTATCGGCACAATGATCGCCGAGTCCACACCCCACATGTCGACAACCTCGCGGGCCAAGTCAAGATACTTTATTTGCTTGTCTTTTTCGGCCTTCACGAGGTTCACGTCATGTGGGACTGCTATGTCAATAATCATTGCGCGCCTCTCCAATCGATCCACCACCACTAAATCAGGCTTATTGGCTACAATAGTCCTGTCAGTGATGATGGATCGATCCCAGTACAATGTGACATTGCCGTTTTCAAGAACTGGATCGGGCACATACCTGTAGTATGGTACTTCTGATTCCACGAGGTTGTATTTCAGAGCAAGTTGCTGATGGATAATCCTGGCCACAAGGTTGTGCCTATGCAAATACTCTTCGTTAGCAAGACGAGAACATCCAGAGATAATGTGGCGGATTGATTCTCCAGGCCGGTGACATACCCGACAAATGTCAACCGTGCCATCTCTCACAATAAATCTCCGGTAGTTATTCGTCAAAATAACTTCGTCCATAATTGCACAGACAAAACCTTCGGTTTCTCCAAACAGATCACCGAATCGTAGCCAGGACACAGACGCTAAGAAATCCACATCGGGCCCATGTAGGGCCCGGGAAAAGCGTCCGTGAAGCTCCTTACTCTTCCAAACCTCCTCGCGATCATTAGTCTCAAGCACTACAGGCTTGCACCAGTTCTCTTTAGCCAAGGAGAGCGGGGTGAGGCCCTTGTCCACTGCAACTACATCTCGGTGCATCCCCACGTCGGCTTCTAGAAAATATTCCCTGAGACTGCATATCTCACGGTTGTGGAGGGTCTTAGCATTTAAGAAGCCACGACCTCCACACTTCCGCGGGATATACAGTCTCATCACCGATGATCGTGGGTGATGCATCCGATATGCTGTCAATCATGTGCGGACTCTCCTATCTAGGGCATCGAGTTCAGTTTGAGTCCATTTGAGTATGCCGAAAGAGTACATCAGAACCGGCATGACCGTCACCCGTTGAAGGCGCGCACCTTATTTCCGCCTGGCAAAAAGCTATTGAATACTTTCTTCAGGCGGCCAAAGAAGCGCTCCTTCAACGATTGCTTCATGTCAGGTGCATTGATGCCCAACGCTTCCGCCATACCCAAATATTTATAGGTCTCAATTGAAGAGAGAGATCTAAGATTTATGGAATCTGATAGTTGAACTCCCTCAGATTCCATAATCTGCCCTCGCTTTACATGCATGACTGCACATTTCTCCACACCAAATTCCATCCTGATGGCACTACCGAAAGTTTCTGTTACTTTCAGTAGCTCCATCAGTTGTAAACTGTTGGGGGCAAAGAGTTGTAGGTCATCCATGTAAAGAAGGTGAGATATTACCTGAGCTCCTCTCTTCAACCGATAGCCTAGACTTGAATTCTCTAGCAGTGTGCTTAGAGGATTCAAGGCTAAGCAGAACCAAAGCGGACTCAAACTGTCGCCCTGAAATATACCTCGCTCAATCCTTATTGGTTCGCTGTTCCTCTGGATATGTCGACATCCTGGATAGCGAAGGACCGTCCTCCACTGCCTCATACACGACATCAGGAAGGTGCGCAGAGTGACATCTATCTTGTACAACTCCAGCACCCTCATGAGCCATGTATGTGGCACAGAGTCATAGGCCTTCTTGTAATCTATCCAACATGTGGACAGATCCTTTCGGGATCGGCGAACCTGTTGACTTATGGCCATGTCAATCAGGAGCAGCTCCTTAGTACCGCGGGACCCATTCCTACATCCATTTTGAGATGGAGACATGATATCGTTAGTGTCTACGTGTCGGTTAATTTTAGCTCTCAAAATGGATGTAAAAACTTTATAGACCGTCGGCAGGCATGTGATCGGTCTATAGTTTTTGGGTTCCGCAGTACTACCTGACTTATGGAGCAGGTGGGTTATTCCTGTCGTTAAAAACTGGGGCAACTATCCAGATTCCAAGGCTGACTGGAACCGAGATGCCAAGCAAACGTGCGACCTTCTGAACCATTTTATCCAGAAATTGTGCAGCACATCCGGCCCTGGGGATTTCCAATTATGCAATGGACGGACTGCACGAGCTACATCTTGGGGGCTGATAGTTATGGCCCCCATTTCTGGTATCGGGTCGCATGCTCGTTCGACTTCCAGAGTCCAATCACCCTCAGTGTAACTGACAGGCACCGACCAGATGTTGCGCCAAAACAAACACATGGCGTCATCATCCGGCAGACGCGTATCAGTCACACTTGGAATCGGTCGCTCCCAAGTCCTATAAACCCACCTTTCATCGCATTGGAATGTGCGATTCTGAGTGTATCGTTCTACTCGCCGCTTATACCTTCGAATACGGTTTGCCCATGCATACACCTTCTGCTTCAGGAAGTCGATGCGCTCTGTGACCCAGGACATATAGTCTCGAGGACTGATATCGGTCCCCGAGAATGCCCGCCTCACAAAGCGCATCACTCTTGGGCGAGTATTGCCCTCCCTAAAGCAGATTAATTTGCCGATGAGCACTCTGGCCCCACTAATGCGCCTCTCAATTCTGCACTGCCACGCCGGTACGGCAGGTTTTGATCGTGTAGCTCTGTCATCATTACCAAATTTGACGTGAGCTACACGACATGCCGTAACAGCTGCGCAGTACAGAATCGAATGCGCATCAGTGAGGTCTTCGCAATCATCAAAATAATTTGATCACTGCGAATCCAGAGCACACACCAGCGCCTTATTTTTGTTATGCATAGGCAAACGAGGTAAACGTGGTCTCAGCTCGGGCGACATGAATCGGTATTCCCAAATCGCACCCTCCAAAGCGCTCCTCAATTCCTCATTGCACTGGGTACTTACATGTGTAACCATGTCATCACTCCCATCACTAACATGACTAGGCGTTGCGGTCGGCTGTGATTGTGCCACTTCCACAATCTGCGGCAAGGGAGCAGTGACATGGTTTCTCTGCATCTCAGTTTGGAGGCGATCAAGTACACCGTCATCCAACATACGATTACGCTGGATGACCCGCACCTGATCCGATAGACGTTGTGCCGAAACGTTGACAGCTGGCTCAAGCACCTGAAACAGAGAGAGCATCCGAGCACGGTACGCGGTCAGATTATTTCCCTCCTCTGTAGCCCTATAGTATGCGCGCATGACATTTTCGTTGATGGCTTGTGTCCATCTCATGCGCTGCACACTTCCGCCGGGAGCTGGGACCCTATCAGAGGCCGGTGGGCCTCGAGATCCTAAACCGTCCGGCGGCCGGCGTCCTCCCCGTCGACGAGCAGGTGGTGGCATCGTAGGCGGAGAGAAATATTCGTCGCTCGAGCTCGACGCAACTGCCGAGACCAGTGTCACAGCACTCGCGATGGGGCTGGGTTCCGGTGGCGGCGAGGCGGAGCTGAGCGACGAGTCCGGTGGTGGTGGGCGTGCTCTTCATGAAGCTGCTCTTGTTATCATACTTTGCTTAGTTTGGTTTTATTTTTACCATCAATATATTGTGTATTTCATTCTGTGTACTGACATCGTGACAGATGTCAGAAAATTTTAAAAATGTTTCTCTGTGACTATTGCTTGCATTAATAAGGTTCATTTCTTTATTATATATGCGGAGTGACTTTACAACTGTTTAATATATTATAATTACTTTGTTGATCCAAATGTATGTTAATTTTAAAATATTTGTAACGGAGTAAAATAAATTGCAAAGTGACATTACAGTGTTGCCAGCTTATTCTAGCTTAGCTTAGCTTATTATTATTATTATTATTATTTTATTTTAGTATTTATTACTTTTATTTAAACAGCCTATTTTTTCTCTGTTCCACTGTCGGGCTAAGGCCTCCCCTTTCTCCTTCCAAACTTTCCGATCTTGTGCGATCTCTGGCCACGTTTGCCCCGCAATTAAGGTCAGATCGTCATACCACCTTCGCCGGTCGGCCTTGACGGCGATATCCTCCTTTAGTGAGTGACCATCTTTACCCATTTCTCTGGATACACTCGCGCATCGTGGCCAACCTACTCCCACTTCAGCCTCTGTTTTTTCTCCAACTTTGCCACTTGAGTAATGGAGCGTAGGATGGTGTTTCTAGCGCAATTCATTCGCTAGGCAACTGTTATGCTACGTTCCATTGCTCGATATATTACAATAAATTATTGTTAATTATATATAAGTGGGGACATTTTCACACACGGCCATCTGACCCCAAACTAGGGAGACCCTGTACTAGGGGTGTCAGGCAGCTGATATAATACACAAATACTTCATTAAAACGGTAACACCAATTACATGAATTATCATAGGTATAGTAGACAACAATAATTTATGTTATTACTAACATATAATGGAGGACACCCTAGCATACTTCCTCTCACAAAACATCAGACATACACGAACGTTTTAAAAATAAAGTGTATCATGTCCGAATTTATTGTCAGATTTTAAATGTGATATTTGCGATGGTTTTTGATTAGAATATAAGTTAGATGTATTGCAATTTATGAAATTATATTTATTTCCTTCAATAGTAAGCTATTTTACGAGAAATCATAAAATTAATCTGGCTCTGCGGAAAAAAAAAACAGTTTTGCGATTATCTTAAAAGTTAAACAACTTTAAAGAAACGCATTATTCTACCCTAAACAGATTAATTACATTAAGGATTGGTGATTGAGCGTTAAATATCCTTAAAATACATAAAGATACAGCTATGAAGATGTCTATGTAGTCTTTATTTTTTAAATCAATACTATGTTTACACAGTACATATTATTATACCAAAATTAATATTTTTTTAAAATTGTGTCTATCTGACTGTTGTTTCGGCTGATCTTCGAAACGGTAGTCCGAATTTGACGAGACTTACATTTGCAGATAGCTGATATTTTAAGGACTAACATATAAGCTAAGTACGTTTATTTTAGAAAAGGAAAAGTAATAATTCACCCACTACATGTGCGGAGACTGGACTTCGCAAGTTACAATGCTGACAAAAATTTAGATGAAAAAATATTACGTAAATCTGGACCTTATTTTGTGCTGATAAATCGTCAGGGGATTTTATATTACGAGAACTGAACAAAACAAATATTAATCACAAAGTCAACGAGCCTAATCAAACATCGGTTTGAACATTACACACATTTTGTTAATTGAACTAAAGCAAACAGACTGACTTTTAATCCTCTAACCTCTTGTAAAGGGTCCAAATACCCAGTAAGCAAAAATATTTAAAAAAATTGTAGAGAGCAACAGACCGAGCCTTCTCCATGCCTCGGAAAGCACGTAAAGCCGTTGGTCCTAGTTGTCATTCGTAGATCTTTGACAGTCGTTATAGGTAGCCAGAAGCCAGAAAGTCTCTCAGTCTTACCAAGGGTATGATTATGTTACCCGGTAACTGAGTTATGGAAAGAGATGGCAGTCGCTTTATGTAAAACACTGGTATTCAGCTGCATCAGTTAGACTGGAAGCCAATCCTAACGTGGTTGGAAAAAGGCTGCCATCATTGGGAAAAGTGGTTATCAGATTTTTTGGCTTCTGGCTTCCTGTAACGACTACCAGAGATCTACGAATGACAGCCGGGACCAACGACTTTACGTATTTTTCGAGGCACGGAGGGAGGAACACATATCAAATAAATGGTTACCATGCTAGGTCAGCTTAACCATGACCACGTATCCACGAGGTATGTACATCATATAATATTAATGTAAAATGTATAGTCTATAATGTACTGAAACCCTGGTAACAGGTTGGGCTTCGTCCCTTCCACCTTGTATGAAACGCGGCTAACTTCGGTAACTAATTATAATACGTGACGACAGGTCAACAATTAATCATAATAAATCTGCACTATGTAATCAATCACATGCCGTTACATAAAGCTAATAGGTAAAGATACTTATAATAGTGAAGGTTATGTACTTTTTAGGGTTCCGTACCTCAAAAGGAAAAAACGAAACCCTTATAGGATCACTTTGTTGTCCGTCTGTCTGTTAATACCCTTTATCTCGGAAACGCGTGGAAGCATTGAGTTGAAATTAAAACCAGATACTTAAGTCTACAGTCTCTTGAAACTGTGAATGTTTTTTTTTCTTTTGTTTATTAATTAATAGGCTTGCGTTTGACCGCAATTCACCTGATCTTAAGTGATGATGCGGCCTAAGTTGGAACACGCTTGCCTAGGATGAACCGGTTCACTCGTGCCTTGAAGATACCCAGATTATACTTATCAGGGAACAGAGAGGCGGGCAGCGAATTCCACAGTCTGGCATTTCGCACGATAAATGTGGAATCAAAGCGCTTGGTTCGAGACCGTGGAACTTCAACCATATAGCGGTGACGCTTCGCTGTATCTCTGCTCGTCCGATGATGGAATGGGGATGGGGGAATTAAATTGTGCAATTCCAAAGCTCACTCTCCAAAATGTGCGAATGTGTAGTAGGTTCTGATTTATGAAGTGCGGGTGTATGCGCGACTGCGTATTTATTGCTTTTAGTGAACTGCAAATGTAGTAGTTGGCGAGTGGAAGGGCTGGACCGGGGACATTGGGTTTTGATATATTTTCGACTGCTAGGGCATATCTCCTTCTTTCTTATATCTATGCATCCGTCCATCCCATTCATACTCACAAACGTTTTCGTTTATATTAAAATGTTTGCTTTATTCTTGAAAGTCTACTTAAATCGGACTTTACCAAGTTCGTTTGGATACGTAAAGTTCAGTGTAAATAGGTTACGTTTTATTAGTAAACAAAGTGAAGTTGTAAAATACAGAAGTGAACGCGTTTGTGTCATATTTGTGTAAACAAAAGTAAATGTTAATAAAACACATTTAAATGTTTGAGTAAACTACTCTTTGTGTTTATGTGCGTGTGGCTTATAATGTTGTTATTCGTTACTGTTAAGTTACTGCAGTATTATTCCATAAAATTATCTTCAAAACTAGGTCAAATAACCGCAGGCAATACAAAAGTGTAAAGAAGGCGACGGTAAACCATTAACAGCAGTGACAGTGCCGACCAACGGCAATGGGTGATTGCAGCAACACTTATATGTTTATCAATTTTATGAAATACTTTCTTAGATGAAAACATCGTCATCTGCTGCTGAGGTTTAGTCTTTTCTACTTAGTATTTGATTGCTCTTAACAAAGCCTATGACAGAAGGCTTAGTGACCAAGTCCTAGCACTTAGTAGGAACAACTTGCGCATTATGAGAAGAGCAACTACGGGACACTGCTGCTTAAACAAGCACATGTCCAACCTGGGGCTAAGTGATACGCGAACCTGCAGACGCTGTAAGGAGGCTGATGAAACCACTTCATCTTCTGGGGGAATGCGGAGCACTAATTCACAAGCGCAACAATCATCTGGGCAAACACCTACTAAGCCCGGATGAAATAATAGAGATTGCCCAAAGCAGATCCTGCAGTTTATCACAGCTGCAGGGTTTGGTGGCGATCTCTAACCAACACAAGCAGCGATCACAATAGGTCAATCCTGGTCACAGTGATAGCCGCATTATAATAATAATAAATACAAAGGACAATGCCAGAAACTCTATAGAACTTTGCCCCACTCAATAAAAGTCATGTACAAGCTTGCAATATGTAGCATCTTACTGCTTATTCATTGCTGAAAACTAAACATTAGTCTTAATGGCTGCAGAACTTGCCGTTTCTGTTTAAATCAAAAAACTGTATTTGCATTCCTTTTAGCATTGATTTGTAATCCGCAAGTAATAATAATAATGGTGTTCATTTGCCAACAAAAAAGTTATTTACATTTCCTTACAATCTACAATAGTCTACATTATCAATTAGGTTCTCATAAAAAAAATAAGACACAAAGGAAGCATTTTGCTAATGAACTCCACACAACTCCACACTCAAGCCTGTCTCGTGGAAACCAACCAAGAACGCAAGTTCGCAAAATCGCAAGTTCTAAAGCAAAACAATTTATTATAATAAGATTCTATGATCATTACAATTATTTTATTAAATTATTTTTTTTGTAAATGGGCCCACCCATTTACAAAAAATGCAGGATCTGGTATAGTCATTTGATTGATGATAAAGTCACAAATGAGAACCAGCCGGGAAATTCAGTGAGCTGTCATTCCACCAAGGGAATGAGATTAACAGTTCACCTCAAGCTAACTATACCTTTTAACGAGGGAGATTTTTAGAGAATAACCCTGCAGAATATTCAGTTTGAGGGTATACGTGTGTAGGGTATCATTTGAAAAACTTCTAGCATTTGTTTTAAGACGCCGTCAACCGCTATTGAGCTCCGATGTTTCGGTATTTTAGCCGCGCCCACTATTTCTCCGGTATCCAAGCGCCTTTCTTAAAGGGCGGCTATACAGCGAACTACCAAGTAAGAAATAAAGTGACGCGGGTAATAATAATTACAATTTTTATACATATTTATATATTTCCATACAAAAAATTATCAAAATATGACATGAACGGATAGCAGGGCAAAGCGACATGCGACATACGTCCATCTAGCTGGGTGTCTACGCGATCACTGTCGGATTGCATACATATGAAAGAGAAGCGTGATGACGGACCGTTTGTTCTTTTTACAAACGATAAAATAAATTCATTACATAAAAATAAGTTGAGTAGTCAAAAATAAAAAACAACCAAGTTCTTTATTTAAATATGATACGTTATTGTTATAAATTTTACCAACGTACATTGATAAGTTATACAGACATTTTTGTTGAAAGATCATTTTTAGAGGTTAGTTTACCATTTTTTTGTATCGAGAAATCTTTTCAAAAACGTGTTATGAATACAACAGGGTTCTCAGAAATATGTTCAAGATTAACATATATTTTTTCCGCCGTCACAAACTGCATTGATTTGGCTAAAAAATTGTTTGAGACAAGCCTATTTGGGTGTTGTCAGCGTCTTAAAACTTACGTTATAATATTAAAACACGTCATAACAGTAGAGCACGTTTCACTCCCAAAATATTTACTCAAAGCAAATATTGGAGTTGGAACGACAATACTTTCACGTGTTGTATTTTTATCGAATGCTGTGAACGTGTTGTCATTTTCAAATATTAAAATAATTTTGCAAACAATTACTAGAACATAATATTATTAAGGTGACTTCTCACGAAACGTGATCAGTATCGTATATAATGTCGTGCCTCGTTAGCTTGAGTAAAAGCGCAGATCAGAGAGTTTTTGGCACTAAAATTGCTGTGGTGCTGATGAGTTTACGCGAAAATGAACTTGAGGTGAGCCGTCATCGCACAGGGGTGTGTGTGGCGAGAGACATACAAACACACACTGAAAACCTCCTCACTTAATAAAATTAACTAACTTTTTACTTTTAACTCAATTTTTTAACCAGCCGATACTTACCTTAGGCGGCGTGGCAGTGTTGGTTTTCTCCGCAGCGTGATGCGGCTTGTGATGCGGCTTGTGATGCGCCTACGGCCGATAACATACGACATGAGAACCCATCATTTTAACGTATACTATTTTATAGTATTTTATCAAAAAAATCGAATTAGTCCTTCTGTTAGATTATCGAAAAATATTGGATACGTATTTTTTGTTTTATCAAATCAATAAAAACTGACGAAGATAAAACGCATCTAAGATCATGAGTGGGGGGTTTGTGACGTCACTTCGCCAGTAAAAGTGTACTGACATAGTGATGTTGTTTACGTGAAAAAAGAAATAACACGTGTCCAATATTTTTTGGAAATCTATCTGACGGACTAATTAGATTTTTTTGGTAAAATACGCTATTATGACTTATACTGATTTAACGGTTACGCCTTGAGCATGCGTGGCATTCGATGTTCGTGCCTTCTCTGTATGAGAAGAGTCCTTTGCCCTTCAGTGGGAGAAAGTAATAGGCTAGAATTATTTATTTTTAACTGACTTCTTATAATTTTATACATAGATCCTACGTAGCACAAATTTGAATCTTAAGAATGTCGATCAGTGGTCGAAATTCAACCGCGTTTTTATATTAATTTTAGTTTTCTGCACTTCTTTTCAGTATAAACTTTAACTACCTGTATCTTAAATCTCAGATTCATTTTGAGATTTTTTTTTGTTTTTCGTAATAACAATACAAATGTTTTTTTTTTTTTTTTTTTATTTAGCCTGTGCTGTCCCACTGCTGGGCAAAGGCCTCCCCCAAGTCCGTCCAGGATCTTTTATCCAGCGCCACCTCGAACCACATGTAAAATAATATAATAAAATATAATATAAATAGAAGCATATTTTCCAGTATTACTATGTAACATTAGAATCACACACAAGTCACACTTATCACCAAAAACGTATTAAGTATATTCTCTCATAAAAATAAATCCGCTTATTTAGCTGTTCTAAATTAAAACACGGTATCTGAAATATGAGTTATGTTTATACAACTAATAGTACAATTCTATTATTGTAACTGTCGGTCGGCATTTACTTTGTTATACATTTCTGACATCATAATTATGAAGGTAAAGTTTACAATGAAATTTTTGGGTCAGCGAATTTGATGTGGGGTAATAGTAATTAGGGATTTAGAGTAACGGTTAAGATTGAATCGAATTATAGTATACTATTGATGCTTGTCAATTATCTTACAACATTTTTTGAACTGATATACCTCAGTATAATAAAAACAAACCTGTAAACAAAATTGCAAATCTTAATTATACAAAAATTAAATTAAAAATTAAAAAAAACCCCCAACGCAAAACATAAAAGCGATTATGTAAAAAGTCAAAAATAATACCTTTTGTTGAGCCATCAAATGTTTGTTCGTTGAAATGGCGCTATAATGTCGCGGCGGGGTACCGCTTAAGTAAGTCAGTCCCTTAATTTCATTCACTGTCTATTAATTTACCAGCATTTCCGACCAATTTGCTTCGATATTATCAAATTTTTGTTGCTAACCTAGTTGTTAATCTTGTTGCAAATCTAGTTACCATCAGTTCGCTATTTTAGCTATTTAGTTATTGCTTTAAACTTAGCGGTACCCCGCCGCGACATTATAGCGCCATTTCAACGAACAAACATTTGATGGCTCAACAAAAGGTATTATTTTTGACTTTTTACATAATTGCTTTTATGTTTTGCGTTGGGGGTTTTTTTAAATTTTTAATTAAATTTTTATTTTAAATTTTTTAAACGTAATTTAGTTTGGTTTTGTATAAGAGTTTACAAAAATAATTTACAAATTTTTAGTTTTCATTTCGTTACTCATTCCTCATTCCCTTGCAATATAGTATACATTATTCTACTAGTCAAGGCCTTTCATTTGATACCCATATATTGAGGAAGTTGTGAAAATAGAATGTAATTCCCTAAGATCCCTACCGCAGCTAACAAAAGAGCTGATAACTTTAAAACTGCTGAACCGATTTTGATGAAACATGTCTAAAACCATCGCTAGAGAATCTGCTTTCAAATAAAAAAACCGCATTCAAATCGGTTCACCCGTTAAAGAGCTACAGTGCCACAGACAGACACACAGACACACAGACACGTCAAACTTATAACACCCCTCTTTTTCGTCGGGGGTTAAAAATGAAAATAATTTCAAGTCGAATTTAATCAGAAACAAAATACCTATGTCATTATTAACAGCAGAATTACCGGTCGATGCTAGCGGCAGGTTTCCGCTCGTTGTGGAGTTCGAGCTCTATGGGGGAGGGTTTTGTTCAACAGTGGACATCTTCCGGCTGATGACGATGATGAACAGCAGAATTAAAATAGGTCTCAGTACAGTTTATACGGTAATAAACAAAAAATATTCCAAACAAACACCTCATTATAATATCACCCCATACTCTCTACATGAGACTCCTGTTTTTGACTATCCACAGTTAACACACGTGATACTATCGTGTTCAGGACTCCAAGAGAAATTCTATTAAATCCAAATCATAGCACAAGACCATTGAACTTTGTCTCTGGGATCGCTACACTTCTGCGAGGTCTAACATTTTCTTTGCGCGTAGGTCATAGCCGTGTGGTGCCGGTCGCGGATAGCACCACCCTATTTCTACCCGTGGGTGTCGTAGAAGGCGACAGAGGGATATTGACCAGAGGATGGGCAGCAGCGTCCTTCTGAGTACCATAACACCTACTGCGATCGCCAACCAAGCATGCCTATTACGGCTGAATACCCCCTTGGTGGAGACCTATGCTCAGCAGTGGGCGTGTAAAGGTTGACATGATGATGACCTATGTCATACCTAATCATTTTTGAAACAACTGAAAATTGTAACGAATACTTTGATTCTTTAGCTATTGAGTGGTGTAATTAATTACAAATAATTATATTTTTGACGTAGATGATAGCAATGTAGCTACAATTGTTACACCAAACTGTATCTATATCATCAGTTTTTTTTTAATAGAATAGATGACATCATTAATAGCGCCCTTCCCCATCGGCCGAAATTCAACGCGAGAGTGATTGAATTTTTATTTGTTTCATCCAACACAATGTGTAAAAACCAACGAGATTTCACAAAACTTGTTCCAAGAAATACGTGTTTTTTAAAGAGCCTTACTAGTTTTTGGTAAAAATGTTAGTAATTTAGATGTCTAATCTCCATGACATGTGCGAGGTGTCTATAAAGCTGTTATTTTACTTTTTCAATGTATGAGTGCATTATAAACGGCCAAAGTTCAGATAGAAATTGTGCAAAAAAGCTGATTTTCGGACATGCTTACTAAAGTTTCTCAAAAAAGTAGTTTTTTCGTTACGTATTAACCTAGATATTAACTACAAGATACCCGTGTGTTAAAAATATTTGGAGGAAAATTTGTAATAACGTCGTTATCACGTACGAGCGTTTCTATGAGAACTATGACGGGATGGGCACTCCTAACCAAAAATTCCAAGACAGAACTGCTCAAAATAAACTAGATTTTATCCCTGGAGACCTGATTAATTTTCAATTAAATGTAAATTTTTTAGTAGCTATGAAATCAACTATTGACTAGTTAGTCGAAAGACTAACTGAAAGTGACGTCAGTGTGTCAAATATTTGGTGGTGTCAGCTACCCTATGGTAGGAATGGCCGCACTGGTAGGTGGGACCCGCTGAGGTTCAGCAGGTCCGTCGGGGGAGCGGTGGATGCTTATGCAAAACCCGCACCCTTGGCGATAAGTGAACAGTTTTAGCCGGTAAGAGTCCGGCATACTCCTCCATCACCTCCACGATGGAGGAAGTCCACGAGGATTTCCACCGCGCAAAAATAAAAAAAAGCTATCCTATGGTCTCCCACTCATCATCATCATCATCATCATGTAAACCTTTAGACGTCCACTGCTGGGCATACGTCTCCTCCAAAGGGGGGGTACGGCTTCAGCCATAATCGCCATGCTTGACCGATGCAAATTGGCGATCGCACTAGGTATTATGGTACTCAGAAGGACGCTCTGCCCGTCCTCTGGTCATATCCCTCTGTCGTCTTCTATGACACCCACGGGTAGAAATGGGGTGGTGCTATTCGCGGCCGGCACCACACAGCTATCTCCAACTATAGAAGCAAATACACAGACCAAGAAATGTTGCCAAGTCAAGCCGGGTCATAATCCCAGCGTTATGACAGAGATTATTAACCACGTACCATCGCGTCCTAGATAGAAAAGGCTATAAAACAAAATGGCGTATGTTAGCAGAGCCATTAAATGAACTTATGACCTGCTGCTCTCTATTTAATGGGTAACAGATATTGTTTTATATCGGTGGTTAGGTGGAGCGATAACTTGGATCTGAATCTGCACAATATTATTTGCTCAAAGTTTGGTTGACTAGCAAAAAGTTTATTTTTCAAAGAGGTATCCGTACCAACGTACAATATAACCTAAAGATCGAGCGAAAAACGCAGAAAAAAAACATGTTTCTTGTAAGGGGGTTTCTTTTAACTTTATTTTATTTTTATTATTTGTTTTTATTGTGGATTCTGGAGAATAGGGCTTACTGAAGATTCGGACACAGTATATTTTGACACAGTGTCCAAACAATATTTTTTTGACTGATGATTACACGTCATGGACACCAATAAAATGCTGTACAGTCACATAAAAAGCTTCCAACGATACCTTAATTGTAGAAATCTTCCTACGCTCAGCCTATAGTTGTAAAATAACAGTTTTTTCAACACACTTGCTTATAAAATGGCTCTAATTTCACCGCAATTAGGCACATAATGACACCTGTAATCAAACTGTGACTTTTTCATTGCTATTATTCACAAGTGAGTTATAGGGCTTTTTTTATTTTATTGGTTGAGTTCTTTGTTCTTAAAAAAGGTTCGATACAAAAAAGATCGTGTTCAATAGTACAAATAAATTAGTGTACCTACTGCTTGCTCATTTCATGCAACTTCGTATTTAAATAGATAGATAGATTTCGACTTGTACGTTTTTAATAAATAAAACTTTCACTCAAATATAACTTTTGTTTTCTCTGTAATAAAAAAAAACTTTGAATTCCCCATTTTGTACGTGGCTAGAACGCTATCCGTGAAAAGAAAAAAAAAAGAAACCTCATTCTTTTAGTCTATGGCCGATCGCCATTATTTGATGCGCGCGCATAGGAAAACTGATTAATTTTTCCCGCCATTGCGAAAATTTTTTCACAACTCGTTTTCAATGGTGAAAATATTTTTTTAGTATTATTTTCTTCACAAGTGTGTTGAAAAACGTCGTATGATACACGTGTGTATTGATGATTACCTGCCTCGGCTCTCTTAAGACCCTCACCTAACGGCTCGGGTCTCAATGACGCCTCAGCGGTAATCACCATCATTACACACTTGTACCATAATGTACTATTAACTAAATCAGCCGTTTTTAATTAATAAATAATTTTACACACCATAACTTATAAACTTACAAAATATTATCCTAATAAAAAATATTGCCTCCATCCAAAATATTACCTCTGACAGGCAGACAGGCACCGAAAAAACATATCATGTTTTTTTTCTTGTATTTGTATTTTGTTAAAGCGGTCATAGTAGGTATTATACATTGTGAAATTTTAAAATGCCTATCTCCTACGGTTTGAAAGTTACTCCGCTGTGATAGTAGGATGGACAGACAGCGGGGGCTTAGTAAAAGGGTTCCGTGGGCACCCTTTAGATGCGGAATCCTAAAAAGCAAAAAGGGTAATGTGCATGTCCTTTCGCTTTTTCGGGTTACATTAAATTATGTCTAAAGATATACGTATATAACCTCATTTAGTGTTACATAGTCAGAATTTTCGTTTACAGAACAGGATATTAACTTACACAAACCGAAAACATTATAGTCCAAGATCCCACGGCCACCAGGCGTACGTCATTATAGCATGGCTGGAATATTGTCAATATAAGTGTAGAGGAAGTAGGACGACTTGGACGGCTTCCTTAAGGATTGACAAAACGAAGCGTAAAGACGAGACCATTATGAAAGGAATGGAGGGAGGTATTTGCCTTGCGGTGGGACAGTACGAGCTAAATAGAATAATAGAGGAAGATCTATATTGTATACTTGCCTGCTGGTATTTCTATTAGAACTAGCTTCCGCCCGCGACTTCGTCCGCGTGAATGTCGGTTATCGCGGATACAGATTAAGTCCGGATTAAAAAGTAGCTTATGTCCTTCCCCAGGGTTTAAGCTATATTCGTACCAAACTTCATCAAAATCGGTTTAGCCGTTTCGGCGTGAAACCGTAACAGACAGAGTTACTTTCGCATTTATAATATTAGTATGGATAATAATAAATGTTGTTTATTCAAATAGCAAGGACTCATTGTGTTAATAAACTTAAGAACTATTTTAGTTTATTTAATTAAATTTATTTCATCCTATGGGAGATAGCAAGTGTCCAAAAGGCTAGCAGCATTACCACGTTGTATGGCAATGCAAATTCTTTGGTGCAAGAAAAAGCCCGCCCTCGGGTCAAGTGACGTAGGTCTAGGAACTTTAGGATCTCAGTCTAGAGTAGATGTCACCGCACGTTATAACAGTGAAGTTAGGGTTCACGCCTTTGATTGCCTTTAGACGAAAATATATGTTATGGAGAAAGCGATGTTCAGAGTTTCTCTGATGGATAGAATTAGCAACGAAGTCATTCGCCGGAAAACTAAAGTCACATGCGCGTAGAATCTGCATACTGAAGTGGAAGTGGGCCGGCCATGTCTGCAGACGGTCAGACGGTAGATGTAGCAGGCAAGTTTTTATAGTGTTAACCGCGTTTGCAGCGTTTTAGTGAGGGACGATAGAGCGATGATTTGAAGAAGGCAGTTGATGGATGCGGGCTGTCCAAGACGGGGTTGGTTTGCGATCTCTGGATGAGGCCTACATTTAGCAGTGGACGGGAATAGGCTGATAAGATGATGGTGAGACGAAAATCTTAGCATGTGTAATATTGTTTTAAAGATAGGAAGTATAATCATAATATATCTGCGTTGTATACATCCGAAAAAACATTACGTATAATATGGGTCAGGCCCGCTGGTGTCGAAAGACCAAATTCAATACAAAAAAATATAGATATCTACCTTCTGCCTGCTACTTGCCTGCTTAATCAAACACATGGTAATTTGGTCCTGAATTGCATTAGAAGACTGATAAATTTTTGATGTTAATTCATTTAGAAGTTAAAACGATTTGATGATAAAATAGAATAATGTTATAATTTTTAAACGAAGACAATATACTTACTAAGTTAAGAGGTCCGGTTTTTTTATTCCAATTCTAAACAAAAGTCTGGTTAAACTGGCGGTTAGCCCGGTTTTAGGATCTGGCAACCCTACTTTTCCTCACAAACTTTTGCATTAATATCGATTATTTTAAATTTTGGTTTGAATTGTTATTATAACTATATTTTTCTCTAGACCTCTTTTAACATGCAAGACGTGTTACATTGTTCTCACATTGTACCCTTAGATTCAACATGAATGATGTAACCTAAATTTGTAAAATTTAACTGATTTTAAAAGAGTGTTCCTGGAGTTTCTTGCTCGTTCTTCTCCACAGAAACCTACTGTTTGGAACGAGCAAGTAGCTTCAACTTTCTGACTGACTGACTCTGACAATTCAAAAGTACCTGTAAATGGTTCAATTAAAATAAATGATTTTGAGTTTGAGTTTGAGTTATCAGTTTGTACTTAGATTCAAGAATAAATAAACCAGTTTCCAACTCTCAAACGTATTCATAACCCATTTTGAGTATGCCATTACGACGTTCTCACATTTGACCCGTCAACGAACAGTAACATTTCTATTATTGCCATACGGAATGAAATCATGACGCACTGATTGTACTGTAGGTACTACTGCTAGGTAATAGGTCGTACTATTTGCGTACAGGTACAGTGCACAAAATGAATAGCTTAGCAGGTGGTGAAGTACGTTTTGTTTTACTCCTGTGCGTCCTCCTACTGTAAAAACGTTGCCCCACAAAAATAATTCGCCTCTTGTTTGTACTGCTCTATTGTTTAACACATACAAACAAGACAAGCAATCATTCAGACAAAAAGTTTCCAGCTATCTATAGGCCACACAAATATTTTTTCCATGGGCAACATAAACTTTACATTTTGGATTTTTTTAACTGTTTGTCTGTTTATTATTATTCTCTGTGTAAGTTTAATCATACATCATTTATTTAGATACATTATAATATTCAAGTTTTTCCATACACAACAATATAATGCTTTACCTGTAAACAAAGTTACGTTTGCCCACAAACCTAACTGTTTTGCCGCGTGTACTTGTTAAAGCCCGGAATAGACCGTTATGAGCTATTCACGTGGGTAATTGGTAAATTGGTATAATACGTTGCATTTGGATTTGTTTTGAGAGGTTTACGAATGTTAGCATTGGTGTACGTTAGGATTTTTCTGACAGATTTGATGACAAAAATCTCCCCTTAGCTTTTTCCCAAGCATGTTGGCCTCGTCTTGTAGGCGTAAATCTTTATGTCCTCAATCATCATCATCTTAACAGCATATTACTGCTGAACGTAGGGATTCCCCAGACATCGCTGATCATCCTGATCTTAGGCAGCCCGCTTTTATCCGCTGCCAGCTACCTTATGCAAATCGTCCATAGTGCCGCAGGGCGTCCCATACTACGCGAAAGTACTTATAATAATAATAATATAAAACCCGCAGGGCAGCTTGTGGCGAGCTGTTGGGCAGTAGCGACCCCACGGACCTGATCTCCCGGGAGAAGTCTTGTTCCTCATCTCTGGCTTGCCTTTCAATAAGGGCAAGCCAGAGATGAGGAACGGAGCTCCCACCTCTATCTTGCCTTAATTGGCCGGTTAGAGTGGAAATTCGCGAGAGCATTCGTGCTCGGGGTAAGGAAGTATTCCAGTAAGACGCTGGTAGGGATCTTGACCGTACTTCTGGGATTGTCCTGATAGCCGTGGAATACCTCTCCACTCCCCTAGCACCTCAATATATGTTGCCCCCTTGTCGCTACGTCACTTCGTGCTAGCGACTGTTTCAGGGGGCCCATTTAGTGAGTGTGCAAGTCACCCCCTGCTATTTTATCCATGTATACAAACATTGATTCGGCAGGGGCCATAGTCACTTCATAGTTCCAGGTAACCAAGTCACTTTAGCAACCCATACCCATAGTCCAGTACTGTTAGTTTCCATGTCCTGTAATAGTCCTGCACCAACCGGGGGTTGTCCTTGGGTGCACTTGCATAGTGCATACAGGGATAATCGTCGGTTGATGTCTTATTTCATATAAAGCTACCTAAGGGGCCTCTGCGAGTTGGCTTCGGCTCCTCGTACGCCTTACAAAGGCCCGGGACCTCTGGGTCCCGAGATACATAAAGTATATAAAATATAATAATAATAATAATAATATCATTTATTTCGGGTAAGAAAAGACCCATAACATATATACCTTACAGACTATCATACATATTTATAATAAAACCCACAATAATATTTTTTAACTACTGTACACGAAGAGACGGCGTCGTGTTGCGCTGCGTGGTGTCGCGTAACCTTCCGCGGAATCGCCGATACACGACACCCTTCGGCCAAAACTCTTCATTGAGGAAGGTCTCTAGATAATGCGTCGGGACTCGCACCACAAATGACTTGAAATTCGTATTGTGGCGCGACTCCAACTTCTCGACCCTTAAGGTCCAGGTGGTCTTGGCTCGAACAAACTCCACGATCTCCTCAACCTTCGTGGTGTGATGCAGCCGGGACACATAGAGCTGCGTCGTAGGTGTTGCCGGACGCAGCATATTGGGTCCTGCCAGCGCGGTTCCGCACTGGTTTCGACTAGGAGGCTTCTTCTTCTTCTTCTTCTCCACCTTCACGAAGCCATCCTTGTCACACGGGCCCGTTGGGCCTAACTGTTTCGAACCCTTGCAAATAACTACGATCTGTGAAATCGTGTCTATTGCTAGTTCATTCAATGTTCATTTTCACAGATGGGTATGTACAAACACCATTCTGCCTGCCTAGCCTTTTCCCAAATGGGTATATTGGGGTCAGCTTCCAGTCTAACCGGCTGCAGCTGAATATCAGTGTTTTTAACCGACTTCAAAAAGGAGGAGGTTATCAATTCGAATGTTTGTTTTTTTTTTTTATGTATGTTCGGGCATAACTCTGTCATATATTAATAAAGGGGTTTATTTCGAAATGGTCCCATATAAATTTTACCAAAATTGATCCAGCCCTTTTTGAGAAAATCAACAAATTCCCAAAAAAATACTTAGACGACGTTTTAGTTTCTATTCAATCTTTGGAGGATTTACAACCTCTTTTAAGTATGTCGCCGTTTCTTAATGGATTTGGATGTTAAGGCAACACTAAAAAGTGAAAAATAACTTTAGCACAGAACACACATTACTTTACTTTCGGAAGTCGGTGGCAATACAAAACAACAAACTCAAAGCTACCGCCACCGACTTCCGAAAGTAAAGTAATGTGTGTTCTGTGCTAAAGTTATTTATCACTTTTTACATGGAGCGAATGCCTATCTGACATCCACAACCCAGTAACTTTGTAACACGATACCTCTTGGCTCACCAAGGGGTTCGTGTACCAATCTCAGATTGACGGTAGACTAACGGCTTTACGTGCTTTCCGAAGAAGTCTCGATATGAAATGGATGGTCGCCCATCCATAAATCAACCGCGGCAAGTGTTGCTTAACCTTGCGGATTTTACTTAGCCACGAGCTCCTCTATCCCCCAAACCTGAATGTTGCATCAAATTCTATTTCAGCTCAATATGGTTTTATTTTTGTCGCTAAAAACGGGGTCAGATGCAAATAGTCTCCATTTCAATGGAAGGTGACGCGTCCATGAGCTATCGAGTAAGTACCACCCCCCTTCCCCCCTATCCCCTAATAACAAACTATGCACACTACAGTGTAATACGAAGTGGAGCCAGTGGAGGTGACGATAGCTCATAATTAGATTCGGCGCGAATGAATGCTGGTTTGAAATGAAAAGAAAACGTGTGAAAGAAAGTTGGGGAGGAAAGGAAAGGATTTCCTTTCTTTAATATTTAGTAAGCACTGGACGACTGAGATAAAATTGTTAGTCAAAATGGTTTGTGATAAGCCGCTATGAGAATACAATACTGGCAGGCAAAAACATAAACGGAAAATACGGTTGGAGAGCAAGATACTAGAACTCCATCTTGTAAAAGACTGAGTTCTGAAAGTCGCCAGTTCTACATTATTTTAGACTGACAAGAAATTTTGAGGATTACAATTAAAGGAATGAACCGAGACTCCTCCGTGACTCTGAAAGCACGTACCCAAAGCTGTTAGTCTTAACTGTCATTCGAAGATTTTTGACAGTTATTACAGGGAAAATACTCATCACTTCAGGTATGGTGAAATCGGAAATGAGAAAGGATTCGAATTCGCAGTTTATTTCTTACAGAATGGCACTGCTGTTCTACTGTGATGTGTCTGTACCTTTTCCTCAAGGAGACACATGAGGATTCTTTCTTGGTCAACATACGACAGCTATCTTATCTTTAACGATGTTAGTTTAAAATACAGTACTACCCTATTGGCTTGCGTACTGAGTATATTTTTAGTAAGGTATTTCTCCATTTAAGTGTCGCCATATGTCAAGTTTATTTTAAGCAAGTTATGTGGTCGTTTAATATACTGACAAATATCACGTAGGTATCTAGGAAATGTCATAGCTGAAACGTAATCTACAATATTCAATGTTAATGCAATAAGGTGATGATGACTATCGATTCATCCATAGATTTTGTATGGAAATGTATACTTATGACGTCACTTCTAATTAATAATAATAACGAAAATCTTTATTTATACCATAACCTTCAACATTGCTTAAATAGTAAGGGCGGGTTGTTTAAAACAGTCGGTTAACGTTACATACGGACGGTTAAAAAGGTGCTATGACGTGAGATGTTTAACGTACATTAAATGTAACGGGTTGTTTCATGACATAAAAATCCGTCAGTTAAAGTTATTCAAAAAGAGATTCCATAATATTTTGATGGTTGAAGTAGCTGTTTGACAATACAAAATTACGTTGACTGGTCGGTTATGGTAATAGTAACTTTTTGACGTACGATTTTGTGAAAAAACCCATTTATTTGATTTGACGATATTTAGCGCCATTTTTAACTATTACCGGTCAGTAATGTATAGTAGAAGCAACCCGCCCTAAGTCACATGAATTGCAGTGAATTAAAGTTCTTACGGATAGAGTAGGAGATCTTGTGACTTAGGAGTCAGTGTTCTGCTGTCATTTAGTCATTTGCCAACTAAATTGACCAACTATTTATTGATTTCAAAGCAACAAAAAAAATATATTTTATAGTAAAAAAAAAGAATCAGGTTTTCAGGCCAAAAATTAGGTGTTTTAAAAAAAAATCTGTCTTGGAATTTTTGTTAAAAGTCTCATCTATATGTATCTAAGCCGCTGGATGAACGCGGCGCAGAACAGGTGGAGAAATCTATGCCCAACAGTGGGCGTCTGATCTGAGACCCAATAGACATCACATAAACATCGTAACTAGACAAACCAGCAAGTCTTAATGAACAGATTATTTTCAGCAAAAGACGAATTGAACCTGAGGAAATGTTTTAACGACATCCAAATAATAAGGCTACCTTACCCATTGAAAATATCTCATGTATATTAAAATTTCTGCTTCAATGGACCATTAAGAGCATCAAAGAGTTTGAAATCCTGAGAAACAGTAACTAGTGTAAGGGTTTTAAGTAGGGTTCTGATTAATATAGTATATAACTTATATTCTCCCAACCGAATTTCCGTTACAGTAGTCAATCTCTAAGGAGACGAGAACCTCAAACAGCGAAACCATAGTGTGCTTGGTGATAACTTCATTTTCGAGTCGTTTGGGGTTGAAAGTACTAAGTACGTGAAGCTGCGGCGCGCCCGAGCAAAGGGACCCTTCAGAACAAACCAATTCAATTCAGGCAGTTTCAAGCAGACTTCAGTCTGGACCACGAAATAAATCTATCAGTCTGGACTAACAACACGTGTTGTCAAAAACAATGATCAAAATGATGTACAATTCAAAAGTGCCTGTAAATGGTTTCATTGAAATAAATGCTTTGACTTTGACTTTGTAATATTGACATTTCATGACAAACAGAAAAAAAATGTTACAAACAACTTGCTAGGAGCTTCAACCAGTGTGAATAAAATTCCATAATGCCACAAATAAAACCTACAGAGTCAATACAGTAGCAGCCCTAGTGAGTCTGACAAGTTTAAGGTAATTATTTTCGAGGATGGCGGGATCGGTCCTTGAAAGTCTCGGGTCGTTTCAAGGAAATTTCCAAAATATTGGTTGGCACTTCCCGTGATTCAACAGCTGGTTTTTACTTTGGTCAGAAGTGCCACCATAAGCATTGCCATCCAACGTGACAATGCCGCCAGTTTCTTGGGCACATTCCCAGATGACGGCGATGTGGAGGAATATTTCGATGCCTTTTATATATTACTAGCAACCCGACCCGGCATTCGCATTGAGTTTTATGGCCTTCCTCGATAAATGGACTATCCAACACAAGAATATTTTTTCAATTCGAACCTGTAGATCCTGAGATTAGCGCGTTCAACCAAACAAACAAACTCTTCAGCTTTATAATATTAGTATAGATTTTTTTAGTTTAATAGTTGTAGGATTTTGTTTTTTACTTTTAATGTAAATATTGTATACATGGTGGGGATGGCAATAGCACAAAAAACGATCATGGCAGAACTTGATAATTTTGTGTAATTGTTTTCATTGAGCATTAATCCACAAATTGCTGCTCTTCTCACAAGTTAGAAAACCAATATTTCATATGGTGTTTTATTTTGGTTACATTTATATGCTCTTTACTATATCTGTTTTTTTTATTTCGTTTTTAGGATTTATTTGATAGTTTCAAAATATTCTTATGAACACCACCAGTATTTTAATTTTTTGTCGTATCGTCGTCCCCACCCTGTATAACATTAAATTAATATAATATTAAAAAAAAAATACTACACAAGTACGTAGGAAGATGCTCGAATGATTACGCAAAACACAGGTGCACTCCCTCTTCCCTCACTCTCATAGAACAGTCCCGACGGGACGGCATTTCAGCACGGTACAGAGAGATCAACTATGCTAATCTCTATAGCTACCATTCGCAGCTGTGCTCGACGATGAACTCGACGTTGTGTCAGCCGTGAAATCGAAGTCAGCGACTATAGTTTTTCATATTATGAACTGTCAAAAGTGTAAAATTATGTACTTTTGAGTAATTCAATCACAAGCTGTAATCATTTTTCAAGACACACGATGGTGTCACTTCCCCATACTCCGGACTGTCACTGAGAAATATCTAAAGGAAACACCCAAAAACATTTTATCTGACTTGGAAAAATGCTTAACTTTATTGTAATATTTTTCATCATCATCATCATCAGCGGAAAGACGTCCACTGTTGAACAAAGGCCTCCCCCATAGAACGCCACAACTCACGGCAACCTGCCGCTTGCATCCACCGGTTACCCGCGACCTTACCGATGTCGTCGGTCCATCTGGTGGGAGGCCTACCAACGCGGCGTCTCCCGGTTCGTGGTCGCCACTCGAGAACCTTTCTGCTCCATCGGTGATATTTTTGCGTAGTTGGAATTTACAGTGACGTCCATTCAAAAACAACAAAAAGGTATCTTATTATGCATCCTTATCTTGTTCAAAGGTTTGCAATCTGAAAGGTATTGTTAGGAGCATCAGAATTGAATAGACATTTAAATTGAAAGATCTTTGATCTTTCCACTCGCAGTATAAAGGTTGCACTTAGCATGTGCGAAGTGGCATTGAGACGCGATTTTGCGACATCTAGTTCAGTGCATCTAGTACCACGGTTCTTAACCTGGGGGTAATTACTCATGCGTGGGTAAAACTGTTATTCTGTGGGGGTATATAATAAGCTGGTAATATACATATGTATGACAAAGATTAGACCAATAACACCGAATCTAGCTCGCCAGTGCATTTCATGCCCTAGCTGTGTGTACCATTAACAGTTAATGATATACACAGCTAGGGCATAAAATAAAAAGAACAGTTACTGTTTATCTATATTCATTGGTAACATGAGAGAGAGGGGGGTAAATCAGTTTCCCTAGCTAAGTCATAGAGGTGACAAGATCAAAAGGATTAGGAACACAGATATAGATAGACCTAGATAACGCAAGAGCAACTACTTCGCGTGCCTATATAAATATACAAAAATTGTAAACGTTTCCTTCCATCGGTAAGTCATTTTGTGATTAATAGTATGCGTAATTAATTAAAAAAAAACAATTATTTTTAATCTAATACCCTCAGTAATATCTGGTAATATCAAATTTAGGAAAAACAAAACATTCGTATTAAATTGTGACGTCCAAAAAATGGCACGCTTGGTTTTCATACAGATCGTGATACTTGCGTTATCTAGGTCTATCTATATCTGCGGTTAGGAACCATTGATCTAGTATAAAAGAACGCTTATTGTCGTGTGTCGGCTATCGCGAATGTAGGCGCGGATTAATAAGTAGTATATATATTTTTGAGTTTCTAGTTTAGTCTATACCTCATCTAAATAGCGTATTGGTATGGATTTAATATATTGGTATGGATTAACGAAGTAATGCTTTATTTTTTTGATTGCGTAATTACAAAAAAGTATTTTGATTAATCCGCCTTGAGCGCACGTGGTGATCAGTGCTCGTGCCTTCTCTGTATGAGAAGAGGTCTTTGCCCTGCAGTGGGATAATAATAGGCTGGTATTATTATTATTTATTTTTAATAAATGCTCGGTTGTCATGAAAAAACATTGCCTGTCATATTGAATTTCGTTTAAAATATTGAACACTCAGATTACAGCGCGGCAGATAGACCGCGCCGAACACTGAGATTGAAACCAAAAAAGAAAATACAAATTCAAAAACCAATATCTACAATCTCGTGATTGTATTCGCTTTTAAATTTGCATTTGCATTTTTATTTGTTTCTTTTAACGATGCGGCGTTTCGTGCTATACTGACTCGTGTCAGTACAGCACGAAGCGCGTTCTATCTGGCTTTTGTTTCATAATCTGAGATTGAGCATAGTAGAATTTTATTAATACACCCTCTATCAGATGATATTATTAAGATCCTATAATATTGTCTTTTTTATATCAATCAGGGTGTAAAATCGCACTAAACTGTTTAGCTGAGACATTCATATCGATTTTGAAAGATATCAAACGTTTATTACATGAACTTTTTTTATTCTCTGAATCGAACTGAAACGCTCTTGTTTCTTATTTACATTTGGTATTTGAAGTTCCACTCAATATCGATAGATCTTTGACAGTCGTTACGAGTAGTCCTGAAGCTGGAAAATCTGACAACCAGTCTTATCAAGGGATATCGTGTTGCCGAATAACTGATTTGTGGAGATCAGACAGACCTCCACAAATCAGTTATTCGCTCCATGTAAAAAACTCGTATTGAGCTGCATCCAGTTTGACAAGAAGACGACCATTACATTGTTGGGAAAAGCTTAGACAGATAGATGACTCGATAATAAACGCAGTCCCGACTTACCTAACCGCTCTGCGACTTTAAATCGCAAAGATGCAATGAACCGTATCAGTCAGGGGCAATCTTAAGTTTGCTATTCTTACGTAATTTTTAGTCACGTAAAGTTCTATGAAATATGTAGGTCTAGATTGCAATCTTTGAGGAAAATGGTATCATGAAGGTTATACTCTACAAATAACAAATGAACGTATGACATGAAACTTGAATAGCATTATAAGAAATACTGAACAGGAGTAATAGAAACTACTCGTACCAATCAATTTATATCCTTAGTCATAATCGTCAAGCTTGGCCGATACATGTTGTTGATCGCAGTAGGTGTTATCGTACTCAGAAGGACGCTGCTGCCCATCCTCTGGTCAATATTCCTGTGTCGCCTTCTATGATACCCACGGGTAGAAATGGGGTGGTGCTATTTGGGCAGGCACCATACGGCTTTACACATACTTTTTACTATCAAAACAAAGTCAATTGAGTTGGTCAAAAGTGACGTCACGCAACCCTATTGCCGTACAAAATGTATAAAGGAGCGTCTCGACTAGCATCATCAAATAACTTCAAAGTCTACTGAAGTCCACCAGTCTATAACGGAATCGGGAACAGTCTTCGTGAGAGCCGTCGAGCTGACGCGTGCCTGCAGCTCCCAGGGCGGATTCTACTTTATTTGCGGATTTGTTACAGTTTGGCGCCCTCCTTCATAAATTTCATACGGCAATAGGGTTCTGTGACGTCACTTTTTACCAGCTTAATTGATTTAAACAATTTACTGATTTCAAAACAACTAAAAATCAAACTAAAAATTAATCGGATTTTCAGGGTTGAAATTATTTTTTGTTAGAAAAGTCTTATCTTGGAGTTATTAGTTAGGTTATTGGTTGGAATGATTGGTAGATGGTTGCTGTTACTAATTATTATTACTGTAGGCTTCATGCGTTATAAACAGACTTAATTTGTATTTATTAACTTTGCCGCATACTGCGATAGCTGGTTCAAGGCGGCGCAAGAAAAAAATAGGTACTTAGTACTCGGGAGAGGCCTTTGCCGAAGTGGAATACAACAGGCTAAAAAAAAAGACGAAGAGATGTCTAAAGTAATTTTTGTCTTGTAATGAAAAATAATAGTAGTTAGGTCTTATTGATTAAAGGTATACAATGTAGTCAAATTGTAACTGATCTTTGATCTCAAATGATTTTAATTATAATCAAGTAGGTTATTTTTACTATATTTTCCTTGTTTAACCTAGATCACAAGTTAATAATAAGTTATTAAGATTTATTACGTTTTCACTGCAGCCATAACAGAGTTGGTTTTAAATGAAATATTCGCAATCTACAGTGACAGCTTGTCGCGTGCCGCCATCTTGGAATATGATTTGTTGGAGTTTTTAAAATAGAACACATAATTTACCGCGTATTTTTCGGGATTCTGTTTTTTTGTTTTAATTTAGTGACGTTGGTCATTGTTTTGAACTTGATGAGAGTATATTAATATATAGAGAGTAGGTATATTAATTAGTTTGGCTTCATTCTTTATTATTATAATTAAATTTCTATACCAGCCGATGCTCGCTACTTCGCCCTTGTGAATGACGGTTTTTCGATTTTTTTTATCTGTGGAGTTATATTTATTTATGCACGTACCGCGCATCGGCGAGCATCGGTATCGGCGTTATTTAATTATTATAAAAATAATTATAATTATATTAATATCTAGCTGATGCCCGTGACTTCGTCCGCGTAATTGTCGGATGTCAGCAGAGGTTTAATTATTTTTGCATGGATTTGAGGGGTTTTAATATTTTTGTACGGAACCCTATTTTTTTCTATAATAAAAGTAGCCTATGCTACTCCTTCTAACATCAGCTATCTGCCAGTGAAAGTTCCATCAAAATCGGTTCAGCCGTTTCAGAGATTAGCTGGAACAAACAGACAGAAAGACAGACAGACGGACAGACAACAATTTTAATAATAGTTTTTTTGAGATAGGTACCATACTTACTTTCATATGCATTTAGTATAAAGCTATTATTTGGACATTACAAACAGACACTTTAATTTTATTTATTTGTATAGATATACAAATTATGTTTCTAAAAATAATAACATTATATTACTTCTTATAAACTCAGGTATCTGCGAGTTCCGTCAAAATCGGACCCAAAAAGACAAAAAGAAGAATTGGATTTTTAGATTTATTACCGTGTAAGCATTCAAACACATTTAGTAAATAGTTGTTATTTGAACAATAATAATTCATATTTTTGCGATAACAATATCTACGGTTGCAGTTTGTGGTTAATATCTCATGTTTATCACGACTTTCAAATATGTCCAACATTCATTGCAAACGTAAGCAAAGTCGCGAATTACAAAGTAACCTATCTTGTTAAGGCGACGATATACGCCGGCGACCTTGAGCGACCAGAGAATCGTATACGCTGCGTCCAAACTCTCAAAGCTTAGTCGAAAAAATTAAATAAAAGATAGTATTCTTTAATTTAAAAAAAGGCGTATACGAAAAGATAAATATAATAAATAATAAATAATAAAATTGTCTGTAAGGTAGTAAAAGTTTTGATTAAATATTCTAGGTAGATTTTGTGTGATTATCAATGTTTTGTCCGCGTCAGACACAACTTCACGATTTAATTAAACTGTTTAATATGAACTTACATCCACGACATAGCGCGTTGCCCCACGCTAGGAATTACCCTAGTGTGGGGCAACGTTTTTTTAAAAGAAAAGAAGGACTTAATCAAATATATTCGCATACTAAATGATTAAGAGAATGTTTTAGTTTAACATATATTTTTTTCAAATCATTTACACTACACATTTTGACGTGATTGTCAGATTTAAAATCTGCAACAGTCGCTTGTTAACGCCTTAACCAGATCCCAAACTACTGCTTTGTTATCGGTTCTATTGTTTTGTCGTGATGAGATAACATACAAACAGCAGCTGTACTATTCTGTTACAATCTCCCTCGGTGAACACCTAGGTGAAGTGAGCTGTCATCCGATTGTAGTGTTTTGTAAAACCCTAGCACTTCACCTAGGTGTTCACCGAAGGAGATTGCAACAGAATTTACATACAGACATAGGTACATATTTACTTTCGCATTCATAATAAGGGTGAGTGTGACTTGACTTGAATATGAAAGTTAGTAATTTTTAAAGCTTACCTTTCGCTCGTTGTAGAAACTTCTAAAACCGTCTTGAATGATAATTTGTAATTACTTAGCACAGGAATCACAATCGTTTTGTTGGTGTTTGTTATTCATATCTATTGCGGGATCTCGTTTTTCTATCTTTAGAGTAGTTTTCACACATAGATGAAAACGCCCTTTGGAACCACTAGAATTGCTTTTAGTAGTTGAGGGTACCGCGTTATTAAGTCATTTCTTACCAAAAATTCTACTACACCATTAGTCGCACGGGGTCCGTTGAACCCCAGAGGCCCAGACTCTTCTGCAATGCATGTGCGAATGTCGCCGTGGCTAGCAAAGCAATGAGGAGAAAGGGGCACCTGAGCTAGGTAGCTACTAGGACGTATAGTCGCGTACCTGTTATATTTGAAGAATAGGTTATTTTACCAAAAAAATCGAATTAGTCCGTCAGATAGATTTCCAAAACATATTGGACACGTTTTTTTTTCTTTTTTCACGTAAACAAAAAATGAAGACTAGATACAGTGCGTCGAAGACTCGTGTGACATCACTATGTCAGTATACTATTACGGGCGAAGTCTCTTTGATGCGTTTTATCTTAGTCAGTATTTATTGATTTGATAAAACAAAAAATACGTTTCGAATATTTTTCGATAATCTAACTGACGGACAAATAACTATTAAACCAAAAATAAACTAATATAATAAGGCATGGCAAACTCCAACACATCGCCGTCATCTGGGAATGTGCCCAAGAGACTGACTGGACACGTTGGATGGCAATGCTTAACCTCTGACGGACTAATTAGTTTTTTTTTGTAATTGAATTCATGCGATAACTACGTCGCGTCGCCGGCGTCGGGGAGCGGGCTAACGGGATGATCGCGTAGTAGCGCTTGTGTGGAGCAACATAATAAAGTTTTTTTTTATGTTGCTCCACACAAGGCATTTCTACTGTATCACCTACGATAAAGTCTCAAACATTTCTCAAACATCTCGTTTCAAACATTTTACAAACATAAACGATCAGAGTTCGGAACAACAGCCTGTAGGCCATGCAAATATTTTTTCTGTGGGAGAATCGACTACGCAATACGCAGTGCTGCAGTCAATCGCTCAGTCGACGCCTTAGGCATTGTCCGAAGAAAACGCGAATGAGCGATCATCGCGCGAGTAAGCAATGCGACCATCGCGTGTTGGCGCGATAGCAAAATAGCAAAAACTGGGTGTCCTAATAGAACGCTACTACGCGATCATCCCGTTAGCCCGCTCCCCGACGCCGGCGACGCGACGTAGTTATCGCGTGAATTCAATTAGGACACCTATTCGACATTCAATATGTTTGATCGCGCGTTCATACGAACTTAGTTCGCACGAATAGATAATAAACATTATAATCGCGCAACCGCATCGCGCGAAAGCTAATTAGTATACCTATGCGATATCAGTATGTTTGATCGAGGATTCGTACGACTAAAATCCCGCGAACTTGCGATAATCGCGTAGTCGCGTTCTATTAGGACAACCCCTTAAACGTTAAAATGACGAATAAGTAACTAAAAGAAACAGGGACGACGTAAAATAACAAAATAAATATATGTAAAGGATAGAAGGAGAAGTTAAAGTAGACAGACCCTATGATGGGAGTACGAATTCAAGCTCACAGCTGGATCTGTCTGAAGAAGGGCTCTAGGGGTAGGAAGGGGTATAGCTCTGGACTGACGGCAATGGAAACAACTATCCTTTGTCAACAGGCACACTAAAGTGACAGATATTTTACACCACTACTGTATTTCTTATCCTCAGAAATAGGAAATAAGCTTAGGTAAATGTTCTATTGTAAAATATTTCATCTTTAGAGAGACACATAGTTGGGAAAAGGCACATGATGATGATGATTCTGTTTTCATTAAAGAAAGGCTATTTTTTATATACGTCAGTAACACTGACACAAATTATAAATGCACACACGCTAACACCCGGAACAGCGGACTAATGAGACATATGACCTTTTAACCACCAACATATCCTTAATGTTTAACCGTTTTCTTAACATAATCCCTTTGCCTTTTACAACATAGAGCTACGTTAATGCAGAGTCACTCTGTTAAGGGACCTGCGCGGTCGGCCCTAAGGGCGGAATTAAACGAGCGTAATCCGGCTTAATCTATGGTGATGTTACTCAAAATGTGTGTAGTCATTTAGTTAGTAAATAATACTCTTGGCCGAAATTCGGTCACGGCGGTCAATCTTAAACTTTTATTAGTCGCGTGGGGTCCATCGGACCCCAAGCAACTTACATTTAGTCATAATAGGGTATTTTACCAAAAAAATCTAATTAGTCTGTCAGATTATCGAAAAATATTCGATACGTATTTTTTGTTTTATCAAATCAATAAAAACTGACGAACATAAAACGCATCAAAGATCATGAGTGGGGGTTTGTGACGTCACTTCGCCAGTAAATGATGTCACACGAGTCTTCGACGCACTGTATCGTCTTCATTTTTTGTTTACGCGAAAAAAGAAAAATCACGTGTCCAATATTTTTTGGAAATCTATCTGACGGACTAATTAGATTTTAAAATTAAAATAACCAATTCTTCAAATATTACAGGTACGCGACTATACGTCCTAGTGATTCCTAGCTCAGGTGCCCCTTTCTCCTCATTGCTTTGCTAGCCACGGCGACATTCGCACATGCATTGCAGAAGAGTCTGGGGTTCAACGGACCCCGTGCGACTAATGGTGTAGTAGAATTTTTGGTAAGAAATGACTTAATAACGCGGTACCCTCAGCTACTTAAAAGCAATTCTAGTGGTTCCAAAGGGCATTTTCATCTATGTGTGAAAAATACTCTAAAGATAGAAAAACGAGATCCCAGTGTGGTAATTGCAATAGATATGAACGAACACCAACAAAACGATTGTGATTCCTGTGCTAAGTAATTACTAAATTATCATTCAAGACTGTTTTAGAAGTTTCTATTTTGTTATTTTCTAGAAGTTTACTATTTTTGTAAAAATAAGATGTTGTTCTTCAAGTTCCTATATAAAATAAATAAGTATTTGAATTTATTTTACTTGATTTTCTTTCACAATTAATTGTGGGGTCCGCATGGATCCCACGCGACTAATAGTGTAAGTATTTTGGCGCGACTAGCTAAAGGTTAAAGTAGACTAGCCAAGTAGGACAGAATATCGGCGCTGTGACGTTTTTTAAATGTTACAGCACCATGCTGAGATAGGAGCCTTTTGGCCTCGTACAGGACAAATTTTCGTTAATTTTCTTTTTTAATGTTATTTTTGTGTGTTTTTGTCCTGGGGGGCGAACAAATAGATACTTTTTCTTTCTTTCTTTAAGATATTATAGTGCATAAGTGTGTGCGCAGATACAAATGCACTCTCTCTTCCCTATCATAGTCCTATAGAACGGGAATTCAACACGACCGAGAGTAGATTAGGCGGAGGACCAAAGGCACTTTCAACTGCCAAACTGCGGATTACTGCTGAGAAATCTATACTAATATTATAAAGCCGAAGAGTTTGTTTGTTTGTTTGAACGCGCTAATCTCAGAATCTACTGGTTCGAATTGAAAAAATATTTTTGTGTTGGATAGTCTATTTATCGAGGAAGGCTACAGGCCCATGCGAAGACGGGTCGGGTCGCTAGTTCCTAACAAAAAAATCCAAAAACCTTTTGCAGTGTTTGTGGAGTTTCTTGCTCGTTTTCTTCATCAGACCTACCTACATCCATCTCATCTATAAACCAACGTTTTGGAAGGGGAACTAGCTTCAACTCTCTTACTTAATAAACGACTTTTTGACACATCAAAAGGGTTCGTAAATGGTTTAATTTAAATAAGTGACTTTTACTTTATCTTGATGAGTATTTTGTCGTGTGTAATGTACAAAATACAATCTGCTTTTCTTTGACTTCATGTGAAGTAGAAAACAAGTTTATCTTCACGGTTATGACTTTAACACAATAGCTAACGCAGTCATGTAGAAATTTAATATTGTTACATTTTGTTGATGTGAATCTAGTTTCTCCAGCTAAGGAATCGCGGTTTATTACAAAAAAGAAATTAAAGTGTTTGTATAAATGGGTCGGGTGCGGGTCTCGCGGGTCGGACACGGGTCGGGGGCTAGTTGCATCAGTTGTTCTTATATACGTTTTTATGTGCTGTCATCCATATAAATATTAGTAAACCTGTTGATTTTCAGATCCGACCAGCACCCGATCCGCACCTGTCCCGTATGTTTTAGGGTTAAATTAGATAGTATTTTACTCACTTAGATAAAAATGATCTTATATGAATGTAACTATATAAATATAAATAAATGAATATGGATCTAGTTTCACTGCGCTCCACACAGTTTCAGTTTGAATTATCTCAAAAAAAAAAAAAAACAAAAATCATATAAAAATCTTCTGTGCGTGTGTCTGAAAGTGAACTCCTCCTAAACGGCTGGACCGATTCTGATGAAATTCTTTGTGTGTGTTCTAGTGGATACGGGAATGGTTTAGATTTACAATTGGGCCCGGTAGGTGAAGCTGTAGTCGAGTTGTTTTTTTATTTTCAGGGCTGGATAACGTCTTATCGGCCCACTAGTACGGTACAAATACGCTTCTCCTTGTACTTACCATATTCTATACTTCCAAGCTGAAAAAGTCACCATTGTTTTTTTAAGTAGGAAAATCCTCATGGAATATCCATCGTCTGGAAAAGACGGGACCTACGGGATTCGCGCTGATACCGCGCCTCCGCCATTCTATGACCTTCCAAAGATGTAGGTAGGTTCCGTCAACCTCGGCGGTCTAAGCGTTGCGAATCCTCAAGTGTGGCGCGCACCATCTTGACGGTCCTGCCCTTGTCTCATCATGTTCCTTAGGTACTTCCTTCTTCCCTTCCTTCCATCCTTCTTGTCAACCGTCATGCTTTCACTGACTCTCTTTTCTTGCATATAATTCATCACACAATACATCCATCTCTTCTCTAAACTAAGTAAGTCTTACATATTATTTGTTTGGAAATAAGATAACTATCGATCGTTATCGAGAATCCCATCATCTCATCTCACTGGTTGCCGAAGTCGAACTTATTTCATCTCCTGTTTCAAAAGTTTGCAAGCGATAAGCTGCAGCGGGAATTCGGTTTGACAGTTGAGGAAGTTTATGTCGAGAAGTTCTGATACAGTAACAGGTTGAGGTATGGTAATGGATAAGATAATGTGACAGATAGACATAGGTATAATAGAGAAGGATTTTGAATACCACCGTGATTATTTTGTTTTGTTTTTGTGTTTATTTGCGTTCTGTATGTCTATTCTTTTACAGTCTCCCTCGGTGAACACCAAAGTGAAGTTAGCTGTCATAAATCTGTCTGCTTTGTCAATCCCTAGCTTCGCGACGGATGACAGCTCACTTCACCTAGGTGTTCACCGAGGGAGATTGTGACAGAATAGCACTGCTGGCCATTACTTTTAGTAAGTGAGTTGGAAGTCATCATTGGTATATTTGACATTTGCGCATTTGTTTTTTTTTCTTTTTGCACCTTTTCTGTACCTCTAAGAAGACCCCTTTGCCCTGCAGTGCGACAATAACAGGTTGGTATATAATACATAGGCGTACCAGAGGCAAAGCCAAGACTTAATCGACGACCATACCTGTATCTAATAGGCAAGTGCACCTAAGAACGACCACGTATTTTTTTTACCATTACTAATATTTAATGGATAATTATTTAAACTATTAATAAAAATTAATCACTTGGTCATTATAAATGCGAAAGTAACTCTGTCTGTTACGTTTTGACGACAAAACGGCTGAACCAATTTTGATGAAAATTGGCATATTCTGTATGAATCTATTCCGTGGGCATAAGAAGATAGCTTTCTTTCTTTCTTTCTGTTAGTAATAGATAAACTTTAAAACTTTTACTGCCACACTCAGAGATGTCACTTAATTATAATTAAACCATTTACAACAATTAAAAAACAATTAACTTTAATTGACCAACATAACTTGGCACATATTAACAACTCATTTTTGACTGACAGCGTTCCAATTTATGTCGGTCAATTAAAGTTAATGACTCATAAGTATTAAGTGACGTCTCTGAGTGTGGGTGGCAGTTAAACCATTTTGTAAAATTTCATTATTATTAAGATTACATAAGCACTAAAAATAGTAAGACAATAAATCTATCTAGTCACTGATGACTTGCTCACCTCAAAGTCACTTCTCCTAAATTCTACTCGAATGATTTTAACAGAATTGACCGACTTATATTTTTATAAGCCCAAAACTCATAACTTAAACCACACCAGCAATGCAAACATCCCCCCATTGACACGGATAAGTGTGGCACCAGAGACGACTTCGGCAACGACTTCTAATAGAAGTTTATTAAGCAACTTTAGCACTGAAAGTTCCAGTCGTTACAATACAATTTTATGTTGAAGTTGCTGAAACTTTAATGGATTTCCTTTTATTTGGTTGTTGAAAAATGGAGCTGGACTTTTACCAAAGTAACACGAAGGACCAAGTATTTTAGTTTCAAGACTCGAAGGACCAGAATGTTTTCTAGTCTGTAACAATTTTTGAATAGAATCCTTGATAATTTAATATTGTTTTACTTTATGCATAACCTAATTTGTACCCGCGCCTTAGTCCGCGTTAAAGTCTAGTAGTTATACCATTAAATATATCCCATGACAATTGGCAATTTGGATTTAAAATTGGATTTGTACGCTCCAAAGATTTCTTATTACAAACAGATACAAAAATTACGGCTTTTTAAATTGTTGTTGTCAGCCTATTATGCGCCACTCTTGGACAAAGACCGGGACATACCTTCCACATTTCCGATTGATTCCCACCATCACCTTCGTGGCCTGCCGCGACCCCGTCTTACTATCTTAGGGCACCAGTTCTGTGTTACCTAAGTCCACAGTTTGTCCGGCATGCGGCAGCCATATCCTGCCAAGTCCCATTCAAGTTAGACAGCATTATGAGCCACGTCTGCTATCCGGGTTTTGCAGCGCCGTATAGTGTTTAAAATTTTATGAATTGGTATAGCAAAACAACATATTTGTATCCGTATTAAAAATAATTATTTATGTTTATGAGGACTTTCTATTCCCTCAGAAAATGAAAAAAACACTCTTTTAATTCCTAAAAACCCACCGGTATTTTTTAACACAGGTCTAAATGCACAAACGAATAATAAATGACAATCCCTTTGTCAAGCCTAAGCCGTAGTGCTTGTGGCATAAGCAGATGTACCCACAACAGTAATCCTCCTTCCAAATGTAGGTAGGTATTTATTATGGCAATACTCCAGGCCGACTGTGGCATTTAGAACCGAATAAATGAGTACCAGTTCACATAAAATGGTAGCAATGAATCAGCGATACGGTTACATTCCAGATGTAATGGCCAGCTCTCACCGGCGATAAACCGAGCCGTTATGTAGCAAGCTGGTTACTGCATATAGTGCAATAGATCTTTCTTCTTAACGTATCGATAGTAAAAATAGATATTTCTATTTTGTTTTCTTTTTTTATTTTACTGTAATACATACTTTAACTATAATAACATCAGCTGCCAAACTTCAAAGCAATTTATCAGCAGCTCGGAGAATTTACATGAATATCATTTTGAAAATAACAAAAAAAAAATCTTATATCCATACTCCATATTTTAATATTATAAATTCGAAAGTAACTCTGTCTGTTACGTTTTCACGACGAAACGGCTAAAACGATTTTAATAAAATTTGGTTTGAACATTGCTTGAACCCTGAGAAAGGACATAGGTTACTTTTAGATCCGTGACTTCATCTGCATCCGCGATAACCGACGTTCACGCGGGCGAAAGCTAGTCCAATATAAGTACAACTATACGGCTTTATAAGCCACGGCTTTTTAAGTGGATATAAAATAGTTTTCCACAGAACCGTCGATTGCAAAACCACAGATAACTACATTCAGCGCCATCAGCTGACACGGGTCATGAGACCACATCTGTCCATCCTACAGTGTCTGCTTAAGTGTTGCAAGTAGGTGTTTGGTCCAAAAAGGCCACGGACGCGAAGTCAGCGGGAGCGGGGCGGCAGCGGCGGCGGCACGCGGAGCGGTTCAGCAACGCTGTACCCGGTCTCGAAGTCAGCGGGCAGACCACGCGGCGCTAAAGCGGCGCGTAGTGTTGTGTTACGAGAAATTAGTATCTTTGTTCGCGAAAGAAATGTCCAAACAGCGACAACAACATTTTTTTAATACTAATTCCTTCCTAAAGTGTGATTTATTGTGGATGGAGATAAAAAGAATACTACAACTAAACACTACGTCAATGCAGACGCGTGGGCACCGCTAGATTTCTACGCACCGCGCGCCGCCCGATTCCCTCGCCGCTGCTTTCGAGGTCAGTTTCATATTATCAATGAATGCAATGAAACGCACCACTCCCCGCCCGCCGCTCCCACTGACTTTGTGTCCGTGACCTAATAAGCAACGGCAACGCTATCTGCTGACGCCGTCATAAGGTCCTCACGTATGGAGTTTACAGGACATGTAGCATGTCATGGACATGTAGGGCATGTAACACCCAGACACAAGTCAAACACAAGTGCTCATCACACAGATATTTACCCTGGGGGGGAATCGAACCCGCTACACGCTGCGCAGCAGTCAATCGCTCAACCACTGCGCCAACCACTGAACAGATAATGCAGAGCTGATCATTATCTGTTCTGTGGCGCCAACCTTGTCGTCATTTGAGTTTTCCATAGTAAAAAACAAGCAAGAATTTCTCCAAAGTTTTATTTCGTCGACCAGGGGTTTTAAAAAGTACCGGATCTATTTCGATTGGGAACACAAGATACGTCCTGCGCCATTTAAATTGCACACTACACATTCCCCTTGGAATTCTGCTCACAGAAAAGAGGTGAAGAAATATAGCACACATTTATATAAATAAATTCAACCCTCTGAGTTTATCTGGCACAGAGCATCCGTTGTTATTCAATACAAAAGTATTGAAGTATCTAACTGTTATTTATAACAAAAAGTTCAAAAACAGACATACAGCCGGTGTATTCTGTAAAAATCTTCCTCGGTAAATTTAGGTAATCTGCTTGAGGTGATCTGACATTAATTTAGTCAAGCATTAAGTAATTTGAAAACTAACTAACCACAAACTTAAGTATCAGTTTTATTATAGCTACAAAATTTCGTCGAGTTAAATCTATACTCTTATAATAATATTAAAAAGTTACTTCTTTTTAGTTTGAAAGCACTAGTGCGATTACAGTTACTCAAGTACCAAAATACTATTATGACTATTCTAGTTTTATATAGTGCATGCTATCGATACATAGAACCCCTTCCTTAAGGGGATACCATTCGCAGTGCATTCCAAATCCACTGATAACTTAAGACGCTTCGAAATACCAACTAAAGTTACCAATCTGAAAAGAGCAGCTTTGAACCAACCCACGTTATTACGTTGAGAAACTTAATACAAAGTAAACAGCTACAGTTTTATTTGATCAAATCTAGTATGCGGTACTAAAACGTTGGCAGTCAGACTGCCAACGTTGATGAAACTTGACCCTTCCGAGAGAATTCATGCAGTTGAATCGTGTTATATAAAACATTGGACGGTACGAAAATTTCTCCACTGATGCAGATGCTGCGGCAGTTTCTCATAATTGTACTGACCTGAATTACTGAACCTCCCCTTGGGGGAGACCTATGCCCAGCAGGTGCGTCTAAAAGTTGACATGATGATGATAATGATGATTATATACTAACCTGACAAGACATTATGTCAGATAATACGATTATATCAAACTGACAGCGCGCTAAGTGCATCACAGCTTCAGACGTTGCGGTGGTCCATTGTCAGTTTGACATAATTACATATGTCAAACTGACAATTGACCACCGCAACGGTCTGACATAACATTATGTCAGATAGTACGATTATATCAAACTGACAGCGCGTTACGCGTGAGTCACAGTTTTCTTCTAATTTTATTGCTCTATGTAAGGAATTAAATATAACATTATTTTATGACTCCATTCACGATAATGATCTAAAACACTTAAAGAAAAAAAAACAAATCAATTAATGAATAATTAAATATACTGCTAAATGTCTACCTAAGTGTCAGTAATACGTCATTCTAATAAATACTGACTTGTAAACGAAACTTAACGAGGTAAAAGACCAAAATGGTCCTAAATTGAAATCACGCGAGACCCACTCATACGCGAAATCTAGCTTTTATTAAACTATACCAATCTGGATTGGCCGGAAGACGGCAATCTAGGCTACGATAGTTCTTCCTAAACTGAATTGCACTCTATTGTTGGAGAATTAAAATCTATTTTCGTACAAAAGGACCACTGTTCTATTGAAGAACATCTATGATTGCTTGAATGTACTTCGTTTGTAGATTTACTTGCTATTGGCACTGCGATAACCTTATGAATTTGAGCCAAAACTAGGAGCCTTTGAAGACTGGTTCAAATTTAAATCATTTATTTCAATTACACTGTTAAATGACAGTTTTGAACGCTATTGACAAGAAAGTACTACAACTGCTTTCACAATTTTATCTAAAATAATAATACAGCCTATTATTGACCCACTGCGTGTTGCGTGTTCGAATCCCGCCCAGGGTAAACATTTGTGTGATGAGCACGTGTGCACGTGCACGTGTTTGGTGTTGTTTATCTATATATGTATGTATTTACAAAAAAAAATATGTATTTGTGTATGTATATCAGCTGTCTGACACCCATAGTACAGGGTCTCCCTAGTTTGGGGTCAGATAGCCGTGTGTGAAAATGTCCCCACATATTATTATTATCATTATTTATTACTGCATAACAAAGAACTCTCATACAGAGAAGACGCGATTTAGGTACCTACTCATCATGCGTGGTCTCATGATCTTTCGTATGACCTTACCCTTTAAGTGCTGCCTCCAGTCTTACTGGATGCAGCTGGATACCATGCTTTCCATGGAGCGACTGTCTATCTGACCTCTAACACCCATTTACTGAGCAATACGATTCGATATATCTTGGTAAGACTGGTTGTCAAACTTTCGGGTTTCTGACTACCCGTAGCGACGGTCAAAGATCTACTAATAACTGCCGGGACCAATGACATTACGTGCTTACACTAAAGTACAATATTCATACAAATCTCATTAACCCTCCACTGCCCAGCATTCATTTATTTAAATATTTTGCAACAAAAGGTCACACTGATTTGCCCACAACAAAGCGAGGACTGTTTATCTAACCCTCGCATTTATGGTCCTAAGGGATCGTCAGGGCCAAAAATAAAGTCAATTACTATGGGAGCTTCTATTGTACGTAAATGTACAATCTCGGATTTCATCATGGTCCTGATGAATTAATTTGCATGCATGGACTTGGCCCGAAGGACCAATTTTTGAGGAAATGCTTGGTTTAAAATAAAATTCGTGATTGTCTTTCATAACCATGTCTTTTGGTATCTTTTTAAATGGTAAAACAATGTAAAAATGCGAGCATGTATAAGAATGCATTCAAAGATTTTTTTTATGAAATATTTTTAAAGAAGTTTTGGTTTTACTTAAAACAACGCAGCCATATTATCTCTTCACCGTACTTGGTAGGTTTTTAGAGAAGGCCAAAGACTTTAAGTTCACTTTTGTACCTATGTGCATAACGTCTAAATATATAAACGTTCAACGCTTCGATTCCCGCAAGGGTCAAAATATTTGTATGGCTTACGGGTATTTTTTCCTGGTCTGAATGTTTTTGTGTATGTTTTTATATGTTTGTATTCGCACCAACAACACAGCGGTCATTCTAAGGCTATTTAAAAAAAAAAACTGTAAGCGAATGGCAGAATTAGAACGATATTTTAAATTCGTTTAGCTTTAAATGTATTTAGTAAATTTTAGTGCAAACCAGCCTAAGTCTTCACTTACTTCTTCCTTAAATTCCTGACAATCTAAGAAGTCCCATTTGACATATCATATTTGAATATTAATCAACGATTAATTCGTGTTTTTGAGTACATTTTTTCTATGTAAAGTTAAACTTGATGCTTACGAATGATACTCGTTAGTGTACGAGTAGTGTATGGGTAACATAGTAATTAATTACGATTATGAACATTTTTCAATTTCTTACGTACTAGTACGATAGAAGAAACGTCAAATGCTACTTCTTACGTTGTCAGGAGATTAGTCAGTAGTTTTTCAAATAATTAAAATATCGAAATTTTACATTAACGGCTTACTAAAATATTATATGCTTAATAAGAAGTATGTGCAATATTACCCACTCTTGGACAAAGACCTCCCTCCATGCCTTTCATCTTTCGCGATTCTGTGCTACATCCCTCCAGTTCATCTCGCCATCTCCTTCGAGGCCTGTTGCGACCCCATCTTACTCAAACTCAATTCATTTATTTCAAATAAACCATTTACAGGCACTTTTGAATTGTCAAGACTGACTGACTCAGTCAGTCAGTCAGAAAGTTGAGGCTAGTTGCTCGTTCCAAACAGCAGGTTTTTATGGAGAAGAACGAGCAAAAAACTCCATGAATACTCTTTTAAAATCAATAGAACATTACAAATTTAGGTTACATCATGAGTGCTGTTGTTGAATTTACGGGACACAAATGTGAGTTTTTTTTTTTAATAGGTCTAGAGACAATCATAAACGATTCAAAATTAATTTAAAATAACCGAGGCAGCTACGAGATGACCAGTCCCAACTGACGGCGCCCTTTCACGAACATGACGCATGGATCGGCACAAACTATCTCAAGGCACCAGTTCTGTATAACCTGAGTCCACAGTTGGTCCGTCATACGGCAGAAACGCTCTTACTAACAAAAAGTAAAAAGAACAAACAAGCCACCTCTTTGCAATATAAGTATAGATAGTATAGACAAGTAGTTTAGAAAAACACGATACAAGGCTATAGTAGGCAGCAGCCCTATCGGTAAAAGCGATCTTTCACAGACAACCTTTATGGTAAAAGGTATCTTTTAGGAAATTGAGCCTTGTTGGCCGCATCATCACTTAGTATCATTTGGGATAGTGTTCAAACACAAACATACATATACCGTTCAGCAGAGCGGATTTTTTTATCCAATCTACATAATAAAGTTATAAAGTAAGTGGCTAAGTAAAAGCTCGGTCCTGTTTAAGCTACGCTTACCGAGGTCTGTTCGTGGATGGGCTCCATTTCATACCGAGCTCCCCCCGGGCTCTGGAAAGCACGTAAAGCCGTTGATCCTGGATGCCATTCGTAGACTTTTGACAGTCGTTATGGGTAGTCAGAAGCCAGAAAGTCTGACAACCAGTCTTACCAAGGGGAAACTTGTTACCTAGTAACTGGGTTGTAGAATTCTGACAGGCAGTCGCAGGCAGGGCGGTGATGGGGTTGCCCCAATACTGCAACGCCTCAGGTATGTTCGCAGAAGCGCGCACAGACTGCTTTCACGCGACGATCAGTGGCGACGATGCGTAAGCGCGCCGCGTCCCTGGTGCGCATAGTACGGGCCAGCTCCAACACCGTCTTGGCGATGATTAGGGAAAGACTGGACCGCCCTTTCATCCGGCATTGTTCCAGCATACATGTAGCTGTTCCAATGCCGGAGCAAAAATTGTAGTCATATTATTTTATTTTATGATTTATTTTATTCTATAATTTATTTTATTCTATGATTTATTTTATTCTATGATTTATTTTATTCTATGTTTTATTTTATTCAATTTTATTTTAATTGCATTTCATTTTAATTATATTGTATTTGAATTATTTTTAATTAATATTAAATCTATGATCTATGTGAATGTTAAATTGTTCTATCTGTGTATGGGGTTAAGCTTGCCTAAAATAACTGAAATATTATTATTATTGTGTTTGTCTTCTTTGTTCTCAGCTTTTTCTCTTTCTTTATTATTGTTATTATTATTATTAAAACAGCTGCATCCGGTTAGACTGGAAGCCGACCTCAACATGGGAAAAACTAAGCAAATGATGATGATGAATTGATGATGATGTTGTAACGCACTCAAAACATTGTACTTACGGGTTTGATTTGTTTGCAACAGTATAAAGGTTGTAGGAGTATTTAAAGTTTGGTTACAGATTAACTAAAGTTCCTTTTCCGGGCAGCGCCATCGACGTTCGGTTCGCCCGACGTAAATTGCTGCACATTTCGCGCCATTTTTTATGCTACGCACGACATTCAACCCTACTAGAATAGGGAACATTACGCGAAACTCGGCGCAGAGGGCGCCACTAGCACATTCCGTAAATTATAACCTCGTATTCTTGTTATAATATGTTATTAATTGTAATAACTTGGTATTTTGTGAAAATATATCAAAGTTTTAATTAATCTTACTTACCTAACTGTACTTTAACCATATTATGGCGTCCTACGACCATTTGAAAGTGGATTCTAGGTTATGCTCAGAATAAAATAATATTTGGTTGTCTTACATGATAAATGTGAACGTTATTCTGTAAATGCGACTATCTCACCTGAATACTTAACCTGAACATATTTTAGAGTGATTTTTAGCTGCTTCTCAAAGTTTTCGAACATTTTCTTCTTTTGCAAATGAATAATTCCCTTCATTTCTTCATCGAAATACACAGCACTGATACATTATTGAATAATATAACACACTTCCCAATTGAAAACTCAATTAAAGGCAGAATTTCACACTTTGAACGACTCGTCGATAAACTGTTTACGGACTATGCTAGTGCTGCACTCTGGTGCCAGAACATTGCAGTATTGACGCACACATTTGTCATAGTAATAGGTAATTATTTAGCGAGTGTTGTATGGAGTGTCCGAGGTGTGGTATGGTCTAAAACAATCAAATTATCGCAAATAATAGGAAGAAATAATCCTTCCTTTATAGTATTTCGGTTTAACCCGAAAACTATATTTACTTTTCATAAGCATGAAATCATTTGTAACGACTTATTGTTTACATTTTATAATATTTGTTTTTATAGATTCTTGGAATCTTATAAATAATATATAATGTACTCACAGTTCTATGTGCTGGTTTGGTCTGTGTTATAATTATATTCCTGTATCATCATCATTTCATATCATTTCTTTAAAAACCTAAAAAATAAATAATGTTTTTCTTTGACATGTTTGTCAATGACAGTCGTCAAATTTGACGACCGTCAACATTACTTCTAAAAGTTTTCGGCTACTAACGTAAATCCTCTATGCTGTTGATCTTGTAAGCTTGTTTGTCTGTGTTACATATTAAACGGCTGAACACCCGCTGTATTATCGCGTGTTTCTTTAGATCTAATTCGCACTAATATTATATAAAAATTATTGGCATTCGACAATTATTGAGTCTGGCCGGTGCTATAGAAAAGCGATTTGACCGTTCTAGAAAGAGGATTCATAATTGGATTTTTTACGAATTTCGGAAGAGCGGTCAGAAAACAAAACCTGTCAAAGAGTCAGTCTAGATCTCGGAGTCGCTTGGGTAACACGCTGATCACCCATACGCTTACGTTACTGAAGTCTACCAGTCTACTTACTGCAAGTCTACCAGTCTACAACCGAGAGTCGGTTAAGCGGGTTAAGCCGAGCTGTCGCGTGCCTGTGCTCCCAGGGCAGGTCCTCCTACTGACCGCCTGGGGAACCTCCGTCCCCGAGCTGATCGCGCCAGTCTTCTCTTCGGCTGATCCTGTACGCCGGCCAGGCTGTAGATCATAATCCTCCTGGAAAACTCTGCCTAATCCTAGTGCGTTTAGGTCAGTTCCTATTTTAATACTAACTTGTTTTTGATACTCATCACATTTTTATCTTTCGTGTGAGAGCTATTAAATTCAATTCGTACAGTTCTACATAGCCTTTTATTCCTTAAACTATGTAGAAACGTTACACCTTGTATTGCCTTTATACCAGACTATTTACTCTGGTTATAAGGCATAAATAATTTCTACATTATAGCACACTATCCGATCAGTTGTTTGCACAGGATGGTTTTTACTCATTAAAACCAGTTTATATACCAAAGCAAATATAATTTAGACCCTGTCCCGCTCAAATAACTTACGTAAATAATCCCAAGTCCTCATTGTCGGTCCACCACAATAATAACGCGGTAGAATTTTGAACGGTCTACCAAATTGTTTAGGAATATTTGGAGCTGGTTTTAAATGTAGTGTCAGTTTGTGATGTCAAAAATAACAGCTTTTTATTTATTTATTTATTTATTTACACTTCATGCACAAAGGTACAAAGGCGGACTTAATGCCTTAGGCATTCTCTACCAGTCAACCCAGGGTGGTGAAGAGATAACACGGCAGGTGCATATAAAAAATATAACAAAATAGGTAAAGTACATAAACACAATTATATAACTAATAAAATATATATCTATATAAATATAATTATGTGTATATATATATATATATATATATATATATATATAATTATATCATAACAAAAGTAAAGACGTTTATGAGATGGCTCTGCTTACTTGTGACGAAAGTATGTCCGCAATTTCCGTTTAAATTCATACCGACTGGTGGCCATCCTGATATCGAGAGGAAGCTCATTCCAAAGAAGAATGGACTGGATATGAAAGGAAGAGTGAACAAAATCAGAAGTATGAGAAGGGCACAGCAATAGAAGATTGTTAGAAGACCGCAAATTTCTAGCGTGTGAAGAGCATAAATACTGAAAGTGGGACATTAAATAGGAAGGAGGGGTCGGTGAGTTGAGTAGGGAGAAAAGTGTTGTCAACGAACGCAAACTTCTTCTCTGGCGAATGGGTATCCATTTGAGCTCAGCCCTGTAACTTAACACATGGTCATATTTCCTCAAGTAAAATATAAATCGAATACAGTTATTGAGGACCCTATCCAGCTTATCCAGCAAGACAGAGTTCAAGTCAAAGTAACACACGTCACCATAGTCGATTATAGGGAAAATTAAAGTCTGCACAAGCATAATCTTCGTTTTAGCAGGCAAGAAGTTTCTCAGACGATACAGAGTCCGCAAGGTTCCGTTGGATCTTTGACAGACACTCGAAACCTGGCTTTGCCACCCAAGTGTCGAGTCTAGATGCAAACCGAGATCTTTTACGTTAGGACTAATGGGAATGACGGTTCCATTGAAGATAATTGGAGAAAGAGAGCTAACCGCCACTCTACCCATCATACGCGAACTTCCAATTATAATGGCCTGACATTTTGAGGGGTTTACGGCCACCCCAAATCTATCAGACCAATCTTTTATAGCAACCAAGTCTCGGTTTACATCTCCTATAGCGTCCGATAAACCTTCCACCCGCGTAGCTGTATATAACTGAAGATCATCGGCATAAAGATGATACGAACACCGAAGACAGTGAGTAATAAAATGAATGAAGATGGAGAATAGCAAAGGAGAAAGAATACCGCCTTGTGGAACACCAGCATCGAGATCACACCAATCAGATGAGCTCTCGTCAACGTGGACCGACTGCTGACGTCCCCGAAGATAAGAAGAGAACCATTCCAGCGCCTCGCAGGAAACCATAAGATGTGAGAGGATGGATATGAGAATATCATGACTGACGGCATTAAAGGCATTGGAGAAATCAATTAAAACCAACACAGTGACCTTAGTATCACTCATTGCTTCTCTAATGTCGCCAGTCACTTTAAGGAGAGCGGAGGTTGTGCTGTGCCCAGGCCTGAAGCCAGACTGAAATGAGCTCACAAGGCTGTTCCGATGGATAAACCCCGAGAACTGCTTGTGCACACAGTCCTCGAGCACTTTAGACAGGAAAGGGAGAATGGATATTGGTCGAAAATGGTTAGGAAGTGTGGAATTAGAAATTTTAGGAAGTGGGCGGACAAAAGCCATACGCCACTGGGAAGCGAACTGTCCGGAATCAAGGGAAAAGTTGATAATGTGGGTAATTGGCGGAAGAAGAAAGTCGAGAAGCAAGTTGACCATATAACGACTGATGTCGTCATAGCCCACCGCCTTCGATTTAATAGATATGATGATCTTTTTAATGTCATCCAAGGTGGCTGGAGAAAAACGAAATGGTTCAATAATGGGCCCAGTTAGGCCAGAAATAAAATCCACCGTCTGAGACAGCATATGGGTATCCAAATGGCATGTGGTTGTGAAGTGACGGTTGATATCATCCAGGCCAATGGTCTTAGGGAAGTCCACATGACGTGGCCTACCGATACCAAGAGTTCCAAGGAATTTCCAGATATCAGCAGGAGAAGAGGACGACATATTTTCGAGGATATGGCGGCGTTTGGCATTACGTATCATCTGGTTACACCGATTTCTTGCAGCTTTGAAGAGGTTCCTGTTTTCTTCGTTGCGATCCCTTTTAAACTTTCGAAAGGCCCGATCCCTGCGCCGCATCGCCATACGAACCCCTGTCGTCATCCAAGGAGCAGGTGGACGTCTAAGCTTTACTTTCTTTATAGGAGCATGTCTATCGTACAGCGCAAGGACTTTCTGATTAAAGATTCGCAACTTGGCTTCTACAGTTGTTGCCGCTGTAAGGTGTTCCCAATCGAGTTCCGATGCATCCTGACGTAGCTTGTCAACATTCATGCGCGCATAACAACGCGTGTGCAGAACTTTAGGGAGCGGTTTAGGAGGTTTTAGGACATACGAGAGGAAAATGAGGTCATGGTGGGAAAAGCCAGGTGCAGGACACTGACCATGAGAGGACACATGAGAGGGAGAGGTAGTTAGGACTAGGTCAAGCAGTGTCATCCCCTGAGATATTAAAATGAGTAGGTTGCAGAGGAAGAACATGGAGACTAACAGACTTAATGATGTGAAGGAGTTTACGGGAACGGGGGGTTGGGTGCACAAGGTCTGTGTTGAAATCGCCCATGATGACGCAATGTGTATACTCCGACCCTACAGATTCCAGTACTAGCTCAAGGTTGGAAAAGTAGTCAACGGCGGGTGGACAATAGACAACACCAAGAAGGGCTTTGACACCTTTAATATGAATCTCCAGAAAGAGGTACTCAGCGGAGGCACTATAACTAGACGGAGAAGAGGCAATAATTTTAAAAGGAAAATCGCTACGAAGATATATAGCAACACCACCCCCTCCCTTTCCAATTCTATCGTTACGGATAAGAACGAAACCGGGAAGGGGGTAGGTAGTAGAAAGAAGATGAGGTTTGAGCCAACTCTCAGAAATCAGAACGGCGTGAACGTTGACGTCGGAAAAGGTGTCTAACAGATCACTATAATGACTTGGCACACTTTGAGCATTAATGTGACAGACATTAAATAAATGGTTTTTCTGTGGGGTGAAACTGCGACGCACAAAGTCACCAAGGGTGTCGGTCAAAGAACTAAAACTTACATCGGCGGAAGAATTAAAGGAAGCATCGGCAGAGTGAAAGGAGTCATCATCTATTGACATATAATAAAAATAATAATACTTAAATAAGAATATATATAAATAACACACAAATATTCGACTAAGTTATTACTAAAACCTGGTGCAACAACACTATCTGTGCACCACCCACCAGCTGCACCAGCACAACAATACATAACAACAAATTAATTACAAACATGAAACAAATAGTATAGGAAAACATTATAGACAAATTAACAAACGTGAAACAGAGCGACATAAAACGTCATTTTGACAAAAGTTTGACAGAAGACAGTGACATCAAAGTGACGTAAATGACGTTACACAACAACACATTATTTTATTGACTGACGAATCTGACATCAACAAAACACGAAATCGTAAAAAAATATATAAAAAAGTGAGTAGGTAGTGTGTAGTGTGTACAACAAAAATACCATAAAAATTACGTCAAGAATTACGCCTCAAGCCAAAATAGTGTAAAAAGAAAACAAGATTGCAACTAATTCTTGCGCACTCCCCCGACCGGCTTGCTACCTGTTGAAGCAGATGATTCTTCGGTTTTCCTTGGGTACACTGCTAACAAGGGATTGAGTTCCTCTAGACAAGAAATCTTATGCCGTTTACCGTCAGGGGATCTGATGACAATGACCCCATCCTGAGTCCAGCATGCCGGCATCCCAAAGTGCATTCGCGCCCTGATGAAGACGGTTTGCCTAGTCCTGGTTAGGAACTCTTTAATTGTGACCGTGGAGCCCTTCAACGCTGACTTTGCCTTCCACACAGCGGCCTTATGGTCAATATTGGAAAACCTTACCAGAATTGGTCTGCTACGTGTGGCGTGCTTTTTGCTAAATGCAAACGAATGTTTACAAGGTATTAAGGCGCGGACTGACTACAATTTTGGATGGCACACAGGCCATCCAGGACCGTCCGCGTACGATGAGACGTAAGTTGTGGGAGAACCTCCATCCACCACCACCCAACTTCGATCAACCCAAGGAACACCTGCCACTCGGAAGTGATTTGCAGTGGCCTGTATGGAAAGCGCTCAATAGATTGCGCACGATAGGCCGCTGCAAACACAACCTAGCAAAATGGGGCATAATAGATCCCACCGACACCCAGTGTGAGTGTGGTGATCTGACCAGACAATGACCCACTTATTACAGTGCCCAAAGTGCCCCTACACCTGCACCTTAGAGGACATTAAAATCGCCACTGATGCTGCGATAAATGTGGCTACCTACTGGGCCCAAGTAGTCTAGCATAAAGGAAAACCATCGATTCGAAAAGAAGAAGAACTACAATTTTAAACGCTACAACTACACTCAAACAACCGCGTGAAAAAGATTGAAAGTTGAATAAATATTTGTGTTGCAGATGTGATTAATCTGCGAATGGGAATTAATTTTGCGGGTTTTCTTTAGATTATTCAGAATATACACGTTAAATTAAATGTTTCTCTGATTAAAGTTGAAAAAAAAAACTAATTTTATTGGGTTCTTAAAAAAGATGAGACCATCGCTGAAATACAAAGTTATTGGACACCTAAGTTTATTTTTGCGAAGCAACTTCCACTTTTTTTATTGGGACTATTTCTACTATTACATTTTTCTTTAAACCCTTCTCTGCCTACTGTATTTTTTTGCGTCAAATATTTTCATTGCGTTACGTCATACTCGCCTATCGAAGGAACCGATTTTTAAGAATATTTAGGTACACCGTGCCATAATAGCTAAATTTTAAAATAAAAATCTGTCAATTTGTTCCTGCTAATGTCTGAAACAGCTGGCCCGATTTTGACGGAAGTTTTACTAGACAGTTGATGACAGAGCTATTTAAAAAAAAAAGAATTATGCTTCCAAGCAAAATAAAATTGTCAGTTATTCTTTCAAACTGGCTAGAGTTTAAGTTTTTTTTTAAATTGTTTAGTAATAAATTATATTAACAAAAGGGTTTATTTAAAAAAAAACGGAGGACGTACAAAATTTTACTCGTATTTTTTGTGTTTGACCATGCATAACGTCTTACATTATAGTCCGATTCCGAAAATTCATTTTTTAATTGATAGTGTATACGTCAAAGTTGATCCCATATGAATTTTATGAAAAGATGGGCCCTCTAAGGGTTGAAAATTAAGAAATGACTCAATTTGTTTGATGTTACTGCTTCTTAATTGATTTGGATTTCAAGAAGTAGGAACTAAAAACAAAATAGACAACCGCCTTAAAATACTTAAAAGTAAAAAAAACTTAAATTTCGGAACTAGGGTCGCAATACAAATCAACAAACAAAAAACAAAGTCGTGAAAAAACGTTTCATTTAGTATTTGCGACGGCCCTTGACAGTATTTTGTCAAATTCGGCGCGACTCAAGATGTCTCTAGAGTCTATAACGTTTCTAAACAAAAGCTTCTGCTATTACTTTCGATACTTCTGTACCCAGTATTTGAAGTGTTAGGTGTTGACATTTCAGACAAAGGTCGGAGAGTATGTTTTGCACTTAGAGGGGTTTATTTAGAGTCCATTGTTTCTTGGGCTATAAGAGTGTGTACGCCACACGGTCCCTAAAATCAAATTTTTAGTCCAAATTTTAGAACAAATTTTAGTTTTAATCTTGTTATAGGCTTGCGTTTAACCCCAACTCACCTAATCTTAAGTGACGATGCGGCCTAAGGTGGAACACGCTTGCCTAGGATGAACCGGTTCACTCGTGCCTTGAAGATACCCAGATTATACTTATCAGGGAACAGTGAGACGGGCAGAGAATTCCATAGTCTAGCTGTTCGTTCGAAAGTCAGTTGTAGAGCGATTTAAGGTTTTTTTTTATAGAAATCGTTCTACATTAGCTCATCATTATGATATCAGCCTATGGCCATCCGTTACTGAACGTAGACCTACCGCAGAGATCGCCAACCTACCCGGTCTAGGGCAGGCCGAATCCATGCGCTGCCAGCCACCTTCTTCAAACCATCGGTCCATCATGCCGCAAGACGTCTCACCGTCTGTTCCATTTACCGTCTGTTCGCCTGCAGATATGGCCAGCCACTTAACTCTTTCAGATTTTGGATTTAGAAGTTTGAATAGCACACAACAGCTGTCACATAGCGACATGTTTCTGAAACAATGTTTCGCAACTTTATGTTTCAATGAAAACAGGGCAAATGACAATTCACATTTGTTTCTATTACTGTGTCAGCTGACACCGGTGTATGTCATGAAACGCTACTAAAGGATTACATTAAGAGCATGAGCAGTAAAGTACCCTTGTCTGCTAATTGTGACAAACTGCGATCATCAATTCGTTCGCTAAGCGTGGTAATTATGACAATTTGTCATCTCTGCGTTTCATTCATTAGGCTTACGTTTAGAATAGGATGTTGCTATTACGATAAAAGGGAAATGGGTTTTTCGGTAACAATCTGACTTAGCAAATAGCTTTAACTTCCTGACATTATTGAAAAGATTTTTGTTATTTGAGTTCTGTCTTTTCTACTTTGAGCAGAAGCTAAGAATTTCCAACCAATTTGGGAACACCGCGATTCTTTGGTAAAAATTACTTATGGAATTTTGCGATATCATGTTTTTATTAGGTAACTGTTAGGATATATTTTATTTTGTATGTTATAGAATAAGGATGTAAATATTATTTACTAGGTTATTTATTACGCTATTACAATTATATTGGTGTTAAAGTTGAGTTTGAGAAAAATAATTATTTACAAGAAAAGATTCTTGAACGAAGTACCTACCCGTTCAAGTCTTCTTCTTTCTCTTTTACAGCGCTTTAAAACAGTAATGGTCATTATCTTTATTTTCTCTTTTTTTTAATGACTATAACATCTTACGAGCATGATCGTTGGGAATCCTGAAAAATTACGAACAATAATAATAATGTTATGTGGGGATATTGCACACGGCCATCTGACCCCAAACTAGGCAGACCGTGTACTATAGGTGTCAGACAGCTGATATACATACACAAATACATAAATAGATACGTATATAAATAAACAACCAGACAAGGCAAACACAAGTGCTCATCACACAAATGTTTACCCTGGGCGGGGTTCAAACCCGCAACTCGCTGCGCAGCAGTCAACCGCTCAGCCACTAAAAGTTCAGACAGCTCAGACAGTAAAAAAAAAGCGGCCAAGTGCGAGTCGGACTCGCCCATGAAGGGTTCCGTAGCAAGAAAGATAATATAAAAGTTCTTGTAGTTCGTTGTAGCTTTGATCGATGTTTTAATAATAAATTGCGGTTTACGATTTATGACGTATTAAAAAAAAACTACTTACTAGATCTCGTTCAAACCAATTTTCGGTGGAAGTTTACATGATAAGGTACATCATATATTTTTTTAAGTTTTATCATTCTCTTATTTTAGAAGTTACAGGGAGGGGGGGGGGGGGGGGTAGCACACATTTTACCATTTTGGAAGTGTCTCTCGCGCAAACTATTCAGTTGAAAAAAAAATATATTAGAAACTTCAATAATTATCATTTTTGAAGACCTATTCATAGATACCCCACGCGTATGTCTGATGAAAAAAAAATTTTTAGTTTTCAGTTTAAAGTATGAGGAACTCCCAAAATGTATTGTTTTTTTTTCATATTTTTGTGTAAAAATCTAAATGCGGTTTACAGAATACATCGACTTACCAAGTTTCAACAGTATAGTTCTTATAATTTCGGAAAAAAGTGGCTGTGACATAAGGACGGACAGACAGAGAGACATGACGAATTCATAAGGGTTCCGTTTTTTGCCATTTGGCTACGAAACTCTAAAATGACGCTCATGGCTAAATAAGCAAACACTACTCAATTTTTAAGATGCTGTTAAGTCTCGTTCTGTCTCTATCACTTTAGGTCAAAGTGTCTGTAGCAGTACGATACTTAACGACATCTTAAAACTGAGTAGCGTTTAAGTATTTGGTCATAAATCCTCCAAAAATATAATCACGAATCTTCACGACGAATTTAATTGTGTGACGGCCATTACTCTTCATGATTTGAATCCACCGATCTATTCAGTTAATACCTCGAAGTGATTGACAGCTGTTAATCCCTAGTATTAGGTGGGATGAGAGCCCAGGAAGATTGTTAGAGAATACACAAGATTTCCTGGAAATGTATCGGAAACCACTAGAATAGGGAGGTTTGCTTATTCGATATCACAGCGGTACCTACTATAATTCAATTATAGGTACACGTATCAAATAAGCCTTCACTGAATTAGATTTGCTATTGTTGTCTTATCGAGTTATCCCATATGTTGGGACCCGCCCACCAGGGTTACAGAGTAAATAATAGGTAAAATCTATAGGACAAGAGCATAGTAATAAGTTTCTCTTGAGGTAAGATGGATAGGGTAGACCGCGAAATTCAAATCATATACACATTACAATCATATATATAACAAGCAAATAATGGCTTCCGTCGAGGTGGGCGCAGCTAATTGCTTGGGCCTCTCTATCGCTTGTTCCGCGCTCTCGCTTGCACGCGGAACGTAACACTTTAACGACACGGTTGGCGCAGTGGCTGAGCGATCGACTGCTGCGCAGCGTGTTGCGGGTTCGATTCCCGCCCAGGGTAAACATTTGTGTTTGCCTTGTGTCTGGGTGTTGTTTATCTATATATGTATGTATTTACAAAAAAAAAAATGTATTTGTGTATGTATATCAGCTGTCTGACACCCATAGTACAGGGTCTCCCTAGTTTGGGGTCAGATGGCCGTGTGTGAAAATGTCCCCACATATTATTATTATTATTACTTTCGTGCTGCAGCCGGTGTTCATCGATTTATAAAACGTCAATATATTAGAAAAGCACGTCCTATTTTCATTTATTACGCACAATCTAAGAGCTTTTCTTACATGAAGAGTATGTTGATGATGTCACATCGCCATTAATTGTCATGGCCTGTATATTTATTATTATTATTTTTAACAGTTTTGTATTGCTTTTCAACTACATTTTTTTCACATAATTACAAGCAAAAGAACAATGAACCAGGATTTTGTAAAAACTTGATTACACTTGAGTATCCGTGGAGTTTCCTGCTCGTTCTGCTACGTAAAGACCTAGTTACGTTTTGGAACGACCAAACTTCAAATTTCTGACTAATTCCTTGAAAGTTTTAAAAGTGCCTGCAAATGGTTTTTAACAGATAAACACATTTATTGGTAAGAAAATTACAAGTAAATTTTTTTTTGGTAAGTTATTAAATGTCGGTGCACATACAAAAATTGATCATCACTTGAAATTATTAAATAAATAACTAAATTTAATTTAATTAACACCATTCAATAACAATAATACATTAAATATTCGAAATATTTTCATAATAAATATAATGATTTAATTACAAAGTTAATCATTCAAAATTATATTGAATAGATTGAATAATCAAATAATTGCAAAACAAGAAATAATTAAATTACAGAGACAATAATAAATTGAATAATAACACCAATTGATTGATTAATATGTCACAAAATTTCTCATTAATTAACTTCGTTAGCTATCACTAGTTTTACTGTCTGTCAGCTCTTCTATGGAGTAAAACTTAAATTGCTTGACTCCTCGATTACATTTGAGTCAACTAAATAAAATGCACTTTCGAACATTATTTGTAAGAAAAAAGAATTGAATTTAGTTGCCCCCTTCCAAAAGGTATTTCGTATGGAGAAGTTTGGGCAAGAAAATCCTCTTTTAAAATAAATGTTCTAGAATATTTTGTACACATCAATTTATATTATATAATTACACATACACGTGAAGTCGAGTTGGTACAGACAGAGTCATCAACGGGTACCCCTAGGAATATTAATGCTTGAGCTCACGCATTAAAATTTCTTCGAAAACTGGGTAACCAGTTGATAACGCTGTGCCTTGAATAAAACTACTAGAATAGGATACAAATGAAATGACCCAATAAACCTAATTCATTTTGCAAATATTATATCAAATTGTGGAAGACGCGGCACCTTCCTACGTTTTAATCAGTTCCATTCGCACTGCATGCAAATGACTGTTTCAACTTCATAAATTGCTTTTCTCTTGCTTTAAATCTAAGTGCATTTTATTATTCATGCACCTTCTAAGTAAGAAGGACAATATAAATTGCAGTAAGACAGTTCTCAAGGTTGTCAAGAAAAGTTCTGCAGAAGAATAAAATTATAATAAACTAGTACTTTGCCCGCGACTTCGTCTGTGTAAATTTACTTAAGGAACCCCAATTTTCTAATAATGCAATGTATAGTACGTGCCGCAAAATATAAGACTTGACACAGACTTGATTTGACTTGCGCAGTACTCAATTTAAAGGTCTCTTACCCCTTACCTTAATCTCATCTTTCATGGCGCATACTATACCCTATATTACTCAGCGATAATGAGCTTTCTAATGGTGAAAGAATTTTTAAAATCGGTAGTAGTTTTTGAGTTAAATCTTAACAAACAAACAATAAATCTATTCTCTTTATAGTATTAGTTTAGATATTAAATCTGTGTTAAATGCGTTCAAGTACATGGTAAGATATTTGTTTTTTGATGTTATAATACTTATTTCATGAATGTTTTTTGAAATAAATAGGCAGTTTGTTTTTTTTTATATCTTTCTGTGACTTTAATGTGAAGTGAGTTTGAAGTTAGCTCTGACAACATAGACTGGCAAGTGGCAAGTGGCTAAGTAAAACCAGATCATGTTAAGCTACGCTTGCCGGGGTCGGTCGGTGGATGGGTGACCATCCATTTTTATCAAAACCCCGCCGTGCCTTGGAAAGTACGTAAAGCTGTTGGTCCCGGCTGTCATTCGTAAACGTTTGACAGTCGTTATAGGTAGTCAGAAGTCAGAAAGTCTGACAACCCATCCATGCGTAGGTACGACTTTTACATCGGTCCTTTCCCGTAGTCAAACTATTTTATTTATTTATTTATACTTCATGCACAAACGTACAAAGGCGGACTTAATGTCTTAGGCATTCTCTACCAGTCAACCAAGGGTGGTGAAGAGATAGCAAGGCAGGTGCATTACATTATTTAAAAAGTGAAAAATAATATATGTATATATATATATATATATATATATAAACTACACATACATAATAATATTATGGAATATATATACACCGAAATAAATATATACATACTCATAATATAAATATATATTATATTAATAAAAGAAAAGAGGTTTATGAGACGACTCAACGACGGTTCAACTGATTTGACCACAAGGATATCTGATGATTTTTTCCCCGTTTTCAAAGTACTGAAATGATCCTCCCTGTATTTAAAGTTTGAGTACTATAGGTAATGTACAGTTATGATTAAAATTAAAACCGTAAATAATTTGTTTGATGTTCCATCGAGTGATTCTGTTGGTAACAGTTCATATAGGTGGTGAAATAGGTTTCATGCCAAATGTACAATTCACGTGCTATCAAACGTACGCATTTCTTGAAACGCATTGGATATAGAGTTTTAAATTCCGTAATTATACTCCGTTTACAATATGACTAAACATTTACACAAACCTTTTTTACAGTCCCTTCAACGGATTTTAACTTCTATTCCGTAGGCTTAAGGGTGACATTACAGGCAAAAAAGTGGTTACAATAACAACTGTTTTTTGCAGCTGTCATTTGTCATGCCACCAACTCAATATAAGTCAAAATCGGTTGAACGGACAGTAAAAAAGGTTTGTGTATATATCTAATCGTATCGAAGAAATGCCTCGGGGAATTATAACATGTACACAATTTTCAATTCTATATGTGCTGGGTTTAGGTCGATATCAATTATTACAATAAAAACTTCTAGAGCATCACTGTTCTGTCTGCTCAGTGGCATTATTAAGGCGCGGTCGTACTACAATATTCTCAAAAATTTATTTCTTATATAGACGAGTACAACGTAACACAATGAAAATATCCGACCCAAAATACAGTAGTTACACAGAGAAGGGCTTAAAGAAAAATTTTACTCGAGTAGAATAGTAAAAAATTGTTTGATATTCCCATAAAAAATGTAGAAATCGGCGTCGAATATCTTTATATCGTCAGGCAACAATAATCACATTCTTTTTTTTAAGAATCCAATGCAATTATACGCGATATTAATTTAATTTTTTTATTTAATTTTTTTATTTTTATTTATTTATTTAATTTTTTTTTTTTTATTTATTTATTTAATTTATTTATTTATTAACCCGATAAATAAATAAAATAAGCATTACTTTTAAACTTTAACCCGATAAATAAACAAAATATTTAATTTAATGTGTATATAACTGCATGAATAAGGTTGAAAAGTGCAGTTGTAGAAGCGTTTAATATCGTAGTCAGTCTGCGCCTTAAATCTTTACCACGTGTACCAGCAGTCGTAATAAAACCTCAATGAATTACCTATTATAAGCGTTACGCATGCACAAACAATGACTCACTCAAAGCCATAGAGCTCAGATTCCTTCCGCAAAGTAGATCACATCTCATACAATTTATCCCAACAGTCTCGTTCTCTCAATTTTCGTACAAATCCTTGCACATTAACATAACATAAACAACATCTCGATGTTAGCGTATCGAATAATAGTTCTTGAACTTGACACCTAACAAAACATCGTAAGTACAACTCCACTTTAACTAAAAAACAATTTTGCGAGATCGATTTAAAGTCTAATTTTAAATACTGTTATTCCGAGCTTCAGGCATAATATATTCTAACATCGTTCTTGGACTTGACACCTAACAAAACATCGTAACTACAACTGCACTTCAACTAAAACAACAATTGTGTGTAATTGAGATAAAGTCCAATATTAAATGCAGCAAATTTCTTTTGTACAGATGAATGTTACAGCAAAGGGAAATGAACATTGTCAAAGAAGGATAGAGTTTACTTTCCAATACTGTAGATGTAGGTACATCACTTCAGTAGTTTACGACTTTTAAATGGGAAATACGAAAATCATTGAGCTCCGACTGGTTGATTAGTTTACTAGCTTTGCTTGTATAATAGCTACTCAGGTATCACCTATATCGTAGCTTTATATTTGCTAAGGAAATTACTGAATCGGAAGTTGTTTAGGGGGTCAAGTCTGCTATTTTTATAATTTCGTCACTCCAACACGATCCCATTGTCATTTTGCTAAAAGTTCGTAATCTGCTAAATTCATAATGGTCAATCATTGGTCGGTCGAAATAAAAGCAATGACTGCACAATGACGTTATAATGGTAGGTCACTGATCAAAGGAACTGTCAACATTTTAGCAGATTACCGCCTAAGCACAGATCTGTGCGCCTAAGTCAGTCATTCAGTTGTCATTTTGTACGAGATTACCACTCTATATCATTTCTTTCAATGACGTGTCAGTGGTTGACCATTGGAAAGTCATAATGACGCCATTATATTAGTAGATTACCAAACTTGTCAAAATCAACAATTATGAAGTCAATGATAGACCATTCTGACACTATTGTAATAGCAGACTTGAGGCCCTGGACGTTAGCCCGAACAAACCCTAATCAGTGGTTATTGTGTGCAAAGTATTTCTGATGTGAAGAAATGCTATCGGCGTTTCGAATCGCTTATCTTGAAACCGCTTCAGCATAATATACCTACTCGTTTTTCCAAGTATTTTTTTATTCCGTCATTTCGTGGAAAAAAATTAAGGTTTCCGATCCGTTTTCCTCACATTGTTGAATATTCTCGGAAGCATTGATACATGTTTTCTTTTATTCGGAAGAAATGTATTTTTAAAGATCCGTTTTTCTCGTCGATACGGCCATGATACGAATTCATGGCAATAAAATATATTTGCTTGAAGAGGCAGTACTTACAGTACACGAGTATAAGCTGATCTCGCATTGTATACAATTTCCATACAAAGAGAGGTCAGCTTAAAAAGTTATTTGATTTGAAGACAAAAATACTCAGTAGTACCTATCTACTTAGTAGAAAACAAACTACATAGCCTTTTCCCAAGTACGTTGGGGCCGGCTTCTGGCCTAACCAGATTTTACCAGATGCAGGTGAATACCAGTATTTTACATGAAGCGACTGCCTGTCTGACCTACTAACATAACCCAGTTACTGGGTAACACGATACCCCATGGTAGACTGGTGGTCAGATTTTCTGGCTTCTGACTACCCATAACTTATGTCTGGTCTATGAATGACAGTCGGGACCAACGAGTAGTGTACGTTTCCGAGACACGGATCGGTATGTCTATTCTGTTACAATCTCCCTCGGTGAACACCTAGGTGAAGTGATCTGTCATCTGTCCGTCTGCTTTTTCTGCGTCACCTCATATCACCCAGGTGTTCACCGAGGGACATTGTAACAGAATAGACATACGGGTCTCGGTATGAAATAGTATACTATAGATTGTCATATTATCCATGAACTGACTATGAGAAGCGTAGCCGTAGACCAATCCGACCGATCGGCTCACACTTAGCCACGAGCCCCCTAGAACTTAGTAGCACTAAAAAGATGAATACCTACAAAATAGACCGCGGTTAATTTTTCACACGTTTTCAAAAATCTTTCAAGCGTGGGGGAGTCACACCACTAACGTCCAAACTTCTGAGGTGCTACCATAAAATTCCTTAAGGAAAATTCAAATAACACTTTCCTCGACCTGGTAATCGAACCGAGAACCCTACGCGCAAGTTGACAGTCAAGTGGTGTTATAAGTTCAGTCAGTTCAAGGTTTAGGTTAGTTCAAGGTTTGGGGCCGAGGGGCCCTCTAAGCTTTGGGACCTGGTGCACTGCACCGCCTCCGATAGCTACGCCACGGAAAAGTGGGGTACAGAAACTCGACGTTAAGGGAGTAAAAACGGGACAGAAATCGTAGACTCGACGTTTGATCGAGTTGAGTCGGAGGCATCAAAAATGTACAATATGTATTTTGTTATCAAATCCGTTGAAAGTGTCTAAGCTTTAACTTGATGCCTCCGACTGCCTTCGTAAACACTGTCAACCACGATGATTCAAAACCAAACCAAATATTTAAATTTTTCCCTTATTTCTATCTTTTGAGTTACCTAATTTATTATATTAATAATTTTTCACGCAGTCGGGTTTTTTGTTCTTTTCAACCGACTTCAAAAAAGGAGGAGGTTATCAATTCGTCTGTATTTTTTTTTTTTTTTTTTTTTTTTATGTTTGTTACCTGATTTCTCGGGACTGGGTGAACCGGTATTGATGATTCTTTTTTTATTTGGAAGCTAGTGCTTCCCGTGTGGTCCCATTTTAATTTGGTCCAGTTCTGACCATGGCATCCATGAGAAAACCGTATAAGTCTTAAATTTAAATTAAGTATGTGCGCGATTTGTTACGCGATTTCTCAGGCAAACGTAAACCGATTTTGAAAATTCTTTTTTTTATAGATAGGGTATGCTTCAGGGGTGGTCCCATATAAATTTTATCCAAAATGGATTCAGCACTTTTTGAAAAATCAACAAATACCCAAAAATTTTACATAGACGACGTTTTAGTTTCATCAATCTTTGCAGTAGTTAACTTTCAATTTCTTCTTAATAGATTTGAATGAGAAGGAGGTACTAAAAAGCGGAAAATAAAAAGCTTTTTACAAAAAAGACAACCGCCTTCAAAAAGTGAAAAATAACTTTAGCACAGAACACACATTGACTTTAGTTTCGGAAGTCGGTGGCAATACAAAACAACAAACAGAACAAAGCCACTGAATTTCGAAACTAAAGTCAATGTGTGTTCTGTGCTAAAGTTATTTTTCACTTTTTGAAGGCGGTTGTCTTTTTTGTAAAAAGCTTTTTTAAATAATTTTTTTTTCTACGAAACGTCATGTTTTGTATTGTATGAAATACTGGCTATGTACTATCGTGGTCACAGCCGCCTGACCACTACTAAGTTAATTTTTGCTAGCACTCAAAAGATGGAAGCGCTCTCTACCCCGCCCCGTTGACTTCGCAGGCGCCAAGGGAATATTTTTTTAACTGAGCAGGCGGGAAAGTCCGCGATAGTACTTAGCTTCTTATAAGCCAAAAAAATTACAGATCCGACGAGTAATTCTGAAGCACAAAATCGACATTAATTTGTAAGACGTAGTAGGTAAAGAAAGTCGATGGACCGAGCCGACACGTGCTTATAGCCACGTGATAACTACGCATACTGATTACATTCCAAGTACCGTTACATATCATAATGTAAGGTTAGACTTGCTTTTTTAATATTAAGATGGTTTTCTTTGACGAGGAGCTTGTGGCTAAGTAAGAAGTACGGATCGATCGATCGATAATAGTTACGCTACGCTTGCCGCGGTCGGGCCGTAGATGGGTGACCATCCATTTAATATATAATTTTTTATATTTTTATATATATATATTTTATTTTTTATTAATGGATTTTACTGTTTTTTTTTTTATTTTTGGATTTCAAATGATAACGGATTTTTATTGTAATTTTCTTCTGATTTTTTTTTTTGGATTTTATTTATTAATGGATTTTATTGTTTTATTTTAATAATTATTCTGGATATTATTGGTCAATTAATTTTATTGTTTATTTTAATTTAATCTTTTATGTGTATTTTTTTTTTAATTTGTAATTCTAATTGTGTTTTTTTTTTGGATACAAGATCCATAAAAAAAAATGGTCTGAAATAAAGATATTTTTTAATTATTTTTTTTAATTTTTTATATATAAGACTCCTCCGTACCTCGGAAAGCCGTTGGTTCAGGCTATCATTCGTGAGGCGTCCGCATCGGCGTCGAGTCAACGATGAAGTACCTAGGAGTCGTCCTCGACGGCCGATGGAACTTTGGGCAGCACTTTCAGCGGCTGGAACCAAAACTCATGGGTGCGTGAGCTAGACCGTTTGCTGCCCAATTTAGGTGGACCCAACGCCTCCTGCCGAAGGCTCTATATGGGGATTGTGCGGTCTATGGCGCTCTACGGGACGCCAGTATGGGCGGAGAACCTGGTGGCCCGCAATATCGCAGTGCTGCGACGTCCGCAGCGAGCAATGGCCGTCAGAGTGTTGCGGGGATACCGCACGATCTCCTTTGAGGCTACAAGCCTCCTTGCCGGATCTCCGCCGTGGAATCTCGAAGCGAGAGCCGTCGCTTCGCTCTACGGCTGGAGCGGGGAGGCGCGGAACGGGGCATACGACTGGTGCTGCGGGAGTACGTGCGGCGCCGCTCCGAGCTCCGGGTGATCCTAACCGTGGAATGGGAGGGACGACTTCCCAACCCCAAAGCAGGGTACGCCGTAATTTCGGTAGTAAGGCCCGTCATGAAGGATTGGTTGGGGCGCCGACACGGCGGCCTCACGTTCCGGCCGACGCAGATACTGACTGGATATGGCTGTTTCGGAACTGTTTCGACGTGCCGTGTTCCGCGCGCCACCCTTGACGATTCGGCGGCGTTCAGACCGCTGAGGTCGACGGGATCCGCCTATATCATTGGCGGGTCATAGCCTGGCGGGGGCGCGGTGCATTCGCGAGCGAATCCCGTACCCCCGTCCATAGGTCAGTCGAGGAACACCGTGGTGGTTTTAGCCGGTAGGAGTCTGGCACTTTCCCCCGTCTTCAAAAAATAAAAGGGGCTGTCATTCGTAGATCTTAGACAGTCATTATAAGTTGTCAGGAGCCAGAATATCTGACAACCCCTTAGTAAAAGTGGTATCGTGTTACCCAGTAACTGGATTGTGGAGGTCAGATAGGCAGTCGCTCTATATAAAACACTGGTATTCAGTTGCATCCAGTTAGACTGGAACTAAATCGACCCCAACATACTTGGGAAAAGGCTTAGCAAATGATGAAGTTGCATAATTTTTTTTTTCTTTTTAGGGTTCCGTAGCCAAATGGCAAAAAACGAAACTCTTATGGATTCGTCATGTCTGTCTGTCCGTATGTCACAGCCACATTTTTCCGAAACTATAAGAACTATACTGTTGAAACTTGGTAAGTAGATGTATTTGTAGGAAACCGCATTAAGATTTTAAAAGAAAAAAAAAATTGTGGTTTCCCATACTTAGAACTGAAGCTCAAAATTTTTTTTCAGCAAATCCGTACGTGTGGTGTATTTATGGATAGGTCTTCAAAAATGATATTGAGGTTTCTAATATAATTTTCTTATAAACTGAATAGTTTGCGCGAGAGACACTTCCAAAGTGGTAAAATATGTGTCCCCCCAGCCTGTAACTTCTAAAATAAGAGAATGATAAAACTAAAAAAGTATATCATGCATTACCATGTAAACTTCCACCGAAAATTAGTTTGAAAGAGATCAAGTAAATAGTTTTTTTTTCATAAATCGTAAACCGGAATTTACCTTTAATTCAATCAACTCAAAAATAAAATACTTTTATATTATGTTACTTGCTGCTACGGAACCCTTCATGGACGAGTCCGACTCGCACTTGGCCGCTTTTTCCTTTTTCTACTGTCATGATGGCGAGTGTGACCGGCGAATATTTATTTATTTATTCAATGCACAAAGTACACAACCAGAGGTTACACGCTAGGCTTTAAACTAATGAGTACATGTGTTAGGGCGCAGCAAGATAACTTAAAACTAAGTAATAATATGGCAGAGCATCTGTTAATCTAATAAGTATAACATCACGTACAGACTACAGTCAGCAATAGAGATAGGTATGCAGGTTATCGGAAATGGTTGAAGTTTACTTAGAAACCGATGGATGTTTTCGAATGAAATTTAATTAAACCAATGAAATGTTTTTTCTCTATTAATTTTATTTACGGTTAAAGATATTTATTTTCTCAAAAGTATTACAAATTCACTTACAGAGAAAACATGAATAAAATGTTTATTCAAAAACATCAATCGGTTTCTAAGTAAACTTTAACTATATCTGACAACCCTGCATACCTATCTCTTTTGCTGACTGTACATAGATGGACTTTCACAATTAAAATATTATATTAAATAATTAAACTTAAATCTAGCTCTCTTTTATTCTATTTTTTTTTGTATTTTATCTTCTTTAAAATCTTGGATACTAATATTTTGTCGTATTATATTTGTATTCAGTCCTGACTAGAAGTAATCTATGTTTTGTTACAAGTGAATTTCTCATTTTATGGACCCAACAGCCCTGAAATTAATATTACTATGATGTATCACCAACAACAATCTCTACAAGGTTCTTACAAAAAAAAGCAATACAATAACACTTTGTTACAAAGATGAGGAGTGAAGAAAGAAATGTTATGTTCTGTGAGAAAGAATCAAAAATTCAATCTTGTTCAATGGATGCGTGGCCTCGTCTGCAAAGTATTGTGTGAGCTGAGATAATGTAACAAAAATAATATTCTTTGAAATAAATTCACGCCTATACTGTCAAGGGTTACATACAGTACGGTCCCAAAGTACGTAAGGCTGCGGCGCGCCCGAGCAGAGAGACCACTCAGAACAAACCGCCATTTTACTCACGCACACATTGACATTACGTTTATAGACAATCTCAAGCAGTTTCAAGTAGACATCAGTCTCGACTGTCACGTTTTGTCTGAATGAATAAATGAGAGACATTGACATTTCATGACGAACAGAAATAAAATGTTATATAAAAAATGCAAAGAGTTCCAACCAGTGTCAATTAAATTTCATGTTGTCACAAATAAAACCTACAGAGTTAGTGCCCCTAGTGAGTCTGACAAGTTTAGGTAATTATTTTTGAAGATGGCGGGAGCGGCCCTTCTGTACCCTTTATATTTTGTGGTACGGTAGGTACATTTACACTTCGTCAGTTCTGTTAAAATCCTATGCTGGCATTTCACATGGCGTATTTGTAGAAATATTCGCCTAATTTGGATAATACAAAATTTACCCAAGGTTTATTGAAAGAAAGTCGATTTTGTATTATCCAATTATAGCGAATATTTACTATTATTAATTTTATATACGATCGCCGTGTGATGCCGGCCTAGACCTATGCCTAGCAGTCAAGTGGGCGTCTAAAGGTTGAGATGGAAGCGAAAATTTGCACAAATATGCCATGTGAAGTGCCAGTATTTTAAAGGTAACACACAAAATAGGTGGCCTAATGCCAATTTGCGTATTTAAATTATCGATAGATTTAGGATGTTGTTAGGGCTGCCCCGCTTTTGTAGTACCTCCAGTTTGTTTGCGGAGGCCAGGGTAGACGGCTTACATGTCATCGTGCGCAAGCGGCTCGCGTCGTTATATTAAGGGCGCGTATTCGATTTAGCGCAACTCAAAATCAAAACGATTGCTAGAACGGCGTAGTAGCATTGACACACACTAGTACAATACAATGGTCTGTTTGTGTGCATCAGAAAAAAAAATACGCACGAAATAAGCACGAATCATTGAAATTGATCGGCAAAGGACAGCGCGCGATGTTTTACAGTGCTTTTTAAAATAATTTTCTGAAATAAATGCGTTCGTATGACGGACTGAAAAATATTCTGTAAATAACATAACATTTATTTTCATAAAATAAATATATCAGTTATGTTTTTAATCAAATACTGGTGAAAATTAATTGTCAAAGTGAACCGATTTTATATTTTTCACTTTTTCAACATTGTTTTTAATACTTAATAGTAATATTTTCGTAATTTTGGCTCTGTAATACACTTTAAGACTGTATATCCTGTTGGGAAAACGCATAAAACTTAATATTTTGGCATACTGTAATGGTTGTATTCGTCCTGAACGTTAACTCTGACGTCTATTTTCGTAAAACGCAATGAAAGGATTGTCTTTGCTTTAAAAAACCATAATTAAAAATTATACTTTTACTCTGTAGTTCCCTAAATCAAGACCTAATCTTTAACTGTACTTGTCTTTAAATAATCTGTTCACATCATTACGATATTGCTCTGGCCAAAACGCGAAAACATGAAGTTTTCGTCACGAATCGAATACACGCTCTTAAGCAGAGTCCGCGGTAGCCACCTGGGGTAGACACCTCTTTCAGACAAAAGTGTACAATAGAAATTGTACACTTTTGTCTATGTAAAGCCTACGTAAAAAGTAAAATGGTGGCAGGAATACAAACACGACCAAAAAAATAAAGCAAATAACCGAACTTAATTAATAAAAACAATTTGCTTTGTAGACTTTTAATTCAATTTACAATATGAGTCTCTAGGATCTAACTAGCCAGAAGAATTATGAGTGTCATGAGAACAATGTACAATATTTACACGAATAATAAAAAAGAAAAGCCTTTTTTCTATTAAACTAAAAAAACTAATACAATAAAGAATTACAATATGATCATTTATTTTGATTTAGTCAATAGATATTATAAAGACACTGACGAATATATTGTAAGGAAATTTGGACTAATACTGGCGACCCACACCTGCTTCGCACGGTTGCAATGTAGATCAAACTGTACGTGTAAAGCTTCCTCTTGAATCACTCTATCTATTGCTGAAATCTGCATTGAAATCCATTGCGAAGGTCAAAAGACCTATGGGCTAATTCAAACAACTAAAGAAGTGCTGTTGCAGTGCAGTTGCAGTTAAATTTCGATCAAAACAACACTTTTCGTATTCATTTCCGCCTGTCAGACACGCTCGCGTCAACTTCGCGTCAAGCGAGCGCAATAACGGCATTCTTCTGATGCGCGTCTTTGGTGCGTGCTTCGGAACGCAACATGATCGATATTCTACTATTTGTTTTATGTCTCAAAATTACAGCTAAAAAGCACAAAAATCTGTACTGGGGTATTATTTTAATATTATAATAACGTCATATTCATTGAAATGTAATCGATCGATATTTTTTCTGTCATGTGGCTCACACCATAAGTAATTTTGGTCGAGTTTGGTTGTCCTACAGTTGACGTGGAGTTCACGCGCAGTTCAAAGATTACAAAAATACCGTTTATTACTCAAACTTGAACTTAACTGCAACTGCACTACAACTTACACACATATTATAAACAGAATTAAAGAAAAAAGAAAGAAAACTTAAGAACATAAAAAATGAAAAATTTGTCTAATAGCTCAAGTGTCTCATACAAAAGGCTACGAAACTTAATCAAAGAGCATTTGTAAAGATAAGTTTCAAATCGCCAGTTCACTTTGACCAAGCGTGGTGATCAATGTTCGTGCCTGCACTAAATAAGGCAGGGCAAAAGCTTTTTGCCTTTGCCCTGCCACAATAATACACACAAAGCTTTATTTGATTCCATACAAAAATAAAATGTTTTACGTATACTTAATATCATAATTATAGTAAATACTTCTAGATTTAAACATATAAGTAAAAAAAAACCTGCTATAACAGACTGGTTTTAATATTATTATAAACTCGGATATCGAGATTTCGAGAAGATTCAACAAGACAGAGGCATCAAAAAAATTCTCCGCATCGCCGTCAAAATTGATAATATTTGCTCACACTTGTCCTAATTTTTTTTGCTCGTTACTGTAGATGTACGAAATATAGAACTCGATTCCTTTCATCCAATATCAAATATTCTCGTAAATATACTCCCACACAAACCAATATTTACTTTATTCTAGACTTAGTACATTTTTATAACTCAACCTACCAACCCACATAATTTATTTTATATACCAATTTCAGTTTATTCAGCTGCTTGTTCAAACAGTTTTACGAAGGCAGAATGCATTTTAGTTGAAATAAGATCAATGAAAATGCTCTAAAACCACCTAATTTAGTTCATCTGGTTCTTATTTATCTGGAAAAGTTGTGGGAATTTATGTTCAAGCAATTTTAATCAGAGCGGTTTTATGTTGTTTTTCTCTTTATACTTATATAATAGTTTTACGTATTATTTAGAATGTGCTGTTCCCTTGAACGAATTTTAGGACTGTTCTTAATCGTGCTTGCAGTATTCTTTATTTTAAAAGGTAAAAAAAAAGGAAATATCATGAAAATGTTTTATAAAACGTTTTTACAACAAAGAACTTGAAAAAAAAATACTTTAATTTCGAAAGTCGGCTATTTTGTAAATAACGTTTTATTTTTCGCTTTTTAGTGCCTAACATCAAACAAATTACGTGATCCCTTTTTACCCCTAGAGGTGGAATATTTTCATGAAACTTGAATTAGCTTTCATTCACCAAAAAAACCTTGCGCAACCCTTTCGAGTGGCGACAGGCGTGATGTTATGTTGTGTTATTTATTAAACAGCATATTTATACGATAGCAGTAATCGCGGCTGATTTACTGTCATTGAATGATGAGTTCCGTTGATTATCTCTGAAACTCATCATCAGATTTATATTAAATTTAAATGGGTTCGTCTTGAAATAAACCCCTGCCGAACATAACAATATTTTTGCAAATTCGTCTATAAATATGATTGTGTTATACCAATGACGTATTATAAATAGACGCGTCATACACGAACATTAATGCGCTTTAAAACGGCGCAAAATTTTATATCTACATACCAGTAAGCACATACAATTATACAGTGCAAAGAAAAGGACATAAGCATACAGCGTACACCTGTTAGAAAAAGATAAACATACAAATTTTGTTACGTCAGTTTGTGTGAATTACGAGCGATACTAACGTATAGCCGCGACACTGGGTGGTACGTGACTAAGTGAAACCCCGGCAATTGCCTTGCTTTAATATTGCCATTATTGAGCGCGCGCAACGCATCTAAGTGCATTATATCATTGTGTTATGCATACAAAAAAATACAAACATCCGAATTAATAATGCCCTCTTTTTTGTAGTTGGTTAAAAAAATATAAAAGTAGGTATGAAAATAGTTCCCCTCCCGCGGCGATATGGTAAAACCCAAGCTGATGGTGGTTAGAGAAGCAGAGTAAGAAACCTCCTCACGCTGCGTGCTGTATCTAAGACGACCGCCTTCTGCATCTGACTCCTTGACTCAGCTGTTGCGTGATTGTTTCTCTAAGTGTTAGTAAGAAGTCATCTTTTATTATCTATACTAATATTATAGTGTAATAACATCCTGATATTTTAAAGAACTATTTCTGTGTTTTTGTTTGTAAGGAGGAATCTCTAGAAGTCCTGACAAGAAGTTAGTTATTTTTAATATTGGGTTTCTCATTTAATCATCATCATCAAGTCAACCTTTAGACGCCCACTGCTAGGCATAGGTCTCCCCAAGGGGGGATTTTGCTATAATCGCCACGCTTGGCAGGCGGATTGGCGATCGCAGTATGGTTGTTACAAAGACACAGAGAACGCTGCTGCCCATTCTCTGGTAAGTCCCTTAGTCTAGCCGCCTCTTACAACACCCACGGGAAGATCTGGGATGGTGCTATTCTTTACGTCCGACACCACACGGACAACACACCGCCATGCTTGGCCAATGCATATTGGCGATCGCAGTAGGTGTAATTTTATTCAGAAAGACGCGCTGCCCCTCTTCTGGTCAATATCCCTTTGTCGCTTTCTACGACACCCACGTGTAGAACTGGGGTGGTGCTATTCGCGGCCGGCACCACACGTTGTGGTGTCTTATTTAATAGTCATTCCCAATTCTATTTGAAACACACTTTTCTAAAGAAAACTTAGCCACGAGAATTAAAAATTAATCACTAAACAAGAAGTAAACTAATTACTGACGTGACACGGCCTGGGCGTGTTTCAAGCAACCCATTTGAATAAACTTGTATGCAGACGGAACCGCTAAAGTTGGGGGCTCGTTATTAGCGGAACCCTAAAAGGGATGGGCCAATGTGTAAACGTGATCAAGCGAATTAATTCCAAAACTTTGTACTAAATTGACCTTTATTTTAATAATTTAGTTGGTGATTTAAACAATTTAAAATTGTCAAAGAGGTTATTTACTCCTTCAAAGTCGAATGTCACCAATGTCACTGCGGACCCACCATACCACTGGCCACTACCACTGACGTTACCCAAATGATTCATCAACAATCAAAGGGATCTGACGCTCAGCGGCCGCTACCGTGGCACCGGTCACTTTGCTCGCCCGCCTTCGTACTTTAATGGTCATAGTTCTAACCTAACCCAAACGATTTTCTCAGTGATACAGTTTTAGACTCATCATACATTAGAGTATATTCATCTATGCATCATACCACCAGGGACGGACAGTATGACCAGTGGTATGGTGGGTCCGCACACACTAATGTGACATTTGCAACTTCATTATGTACTCAATATAGATTGAGAAAAATGGATTAACTCACTGTGTTGCCGACTAGTTTCTATGGCATACGGCCACCTTTCTCAAGGAGTTCTACAGGATGACATCGCCCGTCGCGTTTCTGCAGACACTGCGTTGCGCCCGCGCGGATAACTGCTGAGATGGCGGGGGTGGCGCGGGCGAGGGTAGAGGTGGCGGAAGAGTATTTTGCTTGAAACACATACACATTGAGCTGACCACATCACCGCTATCTTCATCTTTTTTACTTTTCATGTACTTTCTATCTTCAACTTGGAATTACATAACAGAACATCTTATAAATAACGATACGAATGATACGCCTTCGTAAGACTGGCTGTCACAATTTCTGGCTTCTGACTACCTATAACGACTGTCAAAAATCTACGAATGACAGCCACTATTAACGGCTTCACGTGCTTTCTGAGGCACAGAGGGGTTTTGGCATGAAATAGATGGTCACCCATCAACGGACCAACCGCGGCAAGCTACGCTTGCCATCATCAACTATCGATCTGTGCGGCTTTTTTTTGAGTAGGCCTAAGATATTTAAAAATAAATGGGATGTACTTCAAACTTTTCTGTTTGGCGGAGCAGTGGAGCACTCAATAATGTTTTCTGTTTCTTTATTGTATAATGGTTTTATTACTATTTTGTGTGCACATAGTCTGTGTCAATTAACATTTTCTTTCTTTTCTTTCTTCTTTCTTTCTTTTCTTTCTTTTCTTTCTTTTCTTTCTTTTCTTTCTTTTCTTTCTTTTCTTTTCTTTCTTTCCTTTCTTTCTTTCTTTTCTTTCTTTCTTTTATTTCTTTTCCTTCCTTCTTTTCCTTCTTTCTTTCTTTTCTTTATTTTGTCCCTTTTTTTTCTTTTTTTTCTTTTATTCTAACTTTAGTATTGGACTACTTTGAACTTCATTTATTTTTTTTTATTGCTTTTTGTTTTGTAATGTACATCCTCAACGCGGAAGATGTGATGGGAAAAATTTAATGTTATGTAAACATTTTGCGTTATACCCCCTCTAAACATCTTTCTCTTTCTCTCATTGTATCTTTCAATATGCAGGCAGACGCACACCGAGCGCTCTCTCTTTCTTTCTCTTTCTAGAGTGTCTGTGTGTATAAACATAAACAATATAGCGAAACTTCGTTCCTGACAGATGCGGCGATCCCCTGACCACACTTGTTTATTTTTCTGTTTGTTTAACTTTTGTTTTGCCTTTATGTAGGTATTTTCTTTAACATTGCCCTGTGGAAGTTTAAATCAGTTTTAAAGGCTTATTAATCTAAATTGTCTAAACAGAATTTCCAACCGCTACAGAAGTTAAATGTAATTTGAATTGGTATCCGCTTTTCTCGGTATTCTAAATCCGATGAGTCGGGTTAACCTTAATCTTGCTGCGTAGCGTATTACTAATTTACTAGTTTCCGACAACAAACATTATTTTGTTGGGAATTTTGTGGTAAATTGTTTTAGAATAGAACAGTATAGAATCAGTAGTAACAAATAACTTACAAGCTACGTTAGTAAAATTAATTATCTAATAACAAAAAAGAGTCGTGTGGTGCCGATCGCGAATAGCACTACTTCATTTCTACCCGTGAGTGTCGTAGAAGGCGACAGAGGGATATTGACCAGAGGATCAACAAACTCGCCAACATGCATCGGCCAAGCATGGTGATTACGGCTGGACAAAGGTCTCCCCCCCTTAGGTCTCCCCCAAGGGGGGGAGACCCTTGTCCAGCAATGGGCGACTAAAGGTTGACATGATGAAGAAAAAAGCTCAGTCATACCATTACCTCATTACCTTGCAGCAACGGTTTACAAACGCGCCTACTCGCTATCATAGTCAGGATGCTGTTGGCACTGCCCGTTCCGGCGAAGCCATAACACTGCGTTGCGGCGTCGCATCATAAAAATCTACAACGCCGCACAACGCATCGTGGAAATTTCCGATACGCTGACGCAACGTCCAAATCTGCAATGCGACTACGCGCTACCTCTCAGTTAGTGTCCACATTGAACGAACTGACGGGTAGCGTCTTGTCGTACAATGTCGTATGCGATGAAATTTTAGCGTTGCGTCATCGTATTGTATTGCTGTGCGATGTCCTGACGCCGCAACGCAGTGGTATGGCCTCGCCGTACTCTACGCACCAAAGACGCGCATCGCTTCCGCATGACCGCGTAGAAGCAGTTCCTGTGAGTTCCTGCAAATATTCGCTGCAGTAGCGGGGCAGTCCCATCAGCACCCTGAATGCGTTATTGTACTGGATGCGGAGGGTGTCTTAAGATGTTTGAATAAAAAAGAGACTTATTTTATTTAGATTTCAGAATTAAACCTAAGCTCTTATTTCACTCACCTGTACCTAAAAAAAGTTTTTTCAAAAAAGAAGAAAACCGCCTTCAAAAACTAAAAAGTGATAAATAACTTTAGCACAGAACACACTTTACTTTCGGAAGTCAGCGGCGGTGGCTTTGTGTTTGTTGTTTTTTATTTTTTGCTTTTCAGTATTGTCTTAACATCCAAATCCATTAAGAAACGGCGACAAACTTAAAAGAGATTGTAACTCCTCCAAAGATTGAAGAAACTAAAACGTCATTCAATTATTATTTTTGGGATTTTGTTGATTTTCTCAAAAAGGGCTGGTAAAATTTTGGTAAAATTTACATGGGACCATTTCGTAAGAAACCCCTTTCGAACACGAATTTTGCAAATCCGTCTATATATGACAGAGATATGTCCGAATATACATATAAACATCCAAAAATATATATATAAACATCCGAATTGATAACCTCTTCCTTTTTGAAGTCGGTTAAAATCGGGATACAAATTATTCTATGTACAAAGGTCTCCTCTCATACAGAGAAGACACAAGCATTGATCACCATGCTTGCCCAAGCTAGATTAATGATTTCAGACTTATTATCATCACACGGTTGGCGCAGTGGCTAAGCGATCGACTGCTGCGCAGCGTGTTGCGGGTTCGATTCCCGCCCAGGAGGAGGGTGACTGAGGGGGAACTGCATACATTTTGTGATGCAAGTGAGAAGGCCTATGAATGTGCAGTATACTGGCGCTCCCGAAATTCAGACAACAACGTAGAAGTGAAACTACTAACAGCGAAGGCTAGAGTGTAAACATTTGTGTGATAAGCATTTGTGTTTGCCTTGTGTCTGGGTGTTGTTTATCTATATATGTATATATTTACAAAAAAAAAATGTATTTGTGTATGTATATCAGCTGTCTGACACCCATAGTACCGGGTCTCCCTAGTTTGGGGTCAGATGGCCGTGTGTGAAAATGTCCCCACATATATTATATATATTATTATTATTATCTGCCTAGACTTTTCCCATCTATGTCGGGGTCGGCTTCCAGTCTAACCGGATGAAGCTGAATACCAGTGTTTTACATAGTCAGACTTTCTGGCTTCTGACTGGGTGTGTAACGTTTGAAATAATAACAAAAGTTCTAAAGATCATATGATCTAATAACGATGAAATGATATAATTAATTATTGATATAATTTCATTTTACCTAATTTTATATGGTATAATGAACATTTTCTATAATGCACATTTGAACTAATATTCATATAGCATAATAATCAGTTACTATAATATTCAAAATCTATATGTAACGTTTAATATTATTTAGAAACTTCTACTTTGTTTTGTATATTTTTGCAATAACGGATTAGATTTCGAACGCCTGTCATTTTCATTAGCCGTGCTGGTGGCAGAATAAATAAATACGCATTAGTTACCTGCGTCAGATATCATCTACTGTTATTGAATTATTTGGGTTAGGTTAGGTTAGAATAGTGACCATTAACGCGCGAAGGCGAGCGAGCTCAGCGAGCGTGCCGCGGCAGCGGCCGCCGAGCGCCAGATCCCCTCTAGATTTGGTGAATCATTTGACTTAGATGAGAATATAACAGTATGATGTTTCCTGATATTTACGTATTCATTACAGAATTTTGGCTGAAAATTTGTAAATATGAAAATTATGTCAACTGAAAGTTATATCAAAAGAGAATTATACAAATTGAAAATTATATAAAATGAACGTTATACTAAATGTTATTAGAGCAAAAGAAGTTTATATGAAATATAACATTATAACACATGAAATTAGGTTATTTGTTTCTATAGCATATGAAAATTATATCATGTGAAGGTTATTTCAAGTGATATTATATTATCGTGCCATATATTACACACCCCTTCTGACTACATATAACGACTGCCAAACATCTACGAATGACAGCCGGGACCAACGGCTTTACGTGCTAACCGAAGTACAGAAGGAACTCGATATGATTTCAGACTAAGTTTAGAGAATAAAAAAAAAATGTAGGCAACATTAACTAAGTACACACGTTTATTCTACACAATTTTAAAGGGTTTTCATTCGACAGCATAAAAATCGTTTGCTTTTAGGTTTACCCAATTAACTGATCCCTATACCGTACAAGGGTAAACCTGTTAGGTCCGTAAATTTTTTTATAAACATGTCAAACATCGAGTCTTTTAAGTCTTAATTAACTTTTCAGCAAAGCGATTGCCGATAATGGTTCAACGAGGAAATTAATTAAATTTGGATAAAAATATAATCTGAATTTTGATGTACCTATACCCTGTTCACATTAAGATTAGACATAAACACAAACCTTTTTTACAGTCCCTTCAATCGATTTTGACTTCTATTCCGTAGGCTTAAGGATGACATTAGAGGCAAAAAAGTGGTTACAATAACAACTGTTTACTGCAGTTGCCATTTGTCATGCTACCAACGCAATATGAGTCAAAATCGGATGAACGGACTGTAAAAAAGGTTTTTGTAAATGTCTATTATAATCTTATTGTGAACAGGGTATAGTAGTTCTAATAAAGTCGTTGACTATTTAGGCCACTTGGTCCTTATTGTTGTGTAAATTGCAAACATAGATTTGCAAGCGCCATACCGCTAACCCGATTATGTGAATATCGGTAATTGCGACTAACAGCCGAACCCAATTATCTATCTACAGTGAGAGATATGTCGCTATTGATGATAGACAGTAATTTTTCTATCTATCCATGACTGGTTTCTTACAATCATCGACAAAGGCTGTCTATTTAACTAAAACAATAATAGGGGTGTCAGTACTTGGCCCTCCCATGCGTTTCGCTTCAACTAACATCTCTTTAATAAACTACGTGATTTTTATAAAAACTTGTATGTTTAAATTGTTAAATGACTGAATTTAGTTATAATTTACATAAATTATAAATTTCTGGGAGTAAGTAGAACATTATACAAGATTTTACTGCATTTTTCATAATTAAAAAAAACATAATTGTCAGTTTCACTACTAACAGTTGAACTAGAGAAATAAATTATTATATATTTTTTTTTAATTATTTAGTTGTGATTGAACCTCAAAATCGCTTTTCCAGTGTTAACTCTGTTACCAATACTTTCACTTGATTTTGAGTCACGTCAAATCGTATTTTAAGAGCGTGTATTCGATTCGTGACGAAAACTTCATGTTTTAGCGTTTTGCCCAGAGCAATATCGTAATGATGTGAGCAGATTAGATTATTTAAAGACAATTACAGTTTTAGAAAGATTAAGTCTTGATTTAGGGAACTACAGAGTAAAAGTATAATTTTTAATTATGGTTTGTTAAAGCGAAGACAATCCTTTCATAGCTTTTTAGGAAAATAGACGTCAGAGTTAATTTTCAGGACGAATACAACCATTACAGTATGCCAAAATATTATGTTTTATGCGTTTTTCCAACAGGATATACAGTCCTAAAGTCTACTGCAGAGCCAAAATTATGAAAATATTACTATTCATGTATTAAAAAACAATATTGTAAAAGTACAAAATCGGTTCACTTTGTCAATTTTTTTTCACCAGTACTTGAATAAAAACATTACTGATATATTAATTTTACGAAAAGAAAGATTATGTTTAAAATACAGAAAATTTTCCAGTCCGTTATACGAACTCATTTGTTTGAGACAATTATTTTAAAAAGCACTGTAAAACATCGCGCGCTGTCGTTTGCCGATCAATTTCAATAATTCGTGCTTATTTCGTGCGTATTATTTTTTCTGATGCACACAAACAGACCATTGTATTGTACTAGTGTGTGTCAATGCTGCTACGCCGTTCTAGCAATCCTTTAGATTTTGAGTTGCGTTAAATCGAATACGCGCCCTTAAGAAAAATGTATTAAATTATCTACGTTTCGTTTGTTTAGTTAACACCAATCACCTGTCCTAATTGACTGGTTGCCGGCTTTTTCAATCAACAAGTCGGTCCTGATCAATGTAAGATAGTTTATTTACGTATTCTTTTTGAAAACATGTTATAGAATATTTTTAATAATAATAATTTATTTCGAGCAACAAGACTCATAGTGTTAGTAACAATATACAATATACTTACAAACTACGTTAGTAACACTTACACAAAAATAGGGTATTTTACTCTATAGGAGAAAAAATCTATAAATATGTTATTGAGACAGTGTTTAGGTATAAAGCAGTCGGAAACTGTAAGTTTTAGTTCATTAAATAACAAAATAAATTTTGAAATTTAATTGAAAGTTTTCAGTATTTTTAATCTGATATACAACACGATGAAATAGTAGCGGCCATGTTATTACACCGTACAACTGTGTAAATAAAAAATTGACAACTGTCAGTCAACCGATTGGCTTATAAAGGCTTTGTACTTTTATTATTTTCGTAACCAACGTATTTTTTAAATGATTACACCTATTACAAAATATGCTTTTAATTATTTTTAAATTCTATATAATTATCATATTTAATATGAGCGCATTTGATACAAAACGAACTGACGTCATTTCCGCTGAGCAAATATGGCGTCCAGTAAGAGGCGTTTTGAAAATTTTAAATTTAGATGCATTTTTATGGCACTTACAATTGAACAGAAATTTTGTGTTTTTTTAGGTGGCATATTAGCACTACAGAATTTTATTGAGACACTTTTCAAAAATGGGTGTAATACCCTATTGAATCAGAAGCAGTTTATGACATCACTGCTGCAAGGTGACAGGCCCATCCGAAACCCTGGTTCATAAACACACAATTAAGCCTACCTGCTATCATACACATGATGCAGCTGTTGGCAGTAAAGAGTAAATACGGAGTTTCTAGCCCATTTTTCGCCATACAAAACTACCTTTTTTGGAAGGGCGACTACATAGATTACTTTTTTTTTGTATCTCTCAAAAGTACCGTAAAGTCAAGTCGTAAAGTTTTAATGGTCTAAAAGAAATTAATGATTTGATTTTGACTTTGATTGCTATTTCAATTACGTAAGTTGTTTTAAAAAATGGTTCTGTATAAAATCAAAGATGGTCATTACGGGTAATCAGAAGTTCAAATGCCTAGCATCCAGTCTTCGGTCTAAAGACATTCTCAAAAAAGAACATTACATTTCACTTAGTTATACATCTGAGATTGCAATAAAAAGAAAAGCTTAAATAAATTTTTGTATTAGTAATTTTTATTTCTTAGAACTTTTAAATATACCTTAAGCTTTTGCCAAAGATTGGTGCCAATTCTGTTGTGCACGAACTAAATTAATTTTAAGCTATTTATATCTCTGTCACTCCAATAAAACAAGAAAGAGACATATATTAATAAGAGCTGTCAATTTAAGTTTATCTAAAATGTTCATACAATTTATAGTTGTCATTTCAGAACGTATTGATTAAAAACACTGCGAAGTTCAAGGGAAAAACTAATTTGACATCTCTAACTTAGTCCTTGTCTGTCGCCGTCCTTTTCTTCAGCTGCCTGGTAGTAAGAGATGCCAAATGCCTAATTTTAATTTAGTTTGTGGACGGGGAATCGGCACCACTGTGTTACTAACAGGCTTATGAAGGTCAGACAGGTAGTCTGTATCAATGACGTATTATAAATAGACGTGTCATACACGAACATTAACGCACTAACACAAAACAGCGTTCAGTTTGTCTTTGTGTAATTTGTGCATCGTTTATACACACGTGAAAATATTTTTCCTTGAAATTGTCACAAAATTACGAGCGATACTGACGTATAGCCGCGACACTGGGTCGTGCGTGACTAAGTGAAACTCGGGTAATTGCCTTGTTTTAATATTGCCAATATTGAGCTCGGGTAACGCATCTAATGTTTAATATGTCATTGGTCTGTATGTAGAATTCTATTCGTTAGACTTTACACTGACTCCAATACAGTTGGAAGAAAGGCTAGACATAATTAAGAAAAAATCTTTTTAACATAGTTTCAACATCAAGTCCAAGGTCATAAAATAATATGTAACATATTGGGGTTTGATCCGTATCTGACCGTGGCATCACTTTGGGCCCTAAAAGAATATCAGCACTGTGACGTTTTTTTTAAATGTTACAGCACCATGTTGAGATAGGAGCCTTTTGGCCTCATACAGAACAAATTTCCTTTTTTTTTTGTTTTTTTATTATATTATTTTTGTGTGTTCTTGTCCTGGCGGGCGAATTTAAATGCTTGCAGTAATTGGGTTGTGGAGGTCATACAGGCAGTAGATCTAAGCAAGACACATTGGTACTTGCTCGTGCCCGGTTGTGAGCCCACAACGAGAGTCGGGTGCCTTAACATTACATACATAAACATTGGGCCATCACGACATCAATTGAAATAAGTCACCAATCATGATTTCAGTCATTCATTCCAATCCAATCGATCGATGGTAGAATGGATTAATCGACGTCGATCGAGTTGCTTGATTAGCTGCGCTGCGCGCCGTCCGCTCCCCATTATCACCTGCTACCTGCTCCCCGCCCGCGAATTGACAACATTTCAAAACTGACACGACCAACAAAAATACCATTTATTTATTTTCGTATCCTGAGTCCAAATATATATTTTATATATTTTTTTATTTCTTTATTTCTGAGAAAATTAAGTAAAACCAAAAAGCATGTGATGACGTCACATATACGGTGGAATGAGGTAGTTTACCTTTGCATGCATTTCAATGGTTTATATGAAAACATTAACGTCAAATAAGACACACGTCAATGTCACCATATATGAAGTCTAATAATAATGATAATGGTTTTTTGACGAGTCACAGTAAAGCAAAGGATAAAACGCTATTCCACCGTAAGTATGACGACATTTGGCGCTTACGTCTTTTTAGAATACACCTAATTTCAAAGTTAAAATTATGAATGAAAACTACATAATTTTGAAAAACGGATAAATACGGGTGACCTTTATTTGTATTTACTTTTATATGACGTAATAATACAAGTAGGTTAAAATTATGAAATGTTGTCAATTTAAAAAAAATTGAAAGAGCAAGAACCGAGAATGAAAGGACGATGGGCAAAAATTGACCGACAATTACTAAATCGCCATTTCAAGCGTCAACGCATATGGACGTCTACACATGTTGGTGCGTTAACAGCTAATAAAGGAAGTGACGAAACAACGCGGAAATTGCGCCACGTCTTACATGAGGAAACTCTCGCACTCCGCCATCTTTAATGTACACCCGAAATAAGACAAAGGAACTAGGGAAATTGATTGAGATATTCTGTAAATGTCTTGTCTGTCTTTACAGAAGTAGCTCACTTCGTTAGCGGAGTTGGTGGGTTCACTGTTCATGTGAAGCCGTTTGTTCATGGTTATACAGGAAAAAAAGGACTCTTTTTGAAAAGATAATATACAAAAATAGTACGGTTTTGGCGATTTCTGTCATTTCTAGTACTCAAATCTTAAATGTTTTTATCGAGTCTTTTGATCCCTACATGAAATAGGATCGATAAAAAGAGAAAACCATCCTAAAGTATAGCTAAAATATACATGTTATTTCCGCTCATACTAGAAAACTAAAACCATTAGCGCATTAGCTTTTTACATCTGTTAAGATAAAAATATTAAAGTCAAATCTCAACCGAAGAAGCTACACGCCCTACATTTCAATTTCACGAAAAATTATAACCATATTTTTATAGACACATACACGTGTTTTCCTTTATATTATTTCAATCAAGACATTATTCTTCATGCTTGTTATCTTTCATCGACCTTCAATATACAAATTGATCTCTTTAAAATACGCTAGGCTGATTATACCTCGTAACACACAACTTGTTGAGAGAAGACTGTTGAAAAACGTAAATAAATATGGTTTCATGATTATTTTAAGGTTAATCGGATCTGCAGTAGTTGCGTAAGCACAGAGGCCAGCACATCAATCTACAACAATCTGTCAAAGAATCTTGGCGAGATTTATACGTTAATTTGTGTGAAAAAAAATATTTAGAAGGTTTAAAATATTTTCCAATGTAAAGAATACATTACCAGGAGTAGATTGATATACTTAGCATATTTTGAAACCGCATAGTTAAAATTTTACGAAATAAAAATAACACTTTTTCGTTTCATCTCGATGCTAATTTTGTGTTTATAATAAACAGAAAGTGACAATAAGCGACGTTAACGGCAGTGCTATTCTGTTACTATCTCCCTCGGTGAATACCCAGGTGAAGTGAGCTGTCATCCGGCTGTAGTGCTTTACGGATCGATAAAAGTGGCAGACGAGTGATGTGACAAGTGTGTGGAAAAAAAATGATCATTATTTGTTATATTATTTTCCATAAAACGATGCAATTCCAGTGTAAGAACTGCAAAAGGGGCGGCTGTCAGTGTCACTATTACTGTCAGTCGCAGTTTCGTTCTGAAATAATGAGACACAAATCATTAAAATTAGATTTTTTTGGTGTTAGTACCTTGTACACATTCATAATTATGCATTCAAGAAAAATCTGACGATTATCTGAAAGTCTGTCTTCCCAAGAGATAATGTGGTACCTAGCAACAATTGCTAGGTAACACAATATCCCTTGGTAATCCAGTAATTTACTGGGTTGTGGAAGCCGGACAGGCATCTGGTTAGACTGGAAGTCGACCCCATCATATTTAGGGAAAAGCTAGGCGTTGGGTTGGGTTGGGGTTGCGGAAGTATCTCTAGTTCCCGCGACCCCTGACGTAGTTAGGTGTGAGATGGAACACCGGGGTGGTTTTTAGTCAGTAAGAGTCTGACAGACCCCTCCACTCGACCCAGAGCGGAGGACATCCATTGGACAAGGACAAGGATTTTCCAACCCGGAACCAAAAAAAAGGGGTTGGCAGTTGGGATTAGTAAAGTATGATGCTTATACGTGACGCGGCGATACTTGCTGAGATATACGTGAGATACCTGTAATATGACCACTTTTTCAAAACAAAGCTAAATTGTCATAATTTTTTCCATTATAATAAAATATATGTCTGAAAATTATGAAAACGATGACGAAAATGTTGTCTGAAATAACCGTAATCAAAGAAAATTATTCTCAATATCCGAATCTTTTATGTTGTCCTATCTGTATGAACCAATCACAATTTCCTGTTTATTACTGCTACGGAACCATTTTGAACAATCTCCGGACTGTTGAAAAATACCAGAAAAAAATAATCTTGGAACAAATTTTATAGAGGAAGTCCGCGCAATTTGTTTTTGCTCTGCGCCTAACATTTTTCCATTGATTGACGTTTCCCATTAACGCTCCATTGTTTTAATGTTCACACCACATACCATAGCATATGAGAATGTAGATTAAAATAATCGTATTTTCGCATTTATACGGCCACAAGCCGCAAACGTTTTTTGATTTTCCATTAAACCTTCGATAAATCGGGGAATTAAATTAATCCGGGAAATGGAAAATGATTTTTCCATATAAATAAGCGATTGATTGCTTGATATTGAAAGGGAAATTGATTGAATGTAGGTACTTATTACGTATAGTTAGTAAAAAAAAAGGCCTGTGGTGCCGGCCATGAATAGCACCACTCCATTTCTACCCGTGGTTGCCGTAGAAGACGACAGAGAGATATTGATCATAGGATGGACAGTAGCGTCCTTCGGCGTATGATAACGCCTTCTGCGATCGCCAACATACACCGATCAAGAATGGCGACTACGACTGAACCTTCTTAGGGGAGACCTATATACCAAGCAGTGGGCGTCTAAAGGTTAATATGGTCACACCCGCGACACTCCACAGAAACGAAACGATATAATTGCCTACACTAATACTAAAATAATAGGCTGTACAGATACGTGCGTGAGTGTGCGTGTGTCTACGCGCCGCGCGAACAAAAACGCAATTTCCAGAGCTAGTCGTCCGACGCGGGGAGAGGTGAGGAACGGTTTCAGAGGGAGGCGGAGCGTGTCGCTACTGTACTAATACTTATACTGTGACATGGTGGAGATGGAAGTAAAAAAAATACGGGAAGAAATAAACACGACAGTGTACCTTTGCACATTCAACAAATTTTCCTTGCAGACTTTTAAAAGACGCCAAACAAAGCCAAAAGTCTCATATTTCTCAAACTAATGTTTTGGGTGCGTAACTTTCCGGGCTACTTTTATAGTTATCATTGTCCTTTTCCCTACTCTGTTGGGATTGGCTTCCAGTATACCTGGATGCAATTGAATACCAGTGTTTTACATGAAGCGACTGCTTGTCTGATCTCCACTACCTAGGACTAGGTAACACGATACCCAATGGTAAGACAGTCCGAAACAGAACAGCAATCATTTAAGACATTTTCTCAATTACATTTTAATTGAATACAAATTTCCTTAAGTCACACTTGTTCCGCGTGAGCGAAGTCGCGAGCACAGCTAGTTTTCTCAATAATTTTTGGACAACAAAACAATATCTTATTTTGCCCCCACTACTTTAACACTACGTCTTCTTTTGCTGTCCAAAGGCCTTAACACCAACGAAATATTCGATTCTAGTAGATTTTCGAATTGTACAAACGGCTTTTGTATTTAATTTTATATAACAATCTTAATTCATATCAACCATTGATATAAATTAAAATTAAAACTAAAAAAAAAATGTTACGGTATTTCCAATTTAAAAATCGATCGAATTTTGGTACTTTACTTTCCTCCGCGCTCGTCTAGGCCCTGAGGACTTCCCTCTGCCCTTTGTTATTTCTGTCCTCTCTAAAAGCGTCTACCTTTGAATTGTAATCTAATTTATACAACTTTGAAAGATTTTCTAACTGAGTTACCTAAAGTAACTAAGAATTGTTATGTTTAAAATTTTTCATTTTGTCTTTTAAGATAATGTTAGACTCGGAGGACGCCTTTGCCTAGCTGTGGGACATCACAGGCTAGTTCAAATTAAAAGATAATACTACATTGCTTTGCCTTAACAGGATCCAGAACTGTACTTTTGCTTTAAGAGCGTTTATTCGATTCGTGACGAAAACTTCATGTTTTCGCGTTTTTCCTAGAGCAATATCGTAATGTTGTGAGCAGATTATTAGAAGAAAATTACGGCTTTAGAAAGATTAAGTCTTGATTTAGGCTGCTACAGAGTAAAATTATAATATTTAACGATGTTTTTTTAAAGGGAAGACAATTCCTTCATAGCGTTTTAAATACGAAAATTAGACGTCAGAGTTAACTTCCAGGACGTATACAACCATTACTGTGTGCCAAAATATTATGTTTTATGCGTTTTTCCAACAGGATATATTATAGTCTTAAACTATACTAGAGAGCCAAAATAACGAAAATATTACTATTATTTTTTAAAAACAATGTTAAAAAACTATAAAATCGGTTCACTTTGACCATTTTTTTTCACCAGTATTTGAATAAAAACATAACTAATATATTTATTTTATGAAAATAAAGGTTATGCTTAATATACAGAATATTTTTCAGAGTGCAATCGTTTGTCGATCCATTATTATTTCACAAAAACAGAACATTGTACTAGTGTGCTTCAATGCTGCTACGATGTTCAAGCAATCATTTAAAGCAATCATGATTTTGAGTTGCGCTAAATCGAATACGCTTGATTTAAAATCCTAAATACATAATTATTAGATGCAATGAAATGAATAACTATGAATATGAATTATGAAGTCATAAACATTTTTCATTGGCAACATTGGGAGAAGTGGAGAGAATAGGGGCCTAGGCCTGGGCCCTTGCCCAGTGGGACAGAAATGGCTAGCAAAACAGAAAACATTCTCAATAATAATTGGGACTAATTCCCTTTACAAACTAAACTAAAATTAGAATAGAAGAATTGGCATCTCTTACTGTCCGGAAGACGCAGCGCTAGTAGGCCTCCCACCAGATGGACCGACGACATCGTTAAGGTCGCGGGTAACCGGTGGATGCAAGCGGCAGGTTGCCGTGAGTTGTGGTGTTCTATGTGGGAGGCCTATGGTCAACAGTGGACGTGTTTCGGATGATGATGATGATGACTGCCAGGCAGCTGAAAAAAAGGACATAGACAGATAAGAACTAAGTTATAGATGTCAAATTAGTTTTTTTTTTAATGACAATGTCAGATCCTGCCCCACCCTTGTACAGAAAAAGTAACCCATGCACAGAAAAGTAAATTAATGAAAATAATTGTAATGAATATAGAACCTTTCTGTAGTAAATTGTTTTTCTTTAGAACTTGCGGATTACGAAATACCTACCCACAAAATACAAACTCATTTTACCTAAAATACAATTTCAATTTTTGTCATTATTATTTTTAGATTTAAACGGAAACCGCAAGTTCTACAGTCACTAAGACTAATGTTTAGTTATCAGCAATAAATAAACAGTAAGATGCTACATATTGCACATGACTTTTATTGAGTGGGGCAAAGTTCTATAGAGTTTCTGGCATTGTCCTTTGCCGTGTTTTAAATCAAAACGTTTTGAAATTACAACTAAAATTGTACGAACATTGCAGATCATTTTAAATTGACAGCTCTTGTTAATATCTTTATTGTTTTAATGGAGAGAAAGAGATATAAATAGCTTATAATAAGTTTAGTTCGCGTACAAAAAAAATTGGCTTCATTAACAAATTATAATAGTATGTTGATGACACCTTTGGCGCATTGGCTCAGCGATTGGCTGCTGAGTTACGTATTCCAGATTCGATTTTCGCACGAAAAAAATATTAGGTGTTCCAGGTCTTGCTAGTGTACCTATGTAAGTTTATATAATGTTTGTAAATGTACGCACTATGTAGGAGAAATCCCAAGAGTGAGGCAACGTTTTTTTTTTAAATACATGCTTTAAGCTCATAAGTAAAAATGAGATTACTTAGCAAAAGACTCATAAAATTCTAGATGAAATAAAGTAAAAAGTTAGTTTTACTATCTACTTTTATAACACGTTCAGCAGTCTCATCTTAATTTAAAACTTGGCTGAAATAATGACCGAAACTGCGACGCATTTCATCAAACTGTTTTCGTAAGCAAAAAAAGGTTAAAAGCTTCTAAAACCGTTGAGAAAACAAAATGAGATCTTTCATCCGCATTGTAATTTTTGACAAAACGCATTTGCAGGAAATCATTTTTTTGTTGAGTTACCATGACGTGTTTACACGTGTTGGAAATAGAAAAAGGCACGTGCCTTTTGCAATAAGTTATCAATCAGTAGAAAATGTCAAGGATGAAGCTAATGGATTTCCGAAATCACTTTTCTTTTGCTTGGCTTATGTTTCGTTCGAGTATAGAGCTCATCAGCGAATCTGTAGCATTAAAATATAATTCTACTATTATTTTATGGCAATTAGTGTCGATGTCGAAATTCTACAAATGTCAGATGTGTTTTTGAGAACATAGTAATAAATAGCAAGCAGCAGTAGTGTAGCAGGGTGTGTAGTGTAGTGTGGTAGTAATAATAATAGTAATAATAAAAATAATAATCTCTACATATTATAAAACAAATGATAAAAACAAATGATAAATGCGGGCGCAACGGTTTTTTTAATAGATAGAGTGATTCAAGAGGAAGGTTTTAGTATATAATTTGTCAATCGCACGAAGCCGCGGGCATCAGCTGGTATATTTCTATACACGAGCAGGCGTGTGCTCATTTGTTTCTAGTAGGCTCGATACACACACACATACATACCCGCATTTCGTTACGTGACGATTTCTTCTAATTCACACTACCCGTAAGCCGCGTTAAGGAACTTCGTTCCAAAAATTGCACGTTGTTTGAAACCTGTCGACACGAAGTTATTTTTCAATTCAACCATTTTGATGTCTTATGAACTACTAGCTTTTGCGCACGAATGCGTCCACGTGACGGTTATCGCGAATACAGACAAAGTCGCGGATTAAAAAGTAGCCCATGTCCTTCCCCGAAGTTTAAGCTATCTTCATGCTAAATATCATTAAAATCGGTTCAAGCCGTTTTATCGAGAAAGCGGAACAGACAGAGTTACTTTCGCATTTATAATATAAATAAATTGGGAAGTATGGATGGATAAAAAATAAACTTTTTGATAAGTTTTTACTTTAAAAAATATATTAACGAAACGTAGTTGCTATTTACTAGTAACAATAATTTAATCGATTAATATTTCACCAATATCTGCGCCCGTGTCTCTCTAACTAACTTTTCTCTGTTGCCCGTGTTATCAAAACTATTTGAAAAACTGTTATTGAAACGGTTAAAACCAATTATAGAAGATAAAAACCTTATTCCAAATCATCAATTTGGCTTCAGGGAAAAACACTCAACAATAGACCAGGTACATAGAATAACTAACGTAATTGAAAAAACGCTTGAAAATAAGGAAGTCTGCGCCACCGTGTTTTTAGATGTCGCGCAAGCTTTTGACAAAGTTTGGCATGACGGTCTAATATTCAAGCTCAGACGCATGCTACCAGAATTTGCAGATATTCTAGAGTCGTATATAACAAATAGAATGTTTAGAATACGGCAGGAGGACGCATATTCAGAGCTAAAAGCTATAAAAGCTGGTGTACCTCAAGGAAGTGTGCTAGGACCAATTTTGTACTTGTTATACACATGTGACATCCCAGAAATAGAAAACAACACCATTGCGACCTTTGCAGATGATACTGCAATTATGGCCACCGGATCAAGCCACAGAGAAGCAGTAGAAAAAGTTCAACTAGCTGTGAACAAAGTTTATGACTGGACACAAAAATGGAAGATCAAACTGAATGAGTCAAAATCAATTAACATTGATTTCACAAACAAACACTTGGACTATCATCCAATTTATATAAATGGCATGCAGGTGCCTTATGCTAATACAGCTAAATACCTTGGCATAACTCTCGACGCGAAGTTGCGTTGGAAAGCTCATGTCAAAAAGAAAAGACAGGAACTCGACATACGTTATAAAAACATGTATTGGTTGCTCGGAAAGAAATCCTGTCTATCAGTACATAATAAAATAACCCTCTATAAACATATTCTGATGCCAATTTGGACGTATGGTATCCAACTTTGGGGCTGTACTAAAAAAACCAACGTGAAAATAATCCAACAATTCCAGAATAAAGTACTGAGGGATGCTGTCAATGCACCCTGGTACATAAGAAATGACGACCTTCACCGTGACCTTAAAATGGAATCCGTCACAACTATTATTCAAAAATTTGCTGACGCCCACGAACACAGACTTCACCGACACGTGAATGTTGAGGCAATTCAGCTGCTAGACAATACAGACTTAGTGCGTAGGCTAAAAAGAACTAAACCTTTTGAATTAGTGTAGTGTACAAAGTGAATGAATAGTAACAATATTGTGCTATACATCGAACACATGAACATAGTGTTTCTATAAATTATATCAGACTCTAAGAAAGTGCTACAGACTTGTATAAAAGTCTTAATGGACACTATTTTTAGTTATATTATAATCTATCACGTAACATATTAAGTTAGAGTTAAATTGCTTATTAGTCTTTTAGGCTAGATCGTAATTAATTATTAAGAATTTCATTCTTACTAACAAAGCATAAAAAAAAAAAAAAACAATATCTGCGTCATATATTTCGTATTTACTATCTTCATTATCTATCTCAAGTTTGAATTTTGCTTCGCTATTTTTTAACAAAACCAATCAAGACTTTTTTTTCTGATTATTGGATTTTTACTGTTCGTACCTTTTGGGATGGATCAGCCAAATACCAACTGGGGGCATTACAAGTTATTGATAGACGTGCCAAGAGGCTCATTGACAACGAATCCCTTGTTAAGGCTAAGCTCCAGAGCCTTGAACATCGCCGCATCGTTGCTACCCTATCGGTCTTTTTGTAATATAATAATAATAATAATAATTGACCGTACTTCCGGGATTGTCCTGATAGCCGTGGAATACCTCTCCACTCCTCTAGCACCTCAAGATATGTTGCCCCCTTGTCACTACGTCACTTCGTGCTAGCGACTGTTTCAGGGGGCCCATTTAGTGAGTGTGCAAGTCACCCCCTGCTATTTTATCCATGTATACAAACATTGATTCGGCAGGGGCCATAGTCACTTCATAGTATCAGGTAACCAAGTCAATTTAGCAACCTATACCCATAGTCCAGTACTGTTAGTTTCCATGTCCTGTAATAGTCCTGCACCAACCGGGGGTTGTCCTTGGGTGCACTTGCATAGTGCATACAGGGATAATCGTCGGTTGGTGTCTTATTTCATATAAAGCTACCTAAGGGGCCTCTGCGAGTTGGCTTCGGCTCCTCGTACGCCTTACAAAGGCCCGGGACCTCTGGGTCCCGAGATACATAAAGTATATAAAATATAATAATAATAATAATAACCTGTAGTACTAGATACTAATGACCGCAAGAACCTGTAGTACTAGATACTAATGACCGCAAGAAGGTATGGCAGAGCAAGGAGCTTCACGGGCGCTTCTACCGGGCACTACATGGACCTGATGTAGACTTCTTGGCGTCCGTATCCTGGCTGCGATTTGGTGACCTCTTTGGGGAAACGAGAACCTCGTGAAAACCGAGAAAGATAAACAAATTAAGTATCTTGACTTGGCTCGCGAGGTTGTCGACATGTGGGATGTGAATACAGCAGTCATTGTGCCGATAGTCGTTACGGCCAATGGACTCATTTCCAAGAGCCTCGACCAACACCTAAGGAGGCTCTCGTTGGGCAGCTGGATCAAGGGCTTGATACAGAAAGCGGTACTCCTGGACACGGCGCGTATAGTCAGGTGATTCCTCTCTCAGGAGCCCTGACCACCGGTAGCTTGGACCCTGTTCCCGATACCGGTGGGCTACTATTTTTTATATTTTTAAATAATATAATAATAATAATATAATAATATGTGGGGACATTTTTCACACACGGCCATCTGACCCCAAACTAGGGAAACCCTGTACTATGGGTGTCAGACAGCTGATATACATACACAAATACATTTTTTTTTGTAAATACATACATATATAGATAAACAACACCCAGACACAAGGCAAACACAAGTGCTCATCACACAAATGTTTACCCTGGGCGGGAATCGAACCCACAACACGCTGCGCAGCAGTCGATCGCTCAGCCACTGCGCCAACCGTGTCGTCTAAATGTTTTATTATTTTTTTTACTAATATTTAAAAATGTAATTTAATATGTTAAGAAATTGAATAAACGAGAATAATAATAATAATAAATGTTTATTTGTACACAGAAAAAAAAACATACATAAGTACACAAGGATTTAAAAAGATTGTACAGTAGGGTCACATTCAAGGATAACTAATTACTCCTAAACTAGGCCAAAAGCCTGTGTTTTAGGAGTCAAAGTTTCTCCAGATATAATGGCATACAAATTAAGCGTCATGCAAGTACTTATTTAAACAACAGCGTAAATTAAACAAAAAAGCCTTAAATTACATACAGTATTTAGTTATACTATGATACAATTACAATAAGATTTTCGGTTTCTTCATACGTCAACTTCTGCAACCAATTTGTTAATTTGATTTTAACTTCATGTTTAGTCAGAGTAAATAGGAGAGTAAATAGGCGTAAGTTTTCATATTAAAGTGTCCGTAGATTTTTTTTTTCTCCATAGAGACCTACCTACGTTTTGGAACGAATAACTAGAGTTTTATCTTTCTGACTAGTAGTAGTAGTAATATGACGGGCTGGTGTCCACAACTCCTCGTCTCAGCGCGTATTTTGCGTACAGACTGACTTTCTGACTAACCGAGTTCTTGACAACTCAAAAGTGCCTGTTTAATTGAAATAAACGTTGCAATAATTTATTACTATTAAATGCTTTGACCTTGACTTTGAATCAGAACTATGAATGCCTAAAAAAAATGAAAAAACGGCCTAACAGTTAGCAAAAAACGTCTGCCAAATGCAAAGTATATTTGTACAAGTTAAAACGTCCACTTATCTTGTCATTGGAGTCGTTCCGAAATAGAAATAGCTCAATCAATAGAATGGGAATAAAACAAACAAGATTAGAGTGCCTATCAGTGTTTATAAATCTTCTATATTTATGTAAGCGATTCATTTGTTTAGTTTGGTTGAAGGGCTTATTAGCGATCGAAAAAGCGGTCAAATGCTAGTCTAGACTCGAACATGAAAAGGTTCCGTACTAATATTCAATATTTAAAGCGACGATATAGGCCGACGACCTTGAGCGACCAGAGAATCGTATGCGCTGCGTCCAAAACCCACAAAGTTTAGTCGAAAAAATTAAATAGAAAATAATTTTAGATGTATTATTCAACTTTCAAAAAAAGGCGTATACTAAAAGATAGATAATAAAACTGTCTGTAAGATAGTGAAAGTTTCGTTTAAATATACCTGCACGCGTAGCATGACCACGCTATGTCTACGGAAGAAAAGACATACTGACAGCTAGAATAGACAAGTCAGTACAGTTTGTCTATTCTTCCTGTCAGTAGGTCTATTCTTCCATAGACATAGTGTAGTCATGCTACGCGTGCTGGTAGATTTTGTGATTATCAATGTTTTGTCCGCGTCAGACACAACTTCACGAGTTAATTAAATTATTTAATAAGATTTTAATCAAAAATATTCACATACTAAATGATTAAAAGTATGTTCTAGTTTAACATTTTTTTTTTTCAAATCATTTACACTACAAATTTTGACGTGATTGTCAGTTTAAAATTTGTACAAGTCGCTTGTTAGCGCCTTAACAGTCATCATCAGCAAGAAAACGTCCATTGTTGAACAAAGGCCTCCCTTATAGCAATGGGGGGGGGGGGGGGCAAGATTCCCACGCTTGACAGGCGTCTTAGGGATCGCAGTGGAATTGTTTAGTACACGGAAGTCGAAGTTGATCGCCTTCCACGACACCCTCGGGATGAAATGGTATAGTATTGTGCTAACACAATGATAACACAATACTACATTTACTTTCATAAGCATGCAATCATTCATCACATTTGATGTTTACATTTTATAATTATAGATTCTTGGAATCTTTTAAATAGAATATATTATGTACTTACAGTTTTGATGCTGGTCCTGTCTGTGTTACGTTACATTATATTCCTGTTAAATATTTATTGGATCACTTTTATATATCTGAAAAATAAATAATGTTTTGCTTTGACATGTTTGTCAATGACAGTTGTCAAACTTGACGATTGTCAATATTAGTCCTAATAAGTTTACGGCTAACTAACGTAAAACCTCCATGCTGATGTTTGTGTAAGCGTGTATGGCTGTATTTTATATTAAACGGCTGGACACCCGCTGATGTATCGGGTGTTCTTTTAAATCCTATTCGCACTAATAAATAAAAATAACTGGCAGTCTGCAATAATTGAGTCTGGCCGGTACTATAATACCCCGCTTTAGAAAACCAATACGACCGTTCTAGAAATAGGATTCATACTTGGATTTTTTATGAATTTCGGAAGAGCGGTCAGAAAACAAAACCTGTCAAGGAGTCAGCGCTGTCGCTTGAGTAACACGCTGATTACTCATACGCTGAACTTACTGAAGTCTACCAGTCTACTAACTGCAAGACTACCGGTTCACAATCGAAAGTCGGTAACGATCCTGAGTTGGGCCGTCGTCCTGTCGCGTGCCGCTGCTCCCAGGGCGGGTCTTCCTGATAAGATCCGCGCCGCAAAACTAGGAGCCGATCGCGGCAGTCTTCTCTTCGGCCGATCCCGTTTGCCGGCCAGGCTGTGGATCATATTAACCTGGAAATCTCTGCCTAAACGTAGTGCGTTTAGGTCAGTGCTTATTTTAATACTTACTACTGTTTTTGATACTCATCTCATTTAAATCTTTCTGTGAGAGCTATTAAATTCAATCGTACAGTTCTACATAGCCTTTTATTTCTTAAATTAGTAGAACTGTTACAATGGGTGGGTGGTATTCTAGCCCGAACACCACACGGGATGTTTATTTAACACTACATGCAAAGAAAAATGCGCGGCTATAGTAGTAAGCAGTGACATCTTAAAAATATATTTATATTGGTCTATATTATAGTAGATGTGGCGACATCTATCGCACAACATACGGACTACAAACGACGTTTCCTAGATCGCGCAAGCAGAGTTTTCCGCGACATTAGCATACATACAAAATCCCGACTACAACCGAACACCACACGGGATATTTATTTAACACTACATGCTAAGAAAAATGCAAGGCTATAAAGTAGTAAGCAGTGACATCTTATGAATATATCTTTATTGGTCTATGTTATAGTAGATGTGGCGACATCTATCGCACAACATACGAACTAGAAACGACGTTTTGTAGATCGCGCAAGCAGAGTTCTCCGCGACATTAGCATACAAATACAAAATCCCGACTACAACCATTGGGCAGTAGCCCACAAGACGCAACACCCGTCTGTAGGTCGATTCTGTAAAATTCACATAACAACTCGCATCTCACATCGCTGTCCACTCTAACTTCGCATAAGGTTCAAAATGACCTTGATATATTTGACACTTTGAATTGGGTTCGAGTGCGAAGTGAGTGTCGAAGTGACGGGGAAATTACCTTACAGAATGCCTCTTCTTACGTCATCTCATAGTTTATCTGCCAAAATCTCCCTGTCAATTTAGTTCAACTCGCTGACACGCTCGCAAAGGTGGCGCTACGCTAGTATAAATTCGAATTATCAACCGAGTGTTAAGAATGCCAATCAAAAAACTCACAGCGGATTCAGATTCGAAGTTTAGAATGAGGTCTTACAGAATCACACCCCTGGTCGGAGGATGCTCCCTTTTTTGTAGAGGATAAAAACTTTACACTCGGTTCTTCATACCTCTAAATAGATAATTATAATTATGTACTTATTGTAGTTTACCTATTTTTGATATTTTTTGTTATGCACCTCTCGTGTTATCACCACCCTTTGTACTTTTGCACAACCCAGTTACCGGGTAACACGATAACCCTAGGTAAGACTGGTTGTCAGTTTTCTGGCTTCTGACAACTCATAACGACTGCGAAATATCTACATGTACTTCTCTGAATAGACCTGTCACTAAAATGTTTACGTTGATTCTTTTTTTTGCATTTGCAAACAAAAAAGAACAGATTTCTTTACAATGAGACAATATGATTTCCTTTTATAATCTTCTCATTTTCTTGAGATTAGACTCATTATGTTTATCCGTCGCAATCAATTCATGGAACTGTGCGTCTGTCGTGATTTCACGATATTTTCGTAACGTTCTTTGCAGATTTCAGCTGAGAATTTTAATTCTCATAATGGAGTGTCCTTGGATAATAAGGGGACTTGAATTGTTTTTTTTTTGTTTGGTATTATAGTATGCTTTTGTGAGACATTAATTTGTACCTTTAGAAAGTTCACAGGGATGTGACTCCACTGATCCCGTGCCTCGAAAAGCACATAAAGCCGTTGCCGACCTCTCCCCGGTCTTGTCGTATTGTGGTCCCATCGAACTATGAGAGTGCAGGAGAGAGATAGTGCACCTGTGCACCTGTGGATTTATAATAAAGCAATTATGCTCAATTATAGGCTTATTTAATACCCATATCGTACCCACTTCTGTTAAGGTTGAAGATTCTGTAGTCGAAGTTGTTGACAGCTATGTTTACCCAGGACAAACGGTCCAGTTAGGTAGGGCCAACTTTGAAAAAGAGGTCAGTCGTCGAATCCAACTCGGATGGGCATCGTTCGGGACGGTGCGAAACATCTTCTCGTCCAATATACCGCCGTGTCTCAAGACGAAAGTCTTTGACCAGTGTGTGTTACCAGCAGTGGCGTGCCTAGGGGTCAAGCATTAGGGCATTCCGATAGACTTTTTACGATTAAGAAAAAATCTGCAAGTTCCTCAGTAACTGATTAGCTCATGTTACACAAGTCGAAAAGCCGGGCTTGATCTAATAAGTGCAAGCCCGGCTTTTCGGCTTGTATGAAGGTCGCGCCACTGGTTGCCAGTGATGACCTACAGCTCGGAAACATGGTCACTCACTTCAGGCCTCGTAACACGCCTAACTGGCGCCCAGAGGGCAATGGAAAGAGCTATGCTCGAAGTTTCTCTGCGGGATCGAGTCAAGAATGAGGAGATCCGCAGGAGAACCAGAGTCACCAACATGGCAAAAAGAATGACCAAGCTCAAGTGACAGTGGGCTGGGCACATTGCCCGTAGAGCTGATGATCAATGGGGCACAAAGGCTCTGGGCCTCAAGTCTGCTATTACAATAGTGTCAGAATAATAATAATAATAATAATAATAATATTTTTATTTAGAAATGACTTGACAAAAGAAATACATTTTTGCTTAAATATAAATTACATTTCTAAGACTTCCGTGCCTGAACTAGGTAATCCTGTGTTTCAGGCGAGAAGAGCTAAATAATGTTATAAAATTAATAAACAATCAAAAAGTCAATTCAAAAGAAAGTTGACAATTTATAGACAACAGTTGAGTAGCTTAACTAATATATCTAAATTAAATAAATACTAAATGGAAGTAAAACATAAAATATCTGAACTATAAATTCACTTTATCACACATAGTAAATTCTCTGTATCTTCATAGGACATACTTTGAAGAGCATCCTTGAGAATTATCTTACAATTTGTGTAGGTCAGGGAATAGATGCTTGCTTTTGCGTTTAGTCTATTATAGAGGAGACCGAGGAATAGGTAAAATTTGGATATAAATGCGTGTAATAGTTTACCATTGATTTCATAATTGTTGATTTTGACAAGTTTGGTAATCTACTAATATAATGGCGTCATTATGACTTTCCAAAGGTCAACCACTGACTCGACATTAAAAAAAAATTATATAGAATGGTAATCTCGTGCAAAATGACAACTGAATGACTGACTTAGTCGGTAATCTGCTAAAATTTTGACAGTTCCTTTGATCAGTGACCTACCATTGGAACGTCATTGTGCAGTCATTGCTTTTAATTCGACCGACCAATGATCGACCATTATGAATTTAGCAGATTACGAACTTTTAGCAAAATGACAATGGGATCATGTTGGAACGATGAAATTATAAAAATATCAGACTTGGCCCCTGGAGTGGCGGCCGCGCTCCGGCAGACGCAGAGTCGGTAGGCTCCCCACAAGGTGAACCGACGACCTGTATGTCTATTTTGTTACAATCTTCCTAGGTGAACACCTGGGTGAAGTGAGCTGTCATCCATCCGTCTGCTTTGTAAATCCCTAGCATCGGGATAGATGACCACTCACTTCACCTAGGTGTTTACCGAGGGAGATTGAGTGGAGGTCTTTGGGGGAGACCTATGCCCAACAGTGGGCGTCTAAAGGTTGACATGATGATGATGATGATGATAGGCTTATAAATGTAGCCAAACCGATTATTTTAAATAGACCATTTAGGAATTACTGAAAGCTAAAACTAGTTGCTCATTCCAAACAAAGAAATAAATAAAACAAACTTATTTAATCAATTCGTTACCTAACAAACAACCTTATAAATTAACTAAATCAGAAATCTAATCAAAAACTTTCCTAAAACGTCACATTTTGTTTTAACGCTAAAGTTGTCCAGTTAACAGTTACTTTTAGTGTTAAAATGAAATTAACCTGAAATGAGAATACGGTTGGCGACTAATAAAATCATAATTGAGCTATTTCCCCCCAATGACCACTAAAAGTAACATAATAATATTTTTATACTGTGCTGACGTGTTATTTAGGGTCCCGCAACAAAAGGTTCTATACTAAGTAAATGTTTGTTTCGAGTTCACTAAAGTGAAAAGGCTTGAAATAATACTCTTAATAGGGTATTTTACTCTATACGAGAAAAAAAATATAAATATGTTATTGAGACAGTTTAGGCATAAAGCAGTCGGAAAATGTAAGTTTTAGTTCATAAAATAACAAAACCAATTTTTAAATTCAATTCAAAGTTTTCAGTATTTTTAATCTGTTCTAAAACACCATGAAATAGTAGCGGCCATGTTATTACGCCGTACGGCTGTGTAAACAAAAAATTGTCAACTGTCAGTCAACCGATTGGCGTAATATAGGCTTTGTACTTTTATTATTTTCGTAAGTAACGTAATTTTTTCATTATTACACCTATTACAAAATATGCTTTTAATTATTTTTTAAATATATACAATTATCATATTTAATATGAGCGCATTTGATACAAAACGAACTGACGTCATTTACGCTGAGCAATATGGCGTCCAGTAAGAGGCGTTTTCGTCAAACTACGCGCGAAATTTGAAAATTAAAAATTTAGATGCATTTTTATGGCACTTATCGATTGAATAAAAATTTTGTGTTTTTTTTTTGGTGGCATATTAGCACTACAGAATTTCATTGCGACACTTTTCAAAAATGGGTGTAATACCCTATTTACTTATTTTAGGCTTTTCAACTGAGTACACTTAGTTACTTTATAATATTTGTACATTGCAAATTTAAGTCTTCGTTTTTTGTTCTCTTCTTTTCAACTTTACAAAGATTACGGATTGAGAAAAAGGAATTAACTCACTATGTTGCCGGGAAACTAGTTGGACAAACCTGGCAACATAGTGAGTTAATCTGTTTTTCTTAATCTATAATGTGTAACAATACTGAAGTTTCGTTAAATAATAAAATATTATCACATTATCTTAAAAAAAAAATTGTTGTAGGTACTAAAATTTGTTTTAGATGGCAATTCTAGTGAACTTTTAGAAAAAGTCGCATCTCAGTCTCAAGCTGACAAAGAATGCCGCTGAGATGTTATTGCATCTAGATTTTGAACATTTTTAAATAGTAGAATTATCCATCTGACGTTGCTGAATTTGTCCAATTTTTTTATAGATTTTCGACTTTAAAACAAAGGAACAAGGTTTATATTCAATTGGGAAATTTCGATAGTTTGGCCTGGCTTGATGTGCTGACGTCTGTACTATATTCAATTAAAAAAAAAAACCTGATATTACTCATATTTTATTGCTTTATAAAGGGTAACAACGGAGAAGCAACATAATATATATTTTTTAGAGTAAGTCAGTACTTACTTTAAAAAATATATGTTGCTTCTCTGACAAAAGTTTTGCTTTCTGCCTGACGTTTTTACCCTTTGATCTATTTATTTTATTTAATACGGAACCCTTACAATGCAGTTTTCTTTCTAAGAGTTATGATAGAACAAAAAGGTTTAAAAGCGTCATAATAACATAATGAACAGCTTACAGGTTAGAAATGAAACACGTTAATGGGCGTGTATTTAAAAGATTATGACATCTAATTACTAATTTAATTAACGATCAAAATCTATTAGGAAATAATCAAGTAGGTAGGTATTATTAGAAAAGTTTATTTACGACATTTAATTAATTGCATCCATTTTATATCGAGTTCCCTCCGTGCCTCTGAAAGCGCGTAAAGCCGTTGGTCCCGGCTGTCATTCGTACATCCTTGACAGTAGTTATGGGTGGTCAGGAGCCAGAAAGTTTGACAACCAAGTCTTAACAAGGGGTATCATGTTACCTAGTAACTGGGTTGTGGAGGTCCGATAGGCAACCACTTCTTGTGTTCGTGTTTCAATGTCCAAACCTTAAGCAATTATATCAATATTTAAATTTCGTTCTAAAGTACGTTCCTTTTTCAAATAAACCTTCTGAAAATTTACGTTTTTGTTGACACTGACGTCACTAGAGGCAGTAAACATAACATTTGTTTTAAACCTCCATTTACGCGGCGTCGTAAACTTTGGCGTGTACGCGCCCTTACATATTTGATTAAGTTTTTTTCCACAGACAAATAAAATGCGCATTTTACAAAGTGTTGGAGAGTTTTATGTTGATTCGACAATGAATTGCTAAAACCAGTTTATTGTATACTTCTAATTTTGACCACTTCGTCGTTATCACGACTGCTGAGTAAGATGTGACGGATTCAATCAACCTCTCGATTGTCAAAAGGACATTTGTCTCTTTTTTGTCCTTTTCTTTCCTTTTTTTATTTTACATACATACATATGTCGTCTTTACAGGGTTTTATTTTTACCGTGGTGTTTTAAGAGAGCTTCTACAAGTTTATACTAGATGGTTCTGTATTGATTAACGCGTCTATCATTTGGTGAATCAGTTAAATCAAGTTTAAAAGAACGTCAAAACGATTTTTTTTCGCAGTTAGTTTCACTTGTATGCAAAAAAAAAATACAAAAAGGATGTGCGAGGATATTATAATGACCAATGATACCACTTCATTGTCATAACTTGTACTAAGCCAAAGACTATTCTCTTTGTACTAAGCTAACGCTGTAATTGGCTATTTATCTCTGATGCTCCTCTTTGATGGGAACACAGTCTAAGATCGGGCAAAATGCCATTAGGAATTTGTCATCATCAGCCGAACCAATTTATTTGCAAAACGGTCGCTCCTGTTAATATTATGTGTTCTAGTTCCGCATATTTGCGGAGTAAATATTATTTCGATCCAGTTCTTGGCAGGAAATTGGTTAAGGCATTCCCTCACTGGAAGCATTCACTTGTTATTTAACTGTTTAGATTCTACCCTTACAGACATACACTCAAGTGTTTAGTGGTTAGTTGCGCTTTCACGGTCAAACTTTGAACCGATTTACATGAAATTTGGTACAGGCCAAGAAAGGACGTTATTATAATTAGCCCGTACCATCCTAGAATCAGGCGAGGCCAAGGCCTCAATCCATTCCTTCCATCGGTCTTGACTTTTCGCTACGTCTTCCCAATTCTCCCGTTCAAGTCGTCCCATCATCTCTTTCGTAGTCTACCGCGGCTCCGGTTCGCCATTTCGGGGCACCAATTTTGGGTTTTACAGGCCGTCGTTCGACATACGGCAGACATGTCCAGCCCAGTCCAATTTGAGCTGGGCAGTCTTTTGTACCACGTCAGCGATCTGAGTATTGGAGCGCAGTACGGTGTTATGAAAAAGTTATATTGTTGGTGTTAATCAAGTATGCCAAGAAAGGACATAGGCTACTTTTTAATCCATGATCTCGTCTGCATCCGCGATAGACGATATTCAAGAGGACGAAATCGCGGGCAAAAGCTAGTTTTACTATAGATTACAGTCAACCCCTGAGGGAAGAACACAAGCGACATGTTACGTATCACATTTTCTGTAAAATCATGGCTTACAAGACGCGTTCCATTAAGTTGGAATATTCGCAATATATGAATGTACACACGCTTCAAAATCATGAAAATTATTATCGTTATCCGACGCGAAATATAGATTTTATTACCAAAATTTACATAGGTATTAAATAGTTTCAGTTACAAGGGCATAAGCAAAGAGAAACATCTATTAAAATAGTACTATCCCTTTTGAACCCCCATCGTAAACAAGGACATTAATCAATTTTATAGTCAACTAGCTGACCCGACAGACGTTGTCCTGTCCCTATCTACCTACTTACCTACACCTACCCTACACCTACCCTACACCTACCCTACACCTACCCTACACCTACCCTACACCTACCCTACACCTACCCTACACCTACCCTACACCTACCCTACACCTACCCTACACCTACCCTACACCTACCCTACACCTACCCTACACCTACCCTACACCTACCCTACACCTACCCTACACCTACCCTACACCTACCCTACACCTACCCTACACCTACCCTACACCTACCCTACACCTACCCTACACCTACCCTACACCTACCCTACACCTACCCTACACCTACCCTACACCTACCCTACACCTACCCTACACCTACCCTACACCTACCCTACACCTACCCTACACCTACCCTACACCTACCCTACACCTACCCTACACCTACCCTACACCTACCCTACACCTACCCTACACCTACCCTACACCTACCCTACACCTACCCTACACCTACCCTACACCTACCCTACACCTACCCTACACCTACCCTACACCTACCCTACACCTACCCTACACCTACCCTACACCTACCCTACACCTACCCTACACCTACCCTACACCTACCCTACACCTACCCTACACCTACCCTACACCTACCCTACACCTACCCTACACCTACCCTACACCTACCCTACACCTACCCTACACCTACCCTACACCTACCCTACACCTACCCTACACCTACCCTACACCTACCCTACACCTACCCTACACCTACCCTACACCTACCCTACACCTACCCTACACCTACCCTACACCTACCCTACACCTACCCTACACCTACCCTACACCTACCCTACACCTACCCTACACCTACCCTACACCTACCCTACACCTACCCTACACCTACCCTACACCTACCCTACACCTACCCTACACCTACCCTACACCTACCCTACACCTACCCTACACCTACCCTACACCTACCCTACACCTACCCTACACCTACCCTACACCTACCCTACACCTACCCTACACCTACCCTACACCTACCCTACACCTACCCTACACCTACCCTACACCTACCCTACACCTACCCTACACCTACCCTACACCTACCCTACACCTACCCTACACCTACCCTACACCTACCCTACACCTACCCTACACCTACCCTACACCTACCCTACACCTACCCTACACCTACCCTACACCTACCCTACACCTACCCTACACCTACCCTACACCTACCCTACACCTACCCTACACCTACCCTACACCTACCCTACACCTACCCTACACCTACCCTACACCTACCCTACACCTACCCTACACCTACCCTACACCTATCCTACACCTACCCTACACCTACCCTACACCTACCCTACACCTACCCTATCTTTCAAGTTGGATCAAACTGCACACGGTGTACAAATTTCATTAAAATCGCTTCAGTAGTTTAGGAGTCCATCGCGGACAAACATCGTGACAAGAGATTTATATATATTAGATTAAAAAATGTATCGTGTTTCGGGGTCGAAAAAACTTTTTTAAGTAGTCGTGTCTAGAAATAGCTTAATGATGTTTAAAAACGTATTTCATTATTGATAATTGAAAAACTATCATCAGTTTCAATGTGGTATATGATCGGTAAAACAAAATGGCGTCAGAAGTGTGAAATGGGTATTCGAGTCCATTAACTATTCATTTCTAGAAACCACTTCTCTAAAAAACACTTCATACTAACCCTGAAAACCCGATTAACTTTCAATCAAAATGAATCGCCGAAATGTATGTAAGCGCATAACTTCCGAACGGCTGGACCAAATTGGATAAATCTTTTTTTTGGTGTTCGTTTTAAATTGTCAGGAGAAGGTAGGTAAGTTGGTTGGGTAGGGTAGTTAGGAAGAGTAGGTAGGTAGGTAGGGTAAGTATGATAATTAGGGTAGGTAGGTAGGGTAAGTAGGGTAATTCGGTAGTTTGGTAGGGTAACTCCTTACTTACGATAAACTATCTATAATATAAACAAATATAATATATAATATAATATAAATATAGTAGTAGTGTGTAATCTGTCTGCGCCCGCGTCTCGGTACCAACCACAGAGTACATTGTCATTTGTCTGTACTCTCTGTTCGTCAGTGTTGCCACTTAAAAATTAATGAAAGTCATGACACAGATTGACGAACATTAAGGTTACGTGGGGTGTAGATGTATTTTATTTTTATTATTAACTTATTATTTTTTCTTTTCGATTTTATTATACTTACTTATTAATAATTGTTTTATCGTTTACACTTTATTTTTATTTATTTTGTATTATCCGTATCTGACCGTGGCATCACTTTGGGCCCTATCAGAATATCAGCGCTGTGACTTTTTTTAAAGTTACAGCACCATGCTGAGATAGGCGAGCCTTTTGGCCTCATACAGGACCAACTTTCGTTTTCTTGTTTTTATTTTTATTTTAGTGTGTTTCTATCCTGGGGGGCGAATCAATTATTTTTCTTTCTTTCTTTCTTTCTTAGTGTCAAGTAGCCAATTACGATGGTAATCATGGTCAACCACTGATGCGATTGACAGAATTGGGCACCAAGAGACCAATTCCAGTAATTAAAAACTTTTATAATCAATATCAAAATATTGTCAAAAAATGTAGGTAGATTCGAGGATTTTTGACATATTAAGACAACAAACTACTGCGAATAATCTTAAAAAAACGAAATTGTCTCTCGGGTGACTCCCCAGATGATGGTAAAACTTTAATTATTAATATTTTAATTTCTCATTACTGAGATAGATCACGCATAATCATTTTGGTACGGAGTCCTTAGATACTTCGTTGGAAAATAATCGTAATAAATACTAAAGTATTCACACTGCTTGTCTTTTTGCATTAATTTTCTCTGAGCTATGTACAGACAGCTGCACGATGTGGTTACCCCCCTTGAAAGCACCTACGCTCGAATCCGTGATCGCCGCATAGCAAGTTTTTGTGTTTTATTCTTATAATTTTTAAATAGTTATGAACAACAATGCAGAGGAATATTTCAAAAGTAATGTTAGTAGCTTAGTTGGTCTAGAGGTTGAAAATGTGACATGTGAATTCGCTGATTCAAGTTCGATACTGCCCGGGGGTTTTCTAGTTTTTGTTTTTATCAAATTTGGTTTTTCTGTAAGTTATACTATTTCTGCAACTTTTTCTTTTTAAATATTGTTTTAACTAGTAGGTTTATATTAAAATGAAAGAAATATAATTTATTTTTAACCCCCGACGAAAAAGAGGGGTGTTATAAGTTTGACGTGTCTGTGTGTCTGTGTGTCTGTGTGTCTGTGTGTCTGTGTGTCTGTCTGTGGCACTGTAGCTCTTTAACGGGTGAACCGATTTGAATGCGGTTTTTTTTATTTGAAAGTAGATTCTCTAGCGATGGTTCTTAGACATGTTTCATCAAAATCGGTTCAGCAGTTTTAAAGTTATCAGCTCTTTTGTTTGCTGCGGTAGGGATCTTAGACGCATATCGGATGTTTACTTTGCTTTCAAACATATTATTATAGGTGACCACACTGACCACACAAAACCAAACTAAATTACATTTAAAAGAATTAAAATAAAAATTAAATTAAAAATTTAAAAAAACCCCCAACGCAAAACATAAAAGCGATTATGTAAAAAGTAAAAAATAATACTTTTGTTGAGCCATCAAATGTTTGTTCGTTGAAATGGCGCTATAATGTCGCGGCGGGGTACCGCTAAGTTTAAAGCAATAACTAAATATCTAAAATAGCGAACTGATGGTAACTAGATTTGCAACAAGTTTAACAACTAGATTAGCAACAAAAATTTGATAATATCGAAGCAAATTGGTCGGAAATGCTGGTAAATTAATAGACAATGAATGAAATTGAGGGACTGACTTACTTAAGCGGTACCCCGCCGCGACATGATAGCGCCATTTCAACGAACAAACATTTGATGGCTCAACAAAAGTATTATTTTTTACTTTTTACATAATCGCTTTTTACTTGAATTTATTATAAATATTAAAGCTTAACTATATAAAATTATAGATATCCGTAACTTAAGAACAGTTTGGATCGTTTCACTGCAAAATAGTTAAAAAAAAAACTACCTTTAAGGGTTGACAATTTACCTTTCAGAGCAGTAGAATATTTTTCATAATTAACGAGTGAAAAAACATGTTATCATTAGTTAACATTCTAATGAATAAACAATTTACATCTCTCGTAAATCATAAATATTATCTACCGCCAACTACTATTCGTTATTAATCACAATAATGAAATAATGAGGTCAAATGATTTATTCTTAGAGTTTGTCAATGTCGACACTTTATTTTATTTTATTATAACGATATAAGCAGGATTACGGGATTCCAGGATCAAAAATATATAGGATTATCGTAATCAGGATCCACTTACAATAATATGTAAAAAAAAAATTGTTTTGTTAATAGCGGAGTGGATGACCCTCACTGAGTATTATTTGCTGTAGTCGGCTTCTCATTTGAGTTACCATATTCCATCCCATATTCCTGCCACGCATCAATTCCCAAGTCCTTATGACTTCTTGTTGAAGGTTATCTTTGGACTTTAATTCACTTGAGTCCCAATTTAAAATCATTTGACCCCACATATTTTCAATTGGATTAAGATCTGGACTTTTAGCTGGCCAGGCGATAACAGTTATATCAGCCTGTAAACTTAGCCACTCCTTCACCATTCGGGATCGATGCACAGCACAGTTATCATGAACGAAATATATTTGTCCTTCTGGATACGCAACACGCACTGTAGGTAACATAACCTCTTGCAATATTTGAAGATATGTCTTCCCATTCATGCGCCCGCCTATTTCTGTCAATTCGCCCGGACCCATCGATGACATCCATCCCCAGTATCCTGAAAATAAGTTTTTTTTTAGTAATTATATTAGTTTATGAGGTAGTAAGTATAATGTTTAAGATATTGTGGCGCTAGACATTGCTAAATAATAGCTTAATTTCTCATAATAATGTTAATAAAATAAAATCTATCATCAATAATTTATTTACTAAATAGGTATGGCACTTTATTTACCTATTGTTATTCTACCACTGGATCTGTTCGGTAATATGTTTTGTGGATTGTAGCGTTCGTTAGGTTTCCGCCATAGTATTTTTTTACCATCATCATCGGACCTAAAAGTTTTTTCGTCCGTGAAAATAACTATGTTATTTTCCCAATCGAAGTCCATAAACTCCTGTGCGAACCGAACTCTTGCTGCCCGATGAGCTTCGGACAATTGGATTTTCTTCGCTGGACGATAATTGTGAATGCCTGCTGCGTGCAAGTGCCTCCGCACTGTGTCGATTGAAATGCTATGTCGTTGAGCACTTGAGCGAGTGGTTGCGAATGGCGAATTCAAGTGAACATTTATTATATCACGGTGGCGTTCACAATTGTCTGTATAAATGTCTGAACTTCTTCGCCCACAAGGTTTTGGCTTCACATCACCTGTATCCAAATAACGTCGCACCCACAAGCGCACCGTTTTCCTCTGTGTAGAAAATACAATTTAAGTTAATCAATCCAGTGATAAAAATACTGTTCAATTTATTTTATTATTATAAAATATTATAATTATTTACCGCTATGCCCAACTGTCTGGCAATCCCTTTAATGCTTGCATTTTGTTCGTAAAGAACCACAATCTTAGTTCTTAAGAAATTATCAATCATTTTCAATTATTTTTAACACAAACACGTATAGTATGCGAAAGGTGAAACTAAACTAGACTCATCAGACGGTAATTTCATTATAGATTTGTAAAATGTATGCATAACTACCTTCAATTAACAAACTATGCAGTCTCTGCGAGTTCATATTATACTCGTATATCGATTAGACAGAGACAGAATTATAACGCCAAGCAGATTGATAATTTGTAAAATAATTGTCTACCTAACTGGCTTAGTTGGTAAGAGCTCGCCTTATTCAAAGTATAACTAATGATGCGGTGGATCGAATCTCGTCTGGACATATGAATACTTTTTGTGTTATTCTTAAGGATGTTTGAATTGCAAAGTTGTAGCAAAGTTAATTTTAATACAACTGGGGTAACCAATTGATGCAGCCCACTGTACTAGAGACAACAAAGGGTATTGGCAATAATGAAAAAAACTATTAAATGCTTTGGCTTCTCTAATCTTATTAAAATTCCAAAGCCAAGCAAAAGAGAACCCTAATTCATTCAATAAACTTAATAAAAACTGTTATTAAACTTTTACCAAGAATTCACCAAAATAAAAATAAACTTTAACATCTTGCAAAAAAATAAAATATTCTTAACTTTTTCTTTCAGTAAAAGTGAAATTACTCCCAAATGCATTAGGTTAGGTGTACAAATAAGTTCGGTGTAATGTAAGCGACTGGCTGCGTCTGTCCCACTGTGTATTGTGGTTACCGCGATAGCTCCGGTCTTTGTAAGGGTAAAATACAAATAGGTTATGTCACAGAAGGCACGTAGATACAAAGAGTGAATGTATTTGTCAAGGGATTGATTTCGCGTATATTTTTGTTTAGGGGTCTATAATTACATTACCGAAAATACCCTACTCATATTTTGGTTAATAAGTAGGTAGGCATTCATGTATTTTGTGATTAATTTATGATCTCGTACAAGTTTTTGAGTTACGTGTTATTCAGAAAAAAAAATATCGACGGAAAATTCATTACATAATGTTAATTAGTGTAATTACGCATTGTTCAAAATAAGACTGCACGGTTTTTGTCAGGTAAAGTTCTCCCCTTAATTAAATAAATAAAAACTGTTCAATATCAAACGGTCAACTCATATCTTAGATTTTGAACGAACTAGTAACTATGTCATCAGAATTTTGACAAAAATGTTGGCAAATTCCTGCCATTTCTGACAGATTGAGACCGAGATTAGGATACGACAAGTTCTTAAAGTTACTGGAATTGCCCCCAAGTTACCCCAAGTTAGTTTATTAAATAAATAAAAACTGTTCAATATCAAACGGTCAACTCATATCTTAGATTTTGAACGAACTAGTAACTATGTCATCAGAATTTTGTCAAAAATGTAGGTAAATTTTTGCCATTTCTGACAGATTGAGACCGAGATAAGGATACGACAAGTCTTTAAAGTTACTGGAATTGCCCACAAGTTACCCCAAGTTAGTTTATAGGGTATAATTTTACCAAAAGCCCTAAAAATAAAATAGAATAACGTTCGAAACGTAGCGTAACCTCAACATGCCTCTTTTTATTTTAATTGTAAGCACAGTTTTACTCTCTTATTTTTTTTATTTCTTTTGTCACAGACGTAGGGACCTAATTTTATTATATTAGCTAACTCAGCCACATAAATTTTCGTAGAATTAATATTCTTTGTACGTTAACAGTCCACCAGTTTTTATTGAAACGTGACGTTGCGAATAAGGATTTAAATAAAACGAAAAGGAAAAATTTTAAGATTTTTTTATGTTGATTCCGTTTGCATTGGGATTCGTTCAGGCTGATGATGTAAATTGGTTCGTTTGTAAATTTTAAAATCTGGATAATCGTTCATATTGAATTATTCGATATTGATTTAAGAATTGAGTTATCATCTGCCTAGCCTTTTCCCAACTACCCATGGTAGCAGAATTAATCATGAGGATTTAATCGATAAGAGGTCGACATAACACTCCGTTCTTCCCAGACGAGGGGTATCCATGAGGATTTCCCACGAGAAAAAAGATGGTGATTTTATTCAACCGACTTCAAAAAAGGAGGAGGTTATCAATTCGTCTGTTTTTTTTTTATGTTTGTTACCTAATTTCTTGGGACTTGGTGAACCGATTTTGATGATTCTTTTTTTTTTAAATTTTATTTTTTCAAAATTTTTCTTTCAAATTTTATTTGAAAGCTACTGCTTTCCGTGTGGTCCCATTTTAATTTGGTCCAGTTCTGACAATGGCATCCATGAGAAAACCGTATAAGTCTTAAATTTGCATTAAGTATGTGCGCGATTAGTTACGCGATTTCTCCGGCAAACGTAAACCGATTTTGAAAATTATTTTTTTTATGGATAGGGGATGCTTCAGGGGTAGTTCCATATCAATTTTATCGAAATTGATTGAGCACTTTTTGAAAAATCAACAAATACTCAAAAATTTTACATAGACGACGTTTTAGTTTCATCAATCTTTGTAGTAGTTAACTTTCAATCTCTTCTTAATAGATTTGGATGCGAAAGAGGTACTAAAAAGCGGAAAATAAAAAGCTTTTTACAAAAAAGACAACCGCCTATAAAAAGTGAAAAATAACTTTAGCACAGAACACACATTGACTTTAGTTTCGGAAGTCGGTGGCAATACAAAACAACAAACAGAACAAAGCCACTGAATTTCGACATAACACTCCGTTCATCCCAGACGAGGGGTATCCATGAGGATTTCCCACGAGAAAAAAAATGATGATTTTATTTTAACATTTTGTTTTCTATTTTGATTTGAGAAAAAACGATACTCCACACTAGAAATTTCTCCTGTATCGTGGGTGCTTTTACAAACATTTAAACTCACATACACAAACAGCTAGACCCGGAACAACTATCTGTAGACCAAATACTTGTTCCGCAGTCAATCGCTCAAACACTGTACCATCGCTGTTGTTACAGCGCCCATAGTTTGTGAAATTTTCGTATGTCTATCTATTACGATTTAAAAGATACTATGACAGACGGACGGACAGGTCTTATAATAGGGCCCCTTTCCAGTCATGCGGATTATCGCCCGCGCGCGGATCTAATCCGCAATTCTGCATACGGGTGATAGCACGCTCCTGGCCACACGCAGGACAAAGATATCGTTTGCCGCTGCAGTGTTGTGCGTGTCGCCAGTGACAAAATTCGTGCGTACTATGACCATGCGTGCGACCCGCGTCACAGTAAAAACAACACTGAAGGCAAAAGAACGGCGCCCGTATGCTGTTAGCACGCACGCGGATGTCTCGACCGCAGCTAATCCGCGTTACGCGCGCGTGCTGCCCGCGTGATAGGAAAAATATGTATGAAATGATAGGATGCGGGCAGCCTGCAAGCGGACGAGATCCGTGTGCGGACGAAAACACGCATGACAGGAAAACGGCACTTAGTAATAGAGTACCATTGCCCCCCCTCCCTCGTGACATTTAAACATACTTAAACCCTATGCTGATACAGTTTTGGAAGACATTAAATAGTATTGTCACGCAGTTTAATTTGAAAGAAGAAAATACACAAGTTGCCATGTAAACTTAGCGTTACGTGACAAAAATAATAAACATTTTGACAAACAGTAAAATAGGTGTAAGTTCCGTTTTACGTTTTAGTGCCAACATGACGGATAAATATTTACATGCGTTGCAGGTCGTTTATAATGACGAAACACGCAATAAGTACAGTCATTGACAACAATTAACTGACCCACCTTTGCATAAATGGTTGATATTTTCAACTGACTTTAAAAACAGAAGGAGGTTATCAAATCGACACGTATATTTTTTTTATGTTTGACCACACCTAACTTTTTTCAGTGTAGTCCGATTTCGATGATTGTTTTTTTAATTGATAGTGCACACCTTTAAGTTGGTTTCATATAAATTTCATGACAAATTCTGACTCTAAGGGTAACAAATTAAGGGATGACTGCAATGTTTTGGTGTCACCGTTTCGTAATTAATTTGTATGATAAGAAGTAGGCACTAAAAAGTGTAAAAAAATATCTTTTTTACAAAAAGATAACCGCCTTCAAAAAGTAAAAAATAACTTTAAATTCGCAAGTCGGTGGCAATACAAAACAACAAACAAGTTATTATTTACTTTTTGAAGGCGGATCTTGTCAAATTTTTTTAAGATATGAATCGGTAGAATTTATTAATCTATACTAATATTATAAAGCTGAAGAGTTTGTTTGTTTGTTTGGTTGAACCCGCTAATCTCAGAATGTACTGGTTCGAATTGAAAAATTCTTTTTGTGTTTGATAGTCCATTTATCGAGGAAAGCTATAGACCCATGCGAAGCCGGGTCGGGTCGCTAGTTTTTTATATTTCACTAGCGACCCGCCCCGGCTAAACACGAGTGTAATGTAGATAAAACTATACGTAAAAGCCTTCCGTTTGAATCACTCTATTTATTGCTGAAAACTGCAAAGAACATTTAGTTTGCGCAAATGGTAGAAATTATAAAAGAATTATGATATAATTCTATGGATTCGTATTCCAGAAATCACAACCATTTATAATAATAATATCAGTTTTTGGGTAACAAAAGACCCATAACACAAAAACCACTTATAATATTTATAAAGTATTGTACACGAAGAGACGGCGTCGTGTTGCGCTGCGTGGTGTCGCGTAGCCTACCGCGGAATCGCCGATACATGACACTCTTCGGCCAAAACTCTTCCAAGGTCTCAAAATAACGTGTCGGGACTCGCACCACAAATGACTTGAAATTCGTGTTGTGGCGCGACTCCAACCTTTCGACCCTTAAGATCCAGCTGGTCTTCCCTCGAACATACTCCACAATCTCCTAAATCTTCGTGGTGTGCAAAGGAGGGCATTTATGCAAAGGTGGGTCAGCTAATAGCTATAATTGACTGTACCTGTAAATGTCACAGTGGCCAATCTCAATGAAGATTAGTCAAGTACGCAGGAGATGATTAATTTAGTGTACAAGTGTGGGCGCTAACACAGACGCACTCCCTCTTCCCTCACTCTCAAAGTCCGGTAAGACGGCAATTCAACACGACCAGAGAGATATCAGGTGCAGGACCAACGGCTTCTATATGTTACAGTCAAACTCTTAACAGGTCAAAACTACTTTTAACTTAAAATTAAAAAAAACTAAAAACACGCTTTTTATAGAAAACCAAACTAAAAAATAGAAAGTAATTATTTTATTTTAAAAAAAGCGTGGGGTGCTTTTTAAGATATTATAAAAATGATAATTACTCTACTCATATCTGTCAATAAAATATTTATAACTATTGACACCATGCACCCCACGCTTTTTTTAAAATAAAATAATTTATTAAAATTTATTTTCTATTTTTTAGTTTGGTTTTCTATAAAAAGCGTGTTTTTAGTTTTTTTAAACTATTATTTATTTTTTACTTTTTATTTTGGTTATATCTATAAATATTATGTACATTTATTCTACCAGGGGCGCTTGTGCAGTACCATCCTAGTTTAAAGTTGTTTTTTCGGCAACTAATTTTGAACGACTTAAGTTTTTTTTTTTTTTGTTTTTTTTAATAATTTTTTTTTATCAAATTAGTGTATTGTCATCGGTCCTCGATAAATCTACAAAGTTTGAACGAAATCTGGCCGTTTAAAGTGGGTCAAAATCGCGTCCAAAGAAGTCGATTACAAACAAAGATACAAACATACAAACAAACAGGTGAAGCTAATAAAAAGCGTGTAAAATCAGTCAATAGTACTTATGAACGGTTTAATATTATCCTTACTAATGAAACGAGTGTATTACTCAGGTACCCTCGAATAACACGTCCCCGTAAGTTTACTAATACGAAACACTTAACAACGAATGCACGTTACCACGAAAAACTCAACGCCGTAGCCATGCGATCTCGAATAACCAAATCTCTAAATTAACCATTTTGAATCTAACCTATTTCCAACCTATTACGTTGGTAATTTTTTTTTACCATTTTTTAATTCTTGGTTTTGTAGTGATTCTTATAACTAAGTAGGGCGTTCCGTAAAAAGAAATGTTTTGTAGCGAAAACGCGTTTTATCTGTACTTTTGACTGGTTAAGAGTTTTGAATGTAACATAATATTAATACATGCTTTCCGAGGAACGGCGAGGTTATCAGTATGAAATAGTGATTCAGTCATTTTGTATTTAGGCAGCAAAAAAAGAAAAAGAGAGCAGTCAAAATTGTAAAGATGGTTATGTTTAACAAGTCAAATTGCTCAAGGAAATGGATTATTCTAATTAAATAAAACCTCCAATTCGGTCCTCTCTAAATTGGTCGTGTTCAACGATTAACGTTAATTAATCGACTTCCAAATAGGGTCACCATCCGTCTGGAATTGTCAGGATATGTTCGGTTTTTTGGCGTGCCAAAAACTACCTACTTTTTTAAAGACTTTCATTTTCTTTCATTATGCTGCGTGTTGCGGGAGCGATTCCCGCACGGAATAAATATTTGTATGGCTTACAGGCAGATTCCAGGTGTAGTTGTTTGTGTATGTGAGTTTTTATGTTTCTTTCCTTTACCCACTATTTCACCTAATGGTAAGCGATTTAAGGTTAAAGCAGCATTTGCCCAGAAGTAACCTATTTACTTTAAATTTCAAGACACCCAGGTTATGGCCATCGGGATAAAAAAAACTAAGGTAAAGAGTTCCAGAAGTGTGCATACAATGAAAAAAACGTGTGGAGTCAGGAGCATAACGCAACAATCTTACGTGACGATACATTTTCTCCCGCGAACCATACCGCCGCGCGGAAAGGATTAAGGAACTTCATTCCAAAATTTTTTGCAAATGTCCGACTTTTTTTATGGTAGCCCTACTTTGAGCTTAACCGAGCTTTCGGTTAATTAGAGGGTAATTTCGACCCTTTTTCATGCCCTAATGAATAAGATTGTGTTGACAAAATAATTATGTTATGTTATTGGATACTATTGTAGTTATTTGTTAATACATCATGGTTAAGTTATGGTCTCATTAATGTGTCGAGGTTGCGGACCTATCTCCAGTTCCCGTGACCCCCAATGTAGGTGTGAGATGGAACACCAGGGTGGTTTTTAGTCAGTAAGAGTCTGGCAGACCCCTCCACCCGCCCCAGGGCGGAGGACATCCATGAGGATTTTCCAACCCGAACAAAAAAAAAATAGTCTCATTAATGTATAATGTATAATATTTTTATGCATGGTCGGTTCTGGATGTCTGTCTGCTGCGAAGAAAACTCTTCCGACTCATTAAGTCTACCCGTAAGAAAAAAATTGCGGAGGAGTAAGAAAAAACATATTTTCCACTTCCCTTATTATCAAGGGAAGAATAGGGGGGAGGATGGGACGGAAGGGGAAAATCGTTTCTGCGGGACTCGTCGAGCTTCATTGCTTCGGAGCTTTCCTGGTGTTCGCCACTGTTGATTGTTGTTGCAGTGGGAACTGGGAGTTGGGGACAGCGTGGCGGGCTTTTCCCAAAACTACTACCTGGAACTATTGTATAATTATAGAGGGGATGTGTATACAAAGGTCCTCAGTTAGTTGCATATATATACCAAACAGGTTGTCCAACTGTACACTCGTTCAACTTAGGTACTAGGTAGTAACCGCGTCTCGTTGTAATATAATTAGTGTTGGTCTCGCTTCGAATTCTATTTGCTTCGTTAGTGTAACAAGCGTGAGACTATAAAGAAACGTAAAGTGCGTCGTTCTGCTGTGAAATAGCAGGGCCTGTATAGAGTGCACATGAGGAGAGAGCTATGCTTGTAGTTTCTTTGTGCGATAAAATCTGGAACTATGAAATTCGGCGAAAAACCAAGGTGACCGACATAGCTCTCAGAATATGCAAGTTGTAGTGGCAATGGGTAGGCCACATTGTTCGAGGAACCGACAGCCGATGGGGAACATAGATTCTCGTATCGAAAGACACATTGGCAGGCCTCCCACCAGGGGGCCAAGTGTGATATTTTTATAATTTCGTCATTCCAACACGATCCCATTGTCATTTTGCTAAAAGTTCGTAATTTGCTAAATTCATAATGATCGCGATTCATAACGATCATTGGTCGGTCGAATTAAAAGCAATGACGTTCTAATGGTAGGTCACTGATCAAAGGAACTGTCAAATTTTTAGCAGATTACCGCCTAAGACTGTTATTCAGTTATCATTTTGTACGAGAATACCATTCTATATCATTTCTTTCAATGGCGTGTCAGTGGTTGACCATTGGAAAGTCATAATGACGCCATTATATTAGTAGATTACTAAACTGGTAATCAAAATCAACATTTATGAAATCAATGATAGACCATTCTGACACTATTGTAATAGCAGACTTGAGGCCCAGATGGAACGACGACATTGTCAAGGTCGTGAGTAACCAGTGGATGCAAGCGGCAGTGATGTGATGGCGGTTGAGAGAATTGTCATGCTCACTCAAATGTCTCGCTGGTGGTGGCGCGTGTGTTGGATCATTCAGCTCCCTCTAAAATGGTTGAGCTGAATGGTGCTGATTCACGCGTCATGTTCGTGAACGGGCGCTGTCAGTAGAGATTGGTCAACTCTTAACTGCGGTTTTTATCTTGATTATTTTTTATATTTTGTATTTCTAGATTACCTTCATTGTTTTCACATATAGAAGCAACAAGAATAATGTAAGCAGTATTTTGTAAAAACCTGATTTTAAAAGAGTGTCCGTGGAGTTTCTTGATCGTTCTTCTCCATAGAGACCTACCTACGTTTTGGAACGAGCAACTAGCTTCAACTTTCTGACTAACTGACCGACTCCTTGACAATTCAAAAGTGCCTGTAAATGGTTTAATTGAAATAAATGCTTTGACTTTGACTTTGACTTTGCAGGTTGCCGCTTATTATTGCTTCTCAATACTATGGGAGCAACACTGACATCATAAAAATATCTATCAGCTAATCATTAGGTAGATATTGTTTAGCTACATTCGCATTTGAACATAAATGTTTGGATTTGCTGCTTTCGTGTTTTCAAAATCTATTTTGTCGAGAAGGTAGAAAAATATTATGACTAAATAAATGGTGCTCACAAAATATTGTGAGATAAGAGTAAGAATATAGTTTCTTACCCATTCTTCTTGTATTCTATCTTTTGGAAGGGCCAACCAGATTTAATTTTATCTTTTACTAGCTGACCCGACAGACGTTGTACTGTCCCTATCTACCTACCCTACTAACCCTACGCACCCTACCTACCCTAAAATAATGTGCATATTTGAAATATTTGAAACAATAATTCAATAATAAAAGAATTCTAAACATTTAGGTTTAAATCATCTTTATTATCCAGTCAAAATCACAGAAATTGTAAAATAATCATCTTATCATTACTACAGTTTAAATATACAGAACAGTTACATCTATAAACAATAATATTTAAATTATTATTAAGATCATATTTTTTATTTAATAAAAATTGACCGACCGCCAATTAAATGAGAGTATCAAAACAAAACGTTAAAAGAACAATCATTTTAATTTTTATAAATTTAAAAAACACCATATATAGTTTAAAAGTAAATCAACTATAGCTAGGAGCGGTGGTTTTAAATATAGTTAAAAATAAATAAATAAAAACAGCCTTTATTTATCTCTAACGTGCTTAATACATTATTGTTCTACTTTCTAACTTATAACTAGTTTACTTATACCTATTTCATTATCATTAAAATCTGGGATTACCACTAGCTATCAGTAACCAGGTCAGGTTGTCTTTTGACATAGGCTTCCTCTAATTCCCTCCATGCGTATTGGTCCAGCGCCATTTTTCTCCATCTCTTTGGCAGATCGTCCTCCCATCTTTTTATTTGTCTTCCTCTTTGTCTCTTCCCATTTCTGGGGTGTGATTCTGTAAGACCTCATTCTAAATTTCGAATCTGAATCCGCTGTGAGTTTCTTGATTGGCATTCTAAAAACTCGGTTGATGATTCGAATTTACACTAGCGCCATCCTTGCGAGCGTGTCAGCGAGTTGAACTAAATTGACAGGGAGATTTTGACAGCTAAAGTATGAAAAGACGTAAGAAGTGGCATTCTGTAAGGTAATTTCCCTGTCACTTCGACGCTCACTTCGCACTCGATCCCGATTCAAAGTGTCAAATATATCAAGGTCATCTTGAACCTTATGCGAAGTGAGAGTGAACAGCGTTGTGAGATATGAGTTGTTGTTTGAATTTTACAGAATCGGAATGTTACCCCAGTAGGTCGATTCTGTAAAATATTATTTTTTTTATTTTATTTAATAATACGTAACGCTTTTGTGCCGATTGTCCAAAAATGCATTAAAATTATATTTCGAGACGAAGGAAGCACAGTGTTTGGAACGAACCAGGGTTTTTTTATGTGGGACAAAACTCAGTAGACCGAACAAAAAATAAATCAACCTTTACAATACCTACTACTGAATACCAGATATTCAACAAGCTGAAATACAAGTAATTGCTAGGTAAAAGTAATTAATTAAGGCTCTCCTGTTGTTTTGGGGAATTAAATACAAAGATATACGAGCATAGATTACTTTTAATTTATTGGTTACACTGTGCAATGTTCCGTACCACATTCATTTGTTTTAATTGCTGTGGACTATGGTCCCAGGGACGTCGAACCTACGTCATTTCTGCATGTCTGAAATTTTAAGAATAGGTAGGAGAATGTGTTGTAACAAAAAAGTATAGCTTTATACAGTTGTGTCATCAACTGGGTTACGACACACGCATTAAAATAAAAGACAACCGCCTTCAAAAACCAAAAAGTGAAAAATAACTTTATAACAGAATACACATGACTTTAGTTTCGGAAGTCGGTGGCTTTGCTGTTCTATTTGTTGTTTTGTATTGCCACCGACTTCCGAAACTAAAGTTATGTGTGTTCTGTTTTAAAGTTATTTTTCACTTTTTGGTTTTTGAAGGCGGTTGTCTTGTTTGTAAAACAGCTTTTTTATTTTTCGCTTTTTAGTACTTCCCTATCATCCAAATCCATTATAAAATGGCAACACAGTCAAAACAGAGATTGAAAGTACAAGGTGAAAACATTACAACATCATTCATGTATATTTTCTTGCTTTCTGTCGATTTTTTCAAAACGTGCTGAATTAATTTCGATTAAATTTATATGGAACCACCCTTGAGGCATACCCTATCCATCAAAAAAAGAATTTTCAAAATCGCTTTACATTTGCCGGAGAAATCGCGTAACAAATATAAAAACAAATAAAAATAAAAAACATACAGACGAATTGAGGACCTCCTTCTTTTTGAAGTCGGTTGAAAATATAGAGCCGTCGCGAGACGCCTGGCAGATGTGAAACGTCAACACCATATTATTCTTTATTTAAATAATACCTCACCATCTACCTAGGCTTTTCTCAACCATGTTGAGGTCGGCTTCCAGTCTAACTGGATGCAGCTGAATACCAGTGTTTTACATGGAGCGACTGCCTATCGGACCTCCACAACCCAAATACTGGGTAACACGATACCCCTTAGTAAGACTAGTTGTCAGACTTTCTGGCTGGCTGGTATTTAAATAATACCAACCAAACTTAAAAAAGGGGTCAGATGGCTTTGGCGTGGCGATACGCAAAGATGCGACACGCATCGCCACGCCAACAGCCGGTCTGACCACCGAGTCTGACGCGGCATTACATATTTCAGATCAAAATCTTAGAAAAGGGGTTGAACAGATACGGACACTGTCAGTTTCTACAATTCAATTTAGGTGATTCGGTTTTTTTTTTTTATTTTACAGTTAAAAGTGAGTAAAGTACTTTTTACAGCTGATGCCTGAGCCCAGCATTGAAATAAGCAAGAATTGTAGAAACTGACAGTGTCCGTATCTGGTCAACCCCTTTTCTAAGATTTTGATCTGAAATATGTAATGCCGCGTCAGACTCGGTAGTCAGACCGGCTGTTGGCGTGGCGATGCGTGTCACATCTTTGCGTATCGCCACGCCAAAGCCATCTGACCCCTTTTTTAAGTTTGGTTGGTATTATTTAAATACCAGCCAGCCAGAAAGTCTGAGAACCAGTCTTACTAAGGGGTATCGTGTTACCCAGTATTTGGGTTGTGGAGGTCCGATAGGCAGTCGATCCATGTAAAACAGACAGTTTTCCTAGGTCATAATTTGAGCCAGACATTTTCAAGTTTCGACTTTTAAAACGTATGCTTTAATTTCCTGAGTTTAAAGTCTGTCTGGCGACTCTAGGATCTTGAACTATTGGCACGTATTGTACAACTTCAGTTTACAGACCTGACAACACTTTATGGGTTCTGTGGATATTCAATAATTATTTTTTAGGATTATTTTATATTACACTGCCAATTTCTCCCTTTTTATTAGTTAAAGGGGTACCGAGCAAAATCATTCAAAACAGTCGTCACTGTTAAAGTGATATAATCAATACTTTTACCATTATTGCCATAAAAAATATGTAATGAATACCACAGTGAATGTGTTAACCGATTATCGTTGGCAAAAAATAAGAATACTGTTTAATTTAATAAACAAAAATACGTAAAGTTGTACAAAAATCTTTAAAAAAATCTCGTATTTAGTTGAGTTTTGTTAGTAAACTGTATTTTTTTTTCACAAACTTGAATTCATATTAATCTTTAACATTCATACTACAATTTGTAGTTTTTACATTTTCGAAATGTAGCTTAGTTATTTTATTATTATTTTTTGTTTTAATTGACGCGCTGTTTTGAATCATACATACATACGTTGCGTATGATTCAAAACAGGGCGAAAAATTAATAATAAAATAACTAAGCGACATTTCGAAAATGTAAAAACTACAAATTGTGGTATGAATGTTAAAGATTTATATGAATTCAAGTTTGTGAAAAAAAAATACAGTTTACTAACAAAACTCAACTAAATACGAGATTTTTTTAAAGATTTTTGTACAACTTTACGTATTTTTGTTTATTAAATTAAACAGTATTCTTATTTTTTGCCAACGATAATCGGTTAACACATTCACTGTGGTATTCATTACGTATTTTTTATGGCAATTATGGTAAAAGTATTGATTATATCACTTTAACAGTGACGACTGTTTTGAATGATTTTGCTCGGTACCCCCTTCTTTATGACAGTGATGAGGAGTAAGAAATCAGATACATTCAATTCATGCCTTATAGGAAGTGCGATTTTCTAGTTATTGATCTAACTTCACTTCACTTCAGCCGAAAGACGTCCACTACTGGACATAGGCCTCTCCCAAAGGGGTTGGGGGGGGGGGGGGTAAATTTTTTTTTCAGTCTGTATTTTCTCACTGCAGGGAAAATGACTTTATACTGTCCTTCTACTTCTCTCTGTCAAGGGCTATTTAAGATCAGTCTTGTCCACCAGTCATGCTCACTTGAATGTCTCACTGATGGTGGCACATGTGTTGGATCATTTGGTTCCCTTCAAAATGGTTGAGCTAAATGGTGCCGATCCGTGCGTCATGTTCGTGAACGGGCGACGGCAGTTGAGACTGGTCATGTCTTAGCTGCCTCGGTTATTTTAAATTTATTTTGAATTATCTAATTTCATTGTCAGTAGACCTCTTTTAACGTGCACAACTTCTTACATTGTTCTCACATTGTACCCCTAGATTCAACATGAATGATGTAACCTAAATTTGTAATACTCTATTGATTTCAAAAGAGTGTTCATAGAGTTTCTTGCTTGTTCTTCTCCATAGAAACCTGCTGTTTGGAACGAGCAACCCGCTGCAACTTTTTGACTGACTGACTTCTTGACAATTCAAAAGTGCCTGTAAATGGTTTATTTGAAATAAATGATTTGAGTTTTAGTTTGAGTCTTTGTCAAAAGACATCATCCCACCATCTCCTGGGCCTGCTCAGATGCCGCTTGCCATGTAAAGGGTCACGCATTTGGCCATACAAGCGTTGTGATTAATACTCGTGCCTTCTCTATTCGGCAATAGAAATTTGCCTTACAGTGGAACAATGTTAGGCTGGTATTTTTAGGCTTCCGTACCTCAAAAGGACAAAACGGAACCCATATAGGATCATTTTGTTGTCCGTCTGTCTGTCTGTCTGTCAAACCCTTTATCTCGGAAACGCGAGGTATCGAGTTGAAATTAAAACCGTATACTCAAGTTTACGGTCCCTTGATGCTGTGAAAAAATCGACCCTCTATGTTTACGTGAAAAAAGATACGGCCGTTTATGTCGCAAAAAACGCATTTATAATATTAAGTAGATTAAAGTATGGATTCATATAGAAGTATGGATATGTACCTACAAATATGTACGGAACCTTCTGTGTCGGCGAGTCCGACTCGCACTTGTCCGGTGTTTATTCATATTAAAACTGAACAATCAGATATTAATTGTCAATAAAGTTTCGTGTTTAATCAAATAACATGTTAACCTACTAAACGTGACAATATACGGAATTATAATTTCAATATCAATTACCATTCATGTTTAAAACAATGAAGAAATATGGGTAGTATTCATTAAAAAATACATAAACAAATATAAAAGCGTTATCATCACGTTCGGTAAATTATTTAGTAATAGATATTTACGATGCAATTAAAATATCATTGTAGTGACTGATGTCGAAATCATTAAAAGTCGTCATTAACATATTGATTAAACTAATAAAAACAAAAGTAATACTCGAGCTCGTGGCTCGTGACTTTCCGCGGTAAGTCTAGGATAGGTGACCATCTAATTCATACTGAGACCCCTCTGTGGCTTAGAAAGCACGATAAGCCGCTGGTCCCGGCTGTCATTCGTTGACAGAAGCCGGAAAGTCTGACAATCAGTCTTACTAAGGGGTATCGTGTTACCCATTAACTGGGTTGTGGAGGTCACATAGGCAGTTGCTTCGTGTATACCACTGGTCTCAGCATCCGGTTATACTGGGAAAAGGCTAGGCAGATAATGAGATATAATTTTACTTGTTAGCATAATTTACTTAATATATAATGTGTTTGATAATTTATGCATTATCTTACTTTCAGATAGTCATTATTGTCTAATTTCACTCACATTTCTCCTACATCTGTTTTTATTTTTTTAGAAAACCTTTAACAAGGTTTGTCTTTAGTTATTAACTTAATAATAAAATTCTTATTTTTAAAGTAAACCGAAATATTTGCTCGTTAAAAATTACATCCTTTTATAAATTAACTTTCTCTGAATTTTTCTTTTGTTTCAATCGAACGACAAGTCAGGAAGGTAAAAACTCAGTTAAAATAAAAACGTCCGCCACGCCTTCCTATTAAGAATTAACATCTATAACTCCCGAAGCTAAATTACCCAATTTAAATAAAGACTTTTCTTTTACAGATGGCGCAAGAACCGGAAACATAACGAAAAATATGAACGATCGACTTACCAACATGCACACATGAAAAAAAAAAATGGATTTAAAAAAAATATTTGCCGCCTTCACCATGTTAATCATGTGTAAATTTTGTTTTTCAACGAAAGATATATACGGAAACTCGTCTATATCAAAATTAGATAGCATAACAAATTTTGCCAGCAACCCAAAAATGCTAGGCAACAAAACCGATGACGAATTTGAAATAGACGAGTACATAATGAATACAACACTACACAGAGATGAAAAAGATAAAGCAGAAAATACAACAGAATCTGGTAAAGCTACCAATGCAACTCGTCCATGTGTTGGTGACCCTGACTACTGTGATTGGTCGGAAGAAGAATATTTGGAAATGCTTAATGACTATATCTTCCCACAGCCTTATGAGTGGGTTTTAATAGCGACACATGCTATAGTGTTTGTGATTGGTTTAATAGGGAACGCCCTAGTGTGTATAGCAGTATATAGGAATCATTCTATGAGGACTGTGACGAACTACTTCATCGTAAACCTAGCCGTGGCTGATTTTATGGTGATTCTCATTTGTTTGCCACCCACCGTGCTATGGGATGTGACTGAGACATGGTTCTTTGGAACGGCAATGTGCAGAATTATACTCTACTTTCAGGTGAGTGAGTTTATTTTTGTATAGTCTTATTTGACATTTAATAACTGTGTTAATCTAATGTTTAGTCGCAAGTACGATTGACTAGAAAATCTATACTTCTTTTTCTATTTAAAAAACGTTTTATCTAAAAAGAATTGTTTATTAAATAGAAAGTCCCATTTTGAGTCGATATCTTACAATTTAAAATAAATCACGGTCGCATATTTGCCTGTAGTATTTGTTAGGATAATTTAACGCTAAATTATAATAAAACAGATGAAATAGATATTTCCTGTGGGAGCGTTTACAAGCATATAAACTCACATACAAAATAATTATAAATTGTTACTTGCGGGAATCGAATTCGCGGCGAGCAGCCGAGCAGCCAATTGCTCAGTCACTGTCAACCCTGTCGTCATTACTTGATGCAAAGTTTAATTGTTATAAATATTTTTTGAAGTAGTTTAACCCATTAATGATATTGCAAGTGATAAGGGCTCCGTAAGTAGCACTTTTGCTAATTTTAGCTTACTTGAGCTTACAGTCGCTTTGGCCTTAACGGAAGTATGTTGTGTCTCAAGTAAATTCTCCAAAACAACCGAAAATGGTTTTTCCCGACAATCCCGAATCTGTTATGTTTCCCATCATCATTATCCTGCCTTTATCAAACTCAAACTCAAAATCATTTATTTCAATTAAACCATTTACAGGTACTTTTGAATTGTCAGTCAGTCAGCCAGAAAGTTGAAGCTAGTTGCTCGTTCCAAACAGTAGGTTTCTATGGAGAAGAATGAGCAAGAAACTCCATGAACACTCTTTTAAATTAAGTTATATTTTACAAATTTAGGTTACATCATTCATGTTGAATCTAAGGGTACAATGTGAGTACAATGTAATAACTCTTGCATGTTAAAAGAGGTCTAGAGAAAAATATAGTAATAATAACAATTCAAACCAAAATTTTGAATAACCGGGGCAGCTAAGAGATGACCAGTTCCAACCGACGGCGACTGTTCACAAACATAACGTATGGATCGGCACCATTTAGCTCAACCATTTTGAAGGGAACCGAACGATCCAACATATTCAATTCAATTCAATTCGTCTTTATTGTGGATCATAGGAAGGTGTACATAATACAGATGGTGTTATCAATTATTTTGTGATCTGCTATGTCCAGCCCTTTGGGCGTACAATTACATAAAATAAATAGAAATTTACATGCTTGTCAACAAATATTCATCACAACATGCGCCACCGTCAGCGAGACATTCAAGTGAGCATGACTCTCCCAACCGCCAGGGCATACTCAAGTCAATGAGAGGTATACCTCGTATATGGTAGCTTTAAAGAACATAGTGCTCACATGTATGTCCCCATTATCCCATGTTACTTGGGGTATGCGTAACACATATTCTTCTTCCCTTCCGTCCTGTGGGCTAATTCACGTAACTAAAGAAGTGCTGTTGCAGTGCAGTTGCAATTAAGTTTCGATCAAAACAACGCTTTTCGTATTCTCTACCGCTGTCAGACACGCTCGCGTCAAGATCGAGTCATTCGAGGCATTCTACTGTTGCGCGTCTTTGGTGCGTGCTTCGGAACGCAACATGATCGGTATTTTACCATTCGTTTGACGTCTCAAAATAACAGTTAAAAATCACTGAAATCTGTACTGGGGTATTATTTTAATATTATATTAACGTCATATTCATTGAAATGTAATCGATTAATATTTTTTCTCTCATGTGGCTACATCATAAGTAAGTTTGGTATAGTTTGGTTGTCGTACAGTTGACCTGCAGTTCACGCGCAGCTTACGCGCAGTTCAATGATTACAAGAATACCGTTTATCACTCAAACTTGAATATAACTACAACTGCACTGTAACTCCATTGGCGCGTCATAAAATTACGTGAATTAGCCCTCTGTTCACTGCCATGATATCACTGACGCTCTTCTCTATCATATCATTCTTAACACAATCCATCCATCTTTTCTTTGGCCTTCTCCTTCCTCTATATCCATTCACATGACGTTTCCCGGGTCATCTAATATGATGTGACATTACAATATTTCTTGTGTAGGTACTGTAAGGCTTCAGAGCGTGATAAGTCTTAGGGTACCAGATCGTATACTTTTGTGTGCGTATAGTGTGTGAGGAGTTGGAGGGTTTTTAATAAATTAAAGAGGGAAAATCAATACTTCAAAGGAGATGTTCGGAAAATATATGGAGCCTGGGCCAGCACTATGTACACCATATGTAAATATGGCTACACAATATAGAAACCGTTTTATTATGGTAATTGTGTATAATTTTACTTCGTTTTAGTGTAAAAACAAATTAACTCGGCCAAGGAGAGCAACACAACATTTAAATATGGCGGATCAGTATTATGCCAAATTACATTTTGACTGACAATGACATTTGATTAATGTGTCTACTGTCTACTGCGAAAAACACATGAATAATTCCAAAAATACTTGGGTTTTGAGATATAATAATAAAATAGTACTAGGTACAGGATATTCTACTTGATTACGGCAGCAAATCTTTTAAAACCTATTCGAGCAGCTAGAGATTGGTTACCGGCAATGATATTCTAATAATAATAATAATAATAATAATAATTCTTTATTGACATAATAAGTACAAATAGGATTCATGGATTCCCTAGCACCTGCGCTAGTAAGAACTGTGTTGCAGGTGTTAGTGTATTCCCCTTAATTAAATGACAGTAATGTTACGTCAAACAGAATAATTAGAAAAGAAACAATTATTTTTATAAATTTACAGATATTAAACGTGCTGCTATGTTTGTATGCATGTGTGTGTGTATGTTTGTGTGTGTGTGTGTGTGTGTGTGTGTGTATGTGTTTGTGTGTATGTGTGTTTGTATGTCAGTGTGTGTGCGCGTGTGCTTCTGGTGTCTGTTGTGAGTGAGGATGTGTGAGTGCCTGTGCTGTGCAGAATGGGTTAGGTTTTTATTAGATTTTCTACATCAGTATAGTCCATTGACTTTAGCCAGTCATGCAGAATTATCTTAAATTTATTGTTATTCAATTTTTTTACTTTCTGGTTTTTACTTAATTTATTATAGGTATGCGCAGCTAGAAATGTATAGTGTCTTCTGGCAAATGCTGATCTAGTACGAGGGACAGGGCATCTTTCCACGCGCTTTTGTGAATTGGGCAGGTTAGGAACATCTTGTTTGTGGTATCTTCGTAGCATTTCGTAGGCGAATATCTTTCTCACAGATAACACTCCAGCCAGGTCATACACTGCAGATGTGGGATGTCGATACGGTAGGTATAAAAGTACTTTAAGCACCATACGCTGTGCCCGCTCGACTCCAATCATATGGGTTTTTGCCGCACCTCCCCATGCGCAAATGCAATATCTGATAATGCATTCGCACAAAGCACGATAAGTTTGTACAAGTAGAGTTCTATTTGCCACTGTGCGCAAATTTTTAAAGATATATACCAGTTTTCTGATTCGGGCTATTGTTAACGTGAGATGCAAAGTCCAGGTAAGTTGGTCATCTAGCGTGACACCTAAATACTTTATTGAGGCGACTCGTGAAAGCGTCAAGCAATCACAGCTAGATCGAGTTTCTCTTCTGTTGCACGGGAAGGTATGTATTTTGATAATGTGCGATGCAGCAGGTTTACCTACAGATGTTTTGCTGAAGCATAGATATTTCGTCTTACTGGTGTTTAATGATAGAAGACTGCTTTCCAGCCAGGAGGTCACCTTAGCTAAGCCTGCCTCAGCCAGACTAAATACCATGTCCCAGGTTTGAGCATGAAATATCAGCACCGTGTCATCAGCGAACATAAAAAGATCCATGTGTGGCAGGGTAGCAGCTATCTTGCATAGATTATTAATATAAATAAGGAATAGTGTGGGTCCTAGCGTGCTGCCCTGGGGAACGCCATATTTGCATATTGAGTCAGAGCTTTCATAGCCTGCAACTCTAACTCGTTGAGATCTTTCGGTTAGATAATCTTTAAACCAGTCCAGAGCCACCCCTCTTATACCAACGTTCTCCAAGCGTGTTAATAATATTTTAACGGATACGGTATCAAATGCCTTTTGGAGGTCTAAAAAGACCCCCAAACATTTGTCCCCCCTATCTAGATATGATATCACAGTTGAAGTTAGTGCCAAAACTGCATCTTCGGTTGATTTTCTTTCTCTAAACCCGAATTGAAAGTCACTAAGCAGTTTGTTCTTCTCTAGATATTTTATAACTCTCTTGTTAACAATTTTTTCTAGGATCTTTGATAACGTTGATAAAAGAGAGATAGGACGATAGTTACTTGGCTCATTTCTGTTCCCAGATTTAAAAATAGGACAAACAATAGCTTTTTTAAATATAGATGGAAATGTGCCGGTTGCCAAACTAAGGTTGCACATGTATGTGATGGGTGGTGTAAGAGAAACAATGTTCTGTTTCAAAATTTCCGTGGTTATTTTATCCCACCCGGGTGCGCTTTGGGATCTTAGTCCTAGAATAATGCCCCTCACCTCGTAGGGATCCGTAGGCATGAAGCACATTGAATTTGATGGTGAGGTATCCCTGGCAGCTTCATGTGATAGTTCCTGCTCAGATTTATTTAGCTTAATAAGTATTTCATTTGCCAATGCTTCTCCAACTCCAGTAAAGTAGTTATTGACCTTATCGAGAGACTCAGTTGGACTGCTGTCAACATCTAATAATTCCACAACGGTTTCAATATTTTTCTTCATGTCACAAACTTCTTTTATGACTTCCCAGGTTTTCTTTATGTTCCCTTTGTTTGTGTTTAGCCTTTCTTCATAGTATTGTTTCTTTAATTGTTTGATTATATAATTGCACATGTTTCTATATTTTTGGTATTTATTATGTAGAAGTATATTGTCCAAAGTCTTAACTGCGGCCTTGTGTAACTTGTCCCTTTTTTTAATACATTTAACTATTCCTTTTGTTATCCACGGTTTTAGGGGCCTATATCTATTAGATTTTTTTACAGTACTAGTATTATTCGTAATGATGTTTAAAAGTCTGGACGTAATTATTTCAGCTGCAATATTAGTATCAGTAACTTTATATAGACTATTCCAGGACTCGTCAGTGAGTGTGTTTTTTATTATACTGTAATCGACCTTTACTTTAATGTGCACTTCAACTTTTTTATGTATTTTAGAGTTGTTAATATAAAGAAGTATCGGAGAGTGGTCTGTTATAGGCTCCTCAAAAACTGCTGTTTTCCAATGATACGAGCATTTAATCATGAAGTGATCGATACATGTCTTAACACGTGTTGGTCTGTCTATGCCTGGTCGTAGTCCATGCATGGCCATCAGGTTTAGATAATCCTGGGTTATATTAGACCGATTCTGAGGTAAAATGTCAATATTTATGTCTCCGGTGAGAATTACGTTTTTTGTCGGGAAATTACATAGGATAGTATCAAGTGATTCCAAGTAGGGATTTGGATTTTTAAAACTTGGTGGCCTATACGAACAAATGATTGTGTATTCGGGCTTAATTGTAACAATTAAACAATTTCCTTCAGTCATTTTAGGCTCATGGACACATGCCACGATATCAGTGCGCAGATACACCACCACACCATCATTTTGGTTTAAGCTAGTTTTGGTCCAATACTTTCTGTAATCATCCATATGTGGAGGTGGATTGTTTAAGTTTGTCCAGCACTCAGTTAAGACTATTATGTCAATACGCATATTTAGAGCGGAAATAAAGGCCACCAAAAGGTCAAAATTGCAGTTAATACTTCTAATGTTAATACTTATTATTGCTATTGCATCGTGAGTATGAAGATTATAATCAAACAATTCCGGGCAAAGACTGGTGTCACTAATGGATATGCAATCAATTGGGTCAACTGTATCTACTTCTTCTGTTATATTTATATTATGATCGAATTTTAAGATTTAATGAAATAGTGACATCAATGGCAGCGACATTAAATTTTAATAACTTAAACGAGAAATTAGAATAAGCAGAGTTATTACCTGGTAGTAATGGCTGTGATGTCGATAGCACCGTAATACAAATGTAGATGTGTATATTAAAATATTGGTATAATGAAATGGGTACACTGTGATTGGTATTTGTAGTTTTGTGTAATGATATCGTGTATTGTGTAAATAGAGAGGTACGAGTGTACTTGAAATTTAGTGTATAAGCATGCACGTTAAAAAATATTATAAACAAAAAACTAAATCTTGAAACTATGTTAAATATAAAAAAGTTTGCAAGGCAAGAAATTTTCAGGCGAAGCATCCGTTTTTCAGCTGGGATATGTTGTTGCGTACGAATCAGTGACTCTAGTCATTTTTCTTTCTGTTTTAAACCTTCAAAGTCGGATTCCTGTGTTATTCTCTTTGCCGGCGCTCCGTCCTCCTTTTTTATGTAAACTTTGCCATGCGATGTCCAATGATATACAAAGGCGTTCAATTTTGTAAATTCTCTTGCCTGATAGAACAGCTTCCTAGCTTTAGTCGTGAGACTCTCAGATATAAATATGGGAGTGTTTCCCGCCATTTTAATATGCGAGCAGTTAAGCCGGTTGGTTTTGTGGTCACGGTTGTACTTTTTGATGTTTATAAGGAGTTTATTCTTCGTTATGGTGGACGTAAATTCCGCTGTTATATGCCCATCAGTTTGAGGTTTTTTGTTGCTACTGAGACGATATACATCTTTGAGTTCTAATATATCATTGGTTACCGGTGTCAAAAGGAGCAAACAAACAAGACTTGAACGCTATTTGGTTTATCAAACTGTGTCCTTGCTGCTGATCAATATATTCTGGACTTCGAAGATTCATAGAATAGTGAGCTGTGCAGTACCAGAAAACGTAACAAGTTATTGTTAAAGTAGTATCTACACAGTAACAGCTGGGAAGACACCAATTGCTCTATTTCAACTAGACAGTAACTATTTTCAATCAAGTTCATGATATTTAGTTTCTAATATTAGCGACTTGTAAGAGGATGAGACATCAGTCATGTGAGGAATATTTAATTAAACAACTTAAGAGACTTGATTCTTCAGATTTTAATATAATTTTTCTTAAATATTCCGGTACTCTATTTCGTTCTAAATTGGCACAAGCTGGCACAAAACAATGAGAACTTGTCTGTGTTGTGTGTGAAAAACAATCAAGTGTTATTGATGCACTTGGTGGCTGGATATCAAGTTGCGCTTCTTCTTCCATTCTAATATTGTCCTGTACACGTCTCCAGCAGTAGGAACAAAGAAGCGCATGTTCTGGTAACTGAAACAATAAAATAATTTAATTATAGTGGCAACAGAAAGGGTTGTTAAATATGTGTAAAAGCAAATAGGCACTGATATGTGAAGCTTATAGAATTTAGCTTTAAGAATTACAATTGACTAATAGTCACTGGTTAGTCTTTCAAGCACACAATATCGTAACCCGTGTACAGTGCTTTAATAAAAAAAAAATATTACCTACCTCATTGGGATAAATTCTTGCTGCAACTTTATCTCTCCATGGACCACTAATTTGCCAAGTGTGTTTGCCTACGGTGCAGAGACATTCCACACCATGCACACATAGTGTTTTGATGAAGGTTAGATGGGCCCGGATTTTGCCGGTCATCCTCAGCCCTTGTAGCATGCTCAACATTTCTATGTACTGCTACCCAGCAAGCATAACAAACCAGTCCTCCTGGTGGAATCTGGATAAAACAAAAGAATGCATTATGTATTCTTTATTTATATATACTTCATGCACAAACATACAAAGGCTGACTTAAAGCGGCTGTAGGTGTATAGGCTATTTGCACAATCATTTCATTCTAAAAGTAGGCAATTAAGTAAACTGGTACTGCTACCTCTCTTGGATATATTCTTGCTGTGATTATGGTGCGTTCAGGTCCTTGTTGTATAGTGTCTGCGTGTATGGGTAAGAGAGAATTTGTGTTAACTACAGGAGCTGCTACGATTTCTCTTTCTTGAATTATACTCCAAGTCCCAACAAGCAAAACTTATCAAGCCTCCCTCGGGTATCTAAAATAAAAAATATGAAATTGAGATATAGTAATATATAGTAATGAAATAATCATAGTTTAAAGATAGTTATTTGGATAACTTTTTATGACTGTTTTTCTTTTTTTTTCTGCAACGTTGTTGTTTTGGATTACAGTCAAGAAATATCTGCATTTGTTTTATATTTACGCCTGCCGTTTATGAACAAAAAATAAAAATAGAAGAGGTGCTTACCTCTCTTGGAGCAATGGTTTCAGCAATGTATTGTCTTACGGCACCCTCAGGAATAGAGTGAGCACGTCTATTAAACAAAAACGTCCTACACCTGACACAAACATTTCTATCATGGCGATGCTGGAGTTTATGATTATCACAAAACATTTCTTGCATTATAACGTCAAAACATTGAGAGCACATTACCCCATTTATATCAACCTAAAACAAAACAAATAAGAGGTTATACAGTTTTCAAAGATATGTTACAGAATAGAAATAAATAAAATGTTTTTACAAGATGAAGATACCGTTTGATGAACGAAATTATTTCGGGACCCATATCATCGGCAACATAATATTGTTCATTGTCATCTATTACAGAGTTGCATTATAGGCACGCCATTGTTAATAAACTGGAATTAATGAGTTAAAATCTGTTAGATTATGGAACAAGGGAAGAAAACATCTGATAGAAAAAGGATTTAGAAAAAACAAGGCAATACATAGGTTATATGGGACATACCTGAAAGTGAACTTGTTATTGTAGAATATACTTACCCTATACGACGTAATTCAAATCACAGAAGCAATCAATCAATATCCGTATTAGTAAGCTAGGTCGCAAAACAAAAACAATCACTGACAACTTCGAAACACATCCAAAACAACGCGCGCGAATACGACTCAAACAAAACAATCTTAACAATCAAATTATCAAAGACATTCTCAAAGACAAAGTCAGTCGCTAATGTCACAAACTGTCAAACGTCAAACCGTCAAACACAACGTCATGGCCGTCCTAAAAATTGGGTTATCATACTAAAAATTCTTCCCAAATTATCATTTCTTACACCTAAACTCTTCTTCTAATTAATATGTTTGTATTTTTATGGAAATCCCCTTATTTTTCCCTATTTTTCTATATAGTGTACATAGTGGTGGCCCAAAATCGAACAACTCCTTTCAAAATTCTTCTAAAACAAATTCAGAGTGTTTAGAAGATAAAATTAATCAAATGCTTTCGTCTAGGTTGCAATCGTTACAGTACCTTATCTACAACTTTTTACTTGTAATATCATTGATTAAACCAGTGAAGTCGAAGTATTTTCGTCGTTAAGCCCGATATTAAAGGATATATACAAAAGAGTTCATTTCAAGAGATTACGTGCTTAAAGAGAGATATTGGAACCCGTGTATACCAGCTATAAGTATACAACGTGGAGGCCAGGCATGTTATGGAGCTCTGTTAGTAGCCAAAATTGTCGGATATCCGAAATAAAAATGTATCCGAATACGAATCCAAATTAATATAAAAATCCAAAATAATATTTTAAATGCGAAAGTAACTCTGTCTATCTGTCTGGTACGTTTTTACGACGAAACGGCTAAACAGATTTTGATGAAATTGGTCACGAAGATAGCTGGAAGCCCAAGAAAGGACATAAGTTATTTACTTTTTACAAGCTTTTAATTAACTTGTAATGTTTCTTAGTAAGTTGTCCTTTCAAAATTTGCACACCATTTTTTGAAACGCAACTTTTACTGCATCCGCGTAAGACCACTTGTCTTACGCAATAATTAATATTTTTTACAATTTGCGTTTGATTTCAATGAACGATTCATGTTCCAAATTCAAATCTCGTTACTGTCCGCTAAAAATGCTAGTGGAGAAAAGACCTACTTTGCCTCCACATATAGAGGAACAAAACGACACTTCTCGAATAGAAGGGATGAAAAAATAATAGTACTTTGATTCTTACCTAACATTATAAAAATAACAGTTTAAAAAAACTAAAAACACGTTTTTTATAGAAAACCAAACTAAAAACTAGAAAATAAATTTTAATAAATTATTTTATTTTAAAAAAAGCGTGGGGTGCTTTTTAAGATATTATCAAAATGATAATCACTCTACTCATATCTGTCAATAAAATATTTATAACTATTGACACCATGCACCCCACGCTTTTTTTAAAATAGAATAATTTATTTTCAATTTTTTAGTTTGGTTTTCTATAAAAAGCGTGTTTTTAGTTTTTTGAAACTGTTATTTATTTTTTACTTTTTAGTTTGGTTATATCTATAAATATTATATACATTTATTCTACCAGGGGCGCTTGTGCAGTACCTTCCTAGTATATAATAGCTGTTTTTTCGGCAACTAATTTTGAAAGACTTGTATTTCTTTTTTTTGTTATTTGGTTTTTTTTAATAATTTTATCAAATTAGTGTATTGTCATCGGTCCTCGATAAATCTACAAAGTTTGAACGAAATCTGGCCGTTTAAAGTGGGTCAAAATCGCGCCCAAAGATGTCGGTTACAAACAAACATACAAACATACAGGTGAAGCTAATAAAAAGCTGGTAAAAATGAAAGTAACTTCTTACGGTCAATCTGTCCGGTTGTTTATCTGTGTGAATGTATATTTCACGGCTAACCTGCTGAGCCGTTTATATTTTGATATGGATAGTCTGAATCCTGGGGGGACATAGTCTACTTTTATCAACAAAACACGCGGGCGACACCGTGGGCGGAAGATCGTATAACCTATATTTCAGTTTTGTCGTATGAATAGTATAAATTGGCATAGCTTCAGCTTTTCCTTTCAGCCACCTGCGCTCTCTATTGTTGGCATACAAAGCCACGCCACCTCTCTTGAATATACCACCTCTTTCTGAATATGAGAAATCGATCCGACTATTAATATTTCAGGTTCTCCTTGATAATTGGGTATATTATTATGCAGTTCCTACTGCCGCTACAGGAATATCATAGTAATTATTTATTAATAACCTTAGAAACAAAATGATGGTTTTATGCACAATATTGAAAATTTAACTGCGGGTCGAATCAGCACGCTGAAATGGAAGTGGGCCAGCCACGTCTGCAGACGTACAGACGGTAGATGGAACAGACACCCTTTAGAGTGGAGACCGCGTTTGGGCAAGCGTAGTGTGGGACGCCCTGCGGCACGATGGACCGATGATTTGAAGAAGGTGGCTGGCAGTGGATGGATGCTGGCTGCCCAAGACCGGGTTGGTTGGCGATCTCTGGGGGAGGCCTACGTTCAGCAGTGGACGGCAATAGGCTGATATGATGATTGAAAATTCATCACAAAATTAAATTAAAAGCTAACATGGAACTGTGGACACCCTCGCATACTTTCTCTCACAGAACGCCAGACATACATGCATAATTTTATTTAATTCATCCGCAAAAACATGACATTCAGGATTGATAGTCAGGACGGGACTGTACTCTGGCAACAGTTTTGAATGACAGCTGAGCGAACAGATTGTGCCGGCGACATCGGCACTGGCGGCGTCCGATATATTTGTCGAGCACAAAATGAAATAAAATTTATTTATTACCAGATTAACATCCAATTAAATATATAAAAACACATAGACAAAAATAAATAATAATTACTTGTTACAATTATGGCGAATTAAGTGATCGTCGTATGGTAGGACTGCCACCTTTAATGATAAGGGCTGTTGTCCCAGACTCGCACCGCGGCCACCAAGGAGTAAGCGGAGCTATGTATGGCGGACCGTGCAGCGGCCGAGCGGCTCCTCAACAGCGCTGGCCAGTCGGGCGCGCGGTTCTCGAAGCACATTGCGCTCGCTCTGCACTACTGCGGCAGTCGGAACTTGGCGCGTTACGCGACATTGCACCGCACTCGCATGTCACTAATCGCAGTCTTGGTGTAGTAAGCCCACAGCTGCACGCTTGTGCAGAAACTAATGAAGAGCTGCGAGTTTACAGCGTCGCTACAGCAGCTAAACCGCCTCGCTAGCATGTTGCCACACACCGAGATGGCTCATCGTCTCTGCCTATCTATATGTATAAAAAGGCGACAGAAAAGGCCAAGGAGTATCAGATAGTCGATTCGACCGCAAAGGATTTTACAGGCTACCAAGAGTTGTTCAAGGCCTCTTGTAACCTCTAATGAGGAGGATGTACACTTGCCACGGTCGGGCGATAAATGGGTGACCATCCACTTCATACCGAGACCCCTCGGTGCCTCGGAAAGCACGTAAAAGCCGTTAGATTCGGCTGTAATTAGTAGATGTTTGACGACAGTCGGAAGCCAGAAAATCTGACAACCAATCTTACCAAGGGGTATCGTATTACCCAATAACTGGGTTGTATACGGGAGGCACTCCAGTATCATCGAGTGCCTTCCTGCCTCCGCCGCATCGATGGGGCTTATTTGTCGGAGAGGTGTGTCACCTACGTGGGACGTGATGGCGGACACCAGCGCCGAATGTCGTGTGGTGTTCCACAGTGTTCCGTCTTAGAACCGCCCCTGTGGATCATCGGGTACGACTGGGTGCTGAGGGGCGAGCTCCAGCCGGGCGTGAACCTGACGTGTTACGCTGACAACACGCTGGTCACGGTCTGGGGTAGCTCGTACAGCGAGGCAGCGTTGCTGGCGACGGCTGCGGTCTCACAGGTGGTGAGCCGCATCCGGCGCCTTGGCCTGGAGGTAGCCCTCAACAAGTCGGAGGCCGGCCTGGCCATCATCGAGGCGGTCCGGCCAGAGCTCGAGCGCTGGCTCGAAAGGAGGCACGGCTTCCTGTCGTTTCGGGTGACGCAGTTGCTCTCGGAGCATTGTTGCTTCGAGAAGCACGTAAGTAGTCGCATAAACATGGAGCCAGACGCCCGGTGTCACCACTGCGTCGACTGCCGGGAGAACACGGCGCCGCATACGCTGGCAGAGTGTGCTACTTGACACGAGCCGCGCTGTGCCCTCGTCTCAGAAGTAGGCAGTGACCTGTGGCTGCCGGCCGTGGTCGTGTCGATGGTCGGCAGCGCGGAGTCCTGGGACGCAAAACTGTCATGTCGCAGAAGGAGGCTGCGAAAAGGGAGAGGGAGATCACTACCTCCCACCCGGCCGGCAGCAGCAGACGCACTGACGCCCTCTTCCGGCCCCCCCTCAATGGGTCCAGGGGTGGCAGACTCGGGGACGTCTGTCGCCCCCCACATACATCAGGACCCGGTGTGGAGGCGCATAGTGTTCCACCCGCGCCTCTTTTAGACGTCTGGGGGGGAGTCTAACACCTCACTTCCCCCCCTGACCCGAGAAGTGGCCTGCACAAGCGGGCCGGCACCAGTCGGGGGTTGCGGAAGTATCTCTAGTTCCCGCGACCCCTGACGTATGTGTGAGATAGAACACCGGGGTGGTTTATATTCAGTAAGAGTCTGACAGACCCCTCCGCCCGCCCCAGGGTGGAGGACATCCACGCCGACGCTTGTTTACTTGCCTCCTAATGAGGATATTCCACCCGGGAACAAAAAAACAAAACACGTCGCTCCATGTAAAATATTGGTATTCTGCTGCATCTGGTTAGACTGGAAGCCGACCAACGTAGTTGGATAGACCCCAATTTAGACTAGGCGGATGATTATGTTATCGTCACTATATTCCAAAAGCAATAGAAAAAGTATTCGAATATTTTATACGTCATTACCGGTAAGACATAGCGTTCAATAATTTTAGATGTAAGTAGGTATACACTACATGACATTTATATTGCACCTATGTTTGTACTTTTAAAACTTCTGTTTTATTTCACTTCGACGGGTGTTTCGATATTTTCTGAACAGCCAATTATATATCTGACAAATTTGTATAAACACCTTTACTAAAAAATTACAATCATTAATTAATATCGTATATGCTAGTTCAGTTCGTTTAGATCGTTATTTTTTTTAAGTGGGTATCATTTATTTGCCCTGGGAATTATTATGGCAGTATATCTGACGTCATCTAGAGAGGAGGCTCGTGGCTAAGTAAAAGCCGTACAAATCGATCGGTAATGGTTAAACTACGCTTGCCGCGGTGAGTCCGTTGATGGGTGACCATCCATTTCATAACGAGACCCCTCGGTGCCTCGGATAGCACATGCTCCCGGCTATCATTCGTAGATTTTTGACAGTCGTTATGGGTATTCAGAAGCCAGAAAGTCTGACTACTAGTCTGACGTTGTGTTGCACAAAACCAACATTAGTTTAACGGAGACTTTATATTCATGCCATCCCTTACACTTTATATCAAAAAGAAAGTGACAACATCAATTAAAAGTCTTCATTAAACTAATGTCGGTTTTGTGCAACGCACTGTTACCATGGGTACCCTTGGTAACAGGGTAACTACCCTTTCAGGGTTGGGTAGTCTGGTCAGTTGACCAGACTTACCAGTAACTGGGTTGTGAAAGACAGGCAGGCAATCGCTCCATGTAAGATACGGTATTCAGCTGCCAAGCTGCAAGCCATGAGCTCCTCATCGACGTCCTATTGTCCGCGCGGTACTAGTTGACCGCGCCTTAGGTATGTGAGCGGTGGGATGGGGGAGGGCGCGTTTGACAAGATGCGGCGGTCGACTGCAAACTGAGTATTGTCACACCTACGACACACCATACAAACGGAACGATTTAATTATCTACACTACTACCAAAATAACAGACTGTACAAATACGTGCGTGTGTGTGCGTGTCTACGCGCCGCTCGAACTAAAAGCAGTTTTGAGAGCACGTTCAACACACGAGGAACAGTGTTTCGGAGGGAGGCGGGACGTGTCGCTACTGCACGGTACTACTAATATATTGTGGTATTGTCTTCCTCGCCCCTCTCACCGCTCATATTATATCTAAGGCATTAACTAGTTCCGCGCGGACTATAGTTATTCATGTTCATTTGTTTTGTTCCGTGTTTATCAGCGCTGGCAGTTCCTTCCTGTATCCGACAGTATGTTGAACGACTACAGCTCATCGATATCGTAGCTACGTCATTAAGCCATATCTAGTAGATTGTAAATAATGGCTTCCTATATACAAGCCAAAGTCGATAGATATTCCATATGGGTAAAATATTTGTATGAACGGCAAACAGAATGCATTTTAGATAATTGGAACGAAGATAGGTTACTTTACGCGGCTTACGGTAGGTGTGATTCGAGAAAAAAGTCAATGTCAACAGTTTACAAAACTTATTGATCTGATTTATTTACACGAATAATAACAAAGAAAAACGTAAAACTATTAAACTAAAAAAAACTAATATTATATAAAAAGGCATCAAAAAATTCTGGTGGTTCTAATTGAACTTGTCGTATAAAAAAAAAATAAGCTTTATGATAATCGTATTACCAATCGGAAAACCGACTCGAATTTAATACGTGGTTTTCAATGAAGAGCTTAGTTACCTGCGCCTTAACAACACATATCTCAACCAAATATCTCTTTAGAATTAAATTAATTACGCCAAACTAATTCCTTATCGCAATTACGTCATTATATGCTATCCAATAATATATCTAAAACCTGTGTGAAATATCCAACGTCGTTACATATAAGTAAAAAAGTGGACACGTTTTGACCTAGATTACTTAGTTCGCTAAGGTACAACTAAACCCAAAGATGATCACCAGTATCTATCAATATCGTACCCACCATCTTGGAAATTTGAACCTTTACAATATAGGAACAACATGACACTTTGGTAATTATACAAAATTTTACACCAACGTCGTCCGCTAGTTAGAAAATCCCATCTTACCAAACTCGACACTTTACTAGACAAATTGCTTGGTATCGAATACGAAGTAAAATTTATCAGCGGCATCGATCATTGAGGGAAGCGATTAATTTCCGTACAGCCCCTTTCTAGGCTGACGTTTTAAACCGGCAGTATATTTTGGGTTAACAGATTTTATTTGGTAAAGTGGTTCTTCCTTTGATGATGTTGTTATGGGCTGAGGCTAATGATGGACCTGTTTTGGGAGGCAATTAGTCTTCAAATAATATTTCCTCCGACCGAATTTCCGTCACGTCAGCCAATTTCAAAGGATACTGGCCAAATTCTCGTTCAATCGTTTCAATGAGACGTCAGTGGCATGCTATCGGAAAAAACCAAATGGCGACGAATCTGTCAAAACCAATAATTACACTGTCAATGATCGACTATTATCAAACAATTTTTTTAACCGACTTCAAAAAGGAGGTAGTTATCAATTTTTTTTATGTATAATATGTTCGGGCATAACTCCGTCATGGATTTGCATAATTCTTTTTTTGTTCGAAAGGTGTTTATTCCAAAATGGTTCCATATATCATCATCATCGAAATTGACGCAGCGCTTTTTGAAAAAAACAACATTATCCAAAAAAAAATACATAGATGATGTTGTATAGTGTCTTCAATGGTTTACTAATGTTTGCCATAATTTAAAATGCCATAATTTTACATGCCATAATATTATTTGCCATAATTTCATTAGAAATAATGCTTCAGTTGCTATAATCGTTAAATTACATAAAATCATTTTCACTAATTTCATTGGTCATAATTGATCAAGTGTCATAATAATCTAAAGCATAAATTTATTTACGCATAATGATATTAAAACATATTTTTACCATGCATGCAGTAACCACACAAACATGTAAACAAGCATACACCATGCATGCAGCAAGCAAGCATGCAGAATGCAAGCAAGCATGCGGTAGGCATGGTTTCTGTCACGGCTCTGGCGCTGCGGGGCTCTGGCGGTCCCACGCGAGTTTATCGTCGCAGATGTGTTTTACGCTCACCACCGCGGCTTCGGCTTGCTGGCCGGCTACGCCGGCCAGCTTCAGCCACGGCGGCGAGCGGTAAAACCACCTGCTCCTCAGCTCGCTGGCCGCCTCGCCCCTCCGCGCCTTCGCGGGCTTAGATTACACTCTAGGGGTAGGGCAGATAAGACTACGTGGAGTCGGTTTTGCAGCGATTCGTTTCTGTCACTAACTTTTGTAGCACAACTTATTGTTTTTTTAAGACAATATTTTAGCGTGACACAATAGATTTGCACATTATGCCTAGTAACATTATGCGAATTTAATTTATGCCAAAATAAATGTCTAAATATTATTTGCTACGCAAATGAGGACATCAGGCGCTCGGCGGCCGCTGCCGCGGCACGCTCGCTACGCTCACTCGCCTTCGCGCGTTGTGTGGTCACAACCTCACCTAATCTACCCGTTTCGATTTTTACTAACTTTTATTGTTTAAAGATTGCATATTACTGTAATAAATCATTTGGTTAGTGGGTGGCCTTAATGACATTAATTTTTGTACAAAACAATAAACGTTACTAAATTATATTAAATGTTACTTATGTCAAGTAACGATTATAACATATGTTATTATGGCAACAAATTTTATGGCAAATGAAAGTTATGACTAATAAGTTGATATGACAAACGTTATTAGTATAAATGATAATAGTGCAAGTAAATATTATGACGGGGGACGATTATGGAAAACAATAATAATACAAATGATTTTATGGAAAACAAGACAATACCGTCTTCAATCTTTGGAGGACTTTAAATCTCTGATTTAACTGTGTCGCCGTTTCTTAATGGATTTTGATGTTATGGCGATACTAAAAAGCGGAAAATAAAAACTTAAAAAAAAGAAACAACCGCCTTCAAAAACTAAAAAGTGATAAATAACTTTTAAACCTTCAGAACAGAACACACATTACTTTAGTTTAGGAAGTCAGTGGCGGTGTCTTTGTTCTATTTGTTGTTTTGTATGGCCACCGACTTCCGAAACTAAAGTAATGTGTGTTCTGTTCTGAAGGTTCTGAAGTTATTTATCACCTTTTAGTTTTTGAAGGCGGTTTTAAATAAAATGTTGTCTTACACTGGGTTTTTTCCCTGTATCTTGTCGTGTTCTCTTCCGTGTCATCAATTGAGTTAATATTGGCATTAACCAACAAATACAATTTCTCTAAAAAATACTTTATACAAACCCTGAAAATCCGATTAACTTTACACTAGCTTTAAAACGTCTATTTATAGTGGCTTTGAAATCAATAAATAGTCAATTAAGTTGGCAAAAAAGTGACGTCACATTTTACTAGTGTCGTACAAAATCTGTAGGGGAACCCCCTTTAAGGCGACGATATACGCCGGCGACCTTCGCTTCGCGGCGAATCGCATGCGCTGCGTCCAAAACTCTCAAAGTTTCGTCGAAAAAATTAAATAAAAGATAGTATTCTTTAACTTAAAAAAAGGCGTATACTAAAAGATAGATAATAAAATTGTCTGTAAGATAGTACAAGTTTCGTTTAAATATTCCTGGTAGATTGTCTGACTAACGATTTAATTAAACTATTTAATATGAACTTAATCAAAAATATTCACATACTAAATGATTAAGACAATGTTCTAGTTTTACATATTATATTTTTTTCAAATCATTTACACTATACTTTTGACGTGACTGTCAGTTTAAAATCTGCAAAAGTCGCTTCTTAGCGCCTTAACAGCTCAGACATACTTTTATGGTAAACGTGCGACTACGAAGCGAAAAGCGAGTAGAAAAGTGTTGTTGAGATTTTCATTAGGCATTACTAAGGCATGTGACATTCTAGCACGTCAAGCGGTCTTTCCCTGAGTCGTGACTGTTTGTGCCCCCCCTCAGACTATGACAAAAAGGAAGGAGGGAGTGCACCTGTGTTTGCAACGTACACACTTGTGCACTATATTAGCTCCTGTGTATTTTGCCGAAGTGGAAGTGTACCGGCCATGAATGGAGCAGATACGCTTTAGAGTGGAGACCGCGACCGACGATTTGAATAAGGTGGCTGGCAGCGGATGTATGCGGGCTGCCCAAGACCAGGTTGGTTGGGCTCTGAGAGAGGCCTACGTTCAGCAGTGGCCGGCAATAGGCTGATATAATAGTGATTTTGCTAGACTCCATTGAGATTAACCGCCGTTATCGAAATTCGGCTGGGGAATTTATGAATCATAATCATTTTCTTGTCTTAGTTGACTGGTAGAGAATGTCTAAGACATTAAGCCCGCTTTCGCACCTTTGTGAAGTGAAGTATAAATGAATAATTTATCATTAACCTTTAAAATTTCACTTGGTCTATTTACGCACGACGTATTCGCAATTTCAGACAGGTATTACGAAATTGTCCCTAAATTATTTTACTTCATTCCTTATAATAACAACAAAATTATTTTAAATTAATTTATTCGTCGTATTACCATAATGATATTCTATATTATATCTTTAGATTATAAATTACGCTTAAATTCATTAAAGCAAAACTTTGTTAATTAAAGTTTTTCACAAAGTAAGTAACTAAATTATAATAATTTTTCACTTTTTATCAAATTATCTTATTTTTGATGCTCGTTTACGTGCAAAATCACAAAGTGATTTTAATTAAGAATTCAAAAAAAAAAAAGATAATCATGTCAATTAAACACACGTTAGAGCTCGTGCATACTCAGTCGAAGAAATACTTTGATTCTTGATCTCATTAACTGCCTAGCCTTTTCCCAACTATATTGGAGTCGGCTTCCAGTCTAACCGGATGCAGTTTAATACCAGTTATTTAACATGGAGGGACTGCCAGTCTGAACTTCACAACCCAGTTACTGAGTAACACGATCACAACCAATCTTACCATGGAGGGCAAGACTGGTTGTCAGGTTTTAGGGGTATTCCTCGAAGCGCACCCATTTTGAAACGCACCTAACGAAGCGCACCTAAAGTATTCCTCGACACGCACCCGTCAGGTGCGCTTCGGAAATTAAATTAAAAATATTATAATCTTATTCCTCGAAGCGCACCCACGATGTAACATAGTGATGTTCATGAAGGATTCATAATGAATGATATCGATTGAAGACGGCAACTGTTTATTAAAACTACCAGGAAAGCAGAAATTAACTGGAAGTAAGTGCAGCTCAAATATGGCTCAATAACTCAATAACTACCCATAATGAACGAACGCACGAACATACTTGTGACTACCCATAACGACTATCAAAGATCTACGAATGAAATCTAGAACTTTAGAACGGGTTTTACATGCTTTCCGAGGCACTGAGAGGACTCGATATGGAACGGAATGGATAACCATCCATTTCATAAAATGGATGGTTATCCATTCACGGCCCTACCGCAACAATCGTAACTGAACTAGATTAGAGACTAGATCGATCGACTAGACGGGAACCGATCACTTTTCCAAATTATTTTTGTCCGAATTTCACTTTACCGAAAACTATTGACCGACGTCTTTTTTGCTATATGCATTATTTGACATATTTTTAGAACATCGAAGTATCATGTGCCATAGGTTTTATTTTACCGAACTATGTTTCTCCGATTTACAAAATAACTTTTTCCTATTGACCGAAGTCTCTTTTGAACTATTTTCATTTGCCAAATGATTTATTTGCCATATTTTCAACAACATTTTACGGAATATTATTTGATCACAAATATATAGCCGGTTACTTGGTAGCATTTTCAACATTAAATTAAAATAGTGTCATAAAAAGTCAATATGTTACAAAATTTAGTGACAGAAACGAATCGCTGCAAAACCGACTTCACGCAGTCTTGTCTGCCCTACTCCTAGAGTGTAATTTAAGAACGCGTAGGCGTGGAGGGGTGGTGCCGCCCAGACCCCGCAGCGCCGTAGCCGTGACTGAAACAATGCTTGTGCATGTTGCATGCCTGCTTGCATGTTTCAAGCTTGTTTGCACGTTGCATGCTTGCTTGCATGCTGTATGCTTGTTTGCATGCTGCATGCCTGCATGCTGCATGCCTGCTTGCATGCTGCATGCCTGTTTGTATGCTGCATGCCTACTTGCATGCTGCATGCCTGCTTGCAAGCTGCATGCTTGAAGCAAGAATCTTTGTTTGCAAGCTTCTTACTGGGACCACCTGTTTTATTAAGTGCCATTACATTTAAATAATTAATGAAGCAAAATAGTAGGAAACTAATCTGAAATTAGCTCTCTATAACGCCAGTGTAATAAATACATTAGTTTTGAAAGCTCTTTCAAATATTTAATTTCACTCAAATTGTCTTTAATTTTCAAAAGTTTTTGATTTTTCATTTCTTTAACGACGTATTTTTTTTGCTGGTGGAGTACCGGTTATCATTACCATATAATACTTCTAGGCGTTTGGTGAAATATGGTAATTAAAACAGTGGTATAACGAATGTTCGAACAAATGTTATTTCGGCTAAGTGTAACTACGGATAAAAGTTTTTCGACCAATTGAAACGTCGGCGCAACGAAAAAAAGCAAATTGATAATAGGTCAACTGATACAGTGGCAGACGTGACTTCGATGAAGTAAAAAAATACGAAACGAGAAAAGTTGAAAAGTTATAGGCGAAATGAAATTCGGTCAAATATTTTTTTAATCGATAGGTCATGCCTATCGATTTGTAAGGGTTTTACTTAGCCACTTAACAACTATAAATACAACGACATCTTTTTTATACTTGGTGTAGTTGAATTAACTGAAACAAAATCAGCTGATCCATACATTTATGTGTTAAAGACTGCTAATTATCTGAATCTGGGGGCACGGTAGTGCCCCGCCAAGATGAGCCAAGCGAAGTGCAAGGGCACTTTTTGGGGCGTTTTTTTCAACCCTCATTACTTGGGTTTGGATTACACCAGATAAACAAAATTCTCAGGAAACGATGTCAGTAGTAGACTTAATAAACGTGTAAAGTTTCAATTGCATAGCTCTTATACTTTAGATTTTATTGATATCTAAAAAACCCCGATTTCGTCACTGACTCACTCACTGATGATCATCAAAATTCTTAGGGTACTTCCTGGGAATCCATTAATCCTAATTTTACTTATTATGTCAATAAAGAATTATTATTATTATTATTATTATTCACATTTATTCATCGTATATACACATAATTTACATTTTTAAATATTAATACAATAATAAAAACATTTCAAAATATAAAAAATGGTTAGCCCACCAGTATCGGGAACAGGATCCAAGCTACCGGCAGTCAGGGCCCCAGAGAGAGAAACCTCCTGACAGAAGTACTGCCTTCTGAATCAAGCCCTTGGTCCAGCCGCCTAACAAGAGCCTCTTTAGATGTTGGTCGAGGCTTGGCTGTAACAACTATCGGCACAATGATCGCTGATATTATTATTACCTCAAAGTTAACTTTCAAATGCGTTATAAAATAAATATTATAGAAACTGCCTTACGTTTATGGATTATCGTATTTATGATTTCTTACAGACATTATAATACGGTATGCGTATCAGTTTTTAGAAAAAACCTGAAGATTTTTACCCGCATGAAATACAGTTACATTAGCGTACTAAGTGATGGAATCGAATGTATTCGGTTCAAATGATTATTTTACAGATAAGTAATCCTAAAAACCTATATATTTTGAAAAAAATCCATTGTTTTATTGCGGGTTTAAACATCGAAAATTAAACAACCAAATTAATATTTTAAAGTTAATTTTACATTGTTATCATAAATAAATCAAAAAATTATTCGTCATCTTCCGACACGGAACTTACGTCTAATAACGAGTCTTCGCCTAAATTTATCACGATTTTTTCTTGCTTGCTTAAAAAAAATCGATATAATCGATACGATATTCAAATCAAAGTGTAAATAATCAAAACGTTACGTAGCTGCAAATGCTAGTTGTCAAAACTACCAGCTATCAAAAAACGGTTAAACCAGTGGACAAAGAGTAGGTATAGATGTTTTGTAGGATATTATTCAAAACTAACATACATCATTCCAAAACACTTTCCGTGGGTTAGGCTGTTATTCACGTACCTATGTTGTTTAGACGGTATGTCTAAACAACATATTAAGCTTCAAAATTCCAGCCATGCCAAAACCTCGTTTGTCTGACGATTTTAGGATCTTGAAGAATTACGTTACACAGTTATAATAAATATAAAACTTAAGAATTCTCGTTAAAAATTATGAAAAACATCCAACGACAGCAACTTCAAAGAATAACAATTTTAATTTTGCAAAATTGTATACGTGATTCTGTCGCTCATTGTACCTACACACAATGCGACACATAAGTGCTCGATATTGCGTAAATTCTTCCGTTAACCATTAACGCCAGCGAGTACTGTCATAGATTAAAACAGTGATGACACTTTGATGTCTCACACTTTAAAAGGTCTGGCTGAAGTTAATTTATTTATTTATTAACTTAGGGACAACAAACAGCAGTGTAATAATAAGTACACATAGGTTAGAACTTAATAATAGAGGTAACAAATACACTACTCACAACTTTATCCACATATTACCAAACAGATGTAATATTTGTTTGGAAGAACGATATAAAAATAAACAGAATAAAAGTAAAACATTACTTAATTATTAGGGTTCTGATCACTTAAAATAGTAACAATTTCTTTTCCAAACATAGCCTTGCAGAGAAATATAATATTGGTTGAACGAAACTGCCTATTGTAGGTGTCAACTAATCGATGCAGCGGTGAGCGTACGCCTGAGTTGGTTCTACAAAAAGTTGTTGCAAAGAAGTGTCTCGAGCGAACCTCTCGACCATGTACGGTACGAGGGACCAGGTAGCACAAACTGTTCACCAGATCAGTCAGTCAACAGTCGACTTTACTACGACATATTCAAAAAAATAGGGTCATAATCTCAAGTAGGGTGCGTCTAGATTTTAGAGTAATAAGATTATATTTTTGTAGTAACAATTGATAAAAAAATTTCTTTAAGTTAAGGCATAGTTACATACGTAAAAGTCAGGTAGGTAATCCATATCCATATTTACTTAATATTATAAATGCGAAAGTAACTGTGTCTGTTACGCTTTCACGATGAAACGGCTGAACTAATATTGATGAAATTTAGTATGAAACTAGCTTGAAACCTGGGGAAGGACATAGGCTACTGTTTAATCGCGATAACCGACATTCACGCGGACGAAGTCGCGGGTAAAAGCTAGTATCTGATAAACTATCTTTTGTACCTATTGTGTGCTGACTTTTCTTAACTTGCCATACTTAAATATCTGTAGTGATTTTTATGCAAAAGACATCGTATTCACTTAAAATTATAATATTATGATTCCTACGAATACAAAATATTGTAAAAAAAAAGTTTAAAGAGTAAGTATGAAGTTTCTTGCCCATTCTTCTCCATACGAAACTACCTTTTGGTAGGGGAAACTAGATTCAATTTTCAATGTCAATGATGTTCAAAAGTGCCTGTTGTTGGTCTTATTGAAGTAAATAATTTGACTTTGACTACCTGATACCTAAAAAGAGGTCTTATTTTTTAAAGCCACTTTAGAGAAGTATCTCTTCTCTTTATTTTTTTATTCTATGATACTGACAACGATATACGAAAGTAACACAGAGCTTCGCGCGAATACTCGTAATGTGGTGTAAATTCAATTTAACATTATTTGGATAATGGAATTCAGAGCTGCATTACTGGGTACCCGGCTCTCTTTAATTTTAAATATGTCAAAGGATTTTAATACGTACGTACGTACGTTTAAATGTAATAAAGAACCTAATTATTGTGTAATGCAAAATAAAAAGTCCCATTAAAATAGGTGGACAATTCTTTTTCCGAAACTATAAGAAATATACTGTTGAAACTTGGTAAGTAGATGTATTCTGTGAACCGCATTAAGATGATTTTCACACAAAAATAGAAAAAAACAATAATCTTTGGGGGTTCCCCATACTTAGAACTGAAACTCAAATTTTTTTTTTCATCAAGGCCTTACGTGTGGGTTATTTATGGATAGGTCTTCAAAAATGATATTGAGGTTTCTGATATAATTTTTTCTCTAAACTGAATAGTTTGCGTGAGAGGCACTTTCAAAGTGGTAAAATGTGTGTCCTCTCCTCCGTAAGTAGTTTATTTTTAATACGTCATAAATCGTAAGCCGCAATTTAAGCCGCCTCAGCAAGATAATCAATGCTCGTACCTTCTCTGTATAAGAAGAGGCCTTTGCCGTACAGTAGGACAATAAATAGGCTAATATTATTATCACAACCTCCACTTTCCTTCACTCTCCTAAGACGACGTGACGTAGGGACGTTAAGGAAATAGGTACATTAATTGAATAAACATCAACTGTTATTCCACATTAAAGTGACCTTTTAGCCCATAATGTCAGCCACATGCGGTGAGCGTCGATGCAGTAAGTGCTCAAACATGGCCATTAGTGCTTGTCCACTGTACTGTTTATACAACATGCCTGTGTGTCTCAATGATACACATCATTACAATAGAAAAGAATATGTGTTAAATTCAACCCATTAGTACTTATTATATAATTTTCATAGCACATATAATGTGAGAACTATAGGTATTCCCTACAGCTACAATTTACGAGGTATGTCTTTCATTGACTTGAATGTCCCCTGGTTCTTGGGACTATGTCAAGCTTACTTTAATGTCTCTCTGATGGTGGCGCATGTGTTGGATCATTCGGTTCCCTTCAAAATGGTTGAGCTACATTTTAATTGTGATAAAATGATTGTTTCTAGATGTCTTTTAACGTGCACAACTTGTTACTTTTGTCTCGGGGCGGGTAAAAAAAAAATATATGTAAACAAAATTTGTAATATTATTCTATTGATTTTAAAAGAGTGTTCATGGAGTTTATTGCTCGTTCTTCTTCATAGAAACCTACTGTTTGGAACGAGCAACTAGCCTCAACTTTCTGACTGACTGACTCCTTGACAATTCAAAAGTGCCTGTAAATGGTTTAATTGAAATAAATGCTTTAAACTTTTATAAATGCTTTAATACTTTGACTTTGATTTTAAAGTGCCCTTAAATGGTTTAATTCCATAAAATTTTATTTGAAATAAATGATTTGAGTTTGAGTTTTGAGATTGTGGTTTAACTTTACACACATCAACATTGTCTAGGGATATTTGATGATATTTTATAGAAAACATGAATATTTGAAAATTTGTAAAAAAATATTCAATACTTGTATATGATCGAAAATTTCAAGGCTGGCAAGCAGTGCTGTGTTTACTCTTTTTGGTCACATAGACAAATGACAATGCCAGATCCTGCCCCACCCATGTACAGAAAAAGTAACACATGTACAGAAAAAGTAAATTAATGAAAATAATTGTAATGAATATAGAACCTTTCTATACTAAATTGTTTTTCTTTAGAACTTGCGGATTACGAAATACTTACCCACAAAATACAAACTCATTTTGCCTAAAATACAATTGAACCTATAATCAATGTCATTATTGTTTTTAGATTTAAACGGAAACCGCAAGTTCTACAGTTACTAAGACTAATGTTTAGTTATCAGCAATAAATAAACAGTAAGATGCTACATATTGCACATGACTTTTATTGAGTGGGGCAAAGTTCTATTGAGTTTCTGGCATTGTCCTTTCATAACTGTTCCATAAGTGTCCCAAACGTTATGTTTGAAAATGGTTCAGGTAGCGAGAATGACGATTGCTTTGAGTTGAGTATGTTCCACAGAAATGCTCCCAACTACAGATCCGATAAAGCCGAACTGTTATTTTTGAAAAAGAAATCAACATTTTCGCTGTGTGTACCATTTTCAAATATCCCTAGACAATGTTAAGCAGTGTATTTTCATTAATTAACAATAATTCACCTACTAAGACTGATTTTAACAATTTGGCAATAATTATAAACAACTTACAGAGACTGCGTTAAATGAAACTTAATAAAATGGAAAAATATGTAGGTAGGTAGACGATCACAAAAATAATAAATATCCCTAGTATCGGGTCTGATGACGGTTCACCACATCTAGAGTCCACCGAGGGATATTGTTACAGAATAGTATAGCTGATGCTAGAATTTTAAACAGCCGGCTAGCTCAGACCGGCTGAGTTATTTGCACAAAACTGTTATATAACAAATTCTGACTGACTTTAAGACATTCACAATTCACCTCTCATATTTGAGACATTTTCGTAGTATGTGTGTCTCATCGTTGGTATGTTTACTGAGGCGGACTGTCGCATGCCTACCGGCGAAGAACGTTGCGTTTGTGGTAAAACAGAGAACCTTGTTGAACCGCTGGATTAGACGGGTAGGTTACGTAAATTTGATAGATATTTTAAGTATTATTTCGTAACGATATCCTTTCCACTGTGTATACATATATCTTAGCTTGGATTCACTCTGACCACCATGTATATAATATTATAATAATAATATTCATTAATTCAGATCATTGATTCATATAGTGTTAGTTACACCTTAACCTAATGTTAGTAAAAAATAATTTAACAGCACAACTAAATTTAACTTAATTGGGGACATGTACATCTGCGCACATGTCTCCCCGCCCAGTGCTTTATAAATGGGCCGTCAATTTTGTCCGCCAGTGTAGCTAGAATATTGTTGGGACTACCCCTGAATCGCCGCAGCATAGATGCACATCGCTTGCGTATGACTGCATAAAAGTCGTCTATTCGTGCCTCAGTAAACATTCCCGATGCGCTGCAAAACCGAGACAGTCCCAACAACATCCTCAGCGCATTATTATATTGAACACGCAGAGCGTTGTAAGCCCTCTATATGCTGGCATAAATATCTATAATGACTCATTTCTCTGTATCGTTGCGCACTGCCCAGCCTTTTCCCAACTATATATATAAATTATTCTGGACAGCTTCCAGTTTAACCGTCTAACCGACTGCTTGTCTGACATCCACAGCCCATTTACTGCGGTAACACGATTTCCCTTGGTAAGACCGGTTTAAGCCAAAGTCAAAAGGTTTATTTGATACAACATAGGTATAAAAAAGTCACAAATATAAAATAGTACGCTATGTTTTGTCATAAGACATAGAAATATTTTTACATGCAAAATAATAATGCTAAAAAAATATTTTACATTAATAAAAATAAACATCAATCACAGTATTGGTATAAGTATGCTCAGTATGAGTTGTAGTTGTAACCCCTCGTTTACACCAAGTTATAATATACATGTATTCTACAAGTGTTATGCAATGTCTTGTAACAGTTCTTCTACTTTTATGAAATCAAAGGCTAAGTAGGCTTGTACGTTAAAATTTAATAGCTCTCACAAGAATGCGATGAGTATAAAAACAGAGATATAAAAACACTAACCTAGACGCACTAAGTCGTGGCAGAGATTTCAAGGCTCCACAGCCTGGCCGGGAAACAGGATCGGCCGAAGATAAGACTGCCGCGGTTGGCTCCTAGCTTTGGGACGGAGGTCCCCGGGGGATCCTAACAGACCCGCCCTGGGAGCAGCAGTCACGCGACAGCTCGATGGCACGACTCAGGACTGTTACCGACTTTTGGTTGTGGACCGGTAGACTTCTAAGTAATTCAGCGTATTACTTAGTGGACAGCGAGATCTAGACTGTCCCATTTGACAGGTTTCTTTCCTGTCGGCTCTTCCGAAATTCATATTATTTTCTAAGTATGAATTTTATTTCTGGAACGCCCGTATCGTCATATAGCGGGGTATTATAGTACCGGCCAGACTCAATTATTGTAGTCTGCCAGTTATTTGTATTCGGTTAGTGCGTAAAGGATTTTTAAGAACACCACATACATTAGCGGGTGTCCAGCTGTTTAGTATAAAATACAGCAATACACACATATATTCGACTATCAATTTAACAGTTTGAAGGTTTTAAGTTACCATGCCAAAAACTAATTAAAAAGAATTACTGACAATTGTCAAGGTTGACAACTGTCATTGACAAACATGTCACAACAAAACAATATTTATTTTCCAGATTTATAAAAAGAAACTATAATATATTTAATTAGCAGACACACAGGCTTTATGCTCGATGGAAAATAATGTAAGTACCTTTAGATTATAAATAAAGTAATAAAAGATTCCATGAATTTATGAAAACAAGTATTACAAAATAGAAACAGCAATTGAGAAAAATGATTTCATGCATAAAAAAATGACAATATAGCGTATGTAAACATATGCTATAGTCTGTAATATCGTTCACACCCAAATACAAGTATAAAACTTGTTTTAGACAAAACTTGTATTATACTTGATGTGAAAATACTTACTTTTAATCCGGTCTGAACAAAAGATAAAACAAAACATGTATAATTTATACATGTACTCTATAAGTATAAGACAAATTGTGTCAAGACAAGTATTGGACATGTTTTATACAAGTTGTGTATAAAACATGTATTATACTTGTTTCTTGGTGTAAACGAGGAGTTAGACTATTTGGTTTCTGACGAGGTCTACTACGACTGACAGCTGGGACCAACCGATTACGGCCTTATGTGCTTACCGAGGCACGTAGAGGTCGCGGTATTAAATGGATTGTCACCCATCCACGGATCGTATTTTGCAAGCGTAGTTGAAAGTTTTCCTTTGAAAATTCAACCAAAAGAGCCAAAATACCCAGTTTTGCGATTTTGGTTGAATTCTACCTCTTCCTCTTTAGATACCCACTCTACAATTACAAGTCTCTGACGTCATCGCTAAATTGCCAACTGAAGCAAACTGTAGCATTCCGCTCAAAGACTTGATTCAGTGTTAACTACGCGATTGTTATGCAAATCTCAAGATTGTCTTATTCGGTTAGTAGTCGCAAAGGGGATTGTTGCTAGATTACGTAGAAGACTGCTTAGACGGATGGATACCTATAAAGAAAAGTGCGAAAGACAGAACGTCGTCATCATCACCATATCAGCCTATTGCCGTCCACTGCTGGACGTAGACCTCCCCCAGAGATCGCCAACAAGAAGACAAGTTGATACATAGTATGGTGTAATTACAGGCATGTGATACATTTCAATTATATTTCTGGCACATCCACGACACTCCATATAAGCGAAGCTATATAATTGCCTACACTACTACCAAAATGACAGACTGTACAAATACGTGCGTGTGTGTGCGTGTCAATGCGCCGCTCGAACTAAAAGCAGTTCCGAGAGCACATGCCACGCGAGAAGAGGTGAGGGACAGTGTTTTGGAGGGGGGGCGGAGCGTGTCGCTACTGTACGGTAGTACTAACTGTACTGTACTGTCTGTACTGTGTTTGTGGGAAGGCAACGCATTTGCCCATGCCCGGGCTAGAATACGGGTGGTATTCTAGCCCGGGCATGGGCAAAAGCGTTGCGCCCCATTTCATCCCGATAGTATCGCGGGTATTATGTCACACACCCCCCCCCCCCCCCTATATAGGGGAGGCCTTTGTTCATCAGTGGACGTCTTGAGGCTGATGATGATGATGATGAACGCATTTGCAAAGATATAAGCTGCGGTGACCACTTGGCACACACACGACTAATGACATAAAATATAAGTAAAGCCAGAACTATACAAGGAGGCAAAAGGAAAGATCCATTGGCGGTAATAACCGGCGAGCAAGCGAGCCAAAGGTTTAAACCGCCAATGGAACGCTAAACTTAATCTTCATAACTTTGAAATTTTTGGGAGTGACTAGTTTAATTAATTGAATTCATATTCGATTTTGTAAGTACTATTATCTATATCTATACATATAATAAAACAGTAACTAAACTGTGTCTGTACATTGAATATATTAAAAAAAAATAATTGAGGGGGGTTTAGGAACAGTAATAGAGCACCAATCCAAAAAAAAAAATCTGTCTGTTTGTCTGTTTGTTTGTACACGCTAATCTTCGGAACTACTGGGCGGATTTGAATGTTTTTTTTTTGTTGTATAGGTATTAAGTTTGGGCAACATATAAGCTATAATTTATCTTGGAAACTTGAACACCTGATGCAGAACCGCAACAGACCAGCTAAACTATAAGAGATAAAAAATGGTACCATAGCAAAAATTGTTCCACGTGATGAGCATTTTCTGTTGAGAGAATAAATTTGAAGATCTGGAATACCTGATGTGGAACTCCAAGAGCCCAGCTACACCATGATACATATAGGAATGACGTCTTAGCAAAAGTTGTTCGGTCTGATGGGCATTTCCTGTTGACTTATAAAAATCGAAGATCAGAAACATCTGATGTGAAAATCAAAGCTATCACTAATTTCACTGTATCTTATGAAATAACATAAGCTGGGAGTACCTCCACGCGGTGAAGGCGGTAACAGCTGATTTTTGATGACGATGGTATATCATCGAAAATTTGACTCTACTGGCCAAAATTCCCATTTTTTTTTTATTTTATCGAATTAATATGTCTTCGGGCTTATGTTATTTGGGTGTTTAATTTCCTTTTCCATTTATATTCGTGACACGGTAGCCTAACCGGTAACGCAGGGGAGCAGTCACTTAGATTTTAATTGATCAGGTATCTTTACAATAAAACTATAACCATGCCTAGAAAGAGGTCAAATCTTTCCCAATGTTCCAAAGCAGCTAAAAGATTGAGAATCATAAGATCCCAAGAATCTACCGAAGAGCGTCAGGAGAGACTTGATGCTGTTCGAGAACATCAGGCTGCCACTCGCTCCGTGGAAACCTCTTCAGATCGCGAAGCACGCCTGCGTTCTCAGCGTATTTACGAATCTACATCCAGATCTCTGGAGACCAGTGAAGAATATGATGCGCGACTGACCGCTGATCGTGAACGTCATACATTGTCTCGCGAGTCGGAGACGTTCACGGATAGAGAATTGCGCTTGAGTTCTCAGCGTATCTACGCATCTGCTGCGGTACGTGATGCGCGACTGTCCGCTGATTGTAAGCGACATGCTTAGTCTCGCGAATCGGAAACGTTTACCGATACAGAATCACGCATGAGTTCTCAGCGTATTCGTACATCTACTAACAGGTCTTTCGAACCGAATGATGAACGTGATGCACGACTAACTACTGATCGAGATTATCATACAATAGCGACCCGACCCAGCTTCGCATTGGCCTATAGCCTTCCTCGGTAAATGGACTATCCAACACAAAAATATTTTTTTGATTCGAACCAGTAGATCCTGAGATTAGCGCGTTCAACCAAACAAACAAACTAACTTCAGCTTTATAATATTATAGTACCTATAGATTGTCCCGAACACGCACACAACAAAATATTTATAATCAGTTAGAAAGTGAGAGAAAAAGGATTGCTGGAGTACGGCATGAAGAGACAGAAGAAGAGCGCAACGAACGTTTGAATTCTGATCGACTTCGACATTCTCTGAACAGAATGTCAATATCATCTGAAGAATTGGATGTGTCTCAAGATATAGCCGTAGGTCATTGCGACCTTCCTTGGGTTGATAAGGAACGGAGTTCATTTACGTATACTCCTATGATTGACTACGCCACATATTCCGCCATCGGAGGTATGATTCAAAATTGTACTTTTTGAACGTCTCGAATCATCTCGCGCATCCCGTTGTTTTCCCGTCCCCGGGCTCTTAGAATTCGACATCAGACGTTTCAGATCTTCGATTTTGCCGACCCTGTTGTCGCTGGCATAACCAACAGGATCCGCGTACGAAGTCGCGGGAAGAAGCTAGTTACTAATAATTGTGAGTAATACCCTATTCTAGCATTAAAGCATTTTGGTTTCTTATTGTTAGATTATAATGTTATTGTTATATAAATAAATAGACTACTTTTGCATAAACCGTGTTGTGCATGAACCCAAATGCCAAAACTGCAGTGCTAAATATACATACACACGCTTACCGAGTACATTCAGCATTATCCAAACACATTAGTAGGAATATTGCCTTCATATTGTGTGCCTTTAAAAGCACATTCGAAACGCTGTCCATTTAGCGAAAGGACCAGTCACGTTATTGGTCATTTCCGTAGCAGTAACAGCTTTGCTGTGGACCCAGTTTTGTTGGACTGGGCAAATATCTATCTATGTCGGGAAAACGTTACTGTAGTTAACTTTCATTTAAGTATGTAATTGGGCATTGCGTTTTCATGAAATCGGCGCTCGAAAGTGATTTACTGATTTTTAAATAAAAAAAAGATAAATAATAACAATTTCAAAATTATGTTTTCAATAAAATAGACATAATTAAAAGATAAAAAAAACCTCTCACTTAAGGGAAATCTTTAATCACTTTTGTTATATACCTACTTTTTACCAAAATTTTGTTTTTTGTACAAGGTGGCCGAAACATGCAACTGAATTTTTATGAGTCGTACTTTTCGTACGGTCGTACAGTCGTATTTTTATGCACATTACGACTCATGAAGATTCAGTTGCAAGAAAAAATATCTCGACAATGTTTTCTACTTTTTTTTAGAATAGTTTTTAGATCGGTTAGATCGAAAATTTTCAAAAATTCAGAAAAAAAAAATCATAAATCGTAAACTATGAAAAGTCGTGGAACATACATGGGGGTGATTCGGATACCCCACGATACGAGGGACCTAAATTTTATTTTTGGACGTCAATGTTCCGGCCACCTTGTATAATAAATAGGTCGTTGTTGACTCGGGTGTAAAATTAATTTTTCGAGATACTTGCAAAACTGCTTTTTGTGCCAGAAAATCTGACAACCAGTCTTACCTGTATAGGTCATACAGGCAGTCGTTCCTTGTTAAACACTGGTATTCAGCTCCATCCAGTTAAACTGGAAGCCGACCCCAATATAGTTGAGGCAAGGCTAGGCTAATAACTATATGACTTCCTAATACGGAACTTACAAATTCCAAAAATCGTGATCGAAATTTATTGACTTCTTATACTATAATTAATAACATACTCTTTTGTTCCAGTCTGTATCAGTAACGGTGTCGGTCCTGACGCTGACGTTCATCTCCGTGGATCGCTGGTACGCCATATGCTTCCCGCTCAAGTTCAAGTCCACCACGGGGCGCGCCAAGACCGCCATACTTATAATATGGCTCCTATCTTTGCTGTTCAGTAAGTACTTAATGTATTTAAAAATAATTTCTAAGTGGGTCAAAATCTTCATCCTAAATTGATACTTTATCACAGGTCTTTGTCAACATATTTTACAAATGAAAAACGATGAATAGTTTTTTGTTTAGTTTCCAACGAAAAGATATGAAAGAAAGAGCAATTGCCACGTTAATAGTTTTAAATTGGTTACCACTTGCGATCAGAAACTTCAGTCTCAGAAACTGTAGATCATAATCCAAATTGCGATGCAAAAATCGATCCTCAAAATCCAAACAGGATATTATACACCCTAACGCTGATATTCTATCTATCATTAATCGCGTTCACTGAGCGATATCAAAAGCTTTTAAGATAAAATCTTGTTTCGTTATTTAAGAGCACAAAATAGGATATCGACTGTTTTCTAACCTTTTCAAAAAGACAATAATAATAAATAATAATAATAAGTTTATTCATCAAAAACAGCATTGTAGTACATGATAATTTACAGGGTTGACAAAGTAAGTGTACTAGAACTACAACTGAAATGGTGGTGAGGTGCTGCATTCCCAGCTAGGTTATCCAATAACCTGTATAAGGGAGTACAGTGCCAGTCCCCATTGGGTATTTTAAATTAATTGTACACAATATGTGGCTATCACTAAATCTTCTACTACAATTTTATTATTATTGGTGACATAAAAGAAAAAAAAAAAATAGATGAGGAAGGTAAGTGTGGTTGTGTGGGTATGTGAGTGTGCATGTGTGTGTGTTTGTGTGTGTTTGTATGTGTGTATGCGTGTGTGAATGCGTGTGTGATTTTAATGTATATTTTTATTTATGCTGTTAGAAACTTTTCTGTCTCATCGTATGTTTTATTTTGTAGAAATGAATAAACTGCTTTTTTGCATTTATGGTACGTCATACCATAGATTGGACAGTATTTATTAATTTTATTGTATAAATTCGGGCCTTGGTAGTAGCAGAATCTTTTAATGCAGGATGATCGTGTTCGCGGTACTGTACATATTAAATCTTTTCGCCGTTTTGTGATTTTTTTGAATGGGGTCTTGCGATGTTGTAGTAGAACGGCTTGTAAGATATAGTGTTGCCTAACGTTAAGAACTTTCCAATCTTTATACAACTCACTGGTAGGATATAAAATGGGACGAAAAGTAGCAACTTTTAAAACAGCTCTGTGGGCTATTTCCAGAGGCTTCAGAGTCGTTTTTGCCGCACCACCCCAGCAGGAAATACAATATGTAACAATAGAGGAGCATAGAGCAAAATAGACGGTCCGTACAGTGTTCAAGTTTGCTACATGTCGGAGGTGTTTAAATATATATATTAGTTTACGGACTCGTGTAGTAAGCAGATTTATATGTGTCTTAAAGTTTAGGTGTTTATCCAGCACTACGCCCAAATATTTTGTGTGTTCAACAGATGCTATAGATGAGCAATGACAGGAGGTTTTCGTTTGACAAAGATGTGCTTTAATTGCGATTGGAGTGTGTGGTTGTGTGATTGGGCTGATTGAGTAAGTAAGGAAGTTTGTTTTGTTAGTGTTTAGAGTAAGGGTGTGTGAGATGAGCCATTCCAGAACTGTGTTGAAACCATTTTGAGCTGCGTGTTCAAGCTCTGACCAACTATCGGCTGTAAATGTAATGGCAGTGTCATCTGCAAATGCAATAACTTTGCCATTAGGGATATTAAGATTACACAAATCATTAATAAATATTAAGAAGAGGGTGGGGCCTAATATGCTACCTTGGGGAACTCCGTAGCAGATGGGGAACTCGTTACTGTTGTGATTATCAATCTTAACAATTTGTGTGCGGTTGGTTAGGTAACTCTTGAAAAGTTCCAGCTGTGTTCCTCTAACACCCATAGTTTCAAGCTTGAGCAGAAGGGTGGACATGGGAACGGTGTCGAAGGCTTTTGCGAGATCCAGGAACAGAGTAAGAACTTTTTTATTTTTGTTTAGCTGTTGTATTACATGACAAGTTAAATCCTGAACTGCATCGCAAGTAGATTTATTTTTACGAAAGCCGTACTGTTGAGGGGATAAAAGGTTATTACGTTCGAGGTAGTACACAAGTCTTTTGTTTATTAGACGTTCCAGTAGTTTCGACAAAGCACTTAGAACCGCAATTGGACGGTAGTTATTAGGTAGATTCCCATCTCCACCCTTGAAGATTGGATGTATTATTGCCTTTTTCATAGAAGTGGGAAAAACGGCAGTTTCAAAGCAGAGGTTAAATATATGGCATAGTATGGGTGCCAGGGTAGTTGCGTATTTCTTTAAGAAAAGTGGTGAAATGGTATCCCAGCCAGTGGCTGCGTTTGGTCGCAGCGATTGTATGGCCGACATAATTTCATCAGTATCTGTTGGTTCTAGGACAAAGGATGTTACGGGAATGTATTTCTGCTGGGTTTGTGAGGGTGTTGCTGGCTGTGAGAGTGTGTAATGTGCGGTAAGATTGACTGCTAGTGTTCTGCCAATGCTCGCAAAAAAGGAATTTACTTCATTGCAAGATTGTACGGGCGTTGATGAGTATTTGAGAAGTTGTGTGGATGACGTGTTATTTTTAATTGTATTTGTAACTCGCTTTATAGTATCCCAGAGTATTTTCGGATTGTGACTAGCATTATTAAGTTCTTCTGTGTCGTATTGTCTCTTTGCTTTTTTCAACAATTTAGTGCAATAGTTTCTGTATCGTTTATAGGTTAGTTTCAATACTTCATTATCTGGAGAAATTTTGAGTTTTCTATGCAGAGCGTCCCTATGTCTTATGCACCTTAATAAACCAGGGGTAATCCACGGCTTAAGGATTCTCTTTTTTGCAGGCACTTTTTTCAAAGTCGTGTTTTTTGCGATAGCTGATGACAGCAATTTTATGAGACCGTCAGTCGCTTCATTAGCGTCCGCTATACATAGAATATGGCTAAAGTCAATTTGGGATATAGATTTATCAAGAGCCTCATGATCAATTCTAGCCATAGTGGAGCTGACAATAGTTCGTTCACGTTGCTTGTCTAAACAGAACAAGGACGAGTAGTGATCAGTAATTGTGGTGTCGTACACAAACGTTAGTGAGCGATAACTGGTTCTTAAGATCAAGTGATCCAGGCAATTGCTGCCTCTGGTAGGTAGGGTGTGTGCAGGGAGGAAGCCGTGGAATGCTAAACAATTCAAATAACCATTGGCACGCGCATCAACTGTGCTAGGTTTTATGTCTAAATTAAGATCACCGGTTATAATTACCGTTTTGAAGTTATGTAGTGATAGAAGTAAATTATTTAAAGTTGAAAGAAAATTATCGATATTATCGTTTGATGGAGAGCGATAGATACAGACTATGGCCTCGTCAGAACTTATTTTAATTATAAGGCCAGAAGCAGATTGACCAAAGTCTGGCTCTTCACATATGGCTATTAGGTCTGATTTCACATAGGCTACCACACCATCACTTTGGTTAAGGTGTTTGGTGGTCATAAACGAATTATAATTTTGCAAAATGGGAATGTTAGAGTTACTAGAACAAGGAAGCCAACATTCGGTCAAAACCACCAGATCACAGTCAAATGAAATACGGTGCATCAGAGTTTGAAGGTTTAAATAATTACAATTTATAGATCGGATGTTCTGCGATAATATTTTTAGATATGAATTTGGACGTTTTAAAATCGACTGTGTTTGTTCCGGTGCACATGTATGTGTTACAGACACAGAATGCTCGTCTATCTTGTCGGATAAGTGGTTTACGTTATTATTCATTTTTGCAGCAAGATAAATATTGAATAAATGGGTGTAACTGGTCGACTAGAGATATTGCTCGAATTACGATACATTCTGGATATACAGGAAGGAGAACAGGTAGTGTATATTTATTATGTAGATTAGGGGATAGTATTAGTAATAAGTATGAGTAAATAAATTCCACTAGTAGCGAGTTATATTCATGTGAGAGAACAGCAAAGATCGGTATGAAGGTGTGTGAACAATGTGAGTGGTATGTTATTAATATTGCGTGTATTAATTGTGGGTTGTGTAGTGTTAATGTATAGTGTGTGTTATGTGTGTCTGAACTTAGTAATAAGTAATGAAAGAAGCGACAATAATAATGAGTTTTACATTTATGTGCATACGGTTTGCTAATTGTTAATTTTATGTAATTGAAACATTTTTGAGTAGTCTTATCTGAATTCAGTATTAAATAGTAGCAAAAATATGTAGGATACTTATACAAAGGCAGTCATTGTTGAACGGTAGCGGCCAGTAGTTTCAGGTGATCTTCATTTTTGACCAAAATGGCTTGACTATCGGGATCCTTTTTCATCATTACTCGTCCGTTCGAAGTCCAGCAGAAACTATATTTGTTGGATTTAGCGTAGGTCCTTGTAAGGTAAAACAGTCTTTTTGTGAGAGTGGTCAGCTGTTCGGCTATATATATAGGAGTTTGAGGTGTAGTTTTTAAGCCTAGGTGAGTTGAGCAGATCTTGTCATTCGGCTGTTTCTTATTGTAGTCTTTAACTGCTGTCAAGAACTTAGACTTCGTGAGAGTATTTGAAAACTCTATTGTAATGTTCGATGTTGCGTTTTCTTTTTTTGACGGTTGTCTCCATACGTCACGAACAGTTGTGGGCTCTGCTTGTAATTGGTTCGATAGGTGCTGTATCATGTTGAACAAAACCGTTTTAGTCTCATTTGTCGTTTTGGGTACATTTCTGATTTCCAAGGATGTTTTGGCGAGGTTTCTCTCATATATTTCGACCATATCTTCCAGGACTGATATCTTTAGTGCCATATTATTACGCTCTTTTTCAAGCCCAGTAATTGTGTTCTCCAGAGAGGATATTTGATCTGAGACAGATGATAGAGATTTTTCTAATTCAGTGTTAATGTCTTTAATCTCCGTGTAGTGGTTTTTTATTTCAATCAGATGTCCTTCTAATTTATCCAGACGTCCATTTTGAGTACACATCATCTCTTTAATCATCTCTATAATTTCAGATTTGAAATTCCCAAGTTCGTCTCCACTGGCATCACTCGATAAGCATTTACGCTTCGCTCGCTGGGTAATGTTTAGTTGAGATGAGTCGTCCGCACAGAGTTGCCGAATATCGGATTCGGAGCGGGATGGCACACTTCCTACTGTGGTCTTAGGGGGTGTTTTATACATTTTGCCTTGATGGTGACTTAATTTACTTAGACCATACACAATAGTTACCCGCTAATCGCTTCCGCTTTTAAGTTGTGGCAAGCGACGAGAATGACGTTTCAACGTCGTAGCTCCGCGCGTACCTTGCGTCTCCGCTGTTGCTATCCTGCTTGTCCGCGTAGAATGCGTGCACCATTCAGTTATGCGCGCCTAGTACTTTGCAGAATTTATTTTTGTTTTAAAAGCCGAAAAATATTGATTTAAAAATAATTTATTATAAGAAGGAATATTGTACGAGCACACGACTGTTCACTTTCGCGGTCCAAGGGGAAGGGGGAAATAAGGACCTTGACCTCCTTTCCATCCTCCCTGATGACCTGGGGTTTTTTGTTCTTGTGGAGCTGACCCATAGATCACTTCATTATTAATTTGCCAACATATTGTGGAAAAATATTTCACCTGCGGAAATAAAGACGTATGCACTGTTCAACTGTCCGATTTATTGTAAAGAAAATCGGGTTATTGGAAGATAAACGTGTGGTTGAACGGTAGCATGATTTAGTGAGTAATTTTAATCTACGTTCCAAAATGGGCATAACAGAGTTTTAAAAGGTTCTAATGGGATTGGGCGGGTCACGTCAGCCGCATGCACAGTGACCACTGGGCACGAGTCTTCATGCGATTGGTGTCTGAAGATGAATGGCCCAGTAAATGGGGGCGAGATATCCTGGACATACATCACCAGAACTGGTTCAAAAAGTTTCTGGAAAGGCTTGGGAAAGGCATTTGCTAAGCAGAGTAGGACAGCGTTAGCAAAAAAACACGGATTTTTAAAATAACCCTCAAATAATTTGAAGACGCATTCTTACACTCAAAGTCAGTTTTATTTTCTAAGAAAAAAACTTTGAGAAACACTAACATATAGATCGAAAAATATTCGTCGCTGTGGAGTTCCGTTGACACCTCTTAAGACAAGGAGCCCTAAACAATAACGACCTCATTTGCTTGTTAATATTTTCACAGCACCAAATTATTTCCGAATGACGTAATTTCTCGTCCAAATTCTCTTACTCCACGTCTCTTAATTAATTTGTTCTTTAATTATATACTCCGCGCCTGTAACCATTTTAATCTACAGCTTCCACGTTTATCTTGATTAAATATTCACGTTTTAATAAAGATAAGAAATTCTCTGTATCGTACAAAATCATCTTGTCGTGTCCCATGAGTGGAAGAAGCGTCTTAAGCATTACTGTCTTAAATTCTCTTGAGAATTTTGAAATATAGGGGCGTATTATAAAGTCATATGTGAATAGGAATATTACACATCACTTACGCCTGTCAGTAATTCTCGAAGGGATTAGCACTGGTGAAAATTACACCCTATAAGTAAACTCTAGCTTCTGCTTGCGGATTTGTCTGCATAGAATCCTAAATTTAGGCGGTCCTAAATTATCCCACGGAAATACAACGAGATAAAAATTATCCTATGTTTTAAAGTAGATTGATCTATACGTGTGCAAAATTTCAGCTTATTCCGCTCAGCCGTTTAAGCACAAAAGAGTAAGAAACAACTCAGAGAAAGAAAGTTGAAATGCCTCATTATCACCCATCATCATCACTTCAGCTTACTAAAGGTCCACTGTTGGACATAAGTCTCCTCTATGGCACGCCTTTTTTCCCAATCCTGTGTCGTCCGAATCCAGCTACGGTTACCTTCTTCAGGTCAACGGTCCATCGGGCTAGAGACCGCAAATCGGTTGACCCAGCGTGGGACGCCATCCAGCCCGATTGACCGGTGAAATGCTTGATGGGCCTGTAATTACATCGGCACCAAAATGAAGAACAGCTGCATGTCGGCAGAATGGGGTATGGTGGTGGTACTTCTTCGAACGAAATCCTTCACAAGGAGCTCTAAACTACTAACTCTGCTGCTACTAAAATTCATAGAGAACTCCAAATACAACCGATCTATCTTAAACTGATCGGTTGTATTTGGAGAAGAGCCGTATAGATCGATCGATCGAAAGGTTAAGCTACACTTGCCGTGATCGGTCTGTGGATGAGTGACTATCCATTTCATATCGAGTACCCTCAGAGCCTTGGAAAGCACGTAAAGCCGTTCTGCCCCCGATAAAATAATTCTTACGATTTTGCAATTTGCAGATCAGTATCAGATTGTCTTTAAATAAACCAAATATTTGCGGGAGTAACAAATAGGTATGTATTTACAGAATTATAATAAACTAGCTTCTGCCCGCGGCTTCGCCCGCGTGAAAAGAACGATTATCCCAAGGGAACATATTACCGGGATAAAAAGTATCCTATATGTTAATCCAGGAAATGCTCTATCTATGTGCTAATTTTCATGCAAGTCTGTTCAACGGTTTGCGCGTGATTGAGTAACAAACATCCAAACATCTTCACAAACTTTCGCATTTATAATATTATATATAGTAGGATAAAATAACCAAAATAACTCTCCAAGTTAGAATAGCTCATAAACATCATATTTTCTTTAATTAGGTATAATTTATGAGATTTTCTAACTTGGAGAGCTGCTATGTTGATGATTATAATTATTATATTTCTGTAAATACGTACTTGTTACTCCTGCGAATATATTTTTTATTACCATACAAATAGATACTAGGTTGAAAATTGCAAAAAAGTAAGAATATTTAAATTTTGCGAGCTGCCCTGGCGCTTAAATAGTTGCCATAAACAAACATATTTAATGAAATTTGATAAATTCATGTATCAAACATTTATCTAGTTAGGTCTAAATACATGCATCACTCCGACTGATTAAGTATTAAATGGTTGTTTACATTTAGTTAAATACTTAAAGGAATACGGTATAACTTTGTTTTAAATTTCCATTACCTGTGAAAATCCTTCGCACTCGAAAATGTTGCTCACAAGCAGCGGTGCCGGTATGAACAACGATGCTAAGCCTAAACCCCGACAACCGCTCCGGCGCAGGCACAACTGAAGCGTTCTCGAACATTTCCCTTCCCCCCGCGTCCCTTTGTATATAGCAAAATGAAGTAGAAAAGGCACGTCTACTCACTTGCGTCTTTTTTATTTAGTATTGATTGATATATAATTTCGTTCCACTAGAAAATAAAACGCATCTACCACATACGTCTATTGAAAGAAGTGGTGTACTAAATTGAAAAGACGCAAGTGGTAAATAAGTCCTATCCTCCTAGTATTAGCCCAAATTTTCGAATGTATTGAAAGACGCAATAACCAGTTACGTGTTTTCATTGTCACAAGCGGACCTTCATGAATAGATGCGAATTTTTACTTCTAGATTGAAGTAGTTATATTCATTGAAAGCTTCTACGCAGATACGTCTTTTTATTTTACTTCCATCAAAATGTGTCCTTTCATCTTAGTTAAAGTGGAAATCATAATGGAGATGAGCCCTTCTTCACTGTGGTAAATCCGAAACTAAATGATATAAAACAGCAGTTCCGTCTTATTTTCCTCATTCCGGCAATGTATGTCATTACGGATAATGCTGACATGTTAATTAATAATATTATTGTATTGACCATATTTGTGACATTGAACAACAATTAATTAATAATCATTATTTTGCATGCAATCGATACAATACTGTATAGCTAAACATGTGGACTTTAGATTAATACCTGACTGTAACAACTTTATACTATGTTTAAGGCAAATAAAGACTTATCTTTTCTTATCTATATAACTCAATTTTGAAAAAAATGGTAGATACGTCCTTTTTACTATCGGGGCCAGCGTTGGTTCCGGCTGTCATTTGTAGATCTTTAGCAGTCGTTAATAGTAATTAGAAGCCAGAAATTCTGACAACCAGTCGTAAAACTTGTGACTAGTCTTGTGGGTGTACGACAGGCAGTTGCTCCATGTAAAACGCTGGAATTCAGCTTCATCCGGTAGGAATGGATGTCGGCCCCAACGTAATTGGGAAAAGGCTAGTCACATGATCAGACCGGTTGTATTTGATGATTCATCCTATATTTCTTCACCAGATGTACCAGAATTTGTGGTTCTACAAGTGCAGAGGAAGGTGGAGCTACGTTTCGATGTACAGTACTTCATGCAGTGCACTTCAACATGGTCTGATGAGAGTGACCTCAAGTGGCATATCATTAAGGCATTGTTTTTATACACGTGAGTTTTTGGTCTTTATTTATTTATGTATGAGTAAATGCTAAGTCAGGTATTCTAAGAAGTCGACGGAGGTATTGCCGGGTGCGGGGGTCCAGACGTGACTAAAAAAGCCGAACAGATCGAGCGATCACGGTTCGTGGATAGATGACCACCGATACCCTTACGTGCCTCGGAAAGCATATAAAGCCGTTGGTCCCGGCTGTCATTCGTAGAATTTTGGCAGTCGTTATGGGTAGTCAAAACCCGAAAAACCTGATACCTGATATCAGTCTTACCAAGGCGTATCGTGTTACTGGGTTGTGGAGGTCACAGGCAGTTGTTCTGTGTAAAACACTGCTATTTAGCTGAATCCGAAACTGTAAGCTGATCCTAATATAGTTAAGAAAAGGCTAAGCAGTTTCTCTTAACTCTTCTTTTAAATCTAAGTAAACCACTATTAAAACCATCCAACTCATTACAATTATATAACTAAAGGTCGACAGACAGATAGAGGCGACATATTCCAATTACTGGAATACAGTAAGACTAGAGTATAATAAAAGTGGAACCCTTGAAACCCTCAACCATACCCTTTTCCTCAGATTTCCACTGTTCCTGATGATGATAGCATACTGTCAGATCGTGAGGGTGCTGTGGAGATCAGACAACATCCCAGGACATACAGAGTCACACACGCTCTGCTCAACTCCTCAGGGTCATAACAATTGCAAGAATTGTAAGTATTGTTTTGTTAATTTTTGTTTTTAAATGTTGTCCTATCCTGGGAATTACTCCTGTGTCACCTTTTTTGAATCCCAGCAAGATTATTTTGGACAACTTTGATATCGGTTAAGGACAACGTGAGGAAACCAGGATTTATATTATTAATGTCTGAAATTGCCAATCCACCTTGGTCAATGCTTGTGCCTTCTCTGTGTGAGAAGAAGCCTTTGCCTAGGAGTGGGTCGGTAACGGCAAGCAAAAAATAATGTTATAATAATGATAATTCAATTATTTATTCGAGTAACATAACTCATAGTGTTAGTAACAATTCGACTTATATCTATGTTAGTAAACTAAATTTATGTATATATACAGATAAATAAATTAACCTAAAACAATAATGGCACAACTTTATTATGCCGCGAGACCAGCAGAAATTTTGCAGCACCGGTTAACGATCGCGCAATCCAGTCGGCTGGAGATCATTTTTAAGATGCTGTTGGTGCTGCCGCGCACCCTGCGTACATACCAGGGATGCGCATAAATATATGATTTGGGATATATATAAATATATGATATAGATATTAACATTGTTATAATTACTGGCTGATTTTTATAATAACACTAACATTTTTAAAATAACAGGCAAATATTTTACAAATAACAGACTAATTTTTATCAGTTCTATCATTCCTGTGTCTAGGGTTGGCCGCGAACCGGCGCACCACGCCCTCAATCCATACGAACGCGTCAACGGAGGGACAGCTGCGATCCAGGCGGAAGGCAGCCAAGATGCTAGTGGCAGTGGTCGTCATGTTCGCTGTCTGCTACTTTCCTGTGCATCTGCTCTCAGTTTTGAGGTAAGATACAACAATACACAATACAGTAGGCGTACCCACCCCTGGTGGTATGATGACTCTAATGCTGGCACTTTACATGGCGTATTTGTACAAATATTTGTCTAATTTGAATAATACAAAATTTACCCTATGATTATTGAAACAAAGTCGATTTTGTTTTATCTAGATAAGGCAAATATTTGTACAAATACACCATGTGAAGTGCCGGCATAAAACTATACCACTGAGTAAAATCGTTTGGGTTAGGTTAGAACTGTTAGAGCGAGCGAGCAAACTCAAACTCAAACTCAAAACCATTTCATTCAAATAAACCATTCAAATAAACCATTTACAGGTAGGTACTTTTGAATTGTCAGAGTCAGTCAGTCAGAAAGTTGAAGCTAGTTGCTCGTTCCAAACAGTAGGTTTCTATGGAGAAGAACGAGCAAGAAACTCCATGAACAACACTTTTTTAAAATCAATAATATGTTACAAATTTCGGTTACATCATTCATATTGAATCTAGGGTACAATGTGAGAACAATGTAACAAGTCGTGTACGTTAAAAGAGATAATAATGTAATCATAATAAACAATTCAAAATAAATTGAGAATAACCGAGGCAGCTAAGAGATGACCAGTCACAACTAACGGCGCCCGTTCAAAGAGCGAAACGAGCGGTGCCGCGGCAGCGGCCGCCTAGCGCCGGATCTTCAGACCCTCTATTGTTGGTGAATCATTTGCGTTATGTTAGGTGACGGTTCAGTTAACTAGTCGTATGGTGGGTCCGCTATGCACAATACATATTCTCCTGACTGAATTTCAGTAATGATGACTAAACTCAATAAAGACTATCCACCTCCCTTACTCTCATAGCCCGATGAAAGTAAGGGAAAGAGAGAGTAAAAGATTTTTCAGAATCGAACCGGTAAATATATAAATATGCTCTTCCTCATGTTATGCTGGCACTTCACATGACGTATTTGTACAATTATTCGCCTTACTTGGATAATACAAAATGGACTTTATTTAAATTTTCATAGGGTACATTTTGCTAACCGGTGAGTTAATTTTGGCGTATGACGTAAGTGGGCCACAAAGAGACAAGTCAAAATATGTCACTTACTATTAACAGCTGTCTATTCTTGTTTATTGATTCCCGAAAAAAATAAAGACACTGATTCTCAATTCAAACTTAACAGAAACTTTTGATGTCCCAAAACAGTTTGAAATATATCCATCGGGTAAGGTCAATAAGTTCAAGGCGGGAACAGGGAAAGCGTTTTAACGGTACAATTTATATTCTAGTCAAATTCTAAGGCTGTGAAAATTAAACGTTATCCATTATTGTGTCAATTTTAAGTCCATGTCACTTCGCAGTGGTAATTAAATATCTAAGGCTCACTTGTACCACAAACTTATGCTGAAGTTAATTGGCTAACACGAGGTTTAATCACTTTTAATATATTTTTTGCTAGAGATAATTTCTGGAGGTACTGGGGGACTAGACAAACACACATTTTCAGTAACGATAACGAAATTAGACGAATCCGAATTGTATAGAATTAACATAAGCTTTCGAAATGTCACGTGATCGATCGTTGTCGTTAGCTAATTGCTACATAATGACAAATCACGTAACGAAACAATGACGAAATTGAATGATTCGATCGTAATTACCATACAAATCTGTAGACAAGTGGCGTTCTTGACAATCGAAATCGCTCAGATATCGAATCGTTAGATCGACATCTTAGCGCTTGGACCCTTTAGAAAAGCAAGCGTTAATGATTTTCGAAATCGATTCGACTTGGGACGATTGACACTTGTCTAGGCCCCCGGCCCGATTACAAAAATCTTTCAGTCATAGAATGCTGCATTATTGCCGAATGTCATAGGACACACTTTATGGTTTTGGGTTTCACGTGGATGACGCCGCGGACAAAAGCTAGTTACAAATATAGAGGCTATAATAGAGGTGTAAGCCACTCGCTTGGTGTTGAAATAGATATAATCCTAGGTGGTATAAATCGGCCTTAGCATCTAGTTTAATTAATCTAAACACGATATTTATTTATGTTTTGCTTGAAGAATTTCTGGAAAATCACTGAATAAAATATATTTTTCACTCAATTTATTGTTAAAGTGAGAAAAGAACAAAAATAAAAGACAACAAAAGACAAAAATAAAACGTATTAAATCGTCTGTTTTGTTAAAAGTTGTCCAGTCTTGGACATACGCATACCAATAGGACGAATACGGAACCTGTTTTTTTTTTTAAATCATTTTTTACGAAAACCTTAGTCTTGGATATTTTTATTCTTTCGAAGAAGGGATTAATTATTTTATAAATAGCTTGTTTCACCACCTCTCAATATACTACTAACCAGACTACAGAGTGTTAAATGTACTCGCCACCATTACAATTTTGGTTCTGAAACATACCTGGGAATCAGGACACGGAGATATTGAAGGACAAAGTTTCAACTTTATACTTAAGGGCGCGTATTCGATTTAGCGCAACTTAAAATCAAAACGATTGCTAGAACGGCGTAGCAGTACTGACACACACTAGTACAATACAATGGTCTGTTTGTGTGCATCAGAAAAAAAGATACAGCACGAATCATCGAAATTGATCGGAAAACGACAGCGCGCGATGTTTTACAGTGCTTTTTAAAATAATTGTCTAAAATAAATGAGTTCGTATAACGGACTGAAAAATATTCTGTACATTAAGCATAACCTTTATTTTCATAAAATAAAAAAATAAATATATCTGTTTTGATTTTGTTCAAATACTGGTGAAAAAATTGTCAAAGTGAACCGAATTTATACTTTTTCAACATTGTTTTTTAATACGTAATAGTAACATTTTCGTAATTTTGGCTCTGTAGTACACTTTAAGACTGAATATCCTGTTGGAAAACGCATAAAACATAATATTTTGGCATACTGTAATGGTTGTATTCGTCCTGAAAGTTAACTCTGACGTCTATTTTCGTAAAATGCTAAGAAAGGATTGTCTTCGTAGTTCCCTAAATCAAGACTTAATCTTTCTCAAAACTGTAATTGTCTTTAAATAATCTGTTCACATCATTACGATATTGCTCTGGGCAAAACGCGAAAACATGAATAACTCTTAATACGAAAACAAGTTTTAAAATTCAAAACTATACTTGAAATACCGCCACGGTCCTTGTACTATTAGATACACCCGAACGCCCAATGTTTTGCCCGTTTTTCACATCAAATATAAAACTCATTCACAGCTACATATTTTTAGCAATGCTTATTTTGATAACAATATTATCAGCCCTACCTTAACTGTCCCAGTGCAGGGCAAAGGCCTCAAGTCTGGGCAGATGATGTTTAGTCGAGAGTATTATAATTTTATCCTATAATAATTTTCGTCAGTTTTAATTACTTCACGTTTAGGGACATTTTATTAATTAAGATCGAGTGGTATCTTGCTAGCTTGTAGGCCAAGGTCAGAGGTTTTTGTTTCTTAATGAAAAAGTTCAAGGACAACAAAGGGATAATTTATCATGTTTTAAGTGCAAGAAAAAGAAGTATTTTTTAAAGGTATCTATTTGCTACTTAAAATTCTACATATTTTATAATTATGGTTTATTTTTTTCTATCTATCACAAAGGGATTTTTTTTTCCAAGATCTATGCTACGAAGGAATTTGACTTTGAGCATCAAATACCAGAATTATTTTTGAAATATGTTTTACGAATACGTTCAATCCGCAGGAAAATAACTTTAATTCTTATATTATCACCGTTAAGGCGAAACTCCTTCGTTTTCTTAAAAGATCGAGTGTCTACGGATTCTAAAAATATTTTGGTGGTCTTAATAGTATAGCTAAAATATCTAAAAAGTGTTCGTGACCGCCCATGCCGTCATCTACTAGTTTGTTGTTTAGACGTTAATATTTAAGATATCAATAAAATAAACATCAATCCGGTTCATCAATACATCAATGTACAAAAAAGACATTTAAATTACAAGTCTCTATCTTTAGCGGCATAATTTTAGATGAGATAGATGAGGTATAAACTATTATCTATACTCAAACTCTAAAGCTGAAGTATATGTTTGTTTGTGTTTTTATTTGATCGCACTAATCTCCAGAACTTCTGGTCCGATCCTGAAAATTCTTTCGCTAATAGGAAGCTGAATTAACCCTGAGTGCAATTGACTATTTTTAACCGACAGAACACACATTACTTTCGGAAGTCGGTGGCGGTGGCTTTGTGTTTGTTGTTTCGTATTGCCACCGACTTCCGATAGTAAAGTAATGTGTGTTCTGTGCTAAAGTTATTTATCACTTTTTAGTTCTTGAAGGCGGTTTTCTTTTTTTTTGTAAAAACTTTTTATTTTTCGCTTTTTAGTGTTGCCTTATCATCCAAATCCATTAAGAAACGGCAACACACTTAAAAGAGATTGTAAGTCCTCCAGTGATTGAAGAAACTAAAACGTCGTCTTTTCGGTGGCGGTTTTCTTTTTTTTGAAAAGCTTATATTATAAAAAAACCTTTACTCGCTGATTACCTAAAACGCAGTCTGCCAATTTCGCGTTATGCCAAAATGTCATTTAAAATAAGCGTTGGGACTAAGTATGTTTTTGTCTATGTCGCAATAGGTCTACTCCTTATATTGCCCATTTAGCGATACGACTATGTCGCAGTAAACCTATTTCTCACTATGGTCATTTAGCGAAATGACTATGTCGCAATAAACCTATTTCTCATCATGGGAATTTAGCGATAAGATATTCACGAGAGTCGTATGTTCAATCCATACTTCAATCACCACCGCAGGAATATACCTACCTCGCCCTTGAGCTAATACGCACTAAACCAAAATTTCAATTCGCCTACTTCGCTTATTAACTAATACGCAATGGGTCTAAATATTGATACGCCGATCTCTCGTTAGGTCTAGGCATAACGCGAAAGACTGCGTTTTAGGTAATCAGCGACTAAAGGTCATGGGCTAAAACAACCAAAGAATGGGCCCCGGAAAACGTCCAGCTACGTCGTTGAATACCCAGGCGTAGATGGCGCAATGAGCTGAGCCTCAAGTCTGCTATTACAATAGTGTCAGAATGGTCTATCATTGATTTCATAATTGTTAATTTTGACAAGTTTTGTAATCTACTAATATAGTGGCGTCATTATGACTTTCCATTGGTCAACCACTGACACGCCATTGAAAGAAATAATATAGAATGGTAATCTCGTACAAAATGACAAATGAATGACTTAGGGCGGGTTGTTTCAAACAGTCGGTTAACATTACATACGGACGGCTAAAAAGTTACTATGACTGATGATATTTAACGTACGTTAAATGTAACGAGTTGTTTCATGACATAAAAATCCGTCAGTTAAAGTTATTCAAAAAGAGATTCCATAATATTTTGATGTTTGAAGTAGCTGTTTGACAACACAAAATAACGATGACTGGTCGGTTATGGTAATAACGGGTGGCGCAAAAGTAAAGACCCTATTTGGTTCAGCTATAACATTTTTTCTAAATTAGAAAACTAGATTTAGATTTTTTTAAATGTATATTTGTGCCATTAAATTTCGTACCATTAGGATTTAAAGATGATGTCTTTTAAATGGTGACCTCCAGAGTTGATACACATTTGAGTCCTTCAAAATTGGTTATGAGTGACGAAGCGCATTTCCATCTCTCAGGGCATGTCAATAAGCAGAATACTCGGTTCTGGGGCACTGATAATCCGCGCATTATTCAAGAAACACCTCTACACCCACTAAAAGTTACTGTATGGTGTGGCATCTGTGTTGACAGAGTGATCGGACCCTATTTTTTCGAAGACGCTGGAGGCAATGCGATTACTGTCACTGGAGAACGCTACAGAACCATGTTACGTGAGTTTTTGATACCCAGTTTGGACGAATTGGGGCTGGAGCACATCTGGTTTCAACAAGACGGCGCTACGGCACACACAGCGCGCGACACTATGGACTTAGTGAGGGACGCTTTTCCAGGCCGAGTTATCTCTCGTTTTGGCGATTTGCCTTGGCCTGCAAGATCACCCGATCTGACCAGTCCAGACTTCTTTCTTTGGGGTTTTTTGAAATCTCGGGTGTATGTGAACAAGCCACAGACTCTCGCAGCTCTAAAAGAAAACATTCGTCAAGAAATAACGAACATATCGCAGGAAGTGTTACGGCAAGTTATGCAAAATGTCATAAATAGGGCTCAAATGTGTATCAACTCTGGAGGTCACCATTTAAAAGACATCATCTTTAAATCCTAATGGTACGAAATTTAATGGCACAAATATACATTTAAAAAAATCTAAATCTAGTTTTCTAATTTAGAAAAAATGTTATAGCTGAACCAAATAGGGTCTTTACTTTTGCGCCACCCAGTAGTAACTTTTTGTCGTATGATTTTGTGAAACAACCCATTTTTTTGATTTGACGATAGTTAGCGCCATTTTTGACTATTACCGGTCAGTAATGGTTAGTTGAAGCAACCCGCCCTTAGGCGGTAATCTGCTAAAATTTTGACAGTTCTTGATCAGTTACCTACCATTAGAATGTCATTGTGCAGTCATTTTGCTTTTAATTCGACCGACCAATGATCGACAATTATGAAATTAGCAGATTACGAACTTTTAGCAAACTGACAATGGGATCGTGTTGGAATGACGAAAAATTATAAAAATAGCAGGCTTGGTCCCCTGGAACAGGAAGGATTACTCAACACTCTGCTCTAGACAGCGAGGGTTGGAAAGGAGAAAGAGAGGCTTTTGCCCTGCAGTGGGACAATACGGGCTAAAAATAAACAATAATAATAAGAAAATTCACACTGGAAAAGTCGCGGGCAATACTGAGTATTCATCATAAAACTTTTGTGCCAAACTTGGCTTACACATGAAAAAAGTCAAACAAGAACTTATTCATCCGAGAGATTGATAACAGCTAACATTTCGTGACACAAGATTACGACAACTGCCTTTCCAAGATGCTGAATGATAGTGGTAATTTTTGTCGTTTGGCCCTAAGAAGAGCCGTTGGTCAAGGCTGTAAGAAAAGCCTTTTGGATTTACCATTGTGGTGGAAGAATTAGTCAACTAGACTCTCCGTTACAGAATGCTGGATGTCCAGGGTGCGCCGGACATTTGAATCACTTTCATCATCATCATGTCAACCTTTAGGCGTCTACGGTTGGGCATAGGTGGAGACCTAGGTCTTTAGGAGAGCCTAAAGACCTCTACCTGTGTCGGTCCCGCGCCGATTGGAATTACTTTACGATTTACGAATAACGTCGCTCGGGGAAGCTTCTTTCATTCACCTCTAGATGCTGTACGTACTTTAGAAGGCAAGACGATTAACATTGGTTTAGTTTTGCCAAAATGCACAATGTCGCTACAAAGCTTTGCTCCTTTTCGAAGTTATTGTAATAACTTCAGATATTAAACGCTTATTCTCTATCTATTCTAAGCATAAGTTTTTTTGCTGGATAGTAATCTATACTCCTACACTTATATTATAAAGCTGAATAGTTACTTTGCTCCAGAACTACTGTTCCAATTCTATTTTTTTTATAGGAAGTTTTATCTTTTTATTTGCTGTCATTAATAAACTTGTGATACTTTGAACATACTCTAATATAATGGTATTTATGCAAGATACATCGAATTTACGTATAATATATAATTGTCGTTATTATAAAAAATATTGTAAACAAATATTTTAAAAGAGTAAGTATGAATTTTGGGCCATGAAAGAACTCATGGAGGGCTTTAATTTTAACATGCTACGTTATATCTTAATGTTATAGGCTATCTATACTTTGTTAACAGTAATTCATTTGTATGATAAGAATTAGGCAAGAAAAGGTAAAATTATTATTTTTTTCAAAAATACAACCACTTTCTAAAACTAACCTTCTGTTTCTTGCTTTGTATTGCCACCGACTCATCGAAATCTGACAATACAAAAAAGCTTACGCGTGGTCAAACATAAAAAAATATATACAACGTGCCAAATTGAATAGAGCCTCCTCCTTTTATGAAGTCGGTAAAAAATTCGGAAACCGAACAAAAAACCTTATTTCGAAACTTTCAAACTGAATTTGATTTAGTTTCTAGTTTTGAATGTAACCTCCGCTGTTTCGTTTCTGGTTAATGGCGGCGCGGGATCCAAGACGGGTTGTAATGTTTTTCCGGGACTCATCGAACTTCATTGCCTTGACGCTTTTCTACTGGTCGCCAATGTTGATTCTGCTCTGGCTTTCAAAAGTTTCAGTAGTTTAGAAATAGTGTGACGAAATTGCGGAAAGAAAATAGATTTTCTCTTAACCCATACCTCTTCTTTCCCAGGGTCGCGTATGACGTCCAACAGAGCGACGTGATGACCTGCATAGCACTGATCAGCCACGTCATGTGCTACGCCAACTCGGCAGTGAACCCTCTGATATATAACTTCATGAGTGGTACGTATTGTTTTATTTCAATCCTGTAAATGTAATCCTGTAATCTTACAATTTATGCGGACTGATTGATAGTTATGATGTGTTTAAAGGTCTTTATTATCCTAACTAGCAACCCGCCCCGGCTTCACACTGGTGCAATGTACAGTACGCAAAAGAGATAAGTATCCATGTCGTCGGGAATAGTTGAAGATTTCTTAGAAACCAATGGAGGCTTTCAAATGAAATTTTATTAAATCATTGAACTGTTTATTCTCTATAAATTGTATTTTATTTTATTCATAAAAACCTATCGGTTTCTAAGTAAACTTCAACTGTTTCCGGCGACATGGATACTTATCTCCTTTGGTGACCGTACCTAGATACTAATGTGATGTCACACAAAACTGTATCAAACTGTACGTATACAAATTTCTCTTGAATCTCTTATCTTTTGCTGATACTGCATTATAATCCATTGCGTAGTTTAAAAGATCTAGGCGTACAGATAGTCGGAGCGACTTTGTCATATACTATGTAAAGATTATACATAGTGTATAAGTTACAGTCAAAATTCGTAGCCAGTCAAAACTACTTTTGACTAACTTTGGTCAAAACCACAGATATAGATAGACCTAGATAATGCAAGTATCACGATCTGTATGAAAACCAAGCGAGTCATTTTTTGGACGTCACAATGAAATACGAATGTTTTGTTTTTCCTAAATTTGGTATTACCAGGTATTACTAAGGGTATTAGATTAAAAATAATTGTTTTTTAAATTAATTACGCATAATATGAATCACAAAATGACTTACCGATGGAAGGAAACGTTTACTTTATTTTTTTACTTACGATTTTTATCGTAATATAGGCACTAAAATATTCATATGCGAAGTAGTTGCTCTTGCGTTATCTAGGTCTATCTATATCTGTGGTCAAAACCCTTATTAAAATTTACAGTTTTCAACAATAGATAGAGTGATTCAAGAGGAAGTTTTATATGTATAGTTTGATACTGTTTTATTTGACACCACATTAGTATCTACATTGCACCCGTGCCAAGTCTGGGCGGGTAGTAGCAGTGGATCGTGTATAATGTTACAGTCAAAATTCGTAAACGGTCAAAACTAATTTTGACTACAAAAATCAGTCACTAGTACATCTGATTTATCGTTACTACTTAAAAACCAATTAAGTCGGTAGGACTTTTTGAGACCTTTTTTTGTTTTGTATTGACTTTTATAAATAGAGAGCTTCGTATTTTTTTTTGTTTTAGCGAAATGTGTTTAATTTTAATAAGGGTTTTAAATGAAGTTAGTCTGTAGTTTTGACCGGGTAAGAATTTTGATATTTATTCTACATCACTAACTCCCAGTTTTTGTACAAACAAAATATCTGGCAAATTGACAAGCGCATGTAAGCTTGCCGTGTGGTGCCGGCCGCAAATAGCACCATCCTATTTCTTCCCGTGGGTGTCGTAGAAGGTGACAGAGCAGCAGCGTCCTTCTGAGTACCATAACACCTACTGCAATTGCCAACATGCATCGGTCAAGCATGGTGATTACGGCTGAACCGCCCCTTGGGGGATACCTATACTCAGCAGTGGGCGTCTAAACGTTGACATGATGACGTAAGCTTCTGTGATGAGCTGTTGATAATTCCATCAACTAATCACATTCATTTTTCGTTCTAAATACCGGCGGTTAATCAATGCTACTTAGCTATTACATGTAAAACTACCCAAATGTTAGTCAGATCAATAGGCTTATTCTCGTAATCTATAACGTTCAAAATCTAGTCGAAATCTCATTAACAATCAATGTCAACATCTGGTCAAAAATGTTAGTGACATAGAGGCATTTTTGACGACAACGTTCCTAAAAATTACTAGTAGGTTTTGCAATACAAGCTAAACGCAGGTTGTGTGGGTTAAAATTTTCCTATTCACGATTAATTCGGGCAAAGCTGTTACGAGAAACTAGGAACGCGGAACGGCAGGCTTCTATGTAGGTGCCAACCAAATAATAGGCGATTTTTTTAGGGGAGCCGGACGAAACTTTTCTACATAATATATATGAATGTGTCAACCACAATGAAAGGTTTGACCGTAGCACATTCGGCAATCAACAAGCAAGATATGTAGGATGGAGAATGGAATGGAACGTATGGATGGTGTGCACAATGAAACGTGAAAGTGTGAGTGAGACATAGGATGGAAAGAGAGAGTGAGAGGATATATAAAAGCAAGATGGCGAGGACGGTAGATTTTTAGGACGGACGGTTGTGTTTGAACGTTAGGAAGGTTTATAAAATGTTTTATTAAAAGTTAGTTCGTGTGTATTCATTGTTTTTCATTGCCACGATCCCCAAACTACATTTTCCTAAACCGCAGTTTCCTCAAATAGAAAAACTCCAACATTTCTTTACTCCATTCATTATATCATTATGACGCTATCGTATTGCAATGTTAACGGGTAACAAGTTTAATTTTTTCACAATAGGTAAATACAAAGTAATGTATACAATTTGCAATTTACAATAAAAATTATCATTTTTTCAACAATATAACCAATATATTTTGTTTGTGACTTCGTCCGCATGAATGTCGGTTGTCGTGGATGCAGACAAAGTCACGGGTTAAAAAGTAGCCTGTGTCTTTTCCCAAGGTTTTAGCTATTTTCATACCAAATTTCGTCAAAATCGGTTCAGCCGTTTCATCGTGAAAGCATAACAGACAGAGTTACTTTTTAGTATTAAAGTATGGAGCACAGATTTGGCTGCTTTTTGTCTAACGCTAGTTTAGGTACTGTTATGATCCCACCCGGCCCGGCCCGGCATCCAAACTACACAATATTTAGACTTTACTGACATTTTCTAATACATTTTAACTCGGCGTTAATGGCGTTGGGTCATATTGACCCGAGCCGATTTTAAACGAGCAAATCTTTGTTTTGCGTCGGTCATATTGTTTTAAAGTTTGTATAGGTCTTTCTGACCGTTGGTAAACTCAAGTGCTGCGCCGCATGTGCAGTAAGGTACAAGTGCGTCAACTCAAAACGGGTCACTGTGACCCAGCGTCATCGTTGGCGTAGTATTTTTGTGACTTACTTTTTTCTTCTTTTTTGAGTTTGATGGTAATTTTTAGTCAAAAATGTCATTGATGAATAACCCAGACCGCATTGTATCAGTGTTAGACGAGTCAGAGTCCGACAAAGAAGACTCTAACGTTGATTCCTACGTCAACATTGAAAATCGCAGAACTGCTGATTTTGTGGGAGAACCTACCGAAAACCTCCCAATAAGGTTCCAAGAACTCGCAGGAGAGGTCAGGTCGTCTAAAAAGGATAAGAAAACCTCTCCTACTTGTCATGCATGTCCAGATCATTTGATTCTGTATTGCAATAATTGTATTAGTTTCATGTCTGAAGAAGGAACAAGAAGATTGTTTCTTTATTATTTTTTTATGATATGTAGTTTGTGTGATCTCTATTTAAGTACTTATCATTATTTATTAACATTATTAATTAAAAAACTCTCTCAAAAGCAAAACGATATTCATGTTACGTTTGCAAAGTTGATTTTGCATGTGTTATTGGGAAAGTAAATAGAAGTTTGATTTATAGAATATATTAATATTAGTTCTTTTTACATCATATGCAAAGAATCCTTATTTGATAAACGTGTATTAAAGTTCAAGAAATTATTTGATTTTCATGAATAAATATTCGATAAAGTCCGGGTCATGATGACCCGGTCTCATAGTAAGTGTAATTTTTTTTTATGTCATTGGCGGCGGGTTAATAAAAAGTTGCTCGCTGTGTAACCAAAACAAATAGTCCAGACTAGCACTTCGCCCGCAACTTCGTCGCAAGTCAAACATTGAATATCGATTCTTTTAAAACTTACTATTATAATATTACATAGCAAATAGTTACTATTTAAAATTTAATCTGTAGTTCAACTAGAGTATTTTAGTCCGGTTTCTAACTTTATACCAAGATCTAAATTTATTGCAAGTTCTAAACTTTAGATCGATTTTTTACTTTAGTCAGAGTTAAATAGTATCGATGTTCCACTTAGACGGGGCGTCACGCGATCACAATTTTTTTTTAATAACTGATAAATCATGGAATCCAATTTTAATAAAAATGGCCACTAGCAACCCTAGTTTAAATGTAAATATTATAGTCAAAACTAGTTACAATCAGGTAACATTAGCATACAACCTTTACAGTACTTTTTAGCTGACACCAAATCTCTACAAATTGTATTTACTTACCAAAACAACATTAAAACAAAATATTACCTCGAACAAATTAAGTCAGAATAATAAATGTGACAGAACATTGAGTTGGGATTACTGTTATCTGCGATATTTACATAAATAAACGATTACATTATGTAATCTTGTCAATTTTAATCCCTATGGACGCGAAGGTACACCTCTGAAGGTTTACAGTATGATAACTGTATCGGAGAGTTCAAAATACAATGATTAATACACAAATTAATTCCATAATTAGTTACTTCGTGTAATGGTGTAATTATTATAAGCTGCTCGTGGCTAAGTTAAAGCCGTACAGATCCATTGGTCAAAGGTTAAGCTACGCTTGTCGCGGTCGGTCTGTGGATGGGTTACCATCCATTTCATACCTTTCCTCCGTGCCTCGGAAAGCACATAAATCCGATGGTCCCGGCTGTAATTTATAGATTTTTGGCTTTCGTTATGGGTAGGCAGAAGCTAGAAAGTATGACAACCAGTCTTACGAAGGGTTATCGTGTTACCCCTTTACTGGGTTGTAGAGATCTGATAAGCAGTCTCTTCATTTAAAACATTGGTATTCAGCTGCATTCGGTTAGACTAGAAGCCGACTCCAGCATGTTTGGGAAAAGACTACTTTCTAAGTTTATCTTGGGCAACTTCTTCTATATAATAAAAATAAATCGGTGTTCGTTAGTCTCGCTAAAACTCGAGAACGGCTGGACCGATTTGGCTAATTTTGGTCTAGAAATATTTGTGTAAGTCCAGGGAAGGTTTATACGGTGAGAAAATTTAAAAATCAATTGACAAGACAACGTCTTTTGGGTCAGCTAGTCACTGATATTTTTTTATTTTATCAGATAGGCTTGCGTTTGACCGCAATTCACCTGATCTAAGTGTTAATGTGGTCTAAGTTCGAACACGCTTGCCTGGGATGAACCGGATCACTCGTGCCTTGAAGATACCCAGATTATATATCAGGGAACAGAGAGGTGGGCAGCAAATTCCACAGTCTGGCAGTTCGCACAATAAATGTGGAGTCAAAGCGCTTGGTTCGAGACCGTGGAAACTCAACCATATAGCGGTGACGCTTCGCCGTGTCTCTGTTCGTCCGATGATGGAACTGGGATGGGGGAATTAAATTGCGCAATTCCAAAGCACACTCTCCGAAATGTACCCGATAAAATACCGATAGGCTAGCAACGGTGCGGCGATGACGCACCAATGATGATCAAATATGACAAACCAAGCAAAATTGTTGGCGACCCCTTACAATGTCGATGACGTAACCGCTTGAAAGACGATAAAATTCTTCTGTTGTCTTATCAATTTTGTCACACAATATTACCGAACACAGCATCACTGTCCCTTCTCTTCAATAACACTGGCAGAATTCGACTGAATCGATAAACACTTCAAGTTTGAATTATTGAATACAAATTCAATTGACAACCAATTTCATATAAATTGAAGATGTTTCTTGTTGATTTCTGGAAGAAATAGGTCTCGCAATTTGAAGGGTGAAATTAAATTAGCTAGGGAAACTTCACTGCGACACTTGACAAACGAAACGGAGGTTATTGATATCTAATAATACCGACCTATTATTGTCATAATGCAGGGTAACACGATGTAATTATTTTTTATTAGCACTCGTAGCATGTCCCGTTTCGTAGGTCTTTGTTTTTTGCTGATTATATTTATTGATATTTTCTTAAATAATATACTATCGAATGCAATCCGGAGTTTTCACTTCAAAACCATCTCCCAGCACATAGTCTACAAGCTGGTCCTTCGAGACGAATATAAGTAAATGTACCGGACTCCGCCACGCATGATGGTGAATACAAGAAGCAGTACAAAGAGGCAAAAAGAACTCGAAGCCGAAGCTGAACAGCGTCAGCCCATGCAGGAACAATTTCTTAATCTAGTTCAACCCGCAGAACCGCCGTTACCTGGAAAATCAAATGAATACACAAAGAATATCTGTGACAAAATAGGTTCTAGGGAAGTGGGTAGTGTGAACACCTTGGTAAGACTGGTCGTCAGCCTGCATGGAGATCTATGCTCGTATCTTCTCTGTATGAAAAAAGACCTTAGCCCTGCTGTGAGGCTGGCATTATAAAGCTCTAACATTCACATAACTACATTCCAGTGGCCGTTGACTCCGTAATTAGCTGTATTCTGTCAAACGTATCTTTTTACCCATATTTTTGACAAGATTTTGACATTGATGGTCGCTGAGATGACGTTTTTAATGACGTATAAGATACGCAATGGAACTCCTCTATAACGAACTGTACACGTATAGAAGAAAGAAAGAAAGGCAGTAAAACCATTTATTCACGAGAAAGTGACGCAGATTACAAAACATGTTGTCCAACAAAACCTAAAACTAAAACAAGAGGAATGATCGTGCATTAACGAAAAAAAAATTGCTGATTACCTATGCAATTATTCATAGACTTTGAAGGTTTTCAAAGTCTGCACTTCATGGAACACCTCATCGAGAAGCAATCGGTACTTACACATTCAGGTAAAGAAGTATCGTGCCGTAGACGTAATACTTTTTCTGGTTAGGTTAAGTGTTCCGATTTCTTATCGGAATTGGATGATTATTAAGCTGCTAGGTACTAAAAACGTCTTCTGTTTCCAAAAAAATAGTTGTCGATGCTAATCACGAAATGGACAAAATAAGTTTGTTTTTTCTATTCCTTGGTGCTAATACAATAAAACAAACCGAGGTAGAGGCACCAATTTCAGAACTAAAGTTATTTTCGTAGTTTTGAAAGATGTCTGTCATGTCTTTCTTTATTAAATGAAAGTAGTTTAGTAAATGTCCTCAATTCAAATACTTATCTCCATCGTTATTTGGAGCGAGCGCTCTTTGGTCAAACGATCATTCGAGCAAACGTTTTAGGGAAATCGTTCATTCGAGCGAGCGTTCTTCATTCAATCGATCATTCGGGCAAGTGAATTTCGGGCAATCGTAACGCACTCGATATCGAAATCATTTTTCCTGTTTCGTAGTAAAAAAGTTATGAGTACCTATTTGTGAAATTACAATTTATTTGCATTATGTAAATATATTTTTTTAATGCTCGCAGATTATTTTTAATGTTCCCATTTTATCTTCAAAAAGATTAACCAGACGTGTAGGTGTAAATTACGATTTTATGGTTAATTATAAAGGTTTGGTCTGGTAGTAATCTAACACATCATGACATCATCATCATGTCAACCTTTAGACGCCCACTGCTGGGCATAGGTCTCCTCCAAGGGAGGGGTTCGGCCGTAATCATCATGCTTGGCCGATGCATATTGGCGATCGCAGTAGGTGTTATGGTACTCAGAAGGACGCTGCTGCCCATCCTCTAGTCAAAATCCCTCTGTCGCCTTCTACGACACCCACGGGTAGAAATGGGGTGGTGCTATTCGCAGCCGGCACCACACACATCTAACCTAACACAGGCAATTAAGTGCCATGTTGTTAGGTGCCAGCTAATTACCTACCACTTTTTATTATAAACTTTATATTGTAAATGCGAAAGTGAATTTAATAATTAGTTTGTTAAACTTTCACGGTTAGACTACAAAAGCGATTGAGATAAAATTCGGTACCGACTAAAATTGAACCCCTAGAAAGAATTAGGCAACTTTTTAATACGCGACTTCGTTTACATCTTCGATAACCGACATTCACGCGGACGGAGTCAAGGGCAAAAACTAGTAGCGTAGGGTTGCTGGTAAAAATAAAATGCCCCGTTGACGTTTAGCCATACATTTATTAATACTGGCAACTATGGTAAGGTTACAGATAATTAACAAATGGCAACCCTAAGGGCAGGTTGCTTCAACTAACCATTACCATACTGACCGGTAATAGTCAAAAATGGCGCTTACTATCTTCAATCAAAAAAATGGGTTGTTTCACAAAATCATACGTCAAAAAGTTACTATTACATAACCGACCAGTCAACGTAATTTTGTGTTGTCCAACAGCTACTTCAAACATCAAAATATTATGGAATCTCTTTTTTACACGCTTTTTATTAGCTTCACCTGTATGTTTGTTTGTAACCGACTTCTTTGAGCGCGATTTTGACCCACTTTAAACGGCCAGATTTCGTTCAAACTTTGTAGATTTATCAAGGACCGATAACAATACACTAATTTGATAAAATTATTCCATTTTTCAAACTAAAAAGTAAAAAATAAATAATAGTTTAAAAAAACTAAAAACACGCTTTTTATAGAAACCAAACTAAAAAATAGAAAATAAATTTTAATAAATTTAAATTAAGAAAAGTGTTAAAAATTTCAATAAATATAAATGAATAATAGTGTGAATAAAAAAAAAATATTTAAAAAAAAGCGTGGGGTGCTTTTTAAGATATTATCAAAATGATAATCACTCTACTCAAATCTGTCAATAAAATATTTATAACTATTGACACCATGCACGCTATTATTAATTTATATTTATTGAAATTTTTAACACTTTTCTTAATTTCAATTTATTAAAATTTATTTTCAATTTTTTAGTTTGGTTTTCTATAAAAAGCGTGTTTTTAGTTTTTTTATAACTATTATTTTTTTTAGTATTTTATTTATAAGTAACAAATATACAATATTTGAATAACTTTAACTGACGGATTCTTATGTCATGAAACAACCCGTTACATTAATTAACGGACGTTAAACATCGCACGTCATAGTAACTTTTTAACCGTCCGTATGTAACGTTAACCGACTGTTTGAAAGAACGCTATCGCCCTTCAAACCTCCCTAACTGGCTAGTTCCTGAAGACCGCTAGGCTATCGAACAGGAACTAGTCTTACTTAGGCACAGAATTGGCTGCGTGGCTAACGAACTCTGTTCCTCTAGCTGGTCGAATGACAAAATGTACCGGACGTCGCTCCTTATAAAGCTCGCAAGGCTTGTATGTGTGCACAATATCTACACGTATTCGTTAGTAGTTGTGATGTGAAGATTCACGAGCTGCGCCGGCTCACGCTGCTGCGCTCGTTGACCATAGATGTCGCCGAACATGGACAGTATTATACACATGCAACACTAGATGGCGTTACTAGTTCGTTACAGTAAGATAATAAAGGATGATCTACACTTAATAACTCATTACATGGTGTTCATCATCTGCCTAGCCTTATCCCAACTATATTGGGGTCGACTTCCAGTCTAACCGGATGCAGCTTAATACCAGTGTTTTACATGGAGCGACTGCCTATCGGACCTCCACAGCCCAGTTACTGGGTAACACGATACCCCTTGGTAAGACTTACCAAGTTTAGTATAATTATATAAATAATTATTTATGAACTAATCATTGTTCTAATCTATAATAATTAAACATTAAACAACATAGGATTTGACAATTTTTTTTTGACAAATTGTGAAAATCTTTCGGATTGAAAAACAAAAAAAAATAATGTTTTTTTTTTGATCCGAAAGATTGTCACAAATCGTTTTTTTTTAATCCTGATGTACGTAAGTTTACATTTTTAATTGGCCAAAGATAATGTACAAAAGTGGTTTATCGATAGGTACGTCGCCCACTGAAAGATGTTAATTTATTTATTTACACTTCATGCACAAAGGTACAAAGGCGGACTTAATGCCTAAGGCATTCTCTACCAGTCAACACAGGTGGTGGTTTACGTGAAAAAGTTCAATTTAGTCAGTTAAGTTCGTAAGAGAAGTCGGTTAAAAATGGTACATAAACTGTTTGTACCTACCATACTATCCAATGTTTTCATCATCCACCATTTTCAGAACAAATAAAAAATCTTATACCGTTTTCATTAAATCAAACGTAACGTTCGAACTTCGAGCTTCTGTACAACTCTTATCGTACTCGTATAAAACTTAACTTAAACGAAGTTTCTTTGAAAAATTTACCCGATTCTATATTTATTGCCTTTCTGAAGAAACTAGATTTTAGTTTACCTTTCTACTTAGACGAAGTTTACTGCTTGGAAAAGTCTTATCGACTCACCTTTATCTAAATAAAAGACATACGGTCCGATTAGACACGATTAAGCTACGCGTACTTAACTCGGTCAGTGGAGAAGTGAATATTCATTTCATACCGAGACCCTTCAGTGTCTCTGATAGCACGTAAAGCCAATGTCTTAGCTGTCATTCGTAGATCTTTGACAGTCATTATCGGTAATCAGAAGCCGGTAAATCTGACAACCAGTCTTACCAAGCGGTATCTGTTACCCAGTAGGTAACTAGATAGTGGAGGTGCTTTGGAAAGCACGTAAAGCCGTTGGTCTGGACGCCAGAAAGTCTGACAACCAGTCTCACCAAGGGGTATTATGTTACCCAGTAAGTGGGTAGTGGGGGTCAGATAGGCAGTCGCTCCATGTAAAACACTGCGTGTTCAGTTGCATTCGAATAGCCTGGAAGCCGACTCTAACATAGTAGAAAAGCTTTGGTAGTTTGTTTGTTTGCCATCGAATGATGATGCAATATTAGTTTTTGTTTGTCCTAAACCTGAATTATAAAACTTATTCATTATGATGACTACAATAAAAATTATTTTGAACATTTTTTCTTTGGATTTCTGATCTGGAGTATGAGTGTGAACGCGCCCTAACAACTGTTTGGTTACAGCGACCGCCCGCCACGTTTATGATCATGAGTCTAACTAGTCCTTTACGATGGGTCGTTATAATAATTATTATATTACCCTATTTATATTATTTTTATTATATTAGACTATCTCAGAATTCAGGCGTTTTAGCTGAAATAATATTTTTATTATGTTTATGGAATGGGGTGAATAATTTTTGGTCATAACACCAGTACACTACGCCACACAGAAAAGACATTTGTGCAGATCCACGTGCGCAAAAGACAGTCATTTGCGCAAGTGGATCAACACAAATGTCTTTTCGCGTAAACGTCATTCGCGCACTTATCCTTTCGCGTCTGCTGCACAAGCAGACGTAAAAGGGGGGGAATTCCACTAACTTTTAAGAACATTCGCGTTCAAATATCAGCGTTACGGTGAGTTGCACAAATCCAACATTAGCTTAACAGTGACTTTAAATTCATGCCATCCCTTACACTTTGTATAAAAAAGAAAGTGACAACACCAACTGAAAGTCTTCATTAAACTAATGTATTTTTGATACAAAATGTAAAGGATGGCATGAATTTAAAGTTTCTATTTAACTAATGTCGGCTTTGTGCAACTCAACGTAAATATATTGCCTATAATTGGTGTAGACATTAAAAGTAATGCACTACTTTAAGTTACTGTTAACCAATGTTATATACTGCTGGTGTACTTTATTGAATAAATAAATAATGTCAAAAACGTCTCTTTTCACAAACATTTTTGACAAGATTTTAATTAGTAGAAATGACCTTCAGATCCAAAGGCACAAGACTCCCGGGGGTTACGTAATAACAATAGATAATAAATTGTACCAAAACTTGACAGGTTTATAAAGTTCAAAGTTCAAAGAAAAAAGTATCTACCAATTAATTACAAGGATTACTAAAAGAACAGCAATTAAAACAAAGAAAGTTTCATAAAAACATTTGTAACAAGTCGACGTGATGTGAATTGTATATAACTTGTTATTGTCATTATGAAGGAAATAATTAATGTCGTTCGTTGGGAAAGGAAATATTGCCCATTTAGGGTGGCGTGCCACCCTAAATTGAACCTATTGGACACTTATATTATTAGTTATTTATCAATTGGTTGTTTGTGTACATAAGTTTATAATAATTACGTTTGAAAACGCCTCCGCGATACAGAGAAATTTCTAGTATGGGACAATATTTAAAATAAGTACCCTGGAATGCGATATACGACGAGTAGATGACAGAAGAAATCGATAATCTCATGTTAAAGTGTCAAAAGTCGAGAAAAAAAAAAGGAAATGTATTAGGGTTTGAAAAGGTTTGAAGAGAAAATATCACATTTGACAGAGCGAGTCGAGAATGTTGTGTGGGAATGTTGACGGTAAACGACAAAAGTGACCGAAAAGACAAAAATTTATCTATGCGACAGTGTCAAAATACTGAATGGAAATACTGATGGCCGAAATGACGAAGAATTTTTTTAGATCACGAATTAAAAAATAAAATCGTTATCAAATGGCGTGACTCCAATTTTCCTGCGATGTCTGTTAAGAAATTAGGGTAATTTTTGTTTATGACAACACAAAGTATTTTTTAATCTGTGTCAAAATAAATGGCAACACTGTACTACTTCCTTCCGTCCGAGATAGAATTAACGTGTGTTGTGTGTAAACCTGTGACGATAAAATTAAAAGTGACAAGTAAAAAAGCAAGTCGTTTCAATCAACCGACCAGAAAAATACAGTCCACAGAAAACAAGAACTTAACAATTTTTGTTCTAGATTTTACCAAAAAACTCAATCGCCTTTAAAAACTAAAAAGTGTGTGTGTCCTTGCTGATACACGGCCCAAAAGTATGTATGTACCTACATAATATTTACAGAATTCAGAATGTAACGCCGTTTATTTAATACCATCGATAAGAAAAAGTTCGGGGTCACTAATCTTTACGAGCGAACATTTGTTTGTGATTTAATAATTTTTTATCCTCACATACGGATGTTTCGAAAATCATGATATTTAATTATAAAACCTAGATTTAATTTGACTGTAATAATTTGCTCCAGATTTCACAAATTAGTTACTAATATATAAATAATTATGTAAACTAGCATCCGTATCATTTTTAATTAGTACTTTTGTTAACTTCAATTAATAATAATGAGAATGCTTTATTAATAATACTCACTACGTAAAACATTATGATTACAAAAATACAGTCTACCATGATTTTGGTTGGAATTGACTTCTTTTTATTTAGGCTTGAACGATTTTAGGGTACGAACTTAGAACATTATACTAATAGTGGTTTTTGTTTCCATTTCCAACATTACTGAGCTATACTCGGTGGAAAGGCCTAGTGACATAAACTGCCAGACTGTGGAATTCACTGCCCGTCTCTCTATTCCCCGATATATATAATCTGGGTATCTTCAAGGCACGAGCGCACCGGTTTATCCTAGACAAGCGTGCTCCACCTTAGGCCGCATCATCACTTAAGATCAGGTGAGTTGCGGTCTAACGCAAGCCTATAACAACATAAAAAAAAACTTATACCTTGGATTCAATTCATAATTCTCAGGTTGAATAGAGTTATTGTGTTTTTTAACCAACTTTAGAAAAAGGAGGAGGTTGTCAATTCGATATACGTATTTAAATATAAACATATTTTTTTAAGTTTGACTACAAATTTTAATATAACATTATCCGTTTATCTCAAAAGTGGTCCCATATAAATTTCAAGGAAATATTCCACGTCTAAATGTGGAAAATGAAGGGGTGACTTAATTTGTTTCATGTTACCGTTACTTAATGATTTCGGATGATAAGAAGTAGGCACTAAAAGCAAAAAAACCCTTTATTACAAAAAAGAAAATCGCCATCCAAAAAAAGTAAGTACAAAATAATTTTAATTTCGGAAGTCTGGTGCAATACAATACTATAAACAGAACCAAAGCCACTTACGAATTAAAGTTATTACTAGATACTTTTTGGTTTTTGACAAAAAGGAATTTCATTACAAACTCAGTAGCAGTCCGGAAAAAGAATGCCACGGAAACCGCTCCTTGGTCGCTCGTTATTCAAAACTATTTAAAAATTGAACTAAATCATTTAAAAATCATTATAACCAAAAATATTCTTGTATTGAAATTAGCCGTCAATTCAAAATAGTTTAGTATTTATTCTACGGCTAACACTTTTCAGAATCACCTATACCCTGTTCACAATAAGATTAGACATTTACATAAACCTTTTTTATAGCCCTTCAACCGATTTTGACTTCTATTTCGTAGGTTTATGGATGTCATTAGAGGCAAAAAAGTGGTTACAATAACAACTGTTTACTGCAGCTGCTATTTGTCATGTTACCAACGCAATATAAGTCAAAATCGGTTGAACGGACTGTAAAAAAGGTTTGTGTACCTATATGTCTAATCTTATTGTGAACGGAGTATAGGTAGGTATTTTGTAAAGAAATTTTAATGAAGTGTAACGTATAATGAAGATGGTTTTCATACCTATACATTACATTTCCTACATTACCAGACCATAGACTATCTTCATCTTAAACAAGATACCTACTACTAAACTAATAGGTACTACATATAATAACTCGCCCGAATGGCTAGTTGCATTCGATTGAAATATGGAGATGGATGATAATAATTCACTGAAGCATGTCTAGCCAGTTCATCCTGTTTCAATACTATGCAAATTTACTACCAATATCCTTGTATTCGAAGAATTTAGTGGAGTGCGAAATTGGTAGTAATTGAGACGCAGATGGTAGAAAATCTTATGACCAATTATTGTCAAAATTAGTTACCTTCCATATTACGTAAGTTAAGACGTAAGACTAGGATTCCGTCCACATGGAAATCAAATACCTATTCTATAAAATCGTGTAGCTTTTTATCAGTAAAAGTTTTTTTTTAAAATGCGGATCAGGTACTTCAAGAGATTACCTTTTTTTAAACAAACGAACTTTTCAAAGTCAAAGTCAGAGTCAAAGTATTTATTTGTGCTATTTCTGGTGTAAACAGGTTTTATAGATATTTTCCAGAAACTCATTAATCTACCCTTCTCTTTCCTTTCTATAATATTACTAGTTACTAGCTTATTCCGCGCTTTAGACCGAGTGAATTTTCTTTTAAATCCGTAATTTGTTAATGAAATACGGTCAAGAATAACATATCGTTCTATTATCCAAAGATTGTTTAGAATTGAACTAGTAGTTCCAAAGATAAAGTAGCCTCATTTTTTATGAACTGTTTATACCATTATACGTAAATACATTTATGCTTTAAAATGTTATGCTTAAAGATTATTATGATTAGACAAATTATGCGTAAGCTGTTATGTGGAAATAATGATCAAAACATTCTGTTGGTTAATCATTTTCTGACAAAAACTTATGTTGGCGAAACGTTCTTGGTTGAAAAAGTTCTTTGGATGAAAAGTTAATGGTTTAAAGACAATGTTCACCAACGGGTCATGGACCAATCAACTGTTGGTATACCGTGTCACTTGCTTGCCAAGCACGGAGGAGTCTCCGCGTATAGATGGTCACCCATCCACAGACCGACCGTGGCAAGCGTAGCTTAACCTTGACCGATCGATCTGCATTGCTTTTACTTAGCCATGAATACATAATCTATCACTAATAGAAGTCTAATAAAACCATTTGTTGCCACATGGAGGGAAAGTGCCTTGAATATTGTAGATGGAACATTTTACTGAAATAAGACTTTATTCGACGTTGCTTGCAACCAATATTGACTTTAATCGATCGAACTGCATCGCTTGCTTTAAGTTATCAAAGTAAATACAACCGCGGCAACCAATTTCGATTTAAACTTGAACGTTATACCCAATTCCTTTGTTTCCACTACCAATACATTTTCAGAAATAACGTTTATTTGAGTACTAGAATACTGTACAAGTCTCTCAGTGGTAATGGTTTGGGAAAACACAAAACTTTTCTTTGTTATTCCTTTTAGTTTATTGAAGAGCCAGATGTGATCAGCGGTAAAATATGTTTTCAATTACCTACTCTCTTATTTTGTTTTTTTACGTTTCTGAAGTGTTATTTTTTCTGTGTGATCTTCTAATATATAACAATCTTGTGTCATACTCATAGTGTTTGCTATCGAACTTCGAAACGGCATGACCGATATTTATTTATTTTTTGTGTATATTTAGTAGGTCTGAAAATACGTCGTAGGCTATTTTTTTTAACGATTGCTTGGTCAGCTAGTAATTTATATGTTTATTTCAAACTAGGTTATTTATGTACAATATTTAGATAAACGAATAATAAAAATGAAAAACTAAACAAGATTTTTGAAAAACTGAGTTTCGTATAGATTCGGAATCCACGTTTGACGACGATTCCGAAATTCCAAAAATGTGAATTTACCAAAAATACTTCCTTAGTGCGTTTCTAATTACCACTGCAGTATGGTGTACGAAACAAATTCGATGAAATTCTCTAATGTAACTTACCTAGAGATAGATTTGAAGACCATTTATCACTTCATACCCATTTTTATTCATGTCTTATATACATTGAAATGTGTATTCCCTGTCCATTGGGTTTTTAGTTTTTTAGAACGTAATTATTCCCGTTAGTGCAGAGAGTAATTAAAATAATAAATAATAATAATAATAAAGATAACTTTAAAATGTGTTATAAAATAAATATATAAACAGCCTTATCTTGTTGGATTATCTTATTTATGACCTCTTAAAGACATTATAATACAGTATGCGTCAGTTTTTACAAAACATAAATATTGTTCACTAGTTTCAGCTGTCAAAAAACGGTTAAACCAGTGGACAGAGTGTAGTATCATGATAAAAGTCTGAAAGGGTTTTTTTTTTTTTTTTTTTTTTATTGTAATCCACAAAACTGATATACAATCACACATGCAATAAAAATAAAGTAATTAATTTACATACTTAAGATTGATATCTACTAGATGTGAATCCTGCATGCGCACTTTAGGAAGTCATCTTAGCTAACTACAAATAAAAATATCTTAACATTAAACAAGAATAAAAAAATAGATGTAAACACACAATGAATATATATAACTATGTAATTAAGTTTCTGAGTTTAGTTTAGGTATTATCAGACCAACGATCGATCGTCGATCGACGGCATCGATCGATGGTAAAATTTATTAGTCGACGTCGACCGAGCTGCTTGATTATTATTACTGATGGATTATAGCTAGGGTTAATCGATCGACGTCGACCGATGCCATCGACCGGCAATCGATCGATTAGTTAGTGGAACGGTATCCGTCGATCAGCCAGTGCTACCACACCAATCGATCAACGTCGATCGATGTCGATTGATGGCATCGATGGACGATCGATCGATTGGTGTAGTAATACCCTTACAATCTTCGAGTGCGGCTTTATTTCTTAAAACTACGTCACGTTTAACATTTTTCTTTCAGGCTTCCCGGGCTTTTCAGGTCAGTAAACAGTAAACCCTTCGCGACTGAGTTTGCCCGAAGACTTAATATTAAGGTGAAAGCGTAAGGGTAGCCCGCGAAATTCTAAATATACCTGAGTTTTTTGCAATTCCGCCTAGTATCTAATAGTATGGTAAAAAAAATATTTACCTGAGTAACAAATGTTATATCTATTATTTACAGAATATTATAATAATTAAAATCATCAACATAACTTTTCAAGTTAAAAACAATCGCCCTTAAAAACTAAAAAGTGATAAATATCTTTAGCACAGAACACATATTACTTTAGTTTCGGAAGTCGGTGGCAATACAAAATAACAAACAGAACAACGCCACCGCCACCGATTTCCGAAACTATAGTTATGTGTGTTGTGTGCTAAAGTTATTTATCACTTTTAAGTTTTTGAGGCCGGTTGTTCTTTTTTTAAGTTTTAATTTTCCGCTTTTTAGTATCGCATAGAAACGGCGACACTGTTAAATCAGAGATTGAAAGTCCTCCAAAGATTGAAGAAACTAAAAATGTTACTACTCGATTAACGATTTTCTAAATGACAATGATTTATAAATTTATCCTAATGTAAATTCTTATTTAATATAATTGTAATTTATTTACGCAATTTAACGACATAATAGCATATTCTTTTTGACTTGTAATTCATAATTTTGTATTTTGGCACTTAGTTCGCCATTCATTAATGTTTGCATGCCTAATAGGTAGATTGTACAAGGATCACAATTTTATTGTTCATTTAATACCTTATGTCATGTACCTACAATCTATGCAAATAAATAAACTTTACTTTACTTTACTTTACTTTACTAAAACTATTTGATGTAAATATTTTCGGGATTTTGTTAATTTTTTCAAAAAGCGCTGAATAAGTTTCGATAAATTTAATATGGGTCCATTTCAGAATAAACCCCTTTCGAACAAAAGAATTTTGCAAATCCGTCTATATATGAAGGAGTTATGCCCGAACATACAAAAAAAAATACAAACATCCGAATTGATGACCTCCTCTGTTTTTAAGTCAAATAACCCTTAGACGTCATAATTTTCAATAAATAGGCACATTTACGAATTATGCTAACTTGGAGAGCTATGCTGAAGATTTTAATTATAATAATTATTGTCTAAACACATATTAGTTACTCCCGCGTTTTTTTAAATTACCATACAACCTGATACTGAGCTGCATTGGAAAACACGTAAGAAAATTTGAACTTCACGGGTTGCCTTGGCGCATCCCCCTAAGGGACTAAATACACTTATTCAGCTCAGCTTTTGTTCATAGAAAACACCAGTTTACTTTCATTCAGCTTTCCACGCCTGAACGGCTGCGATACAAAACAGATCTTTTCTATAGACAAAATTTAATGAAGCTGAACAAGTTCAGTTAGTCCCATAAGCTATATGTTTCCAGTTTAAACTGACCTCTCATTGTATGCCCAGCCTATATGATACATGGTCGGCTTATACTGGATATGTACAGCTTGCGACATGTACAGTGTAGGCATCAAACAGCACGTATAGTTTTGTGATATTACTTTATACTCGAGTTGGAATTAAAAAAGAAATATTTAGAAGATAAAATACGAGGTGAACAGAGGCCATCACATCAATTTACAACAATCTGTCAAATTTCTTTCCTCGGAGGATCCTTTCTTTTCGATAGAGGTTGAAGAACTTTCCACTCTGTTCCTCATACCTTTAAAAATCAAATATTTATGCCACACACACAAAAATGAACTCTATTACAAAATCTATTCAAGTAATAATATAGTTATTTCTATAAACAAAGTCGAGTACAAAGTCATGTCACAGCACTGTCTTCAAATATTCATTGTTTTCTTCGAACTGTGTCAAGGTAAGATACGAAACTTGTATGAATATGTTACACAACGTTATGACTAGTCACGGAAAAGTTTAAATATATTGTAACGATAGTGGTTCAAGATCCCAGAGTTCCTGTACTTACGTCGTCTTAACAAGGCTGAAGTTTTGAGGATAGTTATTAGTAGGGGATGGTGGGGCAAGACAGGGTACTTAAAAAAATTACTACCAATCGAGTGATAAACACGTTCTTACCTGACAGAGTAATCATCAGACCAAACGACTCACGACCAATAAATGCAGCACCTCAAGTATTGACGGTAGCAACACAGCTGATTGAAACATGAAAAACTGTAACAATTTAGCAAAAAAACGTTTTTTTTGCAAGAAAAGAACAAACATGATGAGTACGTTGAAATAAAGCGGCCGACTGAATATCAACATGGCGACGCGTCATCGAAGTTAAAACGGCTGTAATTGGTCAGCTCTAACACCTTAACCCATTCGCTACCAAAAACTGGATCAAACCAGTATTTCCGTACATTTACTCCGCAAATATGCGGAACTGGCAGCGAACCAGTTAAAAGGCTAGATACCCCGTCTTGCCCGCCACCCCGTCTTGCCCCACTATCCCTACATTACATACATTTTAGGAACCTTAATATTTACAGCTAAGTTGTGTTCATCCAGACTTTCATTCATCCAAGTTCAGCTATACGCTTTAAGGGGCAGACAAGAGCCAACTAGCGCCACAATTTTTTTTTTGACTCGTCAATCAAATCATATTAATAAAATCAAAATCTATACATAACTTGTAAATTACCAGTAGTATTTTTGGAATAACTTTTTATTATTTTGCATTTCATAATTTAAGTGAATCGTTGATAACCGCTAAAAGTAGCCAATTTTGGCGGTAAGCAACGAACCTGGTGAAAGTTACTCCAAAAATACTCCTACAGGTAATTTACTAGTTAAATAAAGTTTTAGATTTTTAAATTTGATCTGATTTAGGAGTAAAATAAATAAAATCATGGGTGGCGCTAGTTGGCTCTTGTCTGCTCCTTAAAATAACTTAAAGACTACTAGTTATGAGTAGCCCCAGAGAATTACTTTTTGTCATACATAAAATACAAGTATTTCTGTTGAGTAGTGCCCACATTCCCATTTCCTCGAGTTCCCTCGCAAAGCACGTAAAGCCGTTGGTCCCGGTTGTCATTTGTAGATCTTTGGTAGTCGTTAAGGTTAGTCACCACCTAGTAACTGGGTTGTGGAGGTTCGATAGACAGTCGTTCCATGTACAACCCGGCCGCAATAACTTGACACCTGGCTCGAAACTTTCAATGGAACTAAATTTACAATGGAAATTGTTATTTTAGATAAAATACAATAAAGCCTGACCAGAAAAATAAAAAATCCTGCTCTGGGGGCGCTACATGTATGCATATGTTTACGTTTCTTTTTTGCACTCAGTACTATAAACAAACGTCATTTGAGCCAGGTGACAAGTTATTGCGCCCGGGTTGTAAAACACTGGCTGCAGCGGTTAGACTGGAAGCCGACCCCAAGATAGTTGGGAAAAGTCTAGGCAAATGATGTGTACCCACATTCGTGTTCCTAATCTCTAGCAAGTACGTATCAATCGTGAACCTTCTTAACGAGACTTTCTTCTATCTCATTCTTCTTAAAAAAAATTAGCCATATTTAAATGACGTACGTCTGAGTATTCTGGGATCTCAGCCAATAAGAGATTTTATATAAATGTATATGAATTGAAAGATACTTCCGATTCTTTATCTGTACAATGCGGTGCAAAAACAACAGCACGCTTTTTATGGTTGGTTCAAATTTCAGATTTTATTATTCTTATTATTATTATTATTATTTTATTCTTTTTATTCGAACTATGCCGTCCAAAAATAACGTTCCACTTTTTCAAAGATATTTCGTTTTTATCTCAAGTTAATTAAAACAGAGTTATATTAAGCTCATGAATGCCCATGATTACCTAAATAATGTTTAAATGTATTGGAAAAGTATTGTAAGGTTATTTTAATCTACAGTTTCAATTTAAATTCGTGAAACGTTTTATGAGCTTGTGTAAATTTTGCAACAAAGCACCTTGTCGTTGATGCATTTTTAGGTACCAGAGTAACATATCTAACACTGTATTTTGCGAAACTATGTTTTAAAGAAAATACTTTTAACCTTACACAACGCTTTTATTTATTTTATTCTTCCACAAGACCACTTATCTAAAACACTAAAAATAATTTGTGAAAGGAACTTTCATGCACGGTTGATTCACTGAAAATACTTTATGTAATTACGGCAACCATGTCTTATACAGTCCAACCAAGTTATCTGTGGTGGCGCTGATCGTTAACTAACTTAAAATTTCAAACAAAAGACGACCTTATGTCCTTTACCAAGTATTCGTTCCTAAAACTGCCATTTCACAGATAAGTTGGAATCTCTGTACGTACGCGTGTTGAGTGCTTTTCTTAATGATAATGGTTTACCGCTGTGCTAAAAGCTTTCAATGGTAGACCTCAAATAACAGGTTTCAAATCGCAAGAAGTTTCTGAAAAACCGAGATTGTATAGTAGAAACCACCAAAGTGGTTTTAATCCTTTCACTTCAAACAAATCGTTCAGTCACATATTTAACTTATGTTTTTTTTTCTAATGCACCAATACTTATGAAAAATATATTACAGGTTCTTATTAATCCTATTATCAAAACATTTTTTTTACACCGTCACCAAAATTATCCTAAATTACAACACCTTCCAATATAGCACCCTGCACTTCCCTTCCAAAATGTAGACAGTAAATTCCATACTCTCTCTTGTTCCAGGTAAATTCCGCCGAGAATTCCACAGATCATACTTCAAGTGTTTCTGCTGCTGCCATTCTGCGGCTACCCCAGACCAGAATGGAACTTCATTTGCACCTATAGGAAGCTCCAGAGCGGGAACCACCAGGACTGTAGTTCGTCGAAACGACTCTTACGTCAGCTACCGCCTAACGCACTTATCACCTTCAAATCATAATATCCATCGAGACTATATCAGAAACACTAACACTTCGTTCATAGAACAAATGAATGGGAATCGCCGCCCCAAGATCAGAGACGATACTATCAGTGAATCAGCAACAAGGTTCACTCTAGCTACTGATGTCTGCAGAGATTGACAACTAGGCAAAGATCTTCTTTCTGATATACGCAGTAGAGATGGCATTGAGACTTATATCGCGAGAAGTACTAATTGTATTGATTGCAAACCGTATTACGATTGTTTCAAGGATGGAAAGATTGAAGAAAGGCATAGTGATAATGCTGATTACAGGCACGTAGATGAATCTAAAGATTTATATGATGATGATCTTAAAAATGGGTTCAAATTTAAGTTCAATCGCAGTTTGAACAGCTGTCAGATTAAGAATAAACGAAAGGTTAATATTTATTAAGTAATTTGTTATGTATAAATCAGTCAATTGATTTTGGGTGTCTGTTTCACTATTTATTTGTCAGAAGTCCATTAATGAAAGTTTCTCATTATTCAGTAGTATCTCTTTTTGTATATATGCAAGTCCTTCAGAAAACTACTTTCAACCCGCTGGCTTAGATATCGTTATTAACTTACATTTATATATTTCTAAACCCTAATTGATTTGATCATTCTTTCTGTCAATTGGTACGACCTCATTTCTGCTCTCTCACATATTTTCGGTTTCCTTAATATTAAGTAAGTATATTATGACCTCATTCTTGTCTTAACATTGTGGTGTAACATTTTGTGCCACTTATCGTGAAATTGGAACCATCTAGAATACCTTATGACTTTAATTTAGAAAGAATATTATGAAGGACATGCATTCAATTTAATCAAGATTAAAAATTACTTCCTCACTTTTAGAGACATGATATATTTGTCCCTGTATTCCTACCATATATTTTACTGCTTGGCAAGTTAACTTGGCAAACTCAAATCAAGTTAAATAGTTTCATTGATAAACATGGACTAAGTTTTGGTGAAACAGACATTTCAAGTAATATTTTAATACGTGTGAGTTCTCGATCTTGTAAATATATTTTCATCTTACGAGCACAAATTGAGTTCTTCGGGAGAGAGTTAGGGTTGTCACTTATTTAATATCGCGTCGCTTGATCAATTGTCACTAACTCAATTTTGTACTTCGAGTTTCTCGACAAAAACGTGTTCTCACATTTGAGTCATAACACGAACCGCTTTGAAAAATACATTATAAGGGTTTTGCCTTTTTCACACCGATTGCTGTATAGAAATTATAACAACTAGAAGATTCAGCTGACAAATGGCTAAATGTGAGCAAGCGTTTAATTATTTGAGATATATCAAGTTTTGGGAAATTTGGGTACACAAAAAATTAAGTGGTTAATAGATTTTTTTGTGAAACGTTGTGCATTACAATGACAAATGATGGAATGACGATGATGATGAAGTAATGCTTGGCCGTGGATAGGTAAGAAATTCTGGTATTCAGCTGCATCCGGTTAGACTGGAAGCAACCCCCAACAAAGTTGGGAAAACGCTGGCAGTTGATGAGTGTTGCAAAATGTCACGAAATTAAATAAGTGACAAAACGGAGCTATATTATAAAAGAACAATTTAAATATATTTTAATAACATTCTTCAAACTAATAATTATAACTACTGTAAAATGTAATCATGTTACACAAGTTTTCCCTTCAAAGGTGGTAATTAATGTTACTGAAAATTAATTAACTGCTACAAAAGGAAGTCCTAAAAAGTTTTTATTGCAAGTCCTTCATTTAAAATTGTATGTTGGCTGGACCAGGTTTAATTGTCAAAATGGTCGGGTGTTTTTTTAATTGTACTTTTTCAGCAGATTTAAATTTAAAATTGGAACGGTTTTCAACCGACTTCAAAATGAAGGAGGTTCTTAATTTCTTTTTTGTATATTTGTTACACGATTTCTCCGGCAAATGTTATTCGATTTTGAAAATTCTTTATCTATTTTCGTAAGCCTCTCACGGGTTGCCCCATATAATTTTTATAGAAATTGACGACGTTTAAGTTTCTTCAATCTTTGGAGTACTTTCAATCTCTGTTTTAACTATGTTGCCGTTTCTTAATGCATCTGGATGAGAAGGAGGTACTAAAAACCGAAAAATAAAATGCTTTTTTACAAAAAACCGCCTTTAAAAACTCATAAGTGAAAAATTACTTTTGTTCCATGCTGTACTTATACCTATCAATACGAATTATTCACTTTCGGAGGAAATCTTGTAGTTTATTTACTACATCCGCCATATTGAATTTCTTAAGTACATCCGAATACCTAAAAGTAACAAGATATTTTATGTTATAATTATTATTGTTAGTAAACAGTACACTTGAATGCAGGAAATGGCGTGTTTATACAGAACTGATCGTACACTGCCGGCCATGTTGCTGTATACATTTTATTTTTAGTTTATAAAGATTGTCAGTAACTGTATGAGTCACGTTTTTTGTGATATTTTTTGAATTCGGAATCTTTGTTTATTTATGATTTTGTGTTATAATTTATTGAAAAAAAAAAATAAGAAATTACTTTTATCATTATTTAAAATAAGTTTAAAATATTCTTAAATGTTTGTGAACTTCTTATAATTATTTACAGTTGTTTATCCAGTACATCTAGAGTAACCCAAATATAAATATTATGTGTATAAATGTGACCAAAAATAATGTAAGATAACATAAGAAGAAAAACTAGCATTTCTGTAAATAATTTTAAACAGTTTTATGAATTTTAGATAAATAACAAAAAATATTCTAGTATTATTAAGATAACATCGTAAACTAAGAAATTCTAACGATTTTTTTCTTGTTAAGTAAATTTTAGCTAGTTAGCTGTTAGCTTAAGAAATTTTTGACGACTTAATTAACCAAATAAATTACAGGAATTTGTAACTGTCAAAGTGAAATTTTTGTTACATTTTCTTATACAAACGCTTCGTCTTTTTTCAGCTTTAGGAAAGTATTAATCACATGGAGGGTAACTGATTACTTTTCGCTCTTTTATTTTATTTTCTGAAGTTAAAGTGTCTTTTAATTTCAAATAGAAATATTGAGCAATTTTATTGACAATTCAATTCAATTGATTGCAGTTACTAAATTAACAATTGGAAAGTTTATCAACTGTAAAATCATATTTTATATTTAATTTTAAATTAAAAGTGTGTGTTTTATACCGAGATCTCTAAATGTAAAATAGTTTATATAATACTTAAATGTATAGTTAGAAAACACGAATAAAGGCATAACGAATTCATCTTTGTGTAAATGCGAACACAGCAATTATCATCTATATTTGATTAGGTCTATAATTATGTCAACAAGTGTAAACATTTAAAAAAATCAATGTTTAAAGATTGTAAATATGAATGTGAAAACTTTCGAGCTTTTCTACTATTTAGATTTTTAGTCTTATTCAGACGGAAATGGCATGAGTTAAAGTTAAATTGAAAACATTACGTTAATAAAAACCCTTACAAAAGAAAACATGGAAAGAATGAAAAAAGTTTCAAAACTTCAAAACCATTTAAGTATTTCAAATAAACCATTTACAAGCACTTTTGAATTGTCAAGGAGTCAGTCAGAAAGTTAAAGCTAGTTGCTCGTTTTAAACAGTAGATTTCGATGGAAAAGGACGAGCAAGAAACTTCATGAACATTCTTTTAAAACCAATAAAATAATACAATTTTAAGTTACATCATTCATGTTGAATCTATGGGTACAATGTAACAAGTTAGGTACAAAAAACTGTATGGCTTAACAAGAGACTTTGAAATTTTTCCCATATTTATTTTCAGAATAGCCGACTAGAAAACACCGTCCTAACCCAGTAAAAAACAAATAGTTTACATATTATTTTGAACTTATTGACAAGATCAATACATATAGGTATTTATTTTTATAATAATAATTACAAATAATGTAAAATGTCTCTTCCACTAATATATTTGTATGAAATAGTTTTTCTTTAAGCATATTTCGCATTAAACCATGTGGTACTCATACAGGTAAACCCAAGAGAAAAACTACAACATAAAAATAACGAAGCTAATACAATCAATCATCTGCGAATATTTCTCTCGAAAAAAGAAAAGCAGCGCAATTTATTACACCCACAATATAATAATTAGAGTCTGTTCAGACGTGCCACAACCATATCGCAGCGGCAATAATGTGACCGAGCACACGTTACGTGAAAAGTTTAGTTCCATTCACATGTACAGCAATTTGCCGTCGCGTTCCGTAGCTATCGTGAAAGTGTGTACAATAAAGATAATTTTGTGGCAACAAACGTAACCACAGCGACGGAGTCACACAAGTAGTCATAAGCAACTGTTGGCCTAGGTGGGGGGGGGGGGAGCTGGGGGAGCTGATTTATGGAGGATAGGAAAAGTATGAATTTTAAATACAGTCAAAGGCACATGAAGCTTTTGGAGTCTCTAGGCGACACCCTTGCAAGTAGTAGCAGAGTTTTTTGTAAAGGAGCTCATCCTGTGTTCCACTTTAATAGGAATGTGTGCCGGTGTAATTACAGGCACATGAGACATGTCAGCTTTGTTTCTGGCATGGCAAAGCATTTCCAATGTCTCTTGTATTGCAGATTACAGAAATAATTAAAACGAATTCTCATCTCAGTGAATAGTGCGAATATTATTTGAACGCGTTCGCGAAAATATCGGAAATTACAATTGTAATAATTTTCGAATGGAAAACTCACTAGGCTCTTAGGACAGATTGTGATCACTGTGTATTTTGACACAGCAACAACGCAATTTCCAAAATGATACACTCATTAAAATACCTGATGATAAGGTGAGGTCAACGTTAATGCACGCTTACCAGACCTATACAACATTATTTTTTCTGTTCACAGCAGCCAACAACAATTCTGCGGCTGTACTGTGATTGTTTTTGTAGCACGTCTGAAGCAACCTTTAGCCAATTTTCCTCTTATATTAAAACTTGGGTCCCTTTGCGGATAATAAAAAGTTGAACTTTGCACCGAGGTACCGTTTTTAAGTAAGAATGTGTGTATCACTAAGTTTGGGCCCTCACGGGTAGGCAGATATTCAGGTAGTTTTGTGAACAGAGATGATATTATGTGAACAACAATATATCTACATGATGATAGGTTAGTAGGTCATTGTGAAGTATGGGTCTTTTGAATGAGAGGGCTATAATTATTGTAATTCACTGTAGTTTTATTACCACAAATCAACCCACATAACTATTTTTTTCCCGATGAAGTAATTGTAATTATTTAAAATAATTAATTTAAAATCTATTCTAACCATAAAGGAAGTACAACAACAGTATCTAAAAGAAGTGTTGTTTTTTTGGGTCAAACATGTACCTAGGTACAAATAACAATTAAAATTCCTTCCAATAAATTGTTTTTTTAGCAGTATTTAACTACCTCGCAACGTAACTGCGTTCAAAGAAACGTTCATGACAACGTAGACGGCTGTCAAACTATTCCATCTATCACTATTACATCGATGTTCACTAAACTCAACGGTCGGTCGGTCGTCTGACAAGGGTATCAAATATTGACAATTATGCTATCAACAACAACAGAAAAAAATATCGGCCCTGGAACAATATCTTTTGGCCAGTAGCTAACCAAACGCAAAACATAATCTGAAATAAATGTGTTTTTAATATTCTTATGCCCATAATGTTTCACGAAAAATGTGTGCTAGAAAAAAAAACTTATTCGTAACACATAAACAAAATTCTAATCAGTATGTTTTGAGGTTTTCATACGTTTATAAAATGAAGTAACGAAACGTATTAACGGAGAAGTGAATCACGAGGTTGCCAGATTGAAATACTTGGGTTGCATAGTTTTAGCATCTTTGATCGACAATTTCAGGTGGTAGGTACAAATGCTTAAATAAATCCAATTTTTTTTTTCAGAATCTGCGATTTTTTTTCCTGTATTTTCGTACCTTTGTTCTTAAGGTACACTGTTGGGCCACATTTATAGGGGGAAAAAAACATCTCCTTTCTATTTGTTTAGCTTTAAATTATTTTGGATTGTGTGTAGTGGCCAAAGTTTCAATACAATGTAAAAATTGTTTATGAAATAAATAAATAACAACATCAACAAGGTGCACGGTACAGGGTGGGTCTACGCGTTGAAATTCCTTCGAAAAGGGGGTAATTAGTTGTTGAAGTTGTCTGTATACGTTAAAACTGTAATTCCTGAATAGTAATGTAACACATGAGTTATATTGAATTTTGAGTCGTTTGACGTAATTCAAATAATTATTAATAAATTGTGGGTTGCCAGGACGAAGTCCAATTATGTATGGTATTGCATCTCCTAATCCTTGTGTGGGTAAAAAACTTTTTAATTAAAGCGACCTTTTGTAGTATTAAGTCTGCAACTTCAAATACAAATTACCGAAGTTCTATAAGTCCGCCACTAATGATTATTTCAAAAACTTTGCCTAGTGCCATTTCTGTCTACGCTGTAACCATAATGTCATACGGCTAGGTACATATGTCTCTAGCTATGTATTGGTAAACTTGTACATAATAAACTGAATAAGATGAATTTAACCTGTCCTTATTTATGAAACCCTAGTAACTCTGTTGATAGTGTTGGGTGGTAAAACGCCATCATGATTTGGTTAGTTCAAAAATAAACGTGTGTTTATTAAATTAAAACGATTGTTTTATGAATCACACCATCAAAAAGAAGGTATAAAACATAGCCTTTTACTTCGTGTAATTAGACACGGCAGAAAACGTATGAATAAATTGAAGATGTGATTATGAACTACGAGATTGGAAACCGCGCGATTCTAGAACTGAGCGGTTTCCAAACTCGTTTGTCTAAACGGCCGGTAAATGTTTGCAATAAGTTATACACTATCACTGCCACATGTCAGATGATCAATGGGCCAAGCGCATGACCCAATGGTCACTACATGGCAAGTGACATCGGGGTAGACTCAGGCGGAAAAGTTATACACTATCACTACCCCATGTCAGATGATCATTGGGCCAAACGCATGACCCAATGGTCACTCTACATGGCAAGTGACATCAGGGTAGACCCAGGTGTAAGTGGCGGAATGATCTGGACTTCTTCGACAAAGATAGAGCCCAAATAGCCCTTAGGAAAGTCGAGAGGCCCTACAGTGGGAACATTCAAGGTGAAAATAATAAAAATAACTTACACCATCAATATGGTCCAGGTTTTGTCAGGAATACGTCAATTTAGCAGAGCTCTTATTTAGAAATTACATATTTGTTTATCTATTCTCAAATTTCATACAATGCTGGTCCATTTTTCTGGTACAAGGTGTAAAAGCAAGGGCGTCGCCAGGGGGGGGGGGGGGGCAGGTAGGGGCAGATGCCCCCCCCTAGACACTCAAAAAAATAAAAAATTGTTAAATTGATCAAAAAGAAGAATCTCGCTTGAATTCTTCAATATTAAAATCTTGCACCTAATTGAATATTTAATTGATTCTAAATTCTTTTTATCCCCTTATTCTAATATCCTATATTTTGCAATAATTATTTTTATGGTAATAAATATAATAATTTTCGTTCCAATTTTTATTTATTTATTGTACACAGTGGCATAGCTATCGGAAGGCTAGGCGGTGCGAAGGGGGCATCGGGGCCCCCAAGCTCAGGGGGCCCCCAGCCCCTGGCCAGCAAATACCGAACTGACCTAGCAAAAAATTCTTCTACCTTCAGAATATAAATAAGGATTATTTCTGTTGTGTTTTGTGTCTAGCCACTTCAACCAATCAGCTGTTCTGCAACCGATTTATGAATTTGTCAAGTCACTTGAGAGACCTTTTCTGATGTCTACATTCACGCACACCGTTCTGATTTCTGTGAGTTGGCTCAAACCTCAACTTCTCTCTACAACCTACCCGCTTTCCGGTTTCGTTCTTATCCGTATTTATACAACTGGAAACGGAGGAGATGATGTTGCTATTTGTCTTCGTAGCGATTTTCCTTTTAATAAAATCTTTGCTTCTTCTCCTTCACTTTACAGCTGTGCCTCCGCTGAGTAGGTACCTCTTTCTGGATATCCAATCAAATGTGTTAAAACCCTACTTGGTATTGTCTATTGTCAGAGCATGCACGTTGCGTCGTGCTATATATGCCCCTTGTTCCCGCAAACTGCTACACATCATCGAGTCTGTTAGTCTCGATGTTCTTCCTCTGCAACCTACGTACTCATTTCAATATCTCAGGGGATGACACGTGGCTCGACTTAGTACTCCTCGGGTCAGGGAAGGGAGTGAGGTGTTAGACTGCCCCCCGGACGTCTAAGAGGGGCGCGTGGAACACTACGTGTCGCCATCTCTAGCCCTGATGTACGTGGGGGGCGAAAGACGTCCCGCCCCTGGACCCATTTAGGGGGGCTAGAAGAGGGCGTTGTCCACTCTCCGCCGGCGCCCGGTGCCTGCTCTCTCTGCTGCGGGTCGGGTGGGAGGTTGTAATCTCCCTCTCCCTTTCCGCAGCCTCCTTCTGCGACATGACATTTTCGCAGAAGGAAACCACCGTGACCCCACTCTGCGCTGCCGACCATCTTCCGACCACGGCGGCATCGATGGGTCACTGCCTACTTCTGAAACGAGGGCACGGCGCGGCTCCTCCCAAGCGGCACACTGCCAGCGTATGCCGCGCCTTGTCCTCCCGGCAGTCAACGTAGTGGTGACACCGGGCGTCCGGCTCTCTGTTCATACGGCACAGGTACTTTCCGAAGCAACCATGCCCCGAGACCACCTGCGTCACCCGAAACGACAGGGAGCCTTGCCTCCTCCCAAACCAGCGCTCGAGCACTGGCCGGACCTCCTCGATAACGGCGAGGCCGGCGATAGGGCGTGAACGCCTGTCCCGCCATTCCGCCACCAGGACCTTGCGAAGCTGAGACCGACGCAGCTCCATGTGTCGCTGCATCGGTCGCTCGCCCCGCGCTCGCGCTTCCTCGCGTCACCGAAATAGTGACTCGAGTACCTTCGCCAGGAAATATGACCATGTATCAAGCTACAGGTCCGAGCTAAAATAATTGCTCATTCGCCAAAATAGTTTGCGTGCGTTGACAATGCTTTCCTCCTTGCTCCACTGTCTCTCCCCTCCTTCTTATCTAATATCCCACTTTCAATACTTATGTTCTTCACACTCTAGGAATCTACAGTCTTCTAACAATCTTATCTTGCTTTGCCCTTCTCATATTTCTGATTTTGTTCATTCCTCCTTTAATGTCCAGTCCATTTCTTTCTGGAATGTGCTTCCTTTCGATATTAGAACGACCTCCACTGACTGGCTGATTTATTTTAGCACAAATAAGCCAAGACATCTTATAAACTTCCTTTTTTTTTCATTTGTATTTACTTTTTTAAGGAGGTTCTCAGTTCGACCCGTATGTTTCTATGTATGTATATCTGTCCGCGATTATCTCCCGTTTTGCTTAACCGATTTTGATGCGGTTTTCAGAAAAGTGTTTGTTACATTCTGTAGAAGGTTTTAGTATAAAAAAAACATAAATATATTTAGCGCTTTTTGAAAAAAAAACAACAAAAACCGAGAAGACGTTTTCGTTTCTACCATCTTTCCATCTTTGGAGGATTTTCAATCTCTGTTTTAACTGTGTAGCCGTTCCTATAAGGATTTGGGTGACAAGGAGGCACTAAAAAGCGGAAAATAAAAACTTTTTTGAAAAAAGAGAACCGCCTTCATATAAACTAAAAAGTGATAAATAACTTATTAATTCCTTGATATGAAACGTAACCGGTTTTGATAGGGTCCTAATTTTTTTTTCGCACCGGGGCCCCTTGTCACTTAGCTACGCCACTGAATTGTATAGTGAAGAGCTTGTGGAGCTTTACACATTGGACTTTGTACCGTTCTTAGAGTCCCTTCACACAAGCGGTTGTCTAGCCTACGCTGGACAACCGCTACGCATACGCAACCGCTCTGCAGAAGAAACGCCGATGCCGCGGCGTCTGCGCTGCGCATATGATCATCGAACGCCTACGCTTAGTAAGGCTTCATATGCTTTTCACTGTAAAATTTACGCTATTCCCATCCTCCATATACTGGGTGGCGCAAAAGTAAAGACCCTATTTGGTTCAGCTATAACATTTTTTCTAAATTAGAAAACTAGATTTAGATTTTTTTAAATGTATATTTGTGCCATTAAATTTCGTACCATTAGGATTTAAAGATGATGTCTTTTAAATGGTGACCTCCAGAGTTGATACACATTTGAGCCCTATTTATGACATTTTGCATAACTTGCCGTAACACTTCCTGCGATATGTTCGTTATTTCTTGACGAATGTTTTCTTTTAGAGCTGCGAGAGTCTGTGGCTTGTTCACATACACCCGAGATTTCAAAAAACCCCAAAGAAAGAAGTCTGGACTGGTCAGATCGGGTGATCTTGCAGGCCAAGGCAAATCGCCAAAACGAGAGATAACTCGGCCTGGAAAAGCGTCCCTCACTAAGTCCATAGTGTCGCGCGCTGTGTGTGCCGTAGCGCCGTCTTGTTGAAACCAGATGTGCTCCAGCCCCAATTCGTCCAAACTGGGTATCAAAAACTCACGTAACATGGTTCTGTAGCGTTCTCCAGTGACAGTAATCGCATTGCCTCCAGCGTCTTCGAAAAAATAGGGTCCGATCACTCTGTCAACACAGATGCCACACCATACAGTAACTTTTAGTGGGTGTAGAGGTGTTTCTTGAATAATGCGCGGATTATCAGTGCCCCAGAACCGAGTATTCTGCTTATTGACATGCCCTGAGAGATGGAAATGCGCTTCGTCACTCATAACCAATTTTGAAGGAAAATCATCCTCTTCAAGGTTGAGGTTTATGACGCGCTGGCAGTAATCTAGACGAGCTCGGTGGTCAGCAGGCAGCAGCTGATGAGTCATTTGAGTTTTATACGGGAACATCTTTAAGTCTTTCACCAAAATACGCTGCAGGGTCCGTCTGGAAATGCCCAATTGCGTGGCACGTCGCCTCGTTGATGTTTCTGGACACTCTTCCACATCTTCGCGCACAGCATCGATATTTTCAGCTGAACGGCCTGTTCTTGGTCTCCCAGACTTAGGTCTATCCAATGTTGAGCCAGTTGCTTCAAGGCGTGTGGCAAAGCGTCGAATTGTGCGACCAATCGGTGCCGGACGGTGGGGAAATCGTCGACGAAATTCACGTTGTGTTCTTATCACTGATGAATTATTCCGTAAGAACATTGACACAATTATTCCACGTTCTTGGGGAGTAAAACGGTCCATGTTTATTTTCAGTGTATTTTACATTTGTTCACTACACAATTTTCAACAACAGAATGACAGAAAATGTCATATAAAAAAAAAAAAAGTATTTTCTTTAGTGCCATTACTTTTGCGCCACCCAGTATATATCAACTTGCCCCCCCTGGGCCTGGCGACGCCCTTGTGTAAAAGGTATCTTATTCTCACTTACGTTCGATTGCTTATGTCTTACAAATACTGTAGACACTTTCTGTGATCCATAACTTTAGTCAAACCCGTCAAAGACTTTTTATGGAAAAATATTTATCGGTACTTTGATACTCGTAACGCTAGTTTCTATAATAATATTTTTAGAACATTTTCCTAATAAAAACCACCTTAAGGTTTATAGTAGTTGTACGAGCCTGAAAAAAGAAACGGTAATTTGATTATACACAACTTTCTAGGTTCAAAGACCAGTCAAAGAAAGTTGGTCGTCAAGAAAATATCTAAGTAATTACCCGACCTACATTTTGGATTTGGAGCACATTAGTTACGATTATGTTAAAGCAAGAAAAACTAATGAACTGGGGTAAGTACTTTGATAACTTTACCGACAAAAAGAAGAAAAGATAAATTGGATAAAACTACAAACATTATAGAGTAGCTTAAGAGCGCCCAACCCCATCGAACGAACTACGGCGCGAGCATGATTGAAAAATTTTGTGTAAACAAACGAGTGAGTGAGAACGCGATAACATCACAGGAAAATTGGCGCGCGGAAATTTCACGAAACTTGTTCCAGGATATGTCCAGGAACAAGTTTCGTGAAATTTCCGCTGCTTTTTCATAAACACGTATGCGTGTTTATGAAAAAGCCTTATAAGATTGGGGTAAAAATGTTTGTAATTTAGAATCTCCATTACATGTGCAAGGTTTCTGTGAAGCTGTTTTTTACTTTTTTAATGTATGAGTGCATTATGAACGGCCAAAGTTCAGATAAAATTGTGCCAAAAAAACTGATTTTCGGACGTGTTTACTGAATTTGTTTCTCAAAAAAGTTAATTTTTGGCTTCATACTTGAAACCTAGATTTAAACCACAAGATACCTGTGTGTTAAAAATATTTGGAAAATAATTTGTTATAACGCCGTAATCGCGTACGAGCGTTTGTATGGGAAATATGACGGGTTGGGCGCTCTTAAGCTCGCAACTTCGTCTAGTGGTTGGACTATTCCAGTGGTTGGACTTTTTTTTTAATGTAGGCTTGTGTTTGATTGCAACTCACCTGATTTTAAATGATGATGCGGTCTAAGGCGGAACACGTTTGCCTAGGATGAACCGTAATTACAGATACTGAGTGAGGGACCTCCTCACAATGCGTGCCGTGCACCTTCTGCAGCTGACTCTTGACTGAGCTGTTACGCAATAGTTTCTCTAGCTAGGTGTTGGTCACAACTTTTCGCTATCAAACCATTTACTGGTACGATAATCACTGCAATAATTATTGAGTCCATACTCCATATTATGTGTGTTTATGTTATCAAATAGCAACCATCTTGATCACTTTTTCCTTCATAATAAACTAAAATTCTCATTGTTCTAACAGGTTCAATCAAGACCAACATGGGCGTAGGGTTTACTCCCAGGAGATGGAAACTGTAATTGGGTTTTTCTGTTACAAAGTTTCCATTTAAAAGGGTTGATTGTATTCAGTAAATGGCAATAGGGTCATCCTTTATTAAATTGTTAAATTGTATCCATTTTGCGACAATATCTCTGGTTTTAATAACATTTTCAAATGAATAATCTCATCTCAGAATTTCATGATTGGCCGTTGATATATTTTGGACAAACAATCGTAGCAACTGAAGCCCATTTGCTCCAAAAAAGTGTCAGCACAAAGTACGTAAGTCTGCGGCGCGCTTGAGCATAGAGACCACTCAGAACAATCCGCCATTTTACTCACGCACACATTAACATTACGTTTATAAGCAATCTCAAGCAGTTTCAACCAGACATCAGTCTCGACTGTCACGTTTTGTCTAAATAAATAAATGAGAGACATGACATTTTACGACGAACGGAAAAAAATTGTTATAAAAAAAATGCAAAGAGTTCCAACCAGTGTCAATAAAATTTCATATTGTCACAAATAAAACCAGCAGAGTCAACAGTAGCAGCCCTAGTGAGTCTGGCAAGTTTAGGTAATTATTTTTGAAGATCCCGGGAGCGGTCCTTCTGTACCCTTTATTTATATTGTGAAGTCAGTCGGTTGCTAACGAAGTTACATTTCAAAACGTCATACAAAGAGGGATTGACGGGGAGGGGGAAGAATGGCTTTGATGATTTGATCAAGGAATAAAAAGGAAAAAGTGAGGCTAATTGCACTATACACATGCTAAAAATAAAACTAAATAAAATAAATAATACATACAGGGCAAAAAACCTGGGAATCTTTAAGTCAATAGAGTGAATAGGTTACTTCTAGGCAAGCGTTGTCCATCTTAGACCGCATCATCGCTTCCCATCTGGTGAGATAGTGGTGAAACATAATGACTATCAATAGTTAAAAAAAAATACCTGGTATACAGGCCTTAAATAGATAGATACAATATCCTAATTAAACACCAAAATAGTAACACAACTTTGCAAGTGTACTTGTCTCTCGATACATAGGTCTATGTTCTGTGTCGCAGCAGATTGCCGATCGTTGCAGTCTCAAATATCTGCATCAGCGTACGCTGTATGTGGAACACAGAACTAATCTATGCGACATAGACAGCGGTAAGTCTAGAGCAGTACACCGAAACAATTACCGTCTGAAAAAGATCGTAGGACTAGAGTTTTTAAGAAATCAGTTTGAAAATAGCGGCACTAGTCATGCGATCTTACTTGCACATTCAAGATAGGACTAAAGTGCAAGTGAAAGAGTATGATTAACACCTTGGAAACAATTAAACTAATGTATTGTTTCAAATAGCACAACTACAATAAATTATGGGATTTTGAGTTTAAATAAGTGCAAAAAAAATCGAATGAAAAAAAAAACATTTCAATATTACTTGTGGAGACAATTTTGAATTTATTAGATAGATAGAGCCTGGAATCCAATTAGAATACCTGAAATCTGCTAAGTAACTAACCATACGTCATCGTACCCATGTTGTATGACTATGAAATTTAGAAATTATGAGATTATAGGACACTTAAGAGCGGACTGATAAGCCTTCCACCAGATGCACCGACGACATCGTTAAGGTCGCGGGTGACCGGTGGATGCAAGCGGCAGGCTGCCGCTCGTTGTGGCGTTCTACGGGGGAGGCCTATGTTCGACAGTGGACGTCTTTCGGCTAATGATGATGAAGAGCGCTTGCACCAAAAAAATAACCGAGCCTCTGCAGGCCACAGACTTTCTATCGGCCGATAGTTTGGTCCGGTTAAGTTGTTTACCGCGCACACCACTAGGGACTAGGCTAACAAACAGTCGGGTTGGTGGTGAGTGCGTTCAGTTCGAAGGCAGTGGTTTTTTTTTTTTTTTTTACTATTGATAGGCATACGTTTGACCACTATCTCACCTGATGGGAAGCGATGATGCGGTCTAAGATGGAGCATGCTTGGCTAGAAGTAACCTATTCACTCTTGACTTAAAGACTACCGGGTTGTAGCTATCAGGAAACACAGACTCAGGCAGGGAATTCCACTCCTTAGCAGTACGCACAATGAATGTGTTCCCAAAACGTTTTGTGCGAGTGGGTGGGATGTCCACCATGTACCGGTGGCGCATCGACGTACGTCTTGTAGTCCGATGATGGAACGGGCTCGGCGGAATTAAATTATGCAACTCTGTCGTACACCCCCCAAAACACGGGTAATCAAACGTTTTTATCGGCCGATACCGAATTCTCATATTGTGCGCACTTGCATGCACCTTCACATTGTTTAAGAATCCGATCAAACTATTGACTGATGGCAAATCTGTGGTATACGGGAGCTTTAGTTAGTTTCTAAAACGACGTAAATATACCTAACTGATAGCTAAGTGATAACTCGGGCTGAAAAAAAACACCCCCCCCCCCTAGCCCCCTTCGGTGGCCTTTGTCCATCAGTGGACGTCCTCCGGCTGATGATGATGAAAACGAATAATCCGTATCAAAACTATTTTTTTTTGAAACTGCGATAATAATTTATACTGTAACACAAGCTTAAATATTAAGTAATCGAGGTCAACATTACGGTATAGTATTCACAAACTCTTTGTGGATACTGTCGACTGATAAGTATAATTAATGAATTGATGGAGATTGACGAAGGTAATTAAGACTAAAGTCATCACCCAAAACTTTGTTCGTCAGTTACGTTGACCGTGTCCAAGTTTCCTATTTAATAATGCATAGAATTTGGCCGCCATCTTTGCTTGTAGGTATAGCGAAGAAAGCAAGTAAAATAGATCTTTGACAATCGTTATGAGTAGTCAGAAGCCAGAATATGGTCTGACCACCAGCATTATTAGGGAGTATCGTGTTACCCAGTCAGTTACTGAATTGTGGAGGTCAGATAGGCAGTCACTCCATGTAAAACACTGGTATTCAGCTGCATCCGGTTAGACTAGCAGCCGACCCCGATATACTTGGGAAAGGGCTAGGCAGATGATGATGATGACACTCTGCCTAGCCTTTTACAACCTATATCGGGGTCGACTTCCAGTCTAACCAGATGCAGCAAAATATCAGTGTTTACCCATAACGACTGCCATAGATCTACAAATGACAGCCTGGACCAACGGCTTTACGTGCTTTCCGAGGCACGGAGGAAACTCGGTATGAAAGGGATGGTCACCCTTCCACAGACCTACCGCGGTTAGTGTAGCTTAACATTTGACCAATCGATCTGTACGGTTTTAACTTAGCCACGAGCTCCTCCGGGCTAGGCAGATTGTATGTTAATTAAATACCTAGTAGGTAGGTTATGAATGTATTTCGTTTGGTTAAGATGGGTGAAGGGTACCAACCGTAGTAGTTGTTTTTAACTTTCCTAACAGTCTTGTTTACTTTTCTTTTAATTGGGTCCATTTACACTGCGGGCAAAGCGAAAGCAAGCTAATTTACCTACATGCCTTCTCGTACGACCAGGAGAAATTCATCTCTTCCCTTCTTTTCACCCGCAGTGTAAATTGAACCATAGTCATGCTATCTAGGTATAGATGTTTAGGAATATAGTTTCGACCTTTGAATTTCAATAGTCAGTGTTACTTAAACCATCTGTAAATATTCTGTTCCTTAAATAAAAAATAGCCTTCTTTCCCGGCCGGCTGCAGACGAGTCAAGTTTCCTACCGGACTCACGGACCACGCTTCAGCCAACCACGCCCATCTACCGACCGAGCACTAAGCCGATATCCTTACTGACTGAGCCCTATCCCTTGTGAGTGTAGTAGAAAGATGAATATTTTTGCCTGTAAACCTTCGAACAAGCTTCCAACAAGCTATTTGGTATACAGGCAAAAATACCGTACCTATTCAAACATTGTGTAAAGTTCGATTAAAAGTGTTTTGCTATTTGTGATCTCAGACTATTTATCTTCAACAATTAGTCCCCTGGTCGATCGCATCTCACGCGGTCGCCTCGTGACATCTGGTTGTGATGACGGATGACGGGATGTGTATAATTAATTCCTTCTCACATCATCCTGATACGTTTTTGGTTCAAAATTTTAATTCGTTTACTGGTAAATTACAGATAAGTTAGACATTTTCCTGATCTTTCTCGCTCAATGGAGAATAGCCAAGTATGAACGAGATAATAATAAGATTCAAATGGTTTTTCTTTTTATTTAGCCTATTTAGTGTTCTCAATCTTTTGCGGTGTGTGGTCACTTCCTTGCACTTAAGACCAGAGCCTCAAGTCTTCTATTACAATAGTGTCAGAATGGTCTATCATAATTGTTGATTTTGGTAAGTTTGGTAATCTACTAATATAATGGCGTCATTATGACTTTTCAATGGTCAACCACTGACACACCACTGAAATAAATGATAATTATAGAAGAGTAATCTCGTACATAATGACAAATGAATGACTGACTAAAGTTTACAAACTTCTTACTACTTCAGATTGCTTATAACACTTATAAATAATATGTAAAAATATATATAAATGAAATCTGGCATGAATAAATGTCCAAATCATCATTTCTACTAACGGGTTTCATAATAATGGCAGTACGCCAATGTCATTATAACACAATTCTATTACGAGACCTTTGACCGACCAATGATCGACCATGAATTTAGCAGATTACGAACTTTTAGCAAAAAAAATATTTTCTTTTTACAAAAAAGACAAACGCTTTCAAAAAGTAAAAAATAACTTTCAATTCGCAAGTCGGCGGCTTCGGTTTTGCTTGTTGTTTTGTATTGCCACCGACTGCGACGGCGACACCAAAAAAAAACTGTAATCCCTTAATTTTCAACCCTTAGGGGTGGAATATTTTCTTGAAATTGATATGGGACCAAATTTGAGGTATGCACTATCAATTTAAAAAAGAATCATTGAAATCGGACTACACTGAAAAAAGATATGCGTGGTCAAACATAAAAAAAAAAAAAATATAAAAAATAAAAAAAATGTTCTCAAAATGAAAACTACTGGGCCAAACAATGTTAAGTTTTTATGGGACCAAATGGCAACTATTCCGCATCAAACTAAAGAAGAATCACGTTAATCGGATCATAAATCACAGAGTAATCGATGAACATACATAAAAAAAACCCAACCGAATTGAGAACCTCCTCCTTTTTGAAGTCGGTTAATGACAATGAGATCGTGTTGGAATGACGAAATTATAAAAATAGCAGACTTGGCCCCCAGATCGTGTCCACCTTGGTCGACTTCGACGACGTCCCTTCTTTAGACATCCAGTGAATGACTATTTGTTCAATTTGTTAATATAAATTTAATAATGAATATCTGGGCGACCGGAATTTTTTTCGTGTTTTTTAAAATTAAAACCTAGCTAGATCGATTCATCGCCTCCGAAACCCCCTGCACACTAATTTTCATGAAAATCGTTGGAGCCGTTTCCGAGATTTAGATTATATAAATATATATATAGGGTGACTGGTAATTAGTGTACGATACTTAAACACGTGATTGTATTCATGATAACAAACAACTTTCCCGAAGAAACAATTTTTTTTGTACTGTTTCACTTTATGTCACAGGCGTGCGCGCGCGTGAATTTCATACGGCTGTTGTGTCATTGTGATAAAAGTGAACCAATACAAAAATCATTTTTTCTTCGGGAAAGTTGTTTGTTATCATGAACACAATCACGTGTCTAAGTATCGTACACTAATTACCAGTCACCCTATATATTAAAATGATGACCTGGTAAAGGTTGCGGGGATCCGCTGGATGCGAGTCGCACGGGACCGGTCAACGTGGCGACACTTGGGGGAGGCCTATGTCCAGCAGTCGACGTCTTTCTGCTGAAATGATGATGATGATGATGATGATGATATATGATACAAGAATGGCTCGTTTAAAGGTATTAGATAGATATGTATAAAACCTCCCACTAAACACTAGATTGCCCTCAAAATTTACTTAGTAACTCGATACGACATGAAAAATATACAAAAACCGCGCGTCCTATCTAACCATTCAATAGTCTGCTACCCCTTTATGAAAGCACCGGTACACAAAAGTTAGTCTTCCCATTGTTCTCTTCGACTGTGCTAGACGGTTTTTATGAAAACGAGTCACAAAAGCAAAGGAACTGAAATATTGCGACCCATTTTTTTTACTTAACAAGGTGAAATTGGTATTTTTTTTGTTTTCAGTATCTTTATTTATTCTTGCGACCCAATTTCGGTCTAAGCGGCTGATCTCAATAAATAATATAGTAAATCAGGTTACGGATGTGAATTAAAATGCAGTAATTGTGGATTTAAATAATATTCATTATATTTTACTTTAACGTTTCACAGGGAAGGTTTAGTCTGTCTCCTAGCCCAGTCGATAGAATAAGACCCTAACTGAGGGTAGTTGTCGGTTTTTATATTAATCGTTAGTGACAGTGTTGCCATTATTAAATTGAATAGATTCTTATTTTTTAATGTAAGAATTGATTAATTTTTGCGGTGTCCCCTTGTTTCGCAGACATAAATTTCATAGAATTTCGTTTCTCAGAAAATGTTTCACATAATATTTGGTTCTCGTATTTTTATTTCGACTATTATTGTTTCAAAAACTATTTACTTCAATAAAAAATATTTCACAGAAACAGAATTCAATGAATTTTTAATCATATTTTTTTGTTTAACATACTTATCAAAAAGTAGAGTTCTTTTTGACGAATATTGTTTGTTTGTTGTATTTTTCCATGGAATTTATTTCAACGAAAATGTATAGATAAATAGATAAAATGCCCTAACCCTAGACTGTAATTTAAATCTGCGTAGGCGTGGAGGGGCGAGGCGGCCCGCGAGCTGAGGAGCAGGTGGTTTTAACGCCCGCCGCCGCGGCTGAGTCTGGAAGGCGAAGCCGGCCAGTAAGCCGAAGCTGCGGTGGTGAGTGTAGCAAGACTAAAACCTCGTCTCATACAAAGAAGGCACGAGCATTGATCACTACGCTTGCAGGTGCAGAAAAACATGCCGAAAGTAACATATAACACTAGAGACCCGACCCGGCTTTGCATGGGCCTATCGACTTCCTCGGTAAATGGACTATCCAACACAAAAAGGTTATTTCAATTTCTACCAGTAGATCCTGAGATTAGCGCGTTCAACCAAACAAACAAACAAACTCTTCAGCTTTATAATATTAGTATAGATTTATATATTCTGAACCATATAGTTGGGAGGGAGCATTTTAATTAAGTACAGAGATATTGAAGGGAAATAATCCAACTTTTTTGCATGTAACAAAAGTACATCGTCATGGCGATATTCAAAGTTTAGTTATAACATTTAAAACTTGTTATTATGCAATGCAAGCGTAGGTAATTTAAATGTCATTTGTACCACAAGAAAATGTCGTTATACGCCTACGAGCTGCAGATAACATTTGCCTGCGCTGAATTTTTATTTCTGTTAAACCAAATGACTATGGAGCATGGCTGTCTCATTCCAACCCAACATATACAAACCTTTTTGAAGGAGGACTTTTGGCCTGAAGCGTACATCGACGTTTCCGAGCTCGGTTACGCGACACCTCACAGCAAAACACGACGCCGACAACGTAATAATATGTGGGGACATTTTCACACACGGCCATCTGACCCCAAACTAGGGAGATCCTGTACTATGGGTGTCAGACAGCTGATATACATACACAAATACTTTTTTTTTTTGTAAGTACATACACATATAGATAAACAACACCCAGACACAAGGCAAACACAAGTGCTGATCACACAAATATTTACCTTGGGCGGGAATCGAACCCGCAACACGCTGCGCAGCAGTCGATCGCTCAGCCACTGCGCCAACCGTGTCGTCAAAAGTAAGGTGTACAAGTTAAGTTAAGTTAAAGTGTACAAGTGTGTGTAAGTATTAGTTTATTATTATTTAAGATTATTTTGTGTACTTTTCTATGAACCTCAGTTGTCTGAAAATAAAATATTTATTATTATTACTCAAATGATCGGAAGAACTGGAGAACGTTGGTCAAAATGTTTAAGATACTTGTGCACTTGTTTTGATGTTTTTTTTCGTCGCCTTTAATAAGCATCGTCACTGTTCAGACAATTTACATAAACGCTAAACAAATTATACACAAAAGCCTTACAAATGAATCACTCTGTCTATTGATAAAGCCGCTTGAAAATCCGTTCAGAAGTTTTTAAGTTTACCGTGAACAGACAGACAGACGAGGCGTAGGATTTTATTTTAAAAGTAGCGACCTGACCCGGCTTCGCAAGGTCCTATATAAGGCCTTCCTCGGTAGATGGACTATCCAACGCAAAAAGAATTGTTCATTTCGAACCAGTAGATACTGAGATTAGCGCCTTGAACCAAACAAACAAACTCTTCAGCTTTATCCAAACTTCCATACAATCTTACTATTCTTACTATCCATACTAATATTATAAATGTGAAAGTAACTCTGTCTGTTACGCTTTCACGATCAAACGACTGAACCAATTTTGATGAAATTTGGTATGAAAATAGCTGAAACCCTGGGAAAGGACATAGGTTTCTTCTTAATTCGCGATTTCGTCTGCATCCGCGATACACGATAACCGACATTCACGTGGACGAAGTCGCGGGCAAAAAATAGTAATATTATACAAATAAAAATAAAATAATAAATTACAATAAAAAATATCGAATTTTTCAATACGAACCAATATATCCTGAGATTAGCGCGTTCAACCAAACATGCAAACAAACAAACTCTTCCACTTTATAATATAATAATATTATATGGTATAGTATAGATATTATGTTGTGTATGGAGGGTAGAGGTAAAGAGCATCTGTCTTGTATGGGGGGAAAGTTGAAAAATTTACCAGCATTATGCAGCAAGGCAATAGTTACGAAACCCACCAAAATGACTTAGCGTAGGCACAGGGTATGGTATGAATGTAGCTCTAGATCCGTGAATGTAGCTCTAGATCCGTGAATGTAGCAGTTGTTGACGGATTGAAGTATGCCGAATTAGAAAATTCTTACCTGGTCGCAATTGTAGCGCCACCCTTAGGGCGGGTTGCTTCAACTATCCTTTACTGACCGGTAATAGTGGCGCTAACCATAGTCAAATAAAAAAGAGGTTGTAACACAAACTCTTACGTCAAAAAGTTACGTTTACCATAACCGACCAGTCAACGTAATTTTGTGTTGTCAAACAGCGACGTCAAACATCCAAATAATAATTATGAAATTTCTTTTTGAATAACTTTGACTGACAGACATTTTATATCATGATACAACCCGATACATTTAACGTACGTTGAACATCTCTCGTTGAAGTCCGCCTTTGTACGTTTGTGCATGAAGTATAAATAAATAAATAAATAATCATCTCACGTCCGTACGTAACGTTAACCGACTGTTTGAAACAACCCGCCCTTATATGGCACATTTGAACGGATACTTTTATACACAGAGATCGTGATGTTTACCTCTACTCTTCATAATGTTGAGATGATATATAGATAGTGACATTTGGCATTTATGTTATTTATATTTTAACATTAAGAATCATAACTTTAATAATAAGCATCAGCATATTTCGTTACGAGGACCATCATTTTGATGGAGAAAGGTAAATGAGCACATTAGGATGGGACCCGCTTGCCCATTGTATGTAAAACATGTTTAGCGACAAATAAATGTCTGCTTTTTATATAAAATACTAGCTTTTGCTTGGGTTCTGACCTCGTGGCAGTCAAATATACGACAAAACATATTATATTGGGAGTAATGTAGCTGTTCTGTCAGTGAAAGAATATTGTAATTGGATCAGTATTTCTAGAGATTTCCTCTTACAAACAAAGAATGCTCTTACTCTTTATAATGTACTGCTTTTATATTAATTTATTTTTAATTAGAATGTTTTGGATTTCTCTTCACTTACATTGTTTTCACATATAAAGGCAACAAGAATAATGTAGCCTGGATTTTGTAAAAGCTTGATTGAAAAGAGTGTCCGTGGAGTTTCTTGCTCGTTCTTCTCCATAGAGACCTACCCTACGTTCTTCATTTTTTTTTTTGACTATTCAAAAGTGCCTGCAAATGGTTTAATTGAAATAAATGCTTTGACTTTGACTTTGACTTCATAAGTACCTGGGCGACCGTTTTTTCGTGGTTTTTATGAATGAGTCCTAGCTAGATCGATTTATCGCCCCCGACACCCCCTGCATACTACATTTCATGAAAATCGTTAGAGCCGAATAGTATAGATAGAAGTATATATAGAAAATCATAAAATACGACTACAAATTAAAATTCAATCATAGTCATATCTAGTTATTGCGCTGCGCTGGTGCTGCTGCTGCGGCTGCAGAAAACCTCAAACGGCAAAAGTACAGTAACCTTGGTGTTACAGTTATTTTCGAGCCGATTGGGGTTGAAACCCTCCCGTCGTGGGGTCTCAGTACTCATCTTCTTTTTAAGGAAATGTCTAAAACGTTGGTTGTCAGAGGTTAAGTATTACCATTCAACGTAGCAATGCCGCCAGTCTCTTAGGTACAATTTTAATGTTAGGAAATATGTATAGGAATTTTTTGATGCCTTATTGTGTAAGTTTTTTTAGTTTAATTATCATTTATATATATTTGACTCTTTTTTTATACACTGCTCAGGCTCACATACTGATTCATTGTTTGTTAAAATATAAGGAGTGGTCGTCTACTGTTTCAACATTTGTAATAATATGTGAACACTGTGTATCTATGTACATATAACTTAGTCTGTCATTCCTTAATCTGTGATACTTTGTACACACTTTCAAATACCTAGTGTTTTTATGCAAGGTACATCGTATTCACGTATAATTATATAATTCCTGTAAATGCAAATATTGTTAACATCGTTTTTAAAAGAGTAAGTATGGAGTTTCTTGCCCATTCTTCTCCATACAAAACTACCTTTTGGAATGGGCACCTAGAATCAATTTTTTTTTTTCTCATTTGACTTTCAAAAGTGCCTTATAATGGTCTAATTGAAATAAATGATTTGACTTTGACTTTGACTTTGACATAGGTTTTTAGTTTAATTTAATTTTTATTGTCCTTGTAAATTGTGTACACTTTTATTTATATATTTATTTATTTATAACAGCTTATACTATCATTACAGGGGTTTCCCTAATGCGACAGTTAAGACCTTAGACTTATAAAACTATACAAATTTACTTACAATAACAACAATTAAAATAACAACATTATTAACTCATTACACCATGCATATACAAAATAACATAATAACTATTACTATTAAATCATAATGAATAAATAATTCGTTATTTACTGAGTATCCTTAAATTTTTTATCAGATTTCGATTGTGATAATGACGTTGATTTTATGAAACAAATAAAAAAAAAACTCCGCGTTTAAAAAGCTTCATTGCCGCGCACTGGTTATTCATCGGCAGATTTTCCAGTCCGCGGAAAAAAGGTCATGTAAAAATATCACTCATATGAACGTGCTCACTGCTATCCACCAGAAACCATTGATATCGTTTTACTATAAAAAAAACACGCTGACGAATACAAAACGTTATGGAATACGAAAACGTATAAACGCAATCGAAACTCCGTTTATGTAATTCGACACCGATTTCGTATTTCCTTTCCTTATTTTTACGTCAGCATTTTTTTTCTTTCACATTATTTTTAACTTCGCTCAAGTAGATAGGTACGTGCCGTTTTTTCGGATTGATGTACAGTTAACAAGATTTTTGGTTTACCTATCTGACTGAAGATAATAAATCTACACTCGCGAGCAATTAACTGAAATCAGTACATCGCGCGTTGTTCAAAACAATTTTTACGATTTCGATGCAATTAACTATGAATTGTGGTATGTCATTTGAAAGGTAATTTTGTTAAATTTCAAACAATATACCACAATTTAATGTTCATTGCAGTGCTTTAAATGAAGCGACTGCCTGCCTTGCCTCCACAACCCAGTTACTGTGTAACACGATACCCTTTGGTAAGATTATCTTAGCACATAGACTAGCAAAACGTGACCGTATTTGTCATTAGTCTACATCTCAATTTTAACCTTTGATAACAAACACTGTGACACGAGATTTAAAAATGTAACTTAATATGTAGGTAAACCGAAATAATAAATACCTAGTTACAGTGAGACTAAAGTAACTCGTGGAAATAATGAACAGGGCAGCATTTCATAATTAATGGGAGGAAAATAATAAATTACAAGTAATAACGATGATTTGTGACATGACAGCTTGTACTAATATTAACCGTTTTAAAAGATACTTTAAAAAAATTTAAACGAGACCCTTGTATTATATTATGGATCGTTCAAGTTGTCCCTATTTCTGGGCTGAAGTGTAAACTATGTGCTTTTAATTATTATATTTGATTGTAAAAGCCCCACGCTTTTAAAATCAAATATAATAACGCTGGAACAGGAAAATCATTCACTTGCAAGAGTTTCAACTAAACTTTGAAAGAATTTAAATAAAAATATAATCTGCCATTTTTACAGTGTCATATTTTTCGAACACTCGTAGGACGATAAAATTTTATTTTATGATCCTTAAATAACATTTTTGACCGACATTCAGAATCTTTTAAAAGAAAATGTTGAAGGGATACGATGATAAGACGTTTTAATGTGGTTTCAGCGTCTTTTCTTACAAACTTTCATAATACTTGCTTATTTTTCGGGTTTCAGAAAACCGGCCGATCGGGTTTTCGGATTTCTTTGCAAAATTTACTTAAGAAAAGAGTTTCTGAAACGACTATCTTAATTATGATTCCTTCATTCGAAATGCTTTTATTATTTAATAAGATTAAATATATAAATCTGCGTCGATAACCTTGCGTCATTCCATCCTCCTAGTTCAGTGTGCTGTGCTGAAGTTGCTGCTGCGGTTGGAGAAAACCTCGAACGGCGAAAATGTATAGTGATAACTGTATTTTCGAGACGTTTGGGGTTGAAACCCTCGAGTCGTGGGGTCCGAGTGCTCATCTACTTCTAATGGAAATGTCCAAAACGTTGATTAACACCTTTCGTGATCCAAGAGCAGATTTTTACCTTACCAGCGTTGCCATCCAACGTGGCAATACCGCCAGTCTTTTGGGCACATTCCCAGATGACGACAATGTGATGGAATTTTTTGATGCTTTAGTTTAGTAGTTAATAGTTATAGGTTTCCTTTTTTATTATTCATATAAATATTGTAAATAAATAAAGAAATAAAAACGAATATATTTTTTTAGTAAAAAGAAAGATAACCTAAAATAGTTTAAAAGAATATGTCGTACGTAAAAAATAAACGACCGCAGCGAGGTGTTAAGATATGAAAATACCAATTTCTTTGAGAAAATTATAATAATGGCATAAATAGGATTATGAAGCACAGAGATAAGTATTATGTATATCACCTTGTATAAAAAAGTATCTATCTTTTGAAAAAAACTTGTAGTCAATGGTCTGCTACTCTTGCGCTTCAATAAAGAATGGGACACACACGCCGCCAACTTCTTCTTTTCGAGGTAATGACATGGTTGATTCCTTATTATTTTATAATATTTATGTGGCGTTTTTAAAGTGTAATGTCCTCTAAGATGCAGGTGTAGGGACACTTTGGGCTCTGTAGCATAGTATAAATATTAGTACTCTACCGTACTGTAGCGACACGTCCCGCCTCCCTCCGAATCACTATTTCTCTCCACTTCCCGCGAACGTGTACTCGAAACTGCTTTTAGTTCTCGCGGCGCGTAGACACGCACACACACACACGTATTTGTACAGTCTGTTATTTCGGTAGTAGGGTACGTAAATAAATCGTTTCGTTTGTTTGGTGTGTCGTAGGTGTGACTGTAGTAAGTGTGCTATTGTCTGGTCAGGGGTACCGCACTCACATTGGGTGTCGGTAGGATATATAATCCCCCATTTTGCTAGGTTGTGTTTGCAGCTGCCTACTTAAATGCGCAGTCTATTGTGCGCTTTCTATATAAGCCACTGCAAATCAAATCCGAGTGGCAGATGTGCCGCAGACTTTATTTTGCATATCGATCAAATTTCTCGTTTATTTTTAGCTGACAATACCTCATCTAGAGAATAAGAATGATGAATTATCATCTGCCTAGCCTTTTGCCAACTATATTAGCGTCGGCTTCCAGTCTAGCCGGATGCAGCTGAATACCAGTGTTTTACAAGGAGCGACTGCCTATCGGACCTCCACAACCCACTTAATGGGTAACACGATACTTGGTAAGACTGGTTGTCAGACTTACTGGCTTCTGACTACCCATAACGACTGGAAAGATTTTCAAATGACGGCCGGGACCAACGGCTTTACGTGCTTTCCGAGGCACGGAGGGAACTCGGTATGAAAGGGATGGTCACCCATCCACAGACCGACCGCGGCTAGCGTAGCTTAACCTTTTACCGATCGATCTGTATAGCTTTAACATAGCCACGAGCTCCTCGGGAAAAAGAATAATGAATAAGTAGGGAAAAAACCGACGAAGAGCAAGTCTTGAAGGTATTGATAATAGTAGGTAAACTTACAAACAAATGACAATGCCAGATCCTGACCCACCCATGTACAGAAAAGAAAACGAATGAAAATAATTGTAATGAATATGGAACCTTTCTATAGTAAATTGTTTTTCCTTAGAACTTGCGGATTACGAAATACCTACCCACAAAATACAAACTCATTTTACCTAAAATATAATTTAACCTATAATCAATGTCATTATTGTTTTTATATTTGAACGGAAACCGCAAGTTCTACAGTCACTAAGACTAATGCTTAGCTATCAGCAATAAATAAACAGTAAGATGCTACATATTGCACATGACTTTTATTGAGTGGGGCGAAGTTCTATAGAGTTTCTGGCATTGTCCTTTTACCTCTTTATAATATTAGTATGGATATCTACATAGTATAAGTAGATACCTACCACTATTCAGCACATTTTAAATCAAAAAGTTTATACCTACGGAAGGTCCGTCACATGTCATATTCATAAATAAATTCATAAAAAATTCATCACATCGCATCGTTTCAAAAAGCACACGGAATGCATAATTTTCACTTTAAATGCATTTAACGACCGGCAACGAAATTTAAAGTTAAATTTTTATATTTACGGCAGCTTTGCATCATAAATGTTGGAATACTCGTGCGACAAACCAGAATGATATTGTGGCTAACTAAAAGTCGTACGAATCCATCGGTCATTTTGTACCTAGACCCCTCCGTGCTTTGGAAAGCACGTTTAGGCATTGGTCCCGGCTATCATTCGTAGATTACTTCGTGCTTGTACATTTTTAACAATCTTCTCCAGGTATCGTGTGACCCAGTAACTGGGTTATGGAGGTCACACTGGCAGTCGCTCCATATAAAACATTGGTATTCTGCTGCATCCGGTTAGACTGGAGACCGACCCCAACATAATATAAAAGTTATGTTTAAAAGCTAGTTGTTTATAAACGGAAACACAAACCTTTACTCGCTGATTACCTAAAACGCAGTCTGCCAATTTCGCGTTATGCCAAAATGTCATTTAAAATAAGCGTTGGGACTAAGTATGTTTTTGTCTATGTCGCAATAGGTCTACTCCTCATATTGCTCATTTAGCGATAAGACTATGTCGCAGTAAACCTATTTCTCACTATGGTCATTTCTCGCAATGGGTCTAAATATCAATACGCCGATCTCTCGTTAGGTCTACGCATAACGCGAAATTGGCAGACTGCGTTTTAGGTAATCAGCGACCCTTTAGAACACAAAATGTATATCTACATAATTTTGACGGTTTCCTATGGTATCAACTGTCAATGATATTCACACGAGTTGTCATTGGCTGGTAATGTAGCGGCCACCATTATAATAATCTCGGATAACTTGATTAATCGATGCATTTTGGCGGAACAGTAAATTACTCTATGATAGTTAATGATTCCGGGATTACAATTTAGTAAAATAATAACAATAATAATATATGGGGACATTTTCACACACGGCCATCTGACCCCAAACTAGGGAGACCCTGAACTAAAATGAAAAGTTATCTGACTCGATGGATCGACTGATTTTATTGCCTGAATAAGAACTTATGTATTTACTTCAGGCAACAAATAATTAGGTATTTACACTCATCTTCTTATCTTTAAATCTATACTTATCTTCAAAACTTAAAGTCTTAACTGCACACGAAGTGACGGTGTCGTGATGCACTGCGTGGTGTCGCGTAATCATCCTCGAAGTCTTCAATACATGACACCCTTTGGTCAAAACTGTTGTTTGAGGCTAGTCTCCACTGAAATAGGCCGCCCCTTGTGACCAAAATGGCCGGGAGAATATTGTAATAATAGCTCTGTTTTGCAATTCAATTTTCGGTGAAGCATACATTAATAATTTCTCGAGAATAAGCAGACATGAAAATACTTGTTAAGTTAATTTGTAACAATGTAAGCAAGAATTAGGTAATCTCTCTAATGTGAATATCAACCGAATGAAACTAGTGATGTGAAATAACGGAACTTTCCCGGGACCGAGACGATGGTACTCCGGAACTTCGCATCGGATAGATACGTTAACAGTTTCAGTTGGGAAGTTGGCGTTGAACATTGAAACTGAATTAGTAAGATTTAGCGAATGGTGGTCTAATCAGTAATTTGTTACTTGAAACTTTGACCGCCATGGCGGACAACGTGTGTCCGACACTATTGGTGGTCTTACCGCTAACATTTTTGGCCTGGCAGTCAATGTATTAAGTAAAAAATTGCCATGCTGCATGAAAGATCATCACTTGACCGATTTGGCTGATTTTAAGATGTGGCTTTCCTAATTGCCACAACTAGGATTGTTTGACAGACTTGTTTTGGAATAATAATGGACAGGTTGAGAATTTCGATAATACAATTTCACAAAGCTAGTTAACTATAAAAATGTGGTTGCAATAATATCTTTCGAATAGTTTCACATGTGTCCTCAATTTATCAAATAAATTCTGCGTTAGTAGTACCTTCAAACATTTTGAAAAGGTGAAGAAGAAGTAAGACCCAATAATATGTAATACCCAATAATATACCCAATAATCACGCATTTTATATATTTTTTAGATACACATACACAGACACTCTAGAAAGAGAAAGAAAGAAGAGCGCATAAGCCTCTTCATAGAGTTTGTCCCAAATCACACCCACCGCAAGCCGCGTTATGGAACTTCGTTTCAACAAGAGATTCCGCTTAAGGGTCCGCTGCGTCACAACACTATTAACAACATTATTAATATGATAATGTTTGTAGGCTCTCTCCAATTTAGTATAGTGCCTTATTATGAGGCAGTCTTGTAGATAAACTTTAGTTTATACCTATTGTCCAAGATACCAGAGTAGCCTGACCTACGTCAATTAAGCATGGCTGAAATTGTAATTTCAGGTATACTTACAGACATAGATATCCGTACTTACAGAACTTAAGACCGCGCATAAAACTTTGCCACAATACCTGTCAATACTAATCTATCTCATCAAAAAAAAAACGTACGGGTGGTACTGAAAATTTCCTCCTGTAATTAAAAAAATACCTGCATTTTACTATCTCACTGTCTGCAGTGAGATAATAATATGCAGGTATTTCCAAATATCCAAAAGGCAAAGTCCTCTTCTCATACAAAGAAGGTACGAGCATTGATTAATAGAGCCCTTAGGGCTCATACGCACTATGCGGGTAGCCGTGCGGCTGACCGCAAGCACAATTATGTACGTAATATAAATTTCCATGCGCACTGCGATGCGGCTACCCGCAAACCGCTCCGGTCGCTCGGAGAGCTGCAGCTCGAGTGGCGGCGAGTCGGACGGTTGCTATACGCACTGTGCGGTTCAGTCTGCGGCTGCCCGCCATTGAGTAAGAAAGTGCGCAAGTGGTACGTCTACTTACGTTTTACCGAAAAACCCCGATACCGAAAAATTTATCATCGAAATCCAGAGTCGGCCAGCAATTTGGAACACCAAATTACCAGAGTACCTAGTAAATGGCTGTAACTTCTTCCGCATCCATCTTTGAAATGGCTCGTTTAACTGCAAATCGCAACGGTTCTTCAACCGCATCCTGCGGTCAGCCGCACGGCTAGCCGCATGGTGGCTACCCGCATAGTGTGTATGAGTCCTAACTGTAGGTGCGATTTTAGACATGACAGTAAGTATGTATATGAATTATAAAGTCCAGATTTCTTCACGATGTTTTCCTTCACCGATGTCTGTGATATCCAGGATATATTTAAACGCAACCTCGTCCATGACTTTTGTTCATCATCATCATCATTTCAGCCGAAAGACGTCCACTGCTGGACATAGGCCTCCCCAAGGGGGGGTTTGCCATAATCGCCACGCTTGGCAGGCGGATTGGCGATCGCAGTATGGTTGTTACAAAGGCACAGAGAACGCTGCTGCCCATTCTCTGGTAAGTCCCTTAGTCGCCTTCTACGACACCCACGGGAAGATGGGGCATGACTTTTGTTAGTCAGTTAAAAATGGAGCGTAAGTGGCATTTTAGTACCTACTAGTTGCCGTTTTTGCCCGTCCCCTTTGACCGCGGGATTATCCGTCATCGCGTATGCAGGGTTCAAGCACTCTTTATACCGTCAAATCGGTTTAGCCGTTTTGTCATGATAACTTAACCCCACATTTACACTTAGCCCCTGCCACTGCTCCTGCCGCTGCCGGAAACATTGCGTTAAATACTTCTGCGCGAGTACCGAAGCGTGTGAGTGAGTGTTCACACTCAGCCTTCATATTTCTTTATTGAACGACTCGCAACAATGGATGACGTCGAAGTTGTTGCGGCGACAGCATCATGTCTGCTCAGTATAATATAGATGGTGGATGGAGGAAATTCATCGCAATAGAACGACGTAAGTACTTTCTAGGACTAAATATTAAAGTAGGGTAGGTAAGGTATGTAGGGTAGGTAAGGTATGTAGGGTAGGTAGGGTAGGTAGATAGGCAGGTAAGTAGGTAGATAGGGACAGGACAACAACTGTCGGGTCAGCTAGTATTTGTATACAAAACTATTTTATATAACAAAAACTCTAGACAGGTAGAGTTACTTTCGCATTAATAATATTTGTAAGGATGTAAGTAAGTACCAAGAGTAGACTAAATATGAGTGTAAGTGATTTTTCACTTCCATACATTCTTATTCTGTGGTAAGGGGTGGCTCACAGGTACAATCGAAAAAACTACTTGGTATGTAGTCGCTAACTTACGACTGCATTTAAAGAATGTTGTGAGAGAGCTGAGGAGACAATTTTATTACATCACTCGCTTAAGTATGCTATCCATACTTCCATACTTATGTTACAAATGACAATGCCAGATCCTGCCCCGCCCATGTACAGAAAAAGTAACCCATGTACAGAAAAGTAAATTAATAAAAATAATTGTAATGAATATAGAACCTTTCTATACTAAATTGTTTTTCCTTAGAACTTGCGGATTACGAAATATCTACCCATGAAATACAAACTAATTTTACCTAAAATACAATTTAACCTATAATCAATGTCATTATTGTTTTTAGTTTAAACGGAAACCGCAAGTTCTACAGTCACTAACACTAATGATTAGTTATCAGCAATAAATAAACAGTAAGATGCTACATATTACACATGAGTTTTATTGAGTGGGGCAAAGTTCCATAGAGTTTCTGGCATTGTCCTTTTAATGTGAAAGGATTCTGTCCGTCTGTAACGCTTTCAAGACTAAACCACTGAACTGATTTTAAACATTATTTTTATGAAGTATACTTGAACTGCAAGATAAAACACAGGTTACTGCTTTATTCGTAACTTCGTTTGCGTCCACTATTAGCTACATTCACACGGATGAAAGCGCGAGAAAAAGTAATCCATACTTATCCATACTTCCATACTTAATATTATAAATGCTAAAGTAACTCTGTTTTTTTACGCTTTTATGATGAAACTGCTGAACCGATTTTGATGAAATTAGGTTTTTACCAGCTTTTTATTAGCTTCACCTGTATGTTTGTATGTTTGTTTGTAACCGACTTCTTTAGGCGCGATTTTGACCCACTTTAAACGGCCAGATTTCTTTCAAACTTTGTAGATCTATCGAGGACCGATGACAATACACTAATTTGATAAAATTATTAAAAAAAAACAGTAAAACAAAAAAAAAACATAAGTAGTTCAGACGTCGCGGGCAAAAGCTAGTATGTTTATAAAATTACCTCAGACACCATTCTAGTTCTTAATATTAAAAAAAAAACTCGGTTCAAAAAAATACTTAAAAAAATAAAATGTTTGCTGTCGGGGGACCCAAGAGGTTTATGAACTTTAACTACCAACAGTACTAAAATACTTCTTTAGCGGTCATATAAAAAGACAACTAATAAAGAAAAGAAAATAAATATTCAGCCTGCATATCAAATACTTTGTTCAACTGTACAATACTGTTATTAAAAAACTTAATCCTAAAGCACACATAAGTTATTCAGTGAACATTCTGGCTGAAGTTTTTTTAGATTAAATATTATAAGTAGGTTACTTAGTATAAACATCACACATATGAAAAAAAAATAGATAAAATCTTATATATAAAAATCTTCTGTGCGTATGTATGAAAGTGAACTCCTCCTAAACGGCTGCACCGATTTTGATGAAATATTTTGTGTGTGTTTCAGTGGATTTGAGAATGGTTTAAATTCACAATTGGACCCAGTAGGTGGCGCTGCAGTCGGGTTGTAGGACTTTTTTATTTTAAGGGCAGGGCAACGTCTTCCAGGCCCGCTAGTAAGTATTTAAAGTAAAATCTGAGTGAAGATCTATATGTATAATTCTGTAAATGCATATTTATTACTCCCGCAAATATTTTTTTTATTACCATACAACTAGATTCTGGGCTGAAAATAGCAAAAAACGTAAGAATAATGATTCTTCATATTCTGAAAAATCTCTTCTCTTCTGAAGATTCTCTCTGAATATAGTGACTTTCGCGGGCTACCCTAGCGCTTTTACCTTAATTCTGAACTTAATGCAGATGAAGCCATAGGCAGTAACTAATATAATAAAAATTGACAGGTTGAAAATGTGATAGAATACGATGCGCTAACTCAAAATGTTCGAAATATTCGCCCTCCTTACCATTGAACGCGGCTCTCTAATCAATGCCCTGTGAGGCTCAGGAACTTTACAGATTCTCTAGAGACAATGGACCTCTCTTCTTTGTGTGGGCATTAAAACTCGGGTATTAGTTTGTCGAAGAAGAATATTTAAATGAAAATAAGTTCTTGGGCATTCAAAGGACGATTTTTCTAGAATGTCGCTTTTGTTTATGATCTTCGTCTGTTTTGGTTTTTATATTGAGGTGACAGCTGTCTGTCATACTTTGTAATATTCGCATTCAAATATCAATTTCAATCTGTCAAAACTACCTCTATTTACTTATATTTTTTACACGATTATTTTGGGCGATTTTCAAGTGTAAAATCTATATATAAACAAAAGTTCTTTTCGTTTTTCGACGCTTTTCGACTGTTCGTTAGTCTTGATAAAACTCGAGAACGGCTGGACCTGTTTGGCGAATATTGGGCTTTTTCAAACCCTATTCCAATTGCTATATATAGCCTAATTGTTCAGACCCTATTTACCCTACCTACCTAGGTAGGATAGATACGCTAAGTACCTACTTACTGTCCAGCCGTTCTGAAGTCCTGCCCGAACTTACCTAGATTGGTAGGTAGGTTGGGAGGTTAGGTAGGTAGGTTAGTAAGGGCTCTTACACAGGAGCGGTATGTTGCCAACTGCAAAAGTAACTGGCTTGTCGACGGCTGCAGTTACCTCTGCCGTTGTCAACATGCCGCTCGTGTGCTCTATGTAGATAGGGACAGAACAACATCTGTCGCGTCAACTATACCCTGTTCACAATAAGATTAGACATTTACTCAAACCTTGTTTACAGTCCGTTGAACCGATTTTGACTCATATTGCGTTGGTAGCATGACAAATGGCAACTGCAGTAAACAGTTGTTATTGTAACCACTTTTTTGCCTCTAATATCATCCTTAAGCCTACGGAATAGAAGACAAAATCGGTTGAAGGGACTGTGAAAAAGGTTTGTGTTTATATCTAATCTTATTGTGAACAGGGTATAGTAAACAATAATTAAAAGCGTGGTGATAAATGCCCGAGCATTAATCACCACGTTTGCTCAAGACGGATTGACGATGTTTTTATTTTAAGTCCAGGTTTCCTCGCGATGTTAGTGACGTCCAAGACAACTTAGAAAATACATTGAAATTGAGACAAAGTCTTATTGGTACTTGCTCGTGTACGGTTGCAAAACCACAACCTCTATCATGAGAGGCGGGCGCCGTAATCACTGGACCATGACGACCTTAAAAGCTGGCAATGTAAAAACAAAATGGCCGCCAAATAATACACGTTTCGACTCGTTTCAAATAAAAGGATCATGGCAGGATTTGTTCGAAAAAAAATAAACATGTTTAGAGAAGTTGAAATTCTCATTCTTGTACACTTGGGTTCCAAAAGAGTATCTTCAGGCCTTTACAATATTTTTAAAACCCCGCAATAAAAATGGATGTTAAAAGTGAATAATTTAATGAAAAGCTCATTAATTCAGAACGAAACCGCGACCGACAGTAACAGTGACGACAGCCGCCGTTTCGCCATTCTTACACTGAAGTTGCATCGTTTTATGGGAAATAATGTCTCAAATAATGATTAATCAATGCACTTTTCCAACTCCGTCATTGTTAACAACAATTCATATCGCTTGTCTGCCAATTTGATAGATCCATTAATGTCACTTGTCACTTTCTTTTCTTCTATAAACACAAAATGGGCAACGAGATGAAGCGAAAACTGTTATTTTCGTTTCGAAATATTTTAATTATGCGAGGGTTTAGAAATATGGTAATGTATTCTTTGCAGTAGAGAATATTATACACCCTCTAAATATTTTTTTATTTTTCATACAAATGAATGTATGGATCTCGCCATGATTACTCTTACTACAATCAGGTAACACAAAATGGCGGACTACTTACATTTCACTGTCCATGAAGCAGAATCAATAGTTAAATTATAGCCGAATACCTTATGTGGTTCATTGAACTGGGAAAGGGATTACGGAACATACGTCCCATCCCATCCTTATGCCACTATACAGGATCTACAAAGACACATCACATACCTACCAATTAGCTACGCATATTGCCCATTAAACTATATTCCTGACAATCTAAGAAATCGGATTTGACATATAATATTTGAATATTAATCAACGATTAATTCGTGTTTTTGAGTGCATTTGTTCAATATAAAGTTAAACTTAATGCTTACGAATGCATGCATGCAGTAATTAATTAGGATTATGAATTTGATTTTCCAATTTCTTATGCAGGTTGCCGCTCTTTCTGGCGTTCTATGCGGGAGGCCTATGTTCAACAGTGGACGTCTTTCGGCTGATGATGATGATGAGAATGTAGACGGTTATTCAAAATTCGGAAAAAGAAACGTCAAATGGGACTTCTTAGATTGTCAGGAGATTAAGTAGAAAAGCTGGAAGACGACATTTTTTTTTCAGTGTAAAAATTCACTGTTTATAGGGTCAATTTACATCGGGATGGCAGCGGTCGGCAGTGGTCCGACAGTCATTGGTTCGCGATATTATACCTATAGATGTAGAGATAAATTTTAAAATGATTTGACGCGCACTGTGACGCTCGCAAAATGTGCATCCAATAGTACAGAAGTCGTGGCGGTATTTAGTTTAGTTCATCAACATCTGTCAAACCTTTGGAAATGGCTTCCATTCTAACTGGATGCAGTTGCACTGAACCAGTGTTTTGCAAGGAGCGACTGCATCAAAGTTGCTGGGTAACACGATACTCCTTTGGAAAGACTGGTTGTCAGATTTTCTAGCTTCTGACTGCTTATAACGACTGCTAAAGATCTGTGATTGACAGCCGCGACTAACAGCTCTACGTGCTTTCCTAGGCATGAGGTGTCGGTATGAAATGGATTAACCATCATGACTTTATTTTACTTAGCCACGAGCTCCTCCGAATCTGGCGATTTATGTGCGGTAATCAAAGCCTACGTTTTTAACGCTCTACATCCCGTAAGTAAAGAGAAATAAGTTTTTGTTGTAGATCGACAAAGCGATCATAAAAAGGTTCTGTTTTTCCTTTTCAAGTACGGAACCTTAAAAATGTTTGCAATGATGAGAAGGACATACATTTCGGTACGGTATCGTTTTCTACAAGATCGATAATTTGGAGGTCTAGTGGGAAAGTAATTGTTTCTATGTTTTCATATAATACTCGTATTTATTCCTATTCATCTGGAACGTTCGCCTGTAAAAATTGTCGCTGTTCAAAATTGAATCTGAAATGTTACATACATTTCAGATTCAATTTTGAGCATTACATTACCATACTGCCTCCCAGACTGACGAGCATTTGCCTGTAAGGATTCAGACATTAGATTCGATTTTGAGCATTTAGTTGATTCCGACACGAAACGCTCAATTATATGTGGTGCGCATTGATGTTGCGCCACTCTATTACGTTACATTACAGCCGAATGCTTCAAGTGAGCGCTAGGGTCCTTTTTTTTTCGGGGTTGGAAAATCCACATGGATGTCCTCCGCCCTGATAATATTGGTGTTGATGACAAAGAACGCATAAAAAGTATTTGCATTATCAAACCGTAAGCGACTTTAAAATACCACTAGAATCGCAACACATGTTGCCATTTTGATTTAATATCGGGATAAGATTGTCGCACACTATATAACTGCCATCAGCTATATATCATGCTTAAAAGAAGGCTTCATACACGTCTTAATTTATGATACATACACACATCTGCAATGCGTCACGACGTTCACCAGCGATGAAATATAACGTCGACAGCTTAGAAATAAAAAGAAATAGTTCGATACAATAGTGCAACGCCAGCACCGGTGGAGGGTCTAGATGTAAAAACATGTGTGTGCATTTGCATGTGCGTGGGTGTGTGAGTATGTGTGTTTGGTGTGTGAGTGTGTGTTTCGTGATGTGGGTATGTATATTGTGTACGTGTTAAGTGTTAAGCAGCTTTCCAACCACAAGATAAGGCAAGACCTATAAAAACGATACTCTATCTGACATTTACCTTCTACTATTTAAACTATAAAACGGTTTTTTTAATGTTCGTTTTTTTTACTTAAATGTAAAATGGCTACTGGCTTGAGCTATTGGCTACGAGTGACCAATTAAATAATAATAATAATTCATTTAATGCACGCTACACAGGCCTTGTACATTTTTATAACTTGCAAAAACACTACAAACAAATAAAAGTCGCAACCTAATCGCCAAGTGTGTCACGTCACTCGTACCTCACATTCCATTTTCAAATAAAAATATTCGTTTACATCAAAGGGTACAAACTCAAAGCAGTGAGACAGAAGTGAACCGTGAATTCCTACTCCGATTCACATTTTGAAGTTGATGCACATGATAGTCGAACCAACTTATTTTAAAACCTATAAAATATTTTACTTGCATGCCTTGGGAATTCCAAAGACGTAGCGTTTAGATCACGTTATGTGCATACTATGTAAAGAAGCTCTTAATTATATTTGTATTAACTTAGGAATGGGGGTCAAAAATCTGCCAAAAAAATGAACCAAACCAGGTCAAAATTTCCTCCAATTTATCGAAGTATTTGAAGTAATTTTGCAAATTAAACACTGATAAATATTTATTGTTATTTTTTGAGGGATACTAATTTATGATCTTAGTTTACTCATATCTGATATCTTTATACAACGAAAACCTCTTAGACAAAGATTATATTTGAAATATTTGTCATTCTCACAAAGGATTTTGCAAAATCTGATATTTCCATTTTTCGGTATGTCTTTAATAAAAATAATACTAATATGAATTACAAAATCGCAAACTGTAGCAAAACAATAGCGTAGTTAATAAGAAGACTCATCAGACTCAATTGTAACGCAGCGTCTAAGTAGAACAGGCCACACACATGAATCTTGCTGAACGATGCTCGATGCAAGCGCAGTACGTTCTTGCATAGTCTTTTTTCATCACCTGTCAAACATACAAAAAAATATTTATACTAACATTCGAAAGTTCTAGTAATAATATTATTAGTTATATAAGCACACGCCATTTATTATGTATCAGTAGCAGTAGTGGTTTGCCAAGCTTGTCTGATACCGTCACTAGCAATTGTTTGTATAATATAAAAAAACAACAATGATTGAAGACTTAATTTTAATCTTGCAGAAGACTAAAAGTAAATACAAACACGGAAAGAGGAATAACTAACCTGAGCAAGTAGACTTCAAAATAAGCGCGCAAGTATCTTGAACACTTTGCATAGCTATGTAGAATTTCTCGCATTGCTTGATCAATATTGTATGGCTGATGAATTTCTTCACCATCCAAACGAAGAAAATCAGTGATACCAAAGTTGGTTTAACCTATACCATAATAAACATTTGACAAGATTAGAACATTTCACGAACGCGTGTTACACGCAGCTGCATAAGGTGAATCGCCAACTCAGCACTCAATACTTTTATTAAAGAAACAAACGCTGCAAATTCAACGAAGGACGGAATCGGCGAGCTGAGATAGGACTTTGTGACGCACGGACTTAGCTTACCCAATTATTGTAACTCTGTAAAATTCCAATCCATATTCATACCTTGAATACGCACATATAACACACATAGGCTAATTAAAGATATAATTAATGTAATTCATTTATTTTTTATAAATTAAGTATTTTTTTATTTTAATCCTCCGATTGGTAGCTAACGTAATTCACGAATCAGTCATTACACTTCTCATTACAATGACATAAAAGTCATATGATGCCAGTTCGCAACTTGCAAATAGTAGTCAATTACAATGTACTAAAGCGTCAATACGAGTCTCCATATGAGTATAATTATTATTCATACGTTAACATATTACGAGGACGGTTTAAGAAGGAGGAGAAGGCCAAAGAAAAACGAATGGATCGTGTGAAGAATGATATTAATATGAAAGAAAAGGGAGTCAGTGATAGTATAACAATTGACAGAATGAATTGCAAGAAGGTAACGTGTTGGGCCGACCCTAAGGAACTTGGGATATAATACTTGCCATATTATGAACCTCGGCGCCATTTTTCAGCATGTCAATTATACGTTGAATATTGACTAGATTGTACATGAGCACTTCTATAATGTTAAAGAGTATCTGAAAAAAGATTAACTTGCCGTTCATTGCTGGAGATACAGCTATTGTAGTGTGCACCTTAAAAACGGCTTTCATATTTAGTTTTATTTCATTGTTTGCTTTCCATATTTTGTCTGTACTTTTTCGCTTATTGCTCCAGTGCCCTTAAAATAAACGTGGCCAGTTGGCCAGCCCACTGTCACTTTATCTTCTATAAGTATTTATTACAAATTGCTCTACAGAACCTTAAGTGTCTTTCAACTTGTAGACGAACTCCATAGGTGCTCACTCATGCCTTATGAAATCAATAACAAGAACTATTAATAGGTTACTTATCTTAATTTTTACACTATTTCACTCATTATACTTACGAATGGCTGAAAACTATCGTTAAACAGGTCGTAACACTCTAATATGTTTACGTAAGCCTGAAACACTCCTGTGCTACTAATTCGTCCATGCGTGTCTTCTGTTTATTGATGGTTGATATTTTGAGTATTCCACAATACAAGTTTATTTTCCAAAAATTTAATAAGTCGAGTGACATAAACAATGTTAAAATCGAAAGCAATCATAATATAGGTACCATATGCTACATCGAATGGTACACCTATCTTAATATTCAAACCAGTAAAAACAATAGAGTAAAAACCTAGAAACCCTACTAAAATAATCCAATTCCAAATGACAAAGTCGACAAAACTGGTTTTGTCGTTGAGGAATCTGTGCACATTTTGTAAAGTGAGAACAAACTGGACACTGTTTTTGGTTTGAAGGATTCCGATCATAAAATTCATAGCACATCCGAAGCAATAGAAGATGCCATTAACAACCGAAATGTAAAACATAAAATCAGTTTGTTGAAGTCTTTCTTTGTATAAGGCTAGCATATAGGTACAGTGAACGAACGCACACATTAATGCTAGTGTTACAATCATTGAAACGACGTTTGAGATGAGGCTGTTTGGAGATATAATACTATTTTTGATGCGATATTTAGGACAGAACATGATTTGTTGCATCAGATTCAAAGGCAAGAGCATCGACTGTACTTCCTTGTCCACCTTATTGTTAGAGACAAGATTCACAGGATTAGTTCGTCCGATTTTTCGAAATGTCTTCATTTTACCTAACTGTTACTGTTTGTAGCTCTTCAACACACAAATGAAATAATCAATGGATGGATGGTTCAATAATCGATTGAAAACGTATTAACTATTCATGGGGAATTTGATATGATAATATTTTTTTATGGCTGGATCTATTTCTACTAATATTCTATATGTCAGTTACGCTTTCACGAAGAAACAGCTGAACCGTATTCGGGCGTCTCCGACCACTCGGCAATCTTCGGTTGCTGTCGTGAGACAGCGGAAGGCGGCGGGTTGCGGCAAGAGGTGCGGCGTGTGGGACGCGGGCCTTCGGACCACTTCACTACCGTGCTCCAACGACGACACGCGCGCGGTTTACCGGTGGTTTACCTATTTTACAAAATACATACAGTCAGTCATACAGTTCACTGATTCTCATTTAATAGTCCTTAGATAGGTCCCTAACCACCGATTTTAATGAAGTTTGGTACGAAAATACCTTCATTCATAGGGAAGGATAAATGCTACTTTTTATTTGCGACTTCGTTTGCATCCGCGATAACCGACATTTACGCGGGGTCTGAGTTCGCTCGCTTCACTCGCTCACTAGACCCCGCCATCCCCTTCTAACCAAACCTGTCCGAGTCGGGGTGCCCTAAGTCTCGAGCTCGTTGCGCTCGCTCTTGCATCCTAAGTTCACCAAAATATATAAAGTAGCCCACTTACAACATTAGTGGCTGAGTTATCAGTTTAGAAGTAAATCCATTTATCGGTGGCTCTGTCATATTAATTAACGTTCGTTTTACGCTGGTTTTTTTTTTAATTCTGTTGAAATAGTAAAGATGATGGATTAATATAATAGAAGCTGTCCTATTAACTCGTTGCCTATATAGTAAAAAGACGTTAAGTTACAAGTCAAAGAAAACTTTTGTTGCTTTATATCTCTTATTTTTATAGGTAATATACTTATTGTGCTTATTGCAAAAACTAAACCAAAATGCTAAAACACGTATTTCCAATACGAAAATCGACTCGAATATCTAACTCCGAGTCGCAACCTAGTCGCCAAGTATGTGACGTCACTCGTACCATACCTCACATTCTAATTTCAAATAAAAATACCCGTTTACGTCAAAGGGTACAAATTCAAAGTTGATCCGACAGAAGTTAACCACGAACTCCTATTTGGATTCTTTGAAGCCGATACACATGATCTGAAAGTCGAACCAACTGTTGTATTTTGCCAAATCTGAAATTTCCATTTCTCGGAATGTCTTTAATGAAAACAATATTAATAGTCATTACAAAAATGCAAATTGTAACAAAATAATAGCGTAGTTAATTAAATGACTCATCAGACTCAATTATAACGCAGCGTCTAAGTCTGTAGAACAGGCCACACGGTTCCTTATGGTTCCTTATGTATCTTGGGTAGCAGGATGAATAAATGAGTACACCGACAGAAAGTTCACTTGTGGTTTTATTTGATTATACTGTAGTTACACAATGACACTTAATTATTACGTACAGTTAATTCACGTCACGAAAGCACTATTCCGAGTGGCTCACGGCGTCGCCTGTACATTTTCTATGAGAATGCTTACATTGCAATTGCTGTCGCTGTACGGCCGCTACACACACGTATCTTGCTGAACGATGCTCGATTTAAGCGCTTTACATTCTTGCATAGTCTTTTCTAATTACCTGTCAAACATACAATTTTTTTATAGTAACATAAGAAAGGTCTACTTATAATATTAAAATAAGCACACGTGATAGGTTATGTGTTAGTATTTGCGAAGCTTGTCTGATACCGTTACTAGGAAGCGAGTCGGGCTCGCTCTCGAAGGGTTCTGTACCATTATACAACATGAGAAACTATATTATAACCTTTGTATTGGAGCCCTCTTTATTTATTTTATTCTGTGTTTAGTATTTGTTGTTATAGCGGCAACAGATATACATCATCTGTGAAAATTTCAACTGTCTAGCTATCACGGTTCACGAGATACAGCCTGGTGACAGACAGCCAGACGGACAGTAGAGTCTTAGTAATAGGGTTCCGTTTTTAGCCTTTGGGTACGGAACCCTAACAAACAACAATATTTTAAGACATAATTAAAATCTTGCAGAAGACTAAAAGTAAATAGAAACACCGAAAGAGGAATAACTAACCTGAGCAACTTGAATTCAAAATAAGAATTGAATTGAATTCACTTTGGATAGCTATGTAGAATTTCTCACATTGTTTGATCAATATCGTTTGGCTCATGAATTTCTTCACCATCCAAACGAAGAAAATCAGTAACACCAAAGTTAGTTTAACCTATAACAAAATAAAGATTTGAAGAGATAGTAACGTTTCATGAACACGCATTAGTCATTGCACTTTTTATCTTATATCAATAGACTTGATAAATTCTGTACCTCAGAGGTATACAATAGTAACTTATTTTTTTTTTGAAAATATGTTTCTTGCACCATTAAAATTGCAAGAACCAGTTCTACGTAATGGTATACGACATTAAGTCCTACGACATCTAAGAAGAGAAATATCCAATCGTATATGACATTAAATCCACAAACGTTTAACGGGTACAGACAGGACCTTAAATGATGATAAGATTATTTACCTCTAAGCTTTGCGCGAACTTAATGTTGTTCATTGGAGTTAATGTTCTTTACCTTTGAACGAAACCTCGCGCACAACACGAAATTACTGTGTGACCTAGTGAATATCGGAGATCGACATGATAGAACTTCAGAGTATGGTAAGTACGGTTGGTAAGTAAGAGTATGATAAGTATGGTAAGACGACACGGTTGGCGCAGTGGCTGAGCGATCGACTGCTGCGCAGCGTGTTGCGGGTTCGATTCCCGCAAAGGGTAAACATTTGTGTGATGAGCACTTGTGTTTGCCTTGTGTCTGGGTGTTGTTTATCTATACATGTATGTATTTACAAAAAAAAAATGTATTTGTGTATGTATATCAGCTCTCTGACACCCATAGTACAGGGTCTCCCTAGTTTGGGGTCAGATGGCCGTGTGTGAAAATGTCCCCACATATTACATATTATTATTATTATTATAGTACCTACATTTTTTATTAGTTTGAATTAAATAGTTCAGCGATAACACGACGAGAGGTAATAGTAATAGTAATAGTATCCCCGTAAACGTTTTATGAAATTGATCTTTATTTCTTGGTGTTAAAATACTTTTTTCAATGTAAAAATTTGTTAAGTAGTAGATAGGTTCACATTATTGTGCATATGAGGGTTTCGTGATAAGTAGTACTTGATTCATGAGTTTATAATATAAAATTCCAGGTAGTAGATTCTCCTTTATACTTCTTAAGAGTTAAGGTCAATTTTTCAATGACATAAACACTGCGTGTAGTTTCCTAGGTACTTACACAATGTACAAAATAGGTTTTATGATGATGCTAGAAACACGTCAATTTACTTATTAAATTCTGCTCCGAACTGCTCCGAAAACGCACCAAAATAACGTTTCATTAATATGAAATACGTATTAATTTACGTCAATTTATTATTTTGTTATTTATAGGATCTCAGAGTTACCACCAAGCCCACCAAGTTATGTCTTTAAAATCTCGTCAAGACCTGGACATGCTTGTTCATGACATGCTTCTGCATGCTTCCTTTGAAGTACGTAACATCGACAGTGTTATTGGTTGTGAAGCACAACCGTCCGCTTTCTCTTTCCAATTTCTGATAGAAAATATCGAGAAGACTTCAACGAGGTACGTACACCAGCTGGCAGTGGTCAATGACTGCTCGTCAATACCTACTTTGTATTTTTAACAACAACGACCTAATAAGTACGTTCTCGCATAGTTTAGTATCTCTGTATTATAAATAGAAAGAATAAGCATAAGTGTGTAACTAACAAATAATCATTTCATTTAAGGATCCCAGAGAGAAGAACAGTTTTTCCTGGACAGGCACGAAGGTTCATTTTCAATTTCATGCCATGACATTGACGTGGTTCCGGCCCTAATCGAAATAATGCATACTGTCGGCGATGGTACTGACGGTGATGCACAACCGTCAAGTTCTACTTTGCTCACTGACATTTCAAATAATATCGTGCCATCGATCAGCTTTCACCGCATGAGAACAGAAGATGGTGTGAGCTCTGAGGAAAATTTTTCACCATTAGCTTCTTCTTCTTCGTGACACTCTTGTCAGAGCAGTCGTGGTCATCATGAGCTATTTGTAGAGGCTCACGATTTCTCGCCATTTGTCGCGACATTTAGTGTTTCTGGAGCACTCATGCAATGGATCGCCCACTGCGGATTTAATTTGGTCGGTCCATCGCATGGGGGATCTTCCTCGTGATCTGGTGCCTTCCACTCTACCTTGTACGACTAGACGCTCAATGGACTCATAATTTCGTCTTGAGACGTGTCCGAAGTATTTTATGATGCGTGTTTGAACCAGAACAGATAAACGCTAATTGATGTCGAGCTCTTGGAGAATGGATATATTGGTGCGAAACTCGGTCCGACACCCCAAGCAATCTTCGCCAGCAGCACATCTCCAGGGCGTCTGTCTTATTTTTCTCAACTTCACGTAACTTCTGGATTTCGTAACGGATCATCAGCTCCGTTTGTGCCCCTTACTAGACTTTTTTAGTCTATTAAGGGGGAGTCTGTACCATATTCTGGTATAGTTCAAAAACAGGTTCGATGTTCTACAAAACTTCTTTTTATATCCTGATAAAAAGAAGTTTAAACTAACTTCTTTAAAAGTTTCCTAACTTTTGAAGAAGTTGGTTTCATATGAAATAAACCAAGAGGATTTTCGGTACCCACGCAGAAATCTATTCGATCCTCGAACTCAAAGGCCCATTGCCTTTGAGTTCGAAGATCAAATAGAACGATTTACAAAAATCGATGCGATGGATTCCATCCATGTTCCACGATTATTATAGGAATGTACCATTTGCAGATGTCCCTGACTTACCTGAAGCATGCGAGTAGCTGTGTTTGTTATTATAAACAAATAATATTTTAAATTTCAGCTTTGTGAAGTAACTTTTGTTTCATTTAATTAGTAAACCCCTAAAATTCTGAAATAATTCCATAACGCTACATAATGTCAAGGGACATAATGTTTCTAGGTGCCAAATTTCAATAACATTTACAAGTTTTCTTTAGAGATAAACAATAGTATGATATCATAATGCTTTCTTAAAATACATAAGTTAAATTATGCAACGAGGTAAATAGCCTCAAGTCCACAAAATCAGATAAGAATTAACTTTATTGTTATTATGTGTAATACATAATAATTTTATCTATTAATAATAAAAAATACTGTTGAGTTTGTTCCAATATCAATACAGCAACTATGTCAAAATTACATTTAAAGTTTCACTCCGCGCTTTTTTGCCTCTCCTGTAAAATTTTCATTTTGTCTCATAATATTGTATACCTCTGAGGTACAGTTATTACAGCCTCTGGTTTCTTGTAGCCCTCGCCTACGGCTCAGGCTAGCAATATCGCCTCGGCTGTAATTTTCAACCTACCGCACTTATATCATAATGTGCTATTATTTGATTGATTTTAATAGTTGTTGTTATATTTGTACATATAGAGTAATGAGTGTCTTTCTTCGTTATCTATACTAATATTATAATGAGGTATTTGTTTGTAAGTTTGTGTGTAGGCGGTTATTTCCGAAACTATTATTTAGGAAGCTACGTTATCCCTAAATGCTATAAGCTATATTTCATTATCAAAAAATTAGAAAGCAAAGATGCTTGCGAAAATTCACGCGGACGAAGTCGCGTGCAAAGTAGTAGTAAATTATACATTAGAAGTTAAATAGCAGCGATTACTTTGAACATAGAGTATTATGTATTGTCACAATGATTGCTTTTTGAGCGTCGGGTACAGTCAACAGCAAAAGTAGATGATCAAAATCAGAAATTCAATACTAATGAACGGAGTTCGCGTCAGAACTGTGTGGCGTCGAAGTGATTCAAAAGTATGTGTGTGACAGTCACATACTTTTAATAAATAAACTAGTAATAAATTATATAATTTAGTGTTAGTAAATTAGTATTGAATTTCTGATTTTGATCATCTACTTTTGCTGTTGACTGTACGATTGTGACATGTATTCTGGGTACGCTAGTGACAAATAATATTACTTACACCTTAACTAGCTAACTGGCAAAATCGCGCTCGGCCGCTGTGCTGCATCACGTGCTGGATTGATCTTAGCGGCTGCAGACAAAATTGTGGATTAAAATTTGGCCTATGTCCTTCCTCAAGGTTCAAGCTATCTTCATACCAAATTTCATCAAAATCGGTTCAGCCGTTTTATCGTGTTTAATATTAAGTATGAGTATAATAATAGTATAGGAGTATGGAATAAATTTTCGTCAACACTGTGTATCTGGTAACACTGCGGCCGGCAGATGCCAATCGCTGCGACTGGCATCCAAATGTATGCGGAGTGTAGCGATCAGTCGCTGCGTCAAACTTCCGAAAAGCGGCGATTTTAAGTGCGCGGTAAGGGATCATTAGTCGCTGCATTTAGCTTGTAAAAGCGACTAAATCGCCGATCGCCGATGCTAAAAGTAGCGTATGTACTTTGGATCCCTCCTTTTCGCATAATGTTCTTTTCCCTAATATACTTTGGCAAAATTTGTTTTGCCATAATAATACTTTGCCATATAATCTTGTTGTACCACTTTGTTGTTTATCTATATATGCATGTATTTAAAATGTATTTGTGTATGTATATCAGCTGTCTGACACCCATAGTACAGGGTCTCCCTAGTTTGGGGTCAGATGGCCGTGTGTGAAATGTCCCCACATAATATTATTATTATTATTATATTTTTTTTGCGTACAGTTTATGTTAGCTTAATTATCTTGAAGGCTAATTTGTTTTGGCATAAATTTATTTCGCATAATGTTATTGTGCAAATCTATTGTGTATTGTATTGTGTATTGTGTCTATTGTGTTATTGTACTAGCAGAAACCAATCGCTGCAAAACCGACTTCACGTAGTCATCTCTGCCCTACTCCTAGAATGTAATCTAAGCCCACATAGGCGCGGAGGGGTGAGGCGTCCCGCGAGCTGAGGAGCATGTGGTTTTAACGCTCGCTGCCATGGCTGAGGCTGGCCGGCGTTGCCGGCCAACAAGCCGAAGCTGCTGTGGTGAGCGTAAAACCCATCTGCGACGATAAGCTCGCGTGGGACCGCCGGAGCCTCACAGCGCCGGAGCCGTGACGGAAACCATGCCTGCTGCATGCTGCATGCTTGCTTGCATGCTGCCTGTTTGCTGCATGCTTGCTTGCATGTTGCATGCATGGTGCATGTTTGTTTACATGTTTGCATGCTTGCTGCATGCATGGTAAAAATAAGTTTTAATATCAGTATGTAAATAAATTTCTTCTTTAGAATGTTATGCGTAATTATTATTATGACTAGAGAAGTTATACTTAAGAAAATTATGCGTATGGTGTTATACGTAAATAATGTTATGCGAAAATATAATTAGGAGAAACAAAAGTATGCTAAGTAATATTAGGTCTTAAAATTGTATGCAAATGGATAGGTAATCTGTGCTTTGGCCCATAGAGTTCATAAAAATATTTTTTGTGTAAAACGAGAACGAAATGAAAACTAAAAATAGTTTTTAGTTTTAATTTTTTGACGACACGGTTGGCGCAGTGGCTGAGCGATCGACTGCTGCGCAGCGTGTTGCGGGTTCGATTCCCGCCCAGGGTAAACATTTGTGTGATGAGCATTTGTGTTTGCCTTGTGTCTGGGTGTTGTTTATCTATATATGTATATATTTACAAAAAAAAAATGTATTTGTATATCAGCTGTCTGACACCCATAGTACAGGGTCTCCCTAGTTTGGGGTCAGATGGCCGTGTGTGAAAATGTCCCCACATATTATATTATTATATTTTGTCAGTTTTTTTTTAGTAATTAATAGGCTTGCGTTTAACCGCAATTCGCCTGATCTTAAGTGATGATGCGGCCTAAGTTGGAACACGCTTGCCTAGGATGAACCGGTTCACAATTAATCAATTATCACAATCAATTAATATTCCTCATTCCCTTTCAATATGGTATGCATTATTCCACTAGTCATGCCCTTTCATTTGATACCCATATTGAAGGAGTTGTGAAAAAAAAAATGGAAACAGGGCTAAACTAGAAACCATCGAAATAAAAATTTATTCAGATCAGACCGTACAACAACAAAATTATATGAAAAACCTCAAGGAGGAATTACAAACCCGTTTAACAAATGTCGAATCTGATCTAATCATAAAATACATCAAAGGCATTCCGAAGATAATAAAAACTTAATCAAAAAACTCTCAACAGTAAATCAGTTGTTGTTGTTGTCAGTCGTGTTGTGGTGTCATGGTGACATAATTGAGACCTGTGGAAACATAACGTATCAAATTACAGACAACTATAATAATGTATTCTCAAGTACAAATTCACAGATTTTTTTTTATGCAAACGACCGTAGCATAATAAAGCCTGGAAAATTGAATGAGCTCACACAAACAACACCAAACAACAACAACAGCAACAACAACAGTCAAACGTTACCAAATTTCTCGAAGACTATTCTACTTATTTACAAAACAATAAGAGATGTATTACTTTTGGTGACTCAATCTCAATATCTTAAAAAAAGAGACAAAAGAACTAAAGAATACGTGAATATTTTAAAAGAAGAAGGCTATAATATTTTGAACAAAATCCACGAAAAGCATTGTGTCTAAAACTACGAGTATAAGCCCTAAGTTTTTATTTAGTGACTGGGCAACTAAAGGTACCAGAAAAAGTAGGGAAAGTCTTTTTGAGCTGTATGGCCTTAAGCCTTATATATTAACACTGAAACATTTAATAAGTATGTTACTATTTATTCTAAAACTTTTAAAAATGTTTGTAAGGCAGCTAAAGCGTTATACATAAGCAACAAAGTAAAATCAACTGATGATAAAATAGAATTTGTGACAATACCCGTGCCAGCGAAGCCAATACACATGATCAGAAAGTCGAACCAACGTATTTTGATACGTATAAAATATTATACTTTGTGCATGCCTTGAAGATTCGATAAGACGTCGCTTTTAGATTATGTGGATACTGTAAAGAAGGTTTTGGTGATATTTTTATGATCTTAGAATTGAGTTTGTAATTACATGTGTTAGATTATTCGGTTCCCTGCAAAATGGTTGAGCGAAATGATGTCGATCCGTGCGTCATGTTTGTGAACGGGCGTCGTTGGTTGGGACTGGTAATCTCTTAGGCGCCTCGGTTATTCAAAACTTATTTTGAATGTGTTATGATTACATTTTTATCTAGACCTCTTTTAACGTGCACGACTTGTTACATTGTTCTCACATTGTATCCCTTGAATCAACATGAATGATGTATATTAAATTTTAAAAGAGTGTTCACAGATTTTATTGCTCGTTCTTCTCCATAGAAACCCATAGAAACTGTTTGGAACGAGCAAATTCCTTCAACTTTCTTACTGACTGACACTTTGACAATTCAAAAGTACATATAATTGGTTTACTTGAAATGGTTTTGAGTTTGATTTCAGTACTACCAAAATGTCCCAAACTACGTCAAAATTACCCCCAATTTTTAAAGAATTTGTAATTTTTTGCATATTAAACACTGATAAATAATAAAACTATTCTAAGTATAAATATGAATCCATATTTATTAATTAACTAGCTTCTGCCCGCGACTTCGTACGCGGATCCGGTTGCTTATGCCAGCGACAACGGGGTCGGCAAAATCGAAAATCTGAAACGTCTGATGTCGAATTCTAAGAGCCCGGGGACGGGAACACAACGGGATGCGCGAGATGATTCGAGACGTTCAAAAAGTACAATTTTGAATCATACCTCCGATGGCGGAATATGTGGCGTAGTCAATCATAGGCGTATACGTAAATTAACTCCGTTCCTTATCAACCCAAGGAAGGTCGCCATGACCTACGGCTATATCTTGAGACACATCCGATTCTTCAGATGATATCGACATTCTGTTCAGAGAATGTCGAAGTCGATCAGAATTCAAACGTTCGTTGCGCTCTTCTTCTGTCTCTTCATGCCGTACTCCAGCAATTCTTTTTCTCTCACTTTCTAACTGATTATGAATATTTTTAACCCCCGACGAAAAAGAGGGGTGTTATAAGTTTGACCTGTCTGTGTGTCTGTGTGTCTGTGTGTCTGTGTGTCTGTCTGTGGCACTGTAGCTCTTTAACGGGTGAACCGATTTGAATGCGGTTTTTTTTAATTGAAAGCAGATTCTCTAGCGATGGTTCTTAGACATGTTTCATCAAAATCGGTTCAGCAATTTTAAAGTTATCAGCTCTTTTGTTAGCTGCGGTAGGGATCTTAGACGCATACTGGATGTTTACTTTGCTTTCAAACATATAATTATAGGTGACCACACTGAACTAAATTACGTTTAAAAAATTTAAAATAAAAATTAAATTAAAAATTTAAAAAAACCCCCAACGCAAAACATAAAAGCGATTATGTAAAAAGTCAAAAATAATACCTTTTGTTGAGCCATCAAATGTTTGTTCGTTGAAATGGCGCTATAATGTCGCGGCGGGGTACCGCTTAAGTAGGTCAGTCCCTTAATTTCATTCACTGCCTGACGGGCCTGTTGGTCTAGTGGTCACTGACCCTGACTGCTAAGCCGGAGGTCGTGGGTTCGATTCCCACCCAGGACAAACTTTGTGTGATGAGCATGATTGTTTGTTCTGTGTCTGGGTGTTTATCTATAATATGTATGTATTTATAAATTATATAAGTATGTATATCAGTTGTCTGGTTACCATAACACAAGCTCTGCTTAGCTTGGGACCAGATGACCGTGTGTGAGTTGTAACAAAAAAAAAAAAAAAAAAAAAAAAAAAAAAAAAAAAAAAAAAAAAAAAAAAAAAAAAAAAAAAGATACGCTGAGAACTCAAGCGCAATTCTCTATCCGTGAACGTCTCCGACTCGCGAGACAATGTATGCAACGTATACGTTCACGATCAGCGGTCAGTCGCGCATCATACTCTTCACTGGTCTCTTGAGACCTGGATGTAGATGCGTAAATACGCTGAGAACGCAGGCGTGCTTCGCTATCTAAAGAGGTTTCCACGGAGCGAGTTGCAACCTGATGTTCTCGAACAGCATCAAGTCTCTCCTGACGCTCTTCGGTAGATTCTTGGGATCTTATGATCCTCAATCTTTTAGCTCCTTTGGAACATTGGGAAAGATTTGACCTCTTTCTAGGCATGGTTATAGTTTTATTGTAAAGATACCTGATCAATTAAAATCTAAGTGACTGCTCCCCTGCGTTACCGGGTAGGCTACCGTGTCGCGAAGATAAATGGAAAAGGAAATTAAACACCCAAATAACATATAAGCCCGAAGGCATATTTATTCGATAAAATAAAAAAAATAAATGGGAATTTTGGCCAGTAGAGTCAAAGGACATCGTCGTAAATGGCCCCAGGACCAACAAAGATCTGATGTACATGATAATTATAAGTATATTTTATTATACTTATTGCGAATATCTGTATGAAACGGACATCCTGCGTTCTCTATTGAACAATTAAAAGAGCTTCAACCATTTACGACATCACAAATAAAAAATGGCCATCTTTGACAATAATGATGCGCGACTGCGAATGTGTCGAGTCATTCGACTGAACGAATCATTCGGATGATTCGAGTGATTGAAAAAACAGTAACTAACTGGATATTCGAATTGGATGTACGACTTTGTCACTTTGTGTGTAATGATAAAATAATTCTATTTAAGTTTAATAGAATTATTAGTTAATAGTAATGTTTAGTAGCTGGTTAGTAGTACGTAAACCAATAAACGTGCTTATAAAGTTAAAAAGCATTAATAATCATTAAAAGTATACGCTAGGTAACAAGACAGTCTTCATTTTTCAATTAAATTTTTCTACTCACTCGAATTATTCGAATAAATTCAGACTTAATACAATTTTCAACATTCAACTGCTCGTTCAACCATTCATTCGAACAACAACATGAATAGAACGACTTCCTTTTATTTCATTCCCGACGAACTACCGAGTACCGACGCGACGCCATTTTAGTAGTTACTAATATTAGTAGTGATTATGAAAATTAGTAACCTACTAATATTCAAGTCGAATTTGTAAATTAGTGGGTGCAGATAATTCGAGTTCAGATCATTCGTTCATTTACACTACCTTTATAAGACAGGTACCTAGGACATAAGGATCTGGTTAAATGTGTTACTGAATCTCTTAGCTTAACTCATAGGTTAACTAGTCACATGACATAGAAATGCAATAGAAATAGCATTAGTGACAGCCATTTACTAGCATATTTCTACGTATTGAAGGGGGGGGGGGGGGGTCTTACTAAATATAATCTCAAAATCTTTGTTTTCTTTTTAAATAAATGCTTTCTACAAGTTGTTCGTCGTAAAACTTTGTCTTCATAGGCTTATTCTTGTAATTTAGAACACGCAAAGTAAATTTCCTTCGCTGTTGGATCTGGGGCAAAACATGTATGGATGCAGAACAATCTCCTTTTCAATGATATACCATCGTCATCAAGAATCAGTCTTAAACTGTTACCGCCTTCACCGCGTGGAGGTACACCTGCTTATGTTATTTTATAAGAAACAGTGAAATTAGTGATAGCTTTGATTTTCACATCAGATGTTTCTGATCCTTGATTTTTATAAGTCAACAGGAAATGCCCATCAGACCGAACAACTTTTGCTAAGACGTCATTCCTATATGTGTCATGGTGTAGCTGGGCTCTTGGAGTTCCACATCAGGTGTTCCACATCTTCAAATTTATTCTCTCAGCAGAAAATGCTCATCACGTGGAACAATTTTTGCTATGGTAACATTTTTGTATCTCTTATAGTTTAGCTGGTCTGTTGCGGTTCTGCATCAAGTGTTCAAGTTTCCAAGATAAATTATAGCCTATATGTTGCCCAGACTTAATACCTATACAACAAAAGAAAAATCATTCAAATCCGCCCAGTAGTTCCGAAGATTAGCGTGTACAAACAAACAGACAGAATTTTTTTTTTTGGATTCGTGCTCTATTACTGTTCCTAAACCCCCCTCAATTATTATTTTTTAATATATTCAATGTACAGACACAGTTTTGTTACTGTTTTATTATATGTATAGATTTACGCTGTTATTTGTTGAAAAGCAACCCGTAGAAAATGATAAATATTTCCAATTAAAATTTGTCATTCCCACAACGGATTTTTTTACAAATCTGAAACTTTCTCTTATCGATATGTCTGAGAAAACAGAACAATATTTATTGGAATCACAAAAATATTTATTGGAATCGCAAATTGTAGCAAAACAATAGCGTAGTTAATAAGAAGACTAATCATATTCAATTGTAACGCAGCGTCCAAGTAGAACAGGCCACACACACGGATCTTGCTGAACGATGCTCTATGTAAGCGCAGTACGTTCTTGCATAGTCTTTTTTCATCACCTGTCAAACATACAAAAAAATATTTATACTAACATAAGAAAGTTTTAGTTATAATATTAAAAGAAGCACACGCCATATTATGTGTCAGTATTTGCCATGCTTGTCTGATACCGTAACTAGCAAAGTCACCAAACAACGATTATTGATGAAGTTATGACAAAAATAATGTGTTTATAATAATAAAAAAAACAGTAATAATTTAAGACATTAATTTTCATCTTAAGACTAAAAGTAAATAGAAACATCGAAAAAGGAATAAATAACCTGAATAAGTTGACTTCACAATAAGTGCGCAAGTATCTTGAACACTTTGTATAGCTAAGTAAAATTTCATCATTGGTTGATCAATATTGTATGGCTTATGAAGTTTTTTACCATCCAAACGAAGAAAATCATTGACACCAAAGTTGGCTTAACCTATTACAAAATAAATCATTGGCATTAGTCATTGCACTTTTTATCTAATAACAATGACATAAAAGTCATAAATGATGCCAGCTCGTAACTTGCAAAGACTAATCAATAATAATAATAATATAATTATGGGGACATTTTTACTCACGGCCATCTGACCCCAAACTAGAGAGCTCACAAGTGCTCATTACACAAATGTTTACCCTGGGCGGGATTCGAACCCGCAACACGCTGCGCAGCACTCAATCATATACAATGTATTGAAGCTTATTACGAGCCCGCATGTGAATATAGTCTTCAAAATTAACAAATAGAATGTTAAAAAAATATACGTGGAGAGACCAGAATGGAAAGAGCACGAATGAGTATAGTAGAGGAAGTTAAAAAGTGGCGCCAGTGACAGAAAAGTTTAAAGGGCATCGTTTGTCTTGGTATGTAAAGAAGAGGGATGAAACGCATGTGATTAAAAGAGTTATGAATTTAAAGTAAAGTATATGGACGGATGGAGAGGGAGAAGAAGGCCAAACAATAAAAAGGAATGAATTGCGTGATGAATGATAAGAAAGGAAAAGGAGTCAGTGTCATCATGACGGTTGACAAGACGGAATGAAAGAAGATAACATGTTTCGCCGACCCCGAGGAACTTGGGATAGCGGCAGGAATGTGATGATAACCTAGAAAGAGGGTATATCCGATTGAAAAATCGAACGAAATTGTTCGGTAGTTAGATGACCTATCATTTGATCACAAAAGAGTTGTATGACTAAACTGTGTGACGGAACGAAAACACTCACCATATTATGATCCGCCGCGCCATTTTTCAGCGTTTCAATTATACGTTGAATAGTAACTAGATTGTAGATGAGTACTTCCATATTGTTGAAGAGTATCTAAAAAAGGATTAACTTGCTGTTCATTACTAAAGATAAAGCTATTGTAAAGTGCACCTTAATAACAGCTTTCAAATTATTTAGTTTTATTTCATTTGCTTTCCATATTTTGTCTGTGTCGTGGAGCAATATGTGAAAAAGTTTCGCTTATTGCTTCAGTGGCCAACGGTCTTAAAAATGACGTGGCCACAGGGCCTGCCCACTGTCACTTTAGCTTCGTTAGTTTCTTTTTTCGAAGATTTTGCTGTATCGGTCATTCTCCCATTCGGCGTTCTTTGCCTAATTACCGTAACATTTTTTATTTTTCACTGATTTGACATAAACGCATTACAATATGAAACAAATCAAAGATACGAATTCAATAATTAATGAGGCATGTAACAATTAATGGTGGTTTTCTAGTTATTGAGATTTAAAATTTTTATGAGCATGGTAATTAGAAAATTTTAATATTTAATGCAACGGTAATTAGAAAATATCATCAAGTCTATGTAAAATATGATATAATGAAATGATAATAACACACTACAACGTACAAAGGCCAAAGTACTGTCTCCATTTACATGATCAACTTGGGCCTAACTTAAAAAATCAAGTATTAAAGTAAGTACAACGGTAATTAGACATTTTTTTAACCAAGGCTACGGTAATTATATACTCATGTGCTTCATTGGCGGTACACTAACGCTAGAGACGTTCAACTGCTGATGGGCCGCGGCACATACTGAGGAGATGCGACGTGTACGGTATTGATGTGCCAAATACTGTTAATTAGGGATATGCACCCAAGAACAGGAAATGTCACGGCAATTATAACTTTCGATTGGACATGCGGTTACTTAATGATAATTATTTATAGACTGGTTCTATTGAGTTATATAGATATTTTGTTATGCGATACACGTTGCTTAATACCGTTTAAAACATTGAATGGATCAAAGTAAATCTGTATGTTATAAAAATTACATGCAAGTTTTAACATTAAGTTGGTGTGCGGACACGCCACGGTAATTAGAGAATAGAGGTTCTTTGAACATAGGTTAAATTAATTTAGTCTTAACTATTTAAAACAGAAGCCAATGTTTTTGTTTACAGCTAGTTACGGATGCTAGCTAACATATAAAAAAAATTGCATGATTGAATATGATAATATTACGGATTATGCAAGCCCGGACACGTAAAACTTGCTAATCAGAGAATGGCCGGTATATTGCTCTACAGAACATTGTCTTTGAACTTGTAGACGAACTCCATAGGTGCTCACTCATGCCTTATGAAATCAATTGCAACGAATACTAATAGTTTAGTTATCTTACTTTTTACACTACTCTACTCATTATACTTACGAATGGCTGAAAATTATCTTTAAAAAGGTCGTAACACTCTAATATCTTTACGAAAACCTGAAACATTCTTGTGTTTCTATTTCTTCCACGCGAGCCTTCTGTTTCATGATGGTTGATATTTTGACTATTCCACAATACTAGTTTATTTTCCAAAAATTGAATGACTCGTGTGACATAAATAATGTTAAAATCGAAAGCAATCATAAAATAGGAAGCATATACTACATCGAATGGTACACCTATCTTAATGTTGAAACAAGTAAAAATTAGGATGAATGATAAATCGGAGTTGCCATATTAGGAATTTTGAACTATTCGGAATTATGAATATCGGTATTTTGAAATTCGTATTTCTGACTTTCGGAATAAAGTTTTTCGTATTTATGTAGTGTACCCTATTCTGACATATGATGATAACGTAACATTATAATAATAAGTCAGAATATGGAATATATTATCGATTTCCCAACGTACTTACGTTCCTTAATAATACAGATTTTTATGATTCAAGTTTGCCATTAAATTATACCTATAGTTTTTTTTTTCGAAAATGTGTTCTGATCACCACTCAGCAAAATTTTATGGGTCTTGTCAGCCCCTTAAAATGACTTGGTGACAGGAAGATTTAATATATATAGATATAATAATTTAATGAGTTTTTAAAAAGAGTAAGTATGGAGTTTCTTCCCCATTCTTCTCCATACGAAACTATGTTTTAGAAGGGGCAAATCAAATTTAATTCAATCAAACTTTTATTGAAGTTACCGGTCTGATTGAAATAAATGATTTGACTCTGACTTTGACCATTGCTCCAAAGCCTCAGACGAAAACTAATGAGACTGAGATAAAAAGTGATTTAAAAACTTCCGTAGCACGATATTAAAGACTCATTAAACTGTAGTGAGTATGATATTCTCATTAGCAGTAAACCGGAGATGTTACAGCTTCATTACTAGTAATGGTTAGCGGTTACACTTTATTTAAAGGTTAGTACAAGCTGGTTCGAGTTCTAATTAGGGAGCTCCCGTTGTCTAGGAAACGGAAGACAGCTGTGAATTTTTGAGGATTAGTTCTAGTAACTTTTAACCCTAGAAAGATAGTCTGCGTAAAATTGACGCATCCCTTTTCGTAATATTGCTCTCTTTCTCTAAATAGTGCGAATCCGTTGCTATGCGTCTAGGAATCTCACTCGTCCCTCGGACCTTCCGTGAGGCACCAGCGTCATGAAGGTAAGTGTTACCGATTTTGAGATATAACGACCCCATGAGTCAAAATAACGCATCATTATCTTTTACGTGAGTTTTAAGATTTGTAATTAAATGGTAATTGTATTGTTTTTTCAACTGATTAAACTTGTTATTTTATTATGTTGTAGTTTGTTTGTTATTATTATTATTATTATTATTATTTTGTAGATATCGTGACTAGAAAACGTTATAATGGGCAGTAGAAATTTAGATGAAGACCGTACCCTGAGTGCTCTTTTAGAAAATGATGACAAGCCTATTTGCGAAGATACTGAAGAGCCAGTATTGAAAAAACATATTTACTGTACATATTGCCCCTACAAAATAAGGCGAAAGGCGAAAGCATTATGCAATAAATGCAAGAAAGTTATTTGCCGAGAGCATAACATTGATATAATGTGTCAAAACTGTATCTGACTGATTTTATTATAACTTTTTGTTCCTATTATTTAATTATAAATTATATAAATATATAATTCTTAATTATTTAGTATATAAGTAAAACAGGCTGATTTAAGTAAAAAAAAATGTGATTTATAATAAAAGAAAAAATATTCCTATGTTTTGTTATCTATAGAAGAGGTTCAAAGATTTTATTATTTTTTATATAAATATATAAATTTGAAAACATAAAAAGTGTTTTTTTATTATTTCATAGGTACGTAAATATATAATTACGTTTGGTTTATTCAAATAAAGAATAACACTTGACTGTAATGTCAAGTGTAATTCTTTATTTGAATAAACCTAATTAAAACTCATGCGTAAATTTTACGCATGATTATCTTTTAGGTACATCAAAATATGATTATCTTTCTAAGGTTGAGAAAATTTCCTTTCAATAAAGTTTATATGCATTTCTTTCAAATAATGTACACACGAATAATAAAAAGGAGAGAATTTTCAAAATCGATTTACATTCCCGGAGAAATCGCGTAACAAAGAAAAACAAAACATACCGTCGAATATAATAGAAAACCTATAACTATTGTATCATTGTATAAATTAATACTATTGTATTATTGTATTAATTTAATAGTTATAAGTTTTCCTAGGCATTAAAATCTTCCTCCACATCGCCGTCGGGAATGTGCCCAAAAGACTGGCGGCAAAGTAAAACCAGCTCTTAAATAACAGGAAGTGTCAACCAACCTTTTGGAAATTTCTTTAAAAAGTAGATGAGCATTCTAATCCCTGACACAATCTCTCAAAAAACATTCATTTTTGACAAGATTTTGACATTAAGTGTCGCATTCCGAGGACTCCGTGTATATGCCCCTTTTTATTTTTAAGAAAATTATATAATTATATAAAATTATATAAGAAATTATATAATTATATAAAATTATATAAGCAAAGCTTATGGCATAGCTAGTTAATAATTAACTAGCTATGCCATAGGCTTTGCTTACGAATCCTGACCAGAAAAATAGAAACAATACCTTTTCTAATATAAAGAGTTTACTTGTGATTTTGAACACCGAAATTACAGTACGATTTTGAAAATTCTTTCACTAAAAGGAAGCAACTTTATTCCTGAGTATTGAGTAATCACCATTCGCCTAACCTTTTCCCAACATGTTGGTGTCGGCCTTCAGTCTAATCAGATGCAGCTGAATACTAGTGAAGCGACTACCTGTGTGTAATCTACAATCCAGTTACTGGGTAACACTATAACCCTAGATAAGACTGGTTGTCAGACTTTCTGGATTCTGACTACTTACGGGTAGTCAGACTGTCAAAGATCTACAAATGACGGTCAAAACCAACGCCTTTTCTGCTTTCTGAGGCTCGACCGATGTCGGTATGAATTGTCGTCACCCATTCACGGACCGACCGCGGTCAGCGTAGCTTAGCTTATCCCTGAGTACTGTAAGGTATATTAAACTATCAAAAACAAGGAATCTGAAAGAAATTTCACGCAATTGAAGTAGAAAGAAAAAGCTAGCTTAAACAAAAAGAAAATCATGAATGATTTTCAAATTTAAAGATCTCTTAACAGACAGTATTCATACAAAGTCTCTACAGTATCGGGAAATGTCTAAAGCACTCTTCAGATCCTAAACACCAACTTTTCTGCTCACTCTAAAGGCACACTTACGCTAAGTGCTTCTTAGATTCCTCTGACGTCATAATATCGGTTAGTGCTGCGATCTATGTAAAATGAATTTAATGCACTGAGATCTCAAAGCCGCCAGACCTACATCAACTTAGCTTGGTTGAAATTTTGACGATAAATAGAGGAATATGTCCCTAGGAAGGTATGTGTACTTGTTAGTTTCAATCTCCACTAGAATCTCCAGATGATGCCAGTCTTCAGTGCTTATGGCGTCTCTCCTGAGACCATGGTCCACCTTCTATCTTGCGTCGCATGCCTTGTTACCTGCTCATGTAAGGACTTAATGACTGCGTTGCCGTGGTTGATTACTGGGCCAAACAAGGAATCTGACAATAACACACAACACACACATACATACAAAAATACACACACATGATATATTTCGAAAGAAGGAAGAAGTTTCAATGCTGAACCATTTTTCAGATATCCAGTTACAATATGGTCTAAGACCCGTTGTCGTAAGACCTTCTTCATTTTAGCATTAGTAGAACTTTGGAGAATATATAAAGGAATATGTCAGAAGCTATGCTTACAAACAGCATTTCAGGTATCAGATACAAAAGGTCCGCCACTCAATTACATTCATATAATACAGCTGGATTTTTGTAATGTTTAAAACATTCTAACATACATAACTAGGTAAATATACCATTAGCCAATTTCCATGAGCAAATTCGATTTTTACTAAATAAATAATTAGTCAATTAATTTGACAAAATGATATGTGACGTCATAAGTATGTCATATAAAATCTATGGGGGAATCGCGTTTTGACAGCTCACAAAAAGTGTATTAATTGATTGTTGATGTCGTCTACCCAATTGCCAGACACTTCCCGTGGGCCATAATTTCAGCCAGAGGCTTGAAAGGTCAACATTTCAATGCGTCTGTCTGAAGTAATGGCCATGGTACAATAACGTTGGACCGGCAACTATGGAATCTTAAACATAAGTAGCGCTTATGTTAAATATGACGGGATTAAGTATTCGCTACGATGTCGTAGCCTTTTGCTACGGCGTAGCATCTCGTAGCTTTGACCCAGTACTCCGCGTAGTTTTATTTCGATACAAAAATGTTTTTTCAAAGCGTGTGTACTCTGTAAAATATTGGCCTTGATATATTGACGTTAGTCGGGTAACTACGGGATCTTGGAACATAAGTAGCGCTTATGGTAAATATGAAGGGATTAAGTATTTGCTACGAAGTCGTAGCCTTTTGCTACGGCGTAGCGCCTCGTAGCTTTCACGTAGCACTCCGTAGTATAATTTTCGACACAATGACATGCTTTTTTATACTTGACGTTTAGCTAATCTGTATGCTTAATTTTTTTACAAAAAGACTGTCAACTAAACAAAAATATGTCATATACTTATTCTTCAGTGTTACTAGTATAAAAGAAAAAGTTTGTTTTTTTGGAAGAGGTTATCTCTGGAAAAACTGGTCCTGAAGCTATTGTTGACTGCCTGGTTGGTCTATAAAAAAATCTCAGTAATTTGGAAGTTAGTGGTGTGTCACCCCCGTGCCTCGGAAAGCAAGTAAACCCGTTGGTCCGGCGCCTGTCTCTCCCTGGTCGTGTCGGATTGCCGTTTCATCGGACTATGAGAGAGAGGGAAGAGGGAGTGCACCTATGTTTGACGCACACACCTGAGCACTATAATATCGTCGTTGAGAATGGCCGCTGTGACCGAAATTCGGTCGGCAAAATATTCCCTATGTTATTGTTGAGTGTCATATATGTTATACTAGTTTCCGTCCGCGACTTCGCTCGCGTGGTTTTGTAACAAATATACTTGATCCTAGCAAATAAAAGAATAAGCAGACTTGCACATGTAAAATTTATTAAGTAAAAGAAAAATGAATGAAGTTTAAAAACAGATTAATATAAAAACGACCAACCTAAAACGCACTATAAAGGAATGTATGATATGGTAAGAAGGAAGGTATGCAGGAGGGCTTCAGTGAAGTACGACAGCAGGTGCAGACTGGACCGGCAGAAAGAGACTGGCGCGTAGTCAGCTCCAAGATCGGTAGCAGAGGTCCCAGGCGGATCTTAATTAGCGGAACTTAGATATTTCTAAATATGTTTTTTCTTCTTGCTGTTATATAATTCATCTGACAAGTATAATCAGCCAGGATAAGTGTAGCCAGCCAGATATATCAGACTTTCATAAAACCATGAGTGCGTTATTTAGTAACAATCGTAATTACATATAAAATACAATTAAGTATTGATGAAAATAATTTAAGTTATATAAGCCAAAAGGCCAGAAGCCGAGACAAAGAAAAATAACTGATAGTTAACAATGTTGACATCGGACATACAAGTCATAACAAAATAATAAATATTGTATTTCAGCTAATTCCATGAAAACGAAAAGTATGTTTTAAAACAAGTTGTAACAAACATAAAGAAAACAATAAAAAAGATGATGGATGACATGGATTACATGTAAGTAGTATAGTATATACTATAGTTAGTAGCCTATGGGACATATTTATATGGATAGCTATCTGAATAAAATTAACAATCATATAAAATTTCATCACAAACGGCTCAGCAGCCGTGAAACATATAAACACAGATAAACAAACGGACATACAGACAGAAGTTATATTCGTTTTCATAATGTCAGGTAAGGATTAGTATGCATACTATTATTATTGAAGAGGATAGAGAAAATGATTATTAGATAGAGAAGAGAATAGTTAATAGTTAGTAGTTTCACTTGTCGTACGGTAGCAGCAAATATGAATACCTGAAAAGATTTGAATAAGGTACGTAAGTAATTATCTATATGGTTAGGTTACAAAATAATTTAAATCAATTCTTCTTTTATTGAATACGGTTTTAAGTATTTTGATTATCGATTGTAATATTTATGACAAACAAAGAATCATGGCGAGATTCATACACATTTGTATCAAAAGAAATAATTTAGAGGGTTTAAAATATTTTCCAATGTGAAGAATACATTACCAGAAGTAGATTGATATACTTTGCATATTTTTAAACCTTCGCATAATTAAAATATTACGAAATGAAAATAACACTTTTTCTATAAAATGGGCAGACAAGTAATGTGACAAGTGTGTGCAAAAAAACATCATTATTTTTGATATTATTATTTCCCATAAAACGATGCAATTTCAGTGTAAAAACTGCGAAATGGCACTGTCAGTGTCTCTGTTACTGACAGTCGCCGTTTCGTTCTGAAATAATGAGATATTTATTAAACTATTCCCTCGTTTTGCGGGAGTTTTAAAATATTGTAAATGCCTGAAGATGCCCTTTAGGTACCCAAGAATAAAATAATTTGAATTTTAACTTCTCTAAACATCTTATTTTTTTTGTACAAATTCTGCCACGATTCTTTAGGGTATCTTGCATTTAGGAATTTTAATTTTATGGCATGTGATATACAAAATTAAATTAGAGCAAGTTATCTTATTATTCAGACAAATGATGATTAGGACAAAAAAGAATTAGGGCACTAGGTTAGCTTATTATTTTTAAATAAAAAATATCATTGTCTCTACGACATTTATACAAAATTGAAATATACATTTTCCATTTCTTGGAATGTTCTAGCAAAGAGAAAATTGTTTATTAAAATTACAAAAAAGCAAACTGTAGCAATACGACAGTGTAGTTAGTAAGAAGGCTCATCAGACTCAGTTGTAGCGCAGCGTCTAAGTAGAACAGGCCACACACACGTATCTTGCTGAACGACGCTCGATGCAAGCGCAGTACGTTCTTGCAGAGCCTTATCTCAGGTTCTGTGGAATATTAAAAATAAATACGGTAACTTAGGAATATTCTAGTTACATAATCTTGTTTACTAACTTTTGACTTTGACTGATTATTTCTGCATTAGGGCCGTCTCCACGAGCGAGGGAATCGCGGCGATATTATCGTCGTGACACGTATTTCTATACACTCTCTTAGATCGTGTCTAAACACGGCGATGTTATCACGGCGATGCGACGAGTAACTGAGTGCGAGCAAAAAATTATCGTACCGCCTTCTATTAAGACCGAGATTACCCGACGATAGAAACACGGAATCGTCGCGATTCTCTCGCTCATGGAAACGGCCCCTTAGTGTCGGTTATCGCGGATGCAGACAAAGTCACGGATTAAAAGTAGCCTATATCCTTTCTTGGTCTTTAAGCTAAGTCTGTACCAAATTTCATCAAAATGAAGTTTAGCCGCGAAATCGTCATAAACAAACAAACTTCAGACAAACAACAAAAGCTTCAAATTTATAATAATAGTATGAAAGTATGGATAATATAGGTTGACTGTTAATTTACCAAAGATTTAAGTATTTTCACCCCTTGAATGATCGGTAGCAAATTAAAAGTCACGTTGTATGTAACACTATACGGGAATAACCTGAGCTAGTTGACTTCAAAATAAGTGCGCAAGTATCTTGAACACTTTGTATGGCTATGTAGAATTTCTCGCATTGCTTGATCAATATTGTTTGAATAATAAATTTCTTCATCATCAACACGAAGAAAATCAGCAACCCCCAAGTTGGCTTAACCTAAAACAAAATAAAATGTTAAATGATTTGTCACCTTTCACCAACGTGCATCAATCATTGTAGTTTTTTATTGCAAGTTGGAGGACACATAATATCATGAATAAAATATTCAAACTAATAAACATTACCCTTAGAATGTTCAGATGGATGTATGGAGTGACCATACTGGATAAGATAAGAAATGAGTATATTGCACGAATTTTGAAAAAAAGTGTGAAAGAAGCGCTAGTGACAAAAAACGTTGAAAGGGAATCGTTTGTCTTTTTAAAGGCATGTGAAGAGGAGCGATGAAACGCATGCGGCCGAAACAGTTATGAATATAAATAAGTCCGTATGTAGAGAGAGAAAGGAAGGCCAAATAATGAATTGTGTGAAGAATGATGTGAAAGAAAAAGGAGTCGGTGAGAACATGACGGTTGACAGGATGAAATAGAAGTAGAAAACATGTTGCGCAGGCCCCAAGTAAAAGGGGACAAGGGCTGGAAGATAACGACGACCTGGGAAATTAATAATTCAAAATGACAAATTGAACTAATTTAGGCGGTCATGGCCATAAAAGAGTTGAATCACTAGACTTGATGACGAATAATAGAAACAAAAAACTCACCATATTATGAACTGCTGCACCATCTTTGAGCATGTCAATATTACATTGAATATGGAGTAGAGTGTGGATGAATACTTCTATAATGTTGTAAAGTATCTGAAAAGAGATGAACTTATTAATAATGTTTATATACAAAATATTTCGTCGAGCTACAGGCTCTCTTGCGTATATTTGAGTCTACTCAGCATTGCATAGTTCATTGCTGGAGATATAACTGTTGCAAAGTTCGCCTTAATAATGGCTGTTTGCCTTTGACCGTTACCCTTATAGCATGTTTGTCGATTTGCAGTTGTTTTACGCACTTAATTGCTCCTGTGGCCATTGGTTCTAACGATGACTTGGCTATTTGATCTGCCTACTGTTACTTCAGTTTTGTTGGTTCGTTTCTGGAATAATTTATTGCATATTTTTTGCCGTTAATATCCATGTGAAACCAGTTCTATACGACACCAAGTGTCTTTCTCACAAAGTTACTTATGAAATCAATCGTATTTTCAGTTTGTAGACCAACTCTGTAGGTGCTCACCTACAGAGTTGGTCTACAAACTGAAAATACGATTGATTTCATAAGTCGTGAGAGAGCTCTCACGACTTATGAAATCCATCGTATCGACCACTAACTGTTTAACTATCTTACTTTTACTTTATATACTTACGAATGGCTGAAAACTACTTTTAAAAAGGTCGTTACACTCTAATATTTGTACATAAGCTTGAAAAACTCTTGTGCTATTATTCTCTCCACGCGCATCTTCTGTATTTAGAGGGTTGATATATTGAGCGTTCCACAGTACAAGTTTATTTTCCAACATTTCAATGACTCGTGTGACATAGACAATATTAAAATCGAATGCAATCATAATAAAAGTAACAATGATTGAAATGAATGGTACACTCATCAGTACGTGAAAACAAGTGAAAATAATTATATAAAAACTCAAAATTATTACAATAATAATCCAATTCCAAATGATATAGTTGACAAAACTAGTTTTATTGTTAAGGAATTTGTGCACTTTTTGGTAAGTAAGGACGAACTGGACATTGTTTTTAGTTTGAAGGATACCGATCATGAAATTCATAGAGAATCCGAAGCAATAGAATATGCAGTTATAAAATGACATGTAAACCATAAAATCACTTTGTTCTAAACTTTCTTTATTTACCGATACCGTATATGTGTTATGAACGTATGCACACATGAATAGTAGTGTTGCAATCATTGAAACGACGTTTGAAATGAGGCTATTGGGAGTTATAATATTATCTTTGATGCGATATTTAGGACAGAACATGATTTGTTGCATCAGATTCAAAGGCAAAAGCATCAACTGCACATCTTTGTCCACCATATTGTTTTTGACAAGAGTCCCAGAATATCTTAGTCTGATTTTTCTAAATTTCATCATTTTTCTTTACATGAGCAGTTTGTAACTTTTCAACGCACAAGTGATACAATAATCGATAGTAAATGTATAAATTATTCATGGAAAATTTATTAGGAGAGTAATTTTATAGGATCAATATACAATTAATTACTTTCAAGGATTAGGTTAAACAAAGTATGGATACCGATATAGATCGTCTTTTAATGATTAGCCAATCGAACACAATTCTCATACCTTCAAACTTGAAGACAGCTTCTTCACAAAAAGCTCTAACATGCACTCTACTTTATATGTATGTTTAACGCCAAAACAAACCTAATAATATAATATCTCCGTAAAAGGAATATCTACTTATCAATCAGTAAGTAGTTGTATCAAGTTACATCGTAGATCAAAAGGAAATGATTGATTGATTGCTAAACTTGTTGAGAGCTAACATGATCAATTCTCAATCAAGTTCGGAGCTTATGCAAGATGTTCAGGGAACTAAACCGAGAACTAGGAGTATCGATTTATGCGGTGGCTATTAAAAAAATGTAAATGGGTATAAAAAGATATTAATGAAGACGATAATTACATTTTTCTGTCCATTGCTGGATTATTGTTCTGGTTATGACGAAAATGGTGAGGATTCCAAGATTTTGTTTCTCTTTATTCTACGAAACCAAGTTTTGAATTTGCCCACAATCTGTTCCGTTGGAAACACCCGTAAGCACAATGTTTTGCGTGCTATAATAAACAATGAACAAAACAAACACCAAAAATAAAGGTCACTAATTCCAGCAATAATTCCTCAATGTTTTTAGTCTGATAAATAATATTGCTATGTGATGTGGTTTTTTACGCTCCACATTTTACCCGGCCATATTTTGATCAAGTTTTAGTTCATTCGTACACCCAAAACTGTTAAAATTAAGGAAGATATTTGACGACGCCGTAGCCTAGGTCGCGGGTTCCAATCCCACCCAGGGCAAACATGTGTGATGAGCACTTATGTTTGTTTTTGTGTCTGTCTGTTGCTTAACTATATAATATTTGGGTGTGTATATCAGCAGTTTGACTCCCATAGTACAGGGTCTGTAGTTCGGGGTCTGATGGCCGTGTGTGTGATGTCTTCATATCATCATCATCATCAGCCGAAAGACGTCAACTCTTGAACATAGGCCTCTCCTATAGAATGCCACAACGAGCGGCAACCTGACGCTTGCATCCACCGGTTACTCGCGACCTTGACGATGTCGTCGGTCCGTCTGGTGGGAGGCCTACCAACGTTGCGTTTCATTACATTATTATTAATAAATATTTGTCACCTTTTTTAAAAATGGAGCAATTTTGTTTTACGTTCTTTGTCCATCAAATTATGCGTCGATAATGCTGATTTATTCATCAAATTATCTTCAATATAGGTCTAAAATGTATGTTTTGTCTTTTACATGGAAATTTTGATCAACATACAACGTTAAACTGAACTGTACTTTGCAAAAATATTTTAAGTTGAAGAGACCAATCTTAATAAAACAAAGTTTATTTCTCGCTCTCCTCAACTCAGCAACTAATTATTTAATAATGTCCCAATAGTGAATGTTAATTAGTTTTAGTTCAAATTAATTCCATGGAACCTCAACTTATAAACTTATGTAGGCTTCAAAATACGAGAGAAGCATAACTGGGCTTATTGTATCCCAATTATGTGAAACTTTGGACTCTTGAGTCCAAATTGGAATGCCGGATGTGGTAGACTTCGCCCTTTTTAGGGTTTGGTGTAAAGTATAAGAGGTAGCGAAATTGTTCACATACCATCTTTTTGTTACCCCAAAATAAACATGAGTATACACAGGTTTACTTATACGGGTGTACGGTGTTGGGTTAAGTATAACTTGGCCTACATGTTTTGCTAAAGATTATAGAGTACAAAGTAAAAGTCATTTATGTATAACTTGCTAGGCTTAAATGCTTTTAGGATGCTATTGTAGAGCACTGCAGCGCGTCGGGTATATTTGGTGAGTCCAATACTGACGGCCTTCAAGCAATTATGCGCAAACAACTTGCATTCCTACTGCAGCCCTTGTGTAGCGGTGGTAACAGCATCACCCCAATTCACAAACAATACTTGTCTATATAAATAAATATACTATGCGAAGTAAGGCATTTCTTAGTGCGTTCCTTATGACAAGCCTTTCAATTCATAAAAAAATACTCAAACGACTCTTCACTATGCGAACGCACTGCGTTGAATAGAACTCTGTGGTTGGTTCGTTAGTGTTTGACGGTCATTTTATTTATCTTTCATGAAATTATAACCTACTAGCTGACCCGACAGACGTTGTCCTGTCCCTCTACCTACTTGCCTGCCTATTTACCTACCCCACACCTACCCTACACCTACCCCACACCTACCCTACACCTACCCCACACCTACCCTATACCTACCCCACACCTACCCTACACCTACCCCACACCTACCCTACATCTACCCCACACCTACCCTACACCTACCTTACACCTACCCTACACCTACCCTACAACTACTCTACAACTACTCTACAACTACCCTATAACTACCCTACAACTACTCTACAACTACCCTACAACTACCCTACACCTATCCTACACCTACCCTACACCTACCCTTCACCTACTCTACACCTAGCCTACACCTATTCTATTCAATAAGTTTGGATATAACTACGTCTTTAGGTTTATCAAGCACTCGGATAATTATCAACTGTCAGGTGAGTTGTTGTTGTTAGTTGATTTAATAAATAATCATTACCAATTCTCTGGATAAGTGTAGGAGTAGCGTTAGTATTAGTGTAATAGTTTTTAATTTTCATCATCAACATATCAGCCTATTGCTGTCCACTGCTGAACGTAGACCTCGCCCAGAGATCGTCAACCAACCCGGTCTTGGGAAGCCCGCATCCATCCCCTACCAGCCACCTTTTTCAAATCGTCGGTCCATCGTGCCGCAATGCGTCCCGCACTACGCTTGCCCAAACGCGGTCTCCACTCTAAAGTGTGTCTGCTCCATCAACCGTACGTCTTCAGACATGGCCGGCACACTTCCACTTCAGCGTGCTGATTGGACGGGCAATGTTTTAATTTTACTAACATATAATTCTGGTAGATAGAATTCTCAAGGAAGTCGTTCGCCAGAGAACGAGTCACTGATATTGAGCGCAGATTCAGCATGCTGAAGTGGAAGTGTGCCGGCCATGTCTGAAGACGTACGGTTGATAAAGCAGATACGTTTTAGAGTGGAGACTGCGTTTGGGCAAGCGTAGTGTGGGACTCTCTGCGGTACGATGGATCGATGATTTGAAGAAGGTGGCTGTCAGTAGATGGACGCTGGTTAGTTGGCGATCTCTAGAGGAAGCTTACGTTCAGCAGAGGACATTACCGTCCTCTACCGTCTCGGCTAACATGATGATGACGCGTTAGGTATATTCGCCTGATACATGCTGAGCTATACCCCCCTTTTGTGCAACCTTGAGACGCGCACCTCACTTTGTCCTAATACTTATTTGATTTGTATTTTTTTTTGTTGTCATAATTATGTCCTTTATGTGTACCGAATAAATGTTTTATATATCTATGTATCTATCTACGAACATTTTAAGTGTTTTACTGTAAATTAACTAACCTACTATAAGTCTATGTCTTGACATAAAAAATAATATTATTATAAATAGCCATGCTGTACGGCAACTATTAAGTAGTTGTTACATATCACACAAGGGGCTACGTAATCATTGGGACTACTTTAATAATAAAAAAGAAATTAAACTAAATAATAATAGCTATCCAGTTATTTATGCCCTGAAACAATTTGGCTAAATAGCAATAAAAGCTAAAGTGGTCGTTAAAACCACAGTTAGAATAAAAAATGGCTGATTAAACCTTACTAAAGACGCTGAAAATTCTTTCATTATCTTAGACGTAAATAACCATAATGTAGAAAAACAAGGTTAGAAATCTGACTCACCATACCATGCCAAATCTCCCCCCTCTCTCCTCCTACCTCATTAAAGAAACTAGAATACCTACGTAAGTAGGTATTTATAAGAAAGTTTTGATCTATAAGAAGATTAAATAATCTTAGGCTGTAGAAAACATATTATTTATATTTGTTACTAAATATATTATAAAAAATTCTCCGAGCGAATTTCGGTCACGTAGACCAATTTCAATCTCAAGTCTTAATCTCAATCCTAATCTCAAGTGCGCAGAAGATATGATAGTGCACAAGAGTGTGGAAAAAACACAGGTGTATTTAATAACAATTGAATATACATACAAAAACAAAAGCTTAGATATCAACAATCAAAAGAATATCTGGCCCAAATTTTATGTACTACCTCCGCTCTTCACCTTTGTGGAAGCAGCCACACCTCTTGGACAAAATTGATAAAATTATAAAAAATACTTTAACATCGATTTTGAATGTGGCTCTGGACGACCGAGCGTGGCTACAAGCCACCCTGCCCATTCGATTTGGTGGTCTCGGCGTCCGCAAAATTTCCAGTGTCAGCTTACCGGCTTTCCTGTCCTCCGAAAGTTAACCAAAAAAATTTTATCCCCTTCACTGGTTGACTTTGAAGTGCCGTGCTTGACTGATGCGGTGAACGCCTGGAAAGTGGCTTGCCCGGATACAGATCGGCCCGTGAACCCATCTTACCAGAGACTACTTAATATGACGAATCTAATTAATACGTCCACCAATTCTGCTGAGCGTGCCCGCCTACTGGCTGTGGGTGAGTGGGAGTCGGGTCTCTGGCTTCAGGCACTTCCGTCACCCAACATCGGTACTATGCTGTGTGATAATACCTTCCGACTCGCTACATGCCTGCGTCTGGGCGCTCCATGCGGGGCTCCACATCGTTGCCAGTGTGGTGATGCAGTCGACTGCCTCGGACATCATGGCCTATCCTGCAGTAGAAGCGCAGGCCGAATGGCACGACACGCCAGCATCAATGACATCCTCCGTCGTGCTCTTGCCACCGCAGGAGTGCCTGCTATTTTAGAACCCAATGGCTTGGCACGCGACGATAGGAAGAGACCAGATGGGATGACCATAAAGCCTTGGAAGTTGGGTAGGCCTTTGGTGTGAGACGCAACATGTGTCGACACTCTTGCGCCATCTCATCTTCCTAGCACTACGTGTAGTGCTGGGGCGGCTGCTGCAGGTGCCGAAAACCTCAAACGGCGCAAATATAATAACCTTCTTGGAAGCTATACAAGATGATTTTTTATGCACGCTCCAAATTTCTCAGGGTGATAGTACCCATGAAATTGAATAACTTTCTCCAAAAAACATGGGTCGAAATATTAAAAAAAAAATCGGACTTCCCATACAAAATCGATCAGCTGACTATTGATTTTGTATGGGAAGTCCGATTTTTTTTTTTAATATTTCGACCCATGTTTTTTGGAGAAAGTTATTCAATTTCATGGGTACTATCACCCTGAGAAATTTGGAGCGTGCATAAAAAATCATCTTGTATATTTGAGCCGTTTGGGGTGGAAACTCTAGGGCCATGGGGTCCGAGTGCCCATATTGTTTATCGTGACATCGCCAAGCGGCTGGTCGACTCTTCACGTGACCCGAAGGCTGGTCTATTCTTAGGTCAAAGAATCAGTATTGCCATACAACGTGGCAATGCTGCCAGCCTGTTGGGCACGTTTCCCGTTGACAATGATGTGGACGAGTTTTTTGATGCCCTTTGAGCTCCCTGCCTTTTTCTTACAATTGTACATAATATTATTATTTAGATTTAAGTTTTGTATATATATTCGAAGGTACTAAGTTTTTATTGAAATAAAGCCGTATAGTTACATCTTCACCTTGAAAAAAAAAAGAATAACTTCGAATAGAAAACCTTTCGACGTGAAATTTGCCAGAGCTACACCCGATGAACTATGATTTTATGAAAATTATGTTCACCTTTTGAACAATAAAAATGTCCCTATGTTAAAACAATATATGCGTAGTCTTTTTACAACTATGTTGGGGTTGGCTTCCAGTCTAACTGGATGCAGCTAAATACCAGTGATTTCAACTCAAATCAAATCACATATTTATTTCAGATTTAAAAGGTATATATACAAGTCCGTGATAAGACCTGTCGTACTGTATGGATCGGAATGTTGGGCCGTGAAGAAGATGGATGAAAAAAGATTGCACGTAGCGGAGATGAGAATGTTGAGATGGATGTGTGGAGTTACCAGAATGGATAAGGTGAGAAATGAATATATTAGAGGAAGTTTGAAAGTGGCGCCAGTGACAGAAAAGTTGAAAGGGAATCGTTTGTCTTGGTATGGGCATGTGAAGAGAAGAGACGAAACTCATGTGACCAAAAGAGCTATGAATATTAGTTTGGATGGATGGAGAGGGAGAGGAAGGCCAAAGAAAAGATGGGTGGATTGTGTGAAGAATGATATGAATGAAAAGGGAGTCAGTGAAAGCATGACGTTGGACAGGACGGAATGGAAGAAGAAAACATGTTGCGCCGACCCCAAGTAACATGAGATAAGGGCAGAAAAAAGAAGAAAAGAAGATCCATAGGTGTTAGTAACAATGAACTTAGCCTAGTGTTAGTACAATTTATTTATTTAATTTAAGCATGCATTTAAGTTTTACATGGAGTAACTGTCTGTCTGTCTTCCACACGATACCAGCTAAATACTCTAAAATATGTATTGTAAAAAAAGTATCCAATTAAAATGTATTTATGGCTCATCATTTTTGATATATTGGCTTCCACATAAAAGAGAGATAATTGCTGTCATGGACTTTTACTTAGAACTTTTTAAGACAAATAATCTCACGATACATTACTTCCGTGTAACTCCAACGGTTATAGGCAGTGCACGCCAAGATAGCTCTCAGAGGGCAGGATTTTTTCCGATTTATTTAATACTTGTCGTAACATTGTGGCCAAATTACATAAATTCGGTACAAATGGTAATCTCTAAGTTATTGTGATGCATAAGCTATATTGCTGTAAAGTTTTATCAAAATTTGTTAAAGATTTTTTGCGTGATAGAGGAATCAACCATCCATCCAAAACATCCATCCATCAATTCTCATAAACTATCGCATTTATAATATTAGTAGAATATATTCTATTTGTAGGTATGTGTGCTGGTGTAATTGAACCCACATGAGACATTCCACTTTTGTTTTTGGTGGCCGAGAGCCTGATTACCTTTTAATCTTCTTCTTTCTCCTGACTTAATTTACCCAATTTATTTGTGGTCAGCCTTCCTAGTATTTTGCGCCACACTGTAGGTTGTCTCTTTGGTTGTGTTTTTCGCTAGCATCTCGTTTTTATGGTTTGTCGCCAAGTTACTGGTGGTAGCCCATGACATGCTTTTTCGTCTTATTTATATTCATGACTCTTTTAGCCATGGTCATCATCTCACCTCATCACATGGCAAGCGGTTTTTACCTACTAAGTTTCTCATGTCTTTTAGCGACTTAAAACTGCCACGGGTATACTCGTTTCTTACTTTTTTCAAATTTTTAAATTCCACCGTAACATTTTCATCACTGTGCTGTGAGTTTTCTGATCATCCGTCGTCTTTATCAGCCAGCACCCAGATCCATATAGAAGGGTTGGTCTTAATGCCCTTTTATAAAAATTGCTCTTGGTTTTACGGCATATTATTGCTTTTCATGACATAAAAAAACAACATATCCGGGAGAGATCAGACGTAGAACCAACGGCTTTACATTTTCCGAGGTTACGAGAATGTCATTACACAAACTTTCAACCTCTGGATTGCGATAATCTATAATGGAAATTTCGAACCCGAATCACTTTGGAACATCTGGGAAACTGGAAAAATTCTGGGAAATTCAAATTGAAACTAGGACCCCACACTCAGAAGTCATGTTTGTGATCATGGGAACAAAAAGGTTCATTGTAAGACGATAATATAATGGTGATTGGTGTACCTATATTTTGTTTAGCCAATTCATAAAAGTAATTAAAAGTATATTGATCCGTGAAAAATACTTTCATATTAAATTCCACATGAATAGTTAATACGTTTACCATCGATTATTGTATCACTTGTGTTTTGAAGAGCTACAAACAGCTCATGTTAAGTAAAATGAAGGCATTTCGAAAAATAGGACGACATTATCATGTAAATCTTGTCTCTAACAATAAGGTGGACAAAGACGTGCAGTCGATGCTCTTGCCTTTGAATCTGATGCAACATATCATGTTCTGTCCTAAATATCGCATCAAAGATAATATTATAACTCCCAATAGCCTCTTCTCAAACGTCGTTTCAATGATTACAACACTAGTATTTATGTGTGCATTCGTTCACTGTACCTATACGGCAACCTTATTCAAAGAAAGTCTAAAACAATCTGATTTTATGTTTTACATTTCAGTTGTTAATTGCATTTTCTATTTCTTCGGATGTGCAATGAATTTTATGATTGGAATCCTTCAAACCAAAAACAATCTCCAGTTCGTTCTCACTTTACAGAAAGTGCACAGATTCATCAACGACCAAACTTCTTTTGTCGACTTTGTCTTTTGGAATTGGGTTATTTTAGTAGGGTTTCTAGGTTTTTACATTATAATTTTTACTAGTTTATACATTAAGATAGGTATACCATTCGAATCAGTATATGCTTCCTACATTACGATTGCTTTCGATTTTAACATTGTTTATGTCACCCGAGTTATTATTTTTTTGGAAAATAAACTAGTATTGTGGAACACTCAAAATATTAATCATCAAGAAACAGAAAACTCGCGTGTACGAAGTAGTAGCACAATGGTTTTTCAGGCTTACGTAAAGATATTAGAGTGTTATGACCATTTTAAAGAAAATTTTCAGCCATTCGTAAGTATAATGAGTAAAATAGTATAAAAAGTAAGATAACTAAACAATTGGTGGTCGTTGCAATTGATTTTATAAGACATGTGTGACCAATGGAGTTCGTCTACAAGTTTAGAGACACTTGATGTTCTGTAGAGCACTATGCAATAAAATCTTCAAGAAAGGAACCAACGGAGCTGAAGTGACAGTGGGCAGGCCAAGTAGCTACGTCTGTTTTAAGACCGATCGCCACTAGAGCTATAAGTGAAAAAGTACAGACCAAATATGAAACGTTATTAAGGTGCACTTTACAATATCTTTATCTCCAGTAATGAACAGCAAGTTAATCCTTTTTCAGATACTCTTTAACATTATGGAAGTATTCATCTACCATCTAGTTAATATTCAACGTATAATTGACATGCTGAAAAATGGCGCGGCGAATCATCGTATGGCGAGTATTTTTGTTACTATTATTTGTCATCAAGTTAGTCATACAATCCTTTTTTGATCTGATGACCTAACACGACCTTATAAATTCGTTCGATATTTCAATTGGAAATACTCTTTTCCCAGATCATCATCATTTTACTGCCGTTATCCCAAGTTCCTTACGGTCGGCGCAACACGTTAGCTTCTTCCATTCTATCTTTTCAATCGTTATGCTATCACCGACTTCCTTTTCTTTCATACTAATATTATCATTCTACATACAATCCATTCGTTTTTATTGACCGTGGACGGATGGAAATGAAGAATATAAAGTAACGTACATAAAACTATTCTTTAAATCACATTCGTTTCATCTCTTCTCTTCACATACCAAGACAAACAAACCTTTGAAATTTCTGTCATAAATTTTCATTACTACACCCATCCATGTCATTCCGAGGATAATGTTTATTAAATTTGAAGACTATACTCATATCCGGGTTCGTATTAAGGCTAATTCAGTAATTGATTAGTATTTGCAAGTTACGAGCTGGCATCTTAAGACCTGATCCTTACCTTAAGACCTCCTGACTGATTCGCGAATGATTTTGCTAAATTTATTAAAAATAATAGAATTACATGAATTATATCTTAAAATATCCTAAGTGTCTATTCAAAGTACGAGTATAGGAAGGAGTCGAATTTTACAGAGTTACAATATATGGTAATCTAGGTCCGTGCGTCAGGAAGTGGGATATCCGCTCGCCGTTTTCGTCATTCGTTAAATTTGCAGCGTATATTTCTATAATAAAAGTATTGAGTGCTGAGTTGGCGATTCCCCTCATGCAGCTGCGTGTAACACGCGTTCGTGAAATGTTACAATCTCGTCAAATATTTATTTTGTTATAGGCTAAGCCAACTTTGGTGTCACTGATTTTCTTCGTTTGGATAATGAAGAAATTCATGAGCCATACAATATTGATCAAGCAATGCGAGAAATTCTACATAGCTATCCAAAATGTTCAAGATACTTGCGCACTTATTTTGAAGTCAGCTTGCTCAGGTTACCTATTCGTCTTTCGGCGTTTCTATTTACTTTTAGTCTTCTGCAAGATTTAAATTATGTCTTAAATTATTATTGTTTATTTGATATATTAAAAAAAAACATTAATTTAGTCGTAGTCATCAATAATTTTTGTGACTTTGCTAGTGACGGTCTCAGACAAGCTCGGCAAATACTGACACATAATAAATATGGTGTGAACTTAAAATAATATTATTAATAGAACTTTCTTATGTTAGTATAAAAAAGAATATGTTTGACAGATTATGAAAAAAGACTATGCAAGAATATACTGCGCTTGCATCGAGCATCGTTCAGCAAGATACGTGTGTGTGGCCTGTTCTACTTAGACGCTGCGTTACAATTGAGTCTGATGAGTCATATTATTACCTACGCTATTGTTTTACTACAATTTGCATTTTTGTAATTCCTATTAATATTGTTTTATTTTTTACTAACAAGTGGACCCATGTAGTCAAATAAATAAATGAATTATTATTATTATTATTATTAAAGACATTCCGATAAATGGAAATTTCAGATTTGTCAGAAGCCGTTGTGAGAATGACAAATTCTCTTTCTCTACGGGCTTTCCTTTGGACTTTCTGGCTTCTAACTATCGATAACGACTGTCAAAGTTCTACAAAAGACAGTCGGGATAAACGGTGTTACGTACTTTCCTAGGCACGGATGGGTCCCGGTACGAAATGGATGGTCACCCTCACCCATCTCGTAGCTTAACCATGACCATCCATGATCTGGATTATTATCCGAATTTAACTCAGCCACAAGCACCTCTATGCTAAACCATTGGCTGTGGCTTACTAATAGCTTCCCTTTTCGGATTACCTATCCGATAAGTAGGTTACAAATACAAACTTTACTGAAGCATTGGCTACTAGGTTTAGACTATGACCAAACTGAAAAACTACTACCCTGAACACACTCCAACCCTCCAATAGTGCGGCCATTTTAAAAATGTGACGTATCTGCTCTAGTACTTCGGGGCGGTCACGCCCCGATTACGCCCCGGTTTTTAAAATCGAAGATATCTCGTAAGTTACCCATGGGATCTCAATAAAAGTTATGTCGTTGGAATCGTTATTACATGAGCTATCACTGTTAAAGTAGATTAGGCCAGTTTTGCCTTGAAATAAATTCTTAATATTGTTTGAAGTCAAAGTGAGGGAATTTTTCCCAGTTTTTTAAAGAATGTAATGTAATAAATGTACATCATACTCACGTGCACACATAAATTATCGTAAATGCAAAATATATTCCTACATCTACACTTCACACTAACACTCCACATATAAACACATTCCATCTATTCTTTTTGTAATTACTTAAATTTTTGCGTTCGTGACAGCTACTGGGAGTGGACACACTGACTCCTGTAACACAGGTCTTTGAACCTAGGTCAGGAGTAAGGGATTTCATAGATCTCGTGTATGTTTATGTGAATAAATTATAATTATTATTATTAAATTTAAACAAAAACTTTCGAAACAAAACTATCATATCATCCCTTTTACCCCGGTTTAAAAACTTTTCAAATTTCAACTCAAGTATAGCATCAATTTTAAAATCAAAGGATTTAATAGAAAAACTTTTGTATAGATCTTTTAAAGTTATTCTATTATATTAAAGTTATTATATTCTATTATCTATATTAAAGTTATATATCTGTAGATTTTTTAAAGTTATTGAAAAAGTTAAGAGCTTCATTTAAGTAGTTTTTCATAAGAATTGTAATGATAATTTTCTTTTTTTACTATGCTACTAGTTTATTCCCGCGTCGTCTGCGTAGAACTTCAGAAATATGCCAAAGTCCTAAATTATCCCTTGAGTATAAAAAAAACAGAAAAAAAAGTTCTTTAGTGTTCAAGCACACAAAATGCTGCCACTTGCAGCTGGATGCACCTTTTTTTAGTATCTAAAGCGCGCTAATATTTTTTAACGTAAAGAAGATACCCAGATTATATGTATCGGGGAATAGAGAGGCGGGCAGTGAATTCCACAGTCTGGCAGTTCGCACAATAAATGTGGAAGCAAAGCGCTTGGTTCGAGACTGTGGAACTTCAACCGTATAGCGGTGACGCTTCGCCGTATCCCTGCTCGTCCGGTGATGGAATGGGAATGGGGGAATTAAGTTGTGCAATTCCAAAGCACTCTCTCCGAAATGTATCTTCTTCTTCTTCTTCTAGTCTCTCTCCGAACTACGAAGGTTGGCAGGTAGCTCTACATACTTTTCCTTTTCTTCCGCGAGGTGGTATAATTCGCGGCGTTTGAGATACCAATCCACTCTCATTGGTCCTTAGCCAGACTTCTTCCTGCGACCGATTCCTTGCTATCCAGGTACTTTGCCCGTCATATACTGTAGCAATTCTAATAGTTTATGAAATAAAAGGCTATGTAGAATTGTACGATAGAATTTCATAGCTCTCACAAGAAAGATTTAAATGTGATGAGTATCAAAAACAAGAAATAAATAGAAAACACTAACCTAGACGCACTACGTTTAGGCAGAGATTTCCAGGCTAAAAGGATCCACAGCCTGGCCGGCAAACGGGATCGGCTGAAGAGAAGTCTGTCGCGATCGGCTCCTAGCTTTACGGCGCGGATCTTAGCAGTAAGACCCGCCCTGGGAGCAGCAGCACGCGACAGCACGACGGCACAACTCAGGACCTTTACCGACTTTTGATTGTGGACCAGTAGACTTGCAGTTAGTAGACTGGTAGACTTTAGTAAGTTAAGTCAGGAGTAAATCAGCGTGTTACTCAAGCGACAGCGAGATCTAGACTTCTCCATTTGACAGGTTCCTTTTCTGTCCGCTCTTCCGAAATTCATAAAAATTCAAGTATGAATTCTATTTCTAGAGCGCCCGTATTGGTCATATAGCGGTGTATTATAGTACCGGCCAGACTCAATTATTGCAGACTGCCAGTTATTTTTATTTTATTAGTGCGAATAGGATTTTAAAGAACACTCGATACATCAGCGGGTGTCCAGCTGTTTAGTATAAAATACAGCCATACACACTTACATAAACATCAGTTTGGAGGTTTTACGTTATTTAAGCCGTAAACTTATTAGAAGTAATATTGACAATCGTCAAGTTTGACAACTGTCATTGACAAACATGTCAAAGCAAAAACATTATTTATTTTTCAGATTTATAAAAAGGGAATTAAATTAGCTTTAATTAGCAGACACACAGTCTTTCTGCGCCATGGACAAAAATGTAAGTACTTTTATTCTATTTTTGCATAATAAAAGATTCCAAGAATCTATAAAAACAAGTATTATAAAATGTAGACATCAATTGTGATAAATGATTGCATGCTTATAAAAAGTAAATATAGTATTGTGTTATCATTGTGTTAACATAATACTATAATACCCAATACTTATACATACACTATCATATCAGCTTACTGCCGTCCACTGCTGAATGTAGACCTCCCTGATCGCCAACAAACCCGGTCTCGTTTTCATCATTTACTATGGTGAGTATTAGGTATATTTAATGCTCAATGGCATGGCTACAGCCAATAGTGCCACAGTATGATGCAAGGCTTGGAGTAATGCCGAGGCCAACGCACTTGTGCCTATCTTCACGAAGCTTCTCGTTATATAACCAACCTTTTACTTTACAGAGGGCCTTGTGTGCGCGCGGAGGAAATAACGTGAGTTCGCATATAATTTGTTTAGTTTAAAAATGCTTTATTCATACCAAAACTAACAGCGCTTGTTGTAAACAAATTAACCAACCAACCAACGTACAGACGGACGAATACAGTAGACGACTACTTCTTCTATTCCAACAAACAATAAATCGTGTGTGAGCCAGAGTAATCTATTAAGTACAATAAAGAATAATATGTGTATGAATTGCTGATGATACGAATGCTATTATAACCGTAAAAGATGTAGATATTCTAAGTTGTAAGGCTAACAAGGCTCTGGCTTTCTTTCATTACACAAAAAAATCGGCTCGAAGCAAATAATTTTAAGGTAGCATGAATGTGCTAGGCCTACAGGCAATAAGGCTAGTACAAATAAGTTGAAATTGGTATTACCCAGCTAAGAGTCTCAACGTCCCGACGAAATTATAATTACGCTCAAATTACCTTAAATGAAAACTGGAAATTTCCCTTCTCTACTTAACACTTACCTTGGGATCCTCAGGGCTTGATGTTTTCATTATCTACGTTTAAATTTCCAAAAAAAATTTACTTGAATTTTACTGAACAAAAACATGCAAAAAGATATGCTCGCATATTTATGATCACTCTTAAAAGCCTGAACGGATTTCGATAAAAACGCTAAGCATTTTGGCTCATTAAGTAAAGCAAGTTACTCTGAAGTAATATTTACAATGCTTCTACCCTAGAAAATATACGACGATACAGTTGGTGCAGTGGCTGAGCCATTGGATGCCGCGCTGCATATCACGGGTTCGATTAACGGTACAAATATTTGAATAGCCTACAGGTAGTTTTTTCAAGTCTGGTTGTTTGTATAACTTTGTTAGTAAATGCACTCACGATACGGGGGATATTTCTAGTGTGACAAGCACGCCACACTGTTCCCAAAACACTGCAACTTCTGAAACCCAAAATCAACAGTAACAGTAGCGACCACAAAAAAACCGTCAAGGCAATGAAGCTCGATAAGTCCTGGAGAAATATTACAACTGTCTTGGATCCCGCAACGAAATTAATCAGACAAGAGACGCGGAGGAATATACTCGTATATATTTACATAATGTAAGCGTTGCTCTGAGGTCCAAACAAACTTTGGCACGGGATGCGCTTTTCAGCTTCTAACGACGTTTTCTATACAGACAAGAAGCTGACGTTACTCGTCATCAATTAGTAACGTAGGTATGGCGACGAAAGAGGGGGGTTGTTTTTCTCCAGGATAACGTCGTATTTAATACTTATTGCAAGCACTTATTACGATTCGTGTTACAGTAACGTGTAGACTGAATGTTATAAAACGTGTTATAATTACAGTTACTTAATATGTTATTAATATTTACAACAATGTTACACAAACTTATGCAATAGTTAACAGCACTGCAGAACGACCAACGACAAAATCATATCTCTTCTCTTCATCAGCCGGAAAACGTCCACTGTTTAACAAAGGCCTCCCCAAAAGGGGTGGGGGTGGGGTTGCCATAATCCCCACGCTTGGCAGGCGTCTTGGGGATCGCAGTGAAGTTATTAAGTACACGGAAGCCGCTGCTGCCCGATTTCCGGATTTTCCCTCAGAGTGTTGAATCAGTTTATGTACTAGGGGATTTTAATGCCCACCCTGGGGAAATGTTTGGTAGAGAATTAGACAATTTTTGCTTAGACCAGAAATGGATATGTGCCGATGTAACCAAACTTGGCAGGAACTCCGATACCTTTACGTTCTTCTGCGAAGCAACCGGAAGTAGACGCTGGCTCGACCACTGTTTGGTTACTGAGGCAGCGTGGTCCACGGTCAGTGACGTCACTGTGCGTCATGACGTATACTGGTCGGACCACTTTCCGTTAGAGATTAGTTGTAAGCTTAATGTAAGTCGACTCAAGCACTTTATTAATAGTCAGCCTAATAATAAGAACTATAAAGTAATATGGGGTGATAGGAATGCTAGTCAAAAAGACTGTTATTATAAATTATGTACAGACAAATTAAAATGTATAGACTTCCCCTCACAACTTAGTAACTGTTGCGATAATATGTGTACGGATAAAAACCACTGGTCGGTTATCTGTGATTTTTATAATGGGATAGTTGACTCATTAAGGGACGCATCTATAAAAAGTCACGATCGGAAGAGGGTCAGGAGAGGCCGCACGGTAGTTGGCTGGAATAGGTACGTTAGAGAGGCGCATAGGGATGCTCGTTCCAAATTCCGGTCATGGAAAATGATGGGCATGCCGTCATCTGGCCCTGTATTCGATGAAATGTTCCAGAGCAGAAGGGTTTTTAAGAGTAAACTAAGATATTGACCATAGTCAAAAGGAACAAGTACATATGGATTTGTTAGCTGAACAACATAAGAAAAAACACTTTTCTAAGTTCTGGAAACTTACTAACAAATTAAACCCGAAAACGGGCCTTCCTGTTAGCGTTGATGGGGAGGCGGACCCTGGACAGATCGCTAATGTTTTTAAAGAGCATTTCAGAGTTCGGTCTCAAATATCGCCTGAGCGTAGTGTGTCTGACGTTGGGTCCTGTTGGTCGGAGACTCCTCTTCGTTTTACAGCTAAAGAAGTCACTAGCGTCATCAAAAATCTTCACCGAGGCAAGTCTCCTGGACATGACGGACTAGGCGTCGAACATCTTTTGTATGCAGGGCCACACATATCCCGATTGTTGGCAATGTTGTATACTTTCTGTATACGGCATTCTTATTTGCCGACGGAGCTAATGGAGACTGTTGTGGTCCCTGTTGTCAAAAATAAGACGGGCGATATTTCAGAAAAACAGAATTACAGGCCAATTTCGCTGGCCACGACTATAGGTAAGGTGCTTGATGGTCTGCTTGAGCTCCAACTCAGTAAAATCCTAAAACTGAATGATGCACAGTTCGGTTTCAGAACCGGACTCTCGACGGAAAGCGCTATACTGGCGCTCAAGCAGACGATCAGGTACTATACTGACAGAAAGACGCCGGTTTATGCGGTCTTTCTTGACCTTTCCAAGGCTTTTGACCTTGTCTGTTACGATAAGCTGTGAGCACCTAGTGAGCTAATTGGCCTATTACAATATTGATACAGAAATCATATTAACCGGGTTAGGTGGACGGACACCTTGTCTGAATCATATAAACTGGAATGTGGTGTTAGACAGTGTGGGCTAACATCGCCTATATTATTTAACTTATATGTAAATCAGCTGATTGAGGAACTCAGCAGCGCAAATGTCGGTTGCTTCATTGATGGTATAATGGTCAATAACCTGAGCTACGCGGACGATATGGTGCTGCTGGGTCCATCAATCAACGCGATTAGAAAATTGATTTCGATTTGTGAATCATACGCAACCTCGCACGGCCTTGTCTACAACATAAAGAAAAGTGAGTTCCTCATATTTAAAGGAAGAAACAGAGTATCGTCGGAGATTCCTCCTATTACTCTCAATGGAATGCCTTTAGAACAAGTCTCTCGTTTCACGTACCTAGGGCATGTGGTAACGGAGGATCTCTCCGATGACGCTGATATGGAGAGGGAGCGCTGGGCGTTGGCGGTCCGTTGCAATATGATAGCCCGCAGGTTTGCACGCTGTATAAATGATGTAAAAATCACTTTGTTTAAGGCCTACTGTCAATCTTTTTACACCTGTAGCCTGTGGGTGAAATATACGCAGCGGACCTACAACGCCTTGCGCGTACAGTACAACAATGCCTTCAGGATAATGTTGGGTTTGCCTCGATACTGTAGTGCGTTTGATATGTTTGCGCGTATGCGAACAGATGATTTATACGCTATCTTGCGCAAGAGAGTCGCCTCAGTTATGAGCAGAGTTAGAGGGGTTCCCAATATTATCTTGAAGACACTGAGTGATAAAGTCGACAGTCCTTTCCTTGGACATTGGGTACATATACATAAGTATGTACGGTGTCTGTTGTGGGACACCGTACATACTTATATAAGATGGTCGGGGTGAAGTTGTGTTCGCAGTTTTGCCCAATATTATTTTTTGTATATTATATTTTACATCTTACTAACATAGTTGTATAAGTGCCTGTATTATAACTAACCAAAATATGGATGTACCTTGTCCGAAATAAATATATTGAATTGAATTGAATTAGTCGCCTGCGACGACATCCTCGGGATGAAATGGGGGGAGGGTGCTATTCTAGTTCGGACACCCAACGGGCGAAACACGTCATATAACATTGTTATATTGCATTGTAATTCTAATGTGTATAGTATTGTTATTTATATTGCAATGTTAATAAACAATGTGACATTAAAGTGGTCGTGTTGTAAAACACAAGTTACACAACATGTTACCTAATCTGTACGCACCTTAAGAAAAAATTACTTTCCACTTTCCTTCAAATCAAGCTGGTGGCTGAGCAAGACTAGGCCAATAGGCACAAAGGGACATTTACAACTGAGGGAAGCCCAGTTGCCAAGCACCACAGATAACAATCAACAATATTTAATGGCTTAATGGGTCCTAAAATGTGAGCTCTTACATTTGATTCCATTAATAGGTAAGTTTCTAGTCTGAGAAACCATCTTCAGGAAAAGAAGATTTCGTAAAATCTTAAAATCTTAAAGTGCATCTAGTGAAAATTGCTGACAAAAGGGAGTATAATATATTCCCAAGAGATTAGGGAACCAAATTCTCGAGTACTGATAAATCAGCTATAACACTAAGGTGCATGCCTTCGCATACATGCGCTGACTTTGGGCAGAGTTCCAACAATGCTATGCCTGTAGTACCGTTAGCCTAAAAGTTTTTAATTTTATTGAATGAAGAATACCTTAAAAGTCTTTCTCCGGGTTTTCTAAAAAATTTCTTATAAATAGAATTTCACTATTCACTTTGGAACAGCTTGATTCAAACCAAAAGTTTGCTTAAAATGCTCAGTTCCAAGTCCAAGTCATATTAAGTAGTAAGTACCTATAAAGGTACCTATGTTCTAGTTTTTAAACTTCCAAAATCTAATTGATTTGGTAGTAAGCAATGATTTTTGTAAATAAATAAATGATCACTTACGTAAACAAAATAAATTCAACAAACAATAATGAAATAAAAATTCCAGAAATAAAGAACATTTTATATTGATTGGAAACAGCAAAACCTTCCTACATTTAACAAACACTTCAGCCAAAAACTTCCAAATGAAATTTGAAACGATTCACCTTTACCGATTCCAAATCAATCCCATATTAAAAAAAAACCAGAGCAAAGTTCTCACTGTTAGCAGAAGGTCAATGATGCCATTACACCTTTAAAGAGCGCTAAAATGTCTTCAAATAGGTCTAAAACGAACTCTCGGACATTCATCGTTTGTTGTGGAGCGTCGTAAAATGCTGCTGTTACCATTGTAACGAAGAAGGAACTGATATCTTATATATAAAACTCTTCTGTGCTTGTGTATGAAAGTGAACTCCTCCTAAACGCCTAGACCGATTTGGATGAATTTTTTTGGGTGTGTTCCAGTGGATTCGAGAATGGTTTAGATTTACAATTGGACCCGGTTGGTGGCCGCTGCAGTTGAGTTATAGAACTTCTTAGATGTGTGTTACCCTGGTACTAGGAGCGCATAACTGTCACCCTGGTACTAAGAGCGCATGACTTATGCGCTATCTTGAGAACGGCAAGGTGGCTCTTCGCAGTGAAGAGGTATATTAATTAATTGGTAGGTTGATAGGGTAGGTAGGGTAGGTATCTATATAGGTAGGGTAGGTATCTAGATAGGTAGGTAGATAGGGTACGTAGGTAGGTAGGTGGGGTTGGGTAGGCTAGACCTAGATTTTTTAACGGTTTTCAGGGCAGGACAACGTCTGTCGGGTCAGCTAGTATTATATTAAAAACTTTTTACTTTTGCAGTGTCAGAAAGGTTTTATGACATAGATATGAAGAGGGTAACATAATTTCATGATGGAAGGATAAGTCTTACTAAAGTCATTTATTAAAAATAATATCTATTTTTTGTTTGTCTATTCTTCCGTAGACATAGCGTGGTCATGCTACGCGTGCTGGTCTATACATTGAAATAGACAATGGATTGGAATAGATATTACTACCTATTCCATTCATCCATACATTCATCGTCAGACAAAAGGGCTGACTGTGTTTGTGAACAAAATAACAGCCTACAGCTAATTTTGTTTTATGTCATGAGTGCTTTCACTCCTTAAAACACTTTTTAGCCAGTATCTAAAAATCATCTCATACAAGTGGGGTTCCCCACAGAAAAAATGAACGTTCTAACCATGTCCTCATTTTAACATCAAATTTGAATCGACTTCCAATAGTAATTCTCTATAACGAGCGGTTCTACTAATAAGGGGTATTTTATCGAGTTTTGTAGAAGCTTTACAGCTTAATGACCCCTCTCAACCCCTCTGAACCCCTCTATACCCCTGTTGAGATGTCGATAATGTTGTACTATTTTGCTTTAATGTAGACCTTTTTCCTTCAAGGATTTTTTCAACAACTATGGTTAAATACTTTTTATACTTACAGTCTTGATCTTGGTTTAATGGAGAACGGTTTTAGATTTGTTTACTTTTTTTTATATTCTATGTACTTTGTCTTTTCGAATATTCTTTTTGAATTCCACAGTCTGGCAGTTCGCACCGTAAATGTGGAAGCAAAGCGCTTGGTAAATCAGTGGCTAGAGTGGTTTCTATTAATTGAGAACGTTTTTTAAGTGATGTCCCGACCTTTACCCTGCGCTTTCGTCTGCAAAGACATCAGAATTAGTCAAAGTCCTAAATAGTGCCGTGAAAACGTGCTATTTTTTCACTATTGCCAAAAATGTTATCCAGGGCCAACGGCTTAAAAGCCAATACCAAACAAAAACGTTTAAACTTTTTTGTCACAGTTTCATTTAAGCGACAATCAGGCAGAGGCATTTTAGAAATTAGAATGCTAACGTTCCTAAAAGTTATCAGAATTACCCCCCTGATCTAAGCATCATCGCAGCTAAAAACGGTGACTTCAAAAGAATATTCAGCTAATCTGAATAAAGCATTACGTTATCTCCCATCACAAAGAACTAAGCTATTATCAAACCATAAATATTTAAAGTAGGCACGCCCTGCGCTTTAATAACCAATTAAAATTATAATTAGAATATTCTACAAAGGAATATCGTATTTTATAACATTATGCTGCGTTGAACCGTTTTGCATAGCAAAGGGAGAGTTAATCTTAAGCACTAGGTACTGTAAAGGTTGAATGCGAAATGTGACCTGGTCGAAAATATTTCGCTAAATGTTGCTTCCGAACACTGAAGATTCTAGAACTTATTTGAAAATACAAAATGTTTTGCTTATTTTTATGTTTGAGCATATGTTTGCTGTCAGCTCGACGAGCTAATACAACTCTTTTCTGCGGTTTTCCTCTTTTAATTATTACAATCCTTCCGAATTCTCACTCAGCGCACGTAAAGTTCCGTGAAGCCGTCGTTACTTCACAGTATTGAAGAGTAAGTGTGCGAACCGAGTCATCATATTTATAAGCTCTTACGAGTTTTCATTTTGAATATCAAACATATTATGTGTTTCTAATATCATCATCTCCACCACCTTTCATCACTATATCTATAACCTCACCTTTATTCAACTATGTCGGGGTCAGCTTCCAGTCTTACCGGATGCAGCTGAATACCTGTGTTTTACATGGAGTGACTGCGAGTCTAATCTCCACAACCCAGTTACTGGGTAACATGACATCTCTTGGGAAGACTGGTTGTTAGGACGACATAATGACTGTCAAAAACCTGCGAATCACAACCGGGACTTGTTGGGTGATGGATGGTAACCCTTCCGTGGAGCGACCACGGTATGCGTTCATACCGAGCCCCTCCATGCCTAGGAAAGCACGTAAAGTCATTGATCTTAAGCCTGATCCCTCCTCGGTCGTGTCGTGTTGACATCTACTACGAGAGTGAGTGAAAAGGGAGAGCACCTGTGTTTGCAAACACATTTAAACACTATAATATTTCCTACGTACTTGGCTACTCTCCATTTAGATTGACCACCGTGAAAATTGATCGGGAATCTACACTAATACTCGTATTATAATGAAAAAGAAATTGTATTTTTGTATGTTTGTAACGAATAAAAAGAAAAAGTAGGTCCGATTTCAAAAACTTTCATGAAAAAAAAAAACATTATTAGCATGCTTCGTTATCCCTGAGTAACATAGGCTATATTTATCAACTGGAAAAATTAGGGATCCTTGAGAAAATTCACGCGGACGAAGTCGCGGGCAATGTGCTAGTATATGTATGATATTATTTAGTTACAGATATACGCACACGTGACGATGGAAGTATTTTCGTTTATGATAACACGATAGTACCAGGTATGAACGACGAGATTAAAACTAAACATTTCCAGTATAAGCTGACCTTTTATCCAACAAAACGAGTTCACCTTATACAGTTGTGCGCAGAGTACAAGTTTGGATATCAAACTGCACTGCATTTCCATTTCAAATCTTTATCGATTAAGACAACAGCTTGAAAATTTCCAAGTAAGCCCCAAAAGTGAAGCTAAGTCAAACAAGGTTTTTGGATCATAAATATGCAACTAGAGGAAAATATGGAGTCTCGTCGTATTTACATACAAATTGACATCTGTCAAGTACATCTGCTGCTGTAGGGAGAAATTATATCGCTGTGACATGTACAAATGAATTGTTAAGGATTGAAAGAAAAAGGTTTCTTTTTGGTAGCGACTTTATGGAATTTTTGTCTATACAATTATAGGAAATTTCATACGCGGACCGTATGACAGTTCCATTATCTCATTCCATTATCGTACCGAAATCATGTCTGGAACATTTATTCAAATAGAATTTTAGGTATATTTGTTGTGAGTTAGAAACTATACATATGTCGGATCCTCAGTGAGCGATCGAGGAGGAGCGCCGAGCGGTATAGTACATCGTCAGGACTATAGGCGTTCCCATTATCCCATTAGGGATAAACAAGACCTGTAAAAACAATTACACACTATTAGTAAAGAAAACACAATACAAATGGTAATCAGTAACAGGAATAAAATAAGTTAAAGGTACAGCAACAATACAGTTAATCGAACAGACCATTAAGGTCTCACAGTTCGTACAGTGGCCATGCCACCCAATGATAAACGAACAAACCCTTAAGGTTTATAGTTCGTACAGTAGCATAAGCCACCCAAATACAAAGTGTATCGCTCGCTAGCAGCAAGCCTATACAGCTATGTGAATATACAGCAGCGCAGTACCAGGTAAACCGACAGTATTGTCGGGAGCAGGAACTCTTTACTGAGTCGAATCCGAGGATCGACTGCCATACTTACGAAGTGCACGCTCTTTTATAAGGCGATGCCCCCCACCTTGCAACCTCTCCATACAAGTCTATCCAATGGCGCACGGAAATGCGTCACGCGTTTACTTGATACAAAACACTACAATGTACTAAATCTAATAAGATTTAATTATAAAGCAAAACAATAGTGATTTCATAAAGTAATTCGTTTTACATTCAAAGTAACGTGTCAACAATTGTTTTGAATAAAACCATCGATATCAATTATCCAAATAAAGTAACCACAAATCAGTGTACATACAGTGAGTACTCATTAAATCATGTTTCGAGTTAATAGACAATAATTGATAATAAAATCACTTAAATTGATAATAAGAGAAACAAATCAAAACAAATTTTGTTGACTACCCACAATAATAATTGAGATTAAAAACCGTCTCCGACACATATATTATGATATTTGATGGACTCTTACTGGATATGACCACCACTTCTGTTTAAATTAATATATAATATATTATTATTAAAATTGAATTTAATATACAATATTTACACGAATAATAAAAAAGAAAAATGTATAACTATTGAAATAATAATTATTTTAATGGCATCAAAAAAATTATCCACATCGTCATCATCTGGGAATGTGCCCAAGAGGCTGGTGGCATTGCCACGTTGGATGGCAATGCTTAACCTCTGACAGAGGTACAACCAGGTCATGGATCACGAGAAGTGTCAATGGTGGACATCCCACCCACACGCACAAAACGTTTTGGGAACACATTCATTGTGCGTACTGCTAAGGAGTGGAATTCCCTGCCTGAGTCTGTGTTTCCTGATAGCTACAACCCGGGAGTCTTTAAGTCAAGAGTGAATAGGTTACTTCTAGGCAAGCGTGCTCCATGTTAGACCGCATCATCGCTTCCCATCAGGTGAGATAGAGGTCAAACGTATGCCTATCAAATGATAAAAAAAAAACCTTTTTTAAATTTCTTAAATAGTAAATGCGCACTCGGACCCCACGGCCTGAGGGATTCAAACTCAAACGGCTTAAAACTAAAATTAACACCAAGGAAATATACTGTCGCCGTTTGAGATTTTTTTAACTTTCATAAGTTAAAAAATGCGAATCCAACCCAAATGGATCACAACTTTTTGTCTGCATTGAAATTGGGAAATTTTGATTTATTTATAAATATTGAATTACCTAATACCTCCAGTCTACAACGAATAAAGTAGCAGGTTGTTTATGATTCATAAAACAAAGGACCAAGTACACTGCACTATCCAGGGCTACTTGGTAAACTATCCACTCCACTCCGTATTTTATATTATGTGTTTGTTTTGACAAATAGATTCACTTTGTGTTTTAGTTTTTCTATTTGATTTTTATCGATGAAAGATGGCCTCAAACACAGAAAAATGACCGTAAAATTACCTTACATTTTCTATTTATTTAATATTATGAGGTGTATTCTTTAACCGACGAAATCAATAGCTTTCGAAATATCCATATAATATTCCTATGAATCTTTTGATGACGATGAATGGATGGATAAGCATCGCCGAATGGGTACTTGTCGATATCCTTTCTACTATCGGAACAACTTTGCGCACCAATGGTCCTTCCATCCTGTATGAACACACTTTTTTCTTTAGTTTGTTATTTGTTGTTGTCTTTTTGTTTCCATATTATAAATATATTTTTTTCTATCTACTGTTTAATTACTTGGACACGAAGTCTGTTTCTCGTTTCGTCGTTCGTCGTTTCGTTTCGACGATCGTTTTTAGGATTTAGATAATTTCAAAATATTCAACAACAAAATATTATGAACTAGTATTACCAGTATTTTAATTTTCTGTCGTTTCGTCGTCCTCACCTTGTATAATCTATTTAACATACCATAGGTAAAGTGTTTCTAAACTAAACAAAAATATAATTATTATAAACTCATTATTTTGCAAAGTATCAAACATCAAAATATAATGGAATCTCTTTTTGAATAACTTTAACTGACGGATTTTCATGTCATGAAACAACACGTTACATTTAACGTACGTTAAACATCTCACGTCATAGTAACTATTTAACCGTCCGTATTTAATGTAACGTTAACCGACTGATCAATATTATTATTTTAATAATTTGATTGTGATCCAGGATTTAAAACCTTAGAGGGCTCAAATAGATCAAATTTTGTGAAATATTTTTTACAGGGCGTACCCACTTAAACACTCAGCCTGTAAAATATAATAGTGTCAACATTATGAAGACAAATTGACTGGCCTAATATGTTTTTAATCCATATACGATACGTCATTACCATAATTATGAATATTAAATGCGAGTAGACTGTTAATACTTCCCAACGATTACTGGATCGCTTGTGTGCTAGGTAGCACAAGTAGTAATAAAATGGAAACCCTCCGTAATATTGCCCAAAATTGTGTTGAAAAATTTACTTTTAACAATACTATAGATAAAGATGTGCAGTTGATGCTGTTGCCTCTAAATCTGACGCAATATTTCATATTCTGTCCTAAATATCGCATCAAAAACAATGTTATAAGTCCAACAAGCCTCATCTTCAAGTTGGTTTCAATGATTGTGACACTAGTATTTATGTTTATATACATTAGTTGTACATTTGCTTGGTATAGAAAGCTAGTTGTACACAGGTATTTCATTACTGTCGAATTTTATTTCGACTGCTTCTTCTATTGTTACGGTTTCGCTATAAATTTCGTGATCGGGATTATTTGCACTAAAAAAAATATCCGCTTTGTCATAACTCTTCAAAAAGTACATAGATTTCTCAATAATGAAATCAGTTTTAGTCACTTTATAACCTGGAATTGGATTTTTGTAATCGTGGCTCTTAGTTCCTTTGCCATAATTGTCATGACTTTTTGCATACTGCTACATTTTCCTTACTATTATGTGATTGTATGCTACATGTTGGTTACTTTTGATTTAAATTCGATTTATGCAATGCGAGTTATGAAATTGTTGAAAGATAAAACACTTTTATGGAACATACAAGTTTTAAGTTCTGAAAAATTGGATGATACACCCAATGAATTTTACACTAAAAAAGTGTTTCAGGCTTACGTTGATATACTAGAGTGTTATGATACACATAAAGTGTGTTCGCAGCATTACGTAAGTACCACAGCATTTGTAAATTCATGTAGCTAAACACAATCTTTGAAGGCAAGCAAGAAAGCCACCTAGCAAACACCAAGTGCTTTTCAATTTAGGGGAAGTGAGCTTAGGAAATTAAAGGAATTTATCAACCTCAAGCTCAAATCTTAAACAGTTTTTACAGAACAGACCAGCTAAAAAAAATTAAGACTTTATTCTGTTCCAGATGCTGTTTTACATTATAGAAGTATTCATCCACTCTCTATATTATGTTCAATGGGCAATTGATACGTGGGAAGTAAACGAAAATACCATAGTAAGTCTAAGGGCTGATTCTTCAAACGTCATTTAATTTCTAACTGAGATGATTACAGGTTTTGTATAGATATTATATCGTCACTATCATCACCTTCCTATCCTTATCCCATGTTACTTGGAGTCGGCGCAATACGTTTTCTTCTTCCATTCTGTCTTGTCAATCGTCATGCTTTTACTGTCTCATTTTTGTTCATATCATACTTCACATAATCCATCCATCTTTTTTTAGCCTTCTTCTCCCACTCCACCTATCCACGTTTATTTTCATAATTCGTTTAGTCACATGCGTTTTATCACTCCTTTTCTCACGCCTATTCCAAGACAATCGATTCCCTTTCGGCTTTTCCGTCACTGTGCACTGGTGCTATTTTCAAACTTCCTATGTAAAAACGTCACATATGTATATTCATGGAATATTATCTGATTTTTAAAATCTCATCCCTAAATAAATAAATAATATCAGCTTATCAGTGTTCCACTGCAGGCCGAAGGCCTTTTCTCATACTGTGAAGGCACAATATGTGGTCAATGATAATTGATCATCACGCTTCAAGTCAAGGTCAAGGTCAACGTCAAGGTCAAGGTGGATTGGTGATTTCGCATTATATTATTTGGTTATGGTAACATTATACACTTCTTTTGTTGTAGGCTATAGTAAACCTGGATTCGCTGTTCATTTACTTGTGGATGATGAAGAATTTGTCATGGCAAACCATTTGGAGCCTTCAATGTGAAAAATTCTATTTAGCTATAGAAAGTATTCAAGATACTTGCGCAATGGTTTTGAAGTCTACTTGCACGGGTTATTATTTGCTTATTTAAACCACGTGCTGTCTCTATTTTATTGACCATTTTTAAGGGAATGAAAGTAGTTTTGAATTCAGACAACTTTCACAAATCTACAAAAAATCACAATAACACGATCAAAATGTATGGAACTACGGATTTAAAGACAGCAAATGATTATTTATTAATGCACTAACCGAGTACCCAGTACCGAACTAAGTTTGGATGTTAGATAGGCAGTCGCTTCATGTAAAATACAGATATCCAGCTGCATAGTCCTGTCCATCGAATGTCTGTTGGCACAAATGTTGATTTAGACCTGCTGGATTGTTTTTTATCCAATTTTACATTACTTCTTGAGCGGAACTTGAAGCATCCCATCTCGGACAGGTTAGGTTAGAAGGAGATGGCGGGGTCTTTCAGAACCCGCCGTCTCCTTCTTTATTTTAACCACTCAGAAGTAGGAGCCCGCGTCGACTGGACACAATTTTATTTAAAACTGTCTGGTGATTCTTTTAATTTTGATAAAGATCCTTCGTACAAAATGAAAAACAAACCAACAGGGATTAATCAACATTATATACCAATAACCATTCGATGGATTGGACTATCTTCGCAATGGCTTTTCGAAATTGTGGTGATGCTATGGAATTTAAGCAAATCGGGTGTTCAATCTGATGACTTACGGAAATTAGCCATTGGGCATATGATATTCGAAACCAAGCAGTAGACCTGCTGAATGTAAGTCTCCCTTAGAGATCTCCAACCAAAAATAAAACAAATAAATGTATGGATCAGCTAATTTTAGCAAACACACCTTTTATAAGTTCTTAAGTCGTTTTTTCACAGTAAAATGTATTTTTTACAGATCATGAAAAAAAGCTATGCAAGAACGTACTGCGCTTGCATCGAGCATCGTTCAGCAAGATACGGGTGTGTGGCCTGTTCTACTTAGACGCTGCGTTACAATTGAGTCTGATGAGTCTTCTTACTAATTATATTATTGTGTTACTGCAGTTCACGTTTTTGTAACTTAAGCTTTATAAATGTTGTGGATAGTCAGTATTATTATTTTCTTCTGGCTACAATTCCTATCGTCAGGATTTTGACCAGATACCCCTTAACTAACCCCTTAACTAAAGATGTCTGTGATAAAACCACTATATAAGAAAGATGACAAACAAAATCCTAAGAATTATAGACCTGTAGCGTTAATGCCAATTTTCTCAAAAATTATTGAAAAAGTCATCTATAACAACCTGTATACCTTTCTTGAAAAAAAACAAATATTTGCGGAAGAACAGTACGGCTTTAGAAAATGCAAAAATATAAATATGGCAATATATGGCCTCGTAAATAAAGTTATAACAAATATGGATAGACGGAAACGTGCGACTGCCTTGTTCATGGATATGACCAAGATGAAGATGAAGATGATTTTGTAGATTTTAATATACTTTTGTCTCAGTTGGAAAAATATGGAGTAAGGGGCAACGTATTACAATGAATTGAGTCGTATTTAAAAAATAGGTATCAAATAACTAGTGTAACAAAGATTTGCCATGAGACTAAATTGGAACTAACGTACCAATCGAAACCAAGAAAAACGAACTTTGGTGTACCCCAGGGCAGCGTCCTCGGCCCGCTATTGTTCCTCATATACATAAACGATATGCCTAGAGTTATTCAACATCCCATGACCTTGTTCGCAGATGATAGTACAGTTTTTTTCACAGAACAAAATAGGGAATCACATAGCTATGAAATATATATATAAATCAAAATCTAATCAGGTTAATAACATGGTTAAATAATAACAATCTTAGTGTAAATTTAGATAAAACCAATGTTATGTCATTCAAACAAAGAATAAATCAAGCAAAACTTAATATTAAATACGCTGACAAAAATATAGAAAAGACAAAGCACACAAAGTTCCTGGGACTCTATATAGACGAGAATATGAAATGGCATAAACATACTGAACATATAATAAAAAAACTAAATCAGTTCCAGTACGCTCTACATAATCTCAGTAAAATAGCAAGCCGCGAAACCGTACTAACTGCATTTCATGCATACGTGTCTTCTACGTTACGTTATGGCATAATGTTCTGGGGAAATTCATCGGATAGGGAGCATGTGTTTAAGGCACAAAAAAAGTGTTTAAGAGCAGTGTGCCAAATAAAAGCTACAGATAGTTGTAGACCACACTTTATTGAACTAAAAATAATGACATTTCCATCTCTATACGCATTTGAAGTAGCAATGTTCGTTAAAAAACACTTCGGTTTATTTGAAACCCTGACTAGTAAACGTCACCGGGACAAAATTCGCGTTAGGCGCAAAAAGCTTTCTGGAAATGGCCCCAAAAATTGATAATATGATACCCAAGAATATAAGAGCTGAGAATGATGTTAATAAATTTAAAAGAATGTTAACATACTTTATCTATTACATATAATAAAACAGTAAAAAAACTGTGTCTGTACATTGAATATATAAAAAAAAAAATATTGAGGGGGGTTTAGAAACAGTAATAGAGCATGAATCCAAAAAAAAGTCTGTCTGTTTGTCTGTTTGTTTGTACACGCTAATCTTCGGAACTGCTGGACGGATTTGAATGATTTTTTGTTGTTGTATAGGTATTAAGTCTGGGCAACATATAGGCTATAATTTATCTTGGAAACTTGAACACCTGATGCAGAACCGCAACAGACCAGCTAAACTATAAGAGATACAAAAATGGTACCGTAGCAAAAATTGTTCCACGTGATGAGCATTTTCTGCTGAGAGAATAAATTTGAAGATCTGGAACACCTGATGTGGAACTCCAAGAGCCCAGCTACACCATAACACATACATTAATGACGTCTTAGCAAAAGTTGTTCGGTCTGATGGGCATTTCCTGTTGACTTATAAAAATCGAAGATCAGAAACATCTGACGTGGAAATCAAAGCTGTAATTTTTAAAATTTAACTGTAAAGCTATCACTAATTTCGCTGTATATTATAATAAGGTGGGAGTACCTCCACGCGGTGAAGGCGGTAACAGTTTAGGACTGATTTTTGATGACGATGGTATATCATTGAAAATTTGACTCTACTGGCCAAAACTCCCATTTATTTTTTTATTTTTTATTGAATAAATATGCCTTTGGGCTTATGTTATTTGAGTGTTTAATTTCCTTTTCCATTTATCTTCGTGACACGGTAGCCTACCCGGTAACGCAGGGGAGCAGTCACTTAGATTTTAATTGATCAGGTATCTTCACAGTAAAACTATAACCATGCCTAGAAAGAGGTCAAATCTTTCCCAATGTTCCAAAGGAGCTAAAAGATTGAGGATCTTAAGTTCCCAAGAATCTACCGAAGAGCGTCAGGAGAGACTTGATGTTGTTCGAGAACATCAGACTGGAACTCGCTCCGTGGAAACCTCTTCAAATCACGAAGAACGCCTGCGTATTTAGGCATCTACATCCAGGTCTCTAGAGACCAGTGAAGAATATGACGCACGACTGCACGGATAAAGAATTGCGCTTGAGTTCTCAGTGTATCTACGCATCTGCTTCTAGGTCTCTAGAGACAAGTGCGGAACGTGATGCGCGACTGTCCGCTGATCGTGAGCGACATCCTTTCACAGGTCCTGGTGTATGTGGGGGGCGACAGACGTCCCCGAGTCTGCCCCTGGACCCATTTAGGGGGGCCGGAAGAGGGCGTTGTCCGCCCTTCGCCGACGCCCGGTGGGCCTGCTGCGGGCAGGGTGGGAGGTTGAGATCTCCCTCTCCCTTTCCGCAGCCTCCTTCAGAGACGTGACCGTTTTGTAGAAGGAAACCACCGCATCCCAGGACTCTGTACTGCCGACCATCGACTCGACCACGGCCGGCAGCGACAGGTCACTGCCTACTTCTGAGACGAGGGCACGGCGCTGCTCCTCTCGAGCGGCACACTCTACCAGCGTATGACGCGACGTGTCCTCCCGGCAGTCGATGCAGTGGCAAACCTAACCTATCCCGGCCCCTTCCTCCGTCCTCTTCTAACTTGATCAATGTTTGTCATAGCTTGGCGCTGAGGGCACGGTTTTGCATTTTTATCATTGGGGTTAAATAGTTAAATAAAATAAAATAAAGATTTTATCAAGTACTAGCACTTTGCCCGCGACTTCGTCTTCGTGGATTTTTTCAAGGATCCCTAATTTTATTACCAATGCAATATAGCCTGTAGCACTCAGGGATATCGTAACTTCTTATTGGTGACAGAATTTTTATCATTGGAAAGAACCATTCCAGCTTAATTTCTTATGCATCGTATCTGACTCACATCCCTCGCTTTTTTCTCTCTAGCTCTAGCCAGCCGGTACAGGTCTTTTTGGTCTGCTGGACTATCCAGTGCCTCATATCATTTTTTATCGGCTTTTGCTCTCGCTATGGCCACAGCTTTCTTGGCTTTTTTCTTTAATACATCATACTTGTTCTTCTTTTCAGCTTTCAAACTATCTTTCCTCTTCAACCCTCAGCCATTCCTTGAAACTCCCCTTTTTTCCCTTCTACACATCTTGAATTTCTTTCGACCGCCACCACGTATCCCTATCTATCGTACCCCTTCACTTCGTCTCTCCCAAAATAACTCTCGCTGCACACCGAATACACTCAGCCATTTCATTCCAGCTTTCATTCACACTCCGATCATTCATGTCTCCTATCTTTATCATTTTATCTGCCACTCGCTCTCTGAATTTCTTCGCACAATCCATCCTCTCTAACATAATAGCATCTAATTTGGGGGGGGGGGGGGGGGGTGCTTCTCCGGGATTCAAGCTATTTTCATACTAAAATTCGTCAAAATTGTTCAGCCGTTTTATCGTGAAAGTCTAACAGACAAGTGTTTGGTCAAGTCAAGTGCTAGGTCAAATGCAATAGCGGATTGCAGCAGCGTCGTTCCCTCGTTGTTGGGATTTGTTTTTATTGACTCGCTGTTGTACGAGTATCGTTATTATTATTTATAAATATTTTTATAAATTTTTTACTTATCACACTTCGTCTGGCACAATAATATACATTGGAAACCTTAGTTTAGTAGAGTAATGAGGAAAGACACTCATTACTCTATCTGAACAAATATAACAACAACAATTATCTAAAGAAATCAAATAAAAATATTTACTTTTAACTGTTTAAAAGTGATGTAGGCTTCTGCTAAGGAAAATGTCGCGCGAAGACTGACGCAATACTGTGATACACGTTTAGACGGGCATGTCGCATCCTTGCATCCTCCCCGGTATTCCTTATAGTTTCGCTAATATGACGATTGGCACAACCGTACCCTGGCCCAACCATACCCAGTCTACCTAATAATAGTTAGCGTCGTTTTTGGTTTCATTTCGTTCATTCAATCGCAGTCATTTAACATCATCAATATTATTATAGTATTACTTGAGTGAGAAAAATTACATATTCGTGCCATTTAAGGTAGAGAATCACGATACTCAGCCTCAAATGGGTCAATATGTAATTTTTGAGAAATAGTTTTCACAGCGCGTACCCACTTAAACACTCAGCCTGTAAAATGTAATAGTGTTAACATGATGAAGACAAATTGACTTGCCTAAATGTATTTAATCCATCTATGACACGACATTACAATAATTATGAATATTAAATGAAAGTAAGCTGTTAATATGCTTACAAACAATTACTGGATCGCTTGTGTGCTCGTAAGCTACCGTAAAAAAATGGATATCTTTCGTAATATTGCCCAAAATTTTGTTGAAAACGTTACTTTAAACAGTACTGTAGATAAAGATGTGCAGTCAATGCTGTTGCCTTTAAATCTGATGCAATATTTCACGTTCTGTCCTAAATATAGCATCAAAAACAATATTATAAGTCCAACTAGCCTCATCTCCAAGTTTGTTTCAATGATTGGAACACTAGTATTTATGTTTATATACATTAGCTGTACAATTGCTTGGTACGGAGAACTGTTTGTTTACAGGTATTACATTACTGTCGAATTTTATTTCGACTGCATCTATTATTGTTACGGTTTCGCTATAAACTTCGTGATCGGGATTATCTTCACTAAAAAACATGTCCAGTTTGTCATAATTCTTCAGAAAGTGCACAGATTTCTCAATAATGAAATCAGTTTTAGTCACTTTATTATTTGGAATTGGATTTTCGTAGTCATGGCTCTTGGTTCTTGTGCTATACTTGTCATTACTTTTTCCATACTGCTACATTTTCCTTACTATTATGGGATTGGGTGCTACATTTTGGTTTATTTTGATTTAAATGCGATTTATGCGATGCGAATAATGAAATTGTTAGGAAATAAAATGCTTTTATGGAACATACAAGTTTTAAGATCTCAAAAATTGGAAGGTACGCTTGGTGAATTTTATAGCAAAAAAGTGTTGCGGGCTTACATTGATATATTAGAGTGTTATGACATACATAAAGTGTGTTCGCAGCATTACGTAAGTATTTTATCTACATTATCTTTACATAGCACATCCATGTGAGCACTGTGTACTTTTAAGCTACCATTTACGAGGTATGTCTTTCATTTACTTGAATATGCCCTGGCGGTTGTGAGTATGTCATGCCCACTTGTATGTCTCGCTGATGGTAACGCATGTGTTGGATCATTTGTTTTCCTTCAAAATGGTTGAGTTATATGGTGCCGATCCGTGCTTCATGTTTGTAAACCGAGACACCCAAGAGATGACCAGTCCCAGACCAGGGCCCAGGGGACCAGGGGGGGGGGTCTCGGTTATTTTAATATGATTATCTTTATACCTATTTTAACGTGCACAACTTGTTACATTTTTCTCACATTTGTGTCCCGTAGATTAATCATGAAAGATATAACCAATTTTTTTTATTTTCTACTGATTTTAAGAGTGTTCCTGAAGTTTCTTGCTCGTTCTTTTCCATACAAACCTACTATTTGTAACAAGCAACTAGCTTCTTCTTTCTGACTGACTCTTTGACAATTCAAAAGTGCCTGTAAATGGTTTATTTGAAATGAATGATATGAGTTTGATTATCACCTTAACATTTGTAAATTCTAGTCAAATACAATCTCCAATCATGTTTTGTCTCTGCATCACCCTAAGGTAGACTGGCAGAAAATACTTTAGGTATTAAGTCCGCCTGTTTACAGTGTTTTTGTGTGCATAAAGTTTAATTAATGAATTAATAAATCTTTATAAGGCAAACAAGAGAGCCACCATGCAAACTCTAAGTCTTTTCAATATAGACGAAGTGAACTTGAGCTATTAGAAGATTTATCAACTCACCTCAACCTTTTATCTAAAACTTAGGAAGTTTTGTGCAAAATAGCCCAGTTGAAAAGATAGATTTTTTTCTCTATTTCAGATGCTTTTTTACATTATAGAAGTATTCATCCACTCTTTATATTATGTTCAAGAAGCAATTGATACGTGGGAAGTAGACGAAAATACCATAGTAAGTCTAAGGGCCAATTCTTCCAATATTTAAGTCCTAACTGAGAAGTAACTCTTGACAGCTTTGGAATAGATATTATATTATCATCTTCATCATCTTTCTGTCCTTGCCCCATATTGCTTAGGATCAGCGCAACACATTTTCTTCTTCCAGTCTGTCCTGTCATCCGTCATGATATCACTGATTCCTATTTCTTTCATATCATACTTTACAGTCCATCCATCTTTCTTTAGCCTTTTTCTCCATTCATCCACATTTTATATCCATATCTCTTTCAGCCACATGCGTTTCACCGCTTCTTTTCATACCAAGACAAACAATACCCTTTCAAATTTTCTGTCACAGTTGCTATTATCAAACTTCTTATGTGACACGGTCATATCTATACATCGAAATAAAGTTATATGACTATTGAAATGTCACCCCTAAATAAATAAATAATTTCAGCCTATAACTGTCCCACTACAGTGCAAAGACCATACAGTCATACAGTGAATGCATGAACATTGATCACCACGCTTGTTCGATTACGGAATTATAATGTTTGTAAGTCCGCGAAGTTTTGCTTAACTGATTTGATGAAAAATCACCCCTAAGCATACTATATTTTTATTACTTTGTTCAGCAATTTTTTCATTAGTGTTATTATTAGATACAATGGTAATATTATACATTTCTTTTTTTTGTAGGCTATAGTAAACCAGGATTCGCTGTTCATTTACTTGTGGATGATGAAAAATTTGTTATGGCAAACAATTTGGAGCGTTCAATGCGATAAATTTTATTTGGCTGTAGAAAGTGTTCAAGATACTTGCGCAGTTGTTTTGAAGTCTACTTGCACTGGTTAATATTTGATATTTATTTGAAACATGGGCTAACTCTATTTTATTATTTTTAAGGGAATAAAAGTACTTTTAATTTTTTGACCTTAGAAAGCACATAAAGCCCCAGCTGTAATTCGTAGGTCTTTGGCAGTTTTTAAGAGTAATAAGAAGCTGACAAAGTCTGACAACCAGTTTTACCAAGGCGTATTGCGTTACTCAGTAACTGGGTTGTGCAACAGGTTAAATAGGCAGTCACTCCATGTAAACCTCCAGATAAATACCGGTGCATACGCTTAGACTAGAAGCCGACCTCACAATAGTTGGAAAAAGGCTAGGCAGATAATGAAAGAACCTTTGAATTTAGACAACTTTCACTGGGGTGCACTTGAGGTCAATCCTGAAATACAAAAAAAAGAACTACAATAATGTACTATAACACGATCAAAAAACTACAGATTATTTATTAATTCACTAACCGAGTATACCCAGCAACTAGATCTCGGAGGTGAGATAGGCAGTCGCTCTATGTAAAATACGGATATTCAGACAGCTGAATATCCGTATTTTACCATTCTCCATTTCTCCAAACACACACACAGATAAGGCAAATGACGAGTGAGAAGGATATTTAAGATCGAAAATATAGAACGGCAATTGAATTAAGTGGAATTCTGAAAAGGGGTATTATGAACCACTTTAACAATCAAGTCAACTCTGAAATCATGAAAAAAGAATCAGCTGATTATAAATAAATGTATCAACTAGCTGATTTTAGCAAATACACCTTGTATACCTTCAGTCTTCTTTTACAGTTAAATGTATTTTTACAGATCATGAAAAAAAACTATGCAAGAACGTACTGCGCTTGCATCGAGCATCGTTCAGCAAGATACGTGTGTGTGCCTTGTTCTACGTCGACGCTGCGTTACAATTGAGTCTGATGAGTCTTCTTACTAACTATACTATCGTGTTGCTACAGTTCACGTTTTTGTAACTATAGCTTTATTAAATTGATTTTGTGAATAGTCAGTATATTGTTTTTATTCTGGCAACAATTCCTATCAAAGTAAGTAATATGAAGGGCTTACAGGAATCAAAAATCTAGTCCGCACCGCTCTCGATAGGACGATTGCCCAAAACGCTAGCAGCATTACTACGATGAATTACGATTTTTGGGCCCAAGAAAAGATCAGCCCTCTGGTCACGTGAAGAGCTATGTCCCTAAAACAAGGCGAGTACTCGGGCCCCATGGCCCTAGTGTTCCAAACCCAAAGTGCTCAAACATTATAACTTCCAAGAAGGTTGTTATATTTGCACCTTTTGAGGTTTTCGGCACCTGCAGCAGCAGCTCCAGGACAATACGACGTGCTAGGAAGATGGGTAGCACAAGGATGTCAACGGTAACATTAAGCAAAAATTATTGCTCCAAGTTATTGCTATTTTACCGTCAGGGTATATTATGTTCTGTGCATTTGATACTTGATTCCGTTAAAAGAACGTGAAGCCCGTGAAATTCAATATTATCACGTTTTTTGCAAATTTGCTTATTAAATGAAATATGACGTTTACGAGCTATTCTAACTTGGAGAGTTATATTGGTGATTGTAATTGTTATAATTCTGTTATTGCAAATTTGGTTTTTGCGGGCTGCCCTAGAGCATCCCCAAGGAAAAGTTGTTTAACCTTTGATATCTCCGTAACCAGTAAGTTCCCATGCCTGGAACATACAAAAACAATATCACAATGCTAACTTGACGATTATACATCGACTGCTCAGTTTCAGGAGCGAATAAATAAATAACAACCAAATAAATAACCAAAATAACAGTCTGGTGCAATACATGAATACAAGTTAAAACAAACGCAGTGTCTTTGTCGTGGTACAGTGTAATTATTAGTACTACCGTACAGTAGCGACACGCCCCGCCTCCCTCCAAAACACTGTTCCTCACCTCTTCCCGCGTCGAACGTGCTCTCGACACTGTTTTGAGTTCTGGCGGCGTGTACACACGCACAGTCCGTTATGTTGATAGTAATTGTAATTAAATCGTTTCTTTTGTATGAAGTGTCGTAGGTGTGGTTGTAGTAAGATTTTAAGTGACATTCTGCCCGGAGCGGGAGATTTTTTTTATTTTTTTATTTGCTTTTTGCGGCTGTGATATCACTGCGACCAGAGTTGGTCTATTGTGATCGCCGCTTGTGTTGGTTAGAGATCGCCGCCAAACCCTGCAGCTGTTATGAATTGCAGGATCTGCTTTGGGGCGATCTCCATTAGTTCATCCGGGCTTAAGAGGTGTTTGCCCAGATGATTGTTGCGCTTGTGCATTAGTGCTCCGCATTCCCCCAGAAGGTGAAGTGGCGTTTCATCAGCCTCATTATAGCGTCTGCATAGCACTTGACCCCAGGTGGAACATGTGCTTGTTTAAGCAGCAATGTCCTGTAGTGGCTCTAGCTACAATGCGCATGTTGTTCCTACTGAGTGCTAGGACTTTGTTACTAAGGCTTCTGTCATAGGCTTTGATAAGTGCTTTCGAGTGTAACATGCCCGGAGACTCCTTCCATAACTTTCTGGAAGCTTCAAGGCATGCTTTAGTCAGGGTGCTCTGAGCTAGGCTTTTCGGTATACCACAGAAGGGCTCCGGACCCTGTTGCGTGATATGCGCCCCCGCCCTTGCAAGCTCATCGGCACGTTCATGGCTATCTGAATTAATGTGTATGGTTAGGTTGACGTATTGCCTTTGCAGATTTATTTCCGCACATTCTAGGATGGGAGCGGGAGATAGTGCGAGGGCCGCTCGCGCCGCCCGCGCATTTCTCAGCTGCCACTGCACTCAATGCTGATACCGCAGCCCGCGCGCCCCTCAGCCACCACGCGCCTCCAACCAGCCATAGGCATGCCATGTTTAAACAGTCTTTTTATACCCTTTATAGCAGACATCATTGAACAGCTTACCCAACGACAACACAACACGACATCAGATCAATACAATCAATTTATCCAATGTAATGTATCGTCATGTATAAAAAATGCCTTTGAACTTAAAGATCATCAATTTCATAAGTCAGCACTTAATACAAAAATATCGGAAAACTTTCATATTATAATTTGACCCTGTAATGTTTAACTGTGTTTCTCGTATAGCAATAATCGTTAAAATAATTAATTACTAAAACATAAATGTTAGCGTATTGATTTTGATAGTTGTCATTTCTTCACTAAACTATCAACAATGAATTGGTCGCGTGTTGGAAAGCTACTAGGAATCTTAAAGGCATTTCGAAATAGAGTAAAATCCTTTGAATTTTATAATGAGTATCCAGTGGATAAAGATGTGCAGTGTATGTTATTCCCTTTAAATCTGATGCAATACGCCATGTTTTGTCCTAAATATCGCATCAAGAACGATGTTATTAATCCAAATAGTCTCATTTCCAATTTTATTTCAATATTAATGACACTAATACAAGTATTGTTAGTTGTGTTTTGTTCTTGTTTAGCCGCTTCAGACAATATTTTTCTAAACTATACGTTCTTAACGTACGCTATTTTTTTTAAAGACACCGTCTTCTATTGTGTCGGTTTTGCTATGAATTTCGTGATCGGAATTATTCAAACCAAAAACCATGTCCAGTTTGTCCTTACTTTTCAAAAAGTACACAGATTTCTCAATAATGAAACCAGTTTAAGCCAATTCATTATTTGGAATTGGATTTTAGAAATGAGTGCTCTGAGTTTTTATGTCTTCTTTTTTACTTACTTTATTGTGCTCATGAAAGCACCTTTCTATATCGCATATAATGGCTACCTTTTGGTAGTTTTCGATTTTAATATAGTTTATGCCACACGACTCATTAAATTGTTGCAAAACAAAGTCAATTTATGGAATTATCAAGTTTTAAATTCGCGAAAATTGCAAGATATTCACGGAGAAAAGTTTTTCAAGAAACTGTTTGAGGCTTACGTTCATATTTTAGAGTGCTATGACATCTATAAAATTGGTTTTCAGCAATTTGTAAGTACTTTTTTCTAAAGAACATAATATTTTTTTTTTTATGAGGTGTTTATTATGTAAATTTAATTAATCGCAATGTTATTTTGTGTTTATATCTGTCAAAAATTTTAGAATTTAAAATAGTTAATAATTTTTATGTATGGAAAAATATAGACTGGAAGTATGTCTGAAACAAATAAACAAAATAAAAAAATAATTATTAACCCTTTGACCGCCACGTCAGTAAAACAAAAACGTGCCCTCGGCGCCAAGCAACGAATTACAAACAGAACTCTGTTTTCACTCTGACGTGACCGTGGCGTGCTGAGCACATTTTAAGGTTAAAACCCTGGCCAGACTGTTGTAAACAAGCCCTCCACATCGGTCTCCGCAGGCGGTTTACAACAGTGTAAACACTTGTTTGCAACAAAAATTAGTTTGACCTTCAACAACCTCTGTGGACGGACACGCGTTGTAAACCGCGTGTGGATACCGGCGTTGTAAATAAAGAATCGACAACACACTGAGGTGGGAGCCTTGTTATAAACCAGTGTGGACGCAAACACCAACCGTGGGCTCCACAAGCCTCCCACCAAGGTGTCCCCTGTTGGGAGCTTGTTTATAACAGTCTGGCCCGGTCTTAAATACTGACATGGTTTTATAGACTAAAATATGACTTTTAAATACTGTTGTTTTAGACGTCTGTCTATTATAATATCCTTCAGTTTTTATTTTGATAACTGCGTCTCTGTGTGGTCATTAAAATATCAAAATATTTTATTATTAATCTATGAAAAAAGTTAAAGGTTATACGAAAAACCAAGATACACTCGTACACTAAGCGATTCAAAAACGTCCCCAAAAAAATGAGCAAAATTTGAAAATCTTCTCTAAATCGTTGAGCTGTGTGGTGCCGGCTGCGAATAGCACCACCCCACTTCTGCCCGGAGGTGTCGTAGAAGGCAGGGGGATATTGATCAGAGGATGGGCAGCAACGTCTTTCTGAGTACCATAATACCTCCTGCGAACGCCACCATGCATCGGGCAAGCATGGCGCGTATGGCTGAACCCCCCATGCGACCTACATACATCTGCAATACCCTTGCAAGAGGCCTTGCAAATGCGTTGACCTTAGATACCGCCGACGTACTTGTCAAATAGACCACAAATACTAAACCAAAGAATCATGGCAAGATGCATACATTCATTTGTATGAAAATAAAATCATTTAGAGGGTTTAAAATATTTTCCAATTTGAAGAATACATTACCAGGAAAGATTGATATACTTACCATAATTTTAAACTACCGCATAATTAAAATATTACGAAATGAAAATAACACTTTTTCGTTTCATCTTGATGCCCATTTTGTATTTATAAAAGAAAAGAAACCGACAAGCGTCGTTAACGGATCTATCAAATTGGCAGACAAGTGATGTGACAATTGTGTGGAAAAAAAAGAATCATTATTTTTGATATTATTTCCCATAAAACGAAGCAATTTCAGAGTACGAACTGCGAAACGGTGCTGTCAGTGTCACTGTTACCGCACTGTTAGTCGCCGTTTCGTTCTGAAATAATGATCTTTTCGTTAAACTATTAACTTTTTTTGCGGGGTTTAAAAATATTGTAAATGCCTGAAGATACTCTTTAGGTACCCAAAAATATAAGAATAAGAATTTCAACTTCTCTAAACTTTTTTTTTTGTTCTAATCCTGCCATGATTCTTTGTACAAGAGTGTTCATAGAGTTACTTGCTCGTTCTTCTCCATAGAAACCTACTAACTACTGTTTGGAACGAGCAACTAGCTTCAACTTTCTGACTGACTGACTCTGAAAATTCAAAAGTAGGTTTTGAGATTGAGTTTGAGCTCTTTCACAAACAGCTCTACTACTACTACTACTAATGGAAGCTGGATCTGCCATTGTATTATAGAATATATAAAATAATTACAACTTTCATCACTTGGAATAAGTTTTAATTTTATTTGAACAACAAATTCAATTTTGACGACTAGCTCATTTGTTATTCGAGCAAAATTAAAACTTATTACAACTGACGAAAGTTGTTATTATTTTACATATTTTTCAATAATACGCATAATTGTCTTGTTACTTGTTTTTAGGGTTCCGTACCTCAAAAGAAAAATCGGAACCCTTATAGGATCACTTTGTTGTCCGTCTGTATGTCTGCCTGTCCGTCTGTCTGTCAAGACCCTTTATCTCGGGAACGCGTAAAGGTATTGAGTTGAAATTATAACCATTTACTTAAGTCTACGGTCCCTTGAAGCTGTGAAAAAATCAAACTTCTAAGTTAACTTGAAAAAAAGATACGTCCGTTTGTCTCAAAAAAAGTACATTTCGTCACTCAAGGGGATGAAAATTTGGTACTTAACGTTGACCTAGAACTATGAAATTAGGCAAGTACTATCCCTTTATTATACTATAAATATAGGGAAAAGTCTGAAAACTATACATTTGTAATGAAATCATAAAAACTATATTATTTATTTATAACGAGTTTTTGTCCACGATTTGGTCCGTGTGAATGTCGGTTATCGCGGATACAGACGAAGTCCCGAATTAAAAGTTTAAAATTAAAAGTACCCTACGTGATTTCCCAGGGTTCAAGCTATTTTCATACCAAATTTCAACAAAATCGGTTCAGTCGTTTCATCGTGGATGCGTAACAGACAGAGTTACTTTTTAGTTATAATATTAGTATGGATACGTACAGTCACCAAAAAAGATAAGTATCCATGTCGTTAAACTTCAACTATTCCCAGTTGAAGTTTACATAAAACCAATGGAGGCTACCAAATGAAATTTAATTAAATCATTGAACTGTTTATTCTCTATTAATTGTATTTTATTTTATTCATAAAATAAATTCATCAATAAAACTTCAACTATTTCCGACAGCATGGATACTTATATCTTATTGTAACCGTACCTACAAATTTGTACAGAACCCTCGGTGACCGAGTGCGACTCGCACTTGTCCGGTTTTTTTATGTTTCGTGCTGTTCCTAACTTAGACCTATTTTTAATAATGATTGTGAATTTTCAGATACTTTATCACATTATAGAAATAATTAATCACACTTTAGGTTACACACAAGTAACAATTGAAATGTTTAAAAATGGCTCAGCGACAGCGAATACCTTTATTGTAAGTTCTATTTAGAAAATAAAATGATTCCCCCCTCCTTGCGTCATTTCTCCATCTTAAACACAAGTTAAATCTTATCTTGGGTGCCAGTGTTCATTTAAATGAAAATACACTTCTCATCAAAAAAATCAAAACACCTCTGAAGTTTGGTTTTGTATGAGTTTAATGTATTTTTTTTTTACATTCACCAAAAAATAACAATAATGCCAATTGAATGCGGATATTATAAGGTATCGATTAACGAATATTAATGTTTCAAATTCAAATTAAATGTATTGATCTATCGTGTTTTGTTTAACAGGATTGTTTTTACCACCTAAGAAGAATTTGTAAAATGTTAGAATAAAAGACGTAAAACTAAAAAAAAACAGTATCTCATTAGCAGCAGTCATTAAAGCTCGGGGAGGGATCCCCGGGCTCTAATATCTGCTTCCATGCGGTTCCTCATGGAACGAATCGAGTCACAATCCTGTGTTGTGGGATATTATCCCACTCTTCTTGTATAGCGGTTTTAAGGGCGCATATTCGAATTAGCGCAACTCAAAATCTAAACGATTGCTAGAACGGCGTAGCAACATTGACACATACAAGTACAATACAATGGTCTGTTTGTGTGCATCAGAAAAAAAAAATATGCATGAAATAAGCACGAATCATTGAAATTGATCGGCAAACGACAGCGTGCGATGTTTTACAGTGCTTTTTAAAATAATTGTCTAAAATAAATGCGTTCGTATAACGGACTGAAAAATATTCTGTATATTAAGCATAACATTTACTTACATAAAATAAATATATCAGTTCTGCTTTTATTCTAATACTGGTGAAAAAAAATTGTCAAAGTGAACCGATTTTCTACTTTTTCAACATTGTTTTTTAATACATAATAGTAATATTTTCGTAATTTTCGCTCTGTAGCTGTCTTTATGACTGAATATACTGTTGGAAAAACGCATAAAACAAAATATTTTGGCATATTGTAATGGTTGTATTCATCCTGAAAATTAACTCAGACGTCTATTTTCGTAAAACGATATGAAAGAATTGTCTTCGCTTTAAAAAACCATAATTAAAAATTATACTTTTACTCTGTAGCTGTCTAAATCAAGACTTAATCTTTCTCAAACTGTTAATTGTCTTTAAATAATCTGCTCACATAATTACGTTATTGCTCTGGGCAAAACGCAAAAACATGAAGTTTTCGTCACGAATCGAATACGCGCTCTTAAGCTATCTAACCGTCACCGGAGCAGGATTTCTCGCTCTGACTCGTCTCTTCAAGTCATCCGATAGCTGATGTTCTATGGGATTCATATCCAGGCTTCTTGCTGGCCATGCAGCCCATAACCGTAATGCCGACTTCGCTCAGGTTTTCATTTACAATGCCTGCGGTATGAACTGGCCATTATCCTGAATTCCAACGGATAAATGCTGCCCCGCTTCGTCTTGGCGTCGTCGCCGCAATGCGTACATCGCAACGCAACGCAACAGATAAGTGTGGCATGTTTTAAAATTTATATGTAAAATGAGCGTCAACACTCCGACGATGCAGCGAAGCAGTGTGGCTTCGCTCTAAATAGCACTTGCAGTACTGTTTCGTTTTTTATGAGAAGTGTATTTGTAATAATTTATTGCATTCATTTACAAATCTTAAAAATCATAATATTATTTACATATACTAGGCTTGCGTTAAGATTACAATTCCAAGAAAAAGGCAGGGAGCTCAAAGGGCGTCAAAAATATCGCCCACATCGCTGTCAACGGGACACGTGCCCAACAGGCTGGCAACATTGCCACGTTGTATGGCAATGCTGATTGCATTCATTTGTTTGTAACTTTATATAATTTTAAATAATAATAATAATAATCTTTATTACGATACACACAAGATTCAATATACATAAAAGCAAGTGTACAAGGTAACATGGAATCTACATAAATCTACACAGATCATGTAACCCTGTCTCTGGAAAAAAAAACTATTCTAATTCTGTTGCGCCATGTGCTCCAGTTTTCAGCGACGTGAACCGCTTCGGCGACCATCCTGTTGTGTGTGGTGTGGATCTGGAGTCTCTTTCTCTCTGTCTGGGGAATACATTATTTAGGTACTCTTTGGTCATCATCTCATTGTTGTGACATAATTCTAAAGAATTCCATTTGTATTTGTAAATATCTATATGTGCCTTTCAGCTAATCCGTTCAACCGTTTAAGCGTAAAAGTGTTACAAGTATCTATTCATCTACTCTCAGAAACTTTCGTGTTTATAATAATAGTAGGACTAATGGCAGCCGGAATTAACGTACTTTCTGAGGCACGAAGAGGAGTCTCCGTCTCTGCCGACCAAAAACCAAGCATTGCTTAACCTTGATTATCGACTTACCCGCGAGCCCCTCAAACACAGCATCAAACGTTTGTTTTTTTTTTCAGGATGAAACAACTGTATGGTCGTTGTCCGTTTCAAGTTGGTTGATAAAAAATATGATCTGGCAAATACTTCTTACCAATCAATGCGAGAAGTTCTACTTAGCTATCCAAAATGGTCAAGATACTTGTGCATTGATTCTGAAGACAACGTGTTCTGGTAATTTCTTTGTACAAACTGGAAGGGACAGCGTAACAGACTTTTACTCGGGAAGGAAGGGGTTCATGATTCTGAACCGCTGAGCGTCGAAATTTTTTGTCGGTTTTAGAATAAACACTACACTACTGCTAGTACAAGTGCAAAATAATAAAAATAATAATATTATCTTTATTTCAGAATAAAATTCCATAAAGTACAGATTTGTTAGCACGTGACCACTTAAAAACTATGTTAGTACACAATTACAATACAATACAAAGATGTTAGTGATATAAAAACTTAAAAACTATGTTAGTACACGTTAACATTATACACAGGAGCATGTAGCTGACTTAGGTACCAGATTAAACGACAATCCAGTTTGTTGGCAATGACACTCAGGAGACCGTTGGTAATGGCACGCAACAAGGACGCTGCTCGATTGCGCCTGATTGCCGCGAAGCTGTCAGTCTGGGCGTCTACGCACATCCCTGAGGCGCTACTGAAGCATGGCAACCCCAACAGCATCCTGAATACTTTATTGTACTGGACTCGAAGAGCAAATTAACGGCTTTTTGAGTGAAGCTAGTCCAAAGGCTACACGCAAAACAAAGCAAAGCTGTTACTAACAATTTATAGATGTCAAAGTGGTCCGAAATAAAATGATTTTATTTATTATTACTTATTTATAAATTTTCTTCTGACAAAAAATGTAAACGCGTGGATCTTTTGTGTCACGTTGCCCCTTCCATAGTGTTTTTTTATAAATAAGATAAACATTTAAATTATATACATTCTTAAAATGATGTCTCTTGTTCATTGTATCATCGTCATCTGCTTAACATTTTCCCATCTATGTTGGGGTCAGCTATGGATATCAGTGTTTTGTACGGAGCGACTGCGTATCTTGCGTTGTCAGGTTTTCTATCTTCTGACTATCCATAACGACTGTCATCTACAAATGACCAGAGATGAGACCAGAGACCAATGATTGTAAGTGCTTTCCGAGACACGGAAGGGTCTCGGTTTGAAATGGATGGACCGCGGCAAGACCTATAGATTCCTTCTCTAGATTCTCATAATTCTTTTAAAGTGATGTATTGTAATAATGATTACTTTAATTACAGATGATGAGAAAAGGCTATGCAAGAATGTACGGCGGTTACAGAGAGCATCGTTCAGCAAGATACGTGTGTGTGGCCTGTTCTACTTAGACGCTGCGTTACAATTGAGTCTGATGAGCTTTGTTACTAACTATACTGTTGTGTTGCTACAATTCGCATTTTTGTAATCCTGGCTTCAATATATTGATTTAGAGAATGGTAATTACTGTTATTTTGGAAATCCTGCTCGAAAGTTTGTGAGTCGATGAATATATGATTATTTATTTCTCTTTCACGGTTATAAAGCATGAAAAATTCCAAGATTTTCTAAAATTTGGACAAATTTAGAATTAAATTCAATTTGGTACACATGTAGACATACTGTATTTATTTATAGTTTATGCACAAAGGTACAAAGGCGGACTTACTTCCTTAGGAATTCTCTACCAGCCAGCCAAGTATGGCGAAAAGATAACATGGCGGACATATTGATTAAGCTTAACACATAATTTTACCCCTTGGCTTGGCGTAGTCTCAAGACTACGCAGGTGTAGTGTGGCGGGCAGCACCCTGTAGTCAATATTACTTCAAGTTTTCATTTTAGATTTTAAAACGATATGTCACGATGGACATACATTTATTTAGCCAATAGAAATTGGTTTCTTATTGATCCTTATAAACTGACTATCAAAATAAATTTCCTATGAATAGTTAATACATTAACAATAAGGTGGACAAAGACGTGCAGTCGATGCTCTTGCCTTTGACTCTGATGCAACATATATCATGTTCTGTCTTAAATATCGCATCAAAGATAATAATAACACTCTAAATATTATCTCGAAATTTTTTTCATTGATCGACTTGAATCTAGGATACATGTATTCACATAATATATATGTCGGATGGTCAGGATTTAGTTTGTTAGATTCAGTCATCATGTGTTCAGAACAAAAGTTTCGTGCAATGCAAACACACTGGGTATAGGGTACAGTCAACAGCAAAAGTAGATGATCAAAATCAGAAACTTAATACTAATGAACGGAGTTCGCGTCAGAACTGTGTGGCGTCGAAGTGATTCAAAATTATGTGTGTGACAATCACATACTTTTAATAAATAATCTAGTAATAAATTATATAAATTAATGTTAGTAAATTAGTAGTGAATTTCTGATTTTGATAATCTACTTTTGCTGTTGACTGTACAATACACTGCGTTTATTAAAACCACTATTTCTCAACTCAATTTAAATAAACACTGACTCCAATTTATAATTGACATAGTAACACTTAAACACAACGAATCGAGTACAGTTCCGGGATATCTTAGCTCCGATGCGATCAGAGACTGAACTCTGAATGTCCTGCTCGCTGTGGGCTGTAAACATCACGACTCTGGTGGCGGCGCCAAAATGGTGGTGGTAAATCACGTGTTGTCGCTAAGTGCACTCTTGCGATTCGTGTCAAGTCTGTACTAATGACCGGATGCGACATATATGTTGGAGACGGTTTTTTGATCACAATTGTGGGTGTTAACTAAATTGGTTATGCTTTGTGTTTCTTATTGTTAATTCAAGTGATTTTACTATTAATTATAGTCTATTAATTCGAAACATGATTTATTGAGTACTCAATACTTGTTATCAATGGTTTTATTCAAAACAATTGTTGACACGTTACTTTGAATGTAAAACGAATTACTTTATGAAATCACAATTGTTTATTCATGACAATTATTATTGTGTTATTTGATTACTTTATAATGAGATCTTATTAGATTTAGCACATTTTAGCGTTTTGTATCAAGTAAACGCGTGACGCACTTCCGTGCGCACATGGAAAGACTTGTTATGGAGAGGTTGCAAGGTGGGGGTATCGTCTTATAAAAGAGCGTGCACTTCGTATTACAGTCAGTCGATCCTCGAATTCGACTCAGTAAAGAGCTCCTGCCCCCGACAATACCGTCAGTTTACCTGGTACAGCACTGCTGTATATTCACATAGCTGTATAGGCTTGTTGCTAGCGAGCGATACACTTTGTATTGGGGTGGCTTATGCTGAACTGTAAACCTTAAATTGGTAGTCGCATATAGGTGTGTATTGCTGTATTTTATACTAAACAGCTGGACACCCGCTAATGTATCTGGTGTTCTTTAAAATCCTTTACGCATTAACCGAATAAAAATAACTGACAGACTACAATAATTGAGTCTGGCCGGTACTATAATACCTCGCTTTATGACGATACGGGCGTTCCAGAAATAAAATTCATACTTGGAAAATAATATGAATTTCGGAAGAGCCGACTGGAAAGAAACCTGTCAAATGAGTGAGTCTAGATTTCGCTGTCCATTAAGTAACACGCTGATTTACTTAAAAGTCTACCGGTCCACAACCAAAAGTCGGTAACAGTCCTGAGTCGTGCCATCGAGTTGTCGCGTGCCTGCCGCTCCCAGAGCGAGTCTTACTGTTAAGATCCCTTGGGGACCTCCGTCCCAAAGCTAGGAGCCGACCGCGGCAGTCTTATCTTCGGCCGATCCTGTTTCCCGGCCAGGCTGTGGAGCCTGGAAATTTCTGCCGCTAAGTTAGTGCGTCTAGGTTAGTGTTTTTTATATCTCTGTTTTTATACCCATCGCATTCTTGTGAGAGCTATTAAATTTTAACGTACGAGTCTACTTAGCCTTTTATTTCATAAAGCAGTAGAACTGTTACAGTGGCTTACGCTGCTGTACGAACTGTGGGACCTTAAAGGTCTGTTCAATTAACTGTATTGTTGCTGTACCTTTAACTTACTTTATTCTTGTTACTAATTACCATTTGTATTGTGTTTTCTATATGTAGTGTGTAATTGTTTTTTCATCCCACCATCTCGGAAAGAGTATTTTTAATCTTCAATATCTGAGTGGAAAAGCCGTTTTTATTCTCTAGAGGATAAAGTAAATTTATCTTCAATATTTAAATGGAAAAGCCGTTTTTATTCTCTAGAGGATAAAGTAAATTGAATTTAGAACATCGTGTGCACTAAGTTTGTGAATTAAAAAAAAACATTAAACCTATTTACTGCTACCTCTATGGTGCCGAATATATCATACAACTTTTTTTTAATTTGTTAAAAACTCAGACTTTGTAAACTTTTTTTTTTGCATTTAGTCATTTCCTCGCTGAGGTGGAATGAAAAGTTACGTGTTGCACTCGAGTGCAAAGATTTTTCACCTCGTGCTCTTTTGATTCCCTCGCTCACGCTCAGGATTCTAATTTTGAATCACTCGCTGCGCTCGTGATTCAATTTTAGAATCCTTCGCTTGCTCGGTCATCAAAATTGAACACGCGGTTAAAAAGCAACTTTGCACTCTTGTATAACAAATAACTATTACAGGTCTTGTTTATCCCTAATGGGGTAATGGGAACGCCTATAGTCCTGACTATGTTCTATACCGCTCGGCACTCTTTCTAGCACCTGATGATCCGACATATATATATCCAACACAAACACACACACACACATATGGAGCCAACTCAAACAGCCCGAAAAATAAACAGCTGTTCCATACAGAAGTGCAATAGGTACTCGGCCAAAATGTATGGAACAGCTGTATTTTTCGCTGTTTGAGTTGGCAACATAATGAAAGTTGATCAGGTACGTGGTCTTAGACACTTAAAAAAAAAAAATTGCTAACGAATTCAATTTTTTTATTGCCACGTACCTGAACAACTTTCATTATGTTGCCAATTTAACAGATCGAAGGTTTTAAGTTACGCATGCCAAAAACTAATTAAAAAGAATTACTGACAATTGTCAAGGTTGATAACTGGCATTGACAAACACAACAAAACATTATTTATTTTCCAGGTTTATAAAAAGAAACTATAATATATTTAATTAGCAGACACACAGTCTTTATGCTCGATGGAAAATAATGTAAGTACTTTTAGTTTATATTTTGTTATAAAAACAAGAATTACAAAATAGAAACAGCAATTGAGAAAAATGATTTCATGCATAAAAAAATGTCAATATAGCTTAAGATAACATATACTATACCACCCAATGATAAACGAACAAACCCTTAAGGTTTATAGTTCGTACAGCAGCCTAAGCCACCCAATGATAAACGAACAAACCCTTAAGGTTTACAGTTCGTACAGCAGCCTAAGCCACCCAATGATAAACGAACAAACCCTTAAGGTTTACAGTTCGTACAGCAGCCTAAGCCACCCAATGATAAACGAACAAACCCTTAAGGTTTATAGTTCGTACAGTAGCATAAGCCACCCCAATACAAAGTGTATCGCTCGCTAGCAACAAGCCTATACAGCGATGTGAATATACAGCAGTGCTGTACCAGGTAAACTGACGGTATTATCGGGGGCAGGAGCTCTTTACTGAGTCGAATTCGAGGATCGACTGACTGTAATACGGAGTGCACGCTCTTTTATAAGACGATACCCCCCGTGTTATTGAAATAAAGTGACCACAAATCAGTGGGCATACACTGAGTACTCAATAAATCATGTTTCGAATTAATAGACTATAATTGATAGTAAAATCACTTGAATTAACAATAAGAAACACAAAGCATAACAAATTTAGTTAACACCCACAATTGTGATCAAAAAACCGTCTCCAACATATATGTCGCATCCGGTCAATAGTACAGACTTGACACGAATCGCAAGCGTGCACTTAGCGACAACACGTGATTTACCACCACCATTTTGGCGCCACCACCATTTTCTACAGAGTCGTGATGTTTACAGCCCAAAGCGAGCAGGACATTCAGAGTTCAGTCTCTGATCGCATCGGAGCTAAGATATCCCGGAACTGTACTCGATTCGTTGTGTTTAAGTGTTACTATGTCAATTATAAATTGGAGTCAGTGTTTATTTAAATTGAGTTGAGAAATAGTGGTTTTAATAAACGCAGTGTATTGTACAGTCAACAGCAAAAATAAATTATCAAAATCAGAAATTCACTTCTAATTTACTAACACTAATTTATATAATTTATTACTAGTTTATTTATTAAACGTATGTGATTGTCACACACATACTTTTGAATCACTTCGACGCCACACAGTTCTGACGCGAACTCCGTTCATTAGTATTAAGTTTCTGATTTTGATCATCTACTTTTGCTGTTGACTGTACCCTATACCCAGTGTATTGTGCTAGTCTAGTACAATACAATGGTTTGTTTGTGTGCATCAGAAAAAAGAATACTCACGAAATAAGCACGAATCATTGAAATTGATCGGCAAACGACAGCGCGCGAAGTTAAAAAGCACTGTAAGTGCTTTTTAAAATAATTGTCTAAAATAAACGAGTTCGTACAAGTAACTGAAAAAAATTGTGTATATTGAGCATAACCTTTGTTTTCATAAAATAAATATATCAGTAAATAAATATATTAGTTATGTTTTTATTCAAATACTGGTGAAATAAAATAGTTGAAGTGAACCGATTTTGTACTTTTTTAGTAAGTACAATTTTTTATTATGTAATAGTAATGTTTTCGTAATTTTGGCTCTGTTACGTACATTGAGACTGTTTATCCTGTTGGAAAAACACATAAAACATAATATTTTGACATACTGTAATGGTTGTATTCGTTACCTCTGTTGAATCTGACGTCTATTTTCATATAACGCTATGAAAGGATTGTCTTCGCTTTAAAAAAATATATATACTTTTACTATGTAGTTCCCTAAAGTAAGACTTAATCTTTCTAAAACTATAATTGTCTCTAAATAATCTGCATACATCATTACGATATTGCTCTGAGCAAAACGCGAAAACACGAAGTTTTTGTCACGAATCGAATACACTCTCTTAATGACCAAATGCCCAAATGACATTCTCCTTGGTAATATTCTGTCGAGTAAAAATTTCACCAAACGAACATGTGCGTACTAAAATTATACGAAATATTGCATTGGTATAAAAAAAAATAGTAGAGTTTTTCGACTGTAGCTCAGGACATAAAGGACTGGAAAGAACAAAAAGAGAGGGGTCTTTGCCATGCAGTGTGACACACAATCTGAAATAAATACATACTGATTTCAAAAAAATCAATGTAATGATTACAAAAATGCGAACTGTAGCAACACCACCATGTAATTAGTAAGGAAGCTCATCAGACTCAGTTGTAACCCAGTGTCTAAGTAGAACAGGCCACACACACGTATCTTGCTGAACGATGCGCGATGCAAGCGCAGTACGTTCTTGCAGAGCTTTTTCTCACGATCTGTCAAACATTACAAAATTATTACATCGTTTACCTTTATTAAACCAAACCATTGATTTATCAAAATTTGCCAACTTTATGTGGTGCAATCACTAATAAGGTCACACGACAAACCTGGTCAACGAAGTAACTAAATTGTTTTTTTGATAATATCAAAATAAAAAAACAAATGATTTGAGACCAAACATCGATGTTGCGGAAGACTCTGTCTTACCTGAGCAAGCTGACTTTAAAATAAATGCGCAAGAATCTTGAACACTTTGGATAGCTGCGTAGAATTTCTCGCATTGCAGGATTATTATTGTTTGCCACGTTATATCCTTTATCAACCAAGTTAAATCCGATATCAACCTTATAATTGTTTCATCCTGTAAAAGAACATATTTTAGAACTTTAATAATTATAATAATAATAATAATACGTCATCATACGTCGTCTCCTTACTTCCTTAATTTATTTTTACAATTTCAATAGTTGTTTGATATTTCCTATTAATTTCGCTACGCCGGCCGCCGGACAGCTTGGGACTTCGAGACCCACCGGTCTCTGGTGGGGTGGGTCCCCGCTGCCGGTGGAAGTGTGCAGCGCATGAGATGGACGCAGTCTATTAATGAAAGTGTCATGCGCTCATACTATGGGGCTACAGAGGGGGGAAGTAACTTGACTGCGTACCGTGGTCAGATGCTCTCTCGGTTTCAGGTGCTTGAGCCAGCTGTCAACGTGTCGGCACAGCGACTGTCGGATCAGGTGCGAGCCATCCAGCGTAACCATATACTGGATGACGTTGTACTTGATCGACTACGTCATGACACGTCTGCTTTGCCACTGGTTGCGGTCGCGGTACAATCGCAAGATTTACCCAGTGCTTCACCGCGACCTGACGACGGTGGTGAAGAGGATGATGGCGAGGCTATATCCGTGAGTACCCAGTGCAATATTCAATTGAGGAGTGCTTTGGAGGATGCGTTCCGGGAGTATCGCTCCATACCGCCTGAATTAAAACCGCGACTACCTCGTTTGCCCTTGCAAAAGAAAAATAGGGCACTGGTGTGTGCTTTAGATTTGCAGCTGTCCAATTATTTTGACAGCAGCAAAGACCTCGCTGATACCCACTCGATCTTGTACTGCGTGGCTGTAGCAGCATGTCGTGTAGCTCATGTCAAATTCCCTAACAATGACGGAGCTGCACGACCAAAACCAGCTGTACCAGCATGGCAGTACAGGATTGAGCGTCGTATTAGTGAGGCTAGAGCACTCATCGGCAAGCTTATCTGCTTCAGGGAGGGCAACACACGCCCTAGAGTGATGCGCTTTGTGAGGCGGGCATTCTCGGGGACTGATATCAATCCTCGAGATTATTTGTCCTACATCACAGAGCGTATCGACTTCCTGAAGCAGAAGATCTGTGCATGGGCAAACCGTATTCGACGGTACAAGCGACGAGTGGAGCGGTACACTCAGAATCGCATATTTCAGAGTGATGAGAGGTGGGTGTATAGGACTTGGGAGCGACCGGACCAAGGCGTGGCTGATGCGCACCAGCCGGATGATGCTGCCATGTGTTCGTTTTGGCGCAGCATCTGGTCGGTGCCTGTTAGTCACACTGAGGGCGACTGGACTCGGGAGGTTGAGCGAAAGTGTGATCCAATACCAGAAATGGGGGCAATAACCATCAGCCCCCAAGACGTAGCCCGTGCAGTTCGTCCGTTACCTAATTGGAAATCTCCAGGACCGGACGGGCTGCACAATTTCTGGATAAAATGGTTCTAGAGATCGCACGTTCGCTTGGCGTCCCAGTTCCAGTCAGCCTCAGAGTCAGGATCGTTGCCCCAATTCCTAACAACTGGAATCACCCACCTGCTCCATAAATCAGCTAGCACTACGGAACCCAAAAATTATAGGCCGATCACTTGTTTACCAACGGTCTATAAAGTTCTTACATCCATTTTGAGAGCTAAAATTAACGAACATATTGACAAAAATTCTATCATGTCTGCCTCTCAAAATGGATGTAGGAACGGGTCTCGTGGTACTAAGGAGCTCCTCCTCATTGATATGGCCATTAACCAGCAGGTTCGTCGTTCCCGGAAGGATCTGTCGACATGTTGGATAGACTATAAGAAGGCCTATGATCCTGTGCCACATACATGGCTCATGAGGGTGTTAGAGTTGTATAAAGTTGATACAACTCTGCGCACCTTCCTGATGTCATGTATGGGGCAATGGAAGACGGTCCTTCGCTATCCAGGATATCGGCAGATCCGGGAGAATAGCAAACCGATAAGGATCGAGCGAGGTATATTTCAGGGCGATAGTCTGAGTCCACTGTGGTTTTGTTTAGCTTTGAACCCTCTAAGCACGTTGCTGGAGGGTTCAGGTCTGGGCTATCGGTTGAGAAGAGGAGGTCAGGTTATATCTCACCTCCTTTACATGGATGATCTGAAACTCTTTGCCCCCAACAATTTGCGACTGATGGAGCTACTGAAAGTAACAGAAACGTTCAGTAGCGCCATCAGGATGGAATTTGGTGTGCACAAATGTGCAGTCATGCATGTGAAACGAGGGGAGATTGTGGAATCCGTGGGAACCCAACTCTCGGATTCCATACACCGTAAATCCCTCTCCTCAGCCGAAACCTACAAATACTGGGTATGTCGGAAGCGTTAGGCATCAATGCTACCGACATGAAACAATCGTTGAGGGAGCGCTTCTTTGGCCGCCTGAATAAAGTTTTGAATAGTCTTTTATCAGGCGGAAACAAGGTGCGCGCCTTCAACGGATGGGTCATGCCGGTTTTGATGTACTCTTTCGGCATACTCAAGTGGACTCAGACGGAACTTGACGCCCTGGATAGGAGGGTCCGTACATTGCTGACCGCAAATCGGATGCATCACCCACGGTCATCGGTAATGAGACTGTATATCCCACGGAAGTGCGGAGGTCGAGGCTTTCTTAATGATAAGTCCCTGCACAACCGTGAGGTATGCAGTCTCAGGGAGTACTTCCTTAAAGCCGACGTGGGGATGCACCGAGATGTGGTCTCAGTGGACAAGGGTCTCACTCCGCTCTCCTTAGCGAACGAGAACTGGCGCAAACCTGTAGTACTAGATACTAATGACCGCAAGAAGGTATGGCAGAGCAAGGAGCTTCACGGGCGCTTCTACCGGGCCCTACATGGACCTGATGTAGACTTCTTGGCGTCCGTATTCTGGCTGCGATTCGGTGATCTCTTTGGGGAAACCGATGGTTTTGTCTGTGCGATTATGGACGAAGTTATGATGACGAACAACTACCGGAGGTATATTGTGAAGGACGGCACGGTTGACATTTGTCGGGCATGTCACCGACCGGGAGAATCAATCCGACACATTATCTCTGGGTGCTCTCGTCTGGCTAACGGAGACTACTTGCATAGACACAACCTTGTAGCTAGGATTATCCACCAGCAACTTGCTCTAAAATACAGGCTTGTGGAATCGGAAGTACCGTACTACAGGTATGTGCCTGACCCAGTTCTCGAAAATGGCAACATCCCATTGTATTGGGATCGATCTATCATCACTGACAGGACTATTGTTGCCAATAAGCCTGACATAGTGGTTATAGATCGATTAGAGCGTCGCGCAATGATTGTTGATATATCGGTTCCGCATGACGAGAACCTCGTGAAAACCGAGAAAGATAAACAAATTAAGTATCTTGACTTGCCTCGCGTGGTTGTCGACATGTGGGATGTGAATACAGCAGTCATTGTGCCGATAGTCGTTACGGCCAATGGACTCATTTCCAAGAGCCTCGATCAACACCTAAGGAGGCTCTCGTTGGGCAGCTGGATCAAGGGCTTGATACAGAAACCGGTACTCCTGGACACGGCGCGTATTGTTAGGAGATTCCTCTCTCAGGAGCCCTGACCACCGGTAGCTTGGACCCTGTTCCCGATACCGGTGGGCTACTATTTTTTATATTTTTAAATGTTTTTATTTTTTTTTACTAATATTTAAAATTGTAATATACCTACTGTAATATGTATAAAAAATGAATAAATGTGAATAATAATAATATGTGGGGACATTTTCACACACGGCCATCTGAGCCCAAACTAGGGAGACCCTGTACTATGGGTGTCAGACAGCTGATATACATACACAAATACATTTTTTTTTTGTAAATACATACATATATAGATAAACAACACCCAGACACAAGGCAAATACAAGTGCTCATCACACAAATATATACCCTGGGCGGGAATCGAACCCGCAACACGCTGCGCAGCAGTCGATCGCTCAGCCACTGCGCCAACCGTGTCGTCAATATTATAAACTGTTAAACTTGCTATAATTTTAAACTGATAATAAATGTAGTCAAATATAAGTAGATAAATAATACTTGCCATTCTGTTGATTACTAAGTCTTTTTTAAATGTTTCAATTGTCACTTGAGTGTACAATAGAGAATTAATTATTTCAAAAATATGGAAAAGCATCTAAAAATATAAAATGAAGTTAAGTATTTTGCTAGCAAAATATATCCAATATCTGAACCCGTTTTATTAACAAAATGCTATGTAACTGAAAAACTTACAAATGGTTGAAAACTCATTTTGTAAATGTCATAACACTCCAAAATATTAACGTAAATCTGAAATAGTTTTTGTCTATAATTTTCTCTGTTCGCGTTTTCTAATTCCTGTGAATTTAATGCTTGGAAATTCCAAAGAATGACTTTGCTTTTCAACATTCCAATGAGTTGAAAGGTATAAATTATATTGAAATCGAAAAAAACCATGAAGTAGAAGACATAAGCAACACTAAATGATATACCAAGCTTTGAGGTAAAATAAGTAAAAAGAATGACATAAAAACTCAAAGCAACCATCACAAGAATCCAATTCCAAATAATGAAGTTATTTAAACTGGTTTCATTCTTGAGCAATCTATGCGCTTTTTGAAAAGTTAGGACAAACTGGACATTGTTTATGGGTTGAATGTGCCCGATCACAAAATTCATGACAAAACCAAAGCAAGAGAAGAAACAGCCGTAAAAGTAAGAAATATAGTCGATAGAAATTAAATTTAGACTTTCTTTATATATCACTACTAAATATGTACTGTATATATGTGAAAATATAAATACTAGAGTAACAATCAATGAAAAAATGTTTGAGAAAAGGCTATTTGGAGTTATAATATTATCTTTGATGCGATATTTAGGGCAGAACATGATATGTTGCATTAGATTCAAAGGTAAGAGCATGGACTGCACGTCTTTGTCCACCTTATTGTTAGAGTCAAGGTTCACAGGATAAGTTTCTTCCATTTTTAGAAGTGGTTTATTGTTCTTAACGTGAACAGTTTCTAACTTTATAACACACAAGTGACCCAATAATCTATGGTAAGTGTATTAACTATTCATAGAAAATTTGTTATGATAGTAAGTTTATAGGGATCAATAAAAAACTTAATGAAAAAGTACGCAAGTAAGTAATGAGAAAATACTAATGGCTAAATAAATGTATGTCCATTGTGACAATATCGATTTAAAATCTAAAATACAAACTTGTGGTAATATTGGATGTCCTGTCAGTTCACCAAAAATGTATTTACATACTTTTCTTGACAAGCAACGTTTAACAAAAACATGATTTCATCATAAATGTATAATATGCACACTCACAATATATAATATGCACACTCACTAACACACTAGTTGGCTCGCCAACGCACCACCGCCCAGGCCGGCAGTCCGACAACGACTGGCCGCCCCACCTCTCGCACCGGTATTTATAACCGAGCGACGTATGCGCCCGAGACAACGTCATAATACTGTTATCGGTTTGTAGCGTGATATATTGATATCTCTACATACACTACATCCCTTCCTTGTTTTAACGTAGTTGTATGTTACCACTTGACCAGCAACTGCAACTGTCCAATCGCCTAACTACGCACTCTCGCCGGCAGCCCTCGTGACACCGACTCAGTGACACTAGACAAGACACGGGCAGCGTATGTACCCACCTATATACACTATATCTCCCTCCTTTATCAAATTAATTGACGCAACCAGTATTTTTCCAAAAACATACATTGCTCATCCACCCGACGTCTTACGACTACTACAAATTGATTGAGAAATCATTTTCCTAATCAAATCACCCTCCGGAGACCCAAGGTGTCCGCCTGGACTTCCTGGACGCAACCACAGGGTTCACCTACAACCCTCCGCGATAGCACCGCACCGTTGCGCTCCGCCATCCCGGCAGATCGCCACTGATTATAGACAGTTTGTCTCACAGTCATCAATAACGTTGACGGGGACAATGGATACCCCGTCCCATGCGTTTTGTTACAACCAACGACACTATAAACAATCATTATTTTTATAAAACTTGTGTATGTTTAACGTAGTAAATCATCAAGATTTGACTGCATTTTGCTAAGCAAAGCGGTAGCGCTGGAGTGTAGGAATTAAACATAATTGACAGTTTAAAACTCAGGAAGTAATTATGTTGAGTCACTATCTTATTGTTGATTTATTTAAATGGAGTTTATTTGTAAATTAATTACAGGTTAATTTACTCATATTATAAATACGATTTTAATTCTGTTATTGGTTCTATGTGATTAAACCTCTAAAGCACTTTCCCAGGGGGATAACTCTGTTACTATAACTAACCGAACTAAAATTAGTACCTATTTTCACTTGAGTCGGACATGTTTTATTAGAATATAATGTATCCCTACAATTCGGCTGATAACCAAATCTAGTCTTTAGTAACCGTTCTATCAAACAAATAAACAAATAGCCGTTGGGACACGTACTTTGGCTCTTTCATACAAATAGTTATCATCAGAGGGGGTCTATGATGGGGTTGGTAAACAACGCGTGCCAGCATGATTCCATAATCTTTCACAAATCTTCGGGACGTTTTAACCAGCGACAGATAGGCCTATCTATCACCAGTACGATAAAACTCGAGATAGAATAGGTTATCGGGTTATACTAGCACAAATGCCTTCGTTCACAACCCAGACAAATGGCATTTCCTACCGCCAGGCAGCTGAAGAAAAGGGGGCGACAGATAAGAACCAAGTCAGAGATGTTAATCAGTTTTTTCTTGAACCTCGCCGTGCTTTAAATCAATACACCCCGACATGACAGCTGTAATTGCATGAACACTCCAGATAGACTTAAATGGACAGGTCTTATTAATATCTGTCTCTTTCTTGTTTTTATTGGAGAGAAAGATATAAATAGCTAAAATGAGTTCAGCTCGTGCACAACTGAATTGGCACCAATAACTTCCAAGACGGATTATTTGTACCAAGTTCCTTGCATTTGTGACAATACAAAGCTGAGGAAGGTGTTGAAAAAGCCATGGTCACGAAGCACTCTGATTTCCATGAAACCGTTGAGACCCAAATCCCTTGCAGAGCATCTGGGATCCGTGACTGAACCAACCCGCCAACTGCATGACATCATACACAAACCGCATGGTGCTATTTTTTCAAATAAACACCAACTGGCTTAGATATCTACGTAAGCAGATCTGAAACACAAACATGTAACCATGTAACATTGTTTGAAGTAAATAAAGCAGCTGAATACAAATATCGCCAGTTATATATTTAGTTAGATCTCGGTCACTTCCATAGGTGGGCTCAGTCATTAATGGATTGTTGTAAATATCAGGATAGTATAACATCCTCAAATCCTTGGAAATTGCTGAAATGAAAATATTAAAGTTAGCTAGTACTTGTACCTGCCCCTTGTTTTCTTTTTGCCCCTTGCTGGTCCCTTGTTGTGTTGTGCTGTTGTCCTCCATTGTCTTTTCCTTTTTCGTTTGTTGTTTTTTCCTCAAAACCTCAAATATACTAAAATAATGCAGGTCTGGGAACTCCGGAATCCCAGTCCACAACCATTATATACATTAATCGAAGGTTCCTTGAGATCTTTTGTTGGAGAACTTTAGTCCGCGCATAAAACTTTACTACAACGTCTGTCAACACCTATCCATCCATCTACTTGATGTCCGCATGTCACTGCAGGGGTTCAGCAGAATATCAGCGTCACGTATTTTTTCTTGATAAATGCTAAGCTAGCCTCCCATTTAGTGCACTATTGAGTTTCCAATTGGATGAAGGTTTTTTATTACCACTTGTGGCAACGGCGTGTCACTATGCCGCTACGCCTCATACTCGCGCATAAGCTTTTATCTCTTTCATCGCTCTTCCAATCATCTATTTTCTTCCGTTCCTTCGCTCTATACTTTCATCTTAGCTTCTCTTATCCGTTCGAGTGCAAAAGAATTGTACATACTACAGTATGTTGCTACAGGAAATTGCTGTAATAAACAGTGAGTTATGTGGAAGTGTTGTTTCTATCTTCTATACAGACTACACACACATGACGCTCCCACAATAATTACCATGATGAAATGACAGAATTATCATAAAGTTTCCAACTTAATGGGGGTTATTCCAACCACTTTCTAATTTAATGGAGGTTTTTCCAATTTAATGGGGGCTACTAGCCATTTCAGACTTACCCGTATGATAGAAATACATACTGACACAGAATAAACCCATTATCATTTATGTTTAATGTATGTATATTCCATTTTCTTTACTGTACTTCTAGATTACTCTGGCTCACAAACTAATTTATTGTGGTTGAAATATGAGGGGTGGTTGTTTACTGTTTCAATATTTGTAAATATGTGAACACTATGTATATGTATACATAACTTAGCTGTCATTTCTAGATTTTAATACTTTGTGGTTACTAGTGGTTTTTATGCGAGGTATTCACGTACAATTATATAATTCCTGTACGTACAAAATATTATAAACATTTTCTTTTTAAAAGAGTAAGTATGGAGTTTCTTGCCCATTCTTCTCCATACGAAACTACCACTTGGAATGAGTAACTAGATTCAATTTTCTTTATATGACGTTTAAAAGTGCCTTTTCATGGTTTAATTGAAATAAATGATTTGACTTTGACTTTGTTTAGTTTTCCTTAACCACATCCAGTGTGTCCAGTATGTATATAAACAGGAACAACTACTGCTGACCTGTTTTCCTAATAAAACTGTCAATTTAATGACCAGTAGGTATATTCTACTGCAACCACAGTCGTTTCCGACAAATGTCAATTTAATGACCAGTAGATATAATCTACTGCTTTCACAGTCGTTTCCGACAAATGTCAATTTAATGACCAGTAGATATAATCTACTGCTTTCACAGTCGTTTCCGACACATGTCAATTTAATGACCAGTAGGTATGAGCTACTGCTTTCACAGTCGTTTCCGACACATGTCAATTTAATGACCAGTAGGTATGAGCTACTGCTTTCACAGTCGTTTCCGACACATGTCATTTTAATGACCAGTAGGTATGAGCTACTGCTATCACAGTCGTTTCCGACACATGTCAATTTAATGACCAGTAGATATAATCTACTGCTTTTACAGTCGTTTCCGACAAATGTCAATTTAATGACCAGTAGATATAATCTACTGCTATCACAGTCGTTTCCGACACATGTCAATTTAATGACCAGTAGGTATATTCTACTGCTTTTGTGCTTCTTGATTTGCTGTTTTAGAACTAATCTTGTAGATAGCACAAATCAAGTAACCAAGCTTGAGGTCCCCAGTTTCACTCCCATTTGATTTTGTAATGCAACAATCTTCTTCTTCTTCTGCCCTTATCACATGTTACTTGGGGTTGGCACAACACGTCTTCGTCTTGTATTCCGTCCTGTCCAACCTCATGCTTTCACTGGCTCCTTTTCCATTCATATTATTCGCACAATCCATCCATCTTTTCCTTAGCTTTCCTCTCCCTCTCCATCCATCCATTTTGAAATGTAACAATATTATGTATATTTCCTTCCAAATAATTACTTATCTACCTGTAGGAGACTGTTTTTATCTGCTTTAAAGAGTAGAGAATATAACAAAGTTGTGTTCCTCTTAGATAAGTTTTTTGTTTTCTCAGAAAACTATTTTTTTCAATCTACCTTAAAAAATAAATGTTATTTTCTCTTTTTCTTATAAACATGAATAAGCGCCATTATTACGCATTATTCTATTTCTCTATTTTTTTTTTTAAGAGTTTTTTTTTCTAAGAAAAACAACATTATTTCAATCGACCTTCAAAAATAAATGTTACTTTCTCTTGTAAACATGAATAATCATCATCATTTTTTTTCCAATAAAATATAAAAACTCACGGTTTTATCCTCGTCGCCAATGTATAATATGCACACTCACAATATATAATATGCACACTCACTAACACACTAGTTGGCTCGCCAACGCACCACCGCCCAGGCCGGCAGTCCGACAACGACTGGCCGCCCCACCTCTCGCACCGGTATTTATAACCGAGCGACGTATGCGCCCGAGACAACGTCATAATACTGTTATCGGTTTGTAGCGTGATATATTGATATCTCTACATACACTACAATAAAGATGAAATGATAAATCATGTTTGCAACAACAAGTTTTTTAATTTAAAAAAAATCACCTAAGAAAATAATTATCCGAGTAACTTTTTTTTACTAACGTATTATTTGACGAAATAATAATTCTTTTTTTTTCGTTTTATCTTATAAAACAACGTATAAAAATATATTGACTTAATATTACGCAATATCTTAATAAAATAGGTCATTAAGTAGGCGGAAGGTACTTAGATTATTTGTTGTACCCGGAACTGAACAAGTTAGATTAAAAAAAAAAAAATAAAAAAAAAAAAAAAAGGTTAGTTGTTTAAAGAAAAATGGTTAGGTTAGGTTAAAACAAAGACTATAAAACCACTTCGCCCCACTGCCATACAGTGGCGCATACAGTGCCCCGGCGCTCGAAACTATCAGTATTTCGCCACATATGGTCACCGGTCACCATACTTAGTGACCAGTTTAGTTGTGACCAAGTATTAGACCTGTGTGCACGCAAAATTTATGTAAATTGATAAAACTTTTTAAGCAATTATAACGCATCAAAATGCCTTCATGTGCGGTGAAATGGTATGGGGAAACATTCCAAGACATATAGTTACAAACAAGATGGCATAACATTCCATCGCTAAGTAAATAGTACGAAATTTATTTTAGATTTAATCAGACTAGGGTCTAGATATAATGGTAGCTGGTTAAAGAAAACAGACTGTAGTATCGCGCGTTGATGTCTTTTGGAAATGTCTCTTTCTTTCATTAGAAAATTCTAATGCGTCTATCATCTTTCCTTTTGTTTGAAAAATCAGTGATGTTACCTTTGTAAAGTGTAGCTGTAGTAGTATTTATAGTCGATGTAGAAAATTATAATACACATTTCACTACACTGAAAATGATTACAAGATATTCTTAACATTCACGAAAATTACCTTGCTCGTAGATGGTTTATTCTCTACATCTCCCGATGAAGAATGTTGAGCTTGGGTATTAGTTCTACCGCAAAGACATAAATGACCTTCCCATAAGATGGCAGAAAGTCATGAGGTCATGAGGCCTAAATACTTTGAATAAATAAATAAACTTTCGTTTAGAAAAAAAAGTTTGAATTTTTCAATACAAAATGGCATAGGTATATTCATTTTTATTAATATGAAATAATGTAAAATACTCAATTGAAATTAAATAAATGATGTATGTGATAATATTATTATTATTTATTTAATTAACTTATGCGCAGTTTTCAAAATATTACAGTCCATTTTATCGATATCGACCATTTTTCCTTAATCAAGCTGGTGAATACCGAGCTCACTGGGCAAGTACTCACTACCCAAAAAAGCCGGTATTTGGACTAGAGTGAACTATATGATCTAATGTGTATACTAATAAGGTTGATTTCAAATAAAACCAAATGTATACTGATCTGTAGCTAGTATATTTCAACAAAGAAATCGCAAGACCCTAACTAAATCGTGTCAAGTAAATGATATCGCGATGTAATTCGACGCCAACGCCATCTAGTTACAAGAAGTGAACTAATTTATGATGCTTTGCGTAAAACAATGTTTTGTTTGAACTATAATTGGTTTTGGCCGTGAACATACCGCCCACCAAGGACATTACTGACGGAATGTCCTTCTTGATCTAAGTTAGGGATCTGAATGTATTACTAACAATTTGACCTAAGTTTTAAGTTTAAATACTAATATTATAAAAAAATATTTTTACATGCAGTAAACTTAGAGCTATTTATAACAAATGATATGATGCTTAAACTAACACTGTGTATAAAATTGTCTGTTGTAAAATATTCTAAAATCTAACAATAAATTGATCTGATACAGTAAAATCCTATAAATTAAAAACTTAACAATAACATGTAAATATAAAAGCTTGTAAGTATGTATAAAAATTGATCTAAAATAAAAATAATAAAAACTTAAACAATTCATTGATCTGAGTACACTGGTAAAATACAAAGTTTGGAGGTTGGCCTTTTAATAATAGAAGATTTGGTACGTAATGTGACCACACGAGTGATATTATCATCACCGGGATGTTTTTGGACTACGCGACCTAACAACCAGCGACTTGGCGGCAAATCGTCTTCTTTAATAAGAACAATGTCCCCTATTTTAGGCTCAGGAATTTTTGAAGACCATTTGTATCGATTCATAAGGTTGGACAAATATTCTTGCGACCAGCGCTTCCAAAATGACTGTAGCATTTTTTGAATAAATTGCCAGCGTGTTAAATTGCTAACATTTGTGCTCTCATATTTATTATCTGGTACACTAATTACCGGCTCGCCGATAAAGAAGTGTCCAGGAGTTAAAGGTAACAGTTCACCAGGATCATTAACATTCATGACACTCATTGGACGCGAGTTTAAACAAGCTTCCACTTGATTGAGGAGTGTGCTCATTTCCTCATATGTTAAAGTAGCGTCACCGATGACCCGCTTGAGGTGAAACTTTGTGGACTTCACCGCTGCCTCCCATAGCCCGCCGAAATTAGGACTATGGGGAGGAATGAAGTGCCACTCAGTACCGTTGGCTTCAAGTTGTTCTGCTATTGATGCTTGAATGGATGCCAAATGTTGCAACTCTCTAGAGGCGCCTACAAACGTTGTACCATTGTCGCTCCATATTTTGGCACAATGGCCTCGCCGCGACACAAAACGTCGGAAGGCAGCTAAAAAGGCTTGGGTGCTCATGTCACTAACGACTTCTAAATGAAGAGCACGGGTGGACATACACACGAATAGACATATGTAGCCCTTGTACGACCGGTGTCCACGACCCTTCGTTGTCCTAATGTTACTGGCACGTTCGGCCCGCGGGACTGTTACCCCCCCCCAACGTCCAGCCGCGCGCGGCTCCGAAAACGCGCGGCCGCGCGGCTCCGTCGTAACATAAAACCTACATAGCTACTTAACCATAAAAGCTATAATGAAGCAAAAAATACGAAAAATAAAATAAGAGAATACAGATCAAACTTATCTATATTTTAAAATCGTTAGTATAATCTATTTTAATTAAAACATGGTCAAACATGTAATTCGAAAAAAAAAAAAAAAAAAAACTATCTATCTCATACATGGAACAATTATTGCATTTATTGTTAATAAAATAATTTCACAATATACTAGACTTACTTCCCTATCATATGATGTATAGATGATGATATTCATTAAAGTCTAAGTATTGAAATAAACCGAAACCAAATACCTACTGCTCGTAATTTCACCAAGTTTTCTCGAGCGCTCTCGATTTCTCGAAGGCGAAATAATAGCAAAATAATTTAGTATACCTATTTTTATTTGAAAACTTTATTATTTTGGTCACTATGAAATGTAATTTCATGTTTTTTAAACTATTGTAATGCTTAAAATGCAAAATAAGTGTAAACAAAACTAAAATTGACTTACACCATGAGAGCGGCCATTTTTAACAAAACAACAATATTTTGGAGGTCGAATTACACTCGACTTATCACGTGAAACTTTATTATGTAAACATTATCGTAAAGCACAAAGCTACTTGTTTATTTTGATGTATAACACTTGCAAGATAAACAAAACACAACTCAAGTACTTCTGACATAAACACTGACGCTCGTAAAAACACTTGACGACACACGCGTCACACGAGTCAACTGAAGATAAAAAAATCTCATTCATTTGTCAATATATCTTGCACTGCCATCTCATGTTTTTTCGTTGAACTATTTCATCAACTATGCATACAATCAGTCAAAACTCACCTAATAATTCGGGATTTCAAACTAGATGGAGTTAAATTCAACTTGTCGTCGTGTCCATGTGTAGTGGCCATAAACGTAAGATATTTTTTTTTTTTGGGATGTGTTAGTGGCCACGAACGTGACAGTGGGGCCAGCGTAGTCAACACCGCTATTTAGAAACGGTCGCGCTGGAGTGCATCTAACACTTGGAAGGGAACCCATAATTTGGCTCTTGATGCTGGCACGCTGTTTAGCACATGTTACACAGGTGCGCACATGGTGTTTGACCAGATTACGAACTCCAATGACCCAATAAGCTGACCTTAAATAATTCGACATCAGCTGTGGACCCCCGTGTAGAGTTTTAAGGTGGGCATCTGCCACTATAAGGGTTGTCAGATGACTAGAGTTGGGTAATATAATTGGGTGTTTCATCTTTTCACTCAATGGAGCTTTGTCGAGTCTCCCTCGAACTCTGATGATGCCCTTTTCGTCAAGATATGGACTAAGTGAGTTTAGTTTACTAGATTTTAGTTGTAAATAGCCTTTGTCCTGTAATTGTAAGTATTCTATTGAAAATATTTCCCTTTGTGTTTGTCTGATACAACATTCTAAAGCAGTTTCTAGTTCTAATTTAAGTAAATAGTTTGGTTTAATTGCATTAATTTTTAAAAATCGTCTACAATATGCAATAACTCTAACAAGTTTTTGTAAAGACGAATAACGCTCGAACATGGACTGTTCTGGAACTACAGCAATGTGTGTTTTTGGAGATTCCTCCAAGTTAGTATTTGTGTGATTTGGCCTGTTGTACTCTATAACATTTGCTGTCAGAAACGGTGGTCCGGAAAACCATTGAGTGTTGTATAGCAGTGCGCTTGGTAATATACCTCTTGAGGCGCAGTCTGCTGGATTATCCTTGGTTTTCACATGGAACCATTGAGATGCCTTCATGTTGGTCAATATTTCTGAGGTACGGTTGGCCACGAACGTCTTCCATCTGCTTGGATGGCTGTTGAGCCAAGCCAATACCACGGTCGAATCTGTCCAGGCCCAGATTTTGTCTCTTGAAATATTGAGGACATCTGATGTTTCTGTCAGAAGATTTGACAGTAGAACTGCTCCACACAGCTCTAAACGAGGTATGCTTACCTGTTTAACGGGAGCTACTCTGGTTTTTGCAACCAACAACGAGATTTGAACTTTGCCTTCAGCATCTATTGTCCGCAAATAAATTACAGCTGAATATGCTGTTTTGGATGCGTCACTGAAGCCATGTAGCTCGAGCTCGTCGTTTGACTTCGTGCCGAGCCAGCGAGGTATCCGAATTTTGCTAAGTAGTGATAACTCTTCGCGGTAAGTACCCCATTCTTTTACTAGTTCAGTGCTTAACTCTTCGTCCCAACTAACACCTGCAAGCCATAATTTTTGAATAAATATTTTTGCTAACACCACACTAGGAGCTAACCACCCTAGTGGGTCAAACAACCGAGCTATGTCTGAAATAATTGATCGTTTGGTTACAGGTGCAGTCGTCGGCGGCGGAAGATTCACCGAGTATTGGAAGTTATCTTCGTTGCGGTTCCAGGTAAGACCCAAAAAATTTGATAGTGCTATCTAATTTGATTTCTAACCCTTTCTCTTCTTTGTAATCTATTTCTTCTAATTCATTATTTTGTATGTTATTATATTGTCCTTTTGTTTTGTCCTTATTTTCACTTGTACTAGCTTGATCTGGTTGTTCTTTAACTTCATTTCTTTTGTCCTTATTTTCAGTTGTACTAACTTGATCTGGTTGTTCTATAACTTCATTTCTTTCAATCTCATCTATTCTTTTTAATATTTCCTGACTATTACTATTCCATTTTTGTAGTATAAATCCACCCTTTCCTAATAATTCTCTCATTTGCTTGTAAATGTCTATGCCCTCTTCTACACTATTGCACCCTGTCATTAAATCGTCCATATAGAAACAAGTTAAAACCTTGTTTGCTGCATGTGGATAATTTTTTCCTTCATCAGTTGCAATCTGGTGTAAGGTTTTGACTGCCTGGTATGGCGCAGAAGCTGTTCCAAAAGTTACTGTCAAAAGCTCGAAGTCTTGGATTTCTTTATCTGGGCTGTCACGCCAGAGTATTCGTTGGAACATTACATCCTCTTCTGCTACCTTTACTTGACGGTACATTTTAATGATATCCGCGACAAGTCCAATTGAATGCACTCTCCATCGTAAAACGGTGTGACGTAAATCGGCTTGCAATGTCGGGCCAATCATGAGCGTATCATTTAATGACACTCCGTTGCTGTTCTTTTCCGAGGCATTGAAAACCACACGAACTTTGGTGGTGGTTTTGTCGTTCCTAATAACTGCATGATGTGGTAAATACACTGCCTCTTCCCTTTTACTATCATTTTTCTTCACGGGCCTCATATGTCCTAATTCTAAATATTCATTGATTACTTCTGTGTATTTTTCTTTTAACTGTTCGTTCTTTTCTAATCTTTTTTCTAATGAATGAAATCTTGCTTTAGCTATGCCACGCGAATTTCCAGATTTGCAGGGAGGATTTTCGTCTCTGAAAGGTAACCTGACTATATATCTTCCGTCGCTATCTCTCTTAGTTGTTTCACTATAGAACTCTTCACATTTTCTTTCCTGTGGTGTAAATAACTTTTTTGAACTAATATGCTCCTCTATTTCCCAAAAATTTCCTTAACATGTCCTCTTCTTTAACTTGGCAATGCATTACCTTTATATTATTTAATTTATTATCCGAACTGGTTTTGCTTTCAGGACCAACAGCCCCAGACAAGACCCATCCTAATGAAGTGCTCTGTGCAATAAGTGTCCCAGAAGGACTCTTAACTAAACCTTCTTGTATGATGCAACTATAAACATCAGCACCCAACAGAATATCGATTTTATTGGGTGTGTTAAACTCTGGATCTGCTAAACACAGATTATTTATTGCCAACCAGTCGAAGGTGCCTTCGTTAAGGCTTCGCTCGGGTAGGTAAGAGGTGATCTTATTTAAGACATAAGCGCTCAATAAAAACTTAAAGTTTGGATCGACGCGAGATTTTATTGTTAGTTGTACCATATACTTTGTCATGGTTGATCTATTATCGCCCAATCCTGAAACATACCCTTGAATGGGGATCTTTTTTAAGCTCAGATATTGAACTGTGGCCTCTGTAATGAAACAGGCCTGCGAACCCTGATCGAGTAACGCTCGGACTGTCTGGTATTCACCCGTTTTTGACGAGGCTTTTATTAGCGCAGTGGCTAATAAAACCTGTCTGGGCTTTGATACCTTTCCTGTGGACAAGCAAGAAACTATCTGAGAAGCGCTAGTACTAGGACCCGCACTATCATTATCAGGCTTGTCTTCAGGGTCATGTCGTTTGTCGTCCGACTCACCGCTAATATGAAGCAGCGAATGGTGGCGCCTTTGGCACACTCTACACTTGGTGTTCTTTTTACAGTTGTGAACAGTGTGGTTGCTACCTAAGCAGTTAAAACAAATTTTATTTTTCGCAACAAACTCGCGTCTGGTTTCGAGCGACTGGTTTGCAAACTTTTTGCAGAAACACAGCTTGTGAGATTCTGAACAGAATTCACATTTAAAAGGCGATGAACTTGTAGCTAACATAGCTTTAGGATTATGACTATTTGATCTATTATTGACCTGATGACCTGGAGCCTTTTTTGGTTCTAAACATTCTAAAGCGCGGAAACGGTTTTCGATGAAAACTTTTAATTGCTCAAAGGTTGGCAAATCATTGTTGGAATCGTTATCACTGACACTTAGTTCCCATTGTTTCGAGTTTCAGGATCTAGCTTGTACGTCATAATATGTATTACGAAAATATCCCATGTACTGACATTTAAGTTTCTGAGCGCATTCAAACAGTCATTTGTGGTATCTAAAAGATCTTTTAATGATGCACCTGATTCTGCATGCATCCGCTTTTGACCAAATAACCTATTTAAAATGCAGTTAGCTAAGTACCTTTTGTTACTGTAACGTTTTTCTAATTGCTCCCAGCACTGACTGTAATTAGCATCAGTGATTGGGGTGTGGCGTATTAGTTGCTCTGCTTCTCCAGTAAGGTGACTTTTTAAATAATGCAACTTTTGCACATTATCTAGCGAGTCATTCTTATGAACCAATGAAGTAAAAAGATCGCGAAACGTTGTCCATTCTCCATATTTACCGGAAAATATTGGAATGGCAATCTTAGGTAATTTAGCTAATGAATTTGACGACTTGTGCATACCATTAGAAGACCCCTCACTCTGTTGTACTGGTTCTTTTACAATTTTAATTTTATTAAGTGTTGATTTTAACAAACTTTTGTATGTGATGTAAATGTCTTCAGTGTTATCATAAATATCAACTACTTTTTGTCCTATGTCATCTAATTTAAAACTCTCATAAAGTTTAGTATTAGTGTCTTTAAACGATGCCCAATCTTTTTCTAACAATTCTTGTCGTGTTTCAATATATTCTATGGTTAACCTATCTTTAGGACTCTTTTTAAAATTTGTTAAACCTTTATTAATTACATTTTGAAACCCCTTTAATACATTAACTAAACCCTCCATATTTGAAATAAAAAGTTTAAAACAATAAAAATTTAAACTCTGAAAGGGTGTTTATGTTAATATATAATATTACTAAATCTATTAAATTATTATAAAATATGTCGGCGCGTCATAACAATTGGTTTGACAACGCAAACTTATGTTGATTAAAGAACGACTGTGACAGCTGTCAGCTTGACGTAACACCAGGCACTGGGAAGGCGGCCCGCCAAAATGAGTATCAAACGTCAGATTGGATCGAGAGCGTAAAACGAAACGCTAGTATCGATTGATTTTATTGATTGGTGACAATTTCGACATTATTGTAATATTGTGATAATGTGATTGTAGTAACAGTGAAGTCAAGTGATGTGGTTAATTGCGCTCGCGTCTCACGTGCCTGGTGGAACGTTGTTCTCATTACTTAATATTAATTATCTAAATAAGACTTTCATTATCATCTCCTCGCCCGCAAACCCTCGCATACCATGGCCTCTTCTGATAAAGACGACGTATTGCCCTTATAGACGACGTATTGCCTTTATCAGAAGTGGGATGTAGAGGGCTATATGTTGAGGAGATTCGTGAAATTTCAACATCCTGTGATCAATGATAAACATACCGGGAATCTCCTCGGGAACATGGAGACTCTTTTGTTGCGCCTTTTATCTGTAGAGCAGGCCGCCCCGGCAATAAGTCACGCCTCAATGAAATGAATAAGGATTGACCCTGATGATTCTGAAGCAGATATTGAAGGTTGGTGCAGAATGACTGAAATAATTGTATATAGTAGAAACTGGTGTGGCCCAGAACTATTACTTGTCTTGTTCTCATGAATTCTCTGAAAGGAAGAACTGCTTCCTGCTTGACTAAACTTCAAATGACAGAAAAAATGTGGCCAAAAATAAAGGAAATTGTCCTTGTGAAGTTTGTACGTCCCATGCTCATTCAAGATAACTGATGGAATCCTAAGGTTTTAATTTGGGAATATATAAACAGCATGTGAAGCTGCTTTATGACTGGAGTTTAATTGACCATACAAAAAGTTCAATTTAATGAAGAAGTTACTACGGGTTTCATAATAACTGTTTGTTATCAACGGGATAGTTTTATACTAAGAGAATTATACTCACATATAATTTCTACTAGAGTACAACTCTTTATGATTTTAAATAGTGTCATTAAAGTGATGTAGTGGAGATCATGATACTTCTGAAACTAGAACAAGTGACAATAATAAAAAGCCTCTTATCAAATCCTGATTTGGAGAAACTTGACATTATTGTTGATTAGAAATGGAAGGCACAAGCTGGATGATGCGGCACTCAGTGCCGCGGGCAACAAAATGCAGAAAATGTAAAATCAAAATCAATTGCGAAAGAAAGATGAATTACCTGCTTTGTCTGCGGAAAGCAGAGATACATTAGTACAACTTGTCCGGAAAAGAAGTCTGGAACTGTATATGCAATACACAAAGAAATACAAATCTGCAGACATGAGATAACCAGAGGTATTATCATCATTAACTGGTGAGGTCATTTTGTTCCCTTTTTTTGATTGTGGTTCTTCTTGTTCAGTAGCATCATTACTAAACTGTCTGGTACCATGTACAATGATTCTGTTCTTTTAATGAAAATTGGTTGGTGGTGAAGACATTAATTGTACAACACAAGTTTGGTTCAAATTCAAAAAGTACCCCTCACAATTCCCTTTTATATTGTACCTGATGTTATGATTACTGACCCAATAATTTTATAGGTAGAGATGTCTTTGAATGATCATGTCGATATTAATAACAATTTTATTAAGTTTTCTTTATGTAAAGATGTTCAGGTTTGCCAAACAGGAAGATCTCGACCTTGACTGTATTGACACTGACCTTGAGGGTAATGACCGCAACGCATTAGAAGAAATATTATGGAAGTATAGTAAGTTCTTCATAGATGGTGTACCTACTCGTTGCGTGATAACAGGTGAGTTAAAGATCGACCTTATAAACCCATGTAAAGCTCTTATTGGTTATCACCGGTTGAAAAAAGGAGTTGTTAGAGATAAAGTACAAACTCTTCTGGAGTGTGGCGTCATTCGCGAAACTTCATCACCTTTGCCAGTCCCATTTTGCTAGTATAAAAAAGGAGTATGTATCCGACTTAATGTGGGTAGATTATAGTGAGTCAAACGCGAATACGCGCCCGGATCATTATATAATTCCAAGGATCAACAAACAGGTAGATCGCCTAAGTGGTGCATATTTCTTTTCCTCTTTATAAATGGCATCAGGACATTGAATCACATTCACTCATTCATGAAGCAGATTTACAAGAAATTATGTTTCTATGTGCACGTTGTTTAGATTCTTAATAAATACACGCATAATAAAGCAGTAGGGCTTGGCTAAGCGTGGTCGAAAGGGCTTTGTACGCCCGGTCCACGTTGGCCGCTAAGGAGGCGGCTAGTCGAAAAGTTCAGTACACTCTGACTACGCCGCATGGTGAGATGGTGGTTGGTCGAAGGGGCCTAGTACGCCCGGTCCACACCGCATGGTTAGATGGTGGTTGGTCGAAGGGGCCTAGTACGCCCGGTCCACACCGCATGGTGAGTTGGTGGTTGGTCGAAGGGGCCTAGTACGCCCGGTCCACACCGCAAGATTAGATGGTGGTTGGTCGAAGGGGCCTAGTACGCCCGGTCCACACGGCATGATGAGATGGTGATTGGTCGAAGGGGCCTAGTACGCCCGGTCCACACCGCATGGTTAGAGGGTGGTTGGTCGAAGGGGCCTAGTACGCCCGGTCCACACTGCATGGTTAGATGGTAGTTGGTCGAAAGGGGCCTAGTACGCCCGGTCCACACTGCATGGTTAGATGGTAGTTGATCGAAAGGGGCCTAGTACGCCCGGTTCACAACGCATAGTGAGATGATGGTTGGTCGGCGCGGCCTAGCACGCCCGCACCACACCGCATGGTGGGTTGTGAGTTGGTCGAAGGGCTCTAGCACGCCCGGTCCACATCACACGATAAGTTGATGGTTGTTCGGAGCGGTCTAACACGCTCGCATCACACCGCATGTTTGGTTGTTGGATGGTCAGAGGGCTCTAGCACGCCCGGACCACACCGCATGGTAAGTTGTTGGTTGGTCGGATGCCTCGTTCGCTTGAACGACGCCATGTTTCTTTTGTGAGAAACTGTGTTGCCACCTAGTGAGTGATCCCTAATTGTTAGTCGATACATCTGTATGTCAGGAATGGACGAGCTACCACTAATGGAATGGTATTTTATATAAGCAATATCAGGATGACCATGCGCACGAGGACGTGCGATAGTCAGGGTGGCCGTGTCGGCGCGTCATAACAATTGGTTTGACAACGCAAACTTATGTTGATTAAAGAACGACTGTGATAGCTGTCAGCTAGACGTAACACCAGGCACTGGGAAGGCGGCCCGCCAAAATGAGTATCAAACGTCAGATTGGATCGAGAGCGTAAAACGAAACGCTAGTATCGATTGATTTTATTGATTGGTGACAATTTCGACATTATTGTAATATTGTGATAATGTGATTGTAGTAACAGTGAAGTCAAGTGATGTGGTTAATTGCGCTCGCGTCTCACGTGCCTGGTGGAACGTTGTTACTTAATATTAATTATCTAAATAAGACTTTCATTATCATCTCCTCGCCCGCAAACCCACGCATACCATGGCCTCTTCTGATAAAGACGACGTATTGCCCTTATAGACGACGTATTGCCTTTAAATATTTAAATTTCATAAACAAAACTAATCAACAAGTGTAAATAAATAAATAAAGTTTGTTATAAAATCAAGCTGATATTTTCTAAGTGCTAACAAAGCTTCATAAAATACAAGTCCAGTAACGACTTGAAATACACTAAGTCTCAATTACTTTCTTAAAATTTTACAAGTGTTTAACACAACTTAAAATCTGGCAGAAATCGGGCATAGGTTCCACGTTCCCTCGTTTTGTACAAAACTATTCTAAGTCCTAATTAAACATGCACAAACTAATGACTAAGTGTAAAATTTTCTAAGTCTAAAAATCTACTAAATATTTTACAAGTCCAAATATTCTTATTGAATCCTCTAAGTTAAAATCTTCTAATAAATAAGGTTCAAAGTTGCTTGGCTCTAATTGTCTGCGTATGAATTAAAATTGTACTCACAGCTTCACTTCACTCACTCAAACACTTTGGTTGAACTTGGAGACGCGACGGTGGCGCCCTCTGTGGCGACACGGTGGACTCGATGGATGTGACTTCAGTCTTCTGATGTCACATTGAACTCGATGGCGTGACGTCGTTCTTCTGACGTCACGTTGAACTGGCCGAGAGTGACGTGCTTGATCACTTCTCGGTTGAACTGGATGTAAGTGGCGCCCTCTACAGTGTCACTGTTCTACCGCTACGGCTGGACTCGTCCACTACACTGGGCACTGTCGCTGCCGGTGCGGCTACCGTGTACCTTGCCGCAGCGATCCACTGCGAGTACTACGGGGGAGCGGTCCCAATGGTGGGTCAGCTAACTCAAAAAATAGGTAAAGTTCGAAATCCGGGACGAATGGACCAATGGTGAATATCGAGCTCACTGGGCAAGTACTCACTACCCAAAAAAGCCGGTATTTGGACTAGAGTGAATTATATGATCTAATGTGTATACTAATAAGGTTGATTTCAAATAAAACCAAATGTATACTGATCTGTAGCTAGTATATTTCAACAAAGAAATCGCAAGACCCTAACTAAATCGTGTCGAGTAAATGATATCGCGATGTAATTCGACGCCAACGCCATCTAGTTACAAGAAGTGAACTAATTTATGATGCTTTGCGTAAAACAATGTTTTGTTTGAACTATGTTTGGTTTTGGCCGTGAACACAAGCACAGCAACCCTAACTCGTACCAACGCATGTTGTCCTTGAGCTGACCAATTGCAGCCGTGCGTAATTGCCCGCTGTGGTGAGTTGTATACTTAGAAGAAATCGGCCTATAGGCTCTCTATACCCTGTCCATTGGGTTATTGGTTTTTTGACAGCTGCCTATAATGTAATTATTTCCGATTACTTTAAGTTAACTTTAAAATGTGTTATAAAATAAATATATAAACTGCCTAATCTTGTTGGATTATCTTATTTATGACCTCTTACAGACATTATAATACAGGTATGCGTATCAGTTTTTACAAAAAACATAATATTGTTCACTAGTTGCAGCTGTCAAAAAACTATTAAACCAGTGGACAGAGTGTAGTGGTTATATTCTTTTTGGGTTAAAACTATGACCCCCTACGCACTAGCCGAGCGATCAAAGCGAGCGGTGCCGCGTAATTACTACGAGGTTCTGCCCGCGACGTCATCTGCATAGTTTTGAAGCAAGGCAGGTTTTAAGTTGTCCCACGGGAACACAGAAACGGGGTAAAAAATAAGTGTTAAACGAGATCAAAATTGTAAGATGTCAAATTCTAATTTGAGCAATAAATGATTTTTTTTAATGCCACCACCCTTTGCTGACTGGTAGAGAATGCCAATGACATTAATTCTGCCTTTGTACCTTTGTGCATGAAGTATAAATAAATACATTTATTAATTTATGCGTGCCAAATTAAAGCTAATTATAAATTTGGAGGAATTTTAGGAGTTCTCGAATTCTTTTAAACCGTGAAAAAGAAAGAAATAATCATCCATTAATCGACTCACAAACTTTCGAGTAGGTATTCTAAAATAACAATAATGATATCTTCAAAATCAATATATTAAAGCCAGGATTACAAAAATGCGAATTGTGGTGTGTTTTAACACAGCAGTATAGTTAGTTACAAAACTCATCAGACTCAATTGTAACGCAGCGTCTAAGTAGAACAGACCACACACACGTATCTTGCTGACCGACGTTCTCTGTAACCGCAGTACGATCTTGCATAGCCTTTTCTCATAATCTGTAATTAACCCACTTGAGTCTAGCGTCCTTTTAAACGAACGGCACATAAACAAAATTCTAGAGAACAATGAGAGTATTAAAAAAAAAGTCTTTGATGCCATTATTTAGTCAACAGAGGCGTCATTACGTTTGAAAATATTGTAAGTGCATTATGTGTGTTTGGTGTGTTATTTCTTTGTATTGAGTTTAGCTGTGTCAAGTATAAGTTATTCAAGGTAAGTTTATATAAATAAATAAAATAATCAAAAACAAAATCGTATCGATTTTCATAAGATTAGATTGCGTACTATTCAAATAAAATTATAATTTATCCTATTTCGAAATATAAATACCGATCTTCGTTACATAAAGTTAGTGTCCTTTATAACGACCAATAGCTTTATAGACTGTCTGTATTTCAATTTAGAGAAACATGTATTATTATAGAAACCACACGCTTAATGACAATATCAAGGATTTAGAAAAGGATAACAATGGCTATACCGGATAGAATCACTATTTTATCACCTAAAAATTATAATCCTGATGTGACAGATGAGGATTCTGGTGATGAGAATGCACAACTGGTCAGGATCTTAGCTACATGCTACCCAACCTACCCTACCTACCCTACCTACCCTACCTACCCTACCTACCCTACCTACCCTACCTACCCTACCTACCCTACCTACCCTACCTACCCTACCTACCCTACCTTCCCTACCTACCCTACCTACCCTACCTACCCTACCTACCCTACACCGTGGTGGTTTTTAGTCAGTAAGGGTCTGTCAGACTCTTACTGACTAAAAACCACCCCGGTGTTCCATCTCACACCTACGTCGGGGGTCGCGGGAACTGGAGATACTTCCGCAACCCCCGGCTGGTGCCGGCCCGCTACGGCGGGCCACTTCTCTGGTCAGGGGGGGGAGCGAGGTGTTAGACTTCCCCTCGGACGTCTTAGAGGGGCGCACGTGAAACACTACGCGCCGCCACCTCGGGTCCTGATGTATGTGGGGGGCGACAGACGTCCCCGAGTCTGCCGCGGAAGAGGGCGTCCTCCGCCGGCTGCGGGCAGGGTTAGAGGCTCCCTCTCCCTTTCCGCAGCCTCCTTCTGCGACATGACATTTTCGCAGAAGGAAACCACCGCGTCCCAGGACTGCGCTGTCAACCATCGACTACCCTACGTGGGAGGCTGTCGCCTCTTTTTGCGAGCATGTCATGCACGCAAAAGAGGCGGCAGAGAGGGTGAGGGAAGCAACTGCCTCGCTTCCCTCCAGGAGAAGACGCACTGGGCGCCGGAGGGCGCTTAATGACCTCCGGCCTCCATGAGTTGCCGGCCTGCGGGTGGTCGACTTAGGGGCAGTCCACCACCCGACCAGATGCAGGCCCGTGTAGGCGGCGCGCCGTGTTCCGCACGCGCCACACTAGAGTATTCGGCGGCGCTCAGACCGCCGAGGTCGACGGGATCCGCCATGTAAGCGGCCTGGCGGGGGCGCGGTGCATGCGCGAGCGAATCCCGTACCCCCGCCCATAGGTCAGTCGAGGAACACCGTGGTGGTTTTAGCGGGTAGGAGTCCGGCACACCCTCCCGTCTTCCCCAGACGGGGGACAGTCCATGAGGATTTCCCCACGTAAAAAAAAAAAAAAAAAAAAGGGTTAGAGGCTCCCTCTCCCTTTCCGCAGCCTCCTTCTGCGACATGACATTTTCGCAGAAGGAAACCACCGCGTCCCAGGACTGCGCTGTCAACCATCGACTACCCTAACTACCCCGCCCTCGCCATGTTGCAGAAATGTAAGGAACTATTTTTGCAAATGGTACTGAACTACTGAATCTGAAATCATCACTCGCTTCATGCTGCGCTTGCTACTCGCGTCATACTATCTGTTGAACTACTAGAGCTGAGTATTTTATCGATATTAAGCTTTAAATCAATTATTTAAGCTGTAAAATAAATTAAGTAATACACGAAACTAAACTTTTAATACTAACAAATCACTAGAAATATATGTATAAATATTTTTTGAAAGAAGTAAAAAATTTGGAAATAAATAAAAAATTACAAAATAAATATTAATATTTATTTTATTAACGTAAAAAGCTTTGAACTATACAATAATCAACAAACTTCAATCATACTGTTCGATACTCATCGAACACATCATCATCAGCAGTTTTGACTCAAGTAGGTCGCGCGCCCGCACCAGCGGAAAGCGTGAGCTACGCGAGTCAGTGCGCGATCGACCGGCATACTTGTAACACTCATTATCATCATTAGCATTAATTAGCGTAAAGTGTCGGAATAAACGTACTCTGAATCTTAGCTCAGACTTATCATTTAGCACCCGAAATATCGAGCAGCACGAACCTTACCGTTCATATTGGTCCTTCGAAACCGTCAAGGACTCCGCGACCGCGATAAATCGTAACGCGAAGTGCTTGCACCGTACCAGCAACCTGTGGGTTGCCGCGAACTAGATTAGGCGTGAGTTCATAGGGAACCACCGTGGGGAGCTACCCGCGCAGCAACAACAGCGAGCCAGCAGCATAGCAGCAATAGCCGTGGGACTAGCGGCTTTCAAGTAAGAGCGTTCCGTATCTTCTGTCTCACTTAAGTCTAACAGCAGCACAATGGAGACTTTATACTTCCAACAAACTGAATTAGCAGAGAGCATTGCCAAGGTCCTTATTAATTTCAATAAGGATAGCAAACAGCGTAAGACCATCGACTACTGTAAAAAGAGACTAGATCTTTTAGAGTCGTATTGGAGAGAGTATCAGCTAAACAACGAAAAACTTGTGCCGTTTGAAAAGAGAGGTCATAAGTACTTCGTAAATTCGGAGTTCGAGCGAACAATGGAGTCCTATAAAGCAGCAAAAGACGCCATATCCGAATATTATGACGTGTTATGTCACCAAGCAAAGCCGCCAGGATTCTCTGATCTAGAAGACAACCCTTCTAATCAGCAAGTAGCAGCAACAGCGGGTCCTTCCGGGGGCAAATCCTTACAGCACCAGGACAACGAGCCATCCTCAGCATCCGCCAGCCCGGCGCGCGCTCGTGCCGAGGTGTCTAAAGGTATTTATAGCAAACTAGATGATATGATGCGCAAGCAACATATCAATTTCAAAGCATTCGCAAGAACCGTAGAAAGCATAGATGTCGAATCCTTGTCCGATAAATGGGAGTTTGAAGACGCCTTGCGATTATTACAAACTCGATGGACAGCCGTAGACAACAGCCATTGGGAACTAATGATGGAGTTGGAAGACGACGAGGCGTACGAATTAAGCTACATTAAACATGAACGTACGTATAACGGCTTGAGAAAGGCTATCAGCTCTAAAATGTGGGCAACATCGTACCGTGACAAGTCCACACCGAAGATGGAAATTCCTGTGTTCTCAGGTAACTATCAGCAGTGGGTATCCTTCAAAGATCTTTTCGATGAAGCAATCCACAACAATCCTTCTCTATCAAAGGCACAAAAGATGCAGTTCCTGAAGAGTAAGGTAAAAGGAGAAGCCGAGCGCTTGATCCAGCATCTCCCGATTAGCGCGGACAACTATAACACCTGTTGGGAAATTTTAACTCACAGGTTTAACAACAAAAAGCAGATATTTATGTCCCACGTAAATTCCTTTTACAATCTTGCCAATATACCGCAGCAGTCGTACACAGCTATCAAACGACTTCATGATGTCACCTTAGAGAGTCTTCACGCCATAAAAAATCTAGGCGTAGATATTACGACATGGGATCCTCTTCTTGTATATATACTAGCACAAAAATTGGACAGTGAGTCTTATTCCGAGTATATAGAGTCGTTGAAGAATTCGCGAGAGCTTCCGGTACTTCGGGACTTTTTGGACTACTTAGAGAACAAGTTCACTGCCCTAGAGTCATCTCGGCGACGTCAAGATGGGACACCTAAAGCAGTTTCATCTCAATCATCCAATGGTTCATCCAATTTTAATCGCAAAAATAATTTTAAATTGAGCAATGAATCTAAAAATAGCAAGAAAATGGAAATGGCGAAATCAATGCATGTGTCTGAGTCAGTAAATAAATGCCCTCATTGTTCGGCAAAACATAATTTAATAAGCTGCAAAAAATTTACAGAATTACCAAATGAGCAGAAAATTAAAATAATTAGCCAATTAAATTATTGCATAAATTGTGTTTACGATCATAATGGCGCAAAATGCTACTCGACAAAAAGATGTCATAAGTGCAATGACGAACATCATACGACTTTGCATGACTATTTCGCAACACAATCAAAGTCTAACAGCTTGACCGAGATTGCGAAATGCGAAAACAACAAAAGCATCTACGCTTCTCAGCAAGAAACATCGGAGATTTTGCTAGCCACAGCGCTGGTGAAAGTCACAGCAGCCGACAGAACCCAGCACGTCATGCGAGCTCTGATCGATCAGGGCTCACAAGTTTCCGTGATCAGCGAGAAAGCAGCACAGCAGCTAGGATTAAAGCGAAAATCTTGTAAAGGGGTTATTTTTGGAGTAGGCGAACGTGAAAACAACTGCAAAGGAAAACTAACGATCGCTTGTCAATCGACTTACACCGATTTTAAGTTTTCTACTGATGTTGTCATAGTGAACAACTTAATAAAAAATCTGCCAAACGAAACGTTCGCTAAGCCATCTTGGCAACATACAGCACATCTTTGTTTAGCAGATCCAGGTTATAACATCAGTCGTCCGGTGGATCTTCTCCTAGGAGCAGAAATCTACGCCAACATTCTGTTAGAAGGATTAATTCGCGGACAAACGTCCTCGGAACCGCTAGCACAGCAAACTCATTTAGGATGGTTGCTGTGCGGTGGCAATACAAGCACCTCATTCCAATGCAACGTGATCTTGCATAACGTTGAAGACATTCAACAATTCTGGACAATTGAAGACATTCAAGTACAGAATTCTATGTCCGTAGAAGATCAGGAATGCCTAGATTTTTATGAAACAACGACGAAACGTCTAGAAAACGGTCGTTATGTAGTTAGGTTGCCCATGAAACCAGGATTAGAAGAGAAGCTAGGATCTTCGAAAGAGATAGCGATAGCACAATTCAAAAATGTAGAACGTAAGTTTAGCAAGAATGAAGACCTAGCGAAGCAATACAAGCAATTTATCCGCGAATATGAGCAGCTGCAACACATGAAGTTAGCGACTTCTAACAGCAAACAGAAGACGGAAATAGAATGTTTCCTTCCTCATCATGCGGTACTGAGAGCAGAATCTAGCACAACAAAGTTGCGCGTAGTATTCAACGCATCGTCTAAAACTACTTCAGGCCACAGCCTTAACGATCTAATGTACAGGGGTCCAAACCTCCAGTTAGACCTGTTAGAACTTATCCTGAAGTGGAGGCAATATCGTTTCGCATTCACAGCTGATATTGAAAAATGCTTCCGTATGATTTTAGTCGATGAGCAGGACCAAAGCCTACAACAAATCGTATGGCGACAAAGTCCGGATCAGCCTATAAGAAATTATAAATTAACAACCATAACGTATGGAACTAAAGCAGCACCATTCCTGACAATGATGACTCTGCGAAAATTAGCGTCAGATGAGCAGCAAAAATATCCCAGAGCAGCAAAATGCATCCAGGAAGAGCTCTATATGGATGATTGGGTATCGGGAGCGCATAGCATCAAAGAAGGAAAGCGGAGGATTACGGAAGTAAACGCATGCCTAAAAAGCGGCGGATTTTCACTAAGAAAGTGGTCCTCAAACGATAAAAGATTGCTTGAAACAGTTGAGCAAACTGCCGACAAACAGCCAGCAGTCTTTACATTTAAAACTGAAAGCTCATCAAAAACTTTGGGGCTACAATGGAACTCAACCGAGGACGAATTCATCTTCAAATATGATTCAAACAGCACACAAACAGCAAAACTGACCAAAAGAATGCTTTTATCCGAAATCTCTAAGATTTTCGACCCTTTGGGATGGGTAGCGCCCCTAACCACAAAGATGAAAATTTTATTCCAGCAAGTATGGCAAGATTCTGAGGTCCAGTGGAGCGACGAAGTTTCAGAAACATGTGTACTCGGACAACGGCACTAACTTTGTGGGAGCTAACAAAGTAATGCAGGAGGAGTACGAGCAGCTAAAACAAGTTTTCGGTGACTCATTTTATAATGAGATAGCGGAAATGGATATAGAATGGCACTGGAATTGCCCTTCCTGGCCTAGTGCGGGAGGATTATGGGAACGATCAATACGAAGTCTTAAGCAACACCTCAAACGAGTTGTAGCGGACCAAGCATTGACGTTTGAAGAATATAGCACCATTTTAGCGCAAATAGAAGCGGGTCTCAACTCTAGACCACTATGTCCGATATCTGAAGACATAGACGATTTAGATTTCTTAACACCCGCACACTTCCTAACCGGTAGAGCAGGTCTAACCGTTATTGAAACAGCCAGTGACGCTAGGACTAGATGGCATTTAATGAACAAGATTTTCCAAGACCTTTGGAGGAGGTGGAAAACTGAATATCTTAGCCAATTATCGGTTCGTAGCAAGTGGCTAAAGCCAAAAAGCAACATTAAGATCGGCAATATGGTGACCATCCACGATGATAATTTTCCTTCTGGAAAATCGCCAGTGGGGAGAGTCATCGAGGTACACCAAGGGAAGGACGGGTTTGTAAGGGTTGTGACATTAAAGACGAAGAACGGTTTAATAAAGCGACCTATTATCAAATTGTCCGTCTTACCAATCGAGCAAGAGGACGAAGAAAAGGAAGCTGAAGAGCAGAGTAAAAAAGCCAAACTCAAGATCACAAAGGATGAAACACAAGCACGTACGAGAAAGCATCGTAGTTTCGTCAACATCGTTTTATCACTATTATTTTTTATCAGCATTTTGAGCAGCAGCGAAGCATCGAACCACATTACCCAATTTAGCGGTAATCAATCCTTATACTACGACCCAATAGGTAAATTAAATCTAATACGGGATCAATGGAAAATTGTGTCCTACTACAACATGCAACCTTATTGGCAAGGTGATAAAGCCGGGGACACCTTTATTAAATATCTAAAGCAGACATGTGAACAAATCAAAGAGCCTAGCCATTGTAACATGATTTTATTACAAGTGCAGCACGATTATAACGAGCTCCAATATCACAATCAGCTGCTGCTAAATCAGCATTTCGGCACTCGGTCAAGAACTCGACGCGGCCTTGTCAACGCGGTCGGCTCCATAGCCAATACATTATTTGGAGTACTCGACCAAAGTTTCGCTGATAAATACCAACGTGATATTGAAATTATAAATAGCAACGAAAAGCACCTATTACAGCTTTGGAAAAACCAAACGTCAGTGGTAGAAGCTGAGTATAATATTCTGAAACGAACTGAGAAGACTATTGATACACAGTATAAGCTCATAAATAAACATCTAAACCTCTTAGATCAAGCGAATAAGCAGATACAATTGCAAGGTAAAAGTACATCAATGTTACAAGAATTCACTCTCGCAGCCATGGCTACGACAAACATGATACACAACTTAAAGCGTGTCCAAGATACTTTAATCGACACCTTAGCGGATATTTATCATAGTAAAATTAGCATGCATCTACTTACTCCAGAGCAGCTCAGCAACGAACTTCAAATCATTTCCGGTCAAATATCTAAAGAACTTACTTTACCCATCAACAACATCCAGTCCGATTTATATGAAATCTACAAGCACCTAAAGATCAAGGCGAGAATGAGTAAAGAGTACATCATGTTTGAGATCTCCGTGCCACTCATTAGCAGAGACAGTTTCCAACTGTACCGCTTGATACCTGTTCCTCTACAGGTGGGAAAGGACATAATCAGCATTATTCCCCTCACAGATTACATAGCAACTAATCTGATGAGGGACTCCTATATCGAAGTCAAGAACGACGATCTTCAAACCTGCACCTATCAGGATGAAAGTTATATCTGTCAGCTACGAGGTCCAATCAAGCGACTGGGTCCAGAAGAAAAGTTCTGTCAAACCGAACAAATAGGTATCTGCCAGCCTAAGAAAGAAACCTGCAAGAATATGTGGTTACAATTACACGACCTATCGTCTTATTTGTATTTCGCATGCGATACCTATTCATTTACAATCATATGTTACAATGAAACCCGAATGCGCCGTGTCAGCAAGGCCGGGCTCATTCAACTCGATAAAGAATGCATAGCTAAGGGCCGTGACATAACACTTTATTCATATCAGCAGGAAAACAAGCTGACTTTAAAACCTGACCTATTATTAGCGAATATAGCTCCAATACAGCACCATCATTTGGTCAATATTACGCTACCGCTTCTCGAAACAACAACAGAGGATGCTCAGATCAACAGCACACTAACACGTCTCGGCAATCAGATAGCCGCTATGAAGAAAGCAGCTTTAGAAGAAGGAACATTAACTACGCATGATATACATCACTATGCCATATCATACGTATTGCTAGCAGCAGTCGTCGCCGTCGTAGCGTTCCTGGTGTTCCTGTGGTGGCGAGGCAAGCAAGCCTCACCCGCGCCCGCGCGTGACCCGCAGGCTCAGAGTGAGCCTGCCGCGCCGCGGGCGGCGCCTACCAGTAGTGTGAGTGTTAGTGCTAGTGCGCGTAAATCACCCGTGCCCGAGCAAGGGCCCAGTGTTTGTGGGACCAAACGGTGGTCCAGTTTACGGTACAAAAGAGACAAATCAACGTCACCTATCAGTAAAAGACAATCGGTCGTTACGGTAGATACGGTAGATCTAGATAGGGATTAGCTATCACTTAGGATAAGAACATTCAGCATTGTATTAACCTTCATTTAGCATAAACAAATACTGGTTCACCTATGTGTTACTAACCCTCTTAATTGTGTAATCATCTCATCTCATCTTTCCCATATCTTCCCCTCGGGAGCATGTTCGATACTCATCGAACACATCATCATCAGCAGTTTTGACTCAAGTAGGTCGCGCGCCCGCACCAGCGGAAAGCGTGAGCTACGCGAGTCAGTGCGCGATCGACCGGCATACTTGTAACACTCATTATCATCATTAGCATTAATTAGCGTAAAGTGTCGGAATAAACGTACTCTGAATCTTAGCTCAGACTTATCATTTAGCACCCGAAATATCGAGCAGCACGAACCTTACCGTTCACATACTACTTGCATATCCTCGCTGCACGCCTCCTGCGGTATCCTGATATTTCGCTTCATAAAGGATAAGCCACAGCCTAGACCGTAAGAGATAGAGAGGTCCAGTTTTTTTTTAATGTAGCCCAACTTAATACCCCGAGGGCTTATTTTCATTTTTTCCATATCCCTTTTCGTTTTTGATAAATTGTCGATATAATGCGAAAAGACACCGAAAAAAAGCGACATTTTTCTACATTTTTGCATTTTTTGAAAAAAGTTTTTGACTTTTTCAAAAAAAAAAAATTCACTATATTGTAGCCCTTGTTGACACACATCTTTTGAGACCCAGAACATTCACGTAGCCTCCAAACTCACGAGACCAGGGCGATGTCTCACTTTGCCGGAAATTGAGGGGCTATACTGAAGCGATCGAAAAATCAAGTGGGTTAAATACATCATTTAGAATTATGAAACTCTCTGTATCGACATCGTTTATTACTGATCAAATCAAATCATTTACTTTTTTAAACATGGGTAAAAGATTAGTTGAGATGTTTACTTAAGCCATGTACACGACGTCGGCGTCATCTTCGTCTTCCGTCGTTTTCCATGTCTGAGCATGGCCATTCATATCATAACTTAGTATAGATTATATAAAACGACAAAAAGGTGAGGGGGCTCGTGGCTAAGGAAAAGCCGTGTGGATCGATCGGTCACGGTTAAGCTACGCTTGCCGCGATCGGTCCGTGAATGGATGACCTTTCATTTCATACCGAGACAACTCCGTGTCTCGGAAAGCACTTAATACCGTTGGTCTCGACTATCATTCTTGTACATCTTTGAAAGTCGTTATGGGTAGTCCGAAGCCAGAATGTCAGACCACCAGTCTTACCAAGATGTATAGTATTACCCTGTAGCAGGGTTGTGGGCTAGATACGCAGTCACTCCATGCAAAACACTGGTATTTAGCTGCATCCAGTTCGACTGGAAGCCGACCTCTACAAAGTTAGGAAAAATCTTGGCATGAAATGAAAAAAAGATACCATTTAAAAAAAAATATTATTTTAATAATGCAGGGGGGGTTCAGCCGTAATTGACAAGCCTGCCCAATGCATGTTGGCGATCACAGTTGGTGCTATGGTAGTATTCAGAAGGTCACGGCTGCCCATTCTCTGTTCAATGTCCCTCTGTCGCCTTTTCCGACACCCACGTGTAGAAATGAGGTGGTGCTATTCGCGGCTGGTACCACTCGGCAAATTTTAATCTTACGGTATACAAACACTCGGTGAAAGAAACAGAATTGGAATTGGAATTTTGAAATTGGAATTGGAAACACAAAGAATTGGTACACTTTGACATTACCGTCTTACAATAGTAGTATTTCCTGCGTTCTTGGCTAGTCTCCGGCAAGACTCATCATAGTGACGGAAATATGGTCAAGAGAATATTGTAATAGTTAATCATTTGTGAAAAACTGAGTATTTATAAAATATTTGTACAGGCTTCCTGATAGGTTGATTGACTCAAAAGTAATTTAGCTTTAGAGGGTAAGAGGCAGACGGTCTGCTGCATGACGAACAGATCATGGGTTAAATCAACCACAATATGAGCCCTGGAAAACGTCCAGCGACATCGTGGCAGACTCAGATGTAGATGGCAGGATGAGCTTGATGGTTATAGTAGAATTTTTGCACTTTAGCTCAGGACAGAGACCGGATTGGAAAGAAAAAAGGGAGGGTGGCCTTTGCAATGCAGTGTGACAACACAGGCTAAAATAAATACATACTGACTTCAAAAAAATCAATGTAATGATTACAAAAATGCGAACTGTACCAACACCACAGCGTAATTAGTAAGAAGGCTGATCAGACTCAATTGTAACGCAGCGTCTAAGTACAACAGGCCACACACACGTATCTTGCTGAACGATGCTCGATGCAAGCGCAGCACGTTCTTGCATAGCTTTTTCTCACGATCTGTCAAACGTTACAAAATTATTACATTAGTAACCTATATTTACGTTTGACACAGTATCAAACCAAACCAACCCATTGATTTATCAAAATTTGCCAACCTTATCTGGTGCCATCGTTAATAAAGTCACCGGACAAACCTGGTCAACGAAGTAACTAAATTGATATTTTGATAATATGAATATAAACAACAAATAATTTGAGACCAAACATCGATGTTGCGCAAGACCCTGTCTTACCTGAGCAAGCTGACTTTAAAATAAGTGCGCAAGTATCTTGAACACTTTGGATAGCTGCGTAGAATTTCTCGCATTGCAGGATTATTATTGTTTGCCACGTTATATTCTTTATCAACCAAGTTAAATCCGATATCAACCGTATAATTGCTTCATCCTGTAAAATAACATATTTTAGAGATATTATTATAAACTGGTAAACTTGCTATGATTTTACACTGAATAAAAATATTGTCAAATATAAGTAGACATATAATACTTGCCATGCTATTGATCACTAAGTTTTTTTTAAATGTTTCGATTGTCACTTGAGTGTACAATAGAGAATTAATTACTTCAAAAATATGGAAAAGCATCTAAAAATATAAAATGAAGTTAAATTTTTTGCTAGCAAAATATATCCAATATCGTTTTATTAACTAAATGCTATACTGATAAACTTACAAATGGTTGAAAACTCATTTTGTAAATGTCATAACACTCCAAAATATTAACGTAAATATGAAATAGTTTTTGTCTATAATTTTCTCTGTTCGCGTTTTCTAATTCTTGTGAATTTAATGCTGTGAAATTCCAAAGTATGACTTTGTTTTTCAACATTCCAATGAGTTGAAAGGTATAAATTATATTGAAATCGAAAAAAACCATGAAGTAAAAGACATAAGCAACACTGAATGATACATCTAGCTTTGAGGTAAAATAAGTAAAAAGAATGACATAAAAACTCAAAGCAACCATCACAAGAATCCAATTCCAAATAATGAAGTTATTTAAACTGATTTCATTCTTGAGAAACCTGTGCACTTTTTGAAAAGTTAGGACAAACTGGACATTGTTTTTGGTTTGAATTTTCCCGATCACAAAATTCATGACAAACCCAAAGCAAGAGAAGAAACAGATGTAAAAATAAGAAATGTAACCGAAAGAAATTAAATTTAGACTTTCTTTATATATCACTACCAAATATGTACCGAATATATGTGAAAACATAAATACTAGAGTAACAATCAATGAAAAAATGTTTGAGAAGAGGCTATTTGGAGTTATAATATTATCTTTGATGAGATATTTAGGGCAGAACATGATATGTTGCATCAGGTTCAAAGGCAAGAGCATCGACTGCACGTCTTTGTCCACCTTATTGTAAGAGACAAGATTCACAGGATAAGTTTGTTCCATTTTTAGAAGTGGCTTATTATTCTTCACGTGAACAGTTTCTAACTTTATAACACACAAGTGACACAATAATCGATGGTAAATGTATTAACTATTCATGGGAAATTTGTTATGATAGTAAGTTTATAGGAATCAATAAGAAACCAATTACTAATGGCTAAATAAATGTATGTCTTTTGTGACAATATCGATTTAAAATATAAAATACAAACTTGAGGTAAAATTGTGTGTCTTGTCAGTTCAAAAAACTACTATTTACATAGGTACTTTTACTTGACAAGCAACATTTAACAAAAACTTGACTTGTCATTTCATCTTTATGCAACAACAAGTTTTATAATAAAATAATTCCCCTAAAAATAATTATCCGATATACTTTTTTTACTAACGTATTATTTGACAAATAATTCTTTTTATTTTTCTTTTTATCTCATAAAAACGGTTGGAATAAAAACATATTGACCTATTATTACGCAATTTCTTAATAACTCATTAAGTAGGCATTAAGGTAGATACTTCGATTATTTTTAGTAGGCCACCCGGAACCGAACAAGTTAGATTAGGTTGGTTGTTTAATGGGTCTAGAGGCGGCAGACTCGGGGACGTCTGTCGCCCCCACATACATCAAGACCCGAGGAGAAGGCGCGTAGTGGCCCACGCGCGCCCTTCTAAGACGTCCGGGGGGTCGTCTAACACCTCACTCCCCCCCGACTGGTGCCGGCCACTTCTTTGGTCAGGGGGGACCCTGACCAGATAAGTGGCCGGCACCAGTCGGGGGTTGCGGTAGTATCTCCAGTTCCCGTGACCCCCGACGTAGGTGTGAGATGGAACACCGTGGTTTTAGCCGGTACGAGTCTGGCACACCCGCCCGTCTTCCCCAGACGGGGGATAGTCCCCACGATAAAAACATGGTTAAGTTAGAACCATGACCCCCTACGCACGAGTCGAGCGAGTAAAGCGAGCAGTGCCGCGTAATATAGACTACAAGGTTCTGCCCGCGTCTTCATCTGCATAGTTTTGGAACAACGTCAAAGCAAACCAAGTTCTAAGTTATCCCACGGGGACCCAGAAGCGGGGTATAAAATAAGTGTAAAGCTAGATCAAAATGCCCGCCATGTTATCTCTTCATCACCCTTAGCTGACTGGTAGAGAATGTCTAAGACATTAAGTCCGCCTTTGTACCTTTGTGCAGGAAGTATAAATAAATAAATTAATTAATATATGCGTGCCAAATTAAAGTTAATTTTAAAGGAGAAATTTTAGGAGTTCTCGAATTCTTATAAACCGTGAAAAAAAATACTCATCCATTCATCGACTCACAAACTTTCGAGTAGGTTTTCTAAAATAATAATAATGATATCCTCAAAATCAATAATATATTGAAGCCAGGATTACAAAAATGCGAATTGTAGCAACACAACAGTATAGTTAGTAATAAAGCTCATCAAACTCAATTGTAACGCAGCGTCTAAGTAGAACAGGCCACACACACGTATCTTGCTGAACGACGCTCTCTGTAACCGCAGTACGTTCTTGCATAGCCTTTTCTCATCATCTGTAATTAAATACATCATTAAAGAATTATTAAAATCTAGAAGGTCATCGACATCGTTTATTGCTGATCAAATATTGTTGATAAGGTTTTAATATGTATTAGTTTGTTATTGTTTAATATTATTGTGTGTATTTTATCTATGGGCTACAGTTGCCTGATAATAAAGTTATTATTATTATTATTATATTTTATATACTTTATGTATCTCGGGACCCAGAGGTCCCGGGCCTTTGTAAGGCGTACGAGGAGCCGAAGCCAACTCGCAGAGGCCCCTTAGGTAGCTTTATATGAAATAAGACATCAACCGACGATTATCCCTGTATGCACTATGCAAGTGCACCCAAGGACAACCCCCGGTTGGTGCAGGACTATTACAGGACATGGAAACTAACAGTACTGGACTATGGGTATGGGTTGCTAAAGTGACTTGGTTACCTGGAACTATGAAGTGACTATGGCCCCTGCCGAATCAATGTTTGTATACATGGATAAAATAGCAGGGGGTGACTTGCACACTCACTAAATGGGCCCCCTGAAACAGTCGCTAGCACGAAGTGACGTAGCGACAAGGGGGCAACATATCTTGAGGTGCTAGAGGAGTGGAGAGGTATTCCACGGCTATCAGGACAATCCCGGAAGTACGGTCAAGATCCCTACCAGCGTCTTACTGGAATACTTCCTTACCCCGAGCACGAATGCTCTCGCGAGTTTCCACTCTAACCGGCCAATTAAGGCAAGATAGAGGTGGGAGCTCCGTTCCTCATCTCTGGCTTGCCCTTATTGAAAGGCAAGCCAGAGATGAGGAACAAGACTTCTCCCGGGAGATCAGGTCCGTGGGGTCGCTACTGCCCAACAGCTCGCCACAAGCTGCCCTGCGGGTTTATTATTATTATTATTATTAAATGAAATCATTTATTTTTACAAACATGGGTAATAGGTTGGTAGAGATATTTTCAATTATACGACGTCATCATCGTCTTCGTGCATGCATGTCATGCCATGCATGTCGTAATTTATGACATGCATGCATTTATTTATATAAAACGAATAAAAGGAAAGGTCGATCCATACAGCTTTTTGTTAAAAGCCGTATGTATCGATCGAGCCGTATGGTCATGATTAAGTTGCGCTTGGCGCAGTCATTCCATGAATGAGCCCATCCATTTTATACCGAAACCACTCCATCTCGGACGCACGGAAACCACGGCTATCATTCGTAGATTTTTGACAGCCGTTATGGGCAGTTAGAAGCCAGAAAGTCTGACAACCAGTCTTACCAAGTGGTATCGTACTACCCAGTAGCTGATGGGTAGTGAAGGTTAAATACAGTCGATCCATGCAAAACACTGGTATTCAGCTGCATCCAGTTGGACTGGAAGCCGATCCCAAAATAGTTGGGAAAAGACTAGGCAGATAATGATAATAAAATTAAAAATAGATACCATTTAAAATAATAATACTATAACAATGCAAATAATTTATATAAAACGTACATACTTATAAACAAAAACACTGTGCAAGGGGCAACGTGACACAAAAGATCCCATGGTGTTAACATTTTCGTCAGAAGAAAATTAATAAAGAAGTAATCAAAAACATGCTCATTTTATTTCGGACAGTTACGAAATCCATAAATGGTTAGTAACAGATTTGCACGGTAAACACTATTGTTAGTCATTTAAAATATTGAACGCTAAGCGGTTTAGAAGCATGTACCCTTTCTTTTCTTGGTAAAAGTCTGTGTAACCCTGTCCTTTCCACTTGAACAAAGAAATTACCAGAGCAGCTTGTCTTCAGAATCAGTGCGCAAGTATCTTGACTGTTTTGGATGGCTAAGTAGAACTTCTCGCATTGACGGGTCAGAAGTATTTGCCAGATCATATTTTTTATCAACCAACTTGAAACGGACAACGACCATACAGTTGTTTCGTACTGAAAAACAAAAACCAACTTTGATGCTACTACCGTAATGAGATGCTCGTGGCCGAGAGAGATACCGTTAAGTCTCGTACTGTCACAGTCACTTTGCCATAGAGTGAAAGAAACAGCACGAGACTTAACAGCATTTCAAAATTGAGTAGCGTTCAAGCTACAAGCCGATTATCAAGGTTAAGCAATGCTTGCTTTTCAGTCGGCAAAGACAGAGACTCTCCTTCGTGCCTCAGAAAGTAAGATAAGCCGTTGATTCCGGTGGCATCAGTACTTATACTCTTATAAACACGAAAGTTTGTCGAGTTGGATGGATGGATGTTTGTCACTCTTTTGCTGTTAAACGGCTCACCGGCTTTGGCTGAAAACTGATACACAAGTAAATATTTACACATAGGATTTTTATGCCGTTTCTGTGACAACGAAATATAAATAGTAAATAATAAGAGTAAAAAATGTATTCTCCAGATAGAGAGGAAGAGATTACAGATCCACATCACACTCAACATAAAGGCGCCGAAGCGGTTCATATTGCAGAAAGAAAAGTTCATGTATTGGAGAAACGACGCAAGAAGGAAATAATTAACTAAATATAACTAACCATATTATTAGTACCCACTGCGCCTTTTTTAAACGTTTCAATTGTTACTTGCGTGTAACCTAAAGTGTGATTAACCGTTTCAATCATTTGATAAAGTATCTGAAAATTAATAATCATATAAAAATATTAGTTAGGAACATCACGAAACAGAAAAAACAAAGTCAAAGTCAAAGCATTTATTTCAATTAAACCATTTGCAGGCACTTTTGAATAGTCAAAGAGTCAGTTAGTTAGTCAGAAAGTTGAAGCTAGTTGCTCGTTCCAAAACGTAGGGTAGGTCTCTATGGAGAAGAACGAGCAAGAAACTCCACGGACACTCTTTTCAATCGAGCTTTTACAAAATCCAGGCAACATTATTCTTGTTGCTTCTATATGTGAAAACAATGTAAGTGAAGAGAAATCCAAATCATTCTAATTAAAAATAAATTAATATAAAAGCCATGGCAGTTAAGAGATGACCAATCTCAACTGACAGCGCCCGTTCACGAACATGACGCGCGGATCAGCACCACTTAGCTCAACCATTTTGAAGGGAACCGAATGATCTAACCCACACGCCACCATCAGTGAGACATTTGAGCGAGCATGACAATGCTCTCAACTGCCATGCTCATTTATGTCAAAAACATTGAATAAATAAATGGCTCCATAGTTCTCACATTTACATAATAATTGAAATAGTGCTATTAATTTATAAAAAGTCAAAATTTCCAATATATGTAAGTATTTCATTCGACGGATAAAATATAATAAGTAAATAATAATAACGGTACATGTTATTCATGTCAATAATAAGGGGTGAGCAACATAATTTTCTTGCAATTAAGAAATTCCCTAAAGAGGCTGTGGAGCAGGACCAGCATTATGCCAAGCATTTTTATCATTGATATAATCTTCCAACTTATAATATGCTTGCCTACATAGTGTGCGTTTAATGCATGTTTTAATTAATTGCCTTTCATTTAATTGCAAAATATCGAGCGGTATTTTATTATAACATTTTACACAATACCCCATAAAAGAAGTATGTACTTTTGACAATCTGAAACTTGGTTGATACAATTTGTTCCTATTTCTAGTATTAAAGTTATGTCTGTCACTTATTTTACTAAACAGATGAAGATTTTTCCGAACATGCATGATGTTTTCGTATATATATTGACAAGGTACCGTCATGATATTAATTTGTTTAAACAATTCTCTTAGAGACTCGCGTCTGCTGAGATTATAGATGGCTCTGACAGCCCTCTTTTGCAGAACAAAAATAGAATCTATATCTGCAGCCCGTCCCCAAAGCAAAATACCGTAAGACATGATACTATGAAAGTAACTAAAATAGACTAGTCTAGCGGTATCTACGTCTGTCAATTGCCTGATTTTTCTGACAGCGTAAGCGGCCGAACTTAGCCGCCCTGCAAGAGATGTTAAGTGAGGACCCCACTGCAGCTTTGAGTCAAGCGTAATCCCTAGGAAAACTGTCTTTTCGACGAATTCAAGTACGTCCTTATTCAATAAAACATTATACAAGTAGAAGTGCCTACACAGCTATTCCACGTGTGTCACAATTATGCGGAAAATATATAAAATAATACTTAAATCTTCATCAGTTGTAAGGTCTAGGTCTCAATTTTGTTTGAACAACAAATTTTTTACAACTGAGACTATAAAACCATGTCAGTGCTTTTACATTTTGACCGCTACAGTAATGTACAGATGACAAACCAAAATGTGTTCAGGACGCCACGATCACGACTGTAAGGGCCCTTTTCCTCTCATGCAGATTATCGCCCGCGCATGGATTTGGTCTGCATGCGGTGATAGCTCGCTTCTGGCCACACGCAGGTGTACTAAGACCATGCGTGCGGCCCGCGTCACAGTAAAAACAACACTGAAGGCAGAAGAACGGCGCCCGCATGTGGTTAGCACGCAAGCGGGTTTCTCGCCCGCAGCCAATCCACGTTCCGCGCGCGTACTGCCCGCATGATAGGAAAAACATGTATGAAATAGGGTATTTTACCAAAAAAATCTAATTAGTCCGTCAGATAGATTTCCAAAAAATATTGGACACGTGTTTTTTCTTTTTTCACGTAAACATAAAATGAAGACGATACAGTGCGTCAAAAACTCGTATGACATCACTGTGTCAGTACACTTTTACTGGCAAAGTGACGTTACAAACCCCCACTCATGATCTTTGATGCGTTTTATCTTCGTCAGTTTTTATTGATTTGATAAAACAAAAAATACGTATTCAATATTTTTCGATAATCTAACGGACGGACTAATTAGAATTTTTTGGTAAAATACCTTATTATAGGATGCGGGCAGCCTGCATGCGGACGTGATCCGTGTGCGGGCGAAAGCACGCATGACAGGAAAAGGGCCCTAAGACAGAATTCTGTTTGTAATTCGTTGCTTGGCGGCGAGGGCACGTTTTTGTTTTACTGACGTGGCGGACAGAAGTTTAAATAATATAAAACGAATATTCTGTCAATTATGTTACTTGGGAAGCAGTACTTACAAATTGTTGAAAACCAATTTTATAGGTGTCATAACACTCTAATATATGAACGTAAGCCTCAAACAGTTTCTTGCATAACTTCTCTCCGTGAATATCTTGCAATTCTCGTGAATTTAAAACTTGATGATTCCATAGCGTGACTTTCTTTTGCAACAATTTAATGAGTCGTGTGGCATAAACTATATTGAAATCGAAAACCACCATAAGGTAGCCATTATATGCTAAATAAAAAGCTGCTTTCATGAGCACAATAAAATAAGTATAAAAGGAGAAATAAAAACTCAGAGCACTCATTTCAAAAATCCAATTCCAAATAATGAAATGATTTAAACTGGTTTCGTTATTGAGAAATCTGTGCACTTTTTGAAAAGTAAGGACAAACTGGACATGGTTTTTGGTTTGAATAATTCCGATCACAAAATTCATAGCATAACCGATGCAATAGAAAATGGTGTCTTTGAAATAAATAGCGTACGTTAAAAACGTATAGTTTAGAAAAACTTTGTCTGAAACGGCTAAATAAGAACAGAAAATGACTAGCGATATTTGTATTAGTGTTATAAATATTGAAATAAAATTGGAGATGACGCTGTTTGGAGTTATAATATCACTCTTGATGCGATATTTAGGACAAAACATGACGTACTGCATCAGATTTATAGGGAAAAACATACACTGCACATCTTTATCCACTAAATTGTCATTACAAAATTCATATGGTTTTACTTTATTTCGAAATGCCTTTAACATGCCTAGTAGTTTTCCAACACGCGACCGATACATAGTTGACAGTTTAGTGAAGAAACGACAACCATCAAAATTAATACGCTAACATAAATGTATTTAGTAATTAATTACTTTAACTATTATTTCTATACAAAAAAACACTGTTGAACATTACAGAGTAAATTTTTATGGATATGGCCCCACAACGTCTATTATATAGCCATCGGTGCACCAACAACCAGAAAAGGCTTTACCAAGTTTCTGAATTTCTTTGAAATAAAAAAAACGCACTTTTTTGGACATATAAGTACGTTCCGCCCATCACAAAAATTCCATTCTCATTTTGGTTACCACCAAAAATATGTCTCGGGATCGAAAGGTTTCTATCTACTACTTCATCCCGCGTTAAATCAAAATGATCCAAGCCCAAATGTAACGGCATAAAATCATCAATTAAGCATTGTCTAGCTACTTGTAGCTTTCTCTCAAATGTTCTTCTAGACATATTGAATTTTGATGCTAAGCGCTCTTCTGATTCGCCGGTTCTTATTTTTACTAAAGAAACCCCTAAAATGGTGACAAGACATTCAGATCTCACACGAAAAGATGGAGTTTGTTGTAGAATGGAGTTAAATTGAACGAACTAGAAAAAAAATTAACGACTTACGAACGGCGCTAAGTCTCTGGGCGCTAAGTCTCTGGGCGCTAAGTCACTGGGCGCTAAGTCTCTAGGAGCTAAGTCTCTGGGCGCTAAGTCTCTGGGCGCTAAGTCTCTGGGCGCTAAGTCTCTGGGCGCTAAGTCTCTGGGCGCTAAGTCTCTGGGCGCTAAGTCTCTGGGCGCTAAGTCTCTAAGAGCTAAGTCTCTGGGCGCTAAGTCTCTGGGCGCTAAGTCTCTTGGCGCTAAGTCTCTGGGCGCTAAGTCTCTGGGCGCTAAGTCACTGGGCGCTAAGTCTCTGGGCGCTAAGTCTATGGGCGCTAAGTCTCTGGGCGCTAAGTCTCTGGGCGTTAAGTCACTGAGCGCTAAGGCTCTGGGTGTTAAGTCTCTGGGCGCTAAGTCTCTGGGCGCTAAGTCTCTAGGAGCTAAGTCTCTGGGCGCTAAGTCTCTGGGCGCTAAGTCTGGCTCTAAGTCTCTGGGCGCAAAGTCTCTGGGCGCTAAGTCTCTGGGCGCTAAGTCTCTGGGCGCTTAGTCTCTGGGCGCTAAGTCTCTGGGCGCTAAGTCTCTGGGCGCTAAGTCTCTGGGCGCTAAGTCTCTGGGCGCTAAGTTTCTAGGAGCTAAGTCTCTGGGCGCTAAGTCTCTGGGCGCTTAGTCTCTGGGCGCTAAGTCTCTGGGCGCTAAGTCTCTGGGCGCTAAGTCTCTGGGCGCTAAGTCTCTGGGCGCTAAGTCTCTGGGCGCTAAGTTTCTAGGAGCTAAGTCTCTGGGCGCTAAGTCTCTGGGCGCTTAGTCTCTGGGCGCTAAGTCTCTGGGCGCTAAGTCTCTGGGCGCTAAGTCTCTGGGCGCTAAGTCTCTGGGCGCTAAGTCTCTGGGCGCTAAGTCTCTGGGCGCTAAGTCTCTGGGAGCTAAGTCTCTGGGCGCTAAGTTTCTAGGAGCTAAGTCTCTGGGCGCTAAGTCTCTAAGAGCTAAGTCTCTGGGCGCTAAGTCTCTGGGCGCTAAGTCACTGGGCGCTAAGTCTCTGGGCGCTAAGTCTATGGGCGCTAAGTCTCTGAGCGCTAAGTCTCTGGGCGCTAAGTCTCTGGGCGCTAAGTCACTGGGCGCTAAGTCTCTGGGCGCTAAGTCTCTGGGCGCTAAGTCCCTGGGCGCTAAGTCTCTAGGAGCTAAGTCTCTGGGCGCTAAGTCTCTGGGCGCTAAGTCTGGCGCTAAGTCTCTGGGCGCTAAGTCTCTGGGCGCTAAGTCTCTGGGCGCTAAGTCTCTGGGCGCTAAGTCTCTGGGCGCTTAGTCTCTGGGCGCTAAGTCTCTGGGCGCTAAGTCTCTGGGCGCTAAGTCTCTGGGCGCTAAGTCTCTGGGCGCTAAGTCTCTGGGCGCTAAGTCTCTGGGCGCTAAGTTTCTAGGAGCTAAGTCTCTGGGCGCTAAGTCTCTAAGAGCTAAGTCTCTGGGCGCTAAGTCTCTGGGCACTAAGTCTCTGGGCGCTTAGGACTTATCGGATGTGGACGACGTCCAAAATTAAATCGTTCAAAATTTTCAAAACTCACTAACTAACTCATTTGGACAACGAACTAAATGATAACGAACTACTTAGTTAACGAACGTCCAATATAATATCAGTCTATAAATTGTTCCACTGCTGGGCCATATCAGCAATTAAATGTAATGCCTGATTAACATTTAATAATGGATTAGCGCTTGGTGAGACCCTCGCTACTCTTAATGTCTCGTTAACATTTTAACAGACTATTAAACTAAGTAACATGGTATGGTGAAAAGGCTTTACCTCTTGATGATAGTAGTGTAGATGGAAGATTTCACAAGTACTTTTATAATTCAATTAATTTTCTTTGAATTATTAATTCATTTACCATCGATTTTTCTTACACTTCAGTGTTGAAGAGCTACAAACTGCTCATGTGTGAAAAATTAAGTGAATGAAGTGAAAATGAAGATTTTTCGAAATATTAGAAATACTTATGTTATCTCTGACAATCAGGTGGACAAAGATGTGCAGTCCATGCTCTCCCCTTTGAATCTGATGCAACATATCATGTTCTGTCCTAAATATCGCATCAAAGATAATATTATAACTCCAAATAACCTTATCTCTAACGTTTTTTCGTTGATTGTTACTCTAGGATTTATTTTTTTGTACATACGCGGTACATATTTGGTAGCTATATATAAAGATAGTATTAGATTAATACATTTCGATTATGAAAATTTTTTTTACGCATGTATCTTTAATTGCTTTGGTTTTGCTATAAATTTTGCGATCGGAATAATTCAAACTAAAAACAATGTCCAGTTTGTCCTAACTTTTCAAAAAGTGCACAGATTTCTCAATAATGAAACCAGTATAAACCACTTCATTATTTGGAATTGGATTCTTGGAATCGTTGCTCTGGGTTATTATGTTATTGGATTTACCTATTTTATCTCCCAATTGGGTATACCTTTCGCCATTGCATATGTCGGCTATCTTACAGTTGTTTCTGATTTAAATATGATTTATACCTCGCGAGTCATCAAAATGTTGAAACACAAAGTTGACCTTTGGAATTTGGAAGTATTGAACTTAGAAAATTTGAATGGAGAAAATTACAATGAAAAACTATTTCAGGCTTACGTTTATATTTTGGAATGTTATGACATTTATAAAAAATGTTTTCAATCATTTGTAAGTATTTGAAATAGTTTACTATTCTGTTATAAATAATATGTTTATATATTTTGTAGAAAATATATTTTTTTACATTTATTTTAGTTTTTGTAACAATTAAATGTTATTGTGTTTCAGGTACTATTTCACACTTTAGTAATAATCAATTCTTTGTGTTACGCTCAAGTAGCAATTGAAACATTTCAAAAAGGAATAATAATTAACAACATGGTGAGTATTCATCTCTACTCGTATTTGTTATCAGAGTTACAATAGTTATTATTTATAATAACTCTTATTTAATTTGTACTTTTACAGTATGAAACAATTATACGGTTGGTGTCCGTTTCAACTTGGTATATAAAGAATTTGATGTGGCTAACATTATTGATCAAACAATGTGAGAAATTCTACATAGCTATCCAGAATATTCAAGATACTTGCGCAATTATATTGAAGTCAACTTGCACAGGTTAGTTATTTACCTCATTTTGGTATACGACAACACCATACACGAATAAATTAAAAGGTCAAAAATAAAATATTTTACACAAAATGGCGGCCACCGCGAAAAAATATTTATTTTTATTTTGATTAATGTTTTTTTTTGTATTTATAGCGAGAAAACCACGTAAAAGGCTATGGTTGTACAGACAGCGTTATCAACTGCTTACCCCCCGTATAGGGGGTAAGCGATTAATGACGCTGTCTGTACAGTCAACAGCAGGGCAAAAGCATCTTCTCAAACAGAGACGGCACGAAAATTGATCACCATGCTAGCTCAAGACGGATTGGCGATTCTGTGTCAATAAAGATTTTTGCCAGGAGTTGAGTCTCTACAAGCTAAGTCTCTGGGAGCTAAGTCTCTAGGAGCTAAGTCTCTGGGAGCTAAGTCTCTGGGAGCTAAGTCTCTGGGAGCTAAGTCTCTGGGAGCTAAGTCTCTGGGAGCTAAGTCTCTGGGAGCTAAGTCTCTGGGAGCTAAGTCTCTGGGAGCTAAGTCTCTGGGAGCTAAGTCTCTCGGAGCTAAGTAAAGCTAACTCTCTGGGAGCTAAGTCTCTAGGAGCTAAGTCCCTAGGAGCTAAGTCTCTAGGAGCTAAGTCTCTGGGAGCTAAGTCCCTGGGAGCTAAGTCTCTAGGAGCAAAGTCTCTAGGAGCTATGTCTCTGGGAGCTAAGTCTCTAGGAGCTAAGTCTCGGGGAGCTAAGTCTCTAGGAGCTATGTCTCTAGGAGCTAAGTCTCTGGGAGCTGAGTTTCGGGGAGCTAAGTCTCTAGGATTAAAGTCACAAAGAGCTAAGTCTCTAGGAGCTAAGTCTCTGGGAGCTGAGTTTCGGGGAGCTAAGTCTCTAGGAGCAAAGTCACAAAGAGCTAAGTCTCTAGGAGCTAAGTCTCTGGGAGCTAAGTCTCTAGGAGCTAAGTCTCTGGGAGCTAAGTCTCTAGGAGCTAAGTCTCTGGAAGCTAAGTCTCTTGGAGCTACGTCTCCAGGAGCTAAGTCTCGGGGAGCTAAGTCTCTGGGAGCTAAGTCTCTAGGAGCTCAGTCTCGGAGAGCTAAGTTTCGGGAGCTAAGTCTCTAGGGGCTAAGTCTCTGGGAGCTAAGTCTCCAGGAGCTAAGTCTCTGGGAGCTAAGTCTCTAGGAGCTAAGTCCCTAGGAGCTAAGTCTCTAGGAGCTAAGTCTCTAGGAGCTAATTTTCTAGGAGCTTAGTCTCTAGGAGCTAAGTCTCTTGGGGCTAAGTTTCTAGGAGCTAAGTCTCTGGAATGACAACGCATTTAGCGTTGAAACTTAGCTGAAATATCTCATATGCCTGTAATTTTGTTAACGCGATTTTACGGTAAATAACTAGAAGCGAAATAAATCTGGGCGCTACCACCCCACCACTCCACCTATTGCGTGGAAACTCTGAGAGAATTGTGTCCCCTCGATCCGGAGCATAGCAATGGTGCTATGGGGCAGAAATATATAATAATAATAATATGTGGGGACATTTCACACATGGCCATCTAACCCCAAACTAGGGAGACCCTGTAAGGTGTTATATACAAATCATAAAAATCTAATAATACAACAACACAATACACAAAACAATACCAAGAAAAAGGCAGGGGAGCTCAAAAGGCAGCATAAAACTCGGCCACATCGCTGTCAACGGGACACGTGCCCAACAGACTGGCAGCATTGCCACGTTGTATGGCAATGCTGATTCTTTGACCTAAGAATAGAACAGCCTTCGGGTTTACGTGAAGAGTCGACCAGCCGCTTGGCGATGTCACGAAAAACAATATGGGCACTCGGACCCCATGGCCCTAGAGTTTCCACCCCAAACGGCTCAAATATACAACGTGGCGCTACAACGGTGACATTAATTTAACACACAGATAGGGTAAGTGGCCCTTAATCATATTAAATATGACAGGTTAAAAAAATACATAAATTGAAAAAAACATTTTTTCAAACAAACTAAATAATAAAAAAGTAACCAAAATTGGGATCACTCTGTGCAAAAATTCATTCATGAAATTACTTACCTAGCTGGATTACGTTTACTCGGAGCGGCAACGCGTCGCTTAGCGAGCTGGCAACCGCGCAAACGCGCCTGGTACTTGAGATCGGTCCGATTATTATTTGACACAGCATAATAATATCAAAGAAACCGAGCGTAGTCAAACATTTATCACCTTCTCTTATTACTATTCGTAAAGTTATTATCACTTACTATCATCACTAAACATTACTTTTATTTAATTGTCTAGGTATTTTAAATTTTCTTATTTTCTATGAGTCCACCGCGTTGACGAATACAAAGAGCTAAACGGCGCTTCATGTTCTCTCGCACTTTTGAAAATAAATTGTCACTCACAGCCATTTGCCTCAATTTCTCAAACGCGTTTGTTATTCGAAGGCGTAATTGTTCTACCGAGTCCACGTTCTCCGTGTACACATCGTCCTTGATGCAACCCCAGAAAAAAAAATCGAGTGGCGTGAGGTCTGGCGATCTTGCTGGCCACCTACGAGGTCCAAATCTTCCAATCCATTGGGCACCAAACGTGTCATTTAGCCACTGCCTGGCTGTTGTTACAGAATGTGCCGGCGCGCCATCTAATTGGTACCACATTCGTTGGTATCGGTGGACGTTTAGATTGTTGGTGTATTGTGACACCGTGTCATTTAATAGGTTAACAAACCTTTCTCCGGTTAAATTGCCATCAATGAAAACAGGTCCGATTATGTCGTCACCGTGAATAGCTGCCCATACATTCACCGAAAATCTGTACTGATGAGCTGACTCCCGCCAAACTCGGGGATTTTGGTTTTCGGGTGCCCAGTGGTGCAGATTGTGCTGGTTCCACATGCCGTTTCTGGTGAACGTGCTTTCGTCAGTCCAACAAATATGGGAAAGAAAGTCACTGTTCTCTTCAATTTTACTCAATAGCCACTGACAATAATTCACTCTAATTAGTTTATCATGCGTTAATAATGTATGTACTTTTCTAAATTTGAATGGGTGCCATTTTTCCCGCTTTAATATCCTATGGACAGTTCTGTGGTGGACTTGAAAATGCCTAGCGCTCTGGCGAAGGCTAGTTTTAGGTTGGTTTTGGAAATATTGTAGCACATTTTCAGTAAATTGAATTGGGTTTTGACGTGTAGGCGGTCGATCTAGGCGTTGAAACCTAGGATCCACTGGCTGGTTTTCACGGATGCGCTGAAGAGCTCTTACAATAGTGCGAGGATTAGTAGGGCATTGTCTTGAATTGCCATATCTCTCGCGATATGTCCTTATCGCAAGGGCGGCATTTTGATGACATTCTCCGTAAATTAGGATCATATCCGCATATTCAGCTGCCGTGTAGTTCGGATGTGTATTTGCCATCACGATCACAGTTTAGCACAAGCACTAATAACACAAATAAAAGCGTCCTTTTCGCAAAAGATGTAAGTACCTATCGTATTAGGAAATAAAACTAACTAAATCAAACTAACAAAGCAAAGCGTCTTTATCGCAGTACCATAATTTAACAACTATCCTAATTACACAAAAATAAATAAATAAAACAACAGGTAAGCGTCTTTTTCGCGGAAACATTCACAAAATTATTACACGACGTTATTATGCGCACGAGTGTAAATAAGTGTGTCAAGGACACGGACCCGGCTAGCACTAGAAAAGAAAAAGGTTCCGGCGGGCAGAGGAGAAGGACAGGGGCGGGGGAATAGACGGCGACGCGCGACGCCTGCGCTGCTCGCCGACAAAGGGATCTCTCTTTCCTTCAATTCGCCTACTCTTTGTTATTTCATCTTATTAGTATTGCTTATTCGTTTTAATTTCATTGATGCGGTGCTAGGATCCGTGACCCCGGCAAATGACCGCTGCGCTACAGTTCTTTAAGTACAGGTTGCTCCAAGACGCTATTCTCAAAAAAAAAAAAAATTGTTAATAAATAATAACGTTTTATGGAAATGAAATTTATTTTTAAAACGAAAATGTGAAACCGTATACATATGTTAAATTAATGTCACCATTGTAGCGCCACGCTGTATAGCTTCCAAGAAGGCTATTATATTTGCGCCGTTTTAGGTTTTCGGCACCTGCAGCAGCCGCCCCAGCACAACACGTTGTGCTAGGAAGATGAGATGGCGCAAGGGTGTCGACACATGTTGCGTCCCACACCAAAGGCATACCCAACTTCCAAGGCATTATGGTCATCCCATCTGGTCTCTTCACATCGTCGCGTGCCAAGCCATTGGGTTCTAAAATAGCAGGCACCCCAGCGGTGGCAAGAGCACGACGGAGGATGTCATTGATACTGGCGTGCCGTGCCATTCGGCCAGCGCTCCTACTGCAGGATAGGCTATGATGTCCGAGGTAGTCGACAGCTTCACCACGTTAAATTATTTTTGATATATTATTACTACATACAGTTATTATAAGTGGGGCTCGTGTTGATCGGATAAACCGGTCATAATTAAGCTGTGCTTACCGCGGTTGGTAAGTGGATGGGTGACCATCCATTTTATACAGAGCCATGCCTGGGAAAGCACGTAAAAACGTAAGTCCTCGCTATCATTCGTAGATCTTTGACAGCCGTTATGAGTAGTGAGAAGCCAGAAACCCTGACATCCAGACTTACCAAGGGGTATCGTGTTACCATGTGGTGGATGTCAGACAGGTAGTCTCTCCATGTAAAACACTGGTATTCAACTGCATCTAGTTAGACTGAAAGCCGACCCTAACATAATTGAAAAAAAGCTGGACAGGTGACGATGCTAGTTATTTTAAAAACATCACACATCACATAAACACGTCTTCCTTCACATAAACACGTCTTCATTGACAAGTGTTAATAATAATTCTTTACTGACATAATAATAATAATTCTTTATTGACATAATAAATACAATTACGATTAATGGATTCCCTAGCACCTGCGCTAGTGAGAACTGTGTTGCAGGTGACAACACTAATGTTGTTTGCTGACTTTAGAGATATCGGCACCAGCCAAACTTGACAAATTCTGATGGTCAGTGAAACAATCTAGATTCTGTATTTTACCGTCTAATCATACATAATGTTGTATTGTAATGTTTGACAGATGATGAGAAAAGACTATGCAAGAACGTGCTGCGCTTACACCGAGCGTCGTTCAGCAAGATTCGTGTGTGTGGCCTGTTCTACTTAGACGCTGCGTTACAATTGAGTCTGATGAGTCTTCTTACTAATTACACTGTTATGTTGCTACAGTTAGCATTTTTGTAATCTTGGTTTCAGTATATTAATTTTGTTGGCAGTCAGTATTTCATAAATATTCAGTCATTCTTCGTTTTATTAATCCATTATTACTTTTGACCGTATTTTTGTCAAACTCGAAACTGAAAACCATTTATTTCAAATAAACCATTTACAGGCTCTTTTGAATTGTCAAGGAGACGAGCAATCAGGGGACTTACCATGAACTCTTATAGCAGGTTAATTTAGACACAAGACAACGGCAACAAGACGTAAAAGATTTTAGACGTAAAATAACCTGTCAGGCTAGTTTGTACCATTAGCGCGACAAGTAGCAGGTATGCCAGCGATCACGTCAACCTAAGCCGATGAGTGAATACGTCGCAGCATTTTAGCAGCCTGTCCTGCATCCAACCCGTCTAGTCGTTTTGACATTTACACATTGGACAATTGAACTGCCCTGCCGTTATAATTGCAGCCTTGGCAAACTTAGTTTTATTGACTTGTTTTAATTAAATTTAAATACAAAAACGTAAGTAAGAGTGAAAATGTGCCTAAAACATGTTTCGAACGTTAGTTCGAAGTATTGTAAAACATAGAAAATCTTCTTTATGCCCTGTGTTACGTTTATTTTAGATGTGTGATAAAGATGACATTTTTGAGCTTCTTGAGCAAGATAGTTGTTGCAACAGTGTTTAACAAGATACCCAAGAAGCAATAAAACGGCCAACACATCACGAAGAACATGTTTAATGTAGAAAACAATATTATAATTCGTTAATTGTAAATCATTTTTATTATATAAATACATTGCAATCATATTTTAATGTAACACACACACACACACAAAGTAAACCAAAATAAATGATTATAGGCTTGTTCAGGCATTATCATTTTCCAATCCTTGTTAGCACCACCAACATCCGAATTTCAGCCACCTCAGTTTACATTCTTTGGGAATTTTGTCGAGATTGAGCATTTTTATTACCTATAGCGCATAGGGTAATCTCTGTGAGTATTAAAAAAAAATCTCACAACTGTCCCAATTGATCGTAAGAAGCTCTTCTTGAAGCCATAATCGCAAAAACACAGCAAATTGCCCTTGCCTACCACTCGCAGACACGGTCACAAAACAAACTATATTACTTTCAGTTAATATTCTAAGACTAATCTTTACTTAACTTCTTAATCTTAACTTATTGCTAAATACTTGAATTAGCCATATATTTCAAAGGCGAATAGCTGCTCCGTTAAAATCTACGTTTATTTCCATTACAATAACACGTTCGCGCGGCAAGCATGCGCGACGCGTTTCTGCCGTGGTGTATTTGGACACATCTTTGTTCTTTGACATATATGTTTGACATGTAATAATGCGTTCGAAAATAAATGTGAATTTTCTAATTTGTTAACTTTTTGTTTCAAGTATTTTAAGTAGATGGAATGGCGTTCGCTCTTTTATATAATTTCAAATTACTTTTTTGCCACTGAACAATGTTTTATTCATGACTCTTTTTTATTTTAAATAGCTATCATAAAACATATTTCGTTTATATAAACACCGTAAATTACCGCTTAAGTATTTTAGAACGTCTGTTTTTAATAGTTGGTGCTGTCATCTAACAAACCAGAGATTATGTAACAGGCCAAAAGTTGACCTGATGCAGGTCTACGGGCAAAGCTAATAGTACAAACACAAAACCTATCAAGTTAACATGCTGAGTTGACTTGCCCTGTACTTGGCAAATATTTTGAAAGTTTAATATAAGCCCCCAGATAGTGCAAGCTAGTTGCTTGTTTCAAACAGTAGGTTTCTATGAAGAACAATGAGCAAGAAACTTCATGAACACTCTTTTCAACCGACTTCAAAAAGAAGGAGGTTCTCAATTCGTCTGTATGTTTTCTCTTTTTTTTTTTTTTTTTTTGTAGTTTTGTTACGCGATTTCTCCGGCAAATGTGAAGCGATTTTGAAAATTCTTTTTGATGGATAGGGTATGCCTCAAGGGTGGTCCCATATAAATTTTATCGAAATTGATTCCGCACTTTTTGGAAAAATCCAGAGAAAGCAAAAAAAAATACATGGATGATGTTGTAATGTTCTCACCTTGTACTTTCGATCTCTGTTTTGATTGTGTTGCCATTGCTTAATGGATTTGGATGATAAGAAAGTACTAAAAAGCGAAAAATAAAAAGCTTTTTACAAAAAAGACAACCGCCTTCAAAAACCAAAAAGTGAATTTAGAATCAATAAAATATTACATACTTAGGTTACATCATTCAAGTTGAATCTACGAGTACAATATGAGAATAATGTAGCAAGTCGTGCACGTTAAAAGAGGTCTAAAAAACATAATCATAATAAGCAATTCAAACTAAATTTGAAATAACCGAGGCAGCTATAAAAATACCAGTACCAACGGACGGTGCCTGTTTACGTACATGACGCGTGATCAGCACCATTTAATCAAACCATTTTAAAGGAAACCAAATGATGCAATACTTGCGTCATCATCAGTGAGACATTTAAGAGCATTCATCCGTTAGAACCATGTTGGAGTCAAAATTGATGATTTCCGACGGACAATAAAACGATACCTAATGTGTTTGATTGGTAAATAAGATCACTGATTTCATCCCAAACTAACACGCTTAATAACTCGAAAAGTGGCTAAAAATGGCACTTTTGATTATACTTTTCTTGTATAAAAACTTATAGTAATATTGACTTTTTTTCAAAAATACACTAGTTAATGTTGTTGCTTTTTTAACAGTAATAAGTTTGTCGTATATGGTTTTACTATTATCTAGCATCCGCGTAGACCAACGAGAGCTAGTTTAAAAAAAAGGCTTAAATAAAAACTGTTCTTATGACAAAACTATACGAACATTTGAAAATATTTTTCAGCCATGGACTAGCTTATGAAATTCTTAATAATTTGACGTCAATATCGGTCGGTCGTATGTCGGTTTTATCTACCATTTAAACACATTATCGTTTTATTGTCCGTCGAAAATCATCAATTTTGACTCCAGCATGGTTCAAACGGATGAACGCTCTCGGTGGCCAGTCTTATCCCAGACCGGCTAAGTACGCAGAAACGAATTATAATAATCGAAGGACGAAAATGTCACGGTGTACCAATATTTACTTTAACCATATTCATAAAATTAAACGTATTGATTTTTTCACAATTACTATTATTATCAATTTACTTCATATGAGTAACGTCGTATCGTATCATTTAGTACGTTGAATAGTTACACGCCGACTGCTCACGGTTAAAAAAATGAATACATTTGGAAATATCGATGAAAATTATCTTGTCTCTAACAATAAGGTGGACAAAGACGTGCAGTCAATGCTCTTGCCTTTGAATCTGATGCAACATATCATGTTCTGTCCTAAATATCGCATCAAAGATAATCTTATAACTCCCAATAGCCTCATCTCAAACTTTTTGTCAATGATTGCTATGTTCGTATTTATGTTTTTGTACATACGTGGTACATGTTTGGTAGCTATATATAAAGATAGTATAAAATTAATTTCTTTCGACTTTATTACATTTTTTTACTTCTGTGTCTTCTATTGCTATGGTTTTGCTATGAATTTCTTGCTCGGAATAATTCAAACAAGAAGCCATGTCCAGTTTGTTCTAACTTTTCAAAAAGTGCACAGATTTCTCAATAATGTTGCCAGTTTAAACCACTTCATTATTTGGAATTGGATTCTTGGAATCCTTGCTCTGGGTTATTATGTCATTGTTTTCACCTATTTTATCTCCCAGTTAGGTATACCTTTCGACGTTGCATATGTCTGCTACCTTACTATTGTTTTTGATTTTAATATAATTTATGCCTCACGAGTTATTCAAATGTTGGAAGTCAAAGTCATCCTTTGGAATTTTCAAGTATTGAATTCGCAAACATTGGAAAACACAAATTGAGAAAATTATTGTGAAAAAGTCTTTCAGGGTTACGTTCATATATTGGAGTGTTATAACATGTATAAAATTAGTTTTCAGCCATTCGTAAGTACTTATTATATTTAAAAATATCTCTTCCATAAAAGAAACTGCTTTTTTAATTTTTTGTTTCATCATGACAAATATTTCATATTTATTTGACCGACAAAACGATACAACTTGTATGTGTTTCAGATGCTTTATCACATTTTTATATTAATTAATTCTCTATGTTATGCACAAGTGGCAATAGAAACGTTTGAAAAAGGCATAATGATGAATAACATGGCGAGTATTAACATTCATACAAGTACGTATTTGTAATTAGATTTATTATAATAGCTGTAACTTCTATATTTTTTACAGTATAAAACAATTATGCGGTCGTTGTCCGTTTCAATTTGGGATATAAAGAATATAATGTGGCAAATATTATTGGTCAAACAATGCGAGAAATTCTACTCAGCTATCCAAAATGTTCAAGATACCTGCGCAATTATTTTCAAATCACCTTGCTCAGGTTACTTTTATTTCCCACTTTCGTTCTTTCCATTTACTTTTAGTCTTCTGCAATATTTAAATTATTACAGTTTTTTTTTATATTATATAAACATTCATTTAGTACCTAACTACTTTGCTCGGAAAGACACCAGACAAGTCTTCTCTGATAAGTCTTCTTACTAACTACTTTGTTGTATTGCTGCAGTTTGCATTTTTGTAATCTTGGCATCAATAAACTAATTTGATCGATAACCAGTATTTTTATTTATAAATGTGCAGCATTTTCAGGTTTTTGTACAAATGACTACCAATCATAATAATATCCTCTTGGATTTTATTATTATTGTTTTATTGTTGGTCAATCTTATTGATGACCAGAGAAGTGCATAGGAGACATTATACACAGACATTACACTGGGCTGTCAATGTGTGTAATAACACATTGACAGGCCAGTGTTTGGAAGTCAATGATATGACACGTCCTTGTCGTGGAAAACACGAAAAGCCAATACACGGCGAGCCAATTGATGTTTCAAATACCTGATGAGCATTCGTTCTTGGCCCTTTGGTTTTGTCGTCACAAGTGTGACTGCTGAGCGTAAGGTACGGGGATTGATTTCCCATTTTATTTTATTTTTTTGATATTCAATTTTTTTTTTATTTTTTATTTGTGTTACTGAGATTGACACACACATTGACAGCCCAGTGTTAAGAAGTTATTGATATGACACGTCCTTGTCGTGGAAAACATGAAAAGCCATTGGTCTTGTGCCTGATGTTTACCGGTCAAGTTAAAATACCATCACATTGGACTACTTGTACTTATAAGGTTTGCGCACACAATTTGTGCCCTATAATGTCTCCTACGCACTTCGTTCTTTGAGTGGTCACTCAAAGTGTTAATGGGAAAATATCAGTAACACAAAAAAAAAACAAAAAAAAATGAAAATGGGAAATCAATCCCAGTCAAGCAGCCACACTTGTGGCGACAAAACCAAAGGGCCAAGAACAAATGCTCATCAGGTATTTGAAACATCAATTGGCTCGCCGTGTAAGACACTAATGTCGGTGTACCAATATTTCATTCAGTCAAATTCATGAAAGTAATTAAATAATTGGTACGTTCAAAACCACTCTGCGAATGAATTTTATATATATTTACCATCGATTATTGTATCATTTGTGTGGTAAAGAGCTTCAAACTGCCTTTGTTAGGCAAAATGAAGACATTTCGAAAAATCAGATTAACTTATCCTGTGAATCTTGCCTCTAACAATGAGGTGGACAAAGACGTGCAGTCGATGCTCTTGCCTTTGAATCTGATACAACAAATCATGTTCTGTCCTAAATATCGCATTAAAGATAATATTATAACTCCTAATAGCTTCGTCTCAAATTTTCTTTCGTTGGCAGTCACTCTAGGATTTATGTTTTCATACATATCCTGTACATATTTAGTAGCCATATACAAAGAAAGTCTAAAATTCGTTTATTCCGACTACGTCACTTTTATTTACGCCTGTATCTTTTATTGCATTGGTTTTGCAATGAATTTCGTGATCGGGATAATTCAAACAAAAAACAACGTCCAGTTTGTCCTTACTTTTCAAAAAGTGCACAGATTTCTCAATAATGAAACCAGTTTAAACCATTTCATTATTTGGAATTGGATTCTTGGTATCGTTGCTCTGAGTTTTTATGTCATTGTTTTTACTTATTTTACTTTACAGCTAGGTTTGCCTTTCTATGTTGCATATGTCGCATACCTTATGTTTTTTTTCGATTTCAATATAGTTTATGCCTCGCGTGTTATTCAAATGTTGAAAAACAAAATCATACTTTGGAATCTTCAAGTATTGAATTCGCATGAACTGGGAAACAGGAACGGAGAAAATTATTGTAAAAATGTATTTCAGGCTTACGTTCATATATTGGAGTGTTATGATATTTATAAAATCAATTTTGGACCATTTGTAAGTATTTTTTTGATAATTTTCTAACACAATTAGTAAATTTAAGTAAGAGATCAATATGGACCCTGTCGGGGATCTGAGGATAAGCAATTTGCAATTCAATCATCATCATTGTCATCTGCCTAGCCTTTTCCCAAGTATGTTGGAGTCGGCTTCCAATCTAGCCAGATGCAGCTGAATACCAGTGTTTTACATAGAGCGACTGCCTCCACAACCCAGTTATTGTTACAATTTGCAATTGAATGTTGTTATACATAATTTGGTGTGTTTTATAATATTGGTTGCATAATTATGTATATATTATTAGATTTGTGTATATATTAGACTTAAATGTATTTTTCTAATAAAATACAACCTTTTTTTCAGATGCTTTTCCATATGTTAGAATTGATTAATTCTCTGTGCTACACAGAAGCTGCTATAGAAACATTTGAAAAAGGCATAGTGACTAATAACATGGTGAGTAATAAAGTATACCTACTCATGTGTCAAAATAACAGACTTTTTTTTGCATATTATGCAGCATATTGTGCATATTATGAAACATTCATAATATGCATAAATGCATAAATATTATGAATGTTTCAAAAACAATATTTAAAAATGTTGTCTGTTTGTTGGTTTGTTCCGGCCAATTTTTGGAAGCAGATGGTCCAATTTTAGTGGGATTTTCACTGGCAGATAGCTGATGCTATTAGAAGTAACATAAGTATTTATTTTAGAAAAGAAATAAGGGTGCCGCGAAAAATAATCCTCACGCGGACGAAGTTGCGGGTACTAGCTAGTCAGTTTTGTGAAATAGTGACTCTAATGTTTATTTTTCTACAGCACGTAACAATTGTACGGTCGTTATGTGTTTTAAGTTGGTATATCAAGAATTGGATGTGGCAAACGATATTGACCAAACAATGCGAGAAATTCTACTTAGCTATACAAAGTGTTCAAGATACTTGCGCACTTGTTTTGAAGTCATCTTGCTCAGGTAAGTTATTTGATGCTTTCATTATTTCATTCTCAGTATTTTTTAAATACATTATATCCCTACATATTTTAAATAATTTAAACATTGCTTTTTTTAAAATAAATAACTACAAAAAGAATATACAAACACTAGCTTTTGTTCGTGGCTTCGCTCGCGTTAATTTAGAATTTGACAATCAATTAGGGTTGTACCTTATGCTTGTAATAATATAATTCATGTGCGTGTGAACTAAGGGACCATACTGGTATTTCGAAGAAGTGAAGTAGTCTTAAAGCAATTGTAGAACAAATGTGGAAAATAAACTAGAGAAGAAAAAGTAAAGATTAAAAACTACAGCCCTTAAAGTGCGGTCCCTCAGCGACAAAGACCATCAGATAGATCTCGGTAAATATTAAAAAAAAAATAAGGTATTTTCACTACAGACATTTCGTAAAGAATTTGCAAAGACATTTACTAAATAACAGACCTCAAAGCATCAAATTTAAAAAATATACAACAACTAAACGGTGCTCCCTCATTCCACACAAGAAAGATAAATATTTTAGTTAATACTACCGAATCAAAAGAATAAAGTTTTTCTTTTTCTACATAAAGTTTTAGTAAGAGACCTTTTGAAAAAAAATTGTGTGCAAAAATATCGACGCAATTTGAAAATAGCGATTATTAAAACTGGTCCTTTAATCCTCACCTGCACTGAAATATGTTTTAAAACAGTTATTTTGAGATAGAACTGTCTTAACCTCTGAGTAGCGCGCACATTACTTTGTTTACTCTGTAAAAACCCGGCGCCCGCACTCGCATGCGCCCGCGGCGATAAGGGCGCGTATTCAATTTAGCGCAACTCAAAATCTAAAAGATTGCTAGAACAGCGTAGCAGCATTGACACACACTAGTAGGTACAGTACAATGGTCTGTTTGCGTGCATCAGAAAAAAAATACGCACGAAATAAACACGAATCATTGAAATTGATCGGCAAACGACAGCGCGCGAGGTTTTACAGTGATTTTTAAAATAATTGTCAAAAGTAAATGAGTTCGTATAACGGACTGAAAAATATTCTGTATATTAAGCATAACATTTCCTTTCATAAAATAATTATATTAAAGGTTATGTTTTTATTCATTCTGTCCCTATTAACAACGTTGGATCTGCAAAACAGCAATTTTACAGGAGAGCGCGTCAAAGTTTAAATTGCTTATATTTTTTTATATATACAAATTAGGTTTACAAAAAAAATCTATAAATTTATATAAGTTTTAAAGCTCATGTACATCGTAGTGAAATATTATTTTTCCTTTTCTAAATATGTAAAAAGTCAGAAATGACTTTCATAACGGTACTGGATTCATTGTATTTAGTCGGATCTGTCATATCCTACAAAGTTACTTGGAAAAACTTATCGATTAATTGTCGCAAGTTCCACATACATCATTGTTAAAAGGAAGTTCTAGTAAAATTTTTGTCGTATTTAAAATGAAATGTAAATAAAATGTAATATTATTATAAATTTCAATATATTTATTTCAAAAGTCCAAAAGAATCCAAAAGAACAAAAATGATTAAGTACTTATAAGTACGGGCGTAACACAAAACAAAAATTATAAAACGTTACTAATAATCACAATGCCTAATTCTCAGACCAATAAAAAAGGCCTAATTAAGAAAAAATATTAAATATTGCTTAATATCACAATTTTTACTAACAATAATAATATAATTGAGATCCATCTTATATGAAATAATAATTATATAAACTAGCTTTATCAATGGCACTAAATAATCACAATCATTTTAAGTTGCATTGTTGCATTAGAGAATCAGTCTTAATAGTGTTACATTATTATATTTTAAATAAATATTTATCTATAATAACTATCTAATAAAAATATAATATTCGTCGTCGTCGATATATTTTAGAAAAACAGCCTCACTGACTGAAACAAAATGCCTACAAATTAAAATTTAAAAAATATAACTTCTAAAAAAAAAAACCAAAAAGAGTAAAGAACCAAAATGAGAAAATAATCAACCTTAAAATTATGACGTAATTATTATAATCATAAATGTGATATTATGGCACCTAATCATTAAAATAAACAACACAATCAGTCAACATGAAATTAGTCATCATCATCTGAAATAGTATCACATACTTGAGCATTGTTACCAACTTTTAAGTTTTCATAAAAATGGTGGTACTTTTCAGGGATTATTCCACTTTGGCATAAGTTAATCAAATCTTTGTATTTCTCACGACTGATAGGAAGGTCTCCAATATAGGCTTGCTTGATTTGAAATTCACGGGAAAGTCTATCTGTGTTTCGGGTACCAGATCTCAACACAATTATAGTTTTTGGTCTATCTTCAAAATTATATTTGTATTCAATCCTATCATAATGCTGTGCATGTACTGTCACTTCTCTCAAACGGGTCCACTGTATTTTTTCATTGTCTGTGTTTTTTGTCCAATTTTTATTCGCTAGCAAAGACTTAAAATCATATATATCGGAAGTGGTCATCTCTTTTACTGAGTAAGGACTACCTTCAACTTTAGCCCAACGAACGAGACAATACCATTCTTCTGGTACATAAATGAACTTTCGGTCGCTAGCACGCTCAATAGTGGCATGAACACTGTCACCCTCGTTCTGGGTATGACCTTTCTCCAAAAATCTGTGGATAATTGTCACCCCAAATTCTTTTGCAGCTAAAAGGTAAACAGCAAAAACTATACGATTTCTGTTTTGCCCGGCGCAGTTATCGGACCAGAATCTAAATGACTTAACATATCTTGTAAAGCTTTTTGTTTAATAAATTGATACAGGCAACTAGAGACCTCATTTGCGCCTCGCTTTGCGATTGCCTCGTGCCACATAAAGCAAGTGGCTTCTTTTTTAGCTAACTCATATAAGGTGAAGTTAAGCGTAGATAATTTTCTCTTATAATAAAAAACACTTACGTCTCCATGTGGTGTAATTAAAACTTTTTCAAAATCGAAAGTAGCAGCAACGACCTCTTTGTTTGATTGGGCCTCAGTTTTGTCGAGTTGTTTTAGACGACGCGCAGCTTTTTTTGCAGCTTGATGTTTTAAAAACGCAGTCTTTTCTTCTTCTGTCGGAATGCTCTTATTATTATAAACGTGACAGACATCGCAAAGATCTTTCTTAGGCTTATGAAATCCTATGTTAAAATTAGCATTCAATATATCACGATATTGCCGTTTAGTTAATGCTTTGCTACCATATTTGTCACTATCGAACCAATCGCAATACAAGGTAAACATCCGTGATGAACTTTTCACTCCTTCTAAGTATAATTTTTTAGAATTCTGGCGAACATAATGTGATTCCACCAAAGGAAATGATTTGACGTGATCACACACGCTTTTTATCATGTCATCATTTATGACGCTTTTTTTGTGCTCATATTTTCCACGTTTGTCTTCAGCTACGCTATTTAAATCCCCGTCATACTTTTTCCATGCCGTAGATATAATGCGCTCCCCCGAAGATATTGTGTTAAGGAACATAGTCTTGCATACCTTTAATTTTTGTTTTTGCTCATTGGAAAGAAAATAACGGAAAGTGTTTTGCCGATCGTGTATAGTTACCTCAGTTGTTTGACGGCGTTTGGGTATTTTTTCTGTATATTTAATGACGAATTGCCATTGCTGTTTACGGTCACCGAGCTTCCAGAACTTTTCGAAAATGTTATTACGCTGTCTTTCACTGAATTTGGTATAACATTTCAAACGAAATTTTTCGTTACATGCTTCTTTTAACTTTTTTTCCTGGACATATTTCCCTCTATAATTTGTAAAACTTTTTCCTTGATTCTTTAAAGTTTTTCTCTTATGTACCATCCAATTCTCTTTATGCTGTAGTCTCTTCTTACCTTTATCCTTTTTAAAACTGGACTGGCGAGTTTGAACGCCTTTAGCGGAGGTGGGTGTATTAACACTTGTCACGGAAGTCACAGAAGGTGTAGGTAGGTTTCCATACAAGTCATCGCTAGTTAAGATTGGCGGGTTTTCGTTTATGCAAAAGGCGTCATCACAAGTTTCATGCGTAAGTGGCGACGGCATAGGCGTTTTATCTGAAATTTCTTGATCACAAGCAACATTATCGGCTGATGATGTTAAAAAATTACTCGATGTGGATGCAACAGGGTCATTATTTTCGTGAGCATTCTCATTAAATACATCATCTCCAATCAATTCATGCAGCTGAATTAATTCACTACAACTTGGTACCGGTGATTCTCCATAAACTGAAAAAAACAAACAATAACAGACTAGAAGCAATAAATAAAATAAATAGTATTCTTGTCAAAATTAGTTCATAGCGTAAAAATATTATAACAAGAATCACACCAATGCAAGCCAAAAATAAACCCAAAAATATATTTTACAATATCAATATAAGCACACAGTACCAAATCCGACACATAAAATTTTATTATCTGTCGCTTAATAAAGCAATATATGCCATATCCCACAAAAAGTTATAACATGTTTACCACTAACAGTGTAGGAAGTACCTCTTACGACAATTTGAATTCATATTGAAACTAATAAAAAAGTCGGATGTGGTACTACCAACATACTTTACATTACAAGAGGCAGTTAAAAATGTAGGTAGTACCACATACGACAAACTGGATATGTATTAAAACTAATAACAAAGTCGGATGTGGTACTAGCGACATACTTTGTGTTACGAAAGGTAGTTAACAATGTCGAATATGGTACATGTTACAATTTTAATTGGACAATCAATAGATTTCCTTAACTCATTAATAAAAACTAATATAAAAATAAATCAAGCTTAAATAATTAGAATCCATTCCATATAATAAAAGTTTAATAAATATCAATAAATAATAAGTACCTGTTTCTTCTTGTTGTTCATCTATATCAGATGCAATATTTTGATCAACACTGTTATCCTTGATTTTTAATGGTTTTGTCGCAAGTTCAATTAAACGGGCTGATCGACTCGTCATTTTGTTTGATAGGAACAATTTTTATTATAAGATAAACTTAAAATTATGAATGAACACTAAACTTCTACAAGACGTGCGCACGCCCCTACAACATGATTCGTACTGCCACAACCGCCAGCGCATCTTCCCCTCGCGCCCCGCTAAAAACATCGTGAGTTAACATCGGTCATTGTTAACGGACAGTCGTGCCATATACGACTTTTTTAATGTGGCTATATCAAAAACTATGAGGAAAAAATTACTTTTTCTTAAAGATACTGAAAGATATTTTTTTTTTTAGGTTAATAGTGCAATAAAACCAAAATCAATAAAATTGCATATCCAACGTTGTTAATAGGGACAGGATTGGTGAAAAAAAATTGTTAAAGTGAACCGATTTTCTACTTTTTCAACATTGTTTTTTAATACATAAAAGGTAGACTGGTAGAAAATGCCCAAGGCATTAAGTCCGCCTTTGTACAATGTTTTTTTTAAATTTTGTGCATAAAGTTTTAATAAATAAAATAATAGTAATATTTTTGTAATTTTGGCTCTGTAGTACACTTTAAGACTGTATATCCTGTTGGAGAAACGCATAAAACATAATATTTTGGCATATTGTAATGGTTGTATTCGTCCTGAAAGTTAACTCTGACGTCTATTTTCGTAAAACGATATGAAAGGATTTCAAAGGATTGTCTTCGCTTCAAAAAACCATAATAAAAAATTATACTTTTACTCTGTAGCTCCCTAAATCAAGACTTAATATTTTCGAAAACTGTAAATGTCTTTAAATAATCTCCTCACATCGTTACGATATTGCTCTGGAGAAAACGCGAAAACATGAAGTTTTCGTCACGAATCGAATACACGGTCTTAAAACAAAATTTAAAAGAACAGCACGGCTCCAACACACCATATAATTTGCCACTCAAGTTAGAGCTTTGTAGCGTATGCGTTAAGTTTTTTTTTTAAGAAATAAAAAGGTGATGACTTGCTTGACTTAGAGTTAATTTTACTCATAGTTGTTTTTGTATTAAAAGCTTCATCTACTTGAAATTAAATTCGAAGTACAATAATAACGGGCTTTAAGATTTAAACTTAGACTTAAGTCAAACATCGTTTTGTTATGAGATTGTTCATATTTCTTACTGCTCTTTTAACATGCGTGGTTTGCTGACTTTATTAGTGAAAGCACCAGCCTAGCTTGGCAAATTCTGGTGATCAATGAATTCGTCTATACATACTGTGTCATAACATTTATTTATATCTCATGTTATAATATTCGACAGATCATGAGAAAAAACTATGTAAGAACGTACTGCGCTTACACCGAGCGTCGTTCAGCAAGATACGTGTGTGTGGCCTGTTCTACTTAGACGCTGCGTTACAACTGAGTCTGATGAGTCTTCTTACTAACTACACTATTGTGTTGCTGCAGTTTGCATTTTTATAGTCTTAGCTTAATTATGTAGATTTTGTCTGTAATCAGTGATATTATTTTATAAATGTACCTACAATATTTTTTTCCGAAAGTCTGAGAATTACAATATCCTACTGACCGTATTTCGGTCACGGCGGCCAATTTCATGCAAGACTAACCAAATGTTCAAGGGTATAGTGGACAGGTAAGTGCGCAAATATAGAGAGATTAACTCCCTTTGCCATCATTCATAAAATCCGTTGGGACAGCAATCGAACACAAACGGGGAGAGATCAGGCGTACGTCAGGTAAGGGGATGTCAAAACCCCTTACAGACTTCGGATTACTCTTATGTATTACGAAACGCAAAAACCTACCACTTTCTCTGACCTGAAAATGAAGACCAAGGTAAAACATTTACAATCTTCGACTACCTTAACTCGCCGTTGTATGACAATTATGTGAAGTTCTTGTATTTTGTTTAGTCTTCATTAGAGATATTGACTGTGTATTGATCCTTTTAAAGTTACTATCATAATGAATTTCCTATAAATAGTTAATACGTTTACCATCGACTTTTGTCACTCGTGTGTTGAAGAGCTATTGATACTACACAAGTTGAAAAAAATGGAAATATTTCCAAAAATCGGACAAACTTATCCTGTCAATCTTGTCTTCAAAAATGAAGTGGACAAAGACGTGCAGTCGCTGTTTTTGCCTTTGAATCTGATGCAACGTATTACGTTCTGTCCTAAATATCGCATCAAAGACAATATTATAACTCCAAATAACCTCTTTTCAAACGTCGTTTCATTGATTGCAACACTAGGATTCATATGTGCATTTGTTCACTGCACCTATAATATGGTGTCCGTAGGTGAAAAAAGTCTAGGACAACGTGGTTTTATATTTTATATATCTTTTTATTCATCCATCTACTTTTGTTTTGGATGCGCTATGAATTTTGTAATGGGATTCCTTCAAACCAAAAACAATGTACAGTTCGTCCTTACTTACCAAAAAGTGCACAGATTCCTTAACGATAAAACCCGTTTTGTCAACTTTGTCATTTGGAATTGGACTATTGTAGTAGGGATTCTGGGTTTCTACATCATTCTTTTCACTTTTTTTCACACACAGATGGAGCTACCCTTTAGTTCACTTTATTCTTTCTATTATATGATTGCTTTCGATTTTAATATTGTTTATGTTACTCGAGTCGTTCAATTTTTGGAAAATAAACTTGTGCTATGGAACACCCAAAATATAAATCCTCAAGAAATAGAAGATATGCGTGGAGAGAATAACAACACAAGAGTGTTTCAAGCTTACGTACAAATATTAGAGTGTTACGACATTTTTAAAGATAGTATTCAGCCATATGTAAGTACAATAAGTAAAATAGTGATAATGAAAGATGGTTAAAAACTGGTAATAGTCGATGCAACCGATTTTATAAGTCATGATAGAGCTCCTATGTAGTTGGTCTATAAATCTAAAGGCACTTGATGCCCTGTACAGCTAGCTTCGCCTGGAGATTATCTGGAAAAAATATCAAAATGATCTTGGAAAAGAACAAGTAAATAAACACACGGTCATCTGACCCCAAACTAGGTAGACCCTGTACTATGGGAGTCAGACAGCTGATATACATACACAAATACATTTAAATACATACATAAATAGAGAAAGAACAACCAGACACAAGGCAAATACAAGTGCTCATCACGCAAATATTTACCCTGAGCGGGATTTGAACCCGCAATACGCTGTGCAGTAGTCAATTGCTCAACCACTGTACCAACCGTGTCGTCAACGCCAATGAAGCTGAAATAACAGTGGAAAGGCCAAATAGTCTTGTCCGATGACCACTTGAAGCAATTAAGTCCGTGGAAAAACACACAAAGTGTAAAAGGCAAAACCAATGTCATAGCTATATACATTTCCAGCAATAGACTGCGCAAAACTGATAGAGAGAAAGGAAAGCTAGAAACAATATGGATGAATTGTGTGAAGAATGATACGAAAGAAAAGAGAAAAGGAGCTCGACGAAACACTATACCTAAAATACCAAAATATATTTTGTTTATTGCTTTTCAGATACTTTATCACATAATAGAAACACTCATCCACAGTCTAGCCAATATTCAATGTATTATTGACTTGTTGAAATTGGGCGTGACGTTTGATAACATAGTGAGTACTTTTTTTACTTATTTTTCGTAATGAAACTGTTTTTACCCGACTGCGCGACTCAAAGGAAAGGTAATGTGTTTATCAGCCTATGTATGTATGTTTGTTCCTTTGTGGCGCTCTAGAGACTAAACGCGTTGACCGATTTTGATAATTTTTACGTCAATTGATTTGTCTTTATCTTGCGAGTGTCACTAAAGTCTTGACAGTAACCAAAATTCAGTATGGCGACAACCAGACGCTTTATTGAGAAAAAGCCGACTGCGCGACGCAAAGGAAAGGTAATGTATTTATCAGCCTATGTATGTATGTTTGTTCCTTTGTGGCGCTCTAGAGACTAAACGCGTTGACCGATTTTGATATTTTTTACGTCAATTTATTTGTCTTTATCTTGCGAGTGTCACTAAAGTCTTGACAGTAACCAAAATTCAGTATGGCGACAACCAGACGCTTTATTGAGAAAAAGCCGACTGCGCGACGCAAAGGAAAGGTAATATTTTTATCAGCCTATGTATGTATGTTTGTTCCTTTGTGGCGCTCTAGAGACTAAACGCGTTGACCGATTTTGATAATTTTTACGTCAATTTATTTGTCTTTATCTTGCGAGTGTCACTAAAGTCTTGACAGTAACCAAAATTCAGTATGGCGACAACCAGACGCTTTATTGAGAAAAAGAAAAAAAGTGGAAGTCCACGAAGTATATTAAGCGAGGTATTATTGAATAGATAATTCAAAATCATCTTTAGGTTTGTCACACCACTTTTTGTTTCGAATTACCATTTAGGATTAATAACGATTTAAAGTTTGCTAGCAACCATTCTCACTAAAATTTTCAGTATATTTTGTAGTAAAGCTCTGATAAACTTATAGTTTATACGCGTAAATAGTCTTACTAACGGGAATAACGAGAAAAAAAATCTTGAGCAACATTTATCTAAAACGTATACCTACGCGCTGAGACGTGGAGTTGCGAACACCTGCCCGTTATGCCATACCATACTTAATACAGTGAGAAATTACCTAATTAGAAACAAACAATTAATAATATATAACATTGATAGCTACAATATTAAACGCTTAAATAATAAACAATCATACGATCGGCACGGGACTTGCGACGTGCTGGGCCTAAAGTCGAAAGCGGGGGAGCCGCGCGGAAGGTTGGGACGGGCTTCGTGTGAGCTATCCGAGCGGGCAGGCACGTGAAGGAAGACGACGTTAGCGGTTGTGTTAGGAGTACGGGAACGAAAACTGTGACACGAGAATTTTATATATTAGATAGATAAGTTTTAGAGTATATAAATGTTATATGTTAAGAAATATTATCAACAGTTGGTATATCTCACGTTTATTATATTGACAATGATGTAAACGTTATTGAAATGAAAATAGACCAAATAACTTTATAATTATGATATGAGACACACCAATAAACCACATGTAACTGCCATATTTATGAACATGTCAAAAGCATTTAAGCATTTTAGCACTACGTAGACCAAAATATACCCCTAAATAATCTAGAACAATACGAAGTTCGAAGGAATGCGTCCAATTTTATAAAATTATACCAAGAATAGGGTTCAAATAACTAAAATAACAAGAATATAAAATGAAACCAAATATGAACAAACGTTTCAGTCTAAACCTAAAACGGTTAAGTACGGGGTGCCTCAAGTTCGTATTCTTGGTCCATTCTTATCATAATAATATATATATGTCGCATCATGGGTGGCCGAGATGCGAAGCATCGGATCTTCTTCGTAATCCGATATAGTTTTGGATAGCTGTGGACGTTTTCGCGGGTACTCGAACGAAAGTTGGTTTAATTTAAATTAAAATAATTTATTCAGTGTAACAGCAAAAAGTAACAACAGAAAAAACACGTGCGTTGGTACTGAGTGTTCAGCAGAGACTGTCTTGTCTGAGCTCTTCGTCTCAACACACAGTCTGGCCCCACCAGTTCTCACTGTATCCCCTCTACCGACGATCGTGTCCAAGCGGCTTCCGGTAAACGATTATTTGTTCTTGAATCATTTTGTTAGATAGCGCTGTCTGTTGTGCCGTAGCGCCATCATCCATAACACGGCCATCCCTGACTAGCACCCTTCCTTGAGTGTAGTTTCCTATGGATTCAAACAGTAAAATAGCTCAACTATCCTGCCAATACAAACGAAAAGGTCTGATTCTCATTAATACTTTATTTCTTACTAATCTAGGTACAATAATTAATTGTCATAATTCACGACACTCTTTCGCGAGTACTTCGCGCCTAGTGCTCCTCGCACCACATTATTCAATGGAAAGATGTCCGATCTATCAAAATAAATTTCATAAGGAATGCTGCATACTCAACTCATGAAACTGTCGTCATAATCTATGCACCAACGCAGATCAAGATTGCACCAGCGATGCTCAAAATAGTTTCAAAATGTGCTACAACACATGAAGTGCTCTGTGCACCAACACAGACAGAAATCGCATCAACGATTCCTAGTAGGTAGACCCATCGCCACGTGTTACAGGTGCGGTCAAGGGTTTCAAGTATGAATACACAAGCCATTCGTAATCACTACCACTGTCATCAACTATAATATCTAATTCTCGAGGCACAGGTGATCGGGAATCTTTCTTACACGATCATGAGAGTATAAATTTGTACGTTCGCTTAGAGTCAAGCGCCTTTAGTAGAATCCCAGTCTAACTTATCAATAATCTTAAATGAGCCTTTGAATTTAGGATCGAATTTTGTCTGATTCCTTTTCTCATTTTCCATCAAAATATAACCATTTATTATATTGGAACTTAGATACTTTAGCTTTATTTTGGTCAAATCGATTTTTGACCAAAATTTGTACGCCCTACGGGTGAAACATGTACGTACGAAATATTAATACTGTGACATCCTGCATGCCTAATTTGCATGTATACGCATGTTTTGACAAATAAAATGATCTTTATCTTTATCTTTATCTTTATCATAATAAGATTTTTTCTAAATAGTTTGATTTTTCAATCGTTGAAGAAGAGTATTTTATAGTTTAGTTAATTTTCAAGGTTTCATTCATATTGGCGACGATCGCCAATATGAATGAAACCTTGAAAATTAACTAATTTATTGCTCAGTACATTGAAATCGATTAATTTTATGTCATTGATTTAACATAAAAATTACAATGATTAATTTAAACATTTACTCTATTTTAGGTTAAAACAATTTTGGGGTCACTGGCTATGTTTATTTGGATGATGAAGAAATTGACGTATCAAACTATGTTGAGCAAGCAATGCGAGAAATTCTACTTAGCTGTCCAAAGTGTTCAAGATACTTGCGCACTTATTTTGAAGTCAAGTTACTCTGGTTATAACCATATAGTCTAGTAGTATACATACAACGTGACTTTTGATTCAATATCAATCTTACAGGGGATGAAATTACTCATACATTTGAATAATAATTATTGTAGAACCATACAAAAATGTTCAAAAATACGGATAGAGCGTACATTTTTGTTTATAAATTGTTTTAAATTGTTTTTAACCAACATTGTTGTCACACAAAGAATCAACATGAATAATATAACCAGAATTTTGTAAAAACTTGATCGCAAAGAGTATCCTTGAAGTTTGTTGCTCGTTCTTCTCTTTAGAGACCTACCTACGTTTTGGCTCAAACAATTAACTTCAACTTTTCTGACTAACTGACCGATTCTGTCATAATTCAAAAGTGCCTGTAAATGGTCTAATTGAAACTGACTATTATAAAAATGATTTCAAAAGCTGTTTTCTTTTCACATTACGAAGGTTCCATAACAAACGTTGTTCATATTTAGTAATATTTTTACACCCCTGTAAGATTGGTAGATATTGAAGAGTTAGCCTGTATTTATATGACACTATGAACATTACAAGCTCGGTGTAAAATATATTTTTTACTGTTCACAGATGATGAAAAAAGGCTATGCAAGAACGTACTACGCTTGCATCGAGCATCTTTCAGCAAGATACGTGTGTGTGGCCTGTTTTGCTTAGACGCTGCGCTACAACTGAGTCTGATGAGTCTTATTACTAACTACGCTCTTTTGTTGCTACAGTTTGCATTTTTGTAATGTTAGCATTACATTGATTTTGAGGAATTCAGTATTATTATTTGAAAAAATAAATTAGAATAATAAAAAATCCGAACTGCGTAAACAGTGAACTTAAAATAAAAACTAAAAAGAAACAAACAAGACGAATCTAACGATACCTTAATTAAATAACTCCATTCAATGGTTTGGAAGATAATGGTAATAAAGAATATTACATACAAAGACAGGTGCGAAAAACATAACCCTTTCATTGTAGTCGGGTAAAAATAAATGTTCAGTATTTTCAAGTTTTTATTTACGAATGATAAATTTCAATCTGATCGGAGACTATCCAAGTATAATAGATATTCCTGTGCAGGAATGTTTGCACAAACACAGGTACATTGCCATTTCCCTCACTCTCACTATCTGATGGAACGATCGATATACACATAAAACAAATTCTAATGCGGAATATAGCGACTTTAACAGTCGGGACCCATTAAAAATCTGGAATGGCTCAAATATTTACCCAATAATAGATCCCGACTGAAAAAGTCGCTATATTCCGCATTAGAATTTGTTATACGTGTATATCGATCATGAAACTATTTGAATGTTGTTGTTATTCAATAATACTTAGCAAAATTCTAAACTACTTGTTTTTTTCTTTTCAGTTTTTGATTTTGATTATTTCTAAGCAGTCGGGATTTTGATTTTTTTAAATAACTTATTTTATTTTACACTTTTTATTTAAGATCTTAAGACGGTAAATTTCACAATTTTATCATTTATAGTAGTGGCGTAGTGGTGGGTAGTGGCGTGGCCATCGGAGGGCTAAGCGATGCTGTGCACCGGGCCCCCTAAATACAGGGGGCCCCTCGACCTCTGGCCAGCACAACTCGAACTGACCTAGCAATACACAATACAAAATTTTATAATTTTGTCATTTATTTGAAGGCAGTGGCGTGGCTATTGGAGGGCTGAAAACAAAAACTGACTGAACTGCAAACTGACCTAGCAAAACTTTCTTTTGTGTTGTGTAGGTTCTTGTGATTAGCCAATTCAAGCAATGAACTGATAAGCAACCAATTTATGAATGCTACCTTACTGTTCCGAAATATTAGTTAAGAACTGCGCTCATCGCGCTAGCCGCCCGGCCCGCTAGGTACCTGCGAACCACACGCTGTCAACAGAGTAGCCTACAGTGCAGAGAATTCATAACACTGCAAAATGAACCAAGCAAACAGCACTTTTGCTCGAGCTGACGAAGAAAATGATGCCTCATTGATCAGGAGTACTTTTTGTGACCCTGAGATACTCCCTATCTCAGGGTCAGGATCAATACTTTCAGCAACACTTCAATATGCTCAATACCAACATGGAGACACTGTTGAAGTCATGGTCTTCTAAGCAAGACGAGAAGTTTTCCCTCCTACGAGCTAAGTTTGGAAGTGTAAAAGACTCAATTAGTCACGAGTTAGAGTGAGTGCGAAGCATGATGATCTCTTATCAAAAAATCAAGAACTACATAACCGTGTAAATGCTATTGAACTGAGTGATCAATCGAAGGATGCTCATTTAGCCTATGTTGAGTCTAAATTGCAAGCTATGGAGCAGAGGGCCCGGAGCTCTAATGTTGAAATTAGCAATCTGCCAGTAAAACGGGGAGAGAATTTAGTATCCGTTAATGAGGAAATCGCTAAGATAATAAAGGAACCCATAAAAACAAGTGACATTATCTCCATCCATCGTGTCCCACAGCCCTAGAAACTCACGTCAAAAAAACGAATTATATAACATTTACGATAAGAAAAAATAACAAACCATCGGAAGAGTATAGCATAATTGCACATACATGTTGGGATAATGCACAGACCCGCCAATGCCAGACTCTTACTCCAGCCAGTGTTGTTAGATACCTTGGAGTGCAAATTGATGATCAACTACGGTGGGATAAACAGCTAAGGAAGGTTATTGCTAGGTTGAGAACTCTGATTTATCTGTTCAAATCTCTTAGAGAATCAGTATCACAAGAGCTACTTATAAAAATATTCATTACGCTATGTCAGTCTGTGATCAGCTATTGTATCCCGGTATGGGGTGGAGCAGCTAAGACCTTGTTTCTTCCCTTGGAGAGAGCCCAAAGAGCTGTTCTTAAGGTTATTATGAAAAAGCGAGCCAAGCCGAGGTCAAAAATGAGCTAAAAAATATAAAATGCACAACAGAAAACTTAAATTTGGAACAAAATAAAATAAAACTTGAATTAGATAATCTGAAATCCCAAAACTCCACGTTCCAGGAAAAAATTAAGTGTCTCGAAAGTGACTTGGCCAATCTTAAGTCACAAGAAAATCCCGTGATAGAAAATCCGCTACATCGCGATTATGAGTCCATGGCCTATGAATTCCAAGAGCGAACACAGCGCCTACAGAACATTATAAGTATCGGAATACCCGAACTTAACAATAAAAACTCTGAATTAAGGCGTGAACATGACAATAAGCAAATACTTACTTTGTTAAAAACGTTCTATGAAGATTGCCCAACCCCAATAAAATGTATGCGCCTTGGCAAGTATAGTCCGGATAAAAACAGGCATCTTAAGGTATGTTTCGAGCGGAAGGACACTGTTATGCGTATTCTACGGAACAAAACAAAATTCACGAATGATAGTGTACGTATATATTCGGACCAAACACCTATGCAAATGAAGCTGCTCAAGGATCTCCGTGAGGAATTATCGCGTCGTAAGGAAAATGGTGAGCTAGACTTGTTGATTAAGTATGTTAAAGGAGTACCTAAAATTACTACAATGTCACCAAAAAACTAACAGCAACACATACTATTAATACCTATAGCGGCTCAACAACAGAAAACATCACCTATCAACACGTACATACGTATCAAACTATACATACACCTGCCTCGTCTTTGAGACTATTTTATGCCAATGTTCGAAGTTTAGTTAAAACGGGGAAACTGGATGAGTTAAAATGCATACTTAAATCTTTCAACCAATTAATACACATTATTTTACTTACCGAGACGTGGATAAAAAGTAAAACAGAAGCAGAGCTACTCGAAATACCTAATTATACACATATTTACAACATTCGTACAGATGGCATGGTGGTGTTTCTATGTATGTACATAAAAATATTAAATTCAACATTAAGGAGGACCGCTACGTACATGGAAATAACTTTCTATTATACAACTAGTTAAACTATCACTAACCATTGGAATTATTTACAAACCACCTAACACGAACGTGAAACAGTTCCATCAAACATACTCAAATCTGTTAGAAAGAATGAAACAAAAAACAATTATATTCGGTGATTTTAACATCGACTTACTGCAAACTGACTGCAAAACTAAAAACTATACGAACTTGATACAAGAATCAGGCTACTTTATAGTTAACAATACTCATGAACAGTACGCCACTCGCCAAACAGTAAACACAAAAAGCATTATCGACCATGTGTGTACAAATATATGTGATTCCAATATGCATATGGCTCTAATTGAGTCAACTTTATCAGACCACAAGCAAATATATGTAGGAATACAGAAGTACCAGCATTCACTAATACATAAAATACAATATCAAGCAATAGACTATAAAGAATTATTTAAGAATACACAAAATGAGAAGCTACCGCTGGAAAACAAAAGCTACAACGTGCTTGAAACATACACAAAAAAGCAAATTGAGGATGCTAAAAGACCAAAATTTAAAATCCTTAATTTACCCCAGAAGGACTGGATTAATAAAACAATAATCAACAACATTACTGAAAGAAATCAACTATGGCATGATTATCTAAAATATCCTAAGTGTGAGCAAATAAAATCTAAGTTAACGGCTGCAAAGCAGAGTGTAAATAAGTCAATAAACAAAGAAAAGAAAAAATACTATTACGATGCTTTTGAAAAATGTAAAAAGAACCCCAAGAAGATGTGGAAATTAATAAATACCCTTGCCAAAAATAAAATTCATTGTGACTGTGCTCCCCCAAAGTTAATTGTTGATAATAAGGTAATAACAAATGGTACAGAAATTTGTAACAGTTTTAATAAATACTTTGCAACAATTGGTTCTATATTAGCTCAAAAAATACAATCTAACCAACCTAACCCACAGACTACACTAACATCTTGGAATAGCAAAGGCCCTAATTTACCGGAATCACATCCGTGTTCAAGGGATGAGATTAAAAGAATTATAGACAACCTAGATAACAATACCAGTTGTGGTATAGACGGGATAACAACTAAGGCTATAAAATGTATCGGGGACCAAATTGCAAATAGTCTTGCAAATTGCATTAATGAATGCCTAGACAATGGTGCTTTCCCAGACAGCCTTAAGATTGCCAAGGTGAGCCAGAGCAAGGTGATTGCAAAGCTGGAGCTTAAACTGATCCCGGTAACTACCGGCCTATTTCAGTACTGCCTGTGATATCAAAAATATTTGAAAAGGTATTATATAACCGACTATTTGACTACCTAACTAAAATAGAATTTTTATATGAACATCAATACGGATTTCGACCACATTCCAATACGCTTTCAGCGACTATAGATTTAGTAACTAAAATAAAAAGTAATATAGACAAAAAACAGCTGGTTCTAGGAGTTTTTATTGATCTTAAAAAGGCATTTGATACAATAAGTCATTCTATACTATTAGAAAAGCTAAAAAGCATTGGTATCACTGGCCAAGCCTATAAAATATTTGAATCTTACCTTACAAACAGACAACAGATAGTAAAAATTAATAATTTTGACAGTAAACCAGAAAAAATAGTATGCGGAGTTCCGCAGGGATCAGTTTTAGGACCACTACTTTTCTTAATTTACATTAACAATATTTGTAATGTTGGGCTAACCGGACATATTTCCTTGTATGCGGATGATACTTGTCTTTTTTATTTTGGTAGTTCAATTCTTGGCGTTTTGAGAAAGCTCAGCAAGACCTCAATATTTTAAACACGTGGCTTAAGCAAAATTTATTAACAATTAATGTTAACAAAACTGCATACATTATTTTTGCCGCTAAAAACAAGAAAATACCTAATTTCCCCCCTCTCACGGTAGATGGCCAGCAGCTGCAGAAATCAAACCAGGAGAAATACCTTGGTTTGATATTGGATAGTAGACTGACATTCAGATCACACATTGAATATGTAAGAAACAGATTAGTTCCATTAACTGGAGCCTTGCGAAATATTTCTAAATGTGTACCATTTCAATTACGCTACACAATCTATAATACACTTATTAAACCGCATCTAGAATATTTAATCCAAATATGGGGGCAGGCCGCTATTACACATCTCCAAGACCTACAAGTAACGCAAAACAAAGCAATCAAAGTCCTATTTGGCTACGATTACTTAACACCTACGAAAGACATTTACGCTAAAACTAAATTATTTAACCTCCAGAAGTTATACATTTACCACACATGCATCTTAATAAAGAAAATATTAACAAACAAAATACACTCGCAAATCACTTTCAAACACAAAACTCATCAGTACCACACTAGAAATAAAGATTCTATAGAACTACCTTCTGTTAGAACTTTGTATGGAAGAAAAACTATACAGTTTGAGGGAGCTCAGATTTACAATAAGTTGCCAAAAGACATTAGAGATTCATGTTCTGTAAACACTTTTAAAAATAAGTTGAAGTTGCATTTGGCTAAACAACAATAAAACATTTTAACTTTGTATAATTCGATAGATCGAACGACAATAACTAATACCTAAGAATACTTTTATGTTATTTAAGTTTCTCATATTTAAGTGAACTATGTTGTTCTTTTGAGAAATAAAATTCTTCAAACCGAAAGCCATATCGATACCCTACTGGGCAACTGTACTTAGACTGTAAGGTTCTTACTGTTCGTAAGCTCTTTGTGCTCCAATCCATCTTAAGAAGGCATCGAACTGTGGCCCTGCCCGATGCGGGCAGACGAAGAAATTCACCAGCCTGTCCCAGTGTTTCACACAACACATCTTTCGCTAAAAGACAATACTTTATTCTAAGTTCTTACCCGTACAGTAAAATTAAAAAAAAACCAACATAATTAAACTAAGCACATATTACAGTAGAATCCGTTTATAATGACATCGAAGGGAAGTGACAAACACGTCATGCTAAACGGTCGTCATGCTAAGCATATAGTCTCTTTTTTTTTTCTAGGTAAATTCTTTACGACGCGGCACAAATCACTAACAATACAAGTCACTGCGAATCAAAACAACACAATAAGCCACGCGCCACGCACGCACTAAACGTCGATGCAGGAATAGAGATGGGGAGCGTCAAAAAAACAAGCTCGGTCACTATTACCGGACATAATTTATTAAAAATGGGTCATAATAAGCGACATGTCACTGTAAGGGAAGTCATTATATCCGACTATTTATAAAGAATTTCATATGAAAACCAAACTTCGTAGTATAGTTACGTCATAATAACCGGTTGGTCAGTATAGGCGGAGTCATAATAAACGGATTTATTGCAATTGGATTACTTGGAAACTGAAAATCTCATTACCTTTATTACATAACCCAAACAATCACATCCACCTACACTCTATCCATACATTTACATACATTCCTCCCCTCACATATTTACACTAACACACCTCACCCTTCATAATACACGTCACACCTACCTACTTTACACTTAAACACCACTCTTCATCGTACAACTTACATCGCATACCTACTTTTTCACATACCACATGCTCAGAAATACCCAAATGTTAATTATCGAATAAAATAAATTGTAGTAGCACTCGGTAAATATTGTACACTTAACTCATGACTGAACACTACCCCCTGAGATACAGGTTACCACCAAGTTCAGGGGATAAGGTCAATATTTCTAAGCAATTATCATAGCCACCACAGCATATATTATGTATGTTTTAAATATAAAATATTGCTTGTAACTAAGTTTTACGAAATTAAGTTCCAAATATTGTAAAAAAAAAATTGTGGTGAGAATTAAACAATTCATTTATTATTTTTATTACATAGTCGCTAAATTCTCCAGCCAAAACATACGGGACAATTTCGTTGCTGGTGTACGTCTAAACAAAGGTATTCTTTCTGACCCACTAAATATATAAGGTTCTACCCAGAAAATCTACGTGAGCGAACATCTTACCCTGGAAAACAAGAAGTTATTTCGCCAAGCCCGGGATATTGCTAAAGAGCAGGGCTACAAATTCGTCTGGATTAAACATGGTGTTATTCTGGCACGAGCTGAAGTACAAATGGCTGCTATTGCTATTCGATCCGAAAAAGATCTGTCTAAACTTAAAAGTGAAGTGGTCTTAGTGTTTTACGTTGCAACGTGTAATTTGGTTTTCAAGTTAGCTAGTAACATCTGCTCCTATATTTTATCTCTGTTAGTGCTGTTGTTTCTGTGGTATCTGTTCCTTACACTACTCTGTGCGTTGTTTACGATAAGGTATGCTGCGAATCATAAGAAATTATTTACTCCTACCTCGTAAATACACAAATTAATCAATTATTACATGCCAAATAGTGATATTGAATTTGTGTCACGCGTAATTACCGTACGGTTTTGTTGTATACACCAGTCTATGTTATTTTGTAAGCACAATATTCCTTTGGGAATTGTTTTTAAAGACACTTTTTTATGTACCATCTTTATAAGTTGTTTGATCCAGTTTTCTATTAGTAATATGCAGTTATATTTAGTCCAATTCGTTCAGTAATAATTTAAAAGAACTAAATTAAATACGTTGCACAATAATATTTTAACTGAGTCGTATGATGTGATTGTTTTATCTGAGACGTGGTTGGTTTCGAATATTACCGACGAGGAGATTATTGATTCACGTTATGTGCTATTCCGCTGCGATAGAAATCGTGTTTTGTGTGGTAAATCTGACGGCGGTGGAGTTTTGATAGCAATACGACGTGACTTGTGTGTGGTCCGATGCGAGCTAATCTCAGCGACGCTTGAAAACATTGGTCATTGTACTGTGCCATCAATTATTGACTATTGTTATTCTAAAGTGTGCTTCAAAAGTGCAAGGTGAATCTCACGTTATATGTGGTGTATATATTCCCCCTAATCAACCACTTTTGACTTATAATATATATTTAAATCTATTTTAAAAGTACTTGCACATATTTTCCGTAGGTAAATTATTCATTATAGGAGATTTCAACCTACCTTACATTGATTGGCAATTACTTGACCGGTCTCTTGTAACTATGAATACACAAAGTAGCACTTCCTCTATAAATAATACATTTCATAACTTTTTATCGATAATTAATTGTAAACAGTATAACAAGTTAAGAAATCAACTGGATCGAATTTTGGATTTAATTATATCTAATTGCCAATAGACAGTAATCATCCCCCTTTCTGTGTTGCAGCATGTTTCGACGTTCATAAGCCCTTGGTTCACTGTGGGTCACCACGATATCGCTTTGTTGAAGCTAACTATTCTGCAATTAATAATGATATTACGAAGGTAGATTGGGCTCTTTGTTTGGGGGTCCTTTGGACTGTGCCACGCAACGTTTCTATGAAAAAATATATACAATAATAAAATTACATGTGCCATTAAGGTCGAGTAAGTCAGCTGATTATCCTGTGTAGTTTTCTCGTTTACTAATACATATTTTTAAAGACAAAGAGGAGGCCTGGGTCAAATGGAAAAAATGTAAGAATGTCATTGATTATGAACAATTTTCACTATACCGTAAAAGATTTAAGTCCCTCTCCACCGAATGTTTTAATAAGTATATACGCTTGATAGAGGATGGTTTACAGAAAGATATAAAACTATTTTGGTCCTTTGTAAATAGACGTAAAAACAAGTCTGGTATACCTAGCAACATGGTTTATAACAATGAGGTATCTACTGACCCGTCTAGTCATGTAAACTATTTGCAAATTATTTCCGTATAATATATATTCAACCGACAATGATTTTTCGACCGACCGAGTTAAATTAACTGACTTAACCTTTCCCATAGACAAAATAGCTTACACACTGAAAGACCTTGATGTGACTAAGGGTTCTGGACTGGATGGTATCCCACCCTTCTTTTTGAAGCATGCTGCAGAGTCCATATCTATCCCCTTATCCTATTTATATAATCGCAGTCTGAAAGAAGGTATCGTACCACAGGGATGGAAAATGACTAACATCACCCCTGTATATAAAAATGGTACTAAAAATGGTGTTAAGTACCAACTATCGTTCCATATCTTTGTTATCGACTATGTCAAAAGTCTTGGAGCGATTAGTTCATAATTCAATTTATCCAACCATTCATAATATTATTATACCTGAACAACATGGTTTTGTTCAGAATCGTTCTATCGTGAGTAACTTCTTATTTGAAAACATGGACAATCGTCTTCAAATTGACTCGTTGTACACTGATTTTTGCAAGACTTTTGACAGGGTTGATCACAGTATTCTTCTTCAAAAAATTGTATATAATGGGATACGGGGTAATGTTGAATGTATTATTCTAATTTTGAATTTCGCGCCTTTTTATGTTGCTTACGCGCTCTGTGATACCACTGTCTCCTTCTTATTCCGTGACATTAAGCGACCGTGTATTACTGTAGGCTACTAATTAATTGCTAGTTTTATAATAAATCGTTATTAAAACCTGAGCTACGTCGATTATTTCAACAGGTAACTTACTGCGCTGTTTTAAATCCTACGTAATAAATAGGACCCAGAAGGTTGTGGTTAATGGTTTTTCTTCTGATGCTATAAATGTGACATCTGGGGTGCCACAAGGCTCTATATTAGGACCGTTGCTTTTTATTCTGTTTGTTAATGGTGTTGGCAAATGCTTTAATAATAGGTACTATTTTTTTATTGTATGCAGATGACCTTAAAGTGTATCGATGTATTAATTCAATTAATGATTGTAAAAAACTGCAACAGGATCTTGATAGGTTTTCTGCTTATTGTGAAGCGAATAAACTCTTTCTTAGTATAGCTAAATGCAAGTCAGTATCATTTACAAAGAAAACCAATGTAACACACTTCACGTATTCTCTCAATAATATCCCCATTGAAAATGTATCTGTCATCAAAGATCTAGGTGTGTTTTTTGATACCAAGCTTCACTTTGATATACATATAGATCACATTACAGCTAAGGGCTTTTGTTCGTAGAAAATGTGATGCATTTAAGCAGCCGGCCTCTTACTTATTGTTATAAAACTCACTTATCGTCCATACTTCTATTTAGCCATCTCCTTTGTCAAAATTTCGAATTACACATATAGATATTGATCTAACTTTAAACATATTTTTACTCCGTTTTTGTGTTCTCGTTTCTCGTTCTAAGTTATCCCAACTTAGAAATGCTGAAGACTACAAAGACGAATTCGCGGGCAAAACCTTGTGGTCAATATTACCCCAAATTTTAGGTTTTAAGAATATATTGACACGATGGACATATACTTATTTATCCAATATTAATTTGTTTTTTATTGATCCTTTCAAACTTATCATCATAATAATTTTCCTATGAATAGTTAATAAATTTACCATCGATTATTGTGTCACTTGTGTGTTGAAAAGTAAGACACTTGACTGTACATGTTGAGAACTAGACACTTCTAAAAATGGAACTAACTTATCCTGTGAATCTTTCCTCTAACAATGAGGTGGACAAAGACGTGCAGTCGATGATCTTGCCTTTGAATTTGATGCAACGTGTCATGTTCTGCCCTAAATATCGCATCAAAGATAATATTATAACTCCAAATAGCCTCATTTCGAATATATTTTCATTGATTGCTACTCTAGGATTTATTTTTTCACATATATACGGTATATATTTGGTAGTGATTTATAAAGAAAGTCTAAAATTAATTTCTTTCGACTATTTTTCTTATTTTTACGGCTGTTTCTTCTCTTGCTTTGGTTTTGTCATGAATTTCGTGATCGGGAAAATTCAAACCAAAAACAATGTCCAGTTTATCCTAACTTTTCAAAAAGTACACAGGTTTCTCAAGAATGAAATTAGTTTAAAGCACTTCATTATTTGGAATTGGATTCTTGTGATCGTTGCTTTAAGTTTTTATGTCATTCTTTTTACTTATTTTACCTCAAAGCTAGGTGTATCATTCAGTGTTGCTTATGTCTTCTACCTAATGGTTTTTTTCGATTTCAATATAATTTATACCTTTCAAGTCATTGAAATATTGAAAAACAAAGTCATTCTTTTGAATTTCGAAGCATTAAATTCACAAGAATTAGAAAACACGTACCGAGAAAGTTATATACAAAAAGTATTTCAGGTTTACGTTTATATTTTGGAGTGTTATGACATGTACAAAATTAGTTTTCAACCATATGTAAGCTTTTCAGTATAGCATTTTGTTAATAACATGTATTCAGATATTGAATTTATTTTGCTAGCAAAATACTAAATTTCATTTTATATTTTATAGATGCTTTTCCATATTTTTGAAGTAATTAATTCTCTATGGTACACCCAAGTGGCAATCGAAACGTTTAAAAAAGACGTAATGATCAATAATATGGCGAGTATTATATATCTATTTATATTTGTAAATAAATTAATAAATAAATGTATTATTATTATTATTATTATATATACTCAAATAAATAAATTTATTATTATTATTATTATTTGTCAACATTTTTCATTAGTTTAAAATGTTTTTCCAGTTTATAATAATAGCTCTATAATATGATTTTTACAGGATGAAACAATTATACGGTTGATATCTGTATTGACTTGGTTGATAAAGGATATAACGTGGCAAACAATAATAATCCTGCAGTGCGAAAAATTCTACGCAGCTATTCAAAGTGTTCAAGATACTTGCGCACTTATTTTGAAATCAGCTTACTCAGGTTAGTTAATTATCTTTCGCCTTCTATCTTCAAGATCGAAGTTTGGCCTTAATTACCTAGACTTGCCATAAATATGTCACGAAGAATTTTTTTTTTTTATTTCAAATAATATTTATTACTTTTACAGTGTGTTAGTTTAATACATACATATAAAACAATTTGAAATATGAAAAGCTTATTCGAAGTGGTCTCCATTGGCTGCAATACAGTCCTTTAAACGCTGAGGCCAGTTATCAATAGAAGCACGCACTCTTTCCATGGGAAAATTCTTCACTGCCAATCGTATGGATTGTTTTAGGGACTCCAAATTATCATGACGTTTAGAGCAAGCCGTACTCTCTAAAACTGACCATAAATCATAATCCAGCGGATTAAGACCGGGACTAGACGACGGCCAGTTTTCAGCTCTGATGAAGTCCGAAACGTTCACTTCCAACCAAGACTGCGTGGACCGGGCCTTATGACCCGGCGCCGAGTCTTGCTGGAAGGACCATACTTGGTTATTGAACATGGTGTTGTTAAGGGGCTTAACTACCTTCTCAAGAATGGTATCTTGATACAGTTGTGCCGATGTTTTGATACCTTTTTTACAAAAATATGGCTCAGTCACTCCTTCATAGCTAACACCCCACCAAACCATCACTGAAGTCAGATAATGCCTACGTTACACTCTGTCGACTAATTGGGAAGCTTCCTAAGAGCTTTGAGCATAAATACGGTTATTTTGTTTGTTATAATGTTGCTCAATTGTAAAGATTTTCTCATACGTATATAAAATTTTTCTGTGACCTCCCTTTGCGTACCGCTTCAGTAGTTGTTTCGATTTTACCACCCTATTCTTTTTTTAAATTATCAGTTAAAAAATGACCAGCCTATAAGAGAAGGCTGCAGGGCCTAAGTCATCTTTTAAAATACGCGACATGGTTCAGGGTGCTATCTTCAACTCCCCGAAATAAAATCTTTTGCTTTCGGACAGGATTTCTTCGAATTCTTTCCCTTACAAAGGTGGTTCTTAAAAAGGTGGTCAAAGCATGACCACCTTTTTCGTACGAACACTACGTGGACGGCCAGATCTTTTTCTGTCACAAACAGAGGAGGTGTCATTGTACCCATTAATAGCCCGGTACACAAACATTTTACTTTTTATTCTTTTGCTTTTGAATTATTATTTCTCATCACGCCGCTAAATCGCACTCCACGCCCATTATCACCATCAACTCATTATAGCTCAGACCCTGAATTGACTACAAGATCACTAGAGCTAGAAGAACCTAATATAACAGTACGGAAACGAAAATTTGAACAGGTGGATGACATTAATGTGTTTATGGCCGCGATGAGGAACTTATTCTCTAAATTCGAACAACAGCAAAATGAAAAATATGCGTCTCTTCAGGTCACGGTTAACGAAATAAAAGAGCTAAATTCGTCATTGAGAACCTCTGCCGAATTTGTCTCGAAAAATATGACGACCTTACGATAGAATTTAGCAAGCTCACATCTGAACGTAACGAGAACCTGGCATATATCCAAGTTCTAGAAGAATAAGGTGGAGAACCTCGAAAGAAATCAAAAGGCCACCTGCCTGGAACTGCGTAACATACCTGGTAAAACCCAAGAAACAAAAGAGGATTTAACTAAAATCGTCAGCGCTACAGGCAACGCCCTGAACATTCCAATAAATACTTTTGACAAACGAGATGTTTTCCGCTTAAGGACAAAGTCGAACTCAAACAAACCTATTATGATAAACCTAACAACTACAATTATGAGAGAAAAGATAATACAATCCTTAAAATCGTACAATAAAGCTAACGGAAAAAATAAATTCTCTACGGTAAACCTACAATTAGAAGGTCCTGCTAAACCGGTTTATCTATCCGAAAGTCTGACATATAAGGCAAAACGTCTGTATTATCTTGCTCGAGATTTTTCTAAAACGAATAACTACAATTTCTGTTGGACTGCGCACGGGAGGATATTCATTCGTAAGAAAAAAGGCGCCACAGCATTTTCTATAAATACCGAATCTGATCTGAAGAATTTGAAAATGGAAGAATGACTAATCTTAAGTAATTTATATATAGATCATTCAAATTTACCTACAATATTATTCCCGAAAAATGCATGCTTAGTTTTTTGTGTCTATGATCTGGCACTACACATATTTCTTAAACAATTACTCACATACTCTATCACACTAATACTCACACCTTACAAACATAAAAATAAAACTACTACACATATCACTCTCTCAGACATATCGGCGGAACAAACCTCTAAAACACTCAACTTGAGACTCAATGCGTACCTTGGTAATAACTCTAAACGAAGCATCAAATTACATCATGCGAGGCTGCGAGCATATTGAAATTAAAGATTTGCCTGCAAGCAAACCTACCTGAATCCCTAACTTGTGACCTATTATTATTATTTTTTTACACAAGTGGATAACATTAACGATATAAATGATCATATCGATCAGCTCTCAGTGTCTGATTCGTTATGCTGTAGACCAGAAGAATGCTCCTCTTATATCAATGACCCTACCAAGCATTTAAAAATAATAGCTCAAAATATCCGGTCAATAAACGCACACTTTGACTAATTTTTGACACGTCTTTGTAGAATTAACCTAGACTGTAATGTTATCGTGCTGACCGAATGCTGGCTTAAAATCCAACTACGCCATACCATCAATCGACGGATACCCCTGTTTCTACACTACACATTTTTTAAACCAAAATGATGGTGTCGTCCTTTATGTAAAAAACCTCGAAACCTTCTCTGTTGTGGAACCAGATTTCTCAGATGCGAGTTGTCTTGTGCTGAAGATTGGTGCTGAGCAAGCTATTATATGTATTTACCGCTCACCCTCTATCGCAGATATCAGTAACTTTTTGCAATCCCTAAATACACTATTAACTGATCTCTCATCATTTAAAAATATAGTTATTATTGGAGATATAAACCTTGATATTAGCTGTGCCTCCAATCGTATTTCTGATTACCTCAATTTGGTAGCATTTCACGGCCTTCTTCCTGCTCACACCTACCCTACGCACGAGTTGGCTTGTTTGGACCATGTTATGCTCAAGACGAACTCATTAGCGCTCACGGTAGTAATAGAATCTTAAGTGACAGATCATAACTCAGTCTTGCTTTGTCTGAGACAAAGAAAACGACCGAATACTAACATTAAAACAATTCGTAAAATCAATTATGACGGTGTAGACTCTGAAATAAAAAATATCAATTTCCAACCTATCTACGAACACACTGATGCTAATCAAGCAACTAATTATTTTGTTAATGCTATTATCACTATTATACGCTCCCATTCAACAATACTGAGGCTCCCAAATCACAAACGTCTACTCAAATCATGGATGACCGCTGGCATGCTTCGCTGTATGCGTAATAGAGATGCTATGCATAAAAAACTCAAATTGTCACCAGATAATGTGATATTAAAGATAACATACAAAAGATATAGAAACTATTGCACTAAAACTCAAGAGAGAGTTTGATCAAGCAGAGTTGAGAGAGGCTGTGAATGACAACAAAAAGACTTGGCAAGTGATAAAAAGAGTTACTAATACTGAAATCCCGAAAATTCCCACTACTGATATGCTTTCATCTTCTTCCCTTCCTAAACAATCTGTTGACTCTGTTAATGAGTACTTTGTTAACATAGGTAGGAACCTTGCGAATGCATTTCCTAACCATCGCGACCACCAAGGCTCCCCTCGAGTCTCGAGCTCTACTTTGTCGCCGCTACACTCTTTTGTTATGATAACCACTGAAGATGAGGTTGAGGCTTTGCTCTTGTCATTGAAAAATGAGTCTGCTGTTGGTTGGGACAATATATCTGCTAAGTTTCTAAAACGTTATAAGCAGTGGGTTGTCCCTCCACTCACATACATATTCAACCTTTGCCTCAACACCGGTGTATTCCCTCTGTATCCAAAAAAGGCTATTGTACATCCTATCCACAAGGGAGGAAATAGAAACTGTGTGAACAATTACCGTCCTATTGCAGTATTACCCGCAATCTCTAAAATCCTGGAACGCATTATTAATAAGAGACTTATCAAATATCTTGTAGATAAGAAGCTTTTATCTGATAATCAATTCGGCTTCCGACGAAATAAGTCGACTAATAATGCCGTTCTAGAGTTAACAAGTCATATTGTCAAAAACATTGATGCAAAAAAGAAGGTACTGTTAGTGTTCTTAGACTTTAAAAAAGCTTTCGACACAGTTTCTATTCCCGACCTAGTGCTGAAACTTGAGGAATTGGGAATACGAGACCTCCCGCTCTTAATTCTCACAGATTACCTAAACAATAGGACTCAGTGTGTTAAAATGAAAAATTACCTGAGTAGTGAGCTTTCTGTCACTTTTGGCGTTCTACAAGGGAGTGTGGTTAGCCCTACACTCTTCTTGGTTTACGTAAACCAGTTGTGTAATCTTCTTCTCCAAGATGGTAAAATTACGGCTTTTGCTGATGACACCGTTCTTACCTTTACAGGCGACACCTGGCAAGATGTTTTTGATACGGCGCAGAGGGGCCTGGACAAAAAAAAACGAAAAATACTCTGCTTTTCTTTGCGTCAAGCAACACAGCCCCCGGACTCTTATTTTCTGATCGCTCACTCGTGTGTCCGTCCGAATACCGTGGTTTGCACTTGTCCCACACTCGCACGCTCCCACACCATTAAATATCTCGGAGTAACTCTTGATGACAAGTTGAGCTTCAAGGCCCACATAGATTTACTAACAGCAAGAATAAGAAAGTTGTTTTTGTCTTTAAGACTCTTCGTCATGTGGCAGAAGCGCAAATTGTCAGAAGAGTCTACTTTGCTCTCTGTCAATCATTGTTGTCGTATTATGTGTCTGTGTGGGGTGGAGCTCCTAAGACCACTTTGCTTAAATTGGAAAGAGCACAAAGAGCCGTGTTGAAGGTGAGCACGTTTCGTCCCATACTCTTCCCAACTGAGGAATTATACAAATGTTGCAAAGTCCTCACCGTTAGACAACTGTTTATTCTCAGCGCAGTCCTTTTGCAACATCAAAGTACCCCATACCTAAACATCACAAAGACACGAAAAGATCTAATATGTCAGCACTACAAATGTAAATACTCATTTACCAAACGATTTCTCTGCTTTCAAGGCCCACAGCTTTATAATAAACTCAACAGGAAATTAAAACTTTACTCTCTACCTAGGTCCTCCCTCAAGAAATATCTGGCTGATTTTCTACTTACTGTGAATTACCATGTTACAGAATGCCTACTCTTCTCCGAAAATAACCCGCCATAATTATATAATAACAAAATACCCATGCGCCAAAACCATAACTCGAACGCATACACATATTAACATACCACACATCCTCATACAACATTACACTTACACGCACAGACATACCTACATACAATTCCCCCACTCACTGCACACGTATAGAATCAAATCACACTAACCTTTCATTAAAATAAATAATCTTTTAAATTCATATCTTTGAAATAATGAACTTTAACATCATCAATGTTAAAGTTAGTCACTCACACTAGCTCTGTCTACCAAATTTCTATAATCCAATGTATGTCGAGGGCTTGAACCAGCGCCCTTAATACAAGTTATTTTATAACTTAGCAAGGTTTCTGGTTGCAACACCTACTTGTTTGTTAACTAGCTAAAGTCTAGTGTAAACACAAATGTTCATTGTTTATGTTAACATTGTTATTTTTGCATTCAATAAATATTATTATTATTTGACTAATACCAAGCGTATGGCGAGTTTTAAAAATTGCATTTGGCTCCATACCAACTTTGTGTAATGCAATCACAGCAATTCGGTTCTCTTTCTCACCCCACTCCATTTTAATATCGCAAAATATTGTACAATGTATTGACGCCAAAATTAGAAAACTCTATCAACAATCGTATAAAAATTACAGATTCTAAATTCAAAATATGTAATATCTTTCTTATTTTTAATTGTAACAGTATTTATGGCCAGACTAAGTACTTCTTGTTTATTTTAATGTGATCAAAATACTCATTTAGTTATTATTTCATTGACAAGCGTTGTCTGGTGACTTTATTAGTGACGGCGGATGCTTGGGAAATTTTGATAAATCAATGGATTTGTTAAGATACTGTGTTTTAGCGTTTTATAATATTGGTAACTAATGTTATAATTTTGTAATCTTTGACAGATCGTGAGAAAAAGCTATGCAAGAACGTCCTGCGCTTGCACCGAGCATCGTTCAGCAAGATACGTGTGTGTGGCCTGTTCTACTTAGACGCTGCATTACAATTGAGCCTGATGAGTCTTCTTACTAACTACACTGTTGTGTTGCTGCAGTTCGCATTTTTGTAATCATTACATTGATTGTTTTGAAGTCAGTATTATTTTAACCAGTGTTGTCACACTGCAGGGCAAAGGCCTCCCTTTTTTCTTTCCAATCCTGAGCAAAAGTGAAAAAAAATTACTATGACCGTTGTGACTGTTGCTAAAGTACCCTAGGCTGATAAAAATTTTATATTTCCTAATTGTGTTGATATTAGTGATTTAGTTAGTGTTATAGTACGGCTAAGGGATACGCCCCTCCAAATCCACGTAATCCTGTAGAGCTCGTCCCAGGCTGGTCACTCTCCTACCGTTTATATGAAATGAATTCCCATGAAACTATTTGCCTTGTCCCGACAAGAGACAAGGAGGGAACACAAAGATGTTATTATGGGAATTCTCAGGGAGGAAATATAAATAAAGATATTATGCAGAGAAGTTAAGAGGACAAGAGGGTATGCAAAAGTATGATATAAAATAGAAGGGGTGATAATAGGATCGCTACACTTGCGCTTAGGAAATTCATTATTTCAGATTACGTTAATGTACTTATTTACAATTTACTAAAGACCCGCCCCAGTGACTTACAACCGTATTCAAATGAACAGCCATTTGAATATGATTGTACTGTCGTACGTCGGCTAGATCTGAACGCATAGATAGGTCCACTAAGGATACTGCTAGGATTCTAGCGGAACACGTTCCCTAGGCTCTATCTACATGCCTTACTCAACCCTAAGACAGAGGACTGCGAAGCCCAACTGCCATCGAGGAAGACAAGACTTCAGTATTTTTCCTATTCGCGTACTAATGTGATTGTTCCCTTACGACAGACCAACCCTTTTACAAAATTAACACAAAACTAGCACAAGTGCACCGTAGACTCAGTCTGTAGCAGAGTAAATTGCGGTTGTTCTTGGCCGAAATGGTATGTCGTCATCTCATATCTCTTTAATCTTCCCCAGTTAGAAGTTGCGTTGCAGCATATTGCAGCAGCTAATCGTCCAAATCACGTGTCTCGCCAAATAGTGTCGAGCCAGGTGTGATTTTAAAGAGACACGGACCCTAGTGTTCATAGAATGACTACCACTCAAGTAGAGCTGCTTAGGCGAGCCTACCCCCTCTACCGAGATATGCGTATAACAAGCCCAATACAAAGTTCTCCGTGCGAGACCTTCTATAAGAAGCAGTTATCATCAAAAACATTTGGTCTAATTAGAGTAGGTATAAAATATACCGTTAGCATTATTTCTGTTCGGTATTGTAGTCAAATTAGATATAAACATGATTTTGCTATTATAAAGATCTAAAAGAATAGAGTATGTACGGTTCTGCCTTCCATATTCGTGTGTCAGTTAAAAGTCAATTATCGTCAGCAGTTGGAGTAGAGTACAGCGGAAGACCTTCCCCGTTTCCCTAAAACCAAACGCTTATAATGATTCTCTGCCAGGGTATGGATTAGGACACGGACACATAATATACGGTTAGATTACACTAATATTAAACACTTTCATGTAAAGTAAAGTAAAGTACCTAAGAGTTACGCCAAAGCTACTGCTCTATGCTACGCTTACTCAACTATGCAAAATGCTTCGCTTATGCACCTACGCAGATTGCTATTATCTATGCAAACATTACTACGCTAACGTTGCTACGCGGATAAACATAATTTACAATACTATTAAACACTACATAAAGCACTCAGTATTTGCGCCAAAGTTAGGATAAATAATTAATTATTAGTCGACCTACAGTAGTATCGCTGCTACCTATAAATTACAATACAAATAAACCTGCACAAGGAATAATATTTAGAATAACATAACTATCAAATTTAAATAAGGTTAACACTTACCAAATAACGCCTTGCATGGATTTGATTACAATTCACTTACATAATACTACAACTTTAATAACCAGACTTGGTTTTCGCCTCGACCGATTTCTTCTCCCCTCCTTACACTCAATATCTACTCTATACCTATGAAGAGAGTAGATATTGAAAGTAATTTGCGGTTGTTCTTGGTATATGCTGAAATGGTATGTCGTCATCTCATATCTCTTTAATCTTCCTCAGTTAGAGGTTGAGTCGCAGCATATTGCAGCAGCTAAGCGTCCAAATCACGTATCTCGCCAAATAGTGTCGAGCCGGGTGTGATTTTAACGAGACACGGACCCTAGTGTTCATAGAACGATTACCACTTAAGTAGAGCTGCTTAGGCGAGCCTACTCTCTACCCATGTAGAGGGTACATATTGAGAGGCTAGTTCCATACCTGACATTAATGACATTAAACAATGTTTTATAAATTCTAAGTTTCTAATGTACGCCGACGACATAAAAATCTATAGATGTTGCAAAAATATACAAGACTGTCTTCTTCTTCAAATGGACCTAGATAGATTATATGCATATTGTAACAATAATAAGCTCTTTCTCAGTCTACTCAAATGTCATTCCATCTCATTTACCAAAAAGAGAAATAGAATTAACTTTATTTATTCATTAAATAACGCACATTTAGATGTAGTTAATTTTAATCGTGATTTAGGTGTTACACTGGATGCTGGTTTGCACTTCGATATACACGTTGATAATATAGTAAATAAGGCGTATCAGATGTATGGTTTCGTCATGAGATCATCACGTGACTTTGTGCGGCCCTCTACGTTCTTACTGCTTTATAAGAATTTGGTACGGTCCCAGTTGGAATATGCCGTTCCAATCTGGAATCCTTTCTACGAGAAGTATGGCAGTAGAATTGATTTGATTGATTTTTGAAGGTCTTTATTATCATAATAAATACAAAGTGTACACAATGAGATCTTATTCTAATCGCATACAACCATAAGAGTAACTAGTTATTAGGCTCACTTACCTTTACAAACATTTTACACTGAGATGACTGTTAAGTATTTCTAAAATTAAATCAAGTAAGTTCATAAAGAAACACAGTATTGTTTGAAACACAAAAAGTCTTAGCACTGACTTTAAACGCATAACACCACTGTTTACCTAGTAAGGTAATGCGCCGAATTAATACATTGACTAATTAGATCGCAGGATAAACATTCATTACAAAGGGTTTTAACATACATTCTTACATTATAATAAGAGTACGACAAATATTTATAATTCTAAGCGGTGGGTAATTTGCAAATTAAGTAGTAGAATTGAAATGTACCTTACGTGCAGTTACTGAAGCGGTATGGCGTGCCAAATCTGAAATCTAGGCGGCTGTTACTTGATGTCATGATGCTACACGGCATATGCAATAACAATTTTGATTGCATTGACCTGACGAACAAATTGTGTTACAAGGTACCCAGAAGCGTTTTTCGAAGGAGGGTGCGCGTGCCTCAACTGTTCCATACAGACGTGTGTAGGACTAAAGCGGGGGAACGAGTACCTCTTCGTCGTCTTGTTGATTCTTACAACACGCATTTCATGGAAGTGGATATACATATTTTCATTGTCAAAGCAATTATTTAAGAGAATGGCTCTGGACATTATGTCTGGCGAGTGATTTATGTGTATTTTAAGTTAAGGGAAATTAAGTTAAGCTAAGCATAGCATAAGCATAGCATTATTTAGGCAGCGACTTTCATTTTGATTTTCTTTTTCTTTTTACTTGTCTTGCTCTTCTTTTAACCTTTTGTTAAATCGTGGACAATGGTGTGGGTTACATGTTTGTTAATTCTTAATTAAGTATTTCTTTGTTTTTTTCTGCATGTAACTGTTTTTTTGTCCCTAATAAATAAAATAAAATAAAAATAAAATACCTAGCCTTTTCGATTTCACCAGACTCCTAACTTAACTAGCTCAGCCTATAACGGCCGTCTCTTACCGCAGTGTCCAACTGGCCATCTTTTAATCTTCTCACAATCCCCACTCCGATTCCTCAAAATTAGAAAGTCTCCGGTCAGGGTATCTTCCCACATTTTTGCTAAATAGCTTTATTGCCGCCTTTGTACAATTTCTCAATTGTACTAAGGGTTTCTTTCGGCAAATTCCTGGGATGCACTTATGGTAACCAGATGTTGGCTCTAGTATTGTGCGTTGCGATTAGAAATCGGATATTTTACATATTTCTTTGAAATTTGTTAAAATAATGTCTTTGACCTAACGGCTTGCAATTGTCCCTAGTTTGTGTTTCATCAAACAAAGAATTCGTGTTTCTAAGCGACTCGATCACGTGGTAAATTCTGACCCTCTAAAGCTTTATTGATTTTGAGTCAATCAGCCAATAAAGAAGCCTGCATAATTATTTTACAAATCAGTATTTTGAATTTATTTTAATTTTAATTCAGTATTTTTAATTATTTACAAATGATTAACTACACTCGTAGCAATATTCTCCTGACTGTATTTATTTCACTGCGATCATTCTTGGCGGAGACTAGCTAAGTATACAATAGACACTACAGTTGTAAGACGATAATGTCAAGCTGTAACATTTTTTTAGCTATTATTCATAATAATAATTTAGAGGTGTGAAGACCAGCTTAGATGCTATTCTCTAATGTTACCACATAACACACACAAATAATGTATAACACACATAATGTTATTCATGGCTGTGCTCGACGGCGAACTCGATATCGTATCCTACCGTGAAATACTGATGTCGATACGGAAATGTAACTCGCTGCTACCGCAGCGTTGAGCTTATAGGTTGTGTTACTTAAAGAATAGCACCGCAAGGTGGAATGTTTCTTGTTTTTACACGCTTTTTATTAGCTTCACCTGTATGTTTGTATGTTTGTTTGTAACCGACTTCTTTGGGCGCGATTTTGACCCACTTTAAACGGCCAGATTTCGTTCAAACTTTGTAGATTTATCGAGGACCGATGACAATACACTAATTTGATAAAATTGTTAAAAAAAACAAAAAAAAAACATAAGTCGTTCAAAATTAGTTGCCGAAAAAACAGCTATTATATACTAGGAAGGTACTGCACAAGCGCCCCTGGTAGAATAAATGTACATAATATTTATAGATATAGATATAACCAAACTAAAAAGTAAAAAATAAATAATAGTTAAAAATAAACTAAAAACACGCTTTTTGTAGAAAACCAAGCTAAAAAATAGAAAATAAATTTTAATAAATTATTTTATTTAAAAAAAAGCGTGGGGTGCTTTTAAAGATATTATCAAAATGATAATCACTCTACTCATATCTGTCAATAAAATATTTATAACTATTGACACCATGCACCCCACGCTTTTTTTTAAATAAAATAATTTATTAAAATTTATGTTCTATTTTTTAGTTTGGTTTTCTATAAAAAGCGTGTTTTTAGTTTTTTTAAACTATTATTTATTCAATGAAAAGGGAGCCTTGTCCGACCAGATGGGTGTCGTGTCTGGTGTATTAGTGACCGACAGTTATTGTCGAAATTTTGTATGTAAATTAATTTCGCAGAGAACTTAGATGTTGTTCATATCGTCAGTTGTGCAGATAGATGCATGTGGTGCAGATAGATGTAACCACAAACATAATTCATTTTATACTATTTTATGCCTGCAACGTCGTCCGCGAGGATGTCCAGTATACAATAAAACATATGCTATATAGCACTCAGCAATAGTTTAGCTTTCAATCAATCAAAGAATTGTTGAAATCGTGTGAGTAATTTTTAGAGATTGCCCCAAATTCGAACTTTCAAAGTTAGGGCCCATTTCAAGAAACTGTTCATAATTGGTCATTAGCAAATCAGACATTATAATAAATATCTATGTTAATTGTATTTACAGTTACTTTTCCACCAGAAAGAAATAATATCCCATTAAGAAATCTGGCGTTAAGTGAATGAGTCATGTATCTTTTACTCAAAATATCGGTCAGTTGTCAAAGCAACCAAAATACAATGTCGCAATATCACCTGTCAATGCTCACTGACAGTGCATCATTTTAGCTACGTATTATATAAACTCATCTTAGATAATACAACAACACAAAGTGACAGGGAGTGTGTTCTTGCAACATTTTATTTTGCCGGTACATAATTAGGTCATACTATATGTAGTAATTTTCAAATTTTCTTTGCTATCGTTATGTGTAAAAATAATCATGTCTTGCTGTGGGAAACATTAGAGAATTATCGGATGTGTACGACGTCCTGTGACGACGTCCAAAAATCTCTGAATCATTCAAAAATTTCAAAACATTTTGTTTTTCGAAAATGCTGCTTCTATTTTGATGATTTTTACTAAACTTCAGTTAGTATGTAAATGGTCTTCCAGATCAGCAAGCCATTTAATCATGGATTAGAGCTTGATGAAACACTCGCTAGGAACTCTTAATGTCTCGTTAACATTTTAACAGACTATTAAACTAACTAACATGGTATAGTGAAACTAGGTTTTACCTCTAGATAATATAAGTATTGATTGATTATTTCACCAGTACTATTATAATTAAATTAATTTCCTATGAATTGGTAACACATTTACCATCGATTATCATTTCACTTCAGTGTTAAAGAGCTACAAACTGCTCATTTTCAAAAAATGAAAAAAAACGAAATGTTAAAAAGACTTATGTTGACTCTGACAATAAGGTGGATAAAGAAGTGCAGTCGATGCTCTTGCCTTTGAATCTAATGCAACATATCATGTTTTGTCCTAAATATCGCATCAAAGATAATGTTATTACTCCAAACAGCCTCATCTCAATCGTTGTTTCATTAATTGTTACTCTAGGATTTATGTTTTTGTATATACGTGGTACATATTTGATAGCTATATATAAAGATAGTATTCGATTAATTTCTTTCGATTATGATATTTTCTTTTACGGTTGTGTCTTTCATTGCTTTGGTTTTGCTATGAATTTCGTGATCGGAATAATTAAAACAAAAAAACGATTTAAACATTGTTTACGCTTCACGAGTCATTAAAATGTTGAACCACAAAGTTGACCTTTGGTATTTGGAAGTATTGCACTTGGAAAACACTAACAGAGAAAATTACAATGAAAAAGTATTTCAGGCTTACGTTTATATTTTGGAATGTTATGATATTTATAAAAATGTTTTCAACCATTTGTAAGTATTTTATTTAGTTTACTATTTTATTATAAATATTATGTTTAGGTATTTTGTAGATAAAACGTATTTTTTACAATTATTTTATTTTTTGTAACAGTTAAATGTTTATGTGTTTCAGGTACTATTTCAAATTTTAGTAATAATCAATTGTTTGTGTTACGCTCAAGTAGCAATAGAAAAATTTCAAGAATATTAAACACTTTCATGTAAAGTAAAGTAAAGTACCTAAGAGTTACGCCAAAGCTACTGCTCTATGCTACGCTTACTCAACTATGCAAAATGCTTCGCTTATGCACCTACGCAGATTGCTATTATCTATGCAAACATTACTACGCTAACGTTGCTACGCGGATAAACATAATTTACAATACTATTAAACACTACATAAAGCACTCAGTATTTGCGCCAAAGTTAGGATAAATAATTAATTATTAGTCGACCTACAGTAGTATCGCTGCTACCTATAAATTACAATACAAATAAACCTGCACAAGGAATAATATTTAGAATAACATAACTATCAAATTTAAATAAGGTTAACACTTACCAAATAACGCCTTGCATGGATTTGATTACAATTCACTTACATAATACTACAACTTTAATAACCAGACTTGGTTTTCGCCTCGACCGATTTCTTCTCCCCTCCTTACACTCAATATCTACTCTATACCTATGAAGAGAGTAGATATTGAAAGTAATTTGCGGTTGTTCTTGGTATATGCTGAAATGGTATGTCGTCATCTCATATCTCTTTAATCTTCCTCAGTTAGAGGTTGAGTCGCAGCATATTGCAGCAGCTAAGCGTCCAAATCACGTATCTCGCCAAATAGTGTCGAGCCGGGTGTGATTTTAACGAGACACGGACCCTAGTGTTCATAGAACGATTACCACTTAAGTAGAGCTGCTTAGGCGAGCCTACTCTCTACCCATGTAGAGGGTACATATTGAGAGGCTAGTTCCATACCTGACATTAATGACATTAAACAATGTTTTATAAATTCTAAGTTTCTAATGTACGCCGACGACATAAAAATCTATAGATGTTGCAAAAATATACAAGACTGTCTTCTTCTTCAAATGGACCTAGATAGATTATATGCATATTGTAACAATAATAAGCTCTTTCTCAGTCTACTCAAATGTCATTCCATCTCATTTACCAAAAAGAGAAATAGAATTAACTTTATTTATTCATTAAATAACGCACATTTAGATGTAGTTAATTTTAATCGTGATTTAGGTGTTACACTGGATGCTGGTTTGCACTTCGATATACACGTTGATAATATAGTAAATAAGGCGTATCAGATGTATGGTTTCGTCATGAGATCATCACGTGACTTTGTGCGGCCCTCTACGTTCTTACTGCTTTATAAGAATTTGGTACGGTCCCAGTTGGAATATGCCGTTCCAATCTGGAATCCTTTCTACGAGAAGTATGGCAGTAGAATTGATTTGATTGATTTTTGAAGGTCTTTATTATCATAATAAATACAAAGTGTACACAATGAGATCTTATTCTAATCGCATACAACCATAAGAGTAACTAGTTATTAGGCTCACTTACCTTTACAAACATTTTACACTGAGATGACTGTTAAGTATTTCTAAAATTAAATCAAGTAAGTTCATAAAGAAACACAGTATTGTTTGAAACACAAAAAGTCTTAGCACTGACTTTAAACGCATAACACCACTGTTTACCTAGTAAGGTAATGCGCCGAATTAATACATTGACTAATTAGATCGCAGGATAAACATTCATTACAAAGGGTTTTAACATACATTCTTACATTATAATAAGAGTACGACAAATATTTATAATTCTAAGCGGTGGGTAATTTGCAAATTAAGTAGTAGAATTGAAATGTACCTTACGTGCAGTTACTGAAGCGGTATGGCGTGCCAAATCTGAAATCTAGGCGGCTGTTACTTGATGTCATGATGCTACACGGCATATGCAATAACAATTTTGATTGCATTGACCTGACGAACAAATTGTGTTACAAGGTACCCAGAAGCGTTTTTCGAAGGAGGGTGCGCGTGCCTCAACTGTTCCATACAGACGTGTGTAGGACTAAAGCGGGGGAACGAGTACCTCTTCGTCGTCTTGTTGATTCTTACAACACGCATTTCATGGAAGTGGATATACATATTTTCATTGTCAAAGCAATTATTTAAGAGAATGGCTCTGGACATTATGTCTGGCGAGTGATTTATGTGTATTTTAAGTTAAGGGAAATTAAGTTAAGCTAAGCATAGCATAAGCATAGCATTATTTAGGCAGCGACTTTCATTTTGATTTTCTTTTTCTTTTTACTTGTCTTGCTCTTCTTTTAACCTTTTGTTAAATCGTGGACAATGGTGTGGGTTACATGTTTGTTAATTCTTAATTAAGTATTTCTTTGTTTTTTTCTGCATGTAACTGTTTTTTTGTCCCTAATAAATAAAATAAAATAAAAATAAAATACCTAGCCTTTTCGATTTCACCAGACTCCTAACTTAACTAGCTCAGCCTATAACGGCCGTCTCTTACCGCAGTGTCCAACTGGCCATCTTTTAATCTTCTCACAATCCCCACTCCGATTCCTCAAAATTAGAAAGTCTCCGGTCAGGGTATCTTCCCACATTTTTGCTAAATAGCTTTATTGCCGCCTTTGTACAATTTCTCAATTGTACTAAGGGTTTCTTTCGGCAAATTCCTGGGATGCACTTATGGTAACCAGATGTTGGCTCTAGTATTGTGCGTTGCGATTAGAAATCGGATATTTTACATATTTCTTTGAAATTTGTTAAAATAATGTCTTTGACCTAACGGCTTGCAATTGTCCCTAGTTTGTGTTTCATCAAACAAAGAATTCGTGTTTCTAAGCGACTCGATCACGTGGTAAATTCTGACCCTCTAAAGCTTTATTGATTTTGAGTCAATCAGCCAATAAAGAAGCCTGCATAATTATTTTACAAATCAGTATTTTGAATTTATTTTAATTTTAATTCAGTATTTTTAATTATTTACAAATGATTAACTACACTCGTAGCAATATTCTCCTGACTGTATTTATTTCACTGCGATCATTCTTGGCGGAGACTAGCTAAGTATACAATAGACACTACAGTTGTAAGACGATAATGTCAAGCTGTAACATTTTTTTAGCTATTATTCATAATAATAATTTAGAGGTGTGAAGACCAGCTTAGATGCTATTCTCTAATGTTACCACATAACACACACAAATAATGTATAACACACATAATGTTATTCATGGCTGTGCTCGACGGCGAACTCGATATCGTATCCTACCGTGAAATACTGATGTCGATACGGAAATGTAACTCGCTGCTACCGCAGCGTTGAGCTTATAGGTTGTGTTACTTAAAGAATAGCACCGCAAGGTGGAATGTTTCTTGTTTTTACACGCTTTTTATTAGCTTCACCTGTATGTTTGTATGTTTGTTTGTAACCGACTTCTTTGGGCGCGATTTTGACCCACTTTAAACGGCCAGATTTCGTTCAAACTTTGTAGATTTATCGAGGACCGATGACAATACACTAATTTGATAAAATTGTTAAAAAAAACAAAAAAAAAACATAAGTCGTTCAAAATTAGTTGCCGAAAAAACAGCTATTATATACTAGGAAGGTACTGCACAAGCGCCCCTGGTAGAATAAATGTACATAATATTTATAGATATAGATATAACCAAACTAAAAAGTAAAAAATAAATAATAGTTAAAAATAAACTAAAAACACGCTTTTTGTAGAAAACCAAGCTAAAAAATAGAAAATAAATTTTAATAAATTATTTTATTTAAAAAAAAGCGTGGGGTGCTTTTAAAGATATTATCAAAATGATAATCACTCTACTCATATCTGTCAATAAAATATTTATAACTATTGACACCATGCACCCCACGCTTTTTTTTAAATAAAATAATTTATTAAAATTTATGTTCTATTTTTTAGTTTGGTTTTCTATAAAAAGCGTGTTTTTAGTTTTTTTAAACTATTATTTATTCAATGAAAAGGGAGCCTTGTCCGACCAGATGGGTGTCGTGTCTGGTGTATTAGTGACCGACAGTTATTGTCGAAATTTTGTATGTAAATTAATTTCGCAGAGAACTTAGATGTTGTTCATATCGTCAGTTGTGCAGATAGATGCATGTGGTGCAGATAGATGTAACCACAAACATAATTCATTTTATACTATTTTATGCCTGCAACGTCGTCCGCGAGGATGTCCAGTATACAATAAAACATATGCTATATAGCACTCAGCAATAGTTTAGCTTTCAATCAATCAAAGAATTGTTGAAATCGTGTGAGTAATTTTTAGAGATTGCCCCAAATTCGAACTTTCAAAGTTAGGGCCCATTTCAAGAAACTGTTCATAATTGGTCATTAGCAAATCAGACATTATAATAAATATCTATGTTAATTGTATTTACAGTTACTTTTCCACCAGAAAGAAATAATATCCCATTAAGAAATCTGGCGTTAAGGAATGAGTCATGTATCTTTTACTCAAAATATCGGTCAGTTGTCAAAGCAACCAAAATACAATGTCGCAATATCACCTGTCAATGCTCACTGACAGTGCATCATTTTAGCTACGTATTATATAAACTCATCTTAGATAATACAACAACACAAAGTGACAGGGAGTGTGTTCTTGCAACATTTTATTTTGCCGGTACATAATTAGGTCATACTATATGTAGTAATTTTCAAATTTTCTTTGCTATCGTTATGTGTAAAAATAATCATGTCTTGCTGTGGGAAACATTAGAGAATTATCGGATGTGTACGACGTCCTGTGACGACGTCCAAAAATCTCTGAATCATTCAAAAATTTCAAAACATTTTGTTTTTCGAAAATGCTGCTTCTATTTTGATGATTTTTACTAAACTTCAGTTAGTATGTAAATGGTCTTCCAGATCAGCAAGCCATTTAATCATGGATTAGAGCTTGATGAAACACTCGCTAGGAACTCTTAATGTCTCGTTAACATTTTAACAGACTATTAAACTAACTAACATGGTATAGTGAAACTAGGTTTTACCTCTAGATAATATAAGTATTGATTGATTATTTCACCAGTACTATTATAATTAAATTAATTTCCTATGAATTGGTAACACATTTACCATCGATTATCATTTCACTTCAGTGTTAAAGAGCTACAAACTGCTCATTTTCAAAAAATGAAAAAAAACGAAATGTTAAAAAGACTTATGTTGACTCTGACAATAAGGTGGATAAAGAAGTGCAGTCGATGCTCTTGCCTTTGAATCTAATGCAACATATCATGTTTTGTCCTAAATATCGCATCAAAGATAATGTTATTACTCCAAACAGCCTCATCTCAATCGTTGTTTCATTAATTGTTACTCTAGGATTTATGTTTTTGTATATACGTGGTACATATTTGATAGCTATATATAAAGATAGTATTCGATTAATTTCTTTCGATTATGATATTTTCTTTTACGGTTGTGTCTTTCATTGCTTTGGTTTTGCTATGAATTTCGTGATCGGAATAATTAAAACAAAAAAACGATTTAAACATTGTTTACGCTTCACGAGTCATTAAAATGTTGAACCACAAAGTTGACCTTTGGTATTTGGAAGTATTGCACTTGGAAAACACTAACAGAGAAAATTACAATGAAAAAGTATTTCAGGCTTACGTTTATATTTTGGAATGTTATGATATTTATAAAAATGTTTTCAACCATTTGTAAGTATTTTATTTAGTTTACTATTTTATTATAAATATTATGTTTAGGTATTTTGTAGATAAAACGTATTTTTTACAATTATTTTATTTTTTGTAACAGTTAAATGTTTATGTGTTTCAGGTACTATTTCAAATTTTAGTAATAATCAATTGTTTGTGTTACGCTCAAGTAGCAATAGAAAAATTTCAAAAAGGGTTAATGATGAACAACATGGTGAGTATTAAATAATCTCTACTCGTATTTGTAATCAGTTTCTAATTATAATAACACTTATTTAATTTGTTATTTTACAGTACGAAACAATAATACGGTTTCTGACCATTTCAGCTTGGGATATAAAGAATTTGATGTGGCAAACACTATTGGTCAATCAATGCGAGAAATTGTACTCAGCTATGAAAAGTGTTCAAGATACTTGCGCAATTATTTCGAAGTCAGCTTGCTCTGGTTAGTAATTTCCCTTTTTGTTCATTTAATTTTAGTCCAAGTACTGCAAAGTCAACAATTCATTTTACATACAGGGGTGTGATTCTGTAAGACCTCATTCTAAACTTCGAATCTGAATCCGCTGTGAGTTTCTTGATTGGTATTCTAAAAAGTCGGTTGATAATTTGAATTTACACTAGCGCCACCCTTGCGAGCGTGTCAGCGAGTTGAACTAAATTGACAGGGAGAATTTGACAGACAAAGTATGAGATGACGTAAGAAGTGGCATTCTGTAAGGTAATTTTCCTGTCACTTCGACGCTCATTTCGCTCTCGAACCCGATTCAAAGTGTCAAATATATCAAGGTCATTTTGAACCTTATGCAAAGTGAGAGTGAAGCGATGTGAGATGCGAGTTGTTGTTCGAATTTTATAGAATCGACCTGCAGCTCTTACAAAAGGGACTCTTACAGATCAGTCATGGTTAGGCTACTCTTGCTGCATTTGGACCAAAACCTCTTCGTGCCTCGGAGAAAGCACGTATAGCAGTTGGTCCCGGCTGTTATTTGTAGATCTTTGACAGTCGTTATGAGTCAGGAGCCAGAAAGCCTGACAATCAGACTTAGGCTGCGTTTCCACTAAAGATGTGTGGGGATGTGTAGCGAGGGATGTGTGTGAAACTATCCAATTACAGCTCTAGCTTAGTACAAATTATGACAATGAAATGATGTCATTGGTCATTATCAATCACACACATCCCTCGCTTTCGCAGAAAATGACTCTACAGGACTCAATACTGGAAATGCTACTGTGGCATGTATTTGAGAAGCAATATTCCGTGGAAATCCCTTTAAGGGACTACTCGACCAAAAACCAGCCACCTATGGAGGCAGGCTGCCGGATCTGGTACACGGACGGTTCCAAAATAATATCTAAAGTAGGTTCTGGGATAAGTGGAGTGCGGCCGAGGCTTAGCAAAAGTGTAAACCTGGGGCAGTACGCCTCCATTTTCCAAGGTATACGCCATCTTAGAGTGTGCGGACGTAAATCTGCAAAGGCAATATCTCAACCTAACATTTATTCAGATAGTCAAGCTGCTCTACTAGCGCTGGACTCGAACATAGTCTCATCGAAACTGGTATAGGAGCGTATGGCCATATTAAACTCTCTAGGCAACAAGAATAGAGTAGTTTTAAGATGGGTACCCGCGGGCATGCAGGCATCAGTGGCGATGAACATACCTAAAAGCCTAGCTCAGAGCACTCTGATTAAATCATGCTTCGAAACTTCTATAAAATTATGGAAGGAGTTGACGGGCATGCTACACTCAAAAGCACTCATCAAAGCCTATGACAGAAGGCTTAGTGACCAAGTCCCCTAGCACTTAGTAGGAACAACTTGCGGATTGTGACAAGAGCCACTACGGGACACTGCTGCTTAAACAAGCACATGTCCAACTTGGGGCTAAGTGATACGCAAATCTGCAGACGCTGTAAGGAGGCTGATGAAACGCCACTACATCTTCTGGGGGAATGCGGGATACTAATTCACAAGCGCAACAACCATCTGGACAAACACCTGTTAAGCCCGAATGAAATAATAGAGATTGCCCCAAAGCAGATCCTGCAGTTCATCACAGCTGCAGGGTCTCTAACCAACACAAGCAATGATCACAATAGATCAACCCTAGTCGCAGTGACACCATAACCGCATTAAGATAAAACAAAATTGTAATAATCCCTTGCTACGCATCCTCGCACATCTCTGGTGGAAACGCAACCTTACGACAGAGGTATCTTGTTACCCTGTATCTGGTAGAGGTCACACGGAAAGTCGCTCCATGTAAAATACTGGTATTCAGCTGCATCCAGTTAGACTGAAAGCCGACCCCAACATAATTGGAGAAAGGTTAGACAGATGACGATGACAGCTGCATTAAGAACATTAATTTAGTTTTCATCCCTTCTTTTCGAAAAGTGTCGTTTTGTTCCTCTATGAGCGGAAGCAAAGTAGCTCTTTTCTACTACAAAACTACAAAAAAAAAAAAGCGCGCGATTTACTTCCTTGTTCTTGTAATCGGTACGAACTTTATTGTATTTTGCAAAAAAAATAGTTCTACGTCGAGTTCTGAAAGTGATAGTGCATTAAATCCTGAAACAATAAAAATAGAAGCTAATAACGTCATACAAAACTTAATACCTACGAAATCCCGGGTGAAATATTTTCTAGAAGGAGATAAAAAGTAGAGTATATGACTCAAGAGCAAAAATATTTTTCCCTCGGGCGATGTACTTTGAATCCCTCGTTACGCACAGGATTTTATTTTAGAATCCCTCACTATGTTCGGGATTCCATTCTAGAATCCTTCGCTTCGCTCTGCATTCAAAATAGCGCCCTCGCCGTATTTTTTGCTCCCTTGTCATACAATCTACTATACCATTTCATTGACAAATGTTGTTTGCTGACTTAAGATGTGTCAGCACTAGCCAAACTTGGCAAATTCTGATGGTCAGTGAAACAATCTAGATTCTGTATTTTACCGTTGAATCATACTTATTGCTCTATTGTAATGTTTGACAGATGATGAGAAAAGACTATGCAAGAACGTACTGCGCTTACACCGAGCGTCGTTCAGCAAGATACGGGTGTGTGGCCTGTTCTACTTAGACGCTGCGTTACAATTGAGTCTGATGAGTCTTCTTACTAACTACACTGTTGTGTTGCTACAGTTAGCATTTTTGTAATCTTGGTTTCATTATATTGATTTTGTTGGCAGTCTGAATTTTATTTATAAATGTGAGCATTTTCAGGTTTTTTTTACAAATGACTACCAATCATAATAATATCCTCTTAGATTTTATTATTATTGTTTTATTGCTGTTCAATCTCATTGATAAGTGCGTAAAAGACATTATAGGGCACAAATTGTGACTAGACCTAGACCAATGGCTTTACGTGCTTTCCACGACAAGGGGGTGTGATACCATTAACTTCCAAACTACGGGCTGTCAATGTGTTACTAAGATTTTCCCATTAACACTTTGACTTACCCGGTAATCAATCCCAGGACCTTACGCTCAGCAGTCGCACTTGTGGCGACAAAACCAGTGAGGCAAGAACGCATGCTTATCAAGTATGTAAACCATCAACTAGATCGCTGTTATGAGTCAATAATGTCTTGGTGTATTTAGTGTGTCTTGATGTGTATTTTATTCAGTCAAATTCATGAAAGTAATTAATTAAATGGTCCTTTCGGTTACAATATAATAGTTATTACATTAACTATCGATTATTGTATCACTTGTGGGTTGAATAGCTAGGAACTGCTCATGTTAGGCAAAATGAAGATATTTCGAACAATCAGCCAAACTTACCCTGTGAATCTTGTCTCTAACAATGAGGTGGACAAAGACGTGCAGTCGATGCTCTTGCCTTTGAATCTTATGCAACTTAACATGTTCTGTCCTAAATATCGCATCAAAGATAATGTTATAACTCCAAATAGCCTCATCTCAAACTTTCTTTCGTTGACTGTTACTCTAGGATTTATGTTTTTATGCATATACGGTACATATTTAGTAGCTATATACAAAGAAAGTCTAAAATTCGTTTTTTTCGACTACATCACATATATATTGCTTATATATATTGCTATATATATTGCTTAGGTTTTGCTATGAATTTCGTAATCGGGATAATTCAAACAAAAAACAATGTCCAATTTGTCCTTACTTTTCAAAAAGTGCACAGATTTCTCAATAATGAAATCCGTTTAAACCACTTCATTATTTGGAATTGGATTCTTGGAATCGTTGCTCTGGGTTATTATGTTATTGTTTTTACCTATTTTATCTCACAATTAGGTATACCTTTCTGCATTGCATATGTCGGCTATCTAACTGTAGTTTTTGATTTAAACATGGTTTATGCCTCGCGAGTTATTAAAATGTTGAAACATAAAGTCGACCTTTGGAATTTGAAAGTATTGAACTTTCAAGAATTGGAAGACACTAATAGAGAAATTTACAGTGAAAAAGTTTTTCAGGCTTACGTTTATATTTTGGAGTGTTATGACATTTATAAAAAAAAAATTCAACCATTTGTAAGTGTTTTAATTTTCATTTAATTTACAATTTTGTTTTAAATAATTATGTTTAGGTATTGCGTAGAAAAATCCTCTTTTTTTAACACAATACCTAAATATGTTTCTTCTAAGAAAATAAAATTAAATGTTTGTATGTTTCAGATTCTATTTCACATTTTAGTAATAATCAATTGTTTGTGTTACGCTCAAATAGCAATCGAAACCTTTCAAAAAGGGATAATGATTAACAACATGGTGAGTATTCATCTCTACTCGTATTTGTAATCAGTTTCTAATTATAATAACTCTTATTTAATTTGTTCTTTTCCAGTACAAAACAATAATACGGTTGCTAGCCGTTTTAGTTTGGGATATAAAGAATTTGATATGGCAAACGTTATTGGTCAATCAATGCGAAAAATTCTACTCAGCTATCCAAAGTGTTCAAGATACCTGCGCACTTATTTTGAAGTCAACTTGCTCAGGTTAATCATTTCCCTCTTTTGTTATTATTGTAATCTGTTTTGTTGTTTGTAAATATTATTATAGCTTATAGATATTATAAACGAGGCTAGTATCGATCGGTCATCGTTAGGCTACTCTTACTGCAGTCGGTCCAAAACCTCTCCGTGCCTCGGAGAAAGTTACCATTTCATTGACAATAGTGTTGTCTGCTGACTTTAGAGGTGACGGCGTCAGCCAACCTTGGCAAATTCTGATAAGCAATGAAATAATGATCTACATTGATCAGAATTCATCAGAATTTGCCAAGTTCTGTATTCTGTATTTTACTGTTTAATCATACCTAATGTAATATTATAATGTTTGGCAGATGATGAGAAAAGACTCTGCAAGAACGTACTGCGATTGCACCGAGCATCGTTCAGCAAGATACGTGTGTGTGGCCTGTTCTACTTAGATGCTGCGTTACAATTGAGTTTGATGAGTCTCCTTACTAACTACACTGTTGTGTTGCTACAGTTAGCATTTTTGTAATTTTGGTTTCAGGACATTGATTTTGTTGGCAGTCAGTATTATTATTTAATAAATGTTCAGTAATTCTTCGTTTTATTGATGCATCATTATTAATACTCCATATTGTCCTCAAACTCAAACTGAACACCATTTATTCAAAATAAAACATTTGCAGGCATTTTCGAAATATCAGAAAGTGGAAGCTAGTTGCTCGTTTCAAACAGTAGGTTTCTATGAAGATGAATGAGCAAGGAAAGATTATTGTGTGTTCATTAAGAACACTCTTTTGAAATCAATAAAATATTATAAATTTAATTTACATCATTCTTGTTGAATTTATGGGTCCAATGTGATAGTAGTGTAGCAAGTCATGCACGCTAAAAGAGGTCTACAAAAAACATAATCATAATAAATAATCCATATCCATACTAATATTATAAATGCGAAAGTAACTCTGTTACGCTTTCACGATGAAACGGCTAAATCGATTTTGATGGTACGAAAATAGCTTGAACCCTGGGGAAGGACATAGGCTACTTTTTTATCCGCGACTTCTTCTGCATCGGCGATAAACGACATTCACGCGTACGAAGTCACCACATTACCAGTACCAACTGACGGTGCCTGTTCACCTACATGACGCGTGATTGGCACCATTTAGCTCAACCATTTTAAAGAAAACAAAATAATGCAACACTTGCATCATCATCAGCGAGACATTAAAGTGAGCTTCGCAGTGACCACTCTTATCCGAGATAGTTGTAAATAGTTGATGGATAGTTGTAAGACGATAATGGTAGAGTGTATACATTTTTTAGTTAGCCATAATCATTAAATTAAATTACTTTTTATTGATTTTTTCGCAATTACTATTATTATCAAACTACTTCATATGAATAGTGTCGTTACCGTCGATTATCGTATCATATAGTGTGTTGAAAAGTTATACGCTTATTGCTCACGTTCAGAAATATGGAGACATTTCGAAAGATTGGTAAATTGATGTTGTCTCCAACAATCAGGCGGACAAAGACGTGCAGTCGATGCTCTTGCCTTTAAATCTGATGCAACATATCATGTTCTGTCTTAAATATCGCATCAAAGAAAATATTAAAACTCCAAATAGCGTCATCTCAAACTTTTTGTCAATGATTGCGATGCTCGCATTTATGTTTTTGTACATACGTGGGACATGTTTGGTAGCTATATATAAAGATAGTATAAGATTAATTTCTTTCGACTACTATGTTACCTTTTTTACGCCTGCATCTTCTATTGCTTTGGTTTTGCTATGAATTTCGTGATCGGGATAATTCAATCAAAAAGCCATGTCCAGTTTGTCCTAACTTTTCAAAAAGTGCACAGGATTCTCAATAATGAAACCAGTTTGAAACACTTGATTATTTGGAATTGGATTCTTGGTATCGTTGCTCTGAGTTTTTATGTCATTGTTTTCACTTATTTTACCTTACAGCTAGGTTTGCCTTTCTACGTTGCATATGTCGCATACATTATGGTTTTTTATCGATTTAAATGTAGTTTATGCCTCGCGTGTTATTCAAATGTTGGAAAACAAAGCCACCCTTTGGAATTTACAAGTATTGAATTCGCATGAATTGGAAAACAGGAACGGAGAAAATCATAGTAAAAAAAATTTTCAGGCTTACGTTTATATATTGGAGTGTCACGATATTTATAAAATCAGTTTTGGGTCATTTGTAAGTATTTTTTTGATAATAAAGTCAAAGTCAAAGTCAAATCATTTATTTCAATTAGACCATTAAAAAGGCACTTTTGAACGTCATAATAAAAAAATATAAAGTTGATTCTAGTTGCCCATTCCAAAAGGTAGCTTCGTATGGAGAAGAATGGGCAAGAAACTCCATACTCACGCTTTTAAAAAAAATGTGTACAATATGTGTGTATGTGTGTGTGTGTGTGTGTGCTTGTGTGTGTGTATAATATATATTCAGGTAGTATTTTTGAACACAATTGCTTAATGTTTTGTTGCATTCCATATGTTTAACGTACATAAGTGGTATAACAATATAAAAGATCAATATATGGACCCTGTCAGGCACAGCAAAACTAGGGGAGAGGGAGAGGGCCGAAAATAAGTAGGATACACCCACGGATATGTATGGATACACCTAAGTTTCAAAGAATGAATTAAAAGTCAGCCTGTAACTATAGTTAATAAGACCGAAAGTATAGTAACCTTGGTTCGAACGTTATTTTCGAGCCGTTTGGGGTTGAAACCCTCGGGTCATGGGGTCCGAGTGCACATCTTCTTTTTAAGGAAATATCCAAAAGGTTGGTTGACACTTCCCGTGACTCAAGAGCTGGTTTTTACCTTGGTCAGAGATTAAGCATTGCCATCCAACGTGGCAATGCTGCCAGTCTCTTGGGTACATTTCCAGTTGACGGCGATGTGGACGAATTTTATGATGCTTTATTGTGTTAGGTTTTTGTTTTTAGTTTTTAGTTTAATACTTTAGGTTTTCTATTTTATTATTCTTGTAAATATAGTAAGGTAAAAAAAAATAAGACATATTTTTCTAAATAAGATATATTTTTCTAACCAAATATTCATTTACTTATTTTGATTTTCAGATGCTTTTCCATATTTTAGAATTGAAAAATTCTCTGTGTTACACACAAGTGGCCATCGAAACATTTGGCCAAAAAGGCCAAATTACTAATAAAATTGTGAGTATGAAAGTATACCTACTCATATTTGCAATCTGTACCAAATAAATGAAATTGAAGTGTCTGGTTATGATTTCAAGACAGTGTCTGTTTTGTTAAATGCTTATGAATGTTCACACGGTAATAATAACAAACAAAACCATTTAAAAAAAATTGCTTCCTGCTAATCTTTGAAACGGCTGGTAAGATTTTGACAGAAATTTCAATAGCTGATAGCTGATGTTATAAGAAGTTCCATCAGTTATCATCATCAGCCGAAAGACGTTCACTGTTGCTTCCCCCATAGAACGACACAACAAGCGGCAAACCCAGTTACATAGGGTGCTTATATTTTACCGGTGCGGACGAAGCGACGTCGCGGGCATCAGCTAGTCAGTTTATACAGTACCTAGTGATTGTTAATATATATTTATTTACAGTACGAAACAATTGTACGGTCGATATCCGTTTCAAGATGGTATATCAAGAATTGGATGTGGCAAATGATACTGACCATGCAATGTGAGAAATTCTACTTAGCTATCCACAATGTTCAAGATACTTGTACACTTGTTTTGAAATCCACTTGGTTATAATAATAATAATTCCATTTATTTATTTTAAAGAAAGAAAGAAAGAAAAATGCGTTATTTGGGATTACATACTTAAAATAAAATACACCTTAAAACTATTAAAAAAACAGAAAACAGTGAATATAATGCCAAAAGGGCCTCAGCTCAGCATGATGTCAGAACACCACGAACAACCACAACACAGGCCCAACATAGGCCCGTTATTAGTGACAACACGTTTTTCTACGTGTGGAGGCTTGTAATTAGCTATTTGTTATAATTAAATTCTTTAGTTTTGGCCTGTTAGTCTCTTCTTATTTAAAATAAATAAATAAAACACTAGTCGATGATCAATGAAGCAGTGAAGAGAAGGGATGAAATGCATGTGACCAGAAAAGTTATGAATATTTATTTGGACGGATGGAAAGGGAGAAGAAGGCCAAAGAAAAGATGGAAAGATTGTGTGAAGAATGATAAATTAATGAAAAGTCAGAGTTAGTGAAAGCATGAAGATGACGACGACGGAATGGAAGCAAAAACATGCTGCGCCGACCCCAAGTAACATGGGATAAGGGCAGGAAGATTATGATGAACATCTAATTATATCTTATGTTATAATATTTGACAGATCATGAGAAAAAGCTCTGCAAGAACGTACTGCGCTTGCATCGAGCATCGTTCAGCAAGATACTTGTGTGTGGCCTGTTCTACTTAGACGCTGCATTACAATTGTGTCTGATGAGTCTTGTTACTAACTACACCGTTATGTTGCTACAGTTTGCATTTTTATAATCTTAGCTCCATTGAGTGGATTTTGTCTGTAATCAGTATTGTTGTTTTATAAATGTTCATTATTTCCAAGTTTCTTTTTTTACGAATGTCTGAGAATTATAATATCATACTGACCGTATTTCGGTCACGGCGACCGATCGGATGCAAAACTAGCCAAAGTGTACAAGAGGTGTGTGAGGTGTGTGAATGGACAGGTAAGTGCTTAAAAAAGGTAACTCCCTTTTCCATCACTTAAAATCTGTTGGAACAGCAATCTAATACAAACAGGCAGAGATCAGGCGTAGGTCAGGTAAACTGATGTCAAACCACCAACAGACTCCGGATTACTTTTATGAATTACCTAACGCAAAATCTATTAACCACTTTGTCTGACCTGAAATTGGAACCCAAGATACAGTTAGTAGTCAGGCTTGTGACCACGAAACCAGCGCTTTCAATCTTCGATTAGCTTGACTCATCGTTGTATGACAATTATGTGAAGTTCTTGTATTTTGTTTAGTCTTCATTAAAGTAATTAATTATATCGATTCTTTCAAAGTTACTATCAGAATGAATTTCTTTGTAAATGGTTAATACGTTTACCATCGACTTTTGTAAAACTTGTGTGTTGAAGAGCTACATACTACTAATGTTGAAAAAAATGAAAATATTTCGGAAAATCAGACAACCGTATCCTGTGAATCTTGTCTTCAACAATGAAGTGGACAAAGACATACAATCGATGCTCTTGCCTTTGAATCTGATGCAACGTATCATGTTCTGTCCTAAATATCGCATCAAGGATAATATTATAACTCCAAATAGCCTCATCTCAAACGTCGTTTCATTGATTGCAACACTATTATTCATATGTGCATTCGTTCACAGCACCTATAATATGTTGTCCGTAGGTACAGAAAGTCTAGAACAAAGTGATTTCATGTTTTACATTTCTTTTTATAACTGCACCTTCTTTTGTTCTGGATGCGCTATGAATTTTGTAATGGGATTCCTTCAAACCAAAAACAATGTTCAGTTCGTCCTTACTTACCAGAAAGTGCACAGATACCTTAACGATAAAACCCGTTTTGTCAACTTTGTCATTTGGAATTGGATTATTTTAGTAGGGATTTTGATTTTTTACGGCATTCTTTATACTTGTTTTCACATACAGATGGGTGTACCATTCAGTTCACTTTATGCTTCCTATATTATGATTTCATTCGATTTTAACATTGTTTACGTTACACGAGTCATTCAATTTTTGGAAAATAAACTTGTACTGTGGAACACTCAAAATACCAATCCTCAAGAAACAGAAGACACGCGTGAAGAGAATAACAGCACAAGAGTGTTTCAGGCTTACGTACAAATATTAGAGTGTTACGACATTTATAAAGATAGTGTTCAGCCATACGTAAGTATAATAAGTAAAATAGTGATATAAGAAAGATAGTAAAATACTGGAAATAGTCGTCGTTGCAACCGTTTTTTATATGTCATGAGAGACTACCTATCGAGTTGGTCTATAAATCTAAAGGCACTCGGTGCCCTGCACAGCTAGCTTCACTTGGAGATTATCTAGAAGAAATATCCAAAATAACAGTGGGAAGGTCAAATGGCCATGTCCGATGGGCAAAGTGGGCAAAGTGTAAAAGGCAAAAGCTATAATAATATCATAGCTACATTTCCAGCAATATACAGCGCAAAGCTGATAAAGAAAAAGGAAGGCTAGAAACAATATGGATGGATTGTGTTAAGAATGATACGAAAGAAATAACACTATAAATAAAAAAACGATATGTATCGCTTATTGCTTTTCAGATACTTTATCACATTATAGAAACACTCATCCACAGTCTAACCAATATTCAATGTATTATTGACATGTTGAAAATGGACGTGACGGTTGATAACATAGTAAGTATTTTTTTTTTTTTACTTTTTTAACATCGATTTTAGTGATGTAAGATGATTTTAATAGAGGGCCTTAGGGTGTTGGTCCATCGTTCATCATATAAATGTATTGCCTCAGTATATTGAAATCGATTAGTCCTTGCAGTACCTAGGCGTCCGTGATATTAATAATTTTATTTCATTGATACGAATTACAATGATCAATTTAAACGTTTACTCTGTTTTAGGTTGCCACAATTTTGGGGTCACTGACTATGTTCATTTGGATGATGAAGAAATTAACGTATCAAACAATGTTGATCAAGCAATGCGAGAAATTTTACATAGCTATGCAAAGCGTTCAAGATACTTGCGCACTTATTCTGAAGTCAAGTTCCTCTGGTTATAACTGTATAATATTACATACAGCGTGACTTTTAATTCAATATCAATCTTTCAGAGGATAAAATTAATCATAAATTTGAATAATTCTTATTACGGGACCATACGAAAATACACTAAAATACGGACAAGGCCTACATCTTTCTTTTTGAATTATTTTATAGTGTCTATAATCTTTACCTACATATAACATTAAAGCCACATGGCTAATTTAACCAAGATTTTGTAAAAATTGATTGAAAGAGTATCCGAAGTTTCTTGCTCGTTCTTCTTCTCTTGTAGACCTACCTACATTTTGGAGCGAATAACTGGCTTCAAATTTTCTAACTAACTGAGCTATTTGACAGTTCAAAAGTGCCTGTAAATGGTTAATTGAAACTGTGATTTTTATAAAAATTATTGCAACAACTGCTTTTTTTTCATATTTCGAAAGTTCCATAACAAACGTTGTTCCAATTTCTTGATACTTGTACACCCCCGTAAAATCGGTAGAGTTTTAAGAGTTATCCTGTATTATGACACTATTATTGTAAGATCAGTGTAATTTTTTATTTTTATTTTCACAGATGACGAAAAAAGACTGTGCAAGAACGTACTACGCTTGCATCGAGCATCGTTCAGCAAAATACATGTGTGTGGCCTGTTCTGCTTAGACGCTGAGTTACAACTGAGTCTGATGAGTCTTCTAACCAACTACGCTCTTTTGTTACTACAATTTGCATTTTTGTAATCTTAGCTTCATGAAGTTGATTTTGTCTGTAATCAGTATATTATTATTGTTTTATATTTGTTTAATATTTCTGAGTTTATTTTTATTAATGGCTGAGATTGAAAATATCCGTTGGTGATGCAAGAGGTATTTTAGTGGACAGGTAAGTAGGTCAGGTGAGAGGATATCAAACGACCAAATCCCACCTGGATTGGTCGTTTAACATCCTCTCATCTATGAATTCCCTAACGCAAAAACCTAATAACCACTTTGTCTGACCTGGAAATTGAACCAAAGTCCACGGTTCAAAACTACAACTAATTCGCCGTTGTACAACAATTTTAGTATATTGTGATGTTTTTGTATTTTGTTTAGTCTTCGTTAAAGTAATTAATTATATTGATCTTTTCAATGTTACTATCGTAATGAATTTCTTGTAAATGGTTAATTCGTTTACTATCCACTTTTGAATCACGTGTGTGTTCAAGAGCTCCTTATAATATAAATAATAAAAATATTTCGGAAAATCGGACAACCGTATCCTGTGAATCTTGTCGTCAGCAATGAAGTGGACAAAGACATACAATCGATGCTCTTGTCTTTGAATCTGATACAACGTATTATGTTCTGTCCTAAATATCGCATTAAATATAATATGATAACTCCTAATAGCCTCATCTCAAACGTCGTTTCATTGATTGCAACACTAGTATTCACATGTGCATTCGTTCACAGCACCTCTAATATGTTGTCTGTAGGTACAAAAAGTCTAGAACAAAGTGATTATATGTTTTACATTTTTAACTGCACCTTCTTTTGTTTTGAATGCGCTATGAATTTTGTGATGGGAACCCTTCAAGCCAAAAACAATGTACAGTTCGTCCTTACTTACCAAAAAGTGCACAGATTCCTTAACGATAAAACCCGTTACGTCAACTTTGTCCTTTGGAATTGGATGATTGTAGTAGGGATTTTGGCTTTTCACGTCATTCTTTATACTTGTTTTCACATACAGATGGGTGTACCATTCACTTCACTTTATGCTTCCTATATCATGATTTCTTTCGATTTTAACATTGTTTACGTCACACGAGTCGTTCAATTTTTGGAAAATAAACTTGTACTGTGGAACACTCAAAATACCAATCCTCAAGAAACAGAAGACACGCGTGGAGAGAATAACTGCACAAGAGTGTTTCAGGCTTACGTACAAATATTAAAGTGTTACAACATTTATAAAGACAGTGTTCAGCCATACGTAAGTATAATAAGTAAAATAGTGATCTATGAAAGATGTTTGAAAACTGTAAATAGTCGTTGTTGCAACCGAATTCACATGTCATGAAAGAGTACCTATCAAGTTGGTTGGTTGGTTGGAGTTGGTCTAAAGTCACTTGATGCTCTGTAGGTACAGCTAGCTTCACTTAAAGATTATCTAGAAGAAATATCCAAAAAATCTAACCAGTAAAACCGAAATAACAGTGGAAAGGTCAAGCGGCCATGTCCGATGGTCACTTGAAACAATTAAAACCGTGAAAAATCGCACAAAGTGTAGATGGCAGAAGCTATGTCATAGCTATATTTCCAGTAATAGACTGCGCAAAGCTGATAGAGAGAAAGGAAGGCTAGAAAAAATATGGATGGATTGTGTTAAGAATGGTACGAATGAAAAGAGAGTTAGTGATAAAGAAGCCTCTAGCTCTAAGAAACACTATAAATAAAAAACCAAAATGAATCTGAAAAGCAATAAATAATATTTTAAATTACACACATTGTTTTCACATTATAGAAACACTCATCCATAGTCTAGCCAATATTCAATGTATTATTGACGTGTTGAAAATGGGCGTGACTGTTGATAACATAGTGGGGATTTTATTAACTTTTTATCATTAAGTTTAGTGATGTATGATGATTTTAACAGAGGGCCTAAGGGTGTTGGTCCATCGTTCATCATATCAATGCATTGCCTCAGTAAATTGAAATCGATTAGTTCTTGCAGTTCCTAGGCGTCCGTGATATTATAAATTTTATTTAATTGATACAAATTACAATGATCGATTAAAACGTTTACTCTGTTTTAGGTTACCACAATTTTGGGGTCACTGACTATGTTCATTTGGATGATGAAGAAATTAACATATAAAACAATGTTGATCAAGCAATGCGAGAAATTCTACATAGCTATACAAAGTATTCAAGATACTTGCGCACTTATTCTAAAGTCAAGTTACTCTGGTTATAATCGTATAGTCTTATATACAACGTGACTTTTAATTCAATAGGTATCGATCTCTCAGGGGATGAAATTGCATGCAAACATGTTAATATAACCAGAATTTTGTAAAAAACTTGAATGAAAAAGTATTTGAGACCTACGTTTTGAAGCGAGCAACTAGCTTCAACTTTTCTAACTGGCCGATTTGACATTTCAAAAATGCCTGTAAATAGTGTAATTGAAATCGTAACTTTTATAAAAATAATTGGAACAGCTGTTTTTTTTTTATATTTCGAAAGTTTCATAACAACCGTTGTTCCAATTTATTGATACTTTTGCACCCCCGTAAGATTGGTAGAGGTTTAAGAGTTAGCCTGTATTTATGATACTACATACATTGTAAGGCCAGTGTAAAATTTATTTTTTTAATGTTCACTGATGATTAAAAAAGGCTATGCAAGAACGTACTACGCTTGCATCGAGCATCGTTCAGCAAGATACGTGTGTGTGGCCTGTTCTACTTAGACGCTGCGTTATAACTGAGCCTGATGAGTTTTCTAACCAACTACGCTCTTTGGTTACTACAATTTGCATTTTTGTAATCTTAGCTTCATTAAGATGATTTTGTCTGTAATCAGTATAATTTATTATAGTTTTATAAATGTCAAAAATTTCTGAGTTTATTTTTACTAATGGCTGAGATTGAAAATATCCGTTAGTGATGCAAGACTAACCAACTGTGCAAGAGGTATTATAGTGGACAGGTAAGTGCGCCAATACAGGTAGACTCCCTTTTTCATAACACGTTATCCGTTGGGACAGCAATCCAACACGAGCGGCGAGAGATCAGGCGTAAGCCAGGTAGGAGGTGTCATACCACCAACTTCCAAACTCCAGGTTACTCATATGAGTTCTCTAACGCAAAAAATCAATAACACTTTCCTAACTATTTATATTTCGTTCGTTAATCTTTATGTATACCCTCCTTCTGGGGAGAAGGTTATATGTGTCTCTTACTGACTAAAATCACACAGTTCCTCCTGCTACCATGAGTAGAGGTATTCTGATGACTGAGGCTTGACGCATCATCCGCATCCCCTACTGGTAATGGACCGCCTTAAGAGGGGCCCCTTCACCATAGGCGGCCTGTGCTGTAACCGCACAATTCCCTAAAGAGGCGCGTACGAATTAATGCGTGCCGCCATCACGGGCCCATTATCTGGTCGAGCGACAAAATGCCCCAGGTTCGCCACCTACAGGGCTCTCTTTACGATGGCCGGAGATCATTGAGTGCCCTTCAGCCCTTCCAATGCGGGCAGAGTAAGAGGTTTACTCCCTCTCTCTTTCCGCTGCCTACTTTACATGCATCACATCCTCGCAACAAGAAGCATCGGCATCCCACGTGTTTGCGCCCCACTTGACCATGGATTGAATCACGGTCGGAAGCGCGAACTTTGTCTAACCAGAAAATTGAACCCTGGACTCAACGCTCAGTAGTCTCGCTTGTGGCCACGAAACCTGTGGGTTAAAACTTCAACTAATTCACCGTTATGAGACAATGTATTTTTTTGTTTTTTATTTAGCCAAATCCATTAAAGTAGTTAATTATAATATTGATCCTTTCAAAGTTACTATCGTAATAAATTTCCTGTTAATGGTTAATACGTTTACCATCGACTTTTGTATCACTTGTGTGTTGAAGAGCTACATACTACTTATCCTAAAAAAAAATGAAAATATTTCGAAAAATCGGGCAACCGTATCCTGTGAATCTTGTCTTCAACAATGAAGTGGACAAAGACATACAATCGATGCTCTTGCCTTTGAATCTGATGCAACGTATCATGTTCTGTCCTAAATATCGCATCAAGGATAATATTATAACTCCAAATAGCCTCATCTCAAACGTCGTTTCATTGATTGCAACACTATTATTCATATGTGCATTCGTTCACAGCACCTATAATATGTTGTCCGTAGGTACAGAAAGTCTAGAACAAAGTGATTTTATGTTTTACATTTCTTTTTATAACTGCACCTTCTTTTGTTCTGGATGCGCTATGAATTTTGTAATGGGATTCCTTCAAACCAAAAACAATGTTCAGTTCGTCCTTACTTACCAGAAAGTGCACAGATTCCTTAACGATAAAACCCGTTTTGTCAACTTTGTCATTTGGAATTGGATTGTTTTAGTAGGGATTTTGACTTTTTACGTCATTTTTTATACTTGTTTTCACATACAGATGGGTGTACCATTCAGTTCACTTTATGCTTCCTATATTATGATTTCTTTCGATTTTAACATTGTTTACATTACACGAGTCATTCAATTTTTGGAAAATAAACTTGTCCTGTGGAACACTAAGAATATCAATCCTCAAAAAACAGAAGACACGCGTGAAGAGAATAACAGCACTAGAGTGTTTCAGGCTTACGTACAAATATTAGAGTGTTACGACATTTATAAAGATAGTGTTCAGCCATACGTAAGTATAATAAGGAAAATAGTGATATAAGAAAGATAGTAAAATACTGGAAATAGTCGTCGTTGCAACCGTTTTTATATGTCATGAGAGAGTACCTATCGAGTTGGTCTATAAATCTATAGGCACTCGGTGCTCTGCACAGCTAGCTTCACTTAGAGATTATCTAGCAGAAATATCCCAAAAATGGAACATGTAAAGCTAAAATAACAGTGGGAAGGTCAAATGGCCATGTCCGATGGGCACTTGAAATAATTATATTAAAACTGGAAAAAGACGCACAAAGTGTAAAAGGCATTAAGCTATATCATAGCTATATTTCCAGCTATAGACTACGCAAAGTTTATAAATAAAAAGGAAGGCTAGAAACAATATGGATGGATTGTGTTAAGAATGATACGAAAGAAAAGAGCTAAAAAACACACTATCACTATAAATAAAAAACCAAAATATGTATTGTTAATTGCTTTTCAGATACTTTATCACATTATAGAAACACTCATCCACAGTCTAGCCAATATTCAATGTATTATTGACATTCTGAAAATGGACGTGACGGTTGATAACATAGTGGGTATTTTTTTTACTTTTTTATCATCAAGTTTAGTGATGTATGATGATTTTAACAGAGGGCCTAAGGGTGTTGGTCCATCTTTCATCATATCAATGTATTGCCTCAGTACATTGAAATCGATTAGTCCTTGGAGTACCTAGGCGACCGTGATATTAATAATTTTATTTCATTGATACATAATCGATATAAACGTTTACTCTGTTTTAGGTTACCACAATTTTGGGGTCACTGACTATGTTCATTTGGATGATGAAGAAATTAACGTATCAAACAATGTTGATCAAGCAATGCGAGAAATTCTACACAGCTATGCAAAGTGTTCAAGATACTTGCGCACTTATTCTGAAGTCAAGTTACTCTGGTTATAACCGTATAGTCTTACATACAACGTGACTTTTATTTCAATATCGATTTTTCAAGGGATGAAATTAATCATAAATTTGAATAATTATTATTACAGGACCATACAAAAATACGCTACAATACGGACATGGCCTTCATGTTTATTTTTGAATTATTTTATAGTGTCTAAAATCTTTACATAGATTTATTATTAAAGCCACATGACTAAATATAACCAAGATTTTGTAAAAAATTATTTATAGAGTATCCGTGAATATTCTTGCTCGTTCTTCTTCTCTAGGTAGACCTACCTACATTTTGGAGCGAATAACTAGCTACAAATTTTCTAACGAACTGAGCTATTTGACAGTTCAAAATTAAATTAAATATTAAAAAAAACCCCCAACGCAAAACATTAAAGCGATTATGTAAAAAGTCAAAAATAATACCTTTTGTTGAGCCATCAAATGTTTGTTCGTTGAAATGGCGCTATAATGTCGTGGCGGGGTACCGCTTAAGTAAGTCAGTCCCTTAATTTCATTCACTGTCTATTAATTTACCAGCATTTCCGACCAATTTGCTTCGATATTATCAAATTTTTGTTGCTAATCTAGTTGTTAATCTTGTTGCAAATCTAGTTACCATCAGTTCGCTATTTTAGCTAGGTATTTAGTTATTGCTTTAATCTTAGCTGTACCCCGCCGCGACATTATAGCGCCATTTCAACGAATAAACATTTGATGGCTCAACAAAAGGTATTATTTTTGACTTTTTACATAATCGCTTTTATGTTATGCGTTGGGGGTTTTTTTTAATTTTAAATTTAATTTTTATTTTAAATTTTTTAAACGTAATTTAGTTTGGTTTTGTATTAGAGTTTACAAAAATAATTTACAAGTTTTTAGTTTTCATTTCGTTACTCATTCCTCATTCCCTTGCAATATAGTATACATTATTCTACTAGTCAAGGCCTTTCATTTGATACCCATATATTGAGGGAGTTGTGAAAATAAAATGTAATTCACCATTTTGTGGTTGCGGCCATCTTGGATTTAAAATTTGTCATAGTGTATAGTATTCTACTAGTCAAGCCCTTTCATTTGATACCCATATTGAGGGAGTTGTGAAAAAATATGTGATCCGCCATTTTTTGGCGGCGGCCATCTTGAACCGATTGTCATCAAACATAGCTAAGAACATTTCCGACTAATTCACCTTTCAAATAAAAAAAAACAAAATCAAATTCGGTTTTATCCGTTCGGGAGCTACGATGCCACAGACAGACACACACACACACACACACACACAGATACGGCAAACTTATAACACCCCGTCGTTTTTGCGTCGGGGGTTAATAAAATACTGATTAAAACGAATCCAAATACGATATATCTGCTACTAGGTACTAGTGTGCTGTATAATCTGGCTGCAGCATAAGACCAAGAATTCCATAATCTAGCATAGTTTCATAGCCAACATGGGTGTTTCAATGGCTGGTCAGTGTGGTCACCTATAATAATATGTTCGAAAGCAAAGTAAACATCCGGTATGCGTCTAAGATCCCTACCGCAGCTAACAAAAGACCTGATAACTTTAAAACTGCTGAACCGATTTTGATGAAACATGTCTAAGAACCATCGCTAGAGAATCTGCTTTCAAATATAAAAAAACCGCATTCAAATCGGTTCACTCGTTAAAGAGCTACAGTGCCATAGACAGACACACAGACACACAGACACGTCACACTTATAACACCCCTCTTTTTCGTCGGGGGTTAAAAAGTGCCTGTAAATGGTTTAAATTAAACTGTGATTTTTATAAAAATTATTGGTACAACTGCTTTTTTTTTAATATTTCGAAAGTTCCATAAGAAACGTTGTTCCAATTTATTGATACTTGCACACCCCCCCGTAAAATCGATAAAGTTTTAAGAGTTATCCTGTATTTATGACACTATTATTGTAAGGTAAAACATATTTTTTTAATTTTCACAGATGATGAAAAAAGGCTGTGCAAGAACGTACTGCGCTTGCATCGAGCATCGTTCAGCAAGATACGTGTGTGTGGCCTGTTCTGCTTAGACGCTGAGTTACAACTGAGCCTGATGAGTCTTCTAACCAACTACGCTCTTTTGTTACTACAATTTGCATTTTTGTTACAACTGAGCCTGATGAGTCTTCTAACCAACTACGCTCTTTTGTTACTACAATTTGCATTTTTGTAATCTTAGCTTCATGAAGTTGATTTTGTCGGTAATCAGTATATTATTATTGTTTTATAATTGTTTAATATTTCTGAGTTTATTTTTACTAATGGCTGAGATTGAAAATATCCGTTGGTGATGCAAGACTAACCAACTGTGCAAGAGGTATTATAGTGGACAGGTAAGAAGGTCAGGTGAGAGGATATCAAACGACGATCCTTTCACCTATGAATTCCCTAACGCAAAAACCTAATAACCACTTTGTCTGACCTGAAAATTGAACCAAAGTCCACGGTTCAAAACTTCAACTAATTCGCCGTTGTAAAACAATTTTAGTATGTGATGTTTTAGTATTTTGTTTAGTCTTCATTAAAGTAATTAATTATATTGATCTTTTCAAAGTTACTATCGTAATGAATTTCTTGTAAATGGTTAATTCGTTTACTATCCACTTTTGAGTCACGTGTGTGTTCAAGAGCTACATACTACTAATGTTATTGTTCGACGCAATAATTACGATCGAACACGTTTTGCTGATCTAGCTAACTAATTACGCCCGCTAAGTGCAGCGCGGCGTCAGGGCATGTTCGGACAGCCAACCGGGTGCATTCGTTATTATTAGCGTGAGCATTTAGCGTAGCATAGCTTAGCAACCAATTTAGCAATAAACCTTTAAAAGTCATTGAAGTGTTTAATTTAGCAGCATAGCAGTCTTATACCACCTAGGCCGCGACCTCTATATTTTGGTCCTTCGAGCTGGATACAAACATTTCGCGGTCGGCTAGCTAATTAGTTTCCGGGACTAACGGCAGTGAAGTGAACTTGTACCCAACCAGTGACATTGTTGAATGCAGTAGGTATTCGCTTAGCAGTGACTGAAGTGGTAACGACTTTAGCATCAGTGTAGCGAGTTGAGGTGCTCGATATATTGTACCAGTGAGTTAACAGCTCACAAAAGCAGCGAAAGCAGTACTTCGTGAAGTACGCACACGGCAGCAGTGAGTGTTTTGCTCACACTACCAACAAAAGCGCATCACTGACTTGGGGAGCAACCCTCGTCGGGCTAGCAGCAACAGAGACTTTCAAGTAAGATTGTTCAGTTTTAATCATTTTACCAGCAGCAAGATGGAGTCTTTGTATTTCAATCAAACAGAGAGTGCTGAGTGCTTGGGAAAACTCTTAACCAATTATAAAAAGGATAGCGTAGAGCGTAAAACTTTTGACTATTGCAAGCGTAAGATCGAGTTACTTGAGAGGTACTGGAAAGATTTCCAGGTAAATCATGAGAAGATTCTTCCTTTTGAAAAGACTAATCATAAATATTTTGTCAACTCAGAGTTTCAGCGTACAGAAGAAATTTACATGACAGCAAAAAGACTTATTATTCAACGTCAAAATGAGTTAATGCAACAAGGTCAACATTCAGCATACGCTGAACTAGCACTGCAAGATGCAGCCGGGACTTCAATGAGTCAGCCGGAACCGCAAGCAACAGCAGCAGCGTCTCCGACGTTTAAGTCGAGAGGAACCAACAGCAAGCTTGACGATATGCTTCATAAGCAGTCGTTCAACTTTAAAGCATTCATTAGAGCTGTCAACAACATTGATGTTAAGGCAATAGTCGACAAATGGGAGTTCGAAGATGCTTTTCGAACCCTGCAAAACCGTTGGACCACCATTGACAATCTTCACTGGGAGATCATTGGCGAGTCAGGGGAGGATCTAGCAATTGAGTATAAGTCCCACTTCAACAGACACGAGCGAACCTTCACTAGCATGAAGAAAACTATCAACTCTAAAATGTGGTCAACATCCTATCGCGAAAAATCAACTCCACAAATGGAGATTCCTGTGTTTACAGGTAATTATCAGCAATGGGTGTCGTTCAAAGATTTATTTAGCGAAGCCATACACAAGAACACCGCATTATCAAACGCTCAAAAAATGCAATTCTTGAAAGGCAAGGTGAAAGGTGAAGCCGAGCGTTTGATTCAGCACCTACCTATCAGCGCCGACAATTATATTGTCTGTTGGGAGATTCTAAACCATCGATTTGATAACAAGAAGCTCATATTTACATCTCACGTCAATGTGTTTTTGAATCTTCCCACTATACAGCAGCAATCATTTTCAGCTATTCAAAAATTACATGACGTCACCTTAAAGAGTCTTCACGCCAAAACCTAAGTGTGAATATTAGCACGTGGGACCCTCTACTCGTTCATATTTTATCAAACAAGTTGGATAGTGAATCTTATTCCGAATACATAGAGTCGTTAAAGAACGCTAGAGAACTACCAGTGCTTCAAGACTTTTTAGATTTCTTAGAAAATAAGTTCACTAACTTAGAATCATCTCGACGACGGCAAGATAGCATACCAAAATCACAGCCATCTCATCAGCAAGCGGGTCCTTCAACATCAACTACAAGCAATCGAAAATATCATTATTATAATAAAGCAAACAAGTCTACTACGAAAGCCATGCACGTGTCAGGAGTCAAATGTCCTCTTTGTTGTGCGGAACATAATTTACACAATTGCGAAAAGTTTCTTGGATTGTCGAATGAAATGAAACTTAAAACCCTCAAACAACATAATTGTTGTATTAATTGCATTTTTAATCATAATGGTTATATAAATGCCATTCGACAAAACGATGTCGCAAGTGTTCGGAAAAACATCATACGTTATTGCATGAATGTTTTACGCAGCAAAATTCAACGCCCGGAACAATTAATCAACAATCAAATTACATTAAGCAAGTGGAAAATAAAAATCAGGCCAACAATAATGTTCACGCATCTCAGCAAGATTTCACTGAAATACTTCTAGCCACAGCATTAGTGAAAGTTACATCAGCAGACAGCACGCAGCTTGTATTAAGAGCTCTTATCGATCAGAGCTCCCAAATTTCACTAATTAGCGAGAAAGCAGCACAACAACTAGGTTTGAAACGACAGCAATTTGATGGAGTTATTTTTGGAATCGGACAAAAGGATGCTAACTATAAGGGCAAGCTTAGCATTACTTGTCAATCTATGTATAACAACTTCAAATTTCATACTAATGTTCTGATTATGCAAAACCTCATCAAAAACCTACCCAATCGATCATTTGAAAGGCCTTCGTGGGCGCATCGGAACATATTAATTTAGCAGATCCGGAGTTCTATTTAAGCCGTCCAGTAGACTTATTACTTGGAGCAGATGCCTACGCTCTTATTATGCTAGACGACTTGATAAAAAGCTCTGATTCGTCTTCACCTTTAACTCAACAAAGCCAGCTAGGATGGCTACTATGTGGCAGAGTAAAACCACAGTTTCATTGTAACGTCGTCCTAAACAATACAGCAGATATTCAACGATTTTGGCAAATCGAGGATATTCACGAGCAAAATGAAATATCAGCAGAAGATGAGCAATGTGTCGAGTACTAGCTATCAACGACAAAACATCTTGAAGGCAGTCGTTATGAAGTAAGGTTACCGATGAAACAGCAAGCGTGGGAAAAAATAGGATCGTCAAAGGAGAAAAAATTAAGCAAGCAAGAACATTTTGCACAGTAATATAAGCAATTTTTAAAGGAGTACGAGGAGTTGGGGCACATGAAATTAGCAACTACTAGCAGCAATCAAGTAGAATGTTACTTACCTCATCATGATGTCCAGCGAGCAGAATCTTCCACTTACTTAGTTACGTGTCGTATTTAATGCGTCCGCAAAGACGTCGTCAGGACTTAGTCTTAATGACGTCATGCATAGAGGTCCCAACTTACAACGAGACCTGCAGACACTGTTACTCAAGTGGAGACAATATAGATATGGGGAACCGATCACTTTTCCGAATTATTTTTGTCCGAATTTCATTATACCTGAAACTATTGACCGACGTCTTTTTTGCTATATGCATTATTTGACATATTTTTAGATTATCGAAGTATCATGTGTCATAGGTATTATTTTACCGAACTGTGTTTCTCCGATTTACAAAAAAACTTTTTCCTATTGGCCGAAGTCTCTTTTGAACTATTTTCATTTGCCAAATGATTTATTTGCCATATTTTCACCTCAAAACAACATTTTACGGAATATTATTTGATCACAAATATATAGCCGGTTACTTGGTAGCATTTTCAACATTAAATTAAAATAGTGTCATAAAAAATCAATAGGCTACAAAATTTTAGTGACAGAAACGAATCGCTGCAAAACCGACTTCATGCAGTCTTGTCTGCCCTACCCCTAGAGTGTAATTTAAGCCCGCGTAGGCGCGGAGGGGTGGGGCGGCCTGCGAGCTGAGGAGCAGGTGGTGAGCATTAAAACCATCTGCGACGATACGCTCGCGTGGGGCCGCTCAGACCCCGTAGCGCCGGAGCCGTGACAGAAACAATGCTTGTGCATGTTGCATCCCTGCTTGCATGTTTCATGCTTGTTTGCACGCTGCATGCTTGCTTGCATGCTGCATGCTTGCTTGCATGCTGGCAGATATGAAATAGTGTGCACAAGCTTTCTAGGCGTTTGATGAAATGAAAATATGGTAATTAAAACAGTGGCATAATGAATGTTTGGAATCATAATACTTCGAACAAATTTTATTCGGCTAAGTCTAACTTCGGTAAAAAGTTTATCGACCAAATGAAACGTCGGAATAACGAAAAAAATCGAATTGATAATAGGTCAACTGATACAGTGGCAGACGTGACTTCGATGAAGTAAAAAAAAACGAAACGATAATAGTTGAAAAGTTTTAGGTGAAATGAAATTCGGTCAAATATTTTTCGACCTTATGATAGGTAACCGTAACCATAGATATGTATTCACCGCTGACATTGAGAAAATGTTTCGGCAAATTTTAATTAACAAAGCAGATCAAAAACTACAGCAAATCTTTTGGCGAGCGAAAACAAGAGAAGCAATCAAAGCATACCAGTTAACTACGGTTACATATGGCACGAAATCAGCACCCTTTTTGGCGAAGCGTCAGATGAGCAGCATAATTTTCCCGCTGCAGCAAAAATTATACAGGAAGATTTTTATATGGACGATTTAGTATCGGGGTCACATACTATCGACGAAGGGAAAAGCAGTATAGCAGAACTAAATTCGTGTTTAAGCAGCGTAGGATTTTTATTGAGAAAGTGGTCAGCAAATGACAAAAGACTAATGGGAGGTATAAATTCATCCCACCGAAATATTCAAACAACATCGTTCATTTTCAAAACAGAAAACACAGCAAAAACGTTAGGTTTAAGATGGGACCCGTTAACGGATGAATTTTCTTTCCAATATAAGTCAGCATCAGCAGATTCAATAAAGCTTACAAAGAGAATGCTCCTGTCGGAAATATCAAGGTTATTTGATCCCTTAGGTTGGTTAGCACCGCTGACGACAAAATTCAAATTATTATTTCACAAGGTTTGGCTTGATGAAATTCAATGGAGTGATGAAGTCTCAGCGGAAATCAAGAACGAGTGGGCAAAATTAACAGAAGACATGGAGTGCATCAGCCAGTTTAAAATACCTCGATGGTTACAAAGCAAGTGCGATGACATTTCCAGTTGCACGGGTTTTGTGATGCATCATTGAAAGCGCACACATGTGTAGTGTTTGCCAGAATAGTGACAGGGGGTAAAGTATCAGTGGTACTAGTAGCAGCAAAAACTAGATTAGTACCAAACAGCAAGACAGTTTCGCTGCCAAGATTAGAACTATGTGCAGCGGAGTTGTTATCCAGGTTAATAGCAAAGATCGTTACTAGCATAGTTAGCATGGATCACGAAATCATTGCTTGGTGTGACTCAAAAGTCACCATTAGCTGGATACAAGGCAACCCAGATCGATGGAAGCCTTTTGTAGCGAATAGAGTGAAGAAAATCACTAGCATAATACTTCCTGATGTTTGGCATTACGTGTCAACAAAAGAACAGCCGATTCAGCCAGCAGAGGACTATCGGTTGCACAACTAATAGAGCATGACTTGTGGTGGCGAGGTCCAGCCTGGTTATGGACACCAGAATTTAGGTTAAAGCAAGATCCAACAAAACATACGACCGAAGAAGAAATTGGAAAAAAGGTCCTCACCGTTCAGCATAGCAAGCCTGGAAATAGCATTATCGAAGATCTGTTAAATCGTCACAGTTCTTTTATTAAAATAAATCGTATAGTAGCGTGGTTATAACGTGCACTTGCACCGACAAGTAAACAAAGGCCTACATATCTCACGTTACAAGAGCTAAGGAAAGCAAAATTAGTTATAATTAAAAACATACAGCGCAAGGAATTTGCATCGGATATAGATAATTTAACACACAGCCGACTAAGTTCCGATAGCAAGCTATTAAACCTCAGCCCATTTTTAGATCAAAGCGGCATTTTGAGAGTTGGAGGACGACTGAAAAATGCAGATATTAGCGCCGATATGAAATATCCCATAATCCTTCCATATAACGGGCGACTGACGGAGCTTCTTATTCTGCAAGCACATGAGCATATATTCCATGGAGGAGCTCGATTAACCCTGTCTTTTCAATAAAGACAACAATACTGGATAATTAAGGGAAATAGAACTACCAAGAAACAACTCCGTAGTTGCGTGACCTGCAAAAAACAAGAGCCTAAAAGACTACAGCAAATTATGAGAGACCTACCTGATTTTAGATCAAATCCAGCACCGCCTTTTTATCATACAGGTGTAGACTACACAGGGTTTATTAAAGTAAAAGCTAACAAAGGCAGAGGTATTAAAACGTCTAAAGGATCATCATCATTTTGAGCCCAAAGACGTCCACTGCTGGACATAGGCCTCCCCATAGGGGGGGTTTGCCATAATCGCCACGCTTGGCAGGCGGATTGGCGATCGCAGTGTGGTTGTTACAAAGGCACAGAGAACGCTGCTGCCCATTCTCTGGTAAGTCTAAAGGATACATCGCTCTATTTATTTGCATGGTGACGAAAGCGGTTCATATAGAGTTAGTCTCCGACCTTAGCAGTTTAGCATTCACAGCAGCATTACGTTGTATGGCGGCACGACGAGGAGCGCCGAAGCACATGTATTCAGACAATGGAACTAACTTTGTAGGTGCCAATAAGATACTTCAGGAGGAGCAGCAACAGTTTGAGCGAATCTTTAGCGATACCTTTTATAGAGAAATAGCTGAACTTAGCATAAAATGGCATTGGAACTGTCCTTCTTGGCCGAGCGCTAGAGGTATCTGGGAGCGATCAATTAGAAGCCTGAAACAACATCTGAAAAGAGTAATAGGAGACCAAGCCTTGACCTTCGAAGAATACAGCACCATCTTGTCTCAAATCGAAGCAAGTCTTAACTCAAGACCACTATGTTCAATGTCTGAGGATATCGACGACATCGATTTTCTCACGCCAGCGCATTTTCTAACAAGCCGTGCTGGTCTGACTGTCATAGAAGCAGCACAAGATGCGAGAACAAGATGGTATTTGATAAACAAAACGTTCCAATGGAAACGATGGAAAGCGGAATATCTTAGTCAACTATCGGTGCGTAGCAAGTGGTTAAAAGGACAAAAGAATATAGAGATAGGAGAAATGGTCACTATTCATGATGACAACATACCAGCAGGAAAATGGCCTGTTGGTCGGGTGGTTGAGGTCCATCCAGGAAAAGATGGAGTGGTCAGGGTAGTGACTTTAAAAACAAAAAATGGTTATATGAAGCGTCCAATCATAAAGTTATCTATTTTACCTATAGCAGGAAAAGAAGCAAGTAAGCAGGAAAAGATTGAAGCAGTAAAAGAAAAAAGCAAGGAAACGAAAGAAGAAGCAAGGAAGCGGACTAACAGTTGTCCTAAAATCTTTAGCGTAGCACTATCATTATTATTTTTTATGAGCCTTTTAATGTCCACTAAAACATCTTATAAAGTAACAACGTTTGCTAGCAATCAAACGATGTATTTTGATCCTCTGGGACAAATGCATCTTATTCGTGATGAATGGAAAATCGTCACATATTATAATATGTCTCCTTACTGGCAAGGAGATAAAGCAGTAACACAGCTCTCAAACTATCTTGAGCAAACATGCGAGAAAATTCAGGGACAGAGTCATTGTCGAATCATCATTCTACAAATACAACATGAGTACAACGAACTTCAATATTACAACCAGCTGTTGCTTAATCAGCATTTTGGAGCGCGTATTCATTAGCCCACCTACGCCAAGTTTTGCTACATACCTTGCACTAAATGCCATCTTTTTAGGCTACTTATAGGACTATCATGATAATTTATATCAGGCACGGTAAGAATTGGCTCTCCTATTAAAAAATGACCAGAAGTCAGCGGTGTGTACTCATCTGGATCTGTGCCATATGCGACTGACAGCGGCCTGGAGTTCAAACACGCCTCAATCTGTGTTAAGAGAGTGGTCATCTCTTCAAAGGTGAGTGTACCCTTTTTAAATGATATTTGGTGTATTTTACTCCTGCTTCCCACCATCCACCGAAATTGGGAGCATGTGCAGGAATAAAATGCCACGTTGTACCGACGAGAGCTAAGCTCTGCGCGATTTCCTCAGTCAGGTTGGACTCTTGCGCGATTAGCAACTCTCTTAACTCCTTGGACGCTCCAATGAAATTAGTGCCATTGTCGCTCCATAAATCCGTACAATGACCTCTACGCGATACAAATCGTCTGTACACTGCTAAAAAACCTTGGGAAGTTAAATCACTAACTATCTCTAAATGTATAGCTCGTGTTGCCATACATATAAATAAACATATGTAGCCTTTATAAGACCGATGTCCTCGTCCTTTTGACATTCTAACATTTATCGGGCCTGCGTAATCCACTCCACTGTGTAAGAACGCTCTGGAAGGGGTTCCGCGAACTGATGGCAGAGAACCCATCATTTGCGTCTGCACAGTGGCACTATTTTTTACACAAGGAACACATCGACGGATATGATGTTTTACTAATTTTTTAACGCCAATGATCCAGTATGCTGACCTTATGTACGTTAGCATGAGTTGTGGTCCCCCATGTAAAGTTATAAGATGAGCATCTCTTATGATTAATTGTGAGAAATGGGATCGATGGGGTAATACAATTGGATGTTTTGTTTTTTCTTCTAGTTTAGCCTTTTGAAGCCTTCCACCAACTCTTATTATACCTTACTCATCTATATACGGGTTAAGTGTTCTTATCTTACTTCTTTTAGTCTTAACCTTGCCTTGCTGTTTTATTTCTGTGAGCTCTTCTTCAAACTCTTGTCTTTGGCATTGCCGAATGCAGCAATTCAAAGCCTCATCGATCTCCCATTTACGTAAGTGTTTAGTCCGATAGGTATCTGTTTTATAATATAAAAATCGTCTACAATATGCCACAATACGTAACAGCTTAGAAAGAGAAGAATATCTGTCCCATATGAAATTGTTAACAGATGAACAATGTGTTATAATTGACCTTTGTAAATCGACTTCTAATTCTCTTGGCCTCAGATAATTTATATCCGTTTCCTGTAAAATCTATGGACCTCGTAGCCACAGATTATTATCTATAAGTTCTACAGGTCGTATTCCTCTGGACGCGCAATCGGCAGGGTTCTGATGAAGGTATGTGTGCCCATTGATATGCAACGTTGTAAGAATTTCCGAAACTCTATTAGCTACAAAAGTTTTCCAATGACTTGGATGTTTATTCAACCACGCGAGTACGACCGTCGAATCTGTCCATGCCCGCAATTTAGTTTTGGGGATATTTAAAACTTCTGCCATCTCAACTAGCAAGCGTGTCACCAATACTGCACCACACAATTCTAGACGCGGTATGCTTATTTGTTTAATAGGTGCGATTCGTGTTTTAGCCGCAACTAGTGAAACGTGAATGTTACCAGTGACATCAACTCTACGTATATAGACTGCTGCCGAATATGCAACCTTGGAAGCATCGGAAAAGCCGTGTAAGTCTACTGTGACGTCACTTGCCCTTGTTCCTAGCCATCTAGGAATTTTGAACTCCGTAAGTTGTGACAGCTCACTAAAGTAAGTATTCCATTCATCTAATAATTGTACTGGAATTTGTTAATCCCAGCTTATTCCCGCTAACCACAGCTTTTGGATGTAATCAACGCCGGTGCCAGCCAACCTAATGGATCAAACAACCGTCATATATTAGAAATAACTGTTCTTTTTGTTTCAGGTCCTGCGGTCTTTGAAAGTTTCACAGAGTTTTGGAAGATATCATCTCTACGGTTCCAGGTGAGTCCTAAAACCTTCACTATAGAGTCAAGTTTAATTTCCAAATTTTGTTCTAACTCTTGTTCCCTTACTATATCTTGTTCTTTATTTTGTAAATTAATTTCTTTTATTATCCTTTCAACATTACTGGTCCATTTTTGCAATTTAAACCCACCTTTGCTAAGTAACATATTAATTTCTTTAAATAATTGAATGCCTTCTTCTACCGTTTCGCAGTCACTCATAAGGTCATCCATATAAAAGTCTTCAAGAACCTTTTTTGCAGCTTCTGGAAATGTATCTTTTTCATCAAGTGCTACCTGCTGAAGTTCCTTGACTGCTAAATATGGGGCTGAAGCTGTACCAAATGTTACAGTGAGTAGCTGGAATTCCTGCACTGTATCTTCAGGATTATCTCTCCACAATATTCGCTGAAACACTGCATCATCATCATGGAGTCGCACTTGGCGATACATTTTCATAATATCAGCCACTAAGCAAATAGGATGTACTCTCCATCGTATAGTTAGATGTCGTAATTCAGATTGTAATGATGGACCAATCAGTAATGTGTCGTTTAAAGATACGCCATTTACACCCTTACACGACGCATCAAAAACGACTCTCACTTTTGTGGTGGACTTGTCTTCTCGTATGACCGCATGATGGAGAAGATAAACAGCTTCAGACTGCTTATCGTCATTTTCTGGAACAGGAATCATGTGACCTAACTGTAAGTATTCTATTATAACATCTGTATATCTTGTTTTCATTTCCATATTTTTATTTAACTTTCTTTCTAACGACTTTAATCTATTTTCAGCTATGTCCCGAAATCTACCATATTTACATGCAGGATCAGCGTCGCGAAAAGGTAATCGGACCACGTAACGTCCATCAGGTGCTCTACGCGTTGTACTATTAAAATATTCTTCACATTTCTGTTGTTCTTCAGTTAACATTTTCTGTGAAATTGAAGAATGATCTGACTCCAATTCCCAAAACCTTTTCAGAACTTCGTCCTCATTAACGGTAGCATTCAAAACTACAAGCTTAGTTTCTGTGTTATCACTTTGTTTATTATACACCAACCCAGACAGTATCCAGCCGAGAGAAGTGCATTGAGCTACTGGAGTACCGGTAGGTCCTTTCAAAAGTCCTTGTTGTATGATCTGACAATAAATTTCAGCACCTAATAAAATATTATTTATATTAGGCCTATTGTACTGGGGATCAGCTAATGTAATCGTATGTAACTCCAACTCTTGCAACTCACTTATTTTCATAACTGGGAGAAGAGTGGTTATTGATTTCAGTACAAATGCTCTGACTACAATTTCAAAAGACGGGTCAACTCTCGATTGAATTTTCAAAGAGACGACTGATTTAGAAGTGATGGTCCTATCTCCACCGACACGTGAAATAATACCATTTACGTTAACCTTTTTTAGGCCCAACATTTGTACTGTTGCCTCTGTTATAAAAGAAGCCTGTGAGCCTTGATCGATCAAGGCTCTGATGACCTGTTTGCCTCCGAATTTCGACTTAGCATTGATTAGCGCGGTGGCTAACAATACTTGACTACTATTTCCTGACGAAAAACATGAGACAATAGGTGAACTTTCATTTGATGACGATCCCGCCGCCACTGGTGAGGGCGGGTTGACCTTTGTGACCTGATCATTGCTTTGCTGTGCAACGGTAGTTGCTGAGCTGTTGTTTGGGTGAAGAAGTGAGTGATGACGACGATTACAAAGACGACTGTTTCGTTCCCATCAAACTCTTTTTCCAAATCTACACGATGTTCATATTTTGTCACTGGGCTTCACCAGCAGTAACGAGACGCCAACTTTTGGTTGTCATGCATTGTACGTAAACGTCAAAGCTCAGAGCAAATGCCAGTTCTAACGGACGCCAATCGGAACGCACGCGCAACTTCGCGACCGGATCTAAGGTTTTCGAAATCTAACCGACTCCGCGTGTGATCATCATCTCATCTCATCTGTATTTGTGAACCCTAGCCCCATCGTCAGCTCATGGACATTCGAAAGGTGGAAGTTCAACGAGTGTCAGTTTGCAGTCTGAGGTACGTACTTTGCACATATCTTTACTGTTGGCTGCCTAGATCAAAGTGAACATCTTATTTTATCGTGTAACCTCGTCAGACCTCTCATCCAGGTCTTCCCTGTGTAGCAGAAAGCCATCACAGTATTTCGGCGTGGTGCGAATGCTACACCAAATTGGTGCCGAAACCCGGGACCTTCCATTTTTGAATCGTAAATCGCCATCTTTACTTGTGGTATTTCTGGTTAAAAGCGTAGCTTAGAATATCTCAATCGATCTATTGTTTTAACTAAAACCTATAGGTACACATCGCATTCTAAGCTATTCCACAATTTCCATAGAATTACCTATCGAATCTATCAATTTACATAACGTTCATGAGCTATCACCATCGAACTAGAATTTTACAAAATCGTAGTGCAAAATAATTATATGTCAAGTATCCATTCATATCAACATTCATCGTAAATAATTGTGAGAACAAGTTGTATTGTGCAATCACATTTTAATCGGTGCACAATTTATTTCGCTCGCAATTAATCAATTCGTAACTCGATATTTAGTTATTTGCACCCATCATACATCGCAATCACAACATAATCTTATTTTATAAATCGTGTTTAACAATACGCAAATCGTAAAATATTCCATTAAATCATTTCTGGTCACTATCTCAAATCGTGAGGGTAGGTCGAAATCTCGCTCAACGTGAACTAATAGATTAGTTAGTACGGGTACCGCACAGTATCGAGAACATTTTACGTATTATAAAAACTTGTTTACTTCAACTTACTCGGTAGGCAGTTATATCTGTTAATCGTTATCTATCTTCTATTGTATTCACTTACGGAGTAGTTTCATTAACAATATTGGAGCAAAATATAGTTTGCAGTACATTTAGATTGTGCCGGAACTACATGTAATATATCTACCTGGTGCCTACTTGTTTACGTTGCATAAAATGGTTTTTGTTATTGTTTAAAGACCGACAATAGTCATCCATCTGCTACTATTTGGGTACATAAGTAACTAAACGTGTAATCGAAACTTATACTTAGGTACTTACTTACGTATATACCTGCCTATTTTGCTATTTTACGTATCGACTATAGTAAATGCCTACAATGTCACTTCTAAAGAAAAATAGATCAGGTACTTTGAAGAAGTCTAAGTCAAAATCAATCGACATCCAGTATACTACTGAGGATTTACCATCCTTGCGTAGAAAACTAGAAAACGAACCATCGCATATAAGCGTCTGACTAAGGGTTTAGAGGTTGGAATGTTAGCAGTTAATGACCATTCTCAGCGAGACTTGTTTTTATCATATCATCAGGAAGTAAAGAATATTGCGGCAAGTTTTGAGGATGCGCATTTTACAATTCAGGAGATTCTTGACGATCCTGAAAATGAAGATAATGAAATTCAGGAGCGTTTCGACGAAATGTATTACAAAGTATTGTCAATAACTCGCACCTTTTCTAAAGGTGATTCAAATTATTCTCACGGTATTGGCAATGCCTCTTCGAACATTCGGTTACCCAAAATAACACTTCCTACTTTTGGCGGTGACGTCAAGAAATGGCCAGAATATTTCGATACTTTCAACGCTTTGATACACAAATCAACTTCTTTGACTGACACGGAGAAGTTTCACTATCTATTATCATCTCTTAGCGGCGATGCGTTGACGGTAATTAAATCGTTCCCGATGACTCACGAACACTATCACGACGCGTACCAAGCACTCACCGCGCGCTTCACTAATAAACGCGACCTAGCCTTTACGTGTTGGCGAGACATCTTAAATGTCGATTTTAAATTCAACGACGCTCACGAGTTCAGAAAATCCCTTGATTTGTTTGAAGAGAATTTAAGTATTTTAAAAACAGTTAATCTGCCTGTTGGTCAATGGGATTTTATTCTAGTGTATCATCTTTTATCTAAACTTGACTCGAAAATAAGACGTGATTTTGAAGAAAATCATTCGAATGTGGAACTGCCTACCTACGTACAATTAAAAGCTTTTCTACATTCTAAGTGTGAGGCGTCATTACGCGATACACATTTCGTTAAGACAACCAAGTCAAACGAACTTACATAGAAAAGTTCGACTTCCCATTGGCAATCAAAACGTTCCACCCCGGCACACACCCTGGTAGCGGCTACCGGTCAAAAGCAAACCGAAAATTCTACACCTTCCGTTCCGTATATCAGTAAATGTTCTTTCTGTAGTGATTCTCATTCCATTGCGGCATGTTCAGAATTTATCAAAAAATATCATCATACGATGAACGAATGCAGATTGCTACTGAGAAGAACTGGTGCTTCAACTGCTTGAAGTCATCCCATCGGTTGAAGGATTGTAAATCGATATTTTCATGTCGCACATGCAAACGTAAACATCACACCTTACTCCATCGCGATGATCCTATCGAATCCCATCCAACCGTGTCATCGTTGGTGTCAAGGTCACCTATGCATACAACTGTTTTGTTGGCGACTGCGATAGTGCAGGTCAGAGATGCTTCCGGTACAATGCAATCGTTACGTGCCTTATTTGACACCGGAAGTCAAAGTAACTTTATTACTGAATCAGCCATCTCACGTTTAAACTTACGTCCGACCCCAATTAACACAACCGTATGTGGACTCGGTGAGGCACCAGCGTCTATTCTTGGTGACGTGAGGTGTGCAGTAGGTACTAAAGATACAATATTCTTTGATTTAGACCTGCATGTCATTCCGAAAATATGTGGCGATCAACCTATCGCAAAATTAAACACTTCTGGATGGTCACATATTCAATCTTTACCACTCGCAGACCCCGGATTCGATATTCCGGGATCTATCGATCTATTGCTGGCCGCCAACGTCTTTACCGATTCACTTGTCAACCAACAAATAAAAGGAAACGTTAACCAACCCACCGCGTTCAACTCCGTCTTTGGGTGGCTCCTGTTAGGCAAAACTCGTTTAGCTTCTAGCACCCTGGTACACACATCTTTAAACATAGATAACGAGTTGAATTCTCTGGTTCAACATTTTTGGGAACTGGATTCCATTCCGAAAGCGTCACTATTGACTCCAGATGAAACGCTCTGTGAACAGAAGTTTGTATCCAGTCATTCTCGTGATCCCTCTGGACGATATGTTGTACGTTTGCCCTTTAAAGATGATTCGGAACCCATATTCGCAGGCTCTCGTGAGGTTGCATTGCGACGATTCCACGCTATCGAACGCCGGTTGTCTCGTGACTCCGATTTAAAACGCCAATACGTGGACTTCATGTCAGACTACATAGAAACCGGACACATGACATTGGTACCAGTAGAGGAAATAAGCATGGGAAAATACTATATACCACATCACTGTGTTCTTCGTCCCGATTCCGCCACTACCCGTCTCCGTGTTGTGTTCGACGCCTCGGCCAAAGGCGCTAACTCACGTTCCTTAAACGACTCTCAACTTACCGGTCCTAAGTTACAACCAAACATTATAGACATTCTTTTGCGGTTTAGTGACTCGCTGGAAACCGCTGAACTAGCAAAAAATCAACTTATCGCGCTATTCAAACTTGGTGGTTTTCATCTTAAAAAATGGGTGAGTAACAAGGCGCAGCTTTTGTTGGATCTTCCCAGTCAAGATTGTCTAACTGGTTCCGTATCTCTCGATAATTCCGAATCCGCAACGTTAAAGGTTCTAGGTCTGCAATGGAATCCGTCACTGGATGCATTCCTTTTCGAAATTAAACCATCCGAGCGTCCATGTACCAAACGTTCCATTCTCAGCGAACTGGCTAGAGTCTTCGACCCATTAGGCTTCTTATCCCCCATCACAATTCAAATCAAATCATATATCCAAAAGCTTTGGATTCTCGGTATTGGATTGGACCAAACGCCGCCTGATGAGATCATTCATACATGGACTACATACATGGATCAATTACCACAGTTGTCCCAACTTCGAATCCCTCGTAAAATAACATGCTCAGAAGCAAAATCGTGCGAGCTTCACGGATTTTGTGACAGCTCCGAGACAGCGTATGGTGCGGTTACTTATTTACGCGTCACTGATAAGGACCGTGCCGCCCATGTCTTCTTGGTCTGTTCGAAAACTTGTGTAGCACCGCTGAAACGCACATCGTTGCCTAGATTGGAACTCTGCGCGGCAGTTCTCCTCTCGAACCTATACACACTCGTTCGCGATACTTATCTAGCTCGTATCCAAATCGATGCTGTTTACTTATGGTCAGACTCAACCGTTGTCCTCTCCTGGTTACGCTCACATTCATCTCGTTGGACCACATTCGTTGCTAACCGGGTGAGTCAAATCCAAGACCTCACACCTACTGAATGTTGGCATCACGTCTCTTCGGGTGATAATCCTGCTGATGTCTGTTCACGTGGACAATTTCCTAGTGAACTTCTTCACAATTCGCTATGGTGGGCGGGGCCATGTTGGCTTTCACAAACTCATGACTCATGGCCTTCGAATGCAGGCAGCATACTTCACGAGGACGACGCTACTATAAGGGCTGAAGAACGCAAAGTAGTTATCTTAGTGACTGATGAGACCGCGACAAATGACCCTTCAATTATCGAAACCTTACTGAATAGGTTTTCCTCGTTATCGAAACTTGTTAATGTTCTCGCTTACATATATCGCTTTATTAACAATTCTCGTATCTCAAATCAATCAAATCGTAAGGAGTTTTTAAACAATGTGGAACGTCATCACGCTCTCATGCAAATCGTGAAACACGTACAGGGTCGATCTTTCTCGGAAGAAATCTCCAATTTAAAATCAAAAAAGGGTTTACCAAAACCCTTTAGAAAACTGAACCCGTTTCTAGACGATCAGGGAGTGCTCAGGGTGGGCGGCAGGATTTGCCGATCCGGATTAGAGTACGCACACAGGCATCCTGCCTTCTTACCATCTGATCATCCTTTAACGCTTTCAATCATCAACTTTACTCATCGTACCCACTTGCATCCAGGCATAAACACCACACATTTTCTGCTGCTTCAACAATTTTGGATCATCGCTGCAAAGCGTACCATTCGCCTCTGCCTCTCCAAATGCGTTCAGTGTTTTCGAACAAACCCACGACCGCTTCAACCCTTCATGAGCGATCTTCCATCTTACCGAGTCAATCAAGTTAAACCGTTTTCGGTGGTAGGTGTCGATCTAGGTGGATCCTTCCGCATCAAACTTGGTTCCCATCGTGGCGCTAAGATGGACAAGGCATATCTATGCTTGTTTATCTGTCTCGCAACCAAAGCAGTCCACTTGGAGGTCGTGTCGACGCTTTCAACCGATGGGTTTATAGCTGCACTACGGCGCTTTGTAGGTCGTCGCGGCCGCTGTAACACTTTTCATGCGGACTGTGGTACCAACTTTGTAGGCGCAAAAAACCAACTTTCGTCTTTAATGCAACAGGCTTCTAACGAGCAGAAAATCGAATTTAAATTCAACCCACCCGGCGCTCCACATTTCGGTGGTGTCTGGGAAATACAAATCAAAGCAGCAAAATCACACTTATATCGAGTTGTGGGTGATCAAGTCCTAACGTTCGAGGAGTTGACGACTCTGTTCGTTCAAATTGAATCCATTTTAAATTCGAGACCCCTGTACCCGATCAGCTCTGACCCCAACGACCTTTCATGTTTGACACCAGGTCATTTTCTAACCTTAGAGCCTTTGACAGCTGTCCCTGATGAGGATCTATCGCATCTTAATCCAAATCGGCTTCATCGGTGGCAGATGATACAAGCGTTTCAACAGAACTTCTGGTCTCGGTGGAAAACGGAATACTTAAACTCGCTAACTCAACGCGCGAAATGGACTAAACATTCAAAACCGTTGTCGATAGGTTCGATGGTGTTAGTCAAGGACGACAATCGTAGCCCATTGCATTGGAATCTCGCGAGAGTCATAGAGCTCCAGTTTGGGGTTGACGGAGTAGCTCGAAGTGCATTAGTAAAAAATGCAAACAATCAAATCATTAATCGACCTCTAGTGAAACTATGTCCTTTGCCAACAGAAGACTAGTTTCAGTCGCATCAAATTGTAGTTTAGTAAATCTTAGTTAAGCAAATCGTAGTATAAGATAATCTTAATCCCATCGTTACTTTTAGCAATCTAAATCGTATCTTTAACCTCACTATCGTTTCTGATTAGATCTTCTACGTTTTAACCAGAAAATGCCATAGGTATTTTGGTGGGCGGGATGTTTCGTTCCCATCAAACTCTTTTTCCAAATCTACACGATGTTCATATTTTGTCACTGGGCTTCACCAGCAGTAACGAGACGCCAACTTTTGGTTGTCATGCATTGTACGTAAACGTCAAAGCTCAGAGCAAATGCCAGTTCTAACGGACGCCAATCGGAACGCACGCGCAACTTCGCGACCGGATCTAAGGTTTTCGAAATCTAACCGACTCCGCGTGTGATCATCATCTCATCTCATCTGTATTTGTGAACCCTAGCCCCATCGTCAGCTCATGGACATTCGAAAGGTGGAAGTTCAACGAGTGTCAGTTTGCAGTCTGAGGTACGTACTTTGCACATATCTTTACTGTTGGCTGCCTAGATCAAAGTGAACATCTTATTTTATCGTGTAACCTCGTCAGACCTCTCATCCAGGTCTTCCCTGTGTAGCAGAAAGCCATCACAGTATTTCGGCGTGGTGCGAATGCTACAACGACAATTAATAGAATTTTGGCATTGTTTTACCGAATGATTGCTACCTAAGCAGTTAAAACAAATGCGATTTTTAATAACAAAGTCATGCCTTTTATCAAAATCAATTTTTGCAAACTTTATACAAAAGCAAAATTTGTGAGTTTCTGAACAATATTCACCTGCAATAGCTTGATTTGAAATATGAAAAATCTTTGGTTTATTGAAGTGACCTCTGTTTTGTGAAGTAGTTGGCTGAATTAAAGAATTTGATTTAGGTTCAATAAACTCTAATGCACGAAAACGACTTTCTAGGAATTTCGAAAACAAATTAAAACTTGGCAACTCATTCGAGTTATCATTTGTGACATGTAATTCCCATTGCTTCCTCGTATCTGGATGTAATTTATAAGTAACAATGTGAATAATAATAATGTCCCATGAGCTCACATCAATTTCCAAATTTTTTAATGCATATAAACACTCCGTTGTAGTGTCCAGCAACTCTTTTAATGCTGTAGCTGACTCGACATTCGAATTACGTTGACTAAATAGTCTTTTCAGAATACAATTTGACAAATATCGCTTGTTATTATATCTGGATTCTAACTGTGACCAACACTGATTATAATTAGCTGCTGCTATGGGTACAAACCTTATCAATTGTTCTGCTTCTCCTGTAAGATGAGCTTTTAAAGAGTGTAATTTTTGTACTGAATCTAAAGATTGCTTACTGTGCACCAGATAAATAAATAAGTCGCAAAAGGATGTCCATTCCGAATATTTTTGGTAATCTAACAGAAGAACCAGACGACATACGTACAGAAACGTCTTGGGTGTTCTTAGAAGCTGATGTATCATTGACTGGAGCGGGATATTTACATAAAGCGATCTTTAGCTCCGACTTATAACCAATATAAATTTCCTCTGTCGCCTCATAAATATCACTCACAATACAAATGTATTGTGAGTGATATTTATTTAAGGATTTTATTGTTGCACTATCTAATTCTAATATTTCGTAGTGATTTTTAGAAAATGCTTGCCAATCTCGTTCCAACTTCTCAAATCTTGCATCAATGTACTGATAAGAGAAACGATCCTTAGGCGTCTTCTTAAAATTAGATCTCGACTTTTTCATAATGGTCTTTAAATTTATTTGCAAATTGCCGTATTTTTCCATTTTTGAACTGTTTCTTCAATGAGTATAGCATAAAATGTACTCACAGTTATCTTGTCACTCACACACAATATTCCACCTGTTCTCCAGCCACGTCACTCTGCACGCCACCACTGACGTCACGCACGATGCGCTGCTGACGACGACGTTGCCCTGGTTGACAGTACTTCCACTCAGGGTTGACTGATGACGTCACGCTCCTGGCGCCACCTGATATTATCTCCCTTCTTGGGGGAACCCCTTCCAACACCTGAGTTGCGATCCACAACCCCTTTTTCCCTATCAACTGCCGCGGTGTACTTACTACTTTTTACAAGAGATTTGTGTCATGTCAGGTTAATTTCAGAAAAAAAAATATAATAATACCAGTAGCAAAAAGGATTTACTACCTCAAACACTTTCCTAACTATTTATATTTCGTTGGTTAATCTTTATGTACACCCTCTTTCTGGGGAGAAGGTTATATGTGACTTTGACCGACTAAAATCCCACGGTTCCTCCTGCTACCATGAGTAGAGGTATTCTGATGACTGAGGCTTGACGCATGATCCGCGCCCCCTACTGGTAATGGACCGCCTTAAGCGGGCCCCTTCACCATGGGCGGCCTGTCCTGTGACCGCACAATTCCCTAAAGAGGCGCGTACGAATTAATGCGTGCCGCCATCACGGGCCCATTATCTGGTCAAGCGACAAAATGCCTTAGGTTCGCCACCTGCAGGGCTCTCTTTACGGTGGCCGGAGATCATTGAGTGCCCTTCAGCCCTTCCAATGCGGGCAGAGTAAGAGGTTTACTCCTTCTCTCTTTCCGCTGCCTTCTTTACATGCATCACATCCTCGCAACAAGAAGCATCGGCATCCTACGTGTTTGCGCCCCACTTGACCATGGATTGAATCACGGTCGGAAGCGCGAACTTTGTCTAACCAGGAAATTGAACCCTGGACTCAACGCTCAGTAGTCTCGCTTGTGGCCACGAAACCTGTGGGTTAAAACTTCAACTAATTCACCGTTTAAGACAATGTATGTTTTTGTATTTTATTTAGCCAAATCCATTAAAGTAGTTAATTATAATATTGATCCTTTCAAAGTTACTATCGTAATAAATTTCCTGTAAATAGTTAATACGTTTACCATCGACTTTTGTATCACTTGTGTGTTGAAGAGCTACATACTACTTATCCTAAAAAAAATGAAAATATTTCGGAAAATCGGGCAACCGTATCCTGTGAATCTTGTCTTCAACAATGAAGTGGACAAAGACATACAATCGATGCTCTTGCCTTTGAATCTGATGCAACGTATCATGTTCTGTCCTAAATATCGCATTAAGGATAATATTATAACTCCAAATAGCCTCATCTCAAACGTCGTTTCATTGATTGCAACAGTACTATTCATATGTGCATTCGTTCACAGCACCTATAATATGTTGTCCGTAGGTATAGGAAGTCTGAACCAAAGTGATTATATGTTTTACATTTCTTTTTATAACTGCACCTTCTTTTGTGTTGGATGTGCTATGAATTTTGTGATGGGAATCCTTCAAACCAAAAACAATGTACAGTTCGTCCTTACTTACCAAAACGTGCACAGATTCCTTATCGATATAACCCGTTTTGTCAACTTTGTCATTTGGAATTGGATAATTGTAGTAGGAATTCTGGCTTATTACGTCATTGTTTATACTTGTTTTCACACACAGATAGATATACCATTCAGTTCACTTTATGCATCCTATATCATGATTTCTTTCGATTTTAATATTGTTTACGTCACAAGAGTAATTCAATTGTTGGAAAATAAACTTGCACTATGGAACACTCAGAATATCATTACTCAAGAGACAGAAGACACGCGTGGAGATAATAACAGCACAAGAGTGTTTCAAGCTTACGTGAAAATATTTAAGTGTTACGACATTTATAAAGATAGTGTTCAGCCATACGTAAGTATATTAAGAAAATTTGTGATAAAAGATTGTTTTTATAAGTCATGGGACCTATGGAGTTGGTCTATAAATCTAAAGACACTTGATGCCCTGTACAGCTAGCTTTGCCTAAGCAAAGCAAGGTTTGTTTCTAGGTTTCTAGGTTTCCAGTTAATCTCTAAAGATTAACTGGAAAAATATCTAAATAATCTTCTAGAAAAGAACCAATGAAGCTGAAATAACAGTGGAAAGGCCAAGTGGCTATGTACGATCTACTTGCAGCAGTTAATTCAATAGACTGCGCAAAGCTGATAGAGATATAGAGAGAAAAGCCAAAGAAAATATGAACGGAAAAATGATAATGAAAGAGAAGAAAGTTAGTGATATGACGTTTGGCTCAACAAAAAAGGTGTTGTGCCAGTCACTGGTAACATGGACAGATAAATAATGATAAGTCTGTATAAAGCCGAGTTGACCGAATTGAAGCCTGTAGCTAAATGAAACACTTTACCTAAAACACAATATAATGTTATTTATCGGTTTTCAGATACTTTATCACATTATTGAAACTTTCATCCATAGTCTAATCAATATTCAATGTATGATTTACATGTTGCAAATAGGCGTGGCCGTTGATAGCACAGTGGGTATTTCTTTGTCTTATTTATCATCAAGTTTGCGTGTGCAACTGTTTGTGTGTGTCTGACTGTCTGTGTTTTTAAACGAGGACCTAAGGGTGTTTGTCCATCGCCGCCGTCATTGGGATGTCGGCATCGACAAGAACGAGATTATGGCGCCGAAATAGTGACCCATACGGTTACTATGGCCATCCGACGTCCGTCACAAGAGGACTGTCACCCCAGCCATCAAAGTTTCAAGTAGTTTGACGCTACTGCTAGAACTCGGCCCGAGGTTGTGACGGGTCGATGTCTGGCGACGGCGGTAGTGGACAAACGCCCTTATGCTGGCACGTAAATTCGTTCGATTTTTGAATTGTAAATAAATAGTATTTATCAGTTTACAGTTGAATCGTTTGAGCTTCACTGCTTCGGCACTTTTCTGGTGTTCGCCACTATTGATTCTGGCTTACAGGAGTTGTTGCAGTGGTCTAAAAATAATGTCACCACACTATTCTCAAACCACTGAGCACTTGTCACTATAAAAAAAAATTTGTTCAGTTTGAAGGCTTTTATATGCGCGGTCGTGCTAGGGCCTCCAGTACATTGAAATCGATCAATACTTGCAATTCATAAGCGCGCGCCATATCATGAATTTTATATCATTGATTTAAGACAAAAATTACATTGATTAATTTAAACATTCACTCTGTTTTAGGTTACCACCATTTTTGGGTCACTGACTATGTTTGTTTGGATGACGAAGAAATTAACGTATCAAATAATATTGATCAAGCAATGCGAGAAATTCTACTTAGCTGTCCAAAGTGTTCAAGATACTTGCGCACTTATTTTGAAGTCAGGTTATTCAGGTTATAACCGTATAGTCTTTCTTAAAACGTGACTTTTAATTCAATGTCGATCTTTCAGGGGGTGAAATTACTCATTTTGAATGAAAAGTATTATGGCACCACACAAAAATACAGTACAATACGGATAGGTCTTACATTTTTATTTTTACATTGTTTTATAATTTTTCTTTACCTACATTGTTATTACATAGAGAGACAACATGAATAATATAACTAGAAATTGTAAAAACTTAAATAAGAAGAGTTTCCGTGAAGTTTCTTGCTCGTTCTTTTTCATAGAGATCTACATTCGTTTTGGAACGAGCAACTAGATTCAACTTTTCTGACTAACTGACCGACTCGATGCCTGAAAATGATTTATTGAAATAAATGAATTCCTTTGACTTAGTTCTAAATGTTTGGAACAGCTGTATTTTTAATATTTCGAAAGTTCCATAACAAACCGTGTTCCAACTTAGGCCGCATTATCACTTACGATCAGGTGAATTGCGGTCAAACGCAAGCCTATTTAAGAGTAAAAAAAAAAAAAAAAAAAAGATTCGTTTACACCCCCGTAAGATTAATAGAGGTTTAAGAGTTAGCCTGTGATACTAAACATTGTAAGGCAATTGTAATTTTCTTTTTATATTCACAGATTATGAAAAAAAGCTATGCAAGAACGTCCTGCGCTTGCACCGAGCATCGTTCAGCAAGATACGTGTGTATGGCCTGTTCTACTTAGACGCTGCGTTACAATTGAGTCTGATGAGTCTTCTTACTAACTACGCACTTTTGTTACTACAGTTTGCATTTTTGTAATCTTAGCTTTATTACATTGATTTTGAGAAAGTCAGTATTATTATTTGAAAAAAACACTTTTTTTATTATTGTAAAAATATGCATTGCATTGCCATCCAACGTGGCAATGCAGTCAGTCTCTTAGGCACATTCCCGGATGACGGCGATGTGGAGGAGTTTTTTGATGCCTTATTATATTAATTAGTTTATTTTTGGTTTAATAGGTAGAGGTTTTTCTTTTTTTTTATTGTACGTGTAGATATTGTATATTTGTCACTTATAAATAAAATAATATATTTGAAAAAATTAATTAGTATATTAAAAAATCCCAACTGCATGAAAAGTGAACTAAAAACTAAAAAGTAATGAACAAGACGAATCTAACGATACTTTAATTAGATAACTCCATTCAGTGGTTGTAAAGATAAAGGTAATAAAGAATATTACCTACAAATACACCCGAAAAACAGGTGCCTTGAAGTTGGGTAATAATAATGTTGTGTTCTAATTTCTTTTTACGAATGATTACTTTCAATCTGATTAGACTATTCAAGTATAATGGATAAATTACTAAAGCATGTGTACAAACCACGCACAAACACAGGTTCATTCTCTTTTCCCTCACACTCATTATCTGATGGAACGACATTCCGACATAACAAGGAAGAGATCAGATGCAGGACCAACGGCTTTTCGTGGCAAGAGGGTATTATGATACCCACCATGGTGATATGCCACCTGCTACCAAACTCCGGGCTACTACTGAGAAATTTCTAATTGAAAAATCGAACATCACTCTAGGCGACCTTTAAACGGAAACCAGGATTGCACGATTAAGTATCTCATTTGTAGCCACATAATCAATAAGATGGCCGCCCGGTGCTGGCCGCGAATAGCACCACCCCATTTCTACCCATGGGTGTCGTAGAAAGCGACAAAGGAATATTGACCAGAGGATGAGCAGCAGCGTCCTTCTGAGTACCATAACACCTACTGCGATCGCCATGCATTGGCCAAGCATGGCGATTACGGCTAAACCTTTCATCCCCTTTGGGGAGACCTATGCCCAGCTGCAGTTGCGTCTAAAGGTTGACATAATGATGATGTTGAATCAGTAGGATAGGAACAAATGCATACCAGGTATTTAAAACTTCAACTGTCTCACCGTTGAAAGGCGATGATGTCATGTTATTCCTATAATTTGTTAACTAACATATTAATAACTTTCATGAATTTGTCACGAAAGTAATTAATTGTATATTGGTACTATAAAAGTAACTCTCATAATCGATTTCCCATGATTAGTTAATACATTTTACCATCGTCACTTGTGTTGAAAGTTCCGAATTTGATCAGTTCGTAACTTTTTAAGAAAAATGAAGATATTTAGAAAAATCAGACAAACTTATCCTGTGAATTTTATCACTAACAATGAGGTGGACAAAGACGTGCAGTCGATGCTCTTGCCTTTGAATCTGATGCAACATATCATGTTCTGCCCTAAATATCGCATCAAAGATAATATTATATCTCCAAACAGCCTCATCTCAAACATCATTTCAATGATTGCAACACTAGTATTCATAGTTGCATTCGTTCACTGTACCTATTTGGTAGTCTCGAATAAAGAAAGCCTGCGGCAAAGTGATTTTATGATGTACATGGCATTATACAACGGCACCTTCTTTAGTTTAGGATGCGCTATGAATTTCATGATAGGAATCCTTCAAACCAAAAACAATGTCCAGTTCGTCCTTACTTACCAAAAAGTGCACAGATTCCTTAACAATAATACCCGTTCTGTCAATTTTGTCATTTGGAATTGGATTATTGTAGTAGGGATTCTGGGTTTTTACATCATTATTTTCACTTGTTTTTACACACACATGGGTGTACCTTTCTATTCAGTATATGCTGTTTACATTATGATTGCTTTCGATTATAATATTGTTTATACCACACGAGTTATTCAATTTTTGGAAAATAAACTTGCACTGTGGAACACTCAATATACCAACCCTCAAGAAACAGTAGATACGCAAGGAAAAAATAATAGCACAAGAGTGTTTCAGGCTTTCGTACAAATATTAGAGTGTTACGACATTTTTAAAGATAGTTTTCAAACATTCGTAAGTATAATGAGTGAAATAGTGTAAAAACAGATTTTATAAGTTATGGAAAAGCATCTAAGGATTTGATTTACAAATTCAAAGGCACTTAATATCTAGCTCTATAATTAATCTTCGAACACAGCCAGCTAGAAGAATAATTATAAAAAAATCCAATTCAATCTTCTGGAAAAGAAGTAACGAAGCTGAAGTAACAGTGGGCGGACTCAATTGCACTTATGGCCAAAAAGTGCAATTAAATTAAAAAAAAAACGTGGTGTAGAGTCAATGGACAAAATATGAAAGTCAAACAAACATTACTATAGTGCTCTGTTTAATAGCTTTAACTCCAACAATGGCCTACGCACAGCTGAGTTGACTTAAATGGAAGCAGGAGAGCCTGTAGTTCGACAAAACACTTTAGCTACAATTACAGTTTTTACCTATTTTATCGCTTTTCAGATACTTTATAACATTGTAGAAGTATTCATCCACAGTTTACTTAACATTCAAACTATAATGGACATGCTGAAAAAAGGCGTTATGGTCGATGGTACAGTGCGTATTATTTTCTCTTCATGATTAGTGATTCAACTCTTTTTTTGATCAGAGGGGTCAGCAAGGACGCGGAAATTCCTTTTTACGAGTATTAGAAATGCTATTTCATTGAGTTTGAAGACTTTATTCTTAACCGCGCTCATGATAAAGCCTGAGAACATTGTAATTCATGAGCTGATGTCATTATGACTTATATGTCTATGTTATAAGATAAAAATTGCAATGATTGATACGCGTTCATGATATATAACAAAGAATGTCAAACTTTTACTTTGTTTTAGGTCCAAACAACATTGGGGACGCTACTTTTCTTTATATGGATGATGAAGAAATGTATGAGTCAAACAATATTGATCAAGCAATGCGAAAAATTCTACATAGCTGTACAAAGTGTTAAAGATACTTGCGCACTTATTTTAAAATCAAGTTACTCTGGTAATACCCGCATAGTACATACCTACAACGTGACTCTTAATTCACTAACGAGATTTTTTAATGCAATGGTCCACACTGAAAATTTCTCTTGTATCGAGGGTGTGTTTAAAAACATGTAAACTCATATACACGAATAACTAGACGCGAAACAACTACCTGTAGGCAATCCAATTATTAGTTCCGCGCGGGAATCAGATCCAGCGCAACAGCCAATCACTCAGTGGATAAAAATATTTAGATCGGTAGTGAGTCAAAAGTCTGTCTGCACAACAAATAATATTATTATTATGACATTAGAACATTCTTAGGTTTGTGTTTTTAATGTTTCACAGATGACGAAAAAAGGATCTGCAAAAATATACTGCGCTTGCATCGAGGTTCGTTCAGCAAGATACGTGTGTGTGGCCTGTTCTACTTAGACGCTGCATTACAACTGAGTCTGATGAGTCTTCTTACTAACTACGCTGTTGTTTTACTACAATTTGAATTCTTGTAATAATGAATAATATTGTTCTCTTAGTTTAAAAAACAATTAGAAGATAGTAATAAGAATTAATAATAATAATAATTGTGCCGATAGTCGTTACGGCTAATGGAAAAATTTTCAAGAGCCTCGACCAACATCTGAGGAGGCTCTCGTTGGGCAGCTGGATCAAGGGTTTCATACAGAAAGCGGTACTCCTGGACACGGCGCGTATTGTTAGGAGGTTCCTCTCTCAGGAGCCCTGACCACCGGTAGCTTAGACCCTGTTCCCTATACCGGTGGGCTACTATTTTTTACGTTTTACAAAAATAAGTACTATATCTACAATTGTGTGGGTGAAGCACAGTTCTCCTAGCTAGGTTATGAAAATAACCTGTGTTAAGGAGAAACAGTCCGATCCCCTAGAGTAGTGACGACAAGTTACATAGTCCTTGTGATGTAAGTAGGTACTACTACAATATTTAAAGTTTTGAGTGTAATAATTTAGTTAACGGTTTATGTAATTTTAGTTTAGGTAAAATAAATTTTAGTTTAAGGTTAGTAATTGATGTGTGGTGTGATGGTGCGTCATGTAGGTATGTCATTGAGAAGAGTGTTATGTGTATGCGTGCGTGTCTGAAGTGTCAGTGAGTACTTGCGGGTTGTTCGATTGATATAATAATATAATAATAATATTATGATCATCACTTAAGAGCGCGTATTCGATTCATGTCGAAAACTTCATGTTTTTGCGTTTTGCCCAGAGCAATATCGTAATTATATGAGCAGATTATTTAAAGACAATGTACAGCTTTAGAAAGATTAAGTCTTGATTTAGACAGCTACAGAGTAAAAGTATAATTTTTAATTATGGTTTTTTAAAGCGAAGGCAATTCTTTCATATCGTTTTACGAAAATAGACGTCAGAGTTAACTTTCAGGACGAATACAACCATTACAATATGCCAAAATATTTTATTTTATGCGTTTTTCCAACAGTATATACAGTCATAAAGACAGTAACAGAGCCAAAGTTACGAAAATATTACTATTATGTATTAAAAAACAATGTTGAAAAAGTAGAAAATCGGTTCACTTTGACAATTTTTTTCATCAGTATTTGAATATAAACATAACAGATATATTTATTTTATGAAAGTAAATGTTATGCTTAATATACACAATATTTTTCAGTCCGTTATACGGGCTCATTTATTTTAGACAATTATTTTAAAAAGCACTGTAAAACATCGCGCGCTGTCGTTTGCCGATCAATAATTCGTGCTTATTTCGTGCATATTTTTTTTTCTGATGCACACAAACAGACCATTGTATTGTACTAGTGTGTGTCAATGCTGCTACGCCGTTCTAGCAATCGTTTAGATTTTGAGTTACGCTAAATCGAATACGCGCCCTTAAGCTTAGAATTCTTCGGTTTCATCATAGGTCTTATTTTGAAGGTACGATTGCACCATCTTCTTGCATTTGTAGTAAGGAAAGCTATGGATCTTACACTTTTCGTTAATTTTATTGTAGAGGGACGGTCCGAGAAAATAAAAAAATCTTTTAGCAAAGGATGAACGAACGCGCGGCAGAGTGCAAATTCTATCTTTATGACGTTTATTGATTCTGGGAAGCTGGTATGGAGTTTTACGGTGCTGCAGAATAACTGTTTGTAAAATAAAATGTTGCCGAATATTGAAAACTTTGCAGTTGTTGTAAAGTTGGTCAGTTGGAAAGAGAATAGGTCGAGACGTAGCTACTTTTATTATGGCCCTATGTGCAATTTCCAGAGGCTTTAGGGTGGTTTTAGGCACCCCGCCTCAACAGGAAATACAGTACGTTATGATGGATAGACAAAAGGCGAAATAGACATTACGTATTACTATTGGGTTGGCAATGTAACGTAAAGTTTTAAATATATATATTAGTTTGCGAACTCGGCCAGTTAGTAGATTGATATGAGTTTTAAAATTTAGGTTCCTGTCTAAGACTATGCCTAAGTAATTAATGTTTTCAACAGATGTTATGAGTGGACATTGGCAAGAGACCTGTGTCTGTACGTGGCAACTATGAGCTTTGAGTGAAATTGGAGCCTTTGGTTGGGAGGCCGTGCTAATAGAATAGGTCAGAAATTTGGTTTTGGAAGCATTTAGGGTTAGTGTGTGGGAGTTAAGCTAATTTAATGCGGAGTCGAGGCCCAACTGCGCTGTATGCTCGAGCATAGACAAGGAATCCGCGATGAATGTTAACGGTGTGTCATCTGCAAATGATATTACCTTGGCATTAGCGATATTTAGGTCACAAAGATCATTAAAAATACTAAAAATAGAGTGGGGCCCAATATGCTTCCTTGTGGTACCCCATAATAAATAGGAAGCTCGTCGCTGTCATGGCCATCAATCCTGACGATTTGCGTGCGATGTGAGAGGTAACTTTGAAAAAGATCCAATTGAAGCCCTCTGACGCCTATTTTTTCAAGTTTGATTAAGAGTGTGGAAACGGGAACAGTGTCAAACGCTTTCGCGAAATCTAAAAATATTATCAGAACCTTTTTGTTTGCCGATGTTAACAAAGAAGGAATTCACATTGTTGCACGATTGTGTGGGTGAGTGTGATGAGGATAATAATTGTGTGGATGTTTTGGTTTTGTGGTATTCGTCACTCGCTTTATGGTGTCCCAAAGTAGTTTTGGATTATGGCTTGCTTTATTTAATTGTTCATTATCAAAGAGTCTCTTCACCTTTTTTAGTAATTTTGTACAAAAGTTTCTGTATCGTTTGTAGCTTATAAGTAACGTTTCATTGTCCGGAGATTGCTTTAGTTTTCTGTGTAAAGCATCTCTATTTTAAGCCGGGAGTTATCCAAGGCTTAAGAATTTTTTGTTTAGCAGTTACTTTTTTAACTACAGTGTTTTCAGATATGGCTAAAGACTATATTTCGATAAGTTAATCGGTAGCGGTATTGGCATCTGTTATAGTGAAAATATAATCAAAGTCTAATGTTGAGATTGACATATTAAGTGCCTCATAGTCAATGTTTGCTCTAGTAGACGTTGTGGTGATTGGAGTACGTTTACTATCCAGACAAAATAATAAAGAACCATGGTCAGTAACTGTAGAATCGTAGGCAAATGTGACTGCAGGTGAATTAGTTCTTAAAATGATGTGATCCAGTCAATTGTTGGCCCTGGTGGGCAGGGTATGTGCCGGGAGAAAGCCATGATAGGCGAGACAATTCAAATATTCGTGGGACCGACTATCAATGCTAGAAGGTTTAATGTCAAGATTAATGTCACCCGCTATGACAACTGATTTGAAATTTTTAAGTGAAGGAAGTATGCTATTAAGGGATGAAAGGACATTGAGTATATTGTCAGTTGATGGTGAGCGATAAATACAAACAATAGCCGTGTCGGATTTAATTTTTATTAAGACCTGAGGCAGACTGACGTAGGTTAGGTTCTTCACATATAGCTAGTATGTCTGACTTTACGTAAACCACAACACCGTCACTTTGGTTAATGTGGTTAGTGGTGTTAAACATAGTATAGTTCGGAAGAATTGAAAGAGTTGAGTTACTAGAGCATGATAACCAACATTCGGTCAGGACTATTAGGTCACAATCAAGCGAGATACGATGAATAAATGTTTGTAAGTTTATAAAGTTACGATTTATTGATCGGATGTTTTGTGAGAGGACATTCAGGTAGCTATTTAAAATTAGTCAAAAGCGATTGGGTCTGTTCCGGGGTGCACATTGATACAGAGAGTTCGTCGATGTTATCAATTATGCAAGTAGCGTTATTAGCCATTTGTTAAATATACTGGTGTTAAAACGGAGGTGAGGAAATATTGCAAGCGGTATGTAGGGTCAAACGTAAATATGAATTTTATAAATTTTGAAACTTCTGCATATGTTAACAAACACCAAGTGTTGGCGTTGGTTGTATATTTTGTATATATGTGTGTTGGCTGCGATGTAATAAGAGTATAAAGTAAAAATTGTGTTTGTTTTGTGTAGTCTGTGATGTTATTAGTGAGTAATTAATTACATGTATCCGATAAGTTCGGGTTCACATTTTTTATAACAGTATAATGATTTAGTAAGTAATTAAAAGTTAGTAAATATTTAGTAGTTAGTTAATTAGAAGATTACTTATTTTTAAACTAAGTTGTTCTCACGAATTTTTTTTAATTATTATAGTTTTGTGTGAACTAAGAACTTTTTTATTTTATCCTTCACAAATATCGCAAACGTTAATACTATTCTGTGAAAATCTCCTTAAATGTACTTTTTTACATTGACGCTACAATTTTGTCTAATATGTCTTCATACTTACTACCATGTTGTGTTGCATTTTATAGTTTGCATTTTTGTTATCAGTTTCATTAAATTGCCTAAGAAGTCATTACTTTTAGACCTTAACTTCGATATATGGAGATTCATATTCAGATTTTTTATTATTAAAGAAATAATCAGTTTTCAATTGAATTCATTGTATTTAACAGTTACTCTCTTCTATGGTTTTAAATGTCATTTATTTTATGTAAAAATTCCATTGTAATTTGGTGTGAATAGATACACTACGATTAAAGATAAGAACACAACAGAATCTTATTGTAATTCATTCAGTTTTGCATTTGTTTTACACTGACTAATATTGGTGTCAATTTTTATTAAACATAAATGCAAAATGTCCCGCTAAGTTAGCAGTAACTATATAGTTAAATTAAATAGCGAACTCTTGGTAACTAGATTTGCAACGAGACTGGCAACAATTTTTTTATCGTATCGAAGCAAGTTGGTCAGAAATGCTGGTTAATTAAGAGATAGTCAATGAAATGAAGAGTTTGAATTACGGAGTACCCCGCCGCGACATTATAGCGCCATTTCAACGAACAAACATTTGATGGCTCAACAAAGGCATTATTTTTAACGTTTTAAATATGGCTTTTATGTCTTGCATTGGGGTTTTTTTTATTTTTTTATTTATTACTCCATGTTAAGTAACAAAATTGATTTGGTGGAGGTGCTTGCAAAAGGTCTGCAGAATTTTCGTTCATCTTGGACATTCCACAGGGTTTCATTCTAGGTCCAAAATGACACCAATATTAGTCATTATCATAGTCAAGTGCATTGCATTTGCAAAATTAAAGGGAGAACCTGGATATCTGTCATACTGTTCCCGAACCTACCATAGACTTCTACAGTCTTAAAAAGGTTATTTCAAAAAATATATTATGTAACTTGATGCTATGAAAAAGCTGTACCTTTTTGAGAGAAATAAATAAAATTATTAATCACACTAAAAGTAAGTGCTTAATTTCTTAGTAATTATTTTTACTCAATGTTTGAAATACAGAATGGTTACTTGGTGACTTAGTGATGTCCTTTTATACCCTGTATTTACTTTGTATTATTGTTCAGCCAAACGTATTAATGTAATAAGTTTAGTTGTGTGGTTGGTTTCATGTTTCTATCGATTATTGTATTACATACTCGTGCCTAAGTAACGACCTATTAAAAATGAATACACTTCGAATTCTAATCGAAAAAAGCATATCAGCAAACTATACTTCAAACGACATGGTGGACAAGGATGTGCAGTCAATGTTTAACTTTTTAAATAGAATGCAATATAGTGTGCTCTACCCTAAATATCGCATCAAGAATGATTATATATCTCCCAATAGTCTCATCTCTAATTTTGTCTCAATGATTGGAACGCTTGTGTTTATTTGTTTATTTGTAGTCTACACCTATTTAGTTGGCTTGAACAAAGAGAATCTAGGATATACCACTGTCATGTATGCCACTACTTGTTATAACTGCGTCTTCTATTGTTTTGGTTTTGCTATGAATTTCGTGGTCGGGATAATTCAGACGAAAAATTCTATCAAGTTTATTCTAACTTTTCAAAAATTGCACAGATTTCTCAACGATGAGACTAGTGTTAAACGATTCATTATTTGGAATTGGATTCATGGAGTAGCTATGGGGTCTCACGTGATTATTTGCACTTATATTCACATACAGCTTGGTATACCTTTCTACACCATCTACGTTTGCTACCTGCTTCTTATTTTCGATTTTAACATATTTTATGCAACACGAATCATCAAATTATTGGAAAATAAAGTCCTCTTATGGAATATTCAAGTTTTAAATGGTCAAGAAGTGGAAGATAGCTATGCAGAAAGTTACAGTAAACAATTTTTTCAAGCTTATGCTGATATATTAAATTGTTATGGCATCTATAAAGTTGGTTTCCAGCAATTAGTAAGTAGTTCATAAATATAACTCCAAGAATTTGACAACGACCTTGCGTAATTTTAAACAATTTTAATACGTCGCCGACCTTATTTCTCTTATTACTCCAAAACTTAGTTTCGCGACAATATGCTGTTATACATTGCCAGCAATATTTTAAGTATGTCCCGGCAATACTTTAAATGTTGCTTAAATCGGCAATTTATAGGGTTCCGTACAAAAAAAGCGGATCCCTTATAGGATCACTCGTGAGTCTGTCTGTTCGTCTGTCTGTGACTGCCAATTTGCTCCGAATCTACTGGACCAAATCAGGTGAAATTTGGTAGAATGGTGTAATCCTATGACCCAAATACAGATTTGAAAAGTAAATAAATATTTTATTTAAATAATGGTCATTTTTGGAAGACAAATAAGGAAATTAAAAAAAAATTGCAAACCTTAGGTACTGTGTCACAAATCAAAGGAAAGGGTTCGTTATGAGGATTTCAAATACATTTTTGTTATTATTGTAAAATAAATAATTTTGATGTTATTCATGAAAGAAGACGAAGATTTATTTATTTATTTATTAACACTTCAAGCACAAGGTACAGAGACAGACTTAATGCCATAGGCATTAAAAAAGCAAGATTGACCATTCCCCCCTGATATCCGAAAATACCCTAAAATTTTGAAAAAAAAAAAACAAAATTGCATTGCTTGTAGAAACTTTTCCTGTAAAAACATATAAGAATTCTATCAATCAATTGAAAATAATGATTGAATAAAAACATTTGACTTTGGCATTGAACGGAACCCTCTCTACGCGAGTTCAACTCGCACTTGGCCGTTTTTTTATAACGCCCACTCTGGCAAGTGTTGCTTCAATACTTATCACATGATTCTCTAATTTTGTTACTTTCTAGATACTATTCCAAATTATAGAAGCTTTCACGCAATCTCTTATAAACATTCAAGTCGCAATTGATACGTTTAAAAAAGATGTAATGATTGACAAAATGGTGAGTATGCTTTTGCAATAACATCATCTTGCACCGCGGTATGTCCAGGTGATAGTCCATGATTGGTGCGTGTTGCCAGTACCTACTCATAATGGTGTGGAGATATCTATCGCACCGCAAGCAAACTACAACTTAGAGCGAAGCCACTCTGTGCCGATGCATCGTATCAGTGTTGACGCTGCGTCATGTTTCATATAAATTTCAATGTATGTAACCACGGTATGTATGTAACACATCTCTGTTGCGAGCATTGGTAGAAGATGATGCGCAGTTAGTTTTGTATTGGCAGAAAGGAAAAACTTGCGCAGCGGCTATTGAACATGAGTGTGGAGGATATTGAAATCAATTATCTGATCTCCTTAGTCCAGGAAATACCAATCTTATTGGATTCTGTTAAGTCTACGTCTGATTGGCGGTAGCATTATAATAGCAACAACAGAACATGTTTCCTACGATTTATTGTTGGCTATATACTGAGCAGTTCTCACTGAGACGCTGCGACGCTCGACGTCAGAATAAGCAGCTTTGCTTTGCATCGTCGCAGCATCCAGTATCCTACTGCTGCCATTGCCCTTTTCTGCAATGCTTTTTTTGCAATGGCAAAGCTTAATAAAATTAATCAAATTAAGAGATTAAGAAATCCCCAATTAAGAGATCCCTAGGAAAGCAAAGTAACCGGCATAGCTAAAAAAATTAAGACTGCAACTAGCTTCAACTTTCTGACTAGCCAACCATCTCCTTAACAATTCAATAGTACCTGTTAATGATTCAATTGAAATAAATGCTTTCGACTTTCTCTTACAGGATGAAGCAACACTGCTGTCGTTTTACGTTTCATTTTACATTGTTAAGGACTTGATGTGGCAAACAATATTGGTCAAGCAATGCGAGAAATTCTACGCAGCTATCCAAAGTGTTCAAGATACTTGCGCACTTATTCTGAAGTCATCTTGTTCTGGTTTGTTCTTTACCTACTTGCTACTATCCTATCCTACTTCCTGCTATAAATGTGAAGATGGCTGGAAGGTTGGATGAATGTTTGTATGTTCCTCTTTCAATTAAAAGGTGGGATGGAAGTATGGCACTTTTTGGCAATTTTAATCCCGTTTTTGTACTCCCGTCGTATATTTCAGGACCAGCTAGTTATTAATACGTTTCAAATTATACATTTTATATCCGCGTTAAAACTTTATCTTTTATTGTACTTTTGACAGATCATGAGATAAGGCTCTGCAAGAACGTACTGCGCTTGCATCGTGCATCGTTCAGCAAGATACGTGTGTGTGGCCTGTTCTACTTAGACGCTGCGTTACAATTGAGTATGATGAGCCTTCTAACCAACTACACTATTGTGTTGCTGCAGTTTGCATTTTTATAAGTTTGTTTTATGTTATTTCTTATTATTTGGAACATGCTAAAGGCGATATTTCAAAATTTTATTTTATAGAACATTTTGTAATTACCATGGTAATGAATATACTTTTCTCTCATCTACAAATTGTGTGTCTTATTTGGTTTTTCCTTAAGAAATTCTTAGTAGCGGCCTGTAGTTGGAAGTCGATGGTGTGACTCCCCTGTGCCTCAGAACGTACGTAAAGCCGTTGGTCCTGCGCCTGATCTCTCCCTGATCGTGTCTATGCCGTCCCTGACTATAGGAGTGAGGGACGAAATAGTGCACCTTTGGTTGCGCGCTTGTACACCATAAAATTATTATCTGCTGCGTTCTTGGATATACGATAAACGAATGCATAATTATTTACATATTTACTTGTTAATATTCATTATTTTGTTTTAAAATTAACATTTTCGCTCCGCATCTCGCAGTCACGTTATTTTTATGAAAGTTTCAATCAAGTTATTAATTTTATTTCTTTATTTATGTTTTTATTTGACTTATAATTACTACTGCTCACAAATGAACGTGACCCTAGGTAATATAAAAATCTAAAATAATTTATTCAAATTTCATTCAGCTTTGAAACATCGAGTTTTTAAAGGTCAACATTAATTGTCTTCTGTTCTTTACTTCTGTAATTTTATTTTCGCAGGGATGATTTGCAGATTCTTTTTTATTGTTTGTTTTACTAACAACAATAATGTAACAAATATTTTGTAATACCTTGATTTTATAGAGTATCTGTGGAGTTTTTTTGCTTGTTTTTGTCCAGAAAACTTACCTACGTGTTGTAACGAGCAACTAGCTTCAATTTTCTTATTAAACGACTTTAATTGACTAATTGACAAATCAAAAGCTTTTTCGAAAAAAAGAAGGTGGTGGGATCTTTGTGTTTGTTGTTTTGTATTGCCACTGAATTTCGAAAGTAAAGTAAGTGTGTGCTGTGCTTAAGTTATTTCTTTTTAGTTTTTGAAGGCTTTCTTTTTTTTGAAAAAGCTTTTTATTTTTCGCTTTCCAGCATTGCCTTAACATCTAAATCCATTAAGAAACGGCAATACACTTAAAAGAGATTGTAAGTCCTTCAAAGATTGAAGATACGAAACGTCATCTAAGTATTTTTCTGGGATTTTGTTAATTTTCCCAAAAAGGGCTGGATCAATTTTGGTAAAATTTATATGGGACCATTTCGAAATAAACCCCTTTCTAATAAAAAAATAATTTTGCAAATCCGTCAATCATCAATATATGACAGAGTTATGCCCGAAAATACATAAAATAAAATATAAACATCCGAATTGATAACCTCTTCCTTTTGAAATCTGTTAAAAAGTGCCTGTAAATGGTTTAATTGATATAAATGCTTGACTTCGTTTTTTTTTTGACAATGTTGAAAGGAAATCGTTTTTCTTGGTATAGATGTGATGAAACGCATGTGAGTTATGGGTATAAGTGTGGATGAATAGAGAGGGAAAGAAAGGATGAATGCTGCCTCTGGGTGACGCGATACCCCTTGATAAGACTGGTGGTCAGACTTTCTGGCTTCTGACTACCCATAACGACTGCCAAAGATCTACGAATGACAGTCGGGACCAATGGCTTAACGTGATTTCCGCGGCACGGAGAGAACTTGGTGTGAAATGGATGATCACGCATCCACAGACCGACCGGTGGAAGCGTAACTTATCCTTGACGGATCCGGTCGGTCCGGATTTTACTTAGCCACGAGCTTCTCCTAAGTGTTGTATTTTTATAAACATATAATAAGTATAATAATGATATTTTTTATCAATATTTAAAAATATAATATAATAATTATGTTAATGAATAAATGAGAATAATAATAATAAATATTTATTTTCTCACCACAATAAACATTGCAGACATTGTTATAATTTCAGTAGGACTTCCACGAATATTTCAAGACCAAAATTAGCCAAATCGATCTAGCCGTTCTCGAGTTTTAGCGAGACTAACGAACAACGATTTATTTTTAACCGACTTCAAAAAGGAGGAGGTTCTCAATTCGGTTGGTTTTTTTAATGTATGTACATACATTAAAAAAACCAACCGAATTGAGAACCTCCTCCTTTTTATCGATTACTCTGAGATTTATGATCCGATTTACGTGATTCTTCTTTAGTTTGATGCGGAATAGTTGCCATTTGGTCCCATAACATTTTAACATAGTTTGGCCCAGTAGTTTTAATTTTATGATCTTTTTTTTTTAGTTTTTGTTTATTTTTTTATGTTTCACTACGCATAACTTTTTTCAGTGTAGTCCGATTTCGATGATTCTTTTTAATTAATAGTGTATACTTTACATTTGGTACCATACAAATTTCAAGAAAAAATTCCACCCCTAAGGGTAGGAAATTAAGGGATGACTGAATTTTTTGGTGTCACCGTTTCGTATGATAAGATGTAGGCACTAAAAAGCGAAAAGAAAAACTTTTTAACAAAAAAAGACAACCGCCTTCAAAAAATTTAAAATATCTTTCAATTCGCAAGTCGGCGGCTTTGGTTTGGCTTGTTGTTTTGTATTGCCACTTGATTTTTTTACTATTTGATTTTTTTTTTACTATATTTTTTTTTTAATTGCTATTTGATTTTTTTATTAAATAGATTACTGTGAAACGAGGATTTCCAGTTTAAAAGTTGTTCTAATTGTTACGTTTATCCCGCACTCTCATACTGAATAAAGAGCCTGTAAATATTTTTAAAGGTACCTGAAGCGCTCTTTCCGCACTTGACCGACTTTCTTAATTGACTTTTAAGGGCGATATGATCTCAAAGGGTTTTAATTTGTATCAGAAAAGGTTCAAGCTTCACTTAAGACGTAAGATTACGCTTAATCTTTGCCTTAATTTTTTATTAACATAATTTTACTTGACTTTCATAAAATATTTAAAGTTTAAGTAGGTTTTTGAAGTCGTAATAAGTTTTCTTTATAGTTTATAAACAGTTTTTAATAATACTAAGAAAAATAATAAAGTCACTATGTGCTAGCGACAGTTTTCGGGGTCCCATTTATTGAGTGTGCAAGTCATCCCCATTTTAATAAAGTCAAGCCTGCCACATTACTCCCAAACCATTGCAACTCCTGAAAGCAGTTACAGACAGCCCACTGTTCAGAGCCTGCATGGGGGCAGATGAGACAGCAGTAGTATGTGTTGCTGAACTGCCCTGAGGTCTCTCATACAAGACAAAGTACTTACAAGGAAACCTATGCGAGATTGCCAGCAACGTCAAGACGCTGCTGGCCTTTCTCGAAGAGCTGGGGTGGATGATCGAATGACTTACTTCCCATCTGACGCAAAATACGCACTGAAACGTGGAGCCTGTTATACCATACCAACTCCTTAAAGCAAGCGACAACTATCAGAAAAGTTCCGAGGTACCGACGAGTCCCGGAGAAACGGTTCAACAGTCTTGGATCCTGTTACCTCAGATTATGAAACAAAAGGCAAATAGACCACGCGGAACATTGAGAGTGAAGCCAAAAAAGCAAATACAAATTCAAAAGCGAATACCTACAACGCGCTTTGTGCTGTACTGACACGAGTCACTTTAGCACGAAACGCCGCATCGTTAATAAAAACAAATAAAAATTCAAATACAAATTCAAAAGCGAATACAATTACGAGATTGTAGGTATTCGCTTTTGAATTTGTTTTTGCTTTTTTTGACTTCACCCTCAGTGTTCCGCGCGGTCTATCTGCCTTTTGTTTCATAATCTGAGCCTGTAACAAAATTAATCAGAAAAGAACTGTGGAAGAGTAAGAAAAAACATATATATTACACTTTCCGTCACCTCCTGCCATTTTATTTGTGTACGAACATTGACACCTTCATTGGTCAGGCAGGGGCCATAGTCCCAGATAACCAATCTTCTTTAGCCACCTCTTTTCTTTTCTTGCTTTTTCTTTTCTTTATTTTTTCCAGGTGGTGTCTTAAACCCTGAAAAAAAAACGAATATTACATGTTCTTCCATCTTTGCGATCACTTTGCTATTCTGGACACTACCTAAAATTGTTCTAATTACTGATAGAAAATAGATTTTAAAGGTCAAAGTTCCAACGTTTTTTGACGTAAACAAGTTTTAAATGTTATAGCTAAACTTGCAATACCTACTCCAACGACCGCTATACTATAGCATGCACCTATTCCTAAGTACCTACTCGTATAATATTTAGCGTGCATTACAATATGACACTATGATAATATGACATACGACAAACAGTTATAATCCACACCATAAAAAGGTTGCTGCCCAGCTTTTAATACCCCGTACATTAAAAATGTATTAAATATATATCATCATCATCATCATCACATTGCCGTCCACTGCTGAAAGTTAAAATAATAAAAAAGTATTTAAAAAAAAAAGAAAACCGCCTTCAAAAACTAAAAAGCGATAAATAACTTTTTTGAAAAAACTTTTTATTTTTCGCTTTTTAGTATTGTCTTAACATCCAAATCCATTCAGAAACGGTGACACATTTAAAAGAAATTGTAAGTCCTCCAAAGATTGCAGAAACTAAAACGTCATCTAAGTATTATTTTTGGGATTTTGTTGATTTTGTAACAAAAAAAGAATTAAGCAAATCTGTCTATATATTACAGAGTTATGTCTGAACATACATAAAAAAAAAATAGAAACATCTGAATTGATAACCTCCTCCTTTTTGAAGTCGGTGAAAAATAACAAAATAAATAATACTGACAAAATAAATCGTTACAAAAAAAAATTATCTTGCGAATACACATATATTCCACAATATTGAAAAGGTATATAAACTCTGGTATGTTTTACTTGTGTGTAGATTAATAATCTGGATTTACTCCATCTCTCAAAAACTGTTATAACAAAAACTACTGTTCAACATCAATCGAGAAACAAATTCTAAACCAATCATGATTAGTAGCCAAACAACTGAGGAACAATAGCGAATGTATCGAGTTCAAATGTTAGTGTTAGTGTCGACACGTGATTGATGAGTAGGTCTGTTTAGTGTCTATGGTATGGTCAGGGTTGGCAAGCACGAGAATTTAGAATTTCAAAGTCAAAGTCAAATAAACATTCAGTCATTGCCAGTTATAGACCATTAAGAGGGCCTTAAACTTAAACTTATAATTATAAAAAAACAACCACAGATTTCGTGTCTCATAATGATCCACAGATTCAATGTACCCCGATGTTCGTGACGAACATCAACAGCGTGGGTACATTGAATATCGGATATCTATGATTGAACTGTCAAACGAATAAAAAAATTCCGCGTATTTTTAAATGCATCCCAAAGTCAGTTCTCAAGGGGTTTTATAATATTTCAATTTGCTATCGATATGTGAGCTTTTGTGTGACCGAAACCGAGCGAAATACGACCGTATTGTTCACATTATTTTCGATTAAAAAAAAAACCGTCTTTTTTGCATTATGTAACAATTCCTGATGTAGGACGAAAACGATTATCAATTTTAAATACAGTTTTTTAGTTACTTTAATAAATGCATTCAATTAAAACTGTATCTAGCGGACGTAATTTACTTATTAAACTGTTCCTGGATGAGACCGAATAGAAAAAAAATACAGTTATTCCAAAGTTAAAATTTTACACTTCTGTCAGTAGTTCTCATTATTGTTTATTTTTTTCTATATGGAAATTTTCAATAGCACAGCATACTTAGATGTTAGTATTATTATTAAATCCAGGTGATGATTGAATTTGCTTATACCCTCTTTGTATTGTATCGTTAAAAGTAAGTAAATATTACCTATATTTTAGTTTTAGTTCATGTAGTCGATGATTTTGATGCACAGTAAAACTCTAATGAGTTTATGTTTGCGTCATCTCAAAAATGTAATACCTATGTGTAATTTGAATGAGAAAATAAATACTAAAAAGAAAAATAGACAATAACTGGATTTGTGTCAATCAATGTGTAAACTGAAGGTAAAATAGATAATTTTTTTATCGTCCGAGATATTTCGAACGTACACATAAAGTTACACGCAGGAAAGTGTAACCCTTGTTTATCTATTGTTATTAATTTAATTATCCCTTGCGTATTTTTTCGTATATTGTACAAGCATAATAATCTCCCACTGCAGGGCAAAGGTCTCTGCTCACATAGAAAAGACGATTGGTGATTTCAAACTTATATCAATTATTAATCCAGGTTTCCTCACGATGTTTTCCTTCAATGATCTCCAAGATAAACTCAGAAAGTACATATGAAATTGAAAGTCACACTGGTACTTGCTCGTGCCCGGTTGCAAACCGGCAACCTCTTTACCTTATATTTTTTGTATATTATTGCTATTCTTATCATGTTTAGCCCGTACTGTGCAGGGTACAGGTCTCCCTCCAATGTTTCCATTTTGCTATGTCTTGCCAATTCTTAAGGCGACGATATACGCCGGCGACATTGAGCGACCAGAAAATCGTATGCGTTGCGTCCAAAACTCTCAAAGTTTACCCGAAAACATTAAATAAAAGATAGTATTCTTTAACTTACAAAACATCGATCACTAATCTATTTAAAATCGATGGTGATTGTTAATATAAATGTCTGTAAGATAGTGAAAGTTTTGTTTAAATAAACCTGGTAGATTTTGTGTGATTATCAATGTTTTGTCTGCGTCAGTCAATACTTCACGAGTTAATTAAACTATTTAATATGAACTTGATCAAAAATATTCACATACTCATTGATTAAGAGAATGTTCTAGTTTAACATTTTTTTTTTTCAAATCATTTACACTTCATATTTTAACGTGATTGTCAGTTTAAAATCTGTAAAAGTCGCTTGTTAGCGCCTTAAGGAAGTCGTCTAGGTCGTCTCGGCATCTCTTTCTTGGTCTACCAAGACCCCGTCACGCCATTTAGTGGCAGGAGGCCGTTAAATACTTCGTCAATTTCAAATATCAATTCAAATTGATCATAGAATGTTTTTTAACTCGACGGAAGGCGCACCCCATATTACAACACGGACAGTCACTACCGGGTAAAAATTACCACATTGAAATGTATGAAAAAACGGGGGGTATTTTAAGGGTATTTAAATAAAACATTTTATATATAATATTTTGTTTTTAAATGGAACAAGAAAGGAACATAGTGTTTAACTCTTAGTATAATGTATATGTAGGATCGTCAGTGAGCGATCGAGGAGGAGTGCCGAGCGGTATAGTACATCGTCAGGAGTATGGGCGTTCCCATTATCCCATCAGGGATAAACAACATACCTGTGAAAACAATTACACACTATTAGTAAAGAAAACACAATACAAATGGTAATCAGTAACAAGAATAAAGTAAGTTCAAGGTACAGCAACAATACAGTTAATCGAACAGACCATTAAGGTCCCACAGTTCGTACAGTGGCGAAGCCACCCAATGATAAACGAACAAACCCTTAAGGTTTATAGTTCGTACAGCAGCCTAAGCCACCCAATGATAAACGAACAAACCCTTAAGGTTCATAGTTCGTACAGTAGCATAAGCCACCCAAATACAAAGTGTATCGCTCGCTAGCAGCAAGCCTAGCTATGTGGATATACAGCAGCGCTGTACCAGGTAAACCGACAGTATTGTCGGGAGCAGGAACTCTTTACTGAGTCGAATCCGAGGATCGACTGCCATACTTACGGAGTGCACGCTCTTTTATAAGGCGATGCCCCCACCTTGTAACCTCTCCATACAAGTCTGCCCATGCGCACGGAAGTGCGTCACGCGTTTACTTGATACAAAACACTAAAATGTGCTGAATCTAATAAGATCTGTAATCAAATAACACAATGATAATTGTCATGAATAAACAATAGTGATTTCATAAAGTAATTCGTTTTACATTCAAAGTAACGTGTCAACAATTGTTTTGAATAAAACCATCGATAACAATTATCGAAATAAAGTAACCACAAATCAGTGTGCACATACAATAAATCATGTTTCGAATTAATAGACAATAATTGATAGTAAAATCACATAAATTAACAATAAGAAACACAAATCATAACAAATTTAGTTAACACCCACAATGTGATTAATAAACTGTCTCCGACATATATATATTTTTAATTAAAACAGCCTAAAACTTCTACCATTTTTCATATGGCACATTATAAAACAAAAAATATACTGTAATTTTATTAAAAAACTAAAAAAATGAGATCAATATTGAAAGAACATATATTAACATATCTTTACTTATAAGCTTAATAGCAAAAAAAAAAATGTCACTTTTTTGAAAAAAAAAAACGTATAAAAACGTATAACGCACAAAAAAGTAAACCCAAAAACATCCAACATAACAATGTCTTAACTTTTTGAGCACATCCTTCACAAGGCACTCTTCTATTTCTCTTTCACGAATGGGAAAATGAGGCATTTTGAAATTCTAAAACAACGAAAACCAATGTACAGACGCCAGCACATCAAGCCATACCTAACTGTCAAATTTTCCCAATTAAATATGAACCTTAAGCATTTGTAATAAAGTTGACAATCTATCAAAGAAATTTGTCAGATTGTAGTAGCTTGATGTGCTGGCCTCTGTACAATAAAGAAAAAAATAAAACACAAACAGTCGCTACTGGGTAAAAAGTGCCCGTACGTATTTTAAACGTCTGCCGTACCTGAATGCCGTGCGCCAACTGACCGTTTATTCAAAATTGCGGACCGTCGTACATCTGTAAAAAGGTACCTACCTAAAACGACGCTGCACAAAAATACGCAGAAAAAAATATATTTCCAAACTTATGCACTATGTGGTAAATTTTACCCGGTAGCGCCTCCCGCCGAGTTAAGGAATATTTCTAGTTTAAATAATTAAACGATTGGTTCCAAATGGCCTTTGACAGAATTTTAGGATTTACGGGCGCATAGCGGCATACGGCAGACATGTCCAGCCCAGTCTCATTTAAGCTGGGCAGCCTTTTAAGCCATGTCAAGGATCTGTGTTTTGGAGCGCAGTATGATGTTTAGATTGCCGTCGGTTAATACAGTATTAAAAAAATAATTTCAAACATTCGACAACCCTGCTTTACCCGATATGCGTATCATGAAATCAATTTACGAGCCCATTGGTACGTTAATGAGCAGATTAATAGAGTTCGTAATATATTGTTATGATGAGTTCTACTTTTCGAATTATTTTTTGTTATTAACAAAATAAAATAAGCAGAAATATAGGTCAGAGCGAGGACGGTGATGTAGCTAAAAGGTTTTCTTATTACGTAAACAAAAGCCGAAATAAGTAAGGAGTTACAAAAAGAAAATCTTATTAATACTAATAAATAAAATTGTCGTGTCTGTTTGTAACGTCAAAAATACTGACTATTTTTGTTTCCTAAATACATACCTATGAAAGTATTATACGATACTTATGACAACAAATGTATTTAAAAAATGTCTGTTTGTCTCTTTATATGTCCGTTCGTTCCGGCTAATCTCTGAAAAGGTTGGACTGATTTTGACGGGACTTTCACTGGCAGATAGCTGATGTTATAGGGAGTAACGTACTTGTTTAGTAAAAAAAATATGGTTCCGCGCAAAAAAAAGAAAGCACAGCTAATAACTGTGTAAGTAAGATTAATGGTGCTGGAAGCGAATGTTACGCATACCGTGGGCAGCCCATAAGACGAACAGCTCGATCCTGAACGAGCTGAAGATAACACAAAGGCTCTCGAGCATTTGCCTAAGGAAAGTGCTGCAATACGTCGGCCACATAGTCCGAAAGCCCTCCGACAATCTGGAGAAACTTATTGTCACGGGGAAGTTAGAAGGGAAACGACCTAGGGGACGCAGCCCAACTAGATGGTCCGACCAAATAAGCAAAAACCTAAAAACGACGATCACAGATGCTCTAAACCACGCCATGGATCGAGGGAAGTGGAAGCAGCTCTGTCGTGGTCTGGTGGACGGGAGCATCACGACGCTCAGCAGCGAGCTTACGACTTGAGGAGGGGGAGGAGGCTAATAACCGACAAGACTGGAAGTCGACCCCAACATAGTTGGAAAAAAGCAAGTCAGATGATGATATTCACCACTTTTCTACTATGCTAAAATTACATAGATTTATCGACTTTGGGATTTGGGAACATAATTATAGTGGTACTTTGCATTCGGCTTTGCAAACCGTGTGGTGCCGGCCGCGAATAGCACCCGTGTTTCTACCCGTGGGTGTCGTAGAAAGCGACAGAGGGATTTTGGCCAGAGGATGAGCAGCAGGGTCCTTTTGAGTATCATAACACCTACTTACTGCGATCGCCGACATGCATCGGCCAAGCATGGCGATTATGACTGAACCCTCCCTTGGGGGAGACCTATGTCCAGCAGTGGGTTTCTAACGGTTGATATGATTGCATTCGGTAGTAATTTTTTTACATTTTAAGGGCGAATGTAAACTCTTTATGATAACCTGCTAATACATTTTGAATTTTTTGAAGTATTACCGTACAAAAATTATCAGACATTATTTTTATTCCATACAAAAAAGATTTCTACTATAAACGACAACGGTCAAACTATGTTTGACGATACGGTTGATGCAGTGGATGGGCGATTACTGCTGTACTGCGTATCGATACCCGCACGTAACAACATTTTCAATTGCATACATGTTGCTATTCTGGGTCTAAATCGGGTCTAAATGGGGTCTAAACCCGGAATAACTACATGTAAGCCATAATATACAAGCAATCAGTTGCTTGTGTATGTGAGTTTATGTTTGTAAACGTTTAAAAACATTTTCTTTTTTATGAATTTCGACCTAAGTGTTTTCAACTAAGGGCTGATTTTTCAATCGTCAGATAACATTTATCTCAACAATAAATATGGCGGTTTGACATATTGTCGATACAAAAGCTGTCAAACTGATATTTTTGTTCATCAGATAAAAGTTAACTGACGATTGAAAAATCAGCCCTAAATCAACCAAATAATGCAATAAAAATAGAGAGAGACAGCCGCAAATTGTACACGACAAGCACGTAGATCAATGTTTTTCTACCTAGGAGCTGTAGAGGAAATTATGTTCTAAATCTAGTTTCAGTTTTCTGCGTTTATTTCCACACAAAATGTTATTTCTCATCCGTTTTGTGGAGAGACATTTCTAGTTAAATTGAACTAAACTAGGGCAGCACGCTTGTTACTAACAAGGGTTTTTAGTTTTAAAAGACATTTTGGACAAAATCACGACTAAACCACAGCACGGATTTTGAAGAGTAAGTTTAAATTCCAAGAAAGGACATAGGCTACTATTTAATCGTCTATCTAATCTATTTTCGTAAGTCGTCACGATGATCGACAGACGAATTCGCGGATAAAAGTTAGTTTTATACTTTGCGGAACAAACAAAATTGTAGAAAAAGTTCACCATATTTCAGGAAAATTGCCAAACATCGATATAGGCGGTTGGTATAGTCAGCTACATAAACATCACGCTATATTCGCGGTATAAAGTATAGTCACGCACATTAATCAAGGCGAACCCTTTTTTACGCCTATCACGATGATCATATACTAAGTGTACAATTACGTGTAATTTCTATTTAAACAGTACGAAGGAAATTGTTTTCAATATAAAATTAAAATAAAAAGTCGCTATGTAAACTTGATTAATTGCAGTTCTGCAAAATACGGTATGTAATGACCTCATCACTTTGGGTCCTATCAGAATATCAGCGCCGTGACGTTTTTTTTAACGTTACAGCACCATGCTGAGATAGGAGCCGTTTAGCCTCATACAGGACCAATTTTCGTTTTTTTTTTTTTAAATTATGTTATTTTTGTGTGTCTTTGTCCTGGGGGCGATTTTTTTTTTAAATTTATATAGGCTTGTGTTTAGCCACAACTCACCTGATCTTAAGTGATGATGCGGCCTACGGTGGAGCACGCTTGCCTAGGATAAACCGGTTCACTCGTGCCTTGTAGATACCCAGATTATATGTGTCGGAGAATAGAGAGGCGGGCAGTGAATTCCACAGTCTGGCAGTTCGCACAATAAATTAATGCTTTTAAGCTATAGCATAGCTTTTATCGCGGGCTTTGAGCGCGGCGACCGAATCAAGAAATTCCGTAAGGAAAAAAACCTGACACCCCCCACTCCGCCTACCATGTAGCTCGGCCGAGCATTCGCTTAACGTGTATGTATATGGTATATTTAATCATAATATATTTATAATCTTTCACTTTGGAATTAAGGAAAACCATCGATTCGAAAAGAAGAAGATCTTTTACTTTTGACTTTGAAATTTGACTTTGAGTCAGAGAAAAGTCAAAGTCACAGTCAAAAGTCAAAGTAAAAAGTCAAAATTCAAAGTAAAAAGTCAAAAGTCAAAAGTCAAAGTAAAAAGTCAAAGTCAAAAGTCAAAGTAAAAAGTCAAAGTAAAAAGTCAACGTCAAAAATGCTATGCCATTGCATAGCATTTTTGACTTTGACTTTTGCTTTACCGCGGCAGTCCCAGAGTGCCACAGTGTTTTTTTCTTTTTAATAAAATGTATGTGGGACCAACTTGGCGACATATCATAATTATATTCATCATCTTCCTAGCCTTTTCCCAACTACATTTGTTGAGGTCGGCTTCCAGTCTAGCCGGATGCAGCAGTGTTTTACAAGAAGCGACTGCCTGTCTGACCTCCACAACCCAGTAACTGGGTAACACGATATCCCTTGGTAAGACTGGTTATCCGATTTTCTGGCTACATATAACGACTGTCAAAGATATACGAATGACAGCCGGGACCAACAGCTTTACGTGCTTTCCGAGGCATGACGGGGTCTCAGTATCAAAATGCATGGTCACCCATCCACGGGCTGACCGCGACAAGCGTAGCTTAACTTGACCTTCCGGAAAAAATCAGGACACATCAACGCTGGTTCGCGGCAGAAATAGGTATGGAGTAAAAACTCCTTTACAAATTGCTCTAAATGTATTCGATATCTCTTTAAGATTATTTCAAGCATAATAAACCACTCTATCTCACGTACACAGATCCAACGAGGCAAGCAAAACTTAGTACAAAATAATAAAATTAACTGGACAGGTGCTAGTCGGACGCACAGGGAGGGTTCCGTACCATCGTGTAATATTAAGATCGAGCAAAAAACTCCGTAAATAACACATTTCTCGTATGGGGTCTCCATACGATATTTTAGACCAATAAAAGGCTATTTTGAACAGTCAGATAAAAACTTCCAACTATAAAATCCGGTTAAAACTGTTTTTTTGCAACTATAGGAAGGAAGGCGGATTTCGATCTTTGGAAGTTTTTCTTCTGACTCTACGTCCCAAAACTGCTTTTTATTGGTGTTCAAACCATCAGTCAAAAAATTATATTGTGTCGGAATCTTCAGTAACCCAGTAATACATACTCTGTGAAGTTCTTTTGAATTTCGTTTAGACGCCCACTGCTGGGTATAGGTCTCCCCCAATTTCAAGTATACTACATAATACGGTTGTTACGGTTAAAAAAACAGCCCTGTGACAAAGTCAAAGCAGTTCTTCCAGTTAAACCATTTACAGACACTTTCGAATGGTCAAGGAGTCGCTAGTCGGGCAGTTAGACATAAAGTTGAAGCTCTCTATGGAGAACAACGAGCAAGAAATCTTATGTACTGAGAGACAGATAGACGGATGGACGGATGACCAATAGGACTCCGTTTGGACCCTTTCAGTATGGACCCCTAATAAAAACAAGGGGACATTTGGACGTGATCCAAACGATGTCGTCAGCTCCGCTAAATGTGCTGAACATTGATTGTTTTTTAAGTTATACGGTTTTTATTGTCGTTACCAATGTTCATGTATTTTGTCTAAAAAAAAATAGTTAGAACGGTAAAATTGAAATTATATTTTTTTGTAAGAAAATTATTTTTGTTCTAAGATCCCAGAAGTCAAAAAATCTACGTCATTTTAGCTTGTCTCAAAATTTTGAGAATAGATAAAGGAGTTAATCGTGGTTGAAGTTATGGCCTATAAAAAGTATCAGGCAGTAATAAATAAATTATGTTTTTTAAGAATATCCTGTAAAGCATTATTTAGAAAGTTGATTTCCGCATTTGGTCCTTATGGTAGACTGAAAGTACATGAATTTGAAATTGTACGTGAATAAAAGGATAATATTTAAAAAAAACCGACAGTCACGCTTGAACGTAAGTAAGTTACCTTTTATCCCTGATATCTAAAATAGGGATTCAGTATAAAAACTAGCAAGTCTTTCTGAATGACATATTACTCTGTTTAGCTTTCTCAACCACGTATGTTAGGGCCGGCATCAAGCCTAACTGGACGCAGCAGAATACCAATATTTTACATGGAGCGACTGCCTATTTAACCTCCACAACCCATTGACTGGGCAACACGATACTCCTTGGTAAAGGTGGTTGCCAGACTTGACTACCCATAACGACTGTCAAAGATCTCTGTTTGACAGTCGGGACTTATGACTCGATTTGTCCTCAAAATTTCAGTGAGAAAATAACGTAGGTTTAGCAGCTCTGGTATCTCAGTCTGTAACGAAACTTTCTGGTAGCAAGAAGTTTTTTTCTAACTAATAAAATATATTGTGGTATGTTTACTTACTCACATAAAATAAACATGAGTGTTTATTTGTTTGTTTATTTGGTCTTGCTTTCACGTCATAACCAATTATCGTGTTTTGCTCAAGAATATAGATAACTATTATTTTTGTGACCTTCGAAAATAACCCTAAATATGAAACGAAACCACGAGCAGTCATTATAATTCAGAGGTCATAATTGCAAAATATAATTATCTTATAATATTTCAGAATAGGTCCAATTAATTTGCATATTCTTAAGGTAGGCCTTTGAGAATATGCAAATTAATTTAGCCTATTTCTCTTTTAGTCTATTTCAAAAGAACTCGTGGCTATTTAAAAGTCGTACGGATCGATGAGTAGCTACGCTTACCGCGGTAGGTCCATGGATGGGTGACCATTCAATTCAAACCGAGTTCCCTCCCTGCCTTGCAAAGCACGTCAAACTGTTGGTCCCGGCTGTCATTCGAAGATCTTTGACAGTTGTTATGGGTAGTCAGAAGCTAGAAAGTCTGACAACCAGTCTTACCAAGGGGTATCGTGTTACGCAGTAACTGGGTTGTAGAGTTCAGACAGGCAGTTGCTCTATGATTCAACTGCATTTGGTTGGACAATGGAATGATCTGTTTCAAAAAGGTGGTTACTTTTTAGGCAGTAAGACATTCTGTATCATTATAATCGAAATAGATGCTCGAGAAGTTTTGTTCAGTTTCATAATGAATATAAAAGCAACAACAGAGATAGCGTGGCATTTGTAATCTTGCAATTACGCAATTTTCAACTGTACAGTTGTTGTATTTCAGTACATTAGAAATGATCAAGTGACACCGAAGTTTGCGCTTCTCCATACCGACCGATATAGTTTAGTCGAAGTGTTTGTTTCACACATCTGTCATCCAAAAACCATCATCTTGAATGCAACAATATTCTCCCGACCTTTCTTTCTTTCATAGTCTGATGGCTCGGCAATCCGACATGACCGATATAACCCAAAGCAATAGCGATAGCAAGCCATGGCAATAACAACGCTATGACATGTAATTGAACCCTTCATTTTAAAATCGCCTATTCACGCCAGAAAATAAATAAAATCTACCACTGATTAAGTGGATGTCGGTTAAATATAAAAGTGAATTAATTAGTTTGTTGAAAATTATTCTCGAAACCCGATATAACGTTGTAGGTCGCCAATTTGTGATATCTTTTGGATATTTATGAAGCTAGTTAATTTTTATTCTTCCAATTATTTACGTAGATTAAGGCCGAATATACCTACCTGTGTACAGGGCCAGATAATATATTCGGCCTTTGGGGGTTTTGTTGATACCGAAGCATTGGGTTGAGAGTTTTTTGTTTTTAAATTAAAATCTACGTATATTTTACAATTGAATATTCAAAAATCTGAAAGCATAATGGAGCTACGAATCTTTGAATGGTAACAATGACAAGGTACGTAACCTTGTCATTGTTACCATTCAAAGACGTAATTATAAATATCTAGTTTTACCCTTGATTCAATTGAATTTTCCTTTGGATCTTTATTCTTTTAAAATAAAATTATAGTCACCTAGCCCGCCTATCTTATTTTACCTTTATCCTTAAGTTAGGTACTTTTATAAATAATTCCTCTTTCTAATGCTAAAAGTCCCTCCCTACCCCCTCCCACCACCTCCACTCCCAATTCCTGTTTCCAGATACTAGATTGATTGGTACTAGATGTAAAGAGTGTTACGTCAGTTGAGTGGAATTAAATAATAAAATTAATGAGAGCTACGTTTCGTTTCTACATCTATATATACATATAATAAAACAGTAAAAAAACTGTGTCTGTACATTGAATGTATCACAAAAAAAATTGAGGGGGGTTTAGAAACAGTAATAGAGCACGAATCCAAAAACCCATGTGCGCACAGGAGCAATGTAGACACTAATGTGGTGAAAGCGTGGAGTAATTAATTTCTAAAGAATAAGACAACATTTTTGGTAAGATTCAGTTTAATTTCTTCCGACATCTTGAACAATTATCGCCACATATGAATAAAGCCTCATCATCTGCCTAGTTTTTTCTTTTCTACTATGTTGGAATCAGCTTCCAGACTAATCGAATACAGCTGAATACAAGTTTGTATTGTGTAGTGTGGTGATTTCCGTTGTGGAGATCAGCAAGGCAGTCGCACCATGTAAAACAGTAGTCCCATCTAGTGTAGTGTATGTAGTGTGGTGTAGAGTGGTGTGGTGTGGTGTAGTGTGGTGTAGTGTGGTGTGGTGTGGTGTGGTACGTACGTGCAAGTGTAAAAAATATATTACACCATACCACATACCACACCACTCTACACCACACTACATACACTACACTAGATGGCACTACTGTTTTACATGGTGCGACTGCCTTCCTGATCTCCACAATGGAAAGACAAAGACAGAAAAACAAAGAGTGATTGTCAGACTTTCTGGCTTCTGACTACTATATTTTTTACACTTGCACGTACGTACCACACCACACTACACCACACCACACCACTCTACACCACACTACATACACTACACTAGATGGCACTACACTACACACTCACTTTTTAACACATTACAAGTACCCACATAGCTCCATAGAATTATTGTAAATTTTAATGTATAATTAGCTTGCTTACTTCGTTTTTTTTTACGTATTAATTTTTTTTCTCTCTCTTTGTAATACACATGGCAGACTATACTGCCGATGTACAGACGCCAGCAGGTCAACCTACCCGAAACTGTCACATTTTCCCAATCAATCTTGAACCTTATTCTTTAACCATAAAGTTGAAAATCGATTAAATAAATGTGCCAGATTGTAGTAGCTTGATGTGCTGGCGTCTGTACCTTTATCGTAGACTCAGAAACATGAACGCAACAGTGTTTTGTTACCCCACTAGGGAGTGGAATCTATTTTTCCTTAACACAGATTACTTTGTCTAGCTAGGAGAACAGGGCTTCACCCAACAATTTCTGTGTACAACATGTTCCTAGTTTTGTTTTTATTATGTCTTTACTTTCTAAGCACTTCATGTACTACAAATAACCTGTTATTGTCAATAAATATATTATTATAGACTACAAACTAAATAACTAATAACTTAAATACAAGTAATCATTCGGTATGTTGCTGGTCCTGTACCTTTCGCATGCCTTAATGATGTGGCTGATTTGTTTTATTTATATTTGACATCATGTACTGTACCCATATTTTGGTAAATAAATTATCCATCTTTAATAAAAATTGTGTGCGAAACAGAAATTATAAATTTTTAATATCGAATCGGTCGAGTTTTCGTTACGTTCAATACAAGCGTTCATGCTAGGCTCCCGGAATGCTACACAAGTATCTTTTGACATGAACAATTTCCAAAGGTTATTGAACCTTCTCCAATCTTCGCAAAGTAACGTGGGACAAGTACATTAAGGATGCTGACGACGTAAAACATTGTCACGTCATTATTTTGTTTGGTCGGGCGACGAACTTGCTAAAAGATTCTTCTGGGTTTAGACGTTACATCAGAAATTTGTATGACGGAGAAAAGACAGATATTTATAAGTCTATTGAATTTTCTTATCGTTAGTTTGGTAGAATAGAATAGAATAGAATAGAATAGAATATAATAGAATAGAATAGAATAGAATAGAATAGAATAGAATAGAATAGAATAGAATAGAATAGAATAGAATAGAATAGAATAGAATAGAATAGAATAGAATAGAATAGAATAGAATAGAATAGAATAGAATAGAATAGAATAGAATAGAATAGAATAGAATAGAATAGAATAGAATAGAATAGAATAGAATAGAATAGAATAGAATAGAATAGAATAGAATAGAATAGAATAGAATAGAATAGAATAGAATAGAATAGAATAGAATAGAATAGAATAGAATAGAATAGAATAGAATAGAATAGAATAGAATAGAATAGAATAGAATAGAATAGAATAGAATAGAATAGAATAGAATAGAATAGAATAGAATAGAATAGAATAGAATAGAATAGAATAGAATAGAATAGAATAGAATAGAATAGAATAGAATAGAATAGAATAGAATAGAATAGAATAGAATATTTATTTTATTTCATTGGTTACTAATAAAAAGGGTTACATTTCACTTAAAAAATCAAAATTTTACAAGTGCATTCGATGTATTTTATTTGGCGCAGTTTGTCCGGGAAGGGATCTTTTGCAACCTATTGTGTAATTCTTTTCACACACGGTTGAATTATATAAAGCAAGTGTGAGAAGTTTGGATTTAAGATCCCATCAGGTCCTAGACCTGAAGTTACTTATAAGCTAGGAGTAACTCTGCGAGTCAAAGCCTAAGTTAGTTTGGTATCTTATTTTTGCCTACAATTGTACATGTAAAGAAGTAAAACTCGTATGACGATTGCACTAACTTGATGTGAGACAATCGTCATACTATTTTTACTTCGCCATTTAGGTATCTAGTCTTCCTGAAGCCATTATAAACTTTATTATTATACTTATTTATTCAATTTACATTTAAATCCATCCTTAATATTATAAATGCGAAAGTAACTCTGTCTGTTACGCTTTCACGATGAAACGGCTAGACCGGTTTTGATGGAAGTATGTATAAAAATAGCTTGAATCCTGAGGAAGGACATAGCATCCGGGATAACCGACATTCACGTGGACGAAGTCGCGGGCAGAAGCTAGTATTCATATTAAAATAAAAACCATTTTAAAATAGTAGTCCACTGGTATCGGGAACAGGGACTAAGCTACCGGTGATCAGGGCTCCTGAGAGAGGAATCTCCGGACTATACGCGCAGTGCCCACGAGTCCCGCTTTCTGTATCAAGCCTTTGATCCAGCTGCCCAACGAGAGCCTCCTTAATTGTAATTATTATACTTATTACTTGTGTTTCCAACGCCATTAATCAATGTTTCCAATACACAACTTCTCAAAATTTACTGTTGAAATTGGTTTTCATAAAAAACAAAATGTAAAACACTGGTATTCAGTAGTATTTGGTTAGACTTGAAACCGACTACGTCGGCTTCCAGTCATGGTTGTGAAAAAGCTAGGCAGATGGTTATCCCACACTACACTATAACCCCGCTTGCAATATATCACATAGCGTAAGGTTGACCTATCACGTTATAGCAATAAAACAAAGCTATAGTGCCTGCATATAGAGTGAATGTGAACGCGAGAAATGTGATCGTCATTTATTTTTTATTAGCTTTTGCCTGCGACTGTGCCCGCGTGTTTTTCACACGGATACCCTAATATTTTTGAAAATAACTGAAATCGTAAAACTTCACCCAGGTGTGCAAACATTTTGAGCAATGTTTGAGCGGTTCAGACACCATGTGTCGTTGCTGATCCGTTACCTCTTGGTTTTCCATCGTGGGCGTGTACGTTGCAGGTGTTCAGAAAATATTACTCGCATAATAACTCAAGTAGTTTACTTAATAATATTGTAACAAAACTTCACAATAGAAAATAGGGATTACAATGATTAAAACTGATTAAATTAAGTCACAATAATTACTTTATTTTAAACTAGCTTCTGCCCGCGACTTCGTACGCGGATCCTGTTGCTTATGCCAGCGACTACGGGGTCGGCAAAATCGAAGATCTGAAACGTCTGATGTTGAATTCTAAGAGCCCGGGGACGGGAAAACAACGGGATGCGCGAGATGATTCGAGACGTTCAAAAAGTACAATTTTGAATCATACGTCCGATGGCGGAATATAATACAGCTCTGATCTTCGATTTTTATAAGTCAACAGGAAATGCCCATCAGACCGAACAACTTTTGCTAAGACGTCATTCCTATATGTGTCATGGTGTAGCTGGGCTCTTGGAGTTCCACATCAGGTTTTCCAGATTTTCAAATTTATTCTCTCAGCAGAAAATACTCATCACATGGAACAATTTTTGCTATGGTACCATTTTTGTATCTCTTATAGTTTAGCTGGTCTGTTGCGGTTCTGCATCAGGTGTTCAAGTTTCCAAGATAAATTATAGCCTATATGTTGCCCAGACTTAATACCTATACAACAAAAGAAAAATCATTCAAATCCGTCCAGTAGTTCCGAAGATTAGCGTGTACAAACAAACAGACAAACAGACAGAATTTTTTTTTGGATTCGTGATCTATTACTGTTCCTAAACCCCCCTCAATTTTTTTTTTTTAATATATTCAATGTACAGATACAGTTTTGTTACTGTTTTATTATATGTATAGATTAGAGCCAATGGATTTGTGCGTGTGCACCGGGCGACGACTGCATCAAAAGTGATCAGCTCCGATGACATGACATTCACAACCCGATTCGGTGTTACCCGCTCCAAATTTAAATTACCATTTAGTCGAATGAAACGATTTATCCTTGAAAAATAACAATAGTTTCCCAATTATTCAAATAATAACAAAATAAGTCATAACTCTCAAAATTAACTGATTTTCATTATTTAATAATTTCACGCGCCATTAAAGTATAAATTAATTGAAGTAGTTACGTTGGTATGAGGTTTTATGCATAAGATACGGTCGCCTTTACCACTACGCCAGGGTTTCTTAAAGTGGGGTCCACGGACCCCCTAGTGGTCCGTAGCATGTGTATCAGGGGTCCGCAGTTAAGTAGGTCAGTTAACTCACAACATTTTATTAGGAAATTGTGCAGTAAACTCTGCATTTCTCAGCCAAGCCGTGAACTAGAAATAAGGCTTGTTTTCTTTTCCTAGAATATTCATTCTTTGACCCCGGCCAAAGAGTCCGTGGAATTGTTTAAACAGTAAAAGTGGTCCGTGACTACAAAAAGTTTAAGAAACCCTGCAAAACGCCATCCCGACACTTGCTTCCTGCATTAAAGCCCCGACGTAAGTCTGCGTGCCGCTAAGCCGAACACACCGGTGTATATCTCCCGCCTGCACTACACCACTAAGGCGGAGGACATCGTGGAGTACGTGCGCCGAAAGATAAAGTACACGCCGAGGGTGCAGTTACTGGAGTCGCGCAACAACGTCAATTTCAAGGCGTTTGTGGTGCGAGTACCGAATTGTTTCCTGCCCCTCGTCATGGAAGAAGACTTTTGGCCGCAGGACGCGGTGTTCCGTCGCTTCCGCGGGCAAGTGCCACAGGACAGCACACAGTCAACTTAGTGCAATTTAGTGAAGTGCTACTAACATAGTCTTAAGTCGTTTCTATTAACACAAGGTTGAAATTATAAAATATGTATGTTTAGGTTAAGGTATTTATCTATGGGCCTATGCAGCCTGAAATAAATGAATTATTATTATTATTTATTATTAAAAAAACGATTTCTTCTACTAAAAAAAGTAAAATTAAACATCATGTTTCCCCCATCGAAAAGAATCATTGTAAATGTTGTAAACAAGCACTTTTTTCAGAATGTCATATTATTTTCCTTATAATGTGCTGTTCGAGAAAATGTCGAGTACGAGGATGTGTTAAAATTGGGTGTCGTGCATAATGATTAGATGGGGCAGATGGTAGGTTAGGTAAAAAGGGTAGTGTCAAGTCCTCTAGGTAAATCTCTAAAAGCCTTAGAATTCCAAAACAGGGGCAAAATAATAATGAACTGTATTTATTTTAGTAGGTAACTTGCTAACTATTAATTGCGATTTTTTACCGTAATAAATTTTGTTTTTCGATCTTACCGCAAATATGGACATATAAAAAAGCTTTATTACAAAAAAGGCAACCACCTTCAAAATTATTTAATTGGTGAAAACTGCATCAACATCATTCAGCAGTTTTTGAGTTTGTAGCGAACGGACAGACAAAAAGATGCGACTGGAAACTTTGTTTTATATAATAATGTAGTGATGATAATGATGAATTCGTAAAGTTTTTTTTTGATGTGATAACGTCTTATAAATCGATGAACACCAGCTGCACGCACGAAAATGTGTCACGTTCCGCCTGAGCCTGAGCGTGCAAGCGGGGCCTCGGAACAAGCGATAGAGAGGCACGACCGGCCCAAGCAATAAGCTCCGCCCACCTCGACGGAAGCCATTATTTGTTTACGTTATATGTGTTAGCCATTATGTTTCTTTATGACGTTATCACGTAAAACTATCGTCTGTAAACCGACTTTACAGACAACCAATTTTTTTTACCGTTTCTAAAAGCAATCATCTACACGTGATGTCCCATTTTGCCTCAATGAGTCACTTGCTGGAAGCAAACATAAAATTCTGTTCTATTTAATACTTACTCTATGTACACTCTACAGTATGACAATCTCATTTCTTAGCGCTCCTCGCTATCAACATAATGTATCTGCTATGCTGTTGATAGAAAATTGTTATACACAACACTTGTTTTGCACATTATCTATTTCATCATCATCATCAGCTGGAGACGTCCACTGTTGGACAAAGGTCTCCCCAAGGGGGGGGGGGTTACCATAATCCCCAAGGGGGGAGGGGGTTACCATAATCCCCACGCTTGGCAGGCGTCTTGGGGATCGCAGTGAAGTTGTTAAAAACACGGAAGCCGCTGATGCTCGACTTCCGGATTTTCCCTTGGTCCCCTTCTACGACACCTTCACGATGAAATGGGTGGGTGCTATTCCTTACGTAAATAAAATTAATTAACACACGTGTATGTAAGATCTTTACTTGGGAACGGCTCGACCAATTTGACTGTTTTTTTTTATGTTCGTAATTGACATCATCGTCATCATCTGCCCAGCCTTTTCCCAATCCTCTATGTTGGTGTCAGCTTCGAGTCTAACCTGACTGCCTATCTGACACCTAGTTGCTGGGTAACACGATACACGTTAGTAAAACTGGTGGTCAGTTTTGTTAGCTTCTGACAACCTATAACTACTGTCAAAGATCTACAAACGACAGCTGGGACCAACGGCTCTACGTGCTTTCCAAGACACGAAGGGGTCTCAGTGTTACGCGGGCCGCGGTAGCAGCGCTCCTGCACTCCACACCCCGCACTACCTCGACACAGCCCCCGCTGACCTATTTAAGCCTTAGCGGCCAGCAGCGACGAATTAAGTGTCTCACCTCACCGGACTGAAGACCACGTACACGAACAGCCTACCACGCCCATCTACCATCTGAGCCTTAAGCCTTCTTCCTAATCTAGTGTATCAAGAATACTGTCTAAACCGTATTAAAAGTTAATGCTATTGTTGTAACCTCCATCTTTAATTCATCTCCAAATTGATAGTTCCCTTAGCCACCTCGTGTCTACCACGAGGCGACTCCGTGACATCGGTATGAAATGGATGGTCACCCATCGAAGTTCCGACCGCGGTAAGCGTAACCTAACCGTCTTGCTTGGTCGATCCGAACGGCTTTTACTTCGCTATGAACGTCCACCGTTAAAGTCGGAGAAATTGTTACGGTATTTTATAGGAAAATTTGCGTAGGTAATGACTTTAAAAACATTGCACCGGGATGGGGCGCTAGTATTATAAAAAATATGAAACGGGTTGTAAAAGTGTTTTACATCTGTAACGTTAATATATATTCGTAAATTACATTTGGCAACCGGGCCTCCCCCAGTTGTAAACGTCCCTTTGGTTCTGTTTAGTTCTGTTCTGTCTCCTGCTTGATTAGGAGGAAAGTGGAAAATAGGTTTTCTTACACCTCCGCTAATTCTTTTCTGATTAATTTCGTTGCGGGATCCAAGATAATTCCTTCAATCACTGCAATTTTTTTTTTATCAGGACAAATGTATAGTATGTTATTTTCAGTCTACTTATATTATTTTCTTGGAAAATAAGAAAAATACCTGTTTGAATAGGGCAATAGCGGGAACCTTCAGGCTGAGAAGATATTGAAAGTAAAACTCTTAACTTTTCTTAACGAAAAAAAGTTTAAAATGTAATTATTCAACTTTAAATATCCTCTCATCCTGAAGCTAAAAAAAATACAAATAGAAAGTAAGTAACATAGGCTAGCCGTGTGGTGCCGGTCGCGAATAGCACCACCCCATGTCTACCCGTGGGTGTCGTAGAAGACGACAGAGGGATATTGACCAGAGGATGGGCAGCAGCGTCCTTCTGAGTACCATAATACCTACTGCGATAGCCTACATGCATCGGCCAAGCATGGCGATTACGGTTGACATGATAATGATGAACATAGTATTAGGTCCTTACATATGAAATTGCCGATAATTAATACTGGCAACTTTGAAATCAAATATTTTGTGTTTGATTAGGAATTCCAAATTCAAAATTATTTCAAAATAAAGACTAAAGAATATTGTTTTAAAATTCGTGTTTCATTTGTTTTCACGTCATTTGTTTGTGCTTGAAAATTGCTATAGCAACAACAATGGAGAAATTAAAAATTCGCGGTATTTACGAATATGAGTTCCACCGTGGCACCAGTGCAGCAGAAACGGCTCGAAGGATTAACGACGTGTACGGGTCAAGCACCGCTAACGAACGAACGGTGCGTTTTTGGTTTCAACGTTTCCGTTCTGGAAATTTTGATTTACAAAATGAGCCTCGTGGACGACCGGATACTCAAGTGAATAATGAAGAATTGAAGGCGATAGTGGAAGCGGATCCATCTCAAAACACTTCTGAATTAGCAGCAGCCTTTGGAGTAAGTGACAAAATAATCATTATCCATTTGCGTCAAATTGGAAAAGTAAAAAAGCTCAAAAAGTGGGTACCGTACGAATTGACTGAAGCACACCAACAAACACGCGTCGGTTGATGCCCTTCTTTGCTCAATCGTTACAATAATGAGGGAATTTTAAATCGTATTGTCACTTGTGATGAGAAGTGGATCGTGTACAATAATCGCAAACGATCATCACATTGGCTTAACCCTGGAGAACCGGCAAAACCTTGCCCCAAGCGAAAACTGGCCCAAAAGATGATTCTAGTTAGTGTTTGGTGGTCCTGTGCTGGTGTCATCCACTACAACTTCTTGAGATCAGGCCAGACGATTACTGCAGACATGTATTGTCAACAGTTGCAAACAATGATGGAAAAGCTCACCATTAAACAACCGAGACTGGTCAATTGCTCTAGCCCATTGCTCCTTCAGGATAACGCTCGACCACATACTGCACATCAGACGGTCGCCAAGTTAGAGGAGCTGCGACTGGAAACTCTGCGTCACCCACCATACTCTCCAGATCTTGCCCCAACCGATTATCACTTATTCCGAAATTTGGACAACTTTTTACAAAGAAAAAAATTCAATTCTGATGAGGCAGTTAAAACAGCCTTCAAGCAGTTCATCGATTCTCGCTCCCAGGATTTTTTTTGCGAAAGGGATCAATGAGCTCCCGATAAAATGGCGGAAGTGTATCGATAACAATGGTGCATACTTCGATTGAATAAATATATAATTTCATTAAAAAAAGTTATTTTTAATTTTTTGATACCGAGCGGCAATTTCATATGTAAATACCTAATATTATATAAATCAGAAGTAAGTAAAACATCTTGAAGGTTAACATTAATATCGTACATTTATTATTATAATATGATTTATTTTACACATAATACCCAGTATTCTAAAAAATAAAACGTTCTGCATACTTGCTACATAAGTTCCATATGTAATAGTTACACAATAGAAACCAACACTAGAACAAAACGACGGCCACAGTTTAAAACCAAATATGATATTTAAAGAATAGTTATTCAATCAGACTGACTTACAGTAGGTCCTTCGCTTGATACTGTACTTGTTCGTGGTCCGTGCTCGAATGCCAGCCCACCCCGATTTACTCATCCTCTTCCGAGTGTTGATTCAACGGTCAAAAATACAAACGAATCAGCCAATATGATTTTAACAATGTTAAGAATCTGGTAAACTGAATTTACTTTTATTGAAAATGTGAATAGTTAAATCATCTTAGTTCTCTAACAATAGGCTATATTTTACTATACCTAAATAAATTAGGGTTCCGTAAGAAAATTAACGCGAGTCGTGGGCAAAATGCTAGTAGTTAATAAAATACGTAGAACCTTATTTACAAATACCTATTTCCTATTATTTAAGTCCAGCTATCGAGATACATTATTACATAGGTTCCTATGTTCGTGCTCGTATCAAAGCTGCCGTGAAGATTAAAAGTACAAGAAAACCCACATGTTAACAAGAAATCGGAAACGTGCTCACACTGCAAACGACTGCAGCGGTGGGTATCACGTGTGGTTCTAATGCTGGGGCCGCACATGCGTCTGACGTCACGAATGTATGCGTCAAGAGTCAACGCATTTATTTCAATTAATTCGTTAACGTTGTAATGGCCTAATGGTTAATAATAATAATAATAATAACTTTATTTCCAGGCAACTGTGGGCCATAGATAAAATACACAAAATAATCAACCACCACGTCTCATGCACGAGGTTGTGGTTTGACAATTTCATATGTGGTTCCTCAGTTTACCTTGGACGTCACGAACATCATTGAAGGAAAAATATTGTAAGGAAACCTGGGCTCATAATTATATAAGACCTGGGGGCCAAGTCTGCTATTTTTATAAATTCGTCATTCCAACACGATCCCATTGTCATTTTGCTAAAAGTTCGTATTCTGCTAAATTCATAATGGTCGATCATTGGTCGGTCGAATTACAAGCAATGACTGCACAATGACGTTCTAATGGTAGGTCACTGATCAAAGGAACTGTCAAAATTTGTGCAGATTACCGCCTAAGTCAGACATTCATTTGTCATTTTGTACGAGATTACCATTCTATACAATTTCTTTCAATGGCGTGTCAGTGGTTGACCAATGGAAAGTCATAATGACGCCATTATATTAGTAGATTACCAAACTTGTCAAAATCAACAATTATGAAATCAATGATAGACCATTCTGACACTATTGTAATAGCAGACTTGAGGCCCTGGACTTATAATAGTCTGAAATCGCCAAACCATCACTGACAAACGTGGACGTGGCGTGGGCGTGTGGTGACGTGTGTGGTGATCAATTCTCGTGCCTTCTCTGTATGGGAAAAGGCTTTTGCCCTGCAGTCAGACAAGAAGCTGATATTATTATAGAAATCATTTAAGATGCGCTTGCCGCGGTCGCTCCATAGATTTAGCTGTTCCGACGTAGTAGTAAGGAACAGCTGCTCAACTTATACCAAGCACAAGTTCGATTGTGCATGGAGTACTGTTCGCACCTTTGGGATGGATCAGCAAAATACCAACTGGAGGCATTGGAAGTCATCAATAGACGTGCCAAGAGGCTCATTAACAACGACTCCCTGGTTAGGGCTAAGCTCTAGAGCCTTGAACATCGCCGCACCGTTGCTAGCCTTTCGGTCTTTTATCGGGTACATTTCGGAGAGTGTGCTTTGGAATTGGACAATTTAATTCCCTCATCCCCGTTCCATCGTTGAAGTTCCACGGTCTCGAAACAAGCGCTTTGACTCCACATTTATTGTGCGAACTGCCAGACTGTGGAATTCCCTGCCCGCCTCTCTGTTCCCTGATAAGTATAATCTGGGTATCTTCAAGGCACGAGTGAACCGGTTCATCTTAGGCAAGCGTGTTCCAACTTAGGCCGCATTATCACTTACGATCAGGTAAATTGCGGTCAAACGCAAGCCTATTTAATGGTAAAAAAAAAATGATTTCTAAAGAAATCATTCATAATCACTTCAGACGCTTTTTTAATATTCGGTCTGATGAGTCATATTAGGGCACACGCTAGGAAATAATTTGAAAGGGTCATCGAAATCGATAAGGAAGACTATATAAATATTTTTTTGATGTACCTTCTTCTGTATAATTCATGGAACCCAGATAGCCGATAGTGATTGGTCACATACGATCTGCATTTATCGTGTCATGGTGGCGCGGAACTTCGTCACAGGGGTGTGTAGCTCCAGCATTAAAACTGTTCCAGTAATGATGTAATTATGGCCTGACTTGTACACAAGCACAATAGTAGTGATATAGAAATGTAATGGTTTCACGTAGATATAAAATAATAATTATTGTTTATTTTCAGCCTGTATTGTCATACTGCAGGGCAAATGCTTCCGTTTGTCCTTTCTAACCCTCTATATTTGTGGGGAAAGCATTAGTGTGGCCCAAAAAAAATTTGATAAGATGTTTGACATTCCAAAAAAATATCTAAACATAATTCGGGTCGGAGGCATTGGAAGTCATCGATAGACGTGCCAAGAGGCTCATTAACAACGACTCCCTGGTTAGGGCTAAGCTCCAGAGCCTTGAACATCGCCGCACCGTTGCTAGCCTTTCGGTCTTTTATCGGGTACATTTCGGAGAGTGTGCTTTGGAATTGGACAATTTAATTCCCTCATCCCCGTTCCATCATCGGACGAGCAGAGATACAGCGAAGCGTCATCGCTATATGGTTGAAGCTTCACGGTCTCGAAACAAGCGCTTTGACTCCACATTTATTGTGCGAACTGCCAGACTGTGGAATCCCCTGCCCGCCTCTCTGTTCCCTGATAAGTATAATCTGGGTATCTTCAAGGCACGAGTGAAACGGTTCCTCTTAGGCAAGCGTGTTCCAACTTAGGCCGCATTATCACTTACGATCAGGTAAATTGCGGTCAAACGCAAGCCTATTTAATGGTAAAAAAAAAAGATTTCTAAAGAAATCATTCATAATCACTTCAGACGCCTTTTTAATATTCGGTCTGATGAGTCATATTAGGCCACACGCTAGGAAATAATTTGAAAGGGTCATCGAAATCGATAAGGAAGACTATATAAATATTTTTTTGATGTACCTTCTTCTGTATAATTCATGGAACCCAGATAGCCGATAGTGATTGGTCACATTCGATCTGCATTTATCGTGTCATGGTGCCGCGGAACTTCGTCACAGGGGTGTGTGTCTCCAGCATTAAAACTGTTCCAGTAATGATGTAATTATGGCCTGACTTGTACACAAGCACAATAGTAGTGATATAGAAATGTAATGGTTTCACGTAGATATAAAATAATAATTAATGTTTATTTTCAGCCTGTATTGTCATACTGCAAGGCAAATGCTTCCTTTGTCCTTTCTAACCCTCTATATTTGTGGGGAAAGCATTAGTGTGGCCCAAAAAAAATTTGATAAGATGTTTGACATTCCAAAAAAATATCTAAACATAATTCGGGTCGCTTGTGAACTGTTCTAAACATAGGATAAAAATATTGTGACTAACCAAATTAATCTCATGAAGATATAAATAATAGTCTCGAATACAGTCAAAATCAGCTGAATATTCGAAAACTAGGTTTAGAACTCAACTACAGCCATGTCTATCTAGTCTCTCCATTAACACCGCACGGCATACAAACTTTCAAGACCAAATTATAAAGATTTTACAGAAAATTTATTTGAAAATCTCTTGCTGTTCTCAACTAAGTCTCTAGCCTTATTTATTTTCTTATCAAATTTAAATTGGAACATTAATTTTAAAGATTTAGGTACTTCAAAGTTTATTTAGAGATCCCCTATCTCTAAATAAACTTTGAAGTACCTAAATCTGACTGTCTGACATACTGGGTGATCACATTTTTACTTTTTGAATGTGTTTTCTCATTCATAAGTAAAAATGTTATGGCCCAGTAGTTAAGGGGCTATTAAACGACTTTTACAGATTTTAAACTAACAGTCACGTCAAAATGTGCTGTGTAAATGATTTGAAGAAAATATATGTTAAACTAGAACATTCTCTTAATCATTTAGTATGTGAATATTTTTTATTATATTCGATACTGTTATTTAATTTTTTCGACTAAACTTTAAGATTTTTGAACGCAGAGAATCGTATGCGTTGTGTCCAAAACTCTCCAAGTTTAGTCGATAAAATTAAATAACAGTAGTATTCTTTGACTTAAAAAAAAAGATAGATAATAAAATTGTCTGTAAGATGGTGTAAGTTTCGTTTAATTAACTTGGTAGATTTTGTGTAATTGTCAATGTTTTGCCCGCGTCAGACACAACTTCACGAGTTATTTAAACTATTTAATATGAATATAATAAAAAATATTCACATACTAAATGATTAAGAGAATGTTCTAGTTTAACATGTATTTTATTCATATCATTCACACTGCACATTTTGACGTGACTGTCAGTTTAAAATCTGTAAAAGTCGTTAAATAGCCCCTTAATGCGGTCGTCTCTCATGCATGATGTAATGGATTCGATACCGGGTAATACTACCGATGTGATTTTTTCAATTCAAGTACTTTCTAAGTTTATCTTGGTCATCATCGATAGCGGTGAAGGAAAACATCGTGAGGAAACCTGAACTTATAATAGGGTATTTTACTCTATACGAGAAAAAATCTATAAATATGTAATTGAAATAGTTTAAGCAGTCGGAAAATGTAAGTTTTAGTACATAAAACAAAATATTTTTATTTTTAAAGTTTTCAGTTTTCTAATCTGTTATAAAACACCATGATATAGTAGCGGTCATGTTATTACGCCGCACGGCTGTGTAAACCAAAAATTGTCAACTGTCAGTCAACCGATTGGCGTATATAGGCTTTGTACTTTTATTATTTTCGTAACCAACGTAATTTTTTAGTTATTACACCTATTACAAAATTATGCTTTTGATTATTTTTAAATTATATACAATTATCATATTTAATATGAGCGCACGATACAAAACGAACTGACGTCATTTCCGCTGAGCGATATGGCGTCCAGTAAGAGGGGTTTTCGTCAAACTACGCGCGAAATTTGAAAATTTAAAATTTAAATGCATTTTTATGGCACGTATCGATTGGATAAAAATTTTGTGTTTTTTTTATGGCATATTAGCACTACAGAATTTCATTGAGACGCTTTTCAAAAATGGGTGTAATACCCTATTAATATTAAGTCTGAAACCGCCAATCCGCCTTGAGCGCACGTGGTGATCAATGCTCGCGCCTTCTCTGTATGAGAAGAGGCTTGTGCTCTGCAGTGGGACAATATTAGGCTGGTATTATTATCATAAGGAACATGTAAACACTCTTAATACTAATTATACCTCATTTATAAGCAAACAACGAATCAAATTAGAATTTATATTCGCGTCTCCTTAATTTATTAAGCTAATACCATAAAGTCAAGTCTGTCTAAGTACATTTGTCCAAGTCTGATTAGGACTGGAAGTAGTAAGAATCACAGAATTTACTGTTCGGTTTTACGACTGTTCCAATTAGTACTACTGACAGCTAGACGTTACGTCATTTGTTTGATTTAGATACTGTCTCGTGAATAATTGTCATTTTGTTCCCTGTGACCAAACCTGAAATTGCCTTCTTAACTGTGACAATTATTTTGGCATTTATTTAAACATTAATACAAAAAATAACGGTATTGTATTTACATAAATACAAGACCGTTCTTTTTTGTATCCCCAGTAGCAGTGTGTGTATGTGTGACGTACGCCGTAGCTCCTTATCGCTACGACACGATGTAGGTTCTCTTTGCTACGACGTTATTCCTAGTAGCTAGGACGTTAGTCCTTGCCGCTACGACGTAGGTTCTTATCGCTACGACATAGCTATGGCTAAGCACCTCACGTTACGACATAGCTCCTCATAACCACGGGGAAGGTCTTCTTTGCTACGACGTAGCTCCTAATGGCCGTGACGTAGATTTTTTCCAACGCAATTGAATTACTAAATTTATTGATTTCAAAACAACTAAACAACTAATGTTACGTGTTTCTTTAGAGAATTTATATCTTGGTATTATTGGTTAATGTTGTCTATATCTGAGAGTTTTTTTTACCTAAAACAATTTGAGTTTTTCAATTCGTAAAAAGTTTTTATACCTTTTTATCACGAATTGTTTTACGTAAAATAAACTCTACGTTTTAGTGCCTACTTCTTATTATTATCCAAGTTAATTATGAAACTGTAACACCAAACAAATTAAGTCATCCCTCAATTTTATCCAATTTATTTTTAGCTCGTGTCTGTTTTTTTTTCTAGATTATCTTGTAATGTGGCGGGAACGGAGCGATTAAATGAAATGCGTGTAGACCGCATCCTTGAGCTCCTTGTAGTCTCGGGCTGATATTACTGTGCTCAGCCGGCGGTTCCTCAGGCCATCTGCGAATCTTTTAATTACCATTTTCTTGTTTATGGGACTGAGTATTGCACTTGCTTTTGTATTTCCATCAGCTTGTGCTATAGTAAGTCCTATAAAGAGTTCTTCTAATTTGGATCCATATTCCGCAATTGTCAAATTATGTTGTGATAAATAATTTATTTGTGACAACAAAGAATTGGCTGATTTTTTGTCAATAAATACGTTTTAATATCTTCTACTAAATTTTGTACACTTGCATACTCAGTTTTTAATTTTAGTTTTGCTGATTTTGTTAGACGTGTTTTTAAAACAAAAGATATCAGCAGTTTTTTGTTGTCGCTCGTTGTTAAACAACTGTCATACATCTCAACGCTATCAATCATTTTTTCTGTTGTTTCTTCCTTACCATCCATTACCGGAATTAGGACACTCGCGGTTTTTAAACTAAAATTTTCCATTATATTTCCTTCTTGGGAAACCATCTTATATTCAAGAATTTTATAGTACTAGCGCCTGTTCAAATTTTTGCTTTCCTAACTTTTCTTCACGCCTCCTAGGGCCTAATTTTCCTATACTTTCGCTTAACTTTTTTATGTGTTCATATATATAGCTTAATTTTTCCATTAAAGATCTTACCTTATATTTTATATTTTCTTATATTTATTTTAGTTTTAGTTTTTACCTATTTATTATATCTTTCCGTAATTATTTTAAATCTATACCTTCCGAATGTAACGAAACACACCCACGTACGCACGCACTACACTATTCACTTCACATCACGATTTCTTGTCCGTTATTTCCATTTTCTTCTTCCTGCTGCCTCCTATTTCCTCGGCCGGACAACCTTGCCTGGATGCGCCGCACCATTTCACGCCTCACCTCTCTTTGTACAATTCTTTGGCAGTATTTTGCACATGTCTTAATAAGGACAATGATCATTAAAACGCCAGCAATTCCAAGGATGAACGACAGAAGAATTGTGTGCTCATGTCTGTCTGATGATGCTCCATTCGAGGCACCTGATGCTGTTTGTGCGATTATAACCTCGTCCTTAGAGTAGCTCTTGCCCATCTTAAATCATTTTTCTAATTCTTGGTCGTTGTTATTTTTGGGTTTCTCTAACTTTTCCTCGTACTGTAATTCTTAATAATACGGGGTTTTTTTTAAACGCGCCGCGTTGGAAAACTCGCGTTAGTACGTACCGCGCCGGGCTTGGCAGGGTCGCCATGTAATGTGGCGGGAACGGAGCGATTAAATGAAATGCGTGTAAAACTTATATCTAACACCACTACAATCTTTAAGGTATATACTATCCATTAAAAAATAATCTTTGAAGTCGGACTACACTGTAAAAAGTAACGCGTGGTCAAACATAACAAAAATAAAAAAATATAAATGTGTGTCCAAATGAGAACCTCCTCGTTTTGTTTAAGTCGGTTAATAAATGAATAAGCAGCCTTTTGTCTCAAAACATAAGACAGTCGGTATAGGAATTTCAACACAAGATCCCGATGTGAACGTCGAAGGTAAAATCCCTAAGCCAAATATAACACGCGTAGGTACCCAAATATTTGCCTCGCTTTGATAACTTATTCAACATTTCAGAGATATCAAAAAGGCAACGCTTCGATGATGTCGTTTAGATACATAGATCTACTGTTAAGTGTAACGTTAGGCTGGAGTGACATAACGCGATTTATTTTTATACAACACGCTCTCGATGGATGATGATCGCCAAGACCGCTTCGCTGGCCCATCTGATACACCGTTATGTTTTTAAGCTATTGCATAGCTTATCCGCTAAGAAATTCCGTTACGAAAATAAAACCTGACACCCCCCACTCCGCTTGCCATGTAGCTCGGCCGAGTGTTCGCTTAACGTGTGTGTATATGGTATATACAATCATAATATATATATATGTCGGAGGTTGATCAACCACGTGGGGTAACTCTTCGCCGGAACCGTCGTTAGACATGTTGCAATCACAAAATAAAATCTCCAATATTTAGCACTGATGTTTATTTGCTAAGTTTCACTCGATAATATCAAAAATCACAATTAATCAAGCCGATGAAAACGGATTACAATAATTATGGAAAACGCGGCAAGTTCGATACAGGAAAGACGAACCACCGTTCGCGTCCGAGTCACAATCAAAAGTGTCCGCTGCTCTGTCGTTCAGAAATCATCATCTGCCAAACGTCAAATAAATTTGACAACTCATTTGCAAATGACAGCCCTCAAGTCGGTAACTCGGTATCGTCACTTCCTGTATCGACCTTACCCAAGCGTACTGCTTGACGTTTCCTAAAAATATCACAAGATGGCGTTGTAATCAAATAACAATTTGCATTTTGATTGATAATATGGCACCTTATCCTTGATTCTGCGACATATATATATATATATTATATATATAGGGTACGGGTGGGGGTAGGGGGTAGGGTGGGTGTAGGGGGATAGGGGTAGGGTGGGGGTAGAGGTAGGGGGTGGTGGGGTAGGTGTAGCTATGTATATGATATATATATATAATATTATCTTTCAAACTTGAAAGATAGGGTAGGTGTAGGGTAGGTGTAGGGTAGGAGTAGGGTAGGTGTAGGGTAGGTGTAGGGTAGGTGTAAGGTAGGTGCAGGGTAGGTATAGGTAAATAGGCAGGTAAGTAGGTAAATAGGGACAGGACAACGTCTGTCGGGTCAGCTAGTATATATATAAAATGCTATGCAATAGCCTTACCGCGGCAGTTCCCGAGTGCCACAAAGCTTTTTTTTTAAATGAAAGACATCGTCCGACTTCCCTGACAGTATTCGTCGATCACATGCCTAGCCTATTCCCAACTACTTTTGCGGTTGCCTTCCTCACTGAACCGTCAGTCTCACTCAGCCTGTCTGGACCAGTGTTACAAATAGAGTGACTGCCTATCTGACCTCCACAACCCAATTACTGGGTAACACGATACCTCTTGGTAAGACTGGATGTCACACTTTCTGGCTTCTGACTACCCATAACGACTGTCCAAGATCTACGAATGAATGGTTAGTTTTCGTCACAATGTCCCTTTCATTGTGTATTCAAGGCGTTAAATCTTTTTCAAAACTAGTTCTGAAAAATAAAGCAGAAAACGTATTGTAAACGCCATCCTTTTGTCTCGAACGTACGGCACAAAATCTGTTGAACCGGAAAAATTCTTGCACCCAAATATCTCAAATATCTTACGACAATGTTGATGTAAGCTGGGCTTTAAAGAAAGCTTTGTTTACTCGTTCACTTTATGTTTTTATTTAAGTATTTATTTGCAAGAATTTTCTTCAGTTGTTCAAGATGAAAATTTACATTTAAATTAGTATATTTTCATTTCATCGCGACATCGCGACACGACGGAGTGGAAAAAGAAAACGTGTTACGCCGACACTAAGTAACATGAGATAAGGGCAGAAAAATGATGGTGGAGTTTAGGGACGATAACCAGTTCTAAAGCATTTACTTCCATTATACTTACATTATTTGCATTAAGCCATTTGCAGGCTCATTTGAATTGTCAAAGAGTTCAGTTAGTCAGAAAGTTGAAGCTAGTTGCTCGTTCCAATGTCTATTGAGCACTGACGTAATTAAATATGAATCAAAGTATGACCTAAAGGCGACGATATACACCGGCGACCTTGAGCGACCAGAGAATCGTATGCGCTGCGTCCAAAACTCACAAAGTTTAGTCGAAAAAATTAAATACAAGATAGAATTCTTTAACTTTAAAAAGAGGTGTATCCTAAAAGATAGATAATTAAATTGTGTTGTTGTGTGTTGTTGTTGTGTGTGTGATAGTGAAAGTTTCGTTTTAATATACCTGGTAGATTTTGTGTGATTATCAATGTTTTGTCCGTATCAGACACAACTTCATGAGTTAATTAAACTATTTAATATGAACTTAATCAAAAACATTCACATACTGAATGATTAAGAGTATGTTCTAGTTTAACATATATATTTTTCAAATCATTTACACTACAAATTTTGACATGATTGTCAGATTAATATCTGTAAAAGTCGCTTGTTAGCGCCTTAATACGAATACTAGCAGTATTTTATGTTATATGGAACAAACACAATTACCACAAAATACGTTAGGTTGCAGCGCGCCCGAGCAGAGAGACCACTCAGAACAAACCTCAATTTTTCGCACACACACATTGACATTATGATTACAGGCAGTTTCAAGCAGATTTCAGTCTCGACTCGCTAGTCGAGACTGAAATCGAGACGAGACACGTGTCGCTACACGTGTTGTCAAAATGATGTAATTGACATTTCATGACAAAAAGGAAAATTTTGTTTAAAACAACTTGCAAAGAGTTTCAACCAGTGTCAATAAAATTTCAAAAATAAAACCTACAGAGTCAATACATTGGCAAGTTTAGGTAAATACTTTCGAGGATAGCGAAAGCCTTCCTTCTGTAACCTTTTTGTTTTGTGCAATAAATACCCATAATAATATACAAGAATCAAGGCTTTATTAAAAATAAATATGTGCGAAATGGGTATGTCTAATTTTAAAATCGAACGAATTTACTATACTTTCATGCCGTGCTGTCCTGCTTGTTAATTATTGTTCTTTGTCATTAAAAACAAATGATCTCGATTCTCAATTGTTTTATATTCGCCTTATGTAATATCTCGTCTGCAAATAACGCAGTCATGAAAAAGGCATCATGCATATCATAAAAGTCGTATGTTTCATATCATTGCTATAATATTAGCATAGTTATAAAACAGCTCATTTTCATTCATGTCTGTCTATTAGTACTTGCGTGTTAAGACTAGAGGCAGGCAGTGCCTGTTTTAGCAGGTACCTATGTTGCTATGCTGCCTAAGCGCTCAATCATAACTTCTAGACCTTGTAATCTATAGCTTAAATATCCAAACACCAAATTCCAATGAACGTAAGTTTAAGTCTAAGATTACGTAAATTCCTTAAACCTACAACTACCTATGTTATACATAATTATTCATAAACATTATGCTTTGTATCTCTCTAGATTATCTTAAACGGGGAATAATCCATTGTCTGAGCCGACATTATTTAGATGCCTTCGATACTACAGCGAGACATTACACTCAAATGTGTTAGTAATTAATTATATAGGTTGTTACGTAAGATATTTCATCGTCCTAGAATAAGAGAACATCAAATGTAAAGCATCATATTCACTAGGGAAAAAATGTCCCGCGACAGCTAAAAACTCCCAAGTCCTATAAGTGCTTCCTGACAGTTATGAAGACTCAACATATGGTAACCGACAGAATTGTTGAAGTAACCCGGAACCTATAAGCAAAAGACGTCAGCGCCGCCGTCTAGACTGGGTGGGTTTTCAACCTCCCTGCAACCAAAGCGTCCAGCGATCACACCTGTCCGTCACATCTGTTGATCACCTTGGGGAATATCGTCTGACGTTTTCAGACTTCTTATGGGCAGTGCTAGTAACTTTTAGAAACGTTCGCATTCAAACATCAGTCAAAAATGCCTCAGTTTTATCTACATTTCAAACATTTTGACATTAATTGTCGCTGTGATATGATTGCGTTTAGATATTGAACGTTTTTAATCAGTAGAATTTACCTTCTTGTCTTGCGATCTTTTTCATGGGAGAAATAAATCGCGCAATGTTGCAAGACTTGTCGTGGGATGTCTAGCGATGCGTGTCACGGGACATTGTCTCCAGCGAATACAAAGCTTTAGGTTCGTTTTCCAGCTAGGGTTATCTTCTAACTGACTAGATGCTAACACGGGCCCATTATGTTCTATTTCTAGTTAATTTCGTTGCGGCATCTAAGACAGTTGTAACGGTTCTCCGAGACGCGTCGAGCTTCATCGCCGCGGCGCTTTTCTGGTAAGCACCGCTGTTGATTCTGGCTTTCAAACGTTGCAGTGGTTTGGAAATAGTTTGGCGGGCTTGTCCCATAAAAAAAACCGGCAAGAGCGAGTCGGACTCGCTCAACGAGGGTTCCGTACTAATTTGTAGGTACATATCCATACTAATATTATAAATGAGAAAGTAACTCTGTCTGTTATGCTTCCACAATCAAACAGCTGAACCGATTTTGATGAAATTTGGTATGAAAATAGCTTGAACCCTAGGAAAGCACATAAGGTACTTTTTAATCCGGGACTTCGTCTGCATCCGCGATAACCGACATTGACAGGGACGAAATCGCCAACAAAAACTCGTTATAAAGCATATATTTTTTATGATTTAATTACAAATATATAGTTTTCACACATTTTCCTGTATTTATATTATAAGACGATATTTCTTGCCGAATTTCACAGTTCTAGGTCAACGGAAAGTATTCTATAAATTTTGATTCCCTTGAGAGTGTCGAAATGTACGTTTTTTGCAACATAAACGGCCGTATCTTTTTTTCACGTTAACTTAAAAGTTTTGTTTTTTCACAGCTTCAAGGGACTGTGGACTTTAACTTTAATTATATGGTTTTAATTTCAACTCGATACCTTTACGCGTTCTCGAGATAAAAGGACTTGACAGACAGACAGACGGACAACAAAGTGATCCTATAAGGGTTCCGTTTTTTCCTTTTGAGGTACGGAACCCTAAAAAGACCCATTATGTATGACATTTTGTATTTCAACGTCGTGTTAGCAACTCTTAGTAAAGCTTTTGGTATTAGTGGGCTTAATGGTTTTAGTAATCAATGGTTTTGTATACGTGCAAATGGTTTAAATTAATATGTTAAATGTTTTAGCAGTCGTTAGAAAGAATTACAGGGTAAGCATTTTCTGCAAATTATTGGAAATGCTAGGTTAATATTCTACGAAAATAAAATATGATATAGAATCATTGGTATTTTGATACATTCCTTGAAACGGGATAAACTGAAACTAATTTACGACAAAGACCGCGAAAACTTGATGAAACTGGGTCGTTTTTGAGTTTTAGCACTTTTAACATAATCATATTGTAATAAATATAAAACTGCAGACGGAAATCTTATACCTATTTTTCTGATATCTCGTAAACTTCATTAAGAATACAGTGTTTTTTGACAGACGTATAAACAAACCGTACCTACCTACTTATAAAATGGTTAACTCACAATTAACCACTTATCGACCTCAAGTTTTCGGGATCCAAATGACGTAATACCTATGTAGTTTATCCACTTTCAAGGAATGTATCGAATTACCAATCACTTTATATACTCATATATTGGCAATTTAATTTTTTCTACCTTTTGGAATGCGCAACTAAAATCATTTTTTTTCTCATTTGACATTTAAAAGTGCCTCATAATGGTCTAATTGAAATAAATTATTTGACTTTGACTTTGAAGAATAACTATTTGAATAAACTTTTTGAATACATATTTATTCGTTTAAAAAGACATAAACAAAGATTTAAAGACCGCCTGAAATACAAAATCTTGTACATAACAACACATTTATCAATTCTTCAGATAGTAATTCTTCAAACATTCTGACAGTTTTGTTTTTCCATTTTTCCGCAAATAAATCAAAATCTGTCGAGTCGTGACGAATCTGTCATAATTTCATGTTCCATGAACATGGAATCTGTGTTTTTTTTTATAATAAGGGGTGTATAAACAGAGATACCATATTATCAGCGAAATAGCAGGTTTTAGAAATTGTAAAAGACAAGGTCGCATTTTGTCTGAACTTTTTAAGTTTCTTGACAAACACGATGACGATGTTTTTCTTCACCGGTGTCAGTGATGTCCAAAACAAACTTAGAATATGCAATTGAAAAAGTCACATTGATACCTTAGATTATTGATAGCTCTCCGCGTGCTCCAACCTATCCTAAGATCGGTACTTTTTTTTTAATCTTTATTGATTGTTTTGACGACAATTTTTAATTGCATGTGCGGATTCGTTTCTCCCCCCAGGGTAAATATTTGTGTGATGAGCACTTACTGTGTCTGAGTGTTGTTTATCTATATAATAATTATGTATGTATTTAAAAATGTATTTGTGTATGTATAAGCTCCGCGGCTTATGCTGTTAGAAAGATAAGACAGTTGACAGATGTAGAAACTGCGCGTATGGTCTACTTTAGCTACTTTCACAGCATTATGTCGTATGGTATTTTACTGTAGGGTCGGGCTGCCGACATTGAATCCATTTTTATTTTATAAAAACGAGCTGTTAGAGCCATTTATAATCTACGTCGCCGCGATTCTCTTAGGGAACTATTTAAAAATATTAATATAATGACAGTGCCTTGCCAATTTATCTATGAAAATATTATGTACGTAAGAAAAAACCTACATTTATTTAATAAAGTTAGTGATAGATATAATATTAATACTAGAAACAAAGACAAAATAGCTCAACCATATTTTAGATTGTCTAAAGTTCATAAATCTTTTATGGGATTCTGTGTTAGGTGTTATAACAAAATTCCTAGTGATATATTGCAACTAAATGAAAGAAAATTTAATACATATATTAAAAGTACACTCTGTAAACAAGCATATATTACAGTTAAGAGGATTATATCCATGATAAGAATGCTTGGAAACATGCTGGTCCGGGCTCCATAGGACAATCTACAGTCTAGACAAAATCAAACTAATTGCTAATTAAAACTACATAATTTATACTTTGTATATACATTATATTTAATTCTTGCTTTGGTCACACACTGGTTCATAGTTTGTTGAAATGTATGGAGTGGTTGTCTACTTTTACAATAATTGTAACTAATATTATGTGAACACTATGTATCTATGTATACAACTTAGCTGTCATTCTTTATCTTGTAATACTTTGTACATACTTCAATATTGTGTTTATCGTATTCACGTATAGTTATATAACTGTAAACTGTAAGTGCAAAATATTGTACACATTTATTTTTAAAAGAGTAAGTATGGAGTTTCTTGCCCGTTCTTCTCCATACGAAACTACCTTTTGGAATGGGCAACTAGAATCAACTTTCTATTTTTTTATTATGAAATTGAAAAGTGCCTTTTAATGGTCTAATTGAAATAAATGATTTGGCTTTGACTATATCAGCTGTCTGACACCCACGACCCATAGTACTGGGGGTATATTCCAGAAATCCCCACCGATAAATCCCCACCAGAAATCCCCACTACTTAAACAGCCTAGTGGGGATTTTTGGAAAAATTAATAACAATCCCCACCTTGTTGTTTCTAAATTAATTAACAAAAGGGCCCCCTAGTTTGGGGTCAGGTGGCCATGTGTGAATTATTATTATTTATTGGGGTTTTTATCCCGATGGATAAAACGCCAACCCCATCATGCCTTATATAGACAACTACGAAACAAACTAAAAGGAGAATATGAATCAATCATGTTAACCTTTAGACGCCCACTGTTGCGCATAAGTTTCTAGGTTCAACCGTAATCGCCATGCTTGGCCAGTGCATATTGGCGGTCGCAGTAGGTGTTATGGTAATCAGGAAGACGCTGCTGCCCATCCTCTGGTCAATATGCCTCTGTTGCCTTCTACGACACGGTAGAAATGGGGTGGTGCAATTCGCGGCACCATACGGCACAATCATAATTCATACATATTGTATTAATCAATATGGTACACCAACTCGCTAAATCTTTTCGTCACATCTGACTTTGGTTGTGCTAACACTGATTGAATTAAACCTACCTGTGATATATTAAAATTAAACTCATTGATTAAAATTCTTCTTTAGGTACTCTTAGTGTTCGGAACAATACTTGCAACTGAACAGCTCAACACTTTTGTCTTTACGCAATTAAATAAATGCATCGACCCAAAGTGCTACGCTTTAGTACACGTGTTCAGCAATCAGTCTCGTTACTCAAACCAACCAAATCAAATCCTCTTTATAGTGCTTAATTAAGTACTGACCATTTGAAGCTGTAGTGTTCATAATAGCTTTCTAAAAATTTGTATCATTAAACCAATAATGATCAACTTATAACCTGTAGTTGCTCAGAGGGTGTGTGTAGAAATGACAAGCGTTTTTCAAGTCGAAGATAGAAGATTTAATAGGATAGTTAAAGTTTACAGTTCGAAGTATAAGAAGAAACAAGCACTAGGAAGATACAGAAATAAGAATTAAATGGAAAACTAAGATTTTAAGTATTTAAGGTTGCGAAACGTAATTATAGTTTTAGAACGATTAGCGCGCGCATTCGCCGTCGGAGTAGGCTATCGACTCGCGCGGATGAAGGTGCCACAATCCATTCTAATTCGATATCAAGTCCAACTTATCCAATATCAATCACAACGAGATTTACCCTCTTCTGCATAATCTTATAATTCCTGAACAGCATGGGTTTGTTAAGCGCCGATCTACGACGTCTAACTTGTTAATATATGCTAATTACCTTTTTGAAAATGTAGATAGGCGACTGCAAATAGATGCGGTTTACACTGATTTCAAAAAAGCTTTTGACAAGGTCGATCATGAAATTCTCCTTAATAAAATTGCTTACAATGGAATACGCGGAAATTTATTGCGTTGGTTTGTGTCGTATCTAGAAAACCGGTCACAAAGGGTTGTGGTGAATGGTCACCAGTCTGTCTCTGTTTATATTACTTCCGGAGTTCCACAGGGTTCCATTCTGGGACCGCTATTATTTATAATTTATATTAACGATATTAAGAAATGTTTCAAAAAGTCCAAATTCTTGCTGTACGCTGATGACCTGAAGGCGTTTCAAGTAGTGCGTACTATGGACGATTGCCAGGCATTCCAGGAGGACCTATACAGACTAGCTGCCTACTGTATTGACAATAAGTTGCAACTTAGTATCCCCAAGTGTAACTATATACATTTTACCAAGAATAATTTAATTTTAAAATACAATTACAACCTTAACTGTATCGCCTTAAATAATATTTCTATAGTAAAGGATTTAGGTGTCCTCTTTGATGGCAAATTGTCCTTGAACCAGCATATCGAAGCCATAATCAATCGTGCTTTTAAAATGTATGGATTTGTAATGCGATCTTCTACAGAATTTAAGCGGATCTCAACCTATCTCTATCTATATAAGACGCTCATTCGCTCCCAGTTAGAATATGCGGTCCCTATTTGGAATCCCTTCTACCAGAAGTACGTTGTTAGTATAGAAAAGGTCCAGCGCAAGTACCTCCGTGCTATGTGCTACAGATGTTATGGGACTAGGACCCATCTGTCATACTCCCAACTTCTTAATAAGTACAAGCTTATCAGTTTGGAGAACCGGCGCAAATACCTGGAGGCTAACGTGCTTCATGATATTGTACACAACCATTTTAATGCCATTGATTTAACGAGTAAGCTGTGTTACTCTGTCCCCCGAACAGTTCATGTACGTCAGGTTCGTGCACGCACACTCTTCGCGCTAAATTCAGGTCGTACGAACTCTGGCTTACGCTGCCCTATTCATAGAATGTTGGAATCCTATAATTCGAATTTTATTGATATTGATATATTTGCATGCCCGAAAAATAAGTTTAAATCTTATATTATGAAAATTTTATCCTAACTGTAATCATATTGTTATTAGTTATTTATTGTATAATTTAAGTTAATGAAATTGTTTGTGTTCCTGATTTGGTTTTGAAGCTATATAATAACTTATTAATTTATATTAAAATATTTGTCAAAGTTGGTAATGCTTATTTAGTGGTAACCATTGATCTTTTAATATGTTTTATATGAGGATAATGCAGTGGACTGCAACTTTGCTACTAAAAGTTTGTTAACGTTATGTATTATTTATGTTGTAGTTGTTTATTATCCCTTAATAAATAAAATAAAAAAACCCAGAAAATAGCATCGTCGCACCGGCTAACACTAACATTCTGCACTTGGTTCTTGACGCAATTCATCAACTTGCTCGTGAACGGTTGCATGAGAGGCACCACTGGGCCATCACAACTTATACTAATATTATTATTATATTTAGCTCGTCTTGTCCTACTGCAAGTCAAAGGCCTCTCTCCATCCTTTCCATCGGTCACGACTTTCCGCTATATCTTGCCAATCCAAGGAAGCCATAAAAGTCGTCCCGCCATCTTTCTTTTATTTATTTTATTTATTTATTTATTTTATACTAATACTAGCTGATCCGACAGACGTTGTCCTGTTCCACCCTTTTTTATGTGGATTTTTCAATTTTCTTACCATTTAAACCCTCCCTGGACTTTCACAAATATTACCAAAGTAGCTAAATCAGTCCAGCCGTTCACGAGTTTTTGCGAGAAAAACGAACAGAAATTCATTTTTAGGGTTCCGCACCTTAAAAGGAAAAAACGGAACCCTTATAGGATCACTTTGTTGTCCGACTGTATGTCTGTCTGTCCGTCTGTCTGTCAAGACCCTTTGTCTCGGGAACGCGTGGAGGTATGAAATTTGTCAAGTAATATCGTCTTATACTATAAATATAGGGAAAATGCTGAAAACTATACATTTGTAATTAAATCATAAAAAATATATTCTTTGTTTATAATGAGCTTTTACCCGCGATTTGGTCCGTGTGAATGTCGGTTATCGCGGATGCAGACGAAGTCCCGGATTAATAAGTACCCTATGTGCTTTCCTAGGGTTTAAGCTATTTTCATACCAAATTTCATCAAAATCGGTTCAGCCGTTTCATCGCGGAAGCGTTCTCATTTATAATATTAGTATAGACATGTAGGTACCTACAAATTTGTACGGAACCCTCGGTGAGCGAGTCCGACTCGCACTTATCCGGTTTTTTTCATATAGAGGAAGATTATGAAGTGAAAATAAAATGAAATTTAGTAGATAAAATGACAGGATAAGAGCCCTAAAATGTAAAGGCTTGTGGTTATTGAATTTCCCTTCAATGAGGTCCCCTTAATTGCGCTCGGTTTCATGACCACAACCTCGTAGGAGAGGGTACAGTCACAAAGTTATTTTAATTATCATATTAATTAAAAAGTTAGCAACGAGGATTCTACGCGATACTGACCTATATGTGAGAGTTTGTATGTTTCTTATTTAATCACGCTTAAACGGCTGAACGGAATTAGCTGATAATTGGCACACATTATAGATATTGATCTAGCTTAACACAGGATCATTTTTATATTTGTGTTCTGGTAGAATATTGTAGGACATTTCATCATCTTCCTGCCCTTCCTTTCGTGTTACTTAGGGTCGGCGCGTCACTTTTTCTTCTTCCCTTTCCTTTACACCATTCTTTGCACAATCCGTCCTTCATCATCCATTTAGGACATTGTGGACGATGATGGATGAATTGTGTAAAGAATTCAATTCCTTGATGAGGAGTTTAATCATCCATTTAGGACATTTCTTTAATCCTTTTTTTTAGCCTTATGCTGTGATGACGTACGGCGCAGGACGCGGGGGCGGGCCGCTGGAGACGGCGCTCGCGCTCCCGTTCGGCTATCATCGGACAGACTCGTCTCCGACTCACGGACGAAAGCACATTTTATTGTCGCGTCGGTTCGAATATTGTAACCGTTTTTAATTTACTTTTCAATATAATCAGTTTAGGGTGTTACCAGACCAATCGATCGATTGTCGATCGACGGCATCGATCGATGGTAGAATGGTAATCCGACTAATGTCGACGTCGATCGATAGTTTCTACCACACCAATCGATCGATCGTCGATCGACGGCATCGATCGATGGTAGAATTTATTAGTCGACGTCGACCGAGCTGCTTGATTATTATTACTGATGGATTATAGCTGGGGTTAATCGATCGACGTCGACCGATGCCATCGATCGACGTCGACCGATGCCTTCGGCCGGCACTTGATCGATTAGTTAGTGGAACGGTATCCGTCGATCAGCCAAAGCTACCACACCAATCGATCAACGTCGATCGATGTCGATTGATGGCATCGATCGTCGATCGATTGGTATAGTAACACCCTAATACAGTCCAGTTGTCATTATTTCAACGACGCAATGGTATCCAGCTATCAATATAGACATATATATCTCCCTTAAGTCCTTCCAGGAACTTTTGTCTAGCGTCACCTTGAACCAGCCCTCATGAGAGGACGCGTATGTCCAGATCATTTTGCCACCTCTCCCTGGGCCATCCTCGGCGACGCTGCCCATCTTCAGGCACCCATTGTGTAGAGGCTCTCGCCCAATGGTCACTTTGCACGTGGCTGACGTGACCCACTAAATCCCATTACGTCTGGTAGCATTTTTGCATACTTCGGATTACTTAATTCTATTTCTCATTCGATTTTTCGAGCTTAATTCTAAAGTGTACGCAGACGATGCTGTGGACAAAAGCAAGTCCTTTAATAGAAATGAAATAGTTTCAGAAGGATTATCTCTCGCTCTTCCTAGCGTAGTTTACCACAGAAATTGCTAGTAAATGAAAAGCTGGCTTTTAACTTGAAAGAACTTTAATAAGAGTTTACAAGAATCTGGAAAAGTTAATTTGGATTTTTAGCTTTAATATAATGAAATATCTAGGGAAGGGGTTCCAACCTTTTGCTTCATGCGTCTTCCTCACCCTTGTTCCAATTTATAATTCATTACCTTGCCTGTTAAGGTCATACTACAAGAAGCCAATGATGACATCTTTTTAGAATCCATTAATTATTTCAATTATTGTTTACGGTCAACTGGATCCCAGGTTGATAATAAATAAACGTTATCTTCAATTTGGTATTTTTAATATAATTAATAAATTACAAACGTCATTCTAATCAAAAGAACATCCATTGACAAAGTATATTTGAATTGTTCCTCTAATGTTCTCTTCCTTTTTATTCGTCGGTCGCGCGATGCTCCAAGGCGGTCCATGTTAAGTCACGCACCTTCCTGCGCCGACATTTATACCACTCATGGTTAGCCAAATGTATGTTATTAACAATTATAATCCCTGGTGCTTGGCCACTGAACTTCTCCCAGTTGTAACATTTACCCTTTGTGCATATTGGCCTAGTTCTGTTCTGACTCCTACATAATTAGGGAAGTGGAAAAAATATTTTTCTTACTCCACTGTTTTTTTTTTTTATTAATTTCGTAGCGGGATCTAAGACAGTTACCCAAATCATTTCTCCGAGATGAGTCGAGCTGATGGCTTCGGCTTTGGCGCTTTTCTGGTGGTCGCCACTGTTGATTCTGGCTTACAGGAGTTGCAGTGGTTTGGGAATAGTGTGGCGGGCTTGTCCCATAAAAACAAAAAAAAATTGATGATGTGTACGCTGATTTGGGCGTATCATTATCATCATCATCATCATCATGTCAATGTCAACCTTTAGACGCCCACTGCTGGGCATAGGTCTCCCCTAAGGGGGGGGTTCAGCCGTAATCGCCATACTTGGCCCATGCATGTTGGCGATCGCAGTAGGTGTCATGGTAAATACTCAGAAGGATGCTGCCCATCCCCTGGCCAATATCCCTCTATCGCCATCTACAACACCCACGAGTAGAAATGGGGTAGTGCTATTCGCGGCCACCACACGACTACAACGCCCAAATATGGTTTTTTTTTTGGCTTTTTTTTCGAGGGTAGGAGCTAAATAAGCTAACACACAATTTTCATATGCAATTTTAATTTAAAATATAATTAATAAATTTTAAAGGTTTTTAATATTAATATTGGGTGCATTTACCTCTAAATAATAAGTGCTTACGTTGGTGAAATAGTCAATGTAACTTAAAGTCAAACTACACCTCCTGCCAGCTGATCACTACTACTTGTCAGTCACTTCATAAAGTTGATCAACTAAATTAATAATAACTGCAATGTCTCAACTTGATAACATACAATCGGCCCAGAAGAGCTTGGAAGAATGCTTCCTTAAGAAGATGGGTGAGCTTGAGGCACAGATCCAGAGTGCGGGGCCAGCTAAAGACACTGTCGCCAAAATTGCCGAAGAGTTCCGGACATTTAGAGAACTTATGTTTAGTATGCTAGGACTTCTTCGTAAGCAGATCACGGAGTGCTCCAGATTGACTGACGGGTTGGAGACACGAACTCGTCGGAAAGCACTAATTTTCACTGGTTTTGCCGAAACCGACATGGAAGATTGCACGGCTCTAGTGTTGGACGTACTCCATAATAAACTGGCCCTGTCCGACATTGTGGCATCTTCAATCAAGGTCTGTCACAGGCTGGGGACCTCAAAGAAAGGTACCACACGCAGCCGACCCATACTGGTAAGGTTCTCCAGTGTTGACCATAAGTCTGCTGTTTGGACGGCAAAAGCAGCACTGAAGGGCTCCACTGTCACTGTAAAAGAGTTCCTGACGAGGGCTAGGCAAACTGTCTTCGGTATGGCGCGATTGCATTTTGGGATGCCGGCATGCTGGACTCAAGATGGAGTCATAAACATCAGATCCCCTGACGGAAAACGGCACAAAATTACTTCCTTGGAGGAACTCAATCCCCTGTTGGCAGAGTTCCCTAAAAAGTCCGAAGTATCATCTGCAGCAGGTAGCAGGCCGGGCGGGGAACAGCGTAAGAATTAGTTGATTTCTTCAAGATTTTATTGTTATGCTTATCTACACTATCCACATAGTATCTATTTGTGCTTGGGGCGTCATATTTCTCGTAATTATTAGGTATTTTTTATCGTGCACGTCTACCCGCTAACTATGTTCTTTTTCTAGCTCGTTACTAATGTTAGATTCTTTGATTTTATATTTTTATGTTTAACAATTTCGTTTTTTCTGCAGTTGTTTTACTTGTTTTGTTAATGTCAGTCATGACTGTCATGAGTCAATATGATGATTTGTAATGTCAATTGTCAGTTAAATTTATGTTAATGTCACTGTCATCTGTTAAACTATTGTCTATGTGACGTCCCATGTCCCCCTGTTCCACGTTTGTAACTTTGTGTAGTATGTCTTTCCTATATTATCTGTTTCACGTTTGTAATTATGATTTTTCTTACATGTTGATATGTTTTGTTATACTGGTGTTGCTGGTGGGTGGTGCACAGATAGTGGTGTAGCACCTAAGAGTTACAGTTTAGTAATAGTTCAGTCGCGTATTTGCGTGATATTTATATATTATATTATATTTATATTATTATTTTTATTGTATGTCATCTGATAATGACTCTTATCTTTCTGCCAATGCTTCTTTTAATTCTTCCGCTAATGCAAGTTTCACTTCATTGACTGACTCACTTGGTGAATTTGTGCGTCGGAGCTTCAGTCAACAGAAAGGCCCTTTGTTTAATGTCTGCCACATCAATGCTCAAAGTGTGCCAAGTCATTACACTGATCTGTTTGATACCTTTTCTGACGCTAACGTCCATGCCGTTCTGATTTCCGAGAGTTGGCTCAAACCTCATCTTCTCTCTACCACCTACCCTCTTCCCGGTTTCGTTCTTATCCGTAACGATAGAATTGGAAAGGGAGGAGGTGGTGTTGCTATTTATCTTCGTAGTGATTTTCCTTTCAAAATCATTGCCTCTTCTCCTTCACTATACAGTGCTTCCGCTGAGTACCTCTTTCTGGAGATACATATCAAAGGTGTCAAAGCCCTACTTGGTGTGGTCTATTGCCCGCCCGCCGTTGATTACTTTTCCAACCTTGAGTTGGCGCTGGATTCTGTAGGGTCTGATTATGCACATTGCGTCATCATGGGCGATTTCAACACAGACCTTGCGCACCCAACCCCTCGTTCCCGTAAACTCCTTCACATCATCGAGTCTGTTAGTCTCCATGTCCTTCCTTTGCAACCCACCCATTTTAATATCTCAGGGGATGACACATGGCTTGACTTGGTCCTAACGACCTCTCCCTCTCTTGTGTCCACTCATGGTCAGTGCCCTGCACCTGGCTTTTCCCACCATGACCTCATTTTCGTCTCGTATATTCTCAGATCTCCTAAACCTGTTCCTAAAGTTCTGTACACACGTTGTTTTGCGCGTATGGATGTAGAAAAGCTACGTCAGGATGCGTCGAAACTTGATTGGGGTCACCTTGTAGCTGCAACAACCATCGACGACAAGCTGCGTATCTTCAATCGTTCGGTCCTTGCTCTTTACGACAGACACGCTCCTGTGAAGAGAGTTAAGCTTAGGCGTCCACCTGCTCCTTGGATGACGCCAGGGGTTCGTATGGCGATGAGGCGCAGGGATCGGGCCTTTCGGAAATTAAAAAAGGATCGCAGTGTAGAAAACAGGAGCCTCTATAAAGCTGCAAGAAACCGGTGTAATCAGATGATACGTAACGCCAAACGCCGCCATATTCTCGAAAACATTTCATCTTCTTCTCCTGCTGATATCTGGAAATTCCTCGGAACTCTGGGTATTGGTAGGCCACGTCATGTGGATTTCCCGAAAACAATTGGCCTGGATGATATCAACCGTCACTTTACAACCACTTGTCATTTGGATGCCAATATGATGTCTCAGACGGTTGATTTCATTTCTGGACTATCTGGTCCCATTATAGAGCCATTTCGCTTTTCTCCAGTCTCCTTGGATGAAGTTAAAAAGACCATTCTATCTATTAAATCTAAGGCGGTGGGCCATGACGGGATCAGTCGTCATATGGTCAGCTTGATCCTTGACTTTCTTCTTCCACCAATTACCCACATCATCAACTTTTCTCTTGATTCCGGACAATTCCCTTCCCAGTGGCGTATGGCTTATGTCCGTCCACTTCCTAAAGTTTCTAGTCCCTCACTTCCTAGCCATTTTCGACCTATTTCCATTCTCCCTTTCCTGTCTAAAGTGCTCGAGGCCCGCGTGCACAAACAGCTTTCAGAGTTTGTCCATCGGAACAGCCTCGTAAGCTCATTCCAGTCGGGGTTCAGGCCTGGACACAGCACAACCTCCGCTCTCCTTAAAGTGACTGGTGACATTAGAGAAGCAATGGGTGATACCAAGGTTACTGTGTTGGTTTTAATTGATTTCTCCAATGCCTTTAATGCCGTCAGTCACGATATTCTCTTATCCATCCTCTCACATCTGATGGTTTCCTGTGAGGCGCTGGAATGGTTCTCTTCTTATCTTCGGGGACGTCAGCAGTCGGTCCGCGTTGACGAGAGTTCATCGAGTTGGCATGGTCTGGATGCTGGGGTTCCACAAGGCGGTATTCTTTCTCCATTACTATTCTCTATCTTCATTAATTTTATTACTCACTGTCTTCGGTGTTCGTATCATCTTTATGCCGATGATCTTCAATTGTATTCAGCTACGCGGGTGGAAGGTTTATCGGACGCTATAGAGGATGTGAACCGAGACTTGGACGCTATCAAAGACTGGTCTGATAGATTTGGGGTGTCCGTAAACCCCTCAAAATGTCAGGCCATTATAATTGGAAGCTCGCGTATGATGGCTAGAGTGGCGGTTTGCTCTCTTCCTCCGATTATGTTCAATGGTACTGTCATTCTCATTAGCCCTAGCGTGAAAGATCTCGGTTTGCATCTTGACTCGACACTTGGTTGGCAAAGTCAGGTTTCTAGTGTCAGTCAAAGAGCCAACGGAACTTTGCGATCCTTGTATCGTCTGAGGAACTTTTTGCCTGCTAAGACGAAGACTATGCTTGTGCAGACTTTAATTTTCCCTATTATTGACTATGGTGACGTGTGCTACTTTGACTTAAAAGCAGTCTTGCTTGATAAGCTTGATAGGGTCCTTAATAACTGTATCAGGTTTATCTATAACTTGAGGAAATATTACCATGTATCAAACTACAGGTCTGAGTTGAAATGGTTGCCCATTCGCCAGAGAAGAAGTTTGCGTGCACTGACAACGCTTTTCTCCCTACTCAACTCTCTCTCCCCCCCTTCTTATCTAATGTCCCACTTTCAATATCTATGTTCTTCACACGCTAGAAATCTGCGATCTTCTAACAACCTTCTCTTACTTTGCCCTTCTCATACTTCTGATTTTGTTCATTCTTCCTTTCATATCCAGGTCATTCTTCTCTGGAATGCGCTTCCTCTCGATATCAGAACGGCCACCAGGCAGTATGCATTTAAGCGGAAATTGCGAACTTATTTTCAGCACAAATAAGCAGAGTCATCTCATAATACTTTGTTCCTTTATTTATATTTATATATATAATATATATATTTATTATATGTTTATATATATTTTATATAGGTATGTTATATACCAAACATTAAATTATGTATGTATACTTTATATATTCGTAAGTTTATATCTTTTTAACTTTTTTAATATATTTTTTTTTTCATATGCACCTGCCATGTTATCTCTTCACCACCCTTGGTTGACTGGTAGAGAATGCCTAAGGCATTAAGTCCGCCTTTGTACCTTTGTGCATGAAGTATAAATAAATAAATAAATAAATATGGTATAAGACAATTTTAGGATAGATCATTCGCGTAACGCGACAAAATGATCAGCTGTTTTTTCTTAAGCGGTTTCAGTTCTAGACCAATCAAAATTGCTGTTTACGATTTTAGTAACATAATAGTTTTGCAAGGTCATTAGTATTTCATAAATAATCCTGAATTAATTGCAGCAAACACAATACAACACTCCCACATCAGCTTAGCTAACAATTCTAGTGATATTTACCTTTGTCTTGTATTTAATAGCGAGTCTCTGGTCGTGACGGTTCGCAAGATGCTTGTTAAGATGTGCAGTAGGTACCTACTCAACATAGATTAAGAAATCTGAATACATTTTTCTCATATTTGTGTCCCGAAAATCAAAATGAATGATGTAACCTAAATTTGTAATATTCAATTTATTTTAAAAGAGTGTTCATGGCGTTTCTTTCTCGTTCTTCTCCATAGATTTCTACTGTTTGGAACGAGCAACTAGCTGCAACTTTTTGATTGACAGACTCCTTGACAATTCGAAAGTGCCCATATAAAATTAATATTTTCTAATATATATAAATCTCCTGTCACGATGTTTGTCCGAGATGGACTCCTAAACTACTGAAGCGATTTTAATGAAATTTATACACCGTGTGCAGTTTGATCCAACTTAAAAGATAGGGTAGGTGTAGGGTAGGTGTAGGGTAGGTGTAGGGTAGGTGTAGGGTAGGTGTAGGGTAGGTGTAGGGTAGGTGTAGGGTAGGTGTAGGGTAGGTGTAGGGTAGGTGTAGGGTAGGTGTAGGGTAGGTGTAGGGTAGGTGTAGGGTAGGGGTAGGGTAGGTGTAGGGTAGGTGTAGGGTAGGTGTAGGGTAGGTGTAGGGTAGGGGTAGGGTAGGGGTAGGGTAGGTGTAGGGTAGGTGTAGGGTAGGTGTAGGGTAGGTGTAGGTAAATAGGCAGGTAAGTAGGTAGATATGGACAGGACAACGTCTGTCGGGTCAGCTAGTATGTTATATGCAGTGACATTTTAGTCGTTTTACAAAGGTGGTCCACTCAATTTAGCCGACATAAAATACGTTTAGACGCGATTAGATTCATTTTTTTTAATATGACGTTCAAAAGTGCCTTTTAATGATTTAATTGAAATAAAGGATTTGACTTTGGACTTAGATTTAAAAAACCTCTTAATGATCTAATTGAAATAAAGGATTTGACTTTGACTTTTGACTTTGACTTAAAAAATTATAACTTTAATTAAAATAATCAGTACAAATAATACATAAGAATTCCCAATGCATAACCATTCCCCTCGCCCTCGAGTAATTTTCCCCACGACCCGAGAGTTGACTACGGACAACGTATATTATGAGACCAACGCTGAAATATTAACAAAAAAAGTGTTCTTCATATTTCTGCATTTTTGTGGATAAAAGCTGTTTTTATTAACATTGGCGTGGTGAAGTTGGTACCTCAGTAAAATTTGACCGTCTTTATGAGTTCTTTCACCCCCTAAAATATGTGCATTGAATTCAAAAAGAGCCCTGAGAGCATTGAGAGTAAATCGTGCGCGGTGTGCCCAAAACAAACCTCGCTTTTTTCCCTATTCTGCTAGCCTGGTACTGAAGGCATTTAGATACAGAACATGAGGCTTTTGGCTCAGGCTTTTGTGCTTTTACTCTATGACAATACTCTTATTAAGAGCGGTTAACCCATCATAATTCCCATACAATCGCTCGTGCGTCAAATTTAATGTTCGTCCAGGTATTTCGAACACACAGATAGGTCGTCTTTTTATCATCATCTTGTGATTTATATCTAGATTTCTATGTAATAAAAAACAATTCTTGAGTAATTATTTTTAAAAAATATTTGTTTTTTTGCACTTCTATCTGAATTTTGGCCGAATAATGTGCTGATTGACATAGTCATCATAGTTAAACTATTTTTTTTTTTACTAAAAACCTGAACCTGAAACCTGAAGTTTTGTGACATCTCGTCTGTGAGTCTCGTCGTGATGTTTTCGCGTTTTCATTCACTAGTTTGTTCATTATGAAACAAAAAAAAAATTATAAGAGGGCGACTGAGGGATAATGACCAGAGAATGGGCAGCAGCGTCCTTATGAGTGTTATAACACCTAATGCGATCGCCAACATTAAGCCATTGTCAAACTTAAGCGGCAGTGGGCATGGCACATTGCTCGCAGAACGGATGGCCGATGGGGCCGAAAAGTTCTGGAGTGGCGACTGCGAACCGGAAGACGTTGCGTTGTAAGACCTCCCACTTGGTGGACCGATGACCTGGTAAAGGTTGCGGGGATCCGCTGGATGCGAGTCGCACGGGACCCGGTCAATGTGGCGACACTTGGGGGAGGCCTATGTCCAACAGTGGACGTCTTTCGACTGAAATAATCATGATGAGATGTGTATAGGCCCAGGTAGAAAGAAGGCAAGTGGTCTTTATTATAAAGGTTATTCGGTAGTTTACAATATTATAGCAACTTGTACTAAAATCAAAAGGTATGTCTGAACGCGGTCGTATCGGACGATGCAGAGTCGCGATGGTCTGGCGTTCCTGGTCCCGTCGTTGTGTGTTTGTTTGTATGTGTGTGTGTGAACAAAACGTATTATTATATTGAATAATGTATTACGCATCTTTCAGGGGGTAAAGGCATATAAAGCGAACAAAATTTGCTATGGGACCAAAGTCAAAGTCAAAAGATTTATTTCAATTAGACTATTAAAACGCAGAATTTCTTAAAGGAAAATTCGAATTTAGTTGTCCCTTCAAAAATGTAGTTTGGTATGGTGAAGAATGGGCAAGAAACTCCATACTTACACTTAACAAAAAAGTGAAAAGTAAACTTAAAATACAAATTGAAAAGAAATAAACAAGCTAGAATTATGTTTAGTAATGTCAAATAACTATACCATTTAAATAAAAACCACGCAAAGAACAAAGAAGAGTCTGAATATTATTTTAAACAAAATAATTTCTTATCTTACATAAAACTTGGGTAAGAAAATATCAGTCATGGAAGGTCCCTGGGAGAAATCAAAATACTCGCGATCCACAATTTTTTGTATTGATGATTTTTTGATTTACAAAAATGCAAATTGCAGCAACACGATAGTGTAGTTAGTCAGAAGACTCAGCAGACTCAGTAGTAACGCAGCGTCTAAGTAGAACAGGCCACACACACGTATCTTGCTGAACGATGATCGATGCAAGCGCAGTACGTTCTTGCAGAGTTTTCTCTCATAAACTGTCAAAAAGGATATCGCTAAATTTTGTACCACACAGTATCTTAGAGTGTTACTACACCAATTGGTTGATTGATTGGTGTGGTAGCTTTGCCTGATCGACGGATACTGTTCGACTAACCAATCGATCGATTGCCGGTCGATGGCATCGGTCCACGTTGATCGATTAACCCCGGCTATAATCCATCACTTTCTTTCGAAATGTATTTGCAAGAGGACGCGTTGACCAGTTAGATGTTGCTCATACTATTATTACGGAGACGCAAACGCAGAAGACACATAAACATAAGCAGGCCAGGTAAAACGCGCGGGGCGCGGGCGGCCAGCAGGTAATAGTGAGGAGCGAACGTCACGCGGCGCGGCTAATCAAGCTGCTCGATCGACGTCGACTAATCCATTCTACCATCGATCGATACCGTCGATCGACGATCGATCGATTGGTCTGGTAACACCCTTATAGATATAACTAAACAGAGAATGGCCCTACAGATATGAATCCAGTCAAATTTTAAGAGATTAACGCATTCTGGCGGAGTACAACTTTTTCTTTATAATAATAAATAATAATAAATAAATATCTTGGGACAACTCACACACGGTCATCTGGTCCCAAGCTAAGCAGAGCTTGTGTTATGGTAACCAGACAACTGATATACATACTTATTTAATTTATAAATACATACATATTATAGATAAACACCCAGACACAGAACAAACAATCATGCTCATCACACAAAGTTTGTCCTGGGTGGGAATCGAACCCACGACCTCCGGCTTAGCAGTCAGTTTCAGTGACCACTAGACCAACAGGCCCGTCAAGTTTGACACTTCCGTATTTGGCCTAGAAAAGTCTAATTTTTCTTTAAAATAAATTTTTAATGGAACCGAACACGTATAAATATGTTTTGTAGCTTCAACATTTATTTATTTTCTGATCACTTTGTGGTCTAAGTTTCTCAGCAAATCTTGAATATGCCAGTTACATGAAAGACCAGGCCATCTAAGCCAACAACCATGACGAGAAGTCCAAAATTCAGCTGTGATTCAAGAAAATCTGCTCAGCAGTTTGAAGATTATCAACTCTTTTTAACCGACTTCAAAAAGGAGGAGGTTATCATTTCGAATGTTTTTTTTTTATGTATGTTCGGGCATAACTCTGTCACATATAGACGGATTTGCAAAATTCTTTTTTGTTCGAAAGGGGTTTATTCCGAAATGGTCCTATATAAATTTTATCAAAATTGATTCAAATTAGTTTCTTTAATCTTTGGAGGATTTACAATCTCTTTTAAGTGTGACGCCGTTTCTTAATGGATTTGGATGTTAAGGCAACACTAAAAAGCAAAAAATAAAATAAAAATTCAAAAAAAAGAAAACCGCCTTCAAAAACTAAAAAATGATGAATAACTTTAGCACAGATCACACATTAATTTACTTTTGGAAGTCTTTTCTTTTTTCGAAATAAGTTTTTTCTAGTTAATAAATGAATTTAAGCACCTTCCATAGGTGTGATCGAGTCAAAATTGGGTTACTTTAAGGATATTAGAAGAGCATGGAAACCGAGATGTTTGAATCTGGAGGATTTGGTTTACGACGAGGGCTTTCTAAATTATTTACCAGAGCAAGTTGACTTCAAAACAAGTGCGCAAGTATCTTGAACATTTTGAATAGCTAAGTAGAATTTCTCGCATTGCTGGTGCAGCACGGTTTGCCACGTCAAATTCTTCACCAACCAGAAGGTCATCATCATTATTGACAAAGTGGACTGGTCCTGTAACAAAATAAACTACGTCGCTTACACCGAGTAGAAGTAGAGCTATATCTGCCGCAAAACAGCAATGCTGTGTTCTGGTTTGAGAGGTAGTGCCGGTGTTACTGTAGGCACATGAGACATTTCGACTTTGCTTCTGGAATAGCAACGCATCTGCAAAGCCTTTGGTTTGGCAGATGCTATAAGCAGCGATAACCACCTAACATCAGAAGGCCATCGGTTTGTTTTTCTTCCAATAAATTAAAAACCTACGACACTTAAAAGCGTTTACTCGACACAGTGTTTCATACGATCTTTGAAGTTAAAAATCATGAAAATTAGTGAATCGATTTTATACAATCCCTCAACAATACAAACAGAACCGGCTTTGATGGCATAGCTACTAAAATAGTGAAATACGTAAGCACTGTAATAAGTACAGTACTTAATCATATTTTTAATCTCTGCATAGAGCAGTTCCCTAATATTTATTAAAATAGACTATCTCTAAAACAGTTGATAGAGGCGATATATCTTGTTACCTTGTTACAGACCAATTGCCTTAATACCGGTATTATCCAAAGTTCTCGAAAAAATAATTTATAATAGCTTGTACCAATTCCTAGGGAATTTCAATATTTTAGCAATTTACAATAGTACCAGCTTGTGCATTATACAGGGAAATTGAAGAAATACCCAAAACCTGTTAATCTGGACTTCGTATCATCACCCTGAATAACATTTGTTCTACGACTTTGACCTCAACTAAATAACGTAGCCAAAAACAATTTATTTGAAGTCTGTAAAATGTACGTATACTACGCGCCCGCGCACCCATGTGATAGCGAATATGATGTAGGTAGTAGGTAGGCTAATGTACAGGCACAGCTGATTGCAGGCCTTTCGTCGGCTGTGTCAGAAAAAAATATTATGCAAAATTTAAAGTGTGTTTATATTTTTTGTATGGAAAAAAAATGTTTCGAATTTTGAAAAGTCATAGAACAAATGTTGTTCAGATTGATGATACGAAGTGAGGATTAAGTGGTTTTGGGTATTTTTTCAATTACCCTATATATGGATTTAAGTAAAGCGTTCGACTATGTGGGCCATAGGACACTTACTTACGTATATTTTAGGCTTGAAGTTTTTTTATAAGATATCGTACCGTGCTCTTTAAACCATCATTAAAATAATAATATACACACTGACTGACACGGATATCAAAATAATACTCACAGTGTTATCAACTGTTATACTGCTCTTAGAGATGTCAATTATTATTTGAATGTTAATTAGAGAGTGGGTAAATATTGAAATTGTGTGAATAAGAATCTGAAAATAAAGGACATATAAGACAAAATAGTGATTTTTAGATAAAATGTTAGCATATTTTGTTGAATCATTAGACCTTTTGTTTATATTACGCTAAACGGAACTTACTAAAATTTGGCACACATAATATAACACTGACTTGATCTAGCTTAACTTTTGGGTTTCTATAGGAAAATTTAGGAAGTTAACAGGTAGAGAGAGAAGAAGAAGAAGACTTTAGGTAATTTAGTAACTTAAAACTAGAAAAACTATATTTCTTCATACAATTACTTTCCATCCCCATTTTTGTTCCATCGATTTTTTGTCAGGTACTTACGAATTGTTGGTAACTATCTTTATGAATGTCGTAACACTTCAATATATTAACGTAGGTCTGAAAAACTTTTGTGTTATAATTTTCTCTGTTTGTGTCTTCCATTTCTTCACAGTTTAAGTCTCGAGTATTCCACAGGACAAGTTTATTTTCCAAAAACTGTATTACCCGTATCACGTAAATAATATTAAAATCGAAAATAATCCAAAGGTAGGCAGCATATGATGAATGTAATGGTAAACCTATCTGTATATGAAGGAAAGTGTAAACAATAATATAAAATCCTAAAACAACTATTACAATAATCCAGTTCCAAATAATGATGTGACTGATGCTAAATTCATTGTTAATAAATTTGTGCACTTTTTGGAAACTCAGGACAAACTGAATGTGGTTTTTGGTTTGAAGGATTGTGGTTACGAAATTCAAAGCAAATGCGAAGCTATAATGGATACAGTCATAAATGACAAAAGAGATATATTTTACGCTAGGCATGGATATGACCATTATGCAACTGTGGAGTATTAATAAAAATATGAATACTAGCGTTGCAAACATCGAAACAAATTTTGTGATGAGGCTATTTGGTGTTATAATATTATCTTTGATGCGATATTTAGGACAGAACATGATCTGTTGCATCAGATTCAAAGGCAAGAACATCGACTGCACGTCTTTATCCATCTCAAGAGTAGGGGTTGGATTCACAGAATACTTTTTTGCTAAATTTCGAAATGTCTTCATTTTTCACAAGACAACAATTTTCAACCGCACAACGACACGAATCGATGGAAAATGTTTTGAGTATTCATATCAAGTTCATTATGATATTACCTAATCATTTTTAAAGGATCAACAAATTCATAAATTACTTTCAAGAATATGTTCATACGCACTCAAAGCACTACACCGTGACATTTCTATGGTCTTACATACGAGTACATTGACATTTTTATCATTCCATTGAAGGGGCAATAAAATATACATAGGAATGTCTATCTATTGTATATAAGAGAGAAGAGAGAGGGAGTGCACCTATGTTGGCACACAAGTATACTTAATAATTTCTATTTATACTTTTCTACTTTTCATTGAAATAGGCAGCCGTGACCAAAATTATAACATAACTAATACAAGAAATCTGCCGTTCTTCTCAAAAATGGGCTATTTTCTTCTTATTCGCATTCTTCATTATTGAAGGTCGTGTCCCTTAAACGTCTTCGTGGCTTTAAATATGATATTTTTCTACTTCGTTCGGTTCTCTGCTTCTCTCAGGGCGGTCGTAACGAAGAGTAAACTGAAGGCTGTTACTTGGTCGCACCAGAGGATAAGACGCTGACCGCGAGGTCTTGGTTCCCGTCGGGCAATGTCCAATGCCCAGCAGTGGGTGTCTAAAGGTTGACATGATGATGATGAATGTGACCAAAATAACCGAGAATCTTTTGGTCCCAAATCGTGGATAGTCTATCTCTTAAATGCCCTATTACACGATCATAATGTTCGAGTATGGAACAACCAATTTGTTTCCTTCATATTTCTATGTTGGTCCCATAATAAAAATATGAATTACATAGAATTTTGTTTTTTTTTATTATGACAAGCCCGCCACACTATTCCCAAACCACCGCATTTTCTACAATCCAGAATCAACAGTGGCGACCACCAGAAAAGCGCCGACACAATGAAGCCCACGAGTCCCGGAGAAACGTTACAACTGTCTTAGATACCGCAACGAAATTAATCAGAAAAGAAGAGCCGGGGAGTAAAAAAATCAAATTTCTACTTCCCTCCATACTAAGCAGGAGACAAAACAGAACTAGGCCAACTCATAAAAATGCACTGCAATACGATCAAAATGTATGGAACTATATTCATCATATTCTTGCCCTGGTTCCATCCCAAGTAGCAAAAAAAAAGGTCCTATAGGAATCCAGTAAACGGTTAACCAAAGATCACTGATCGTAATACAGCATCTAATGAGGAGAAATACGCTAATAGCACTTTTGATTCTATAACGTAGTTTTATAAACGTTTGCAGAATCACTTTATAATATTTAACTAGACTTGTAGTCCTATAAAAGCGTTTGATAAAACGATTAAGCATAATGTAATTTTTCATCCTATAAACACATTTAATAAGAATAATAACCAGGAATATTCTAGCTCCTACACTGGTTCATTTTGATGTGCCGTGCTTCGCCGAGGCCATAGACGCCTGGAAACTTGTTTGCCTGAACACTGATCCACCCGACAACCCGTGTGCTCAGAGACGGTGGGATGAGCCGCTCTGCAGGTTAGTACAGAATAATTTACTTACCACTGCTGTTACTACTGCTGAGCGAGCGCGTCTACTGGCTGTGAGTAAATAGGAGTCGGGTCTTTGGCTTCTGGCACTTCTGTCGTCAAACCTAGGTACTGTAACACTTGGGCTACACTTGTACCGTGTACGAACTATCGTGAGTCTAAGCTACGTTGAATAAAAGATATGATCGACTTGTAGAAGACTGTATTAATCAGATTTAGCGAGAGGAACTTTATCAGACCGCAGCTCTGAGCTTAGCTCGGACTAACTCTGACATCACATGTCATAGTCTATAAAAACTATCCTTCTACATTATTCAAATATATTTCCAGAAGGTTCTAACCATAGACTAAATAGTTATGGCTTCATTACATAAAGCCTCTCTGCTGGGCAAGTCTCTACATCAGCTACGCCCCCTTCATGAATAAAAGGGACTAGTAGCTTTTATTCATGTTCTGAACGTTCTGGACACCAATACTAGTTTACGAAGTAATTGACTAACTAACCTAACAACTACCTAAACCTATAGTAAAGTCCCTGCCTATGTGTGGGAAACAATGGGTCTGCCTCTCTTGAGGTGGCTTAACTCATGACGTACGACGTTATAACATTTATATGGAATTATAATAAAAACAATAGATGCGACCGTGCATCAGCTCAAATACAACGACATCATGTTTAAGCCTTGCATAAACAAAACCACACTAAAACTTTATGAACAGCCCACTAGACAAATGACATGGCCAAATCCATGTCCTCCTTTTGTTGGTGACCTATATTTCTTCCTATACGAGGTTTACAATGAAATGAGAAAAGACTAAACTCGAAACAAACTTTGTTCACTTAATAAACCATGCGTGTCATCGACAGCTTACGCAGAGATTATACTCTGTTAGCGTAATTGGCTACGTCAGTGAACGAGGCCTGTTGGAGTCCTATTCTACACTATTACTACTACAGCACTTAGCATAAATCCAATAGACTTCAAGAAATGTGGGCACCATTCACCCATCAGTCTTCAGCTCGTAGTAAATATGAAAATACAAAAAAACACGCATTATTATCATGTCGAAATAGTTCTAATCACATACATAACAATACACCTAGCATCATCTGTTCATCATGACAGACCTAAATAACCATGGCAACTATGCTGTATAACATCCAATAATTAATAAAATGACAAATAATACACAACCTAGAATTATTATAAACAAAAAGTTTATATTTAATTGTATTTGTCGTAACCTATATAGGTATGTCAAGAATTATTATAAACAAGAAGTTTCAATTCAATCGTATCCATAAAAGATATTATGATACAAAACTGTTTAGAGCTAGCCATAAAAATTAAAATAAAATCATCTTTCAAAAATTGACAATAATAAAGTTTACCTAAAGGAGAGTTCATACTACCGAATATTTTCTTCATCAAAGCTAGTCGTAATAAATTATTTTTAACCGACTTCGATGGAATGAGGTTCTCAGTTCGACCTATATATTTATTAATATATTTTATTTGTATTTTCCTATGCTTCGAAATTAATAAGGATTTAAAACTCATACGTGTTATATATTTAATTATCACAGCAGGTTGCGGAACCATATTATATAATTTCACATCACGCGTGACCTTACTATTCGCTTCAATATAACTTTGGTTATCTGCGACGACGACGCTGACGATGTCTCGCGACGACTCGACGACAACATTTTCGTCCACCTCAACGAATGCCTTACCACTCGTCTTGCATTCTACCATCACCAAGTTCTCTTCCTGAACGTCAGTGACAACACTATCTTGTACCTGCTGGTACAAAACATTAACTACTTCTTCTTCTTTCGGCACCTCGACATCAGGTTGCTCTGAAAGATTTCTACTTAATAAAATAATCGGACCGGACTGACCCGATTCATCCTTCTCTTCCTCGTGTTCTAGAGGGGACGAGACCGACTCCTGTGCCTCATTTTCATCTAGGCTGCTCTCTGGACAGCTAGACACAGCAACCACATCTTTTTCAACACTGCCTGCTTGGCAGCCATCTTTTTCATTTCTCTGGGAAAATGAACCATTAATATCCACAGACTTAACTTCTTTCGCCGATTCCACTACTGGAATTACGGCTTGCTGCTGTAAGAGTTGCCGCTTCCTTCTAGCGGGCCAATCTTTAGCGAATTATTTCCTTAACTTATCGCAAGTCTCCTCGAAAGACATGGGCTTGGGCTACACTTGTACCGTGTACGAACTATCGTGAGTCTAAGCTACGTTGAATAAAAGATATGATCGACTTGTAGAAGACTGTATTAATCAGATTTAGCGAGAGGAACTTTATCAGACCGCAGCTCTGAGCTTAGCTCGGACTAACTCTGACATCACATGTCATAGTCTATAAAAACTATCCTTCTACATTATTCAAATATATTTCCAGAAGGTTCTAACCATAGACTAAATAGTTATGGCTTCATTACATAAAGCCTCTCTGCTGGGCAAGTCTCTACAGTACTATGTTTGACTACACTTCTTTTCGCCTCGCTGCTTCCCTTCGCTTAGGAGCTTCGTGCTATTCTCCTCATGGCTGCCGCTGTGGGGAAGCTGTCAACAACCTCGGACACCATGGCCTGTCGTGCAGCCGGAGTGCGGGTCGCATAGAGCGGCACGCGAATATTAATGACATTATTCGTCGTGCTCTCGTCGCCGTCGGAGTTCCGGTTGTCTTACAACCCAACGGCTTGGCACGCGACGATGGCAAGAGACCGGACGGCATGTCATTATTTCCATGGAAGTTGGGTAGGCCTTTAGTGTGGGACGCTACGTGTGTCGATACTCTTGCGCCATCCCATCTTCCTAGGTCAGCGTGCTGTGCTGGTGCTGCGGCAGCGGCTGCAGAAGACCTCAAACGGTGAAACTATAGTACCTTGGTGTGAACATTATTTTCGAGCCGTTTGGGGTTGAAACCCTCGGGTCGTGGGGTCCGAGTGCTCATCTTCTTTTTAAAGAAATGTCCAAAAGGTTGGTTGACACTTCCCGTGACTCAAGAGCTGGTGTTTACCTTGGTCAGAGATTAAGCATTGCCATTCAACGTGGCAATGCCGCCAGTCTCTTGGGTACATTTCCAGATGACGGCGATGTGGACGAATTCTATGATGCCTTATTGTGTTAGTTTTTTTTAGTTTAATATTTTAGGTTTTCTTTTTTATTATTCTTGTAAATATTGAACATACTTAAAAACAATAAAAAAAATTCGTCTTTAATAAAAAAAAAAATTCGTTGTAACGTCTTGTTTCATTTCTCTATAAGACATGAGTACTCCTATAAACCACTTAGGTATAGTTGCTATAGGTAATATATTAGGTACAGGATTGATTGGTCTTAGGCGTGACTTCTAATGGATTTTAGGTTCCTAACTATATATGCGCCCTATATTTGACGACACGATTGGCGCAGTGGCTGAGCGATCGACTGCTGCGCAGCGTGTTGCGGGTTCGATTCCCGCCCAGGGTAAACATTTGTGTGATGAGCAGTTGTGTTTGCCTTGTGTCTGGGTGTTGTTTATCTATATATGTATGTATTTACAAAAAAAAATGTATTTGTGTATGTATATCAGCTGTCTGACACCCATAGTACAGGGTCTCCCTAGTTTGGGGTCAGATGGCCGAGTGTGAAAAATGTCCTCACATATTATTATTATTTGTTATTAATAGAATGCTTGGATCAAACAGAGTCTGACAAAGTTTGGGATGGTTCCGTACAACGAGAAATCGAAATAGACCTCGTAAATTGCGAAGGAAACTCATTTGAATGTCTTGATAATCACAAAGAATGTGAAACAGTGGGCGAATAAGAATAATAGACCACATTCAGTCATAACTGAACTTTTAATGATTATAAATAAAAGAAAATAATATAGGTACATATTTTAGAGATGCGGTTCTATCTGTAATATTTTTGTAAAGGAACCCTAAAAATTCAATATGGTGAATATGGCATAATCCTGTAACAGGCTTACTTAGGCTAAATTTAAAGCTCCTGAGAAACTCTATGGAGTTTTCTTTGTGCCGTGATGATGGCGGCTTTGTTTATTTTCATTGAAAATACAAATAATATACACGCTTACTTTTTCAACCGACTTCAAAAAAGGAGGAGGTTATCAATTCGTCTGTATTTTTTTTTTTTTTTTTTTTTTTTTTTTTTTTTTTTATGTTTGTTACTTGATTTCTCGGGACTGGGTGAACCGATTTTGATGATTCTTTTTTTATTTGGAAGCTAGTCCCGTGTGGTCCCATTTTATTTTGGTTCAGTTCTGACAATGGCATCCATGAGAAAACCGTATAAGTCTTAAATTTGCATTAAGTATGTGCGCGATTTGTTACGCGATTTCTCCGGCAAACGTAAACCGATTTTGAAAATTCTTTTTTTTATGGATAGGGTATGCTTCAAGGGTGGTCCCATATAAATTTTATCGAAATTGATTCAGCACTTTTTGAAAAATCAACAAATACCCAAAAATTTTACATAGACGACGTTTTAGTTTCATCAATCTTTGGAGTAACTTTCAATCTCTTCTTAATAGATTTGGATGAGAAGGAGGTACTAAAAAGCGGAAAATAAAAAGCTTTTTACAAAAAAGACAACCGCCTTCAAAAAGTGATAAATAACTTTAGCACAGAACACACATTGACTTTAGTTTCGGAAGTCGGTGGCAATACAAAACAACAAACAGAACAAAGCCACTGAATTTCGAAACTAAAGTCAATGTGTGTTCTGTGCTAAAGTTATTTATCACTTTTTGAAGGCGGTTGTCTTTTTTGTAAAAAGCTTTTTTTACCGTTCTGGAACCGAAAGCCATAAGTTCTAACATAGTAACAGAAACTATGGGCACTATTATTTTCAATAAATAACAAAAAAAAATTAACACGAAACGAGTTTTTTGTGAAAAGTGAGAACTCGAAGTAACGTTTCAGTGCATATGTGTGTGTAAGCCTTATCGACGCTCGGCTACACAAGACATGCGAACGGTAGCCATTGAAAAATCCATTCATCGATCAGACAGCATGATCCATAAGCCACGCCCACTCCACTCTCGCCTTCCGCTAGCCGCCCGGCCCGCGCGCGCGCGCTCTTTCTCCTTTCTTTCTACTTTTCTTCTAGTATTGTCCCGCGTTTCGCTGTATTAGGTCACGCACGCGCAACCTAATTACGTAACAAAAATGAGTCGGCAATACGTCACTCGAACGTAGAGTATGTAGTATGTATGTATGTAATGGTGCATTTTTATGGGATGGCGAGATTTAACCTGGAAGAGGCTAGACGTTTGTACGCTCAGCCGGAACACCTGAACTCACTGCGCGCACATGGAATCGCTAACCCACAAGTTCCCTTCACCTCCACCATCCTGGCTGCAACCCAGCGCCTCATAGATCATGGGCAGTTTCAAGTCCCTACACACGCGCAGGGCCGCGGTAGGCAGCCATACTCGACGGAATTGGAGGAAGACATACTGGAATTCTTCGAACGCGATCCACGTCGAAGTAGGTACCACAATGGCGGCCAGGCGATTCAATGTTAGCCAATATTATGTATGGAAAACATTGAATACGAATGGATTGCATCCATACCATTTTTGTCGAGCTCACGCTATTTACGAAGGTGATGGGCCAAGAAGAATCGCATTATGCCAATGGTTGCTTGAAAACGTCACTGCCACCAACATACTGTGGACGAATGAATCCCTATTTACGCGAGTGGGTCTGTATAATGTTCACAACGAACATTACTGGTCGCTTATAAACCCACACCTCATTCGCGAAGGTAACCATCAGATCAGATTCAGCGTGAATGTTTGGGCAGGCATTATCAATGACCAAATAATAGGGCCTATTTTTATTGAAGGTCATCTGACAGGCGGTTCTTATCTGGAGATGCTGCAAAATACCATACCGGAGTTGTTAGAGGATGTGCCTCTGGCATACTTACGCGGCATGTTCTATCAGCATGATGGATGTCCCGCTCATTATGCTACTTTAGTGCGTGCGCATTTAAATAGTGAGTTTGGTGAGCGGTGGATAGGTCGTGGTGGCCCAGTGCCTTGACCCGCAAGGAGCCGTGACTTGACACCGCTGGATTTTTATTTGTGGTCCGAGATTAAAAGGCTCGTTTATACCCAGGAGTATACTACTCGAGATGACTTAAGAAGATAGTGAACGCTTTTAATATTGTGAAAAGCGACAGAGACACATTAATAAAATTAAAAGATAATTTAATTAAACGTGCCCGTTTATGTATCGAGCGAAATGGACTACATATTGAGCAGTTGCTTCGATACAGGGAAGTGTAAATTTTATACCTAATAAGTAGGTAAGTCCTTTAATTAAGCCAAAGTTGATTAAAACTGTGTTTGTGAATAGCTTTAATTTATTTTAGTAGGTTACCTATAGCACCTATAGATACCTACGCCTGCCTGCCTTTCTTTTTCTAGCAAAAGAGTACCTACTCACTTACCTTCTTACAACTACAAATAATTCGCCATTGATAAAAGTAAGTACCACTACCTACCTAGGTACCCACCTACGCGACACACCTAAGCTCCCACGGGCTTAATTTAAACCAAAACATTTTAATCAAATCAAAAAAAATATTATTGTCTCTAGTAAAACCTAGAGAAAAGTACTCTGTGACCTAGAGCGATAAGGTGCAGTGGTTACCTACTGACGACCGCGACCGATAGAAAGCTCATGATTACCAAACCCAAACTTTCAATAGGTACCTACTAAACAAAACATAGAAGTAGGTACAGTAACTACCTACCTACCTAACCTACCTATTCTATGGCTTAATTATCGACTTAAAATTTACACTCGTTTTCACAACCCACACAGTATCACAGTGAAAGGTGGACTTATCTCGTAGGTTTACGCAATGATAATTCCGATGTCATTGAGGTAGGTACCGCCACTATTTGAGCGAATAAACTTAGGTACTAAACATATCGCCGTAGGCACCTAGTTCAAAGAGTTCGCCGCGCCGCCTTTAAAATACATACACATATTCTACGAAAAGCGAATTCGGACTTTATTTTGTAAATGTTAACGGTAAAAAATTGAAATTTTACCAAACTAGGTATGATAAAATTATTCTGAGAAACGTATAGGCTGGTGCCCGACCGGTCAATAGGAGCTATGTGCAACTGAATTTCACGGTTAATGTGTAGAAATAAGGTTTTAATTTGCTCCAATATTTTCATAGAAAAGCCGCCATTCAACTAATAATGAACTCTATTTGACAGTTCAAACGATTCAATTTTTCTGTTCGAATTGTCTGCGTTTGTGATGGCACCGCCAGGCGCCAGGCTTCCTCCGACGTCCGTTGACCCACCGCAGGCGCGCTATTGACGCACAGCTGTGCTGCGCTACGTCATCAGTGGCAAATCGCGTACGATCTTGCGTTTATGAATGAAATAGAGGGAGCCCTACTAACATTTAACTCGAATGACAAAAAAAAAGTGATATATTTCCAACTTCTTTATTAGACGTCTTAAAAAAAATAGCAATGCCTATAGTACCTATTACCCAAGTGGAGTTCCCGTGTTTCGGGTCCAGAACGATATAAAAGTAAGCGTGTATATAAGTTTAATTTTAAAGGGGCATACAATTTTTTTTTATAATTTTTAGGCATACTTTTGACCACTATCTCACCTAATGGGAAGCGATGATGCGGTCTAAGATGGAGCACGCTTGCCTAGAAGTAATCTATTCACTCTTGACTTAAAGACTCCCGGGTTGTAGCTATCAGGAAACACAGACTCAGGCAGGGAATTATGTTGATTATCGATAAAGAACATGGAACAAAACGTACCCACCTTGTAGCAAGTTGAAATTGGTACCATTCGAAAGGTTTTTGAAAATATATATATTTGTTGTACGGGGGCAACTTTGTAACTTGCAGGGGTATAAAGATATTCGAAGTTGAAAATGCTGAAAATCCTTAGTTAAATCGACTTACCTACACACATTCGACGTTTTGGTGATTTTATCCATTTCTTCGAAGCAGGTGAGTAATATTTAATCCAATCGTTAAGCAATATACTGAAGTCCGTTGTGAAAGCTTAGAGTGTAGATAAAAGTTCGAATAAAATAAATTAAGATATGCGCGCAAGCTCAAAAACCGTTCCAAACAGGTACTAACTAATTACAACACACCGACGCTATCGCAAAATAGTTCGAAGTACCCACCTAATGGATAAAATCACCAAAACGTCGAATGTGCGTGGGTTAATTTTACTAAGGATTTTCGGCATTTTTAACATCGAATGTCCTTTTTCCCCTGCAAGCTACAAAGTTGTTACCGTACAACAAATATATATTTTTTTCAAAGACTTTTCCAATAGTACCTATTTCAACTTGCTACAAGGTGGGTACGGGGTCCATACAAAATTACCCATTGTTCTTTATCAATAAATTTATTTTCGCAAGATGAGTAGACATTCATTAAACGACAGTCAAGAAAATAAATTTACTTGTATGATAATAGATTATTAGGTGGATTATTTGCAATTTTTTTGGTTGAAATATTCTCACTAAATGCGTACTGTAATACTAACCATATAAAAAAAAATAAAGTTTAAAAACTAAAACCCGACCACAACAAAAAGTGATCTAAAAAGTACGAAACAAGAAAATATTTCACACAGAAATCAAGACATAGGTACAAAATGGTCAAGGTAAGCCGTGGTTGCATGCCTGTATCCCATATGAGTGCGATGAACATGAATATAATGGCATGCAACCACGTTCTTGTTTCGTACTTTTTAGATCACTTTTTGTTGTGGTCGGGTTTTAGTTTTTAAACTTTATTTTTTTATTTACACCATTTTGGAGTCACAGCTAAGTATTGTGGAGATCTGATGTGTTTCTGAGATAATAGCCATTAGATATTATACTCTATGACGGAACACTCAGCAAACTTCTAGAATAAGTTTGAATAGTAGATTTGTATTGTTTTACGTTACGTTGTTGATTTTATTGATTATTTGTTGTCATACGACATAATATGCCGTATGACAACAAATAATCAATAAAATGACAAATAATACCCAACCTAGAAATATTATTTACATTATCCTACCAAATTCTTCGCAATTGACCTTTTCAAAATTAAACATTATTTAAAATTATCTAACTTAAAAATGACATCAAATTCAAATTGACATGACGCTATAAGCAAACTATATCGGTAATCGAGCGTGATATAGTTTTAATCTATTTACGTGCACAATATCTCTAAATCTTCTGTTATTTAACTTCCTAATTACATAATTTACATCTGTGATACGTCTCACTATCTGGAATGGACCTTTATATAACCTACATAACTTTAAACTTTTATTAGTTACACGTCTCGGCGTATACACCATCACTAACTGATTTGGTTCAAAATTCCTTACTTTTGCTTTCCTATCATATACAGCCTTTTGCTTTACTTGTGCCTTACCAATATTGTAATAACTGTTAAAGCCGGCGGATTAAAATATTTGCAGATTCAAGACAATGGCACGGGTATTAGAAGCGAAGACCCTCGCCAAATTTAGAGATAGTTATTTTGTGAAAGATGCGGAGAAGGAGGTAGATAATTATGTGAAAAGTTGTGTTTTATGTCAGGAGCGAAAGAAGACTAATCAGGTAGCACAGCTTCAGCCGGTGCAAGTGAACCAGCTGATGGAGAAAATAGGTATTGATGTTTTGGGACCGTTTAGGAAGTCTTTAAATGGTAATAGGTATGTTATTGTTTGTGTGGAGTATGCTACGAGGTATGCGGTCTGCAGAGCGGTTCCTAGAGCGACAGCGCAGAAAATAAGTGAGTTTCTGATTGAAGAGGTGTTCTGTCGTTTCGGTGGAGTGAAAGAAGTGATATCGGATAGGGGGTCTGTTTTCACTTCACGTTTGGTGAAAGATACTGTTAGCTATTTTGGAGCTAAATCACGTTTCACCACAGCATTTCATCCAGCGTGTAATGGTTTAGTAGAAAGATTTAATAGAACTTTAACACAGATGTTGTCCATGTATGTTTCTGCTGATCAACGAAATTGGTGTAGTTACATCCCGTTGGTTTGCTATGCGTATAATACTAGTAAACAAGCTAGTACTAGGTTTTCACCACATATGTTGATGTATGCTAGGGAACCCAGTTTTAGGACTGATATGATGGTCAATGTTGATAGTCGTAATCATGTGATAGATTATGTAGGCAGACGCAACATTCAGACAGATTTGACGAGGCGTGCGATTATTAATATAGGTAAGGCACAAGTAAAGCAAAAGGCTGTATATGATAGGAAAGCAAAAGTAAGGAATTTTGAACCAAATCAGTTAGTGATGGTGTATACGCCGAGACGTGTAACTAATAAAAGTTTAAAGTTATGTAGGTTATATAAAGGTCCATTCCAGATAGTGAGACGTATCACAGATGTAAATTATGTAATTAGGAAGTTAAATAACAGAAGATTTAGAGATATTGTGCACGTAAATAGATTAAAACTATATCACGCTCGATTACCGATATAGTTTGCTTATAGCGTCATGTCAATTTGAATTTGATGTCATTTTTAAGTTAGATAATTTTAAATAATGTTTAATTTTGAAAAGGTCAATTGCGAAGAATTTGGTAGGATAATGTAAATAATATTTCTAGGTTGGGTATTATTTGTCATTTTATTGATTATTTGTTGTCATACGGCATATTATGTCGCCATGGTTATTTGGGCATGTCGTGATAGATAGTTGATGATTATTTTTGTGTATGTGATTAGAAATATTTCGACATGATAATAATATGTTTTTTTTTTGTATTTTCATATTCACTGCGAGCTGAACTCTGATGGGTGAATGGTGCCCACAGGATGTCAAAATTTTGTAAAAAAAACGTGTATCTTATTCTTTTTTTTTACTTAGTAGATTATTTGATGTAGTTAGCGTAGCTCCAACAGGCCTCGTTCACTGACGTTACCAACTACGCTAACGGAGTATAATCTTCGCGTAGAGTGTCGAATCGACACGCATGGTTTATTAAGTGAACAAAGTTTGTTTCGAGTTTAATCTTTTTTAATTTAATTGTAAACCTCGTATAGGAAGAAGTATAGGTCACCAAGAATGGAGGGTATGAATTTTGTCATATCGATTGTTTAGGGGGACGCGTTTTGGATTTTGAGGCGGTTTTTATAAAGCGGGGTTTGGACATGATAGCATGAGCGTTCTTAGTATTCATGTATTCGGTTTTCTTTTAATAATATTGGTTTTAATTGTTTATCCCTTGCGTCATGGATTGAACCATCTCGTCTGAGACGTCCCCATCGACATTTCCGCCTTTAGAGTAGGGACTTACTATAGGTTTAGGTAGTTGTTAGGTTAGTTAGTCAATTATTTTTGTTCAGTAGTATAAGTTTGCAGAGTGTCCAGAGCATGAATAAAAGTTTTTAGTTCCTTTTATTCATGAAGGGGGCGTAGCTCATGTGGAGATCTGATGTGTTTCTGAGATAATAGCCATTAGATATTATACTCTATGACGGAACACTCAGCAAACTTCTAGAATAAGTTTGAATAGTAGATTTGTATTGTTTTACGTTTGACATTAGGACTTCCTAGCCTGATCTTGTCACGGGCACACTACAAGTATCTGAGAATATAATCCAGTACCGAGTTTCAGTGCTTTTATTTATAGAATAATCATATTACGATCACGCATATACCGGTACCAGTAAGAGTCCTAAGTCAGGATCTCTTACAGTATTATATATTTAATAGGTACTAGTGAACCCCTTTCCAATGATACTAAACACGGTATCCGTATCTTAATTTATTTGGTAATTTTTCCTTTTTTTTACAATAATTTGTGACAAATCACCACTAAATATGATATATTTGAAAGGTACTAGTGAACCCCTTTCCAATGATACCAAACACGGTATGCTTGTCTTCATAATTTTTGTTTATCTTGTTTTTTTTGTCCGCCAGAGGGCGCCACATTGAATTCCGTGACACGTCACATAGCCTATAAACAGCGGACAATCAAGATGCTACTAACGATACCGAATTTGTTCAGTTCTGATAAGTAGTTTAGGAGCTATGAGCGAACAGATGAACATACATACATACATACATAGCCTGTCAAAATCATAACCCTCCTTTGGCAATTCTCATCACTGTTTTGTCAATTACACCGGTAGCAGCAGGTACCAGATTATTACAGGACTTATAACACAAGCACACACCTGAGCCTTGTAGTAGTGGCAAGCGCTAGATCTGTGCAGGAGTAATCAAGCGTGTCCAGTGCGTCTACCGGATCTTTATAAAACTGAATTGCTTTTTACCCGATAGTAACAAAACTAATATAGGGTGAAATACTCCAATTAACTGCGCCCAAATGCGGCACTATTAACGTTTATAGGATTTTTGTAGGACTAAAAAATTTATGATCCTAAGATATTTTCAGGACTACATTTTGCTGCTTGGGATGTTACTTGTGATCGGCGCAACATGTTTTTTCTGCCATTCTGTCTTGTCAACCGCCATCCTGTCACTGACTTTCATTCATATATCATTTTTCACACAATCCATTCATATTTTCTTTGGCCTTCCTCTCCCTCTCCATTTACGTGTATGGAACTATATTATTTGCCATCAGTAAGGATTGGTCCTATATTGAACTGAAACTACATACAATGGGGCTAACACATACAGAAATTGACAGCTCAATTCAATCCACTCGGACAACGACTTTTGTACCATTTTTATACAAAACAATTTATTTTCTTTACTGAAACTTAGATTCGAAACCATCAGTCATAGAAGGTTCTTAGGGAATCAGGAGTAAAAATACTGAGTATCCACAATATTTTTTATGAAGTTTGGTTTACAAAAATGCAAACTGCAGCAACACAACAGTGTAATTAGTAAGAAGACTCATCAGACTCAATTGTAACGCAGCGTCTAAGTAGAACAGGCCACACACACGTATCTTGCTGAACGATGCTCGGTGCAAGCGTAGTACGTTCTTGCAGAGTTTTCTCTCATAATCTGTTAAAAAGGATATCATTAAATGTTTACATATCAATACAACTAAACAGAGAATGGCGACAGGTTTGGTCCCATACTCAAATTTTAGGTGATTAACGTATTCTATCGGAATACCATTTTTTCTTTGTTTGGCACTTCCGTATTTGGCCTAGAAATGTACGAACGCCAATTTCACTTTAGAATTAAATTTTAATGGAACCGAACACGTAAAAATATGTTTTATATCTTCAATATTTATTTTTTTCCTGATCTTTCTGTGCTCTAAGTTTCTCAGCGAAACTTGGATATGCCAGTTACATTTAAGAGCAGGACGTCTAAGTCAGCAACCATGATGAGAAGTTCGAAATTCAGCTATGGTTCAAGAAAATCTGCTCCGCTGCCTAGGATAATTAGCTCTTTTCTAGTTGATGAATGGATTAGAGCATGTTCCATAGATGTGATCAAGTTAAAATTGAGTATTCTGTTACTTCAATGACATTAGACGAACATGGTAATCGATATGTTTGGAACTGAGGGATTTTGGTTTAGGACGGGGTTTTCTTAATTATTTACCAGAGCAAGTTGACTTCAAAACAAGTGCGCAAGTATCTTGAACATTTTGAATAGCTAAGTAGAGTTTCTCGCATTGCTGGTGCAGCATGGTTTGCCACGTCAAATCCTTCACCAACCAAAAGACCATCATCACTATCACCAAAGTTGACCTATCCTGTAACAGAATAAACTACGTCGCTTAAAACCTACAAAATAGGTTAGGTTCTACAAAACAGTGTGCAGTTGAACTGAACACTTTTTTGACTTGATTCTTGACTGTTTGAGTCTTCAAAAGCGTGTTGAATCAGCGACGGTATTATTAGTATTAGCAACTAAGTGTTTGCAACTAATAAAATAACTTGCTATATTTTCGCCACTATTATCTATCTATACATATCGACCCGCGATTGGAATAAAATTGTAACTCGAAAATTATGGTTTACAGGAAAGCCAAAAAACGATTTCGCGCACTTTGAATCGCAATAAAAGGGGTACCTGTTGGACTATCACGGTTTTTTAAAAAAAGAGATTTAATAAGTTTTCATTCCTCATCCATCAGTATAATCCTTTTTTCGGTAAGTAGTCTAATAAAGATTTTTTCAAGAGTTACGGTAGTAAAAAGTACAAAATATTTGTGAAAGAACATTGTAACTTCGTATACAACTTTATAAACTGCGCTCATTGCGATATTTCTTGAACGAAGAATAACGTAACAGTTGATGTCGAAGACAACCTCAGACTTTTTAAGTGAAAGGACAACGTACCTTTAGTTACAAACATTTCATTGTGCCAATAGATAATAATAGATTCATTGTAAATGTACTTACGAAGACCAATTAATTAATTCATATATGTATTTATATAGTTTTATTCTTTTGCATAGGAGAAGGACGTCAAAAATGACAAATGGTTCTCTTTTTTAATCATATATTTTAATTATCATACCTAGTTACAATCAGTCTTTGATTTAAATAATCATCTTTGGTTCATTAGTTTTAACATACCTACGTAAACTTAAAATTAAATAGGAACCATGAACAAAATATAATTAAAATAAATCACAACCCTTAAGGAAATTCATTATGTCTAGTTAGTATGGATAAAAATTACATACATTATAATTTTTATCCATACTAAATGGACACGCAATTTATGAAGTACATAATTCACAGACGAAGTTTTTTTGCATCAGCACATGATGTATGAGCCCAAAGTCAACAATTGTTGCACCAAAACCAGCACTCGCCGGGTTTGGAACGGGAAAAGAGGTCATTACAGTAAATGAATGCGCAGTTATCGTTGGAAAATCTATACTCATATTATAAAGCTGAAGAGTTTGTTTGTTTGTTTGGTTGAACGCGCTAATCTCAGGATCTACTGGTTCGATTTGAATAAATCTTTTTGTGTTGGATAGTCCATTTATCGAGGAAGGCTATAGACCCAGGCGAAGCCGGGACGGGTGGCTAGTCTTCTATATATGAGTCCTCATCATAATTAGTATTCTGTCCCTGTCTTTTTGTTTTTCCTGACTGCTTTCTGGGATCATTATCATAGTCATCACCGAAAAGCGTTCTTTTCACCCGTCGCTTGTTTTTTCTGGCGGATGTTTTGGTACATTCTTGGCTCTAAGTTCTGCCATGTTAGGAGAAGAAGTTAAGTGCCAGTATGACTTGTAAGTTTTATACTTTTTTGTACCTTGTCCCTGAACATGTGGTCCTTGTGTTGCTGGTGAAAGGAGTTCAATGAGGAAAGATATGGTAACCTTAGACGTGCCAGGTCCGGTTCCTTCTATTGTGTTGCTTCTAAAAGACTCATCCACATTGGTTAGATTGTTAGATCCCCAGGCATTTCTTCAATTATCAAACATTGTTTTCATCAGCAATTACCACTTGCAGTTCCAAAGTAGAGCCAGGTATAACATTATTATCGATTGTATCTGCAATAATATCTTCTTCAAGAGATTCGTCCATTTGATTAAAATCATTACTATACATTTGTGTAAAAACCAACCACAAATGGTGTTATTTGCTGATGACACTTTCTTAATATTTAAGAATAGATAGATAGACGGGCCCAGAATCTCGACCACGTAACGTAAATAGCGCCTTACTTCAGGTCCAAAATTGGTTCACAGCTAATAATTTAGTATTTAATGGAAAAAAAAAACTAAGTGCATCAGAATTACTTTACCAAATGTCAAACTGACATAGTATTGAATAACGAGATGCTGGAATTCGTTGATAAAACTATTTTTCTGGGGATCTCGTTTGACTCAAAGCTTCAATAGGGTCCTCATTTAACATCTCTCAAAGGACAGTTAAGTTCGGCAGCATATGCTGTCAGAAAAATACGGCTATTTACTGATGTGGATACCGCGAGACTAGTCTACTTTAGTTACTTTCATAGTATAATGTCTTACGGTATTTTACTGTGGGGATGAGCCGCAGTCATCGAGTCTATCTTATTCAGAGTCATTAATTTACAATCTGCGTATGCGCGATTTGCTAAAGGAACTATTTAACCCTAGAAAGATAATCATATTTTGATGTGCATAAAAGATAATTATGCGTAAAATTTACGCATGAGTTTTAATTTGCTGTAATTTCAAGTGTTATTCTTTATTTGAATAAACCAAACGTAATTATAAATTTACGTACCTATGAAATAATAAAAAAACACTTTTTATATTTTCAAATTTATATATTTATATAAAAAATAACAAAATCTTTGAACCTCTTCTATAGTTAACAAAACATAGGAATATCTTTTCTTTTATTGTAAATCTCATTTTTTTTTACTTAAATCAGCCTGTTTTACTTATACACTAAATAATTAAGAATTATATATTATAATAGGAACATAAAGTTATAACAAAATCAGTCAGATACAGTTTTGACACATATTAATGTTATGCTCTCCGCAAAGAACTTTTTTGCATTTATTGCATAATGCTTTCGCCTGTCGCCTTATTTTGTAGGGGCAATATGTATAGTAAATATGTTTTTTCAATACTGGCTCTTCAGTATCTTCGCAAATAGGCTTGTCATCACTTTCAAAAAGAGCACTCAGGGTACGGTCTTCATCTAAATTTTTGTTGCCCATAACGTTTTCTAGTCACGATATCTACAAAAAATAAAAACAATTTAATTACAAACAAACTCAAACAACATAATAAAATAACATGTTTAATTAGTTGAAAAAACAATACAATTACCATTTAATTTCAAATCTAAAAACTCACGTAAAAGATAATCATGCGTAATTTTGACTCATGGGGTCGTTATATCTCAAAATCGGTAACACTTACCTTCATGACGCTGGTGCCTCCCGGAAGGTCCAAGCGACGAGTGAGATGTCCTAGACGCATAGCAACGGATGAAAAGGTGAAAGACATAATTATAACACTAGAAATAGGGACCAACTAGTTAAACCAAGTTTCAGGCTGGCTAAAATAGGTGCATCTTACTGTTTAAAGTGTTACAATAAAATACCTCCTCACATTGTTCAACCAAACTGGATCATTTGGTTCCCTTCAAGATGGTTGAGCTAAATAATAACAATGTTAACATAAACAATGAACATTTGTGTTTAGACTAGACTTTAGCTAGTTAACAAACAGGTAGGTGTTGCAATCAGAACCGTTGCTAAGTTATAATAATTATAATGATGCCAATCCGTGCGTCATGTTCGTGCATGGGAGCCGTTAATTGGAACATAGTCATCTCTTAGCTGCATCTGTTATTCTAAATTTATTTTGAATACTTTATTATGATTATAGACCCCTTTTAATGTAGTACACAACTTGTTACATTGTTCTCACATTGTACCCCTAAATTCAATATGAATGATGAAATTTGTAACATATTATTGATTTTAATTTATTTATTTATTTATTTGATTTTAAAAGAGTGTTCATGGAGTTTCTTGCTCGTTCTTCTCCATAGAAGCCTACAGTTTGGAAAGAGCAACTAGCTACTACTTTCTGATTGACTGACAATTCAAAAGTACTTGTAAATGGTTTACTTAAAATAAATGATTTTGAGTATGAGTTTGGTCCAATGGCGTTTTCTTGAACGTCAATTAAATTTGACTTACCCGCCGAAAATATAAATTCCTTTCCATATAAATCAGCTCATTAGCTGTACTACCATCTGTCAATGTCTTTTAAACGTTATCGGAAAAGCATTAAGTTCAAGGTTAATTGAGAAAATTTGACAGTTTCAGGTAGCTAGATGTGCTGGAGCCTGTACCTACTCGATTGAAACATTATATTCCGTTATTTTACAAGTATCTACCCAGTAGTCATGCTTGAACGAATTAAACATTACTGCACTTAAACATTAAACTAAAAAAAAAATAACTACCTTCTCGTTAAATTTTAAATAAAAAACGGGAATTCTCCCTAAGCTTTTAAATTGCTTACCAGCCTTTTCCTTTACTGTTATTTAAATTAGGACTGGTCATTAATTTTCCTCAATACATATCCACGATTTTCCACAAACCTACGATAATTCAAATAAACTGACCGAACGCTGCGCCGCCCGCTGCTATTTGCGGGTGTACAAAACGCAATGTCTTGTTACGAACTTTAGAACAGCCCGATAGTTTCGCGTGTTGACCAATGAGAACACAGTAATGTCGTTTACGCGCCTATCTGTTGTTACAATAATCTCGGTGAAACAACAACGTAAGTAAGTTTCCGTAAGCCACAGGCGCAATTCAGTTAGTGAAAGAACATTGTAAGTTGATATACGTTTCGATTTCACTGAGATTCTCTGTATGCGCTTGAAAACTAGTGTGTTTTTTCAAGTGTAAGTCTAAGTACGTTTTTCTTTCGCTAACGCTTTCTTTAATTAGAGTCTAATTGTAGCAGGTTACAATGTTATAATACTGGATAACTTTTTTATTTATAATAAAAAAATAAAAATAATTACATACATCGATGTAGTTACTTTGTCAGGTGCCAGGATTGAAAAATCGCGTAATAGTGTATCAAGACTTACAATTTTCTTCGAATCAAGGGTCGATATAATAAAACAGTAAAAAAACTGTGTCTGTACATAAACAGTAACAGAGCACGAATCCAAAAAAAAAATTCTGTCTGTTTGTCTGTTTGTTTGTACACGCTAGACGGATTTGAATGATTTTTTTTTTCGTTGTATAGGTATTAAGTCTGGGCAACATATAGGCTATAATTTATCTTGGGAACCTGAACACCTGATGCAGAACCGCAACATACCAGCTAAATTATAAGAGATACAAAAATGGTACCATAGCAAAAATTGTTCCACGTGATGAACATTTTCTGCTGAGAGAATAAATTTGAAGATCTGGAACACCTGATGTAGAACTTCAAGAGCACAGCTGCACTATAACACATATAGGAATGACGTCTTAGCAAAAGTTGTTCGGTCTGATGGGCATTTCCTGTTGACTTATAAAAATCGAAGATCAGAAACATCTGATGTGGAAATCAAACCTATCACTAATTTCACTGTAAAGCCATCACTAATTTCACTGTATATTATAAAATATCATAAGCTGGGAGTACCTCCACGCGGTGTAGGCGGTAACAGTTTAGGACTGATTTTTGATAACGATGGTATATCATTGAAAATTTGACTCTACTGGCCAAAACTCCTATTTATTTTTTTATTTTGTCGAATTAATATGCCTTCGGGCTTATGTTATTTGAGTGTTTAATTTCCTTTTCCATTTTTTTTTTCGTTTCTTCCGTGACACGGTAGCCTACCCGGTAACGCAGGGGAGCAGTCACTAAGATTTTAATTGACCAGGTATCTTCACAATAAAACTATAACCATGCCTAGAAAGAGGTTAAATCTTTTCCAATGATCCAAAGGAGCTAAAAGATTGAGGATCATAAGATCCCAAGAATCTACCGAAGAGCGTCAGGAGAGACTTGATGCTGTTTGAGAACATCAGGCTGCAACTCGCTCCGTGGAAACCTCTTCAGATCGCGAAGCACGCCTGCGTTCTCAGCGTATTTACGCATCTACATCCAAGTCTCTAGAGACCAGTCAAGTGAAGAATATGATGCGCGACTGGCCGCTGATCGTGAACGTCATGCATTGTCCCGCGAGTCGGAGACGTTCAAGGATAGAGAATTGCGCTTGAGTTCCAAGCGTATCTACGCATCGACTTCTAGGTCTCTATAGATAAGTGCGGAACGTGATGCGCGACTGTCCGCTGATTGCGAGCGACATGCATTGTTTCGCGAATCGGAAACGTTTACCGATACAGAATCACGTTTGAGTTCTCAGCGCATTCGCACATCTACTAACAGGTCTTTTTTGAAACGAGTGATGAGTGTGATGCACGACCAACTGCTGATCGAGATTATTATACATTGTCCCGAACACGCACACAATAAAATATTCGTAATCAGTTAGAAAGTGAGAGGGACGAATTGCTGGAGTACGGCATGAAGAGACAAAAGAAGAGCGCAACGAACGTTTGAATTCTGATCGACTTTGACATTCTGAACAGAATGTCGATATCATCTGAAGAATCAGATGTGTCTCAAGATATAGCCGTAGGGCCTATGCCCTATGGCTATATCTTGCACTCCCGTTTCTTATCAACCCAAGGAAGGTCGCTACCGACCTTCCTTGGGTTGATAAGAAACGGGAGTGCATTTACGTATACTCCTAAGATTGACTACGCCACATATTTCGCCATCGGAGGTATGATTCAAAATTGTACTTTTTGAACGTCTCAAATCGTCTCGCGCATCCCGTTGTTTTCCCGTCCCCGGGTTCTTAGAATTGGACATCAGACGTTTCAGATCTTCGATTTTGCCGACCCCGTTGCCGCTGGCATAAGCAACAGGATCCGCGTACGAAGTCGCGGGCAGAAGCTAGTATTGAATAAGCTTCAAAAATAAGGATGTTATTAAAACTAAAAACTGGCAGCTGCATCAAGGTAGCACATAATTATACAAGTCAGCTGAAATTTTAGGCGACATAGATATCCGTGTTAGGCGAGGAGCTATAAATAATGACTTGTCGATTTAAACCAGAAGAAAATGGTCGACGTCAGGTCGACGGAACCCCGCGCGGGGCTCCTATTTCTGTCTGCAAGATTTAAAGGAACCTTTATTTTTATTTTTTTGCCCAGTCTAAATCCTCATGGACTTTCTCCGTCGTGGGGGTGACGGAGGGGCATGCCGGACTCTTACCGGCTAAAACCACCGCGGTGTTCCACCTCTGCCTATGGCCGGGGGTGCGGGATTTGCATGAGCATTCACCGCTCCCCCGACAGGCCATGACCTGCTGTTCTCCAGCAGGTCCCACCTCAAGATATAAAGGAACCTAACCAAACCGAACCTCGGGGTGCCCCTGCCATCGACCGTTGCTACACTGTTTTGTAAAACCTCGTTTAACGTTGCTTGATCGTGCTCAGTTGACGCGAGCTGATCACGGGTTGGTTGAATAGTGTAGTGATACAAAAGCGTGCGGATTTCGCGAGACCGGTGTCGCCAGTTAGACACGGAAAGGGAAATAAGCCACTTGACATGACTCCTGAAGTATCACTACATATTATAAAACAAAGACCCCCGCCGTATCTGTTTGTCCCTATGTATGCTTAGATATTTAAAACTACGCAATGGATTTTGATGCGGGTTTTTTTTAATAGATAGAGTGATTCAAGAGAATGGCTTTAGTATATAATTTGTCAAGCGGGTGTAGTATTGTAAATAAGATATAGTTCAGATATAAACCTATCTAAATATTTATCTAAACTATTTCTACTTACGTATATTGTCGACTTGACTTTTTATGAGATATATTATCGTACTGTGTTTTAAAGCGTTCACTAAAATAATAATAATAAAGAACTATATTATATATCTATGACAGAATATCAAAATAATACTCACTGCGATATCAACTGTGGCACTCATCTTAAAAATGTCAATTATTATCTGAATGTTAATTAGAGAGTGGGTAAATATTGAAATGGTGTGAAAAAGAATCTGAAAATAGTGAAGATATAAAATAAAATAGTAGTATTTTAGTAAAATGTCAGCATATTTTGTTGAGTAGTTATTGGCTCTTTTATTTATTCTCCCTGTGCTGAACTGAATTTTCTGAAACTTGACACACATAACATATAGATCTATTTTTATTACGATTTACGAGTATTCTTAATGTTAAAAAAAGTTTATGCAGACGGAGTCGCGGGTAAAAACTGGTAACTAAATGCAGGAAATCTATATTTCTTCATACAATAAGTTGGATATCCCATCATATGTTCCATCGATTTCTAGTCAGGTACTTACGAATTGCTGGTAAACATCTTTATGAATGTCATAACACATCAATATATCGACGTAGGTCTGAAAAACTTTTGTGCTGTAATTTTCTCTATTTGTGTCTTCCATTTCTTGAGAGTTCAAGTCTCGAGTATTCCACAAGACAAGTTTATTTTCCAAAAAATGTATAACCCGTATCACGTAAATAATTTTAAAATCGAAAACAATGCAAAGGTAGGCCGGACATGATGAACATAATGGTATACCTATCTGTATATGAAAAAAAGTGAAGATAATCATATAAAAAACCAGAACAGTTATTACAATAATCCAGTTCCAGACAATGATGTGACTGAAACTGGTTTCGTTGTTGATGAATCTGTGAATTTTTTGGAAAGTCAGGACAAACTGAACGCTGTTTTTGGTATGTATGATAGTGATCACGAAATTCAAAGCAAATCCGAAGCAATAATAGATGCAGTCATAAACAATAAAAGAGTTATATTTTAGGCTATGTATGGCCATCACATTTATGCAACTGCTGAGTATTAATACAAATATGAATACTAGCGTTGCAAGTGTCGAAATAATGTTTGAGATGGGGCTATTTAGTGTTACAATATTATCTTTGATGCGATATTTAGGACAGAACATAATATATTGCATCAGATTCAAAGGCAAGAGCATCGCCTGTACATCTTTATCCACCTCATGAGTAGAGATTGGATTCACAGAATATTTTATTGCAAAATTTCGAAATGTCTTCATTTTTTACAAGACAGTAATTTTAAAGCACGTAAGTGATAGACACAGATCGATGGTGAGTGTATTAATTATTCACATCAAGTTCATTATGATATTAATCATTTTTAAAGGATCAATAAATTAATTAATTACTTTCAAGAATTTGGTTAAACAAAACACCACACTTTGACATTTCTATCGTCCCATCGAAGACAATGGGTTAGTAAAATATACATAGATATAAAATGTACATATAACCATTGTATATGCGAGAGAGGGGAAAAGGGTTTAGACCACACACTATTGCGATTTATAGGTGCGTATATTCTCGTATATAAGAAACTACACTAAATATTAAACATAGGTACTTGATTTAAACAAACACACGCTAAAACACAAAATCACTCAATGATGCTAGGACAACAGGTCACTACTCCAGAATCTTCTAGCATACATCTCGTGAACATACCATCACCAAATCCATGCACTTATACACACACATACACGCACACACACCTATGCATACCCAGTGACACCAACACGCACATACACGAACTCTCACTCACATGCACAACACACATAAGTAACCTACCTACACTTATTTCATAGAATATAATCCATACTTAATATTTTAAATGCGAAAATAACTCCGTCTTTTACGCTTTCACGATGAAACGGCAGAACCGATTTTAATGAAATTTCGCATGAAGATAGCTTGAACCCTAGGGAAGGACATAGGCTACTGTTTAATCCGCGACTTTGTCTGCATCCGCAATAACCGACATTCACGCGGACGAAGTCGCGGGCAATAGCTAGTTTAAAAAAATATGTTACATCGACATCGAATGTGTTTCAGAATGTCAATCATTTTTTGTACCCAAATGGCTTAATCCTATCTCCTAAGCTACAGGCTGGACCTAGTTTAAGGGATAGTCTATATAATTGTGCTTATAGTGTGACAAATGTAAAATTTATATTCTACAATGTGTTTCTTGTCTTATGAAATAAATATTTTTATTATTATTATTTAATATCTAGTCATACTTGTCTGGTCTTTATTGAGATAGGCAGCCGTGACCAAAATTCGATCGGGAGTCAACACTTATATTATAAGAACGAGTGAGTTTGTATGTGTGTTTGTTGCACTTTCGCAATTAAATTACCGAATCGATTAAGAAGAAAGGTAATGACTAAGCTTGAACCCCATGAAAGGAAAGATGTGTCTTTGTCTGCCTTCATGACAACATCGACGAAATCGCGGACTAAAGCTAGTATTCACAATTATTATACTGTCTTACATCGAGGATCTCCTCTTTTAGTCAAAGATTCTTCATTTTTCTTGGACCCCATCTCTACAACAAATTGAACCGAATTCTTTCTCTGCACTCATTAAACAAACATAATTTTAAAACTGCTCTAAAGGCCTGGCTCCAAAGTCAAACATACACTGCCACTGAAGTTCTCTTCGAGGTACCAGTTTAATCACATACATCCCGAACCCCGCACACACAACACACATTTACACACACACACCTACACCCTTATACACAACCTAACTTACTCTAGTGACTTATTTACTCTAGTGATTTTTAAACTCACTAATTGTGTAATTTAGCATTTGTTACTTGCTGTTCAATAAATGTTAGCTATTAAATATATACCTAACTAGGAATAGGTCCTAGTGACCTGAATTACAGGCACCAGCGATCTACAACCAGAAATTGTTATTAATAGCTATTTGTTATTTTTGTAAAATTTTGTTTGTGCTTTTTGGTTTCTGGTGAGAAATAAACACTTTTAATAATAATAATTTAATCTGGTTGATGAATCCAATGCTTGTAATTTTCATTCGTAAAGCTAACTTGAGAATTAATAAATAACATTAAAATTTCTTGAACTATGCTTAAAGAGGCCTAGCATTGAATCAGTTAAAATTAAGAAGCAGAACTTTATAAATTAAATTAATAAATGCATAATGAGTAATCCTCACTACTACTAGAGAGAGACGAGTAAAAATACCCATAGCTGAAAATTTTTAAACATTTATTGTTTTAAAATTTTCAGTTATGGGTATTTTTACTCGTCTCCTAAAAACTTTATACTATATAGCGGGCCCGGCAGACGTTGTCCTGCAACCCGACTTCAGCGCCACCTACCGGGTCCAATTGTGAATCTAAACCATTCTCGAATCTACTGAAACACACACAGAAATGTTCATTTAAATCGGTCCAGCCGTTTAAGAGGAGTTCACTTTCATACACACGCACAGAAGATTTTTATATATAAGATATACCCTAATTTTCGTGGTCGGTGGCAATACAAAACAACAAGCAGTACAAAGCCACTACAGACTTCCGAAACTAAAGTAATGTGTGTTCTGTGCTAAAGTTATTTATCACTATTTAGTTTTGGAAGGCGGTTGTCTTTTTTGAAAAATGTTTTTATTTTCCACTTTTTTGTATCGCCTTAACATCCAAATCCATTAAAAAACGGCGACATGGTTAAATCAGAGATTGAGTGTCCTCCAAAGATTGAAGAAACTAAAACGTCATCTATGTAATTTCTTTGGGATATTGTTGTTTGTTTTTTTCAAAAAGCGCTAAATTTTGATAAAATTTATACGGGACCATTTCGGAATGAACACCTTTCGAACAAAAAATAATTTTGCTAATACGTCTTTATATGACGGGGTTATGCCCGATATACATGAAAAAAAATAGAATGAACAATAAATACATCATCATCTGCCTAACCTTTTCCCAACTATGTTGGGGTCGGCTTCCAGTCTAACCGGATGCAGCTGAATACCAGTGTTTTACATGGGGCGACTGCCTATCGGACCTCCACAACCCAGTTACTGAGTAACACGATACCCCTTGGTAAGACTGGTTGTCAGACTTTCTGGCTTTTGACTACCCATAATGACTGCCAAATATCTACAAATGACAGCCGCGACCAACGGCTTTACGTGCTTTCCGAGGCACAGAGGGAACTTGGTATGAAATGGATGGTCACCCATCCACAGACCGACCGCGGCTAGCGTAGCTTAACCTTTGACCGATCGATTTGTACGGTTTTAACTTAGCCACGAGCTCCTCTGCACTGACCATAAAAAAAATACAAACATACGAATTGTAAACCTCCTCTTTTTAGAAGTCGGTTAAAAATATAGCTTATAGTAATCAAGGATAATGTAGCTTTTTAAAGTATTTCAAACAAACAAAAGTTTCGGAGATTAGCCGGACGATCAATAACTCAACTTGATTTTATAATATTTGGTAATGACAAGCCATTTTGGTAATAATTTAGTGACCCAACAAAGGATTTTTTTAATAGCTAAATTCGACACGATTATCACGGGAAAAGACAGTTTACAGTCCCACATATGGGCATTAACCCATTAACCCCCGCCGTACTATAAATAGTATACAACTTTAAGTTAAGATAATACCTACTAATCTAATGGGACATTTATAAACAGTCATTTGAAATCCATTCAATAAGCAAATTGCTAAAACAAGTCGAGATTTTAAATAATTTGGGGGGTAATCCTCATTTTGTGTCAGCGTTTTGTTTTGGATCTGCAAATGAGTACTTCTTTATTTTATTATACAAGATTTAGCTTTCGAAGGTGTTAAAAGGTTTTATTGTTTACTTTATAATATCATATTCTAATATAAAATACATCAATAAGTTTTATTCGTGTAAAGCTTTTTCTGTTAGAACACATAAAGTGCTGCTGTACTAACTTTAGTACACTGGGCGCTTGAGGCAAGAAAGGTAGTGTAGTGAAGACATTTTTGTATTTGTGTGCTATGCTTATTAGTCGTGTTTTTTATATGTATTGTTTGTTTTAATCTTCTATTAGTGACCTTTTATTTACTTTGTTTTCAAGTGGCGAGAGAAAATCATTTCAAAAAGTACAAAATGGCAAACCAACATACTTTTACCCAAGATAAAAACTATTTTGGTTTACAAAACACTATACACGACATTATTAGCCAAGACAGTGATGATGATGCTACTTACGATGTGTTTATGCTACCACCCAATCCAGACGTTATCACCGATGAAGAGAAAGGTGGAGACGACGACTTGTATGACCATGGATTACTCTCAAGATGTTCCCGGCAACATAGAAGTTGTTACTCGCAGACATACCATTGCCGTTGAAGATGAATGGAGCAACGGTGACGATGAACCCCTCAACATTCGTATCATCTATTTCACGAAACTTGCCAAAGAGAAGACGAGTTCAAACTATTGGTGAGGTGCCAGCTTGGAGAAAATGTGTGCCTATTTACTACGTTTCTCGATCTACTACAGATCAAATGTCTATTGAAGAACGACGTGCTAATGTTTCGGGTACCTATCCTGAAAGGTATGACCCCTGTTAACACCTCACAGTCGCAGTCGCTGTCTTGGAGCACCTTTTTGACGATGAAGTGCAGAGCTTATCGCAACGCAAAGCACAATATATGCTGGACAAAACAATAGGCACGATATTTTTTTTACCAAAGAGGAACTCTGTTAGTAGTTGGGCATGCATACAATTACTGGTTACCATAAATTACATAGTCATATTAGAGCTTAGATCTCGGAATACCAGTTTCAGAGTGCATGTCAAGAAACAGATTCTTGGAAACGACACAATCTTCCTCTGGATTGGATGGAGAAGATAGAAAAAATTATGGGCATATCCCAAAAACATTACCAAACCAACTGAGATGTGTTGTGTGTTTCAACCGGATCAAAACCGCATGTGACAAGTGCCTAAAAACGCTATGCCTGGACAGAGGATGCTTTGCCCAATATCACTCCTAAGCGCCCATTGTACTAAACTTAGTACGGTCCATAGTCCGGTTATTTTTTGTTTCTTTTTTCCTTATAGTTTCTCAATTAAACTGTTTTCTTAACAATATTAAAAATTTGTTTAAGTAGATTTCAAATGGTCTTTGTTTGGGCGTTAATGGGTTAAAGATTCATTTTACTTTCTCTATCTCGTCCTGGCGGGAATTCATGGATTATTAAGTACGTCTTTTATCTTTTCTCCTAAACTAGCAGCAGTCCTGCATACTTATAAAGGGTTTATTAATATTTATAAAATCTGCGGATACTAAAAATACGAATATTAAATAATGACCTTTTGCTTTGAATTGTCATTAACGAAGAGAATAGGACCCAAAACTGACCCTTGTGACACCCCAGATGAAATAATGGCAAAATGAGAGTTAAAAATTGTTTATAACAACTTTTCAAATAGTGTTGAATTTGTAGGATAAGAAGTACCACATTAATTTTCTCGAATATAGTTCAGTCTGATTTATTAATAAATTATAAAGTTCACTTTGTCAAAAGCCTTTTAAAAGTTAGTGGGCACAAAATTCACATGAAATTATTTTCTAGCATCTTAAACAAAAGTTGTGAAAAGATCACGATTGTGAACAATAAGATTGCTCCGATTTCCGCTAAAAAACGCTTTAAAAAAATCAAGTTAATTTTTCTCTGAAAATATGACATTTTTGGTAATCCAAACCTCAGCCTGTATGTTGAACACTTAATATATTAAGTAATTTATTACAAAGAACAGTCAAATTATCATGATGACTTTCACGTTAATCGGTAACACATTCAACATCAATTGTATTATCACTTGACACTTGTGTGTTGGAAAGCCACTAGTTAAGAAACAATGAAGATATTTCGAAAAATCGGACGAACTTATCCTGTGAATTTTGTCTCTAATAATGAAGTGGACAAAGACGTGCAGTCCATGCTTTTGCCTTTGAATCTGATGCAACATATTATGTTCTGTCCTAAATATCGCATCAAAGATAATATTATAACTCCTAATAGCCTCATCTCAAACGTCGTTTCTACGATTGCGACACTACTATTTATATGTTCATTCGTTCATAGCACCTATAACTATATCATCGAAAGTCTAAAATTCACTAATTTCATAATTGCTTTTTCTATTTTTAACTGCTCCTTCTATTGCTTTGGATTTGTTATGAATTCCGTGATCGGAATCCTTCAAACCAAAAATAGCATTCAGTTTGTCCTGACTTTCCAAAAAGTGCACAGATTCATCAATCATGAAACCAGCTTTAGTAATATCATTGTTTGGAACTGGATTATTATAATGATGGTTCTGAGTTTTTTTTTCGTTATTTACATTAACTTTCACATACAGATAGGTGCACCTTTCTATGCAGTATATGTTGCGTACTTTTTAATTGTTTTTGATTTTAATATTGTTTATGCCATACGAGTTATTCATTTGTTGGAAAATAAAGTTGTTTTGTGGAATATTCGAGTTTACAATACTCAAGAAACAGAAAACATTAAAGGAAAAAAATATGACGCAAGAGTTTTACAGGCATATGTAGAAATATTAGAGTGTTACAATAATTACAAAAATGGTTTTCAGCAATTCGTAAGTACGGGGTAATATAAATCTATAAGTATTCATCAATGCAATAGTCAGGAAAGATAACTTTACTAATAAATAACGTTGTTAATGAGCAAACAACACACATCAAAACATATGTGCTCAAAATTACCACTCAGTGCGTTATAGCTTATAGCAAACCATAGCGAAGTTTCTTTAAAAGATAAGATTTGTATTAAGCTCATTGATTAGGATACATTATTATAAAGCTAAATATTTGTAAAAGGATTGATTGGCCCTAGGAGCTGTTGCGTCTGTGAAAATTAATGAATCTATGGTTTCACCTCCACTAGGTATATTGACAACCTCCAAGGGATTTGGACCATTGGGATAGTTTTGTGAGAAACAAATACTATACTCCCTGGTCACGGTCTTATCTCCAAAGACCAGGTGCCCTTTAAAGGTCACTATTCGAAAATAGAAAGAAAAATAAGATAAAGTGACTACATAAATGCGCCTGAAAAATATATATTGTCGTACAATTTTTATGAGGAATATGATCAGTCGTGCTTGCCCAGCAGTGGATAAGGCGCTCATCTGTCATTCACGAGGTCGTGAAATCGCAACTGGGCACAAGCAAGTACCAATGTAACTTTTTCAAATTCATAAGCACTTTCTAAGTTTATCTCGGACATCACTGACATCGGTGAAAGAAAACTTGAGGAATCTGGCCCTAAAATTAGTGTAGTCATCAATGCTTGTGCCTTCCCTACAGTGGGATACTAATAGGCTGATAATGTTATTAGCAGTTAGCAAAAGAGTTAAAGACTGAGTTTACTAAATTCAAAGTATATTAGCTATCAACTCTACAAAAAATACTAACATTTTATTTTTATTTGGTGCTTTTCAGATACTATATTACATAATTTCTATATTCATCCACGCTTTGAAGAACAATAAAATAATGATTGACATGTTTAAAATGGGTGGAGTTGATAACAAGGTGAGTATTTTAAGGAGTGTCAAAAGACATTACATTACTACGCATACTGTCCATCAAAATTAGTACCATAGAGCAAAAATTATTACTGGGACTTTTATGTTTGGTGTCAAACCATTATGCTTACCGTGTGGGTATTTCAAATTTAGTTAGCTCATGCAATCGTGTTTTTTTTCAATTGGGCCAAATAATCAGCATTGCCACACAATGTTGCCAGCCTTTTGGGCACGGGCCTTATAATTAACAACGATGTGGACGAGTTTTTTGATGTCATATAAGTCTATTGTAAGATGCCTATTTGTAAGTTTTTTTATATATATTTCTGGGATTTGGCTGTAAATAATATCGTAAAAAACGATATTTGTCCTAACAATATATCTGTAACCACAAGGTTCCCTCTGAACAAAGAAATATCGCAATGTTGTTAAGAATAATGTAACTTTCGCCTTTGCTTTGGTGTCTTTTTATGTAGCCGTTATTTATATGACATGTTTTGTCACCATATTTATTTCGATAGAAAGGAATTCATTGTTAGGGTTCCTGAAGCCGAAGCCGACCTTGAAAGAGAGGTGTGGTTTGAGGAGGCGCGGTGAAGAGTGGGACTTGAGGGAGTCTGTGGCAAGCAGTGAGACAGCGGCTAGGAAAAAAAATGGTGCAAAACTTACTGATAAGTTCAAGCAACAGTGCAGTAGTTTATTTTGTTACAGATTAGGGTGACTATGGTAACACTAATGATGTCTTCTTGGCTGATTAAGGATTTGATTTGTCAAATACTGTTGATCCAGCGATGCGAGAAATTCTACTTAGCTGTACGAAATGTTCAAGATACTTGTGCACTTGTTTTGAAGTCAACTTGTTCAGGTAATTGCTTCATAAACACATTCTGTACAGACAGCATCATTAACTGCTTACACCCTACCCGAAGAAATGTTAATGCGTGGGGGGTAAGCATTTGATGACGCTGTGTATACTATGATTTAATTTAGATTTCGATAGCCTATCTCACCATCTTTTATTTCCAAATAAATAATTGGCAGATCATTACCACAAAATATAGAGGGTACAGAAGGACCGCTCCCGCCATCTTCAAAAATAATTACCTATACTTGCCAGACTCACTAGGGCTGCTACTGTAGTGACTCTGTAGGTTTTATTTGTGACAATATGAAATTTTACTGACACTGGTTGGAACTCTTTGCAATTTTTTATAACAAAATTTTCTCGATCGCCGTGAAATGTCAATGTCTCTTATTTATTCATTTAGACAACACGTGATAGTCGAGTCTGAAGTCTGCTTGAAACTGCTTGAGAATGCCTATAAACGTAATGTCAATGTGTGCGTGTCAAAAATGGCGGTTTGTTCTGAGCGGTCTCTCTGCTCGGGCGCGACGCGGCCTTGCGTACTTTGTGTCATTACATACAAATTATGTTCCATTTTTAATGTATAATTAACTTCGATAAAGGTTTACGCCCCTAGCGTTAACATTTTTCTAGTCATTTAGAATCATGTGTTTTATGTACTGTGTGTGTAGGAGCCAATGGTTGTAGGCACTGTACATTAGCACTTTGTTGATGTTAGTTTAGTTATGGAGAGACACAGAAAGAACCACAAGTTGGGTTTAAAGTTATATTAAGATGTAGAAGGTTAACAAGTATAAGTGGTAGCGATTCTTTCTCTTGACCAGTGGTTAGGTTCACAGTTATTGTTTGACTCAATGTGAATTGCGTAAAACGTTATAATTATAGCATAATATTAGTGACGCACGGCATCAAAGTAGGTTGCTGCGTTCGCAAAGTGAATGTACGGTTGATGAGACCGTACATGTTGGCAACCCCACAAAGATGTAAAGGGAGTTAATGAAAGTTTGTCAAGAGATGAAACCCTATTACAAAGAAATACATAGTAAATTAAATTATTCGAAGTTGAACGCGATGTTGTTAGCCTGACGTGGACGTGCCGCTTGCAGTTCTGCTTGGCTTGCCGTGTGAATGTGTTCTTCTTGCTTCCTATGTTGTATCGGTTGCAGTTCAATCTCTTTCAGTTGATTGTTCGTAGCTGAACGGTGTGTTTTGAGCGACAAGATGGTCCGTATCTCCTTAGCAACCACCCTAAAGAGACAGTGACAATTACTCCTACAATGGTGTAAGAGACGACGTATTGGTGTATGTCATGAGTGGAGATGGTAGATGGGAGGTGGCTTTCTTGTGTTTTCATAATAGCTAATCGCTTGTGGATTTCTTCCAATTCTGCAGTTTCTGGCAACATTACGTGTGACATGTTATGTGTTATGTTCACAATGTTATTTACCATCGAGCTGAACGACCGTATGTTCATAGAAAGATCCATCTTCATGTTGCTATTGTATTGGTTATGCGAGTGAATTGTTAATTCTTTCGATTGCAACAAGCAAACCTGTGCCAAGGTCAGTATCCCGGAAGTCATCGAGTGCGTAGTGATATCATTGTGCAAGTTCCGCAACAAATCGCCAGCCAAGTGTTCGCAGTGTGTAACGCGATCCACTCCTGCTTACATGGCACCTTTTTTACGTCACAAGGTGAGGACGTTCGATGACCTAGTAATTTTGTTCGCAGGGGGCATTGCTATTATGTAAGTTGTATATAGGTAGATTCTTGTTGTATATCAAATTGCCTGGTTGAATGTGACTACACCGCTTCATGTCATCTTCAAATAAAGAGACATAAGTGCTCTTCCCGAAGTTTACAGCTATGTACTGCGAAGCTAGTTGGACGATGACTGTTCCTGTGCTTGTTTTCATGGGCAACGGAGTGGCTTGGTATAGAGTGAAGTCTTCATCTGAGATCAACGGGACGTGTATCTCGAACAAGCAGTAGTTAGTGGTGACTTGCGCTCTTACGTATAGCAGTTTGTAGAGGTCATTGATATCGTTTCTGATGTTTCGGACAGGCAGCGACGAGGTGCTTGGGAGTTTGCCCGCGATTTCAGTTAGTTGCTCGATCAAGTTGACAGGTGTAAGTAGTTGGATGTCTATATGTCCTTTATAGACATCAGTTAAGCTTTCAAACAGCATCTCTTGAACCCTCTCTAAATTGGTTATCAGCAGATATGCTGTTAGTGAGGCCGAGTTGAAGTAGTCAGTAGCCATCACTATTTCTATTTCAGACTCCACTTTGGCTACGTTGGTGTTAGTCTGCGCCATGAAGTCGGCAATTAAACCAAACTGCCGCCTGATATTTTGTTCATTCTTCTTCAGCATGTTGTTTAGAAGTTCGACAATTGAAGTTTGATTTTTTACCAAATCTAGTAGGTAGTTTTCATTATTTTGGACAGCTTGTATGTCGTTGTGGTATTTGTCTGCAAACCGTTGATCTAGAATACCCAAGAGGCTGTTAGCAACATATCCCACTCCATCAATCAGTCCTCGTTTCTTACGATTACTCAAGTGCTTATGAGGAGCTAGAAGTATAGTGTTGTAGTAGCTCAGTATTTCCATTTCGTGGTTAAGTTGTTCTAGAGTTGACTTGCAGTATCTTGGGTCGGTTTTTTGGCACAGTTCGTTCAATCCCTAAAGGTAAGCTTCAATACGACGTCCCAGTAAGTTGTCAAGTTATAGTACATAAGTAGTGTCCGTTCGTCATGAATCACTTGTACATTTCCTATTGTGTAGTAATAAATAATAATAATAATAATAATCATCTTTATTTTACTCTTCACAAAGGTCACAAAGGTATGTACACAAGATAAGTAAAAATACAAATAAATTAACTTAACTACATGAATGATCCTTTGTGAGAGACTGGAGTCCATACTAGGATACCCTGTGTGACGGATCACCAGGCTCTCACCTCGAGATTGCGTTGGCTAGTTAGTCTCTGAACAAATTGTATACAATGTGATACGAGTATTGAAAACCAAACCAAAAATGCTTAAAGCCATAAAAAAAATGAAAAACATAAATAAATTGAATATTTTTTTCAAATAAAATAAACTTTAGTTTTGATGAATCAACTGTATATTATTGTTTGTGAGTTGTGAGTGTGTGCAGATAAAGTGTATTTTTGTGTGAGCGCGAGTATGGAAGCTAAATTATGTATGCTGAATGATTACGAGGGAACAATTAACAGCTGCTCCGTGGAATCATAATCCAAGTTTTGTATCCAGGTCGAGAGTTTCCTTTTGCAGATGTTTTTGGGAAGGTTATAAATTGACAAGACTCCGTTAATTCTATTATATAAATAGCTTCCGAGGAAACCAAAATGTCGACGAGCAAAAGCTGTATGGAACCGAATTGTGGGGCAAACTGTATTTTTACGTCGCTTACCTTCAAATAGGGAAGGATTATAAGTAAGAAGAGAATGCTTGCGCAGAACAGTATTATAAATAAAGAGTTGACGTACAGTCAACACACCAACTCGCCCATAAAGTTCCTTGGTGGGAAATAAGAAAGGAAGAAAGTTACTGACTTTTAAAACGGCCCTTTGTGCACGTTCGAGCCGAAGCATGGGAGTTTTTGTCGCACCACCCCATATAGTTATGCAGTAAGAAATGAGCGATTGGCATAACGCAAAATATACTGTTTTCAATATTCCAGAATCCGCAACATGACGAAGATTTTTAAATACAAATATCAGCTTTCGGATTCTGGTAGCAAGAGCATCTATGTGCGAGTGAAAACTTAAAGTGCTGTCTAGTGTGACGCCTAGGTACTTTATTGATTCCGTGTTTTGAAGATGAGGACATGAGCAATGAGTACTAGGATTCAGCAAGCACGAAGACGAATGGGCGGTAATTTTGAGATTGTCAAGAGAACAATTTGGTTTTTTTATGTAAAAGGGAATGTACTTAGTTTTGTCAACATTCAGAGCGAGTTTATTGCTGGCTAGCCAAGACAAAGCCAAGTTTAGACCATTCTGTGCATTATTGAAAACTTCGGTCCATGTATCAGCTTCAAACAGCAGCGCTGTGTCATCAGCGAAAGTGATGATCTTACCGCCAGGCATTTTGAGCTCACAAAGGTCATTGATGAAGGCCAGGAATAAAGGTGGGCCAAGAATAGTGCCCTGTGGGACGCCGTGGACGACGGGAAGATCACCACTGGTCCACCCATTAACTTTAACCCTCTGGAATCGGTTAGTGAGATAGTCTGAAAAAAGCTCTAGTTGCACATCTCTTACACCAATGTTCTCCAATTTTTTCATCAGCAGTGGGACGGAGACTGTGTCAAAGGCTTTTGCGAGATCCATGAAGATTACTATGACCTTTTTATTTACATCGAGTTTTTCAGAAACGAACTTAGTTAAATCGTGTATGGCGTCGCTGGTAGACAAGCCAGAACGGAAGCCGTACTGAGAAGTTGATAGTATAGACTTTTCTTCGAGGTAGTTGACCAGCCGCTTCTTCATGATCCTCTCCAGTATCTTAGACAAAGCTGGCAAAATGGAAATTGGTCTATAGTTGTTAACACAGGCTCCGTCACCACTTTTGAAAATGGGGCGAATTTCTGCTATTTTCCAAGCGTTTGGGAATTTGCCAGAGTCAATAGCAAGATTGCAGATAAATAAAATGGGAGAAATAAAGATTTGGCTATATCTCTTTAAAACGCTGGTAGAGATGTTATCGCAACCAACAGCGCAATCAGACTTCAGACCACGGATGATACTTTTAATCTCTTCGAAGTCAGTAGGGAGGAAAACCATCGAGTGGGGGTGTTGCTTAAGCGGTGGTGGGCACGAGTTATTCGAGCAACAGCGGTCAGCGATATTTTTGCCGATGTTCACAAAGAACTCGTTAATGGCATTAGTGGAAGAAATTGGATCCGCGGTGTTTACCAGCTGGGAAGCTTCATTTTTAATGTTTTTTGTGTGGGTAATGTCTTTTATTGTGTTCCACAATTTTTTGTTATTGGTTGTAGCCGCAGTCCGAAGTTCCATTTTGTCATGTTCTCTTTTTATTTTTGTTAATAGGACGTTGCAATAATTTCTATATCTTTTATAGGTTATAAGTATGTTCTCATTTTTAGGATTCTTTTTTGCTTTTAGGTGCAGCTTGTCTCGATTTCTCATACAGCGCAATAGTCCAGGCGTTATCCAGGGTTTTGTGATAGTCTTACGGTTTGAGGTTTTAATAATATGAGTATTCGATAATATAATGCTATTAATTGAGTTAACAAAGTACTGAACAGCAAGGTCAACATTGGTCATTGAATACAAATCATTCAAGCTGAGATTCATAATATCAACGTCTAGTTTCTCGTAATGTAGTCGTTTAATTGTTTTATAGGTGTAGTATTTAGGTTTATTTAAGTCCAGAATAAGGATTACTGCATTATGATCAGTGATAGAGGTTTCAGCTACATAACAGGAGGCTGGCAGTCTCGTTTTCAAAATTATGTGGTCAAAACATGTCTTATTATGGGTTGGGATAGTATAAGCAGGCAACATGCCATGGGATGCTAACAAATTAAGATAATGAGAACTATTCGAGTCTGTGTTGTTCTCAGTTATGTCCACATTCAGGTCACCTATTAAAATAAAGTTTTTTATGTGAGAGACTGTTTTTATAAAAAGGTCGAGAGATGAGAAAAAGTTATTAGGGTTTTTATAACCAGCGGGTCGGTAAACTGCTAGCATCACCGTGTCATGGTTAATTTTAATCATGAGACAGTTGCATTCAGAGATGATAGGTTCTTCTACGCATACGCTAATGGTATTTTTGCAATAAATAATGACTCCTTCATTTTGGGTTAAGGTATTATTAGTCTTGTAGTAATTATAACCATCAAGTGGCGGAATGTATAGTGCGCATGATAACCAGCATTCCGTTAAAACAATAAAGTCCCAATCTATTTGCGATCTCTGTAATAATGTGAGTAAACCTGGTGTGTTGCGTGTTATACTTCGGATGTTTTGATGTATAACTTTAATTGATTGATTGGAGTTAGTTACAATGTGTCGACAATTGTCAATATCGCATATGGACGAATGTGCCAAGGAAATGCGGTCAAGGTCAGAGATTATGTCTTTCGTACTATCGAATTTTAACGTTCAGGAATAGCGAGCTCTTAACTTGGTTAATGCTGCAGGGAGAATAAATCGAAATGGAAAGGAAATATTTGATAAACGATGTCACGTTATATATCAAAACAAAAGAAAACATTGATAAGTTGCACGTTGAATGTAAACACCAAATACGCACGTGTGGTGTGTTAAAGTGGGTCATAACAAAAAGTGTAATAGTTATGAATGGTTTAGCAACCCATTTAAGTACAACAGCGAAGACGGTATAACAAAAATAAAATAATTTCATTTGTAGGGTATGTAGTTTTTAAATCGGCCGCTCAAGTTCGAAGTTAGTAATTTGTACGCTCGACGTCACGATTCCGCAATATGACCCAGTTATTAACGTAGATACAATTAATAACATTGTAAGGAGAGTAGAGAAACATTTATTTCCGCCCGTCTTTGGCGTGGTTGGAGTTTCCTTTTCTGAGTGATCTTGGACACTGGTCTCGATAGGTAGTGGTGACAGTTTCACTATTGGACGTTTGATGGTACCAGATAGAGTTTTAATCGTAGTCACTCGAACATAGCCGTCGGAACCGGGATGCAGTTCAAGTACGCGTCCCATGGTCTACTTTCCTGGTGGCAAGTTGTTGTCCTTGATTAAGACTATGTCGCCTTTGGTGTATTCCATTTTCCCCTGATCTGGAGTTGTGTTAAGTACTCACTTGACCAACTCTTCCAAAATTGGTGCATCATGTGCTCTGTCAGTTGCCATCGTTGACGTAAGTTGACGTTATTAACGTCACAGTACGTTGATATTGGTAGTGACATCGTTGGGCTTCCAGTGAGAAAATGACCCAGTGTAAGGTAATTTTGAAATTCATCGGGATCTTCTGTGAGCGGGCAGAGGGGTCTCGAGTTCATACAGGCTTCTATTTTTGCCAGTAGTGTAGTAAACTCCTCGAAAGTTAGTTTCAGAGCTCCCAGTACACGATGAAGATGATGTTTCATCGATTTTACAGCCGCTTCCCATAAACCACCAGCGCTTGGCCACGCGGGAGCGTTGAAGTGCCATTCGACTTCCATTATTCCAATCTCGGCGAAAAAGTCCGGCGAAAGCTCTTGTTGAAATAGTTCAAATTCATTGCGTAATATCTTCGAAGCTCCGATGAAATTAGCGCTGCAATCTGAGTAAACATGTTTAGGTGTACCGCGTCTAGCGCACATGCGTTGGAAAGCGGCAATGAACGTTTCGGTGCTTAAATCAGACACCAGTTCAATGTGCACAGCTTTAGTAGCCATGCACACGAAAATAGCGATGTACCCCTTCGTAGTCTTTACTCCTCTTCCTTTGTTTAGTTTGACTTGCACGTGTCCAGTAAAGTCTACACCAGTATGTGTAAAAGGTCGGGATGGGGTAGCTCTCTGTTGAGGTAAGTCCGCCATTGGTAGTTATCTGTTCGTTTATAGCGGTGACATCGCACGCAACGTCGCAGTTGAGTTTTTACAGCTCTGTTGCCTCCAACAATCCAGTATCACTGTCGGATTTGAGCCAATGTCAGTCGCGCTCCTCCATGAAGGGTTGTAATGTGTGCTTGTTCAATTACAAGCTGAGTTAATCGGCCCGTTCGAGAAAGTATTATAGGGTTTTTCATTTCGAAAGGCAAGTAGGAATTTCCCAGTCTTCCACCGACTCGTATAATCCCTTTTTCATCCATGAAAGGATTTAATTTGTAAATGATGCTCTTGTTGTTTACAGTTCCGTTTGCTTCCAGTTGTTTGTATTCATTTTCAAACTCCGTACTCGGCACATATGTAATTAGTAAAACCTCCATCTCGTTAGTAGAAATATGGTTGGAGCTTTGTTTGTGTGTGGATGTAGTTGGTCGTTGACCTATATTGTCGTGATTTCTTTCCGCGTTCGCGGAATTAGTAGAATTTTTCTTGTCTTTATGCAATAAAGTGTGATGTTTCATATTGCATTCTTTGCACGTTTTTGCTGACGCACAGTCTGTGTTGCCATGACTGTATAAGCAGTTTTTGCAGACGTTTAATTTTGCGACTGTGTTATTCCGTTGGAATTAGTCCATATTGATGAACTTTGGACATTTCATCAGTACATGATTTCCATCGCAGTGTGGGCAGTGTCCATATGCTGTATGATGAGTTCTCTTGAATGATTTTTGTCTCTCGTAGTCGTGCAGTTTTGAGGAATGATGTTTGTGAATCGGCTTGGACGAGACTTGCTTCTGCTGGTTAGGTAATTCATTTTTCGTATTCTTCATGGTTTCGTACGCCATGAACTTGTTTTCCAGGAAGTATAGTAGCTCGTTCAAGTTTGATACATCTCTAGGATCCCGCAGCTCCTTTATGTACTCACTGTAGGTAGTCGTGTCAAGTTTCTGCGACATCAAGTGTACGATAATTGGGTCCCAAGTTGTAATGTCTAAACCAATGTTCGTTAGTCCGTTCGTATATTCAGTTATGACGTCATGCATCTTCTTGAGGTTAGAGCTGTCGGGTTGTTGAATGACAGGGAAGACAGATTGAGCATGGTGTTCAGGAATGACGTGAATTGCAGCCTACGGTTGTCGAAACGCTGAGACAGTATTTCCTAACAGGATGTGTAGTTTTCTGCGCCAATACTGAGATATTGAACCAATCTTTCAGCTTCGCCTCTCAACCTCGTTTTTAGATTCTGCAACTTTTGCGCTTTGTTAATCATCGGGTTGTTGTGAATGGTTTCCATGAAGATGTCCTTGAAGGGAATCCTGAATCTTGAAGGAAAAGGGAATCTTGAAGGGTCTTCTAGCTCCCATTTCTCCGTGACAGATTTTATGTCAATTTTCGACATAGCGCGGTCAAGGGCTTTGAAGTTACACTCTTGTTTACTCAGCAATGATTTGGTAATGTCGTCAGTATCTCGATCGAGCATTCCAGTTAAGTCAAATTTCACTAACCTTTTTCCTTGTAGTTGTTCCAGTAGGTTAAGCATGTCTCTTTTAGTGGATTTGTATTGAGCTGAACTAGTTGATGTTTTTATCTTCTAAAGTTTGCTCCAGAATTGCATGTCGTTCGTAGAAGTCAGTCCATTGTGCCTCGAGAGATTCTAGACGCTTGATTAAGTACTCTTCCGTTTTCCTTGAGGAGCCATCCTTTTTATAGTTAGAGCACAGAGCTTTGATGTTTTCAAAGCAAGATTGTTGGAGTTGCAGCTTCTCCATGGCAAGTTCTCTTCTCTAGTTGTCGAGAAGAGGTAAGTTTAGCTTGATGTATGTAGCTCAGTAGTCTAGCACGTAGTTGACGGTGATAGACGTATAGCTTGACGTTAGTTCACGACACGAAGGCCACAGTTTGCGGGCTTCTTCTTTCAAGTCTCCACGGAACCGTTCTCATAGTTGAAGTAGAGTTGCGTAATCCGTAGCGTCTTGAAATTGTCGTTTGTTTCTATTTATTGCGTTCGCACTCAATTTACGATATTATGCGCCTTCTCAATTCAACTGGAGCGATCCGCTTGTGGGAGACCAGCTGAACCGATTTGCTATCGTAAATAGAGACACTACACACAATAAATATCTGGCTCGAAAGAGCATTTAATGTAGGAGCCAATGGTTGTAGGCACAGTACATTAGCACTTTGTTGATGTTAGTTTAGTTATGGAGAGACACAGAAAGAACCACAAGTTGAGTTTAAAGCTATATTAAAATATAAAAGGTTAACAAGTATAAGTGGTAGCGATTCTTTCTCTTGACCAGTGGTTAGGTTCACAGTTATTGTCTGACTCAATGTGCATTGCGTAAAACGTTATAATTATAGCATAATATTAGTGACGCACGGCATCAAAGTAGGTTGCTGCGTTCGCAAAGTAAATGTACGGTTGATGAGACCGTACAGTGTGTGTGCATATATTTTTAAATGTTTTTTTTTTTTTTTGCAGGTGATGAGAAAAAGTTATGCAAGAACGTACTGCGCTTGCATCGAGCATCGTTTAGTAAGATACGTGTGTGTGGCCTGTTCTACTTAGACGCTGCGTTACAATTGAGTTTGATGAGTCTTCTTACTAACTACACTGTCGTGTTGCTGCAGTTTGCATTTTTGTAATTCAGAGTTCATTAAAAAACTTGTGGATACTTACTAGTATTTTGATTTCCAATACCCCAATGACTTTGTATGACCTAGATATTTTGGCAACCAAGTTTCACCAAAACTGTAAGAATATGTTTTGTTTTTAATAATTCAAAAAAGATGCCCCATGTATGTATAACTTATATATAATACTTCCTTACTTCTGTTTCTTTCTAACCTAAAAATATGAAAAAGTTGTTCGTACTCATGAATACTGTGTAATGAATACTCACAGGAACTTTCCAGGAACAGAACTAGGCACAAAGTGACGTATACAACATAAAGAAGCTCAAGTTGTCCAGCATCACGTATTACAATTTACATAATGAATGAAACAATAAATGTATAGGTATGGTAAAAACGTCTGACCGCATGTAAAATTATATTCCTGACAATCTAAGAAGTCCCATTTGACATATCATGTTTGAATTATGAATCAACGACTAATTCGGGTTTTTGAGTGTATTTTTTCAATATAAAGTTAAACTTGATGCTTACGAATGATACTCGTTGTTGTAGTGTATGGGTAATATACTTAGTCTGGCCATAAATACCGTTACAATTATAAAAAATAAGAAAGATATTACATTTGAATTTGGAATCTGTATTTTTATACGATTGTTCATTGAGTTTTCTAATTTTGGCTATATATTACAATAATAAATATATTGTACAATATTTTGCGATATTAAAATGGAGTGGGGTGAGAAAGAGAACCGTTTCGCTGTGATTGCAAAGTCAAAGTCAAAGTCAAATCATTTATTTCAATTAGACCATTATAAGGCACTTTTGAACGTCTAATGAGAAAAAAAATGATTCTAGGTGCCCATTCCAAAAGGTAGTTTTCTATGGAGAAGAATGGGCAAGAAACTCCATACTTACTCTTTTAAAAACGATGTTAACAATATTTGCATTTACAGGAATTATATAATTATACGTGAATACGATGTACCTTGCATAAAAACACTAGATTTGAAAGTGTGTACAAAGTATCACAGATTAAGGAATGACAGACTAAGTTATATGTACATAGATACACAGTGTTCACATATTATTACAAATGTTGAAACAGTAGACGACCACTCCTTATATTAACAAACAATGAATCAGTATGTGAGCCTGAGCAGTGCATAAAAAAGAGTCAAATATATGTATGTACTTAGTTATACTAAGTATGAAATTAGGTATTTTAAATCGACAGTTTAGACAAAATCGAACCTATCGGTTCGATTTTGTCTAAACTGTCGATCGTCCTTTGGAGCTAGACCAGCATGTTTCCAAGCAATATTATCTTGAATATAGTCCTCTAAATTATAATAAGCTTTTTTACAGAGTGTACTTTTAATATATGATTTAAATTATGTTTCACTTAGCTGTAGTATATCATTAGGAATTTTGTTGTAGCACTTAACACAGTACCCCATAAAAGATGTATTGACTTTAGACAATTTAAAATATGGTTGAGCTATTTTGTCCTTGTTTCTAGTATTAAAGACATGTCTATCACTTACTTTATTAAACATATGTAAGTTTTTTCTTACATACATAATATTTTCATAAATAAATTGGCAAGGCACTGTCATTATATTAATATTTTTAAATAGTTCCCTAAGAGATTCGCGGCGACGTAGATTATAAATGGCTCTGACAGCTCTTTTTTGTAAAATAAAATCGGATTCAATGTCAGCAGCCCGACCCCACAGTAAAATACCATACGACGAATAAAATACGATACGAAAGTAGCCAAAATAGACCAAACGCGCAGTTTCTACATCTGTCAACTGTCTTATCTTTCTAACAGCATAAGCCGCGGAGCTTAGTCGCCCCGCAATAGATGTTATACGAGGTCCCCATTGTAATTTCTCGTCTAGCGTGATTCCTAGGAAAACCGTTTGACTAGTAAATTCCAGTTTCTCTCCATTAAGTATGATGTCACATTTGCTATTCCTAACATTTGGTAAAATGAATCGAATATATTTGGTTTTTTTTTCATTAAGTACCAAATTGTTTACCGTAAACCAATTTTGAACCAGATGAATAGCGTCATTTAGATTTTGTGACCGTCTGTCTATTTAAAAAATCAATGATGTGTCATCGGCAAATAACACCATTTTCGGTTGATTTTGAAACAATTGGGGTAAATCATTTATATAAACTAAGAATAGAAATGGACCCAATATTGAACCTTGAGGAACGCCCATAGTCGTTTCAGACCCCAATGAGTTCACGCCGTTAACCTGTACTTTTACCCGTCTATCCCTCAGGTATGACCTTAGTAAATCAAGAGATGTTTTACTAACCCCGTAGTGCTCCAGTTTCAGCAAAAGTGTCTCATGGTCAACGCAATCGAACGCCTTTGAGAGGTCGCAAAAGATTCCAATGGCATCTTGTGATTCCTCCCAGGTGCTAAAAATGTTCTTAATCAGGGTGACACCGGCGTCAGTTGTACAACGCCCTTTGGTGAAACCATACTGTTGTTCATGAAAGATGGAATTTTTATTAAAGTGACACAACATTTGATTGAGCATTAAGTTTTCAAACACCTTGCTGAGAACTGGCAGAATCGACACAGGCCTATAATTGTTGGGGTCTTTACTATCACCGGATTTGATTTGCAAGATTGCATTACACAAAGTTGTTAAGGAGCCAAATGCAATTTTCAAAACTCTCCATACGCTTGGTATTAGTCAAATGTTTGTGTACCGGGCTATTAATAGGTACAATGAGATCTCCTCTGTTTGTGACAGAAAAAGATCTGGCCGTCCAAGTAGTGTTCGTACGAAAAAGATGGTCAAAGCAGTAAGGGAAAGATTTCGAAGAAATCCTGTCCGAAAGCAAAAGATTTTATCTCGGGAGATGAAGATCACCCAGAACCATGTCGCGTATTTTAAAAGATGACCTAGGACTTGCAGCCTATAAGAGACGCACTGGTAATTTTTTAACTAATAATTAAAAAAAGAATAGGGTGGTAAAATCGAAACAACTACTGAAGCGGTACGCAAAGGGAGGTCACAGAAAAATTTAGTTTACGGATGAGAAAATCTTTACAATTGAGCAACATTTTAACAAACAAAATTACCGTATTTATGCTCAAAGCTCAAAGGAAGCTTCCCAATTAGTCGACAGAGTGCAACGTGCGCATTATCCGACTTCAGTGATTGTTAGGTGGGGTGTTGCCTATGAAGGAGTGACTGAGCCATATTTTTGTGAAAAAGGTATCAAAACATCGGCACAAGTGTATCGAGATACCATTTTTGAGTTAGTTAAGCCCCTTAACAACACCATGTTTAATAACCAATTATGGTCCTTCCAACAAGACTCGGCGCCGGGTCATAAAGCTCGGTCCACGCAGTCTTGGTTGGAAGTGAACATTTCGGACTTCATCAGAGCTGAAGACTGGCCGTCGTCTAATCCCGATCTTAATCCGCGGGATTATGATTTATGGTCAGTTTTAGAGAGTACGGCTTGCTCTAAACGCCACGATATTTGGAGTCCCTAAAACAATCCATACGATTGGCAGTGAAGAATTTTCCCGTGGAAAGAGTGCGTGCTTCGATTGATGGTTACCTATCATAAGGTCGAAAAATATTTGACCGAATTTCATTTCACTTAAAACTTTTCAACTATTATCGTTTCGTTTTTTTTTTACTTCATCGAAGTCACGTCTGCCACTGTATCAGTTGACCTATTATCAATTCGTTTTTTTTCGTTATTCCGACGTTTCATTTGGTCGATAAACTTTTTACCGAAGTTAGACTTAGCCGAATAACATTTGTTCGAAGTATTATGATTCCAAACATTTATTATGCCACTGTTTTAATTACCATATTTTCATTTCATCAAACGCCTAGAAAGTTTGTGCACACTTTTTCATATCTGCTTAATTCTGCTATCTGCTTGCTTGCATGCAGCATGCAAACAAGCATGCAGCGTGCAAACAAGCATGAAACATGCAAGCAGGCATGCAACCATGTTGCATGCCTGCTAACAAGCATTGTTTCTGTCACGGCTCCGGCGCTGCGGGGTCTGGGCGACGATAAGCTCGCGTGGGGCCCACGCGAGCTTATCGTCGCAGATGGTTTTAACGCTCACCACCGCAAGCTTAAAGCCACCTGCTCCTCAGCTCGCGGGCCGCCCCACCCCTCCGCGCCTACGCGGGCTTAAATTACACTCTAGTTGTAGGGCAGACAAGACTGCGTGAAGTCGGTTTTGCAGCGATTCGTTTCTGTCACTAAGATTTTGTAGCCTATTGATTTTTTATGACACTATTTATTTTATATTGATAATGCTACCAGGTAATCTTATATATAAAAATCTTCTGTTCGTGTGTATGAAAGTGAACTCCTCCTAAACGGCTGGACCGATTTTGATGAAATGTTTTGTGTGTGTTCCAGTGGATTTGTGAATGGTTTAGATTCACAATTGGACTCGATAGGTGGCGTTGTAGTTCTAGGACTTGTTTTTATTTTCAGGCAGGACAACGTCTGCCGGGCCCGCTAGTATTCTGTAAAATGTTGTTTCGGTGTGGTGAAAATATGGCAAATAAATCATTTGACAAATGAAAAAAGTTCAAAAGAGGCTTCGGCCAATAGCAAAAAGTTAATTTGTAAATCGACGAAAAATAGTTCGGTAAAATAATACTTATGACATAAGATACTTCGATGATATAAAAATATGTCAAATAATGCATATAGCAAAAAAGACATCGGTCAATAGTTTTCGGTAAAATGAAATTCGAAAAAAAACATTTCGGAAAAGTGATCGGTTCCCTCGATTGATAACTGGCCTCAACATTTAAAGGACTGTGCAGACAATAGAGACCACTTCGAATAAGCTTTTTGTATTTTAAACTGTTTTATACTTATGTATTAAACTAACACACTGTAAAAGTAATAAATATTATTTGCAATAAAAAATGTTTTTGAAAATATCTTCATAGATGATTTAATGAAGCTTGAATTACAGAATTGCAAACTGTAGCAACACAATTGTGTAGTTAGTAAGAAGACTCATCAGACTCAATTGTAACGCAGCATCTAAGTAGAACAGGCCACACACACGTATCTTGCTGAACGATGCTCGATGCAAGCGCAGTACGTTCTTATAGAGCCTTTTCTCACCAACTGTAAAAAAAAAAAAATTCATTTATAGATAGTGAATGGGTCGTTGTGAGTCAAACTTTGACCATGGATTCATGGTCTCGTGGGCACAAGTGCGACAGCTGAGCATGGGGATCTGGATTCAATGCCCAGATCGAGCAAATAGAAGTATTTGGTTTATCCAACAGGAATTTCACAGCCCGTAGTTTGGAAGTTGATGGTGTGACACCTCCGTGCTTCGGAAAGCACGTAAAGCCGTTGGTACTGCGCCTGATTCTCCAAAATCGTATCAGATTGCCCTCTCATCGGAATATGAGAATGAAGGAAGAGGGAGTGCACATGTGTTTACGCACACACTTGTGAGCTGTAATATCTACTGCGTACTTGCTAGTGTCGATTGAGATTGTTCTCCGCGACCGACATGCGGTCAGGAAAACCTTATCATTACATGTTTCTAGACGACTAGCAAAATTATTTGCCAAATATTCATTCTAAACTTATTAAAAGGATTAGAGAAAGAGTAAGGGAGGCCTTTTCCATGCAGTGTGACAACACAGGCTAGAAATAAATTAAAAAAGATTGAAAGGTAATGAAACAGGCCCTCAGAATCTGAATTAAATCGTAGTATAGAATGTGTTTACCAGAGCAAGTTGACTTCAAAACAAGTACACAAGTATCTTGAACATTCCGAAGAGATAAGTAAAATTTCTCGCATTGCTGGATCAACACTATTTGACAAATTAAATCCTTAATCAGCCAAAATGTCATCATTAGGGTTATCATAACTATTTTAACCTGTAACAAAATAAACTATTGCAATATTGTTTGCAGTGATCATCAAGTCTTGCACCTTTTTTTCACACTATCCCACTCCTAGGCATAGGCCTCCCTTAAGTCTTTCTAAGCACTCTTCTTCGAACCACCACAATCACTTTGGACATGCCCTTGTGGTACGCATCCTGTTCATATCGCCACCTCTTTTGGGCTGACCTTGGTGACGCCTTCCATCTTCAGGCACCCATTGCGTGAAAACTCTTTTAACCAAAATATAATGACTAAAATATGTCATATTAATAGTGAATATAAAAAAACACTTAAAGCTGAAAGTTCCACATCATTAAAAACACATACATATTATTACACATATATTATTTGGTTAGACTATTGTTAATGGTTACAGAAACATTGAACAAAAAAGTTTCAACGTTTTTTTACTAATAAAGTACTTGCAATAAAAAAAAGCAATTTTTTTATCTATTTGAACTTATAAATAAAAACACACCCACAGAATGATACACATGTTAGACTTATAACATACCTTTGTTTTCGTCTGTGGTTAAAAGAAACAATAATAATATTATGTACAATTTAGAAAAGGGTCATCATCATCATCTGCCAAAAGACGTCCACTGTTGGACAAAGTTCTCTGATTACCGCGACCTTGACGATGTCGGCTGTCCACCTGGTGGAGGCCTACCAACGCTGTATCTTCCGGTTCGTGGTCGCCACTCAAGCACCTTTCTCCCCCATCGGTTATCGGTTCTTTGAGAGATGTGGATTGCCCATTACCACTTCAACTTTCATTCTTCGGCGAATTACCCCGAATCACACCAAAACTATAGGTCGTCTCCCAATAATATCTTTGCTCATTTATACTTAATTTGATGGGCAGTATACGTGGTGATGCGATGTATTTATACACCCCGTATAGTACTCACCTTGGTTTCTTCACCCAGTTTAATTATATCAATTATTATTTTATTGTTCTTCAAAGCGTGAGTGAATACTTCAACAATGTAATAAAGTATCTGAAAGGCACGAATTAGTAAAAAAAAATGTCAGTATGTTGTGTTGACATGATTTTTATCTTATTTCGAGTTTAAGTTATTAGTAATAAACTCGGTCTTTGAGTCTTCAAAGACTGAGTTTATATATCTAACTGCTAATCATATGCCTCTTATGAAACGTACTATAACCTGTGTTTTCTAGTCGCATTTATATCATTGTCATTGCCACCTTATTTTTTTCGAGTTTTTGGGGAGACCTACAAAAAGTCACCGGACTTTGCAGATAAGACTGAGAAGTCTGGTACTGGTGTCTCACTAAAACCAGCCCGATGGTCACCATCTACATATATGCGGAGGTGCAAAATTATTTTGAAAGATAACCTAGGATGGAGGATCCTTAATAACGCGTGAGTAGGCAAATCTCTTTGAGGTCGTCAGAATACCAAGCAGAAGTGAGTCCAAAGATTTATTGATTCTCACAGATTCATCAGCTCCAACGATCATCTGCCCTTTTTACATGTATCTTTTTAATATTATAACCTAATCAATGAGCATAATCAAAATTTTCTCTTTGATAGAAACTCAACTATGGTGTTTGCTACATAGTGCACTAAGTATTGACCCAGTTATGTAGGTGGGTTGCTCTTCAATAACCAAAGATATTTATTTGTAAAACTATTTTTCTACATAATCCCATCAATGGATATAGATTTACATAGACCGGTACTTACAAACTGCTGGAAACCATTTTTGTAACTATCGTAACATTCTAATATTTCTGCGTATGCCTGAAACACTCTTGCGTCATCTTTTTCTCCTTTCATGTCTTCTGTTTCTTGAGGATTGCTAACTCGAATATTCCACAAAATGACTTTATTTTCCAACAAATGTATAACTCGTATAGCGTAAACAATATTAAAATCGAAAGCAATCAAAAAGTACGAAACATATATAGCGTAGAAAGGTGCGCCTATCTGTATATTAATAATAGTGTAAATAATGGCAAAATATCCCAGAAGCGTAATCACAATAATCCAGTTAAAAACAATGATGTGCCTAAAACTAGTTGTATTGTTGATGAATCTGTGTACTTTTTGGAAAGTAAGGACAAACTTAATGTTAATTTTGGTTTGAAGGATACCGTTCGTGGAATTCATAACAAGTCCGAAACAATAGAAGGTGCATTTATAAATAGAAAAGGCAGTTACAATATTACTATATCTTAAACTTTTGATCATAAAGTAAAAGTTGCTATGAATGAATGAACATATGAATAGTAGTGTTGCAATCATAGAAACGACGTTAGAGACGAGGCTATTGGGAGTTATAATATTATCTTTGATGTGATATTTAGGACAGAACATGATATGTTGCATCAGATTCAAAGGCAAAAGCATCGACTGCACGTCTTTGTCCACCTCATTGTTAGAGACAAGATTCACAGCACAACTTTGTCTGATTTTTCGAAATATCTTCATTGTTTCTCAACTTCCAACAGACAAGTGTCAAGTATTACTACAATCGATATCAAATGTATAGACATTCATTATGATAATTTGACTGGTCTTTATAATAAATGACCTTATGTAAAATTACATTTTCACAAGGTCGATTTTAGAGAAAACGACTTAGAATTTTAGAGCGTTTGTTTTAGCGGTAACCAAACGCTATCTTTTTAAGCACAACCATGATTTTCAGTAAGTTCGTCATTTTTTATTTGAGATGATTAATAACCAAGTTCGTGTGAACTCTGTGCTCACGAACTTTTAACGGCTTTTGACAAAGTGGGCTATTAATTATTTATGAATTAAATACCCCGAACAATTGTTCTAGCTCGTACTTTTTCAACATATTCAATACTATACGAAAAGTTGTCATGAACTGTTTTGAATCTCACTTCTCAATGATTTCATTCACAGATGATAAACATAAATATTAATAAACCCCTCAGAAGTATTCCAGACTGCCTGCTAGTTTAGGAAGACTTCAATAGACTATAGCTTGAACGTAAATACGACGACGAGGTTACTGGTAACTCGAAAAAAGTCCGGTGCGGTCAGACCCCATCCCGTCAGGAACACAGCACCTCACGATTTCAGTTTGAGTCTCGATACTCGCACGTATTTACTCGCACTAGATAGAGAGAGAGTGCTTGAGAGAAAGAGAAAGGTATTTGAAAGGGGTATATTGCAAAAATATTCTCTCGAATCACACCTTTCTTTTATTGAGCCAAGAAAATGCCTAACGCATACTACGCCGTCCGGGGAGATGACGTGATTATGTGGGGCTTGCACCCACTAAACGCTCCGTCTGTGCACCTGACTTTAGGCTTGGTGGTTGGGCCGCGAGAACTGCTACGCATGACATTCGCAACCCATCCAGCGTGGCCCACTTCAGGGCTCCCTCTTCTTCGCCCGCCTTCGGGCTTCCACCTCCTTTCGCGATGTCCGGATGCAGTGGGACATCACCACAACTCCAGGAACCGTGCAGCATAGACGATAGAGTCCCGAATCACACCTGTTACAAGCCGCGTTAATGCACTGCGGTTAAAAAATAAAGATACTGAATATCTTCATAGACGATTTAATGAAGCTTGAATTACAGAATTGCAAATTGTAGCAGCACAATTGTGTAGTTAGAAAGAAGACTCATCAGACTCAATTGTAACGCAGCGTCTAAGTAGAACAGGCCACACACACGTATCTTGCTGAACGATGCTCGATGTAAGCGCAGTACGTTCTTGCAGAGCCTTTTCTCATCAACTGTAAAAAAAAAACATTTTCCATTTTAAAAATATACGCTTTATATAATCATACACAGTGGATGGGTCATCGTAAGTTAAACTTTTATCATGGATTCATGGTCTCGTGGTCACAAGTGCAACAGCTGAGCATAGAGTTCTGGATTGAATGCCCAGATTGAGCATAAAAAAGTTTTGGGTTTATCCAGGTTTGTCCAACAGGAATTATACAGTCCGGAGTTTCAGTAAAACATTATCATTACATGTGTTTAGACGACTATCAAAACGTGGCGAAATTATTTGCCAAATATTTTTACGAAACGTATTAAAGATTGAAAAGTAGTAAAACATGCCTTTTTCCTGCAGTGTGACAACACAGGATAAACAAATTAATAAATTGAGAGGTGGTGAAACAGGCCCTCAGAATCTGAATTAAATCATAGTGTTGAATGTGTTTACCAGAGCAAGTTGACTTCAAAACAAGTGCACAAGTATCTTGAACATTTCGGAGAGATAAGTAAAACTTCTCGCATTGCTGGATCAACACTATTTGACAAATCAAATCCTTAATCAGCCAAAAGGTCATCATTAGGGTTATCATAGCTATTTTAACCTGTAACAAAATAAACTACTACAAAATTGTTTGCAATTAACATCAAGTCTTGCATCTTTTTATTTCACACTGTCCCACTTCTAGGCATAGGCGTCCCTTTAGTCCTTCTAAGCACTCTTCTCTGAACCACCACAACCACCTCGGATAAGCCCTTGTGGTACGCGTCCTGTTCATCTCGCCACCTCTTTTGGGCCTTCTAACCAAAATATAATGACTATAATATGTCATATAAGTAATGGGTATAAAATGAACACTTAAAGAGCTGACAGTTCCACATCCTTAGCAACAATGCGATATTTTTTTTGGTTAGACTATACTTAATAGTTACAGGTATATTGAAGGAAAAAGTTTCAACGTTTTTTTACTAATTAAGTGTTCTACAACAATAAACCAGATTTATATCTATAAATACTAGAGAAATTATAAATAAAAACACACACAGACACAGATACACACGTTACACTTATAAAATACCTCTGTTTTCGTCTGTGGTTAAAAGAAACAATAATAATATTATGTACAATTTAGAAAAGAGACATAATCATCATCAGGTAAAAGACGTCCACTGTTGGACAAAGGCCTCCCCGACATTGCCACAACGAGCGACCACCTGCTGCTTTCATCCACCGGTTACCCGCGATCTTGACGATGTCGTCGGTCCATCTGGTGGGAGGCCTACCAACGCTGCGTCTTCCGGTTCGTGGTCGCCACTCGAGGACCTTTCTTCCGCATCGCTTATCGGTTCTTCGAGAGATGTGGTTTGCCCATTACCACTTCAACTTTCATATTCTGAGAGCTATGTCGGTGATCATAGTTCTTCAGCGAATTACCCCGAATCACACCAAAACTATAGGTCATCTCCCAGTAATATCTTTGCTCATATATACTTAATTTGATAGGCAGTTTTATGTGGTGATGCGATGTATTTATACACCCCGTATAAAACTCACCTTGGTTTCATCACCCATTTTAATTATATCAATTATTATTTTATTCTTCTTCAAAGCGTGAGTAAATACTTCAATAATGTAATAAAGTATCTGAAAGGCTTTTGACTTTGTAAAAAAAAATGTTAGTATGTTTTGTTGACATGATATTTATCTTACTTCGAGTTAAGTTATTAGTAATAAACTCAGTCTGTGAGTCTTCAAAGACTGAGTTTATTTATCAGTTACTAAAGCAGTTATTAGTGACTAATAACTGTTTTAGTCACTGCTAATCATATGCTTCTTACGAATTGTACTATATCCTGTGTTTTCTAGTCGCATTAATATATCATTGCCATTGCCACGTTATTTTCGGGTAACTTCGATTTTTTGGGGAGGCCTTCAAAAGGTCACCGGTCTTTGCAGATAATACCGAGGAATGTGGTACTTGTTTCTCAATAAAACCAGCCTGATGGTCACCATCAACATATATGGGAAGGAACAAAATTATTTTGAAAGATAACCTAGGATGGGTGTTTTCAAACCTTTGATGTCGTCAGAATACCAAGCAGACGTGAGTCCAAAGATTTATTGATTCTCACAGACTCATCAGCTCCAACGATCATCTGTCCTTTTTTCATTTATCTTTTTAATATTGTAACCTAATCAATGAGCGTAATAAAAATATTCTCGACTCCACTAAGTATCGACCCATAAACGGGTCGATACTTCTTGCACTATGTAGCAAACACCATGGTTGAGTTTCCAGTAGGTTGGTTACTCTTCAATAATGTTATTTATTTGTAAAAATATTTTTCCACATTATCCCAACAATGTATATAGATTTATATAGACCGGTACTTACAAACTGCTGGAAACCATTTTTGTAACTATCGTAACACTCATATATTTCTGCGTATGCCTGAAACACTCTTGTGTCATCTTTTTCTCCTTTCATGTCTTCTGTTTCTTGAGGATTGCTAACTCGAATATTCCACAAGACAACTTTATTTTCCAACAAATATATAACTCGTATGGCATAAACCATATTAAAATCGAAAACAATCAAAAAGTACGAAACATATGTAGCATAGAAAGGTGCACCTATCTGTATATTAATGTAAGTGTAAATAATGCCAAAATATCCCAGAACCGTAATTACAATAATCCAGTTAAAAACAATGATGTGACTAAAACTGGTTTCATTGTTGATCAATCTGTGCACTTTTTGAAAGGTCAGGACGAACTGAATGCTGTTTTTGGTTTGAAGGATACCGTTCACGGAATTCATAACAAATCCGAAACAATAGAAGGTGCAGTTATAAATAGAAAAGGCAGTTACAAAATTAATATATCTTAGACTTTCAATGATAAAGTAGTAGTTGCTATGAATTAATGAACAAATTAATAGTAATGTTGCAATTATAGAAACGATGTTTGAGACGAGGCTATTTGGAGATATAACATTATCTTTGATGCGGTATTTTGGACAGAACATGATATGTTGCATCAGATTCAAAGGCAAGAGCATCGACTGCACGTCTTTGTCCACCTCATTGTTAGAGACAAGATTCACAGGATAACTTTGTCTGATTTTTCGAAATATCTTCATTGTTTCTTAACTGGTAGCTTTCCAACAGACAAGTGTCAAGTATTACTACAATCGATGTTAAATGTATTAACGATTAACGTGACATTCATTATGATAAATTGATTGGTCTATATAGTAAATTACCTCATAGTAAAATTACAATTTCACAAGGTCAAGTTTAGAGAAAACGACTTGGAATTTTAGAGCATTTGTTTTAGCGGTAACCAAACGCTATCTTTTTAAGCACAATCACGATTTTCAGTAAGTTCGTCATTTTTACCAGCTTTTTATTAGCTTCACCTGTATGTTTGTATGTTTGTTTGTAACCGACTTCTTTGGGCGCGATTTTGACCCACTTCAAACGGCCAGATTTCATTCAAACTTTGTAGATTTATCAAAGACCGATGACAATACACTAATTTGATAAAATTATTAAAAAAAAAAAAACAAAAAAAAAAAATTGTTTGTAACCGATTTCTTTGGGCGCGATTTTGACCCACTTTAAACGGCCAGATTTCGTTCAAACTTTGTAGATTTATCGAGGACCGATGACAATACACTAATTTGATAAAATTATTAAAAAAAAAAAAACAACAGAAGTCGTTTAAAATTAGTTGCCGATAAAACAGCTATTATAAACTAGGAAGGTACTGCACAAGCGCCCCTGGTAGAGTAAATGTACATAATATTTATAGATATAGATACAACCAAACTAAAAAGTAAAAAATAAATAATAGTTTAAAAAAACTAAAAACACGCTTTTTAAAGAAAACCAAACTAAAAAATAGAAAATAAATTTTAATAAATCATTTTATTTAAAAAAAAGCGTGGGGTGCATGGTGTCAATAGTTATAAATATTTTATTGGCAGATATGAGTAGAGTGATTATCATTTTGATAATATCTTAAAAAGCACCCCACGCTTTTTTTTAAATAAAATAATTTATTAATATTTATTTTCTATTTTTTAGTTTGGTTTTCTATAAAAAGCGTGTTTTTAGGTTTTTTAAACTATTATTTTTTATTTGCGATGATTAATAACCAAGTTCGTGTGAACTCTGTGATCACGAACTTTTATCGGCTTTTGACAAAGTGGGCTATTAATTATTTATGAATTAAATACCCCGAACAATAATTGTTCTAGCTCGTTCATTTTCAATATATTCAATACTATACGAAAATTTGTCATGAACTGTTTTGAATCTCTCTTCTTAATGATTTCATTTGGGGTGCCACAAGGGTTAATTTCGGGTCCTACTCTCTTAAATTATTGACCCCGTCAGGAACGCAGCTCCTCACGATTTTTTTAACTCCGAATGTAACTTAAAATAAGTCTGTTTGAGTCTCTATACTCGCACGCATTTACACGCACTAGATAGAGAGAGAGTGCTTGAGAGAAAAGAAAGGTATTTGAAAGAGTTATATTGCCAAAATATTCTCTCGAATCACACCGTTTTTTTATTGAGCCATGAAAATGCCTAACGCATACTACGCCGCCCGAGGAGATGACGTGGTTATGTGAGTCTTGCACCCACTAAACGCTCCGCCTGTGCACCTTACTTTCGCCTTGGTGGTTGGGCCGCGAGAACTGCTACGTATGACATTCGCGGCCCATCCAGCGTGGCCCACTTCAGGGCTTCCTCTTCTTCGCCCGCCTTTGGGCTCCAACCTCCTTTAGCGATGTCCGGATGCACTGGGACATCACCACAACTCCAGGGACAGTGCAACATAGATGATAGAGTCCCGAATCACACCTGCGACAAGCTGCGTTAATGCACTTCGGACCAAAAATAAAGATACTGAATGTCTTCATAGACGATTTAATGAAGCTTGAATTACAGAATTGAAAACTGTAGCAGCACAATTGTGTAGTTAGAAAGAAGACTAATCAGACTCAATTGTAACGCAGCGTCTAAGTAGAACAGGCCACACACACGTATCTTGCTGAACGATGCTCGATGCAAGCGCAGTACGTTCTTGCAGAGTCTTTTCTCACCAACTGTAAAAAAAAGATTTTTCATTTAAAAATAGTGGATGGGTCACCGTGAGTCAAACTTTTACCATGGATTCATGGTCTCCTGGTCACAAGTACGACAGCTGAACATGGGGTTCTGGGTTTAATGGCTAGATTGAGCAAAAACAAGTATTGGGTTTATCGAACAGGAATGTCACAGTAACAGCCCGGAGTTTGGATAAAGAAAGAAAGAAAGAAAGAAAGAAAAAGCATTTATTAGCCCGCACAGGACGAAACACACAAATAACAACAAGGTTTAAGTATTATTACAAAATAAAAAATAAGAAACGAATCGGTCCTGTACGATGCCAAAAGGCCCCTATCTCAGCATTGTGCTGTAACATTTAAAAATGTCACAGCGCTGATATTCTGATAGGGCCCAAAGTGATGCCACGGTCAGATACGGATATAATAAAAAATAAATAGTGTAAATGAATAAACAAATATAAATACATGTAAAAAGTAAATTAGAGAAAACAGTAAATAAAAAATAATAATAATAATTATATCTACACCCAACGTAACCATACCCTTCGTCAATCTGCGCGATGGGATGGCCGATAACTTTCATTTTCATTCACTGGCAAAGTGGCAAGTGGCAACACTGACGAACAGAGACGGACGCGGGCGCAGACATATTTGTTTATTGTTATGGAACGTAGCATTAATTATTATAACATCAATTATCAAAGCGAATTCAAAATCATAATCCATACTCTTTGCGTAATACCAGATAGCGTGCAGTGATGGCTGTGGTGGTGTGGATGTTGATGGAGTGACACCTCCGTGCCTCCATGCGGTCAGTAGAACATTATCATTACATGTGTTTAGACTACTAGCAAAACGTGGCGAAATTATTTGCCAAATATTTTTACCAAACTTATTAACATTGGAAAGGTGTAAGGCAGGTCTTTTCCTTGCAGTGTGACAACACAGGATAAAAAAAAAAAAATATATTGAAAGTTGGTGAAACAGGCCCTCAGAATCTGAATTAAATCATAGTGTTGCATGTGTTTACCAGAGCAAGTTGACTTCAAAACAAGTGCACAAGTATCTTGAACATTTCGGAGAGATAAGTAAAACTTCTCGCATTCCTGGATCAACACTATTTGACAAATCAAATCCTTAATCAGCCAAAAGGTCATCATTAGGGTTATCATAGCTATTTTAACCTGTAACAAAATGAACTACTGCAAAATTGTTTGCAATTAACATCAAGTCTTGCACCTTTTTATTTCACACTGTCCCACTTCTAGGCATAGGCCTCCCTTTAGTCCTTCTAAGCACTGTTCTCCGAACCACCACAATCACCTCGAACCAGCCCTCGTGGTACGCGTCCTGGTCATTCGCCGCCGCTTATTGGACGTCGTCCATCTTTAGGCATCCATTGGACCAGTAAAGACACCTAACCAAAATATAATAACTAAAATATGTTTTATCAATAACGGCTATAAAAAGACACTTAAAAATCCGAATGTTACATATTCTTAACAACAATGTCAGACCATACCTTATAGTTACAGAGATGTTACAATACAAAGTTCCAACGTTTTTTACAAAATAAATATTTTGAAACAGAAAAACAGATTAATATCTAATACATGAGAACTTATTATTAAAATCGAACAGATCAAACGTTAAACTTATAAAACCTCGCTGTTTTTGTCTGTAATTAAAAAAATAGACAATATTAGGTACACAATTTAAAAAGCCGAGAGGTGGGCGTAAAAACCTCGTCCACAACACGTGCGTATGAGTGGTATAAGGCATTTAAATGTGGTCGAGATGTGGTGTAAGATTTGCCTTGTTCTGGTCGGCCATTAACGTCTTTCACTGAACTAACATCGCTATAAAAAAGGAAATTGTGACTGAAAATCGTCGTTTTAGTCTCGGAGAGAAACCTGCTGATCTCAATCTGCTATCTCAAGAATCAATTCGTACCGTTTTAAACAGTCCATTTCGACCCCACATTCACAAAACGCATTGTTACTGGTGACGAAACATGGGTTTACGAGTTGGACATGCAAACCAGTCAACAAGAATCGGAACGGCGCCTTGTAACTGTAAAAAGACGACGTAAAAGAAAATTCACGGCAACTACTTAACTGAAATCGATTCCAAAAAATACGTAAAAAAATGTTTTCAATTGGGTTATTCGTTGCCGTTAGTGTACTATTACGGAATGGCCTACAATAAATTTAGATATATACTTTATAACTACTTTGAAGGCGATACAATACATTTAGATATTTAATACATATTTTGTTTTTTATTGAATAATTTCCGGTACTTTCTTGACACAGTAGTATGTCAATGCTGAATCTTTGGCCCAAGAATAAGCAGCCGCTTAGTGATGTCCCGAAAAAGACGATGATATGATCTAACTAAATTTTAAATACCCCCACGACTCCTGTAGGATTGTACATCCAACCCGTCAGCATAATATTTTGCGTGCACACTACTATAAAGAGTGACTTTTCACACCAATTTATAATACGTACGTAGTCGTCTTCCAGTAATATTTTTGCTCAATTTTACTTATAATACTCACCTTGGTTTCTCTACCCATTTTAACTATTTCAATTATTATTTTATTGTTCTTTAAAGCGTGAGTGAATACTTCAATAATGTAATAAAGTATCTGAAAAGCACATATTTATAAAAAGTTAAATTTTGGCATGTTTTGTTAACATGTCTACCTTACTTTGCGCTAAGTAAACAGAGTGTTTAAGTCTATTAATAACAACCAATTATAATATAATGTCTCTCATAAATTGCATCATAACTTGTCTTTTCCAGACGCTTATATGTCATTATTCCACCTTATTTTTCTTCGTTTTTTTGGGATGACCATCAATAGACACTCAGTCTTCGAAGTTAAGACCGAGGAGTGTGGTATTTGTTTTTTTAAACCACCCCGGCGATCACCATCAACATATGAGGAGGCACAGTATTCTTTTTAAATTCTGAATAACGCCTGATAAGAGAAATCCCTTGGAGGTCGTTACTACCCCACCAGCCCAGTGGAGGCGAGTCTAAAGATGTATGAATTCTTACAGATTTATCATCTCCAACGGTCATCTATATTTTTAATCATTTATCTTTTTAATATTTGAGCGTAATAAAACTATTCTCTTTCTAACTCTCTAACTCAACCATACAGTTTGGTACATAGCGTAATTAAGTACCGACCCGTTGATGTAGGTTGGTTATTCTTCAATAACGTTTTTAATAAGTAAAAATATCTTTCCACATAATTCCATTAATGAATATAGATTTATATAGTCCGTTACTTACAAATTGCTGGAATCCATTTTTGTAACTATTGTAACATTCTACTATTTCTACGTAAGCCTGAAACACTCTTGCGTCATATTTATTTCCCTTCATGTCTTCTGTTTCTTGAGGATTTCTAACTCGACTATTCCATAAAATGACCTTATTTTCCAACAAATGTATAACTCGTATTGCATAAACGATATTAAAATCAAAAACAATCAAAAAGTACGAAACATATACAGCATACAAAGGTGCACCTATCTGTATATTAATGTAACTGTAAACAATGGCAAAATATCCGAGAACCGTAATAACAATAATCCAGTTAAAAATAATGATGTGCCTAAAACTGGTTTCATTGTTGATAAATCTGTGCACTTTTTGAAAAGTCAAAACAAACTGGATGCTGTTTTTGGTTTGAAGGATACCAATCACAAAATTCATAACAAATCCGAAACAATAGAAGTTGCAGTTAAAAATAGAAATGGCAATTATGAAATTAGTATATTTTAGACTTTCGCTAATAAAGTAAAAAGTGCTATGAATGAATGAACATATGAACAGTAGTGTTGCAATCATAGAAACGACGTTTGAAAAAAGGCTATTTGGAGTTATAATATTATCTTTGATGCGATATTTAGGACAGAACATGATATGCTGCATCAGATTCAAAGGCAAAAGCACCGACTGCACGTCTTGATCCACCTCATTTTTAGAGACAAGATACACAGGGTAAGTTTGTCCAATTTTTCGAAATATCTTCATTGTTTTTCAACTGGTAGCTTTCCAACAGCCAAGCGTCAAGTGATAATACAATCGATGTTAAATGTATTAACTATTAACGTGGAATTCGTTATGATAATTTGACTGGTCTTTATAGTTAATTACCTTATAATCAAATGTACAACATACTTGCCCTATACGTTGTACATTTTTAGATTAATGACATTTTCATTAGGTCGATTTTAGAGAAATCTAATTCGATTTTTTAAAGCGTTTGATTTAGCGGTAGCCATACGCTATCTTTTTGAGCTCAACCATGATTTTCAGTGTTTTTGTCATTTTTTATTTTAGATAATATCCCTCTTTAAAGCTGCAAGAAATCGGTGTAACCAGATGATACGTAACGCCAAACGCCGCCATATTCTAGAAAACATTTCATCTTCTTCTCCTGCTGATATCTGGAATTTTTTCGGAACTCTGGGTATCAGTAGACCACGTCATGCGGATTTCCCGAAAACCATTGGCTTGGATGACATCAACCGTCATTTCACTACCAGTTGTCATTTGGATGTCCATACGTTGTCTCAGACGGTGGATTTCATTTCTGGCCTACCTGGTCCCATTATTGAAACATTTCACTTTTCTCCAGTCGCCTTGGACGAAATTAGAAAGACCATCCTGTCTTTAAAATCCAAGGTGGTGGGCCATGACGACGTTAGTCGTTATATGGTCAACTTGCTTCCCGATTTTCTTCTTCCACCAATTACCCACATTATCAACTTTTCCCTTGATTCTGGACAATTTCCTTCCCTGTGGCGTGTGGCTTATGTCCGCCCACTTCCTAAAGTTTCTAGTCCCTCACTTCCTAACCATTTTTGACCAATTTCCATTCTCCCTTTCCTGTCTAAAGTGCTCGAGGCCTGTGTGCACAAGCCGCTTTCAAGGCGCTGGAATGGTTCTCTTCTTATCTTCGTGGACGTCAGCAGTCGGTTCGCATTGACGACAATTCGTCGAGTTGGCGTGTCCTGGATGCTGGTGTCCCACAAGGCGGTATTCTTTCTCCATTGCTTTTCTCTATCTTCATTAATTTTATTACTCTTCGGTGCTCGTATCATCTTTATGCCTATGATCTCCAATTGTATTTAGCTGCGCGGGTGGAAGATTTATCAGACGCTATAGAAGATGTAAATCGAGACTTGAATGCTATCAAAGACTGGTCTGACAGATTTGGGGTGGCCGTAAACCCCTCAAAATGTCAGGCCATTATTACTGGAAGCCCGCGTATGATGGGTCGAGTGACGGTTAGCTCTCTTCCTCCGGTTATTTTTAATGGTACCGTCATCCCCATTAGCCCTGGCATAAAAGATCTCGGTTTGCATCTTGACTCGACACTTTGTTGGCAAAGCCAGGTTTCTAGTGTTAGTCTAAGAGCCAACGGAACTTTGCGAACCTTGTATCGTCTGAGGAACTTTTTGCCTGCGAAGACGAAGACTATGCTTGTGCAGACTTTAATTTTCCCTATAATCGACTATGGTGACGTGTGCTACTTTGACTTGAACGCGGTTTTGCTGGATAAGCTGGATAGGGTTCTCAATAACTGCATCAGGTTTATCTTTAACTTGAGGAAATACAACCATGTCTCAAGCTACAGGTCTAAGTTAAAATGGTTGCCCATTCGACAGAGAAGAAATATGCGTGTATTGACAACATTGTTCTCCCTTCTCAACTCTCTCTCCCCTCCTTCTTATCTAGTCTCACACTTTCAATATCTATGTTCCTCACATGCTAAGAACCTGCGGTCTTCTAATAACCTTCTTTTACTTTGCCCTTCTCATATTTCTGCTTTTGTTCATTCTTCTTTTCAGATACAGGCCATTCTTCTCTGGAATGCGCTTCCTCTCGATATCAGGACGGCCACCAGCTTGTATGCATTTAAGCGGAAATTGCGAAATTATTTTCAGCACAAATGAGCAGAGTCGTCTCATAAACCACTTCTCTTTTATTAATATAATTTTGTGGCAAGGTTCAGTGTGAGGAGATAAAGCTAAACCTACTTTGCAAAAGTAACAATAAATAGTTTATTTAAACTAATAACTAGTACATTGTTGGTCACACAAAGAGCTAACTAAATAACAAATGAATGAAATAAATGAAGTAATCTAACTAAACCCTACCGAAAAAACTAAGCGCACCGTGCCCTGTACGTCAGTAATGTGGATCACCAACACCACGTTCGTACAGTGCAGGTGCTAATCTGATCTCGGCAGGAAGCGGGGGTAAACGTGACCGACCTAAGTCGATGCGGTGTGTACACCCAAGTCGTGCCGAACTCAGACTAATGATCGATAGCCCGGGCAGCGCTTATAAAGGCGGCCAGGAGCGCTGCGGAGGGCCGTGCGGCGCGGGGTAGTGATGACGCGCGCCGTGTTCACGTGCGCGCGAGTGTTTCTGCCGTGGTTGGGTGTTTGCCGCGTTACATTCTCCCCCTCTGGTCCCGAAGACGTCCCGACGAGGAGACCAGTGTTGTTTCAGTGGTTGCGGTCTGCTTTTCTGGGCCTACCGCGTCTGCGCAAAGGTCTTTCAGGATTAGGCACATCGTTGCCGGAGCCCTGGAATGGGCTCAGCGCGGATGTATGGTAAATACCCAGAGGAGTTGTAGGCTGTGCTGGGTGGGCCAGCTCGTAAGAACAAGGTCCGTGCCGTCGCAGGATGATGTAGGGCCCGTCGCGACGTGGAGCCAGCTTTGCTGTTTGGTAGCGAGCTGCGTTGCTCTGGATATTGGCCGCGACCATCACGCGATCGCCGGGTAGGTAGGTAGGAGCTGGACGCCGATGTTCATCTGCTGTCTTCTTCCTAGTTTCTTCTTTGTTCTCTTGCACTTCTCTCGTTCTGTTAAATGTGTCTGCTAACAAAATAAGTTTTGGGGTTATTTCGGGGATCTTCTTCTTCTTTTCGAATCGATGGTTTTTCTTAATGCTAGACTACTTGGGCCCAGTAGGTAGCCACATTTATCGCAGCATCAGTGGCGTTTTTAATGTCCTCTAAGGTGCAGGTGTAGGGGCACTTTGGGCACTGTAATAAGTGGGCCATTGTCTGGTCAGGATCACCGCACTCACACTGGGTGTCGGTGGGATCTATTATGCCCCATTTTGCTAGATTGTGTTTGCAGCGGCCTACCTGGGTGCGCAGTCTATTGAGCGCTTTCCATACAGGCCACTGCAAATCACTTCCGAGTGGCAGGTGTTCCTTGGGTTGAACGAAGTTGGGTGGTGGTGGATGGAGGTTCTCCCACAACTTACGTCTCACCGTACGCGGACGGTCCTGGATTGCCTGTGTGCCTTGAAGAAAACTTTTCCGACTCTTAAGTCTGCCCGGAGCTGTTGTGTAATTGTAGAGGGGATGTCGGGAATCGGATTCTTGGTAATATTTCTCAAGCGCGCATGCGACATCCCTACGGACGACGGGTGGTGCGATACCAGCCAACGGCTAGAGCTTGTTGAGCGGAGTCGGTCTTAGGCAGCCCGATATAATACGACACGTCTCGTTCAGGGCGATGTCAACTTGCTTTGCATGAGCGGATCGATGCCACACTGGGCATGCAAATTCGCCAGCAGAGAGGCATAAAGACATGCCGGTTGTGCGAAGGACCTCAGGTGCAGCTCCCCAGTTGGTAGAAATAAGGCGTCGTAGTAAATTATTGCGGGTTTCGACTTTCCGCTTGGTGTTGTGGCAATGTACATTAAATGTTAATGCTCTGTCCAATGCAACACCGAGGTATCTGGGGTTCTTACAGTGCTCTACATCAGTTCCTCGCCAAGCAATTTTGAGTATCCTGCTCGAAACTCTGTTGCGAAGATGAAAAGCGCATGATTGGGTTTTGGATGGATTTGGACGAAGAGCATTGCTGTCGTAGTACCCTCCAAGTAACTCGAGAGCATCTGTCAAGTGGTTTTCAACCTCCTCGAAAGTAGTTGATTGCGCCGCCAAGGCTAGGTCATCCGCGTACAAGAAGCGTTCAGTGTGTTGCGTGGTAGGCTGGTCATTTGTGTAGATGTTAAAAAGCGTCGGTGCCAGCACACTGCCCTGTGGGAGACCGTATTTTTGGCTTCGCCATCTGCTCTTACCACTTTGAAAGTGCACTTGATAGCGACGGTTGAGCAATAGTTCACTCAGAATTTTGACAAACCCCCGGTCGTTTGTTATGGTCTCGACTTTAGCAAGTAGCATCTTTATATTAATTGTGTCATAAGCCGCAGACAGGTCTACAAATACCACACCTGTGATTCTGTTAGCCTCGTACTCATCCTCTATATGTTGCGTTAATCGGAGGACTTGACTGGAACATGACTTACCGGGCCTAAAACCAGCCTGCTCCGAAATCAGCTTTGGCTCAACCACTTCAGTAAGGCGGTTTAACAGCAATCTTTCAAACAACTTATAGGTATGGTACAGCAGAGATATTGGTCGATAACTTTTGGGATCATTAGAAGGCTTACCTGGTTTCGGCAGCGCCACGATTTTAGTCCTTCTCCACAGTTTAGGAATACTCGTGGTGTCCAGGCATGTATTGAAGAAAGCGAGAAGCCACGATACGGCTATAGGTCCGAGATGTTTTAGTTGTTCCACTGTTAGGTCATCAACTCCAGCAGCTTTACCGTTTTTTAGTGCCTTTATGGCCACGATGATATCCGTAAGTGAGAAAGGTTTACTGATGTCGGTGGAGTCACCAAAAGTATTAACAGTTCTCCGAACTTTTGGAAGCCTGTGAGGTGGTTTACCGTTTAGTAGCAGCTGATGGGCTATCTGATTCGCTGTAACGTGTCCTTGGTTAACAGGTTCTGGTGGGTCGTCCGTTAGTCTTCGAATAGTAGACCAGGCTTTTTGGGAGTTGTGGGTCATGTTGGTGTTGGTCACTGTTGTAATCCATTTTTGCTTCCGATTAGTACCAACCATTGACAACAACTCCTCTCCTGCTAATATTGTATCCTCTGAGAAGGGGTCCTTTTCGTAGAGATCCTCATACTTTTTGAGGAGTTTCACGGACTCTGGATCAATGCCAGGTATGTATGAGGTACGACAACACGGTACGCATTGACGGGATACAGTCCATACTACATTGACGAACTTTTCGTAGTTTGAAGGTGTTGGTTCCATATCGCGTAGTTTTGTATCAACGCCTGCCGAAAACTCCTCCCAATTTGCCTATAGGAAGTTAAAGCGTGGTCTAAAGGGCACTTGTTTTGGTTTGATTGCTGCACGGACCTCGCAGGTAATGGGTCTGTGATGTGTGTTTGGGATAGGTTGGCCAACAAGTTTCGAGCAGAGAAATTCAATATTGTTGCTCACAAACATTAGGTCTGGGTTGTAACCTCGACGCCATCGACGGCTGTTGAAAGATGCAGGTAGTTTCGCATTATGTAGGAGTGTAAGCTCGGAGGCATCAGCCCATTCCTCGACGCAGTTGCCGTCAGCGTTAGTCTCGCGGTACCCCCAGGACAAACTGTGACTATTAAAGTCACCAAGTACTATTTTAGTGCGTCGGCTATCCAAGTTGGGTGTTTTACGGAACTGAAAAGGCCGGTTAGGGGGCTTATAGACCGATGTAATCGTGCAGGTACCAATATCCACTGTAAGGACTTCAATGAAATTTTCGTTGGTACAGGTTGCAGACAAAACAGTGACTCTGGGGTTAACAAAAATGGCGCTGCCATATTGTGCGTGAGGTATCTCCAACACCAGGGTCATGCCAGGAATGTGTGGTCTTAGGTGCTCGGTGCCACGATGTGTCTCTTCGACACAGAGAATGTCACAGTTTGTGTCTCGGCACAGTTGGGATAAAACATCTGACTTGTTGTCTGAAAACCCTTCGATGTTAATTGAAGTCACAATAAGGGTGGGTTTGAAAAGTCTTGCGTGAGTGTCTGTAGAGTAGTCATTTGGAATTACCATCGTGGTGAAAGGATTAGTCAGCTAGACTCTGCGTTACCGAGTGCTAGCTGTCCAGGGTGCGCCGGACGTTTGGAATCGCTTTAGGATTTATGATAACGTCGCTCGGGGAGGCTCCTTTCTTGCACCTTTCGGGGATAAAGTTCTCCGATAAAGCTATCTGATTAAGGTCGTGTTTAACACGTTAAGCCGCATTTATCCACGGAAACCGCTATTCTCTGTCTCAAGCAAACTGTTCAATACTACGCTAATAGGAAAACTCCGGTTTACGCATGTTTTCTGGACCTCTCCAGGGCTTTCGACCTGGTGTCTTACGACTGCCTATGGAGGAAGCTGTCTGCTACAACCCTGCCTAGAGATCTCATGGAGGTACTTAAGTATTGGTATAACAACCAATATAACCATGTTAAATGGGCGGGTGTCTTGTCGGATGCATATAGGTTGGAGTGCGGGGTGAGGCAGGGGGGACTCAGCTCACCCAAGCTCTTCAACCTGTATGTTAACCAGCTAATCTGTGAGCTTAGCAACACTATTGTCGGTTGTTTCATTGATGGGCATTGTGCGAATAACATCAGCTACGCAGATGATATGGTGTTGCTGAGCCCACCAATCGGCGCACTTAGAAGGCTTCTACGTATCTGTGAGGAGTATGCGATGGCCCACGGTCTCAGGTACAACGCGACCAAGAGTGAACTCCTAGTTTTTAAAGCGGGGAACAAATGTTATGACTCGGTCCCACCTGTTACCTTAGGGGACGCTCCGCTTACCAGAGTGACGAAGTTTAAGTACCTGGGACATTGGGTCACCGATAGTCTGTCGGATGATGTAGACTTGGAGAGGGAACGCAGAGCATTGGCAGTTAGATGTAACATGCTGGCCCGTAGGTTTGCACGTTGTACGAAGGAGGTAAAAATTACACTTTTTAGGGCGTATTGCCAGTCGCTGTACACGTGTGCCCTATGGGTCAGTTATTCAAAAAGCTCGTCCAATGCTCTGCGTATCCAGTATAATAACGCCTTCAGGGTTATGTTGGGGCTACCGCGATTTTGCAGTGCGTCAGGGATGTTCGCGGAAGCCGGTGTGCCTGATTTTTATGCACTTATCCGTACACGCATAGCATCCTTGATGCGGCGAGTGCGCGATAGCTCCAACAGCCTGGTTTCTGTTATAGCCGGCAAGATGGACAGCCCAATAATGTGACCCTGGATGACGACACATCGAGCGTCATCCAGTTACGTAGATTGAGAAGATGTGTGCAACTATGTTTTTATTTTGAATTTTTAATTGAATTTATTTTGATGTTTTAATTTAATTGCAATTTTGTGTTTTGATTTTAATTTAATATATTTGATAAAAATAAAATTAGCTTTAAACTTTAAGTATAAGGTAACTTATTTTAATTATGATTTTAATTCTGATTTTAATTCTAATTTTCATTTTAATTGTAATTGTTTTTGATGAGTCTATTATTTAACTACAATAATTATTTTTATTATAATCCTGTTTTCTTTGTATGCAATATTGTATTTAAAGTTTTAATTAAGTAGGTAGTAAGCATGTTTTGGTATGAAATCACTACTATGGACCCTGGTCTGAAAATAACATTTTATTATTATTATTATTCTCATTTATTTATTTTATTTACATATTGTATTATATTTTTAAATATTAGTAAAAAAAAACATAAAAACATTTAAAAATATAAAAAATAGTAGCCCACCGGTATCGGGAATAGGGTCCAAGCTACCGGTGGTCAGGGCTCCTGAGAGAGGAATCTCCTGACTATACGCGCCGTGTCCAGGAGTACCGCTGTCTGTATCAAGCCCTTGATCCAGCTGCCCAACGAGAGCCTCCTTAGGTGTTAGTCGAGGCTCTTGGAAATGAGTCCATTGGCCGTAACGACTATCGGCACAATGACTGCTGTATTCACATCCCACATGTCGACAACCTCGCGAGCCAAGTCAAGATACTTAATTTGTTTATCTTTCTCGGTTTTCACGAGGTTCTCGTCATGCGGAACCGCTATATCAACAATCATTGCGCGACGCTCTAATCGATCTATCACCACTATGTCAGGCTTATTGGCAACAATAGTCCTGTCAGTGATGATAGATCGATCCCAATACAATGTGATGTTGCCATTTTCGAGAACTGGGTCGGGCACATACCTGTAGTACGGTACTTCCGATTCCATAAGCCTGTATTTTAGAGCAAGTTGCTGGTGGATAATCCTAGCTGTAGCCTTGTAAGGTTGTGTCTATGCAAGTAGTCTCCGTTAGCCAGACGAGAGCACCCAGAGATAATGTGTCGGATTGATTCTCCCGGTCGGTGGCATGCCCGACAAATGTCAACCGTGCCGTCCTTCACAATATACCTCCGGTAGTTGTTCGTCATCATAACTTCGTCCATAATCGCACAGACAAAACCTTCGGTTTCCCCAAAGAGGTCACCGAATCGCAGCCAGGATACGGACGCCAAGAAGTCTACATCAGGCCCATATAGAGCCCGGTAGAAGCGCCCGTGAAGCTCCTTGCACTGCCATACCTTCTTACGGTCATTAGTATCTAGTACTACAGGTTTGCGCCAGTTCTCGTTCGCTAAGGAGAGCGGGGTGAGGCCCTTGTCCACTGAGACCACATCTCGATGCATCCCCACGTCGGCTTTAAAGAAATACTCCCTGAGACTGCATACCTCACGGTTGTGCAGGGACTTAGCATTAAGAAAGCCTCGACCTCCGCACTTCCGTGGGATATACAGTCTCATTACCGATGACCGTGAATGATGCATCCGATTTGCGATTTGCGGTCAGCAATGTACGGACCCTCCTATCCAGGGCGTCAAGTTCCGTCTGAGTCCACTTGAGTATGCCGAAAGAGTACATCAAAACCGGCATGACCCATCCGTTGAAGGCGCGCACCTTGTTTCCGCCTGATAAAAGACTATTCAACACTTTATTCAGGCGGCCAAAGAAGCGCTCCTTCAGCAATTGTTTCATGTCGGTAGCATTGATGCCTAACGCTTCCGACATACCCAAGTATTTGTAGGTTTCGGCTGAAGAGAGGAATCTAAGGTGTATGGAATCCGAGAGTTGTGTGCCCACGGATTCCACAATCTCCCCTCGTGTCACATGCATGACCGCACATTTGTCCACACCAAATTCCATCCTGATGGCGCTACTGAACGTTTCTGTTACTTTCAGTAGCTCCATCAGTCGCAAATCGTTGGGGGCAAAGAGTTTCAGATCATCCATGTAAAGGAGGTGAGATATAACCTGACCTCCTCTTCTCAGCCGATAGCCCAGACCTGAACCCTCCAGCAACGCGCTTAGAGGGTTCAAGGCTAAACAAAACCACAGTGGACTCAGACTATCGCCCTAAAATATACCTCGCTCGATCCTTATCGGTTCGCTATTCTCCCGGATCTGCCGACATCCTGGATAGCGAAGGACCGTCTTCCATTGCCCCATACATGACATCAGGAAGGTGCGCAGAGTTGTATCAATTTTATACAACTCTAACACCCTCATGAGCCATGTATGTGGCACAGAATGATAGGCCTTCTTATAGTCTATCCAGCATGTCGACAGATCCCTTCTGGAACGACGAACCTGCTGGTTAATGGCCATATCAATGAGGAGGAGCTCCTTAGTACCACGAGACCCGTTCCTACATCCATTTTGAGAGGCAGACATGAAAGAATTTTTGTCAATATGTTCGTTAATTTTCGCTCTCAAAATGGATGTAAGAACTTTATAGACCGTTGGTAGACAAGTAATCGGTCAATAATTTTTGGGTTCCGTAGTACCACCGGATTTATGGAGCAGGTGGGTTATTCCAGTTGTTAAGAATTGGGGCAACGATCCTGACTCTAAGGCTGACTGGAACTGAGACGCCAAGCGAGTGTGCGATCTTTTAAACCATTTTATCCAAAAGTTGTGCAGCCCGTCCGGCCCTGGAGATTTCCAGTTAGGTAACGGACGGACTGCACGAGCTACATCTTGGGGGCTGATGGTAATTGCCCCCATTTCTTGTATTGGATCACACGCTCGCTCAACCTCGCGAGTCCAATCGCCCTCAGTGTGACTGACAGGCACTGACCAGATGCTGCGCCAAAATGAACACATGGCATCATCATCCGGCAGGCGCGCATCAGCCACACCTTGGTCCGGTCGTTCCCAAGTCCTGTACACCCACCTCTCATCAGTCTGGGATATGCGATTCTGAGTGTACCGCTCCACCCGCCGCTTGTACCGTCGAATACGGTTTGCCCATGCACAGATCTTCTGCTTCAGGAAGTCGATACGCTCTGTGATGCAGGATAAATAATCTCGATGCCCGCCTCACAAAGCGTATCACTCTAGTGCGAGTATTGCCCTCCCTGAAGCAGATTAGTTTGCCGATGAGTGCTCTAGCCTCACCAATACGACGCTCAATCCTGCACTGCCATGCTGGTACTCTGTCGCAGTTGGGAAATTTGACATGAGCTACACGACATGCCGCTACAGCCGCGCAGTACAAGATCGAGTGGATATCGGCGAGGTCTTCGCTGTTGTCAAAACAGTTTGACAGCTGCGAATCTAAAGCACACACCAGCGCCTGGTTTTTCTTGTGCATGGGCAAACGGGGTAATCGTGGTCTTAATTCAGGCGGTATAGAGCGATACTCTCGGAACGCATCCTCCAAAGCACTCCTCAATTGAATATTGCACTGGGAAGTCACGGATATAGCCTCACCATTATCCTCTTCACCACCGTCGTCAGGTCGCGGTGAAGCACTGGGTAAATCTTGGGATTGTACCGCGACCGCAACCAAGGCGTAGTCGATCAAGTACTGCGTCGTCCAGCATATGATTACGCTGGATGGCCCGCACCTGATCCGACAATCGCTGCGCCGACACGTTGACAGCTGGCTCAAGCACCTGAAACAGAGAGAGCATCCGACCACGGTACGCAGTCAAGTTACTTCCCCCCTCTGTAGCCCCAAAGTATGAGCGCATGACACTTTCATTAATAGACTGCGTCCATCTCATGCGCTGCACACTTCCACCGAGAGCGGGGACCCTATCAGAGACCGGTGGGTCTCGAGGCCCCAAGCTGTCCGGCGGCCGGCGTCGTCCCCGCCGACGCACAGGTGGTGGCGTCGTCGGCGGAGAGAAGTACTCGTCGCTCGAGCTCGACGCAACTGCCGAGGCCGGTGTCACAGCACTTACGTTGGGGCTGGGTTCCGGCGGCGGCGAGGCGGAGCTGAGCGACAGGTCCGGAGAAGTTGGGCGTGCTCGGCGTGCTGATCTCAATATCATCTCGTCATCGTTTTTTTGTCCATTTTTTGTATATCGTGTTTATAATCATTCTTCATTTTTCTTCATTTTATTCATATGTTATATTATTATTATAATTATTCTTCATTTTATCATGTATTATGTACTTAATCGACGTTATTTTCGGTTTTGCAATGACATATATGTCAATTGTATTTCACTGCATAAAAAATATAAATTGTTTTGGAAGAGGTTGCAATATGGTTTAATAATTCGATTAACTGGATGGAATTTTATATTGTGTAGCAAAATTTATACAAAATGTCCAATAACTGTAAAAATTGTTAAAATAAATCAATAAAATTAGGGAGACGACGTATGGTGACATTCAGAGTTGCCAGTTATTATCATTATTAACATCATCGAAGGTCCGCAATTCTCTACCGAAGGTAAGATATGCTGGACTAAAGCCCGTGCTGAGACAGTGCGATGTGTTCATAGCATATCTTATGCTAGGGAGCCTTTCTGCCCAAGACCGATGATCACCTTCTACGTAGATTGCTAGCTGTGTTTTTAAATCTCGGTTCTTCCTCTCGACAGGGTTAGCTTCCGGATGGCGTGAACGAATGTTGAATGTCCAGACAGTAAGCGAGTTTTTGCATGACTGAGCTAATAAATTGTGTTCCATTGTCACTTATTAATCTCCGTGGAACGCCAAAACGCAAAAAGACTTCATTTAGTAAAACGGTTGCACAAGCTTCAGCTGTGGCTTGTTCTAAAGCAAATAATTCAACCCATCGGGTTGCGATATCTTCTATAATGAAAATCCAGGTTTTACCATCCGGAGTTGGAGATAATGGCCCGAACAAGTCAAAGGATAAGGTTTCGAATCTTTGGTTCATTACCGTGGTCTGTAATAGTCCAGCTGGCTTCAAATTATTTGGTTTGTATCTTTGACATTTGATACAATCTTTGACGTAGTTTTCGATGTCTTTTCGCATTCCTCTCCAATAATATCTAGCAGTGATGCGATGAAATGTTTTATCAGCCCTATAATGACCGGCAGTAGGCTCGTCATGATATTTTGAAAGAATGGCCTTGGTTTCATGTTTTGGTATAACAAGCTGGGCAAATAACGAAAATGACGCTGTCATTTTCGTTATTTTGAAGATAGCGGTGCAGCAGTCCGTTGTTCATAATGTAACCTTTGCTGGACCAATAAACAGCATCTTCATCCCGAACTGGCTTCTCCAGTGCTTCCATAATTGTTTTTAGGGCATCGTCTTTCAGTTGTTCGTTCCGAATCTCTTCTCCGGAGCGGCGGGGCATATCCACTGATACTATACACACGCCATGGTTAACTTGGAGTTCTGGGTGAGGCGGTCTTGATAGACTATCAGCAATAACGTTAGTTTTACCTTGTATATACTGAACTGTTAAATTGTATGGCTGGAGTTGCAGTGCCCACCTGGCAAGTCGTCCTGTAGGTGATTTAATAGACATAAGCCATTTCAGTGCTTGATGATCAGTGGCAACTACTACCGTAGAACCTTCTATGTAGCCTCTAAATTTTGCTACAGCCCATACCACTGCTAGGGCTTCACGCTCTGTGGTAGAATAATTCCGTTCTGCTTTTGTTAATAATCGGCTCGCATATTCGACGGGATGCTCATCGTTGCCCTCCCCCTGTACCAAAACAGCTCCTAGAGCATAATCGCTAGCGTCTGTTTTTATGGTGTATGGTTTACTTATATCTGCTTGGCGCAAGATGGGGGCACTAGTTAGGCGTTGCTTGAGTTCGCGGAAAGCATCCTCTTGTTAAGTTCCCCACTCCCAGGTTGTATCTTTTTTCGTCAGCCAAGTAAGCGGTTGAGTAATCTTCGCAAAATTTGGTACAAAACGACGGTACCATGAACAGGTTTGTAGAAAAGATTGTACCTGTCGGATATTCGTCGGCGCAGGTACCTATGTCTAGTATGGCGGATATTTTTCAGGATCTGTACATAAGCCTGTTTTCGTTATGATATGTCTTAGATAAGGAATCTGTTCTTCACAGAATCGACACTTTTGCTTGTTTACAACCACATTATTTTGATGAAGAAGTTGGAACAGTCTATTTAGATCTTGGAGGTGTTGCTGGAAAGACGGCGAGAGCAGGATAAGATCGTCTAAGTAAGCCAGCAACTTTATTCCGTCAAGGTGCAGCTTCAATCTGTCAATAAATCGCTGAAAAGTCGCCGGAGCATTACGCAAACCAAATGGCATTCGTTTAAAGTGGTATAACCCAAAGGGAGTGACGAAAGCCGTTTTTACCTGGTCTTCATCTCGCACTTTTATCTGCTAATAACCTGCTTTTAGGTCGAGAGTCGACATGTAAGGCGTCGGTCTTGCTTCCTGCAGAAGGTCGTCTATTCGAGGTTCGCGTCAGCTACAGTTATACTATTAAGCTGGCGGTAATCTATGCATACTCTTGTACCTCCATTTTTCTTGGGAACCATAACAACTGGCGCTGCCCATGGAGATTTCGAAGGTGTGATGACATCGTCGTCCAACATCTGATCAATTTCCTTGCGTAGAACTTCTTTCCGCTGTTGGGATACCCTATATGGAGGCACAGCGAAGGGTTTATGGTTTCCAACTTCTATGATGTGTTCCACTAGGGTAGCTGGTTTGCCATTACCTGTGAATATGCCAGCGTGCTGTTCTAACAATCTGTTAAGCTACATCTCTTCAAATTTTGCATTACTTCATGGGGTGGAGCACTCAAAACTAATTTACTTCCTCTTGAACGGGCTCAGAGAGCAATTTTGAAAGTAGCCAATTTCTATCCCTTTTTCTTTTCCACACATCTGTTATATAAATCCTGTAACGTGTTGACTGTGCGCCAGCTTTTCATTATGCACCTAGTATTAAAACAACACACCATGCTTACCTACAAGGCTGACATTACTAACAAGAGAAGAAATGATATTGTATGCAATTCAAATTGGACCTCAAAACATGTCTTTGTAGAAAGGTTTTTTTCTTTCCTTGGACCATTTTTGTACAATAAATTAAATAGAGAACTTAGTATTTATAAGTTAAACTACTTTAGCTGTAAAAAAATTATATTTCAATATTTAAAAACTACCTCTTATGAACAGACAGAAGACTTACTCGTAGTAAGTAAATAAAATTGTTAACACGCGGTACTTAATTTTTTTTTTTTTTTGTCTCTGTCATATATTATGTCTTCATGGTAACTTTATTTTAAGTTTTATTGTAATTTAGCGTTAATTTATTATAACAAATAGTAAGCACTTTCTAGCCTGAAGCACAGGTTTAACCTAGTTCAGGCAAATATGCAATCGCGATCTATTGTATATTGATAAGTATTTGTAAATGTGACGTTGTATTAAATAAACGATTTTTTTTTTTTTTTTTTTTATTAAAAAAAAAAAAAAAAAAAAAAATTTAGGCAGCTCCACCATCTATAGCAACCATAGCAATGTCAATGTTGGGTCCAAACAACTTACTACTCTGTGGAGACAGAGTAATTTCCGCGTTATTAATGCTGGACTGAGCATCCCGGAACAATTAACCGACAAACCTCGGCGAGTAGCCATTGAGCGTAGGTCCTTGTCGGGGGGGAGACTGTGGGGGCGTACAGAAGTCAATTAATAGAGGTGGTCCGTATGCGTCCGCCATATTGCGTTCTTCTTCCAGCGTATTCTCACTTGGGGATGGTGTCTGGAACATTGGGCTCAACATTGGCTCCAGAGACGTGATCGAGGCTAGCCTTGCAATCACCGACTCGGTTTCCTCAAGTTCCATTTGCACCGTGGACACGGATGCGCTGTCTTCATCCTCGTTAAGGAGATCGTATTTCTTGCCAGGTTCATCCAAGAAGTGGAACAATAGTTGCGGCAAGTTGAGAACTATGTTTGCATCTTGGATAAAGTCTACTCCTAAGAGTGTGCGATTATCGTGTGATTCGGGCAACACGATAAAAGTTGTGGGGATCGTCCGTCCACTCAAAGTTACAGGTACTTGTGCTGACTGTACACGTTGTCTTCGCCGTAGACCATCGGCAAGGGTTACAGTGGCTTTTGCCGAGTTAAAGGTCACTCCTTTTCGCTTTAGCACGTAGTACAGTGAAGTAGATGCGACGCTCATTTTTGCGCCAGAATCAATGTAAGCTTGACCATTGATGCCATCGATTGAAATTTTGACAGTTGGCCTAAGTCGAGTTCCAGATGCCAATGCATAAAACCCAACATCCACTGCATAAAACCCAACATCCACTGCGCCTATTTTGGGTGTGTTGCATTTTGGACACTTGCTTCTGACTACGCCAGGCTCACCGCATCCGTAGCAGGTCAATTTAGACGTTGGCGGTGGTCTGGACTCAGTTTTCTTGGGAGTTTCCTTAGACGTCTCGATCTTAGCAGCTTTCTTGCGACACTCCTGCTCGCTATGGTTATAAGCGCGACAGAAGTTGCAGCGGGTTCTCTTCACTAACGGTGTGGTATCAGTGTTGGTCTGTTCAGCGGTCTGTTCAGTGGCGGTTTCTTCAATTTGACGTACTTTCACGAGAAATTCGTCAAATGTTTGAACGGAATCCCTCGGTATTCTATCCCTTATTTTCGCATGGAGGGACGTGTATAGCAGGTCCAACCCTTGTGATAGTGTGGGCGACGGCTTTGGTAATACTGCTATGAGTGCACGCTTTTTAGCAACAAATAGTTCTGTGGCTGTAGGACCGCTTTGTTTGTTGCCCACAATCTCATTGAGTACTTGATAGGCGAGTCTCTTTGGGGCAAATGTCGTTCGTAATAATGACACAGCCTCATGCCAAGTACTGACACTTTCTCTCACTCCAAGCCACCAAATAGCTGCATCACCCATAAGCAGCAGAGTAAGCCCTTCTATGGCATTCTCGTCGCTAACGGACTCAATTTTCTTGAAAGTAGTGATAGTTGACAGAAACGTCTCGACCACTGTCGACTGGCGAGTCCCGTCAAAACGGGCGGTGCATGATGCAAAACTCCCTGTTTTTTGTGAGACACGAGAACTTTCACGGTTTGCTAACACCCCTAAAAGATCCCTAAACTGATCATCAGAGAAACTGACGTTTGCCATTTGTTTATTTCTCCGGCTACGTCTAGGTAAAACGTTATAAAAATCAATTTTAAATAAATAAATAAATAAATAAATAAACCTTTATTTCAGACTAATGTCCATAGTTGTGTTAGTATTTTGGTGTTAGTAACAATATTACTTATGTAAATAGGTTAGTATTGTTAGTTTTCGTAATTACCTACTTAATTACAATTTCAAACCTAAGACAGTCCCCACCCAGTGGCTCTGGAAGGGGCAATCCGGTCTGGCAGCAATCATTTTCAAAATGCTGTTGTCACTACCATGCAGGCGCTGCAGTAAGGAGGCCGCTTTCTTTCGCATGATGGCGTGAAAACCATCTGTGCGAGCCTCCGCGAACATCCCCGACGCACTACAGCGCCATGGCAGTCCCAACAGCATCCTGAATGCATTATTAAATTGAACACGCAGGGCATTGTTGGCTCGGCGCGTACATGCCACCCACAGGCCGCTCGTGTAAAACGATTGACAGAACGCCTTAAAAAGAGTTACTTTCACGTCTGTAGTACAACGAGCGAACCTGCGGGCAAGCATATTGCTCCTCACAGACAACGCCCTGCGCTCCCTCTCTATATCCACGTCGTCCCTTAGGTCGCTCGTAACAATGTGGCCGAGGTACCTAAAGCTATTGACAACCTTTAGTGCTACGCCGTTGAGACTTATGGGCGGAACAAGGCGTGGCTGCTGCTTAGGTGCCTTAAATACTAGAAGCTCACTCTTCTTTGAGTTATATATCAAGCCATGCTCCTCCGCATAGGCCTCGCAGATCGATAGCAACTTCTTCAACCCGCCTATCGAAGGACTGAGCAGCACCATATCGTCCGCATAACTAATGTTATTCACACATATCCCGTCAATGTGGCAGCCGACATGTGTACTGCTCAGTCGCTCGATTAGCAGGTCGATATAAAGATTAAATAGCAGAGGCGAACTTAACCCCCCCTGTCTAACTCCGCATTCCAGCCTGTACTCGTCCGACAGCGTACCCACCCATCTCACTCGGTTCTTTTGGTTAGAGTACCAGTATTTGAGGAGGGAGGTGTACCCCGCCGATACACCCGCGTCCCTCAACTTGTCCCACAGTATATCATAAGCGACCAGATCAAAAGCTCTGGACAAGTCGAGGAAGCACGCGTATACCGGCGTTTTTCTCGCTGTGTAGTACATGACAGTTCGCTTCAGACTCAGAATAGCACTCTCTGTTGACACTCCTGCTTTGAAACCGAACTTTTGATTTGCTCAATAAATAACAGTAACCTAATAAACTGCTTACCCTAAAGGAATCTAGCGTGAAGATATACTTAAACAAAAGATTAGTGACTACAGAAATGATTAAACTAAACTATGCTATAGAAATCAGTTTTATTGTAATGAAATACGTAACTAATCCTGTATACTGTCCACTCCGAAACCCTAGTTTGTTTATATATAATACAATAACAAAAAAAAATGTTTCTTCCAATATGCCGAAACTACTGTATATACCTACTAACAGAACTAAGATCAATCTAACAAATTAACGAATTGACTACAACAATAATATTAAGATCTACCTACAATAAATGTGGGTACTACAATAAATTTACCTACGATGAAATATGTGGGTAAGAAAGCCCAAGGTGGGACGCCAATCGTGGCAAGGTGCAGTGTGAGGAGATAAAGCTAAACCCACTTTGCAAAAGTAACAATAAATAGTTTATTTAAACTAATAACTAGTACATTGTTGGTAACACAAAGAGCTAACTAAATAACAAATGAATGAAATAAATGAAGTAATCTAACTAAACCCTACCGAAAACCCTAAGCGCACCGTGCCCTGTACGTCAGTAATGTGGATCACCAACACCACGTTCGTACAGTGCAGGTGCTAATCTGATCTCGGCAGGAAGCGGGGGTAAACGTGACCGACCTAAGTCGATGCGGTGTGTACACCCAAGTCGTGCCGAACTCAGACTAATGATCGATAGCCCGGGCAGCGCTTATAAAGGCGGCCAGGAGCGCTGCGGAGGGCCGTGCGTGTGTTCACGTGCGCGCGAGTGTTTCTGCCGTGGTTGGGTGTTTGCCGCGTTACAATATATATATGTAGGATCGTCAGGAGCGAGCGAGGAGGAGTGCCGAACGGTATAGTACATCGTCAGGACTATGGGCGTTCCCATTATCCCATTAGGGATAAACAAGACCTGTAAAACAATTACACACTATTAGTAAAGAAAACACAATACAAATGGTAATCAGTAACAAGAATAAAGTAAGTTAAAGGTACAGCAACAATACAGTTAATCGAACAGACCATAACAATAAATAGTTTATTTAAACTAATAACTAGTACATTGTTGGTAACACAAAGAGCTAATTAAATAACAAATGAATGAAATAAATGAAGTAATCTAACTAAACCCTACCGAAAACCCTAAGCGCACCGTGCCCTGTACGTCAGTAATGTGGATCACCAACACCACGTTCGTACAGTGCAGGTGCTAATCTGATCTCGGCAGGAAGCGGGGGTAAACGTGACCGACCTAAGTCGATGCGGTGTGTACACCCAAGTCGTGCCGAACTCAGACTAATGATCGATAGCCCGGGCAGCGCTTATAAAGGCGGCCAGGAGCGCTGCGGAGGGCCGTGCGGCGAGGGGTAGTGATGACGCGCGCCGTGTTCACGTGCGTGCGAGTGTTTCTGCCGTGGTTGGGTGTTTGCCGCGTTACAATATATATATGTAGGATCGTCAGGAGCGAGCGAGGAGGAGTGCCGAACGGTATAGTACATCGTCAGGACTATGGGCGTTCCCATTATCCCATTAGGGATAAACAAGACCTGTAAAACAATTACACACTATTAGTAAAGAAAACACAATACAAATGGTAATCAGTAACAAGAATAAAGTAAGTTAAAGGTACAGCAACAATACAGTTAATCGAACAGACCATTAAGGTCCCACAGTTCGTACAGTGGCCAAGCCACCCAATGATAAACGAACAAACCCTTAAGGTTTACAGTTCTTACAGCAGCCTAAGCCACCCAATGATAAACGAACAAACCCTTAAGGTTTATAGTTCATACAGTAGCATAAGTCACCCAAACACAAAGTGTATCGCTCGCTAGCAGCAACCCTATACAGCTATGTGAATATACAGCAACGCTGTACCAGGTTAACCGACAGTATTATCGGGAGCAGGAACTCTATACTGTGTCGAATCCGAGGATCGACTACCCTACTTACGTTTTTTTTTTTTCGGATTGGCATCTCGCAGGTCAACCTAGGAGGTTGTCGGCTGCTTAACCGGACTTTCCTGTGATGCCTTAAAAATTATTATTTTTAGGGCCTCCAGCCAGGGCATAAAAGCTTACAAACTAAGCGACTACACGCTAAGGGCACCCCCTGTGGGGTACGAGCCTCGGCTTAGGGCGTCGCTGGGAGAGGACAGCAAAGGGACAGGCTGGATCGGATTTCCATTATTTAGGGACGAATTTAAAACTACAGGCTCAGCGGCGCGGGCTGAGCAAGGGTCGGGGAGGGGACGTTCGGGGTCGTCGCGGCGGGCCTCGGCGGCGAGGACGGAATGACGGCGGTCTGTGTCTGTGTTTCTTAACTGTACTGGTGGCCTTATTGCTCTCCTGGAGGAGAGTAATAGCATCGTCAGAGTCGGTCAGAGTATGTCTCGGTCGTCGAGTCTTACTAATACGGGAGGGAGTGTACCGGGCGGCCGATACGATTAACGGGTTAGAGTGCTTCTCAGCAGTGTCGAAGAAGCGCTTGGCGGAGCGTTTCATGAACTGCTGGATGGTAGGTATTTTTAGATCGAGATGGAGGTTCTCGTTGCGAAGGTAAAAAGGGGCTCCTGTGATTCTTCGCAAGAAACGGTTTTGGAGGGTCTGCATCCTATGGAGACGGTATGGTTTCGCGTGTGCGAATACAGCACAGGCGTACGTCATGATGGGACGAATGCACGCCGTGTAAATGCGCAATTTGCACTTGAGTGACAATTTGCTGCGTGCATTCAACATGAAGTAGAGCCTACCGAGAGCGAAAGCGGCGCGCGAACGCACCGTCTTTATGTGCTCTCCGAAAGTAAGATGGTGCCTACTTACGGAGTGCACGCTCTTTTATAAGGCGATGCCCCCCACCTTGCAACCTCTCCATACAAGTCTGCCCAATGGCGCACGAAAGTGTGTCACGCGTTTACTTGATACAAAACACTAAAATGTGCTAAATCTAATAAGATTTCATTAGAAAGTAATCAAATATCACAATATTAATTGTCACGAATAAACAATAGTGATTTCATAAAGTAATTCGTTTTACATTCAAAGTAACGTGTCAACAATTGTTTTGAATAAAACCATCGATAACAATTATCGAAATAAAGTAACCACAAATCTGTGTGCATACACTGAGTACTCAATAAATTATGTTTTAAATTAATAGACAATAATTGATAGTAAAATCACATAAATTAACAATTATAAACACAAATCATAACAAATTTAGTTAACACCCACAATTGTGATCAATAAACTGTCTCCGACATATATTATGAGTATGTATATATTTATTTCGGTGTATTTATATTCCATAATATAATAATGTATGTGTAGTTTTTATATATATATATACTACTCAAAACAAAATAAGGGCCACGAGGTATTTTTTCATTTTGGTGTAATTTATTGGGGCATGGTGCTCTTCACAGACGAATGCAAAGTTACATTTTTTAACGACGATCGGCGTATTAGAGTATGGAGAAGTCGCGGCGAGAGATTTTCAGAAGCCTGCATCCATGAAGTCGATCGTTTTGGTGGTCCAAATGTAATGATTTGGGAAGGGATAAGCTTACACGGGAAACCGATCACTTTTCCGAAATGTTTTTTTCCGAATTTCATTTTACCGAAAACTATTGACCGATGTCTTTTTTGCTATATGCATTATTTGACATATTTTTATATCATCGAAGTATCATGTGTCATAAGTATTATTTTACCGAACTATTTTTCGTCGATTTACAAATTAACTTTTTGCTATTGGCCGAAGCCTCTTGTTGTCCTGCCTGAAAATAAAAACAAGTCCTAGAACTACAACGCAACCTATCGGGTCCAATTGTGAGTCTAAACCATTCACAAATCCACTGGAACACACACAAAACATTTCATCAAAATCGGTCCAGCCGTTTAGGAGGAGTTCACTTTCATACACACGCACAGAAAATTTTTATATATAAGATTACCTGGTAGCATTATCAATATAAAATGTTTCATGCTTGTTTGCACGCTGCATGCTTGCTTGCTTGCTTGCATGCTGCATGCTTGCTTGCATGCTGCATGCAAGATAGCAGAATGAAGCAGATATGAAATAGTGTGCACAAACTTTCTAGGCGTTTGATGAAATGAAAATATGGTAATTAAAACAGTGGCATAATGAATGTTTGGAATCATAATACTTCGAACAAATGTTATTCGGCTAAGTCTAACTTCGGTAAAAAGTTTATCGACCAAATGAAACGTCGGAATAACGAAAAAAATCGAATTGATAATAGGTCAACTGATACAGTGGCAGACGTGACTTCGATGAAGTAAAAAAAAACGAAACGATAATAGTTCAAAAGTTTTAGGTGAAATGAAATTCGGTCAAATATTTTTCGACCTTATGATAGGTAACCGCTTACACGGCAAAACTGAGCTCGCTATTTTAAATGAGGGTACTGTTACTGCTCAGCGGTATATTGAGGAAGTTGTCAGACCACATGTGATTCCATTTGCACAGCGAGCGGGTCCTGGATTCATCTTGATGCAAGACAATGCTCGTGCACACACGGCTTAAGCGACTCGGTTTGTACTGGAAGACTCTGGAAGATTTTGTATTTTTTGTAAATGCAAGTCTTGCCGTGGCCGGCGAACAGTCCGGACTTAAATCCAATAGAGCACATGTGGTGATCAGTTGAAACGAAGAGTTAGAGACGATGATCAGGAAATCCACAACCAACAGCAACTCATCAACGCTGTGAAAAGGACCTGGGAAGAGATTCCAATGGAAAATGTCAGGCATTTGATTGAGAGCATGCACTCCAGGCTTCAGGAGTGCGTAGCTAAACGAGGGGGGCATACCCGTTACTAAAAGATGAGTATGGAGTGTTTTCTTTTGTTTTCAGTAACTTTACGTTGTTTTTATTTTTAACCTAAAATGTGTTTTTTCTTTCAAAAGCAAATAAACCTTTTAATCATTATTATTTGAATCAATTTATTGGTCTACATGGTAAAAACAACATTAGTTTTCGTTATGGAAACAAAAAATATATATTGGTTTTATTATTTTCATGGTACAGACAAAATACCTTGTGGCCCTTATTTTGTTTTGAGTAGCATATTTAAATATATCTTTTTTCACTTTTTAAATATTACTTTTTGTAATGCACCTGCCTTGTAATCTCTTCACCCCCCTTGGTTGACTGGTAGAGAATGCCTAAGGCATTAAGTCCGCCTTTGTACGTTTGTGCATGCAGTATAAATAAATAAATGTGAACTCTGTGCATTCAAACTTTTAGGAAAGCTTTTGACAAAGTGGACTATTATTATTATTTATTTATTTATTTATTTATTATAAACAAAGTTTACAAAGATCTTAACTTAGTACTATGCCCCACATAACCGTTTTTACGGTTTGTCTGTGGGAACCGACAAACTGCAACCGCTTGTTCTTTTGCTACATATGCATTTAACATAACACTACTTAAAAAGTTCTCAAGAACAGTTTTGAATTTCAATTCTCAATTATTTCATCTGGAGTGCCACAAGGGTTAATTTTGGGTCCTACTCTCTTAAATTAATGACAAATGAAACTTGTGGTTTGTTCCAACTTTATATAAGTTTTGGTGTCCACAGATGATAAACATAAATATTAATAAACCTCTCAGAAGTATTCAAGAATGCCTGCTAATTTAGTTTAGACTTCAATAGACTACTGCTTAAACGTAAATACAACAAGGTTACTGGCAACTCAAAAAATATCCGTTGCGGTCAGACCGCGTCTCGTCAGGAACGCAGCTCCTCACGATTCTTTTTACTCCGAATGTAGTTTAAAATAAGTGACACCCACTAAAAACTCCGCCTGTGCAACTTACTTTCGCCTTGGTGGGTGGGCCGCGAGAACTGCTACGCATGACATTCGCGAATTATCCAGCGTGGCCCACTTCAGGGCTCCCTCTTCTTCGCCCGCCTCCGGGCTTCCACCTCCTTTAGCGATGTCCGGATGCCCTGGGACATCACCACAACTCCAGGAACCGTGCAGTATAGACAATAGACTCTCGAATCACACCTGTTACAAGCCGCGTTAATGCATTGCGGGCCAAAAATAAAGATACTGAATATCTTCATAGATGATTTAATGAAGCTTGAATTACAGAATTGCAAACTGTAGCAACACAATTGTGTAGTTAGTAAGATGACTCATCAGACTCAATTGTAACGCAGCGTTGACGTAGAACAGGCCACACACACGTATCTTGCTGAAGGATGCTCGATGAAAGCGCAGTATGTTCTTGCAGAGCCTTTTCTTATCAACTGTAAAAATAAAAACAGTTTTCATTTAAAAATCGATCGGTCATCGTGAGTCAAACTTTTACCATGGATTCATGGTATTCTGGTCACAAATGCGACAGCTGAGCATGGGGTTCTGGATTCAATGCCCAGATCGAGCAAAAATAAGTATTGGGTTTATCCAATAGGAATTTCACAGGAGGAGCCCGGAGTTTAGATGTTGATGTTGTTATGCCTCCGTGCCTCGAAAAACACGTGAAGCCGTTCGGCCTGCGCCTGATCTCTCCAAGGTCGTGTTGGACTGAAGGAAGACTGAGTTCACCTGTGTTTGCACACACACTTTGCACTATGATTCAGCTCCCTTCAAAATGGTTGAGCAGAATGGTGCTGATTCACGCGTGCTACATTGAAGAAACAAGAAAAATGTAACCAGTATTTAGCAAAGTCTTGGATTTAAAAGAGTGTCCGTGGAGTTTCTTGCTCGTTCTTGTCCATAGAAACCTACCTATGTTTTGGAACGCAGCAACTAGTTTCAACTTTCTGACCGACTAATCGTGTCCTTGACAATTCAAATCAATAGTATAATTGGAATAGATACTTTGACTTTATCCCCCGCGTACTTGCTAGTGTCATTTGAAATTGATCGCATCGTCATTTAATGTAAACAATTACGTTGTTTGCTGCTTCATACATTTTGCCTAAAGTGTCGCACTTTTATATGAAACCGCTATTATTTTTCATAATCAATAGGGAGTTCTAGAATCGTGTTTTAAATTCATGGTAACAGTTGGAGTCACGATGTGTCTTCCATCTAGTATTATTATTATTTGGTTTTCGGCAGAAAATTATTTTCTGTACTAGTATGCTATTCTGTAAAAAATGCTCTCGGTAGGATGAAGTGAGCTTGAGGTGAGCTCGTAGTCCCTAGCATTAAGTAGAATGACAGCTAACCTCAATCTCATTTTACCTAAATTCACTGAAAGAGATATTAACAGAATAGACCGCCTGATCATCATCTGCCTGTTGTGTATGCTGGGGTCGGTTTCTAGTCAACCCAGTTGCAGCAGCCAGTGTTTAACATGGAGCGACTGTCTGTCTGACCTGCAGTAACTGACCTGCAGCAACCTAACCCAGTTACTGGGTAACGCGATGCCCCTTGGTAAGACTGGTTGTCAGACTTTCTGGCTTCCGACTACCCATAACGATTGTCAAAGATCTACGCATTTCAGCCGAGACCAACGGCTATACATGCTTTCCGAAGAACGGAAGGCTTTCATTATGAAAAGGATGGTCATTTATCCGACCGCGTCAAGCATAGCTTAACCTTGACCGATATCCACGAGCTCCTCCATGCCATGATTTGCCAAATATTATCCTGAATTGATTAAAAGGATTGGAGGAAGGAGGAGTAAGGGAGAGCTTTTCCCTGCAGTGTGACAACACAACGCTAAAAAAAAACGGGGTGACGAAACATTTCCCCAGATTTTAAATGAAATCATAGCAAATAGAATGTGATTACCACAGTAAGTTGACTTCAAAACAAGTGCACAAGTATCTTGAACACTCCGAAAAGATAAGTAAAATTTCTCGCATTGCTGGATCAACAGTATTTGACAAATTAAATCCTTAATCAGCCAAAATGTCATCATTAGGGTTATCATAGTTATCTTAACCAGTAACAAAATAAACTACTGCAATGTTGCTTGCACTGATCATCAAGTCTTTCACATTTTTTTCCCACTCTATTCCGCTGCTAAGCATAGGCCTCCTCTCAGTCCTTCTAAGCACTCTTCTCCGAACCACCACAATCACCTCGAACAAGCCCTCGTGGTAAACCTTCTGGTCATCTCGCCACCTGTTTTTGGGCCGGCTTTGGCAACGCCGTCTATCAAAAACGTTGACCTAAGAATAGGCCGCCGATTGGTGATGTCCCGGAAACATGAAGACATGACCTAACAAAATTTTAAATTCCACCCACATACCTTTTTGTCATCTGCATACATAAGATGTTTAGAATGTAAGAAGCATTGCGTTATATCAAATAATTATACGTTGTAAAGGAGGGGGATATCAGGGATCCTTGACGTCACTTCAACATAGTCTGATATGTGGCTACCAATGACCACCGCTTGACGTCGGTTCCTTAGGTAGGAATCGACCCATCTCAATAAGTTCCCTTTTATACCAAGTGATTGTAGTTTTTGGATCAGGATAGAAAAATCCACACAATCGAAGGCTTTTTCGAAATCAGTATAAATTACATCGACCTGCACGTTTTCGCTAATCCCTTTAAGTAAATAGTTTGATAACTCAAGGACATTTGTGTTTACCCCGCGTGATTTAACAAAGCCGTGCTGTGTAGCGGGAATACACTGCTTGGTTGCAAAGTATAAATAGGGGTAAACAATTTTTTCAAGCATCTTTCCAAAGTTATTTAAGATTGAAATACCCCTATAATTCGTTACGTCACGTTTAGAACCCTTTTTGTGAATAGGAACTATATGTGCGTCCCGCCACTGTCTCGGGAACGTACCCTCTTCTAGTGATTTCTGGTAAATAATTTTAAGAGGAGTTATCAGACCCAATTCGCATTTCATAGTTAATATGGTAGGGATTCCGTCACTACCCGCTCCCTTGCTAACATCCAAATCCCAAAATATTTTTTTCATGGAAACATTATCAACGGTAATCGAATGAATATTATCTGACAAGGGTGAATACATTACATTACATACATACATTCGAACTATTGCTACCAGTCGGATTAAAGACGCTGTGAAAAAACTGGCTAAAAGCATTACAAATGTCAACTTCATTGGAATATATAACGTTTTGATAATTCATATTGCAAGGGTAGCCGGAAGATTTTCTCTTGGCTTGGCTTAGTAAAATAGTTTCCCAGCAATCATTTTTAACTCAATGTTACTAAGGTGGATGACTGTATACGTAGTAATGCGATGTATTTAACACCATATAAAATACTCACCTTGGTTTCTCCACCCATTTTAATCATGTCAATTATTATTTTATTGTTCTTCAGAGCGTGGGTGAACACTTCAGTAATGTAATAAAGTATCTGAAAATCATGAATTTATAAAAAGAAAATGTTAGTATGTTTTATAGAGTGGATTTCTGCCTCAAAGGGTATAAATCAGAATCGCAAAATAGCCAATTCGCAAAAAATGAGATACTTATAATTTCAATTATAGATTCTCAAAATAGCTAAAATTGTACATTTGACAAAATTTGTAAATATAAATTGACAGGAAATCAAAACAAAATCAAAATCAGGAAATCAAAAAATATTTAAAAAATAAGAAACTTAAGAAGACGGTCGACGTAACCTAATCAAATCGAACCTCGGGATGCCCTAGACGTCAACCGACCAAGCGTCATTCGCAATCTATTTTTTTTTTTATATTGCAAAAAAAAAAGGTTATTTTTTTGCAAATCCTTGCTATTACAGTCACAGAATTTACTTGTTGAGCAGGTTGACTAATAGTAGTATTTAGTAGTCGTATAATAATTCCGAATACGAAACTTCGTGTTCGGAACATCCCCAACAAAGATAGTCGCGCCGCTTCCTTCTGTTTGACGAGGCATCCTAGACATTTTAACTATTCATACAAAATAAAAAACTCATTAATACCCATTAGTTTCTTTTTCATCGAGTGTATTTTGGCTATTTTAAAAATCTGTTATTACAAGAATCTCATTTTTTACGAATCGGCTTTATGCGTTTCTTATATTATGCTTCTCAGGGGTTGATGAGTGTCATCAAAATATATTATTATCTTTAAAAGAAACTCAACAATGGAGTTGGCTACACAGCGCACTGAATACCGATCCGATATGTATGCAGGTATATGCATATCGGATCGGTACTCAGTGCGCTGGTAGCTCTTCAATAACATTATGTACTTATTAGTAAAACTATGTTTCCTCGTGATTATATGATCATACTTATGTATTACTGGAAACCAGTTTTAAAATTATGATAACACTCTAATATTTCTACGTATGCCTCAAACACTCTTGCATCATATTTTTTTCCTTTCATATCTTCTGTTTCTTGAGGATTACAAACGCGAATATTCCACAAGACAACTTTATTTTCCAACACATGAATAACTCGTATGGCATAAAGAATATTAAAATCGAAAGCAATCAAAAAGTACGAAACATATACAGCATAGAAAGGTGCACCTATCTGTATATGAATGTTAGTGTATATAATGGCAAAAAATCCCAAGACCATAATTACAATAATCCAGTTCCAAACAATGATGTTACTAAAACTGGCTTCATTGTTAATGAATCTGTGCACTTTTTGAAAAGTCAGGACAAACTGAATGGTGTTTTTGGTTTGAAGGATTCCGATCACGGAATTCATTATAAATACCGAAACAATAGAAGGTGCAGTTATAAATAAAAAATGCAGTTACTACATTAGTATATCTTAGACTTTCGATGATATAGTAATAGGTACTATGCATGAATGAGCATATGAATACTAGTGTTACAATCATTGAAACGACGTTTGAAATGAGGCTACTTGGAGTTATAATATTATCTTTGATGCGATATTTAGGACAGAACATGATATTATGTTGCATCAGATTCAAAGGCAAGAGCATCGACTGCACGTCCTTGTCCACTTCATTGTTTGAGACAAGATTAACAGGATACGTTTGTCCGATTTTTCGGAATATCTTCATTGTTTTTCAACTAGTCTTTATCTATCTGTATCTTTCCAACACACAAGTGTCAAGTGATAATACAATCGTGTTAAATGCAATAACGATTAACGTGAAATCCATTATGATAATTAGACTGGTCTTTATAATAAATTGCCATTACAGTCAAATGTACAACGTACAGGGCGATGTTTAGACAAATCCAATTGAATTTTTAAAGCATTTGTTTTAGCGGTAACCCAACGCAGTATTTTTGAGTGAGATTGTCACCTTTTAATTGGAGATGATAAACATGAGAAAAGTTCATGTGAACTGTGTGCACACGAACTTTTGGAAGGCTTTTGACAAAGTGGGCTATTAATTATTTATTAATAAAATGGCCCCAACAATACTCGAGGAAATTACTATACTTAGAAAGGTAATAATGTCGAATATTATCTACTAAGCTACTTCAATGAAATCCGTTTATGGGCTTAAATAAATTAAAAACTAAAAAAAGCTTTTTTACAAAACAGACAACCGCCTTCAAAAACCAAAAAGTGAAAAATAACTTAAAAACCGAACACACATGACTTTAGTTTCGGAAGTCGGTGGCAATACAAAACAACAAATAGAACAGCTAAGCCAGGACAAGTCAAGGACAAGTGTTCTGTTTTAAAGTTATTATTCACTTTTTGGTTTTTGTAGGCGGTTGCCTTTTTTGTATATAAGCTTTTTTATTTTTCGCTTTTTAGTACTTCCTTATCTTCCAAATCCATTAAGAAGTGGCAACACAGTCAAAACAGAGATTGAAAGTACCAACATTACATCATCCATGTATATTTTTTTGTATTCTGTCTATTTTTTCAAAAAATGCACAATCAATTTCGATAAAATTTATATAGGACCACCCTTGAGGCATACCCTATTCATCAAAAAAAGAATTTACAAAATCGCTTTACTGTTGCCGAGGAAAAAAAAACGGTTACCTATCATAAGGTCGAAAAATATTTGAACGAATTTCATTTCACCTAAAACTTTTCAACTATTATCGTTTCGTTTTTTTTTACTTCATCGAAGTCACGTCTGCCACTTTATCAGTTGACCTATTATCAATTCGATTTTTTTCGTTATTCCGACGTTTCATTTGGTCGATAAACTTTTTACCGAAGTTAGACTTAGCCGAATAACATTTGTTCGAATTATTATGATTCCAAACATTCATTATGCCACTGTTTTAATTACCATATTTTCATTTCATCAAACGCCTAGAAAGTTTGTGCACACCATTTCATATCTGCTTCATTCTGCTATCTGCTTGCTTGCATGCAGCATGCAAGCAAGCATGCAGCATGCAAACAAGCATGAAACATGCAAGCAGGCATGCAACATGCACAAGCATTGTTTCTGTCACGGCTCCGGCGCTGCGGGGTCTGAGCGGCCCCACGCGAGCTTATCGTCGCAGATCTCGCAGGTCGCAGGTCAGAGAGAGCTTCGGCTTGCTGGCCGGCTCCGCTGGCCAACCTCAGCCGCGGCGGCGAGCCTTCAAACCTCCTGCTCCTCAGCTCGCGGGCCGCCCCACTCCTCCGCGCCTACGCGGGCTTAAATTACACTCTAGGCGTAGGGCAGACAAGACTGCGTGAAGTCGGTTTTGCAGCGATTCGTTTCTGTCACTAAAATTTTGAAGCCTATTGATTTTTTATGACACTATTTTATTTTATATTGATAATGCTACCAGGTAATCTTATATATAAAAATCTTCTGTGCGTGTGTATGAAAGTGAACTACTCCTAAACGGCTGGACCGATTTTGATGAAATGTTTTGTGTGTGCTCCAGTGGATTTGTGAATGGTTTAAATTCACAATTGGACCCGATAGGTGGCGTTGTAGTTCTAGGACTTGTTTTTATTTTCAGGCAGGACAACGTCTGCCGGGCCCGCTAGTATTCTGTAAAATGTTGTTTCGGTGTGGTGAAAATATGGCAAATAAATCATTTGGCAAATGAAAAAAGTTCAAAAGAGGCTTCGGCCAATACCAAAAAGTTAATTTGTAAATCGACGAAAAATTGTTCGGTAAAATAATACTTATGACACATGATACTTCGATGATATAAAAATATGTCAAATAATGCATATAGCAAAAAAGACATCGGTCAATAGTTTTCGGTAAAATGCAATTCGGAAAAAAACATTCCGGAAAAGTGATCGGTTCCCCAGCCAGAACTAACCTGCTCGCCAAGGCACCCCTTACCAGAGCTATCCTTACCATCAACGACCTCCAAACTCAGATTGATGTTTTTACATGTAGTTGGAGCCAATTCGCAAGGGTATTGATATTAAATTATGCTTTTTGGCAGCCAAACGTAAGTTAAAAGCAAAATAATACTTAATTAATATAGGATAGAACTAGAAGATAGACTGATTTTGGGAAGAACGTTCTTAACTATGATGAAGATCTGATAAACCCGAAGATACCAGCTTTTTCCCCTAAAGATGAAAGGAATCTCTGATGCAGAAATCATTATCTCAGTTAAATTATTGAACTTATTACTTTTAACTTACAGTATTTACGACGTGCCTAGCGTGTTTTCTCGTATATTAAAAAGGATCAATAGGTACTTAAATAAAGTAAAAGGGCCAACAAACACATTTTATGTACTTACTATGTAAATAATTAATTAATTTATTGATCCTTTGAAAATATTAATATCTTGAATTTGATGGGAATACTTAATACATTTACCATTGCTTCATGTCTGTGACATGCGTGCTTGAAAAATACTGACTTGTGAAAAATTAAGACATTTAGATATTTTGCAAAAAAATATTCAGTGCGGTCGATGCTCTTGCCTTTGAATCTGATGCAACATATCATGTTCTGTCCTAAATATTGCATCAAAGATAATATTATAACTCCAAATAGCCTTATCTCAAACTGTGTTTCGGCTATAGCAACACTATTATTCATACTTTTTTTTATACTCAGCAGCTATATGGTGGTCATGTCCACACAAAACCTAAAATATATATATTTAATTATTTATGACTGCACCTATTGTTGCTTCGGATTTGCTATAAATTTCATGATTACAATGCTTCAACCCAAAAATAACATTCAGTTGATTCTCACTTTCCAAAAACTGCACAGATTCATCAACAACGATACCAGTTTCAGTCACATCATTATTGGGAACTAGATTATTGTAATAGCTGTTCTGAGTTTTTATATCATTGTCTACACTTGTTTTTATATACAGATTGGTATACCATTATATTCATCATATTCTGCCTACCTTTCGATTTTAATACATCATACGGGTCATACACTTTATGGAAAATAAACTTGTCCTGTTGAATACTCGAGACATGAACTCTCAAGAAATGGAAGACACAAATAGTAAAAATTATAAAACACGAGTTTTTCAGACTTACGTTGATATATTGAAGTGTTATGACATCCATAAAGATGGTTACCAGCAATTCGTAAGTACCTGATTACAAATCGATGGAATAAATGTAGATATCATTTTATTGTAAGAAGAGAAATAGTTTTATTGCTTTTAGTTACTAGCTTTTACTCACTTCTTCGAATTCGTCGTATCCGTAGAAAATTCAAAAAGAAATTGCTACTTTGATCTTCAATATCTCCAAAACCAGTGGATGCCATGTGTGTCCTAGTAGAAAAAATGTCCTGAAAATGACTACTCGTATTCTATTTTATAATATTTTCACTCTTTTCAGATTGTAATTTACATAATTTCAATATTTACGCACTCTCTAATTAACATAGAAATATTAATCGAAAGTTTTAAGATGGGTGCAACAATTGATAATAAGTAAGTATTATTTTGATATCTGTCATAATTATTTTTGTACTCTGTCTTCTGACAGTACAAACACGGTACGTTATTTCATTCATAAATCTTAAGTCCTAAATCTAAATAAGTCGAAAGAGTTACACGAGTTCTAAATCTGAATCGAAACTTGTCGATATAAAGCTTGCTGTGTAGAGTGGCCTAACCATCTTCTGCAATTGCCCGATTCCAATATGGAATACACATATTTTCATGTATTTTCTTTAGAAGTGTCAAACTGTATATTGTTCTGATATTTTCTTTTTTTCCTTTCCACTGATTTTCTTGTTATTTATTAATGTTTTTTTTTATTATTTTGTATTTGTTCTCTTTGCATGTTTTCTTGACCTATTAATTTATATCCTTCAACGTCATTATATTTACTACCTTCAACTGTTTGTCTGAGTTACTGCTTAGACAGTCTGCTTCGACATTGTCCTTTCCTGGTGAATATATATTTTTTAAATCATATTGAGATAAAATAACATGTTAGATCCCCCTGCTCCTCGTCTGTTCTTGATTTTCAATTCATGTTTTAAAATGGTTTGTGGTTCAAATATATCGTAAAAGATTTACTAATTAACCAATATTGCCAATATCTAACCGCTTCTTTAATAGCCAAACATTCTAAATATATTGCCTTTATTTTTCTTCTGAGCTTCATTCAATTTCTTTGAAAAATATGCTACTGGTTTTTCTTTTCCATCTACAAATCTATGATAAAGATTTACCAATCAACATATAAATGTTGATTGGTAAATCGATATCGTTTTCAATTTATACTTGTTTTAGAATAGCGCCGACGCCCACTATAGAAGCATCTGTATAAACACATGCTTGATGCAAATGATGATGATGATTGATGCAAATGCACATTTGCATCAGACTCAGCAAAGTACTACGGACATATAATTCAAGGTAATTCAGTTAAACCAATTAAGGATAATTTGATTTCCATATAAAAAATATCAACCCCAGAGACACAAAAGAATGTAAGACAATTTCTGGTAAAGTAAAACAGATGCTTCTATAGTGGGCGTCGGCGCTATAATAATATCTATAATCATCGAGCTTCATTGCTTTGGCGCTTTTCTGGTGGGCGCCACTGCTTATTTAAATTAGTGTGAATGTGAATAGCGACAATCTCTCGGCAGCGAGTACCTTTCACCTTTAATCCCCTTCTGAAGGATTCCGGGTATGCTTTTGAAAGGTTTACCTTTGATGAAAATACGTATTACTCGTCTTTGAGAGTAATATTGTGTTGGAGGTACGTGTATTGTAACGGTTATTAATAAAAAGGTTGGTTTGGAAATATAAAAGTACTAGCTTTTGCCCTGACTTCGTCTGCGTGAATGTCAGTTATCGCCTATGTAGACGTAGTGGCCGATTAAAAAGTAAGCTATACCAAATTTCATGAAAATCGATTCAGTCGTTTCATCTGGAAAACGTAACAGACAGAGTTGCTTTCGAATTTATAATCTTGGTATGGATTAGTACAGATTTTCTAATAAAAGTCTTTGGAGCTGCGCAAACAAAAACACTCTTTGTTATTTACTGTGTCCGGTGATGACAAACGGACACAGTTGCCGGTCGCAAAACCAGTCCAGTAGCACTGAAAGTGTCCAGTAGTACACTTTCAATGCTACTGGACACATTTGGTGGTTGCTACTTCTGGACACTGGTAATAATTTGGTCGTTGCTTTCCCTCAGTGTCGTGTGTGCGACGTAGACAACTGATGTGTGCTAGAACTTTTTTACGGGTACAATTTGTATGGAAACATAATATTATTGTTCCTTGTGTATTCTACTAGAAAATTGACAGTGTCCAGTTCAGAATAATGCCCTTAAGATTAAAGGAAATACCTTTAATTTAAAGTATTTACGGTGTGCGTAGCGTGTTTTTCAGTATAAGTAGGTACTAGGTACATAAAAAATTAAATTAAAAATTTAAAAAACCCCCAACGCAAGACATTAAAGCAATTATTTAACAAAAGAGCTGATAACTTTAAAACTGCTGTACCGATTTTGATGAAACCTGTCTAAGAACCATCGCTAGAGAATCTGCTTTCAAATAAAAAAAACCGCATTCAAATCGGTTCACCCGTTAAAGAGCTACAGTGCCACAGACAGACACATTTATTGTGCGAACTGCCAGACTGTGGAATTCACTGCCCGCCTCTCTATTCCCCGATACATATAATCTGGGTATCTTCAAGGCACGAGTGAACCGGTTTATTCTAGGCAAGCGTGATCCACCTTAGGCCGCATCATCACTTAAGATCAGGTGAGTTGCGGTCAAACGCAAGCCTATAACAATATAAAAAAAAAAAAAAAAAAAGACACACAGACACGTCAAACTTATAACACCCCTCTTTTTCGTCGGGGGTTAAAAATAAAAGGAAAAGGCCAACAAACACATTTTATTAAAGTTTGAAATAAAATTAAATAATACGTTTTATAAAAATAACTTAAGTAATAACCTAAACCTAAGAAGCTTTTGAACTTTATCTGAAGATACTACTTTAGCGTCAATCATAATATTACTAGGAACTTAAAATAAGGCTAAATCAAACCAGTACGGATCGATCGCTCATGTTTAAGCTTGCCGCGATTGGCCTGTGGATGGATGACCATTTTATGCCGGGTTCGCTCCGTGCCTCGGAAAGCACGTAAAGCCGTTGGTCGCTGCGGTATTCCGTAGATCTTTGACAGAAGCCAGAAAGTCTGACAACCCGTCTTACCAAGGGGTATCGTGTATTGTAGTAATTGGGTTGTGTAGGTCAGCTGCATTCGGTTAGACTGGAAGCTGAACCCAAAATAGTTGAGAAAATACTAGATGATGACTTAAAAAAAGCAAAAAAAGAGCCCTCAAACATATTTTACATTTTTAAAGGTTCTTTTCGAGCCGAAGGTTTTTTTAAAAGGAGAAGCATTGCATAAATTAGAAGATCCTTAATTTAAGACGATATTAAAATTATTATTACTAGCTTTTGTGTGTGACTTCGTCCGCGTGAATGTCGGTCATCACGGAGCAGGTGGACAAAGACGCGGATTAAAACGTAGATTATATAATTTCTTGGGGTTCAAGCTTCTATACCAAATTTCAACAAAATCAGTTCTATAGTTCAGCCGCCAAAGCGAAAAAAATGAACATACAAACCCACTAGGTATTTTTATAATATTGGTGTGGATTCTCGCGATATCTCAATAAAGACTAGACAAGTATGATGAGATATTAAAACGCGAAGGTTTGTGTGCTGACACAGGTGCACTCCATCTTCCCTCTCTCAAGTAGGACGATGGGACGATAAATGTCAATGTGTGTATTGATAGAACTGTCACGGTTTGACCAAATTCAAGACAGTAATTAATTAGTGTATTGATCCTTTAAAAAACGTTAATATCATATTGAATTTGATGTGAATACTTAACACATTTACTATCGATTCGTGTCTATGTCATGCGCGCTTGAAAAATAGTGACTTGAAAAAAATGAAGACATTAAGATATTTTGCAAAAAAATATTCTGTGAATCTTGTACCTAACCATGAGGTAGATAAAGACGTGCAGTCGATGCTCTTGCCTTTGAATCTGATGCAAAATATCATGTTCTGTCCTAAATATCGCATCAAAGATAATATTATAACTCCAAATAGCCTCATCTCAAACTGTGTTTCCACGCTTGCAACGCTAGCATTCATATTTTTATTAATATTCAGCAGCTGCATTTCGCTCATGTCCACATATAACCCTATATATATCTCTTTTATTATTTATGACTGCATCTATAGTTGCTTCAGATATGCTATGAATTTCGTGATCAGAATCTTTCAAAACAAAGACAGCATTCAGTTTGTCCTGACTTTTCAAAAAGTGCACAGATTCATCAACAACGAAACCAGTTTCAGTCACATCATTATTTGGAACTGGATTATTGTAATAGCTGTTCTGAGTTTTTATATCATTGTCTACACTTGTTTTCATATACAGATAGGTATACCATTCTATTCAACATATTCTGCTTACCTTTCGATTGTTTTCGATTTTAATATTATTTACATGATACGGGTCATACATTTTTTGGAAAATAAAGTAATCTTGTGGAGTTCTCGAGACTTGAACTCGCAAGAAATGGAAGACACAAATAGAGAAAATTATAGCACAAAAGTTTTTCAGACCTACGTTGATATATTGAAGTGTTATGACATGCATAAAGATGGTTACCAACAATTTGTAAGTACCAGACTACAAATCGATGGAACAAATGTAGATGAAAACTTATTAAGTATATGAAGAAATTTAGTTGTACTGCTTTTAGTAAATGTATTTAATGGTATGGGCATGCAAAGGAACGAGGTGAAACGCATGTGACCAAAAGAGCTATGAATATTAATTTGGATGGATGAAGAGGGAGAGGAAGGCCAAAGAAAAGATGAATGGATTGTGTGAAGAATAATATGAATGAAAAGGGAGTCAGTGAAAGCATGACGTTAGACAGAATGGAATGGAAGAAGAAAACATGTTGCGCCGACCCTAAGTAACATGGTATAAGGGCAGGATGAAGAAGAAGAGTGAATGTCGCAGGGAAATGGTACGATTAGGGATTTGACCAAATCTCTTAGGGATAGACATACATACATTGTGTGCCAAGCCATTTCAGTTCACAAAATCAGCTAATTGTGTTCAGCGTAATATAATATAACAAAGCCAATCACTCTACAAAATAAGCTAACATTTTACATGACAATTGCCATTTTATTTTACAATATCTTCACTCTTTTCAGATTCTTTATCACATAATTTCAATATTTACCCACTCTCTAATTAACATTCATATGATAATTGACACTTTTAAGATGAGTGCAGCAGTTGATAACATAGTGAGTAATATTTTAATATATGAATTAGATATATAGATCTTTATCATAATTATTTCTAAATATTCATATTTTGGGCTTGAATGTTGGATGAAATACTGTGCCGCATATGTGCTCTTAATGAACAGCTTTTTCTTAAGCCATGGATGAAAAATAAACCGATCACCTACCAGGTGTTGAGTGCCCATATACACATCTGCAATACCATTGACGATGTGTTGCCTTCCAAAAATCAAAGTTGCAATGTCTTACCAAACCAGCAGTAGCAGCAGATATAGTTTAGTTTTTAATATTTTTAAGATTTCTTAGTAGTGGTGAAGTATACCTATTAATTGTGAGATTCTGGGTTTTTATTTCTAGTCTATAAAATATATAGTTTTGCACTTTCAGTTGGTCAACGGGTATTACCCACTGCTCAACTATTTATAGTTGAGCAATTACCAGGGGAAGTAGTGATGAGGATGGTAGTGCTTCCCCTGACGAACTCCTCCACTCCTTTATTTCGTTACAGGATAGGTCAACTTTGCCAATAGTGATGATGGCCTTATGGTTGATGAAGGATTTGACGTGGCAAACAATGCTGCATCAGCAATGCGAAAAATTCTACATAGCTATTCAAAATGTTCAAGATACTTGCGGACTTGTTTTGAAGTCAAATTGCTCTGGTAAAACATTCAGTGAAAAATTTTAAACACCCCGTTAGACAAAATACCTCTCAGTTCACGGTCCACTATATTTTTGTAATATCATAACGGAATACCAAATTCCGACTCAATCAGACCTTTGGAAGATTCTCAAATCCATTGATCAACTAGAAAAGAACTCATATGGCCAACTACTTAAATGTAACTCAATTTTAAGATGCCGTTACTTTACTGGTACAGTCACTTTGACATAAACTGATAGAGACAGCACGAGACTTAACGGCATCTTACAATTGAGTAGCGTTATACCGTATAGTTTTCTAACGTCCAGTCGTTCTAACGTTTGAACAAATCTCCTTGATTATAGCTAAGAATACTTTCGATTGAATCACCCTTCAAACAAAAAAATCTTAATTGAAATCGGTTCAGTTGTTACGTCGTTGCCACAGACAGACACAGGTTTGTACAGATACACACGTCAAACTTATAACACGCCTTTGTTTTCATCTGAGATTAATAATCTACACATTCTATGATTTCGTTTATAATCTTAATTTATCATGTCAGCCTATTGCCGTCCACTGCTTGACGTAGGCCTCTCCCAGAGATCGCCAACCAACCCGGTCTTGGGCAGCACACATTCACATCCATCCGCTACGAGCCATCTTTTTCAAATTGTCGGTCCATTGTGCCGTAGGGCGTTCCACACTACGATTGCCCAAACGCGGTCTCCACTTTAGAGCGTGTGTGCTCCATCTAACGTCTGTCCGGCTGCAGACGTGGTCTTACTCGTACTTCAGCGTGCTGATTCGACGGGCGTGTCGGTAACTTTAGTTCTCAATCACAATCCCCCCCCCCCAATGTCCCCACATATTATACATCCACTGAAGATAAGTTTCTCTTCTAAATAAATGATGATGATAATGTTGCTATCTAGTTAATTTCAGCCACAGCAACTGCAATTCCAACTTTTTGCGGTTGTCTTAGATGAGCTGCTCTGTCATGTGCCCTCATGTGGCTGGCATTTCCAACTTTAGCTGATTGATTCGGACCCAAAGTAGACATGAAAAAAATATGTTACAGACCATATTACGTGTTCCTTTACATTCAAATTTCAAAGTAAAACTTATTACTGCCCGTACATCATCATCACCCTGAAGATGTCCACGCAAAGGCCCACCTCCCCCATAAATGGAGGGCATTGCCATAATCTCCACGCTTGGCAGGCGTCTTGGGGATGGCAATGAGGTTGTTAAGTACACGGAAGCCGCTGCTGCCCGACTTCCGGATTTTCCCTTAGTCGCCTTCGACGACACCCTCGGGATGAAATGGGGGGGTGCTATTCTAGCCCGGACACCCCACGGGTCACCCCTCTGTCCGTACATTTTAAGCTATATATGAAAGTTGAGTTTTTGGGCCATACAAAGAGTGTTCCGCTGTAAGTTAATCTATTTGTATGGTTATTTTCTGATCTCAGTAATATATGTTCAAAAGATTTTGTTTTCAGAATATTTTATTAGCAAAAGGCATACATTTGAGATAGCATATTGATTGAATGATGTACGTTTTGGCAGATTATGAGAAAAAACTTTGCAAGAACGTACTGCGCTTGCACCGAGCATCGTTCAGCAAGATACGTGTGTGTGGCCTGTTCTACTTAGACGCTGCGTTACAACTGAGTCTGATGAGTCTTCTCACTGACCATGCTATTGTGTTGCTGCAGTTTGAAATTCTGTAATTCACGGCTACATTAAATCGTCTATGAAAATATTCAGTTTTTATTTCTTATTGTCTCTTTACGAGGACTAGAAAATCCTTGTAGCACTGCACAGCTGTTGTGTTTTGTTTTTGTTCGGTCATAATGACAAATGTTAACTTTTTATATGATAACCAGCGAATTGATTGTAAATGTGGACAGATGGAAAGGGAGAGGAAGGCCAAACAAAAGTTGTATTCAGTGAAGAATGATATGAAATACACTTTGCCCGCCACTTTGTCCGTATGCAGTTTCTTAAGGATCATATCTGCCTAGTCCTTCCCTAACAATGTGGGGATCGGCGAGTCCAACCGGACTGACCTGAATACCAGTATTTTACGTGAACCTATCTTACCCCCACAACCCAGTCACTGGATAACACGGTAGCCCTGGGTAAGACTGGTTGTCAGACTTTCTGGCTTCTGACTACCCATAACGACTGTCAAAGATCTACGAACAGCCGGGACCAACGACTTTACGTGCTTTTCGAGGTACGGTGGGGTTTCGGTATGAAATGAATGGTCACTCATTCACGGGCCGACCGCGGCAAACGTAGGTTAAACCATGACCCGTCGATTCGCACGGCTTTCACTTAGTCACGTAAAATTATACTTACTTTGAATTTTCCTACTTCTCCATAATGATAATACAATATAGCTTATAGCAATCAGGGATAACGTAACTTCCGATTAATGTAAGATCTTTTTTAATTGGTTAAGTATTTTTTTAGTTTCAAACAAACAAACACACAAAAAATCAAAACTTTTTAATATTAGTTTAGAAAGGGGAGTCGGTGATAACATGACGGAATTGAAGAAGAAAACATGTTGTGCCGACCCTAAGTAACTTGGCCCTTATTCCATGATAAGGGCAGGAAGATAGAAGAGAGGGTAAGTTGTTGATAGACGATCGACTCCCTGGAGGGCCAAGCTCCAAGCCCTGAACATCGCCGCACCGTTTGGTAGCCTATCGGCCTTTTATCGGGTACATTTCGGAGAGTGTGCTTTGGAATTGGACAATTTAATTCCCCCATCCCCATTCCATCATCGGACGCCAGAGATACGGCGTCCGACCGTCACCGCTATATGGTTGAAGTTCCACGGTCTCGAACCAAGTGCTTTGATTCCACATTTATTGTGCAAACTGCCAGACTGTGGAATTCGCTGCCTGCCTCTCTGTTCCCTGATAAGTATAATCTGGGTATCTTCAAGGCACGAGTGAACCGGTTCATCCTAGGCAAGCGTGTTCCAACTTAGGCCGCATCATCACTTAAGATCAGGTGAATGGCGGTCAAACGCAAGCCTATTTGATAATAATAAAAAAGGGGTGAATCAGCATTCATGATTTTTTAATCATCACTCTAGGTCCTAGGACCTAGTCTAAGCCGTGGGAAACCGCTGGATGAACCCGGCGCGGGACCGACACAGATGGAGGTCTTCGTGGGAGACCTATGCCCAGCAGTGGGTGTCTAAAATTTGATATGATGATGACTCTCGGTACAAGGTCTTTCTTACTTTATCTAATTTTTATTCGCATATACGTACAATTTATACAAAGTACGTATAAATTCAAGCTTCATTCATCATCATACTAAGTTGCCATTTTAACACATTATAATAACACTGTTTTAATATTATTAGACTAGTTTTGTTCTCGTTCCTAATTATTTTTAATTAAGTTTTACATTGCGTGCTACCTCACAGCCTGTCCGAATTTTTATGTGAACTCATTTTTGTTTTAACGTAACACAAAGTTCCCTAATTTGATGAACTTTAAACACACAATTTTTATCATCCAGTGATATACTGGCCTCATCCGCTATTCTAGCATGAGGGCATCCTGCAAGCAGTGGACACAAAAAAGCAAAATACTCAAACAGTTTTTATTTCCATATACTTAACTGAAATAAATCCCAAAAATAGAGTTGAATATTATACTTCCTTGTTCGTCATTAAAACGCTCATTTTTCAGTGTTCACAAAGCTGCAAAATGAGCTTTTTAATTACCCCCCAACATGAACCCTGAAAACAATATAGTTAGGTACAGGCGGCAGCACATCAAACCATACTAAACTGTGATTTTTTCCCAATTGAATATGAACCTTGTTTTTATCTAATAAAGTTAAAAATATACCAAAGTTTGTCTGTACTTCCTTTTTTGGCCACTGAATCGTCTGAACAGCCTTTTCCCAACCATGTGGAATGGCTGCCTGTCACCTCCACAACCCACATACTGATATAATTATACCTCTAGCACAGAATACTTAATAGTACTACGTACAGAAGGGACACTCCCTTCCCCGCGCTACATCAGATACCGCACCCTCACCCCGCACTAGGAGGGGCTAACCGCCGACTCTTTAGCCAGGGCGCTCAAAATCGTAAGAACTGCAGCGCTGTAGGTACTGCTGACACAAACACACAATTTTGCGATTTATTTTGTTTTAAGTTTTATTTATTAGTTTTAATCTCGATGATTCATTTATTTTCCAAGTTTTCGTCGTTTTATAATAATACAATTAAAACTTCCGTAATAATAACGTATCAACATTACCAGCTATTAATATTGCTCTCTCTCTTTATTGTCTTAGTTATGTACTTATGTCCCTTTCTTTCACGTTCTATTCATTCTTTGAATTGAAAAGTAGTACCCTACGCACTAACCTTGTCGCGTCGCCCCATTGTAATTATTATTATTGTAATATTTTAATTAATTCTTAATTTTTATTTTTAATACTTTTGAACTTAACATGTATGGACATGGACAGGTACCGAAATAAATGAAAAAAAAAAATTGCGTTGCCGCGTAATGGTACGGGGCGATCGTGAATTCCATATTTTGTAATTAGGTAGGTAGGTACCTTAATTTACCATTATTGATGAATAAATAAACCTCTTTACATAATAAATATTATAATATTACGTTTATGTCATTACAAATCCGAGTATTCAAAATCAAATATCATTTATTTTATTTCTTTAAGAAATAAATAATTGAACGCTCGGACAAGGTCACTTCATAATAATGCTCGAAACGTTCGGGTAGTTCCGTCGTCGTTCGGTTCACCCGACGCAAAGCGCTGCACTTTGTACGCCACGACATCCAACTGATTCAACCCTACTAAAATTCACGCACACATTTGCACGTGTAAAGACGTCATTTGGTTTTGTAGTAGTAATAGGTAATTATTTTGCAAGTTTTGTATGAAGTGTCCGAGGTGTGCCTCTAGGTAAGACTGGTTGTCAAACGGTCTTGCTCCGGACTACGACAACGACGACGGCGGCGAGACGTAAGCGTGCCGCGTCGACTGCAGAAAGTCCGAGGTCTCCTGACTGTCATTGCGGGGAAATTTGATTGCCCGTTCATGTATTCCATGTCGATGCTGCATGTTCTACTAACATAATTTTTAAGTTCATGTTTTACTAACAATATATGGATGTTAATTATATCTGAATTAAAGTGATTATTATAATAGCTCTACGATTACGACAGCCGATACCAAGCTTTTACGTGCTTAGGAGAGGTCTTGGTATGAAATGGATCTGTACCCTCCCCTCCCCTGCCTGGCTTCCCTTCCCTCTTTTTTTGGGCTACCGAGTCATCGCCTGCCTAGCGTTTTCCAAACTATATTGGGGTCGGCTTTCAGTTCCAGGCCTTGGCAAGCGTAGCTTAGACAGGTCAGGGCCTGTAGACAAAATCCCTTTCTGTTAGCGTTAACGCCAACGGAAAAATTAAATTTTATGGAGTTGACATTTGTTTACCAGATGTCACGTGATGCAAATATGTCAACTGCATACAATTTGATGTTTCCGTTGGCATTATCGCTAACAGAAAAGGGATTTTGTCTACAGGCTTTGTACGGGTTTTACTTTGCTAGGAGCTTAAGCACGAGCTTTTTTGGGCATTCAAGTAATGATCTAAAATAAATAATTCCATTTGTTCACCGCTCGGTACAGCAGTGTGTAACACAATTAGTCAGTACTGTTTCGTTGAGTACGAGATTAGCATACTAACTGTTTATGAACCTACTTCATTTCTAAATGTCGTACATTAGTTTGAGCTAACCATATCAGTATGACCAAACCTTGCTATGTAAATTGCGATGCAAATTTTAGTAGTGACTTTTCAAAATTCATTTTATCTAGACCAGTAGGTTTTGCTGTTGAATAAAGGCCTTTCAGTAGTAAGTATTTAAAGTCATGGGCGGTGGATTATGGTCCTCTTAATCTCACTGGTAGGAGACCTGGAAAATAATGAAAAAATGGTTTGAGGGGAAATTTAAAGAGACATCAGTGACTGAAAATTGGTATGGGCACACCCGCGAAACTCCATAGAAACGGGACGATATAATTGCCTACACTACTACTAAAATAGCAGGCTGTACAGATACGTGCGTGTGTGTGCCATTCGATCAAAAACGCAGTTCCCAGAGCAGTCGTTCGACGCGGGGAGAGGTGAGGAACGATTTCAGAGGGAGGCGGAGCGTGTCGCTACTGTACGGTAGTACTAATATTTATACTGTGGTCACTGAGTTATTAATATTAGTTCAATGACTGTGGTATGGGAAGAGAAGGCATGAAACACTTGTGACCAAAAAAGAAGAAGAAGGGCAAAGAAGAGATGGATAGATTGTGTGAAGAATATTATAAATGAAAAGGGTGTCAATGATAGCATAACGGTTGACAGAACGAAATAGAAGAAGAAAACGTGTTGCGCCCACCACAAGTAACAAGGATCAAGGGCAGGAAGACGATGATGATGAGGATAAGGGCATTACTATCTAGGCTCGCGGCAAGTCAGGTTCCCCATCAAATAACTTAATTTTAAAATAATACGAATTTATGAGTACTCTTTATTTATATTTTTATTACTACTGATCCAGTAGCTACGTCCCGTAGCGAATTTTCAAGGTTACTTATCCAGTGGCTAGGGCGTAGCTGACGCATTTTGATCAAGGTTACTCCTGTTACATTACATTATCGTAGCTGCAAACGTTACGCGTCTCTATATTTATTTGGTGTCGTGTCATAATACCGTCCCATCGAACTATAAGATATACCTATGTTTGCGCACACACTTGTGGACTAAGTTTAATATCTCCTGCGTAGGTACTTGGGCTAGTCTCCATTAACCTTTTGCCCGCCACGTCAACAAGCAAAAAAACTTTTTTTGGAAAAAGAGAACCGCCTTCAAAAACTAAAAAGTGATAAATAACTTTAGCACAGAACACACATGACTTCAGTTTCGGAAGCTTGTTCCACTTTTTAGTGCCTCCTTATCACCCAAATCCATTAACCCATTACAGCATAAAGTTTGATAAAGCAATTAATTTGATTTACTTATAAAATAACGGTTAAGTTGGGTAAAATGTATAGTTTAGTTAGAAAAAAATTAACATGTTTATTATAGTATTGATTTTATAGCCCGTCCGATATATCGGACGCTATACACGGCGGCCCCTGATGCTGACTCTAGAATGGTATAGACAGAATTGAATAATACAGATATTTATTAGAAAAAAATATAATTAACTAGGACGCATAAGTTATGATGACAAGCCCATCACATGATAGTTCAAAAAACATTTAGGGTAGAGGCCTACATCGCATTAGAGGCACTTGAATTTAGCTTCTCCACATTGACTTGCACAGCGGTGTTCCGTGCTTAGACGTACAATCCAATGTTTTTCGCCATCATCTAGTGGTAGACAACGGTTTAGCACTTTTAGCAGGCCTTTGGCCTTGATGCGGCTGCGATCCATGTGTGGTATATATATCTCCTGGACATCGACACATCTATAAAGTTGGCAAAAATTGGCCACCACCATTTTCTAATACCTACGCATTCTTGTACGAAGATTCGCAACAGCTAGATCACACTTATCTACAGCGCCCATATGCTTGTTATATAGCTAGCTCGCTAGCTATCAGTGAGGGTTAGGGTATTTCAAGCGGCGATTGTTAAAGCCCAGTTTTCTAAGTTGGTGGCTACCATAACCACATTGTTGTCATTCCAGCGACAGACAAACACGTCATCAGATACCCTGTAATCGGTGGTGCCCCATTCTTCTAGTTTGAATTTCTTTTAGCACACAAATCTCAACACAAGTTGCCGGTATTGTGCCAGTTGCATAGTACTCCAACTCTCGCAGATGTCGCATCAATGACTACAATGTGAAAAAGTTATCAAAATATATCTTGATACCAGCTATGTGCTGGCAATTTTCGGGTCTCAATTAGACGGAGAACTACATCCTCACCTAATCGAAAATCTCTTTTTTCGGAACTTTTCCCTGTATTAGAGCTAAATATAAACTGTATATCAACTCTGTTGAATAGGTGCCTCAACATAAATAGGTTAGGTTCTCCCCTGTCTCATCTATATACTCGCTTTCCAACCAAAGTTTGCAAAATTTCATGCAACATCAAGCAAAAAAAAACACACCTTAGAGCCCGCTGTGCATAGCGTCCGATAAAACGGACTGCATCAAAAACACATAGATAAGCAGCACACTAACAATTTTCACTTAAAAATAAATGTTATCTCTAAATTACTATTATTATTAGAACAATTAAAACGAACTTTCAAATCATTTATCATAAAAATAAATAATAATAAACAAAATAATACTTAACGTTTTCTCGAAACAGTCCGACCGCGAGCCGCCATTTTCGAAAATGGCAAATTACAGTCGATATGTCACTCAATCAATAAAAAACAGAGTTATCAGTGTAATACATATAGATTTAACTTTCAGTGAAAAACAAAAAATCTATCCAATATTATTGTTTTCTTTAACTTATACTCAAATTATTGCTGTCCGATTTATCGGACGTTATGCTGTAATGGGTTAAGACACGACAACACAGTTAAAACAGAAATTGAAAGTCCTCCAAAAATGGAAAGAGGGAAGAAACGAAAATGTGTTCTCAGTTTTTGTTGTTTTTTTTAAAGCGCTGAATAAATTTCTGTTTGTTGTATACTAAAACCTTCTCCAGAATGTAACAAACACTCTTCTGAAAACCGCATCAAAATTGGTTCAGCCAAACGGGAGATAATCGCGGGCAAACATACAAACATACGGGTCAAACTGAGAACCTCCTTTTTTTTGAAGTCGGTTAAAAACATGCCCTCGGCGCCAAGGTTCGAATTACTACTCTATGGCATTACGTGTAAAAGTTTGTCACATAGTGATTCTATACTCTTTGGTCTGTCATGTAGTCGTGCCTGTCGCGTGCTGGACACATTTTGTTATGTCATCCATACTTTGACGACACGGTTGGCGCAGTGGTTGAGCGATTGACTGCTGCGCAGCGTGTTGCGGGTTTCAATCCCGCCCAGGGTAAACATTTGTGTGATTGTGTTTGCTTGTGTCTGGTTGTTCTGGCTGTTGTTTATCTATATAAGTATGTATTTAAATGTATGTCAGCTTTCTGACACCCATAGTACAGGGTCTCCACAGTTTAGGGTCAGATGGCCCTATTATTATAATTACATATTATTATTATTACATGACTGTGGCGGCTAATCTTATCATTGGATACAATCTCTATTGTCTGTCCGAGTTAGGAACTTTAGCTTATTTCTGAGATTAGACAGGTACAAGACGTCATGCCTAATGTAAGTGATGACTAACACTTTTTTTACAATAAATATGAGCTCAGCAATTTTGTTAATTTGGTCACTATTAAGGTGGTTATAGAAGGCACCTACTTCGTATACAAGAATCAAGAACGAATTAATACTACAGTTGTAGAAAAAAAAATACAGGGGTTTCCCAGATAATAACAAAAGTTGGTGGTTCGTGTAGGTACAATTTAGTGCAATCCATATTTTGCCGATTTTAATTAATACAGGTGCATGATACCATATAAACATGCTTATAAATTACCTACTTCATTACCAATTAGATAATTTATTTTTCTTTCGCCAGTTAACCTATCGACGGCCCATCGCTGGCCACCAATTCAAATTTCTCTTTCTTTCAAATTCCTGATGGAAAACCAGATAATAGATTGTCAACCTGGAAATTGCGATCAATGCAGCAACTAGTCAGTATAGTATATACACATATGAACTTATCGGAGTCATATATCCATAAAATAGGTAAGACTTATTAATTGTAACTAAGCTTTTTGTCTTGTCCCAACAAAGAAGTACTTAGTTAAGCTTTAGACTCGGACTTTACAATATTTAAACCTAAAGTGACCCACAAATATAAGTGACACAACTTTCTATTTTCTAAATCTAATAATATTTTGGTCTGGAACCTCCTTTATAGCCTTAGTAGCAAATTTGCTAAAACATCGGTCAGGGCCAATTTAGGGGAGGCTATTTCGAGGTTGATGTCCGATATAATAAACTGGAAGGTCGATAGTTGCTATGGTGGCAATGGGCAGTATCTTGTAGACGAAAATGAAGTAAATCAAAAATCAAACCTTGATGTTGACCCTGTAATTTTGGCAAAGTGCAAAATAAATTGAGGAAAATGTGAAGAACGCGAAAGACTCTCGGAGCCGGTTTTTTATTTAAACTAGGGGAGACCAGGTATGAACGTAACAATAGGGTATTTTACTCTTTACGAGAAAAAATCTATAAATGTGTTAGTGACAGTTTAGGCATAAAGCAGTCGGAAAATGTAAGTTTTAGTTCATAAAATAACAAAACAATTTTTTAAATTCAATTCAAAGTTTTCAGTATTTTTAATATGTTATAAAACACCGTGAAATAGTAGCGGCCATGTTATTACGCCGTACGGCTATGTAAACAAAAAATTGCCAACTGTCAGTCAACCAATTGGCGTAATATAGGCTATTTTTATGGCACTTATCGATTGAATAAAAATTTTGTGATTTTTTGGCGGCATATTAGCACTACAGAATTTCATTGAGACACTTTTCAAAAATGGGTGTAATACCCTATTATCATATTTAATATGAGCTCATTTGATACAAAACGAACTGACGTCATTTACGCTGAGCAATGTGGCGTCCAGTAAGAGGCGTTTCCGTCAAACTACGCTCGAAATTTGAAAATTTAAAATGAAGATGCATTTTTATGGTACTTATCGATTGAGTAAAATTTTTTTAATTTTTTTTGGTGGCATATTAGCACTACAGAATTTTATTGAGACACTTTTCAAAAATGGGTGTAATACCCTATTTTCAGTTTTCTCGTAATATCTCACAGAGCTTTTTAAATATCAAAATTCTAACCAATACATACGATAGATTGGTCTTTCAGCTATCATTTAACACCAGTTTAATTGCAACAGGTATTACAGATTTTGAGAAAAACGACAAAGTAAACAAAGAGAAATTTGTTACAACTATCCCCACCCCTAGGGTTGGTTGTACCAGCGTAAGGGTATGGTTGTAACATTGTAAATGAAAACAAAGTTACTGTCATAATCAACATATTCATATGAAAATCAGGTTTTACATTAGTGTCACAATTATGAAAAAAAAATAACATCTAGGAAACATAACAATCTTCTATACTTTTCTTAACAATTGAAGTCGTTGCCTGTTTTGTCTTTTTAGCAGTCTGCAAAATGTGTTTCTTAACTTCTTTGACTCTAAGCTTTCTTTGTTCTTGTGGTTTGGAGTAGCAGTCATTATTGCTGGTTTACTGCCTGTCCTCCCCTTTTCATTCTCTTTCCTGGGTCTTGCCTTTGATAAGGGCTGAACTTCATAGACGAGACGTCCTGCACACTAGCTGAAAAGACAGATGATGGGATGTGTAAATTATCAGACGATGTCGATGTCTTCAAGCATTTTTTTCTTTTGCATTGCTAATCTTTCTATATAAGTTAGGTACATGACACAGCTGATGAGAATTGTCAGCGTCTCGAAATGGTATTTTTCTGAGAAGTACTTCTTCCAGGTAGTAAATCCATTATTTCTTCAGTAATTAAACATTTACTGGTCGTTCGTTTATGTATACTAGGCATTCTGCAATAAGAAAATAAATCTGTAAAATATTAAAAAGCAATAACATATGCTTAGATATAATATATAATATAGATATAATATATCTAAGCATATTTTGTGAAACTTGTTACTTTCATCCCGATTTAATCGTTATATCATAATCGGGATGAAAGTAACAAGTTGTTACTTTCGTCCCTATCTTTAAATTTCCCGAATTTGAGAAATACTTGCCTATGACTTTAAAAAACCGTTAGAAAGATAAGGTTTTGAATGCCGAAATAGAAAGACGAATAGTTATATTGCTTGACTGACACTTGTCACATGAGTTTAAACTTACCATAATACTCAATACTCAATACTCAATATCTTTACTGCTTTTCCATAAGTACAAAATAAAATAAAAACAAACACAGTTGAAGAAAACAATCCAGACTTACTTTGGAGGTATTTTCGCGGCACTGACTCGCTACGTCCACAACCTGACAGCACAGCGCCGTGAGTGCTACGTGAGGTGATGGGGAGTTCAAAATGACACATATCGTAGAAGCAGTCATCAGCGCAGCTAATATAACTTGTTCAGAAACGCATTTGTTACGTTCATCCCGTGTTACTTTTATACCTGGTCTCCCCTATATTATTTTCGTGGTTTTCTGAAATATTTTAATACCTAAATAATTAATTGGTCCTTCAGTTTAAGTAATTGTTCCGAAGCAGCTTTACACATAAATGGACAGATCTGTAATGCATTAAATTGTCAAAATATTACCAAAGGAAAAACTATTCACACTTATAGAAATAAGTTACAATAAGAAAATTCTACGACAATACTAACATAATATTTTACAACATTATTTTTTGAGAAAGTTTTATATAACCCAAACGGTACACATTATTACTGAATATTAAAAAAAAAAAACCAGAAGTCCCTAGAGAAATCCTGAAAACGTTATTTTTGCGTTTCTACTTTCTGGGAACTTTAAAAATTATCTCCTAGCAACACTGCAGTTGTCATTTTTAATAAAAGCTAAGCTGAAGCCGCGTTAATAATCACTGTATTTACACCAATTTTAGCGTTTTATCTAACAAAGTTTGTGTGTTTTCGTGTTTATAATAAGCAGTGCAAGATGTCAAACCTGCAAATATGTCGAATATGCCTCTCGACTGATGTAAAAATGTATGAATACGATCAATTTCAATTGAAGACTTTCTATGAGGAGATTATGGCCACAAAAGTAAGGGTGTTTTCTGTATTTTCGTCTTATTTTGTTGTATTTGTACTCCTTTAATAATGTAACTAGTTGTTATTGCTTGTTTCTATGTTATTTATGCTTGGGGTACTGTAGAAAAGTCCGTCGTTTCGTATTCTTGTTGTCTACACTTAAATGATACATTATGATGTACACATAAGATCTCTGAAAAAGGTAAATAGAATTACAATTGGTGTCGTATTATTTCGTGACATATCCTTTTATAGATACCTATGTAAAACAAAATAACCAAATTGATTTTTATGTACAAATACACTGTGAGTGTTTCCAAATTATTTATTGACTCTATCAAGTGTAATGTTAGCGAACTAGGTCGTAAAGCCACTTGGAATTCTTACTATCTTGAAACTATGGACTTACAATCAATATTACAAAAAAATCAAGTTCATATTAATTCTGATTTAATACAACAATGAAAATGACCATTCAGAAGAAATATAATGCTGCTGTAAAAAAAAAAAAAAAAAATGTTTTTATTGTTTCTCAAACATTTGTTCTACAACACAAAATTGAGGTAACCCCGTTAAGTTATAAAGATACTTGTGATGGGGCTACCTCGCAGCTTCCCGTGGCTTACTAGCTACAATGATGAGACATAAATAATAACAAAAGATTTAGGTATTAGGATGTTACAAAGATTGTTTTAGCATGTTCAAGTTAACGTATAGTGTTTGTGTGTGTGTGTGTGTATATGTGTGTGTACAGTCAACAGCAAAAGTAGATGATCAAAATCAGAAATTTAATACTAATTTACTAACACTAATTTATATAATTTATTTATTAAAAGTATGTGATTGTCACACACATACTTTTGAATCACTTCGTCGCCACACAGTTCTGACGCGAACTCCGTTCATTAGTGTTGAATTTCTGATTTTGATCATCTACTTTTGCTGTTGGCTGTACCTGTGGGTAATTGTGCGGTGTGTGTGTGAGTATGAATGATGATGATTAAATAACTGTAGTGTGTTGTGATTGGGTATAGGTTCTTCATTAGCATATTCTGGTTAATAAAAGTTCAATTTCATCATACGATTACGATTTAAGCCATTCCGTAAGAGTATTTTTACATTCGTAACGCAACATGGGGTAAATATTAAGTTTAAGGTTTAATTTATTATAGATATAACTTGATTGAGTATTGCACTGACGCCTGGCAAAAACCGTCCGGACCCTTGGGGAGTGGGCCACAATATCTTTACGTCTTTTATCGAGATTTGATGGGTCAAATGCTAGATTCTTGTGAAGATGTATGATTATAGTCAATATGTATAATTTCCTAACTGAGAGCAAATTACTAATCTTGTAAAGGTGTTCTGTAGAGTACCGAAACGGTTTGAAGTACATGACTTTGATGAGAGATCTTTGAGCCCTTTCTAGGTCTAACATTTTGGTCTTAGTGGCTCCTCCCCAGATCGGTATGCAGTATGTGATGACCGATTGTGCCAGCGCAGTATAGATTTTATTGAGTAACAACGGCGGCATTACATGCCTCAACGTCTTAAAAATCCACATGAGTTTTCTAACCCTAGCCATGGTATTATCAATATGGGTGTGCCAGGATAATCTTTGGTCAACTGTTGTTCCGAGATATTTGGTGAATTTAACTTGTTGAATGCTTTGACAACTGCAAGGGAGATGGGAGTTAGCACACTCATGGATCACGATCCCGAAATCAGCACCTGGCTGTGTCCTCCGATCCGGAGTAAAGCAGATGAAGTTCGTTTTTGATACGTTGAGTGTTAAAAGATTAGCGTTTAGCCAGCTCGCTATTGCCGCTAAACCAAGTTCAGCAGTAGCACGCACGTTGGCCCAAGAGTCGTCGACAAAAACGATGGCTGTATCATCTGCGTATGAAAATACTCGTCCGCCACTGATCCCGATATTACATAAATGATTTATATAAATCAGGAACAACGTCGGGGCGAGCACACTTCCCTGCGGTACTCCGAAGCAAACAGTTTCTTCATTACTTGTTAAGTTTCCGACCTTAACCTGCTGTTTTCGGTTTGATAAATAACTACCAAGAAGCGTGAGGGCCATGCCTCTTATTCCGATTGATTCTAGTCTGTGCAGAAGGATGGGGACAGAAACGGTGTCAAATGCCTTTTTCAGGTCTAAAAATACTGTTAGGCATTTTAGTCCTTTGTCTACGTTATAGACTATATCGCTAGTTAATGCCTTAACAGCGTCTTGCGTGGATAGACCCCTTCTGAAGCCATATTGTGAAGGAGATAAAATGTTGTATTTATTTAAGTAACTAATTAATCTATTATAAAGCAATTTTTCTAAAATTTTTGCGATGCATGATATAACCGATATAGGGCGGTAGTTATTGACATCGTTCTGGTCCCCCCCCCCCCCTTGTGCACAGGCGTAACCATAGACCAACGGAGCTGGAAATATCCCGGTTTTAAAACACAGGTTAAGTAACCACAGGTTGCTGTAAACACAAAACTAAACTTTTAACATCTCAGAATGACAAAACAGGTTCTTACTTTAGTGCACGCTTTCTTACCCAGTTATTGTAAATTTGAACTTTCTTTTGATTAATGTAAAGTTCTTGATACAAAATGACAACTTTAGACTTGGTTCTAAAGATTTTTTTTTCTTTTTTAAAGACTTTCAGCACGTCAGAATAATGTTCAAAATACAATAACTAGCATTTACTAAACTTTGTACTAGTTTTGTAAAAAAGTATAGGTACTTTCTCTTTTGATAAAATTAATTAAAGTTATTATTTATGATGACACGGTTGGCGCAGTGGCTGAGCGATCGACTGCTGCGCAGCCTGCTGCGGGTTCGATTCCCGCCCAGGGTAAACATTTGTGTGATGAGCACTTGTGTTTGCCTGGTGTCTGGGTGTTGTTTATCTATATATGTATGTATTTACAAAAAAAACATGAATTTGTGTATGATCAGCTGTCTGACACCCATAGTACAGGGTCTCCCTAGTTTGGGGTCACATATTATTATTATTATTATATATTATTATTTATACAGAAGTAAATGTAATTATCAAGGTTCACACACAGGGTCTAACTCATTTAATCTTCTCTACCTCTGTTTAGGCAGGTTCGGTACAAAACTCGTTTCAATTTACAGGTAAATGAAAGATCCGGTCTGCCAAAATGTTTCTGCTACCAGTGTGCAGCGTTACTGCACAAGTACCACAAGTTTAAGGAAAAGTGTTACATCGGACAGAAGGCACTGAAAGAAATAATTTGGAAAGGACAAGTAAGTACTACTTGCATTTTACACATCATAGGAATTTCAATCTTTTGTCAATGCTTATGGCCTCAACTGTCCAATTGGCAGACACAATTAAACAATAGTCAATGGCTCCAGGTGTCGGTGTTCACATTGGAGTGGTAGAAGTCACCTTTCAAAATTATTATTATTTATTAAACACATTGAGCGCCCACCTTAAAAACCGTGTTTTTTTATATTTTGGAGGCCAGAGGTATTAGAATTCATAGTAAAATGTATTGAAATGTGTTTCCTGGCGTTCACACTGGCCTACAAATAAAGCACTGCTTGTGTTTCCCAAAGGAAACACGCGGCCTCTAAGGGTGGTACTTTGTGTTTCCAGAAAGATACACATGGCGCTCAACGTGTTAAATACATACAATGTGTCGTAAAGTACCACAAACCTCTCAAGTTTGTACAGTATTCTTTTTCGTACAAACTAGTATTAATCACAGTTTTATTGTAAAACTTATGCTTTTCTTACATAAAAACAGTGATAACTAACTTAATGTACAGTCATGAGCATAAATATGTACCTATACATATTGCAAAATTCAAACGCAATTTTCTCCTGAAATAACTATTTCAACTTATAGATAAAACCTATTTTATAGTAGTTGGGGATCAAAAATACTCTATTCGTAACCCCATAACATTTCAAAGTTCATGAGGAAATCAGTTTAGAATGAGACCAACTGTTTACATGTTTTTGCTTGTGACTGTACAGTGTACACACGGCTACACATTAAGCTATACATTTCCAGTATAAGCTTATCTAGCCTTGTATAGAATTTCCTTACAATGAGAGGTCAGCTTAAACTGGAAATGTATAGCTTGATGTGTAGCCGTGTGTACATAACACATGTAGTTTGCTTACCGCCATACCTTACCCAATCATTTTATTCAACCATAATACCCACCATTTTTTTTGCATATTAATTTATTATAATAAATCTAAATAAATCTTTTACAACATACCTAACTATTATATTAAATAGTTAGTTACGTTGTTGTGCCCTTGTCTCAATTTAATTATGTATGCTTTTACAGCAAAAAAATCTTATGACTCCTCCAATTTCAGCTTACCAAAAAAGCAGTACGAAACTTAGACAAGAAGAGCAAAAACATTCGTACGCCAATAAGCATAATAACAGTAAGCAAAAGAGTCCGAACATGCATTGTTAAAACTGCATTAAAACTAAAACTCAACGAAAGTAAGCCTGTAGAAGTAGATGTAACCTCACTGAGTGATGATGGCGATTTCTTTGACGGTGACGACAACATTGAAGATAATAAAGAACGTTTAATTGAAGAAATTGACATAGAAAAGATAGACATAAAAGAGAAAAAAGAAGACGACTACATAGAACCTGAAAAGATAGAAAAAGACAAAGATATAGATGTTGTAGACGACATAGAACCTAAAATACAACCAACGGAGAATATAACTTTAGACTTAGAGAAAGCATTCTCTGATGATGACATGCCAAGTGATAACGAAAAAGTTTTCGTTGACGACATTAAAGTACTCACAGATGAAGATGACGAAGATTCTGAACCGAAAGAACCGGTTAAAAAGAAAAGGACCAGAAATGGCGGGAATAGTAAAAAGAAAAAACCTAAAGATACTATACCGAAGGAAAAGAGGTTTGCTGTTAAGACTACTAAGAAGGCCGAAATGGATCCTAATAACTGGCTGAAGATAAACTTGACTGAGGAGGAGGCGGATGCTGAGTTTAAATCAAGAGGAACACATAAAAGATATTTGAACGCTCAGTACAAATGTACTGATTGTCTCAAAGGTTTCTCTAAGGAGGATATGTTGAAGAGGCATGAAAAATTAAGACATAGTGAGGTGAGAAACATGATTTTTTTGAGGTTTAGGTTTAGGTGTATGAATTTTCTTATGTATGCCAAATTTTTTATACTAAAATGTAACCTGTAGCACTCAGGGATATTGTGGCTTCCTATTAGTGAAACAATTTTTAACATTGGTTAAGAATTTTTTGAGTTTACCCATTATAAATAAACATCAAAAAAATCCAATCTCTTCCCTAAATATGCATTACTTTAGATTTATTATTTATTTTTTAGGGGCTCGTGGGTAATTAAAATCCATCGGTAATTGTTAAGCTACGCTTGCCGCGGTCCGTCCGTGGATGGTGACCATTCATTTCATATCTAGACCCCTCAATGCCTCCAAGAACTTAAAGCTGTTGGTCCAGGCTGTCATTCGTAGATCTTTTACTGTCATTATGGGTAGTCAAAAGCCAGAAAACCGGACAACCTGTCTTACCGGGGATATTGTGTTACTCAGTAACTGGGTTGTGAAGGTCAGATAAGCAGTCGCTATATAGAGCGACTGCCTATCTGATCAGCATGGAGTGGTCTCGATATGAAATGAATGGTCACCCATCCACAGATCGACCGCGGCAAGCCGATTGGTTGAAGACTTACTTAGTCAGGAGCCCCTCCTAAATAAGTATGTTCTAAGTAAATAAAATTAGTTTAATAATAATATAATATGTGGGGACATTTTCACACACGGCCATCTGACCCCAAACTAGGGAGACCCTGTACTATGGGTGTCAGACAGCTGATATACATACACAAATACATTTTTTTTTGTAAATACATACATATATAGATAAACAACACCCAGACACAAAGCAAACACAAGTGCTCATCACACCAATGTTTACCCTGGGCGGGAATCGAACCCGCAACACGCTGCGCAGCGGTCGATCGCTCAGCCACTGCGCCAACCGTGTCGTCATATTTTTGTAGAGAACTTCACATTTTGTAGTGAAAATGACGAATGCTTTTATATTGTTTCAGTCTAACGGACCAATAGAGTGTCGCTTCTGTCACATGCGCTTCAAATGGAAGTGTTTCCTGAACAAACACATGAGACAGCACTATACTAAGTACAAATGTCTACGCTGCGACCTGGTCTGTCCTTTAGAGTGAGTATGAACTTAATGTTCTTATACTTTAGTTCCAATTTTACATGAGGGCACTTGAATACTCACACTCGGCTCAGTTAGGGTGTTACTACACCAATCGATCGATCATCGATCGATGCCATCCGTCGACATTGATCGACGTTGATCGATTGGTGTGGTAGCTTTGGCTGATCGACGGATACCGTTCGACTAACTAATCGATCGATTGCCAGTCAATGGCATCGGTCGACGTTAATCGATTAACTCCGGCTGTAATCCATCACTAATAATAATCAAGCAGCTCGATCGATCGTCAATCGACAATCGATCGATTGGTCTGGTAGTAACTGTCGATGAACGTCGACTAATCCATTCTACCATCGATCAATGCCGTCGATCGCTCGATTGGTCTGGTAACACCCTTACGGATCTAGTTTGAAACACTATACTGCTCTACAAACCAGGGATAGCAGATCTGACGCTCGGCTCAACGCCGAGAGTCGAAAATCCAACAGAGGAAATTAAAAAGTTATATTAAGGGGCTATTAAACGACTTTTACAGATTTTAAACTGACAGTCACGTCAAAATGTACAGTATAAATGATTTAAAAAATATATGTTAAACTAAAACATTCTCTTAATCATTTAGTATGTGAATATTCGCAGAGAATCGCATCCGCTGCGTCCAAAACTCTCCAAGTTTAGTCGAAAAAATTAAATAACAGTAGTATTCTTTAACTTAAAAAAAAGGCGTATCCTAAAAGATAGATAATAAAATTGTCTTGTACGTTTCGTTTAATTATACCTGGTAGATTTTGTGTGATTGTCAATGTTTTGTCCATGTCAAACACAACTTCACGAGTTAATTAAACTATTTAATATGAATATAATAAAAAATATTCACATACTAAATGATTAAGAGAATGTTCTAGTTTAACATATATTTTTTTCAAATCATTTACACTGCACATTTTGACGTGACTGTCAGTTTAAAATCTGTAAAAGTCGTTAAATAGCCCCATAAGTTTAAATAGAGATCCTGGTATACTCATTATAATTTATTGCATTCCATTAAGTAAGGTGTTAAATATCGATAGTGTTTGGTTTCAGAACAACAGCGCTTTTCCACGAAGAATATCATAATGGAGTAACGAGGAAATGCGATCATTGTGGTGAAGTGTTCAAGTAAGTAGCAAATTAAAGTATCAAATAGTTGTGGTAGCAGTAGCAGTCAATTAAATAGCCAAAGCATTTATTTCAATAAAACCATTTACAGGCACTTATGATTTCTTAAGGAGTCAGTTAATTAGTCAGAAAGTTTAAGTTAGTTGCTCATTCCAAACATAGGTAGGTCTCTATGGAGAAGAATACTGGACACTCTTGAAATCACTTAAATCAAGTTTTTACAAAATACTGGTTGCATTATTAAACCTCTAACAATAAAAAAAATTAATCTAGAAACACATTTTATTTGGTTTACTTATGGAGTTTTTTTTTTATTTTAAACTAGTCTCTGCTAATTTTGAGACACCCTGTGACACAGGTTTTTACCTAGCTCAGAAGTCAGGGTTACCATTGTACAATATAAATGTATGCAAATAAAGACATTATTGTTATTATAATAAAATATAACACTCAGTAATAATGTAAATTCCAATTGGCGAAAGAATTTTCAGTATTGTACCAGTAATTCCCCATTTCAACCCGTGGGTGTCGTAGAATCAGAGCCATTTACAATCTCCGTATGCGCGATTCTCTAAGGGAACTGTTTAAGGAAATTAACATAATGACGGTACCTTGTCAATACATCTATGAAAACATAATGTACGCTAGAAAAAATCTGCATCTTTTTAGTAAAAGGGGTGAAAGACATAATTATAACACTAGAAATAGGGACCAACTAGTTCAACCAAGTTTCAGACTGGCTAAAGTAGATGCTTCTTTCATGGGGTACTGTTTAAAATGTTACAATAAAATACCTCCCCACATTGTTCAACTAAATGAGACAAAATTAAAGTCTTACATAAAACGCACACTATGCAGCCGAGCATATTATTCATTGGGTGAGTACATAACTAATAAAAATGCCTGGCTGGATGCTGGTCTAGCTCCACAGCCATAAGGGTTCATAGATTAATTGATTAGCATTTTTAATTATTTTTGGAGCTGCTGAAGATATAGATCTACATTATCTTTGCATTGTATAAACTCAATGTGTTAGTATTATATAATTTTTCAAAGCACATACATGTGAGCACTATGTTATTTAAAGCTACCATTTACGAGGTATGTCTTTCATTGACTTGAATGTGCCCTGGCGGTTGGGAGCATGTCATGCTCACTGTAATGTCTCGCTGACGGTGGCGCGCGTGTTGGATCATTCGGTTCCCTTCAAAATGGTTGAGTCAAATGATGCCGATCCGTGCGTCATGTTCGTGAACGGGCGCCGTTAGTTGGGACTGGTCATCTCTTAGCTGCCTCGGTTATTCTAATTTTATTTTGAATTGTTTATTATGATTATATTTTTATCTAAACCACTTTTAACGTACACGACTTGTTACATTGTTCTCACGTTGTACCCTAGATTCAATATGAATGATGTAACCGAAATTTGTAACATAATATTGATTTTAAAAGAGTGTTGTTCATGGAGTTTCTTGCTCGTTCTTCTCCATAGAAACCTACTGTTTGGAACGAGCAACTAGCTTCAACTTTCTGACTGACTGACTCTGACAATTCAAGTACCTGTAAATGGTTTATTTGAAATAAATGATTTTGAGTTTGAGTAGAAAGGGACAGGGATACTGACCAGAAGATGGGCAGCAGCTTCTTTCTGAGTAAAATTACACCTACTGCGATCGCCAACATGCATCGGCCAAGCATGGCGATTACGGCTGAACCCCCCCCCCCCCCTTGGGGGAGACCTATGCCCAGCAGTGGGCGTCTAAAGGTTGACATGATGATGATGAATTCCGGAGATTAGCGCGTTCCAATAAACAAACTCTCTAGTTTTATTAAATCAGTATAGATATGCCTTATTTTAATGAGCCATTACTTTGACTTCTGTAATGTATTTTTTTTCTTACAATACTTAAAGAGTTTTCTATACCCAGCACTGGGTGTCGAGTCGAAGTCGAGTGTCATCATAAGTAGTGTATTATTGGGCATTCTAATCCACCTTTCTACTCCATACTCCACGTTCCGTTCCATAGGGTGGAATAGGCGCTGAACCAGTATTTAGAATTACATTTATGTTCTTGCGCATTCTAGTTTTCCTTATAGATGTCAAATCGAGTTTTAGAACTACAAAGTGGAATAGACGCCGGGATTTCATTTGTATTATTGGGCATTCTAATCCACCGAGAGTGACGAGGCGAACGAAGTGAGCCGATGGAACGGAAGGTGGATTAGAATGCCCAATAATTCACTACTAACATAATAATTATAATGAAAATATTTTTTGTTACAAAAACACTTGATCAGTTTTTCAATTGTCTTCTGTGTCCGGCAGGCATCTAACAACATACTACACGCACTTACGCACGCATCGTAGCGAGCATGTGTGCACACTGTGCGGTGCTTCCTTCGTCAGCGTCACCGGCCTCGGGATACATAAGAAGATCAAACATGTTAATGCTGATTCTGTAAGTATATCCTCTGTGTTGTGTACTGTAAGAGGTCAACTTGATAGGCTCTTACGGTACCGGATCGATGTATAGTCACGAGCAAAAACATGTACACAGTTGGCTACAGTCTAACCAGATTTTCATCTAGTGTGGAATGAAATGTCATGGTGTTACAAACATAGTATTTTTGATCCCAAACTACTATAAAATAGGTTTTATCTTTAAGTTGAAATTTTTATTTCACGAGAAAATTGCTAATAAATTTTGCCATCTGTATACATGTTTATTCTCGTGACTGTACGTATTTTCGTTCTATGGTCTATTAGAGATCGGAACTACAGTAGGTACTGTAGCACCTGAGCTACACTTGTACCAAGTACGAATTACCGGAGTAGTCTACGTACTACAATGAAAGGTACGAATAACTTTTAGAAGACTATATTAATAAGATTAGCGAGAGGTAAGGATCTCTTACTGTACCTAGAATCCGTTTATCCGCTACTCCACCTATATTGACGAACCGCTTCATATGAAGTAATTGCAGCGAAGTTTGGTTTTCATTAGAGATGTGCCGATTATGACTTTGACCGACTAGTCGATTAGTCGGTTGTAAAGAGGCCGACTATTCAGCCAAGCCGATCACTGTTTCGGGTATTTCCGTGACGCTTCGTTTACAGCTGATTTGCGCGCAAGTCGCAACCGTCGCCTAGGAGCTCGTCGGATTTTTATTAGAGAGATACAAGTAATTAATTTTTATAAAGGAGACTACAACCAAGTATTTTTGCGTCTACCGGTGTGCGGCCGCTACTCCAGGACTCCAGGTGTGTTCTGTGCTAAAGTTATTTAACACTTTTTAGCTTTTGAAGGCGGTTTTCTTTTTTTTTTAAAAGCTTTTGTATGACCCGATTTTATTTGAAGCCGATGGGGAAGTAAGGTTCTTGAGTGGCGACCACAAACTGAAAGACGCAGCGTTGGTAGGCCTCCCATCAGATGGACCGACGACATCGTCAAGGTCGCGGCTAACCGGTGGATGCAAGCGGCAGGTTTCCTCTCATTGTGGCGTTGTGATGATGATGATGAGCTTATTGACTACAAGCAAAGATAAAATCCACTGATACATTTAAAATTAAGAAAATTATTGTTTTTGAAGTTATACTTCTTTAGGCGCGTTATGAAAAAATGATGAGAGTGAAATTTTACGATGCGCGCGCACAGCGTCACACAAAATTCTCACGGGAGTAATTGTAAACAACGCCATCTCTGACGTACATGCTGAACTACTTACTGCCTTCGTTGCTATTTTGTGACTCGAAGAAGTATAACTTCTCACGCGCGTACATAAGTACACACTGAATTTTTTTTTTTCCAATTTTTTTCTTTTTCATATCTTTCAGGAACTACCTCAAGGCGAAGAGCAGTATTGTCAACGATGCGACGTCAAGTTCGAGACGCGGAAGGCTTACGAGGAACATCTCATACATTCAGCCAATCACGTCGATGGACTTGAGTGAGTTTTTTACTATCTCCATCGTGGAATATCGTCCAATAGACATAGGTATAGATAAAACTAAAGGTGTTCCATTCATTAAAACATTAGACAGGTATATAAATGCCAATCACTACATATTATAACAATACAAAGTCCCCTGCCGCGTCTGTCTGTCCCTATGTATACTTAGATCTTTAAAACTACGCAACGGATTTTGATGCGGGTGTTTTTAATAGATAGTGTGTGTAATGTTTTTAATAGAGTGATTCAAGAGGAATGTTTTAGTACATAATTTGTTAAGCGGGCGAAGCCGCGGGTATCAGCTAGTGATAAATATAAAGCAATTTAGGGTGTTATTACAGCAATCGATCGATGCCATCGGTCGACATCGATCGATCGTTCATCGAATAGTGTGATAGCTTTGGCTGATCGACGGATACCGTTGGAATAACTAATCGATCGATTGCCGGTCGATGACGTCGGTCGACGTTGATCGATTAACTCCGGCTATAATCCATCACTAATAATAATCAAGCAGCTCGATCGACGTTGACTATTCCATTCTACCGTCGATCGACGATCAATCGATTGGTCTGGAAACACCCTTAGATATTTACATTAAAAAACCAGAAAACAAAATGAGGCCTTTTGGTTTCACGGCTTATAGGCCACAAAAATGAGATACTTTTCGCAAATTTTCTTATTGGCCGACTTTTCCTATTGGTGATTTTTTTTAATCAGGTAGGCGATAGCCTAGCTCGCATCCCCCCCCCGCCCCCACCTTCTAAGGCCACTATTGCCTAGGGGTAACCCCTAGTTAAGATGTATGTATACACGGGGCAAGGAATATCTGGACGAAAACTTTTACATGGATTCAGTTTATATTGATCACCAGCGTTGAAATTTTTTGTCGGTCATTAAAAATAACATATTCCATTTAAAAGCGAACTACACGGATCATCAAATTTTTGGATGTGAAACATCTATTGCCGCACTTTGGCAGTAAAATTGACCAGTTTGTCGACCGTCACGGCAAATGGCATGACGCTCTCTCATGCCGTCATACCCTCTCTACGCCACCACTCTCGACCCCCTTGTGTGTGTGCGTACGCATACTATGCACTCCATTGCTTCTCTGTATGAACTGCTTACCATGTATGCACGCCTTGTATTTTTATTATTTTACTCAATGTTTTACTGGTTTTTGGTGGCTACATAAAAGACGTACGTACCGACCAGTCATAATTGGACCAATTTTAGCAAAAATGTTCCCACCCACAACCACGGTTTTTGCAATTTCGACAATTTCGAGTTTTTGTGACCTATGTACTCCAAATAACTTATATTTTAACATATCAAAGACACATATCAACTCTATGTTAATAATTGACAAAAATCCGTATGGATACCACAGCTGAAATGTCGAAGACGAAACTTTAAAGTCAATTATCTCGAAATGAGGTTTGTGTGGTTTGGAACATTGTTGCTTAAATCGGTCCAATTGTTAAGCTACGATTGCCGCGTTCGGTCTGTAGATGGGTGAACATCCATTTCAAACCGAGACCCCCCCTGTGACTGAGAAGAACACTTAAAACCGTTGGTCTCGACTGTCAAAGGTCTACGAATATCTTTGACAGCCGTTATGAGTTCAACTGTTCAATTAGCAGAAACAATAGTTAAACAATGGCCAACGCCTCCAGGAGGCGGCGTCACTTTTGGAGCGTAGAAACTAGAAAATCTGACAACCGACAGATAATATTGACCCTGAAAGTTCTAGAATAATCTACTGAATCCATCGTACAAGTTTTCGCCACGATTTCCCTTCCACAGTGTAATTTTATATTTTCCAGAGACTTAGAAATAAATGCACCTATAACTTCTAACCCCAGGAAACGGCGGGCGAATCTCAAAAGGCTGACGAGAATACCCACCGACTGTCACATCGTGAGTATTCACTTTTTTATTTGAGGAAATGGTTAGGGTATAAGGCTTTTTAGCCATAGACACAGATCGGCAAGAAATGTTGAATAAATGGTATTTTAAATTTTTGTGCCGATTATATTATATTATTGATTAGTAGAAAAAAAAATCCATGAATATCAACGTGATCAGCATTGTCTAAATTGACTTAGGTTTTTCTTAGTCCAGAATTATACATATATGTCCGCTGCATTTATTTCATGTTTCCAATTTTTTTGCATCTCCGTCACGAGCCATCGGCTCGTACAGTTTTCGTATTGTAAATAGGTTATTTTTTTAATTGTATCTACATTGCAATTACTTGGTCGATGTTTTGTTGTTGTACATGTTTTTTATAAATTAATAAAATATTAAACAATGAAAATCAAGAATTAGAAATTTAACCATAATTTATTCGCAACTTGTGCTACAAATCACAATCGCAATCTAATGTAATTGTTTATCTTCACGTCAGTGCGGCAAACACTTCGCCACTCAGGCGGCGTGTCGAAAGCATCACTTGGCGGAACACCCGCGCACTTCCTTCTTCGCGCCCAACGAGAGACACATATGTGAGATCTGTGGCATGTCACTAGCGGTGAGTCTTGAACGGGTTTATTTTATTAACCGACTTTAAAAAGGAGGAGGTTATCAATTCGGATGTTTGTATTTTTAGGGTTCCGTACCTCAAAAGGTAAAACGGACCCCTTATAGATTAGATTTAGACGACACGGTTGGCGCAGTGGCTCGAGCGATCGACTGCTGCGCAGCGTGTTGCGGGTTCGATTCCCGCCCAGGGTAAACATTTGTGTGATGAGCACTTGTGTTTGCCTTGTGTCTAGGTGTTGTTTATCTATATATATGTATGTATTTAAAAAAAAAAAAAAAAAAAAAGTGTGTATGTATATCAGCTGTCTGACACCCATAGTACAGGGTCTCCCTAGTTTGGGGTCAGATGGCCGTGTGTGAAAATGCCCCCACATATTATTATTATTATTATAGGATCACTTTGTTGTCCATCTGTCTGTCTGTCAATAATTTTTATCTCAACACGCGTGGAGGTATCGAGTTGAAATTAAAACCATATACTCAAGTCTACGGTCCCTTGATGCTGTAAAAAAATCAACCCTCTATGTTAACGTGAAAAAAACTGCCGTTTGTGTCGCAAAAAACGCATTTATAATATTAAGTAGATTACAGTATGGATAGTAGGTATGGATTAGTATAGAAGTATGGATATGTACCTACTAATATGTACGGAACCATCGGTGGGCGAGCCCGGCTCGCACTTGTCCGGTTTTTTTATGTATATTCGGACATAACTCCATCATACATTGACGTATTTGCAAAATTCTTTTTTGTTTGTTCGAAAGGGGTTTATTCCGAAATGGTCCCATATAAATTTTATCGAAATTGATACAGCGTTTTTTGAAAAAAATCCCAAAAGAAAATACATAGGTATATGACGTTTTAGTTTCTTCAATCATTGGCGAACTTTTTTATTTATTTAAGAAAAAAAAAACAATTGTACAATATGTGTTACAATACAATATGGTATGACATATGGGTAAATGTACAAACCACAACACACTGTACATTTTTAATAGGGAAGATGACACCACCAATCAGTTGACATAATTTTTATGAGCTGTCAAAACGCGATTGCCCCGTAAGTTGTATAGCATTAGTAAAATGTGACGTCACTTTTATACCAACTTAATTGAATAACCATTTATTCATTTAAAAGCAACTAAATATCGAATTTTACAGTTAATCGAAAGCTAATTGGATTTTTAGGCTTTGTATCTTTAGGCCAATCATGAAGTCAAAGTCATAGCAATTACTCAATATTATACCATTTACAAGAACTTTTAAAAAGGTAGCTGTAGGTAGGTCTCCATAAACAAGAACGGCGTCTATAGAATGAAACTCCACGGACACTCTTTTCAAACATGTTTTACAAAATCCTAGTTACATTATTCATATTGCTTCTCTAAGTGATAACAATGAGCATTTTGTAAGGTCACAATTTTTTTTTTATTCGGAAAAAAAAAACGATATTACAATAACATATCACTTATTAAGGTACTTATATAAAAAACAAAATCAATGTAATAACTACAACATTTTCCACATATTCAAAATTAAGTTGTTTTTTTTAGTAATTATCGATTTTTCTTTTCTATCTGTAAAAACACCGATATTTGGCTAAGCGATGCCACGAACAAACAGCAGATCAATACTTAATAATTCCATTGCAAAATGAAGAAAAACCACATTTTAGCTTTTATTTTAGGATCAAGGTATACCTACTCACGTGAATTGATATGTAAACATGTGAGCTCGAATCAGAGGGCCTAGTGTGAGTTTTTATTCGAACTCGATCGCGTTAACGTAAACGATCGCGTATGTCAATTTATATGGAATAATAGGATATTTTACCAAAAAAATCTAGTTAGTCGTTAGATAGATTTTCAAAAAAATTTGGATACGTGTTTTTTCTTTTTTCACGTAAACAAAAAATGAAGACATCGAAAACTCGTATGACATCAATATGTCAGTACACTTTTACCGGCAAAGTGACGTCACAAACCCCCACTCGTGATCTTTAATGCGTTTTATCTTCGTCAATCTTTATTGATTTGATAAAACAAAAATACGTATCCAATATTTTTCGATAATCTAACTGACGGACTAATTAGATTTTTATGGTAAAATACTCTATTGTGTTTTCTATTGTTACCACTAGACGGCGCTGTTCTAGTTTCAATACAAATTGGAGTTTACGTTAATGCGATCGAGTTCGAATAAAAACTCACACTAGGCCCTCTACCAATTTCACGCACACATGAACAAGTCTTACGGTGACGTCACCTGACGCTTACGCCACACCAGCGACACTCCATAGAAATGAAACGATATAATTGCCTACACTTATACTAAAATAATAGACTATACAGATACGTGCGTGAGTGTGCGTGTCTACGCGGCGCGCGAACAAAAATGCAATTTCCAGAGCTAGTCGTTCGATGCGGGGAGAGGTGAGGAACGGTTTCAGAGGGAGGCGCGGAGCGTGTCGCTACTGTACTAGTACTTATACTGTGCTTACGCCTTACACATCTGACGCTCGAAGTATCAGCGAACCCCCACCGTGTACTAAACGCTAAGGTGTTTACACATCAACAGATTATAAGCCTCTTTGACACAACCCAAATAATCTTTGAAATTCATCCGTCTCCCTCCATCATTACAGCCGGGCAGTGTATCAAGTCATCTCAACACTCACACTCGCGAGAAATTGTACACCTGCAACACTTGTGGACGACAGTTTAGCAGCAAGGGAGGCATGACTACACATCAGCTGGTGAGTACGACCATAGACATAGAGAATGGACCGAGTAAAGTGTGAGGGAGACAAAACGAACGTGTGGCCAGTGCTATCTCTTTCTAGAATGGTGATTGGTCCATGTCACACCGTTGTAGGAACGGATGCTTTAAATCGCCGCGCCTTCGTCGCTGCTGACTTGTACTTCGCCTTTTAAATCTGTTCAGTAACTTGACAGTTCAAAGAATAATAATGCTCCCGTACCAAAAGTAATTGTGTTGGGGTAGTGAACGATTTACAAAGAACGAATGATAAAAATGGTTTAATTTACATATAACTTTAGATATTTGTATGTAAAATGTGGAATATAAGAACAATTCATAATCTATAATATAAAAATGAATCGCAAAATGTGTTGGTAAGCGCATAACTCAACAACGCCTGGACCAATTTGGCCAATTCTTTTTTTAAAATGTTCGTTGAAGTTCAAAGATGGTTTTTACGGCGAGAAAAATTCGAATAATTGCCGGAAAAACCCTAAAAACAGCCCTTTTCTTTTTCCCATACAAACGTTTTCAAACTAAAACGAGCTTTATTGCTATTGTATAAAGTTCATATTGAATTACAATTACAAGGGTAGGTGTAGGGTAGGTGTAGGGTAGGTGTAGAGTAGGTGTAGGTAAATAGGCAGGTAAGTAGGTAGATCGGGACAGGACAACGTCTGTCAGGTCAGCTAGTTGTTAATAAAAGTAATTTCCATTCTTTTTCTTCTAATGGAAACAAGATCATGTTATAGATATTTGTAAAGTGTGTGCATAGATTTTTAATAGTGGATACCGTGTTTTTTAAGACAAGTTATTAAATTTAATAATTTCCCTGTCCCGTGAGTCACATATGATTCATGTTGATTGTGTCTGCTCCGCGGCCAGTGAAGTTGTTAAAATAAAAAGTTTGCATAGTAATAATAAGTACATTATTTAAGTTCATTCAATTTCGCTCATTCTTACACCACCTCACTATCTTTTATTGTAAAAAAAGTAGTATTGACAGTTCAACTGTCAAGGTACTGAATAAAATTAAAGTCGAAGTATACAATGAAGGGACAGGTATTGGTCGCACAGTCACGTTCTCTCTTTCTAGTGAGTGGTCAATTTTGTAAGGTACGACATTAGTGCCGCCCACGTCTTACGATTTTTATGTGACAACGCATATTATAGCATACTGTCAGCGATAGATGCCACATGTCAATCAATGAATTATTAATCTGTGCGGTTTTTCCAGACCCACACCAGTGAGAAACCAGTGGCCTGCACACTATGCGACAAACGTTTCAAACAAGTCAGCAGCATGAAGCTACACTACCGCACCTTCCATCTGAAAGAACCGTATCCTAAGAGGTAACACAAGATGAAGAGCATATCATCACTCACTTTTACAGTGCCACTCCGAAACGACAACAGACCGGCCCAATGATCAAAATAAGCGGCAAGCGCGCCGCCCGTTAGCCCTTTCTATCTTGCCATAAAAAAATATTATATTATTTTACCTCACTCGATTTAAAGCCCTAACTGTAATAGCAAATTATTTGCTGTGTCAGAGCTGTGCAGTGATGACCCTAATACATAGTACAGTCCGCGAGGCCTTAGATGCGCTTTATATTTGTGTGAGTGTTCACCAAAGGTACAGTCCGACAAAAAACTTTAAAATAAATTGTATTATTAGTGGTCCATAAATAAAATTCAAACATGAATACAATTCTTCTACACCGGACATTGCATCTTCATCATCTTCTATTTCACTCTCGTCGGATGTGTCGTTTGGGTTAATATTTTAATAATGAATTGAATACAAAAATAAAAACCGCCGCTGCCAGTACAAGAAATGAAATGTGGAAGCAGCCCGGCAGAGTTGCGTTGCGCTAGGGACGCACCGCGCCTCAGGCCGGTTGCCAAAGAGCAGTATGAACCGGTTTAAGCCAAGCAAGGGACGTATCGCGGTCTAGGCCGACGGCACACATACACTATCTATGTACACTCAGATATGCAAAGCTTACCTTAGGCCCTCACGGTCTGTATCATGTACAATATGGGTGTATGCGATTCCCCCGTAGATTTTGTATGTAGCAAACTGTAATGCTCTTATTTGCCAGCTCAATTGAGTAACTATTTATTGATCTGAAAGGAACTAAAAATCTGATTTTACAGTTAATTGCTAAAATAAAGTGTTTTTTTTAGGGTTCCGTACTCAAAGGGCAAAAACATGCCCCTATTACTAAGACTCCACTGTCCGTCTGTCTGGCTGTATCTCATGAAACGTGATAGCTAGATAGTTGAAATTTTCACAGATGATGTATTTCGGTGGCCACTATATTAACAAAACTAAAAACATTATAAAATAAATATTTATGGGGGGCTCCCATACAACAAACGTGTTTTTTTACTCAATGGCTAATGTTGTATAGATAATGGTACGGAACCCTTCGGGCGCGAACCCGACTCTCACTTCGCCAGTTTTATTTTAGTGCAATTGTGTCTTGGATTTTTTTTGTTGACTAGTGGAACATGCACGGCTGTTTAAAACAGGCGTTACATAGAGTAAATCTAATAAAGTTCACTTCAATTTCAGGAACAGAAAAAAGAAAAACGACGATCTATCAAAGGATGAATACGGGCACGAAGATTCAGACGACAACATGACACTCGATAACTTTTACGGGCGAAAATATTGAAAGATGGTCGAAAACTAACATTTAAGATATTTATCTACTATAAGAGATATAGTACAACTTCAGTTCATCTTGCGTAGGCACAAGCTGTAAGAGAAAAGCTTGTGCCGTGGTGGTAAGATTAGCCAATCAGAGGGCTTAAACAAAATTCATTTTTCCCCACAGGCTATAAAACTGAACGCTAGCAATGTTTTTTTTTATTATCATGATTTTAATTGGCTCCCTATAGACAGTTTATAGACTATAGACATCTATTATACCAGAGGCGTTTCTAGAATGAAGTTAAAACTAAAAGTCAAGAGCATTTATTTCAATTGAACCATTTACAGGTCCTTACTTATGAATTTTCAAGGACTCGGTTAGTTAGTGTAGAAAATTGAAGCTATACTTTGACTTTTAATTCTATCCAGTAACTTGACAGTTGAAGGGATACCAGAAATTGACAAACAAGAAGGTAGTGAGGTAGTGTAAGAATGAACGAAATTGAATGAACTTAAATAATTTACTTAAATGCAAACTTTTTATTTGAAATTTAATAACTTTTCTTAAAAACCCGATATACACACATCACACCCATATCTTTATACTATTTAAATGACAAAAGTAAAATAATGTGTCTTTTTTTTGTTTCTATTATAAGAAAAAGAAAGGAAATTGTATTCCACATCTTACATACGAACATTTAAAGTTTTATTTAAATTAAACCATTTTTATCATTCGTTCTATACGCTAAATCGTTCACTACCCCAACACTAATAGTTTTAGTATGGTATCATTATTATTCTTTGAACTGTCAAGTTACTGAATAGAATTAAAAGTCGAAGTATAATTGCTTGTTCCAAATCGCGCTTTAATTTTACTAACTAAGCGTTTGAATCGATGAACATTATTTTATGTAGAGATAAAATTCAAATTACCTTGAAACACTTGTACACAGTAAGGTCCATATTCGTGTAAAACTTTAAATTAATAAAGTCGAAAGTATAAGCGTAGAATCCCGGGCCTAATTTAAAAGAAGAGTCCTATGAAAAGCAACAGTAAGCGGTGATTGGTTAAAATTACAACTTACAACTTGTATATTTCTTATTAAGGCTAAGGATAGATCTGAGTGATAATTCTCACTAAAAAGTTGACTGTTAATGAGAACTTATTTTGAAATATTGTCGGGTCATTACTTTAAACAGGATAAATTTAAAACTTCCCCGTCACAAACAAAACTAGAAAAGGGCTGACCAGATTTTCTTGAATCATAGCTAAGAAACACTATCGAAAACTTCCAATCAAAATCGGTTCAGCCATTTAGGAGCTACGATGCCACAGTCATATACACACGTTGAACTATAATTATATAGAGCCGCCGGAGGTTATACTGGTGGCTCTAAAAACGTTAGGTCGTGCAAAACTGTAACCGTTGTTTAAACTTATCTATAATTTGAATAATATTCGCATCACAAACAAAGTGTTTCAGTCCCGCTGGTAATATCTTTTATTTTAACAATTCAGCAATATTCGTTGCGTTTTTATAATATTTGGAAAAAGCCCATTTTCTTATAAAGAAATGTAATTTATGAAGTATTAAGGTAAATGACCACCAAACAAAATTGACGTAGTTTTTATAAGCTGTCAAAACGGGCTTATCCCGTTTCCCTGTCCCATGAGTCATTTAAGAGCGCCCATCCCGTCATATTTCCCATACAAACGCTCGTACGTGATTACGGCGATATAACAAATCAGAGAAATCCTGTCTTGGAATTATTGTTTGACCTTTTGACCACACATACACATGTATAGATGACAAACCAAAATGTGCCCACGCCACAATCACGACTACATGACACGCATGACAAACGAATTACTACTCTATTGTATTACGTTTAGAAATGTAGTTTCATAGAGAAGTAATTCGTAGATTGGCGTCGAGGGCCATTGAACTAATATTACTACGTTTAATAACTCAGTGGCGAGGGCACGATTTTGTGTTTTTGACATGACGGGCAATAGGTTGAAGAAGTTCTGTCTTGGAATTATTATTTAAATGGTGTCATTTACCAAATTGGGAGGTTGCCGCGCAATTTTAAAAGAAGGCTCCATTATTATTAATTCTTTTACCGCGGGATTTTTACCTCTTATTCGTAATATTTATTCCAGGAACAAATTGTGGTTGACCAATACAATTAATTTACACGAATATAGTGAAATTTAATCAAATATTTTTTAACTCAAGTAAATGAAATTTAATGTACTTTTAACGTTATCGGTATTTATTCAGTTATCTTATGAAATCATTCACTGCCAGTGTTAATTACTCATAGCTTTGCAACTGTTTTCATCATTTATTCAATATAATTATAGATCTCTAAATAAGTACTAAAATATTTTACAATTTTAGTAATTATTATTTTGTATCAGAGTGAATGTTGTTTTGATCGTGTAGCTACATAATTATGACTTATGTATAAACTAATGCAATAAATGTAAATGTACATTTTATAAGAATGTTTATGTTATTTCTAGTAAAGTATTATTTCTACTAGTTTGTGTTTTAATTCAGCTATACAGCTTCCACGCGTGACCGATCATCCATCCATTTCAGACCGAGAGTCATCCTTGCCTCATAAAGCACGTGAAGCCGTTGATCACGGCTGTCATTCGTACATATGACAGTCGTTATGGGTGGGTAGTCAGAAGCCAGAAAGTTTGAAAACCAGTCTTATCAAAGGGTACCGATAGTGCCATCCATGAAGACTCCTCTGCTCGCCCCACATTTTTTTGGTCGAAGGAGCCGCGTGGTGCGATGAGTTCCGTGATCCATGAAGCTTAAAGGTAAAAAAGGAGGCAACACTCTAAATACCTAAGTGAAACCAACTATGGGCAAACTCTCTTTCTGAAAGCATACATAAGAACGAGATAGTGATATGCGTTTTCTTTATCTTATCTATGCATTCAGAAAGAGAGTGTCTGCCCACAATTGTTTTCACTTGAGTGTTCAGAGTGTTGCCTCCACTTTTACCTATAAGCTTCGATGTATCCGAGCGTATAATATATGTCATCGTAGATCGTAGTGCACGTGCGCACTCATAGGCAATTCGTACGTTACAAACTGGGGATGTTACAAAGGTGGTTTTATCAGAACCGGAGTCGGAGTTTTTAAATTTGGTTTGTCGGAATCGGAGTCGAAGGCGGAGATGTAATATCAATCAGAAGTTCCGATTTATCGGGAGTTGGAGTTGTATGCAAATCATCCATCAACATTGATTAACAACAAGTGAAAGAGTTATCGACGACAGAAAAGAAATCACGTGAGGAGTGGGGCTCCCCGTGGAACATGTCAAAGTCAAAGTCAGTCAAGTCATTTATTTCAATTAGACCGTGGAGGTCAGATGGTTAGTCAATTTGTACAAGTTTTAATATTCAGTTAATTAATTAGTAGTTCAAAAATAAGATTATTAGATGGGCATTTGTTATTTTTGATACAATTAGTATTTTTGATTTCTTAATAATTGAAAGGCACGTTATATTGTAAAATTTGAATCTAGTTGCCCATTCCAAATGGTAGTTTCGTATGGAGAAGAATGGGCAAGAAACTCCTATGCTAAACCTGATCATACCATGTTGACTGCGACGTCAGCGACCGATATGCTTCGACCTCCGATTAAAACCTCCGATTTTTTTTTTATCATTTGATAGGCATAGGTTTGACCTCTATCTCACCTGATGGGAATCGATGACGCGGTCTAAGATGGAGCACGCTTGCCTAGATGTAACCTATTCACTCTTGACTTAAAGACTCCCGGGTTGTAGCAATCAGGAAACACAGACTCAGGCAGGGAATTCCACTCCTTAGCAGTACGTACAATGAATGTATTCCCAAAACGTTTCGTGCGTGTGGGTGGGATGTCCACCATGTACCGGTGGCGCATCGCCGTACGTCTTGTGGTCCGATGATGGAAGGAACGGGCTCGGCGGAATTAAATTATGCAATTCCGTCGCACGCTCCCCAAAATGCAACCGATAGAAAACCGACAGGCCAGCAACTCGGCGTCGATGCTCAAGACTTTGGAGCTTTGACTCGACGAGCCTATCATTGCCAATGATCCTCTTGGCTCGTTTCTCAATTGACTCTAGGGCATCAAGCTGGTATCTGGCAGATCCGTCCCAAAGATGAGAGCAGTACTCCATACACGATCGAACTTGCGCTTGATAAAGTTTAAGAAGCTGTTCCGGCGTGAAGTACCGTCTCACCTTTGCTAGGATCCCCAACTTTTTGGCAGCCACTTGAGCCTTTGCCTCTATGAAAGGGCTAAAATTGAGGGTAGATGTTAACGTAACACCAAGAAGTTCAAGTCGGTCGATTATCGGCACGGTTACACCTCGGAAAGATGGAGCTGGGTGGAATATTGGCTCTTTTTAGCGGAAAAGAGACACGCTTGGGTCTTAGCTGCATTGAACTTGACCAGATTGGCATCGCCCCATTCAGAGAAAGCCTGTAAGGACAAGTTCAAGCGCTCAACCATTGCCTCCCGGAGAGACCGGATCTGCGACCCACCAGCTCGTGCATCGGACACGTATCTTTCAGCAACAGTGCTGTCGTCTGCATACCCAAAGGTACCGGGTTTTAGCAGATCATTAATATGCAGCAGGAACAATGTTGCTGAGAGCACCGACCCCTGAGGAACCCCGGCATTAATATCCAGCAGTCGGGACGAGCAGCCATCTATGACCACTCGAATAGACTGATCCCTCAGAAAATCTGCAATCCAATCACACAATCCGGCGGGCAGACCGAAGGAAGGAACCTTATTAATAAGACTATCGTGCCAGACCCTGTCGAAGGCCTTCGAGATGTCAAGGGAGACCGCTAGTCCCTCTCCGTGCTTCTCGATGGCCTCACTCCAGATGTGAATGGCATACGCTAGTAGATCCCCAGTTGATCGATTTCGGCTTCAAAGTGTCGGAGCCGGAGGTGTAATATCAATCGGAAGTTCCGATTTATCGAAGCCAGAGTTGAAGCTCCGTAACATCCCTACTACAAACTACCGAAAAGATGCACATTTGCACTAAGCGAATAGGAAAAAGTTTTTTCAAAAAAAAGAAAACCGCCGAATAAACTAAAACGCGTCTAAGTAATTTATTTGGGAATTTATTGATTTTCTCAAAAACGGCTGTATCAATTTTGATAATATTAATATAATTATTAATATATGGTACCATTTCGGAATAAACCTCTTTCGAACAAAAAAAGAATTTTGCAAATCCGTCTATATATGACAGAGTTATGCCCGAACATAGGTACATAAAAAAATAAAAATAAATAAAAATATAAACAAACATACGAATTGATAACCTCCTCCTTTTTTAAGTCGGTTAAAAAGAGCGAGGCACGTCTTCGTGGATGGCACTATCTGTATCGTGCTACCGGGTCGTGCTGGGCAGACAGACAGTAGCTCTATGTAAGACACTGGTATTCAGCTGCATCAGTTAGACTAGAATCCGACACTAACTTAGTTGGGAAAAGGCTAGACTGATGATAATAGAAACCCGTGGTAGATACGAAGAGACTAAAACCTCCCATAAAATGTCGTCGTCTGTACAGATGTTCAATCATTCTGTTCTGTTCAATGTCACGAACTAAAGTGTTGGCAAAGTATTACCATAGGCATTTGATCGACGCTGTCTCATGACAAGACTTCGGCTCGCGATTCCGTGCTCTGTGGGTTGACCAGGGTTGACCATGGTTTATGGATCAATTTACTACTTTCACAATAACAACGACAGTATGACTCGTCAAAGCGTTATCGTTTAGTAATTATATTTTTTGTTATGGAGCGCAGCGTTCTGGGTGTAAATAAAGACAGAGGGAAGAAACGGTGATCATAGATATGGATAAAAAGCTGCCAGGCTCAAATGGAATTGCGCGAGTCACATCAGCCGCATGCACGGTTACCGCTGGGTAAAGGTCTTCACGCAATGGGTGCTTGGTGACGGCGGCACCAAGGCCGGCCCAAGAGATGGTGAGTTAAATGGCGCAAAAATAGATTACCTGGAAACACTCGGGGGAGGCTTTTACCCAAAGAGTATAGTAGGTAAGTGTGACATAATAGGTCACATCACTATTTGTAATTAAGTAAGTGATGAGCACAGCACTAGAATCGCTCTCTTGATCTAGGAACAGTCGACATGTGAAGATGATATATTTAATTATAATAAAGATTAATTGTGTATTTCAACTACAAAGCTGTTTAATTTACACAAGCATAAACATAAATTGACATGGCGCAGCCGGAAGCAAACAACGTTCCTGTTGGGACCAGGCCAGTGAATATATTAACGGACAGCACAACGCCGACTATGACGCTCGCCCAACCACCGCCATTGTCGTTTGAAGGAGACCTAGCGAAAAATTTCAAGATTTGGTTACGCCAGGTCGAAATATACATGGCGGCAAACGAATGCCACAAAAAAACGACTGAGACAAGAGCCGCAATAATACTACATTTATTAGGAGAAGAAGGCCAAGATAAATTTGAGACGCTCGACATATCTGAACAGGAAAAGAAAAACCATGAGAAAGTGCTTCAGATACTTAAAGATTATTGCCTTCCAAAAAGTAATGAAACAATAAGTAGACATTTATTCTTTGAGAGAAATCAAAAGGAAGAAGAAAAGTTCGCAGAATATTTGTGTGAGTTGAAAAAATTATCATTACCATGTAATTTTGGAAATTTAAGAGATAGTTTGATAAAAGATCGCATAATAGGAGGTATAAAAGAAACTAATTTAAAGGAAAGACTCCTCCGAGAACCAAACCTAACATTCGAACAGTGTGTGAATATGTGCAAAACAGCAGAAATTGCCATGGGTTATATAAAACAATTAAAGGAAGAAGAAAGTACAAATGTAGATTACATCAAGAAGAAAACTCAGGTACAACAGAAACAGTCAGAGATACAAAATTCTCCTAAATTCAAGTGCAAAAGATGTGGTTTTGAACATCAACCTCGCCAATGCCCAGCATATGGAAAAATATGCAATTACTGTAAAAAACAAAATCATTATGCAACAGTATGTATGCAAAGAAGGGCAAAAGACCACACAGTAAAAGAAATTTCTCAAGAGCAACAGGATAACGCTACAAATCAGGAGTACATGTTGGGCAGCATTAATGTGAACGACTGGACTGTGGAGGTAAAATTTGTAAATACTAGCAAAAAATTAAAGTTCAAATTAGACACAGGTGCAGGTTGCAATGTAATTAGTAAGAGAACTTTGGATAGTTTAGGTATAAAAGCACAATTAAAAGGCTCAAATTCTATATTAAGGAATTACAACAATTCTAGAATAAATTTATTAGGAACAATAGACCTCTTATGTGAAATCAATGACCAAATAGAAATAATTAAATTTCATGTTGTTGATTGTAATTCAGCTCCCTTGTTGGGACTGCCTATAATCCAAAAATGTAATCTGATAATTCGGTTGTGTAACATTAATAAGGAAGATATCATAAGTCAATATCCATCTTTATTTACAGGATTAGGAGAAATAAAAGACTATGTTTATGATTTCAAATTGATTCCTAATCATACTGGAAAAGTGATACCTTGTCGACCTGTGCCCATGAAACTACTGGATGCCTACAAAAAAGAATTACAGGAAATGGAAAAGAACAACATCATATGCAAAATAGAAGAACCCACCGAGTTTGTAAATGCAGTTGTAATAGTTAGAAAAAATGATCAATCGCTTCGAATATGTTTGGACCCACAATACCTCAATTCTTGTTTGTTAAGAGAACATTATAAACTTCCAACTTTTGAAGAAATATCTGCTAAAATGGCTAATGCTAGAGTGTTTAGTAAGTTAGATTGTAGTAAAGTATTTTATCAAATAAAGTTAAGCGAATCAAGCTCAAAATTGACTACATTCCAAACACCATTTGGCAGATACCGTTTTTTGAGAATGCCTTATGGAGTAAAAGTAGCATCAGAAGTGTATCATAAACAATTCTCTCGTTTGTTTGAAAATATAAGTAACGTTGAGATATTTATTGACGATATGATAATATGGGCAGAAAACCAAGAAAAACATGATGAAATATTACATAGGGTATTAAAAACAGCAGCTGAAAATAATATCACTTTCAATTCTGAAAAATGCATAATAAATACTAATAAGTTAAAGTTTTTAGGACATGTTTTTACAGACAAGGGTATTGTAATTGATGAGGATAAAATTGAAAGTATAATTAATATGGAAAAACCTGTAGATGTTAATGGAGTTCAAAAATTATTAGGTGTAATTACTTATGTTTCCAAATTCATACCAAATGTTGCTGAGTTAACTGCTCCATTAAGAGAATTGCTTAAAAAAGACAGGAATTGGGAATGGGGTACAAAGCAGGAAGAATGTTTTGAAATGATTAAGAAATATTTGACATCATCACCAGTGCTACAATATTATGATCCAAATGCTCCATGTTTATTAAGTGTTGATGCAAGTAGCAATGGCGTAGGTGCAGTTCTTATGCAAAATGGCTATCCAGTAGCATATGCATCTAAGGCATTAACAGAAACACAAAAAGCATGGGCACAGATTGAAAAGGAAATGTATGCCATAGTGTTTGCTTGTGAAAAGTTTCATTTTTATATCATGGGCAGGAATTTTGAAGTTGAGTCGGATCACAAGCCTTTAATTCCTATTTCGAAGAAGCCTCTAGCAGAAATACCAGTCAGACTTCAAAAAATGAGATTAAGATTACAACACTATGACATATCATTAACATATAAACCAGGAAGGTTATTGCAACTTGCAGATTATTTATCAAGAAATTACTTAAAAACTAAAGTTAAGGATGATGATGACTTTGATTGTAGCATATTATTAGTAGACCTAAAGAAAAAAATGAGTGTGAAAAGATATGAAGAATTCAAGACAGAAACAGATAAAGATGAAGAGTGTAAACTATTGAAACAATACATATTAGATGGTTGGCCAGTAGATTCCAAAGACCTACCAAATGTTTTGAAATCATATCATACTTTTCATACTGATTTACATGTAATAGAGGGGTTGATTTTTAAAAACAGTTGTGTAATTGTACCAAAATCTTTGCAAAAAGAAATGTTGTCAAAACTCCATTATGTACACATGGGTAGAGAAAAAACAAAAATAAGAGCTAGAGAATGTTTATTTTGGGTAGGCATGTCTAAAGATATAGATGATTATATAAAAAATTGTAATATTTGCACCAAATTTAGTTCTGAAAATTGTAAGGAACCACTAAAACCACATGAAGTACCTAAGGAAGCATGGCAAAAAGTAGGAGTTGACATTTTCCACTTGTACTCAAAAGACTACTTGTTATTAATTGACAATTTTTCAAAATATGTGGAAGTAATAGCTTTACCATCTTTATCTGCAGATTCCACAATAAAGAGTCTTAAACAATGTTTTTCAAGATTTGGCATTCCAACAGAATTACATAGTGATGGGGGACCACAATTTAAATCTGAAAGTTTTAAGAAATTTGCAAATACATGGGGTTTTCAGCACATTTTTTCATCACCTTATTATCCAAGAAGTAATGGAATGGTGGAAAGACACATACAAACAATAAAAAGGATGTTGAAGAAATGTGTTGAAGACAAAAAAGACCCTTATTTATCATTATTAGAATTTAGAAATTGTCCTATTTCTAGTGAAATTAAGTCTCCGAATGAAGTATTGCTGGGTCATAAAGTCAGAGGCATAATACCAAATGTGAAAACAAAGGTAGATCAGAGTAATGAAAACATACATGCAAAATTAATGAAAAGACAGAAAACACAAGAAAAATACTATAATAGGCATACTAGACCCCTCAAAGAATTAAAGGTAGGAGATCAAGTATTAATAAAAAATCATGATAATGGGACCTATGATAGACATGCAAAAGTTGTGGGACCTGCAGATAGACCCAGATCTTACAATTTAGTAACAGAATCAGGTAATATTATAAATAGAAATAGATTTCATTTAAAAAATAGTTCCAAAATTTTTCCTTTCAAGGAAAATAGTGAAATAGAGTTATCGGAATTTCAGAATATTGTAAATGATAATAATGCAGATGTCAATAATAGCTTAGAAAGTAAGGATTATTTAAATATTGATAACGAGAAGCAATTGTATGAAGATGGTAGAGGTGGTCAGCACAATGTGGAACCTGAGGTGGAAAACATCAATAGGAGAGTGTCAAGTAGAGGTAGAACAATCAGACTTCCTGCCTACCTTAAAGATTATAGACATTGCTTAGAAACCTAGAATGTAAACAGTCAATTGTTTTAACTTGTTTTGTTTTGTTTTGTTGAAAGGAAAGATGTGACATAATAGGTCACATCACTATTTGTAATTAAGTAAGTGATGAGCACAGCACTAGAATCGCTCTCTTGATCTAGGAACAGTCGACATGTGAAGATGATATATTTAATTATAATAAAGATTAATTGTGTATTTCAACTACAAAGCTGTTTAATTTACACAAGCATAAACATAAATTGACAGTAAGTATTGAGCCTTTACCCTGTGCTTTTACCTAACAGCCAGATATCACAGGCTAGTTAAAAAAAATCTTTGCTCTTCGACTATTTTGATAATTATGGACAAGCATACCTTTCATTCTTTATTTTACAACCACCACTTGATGAAAACATGCCAAAAACTTTAGTTCTAATCCCTAAATTCTACTTTTGGAAACCACTAAATGTCAATGTCATATGCCCTTCGACTATTTTGATAAAATGGACAAGCATACCTTTCATTCTTTATTTTACAACCACCACTTGATGAAAAGATGCCAAAAAGCTTTAGTTCCGAACCTTAAATTGACACCTCTAAATGTCAATGTCTTATTGTCTAATTTGACACTGACAGATTTCAGTTTTGTTACCTACCGAGTACTGGAAAATCGTATTGTTTTGTCGAAATTTTTATTCAATTTGTTATTGTACAATACAATAATGTATGAAATGTTATTGTAAATGTTTTATAGATGCAGTAAAATGTCCAACCTCAAAGTTTGTCGCATATGTTTGTGCAAAGACGCCAAAGTATATAAATACGATCATTACCACCTAAAACAATATTATGAAGAAATTATGGCCAAAAAAGCAAGTATTTTTAGTATTTAAAGGTTTTACGTGTATATCCCATCTAAAAGCTTTAATACCAAGATTAGCCCAGCATTTACCATTGAAAACTGTTTTTGGAGTTTAGTAATTAAATGAAACTACTTAAGAATAAAAGTAATGATGAAATTGATGTTAAAGAAATTTTATTAAACAGGTTTATGAACACGATGGTCTACCCAACTACTTCTGCTACGAGTGTGCAGCTATTCTATACAAATTCCATAAGTTCAAAGAGAAATGCTGGACGGGTGAGAAAGCACTTAAGGAGTTGCTGTGGAGCGGTTCTGTAAGTGTTAATGCATTATACATTAATTAATTAATTAATGCCTACATAAATTCAAAGCTGACTCCTATTCTTTCAATAATAGGTACCTTGAAAATATTATGTACTTAAAAGATTGTAAAAACTACTAAAACCTAATTTTTTATACTTTTATTGTGCCCCTGCTGGGTAAATGTGGGTAATATTTTACCCAGCAAGTGGGCAATACTTCTTACCCTGTGTGTGTGCTGTCTTTGGCCAATCGCCCATTAAATGTTTCACACTTTTCTTATTTTCCTAACCCACATTGTCCCACTACTGGGCAAAAGCCTTGCCCAAGTCTGTCTAAACACTCTTTTCCATCATCCTTTATAAAACGAAACAAAATAATATGCTTAACTTTAGACCTGACCATTGTGAGCGACATCCCATTTTGTTGTGCGACAGTTATGTGAAATATAAAAAAGAAACAAGAACTTTGCTATCTTATGTACAAAAATCAGATTATTATTTCCAGATCACCTTATCATCAATATCTCAAATAGACAGACAAAATATAAATCTACAATCAAAAATAGGCATTATAGCAGTAAGTAAAAGAGTTAAGACGTATACTGTTAAAAACAAAACACCATTCAATTTGCTAAATGAAATAGAAATAGAAGAATCTAAGTCAGACTATGATAGTGACAATTCTTTGGATGATAAAAATCTAGCTGAAATAAAGGACGAAATGGTTCATGAAACGGTAGATGGTTTTATAGAAGATGAAAAGACAAACATTGATACTGCAATAAGTCCAGAAGAAAAGACAACTTCAAATTTAGGAGATAATATAATGTTTAGTGACGGTGAAGATTCACATTCAGAAAGTCTACATGGTGCGGAACATTTAAATATCAAAAAAGAATTTAGTTATGAAACTTCTAATGATGAAAAAGACATAAATACTGAAAAAGCAAATAATGACAATGAAACAGTACTTAGTAACAAGCACAAAAAACGAAAAAGAAAGAAAACAGATAAAGGTAAAATAGATGTGCCTAACAATAAGGCTAGAAAATTCGAAGTTTATAGTTCAAAAAGCAATTTCTTAGATCCAACCCATTGGTTGAAAATTAACTTGACTGAAGAGGAAGCTTTGGAGGAGTTTAAAGCGAGAGCAAAAGATCGGAAGTATGTGTCAGCCGCTTATCAATGTACTGCTTGCTTTAAAGGATTCTCTAAAGAGGATATGTTGAATAGACATAATAAATTAAGACATAGTGAGGTAAGATTCATTTGGATTTTTTTTAATCTTCCAAATACGCTTAAATACTATTTAGTTCCTTCTCTTGTTTTAGAAGTCTCATTGTTTCTATGTCATCTAGCCGGTATACAGCAGTTTCTAAATGTATTATGTTTTCACTTTGTAACTCATTGTTGTCATAATATTGGCTCAATGTCTCATTTTCTACTGCTAGAATCTTGCTATGGCCATTTTCTTTAGATTTTTTATTAATATGCTTTAATTTTTTATTAACGTTATGTCTATTCCCAAGTTGTTATCACAATTATTGTAAAATATTCTGTTTCTGAGTCCTCCAAAATCCACATTGATATTTAAATGCAAATGTAACTCAGTACTTATGTCTGTATGTTTGTTACCTCGTCACGACAAAACTTGATAAAGAGTTACCTTGGGATTTGAATAAAGACATTGGCTACTTCATAATCCGCGACTTACGCAAACGACATCATGGGCGAAAGATGAAATGCGCTTAAAGATTTTCTGTGAAATATCTTCCACAACTATTCTTAATTTATTATCATCACCCTTATTTCCAGTCTCTGGGACCTGTGGAGTGTCGTTTCTGCAGCATGCGTTTCAAATGGAAATGTTATTTAACTCGGCATATTTCGCAACACTATACAAAGTACAAATGCCTCAGGTGTGACCTTATGTGTCCTTTGAAGTGAGTATGTTGTAGGAGTGGGCGTTAATTCAACGAACGGCTTTTTTTAACTGTTAATCTAATGTTAACAAATTAACAGCTTTTTGTTTGCCGCAAAACCCGTTAAATCTATCAACTGTTTCATTCAACGATTTTGGCAAAGCGCATATTATTAACTCAACGAATAGGCATTCAAAAGTCGCTAACTTTATCTGAACTGAAGCTGCTAACGCAAAACCCGCTAAAATTATTTGTTTCTTTTCTTCTGCGTCTCGTTCTCGTTCACGTTCTACGAAATATGCAGAGTTGACGCGAGGGCCGGGGCGCCTATGCGAGCGAGCGAGACGCCGCTAGCTTAAAATTGTACGAGCGAGAGTGAGAGATATCTATGTTTCTAAGTTCGCTTGCTCCATGGCTCGCGCCGCTCTATCTTGCCGAAACGAACAGGTTTTTACTTGTAAACATTACAATCAAATTAGTTGATGATTGATTGTTGAAATTTGAGTTGAAATGATTATGTACATAAAATGAATTAAACTTTTAAATACGCCTGATATATCCTTTTTTCGCCAGCCAGTCCTAAGCCTGGAAAAGTATGAAGGGAAGTTTATTTCATTTAAATGTCAACTTTTGATCATTATTTAAAATTGACTAGTCACTCAAACAAGCTAACTTCAAAACACGAAAACGTTGTTTTGGTTTTAGCGGCCCGCGTAACGTCAGCTCCTTTTTCAATTTGAACAAAGTTTCGTCTATTAACTGCTACGTACATTAATGAAAACCTGTTAATTACGTTAACGGCTTTTTTAACAGGTTAACAGGATGAAATTAACGGCTTCGTTGCGTTGACCCAAAAATCGTTAACGACCCACCACTAGTATGTTGTAACGAGTATTTTCTACTCGCTACATAGTGTCGACCTCTCTCGTCATTTTTTGGAAGTTTTCACGGTAATGCAGTACACACACTTTAGATATTTGATAGATTGGCTAGGATTTAGTAGAGTGATCGATAAAACCATAGACCATCAGTTTGACAGTTGGACCTTATTTCCCCGTCTGTCAGATTATTTTGACGTTTCCGGTTTGGGATATGTAATTTTCACTTTCCGACCGAAGTCACCAAGATGATGCACGAATAATATTCTATTCCGTGCCAATCATTAGATTGGAATATTTCAAGGGTCCACCCCTGGCTGGAATCACTTGGTAGTGATGTCAGCAGCCGTGCAACAGTAATATTTTGGGAAATCCACCTATATCGCCATCGCGTTTTGGTTGTGCTCATGGCACGAGCGATTGGCGTGCATTGTTTTCGTTAAGATCGCCCCAAAGGCGTTCTTACTTATAGTTTGGATTTTCATCTTAAAATTTAACTTCATCATGGATGAGCTGATGCGCTTCACCTCGTGTCTCCAATCAGGTTTAATTTAAATAAGTTTTTCTCGAAGCCTGTGGTACGTTAACTTAAATTCTTTCTCGTAGTTTCCACTTAAAAACGTGCAATACTGACAACTTAATTATAATCTTTGGTTATAGAATTTAATGGTTATAAAACAACTTGCCCTTCAAAAGAAAGGGGCTTTCTAATATTGTGTTGTGCTCACCACTGCCTGCGATGGAAATAAATGAGCTATTATTAAAGAATTTGCAGCTTAATTTCAGAAATCTCCGACCTAGATTAGAAGTCCTGTCCTTTACCTATTAGCTATCCCGGATTACCTTTGTTTTAAATTACCTAGTGAGCTCTGGCGCCCGAATCTTATTCCTTTTAGTTATTTTTGTTTAATTTTGAGCTCCCTAACTTCTCAACTTTAGAATCACACCCATAGTTTGTTAGTTAGTTAAATAAATATAGACCCTTTTAATTCTTTTATTACAATTGTCGCACTAGAACAGGGACTGAAGCAGGTTTGTACGGTGAGTACAGTCAGTATTGCACACTAAATTCATTTATATTTTAACTAATGAGTCTATTGTTTACAATATTTAGTTTTCATATTGTATTTCATATTGTTTTTACATTGTAATTGATCTAGTTTATAAACTTTGAATAATTAGACTCATAAGTTGTAACTTAGTTTGGTATTGTATTTTACAAACAATGTTTTAGTTTTACATTGGATAATTTGTTTATTTTCTTGTGTTTTTAACATGTTTTTTCCTTAGCAAAACCAACAATTGTTAAGTGTAGACCGTGTTATTGTTAAATCTCATACAGTGATATAATTCATATCTAAGTTAACTTTTTATGTTAATAATTAAATTTAAACATTAAGTACATTATTGTGCACCTAGTTTATTTAATTTTAAGCCGTTTTGTGAGTTATTATTGCACTTTTTAACGTTAAATAACTTAGCAATTTTTCATGGAAATTACATAACCTCAAACTTTAATTTTATTTTTCAAACTTTGATTTATTTTGAAATTCTTTAAAGTTTAGTCCTTGCTTTTCGTTGCTATTTGCCTTGTTACTCGTTAGTCATGGAGGACAAGGGAGTTCAGTTTCCACCGCCTCAGGATTCGGTTGAGGTCGAAGCTTGTACTGCTGCTGATGCTAATGTTGTTGAGAAAGGTCACGAGATGGTTAATGCCACCGATGTTGGCAATCCTTTTGAATCTGGAATCGCACATTCGTCTTCGGATTTTACAGCTCGAGCTTTGCCTTCGTTCAATTCCTTGAATGCGCTTGTTAACGAAAACATTCGAAAAAACTTTCCTCCTCTTACTAAACTGCCTGATTTGAAAAAGAGCAAAATAATTTATGATGGTAGAACTTGTGTTCGCGATTTTATTACACAAGTTGAAGAATATTTTCTTTATAGAAATTACAACGAAAATTTGCTGGTTGGTTCTTTTACAGATTTGCTTGATGGTACTGCACTCAAATGGTTTAGATCTGTTCGAATTCGTATTTCTTCCTGGCATGAGCTTAAGCTTGCGCTTTTGAAACGCTTTGATACACCTAATTTTGATCACTTTTTAGAAAATGAGCTCCGCACAAGGAAACAGAAACAGTCTGAGTCGCTTCCTGATTTCATTACGGAAATTTATGACATGGCTAGTCGTCTTTCAGTACCTTTATTTGACTACACTTTAGTTAACGTGATACAACAAAATATGTTACCGATTTACACACCCTTTTTGTTTCGAAGACAAATAGATTCAATCGAACAATTTCTAGAACTTGCAAAAGATTTAGAAGTTGTTGTCAATAGAAAACCTTTTAAAGAATCCCTTAAACCTTCTGTTAAATCTAATGCCGTTTCTAATGATTTAGTTTGTTTAAAATGCAAAAAACCTGGACATTTATATAGAAATTGCAAGTCTATCCCAGGTGTTGTTTGTTTTAAGTGTCATAAAGCTGGGGTCACTTCTAAGACTTGTGACGTTTGTAATTTGGATACTAAAAACTCGCAAGAGTCAAAAAACTGATTAGGCAGCATCGAGCCCACGTTTTTGATAAAACTTCGAGCGTCTCGATGTGTGAAAAAATTGTTAGAAGTCACAAGCCTGATGATGTTGCCCGTGACAAAGAATTTTCCAACTGGTTAGATTATTTAAAAACCTTTTTTAATATTTATCGTTCGGCTCCTATTCTATTTACAAAACAGAATGATGCTAGACCATTTTTAACTTTTTTTATTGGTAATCAAATTTTTTCAGGTTTGTTGGACAGTGGTTCCGATAAATGCATTTTAGGCTCAAATACACATGAACGATTTTTACAGTTGGGTTATAAAATTAGACCTATTAGTGGCGCTGCTTGCACTGCGGATGGCTCCGCCCGGAGAATTATTGGTGCACTGGATTTGCCAGTAACTTGTGATAATATAACTAAACCCGTAGAGTTTTTAATTATTCCTTCTTTTGATCCATTAATTATTTTAGGTTTTGACTTTTGGATTAAATTTCATTTAGCTGAAGAATTGTGGAAGAACATTATACTTGTTCCAGAAAATAATAAACAAGTTTGTTCAATTACCTCTATTTCTGAACTTTCTCCTTCTGAGAAACAAAAATTAGATAATATTATTGCTTTGTTTGAAGATATTTCTTATGAGAAAAGAGGTTTAGGTCTTACTCATTTGGTTGAACATAAAATTAACGTTACTAGTGAACCTTTTAAACAGAGATATTGGCCTCTGAGTCCTGCTAAACAAAAGGAACTTTTTGATGAAGTAGAAGTTTTATTAGGAGAAGGTATTATTCAACCCTCTAAGTCTCCTTGGTGTTCACCCGTATTGGCGGTAGAAAAGAAAGATGGAGGTACTAGATTGTGTTTAGATTCAAGACGTTTAAATTCTGTTACTATTAAAGATTCTTATCCCCTTCCTTATACTTCTAGAATATTAGATAACCTTAGAGGTGCTAGATATATTAGTACTATAGATCTTTCTAAAGCATTTTTGCAAATTGCACTTGAAAAATCCTCCCGCGAAAAAACTGCTTTTGTAGTACCTGGAAAAGGTCTGTACGAATTTGTTCGCATGCCATTTGGTCTCACAAATGCACCAGCTGAGTTGCAGAGACTAGTAGATAAACTTTTTGGTCCAGAGTATGATAATTCTGTATTCTGTTATTTAGATGACTTAATTTGTATTAATTCTGATTTTAATAGCCATATAGCACAGTTGCATAAAATTCATAGTATATTAAAAGAGGCAGGTTTAACTGTAAATTTAAAAAAGTGTAATTTTTGCAAGGACAGACTTCGCTATCTTGGTTTCATTGTTGACAGTAATGGTTTACATACTGATCCTTCTAAATTAGAGACAATAGAAAATTTTCCACGCCCAGAAACGGTAAAACAACTTCGCAGTTTCCTTGGTTTATGCTCTTATTATCGTAGATTCATTTGTAAATTTGCTGATATTGCTTCTCCTTTAACTAAATTGACAGCAGGTAGTAAAAATTCTAAAAAGTCACTTACTTGGAATGACGAAGCTGAAAATGCATTTCAAGAATTAAAACATTCTTTAATAACTTCTCCTGTTTTGCAATGTCCTAATTTTGAAAAACCTTTCTTTTTGCATTGTGATGCCAGCTCTGTGGGCATAGGTAGTGTTTTGAGTCAAGAAGATGATAATGGAGATCAACATCCCATTGCTTTTTATTCTAGATCGCTTAATAAATGTGAAAGAAATTATAGTACCACAGAACGTGAATTATTAGCTATTTTAGATTCCATAGAACATTTTAGACCTTATATTGAAGGAATGAAGTTTACTGTTATTACTGACCACGCTTGTTTGAAATGGCTCCTAGGTCTCAATAATCCTAGTGGACGCTTAGCTCGTTGGGCTGCTAGAATTTCTCAATTTACTTTTGATATTATTCATAAAAAAGGTTCATTACATTTAGTTCCAGATGCTTTATCTCGTATAGAAGTCACAGCTATAACCACTCAGGATAATTTAGTCTCCCCTGATGATGAAATTATTGATCCTTGGTATAGAAAAATATTTATTCAATGCCAGAAATCTCCTAGAAAGTATAAGAATTTTAGAGTCGAAAATAACACTTTGTATAAATATTGTAAAAATAAATTTAACCCTCATAGTCTTTTAGACTGGAAGATAGTTATTCCTAAAGAGAATATCTTAGATACTATTAGGTCAAATCATGATGATGTAAATTCAGGTCATTTAGGTATTCATAAAACTTTAAAGAAATTAAAACAACATTATTTTTGGAAAGGTATGTTTAATGATGTTCACCAATACATTTTGTCTTGTGATACTTGTAAAGCTTACAAACATACTACTTCTCCTCCTTTTGGTACTATGATTAATCCTAAAAAAGTTGATCGCCCCATGCTTATGCTTTCAGTAGACATAATAGGTATTTTACCTAAAACTTATTCTGGTCATAAATACATACTTTCGGTTGTAGATGTTTTTACTAAATATTGCTGGTTCTTTCCAATGATTAATGCAACTACTAGAGTAATTTGTAAACATTTTGAAAAAGAAATATTTCTTAAATTTGGTTGTCCAAAAATAGTAGTTTGTGACAATGGAACTCAATTTACTTCAAAACATTTTGTAGAATTCTTGAAAGGTTTTAATATAACTAAAATATTTTATAACACATTGTACACACCTCAAAATAATCCTGTTGAGAGATATAATAAAACAGTCGAAACTTGCATATCGTGTTTTGTTAAAGACGATCATAGGACTTGGTCAAGTTTTTTGCCCAATGTTCAATTAGCTTTAAATAATAGTGTAAATCTTGCTACAGAATTTACACCTAATTTTCTTATGTTTGGTAGGGAACTTGTTTTAGATGCTTCCTTACATCATTTTAGTAACTCTGTTGATAATTTATCTCAACTAGAGGTTTCAAATAGAAACTCTTATGCAGTTTCTCTTAATTCACTTAGTGATATTTTTGTTAAAGTTCAAGCTTATTTGTTAAAGGGGTATAAGCGAAATGCCGCTTATTATAATAAGGGTCGGAAAGTCATTTCTTTTGATGTGGGTGATGTTGTGTGGAGAAGAAGTTTTGTTCAATCCCATGCACCTGCTTATTTTTCGGCGAAGCTTGCACCTAAGTTTTTAAAGTGTGAAATAACAGAAAAAGTTTCTGATAACGTTTATGTTTTGAAAGATTTAAATAAGGGTTCCGTGGGTCGTTATCATGTAAAGGATATTATTAAATTTTAAAATTTTGGGGAATTCATAGGTTTGGTATTGGTATTGGTATTGAGTATTTTTGTGTGAGGATCCACTACTGTTAGAATGATGAATGAAAGGAAATAGTGGTCTGAAGGTTATTATTATGTTAGGCAACCTCATTACAAATTATTAGATTCCAATTCAATTCTTTCTAGAATAAACTTAGGTCATTTTGGTTAATTTAGAAATACCTACTCTTTACACTATACATTTTACACATCAAAGGATCTTATCTTGTTTGTTTTGTTTGTTTGTTGAGATTGTATGGGATCTTATATCTTTTCTTTCTTTCTTTTTTAAAGGTAATCCTTTACTTGTTTACCTTTTTTTTTGAAAAAGAAAGATCCTATATAACCTTACACTTTGGGTTTTTTATTACCTAAAAAGATTTAAAAAACTTACATTTCATCTCAAGTTTTTTGTAATCTTCTTTTTTGGGTAGATTAATATCATTCTATTTCTCTCATAGTTTTAAATAGTTATTGATTTTAATTCTATTTTTTTACTGTTTGTTGACAGTGTTGTTTTTTGTCTAGATATTTCTTCGATACTAGACTTGGATTTGACTTTGTTAGTAACGCGTTCATACCGGATTTTGCTTTTGAGGTCATTCTGTAACTTTTGTTATAGAACGTCCTACCTTGTTTTTGCGGTCATTCTGAAACTTTTGTTAAAGAATGTACTTTGTTTTTGGATCTTGGTGTAATTTTTGACCTCGATTTCATCTTGGCTTTCGCCTTTAGGTATTGTGATTTTCCCCTTCGGTAATCCAATATATTTTGTTTGTTTGTCTGTGCTTGGAAGGTTGGTAGAGTGGAGCCAATCACAGCTTACATTTGCCATTTTGCCCTTGTGTTGGTCATTGCTGTGCCAGTCACAAGGTGGAATTTTGACTTTCGTCATAACTTTTTACTATTGTGCTCGGAAGTTCGGTGGTGTAGCGCCGATCACAATATGGTTTTTGGTTGTTACAGGTTATTGCTGTGACAATATCTTTGGATAGAGCCCTTCAACTCTATCCAGCCTTTTAGATAGAGCCCTTCAACTCTATCTAACCTCTTTGTTGGAAATCAATACTTTTGGATAGAGCCCTTCAACTCTATCCAACCTTTTTAGATAGAGCCCTTCAACTCTATCTAACCTTTTTGTTGGGAATCAATATTTTTAGATAGAGCCCTTCAACTCTGTCTGACTTTAGTGGTTCGGAATCTATACTTTTAGGTAGAGTCTTTCAACTCTATCTAGAATTTATGTTTAGGTATTGTTATTTTTAATTGGTTGTTGCTGAGATAGACAGAGGCTATGGTGCTTAACTGTACTCAAAGCTGAACTGTAGGTTAGTTGAGGATAGTCAGCGGCGATAGTGCCTACCTGCACTCCAGATTAGTTGGTAGAGATGTGTAGAGTTAGTCAGTGGCGATAGTGCTTAACTGAACTTAAGTGGTGTGGTTTAGTTTAGTAGGTTGGCTGAAGTTAGTCAGTGGCGATAGTGCTTAACTGAACTTAAGAGGTGTAGGATAGTTTAGTAAATTAGTGTAAAGTTAGTCAGTAGCCATAGCGCTTAACTGTACTCAAAGTTAGTGTTTAATGTTTAGTAGTTTTTGTTCAAGATTTAATCAGCGGCTCTCGTGCTTAACTGAATTTAGATTTGTTTAGTGTTTAGTCTTGTTAGAGTTTTAGTCAGCGGCCCTCGGGTTTAACTGAATTTGGATTTGTTTGTTGTTTGGCTTTGTTGATCGGTTGTAGTACCGAAGTTTTAGTCAGTGGCCATGACGCCTAACTGCACTACGATAGTTTTTTTTGTTATTGAATTTTTGTTCACTTCGTTTTTCGTTGTTTCTTTCTAATAAAAGAAAGTTCCTTTCTTTTATTTTTTCGGGGAGGGATGTAATGTAACGAGTATTTTCTACTCGCTACATAGTGTCGACCTCTCTCGTCATTTTTTGGAAGTTTTCACGGTAATGCAGTACACACACTTTAGATATTTGATAGATTGGCTAGGATTTAGTAGAGTGATCGATAAAACCATAGACCATCAGTTTGACAGTTGGACCTTATTTCCCCGTCTGTCAGATTATTTTGACGTTTCCGGTTTGGGATATGTAATTTTCACTTTCCGACCGAAGTCACCAAGATGATGCACGAATAATATTCTATTCCGTGCCAATCATTAGATTGGAATATTTCAAGGGTCCACCCCTGGCTGGAATCACTTGGTAGTGATGTCAGCAGCCGTGCAACAGTAATATTTTGGGAAATCCACCTATATCGCCATCGCGTTTTGGTTGTGCTCATGGCACGAGCGATTGGCGTGCATTGTTTTCGTTAAGATCGCCCCAAAGGCGTTCTTACTTATAGTTTGGATTTTCATCTTAAAATTTAACTTCATCATGGATGAGCTGATGCGCTTCACCTCGTGTCTCCAATCAGGTTTAATTTAAATAAGTTTTTCTCGAAGCCTGTGGTACGTTAACTTAAATTCTTTCTCGTAGTTTCCACTTAAAAACGTGCAATACTGACAACTTAATTATAATCTTTGGTTATAGAATTTAATGGTTATAAAACAACTTGCCCTTCAAAAGAAAGGGGCTTTCTAATATTGTGTTGTGCTCACCACTGCCTGCGATGGAAATAAATGAGCTATTATTAAAGAATTTGCAGCTTAATTTCAGAAATCTCCGACCTAGATTAGAAGTCCTGTCCTTTACCTATTAGCTATCCCGGATTACCTTTGTTTTAAATTACCTAGTGAGCTCTGGCGCCCGAATCTTATTCCTTTTAGTTATTTTTGTTTAATTTTGAGCTCCCTAACTTCTCAACTTTAGAATCACACCCATAGTTTGTTAGTTAGTTAAATAAATATAGACCCTTTTAATTCTTTTATTACAATGTACATACTGTTGCAATGTTAATTATGCTAATGATGAACAAAAAGGTTGTGAACAAAAGTAGTATTAACGGCTATAGGAAAGCAGGAAGAACAATGAAGAAGGGAGTGATTAATGAGATTACGGCTGAAATAAATGTATGGAAGAAGACGACATCCTGCGCCGAATCTACCAAAATTGGGATAAGGGCAAAGGTTGAATGGGCTACGAATAGAAAAAAATGCTATAAATCTCGTTTAGTTTAACAGCTCAACTGACTAATTAGCAGACACAATATTAAAACAATTGACGGCGACCGTCAGGAGGCTTTTGTACGGATGAAGGGATCTGCATGATGACGATAGATTCTTCTTTTCTGACGTAATTTTTCAACTGATTGTAGCAAATTTCTTACAGATTCATTATATCCATTGGTCTGACTGTTAATTTGTATGATTTCATAAATAACAGCACTATTTATTTATTATACTTTCTCTAGTCCTTAGCATCATTCAGGTTGATACATATTTTATCACTTACAGGAACACAGCTCTGTTCCACAATGAATTTCACAATGGAGTTGTAAGAAAGTGCATGCATTGCGGGGAAGAATTCAGGTATACTTAACTAAAACTTATATCACTCACTTTCATTGACTACTATTCACAATTTTGTACTGGAAAGAGTTCAAGAGGAAAGAGATACTCCTGTCTCCTACTGTTCTTGTTGCTTTTGTGTCACAATCATATTCATTAACTACCAGTAAGAGAAAAATTCTACAATCCGGAGATGCGTATTGCGGATCAGTTTTCACTTCATAAATAGGTTTCTAATAAAATTTTATTTGTCAGTCTTTAGTTAGTTTACATAATTTAAAACGAATTTTATGCTGACAATCAAGTTTTGTTCCTGATTCAGACATCTATCAACCTACTACACTCACTTACGGACACATCGCAGCGAGTATGTTTGTACGCTGTGTGGCGCGTCATTCGTCAGTACTATGGGACTTAACATGCATAAAAGAACAATGCATATAAATACTGTGGTTGTAAGTAAACTCATATATTTTCCATATTACTGGTCCATAATGCCCAGTGTACACGACGCTAGTTTTAGGATCCCAGGAGATTAAACTACAAGCTTGCCTTCTGGCTTGGCTGTCTTGGCTTAGCACAAACTTACTAGCTCAGAAATGAACTAAGTCTGTAAGCACAGAGCCAGAGTATTAGCTTACTGGTTTCGTATATACCGGGCATAACGTCAGAAACTTTGACTAAATTCCTGCAAACGAAATGTTGTATAATGTTTTAAATAAAGTGTTTGATAGTGTCAACCCCCTAACATACTAGTAAATAACTCTGCTTGAAATACAGCTAATGCCTAAATATGTCGCTGATTTAGAGCTTAAGTGACTAACAGTTAGTAAACTTTGCAAATTAAAAGTTGTTTCTCGAATAAAACGTTCGTTTTTTATGGCGTTCCTCATGGATCAATTCTGGGTCCTGTCCTGTTGTTTACAAATCATCACCATCATGTTAAACTAACTTTAGCCAATCGTCCGAAAGAGATGAACTCGACCATCGCTGACAAACTTAGGAATAAAATTAACGGATTTCTTTCTTAGACTATTATAATATTATGTTTTTTAATCATTAGAATCCTGAAGAAGAAGAAGTAAACACATACTGCGAGCGCTGTGACATCAAATTTGAGACACAAAAGGCTTACGAAGAACATGTTTTTCATTCAGCGAAGCACACGGAAGGAGTTGAGTAAGTTAATAGTAATAATAACGTTTATAAGTAAAAAGTCGATAAAGCATTGTGACGTAATCTAAGCATCGCTAGTATCTTGTGACACATGAGTTACATTTCAATTTCGTGTAGATTTTTATATAAAATCAATCGAAATAATGGTATATTACAATGCTCGGTGAATGGAGAGAAAACTGCGCTGCGATTCTCCAAGTTCAATCACCATGCATTGTAATATATACCTTATTTCGATTAGATAACTATTCAATTTAAAATCCATCCCGTCCGCCAGTCTGCGCAGACCATAACGCTTATTTTCCTTAGCCTTAAAGCTTGGCAATTACAACTATTTGTTATATTGTTTGTTATGTTTTAAGGGACTTAGCAAACGAGACTCCTGCGCCATCTGTACCGAAGCGGAGAAAGAAATGCTATAGAAGAAATCCTCGGAAATTAACCCCTTGTACCTTAGTACGTATTTTGATATATTTAACTACAGCTTCTTTGCAGGTACTCTATACCGGGATAGGTTAAATCTACAGCTGATTTAGAACTCAATTAAAGATATACAGTTTCTCTTTATATCTTTAATTGAGTTCTATATAAGTTTTTCTTATTGTTTACAGTGCAACAGAAACTTCCCTAGTTTAACAGCCTACATGAAACATCACACAGCTGAACATAAGGACGAACCTCTCCCTTCAAAAGAAGGGGAAAGACATATTTGTGAGATCTGTGGAGCTTCTCTAGCGGTATGTGTTGACCATTGAATAATAATTTCTCCCGACTGAATTTTGGCCTCGGTAGCTGTCCTACCTAGCCTTTTCCCAACTATATTGGGATCGGCTTCCATTGTAACCGGAGGCAGCTGAATGACCTTTGAATAATAATAATTTTTTCCCGAATTAATTTTGGCCTCGGTAGCTGTCCTACCTAGCCTTTTCCCAACTATATTGGGATCGGCTTCCATTGTAACCGGAGGCAGCTGAATGACCTTTGAATAATAATAATTTCTCCCGAATTAATTTTGGCCTCGGTAGCTGTCCTACCTAGCCTTTTCCCAACTATATTGGGATCGGCTTCCATTGTAACCGGAGGCAGCTGAATGACCTTTGAATAATAATAATTTCTCCCGAATTAATTTTGGCCTCGGTAGCTGTCCTACCTAGCCTTTTCCCAACTATATTGGGATCGGCTTCCATTGTAACCGGAGGCAGCTGAATGACCTTTGAATAATAATAATTTCTCCCGAATTAATTTTGGCCTCGGTAGCTGTCCTACCTAGCCTTTTCCCAACTATATTGGGATCGGCTTCCATTGTAACCGGAGGCAGCTGAATGACCTTTAAATAATAATAATTTCTCCCGAATTAATTTTGGCCTCGGTAGCTGTCCTACCTAGCCTTTTCCCAACTATATTGGGATCGGCTTCCATTGTAACCGGAGGCAGCTGAATGACCTTTGAATAATAATAATTTCTCCCGAATTAATTTTGGCCTCGGTAGCTGTCCTACCTAGCCTTTTCCCAACTATGTTGGGATCGGCTTCCATTGTAACCGGATGCAGCTGAATACCAGTGTTTTATATGGAGCGACTGCCTGTCTGACCTCCACAACCCAGTTACTGGACACGATACCCTTTGATAACACTAGTTTTCGGCCGTTCCTTTAACCTTTCGTATGCCGTAATTACAGACACAATTAAATAGTTATTGTGTCTCGCGTGGGTCCGCGTTTGCGTCAGTCAAAGGGTTAAACCCTACAGACAGAAATAGGAGCCCCGCACAGCTGGGCTCCGTCGATCTGAAGTTGACCATCTCCTTCTGCCCAATGGTATGGTGCCCCAAATCCCGAGCTCGCAGGCTAAACCTAAGTTTAACCAAATTCTACCGGCTGCACCTAGTTCTAGCCAGTTAATACTAGGTGTAGCCCCACTTCGAGTTTTAGCCGTAATCTATACATATAGAAAAATTGATTTCATTGTGTTTGCAGGCCAGTAGCGTAGCAAGTCATCTAAACACTCACACTCGAGAAAAGTTATACACTTGTTCGACGTGTCGTATGCAGTTCAATAGTAAAAGCAGTATGACCAGACATCAACTGGTACGTTTTAATGATATACAATCCATATATTATTATACTACCATAAATACGAAACACCACGCTTCTGCGCTTCAAAACAGAGATCATAGACGTGTACAAAAAGGATGCTTGGCTCGATTAGGATTGAGCGGGTCTCGTCAGCCGTATGCACAGTGATCGCTGGGCAATGGTCTCTACGTAATGGGTGCCTGAAGATGGTGGAAGAAGAATACCTGGATAGATTCGGAGGCCTTTGCCCAGCAGTGGGACACATCAGGCTATTACGAAAAAAAAAAAACATTTATACAGCGTGTAACAGAAATGTGTAGTCATAATATATTTAAGGATCTTTTGCCTGCGATTTCGTACGTGTTTTTTGCTTGTAGATTCCTAATAGAGCCTATAGCGTTTAGGGAAAACGTAACTTTCCATTGATGAAAGAATCATATTAAAGGCCAAAGTTCCAAACAAGTTTTCTATGTTCTAACTAAGGTTTAAATATTTTCACGACCCCTTTCTCACAATAGGGTATTACACCCATTTTTGAAAAGTGTCTCAATGAAATTCTGTAGTGCTAATATGCCCACCAAAAAAACCACAAAAATTTTATTCAATCGACAAGTGCCATAAAAATGCACCCAAATTTTTAATTTTCAAATTTCGCGCGTAGTTTGACGAAAACCCCTCTTACTGCACGCCATATTGCTCAGCGTAAATGACGTCAGTTCGTTTTGTATCAAATGAGCTCATATTAAATATGATAATTGTACAGGGGCGTGCACAGAGTTTTTAGACAGGGTAGGCAGAAAAAAATAGGTAGGTATGCAGGGTCGACAGATATAGTTAAAGTTTACTTAGAAACCGATCGATGTTTTTGAATAAAATAAAATAAAATTAATAGAGAATAAACATTTCAATGATTTAATTAAACATTCGAAAACATCCATCGGTTTCTAAGTCAACTTCAACCATTTCCGTCTTTCCGATGACCTGCATACCTATCTCTTTTGATGACTGTACCTAAGTGATTTGCCACCTCAAATGATTCCTAGATTGACTGAATTTATAGACATCAATTAGTTTTTTTGCTGCCGTAGAAAAAATATGAATAGGACTGTATCGATGTAATGCCTCGTTTCAGGCGATTATATTATTTGAAAATAGTAGGAAAGGTAACAGAACAACCAACAAGCTGTATAGGTACTCAAGCGTCAGGCCCGCGTCACAGAGTAGGTAGGTATGTACCTCCTCCTAAAGCATCATACGAACAGATGTGTTCAATTTTTTTTAATCGATTTTATGATAGAAACTCAAAACAGGGTTAAAAATAATATGCGTAGAAGAAAAACGTTTTGCAATCTACTAAACAAGGAACAATTAGGTACTTACCTAATGTGTTTTTTTACCAATAAAATAATCTCAAGTTCACAACTTACTAGAAGTAGGTATTACAAGCACCTACCCTTTTCCCTTTCATGTGATGATGAGGTGATTATCTATCATAATATTGAGTACCGAAACCTAAACAAAATGTAGGCATTTTATTCGGGTTCGGTTCTACAACAAAATCTCGCGAGTCTTCTACCTACTTTAATTGATGTAATAAAACAGAACTGTACCAACCTCTTACGACCTAATCGCATGGTTTGTTTGTATTGATTGAAATCTAGCGGCTATCCTCGATCAGTGTTTTTTCACCGAAGCCGAGAGAAAGTTTAGAAAAGGAATCATTTTTTAAGTATTGTCTGTACCTACATAACTACACAACAAACTTTCACAGTGAAGTTATTCCATTTTACACACTAGTAACAACGTTGAAATAATATAAAAATGCATTCACAAAACCATGAAACAAACCAAAACAAAAAAAATGGCGACTCAGAATAATTCACGTATATTTTTGTACCTACACAATTGTCGTATTCCGTCGTGTAAACTCGTGTAGTAAAATCTAAAATGTTAAAAAGACAATGTCTTCAGTTCGCGTTGTGTGCGTGAGTTGTGACATTGTGTGTCATGTACGAATAGAAAATGCACACGCGTGCTACGAGCCTGTCACGAGGCACACATCCAAACAAAATATTATAATCTAGGCACAAATATTTTGTGTCTCTCCCGTAGGATCCTAGCGGCGCTAGTGCAGCGCGAAGCGATCGAAATGCGCGGACTAAGGCGCGAACGTATCGATGAGACTTCGTGTTACCACCGTTACGCGACAGATGGAGCTGATTTAAGATTTTTTTATTAATTGAGAGTAATTACTCGTATATAAAATATTAGAGATATCAAAATAAATTAAAACAAGATAATAAATATTTATCTGAGTTGTAGGGTAGGCAATGTCTATGTGACTGTATGAACCGCACGCCACTGTAATTGTATATCATTTAAAAATAATTAAGAGCATATTTTGTAATAGGTATATATATATCAGCCTATTGCCATCCACTGCTGAACGTAGGCCTCCCCCAGAGATCGCCAACCAACCCGGTCCTGGGCAACCCGCATCCATCCGCTAGGTATAATAATTAAAAAATTACGTTGGTTATAAACATAATAAAAGTACAAAGCCTATATTACGCCAATCGGTTGACTGACAGTTGACAATTTTTTGTTTACACAGCCGTATGGCGTAATATCATGGCCGCTACTATTTCACGGTGTTTTGTAACAGATTAAAAATACTGAAAACTTTGAATTGAATTTAAAAATTTGTTTTGTTATTTTATAGAGTAAAACTTACATTTTCTATGTATTTTTTTTTTCTATGTATGGTATTGAGACAGTTTAGGCATTTTCTTTATGCCTAAACTGTCTCAATACCATATTTATAGATTTTTTCTCGTATAGAGTAAAATACCCTATTGACATACTTTGAGATGTCAAAACGCAATTCCCGCATAGATCTTGTATGGTAAAAGTAAAAAGTGACGTCACTTTTGTTGACAACTCAATTGACTAACTATTTATTGATTTCAAAGCAACTAAAAATCTAATTTTACAGTTAATTGGAAATTAATCAGGTTATCAGGGCTAAAATTAAGTGTTAAATTAGAGAAATTCTGTCTTGGAATGGTTGACACCATTCCAAGACAGAATTTCTCTAATCTTCCCAATTAAAATCTTTTCTATTAACCTAATCACTTAATGTCATCCCAGGCTTACGTCTTTTGCATACGTCATACTCTCTCACTCAGAGACATGCAGCTCTGTCACACTGTCATAAATCATGCATTATCAAACGTTCCATTCCTACATTAACCTGATGGGCACTATGCGTAGTCAAAGACCATGTAATCTGTCTTCTTGCACACCGTTTGTTATGAATGGTGTTATAAAAATGTATTAAAATAAATAAAATTAATAAAACCGTATATTTTTACAGACCCACACAGGTGAAAAGCCGTTTGACTGTTCGATGTGCGAAAAACGGTTCACACAGAAAAGCAGTATGCAACTACATTATCGCACCTTCCATTTGAAGGAACCGTATCCCAAAAGGTAAGATCGAATGGACACTGGTCTCAAGTCACTGTAGTTCACAAACTGTAGTGCTACTTTGTAACATTCTTCCTTGATGAACTCAATAGACATAGAGACAGATAGAGCTCTATCCAGCTTTTATGTAAATATGGGCCGTAACGTGTGAGGGAGACAAAGCGATCGTGCTTCCACTCGTCTCTTACTATCATTCTGATTGGTCCACGTCACACCCTTGTATGAACGGATGCTTTGTAGCACTGCGCCTTCGTTGTTATGGACCTACAGAAAAGAGACAGTTATTGGCTGCACAGTCACGTTATCTCTTTCTAGCGAGTTGTCAATTTTGTGTCGTACGTGTCAAAACATTGATTAATTTTAAACGCGCGATTAGAAACCGCTATCGTGTAGGTGTTGTGTTGATTTAGCAATCAAATGCTGAAATTGAATGTCGCCTTGTTAAGAATTGTGTGGTAACAAGCGTTCTTTAGTTTGCTGATTGTAACACACCTGCTTCTGTTGTGTATTATGAAATGTCAAGCTGAAATATTCTGAGTAATCTGATAGTGGGAACTGTGAATGAGTCTATGCCAGTGAACCATAAGTGAAGTCAGCTGTCATCCGATTCGATGCTAGGGATTTACAAAGTATTACAATCATTATCGATGTTATTATTTTTAACCGTTTTCGCTAATTATAAAACAAAAGACAGCAACAGAGATCGCACAATATCGGGAAGTTTAGAAGGAGAAAGGAGCGACCTTTCCCCAGGAGTGGAACAAAAACATAACCTAATTAAAAAATAAAAGTAGTAATACCTGGCCTAAGTTTTAAGTGGTACATTGAATACCACTTCTAGTTGCGCGTGCTCCGTGTATATTATACAATACGTTTTATCTGTGTTAAATATTAGCAATAAGGGTATCGTAATTCAAAAAGCAATACCAAAAATTGTCTAAAAGTAGATATTGTTTTATACTATATTGTAGTTTTTTTGCCAAAACTACGTTAGTCAATAATCTTTTATGTTTCATTTCTTATAGGAAAAAAGACATCTCTAACCTAAATCTCCAGTGTCTGATGGTTTTTAAATAGTAGCTTTAATACCTATACCAACTTATCCCTAGTTAAGTTTTTGACGCAAGTGGGCCTAAACAAAAGAATGCTAAAGTTCCTTTACTTTTCACAGAAACCGAAGAAAACTCACGGGTATCCAGCAAGAGATAAAAAGCTATATACTGAATGACGAAGATTCAGAGGAAAACCAGAAAGTCGATAGATGGCGCTAGTTGTTTCAAGTTGTAATAATATAAAAATAAAAATAGATTATACTGCCGCCTAAAATGTGTTTTTATTAATTTGCGTTGCTTGCATAGTTCTGTCCCTTTCTAATAAATGAGTTACGTCCTCACAAGTAACAATAATTCTGAAGAGTTATAGGGTTCAACGAAACTTACAGTTTGAGACACACCAGCACCACTTTAATTATTGGCAGATGGAGCTTTTAACATAAATGATAGGAGATAGTAGGTATTAATTATGTCTAGTTAATTTGGACCTTATTCTATCCTATTGGAAGTGTTCAAAATGTCCATTGAAAATAATAATTATTTATTGTTAATACAAGGTTATTGTAGTACATGAAGTGCTTAAAAAGTATCGAAATAATAAAAACAAAACTAAGAACATGTTAAATAGTTGGATGAAGCCCTAAGCCTCAAGTCTGCTATTACACAATAGTGCCAGAATGGTCTATCATTGATTTCATAATTGTTGATTTTGACAAGTTTGGTAATCTACTAATATAATGGCGTCATTATAACTTTCCAATGGTCAACCACTGACACGCCATTGAAAGAAATGATATAGAATGGTAATCTCGTACAAAATGACAACTGAATGACTGACTTAAGCGGTAATCTGCTAAAATTTTGACAGTTTCTTTGATCAGTGACCTACCATTGTGCAGTCATTGCTTTTAATTCGACCGACCAATGATCGACCATTATGAATTTAGCAGATTACGAACTTTTAGCAAAATGACAATGGGATCGTGTTGGAATGGCGAAATTATGAAAATAGCAGACTTGGGCCCCTGTTCTCCTAACTAGGTCACAAAGTAATCTCAGTTAACACGTTGGTGGACAGTACTATCTTTTGCATTCTCTATCGGTTGCGGCTACTGAGACACTACTTATTTTCATACATTGCACAAGGGCGTAGTGTCACAACGCATGGTTAAAAAAACATGTTATGACAGAACCAGAACGGATCTAGGTGTAAGTACGTCGTAAGGCGTTCTGCGATCCGTACTCCCCATCAACAGAAGCAAACATGTAGATTGTAGCGACCGCAGCGGCACACTACTCGACTGATACTGTAACTATAACGCCCACGGGCGTAGTATGCGTAGGGAGGGGACCATAAAAACCTGAATGTGTGCGTGGAGGTACCAACTTTGACGAATTTTGGAAAATTGTGTAGTGATAGGTACCTGTGGTGACAGTACAACATGCCGTTCTTTAAGATAGTATGGAAAATCGGTCGTCGTGTGGCGTACTGATTTTATGCAAGTAGGTAATAACTCAGACGTCGACAGGCGTACTGTCGTATCACTTGTAGCTACCTAGATGCCTGTGGCCGTTACTGTCCGCCACCGTGTTAAGGAGAAACAGATTCCATTCCCTTAAAGGCTTATTATACTATACAATTTGTAGAAAATCTATTTAGGAAATCGGCAGGTGTAATCGCTGTTAGAACAGATTGGATCCGATATAGTGTAAATTGGTGGTTTACTAAATTCAATTCTAAATTGGTCTAATTTAGAATTCACTTCAGTGTAGTGTGATCACTAGCCAACAACTTTGGTTCCTAAATAGATTTTCTATAAATTTTATAGTGTAATAAGCCTTTTAGTGGGGTAGCAAAAACATTTGTGTCCATGTTTTTGAGTCTAATAGAGATAGAGAGGTACATACGAGTACTTAGGCAGTACATGTTCTTCGTAAGTATAACAGGCACTGCCTAAGTTTAGCGTTACTGTCATCCATGTGTTTTTTTTTTTAATGGCTCACCTGGTTTTTTAGTTGGTAACCTTATATAATATATACCTCAACAATTTACCATAGTAATTAGTATAACGTGGACGAATAGGTACTACTCATGAAATAAAAACATCTATGAAGTTGTGTTTAATTTAAAAAAAAAGTTTCTGCAGATAACAGAACGAATCAATGACAGTTGCTTGTTTAGTTTACTTTATTGACTTTGACAGGTAAACAAATATGGTGGCTGTCGGTGCGCGAACCGAATGCTTTTGTGTACATTTTTTGTGTTTTTAAATAGTAAAACCTTATGTGTAAATAAGCTAGAAATAAAATTAATACATAATGTCGGACTTAAAAGTGTGTAGAATATGTCTTCGGACGGAGGCGAAGATGTACCATTTCCATTTGTATCAACTTAAGTTTTATTATGAAGAAGTTATGGCTTTACAGGCAAGTTATTTATTTAATTACATAAATGTAAGACGACCCACTGACGAAATTACTGTCTTTATACATTTTAGATTGCATGTAAGACACACGAAGTACCTTTAGTCTAGTTTTAGGGTTCTGTACGCCCGAATGAAAAACGGAATCCCTATAGGATCACTCTGCTTATCCGTCAGTCACAGCCAATTTGCTCCGAATAAATTCAAATTTGCTACACATATGAATTTCTATGACCCAAACACTGACTCATAACGTGAATAAATGAATTATGAATAAGGAGCAATGTGGAAATTAAATAAAAGTTTTGCAAATCGTACCAAGTGACATATCAAATGAAAGGGCTGGTTGTAAGGGTCTCAATGAAATAGATATTTTGGTCAGTGGGTCGTCTTAGAGCTTTGAAATTATTGAAGAATATGAATGATAAGTAACCATTATACTCCCTTATGTCTGATGGGCAGCAGCATCCTTCTGAGTACCTACCATAACACCTCTGAAACTACTGAGCCTAAAATGTTGAAAAAAATACAGAGAATATGTACTTCTTTACTTATAGATTACAGTAAAACCTACAAGAAATCTATTATGATCCAAACACAATGTGGTAAATCTTTCAATATTGTGTAAATCCAGTCACAGATGTACATAGCTGTAATATATATTAACATAATTCATAGCAAGGCATATTACAATATATTTTCTATAGTAATCTTTGAGTGACCACAGAAGCAGCTATAATATAATATATATATCCTTATTACGTCACCAAAATATGTGGACAGATATAGCAAGGCATATTAAGGGCGCGTATTCGATTTAGTGCAACTCAAAATCTAAATGATTGCTAGAATGGCGTAGCAGCATTGACACATACTAGTACAACACAATGGTTGGTTTGTGTGCATCAGAAAAAGAAATACGCACGAAATAAGCATGAATCATTGAAATTGATCGGCAAACGACAGCGCGCGATGTTTTACAGGGCTTCTTAAAATAATTGTCTAAAATAAATGAGTTTGTATAACGGACTAACAAATATTTTGTATATTAAGCATAACCTTTATTTTCATAAAATAAATATATCAGTTATGTTTTTATTCAAATACTGGTGAAAAAAAATTGACAAAGTGAACCGATTTTGTACTTTTTCAACATGGTTTTTTAATACATAATATTAATATTTTCGTAATTTTGGGTCTGTGTCTGACTTTAAGACTGTATAGCCTGTTGAAAAAAACGCATAAAACATAATATTTTGGCGTACTATAATGGTTGTATTCGTCCTGAAAGTTAACTCTGACGTCTATTTTCGTAAAAGGCTATGAAAGGATTGTCTTCGCTTTAAAAAACCATAATTAAAAATTATACTTTTACTCTGTAGCTGTCTAAATCAAGACTTAATCTTTCTTAAAACTGTAATTGTCTTTAAATAATCTGCTCACATCATTACGATAATGCTCTGGGCAAAATGCATTTTTTTTTTAATGAAGTTTTCGTTACGAATCAAATACACTCTCTTAATATGCATTTCAAAAATGTGTAACAAACAACGATTGCAGACATAATAAGGGCGAAAATATTATTATATTATAGCTACCGTGTGTGGTGACTAGCTATAAAACATATTATAGCTACGTATATAATATAGCTACGTATGTGACGGGCTTAATATTTGTATGTCACAGTGACAGGACACACTGTAACACCTACAGTATGTGCACTAATAATCATATTTGATATAATGTTATATTTTTATACCAAACAGTTGAATGAACAAGACGGTCTACCTCAGTACTTCTGTTTCGAATGTGCTACAGTACTTCACAAGTTTCATAGGTTTAAGGAGAAGTGCTTTACCGGCCAGAAAATCCTCAGAGAGTTAGCTTGGAGAGGACCAGTAAGTATAAAATTCTCGTGTTTAATGAATACCAACCTATTATTCCATATGGTGTCGGACGTAAAGAATAGTACCATTCCTTATCTTCTCGTGGGTGTCGTAAGAGGCGACTAAGGGACCTACCAGAGAATGGCCAGCAGCATTCTCTGTGCCTTTGTAACAAACATACTGCGATCGCCAACCCGCCTGCCAAGCGTGGCGATTATGGCAAAACCCCCCCTTTTGGGGGAGGCCTATGTTCGTCAGTGGACGTCTTTCGGCTGAATGATGATGATGATGATGAACCTATTATTGTTCCACTGTAGGAGAAAGGCCACTGTTCATGGCTTGAGCATTGATCAACATGCTTGCTCAATGTGGATTGAGACCACAAAATAATAAAAACAAGAGGAAGTGCCCCTTAGTCTTACTTAATACTGGATCTAGTGTTGCCAAACTCACACATTTACAAATTAAAATGTACTTGCAATACACAGAAAACGATGATATAATTGGCTACAAATTATAAACGCAACTTTGGCGAAAAGTTTATTTATTGTTGTTCGAAATTAAATCTTAAAGTAAATATTAAATCTAAACTGACCAACGTTGCTATTATTTTATATGTCAAAATCACTAAAGAGATTTTTTCCATCTAACAATCCAATTCAAATCCAATGTCTAACGAGTTCAGCTATTCGACGCTAGAGAGCGCTGTTACCAAATTACTTAACATGACATCTATTGTTACTATAAATAGATGCCATTTTCGCATGCAACTGTTATCTATTTTTCTATTAAATGAGAGATGTGGTCAAGTTATCGATAATTTGTACAATCTAAGAAATATAATTACAGTGTTTAAATTAATCTTTTGAATGTACTTAATGGATCAAAAATGATGATTAATTAATGATGTATGCGTATATTGACTTAATTTTCTGCGATACCTTTCATTGAGTCCGTAATATGATTGAATGTAGGAAATTGATTGATGTCCCAATGAAATGACGCATTATTTTAGACATGACTATATCTTTTTTAAATACGTGATAGTCTTTTAAAAACATAATTGACATCTGAATGGTTCTTTAAAAACATACATGTTATTGTTTTATCGACACGAACTCTGCGTGGCACTTCCACTTGTTTTTATTATTCCATGATTGAGACTTATATCTGCACTAATTAAAGATGAAGCGTTTATTTTAGGGTTCCGTACCTCAAAAGAAAAAAACGGAACCCTTATAGGATCACTTTGTTGTCCGTCTGTCTGTCTGTCCGTCCGTTCGTCTGTCTGTCAAGACCCTTTATTTCGGGAACGCGTATAGGTATCGAGTTGAAATTAAAACCATATACTTAGGTTCACGGTCCCTTGAAGCTGTGAAAAAATCAAACTTCTAAGTTTACGTGAAAAAATATACGGCCGTTTATGTCGCAGAAAACGTACATTTCGACACTCAAGGAAATCAAAATTTATAGGGTACATTCCGTTGACCTAAAACTATGAAATTTGGCAAGTAATTTTGTTTTATACTATAAATACAGGGAAAAGTCTGAAAACTGTACATTTGTAATTAATTATAAAAAATATATTCTTTATTTATAACAAACTTTTCTTGATTTGGTCCGTGTGAAGGTCGATTAGCGGATGCAGACGAAGTCCCGGATTAAAAAGTAGAGCTATATTTTTTCCCAAGGTCTAAGCCATTTCCATACCAAATTTCATCAAAATCGGTTCAGCCGTTTTATCGTAAAAGCATAACAGACAGTTAGTTTCACAATTATAATATTAAAGTATGAATACTAGGTATGGAAGTATGGATATGTACCTACAAATTTGTACAGAACCCTCGGTGGGCGAGTCCGACTCGCACTTGTCCGTTTTTTTTTGTTTGGACGTGCAAATCTTCACAAATACTGGTCCAATTCTGATAATTCTTTTGCCAATTGGAAGCTACATTACGAGGGCGGCACTGAAAATTTCGGGAATCAAGGAAGTGACACAACATTACTATTTATAAATGTATTTATTGCTTTTCGAAGTATTCTCTGCGAAATTTGTCACATTTTTCCATACGATGGAACCAATCATTAAAGCAAACATTCCATTCGGAAGTTGGGGTTTCCAAAATGGCCGTTTTGTAGGCGTCCACAGCTTCTTCAGGTGATGAAAATCTCTGACCACACAATATATTCTTTATTTTAGGGAAAGTATAGAAATCATTAGGGCTTAGGTCGGGGCTGTACGGCGGATGGTCTAATAATTCTATGTTTTCTTGCTCTAAAAACTCTTTTGTTCTGTGCGCGGTGTGAGAACTCGCATTGTCGTGATGGAGGATGATGCGGCGGTTGCAGTTCTCTTTACGGAGTTCAGAAACGACCTGTGGCAAACAAATGCTAGCATACCATTTTGCATTAACCGTTCTTTGTCCCTCAAGAGGAATAGTCGCAACATGGCCGGTTTTGGAGACAAACGTGGCCACCATTTTTTTTGCAACACTCCGTGAACGAACAATTTTTGTTGGCTTTAACTCATTTTCGAACACCCAAACTCGTGACTGGTTTTTTGTTTCGGGTTCGTACGCGTATATCCAGGATTCGTCACCTGATACGATGTTGTATACAGCATTTGAGGATCCTGCGTGGAATCTTTCGAGAGTTCTGACGCACCAAGTAACGCGAGCCGCTTTTTGCTTTTCACAGAGCGAATGCGGTATCCATCGGGAAAACAACTTTTTTACACCTAATTGTTCATGCAAGATTATTTGTATTTGACTCATGCCATTGTCTAAAGTTGCCTGAATTTCGCGGTATGTCACATGTCGATCTTCCTCAATCAGCTTAAGCACAGCGTCAACGTTTTCTTGGGTGACTGCAGTTTTTGGACGACCTTGACGGGGATCATCACTGAGCTTGACACGTCCACGTTGAAATTCAGCAAACCAGCGATAAATTGTGGTTTTGGATGAGGCTTCATCACCAAATGCAGAAATCATCCGGTCAACACACTGTTTTTGTGATAAACCACCTCGAAAGTCATAATAAATCATCGCTCTTGAATTTTCTCGAGTCAATTCCATTTTCTCAACGACTAAACAAGTTTGACAAACCTTGTGACAAGACCGAGAATCTTTTTTTAAATAAATAAATGGTATTCGATTTTTAAAACCAAGGAGTTTTCAATTAAAAAGATTTTAATATGACAGGAACAGTGGAAATATTCTATTCCCGATACTTTTAGTGCAGCCGTCGTATCACTGAGTGCTATATCTATTTCTCATACGGATCCTTAATTTTTTGATAGTAAAATATAGCCTTAATTTATCACAGGAAAGTGCTAGTTAAATTATAAGTCCAGGTTTCCTCACAAGTTCAATTTATTGTGATCAATTCAGTCTAACCTATACTCCATTCACAATAATATTAGACATATACACAAACCTTTTTTTGCAGTCCGTTCAACCGATTTTGACTTATATTGCGTTGGTGGCATGACAAATGGCAGCTGCAAAAAAACAGTTGTTATTGTAACCACTTTTTTACCTCTAATGTCATCCTTAAGCCTACGGAATAGAAGTCAAAATCGGTTGAAGGGACTGTAAAAACGGTTTGTGTAAATGTCTAATCTTATTTGTAAACGGGGAGTAGGATATACAAAAAACATAAAGCTGAAAAGTTTGTTTGTTTGATCATGCTAATCTTCAGAACTACTGCACACCATATATGGTAGAATATGTTGAGACCATGATTTACTATTTAAGACCACATTTCAGTGTATACCATTTTCTGTCTATTAAATGATTTGAGGGGCACAAACTGATGCTGTGATTACCGAACCCATTAATTTTGTTTTATCAATTGCAGATCTCATACGAAACAATATACAAGGTAGACCGCGACGACACAATGCATGTAGCACCAGTCACAGTAGTCAATGTCACTGACCAGATCAGGTCCTTAAATACAAAAGAAAACATACAAACAGAAGAATTCTTTGACCCAGGCAAGAAAGTGGAAAAGTTGGAAAACATAGAACTTGATTACTTCAGCGATACGTCTTTAAGAGAAGATCACGATGCAATGCTAGGCTTTGACGAAGAAAAGATAATTGAAGACTTGGACGTCTCTTTTGAAACAGAAAAGATAAAAGTTGATAATGATAACACCAATTTGGAACCGTTCGGTCTTTCAGCGGTTTATTTTGAAAGTGAAAAAGATGTAATAAATATAAAATGCGAAGAAATAACTGACAAACAGAATGGTCGTAGAGAACCATGGCATAGTAGTAAAATTTTAGATGACGCTAATTGGAAGAGGTTTACGTTAAGTGAGGAAGAAGCAGTGCAGAATTTTAGGGCACGCGCTGAAGATAAGAAATATAAAGATGCTGCTTATAAGTGTACGGACTGCTTTAAAGGTTTCTCTAAAAAGGATATGCTAGCTAGACATACACAGTTAAGGCATGTTAAGGTCAGTACGACATCACACACATATCTAGACACAAAGAATCACAGTCATACACACACACTCAGTCGTCAGTCATCGCTCATTCACGGTCCGGCCGGAATCGCCTCAAAAAATCGTACTTTTAACTGCCCACATGCCATCATGTCGTCTCTTTTATCTTGCCATTGTAAAATTATTTTTAACTCACATGATTTAAAGCCTCAACTTAAATGGCGGAGCCGTTCTGTTATAATAAGCGATAAACTTATTAAACGCTTGTGTCCGCAACTTCACGTGTCAGCGCCTATTTTGCGTACAGATGGGAAGTAAATCATTCGATCCCCCCCAGCTCCTCGAGAAAGGCCCGCAGCGCCTTGACGTTACTGGTGATCTCCCGTAGGTTACCTGGGTTACCGGAGTACTTTGCTCTGTATGAAGCGACCTCAGGCGCATAGGCTGCTGTCTCGTCTGCCCCCATGCAGGCTCTGCACAGTGGGCAGCCTATAACTCCAACGACAAATTTGTATTATATTATATTGTATTTACCCTGCACTGTCCCACTGCAGGGCAAAGGCCTCCCTCCATTCCTTCCATCGGTCTCGACTTTTAGCTACTTCTTGCCAATTCTTAAGGAAGCTATCCAAGTCATCCCGCCATCTCTTACGTGGTCTACCGCGGCCCCGTCTCGTTATTTCAGGGCACCAATTTTGGGATTTACGGGCCCATAGGTCGTTCGGCATGCGGCAGACATGTCCAGCCCAGTCCCATTTATGCTGGGCAGCCTTTTGAGCTACGTCAACGATCTGTGTTTTGGAGCGCAGTATGGTATTACGAATGCGATCGGTTAATTTAACACCAAGTATACTGCGCTCCATAGCACGTTGGCAAACCTTAAGTTTGGACTTTTGGATGTTAGTCAAAGACCAAGTCTGTGCTCCATAGGTTAAGATGGAAATAATACACATGTCTATTAGCTTGCGCTTCAGTGACATTGGTAGAGTACCTTTAAACTGTTCCTTCATGGACCAATAGCTCTTCCAGGCGTTTTCTGTGCGGCGTGCAATTTCCTTATCTTGCCTTGCTTGGAAAGAGACTATTTAGAAACGACAAATAGATGTTTATTAAAAAACCCATGGCCGATTATGGCGTTGGTGACCATACGCAGCTGTTGTTTGGACAGTCGAAGGGATTGAGTAATAGTGTGACTCAGTAACTCGGATATGAAGGTCAGATTGACAGTCACTCCATGTATAATCCTTGTATTCAGCTGCGTCCTGTTTATAGAAAGTCGGTTCCATTTTGTGCATGACCGTATTGATTTATTTTCGAATCATTGATTGATAAACAAGCTCACGGCCCATCCGATATTTGTGTGGTCACCGTCTGCAATATCAAAGGCCTCGCAGATGCAATGCCACCCTAGAGTCGAAGATCAAATCTAAGTTTTGCCTTCTTAATGAAGAAAGTGAATTCACCTAATTGTGAGATGTGTGGGAAAACTGACGATGTGCAACAACTATTAATGGAATGTGTCCGTAATGCAAATAAAAGAGAGCAAATGGTTAGACAATTTAATTTAAATTATATGGATGTTGGTGCCTTTCATAGCATTCTAGCTGAACCGAATTCAGATGCAGCTAAAATGCTATACTCATTTGAATTTAATTAGGGTTTAATGTTAGAAGTAAATTATTAGATTAGGAAGCTTTAGGATAAGGTACGATGGGATTGTCATCGTCATTTTATGTACAAAAATCCCTTGTAAATCAATAAAGAATCTAAAAAAAAAAAGATCAAATCTCTTATATGCTTCAAACTAGAAGACACACTGCTTTGTGACAGATCCATAATCATCTGCCTAGCCTTTTCCCAACTAGTTGGTATCGGCTTCTAGTCCAACCGCCTGCAGCAGAATACTACTGTTTTACATGGAGCGACTGCCTATCTGACCTTCACAACCCAGTTACTGTCAAGTCAAATCATTTATTTCAATTAGACCATTAAAAGGCACTTTTGAACGTCATAATAAAAAAATATAAAGTTGATTCTACTTGCCCATTCCAAAAGGTAGTTTCGTATGGAGAAGCATGGGCAAGAAACTCCATACTTACTCTTTTAAAAATAAATGTGTACAATATTTTGCATTTACAGTTTACAGTTATATAACTATACGTGAATACGATGGACCTTGCATAAAAACACTATATTAAAGTATGTACAAAGTATTACAAGATAAAGAATGACAGCTAAGTTGTATAGGTACATAGATACATAGTGTTCACATATTATTATTTACAATTATTGTAAAAGTAGACAACCACTCCATACATTTCAACAAACTATGAACTAGTGTGTGAACCAAACCAAGAATGAAATATAATGTATATACCAAGTATAAATTAAGTAGTTTTAATTAGCAATCAGTTTGATTTTGTCAAGACTGGTAGATTGTCCTATGGAGCCCGGACTGAGTAACACGATTCCCCGTTGGTAAGACTGGTTGTCAGACTTTCTGACTTCTGACTACCTATATCGACTGTCAAAGATCTACGAATGGCGGCCGAGACCAACGGCTTTAGGAGCTTTTCGGGGCACAAAGGGGTTCTTGGTATGAAATGGATGACCATTTATCCACGGACCGACCGCGAGTGGTAGATCCATGTTGATTAACTGTTTGTCTTTCCACAGATGCTGGGTCCATACGAGTGTCGTTTCTGTCGGATGCGTTACAAACTAAACTGTCATCTGCGCAAACATATCAGACAGCATTATTTCAAGTATGAATGCTTGCGGTGTCATCTCGTCTGTCCTTTAGAGTAAGATATAGCGTCATCTTTTATTTAATACAAATAAATAAAATTTAGGTGTCTGTTTGTAATGTCAAACTCAAATCATTTACAGGCACTTTTAAATTGTCAAGGAGTCAGTCAGTCAGAAAGTTGAGGCTAGTTGCTCGTTCCAAACAGTAGGTTTCTATATGGAGAAGAACTAGCAAGAAACTCCATGAACACTCTTTTAAAATTAACATAGTATTACAAAAGGTTACATCACTCATGTTGAATTTACGGGACACAAATGTGAGAAAAATGTAACAAGTTGTGCACGTTAAAAGAGGTCTAGAGACAATCATAAACAATTCAAAATGTCAAAATAAAAGCTTGTTACAAAATGTATATGAAAGTAACCAACATGTAGTAGCCATCAACATGCATCGGCCAAGCATGGCGATTACGGCTTAATCCCCCTTGGGGGAGACCTATGCCCAGCATTGGGCGTCTAAAGGTTGACATGATGATAATGATGATATGAAAGTAAACATAGAGCACTTATAAAAAAAGACATTTTTAAAATTTTTGTCGGTCTGTTGTTTCGGCTAATCTCTGATATGGCTGAACCGATTTTGACGGGAGTTTCACTAATAATAATAATAATAATAATAATAATATTTGGGGACATTTTCACACACGGCCATCTGACCCCAAACTAGGGAGACCCTGTACTATGGGTGTCAGACAGCTGATATACATACACAAATACATTTTTACTGGCAGATAACTCATTGTTATAAAAAGTAACTTAGGCTACTTTTATTTTAGAAGAAACTTAGGGATCCGCGCTTAAAAAAATAAAACCCCGCTGATAACAGACAATCACGCGGACAAAGTTGCGGGCATCAGCTAGTTTATGTCATAAAATGCCTTATTTTTATGGAGAGAAATTCTCGCCACGTATGTGCGATTAACGAAAGGAGGTAAAAATGATAACATAATTTCTCCCAACCTAATTTCGGTCATGGAGCCAATCTTAATAGAGACTGCCGTAGTACCCAGGAGAATTTGAGTGCACTCCCTATTCCCTTACTCTTATAGTCTGATGGCATTGCGGACCACCATATCACTGGCCATACCCCTGATGGTATGGTGGATCTAAAACTATACCACTCACCTAACCCAAATGATTCACCAACAATAGAGGGGATCTGGCGCTCGGCGGCCGCTGCCGCGGCACCGCTCGCTGCTCTCGGTCGCCTTCGCGCTTTAATGGTCACAGTTTTAACCTAATTCAAACGATTTTCTCAGTGGTGTAGTTTTAGACCCATATTACCACCAGGGCTATGGCCAGTGGAACACACGTCCGATGTAACGGCAATCAATCACGATTAGGGGAAATCAGGCCCAGGTTCAACGGCTTTACGTGCTTTCCAAAGCACGGAGCGCGTAAAGCCGTTGCGTTGAAAATTTGTGAAGTTGAAAGTAGAGTCCGTGTTAACAAAAAATCCTATTTCGTTTTTTAACCGACTCCAAAAAAAAAGGAGGTTCTCAGTTCGACCCGTATGTTTATAATATATGTATGTATGTAGGTAGGTATGTATGTATGTATGTTTGTCCGCGATTATCTCCCGTTTGGCTGAACCGATTTTGATGCGGTTTACAGAAAAGTGTTTGTTACATTTTGGAGAAGGTTTTAATATACAACAAGTAGACATTTATTAAGCGCTTTTTGAAAAAAAAAACAACAAAAACCGAGAAGACGTTTTCGTTTCTTCCATCTTTCCACCTTTGGAGGACTTACAATCTCTGTTTTACCTGTGTTGCCGTTCCTTAATGGATTTGGGTGATAAGGAGGCTCTAAAGTGGAAAATAAAAACTTTTTTGAAAAAAGAGAATCGCCTTCAAAAAAGCTAAACAGTGATACATAACTTTAGCACAGAACACACATGACTTTAGTTTCGAAAGTCGGTGGCTTTGTTCTGTTTGTGGTTTTGTATGGCCACTGACTTCCGAAACCTCCTTTTAGTGTTTTTTGAAGATGGTTCTCTTTTTTCAAAAAAGTTTTTTTTCAATCAAAATTCAATCTCAAAAGTGCAATCATCACTTGACGAGACACGTTCTTCGTGTAAATGAGTTTTTATTTGCAACTTCTCGTCTATGATTTCTGTTCTTGATTAACGAATGTCTTAATAAATTGATTTCAGAAGTTCAGCTCTACTTCATGATGAGTACCACAGTGGAATTACAAGGAAGTGTGTTTATTGTAGTGAAGAATTTAGGTAAGATCGAACTTAAATTGCTTTTCATTCATTGCTTATTTATTATTTACTAGCGACCCGTCCCTGCTAGCGCCCGCACGTGTACAATGTAGATCATACTATACACACAAACCTTCCTCTTGAATCACTCTATCTATTACTTAAAACTGCATTAAAATCCGTTGCGTAGTTTAAGAGCGCCCTTCCCCATTAAACGAACTTCAACGCAAGCGTGATTGTTTTTTTTTTTGTTTCAACCAACGCAAAGCTTTAAAACAAACGAGTGAGTGAGAACGCGATAACATCACATAAAAAATTGGCGCGCGGAAATTTCACAAAACTTGTTCCAGGACATACGTGTTTTTGAAAAAGCCTTACAGGTTTTTGGTAATAATGTTTGTAATTTAGAATCACCATTACATATGCAAGGTTTGTATGAAGCTGTTTTTTTACTTTTTCATTGTATGAGTGCATTATTAACGGCCAAAGTTCAGATAAAATTGTGCAAAAAAGGTGATTTTCGGACGTGTTTCTGAATTCGTTTCTTAAAAAAGTTTATTTTTGGCTTCATACAAACCTAGATTTTATCCACAAGATACCTGGGTGTTAAAAATATTTAGGAAATAATTTGTTATAACGCCGTAATCGCGTAAGAGCGTTTGTATGGGAAATATGACGGGATGGGCGCTCTTAAAAGATCTAAGCGTGCACATGGCGGTAGCGACTTTATTTTATACTACGTAAAGACTTATTTATGCTAACACGGCTTCGATTTGCCAATTACGCTACCATAACAGATTAAAGCAGCTCAAGTGGATATACGGCTTAAGCGTCGTCACAGCACCCTAATACCATACAAAATAAGCCCGTCACAGACGTAGCTATAATATATATTAATATACGTCAGAAGTAGCTATATCATATATTAATATACGTCAGACGTAGCTATAATCAAGGCATATTACGATCAGCTATAATATATATTTTTACTACGTCACCAAAATATGTGGACAGATATAACAAGGCATATTAATATAAATTAAAAAAATGTGAAACAAACAACGATCGCAGACGTAATAAGGGCGAAAATATATTATTATATTATAGCTACCGTGGGTGGTGTGGTGGCTAGCTATAATATATATTATAGCTACGTATGTGACGGGCTTGATTGCGTTTTGACAGCTTTCAAAAACTATGTCATGATCGATGCTGTCTACTTTAAACCCGTATTGATTTGTTCCAGACATTCGTCAACGTACTACACTCACTTGCGCTCGCATCGCAGTGAGCATGTGTGCACACTGTGCGGTGCGTCCTTCGTCAGCGCAGCGGGGTTACATCAGCATAAGAGGGTTAAACATGTTATTGCTGACATTGTAAGTAGTTTTTTATCTTGAGTCAATTTACACACAGTTTTAACCTTTTGAACACCAGAGCATAAACGTACGTGCGTACTCTTCAATCCGAGCCGAAAATCACGCAAATACCTTCAAATAAAAATAGGGAAATAACAAATAAGTAATGTTAACATCCCATGTTGAAAAACAACTTATACCTCAACAACATGGTTTCTGCCGCAACAAATCCACCGTCACCAACTTGGTATCATATCTTGACGAGGTCTGTATGAGCGTTGACTCTGGCCAACAAGTAGACGCTCTGTACACTGATTTCAGCAGCGCTTTTGATATGGTCGACCATGAAATCCTGTTGCTAAAACTACATGATCTCGGCATACACGGACCCTTGCTGGAGTGGTTCAGATCATACCTATACAAGCGAACACAAAGAGTGGTGGTAAACGGGTATCAATCTCCGGAGTATATTGCAACCTCTGGTGTGCCCCAGGGATCTCATACTGGGCCAATTCTCTTTCTTGTCTTCATTAACGACATAGTAGGTTGCATCAAACATAGCCAATGTTCCTTGTTTGCCGATGACCTTAAAATCTATCGGCAAATAAAGACCCAAGAGGACATTGCTCTGCTCCAATCTGATCTAAATTCACTACAAAACTGGTGTGCGGTGAATGGGATGGTTTTGAACGCGAGCAAGTGTTACCATATAACATTTACGAGGAAAAGGCGCCCCACACAATCAACTTACTCCCTCAATGGAACATCATTGCAGCAAGTTAAAAACATACGGGATCTAGGTGTGGTACTCAGCAGCGTTCTTTCATTCACCGCACACATCAATAAGATTATTAAAAAGGCAATGAGAATGGTTGGGTTTATCACCAGAGTTGGTAAAGAATTTAAGGGAACCGTGGCATTAAAACTGCTATATAACACCTTTATTCTCAGTCTTGTAGAATACGCATCTCCCGTCTGGAGTCCGACTTACAAGACTCACATAGACCGTATTGAACGTGTACAGAAAAAAAATACGAAGTGCTTGCGATTTAAGGATCCTAAATGTCCTTACAGAGCCGACTACGAGGAACGGCTAAACCACTTTAAACTCGACTCATTAAAGCGACGCAGGGTTCTAACTGATCTGTCAACGCTCTACAAAATTATTAACGGGAGAACATCAACTCCAGACCTTCTTCAGAAAATCAACATAGACGTACCCCGTTATTCTCACCTCCGGTCCAAGCGAACCATTAGAACGTTTGCTACTATACCTTGTTGCACAAACCTGGGCCAGCATGCTCCCCTCAATAGAATGTTGAGTTCCTAAAATATAAAATTCCATCGACAGTAGTATCGACATTTTCTCCAATAGTTTGCCCGTATTCAAATCAAAAATTATCAAAATTAATGTGTGATCAGCTACTCTTGCAATTTTATTCAATTTATTATAATTTTAATTCATTGACATTTTAAATTATTGCAAGTTTAATTTATTCCGTTGTTAATTTATTGTAAGAAAGAAAGAAAGAAAAAGCATTTATTAGCCCGCACAGGACGAAACACACAAATAACAACAAGGTTTAATATTATTGTAATAATAATGTTGTTGTTGTTTGTTTAATTGTAATTTATTTGTAATTTAATTTAATTTTAACTCTAATATAAATCTATTTAATTTTATTTCATAATAATTGTTTTTTTAGTATATCTAATTTGCAATTTTTAATGAATTGTTTACCTTTTAATAAGAATGTTGTGCATGCCTATAAGTGATGTATTTACACAGTTTTAAAATTTGTGATTACTTGTTGTTGTGTTTGTAAATATGTCGTTGGTGTGCCTTGCATAAATAAATAAAATAAATAAATAAATAATGTTGTTTTATCTTTTTACAATAATTTATGTACTTTTAAATAGTAGGAAAAATAAACACAGAAAACTTAATTTAGTATATTTATTTTGTACTTCAAAATGTTCCAAGGAACGTTATCTTGTCGGTTAGATCCGACGGTGGCGTGTAGGTCATGTTTTCATTTGTCGGCTATATCCGACGGTGGCGTGTAGGTCATGTTTTCATTAATCGGCTATATCCGCCGGTGGCGTGTAGGGAACGTTTTCATTTGTCGGCTATATCCGCCGGTGGCGTGTAGGAAACGTTTTCATTTGTCGGCTATATCCGCCGGTGGCGTGTAGGAAACGTTTTCATTTGTCGGCTATATCCGACGGTGGCGTGTAGGGCACGTTTTCTTTTGTCGGCTATATCCGCCGGTGGCGTGTAGGAAACGTTTTCTTTTGTCGGCTATATCCGTCGGTGGCGTGTAGGAAACGTTTTCATTTGACGGCTATATCCGACGGTGGCGCGTAGGGCACGTTTTCATTTGTCGGCTATATCCGCCGGTGGCGTGTAGGGAACGTTTTCATTTGTCGGCTATATCCGCCGGTGGCGTGTAGGGAACATTTTCATTTGTCGGCTATATCCGCCGGTGGCGTGTAGGGAACGTTTTCATTTGTCGGCTATATACGACCGTGGCGCTCATAAGGTACCTAAGATACTTATTTTTTTTTCTTTTGTTTTTAATTCTTTCTTGCCCTCTTGGACTAGCTTAGTTAGGGTTGCGCAATAATAAACGTATTACGCTTATCGATATTTTTAAGTGACGTTTTTTAATGATTTTTGTTCTGACTTTACTGGAGCCGACTTCTCGCCATATAATTCTACTACCCTAGAAGGAGAGTAATGTTTTTTGTTTGTTGAATCATTTTAGGCTTTTTTACTGTAAATTGCTGACAAATGCCTCAATGTTTGTTTCAGAGTTTTTTGAATTTTGAGTCTCGTCGATACGAATGGACATAAGGCAACTAAAATAATTTCTCTTTTTTCCAAATTGCCTTTTTAATAGTTTATTTGACATAAATAAATTGACTTTGACTTTAACACCTACGGTTTTATATTTCGGCTTACATAATTAACTAGCGATCCGACCTGGCTTCGCATGGGCCTTTAGCCTTCCTCGATAAATGGACTATCCAACACAAAAATAATTTTTCAATTCGAACCAGTAGATCCTGAGATTAGCGCGTTCAACCAAACAAACAAACTCTTCTGCTTTATAATCTTAGTATAGATTTATTGCAGGCTACACTCTTAGCCATAGATAAATACCTTAACCTAAACATACACATTTTATAATTTATTGCATTATAATTTATCATCAAACATCTAACACAAAAGCCGAAAAAGGCGACAAACATTTTATCTATGCAAATTTTTTACTTATTGAGCAAAACCAACTTTGTGTGAAGTTTGATAAAGTTAATTTTCCCGTTCCAGGACAGTCCGGACGACGATGAAGAAGTGAATACTTACTGCCAGCGATGTGACATCACGTTCGAAACACGGAAGGCATATGAGGAGCATTTGTTACACTCAGCACTGCATAGTGATGGAGAGAGGTAAGATATTGTAGGATGTACGAATAGTGTGTGAAAGAAGTTAATCGGAAGTACTCAATAGGAAGAAAGAAGGTTTTTTTTTATGGCATTTTAGTCGTCTTACAAAGCTGGTCCACTCAATATATCCGACATCAGAGATTAAGAGCGTGTATTCGATTCATGACGAAGACTTCTTGTTTTCGTCTTTTGCCCAGAGCAATATCGTAATGATGTGAGCAGATTATTTAAAGACAATTACAGTTTTCGAAAAGATTAAGTCTTGATTTAGGCAGCTACAGAGTAAAAGTATAATTTTTAATTATGGTTTTTTGAAGCGAAGACAATTCTTTCATATCGTATTACGAAAGATTCCTTTCTTTAATGCACCGGCTTATACCTATCATCTTTAAAAATGTTAACAATGGTTTAATCGCGTTTAGAGATATTTTATATCGGATACATTGAGTCAACCACCTTTGTAAGACGATTAAAATGCCACGATTTTTTAATTTATATGAAAATGTGTGCAAACGCAATAAAAAAATCTCATCGGAAACATATTACTGAGCGATACTAAAATCGTGTTGTAAATAAATTGCAACGCAGTGTGCAATGGCTCTTGTGGTCATTGTAACCGACTTCAAAAAGGAGGAGTTATCATTTCGAATGTATATATTATTATTATTTTTATGTATATTCGGGCATAACTCTGTCATGACGGATTTGAAAAATTATTTTTTTGTTCGAAAGGGGTATATTCCGAAATGGTCCCATATAAATTTTGCCAAAATTGATATAGCCATTTTTGAGAAAATCAATAAATTCCCTAATAAATTACTTAGACGACGTTTTAGTTTCTTCAATCTTTGGAGGACTTACAATCTCTTTTAAGTGTGTCGCCGTTTCTTAATGGAATTGGATGTTAAAAAGCGAAACATAAAAAGTTTTTTCAAAAATAGAAAATGCCTTCAAAAACTAAAAAGTGATAAATAACTTTAGCACAGAACACACATTACTTTACTTTCGGAAGTCGATGGCAGTACATAAAAACAAACACAAAGCCACCGCCACCGACTTCCGAAAGTAAAGTAATGTGTGTTCTGTGCTAAAGTTATTTATCACTTTTTAGTTTTTGAAGGCGGTTTTCTTTTTTTTTTAACTTTTTATTACCTCTCCGAAATGGAAAATCTAACAGCCGGCGAGCCTTCACCTTTTCTTGTCATTATAAAACATATTTTAACTCGCACGTTACAAGGTTCTAAATTGAATGGCTAATTATTTGTTATGTCGGATCCGTACTGTTATAATGAGCATGTACTTTAAACGTGCGAACATTTCGTGTTGACAAAAACATACCTTTTTTTTTGTTTCAGTCACTATAAACAGGCAATGAGCCGGAAAGTTTTAGGAAAGAAGCAAAAAGCCAAAGTAAGTCCCTAATTTTTTTTATAATAATAATAGTTTATTTAATTAAACTTAAACAAAGTCACATTTAGTTTTGTCCTAGTAATGAAGGACAGCCAGTATAAATAAAAAATATCATCATTTAATTAACCATTTCTTCGTTTTCTTTCAGGTTACAAAGCGTATGAAAAAACGGTTGGTTTCATATTTTTTTATTAACTCAAATTCTTAAAACGTTTGATTTTTTTACAATTAAAAGTATTCTTCTTTTTTTTTCGCAGTAGCCATGACGATGATGTATTCATGTTTACAAAAGATAGAAAAGGGAATAAAAAATGTCGAAGAGAACGTAGGAAACCTACTACATGTCATCAGGTAAGATAATTAAAAATCTTATGCTCGCTCAAATGTCTCACTAATGGTGGCGTGTGGGTTAGATCATTCGGTTCCCTTCAAAATGGTTGAGCTAAGTGGTGCTGATCCGCGCGTCATGTTCGTGAACGGGCGCTGTCAGTTGAGATTAGTCATCTTAACTGCCGTGGCTTTTATATTAATTTATTTTTAATTAGAATGTTTTGGATTTCTGTTCACTTACAATATTGTTTTAACATACAGAAGCAACAAGATTGTTGTAACCACGATTTTGTAAAAGCTTGATTGAAAAGAGTGTCCGTGGAGTTTTTTGCTCATTCATCTCCATAGACACCTACCCTACGTTTTGGAACGAGCAACTAGTTTCAACTTTCTGACTAACTGACTCTTTGACAATTCAAAAGTGCCTGCAAATGGTTTAATTGAAATAAATTCTTTGACTTATCTGTGTATGCCATTAAAAATAATACTATCACCGAGTAGTTCCGACTTAGGGTGGGTTGCTTCAACTATACATTACTGACCGGTAATAGTCCAAAATGGCGCTAATTATCGTCAAATCAAAAAAATGGGTTGTTTCACAATATCATACGTCGAAAAGTTACTATTACCATAACCGACCAGTCAACGTAATTTTGTGTTGTCAAACAGCTACTTCAAACATCAAAATATTATGCAATCTCTTTTTGAATAACTTTAACTGACGGATTTTTATATCATGAAACAACCCGTTACATTTAACGTACGTTAAACATCTTACGTCATAGTAACTTTTAACCGTCCGTATATAACGTTAATCGACTGTTTAAAACCTTAGTGTATTTCTGTGTTTTTCGTATGCCTACATGGTAAAATATAGCTAAACTTAATATAATAATCTTCATCTTCTACACCCATATTTGCAAAATAAGATTATCTTTATCTTATAATGAATTTGTTATAGTGCGGGAAACACTTCGAAACGCAGGCAGCGTGTTGGAAGCACCACTTGTCTGAACACCCTCGCACCTCCTTCTACGCGCCCACTGAAAGATACATCTGTGAGATATGTGGATCTTCACTAGCTGTGAGTTGAATCCTTATTAATCTATTGACCGCCACATCAAAAAACAAAACGTGCCCTCGACGTCAAGCTACGAAATACTACTCTATGGAAGTACGTTAGATCATTCAGTTCCCTTCAAAATGGTTGAGCTAAGTGGTGCTGATCCGCGCGCCATGTTCGTCAATTGGTGCTGTCAGTTTTTGGTCATATCTTAACTGCCATTACATTAATTTATTTTTAATTAGAATGTTTTGGATTTCTCTTCACTTACATTGTTTTCATATATAGAAGCAACAACAATAATGTAACCAGAATTTTGTAAAATTTTGATTGAAAAGAGTGTCCGTGGGTTTCTTGATTGGAAAGAGTGTCCGTGGAGTTTCTTGATTGAAAAGAGTGTCCATGGAGTTTCTTGCTTGTTCTTTTTCATAGAGACCTACCCTACGTTTTGGAACGAGCAACTAGCTTCAATTTTCTGACAGTGGTTTAATTGAAATAAATGCTTTGACTTTGACTACGTTTTTAAACGTAATACCATAGAGTAGTAATTCGTTTGTTACGCCTGTCATGTAGTCGTGACTGTAACGTGCTGGGCACATTTGGTTTGTCATTTATACATGACTGTGGCGGTCAAAAGGTTAAAACAGACTTTTGGCGTGACTACATCCTTAAAATTAAATGTACTTTCATAGTGGGAGGCAATTCAGAAAAAGTGATGATAACAAAATCGGGGGATACAGTTTGGCGTTGTAGCTATACATTTTATTGCACCACTCGATAACCATATTTTCGTGAAAACATGACGACTTAAGACTGCGCCGAGCAAAATAAATAAAAACAGTCGTCACTGTTAAAGTAATATAATCAATACCTTTACCATAATTACCATAAAAAATATGTAATGGCTACCACAATGTATGTGTTAACCGATTATGGTTGGCAAAAAATAAGAATACTGTTTAATAATAATTAAACAGTATTCTTATTTTTTTTTTTTTTTTTTTTTTTCTTTAAAAAACGTTGCCCCACTCTAGGAATTACTCCTGTGTCGTGGGTGCGTTTACAAACATATAAACTCACATACACAAACAGCCAGACCCGGAACAACTATCTGTAGGCCATACAAATATTTGTTCCGTGCGGGAATCGAACCCGCGACACGCAGCGCAGCAGTCGATCGCTCAACCACTGCGCCAACCGTGTCGTCGTATTATTATTAATTTTTCGCGCTGTTTTGAATCATACGCAACGTATGTACGTACTATTCAAAACAGCGCGTCAATTAAAACAAAAATTAATAATAAAATAACTAAGCGACATTTCGAAAATGTAAAAACTTCAAATTGTAGTATTGATATTAAAGATTAATATGAATTCAAGTTTGTGAAAAAAAATACAGTTTACTATCAAAACTCAACTAAATACGAGATTTTTTTTAAAGATTTTTGCACAAGTTTACGTACTTTTGTTTATTAAATTAAACAGTATTCTTATTTTTTGCCAACCATAATCGGTAAATAATCAGTAAATAATTCAAAACAGTCGTCACTGTTAGTGACGACTGTTTTGAATTATTTTGCTCGGCGCAGTCTTAACTGAGAAGGAGAAGAAGATTTGTCACCTCAGAATACCATCGTTTATAAACCGATTTGGAAAATTGAATTTTAATTTGAAGTATAATTTTCAAATCGGTTCAACAGTTTTGTTTTTAAATCAAAATAATTCAAAAATATTTGATTCAATGTTTTTTTTTTGTATTATTACTGTTTCTTAATTGATTTTGATGATAAAAAGTAGGCACCAAAATAAAAATAAATACTTTATTACTTTTAAAAACTACAAAGTAAAAAAATTAAGTCTGTGGCAATATAAAACCACGAACAAAAATCAAGGTAGTAAAAAAACGAAAAAAAAACGTAATATTTTCCGAGAGCTTTGATGTTTTCAATGATGACAATTTAATAAATATATATCATCATGGTAACTACATGTCTGTGAATTTTGATCAAGTTACAACGTGGAACATCGCTGCAATTTGCAAGAAACTTGAGAAGTTTTGAATTCCACAGGCTAACTTTACGGATCCCCTTAAAATGGTTTGTTACACGATTTTATGTGTTTTGGAGATGTAAAATTTCATGATATTTTTTTAGAAACAAAGAAGTAACAGTTTATTCGTAAGTAGTAAATATAGTTCATTGACCTGTTACAATTGGATAGATGATACCACAATAATGACAGAACTTCTCTAAGAAAACACTGGGTTTTAGCCCTAAATACTCGTTAAAGTTTAAACTTAATTCACTGTAAAATTAGATTTTCATTTGTTAAAATCAAGAAATAGTCAATTGAGATAGAAAATGAAGAAGAAGAAGAAGTGTCGTCATAAGTATAAATTTCCATACAAAAGGATCATGGCGAGATCAATACATTCATTTGTACAATAAAAAAGTTCATTTAGAGCGTTCAAAATATTTTTCAGTGTAAAGAATACATTACCAGGAGTAGATTGATATGTTTACCATATTTTTTAAACCCCGCATAATTAAAATATTAAATAACAGTATTTTGTTTCATCTCGTTGTCCATTTTGTATTTATAAAAATAAAGTGATAGGTGGCATTAATAGTTCAATCAAACTGACACACCTGTAACTGACCCGTGATGTGAATCGTTGTTTACAGTGGCGGAGTTGAAACAGTACATTGATTAATAATTATTTGTGACATTATTTTCCATAAAACGATGCCATGTCAGTGTAAGACCTGCAAAATGCGACTGTCAGTGACGCTGCCACTGACAGCCGCCGTTTCGTTCTGAAATAATGAGCTTTTCGTGAAGTTAGTCACTTTTAACAATATATTTTTACTGCGGGACTGTACAAATATTGTAAATTCCTGAAGATATACTTTAAGCAGCCAAGAGTACCGTATAAAAATTAGAATTTCAACATCTCTAAACATCTTATGGTCCTTTATGGGAATCGCGTTTTGGCATCTCGTAAAAAGTACATAAATATCAATTGATTGGTGATCATCTACCCTGTTGTCATGGTCTCATATATTCTACCATTTTTTTTGTATAAATATTCTCTAGATAAATTGAATTAATATTATATGTATTATAAAATAATTTGTGTAATTGCCAGAAGTACGGTATAAAGTAGTTATATTAAGGTACAGTTCCTCATTGTCTTGAGTAAATGACATTTGCGTTATAATAATTCAAAGAGTTTGATTAAGTGCCTTTTTCTCTTCATTTCAGCCGGGCAGCATCCGTACGCACAGAAATATGCACACACGAGAAAAGTTACATACTTGCGACACTTGCGGGAAACAGTTTCACGCCACTGTGGGACTTAAGCGACATCTACTGGTAAGTCAAGGAACGTAATATTCATCATCATCGTCATCATGTCAACCTTTAGCCGCCCACTGCTGGGCATAGGTCTCCTCGAAGGGGGGTTCAGCCGTAATCGCCATGCTTGGCCGATGCATGTTGGCGATCGCAGTAGGTGCTATGGTACTCAGAAGGACGCGGCCGCCGTTCCTCTGGTCGATATCCCTGTCGCCTTCTACGACACCCACGGGTAGTAATGGGGTGGTGCTATTCGCGTAATATTACCGGTGTACATGTCACAGGAAAATGATATGATTTTAATTTATTAAGTTCGAATGTTCCAGCCTGCCCCACGGAATTTAAATTTAAACATATAAACCCTGCAATCGTTATAAAGACTTTTAAACAACTCAAGATCAAGGCTACTGAAGATTTATGGGGGATGTCTACTAATGTTTGTAAATCGGTTATTGAGACAGTGGCACCCTATTTAGCTTTCATTTTTAATATGTGTGTAGACCAAGGGGTTTTCCCGGATTTAATGAAGTACAGCAAGATTATACCACTTTTTAAATCCGGCGATTGCAAGGACACGAATAATTATAGACCCGTTTCAGTTTTGCCGGTTTTCAGCAAAGTGTTTGAAAAAGTAATGCTTAACCAAATGCTCAGTCATTTTAATTGTAACAACATCTTACATGACCAACAGTATGGTTTCACCAGAGGGCGTTGTACTACTGACGCCGGTGTCACCTTAATTAAGCATATCTTTAAAGCATGGGAGGATTCGCAAGATGCTATTGGCATTTTTTGCGACCTCTCCAAAGCATTTGATTGTGTAAATCACGAAACACTGCTCTTAAAGCTTGAGCATTACGGACTGGGTAAACAAGCGCTTAGCTTAGTAAAATCATATTTAAGTGATAGACTGCAGCAAGTTCAAATAAATGGTGTTAATTCATCAGGCTTAAAAGTAAAAATGGGGGTACCGCAGGGCTCCATATTGGGTCCGTTCCTCTTTTTAGTTTATATAAACGATTTACCTCATTTACTGAAAAATCAACCACAAATGGTGTTATTTGCTGATGATACTTCATTGATTTTTAGAGTAAATAGACGGGCACAGCACCTTGACGACGTAAATGACGCCATGCTTAAGATTCATAATTGGTTTACTGTAAATAATTTAGTATTAAATGAGAAGAAAACTAAATGCATAAGATTCGCTTTGCCGAATGTTAAGAGTAATGAATGTAACGTTGTATTGAATAAGGACATACTTGAATTCGTCGAAAGGACTGGTTTCCTAGGGATTACGCTTGATTCCAAGCTACAGTGGGGTCCTCACTTAACATCTCTTGCAGGGCGGTTAAGTTCAGCCGCTTACGCTGTCAGAAAGATCCGGCATTTGACAGACGTGGATACCGCTAGGCTAGTATATTTTAGCTATTTTCATAGTATCATGTCTTACGGTATTTTGCTATGGGGACGGGCTGCAGATATGGATTCTATTTTTATACTGCAAAAGCGGGCTGTCAGAGCAATCTATAATCTCCGCAAACGCGAATCTCTAAGAGAATTGTTTAAACAGATTAACATCATGACGGTACCTTGTCAATATATATATGAAAACATTATGCATGTTCGAAAAAATCTTCATCTTTTTAATAAAATAGGTGACAGACATAATGTTTATACTAGAAATAGGAACAAATTAGATCAGCCAAGCTTCAGATTGTCAAAAGTACATACTTCTTTTATGGGGTACTGTGTAAAATGCTATAATAAAATACCACTTGATATTCTACAATTGAATGAAAAACAATTTAAAACATGTATTAAACGCACACTATGTAGACAAGCATATTATAAGTTAGAAGATTACATTAATGATAAAGATGCTTGGCTGAATGCTGGTCCTGCTCCACAGCCAGTTTAGGGAATTTCCAAATTGGAAGAAAAGGATGTTTCCTACCCCTTTTTCTATTGACATGAGTAACGAGTATCGTTATTATTATATATAGATATTTTTAAATTATTAACTTATCACACTTCATATGATAAAATAATATACATTGGAAACCTTAGTTTTGTATAATTTAGCAGCATTATTTCAATTTTGTAAATGTGAATACCATGGAGCCATGTATATTAATACCTTTATGTTTGACAAAAATTAACATGGCGGTTGGGAGTATTGTCATGCTCGCTCAAATGTCTCGCTGATGGTGGCGCGTGTGTTGGATCATTCGGCTCCCTTCAAAATGGTTGAGCTAAATGGTGCTGATTCGCGCGTCATGTTCGTGAACGGGCGCTGTCAGTGGAGATTGGTCAGCTCTTATCTGCCATGGATTAGATGCCACTTTATCTTGCTTCTTTTTTGTGTTTTGTATTGTTAGATTACCTTCATCGTTTTCACATATAGAAGCAACAAGAATGTAACCAAACTTTGTAAAAACTTGATTTAAAAGAGTGTCCGTGGAGTTTCTTGCTCGTTCTTCTCCATAGAGACTTACCTACGTTTTGGAACGAGCAACTAGCTTCAACTCTCTGACTAACTGACCGACTCCTTGACAATTCAAAAGTGCCTGTAAATGGTTTAATTGAAATAAATGCTTTGACTTTGACTAAATGCTTTGACTTTGACTTTGAATGGTACAGTGGTTAATGAATTTTTTTCAATGTTTTGTATTGTTTGATTATCTTAATTGTTTTCATATATAGACGCAACAAGAATAAAGTAAACAATATTATGTAAAAACTTTATTTAAAAGAGTGTCCGCGAAATTTCTTGCTCGTTCTTCTCCATAGAGACCTACCCTACGTTTTGGAATGAGCAACTAGCTTCAACTTTCTGACTAACTGACCGACTCCTTAACAATTCAAAAGTGCCTATTAAAGGTATGATTGAAATAAAAGCTTTGAGTTTGACGTTGAACCATTGTACCAATTCCCTGCGACTTCCTTCAAGTAAATCTATCTAAAAAAAGTTAGTGATTTGATCAAATCTCTAAACTGGTTCAGTGAAATGGTGAAATAAACAACTAAACCAGTTCTTTTTATTTTTGTTAGACTATTTAGGCCCAGTAGGTACCCACAATTATCGCAGCATTAGTGGCGCTTTTAATTTCTTCTAAGATATAGGTGTAGGGGTACTTTAGTTGTGGGAGGAACTCCGCCAACCTCCACCCAACTTCGTTCAACCCCTGTTGTTACTGGGTTGGCTGGGTTGTTGGGTGGCAGGTGTTCCTGCCACTCGGAAGTGATTTGCAGTGGCCTATATGGAAAGCGCTCAATAGACTGCGCACCCAGGTAGGCCGCTGTAAACACAACCTAGCCGTCACCTTCATCAGTTCTTTCCATCCGTTCGTGAGCGACTGGCCAGGACATGGCTGGAGGTGGACCACTGTGTTGCCCAATTTCTAACAGGCCATGGCAACTTTAAAAGTAAATTATTTTCTTTCAAGCTTGTTGCTTCGCCTTTGTGTCAATGTTCTACATCTGACTGTGAATACGAACAATCTGCACATCATATCTTATGGGAGTGTATTCTTTGGCAGAAAGAACGCAATATTATGTTGGATAGTGTTCAGGCTACATCCGGAGCAGTTTATTATGCGGACCTTGTGGAAACTAGAACTAATTTCCGTGCGTTCAAGCGATTTTGCCATACCTATTATTGGAATCAAATTTAATGTAACAGCTCACTTTTTAGGGCCCATTAATTATGTCAATTATAATCCGTGGTGCTTAGCAACTGGGTTTCACCCAGTTGTAAACGTCCCTTTGTGCCTATTGGCCTAGTTCTGTTCTGTCTCCTGCTTGATTTGGAGGGAAGTAGAAAATATGTTTTTCTTACTCCTCCGCTGTTCTTTTCTGATTAATTTCGTTGCGGGATCCAAGACAGTTGAATCGTTTCTCTGGGACTCGTCGAGCTTCATTGCTCTGGCGCTTTTCTGGTGGTCGCCACTGTTGATTCTGGCTTACAGGAGTTACAGTGGTTAGGGAATAGTGTGGCGGGCTTGTCCCATAAAAAAAAAAAAAAGACAACCTAGCAAAATGGGGGATAATAGATCCCACCGATACCCAGTGTGAGTGTGGTGATCCTGACCAGACAATGGCCCACTTAGTACAGTGCCCAAAGTGCCCCTACTAAACCAGTTTAGGGATTTGATTCAATCAATTCCTTCAGGAAAATGACCGGAGTTATTTTTTAGCATCTGCCGTGATTTGACCAAATCCCTTCAGGTTTTATGGTCCATTTTGTACTATATCCCGGCGATGTAGGCACCACCAATCCGTGATGAATATCGCGTATGAATTCACCGCTAGAGGCGCTAGTGTAGCGTGAGGTCTCCGAAATGTCAAATGTCACTGTTTGTTTGTGGGCTACGCGGGTTTATTTCTAATTAGACTAATGTTGTGAATATTTTGAAATGAATTATGGCAAATATGAGTTAAGGTTCAATGAATGTCAGTGATTTAAGAGCGGAACTAAGAAGTTATTATTAATTATTTTATTAGCTAAGAATTTTGTTATTTTAAATATATCGATATATAAAATAATGTTATATTCTGTGTATTACAGACACACACAGGAGAAAAGCCTTACTCGTGTTCGTTATGCGACAAGCGGTTCACACAGAGCAACAGCATGAAGCTACACTACCGCACCTTCCATCTGAAAGAGCCTTATCCTAAGAGGTATGTACAAAAAGCAAAAGTAACTGTTTAAAGCAAAATTTTTTTGATGGCCTCGGCCTCCAAACTTTCGTGGAATATACAGTTTAATTCCCGATAACCATGGGAAATTCATCCGATTTGTTGTCATCTATGTACGGAACCTCTTATCCAGGACGTAAAGTTCTGAGCCCATTTGAATATGCCAAAAGAGTACATCAAAACCGACATGGCCCATCCGTTGCAGGCTCCGTTGAACCTTGTTTTCGCTTGATAAAAAACTATATTCGGGCTATATAAAATACTTTATTCAGGCGGCCAAAGAAGCGCTTCCTTAACGATTGTTTCATGTCGGCAGCATTGATGCCTAACGCTTCCGACATACCCAAATACTTGTAGGTTTCGGTTGAGGAGAGGGATCTAAGGTGTATGGAATCCGAGAGTTGGGTTCTAACAGATTCCATCATGTCCCCTCGCTTGAATGCAGGACTGCATATATTTTGTCCACACCAAATTCTGATGACACTACTGAAAGTTTCTGTTACTGAAAGTAAAAGAACAGAAAGTAAAGAAGTTAAAGTAACAGAAAGTTTCTGTTACTGAAAGTAACAGAAACTTTGCAAATTCTTGAGGGCAAGAAGTTTCAGATCATCCGTGTAAAGGATGTGAGATATGACCAGACCCCTTCTTCTCAACCAATAGCCCAGACCCGAACTTTCCAACAACATGCAGGTTCTAGGCTAAACAAAACCACTGTTTTTATTATTAAGTTATTTTATTTTGCGAAAGATTCTTCAATAGTTCTTACTCTCAGTTTTATTTCGTATTGGAATTGTAGAATTCCTTTCTCCAGTAAAAAATCCGTCGCACTTGTTTAAAAAGTTTCGATGTTAGCTATACGGTTTTGACCGCATAGGCTGACTTCGAAACATTTCGACCAGGATTCAACTTTACAAACACTACCATTTAGACAATAATATTTATACAATATTATTATAATAAATAATAATAAGTAATAATATTTTTATTACTTTTTTAATATTTAGACATGGTAGTTAATATTTTATGCTGTATTTTATTATTACAGAAATCGAAGAAAAAACAAAGACGAGCCTAAAACAGCTGACCCAGAAGATTCCAACACCGAGTCAGATTCGGACAGCAGTTTGCCAGACATCGAGCCGGAGTTGCCCGAAGTTGAAGGTTGCCCGGTCAAACTCGTGCCTGACGCGTTGCCCGACAAATCGAGCGACGAACAAGTGCATTATTTGACACTCACTTAATTTGTCTTTGTGAAGTTAGTTATGGTAGCACTTCACTTGGCGTATTTGTGCAAATTTGCCTTATTTGGATAATACAAAATTGACTTGATTTCAATAATGATAGGGTATATTTTGTATTAAGCAAGTAACACAACCTTTTGAACGCCAAAATGTAAACGTACGCGTCTGCCCTTCACGCCAAGCCAGAATTCACCACGAATACTTACAAATAAAAATAGTGAAATATTTTTGTGCGTTTTCACAATTTCATTAATGTATTTACTTATTAATAATAGGAAAAACAAACAGAAAACTTAATTTTATATTATTTATTTTGTGCTTAAAAATGTTCCGTTTTCTTGTCGGCTTAACTGCCGGTGGCGTATTGGGCACGTTTTCATTTGTCGGCCGTGGCCGCTTAAAAGGTTCAATTTAGCTTTGTAGAGTGTCATCTTCGTCGGTTGTGCGTTGTTTCATAGCTAATAGTTTTATAGAATTTCGTTTCAAATAATTTTTTTCTAATAATATCGTTTCATAGAACAATCAATACGCAGAATACTTACTTTCAAGATTTTCAAATCATTGATTTTTGTTTCTCATAAAGTTTATTGTTAGAATTATCATATCATAGAATAACAAATCAAATATTCTTTATTCTTATATTTTTTATTTATTATAAAATTTATTCCCAAGAATGGGACTCTCAGTTCTAACCAAACTTACTGCGCGTGCGTGCAAGCAACCATGCAGCATGCAAGCAAGCACGCAGCGTACAAGCAAGTATGCAGCATGCAAGCAAGCATGCAGCGTGCAAGCAAGCATGCAGCGTGCAAGCAAGCATGTAGCGTGCAAGCAAGCATGCAGCATGTAAGCAAGCATGCATCATGCAAGCGAGCATGCAACATGCAGCAGGCATAGTTTCTGTCACGACTCCGGCGTTGCGGGGCTCCGGCGGTCCCACGCGAGCTTATCGTCGCAGATGGTATTCACGCTCACCACCGCAGCTTCGGCTTACCGGCCGGCCAGCCTCAGCCGCGGCGGCGGGCGTTAAAACCACCTGCTCCTCAGCTCGCTGGCCGCCTCGCCCCTCCGCGCCTACGCAGATTTAAATTACACTCTAGGTGTAGGGCAGACAAGACTACGTGGAGTCGGTTTCGCAGCGATTCGTTTCTGTCATTAACTTTGGTAGCACAACATATTGACTTTTTTAGACAACTTTTTGTTTTTGTCTATTTATATCTATACATTTTCGTTGAAATAAATTCCATGGAAAAATACAACAAACAAACAATATTCGTTAAAAAAGAATTCTACTTTTTGATAATTTTATTAAACAAAAAAATGTGATTAAAAATTCATTGAATTGTGTTTCTGTAAAATATTTTTCATTGAAGTAAATAGTTTTTGAAACAATAATAGTCGAAATAAAAATACGAGAACCAAATATTATGTTAAACATTTTCTGGGAAACGAAATTCTATGAAATTTCTGTCTGCGAAACAAGGGAACACCCATCTTCGTCACTCACATATGTGCGTCTCTTTCTAACGCTCGACCTTACCGGGAACTATTATTATGTACAGAGGCAGGCACATCAAGCCATACCAAACTGTCAAACTTTCCTAATTGAATATGAACGTTATTTTTTTGTAATAAAGTTGAAAATCTATCAAAGAAATTTGACAGATTGTTGGAGCTTATTGTGCTATGGCCTCTACTATACCAGTCAATGCCAGTGTGTATGTGAAAATATGTTATGTAGAAGAATGTGTCGATTATGTTACAAGAAAAATAATTATTATCGTCATTAATCTATTGATGTGACCATTAAATATTAAGAATTATTTTTTTGTTTTATTTATGGGTGAACGCAGACGGATGCGTTTACGTTTCTGAAATCTACTTTATTTAGTAAGAAACTGTTAACTACTCATAAAAACGCACGACTGTGATATCGTATTAATTTTAGAAGCAATGAGTGGTTGCGGGTTGAATCGTGTTAACAGATTAGACCTGCTAAAACGAGTCAACCCACAAACTCAATTCTTCTAAAATCTTTTAAGTTTTGGCAGAACTTCGGTGAGTCGCACAAAATCCACATTAGTTTAATGGAGACTAATGCTGTCACTTTCTTTTTGATACAGTATGTAAGGGATGGCTTGAATTTAAAGTCTTCGATATACTAATGTTAGTTTCGTGCAACTTAACCCTAATCTGCTAAAATGATCTATCAGGTGATTTATTTCTAATTAAAATAATTACGTAAAGGCTAATTCAATATGCGAAATATGATACAATACTATGCAGCAATCAGTGTCAAATGTGCAGTCAGTAAAAGCAATAAAAAAAACTCGACCATTTATAAACTAATAAATAAAAAAGAAATGGTCGAATTTTTTTAGAAAACGTTTTATGTTATTTTATTTACTTTGCTTAAATGTTAGAAAAATACAAAAGAATTATAAAATTCTATCGATTTGTCCTCTTAAAACTACTCAACCAATTAATCAAAGGTACCCACCCACCTTTAGCTATTTAGTTATTGCTTTAAACTTAGCGGTACCCCGCCGCGACATTATAGCGCCATTTCAACGAACAAACATTTGATGGCTCAACAAAAGGTATTATTTTTGACTTTTTACATAATCGCTTTTGTTTTGCGTTGGGGGTTTTTTTAATTTTTAATTTTATTTTTTTACAATATTTAATTAATATAGTTTTAAATAATAGGAAAAAGGAACAGAAAACTTAATCTATACTATCTATACTATGAACTTATGTATAATATATATTTTTATGTTTAATGTATACTAATATTATAAAGCTGAAGAGTTTGTTTGTTTGTTTGGTTCAACGCGCTAATCTCAGGATCTACTGGCTCGACATGAAAAATTATTTTTGTGTAGGATAGTCCATTTATCGAGGAAGGCTATAGGCCCATGCGAAGCCGGGCCGGGTTGCTAGTATAATATATGTATATTATTATAATATCCATCCTTATTCATACTTCCATATTTTAATATTATAAATGCGAAAGTAACTCTGTCTGTTACGCTTTCACGATGAAACGGCTGAACCGATTTTAAATAAAGAAAATTGGTATGAAAATAGCTTGCCCTGCGGAAGGATATAGGCTACTTTTTAATGCGCAACTTTGTCTGCATCCGTGATAACCGACATTTACGCTGACGAAGTCGCGGACAAGAAAACGTTACACTGAACATTTTTAAGTACAAAATAAAGGCTTATCTTTAACGAACCTCCAGATCTACTAAGGGCGGGTTGCTTCAACTAACCATTACTGACCGGTAATAGTCAAAAATGGCGCTAACTATCATCAAATCAAAAAAATGGGTTGTTTCACAAAATCATACGTCAAAATGTTACTATTACCATAACCGACCAGTCATCGTAATTTTGTGTTGTCAAAGAGCTACTTCAAACGTCAAAATATTATGGAATCTCTTTTTGAATAACTTTAACTGACGGATTTTTATGTCATGAAACAACCCGTTACATTTAACGTACGTTAAACATCATCAGTCATAGTAACTTTTTAACCGTCCGTATGTAACGTTAACCGACAGTTTGAAACAACCTGCCCTAAATGGTCACCAATAATAGTAAATAAAATAAAAACAAAAATAGTAAATGGTCACCAAAATGGTGTTTCCTAAAGTATTCTAGAAATGTATGAGTTTCACTGTAAAAAGCGATTTGATTCTGGCACTCGGCGGCCGCTACCGCGGTACCCTCGCTCCGCTCGCTCGTCTCGTAGGGGGTCGCAGTTCGAACCTAACCTAATTATGTCGGTTCCGCCCCAGGGGGGTCAAAAAGATTTTGGTTATTTGGTGACCATTTAGTACATTTGGTATAATTTAGTGTATTTTTTTGGTAAGGGAGCTTATGATCCTAAAGTATTTTTTGGTGATCATTATATTTATACCCCAAAATAAATATAGGTTCTTAAAAATGTTCAGTGTAACGTTTTCTTGTCGGCTCTAACCGTTTGTGGCGTGTTGGGAGGTTTCATTCGTCGACTAACGGCATTATTATCATGTACCTATTTCTCTTCATCTTAGCCGGGCAGCATCCGTACACACAGGAACACGCATACTCGAGAGAAGCTTTATTCTTGCGACACTTGCGGAAGACAGTTCCACGCCATAGGGGGAATGAAGCGACATCAACTGGTGAGTCAGTGAACATAACAGCTATGCGTTTTACAAGCGTTGACGTTCCTTCAACGTCTGCGCAGCGGCAACGTTGCGCAAACGCGACGGTGCCGTCGTGTGGCTCTAGTGGCTAGCGTTAACGTTGCGCACCTGGGCCTGTAGTCAAAATCCCTTTTCTGTTAGCGTTAACGCTAACGGAAAATGAAATTGTATGGAGTTCACGTTTGCTTACGCGATGTCACGTTATACAAATATGTCAACTCTATACAATTTGATTTTTCCGTTGGCGTTAACGCTAACAGAAAAGGAATTTTGTCTACAGGCCCTGCTGAACGAAATGTAAACGTCGCAGGCAGAGGACAGAGCAGGACGGCGTGATTGTATCCGTTGCCAAAAAATGCAACGTTAACGTCGTGTTGCGACCTTAAGGTTGTGAACTCGGTGCGCGAACGCTTGCCACTAGAGACTGCATAGCGTTGTCGCTGCGCAGACATTGGAGAAACGTCATTACAGACATGTGATCATAAACATGAAGCTAAAATAAATGGGCAGAGAACACGTCGAAGTGGGAGACAGAATTCCCTCCCAATTCTTCTTGCTGCTACCTTCTTGGGCGTAGACACCATCATCTGGCTAGCCTTTTCCCTTGGGGTAAGCTTCCAGTCTTACCAGATGCAGCTGAATACCTGTGTTTTACATGGTGCGATTGCCTGTCTGACCTCCACAACTCAGTTACTGGGTAACACGATACCCGTAGGTAATACCTACTGGTTGTCAGACTTTCTGGGCTTCAGACTACCTATAAAGACTGTCAAAGATCTACGAATGACAGCAGGGACCAACGGCTTTACGTCCTTTCCGAGGCACGAAGGGGTCTTGGTATGAATTGGATAGTCACCCATACCGCATAGGTGCATAAGCAGTGGAGGTTTGACCTTCAACAGTTTTCGCCCGACAGTCGTCGCGTTAAGAGCGCCCGTCCCTTCATATTTCCCATACAAAAGCTCGTACGTGATTACGGCGTTATAACAAATCCTTCAAATATTTTTAACACACAGGTATCTTGTGGTTTAAACCTAGGTATGTATAAAGCAAAAAAAAAACTTTTTTGAGAAATAAATTCTGTAACCACGTCTGAAAAACAGCATTTTTGCAGTTTTTTTTTTAACTTTGGCTGTTCATAATGCACTCATACATTGAAAAAGTAAAAAAAAATAGCGTCATAGAAACCTTCCACATATATTGTAGTGGAGATTCTAAATTACAAACATTATTACCAAAAACTTGATGTTTTTGTTTTGAAAAATGTTTTTTCTGGAACAAGTTTCGTGAAATATCCGCGCGCCAATTTTCCTGCGATGTTGTCGCGTTCTCATCTCACTAGTTTTTTTTCGAGCTTTGCGTTACTTAAAACAAAAAATTAAAAATTTAAAAAAACCCCCAACGCAAAACATAAAAGCGATTATGTAAAAAGTAAAAAATAATACTTTTGTTGAGCCATCAAATGTTTGTTCGTTGAAATGGCGCTATAATGTCGCGGCGGAGTACCGCTTAAGTAAGTCAGTCCCTTAATTTCATTCACTGTCTATTAATTTACCAGCATTTCCGACCAATTTGCTTCGATATTATCAAATTTTGTTGCTAATCTAGTTGTTAATCTTGTTGCAAATCTAGTTACCATCAGTTCGCTATTTTAGCTATTTAGTTATTGCTTTAAACTTAGCGGTACCCCGCCGCGACATTATAGCGCCATTTCAACGAACAAACATTTGATGGCTCAACAAAAGTATTATTTTTTACTTTTTACATAATCGCTTTTATGTTTTGCGTTGGGGGCTTTTTAAATTTTTAATTTAATTTTTATTTTAAATTTTTTAAATGTAATTTAGTTTGGTTTTGTATATAATCTTGCATAGTTTTATAGCAAACATGGGTGTTTCAATGGGTGGTCAGTGTGGTCACCTATAATAATATGTTTGAAAGCAAAGTAAACATCCTGTATGCGTCTAAGATTCCTACCGCAGCAAACAAAAGAGCTGATAACTTTAAAACTGCTGAACCGATTTTGATGAAACATGTCTAAGAACCATCGCTAGAGAATCTACTTTCAAATAAAAACCGCATTCAAATCGGTTCGCCCGTTAAAGAGCTACAGTGCCACAGACAGACACACAGACACGTCAAACTTATAACACCCCTCTTTTTCGTCGGGGGTTAAAAAAAAATTCAATCACGCTCGCGTCAAAGTTCGCTCGATGGGGATGGGCGCTCTTAAGCGAAATGAATTAAAGGAAAACGACTTTAGATTTTGGTGTGACATATCAGTTTACGGTAGCACGCAAAATAGTATAATGTTATATACCTAAAATAATGTCATGTTCTGTATATTACAGACACACACTGGAGAAAAGCCTTACTCGTGTTCGTTATGCGACAAGCGGTTCACACAGAGCAACAGCATGAAGCTACACTACCGCACCTTCCATCTGAAAGAGCCTTATCCTAAGAGGTATGTACAATAAACAAAAACTACGTAAAATTGAAATACGCACGAGGGTTCGTTTTCAACAGTAGAAAAACCACCAACCAACGAACTATTGTGCGAACTACCAGTCTGCTTTGTTCCCCGATAAGTATATAATATGCGTATCTTCAAGACACAGTGAACCCGTACATCCTATACAACACCATACCCCTAGGTAATACTGGTTGTCATTCTGGCTTCTGTGTCATAGATCTTCGGAATGACAGCCGGGACCAACGGCTTTCCGTGGCAAATCATAAAATGTATGTAGATAGATAGATAGATAGATAGATAAAACATTTATTTGATACACACAAAAGACACATTACAACACAAAAAATACAGGATTACAACAAAGTGAGGTGTGTGTCTCAGGGATGCACCAAATGGGAGTCCAGCTCAGCATGTGTCAGGTACGTATTCCTGACGCTGATATTCTGCTGAATCCCTGCAGTGACATACGGACGTCGAGCAGATGAAATATTATATTGGTGTTGACAGGTGTTGTGACAAAATATGCGCGGACTGAAGTTTTGTACGTATACCCGCAATTAGGTACAATTACATTGTATTGTACAATAAAGTTTGCATTGAAACGTTAATGTTCGTTGATGTGTACAATATGTATTGATTACTTGATTATTTCTAAGTACATGTGTGTATAATATATAAATGAGTAAACTTATTATAATTATAGTGGCGTAAGTGCGAATAAAATAGACGATTTGGCGAGACTAGAAAATGTTTACAAAATAAATACAGGTAATTAACATTATACCTATCATTCAACTAAAAAATCCAGAAATCATTCACGAACTCTAATTCCAATTACCACCCTCTTGTTCCCAGGTTTATACAGCCAGTTATATGATAGACGTGTTCGAGACAGTCATACCCAGATCTTTCTGCGAGGCAATAAGAAACTGCCGCAGTCTTACTCTGAAGGTAGTAAGACATTTAAGATTCCGTATCGGCGGAGGAATATTGTTCCAGCATTTGGATGCGGCGTATCTAAAACTTCCTCTAAAAGCAGCTGTCTTGTGCGACTGAGTGGAGAGTTGCTGGGAGCACTGCCTACTTGCGCATTCTCTTCTACTAGCGATCCAGCTCAGTTTATTGTACAAGTAGGTAGGCTGCTTGTTCTTTATGACACCGAATAGAAGGCATGCTAAGTGCAGCTTACGTCGTAATTTCATTTTGAGGATAGCATGTTTATTTAAAAAAGGCGTTACGTGATTTCTTAGTGGGATTGAGAAGCAGAATCTAGCGCAGGCGTTTTGTACCCTCTGGATGAGACGCTCAGTTCTTGCCAGTAGTCGAGGGCCAATAACCGTGTCCGCATAGTTTAAATTGGATAGCACGAGAAACTCGACCAGTTGGATCCGCAGCTCTTCCGAAAGGTAAGGCCTTATTTTATAAAGGACCTTCAGCCGGTAGAAACAAGTGCGCACTGACTCTGCCACGTGCGCTTCATATCTCAACCCAGCGTCCATGTTCAGACCCAGATTACGTGCCTCACTGACTCGACTGATCGACTCACCCAGCAGGGTAACGTTGAGAGTGGTCGGCACGGCCCTGATTTGGTTATTGGTTCCAAACAGCATATATTTAGTTTTGGTGGGGTTAAGTACCAAGCCGTTCCTTTCAGCCCAGCTAGCTATCCTGTCAAGATCATCGTTTAGATCCTTTATCGCGATATCATAGTCACCTGGCTTAAAGGAAATATAGACTTGTACGTCATCAGCATAAATATGGTACCGACATCGCTTCAGGGAATTTATGATATCCGCACAATACAAAATAAATATAATGGGGCCCAGTATTGAGCCTTGCGGGACTCCCCTGCAAACAGAATCGAGTGATGAAACAAGGGACGAGCCATTACTCAGTCGTATTTCCACACACTGCCGACGGTTGGTGAGATAGCTTTGGAACCAGTCTATCGTGTTTTGGTCGAAACCATAGTAATGGAGCTTTGATAGAAACAAATCTATATTTATACAGTCAAAAGCTCGCGAAAAGTCAAGTAGGACAAGAAGCGTGCATTGTCCCTTGTCTTGTGCTGACAGAATGTTATCCGTCACATCCAAAAGAGCCGTAGAAGTGCCACGCTGTTTGCGAAACCCTGACTGTAGCTCAGGCAACATGTGGTTTTCTTCTAGATATTTTGACAGCTGCTGGTATACTGCTTTTTCAGCAATTTTAGAAAGGCAAGGCAGGATACTTATAGGCCTAAGGTCTTTTAAGTCCGTTGGGTTTGTTTTTTTAGGTAATGGCCGAACGATAGCAATTTTCCAGATGTCAGGGAATGTTGCTGAGAGAATTGAGCTATTCACAATGTCAGTAATGGCCTGTACGGTATGTGGGAGTGTAAGCAAAAGCATATTCAGGGTCACCTTATCACAACCTTCAGCATTGGATTTTAGCTGGTGGAAGTATCGCAGGATTTGTTCAGCAGTTACTGTTTGTAGTGCAAATGCAAAACTACCATCACCATAACGATGAGACTCAAAGAAAGCGCGTTGCGATACATTGCAGACGGGGTTACCAGGAACATTCAAAAAGTGATTATTAATTTCGTTACAATCTCTGAAATGAGTAGGAAGGTCATCAATCTGTTTTTTTGGCAATATGGTGTTTTTTAAATTTTTCCACAATCTTTTAGGATCTTTGATGAGATTATTAATGTTAGAATTAAAATAAGCAACTTTTTCTCTAAATATGGAGCTTACCACTAAAGATTTTAACTGCTTGTAATGTCATACCGAAACACCTCCGTTTCAGTATGACATACTTTTCATGAGTTGTCATAACGTGATTTTGTATAGCAAGCAAACTGTGACCTTATCTGCCATCTCAATTGACTATTTATTCATTTCAAAGCAACTAAAAATCTTATTAGGGTTCCGTATCTCAAAAGGAAAATTCAATGTTAAATCATTTATTTCAATAGGGTATTTTACTCTAGACAGTTTAGGCATAAAGCAGTCGGAAAATGTAAGTTTTAGTTCATAAAATAACAAAACAAAGGACATCAACCACTTTGTATGGCGTTTGGGCCTGAACATGAACATAAAAATATTGTACGTTTTTTGATTTTATTAAGTGGCTTACAGTACATAGAAAACGTATATGTAGGAAGTTTTGTATCAAATTGATTAATATAATACAAAACAAAAAAACTTCAACACTTTAAAATAAATGATTTATTAGTTAAACTATTCATTGTCATATATTAACAAAACATGATCTAAAAACTGAGCAGGTGGAGTTTTCATCCCTTGCCCAGCTTAAATACCATACTACAGACATGATATGAGCGCAGCAAGCTACAGTCCTTCGGCCGACTATGCAGTTGCAGCAATAATGTTTTATAGCTTGGATGCCTGGAGTGTGATTTTCATAATTATAATATATAAACGAAATATATTTTACGGCTTATATGTCTGCTCTGTATTTTTCCTCGTAATAATGTGCAATTCTCGACCGAAGGAAATCCTTGTAAAAGGTCACTGTCTCTATCAATGCACACTTCAATAGTATAGGAACTATCCATAGGATTCCAAAGTACTGAGCTGTTCTGCTTTGCGTAATTCTTTTGATTACGCAAAGGGCCATAAGGCCCAGGCTGCATTGTAATTAGAATCTTCAAGAAAAGCACGCGCTAATAATACCCGCTGCCACGGCGTGCAAAACACAAACGAACCAAGACAAAATACCAATTACGAACGATTCTTACTATTTTTTCTCGAAAGAAACTAAACTACTTTCGACGTTTGTTCTACGTCGGTCGCGTGAGCACGCTGATGATTAATATCACTTAAAAATAAATGTTGTTCTACGTAAACTATATTTTTTTATTTGTGTGAGGTTAAAATAATGATCATCATGCTATGATGAATATTTCAACGGTCAGAGCAAAACTCGGTCTTCCAGGAAAACATTGCAATGTTTTGAAGATTTCGAATCGAAACATCAAATATCAATATATTATTTTTTCTGGGTTTTTATTTTGGCAACCCTAACTCAACGCACCCGCACGCTGTCACTATACACAAGCAAAATAATCAATTAAAAATCTTTTTTATTCATTTTTAATATTATTTATTTTGACACTCCCGAATTAAGACCAATGTTTACTAAATATTATTACTAAATTATTTATGAGTTTCTTTTTACCCAATACGGTTGTTTACCGGTTAGCCCATTACGGTTGATGTCCTTTTTAAATTCAATTCAAAGTTTTCAGTATTTTTAATCTGTTCTAAAACACCGTGAAATAGTAGCGGCCATGTTATTACGCCATAAGGCTGTGTAAACAAAAAAATGACAACTGTCAATCAACCGATTGGCGTAATATAGGCTTTGTACTTTTATTATTTTCGTAACCAACGTAATTTTTTCATTATTACACCTACTACAAAATATGCTGTTAATTATTTTTAAATGATATACAATTATCATATTTAATATGAGCTCATTTGATACAAAACGAACTGACGTCATTTACGCTGAGCAATATGGCGTCCAGTAAGAGGCGTTTACGTCAAACTACGCGCGAAATTTGAAAATTTAAAATTTAGATGCATTTTTATGGCACTTATCGATTGAATAAAAATTTTGTTTTTTTTGGTGGCATATTAGCACTACAGAATTTCATTGAGACACTTTTCAAAAATGGGTGTAATACCCTATTAGACCAGACTGTGCCATTAGGCACTAAACTTTTGAAAGTCAAATGAGAAAAAAATAATTCTAGTTGCCCATTCCAAAAGGTAGTTTTGTATGGAGAAGCTCTTTTAAAAATGATGTTAACAATATTTGCATTTACAGGAATTATATAATATACGTGAATACGATGCACCTTATATAAAAACACTATAATTAAGTATGTACAAAGTATCACAGATTAAGGAACGACAGCTAAGTTATGTACATACACACATAGTGTTCATATATTTACAAATGTTGAAACAGTTGACCACCACTCCTTAAATTTCAACAAACAATGAATCAGTGTGTGGAACAAACGGAAACCTTGGATCACTTCGTTGTCCGTCTGTCTGTCAAGACCCTTTATCTCGAGAACGCGTGGAGGTATCAAATTGAAATTAAAACCATATACTCAGGTCTACAGTCCCTTGAAGCTGAGAAAAAAATCAAACTTCTTTTAGAACTATGAAATTTGGCAAGTAATATCGACACATAATATACAAGTACAGAGTACTTCCATAGTTTTCAGATTTTTCCCTGTAAGTACTTGTTGTTGATACTTGTCCGATTTTTTTACAATAATTTAAAAAACAAATCGGGATTTCAGGGCTAAAATAAATAGTTTTCTCAGAGAAGTAGAGAAAATCTTGAAATTATTGCTTAATGGAGTTCAAGATGTGCAGTAAAAAATATTCTAATTATTAATCTAGGTACTCAGCCTTTTCAAGCTGTAGATTAAAAATGATTGTAATTATTAATCTACTCAGCCTTTTCAAGACGTACAGTAAAATTTATTCTAATTATTAATCTACTCAGCCTTTTCAAGATGTACAGTAAAAAATATTCTAATTATTAATCTACTCAGCCTTTTCAAGATGTACCCCTACAGTAAAAAATGTTCGTAATTATTAATCTACTCAGCCTTTTACGATTCTCAGCTTGAAATCTGTTATTAGGTCACACTAGTAGTGTTGTTCTAACTTAGGATTGCCCCGTCCCTGCTTCGATATAAAAATCCAAAAATAGATGTTTTTATCCGTTCATTAGATCATTGGATGGCAAACAAAATAACGGGCCACCAGATATTAACTTGCCACCAGAGACCGAGTGACGAGTTGACGTTATGTTTTCATATGTCTACAGAAACCGAAGAAAAAGTAAAGACATGCGTAAAACAGCTGACCCGGATTCCAACAGCGAGTCGGATTTGGACAGCAGTTTGCCGGACATCCAGCAGGAAGTGCCTAAAGTTGAACGATGCTCGGTCGAACACGTGCCCGATACGTTTCCCGACAAATCGAGCGACGAGCACGTGCATTATTTGACACTGACTTAGTTTGTCTTCGTGAAGTTTGTTACGTTGTTGAAACATGTTTGTTTGTTAAAGTCGATATTTCATGTTTCACAAGGCTTAATATGTTACATTTAATTTCTGATCGTGATTTCGTCTACGTAGACTTCAAAAAAAGGGTTAAATATCCTGTGTGTTAAGCTAGATGAGTGCTAATTTATTTTCTGATAATTCCGTGTGTAAGAGTAATTAATTTCACTTCTATAACTGGTACAATTAGGAATTTCATCAAATCCCTAAGGGATTTGGTCAAATCACGGCAAATGCTACCTTAAGGGCGCGTATTCGATTTAGCGCAACTCAAAATCTAAACGATTGCTAGAACGGCGTAGCAGCATTGACACACACTAGTACAATACAATGGTCTGTTTGTGTGCATCAGAAAAAAAATATACACGAAATAAGCACGAATCATTGAAATTGATCGGCAAACGACAGCGCGCGATGTTTTACAATGCTTTTTAAAATAATTGTCTAAAATAAATGAGCTCGTATAACGGACTGAAAAATATTCTGTATATTAGGCATAACATTTACTTTCATAAAATAAATATATCAATTATGTTTTTATTCAAATGGTGAAAAAAAATTGTTAAAGTGAACCGATTTTCTACTTTTTCGACATTGTTTTTTAATACATAATAGTAATATTTTCGTAATTTTGGCTCTGTTACTGTCTTTATGACTGTATATTATACTGTTGGAAAAACGCATAAAACCAAATATTTTGGCATATTGTAATGGTTGTATTCGTCCTGAAAGTTAACTCTGACGTCTATTTTCGTAAAACGATATGAAAGAATTGTCTTCGCTTTAAAAAACCATAATTAAAAATTATACTTTTACTCTGTAGCTGTCTAAATAACGACTTAATCTTTCTAAAACTGTAAATTGTCTTTAAATAATCTGCTCACATAATTACGATATTGCTCTGGGCAAAACGCAAAAACATGAAGTTTTCGTCACGAATCGAATACGCGCTCTTAACCTAAATGTTAAGGTTCCAACGACGATGTTTTCTGTTCTTTTTTAAATCTAAGGGTACATTATGAACGCCCAGAGTTCAGGCATAATTTGTGCAATAAAACTAATTTCCAGAGGTGTTTACTGAATTAGTTTCTGAAAAAGTAGATATTTGTGCTTTTGTTTAAACCTAGATATAAACTATTAGATACCTGTGTGTTTGAAATATCTGGAGGAACATTGGTTATAAGCCATAATTTCACGTACGAGTGTTTGTATGGGAATTATGACAGATGGGCCGCTCTTAAATCTAAATTCTACGCAGAGGAAGTTGCAAAAGCTAGTAGTGGTACACTAATTGGGCCCAGTAAGTCGCTACGTTTATTACTGCGTTAGAGGAGTTGTTCAGAGGGCTAATTCACGTAATTTTATGACGCGCCGATGAAATTGTAGTGCAGTTAGAGTTAACTTCAAGTTTGAGTGATAAACAGTATTCTTGTAATATTTGAACTGCGCGTAAGCTGCGCGTGAACTGCACGTCAACTGTAGGACAACCAAACTTACTTACGGTGTAGTCACATGAGACAAAAAATATTACTCACTAAATAGATTACATTTCAATGAATATGACGATTATGACGTACCCCAGTACAGATTTTAGTGCTTTTTAACTGTCATTTTGAGACGTCAAATTAATAGTAGAATACTGATCATGTTGCGTTCCGAAGCTCGCACCAAAGACGCGCAACAGTAGAATGCCGTTATTGCGCTCGCATGACGTGAGCGTGTCTGACAGCGGTAGAGAATACGAAAACAGTTGTTTTGATCGAAACTTAACCGCAACTGCACTGCAACAGCACTTCTTTAGTTACGTGAATTAGCCCACAGATCGTCAAAGGACGAAGCAAGTGAACGGACATTTAGGACACGGCATATGGGACATACTCTGATCTTTAACTCCGTACTCGCGTTGAATGTTGGACGGGACTTTGATGCCCCATTTTGCCAAATTATGTTTGCTACTCTAAAGCTAAAGTTAACGCTATTGAGAGAAGTGGAAAGTATGTTTTTTTTTTATCGTTTCTCCGGGCCTCATCGGGCTTCATTGCCTCGGTGCTTTTCTGGTGGACACCACTGTTGATTCTGGCTTATAGGAGTTTCAGTGGTTAACGAGTAAGAGTAAAAATACGTTCTGTAATGAATACTATTGAAGATATTTTAAATGGAGAACATTCCAATAAGTAATACATATAAATAAAAGTAAGTTTGTTTGTTTTCTTTTTCACGCCTAAACCGCTTCAACGATTTTGATGAAATTTGGTACTTACAGACTAAGATTGTACCATAAGAAAGGACATAGGCTTCTTTTTAATCCACGAATTTGTCTGCATCTATTCTATGCTCATGACCATCACCATCTTCTCTAGACGTTATTTTAGGCCTTATTATGCTTAGAACGCATGATACTCAGTCTAGATTATGAAACAAAAGGCAGATATACCGCGTGGAACACTCAGAGTGAAGCCAAAAAAACAAATACAAATTCTCAAACCTAGCTACAGCACAAAGCGCGTTGTAGGTATTCGCTTTTGAATTTGTATTTGCTTTCTGGCTTCACTCTCAGTGTTGCGCGCGGTCTATCTGCCTTTTGTTTCACAATCTGAGGTATGTTATTAACATTAGTAAACGAGCCGACTCATATAATACAGTTTTTTGAGCTCTACGCCCCGCCGCCGCCCGCATCAATAGGGTATTTTACTCTATAAGAGAAAAAATCTATAAATATATTATTGAGATAGTTTTGGCAAAAAGCAGCCGGAAAATGTAACTTTTAGCTCATAAAATAACAAAATCAATTTAAGTTTTCAGTTTTAATCTGTTTTATAACGCCATGAAATGGCAGCGGCCATATTACTACGCCGTAAGGCTGTGCTGTGTAAAGTAAACATAAAATTGTCAACTGTCAGTCAACCGATTGGCGTGAGTATACAGGCTTTGTACTTTTATTATTTTCACGACGTAATTTTTTAATTCTTACACCTATTACAAAATATTTATGCTTTTAATTATTTTTAAATTTTATACAATTATCATATTTAATATGAGCGCATTTGATACAAAACGAACTGACGTCATTTTGTGTTTTTTTTTTTTGGTGGCATATAAGCACTACAGAATTTTATTGAGACACTTTTCAAAAATGGGTGTCGTACTCTATTACCACACAGTGATCTAACCAACTAGTAGTACATACCTACCATGGTGCATCACTCAGGTACCTAGGTACAGACAGCGTCATCAACTGCTAACCCCCCACGCATTAAAACTTCTTCGGATAGGGCAATTGATGACCCTGTCTGTCCGTGTATGTGTCCGAATCTCTGCCAAGTGCGCAAACGTCAGTGCAACGCTACTATACCTCAGATGAGAAACTCAGCATCTCTTTGCTGAATAAACCATTTGGTTGCGCATTAAAGTCACTAAGGATATACACTGCATCCACACCATTAACTTCTTTAATTGCGTAAATCTCACTAAGATACTAAATTCACCAAGATTATGCACCGACTCTGTTGGTATGCCAAAAACATTATGAGCGATTTACCACCTACGCTTATTTTAATAGCAACAAGACGCACACTTTGCACTAAACAGAAGAAACATAAGCGCTCTTTTGCCACCGCACCGTACGGTCGACCTCATAGGTCCTTTGACGTGTGAAACATAAACGAATAAATTATAATGTAGTAATACTGGTTATCAGATTAACTCGCTTCTTACTAAGGCTTTGCTCCGAAGATTCTGAAGAATAGTTTCTTCTACGGAGATGTTTCTCTAGGTTTCGCCCATCTCCGGCGAATCTTTGAATCTGTTAAAATGAATCTAAGCAAGTAACATTTAAATTATTTTAATGTAACAAATCAAACAACACAAGAGAAATGTTGATAATTGATTTTTATTATTAGATATCTACGGTAATTATCAAGTAGTTTACTTACATAATAAACTTTACATTACATTAATAATATTAAAAGCTTTTTACAAAAAGACAACCGCCTTCAAAAAGTGAAAAATAACTTTAGCACAGAACACACATTGACTTTAGTTTCGAAATTCAGTGGCTTTGTTCTGTTTGTGGTTTTGTATTGCCACCGACTTCCGAAACTAAAATCAATGTGTGTTCTGTGCTAAAGTTATTTTTCACTTTTTGAAGGCGGTTGTCTTTTTTGTAAAAAGCTTTTTATTTTCCGCTTTTTAGTACCTCCTTCTCATTCAAATCTATTAAGAAGAGATTGAAAGTTAACTACTACAAAGATTGATGAAACTAAAACGTCGTCTATGTAAAATTTTTGGGTATTTGTTGATTTTTCAAAAAGTGCTTAATCAATTTCGATAAAATTTATATGGGACCACCCCTGAAGCATACCCTATCTATAAAAAAAAAGAATTTTCAAAATCGGTTTACGTTTGCCTGAGAAATCGCGTAACAAATCGCGCACATACTTAATGCAAATTTAAGACTTATACGGTTTTCTCATGGATGCCATTGTCAGAACTGGACCAAATTAAAATGGGACCACACGGGAAGCACTAGCTTCCAAATAAAAAAAGAATCATCAAAATCAGTTCACCCAGTCCCTAGAAATCAGGTAACAAACATAAAAAAAAAAAAAAAAAAATACAGACGAATTGATAACCTCCTCCTTTTTTGAAGTCGGTTGAAAATATAATTATGTATATTAGAATGGTCAAAAATAAACAAACTAGCACAGGTACGGTCAGCAACGAAAGTCGAGTAACACTTCAGATTTTAAAACAATTCTTGAGCAGAAGGAAATACGCACAGGATAGAAAATCAAGATAAAATAAACCCTGAAATACTGTAAAGTATTAGTTACATCGTATTGATTTTTGTGTCTTTCTATTATATTGGCGTATCTAGAGTTATTTTTCAGGGGGGGCCTGGCCCCTGAGATGCCATGGCCGATGCAATGAAGCAGAGTCGACACCCAATGTTCTGTCAGCGAGTAGGTGCGATTCGATTAGTATCATAATTTTTTTAAATTTATTATATTTTTTTTTCTTAGTGACAAAGTTCTTAATAAGTGTTAAGTTATTTTGAATTACCTATGTTACGTAACGTTATGTTTGTTCCACATGTTTGAACAATGAACTGTAAACTGACGTTTTCAACTTAGTGTTTTTTTTTCGTTTGACCGCACGGCAACTCACCTAATCTTAAGTTATATTGTGGTCTAAGGTGGAACACGCTTGCCTAGGATAAACTGGTTCATTCGTGCCTTGAAGATACCCAGATCATAATTATCAGAAAACAGAGGGGGCGGGCAGTGAATTCCATAGTCTGGCAGTTCGCACAATAAATGTGGTATCAAAGCGCTTGGTTCGAGACCGTCCAACATCAACCATATAGCGGTTACGCTTCGCCGTATCTCTGCTCGTCCGATGATGGAATAGGGATGGCGGAATTAAATTGTGCAATTCCAAAGCTCACTTTCCTACCACTTGCCCTAACCCGAGAGTCGTTGTCAATGAGCTTTTCTCTGCTCTGGCACGTCTATCAATAACTTCCAACACTTCTAGTTGGTATTTAGCTGATCCATCACAAAGGTGCGAACAGTACTCCATGCACGATGGAACGTGTGTGCTTGGTATAAGTTGAGCAGCTGTTCCGATTTCACACCTTTGCGAGGACTCCCTGCTATTTGGCAGCTAATTGGAGCTTGGATTCAATGAATGACCCAAAGTTAATATTTGGCGTCAGAGTATCAACTAGAAGCTCAAGATGGTCAGTGCCACAGTGCCAGTGGACAGATACATGTTGGAAAGAAGGGGCCAGATGGAAAGGCCTCTTCTTGGCAAGGGAGACACGCCTGAGTCTTAGCGTCATTAAACTTGACCAGATTAGCATCGCCCCAATCGGAGACTGCCTTGAGGGGCAAGTTCAAGCGTTCGACCATTAGACCAGTGCCGATAATTATTGAAAGCAAAAAAAATAATAGTAGAATGAAACTCATTGGAAAAGGAAGAGAATATAACAAAAATGAAAGGAAAAATAAATTACATGCGATCCGAGGTCGGGAAGTGGATGGGGGTGCGTTTTTAAAGGTAAAAAACGGTTTATCTCGATTTCCGGCAAAACTACAAGTCCTATGGAAAAAAGTTGAATGGCAAAGTTGTAGGTATAGAAATATCTTCAACTTTTGTATTTACGCTTTTTTCACATAACGTCAAAATGTATGTGAAAAATTCAAATAACCAAGTTTATTTATTTATTTTACTATTTACCTATGTACACACAGTAGACAACACAGGAAAAGAACATTATAAAATATGAATACATTACTTTGTACTCATATTTTATAATGTTTTTTTTCCTGTGTTGTCTACTGTGTGTACATAAATAGTAAAATAAATAAATAAATACATAGGTACTGCTTATTTCTTAAGAAATTTCTGCCAGCAGACCTGCAAAAGGAGAAATGAAAAAAGAAACATAGACTATAGTGTGTGAGAAAAGGAAGAGAATGAAGTATGTATGTGCCTTATTTAACTAACCTATAATATTATATATAAATACACATATAGGTAAATATTAATATATACTTATATAAATACATAATGCTAAGATATTTAAACTAATAAAAATATATATGTATATAATAAATCATAATTGAGAGGAAAGGTAATGCTCTTTCACTCTGGTTTTGAACAAAGAAATTGTCTTCAAATCACGAATGCTAGGCGGAAGTGCGTTCCACAACCTTACAGCATGGACGGAAAAGGAATATGAGTAATAGCTGGATTTATGAGAATGGGATTTAAGTAGGGATCTAAGGTGCAATCGACACGGTGCGTCAGTAGGGCGGGCATAAGAAAAACGCTCGCGCAGGTAAGAAGGATAGGACGGGTTGTGTAGGATATTGAAGAGGAGACATAAGATCCTAGTGTTCCTGCGAAGGCAGAAGCAAGCAAGTTTTTGGTTTTTTATTTTTATCTTTTACAAACATTTTTTTTTTTTCATCAAATTTTGTGAAAACTTACCTTTCTATGTCCCAAATACACAGACATTTTTTTGATTTGAAATATTTATTTTTTCACCTTATTTTGACTTAATATCGAAAAAGCACACTAATTTTCAATCGAAAAATCTCACGTCAAAATATCTGCTTTACTAAAAAAGTCGGTGGGCTTTTTGTTTGTTGAAATCTCTACTTTATGATGGTGTAAAAAAAATATACATTACTATGGTAAATTTTCTCAGAAAATGCAATAAAATGAAAAAATCTCGAAACCGAAATTATTTTTTTAATTACCTATTATGTGAAATTTTGAGCTATTTGTTGCAATGTACACTTTGCAACAAATAGCTTAAAATTAATTACTCAAAAAACGTAAGATTCGATGTTACATTGATAAACAAAAAAATTGCAAATCGAAATATACTACTATAATAATTATAATTATTATTAACAACCAAATAAGTTAATATTTAATAAGACATCTACAATATTTTGAGAAAGTTGTAGGATTTTTTTTTTTGTTGTATATTATTATATGAAAATTTTAGCCTATCAAAAGTTATTGCATAGAAGAGTGGGGTAATTATAGTAGTATATTTCGATTTGCAATTTTTTTGTTTATAACATCGAATCTTACGTTTTTTGAGTAATTAAAGTGTACATTGTAACAAATAGCTCAAAATTTCACATAATAGGTAATTAAAAAAATAATTTCCGTTTCGACATTTTTTCGTTTTATTGCATTTTCTGAGAAAATTTACCATAGTGATGTATATTTTTTTTACACCATCAGAAAGTAGAGATTTCAACGAACAAAAAGCCCACCGACTTTTTTAATAAAGCAGATATTTTGACGTGAGATTTTTCGATTGAAAATTAGGGTGCTTTTTCGATATTAAGTCAAAATAAGGTGAAAAAAATAAATATTTCAAATCAAAAAAATGTCTGTGTATTTGGGACATAGAAAGGTAAGTTTTCACAAAATTTGATGAAAAATATAAAATGTTTGTAGAAGATAAAAATAAAAAACCAAAAACTTGGTTATTTGAATTTTTCACATACATTTTGAGGTTATGTGAAAAAAGTGTAAATAAAAAAGTTGAAGATATTTTTATTACCTACAACTTTGCCATTCAACTTTTTTCCATAGGACTTGTAGTTTTGCCGGAAATCGAGATAAACCGTTTTTTACCTTTAAAAACGCACCCCCATCCACTTCCCGACCTCGGATCGCCCGTAATTTATTTTTCCTTTCATTTTTGTTATATTCTCTTCCTTTTCCAATGGGTTTCATTCTACTATTATTTTTTTTCACTTTTTACCATTTTTAAAGGTATCGGCACTGGTCTACATGGAAAGACTGGATTTCAGCCGCATTGGCACGTGCGCTGGATGTGCAACTCTCTACAACCGTGCCGTCATCTGCGTACCCAAAGGTACCGGGTTTCAGCATATCATTGATATGCAGCAAAAAAAGGGTTGCAGAGAGTACCGAGGCCTGAGGGACACCAGCATTTATAGCCATTCGATCAGACGAGCAGCCATCGATGACTACTCGAATTGAACGATCTCTCAGGAAATCTGATATCCATGTATAGAAAACCAGACGGCAAGCCATTTGATGGAAGCTTGCTAATTAGGCCATCATGCCAAATATGTTCCGGGAGACGGCAAGTGCTTCCCCATATTTCTCGATGGCGTCACTTCAAGTTTGAGTGGCGTACGCGAGAAGATCCCCAGCGGACCAATTTCGGCGAAAGCCGTATTGACGATAACTGAGGAGATCATTAGCTTCAAGGTACGCCGGGAGTCTGTTATTGAGGACACGTTCCATTGTCTTGCAGATAATGGACGTGACCGAGATGAGCCTATAGTTGGTAGGATCGACCTATAGTTGGTAGGACCACTCAGGTGTACCGGCCTTGTACACATCAAGATTAGCGATACGTTTTTCGAACCTCTTTTTGGCGAGAGCGAGTATCAGATATTGAGGTCGTGCTGCCAGCTAAAGTCGGGGAAGGTGAGTCTCCTGCATCAAGATTCTGCAAATAGAAAAGCAAATTGGTTTGCTTTCTGTCCTGCAGTGTGAGCCAAGAACCATTAGGTTTCAGCAATGGAGGCTGTGAGGGACGACAGAAGTTTAACTCGACCGATTTAGCTAGGGACCAAAAAGCTTTACTACCCGCAGGGTACGAGGCAAGTTTGTATAGGAATAAGGGGTTAAATTTATACCTAACAATACATTTCTTACCAGGTAAATAAAGTAATAGCGTAATCAATGTAAACAGATAACAATTATTGTCGAATAGTATGTAATAATATGTAAGTATGTAGAATTCTCGGCCGTAAATAATTTTTGTGTGAAGTTTCTTAGCTGTCCATCCTAGAATTTCGAATCGCTAACCCAATATCCTGGGGTGGGCACAAGACCATACTGGGGTGGGCAAGGCCCACCCGGCCCCCCCCTCTATTTACGCCTATGTTTCTATAGGATATGAAAATGTAAGTGTTAATCTATTCTTGTTGCTGACCGTACGTATTTCTTTAAATTAACAAATAAATCGGTAATATTTAATTTCATTATTACTCATTTATAATTATCTGTAAAATCTCCGGAGCAAAGTTCTACTTATGGACACAGTGGATGAGTGGACACCCTTATCGATTAACGAATAAACGAATATCAGTAAAATTCACGGATCTTCCGCTTCCGATTCGTCCGCAACGCTGCAGCGACTGCAGCGTTGCCAGACCTACGGTCAAATACAGTGCAGTGGAGTAAGTTTTTGTATATCATAGGGAATTCTGAGAGGGACAGCGCGTACGCAGTCCCTCACTACCAAAAATAACGCATCCGAGTTATCCACATTAGGGATAATCGCAGGGGTCAACCTAACCGCAGTGCAATGGAAAGGTCTCGCCCTGGGGGAACCGCCTTCATGATCACGGTGTCCCCTATGCCAGGTAAGTATGATTACACCACAGTACCGCGCGAGGGTGATTCGACGTCGGAGAATCTTAACACCGCGATTCAGAAAACGGGGCCGAACGTACAACGCCATCTATCGCCGTTATTTGGTCCTAAACTGTAAAGGTAAAATGTTCTTAAATGAACATTTTTACTTGTTACTGGGCTTATGCTACACCGTAAGAAATAAACACGTGAACAGGGATCGGACGAATTACGATGGAACTTCACTTAAACACCTCGGACACTTCATACAAAACTTGCAAAATAATTACCTATTACTACTACAAAACCAAATGACGTCTGTACACGTGCAAATGTGTGCGTGAATTTTAGTAGGGTTAAATCAGTTGGATGTCGTGGCGTACAAAATGGCGCGAAAAGTGCAGCGCTTTGCGTCGGGTGAACCGAACGACGACGGAACAACCCGAACGTTTCGAGCATTATTATGAAGTGATCTTGTCCGAGCGGTCAATTATTTATTTCTTAAAGAAATAAAATAAATGATATTTGATTTTGAATACTCGGATTTGTAATGACATAAAAGTAATATTATAATATTTATTATGTAAAGAGGTTTAGTTATTCATCAATAATGGTAAATTAAGGTACCTAATTACAAAATATGGAATTCACGATCGCCCCGTACCATTACGCAGCAACGCAATGGGTCGACGCGACAAAGTTAGTGCGTAGGGTACTACTTTTCAATTCCAAGAATGAATAGAACGTGAAAGAAAGGGACATAAGTGCATAACAAAGACAATAAAGAGAGAGAGCAATATTAATAGCTGGTAATGTTGGTATGTTATTATTACGGAAGTTTTAATTGTATTATTATAAAACGACGAAAACTTGGAAAATAAATGAATCATCGAGATTAAAACTAATAAATAAAACTTAAAACAAAATAAATCGCAAAATTGTGTGTTTGTGTCAGCAGTACCTACAGCGCTGCAGTTCTTACGATTTTGAGCGCCCTGGCTAAAGAGTCGGCGGTTAGCACCTCTAAGTGCGGGGTGAGGGTGCAGTATCTGATATAGCGCGGGAAAGGGAGTGTCCCTTCTGTACGTAGTACTATTAAGTATTCTGTGACTTAAGGTAAGCTTGTCTTTTTTATTATATTATAGTCGTCATATTTTACTATAGCCATTCAATATTTATGGGGAAACAAGACACAAAAAAAAACACTATATTACTGCTAATCGTACCATAATAATTATACTATTATTACTTACCGCCTAAAACGCAAAACAATTTCTAAAAAGTTAGACAGACACTTGTCATTGGAAAATAACAATCTCAACGCAACATTGGCGCAATACACAGCTGTCAAAATAAACTCAAGAGTAGCGTTTAAACCCAATCCTGATTTCAATTAGTTTTTTTTCAATTCCAACCAGTAGATCTTGAGATTAGTACGTTCAATCAAACAAACAAACAAACTCTTCAGCTTTATTATTAGTATAGATTACCTTTACCTGCACCTTAGAGGACATTAAAAACGCCACTGATGCTGCGATAAATGTGGCTACCTACTGGGCCCAAGTAGTCTAGCATAAAGGAAAACCATCGATTCGAAAGAAGAAGAAGAAGTATAGATTAGACAAAAAGCAACCAAATCGCGGGTACTCGAACAAAAGATTATTTGATTTAAATGACAATAATTTATTCAAAGTAACAGCAGAAACAAACACGTGCGTTGGTACTGAGTGTTCAGCCGAGAATGTCTGAGCTCTCTGTCTCCATACTCTCGCCCCGCCAGTTCCCGCTGTCTCCTCTCTACCGACGATCGTGTCCAAGCGGTTTGGCGCGCTTGCGTTTCCGGTCACGTGAGTCAATTTGTTAGATGGCGCTGTCTGTTGTACCATAGCGCCATCATCCACGACAAATATATTTTCGCCCTTATTACGTCTGCGATCGTTGTTTGTTTCACATTATTGAAATATTTAAAATATCCAAAGTTCCGTCGTAAAATAACATATTTTGTATGTTGCAAAGCGTCCAATTCAATAATTCAACGGCTTTATTTCACATTTTATTAGAGTGAATTGTGCACTTAACATGATAATAGTATTGTTTCCATCCATGTTAATTATCTTTTTACTCACCGACCTACATCGGGTTAGCGCTTGTACCAGGATCGCAGAAACATAAAGCGGTGTAACCATGATCTTTGAGAGTAATAGATTGTTGCACTTTTATCAGATAGGTACTGTAGAGAGGTTTATTATTAAGCCCCAAACACAAAAGGCCCAGGGAGAGGGGGGGAGGTTTGGCTCTAAGTAATAAAGCCATAACTATTTGGTTTTTTCTAGTGGGTCCCGGTAACGCTGTAAAAAAAAATCCTAGTACTCAACTGTCGCACCATCTACTAGGTCTAGTTAGTTCTAAACTATTCAGAAGCAGACAAAAAAAAACACATTAAAAACTTTATTCAAAATAGTACCGACTGGGCGACTGCATAAATGCATGAACTAAAGAAAAATAACCTTGATTTAGAATACTTTTAATGAAAAATTGAAAATTTTTGTTTCATTTCAGAAACCGGGAGTAAGATTTTCATATAAGGTTGTGCAAGTGCACAAGTGCACAACCGTTCAAAAATATTGATTATTTATAATAGTTTGCTTTTTGTGTCAATTACAAACATAGGTAAGTAGATCTGATTTTTTTTATTTTTTATTTCTGTATGGCATCTCGCAGTTCAACCTGAGGGTTGGTTACTGCTTAACCGGACAATCCTGTGGTGCCTTAAAAGTGACTTTTAGGGCCTCCAGCCAGGGCAAAAACTTATAAACTAAGTGACTACGCTAAGGGCACCCCCTGCGGGGTACGAGCCTCGGCTTAGGTCGCCACTGAGAGAGGGCAGCAAAGGGACAGGCTGGATCGGGTCTCCATTAATTAGGGGCTATTTTAAAGCTAAGGGCTCAGCGACGCGGGCTGGCGCTAGCAAGGGTCGGGGGGGGGGGGGGCTTTACGGGGTCGTCGCGAGGGACCTCGGCGGCGAGGTCGGAATGACGGTATTTTGTGTCTGTGTTTAACTAATGTGCTAGTGGCCCTATTTCTTTCCTGAAGGAGGGTAATAGCGTCATCTGGATCGGACAGGGTATGACGTGGACGTCGGGTCCTGCTAATACGGGAAGGGGTATATCGGGCGGCCGCTACGACGAGCGGGTTGCGGTGTTTCTCCGCTTGATCGAAGAAGCGCTTGCAAGCGCGCTTCATGAACTGACGGATGGTCGGGAGTTTGAGATCGAGATGAAGGTTCTCGTTGCGAACATAGAACGGGGCGCCCGTTATTTTTCGCAAGAAACGGTTTTGCAGGGTTTGCATTCTGTGAAGACGGTATGCCTTTACGTGTGCGAATACAGCACAGGCGTAGGTCATGATGGGACGAATGCACGCGGTGTAGGTACGCAATTTGCACTTGAGTGACAATTTGCTACGTGCATTCAACATACAGTGAAGTCTACCTTGAGCGAAAGCGGCGCGCGAACGCACCTGCTTTATGTGCTCCGCGAAGGTTAGGTGGCGGTCGAGAATAACTCCTAGGTATTTGGCTTGCTTCTCCCAAGGGATAGGCTCGCCGAACATGGATATCGGACTGGGAAAGGAGGGGTTGATGCGCGGTTTGGAAAACAGCACTGCCTGACTCTTAGCGGGGTTGACTGTGATTCTCCATCTCCGGAACCAAGCGCCTAGTGCGTTTGCGGAGTCTAAGTAGATCTGACTGAGCGCGCCGACCCTATTCAAAATTGTGAACGAAACCATACCGCGATTCAGAGGGTAACTGAACAGTGCCATCTATCGAGCATACATGCGAAATTTCGTAGTATCTTTGACTATGGAATTAAAAACATTTTTTTTTTTTTTTCGCTTTTTAAATATTATTTAGAAACGGTAACATTACAAATTCAAGGGGAAAATTTGATAAAGCATCACCAAGCGATGGAACATCCACTGAATTACTTTTATAACGTAGGACAACGTTTTATATATTTGAAACTAGCTGATGCCCGCGACTTCGTCCGCGTGAATATAAATTATCTGTGGGGTTTTCATTTCTTTGCACGGAACACTAATTATTTTTTCTAAAATAAAAGTAAAGCCTATGTTACTCCTGATAACAATGATATTCTAATAAACAGATAATGTTATACACTCACAAAACAAACGAAAAAAGTGTTCCGCGCAGCAGCGGCAGCACACATGTACACACTTTTCATTCATTTTACAATTCACTACAAGTAAAAATGTTGAAAAGGGATGGCTTGAAAAAACCAACAAGAAAAAAAGAGACAGTGTTGTCAATTGCGCGTGAATGTAAACAAACATTATCCTGGCCACCAATCACCGCGTCTTGACATCATAGACTAACAAATTTAACGAGACAGAAGGTACAAACCGCGAGTACATTAAATGTACTCGCGGTTTGTACCTTCTGTCTCGTTAAATTTAAATATTTTATACACGCGGTTTGTACCTTTAACAACTAATAAACAGGACTAAAGGTATAATAGAATATAATATATGTCGGAGGCAGTTTATTAATTACATTGTGGGTGTTAACTAAATTTGTTATGATTTGTGTTTCTTATTGTTAATTTATGTGATTTTACTATCAATTATTGTCTAATAATTCGAAACATGATTTATTGTGTGTGCACACTGATTTGTGGTTACTTTATTTCGATAATTATTATCGATGGTTTTATTCAAAACAATTGTTGACACATTACTTTGAATGTAAAACGAATTACTTTATGAAATCACTATTGTTTATTCATGACAATTATCATTGTGTTATTTGATTACAGATCTTATTAGATTCAGCACATTTTAGTGTTTTGTATCAAGTAAACGCGTGACGCACTTCCGTGCGCATGGACAGACTTGTATGGAGAGGTTGCAAGGTGGGGGGCATCGCCTTATAAAAGAGCGTGCACTCCGTAAGTATGGCAGTCGATCCTCGGATTCGACTCAGTAAAGAGTTCCTGCTCCCGACTGTCCCGACAATACTGTCGGTTTACCTGGTATGTTGTTTATCGATAATGGGAACGCCTATAGTCCTGACGATGTACTATACCGCTCGGCGCTGCTCCTCGATCGCTCACTGACGATCCGACATATATATATAATAATATATCTAGAGTAGAAAATATTTATTTTCTAATAAAATTCATTTCTTTGTTTACGAACAAATGCGATTCATTCTTGAAGCCCTGATCTCATTGGATAACCTTAACGAAGAAAGGATAACAAATATCTGTTGTCATATTGTTTAATTTCTAATTAGGTATATAAATGATTAAATAAAACAAAATGATTCAATATTACAAGGTTAGAAAAAAGAAAAACAGAACTGTGGGTAAACAATGACTTTATTGCCTACGATATCGCATCTGTACTTTTATTCTATGCCCGGAGTGAACGCGTCCTTGTCTTACTCACTTGAAAAAATGTATTTCCATTTCTTTCTTTTTTCTAACCTCCAAATATAAGAATATTAGGAAAATAATTGAAATATATAAACAAATCGATGTATATTGCGTCCCCTAAGACCCCTTGTGCTTTATTAAATTTGGTATCATAATTGTTACACTTTCTAAATACACAAAATAGCATTTTTTTAATTTTTTTAGCTGCTTTAACTAAGCCTACCACTCGTCGCCATGCGTGACTCAAACTAAAGGCAATACGTCCCAATTAGGACGTTTTTGAATCTTTAAAATTGGGCGCTCATAACATATCTGGATAACATCAGTTATCTGCCAGTGAAAGTCCCGCCAAAATCGGACCAGCTGTTTCGCAGATTAAACAAAAATGTTAATAATAGATTCTTTGTTGTGTACCGTGTAAACTCATACGAGTTTATATCCATCTATGGTGTAAACATTCAAATGTATTCAGTAAGAAGCCGTTATTTTAACATTACAAACTTACACTTACAACCTCACTGGCAGATAGCTAATGTTATCAGGAGTAACCTAAGCTAGGTACATATGTTTTAGAAAAAGAATTAGGGTTTCGTGCAAAAAAATTAAAACCCCAAGTGAATTTCACGCGAACGAAGTCGCGGGCATCAGCTAGTACTATAATAAATGAAGTGTAGACAAGCCTTTCGGGATACAAATGTCGGTTGTTATTGATAAGAATTTAAAACAAGTAATTAGGAAATATAACACTATTTGGGAAAATAATGTTTATCGATATATTTGGATTTTTTTATTAGTAAATTATCATAGGTATTTTATTAATTTTACGACCAGGGGGCCAAGTCTACTATTTTTATAATTTTGTCATTCCAACACGATTCCATTGTCATTTAGCTAGAGTTCGTAATCTGCTAAATTCATGATGGTCGACCATTGGTCGGTCGAATTAAAAGCAATGACTGCACAATGACGTTCTAATGGTAGATCACTGATCAAGGGAACTGTCAAAATTTTAGCAGATTAAGATTACCGCCTAAGTCAGTCATTCATTTGTCATTTTGTACAAGATTACCATTCTAAGTATATCATTTCTTTTAATGGCGTGTCAGTGGTTGACCAATGGAAAGTCATAATGACGCCATTATAATAGTAGATTACCAAACTTGTCAAAATCAACAATTATGAAACCAATGATAGACCATTCTGACACTATTGTAATAGCAGACTTGAGGCCCAGTGCGGCTACTACAGGGAACTGGAGGCTGTGAATCTGTGCTGCTAGTCATTCGCCACGTTTGTAAGGCATGTTGGTGATGTGCATTTGGATTAAAAAAAAAAGGTAATAGGAAAAGTCAACCTAAACCTTATTACAACGATCTCTCAGACAAAATGGTGTCTGTACCGAGTGATCGAATGATACTGTTAAAGATACCTGGAATTAGCTTTAAATGCCTTGATGACTTTAAAAAATATTGTGACAATTTGTTAACAAATTTCTAAGTTATAAACTTAGTTAGTAGAGCAAGTTTTTGTTGAGATTGACCTCATAGCCATTTTTGCCATATATTATGTCTGGATGGATTGAGTGATCCACATTTTGGGCAATAACTCAAAATACTTTATTTATTTCATGACAAAATCTGATTGTAGGTACATAATCAAAAATAGAAACTCATAGCCCAAAGTAAAAAAGTTGTCACTCTCAAGGGGAAGACCCTTGAGAGTGACAATTTTATTACTTAAAAAAAAAACACTCAATCCAAATGCACATGTGTTGGCAACCCAAAACTACGGTCACCAATGTGCATTTGGATTGAGTGATCTTATTTATTTCATGACAAAAACTGATCTGCCCACTGTCAGGTTCTGCATTTGGGAGTATTCCAGCATAATTCATGGTTATACCGCCATATATCGCGAGAAGCTCGTGGCTAAGTTAATGCCGTACAGATCGATTGGTCAAAGGTTAAGCTACGCTAACCACGGTTGGTCTGTGGATGGGTGACCATCCCTTTCATACAGAGTTCCCTCCGTGGCTCGGAAAACACGTAAAGCCCTTGGTCCCGGCTGTCATTTGTAGATCTTTGGCTGTCGTTATAGGTAGTCAGAAGCCAGAAAGTCTGACAACCAGTCTTACCAAGGGGTAGCGTGTTACCCATTAACTGTGTTGTGGAGGTCCGATAGGCGGTCGCTCCATGTAAAACACTGGTATTCAGCTGCATCCGGTTAGACTGAAAGCCGACCCCAATATACTTGGCAAAAGGCTAGGCAGATGATACCGCCATATATCGGTTTCCGGAGCTAAAACGGATGAGAAAGATGTCGTCTACTGTTCAAAGATTTTTTACTCAAAAAAGAAATAGGGTATTACACCCATTTTTGAAAAGTGTCTCAATGAAATTCTGTAGTGCTAATATTCCACCAAAAATAAAACAAAATCTTTATTCAATCGATAAGTACCATAAAAATGCATCTAAATTTAAAATTTTCAAATTTTGCGCGTAGTTTGACGAAAACGCCTTTTACTGGACGCCATATTGCTCAGCGTAAATGACGTCAGTTCGTTTTGTATCAAATGAGCTCATATTAAATATGATAATTGTATATCATTTAAAAAATAATTAAAAGCACATTTTGTAATAGGTGTAATAATGAAAAAATTACGTTGGTTACGAAAATAATAAAAGTACAAAGCCTATATTACGCCAATCGGTTGATTGACAGTTGTCAATTTTTTGTTTACACAGCCGTACGGCGTAATAACATGGCCGCTACTATTTCACGGTGTTTTATAACAAATTAAAAATACTGAATTGAATTTAAAAATTTGTTTTGTTATTTTATGAACTAAAACTTACATTTTCCGACTGCTTTATGCCTAAACTGTCTCAATAACATATTTATAGATTTTTTCTCATATAGAGTAAAATACCCTATTGAGTCTTCCACTTTCAATATCTCCAAAAGTAGTGGGTTCCCATGTGTCCTAGTAGAATAAAATAAAATGATCCTAATAATTGATCATGATCATCCTAACAGATCATGGGCTTTACCATAATGTGGTATTTACCATAGTGATCAGTGGATAATGGTGTTGGTTGTACAATAAGTACTTTTATTTTAAGTTTATTACAGTGTATAATATTGTACTACTGTTTTTTATTCCTAATAAATAAATAAATAAATAATGTGGGTTCCGGAAACGTCCAGCGACATTGTGTACCACCCAAGATGGCGGGATGAGCTTGACTCTTACATTGCTGGACCAAACAGGGATTGGTCCTTATTCACACTAGCTCTAGACAGAGGGTTGGAAAGGAAAAAGTGAGACCTTTGCCTGCAGTGGCACAATACAGGCTGAAAATAAATAATAAATTAAATATAATAATTGGTACTACAATATTATGTGGTTTAAATATATACTCTGTTTACTTGGGACGGATGTTCAGCTTCTGTAAACTATAGACTAAAAATAAAACAACAAAACTAAGTTTTAAAATTATATGTACTATCGATAACTTAGATTAGATCACATAACATAGCATAGCAAAGAGTCTACGGGCATCTCCAAATTCCATATTTATATGTATATTTGTTCCTAACTTTTGTCACTTTCTTTCCTTGACTTCTCCTCGTGTCGACGGCCCAGCATGTCTCGCTTAGCGCAGCATTTATCATTCTGGAAAAGATTAATTAAATTATTATCATTCTGGAAAAGATTAATTAAATTATTATCATTCTGGAAAAGATTAATTAAATTATTTATGTTTTGTAAAAAAATATATCTAGCTTTTGTCCGCGTCTTCGTCCGCGTGATTTTTGTACTAATTACTATTTTTTTTGTTTCTGCTTTACATGGTAGGTATAAAACAAAGTCGCTCCCGCTGTTTGTACGTTTAGATCTTTTAAACTACGCAACGGATTTTAATGTTTTTAGCAATAGATAGAGTAATTCAAGAGGAAGGTTTGGGTGTATAATTTGTTAAGGTTTAGTGTAAATTGGTTAAGGTTTAGTGTAAATTGGTTAAGGTTTAGTGTAAATTGGTTAAGGTTTAGTGTAAATTGGTTAAGGTTTAGTGTAAATTGGTTAAAATATGACGATAATACCCGTGCGAAGCCGAAGCGGGTCGCTAGGGTTAAATAAAAGCCTCTTCCTATCGTGTATTCCCGTTGTCCCCATAACCACAAAATATAAAGGGTACAGAAGGACCGCTACCGCCATCTTCAAAAATAATTATCTAAACTTGCCAGACTCACTAGGGCTGCTACTGTATTGACTCTGTAGGTTTTATTTGTGACAATATGAAATTTTATTGACACTGGTTGGAACTCTTTGCATTTTTTTTATAACATTTTTTTTCTGTTCGTCATGAAATGTCAATGTCTCTCATTTATTAATTTAGACAAAACGTGACAGTCGAGACTGATGTCTGCTTGAAACTGCTTGAGATTGCCTATAAACGTAATGTCTGTTCTGATGGATGTTCTGAGTGGTCTCTGTGCTCGGGCGCGCCGCAGCCTTACGTACTTTGTGCCGTAACGGGGACAACGACACGTCTTAAAACTTCATTACCGTAGTTAAGATTTTACGTTAATGCTCGGCATGCCCGAAACTAAAATGAAAGATATTATGTATTATCATAGATTTTAATATTTTAGGTTATGTATTTTTTAATTTTATATGTAGGCATTTGTATAGGAATAACAATTTTAACGCAACGGGGTCAACGGGAAGTAATTTTAATTATTTTATTCAATTCCCTTTGTCCCCTTTAACGGGGACATGGCCGACGGGGACAGCGGGAATACACGCTTCCTATTGGCTAAGGAATTTTCAGAATTGGACGAGTATTTTCAGAGATTAATAGCGCGTTCAAACATATTTAACTTTTATAATATACTAGCGACCTGCCCCGGCTTCGCACGGGTGCAATGTAGATCAAACTATACATATAAACCCTCCTCTTGATTCACTCTATCTATTGATTAAAACAGCATTAAAATCCGTTGCAAAGTTTAAAAGCTGTAAGCGTGCGGGAAGCGACTCCGTTTTATACTATATCTAGCTGACCCGACAGACGTTGTCCTGTCCCTATCTACCTACTTACCTACCCTACACCAACCTTACACATACCCTACACCTACCCTACACCTACACCTACCCTACACCAAAAAAAAAAAGTCCTATGTCCGTCTCCTGGTTCTAAGCTACCTCCCCACCAATTTTCATCCAAATCGGTTCAGCCGTTCTTGAGTTATAAATAGTGTAACTAACACGACTTTCTTTTATATGTATAGATTATATAGATTACTACTCTTACACTAGGTTCTGCTCGCGACTACGTCCGCGTGGAAGTCAGAAAGACAATAAAACATATTCTATGACAATCTGCAATAGTATAGTTTCGTATTAGTGAAATATTTTTTTATAATTTTTAAAATCGAATGAGCTGTTTCGGAGATTATCTCGTACATCCAAACTCACTCAAGCGCGGATCCACCGTTGTGGGCATGGCACAACCCTAATTTTCACGAAAAAGAAACGTAAGCTTGAAAGCCTAAACCTTGCCTTGAACACCTAAATAAACTTTATTAGTGTACAATGTATACCATCTTTTAATAGCAAAAGTAAAAGTTTCATCAAATTAAATTGATGTTTAACAAATATACATATATACCTCCAACACAGGTAGGTTTTCTACTGTTCGCCCTACTGCTTTGCCTGGTCTTAGCCGGACCGACATACAGTGTGTAAACGTCTCCTTTGTAGGGATGTAATAATTATCGTGAATCCATAGTCCGACTAAAACTTGGCCCTTGCCCCGGTTGCTATCAAAAAATTGTGTGGTGACCACAACCTTTTTTGAGGGCTAGATCCGCGCCTGAACTCACTAACTACCTCTTTATAATATGAATACAGGTAGAGCTGCCAGGCGTCCGGATAAAACAGGACATAGGCATTTTGGATGCGTGTCCGGTCAAATGGACGGTGTCCAGACTATCGAAGTTTTGTTAGACTTTTTACATTTTACCAGTCACGTACGCGGTATTTTAATTAAAATTACATAACAAAGAAGAATAATTCATTGATTTAGTGTTGTATCTCAGTAGAAGTTAAGACGATTCGATAATAAAGAATAAAAATACCGGACAAGGGCGAGTCGACTCGCCCTCCGAAGTATTTGTAGCTACATATCCATACTTCTATACTAATCCATACCTACTATCCATACTTTAATCTGCTTAATATTATAAATGCGTTTTTTTGCGACATAAACGGCCGTATCTTTATTTCACGTTAACATTTTTTTTACAGCATCATGGGACCGTAGACTTGAGTATATGGTTTTAATTTCAACTCGATACCTCTACGCGTTCCCGAGATAAAGGGTCTTGACTGACAGACAGACAGACAGACAGACAGACGGACGGACAACAAAGAGATCCTATTAGGGTTCCGTTTTTTCCTTTTGAGGTACGGAACCCTAAAAAGCGACATACAATAATATTAATTATTTTCACACTAAGACACAAACTCTATTTAGGGTGTCCGGTTTTTGTACCCAAAAGTCCGGCTTAATGGGAAAGCGGCCCAAAATAATCATTTTATTTTATTATGTTTTTTTTTTGCAATTTGCAGCTATGTGTCAGGTTGTATTGTAATAAAAAATATTCGCGGAAACAAATATGTATTTACAGAATTATAGTAATTTAAATAATCAACATAAGTCTCCAAGTTAGAAAAATCAAGTAAACGTCATTAAGAGCGCCCATCCCGTCATATTTCCCGTCATTTTTACGGCGTTATAACAAATTATTCTCCAAATATTTTGAACACACAGGTATCTTGTGATTTAAATCTGGGTTTGTATGAAGCCAAAAATAAACTTTTTTGAGAAACGAATTCAGTAACCACATCTGAAATTCAGCTTTTTTAGCACAGTTTTAGTCTGCACTTTGGCTGTTCATAATGCAATCATACATTGAAACGGCAAAAAAAGCTACATAGAAACCTTGCACATGTAATGGAGATTCTAAATTACAAACATTATTACCAAAAACTTGTAAGGCTTTTTCAAAAACACGTATTTTCTGGAACAAGTTTTGAAATCAAGTTGTGAAATTCCTGCGATGTTATCGCGTTCTCACTCACTCGTTTGTTTTCAAACTTTGCGTTGGTTGAAACAAAAAAAAATTCAATCACGCTCGCGTCGAAGTTCGCTCGATGGGGATGGGCGCTCTTAAGTATACTTACTCATTAAATAACATTTACAAGCTTTTCTTATTATTACCATAAAACTAGGTACTGGGCTGAAAATTGCAAAATACGTAAGATTATTTGGGTTTCCGGTTTTAAGACCTGGCAACCCTAAACACAGGTGAAGAATAATTATAAAGATGTTAGTCCTTGAGCAGGCGTGACAATCAACGCTTATGCATTCTCTGTATATCTCTTTGGTTTTTGCTCTGCAGGGGGACAATATGCCAGTATTAGTATTAGTCTAGCGCTTGATAGGTAAACGAGTCCGAAACTTACAATATTCAGCTACTCACAGAATCATGGTCACTGGACTCGTCTGTATCGGAGGTGGAGTCAGTGTCGTAGTGGCCGAGACCAGGGAGAACACCCACGCATTGCAGGACATCGTCAGCTGTAGCGCTGTTGCCGTTCTGTGCGTTGCTGAAGTCAAAGTCAAAAGATCATGGCAGGATTTATACAAAAAAATTAAGATGTTTAGAGAAGTTGAAATTATAATTCTCAAATTCTGGGGTACCTAAAGAGTATCTTCAGGCATTTACCGCTGAAGTCAAAGTCAAGATTTGTACAAAAAAAGTTAAGATATTTAGAGAAGTTGAAATTCTAATTCTTATTTATATTCTTGGGTTCATAAAGAGTATGTATGCATTTTGTAGGCGTTTCGTTTGATGTTGTGTGTTTGTATGCATGTGAGAGAGAATAGGAATAATAATATGGGGATGTAAAAGTAATTTTTCTGTATCATGATAGTTTAACTTCTGGAACAAAAAGGATACCTTAATTTTAAATTTGGTCTGGGTAAATGTGCATTTACTATATTTTTATAACCCCTGCAATAAAAAGTGAATATTAACGAAAAGCTCACTATTTTAGAACAAAACGGCGGCTGACAGTAACAGCGACACCGACACCTGCCGTTTCGCAGTTCTTACACTGAAATTGCATCGTTTTATGGGAAATAATGTCACAAATAATCATTAATTAATGTACTTTTTCAACTCCACCATTGTAAACAACGATTTACATCACTTGTCCATCAATTTGATAGATCTGTTAATGTCTGTCTGTGTGTTGTTGCTTATGCCATTTTAATTATGAGCGGGTTTAAAAATATGGTAAATATATCAATCTACTCCTGGTAATGTATTCTCCACATTGAAAAATATTGTTGAAATGATTTTTTTTTTCATAAAAATTAATGTATGGATTTCGCCATTTATTTGAATAAAACGATTAAAAGGAACTTTTAAACTTCATTTATAAGAAAAATATAAAATTGAATCTAGATGCATCTTCCAAAAAGTAGTTTTGTATGAAGAATCGGCATGAAAGTCCATACTTAGTGAAGAGGAAATAAGTTTTGTTTCTGTGATATATATTATCATTTGTGTGGTTAGCGTTATATAGTTAATTTTTTTTTTCTTTTTTTATTTAGGTAATCGCAATGCGTATGTCAGTCCCATCGTACCCTAAATACACTTTGGTCATATCTGGGCCATGAACCTAAACAGACTCTTCGCATCATCGCCATTTGGTTGGGACAGGATTTTATGGAATGTGCCTACTTCAAGTTTGTTCAACCTCAAGACCCTAAACAGATCATTTCTCCCAGACTCATATCGAACACAGTCCATCAATAAGTGGTGTAAGTCTTCAACAACTCCACACTCCAAATAAATGATTAACATTTACACATGCAGTCTTGGTGCGTGGGGATGGAAAGAAAGTGTTATTGGTGTAATTCTAAATCTACCATCTCTAAATCTAAGTAATGCTTACTTGTTAGGGCTGCTAGGTACAATTCCATTTGACTTCGGTGGCGGGGAGCCTTTCTCTGGCTTATCGCCTTCCATCTCACTGGCCTTGCGTTTCCTTACCACTACCTGTAAAGGAAGAAGATAATTGAATAGAATTGAAATTTTTATTTTCAGGCAATTATGGTAAAATGTTGAATTTTTATTGATTTATTTTAACCAACTTGCAATTAAGACATTGCATTCGATTCGTGACGAAAACTTCATGTTTTGCGTTTTTCCCAAGCAATATCGTAATGATGTGAGCAGATTATTAAAAGAAACGGCTTACGGCTTTAGCAAGATTAAGTCTTGATTTTGAGAACTACAGATAGTATAAGATCCCGATATACAACGACCTTCACCGAGATGCTTATTTAATGAAACGTATTTTATATTTAATTTAATATGTCAATAAATATAATCCATATGGGTTGCCTAGCAAATTTCAGTCCAGAGTATGTTTAATGAATAATTTAAAAAAAAAATATTTTTTAGACATTTCACCGGTATGATTATTAGATAAATTCTATACCAATCGAAAGTATGAAGCCCATAGAATATGCAAACGTTAGGTTGCCTATTCTTTTCCGGTCACAACTATCGGGTTGCCAGGTATAAACAGGTAAATCTGTACTAGCATTTTGCAACGGTCTGTTTATTGAATGAAATTTAAATGAAATTAAAGATTATTTTATTCTGAACACGGTGGTATAGGGTTGCCTGCGAAAAATCAGTCCAGAATTGCGGTTGTCGAATTTTAAAAAGTAAAATAATGCTCCGAGTGAATGTGTGCGACTGAGAGGACCCAACCAACCATCCCATGCGAAAGAAGAGGACACAGCATAGCAGCTGTTTAAAGTCTGCCCATTTAAAGAAAGAGAGTGCGCATGCTATTTGGGCTTGGAAAAGAAAAGGATAGCGATAGACTCGTATATACTATGCATCATTTTGCAGCAGAGTGTCGCTATAAATACAATTGAAAAAACGTGCTACTATTTATTGTTGGAAAAAATGGCAAAAAAAGTGTTTTTTGTGTGGATCGGATGATGAAATAATTGATTTTAATGATGAAACTTTTAAAAACTGTGTATTAAAGTTAGCTTTTCGTAAAAAAAAACACTTTAAATACAATTTTGTTGAGCTACCCAGTGCGTCTCTTCAATTTGTAGGTTATCATACCACGTGCTACAAAAAAGTGACCGTTTTGAATAAAAAATATAACAAAGAATTTCTTAATTTTAGTGCTGAATATACAGTAAGTACATAATAATTGAATCTTTAAAATTATCTTAGATAATACATCTTCATGTTTAAATATTTGTTAGTAAAATTCACCTATGGTTTTGTTAATTTTCGACACACATAATTTTTTTGTATTTACTTAAAAACAACAACAACAACTCCATACCACCATGCTGGATATCATAAACTCAGAAAATTTTACGAACTATTTTCGTAAATTCCGTGTGGCTTAATGCAACGGATCCAATATGCGTGAAACTTGAGCCTGAGAACTGCGGATGGTTCTTAGATGAATATTTAAAACCAGTAGGATTCATTGGGGATCATACACCTTTAAAGATAGAAGACATTGTCGAAAAAAGTGCAACAGAGAGTAATGACGAAGAAGATTCAGAAGTTGAAGATCGTAGTTTTATGACCGATGACTCGTATTCTGAATAATTTAAAAAAAAATGTATTTTTAATTTTTTGCAATAAATAAAAGTAATTATTTAATTGTTGTTTTTTTTTTATTTTGTCTTCTTATAATAAAAATAAAATTTGCAAGATTAACTACCCTGATTAAAAAAAAATAACTTTTATGGGTTTTGAATTTTTTCCAATAGTTTCAATTGATTTCAATTTCTCTGTTTACATTTATAGATTTATAATTTGCATGTAGTAATTTTTTTTAATTTTTTTCAATCAATATTTTTAATCAGGGTAGTATTATATATGTATCACTATAACCTTCTTTTTTACTAAAATGTATATATACTTTAGTGTCACATAAAAAATATACACATAAATAATTAATTGATAAAAAAAAATAATTAAATAACTATTTCTCTATTTAAATAACTAACTACTCCAAAATGATGCATAGTATATACGAGTCTATCGCTATCCTTTTCTTTTCCAAGCCCAAATAGCATGCGCACTCTCTTTCTTTAAATGGGCCGACTTTAAACAGCTGCTATGCTGTGTCCTCTTCTATCGCATGGGATGGTTGGTTGGGACCTCTCAGTCGCACACATTCACTCGGAGCAATATTTTACTTTTTAAAATTCGACAACCGCAATTCTGGACTGATTTTTCGCAGGCAACCCTATACCACCGTATTCAGAATAAAATAATCTTTAATTTCATTCAATAAACAGACCGTTGCAAAATGCTAGTACAGATTTACCTGTTTATACCTGGCAACCCGATAGTTGTGACCGGAAAAGAATAGGCAACCTAACGTTTGCATATTCTATGGGCTTCATACTTTCGATTGGTATAGAATTTATCTAATAATCATACCGGTGAAATGTTTAAAAAAATTTTTTTTTTTAAATTATTCATTGAACATACTCTGGACTGAAATTTGCTAGGCAACCCATATGGATTATATTTATTGACATATTAAATTAAATATAAAATACGTTTCATTAAATAAGCATCTCGGTGAAGGTCGTTGTATATCGGGATCTTAGACTAAGAGTAAAAGTATAATTTTTAATTATGTTTTTTTAAAGCGAAGACAATCCCTTCATAGCGTTTTACGAAAATAGATTTAACTTTCAGGACGAGTACAACAATTAGTGTATGCCAAAATATTATGTTTTATGCGTTTCTCCAACAGGATATACAGTCTTAAAGTACATGACAGAGCCAAAGTTACGAAAATATTACTATTAGTTATTAAAAAACAATGTTCATTAAGTACGTACAAAATCGGTTCACTTTGACAATTTTTTTTCACCGGTATTTCAATAAAATCATAACTGATATATTTATTTTATGAAAATAAAGGTTATGCTTAATATACAGAATATTTTTCAGTCCGTCATACGAACTTATTTATTTTAGACAATTATTTTAAAAAACACTATTCTAAAAACACACTAAAACCTCGCGCGGATTCGTTTGCCGATCAATTTCAATTATTCATGCTCATACTTCCGCGCTCACGCACAAAAACAGACCAATGTATTGTACTAGTGTGCGTCAATACTGCTACGATGTTCTAGCAATTAGTTATAGCAGTCGTGATTTTGAGTTGCGCTAAATCAAATACGCGCCCTTAACAGTTAAAAACCACATTATTTTTTTAAATACTACTACGAATTCGTTCGCGTGATTTTTATTCGATTTCGACATACATTTCTTGAAAATATTGCATATCTAAGGGTGGAAAACACGGTGATGACTTAATTGTTATGATTTTGTTGCCACTAAAAAGCGAAAAAAAAAGGTAAGTACAATAAAACAAAAAAATACAAAGTAAAAGATAACGTTAGTTTCGAAAGTCGGTGGCAATACAAATACATTTTTTTGTAATAAAATAGATTTATTTATAGATCCAAAAAATTAGGGTTTCGTGAGAGAATTTTTTAAATTAATTTATGTGGTTCAAGAACACAGTTCTTTACAACTCACCCCCTGTAGTTTGTTCTTCTGCGTCTGCGCTTGTGAAGTGGTCTGTTGACGCGCAGGCGCAAGCTGAGCTCGCAGCCGAGTCAGCTCCTCGCTCTCGGCTAAGTTGGAGACCCGCTCCCTGGGAATAAACAGTTATTTTGGCAAATTAGTCCAGCTCTCTAAGAGCATAATCCGTAAATGTGCCTATTTAAAGAAAATATGACGTTTACGGCTGTTAATTTGGAAAGCTATGTTGATTTTAATTATTTTAATTCTATAAATGCATATTTGTTACTCCCGCGTAATTTTTTTTATTACCATACAACCTGAAACTAAATTGCAAAAACTAAATTTCGCGGGCTACCGTGGTGCATTCATAATAATAATAATTATAACAAGTTCTGAATTAAGATTGCAAACTGTTTTTCCAGTTTATCTAAATTTGGCTTACTCTACATAATTTTCCTGAATGATAATGAACTAAAAATAAAACTTTCAATAAAAATTATGGAATAAAATAATAGTTTAAAAAAACTAAAAACACGCTTTTTATAGAAAACCAAACTAAAAAATAGAAAATAAATTTTAATAAATTTAAATTAAGAAAAGTGTTAAAAATTTCAATAAATATAAATAAATAATAGTGTGAATAAAAAAAAAATATTTTATTTAAAAAAAGCGTGGGGTGCCTTTTAAGATATTATCAAAATGATAATCACTCTACTCATATCTGTCAATAAAATATGTATATCTATTTATAGCGTGGGGTGCATGGTGTCGCACCCCACGCTTTTTTTTAAAACATTTTTTTTTTATTCACACTATTATTAATTTATTATATTGAAATTTTTAACACTTTTCTTAATTTAAATTTATTACAATTTATTTTCTATTTTTTAGTTTGGTTTTCTATAAAAAGCGTGTTTTTAGTTTTTTTAAACTATTATTTATTTTTTACTTTTTAGTTTGGTTTATTTTTTATCAAATTAGTGTATTGTCATCGGTCCTCGATAAATCTGCAAAGTTTGAACGAAATCTGGCCTTTTAAAGTGGGTCAAAATCGCGCCCAAAGAAGTCGGTTACAAACAAACATACAAACATACAGGTGAACCTAATAAAAAGCGTGTAAAAAGATAGGCAGACTTTTACACTCACTAATGAATGGATATGTTTCGATTCTGTATCAGGACATAGGCTACTTTTTAATCCGTGTCTTCGTCTGTGACCGCAATTACCGACATTTAAGCGGTTTGAACATGACTTATACCACACTATTGCTTTTGTATCCATGAAAACATACTTCATATTCACACAAAAATAATCGTAATTTTCACAAATGTTGCCTTAGGCAGATGATAACTATGATACCTACTCATCCAAAAAAAAGACATTGGTTGGGATACTTATTTTTTAGATTTCCGTACCTCAAAAGGAAAAAACGGAACCCTTATTAACTTTGTTGTCTGTCTGTCTGTCTGTTTATCCGTCTGTCTGTCAAGACAATTTATCTCAGAAACGTGTGGAGGTATCGAGTTGAAATTAAAACCATATATTTATGTCTACGGTCCCTTGAAGTTGTGAAAAAGTCAAACTTCTCAAGTTAACGTGAAAAAAAGATACGGCCGTTTATGCCGCAAAAAACGTATATTTCGACACTCTCAAGGGAATCAAAATTTATAGGGTACTTCCCGTTGACCTAGAACTATGAATTTTGCCAAGTAATATCGTCTTATACTACAAGTACCGGAAAAAATCTGAAAACTATACATTTGTAATTAAATCATAAAAAATATAGTCTTTGTTTAAAGTACGTAATCAATCATAGAGGTATGCGCGGTCATAATTGTATGGGTGACCAAACCACGGAATTTGAACGTAACCCTTCGGTGGGCGAGTCCGACTCGCACTTGTCCGGTTTTTTTTTCTACCAAATATGCAACTTTACTAGTGTTACAATAAAAATTCCTTACCTGAACTCTCGCATTTCCCTCTGCTCCTCAATAGAGATCTGTTGGGCCGCATTAGCCTTCGAGCGTTCCACCAGGTCTAAGAAACCGACTTCATCGTCGTCCAGACCACGGATCATGTTTTCTAAAGAAAAGAGACGGAGCTGTTTGTTAAAAAGAGACAAAATATATTATGTGGTCGAATTCTTGAGGACTTATTGTGATAGTATTTGTGCCTCAAAAAATGCCATCACAAGTCTTGTGCTCAATGAAGACTATTTTGTGTATCTGAGGTTTTGTTTGAATACGTTAATAACCAGAACTAATATTCCGATACAAAAAAATATTTTGCAAAAAGAAGCTACGTACAAATGCTAAATGACAAATGCTAAATGTTAGTAAATATAAAAAAAATACTTAGTTGCGAAAAAGCTATTTTGTGTAAAATGGATGGTCGTAAAATGTCTCTTTCTCGTAATGTCGCTTTCGCAGAATAAAAATATTATTAATTTTTGAATTTAAAAGAAATTAGAAAAAGTCGACCTTTTTTAAATCTGGCTAAATTTTATTCTAAGTTACTAACGCGACAAAAACAACTTTAAAACCACTGTCTCACAATAAATATCTTTGACTTTGACATATTGCGAAAGCGACATTTTGAGGAAAAGACATTTTATGACCAGTAGACATTTTGCGACTAAGCCCAAAAAAAAAAAAGTTTTATACAGATTATCAAACAAAAGGCAGATAGACCGTTCCGTAACACTGTGAGTGAAGCCACAAAAGCAAATACAAATTCAATAACGAATACCTACAATCTCGTGATTGTATTCGCTTTTGAATTTTTATTTGTCTTAGTATTTGTTTTTTTTTTAACAATGCTTCGCTTCGTGCTGTACTGACTCTTGTTAGTACAGCGCGAAGCGAATTGTAGGTATTCGTTTTTGAATTTGTATTTGCTTTTGTGGCTTCACTCGCAGTGTTTCGCACGGTCTTTTGTTTGATAATCTGAGGTTCTATAATAAAATTCAGGCGGACGAAACTGCGGGCAGAAGTTAATCAATACTTATACTAACTGAGTTTATGAGCCTCTTCATATTCGGCCTCTTTCTGAATCCTCTGCTGCTCCAGACGCTGGTACAGCGGCCGCGTGTCGTAGGGCTCCTCTGGGGCCTCTGAAAATACAAGTAATTTTATTGTTAATACATTTGTATTTGTGTCGTAATGGCTAAATGGCAACTACAGACGCGAGCACCTCAAGCTATCCCAAACTGTCAAATTTTCCCAATTGAATATGAACCTTATTCTTTTATAATATAGTTGAAAAACTATTGAATAAATTTGATAGATTGGAGGCAACTTGATGTGCTGGCCTCTGTACTAATGCGACATTACAATTTCATGTTTTTAAGTTTATCTCGGACATTGGTGAAGGAAAACATAACAAATGTCAAAGATCTACAAATAACAGCTCGGACAAACGGCTTTACGTGCTTTACGAGGTACAGAGGGGTCTCGATACGAAATGGATGGTGACGCAATCCGCAGACTGACGCCGGTAAGCGTAGCTTAACCATGACCGATACATCCATACGACTTTTACTTAGCCTTAACGGCCTCAATAATAATAATATAATCTATATTTATAAAAATGAATCCCTATTCCCCTTGGTCACGGCGCCGACATCACGTGTGAACGGCTAGACCAATTTCGTTAGTTCTTTTTTGTTGCGTTTGTTATTGTAAGGAGAAGGTTCTTATGAAAGAAAAAAAAGGAGAAAGTTGCGCGGAACATTAAAAAAAATCAACCAAAACCAAAAAATATACATATTTAGAGGTATGAGGAACAGAGTGTAAAGTTCCTCATCCTCCATAGAAAAGGGAGGCTGCCCGACGGTTGTAGTCGGGATTTTCTATACATCCTAATGTCGCGAATAACTCTGCTTGCGCGATCTAGGAATCGTCGGTTATAGTTCGAATCATGTGCTATAGATGTCGCCACACATAGATGACGTATTAGTTTCTTTAAATTTTGGAGGATTGGCGCAATTAGTGTAGGAAGGGTAGTTAGGGGGTAAGGTAGGTAGATACGCAGGTAAATAGGGGCAGGACTTCTGTTGGGTTAGCTAGTAGTATTATAATAACAATAGCATATTATAATCATAATAATAATGCCATAAACATAGGCTTATTGAAATAGAACACAATGGAAATTCAATCCATAATCCATTGGAAAGTTGTTAGACAAAACCAATTAAGTGTCCTCCTCACACGTTATTGATGATCTTGCACACGATTATGCCATTTTCAGCTCTATTTCTATTGCTTTATACTTCATTAATATTGTTAATCTGTGTGCACCATAAGATACGATACCATTTTAACAAGCAAGATTTGTTACATTGTTCTCACATTGCACCCTTAGATTCAACATGAATGATGTAACCTAAATTTGTGAAATATTACTGATTTTAAAAGAGTGTTCATGAAGTTTCTTGCTCGTTCTTCTCCATAGAAACCTACTGTTTGGAACAAGCAACTAGCTTCAACTTACTTACTGACTCTAACAATTCAAAAGTACTTTTAAAGGGTTTAATTTAAATAAATGATTTTGAGTTTGAGTTTGATAGGACATTTTGCTTTACAAACGCAAAAGTCGAGAAACATTGGGAATAAAATTAATATACGATTACAATTGCATGTAAATAAAGGCAGAAACTACAATATAAAAAGATAAAATTGACCAAAATGTAATGTTACGGAAAATTTAAAATTATATTGCTTAAAACAACAAGCAAAACTAACAAGCCTGTCTGCTATTTTTCCCTTTAGGTAATTCATTTACGGCTGAAACCAATTACCTACCTTCACTGAAATGTAGATCACTACTGCTGGAAGAACATATGTTTCTACCTATGTTTGATCGGTGTCTCACATTCATCAATAACGGTTATCTATGTGACGGAAACAATAGATAGGGGTGGCCCTCCCGTGCATTTCGTTACAACCAACATCATCATAAACAACGTGATTTTTATAAAAAAAACTTCTGTATGTCTAAAGTATTAAATTACTGGATTTAGTTATAGTTTACATAAATTATAAAACTCTGCGAGTAACTCGAACATTATACAAGATTTGACTACATATTGTCAAACAAAGCGGTAAGGCTAGAGAGTAGGAATTAAACGTACCTAATTGACAATTTTAAAACTCAAATAAATATTTTTTTTTGTAATTATTTGAGTAAATAACTTGCTGTTGATTTATTTAAATGGAATCAATATGTAAATTCATTACAAGTTAATTTGCTCATATGATCGATACGGTTTTTACTGTTTGTTAGGTATTGGTTCCATGTGATTGGACCGCAAAAGCATTTTCCTAGTAGGTAACTCTGGTACTATTTAAAAACCAGTATTTTAACTTGAGTCGGACATGTTTAATGAGATTATAAATAAAGTATATTTTAAAAGCAAACCATTTACCCTAGAATTCGGCGGATAAACAAGTTTGTTATCCTTAGTTACCGTCCTATCAAACAAATAGTTATCAACACATCATTGGGACACATACTTTGGCATTTTCATACAAATAGTTATCCTAGTAAGCCACAGACCCTCTCATCGATAGATATAGTGTGTCGGTAAAATTTCTCTCTCTAACAAATAATTGGGACGTTATAAACACAGACAGATAGGTTTTTCTATTACCAGTATGTCAAAATTGGAGATAGGAGATAGATAGATAGATAGATAGATAGATAGATAGATAGATAGATAGATAGTAGGTAATTGGGTTTGGCCGTTAATCAGAAAAGCTTTAAGGCGATGATATACGCCGACGACCTTAAGCGACCAGAGAATCGTATGCGCTGCATCTAAAATTCTCAAAGTTTAGTCGAAAAATTAAAATAAAATATAATATTCTTTAACTAAAAAAAAAGGTGTATACTTAAAGATAGATAATAAAATTGTCGTTTAATTATACCTGGTAGATTTTGTGTGATTGTCAATGTTTTGTTCGCGTCAGACACAACTTCACGAGTTAATTCAACTATTTAATATGAATATAATCAAAAATATTCAAATATAATAAAATGATTAAGAGAATGTTTTAGTTTAACATATATTTTTTTCAAATAATTTACACAACACATTTTGACGTGATTGTCAGTTTAAAATCTGTAAGTCGTTAATAGCCCCTTAAAGAACTACACTATATAAACATAAATAAGTTACAGATTTTTTTGCAGCATAACCTATTTACATTGAACAAACTGCCTAGCCTTTTACCAACTACGTTGGAGTCGGCTTCCATCCAACCGGATGCAGCCGAATACCATTGTTTCTCATGGAGCAACTGCCTGTCTAACCTATTACTATAGTAAGAAGATATTAGACTTTCTGGCTTCTGACTAGCCATAATGACTGTCAAAGATGTATGAATGACAGAGGACAGACAATGTTGGTAAGTGCTTTCAGAGGCACGGAGGGATCTTGGTACGAAATGAATGGTTTGCCATCCACGGACTATCTGCAGGTTTACCCAGACTATTTGTATGGCTTATACTGAACTACAAGCCCCTTAAGTGCAGATCATCTACATAAATTGGGTAGGTATAAATAGAATAAATACTGAGACTGGACTACTAGTTACCGAGATAATCAATCGACAACCCAAAAAAAACTTTGCCTGATTTGAGCATCAAACCGAGGACCATATGCTCAGCAGTCACGCTCACGACCACCAGACCAATGAGGCAGTCAACCAACAACTATTTACAGTGATAATAATTATGACCATTTCAGTAGGTACCACTGAACTTTACTTTGTTTCAATATATTCCACAGCTTCTAAAGTCGTCCTTAGGTCTGCAAAGTGCATGCATATCAAAGGTACCGGTGATTTCTCAATAAAATGTACTATATTTCGCATTAATTAAAAACACACAACTGGAAATTCACATTTTTGCAAGGCAAAAATTTTTCGTTGAATATGATTTTTCAATACCAACTGTAGTCGCATCACGTGCCTTTAATTAAAACTAACAATTTATTTACAAAGATATCGTTTGATAGTGGAGTAGTACGTTTTTATTAATGCCAAATGCCAACCATGGTGATGTACGAGTATGATCACAACAAATTCCGTTTCGTACCTTCGGGCTGATCTTCAGTGCGTACTTTATCCCATTCCTCCTGTCGTCGTCGTCTTGCTTCCAATATCTCTGACTCCGATATAAATCCTGAACTCATTGTAGATTTAAATAATATTTTGTATTGACGAAAAACACGATCTCAAAATCTCTAAAATCTCTCTCTCTCTTTCACTCACCTGTAACCTATCTTTTTTATTAATTGGATTGATCAGGCGAAGGAAATTTGAACGTTGGTCTAGAAATAATACTTTTTGATTTTTATTTTACAAAAATGTGTTAGATTTTACAAAAGTAAAAGTCATATTATCTTGCTACATTTATTATGTTCTGTTATCAATTTATACCATTACAATTTGTAAAATAAATTTATTTACATAAATGAATTGAAAACCTGTGAAGTGGGATTACGATCAGAAATGAAACGTGAGTTTATTGAGTTGAGTTTGAGTTTACGAAGTATGATATCGTGAGTCATGTGTTAGACATTCTAAAAATAATTAAGTATTGTAAAATAAAACTGAAAGCAATTATAATGTTCATGTCAATAGTAAATTCACAGCTAATTAATGTTATTTATTTTAGATATAATTTCTATGATAAATCATTCGGTTGTTATATTATTTTCAGTGGTCACTCAACTTCATTAATAAACAAACACAGAGGAAGTGTCATTGTTATTGACTTGTCAGATTTGAGATTTCAGCCAGCCAAGCGAGCCGGTTAGTTTTCGCATATAATTATATTTTCAAATGAACTTTCTTCACAACTAAAAGCTGAAATAGAAATATTATATCGTTACAACATGTCTGAAGTAGAAAATAATGGAGTATCGATGGAAAATGAGCAGAAGGACTATGTCGAAGATGGGAAAAATAAGTTTCTTGTAAAGTGCAAATTTTGCAGTTCAAAGATATTAGATAAGAAATCAGCGAAGTATATCATATTAGAGGTATAATTTCTAACTCTACTTTCATTTTTGCGCTTTCTTTTACTGCAGCTGCATACTCATTTTGTAATTTTGTGTGTGATTCCATTTTGCCTACAGAAGGACCTACTTTGCTTTGCTGTTATTTTTAAACGTTTTCAAAATAACTGTTCAACGTAATAACTTCTTTAACCAAATAAGTACTTAGGAAAACATTAAAAAGTAGCAATGAACATAACCAAAACTTACCACTATCACTAAGATGTATACTTAATCTCAATCTATTTCATTTACAGAAAGATTTACCGCTAATGCAGCAAGACAACAGGAAAGAAGGAGAAGTTCAAAACGAGCTTGTTAAGGAGTTCTACCATGTAGAAAACATGTACACGTTTGAAAATATTGGTTTCACACACACAGTAGCTAATTGCAAATACTTAAGTTGTGCAGACTGTGATGCGGGTCCTGTTGGCTTTTATGATATGGACACTAAACATAGTTACGTAGCGATATCAAGAATTGAACATGTGTAAAATATCTTGAACAGATTTGTTTGATTGCTTGGCAATGGTATTTTTTACTTTTGAGCACTACAATTACAAATTGCTGGGAAGTCAAATTGCTCAGCCCACCATAAAACCGAAATGGTAGCCACACACATTGCAATATGCTTGCACAAGTTTATATTGCAGTTAAATTTTGTGGAATGTCAACATTCCACAAAAGTTTAAAAAGTCTGTTGTCCCAGATAGAAGTAATATGTAACTAAAGACAGGTCACAGAAATGTAGTCCAATCTATTTTATTGTAAAATATAACTGTTTGTCACTTAACACCAACATTTTTATACAACAGACAATGTTAATGTTCATTTTCTGCTATCAATGATAGCCATTCTCAACATTGAGATTCTGTTTAATTACATTTTAGTCTTGCTCAAGTCAGTGTGATGCTGTCATGCCCACAAATGACAAAGGGACTTGTGCTAATAAATTTGTCCTACACTAGTTAATGCAATCTTGTGCAAACCTAAACTTACGCAAATATATTGTTTGATGTGTGGCCTGCATATTGTTTTAGGCACAATTCGACTGTTCTTCTAATTGTGATAGCAATCACAAGTGTAAGTCTGCAATGTTGTAAGTTGACATACAACATTGTGCATATTGAATCACAATGTCTTTGCCTGACCCATGGATGATAAAAAAGAAATGTAAAAGTACATATTACCAGTATAATTATTACCATTTATGCTTCAATAGGGAATACAGATTCTATAATCTAAAATAGTTCTAAATATACACAGTGTTCTTAAAAAAAATACTGGCTATATAAATACTCAAATTGTCTATGACAATTCATTTTCAACTTTAGACTATTACAAAATATAAATTACCGGCACGTAAGTTGGCCACAGATTTTGTAGTGGGGGAAGTTCGCGCACGCACAATTACATACATTTTTACATGCGCGAACTTCCCCCACTACAAAATCTCTGGCCAACTTACGTGCCGGTAACTGTAGTAGAGAAGAAATAGTAGGTATTGAATTAAAAAATAAATTACTGTTCCAATTTCAATTTACATAAAATATCGGTCATTTTATAAATAGATTTGTTTGATTGATTTGTTTGATTTGTTAATATTTTAGCTATAATAAAATTGTGATCAGGTTTTCATTTTAAATTAGGTATTGTAGTTGGAAACATGTAATAGGATTTCCTGTTGATAAAAATGCTGTATTCCAAAAATCATCATACCAATTTGCTCATTACAAGAATCATTCCTTTTTTTTTGTAAAATTTAAATAAAACATTTAAATGTTGTTTGTAATATGTAAATGCTTTATGAAATACTAATGTGAGCTTATATAATATTAAATGTGTTAAGTGAAATCTATTATTTACATTTTGTAATTATTTTTTTTAATGTAATAAATAAAAGCTTTATTGTGTATGTTTGTATTATTTCATAATTTGATTAAAAGAGTGTAGAATGAAGAAATAGTTTTTAGTTGAAAATTAAAGTGGATTTTGTATTCATTTGTGCTTATCTCCGCCCATCGGAACTACAAGTCCAGTTCTAAAAATTCTTCCAATAATAGCAAACCTATGTTATCCCTGAGTGAGAGTGATATTTTTATTACCAAAAATTAGGCAGAGAAGAAAATTTTAAAGGACGCGGGCGAAATGGTTGTTTTTTAAGGTCATGTCGGATAATGAAGAAGTTTCCATTTTTTTATGGATTATTTCTAGAAATGTAAAAAAAGTCACTAATAAAATATCTGAAAAAGTTATGATACCTACCTACTTTGAAGTTGCAGCGCGACGGCACTCCGGCGTGTGACTCCGGGGTGTTGACGACCTAAAGAACGTATAACCTTGCTCGTATTCGCTGAGTACCTATAATTATACTAAAATACATCAACTTCAATAATCTATTATTGCTCACTCATTTAATGATAGTTTTTTTTGTCGTTTACTCGTTTTTCTATAAGTATTTACAATAATTTATCATTATGAAATTTGCTCGTTGTTAAAAGCGAATAGCCACAAGAGCCATCCACAGTAAACTTCATTCAAGGTTATATGGTTCCTTTTTCTATTTCACTTACAAATCAATAATTTCAGTAAGTTTCGTAACGTTTCCGTGGTGTAGCGGTTATCACATCTGCTTAACACGCAGAAGGCCCCCGGTTCGATCCCGGGCGGAAACATACTTTTTGATTTTCGTAAATATCTGACTGTCATTTTTTTGTTAGTTTTAAATATTACTTATGTATCATAAATCGACACGGCAATAAAGAGTTAAGTATATTATTAATAACTCATTTAAACGTCAGATAAATTCGCCTTTCATAAAAGTCATCACCAGTCGACATTGCTAAGACATTTTTGGTAGGCGTTAGGTATAGCTTAAACACAACGCTAACGGTTGTATTGAAAATGCCATATTCAATGCAACAATCCTATTGTTTTATAATCTGAGGCGCCAACCCACTTATCGTCGTTGAAAATTCACAAATACTGCAACTTTCCACCTTATGTGAAATCTGCGAAAGTGTACATTCGCTGTAAATCATTTGGGTTAGCTGCCCAGTGCCAGTTCCCCCCTTATTACCGATTGTTTTGACCGATGGAACGGGTGGCCGAAATACTTCTAACACAAATATGTTTGAAGTATTTCGTCCATCCGTTCCATCGATAAAAGATGTTGTAGCTGAAGAGACAATAATTAAATATATCCTATTTCACACGTTAAGTTGGCGTCGTGTGTCGCGCGGTGTCAGCAGGTAGCCGGCCTCGGAAGCGCCGGAACACAACACCTTTCGGCCAAAATTCCTCCTTCGTGAAGGTCGAAGCATTGCCATCCAACACGTGGCAATACCGCCAGTCTCTTGGACACATTTAGAGTGGACAGCTAAGCGGAAGATTTTTTTATGCCTTTTATTTAGGGTTCCTTACCTAAAAGGAAATAATGGAACCCTTATAGGATAATTTCGTAGTACATCAGTCATAACCCTTTTTCTCAGGGACGCGTGAAGTCAGAAGATAAGTTAAAATTAATATCAAATTCTCAGGTCTACAATCCCATGGAGCAGGGAAAAATTTAATTTCTAAGTCAGCGCATCTCCATTATGTCCCATATTTTGATACTCGCCAGGGAATCAAAACCTGTTGGGCCGTCAACCTTCCCGTTGACCTAGAACCATGAAATTTGGCAAGAAACAATTTCATGAAGCCTAAGTAAAGGAATAAATCCTAAAACTGTGGAGGTCAGATCGCTTCAGGTATTCTGCTGCAACCGGTTGGACTTGAATCGGCTTCCAGTTCAACCGGTCCCCCACATAGTTGGTAAAAGGGTAGCCTTTTACCAACTATGTGGGGGACCGGTTTTTTTTTTTTTTTTTTTTTTTTTTTAAAACTCCTGCCTAAGCGTGAGCCCCTGCTATTATATTGCAGGGATTTTATGAGGCATTATAATTGCTTTTACATTTTGCTAATTACTTATTTCTTTTATTGACTGTTTTAACAATTTTTTCTATATAATCTATGAATTTATCTTTCGTCTTTTTTTGCGCTATTAATATACTAAAATTTTGTTTACTTAATTTGGTTCCAATTTTCATTTCGAGGTCGTGCCTGTGGGTCGCATGTACAGGGCATTCCGTTAGGAGGTGGAGGATTGTCTCCTGCTTGTCGGGGTCGCAGATACACGCTGGGTTCTCCTTGCACTTAAAGCGGGCCAAGTATTCGGAGAACCCACCGTGTCCCGTTAGGGCTTGGGTCAGCTCCTTCGTCATTTGTAATTTCCGCACCGTCCTGTGCGCCGCGATTGCACACGGGAAAAACATTTTAGTGGTGGTCGCCGTGTCTCCTGTACAGTACCTCCGGTTCCATTCGCCCAGCGACTCCAATCGGATCGCTCGCTTGACGAATGAAACCGGGCATCTGTCGTAGTCGGGTGCGCGCTTTGACTTCAAGGCAGCCTCCTTTGCGAGCGAGTCGGCTCTCTCGTTACCCTCCAGCCCCGCATGAGCTTTTATCCAGAACAAGGATACGCTCTTGTTCTGGCAGTTACTGTGGCGGATGGCGTTTCTTGATTCGACTGCGAGGGGGTGGAGGGCTTCGGGGTTCACGACTGTTTGGAGGGCTGCCATGGAGTCGCTGTAGATAGCGAACGCCGTCTCTGGTCTTTGGAGGACCACTTTTGTGGCTTCGCAGAGGGCAAGGAGCTCAGCCTGGTAGACGGTACTATAAGACGGCAGGACAAGTTTGCGGGTCTTTGTCTCGGCCTCGCCAGTCCATATGGATAGCGCGGCTCCGACTTTACCCTCTATCTTGCTGCCGTCTGTGAAAATTCGCACCGCGTAATCGCGGTGGGAGTTGTATTGCTCCTCGTCTACCAGACGTCGTAGCTCTATGCCCTTCTGCTCAGCTGGATGCGGTGCCTCCAGCGCAGATGCCACACGCTCAATCTCCCGGTCTCCCAGCGCAGGATGGGGCACCCCCTTCTTGGCCTCGTATAGCGAGGCCGCCTCTCGAATTCGGAGGTCGAGAGGGAGTATCCCAGTTAACACCAGCGCTGAGTGAAGGGAGACTGTGCGATAGGCACGACACATTTTTTGCGCAAAGCTCCTCTGGACGGCGTTCAACTTCTTTTGCACTCCGACTTTATTCGCGGCCGGCGACCACGCACTCGCTGCGTACAGGACGATGGGCTCCACCACGGCCGTGTAAATACAGCGGATTATTTCCGGGTGGAGACCCCAGCTGACCCTAGCGGCCCTCGACAACTGCTTGTATATCCCGACGGCTCGGGAGCAGACGTTTGCGACGTGGGTATTAAATGTCAGCTTGTGGTCGATGGTGAGACCGAGCAGTTTGATTTCGTTTGACATGCCAATGTCCACTCCGCCCATCCTCAGACTTGGGTTGTCGTGTTTTAGCTTCCGCGTAATAAGCATAGCTTTAGTCTTTTGCGGCGCAAATTTAAGCTTATTCGCGACACCCCAAGTCCGGACATACTCGAGGGCGACATTGGCATCCCTCTGCACCTCAAGTGCCGTCTCCCCATCGAACACAAGGACAACGTCGTCTGCAAATGCCTGACACTGGACCCCTCTACTCTCCAGCCCCTTCAGTAGAGGTTCCAGCACGAGGTTCCAAAGTATGGGACCACCGATCGACCCCTGGACGCATCCTTTCTCGGTCCTGGTTTCGTACTCCGCTCCCGCATATCGGACTTTCACCACTCTCTCGGACAAGTAACTGTCCATGACCCGCCTCAAGTTTACAGGACACTTTTCCTCAGCCAAACGCACTCTGATGGCTGGCCACCATGCGCTGTCGAAGGCTCCCTCAATGTCCAAGGACACAATCGTGACAAGCCTCTTCTCAGCGAGTCTGCCACGAATGTGCCCCATCAGTGCATAGAGGGAGTCCTCGGTGCTTTTCTGTGGCATGAAGCCGTACTGGCGAGTACTCATCCTGGGCAACAGGTAGAACTTGAGTCGGGCCACGAGCATTTTCTCGTACACCTTGCCGAGTACAGGCAAGAGACCAATCGGCCTGTATGATTTCGGAGTGGTGTAGTCTTCTTTTGCGGGTTTGCGGAGCACAACAACCGTTGCCTCTTTCCAGGACCGTGGAAAGTATCCATGCGCCAGGCACTTGTTCATCAAGCGCAGAACTAGGTCTGGGTCTTCGTTGATCGTGTGGCCCCATATGTCCGCCGTCAGACCGTCGGAACCGGGGGCTTTTTTGGGGTTTAACGAGGAAGCAGCTCGCTTCAGCTCGTCGAGAGTGAAGGGAGGATCGCAAGGTTCAACTTGGTCCCTCCCGTTCACCTCTTCCGCTCGTCGCCGCACCCTTTTGTGCTCCTCGTTGTCCCCCTCCGAACGATCTTCAGGGTAAAAAGTCTCTGCTAGGAACCTCGCTGAAGCCTCTGGGTCCAGTGTCGTTGCATCCCTCACCATCGGCAGGTCCTCCTCTCTTTTTGCCGTCCTACGGATCACCCTGTAGATGCCTTCCCACATTCCTTCTCGATCCTGCTTCTCACAGAAACCCTTCCAGCTCTCGACCTGAGCTTTGACTACTGCAAGTTCATACTCTTGTTTCTGTTTCAGGTACTCCTCAACAACCTTTGGTCTCCGGACTGGCGCTGCACATCGGATCCTCCGCCTCTTTGTGACGACCTTCCTCTTGAGGTCGGCGAGTTCATCGGACCACCACGGCACGGTTACTTCCTCTACTCTTTTCTTTTTGGGTATCACGTGATCACAAGTCTGCTGTACCGCTGATGTGAACTTCTGGACTACCTCGTCTACTTTTTGTGCGCTGTCGATGTTATCGATCAGGTGTCTTGTGTCTGGCATAATTTGGCGCAGTTTCTCACGAAACTGGCCCCAATTAGCTTTTCTTGTATTGTAGACTCTGGTAGTCCGATTCACAGTGATACCCACAGATTTTTCAAGGTGTATATTGAACTCTATGCCGTTGTGGTCCGACCCTGTCAGATCGTCGACGACTCGCCAGCCGTCTGTCACCGTCAGCATATCCGATGTGCAGGCTGTGACGTCGACGCAGCTAGTGTAACGTCTGTCACCCCTAACTACGTCGAAGGTTGGAGTTTCCCCTGTGTTGAGGACTTGCAGTCCGAGCTGGTCGAGAGCTGCCAGCATTTCGTCGCCTCTGCTGTTCGTCTCGCTGCTGCCCCACCAGATACTCCAGGCGTTGGCGTCTCCTCCCATTATGAGCCTATGCGGGCCGGTCTCGCTTTCGACCTTTCTGAGCGTGTCCAGGTATGGCCCCAAGGGCTGATCTGGCTCAAAGTAGAACGAGACCAGCGTGAGTTTCCAGGCACCGGTTTGGATTCCCACCACGACGATGTTGTCCGTAGTGAGTTCCGGGTACTGTCTTACGGTTAGTTTAGGGTCAAAGACGGCTATTGCCGCTTTGACAGTCCCTTCTCCTTGCCTGGTGCTCTGGAAGATTCTCACGCCTCTGATCCCGTTCATTCTTTTTGCACTGCCCACGTAGGGTTCCTGGATCAACGCTGCGGTCGCTTTGCGCTGCTCTCCCTCGATCATAAGCTCATGGGTTGCCAGTTTCTTCCTTTGGAGATTCGCCTGGAGTATCTTGTGTGGCACTTGGCTCTGTGGGACCACCTTAGCAGTAGGCGACGGACGCACGTGCCAGCCTATCCCACTTTACCCGGACAGGACACTCGGGGCTAAACGCGTTGTGGTCGGACCTCTCCATCTTCGCCTTGACACAGTTTTGGCATTTTGGAGTAGTCGCCTCTAGCCACTGGGCACACTCTGCTCGGAGGTGAGGGCCTCCGCAATGGCTGCATAGGTCGGCAGGTTCTTTACAGAGCCGCCGGCCATGCCCATAGCCTAGGCACCTCGTACACTGCACCAGTGGCGACTGGTCGTCTACGAAGACGGTCTGGAGGTCGATTCGCGCTTTTCCCTTTTCGAGCATCCTGTTCCAGATTTTCGGGGACGTGCTGACGACTACGTTGCTGGTCAGAGGGTTTCTGGAGTTTCGCCGAAATTTAATGCAAAGACGATCTTCCTCCTTGTCGAGGCCGTGGAAGACATCCCGATTCTGATTGCGTAGCGCCCTCAGCACTTCCTCGTCGGAGTGGATGCGGAGGACGCCCCGGAAGATCATCATCGGGTCCTTGTTTTTCACCTCCTCGACAATGAGGTGGTCTCCTGCCTTCTCCAATTTATCACGAACCCTGTTCCTTTCCTCTGCCGACTTACATCCCATAATAATTTTTCGGTCTTTGGCCTTCCTCACGCTTTCTATCTCAACTCCCCCTTCTTTTGCATTTACTGCCTTTCTAATTTTTGTTAGAACCTCCTCACCTGAGTCCCCTTCGTCTTTTGACGTCACCACTATGGAATGCAGTGCGGTCCTTCCTGGGGTCTGCCTTTTCGGTGGACCCGCTGCTATACTCGCATAAGTGGCCGTCTTTTCCAAGAGTTCCCCTTGTCTCTCCATCGCTCCCTGGAGCCTCTCCATTCTTTCGCTGCTCTCCTTCACCAGCGTGCTATGCTCCGCTAGTGAAGCGAGCAGCGAATTTATCACCCGGGTGCATTCTTGACTCTCCGGGGGGACGGTGGCCTTGATGGCTTCTTTCGACTTTGGCTCAGCACCCTTAGCTGTTGTTGCAACCGCGGCCTCTTCCTTCACCAGCTGAAACAACCGTTCCACCGACTGGGTGATCCCGGCCTTTAGGTCCGACCTCAGGTTGCGAGAGTCATTAAGATGTGACTTCGCACGCAAGAGGCAGTTTCGGGCCTCGGTCACCCGGTCGACGGGTTTCAGAGGCTGTTGTTGGCTCGTTCCCGGCGAGCCTACCGCTGCCTCAGCGGATGTTCTGCGCGCGACAACCTTGTTATCTGAAGGGGGCGCAACTCTCCGCGTGGGCTTTGGGTCGGCCGCCACGACCGGTGCTGCCTTTTTGGGTGAAGGTGCGGTTGCTGACGGGGGCTGGGTGTCCGCCACCTTTCCGTTCTCCCACTCTCCAATGCTTCGCCTCACACTCGAGGCCTGAGTTGAAGTACTGGGAGGGGGAGTTATCTTCTCTCCATTCGATGGAGAAACAAGGGGACCCGTGGATGTCTTCTTTGCGGGTGTTCGTGAGAGGAACATGGTTGGGGGGAGTAGGATAGGGTTTGACAATTATTAAAACGATTAAAATATGTATTGATTATTTGTAGATATAAAGTAAATAATAATAATTAGTTCAATAAAACTTTGTCTTGTAAAATTGTAAAAATAGATAAGATTAATAATATTAAAATAGGTCCCTGTAAAGGGGGGGTCAATAAATCCGCTACGATCTAGCTATGAAGTGCAGGAGTCACTCTCGTCAGGAATGTGTCCAACGTACGTGTATTTTGTAAAATAAATAGAGCTATTAATTGTGCGAATAAATAATTAAAATAATTAGAAATGACTATAATATTTTAAATGATTAATAAGTTCAATAAAAACTGAGTCATGGGTCAGATAAGATACCTGTAAAGGGGGAATCTGTAGGTTTGTTTGTCTTCAGAAGCCTCCGGTGGGCCTGGACACACTTTAGTCTATTATTTTAGTCAGTAGAACAAGACCAATACGCGTGAAAAACGATTTATGTGTGTTTAGTACAATTGTGAGGTCGAGGACAAACTAATAAAGGTTTAAAAGAGATTTAAAAATTGTAGTATAACGAAAAATTTCACCTGGTCAGCCACTATAGGGTGGGTGGGAGGGAAATTTTTTAAAATTTCACAGATGCGATCCGCACGTGCGAGGCGTCAAAAAACGCGTCTCGGCGCGAGCTGTCGAACGGTGAAATAAACTGGAATGAACGCAATACTAAAATTTTGAGTTTTCGCCTAAAAACTGTATTTTTTCAACTGAAAATTGGGCAAAGTGCAAATTTTCACTACACTGCGGCAGTCTGGTTCGCGGAACGCGGTGCAGAGTGCGGGTATGGCAGGTAGGTAACTATTGATATACTATGATGGGCTGTTTTTGATGTAAAAATTTGGAATAAGTGGAGTTTTTCAAATAAAAAGTTAAATAAAACAAGGTTTGTATGGAATAACAAATTTCCACGCGTTTAGGTCAGTCAATATAGGTTTAAACGTCAGACGGAGCCTAGTCTAGCTTAAAAAAGCTGAAAACCGCTTCAGAATGCGTCACCGGGATGCAAAGATATTACTGTGGGGGACCGGTTGAACTGGAAGCTTACGGTCATCTGTCTACACAGATGACCGTAAGCCTGAAGTCGCCAATCCATCTTGAGCAAGGTAGATAGGTAGGTACAGTCAACAGCAAAAGTAGATGATCAAAATCAGAAATTCAATACAAATGAACGGAGTTGCATCAGAACTGCGTGGCGTCGAAGTGATTCAAAAGTATGTATGTGACAATCACATACTTTTAATAAATAAACTAGCAATCTATACTAATATTATAAAGCTGAAGAGTTTGTTTGTTTGTTTGTTTGGTTGAACGCGCTAATCTCAGGATCTACTGGTTCGAATTGAAAAAATATTTTTGTGTTGGATAGTCCATTTATCGAGGAAGGTTATAGGCCCATGCGAAGCTGAGTCGGGTCGCTAGTAAATTATATAAATTAGTGTTAGTAAATTAGTATTGAATTTCTGATTTTGATCATTTACTTTTGCTGTTGACTGTACTAGACGCATATAAATTCCTTTACCTTGAAATTCGCTTACGAAACAATTTTAGAAGATCTAACTGCTTTTTCTCACAAAATAAACAATACTATTAGTTACACATTCATTTCACTTTCATAAACAGGTTTTTTCGTGATTGAAGCATAACGTCGTGCATGTCTGGCAATGTGTCTGAGTGAGAATCGGCTCATAGACTTTTGTGTTTAGAGACAATCAGTCTAGTATCATTATAATACGTAATCTTAGTTGGTAAGGTAAGGTAGGTGTTATGTTGTCCTTACAGGTAGGTAAGGTAGGTAGGTGCTGAGGAGCAAGAGTGTCACTAGCTGATGGTCTGCCCCCCCCCCCCAGGCCATCAGCAAGTTAATATATGGTGGATAAGAAAAGTATGAAATTTAAATACAGGCAAAGGCACAAGAAGCATTTTTTATGCGAATCCCGCACCCCCGCGGCCATAGGCAGAGGTGGAACACCGCTTTTGGTTATAGCCGCAGCATGCCCCTCCGTCACCCCTAGGATGGAGGAAGTCCATGAGGATTTCCACCACGCAAAAAAAGGGGGGGGGGGGCAACTGTCCCACCCTGACCCCCTTGGCGATGCCCTTGTTGAGAAGACTCAGACAGGTCTCGAGTAATACATTCTTATTGATATTGGTTATAGTTTTCAGAAAACTCTTTTAGAATTATGAAGGAATTGATGTCAGTTGTATTGGGCGGTCAGAGGGCTAATTCACGTAATTAAAACACATTTAAAATACGTAAATAAAATATGTCGCGCCGATGAAGTTGTAGTGGAGTTGCGGTTAAGTTCAAGTTTGAGTGATAAACGGTATTCTTGTAATCTTTGAACTGCGCGTAAGCTCCGCGTGAACTGCATGTCAACATGTAGGTACGACACCCAAACTACCAAACTTACTTATGGTGTAGCCACATGAGAGAAAAAAATATTAGGTACTCACTAAATAATTGAATAGAATCAATTACATTTCAATGAATATGACGTTATTATATAATATTAAAATAATATACCCCAGTACAGATTTTAGCGCTTTTTAACTGTCATTATGAGACGTCAAACGAATAGTAGAATACCAATCATGTTTGGTTTCCGAAGCACGCACCAAAGACGATTTGACACGGGCGTGTCTGACAGCTCTAGAGAATACGAAAAGCGTTGTTGCACTGCAACAGCACTTCTTTAGTTACGTGAATTAGCCCACAGGTCGAGATATTAAATATAAAACTGTCCAATATACGTCGACGTTATTTAAAGTAAACTGCGTATCATTAGTAGCTACGTCACCTCTCGGTCCATATAGTATTGTCTACATTTATGGACAAGGCAAGGGCGTCGCCAGCCGATGGCCCAGGGGGGGGCAAGTTGAGGGCAGGGGAAGGTATTTTTCCTGTACCATGAAAATAATAAAACCAATATATATTTTTTGTCTCCATAACGAAAACTAATGTTGTTTTTACCATGTAGACCAATTTTATTGAAATAATAATGATTAAAAAGTTTATTTGCTTTTGAAAGAAAAAACACATTTTAGGTTAAAAATAAAAACAACGTAAAGTTACTGAAAACAAAAGAAAATACTCCATGCTCATCTTTTAGTAACGGGTATGCCCCCCTCGTTTAGCTACGCACTCCTGAAGCCTGGAGTGCATGCTCTCAATTAAATGCCTGACATTTTCCATTGGAATCTCTTCCCAGGTCCTTTACACAGCGTTGATGAGTTGCTGTTGGTTGTGGATTTCCTGATCACCGTCTCTAACTCTTCGTTTCAACTGATCCCACATGTGCTCTTTCGGATTTAAGTCCGGACTGTTCGCCGGCCACGGCAAGACTTGAATTTGAGAGTCTTCCAGTACAAACCGAGTCGCTTGAGCCGTGTGTGCACGAGCATTGTCTTGCATCAAGATGAATCCAGCACCCGCTTGCTGTGCAAATGGGATCACATGTGGTCTGACAACTTCCTCAATATACCGCTGAGCAGTAACAGTACCCTCATTTAAAATAGCGAGATCAGTTTTGCCGTGTAAGCTTATCCCGCCCCAAATCATTACATTTGGCCCACCATAACGATCGACTTCATGGATGCAGGCTTCTGAAATTCTCTCGCCGCGTCTTCTCCATACTCTAATACGCTAACCGTCGTTAAAAAAATTAATTTAAGTTATAAATTTAAATTTAAATTTAAATCGTCGTTAAAATGTAAAAATACCTCGTGGCCCTTATTTTGTTTTGAGTAGTATTTATGGAGGATGGGAATAGCATGAATTTTAAATACAGTCAAAAGCTCATGAAGCCTTACTAAGCGTTTGTACTAAGGGCCCCTTCACACTAGCATTTGTCCAGCGTAGGCGTTCGATGATCATATGCGTAGCGCAGACGCCGCGGCATCGGCGTTTCTTCTGCAGATAATAAAACGCTGCGCTAGCGCGGCGCAGGCGTCTGCGGTATTATATTATACTATACCGTAACGACAACGAAATTGTGTGAGGTCTCGGTGCGTCGCCGGCGTATCTACGGTGCGCTGCGCATACGTTAATCCAACGCGTAGGCGTTCGATGAACGTATCGAACGTATGCGTAGCGGTTGTCCAGCGTAGGTTAGACAACCGCTAGAGTGAATGGGATCTAAGAACGGTACACACTCCAATGTGTAAAGCTACACAAGCTCTTGACTATAAAATTCAGTAGTGTAGCTACGCGACAAGGGGCCCCGGTGTGAAAAAAAAATTGGGACCCTATCAAAACCGGTTACGTTTCATTATATCTAGTAAAAGTGTAAATACAAAAGAAAGGAGGTTTATAAGATGTCTTGGCTTATAATTTGTGCTAAAATAAATTTACATCTTCCGCTTCAATGCATAGGACGGCCTCCAGTCAGTGGAGGTCGTTCTGATATCGAGAGGAACCACATTCCAGAAAGGAATGGACTGGGCATAAAAGGAGGAATTAACAAAATCAGAAATATGAAAAGGGCAAAGCAAGATAAGATTGATGGAGGGGAGAAACCGTGGAGCAGGGAGGAAAGCGTTGTCAACGCACGCAAACTATTTTGGCAAATGGGCAACTATTTTACGTCGGACCTGTAGCTTGACACGGGGTCATATTTGTTGGCGAAGGTACTCGAGTCACTATTTCGGTGGCGCGAGGAAGCGCGGGCGCGGGGCGAGCGACCGATTCAGTGACACATGGAGCTGCGTCGGTCTCAGCTTCGCAAGGTCCTGGTGGCGGAATAGCGGAACAGGCTTTTGCGCCCTACCGCCGGCCTCGCTATCATCGAGGTGGTCCGACCAGTGGTCGAGCGCTGGCTCGGGAGAAGGCAAGGCTCCCTGTCGTTTTGGGTGACGCAGGTGCTCTCGGGGCATGGTTGCTTCGGGAAGTACCTATGCCGCATGAACAGAGAGCCCGGTGTACACCACTGCGTCGACTGCCGGGAGGATATGGCGCGGCATATGTTGGCAGAGTATGCCGCTTGGGAGGAGCCGCGCCGAGCCCTCGTTTCAGAAGTTGTAGTTTCGGCCGTGGTCGAGTCAATGGTCGGCAGCGTAGAGTGGGGACGTGGTGGTTTCCTTATGCGAAAACGGCATGTCGCAGAAGGAGACTGCGGAAAGGGAGAGGGAGATTACAACCTCTCATCCGGCCCGCAGGAGGCACCGGCGGAGAGCGGACAACGGGCGGGACGTCTTTCGCCCCCCACATACATCAGGACCAGAGATGGCGGCGCGTAGTGTTCCACGCGCGCCCCTCTTAGACGTCCGGGGGGAGTCTAACACCTCACTCCCCTCCCTGACCCGAGGAGTACTAAGTCGAGCCACGTATCATCCCCTGAGATATTGAAATGAGTAAGTAGGTTGCAGAGGAAGAAAATCGAGACTAACAGACTCGATGATATGTAGGAGTTTGGGAACAAGGCCCAAGGGGCATACTGACGCAATGTGCATGCTCTGACAATAGACAACACCAAGTAGGGTTTTAACACATTTGATATGGATCTCCAGAAAGAGGTACCTACTCAGCGGAGGCACAGCTGTAAAGTGAAGGAGAAGAAGCAAAGATTTTTAAAGGAAAATCGCTACGAAGACAAATCAAATAGCAACATTATCTCCTCCCTTTCCAGTTGTATCATTACGGATAAGAACGAAACCGGGAAGAGGGTAGGTTGTAGAGAGAAGATGAGGTTTGAGCCAACTCTCGGAAATCAGAACGGTGTGCGTGAACGTAGACATCAGAAAGTGACTTGACAAATTCATAAATCGGTTGTATAACAGCTGATTGGTTGAAGTGGCTAGACACAAAAACCTACACAACACAACAGAAATAATTCGTATTTATATTCTGAAGGTGGAAGAATTTTTTGTTAGGTCAATTCGGGGTTTGCTGGCCAGGGGCTGGAGGCCTCCTGAGCCCCGATGCTTCGCACCGCCTAGCCTTCCGACAGCTACGCCACGTGTACAATAAATTAAAATTTTAACGAAAATTATTATATTTATTACCATAAAAATAATTTTCGACAAAATATACAGGATAATAGAATAAGGAGATAAAAAGAATTTGGAAGCAATTAAATATTTAATAATTAGGTGCAAGATTTTAATATTGAAGAATTCAAGCGAGATCCTTCTTTTTGATCAATTTAACTTTTTTTTTACATTTTTTTGAGTGTCTAGGGGGGGGCAGCTGCCCCTACCTGCCCCCCCCTGGCGACGCCCTTGGGACAAGGTAGAATTTAATTAACTGAAAACCCGAAAAGGGACAATGAACTTATCATTTTGTCTCGGGCGCTACGCAGCCTTACGTACTTTGTGATTTTGTGCAAGAAACTTTAACTATTAGACCAATGCAACGTTGAAATCGCGAAGAAAATCAACTGATCCTTACACGGCTTGCACTATGAATGTTACTTTCACTTATCCCGATAAAATAGGTAGTAGGTTTGAATCAGATTCTGTTTTTGAAATAGAAGAATATGAACAGTAGTCACCCCGAATGGCTGACTACAACAAACGAAGAGTCGACTCCTAAGGGAGACTAACCTAATACCCCACACATCTTCTTGTCTACATCTCATCTACTTATAGTTGCATCTGTTACTTGATCTTGCAATCGTGTGGATTGATTGCAAGATAAGGAAAAGGCAGAAAAAAAATTGGCATCAGTACCTACGTTCTGATTCACAGTTCAAAGGTTACAAATAGTCACAATCTTATAGTGTTACGTTAATACCTAGAGATGTTTATTCTGTGCGGCCATGAAATCAGCGTCGAGGTTTGCATTTAGTATTAGACAGAAGCGAGCGATTACGAAAAGTAAGTAAATAATCATGTTTATATGATAATTATAACTGTTTACCACTAACTTGAATATGTCACAATATTCAGGGTTGAGTCGACAACGCCCTTCACTTTTCTTCAAGATTCGGAACTCGTTAAAGTCTTGGGTAGGTGTCATACACACATATGACGTCTTCAAACTGCCCGGAAAGAAAGCAGAAGTCAAAGTCAAAGCATTTATTTCAATTAAACTATTTAGGGTGTTACCAGACCAATCGATCGATGGCATCGATCGATGATAGAATGAATTAGTCGACGTCGATCGAGCTGTTTGATTATTATTAGTGATGGATTATGGCCGGAGTTAATCGATCAACGTCGACCGATGCCATCGACCGGCAATCGATCGATTAGTTAGTCGAACGGTATGTGTCGATATCTGTCAACGTCGATCGATGTCGACCGATGGCATCGATCGATGATCGATCGATTGGTGTAGTAACACCCTAAGAGACACTTGAATTGTAGGAGTTGGTTAGTTAGTCAGAAAGTTAAACCAAAACGTAGGTATCTCAATAGAGAAGAATGAGCCAGAAAATCCACGAAAGAAGTCGTGGTTCAGCTGGTCTGTTGAAGAAAATAAGAAAATTTGGCAGTCGGATAAAAAAGAGAGGTTATTAAGATCTTGCACTCCGAGACTTCTTTACTCTATCATTCTTTTCATCTGCATTACCTACTGCTGTAGATTGCTGAAGTATGTAGGTAGGATAAGGTAGGTACTAAGAAAGGTAGTGCAGTTTATGAGTGATAGGCTACTGCGCCGCGAGTCTCGGATTCGATTCCCACACAGAACATTTGTAAGGCCTACAGATAGTTGTTCCGGGTTTATTCCGAACCTGTAGGTCGATTCTGTAAAATTCAAACAACAACTCGCATCTCACATCGATATTCACTCTCACTTTACATAAAGTTCAAAATTACTTTGATATATTTGACACTTTGAATCGGGTTCGAGTGCGAAGTGAGCATCGAAATGACGGGAAAATTACCTTACAGAATGCCTCTTCTTACGTCATCTCATATTTTATCTGTCAAAATCTCCCTTTCAATTTAGCTCAACTCGCTGACACGTTCGCAAGGGTGGCGGTAGTGTAAATTCGAATTATCAACCGAGTTTTTAGAATGCCAATCTAGAAACTCACAGCGAAATCAGATTCGAAGTTTAGAAATTCTAAACTTCGAATCTGAATCCGCTGTGAGTTTCTGTAAGACCTGATAATGATGACCTGATGTTGTCCCGATTCACACCCCTGACCCGAAAATGCTGACCCGGTCGCGGGTTAGCGGGACTTATAGCTTTTTGTGTATGTGAGTTTATATATATTTTTCTTGGATATAATATATGATCCCACGTTATAGGAGAAACCATTTTTAAGCCTTGTAAAACCAACTTAGTTTACGTAAAAGCTATTACCACGTCGGTAAGTATAGAGTAAATAAATAGCCCATTGTAATCTAACAGATTTGTGTAAAACATGTACCCACTAATGAAGGTCACTCGATATACCCACTTACTCAATTTTTTTACTCGAGATTATTATCATGATCATGGGAACAATGAATGGCAATCAAGGTTCTGTACCTGACCCTCAAGAGTAGAAGGTCATCACTTCCTTCGATAGATTTTAAAATTAGTAGATAATTTCTTTTTTTACGGTTATAGTATAAAATTGATTAGATTTGCCTTTATGAATATTGTCCATTAATATTCCTATGTCCTTCGACAAGTCTCGAATCATCATGATAAGTAAAAAGCATTGATCACCTCTCTTGCTTGTTTATAACAAAATTGAAACAGACTTTTTGACCTGAAATTGAAAGCTTCATGCCTTTCATGTTGAAACTCGTAAAACAAAATTGTTTTTTTTTCTTTCATATTTTGTTAATTATGATCCTTGACTTTTTTATTCGTTGAACTTCTTTCTTTATATTTCATCTTAATAATATAAAATGTCAAAAACTAATACCAACTGGAGGAGTATGTAGGTATTAAAGGATGAATTCGTAGTTTGACGCCGAGGACACATCTTTGCTTTTTTGACGTGACAGTAAAAATAAATAAATTAGTGATAAATTATAAAATACAGTGGGCCTGACAGACGTTGTCCTGCCCTTAAAATAAAAAAGTTCTACGACTCGACTGCAGAGCCACCTACTGGGTCCAATTGTGAATCTAAACCATTCTCGAATCCACTGGAACACACACAAAAAATTTCATCGAAATCGGTCCAGCCGTTAAGGAGGAGTTCACTTTCATACACACGCACAGAAGATTTTTATACTTAGAATAAAATAAGACGTGTCTTTAGGTTAAGCTATTTATCTATGGGCCTATGCAGCCAGCAATAAATGAATTATTATTATTATAAAAAGATTAAAGTCTATATACGTAAAAAAAAAATTGTGCGTGGAGTCCCTCCGCGCGGAAGAAGTGAAACTTCGTAATGTGGAAATGAAAATAGGAAGGGGTAGAAATTGTTTTTTAGTGAACTCATATTGTTTCTTTAAGACAAACTTTATTAAAATTGCTGGCCTGTAACAGGTACCTATACTACGCATGCGTATGGTAGCGTTAAACGTTTAACGTTTAAAGAGTTCTTGTCACTTCATCGTCGTTCGATTGTTTTTAAAACAAATGAGTATCTTTTATCTTCAATTCTCGAGTTCGGCAATCGACTCGACATGTTTCAAACGAATAGAGTTATAAAATCGATTCACGAAGCTCATTCTCGTGCTCAACACTCGCTGTTCCAACAGCCCCACAAAGAGCTTTCACTTTCAGTCTATTACGATGTTCCCCGTGTGGAGGCGACGATATATAATAGCATATAATCGTTAGCAGTTACGTGCAAAGCTAATACTATTAACTGAATACACCGGTCCAGGCTGAGACTAAAGTCATTATCAAGGTTTGGCGAAAGCGATATTGATCTTGAAGATAATTGTGATGACTGTGTTTTGCATTTCAATAAAGCGTCAATTTCTTCTGAATTCCGGAAAAAAGACAAATTAATAATACCAGTCTATTATTGGGGAATAAATATAATGACCACCTAAAATAGTAAATGATCATCAAATCTTAGGACCTATATGCCCCCCCTGGAGCGAATGCGACATGGTTAGGTTAGGTTAGAATTGTGACCCCGTGCCAGAACCAAATCGCTTTTTACAGTCAAACTCATACGTTTCTACAATACTTTCGTTATATGTTGGTGATCATTTACTATTTTTGGAGGTCATTTACCATATATTATCTGGAGGTTCGTTAAACATAAGCCCTATTACTTATTGGTCCATTAGACGGCAAAGCCTCTTTTCATAAACAGAGAAGCCATGAATATTGATCCCCACGCTTGCTCAAGGTGAATTGGTGATTTGAAACTTATATTGTGATGTTTTATTTCACCGATGTCAGTTCGAAACATTTTGATTTTGACATACTTTTTGTGAGCTGCCAGTTTTTTCAAAGAATTGACGAAACACGTACTCACTTGGGTTTCATGTACTCGCACGGTGTATAAAAATGGAATATTGGTTTTGGCTTATAATAATAATATAATATAATAATGATTTATTGGTTCAATAGCAGTTATAGTTATGTGATCACTGTCACTTAAACTAGGTACGACCCTGTGCTATATGTAAAGTACAGTACGATCAACGTATCTTGGCGAGACTGGAGTTAGCTGTTTGGCTGCACAGTGGAACTTTTAGGAACGAAATTGTCTACTGCGCAACTAATCGGCTAACTTCAGACTCGCTAAGATACGTTGACCGTATTGTAACAGTTAGCCCTCGCGTTGCACCTGGGGAACCCGTTTAGTTTGTGTGACCTTCGAAGTTTTACCGTGACAAAAGCTCTCGTAAAAGACGAAGTGATTATTTTCGTAATTATTTCTAACTTGGTCCTTAGTAAAATTTGTTGTTTAAATTCATGAGTAGCTTGTACAATGTACATGTACTTTCACCCTTCAAAAGTTACCTATGAATCAAATCTCACCTAGTAGTTAGGCTTGTTTCACATGCAAGTACATCACATAACCACACCACAACCACATCACATCCACAATTACACCACAACTACGCCACATCCATACCACAACCACAGTACAACCAAACCACAGTAACATCACAACTACTACGATATTGCAACGATAACACGTGGCCTGGTGCTTATTAGTATGAATATCAATAGTTTAATTCACACGGACCACACTTTGACTTCAAAGTCAACCGCGTGGAGTCGCTACACAGCAAAGGAGTCGTGTTGTTCGTTACCAACTAAAGCGTTACAAGTTTGGAGCTTCAAGATGCTGCAGCCAGAGGGTTTAGGATGTTGATGGGGCTTCCGCGCTTCTAGTGCCTCGCAGATGTTTGCGGAAGCCAATATAGATGATTTTTATGCTGTTGTGAGGAAGAAGAAGAAGCACAGCGACAATTTAATGGGCAGGTTGCGCGGGAGCACCAACGGCATCCTCAGCTCATTAATAGACAAAATGGACAACCCTTTCATTAGGCATTGGGTGCTGCTACACGTGTTGTGTTATTAGCATGTGCTAGACCACATTATGTATTAGTTTTCTTTTTTGTATGTTGTGTAGTGTTTTTAACCGACTTAAAAAAAAAGGAGGTTATCAGTTCGACCCGTATGTTTGTATGTATGTATGTTTGTCCCCGATTATCTTCCGTTTGGCTGAACCGATTTTGATGCGGTTTTCAGAAAAGTGTTTGTTACATTCTGGAGAAGGTTTTAGTATACAACAAACATAAATTTATACGGCGCTTTCTGAAAAAAAACTACAAAACCGAGAAGACGTTTTCGTTTCTTTCTTTGGAGGACTTTCAATCTCTGTTTTAACTGTGTTGCCGTTCCTTAATAGATTTAGGTGATAAGGAGGCACTAAAAAGTGGAAAATAAAAACTTAGGATAAAAAAAGAGAACCGCCTTCAAAAAAAAACTTAAAAGTGATAATTATAACTTTAGCCTTTAGTTTCGGAAGTCGGTGGCAATACAAAACAGCAAATAGAACAAAGACACCGACTTCCGAAACTAAAGTCATGTGTGTTCTGTGCTACAGTTATTTATCACTTTTAGTTTTTTTTAAAGCCGGTTCTCTTTTTTTTTTAAGTTTTTATACTAATATAGTTTTAAGTTGTTATATTAATATTATGGATTATGTATAATCTGAAATAAATTTATTATTATTATTATAATCTCTCTTACCACCGCTCGCCCACTTTTTGTTGCTGCGTTGTGGTTCATGTGAATAGGCCCTTAGCAGGTGTAATGAATTACTATTTTAAAAGTTTCTTGTCATTCACACATACGAACAGCCATAAATCATCAAAGGTTACTAAACTTATTACAGCTCGTATGACATTTGATTTTGTAGACGATGACGATGGCCAAATAAATAATGTGCTATTTACGCAAGCATTTTGATTTAAAATCCCTTCGTTGAAAGATTCACTGTCGCTGATCACTAGCTGTCATCAGAAATATTTCTTGTGAAATTTTCTATAGGTATCTATGCAGCAGTGTTGATCACGGCTATATTTTATTTTTTTAAATCTACTTTTCTACTTCAACTTGCATACAAAATGTACTCGTAAAGTGTTATTTCTAACCTTTATATTTTTTGTTAAATAAGTATCTTTTTAACTGACGTTATAAAATAAGGAGCTTGGATTTTGTGCTTATTTCTTTAAGTTAAGAGACAGACACTTAGTATTGACATTTAGTATCGATTTTTACGACACGACGGCGCAGCATGTTGCGGGTTCGATTCCCGCCCAGGGTAAATATTTGTGTGATGAGCACCTGTGTTTGCCTTCTGTCTGGGTGTTGTTTATCTATATATGTATGTATTTAAAATGTATTTGTGTATGTATATCAGCTGTCTGACACTCATAGTACAGGGTCTCCCTAGTTTGGGGTCAGATGGCCGTGTGTGAGATGTCATTATTTATATATTTTTTTTTTTAAACGTTTTCCCAAACTATGAATTTCTCCTGTGCCCACGGGGATACATGAATATCTATAGCAAATTGCTATAGATAGTTGTTCCGGGTCTGGCTATTTGTGTATATGTTTCAATGCAAATATTTGTTACGTGCGGAATTGGAATCCGCGACACGCAGCACAATTAACAGCTACTGCGCCACCTGTGGCGGATGATATGAGTAAATCGTTATTTTATGTAAAATTTGAGTTAGTAGCGGATGCGACTTTTATCACAAGTGTTATAAAAATAGCGAAAAACATGATAATCTCATATCGATGCAGATAACCCACCCACTCACTATAATAGTCACCTGATCATCATCATAATCAACATGTCATTTATTAAAATACAAAAAAGAATCACACAACAAACACAAAATTGAAATCGGTTCAGTCGTTTCGATGCTACGATGCCTCAGACAGACACAGATTTGTACAAAGATACACGCGTCAACCTTAAAACACGTTTTTTTTCGGTATGGCATCTCGTAGGTCGACCTAGGAGGTTGTCGGCTGCTTAAAACTGAATTTAAGACCTCCAAGCAGGGCATAGCACTCTTCGGTTTTCGTTGATGGTTGAAAACAAACACGACAGCTATATAGTCTCTTCTCTTTCTTTTCTATACAGCCTGACAGTGACCGCGCTTCAGTTGTTACTTGTTCTTTCAGAAAAATAATGTCTGCGTGATTTTCCGAAAGAAAAAACCCCAATGAAAAACATTTCTTCATAAATATTCCAACATTCATCAATCAATAACTTTACTATGCCAAGGTCGAACAATTAAGTAGTTACAGCGGCGACGCAACTTAAAAAAAAGTTTTACAAAACATTGTAGTAAGTATTAGTTTCACCTTAAAATAATGAATAGGCGTTATATTTGGATGAAGGGCGCGCTTTTAGAACTTATTTTTATTTATTTATTGCATTCCATAGTGTTTCTGAGATGTTACATAAAGTAAGTACAATTATGGACCCTGTTAGGGCACAGCATATTGAGTTACACACATTACATTCGAGCATTAACCAATCATTTGCATATTACAATTTTCATGATGTAATGAAATTAATTAGAAACAAATTTAATGCACATTAAACACAAACAATAAAAAAAAACAATAATAATAAAAGCATGATGTCAAAAATAATAATCAATATAAAAATTAAAAATTGGATTAAAATAACACTGGTTGTAAAATATTTCAATCTTAAAATAAAAACAGTAGGTATATAAATAAAAGTAGGTATCTAGTCACTAATTTGTTTGCCGTCAAGAAAACCAATATGTATAAGTAAATTCATTAATATTCATAAAATCGTTGCAAAAATAAAAGTCAATATACATTAAAAACAAAAATAATAAAAGCATGATGTCTAAAAATAATCAAATATAAATCAATATAAAAATTAAAAATTGCACTTACTCACATTAATATCTATTATAAAGTAAAGGCTTATTATCCATATCTATACTGCAAATGCGAAAGTAAGTTTGATTGCAGTTACCGATTTTGATGACATTTATACCCTGTTCACAATAAGATTAGACATTTACTAAAACCTTTTTTACAGTCCGTTCAACCGATTTTGACTTCTATTGCGTTGGTAGCATGACAAATGGCAACTGCAGTAAACAGTTGTATTGTAACCACTTTTTTTGCCTCTAATGTTATCCTTATGCCTACGGAATAGAAGTCAAAATCGGTTGAAGGGACTGTAAAAAAGGTATGTGTTTATGTCTAATCTTATTGTAAACAGGGTATAGTACAGACTCGAGCCAGAGAGCGATGGAGCGCAGCATCCTGGGAGTCAGATTAACGGACTGTGTTAGGAATACAGTGCTGTAGGTCGATTCTGTAAAATTCAAACAACAACTCGCATCTCACATCGCTATTCACCCTCACTTCGCTTAAAAATTACCTTGATATATTTGACACTTTGAATCGGGTTCGAGTGCGAAGTGAGCGTCTAGCGTCGTATATAAAAAAAAACATAAAATGAAAACTACTGGGCCATACAATGTAAAATTTTTATGGGACCAAATGGCAACTATTCCGCATCAAACTAAAGAAGAATCACGTAAATCGGATCATAAATCTCAGAGTAATCGATGTACATACATAAAAAAACACCAACCGAATAGAGACCCTCCTTTTTGAAGTCGGTTAAAAAGTTTAACCTTCCTTCCTTTCTTCTTACGAATGACAGCTGGATCGATGGTTTTACGTGCTTTCCAAGGTACGGAGGGGTCTCGGTATGAAATAAATGGTCACTCATCCACGCAACGGTCGCGGCAAGCGTAACTTAACCATGACCGTTCGATCCGTGCGGCTTTTACTTAGCCACGAGTCAAGTTAGTTAGTTTGTCCAGGCCTTTTCCGCATTTAGCCACTTAATTGGGACATTGTTCGTGAAACTGTTTCTTCTTTTATTCCAGCCATCCCAGTTCATGCCAGAAGGCGAGTAGCCTTTTCAGGTTGCTACAGACTTCCGATAGTGATGCTAGAGACTGGAGAATTTGTGCCCTGAATCTCCGCCACGCTTCTGCATTCCAGGAGCACGTGCTGTGGCGTTCCTTCTGCCTCCATGCAGCCTCTGCATAGAGGGCTGTCCATCACACCTATGGTACATAGGTGTTTGTTAAGTACTTTACGGATTTGGTCTCTGTTTAGTCGAAATAGCCACGAGCCAAATACGATAAGAACTGCCGTAGTATGTGTCAAGGGCGTCGCCAGGACTCGCCAGCTGATGGCCTAGGGGGGGGCAAATTGATATTTGGTGGATAGGAAAAGTATGAATTTTAAATACAGTCAAAGGCACATGAACCTTTTTGAATCTCTAGGGGGGGGCAGCTGCCCCTACCGCCCCCCCTTGGCGACGCCCTTGGTATGTGTCCTAGGTCTAGTTTTTAGTGTATGTGCGTTTGTGCACTACAAGGAATTTTACTTTCGGGTAGTCCGATTTTTTACGGTCCGACATGGCACGCCATAAATAGGTATATACCTACACTAGTATGTGCACTGTACGTAATTTTACCATTCGAAGTTTTACTTTTCCCTTTTTGGACCGTTTTTCTCTTCTACGTCTTTGCACGTAGAGTAATAATGCAAGCAACTGCCGACGTTCCAAGGAACTCATCGTTCCTAGCGTAATTACGCGTGAGAGCTACCCTAAACTGGGCCACACCGATCCGAGTAAAGACGGATAAGTGCACAAACCAATCATTTGTTTTTGATTGCATGCCACATCGGACAGTAAAAAATCGGACTGCCGGACTGTAAAATTCCTTGTAGTGCACAAATGCCCCATGTGTGCATAAATACAGGAGAAATTCCTTCTTAAACTTTCCTTCCTGGTTAACGTTTTTTATCAATAGGTAATTCTATAATGGCCTAAAAAAAGATTGATACTTAAATTAACTAAGTAATTTGCATATCATGTCAACATTCCTATCTATTATACAGCTTTTATTTGTACTAACTAGATTTTAATGACTTTAATAAAGCATATTTATCTTGGTGTCAGCTAGAGATAGCTCGCGTAAGTACCAGGCAGGCAGAAGTTAAGTGGAACTACTGTGTAGGTGTCTCTATACAACATAGTCTATTTGGCAATATTTACGAATTCGGCTAACATCGAAGTAAACAATGTGTCGAGGTCAAGTGAGCCTTCGGACGTGACCTCTGCGACCTTTTCGTTGCATATCGACGATATGTGTAGGCTAGTGTACTTGGACAGTCGGAGAGACAAATGTTGTGGATTTTTTAAGCTTTCTTTTTATTTTTGTTGGATCTACATAATTTCATTTTGTGAAATTCAAAGGCCATTTAAAAGTATTTTTTCGCATTTGTAAAGAGTTGTGTAGGTATGTTCGGGTCAGAATAGAACCCACCCATTTCATCCCGAGGGCGTCGTAGAAGCCGGGCGGCAGCGGCTTCCATGTACTTAACAACTCTACTGATCCCCAAGACGCATGCCAAGCGTGGGGATTATGGTGACCCTTCTATGGGGGAGGCCTTTGTTAAACAGTGGACGTCTTCCTGCTGATGATGGGGATGTGAGGGTGTTAGAATATATTATTAAACTAGCTGACCCGACAGACGTTGTCCTGTCCTTATCTACCTACTTACCTGCCTATTTACCTACCCTACACCTGCCCTACACCTACACCTACCCTACACCTACCGTACACCTACCCTACACCTACCCTACACCTGCCCTACACCTACCCTACACCTACCCTACAAAAGTTTTTTTTTTTTTTTTTTCTCCGTAAGAACCATCTTCGTACTTCAAGGAATATTATAAAAAAAGAATTATCCAATTTGGTCAAGCGGTTCGCCAGTTATGCGCTTACCAACACATTTAGCGATTCATTTTTATATATAAGAATAATAAATAATAATTAATTTTGATAATTATGCTATAGCTAAGATTTAACTGGTATAATTATTTTGATACGTAATTGCTATAATTATGATCTAATAAGCGAACGGATTTTGAATTGCAGCTATGTACCTAGTTCATTCTTAGTACCAGTTTGATTCTTAATAGTGCTTATAATAACATTCAAATTTAAAAGTAATTTGTTGTTTGACCCAAAAGAGATTGCATTTAGTTGAAATATACATACTCAAATAACAAATTTAAATAAAAAGACAATCAAGGAAAGCATCGGAAGTCGGTTATAATAATTACAATAAATAATATTTTATGTAGAAATAAAATTTCCGTCATCTCTTCATGATAAGTACCTATTCGTAGCTTTATATAATTGTTTTATTTGCATATTTGCTATGTATGGTAGTTTAATAATACAGCAGATTATGTAAATATGATAGTTGAAAAAATAAAAATATAATGTATTTTATATTTTATTGGTTATATGTTTGAACCGTTTGGGGTTGAAACACTAGGGCCATGGGGTCCGAGTGCTCACCTTGTTTTTAGAGACATTTCTAAGCGGCTGGTCGACTCTTCACGTGCCCAGAAGGCTGGCCTTTTCTTGGGCCAAAGAATTAGCATTGCCATTCAACGTGGTATAGCTACTAGCCTTTTGGGCACTTGTCCCATTGTGAGCGATGCGGACGAGTTTTTTGATGCCCTATGAGCCCTGTACATAATATATGTCGGATCAGTCAGGATTTGTCCGTTAGATTCAGTCATCATGTGGGCAGAATATGGGTTTCGTGCAATGAAAACACTGGGTATAGGGTACAATACACGGCATTTATTAAAACCACAATTTAGCACTGGGTATAGGGTACAATACACGGCATTTATTAAAACCACATTTTAGCACACGATTTGAAATAAACTCGGCCTTAAATGAAATAAAATAGACATAGTACTTAACACTTTAGCACAACGAATCGAAAGTACAGTTTCGGGACGTATTAGCTCCGATGCGATCAGACACTGGATTCTGAATGTCTTCCTCGCTGTCGGCTGAAAACATCACGACTCTGTAGAAGCGCGCCAAAAGGGTGGGGGTTGATACCGTGTTCTCGATAATGGCGCGCTTGCGACCCGTCGTTTCACGTTCATACTATTGACCGGATACGACATAATCATATATATTTTTAATTTATGTTTAAGCTTTGTACATTTTTAATTTTTTTAAATGGCTAATAAATTAATAAATGACATATGTACACCTTGTAAAGACTTTGTTTCTTGTTATTATTATAGCACTATGTTATTTGTAAATTATTGATTTAACAGAGGCTTCCATTTTTATCTAACTGCGCTAGAAGGAAGGATGCGTCCGACTACCGATGTTAGTGAACACTGTCAACTACGATCATTTAAAACAAAACAAAAAAAAATACACTGTGGACTGCCGCGGTAAAGCTATTGCATGGCATTTTTGACTTTGACATTTGACTTTGACTTTTTACTTTGACTTTTTACTTTGACTTTGACTTTGACTCTTTTAACTTTGTCAAAGTCAAAGCCAAAAACCAAAATCAAAGTCAAATGTCAACGTCAAAGTCGAAGTCAAATGTCAACGTCAAAAGTCAAAAGTCAAAGTCAAAAGTCAAAGATTATATACATGTATATTATGATTAAATATACCATATACATACACGTTAAGCGAACGCTCGGCCGAGCTACATGGTAGGCGGAGTGGGGGGTGTCAGGTTTTATTTTCGTTACGGAATTTCTTGATTCGGTCGCCGCGCTCAAAGCCCGCGATAAAAGCTATGCAATAGCTTAAAAAACTCAATTTGTTTCCATCATCATCATCTGCCTAGCCTTTTTCCAACTATGTTGGGATCGGCTTAAAGCCTAACCAGACTGATGCAGCTGAATACCAGTGTTTTGCATAGAGTGACTGCCTATTTGACCTTCACAACCCAGCAACTGGGTAACACGATACTCATTGGTTAGACTGGTTATCAGACTTTCTGGCTTCCGTTTTCATACCGAGACCCCTCCGAGTTTCGGAAAGCACGTAAGCCGGTTCCGGCTGTTATTAGTAGATCTTTGACAGTCGTTAAAGGTAGTCAGAAGCCAGAAAATCTGACAACCAGTCTAACCAATGGGTATCGTCTTGATTGTGGCGAAAGTCAGACAAGCAGTCGCTCGATGTATATCACTGGTATTCAGCTGCATCCGTTAAGACTGGAACCCGACCCCAATTTAATTAGGAATAAAAAGTTTAAAAATAAATAAAAACCGCCTTCAAACACTAAAAAGTGATAAATAACTTTAGCACAGTACACACATTACTTTACTTTCGGAAGTCGGTGGCGGTGGTTTTGTGTTTGTTGTTTTGTATTGCCGACTTCCGAAAGTAAAGTACCTAATGTGTGTACTGTGCTAAAGTTATTTATCACTTTTTAGGTTTTGAAGGCGGTTTTCTTTTTTTTTTTACTTTTTTTTTACTTTTTAGTGTTTCCTTAACATCCAATTCCATTACGAAACGGCGACACAGGTAAAAGAGATTGAAAATCCTCCAAAGATTGAAGAAACTAAAACGTCGTCTAAGATATTTTTTTGGGAATTTGTTGATTTTCTCAAAAAGGCTGTATCAATTTTGGTAAAATTTATATGGGACCCTTTCGGAATAAACCCCTTTCGAACAAACAAAAAACAAAAAGAATTTTGCAAATCCGTCGACATAATATGACAGAGTTATGCCCGAACATACATAAAAAAATAAAGAATAAATAAACATTCGAATTGATAACCTCCTCCTTTTTGAAGTCGGTTAAAAAGGTAGGCAAATGATGACGTACCTACAATAAGGAATAGATTATGTATTTTGTTGTATATTTTTCTTTGTTTACAGTGTGACAACGTTTGTTTAAACCGTTCATTAATAAAACGTGGCATACACATTTATTTTAGTCGCTTATGCAAATTGAGAATACAATTGTTACGAAATCAATTAGAGAAACAGAATTTTAACTGAGAATTGAATTCAATTATATTTAATAGCAGATGCTCGTTATTCTAAAGCCCATGAGAAAATTAAATGTAGGACACGCAATTAAAAACAAATATTGTGACATAATCGTGACATCTGAATTAACCAATTTATGTAAAATATTTAAAACTAGTACTTGGCAGTGATTTCGTTCGCGTAAATTGTTTTACGAACCCCAATTTGTTTGATAACAGTATACAACCTATACCCGCCATTAGAGGAGACCTATGCCCAGCAGTGGGCGTCTAAAGGTTGACATGATGATGATACAGCCTATTATAACGTATCTCCTTATTAACAAAACCATTTAAGTAATTACACGTGCAATGCTATTCTGTAAGGACTGACTTCAAGCTCACTTCTGGTTCCGCGGTAAAAACTGTTTTATGTATTTTGTAACTTGTTGTACATGGAGCCGCTGCCCGTCTGATCTCCAGTTACTGGGTAACATAATATCCCTTAGTCAGACTGGTTGTCTTTCTGGCTTCTGACTACCCATAACGACTGTCAAAGACCTACGAATAACAGCCGGGACCAACGGCTTTACGTGCTTGCCGAGACACGGAGAAGTCTCTGTATGCAATGAATGGTAACCCATCCACAGACAGACCGTGGCCAGCGTAGCTTAACCAAGACCAATCGATCGATAAAAACAATGCTTTACTTTCAGATTATAAAACAAAAGGCAGATAGACCGCGCGGAACACTTCGTAAATTCAAATTAAAAAACGAATACTTACCTTCAATCTCGTGATTGTATTCGCTTTTGTATTTTTATTTGTTTTGTAGATATTCGTTTTTGAAATTGTATTTGCTTTTTTGGCTTCACTCTCAATGTTCCGCGCGGTCTATATGCCTTTTGTTTCATAATCTGAGGCTTTACGTATATAGCAGTACTATTCTGTTATAATCTCCCTCGGTGAACACCTAGGTGAAGTGAGCTGTCATCCGTCCCGATGCTAGGGTTTGACAAAGCAGACGGACATAATGACAGCTCACTTCACCTAGGTGTTCACCGAGGGAGATATAGCATTTGACGATAAGAATATTGCAGTAACCATTTTCACATTCGGTGCCTACCTGCTTCTTATTCTAAATACCGGCCAAGCATTTAGGATAAGTAATATTTAAGCTGAAAAGCTGGCCATTAACGAAAATCTACATAATTTTAGTAATTGACAAAGACTTTGTTCATTAGGCAAAACAACATTTTAAGTTATTTCTCCGCATGAACGTCTTACATAAGTGTTTTAAATGACTTGTACTTTTAGCACAAAGTTATGAAACGTAACTGAACTCAATTATGAAAGAATTATATTTATGACTGCGTTTATTTCCAAAGTTAGGTTACCTAAGAAGGTAGTACCTATACTTTTTTATTAGCTTCACCCATACGTAATCATCTGCCTCGTCTTTTCCCAAGTATGTTGGACCGGCTGCCAGTTTGACCAGATGTAGCTGAATACCAGTGTTTTACATGGAACGACTGCCTATCGGACTTCCACAACCCAGTAACTGGGTAACACTATACCCCTTGGTAAGACAGGTTATCAAACTTTCGGGCTTCTGACGACCCAAAATGACTGCCAAAGATCTACGAATGACAGCCGGGACCAACGGCTTTACGTGCTTTCCGACGCACGGAGGGAACTCGGTATGAGATGGATGGTCACCCATCCGCAGCCCGACTGCGGGAAGCATAGCCTAACCTTTGACGATTGACTTAGCGTCGAGCTTCACCTATACGTATGTAAGAAAATCTTGAAAGTCAATTTGAACCAATTTTATCGTCTCATCGATTCCAAACTTTATCATCATCATCATTTCAGCCAAAAGACGTCCACTGCTGGACATAGGCCTCCCCCAAGGGGGGGGGGGGTTGCCATGATAGCCACGCTTGGCGGGCGGGTTGCGGCTATTCTTTACGTCCGGCACCATACGGACTTACCATACCAAACTTTGTAAATGTATGTAAAACTCATGGCAACACTATATTATTATGCTACCATAGAACTGATCTGATGATGAATCTGGAAGGTGCAGGACCCTGGAACTCCATAATGGTACAACGAAGTTATTGTAGTCGTGTTTGGGCTTGTCAGAATGGTCCTCAGATGCATTTTTGCCATGATTGATGTTCAAGGTCTGATGATGGAACTAGAAGTAGATATAAATCTGTTTAATCCTAAGATTTAGTCATCGAAAATCGTTTGTGTTCTACCCAAAGACTACAATATACATATATATATATATATTGGTTATATTTCTTTCAGAGCCTATATTTTTGACCAAAAAAAGATATTTCTCATAATGGCATTTGCCCTAAAATTGAAATCGAAATTTTATTACAATTTTTAAGTTTTATATAATACCTACTTAATTTTGGGTCACAAGTTGTAAAATAATTTATAATGTTTTTGAAAAAAAAAACTAGCTTAAAAAAAACCACCTCTGTGCGTGCCTGTACCAACGCATCAGTCATGCGGTTTGCGAACCATTAGACAGTTTTGTCACAACGCGTACAATTGATAACTCTACCGACCAATTGTTTGTCAACCCTGTAGTAAAACGTCCTTAGCTTTGCGCTTTACGACATTAATAATAACCGCTAATCTGAGGGTTTCGTCCGAGTCGGAATTTTTGATAGGCGAAGCGAGAATGAAAATTTCCATCGCTTCTATGGCAATTTCCACATGACTTCAATTTTGTTTCAAAGGTTGACGATGCCTTAGTAACATGGGTGAAGAAACCATTGACCAATATTTTTAAGACACAACTTCTTTGTAAAAACCATATACCTTAGCCTTGAAAAGTCGATTTATTTTCAATTACTTAACTGTAAAATTAGAGTATTTTTTAGTTGATTTTAAAACAATAAATAGTTAATCATTGGGTGAGATTGTGGGCTCGCAAGCTGTTCAACCGTTAACATACTATAGTTCCACGCGCCAACAACAACATCACAGCATCAGCATTTAAGGTGACATACATTCGGTCCGCGCGCCGGCAACAGCGGCACGCCATCAGCAATAAGAAGTGGCCTACTGAGATCTTCGCTTCACACGACACACATGTAAATAGTCATCAATGTGTATTTACCACAAAATTTGTAATATGTAATTTCAAAAAACCATTTCCTGTGTACATTGCACGACGTACGCAAACCCCTCTTCCTACCCAAGTTCCGTCTGTTACCGTAGGTCTCCTTGTAACCGACTTCCTTCACGTAAAGCCGACGTAACTTACGTTGGTATGGTTTGTATGGTAGGTTAGGGCATTAGGACAACTTTAACTAGGGTGCTAGGTAGGGCTAGGATAATTAGGGTTCTAGGTCATTACTGGGGTTAGGTTTGGAGTCAGTTGGGTCTTAGAGACTGAACCAGACTCAGGGATCTCAAACGTAGCCACAAGAACGTAGCACTTAGAACAACGGCCGTACTAAGCTGTAAGTCCCGGTGTGTACACAACCGAAAGACAATAAATAATGTCAATTATGACAATAAAGAAAAGTTGGGCTTTTCCCAGTTATTAATAACTGGAAAAAAGCCCAACTGCCGTAAAATTAATAAAGAGGTGCAAAAAAAGTCGCTCTATTTGAAATTTGACTACATAGTTTGAATTATAAAGAGGACTCGGGGCTAAGTAAAAAGCGTAAAGCGTTGGTAAAGGTACGCTTACCGCTGTCAGACCAAGGATGGGTGACCATTCATTTTATATCGTCCCGGCTATCATTCGTAGATCTTAGACAGTCGTTATGTGTAGTCAGAAGCAGAAGCAGAAGAAAGTCTGACAACTGGTCTCACCAAGGAATGCCGTAATACTTTTTTTTTTTATATTGTTATAGGCTTGCGTTTGACCGCAACTCACCTGATGTTAAGTGATGATGCGGCCTAAGGTGGAGCACGCTTGTCTAGAATAAACCGGTTCACTCGTGCCTTGAAGATACCCAGATTATATGTATCGGGGAATAGAGAGGCGGGCAGTGAATTCCACAGTCTGGCAGTTCGCACAATAAATGTGGAAGTAAAGTGCTTGGTTCGAGACCGTGGAACTTCAACCGTATAGCGGTATCCCTAGCGCCGTATCCCTGCTCGTCCGGTGATGGAATGGGGATGGGGGAATTAAGTTGTGCAATTCCAAAGCACACTCTCCGAAATGTAACAATTCTACTGCTTTTATGAAACAAAAGGCTAAGTAGACTTGTACGTTATATTTTAATAGCTCTCAAAAGAATGCGATGAGTATAAAAACAGAGATATAAAAAACACTAACCTAGACGCGCTAAGTTGTGGCAGAGATTTCCAGGCTCCACAGCCTGGCCGGGAAACAGGATCGGCCGAAGATAAGACTGCCGCGGTCGGCTCCTACCTTTGGGACGGAAGTCCCCGGGGAATCCTAACAGTAGGACCCGCCCTGGGAGCAGCAGGCGGGTCCATATTGGCTCACCTAAAGTTCTTTACCCGAAATTGTACTTCCTAAGGATTTGTAATCCGAATGATCACTCTTCCTAAAATTTTTCATCCTAAAGTTTTCATTCATACTATTTGTAGTGATACCGGCGATGTTCATAACACTCAAGTTTCCGAAAATTGCAATGATTATATCATTAATGTAAATACATAATTATATTTAAACTCCTACTGTTTTTTATCTTAACGCTTCTATCCCTAAACATAATTACCATAATATTTTCACTCATGCTCAGAAAGAAACATTTACCAAGTGTAAATATTTCTTTGGAAGAATTAAATATATATTGAATTTTAAAGATACCCAATAAAAGAGATTATTTGAAAGTTATAGCCGCTAATATTAAACTAATTTAATTGAAATGTGTATATGTAAACATGTATTTAATTACGTGTACAATGGTCCTATTATTCTTATAACATATACATGGGTTGTACGTTGTATCATAGCTAATAGTTTTATAGACTTTCGTTTTACATACAATTTTTCGTATAATTACGTTTCATAGAATAATCAATACGCAGAATACTTACTTCTTTCTCAGTTCTAGCCAAACCTACTGCGCATGTGTGCAAGCAAGCATGCAGCAGGCAAGGAAGCATGCAGCATACAAGCAAGCATGCAGCGCGCAAGCAACCATGCAGCGCGCAAGCAAGCATGCATGCAGCGTGCAAGCAAGCATGCAACATGCAAGCGAGTATGCAACATGCAGCAGGCATGATTTCTGTCACGGCTCCGGCGTTGCGGGGCTCCGGCGGTCCCATGCGAGCTTATCGTCGCAGATAGCCTCAGCCGCGGCGGCGGGCGTTAAAACCACCTGCTCCTCAGCTCACGGGCCGCCTAGCCCCTCCACGCCTACGCGGATTTAAATTACACTCTAGGTGTAGGGCAGACAAGACTACGTGGAGTCGGTTTCGCAGCGATTCGTTTCTGTCATTAACTTTTGTAGCACAACATATTCACTTTTTAAGACAATATTTTAGTTATTGTCTATTTATATATATTTTCGTTGAAATAAATTCCATGGAAAAATACACTGAACAAACAATATTCGTTAAAAAATAATTCTACTGTTTGATAAGTTTGTTAAACAAAAAAATGTGAATAAAATTTCACTGAATTGTGTTTCTGTGAATTAAGTTTTATTGTAGTAAATAGTCTTTGAAACAATAATAGTCGAAATAAAATTACAAGAACCAAATATTATATGTAACATTTTCTGGGAAACGAAATTCTATGAAATTTCTGTCTGCGAAACAAGGGGACACCGTTATACATGTTATGTGAAAATAAAGTTACGCAAAATTAATGTATATAATACTGATTATTATGAATAAAAAGAAATCTAAACAAAAAAGATATAACTTTGAATAATAGTGTAAAAGATGGTTATGTTGAGAAAATATAAAAAAACAAATAAAAGTATAATAGATGTTTATTGCTACTGACATTATGAAGTTGAATGCTTCGGAATTATAACATTAGAGACAGAGTAGTTAGGAATTGTGATTGTTAGGATGAAAAATGTTCAGATTTTCGGATTTCCAATTATCGGAGTTGAAAATTTAGGTGAACTATGGCGCACCCGCAGCAGGCACGCGACAGCTCGATGGCACGACTCAGGACCGTTACCGACTTTTGGTTGTGGACCGGTAGACTTTTAAGTAACTCAGCGTGTTACTTCATGGACAGCGAGATCTAGACTCCCCCATTTGACAGGTTTCTTTCCTGTCCGCTCTTCCGAAATTCATATTATTTTCCAACTATGAATTTTATTTCTGGAACGCCAGTATCGTCATATAGCGGGGTATTATAGTACCGGCCAGACTCAATTATTGTAGTCTGCCAGTTATTTTTATTCGATTAATGCGTAAAGGATTTTTAAGAACACCAGATACATTAGCGGGTGTCCAGCTGTTTAGTATAAAATACAGCAATACACACATATATTCGACTATCAAATTAACAGTTTGAAGGTTTTAAGTTACCATGCCAAAAACTAATTAAAAAAGAATTACTGACAATTGTCAAGGTTGACAACTGTCATTGACAAACATGTCACAACAAAACATTATTTATTTTCCAGATTTATAAAAAGAAACTATAATATATTTAATTAGCAGACACACAGTCTTTATGCTCGATGGAATATAATGTAAGTACTTTTAGATTATAAATAAAGTAATACAAGATTCAATGAATCTATGAAAACAAGTATTACAAAATAAAAACAGCAATTGAGAAAAATGATTTCATGCATAAAAAAATGTCAATATAGCATATGATAAACATATACTATAATACCCAGTAGGTAACTGGGTTCCGGAGGTCAGATAGGCAGTCGCTCCATGTAAAACACTGGTATTCAGCTGCGTCCGGTTACATTGGAAGCTGACCCCAACATATTTGGGAAAAGGTTAGGCAGATGATGATAAACGAAATCTCAACGTCACATTTTAACGCGTGTAACATTGTTGTTTCACACATGATATGTTCCACATGAACGTTCATTAAATACTTTTCTTATTTTGTTTTGTTGTAAGCAGCGGTGAGAATTAGAAAATATTATGGACAAGCCGTAAGGTAAGCCGCGTGGTGCCAGTCACCAATAGCGCCACCCCATTTCTACCCGTGGGTGTCGTTGAAGGCGACAGAGGGATATTGACCAGAGGATCCTTCTGACTACCATTCCACTAAGCCGTAAGGTAAGCCGCGTGGTGCCGGTCGCCAGTAGCACCACCCCATTTCTACCCGTGGGTGTCGTTGAAGGCGACAGAGGGATATTGACCAGAGGATCCTTCTGACTACCATTCCACTAAGCCGTAAGGTAAGCCGCGTGGTGCCGGTCGCCAGTAGCACCACCCCATTTCTACCCGTGGGTGTCGTTGAAGGCGACAGAGGGATATTGACCAGAGGATCCTTCTGACTACCATTCCACTTATTGCAATTGACAACTTAATATTAATATATATATGTGAGGACATTTTCACACACGGCCATCTGACCCCAAAATAGGGAGCCCCTGTACTATGGGTGTCAGATAGCTGATATACATACATAAATAAATTTTTTTTTGTAAATACATACATATATAGATAAACAACACTCAGACACAAGGTAAACACAAGTGCTCATCACACAAATGTTTACCCTGGGCGGGAATCGAACCCGCAACACGCTGCGCAGCAGTCGATCGCTCGGCCACTGCGCCAACCGTGTCGTCAAAAACTTGCAGCGGCCAAGCATGGCGATTACGGCTAAATCTCCCCTTGGGGGAAACCTATGCCCAGCAGTGGGCGTCTAAAGGTTGACATGATGATGATGATGATGATGAAGGACAAGTCAGGCGCCGGATGGGATTTCCTATACAAACTTTAAATTTCTGTAAGGATCGCACACACAAGCGGGTCGGCAGATTTGGATCAGCGCATATATTTTTGGCAAACCGTGTGGACATCGCACGACCTAGAACTAAAAACAAAAATGTATGTTTACAAGCCCTTAGTTCTGCCAATTATTACCTACGCCGCAGCAACCTGGTGGCTCTATAAAGTTGATGACCTAGTTTTGTTCGTTTTTTTTTCTTCTTCATATTTTTTATAAATAAAACCTAGTTAGATCGATTTGTCGTCCCCGAAACCCCCTGCATACTAAATTTCATGAAAATTGTTGGAGCCGTTTCCGAGATTCAGATTATACAAGTATTGCTCGTTTAAAGGTAGATAGATAAAGAAGGGTTTGACAATATCCACCACCGGTGTCTTTGGTTCATGTCCCTAACACTGAGGTACTGGGATGACGGGCAAGCAACAGAAGGTTTCGAAGCAAATCTTCGCTCGATTTTAAACTGCGATGTTATTTAGTAATGTGGCCAATACAGTTCGTCATAATTCGAACATGAAGATTTGGTATGTGGCCGTAGCATTACGCATAAATTTCCAAAAATTAAGACGGCTGGTTTTGTTATGGGGTTAGTTAGGTTAGTTCTGCCAAAAGAAACCAACATAATAAAATAAATAATAGTTAAAAAAAACTAAAAACACGCTTTTTATAGAAAACCAAACTAAAAAATAGAAAATAAATTTTAATAAATTTAAATTAAGAAAAGTGTTAAAAATTTCAATAAATATAAATTAATAATAGTGTGAATAAAAAAAAAATATTTAAAAAAAAGCGTGGGGTGCTTTTTAAGATATTATCGATTTAGTCGTGTTTTTAGTTTTTTTAAACTATTATTTGTTTTTTACTTTTTAGTTTGAAAAATGGAATAATTTTATCAAATTAGTGTATTGTCATCAGTCCTCGCTAAATCTACAAAGTTTGAACGAAATTTGGCCGTTTAAAGTGGGTCAAAATCGCGCCCAAAGAAGTTGGTTACAAACAAACATACAAACATACAGGTGAAGCTAATAAAAAGCGTGTAATAAAAAATGATTTTTTTAAATGATCCTACTACTATACCTGCAACGGGTGGGCCGTTGCAGGTATAGTAGTACACTCACATACACATAGATCCACACCCACATAAGCACAGTTATAGATACACTATAAAGTGTATCACGAAATCATGCAAAAAACCCTGCTGATTCATGCATTTTCACGTAACATAACATAATATATGGACAGCAAATTTTTTTGTTTATAATGTTGAGTTCAAATACCCCTTTTCGGGTTTCAGCACATTCAACCAAATGTTGTAAATTAAAAAAAGAATTCGCAGGTCATCAAACCCATCTTCTAAAAGTCAATAAAGACAAGGGTGAAAGTACCAAACAGTATGGATCGAGTCACGTGAGTAGTAATCGGTAATTGATCGGAAATCATCGGACATCATCGGTCGCTAGAACTGGAAGTCCGGAATCCGAACTTGTTTTTTTAACAGAAGGCAATTAAAAGTTACGAGTGAGTTAGAAATTTTTGGGATTTAGAGAAACTTTGTAAATATAAAGAGGTTGTTTTTAGCAGTAGATCGCCTTGTGTGAGTTAGTATCAGATTTGATCGTGAGTAAGGCAGACTTTGGTACCTGATACATAACTAAAAAAACTGGAGTTAAAACTAAAACCTGACTACACAAAAATCAACTTGACACCATCAAGGGTATTGAAGCTGTTTAGTCCAAAATACAGTCAATGTGTTGTCCGAATTGTCAGTGAAAAAAATATTGGAATATAAACGTGTCAATCCGGACACAGTGTCTGAATATATTCTGTCCGAGTCGTCAGTAAATCCAAAAAACGAACTGGGGTGTGATTCTGTAAGACTTCATTCTGAACTTCGAATTTCAATCCGCTGTGAGTTTCTTGATTGGCATTCTCGGTTGATAATTCGAATTTACACTAGCGCCACCCTTGTGAGCGAGTTGCACTAAATTGACAGGAAGATTTGGACAGATAAAGTATGAGATGACGTAAGAAGTGGCATTCTGTAAGGTAATTTCCCCGTCACTTCGACGCTTACTTCGCACTCGAACCCGATTCAAAGTGTCAAATAATATAATATCATTCATCAATTAAGGTCAAATATATTAAGGTCATTTTGAACCTTATGCGAAGTGAGAGTGAATAGCGATGTGAGATGCGAGTTGTGGTTTGAATTTTACAGAATCAACCTACTGAACAACTTTCATTATAGGGCCAACTCAAACAGCGCAAAAATAATCAGCTGTTCCATACAGAACTGCAATAGGTACTCGGCCAAAATGTATGGAACAGCTGTTTTTTTTTTCGCGCCTTTTGAGTTGGCTCCATAATGAAACTTGTTCAGGCTGGTGGTCTGAGTCAGTCCTTAAAAAGCTCATGAATTCAATTTTAGCCTGTACAGGATCAGAGCATTACAGTGCGCAAAGAATCATGGCAAGATTTGTACAAAAAAAATAAAGATATTTAGAGAAGATCATCAGACATTTGCATGATTTTTAAACCCCTGCAAAAAATGATGTTAAAGAATTATTTCAGAACGAAACGGCGACTGACAGTAACAGTGACACTGACAGTCGCCGTTTCGCAGTTCTAACACTGAAATTGCATCGTTTTCTGGGAAATAATGTCACAAATTTGCGACATTATTTCCCAGAAAACGATTTATAATGATTATTTATAGATTTTAGATTCCACACACTTGTCTGCCAATTTGATAAATCCGTTGTCTCTTGTCACTTTCTTTTTTTATAAACACAAAATAGGCAACGAGATGAAACGAAAAAGTGTTATTTTCATTTCGTAATATTTTATTTATGCAAGCGTTTAAAAATATAGTGACTATATCAATCTACTCCTGGTAATGTATTGTCTACATTGGAAAATATTATAACCCTCTAAATGATTTTATTTTTTTATACAAATGAATGTTTGGATCTCGCCATGATTCTTTATGATTTAAATTGACATTAATGTGCACCACGTCCACTTGAAATTGAGCGTGTCGTGTAGGAATCAACTAAATGCTCAAAATCGAATCTCAAATGTTACATCACATCAGTTACAAAAGGTTGATCAAGGTTCAAGACATGTGCAGGTATCAACCTTTTTATTAAATATAAATTTCGTCACAGTATGAAGGGATATCCTCTTTTTTTCAATTAAAAAAACCTTTTTATTACCTACATATCAATGATGTTAGAAAACAAAATTATTTATTCTACTGAATTTTTATTCAGATTCCTTATAGGTTGAAACATAAGGTTCAATTTAGATTTACTTGAAAAGTTCGATTAGTATGAACAATATTTTTTTCTATACCATAACAATGACCCATACAAAAATTTGTAATGAATAGTTGGTACGATTCGATCCGATTCGTCTGTTATCCGTGATCGAAGTCAAAGGCAAAGTCAAATTATTTATTCCAAAAAGACTGATTAAAAAGCAAATTTGAAGAAGTGAACATAATCTGCCAGATGAACCTGTTTCGTACATGTTTTCTTTTTTCTTTCATTCTGACAGCAGAAAGCTGTCAGCAGTAATATGAGAAAGACAGTTTGAGTTGCAATTAAGTATTTTAATATGAACTCTACATAAATGACAGATCCTGCCCCACCCATGTAGGAGAAAAGTAAATTAATGAAAATAATTGTAATGAATATAGAACCTTTCTTTAGTTAATTGTTTTTCTTTAGAACTTGCGGATTACGAAATACCTACCCACAAAATACAAACTCATTTTACCTAAAATACAATGTATCCTTTAATCAATGTCATTATTGTTTTTAGATTTAAACGGAAACCGCAAGTTCTACAGTCACTAAGACTAATGTTTAGTTATCAGCAATAAATAAACAGTAAAATGCTACATATTCCACATGACTTTTATTGAGTGGGGCAAAGTTCTATAGAGTTTCTGGCATTGTCCTTTGATCAGATTAATCTCCTACTGCGCGGGCACTCTGACTAATTATTAGATACTTTTTCATGTATTTTCAATTTTTATAAGCCTATTTTTGTGTCCCATGGGAAAGGCCCAACCTTTCTCCTTTCAAACTTCCCGATCCTTTGCGGTCTCTGACCACACCACCTTCGCCGCATTTGGCCTTAGCGGCGATGTCCACTTTCAGGTGTCCAGTGAGTGACAATCTTTGCCCATCGGGTGCATTCGCGCGACGGGGCTGGCCCACTTCCACTACCACCTGGATTTTTTGTCCAACATCTGCATCTTAAGTTATGGAGCGCAACGTGGTGTTTCTAATGGGATCTATCTGTTTGACACTAAATGATAGCCGAAATACAGACTATGTCTAGTTCGGCTACAGATGCTAATCTCATTACTTTTATTGCAATTGTTGCCATATTGGTGTCAATTCCATCGCTTGGCGAGACGCGAGACTAAGCGGACGTGTTTTTTGTATGTATTCCGTAGTTAATGAAATAAACAATTACGACAAATAAATATAATTATTTGCGCCGTCAGTATTTTAGTAAAGTGTGTCGTATGTGAATTGTAGTTTTTTCAAGTTTGTTGTTGCAAGATGAACTAAATACTTCATTTATACAATAAATAAAGTGTTTCGGGTAATATGTCTAACCCAGGATCGAGCCCCTTTAGTCGTAGCCAATTACTACGGCGTAGTCCCCAACCAACGCCTTCTGCACCGTTGCCCCCGAGCAACCCAATTCCACCAGCACCTGAGGTCAATGAATTGCCGTTTGAAGTAATTAGTACGCCGGAGATCCAGAAATGGTTATTGTCTATAGATGCCATTGTGAACGAAGTTTGCACTATTGTTGGTGAAGGAAAAATGAACTCTGACCAGAAGCTTCGTGTGACTAATCTTTACCGGAAGGTCTCAAGTGGAACTTCTCAAATGGCCGTCTTATACCAGTCATTGAAGCAGAAAACTATCCAAGCCCATACCACAATCCAGCACCTACAGGAACACCAGAACGTTGCGAACTCTCTCCAGCAGTTCATAGAGGTTGTAGAAACTAAGCTGGATTCACCAGACAACCATTCTTATGCTAGTATGGTGAAGAAAGGTGCCGATAACTTCATCCATCCTGCACATTTGAAGTCAGTCGCTATTTATCCATGCGATAAAACCCAAACAAGTGACGACACCAAGTCACTTGTTCAAAAGGTAATCTCTCCCAAACAACTTAAGCTCCATGCCCGTGGCCTGAGAAAGGTGAAAAATGGGGGTGTTCTGATCATCACCGAAAACAAAGGCGACATTGATAAACTGAAGACTTCGGAAAAGCTTGTTTCATCGGGCCTTACAATAGAAGAACCTTCTAAACGTCGTCCAAGGGTCACTGTCATTGGTGTTCCCGATGCCCTTACCGAGAAGGAGGTATTTGATTGCATTTACGAGCAGAACCTTTCAGACAAGTTGCCGAATATAACTCGTGAGTCTTTCCTTCAGAGCATTAAGTTGAGTCACAAATCGGGTAAGAAATACCTTCCTACCTGTAACTATATCCTGGAACTACCTGCTAGCATAGGAAAAATAGTCATTAACCAAGGCCGACTTTTTATAAATTGGACATCATGCCCTGTGTGAGATTTCACGATAGTCACCAGGTGCTACAATTGCCAGCAGTTCGGTCATGCAGCCAAGTTTTGCCGGGAAACTAGTCCTACTTGCAATCACTGTGGTGAGACTGGACGCTCCTTTAAGGAATGCAGCAACAGATCTTCTCCCGCTCAATGTGCCACGTGCAATCGATCGATTCAAGAGGAAATGTGACCATTCAACTGGTGATGAAAGTTGCCCGGCGCGCAAATATGCAGAGCTTAACTATATTAACTCAATAGACTATGAAAGCGCCTAAGGGCGCCTATTGGACAATGAACTTTTAACATCTCACTATTCACCCCACGCATCGAAAGAGCAAATGCATAGACCATATCATTGTAAAATCAAAAAATCCATCCAAAACTTACTAATTCTTTGGTTACTAATTCTTCACTTTCCGATTATCAAGATGTTCTACTAACATTAAAAATAAGTTCACCTAGAAAATATTGCATGCGTAGCTACACTAAAGTCAGTACGACAAACATTTTATTTACAATTTAACAATAACATATATCGCTTACTCATCCAAACATTTCCGCACATAATTGTACCAACTAAACGTAAGAATGCTGACACAGCATGCTCTTCAGCTCTTTAGCTAAAGCGGACATTTAAATAATCTAGGTCACTATTGACTCCAATCTAAATTTCCGTAAACATTACGACTTATTTACCAGCAATTTATAATAATTCGTTCAACTCATTTAATAATAGGCTCAACAATTTACTAATACTATAGTTATAAAAATGTAGAAAATGTTATCAAAATTAACGATACTTCTAGAAGTTTTGGCATGTTGATAATTTATTCCCTGCAAGTATTTAATGTTGCGTTCATCTGTTGTATATTTACATAGGTTTAGTTTTTAGATAATAATGATCAGAAATGCTTTTTCTCAAAAAAAATTATGTCTATTTTATATCAGTTTAACTTTATAATAATGAACCCATATAATTTGAATGTAAAGTGATGGCCTGAAACACAGGTATGTAGTAACCTAGTTCAGGCGGGTCGCTACCTAACATTGTAATTCCGATTCCTCATAACTTGCACCAGTTAGGTATATAATTATTTTAGTCTTAGTTTAGTTTTATATTTGCAATATATTTGTATGGAAAATATTCCTACTATTGAGTAATGTACGCTTTTTTTTTGTAAACGATATTTAATAAATAAATTATTATTATTATATTATTATTATTAATTCTGTTGTGCACGAACTAAATTAATTTTATACTTCTTTCTCTCCAATAAAACAAGAAAGAGACATATATTAATAAGAACTGTCAATTCTAAAATGTTCATACAATTGGGTTGTTGATACCATTAACCAATAAATCCAAAATACGACTTATCTTAATACACTTTATTTTAGCCCCGAAAACCCGATACATTTTCAATTCACTGTAAAATTCGATTTTAAGTTGCTTTGAAATCAATTAATAGTTAGTCAATTGAGTTGGTAAATAAGTGACGTCACAGGCCGCTATTGCCCAAGAAGCTTATAGATAAAAGTGGAGGCAACACTCTAAATACCTAATTGAAGCCAACTGTGGGCAGACGCTCTCTTTCTGAATGCATACATAAGATAAGGAAAACACGTATCACTGTCTCGTTCTTATGTATGCATTCAGAAAGAGAGCATCAGCCCACAGTTGGTTTCAAGCTTTTGTTCTAAGTGTTGGCTCCATTTATACCTATTTCTTCATGCTATTGCCATACAAAAACAATGGGGGAATCTCGTTTTGACAGTTCATAAAAAGTATGTCAATTGATTGGTAGTGTCAAGTAGGCACTCAATTATAGTTGTCATTTCAGAACGTATTGATTAAAAACACTGCGAAGTTCAAGGGAAAAATTAATTTGACATCTCTAACTTAGTCCTTGTCTGTCGCCGTCCTTTTCTTCAGTTGCCTGGTAGTAAGAGATGCCAAATACCTAATTTTAGTTTAGTTTGTGAACAAGGGAATCGGCACCATTGTCATTGTCAACTAGTACTATTTTTTTGGAAATAAACATATTTTATTATAAAAAAAATGCTACGCCCCATTGCTCGTTGGCAAATTTTGAGTTGCGACTTCTGTTGCTCAGTTAGTGACCAATAAGTGCACTGTATGTTAAGGATGTGCAGAATGCACATGTGGATGGGTTTTCTCTCTATTAACATAGCGTAATATTGTCAAAGCCATGTATTAAAACAATTTAAAATGATATCTTAATTTCACTAAAGTTACAAGGAAAGAAGTCACATAATCTCCAATTAAAATATTGACATACATTTTGGCCAGACAACATCGAACAAATCGCATAGACATACATAAGTACAGACATTATACATCAGTTGCATCCTTATTGCCGTTATTACATAACATAATAGCAACTAATCTCCTTCGCTCGAAGATCACTGAAAACGTCACGTGCCTTATGAAGCTGTTAACAATGAATGAATTCTTCACAAGCGCGAGAGTTACATTGTAATGTTTTAGTTGACTCGTTATGTCATGCCAAAACGCAGTAAGGCTTGGTATACATAGACTAGGTAGATAGTGGTGCCCATTAGGCACTTCCTGCGATTGAGGGCCGCTTCACGAGGCAAGCCCTCCGACTAACTAAACATCAGCTGAGTGTAGTCACAGCCGCCATAACTGGCCATGGGTCTTTTAATAAACATCTTTTTGTCATAGGAGTTACAGACAGCCCTCTGTGCAGAGCCTGAATGGAGGCGGACGATACAGCAGCCCATGTGCTTCTGAACTGCCCTGAGGTCGCTTCATATAGGGCAAAGTACTTTGGTATTCCAGGTAACCTACTGGAGATCGCCAGCGACGTCAAGGCGCTGCTGGCCTTTCTTGGGGAGCTCGGATGGATCGAACGATCTACTTCCCACCTGTACGCAAAATACGCTCTGAGACTGTGGAGTTGCGGACACCAGCCCGTGATACTACTACTACTACTGGTTCCGATTCCCTTGTTCACAACTAAACTAAAATTAGACAATTGGCATCTCTCTTACTACCAGGCAGCTGAAGAAAAGGACGGCGACAGACAAGGACTAAGTTAGAGATGTCAAATTAGTTTTTTCCTTAAACTTTTTGTTAATCGTTTCGCCGCGTTCTGAAATCACAACTATAATTATAATTATAAACATTTTAGATTAACTTAAACTCGTCATCTGTCTAGCCTTTTCCCAACTATATTAGGGTCGACTTCCAGTCTAACCGTATGCAGCTGAATACCAGTGTTTTACATGGAGCGACTGCCTACCGGACCCCCACAACCCTGTTACTGGGAAACACGATACCCCGCGGTAATATAATAATAATAATAATATAATATAATAATACGTGGGGACATTTTCACACACGGCCATCTGACCCCAAACTAGGGAGACCCTGTACTATGGGTGTCAGACAGCTGATATACATACACAAATACAACTATTTTTTTTGTAAATACATACATATATAGATAAACAACACCCAGACACAAGGCAAACACAAGTGCTCATCACACAAATGTTTACCCTGGGCGGGAATCGAACCCGCAACACGCTGCGCAGCAGTCGATCGCTCAGCCACTGCGCCAACCGTGTCGTAAGACTGGTTGTCAAACTTTCTGGCTTCTGACTATACCCATAACCATTTAAATAACAGCTCTTATTAATATCTGTCTCTTTCTTGTTTTATTGGAGAGAAAGAGATATAAATAGCTTAAAATAAGTTTGACTCGTGCACAGCAGAATTCGTACCAGTGTAGGTCATTGAAATGTGAGTATGTTGGTATCAATGCTGTAGAATGTAACTCTTAGGAAAGGGATTTTTTCAAGTCATCACCACCACTTCAGTCAAAAGACGTCTACTGCTGGACATAGCTCTCCCCCAAAAGGGGGGGTTTTGAAATAATCGCCACGCTTGGCAGGCGGGTTGGCAATCGTAGTATGGTCGTTAGAAAGGCACAGAGAACGCTGCTGCCCATTCTCTGGTGAGTCCCTTAGTCGCCTCTTACGACACCCACGGGAAGATATGGGATGGTGCCATTCTTTACGTCTGACATCATACGGACGCGCTTTCAAGCGAAGTAGTTTAATTGGAATTAGTACTTTGAATAACTAATAATAAATACTACATTAGTACTTTTCAAAAAATTACCAACACTGATGTGTTGATACGGATCGGGCAAAACTGCAAGTTAATGCAGACCAACAAAACAAGAAAAGTTGCCTAACTCGGTCATATCTTTAGACATGAGAGTCGAGAGATACTATATTTATGCAATTGAAAATTATAGGAAAAAAATTGCGGTCAAACGTGGGGTTGGCCTTCGGAAAAAGTCCTGGCTACGAAATATGATAAACCGTGTGGTGCCGGTCGAAGCCTTGTGGTGTCGGTCGCGAATAGCACCACACCATTTCTACCCATGGGTGTTGTAGAAGACAGAGGGATATTGGCCAGAGTTTAGGAAGCAGCGTAACAAAATATGTCAATAAAGATTTTATTTATTATTTATTTATCGTAAATTCTAGATATCTTATCAACCGACTTCAAAAAAGGGAGGAGGTTCTCAATTCGACTGTATATTTATTTTGTATGCTTGATTTCTTTTTTTTGTATTGGGTATGCCTTAGGCGTGGGCCCAGTTATAAATTTTATCGGAATTGATTCAAAGCTTATTGAACAAATAAACAAAAACATAAAAATAAACATAGATGACGTTTAAGTTTCTTCAATCTTTGGAGTACTTCTAATCGCTGTTTATAACTGTGCTGCCGTTTCTAAATGGAGTTAGATGACAAGGAGGTACTAAAAAGTGGAAAATAAAAACTTTCCTTTTACAAAAAAGACAACCGCCTTCAAAACTAAAATGTAATAACACATAAAGCACATGACTTTAGTTTTGAAGTCAGCGACAATACAAAACAACAAACAGAACAAAACCACCGACATCCGAAACTAAAAGTTATTTTTCCAAATATAATAATTACAATATAAAAATCTTCTTACGAGTACACTCACTTGTAAAACCACAACACTTAACTATATTTCGCAAGTGCATACTTAGCCTTATGCAAAGACTATTGTAAGTAGGTACCTACCTATTAACCTATGTATACTAGATAACTAAATAAAAGTCCTATTCTTTTGTAAGTGCTTAGATGACAAGATTAATTCAATATAATTATATGGTTGTTTAATTGAAGTCACTTAGATTCATGAAAACGAAATTTATGCACTATATTAGAAAGAAGACCAATGACCTCTGATATAACGATATTATCGTCATACATACCAATGTTTTACATGGAGCGACTGACTATCTGACCTCCACAACCCAGTTTCTGGGTAACACGATACCTCTTACTAAGACTGGTTGTCAAACTTTTTGGCTTCTGACTAGAGCTGTGACAGTCATGAACGATTCGATCATTTGACCCAGGTCGCGTACCTAGAAGTATTGATGATTGCAATCGTTCGTTTTCAATGATCCGGTTCACCAATCGTTGATCCTTAAGATTGTAATATTTCATTTTCAATCATTCAATGATACGGTTCAACGAATCGCTCACAATCGATAGATCCTTTTCAACTTATCTGGTGGCAGATTTGTAGAAAACCGACCAATAACGAGTGAGCGCGAATGAATGGGTCACAGACAAACACAGAGCAAACGATTGATTGTACAGACAGCGTCGTCAACTGCTTGCCCCCCACGCATTAAGATTTCTTCGGATAGGGGTTAAGCAGTTCATGACGCTGTCTGTACTAAAGTAATTATTGGTTCAACCAATCGTTTGCTCCGTGTGGTTCACTGATTCAGTATTGAACCAGTGATCGAACGATTGAAATGATCCGGGTCGTGGCATGAACCAATACTTGATTGATCGAATCACTGAAAATGATCGATTGACACTGTTCTACTTCTGACTACCCATAACGACTGTCAAAAATCTACGAATGACAGCCAGGACCAACGGTTTTACGTGCTTTCCGAGGTACGCAGAGGTCTCGGTCTGAAATGGATGATCACCCATTCATGGTGAGACAGCGCCAAGCGTAGCTTAACCTTTGACCGATCGATCTATCTGTGGGGTTGTGGAGGTCCGATAGGCAGTCGCTCTATGTAAAACAATGGGATTCAGCTGTATCTGGTTAGACTGGAAGCCGACCCCAATATAGGTAGTTGGAAAAAAGGTAGGCAGATGATGAAGTATTTGGGCCCTGTAGACGGCCAAGATTATCTCGGCATCAGTAACGGTACGTTTTTAATGTCCTCTAAAATACAAGTGTAGGGAAACTCTGGGCACTGTAGTAAACCATCCTGTCCATCGTCTGGTCAGGGGCATCGCCGGCACTCGTATTAGGTATCGAGAGAAATCTATAGTTCCCCATTTTACTAGGTGGTAATAATAATATGTGGGGAGATTTTTCACACACGGCCATCTGACCCCAAACTAGGGAGACCCTGTACTATATTATGGGTGTCAGACAGCTGATATACATACACAATTTTTTTTTTTTTGTAAATACATACATTATATAGATAAACAACACCCAGACACAAGGCAAACACAAGTGCTCATCACACAAATGTTTACCCTGGGCGGGAATCGAACCCGCAACACGCTGCGCAGCAGTCGATCGCTCAGCCACTGCGCCAACCGTGTTATGTTTGTAGTGGCCTACTTGGGTGCGCAGTCAATTGAGCGCTTTCCATTTAGGCCACAGCAGATCACGTCCGAGTGCCAAAGAGTTCAAATAAAGAAATACGTAATGCTAAATGTAGATAAAATAAACTAAAATAATTAACTTACCTAACATGCATAATTAATTTTAATAATCTACTACAAATTACCTACTTGTGTTTAAAAACTTAATTTAAGTAATTACTTGCCTACCTATTTAATTCGATGTTGGGTATGATAATATGAGGTAGGTAGTAAGTCCGGTTCAGGTTTAAACTTCGAATGACAAAAGTTCTTTTTTTTAGTTTAGTGCACAGATGTCGTGATAATTAACGTTTATTATTTTTAAACGACTTTTAAAAAGGAGGTTCCAATTCGACTGTGATTCTTTATACCTACTTAAGGTTCTTACGCACTAGCGGTTGGCCGCCTAGGCGGTTCGTTTGAGCGGTCCAACCGCTGATGAAACCGCGTTAAGCGGTTGGACTGCTCGAAAGCGCGTGGCCCATAAACAAAATGGGCGGTTTTGGCGCCGCCGTCGAGATAGCTTGTGTTATTTATTTTTACTCCCGAAAATAACGAAAGAAAAATAAAAAAAGATACTGGATTCATTCTTTACTAGAAACACGCAACGAATTTGGCCTGTTCGTAAGTTGTTTTCAAGAACTGAAGAAGCACCAAGATCATTTTTTCGGCTATGTTAGAATGAGGTCATTTGAAGAACTACCTACTAGCAGTTTTATATGACACCAAATAGCATACTTCACCGGGGGCGGGCAAACTGACCGCCCGCCAGTGCGTATACACAAGATGGCGGCTAGCCGCGAAGCGGGCCGCGGCTAGCCGCGAAGCGGGCCGCGGCCTTCCATTCAACAGCCGCGGTTGAAATTTTTTGGCGGTTTACGTACTACAATCACAAGCGGTTATAAAAAATGCATACATTATAAGCAACGCCATGTTTAATTTAAGTCTATGTTTAGAAAAACTGTGTACGTAGGTACTTATGACTGCTTCACAGTTTTTCTAAACATAGACTTAAATTAAACATGGCGTTGCTTATAATGTATGCATTTTTCTGTCTAACTATACGTTTTTTGATAAAATTTGCAAGGAAATGCCGCAAGGGGCGAATCACTACACCAAAATAATAAAAAACGGGGTGAGTGAAACATTTTAATCGAAAGGGGCAAGATCCAAAAGGAGAACGGAGCGTAAACCGAGAAGAGGCCGTTGCCTAGCAGTGGGACAGTAATAGACTGATATTCTTATTATTATTTACGTAAGAGCGAAATTACTACTTTATGCTTTGTAAAGAAATTTAAACACGGAACGGTAGTACTAACTGTTTGGTGTTTTCACCTTACACCTTAGTTAGCAAAATCGCGCATTGACCTAATTTTATTAATTTTTAAAGTCACTTATTTCTTATAACTTGACATTAGATTTAGTGCACTTTGGTTTACCACGTTAGCCGGGTGTATTCTAAAATGTTATTACATTAACAACATTTTATAACATTTCATTTACCATTTTAATATATAGTTTATTAAGTAACAGTTTGAGAGTGAATCAATAAATAGTGTTCACCTTTGTTTCTCCTCAACAACACCGACACCTCGCTACGTAGTTACCCCGACACTAATTTACTTATACTGTGACGGAACAATGTTTTATTTTTAAATAAACAATTTATTAATATTAAGTAATTCTTTTTGAAATGTAAATTAACGTCTTAATAAAACTAAATATTTTTTATTACCGTATGTCTATTTAAAAATTATAATAACGGAAAGGATTTTAATTGTAAGTACTTTTACTTTTATTTTCCTTTACGCCCCGTTAAATACTTGCTAAAATACTGTTTAAATATTTACTATCTTTTTTTTCTAGAACAAATAGAACATTGTACAGTCAAACAACCTATTTGGTTTACAGGCTAAAATATTCATCATTCTACTACACTCACAATATTTTATTTTATTTCATTTCTTATCTCGAGTACGTAGGTATCTCTGTACCTACATGCTCAATATAAAGCAAATAAATTAAATATTGTTATTGTTTTTTTAAACATTCTGGATTCTGGTTTGTTAGAAAAATAAGGTCCATAATTTTATAAATAAGGTCCGTAATTTATCTGAAATAATTAATTTGATTTGATAATAATATTTTTCCTAATGTTATAATGAAAGGAGGTTAGGTATCTACAATTCTACATACGACTAAAACAAAATATATTTTTTTAATTATTCCTCAATCACAAAAGTTTCCATTACACCAGTAAAGTTCAAGATTTTCAAGCTTTAGCATAATTAAAATGAAACAAACTACCTACGATCTCTCTTTAGTTAGAAGGCCAATTCTCGAAAACACGTTTAAAACCTCTTTTCATCGACAAAAGTCAAAAACCTGTCAAAAATGTACGTTAAAGGCATTTTTGACAAATTGAGATTTGAGACAGAGATTTGAGAGATAATGCGAAAGATTAGATATTTAAAGTTACGTGAATTGACTAATTGAATTGATAGAAGCCACGCCAGAGAGACACTGATAAAAAACTTACCACAAAACAGTGGCGCTGGTTCCCTTGTTCAGAAAGTAAACTAAAATTAGTCAATTGGCATCTCTTACTGCCAGCCTGGCAGTAAGAGATGCCAATTGATAAAAGGAGGGCGACAAATAACAAAGTAAGAGATGTCAAATTAGTAGAAAGAGATATAAATAGCTTAACATAAGTTTTGCTTATACACAACAGAATTGGCACCAGTGACGCATTTGTATTGAAAAAATGCTCAAATATGCTTCGACCATATTTTGTGTAAAAAACCGGCCAACGGGCCAACCGACCGAAATTCGGTCGAAGGATAAAATACCTTAGTAGGGTCAGACCGGCTGATACCTAGCAATATCTGGTATGTTCCACCGCATTAGATGTTCCACATCAAAAACACTCAAATGTTTAAAAACCACTTTATCATAGTTTGTGTAAAAAAGGAAAGTGTGTAAAACACAGCATGCGCTTAACATATACGTATTAAATTTAGCATAATATTATGCATCTGCAGTTCGTGAAGTATTGTATAATATTATGTCCTGTTACATACCGTTACATAATAGACGAACCATGTGGTTCAAAGCCTCACAAGTTTGATAGATACAAAACCATTATGTTAAAGCACGAGGATAGAGGCTTAAAACTAAGGAAGTAATATAATCGTACTAATAAAAAATACTAATAAATAATAATACTAGTAATAAAGAGTAACGATCGTGAGGAGATTTGGAAGAGTAAGGAGCTTCACGGACGCTTTTTCCGGGCCCAACATAGGCTCGGGCTGGCTACGATTCGGTAACCTATTCGGAGGTTTTGTCTGTGCAATAATGGACGAAGTTATTTTGACGAATAACTACCGGAGATTTAATTTTATTGTGAAGGATGGCACGGTTAGCATTTTCCGGATGTTTACGTTTTGCTAACGAAGAATGCTTGCGAAGGTACAACCTTGTGGCCAGGATTATCCATCAGCAAATTGCTCTAAAATAACACCTCGTTGAATCGGAAGTTTAGTTTTAGTTCACTAGTTTTATAAGTTGTGTGAATACTAACTTAAATGGACTTTTAGTCTGAAATAAAAGATTTATTATTATTATCTATACTAATATTATAAAGCTGAAGAGTTTGTTTGTTTGTTTGTTTCGAATTGAAAAATTATTTTTGTGTTGGATAGTCCATTTATCGAGGAAGGCTATTGGCCCATGCGAAGCCGGGACGGGTCGCTAGTTAAGTATTACAGGTATCCAGTTACACCACAGCTTATAGCTAGTTTTAGAATATTTTTTATCCTGTTTTTGTGTTCACATAGGACTATTTAGAACTTCGGCTTAATTTTGAAAGAATCATCATGGCGAGATCCATACTTTACATTCATTTGTATGACAAAAATACATCAGGGTTTCAAATATTTTCCAATGTGGAGAGTACATTACTAGGAGTAGATTGATATACTTACCATATTTTTAAAACCAAGCATTATTGAAATATTACAAAAAAAAAAACAGTTTTTCGTTTCATCTCGTCGCCCATTTTGTGTTTATAAAAAAAGAAAGTGTCAAGTGACATTAACGGATCTATCAAATTGGCAAGCAAGTGATGTGAATAGTTGTTTACAATGGCGGAGTTGTAAAAGTACATTGATTAATCATTATTTGTGACATTATTTCCCATAAAACGGCTGTCAGTGTTCATGTTACTATCAGCTGCCGTTTCGTTCTGAAATAATGAGCTTTTCTAAATAATGATAAACTATTCACTTTTAACATCTATTTTTGTTGCGAGGTTTTAAAAATATTTTAAATACCTGAAGATACTCTTTAGGTACCCAAGAGTATAAGAATTAGAATTTCAACTTCTCTAAACATCTTTATTTTTTTGTACAAATCCTGCCATGATTCATTACGCAGACGAATTTGCGGGTAGAAGTTAGTTTATCATCATCTGCCAAGCCTTTTCCCAACTATGTTGGGACGGTTTTCAGTCTATCCGGATACTGCTGAATCCCCCCCACCCCAACCCAACATAGCCCAACCTATCTGAGCTCAACAACCCAGTTACTACCCAACTTAGTTGGGTAAAGAATAGGCAGGTGATGTTGAACTTTATGCAAGTTCAACATCACCTGCCTATGTCCTGTCCTGCCTGTTACTATTACATGTTCATTCAAAGATGTAATATTAGGTATGCCTAATATTACATCTTTGAATGAACAAGTAATAGTAACACGTAAACTCTTCAAAGTGAACAAGCAAAAAAGTTTAATATTTCGTTAACATAACCTCATTTACGCTGGTTCATCTCGACAGCATTATGTAACGAGTTTAGTTATACTAGAATTCGCGTACTCATTGACATTATGACATTGCAATGAGGTTCGATATTGCATGTTTTTGAATGGTTCTTTAAGGCTACATTTTCTATGGTTGTATTGTATTTTGTATTGTATTGTATTTATATTTATTCAAACAATAAACATTTTGTAGAATATTAGGTAGGTACATAGTAATATTACAATACAATTTTCACATGCAAAATTATTTCTACAATTGAAAGCTAAAGTATAAAGTCAATCAATTAAAACATGTCTAAAAATAAAATGTCAAAAAAGTTTAGTTTAGAGTTTTCCGAATTTTCAGTGAAAGTAGTAAAATAAATATCTAGAATTGAAGTGTCTGTTTGTAATGTCTAAATAACAGCTTTTCACTAAATGCATTATTATGTTTTATTCATATACCTATAAGTACCCTTATATATGAATAAAATAATTTTAAAAATTTTGTAATAAATTTTTGTCTGTCTGTCTGTTTGTTCCGGCTAATTTTTGAAACGGCTGGACCGATTTTAACCGAAGCTTAACTGGCAGATAGCTGATGTTATAACGAGTAAGTTACGCTACTTTGATGTTTATGAGAACAAAAATGGCGTTCCGCGCAAAAAAAAAAGACCCCGCTAATAACCGACAATCACACAGACGAAGTCGCGGGTATCAGCTAGTCTGTACTAATATTATAAAGAGCCTACCTACCTAGCTTCTTTCACTAATATGAAGCTAGGTTTTCCCTGAGTGCTATAGGCTATAAAAATAGGGATAAGCAAGAATAACTTGAGCAAAGGTGCTAGTGAGATATTGGCTGGTTGGTTTTTGAATTTTATTAATTAATGGATTTTATTGTATTCTATTTAATGCTTGGATTTTATTTATTAATGAATTTAAATATTGTAATTTTCTTTATTTCTTTTTTTGATTTTATTTATTAATGGGTTTAATTGTAATTTTCTTTTAATTTTTTTGGATTTTATTTATCAATGAATTTTATTGTTTATTTATTTATTTTTTTTATTTGTATTTTTTTTCTAATTGTGTTCTTTTTATGGAGCGTGTATGGTCTGCAATAAAGATTTTATTATTATTTAATCTCTAATAGACTTTACTGGTTTCATTACAAAAAATCTTTTACTGATTGAAATTATCACTGATATCGAGTGCCATGGGCTAAGTTTTTTGGTACGAGCTACTTGACTTCTTTGCGGACGGAAACGTGGGAAGAGTCTAGTCTTTTTGTAAAATAATGGTAGCCTATGTTACTCCTGATAACATCAGATATCTACCAGATATAATACGGTTAAAAACTGTTTTTTTTACAACTATAGACTGGGCGGAAGACAGATTTCGTTCTTTGGAAATTGTTATATGACTGTACAAAACAGCTTTCTTGTTGATGTCCGAATAATCACTGAAAAAATATCAGTTCGGACTCTGTGTCGTCAGTAAGCCGTATAAAGTGCGTTTCTGAATGGTATCTACATGTAAAAAATGAATTCTAGTTGCCCCTTCCAAAAGATAGTTTTGTAGTGTCAATGGATTTAATTGATTAGTGTTCTACAATTTAGGTCTCGGAAAGCCAATAAGCCATGAGCAATCTTCAGTTACACCATCACATTATTAAATTTATTTCCTCAATAATTTAACATAAAATCTTCATTTAAATATAAGTAATGGTTATTTGTTGGGTTTCTTCGACAGCCCTCGAAAAGCAACAAAGCGGAAACAGTAGGTCGGTGTGTGCTTAAAGACCAAGTAATGGTGTGTGATGAAACCGATGAGGGATCATTAATTTTCTTGCGAATTCATTTATTTTCTACTTGGTCCCTCGTATAAATATTAGGTACTATAGTTCCGATAAAAACTAAAGCCTGTTATTGTGCCACTGCAGGAGGCCACTTCTAATACTTCTAAATAAACATTTTTATTATTATTAATACAGAACAGAAATTGCATGAGCAGTGCCGTAAATAGGCTTTTATGCGCCCGGTGCGAGCTTGTATAACTGCGCCCTCGATTTTTTTTCTAATCACAATCGTTTCTGACAATAAAATGGATTATGTCTATAAAAACAACTAATATCCAGAAACTACGTTTATACTAAATTTTAAGTAAGTACTAGGTAGAATTTTGAATTAGGAAGTTTAAATAAATTGTGTATAAAACGTTTATTTGAAAATATTTGTTTAAAATTCACAATTAGACAATACACAAATGGGGGCTCCAGGGCAGCCCCCGAAACTCAATTTTTCTTTCGGTTTTTTAAAATAGCGGCTCAGTAGGTATCAGGTTGTGGCATGTGCCAGGGCAAACAAAAAAGTTTGGGCACATACTTTCTTCGTAGCTTTACATAAGAATGGTTCCACCAAGACGTGCAGTAATTCCGTCTTTGCTCTTATTTCTCATGCAAGTAAAATTTTACTGCACATATTAAATTAACGTCTGAAATCCTACTTGAGTAAAGAAATCGCCCCCGAACAAGCCGGCTTTGTAAAGGGAAAAGAAAATTTTGACAGTTCGGCAAATTATAGAGAAAGCCCGAGAATTTAACAAGCCCACTTTTATATGCTTCGTTGACTTTACCAAAGCATTGGACTCTGTAAAATGGCAAAAACTTTGGAACACACTGACGGCGATGGGTGCACCAGTACACCTCCTCAGGAAATTATATGAAGACGGCCCGGCATCAGTTCGAGCAGATGAAATCTTATCGAACCACTTTCATCCCAGCGCCGGATTCTCTCCCCTCCTTTTCAATTGTACACAGAGGTCATAATGAGGATCACTCGCAAAGATTGGACAGACGGCATTTCGATTGGCGGTTTAAAAATCTCTAATCTATGATATGCAGACTAGATTTGCTACTAGCGCTGGCCACATGGAAGAACTACTCTACAAGATGGAAAGCGTCAGCCTCGATTTCGGACTCAAGATTAATCGCAATAAGACAAAAAACAATATTTTGCATGTCTTAATTGGTAGGATATAATGAACTGCTTATTTACTCAATCGTCAAATGTATTTATATCTATTTATGTTCAACAATAAATAAATTGATTTGATTTGATGATTGTCGATCGTATGAATAATAAGTCGCCTGAAATAACGCAAATCGCGAATTGTGATGTGGTCCAATCATTTATTTAGGTACCTAGGAGCCCTAATCACGACTAATGGTGGTTGCGTCGACGAAGTCAAGAGGCGTATGGCGATGGTAGGTCTGCAATAGACAAGCTGAAAAGAGTCTGGAGGAACTGTAACACAAAAATTCGCCTGGTTCGAGCACTTGTGTTCCCCATATTCCTTTACGCCGCGCCGCTGAAACGTAGACCCTAACGAAGAAGGATAGACGCCCTAGAAATGTGGTGTTGGAGAAGATTGCTGGGCGTATCGTGGATGGAGTTTCGTACCAATGAGTCTCATAGTCTCATCGTCATCATCAGTGAGTCTATATTACGGGAACTCGGAATTAAGCAACGTCTGTCCGCTGTTATACAATCACGCATTCTCACTTTTTTCGGCCACGTATGTCGTCGGGGAGATTTTTATTTTATTTTATTTTCCTTTATTGGCCAACCAACAATTGTTTACACTGTAAATAGTTAATGCAATATGTATCATAAGCTAGGGCTAGTGTCACACTTTCTTACAGGTTAGCACCGCATGCCCCATAAACATGTTAGGTGTGCCACAAACACTAAACTAATATATTAACATAATAAAATTAAAATTAACAAGTTTAAATTTACATTACCTGATGGAGCAAAAAATCTAAAATTAACAGTAAAAATAATATTCAAAAGGACAAAACAGACAGAGACGCAACAAAACAGAAAAAAAATGTAATATTAAAGATAGGAGATATGTCCATCGAACGTCTTGTAGTTCAGGGGAAAGTCGAAGGTACCAGGCACACAGGGACTGTAAGGGAGGAATGCCGACGTGTCGTAAAGCGTGCCACCAACACCTGAAGTGACGACCACGACCACTCTGTCAAGAGTGACACCGACGAAGAAGAAGAATCAGGTTGTATTTATTGAAATAAAAAAAAAATATTCGCAGTAACATATATACATAGAAAATATGACGTTTACGAGATTTTATAACTTGGAGAATTATGTTGATGGTTTTCATAAATATAGTCAGAAAGTGCATTTATTTTAATTAAACTATTTACAGGCACTTTTGAATAGGGTATTACACCCATTTTTGAAAAGTGTCTTAATGAAATTCTGTAGTGCTAATATGCTATGCTATCGATAAGTGCCATAAAAATGCATCTAAATTTTAAATTTTAAAATTTCGCGCGTATTTTGACCAAAACGCCTGGACGCCATATTGCTCAGCGTAAATGACGTCAGTTCGTTTTGTATCAAATTATATATAATTTAAAAATAATTAAAAGCATATTTTGTAATAGGTGTGATAATGGAAAAATTACGTTGGTTACGAAATTAATAAAAGTACAAAGCCTATATACTATATTACGCCAATCGGTTGACTGACAGTTAACAATTTTTTGTTTACACAGCCGTACGGCGTAATAACATGGTGTTTGGTGTTTTATAACAGATTAAAAATACTGAAAACTTTGAATTGAATTAAAAAAAATGTTTTGTTATTTTATGAACTAAAACTTACATTTTCCGACTGCTATACGCCTAAACTGTCTCAATAACATATCTACAGATTTAAAAAAAAAATACCCTGTTGTTAAAGCTTCAGTTAGTTAGTCAGAAAATTGAAGCTAGTTACTCGTTCCAAAACGTAGGGTAGGTCTCTTTGGAGAAGAAGAAAGTGGTGGTGAAGAACAATCCAAAACATTTACAAATAAAAAGAAAAGATAAACGCCATGGCGCACACCTGCGTACGCCACCCAGTCCGCAGTGCAGTACAACAACTTTTACCATCTCACCGTCTTTGATATTAATAATAATATTTACTTATTATTTACTTGTCTTACAAGAATATGCGAACGACTCAACTCTACTCGTATGACTCTAACTCGCAAACCTTACTGTGTTATATATCAAATGAAAGGGCTCGTTATGAGGATCTCAAATATATTTTTATTATTACTTTAAAATAAATAGTTTTGATTTTATTCATTAAAGAAGACGAAAATTTACCATTCCCCCCCTGATCTCCGAAACTACTGTGCCTAAAATTTTGAAAAAATTACAAAATTTAGTTCATTACTTGTAGATTACAGGAAAACCTATAAGAATTCTATCAATTAAAAATAAAGTGGTAAACTCAACACAATACGTTCACTTACGGAAAATAGTAGTAGATTCAAAATTCACATTCAGTAAGAGTACCTACCTATTGTAAAACGTACCACAATTGAATAAAATAAACTGTCTTTTTTTTTTTTTTTTTTTTAATAAAACGTTGCTTCACATTACGGAATCATCATCATTGTACGGAACCCTTTCCACGCGAGTTCAACTCGCACTTGACCGGTTTTTTATCATGTATTTTTGTGTGTTCTTGTCCTGGCGGGCGAATAAATGCTTTTTCTTTCTTTCTTTCATGACTGATCGTTCCGTTCCGTTCCGGTTTTTACTTACCCACGGATTGGCGACTTGAGACAGATTTTAGTTATATGTGCAGGTTTCCCCCTAGGTGTTTTCCTTCACCGATGTCCGAGATGTCCAAGATAAACTTAGAAAGAACATAGGTGTTAAAAAAAGGACATAATTACCCCTGCTACACTATTGCCATCTACTGCAATTTCTAAAAGCCTAAGCTGTTAAAGAAGTAACAGTATTGGTGGTCACCAGAAAAGCGCCAACGTAATGAAGCTCGACGAGTCCCAAAGAAACGGTTCAACTGTCTTGGATCCTGCAACGAAAGTAATATTATAAAACAAAAGAAAAAACCAGCGGGATCAAAATGTATGACACCATATTTTTTTTGATACATTTGGTCCCGTAATAATAGTCGATCGTTTTAATTTTTCATTAGTATTTTCATCCCTGATTCACAGTTAATTATAAATCAAACTGTTTTTACAGAATAGATTGATAATTAAGAGATATTCTTACGCAGATGAGATGATGATGTTACATAACATAATTAATAGGCCTTTCAATACGCATTGATTTGACCTTTGCCAATACATTGAAACTTAAAAAAATCGCGTTTCCCTCCAAGAAGTTCTCACTTCAGCATACAAAGGAGGTTGTATCACCTTTTTTTATAAATCACCGTATCAGATGTACACGTCTATACGATTTAGGACCACACTAAATAAATGTCAGTCACTGCGAAATCTTTTGGACGCTAATTTTAAAGACGTTTGAATAGAAATAGCCTTCGGTCGTTCTTATTGTCTTATTTTACGCAAGCTGAACCTAGTGCCGACATAATGCGTTTATTCTAATTGTTGTATCTTCATTAATTTGGGTGGCGAGCGGTAATGCCCCCCAGAATGATGGCTGAAACCAACAAAGTTATTTAGAGCTAGTGTTTCTAAGTTAAGTTTCTAGGGAAGGGGTCTGAAAAGAATGGTATACGTATCCATTATAATGTGGCCCGATCTCGGTGGGTGAAAGTTCGTTTGACGGGGTCGGCATAAAATGGTGTCTATGTATGGGAGAGCGTTATAAGCGTGGTCTATGGTTCGCACGCGTGCATTTGCCTCCATTGAGTCGAAGACTCTAATCGCATTCTATTTTTGAATTTTTGCCGCGGTTTTTTTCAAATACATTTGGAACGTGAGTTTTATTATCTGCCGATACGCTGGAAAGTGACTGTAGTGCTGTGATTTTTCTATTAATAGTTTTTCGTTTTATTTTATAGTTATTTCCTCTTCGGTGTTTAAATTTTTGAAGAAGAAATTCAAAGGTGAGTTTTATTATTTTTATGTTTTGATGCGGATAACAATTGTTTAAAGCTCTCTATGTTTAATTTGCAGTGTATTTAAATAAAATAAGTAATCAATAATACCTTTCTTTCGAGTAAATTTCTTATCAGGGAAATACAGTTCAACACTTCAGTTATTTAAAACTATACTTTACTAAAACTGAGTTTATCATAAGTTAAACTTTAACGCACGTATGCTGTTGTTTTTTTGAAGTTTAGTCATTCAATTGTTCCGTGGTTACCTACCGCGTAATAAAACATTGTTTACACGTTATTACAACACACGTAGAAAACGAAAGCATTGAAAGTAAAACAAAGCTTTTTATAAAAATGTAAAATTCATGTTAAATTGTAAATAATTGGCATTAGGTTATTGTGCTATATCAACTTGTTCTTATTTTATACGCTTTGTTTATTTAAACCTTATTATAGTGTTTTTTATTTACACGTGACTTTTTTAGACCGTTACTTTTTTAAATCCTGATGGGTGTTATAGAGTTGACGGATTTTAATCCATTGGTTGGTTGCAAGTGGCAGTGTTTGAAAACCATAAAAAACCATAAACCAACAGCCGAAACCAGGCCTGAAATAAACAACTTTTTTTGAAAGCCATATTCAATACTAAAATATTTTCAAAATAGCATTAATCAAGTACTAATATCAAGTATCGCTAAGTAAACAAAAGTCACAAAAGTGACCACGGTAAATACACTTTTCTAAACCAATCTGCACTAATTCGTCAATTTCAACCATTTTTTACCGTCGTATTACAATAACTTTATCAAACCACTAGAACGAAAGATTTAAAAAAAAATACTGACATGTGTATCCATTTCATGTACAGCAACATTTTCATAGTAATTCTTAGAAAACAATTAATAGAATCTGATTGCGATTGCTTTAGTATTTGTATCATAATGCCATGAGAGCCACAGATTATATCTAGTGGTGCATAGATTTAATTCAATAGAGGTTGTTTCGTATTGCGAACTCTATGGCTGGTTATTTTCACGCTGATTTTGTAAGCGTGTGTTACTGTGTATGTATGACTATTCACGATATTACTAGAGATATCTGGCAAGTCATTTTAGGTTTCATTCAAAAAATATATGGGCGACTCTAATTAAATAATTTTAAGGTCTACTGAAGACCTTAAAATTATTTAATTAGAGTCGTTTTTCGAATAGAAAATACGACTATCCTTTAGCAATTATGTTCGATTTTATATACGACAAGCACAATCAGGATCACCTTGTTATTCATAAAGAAATATATATATTTGTAAATAAGTATATTTAAGGACGAAACGCGTAATTTCGATTTTTCTTTTTCTGTGGACTCGTAAATTCATGCCCAAGATACGAAAGTCCTTAATATATTAGGTACCTAAACTTGTTTCCTTATAACTACTTACTCCCCTGAAGAACACTATCCTAGCTAATTAACACTGACCTAAATCACTTTATCTCTAAAAGCTTGCGAATCATAATGGAGCCTCTATCCATCTGTAGAACTTCAATCTCGTACCGTTCTTGTGTTCATCACGGATGTAACTAAAATTACGGATAAAATCAAAATCACAAATGTTGAATACATCTGTAACATTCCATATAAGCTGTAGGCTAGAAAAAATACCCATTTAACGCTAGGAAATATCGCAACAGACCAGGGTGATGATGGAAAGACGGAAGACTTTACCAAAATAACTGTCTCGCATTAGTAGAAATCAAAAGAGTGTAGAAATTGGAGAGAGCTTTTATCCTGGTGGGACCATACAAGCTTGATGAGAAGTCCCCAAACTTTTTTTCTTGCCATGTTTTTCAGTTTCTGAAAAGTTTCTTTGAAAAGAAATGTCTTCTTTCGTTGAGCCCATGGATCTCCAATTTTGTTTTCGCTGACATGGACCCCTTGGGAGTAGCTAAATAGAAGAATCTGCAGGTTCATAATTGTATTATGCGAATAATTGTCACAGACAACCCTGACCCTGACAAAATTGAATAAATGGTGTGACCTTTTGAAACGATTCATTTAGCAAATGAAGGCTGTTTTGTTTTACACTTTACACGTGTTGCAACTTGTCAAATAAATTCTGAAAGAAAAACAGCAAACCTTCCATTTGACCTCGAGTTTATAGTTTCGTAATTCACTGTTAGTTATTGCACCAAAAACTGTCAAGCAATTTACTAGATTGCACCTGTATGTATCAATCTCCATTACCAAAAACACATCATTATTACTAGCTTGTCTAGAATTATGAGAATAACGTCTTTATAGAACAGTTGAACCATCGATCTTAACTTGACATATGTAATTGAACTCTTGCGCAAGATTTGTACATTGGAAATGATGGCTTGTTACTGGAGTTTAGAGTTGAAATTTTGGTGGATGTTTTGGTTACTAAGACAATTTGTTCAGGAGCATTTGAGGTTATACTGTAGAATCAATGATGAGAAAGTTGTCATTTGTTCGGGCAGAAACCTTCTTTCCAGTTTTCAAGGTGAAGTTGGTTTTTTTCCCCTGATTTTGCCACACTGCCATATTTTTGGATGTTTATTATAATGATTCATTCTGGATGTGCTATTGCCGGCATTGCCATCCAACGTGGCAATGCCGCCAGTCTCTTGGGTACTTTTCCAGAATACGGCGATGTGGACGAATTCTATGATGCCTTATTGTGTTAGTTTTTTTATTTTAATACTTTAGGTTTTCTTTTTATTATTCTTGTAAATTGTGTATACTTAAAAAAAAAAATATTTCTAGATTTATCTATACCAATACTAGCTGACCCGACAGATGTTGTCCTGTCCCTATCTACCTACTAACCTGCCTATCTACCTACCCTACTTATCCTAACTATCCTACATACCCAACCTATCCTACATACCCTACATACCTTACCTACCCTACCTACACTAATTGCGCAAAAATTTAAGAAACTAATACGTCGTCTATGTATAATTTTTTAATTTTTTGGTAAAAAAATTAATACGTCATCTATGTATCTTTTTTAGTCTTTGTTGACTTTTTTTAATGTTCCACTCAACTTTCTTAGTTTTTTCTTTCATATTCTTCTTCTTACAATAACAAAAACAACAAAAAATTAATTAGTGAAATTAGTCCAACCGCTCACGCGTGATGCCGCCGTGACCAAGGGAAATAGGGATTAATTTTTATATACCTAGTCTTGCCATAAATATTGTCACGAAGAAAAATATTTTTTTTTATTGCAAATAATAGTTATTTTCTTTACAGTGTGTTAGTTTAATACATAAATATAAAACAATTTAAAATATAAAAAGCTTATTCAAAGTGGTCTCCATTGGCTGCAATACAGTCCTTTAAACGTTGAGGCCAGTTATCAATAGACGCACGCACTCTTTACATGGGAAAATTTTTCACTGACAATCATATGGATTGTTTTAGGGACTCCAAATTATCATGGCGTTTAGAGCAAGCCGTACTCTCTAAAACTGACCATAAATCATAATCCAGCGGATTAAGATCGGGACTTGACGACGGCCAGTCTTCAGCTCTGATGAAGTCCGAAACGTTCACAGCTTCCAACCAAGACTGCGTGGACCGAGCTTTATGACCCGGCGCCGAGTCTTGTTCGAAGGACCATACTTGGTTATTGAACATAGTGTTGTTAAGGGGCTTAACTACCTTCTCAAGAATGGTATCTTGATACACTTGTGCCGATGTTTTGATACCTTTTTCACAAAAATATGGCTCAGTCACTCCTTGCACATAATGCCAACGTTGCACTCTGTCGACTAATTGGGAAGCTTCCTTAGAGCTTTGAGCATAAATACGGTCATTTTGTTTGTTAAAATGTTGCTCAATTGTAAAAATTTTCTCATCCGTAAACAAAATTTTTCTATGACCTCCCTTTGCGTACCGCTTCAGTAGTTGTTTCGATTTTACCACCCTATTCTTATTTAAATTATCAGTTAAAAAATGACCAGTGCGTCTCTTTTAGGCTGCAAGTCCTAAGTCATCTTTTAAAATACGCGACATGGTTCTGGGTGCTATCTTCATCTCCCGAGATAAAATCTTTTGCTTTGGGACAGGATTTCTTCGAATTCTTTCCCTTACTGCTTTGACCACCTTTTTCGTACGAACACTACGTGGACGGCCAGATCTTTTTCTGTCACAAACAGAGGAGGTCACATTGTACCTATTAATAGTCCGGTACACAAACATTTGACTAATACCAAGCGTATGGAGAGTTTTAAAAATTGCATTTGGCTCCATATCAACTTTGTGTAATGCAATCACAGCGATTCGGTTCTCTTTCTCACCCCACTCCATTTTAATATCGTACAATGTATCGGCGCCAAAATTAGAAAACTCAATGAACAATCGTTTAAAAATGACAGATTCCAAATTCGATTGTAATATCTTTCTTATTTTTAATTGTAACAGTATTTATGGCCAGACTAAATACAGATTATAAAGAGGTAAAATTTATTGTTGTGAAAGGGTAATTTCCGGAACTACTCAACCGATTTCAATAAATCTTTCACTAATAGAAAGCTACGTTATCCTTAAATACTATAGGCTATTTTTTTTTTAAATAAGAGTTCGCAGGCAATTTCACGCGGAAAAAGTCACGGGCAAAGTGCTAGTTTAAAATAAGCAAAGAAACTTTATTTATTTTACCTACCTTTGGTTTACGGGAAGTTTTTGCATTGTGGTCAAGACGTAGAATGCAGAAATTGAAGAACCTCGTATTGATCCCATCACATGGTCACGTACCTGCGTAGTTTTTTTAATGGCAATTTTATACGATTGAAATATTAATCGAACTTTGAGGTCAAGTCGCACTTGTCACGGTTTTGAAGGCGAAAAGAAGAATTTTATGCAAGTATGTATGTACATAAGTAGCTAATACTCAAATCAATAATTTCAATGACCTTATGGGCACACGACACGGACGAGGACGGGGGACGGTGGGTGACGACACGGTTGGCGCAGTGGCTGAGCAATTGACTGCTGCGCAGCGTGTTGCGGGTTCGATTCCCGTCATGGGTCAATATTTGTGTGATGGGCACTTGTATGTATTTAAAATGCATATGAGTGTGTATATCAGCTGTCTGACACCCATTCGCCAACATGCATCGGCCAAGCATGGCGATTACGGCTGAATCCCCCTTGTGGTAGCCGAGTTATGCCCAGCAGTGGGCGTGTAAACGCTGACATGGTGATGATGTATATTATATTTGTATTTACTTTATTGGCTTTACTGTCAGTGTTCCGCGCGGTCTATCTGCCTTTTGTTTCATAATCTGAACCTTACAGACTAATACATAGGTATTTATAAAAAACACAAAAATATTATTACACTATTGAACACGAAGTGGCGGCGTCGTCGTGTTGCGCAACCCCCTATTAATACCACTCTAAATTTTAAGATTTTGTCGGGACTTAAAAATAAGGTATTCAGCTTACTTATACCAAAAATTAAGTAGGTATGTGGTTAGCACGAAGCTATATCAAAATGTCAAACATAATGGGTCTGTGTTACAAACTAACTCGAATTGTTTAAGGATAACCCTGGCTAGCGATGGCGCAAGTGGGCGTAATAACTTTTATTTTTTATTCTTCACGAGGCCATATATTGTTTTTCATCGTCTATGTTTTAGTCATATTATACCTGTCAACATTTATTTCAATCAAACCATTTACAGGCACTTTTGAACTGTCAAAGAGTCAGCTGTTAGTAAAAAAAGTTGAAGCTAGTTGCTCGTTCCAAAACGTTGTCTCTATGGAGAAGAACGAGCAAAAAACTCCACGGATAACAATTAACTATAAGGTGCTCCTAGGGTTGGCTAGTGAATCCTTAGGTCTGTCAAGATAATTAGTCAAAAACGAAAGCCATTCGTGTGTTTCGACCTTTTACTAACGAATTTATGTCTAATCCTCGGAGAGACTTAGGTACTTGGAAAGTCAAACGGCGTACCTCAATTGATGAAATCGAGGTTTGACCTGTCAGATCCAAATAGATATTGGACATGTGTTAGTGTCGATTATTTTAACTAAAACGTTAGGAACTTCTAGGTTTGGCTGAATCCAAATCAGAGAAAGGCCATTTAGGGTTTTGCCGATAAAAAGGCTACAAAGGAATCCGTAAAAAAAAACATAAGTACAGGCGTTATCGCGGAAAGAGTTAGTAAAGAATAAACGTCACTAACCATGTCCAATCAGTACAGATTGGAGGAGGAGCTCGTGGCTAAATTAAAGCAGTACAGACCAATCGGTCAAAGGTTAAGCTACGCTAGCCGCGTTCGGTCTGTGGATGGGTGACCATCCCTTTCATACCGAGTTCCCTCCGTGCCTCGCAAAGCACGTAAAGCCGTTGGTCCCGGTTGTCAATTGTAGATCTTTGGCAGTCGTTATGAGTAGTCAGAAGCCAGAAAGTCTGACAACCAGTCTTACCAAGGGGTATCGTGTTACCCAGTAACTGGGTTGCGGAGGTCCGATAGGCAGTCGCTCCATGTAAAACACTGGTATTCAGCTGCATCTGGTTAGACTGGGAGCCGAACCCAATATAGTTGGGAAAAGGCAAGGCAGATGATAATGAAATGTCCAATCATCAAAAGTAGAAATATGTTTGATAATTTTTAATAGAAATTAATCATCAATGAGGAATGTCAGCCTATTATATAGAACTCAATAGGTAACCTTTGAAATGACGAAACCAAGTACACATCTTCACACAATCACACGGTTTGATAGTCGTTTTAATGTCTCATTGTATCAGTATGAGAATGAGTTTTGTAATAATATTTTCACCTACTTCCACAATTACACATATTCTACATTCGTGGATAAAAATAGAAGAAACGTATAATTAACCGACTTAAAAAAAAGGATGTTTGTTTGTATGTATGTATGTATGTATGTATGTTTGTCCACGATTATGTCCCGTTTGGCTGAACCGATTTTGATGCGGTTTTCAGAAAAGTGTTTGTTACAATCTGGAGAAGGTTTTAGTACTTATACAACAAACAGAAATTTTTTAAGCGCTTTTTGAAAAAAAAACAACAAAAAAGCCGAGAAGTCGTTTTCGTTTCTTCCATCTTTTCATCTTTGGAGGACTTTCAATTTCTGTTTTAACAGTGTTGCCGTTTCTTAATGGATTTAGGTGATAAAGAGACACTAAAAAGTGGAAAATAAAAACTTTTTTGAAAAAAGAGAGCCGCCTTCAAAAACTACAAAGTGATAAATAACTTTAGCACAGAACACACATGACTTTAGTTTTTTTCTCATTGAATTATTCGTTCGAAATACCGCGATTAGCAGTGTTATTTGGTAAATAATTCCACCCAGTTTGGGGTGAGCTGTCAGGCATCGGTCGGATGACAGTTCAGCCCAACCTCTCTTCAAATTCGCCGAGGGAGTTATTTACGGAATAGACTATATAGTTTTATTAATATGTTAGTTGCACCAATGATGTGTTGCAGTCTTTCGCCAAAGCCAAACTCAAATGTCATATCATATTATTCAATTAAGCCAAAGAGTCATCAAAGAGTCAGTTAGTTAGTCAGAAAGTTGAAGCCAGTTGCTCGTTCCAAAACATAGGTAGGGTCTCCATGGAGAAAAAAACGAACTAGAAACTCCACAGTCCCTCTTTTAGTTGTTAATAGTTCTGCCACCAAACCTATTTTATCATTCAGTTGCGTCTGACTTAGCGTAGGACAGGTCATGTCATTTGGCATTGACGGTCCCGTTTCATAAATTCAGGAACCTTGAATTTCCATGGGTTCCAGGTATAGACTCCAGAACCACGTAGTAAGTATAACAGCTTATTTTGTGGACCAAAATCACGGATATCTATGACCAAAACCATTAAAATAATGAAGTATCAAAGAAAAAGTTAATAAGCAATAATAAAACTGGCAGACAGGCCATCATTTTGGTGTCATAACCGTTCCAAATTTCAATTCACGACCTTTTAAAAAAATTAAAGATCTTGCAAAAGTACAGGATGGTTCGATTTATGAGTCTGGGAACTTATTATGAGGCAACAGCCAGATTGTTTGCAGACAATTTTATTGGCATTGGTTCGTCAACCCTTCACCTGAAAGCGATTAAATTATTTATTTCTAAGTCAGTGCCGTCATTTCTAGCAATATAGTGATTCTCACACTCCTCCGTAGGAAAAAAGTTTTCTCTCAGAAAACTTTATCAATTAGAATTATATTTTATAATCATTGCCAATAAACAAACATCAATCATTACAAATGAAGTAATACAATATGCAACCTTAAACAAGTAGATACCTCAGCAATCAATGACACACATAAACTCATACAAAAAAGAAATTACGTAAACTGAATAAAAATCACGATGGGCCTATTTTTTATTGTACATTTTTGAAATTATTATCACATACATATTTAATGAAAGCCAATTTGCAATGTAGGTACCATGTAATAAGACATTCATTTGGAATAGTCAATCTTGCGACACTGCGACCTCTGGTGTCGATTTATGTAACTATTCAGAGATAGTTATGGCTTAATTATTGTGCTGTAGTTTAAGCATACGGCGTTTAATGTACAGGTTGCTTATTTTTTAGGGAAATAGAAAATGTTAGTAGATAAAAATTTCTCAATCAAACATCTGAACTGAATAAAATAATAAAATAAATAATTTGATAAAGAAAAGAAAATACAAACTTAAGAATATTGTTATTGTGTAATGCCAAGAAAAGCATGAGGCTATTTCAAACATAACTTTCTTTACTTCTCCACAAACAGAACAAGGAAACAAAAATAAATGCCATCGGAAGATTTCACTCCATTCAATTTTATCGCTTCAAACCTGTACTATGGTATGCTCATCTAGTCATGTGGCTAGACTAGACCTTGGACCTAGGAACAGGTCCCTCCTCTGGGAACTTTCCCCGACCCTCGACCTTCTGACAGCTTATGCCTTTCGTTTTCACCGGTCGCACGTTCTTGCATATTAAAGGTACTGCCTGGTTTTATATATGGTATTTTCTGTGATCCAAAGTGATTGTTAAAATTTAGTTGGATATAAATTGGTGAGCGTGGGAAAGGAAAATTGTTGCGAATCGTTGTCAGTTTATTATGAATATTGATGGATTATTAATTTGCGAAAAAAAGAAAAGGTATATTCGATGCCGAGAAGGATCAAGGTGTCAGATTCGTTTCGTCTATAATAATTACTGTGATGCCATCTTTATATCCGTTTTGAAGATACTCCCAAAATATAGGTAGATGATTAAGTGTAAGTTTTAAATAATCATCGTAGAAAGCTTGGTCAATTAAAACCTTATTGAGCTGTGAGGACTTTTAAATCCATAATTTTAGCTCAAGAGTAAATATGTTTGGTAAAAGTTAATAAACAAAATTGTTACACACTGTATAAAACGAATTCCAAATCGTCATAAAAATGTAATCAGTAGGTATCCGGAAAGTCTGAAATCGTCAAAATCCCCTGATCAATTCTTGTCCACTCCATCCATAATACTGTTCCGTCCATCTTCCTGTCACGACCTTACGTTTTTACCATAATAACTCGTCATTTCACCGACGAATCGTGCCCCCTGACGTTGCGTCGGGCATTTAGAAGAATACGTTTCCTGATTGGCTAATTGGCGAGTTGCAGCACGAGTTGAAAGATTTTCACCAATCACGTTTGGTTATTTGTGTGTATGCTTGTTGTATGGTGGTTTCTCATGGGTGTTAAGTTGAGGTTCAGATTTATATTGCGATATTTTGCGGCTTTGGGTTACTGAATATTTGTAATACCTAAGTCATTGAAGGTCTAGATCAGCGAAGTTCAAATGGGCTACTGTGGTTCTCTGTAGATTTTGATTTCTTTTGAATAAATTATGTCAATAGATTTATTGTCTGTGGAATTATTATTAGCCGTGCAGATTTTTTCTTTTTTTCTGTGCACCCATTCTGTATATTTATTTCTGCCGAAACTAAAATTTGACTATGATATCCTACGATTTATGACAAACTACCACTTAGGCATGTCATCAAGAATATTCGATCATTAATTACATTGGGTCATTTCTTTGTTATAATTAATTATTTTGTGTATTTCAAACAAACACAAAAAGTATCTTCTATCCTTGTTTAGGCAGACACGGTGACCATAGCTGTCAGTTGTCAGTTAATAATCTGACCTAATATGTCAGACCAGTACAATTATGTCCAACTGACAAGTGACCGTGGTGGTCACTTGTCAGTGTAAGGACAAATTTCACCAAACTTTAATACCTAGTATAAAGTTTTAATTCGCAAATAAATTTTAAATTACTTACCGAAAAAAATACAGACGTCAATATTTTATTCCACTGATAAAATATATTTAGATAACTTAAAAGAAAAATTCACCTAAGTCTCTAAAGTCTATTCTTAAAAAATAAACAAAACACAACCTCACATAGTCCACTGCTTCAAAACAATTGACCTCAAATTCAGCGAACAATGTTCAACTGCATGTAGTTACCTTACGAAGTTATGGTCAGTATTCTCATGGAGATAACACTAATATGACTTATCCGACATCATCTAAAAGGGTATTATGTATTGTTACAAATAAATTACCTACAGTTGAAGTTTGTGATGATATTTGAAGTAATAAAGATATGAATTTTATGAGGTATTTACTAAGACATTTGTTTCGCCATGGTTTTTTTTTGCTTTCAGCCAAATTGGTTTGTAGTTCATTATTATTATCGAATTATTCTCACTTTCGGTTTATTGACGCCTTTAGCAGTGATAAACATTAACCGTAAAATATATCTAGAACAGGTTTAGTAGAATTTAAAATGTTTTTTTTTTGTGTTCTACTGATGATATAGTTTTCTTTGTGTTCATATAAAGTCAAAGTTTTTTTTTCAATTTATTGTTTCCTCAAAGAGAGAAATTGTATCGAAAATAGGTACACCCTGTAAAACAGTTTGTAAACACTTACAGGGTTTTTTACGAGCTTGCTTTTAAAAGATAGGCGACGTCCTACTTTACTACATTTTATTTACTTTGCTCAAATTGTAGAAAAATATAAAAAAATATATATAAAAATATATTGATTTGTTTTCTTTAAAATCTCAACCATTTAGGCAAATGTGGGTGAGCTAATCTGTTTAACTGACTGTACATCATCAATTTCATGTTTTATTTCAATCCATGTATTTTAATATCCAAACTAAAACTCTACCTCGTCTCCAAGCTTACCTCACAGCTGCCATATTATATCCATCGTAGTAACACAAGCAACATTGCCTGAAGCTACCACGCACGCTTCTTTGACATAATGTGCATAATCAACGACACCACCATAATCATTACAGCCTGTATGTGAACTACCGGTACACGAGTAATGACGAAGCTTCACGAAGAGTGGCGAAGATACACGAATGATGGCGAAGCATCTAGTCATCATTATTATGTAGGAAGTAGCGGTTTATTTAAACTTTGAGAGCGTTGCGTCAGTTTTTGAAGATTCGTTTTGAACTTTGATCTCTATATTTGAAGACTAGCACTTTGCCCGCGTCTTTGTGCGCGTGAATTTTCTTACGGGTCCGTGACAACAAAATATAGCATATCGCACTCAAGAATAAGAATAACGTTGACTCGTATTGGTGAAAGATTTTTTGAAATCGGATGAGTACTTCCTGAGATTTATTATTTATTTATACTTCATGCACAAGGGTACAAAGGCGGACTTAATGCCGTAGCCACCCCCCCCCCCCTTAGATTACCCCTTGTATACAAACAAATGTTGACGTTTGTTGATGTTGTTGTTGTTTGTTAAGCATTAATTTAATTATTTTCTGATACACCTACCACTGCTTGTCTCTGCATCATCCAAAGGTTGACTGGTAGAAAATGCCTATGGCATTAAGTCCGCCTCTGTACATTGTGCTTGAAGTGTTAATAAATAAATAATAATAAATGTTACCTCTCTAAAATATTACTAAAATACTATAGATATACCTATAGATGTTGAAGGTTTATGATGTTCATCTGACCTCATGTCATGTCCTTTGTGCCCCAAAGCATGCGATCGGGGTGAATTATGCGCTGCCACCGACGACGCCGTGGAAGTGGCTGAATTTTGGGCCAAACAAATGACAATGCCAGATCCTGCCCCACCCATGTACAGAAAAAGTAAATTAATGAAAATAATTGTAATGATTAGAGAACCTTTCTATACTAAATTGTTTTTCTTTAGAACTTGCGGATTACGAAATACCTACCCACAAAATACAAACTCATTTTAGCTAAAATACAATTTAACCTATAATCAATGTCATTATTGTTTTTAGATTTAAACGAAAACCGCAAGTTCTACAGTCACTAAGACTAATGTGTAGTTATCAGCAATAAATAAACAGTAAGATGCTACATATTGCACATGACTTTTATTGAGTGGGGCAAAGTTCTATAGAGTTTCTGGCATTGTCCTTTAAAAGACTGTCGTGCCAGCGCAGCGATACGAAGAAGAAGAAGATCTGACTTCTTAGTATTGTCACAGATGACATTAGGAGAATTGTATCAAAAAGGCGATTCTTGTATTTTTAAGAAAGTACGTGTTCTAATCTCAGTCACAATCTGTTGAAAATAGGAACCTCTAATCTGTTAAGTTTTTTTAAGGTAGATTTCGCAAATCTCATAGCCATAAAAACTTTCGCCAACGCAAAAAAAGACTCTAAAAGTAAATGAAATTAATGTTTTGACTTGGCTTTACCTACTTTATTTTAAGTACATAGTAATAAGAGATCTAAGAAATATATGAACTGTACCCACCAACAAAACTGAAAATAGTTCTTTAGCGGTCCCCCGATGCGACAACGAAGTTTGTTTTATAATAATACTAGGTCATCATCTGTATAGCCTTTTCCCAATTATGTTAGAGTCGGCTTCAAGTCTAACCGCATGTAGCTGAATACCTACCAGTGTTTTACATGGGCTTATGTGTAACGAACCTCCAGATATAGTAAATGACCTCCAAAAATAGTAAATGAGCACCAACATTTAACCCCATTTTAATGTTTAACGAACCTCCAGATATAGTAAATGACCTCCAAAAATAGTCAATGATCACCAACATTTAACCCCATTTTAATGTTTAACGAACCTCCAGATATAGTAAATGACCTCCAAACATAGTAAACGATCACCAAAATTTAACCAAAGTAATGTATGTATAAATGTATGAGTTTGACTGTAAAAAACGATTTGGTTCTGGCACTCGGTGGCCGCTGCTAACCTAACCTAACCATGTCGGATCCGCCCCAGGGGGGACTTAAGGGTCCTAAGATCATGGGGGTCATGCATAATTATATACACCAATTTTTTATTAAGTACAGTCACCATTACTTGAAAACAAATGTAGGTGTATATAATTTAATTTATTTTCATTAATTAATGTTATTTTCATTTGACATAATATCTGGAATTCTTCAATAATATTAATTTTATTTTGATTTGATTATGTGAATGATTGTGAGATTATGAAAATATTTTGAAATGTAAAGTAATTAATTTGTTTATTTAATTTGTTTTGCAGTGCCCTTACAGGGTGCATGTTTGATACTAAAACCATTTTTCCAACCCCTGTACAACATGTTTGCAATAAACTGATTTGATTTGATTTGATTTGAAGATTTGGTGATTAATGACTATTTTTGGTGGTCATTTGGTGACTAAGATTTGGTGATCATTTACTATTTTTGGTGGTCATTATATTTATTTCCTTTTACATGGAGCGACTGTTTAGCTTACCTCCACAATCCCATCGCTGGGTAACACGAAACCCCTTGGTAAGACTGGTTGTCAGACTTTCTAGCTTCTGACTATCTATAATGACTGTCATAGATCTACAAATGACAGTCCAGTTTAATAATAATTAATATTATTAAACTGGAACTTAATAAAAAGTAAAAGGAACAAACACATTTCATTTGACAACGACGGCATTTAACTTTTAATAATGTTTCTTAACGTAATAATCCTATCAATCGCCTTACCATAAGTAGCTTTGTAACCTTTCATTGGGTTATTTAATCAATAAATCAATCCACCATTTTGGGGCAAGTCAGTAACGTAATAGTAATATTACGATACTACAATGACTTAGCATAAATATTTGAAAAAATGCTTCGTACTTAAATGTCATAACAACTTTAATTGGAGAGGTACTTCTTGCTGGGTCAGTGAAATGTTACAACATTAAAAAAGAAGAAGCTGACACCATAGTTCTTTAATTCCTACGACATTTTAATAAAATAAATAAAATATGCGAAAAGTACAACATTGGTTTTAGAAAATTGAATATTGTGTGATTCTAAAGTCTTAAAATTAAAAATGTACGAAAAACTTTAAAATTCATCATATGAAAAGAAATGATTTCTATAAATGAAAGAATTTTTAAATTCTGATTAGTATTTTTTGAGTTAATCCACAAACATACAAACGAATTACGGTTTTACTCTTTCAAACTTGGTACTAATATTTTAAAGTTGTTTTTGTTAACGTTATAAAGACCCTTAGGCGACGCTGAATTTAAAGTTATAAGCCGGATAATCACTTGATGATATTGAGCGACATAAGTGCACAAACACTGTGTTATGTGATTACGTCACACAATACGAGGTCAATAACCTTTTGACATTTACGGCAATTTGCAGATGATTCTTTTTTATCATAAGCGGTTAAGCCTATGCCAAACAAGTGGATTACTTAAAATTTGTGCTTGTGTGTAATTTGAAAATATATTATATAAAGACGAAAGAAAACATGATTACAGCGACTTATAAGTGTTTACGTTGCACGCTATCATACAAATTCTCAAGTCCAAAAACTTGGAAATTCTAATCTTCGTTATACATATATAATATTATGTATTATTATTATTTATTTCCAAAACACTTTGTTTACATTTACAATGGTTTTTGCCATACACGCAAACCTCTCAGGGCTTATCTGTGTGCTGGCGCGTCGGTCTTATCTACTTATTTTACACACTGCTTTTTTACTACTATAATAGGGTATTTTACCAGAAAAATCTAATTAGTCCGTCAGTTAGATTATCGAAAAATATTGGATACGTATTTTTTGTTTTATCAAATCAATAAAAACTGACGAAGATAAAACGCATCAAAGATCATGAGTGGGGGTTTGTGACGTCACTTCGCCAGTAAAAATGTACTGACATAGTGATGTCACACGAGTTTTCGACGCACTGTATCGTCTTAATTTTTTGTTTACGTGAAAAAAGAAAAAACACGTGTCCAATATTTTTTGGAAATCTATCTGACTGACTGATTAGATTTTTTTGGTAAAATACCCTATTTATTTATAATTTGTATTGCATGACAATGGTATCGTAAGTTTAAAATGATTTTTGAATGCCTTAGTGGCGGGACAAAGCAGAACTATTTTTCACTAACACAACACCTTATGAATCTATTATTATTTTAAGATTTATGGGCCTATGGGTCGTTTGGCAAGTGGCACACATGTCCAGTCCAGCCACATTTACAAAGACAGCTTTTTGAACCACGGAACCACGTCAACAATCTGTACTTTGGAGCGTTGATCCTATGCTATGAACCTATGGTCTACAATAAATGTTTTTGATTTGATATTAGCATAGATTATTAGAATTAGAAAGAAACACAGCCGATGCGTGTAATTGTAACCCAAATAATTAAGCTATATTACGAGGTTCCTTACAACAGTATATGATGATATCTCAACAAAAACTGTCGCCTCCCACGCTTGTTTCGAGATACTCATAAATGTCATAGATCTATAGGTAATATTAATGACTTTGTTGATAAAAAGAGCTGTGAATTACTTAGTAGGATGTAGTTTTTAAAGATGTTTTTGTGGTAAGTAATTAATTAATTTGTAGTGATCTTACACCTGTTTTTAAATCGTAGTGTCTTATTTGACCAAGCTATCATTTGTCTAGCCTTCACACTGGCATTTACTGTATTTGTAATAATAATAATAATATGTGGGGACATTTTCACACACGGCCATCTGACCCCAAACTAGGGAGACCCTGTACTATGGGTGTCAGACAGCTGATATACATACACAAATACTTTTTTTTTTGTAAATACATACATATATAGATAAACAACACCCAGACACAAGGCAAACACGAGTGCTCATCACACAAATGTTTACCCTGGGCGGGAATCGAACCCGCAACACGCTGCGCAGCAGTGGATCGCTCAACCACTGCGCCAACCGTGTGTATGTATATCAGCTGTCTGACACCCATAGTACAGGGACTCCCTAGTTTGGGGTCAGATGGCCATGTGTGAAATGTCCCCACATATTATTATTATTATTTGTCTAGCCTTTTCCCAACTATATTTAGGTCACTTTTTAATCTTTCTGGATGCAGCTGAATACCAGTGTTTTACTTGGAGCGACAGCCTGTCCGACCCTCACAACCCAGTTATGGGGTAACACGATACCCTTTGCTTAGACTGGTTCTCAGACTTTCTGTCTTTTGACTACCTGACTGTCAAAGATTTACGAATGACAGCCGGGAGCAACGGCTTTACGTGCTTTCCGAGGCAGAAGGAGTATCGATTTTACGGCTTTTACTTAAAATATTTTTTTTTGTACTACTCTGCCTATTCTCTCTATTGTTTGTTTTTGCGTTCGTAATAACTTTTTTAAGCTTATGGCATACTTAAGAGTTGTTTTTCAATCATTAATTCTGTAACTATCAGAATGAATGAATTTGTTTGTTACAATTTCAAGATTAAACAGCTGACCAAGATTATCTGAAAGGCACACAACATCTTGATATTGATTCTTTCCCTGTGCAATCTGAAAAAATGTTAATGTAGATTTTTTTTTAACTATTGTGTCTAGCAGCTACACAGGGAACGTGCTAAAATATAGAGTAACAATTTTAATCCTATTTTATGTTTCTTTTATAGCTTAGTTTTCAAGTCTAGTTCCAAATAAATAAAATAAGCTAGTAATCCGACCCGTTTTCTCTTCCCCTATCACTTTTCAACTTAGCTCCATTTACGCCATCTGTTGACTCAAATCCTTACTCACGGTAGCAAAGATATTTACCAAACTTGTTGACCCGCAAAATATTTGCCTAAACACTCAGAATCTTACTGCGGAACATTGCCGATTTACGCAACTACATTAGGTAATGTTTCTTTGAGAAAATAATGTGTACAAGCAATTGTGTATGTATATTTTAGGCCGCAGGTCATAGGTAATACTTTCGAAGGCAATAAGTAGGTAGTTGTAAGAAAGCAGTGAAATCTTGTAACAAAATTGTTCATTGATGACATGTTGCGATGTATGGGTACCTAGCGACGTGTATGTATGTATGACTATGGCATTTGTAGGCTTACGAATACTAGCGCTTGTCTGCGACTTCGTTCGCGTGGTTTTTTTATAATATACTCCACTTACAATAAGATTAGACATATATTCCGTTCAACCGATTTTGACTTATATTGCGTTGGTGGCATGACAAATAGCAGCTGCAGTAAACAGTTGTTATTGTAACCACTTTTTTGCCTCTAATGTCATCCTTGAGCCTACGGAATAGAAGTCAGAGTCGGTTGAAGGAACTGTAAAACAGGTTTTGTTTTAAAATGTAATCTTATTGTAAATGGCGTATAAGTACCTACAAGCCGTACGGATTAGTCATGTTAAGCTACACTTGCCGCGGTCGGCCAGTGGATGGGTGACCATTAATTTCATACAAAATCTCCTCCGTCCTTCGGAAAACACGAAAAGCAGTTGGTCCCGGCTGTCATTCGTAGATCTTTGACAGTCGTTATGTGTAGTCAGGAGCCAGAAAATCTGACAACCAGTCTCACCAAGGGGTATCGTGATACACAGTAGCTGGGTTGTGGAGGTCAGATAGGCAGTCGTTCCATGTAAAACATTGATATTCAGCTGCATCCGCCTAGACTGGAAGCCATCCCCAACATAGTTGGAAAAAGGCTAGGCAGATGATTATAGCCTAAAGCACTCAGGGACCAGCAGTTTCGGCGATTAGCGCAACAAAAATAAACAAATAAAGTCTACAACTTAATAATATATTTATAAATCTATATAGATGTGATGATGACTTGCGTATATTATGGAAAGGTAATCGACCTACTTATTAGGTAGAAGTGAAGAGTATCTTCAACCATTTGCCATTACCGTAATTACCACACATCATTACGGGCGGTTTAAACAGCTTTGAAATCCGAACAATTGACAATCGAGTCTAAGTATGCAATATCGGTGTCTTCTAGTTATTGGTTTGCAAAAGTATGAATGAATGATTGTTACTATTTTAAATGGTATACATATTATGTATACCATTTCTGCTAAGTAATTACACTCAGCCATTTGCCAGCCTATATATTATATAGACATAGATCTAGCTTAACCCATAGGATCATATGTATTCCCATGGGATTTAGAACTGACCTATTTTTGAACTCTATGCAGACGAAGTTGCGGCCAGAAGCTAGAAATACATTAGATTAAACACGAAGGTTTAAAAGCCGGTTCGTAGTTAGGAAAATGAACTTTAACATTGACAAAACATGACCTAAAATAGAATGGGAAAATGCGATGATGACTTAGCTTATGATACAGAAAATTCCTCAGTATTAAAATTAAATCTCCCGGAATCTTCACATTATCCCTCAGTTGAGTGACCACTCACGTCCGCGAAGAGGAAAGGAATAATGATTCATTCAAAATTGAACCCAGAAAGCTTTCTAAATAAGCTTTAAGGTTGTATGCCAGAGTGGCATCCAAGGACAGGAAGGAGAATCTCGGCGGCGAGATGGGCAGACGATATAGTTGCCATCACAGGTCGAACCTGGATAAGGCTGACTATTTATTTATTTATTTATACTTCATGCACAAACGTACAAAGGCGGACTTAATGCCTTAGGCATTCTCTACCAGTCAACCAAGGGTGGTGACGAGATAACAAGGCAGGTGCATTACAAAAGGTAAAAAGTGAAAAAAGATATATTTATATATACTACTACTATCTACTGGCGGTTTGTCTGTCTCTTGAGCGGAAAAGTGGAGAACCTCCGCTTCAATGGACAGGCAGCCTGACATTGGCATACACAATGAGAGGCCCAGCAGTTGATGAAGTCGGGCTGTGGATGATAATGAGGTTGAATTTTACTCTTTGATGCTGTTCGTTGATAAGCGCATCACTTGAGAACGGCTGGACCGATTTGTTATTTATTAGCATTTTTTTTTATATCCTAGCAGGTTTGCGTTTGACTACAACTCACCTGATCAATTGATGACGCGGCCTAAGTTGAAACACGCCGTATTCGTAAAAATCCGAGTAAAGTTTTTATGAAAAGATTTTTTTTATAAATTGCCCGATATAGGTATGTTTATGGAAAGAAATATGTAAAAAAATCTGTAAAAATAACAGTTCTGGCAAATGCGATGGCGAGACCGACCAGGAAAAGTACTAGGGTCACAGCTGTTGATATGACTATATCAAAAAGTGACAACTGAATTGAAATTAGGACAGAACAGCGTCAGCCGGTTCAGTTAGTCTTAAATAAATCTTTTGTAACAATTATTATTTAATACAGTTAAGTTAAAACAATGCTCATTACTGTCACAGTTTTGCATTACGTGTACTCGCGCGTGGGACTGGATCTGATTTAATGATGATTGATAAAGTTTTTTCTAAGGAATTAATCTTGAAATGTATACGATTGGAATCTTGTGACCTAGTTTTGATGTAACTGTTGAAGTTTTGACTTCTTTGGTGCCTATTATCTTTGATAGTCATTTGTATGGTGCCGGCCCTGAATAGCACCACCCCATTTCTACCAGTGGGTGTCGTAGAAGGCGACAGAGGGATGTTGATCTGAGGATGGGCAGCAGCGTCCTTCTGAGTACCATAACACCTACTGCGATCGCTAACATGCATCGGCTAAGCATGGCGATTATGGCTGAACCTCCCCTTGGGAGAGACCATCAGCAATGGCCATCTAAAGGTTGACATGATGATGATGATGATAGGTATCAATATAATGGAAAAGAAATGCTTGTAGTTGACGACGATATGCGGTGGACCGTAAAAGAACCGAGACGATACGGTCAGCCTCACAGATATAGATAGACCTAGATAACGCAAGTATCACGATCTGTATGAAAACCAAGCGTGCCATTTTTTGGACGTCACAATGTAATACGAATGTTTGGTTTTTCCATTTGATATTCCCAGGTGTTACTGAGGGTATTAGATTAAAAATAATTGTTTTTTGAATTAATTACGCATAACATTAATCACAAAATGACTTACCGATGGAAGGAAACGTTTACTTTATTTTTTTACCCGACTGCGCCAGAAGGAGGGTTATGTTTTTCGGGTGTATGTATGTATGTATGTATGTATGTATGTATGTATGTATGTATGTATGTATGTGAATTTCTTTGGCACGCTCTGTAGCTCAAACGGCTTAATGGATTTTGACTTGAGAGGTGTCGTTTCATTCGTCTTAATTGTGTGAGTGACACTGGGTACATCAAAATTAGAAAAAATACACTGGCCGATTTTTGGCGACATATTAGTGTTTAAAATAAAAATATTTTTCCTCAAAACCTATCGAGTGGGGTATCAAAATAAAGGGTTTTATAAATAGCTTACAAATATATAAATAACTTATATGTTTAAATGTAATTTGGAATGAGAAATGCTAAAAAACAACAAACAAATTAAGGTTCGTTCCCTTTAAGTTGAGTTCCTTTACGTTAAGTCTGAGAGTTTTTAGCTTGAAAGGTGTCGTTTCAATCGTCTTAATTGTGTGAGTGACACTGGGTACATCAAAATTATTTTTTGGCGACTTATCAGTGTTTTCAAAAAAAATAATCTTTAAACGTATCGAGTGGGGTAGGTTTTATAAATACCTTACTAATATATATACAACGATTTGTTTAAATGTAATTTGGAATCAGAAATGCTAAAAAACATCAAATAATTAAGGTTGATTCCCTTTAAGTTGAGTTCCTTTACGTCGAGTCTGAGAGTCTATTGCTCTTGCAAAATATTGCTATTTTACGCTATCTAATTCCGTTACGTCGAGTTTATATAATAAGTACAGTCAGGATATAAATTAAAAACCAGTATCATTAAAAAATTGTTTTATGATTTGTTTTTTAACGTTTCTCTGCACTATAATTTACTTACTATGATGATATCAGTAGGAGAAAAAGAAGAAAGGTTTTCGAGAATATGGCAGTTTAGCGATTTCTTGCAGCTTTGAAGAGGTTCCGAGAGGTTCAGAAGTATTATCTTCACTAGAAGAAAGAGGTTGGTTTTTCATATTTTTTGATATGATGATATTATCTTTGGATGATATTATCCATATCAAAGGTGTTAAAACCCTACTTGGTGTTGTCTATTAATGTCCGCCCGCCATTGACTACTTTCGCAACTTTAAGAATCAGTAGGGTCAGTGTATGCACATTGCGTCTTCATGGGCGATTTCAACACAGACCTTGGGCAGCCAACCTGTCGTTCCCGAGAACTCTTACATATCATCGAGTCTGTTAGTCTCTTATGTTCTTCCTCTGCAACCTACTCGTTTTAATATCTTAGGGTATGACACGTGGCTCGACTTAATCCTAACGACCTGTCCCTCTCTTGTGTTGGAAATAGGTACCTACTCAGGGGAGGCACCGTAAAGTGAAGAAGAAGAGGCAATGTTTTTTAAAGGAAAATCACTACGACGATAATTAAATAGCAACACAACCTCCTTCTTTCCAATTCTATCGCGACGGATAAAAACGAAACCGGGAAGTGGGGTAGATGGTAGAAAGAAGATTGAGGTTTATACCAACTCTTACAAATCAGAACGGGCGTGAACGTTGGCATTAGAAAAGGTGTCTTACATTGTTATGGCAGACATTAAACAAATGGTATTTCTATTGACTGAAGCACCGACGCACAAAGTCACCAAGGATGTCGGTTATTGAACTAAAACTTGCATCAGCGGAAGAATTAAAGGAAGCATTGGAAGCAAAAATGCGACTAATGTATAATTAAACCTTTTGGTGCTACACCAATGTCTGTGCACCACCCACCAACAACACTAGTAGGACAATACATAACAACATGGAGGAGAAAAAATATAAATAAATAATAAAAAGTTCAGTCGGTTTAAGGTTTACGTTAGTTCAAGGTTTGGGGCTGAGGGGCCCGCTAAGCTTGGGGACCTGGTGCACTGCACCGCCTAGCCCTCCGATAGCTAGTGCACGTAAAAGCGGGTACAGAAACTCGACGTTAAGGGAGTAAAAACGGGACAGAAGTTGTAGACTCGACGTAGGGATAATAGAAGCGAGGCAAGCTTCTCGGCTCAACGTAAAGAGACTCGACGTAAAGTTTTCTAAATTCTAAATTGAATCACTGCGAAAACTAAAAATATTAAAATAAAAAAATTATTTAAAAAAACAAAAAACCCGACTGCGTGAAAAATTGTTAAACTCAAAAGATAGAAATAAGTGAAAACTTAAATATTTTTTTGGTTTTGAATCATCGTGGTTGACAGTGTTCACAAAGGCAGTCGGAGGCATCAAGTTAAAGTTTAGACACTTTCAACGGATTTGAAACATATTGTACATTTTTGATGCCTCCGACTGCCTTTGTGAACACTGTCAACCACGATGATTCAAAACCAAAAAAATATTTAAGTTTTCACTTATTTCTATCTTTTGAGTTTAACAATTTTTCACGCAGTCGGGTTTTTTGTTTTTTTAAATAATTTTTTTATTACTTACGACTTTTTATCGTAAGTTAGGCACGAAAATAGGCACGCGAAGTAGTTGCTCTTGCGTTATCTAGGTCTATCTATATCTGTGGTCAGCCGGTATACGAGCGTGCCGGAATGGTCTAAGTCTGCCGATGTTTCACTATCGAACAACATCACAATCACTTTCAGTACACTACGAGTCATGAGTTCATGACATAACAAAATGACTGACACACATGAAGCTACTTTCACAGTTTTTATGTTACTGGGTAACACGATACTCCTTGGTAAGACTGGTTGTCAGTCTTTCTGGCATCACCTATAACAACTATCTTATATCTACGAAGACTGCCAGGACCGAAACGGCTTTACCTGATTTCCGAGGCATCCTTCCGTGCCTTTATGAAATGGATGCATGGTCACCCATCCACCAAGCGTAGCTTACTCATGACCACAAATCATGGCCGATAGATTCCTACGGCTTTTCTTATTATTATTATTTACTGGCTGACCCGACAGACGTTGTCCTGTTCCTATCTATCTACCCTACCAAACTACCTGCCTACCTACCCTACCTACCTACCTACGCTACCTACCCTATCTATCTATCTTACCCTACCTAACTACCTACCTACCCTACCCTACCTACCTAAAACTTTTATACAAACCTCCTTACAATAACGAACACAAAAGTAAAGAATTATCCACTTTGGTCCAGCCGTCCGGAAGTTATGCGTTTACGTATACATTTCGGTGATTTATTTTTATAATTATAGATTATCAAGAATCGGATAATAGAAATTCAGTGTTAGTAACTTACCCTAGTGTTAGTAAGTACATAAATAAAAAACGAGTTTGAGAAGCATTTTACACAGAAGATGAACAAGTTTCTTACTCATTCATCTTATCCAAAAAATGCCTCAGAAAAGGGGAAATCATACTATCGGCCACTATTTATGACCCCTCCAAATTTTTTCCCATCTTATGATCGTCTCATCTGCCTAGCCTTTTCCCAACTACACAGATGATATCCAACTATATTGGGGTCGGCTTCCAGTCTAACCGGATGCAGCTGAATACCAGTGTTTTACCTACATGGAGCCAGACTTTCTGGCTTCTGACTACCCATAACGACTGCCAAAGATCTACAAATGACAGCCGAGATCAACGGCTTTACGTGCTTTCCGAAGCATGGAGGGAACTCGGTATAAAAGGGTGGTCACCCATCCACAGACCGACCGTGGCTAGCGTAGCTTAACCTTTGAGCGATTGATCCCCTCCCCCCATCTAATGATACACAATAAAAAAATTCAACACTTCGAATCCTCTAGAATACGATACAATTATTCTACTATCAAGCAACCTCAATCACTTTTAGTATAGTACAGCACGAGTAATGACGCAACATAATGACTGACACATACGGAAGCTGGTGACCTTTCACAGTTTTTTGTTTAAAGACGAAGCATCTTTATAATAGGTACTACGTATGTATACTGTTATATGTGGAGTCATATTAATGTTATGTGAGACTTGTGAGTTGCTCGCGTAATAAGATTTGAGGTCAGAAGTAGGAAAAAAATGCTTTTTATTTAGAGAACTAGTTTCACCTACCGACAGGGTGCTTTATACAAAATTAAGTGTAGTAATATTGTGGTGGGTTGTTGGTTGATTAAGGGGCTTGGAATGAGTAGACCGATGAAATCTGATAACCAGTCTTTTTAAGGGGTATCGTGTTACCCAGTAACTGGGTTGTGGAGACACGCAGACGCTTCAGGTAAAATATTGGCTTTAAGGCTTGTATACATGCCAATAACCTTGAGCATTTGGCCCGTACTGAATTTGTGGACCAGTGCGGAGGTGATGTAGACGCAGTCTTTAATCGGACGCATTTTTAATTTATTGTAATAAAAATAATACATATTTGTAAAAAGTAACAAAACCAAATCATTTTCCTTTGTACTGCAAAGCAGTTGATATTTTTTTATACTCTTTTGATAAGAAATTAAGTAGTAAAATCGTTTCATCTCAATGATTTGGAGGTGATTTTACATTTTTTTTTCTTATTATGTGATACCGATAGAAAAATTGTGGCTAGACCAAATTACGTATCATAATTATCATGTAGATTACTAACAATTTTTCTCTGATGTAATTTCTCTGTAAATGCCGACAAAAAGTTGCTTCGTCTGCATGCTTCTTTCAAGCTTTTTTCGAGAGAGCAGCCTTACGGGCAAAGAGTAGTGTAAGTATACGGGTACTTACGGGGTATCGTGTTACCCAGTAACTGGGTTTCGGAGGTCAGACAAGCAGACGCTCCATGTGAAATATTGAAATTAAGCTGCATTCGGTTAGACTTGGCTAAGCAGATGATGGCAAAGACCTACCTCCTTACTAATCATCCTAAAACACGGTAAGTGTTTATAAGATTTGCACAAATTAAGGCAAACATTGTCACATTGCATAATGCTACTAACTAGAAGTCCTCGATATTGCGAAACTTGCAAATATTAGACAAGTAGGTACTGCACACTGCATCGGCCATGAACGATCATCCTTGTCTAGATGACCGATGGCAAAATTTCACAAAACATTGCAAGATTCCGCAGATTTCATATGCACTTAAAAAAAGCTAACTACTGCGCGTAACTTCGTCTGCGTACTGTAGAATTAAATTTAAGTTCTAAGGACCAAAGCATACACGCTACTTTTAGCATCGGTGATCTGCGATTTTGCAACTGTATCGATGCTGCGTCGCATTTTGGCGACTCTCTGTGTTCCATCGCAGTATTAAAATAACGTTCAAGAGATTACTATCGATGCTACATCACGTTTTGGCGACTCTCTGCGTTCCATCGTAGTATTAAAATCGCGTTCAAGAGATTACTATCGATGCTGCATCGCAATTTCGCGACTTTCTACGTTCGGACGCGGTATCTGTCGCTGTCGCTAAAACGCGCGATTACCGCGTTTTAGCGACAGCTTCGAAGCTGGATCGGGTCGGCTGTAGTGTTGCCGACCGATAGCGTTCAGCCGCTGTGTCGAGCTTACGAAAAGGACTCAATCGCCGCGTTTGGCGTGTGCGGTGTGGAATATTGGTCGCTGCATTTAGCTTCTAAAAAGCGGCAAAATTGCCAATCGCCGATGCTAAAGCTAACTTGTCTTCTGTGGCCTTAGATTATTCTATGGGAACACAAAAACGGGATATTTTTTTTATTTAATTCCGTTCTGCCGTTTTAGCGTGAAAGAGTAACATACATCCAGACATCCATCCATCCAACCTCATAGTCTTTCGCGTTTATAATAGTAGTAAGATAGGATAGTAGGAAGTACGATTGGATTAGTCTAGGTACTGTAAAGGTTGCATTCATATGGCATGCTGATCGAAACCATTTGGTTATTACCCTCTACATACAAACTTAGAAACATATATTTTGCCTCTTTATTATACACTATGATTTTTTAGTCACGTTCTAAATTTTTCCGTGTGATGTGATAGTAGGCGTGAAATTGAACAACTTTCTCCAAGGAACATAGGTCGAAATATGAAAAAAAAAATTCGGGCTTCCCATATAAACAAAATCGATCAACTGACTATTGATTTTGCAAGGGAGGTCCGATGTTTTTTCATATTTTCGACCTGTGTTCCATGGATAAAGTTGTTCATTTTCACGGGTTCAGGGATTTCAAATTATTCAGGGTGGAACAAAAAATCATAATGTGTTTGTGTAGTAAAAGTATAATTCAATTAGAAGCTGCTTCTAATTGAATAATACTTTACTATATAATAATTTACTATATAATAATACTTAAACATAAAAAATATATAGCACAAAACCATAAATTATATTCAAATAAAACTGATACACATCACTAAATCTGCATTTTATAAAATTTGAATATTCCAGTCATAGTGCAAAGCGGAAATGCTTCGCACAGAGAATATTACCATACTTACCACAGATAAAATATTACCATATTAATCAGTATGCCATACATTATGTATGAGATAGTCCTCGCCTCTTTAATAGCTGTAATGGTGAAGATAATTTAGTGAGAGTTGGTAATTATTATTAAGTATGTTTATGATTTTCATGTTGAATGCTGTATGCAATGTTAGCAACCATAGACCACACGTGGTGTGGTCACGGATTGAGTAAGTTAAAAAGAAATTACCTACAGTGTAGGTACAATTGGCGACTGAAGTCGTTGTTAACAGTTCAATCTATACATACTAACATACAAACATACACAAATAAATAAAATTGAGTGTCTGTTTGTAATGGCACAGTAACAGCTTTTTACTAAATGCATAATGAAAGTAAATAAGTACGGTAGGTTATATCAGAAACACAATTTTAAAAGTTTTAATTGTCTGTTCCGGCTAATCTCTGCAATGGCTGGACCGATTTTGACGGGCGTTCACTGGCAGATAGCTGATCTTATAAGGAGTAGCATAGGCTACTTTATTTCTGAAAAAAAAAAATAGAATCCCGCGCAAAAAATATTAAAACCCCGCTGAAACCCGCCCCGCTGATTTTAGATTTCTTTTTTTACTTTTTAAATGTTATTTTTGTGTGTGTTTTTGTCCTGGGGGGCGAATAAATACTTTTTCTTTCTTTCTGAAACCACCCCCAGTTGTGTCGATTATGTCCCTTTGTGTCTGTTGGCCAGTTCTGTTCTGTCTCCGCTTTTTTGATTAATTTCGTTGCGGGATCCAAGGCAGTTGTATCGTTTCTCTGGGACTAGTCGAGCTTCATTGCTCTGGCGCTTTTCTGGTGGTCGCCACTGTTGATTCTGGCTTACAGGAGTTGCAGTGGTTTGGGAATAATGTGGCGGTCTTGGCCAATAAAAAAAAATAAACGAACTAAAAAAAATATTGTTTGACAATCACGCGGACAAAGTCGCGGGCATCGGGTAATTTAATAAATATAAACATTCTATTTCATCAAATTATATCTTTACTAATATTATAAAGCTTGAAGAGTTTGTTTGTTCATTTTTAATTGGCTTTTGTCCGCGGCTTCGGTCTAAATTGTGGTTAAAACTGATTATAAATAATTAATGTTTCATGGCACTTATTACTTTCAACCGACTTCATTCTCCGGCAAATATAAAGCGATTCTGAAAATTCTTTTTTTGATGAAGCATACCTTCAAGGGTGGTCCCATATAAATTTTATCGAAATTGATTCAGCACTTTTTGAAAAAATCGACAGAAAGCAAAAAAAATATACATGGATGATGTTGTAATGTTCTCACCTTGTAGGTACTTTCAATCTCTGTTTTGACTGTGTTGCAATTTCTTAATGGATTTGGATGACAAGGAAGTACTAAAAAGCGAAAAATAAAAAAAGCTTTTTTACAAAAAAGACAACTGCCTTCAAAAACCAAAAAGTGTAAAATAATTCTGTTTTAAAGTTATTTTACACTTTTTGGTTTTTGAAGGCGGTTGTCTTTTTTTCAACTCTGATTTTGCTGGCCATTTGTACAGTATCTTGTTGACACTATGAATGAAATTTTGGCAGTAAAGTTGTATATTTGGCCAGTCATAAAAGGCGTAATTGTAATTTAATTATATTTTTACATCTATTAATAAATATCAATGTTTTTTTCCTCATTCGTGTATTGAAAAACGTCGTACAAAACAAGTGAGTGTTTTATCACTACATTTTCGCGTCCATAACAGCTCGGGCTGCAATCCAGCCTCGAGTTTTATGACCAACTTAGCACACTTGTATCACAATGTTTACATAACACATTTAAAAGTTCATCTTGAGTTCATCATTTTCAAAATGGAGAGGTATATCTAATTTATTGGCAGCGCAATCCCATTTCTGATCACTGTTTAAAATAAAAACTGGCCAAGTGCTAGTCGGACAAAGGATTCCGTACCATTATCTATACATCATTAGACTCTATCTGAAATGTATTAAAGCGAAAGGTCACTCACTCACCCATCACGAAATATCGAAAACTGCTTGACGTATAGAGACGAAAGGCAGGAAGGTAGTTTATAGTTAGTAGACGTCCGCTAAGAAGGATTTTGCGACAAAGCTGAATTAAGGGCGCGTATTCGATTTAGCGCAACTCAAAATCTAAACACACTCACACTAGTACAACACAATGAAAAATTATACTTTTACTCTGTAGCTGTCTAAATCAAGACTTAATCTTTCTAAAACTGTAAATTGTCTTTAAATAATCTGCTCACATAATTACGATATTGCTCCTGGGCAAAATGCAAAAACATGAAGTTTTCGTCACGAATCGAAACGCGCTCTTAAGAATGTCTAATGCACACACAAAAACACCGGGAACGAAGTCGCAGGCAGCAGCTAGCATAATAAAACTTATATTTTGAATATCGAGCAAAACAACGCCAAGAGCAAGAGGAGCCTTAAATATTTATTTTATTCTGGTTTCAGTATTTGTTGTTATAGCGGCAACAAAACTCTATCATCTGTGAAAAGGACAATGCCAGAAACTCTATAGAACTTTGCCCCACTCAATAAAAGTCATGTGCAATCTGTGGCATCTTATGATCTTACTGTTTATTTATTGCTGATAACTAAACATTACTCTTAGTGACTGTAGAACTTGCGGTTTCCGTTTAAGTGTAAAAACAATAATCACATTGATTATAGGTTAAATTGTATTTTAGGTAAAATGAGTTTGTATTTTGTGGGTAGGTATTTCGTAATCCGTAAGTTCTAAAGAAAAACAATTTAGTATAGAAAGGTTCTATATTCATTACAATTATTTTCATTAATTTACTTTTTCTGTACATGGGTGGGGCAGGATCTGGCATTGTCGTTTCTACTGTCTAGCTATCACAGTTCATAAGATACAGCCTGGTGACAGACAGCCAGACAGACGGACAGTGGAGTCTTAGTAATAGGGTCCCGTTTTTACCCTTTAGATACGGAACCCTAAAAAAGAACCACAATACCTCATTTACATAACCATTCAAAAAGCACATTGAACGTTATATGTGTTACATAATCAGAACCAATCACCGTTATCAAACCACACATTTGCTTAGCAGGAAGAGCATTGGAATTGAACGACATGTCGAATAATTCGTCGATATAATCGACGATAAGTCATCGACGACATATTATGGCATTGTAATGTTGATGTTGCGTAGCTTGTGCGGCTTATTTGTTGCCGTTTTGATTGGGTGTTGTAAGAGATGGTTGGTGGTTGGAAATGTGTCTTGTAGAATTACAACTGACATGTTCACGTATATCTTTATGTCACCTTAATCTTCATCATCTTATCAGTCTACTAGCGACCCGACTCAGCAACGCATGGGCTTTTAGCCTTCCTCGATAAATGGACTATCAAACACAAAAACATTTTTTCAATTCGAACCAGTAGATCCTGAGATTAGCACGTTCAACCGAACAAACAAACAAACTGTTCAGCTTTATAATACAACGCAACGAGCGTACAATGCTCTGCGGGTCCAATTTAATAATACGTTCAGGGCGCTGTTGCGGCTTCCACGTTTCTGTAGCGCGTCGACAATGTTTGCTGATGCACACACAGATGGCTTTGCGGCCTTATGGCGCAAAAAGACCGCGTCATTCATGAGTCGGTTGCGTGGAAGTCGCCACAGCATCTTGAGTGCCATTGCTGCTTGGCACGATTGTCCCCTGATATGGATGTTAGTGCAGCGGACTAAGTCCCTGCTTACTATCTTGTACTGGTTTAAGTTTCATGTATGGATCGAAGTTATCTGAATAAATAAATTTCATTATTATTATTATTATAACACTAGTATAGATTGCACGTTCACTGCTCAATGTAGGCCTCCCCCAGAGATCGCCAACTAATTCGGTCTTGGGCAGCCCGCATCAATTTGGTTGCAGCCACCTTCTTCAAATCGTCAGTCCATCGCACCATAGGGCGTCCCACGCAACGCTTACATTTACCTTGAAACGCGGTCTCCACTCTAAATCTGACCGACCCTGACGATGCTATTACTCTCCTCCAGGAGAGCAATAAGGCCACCAGTACAGTTAACAAACACAGACACAGACCGTTGTCATTCCGTCCTCAACGCCGAGGCCCGTCCGTTACGTCCCCTTCCCGACCCTTGCTCGTGCCAGCCCGCGCCACTGAGCCTGTAGTTGTAAATTCGTTCCTAAATAATGGAAATCCGATCCAGCCTGTCCCTTTGCTGTCCTCTCCCAGCGACGTCCTAAGCCGAGGCTCGTACCTCACAGGGGGTGCCCTTAGCGTGTAGTCGCTTAGTTTGTAAGTTATTTTGCCCTGGCTGGAGGCCCTAAAAATAATATTTTTTAAGGCACCACAGGAATGTCCGGTTAAGCAGCCGACAACCTCCTAGGTCGACATGCGAGATGCCAATCCGAAAAAAAAAAATCTCCACTCTAAAACATGTCTGCTTCATAACTCCATTTACCGTCTGTCCGCCTTCGTTCCACTTCAGTGTGCTGATTCTACGCGTAATGTCGGTGACCAAAAAAAACACACGTAAACTAAAGATTTAACTGTCGATAACATGTAAAAGTCTTTTGGAAGTCAACAAATTACTTTCAAAGTAAAAGACTACCATTTAAGGTATAAGAGCTTAGTTCTGTTAAAATCAATTTAAAATTCTTAGGGGGATTAATGATGTCCCTGATCTGTATAATAATATCTGCAATCTGTTTGTCCCAGACAATTATTGTCGTAGCACAAAATACCGCTTACTAGCTGTTCCAAGTTGCCGTCCTGTTGCACACTTCAAGTCACCTATTCCTCGCACATTACGCCGCTTGATACGTTTGCGAATAATTGGAAGATGAAAAAATTCAAACTGACAGTTTGAGTTTTTGCGAGAAGAACACATGACTGTGATAGATCAATCATATTATTATGTTTAAATATGTAGTTTAAAGTGATTCGGCCGATCCGTTTCAAAAAGAAAATAAAATAACTAATTCAGCCAACCCACAAACAACCTCACAATGATTAAACTAATTGAATATGCTGAATGACATTTGTTTTGTTTTATTTATTATTTTTTTAATTTACGGTTTTATGCGTTTTATTTAATTTGGTTATTTATGAATTCTGTAATGTTTCTTTTTAATTTTGATTTTAGAATTTTGTGATTTTATTACCTACGACATGTTTGTTTATTATGGATTTTTATCTGAAATTAAATGATTGATTGATTGACATGTCTAACATTACTAACCTAAGCTATAATAGTTTAATGGTTTGCCACCAAAAGAGATAATTAAGTAGTAAGTTGAAGTTTACTTAGAAAACGATGGATGTTTTCGAATTAAAAATACATTGTCTACCGAGCCAAAAACGTTAAAGGCAAAACCTCCACTAGCGTCGGACACACGTTGTCCGCCATGGCGTTCTAAGTGTTAATTTAAATGATGTACTGTTTATCTTTACATAGTATATAACAAAGTAGCGCAAAGCTGTACGCTTAGATCTTTTAAAAAAATACGGAACCTTTTAATGCAGTTTTCAGCAATAGATAGAGTGATATAAGAGGAAGGTTTATACGTATAGTTTGGTACTGTTTTGTGTGACACTACATTAATATCTATTTTGCACCCGAGCAAAGCCGGGGCGGGTCGCTAGTTCTCTATAAATTTTATTCAAAAACATCCATCGGTTTCAATGTAAACTTTAACTATGTGCGACGACCTAGATACTTATCCCTTTTAGTGACTGTACATCCAAAATTCATGCTTAGAATAAATAGGTTTAAAATGTGTCGGCATTAAACATCCAAAACCAATACAATTACTTCGGAAAATAGCAGACATTTTGACGTGGCGTGGGTTGGTCCATTTTAGCAAAACTAAGTCCAATTGAAAGCAAGATGGTGTTTGTTAGACAGGGAACAAAACGTGCCACACGTCTTGTTAGCACTTGATCGTATCTTAGGGCTCCCACGAGACCTAGGTAGACCTAGATAATGGATCTAGGAACCTAGGTTATGGAGGGAAAGTGCCGTCTCACTGCGTGATGTATTGCTGTTGTTTCGTTTCGATATCATGTGGTAATAAATTAGTTATAAGGCTTGTATACATGTCAATAACCTTGAGCATTTGGCCCGTACTGAATTTGTGGACGAGTGCGGGGGTGATGTAGACGCAGTCTTTAATCGGACGCATTTTTAATTTATTGTAATAAATATAATACATATTTCTAAAAAGTAACAAAACCAAATCATTTTCCTTTGTATTGCAAAGCAGTAGATATTTTTTTTATACTCTTTTGTTAAGAAATTAAGGAGTAAAATGGTTTCATCTCAATGATTTGGAGGTGATTTGACATTTTTATTTTCTTATTATGTGATACCGATATAAAAATTGTGGCTAAACCAAACTAAGTATCATATCATGTAGATTACTAACAATTTTTTTCTGATGTAATTTCTCTGTAAATGCCGACGAAAAGTTGCTTCATCTGCATGCTTCTTTCAAGCTTTTTTCGAGAGAGCAGCCTTAAACTGTCTTATTAGAAAACGAGTCTAGATTTTAGTCCAGAAATAAAAATTGGCAAGAGCGAGTCGGACTCGCGAACGTAGGGTTCCGTACCATTATCATTACAACATAAGACACTACATAAAAATATTTTGGGAGTCCCCCTTAAATATTTATTTTATTCTATTTTTAGTATTTGTTGTTATAGCGGCAATAGAAATACATCGTCTATGAAAATTTCAACTGTTTAGCTATCACGGTTCATGAGATACAGCCTGGTGACAGACAGTCAGACGGACAGTGTAGTCTTAGTAATAGGTACGGTCCCGTTTTTACCCTTTCCACCTGGTACGGAAAAACAAAAGAATCGTGTTAAAGATATTGCTCACATCAAAGATGAATGACCTAGTCGTGTGTGCATATTAAGATCAAGGTCAAATAACCGGACTGTGTTTTATTTAACCTGTGAATAAGTTATCACTTTAAACTGCTGATTTACTCGGTGCTGGTGAAATGAGCTTAAGATGAGCTTTCATTCTTAGCATCACTTGTGTTATTCTGTAAAAAAGCACGTGAAACCGTTGGTCCCAGCGGTCATTTGTAGGTCATTGACAATCGTTATGGGTATTCAGACGCCAGAAAGTCTGATAACCGACTGGTTATCAGACTTCTGAGAGATCTGGTGTGACTCACCAAGGGGTATCGTGTTACCCAGTAACTGGGTTGTGGAGGTCAGATAGGCAGTCGCTCCATGTAAAATGCACCCGGTTAGACTGGAAGCCGACCACCCACGGCTAGCGAAACATTAGCATATTATTTACCAGTATGCCAATGTTATTCTATACAGTTCATCGTAAAAGTATGTAATATCTACTATGTAATATCTAATTCTATGTAATATCTAAACTAATAAGAGGAAAGATTTGATTTTAGAATGTTTGTTTGTAATGAATAAACTTGAAAAATACTTAACTGATTTTAAACATTTATTTATTTATTTCATAACATGTACATTATCTTTACAGGCAACTTCCCAATACGATAGTGCCGAGCTATGCAGTACAGTTGATTTAAAAACAACAATTAATGACAAAAACAAATTATATATAACACAACACATGTAACGTTACCTTTTTGAACTCACTCAGTGAACACGAGAACAAGTCCACTCTCTCAGCAACCAGAACTCAGATTAAGTGTAACATTCTTTCACCAATAGGAAGCTCCGAATCCGTAAGAAAATATATGCAGACAAAATCGCGGGCAAAGTTCTAGTTACTAATTGAAGTCTGAAGCCATTCGCAACCAATTATTATCTAACACGATTCCAATAACTAGTAATCTTCTAAATCTCAAAAAATATGGAAGTGATAAAAATATCCGATAGAAAATAGCTTCCTTTCTAAATTGTACAGTCGTGAGGTCAAGTGTCATAATAATATGACAACGCACTTATTACGTAATATGACGTGCAACAGTGATACTTAGAGTATTTCTCGGCATACATCTTGTTTATGTAACTGACTGTACATCTTTGGATTGCAGACGGGCGTTTTTAAGATGGTAATCATAATAACTCTATATTATATCATCCGTATTAATATTATAGATGCGAAAGTAACTCTATCTGTCTGTTACGTTTAGACGACCAAGCAGCTGAATTTTAATAAAATTTTGTATGAAGATAGCTTGAATCTTGGTGACGAATATAGGCTACTTTTTAATCCGCGATAACCGACACTCACGCGGACGAAGTCGCGGGCAAAAGATAGTTAATTTATATTTGAGCTTATATAGTTCTGTTAAAGTGAGCATACCCACAATTTGTCAAAGATTAAGTTCATTACGTTGTATCTCAGATTATGAAACAAAAGGCAAATAGACCACGCGGAGAAACCAATACCTACAACGCGCCTAAAACGCTGCATCGTTAAAAAAAAACAAATTAAAACACAAATACAAATTCAAAAGCGAATACAATCACGAAATTGTAGATTCGCTTTTGAATTTGTATTTGCTTTTTTGGCTTCACTCTCAGTGTGTTCAGACACCACTATGTACTGAACTACTACACTGCACTGTGACAGTTGAGGAACTACCAAATGAAACCACTTGTTCCATGTAAGAGTAATTAATTTAATTTGAAACATCCTGCCATGTCTATAATGTGCGGAAAATCTTAACACCGCGATTCAGTGGAGCTACGTCACAGCACAACTCCATCTCTGGTGTGGGAAGTGAACTAAAACAAGCGCACGACTTGATATCGATTTTACAACAACGCCATCAATGCTTTTGCGCATGAACCACGATAGGATTATGCTTACTATATTTCTTGCTTCGACATCCCGCCCACCATGGACAGATTGTCCGTAACTGACATTGCTGATAAAAAGGTGTATTACATTACAACGTGGTAGTTTCAAGTTTGATACAAGGTAATTCGAATGTGGACTGTATACAATAATTCCTAAACCACTTGTACAACTTCTACCATAACTAAAATTAGGCATGATACACATGTAAAAAAATAAAATTATCAACAAATTTGGTTAACAAACGTAAGATTAAACACTGTTGATTCAATTGTTGTGAATGACAACACACTGTCATTCACCAATCTTAAACACTAAATAAATGCGGTTGTTTATGTAGTGACAGGCAGTACAATTAACTTTGAGACTGGTCTCTTTATGATTGTGCCCTTACAGCGCAAAGACACTACTCGTGTGACCTTGTCCGAGCCAGGATGCTTATCAATTATTAAACCGTGGAGCCATCTCGTGGGAGGTAAATCGTCCTCCATAACTAATACTACATCACCTCGATTGGGTTCTTTTGTTTGATGCACCCACTTGTTTCTCTGGTGAAACTGAACAAGATACTCACGAGACCACTTGCGCCAAAAATCCTGGACCATACGTTGGGTTAAATGCCATCTCTTTAAATTACTAATATTTGAGCCTTCGAAATTAGACTCCGGTGCATGAAGTAAAGGCTCACCTATCAGAAAATGACCCGGAGTGAGAGGACATGGATCTTCTGGATGGCAGCTTAATGCAGAGATTGGCCTGGAATTTAGACATGCTTCTATTTGGGCTAAAACTGTTGTCATCTCTTCGAAGGTCAAAGTACTATTGCCAATCACCCTTTTGAGGTGATGTTTGCATGACTTCACCCCAGCCTCCCAAAGTCCTCCAAAGTTTGGAGAATGAGGTGGGATGAAGTGCCAAGAGGTTCCATTAGTTGCTAACCACTCGGCAATGTCGGTTGCTACGCTAGATCTTTCTTGGGTGAACAGTGCTCTCAATGTCTTGTCTGCTCCTACAAAGGTCGTACCGTTGTCACTCCACATTTCGCTACAGTGGCCTCTTCTCGCTGTGAAACGCTTAAAAGCCGCTAAAAAAGCTTGCGAAGTCATGTCGCTTACGATCTCTAAGTGTATGGCCCGAGTGGACATACACACGAACAAGGAGATGTAGCCCTTGGTGGAGTGGTGACCGCGGCCCTTGGCTGACCGGACGCTGATAGGACCTGCATAGTCCACACCGCTTTTTAGAAAAGGCCGGCTAGCATTAACCCGAGCTGCGGGTAATGACCCCATTAATGGAGGTAGAGCCCGAGCAGAGTGCCGAATGCAAGTAACGCATTTACGTACATATTGCCTTACGACGCTTCTTGCATTAATGAACCAATATTTGGATCTCAAATAGTTTAAAACTAATTGAGGCCCGCCATGTAATGTCCGCTCATGAGCGTCAGCGATTAAAAGTTGAGTTAAGTGTGCCTTGCGAGGAAGAATCAAGGGATGCTTCGAGTCTTCATCTAGATTGGCTTTTTGTAACCTGCCACCCACCCTCAGAAGCTGTTCCTGATCCAGGTAAGGAGTGAGCGACGTAAGTACCCCTCTTTTTGGTGATTCCCCCTTTGACCTTATTGTATCTATTTCTGATGCAAAACATTTCCGTTGACATAGTTTGACACAGGTAAGCAAAGCCCCTTGAACTTCAGACTGTGTTAAAAACTTATTAAATTGGTCTTTATGTTTAAATTTTAAAACCCTTTTGCAATAAGCGATCACTCTGGTAAGTCTTCTTAATGATGAGTATTTTGACATTATACAATCCTCCTCACCTTCATGGTCTACTGTATTGCATGCTACTATTGCCCCTTTTTCCTCTAGTTTAGTTTCCTTGATTTCCCTTTTAACATAATTAATCTCTTTATTTTTTAACCATGTTGGTCCCTGTTTCCACAATTCTAAGTCCGTGCAAGCAGAGGGATCCACGCCACGCGACGCGCAGTCTGCGGGGTTATCTTTGGACTGAACGTGCGCCCACTGACTATTCTCGATGACTGTAAGTACTTCAGAAACTCTGTTCCCGACAAAGGTCTTCCAGCGGCTGGGGTGGCTACTCAACCAGGCGAGCACCACTGTGGAGTCAGTCCAGGCATGTATGTTTTCTTTACAAATACTTAAGGTGTTCGAAACTTCAAGCAGAAGTTTTGAAAGTAGCACAGCGCCACATAACTCCAAACGAGGTATGGATACCTGTTTGACCGGGGCCACCTTAGTCTTTGCAGCAACTAGGCTTACATGAACATGCCCATTGGCATTAACACTCCGAATGTAAACAACCGCTGCATAAGCTACATTTGAGGCGTCAGAGAAGCCATGTAACTCTAACAGAACGTCACGTTCACTAGTGTGAATCCATCTTGGTAATACAAATTCCCTAAGATTGTGCAAGTTGTTTCTATAACTGAGCCATTCCTTTAACAGGTGGTCTGGAAGTTCGTCGTCCCATTCGATTCCTGCAAGCCATAGACGCTGGATGAATATCTTGGCTGTAATTATGACTGGTGCCAGCCAACCTAAAGGATCGAATAAGCGGCCGATATCTGAGATTACCTTGCGTTTAGTTACGGGGGCTTCAAGCTGAGGAAGATTGACTGTGTATTTAAAAGTATCTGTTAATCTATCCCAAGTTAAACCCAAAATTTTCATAATTGAATTTGATTTTAACTCTAAGTTTTCATTTGATGGGCCATTTTTGATTTTATCGTATAGTTCAACATTGCTACTGGACCACTTCTGCAGCTGGAAGCCTCCGCGACTTAATAACTCGTTCATTTGTTGATGAACTTGTTCACCTTCGGCAACAGATTCGCAACCTGATATAAAATCGTCGACATAGAAATCTTCAAGAACTCGATTGGTCACCAACGGATACCTGCTTCCTTCGTCGTGAGCTAGCTGTTGAAGCGATCGAACTGCCAGGTAAGGAGCAGAGGATGTGCCGAATGTGACGCGTAACAACCGTAAATGTTGTAACTCTTCCTCTGGGTTGTCGCGCCACAGAATGCGCTGATAATCTGCATCTTCTTGATTCACCTTGACCTGACGGTACATTTTGACAATGTCCGCCACTAAACTTATGGGATGGCGGCGCCATCGCATGATAATTTGACGCAAATCAGGTTGTAGGGTTGGGCCAACCATTAACTCTTTGTTTAATGATATACCATTGTGGCCTGAACATGAACCGTCGAAGACGACCCTAACCTTAGTGGTAAGTTTGTCATCACGCACCACTGCGTGATGTGGTAGATAAAACGCATCTCTGCATAATTCCATTGGAGGTACTACTTCAGCGTGTCCTAGCTGAATATACTCATTTATAACAGCACTATACTGTGTTCTTAGTTCCGGCTCCTTTGCTAATCTTCTCTCTAGGCTGACAAAACGCTTACGGGCAATGACCTCTGAAGAACCCACGGACGTGCAACTGGGACGATCGGTTTTAAATGGCAGTTTCACAACATACCGTCCGGTATCGTCCCGTTTGGTAGTCTTGGAGTAGAACTCTTCGCACTTAAGTTCTTCATCAGTCAACATTTTTTGAACTGAAGGCTCCGACTCTAATTCCCAAAACTTTCGTAAAAGGTCATTGACGTCCGATGCCTGTACTACTGTATGATAACATACAGGCCTAGGGATTGCCGACGATTGGGTCTCACCAGACAAGATCCATCCAAGTTTGGTCTTCTGTGCGACTGGAGTTCCAGGCGGACCCTTGACCAAACCCTCTAAGAGTACTTCGCCGACCACACGCGTACCTAACAAGAGGTCAATCTTCCCAGGCGTGTGGAATGATGGATCTGCCAGATTCAAATTAGCAATCGACGGCGTAACCTGTACAATCTTCCTCTCAGGAAGAAGATTGGTGAGCTTGTTCAGTACATAAGCATCGACATACAAGCAAAAGTTCGGATCTAGACGAGACTGTAATTTAAACGTCACCATTGACCTAGAGGGCACTGAACTTCCCTCGTCATCGCCTAGTCTTTGTACGTTTGTGTGAGTGTACTTATTACGCAACCCAAGGAACTGAACTGCAGCCTCAGTTATGAACGAGACCTGAGAGCCCTGGTCTAACAGAGCTCTTAAAACTTCGGCAGTACCAATCCTGGTGGATTCAACTTGGACCAAGGCTGTGGCCAGCAATCCGTGATTGTGATCCAGTTGACCAAAACAACAAATGGGTGCATCACTCGCCGCGTTGTTACTCTTACTGGAAGTTGTGGCTAACGCGGCAGTCACAACTTCACCCTTAGCTGACGATTCAGCTTGACTGTCAGTAGTGTTAACGTGTAGCAATGAGTGGTGTTTTCTTCGACATAGTTGGCATTTAGTTTTTTGGCGGCAATTATAAACAGAGTGATTTTTTCCTAGACAATTAAAACATAGCTTACTGACTCGGACAAAGTCTCGACGTTCGTCGCAATTCTTTTTTGAGAACTGTTTGCAATTACATAGTTTATGGTCTCCAGTGCAAAGGATGCATGATGATTGAGTAGTTACATTAAATGAGCTTACGCTGTTTTGCTGTTTGTTAATTTTACTCGACTTTGAATCTAAGTATTCTAGCGATCTAAATCTAGATTCCATAAAGGTTTTAAATTCTTCAAACTTAGGTAACTCATCACAAGCACTTACTCTCGTTTCCCATAATTTGCGAGATTCACTATCTAATTTTTCACAGACTAAATAAACTACAATTGTGTCCCAAGACTTAACATCGATTCCTAGGTTCTGTAACCCGTGTAAAAAGTCTACAGTGTTGTCTAAAAGTGATCTGATGTTGCATGAAGATTCTTTTGTGATAATTGGTTGACTAACAAATCGTTTTAACATACAATTAGCGAGATATCGTTTGTTGTTGTATCTTTTGACCAGAATGGACCAACACTCTTCATAATTTGAAGCAGTAACTGGGGTATGGCGCAACAATTGCTCTGCCTCCCCTGTTAAATGCCCCTTCAAATAATGAAGTTTTTGAACGTCATCCAAAACTTTGTTCCCATCAATAAGTGATGAAAATAAATCCCGGAACGAAGCCCACTCAGTGTATGATCCCGAAAAGGTAGGCAATGTAATTTTGGGCAATCGTACATTAAATTTTGTCATAGCTTTTGAACTTGTGTCAGTGTCAGTATCATGGTTACTAGATGTACTTTTCAAACTAAATGTGTGTTCTTTTAACTCAGATTTGTATGTGATGTAGGCTTCTTCCGTTTTATCGTATAACTCGTTGGTAAAATATGTATTATTTTTTAAATCTGACTCAGCTGCTTGTCCTACGATACTTTTGTGTGTTTGACTAAAGTCTTTCCATTGGTCTTCTAATGTTTCTAATCTAGTTGTTATGTATGCCTGAGTTAATCGCTCTTTTGGTGACTTTTTGAAGTTAATGCGACCCTTTTCAATAATAGATTTGTTTACTACTTGTATTTTAATTAAAGACTCCATTGAACAAGTTTTTTATCTCAACAATTTAAAACGAATGATTAGAATTCGACAATGAAGTGCAATGAGAATTACGAGTCAATAAAACAATAAACTTTGCGAATTATTGATAAATAAACTTACACAAAGAAAAAACACAGAGACTTAAAATACTCAAATATAGGTCAATAGTGACCGAACAATAAAGTATCTAGTGTACTACAGTTCTAACTACACACACGTCATGTAAAAAGTTCAGATGAAATTCACAGTTCAAAGTTAATGACAGTCTACTTACAGTTTGTCTTCTTTGGCCGTACACTTACACACGTAATCACTGACAATGCCGTAATTTGTACTCACTTTTCTTTCGCTTTTTATCACTGCAATCCAAATTCACTGCAATCCAAATTCACTGTAATCCAAATCACTCCTGGAGAGAAGGGACTAGTGCGCCCCCTACCGTTGACCGCTATAACTACTTCGTAACCGCACCGGTGCCGCGGGGCCGTTTCGCCGATACCACGTCGCTGTGCCACCGATGCTGCGTCGCTGTGCCGCCGATGCTGCGTCACCTTGCCGCCGCAGTGTCGCAGATGCTGCGTCACTTTGCCACCGTGTCGCGTCGCTGTGCCGCCGTGTCTTTAATTCCGCGTCACTGTCCCACTGCACCTTTACACCACTCTGAAGTTCCGCCACTCCGTCGCTCTGCAGCTCTTCGCTCGTTCACCAATCCCACTACTGTGTGGAGATTGTTATGCGGCACTTCAGGGCGATCCACCCTGGTTTCTATGCCGATTACTGTCCGACTCGACAGGACCAATGTTCAGACACCACTATGTACTGAACTACTACACTGCACTGTGACAGTTGAGGAACTACCAAATGAAACCACTTGTTCCATGTAAGAGTAATTAATTTAATTTGAAACATCCTGCCATGTCTATAATGTGCGGAAAATCTTAACACCGCGATTCAGTGGAGCTACGTCACAGCACAACTCCATCTCTGGTGTGGGAAGTGAACTAAAACAAGCGCACGACTTGATATCGATTTTACAACAACGCCATCAATGCTTTTGCGCATGAACCACGATAGGATTATGCTTACTATATTTCTTGCTTCGACACAGTGTTCCACGCAGTCTATCTGCCTTTTGTTTCATAATCTGAGCGTTGTATTCTAAATTCTGTGGTATTACCGGTGAGTGCAAGCGGCAGGTTTCCGCTCGTAGTCGCGTTTTATGAGGGAGGCTTTTGTTCAGCAGTGGACGTCTTCGGACTGTTGATAGTGATGATGACGATTCCAAATTTGTTACATTACTAAACTGACCTGCAATAGGTAACAAGTAGTGTCGTTAATTGTATATTTCAAAGATAATAACTGTTGAATATTAAAATCATGGTGGAGATGATCTAGACTCTTGCCCGCCTTTGCCTTGCAGTGGAAAAATACAGGCTAAAAAATAATAATGAAATCATTACATTACTTTGAAAAATGGGATAATTTGATTTGGTACGTTTTGGCTGAACTAAGCTCAGTTTATCCGTATAGCGTGCAATGTTTATACTTTATTTGTTGTAGACGAGCGTTTTTATCAAGTAAAGTAGTTTAAAGTTAACATAAATAATATCTATATTGTCTCTGTGATGATAATAATTTAAATGCTTCTAAATAATCACAGATACAACATAGGAGATTTCCACACACTGTTTCAAAACACTTTCATCTCATAAAAAGGGACCTAATTCATACAAATGATAGTAAAAAACAGGCGATTTTCAAATCTGAAATCTTTATGATTCAATTTCTACTCAGTGCCACTTTGAAAATAATACAGTAATTCTCGCCAGTAAATAACACAATAAAACCATTTTACGAGCCGAATGTTGCAATAAGATTGATGGTGGTCTGAATTTATTAACATGATCACAGGAACAATGGCACTATGTGTGAACATTGAGTGTGGGAAATGAATTATGTTCTTTCCTTTACATTAATTATGCATATCAATGCAATGAAGTGTTGTTTTAGGTTATCGTTCATCGATTTAGTAATGTGTTATGAAGATCATAAAAATACTTTAGTACATTTTGTTGCGACATCTGCCTTTTTGGTTTTGTATGTAGGTAGGCTCAGATTAAGAAACAAAAGGCATATTGACCGCGCGGAACACTGAGAGTGAAACCAAAAAAGCAAATACAAATTCAAAACTGAATACTTGTATCTCGTCAATCTCGTGATTGTATTCGTTTTCGAATATGTATTTGCTATTTTAGCTTCACTCTCAGTGTGTCTATGTGCCTTTTTATAATCTGAGTGGATAGGCATATTAATATTTGAAGAGTGGAACAAGTACCTAACTGTTTAATTATTCATTCCTTTTTTCCCGGTCATGTCGGATTGCTGTCCTATTGGACTATGAGAATGAGGGTCTAGGGAGAACATGTGAGTTTGACAAAATTTGATAGGGAGAAAAATATTTGTATGTAATTATTAATAAATAGCTACTTTTATATGTGCATACTACGTCCGTGTGATGCCGGTCGCTAATAGCACACCCTATTTATGCCCGTGGGTGTCGTAGAAGATGACAGAGGGATATTGACCAGAGGATGGGCAGCAGCGTCCTTCTGAGCACTATAACACTTACTGCGATCGCCAACATGCATCGGCCATGCACGGCGATTACGGCTAAACCCCCCTTGGGGGACCTATGCTCAGCAGTGGGCGTCTAAAGGTTGACATGATGATGAGCTACTTTTTTATTTTCATGTTTACATCTTCATCCGTAACCATGTCTGTAAAATTCGTATATTTTTTTTAACTGAGTTTTCACATTCACCACGCAATTCATCATCCTGGGTGCCTACTAAATTTAACTGAAATATTTTAATACGATGTTGACAATATAAATAAACGCGTCGTACCAAACGCAGCGTTTAAAACGCTTGTCTACGTACAATGAACTCGAACACCTCATTGCATCAGAGGTCAAGAAGACCCGAAAATTAAATACAATAGTTTTTTCCTCACATAGTTCTCAGTCATAAGATCGCAAGTGTTAACCCTATTGAATTATTAAAGACGGTGTCATGCTCATCCGGGTGTGACAGAAATTATCTTGTGACCATTGTGATGGCTCTGCACACAGTGGGCCACGTTTGTTCGTGTTTGTACGTTCATTGTTTGGTTGGTTGGAAATTGACAATGGGCGAAGAAATGAGATAGTTTGGGCAACTACATAAAGTAATAAGTGTTAAAATCTGCCTGGGTGAACATAGGTGAAGTAGGTATTGAAGTAAGTTTAAGGTGAGTTATTATTCGTAATGCTGATAAACTATGGAGGGTAAGAAGAACCGCCTCATTATGCCGCCAAAATGACGCTAGAGTATTCATAAGGTATGGTATGAATTTAGCAGTTGTTGACGGAGTGAAGTATGCAAAGTTAGAAAATGTAATATTTTTAGTGATCAGAGTAGTTATTGACAGCCTAATAAAAAAATAAAAATCTTTTATTTTCAGGCATCGTCGGCCTATAGCATGTATTGCAAAACTTAAAAACTATGTTAGTATTAACGCAATGAAATCCAATTAGAGAAAGATTCATCAAGCTCATATGTAGGTTGACAAACCTATCCATTGTAGGCTCTTCTAACCTTTCTGCAAATACCTTCAGACCTCAACTATTTACGTAGTTCAAAATAATTTTGTAAAAATTCAAACAATTTCTTGTAACAAATTTTAAACTAATAACATTTGGCGTTAAGCTAAGCAAGCTAAGAAGATGATTAGACTTTAAAGAACCAGACATAATCGCCACGCTTGGCAGGCGGATTGGCGATCGCAGTATGGTTATTACAAAGGCACAGAGAAAGCTGCTGCCCATTCTCTGGTGAGTACTTACGACACCCACGGGAAGATATGGGATGGTGCTATTCTTTACGTCCGACACCACACGGACGCATATTAATATTATAAATTATAAATGCGAAACTGAGTTTGTTTGTTTCTTATGCTTTCACAGCTAAACTTCTGAACTGATTTTGATGAAATTTGGTGCAGACTTAGCTTGATCTCTAAGAAAGACTGAAGGCTAGGTACTTTTAAATCCGCGAATTTGTTCTGCATCCACAATAACCGCCATTCAGGCAGACGTAGTCGCGGACAAAGCTAGTATGAAATAAAATACGAACCGTCAAAGAATAGAATAGAATAGACTTTATAGAATAGAATAGACTTTTATTTTGCAAATATGGGTAATACACAATAGTTGTTATATCACATTAAAGCTCAGCCATATTATTATTACATTATATACGAAACATTATTATTATGAACTTACATTTTAAAACCAGATCAATTCATATATTATTATTACAAATTATTAATCATTCAAAATATCAATTAATAAATTATCATTCAATAGGCCAACTAATAAATTATTAAAGTATTATTCTAACAAAAATCATTACAACTAATAAATTATCATTACAATTATCATGGTACAAAGGTACAAAGTTAAAAAAAAATGTGTAAACTCAAAAAAATATAAAAATAATGATCGCATATCAAAATCCAGATACAGCTCTATGAAGAACTGTAACAATATTTAATATTTTACACCACAATCATTCCATAATTAACTTTTACGACTTTGATTGCCATCGACCTACTTAAACAATACTTTTTGAACACTACGAGTATATCATACAGTTTCCTATCCAATGATCTACATTTTCAAGTCTAGAAGTAAGTCTAACATTTACCTTTACGTTGCGTCAGTCGTCTCACGTTACAGGTTAAGTAATTGTTCATTGTAGGCTCTGGTTCGATTCTCAGACTTATCAAACAATAGATTTATCTATTCATCTTTTATGCTAATTAAACCTTGACTTGAATTACTTCGATTTTTGACTGGTGGTGGCTTAGTCGCAAAATGTTTGTAAAATTTTGCTAAGTTTAAAAAAAAGGAATATTTTTCCAATTTCTTATGTGTGTAGAACTTAGGTATAGTAGTAGTATCAATGAATAAATTGAAAACTTGTAAACATTTAATAAGAAATTGGAAAAAAAAACACTTTTTAAACCTGGTTAATTATAATTCTAAGTTACTAACTCGACATTTTGTGAAAGAGACATTCTGCGAAAGAGGCATTGTGAGAAAGTAACCTTTTGAGATCTGCGCAAGTGACATTCTGCAAAAGCGACATTATGAGAAAGAGTCGTTTTACGACTAGTAGACATTTTGCGAAAGAAACATTCTGCGAAAGAGGCATTGTGAGAAAGTAACCTTTTGAGATCTGCGCAAGTGACATTCTGCAAAAGCGACATTATGAGAAAGAGTCGTTTTACGACCAGTAGACATTTTGCGAAAGAGACGTTTTACGACTAAGGGCGGGTTGTTTCAAACGGTCGGTTAACGTTACATACGGACGGTTAAAAAGTTACTATGACCGATGATGTTTAACGTACGTTAAATGTAACGGGTTGTTTCATGACATAAAAATCCGTCAGTTAAAGTTATTCAAAAAGAGATTCCATAATATTTTGACGTTGGAAGTAGCTGTTTGACAGCACAAAATTACGATGACTGGTCGGTTATGGTAATAGTAACTTTTTGACGTATGATTTTGTGATACAACCCATTTTTTGATTTGACGATAGTTAGCGTCATTTTTGACTATTACCGGTCAGTAATGGTTAGTTGAAGCAACCAACAGGTGGTTGTCGATTTAATGACTTGATTACAAAATCATACTCCATTCATGAATATCTTTACATATCTTTATCTTCTTTACATAGTATAAAACACGCCGTCTGTACGCGTAATCTTTTAAACTACGCAACGGATTTTGATGCAGTTTTCAGCAATAGATAGAGTGATTCAAGATGAAGGTTTATATGTATAGTTATACTACATTACACTCGTGTGAAGCCGGGGCGGGTCGCTAGTCGCTAATGGACCATTTACGGGTACCTACTTTTGATTGGTCAAGGAATCAGTCAGAAAGTTGAAGCTACGAGTAGTTGCTTGTTCCAAACAGTAGATTTCTATGAAGAAGAGCGAGCAAGAAACTCAATTAATACTCTTTTAAAATCAATAGTCCAATTATTATTGTGAAATGAGTTATGGTGCTGTGCGTCAACATAGGTAGGTACTTAAAAGTTTAATAATAATAATATCTGGGGACATTTTCACACATCCATCTGACCCCAAACTAGGGAGACCCTGTACTATGGGTGTCAGACAGCTGATATACATACACAAACACATATATATTTTTTAAATACATACATATATAAACAATACCCAGACACAAGGCAAACGCAAGTGCTCATCACACAAATGTTTACCCTGGGCGGGAATCGAACCCGCAACACGCTGCGCAGCAGTCGATCGCTCAGCCACTGCGCCAACCGTGTCGTCTAGTTTAAACAAAAGACGATCGTATATCTTTTACAAAGTATTCGTTCCAGAAACTGCCATTTCACAGATATCTCTCATCTATAGATGTTTGTAGTTATCTAATGGTGGCACTTCACTTGGAGTATTTGTACAAATGGCTATATTTTATTATCAAAAAGTTAGGTATTCGTAAGAAGCCGTAATGTCGTCAAATCGTAAAAAAATTACGCGAACGAAGATGCGGGGAAAGTGCTAGTTTTATAATATACCTACTAGCGGGCCTGGTAGACGTTGTCCTGCCCTTAAAATAAAAATGTCCTACAACTCGACTCCAGCGCCACCTATTGGGTCCAATTGTGGAATCCACTGGAACACACACAAAAAAAAGTCATCAAAATCGATCCAGCCGTTTAGGAGGAGTTCACTTTCATACACACGCACAGAATATTTATATGTATAAGATTATACATGGTTTCCGTCAATTGCCGATCAATTTTAATCGGATCGTTTCGACAAGTCTGTGGCAATACAAAACAACAAATAGAAACAAAGTCGTTGAATGGCATAATATTATGCATTCTGATCTAAAGTTATTTATCACTTTACGGTTTTTGAAGATGGTTTTTATGATATTATAAAATCAGTAAAAAAATACACATATTTATAAAATCTTTCTATTATTTTCAGATGGTGCGCATAAGCGCAGTCGTGGCGCTATGCGCGATCGTCGCATGCGCCGCCGCCGCTGCCGGTCCCGCCGAGAACTCATCTCGTTTCCGTAAGTACCTTCTCGCTTCATTATTTATAATAAACCGACTTAATAAAAAGCACACACATTTAATTAAAAGAAAATTACCTTTTAAGATAAACCACTTAAAACGCAATTTAATAGAGCACGAAGCACTTCTTACAAATACATAGCTTGTTTGAATTACAAATTAAATATTGCTAGAAAAGGGTATTCATTTGTTTTGTCTCAATCACCCAAAAAGACAAAATAATTCTACCAAGGGACGTAAAAATATGTGACTCACTAGGATGTGAACTATTCCTCTACCAATTATCAAGCATGTTGGTAACACCAAAAAGCAATACCTTATGCATATTGGACCCATATCCATTAATTTAGTCAAAGAATATAATCCAATCCACCTAAACTTTATGGCTAGTTCGAATAAGGTTGAATAGCACTGCAGTTTTAACAATCGACGTAGGTAAGTAATGTGTGAAGATAGGTAAAATGACAATGCCAGATCCTGCCCCACCCATTTACAGAAAATCTAAATTAATAAAATTATTGTATTGATTATAGAACCTTTTTATAATAAATTGTTTCTCTTTAGAACTTGCCTGCGTTCTTGGCTTGTTTCCACGAGACAGGTTCGAGTGTGGAGTTGTGTGGAGTTCATTAGCAAAATCCTTTGTGTTCTATCCTATTTGTTTTTATGTTGAGAACCTAATTGATAATGTTGACTATAATGTAAATAACTTTTTTGTTGGCAAATAAACAACACTATTATTCTTAAATATAGGATTACAAATCAATGCTAAAAGGAATTCAAATACAGTTTTTTGATTTAAACAGAAACGGCTAGTTCTGCATTCATTAAGACTAATGTTTAGTTATTAGCAATTAATAAGCAGTATGATGCTACATATTGCAAGCTTGTACATGACTTTTATTGAGTGGGGCAAAGTGCTATAGAGTTTCTGGCATTGTCCTTGACTAGGTATTCTCCTACCAATTATTATATTTGGGGTTTAAAACTGTTACGCTCCTTTAGGATACCACCCATACCACAGTACACCACCCATAGCCACCCACCCACCCATAGTACAGGTACGGGTACCCTGTACCCATAGTACAGGGTCTCCCTAGTTTGGGGTCAGATGGCCGTGTGTGAAAATGTCCCCACATATTATTATTATTATTATTATTATACTGGCTGATATTAATAAACTTTACGCACGTAGAGAGACCCTAAAATAATCTAGTAAGAAAGCTATGCGACAGTGATAGAAATAATACTGAGCTAGAAATCTTCTCTCCGTATCAAAGTAGCTCTATAATAAAAGCTTACTTTCAAATCAAAGTAAAATTCCATCCTAGTCTATCCCCTTGCTGATCCCTTTCCCAGCGATGCTCTAAGCCGAGGTCCGTACCTCATAGAGGGCGCCCTTAGCGTGAGTTGGTTAGTTTTTTGCCCTGACTGGAGGCCTTACAGTTTCGTTAAGTTATCACCCTAGGTTGATTTGCGAGACGCCATTCTGAAAAAAAAACGTTGTCTAACTAAGCCGAGGTCCGAACCCCACAGGGAGTTCTCTGGGCGTGTAATCGCTAAGTTTATTATTTTTTTACCCTGAATGGAGACCTTACATTTTTGTTAGGTCATCACCTCCTAGTTTGACCTATACATAATAAAAATACAAAATTACATCCACTGCAACTAAAAATCCCATTTGCTGGATTCTTGCAATATCCAATAAGGGTGTAGGTAGTTCAAAATTATCATTGTTTATTTCAGAAGAATAGTTTTCATAAACCTATTAATGGTAATGAAGTAGTACTAGTATAACGGGCTAATGTCCGCAACTCCACGTAGGTACTCTTAAACCCTTCCTTCACAATAATAATGATTCACGTTTAGCACTTCGCACCTCCGCTATGCCCGGTAACTTATGTCACACTTAAACTCTCACACCAACGCATGTTTATTATCACATGCTCACCGGTTCATTGTTAACAACTAAGTTGTAAGCTTTATGCACTTCTTGCGCTCCTAGTAGCCTGGTGCAACAGTTTGACGAATCAGGTGTTAGTTTAAACACTTTCACGTCTGCGTAAGTTTGTAAAACCTAGGTTTTTGAGCAATTGCCGGTTTCTCGAACAATTAATTAATGTGACAAATAGTCAAGCTGCTGTAATAACATAATTAAACTCAATAATTTATTGCATTCTACAATGCACATGCATAGGTAGGTAAGTAAACATTTTGTAGAGGAACAATCATGGGCAATGGTGTCAATTGGGTACTTGACACCACCAATCAATTGACATACTTTTTTGGGCTGTCAAAACGAGATTCTTCCATAGATTTTGTACGACAATAGCGGCCTGTGACGTCACTTATTTACCTACTCAATTGACTAACTATTCATTGATTTTAAAGCAACTTAAAAAAGGAATATTACAGTTAATTGATAATTAATCGGGTTTTCGGGGCTAAAATAAAGTGTATTTTAAGATAAGTTGTATTTTGGAATCATTGGTTAATGGTGTCAATAACCCAATTCTGTTGTGCACGAGCTAAACTTATTTGAATCTATTTTTATCTCTTTCTCTCCAATAAAACAAGAAAGAGACAGATACGAGCTGTCAATTTAAGTTGATTCAAAAGTTCATATAATTATTATAGTTGTCATTTTAGAATGTATTGATTAAAAACTCGGCGAAGTTCAGGGAACAAACTAATTTGGCATAGAAAAAAAAATCCTGAATGTAACACACCCGCTTGACAGTTTGTCATATTAATTTATATTTCGAGAAACCAAGGCCATGGTATCATAATGAAATGAAGGCGAACTCCGTTGTCACTTCTTGCACCTTTACACCTTTGCACCGTTGCTACGATGCTATGTAGGTACTTATAAATAGCTGAACTAGATGTCGCGTATTGTTATCCTGGCTGGAGGTCTTTAATTCACTTTAAAGCACCACATGTAAGTCAAGCAGTGGACAACCTCCTAGGCTGACATGCGAGATGACATTCCAAAAAAAAAATGCATAATTATTGTTAGTTTATCAAATACATCAGTAGATGCAGACCCAGATCCTACGTCACTAACAGCTCAAAACATAGATCAACAAAATGTAGCAAGTAGGTATATTTTCCTTTACTAAAGCATGTATGGAGATGACAATGATCAAGAGTACCCCTCTCCGCTGCGAGTTCTATAAACGTAATCGAATCATAATTTGTAGTCAATTTAGACAAATAAATAAAATTGAAGTGTCTGTTTGTAATGACAAAATAACAACATTTTACTAAATGCTTATGAAAGTATGACAGTACTTATATCCAAAATCAATTTTTAAAATTTTTGTCTCTCCGTCTGTTTGTCCTAGCTGTTTGTTTACCCAGTATAGTTACTGGTATGGCACAACCTAGTGGTTGTTAAGAGGAAATACCACGGGCTAGAGAATTGAAAATTAGGTATTTGTAAAATCTATTGCTGTCGCGCGATGCCCGAACACGAACCGCAGAGCGCGATAGAGACAACTGCAGCTTTGACCGAAAATACCTATTAAAAGTACACAAAATCAGTGATTCGTAGGCCCCTGATTTCTTCTCCAAAACTTAACCGATTTAACTGCTTTTTTCATTAAAAAATAAAGAAAGGCTTTTGCCGTGTTCCTATGTTTTCTATTTTTTACCCGACTACGGCAAAGCCAAAGGAGGGTTATGAGTTTGACAGGCTATGTATGTATGTATGTATGTATGTATGTATGTATGTATGTATGTATGTTCATCTGTACGCGCATAGCTCCTAAACTACTTATCAGAACTGAACAAATGAGGTATCGTTAGAAGCGTCTTGATCGTCCGCTGGTTATAGGCTATATGACGTATCACCGAATCCAATGTGGCGCCCTCTGGCGGACAAAAAAAACAATATTAAAAAAAAAAATTAAGACAATCATACCGTGTTTGGTATCATTGGAAAGGGGTTCACTAGTACATTTCAAATTTATATAATATTTAGTGGTAATTTGTCACAAATTATTGTAAAAAAAGGAAAGATTACCAAATGAAGTAAGATACGCATACCGTGTTTAGTATCATTGGAAAGGGGTTCACTAGTACCTATTAAATATATAATACTTAGCTGTGACTCCAAAATGGTTTAAATAAAAATATAAAGTTTAAAAACTAAAACCCGACCACAACAAAAAGTGATCTAAAAAGTACAAAACAAGAAAATATTTCACACAGAAATCAAGACATAGGTACAAAATGGTCAAGGTAAGCCGTGGTTGCATGCCATTATATTCATGTTCATCGCACTCATATGGGATACAGGCATGCAACCACGGCTTACCTTGACCATTTTGTACCTATGTCTTGATTTCTGTGTGAAATATTTTCTTGTTTTGTACTTTTTAGATCACTTTTTGTTGTGGTCGGGTTTTAGTTTTTAAACTTTATATTTTTTTATATAATCAAGTCATATTTGTTTTCTGAATGTTTGAACACAGCGGAGAATCATGCCAATTTTTTAGGTTTTTGAATATTCATATCTCTTTTAATAAAAAAAATATGAGAAAAAGGAAAACATAGGGACATGCCAATAGTAGCCATGGATATTTAAAAAAAAAATTGATCTACTGGCATTATCCAGGGAGGAAACAGGGGACTAAGTTTGTATGGAAAAACGGCCCTTGTGTTTCCTCTTAAGGTAAGACAGGCAGTCGCTCCATCGGAAACACTGGTATTTACCTGCATTCAGTTGGACTGGAAGCCGACTCCAAAATAGTTAAGAAAAGACTAGGCAGATGACACAGTAATCTAAAAAATCAATACAAGTTTTTGAACACCGTAACATTTATGTATAACTAGCGACCCGACCCGGCTTCGCATGGGCCTATAGACTTCCTCGATTAATGGACTATTCAACACAAAAAAAAATCTGTTCGAACCAGTAGATCAGATCCTGAGATGAGCGCGTTCAACCAGATAAACAAACAAATAAACTCTTCAGCTTTATAATATTAGTACTTATAGAGAATAGATAAAATTACTTACTGACTAAAATATACGGTACGGTAGTTTTCTTGACTGTCTGGTTAAGCGAGTGATTGCAGAGTCAATTACCACTGTTCTTACGGGAAACCACAAAATCGCGGTTGTAAATGTCAACTGATGGTGATAGCATAGATTATAGGAAATCGGGCATCATCATTTTAAATATTGGTAGGACCTAACGTCTTAAGCCCGTCACATATTCAGCTATATATTATAACTAGCCACCCCACACGGTAGCTATAATATAATAATATATTTTCACCCTTATTACGTCTGCGGTCGTTGTTTGTTTCACATTTGACGACACGGTTGGCGCAGTGGCTGAGCAATCGACTGCTGCGCAGCGTGTTGCGGGTTCGATTCCCGCCCAGGGTAAACATTTGTGTGATGAGCACTTGTGTTTGCCTTGTGTCTGGGTGTATATGTATGTATTTACAAAAAAAAAAAATATTTGTGTATGTATATCAGCTGTCTGACACCCATAGTACAGGGTCTCCCTAGTTTGGGGTCAGATGGCCGTGTGTGAAAATGTCCCCACATATTATTATTATCATTTTTTAAATATATATTAATATGCCTTGCTATATCTGTCCACATATTTTGGTGACGTAATTTATAGCTGCGTCTGTGGTCACTCAAAAATTACTGCAGAAAACATATCGTAATATGCCTTGCTATGAATTATATTAATATATATTATAGCTTTGCTATCACGGGCTTTACACAGAAAAGATTATGGTAAAAGCGATAAAACAATCATTCAGATTAAACATTTGTGTGATGAGCACTTGTGTTTGCCTTGTGTCTGGTTTATCTATATACATATCTAGTTATGTATTTGTGTATGTATATCAGCTGTCTGACACCCATAGTACAGGGTCTGCCTAGTTTGGGGTCAGATGGCCATGTAAGAAATGTCCTCACATATTATTTATTTATTTAATATTCATTTATTTATTTTTTTCTTTTTGGTAGTTGAAATAAGATACATTTAAAATTAAAAAAGACCCCGACACTCCCAAAACTCCTTCAGATGCATTAATCAACTAGAAAAGAGAAAATAATCTTCAAACGACTGAACAAATGTTCTTAGGACATTCCTGATCAAGTCACCTTCTAAAAAATAATCAAAATTGACTCAGCTGTTTAGAAGCTACGATGCCACAGACAGACAAACGTTAAACTTAAACCCCTCTGTTTTCATCCGAGTTTAAAAACACCTCATAAAAAGCCACGCCAAATATGGAGAGAGAGTAGAAAAGAATATGGAGGATCTTCGCGTAACAAAAACGATACAAAAATACGTCAATAATTGATTGAAAAGCTTAAATTGGGTGGAAAAAAATACATAAAAGAATGCCTAATATAGCCTTCGACTAAGTCCATGTTTAAAATGCACTTTATTAGCTTTATACAAACACGTTTCACACAATATTTAAACAATGTCAGAGTTTTGGGCTCGTTATGTAATTTGCAATCGCGCGAACAGAATTGTATGGTCGTAAAAACAATCGATATTGTCAAAGTTATCTCATTATTCAATACCTCTTTTGTTTGTGGTGATAATTTGATTATAATTAATTAGTAAGAAAGACTCCGTACTAATCTTTACTAATATTATAAAAAAGCTTTTTTACAAAAAAGACAACCGCCTTCAAAATCTAGAAAGTGATAAATTACTTTAGCACAGTATGTACACACATGACATTAGATTTGGAAGTCAGCGACTTTGTTCTGTTAGTTGTCTTTAATTACCACCGACTTCCAAATCTAAAGTCATGTGTGTTCTGTGCTAAAGTTATTTATAACTTTTTAGATTTTGAAGGCGGTTGTCTTTTTTGTAAATAAGCTTTTTATTTATCACTTTTTAGTACCTTCTTATCATCCAAATCCATTAAGAACAGGCAACACAATTAAAATAGAGGTATTCCAAAGATTGAAGAAACTAAAACGTCGCCTATGTAGATTTTTCTTGGAATTTTGTTGATTTTTCAAAAAGTGCTGAATCAATTTCGATAAAATTTATATGGGACCACCCCTGAGGCATACCCTATCAATAGGAAAAAGAATTTTCAAAATCGATTCATATTTGCCGGAGAAATCGCATAACAAATATACAAAAAAAAAACATAAGTTTTTTTTATTTTTTATTTATCATTTGATAGGCATACGTTTGACCGCTATCTCACCTGATGGGAAGCGATGATGCGGTCTAAGATGGAGCACGCTTGCCTAGAAGTAACCTACCGTAAAACGGGGCTATTTGGGTTTCGGGGGGGTATTTGGGACAACCCAGGATTTCGTACAAAAATATTGATAACTTTCGTTTGCTGTTTGGTAGGATTGGTTTTATGAACTCTAGCAACACATTTATAGTTAACGTCATAATTGTCAACTGTCAATGTCAGTATATTAAACAGTTTAGTAACAAATTTTGGTGAAAGAGTCAGAGACCGTTTTTTACGTCAAAATTTAGGCGGCAAAACTTCTCGCACAGCGCAAAATCCTGACTAGTTTTTGTAAAAAAAAATTTCTTCTTAAAATTCTACCAATCCCTAAAACAAAAACATTATTTTATGTAGTTTTTGTCAGTCTTTGTCCTAAATATCGATAGACTTGTTGAAAGTGGCTATTTTGTCTCAAAATATGCATTTTATATCGGTTTTTCAGTGCTGTCCATAATAGCCCCAAATATGCGATATTTCGGACAGCCTCATTATTTTTTTATTTTTCTGTTCCTGTTACATGTAGCTACTTCAAAAGTATGTCTGCAGAAGTAAGGAGTTCTCCGACACCCGTACAATTTTTTCACCATAGTATTTTATGTGAAATAAACAAGATATTTGGTAAAGTGACTCAAAATATGTCCCGAATAGCCCCGTTTTACCGGTATTCACTCTTGACTTAAGACTCCCGCGTTGTAGCTATCAGGAAACACAGACTCAGGCAGGGAATTCCACTCCTTAGCAGTACGCACAATGAATGCGTTCCCAAAACGTAAGTTCGGATATGGCAGGTAATTTTCGAAACTGCTGATCCAATTTTAAAAATACCCTTATCAATTTGAACTTACGTTATTCCTGAGTGTTATAGGCTATATTTTTAACCGACTTCAAAAAAGGAAGGGGGTTCTCAATTCGACTGCATATTATTTTATTATTTTTTGTTTCTTTGTTACGCGATTTCTCTAGCAATTATGCATCGATTAGGATTTTTTTTTTAATGGATAGGGTATGCCTTAGGGGTGTTCCCACATAAAATTTTATCAATCAATCAATCAATCAGTTTATTTGTGAAACATAGGTGTTTACATAGATTTTTTTATACAAATTGTGGGTGCGCTATGTTTTGTCATAATTAAGACATACAAATTTATAAGTGACCCATTGGTGTCATTAGGTACATTATTATTATTATTTATATATATTTAAAAAAAAAATATCACATGAAAAGAAAAGGATAAAAAAAGAAACATCAAATACAATATAATTCATTAGTCATAGTGCTTCTTATCAAAAGGTAAAAACATGCATTTTTATTCTAATAATTGGTCGTTGAAAAATTCGTCTAGATATCGAAATTGATGAACAAATTAATAAGGAATCTGTAAGAAGATTCTTACGCTATCACGGCTAAACCATTAAATCTATTTTGATAAAATTTGCCATAGCCTAAGCTTGAAGTCCAAAAAAGGACATAACTCTTTTATAATCTGCGACTTTGTCTGCCATCGCGATAACCGATATTCACACAGACGAAGTCGCGGGCAAAAGCTAGTTAACAATATTTTATTAATATTCTTTCTTTCTTAATTAATTTCAGTAACGGATTTATCGATTTGCATATTTGTAATCGATTATTTTCCGATTGATTTGCGGTCTAACGCCACGCTTTTTATATCATACGCAAAAAAATTGGTTAAAAATGTAAATAATTGATTTGAGTATTAGAAATTGTGAATGAAGCTTTTTTCTTAGTTACGTCATTTTAAACAAACATTCATGTTACGGTTATGTTTTGAATTAGTAGAATGTAAATAAGGATAGATATTTTTCGTAATATTTTTGTAGAGAAATGTAAATATTTTTGTACATAATTTGTGTCATACATACAATGCCTGTATACATACGAGAACGCATGTTAGATTTTAAGATTATTTTATAAGTTTAATCTACTGTACATTTTGTAAAAATATGTAAATAAAATCTAAGTATTTATGTGTGTAAATTGATTTTTTCTTATGTATTAGATTAATCGATATATGTTTTACAGAACCAAGAAAACGCAAGACTGGTACGTACACATACATATACAAATAGCCTTATATGTGCAACCATTACTATGGGACATCACAGATATATCGATGGTTACTTGAAACACCAATCAGCGTTAATTTAAAACCACGTTCTAAAATCAAACCCCGGTTTTTCAAACGAATAATTAATGTGACATATTGGTGTCGATTTCCTTTTCGCAAACTAAACTAAAATTGAACAAATGCCATCTCTTACTATCAGGCAGCTGATGAAAAGGACGACGACAAATAAGAACTAAGTTAGAGATACCAAATTAGTTTTTTCCTTGAACTTCGCAGTGTTAATCAATACCTACGTTCTGAATTAAATTGATTACTATAATTGTATCAACATTTTAGATAAACTTTAATTTGACAGCTCTTATTAATATTTGCCTCTTTCTTGTTTTATTGGAGAGAAAGAGATATAATAGCTTAAAATAAGTATATCTCGTGCAACGCGTCTAAGCTACTGTGATTGGTCAACTGATTTATTAATAACCAATCACTACAGCTTACGAGCGCTTGATAATATGTCACATTCATTTTTCGTTTGAAAAACCGTTGGTAAATAATGAATTTCAAAATTATGTTTTAATACATAAAATACCTACCGTTAGTCTAAATGGTCCTTTAAGTATAATCATTATTTCAACAACTAGTTTTAGACCTTCAAAGTTCTTGCGGCGGGCCGCATTATATGTGGTATGCCGCACGCCGCCGTATTCCGGCTGACCGTCTCGTGTCGGTTCTATTACGGTTCGCCGCATATCGTCATCATTTACAAGCATTTCTTTTCCATTATATTAATGGCTATATGCGACAGCCATTACAAAGGTATAACAATAGATGTCCGGCCCGCCACAGCTCCAAGACAACTGGAGCGGTTTACTGATAACCGCAAGTTAGTACGTTCATATCATACGGTTGCATAAAACATGAAATGCGGCCGACCGCAAAGACACTCCGCATTGCAGGCTGGCCGCAAGTGCGTTGTAGATCTAAATGCCGTTTTTTGTTCAGTAAAACAAAAATGAAACTCACGGTAACCTTTTTCGGTAACCATCGATATAATCAACGCATAATGTACCTAAATGTCCATTTAACAATTTGCCACACTCACACAGCCAATTGCTAGTAGACGATCAAATGTTCCCTTAACATAGTTTTTGACTTAACGCTAGTGCCTTTTCAAAGTTAAATGACAATGCATTCAAGTCCTTCTTGACTTGATGATAAACTCCGACTCCTGAGTTTACTTTCCTTTCCTTCTTTACAAATAAAAAATATTTGAAAATATATGAGAGTAACTACTACCACTGTACTGTTTTATGCACCTGCATTATGTTTTGCGTGCGTTAGATAAACAGTAATTTTTCACACTGAGGGTAAAAGTCGATTCCTAACAATATGTTACCACTCTACGCAATTAATGAATATCTTTACACACTATTCGTTTGAATCATCGCATATAAAAGAGAAAGAGTATATAGCTCTCTCTTTCCATCTCAAGTCAACTTATCCACCATAAGTTATAGCCCTAAACTAGACATAAATTCCAAGATTCGATCTAGCCTGTCCCTTTGTTGCCCCAGCGACGCCCTAAACAGAGGCCTGTACCCCACACGGGGTGCCTTTAGCTCTGTAGTCGCTTAGTTATTTGTCCTGACTGGAGGCCTTAGATTCTCTTTTAAGGCAACACAGGAAAGTTCGGTTAAGAAGTTGATGATAACCTTCTAGGTTAACTTCCGAGATGCCATTCCGAAAAAAGAAAAACTGCGTAGATTCTAGTCCATCACTTTCTGTCTGCAGTCAGCAACAACAGTAACATCTTCAGATGATAGATCACTCTAATTGGCTGCTAGCTATTTATCAAACACAATAAATTTTACAAGCAATGGCACTAACGCTACACTCACTCCACGCTTCTGAAGCTATCTTCTACTTCTTGACATTTCATATATCTTCTTGATCCTTCTTGACATTTCTGGACACTTATACTACACAGCTTTGCCCGCGGCTGCACTCGCGAGGCACCTCTTTCTGTTCTCTATATTTTAGCTTAGATCGTAATTATTATTTGTTGTAAACGAGATAAAAATACAATCAATACACCTCCTAGAATAGTGTTATAACCGTATGTTCGACAAAAGTTCAAAGATAAGTTTTGGAAAACCAATTTTTTAATATTACAAATGCGATAGTACATGATTCTTTCTGTCTTTCTGTTACGCTTTCGCGGCATGTCCACTGAACTGAATTTGGGTACGGAGTAAGATTGAACGCCAAGAAAGGACTGTGACTATTTTTCAATCGACTTCGTTTACATCATTCACGTGGACAAAGTCGCGGGAAAAAGCTATAGTGTTGATTTAATAATGCAAACAATATTTTTGTGTAGTTGTCTAGATGACTGAACCGCGATAAAATTCAAATTGTTTACGCAATCCATCACAATTTCACGGTTTACAACTCAGATAATATTCAAAATATTACGGTGGCAATTAATTCTTCATACTTTCGATGTGTTTTTACTTTCAAAGATAGTAGTATTTTTTGTATTTTTTCTACTTTAATGACAGCTTTTTAAAGATTTACTAGATTCGGATTTTTTATGAGACTTTTTATTACTTTGGCCACAGATGATATAATACTAAAGTCTTTGGCGTCGCCTTATTAATTTACTTAACCGTACAATGAAACGTTCCAAATCCTTTCGACATTATTAGCACAATAATGTCATTTGGCGCCTGAAAGTGTAACAGAATACAAATAAAAAATAAATAAAACATTATATAAAACAAATATACAAGGTGTAACGTTAAACACGCAAAACCCCCCAAATGATGTTTAATTCAATGAACCTAATTCTGAAAAAAAAAAATCATACAAAAAAAATTAAAGGTGTGCTGTTTTAGTTTTACCAAGACTCGTATTTTCATTGAAATATGAACTATTACTATCACGCATATATGAGAAAATTTCAATTGGACGACAACCATTTGTGTTTGTTTAATTAAACTATTTTCAGGTTTTGCGTATTTGACGTTATACCTTGTATATATCCTCGGAAAGCACGTACAACTGTTGTTGTCTCAGTTGTCATTCGTAGATCTTTGACTACACATAAGGTAGTCAGAAGTCAAAAAGTCTGACAACCAGTCTTACCAAGGCGTATCGTGTTACCCAGTAACTGGGTTGTGGAAGTCAGACAAGCAGTCGTTCCATGTAAAACACTGGTATTCAGCTGCATCCGATTTGACTGAAACCCGACCAATATAGATGGGAAAGTAGATGATGATGTTTTATTTTTATTATTATAAGTTTTTAATGTTTTGTTTACGCCTCTCTTTTACAGCTTGCTTTGAATTTTATTCTGTCTCCATTTCTTTCGCTAGACTTGTCCATTTTGTAATTGTCTTCGCTTATTATGACATGTGAAGTTCGGAAAGTTGGAAATATTTTTTCGGCATTGTTTTTAATACTCTCTCTTAATATTTTTTTTTTCTCTTAGGAAAAAAAAAATAGGTAATTAAGAGTAGAGCAAGAAATTTTTTTTTAAAATATATTATTGCTACTCTCCGATTCTTGGGCAAAGGTTTTGCTCCATTCCTTCTAGTTCTTCTGAACATCAGAAGAAATAGAAGTGCGTCATCTCACTAATTTCTGAGGAAGCTCGCCATCTTCTCCTCGATCTGCCGCAACCGTCATTTAACGAATATTTAGCCCTGCATCCGGCAGATAAGCCAAGTTACTTGCCAAAAATATTTACAATTTTCGCTATAAATTCTCTTATTTCAATACGTGTTCGAATAAATTCGATTACTTGGAACCCTGCCCATTTCCGTACTAATATTGTGTAGCAGTGTTTCTGTATTATTGTCTCTTTTTATTCTAGTTTATTTTTTTCAAATGACTGTTGTTTGATCATCTGTACATTTTATTTGAACACAAAGAATTTACTTATTTGTACAATATTTACTGTATTCATTTCTTCTTCTTATTCTTTAGTATCTAGTTCTTTAGCAGTATTTAGTACTCTTATCCTTTAACTTTGTCTTCTGCATTGCTATTCCTCGGATAATTTAAATGAGGTGAGCTGTCAACTCCTAGCGTTGGGTGAATGAAAGCTCTTCTCTAGTTCACTTCACCTAAATTAATCGAGAGAGATTTTACTATATCTATATATTTTTTCTGGATTTATCTATTATCTTTGTATACTTGTTGTAGTTTTCCGTAGTTAGATACTAATATTGTAATGTAAGTCTTTTTTATTAACTTATTTTTAAGGGTTTTGTTTTAATAACTCCTTGTAGTAATTGCTTATTCTATTACTATTATCTTGGTTTATTGTATCATTTCTCCTCTGTTTTTATTTTGATCTTTCTAAATCTGTCTTTCTATGTATTGTTTGGTTAATTACTTTTTTTAACGCTCTTATACTGGAAGTATTTGTTCTGTATTATGTAGCTGCATTATTTTTGAGTCTGGCCTGGCAATATTTTAATAAATGGCTGGCAGTGTATTACAGCCACACATTACTTTGAAAATATGACCCGTTTAAGAGCGCCGTATTGAAAATATAAATAGGTTTTCTTTGCTTTATATCCTAAACATTTTTATATTTTCATCTTTTATATCTAGCTGCTACATTTTGTCATCGGCTTAAATAAGTTCAAGTGCAGTTAATTAATAGCATTCTTCAAAAGCATCTAACTAGTAGTGAGTAGAATGGTTGGTGGGGGTTACCAACTCCTGGTTGCTGATGAAGACCATGGTTTCCAGCGGACCTGCAGCCGGACAAGCAGATGGAGGTGGATGACATGGTGAACAATCTCCTGCAGTGGATACAGGGCTTGTACCAACAGAAGAATAGGAAAGGTGCACTCTAGTTTAAGATTTAGGTTATATTAGTATTAAGTGTTTTAAATGTTTGTCACTGTATCTTATTTTAGGGTCAATCTTTGATTTTAATAAATATTTAGAAGTATTTATCGCAATAATACCGAAGATGTTAAACATACACTAGGAAACATTGAATTGTAGGACCTTAAGACACCAAACATATGGCACAAATCACATCTTCCAGCAATCACTAGGCACAAGCACAGTGGGTTTTGGATGAATCTTCTGCAATAGTTCCTTTACTAATTTCTGTTTTATATATTTTCAGCTCGTCAGTACTTCGGAGGGAAACCAGAGAAACCGAGACCTTTTGAACCGGCGAATGTCTACCTGCCTCCTGCAGTTGGGTACCCAGCTTCTGGTACCCGACCATCGCCAGCATACAGCGAAGGTTCTTCGTCATCAAGCCCTACGTATCAGCCGAGCCAATCATCATACCAACCAAGTGAATCACCGTACCAGTCCGAGTCTTCTTATAAACCTGAGCAGCCATTCCAACCTAGCTATAAACCTAGCCTTCCAACCCAACCATCATATCAACCATCGCAGCCATCTTACCAACCATCTCAACCTTCCTACTCCCCAAGTCCATCCACTCCTAGTTACCAACCAAGCCAACCTACTAATTCACCATCGTCACCCTCTTATCAGCCGTCCCAACCCTCGCAATCCCCAAGTTATCCTTCTTCACCTAGTTATCAACCTTCTTCTCCAAGCTACCAGCCTTCTCAACCATCCCAGCCTTCTCAACCGTCCCAGCCCGGTTATGATTACTCAAAGCCAGGTTACCAACCTAGTCAACCCGAAGAGACGACCCAAGCGATCTACATATCATCGGCAACTGGTGGTAACGCCAACACTGTTTCCAGTTCTAACTCGATTTCTAGCGGTGTAAGCGGTTCAGTTGCTGGAACCACGGAGACGCAATTTCAAACTAGCGATGATGACCGTCATCCTCCTCATATTCACGAAATCACTGTCGACTGTGGTAAAGAAATGATGACGATCAACATTGAATTCAACAAGGCATATAATGGAATCATTTATTCTCAAGACCATTATAACGAGCCCGACTGCGTCTATGTTAGAGAGAACTCCAACCAAGCCAAGTACTCTTTCACCGTTAGCCTGAACACTTGTGGCACTAGATTCTACAGCGACTTCGAGAATGAAGGTCAGGCATACTTAGAAAATGTACTTGTACTCCAAAACGAAGTAGGAATCCAAGAAGTTTGGGATCACATCAGAAGAGTCAGGTGTCTGTGGGAAGGAAACTTGAAGAAGCAGCTGGTTCATTCTCTCAGTGTTGGTATGTTGAACCAGATTACCAGCAACTTCAGTGGAGATACTGCCATGGCTAGATTAGACATTAAAATTGGAAGAGGACCTTTTGGACCCGAAGCAGATGGCTTAGTCAAGATTGGAGAAGTCATGACCTTAGTTGTATCAGTAACAGGAGATGCTGGCTTTGACATCCAGGTCAAAGAATGTATAGCCAGAGACTCGGAAAATCGTAATATTGTTCCTCTAACTGACAGCAACGGTTGTGTCCTAAAACGGAAGGTATTTGGTGCCTTCCAAAAGACAAGAGAGACTGGAAACACCGGAGCTACAGTGATTGCTTTCGCTTACTTCAACGCTTTTAAATTCCCCGATGAAATGGACCTGATTATTCAATGCGAGGTGGAACTGTGCAAGACTGACTGCGATGTTTGTCCTAACCCTGGAAGTATTGACCCGAGAAGGAGGAGACGTGACGTTATTCATTTAGGGAATAGTACTGTACAAGAACCTTCAACGATTATTGGTAAAGGATTAAGGGTTGTTTTGGAAGAGGATCTTCCGCAACCTACAGGTTTCTGCATGTCTCCTCCAGCTGCTTTATGGGGTGGTAGTCTTGTACTCTTTGCTTCATTAATGAGTAGTATCCTGGTGTCATACTGCTGGCAGAAATCTCGGGGTTCCGTTAAGTTTTCGTAAGTTATTTATCCATTTCGTCTTTGCTATCCTTTTGTTATTTATACAGATAGCAAAATTAACCTTTTGCTGAAACCTTGACAATGATTCTGTCTTTGAAATACCAGTAGGTTGATAAGTATTTATAAATATGGAATGTTGTAAAGATAATAAACAGAAGAGTAAGTTATGGTACAAAGTATTTAACGTTATAATGTTGAAGTAGATGTACGATTAAATCATTCAATATTTGTCATTAGTGATGAAATACTATGGCAGATTAAGATCATGATAATGTAGGTAATTCTCAGCTTCTATTGAAGGAACAATATAAAATGCAGCGCCAACAATTTTATCAGAATGTAGTGACATTAGGAACAAGAATACACTGCCTCTAACATGTAAGTCTGCCATGGGAAAATCTACAGTATTCCATACGTTTGATTGGCGCGTGAGATACCACGTCTTACGCTATTCGACTTTTTTACATGTATTCGTTTTTCTTGTCATTGTTTTCCGTCAGCCAAATTGCGTGTACTGTCGCGACTAGTGTAGTTTGTTTTGTATCCTCTACTTGATATAATGCATCATCAAATCTTAGTGTAGCTCTATCAAAGTGCATTGTGATAAATATTATTCTACTGATAAAATTGGCAATATTTTTTGCTATCCATTTATTTTAAACAATGTAAATGTAAAAATAATGTAAAAACAATAAATTAGTGTTGTTTTTACATCACATAACTATTATTTTATGTAATATAAAATGTTTACATTATTCATAAACATTTGTTTTATATCTTTCACATCATTGAATGCATAATAATAAAAATAAGTATTAATAAATAACACTGCCAATCAAAATGTATATTTAAGTTATTAGCAATACAATTTATAATTAACTAACAACCAACCATTGATATACAAAACACCTAGATACACAGTTCGTTCAAATATCACCGTAAAAAGAGTTGTGAATGGCTCAAGTAAAACAAAAGAACTGATTTAAAACAACTTCGACCTCATACCTTTAAAATTAAGGTTTTTTTTAATGTGTGTACGTACATTCTAGCATTGGGCGCTTAATCTTTAAGTATCTTGGTTTTTGGTTCATCAATGGTAAAATCTAATGCTTTAGTTCTTTTCCAATCTTAGGCACTTGATGAAATGATTGTATATAAAAAAACATAGTTTCCAATTCTGTCCAGCTTTTGTTATCTATATCTATATGTTTGTTAAGAGGAAGGGCAATTTTCGTATTTATAAAACGTTTGAAGAATTGCCAAACTTAAGTGGCAGTGGGCAGGGCACATTGCTCGCAGAACGGATGGCCGATGGGGCCGAAAAGTTCTGGAGTGGCGACCGCGAACCGGAAGACGTTGCGTTGGAAGACCGGGAACTAGGTGGACCGATGACCTGGTAAAGGTTGCGGGGATCCGCTGGATGCGAGTCGCACGAGACCGGTCAATGTGGCGATACTTGGGGGATGCCTATGTCCAGCAGTGGACGTGATGAATGATGATGATGATGATGATGAAAACGTTTGCATTCAAATTTTTCATGACACGGTTGGCGCAGTAATTGATAGATTGACTGCTGCGCTGCGTATCGCAGGTTCAATTTCCGCACGGAACAAATATTTGTAGGTCTACATATAACTTTGTTTCTGGTCTGGTTATTTGTGTATGTAAGTTTGTATGTTTGTAAACGCACCCACGACACAGGAATAGTTCCTAGTGTGTGACAACGTTTTTATTTTAAAGAAAGTGAAGAGAATAAGAATTTCAGTATCATGGTCTAATACTCAAACGCTGCTCAATTTTGAGACGCCGTTAAGTCTCGTGCTGTCTCTATTATTTTATGTCAAAGTGACTGTGACAGTATGAGACTAAGTATTTGGCCAAGTCAAAAATATCTACGCAGATAAATCAACTACATTACTGGCAATAATTTGACATTGATTGTTCTTGAGGTGAGATAGATTTCTAACATTTTTAATTACGAAAATTGGCTTTTTGAGGTCTTTAAGTGGTTATTGTGGCCAGTTATATATAACGTATGTAACAATGAAAATCATTTCAAAATAAATAATTATGAAGTATTTTTCTTCATAAAGATAACCTACTATAAACGTATTTTAGATTAATACATTGCAGCTATAAAAAATGTATTGTAATTACGCATTAAAATAAGTTATTTGTATTTGTAAATATTTGGCTTAAGTTTTTTTGTAAGTAATAAACATTATTTGTAAAACAAATGCTTCTTTATTATCTTTTTAGCCCCCGTACTAAGAATAGTATTATCTTTTCCTGGTTTGTCGTAACAGTCGTAAAAGATTACGTAATAAAATGAATCTGAATAATGATTGTTTAATTTATGTAAATAATAGTTTCTGTTCTTTTATGCAATATATAAAAGAGTTATTAAATAATAAATTAATGCATTTTAGATGCATTCTTAAACACATTCTATTTCAAGATGCTTTCAAAAGTAATAAAAAACCGGGCAAGTTCGAGGCAGATGTGTGCCACCGTACAATATGTAACTCTGCTTGTATGAATGAGGACCCAACTGAATTTTTAACTTCATATTATTGTCGTTGCGACCATAGTAATTTACATCCCCTCTCTGACCCTTGCTTGTGCCAGCCCACGCCGTAGAGCCTGTAGCTTTAAATTCGTCCCAAAATAATCGAAATACGATCAAGCTTGTCCCTTTGCTGCTCTCGTTGCTCCAGCAACGCCCTAATTGCCCTGACTTGATGCCTTAAATTCACTTTTAAGACTCCAAAGGAAAATCCGGTTAAGCAGTCCGAAACAAAAAGTAATACACACTCTTGTGAAAATTTCAAGTGTTGTATTACGGTCACACGGTTACGGTTACGGTCGGGACAGCCCTAGACGGACGGACGGACAGATAGCTGAGTTTTAGTATTAGGGTTCTGTTCTGTGTCCCTTTTGATACGGAGTCCTAATAATTAGCAAATTATTACATTAAACGACAGTCCCTCAGTCTGTATTTGTATCAGGGATGGCGATCTAACTCAAGGAACACATGAGTAAAGATCACCACGCAGATCTCCAAATATCTACTTAATGTTAAAAATTATAAGGACATAAAAGAACCTGATTTCAATTGGACAGGTGCCCAAAAAACTGTTTTTTTGGCGCAAAAATAAGCCCGCTGACTAGTCTGGTGAAGCGTCGAAATAGGTTGGAACTTTGAACATCCAAAGGAATGAAAGAAATGATGCATATATGCAGCTATAATGTGAATGTGTGTCGAAAATTAGATAGCACGCTATAGACGCTAAATAACACGAAGGGTGTCCAGGCCAGAATAGCACGCACCCATTTTATCCCGAGGCTGCCGCAGAAGGTGACAAAGGGAAAATCCGGAAGTCGGGTAGCAGCGGCTTCCGTGTAGTTAACAACTTCACTGCGATCCCGAAAACGCCTGCCAAGCGTGGGGATTATGGCAACCACTTCTTGAGGAAGGCCTTTGTCCAATAGTGGTGGTCTTGCAACAGACGATGATGAAATAACACGGACGCCACGGTTGACGCAGTGGGTGAGCGATGAGGTGGCGGCGCGTAGTGTTCTACACGCGCCCCTCTTAAACCCCGGCCAGACTGTTGTAAACACGCCCTATAGATCGGTCTCCACCGGCAGTTTACAGCAGTGTAAACACTTGTTTGCAATAAAAATTCGTTTGACCTTCAACAAACTCTGTGGACGGGCGCGCGTTGTAAACCGCGTGTGGTTACCGCCGTTGTAAACAAAGAGTCGACAACACACTGAGGTGGGAGCCTTGTTGTAAACCAGTGTGGAAGCAAACACCAACCGTGGGCTCCACAAGCCTCCCACCAAGGTGACCCCTGTTGGAAGCTTGTTTATAACAGTCTGGCCCGGCCTTTAGACGTCCAAGGGGGAGTCTAACACCTCACTCCCCCCTCCCCTGATCCGAGAAGTGGCCCGCAGAAGCGGGCCGGCACCAGTTGGGGGTTACGGAAGTATCTCCAGTTCCCGCGACCCCCGACGTACGTGTGAGATGGAACACCGGGGTGCTTTTCAGTCAGTAAGAGTCTGACAGACCCCTCCGCCCTCCTCCAGGGCGGAGGACATCCATGAGGATTGTCCACCGCAGAACAAAAAATAAAGTGGGTGAGCGATTGGCTGCTGCGATTCCCGTGCGGAACAAACATTTCTGTCGTCTACAAACAGTTCTTTCAGGTCTGACTGTTTGTGTATGTGAATTTATATGTTTGTAAACACACCCACGATACCCACGCGTTTTTTAAAAGAAAAAAAGAAAACAGCAATAGTATTCTGTATCATCACGCTTGCTCAAGGTAGATTGGCTATTCCAGACTTACATTTATCACCGAGTCCACGTTTCTTTGCAATACTATCCTTCATCGATGTCAGTGATAAAAGTATATGTATATTCCGGCAATCTGTATAATTCTGTATTCTATAAAATACCCAGGCAATATATAGAATATTTAAAACGTGTAGGTAATGTATGAAATATGATTTATTTTATACTTTGCCTAGGTATTCTATACAATACCGAATGCTCAGCCGGTAGGTAATATGTGTAAGAGACGAGACCAGAGAAGGAGGTGACCAACGGCGATGTGATATCAAGTCTTCTTCTGAAATATAACAAAAATGAGAAAGTAAAAGAGACGGTCGACCTGATTCAGTCTGCAGGTTTTAAAGGAACCTAACCAAACCGAAACTCGGGGTGCCCCTGACGTCAACCATCGCGTTCTATTTCAGAAGCACAAAAACAGACATAATCAGGTTTTTGAATAGCGACTAATAGAACTTGTTTCCTAGAACCAAAATCTATTTATTTTACATATTGCCAGACCAGCAGGTACTCTATACAATCCCTAGGAATGCTCTTCATTACCTAGGTAAAGTAAGTAATGAACAATAATATTCATAATATTTCATACATTGCCTCAGATATTTTATATATTGCCTAGGTATTCGTACACATAATGGCGTGACGATTATTTGAGGTCAGTGCATATAGCCAGGCGCTGTTCCAATTCAATACTGAATGAATACAGTGTATTTATTTTATCACAAGTGAATGCAAGTGTGAACTGAGCCATTGTTTTGCTCTTAAATAGTTTGTTTATTATTTTATCTCATATATTAGTATCTATATACAAAGTATTGTTAAGAGATAAGTAATGTACAAGGATCGGCCTCGAACAATCTCTTCTTTCATCTCATCTACATACAGCCCAGCTGAATACCGAATGTTTTTAGGGTTGTGTACAACAAAAAAACGTCGTTTTAATGTATGTTAGTAATAGACAGAGATCCCAGAGCCGAAAGCTCTGCGCCATTTTATTATCAATGTTTTTTCTTTAGAATAAAATAATGGATAGGTGGGGCATAGAAATAAGTACTTACACGCAAGCTTGAATGCTGGGCCCGTTTTCCATGTCATGTACCTACCTACCAAAGGCGCCTTTCACACTCACATTAAAATGATGGCTGATTTTTATCTGGTGGTAAATGGAATTCTACAAGATATTGATTAATGATGTTTGTGGTTTGTCCGTCCGTCTGTCACAGCCAATTTGCACCGAATCTACTGGACCATATCAGGTGATTTTTTGTAGGATGGTGTAATCCTAGTACCCAAACACAGACGTGCAAAGTAAATAATTAGTTTTTTTTAAATAAATGTCCTTTTCGGGAGACAAATTGGGAAATTAAAAATAAGATTTGCAAACTTTACTGTGTCATGTATCAAATGAAAGGGCTTGTTATGGGGATCTCAAGTATATTTTGTTATTATTGTAAAATAAATAGTTTTGATTTTATTCATGAAAGAAGACGAAAATTGACCGTTCCCCCCTGATCTCCGAAACTACTAAACCTAAAATAAAAAAACAATACAAAATATAGTTAATTGCTTGTAGATTACAGGAAAACCTATAAGAATTCTATCAATTAGCATTGTACGGAACCCTCTCCACGCGAGTTCAACTCGCACTTGGCCGGTTATTTAAAATAACGTTTCCCCTCTCTAGGAATTGCTTCTGTATCATGGCTACGTTTACAAACATATAAGTAAACTCACATAAACAAACAGCCAGACCCGGAACAGCAACCTGTAGGCAATACAAATATTTGTTAGCTGCAGCCAATCACTCATGCATTGCACCGTGTCGTCAACATTACAATACACGTTTTACTTGGAGCGACTGCCTGTCTGGCCTCTATAACCCAGTTACTGGGTAACACGATATCTCTTGGTAAGACTGGTTGACAGATTATCTAGTTTCTGAATACCCATGACGACTCTTTATTCAATACCAACTTTTACCCGCAGCTTCGTCCGCCTATATGTCGGTTATCGCACATGCAGACGAAGTCGCGGATTAAAAAGTAGCCTAGCTATGTCCTTCCCCAAGGTTCAAGCAATTTTCATACCAAATTTTATAAAAATCAGTTCAGCAATTTCATCGTGAAAGCGTTACAGACAGAGATATTAAGTATGGATTAAGTATGGATAAAGCTCAGATCAATAAAAAATGAGTGTAAACCAAGTAATTCCCGCGTTATGATCACCGTGCTTGCTGTTAGGCGCATGCGAATAATGAATGACAAAATGTCAATATTATGAACATAACCAAATGTAAATTTTCTCTAGCAAAAGCCGATCTTATATCAATTTTAACAAAATGTCATCAGCCTAAGGTTATCTAGGAACAATCACATGTGTGTTTAAAAAATGGTGGCTCAAATTGTACACGTCGACGTGTTTGGTATAATCCTAAATAATAAAACTATAAAGCTGTATGTTTACTTGTTAAAACTATTAACATTTACTTGTTTTATCTAGATAGATAGATACACGTAGATAGATTCGTTTGTTCATGTATGTGTAGATAATAATATTATTTTAATTAAACGTTCCGATTTTTCAGTGACATTTCAAAAAGAAAACAAAATATGTAGCTCAAAGTCAAAGTCAAAGTCAAATCATTTATTTCAATTAGACCATTATTAAGGCACTTTTGAACGTCAAATGAGAAAAAAAAAATTCTAGTTGCCCATTCCAAAAGTTAGTTTTGTATGGAGAAGAATGGGCAAGAAACTCCATACTTACTCCTTTAAAAAAGATGTTAACAATATTTGAATTTACAGGAATTATATAACTATACGTGAATACGATGGACCTTGCATAAAAACACTATTTTAAAGTGTGTACAAAGTATCACAGAATAAGGAATGACAGCTATGTACAGTCAGCAATAGAAGTTCCTCTTGTATTGTTAGTGCGTTATATAACCACACATGCACATACAGCCAGACCTGGAACAATTATCTGAAGGCCATACACATATTTGTTCTGTCAGCATCTGCCTAGCCTTTTCCCAACTATATTAATAATAATAATAATAATCATTTAATTCAGTTAACAAGACCCATACAATATATACCTTATAGACTAACATACATAACTAAATTACATTACTTGTTAGTAGGTATCTTATGCCTATGTTAGTTACTTCACTTCACTGTGCGATCGTGTGGCACTTGTCCGCGGAAGCGACGGAACACCACACCTTTCGGCCAAAAGTCCTCCACCATGACGAGCTGCAGATAACACGTTGGTAACCGCACCACAAACGCCCTGAAGTTGACGTTGCGATGCGAGTCCAACAGCTGCACTCTCGGCGCGTAGTTTGTCTTACGGCGCACGTACTCGACGATGTCCTCCGCCGTAGTGGTGTAGTGGAGGCGGGAGATGTACACCGGCGTGTTTGGCATCGCGGCACGTATGGTATTGGGCCCCACGGGAGCCGTGCCGCAGCGGTTCTTGGGGGATTGGGGGCGGCTTCCAGTCTAACCGGAGGCAGCTGAATACCGGTGTTTTACATGGAACGACTGCCTATCGAACCTCCACAACCCAGTTAATGGGTAACACTAAACCCCTTGGTAAGACTGGTTGTCAGACTTTCTAGCTTCTGACTACCCATATCGACTGGCAAAAATCTACAAATGATAGCAGGGACCATCGGCATTACGTGCTTTCCGAGGCACGGAGGGAACTCGGTATGAAAGGGATGGTCACTCATCCACAGACTGACCGCGGCTAGCGTAGCTTAACCTTTGACCGATCGATCTGTACGGCTTTAACTTAACCACGAGGTCCTCTCCTCATATGTGTTCTGTGTGTGTATCGAACCCGAGACACGTAGAGAACCAGCTAACTGCACTGCCACTACGTTAAACTTGGCGACAAAGTGTGTAGTGGTCAAAACAAGAATTGCCATATTTTTTTCTTTTTATAGACATTTTTAATGGGAGTAAATATAATGACTACCAAAAATAGTAAATAGTAAATTCCGTGGATTGACTGTAGTTTAAATAAAAAAGTAATTACCATAGCTTTAAGACTTCGCTCCGGACATACTCCATCAAATAAATTCTATTACATAATGAAGAAAGTTTTGTCCCCAAATTGTGATGACTGTGGAGTGGTTGATGATGTCTTTCATATCCTGATGGCGTGTGTCCGGAATGAAAATAAGAGGATCAATGTTTTTGGGCACCGTAAACTTTTTGATATTAATTTTTGTAACTCAATTCTCGCTTGTCCAATATCCGAGAATGCTAAACAGCTGTATGAATTAGTCTTAAGATAAGGTATTGTTTGATTGTTTATGTCACAAAGTAAGATTTCTGTACTGGGCGGTGTGGTCGCTAAGCGACAAAGCCCTTTAATCAAATAAAAAAAAAAAATAGTAAATGATCACCAAATCTTAGTCACCAAATGACCACCAAAAATAATCATAGTCATCACATCTTAGGACCCTTAAGTCCCCCCTGGGGCGGATCCTCCATCCTCCGGAGCCGAAGAAAAGATGGATGGAGTGTGTGAAGAATGATATAATATGATAGAGAAGGGACTCAGTGACGATTGACAGGACGGGATGGAAGAAGAAAACATGTTGCGCCGACCCCAAGTAACAAAGGTTAAAGGTAGGAAGATGATGATGATGAATTGGGTTTCAGATTCAAGAGTATATTCTTACACGTACATTCTGGGAGTCTTTAAGTCAAGAGTGAATGGGTTACTTCGAGGCAAGCGTGCTCCAACTTAGACCGCATCATCGCTTCCCATCAGGTGAGATAGTGGTCTTGATGGTACAGTGGAAAATAAATTTTAAATGTTGTACCCTTGGCCGTGAAATCTAACCAATTTAAATTAAACACACGTTACATGATACAATAAGTAAGTACCTGATTACGAGCTCATAACAACATTAACATTAAGTGTTTATGCACTTTAGATTAAGCCTACCAATAAGAAAAAAAAAACAGCCTTGCCGTCCAGTCCTGAATTTAGGCCTCCCTCAGATAATTGGGGGGGATTTACCATAGTCACCACACTTGGAAGGCGGGTTGTTGACCGGAGTGTTGGAATGCTTTCGCTAATAGTGCTGCTGCTCAGTATCAGGTTCGGCATTTGGGAGAATGCGAGGAAAATACATGGTTATACCGTCATGTATCGGTTTCCGGAGCCAACACCGTTGAGAAAGATGCTGTGGCGGAGTATATGTAATGTAAACTCGATCGATTTTGAAATTGAAAATACTTGTTTCAAGTATTATATTAATTTAGTTCCAAGGTTTATTTCATGTCAAAGGGTATAATACTAATTTTATTATGCTTCTATAAAATGAAATCAAAATGCTCTATAGGCTAACCTGAATTGACCTGAATTGTGCTTTTCATTCCAAAATCAACTCTATTTAATTACTTTTGCGTTACAGGGTTTCCATAATAGGGATACCTACCTACAGGTCGACTAATCTAAAAACAAACATCATCATCTGCCTACCCTTTTCTCAACTAAATTGGGGTCGGCTTCCAGTCTAACCGGATGCAGCTGAATACCAGTGTTTTACATGGAGCGACTCGGACCTATCGGACCTTAGCAACACTGGTTGTCAGACTTTCTGGCTTCTGACTACCTAAAAACAAACGTCTGGAACAAAATGTCTGCCGAAAATGTCTGGAACCAAGTGACGGAAGCATGCTGTACGTACTTTAAAGAAAGTAACAAACATATACGGGTGTCTTCATTTGTTTGCGAATCAGTAATAAACCAGACAATAGGTTGAGTGCCCCAGTTATCAGTCATGCCAATTAATAAATAATATGCGACAGGTTGGGGCTAAGTTTATCAATCATTTACATTACATTATTGATTTTATTTTTAACTCTGACCCAGATGTAAGACTTAAATCATCTGTCTACTTTGTTGGCGTCGGCTTGCAAACTAACCAGATGATGGTGAATACCAGTGTTTTACATGGAGCGACTGCCTGTCTGACCTCCAAAACCCAGTTACTGGGTAACACGATATCCCTTGATCAGACTGGACGTCAGACTTATTGGCTTCAAGTCAGAAGCCAATAAGTCTGAGGGATAGCGTTATAGATAGTCATCTATAACGACTGTCAAAGATCTACGAATGACAGCTGGGACCAACCGGTTTTACGTACTTTCCAGAGTACACGGGGGAGTTTCTCGGTATGAAATGGATGGTCACCCACCTACGGAATGACCGCGGCAAGAGTGATCGATCTGACCTGATCCGTACGACTTTAACTTAGCCACGAACCCCACACGAACATCACATGTTCAAAACGATTACCGGTTTATAATATTTCTTTTAATACAGTACCTCTTTCTTCGCCCTACGACTCCTGACCTACCGAAGAGATAAGATCCATTAAACACTCTTTGCGTTACCTATATTGAATAATAAGATAACGAGGAAGACAATTGTGACATTCGCCCCACAGTTTATTTGCTTGCCAACGTGGCAGCAAATAGTACTAAAGATATAACAATATGATCCTTCGCTATTTAGTTGGTTATATTAATAGAAAGTCGTCATTTGATGATCTGCTAGGGAAAATTAAGTGTGTATTATTGTGAGTGGAGTACTTGGTCAAAATGGAGAAGGAAAAATTGAGAACTTCTGAGTTTTTAATTCAAAGTTTGGCGACGGCCGTTAGTGAGTACTTTACAGTTGGTTTTTTTGCGCCGTGTTGTTGTATAGGAATTGTATACTAACATTGGTACTTAGAGTAAGTGTTTTAAGTAGATCAATCTGTCTCTTGAATTGAGAATTTATTGGAACGCCGTCTTCCTAAAATACAACAGATTGAGAATATTTAATTTTTGTTGACATGGGCCCATTATGTGCTTGTCAATTAAAGTTTGATTTTGGTTCTGCCAACTAGACTTTAGAAGTCTAGTTAGTTCGTTTCGAAATAATTGTAATTTTCATTAAATCAGACAATTTTGGGCCATAATATTTATTAGAAGTGCTTAAGAATCTATAATATGTACAGTCAACAGCAAAAGTAGATGATCAAAGTCAGAAATTCAATACTAATGAACGGAGTCCGTGTCAGAACTGTGTGGCGTCGAAGTGATTCAAAAGTATGTGTGTGACAATCACATACTTTTAATAAATAAACTAGTAATAAATTATATAAATTTGTGTTAGTAAATTAGTATTGAATTTCTAATTTTGATTATCTACTTTTGCTGTTGACTGTACCATTGTCATTTTTAATCTAATTTATTGATATATTTAATGTAGGTATTGTAATGTAATTTAATTGATGTCGGTATTGATGTAGGTATTGTAATGTAATTTAATTAAAAATGTCAATAAAAATCAAAAATGTACAAAGGTACATTAATGATTTTGAATATTGCTGATTAATTAAAAATCTACCTAAGCAAAAATACATACATACATTGAACTGTTATTGCTGGATAGTGAATTAGTTTGACATAGACAATAATTTAATAATTTAATTACTGAGACATTGTTGGTTGAACCGTTTTGGCTGGAAAGTCAAAGTCAAAGCATTTATTTCAATGAAACCTTTTACAGGCACGCAAGTCTCTAAGTAGGTACGGCAGTTGTGGCATGAGGAAATTTACGGAATTTTATTGGTAATTCGTGGCAATGTACAAAAAGCTTAAAAAAACATTGAAAAGTCTTATGACTTTTTTTTTTTTTATTATTCATCGTGCCGCCCAAATACAAAAGCAGCACTAAAGTAAAACTACTACGAGTCGATTTTCGAATTGGAAATACGACTATCATTATAAGTTTTGGTATAATTTAGCACAATAAATATCACCATTTGATAAGAATAAATCCTTCAAACACGTGTATTTTAAATAAAATAAAATCGATCGCGTTTTCGTTCGTTTACTCCGCGGCTCTGCGCTTGCGTCGCACCTGCATTTGCAGATCTTGAAAATACACGTGTGTTTCTTATCAGAAGTTTACATGAATCTTTACAAGTAAACAATATAGTGATATTGTTACATTATGAATAGTTGATAGATAGATACTAAGATACTACGCGACTAAGGGATATCTGGAAGTCGGACAGTAGCGGCTTCCGTGTACTTAATTACTTTACTACGATCCCCAAGACGCCTGCCAAGTGTGAAGATTATGGCAACCTCTCCCCCCCCCCCCCCCTTATGGTGAAGGCCTTTTTTCTATGTTGGTCGTCTTCTGGCTGATAATGATGATGAGGAACAGGGTGGAAAGTTAATCGTCCTCCATTAAAAAGGGAGGATCCTCCGATCAGGCGGATGTTGTAACTGGTGGGATACTGCCCGACGGTTGTTGCCGGGATTTTGTATATATGCTAATGTCGCGAAGAACTTTGGTACTGCGATGTAGAATCTGTCAGTTGTAGTTCACATGCGGTACTATTATTGTAAACTTATCCGTTTATCTGAACTGGCTATAAAAGTATCCATACAATTTTTAAGATTAATCTGAATTGGCTACTTTTATGCCCCGACGCCATTTTTGAAGTTATACTTCTTTAGGCGCGTTATGAAAAAATGATGAGAGTGATATTTTACGATGCGCGCATGCGCGCTTGCAGCGTCACACAAAATTCTCACGGCGCGCTTTTGTTTTTGAAGTTATACTTCTTTAGGCAGATGGCGTTGTTTACAATTACTCCCGTGAGAATTGTAAACAACGCCATCTCTGACGAGATGGCGAGCATGTACGGCGAGATGGCGTTGTTTACAATTCAAATTGTGCTTATATACTTTTTTAATAATGCCAAAGAAGTATAACTTCTCACGCTCGTACATAAGTACACGCACCCATTTTTTTTTTTAGTTATTTTAATTATGTCCAATTTACTTAATTTTTTTACGTAACACATTATACTTCCATGCAATAATCGGTGGGGTCTTGAAATTCCGCTCACTGTGGTATATGACAATACTAGACGAGAATATCAGGAACATTTATTTATCTGTATCCTTTTTCTGTCAATCAATCATGTCGTTCATAAGACAATAAAGCAATATTAATAGCTGGTAATGTGGAAGTTTTAATTGTATTATTATAAAATGACGAAAACTTGGAAAATAAATGAATCATCGAGATTAAAACTAATAAGTAAAACTTAATACAAAATAAATCGCAAAATTGTGTGTTTGTGTCAGCAGTCCCTACAGCGCTACAGTTCTTACGATTTTGAGCGCCCCACTCCAAGTGTCGTATCTGATATAGAGCGGGGAAGGGAGTGTCCCTTCTGTACGTAGTACTATTAAGTATTCTGTGCTAATAACCTTGTGAATTTTTATGTTCTTCTTCGGAAACCGGCTTGTTCGGAAACCGGCTTGTTCGGAAACCGGCTTGTTCGGAAACCGGCTTGTTTGGGAGGCTGGAAGTCGTCAAACATGCGCGCGAGACGATTCGTGATGACTTTTGAAAACAACTTGCAGCCGGGCATTGTCCGCCCTTTTTGGAGAGTTTGGACCTCTGCACCATGCCTGTGGCGTTTTACCCTCGATTATGACGGAACTAAAGGAGTACCGGTTTTCCAAGGACCTTAAGGCCCTTGCCTTAAGTACCGGTTTTCCAAGGCCGAACTTAGCCCCGCTGCCGAACTTAGCCCCCCTGCCGAACTTAGCCCCCCTGCCGAACTTAGCCCCCCTGCCGAACTTAGCCCCCTGCCGAACTTAGCCCCCTGAGCCCCCCTGCCGAACTTAGCCCCCTGAGCCCCCCTGCCGAACTTAGCCCCCCCGCCGAACTTCTCCCCGCCGAACTGAACTTCTCCCCGCCGAACTTCTCCCCGCCGCGCTTCTCCCCGCCGCGCTTCTCTTCTCCCCGCCGAACTTCTCCCCGCCGAACTTCTCCCCGCCGAACTTCTCCCCGCCGAACTTCTCCCCGCTGAACTTCTCCACGCCGAACTTCTCCCCGCCGAACTTCTCCCCGCCGAACTTCTCCCCGCCGAATTTCTCTCCGCCGAACTTCTCCCCGCCGCGCTTCTCCCCGCCGAACTTCTCCCCGCCGAACTTCTCCCCCTTCTCCCCGGCGAACTTCTCCCCCTTCTCCCCGGCGAACTTCTCCCCGGGGAACCTTTTTTTTTTATTTTTTTTGGCGATCAACAGTATGGTTTCACCAAAGGACGTTGTACGACTGACGCTGGTGTCACGAGGCGCAAGATGCCATAGGAATTTTTTGTGACCTCTCCAAGGCATTTGATTGCGTAAATCATGACACACTACTTTTGAAACTTGAGCATCGCTTAGTTTAGTAAAATCTTATTTGATTAATAGGCAGCAGCAAGTCCAAATAAACGGGGTGAATTCACATGGTTTAAAGGTAGAAATGGGGGTTCCACAAGGCTTAATTTTGGGTCCTTTCCTCTTTTTAGTGTGTTCTTCATCTGTTGAAAAACACTTAACAAATGGTGTTATTTGCTGATGACACTTCTTTAATATTTAATGTGCCCTGGCGGTTGGGAGTATGTCATGCTCACTGGAATGTCTCGCTGACGGTGGCGCGCGTGTTGGATCATTCGGTTCCCTTCAAAATGGTTGATGCCGATCCGTACGTCATGTTCGTGAACGGGCGCCGTTAGTCAACCATACTGTTGATCGCCAAAAAAAATAAAAATAAAAAAAGTTCGCCGGGGAGAAGGGGGAGAAGTTCGCCGGGGAGAAGGGGGAGAAGTTCGCCGGGGAGAAGGGGGAGAAGTTCGCCGGGGAGAAGTTCGGCGGGGACAAGTTCGGCGGGGAGAAGCGCGGCGGGGAGAAGTTCGGCGGGGAGAAGCGCGGCGGGGAGAAGTTCGGCGGGGAGAAGCGCGGCGGGGAGAAGTTCGGCGGGGAGAAGCGCGGCGGGGAGAAGTTCGGCGGGGAGAAGCGCGGGGGGGTTAGAAGTTCGGTGGGGAGAAGCGCGGTGGGGAGAAGCGCTGCGGGGAGAAGTTCGGCGGGGAGAAGTTCGGCGGGGAGAAGTTCGGCGGGGAGAAGTTCGGCGGGGAGAAGTTCGGCGGGGAGAAGCGCGGCGGGGACAAGTTCGGCGGGGAGAAGCGCGGCGTGGAGAAGTTCGGCGGGGAGAAGTGCGGCGGGGAGAAGTTCGGCGGGGAGAAGCGCGGCGGGGAGAAGTTCGGCGGGGAGAAGCGCGGCGGGGAGAAGTTCGGCGGGGAGAAGCGCGGGGGGGTTAGAAGTTCGGTGGGGAGAAGCGCGGTGGGGAGAAGCGCTGCGGGGAGAAGTTCGGCGGGGAGAAGTTCGGCGGGGAGAAGTTCGGCGGGGAGAAGTTCGGCGGGGAGAAGTTCAGTTCGGCAGGGGGGCTAAGTTCGGCAGGGGGGCTAAGTTCGACGGGGGGGCTAAGTTCGGCAGGGGGCTAAGTTCGGCAGGGGGCTAAGTTCGGCAGGGGGGCTCAGGGGGCTAAGTTCGGCAGTGGGCTAAGTTCGGCAGGGGGGCTAAGTTCGGCAGTGGGGCTAAGTTCGGCAGGGGGGCTAAGTTCGGCAGGGGGGCTAAGTTCGGCAGGGGTGCTAAGTTCGGCAGGGGGGCTAAGTTCGGCAGGGGGGCTAAGTTCGGCAGGGGGCTAAGTTCGGCAGGGGGGCGATCTTAGCGATCAGGGGGTGGAAAACCGGTACTTAAGGCAAGGGCCTTAAGGGCCTTGGAAAACCGGTACTTAAGGCAAGGGCCTTAAGGGCCTTGGAAAACCGGTACTTAAGGGCCTTTAGTTCCGTCATAATCGAGGGTAAAACGCCACAGGCATGGTGCAGAGGTCCAAACTCTCCAAAAAGGGTGACAATGCCCGGCTGCAAGTTGTTATGTGTTATGTTTATATTCTCGTCTAGTATTGTCATATACCACAGTGAGCGGAATTTCAAGACCCCACAGATTATTGCATGGAAGTATAATGTGTTACGTAAAAAAATTAAGTAAATTGGACATAATTAAAATAACTAAAAAAAATGGCGTCGGGGCATAAAAGTAGCCAATTCAGATTAATCTTAAAAATTTTATGGATACTTTTACCTACCCTTTTACCTTTTATTAAACGGTTATGATAAAAAAACAAAAAATAATCTCTCACAACATCACGCTTTACAAGATGCTCAGTGAATTTATAACCGGCCAGTATTGTAGTATTTTTTCTTTATTTTTCAGTATGTTTTCAAGCATGCCAGACCGGCTTCGTAATAGCTTGGCCCTCAAATACTGTGGCCAACTTCCTATCCAATGAAACAGTACTATCAAGACCAATGTCTTCAATGGAAGTGTCACTATTGGGCAGTTTGCCCAACATTGGCGGATTGCTCATCAGTCCCTTCTGTGGATACGCCTTCAACACGTTTGGAAGGAAATATGCTACTATGTTATTTACGATACCTTATGTTGTAAGTATATTTTGTGGTATAGGACAATAATAGGCTAAAATGTAGGTTCTGAATTAGAGGACAAGCCTATTAAAAGTAAGCAGGCACGAGGTATATTGTCTTCTATCTGATGCCCGTGGCTGCGTCCGTGTGATAGAGTTTTAATTCTTAGATAAGTTACTCCTTATAACATCAGTTTTCTGACAGTGAAATTCTCGTCAACATCATACCAGCCGTTTCAGAGATTAGAGCAAACAAAAAGACAGTCAGACAAAAATTTAAAAAATTGTTTTTTTGATTTAGTAAGTGCCTCATACACTTTCGTATGCTTTTAATTAAAAGATGTTATTTTAACAGTACAAACAGACACTTCAATTTTATTTATTTGTATGTAAGTACCTATTGTTACGAGCTGGGGTTCGGGATGAATAATTAACACCAACTTACACCAAACAAAACACAAACACTTTATTTAAAAAAAGTATTTTCAAAAAAAAGAAAACCGCCTTCAAAAACTAAAAAGTGATAAATAACTTTAGCACAGAACACACATTACTTTACTTTCGGAAGTCAGTGGCGGTGGCTTTGTGTTTGTTGTTTTGTACTGCCACCGCCTTCCGAAAGTAAAGTAATGTGTGTTCTGTGCTAAAGATATTTATCACTTTTTAGCTTTTGAAGCCAGTTTTCTTTTATTAGAAAAAACTTTTTATTTTTCGCTTTTTATTGTTGCTCTAACATCCAAATCCATTAAGAAACGCCGACACACTTAAAAGGAGCTACGTATGGTATTCCGAAATACCGCTCACCGAAAGGACGGTTTTCCGATAACACTCTACTCCGACGGTTAGTTGAACGAAAAAATTATTGGCCGATGAAACGTTTCGCCCATAATATTATTCATCGACGGTTGGTAGTCCGAATGAATCCTTCGCCGATGTAACGGTTCACCGAAAACACTCTTCAACGACGATTGGTTAAACGAACGAATCTTTCGCCGATAGCACTCGTTGTAGTGGAATTCTTTTGCCAAATGGATAGTTTTTCTTTCAGCTTGACAACACCCTTAGGTCTTGTAGAAGTCATGTTAAAAATGCAGGTAATAATAAAATAATACATGGAAGAGTGGCAATAGAAAAAAAAATGGGTGCGTGTACTTATGTACGAGCGTGAGAAGTTATACTTCTTTGGCATTATTAAAAAAGTATATAAGCACAATTTGAATTGTAAACAACGCCATCTCGCCGTACATGCTGAACTACTTACTGCCTTCGGAGAGAAATCATAATAATCATAATCATATTGTTTATTGTAAAAAACAACATAAATTTGCCTTTTTGATTAATTTTCTTATTGTTAAATAAAAACTTTGTTTTTTTTTCTATTGCCACTCTTCCATGTATTATTTTATTATTACCTGTATTTTTAACATGACTTCTACAAGAAGAAAGAAGTTGTTGTCGCTTGACAACAAAAGAAAGAAAAACTATCCATTTGGCAAAAGAATTCCCCTACAACGAGTGCTATCGGTGAAAGATTCGTTCGTTTAACCAATCGTCGTTGAAGAGTGTTTTCGGTGAACCGTTACATCGGCGAAGGATTCATTCGGACTACCAACCGTCGATGAATAATATTATCGGCGAAACGTTTCATCGGCCAATAATTTTTTCGTTCAACTAACCGTCGGAGTAGAGTGTTATCGGAAAACCGTCCTTTCGGTGAGCGGTATTTCGGAATACCATACGTAGCTCGTTACGACACTTAACTATCTCGAATAATGTAGAATGTTCTCGAAAGTCCTAGACCCTGTAGTTCCGCTATTCGACAATAGATGTCGCTATCTAGCGTAGTTCTGTTACTGTTACACTATGTATAGATAACACTAGATACATTATACTATAAAAACACATTGAAAAAAGTTTAGATCGCGGAGACCTATACCAACGGCTTTACGTGCTTGCCGAGGCATGGGGTTATCACACCACCAACTTCTAAACTCCAGGCTACAACCCAGAAATTACATAACAGATTTTTTTAAATTAATACATATGAACAGGCGATAACCAAACCACATTTTCTAATGTTTCAGTTCGCGTGGCTCACCGTATCGCTGACAGGCAACGTGCCGCTAGTTTTAATAGCCATGTGTGTAGCAGGCATAGGCATTGCCGGGCAAAACGTGGCCATCATTTACATATCCGAGATAGCTCATGACTCCATCCGAGGTGGACTCACTGCTTGCTCTGCTTCTGGATATTTCTTGGGTGAGTCTAAATTAATTTTCTCCAGACCGCCGAGTTTCGGTCACGTTTAACAAAGTCAAAGTCAAAGTCCAAACATTTATTTCAATTAGACCATTAAAATGCAGTTTTGAACGTCATATAAAAAAAATCACAGATTTCGTGCCTCACACGACTATCGAGCACATTGGAAATTAAACTAATAAATATTTAAAAAAAATAATGTCAAAAAAAAAACGAGAAAGTCGGGATAAGGAAAAGGTTTCCGAGAATTCACAACAAACACCGATAACGAACCCTGCGAAACATGAAGTCATAAATGTCATGTGAATAATGTCGATTGGACTTTTTGACTTTTTTCAAAAAGGTTAGGCAACTGGGCATACCCTTAACCCGATCGTCTTTGTTTTAGGCTCAAATTGTAGCTGACTAAATTGTCCAGAGGATTTTTTCTCAAATTTTTGATATCATTCTTCGTTTCAAAAATTCAAAAGAAAATTCAGTCAGAAATCGGACTTTTTTCGTTTTCGACTTTGTCAAATAATTCTTTTTGCACCTTACAGCTGTCATAAATACGCGTCTTTTGAGTCTTATTTCGTGAAATCGGAGAATACATTGGAGCGAACGAAAAGACATTTCCAATGTCAAAAAGTTGATTCTGGTTGCCCCTTTCAAAAGGTAGTTTCGTATGGAGAAGAATGGGCAAGAAACTACATTAATACTCTTTTTAAAAAAATGTGTATAATATTTTGCATTTACAGTTTATAGTTATATAATATACGTGAACACGATGGACCTTGCATAAAAACACTATATTGAAGTATGTACAAAGTATTACAAGATAAAGAATGACAGTTAAGTTGTATACATAGATACATAGTGTTCACATATTATTATTTACAAATATTGAAAAAGTAGACAACCACTTCTTACATTTCAACAAGCTATGAACTAGTGTGTGAACCAGAGCAAGAATTAAATATAATGTAAATATTAAGTAAAAATTAAGTAGTATTAATTAGCATTCAGTTTGATATTGTCTAGACTGCAGATTGAACGGTGGCCAATCTTAGCTAAGAAGATTATTGAAGTGCACAAGTGTCGTATACGTCCGACAACCAGTTTTACCAAGGAGTATCGTGTTACCTAGTAACTGGGTTGTGGAGGTCCGATAGGCAGTCACTCCATGTAAAACACTGGTATTCAGCTGCAACCCGGTTAGATTGGAAGCAGACCCCAATATAACCGGTAAAGGCTAGCCAGATGATAAAGTGTGTACACGGACACAGCTACACTCCTTTTGCTCAGACACTCTTAGTTCAATGGGACGTCTATCCAACAAGAATGGGACTCCCCATTCTTATTGGATCTGGTGTAGGACTCACCAACTTTCAAACTCCGGGCTATTACTGAGAAAATACTAATGGAAAAAACCCGAAACTTTATCCAACCTGAGAATAAGAATTATTTATTGCGTAACTGTGTACAATGAGATCTTCAATCGAGAATCAAATCCAGGACGGCACAGCAGTTCCGTTTGCGCCAACGGGGTAGTTATGCATCATCTGTGATGGCATCCGTGGTGATGGCCCATTGATGCACGTTATTGTAGTTTGTAGGTTCGTATCCAGGATCACTTTTTGGATAAGTGTATTGGTTCTTTAGTATAGTGGTCACAGTGAAGGCTGAGGGTACAGTCCTGGATTTGATTACCCTGGGCCTGTAGACTATATGTGCATTGTTATTATTATTATAAAATCCCTTTCTGTTAGCGTTAACGCCAACAGAAAGGGATGCTTACCTACCAGATGTCACGTGATGCAAATATGTCAACTGCATACAATTTGATTTGTCCGTTGGCGTTAACGCTAACAGAAATGGGATTTTTTCTACAGGCCTTGGTCGAACAGTATTATTTGGTTCTCCGACAGATATTCTCATTGCCAAATTCTGGATGTATCTCTAGTCACTGGCCTTATTACTTGGGATTTCAAACATTATTGATGGGGTACCTATAGTGTTCAATTTTTAACAGTTAACCTTGATGCAATCGTAACACACTCTGCAGTCATATGACTTAGAAAGCCTTCAAATAAATATAACAGTAATACACTTAAATTTAAAGTACATTTTTCTTTATTTTCAGGCATCCTAACCACCTACACTCTAGGTGGATACCTCACATACATGCAAGCAATATACACTCACTTATCGTTGTCCATACTATGCATACTGTTGATCGCGCTACTGCCTGAATCTCCTGTGTTCCTGGTACTTGTCGGGAGAGAAGAGGTAAGCAATTTATGTAAAAAAGTATTCCATTCAAGTGGATTGATTGATTGATCCTGACCAGAACAATGACCCACTTACTACAGTGCCCAAAGTGCCCCTACACCTGCACCTTATCGGACATTTAAAACGCCACTAATGCTGTACTTAATGAAGAAAATGAAAAATGTAGCTACTTACTGGGCCCAAGTAGTCTAGCATAAAGGAAAAAGTAGTCTAGCATAAAGGAAAACCACCGATTCAAAAAGAAGAAGTGGATTTTTGATTTGGAAATAGACTATCCTATAGCTTTTTGGCTTAATTTAATTCGACAATAGCGACCCATCTGGTTTGCGCGGGAAACACTAATATTTTTACCTATATTATTATATAATAGCTTATAACCTTCCAAGATCAAGCAAATAACATATTTCAGCTGAGGAGCTCGTAACTAAGTAAAACCCGTACGGATCGATCGGTAAAAGGATAAGTTATGCTTGCCGCGGTTGGTCTGTGGATGGCTGACCATCCTTTTCACATCGAGTTTCCTCTGTGTCTCATAAAGCACGTAAATGAATGCCAGGACCAAAGGGTCCTGGCATTCATTTGTGGATCTTTGGCAGTCGTTATGTGTAGTCAGAAGTCAGAAGTCTGACAACCAGTCTTACCGAGAGTTATCGTGTTATCCAGTAACTGGGTTTTGGAGGTTAGATAGGCAGTCGCTCCATGTAAAACACTGGTATTCAGCTGCATTCGGTCAGACTGGAAGCCGACTCCAACATAGAAAGCAGATCAGCAGATCGGCAGATCTGCTAAGCAGATGATGATATAAACATATTTCAGCGGTTGTGTTATTTACCGCCCGTGGGGTGTCCGGGCTAGAATAGCACCCCCCCATTTCGTCCCGAGGGTATCGTACAAGGCGACTAAGGGAAAATCCGGAAGTGGGGCAGCAGCGACTTCCGTGTACTTGACAACCTCACTGCGATCCCCAAGACGCCTGCCAAACTTGGGGATTATGGCAAACTCCCCCTTTGGGGGAGGCCTTTGTCCAACAGTGGACGTCTTCAGGCTGATGATGATGATGTTATTTACCAACCTATCAACCTCAAGGTCAAAGTTTGGATCATGATCTGCCTAGTGCCTAGCTGTTTCCTTATATTGGAATCGGTTTCCGCAATAAAAAAAAAAAAAACAAAAAATTTACTCCTGGGAACCTCATACAAGTTACTTATTCTTTTGGCGTTTTTTACTCGATATTATGTTTTTTTTTATATTTATTTATTTATAGATTTTCATTCACGACCTAATAAATTGCAATTTGCAGGAAGCAGCAAAATCAATAGCATTCTATCGTCAGTTAGATGCTAAGTCCAAAGAAGTTGAAGCAGAGATCGCAAAGATCAGGCTGCAGATGGATCCAAGACTGGAGAAGTTACTTGAAGGAGACAATGGTTAGTGCATATACTTCTTCATATCTATATACCAGGGGTTCAACAATTGTGTGTCACGGCGCCCTAGCGCGTCATGACGCTATACTGAGGCGTCGCGCGATGATACTTCCCAGGTCATCAGCACGAAACTTCTTTCTCATTGATTGTAATGCAATAATTATTGTACTGTTAAATTTAAAACTAGCGACCCGACCCGGCTTCGCATGGGCCTATAGCCTTCCTCGATAAATGGACTATCCAAAACAAAAAAAAAACAATTAGAACCATTAGATCCTGAGATTAGCGCGTTCAACCAAACAAACAAACAAAGTCTTCAGCTTTATAATACATATTAAGTATAGATAAATAAAGTAAATATGTCTGCTAGAACTACACACAAAGATCTATAAAGAAGGGTGTTGTAAAAAAATTGCAACCCGTACAGGTTGTCGTAGTATATAAAAGATTGAGAAGCCCTACTGCTACTTATATACATATTAATCGTAACAAAGTATGTATGTATGTTGAAGTATCATGCAATTACTACCAGATAGATTATGTTTTGCATGAATATTATCAAACTCAAACTCAAACCATTTATTTCAAACTAGCTGACCCGACAGACGTTGTCTTGTCTCTTAAGTACCACTTTAAACCTTTCCTGGACTTCCACCAATATTTTAAGACCAAAATTAGCCAAATCGGTCCAGCCGTTCTCGAGTTTTAGCGAGACTAACGAACAACGATTCATTTTTATTATATAGATAAACCATTTACTTTACAGGCACTTTTGAATTGTCAAGGAGTCAGTCAGTCAAAAAGTTGCAGCTAGTTGCTCGTTCCAAACAGTAGGTTTCTATGGAGAAGAACGAGCAAGAAACTCCATCAACATTCAACTCCTAGAAACACCAACACTCTTTTAAAATCAATAGAATATTACAAATTCAGGTTACATCATTCATGTTGAATATACAATGTGAGAACAATGTAACAAGTTGTGCACGTTAAAAGAAGTCTAGCGAGAATAAAATTAGACAATTCAAAATAAATTTAAAATAACCGAGGTAGCTAAGAGATGACCAGTCTCAACTGACAGCGTCCGTTCACGAACATGACGCACGGATCGGCACCATTTAGCTCAACCATTTTGAAGGGAACCAAATGATCCAACACATGCGCCACCATCAGCAAGACATTCAAGTGAGCATGACAAACTCTCAACCGCCAGGGCATATTCAAATCAACGAAAGACATATCTCGTAAATGGTAGCTTTAAAGTACATAGTGCTCACATGTATGTGCTATGCAAAATTATATAATACTAATAGTTTGAGTTTAAACAATGCAAAGATAATGTAGTTTTAGATCGTCAGCAGCTCCAAAAATAGTCACCAATGCTAATCAATAAATCTATGAACCCTTATGGCTGTGGAGCTAGACCAGCATCCAGCCAAGCGTTTTTATCAGTGATGTAATCATCCAATTTATAATATGCTCGGCTGCATAGTGTGCGTTTAATATAGGACTTAAATTTTGTCTCATTAAGTTGAACAATGTGGGGAGGTATTTTATTGTAATATTTTAGACAGAACCCCATGAAAGACGAATCTACTTTAGCCAGCCTGAATCCTGGTTGAACAAGTTGGTCCTTATTTCTAGTACTATAGTTATGTCTGTCACTTCTTTTAACAAAAAGATGCAGATTTTTTCTTGCGTACATAATGTATTCATATATGTATTGACAAGGTACCGTCATTATGTTAATTTCCTTAAACATTTAGAGAATCGTGCATACGTAGATTGTAAATGGCTCTGATTGCTCTTTTCTGCAGAATAAAAATAGACTCTAAGTCTGCAGCTCGCCCCCAAAGTAAAATACCGTAAGTCATAATACTATGAAAATAACTAAAATAGACCAGTCTCGCGGTATCCACATCAGTAAAGTGCCGGATCTTTCTGACAGCATATGCCGCCGAACTTAGCCGTCCTGCGAGAGATGTTAAATGAAGACCCCATCTTTTGATTTGGTCAGTCTATAGGCACATACATTATCAAGTATTTGCTATGAGGCAAGAGCAATGTTGTATTGCATATGTATTCTTCCACAGTTTACCACAGAATTGCTCTACGATTTATTGTAACTGGTCTCACTTGAGGTATTGTGATGACAAAGTATTCAATACTTGTATTTTCTACGTTACGTTACTAGTGAGGAAAGCCGCGGGCACAGCTAGTACACATATTAATATTTTTAGAGCGCCTGCGGAAGCCCAAGCAAAACACGTGGGTGTTGAATATCCGCTTCTTTGCTCTCTATGAATAGTCAGGCAGGCGCCTGGAATATAAAACGTTATTATTTTTAACAGATTTTTAAGAGTTAGCTCACACTGAGACAACGACTTGACCGAATGTAGATGTTACAGTAATTTTCTTAATTTTACTATTGTAAATGGTGCATCTGCCAACAATTGCTATGTACAGTACGCAAAGGAGATAAGTATCCATGTCGCCGGAAACAGTTGAAGTTTACTTAGAAACCGATAGGTTTTTATGAATAAAATAAAATACAATTTATAGAGAATAAACAGTTCAATGATTTAATAAAATTTCATTTGAGAGCCCCCATTGGTTTCTAAGAAATCTTCAACTATTCTCGACGACATGGATACTTATCTCCTTTGCGTACTGTACCTACATAATATTTGAATTTCACATTGATTAATTTCATAGTTAATTTCTTTCCAAACATTAAGTACCCACTTAGTTTTTTAGTTGGCATTTGCCCGCGACATCGTCTTCGTATTATAATTTACGCATCCCTACTTTAAAAAAAGTAAAATATAGCCCTAAGATTAGCGAAATAATTTACAGAATCGGACCAGGGAGTCCCGGAGATTAGCTTAAACGAACGCAAACTGAGCTCTTTTATAATACCAATACCTATGTATGTACTACTAGTATGTACACATAGTTATGATGTAGATCTTAAGATTTTTTTAGATAACAACTTTATTAATATTGTGTCATTAATATTAATAATTCAATTTATTTGAATGAAGGTAATATACCATTGTCGTGCTCGTGTGGTGCCGGCCGCAAAAAGCACCACCCTATTTCTACCCGTGGATGTCGTAGATGGCGACAGAGGGATATTGACCAGAGGATGGACAGCAGCGTCCTTTTGAGTACCATAACACCACATCGCTAATATGCATCGGCCAAGCATGGCAATTACGGCTGAACCCCCCTTGGGGAAGACCTATGCCCAGCTGTGGGGTCTAAAGGTTGACATGATGATAATGATGAATTTACGTTCCACGGAAAGCGCGGATAGCCGTTGGTTTCGGTTGTCATTCGTAAACCTTTGACACTTGTTATGGATAGTCAAAGTCAGAAAATCTGGCAACCAGTCTTACTAAGGGGTGTAGGTTTGTGGGGTTGTGGAGGTTAGACATCTTTCCATTTAAAACACTGGTATTTAACTGCATTCAGTTAGACTACGAACTGACCCCAAGATACTTGGGAATGGTAAGGCAGATGCTGGTGTAAGGAATCAATAAAAGCTTTTCAAGTGAGCTCTACGTTACGTTGTTCTGTTGTGAGCTGACCCTTAAGGTTTTAAAACGCATCATAGATTACGTAAGCTATTATATCAGAATCTCAATTTAATTCAAAAAGTATGAATGACATTTATTTTACAAGATCATTACCAGTACAAATGAATAAAAATGACTGCGTAAGAGATATAACTTTATTGCTTCATTATGTTTATGAAGAGATACCGTCTATTTGCTAGCATAATCTGGGCGCCTGGTAGGTAAGATTGTAGGTAATTTAGATTGACGTGGGAAAAACCTGTGCTAATTACAATTACGGTGTGCCAGCTTAAATATATTTATTAGTGTTTAAAGCTTATTTCGGGAATAATCAAAAAATAATATTTAATTAAGCAAATATGTAGTAAGTGCCTATCGTAAAAATGAGATTACATGTCGAAGCGCATTGTTTTCCTCTCATCACTTCAGTTTAGTTTGGTCCACTGTTGGACATAAGCCTCCTCCATGGCGCGCCATTGTTCCCGGTCCTCTGCCTTCCGCATCCAGCCATCACCGGTAACCTTCTTCAGGCCATCGGTCCATCGGGCTGGAGGGCGTCCCACGCTGCGTCTACCGATTCGCGGTTTCCACTCTAGGACAAGTCTGTTCCAACGGCCGTCGGTCCTACGACAGACGTGACCAGCCCACTGCCACTTCAGCTGGTTTTCCTCTATTAGATTAGAATTTCATTTATTTATTTATTGCCTTTTTCGTATCGAGTTCTCTCCGTGCCTCGGAAAGTACGTAAAGCCGTTGGTCCCGGCTGTCATTTGTGGATCTTTGGCAGTCGTTATGGGTAGTCAGAAGCCAGATAGTCTGACAACCAGTCTTACCAAGGGGTATCGTGTTACCCAGTAACTGGGTTGTGGAGGTCCGATAGACAGTAAAACACTGGTATTCAGCTGCATCCAGTTAGACTGGAAGCCGACCCCAATATAGTTTGAAAAAGGCTAGGCAGATGATGATGTTATATTGCGAATTAAAACGGTAATACCAATTACATTAATTCACAGGTATGGTATACACCCTAGCGTGCTTGCCCTCAAATAACATCAAATATACACGCATAGCATCCTTAAAGTACGACACACTGGGGACCAAGAAACATATTGCTGGGGATTCAGCTTGGCGATTGTTTTAGATGACTGCGGCGCAAACAGATTGTGTCGACGGCTTTGGAAATGTAGAATGAAAATTATAGAGTTGGGCGGGGTAATTTCAACTATAGAGTAAATGCTACTATGAGAACAGTAAAATAACTGTTGTTGTTTAGTTGCATCCACTAGTTGCCATTGGCGCCGGCAGAAGGGTGAAAATAGAGTTTTTATTAATTTACTGTTTCAATAAAGGGTTCTTTCTGCCTTAGCTAAAAATTAAAATTTGTCAAATTATCTCATATTTCCTGGGCGGAGATAAATAGGTGAAAATACTTTAAAGCTTGTTGAACAAAATGCAGATGCACCTACTTGAAAAGTTTCAATGCAATTACCCCACAGTTGAAATAGCCCCTTCGATAGGATGTAGGTTTCTGATACATCCTGCCTAGATTTTTTTGTCATTTATTAGACAGTATTATTTTGTCACAGTCTGTCAGTTTTAAGTACCTATACTAAAAGTTCCGTAATTATTGCTTTTGTTATTATATCCTGTATTTATCTACCACAGCTTTAGAGAGAGGAACCTCCTACTAAGCCGTGTCCAGTAGTACCGTTTTCTGAATCAAGCCCTTGATCCAACTGCCCAACGAGAGCCTCCTCAGATTTGGCTCAACACTCATATTCTTATTATCACCTAGATTTTCTAACCACGATCTACACGTTACCAAACTACTGTTCTATCTGGTGTTGAACTCATAACCTCGAACTTAATGTTCTTTATTGCTTTCAGATCCTGAAATTCTTGGTGAGCTCGTAGAAAAGAAATTGGAAGTACCAGAAGAAAGAAAGAGTGAGTCGGCATGGAAACACTTCAGTAAGTACATTCTGCTAAGCAAAAGTTTGTGGGGATGATTGGATGGATGGATGTTTTGTTACACTTACACAATTATTTAATCGACGGAACGAAATTAGTTGAAATTTGGCACACATAATTCAAAGTCAAAGTCAAATCATTTATTTCAAACCATTAAAAGGTATTTTGAACGTCATATAAGGAACCGGAAACACAGTTAAACAAAGCACTTTTTTCAAAAAGTGTTGAATCAATTTTTATAAAATTTACCACCCCTGAGGCATACCCTATCCATAAGAAAAGAATTTTCAAAATCGATTCACCTTTGCCGGAAAAATTACGTAACAAATGTACAAAAAAAAAAACAAAGCAACATACAGATGAATTGAGAACCTCCTTCTTTTTGAAGTCGGTTAAAAAATTGAATCTACTTAGTTGACCCTTCCAAAGGGCAAGTTTCGTATCGAAAAGAATGGGCAATAAACTCTAAACTAACTAATTTTAAATTAATTTTAACAACATTTTGTATAATAACAGTAATTATATAATTATACATTTCGATATTGATGTAGGTACTTAGGAATTTTCATCTCGTATCTGCGTTCCTGTAGTATAAAGAAAGAAAGAATGACTATTTATTCACGTGAAAGTGATGGATGCTAAGCTCACTATGGAAGCCCTAACAGACAATTGCTTCAATCAGCATTTTTCTGCCTTTGCCCATGTTACTTGGTCAGCGCAACCCGTTTTCTTTTTCAATTTCGTCCTGTTAACCGTCATGATACGAGTATCACTGACTCTTCTCTTTCATATCATTCTTCACACAATCCATTCCTTCCTTTTCTTCTCCATCCATTCAAATTTCACATTTGGCACTTTGAAAGCGGAACGTTTAAAATTAAGCCTAATATTTCTTTTTTTCCACAGAAAAATCAAAGTCGTCAAAAAGGGCTTTAATGACCATCCTTATCATAATGGCATTGACCATAATGATGGGATGCGTGGTTCTCCAGGTCTATGCGGAGCCACTGTTCAAAGAAGCAGCACCAACCATGCCTGCTAACCAGTGCGCCATATTCTTGGCTCTGGACTTCTTAATAGCTAGTATTTTGTGTGTGTTGGCTATTGATCGATTTGGGAGAAAGGTAAGAGTTATTCTGTTTTGTTGGTAAATAAGCATAATCTAAATGCATTGGTTTGGGAATAGAGAGGCGGGTCAGTAAAAAAAAAAGCGGCCAAGTGCGAGTCGGACTCGCCCATGAAGGGTTCCGTAGCTGCAAGTAACATAATATAAAAGTTCTTGTTGTTCGTTGTAACTTTGATCGATGTTTTAACTATTAAAACATCGATCAAAGTGCGAATGCATTTTACGATTGCGGTTTTCGATTTATGACGTATTAAAAAAAACTATTTACTAGATCTCGTTCAAATCAATTTTCGGTGGAAGTTTACAAGGTAATGTACAGCATAATTATTATATTTTTTTTAGTTTTATCATTCTTACATTTGATTATAATTATCAGAAATATATATTATTGCACAACCTTATTGATTCTTTACCAGAAACCTGAAAAGGGGTTTTTGTATGTACTTATGAACGACTTTTACTCTAAGACGAAGCTTGACATGACGAAAAAAAATGTTATTCTAAATACCTACCTTTAAATTGTCCCAACAGTTCCTTCTGATCCTGACATCAGCCAGTTCCGGCGTGTTCACAGTGTTGCTGGGTGCCCAGCTTCAGTTCCACTGGGCGCCTGCCTGGTTCACCGTGTTCTCAATATATGGGTTCAGCTTCGTATTCACACTTGGGTGTGCTGTCATACCTTTCGTGTTGACGGCTGAAGTTTTCTTGCCAGAGGTATGTAAGATCAAAAAATTTGACGCATAATTGAAATTTAAAAGAAGAAAATGCACAAGGAAATTCTAATAAACTCCTACGAGGTACGTTAGTAGGCAGACGACCAGTAGGTCGATTCTGTAAAATTCAAACAATAACTCACATCTCACATCTTTATTCACTCTCACTTCGCATAAGGTTCAAAATGACCTTGATATATTTGACACTGAATCCGGTTCGAGTGCGAAGTGAGCGTCAAAGTGACGGGGAAATTACCTTGCAGAATGCCACTTCTTACGTCATCTCATACGTTCTGTCAAAATTTCCCTGTCGATTTAGTTCAACTCGCTGATACGATCGCAAGGGAGGCGCTAGTGTAAATTCGAATTATCAACCGAGTTTTTAGAATGCCAATCAAGAAACTCACAGCGGATTCAGATTCGAAGTTTAGAATGAGGTCTTACAGAATCACACCCCTGAAGTTGGTGCGCAAACACAAGTGCCTATAGATACGACCGCGAAGAGATCAGGTGCAGCAATCACAAACTTCCAAATTCCGGGGTGTTTTTACCAATTAAGAAATTCTTAATGGAAAATCTCAATAAAATTTTGCTCGATTTCGGAATCTGACTCAGTATTAGCAAAAGCATTCGAATGACTACGAGACTCATCGGGGCAGTCAAAAGGCAGCTCCTTATACTTACTTACCGTATCTGATAATAAGTGATGAAAAGTAGAATATATAGTTTGGTTGTATTTCCCGAGAATAGTAGTTGCTTTTTGTATTATTGTCGTAACGTTATGATTGTAACTTTCCAGGTCCGAAGCTTCTGCAACAGCATTGTGATGGCCTTTACATGGATCTTCAACTTCATTACGCTGGTTATCTTCAATCCTCTCGTAGAGGCTGTAGGGTTGGGACCAGTATTCTATTTCTTTTCAGTCGTCTGTTTCATAGGCGCCTTATACAGTCAGTTCTGTGTCCCAGAGACAAAAGGACTTTCGGCTGATGCTATTCAAGCTTTATTCCTCAAAGGAAGGAGACAGAGTATTAAGAAGTAAAGAAAGACATATTGATGATGTCATCGGTAGAGACAATGTTTTTGCGGGACTGCTGGTTCGGTCCAGTATTGGGACCAATATTTGTCTGTTTAGCAAATGTTGGTGTAATGTTTGGGTGTGTGCATGTACTGTGTGTTTTTATAAGAAAATAAATGATTATTGAGTTTTGATATTTATTTTGCGTTTATTTATTTTGTCTTGATTGATCAATGATTCGTGTTATCTTAAAAAAACACAAACATTGATGTAATTGTAGATTTATATTCCCTTGTGTTTCTAAGTTTAACAAATACTTTTCTCTATATTCTAGGGTCAGTTTAGTTAGGTCAGTTTTACTGATTTTAAAATTCTTATTTGTTTTAGTGAAATGACGAAATAAACAAGTCAGAATTCTATTAGACTTAGCTCTATTATTATTATTATTATTTTATTATTCAGCCTGTGTTTTCCCACTGCAGGGCAAAGGCCTCTCTACTCTCCTTCCACTTCTCTCTGTCAAGGGCTATTTCAGGCCAGTCTTTGTCAAAAGAGTCTAGATCATCCCGCTACCTCCGCCTGGGCTTGGCTTAGCTCTATGTTTTGTTTATTACCACCTCACTTTACATGATTGCGTTGGTATCATTTCTCTGCGACTTAAAACGTTATGCTTTTGATTTACACAAATAATTTTCTAATATGTAAAAATCTCGTGTCACAGTGTTCGTTATTGAACTCCTGCGAAGCAGATTGACCGATTTTTGTTAAACTTTTTGTGTATATTTGATAGGTCTGAGAATTGGTAGTAGTTTGTTTTTAAATTTATTTGGCTGCACAACGTCTGCCGTGTCGGCTAGTAATTGATAGAAAAGTCATTAGGTATCGAGTTTGCCCCAAGTTTTAAAAAATAAACAACTGTGTAAGTCGTTACAAATATGTAATATTAAGACACACAGAGAGGTAAAAAAAAAATTCTATGTGGATGTCCCAGGACAAGCTTCTGATGGTATCACTCTCGCTAAATTTCGAAGTTAATCTGATGCGCTTTCAGCAAATGATAGAAGGAGAAACTCTGTAGAGTTTTACTTGGTAGGAGTTTGATACAATCATTTATGAGGATTTAGTCCAAAAGTAATGATTGCGTAATATATGATTATACTATTATTATAACCTAGCGACTCGCCCCTGTTTCGCACAAGAGCAATGTAGATCAAACTATACGTATAAACCTTCCTCTTGAATCACTCTATCTATTGCTGGAAACAGCATCAAAATCCGTTGCGTAGTTTAAAAGATCTAAACGTACAGACAGCAGGAGCGACTTTGGTTTATTCTACGTAATGATGTGAAAGTTGGGTGAATTGATGGACGTTTGTTACACTTTCACTTTGGAATTAGCTGAAAGAATTATGACAAGGTCCATACATTCATTTGTATGAAAAAAAAAAGATTCATTTAGAGGGTTTAAAATATTTTCCAAAGTAGAAAATACATTACCAGGAGTAGATTGATATACTTACCATATTTTAAACCCCCGCATAATTAAAATATTGTAAAATGAAAATAACAGTTTTTAGTTTCATCTCGTCGCTCCTTTTGTGTTTATGAAAAAAAAGAAAGTGACAAGTGACATCAACGGATCTATCAAATAGGCAGACAAGTGATGTGAATCGTTGTTTACAATGGCGGAGTTGAAAAAGTATTGATTAATCATTATTTGTGACATAATTTTCCATTAAACGACTGTTAGTGTCAATGTAACTATTACTACACGAAACGGCAGTTTCGTTCTCAAATAATGAGCTTCTCGTTAAGCTATTCAATTTTAACATCCATTTTTATTGCGGGGTTTTAAAAATATTTTAAATACCCGGAGATACTCTTTAAGTACATAAGAATATAAGAATTAAAATTTCAACTTCTCTAAACATCTTTCTTTTTTTCGTACAAATTCTGCCATGATTCTTTGGCACCCATTTAGATACTGCTGTAAGGTTAACAAAAACAATTTCAGTCCCGTATTTGTGTGCCCGTAGGATAATTTAGGTTTTGAGCCATCATCACCATGTCAACCTTTAGACGCCCACTGCTGGGCATAAGTCTCCGAAAAAGGGGGGGGGGGGGGGAGATTCAGCCGTAATCGCCGTGCTTGGTCGATGCATTTAGCCAATCGCAGTAGGTAGGTGTTATGGTACTCAGAAGGTCGCTGCTGCCCATCGTCTGGTCAATATCCCTCTGTCGCTTTCTACGACACCCACGGATAGAAAGGGGGTGGTGCTATTCGTGGGCGGTACCACACGGCTTATTTAGAAATCTACGCAGGCGAAATAGCAGGCAGACGCTAGTATAATTATATTTTCCTTATTGCTACTTTTTCTCGTCTCAAACAAATCTTTGTGGACATTAACAATGTCTCATATATTTATAATACTCAGGTAGATATTAAATAAATTATATCATACACCTGTAAAAGATAATGTAATATTTGAGATTAGATTAGCTTGCCTGGTGTGTGTAGCTTCTATGGATCTCATCATCATCACTGTTTCATCCTGACCCTAAGCAAAACTGGTTATGGAATATTTTTCACCCCTGTACTGGTTTATGTTAGTTTGAACACGATTGATTGAAACTTTGCAAGACACTTTGGGTCTGTTTCACCACTTCTGAATAGGCACTGGGAATGGAGAGAGCTATGCTCGGAGTTTCTTTGCGCGATAAAATCCGGAACGAGGAAATCCGCCGAAGAACTAAGATCACCGACATAGCTCTCAAAATTTGCAAGTTAAAGTGAAGAACCGATGGGGAAGAAAGGTCCTCGAGTGGCGACCACGAACCGGAAGACGTTGGTAGGCCTCCCACCAGATGGACCGACGATATCGTTAAAGTCGCGGATATCGGTGGATGCAAGCGGCAGGTTTCCGCTCGTTGTGGCGTTCTATGGGGGAGGCTTTTGTTCAACAGGACGTCTTCCGGCTGATGATGATGAATAGGCACTATTCGCCTGCAGGAAAACTGAAACTAGTTGCTCGTTCCAAACAGTGGTTCCTTAGGAGAAGAAACTCAATGGATACTCTTTTGTAAATTGTAATCAATAAAATTATACTAGGGGTTTGGGTTAAATATAACTTAATCTACATGTACCGCTATTATGGCGTATTATGGCGTTCAAAATGGACTGTACAGTCAACAAAAGAGGAACAACCAGGGTCGTCATATAAAGTTAAAGATTCGTCATAAACCGATGGTTGTTTTCGAATAAAATTAATAATTAAACTGATTATTCACAATTAATTTCGAAGACATCCATACTTATCTCTTTTGGTGACTATACATTAGGCAAAACATAAATGTAGGTAAATACATAGTATGGTATGCATGATATGGTGGTACCTATACCTAAATGAATTATATAACAAACTTCCTAGAATAAAATAAACAAATTATCTTACCTATTTCATAGAGGGAGAGGTTACACAAATAAACAAAGTCAGTGTAACGCAAGTGCATTCGCATATTTAAAGATAAAATGAACTTAAAATAGCGAGTCCTGCGATGCAAGCTAACAATTATCTAAGTTAGTCTGCAAATAGACTGCATTATCTTAGATTTACGAGTATATAACTTTGTACTGATGTCGGGTAAGTAATCTGTTAGGGTGGGTTGTATTGTTGTCGCCCATGTCCATATACTTAAAAAATGTTTTTTTTTTCTGCTTTGTATGATATATTTAAGTTTGCGATACAAATATTTGTGGCCCAAGTATTGTTCCTTGGGAAATCCTTTTTTTTAGGAACAAAATAGTTTTACTTCATTATTTCTTTCCATATGCTGTTTAATACTAATTTCTAACCTAGCCATTATATTGGCCAAACTATAACGACGTAAAACTGAAACTTGGTTAAAACATTGAAATGAAATGATTGACTGATCAAAGGCATTAGAAAGATCCTAAAAAATTACAAACAAATACTTATGTGTGACTTTTATCGAATAAAATAAAAAACAAATTAATTATTAACTTTTAAAGGCTTAGGTTTCCAAAAATGTTTAAATAATGTGACAATAGTTCAATATTGTGAAATAATGATCGAGATTTCAATATCTCGCCTAACGTTTCCCTTAGTCCCTATAATTTTGCATCACATATTATATCCATTAAGGTAAATACATGATAACAGCCTTTTCTGATAACAGTTTAATAGTGACACTTATAAGTCATAACAATTTTTATCGTCAGGCGTCAACAATTCCGCCTACCTTGCACTATCATTTACAATACAACAATAAAGTGTAATGAACTATTTGTACAAGAGATCTTTACTTCTTTATATTGTGCTTCATCTACCGAGAAGTCATTTGATCTGAAATCTGTGATTGTTAAACATGGATGAGGAGAGAGTGACAGTCAGAGGATTTCTCGTTCAAGGTGTTGCGACTCTAGCAAGTTAGTATGGGATTAACTGTTACTTTGTGGTTCCGGATTTAATTGAATGAATATGACACGTGTTTTTCTTTTGATTTTAAAGTGGCTAAGTGATTAAGTTCATAGAAGGAGCAGTATCTGTTACTGATTTTGTAATTAGCAATGTGATTGAAAGTTTGTGTGAGTGAAAGTGTCAAAGGCTAAAGGCTGATGAAATTGCTTGCTCGGTGGATTGGTGATTTTAGAATTATGTTCATTATATCATGTATGTATGTTCATTATGTCCAAGATGTTTTCTTTCACCAACGTCGGTGATGAACAGAATAAACTTAGAAAGTACATGAATGAAGTATATGAATTGAAAAAGTCGCTTTGGTAGAGATGTTCCATTTTTAAATTGCGCCCTCTACTGCTTGTTTCGTACCACATTTCGTACCTACACAATTCAACTGTTTGTTAGAAAATTTGGTAGAGGGAAGTGAAGTTTTAAACTCTACCTTGAATATGATAATAATATTGTGTTATTATCCATACTTTATTTTAATATTATAAATGCGAGAATAGCTTGAACCCTGGGAAAGGCTACTTTTTAATCCGCGACGACGTCTGCATGCGCGATAACAAATATTCACGCGTACAAAGTCGCGGGCAAAAGCTACTTTTCCATATTATCTGCAATTGGCCCTCTTATTTATAAACGTTGTTTATACATTTTTTGACGCCTAATGGTTATAACTTTAAGCAATGTAAACGGTGTTTGTCCCGCCTTTATTGAAGTCCGTTTTAAGTAATAAAGCTTTTTAGTGATTTGTTATATGAATATCTGCATCAGTTTTAATAAAATCACTGACGGGGCTGCAGCTCCTTCTAATACAGAGTAGAACTGAACTCTGATTACACTCTCAAACTAAGCCTTGTCAGAACATTTTTTCCTTTATCAGTCAGGGTCTGTTTTAACAAATCTTAATGGACAATATTCACCGGAATTATTTAAAAATGGAACAGAATTTGTATGTAATGATCTACCAAGTGATACAATTGGAACTCATTTGAAGGTGATCAGGTACTCCAGTACTCGACAAAACGTGTTGCAGTAAACAAACTCACAACTTGTTATAGTTCCTCTATTTTTGCTAGTTCTTACACTGTACAATGCTACCAAGCATCTTTTGGCACTCGCTTGAAAAACGGATGGATAGTGTTATCTGCGATTTGGTCTGAAATACCCAAGGGCTTTATATAAGACTAGCACTGAGCCCGCGACTTGGCCCGCGTGAATTTTCTCAAGGATCATAATTTTTTTCAATCTATTAATATAGCCTACTAGCTTTTGCCCCCGACTTCGTCCGCGTAAATGTCGGTTACAGTGGAAGCAGATGAAGTCACTGATTCAAAAGTAGCCTATGGCCTTCCCCAGGGTTCAAGCCATTTTGATACTAAATTTCAACAAAATCGGTTCAGCCGTTTCATCGGGAAAGCGTAACAGACAGAGTTACTTTCGCATTTATAATATTAAGTATAGTGTGGATGTTACTCAGGGATAATGTGGCATACTAATTGGCCAATAGTTTTTGTGTTCATTCGTTTTAAACATACAAGGTGACTAAGGGAAAATCCGGAAGTTGGGCAGCAGCGGTTTCCGTGTACTTAACAGCCTTGGCCCCCTTGGCTTGGGGGAGGCCTTTGTCAAATAGTGGACGTCTTCAGGCTGATAATAATAATAATTGTTACAAAATGCACATACACAAAATATCGTAGAATTTAAAATTGAACATAGGTGCTCATTTGCCTGAACTAGGTGGAACCTGTGTTTCAGGCTAGGAAGTGCTTCTATATATTTGTAATAAATTAACACTAAATTACATTAAAAAAACTTAAATTAACGTAAAGCTATATATTACCTCCGTAGACACAAAAAATATCTGTTAGTAATGTTATTTGCATACTACGAGCAAGTTTTCTGCCTGTTCGTAAGAAATAGTTTTTAAATATTGACAAATTATTTTTTTACAGTGAAAGTAATTCAACTTATGAATACTTAGTTCTCTATTTAATCTATTGTACAGAAATAGACCTAGGAATGAAAAAAACCTTTCTGCAAAGACATGTTTTGAAGTCGAATTTGAATTGCATACTATATCGTTCCGTCGCTTGTTAGTATTATGATCAGCATTGTAGGTAAGCAAGGTGTGCTGTTTTAATACTAGATGCATAATGAAAAGCTGACGCACAGTCAACACATTGCAGGATTCATATAATAGATGTGTGGGAAAGAAAAAGGGTTGGAAATTGGCTACTTTTAAAATTGCTCTCTGGGCACGTTCCAGAGGAAGTAAAGTAGTTTTTAGTGCTCCACCCCAGGAAGTAATACAATATTGAATTATTGATTGGCCTAGGGCTAGATATATTTGATTGATTAATTTCGGGGCTGCAATTGATCGTAGCTTTTTAAACACATATATTAATTTACGAGTACGTTTGACCAGACTTTCAATATGTTGTTTAAAAGAGAGAGTGTCGTCGATTATGACCCCGATAATAATGATGAAACATACAAAAGTACAAATCGTTCCTCTTTATAATATTAGTGTAGAGAGTTATTAGAAGAGGTTTTGCCTTGCACTGAGACTATACCAGTTACGGGCTATAGTAAAAAGTGTCACTATCATAATTTCCAGGGCAAGAAAGAGACAGAGACTAATAGGCCATCTCTTTTTTCGCAGTACAAAGTGATATGGGTTTTACACAAGCAAATAAAATAAAAGTTTATCTTTAAATCGGATTTCCCAGATTGATACTTCAGTTTATAATGACAGCAACACAGCATGTTCAGACTGAGCGTATGAATTGTACTAGCTTTTGTCCGCGACTTCGTCTGCATAAATTGTCTTACTGATATACTGATTCCTAACTTTCTCGGTAGAATTTGGCCTATTTAAAGTACTCTAGGATAACGTAGGTTCCTATTAGGGAAATAATTTTCAGAATCGAATCAATCGGACCGGTAGTTCAGGGGGCCAAGTCTGCTACTTTTATAATTTCGACATTCCAACACGACCCCATTGTCATTTTGCTAAAAGTTCGTAATCTGCTAAATTCATAATGGTCGATCATTGACTGCTCAATGACGTTCTAATGGTAGGTCACTGATCAAAGGAACTGTCATAATTTTAACAGATTACCGTTTAAGTCAGTCATTCAGTTGTCATTTTGTACGAGATTACCATTCTATATCATTTCTTTCAATGGCGTGTCAGTGGTTGACCATTGGAAAGTTATAATGACGCCATTATACTAGTAGATTACCAAACTTGTCAAAATTAACAATTATGAAATCAATGATATACCATTCTGACACTATTGTAATAGCAGACATGAGGCCCTGGTAGGTCCATTTCAGATAATTAAGCTCTATAAGTATGTCAAACAAACTACTTACAAGCAAGTAAACTTAAGAGACTAAGACTAATTTTCTACAAAACTACGTATATATTCGTATCCGTATGGTGTCGGACGAATCCGTATGGTGTCGGACGTAAAGAATAGCACCATCCCATATCTTCCTTTAGTTCTCTAGCGAATGACTACATTGCGAACTCTATCCTCTAGATCCCCGGGTGTCGTAAGAGGCGACTAAGAGACTCACCAGAGAATGGGCAGCAGCATTCTCTGTGCCTTTATAACAACCATAATGCGATCGCCAACCCGCCTGCCAAGCGTGGCGATTATGGCAAACCCCCCTCCCTTTGGGGAAGGCCTGTGTCCAGCAGTGGACGTCTTTCGGCCGAAACGATGATGAATGACGACGTAAATAAAAAAAAAATACTTTCACTTTTAATTGCCCGATATTCTAAGCATGAATTCCAGTTTGTCACAACTTCGAATTCCCGATTAAGTATGTATTAGCAACCATTTTTCTGTCTTCATCATACAAATCAATGATTTCTTTGCGATTCTTAAAACTAAAGAAAGTTCAGCTGCCTTTGCTATGGTAATACCATGAGGATTGAGGGTCTTACCATAGCAAAGGCATCTGAACTTTCCAAGGCGTTTGCAAAATTATGCAAACAGACGCCTACACAAAAACTAACAGCAACATATCTAAAAAACATTGCAATTAAAATAATATCAGGCGTTTGAAATGCGATAAGAATGAATGCTTGTAGAATTGTGTCAGGCGTTCAATAAATACAGCACAAAAACAAATATACATATAGTAATTATTTAGCTTCTTGAATAGTTTACAATGTTGTTTTGCTTTAAATCATTAGAAAGTAAGAAGATAAAGATCATTTTTTTAAGGTGGACCACTAGTGTGCCAAACAGTCATACGGCCCTATGTTAAGTGGTCTGTTTGTTATCTGTGACCCCGACAGGCAGGAGACGATCCTCCATGTCCTGACGGAATGCCCTGTATATGGCTCCCACAGGCACGACCTTGAAATAAAAGTTAACGAAATTAAGTAAACAAAATTTTAGTATTTTAATAGCTCAAAAAAAGACGAAAGATAAATTTACAGAGTATATAGAAAAAAATATTGAAATTGACAATAAAAGGAATAGGTATTTAGTAAAATGTAAAAAAGTTAATAATAGGCCTCATAAATTCCCTGAAAAAATAATAGCAGGGGCTCACGATTAGGCAGTAGTGTGGTTTTAGCCTGTAAGAGTCCGGCACTGCCCAGACTGTTTCAATTATAGGACAGTCTGGCCGTCCATGAGAATTTTACACTCCTGCCTAAAAAAATAAATGTTTAGTGGTCACCGCAGCCTAGGGACAAGGGTTATGCATTTTTTTTTATAAAGGGAAGGCCCTACCTACTGTGTCTTTCTTTTTAGTATCGCGTTATTAAATTGTTTGATAGCGAACAGTTTTAATCTAGAAAAACTATCACTCAACTGCTAGGTCAAGAGTTTGATACAGAAGGTGGTCAGTGTGGACAGTGGTTGAGCGACTGATAGGCGCGCTGCATGTCCTGGGTTCGATTCCCGAATGGAACAAATATTTGTAATGTCTTCAGATAGTTGTTCCGGGTGTAACTGTTTGTGTACCGCACCCACGATACAAGAAGAATACCTAGTGTGGGGCAACGTTTTTAAGAATAACTTTTTAATTATTTCCAGTTGCCTACCTAACCACCCTCACTGGCCTGGTCTTTTCCTGGCCATCATACAATGTGGCGAGCTTCATGTCCAACGACACTGTCCTCTCAGAGCCAATGTCTTCAGTCCACGTGTCGCTTCTGGGCAGTTTGACTAATGCTGGGGCTATGTTGGCGACTCCCTTCTGCGGATACATCGTCAACGGGTTGGGAAGGAAATATGGAGCCATGCTGTTTGGGTTACCTTTTGTTGTAAGTTTTTTTATTTATTATTCACTAGGTTTTGCGCGCGAATTCATCCGTATCGAATTCAAGTAAAACACATTCTAACTCAATCGGCAATAATGTAGCTTTTAATCAGTGGATTTCTTTTTTTGTATATTGGACTTGGAATTACAGAGATTACTTTACAAACAAATAGTTTTACAATGATTATGGTTTATTTAAAAACGATATAAGTATAATAATTATGGTCCTGAGAAAATTAGTTGTTCACACCAAACGTACCAGTCGCCAATTATGCGTAAAGTTTAAAATGTGTGAAAAGTCATTATCAGTCACCGACTGACTGCTTACATTTGGTGTCAAAGCTAGCTAAATCTAATTGGTTTGATCACTACGGTGGATTATCCATCGAAAGACATTTTGGTTTCTGAAAAAAAAAACCCACTACGACACTCACTTTATAGACGTAGCAACAGACAGTTGATAACAGTGTATTCTTATCTTTACACTTGCCGATCCGATGACTTTGGTTTTTTCTCGATTAGGTCAATTTCACTAGAAGAAAATGTCCAAAGACCAAATCGTATCTACGTGCGATTTAGACAAAGGGCACAATATTCAAATAGCATCATCTGCCTAACCTTTTCGCAACTATGTTGGGAAGAGCTTCCAATCTAACCGGAAGCAGCTGACCTCCACAACCCAGTTATTAGGCAACACGATACCCCTTGATCACACTATTTGTCAGACATTCTGGCTTCTGACTTCTCATAACACCTGTCAAAGATCTACGAATGAAAGCCGGGACCAACGTCTGTGCTGTGTGTGTGTGTGTGTGGGACGGTGGTGCTTTCCGAAGCACAAAACAATGCTTAAGAAGCAAACCTGGAATTTGGACATTTTACCCTTTTGACATTTTGCATCCTTTTGTTCGGGACCGTCAGTAATTTTGAGTTTTTGACATAATTAATACACCTTACCTGCCTTACTTTCTTAATCTCTATTTCAATCATTCTATTTTCTAAAGATCACTTTTCTTTCTCTTGCAGCTGGCGTGGGCGATAATATCAATAACCAACTCAGTGCCCCTAATACTGACAGCGATGGCCCTAGCGGGCTTAGGAACAGCAGGACAAACAATATCTTCAATATACATATCAGAGATATCACAAGATTCAATAAGAGGGTCCATGATGTCCACAGTGGTATCTCTGTATTTCTTGGGACTATTAGTTTCGTATATATTTGGAGGCCATTTAAATTATGACGTGGTTGTTTACGTGCATTTGTCGCTGTCGATTCTTTATCTCGTGATGTTGGCATTTTTGAAAGAGTCTCCGGTGTTTTTGATGCAGAGAGGGAAAGAGAAGGTTAGTGTTCCATTTTGTTTTTACGTACGTATTTTGCGCCTGGTGGATTGCCGATCTGATTGTTAGTTCTTATGATGATGGAACATAGATATGAAATAAGGAACAGTTCAGTTCATTCGATGTGCCTCATTAATAAAGCCTAATTTCGTGTGACATGCACAATTGGTATCATCTTTTATTCTTTACGCTCCTCTGACGGAGATCGAGACGATTTTATCTCGTGAAATCAACGCACGTGAGTGAATCTGTACATGCACACTTAGAAACTAGATATTGTTGCTACACGTGCAAAAATAAAGCCTTAGTCATGATTTACGTGTTTTTTTACATAATTAATTAATCTTATTTGATTAAGTAATAATTATACGAGGTGTAAAAAGCAAGTTGACGAAACCGAAAGTTATTTCTAGTTTCTCCATCATTACTATTTTTTTGTTCTCAACCACATCTGGTAGCTTTTTGAGAGATCTCTCTCAAAAGGCTTCCAGGATGTTAATGTTGTTGTTATTCTACATTAGCTTCTGGACTTCGCTCACGAGGAAATCAATTATACAACAAACCATCAACCACCAACCAATCAACCGGCCACGACGTAGCTTACTATTAGAGAAAGGTTTTTTGGAATGGAATCAGTGGTATCTGTTACTACTGCCCCACTGCAGGGTAAAGGCCTCTTCTCATACAGAGAAGGCATTTATTGAGCATTGATCAAATTAACCATGCTTGTTCAGTGCAGATTGGCATTTTATATTCATAACATGTCCTGGTTTTCTCACGATGTTTTCCTTCACCAATATCAATGCTGTCCAAGATAAATTTACAAAGTAATATAAAATAGAAATAAAAAAAAATGAATCCCTATTTCCCTTGGTCACGGTATCACACGTGAACGGCTGGACCAATTTCGATAATTCTTTTTTTATAAATTATATTTTTTTTATAATTCCTTGAAGTACGAGGATGGTTCTTACGGAGAGAAAAAAAAAACTTTTGTAGGTGTAGAGTAGGTGTAGGGTAGGTGTAGAGTAGGTGTAGGGTAGGTGTAGGGTAGGGTAGGTAAATGGGCAGGTAAGTAGGTCGATAGGGACAGGACAACGTCAGTTGTCCTTGCTTATTGGTACTTGCTCGTGCCCGGTTGAGGCCCACAACCTCGTGCATTAAAGGCGCCTTAAACGCTAGGCTATCACGACCTCTCGACTTACCTCTTTATAATGTATTATTAGTATAGATAAGTAGGCCTAGCCAAGTTACAAACGGGTCGTATCGTATCTCTTTCTACATTAATAGAGTATTTTTTTAACGTGTTTTTTCTTTTACACGTAAACAAAAAATGAAGACGATACAGTGCGTCAATAACTCGTGAGACGTCACTATGTCAGTACACTTTTACTGGCGAAGTGACGTTACAAACCCTACTCATGATCTTTGATGCGTTTTATCTTCGTCAGTTTTAATTGATTTGATAAAACAAAAAATACGTATCCAATATTTTTCGATAATCTAACTGACGGACTAATCAGATTTTTTTTTGTAAAATACCCTATTGATAGGGTATTTTACCAAAAAATTCGCCTCGTCGTAATCAATTTTTGATTTTCGATCACGTGACTTATCGTTGAGATGACGTCATTACCATACATTTGATTAGTTTTCTATTAGCGTTATCGATTGTAGATTGTAAATTTGCTAATTTGGCAGAACCTGCTGTTATGACTTATAATGCAGTTGCTTAGAGTTTGAGTCCAATTTTCCTCAACACTGCACAAAAATCATCCTTCTCAAAGTTTCGCTCAAAAATTGTTTTGTGCCTCAAAAAATATATCTTGACTAATTCAATCTGACGTTGCAGGAAGCCGCAGAATCAATAGCTTTCTATCGACAAGTGAAGGTGACTTCAAAAGAAGTGGAAGTCGAATTAGCGAAGATTAGGCTTCAATTAGACCCGAGACTGGAGAAAATGTTGGAAGTAGGAGACGGTAATGTATACCTTTTTCGTACGATATTAAACACGAGTTTAACGAACAAAACATGAATGTGATTAATTATGAAGTGCGAATAAGCTACTGTGATAGAACTATCAACAATCAAACAATTAAATAAAACAATAAAATATGTTTCAAAATCAGGGGCCAATAATACAAAGTGCAGTTAACGTCTTTTCCCATCTATCTTGCCAATCACCATCAACTTTTTAAGGTTATCTGTTCTTTTTCAAGGTTATGTGTTCCCAACGGGTAATATGACCAAAATAACCGAAAATCCTTTCGCAACTTACGTGGATAGTCTATCTCTTATGCGTAGTTGCTCGAGGATAGATTTGTTTCTCCTTGGTATACGGAGCATTTTTGTATTGATTGATTGTGGATAATTCAGTGAACCAATAACAGCTTACACGCCCTTGAAAATTTGTCACTGTCACATTCATTTTCCGTTCGAGAAACCAGAGGACACACACACACTTGGCATACTACAAGCTCCAACATACGTGGGTTGTTCCTAAAATTGTTAGACAAATAAAAAAAACTTAGCACATCGTAAAAGTTTATTTATAGCTTATCAAAATATTTCACTCCAACCCCAGTGCACTTATACATTCGGATGAAACAGCTTTTGAAACATTTTAAAAATGTAGGTATGTTGTGCTGTATGAAGGACGGAGTAACATTTGTACCCCCGAAGAAGTCAAATAGTCCATGGTTCTAGCAGCTGTGTGAGCGGGCGCATTGTTGTGGTGAAAAAGAATGCCACGGGCATCGCTCCTTGAACACTCGCTTTAAAAATATTTAAAAAAAGAACTACATACATAATGTAGGCAATAACTTTCACAAAGGAGATTTTTATTGAAATTAACCGTCAATTCAAAATAGTTTCAAGAAAAAAGAGATTGTATTTATTCTGTGGCTAAGAATTTTCGGAACAACCTAGGTATATATAGTTAATATAGCAACATTGCATGCTCAGTTATGATGTAAGATTTATATTTGTTTAAATCATAATGTTATTTGCTAATTTTAACTTTGCTTGTGTTATGCTATCACAAAGTTAAATAATACAGATATTTGCGCATGATAGCGAAAATTGCGACTTTATATGCTCGTTGGTTGATGAGATCATTGTACCTGTAGGATGTGCCTTGAGGTTTTATGCAATCAATTATAAATGCGGGAGTAATTCTGTCTGTTTGTTTATTATCTTATTACGGCAAGATTATTGAACCGAATTAATGAATTTGACAAATGACAAATAGGTAGTTTGGGATCTAAATTGTAAATTGTAATAAAATTTAGCAATTTTTTTTCCACATCTTCGTATACGTTCACGTTAGGAGACATTAAAGCTATATACAATTAACAACCGTATGATGGGATCTAAAATATCGTATGTTCTGAATGGAGCGGAAGAGGAACACTAAAGAAAAGAATAATATTAAATTGAAAGGAGTCAGCGATATCATCAGGAAGGAATGGGAGAAAGCCAGGAGTTGCGTCAATCCCAAGTAACATGGGACAAACACAGGAAGATTAGGATGGTCTGGGAACGCTCTTTAAGATTCAAAAGACCCTAAAATCGTCGTGTCAGTCCAGATAATTAATTCGTAAATTAAATTATTTGTTTCAGATCTCATAATTACCAAGGAGCTGATAGATAATCCACCACCGGTGCAGCAGCTATCAGAATGGCAGTTTTTGAGTGAGTTATTTGAATTAGTAAACATTTAGGTTTAAATATTAAATTAAATTATAAAATTCGATTGAAATTAATCGATGAAACTCAAAAAAATAATAATAAAGACCACGAATATAATAAATTGAAAATTAAAATACCTATTCTCAGTGAAATAAAAAATGGATTTTCTAAAACCCGGGACACATTACTGCGGTGCAGCGGTGTGGTGTGTGTGCGTAAAATGACGCCACACACTAGATTGATGTGAATTTGCCAACAGTAAATGCGTAGTGTAGATTAGATTACATACGTAAGAGATAAGTTATTTATTTTTAAAGTATTTTAGTTATAATATTTACACTTATAATAAAATAGAAAAACTTAAAACTATTAAACAAAAAAACTAATAGGCATTAAAAAAGATCCTCTACATCGCCGTCGTCTGGGAATGTGCGAAAGAGACTGGCTGCATTGCCACGTTGGATGGCAATGCTTCCTCTCCAAAACATTAAACCCCTGCCCGAGGTAAAAACCAGCTCTTAGATCACGGGAAGTGTCAACCAACGTTTTGTAAGTTTCCTTAAAAAGGAGATGACGTCACAACGTAAGACGACACACCACAAAAATGTGAACTAAGCTTTAGACTGTGATAAAATCGTGGGTTGTTCTAAACACGAACTGTTTCAATAAATTGTCGTAAGATAGAACACTAAGCACAATTTTATTGAATAAGTATCGCGTCGTAAAGAATTCTGTATCTAGATGTAGTTCTCTCCCTTGAAAACTCAGTAACTCAGTGCTTGTACTAGACATGAAAGGTAAATGTTGTTTGGGCCGTTGGCTTTGAGTATGTGTTCAACTCCTAAGAGTATTAAGTCAAACTTGTTTTCTTATCAAATCTTTTCTGTTTGTGGCAGCGAAAAAAAAAACGTAAAATAAATGTATGTATTTTATGATAATCTTACTGATGGTAAAACGGTTAAGGCACTCGGCTTTCATAAATGACGTTGTGGGTTCGATATTAGGCCAATTGAAAAAGTACCATGTTACTTTTTGGGGTTTTAGTAGTAAGTCTTAGTAATAGGGTCCCGTTTTTACCAAAGGGTGAGAACGGGACCCTATTAGACTTCACTATCCATCTGGCTGTCTGTCACCAGGCTGCATCTTATGATATTTCTGTTGTCTGTTGCTATAACAACAAATATTAAAAACATGTTAAGGCGACGATATACACCGGCGACCTTGAGCGACCAGAGAATGTTATGCGCTGCGTCCAAAACTCTCAAAGTTTAGTCGAAAAAATTAAATAAAAGATCGTATTCTTTAATTTAAAAAAAGGCGTATACTAAAAGATAGATAATAAAATGGTCTGTAAGATAGTGAAAATTTCGTTTAAATATACCTGGAAGATTTTGTGTGATTATCAATGTTATGTCCGCGTCAGACACAACTTCACGAGTTAATTAAACTATTTAATATGAACTTAATCAAAAATATTCACATACTAAATGATTAAGAAAATGTTCTAGTTTAACATAATATTTTTTTCAAATCATTTACACTACACATTTGAACGTGATTGTCAGTTTAAAATCTGTAAAAGTTGCTTGTTACCGCCTTAATCCATACTATATTTAATATTATAAATGCGAAAGTAACTCTGTCTGTTACGCTTTCGCGATGAAACGGCTGAATCAATTTTAATGAAATATGGCATAAAGATAGCTTAAACCCCGGGGAAGGACATCGGCTAATTTTTTAATCCGCGACTTCATCTACATCCACGATAACCGACATTCACGCGGACGAAGTCGCGGGCAAAAGCTAGTATTGTATATTTTCTTCTACTCCAATTTATAACTAATTATATTTATTACAGAACAATCACAAACATCAAAACGTGCGCTGATGACGAGTATCGCGTGCATGGCGACGATGATCCTCATGGGTAACATAGCATTCCAGGTGTACGCTGAGACACTGTTCAAAGAAGCTGTACCATTGATGGACTCGAACCAGTGCTCTATCTTCTTAGCGATAGATCTGTTGGTCGCCAGTGTGCTATGTGCTTTTGCTATTGATAAATTCGGGAGGAAGGTTGGTATTATGTTTTACTTTTTTATGGTACACTAGCAACTATTTTTTCGAGACGTTTAGTGTTATAGCTTATGGGGCCCGAGTGCCCATTTCCTTTTTAAAGAAATGTTTTAAGGAGAATAACGAGCAAGAAACTCCATGTACCCTCTTTTCAACCGACTTAAAAAAGAAGGAGGTTCTTAATTCGTCTGTATGTTTTTTTTTTGTATATTTGTTACGCAATTTCTCCGGCAAATGTAAAGCGATGTTAAAATTTCTTTTTTTGATGAATAGGGTATACCTCAAGGGTGGTCCCATATAAATTTTATCGAAATTGATTCAGCACTTTTTGAAAAATCGACAGAAAGCATAAAAGATATACATGGATGATGTTGTGATGTTCTCCAACCTTGTACTTTCAATCTCTGTTTTGACTGTGTTGCCGTTTCTTAATGGATTTGAATGATAAGGAAGTACTAAAAAGCGAAAAATAAAAAGCTTTTTTACAAAAAACACAACCGCCTTCAAAATCTAAAAAGTGATAAATAACTTTAGCACACATAACACCATAGATCCGTGCATAACACACATGACTTAAGTTTTGGAAGGCGGTGGCAATACAAAACATCAAACAGAACAAAGCCGTTTTACATTTGCCGGAGAAATCGCGTAACAAATATATGAAAAAAAAAATTAAGAACATAATGAACCCTGTTTTATTATATTAATCAAGTTATTACAAAATAATGTACGTGGCCTACTTCTTTTGTTTTGGTTGATTTCCACCTCGATCAGAGGTTGAGCATTGCCATCCAACGTATCAATACCGCCAGAATCTTGGGCATATTATTAGTTGACAACGACGCGGAGTTTTATGTCTCATTGTTCAGTTTAAATGTAACATGATATTATATTATTTCATAAACTATTGAATATTGTACATACTATGTGGTATGGTAAACCAATTTCTCAAGTATTATTACAAATACCATTTGCAAAACATTCTCCCCTAAAATTATCAAGTTGACATTAATCTAAACTATTTGTTCCAGCCCCTGATGATCAGCACATCTGCCTTGGCCAGTATTTGCACGATGCTGCTGGGCACACAAATCCAATGGCACTGGGCACCGCACTGGTTCACCGCTGTCATCATTTACGTCTACTGCTTTATATTCAATCTGGGGGTCGCCGTAATACCTTATGTGCTGAGCGCTGAGTTGTTCTTGCCTGAAGTAAGTACCTGCTTTAGATAAAATTGATGCCTTATCATTCATTGTTAGTGAAGTATCTACATGATAGTCATCATGTCCTAAGTCTTTTGTCACAGGGTATGATGAGAAATGATGACTGATTATAGAATATTTTAATTATTTGTGTGTTTGTTATTAACTTAAACTGTAATCGGCCATCGTCGCATTAATGTTCATTTTAAAATATTTATTGAATAGATAATTATGACATTTCGTTCCTTTGATATTTACGGATATGTATATAATTAAATTTTCTCTATCTATTTACATTTTTGTGCTATTCAGTTGATTTGCTTTGCTTGTGAGATTTATTAGTTTCATTTATCGTCGTATTGTCTCAACCACGTTTAACTATAGGTAATCACATAAAAAAACCAAACATGAACAGACAACTTAGTTATTCATTATTTCCTATCTTATCTTACCTTTGCTTCATTAAATAAATGGGAAGCAAGTTTTAGTTAATTACAAGTGACTAATCTAGGGATGAAATCTTGGGTCGGTGCGGTGTAACAAATTAGTAGAAGTGCTTTACTTTAAATTGTGACTTCAGGTATAACCTTTGCTTCATTGTGATTGATTCTTCATTGACGTATTAATTTTGATTAATACGATTAATTTATACAAAAATTTGTCAAGTGCCCATATTCTGCTGTGATTGATTGACTAAGATGATCTGAGAGCTTTGATCTCTGAATATGCAAGTTGAAGTGGCAATGGGCAGTCCACATCGCTCGAAGAACCGATAACCGATGGGAAAGAAAGGTTCTTGAGTGGCGACCACGAACCGGAAGACGCAGTGTTGGTAGACCTCCCACCAGAGGGACCGACGACATCGTCAAGGTTGCGGGTAGCTGTTGGATGCAAGACGCAGGACTTTTACGCACAGCGTATGCCAGTCCCATTGTACCCTTATCCAAATACTTCACTACAAAATTAGGCCTTTGTTCAACAGGTGGACGTCTTCCGGCTTATGGTGATAACGATGATTGACTAATAACAGCAACGAACGCTCGCTTGATATTTTGTCACAAATTTTTTTTGTTCTAGTAATCAGGTGTAAAAAGTAATTGTATTGGATGTAAATGATAATAATTCGTTATTTTCATGAGACGATCGTCGATTTTTTGATTTTGTCTTCAGCAATATTTGAAGTGATCTAATCTTATTGAGAGATAAAATTTAATATGAAATTCAGTGTTTCGTAGGTGATATCTTTTATCTTGATGTATTATTAGTTGAGTATAAAAATGTGGGTCATGGTTTTCTTTGAAATCAAGTCAATCAATCTATTTTTATGTATCTGTCATAGTACCTACTACACGAACTTCGCTGTGCTAAATTTTGATCTGATAAAACAGCGAAGCAGAGAACCAAACGAAGTGGAAAAGTGTCATATTTAAAGCCACGAAGGCCTTTAGTAATGAAGAACATGAAGAAAAATACCCTTTGTTTCTACAAAATTTCCAATTTCTTTCCAGGTCCGAGGTCTGTGTGGCAGCATTGTCATGGCTTGTGGGTGGGCCATGAACTTCGTCACATTGGTCATATTCACACCAGTCAGTGAACTGGTTGGTTTTGCTCCACTGTTCTACGCGTTCTCAGTAGTAGGATTCATTGGAGCTGCGTACTGCGTGTTTTATCTACCAGAAACGAAAGGGTTATCCATAGATGCTATCCAAGCTTTGTTTGTTAAGAAGACTAAAAGGAAATATGGAGCCTAGGTGTCTACATTTATACAATACCAGTCTATTTTTGTCCTGCTGCAGGACATAAGCCTCCTCTCGTATAGAGAAAGTACGAGCATTGTACACTTGCTCAAAGTAGATTGGCGATTTCAAACTTACATTAATTATATGTTCAGCCCCTCTAGCCAAGTTACAAATGTTTCGTATCGTTTCTCTTTCTACAATAACGCTTCGTTGTAATCCATTTTTGATTTTCGATCACGTGACTTATCGTTAGATGACGTCATTCGCATACATTTGATTAGTTTTCTATTAGAGTTATCGATTGTAGATTGTCAGTTTGGGTAATATGGCTAGGGGAGCAGGTTTCCTCACGATGTTTTCCTCAACTTATGTCAGTGATGTCTAAGATAAACTTTAGGGCGGGTACCTTCAACTATAATTTACTGACGGGTAATAGTAAAAAATGGCGCTAACTATATCAAATCAAAAAAATGGGATGTTTCACAATATCATACGTCAAAAAGTTACTATTACCATAACCGACCAGTCAACGTAATTTTGTGTTGTCAAACAGCTACTTCAAACATCAAAATTATTATGGAATCACTTTTTGAATATATTTAACTGACGGATTTTTATGTCATGAAACAACCCGTTACATTTAACGTACGTTAAACATCTCACGACATAGTAACTTTTTAACTTTGTAACGTTATCCGACTGTTTGAAACATCCCGCCCAAGTGATATGTATTGAAAAAGTCACTTTAGTTTAAGTTAGGAATTAAATTGAGAATTTTGTTTATACTAGTAGAAATTATCTTATTGATTGTTATCAGCATTTGATCTGGCGACTTTTTTTATCAAGACACGTGTTTTTTTTAAGTATTTTTGTTACATTGGCAGTATTTTATTATCTTTCAATCGTTGTTTAGTCGAATATCCGCGAGTCCCCAGAACAACGTCATTTCAGCATGACTGGATAAAAAAAAGGCATAGGATTTTTTAACAACTGCTCATACTTGAATTTTAGTAAGTAAGGTACCAATTTTGTACTTGAATGATGTAACCAGCATTTGTAATATTCTATTGACTGTAAAAGAGTGTACATGGAGTTTCTTGCTTGGATACCTACTGTTTGGAACAAGCAACTAGTTTCAACTTTCTGATTAAATGACTCCTTGACAATTCAAAAATGGTTTATTTGAAACAAATGGTTTTGAGATTGACTTATCAAGTCAAACTTGAAAAATCGACTAGAATTGGATAAATGACACTATCAACCAATAATTGCAAGACAAAACTTTTCTAAAAAACACTTAAAACACCATTAATTTTCAATTTACTGTGTATTGAAATCAATTAATAATCAATCACCTGAGTTGGCAAATGACTAACTAGAACTGACGCCAGAAGTATAAATTGTCATATATAATCTATGGGGATTCGCGTTTTGACAGTTCATAAAAAGTATGTCAATTGATTGGTGTAGTCATATTACCCTATTAAACCTTTTTTTGTTAAAGATTATTTTAAATAAGACTCCTTAAAATTAAATAGTGGTATTGTGTTTTTTGTACAAATTAATTCAATATGCCAAATTTGTTACTTTACCATCTTACAATAGCAGTTATCCTTGTGACCGCCACTGTCATTAATAGATGACAAACTAAAATGTGCCCAGCACGCAGCGGATTCAGATTCGAACTTTAGAATGAGGTCTTACAGAATCACACCCCTGATCAGGAAGGTTTTGAACGTCCTAAAATAAATAATAAAACTAGTTGTCTTCCAAAAGATAGTATGGAGAACAACTCCAACCTCCAACCAACCAACCTACCAACCAACCAACCAACCAACCAACCAACCAACCAACCAACCTATTCTATTAAAATATTAATTATATTAGTATAGTGCTAATTCCGCTGTGTACTAGCTAAACTTATTTTAAGCTATTTATATCTCTTTCTCTTCAATAAAACAAGAAACAGACAGATATTAATAAAAGCTGTGAATTTAAGTTGATCTAAAATATTCATACAACTATTGTTGTCATGTCAGAACGTATTGATTAAAAACACGGCAAAGTTGAAGAAACAATTAATTTGAAATCTCTAACTTAGTTCTTATCAATCGCCGTCCTTTTCTGCAGCTGCCTGACGGTAAGAGATGCCAATTGTCTTATTTTAGTATAGTTCGTGACAAGGGAATCGGTGCCATTACCTTGTTTAATTACAGGAATCATATAAAGCTACACGTGAATACAATTACCTTGCATGAAAACCACTATATTATTTTATGGATATTATTTTCCATTACAATGTAACAAACAACCTCTTGTACAAAATGATTGCTGAGGCACAATGTAAAGCAAAATGCTGCATGCATATTAAACAGGGATTAAAATTCATAACTCTTCGCGTGGTCCGTGGGGAATCGATAAAATGTAATTATGGCTCGTCATTTGTCTACCAGCTTTAAATATAGACAAAATATTACCTGTATAATTATATATTACTGTGTCAAGAAAGTACCGGGAATTATGAAATAAAACCTTTTATGAAAAAATATGTATTAAATATGTAAAAGTAAGTCCCTTCCGTAATAATATACTAACGCCAACGAATAACCCAATAATCAAAACATTATAAGATGCATTTTTTTAAACCGACTTCAGTAGTTGCCGCAAATTTTCTTTTACGTCATTTTTTTTCAGTTTTAAGGCGCCATTCCGTCTTGTTGACTGATTTGCATGTCAAACTCGTAAACCCATGTCTCTTCTTCAGTGACAATGCGTTTTATGAATGTGGGGTTCGAATTGACTCTTTCTCACACGTCTTCTACAACCTTCACGCGATTGAGATTTTGCAGACGATTTAAATCTTTGGGTACTAGTCAAAGCCAAAACAATCGTTTAAAACATTACGAAAAGATTTCTGAGATACAGCTATCTCTCCCAGACTAAAACGATGATTTACAGTCACCATTTCCTTTATTATAGCGATGTTAGTTCAGTAAAAGACGTTGATGGCCGACCAGAACGAGGCAAATCTTACACGACATCTCGACCGCTTTAAATGCATTATACAACTTATACGCACGTGTTTTAGATAAAGTCGATTCACTGAACGCTTTTTGTAACATTTTCAGTACTTTTGCACACTAAATTATATTTGCAATGCAACATTTAAGACGAACTACTTTATCGATATTTTTATCTATAGTAAAAATCACAAAGATTGTCATGAACTGACAAAATAGCGCACTGTGGACAAATAGAATGATCAGTGACGATCGAAATCCACGTGAGTAAAGAGGACAGTTGTGCCAACTAGCGTCAAAGAGAATTAAGACAATCCCTTTAAATGAGCTTTTTAAATGATCAATTCCCGGTACTTTCTTGACAGAATGTATAACGATTTGTATTTGACATCGAAATTACCTAATGTTAAGATTCAGAATAAGGAGATCTGAAAATTAAAATAAATCTGTTTAAATACGTTTAATATTACTATGTCATTTCTAAATAATATTCCTATAATAATAACACTAGTCTATTATTGTCCCATTATGGAGGAAAGGCCTCTTCTCTGTCCTCTTCTCTTAGGGTGTTACTACACCAATCGATCGATCATCAATCGGTGCCATCGGTCGACATCGATCGACGTTGATCGATTGGTGTGGTAGCTCTGGCTGATCGACGGATACCGTTCGACTAACAAATCGATCGATTGCCGGTCGATGGCATCGGTCGACGTTGATCGATTAACTCCGGCTATAATCCATCACTAATAATAATCAAGCAGCTTGATCAACGTCGACTAATCCATTCTACCATCGATGGATCGTCGATCGACAATCGGGTCGATTGGTCTGGTAACACCCTTACAGAGAAGGCATGAGCATTGATTGCCACGTGCGCTCAAGGCGGATTGGCAATTACAGCCCTATATTTACTGTAAGTCTATGATAAATGAATTGAAAATGTCTATTGAGGGCTATCGCGTATGAATTCGCCGCTAGAGGCGCTAGTGTAGCGTGAGGTCTCCGAAACGTCAAATGTCACTGTTTGTGGGTGGGCTACGCGGGTTTATGCCTAATTAGAGTAACGTTGTGAATATTTTGCAATACCTGAGATTTATTATGGGAAATACAAGTTACGAGTCAATGAATGTCAGTGCTTTGAGACAGTTTTGTCTTTCACAAACTTAAGTGCTCCTTATTTTCGTTTAGGCGCAAAACGTCCAATTCTCAAAATGTCCAGCGGTCGCAAAATGTCCAGTTCGCAGAATGGCCAATTCGCAAAATGGCCAGTTCTCAAAACATACACTTCGCAGAATGTCCAATTCGCAAAATGTCCAGAGGTTGCACAATATGCAACTCGCAAAATGTCCAGTGGTCGAATGTCCAGTCGTCACAGATTGTCTCCTATATTCATCATAACGTTGCCACACCACTAATTGAATCAATAGGGTTTTAATGAGTAGTCAAGTTATTCGTTAAAATTGGTTTTATTTAGATATTTATTTTAATACAACATAAAATATAAAATCAACATTAAAAAATCAAGAACGTTAAATTGCGGTCCAGTGATTGGTAATTTTGAATAATTGAATGGAAAAATAGTATAATCCCAACTCCAGGACATTAAAAATCTATAGAAGGTTGGAGCCACAAGTTGAATCGCCGCATACCTAAACATCCAAAGCTATACTACCTAATTGACAAACTCAAGAAAGAAGCCAAACATTGGTATCTTATAATGAATGATTCTTTGTATAGGCTCACAAAAAACAAAAGAAGGCTCAAAGATGAAGATGAACTTTGATATTCAATACAAAAAATATCTAAGAAAACTAGAAAACGACCAGATTTCAATTAAGCAGTTTAAAAAAACAACATATTTTGCGCCTTAATAGCACGTCTTGGTAACACTGATTTTACAAATTTGATATATTTTTAATGTCCTGGAGTTGGGATTGTACTATTTTTCCAATCAATTATTTAAAAATACCAATCACTGGACCACAATTTAACGTTTTTGATTTTTTAATGTTGATTTTATATTTTATGTTGTATTGAAAGAAATAAAACCAAAGTAAAAGAAAAAAAATAAAACCGATTTTAACGAATAACTTGCCTACTCATTAAAACCCTCTTGATTCAATTAGTGGGGTGGCAACGTTATGATGAATATAGGAGACAATCTGCGACGTCTGGACATTTTGCGACCACTGGACATTTTGCGAATTGGACATTGTGCGACCTCTGGACATTTTGCGAATTGGACATTCTGTGAAGTGGACATTTCGCGAATTGGACATTGTGCGAAATGGACGTTTTGAGAACTGGCCATTTTGCGAATTGGTCATTCTGCGAACTGGACATTTTGCGACCGCTGGACATTTTGAGAATTGGACGTTTTGCGCCTAAACGTTTTTTTTCTGTAAGAAAATCTTTTTTTGAGTATGTATTGAGTTTCTTGCCCATTCTTCTCCATGCGAAACTGCCATTTGGAATGGGCAACTAGATTCAAATAGATTAAAATTTTACAATATGACGCTCAAATTAGACCATAAAAGTGCCTTTTATGGTCTAATTGAAATAAATGACTTGACTTTGACTTTGACTTTTTCCGAATAAAACGGGACTGTCAAACATTACGCCATGCTCCATTTTTTACGTTCGAATTTTAAGGTATTATTACATTTATATGATTTTACGCGTTTTACGTCATGCTCGGAATAGCTAACTTTGAGACCTTACTCAACAGTGGCGCCAACTGGTGAGCATAAAAACGGTAGCCCTCATTGGACTGGTTAGGTTTCGAACCTCATGCTTGGAGGCGTTTACTTTTACTACCGAGCCGTAATAATATCTATACTATTAACATAGACGTTATAATATTGAAGTTGCTGTTACTACAGAGAAAACTATTATAATCCTTATACACCACGCTATAACCCGGTCTTAAAAATTTATTTAAACGTTCAGCGATATCGTGGTAGATCCAGGCGAAGATGGCGAGATGAGCTTGACGCTTACAGGAGGGATTGGTTCACATTAGCTCTAGACAGAGAGGGTTGGAAAGGAGAAATGTTTGCCCTGTAGTGGGAAAAGCCCACACAGGCTGAAAGTAAATAAATAATAATTTATTTAAATATACCTTATTAGACTGGCAGTATTTAAATTTTTATCTAGACCTCTTTTAACGTACACAACTTGTTACATCGTTCTCACATTGTACCCTAAATTCAATATGAATGATGTAACCAAGTAACATATTATTGATTTTAAAAGAGTGTTCATGGAGTTTATTGCTCGTTCTTCTCTATAGAAACCTACTGTTTGGAACAAGCAACTAGCTTGAATTTTCTGACTGACTGACTCTGACAATTGAAAAGTACCTGTAAATGGTTTATTTGAAATGAATGATTTTGAGTTTGAGTTTTATTTATTTTTTAGCACACCACCAGCACTGCCACTAATAATTCGAATAAAATTGTGGCAAATGATTTATTCTAGTTACTGCATAAAACAACTTAAAGTCAATTTCTACTAACGACGACACGGTTGGTGCAGTGGCTGCGTTGCATTAAAACGGTACAAGACCATTACACTATTTAATATAGAAAAGAAAACATAATACTTAGTAGGTAAATAATGGTATAAATCAACATCATCATCATCAGCCGTAAGACGTCCACTGTTGAACAAAGGCCTTCCCCATCGGTTATCGGTTCTTCGAACGATGAGGCCTGCTTATTGCCACTTCAACTTGCAAATTTTGAGAGTTATGTCGGTGATCTTAGTTCTTCGGCGGATTTCCTTGTTCCGGATTTTATCGCGCAAAGTAACTCCGAGCATAGCTCTCTCTATTGCTCGTTGCCTGACTTTGAGCTCCTGTAGGAGGCCAGCAGTGAAGGACCACGTTTTTAGACCATAAGTCAACACTGGCAACACACACTGGTTATAAACATTTGTCTTTAGGCACTGTAGAATTTTGGACGAAAAAATATCTCGTAGTTTCCCGAACGCTGCCATGCTAAAAATAAAGTCATGTAATTATGACTTTATTTTAACCATACCTAGCATGAAATTGTTACTAGAATGGTAGATGACCAACGGCGACGGTTTAAAGGTGGTAGCGGATGGATGCTGGCTGCCCAAGACCGGATTGATCGACAATCTCTGGGGGAGGCCTATGTTCAGCAGTGATTGACAATAGACTGATATAATAATAATAATTCGTTTTTTTGCAAGCTAGACAGGCCCACCTTAACCTAAACATACATATTTTAAAATTTAAAGCTTATGTTAATAGACAAGATTAACGAGTATGTTAGTAGTCAAACTCTCGAACTCAAAATCATTAATTTCAATTAAACCATTTACAGGTACTTTTGAATTGTCAGAGTCAGTTAGTCAGAAAGTTGAAGCTAGTTGCTCGTTCCAAACATCACAAGTACATCACTTTGCACTAAATTGTCTTTGTGCTGTCCTATGTCACATGAACACCACGTCCTGCGGCCAAAAGTCTTCTACCATGACGTAGGGCAGATACCAATTCGGTACTCTCACTACGAACGCCTTGAAATTATCGTTGCAGCGCGACTCCAGTAACTGCACCCTCGGCGTGTACTCTGTCTTTCGGCGCACGTACTCTACAATGTCCTCCATTTCAGCTGTGATAATATGTTTGATGATGAAAATACTGGACACCTTTGCACACTTTCTCTCATAGAACACCAATACGCAATATTGACATTGATAGTCTCTGAAATGGAATTGCGACCATATTTAAAAAGTTTTTACTTAGAAGCAACAGAATGGCAGCACGAGGCCTCCTAACTACATACCACGTCTACTACTTACCATTGCCACGTGTGAGTTTACGAATGACGTAATGTATATCTGTTTTTATCACGTGCACATTAAAAGTGGTTATGTTAATAAATTTTAATGTAAATATTTGTCTCATTAAGGGTGTGGTTCCATTGATAGCTGTTAACTATTAGATAGTGAGCTAATAACTGTTGGCTATTCAATTATTAGCCGATGACAGCCACATTCATTGGAGGGGCTCGTGGCTCGAAAACCGTACGAATCGATGCTCTGCTTACCCCTGTAGGTCCGCGAATGGGTGAACCCATATCCTAATGAGACCCCTATACGTGTCTCTAGCAGCACGTTAAGCCGTTGTCCGAGCTGTCATTTATAGATCTTTGACAGTCGTTATAGTCAGAAGCCAAAAAGTCTAACAATCAGTCGTACCATGGGGTATCTTGTTACCCGGTAACTGGGTTGTGGATGTCAGATAGGCAGTCGCTCCATATAAAGCACTGGTATTCAGCGGCAGCCGTTAGTTAGACTGGAAGACCATGCCAACTTAGTTGGGAAAAAGCTAGGCAGTTGGTTTTGGTCACATTGATTGATAAGCTATAAATTATAATATAGTAAGCTAACACGGTCACATTGGTAGGTTATATACAGGGTAATTAAAAAAATACCCAAAACCTCTTAATCTGGACTCCGTATCATCACCCTGAATAACATTTGTTCTACGACTTTGACCTCGACTAAATAACGTAGCCAAAAACAATTGGTTTTTGTTTATATGTAGTCTGTAAAATTTACGTATACTACGCGCGCGCGCACCCATATGATAGCGAATATGATGTAGGTAGTAGGTAGACAAATGTACAGGCACAGCTGATTGCAGGCCTTTCGTCGGCCGTGTCGGAAAAAATATATTGTGCAAAATTTAAAGTGTGTTTATATTTTTTGTATGGAAAAAAAATGTTTCGAATTTTGAAAAGTCATAGTACAAATGTTGTTCAGGGTGATGATACGAAGTGAGGATTAAGTGGTTTTGGGTATTTTTTCAATTACCCTGTATATATATTAAGTAATTGGTGAGCTATAGTCTGCGCGCAACTGCTAGTCACCGTAGGGGTGTGGTGACGTGATGCCTCACTGATACATCAAATTGTGACAACTGTCGGGAGGGTGACAGTTGTCACAATTTGATGTACACCGCTTACATACCTCAGACGGTGACAAGTTGCGAGTATCAAGCGATTGGGTACACACCGAAAACTGTTAACGTTATTACACTAGTCGCCGTAAATGCGCTGGAATTTGATTTTGATTATGTGTCCCGAAAACTCGTAAACTATTATAATTTCATTTCTGTCTAACCTTGTAGATCAAATTGCAGTTTTTGCGGGATCTTCTTGAACAACAAAATAGCTCGTAGCTCCAATTAGTAGTTCTCAGTGGAACCACACCCTAACTAATTCTTTTGATTTCAATATAACTTAGCCGGTTTTGGTAAAAATCTGCTCCTATTCAAAAATGTATGATTCAAGGACCAATCTTTTTAAACTTTCCACCACCACGCAATTTGTAATTTTTGTACAAATATCAGCATGTATATCATTTATAGAAACTAGTAGATACTTACAACTTGGTTCACACAAAAAAAAAACTTAATTAAAAACATCAAACTGGTGTGATCGGTAGGTCATAATGGTTAACCATGGGTGACCATCCATTTCATACCGAGTATAATCACTTAAGCGGGGCAAGTGTTATTTGGTTTTTCCCATTAGGAATTTCTCAGTAGTAGGTTGGAGTTAGGAAGTTGGCGGTGTAACACTCCCGTGCATCGGAAAGCACGCTAAGCCGTTGGTCCTGCGCCTAACTTCTCTCCGGTCGCGTTGGATTCAGTCCAATCGAACTATGAGAGTAAGGGACGAGAGAGTGCACCAGTTTGCACACACTCTTGTGTACTATACTATACCTCCTGAGTACTTGGGTAGTCTCCATTGAGATCAACCACTGTGACCGAAATTCGGTCGGTCGGGAGAAATATTGATATTAGCTAGCAAGATAAGAATGGCGAAACTCGACACTATGTAAACTACTGAAATTTTAATGGAAATAACAACAGACAATCGGATCACTCGAATCGGCTCATTTAAATTTGGAACGTCGTTCCAGAAACCGGGTAGTCGGTAGAAAAATATATCTCTGATTAAGGGCTGATTTTTCAATAGTCATATAACTTTTGTCTGAGGAATATAAAATAGCGGTTTGACATATTTTCTATACATAAGCTGTCAAACCGCCATTTTTATTCCTCAGATAAAAGTTATCTGACTATTGTAAAATCGGCCCTTAATAAACTAGAAAGTTTATATAATAATCTATCATAAGATCGAATCGATCATTGATAGATTATTATTAACATACTGTATTAAATTGTGCTAGTATAGTAACTTATGGCTATGTTAGTAAGTCACTGTCACTATGCGTTCGTGTAGCAGCGTAGCACTTTTACAAGTATGACATCGAAAACGTCACATTGATACATGACACATCAATTATTATAGAACTAGCAACATTGAACTTTCCTACACACGCTTTATGACATAACAAATATAAATAAACAGTAAAACCATATTTTATGCCAAATCCCACGTAAGACTGTTCATTGTCGTTGTTTGAATAAAACTGTACTGTGATAGTATCAAACACAAATAGCTTGCTACTGTAGAATCGTCAGCATTGCTTGTCATAACTATAATATGATAATACACTTAACTAATAATAATACTTACAGAGAAAATCCACTTACTCCCCATTTCTCGAAACAAAAATTAATATAACAAATGGACATAAGAAGAGGAAGGATGAAGCACATGAAGACTTCATCCTTTGCTGAAGACGTCCACTGTTGAACAAAGACCTGCCCCATAAGGGCATTGATATAATCCCCACGCTTGGCATTCAAAATGGGATGATGTTGTTAAGTACACGGAAGCCGCTGCTGCCCGACTTTCGGATTTTCCTTTAACCGCCTTCTACGAGACCCTTGGGATCAAAACGATGGGTGCTAATCTGGCCCGGATACCCCACGGGACCAAAAGAGTTATGAACATGAATGTGTAGAGAAGAAGACGACGGTCAAAGAAAAGTTTGATGGATTGTGTAAAGAATATGAAAGAAAAGGGAGTCAGTGATAGCATAAGCCTAAGGGTTGATAGAACAGAATGGAAGAAAAAAAATGTTGCGCTGACCCCAAGTGACAGAGGTAAGAGGAGGACGATGATGAGGTCAAGCGTACACACATATTATATTCAAAAGAGCTATGAATATGAACGAGGTTGGTTAAAGAAGAAGAGGAAGACCAAAGAAGAGTTAGATGAATTGCGTAAAGACTTATAATTATGATGGAGTGAGAGTAGAAAGTGGAGTAAGTGATAGCATGACGTTTGACAGGATGGAAAGAGAGAAGTGGACGTGTTGCGCCGACGACAAGTAACATGAAACAAGCGCAGGAAGATGATGGAGTCAAGTGCACATAGATATTATGATCAAAAGAGTTATGAATATGTGAATTGATAGAGAGGAAATGCAAGGAAAAGATGGGTGGATTATGTGAAGAATGATATGACAGAAAAGGGAGCCAGTGATAGCATGAGAGTTGACTGGACAGAATGGAAAAAGTGAACGTATTGCGCCGACCACAAGTAACATATAACACGTGTTTGTGTATGTATATCAGCTGTCTGACACCCATAGTACAGGGTCTCCCTAGTTTGGAATCAGATGGCCGTGTGTGAAATGTTCCCACATATTGTTATTATATGGAACAAGTGGAAGAAGATGATGATGGCAAGCGTAAGTTCCTATTTTAGCGTTCCAAAGACCAGGGGTAATTGGTTTTTATTTCATAAAACTTACAGTGAATACAAAGATATGATACATAGGCAGTAGATTACTTTTGTACTACTATAATACTAATTATTATCATAACAGGATAAAGATGCTGATGGTTGAATGAATTCTTACGTTTAGTTGAAAACGCTTTGTCTGCTATGACCTTAAAGGGTTTAGCGACATTTAGAGGTAAACCCTAGTGCAAGGTGAACATTTAGTTTAAATAAGTTAATTAAACAAAATAGTTAAAGAACATTGCTCAAGGTGCCCTTTGTGTATCATTCATATTGGGGTTACACACGAGGACAGACCTTACCAGTCATGGTACGTACTTACCTACTTGTCACATTTTACGATCATCTAAAATATTATTTGTCATCCATCTCCTGGCACAATTGTTGCTGCCGTACAGAGTAATGGCACACCTACGACCCTTCATATAAACAAAACGATTTAATTACCTACACAACCACCAAAATAACAGACTGTACAAATACGTGCGTGTGTGTGCGTGTCTCCGCACCGCTCGAACTAAAAGCAGTTTCAAGAGCACTTTTGATGCGGGAAGAGGTGAGGAACAGTGTTTCGGAGGGAGGCGGAGAGTGTCGCTACTGTACGGTAGTACTAATATTTATACTGTGGTAACAGGCTCAGTAATAGATAGATTACAAATAATAATTAATACCAACGTATTTTTGTCCCAATGCAGGACAAAAGCCAGAGAATACACGAGCATTGATCACCAAGCTTGCTGAAGGTGGATTAGCGATTTAAGACTTATATGAATTTAAATGTTCAGGTTTCCTCATGACATTTTCCTTCACCGATGTCGTTCAAAATAAACTTAGAAAGTACATAACGAATTGGATACATTGATACACTAAAAAAACCAGCTTATTAGTACCCTACTGTAAGACAAAGGTCTCTTACTCAAGGCAGATTAGCGGTTCCAAACATATTTGTAAATCCAGATTTTCTCACAATGAACCAAGTCATTGTTATCGGCTCAGATTATGAAACAAAAGGCAGATAGACCAAGCGGTACATTGAGAGTGAAGCCACAAAAGCAAATACAAATTCAAAAACGAATACCTACATTTCGCTTCGCGCTGTACCGACACGTGTCAGTACAGCACGAAGCGAAGCATCGTTAAAAAAAAAACAAATACTAAGCGGACACAAACACGAGAAGGTAGGTATTCGTTTTTGAATTTGTATTTGCTTTGGTGGCATCACTCGCAGTGTTCCGCGCGGTCTATCTGCCGTTTGTTTCATAATCTGAGGGTATCGGATTCATGAATTCATTAATTCGATACCATCCGGTTTTCATTTGCATTTTCCGTGTCTTGAATAGTCCTTGATCTTAATCCTGCCCTTATTCTGTGTACACGCTTTTTCTCCCATAGTCCATTGCGCTGGAAAAATTTTAGAATGTTTCTACTTTTAGACATCTATTGCATTGTGAAAATCTAAAGTAAGTTTTTCCGTTTGTTATAATTTTAAATTGCATTGCTATTTTATGAGTACCTTACTCTATAAATTAAGGCGAACTTGTGATCGTCAATCCCTATACTTAGGTGAGATGGCAGTTTACCTTAAGCTTACTCTAATTAATTATTAGAAGATATTGCGAAGAATAGACCGGCTGTTCGTATTTAACGGCTCCGCTTGGCCTTTACGTAGTCGCCTGTCAATATGGAGGGGGATCGACTCACGCTTACATTTCCAGTTTGCAAAATTTATTCCAAAATCACGGTGGAAATTTAAAAATACACGAACAAATATTAATTTTACCAACTGTTGATTTAGAAAATCTCTAATTAATATCAGTACATTCAGACAAACATAAATTTTGCTCCACAAATGATAAGAATGACAGACTCTTATCAAAAGATAAAATATTTACACGCAGGTTTTGTTTACCCATCTTGTGTATTCTAATTCATTTATGTAATAAACTATTTGCCGAAATGTTACTATTACTTGAACGTATACTGACGATTGTCGTTAGTTCGGAGTGAAACAAGATGAACAAAGGAAGACTAAGGCAGGTCCATGCCGCACTGGCCGGTAAGAATAAAAAAATACTTATTTTTAGCGCCAATTTGAATTCGTAACCAACCACCGAGGCATCTCTCGGTTGAGAGATAAAAACTATTTGTCCCATGTTATTTGGCCATAAACAGTGATTGCTTAGAGACGTGTCATTCAGATTAAAAATATCTGTTAAAATATGGAAGTTCTGTGTGTGTTATTTGAGAGTTTTAAGGATAGTCCTTGTGTAAGCTCATCGGGTATTCAAATTAGGAATCCTAGAAAGAGAGAGAAATATATTAGAAAAATGAAGATAACGACGGTGAAGAAGAAAGACAAGAATTCTAATTTATGAAAGTAAAAAACAAATTAGTTGTACTGGTGATTAATATGATTAAACTAATATAAGTGCGTGACAAGGTGTCTAGTGTAAAGATGTTGTCAATCAAACCCTGCCAGACGACGGTTGTTGCTGAATACCCATCGTTGACTGTGAGTGTTTAAAAAGCAATGTGAGAATTATATATAACTTTTATTGTTCGGATCATTCTCGAAGACTGATAAAGACTTAAAGACAAAGACATAAATTATCAATTTGTTATACGTAAAAACGCAATTCAAGACGTAAGAAAAGTACTGTAGACAAAATATTCGAAGACGACAACCTGTTCTTGTGGACAAGTATGCCTTTAGCAAACTATTAATTCCGCATGTATGTACGACCCGCATGTTAAATGATTTCCGAGATTTTTGGTGTACTTTTAGCATTAATATCGACGGTGAATCTTATTGATTTAATTAATTATTTATTATTCATTACTGTGTTGATTTTAGAGAGCTTGTCATACGAGCCCTGCAAAATTTGAATGGAACTGATAAACAATGTTGGGACATACTTGTTTATTATCACTCTCATCCGGTGGTCTGCTTTTGTCTGATTCGATAGTTATACCATGTGGCACTGATTCATTTGCTACAATGACATAATTATCAAGTACGGAAACTTGTTTCACATTATTATTCAAATCAGAGTGAAATATTGTAAGCGCGGATTCTTTTATCATTATTTTCTACTCATGCTCGGAACTCAAAGAGATACGTTATAACTGGGTTTGAACTTGATAAGTTCCTAGCTGACTTTTTCAATTTCTCAACGTAGTCTTCCAAATTACTGAGAATGAAATATCGATAGGTCATCGTCTAGGTCGTTCTTTAGTGTTTGTAGGACTTGTTCTAGTGTAGTTCTAGGTATAATGTTATTGGCTTATCCAGCCCGTTAAGCAGCGTTCGGTTTAGCATAAATGAATAAATAAATTAGTAACAAATAAACCAGTGTTTTAGATAGAGCGACTGCCTATCACATGCAACCCAATTACTGGGTAACATGATACCTGACTGATAGGAAACCAGGTGTAATGATCCAAAATACATTTTTTGCTCTGCACAGCTTCAGAGAGACAGCTTCACGCTACTATAGAAAAGTACTCTTAACTTTTTAAGATTTAGCTAGATAACCCAACCTACATCTACAGTGGAAGATTGCGGAAAGCGCGTACGATCCTTGATCCTCATTTGTTCAATAAGAGTCTGACAGACCTCTCCACCCAACCCAGGGCGTTGGAAATGTATGAAGATTTACCACAAAAACAATACCAACTTTTCTTTTTTTTCAGGTGGCTTCGGGTCCCTCGTCATGGGGGCTCTCAACGTTTGGCCTTCATATACCTCAGAGTTATATGCTTCAAATACGACGACGCCTTTATCAACTCCTATGACAAAAGCAGAAGAGGCGTTGTTGGGAAGTTTGCCTTCATTAGGAGCTATGGTGGGCTCAGCTGTGGCTGGTTTAATAATAAATTCGTTAGGAAGGAGAAATGGTGGTGTTATATTATCTTTGCCGGTGGTGGTAAGTGGAAATTCTTATTTAATTCGTAAGAATTGTATTTTAATAATTAACCGACTTCAAAAAGTCCTTCAAAAAGTAAATCTGTTTCTATTTTTGCCAGCAGTGAACTGATTTCAAAGGTTTTTTTTTGTTCATCATTATATACCTCCGAGTAGGTCCCACATACATTTTATTTAAACCGGTTCAGTAGTTTGATTTTAAATTAATTTAATTGACAGCGATGTGGACGAGTTTTTTGATGCCCTTTGAGCTCCTCTGCCTCTTTCTTGGAATTGTACATAATATTATTATTTAGATTTTTAAGATTTGTATATACATCTAGGTACCCGTGCCATCATAGGTACCATGTTTTTATGCAAATAAACTTTAAATTAAAATAACTGGACAAAATATGTGATCCAAGTAAACGACATTGCGTAGTTTTGCCTTCCTGATGTGGAGTGGCGACGCTTCTTTTCTGATTTGGACGAAATAAAAGTCTTTTATTTTGTATTGTTACTGACCTCCAAAATTAAATTTGTTTTTTACTTTGTACTTTTTGAAAGCGATTGCCTTTTTTTGCTGTTGTCATGTTTACGGGAATTGTATGTTGATAATAAGACAAAAAGGTTTTATTTTTATGATAGTTGTAATAACTAATGTTAGCATGAAACGTTTCCATCTCAGACAAATTCTAGTAATTATTAACAATTTTGCAAGCATAATCTGTAACGAATGAAATAACCTAATCTTAACATGACTTTAAGATAAATGGAATCCAAAGACTGCTTAAAACTAAGCCAAGATTAGATCAATCACATAATGAACTTCAGTACTTTTGTCTGAACTAAGTACTTAAGGCGCTTCCCTGGTCAAATAACCTTGAGCATTAATTCCCTCTTTGCCGCAGAATCTGAATTCGCACAATTTTGGGAATTATTTTAATAAAAACGGAGTAGCGATCTTTTAAAATATAATGATACGTGTATTATGTAGATCTTTTAATTACCTATGATGCATATATGATGCATATATATGAATTAATTTGGTATTCTTTTAACAGGGAGATTTGAGTGTATTTAGCACACATAATAATTGTTTTTTCATTAATTTATAATCAGCATGTTTTATCCAAAATAATAGTTGTACGCCGATGACGGCTTGACATAGTGCTCAATAAAAATCATAATACCTGTACCTGACCTACATATGTTGAACAAATAAAATATTTGTATTTGTATAAAAAGAACAAAAACTTCGAATGTGATCATAAGATATCGAACATTAATAATGTGCTTTTATATGTAGTTTGTTTCTCTCTTTTAATGAGTTAATATCCCCTGATAACGAAGAAAATCGGTCTATGGCAAGGGTTTTTGCCGGGGTAGTACCTTAAATGATTATAGTTTCGGAGACAGTTATTAAACACTGTTGGTATTTATTTCCAGTTATCATGGGCACTAGTCGGAGTATCATCTTCAATCAATCTAATTCTGGCAGCGAGGTTCTTAGCTGGTATATCTGGTGGAGCTTTTCTAGTTTTAGCGCCTATCTTCACGTCTGAAGTGGCTGAAGATGCTATACGAGGAGGATTAGCTTCAGGTAAGATTTTTTTTTGTCATTTGTTTGGGTACTGTTCACAAACGGTGTCAATTAATCTATCTATTGTAGGGCTGTATGTTGTGAACCGTAACTGACAGCATCATTAACTGGCTACCCCTCACGCATTGAATTCGAAAAGAGGGTAACCAGTTGATGACGCTGTTTGTACACACTTCAAATTTTCACAGAGTGTGTATTACCGTGGTCAGGGAGTCATCATCCAAAGAAACGTTTTCTCGGCGTTTTAATTCGATCATAATGTGCGGTAGTATGAAACCCTTTGTTTGCGAGCCGGTGTGGTGTGGCCAGTTTAGGCTATTACTGTGTATGTGCTTCAATAAGCGAATTTAGTAGTCGTTTTTTCGAGCAAATTATCTTCATTATGTCAAACATTACACGCCCACAGCTGGGCATAGGTCTTCCCAAAGGGATTCAGCCGTAATTGCTATGCTTGGCCAATTAAGCAGTAGGTGTTATGGTACTCAGAAGGTAGCTGCTGCCAATACTCTAGTCAATATCCCTCTGTCGCCTTATACGACACCCACGGGCAAATATGTGGTGATGCAATTCTTGGCTCCACACGGTTTCGAGCAAATATTCTAACAATTAATAAAAATTGTGGTGATGCCAGGATTTTTGAGGAAATTTTAACAGTATTTTATGTAGTATCATAAAAGTATACAATAATGTAAGCTTCAGATAAACTTTCACATAGTCAGCAAACCTTTTGTCTGTTAAAAGAGTATAGATAACAAGGGTGTGGATGATTCAGACTCAAATTCTCTGATAACAATTCGACAAAATGTAATTGCATCATGACTGTGTAAAGAAATCTTATCTACCTAGATGATAATATTTTCAATTGTCAGTTTACAAATCTTAGATATTATTCTAAGACGTAGTGTAGTGGGAATTTATGGTAGTTGATAATGATCTAGAAATAGTAACCTTATTGAGAAAGGAGATTGGAAAGATGCCCTTGATGAGATGCATTGAGATATATTTGTCTTTTCTCTTTGTTTTTTAATAATGTGAATAATGTGAAGGAGTTTGATTTAGGAAGATTGTTACTAGGTAGTAACGACGTGCGATACTTACTTCGTGGTAATGACCTACGAAGTGATGCTCAACGACCTATTAGGGGCCATACGAAAATTAGTATATTATGTAACATAAACTTGATTTTTCTTCCCCCCCCCCCGTGTTCACATTTTTGGACCCCTCAAGAGTGAAGTCACATATTTTGTATTTTAAAATCTAAATGTGATTAAATTAAAACAGCATTTCAGAAAATATTGTTATTTTCATTTACTATAATAATACTAATACGTAGTATGATAAAGAGGTAAAGATTGTAAATCAAAACAACAATAAAAACTTCTAAAAGTTTAGCTGTAAAATTCGGGCAATGCATATGGGCGTATATTTTATTAAAAACATAGGGACTAATACAAAAAGTCACGCGGGTGAAGTCGGGGGTACAAGTTGTATTTTAATAAAGATAGAGTTTTCAGTTTGTTTGTTTTCTGATTTTCATATGTTCGAAGAATCAAATGCTCGATGAGTTCTCGGTCCGAAAAACGAAATTCCGATTTTTAATATTTCGAATAAACTGTTAAAATTAGGATTCTGATTTAATTCAGCTACGCATATATATTCAAAATGGTGTCCCCTTGTTTCGCAGACAGAAATTTCATAGAATTTCGTTTCCCAGAAAAAGTTTCATATAATATTTGGTTCTTGTATTTTTATTTCGACTATTATTGTTTCAAAGACTATTTACTTGAATGAAACATATTTCACAGAAACACAATTCAAAGAATTTTTAATCACATTTTTTTGTTCAATAAGCTTATCAAACAGTTGAATTACTTTTTAACAAATATCGTTTGTTCGGCGTATTTTTCTATGGAATTTATGTCAACAAAAATATATAGGTATAAAAAGAAAGACAATAACAAAAATAATCTTAAACAGTCAATATGTTGTGCTACAAAAGTTAATGACAGAAACGAATTGCTGTGAAACCGACTCCACGTAGTCTTGTCTGCCCCACCCCTAGAGTGTAATTAAAATTCGCGTAGGCGCGGAGGGGCGAGGCGGCCAGCGAGCTGAGGAGCAGGGGGTTTTAACGCCCAGCGGTTAAAGCTGCGGTGGTGAGCGTGAATACCATCTGCGACGATAAGCTCGCGTGGTACCGCCGGAGCCCCGCAACGCCGTAGCCGTGACAGAAACCATGCCTGCTGCATGGTGCATGCTCGCTTGCATGATGCATGCTTGCTTGCACGATAAACGATTGCACGATAACGATAAAGATAATCGGAATTTTAATAATCGGAATTCGTATTTTTTATGTTCGGAATTTTCATTATGTCGGACTTTTTGTTATTCGATCTTTTGAAACTCGATATTTTGAGAATAGTAATTATAATCGTTCGGAATTTTGAAATTTTAGTGTTATAAAAATAGGATGAATGATAAATCGGAGTTGCCATATTAGGAATTTTGAACTATTCGGAATTATGAAAATCGGTATTTTGAAATTCGTATTTCTGACTTTCGGAATAAAGTTTTCCGTATTTATGTAGTGTACCCGTTATTAACAATTTTGCAAGGATAATATCTGTAACGAATGAAATAAGCTAATCTTAACACGACTTTAAGATAGAGGAATCCAAGGACCGCTTAAAACTAAGCCAAGATTAGATCAATCACATAATGAAAACAAAAGTCTCGTTGCAGTAAAACTTTCGTCGGAACTAAGTACTTAAGGGGCTATTAAACGACTTTTACAGATTTTAAACTGTCAATCCCGTCAAAATGTGCAGTGTAAATGATTTCAAAAAAATATATGTTAAACTAGAACATTCTCTTAATCACTTAGTAAGTGAATATTTTTAATTATATTCATATCATATAGTTTAATTAATACGTGAAGTTGTGTCTGACGCGGACAAAACATTGACAATCACACAAAATCTACCAGGTATAACTAAACGAAACTTACACCATCTTACAGACACCAAATTCTGTGGTGCTATTTTTATGTCTTTCTCTCCGATAAAACAAGAAAGAGACAGATATAGACAGATAATAAGAGCAGTCAATTTACGTTGATCTAAAATGTTCATACAAATAAAGTCATTTCAGTACGTATATCAAAAACCCGGCGAAGTTAAAAAAAAAAACTAATTTTACATCTCTAACGTAGTTCTTATCTGCCGCCGTCCTTTTCTGGCAGTACAAGATGCCAATTGTCTAATTTTAGTTTAGTTTGTGAACTTTCACTTATTACTTTATAGGTTAAGTCTATGTTACTAACCCAATGGATCTTTGTTGTCTAAATAAATGAAATTATATTATTATTATTATAATCTCTCTTTCTCTCTCCATATTCTAGCCCCCATATACCTGTACTGCATGGGTACTTTGATGTCGTACTTGGTCGGCTGGTTCCTGACATACAGAACTATCATCTGGCTACAGCTGATACTAAGTATAAGCTGCACACTTCTCATATTGCTGGTGGTTGAGAGTCCTGTATATTTGCTGAGGCAGAAAAGAGAAGAGGTAAGTTGGCCATTATAACAATTTATGAAGACTGGCAGCGGATGGATGCGGGCTGCCCAAGACCGGGTTGGTTGACAATATTTGGGGGAGGCCTACGTTCATCAGTGGACGGCAATAGGCTAATATGATGATGATGATGATGGAGAATGCAAAGGTGCACTCCTTCTTCTTTCACTCTTATAGTCCGATGGAACGGCCATCTGATACAACCAGGGAGATATTGATTAGTACAGTACCAATAACTTTCCGTGCTTTCTGAATTCCGAGACATGAGGGTTTCGCAACACCAACGTCCAGACTCCGGGCAGCAACGGAGAAATTTCTAATGGAAAAATCTAATTACCATTTTTACGACCTGTGTATGCAGCCCAGAACTTCATCTACTGTAGTAACAGTAGATGAAGTTCTCGGTTCAAACATTAAAAAACTGAAGAAATGCAGTAGTATTTCTCCAGGTTTTTATTAATATTTATAATTCTTAGTTTCTTATAAAAAACACATTTATAGCAATCAAAATATCAACTCAATTATAATAGGTATGTAGTACCCGGGCGACCGAGCATCGCTCGATTTATTTTTTTCGTGTTTTTAAAAAATGAGACCTAGCTAGATCGATTTATCGTCCCCGAAACCCCCTGCATACTAAATTTCATGAAAATCGTTAGAGCCGTTTCCGATATTCAGATTATATATTTATATACTGCGAATCGGCGCAATGCGAATATGCATTTTCCTAGTGTACTCTTGGTTTCTAGTTATTTTATACGTGTTTTATGTATAGAACAACTTTACGAATAACAAATATTACCGCTTGACAGTTGGTGGATCATGACAAGACAACATTTTTGTCAAATGATTCCTCAACATTAAGGCTTAGAACTACTACACTCGAGCACAAAATAGTGCACGTTCTTTGACTTAATAATATTCCTCTCTTCATCTTGCACTCGTAGTTTGACAGTATGCGACAGTGTGAAATAATGCTTAGCCAACGATCGCGTTATGTAGTTTTTTAAGTTGTCCTAATAAATGGTTATGAAAATTTCAGGATGCAAGACAGGCGGTCGCTAAGTACAGAGGTGTGCCTGCATCTTCGATGGTGGTGATTGATGAGCTGACCAGGCTAAAGCACCAGATCATGCCGGCTGTTGAGCTTATATCTGTTACAGGTATGTACTTTACTTTATCGGTAGGATGTGGAAGAATAGGAGTACTAATACGCTGTCAGCATCATCATCAACCTTTAGACGCGATGTGTTGGTTCATTCAGTCGTTTCCCGCGGTTCAGACCAGGTCGTCGGTCCACCTTGTGGGGAGCCTACCGACACTGCGTCTGACGGTGCGCAGCCGCCACTCCAGTATCGTTGTGCCCATTGGTCATCGGCTCTACGGGAATGTACCCAGCCCATTGCTACTTGACCTTGGCTTTTGTTTTTGCTATGGCTGTGAATCTGGTTCTCTGGTTTCTGGCTTCTGACTACCCATAACGACTGCCAAAGATTACGAATGACAGCCGGGAAAAAACTTCCAACCGACAACGACTGACCGACGACTTTACGTACTTTCTAAGTTACGGAGGGGTTTCGGTATGAAATGGATGGACACAAAAAAGCCAACCGCCTTCAAAAACGACCGATATTTATCACGTTTTAGTTTTCGATGGCAAAAAAGGTTTTTTGACAGATCGATACTGAGATTTGAATGCGAACGTCCTGTGCAGTATTGCTTACTTTAATGTTCATTTGTTTTGTAGACACCGACCCTAAAGCAGAGGAAGCGGAGAAACAAAAGCTGAATGATGAAGATGCAATGCCAGAGCAGCCGAAACCACTGTCTCCTATCAAGCTATTATGTGAGTACTTTAAACCTTGGATCATCCATCGACTAAGTTTGCAATCAACTTAGAAAAAAACAATAAAAAATAACTTTCAAAAGAGATCAAAAGATTTTCTACTTGGACCAGCATTTCCAGATATTACTTTCAACCCAAAAACGTAGATAATGTGGTGTATATTTAAGGGCCAAAGCACACACGCTACTTTTAGCATCGGCGATCTACGATTTTGCGACTATATCGATAGTGCGTCGCGTTTTCGTGACTCTCTGCCTCTAAAATACGGCTAAATCACCGATCGCGGATGCTGAAAGTAGCTAGTCTGCTGTAACCATAATATGTTACAGTTGGCTCGAAGAAACGTTTTTCTAAATTTATTTTTGTTATATTATATCAAGTTTTTGTTTTTCTCTTTGCAGTCATATCACCTGTATCACGGCGAGCATTCTTTGTTGTGCTGACAGTGATCACAATGCAGGTAAATTAAATTGAACTGTGTCCAATCTATGTTTGGCAAAATCGTTGCATCTTTTAATTTTTCTTTAATGGAATTCTTGGTGAGAATAAAGAAGTTTATACTTCATTGGAGAAGCTGGTGAGTAACTAAATGCCGTACAATTCGATTGGCTATTGGTTGGTTGGCACGAAAAGCTATTGGTACCAGCTGTCATTCGTAGATCTTTGGCAGTCGTTATGGATAGTTAGAAGCCAGAAAGTCTGACAACCAGTCTTACCAAGGGGTATTGTGTTACCCAGTACAGTAACTGGGTTGGAGAGTCAGATAGGCAGTCGCTCCTTATAAAACACTGGTATACAGCTGCATTCAGTTAGACTGGATGCCGACCCTAACTAAATTGGGAAAAGGCTAGGTAGATGATGGTGATCATGATGTTTCTGCTAGGATCCGTTTACCTTCAACAATATTTCAGCTGAACGTAGACCTCTCGAAGGATTTTATACCCATATCTGAGTCCACAACCTACATTTTCAATATTTCTAAATATTGGAACTTATAAGTGCTGCCTTACACTAAGCAGGTAGTCGTGGCTACCATATAGTGACTCTGATCGGTAACCATGCGATCGATACCATAGAAAATATATGAATTTCGTTCACAACTTGTGTCGGTCACTAGTGGCTATTCCGAAGCTTAGTGTGCGGCAGCATTAATTGGTATTAAATTGACCTTTTCCTACCTTATTTTCCAGGTGTTCATGGGTATAGTTCCAGTGCAAGTGTACGCAAAGACTGTGTTCACTGAGACGGATCCGAGCAAGTCGGATCTGTACACCGTAATATTTGCTGTCATACAGTTCTGTGGGGCGATGAGTTCGGCGCTAGTTGCTGATAAGGCTGGCAGGAGGGTAAGATTATTATGGAAACTGTATATTTTTATCAGTGTTTACCGAGGCATTATAGTCGTCTTACAAAAGTGGTTCACTCAATGGACCGATCGATTTAATAATGATTAAAAAATTGTTAAATTTAATAATAAAAATCTTGCCTCGCTTTTTTGAGAATCACAAAAAGATGCCATAAAGCCTAATATAATTAAAACTAAACCATTTTTTTTCTGCTTCAGATTCTAATAATATCATCATCCGTGCTGGTCTGTCTCTGCATGGCGTCTCTTGGGTTCCTGCTGCATACGAAGTCAGCTCCTGCGTGGCTCATCGTGGTGCTCCTCTTGGCTTACTGCTTCTCGTTCCTCATAGGAGCAGGCACAATTCCCTATGTGCTGTTGGCTGAAGTGTTTGAGTCTGAGGTGAGAATCTATGGAAGTTTTTCTTGCCAAACTTCTGTCAAAATGAATCATTATGTCTTCGTATTAAAAACAAAAAAAAAACTGGTCAGATGAGTGTTGAGTTTGGCGGGCTACTGTACGCGATGGTTAGATAAATAGATAAAATATTTATTTGGTGCATACAAAAGACGTATATCAACGCAAAAAAATCAAATCAAATAAGGATTAGACAAAGTGCGGTTGCAGTCGGTATTTTGTATATATGCTAATGCCGCGGAGAACTTTGATTGCGCGATCTAGAAAACATCAGTAGTACCCATCATGAGCGATAGATGTCGTATGTAGGTGCTGTTCATCTATTGTGTGATAGATGTCGCTATATCGGTTTAAAAGATAAAGGGATAGGGATAGCGGAGTCTCAGTAAGTAGTAATAAAAATAATAATAGAATTTCTTAAAATCACATAACACACACATTCATCATACACTACAGAAACGAATCACACTCCACACTACTTACATAAACACACCACTCACACCCGCATACATTCACTCATCACACAAACATCAAATAATACCCAGGTTTTTTTTTCTTGTTTTATCATTTCTTTATTTACCTATATGTTTTGATGATAACCCGAATTTTTCGACTTAACACGTGCTATTAAGGCGACGATACACGCCGGCGACCTTGAGCGACCAGAGAATCGTATGCGCTGCGTCCAAAACTCTCAAAGTTTAGTCAAAAAAATTAAATTAAAGATAGTATTCTTTAACTTAAAAAAAGGTGTATACTAAAAGATAGATAATAAAATTGTCTGTAAGATAGTAAAAGTTTCATTTAAATATTCCTGGTAGATTTTGTGTGATTATCAATGTTTTGTCCACGTCAGACACAACTTAACGATGTAATTAAACTATTTAATATGAACTTAATCAAAAATATTCACATACTAAATGATTAAAAGAATGGTATAGTTTAACATATATTTTTTTCAAATAATTTACACTACACATTTTGACGTGATTGTCAGTTTAAAATCTGCAAAAGTCGCTTGTTAGCGCCTTAAGTCATCCATTACGACAGGGGGGACCGGAACCAATTCTTCTAAACACAGGTTACTTCGTAACCTATCTAGAAGAACGGTACTTTAACCACTAACTAGATTAAGAAACATGCCTGTGGCCTGTGCTATATCTACTTTGTCAAAAAATGTGATCTACGTTGAACAATCAATTATTATTATTGTTCACATTTATTATCATAATTTTACTTACTTAAAGTTACATTTTTAAATATTAATATAAAAATAAAAACTGTAAAAAAATATAAAAAATTGTAGCCCACCGTATCGGGAACGGTCCAAGCTAGGGTCAGGGCTCCAGAGAGAGAAACCTCCTGACAATGTGGGCCGTGTCCAGAAGTACCGCCTTCTGAATCAAGCCAGCCGCCTAACGAGATCCTCCACAGATTTTGATCGAGGCTCTTGGCAATTAAGCCAACAACTATAGGCACAATGATCGCTGAATCCACATCCCACATGTCGACAACCTCGCGGGCCAAGTCAAGATACTTGATTTATCATCATCATGTCAACCTTTAGACGCCCAATGCTGGGCATAGGTCTCCCCCAAGGAGGGATCAGCCGTAATCGCCATGCTTGGCCGATGCATATTGGCGATTGCAGTAGGTGTTATGATACTCAGAAGGACGCTGCTGCCCATCCTCTCGTCAATATCCTTCCGTCGCCTTCTGCGATACCCACCAGTAGAAATGGGGTGGTGCTATTCGCAATCGGCACCACACGGCCAATAAGATACTTGTTATTATTATAGTAATTGTATTCCGTTTCGCTGCCATTGAGTACGTAACCTAAAAAGTAGAACAGTGCAAGTTTTGATCTATTTCGTTGTTCACAGGTCCAAGGGCTAGCATCAATGATGATTATAGAATGGGTGTGGCTCCTCAACTTCGTCATCTTAGCCGTGTTCCCATATATGCTGACAGCTTTCGGAATCTTTGGTTGCTTCTATATTTTCGGGACAGTGAGCCTCGGAAATGCTATCATCTCCTTTATAATAGTGCCAGAAACGAAAGGACTTTCTAATGCGCAGATTCAAGATCTTTTTAGGGCAAGAAAGAAGAATTAAATGGGGTTTTGAAGTTTCTGAATTTTGTTTGTTAAACATTGGGATCTATTTATAGTTAAGGTGAAAGCGGTAGAGTGGCCCGCGGTATTCTAAATGTTCTTACTAATAGATAGATAGTGAATAGTATAATCCGTACTTGTGCCAATAAAGCATGACGCTTACGAATTATTCTGACTTGGAGTTATGGTGATAATTTTAATTATTATCATCGATGCATCAATACAAATAAATAAGATTGAAGTTCCTGTTTGAAATGTAAAAATAACAGCGTTTTATTGAATGCATTTGAATTTTTACACGGTACTAATAACAAAAAATCTATTTTTGTCTCTCTGTTTGTTCCGGCTTGTCTCCGAAACCGCTGGTCCGATTTTGACGGGATTGCTAGCTGATGTTATCAGGAGTAACATAGGCTATTTTTATTTTAGAAAAGTAATTAGGGCTACGGGAAAAAGAAAGTCGTTCCTATATTTTTTTTATTACCGTTCAACTGAGTTTAACGTTGCAAAAAATGTAAGAATATTTGATGTAATGTATAATTTAAATGTAATAATTTCGCGAGCCACTCTACCGCTTTGTTTCATAATTTTTATTAAATATATTCTCAATGCAGTACGCACTATGAATACTGCCTCAAAGTTAATGTCATTTCTAAGAGAACCTTCAGACTTGCTTAACCTAAATAATTGATAAAATATATTTGAAATTGTGAATACTTAATTGATTTATAGAAATATTTATATTGGTTGAACAAACTTGACGAAGACATTTTTGGAGCTAAAAATGTTATACTAATAAAGGAGATGGGGATTTCTAGGCCTTAGTGTGTATGAGTTGAGATATGGTTTACTAATATCGTTACTTTTTAATTTTTGAAGGGTTCATAATACACAACGTTAAAAAAATCTGCTGATTCATATAGTTATTATGACGAGTTTTTTTTCGCGATTTTAAGGCTAGTTCTATAGTAAAAGTTGTTCATACTGATGAGTTATAATGACCCCTTTTAAGGTTTGGAATCAACAAAAACTAAGGTTATAAAAGCTATTACTAAACTAGGGTCAAGATTCTTGGAAGGACTAATCATCTCCTTTAATATTAATCTACAAAAAAAAAAGAATTTGAAAACCTTCACGTAAAGTGATGAAATTAATATTTAAGTGTCTTTAATTTATTATTAAGTAAGAGAGAATGGATTGTATAAATAAAGTGATTAAGTGACAGAGTAAAAGAAACAATTAAGATTTTTTCTCTGCAAATATTTTTGATCTGAATAAAAATTCGTAGCAATTACGATACTGAACACTGTTGTTATTTTTATTGTAATAACTATTATTTCCACCCTTTACATATAGGGTGTAATAACTCATTAAATAGGCGTTAACTACGCAAACTGACCGTCAAATTAAATAACTTTAAGCAAAAAAAAGCGGTTTTCATAAATAGCCAAAGTGCTTCAATAGGGAGGTTTATATCTACGTATAATTTTATCTATATTGCAAAAAATACAGTGGACAGAGAAGGGTTTAGATAAATCTTTTAACCAAATATAATAGTAAAAGATATTTTGATATTCCCAATAAAAAATGTTAAAGTTCCAGCACAAAAATAGAACTTTTGCGTCGAATACCTTTGTATTTTGTAGCGACAACCACATTCTATTTTAAAAGGATCGCATAGAATGAGCAATATTTTAAACCATTAACCGGACAACTATTGTAATAATATAAGAAAACCCGTAAGATATATTAATCACATCGTTAACACAAATATTCTTTAAATTTTCAACCTTATTCACACAGTTGTGTGAGTGCAGTTGTAGCAATTAAAACCGTTGTCAGTTCTTGCCTTTATCTCTTATTTTATTTGGGAAACTACAGCTTGCATACAAAACAGTCCCCGTGAAAAATACAAAGTTGCAGGATATTCACAAGTATTACAATCTTTTTTGAAGTGCCACAGACTTAATAAATTATGTAATTATTTACAAAACGTGACGTCATTTAGTGGGTTTCTATTTTAGGAAGATAATACTAGCAAATATAATATGTTACACTATAATTAGATTTAATATCGGCATAAAAGATAAAATTGTATAAACAATGAAGTGGTATTAAAACAAAGTGTCACTTTATCGTAGACACAACACACCATAATAATTTTCCCAGATTTAAAGTTGTCTTGGTGGTGTGATCATCGTGCTTCGGGACGCACACTCTTGCACCTAATCTGTTCCGGTCGTGTTGGATTGCCGCCCCACCGGACTATGAGAGTGAGGGAAGAGGGAGTAGACCTGTGTTCGCACACACACTTGTGGACTATAATATCTTCTATGTACTTCACTAGAGTCAATTGAGGTTAACCACTGTGACTGAAATTCGTTCTGGAGAAAAAGTATAGAAAGTTTTCGAAGAATTTGCAGCGTTAAATGTAACCATTTTTTGTATTAGTCGTAGAAACATGTCACATTGTATGAAAACTTAACTGAAGAAGATTAAAACTTAGCTTATCTTTCTGATTTGACTATGTCATAATAAAAATCGTAAACAAAAATGTATATAAAATACTAAGAAATGGAATTTCATCTCATATAAGTAGTAGTTCTGTCAAAAAAAATCAAAACACATCAAATAATTCTTCTCTCTTTTTGGAAGTAATTGTATGTAATGATTTTTGATATTATTATGTAATAGTGTCCGCCTGGTAGTGGACGACAGCATCATATTGTTATGCTAGATGTAATTGGGAGTACAGAATTCTCTTTTTGACGTATAGCGCAGTCTCTCTGTCCGGCGGCCGGTTCGATCGTCTATTAGCGTCTTAACAGTGTTTAATTTAGGGTAAGTTTTAGATAACATTGAAATATTATTGCTGGAAATGTAACATATTTGGCAAATTGAATTAGATAAACGTAATTCATTTAGTTATTGAGATAATAGTGGTTTGGCTTGTTTTGGCAGAAATACAATCCCTAACCATACTTAACATTATAAATTCGATAGTAACTCTGTCTGTTACGCTTTCACGATGAAACGGCCAAACCGATTTTGATGAAATTTGGTATGAAGATAGGTTGAGCCCTAGGGACATAGACTACTTTTTAATCTGCGACTTTGCCTGCATCCACGATAACGGACATTCACGCGGACGAAGTCGCGGGCAAAAGCTAGTAAAGTATAAAAAAAAGGAGATTCATCGAGGATATTCGGCCTGAGGTAGAAATTAAGTATTTACTTATAATAGTGAGGAAGTGTTCGTTGTAAAAGCCATTTTAAGTAAGATAGGTTGTAAACGTTACTCAGCACTAGACAGCTCACTTCACCTAGGTGTTCACCGAGGAAGATTGTAACACAATAGACATACATACTGTACGTAAATACCAAAATAGATATTGAACTTGACACTTATTACCCGGAAATCATACGTTAAAAAGAGCATTTTTACACGAAAACACATAAAGCTTAGGTTTTATTGCGTGGTTGCGTACATTCGACTGCGTAATGTTAGCGATATCCACGTTTATTATGTTTACCTAGTACAACGATCTTTTGACGAGTGTAACTGGAGACGTTTGGGTAGTGTCATTTTTTGTTTGCACGACTATTATGAGATTATGCAAGAGTGGTTATGTCTTTTTTATGCACGTGATAAAGTAATTTTAGTTGGGTAAATGCCATCTGATAAAGGGACTTACAAATTTTGTTGCATATTCTCCCAGTATTTGAACATCAGATAATTTTCTACCTTTACCAAAGGATTGTAAACTGGAGTACCTACTTTTTAATGAAACTCATAACCTCACTCACAAATAAATTCATAAAAAGGGTTATGTTTTTTTACGATAATGTATATGAGATTGTTATTTTCTTTTTTGCATTGTATCATCCAAACGGCTGGCTGGATCTCCAATTATGGGATTGTTGGATTTTTCTTGGCAACCCAAAACGCTAAAATTGCAGATTTTATACGCCAAACAATGTATTTTAAAACTTGTTTTATTAATTCCTTGTTCAGTTAATTATATTTTTTACACCACGATTTTCTATTTTTATACTTGTTTATTTTATTTCATGTCAATGTGTACAGACAATTTTATTGTTTTTTATATAACTAAGCTTTTGCCCGCGACTTCGTTCGCGTGAATGTCGGTTATCGGAGATGCAGACAAAGTTGTGCGTTAAAAAGTAGCCTATGTCCTTCCTCAGAGTTCAACCTATCTTCATGCCAAGTTTCATTAAATTCGGTTCAGCAGTTTTGTCGTGGTAACGTAACAGACAGAGTTACTTTTGAATTTAAAATATTAGTAAGTAAGTATGAAAGTATGGATTATTATGGAAGTATGATTTGGTATTTATTCTACAGTGTTTTTTTTTTTAATTTAGTTTGTATTTACATAGATGATTCAGAATTTTTCAACACGACTCGAAGGACCAAATATTAATAGTTGAATAGGAAATGTTGAATTTCTGCACTATGTGAACGTACTTATTTTGTACTATCAACCACTAGTTTGTGACATTGATAGTAACTTGTCAAATTATTGTGATCTAGGCACAAAGTATAAAGGCTTCGTCGCGCCCGAGCAGAGACCACTCAGAACAAATCGCCATTTTTCGCACGCACATATTGACATTACGTTTATAGGCATTCTCAAGCAGTTTCAAGCCGACTTCAGTCTCGACTGTCACGTATTTTTAAAATGAGTAAATGATGATAAGTAACTGACATTTCATGACAAACAGGATTTGTTATAAAAAATTGCAACTAGTGTCAAAAAAAAATCATATTGTCACAAATAAAACCTACAGAGGCAATACAGTTAGCAGCCCTAGTGAGTCTGGAAAGTTTATGTAATTATTTTTGAGGATGGCAGGAGCGGTCCTTCTGTAACCTCTATATTTTGTGATCTAGACTTACGCCATTGTCCACAGGTTGACTTTTAATCAAATTCATATTATTACGTAACTACTTACTTTCTAAGTTTATCTTGGTCATAGCTGACATCGGTGAAGGAAAATATCGTGAGGAAACCTGGACCTACAATTAATACAGTTCTGCAGTGGATGGGTGTATGTGGTATGTGCAACGCCGACGTCGACCAAATTTGTTCGTGGTGCCGCGCGGCAGAACCAACTTGCTGAACAAAGCCCACCTCACGCGGACCGTGCATACACATAATCTGTAGAGCTATTCTGTTACAATCTCACTCGGTGAACGCCTAGGTGAGCTGTCATCCGTCCCAAGATGCTAGGGATTTACAAAGCAGACGAACGGATGACAATGAACTTCAGCTGGGTGTTCACCGAGGGTCCGAGGGAGATTGTAACAGAATAAATATACTGGTTGCTGAGAGAGTGGACTTGTTCTCGTGTTCGCTGAGTGAGTTCACAAAGGTATAAATGTATTGTGTTGTGTTCTAAATAAAATGGTTTTTAAATCAACTGTTCTGTAAAGCTCGGCGCTATCGTATTGGGAAGTTGCCTGTAAAGAAAGTGTAGGTACATGTTATAAAATAAATAAATACAAGTCTGAAATCACTGATCCGTGAAAGTGTGTGTATATGAGAGAGTGTAGGTGTGTGTGCGTGGGGGAGATAGATCAAGGTTTTAGTGTCCTCGTTCGGTAATATTAGAAGGGCTTTAGTCAGGTTTTTCTTACCAGTGGTGACAAAACAGTCTCTGCGCATCTTACTAGCTTTGTTGTAGGTATTAGTGTAAGTATAGCATGTACAGGATTTGGTATGTGGTCAGGCCGTTTTTGCAAGGTATTTTCTTTTAGTATGATATAAAATTTGTCGTAACCTGAGGACCTTGAACTCCCTGAGAGTATAGGTCTGTAGAGAATGATATCCGTGGTAGAGAACCTGTAGGTTTATTATAGAATAACTTTGATCATTGCCCGTTGTCTCCAGATTTATAAGTACTCTTTTACCAGCGCGTCGCTATATACAACAAGTATAATCACCAAGCTTTTATTGACATAACACATCGGCTCTTCTTCAATCGAAAAAGATAATTACAATCCATTAATATCCATGCGAGCTAGTTTACACGTAGAAAGTTCAATAACTAAAATCTATAAATCGTAGAACCACAAAACTAATGTACTAGGCTGTCATAACACGCACGTAGTACAAAGATGCAAAACCATTCAATAAAGGTGAAATTATACGAAACTGGGGCAGTAGGTCAATGGAATGCAGCCATAGCTAACATTGTTTGTTCCATTGTAAATCTTTATTGCCAGGTAAATGGGACAACTGCACCATAGTGCATGGAACTTGTATTAGGTTTAAGAGGTCATATTTGTTGTTCGGTTCGGTTTGTAGTTTTGGATAAATGGGTGAAGTTTTCGTGGTCAAACACTGTTCTGTTGATGATGCAATCTAAATATCAAAAGCAAAAGTATCAATGATGGATGTTTGGTTACTCTTTCACGATTTAACAACATAACGGAGTGGGTATACTTTTTGTGTACATAGATTTATTTGTTTAATATCTACTTCATGCACAAATGTGGAAAAGCGGACTTAATGCCTTAGGCATTCTCTACTAGGCAACCAAGGGTTGTGAAGAGGTAACATAACAGGTGCATAGATTATGTTTAAAAGAATAATAATTATAGATTTTTATTCAACTTAACTCAGAATAATTTGATCAATTTTGTGTGTTCCTGTGGGATAATTTAAGACTTTAGTGTTATAATGGGGTTCTGTGACTGACGTGATTAGAACTAGTAGAGTTTACCATCAAGATTGTGTATAGCATTTTGCCTACGTGTCACCCTTAGTACGCAAAGATTAAGGCGCTGCCATGTTGGGAAAAAAGTCGTCAAGTTTTATGTATGTACGCGAATTTGCTCGTACTATGAGATTATTCAAAGCATTTATTTCAATAAAATCATTTAACAGAAAGTTGTAGCTTATTGCTCGTTCTAAAACGTAGGGCAGGTCTCTATGGAGAAAAACGAGCAAGTAACTCCAATAACACTTTCTTTAATCAAGTTTATGAAAAACTGGTTACATTATTCTTGTCACTTCTTTATGTGAAAACAAAAGAGCAAAACAAATATTTAGAAATAATAAAGGTATCAGTAGCAGTTACGAAATGCCCCATCTCAACTGACAGCGCCCGTTCACGAAAACCACAAGCTTTATAGTTTGGTCCCTTGTAAAGCCGGGGTCCCGCTTGTAATAATGAAATGGTTCCATGGTGTTGGAAGCTCTAAGATCTCTTAGCAAGTTAATTCTGAGTAAATTATAAATGTAAATACACTTATAATACTGATGATATAAAATGTTTGAGGTTAGAAGTCCTTCAATTGTAATATCAATAACCATCGGTTACTCGATACTACTCTATCAATAGTGGGTTAAACGCCTTTGATTGACATAAATCGAAATTGAGCGTACTATGTGTCATACTACACTGAATCTGTGAGATCGCAAGATGTCACCATTGGGCCTAGCAGGAGCGCCCGAATTAATAACGAGAATTAGATTTTTTTTTATTTTTATATTGAATAGATATAGAAACAGTTATGGACTCTACACAGCAAAATCTTACTAATTTTAAGTAAGCCATGTGTTGGCGACCGCGAATAGCATCACCCTATTTCCTGGCCTGGGTGTCGTAGAAGGCGACAGAGGGATATTGACCAGAGGATGGGCAGCAGCGTCGTTTTCAGTACCATAACGCGCAGTAGGTGACTGCGATCGCCAACATGCATCAGCCAAGCACGGAGATTACGGCTGAGACCTATGCCCAGCAATCAATCAATCAATCAATAAGCCCTCCCGAACTTCCGTCTGTTTTGAAATGTTCGTTTTCCTCTTTTAGAGGATATCTCTAAGTTCAATGTGCCTTTAGGCAAAGGCCGCTTCTAACATTTTCCATTGTGTTCTATCTCTGGCAACCCTTGTCCAGTAAGGCCCCGCTGTAAGCTTCAACTCATCTTCCCATCTCTTAAGTTGTCTCCCCCGTTTCCTTTTTCTATCTCTGGGATACGAGTCTGTCACAATTTTTTTACATGTGGCCTATCCATCTCCATTTTAGTTAATCTATCTTCGTAAGCACATCCATAACTCTTGTCTTGGCTCTTATAAAGGTGTTTCGTTTTCTGTCTTGTTTTGTTTCTTGATGCCTATCGTGCCCAGCAGTGGGCTTCTAAAGATTGACATGATGATGATGAAAGTTTGTGAGGATGAATGTTGGATGTGTGTTACTTTTTCACGCTTAAATGGGTGAACAGAATTAGCTGATTTTGATAACCTAACCATACATAGGACACTTTTTATCTAGCTTTTGTGCTCTCTTGGGATAATTTGAGACTTTTTGTTAATTCTGAATTCCACGCAGACGAAGTAGGGGGTACTTAGAAGCTAGTCTGTTTAACAAAAATGAATCGTTGTTCGTTAGTCTCGCCAAAACTCGAGAACGGCTGGACCGATTTTGTTAATTTTGGTCTTGAAATATTTGTAGAAGTCCAGGGAAGGTTTATACGGTAAGAAAATCTATTGACAGGACAATGTCTGTCGGGTCAGCTAGTTTTAAATAAATTGGAGAGGAAAAGGGCGACCATTTTACAATACTAATTAGAAATTTGAACGCAAATTCGATGATTTTAACAATTTAAATACTCATTTCGCACATAATTTACAGTTTGAACGCTTTATTCATATCGATTCTTATTTGTATTTCCAATTTACACATCGATACGAATCAAATAGGTACCTTTTTTATCGTGGGGAAATCCTCATGAACTATCCCCCGTCCGGGGAAGACGGGGTGGTGTGCTGGACTCGTACCGGCTAAAACCACCACGGTGTTCCTCGACTGACCTATGGGCGGGGGTACGGGATTCGCTCGCGCATGCACCGCGCCCCCGCCAGGCTATGACCCGTCAATAATGTAGGTGGGTCTCGTCGACCTCGGCGGTCTAATCGCCGCCGAATCCTCTAGTGTGGCGCGCGCGGAACACGGCGCATCTGGTCGGGTGGTGGACTGCCCCTAAGTCGACCACCCGCAGGCCGTTAACTCATGGAGGCCGGAGGGCATTAAGCGCCCTCCGGCAATCAGATTGGTACCTACTGTTACGTCACCGCGATTCTGCTAGGCCCTCAGTTGAGTAAATTCAGTTAATAAAACAAAAAACTACAAGCCCATTATTGTCCCTCTGCATGCTAGAGCCCTCTTTTTATACAGAGAAGATACGGGTGTTGATAACCACGTTTGCTTATGGCGGTGTAAGTGATGTCCGATATAATCTAAGAAAGTATATTTATAACTAGCGGGCCCGGCAGACGTTGTCCTGCCCTGAAAATCGGTACAAAAATTCAGGTCCAACCCTACCCCACCTACCTACCTACTTACCTACCCTACCTACCTTGTGTCCACTCGACAGGACACAGCAATTTGCCTCTTCGCAGTGGAGAGGTAGGTAGGTACCAGGGTGACATAGATAAGTACTACTAAGTTATGCGCTCCTAGTACCAGGGTGACATACATCTAAGAAGTCTTACAAATCGACTGCAGCGCCACCTACCGGGTCCAATTGCGAATCTAAACCATTCTCAAATCTACTGGAATACACACAAATAATTTCATCAAAATCGATCCAGCCGTTTAGGAGGAGTTCACTTTCATACACACGCACAGAAGATTTTTATATATAAAAAACTAAAAATATACTACAGAATTCTTTATAAACAATGTTCACAGCTTTTTGTCTTTAGACAACACAAACATGTTTTCTTTAGAAGTTACTCTTGAAAGAGCGACATATAATTGACCATGTGACAAACACTCAACGCTCAATTAATCTAAGCGTCAGCCGGGGGTAAAGCCCCCGCTTTTAGCTTATTTTTTTTTGTTTTTTTTTTTTATCTACATGAAATGCACAACGTATCTAAGACATTTAATTTGATAAGGAATAAAACTGTATTGTTTAAAATACGAGTAGCTTGGTAAGTAACTCATATCTTATTTGTAATCCTATGTAAAAGATAAAAATGGTTACTGTGGGTTATCCTTAATAGATAAACATATACCATCGCGGACTTTTTATCCATCTTTTTAAGATATACAATTCCGTACATTAATTTGATATTTCTCGTAAGGTTTAGCCAGCGTTTGCAATGTAAGCGCACAAAAATATGTTTATTACGACCTCACATTACTCTTGGAATTTCTCGGTTTTCTTCTACTATAATATGCATGTATTATACTTATAAACCTTCCTCTTGAATCACTCTATCTATTAAAAAAACCCGCGTCAAAATCCGTTGCGTAGTTTTAATGATCTAAGCATACATAGGGACAGACGCGGCGGCGGACTTTTAATTATTATTACAAGCTTTTATTTAGCTTGCACTGTTCATAAGTATGTAAATAAATTGTCCTTTCAAAATTTGCAAACCATTTTTCGACCATTTGTTGTTATCCGTTTGAGCTAAAATTTTGCATGCACCTTTAGTTCTGGTGACAATACAATGTCCAATACTCAATATTGTTATAATTCCAATATGGCCACCGCTCCAAGATGGCGGATTACATAATTTTTATCAATCCTCTCGATATGGGTATCAAATGAAAGAACTTAAAGAGTAGAACATGATAAAGTTAATAATATCACACTAAATTCAATATGGCCGCCGCTCCAAGATGGCGGATTACATAATTTTTATCAATCCCCTTGATATGGGTATCAAATCAAAGGGCTTGAAGAGTACAAAACGATAAAATTAATAATAATACACTAAATTCAATATGGCCGCCGCTCCAAGATGGCGGATTACATAATTTTTATCAATCCCCTTGGGGTATCAAATCAAAGGGCTTGAAGAGTACAAAACGATAAAATTAATAATATCACACTAAATTTAACATGGCCGGCCCTCCAAGATGGCGGAATACATTTTTTTTCAACCCCCTAATGTGGGTTTCAAATCAAAGGGCTTGAAGAGTAGAAAACGATAAAATTAATAATATCACACTAAATTCAATATGGCCGCCCCTTCAAGATTATATATATTTTTATATTTTTTTCAATCCTCCTAATATGGGTATCAAATGAAAGAGCTTGAAGGGTCAAAAACAATAAAGTTAATAACATTACTCTAAATTGAACATGGCTGCCACTCCACGATGGCGGATTACATTTTTAATTCAACCTCTTAATTATGGGTATCAAATGAAATGGCTTGAAGAGTAGAAAGCGAGTTAATAATAATAAAGTTAATAACATCACACCAAATTCAAAATGGCCGGCGCTCCAAGATGGCGGTTTACATTTTTTGTTCAACCTCCTCAATATGGGTATCAAATGAAAGAGCTTGAAGGGTCGAAAACAATAATGTAGTGACCTACCTTTAATTATTTTATTATTCATGTTTTATTCTGTTTACATTAATCAAACAATAACATTAAAATCAAAATTATTTACATATATATTTACATAACTTAATCCACCATGACCATTTGCGATTTATAAACATTGCTTCGCCGCGCTTGATTTTAATTGTGCTTTAAAAAACTTTCTTTATATCTGTTCTCTGTCGTCTATCTATATTTCTACCACTCCTTCTATCTCAGTGGAACTCTTGTGTGTGTAAAAACTGTGACCTGTGTTTTGTGCAATAAACTTTCATACTTCTTCTTGTGTACTTGGGACTTATTTCTTCGCTTCCTATCACTACCTACACACGCATCAACAACACTACAATAAAGTTACACTAAATACCACATGGCTGCAGCTCCAAGATGGTGGATTACATAATTTTTATAAATTCCCTCGATATGGATATCAAATGAAAGGGCTAATAATCTCAAAGTTTATAAATAATTAGATAAAAAACGGTTAAAAAAATCGTTAGGTAACAATAAAATAAATCTTTAAGACTAAAAAGTAAAAAATAAAATAATTATAAAAAACAAGCTTTTTTTATAATATGTAGTGATAGTGATAGTGATATGCAAAGGTCTGATTGGTACTTGCCACGGGCCATCACCACTGGGCTATAAAGACACAAGGATATGAATTAAAAAAAAAAACACAAAATATCCTTAAATAACAATAATTTATTATAATCTATATGCTAGTACAACGGCGCTCTTCTTTTTGGTTTAACAAATCTGGTCTGAATCTCTTCCACAGTCAGTCCTTTCGTCTCTGGTAAGAAGAAAACGCAGAAGGTGCAACTAAGGAAGCAAATGGTAGCAAAGATGTAGAAGACAGGACCCCATCCCAGAGCTTTTAGAAGAGGGTTGAAGATGAAGAGGATGACGAAGTTGCAGAGCCACACGTACTCCACCAACACCATCGAGAAGAAGCTCTTGACCTGAAAAGAGACCAGATATATTTTAGACATCACTAATAATCAAAAACAAAACAAGACAAGACAAAAACAATAAAAATGTAAAAGTAAGGGTGTTACCAGACCAATCGATCAACCGTCGATCGACGGTATCGATCGATGGTAGAATGGATTAGTCGACGTCGATTGATAGTTTCTACCAGACCAATCGATCGATCGTCGATCGACGGCATCGATCGATGGTAGAATGGATTAGTCGATGTCCATCGAGCTGCTTGATTATTATTACTGATGGATTATAGCTGGGGTTAATCGATCAACGTCGACCGATGCCATCGACTGGCAATCGATCGATTAGTTAGTGGAACGGTATCCGTCGATCAGCCAAAGCTACCAAGCACACCAATCGATCAACGTTGATCGATTTCCATTGATGGCACCGATCGACGATCGATCGATTGGTATACACCCTTATTTAAGACAAGTAGATCACCCACTTTTATTCAGTGTGTCTTAACTGAATAAAAGTGGGGGATCCACTTGTTTTTATTTTAATTATTGAATACAAAAAAAAAACCTTCAAGTGACAATGTGACTGTATTAAAGACCAATTGAGTCAATTGAGTCAATTGCTATGAATATTAAAAAAAAATCGGTCTAGTTTAACATTCATAGAAATAGTAAAATAAGAGTCAATTTTTGTACCTCTAAAGTATATTCATTAGAGTTTGCATAAAGATTATGAATTATGAATAACTTTTATTGAATAAGTATGTTCTGTTTGGCGTCTTTCTGGTTAATGGAACATTCATTTTTGTAATATAGAAAGAACGATATCTACTTTTTTATGGGAAGCCGACAAACTAATGTTAATATTAGGGGAAAACAATTGATTTCCCTAATATTAATTGACGAAAATTTTATTAGCCTGGGGTATTTTAAGAATCGTCCCATGTTATATGACTCGATATCAATCAATTATTCATTTTAAATACAACTTAACCAGAGTGCTACATATTTTTTTATGCTGGTCCTCAAAACTAGGAGCACATTAAACAAAAGCATAACTCACCTCAGGTAAGAACACTTCGGCAAGAAGAACGAAGGGCACAGTTCCAGCGCCACAAGTATACATGACTGCGAACGAGTATATGAATAGTGCCGTCAACCAGTTTGGTCCCCAGTGGAACTGCATCTGCGTTCCTAATAGCACACAGCATATTCCGCTGCCCAGGGATGCGAAGATCATGAGAGGCTGTATAAAGAGCATTTGTTTATCATCATTTTGCACGACTCGACTGTTAGAAATCTTACGGGTCCGAAGAATACTCACTCATTTACACAATGTGCATACTAAGGCTATAGACATGCACATACACACACTCACTCACCCTTCAAAACACCCCACACAAACACTCACACATACACACACATACAAACATGATCCCTGTCTACCCCCTATGCGTTTACACAAAGATTTCACATCTTTCCGTAGGCGAGTGACCTGGAGTCCTGAAATACAGGGTCCCTAGTTCAGGCTCCAGTCCATCCATGAATTGTCGGCACATAGTAGGTATAAATTGTTTCTTCCATTTGTGGTGGAAAATAAAGTTAATTATTTTTATTTCATTTTCTTATAGGCTAAGAAAGATATAAGATATTATTAAAATCTATATTTATATTAAAAAGTTTGAAGAATTTGTTTGTTTGTTTGAATGCGATAATATCCGGAACAACTAGTCCGATTGTGAAAATTATTTCGATAATGTGAAGCTACGTTATCCATAGCTAGTTAGCATTTATAGTTAGTTCGACATAAAATTTGTTCAAAAATTATTTTATCATAGCATAAGAAGTACTAACCAAATCAAATTGCGCAGAAACAGAATTTACTACGGCAAAAAGACTATTCCTTATAAAAGAGCATATATTTCCATCTAATATTAAGTATAGCAAATTACTTTCAGAGTTTCAAACATAGAGCAACGCGGAACACCGGCCGCACGCGTCCGAAACGATTTCAAACCATATTAAAAAACTACTAAAAAACTACATTTACTAGCATCGACTATAACGCTGCATTAAAGAGAACTATTGTATTGTTCAATAATAAAGTTCAGTAATAAATCTAAAATTATCACAAACGGAGAGAATTTAAAATCTCATGTATTCTTCGAACGGGATTTGGAATAGAGGTGTACATCTACTTTTTGCCAGTTTCAGTCCTATGTAACTGGACCTAGCTTATTGCCCCTAGGACTACTCTGAGAAATTGTTAACGGAAAACGTACGTAGTATATTTCTTGACCTTGGATTTAATTCCAGAAGCTTCTGTTAAGCAGTAACGCTTACGACCACAAGTCCAACAATTATAATCAAAGTACCAGGATAACATAAAACAAAAGAGGCTCACCCGTCTTCCAAGTAAATCAGTGCAGTATGCAGCAACCATCCCGGCTACAACACCTACAACTGCCAACATCACACACAAAAGAGTAGCAGACGCAGAAGGCACGGCTTGACTGAATATGGGTTCCGCGTATATTTGGACAACGATAAAACCTTGGAATATTGCTGCAGTCATTACAACCATGTTTACAAGGAAAGCACGTTGCGTTGATTTTGATTTTCCTGTAAAAAGAAAACAGTTTGTTAAAGTATGGAAACAAGTCCATGTCTTCTGGGGTAAAGATTTTTTGATACACCCACCGGGTACTTAAGGGGCTATTAACCGACTTTTACAGATTTTAAACTGACAATCACGTCAAAATGTGCAGTGTAAATGATTTGAAAAAAATATATGTTAAACTAGAACATTCTCTTAATCACTTAGTAAGTGAATATTTTTAATTATATTCATATTATATAGTTTAATTAATACGTGAAGTTGTGTCTGACGCGGACAAAACATTGACAATCACACAAAATCTACCAGGTATAATTATCCGAAACTTACACTATCTTACAGACAATTTTATTATCTATCTTTCAGTATACGCCTTTTTTTTAATTTTGAAAGAATACTACTTTTATTTAATTTTTTCGACTAAATTTTGAAAGTTTTGGACGCAGACTGCGTCCGTTCTGCATCAGTTTTGCGTCCAAAACTCTCAAAGTTTAGTCGAAAAAATTAAATAAAAGTAGTATTCTTTCAAAATTAAAAAAAAGGCGTATACTAAAAGATAGTGAATAAAATTGTCTGTAAGATGGTGTAAGTTTCGTTTAGTTATACCTGGTAGATTTTGTGTGATTGTCAATGTTTTGTCCGCGTCAGACACAACTTCACGTATTAATTAAACTATATAATATGAATATAATTAAAAATAATCACTTACTAAGTGATTAAGAGAATGTTCTAGTTTAACATATATTTTATTCAAATCATTTACACTGCACATTTTGACGTGATTGTCAGTTTAAAATCTGTAAAAGTCGGTTAATAGCCCCTTAAACAGGACTATCGGTAAAAACACAAGAAAAAATTAAGACTTAAAAATAAAAAAAACAAAAATAATTTTTTCTAAAAAAAAAAAAACGTTTTGTTCTTGGACACGACGGCGTTTTGGGGAGCCGATGGAGTGAGACTTCCAAATTTTTTTATTTCACATTGTTTCCTAAGCCACCTTATGTGAAAATACCGTTAAGGCTAAGCAAAGCTGAAAAGGCCAGCCTTTTCTCAACTATGTAGGAGTAACACGATCCCCCTCGGTAAGACTGGTTGTCAGATTTTTCTACTTCTGACTACCTACAACGACTGTCAAAGATCTACGAATGACAGCCGGGACCAACGGGTTGATCGTGTGACGGCATTAAGAATCAGCTAGTAATTGTTATTTATGTTACAATGAATAAAAAGAATAACTAAAATCAAAACTTACTAATGAACCTCCATAAAGACATTTTCTCAACAGGTTTCATGTCGGGTTTCAGCTTTTCTTCTTCTGGTGTCTCTTCTGTAGGTATAAAATTAAATATTACTATTATAACGGGTTGACTGCTAGTGATCTCTGGGGAAGGTCTACGTTATGTTTAGCATTGGTCGGCAATATTTCGGTTTGATTAGGGGTGGAGCGCAGTATAACAATGGACTGCAGTAAACTAAGTGTTAAATTAATGGATATAGTTCAAAAAACTATTAATACTGCGCTCCAAAACAGGGATAGCAGACGTGGCAGGACGTGTCTAAACTGTGGACTCAGGTGACACAGAACTGGTACCGAGACAGTAAAATGGGGGTTGGGTCTTTGTAGACAGTAAAAGGGGGTCGCCACAGGCCAAGGAGATGTCGTGACGAACTAGACGGATTCCTCAAAATCGAGCGATGAAGCACAGGATTGGGTAAGATGGAAGGCATGGAGGGACGCCTTTACCCAAGAGTGGGACAGAATAGGCATACAAAAAACAAAACTTATAACAGGTGTAAAAATACATTTTACAAAGCAAAAAGTTAGCGAAATTTTGACATCAAAAGTAAGAGATTTGTATAAAAAAACACACGCCGAAGTCGCGGGCAAAGTCTAGTAATACATAAAATTGAATTGTTTATTGTCAACACATACCTCCAAGGTCCGGGTGTAAAGAACGCTTCAAGCTGTTAATTTCATCCAACAGCTCTTTAGAATCCAACTTCCACGTTCTGTAAAAGGATAAAGATTCTGCTGCTTCCTGAAACAACAAATCCGGTTTGTAATTTAGAACATCATATTTGTGTTCATCTAAGTATATTTTCTTTTTTGGGACAAGCCCGCCACAGTTTTCACAAACCACTGCAAGTTCTGAAAGCGAGCATCAATAGAAACGACTACCAGAAAAGCGCCGAAACAATGAAGCTCAACGAGTCCCGAAAAAATACTACAACTGTCTTGGATCCCGCTACGTAATCAATCAGAAAGGAACAGCGGTGGAGTGGGAAAAACATATTTTCTACTTCCCAATTTCATCTAAGTATATTTATACAAATTTTACAAGGAGGTGAAGTGTGAAACTGTGTATCTATTCACTCCAGTTACAATAATTCCATCACTGATGGCAAAATGCCACTATTCCCGAATGCCAAAATGATGATGAAAAATACTCCCTTTTCCCTCACTCGCATAGTACGGGAGAGATCAGGCGCAAGGCAATGGCTTTACGTGCTTTCTGAGGCTTGCGTGTGTTACACCACCAACCTCTAAATTCAGGGCTGTTACTGTGTAATTTCTAATGGTAAAACCTAATCTTGGCAGGCCTGGAAATCGAATCCAGGACTCCAAGTTCAACAGTCGCGCTTACGACCACGAGACGTACGAGTAACGGGGACTTTTTGTAATAAGCACAAAATTGAACAATGCTTTTAAATTTCTCGACAATCTTGTCGACAATGAAAAAAAAAAAAAATGTTTAGTCAATTTTAAGAATAGGTGTCACTCACCTTCTCTCTTCCTTTGTTGAGCAAATGTATCGGCGTATCCTTCAAAATAAACAGCGAGCATGCGCCTGCGACTGATAAGGACAGTCCAACATACAACATTATATGGTAAGGTAGGAATCCTCCCAGCAAATAGGAGAGCAGCATTCCAATTCCATAAGACACCATATTAGCTGCTGTCATTGAACCTCGAATGGAATCTTGGCAGATTTCGCTGAGGAACACTGATCCTACCAGGAATACAGAGCTGGAAACTCCAGAGAGGAATATGGCTGTGAGGACCACTTCTACATTCCTGGTGAATGCTAACAGCGCCCAGGTTAGCTGTAAAAACCAAATTTAAATGTTATAACTAAACTTAAAAGGACGCACGACGTATTGCGTGCTTTGCATTACGCGTTACCATAAATGATTCTCGCACCAATAATTGTATCTTTATTATTAAAAAAGAAATGGGTCCTTGAGAATCAAGATTTAAAAAATACCCAGTCATAAATGAGTAATAATACCATCCAATTATTATCCCAGTGCAGGGTAAAGCCCACTTCTTATACAAAATTGATCAAAGCGGATCTCAGACATATATATATTTATTAAAAGTCCAAGTTTCCTCACGATGTCTGCCTACACAGACGTTCAGGGACGTCCAAGATAAACTCAGAAAGTATATATGTAAAGGAAATTTCAATGAATGAATACTTACAACTAAACCTATGGCATTGAAAATAGAACAGTTCTTGCGCCCCAACTTCTCCAACAAGAACCCTGCAGTTGGTGTACTCAGAAGAGCTCCTATAGAAGACAAACTCCCAAACAGGGAAATTTCCGTGTCTGTCATTGGCCTGTTCAAGGTTGTGTTCGTCGTTTGAAATAAGGTAATGGTGAAGGCTGGCCAAGCGAAGATCAAACCCATGTTAATTCCCATGGTGCCAACTGTGAACAAAAAATAGTAGGAGTTATAGAAGACTTCATGATGGATTTCATAATCCTTGTATAAAATACCGGTATAAGTCTAGTACTCGTCATCATCATCATCATTTCAGCCGAAAGACGTCCACTGCTGGACATAGGCCTCCCCAAGGGGGGTTTTGCCATCGCTAGTGCTCGTATTGTCACCGATCACAACGTTTTTACACTGATATAAAGCTACTTTATTGCTGAGTGGTATGGGCTATGTTTTATGGTACCTACACTTGTTTTCCACTTGATCGAAAGTGAGTTAGTTACTTTTTATCTGATACCAGAAAAAGAGCCCCGTATACTTTTTTAGCGACATACTCTTCTTAAGGATAGATTCCTTAAAATTTGAGTCATGCTAAAATATAGGTCCGGTTTTTGTCTTAGGGATGAATACGCTCCGTGTGGAAATATGAACATTGCAAATATATTTATATACCGATGCAAGATCGACGTACTGGAAATGTGGTGTTTGGAGACGCAAGCTCAGAATAAGCTAGATGGCTCATCAGAATAACGTGTCAATACTCAAAGAACTCAAAATTAAACAAAGACCGTCATCGCTTGTGCAATTACGAATCCCCAGATTCTTTGAACACGCCGTTACCCGCAACAATGATTTTATGGAGCGTTTGGTGATTGAAAGGCACGAGACCACGTGGTCGATCGCCAACCCAATGGAAATCTGTCACCACAATGCCTGTAGCAGAATGTGTTATGACATAGGACTCTGAGGCTTTGGACCACTAGGTTTTCTTATAAAACGCAACAAGCTAATTGTAACTGTGGCGAAGAAACAAACACGATTGTAAAGTTTACAATTCACTGTTACGTAATGTATGTGATTATAATAAATTTTATTTGCAGTAGTTATCTTAGCACATGTACTATTAATGTGTTACTATGTCACATATAGTAGTCATGTATGTGTGTGTGTAGAATTAAAATGGTACTGGGCAGGCCACATATTTCACACTTTACTATCATAGATCATCACTTCATCACTACAGTTATAAATTAAAGTTGAATTTGCGTGCGTTTGTTTATAATAGGAGTAGGAAATAGTGTATCGCGTAAAATGTGTGACGTCTGTGTGAGTAATTGTTATCGTAAAATTAATGTTCTTTTAAGACTTTAAACACAAAGCAATGTGTTTTGGAATAAGAGATGTCAATGCTACAAATCCAAATTTTATGAGCTCAGCAAACATTCTTAATACACAGGTTTTTTCTTATCTAAACAAAACTCTTTGGTATTTATTAGTTGTTAATTAGGAGTTTCCATTTTGTTCTATAAGTTTAAAATCGGCCAAGTGCGACTCGTTCCCGCAGACGAGGGGTTCCGTACTGTAAAGGTTGTATGCGTAATGCAACTTATAACCCGACCGCTTAAAGGCGGATTCACATGTGATCATTTGCCTTATACGATCACTGTATTTTAATCGCCGACGCGTAACATGATCGCCTATCTGGACGGGTGATGATATGCGATCATGATACACAGTCTTGGTACACCGCTCTGATAGACAGCATGAATCGCGCCGAGGCGCGATTTGACCCGTTCCATTTCGAGTCGGTTTTTGTCCGATCATCAAAGAAGATACAAATACGGCACGGTTTGCCGATACTTTTTCTTGAGCTTACGACAGGTACGATACTAGGTGAAATAAAGGCGTCCATAACTAGATAAGGAGCTTGATAAAATACGACGAATGATACAGTGATACGGATACAGCGATCGGATCGGGCAAATGATCTTAGATAGGTGGATCCGCATAAATGGAACGGATCGTATCGTGCTTTTTATGAGAGCGGCATATCAAGATCGCGTATCATGATCACGTATGACCAGCCAGATCGATAATATTACGCGACGGCGGTACGGATACGGAAGGGAATGCGGAAGGGGTGAGGTGAGGTAATGCGAGAGCTCACAGATATGTCAACTTATGACAACTGTAGTGCTATTCTGTTATAATCTCCCTTGGTGAGCACCTAGGTGAAGTGAGCTGTCATCCGTTCGTCTGCTTTGTCAATCCCTAGCTTCGGGACTGATGACAGCTCACTTCACCTAGGTGTTTACTGAGGGAGATTGCAACAGAATAGACATACTGTTATCCCTGTGGCACTGCGCAGCTACCTCAGGAACGGTATCAGTTAACCGGTCGGGTTATAGTCGAAAGCATTTGAGTAAAATTTTCTTCTAAACATTCCAAATTTGTTCTAGAAGTAGTTTGAAACTAGAAGAATTATGCTTATTTTTATATCAGTGCGATTGTTTACCTGGCACTAGTTAGTTTTTTTAGAGTGCTGACCATAGAAGTACATCTTTAGTACATATAATATCGATTGTGCTGACGTTTTTAGTTGAGTACAAGTTATTTCATTCGGTTTCCCGCTTTAATTTATAGAAACCTTACGCCACCCACAGACCATAACTCACCGCATCGGCTATACGACTGGTACCGTAAGGCGTTGTCCTAGGTGAGCGACCGAACGCGATACGACGCGACGACGACGCTACGCGATGCGACGTAATGCGACCAATACTTGACGCGACGTGTGTCCTACGTTGTATGTAGTCATTGTACTTATTTAGAAAGAATTAAGTTTAGAGTTTCATCATATACATCTGAAACGAAATCCACGTTTATTTAAAGAGTATTGTGATTTATTACCAAGTACTTTCGATTACATTATTGCAGCTGTTAAACCTAATATTTAACTATCAAAATCCAATTTTCAAAAATCTATTTCTATTGAGGAGAAGTTGTGATTGACTTTACTTTAAATTAAGAAAAAAACACTGGTACTTATAATAGTAAATATTCATTTATTAATAAACTATTGTATCGCGTCTCGTCGAAAACAAATCCGCACTTGTGTTGGTTGGTTGTCATACAACGATGACATTTTCGCGTCGCGTCACATTACCGCGTTTGTCGTTCACCTAGGACAACGGGTAAGGCTCAAATTACTCAAGGAAAGCGTCAATTTCTCCTGGTCGACGTCGACGAGAAGGCGCGCCGACAATAGTCACGGGAATGCTCGAGAATTCACCGAAAGACGCGCGGCTTTTTTGGCTTCTATCTAATTTGAACGTTAACACAATTGGCTTAAAACTCATTATCCTACGATTTAAAAATTTCTTTCCCATCCCTTAGCCTACAGCTTATCGCCCATAAGCTTTACCGTTACCCACGCATAGGTAGATATTATAAGTCCAGGTTTCCTCACGAGGTTTTCCTTCACCGACATCAGTGATGTCCAAGGTAAACTTAGAAAGAACATATGAAATTAAGAAAAGGCACCTTGGTACTTACTCGTGCTAGGTTGCGAACAACCTCGTATATTTGAGACAGGCGCCTTGATCAGTGGGCCACCACGGCCCTTACAACCTTTACATCATCATCAGCCCCAAGACACTCCATACAAACGAAACGATATAATTTACTACACTACTACCAAAATAACAGACTGTACAAATACGTGCGTGTGTGTGCGTGTCTACGCGCCGCTCGAACTAAAAGCAGTAATTCCCAGTACCAGTACGTCTTGGGCACAGTATAAGTTCCCAGTACCAGTCGTTTGCTGATACTGAGAACTTATACTGTGCCCGAGGCGTCCACTGTTGAACAATGGCCTCCCCCATATAACGCCACAACGACCGTCAACTTGCCGCTTGCATCTACCGGTTACCCACGACCTTGAAGATGTAGTCGTTCCCTTTGGTGGGAGGCCTACCAACGCTGCTATCTTTTATATTTACAAACCTTTACAAATCTCATTATTTCAGCCGAAAGACGTACACTGCTGGACATAGGCCTCCGCAAGGGGGGGCTTTGCCATAAGCGCCACGCTTGGCAGGCGGGTTGGCGATCGCAGTATGGTTGTTACAAAGGCACAGAGAACGCTGCTGCCCATTCTCAGGTAAGTCCCTTAGTCACCACTTACGACACCCACGGGAAGATATGGGGTGGTGCTATTCTTTACGTCCGACACCACACGTACAAATCTATATAATAAAAATTAATCGTTGTTCGTTAGTCTCACTAAAACTTGAAAACGGCTGAACCGATTTGGCTAATTTAGGTCTTGAAATATTTGTAGAAGTCCAGGTCCAGGTTATGCGGTAAGAAAAAAAATCGATTGACAGGACAACGTTTAGTGTTGAAATAATGAAGTCTCGTAATACTTGCTAATTTAGTATTATAAGTAAATTGTACTTACTAATCGCCGCGCCTATGAACTGAAACAGCAAACCCATTTTTAAAACTTCAAAAATAAACTATCACTTTTAAAAATATCAGATCTGCTTTTCGCAGATTTAAAGACGTTTTCAATTCTGGTCCATGGGTAAAACTGAGTGGTAAATAAAAGATTTTTTAGTTATATCTCCTGTTATCAGGGGTAATAATGATATAATGTACTAGACAAACATAAATACAATGAGCTTGGATTAGGTAATTAAGATGATTACGCATCTTCGTGATTTCTGATGAGACTCGTTCATAAACTTAGGTTATGATGTGCAGATTAGCTTCGAAATTCTATTCAGGCATTTCCCTGTTATCGTTTTTTTGTTTGTCTTTGTCTTATACCAAAGACTCATAAACATGTGGATTTAACGTAATACGCATATTTTTTCCTTGAAAGTGTTTCTGGTCGATACTTTTACTGCAAAATCTAGCTGCAAATTTTCCGAGTTTGGCCCCATACTTCATAACATCATTATTTGCCTAGCCTTTCTAGTCTAATCGGATGCATCTGAACAGCCGTGTTTTATATGAAGCGAATACGATACCCCTTGGTAAGACTAATTGTCAGACTTTCTGACTTTTGACTACCCATAAACAGCTGTGTAAGATCAACGAATGGCAGCCGTGGCTAACGGTTTCATGTACTTTCCGGAACGGAGGAATTTCCAATCTGCAGGATTACTAAAAAGAAATATAAAATCAATATGGCCTATGCAGGAGTGCCGTAAAATGTTAGGGCTAAATAAAATAATAATCTATACTAATATTATAAAGTTGAAGAGTTTGGTTGGTTGAATGCGCTAATCTCAGGATCTACTGGTTGGAATTGAAAAATTCTTTTTGTATTGGTTAGTCCATTTATCGAGAAAGGCTATAGGCCCATGCGACAATACACAATACAAACAATATGGTTTTATACCCCTTTGACCCTTTTTCTGTTATAAAAAGTTTTGTATGCTAATATTATAAAGCTGACAAGTTTGCCCGTCTGTTTGCCTATCTGCCTGTCTATCTGTCTGTCCGTCTATGGCTGACTCTTAGGCGGATAAAACATATTTACTTTGTGGGTAAAAAAGTTTATCTCCGTCTTCTGCTTCGGGGAAAACCTCGTTCTGTTATACATACATACAATTGACTACACATACATAGGTTTAGCCTACATTTCATAGTATTGGTATGCTTCAATGGGCGATTTCCTTCAAAGTTGCTGTTGATTTAGACTTGCTGATTAGCAGATAAATATCTTCGTGAGTTAATTCTGTTAGTTATGCCACGACTTTGATCTGATAAACGAGACACGTTACTTCTAGAATGTGTGGTCGAAACATGTCCGGTTTCTATATTTTACCAGTCGTTATTATAACAATTTAGACTGGGTGATGGGTAATTTGAAATGTTCTTTGAAACAAGATGAACTGGACCTTACTTGCATCGAATGGCTCGAATACTGGGAGTCCATTCTGCGATCGTTCAGTGATTTACATTGTAAAAAAACTATTCTCAAGTTTGACTTGCTTGAACGAATTAATCCTCCGACAACCAATACATAAAAAATATTGTCTATTGTCGTGAAATTTTAAAATTGCTGTGAAAATCAACCCCAAGTTATTTGAGTCCTTACTTCGTGGTTTCTCCTCGTTCAAGTAATGCATCGAATTACCATTACTCTGCATTATCAGTTTTTTACTAGTGAGAATTAAAATATAGCTTTGTCCAACCTTGGATTCAAACCCAAGACCATACATGTCCCCATGACTAGCGGCCACACTTTCAACCACAGCATGTCTAGACGAACAAAGCAAATAAAAAAATAAGTTTAATTTCTATGTTTTTTTAAGAAATACGAAATTCAATCAACAAAAATGTATTACTATGGCAGCTTAATAAGTATTATGTTACGCTAAAAAGGTCTTAAGCTAAGAAAGTAACACGATCATAAATAAAAATATGTGCTTAATGATACGTCAGATAAACCAGTATTATGCGCATTAAAAACACTAACTTGCTTTATCACTACATAATATTATGAAATAAAGTTGAGTTTGTGTTTGATCGGACTAAACTTGGAAACTCCTGGTTCGATTCTCTCAACTCTTTTATAAATAAAAAGCTGCGATCTTCTTGAGGCTATATTTTTTTAATATAAAAACGTCGTGTCATTCACAACGAAAATATCAAAAAAAAATCAAACACAGGACAAGTCAGGACAGACCGCTGAAATGAGACAAGAAACTATTAGATACCTTTAAAGCACCTTTGGAAAAGGGATAGGGAATGGGGAGGGAAGGGAAGGGAAGGGAAGATAGATGCTCTTGAAATGTGGTGCTGGAGAAGGATGCTCGGAATATCGTGAACGGAGTTCCGCACCAACGTGTCCATACTCCAGAAGCTCGGCATCAAGCAGCGTTTGTCGACCGTAGTACAGTCACGCATACTGCAATACTTTGGGCATGTCTCTAGACGGGATAACGACTCAATAGAGCGGTTGGTCGTGCAGGGAAAAGTGGAGGGAGTCAGTTCACGCGGCAGATCACCAATGCGATGGACTGACCAAGTGAAAGCCGCAGTTGGAAACCGCGTATCTGAATGCGCCAGAAAGTCTGATAACAGGAGGAGATGGAGGGAGATCGTGAGGAAAGCTGTGTCCACCTCTACCACCGGAGTGGACGCCTCAACGTAACGACCGCTCTGCCAAGAGCGAAACGACAGAGAAGAGAAAGCACCTGGCTGAAATGATGGCACACCGAAATGTTTAATGTTTTTGATGGAACGAGTTGGCCATTCTATTCCCAAACCACTGCAACTCATGTAAGCCAGAATCAACAGTGGCAACTACCAGAAAAGCGAATAGGAAATGAAGTCCGACTAGTCCCGGAGAAACGATTCAACTCTCTTGGATCCCGCAATGAAATTAATCAGAAAAGAACAGCGGAAGAGTGTGACAAACTGGACAAGTGCGAGTCGAACTCGCTCATCGAGGGTTCCGTTTTAATTTGTAGGTACATATCCATACTAATATTATAAATGAGAAAGAAACTCTGTCTGTTACTTCCACGATGTAACGGCTGAACCGATTTTGATGAAATTTGGTATAGAAATAGCTTGAACTTTGGTAAAGCACATATTTTTTAATCCGGAACTTCATCTGCATCCGCGATAACCGACATTCACTCGGACCAAATCGCGGACAAAAGCGCGTTATAAATAAAGAATATATTTTGTATGATTTAATTACAAATGTATAGTTTTCAGACTTTTCCCTGTATTTATAATATAAGACGATATTACTTGCCAAATTTCATAGTTCTAGGACAACGGACAGTACCCTATAAAATTTGATTCCCTTGAGTGTCGAAATGTACATTTTTTGCGACATAAACGGCCGTATCTTCTTTTCACGTTAACTTAGATTTTTTTCACAGCTTCAAGGAACCGTAGACCTAAGTATATGGTTTTAATTTCAACTCGATACCTCTACGCGTTCCCGAGATAAAGGGTCTTAACAGACAGACGGACAGACAGATAGACAGACGGACTACAAAGTGATCCTATAAGGGTTTTTTTCCCTTTGATGTACGGAACCCTAAAAAACGATTAAATATTAATAATATATTATTTTTATTAACAATATCTTGTAAAACAGTTTTGTCTTTTTATAAGGTGGACCGACGACTCCGTCCAAACCGCGGGAAGCCACAGGAAGCCGCTGGATGAACGCAACACAGGTTCTGTTGGTTGGTTGGGGGAAACCTATGCCCAACAGTGGGCGTCTAAAGGTTAATATGATGATGATGATGCCTTTCATACCTGATACCTAGAATAGGGTCCAGCGTTGAAGCATCTCAACGACATACTCCTCTATCATAAAATTTTCAGCCATGCCTCTCGAGTGTCAATGATATCACATAAGTGCATAAGTAGCGAGGAGGTTTGACCTTCAACATGAATTGTCCGACAGCCTGCTGTTGAGTTACATGACATAGATCTGGCGTCTCTGGAATCTCTGTTCATTTCATTCGTCTGAAGCTGTTTGAATACCAACATACGCAATTTTTTGTCGGATTTCCCCCTTGTTATAGTTTTATTTGCATTCTAAACAATTATGGCCGTACAGATTTCGCTTTCAAATTTTCAAAGTTTAAAATCCTTCAGTGATAACTAGCTTAACACAAGCGGGTGCAGGTGGAGTAAAAGTAACGTTGTAAAAGTACTTTGTTTTACGAAAATAAGTTTTAAATGTTATGACTCAAAACTTTAAATTCTCCCACGAACCCTGTACCACGTTCTACGTTCTACGTTAGGGGGGTTTGGTTTCCGCACTTAGTCCTTAAATGTGGACCATTGTACGTGAGCCATGGCGGCTGATTACTCCAACCAGCCCACCTCTCTCCAGAAGCAGATCAGTCTTCCCAGTCTTCTCAGGGCGTCCGCAAGTGAGTTTGGTGTTCCAAGAGTTTCCCTGCGGATCTGGGTGACACCAGTGCACTCAAGGAGTACATGCGCCACCGTTTCTTCTGCCTCCATGCAGGCTCTGCACAGAGGACTATCGGTGATGCCTAGGGTGTGAAAGTGTTTGTTCAGTGAGCAGTGTCCGGTGATGGTCCCCGCCACCAGTCGCAAGCTGTCTCTGTCCAGGTGCAGAAGGCGCCTGGTCAGCTTTGTATCCAGGGATGGTATAGCCTCCTTGGATTGCCTGCACCCTGGTGTCGAGGTCCACCATTTTGCCGCCTGTGTTTGTGTGTAGTCTTTCCCAACTTCTTAACTGATTAAACGGAATGGGCACAATGGGTTCGGGTCCGATGGCTTTTGTGCTGGAGCCCCTCCTGGCGAGTTCGTCAGCCGCATCGTTACCTAACGATCCACTGTGCCCCTTGATCCATTGTAGTGTCACCTTGTTGCGGTTTAGTACCGTAATACGTTCTAGTGCATTATGACATTCTAGAATTAGTCTCGACGTGATCTGGTATTTCTCTAAGGATTGAAGGACTGAAGCACTATCGGAGAGTATACGGTTGCGCGTATCCGTGACCTCCCTGGCCTCAATGGCGTGTGCTGCTTGGATGATGCCTACGCATTCTGCTTTTTAGACAGTGCTAAGCATTCCTAGGGGTCTGGATATTTTGATGTTTAGGTCTTCAGAGAAGACTCCGACTCCAGTACCTAGTTCGGTTTTTAAACCATCGGTGTAGATCCTTAGCTCATTTGGGCCTGAGTAGTCACACAGTTCCGCTGTGAGCTCTATGTTGTAGTGTTTCTGGAAACAGTGTATTTTCAGGGTTCTGTCGTTGGGTGATGCCATCATGGGCTGTCGCTTACGACGCGAACCCTGTACCACACCCACGACACTTTATATGAACTACCAAAATAACAGACTGTACAAATACGTGCGTGTGTGTGCGTGTCCACGCGCCGCTCGAACTAAAAGCAGATCCGAGAGCACGTTTCACACGAGAAGAGGTAAGGAATAGTGTTTCGGAGGGGGGTGGAGCGTGTCGCTACTGTACGGTAGTACTAATACCGGTAAAGAAAGAAAGAAAAGAAAGAAAAACCATTTATTCACGAGATAGTGACGCACATACCTGTACTGTGCCTGTACTGTCGGATGCACCCGTAAGCACATTTCCATCACTTTACCATATAGTGATTATCTACACAAAAATAAGTTGTTTCCCATAAATAATTTATGGTCGATGCTACTTAGTTTGATGGGCAGTATGCGTAGTTAACACAGGGGACAGAGAGATATTGACCAGAGGATGGGTAGCAGCATCTTTATGAGTACCATAACACCTACTGCGATTGCCAACAAGCACAGCGAGTCAAAGTCTAAGCGTTTATTTCAATAAAACCATTTACAGGAACTTTTTAATTGTCAAAAAGTCAGATAGTCAGAAAATTGAAGCTAGTTGCTCGTTTCAAAGCGTAGGGTAGGTCTCTATGGAGAAGAATGAGCCAGAAACTCCACAGACACTGTTTTTAATCAAGGTTCTACAAAATCCTAGTTGCATTGTTCTTGTTGCTTCTATATGTGAAAACAATGTAAGCAATCTAAAACATTTCATCATCATCATCAGCCTGAAGACGTCCACTGCTGAACAAAGGCCTCCCCCATAGAACGCCACGGTTGAACCCCCCCCCCTCCTTGGGGAAGACCTATGCCCAGCAGTGGGCGTCTGTAGGCTGATATGATGATGATAATGCGCAGTTAACGGCTTATTGGTGATGTGTCTTTTTACACTGCGTATACTTCAGACGCAAACAGAAAGACAGACAAGATTGTTTTAACTTATACGACCGCTTAAAAACCACAATAAAATGTTGTTAATTTCATTATGAAATGGAGATAAAAATCTGCCGGTAATGTGTTTTAATGATAACACAATGTCATTTCGTTGTAAAATGAAGGTAAGTCGAGAAACCCAAAATATTTTTATTGTTCTGATGATGTAGGTACAGACGGCAGTGCACATCAAGCTATCCCAAACTGTTAAATCCCAATTGAATATGAATCTTATTCTTTTGTAATAAAGTTTAAAAAACTATCAAAGAAATTTGACAGATTGGGGTGGGGTAGCTTGATGTAGGTATCGATAGTAGGTACACTGGTCCCTGTACAATCAAGTGATGATTTCGAAAAAAAAAATGATTAATAAAAAATAAACAGTCAAATGCAAAAGTCCTGCCTTGGAGTATGCCAAAGAGCAATGGAGTACAGCAATAGACAGAGTACGAAATCACAGTACAAGTATTAGTACTACCGTACAGTAGCGACACGCTCCGCCTCCCTCTGAAACCGTTCCTCACCTCTCCCCGCGTCGAACGACTAGCTCTGGAAATTGCGTTTTAGTTCGCGCGGCGCGTAGACACGCACACTCACGCACGTATCTGTATAGTGTATTATTTTAGTATTAGTGTAGGCAATTATATCGTTTCGTTTCTATGGAGCGGGTGTGACGAAACACCACGCTGCGCTCCAAGGATCAATTGACGTAGGCAAAAAGGCTGCCCGACCCATATGCGAATGGACGGGCCACATCAGCCGTATGCATAGCTACCGCCATCCAAAGGTCTCAATGGATGCCTGAAGACGGCCGGCGTCACCGAGGCCGGCCTAGGAGAAAATGACCTACACGTGTACTGTGAGGGCTGGTTTGAATCGACGAAAGAAAAAAATACCTGATAAGACCCGGGGAAGGACTTTGTCCAGCAGTGTAGTGGACACCTAAAAAAAGGTTAGCCAGTTAAAAACACCTGTTCATTACACTCGAAGATATCCATCGGTTTCTTCTTCAACTGTATTTGACGGTTCAGGGCCTGTAGATAAAATCCCTTTCTGTTAGCGCCAACGCCAACGGAAAAATCAAATTATATGGAGTTGACGTTTGATTACCAGATGTTATGTTATGCCGTGATGCAAATATGTCAACTGCATACAATTTGACTTTTCCGTTGGCGTTAACGCTAACAGAAATGGGATTTTGTCTACAGGCCCTTCAGGGAAATAAAATACCTATAGACACTCTATAGTGTCTCTTAGCCTCGAGCGTCCTATTACAACTATATTGTTATAGGAGGCTCGAGGCTCAGTATAGATCGACCGGTAACGATTAAGCTACGCTTGCCGCGGTCAGTCGTGGATGGGTGACCAATAACTTCATTCAGAGAGACATCCATCCGTGCCTCGGAAAGCTGTTGGTTCCGGCTGTCATTCGTAGATCTTTATATAGTCGTTTGCAATGGGTGGGATTCGACCCTGTGCGTCGAAGGCATAATATGTTTGGTAATCAATATTATACCCATAATCTCCCTCCAGTCCATGACCCCAGATTTTTTTGATATACCTACGTAATGTCGACAGAGCATGGATTTTTGGACACATTAATACTTGTAATTGTAATCCGTGGTGCTTGGTAACTGGCAACTCTCCCAGTTGTAAACGTCCCTTTGTGCCTATTGGTCTAGTTCTGTTCTAACTGTTCTGTCTCCTGCTGGATATGTAGAGAATTGGAAAAAAATGTAATTTCTTACTCCTACGCTGTTCTTTTGTGATTAATTTAGTTGCGAGATCGCAGTAGCTGCTGGCTTACAGGAATAGAACTTGTATGTAAATCGAATACCTACAACGCGCTTCGTACTGCACTGACACGAGTAAGTATAGCACGAATCGCCGCATCGTTAAAAAAAAGAAATAAAAATACAAATACAAATTCAAAAGCGAATACAATCACGAGATTGTAGGTGTTCGCTTTTGAATTTGTATCTGCTTTTTTGGCTTCACTCTCAGTGTTCCCCGCGGTCTATCTGCCTTTTGTTTTATAATCTAGCCTTTCGGTCTTTTATCGGGTACATTTCGGAGAGTGTGCTTTGGAATTGCACAATTTAATTCCCCCATCCCCGTTCCATCATCGGACGAGCAGAGATACGGCGAAGCGTCACCGCTATATGGTTGAAGTTCCACGGTCTCGAACCAAGCGCTTTGACTCCACATTTATTGTGCGAACTGCCAGACTGGAATTCCCTGCCCGCCTCTCTGTTCCCTGATAAGTATAATCTGGGTATCTTTAAGGCACGAGTGAACCGGTTCACCTTAGGCAAGCGTGTCCCAACTTAGGCCGCATTATCACTTACGATCAGGTGAATTGCGGTCAAATGCAAGCCTATTTAATAGTAAAAAAAAAAAAAAAAAAACTGGAACTGCCCTAAAAAAACACCATACTTTCTATGACTGTAACAACATAACCCTACCTATTCTCCTCCTCCTAGTCTGAGGGTATTTGAGAGTGTGTGCGGATGTGTGGGGCTATATTTTTACATAAAAACGCCGTATTATTTCAAAGATATACAGGGATTAATGCCCAATCAATGTTTAATAATGATGACAGACTGCTTTAATTTAATTTAGTGAAAAGCTTATATGGTATAAAAATATCTGTTAGCTCCGATTTTCATTCGCGGCACTGACATGTAGATCTTCTGTACATAACTAGCTTTTGCCCGTAACTTTGTCCACGTAAGTGTCGATTACCGATGCAGACGAAATCACGGATTCAAAAGCATAAATTAATTCGGGGTTCAAGCTTAGACTTAGCATCAAAATCAGTTCTAAAGTTAAGCCGTGAAAGTGTAACAAACCAACAAACACACATATTTTATGTATAAGAATTAAAAAAATAACTATCTTCTACTACCAGGAGAACAAAAATCAACGGAACTACCCTTTAAACTTTCCACCACATAAGCACACACAAGGCGATACAACTTCTAAAACGCTATTAACTACCCTTGACTCTCTGCATGCCTGGTACCCGATATGTAATGTTTGGTTAACTTTAATTGGTTTAGTTTAACTGGCACGGGATCAGATTACAATAGTTTACAATCCCTTAGCTGTTAGAAATTTAACTGTTAATTGTTTTGATAATAAACGGTGTGGGAAAGATAATATTAAGTAAAGGCTGGTTTGTTAAGAGTGTTTAGACCTAAAGCTAATGTATTGTAGTTTGTTATAGATAAACTATCTCTTCTTATAAAGAACAAACTATTTTTTTTTTTAATTTTTGGGCTGAAGCGCAAGGGCAGTCCGCTTAATTTATATTTTCTTACCATTTTTGCAATTTGCAGCTCAAAATAATTAAATTCAATTCATGTATTCAATAACGATCTTTACATCGTGTCTGAATTACTATAACTATATATTATAAGAACCACCATGCATGCAATCGATTTTAAATCATTACAATTATTATCGAAATAAAAAAAAATAGAACAATAAATAATAATCAATCTATATAAAAAGATCTATATTTTTATACAATGTAATACATAAAAATGAATCGTTGTTCGTTAGTCTCGCTAACACTCGAGAACGGCTGGACCGATTTGGCTAATTTTGGTCTTAAAATATTTGTAGAAGTCCAGGGAAGCTTTATACGGAGCTAAAATCGAATTGGCGTTACTTTGACGTCAAATCTTAACTTTGGGTCATTTATTGAGTCCAAGGCCAAACTAGCTGCCAAAAAGCTGGGAGTCCTCGCAAAGGTGCGAAAGTACTTCACGTCGGAACAGCTGCTCAACTTATACCAAGCACAAGTTCGATCGTGCATGGAGTACTGTTCGCACCTTTGGGATGGATCGGCAAAATACCAACTGGAGGCATTGGAAGTCATCGATAGACGTGCCAAGAGGCTCATAAACAACGACTCCCTGGTTAGGGCTAAGCTCCAGAGCCTTGAACATCGCCGCACCGTTGCTAGCCTTTCGGTCTTTTATCGGGTACATTTCGGAGAGTGTGCTTTGGAATTGCACAATTTAATTCCCCCATCCCCGTTCCATCATCGGACGAGCAGAGATACGGCGAAGCGTCACCGCTATATGGTTGAAGTTCCACGGTCTCGAACCAAGCGCTTTAACTCCACATTTATTGTGCGAACTGCCAGACTGTGGAATTCCCTGCCCGCCTCTCTGTTCCCTGATAAGTATAATCTGGGTATCTTTAAGGCACGAGTGAACCGGTTCATCTTAGGCAAGCGTGTTCCAACTTAGGCCGCATTATCACTTACGATCAGGTGAATTGCGGTCAAACGCAAGCCTATTTAATAGCAAAAAAAAAAAAAAAAAAAATCTGCCTTTTGTTTCATAATCTGAGTGTATCAATAAGAATTTAAATTTTTGCAAAGTATTATTTTTGGTTTGGATGAACATTCTTACTTAAGTTATAATTGTTTTTACGTTGTTTCTTTTGGTGTACCTGTTACTGTGCAAATATTTCGACACAAATGTATTTTTGTTATGAAATAAATAACTTGAACTTTATTAAAATCAGTTAGCGTTAAATATGCAAAATGCAATTACAATTACTTCGAAAAATGGGAGAAATGTTGACGTGTGTTGACTAGTTATGGATAAGCTAAACCCAATTAAAAAAGGTTGACTTAACATCTCCTGATTTTAAAATCTTAGCAATTGGAAGATCTGTTATCTATTGCTATACGATGTTCGTGTTGCCGACGAAATACCAGAGACGTAGAACAAGATTGTTTAAAAATGTTATCAACACGCCGTTACCAATTTGGGGCTCAATCAAAAACAGAACATTATTAGCTTTTAAGGGGATATTTAACGACTTTTACAGATGTTAAACTGACAATCACGTCAAAATGTGCAGTGTAAATGATTTGAAAATAGAATATTACTTTTATTTAATTTTTTCGACTAATTTTTGAGAGTTTTGGACGCAGAACTGACGCAGAACGGACGCAGTCTGCGTCCAAAACTCAAAAAATTTAGTCGAAAAAATTAAATAAAAGTAGTATTCTTTAACTTAAAAAAAGGCGTATACTAAAAGATAGATATTAAAATTGTCTGTAAGATGGTGTAAGTTTCGTTTAATTATACCTGGTAGATTTTGTGTGATTGTCAATGTTTTGTCCGCGTCAGACACAACTTCACGAGTTAATTAAACTATTTAATATGAATGTAATTAAAAATGTTCACATACTAAATGATTAAGAGAATGTTCTAGTTTAACATATATTTTTTTCAATTCATTTATACTGCATATTTTGACGTGATTGTCAGTTTAAAATCTGTAAAAGTCGTTTAATAGCCCCTTAAAGGAAAAGTAAATAAACAAGCTCCTTTATTATTTTTTGTTTACCTACCACTTTTTTTCAATGAAACAAGTTAAACTGTTACTAAGGGCGGGTTATTTCAAACAGTCGGTTAACGTTACATGCGGACGGTTAAAAAGTTACTATGACGTGCGATGTTTATCGTACGTTAAATGTAACGGGTTGTTTCATGACATAAAAATCCGTCAGTTAAAAATATTCAAAAAGAGATTCCATAATATTTTGATGTTTGAAGTAGCTGTTTGACAACACAAAATTACGATGACTGGTCGGTTATGGTAATAGTAACTTTTTGACGTATCATTTTGTGAAACAACCCATTTTTTTGATTCGAAGATAGTTAGCGCCATTTTTGACTATTACCGGTCAGTAATGGTTAGTTGAAGCAACCCGCCCTAAACCACTGCAATAGTAAGCAAGAAACTACAGTTAAGACCACCATTTGGCGACGACACGTTGGCGCAGTGGCTGAGCGATCGACTGCTGCGCAGCGTGTTGCGGGTTCGATTCCCGCCCAGGGTAAACATTTGTGTGATGAGCATTTGTGTTTGCCTTGTGTCTGGGTGTTGTTTATCTATATATGTATGTATTTACAAAAAAAAAATGTATTTGTGTATGTATATCAGCTGTCTGACACCCATAGTACAGGGTCTCCCTAGTTTGGGGTCAGATGGCCGTGTGTGAAAATGTCCCCACATATTATTATTATTATTATTATAATGAGACAAGTGATACTGTTACTAAACCACTGCAATAGTAAGCAAGAAACTACAGTTAAGACCACCATTTAACAGCCGAGACAATGGAGCTCGGCGAGTCCCGGAGAAACGATTCAACTGTCTTGGATCCCACAACGAAATTAATCAGAAAAGAACACCAGACAACTGAGGAGTAAAAGAAAATACATATTTTCCACTTTCCTCAAGATCAAGTAGGTGATAGAACAGTACTAGGCCAATAGGCACAAAAGGACGTCGAAACTGGAAGAAGCCCAGTTACCAAGCACCAGGAATTACAAATAACATCATTTATGGGTCCATTTGATTACAATAATAGGTACTTATACCCTGTTCACAATAAGATTAGACATAAACACAAACCTTTTGTACAGTCCCTTCAACCGATTTTGACTTCTATTCCGTAGGCTTAAGGATGACATTAGAGGCAAAAAAGTGGTTAAAATAACAACTGTTTACTGCAGTTGCCATTTGTTATGCCACCAACGCAATATGAGTCAAAATCGGTTGAACGGACTGTAAAAAAGGTTTTTGTAAATGTCTAATCTTACTGTGAACAGGGTATAGGTACGGCAAAAACGCTTGAACGCACGGAAATTATTTCTAGTACCTAGGGTCCGCATAGTAAACAGCTCCGGATGTAACCTGTACACTATCTAACATAATATTGTATTTTTCTATATTTCTAAGATATTATATAATATATTTTTGTAAGATATTAATCATTATGTTATTGGTGTTGTGTGATATTTTTTTCTTATTTTATTTTTAAAAATGTTGCCCCACACTAGGAATTACTCCTGTGTCGTGGGTGCGTTTACAAACATATAAACTCACATACACAAACAGCCAGACCCGGAACAACTATCTGTAGGCCATACAAATATTTGTTCCGTGCGGGAATCGAACCCGCGGCACACAGCGCAGCAGTCGATCGCTCAACCACTGCGCCAACCGTGTCGTCGCTTACCGATGTAATAAGCAAATCATTGATGTGTATTCTGATTCGCTGATTAAATACAGATAAGAGAAGATAGTATTAGCACAGTATGAATATTAGTACTACCGTACAGTAGCGACACGCTCCGCCTCCCTCTGAAACCGTTCCTCACCTCTCCCCGCGTCAATTGACTGGCTCTGGGAATTGCGTTTTTGTTCGAGCGGCGCCGAACTATTAGTTAATCTGTAGCGGCGCGTAGATACTGCCACACACGCACGTATCTGTACCGTCTGTTATTTTAGTAGTAGTGTAGGCAATTATATCGTTTCGTTTCTATGGAGTGTCGCGGGTGTGGTAATAGAAAGGACCCCAGACGAATCCCTTTACGTGGGACTCAATGTACAATTTGTGTTACATTTTATAATTTTCTATCCTTTCATTCTTCTCTAAACACATCTAAGGACTATTAAACGTTTGAATTAAATCAATGAAAGAAACGAGTTATTCAATTAAAAACGCTAATCATCTAAATATCTGTGGGAAGTAGGTTACAACTGCCTACAAGCGTCTGATTAGCAACTTAGAGATTGACTAACACTTTAACAAACAAACAATTTGAAGTAGCGGCTTCAAATTGTTTGATAATGAAATAAATATATATTCTAATAGCACTCCGGGAAAAAGCAGCTTCTTATTGGTGAAAGATATTTTCAGATCGGTCAAGTATTTTTGGAGTTTATCCATAACAAACAAACACACATAAAAATCTTATGAAACCTAATGGCTGGGCACGTGACGATGGGAAGGGATCAGATGGAATGACCGTAATGCCTTGGAAGTTGGGTCGGCCTTTGGTGTAGGATGCAACTTGTGTCCCTGATGACTTGCGCCATGCCATCTTTCTAGCACGATGTGTTGTGCTGGGGTGGCTGCTGCAGGTGCCAAAACCCTCAAACGGCGTTAATTTATCACCTTTAAAGTTATAAATGTTATGACATTGCTAAGCGCCTGGTGTTTTGGGCGAAAAAAATTGCATTTCCATACAATAGGTATTGTTGCTAATCTCTTGGACAATTTTCCCATTGATAGCGATGCGGACGTGTTTTATGATGCCCTATTTGTGGTCATACTAGCTGATACTGAGCTAAAAATTGCAATTTTTCGAGATTTCGTCTTAAGTCAGTGAGTGACCTATCACTTTTATGTGAATAGATAAGATCTATAACGGCCATTTTGGTCGCATGTAAACATGGCCAATATAAACATAATGTCGATCTCCAATTCAGAAAACATCTACTTTTTTCGTGTCATGGTTTAATTTAAATATTTTAAAGTAACTAACACGTAGTTACCGAACAGTAACTGGGACGTAAGTCTGATACTGCAATAATTATACTCCATTTACAAAAGCGTTTGACAGTTGAAAAGTTTAAATAAGGTTTAATGCACACTTTGTAACAAAAGTATGTAAAATAAACATGTTAAAGTTACGATGGACGCCAAATTTATTAAAATCTATTTTAAACCGACTTCAAAAAGGAGGAGGTTATCAATTCGAATGTTTATATTTTTTTTTCATAAAAATGTCATAAAAAGAATTTTGCAAATCCGTCTGGATTTAAAAAAATCTTTTTTTGTTCGAAAGGGGTTTATTCCGAAATGGTCCCATATACATTTTACCATAATTGCTCTAGCCCTTTTTAAGAAATTCAACAAAATCCCAAAAAAATACTTAGATGACGTTTTAGTTTCTTCAATCATTGGAGGACTTACAATCTCTTTTAAGTCTTGGTGTGTTGCGGTTTCTTAAAAGATTTGGATGTTAAGGCAATACTAAAAAGTGAAAAATAAAAAGCTTTTTCCAAAAAAGTGATAAATAACTTTAGCACAGAACACACATTACTTTACTTTTGGAAGTCGGTGGCAATACAAACCAATAAACACAAAGCCACCGCCACCGACTTCCGAAAGTAAAAAGTAATGTGTGTTCTGTGCTAAAGTTATTTATCACTTTTTAGTTATTGTAGGCGGTTTTCTTTTTTTTGAAAAAAGCTTTTTTTACAGCAGCTATCGCACTTAATTGTAAATATTTTAATAATTTATCGAATGAAATTATGTGGTATCATTTAGTTGTATTATTTCGTTCTAATTTAAAATCACAATGTCAATGCTAAAAACCAAACAGAAGCATGGCTGAACAATACCGGAAACGTTATTCGTTTTACTATAATTCTACCAAAATGTTACCCAATCTTTAAAATACTTTAATTTTGTTTATATTTTTATACGTCCATATTTAGTAATATCTTAGATCTATTTATTTATCAAATTATGTTAAAAAATATTATTAAAATTGTTTTAACTTATCTTTGTACGTAATAAAATATTTTTGATTTCAGCTTCTACGAGCTTCTTTTTTCTAATACTATTATAATAATAATATAACATAATCATATGTGGGGACATTTCACACATGGCCATCTGACCCCAAACTAGGGATACCCTGTACTATGGGTGTCAGACAGCTGATATACATACACAAATACATTTAAATAAATACATACATAGATAAACAACACCCAGACACAAGGCAAACACAAGTGCTCATCACACAAATATTTACCCTGGGCGGGAATCGAACCCGCAACACGCTGCGCAGCAGTCAATCGCTCAGCCACTGCGCCAACCGTGTTGTCAAAGTGTTATAAATGGAGTATAGCTATTTCACACTCTGGTCCCTCTGTTGCCATCTACGACACCCACGGGTAGAAAAGGCGTGGTGCTATTCGCCGGCACCACACGGCTTCTCTAATAAATTGACATACTTTTTATAAACTGTCAAGGCGCCATTCCCCCATAAATTTTGTATAGCAGTAATAAAATGTGACGTCACGCTAATGTCAACTCAATTGACTGACTATTTCTTGACAAAAAAATCGTGTTATCAGGGTTAATATAAAGTTATTTTTTAGAGAATTTGTGTATTGGAAGTATTGTACCCCTTCGTCTGTCCAGAAGCCAAATATTGATCGATTGTCATTGTTTAACTATTGTGTCTCCTAATTGACAGTTGAGCTCATAATGGATTACTATTGTCATATAATCTCTATGGGGGCTCACATTTTGTCAGCTCTTAAAAAGTATGTCATCGTATAAATAATTGATGGTGTCAACTGCCCAATTTTATTGTGTCAAAATGGTAGATCATTGACATCGTAATTGTTGGTTTTGACAGCTTCAGCACCATTTTGTTTTTCCGATCGCGTACCACAGACGTTTCATTAAAACATTATCATCTGCCTAGCCTTTTCCCAACTATATTGGGGTCGGCTTCCAGTCTAACCAGATGCAGCAGAATACCAGTGTTTTACATGGAGCGACTGCCTATTTAAAATCCACATCTCAGTTGCAAGGTAACATGATACCCCTTGGTAAGACTGGTTGTCAGATTGTCTAGCTTCTAACTACCTATTACAACTGTCAAAGATCTACGAATAATAGCCAGGTTCTGATGCCGGGACCTACGGCAAATGGATGGTCACCCATCCACGGAACGACCGCGGCAAGCGTAGCTTAACCATCATGACCGGTCGATCCATACAGTTTTTACTCAGTCCTCCATACTACTACGTTTCATTAAAAAAACAAAACAAAAACTAAAAAGTGAAAAATAACTTTAGCACAGAACACACATAACTTTAGTTTCGGAAGTCGGTGGCAATACAAAACAACAAACAGAACAACGCCACCCACTTCCGAAACTTAAGACATGTGTGTTCTGTGCTAAAGTTATTTATCACTTTTTAGATTTTGAAGGCGGTTCTCTGTTTTATAATAAAAGTTTTTATTTTCCACTTTTTAGGGCCTCCTTATAGCCCAAATCTATTAAGAAACGGCAACACAGTTAAAACATAGATTAGAAGTCCTCCAAAGATGGAAGAAACGAAAACGTCCTCAATGAATACTTTTTTGGTTTTTGTTGATTTTTCCGAAAGGCGCTGAATACATTTATAATTGTTGTATACTAAAATCTTCTCCAGAATGTAACAAACACTTTTCTGAAAACCGCATCAAAATCGGTTCAGCCAAACGGAAGATAATCGCGGACAAACATACATACATACATACAAACATACATACATACAAACTCGTCGAACTAAGAACCTCCTTTTTTTGAAGTCAGTTAAAAATAGCCCATTCTCAGACCTTCCAAATATACACCAAAAATTCATAAAAATCGGTCAAGGCGTTTCGAAGGAATTCGATGACAAATACGAGATTTTTATATATTAGATGATGTATTTATACTATGTGTAACAAAAGGTACAATAATGGACATAATGCATTAGGCATCCTCTACAAGTCAACCAAAGGTGGTGAAGAGATAACATGGCGGTGTGCAAATGATTGAGCGAGTATAAAACAGAAAACTAACTACGAATAAAATGTATGAATGAATAAATTAGCACACTACCAGTGTGATCACATAAACTTGGATCGTAAGACCCAAGTTTATAGTACACTATTTCTAGCATACTGGTCCTTGTAGTTGGACACGAGGAGTGGATGCCAATCGGTTCACAGTGACAAAATCTTTTCAACCCATAGTAAAAATCGGGTCCTAAGAAAGCGGTTAAGATATTTTTCTGTTCTGTGATGCTTACCGTTATATAGTGGAAAATGACTGGCACTCATGAAAATTACGAGTGTTTTCTAAAGAAACGCCTTAGAGTACCGTCGATATATTATTATAACAGCATTATATGATAGCACCATTTGCTTTCTTTGAAACTTTAGATCATCTCTTGTTTGAGCACAGTAGACAAGCGAAAAAGCTTGAAGATAAACATGAGCTTTATAATTTATTGTCATTGAGCTTTTTGTTTTCACCAAAAAAAACGTCAAAATTCTATCGACGATGTACCAGGAGCGCATAGCAACGCAGCAGTTTGAAAACCACTCGGCACCCGACGCGTATTCGAAAACGTAGAAAACGGGCGAGTGCGGGCTCCGTCAGGCTCCTCATTAACCCAGAAAGTGGTGGCCGTCGACTCGAAGCTAAACCAGTGAAAGACGATGAAAACTAGTATACGAGATATATTAGCTTGCGGTGAAGCGAACGCGGGCTCAGTCGTGAAGCGTCCGCGGACGGAACCGCACGTGTATCTTCCCTTCTCAGTTCCGATCGCGTTTGAGCGTTCCAAATTTGAATTTTGCTGGAACTTGGCTGTGTTTGTGTGTTGAAGCGTGCTTTGGGAATTATTTTGAGTAAGTTTGTTTCTTTTTTATATTTTTTTAAGTTATGGAAATAATGTTTTAACGATGTAGGTAATTAAAAATAATTAGATAATTAAGTTTGAACGAAAAGTAACAGTTAAGAAAGTCATTGAGCTTTTAAATAATAGACTTTTGTGAAATAAAGTACCTGCCTTGATATAAATATTTTATCTTAAAAGTTAGGAACTTAAATTAATGAAGGTGCAGTTGAAAGTTGCGATTAACTAATTTAATTCTCACTAAATACTTCTCAAAAAATACAGTATCTAAATGCATTCAATTAAACTGACCAACAAATGTGAATTAAACATCGCTTGACCTTTAAAAGGCCTATTTTTTTAATCACAAACGAGTTCTGTAGTGCTCATTACCCACATTGGTATTCATGGAAAGCCATAGATAATCTTTGATGTTCATTGAATACTGTCGCCTTATACTGGCCATAAAAAAAGTTATTACTGCAATATGCACTTTTCAAATGATGCTAACCTATTTTCTCAAAGTTAATCAGACAGGTTTATTCTTAATTTAAAGATTAGAAGTTGACAGGCTTATTCTGAATTTAAAAATTAGGAGATTTTGAAGATTTTGATGTACTTACTTTGTTGCCAATAGCTGATTGGGAGAAAAATAGTACAGACAGCGTCATTAACTGCTTACCCCCCACGCATTGAAATTTCTTCGTAAAGGGTGTTAGTAGTTGATGACGCTGTCTGTACAAATAATTCCTTAAACTTTTGGAATTTAGGGCAATGTCAAAAAAGTTATATTAAGTTGCCAATGGTAGGTACAAATTAAAGAAAGAATATGCGTAATAATTATAATTTTGTTACAAGAAGAAAATGAAATACTATTGATATGTTTCCATACAGGTTGTTTGTGTAAATTAGAAGATTCTTTTGAAGATTTGAAAACGGCAAAGATGCATTTACTTCTCCAACAACTACATGTAAATACTAGAACCATAGGACACCGCATACTTCCCAGAAACATAACCCCTTAAATGTTAAACAACTAATGACCAACTATCGCCATAAAACCATTATATATGTGTAACGAATCATTTACGGACATTACGACTTCATCCACAGACTGCATACGGTACCGTCTGTGCGGTCCAGAGACGGCAATTTAAGCATTAGAAACAATCAAACAAGCATGCGGTGGAATTACTTGTTGACGGGTGTATTTTACCGTGGTGTTGTGCTTGGGAAGGCTTTTGATAGAAGTAGCCAACGCTGGATAAATGAGGAAGAACTAGTATTATTAGAAGGTGATGTGAAATGGTCAATCCTTAGTGAAAAGAGAATAGATGTGCAAAGAAGAAACACTTTACAAATATTACCTGAGGGACAGCAATTTTCGTATCTCCAATATCGTTTCGCATTCTAATTTCAATTTGTTTGTCAAAAATATCTGATATACCTTACATTTTTGACAGTAATTGTGGCAGATCAGATTACGATTAGCTTTTGAACGTTTTTAATTACGAGAAATGGCCTTCTGCAGTGCTATTCTGTTACAATCTGCCTCCGTGAACACCTAGGTGAAGTGAGTCCCGATGCTAGGGATTGACAAAGCAGACGGACTGATGACAGCTCACTTCACCTAGGTGTTCACCGAGGGAGATTGTAACAGAATAGACGTTCTGATCATGTCACTGTTCATCTTTAGAACTATAAGACGATTAGCTAATTTTCTCGGCAAAAACAGCTAGTCAGCATATTTGTAACATCAGATTACAAGGATGAATGCTTAGATTTGCAACTACGGAGGCTTCTTATCATAGTGATGGCAACTCGTATTACAATATTATAAATGCGAAAGTGAGTGTGCTTGTTTGTAACACTTTCACGGTTAAACTATTGAACCGACTTTGATTAAATTTTGTACATAATAAACTTGAACCCCAAGAAAGGATTTACGCTACTTTTTTAATCCATGACATCGTCTGCACCTGCAATAACTGACATACACGCAGACGAAGTCATGGGCAAAAGCTAGGGGACTAATAAAACCATTCTTAATTCTGGTAGCCTTGAGTGAATATTCTTCAAAGTCGTGGGCAAAAGCTAGTGGACTAATAAAACCATTCTTAATTCTGGTAGCCTTGAGTGAATATTCTTCAAAGTCGTGGGCAAAAGCTAGTGGACTAATAAAACCATTCTTAATTCTGGTAGCCTTGAGTGAATATTCTTCAAAGTCGTGGGCAAAAGCTAGTGGACTAATAAAACCCTTCTTAATTCTGGTAGCCTTGAGTGAATATTCTTCAAAATCGTGGGCAAAAGCTAGTGGACTAATAAAACCCTTCTTAATTCTTCAAGGCATGGACCGTCATCAATTTCATCATCGATTATAATCAGGTAGTCAAGTAGTAAAACGTGAGCCTATAACATTTTAAAAAGCTTTGTCTGGACTCCTAGTTGCTATCAGAGATGATTCATAGATAGCAACATTACCTAGGTCATTAGGCCTAAAGATATCGATAGTAATATAATATTAATGTTAGGTTAGCAGGTCATCAAGATATACTCTTACAAATATAGAGCTCTCTCATTTCTATTTGAAGTTTCGCGGTAGCCTAAACAATTGATCATTTTTAATTTTAACTGACTTCTTCGGAACTCTTTTATTATTTAAAGGATCATGGCAGGATTTGTACAAAAAAATAAAGATATTTAGAGAAGTTGAAATTCTAATTCTTATACTCTTGGGTACCTAAAGAGTAACTTCAGGCATTTTCCATATTTTAAACCCCCGTAAACGTAAACAATAAAAATGGATGTTAATGGTAAATAGTTTAACAAAAAGCTCATTATTTTAGAACGAAATGGCGACTGATAGAAACAGTGAAACTGACAGCGCCGTTTCGCAGTTCTTACTCTGAAATTGCATCGTTTTATGGTAAATAAAGTCAGTACAAATAATGATTATTTTTTCCACACACTTGTTACATTACTTGTCTGCCAATTTGATAGATCCATTAATGTCACTTGTCACTTTTTTTTTATAACCACAAAACGGGCAACGAATTGAAATGAAAAAGTGTTATTTTCATTTCGAAATATTTTAATTATGCGGGGGTTTGAAAATAGGGTAAGTATATCAATTTAATCCTGGTAATGTATTCTCCACATTGGAAAATATTTTGAACTCTAAATGATTTTTATTTTTCAAACAAATAAATATATGGATCTCGCCATGATTATTCATGTATCTGAGGATTTATGAGTAGACAATTTTGAGAGGTATTTTTTTAGGTCCGTAAGAATTAGATTTAATCGGGAATACCTATTTTCAACTGACTCTTTTTATTTCCTTCTATTCTTCGTGAAATAGTAAGTACAGGTTCTTACTTGGTGAATGAAGAAGCCAATGACTTTATTGATTTATTACACATCACTCATTAAAACTAGATTATTCCGGTTCCTCTATGGTGGGATAACAAGCAGCTGATCTCTCCATTCACAGTAAGGAAGTAATAAAAAAGGAGCCTAGCTCCTCTTTGGAACTGGTAATATCAGTTCCAGTGCAATCAAGTCTAGACTTTGAAATGGGAAGTGTTAAGGGTAAACTAATCGTGGTTTGAGATCTATAATTAATTATTGATGAAAGCTTTGAGTCGTGTGGTGAATGAGAAGACAGTAACGTCAAACTTAATAATGATATACGTATTTATAAACAAGATCACTTGTCAACTGTTTTACAAATTCCAGTAATTAATTATTTTAAGTAAGAAGTTCAAAGTGATGGAAGGTTAGGATCAGATTCGTGGAAATACATTCTTGTATAAACTAATTACGACTGGACATGTATTTTTAGTGTCAAATAAAAGTTGTTATTTTTTTATTTTATACACCACACTTATCGAAAATATTAGAAACAAACTTTTAGCTTTTTCCCAACTATGCTGAGCTCGGTTTCCATTCTAATCGGATGCAGCTGAATACCAGTGTTCTACATGGAGCGACTGCCTATCTAACTTCCACCACCCAGTTACTGGATCAGACGATACGCCTGCTAAGAATGGTTGTGACACATTCTGGTTTCTGATTACGCATAACGATTGTCAAAGACCTACGAATGACAGCCGGGACCGATGCAATGGTTTTACATACCTTCCGAAGCATGGAAGGGTCTCGGTATGAAATGGATTGTCAACCGATCCACACACTGACTGTGGCAAGCGTAACTTAACTATAAACAGTCAATCCGTACAGACTTAACCACGAGAACAGTTCTCGTAAATAGTTCCATAAAAATTTAACTTACAAAGTGACTAATGAACGATAAAGATCGAAAATGAACATGCATATTTAGACCATCTAATAAACCACAACAAAACATCAGCACTCGATCATAATATACAAAAAAAGCACATCTGTCGATCAAATTTCAAAAAACGTTAGCAAAAAATCCGTTACACCAATTTATAAGGATCGATATCCTATTCAGGTTATGAACTATCAACCGGTAAAGTAAAAAATGATCAGTATTGTTCATAAGATTTAGGTCAGATTCTGGCACAGTTTTAAAATGATTTTGATATTCTGGGCGTCACTGTTGCCTGCTGTGATCTTAACGGTGTGCAAGTGGACCACAATTGGTATATTGTTGAACTCCTTTGAAGTTATTACGATCCTTTTCTTCTGATAGTAAAAGGTCAAGTGAATCATTTTTGTGAGTGTAATTATAGGCATTTGTGGTGACATGACTATTATTGGTTTTGGTTTTGTCAGTTTAATTACATTTGAACTAAAGATTATTATTATTATTATTCTTTAGTGTTTATTTGGCTACGATGTTTTGTGCTGCAATAAACTTTATATGTTTAGTTCTGTTCTGTCTCCTGCTTGATTTGAAGGAAAGTGGAAAATATGTTTTTCTTACTCCTCCGCTGTTCTTTTCTGATTAATTTCGTTGCGGGATCGAAGACAGTTGAATCGTTTCTCTGGGACTCGTCGAGCTTCATTGCTTCGGCACTTTTTTGGTGGTTGCCACTGTTGATTCTGGCTTACAGAAGTTGCTGTGGTTTGGGAATAGCGAGGCGGGCTTGTCCCATAAAAAAAATTATAGTATATATTATGTCCAATTCACTAACATAGGATCTGATCAGGGGTGTGATTCTGTAAGAGCTCATTCTAAACTTCGAATCTGAATCCGCTGTGAGTTTCTTGATTGGCATTCTAAAAACTGGGCTAATAATTCGTATTTACACTAGCGCCACCCTTGCGAGCGTGTCATCGAGTTGAACTAAATTGACAGGGAGATTTTGACAGATAAAGTATGAGATGACTTAAGAAGTGGCATTCTGTAAGGTAATTTCCCCGTCACTTCCACGCTCACTTCGCACTCGAACCCGATTCAAAGTGTCAAATATATCAACGTCATTTTGAACCTTATGACAGGTGAGAGTGAAAAGCGATGTGAGTTGTGAGTTGTTGTTTGAATTTTACAGAATCAACCTACAGTCATTGATATATATTTTGGGCGCAGAATTGGTACACGGATCAAGAGAAATAAACTCCTTTAATTCCCACAATTGAAGTAGAGTCTCACTAAGGGTCAAATCATACAGGGATGGCAGCGGTTGGCAGCGCAGCGACCGGCTGTTTTGCTGACAAACTATTTTCAGGTTTATCTTTGAACATCAAGGCATAGTAGAGATTTGTATTAGTCGCGCGGAAGTTCGCGGCGCCGAGCGGCTACCGCCATAAAAGAACGGCTCGCGGCTGATCGCCGGGCCGCTGCCGACCCCTGCCATCCCGGTGTAATTTGACCTAAGAGTCAATAACTAGGATGACAACATTATAGTACTAATTTGGAAATCTAAAATTAACAAGAAGCACTGAGCGATTCCTAGGCTAGAATGGTGTCGCGACCACGTCTTAACAATTACTGTTCCTCCATATCAACACCATATTCATAGACTCCTCACAACGCTAAACAAAGGCGCTTGTGTTCTGATTTAAAGGCGCATACGTCATAACAGAATCCGAGATATAAGTTTATACTCTTTCAAAGCTTCGATGTAGTCGGAAAGATGTAATTAGTTTCTTATTTTAAAGCGGTCTTTTCTTATCGTATTTTACTTAGACCTTTTATGGTTTTATAACGAAACTATGTTCTTACCTGTTATTTTGAACACGAAGCAGTTTGTAGTTTATTACTGTTTCCTTTCTGGTCTATCTTCCCAAAGCTATAATCTTATAGCTTTGGGTTATTATTAACGTGATTCGATTTGATTAATCATGGCGTAGTAAAGAGACATATTTTAAATCACTTAAGGTAAAATATTAAATAATATTCAACAAAATGTTATAGGTGATCTATTAGGATTTTTTTCAGTCTAGAATCTCTATTGTAATTAGTTAAGGGATAATATCCTGTTCACATTATCCTTTACGAACATTAATATAGCCGGTCTAATATTTGTGTACGATCACTGCTAACACATTTGAGGAATATAGACGTTACGTAAAAATCTACAGTGCTATTCTGTAAAAAAATCCCTCATTGAATTATGATACTCGTTAAATAAATAAATAAAATAAAAATACTTGACTTAGAAGCTTTACGCTAGCTGTCAATTTGTCATTGATACCACGAACAGCCCACGTAAAGCTCACTTCATCTAAGCACCGAGGAAGATTTTTTCAGAATAGGCCAGTGATAAGTAGAGTAAGAGCTTTACTGAATTAAAATATAAGAAAAACTGAATCAAAGTGTTAATATCGTAAGCAATACTCTTGCAAACTATCTGAAATATAACCAGCAAACTGCAGTTAAGTCTTAAATAACTTAAATGATCTGATTACAGTATTTATTTTATCTTTACAGCTGGGCATAAACGATTTTAAGTGTAATCTCATAATATTGACCATTAACACTGATTGAAAATTCACATCCTGAAGTATAATAAGCCACATAATTCGATTTACGATTGATTTCGAAATTAAACTTTACTGTCGAAGTGAATATTGAATAGGAATGATTCATCAATAAGTCTTACATAGATCGGTATAGCCAAATGTTATTTGGAACAAACTCCGCAATAAGCAAATGTTGAACATAATAATAATATTTTTTTTTTTTTATTTTTTTTAAATATTTTTGTTTTTATATGAATATTTAAAAATGTAATTTAATATGTATATAAAATAATAATATAATAATAATATGTGGGGACATTTTCACACACGGCCATCTGACCCCAAACTAGGGAGACCCTGTACTATGGGTGTCAGACAGCTGATATACATACACAAATACATTTTTTTTTTGTAAATACATACATATATAGATAAACAACACCCAGACACAAGGCAAACACAAATGCTCATCACACAAATGTTTACCCTGGGCGGGAATCGAACCCGCAACACGCTGCGCAGCAGTCGATCGCTCAGCCACTGCGCCAACCGTGTCGTCCACATGTTTGTAATAGATGTGAACACTAGCCTTAGTCCATCATCTGCCCAGTCTTTTCCCAACTATGTTGGGGTCGGCTACCAGTCTAACCGGATGCAGCTGAATACCAGTGATAAACATGGAGCGTCTGCCTATATGACCTCCACAACCAAGTCACTAGGTAACACGATACCCCTTGGTAAGACTGGTTGTCAGATATTTTGGCTTCTGACGACCCATAACGACTGTCAAAGATCTACGAATGAGAGCCGGGAACAACGGCTTTACGTGCTTTCCGAGGCACGGAGGTCTGGGTATAAAATGGATGATCGCCCATCCAAGGCCAGACCGCGGCAAGCGTAGCTTAATCATGAACAATCGATCAGTACGGCTCTTGCTAGTCCACTTAAATATTAATGTCCTTGTTTTTGTCTATATTGTTGACGTGCCTTTTTTAATAAATAAGGTCTATGAAGTTTCGCCTGATAATATAAAATGATCTTAAAATGTTCAAGTACCACTAGGAAAATAGACCCTATACGTCATCAATTTCGAAGTATTTCAATGCCATTGCTTCATCATGAACAAACTCACAAGTTCTATTACAGAAATCCCCATTATAAACTAGAAAGCATGTATCATCAGCCATGTTACGTGGTGGACCAAGACGAAGATGTAAATGAATACAATGTATGGCCTTAATCGCGTCATTGAGGCCTTCGGGTCACTCCCAAGTAATTTCTCGATGTTCGTTAAGAATTAATTCAACTACTTATTGGTATCAATTGAATGAATGTAGAGCAAGAAATTCTGTAGTCAGACCTTTTTTTTATTGAGTAAATTGATTTAATTCAATTCTCTTGTTTAGTTGTGATGGGTTTCGAGTTCTTTGTATGATCTGTCGTGTCCAGTGGTTCTTTGATTGGAAGATTTGTTATTCGATTCGGGAAGTTCCGGGAGTACTCGAAAATTTTTGCGAGCCTCATAAAACAAATCTTTGGATAAGTTTATTTGCTTCAAAACGTCTATAGAATGTCTGCGTATCTCTGTCGGTTCCGGTTTAGATAGTGGTAGCTGATGGATATAGCAACAGATGATATCAGTGCAAATTTATACTTCAACGTGTAATTAATTGATCCACCGGAATTGCTTCGATCTGTGCAATTAATCACCTTGCAAATTGTCTGCGAATTGGAACATCCGAACCTTGTCTAGCATAATCAAAACTTTCATCCAGTATGAACGAGCAAATTAAAATCGTATCAATATACTTTCGAACGTAATGACTCACTTCAACGCAGTCAGATGGAATAATGACAATAGTAATAACTATAATGTTACCATTATCAACCTGCGTGTTAATACTGTTACGTGCAGCATCTGTAACTACACGTTTGTGGATGACTATACTATTAACTAACAAGTTAAGTATCACTGATTTGTGTCAGGAAATTCTTAACAAGGTTAAGATAATAATCGATATTTTAATTGCTAGTGAAATGGCGGAGATGAAAACTGGATCTTGGAAAGATAAAACTTTACCGGAATAATTATAGGAAGAGCGAGTGATGATGATTAGCTAGCAAAAGTAAAATAAAGTGTTTTAAAAATACGGTTGACTCAACGGGAGATAAGTACCTATATCTTCAGGAGATAATTCAACATCAAACCAAGAGTAGAGAGGCTTTGCCTGCAGAAGACTAACTTTGTAGTCCAAATCGTGTGACAATAGTAACGCTTTTTCAATAAACAACCTCTGGAAAGTGCAACACACATTTAGAAGAGTCGTTTTTCTATGTCAATTCCAAATGTCCGACGCTACCATGCTTCATTGTGCAAAAGATCCGTAGAATTGAGTTCAATCAAATAGTTTTGACGTTAGTTCTAACTAGTAATCTTTAGGCATTCAGCCGTCCGAATTTGACTAGTAATTGGCAATCGTCTGATCGAACTCTTCTTTGTGATGCGTTTTGTACGTTTTACTTTCAATTTGTACACTTTCCAGTTCGACGTTAAGAGAGCAATGCAATTTTTAAAGTTTAGAATAGGAACTAGAACAACAATGTTGTATAAAAATCTGACAATTCATATTTTGACCGTGTGGCATATGTATGGAATAACTGTTTTTTTTTATGTACTTAAAATGTACTAAATCAATAGTAAAATTTGAGTTACGACATCGCTTCCACCGTGTATATCGTTATAAAAAGCAATTATAATATGCTTACTGTAACTATAGTTTAGTTAGGTAACATAAAAAAAACTGACCAAGCGCGAGTCGGACTCTAGCATGAAGGGTTCCGTACCATTATCTTTACAACATTAAACATCGAGCAAAAAAAAACGGCCAAAAATTATGTTTGTTGTAGCCATTAGCCCCCCTTAAATATTTATTATATTTGTTGTTATAGTGGCAACAGAAATAAATAATTTGTGAAAATTTCAACTGTCTAGCTATCGCGGTTCTTGAGATACGGCCTTGTAACAGATGGACGTACAGCGAAGTCTTAGTTATAGGGTCCCGTTTTTACCCTTTGGGTACGGAACCCTAAATAAAATGGTTGTTCGCACGGTGGTCCCAAACTAGGCAGCGCCTGTATCTTGAACCAGAGCAACGTTCATTTAAATTTTAAATTCAAGACATGTTTTGCGTTAATAATATTATTATTTGTTCTGTGTGAGAAGAGGCATTTTCTATGCAGTGGGACAAATTATAGGCTGGTATTATATAATTTGTCCTATTACCAGCCTATAATTTGTCCCACTGCACAGAAAATGCCTCTTCTTACACAGAGAAGATCACTAGGCGGATTGGCGTTTTCTGATTGACTAATTATAAGTCCTGGTTTCCTCGATGTTGTTGATGTTTTCCTTAACCGATGTCAGTGATGATTAAGATAAACTTTAGAAGATACATATATGAAATTAAAAGACTCGCATAGCATAGATACTTGCTAGAGCCCGGTTGTGGGCTCACTACTTCGTGTCGTCAAGGCGGGACGCTTTAATAACTGGGATATCACGACACGACGACTAAGATGACGATATTTGCGTTTACCTAAATTATTACCTGCAGTGTGAATGACAGTCCTTGAGGACATACGGATCGACCGGTTATTATGGTTAAGCTACGCTTGACGCGGTCAGTCAGTGGATGGGTGACCATCCAATTGTAAAGTACGTTAAGCCATTGGTCCCGGCTGTCATTCGTAGATCTTTGACAGTCGTTACAGGTAGTCAGAAACAAGAAGCTTATAGATAAAAGTGGAGGCATCACTCTAAATACCTAAGTGAAACCAACTGTGGGCAGACGCTCTCTTTGTGAATGCATAAAGAACGAGACAGTGACATGTGTTTTCTTTATCTTATGTATGCATGCATTCAGAAAGAGAGCGTCTGCCCACAGTTGGTTTCACTTAGGTGTCATGTTGCCTCCACTTTTACCTATAAGCTTCTTGGTCAGAAGCTAGAAAATCTGACAATGGTTGTCAGATTTTCTTACCAAGGAGTATCGGGTTACCCAGATACTGGGTTGTGAACACACAGATAGGCCGTTGCTTCATGTAAAACACTGATATTCAGCTGCATTCGGTTAGACAGAAAAGGCTAGGCAGATGAGCGTGAATGACAGTCCTATTGAGCTAAATAAGTTTCGCTACAATCGAGTTTCTTCATTTCTTGTACAACGAGTGGAGTAACAAAATTATATTACATGATTGCATTCACGATCCAACTAAAGCTCATCATTGCAAATATTCATTCAAATTATAGAAACAGAAGAGATTAAAACGAATTCAAATCCAATGCAAGTTTACAATTCCGTGACAGTAGTCACGGATCTTGAGACCGAGATTGGTGAAATAATAAACTTGCATATCAGACCAAACATGACTAACATTGGTGCACATAAAAATAAGGAAATCCGAATACCGCGACTCGAAAATACCTAACTGTGTTAACGTGGAGATAACGGTGGTAGTGCAGTATATATGTCTAAATATAAATTCTACAGGAAACTACAGAGCGTTAAGCATACCATAAGATTAAATATTCATGATTATGTGTTTTTTGACGCGATGCAGAGGCGAGTAATGTTTTTAATCATTGACAAAAAGCTCCGTTTTAAATGTTCTGTTAGGTAGCTTTTAATCTTCCGTAATATACATTATATATGGTGTGTTTTTGTATGTGCGGATAAACTGCCATTAACATTTAGATAAGCGGTTCGTATGGTGTCGGACGTAAAGAATAGCACCATCCCATATCTTCCCGTGGATGTCGTAAGAGGCAACTAAGGGACTCACCAGAGAATGGGCAGCACCGTTCTCTGTGCCTTTGTAACAACCATACTGCGATCGGCAACCGGTTTGCCAAGCGTCGCCACGCTTGGCATTATGGCAAAACCCCCCATTACTTGGGGGAGGCCTTGTCCAGCAGTGGACGTCTTTCGACGGGAATGAAGCGGTTCGTGGCGAAGTAATAGGCGTAAAGATTGATTGGTCATGATAAAGCTACGCTTGCCGCCGTCAGTCCGTGGATGGGTGACCATTCTTTTCAACTGATCTCTTAGTGCCTCGGAAAGTACGTAAAGCCGTTGGTCATAGCTGTCATTCGTAGATCTTTGACAGTAACTAGCGGTACTGGAATTCAGTTGGATCCGGTTACAATAGGAGCCGACTACACCATAGTTGGGAAAAGGCTAGGCAGTAAGTTTTGATTTATCTTGATTCGGCGAAAAAAAAATTAAAAACGCACCCATCTTGCTCACTATTTCTTGCGCTAAACTTAAAACTTAAATCAATAAAGACTCTTTGCAAAGAGAATTAGAGAAACAATTTTCTGGTTGATTAGTAAACTTATTGGCTATGGCTACTCATCAATATTGGTGGCAAGCTAGATCGACGACCTCTCAACGAAGTAGTTGAGGCTTTTTATTCTGATAAAGTGCCTGAGGGCGGAGAGAGTTTTAGAAGCGTAGGTGGTCGCGTAATTAAATTAGTGATTTTAAAAGCTGTGTAACTTTTGAGAGACTGCTCTGTCAATACCTATGGACGGCTAAACATTGTAATAACTGATGCACGCTGTGAGTATGTTCCTAATACTGGAATCTAGTCACCTACAATCATCATCGGCCGTCCACTGTTGAATAAAGGCCTCCCCCAAAGGGGGAGGGGCGCCACACTTGGCAGGCGTCTTGGGTATCGCAGTGAGGTTGTTAAATAGGTTCCTTATCCATTTACATAAAATTTTAAGACCTAATATAACTTGGCATTCTATTGTTTCGGATAATTATAAGTTCGCATAGTATTATTTACGCATAACAACTTACGCATAATTTTTCAAGCATAATTTCTCTAATCATACTAATAATTAAGCATAACGTTTTAAGGCATAAAATGATATTAAGCCAAAACAAATTAGCCTTAAAGATTATTATGCCAACATGAACGGTTGCCAAAAAAAGAATATGGCAAAGTATTATTATGACAAAACAATTTATGCCTAAACAGTTATGCCAAAGTATATTAGGAAAAAGAACATTGTGCGAAAAGAAGGGATCCCTGTTAAATACACGGAAGCCGCTGCTGCCCGACTTCCGAATTTTCCCTAGTCGTCTTCTACGACACCCTCGGGACGAAATGGGTGGATACTAATACTGGCCCGGACACCTAACGGGAAACCTACACTGCTATTCTGTAAAAATCTGCCACGTAGAATTTAATTGAAGTAAGCTTGAGATGACCTACCAATCCTTAGCATCTGGTTAGATGACAGCTCATATCGCCAAAGTTTGATTTCGCAGAACAGACCGGTTGCTCTATCTTTCCTCATTTCATCTTAGGTCCATCTAAAGGTGTCATTCCCATGTCTGACAATGTGTTACCTATTGGGTTTTCTATTTGGAATTTCTTAGTAGCAGTCTGGAGTTTAAATAAGTGCTTGGTTGATGACCATAGACTCGCCTTCAATTACATGCTCGTGCCTTCTATGTATGAGAACAGGCAAAGACTATAATATTCTCTTTGAGAACAGGCCTTTGTCCTGCATTGTCAGCTATTAAAAATTGTTATACCTGTTGTAATTTGTGTTCAGTTCTTCCATTTCACTGCTCACATTTGCCCTTTACGCAAACTGAATTTTAATTCATCACGGGATTTTATTCAATTGAGCTTTATAAAAACAACATGGTGACCGATTTTTAAAACAATGTCGAATTGTATTGTGTAATAGTTTGCGCTGTGGTGAACAACAACAATTGTCACATTGGACGTGAATCCATAGCTGTGTGCTTTCAACCTGACCAACTTTCTGTGGAATATAAATGATTGTTTTTTTCATTTGTATATTTCTGTAGTTTTATAAATTCCTTTTGATGGTATTGTCCTACAGTAAAGCCATTATCTATAGAAATCATATTCCAATAAACCAATTACTGATAATTTTAAATTGTTAGGGAGTCGGTCAGTCAAAATGTTGACGCTAGTGGTTTGTTTCGAACAGTACCTAAGTTTTTATGGAGAAGAACGAACAAGAAGCTCTATGGACACTTTGGTGACATAATTCATGTTTAATCTTTGTTCAATGTGAGAACAATGTACTCATTGATGGATTTTATTTTCCTCTTCATGAAGATTATCCAAGATGAAACTAGATATAGCAGATATAGCACAACCAGCTTAGTGCTTACCTAAATCTGGTTTTAACAACGGCTTTGTAAACTTAATACTCGCGGAAACTAAATTATGGATACAACTGTTAGGAAACAATTCCTTTATCAATTATTATTAAGCAAAATTCCCAACATACCTCCATTTATTAAAGTATTAGAGACAAAAAGCGGATAAATAACGATTGTTATTAGGGTATATTGTTGAAATGCATTTTAGTATATTTTGTAATGGAAATGACAGTAATTTTACTTTGTAATTAGGTGACTATCATGAAATAACGACGCTTATTACATGCTAACATTTAAATACCGACAGAATTATAACGATATTAAAATTTGTTTTATGCTATAATTAATGGAGTAAAGTACAAAGATCTTGCTCCATCTGTCACACCAAAATCGGTCACCAACTAAGTTTTATGTAAATCAATCGCTTGTGTCGCTGCATTATTTGTTACTTATAAACCTAACAATGAACAGTTTTGTTCAATGCTAGCGGCTAGCGCTTTACGGTACTGATTTAGCGGTTCGATAGTTTTGTTAGAATTCAATTATGGCGGAGAGCAGTGACCCTGGCGTATGCACTCGGCAATGCTTATTGGTGTAGTAATGTTGGGAGTGTTTTTAATCGGATATGTGCTATTCCAATACCTTTTTGTGTTTGTTTTTCAATGAGATTTTTCCAATAGACTTTTATATTGAAAAATCGTTTCGTTTGGTGATCACAAATGGTTTACTTACTTAAATGAATTGAGCAAACTGTTTTGTTGCAAAAGTTTTACTCAAGTTTTGTTTGGGATATTTCAATTTTTCAGCATGGTTTTTTTATGTAGTCTAAACATAAAACTTTATTTTTAAAACTTCTACACATCTTTCAAATTGTTACGCCGATAAAAGATTTGATAGCATCGCTTTTCAGTATTTCATGTACCTAATTCCTAAAATTATTTAAAATTCGACTTTTCCCTTTGTCCGTGTGGTGTCGGACGTAAAGAATAGCACCATCCCATATCTTCCCGTGGGTGTCGTAAGAGGCGACTAAGGGACTTACCAGATAATGGGCAGCAGCGTTCTCTGTGCCTTTGTAACAACCATACTGCGATCGCCAATCCGCCTGCCAAGCGTGGCGACTATGGCAAAAACCCCCCTTGGGGAGGCCTATGTCCACCAATGGACGTCTTTGGGCTGAAATGATGAATGATGAGACTTTTCCCAATTTTTAAATTGCCTTTTCCTTTTTCTATGTTCATTAACTTTTTATCCTGACCGTATCGACTTCTAGGTATTATGTTGATTATTTTGTTCACCTATAACGATATTTAATTACAACCAAAAAGTACTTTCATTTCGGTTTGAATAAAAGTATATAATGTAGGGTATCTACATATATATTATTACTGTCTGACAGAAATTGCTTGTTGCAGCAGATTAATTATTTCGTGAAAGTAGGTTTACTTGCCAACGAGCCGAGTAAATGTTAATTAAGATAAAACCGACGTTGTATTGTAATTGTTACTTGCACTTTATCATGCGGATATATTTTATGACTATTGTAAAATATTTTTTTTAAAGATTAGGTACTTAGGGAGTTTCTTCCCATTGACATTCTTCTCCGTACGAAACTACCTTTTGGAAGGGGCAATTAGATTCAATTCTTATTTTCTTGTGAACGTGCCTTCTAAAAATCAAATTGAAATTAATGATTTGACTTTGAATTTAGGGCTCGATCTTTGTTGAATTAAATTAAATTTGGATACATGGAAACATTTGGGAGAGGACTTCGCCCTGTCCCAAATTATTTAAAAATAAATTTAGATAATCCGTCGTCTCCTTTCTTTTGTACGCATTATCTAAAATCTACATTTTTTTACACGTCCGTCCGTTTCCGACGTAGATCTTTTGATTGCGAAAATAATTGTTGTTGTTGTAAAAACAACCCTGTTTATAATAATAAAACTACGGTAGTTTTAAAGTCAAACGATGATTTCAAAGACTGTCTTGTTTGTAAAATCACAAAATATTTGCATTGGTTTAGTCTGTGACCCCTTAATTTATTTGCACGTGACATGAATTTGAAGTGCGAAGAACAAACAAAAAATAGATAATTAGCAAATGATCAGTGTAAACAAACCGTGTGGCCTGCATAAATTTGTTTGACCCAACACAACTCCTTGCGGCACGCCTACCTAGAGCTCACAAAATACGAGCGCTGAATACAAAACACTACCTTATTATGCTCCTCTAGTACATTCAGAACAAAATCAGCGCATAAAAGCGTTTCTGACGTTCCCAAAATGGCGAATAAAACATTAAAACCCACTTCGACAGTGTCGAAAGCATGTAAATGCAACGAGACAAAACTTTCTAGGACCAACGTCTTACATTTCAAGTAAAAAATGGAATTTTAGAATTTCACTGAATTCCTAAATCCAGATCAGCGGTGTTGGTAAAATGTTAAGTGTTCAAATTGTTAATCTAGGCATGCTTGTGGAGAGATAAATTGGTGCGAGTTTATTACCGAGAAATTCTCTTCTAGCACTAGATTGTACGACTCACAGAAAAGGAATTTAAATTGCCTTAACATATTTAGTGGAGAAGGTTAGTAGTTTAGAAGAAATTATATTATCTTTGACAGATACACCAAAGTCATTAGGCCTAATTTACCCGATGGGGTAGGCAAAGTACACCCACGATCAAATTTAGGATCTACTAACTTCTACCCGCGATTTCGTCTGCATAAACTTAATAATTCAGATAAAGTCCTAAATAAAATTTATCCCACGGGATCAAAAGACGGAAAAAATATCCTATGTGTTAATTAAGCTACGATCAGTATCTAAACGGGTGCTAATAAAATGCCATACTAAAAGTATCATGTTAAACTAAACCCAATAACTGCGTTCTGCGCTTTTTGTAAAACACTGGGTCACTGGAAGATGACCCCAACATAGTTGGAAGAGGCTAGACAGATGATGATTTTACGTAAATTTTTATACAGCCTTAGGGACATACCAAGTAGAATGCTTAACATCACAGTTATGTTAATGATCATAATACACACAGGATAAAAACAAACGACGCTTGCGGCGACCACTTCATTCACCTGTTAATTGCGTTATTATAAATTATGACGGATGCTGAAAACTAGTTTTTTTTTGTTATTCTCACGAAGGAAACATTAATGTCTAGTCTTAATTTACTTTTATCTGTTTATTCAAGTGTCTAATACAGATTTAATTTGTGATTATTTATGACTGAAATAAAATTTATTGCTTTTTAATTGACATAGTTGTATCCTCATTTGTGGTGATAATTATGACATTGATTGATGATGTAGATAAAAAAAATTAACTGTCATGTGAAAAAAAGCAAGAATAGCAAGCAGAGATAGAATTCATTTTGAGAAATAAGTTTAGTATCTTAATGAGTCAACCTACAAGCTCTAAATAATTAAATTGATAAAGACAAATTAACTCAACATGCCAATTTTTTTTTATTTCACTGCTTGTTTTGAACACTTTTCAACCGTTTGTTAGAGAATTTGGTGGCGGGGATTACAGGAAATGCAATTTTAAAATTAAACATCTCTACATCTATCCAGCAATGCAATTTATATCCCAAACATGGGCTTGAAATAGATTTTAAACTAGCTTTTTTAACACCTTAGTCAGCGTGGACGTTAATATACCACTAAATATATCGAGACACTCTGCAATAGTGTAGGTTTCTATTAGTGTAAGAATTTTAGAAACCTAACGGTTGTTTCGAAAATTACCTTCTACATTCAATATAAGTATAGATTGATCAGCATAAAATTTCTAAAATCATTATCATTACAATTAATTCAAAAAACGGAAGAAAGTTTTTAATGTGGCTTTCTTCGTTCCGCAAGAACTAAACACAAATATAATGCAGATTATTTAACACCCTCTAAGCGCAAAACACGGTCCATTAATAACAAAGATTCATATCAAGAACATTTTACTATTACCATTGAATTGTAAGTGTATATTATCATTTTATCCGTTCAGTTCGTGCTTGAGGCACGTGTCCGACCGCCGGCGATAAGCGAGAAGTGAAAAGAGCAAAGTGCTCTGACCACCAAGCGGGTATTGCTGAGCGAGTTTTTTCTTTACTAGCCCTTCGCGCTACGACAGACTTGTTGAGAGGGTTATCACAGACAGTGTGAATAATGATCGCCCGTCCACTGATGAACGTAGGCCTCTCCTAGAAATCGCCAACTACAAAAGAAGGCGGCTGGAATTGGATTAATTCCAGCCGCCTTCTTTAAATCATCGGCGCATTGCCGCAGGGCGTCCCACACTACGCTTTTCTAAACGTGGTTCCTAAAGCGTGTCTGCTCCATCTACCATCTGATCATCTGCAGATATGGCAAAAATAAATAAATCTTTTTTCATTTTAATAATAATAATAATATGTGGGGACATTTCACACACGGCCATCTGACCCCAAACTAGGGAGACCCTGTACTATGGGTGTCAGACAGCTGATATACATACACAAATATATTTTAAATACATACATATAGGTATAGATAAACAACACCCAGACACAAGGCAAACACAAGTGCTCATCACACAAATATTTACCCTGGGCGGGAATCGAACCCGCAACACGCTGCGCAGCAATCGATTGCTCAGCCACTGCGCCAGCCGTGTCATCAAACATTGACACGGGATCTACATCTCTTGAGTTTTTTTACCAAGAAAATATGTAGATAGTCGTCAGCTAGTCGCTTCTTCGTCGGCTGTGGGACAGATGCCTTAAGACGACTATTGTGCCATTAATGGCTTGATCTGTCGCACTACTTTGTAACTTAAGTGTCAACTATCACAATAGCCATTAAGACGGTAATGTTGCTATAAAAGTTTATAGAATCTGATGCCCTAAGTAAAGTCTGAAGTTCAAAGCTGTTTATGTTTATTTGAGATCGTTTTTTGTTATAGGATGTGTAAATCTTATGGTAAAGTGAAGTGAAGAAGCAGCTGATAGCGGTTATAGTGTTAAGTTTTTTGATATGCAGGGAATTTAGTTCATGATTCTGATTTGGAAAATTCTTTTATTAATTCAAAAATAAATATTTTTGATTTGTTCTATTGGAATTTCATCAAAATCGGTTAGGTAGTTTGATTATTAAATCAAAATAACTGAAAAATAAAAGAAAAATACTTTATTTTATAAAGTCAACTGCCATCTAAAGCTCAGAAATTAAAGTTAGTTTTTACATAGTAGTTTATGAAAGCGGTTGTCTTTTTTGAAAATCAGTTTTATATGATTCTAAAGTGACTATTTTCCTTACTTTTAGTTCGTAAAGACTAGTTTGCGTTGGTGCTTCTTGACAATATAAACTCCTTCATTTATAGATACTTGATGCACTTCATAAGATTTTATGACTCAAGGAGAGTATTTTATAGTTTGTGGAAAATATAACGCTGATTGTATTATGGCAGTCGGGAAATTATGGCCGATAGAAAAATAACAACTCATTATTTCAAATTGTAGTCTGTTCTAATAATTGCTCGTAAAATCTCGTCAATGTCATAAGCACAAAGAACAGGGAAGGATAGGACAGGACTATTTGTTTAAAAATACATCTGAAACCAATTAATAGAGCACAAAAAACACTTTCATTCTATTTATAAACTTTTAACTAAAACCTAACAGGACATTAATCTACGCTGGCCGCAAATAAAAATATTAAAAAGTTTAATGACAGCGCGGGGTGGCGGGAGCAAATAAAAAACCATCATGGCGGACAATGGCGGGAGGCAAAGACAATGATAGTTGTACCAGACCGTGAATGTACGCTTTTGGCGCGATTATTGTGGTGTATTTTTTTAAAATAACTAGAATTATAAGGACTCCACGTAAAAGGTACGCTCATTAAAATGTAGTTCTTCTTTTTGGTACTAAAATGGAGAGAGAAATTGATATTCTGCATAAGTTGTTTGGAATTTTTAAAGGTTGTTGTAATAGCGTTTTGTAAAATAATTATGTAGGGTCGTAATTGAATACAAATTCCTAAAACACTTTTTCACTATATTTCTTTTTTATTTTCACTGTCGTTGGACGCTGGTTTTTAATTATTATTGTCATCAATATTATGGATATTATTATGTGCAAAACATTTCATGCAGTGAAGATGAGAATAGTAAAAGCACAGATGATACAAACTATACATACATACTAACTATAACGTAGTAAAAGGATAAATCAGAAGCGTTACCCCTATATGATCTAACAGCTGTTACAAATGGACAACGTCTGTCATTCAACGAAATTTTCACTAGTGTTGCAAATGTATTCATTTGAAAATCATCAATTTATTTTCATACAGGCTTTTATTTTTTATTATTCGTGTAAATATTTATGTTTGGATCTTACAATAGCATTTTATTTAAATGATTACAAACTTAGCTCGTTACTTATAAGGGCTTCGCTATAGGCATATGAGCGAATCTCGATTGTGGTAAGCCATGACCACCACAGTACATCTATCATATCAACAGTTTCCATCAACATCATCATTCATCCTGTCATGTCGAGGATTTTGTGAATAATCAATGAAAACAAAACACAATCACAGCAATTCTATTCTGGAAGGACTCACTTCAGTGTACAATTCCCCGGTGAAGACTGTATTAGGTAATCAATATGTGGGCGTTTTTTCAAAATTTTGCTCCGGACCGTTTAGCTGTGTCCTATGAGTTTGATCATTGATTCTATGGCAAACATCTAGGAAGTGAGTTTAATATTATTTTACGCTAGGGTAAAATATTTATAGCTAGGGATGCTAGGGATTTACAAAGGACTACAATCGGATGACAGCTCACTTCACCTAGGTGTTCACCGAAGGAGGAAGTAACAGAATAGCACTGCAGCAGTGCTATTCTGATAAAATGTCCCTCGGTGAACACCTAGGTGAAGTGAGATGACATCCGATTGTAAAGAAAGAAAGAAAGAAAAAGAAAGAAAGAAAAAAAAAATATTTGTTCGCCCCCCTGGACAAAAACACAAAAATAAAAATAATAAAACAAGAAAACGAAAGTTGGTCCTGTATGAGGCCAAAAGGCTCCTATCTCAGCATGGTGCTGTAACATTAAAAAAACGTCACAGCGCTGATATTCTGATAGGGCCCAAAGGATTGGATTGTAGTGCTTTGTTAATCCCTAGCGTTGGTATGGATGTCATGTTCACTTCACCTAGGTGTTCACCGAGGGAGATTGTAATAGAATAGCACTGCAGTAACTCGATTAAAACTACATAAGTGAAGCGAGCTATTTTTTTGTAACTATTTTGGCGAATACTAAATAGGTACTTTTCCCTTCAGGTAAGCCAAATCGGATATAAGATAGAACTCGAATTCGCGGGTGATTTCTTACAGAATTGCACTGCTGAACATGTTTTGTTCGCATATTGAACCTCGGTTTCACCAATGAAAAATAAAACGAATGTGACAATTTTTTCGTTGAAATATCGCGCCAATTCCCTTGTTTACAAACTAAACTAACATTAGACATCTGGCATCTCTTACTGCCAGGCAGCTGAAGAAAAGGACAGCGACAGATAAGAACTAAGTTAGAAATGTCAAATTGTTGCGGTGTTTTTAAATCAATATGTTCTCAAATTACAACTATAATTTTAGATCAACTTAAATTGACAGCTCTTATTAATACCTGTCTCTTATTTATTTTTTGATTGGAGAGAGATATAAATAGCTTAAAATTAGTTTAGCTCGTTCTCAACAGGATTGGCACCAATCTGAGGGTCAATTTTAATGTTACTACCATTAGCCGAGTTCAAAAATTCAATTATAATGCTCAGATTATGAAACAAAAGGCAGATAGACCGCGCGGAACACTGAGAGTGAAGCCAAAAAAGCAAATACAAATTCAAAAGCGAATACCTACAATCGCGCTTCGTGACTACTGACACGAGTCAGTACAGTAAAACGCTGCATCGTTAAAATTAACAAATACAAATCCAATAGAAATTCAAAAGCGACTACAATCACAGGATTGTAGGTATTTGCTTTTGAATTTGCTTTGGTGGCTTCACTCTTAGTGTTCCGTGCGGTCTGCCTTTTGTTTCATAATCTGAGTTTTATTATCAAAAACTCCTAAAGTTGATTGTTTCAAATATGCTATCTGCATACAAATATTATTCGTAGGTAGAAAATAAACATTTCTAAGTAACTTCTGAACTTAAAATGCAGCAGTCATAACTATAAAAATGAAAAGAGCTAACTTACACCATACAAAACCTTAACTTTAATCATTTTATATTATGCAGATATTCATACTTAATAAAGAATAATACCGTCTTGTACTGTTGGATCGTAGACTCGATGCATTGACACGAGAATGCCGTAGCGTATTTCAATTCATACGGCATCTGCCAACCATTTATATCAGCCATCCAGCTTACACGACCCCTCACTTTCTTCATCATTCAGTTGCAAGACAGACGTGCCTAAGGTCACACGGAACTGGTCTCCGCTATCTGGTCTTAAAAGTACTATTGTCCAGAGTGGAACTTATTGGTGATATTGGTAGATAACTCTCCGGGGCCTGCGTGTAATGATGAAAGAGGTTTTTATTTATTCGTTGGTGGTAAATTGAAGGACGGTTGTGCAAACAATTCATTCTGTGGAGGCTGCTGGGAATTTATGTTCGCCTAGTACTTTTTTGTGGAGATGGGTGGCTGTTGTATGAAAAATAGTTTTTTCATCCCACCATCTCGGAAAGAGTATTTTTAATCTTCAATATCTGAGTGGAAAAGCCGTTTTTATTCTCTAGAGGATAAAGTAAATTTATCTTCAATATCAGAGTGGAAAAGCCGTTTTTATTCTCTAGAGGATAAAGTAAATTCAATTTAGAACATCGTGTGCACTAAGTTTGTGAATTAAAAAAAAACATTAAACCTATTTACTGCTACCTCTATGGTGCCGAATATATCATACAACTTTTTTTTAATTTGTTAAAAACTCAGACTTTGTAAACGTTTTTTTTTTGCATTTAGTCATTTCCTCGCTGAGGTGGAATGAAAAGTTACGTGTTGCACTCGAGTGCAAAGATTTTTCACCTCGTGCTCTTTTGATTCCCTCGCTAACGCTCAGGATTCTAATTTTGAATCACTCGCTGCGCTCGTGATTCAATTTTAGAATCCTTCGCTTGCTCGGTCATCAAAATTGAACACGCGGTTAAAAAGCAACTTGGCACTCTTGTATAACAAATAACTATTATTGGACTTTTAAAAGTTTAAAAGCATTGGTTGGTATATTATCCATACTAATGTAATAAAGTGAGATTATTTTTTGTTTGTTACGCTTTCACTGCTAAACCGATTTAGATGAAATTTGGCACAGACTAAGCACGAACTCCAAGAAAGGATATTATAGACTTAGGTATACTTTATGAAATACATACTTTTAAATCCGCAACATTGCCTGCATTCACGATAACCGACATTCACGCGGACGTAGTCGCGAGTAAAAACTAGTAATGAATATAGATGTATCGTTGACTACAAAAGAAGTCTATTTAGAAGTCCAATAAAATATTATTAGAAAATAAAGTCACGGCATTTAATAGCATAATATAATTTGTTCAATATCTTTCATTTATCAATTTCAGACGAAAGTAAAAGATGAAACTAATAAAGCAACTAAAATCAACATCGTAACAAATCAATTTTAACAATTGACTTTCAATCGTAGGTATCCTCTGTTTTGTAGACTCCTAATTCGCAACATCTAATTTTAATTGACTGCAAATCGATTCTAATCGGCACAATGCGTCAAGAAGGAAAAAGTCACTCGAACTAATTCAAGTATTTCACATATAGTAGTGATGTGAAAACGAAAGTTAAAAAGAACAGTTCCTAATAACACTTTCACTTGTTCGAGTACAATAGCTGTCAAAACAATTGAATATGGAACGGATTGTTTGACTTAATAACACCTTCTGACAGGTATACCTAATACTTATAATACTGTAATCAAGTTTGGGTGATGTTGCCTTCCTAAGTGGTTTGTAATGATTAACAATAGTTTGAGGGACCTCATTCTGTCTGGTTTTGATCAATAAGGTGATTAAGGAAGTTGTTGAGCGGTCAAGATTATAATTTGGGAAAATGTTTGGTGTGATATTCATCTTGTGGTTAGCGATTTTTTGCTTCAACGCGAATTCTACTTAGGCTAACGTCAAAAAAATTGGTATGCAAATAAAAATTTGAAGTGTGTGTCTACCCTAGATTAATATAAATGTAGGATAGTAGTGTCATAATTTTATGTATTACGGTAGTACTATCGTTTGCCAAGCGGCTATTCAATTGTTTTTTGGAGGGTTTCATGATTATCGTGATTGAAAAGAGTGTCTGCTGAGTTTGTTGTTTTGGAACTAGCTTCACTAACTGATCTCCTTGTCAATTCAAAAGTGCCTGTCATATTTATTGAAATAAAAGCTTTAACTTTGACCAATGGAAGCTTACGTACTTACTGCAAAAGTATTTTTTCCAGTTTATACTCTCATAAATATTTCGTTTTAACACCCAAGACGATTAATTTATTGCACCTTCTACGCCATTTTTATTCTTCTTTTTACCATGAAGGGATAAGTTAAACTATCTATCAATAAAGGGTAATTTATTACTCTTAAATACAACAACGCAGTTTACATGAGTGATAGATGACTCGTCGTTCCCTAACACTATTAAATTACACTGACCGGCCATCTTTGACCCCGCTCAGCGTTAAACAGTTCACTTTGAGAAAGTGATCTATTGGTATCTTGTACGTTGAGTACTGGGGATATTCCCAGCGATAAAAAGAACTAGTATAAATCATGATGGCGTTTTGAAATCCTTGTTCTTAAATTGAAAAAAAGTGTTTTTTTTAAAGACATTCTCTAGGCGTCTATGCGATTGATTATTATTACTACGCTATTTGGTTCTGGAAGTTATGGTTCTACGTGAAGGTATGTTGCTTACATCTTCTCTATTTGCCAAACTTCGTGGTGGTTTGTTGAACTAAGGGATAGCTCCAAGAAATATTGAAGTGGTTGAACTATATTGAAGGAAAAAATAGCAAGGATACCAAGATTGTATTCCCAGAAACCCCATGTCTCAATCAACAAGTTTTTATGGACACATAACATTGTAAAAGAGTTCATTGACCCCAAAAAGTCGTTTCGTATTATTCACGTTATATCATTAATGATTAATTGAGTAACCAACGTCAAAATGTTTAAAGGTTTCAATCAGGTAACCAGTTTTTTCTTAAGGTTACCGGATAATGTATCAAAAAGGGAACCGGTACATAAAAGATACATATTTCATTGTCCCAAAAATGTATTGGGAAACTAATTTTATTCATCGTCTTTTAATCTTTACCGGTCATGAAAACCAGTTCTTTTTTAATTCATCCTGGCATGGAAGAAGTTTTATTTTAAACCGTATTGTCTTATTGCTGGGCAAAGTTGTCCTCCCATAGCCTTCCACTCTTCCTTAAGTGTTGCCCTCTCTGGCCAATCTCTCAAGAACGCCACTAATTCGTCACGCCATTGTTTCCAGCGTTTCCTAGACGGGCGTCGTTGCCAAGGGGGCCTTCCTTAGACTTTCCAAAGACACCCGTCCTCTGTCACCTACTGCGTGGCTATTAAAAATAATAAAGTAGAAATAATTTAAATAATTCAATTATATTAATTTATTTCAGACTATTTGTATGTACATAAAACATTATTAGTAGCAGTAAACTTAAAATTATGTTCATCATCTGTATGTCTATTCTGTTACAATCTCCCTCGGAGAAGTAAGCTGTCATCCGTCAAGCTGCTTTGTCATTTCCTAGCATAGGAACAGATGACAGCTCACCTCACATAGGTGTTCACCGGGGGAGATTGTAACAGAATAGTACTGCTGTTTAGCCTTTTCCCAAACGATGTTGGGGTAGGCAGCTGAATACCAGTGTTTTACATGGAGCGACTGTCTGACCTCCCAGTAACTGGGTAACACGATACCCCTTGGTAAGACTGGTTGTCAGATTTTCTGGCGTCTGACCCATAACGATCAAAGATCTATGAATGACAGTCGGGACCAACGGCCTTAGGGGCTTTCCGAGACATGGAGGGGTCGCGGTATGAAATGGATGGTAACCCATTCACGAAGTGCCCACGGCAAACGTAGCTTAATCGAACCATACGACTGTTCCTTAGCAACGAGCCCCTAGCAGTGAACTAGCAGTGAAGTATTGTAAAGAAAAGAAAAAATTGGTTGTCTGTAAAGTCGGCTTACGGACGATAGTTTTACGTGATAACGTCATAAAGAATCCTAATGGCTAACATGTATTACATAAGCAAATAATAGCTTCCGTCGAGGTGGGCGGAGCTTATTCCATGGGGCGGTCGTGCCTCTCTATCGGTTGTTCCGCGCTCTCACTTACACGCTCAGGCTCAGGCGGAACGTGACACTTTTACGTGCGTGCAGCCGGTGTTTATCGATTTATAAGACGTTATCACGTCAAAAGTAAAAAAAGAAGAAAGAAAGAGAATAAACTTAAAATTATGTAAGTCACAAAAATAAAGCTTATCTTTTAATCTTTCATCGGTGGAAGGGACACCGTGACACGGAATTTTACCATGAAATCAGGGTCTCAAGTCTGCCATTACAATAGTGTCAGAATGGTCTATCATTGATTTAATAATTGTTAATTTTGACAAGTTTGGTAATCTACTAATATAATGGCGCCATTATGACTTTCCAATGGTCAACCAGTGACACGCCATTGAAAGAAATTATATTTGTAGTATGGTAATCTCGTACAAAATGACAACTGAATAACTAACTGACTTAGGCGGTAATCTGCTAAAATTTTGACAGTTCCTTTGATCAGTGACCTACCATTAGAACGTCATTGTGCAGTGTCATTGCTTCGAATTCGACCGACCAATGATCGACCATTATGAATTTAGCAGATAACGAACTTTTAGCAAAATGACAATGGGATCGTGTTGGAATGACGAAATTATAAAAATAGCAGACTTGGCCCCCTGGTCGATTCTGTTCATAATCCTAGACCCCCAAATGTTGCATAGTAAAGTTTTAGAATGTGTGTTGTAATGTAACCTAATTAGTATTTAAATGTTCTATACTTTCTAACTGATTCCCAATAATGTATTTAAGTTCACAACACAAATATTTAGTAATCAGCAGTACAATGAACATGTCAAATATACAAGTAGCAATTTTAAAAATAAGACAATTCATCACTTGCCCAGTTTGACAGGCGAGGCGCTACAACACTGTATGTACCAGGTATTCAGGCCGAATGAGTACCTGCCAATTCATGTCAAAAATGGAAGTTTGTTTAAAATACTTTCTTTTTTTAAAAGCATTCGTAATTCGCTTTTATACCAGCCTGTATTATTATTTTTATAAGCTCGTTGCAGACCCGGCGACTTAGCGAAGCTTTTACACTTAACTTCGATAGATTTTATTCTGGAGTGAGATTTATAGGTAACTAAATGGATTGATTGATGATATGTTGCAATTTTTAAATTGACATTTCGTCAACATACATGATTTATATGTGTAGTAAAAAGATTCAAATGACTAACTACAAGTTTCATTTATTTCAACAAGCAAATAAATAAAATTGACTAAGAACAGCTTAAAAAAGGTCTCCAATTTCTACTTCTGTTGCTTATCTGTCGGATAATAAACATTAATTTACTTCCTAACTAGCAGAAAGCAGAAAAAAGTAACAAAAATAGTATCAATAATTTTTTTTCATTAACTTTTTGTCCAACGGAATTCTGTCGCAAAAAATACGTTTTAATTTAATCGATCTTGTGGAGCCGTCTTTATTCGAGATCCGTATAGTCATTATTGAACAAAAAATGTCTCTTTGTGTGTGTTTCCATTCATGTTAGTGTGGTGGCAAAAAGTGGATGGTGCTTAAGTATACTTGACACTTTTTTAGTTAGATCACTAAAACGTGTCGGCGCGAGAAATGAGACTTATCGGTCAGGTAATTCGGCAAATGTGGTTGATGATTGAATGATGATACTTTGATTTTGCATACAATGATTTGATAAATTGATGGTTGGCAAAAAGTTGAAAGCATGCAAATTCGGGTAAGAGGAAAGTTGGATTTTGTTCATTCATTTTTGCAGACTTTGCAAAGACTGATTTTGTGGGGATTACCGTTACAAAAAATAATACCGAAAGTTTGAAATCTTGTCCCCTTAGTTATAAAGCTAACTTAAAGTAAATTTGCTTGCTCAACATTTGCTTAATTCTACATCTTTCTGACGTTTAAACGTGTATTAAGAGAACTTTACCGACAGCGCGCGTTCCTCCAAAATGTAGTTGTTTTTTAATTTGGTTTAAGATAAAGATAACTCGGAAAATACGAGATTTTGAGTCACCTTTGAAAATAATTTATATGACAGGAAACTGACTAATAGCATGCAATCAAATAATAAAAATCAAAAATACATTTTTTTTCACTGATCCATGATATGATGAGACTAAGATTTGCATGGAGCGTGCTGATGAAAAAGTCTTCATTAGTCAAGGTAGCTTTACAAGTTAATTCAGATGGCCTCAAATACTAATGAGTAGCTCAATCTGACGCATACAAAATATTGCTCTGAAAGTAATTTATCTTTTTATACGCCCCTTGCCAGACATAGTTCTCCCTGTAGCATGCCAATTTACCTCTATTCCTCCCATAATGATCTGAGATCCTAAAGTCGCCAGACCCACGCCAGATCACTATACATAAGACATTACTTAAGACACACCCAGGCTGATGAGATGGCATACGAAAGTGTCTGACAATAATGGAGATTGGTTTTTGACAATATTTTGGAAAATATTAATTACGTATTAATAGATGAACGTCAAACACATCCAACGTCAAATACGTCAATCCAATCTTGGCCAAAATATACAACTGGGGCGGCACAACTTCGAGAAGGAGGCGCATTCGGGCAGCATTCGGGAAGCTACGTGGTACCTTTAGATCGTCGATCCCACAATCCCTAAAGACCAGGGTCTTTAAGTGTCCACGTTTCGGTTCCGTAAGTCATCACGGGTAGAACGCACTGGTTCTACCCGTGATGACTTACGGAACCGAAACGTGGACACTCACCGTGGGCCTGGACCACAAATTCAAGGTTGCTCAGCGTGCCATGGAGAGAGCGATGCTCGGAGTTTCTCTGGTGGATAGAATCTCTCTAGAATTCGCAATGAAGTCATTCGCCAGAGAACTAAAGTCACCGACGTTGTGCATCGAATTAGCACGCTGAAGTGGAAGTGGGCCGGCCATGTCTGCAGACGGACAGACGGTAGATGGAGCCGACACGTTCTAGAGTGGAGACCGCGTTTGGGCAAGCGTAGTGTGGGACGCCCTGCGGCACGATGGACCGATGATTTAAAAAAGGTGGCTGGCAACGGATGGATGCGGGTTGCCCAAGACCGGGTTGGTTGGCGATCTCTAAGGGAGGCCTACGTTCAGCAGTGGACGGCAATAGGCTGATATATATAGATAGATGAAGGTCAGTGAGTCATCTATTATGACTTATCTTTTCCCAACTATATTGGAATCAGCTAGTCTAACCGGATGCAGCTGAATACATGCATGTTTTACATGTAGAGACTGCCTGTCTAACCTTCACAACCCGGTCACTAAGCATCACGATACCCCTAGGAACCATTTAGATTACCACGCTCACTACTGCAGCTTCGGCTTGCTGGTCTGCTTCGAAGGGCAGCCTCAGCTGCGGCCGACTGTGAAAGACTATGTGGTGGTGGTGTTTTTAGCTTTACGTGCTTTCCGAGTCACGGAGAGCTTTCGGTCGGTCAGTCCATGGATGGGTATGGGGTCCGCGGCAGGCGAAGCTTAACCATGACCGATCAATTCGAATGTAAGTAAAGTACCTTTTAAACCTGATACCTGAAAAAACGCCCAGCATTGAAGCAAGCAAGTATGACGTAGGTCTAATAACTGAGATCTTGTAGCAGGAGAGCATAGCAATTAGTACCGTGATTTGTAACATATAATTAGCAAGTAAAACTACAAAAAACTAAACCATTACCTTAATGACGTATATACAGCAACAGATTAAAAATCTAAGGTAAGTTTAACGGTCAAAATTCAGTTAACCGTGGTGCCGTTGCCTCAGATTACCGTTAACCATTATTAACAAGATAGTTTAGCCGTAAGATTGAGGAATAATTGTAATTAATTCATCTGTTGTAGAACTAACGACTACTTATAATTTATGTGCCCCTGGTACAATTAGTATTACGTGGTTACGCTCGTGCACGCCGTGTGGTCATTTCTTTCTTTTTTTTCTTATAAATACCTGCTAAATGTGGCATGTATATCAGCATAACTGGGGTTAATCCCATTTTTAGAAATAATAGTAATAATTATATTCAAATTCAAAAAAGTAAACTAAGTATTTTGCAAACTAAGTATTTTGCAAGAAAATACTTAGTTTACAAGGGAAGATATTGAAGTAATTATACGAAAATTCATATTTTAATTGTAGTGTCCAAAGGGTTTACACAGCTGGATTTTTGAAGACGCAGAGCGACATTGATATCGCGTTTAACATGACCTATCGAGGCCAAATAGTATGGTATTAGCGTAGTTAAAAGAAACATTTCTTTTACTTAAATCTCAAGTCGTGTTGCCCAAAAATAATATGCAGCTAGTCCAAAAGTTTGGCTGCGAAACTCATTTTCTACCGATCTTAACTCATAAGGAGCACTTTGATTCTTGCAAATAAGTTACCACAACGTACGTTTAAAGACATTTATTTCCCAAGAATAGAACATTACAGTTTTCTTACGTATTGAGAAAAGTATGAAAAATGTAACGTGCAAGATTTGATACCCACAGACCAGCCAGAGAGACACCAGGACAGTTGATACCATAGATGTAAGAAAGATCTGTTTTTATATTTCTATGGCTAGTCGGTAGATGGTGCGTGTCTACGCTTTAGAGTGGAGACCGCGTTTGGGCAAGTGTAGTGTGGGTAGCCCTGCGGCACGATGGACCGACGATGTAAAGAAGGTGGCTGGCAGCGGATGGATGCGGGTTGCCCAAGACCGGGTTGGTTGGCGATGCAGAGGACGGTAATCGGCAACCAACCCGGTAATGATGGTGATGATGATAATGGTTGAAACTAAATAAAAGCATGCTGAACAGAAAAGACATTTGATATTTGTGTCAATGAAACTTCCAAGCTAAAACCAAATTAAAAAGAAAAGACTAGGAGGAGCTCGAGGCTAAGTAGAAGCAATACGGATCGATCGATCAAGGTTAAGCTATGCTTGCTGCGGTCGTTCCGTGGATGGGTGACTATTAATTTCATACCGAGACCCCGCCGTGTCTCAGAAAGCACCTAAAACTGTCGGTCCCGGCCGTCATTCGTAGATCATTGACAGTCGTTATGAGTAGTCAGAAGCCAGAAATTTTGACAACCGGTCTTACAAAAGGGTATCGTGTTACGCAGTAACTGGGCTGTGGAGGTCAGATAGGCAGTCGCTCCAAGTAAAACACTGGTATTCAGTTACATCCAATTAGATAGGAACCCCAATATAGTTGGGAAAAAGCTAGGCATAGATGGCAGCTTCAAAACACAAATTAGTTTCCTCTGACAAATTCACTTATCTTCTGTAGTGTATGTAGAGATATCAATATATCACGCTACAAACCGATAACAGTATTATGACGTTGTCTCGGGCGCATACGTCGCTCGGTTATAAATACCGGTGCGATAGGTGGGGCGGCCAGTCGTTGTCGGACTGCCGGCCTGGGCGGTGGTGCGTTGGCGAGCCAACTAGTGTGTTAGTGAGTGTGCATATTATATATTGTGAGTGTGCATATTATACATTGGCGACGAGGATAAAACCGTGAGTTTTTATATTTTATTGGAAAAAAAATGTGTAATAATGATGATTATTCATGTTTACAAGAGAAAGTAACATTTATTTTTGAAGGTCGATTGAAATAATGTTGTTTTTCTTAGAAAACAAAACTCTTAAAAAAGAGAAATAGAATAATGCGTAATAATGGCGCTTATTCATGTTTATAAGAAAAAGAGAAAATAACATTTATTTTTTAAGGTAGATTGAAAAAAATAGTTTTCTGAGAAAACAAAGAACTTATCTAAGAGGAACACAACTTTGTTATATTCTCTACTCTTTAATGCAGATAAAAACAGTCTCCTACAGGTAGATAATTATTTGGAAGGAAATATAGGTACATAATATTGTTACATTTCAAAATGGATGGATGGAGAGGGAGAGGAAAGCCAAGGAAAAGATGGATGGATTGTGCGAATAATATGAATGGAAAAGGAGCCAGTGAAAGCATGAGGTTGGACAGGACGGAATACAAGACGAAGACGTGTTGTGCCAACCCCAAGTAACATGTGATAAGGGCAGAAGAAGAAGATTTTTGCATTACAAAATCAAATGGGAGTCAAACTGGGGACCTCAAGCTTGGTTACTTGATTTGTGCTATCTACAAGATTAGTTCTAAAACAACAAATCAAGAAGCACAAAAGCAGTAGAATATACCTACTGGTCATTAAATTGACATGTGTCGGAAACGACTGTGATAGCAGTAGATTATATCTACTGGTCATTAAATTGACATGTGTCGGAAACGACTGTAAAAGCAGTAGATTATATCTACTGGTCATTAAATTGACATGTGTCGGAAACGACTGTGATAGCAGTAGCTCATACCTACTGGTCATTAAATTGACATGTGTCGGAAACGACTGTGAAAGCAGTAGCTCATACCTACTGGTCATTAAATTGACATGTGTCGGAAACGACTGTGAAAGCAGTAGCTCATACCTACTGGTCATTAAATTGACATGTGTCGGAAACGACTGTGAAAGCAGTAGATTATATCTACTGGTCATTAAATTGACATTTGTCGGAAACGACTGTGAAAGCAGTAGATTATATCTACTGGTCATTAAATTGACATTTGTCGGAAACGACTGTGAAAGCAGTAGATTATATCTACTGGTCATTAAATTGACATTTGTCGGAAACGACTGTGGTTGCAGTAGAATATACCTACTGGTCATTAAATTGACAGTTTTATTAGGAAAACAGGTCAGCAGTAGTTGTTCCTGTTTATATACATACTGGACACACTGGATGTGGTTAAGGAAACCTAAACAAAGTCAAAGTCAAATCATTTATTTCAATTAAACCATGAAAAGGCATTTTTAAACGTCATATAAAGAAAATTGAATCTAGTTACTCATTCCAAGTGGTAGTTTCGTATGGAGAAGAATGGGCAAGAAACTCCATACTTACTCTTTTAAAAAGAAAATGTTTACAATATTTTGTACGTACAGGAATTATATAATTGTACGTGAATACCTTGCATAAAAACCACTAGTAACCACAAAGTATTAAAATCTAGAAATGACAGCTAAGTTATGTATACATATACATAGTGTTCACATATTTACAAATATTGAAACAGTAAACAACCACCCCTCATATTTCAACCACAATAAATTAGTTTGTGAGCCAGAGTAATCTAGAAGTACAGTAAAGAAAATGGAATATACATATATTAAACATAAATGATAATGGGTTTATTCTGTGTCAGTATGTATTTCTATCATACGGGTAAGTCTGAAATGGCTAGTAGCCCCCATTAAATTGGAAAAACCTCCATTAAATTAGAAAGTGGTTGGAATGACCCCCATTAAGTTGGAAACTTTATGATAATTCTGTCATTTCATCATGGTAATTATTGTGGGAACGTCATGTGTGTATAGTAAATAAACACTTTTTATTTTTTTTTTATTTTTTTTTATAGTCTGTATAGAAGATAGAAACAACACTTCCACTTAACTCACTGTTTATTACAGCAATTTCCTGTAGCAACATACTGTAGTATGTACAATTCTTTTGCACTCGAACGGATAAGAAAAGCTAAGATGAAAGTATAGAGCGAAGGAACGGAAGAAAATAGATGATTGGAAGAGCGATGAAAGAGATAAAAGGTCATGCGCGAGTATGAGGCGTAGCGGCATAGTGACACGCCGTTGCCACAAGTGGTAATAAAAAACCTTCGTCCAATTGGAAACTCAATAGTGCACTAAATGGGAGGCTACCTAAGCATTTATCAAGAAAAAATACGTGACGCTGATATTCTGCTGAACCCCTGCAGTGACATGCGGACATCAAGTAGATGGATGGATTGGTGTTGACAGACGTTGTAATAAAGTTATGCGCGGACTAAAGTTCTCCAACAAAAGATCTCAAGGAACTTTCGATTAATGTATATAATGGTTGTGGACTGGGATTCCGGAGTTCCCAGACCTGCATTATTTTAGTATATTTGAGGTTTTGAGGAAAAAACAACAAACAAAAAAGGAAAAGACAATGGAGGACAACAGCACAACACAACAAGGGACCAGCAAGGGGCAACAAGGAAACAAGGGGCAGGTACAAGTACTAACTAACTTTAATATTTTCATTTCAGCAATTTCCAAGGATTTGAGGATGTTATACTATCCTGATATTTACAACAATCCATTAATGACTGAGCCCACCTATGAAAGTGACCGAGATCTAACTAAATAACTGGCGATATTTGTATTCAGCTGCTTTATTTACTTCAAACAATGTTACATGGTTACATGTTTGTGTTTCAGATCTGCTTACGTAGATATCTAAGCCAGTTGGTGTTTATTTGAAAAAATAGCACCATGCGGTTTGTGTATGATGTCATGCAGTTGGCGGGTTGGTTCAGTCACGGATCCCAGATGCTCTGCAAGGGATTTGGGTCTCAACGGTTTCATGGAAATCAGAGTGCTTCGTGACCATGGCTTTTTCAACACCTTCCGCAGCTTTGTATTGTCACAAATGCAAGGAACTTCGTACAAATAATGGAAGTTATTGGTGCCAATTCAGTTGTGCACGAGCTGAACTCATTTTTAGCTATTTATATCTTTCTCTCCAATAAAAACAAGAAAGAGACAGATATTAATAAGACCTGTCCATTTAAGTCTATCTGGAGTGTTCATGCAATTACAGCTGTCATGTCGGGGTGTATTGATTGAAAGCACGGCGTGGTTCAAGAAAAAACTGATTAACATCTCTGACTTGGTTCTTATCTGTCGCCCCCTTTTCTTCAGCTGCCTGGCGGTAGGAGATGCTATTTGTCTGGGTTGTGAACGAAGGCATTTGTGCTAGTATAACCCGATAACCTATTCTATCTCGAGTTTTATCGTACTGGTGATAGACAGGCCTATCTGTCGCTGGTTGAAACGTCCCGAAGATTTGTGAAAGATTATGGAATCATGCTGGTACGCGTTGTTTACCAACCCCATCATAGACCCCCCGTCTATGATGATAACTATTTGTATGAAAGTACGTGTGCCAACGGCTATTTGTTTATTTGTTTGATAGAACGGTTACTAAAGACTAGATTTGGTTATCAGCCGAATTGTAGGGATACATTATATTCTAATAAAACATGTCCGACTCAAGTGAAAATAGGTACTGATTTTAGTTCGGTTAGTTATAGTAACAGAGTTATCCCCCTGGGAAAGTGCTTAAGAGGTTTAATCACATAGAACCAATAACAGAATTAAAATCTTATAATATGAGTAAATTAACCTGTAATTAATTTACAAATAAACTCCATATATATAAATCAACAATAAGATAGTGACTCAACATAATTACTTCCTGAGTTTTAAACTGTCAATTATGTTTAATTCCTACACTCCAGCGCTACCGCTTTGCTTAGCAAAATGCAGTCAAATCTTGATGATTTACTACGTTAAACATACACAAGTTTTATAAAAATAATGATTGTTTATAGTGTCGTTGGTTGTAACAAAACGCATTGGACGGGGTATCCATTGTCCCCGTCAACGTTTTTGATGACTGTGAGACAAACTGTCTATAATCAGTGGCGATCTGCCGGGATGGCGGAGCGCAACGGTGCGGTGCTGTCGCGGAGGGTTGTGGGTGAATCCTGTGGTTGCGTCCAGGAAGTCCAGGCGGACACCTTGGGTCTCCGGAGGGTGATTTGATTAGGAAAATGATTACTCAATCAATTTGTAGTAGTCGTAAGACGTCGGGTGGATGAGCAATGTATGTTTTTGGAAAAATACTGGTTGCGTCAATTAATTTGATACAGGAGGGAGATGTAGTGTATATAGGTGGGTACATACGCTGCCCGTGTCTTGTCTAGTGTCACTGAGTCGGTGTCACGAAGGCTGCCGGCGAGAGTGCGTAGTTAGGCGATTGGACAGTTGCAGGTGCTGGTCAAGTGGTAACATACAACTACGTTAAAACAAGGAAGGGATGTAGTGTATGTAGAGATATCAATATATCACGCTACAAACCGATAACAGTATTATGACGTTGTCTCGGGCGCATACGTCGCTCGGTTATAAATACCGGTGCGATAGGTGGGGCGGCCACCATTAGTCTACTCAATGTTCTAGGCAAAATCTACGAGAGGCTTATTTATAAGCGACTCAAAGACTTTGCCGAAGCAAAGAGTCTCATTCCCGACGAGCAGTTTGGCTTTCGAACCGAACACAGCTGCGTCCAACAAGTCCACCGCATCGTCGAGCACATAAGCGCTGGTTTTCAGCGTGGCTTGATGACGGGTGCACTCTTCTTTGACATAGCGAAAGCATTCGACAAAGTCTGGCACAACGGCTTACTATACAAGCTTTACCAACTCGGAGTGCCAGATCGTCTCGTGCTCATCTTGCGTGACTTTTTGTCGAATCGCACCTTTCGCTATCGCATCGAGGGTGCGCTCTCTTCACCCCACCCGATACGCGCTGGCGTCCCTCAGGGCTCCGTAGTATCCCCCCTCATTTTCACGCTGTTCACCAGCGACATCCCCAAAGATAAAAAGGCTCAGTTGGCTCTATTCGCTGACGACACGGCCATCTATTACTCGGGTCGTAACCCAGACTGCATAGCTCGTATCCTCCAATCCGCGGCAAAAGCCTTAGGCGCTTATTTCCGGAAATGGAGAATCGAGGTAAACCCCATCAAGAGTCAGGCAGTACTCTTTTCCAAACCGCGTTCGTCCCCCTCTCTGCCCAGTCCGATAACCATGTTCGGTAAGCCTATCCCTTGGGAGAAGCAAGCCAAATACCTAGGTGTGATTCTGGACCACCATCTTACTTTCGGAGAGCACATAAAGACGGTGCGTTCGCGCGCCGCTTTCGCTCTCGGTAGGCTCTACTTCATGTTGAATGCACGCAGCAAATTGTCACTCAAGTGCAAATTGCGCATTTACACGGCGTGCATTCGTCCCATCATGACGTACGCCTGTGCTGTTTTCGCACACGCGAAACCATACCGTCTCCATAGGATGCAGACCCTCCAAAACCGTTTCTTGCGAAGAATCACAGGAGCCCCTTTTTACCTTCGCAACGAGAACCTCCATCTCGATCTAAAAATACCTACCATCCAGCAGTTCATGAAACGCTCCGCCAAGCGCTTCTTCGACACTGCTGAGAAGCACTCTAACCCGTTAATCGTATCGGCCGCCCGGTACACTCCCTCCCGTATTAGTAAGACTCGACGACCGAGACATACTCTGACCGACCCTGACGATGCTATTACTCTCCTCCAGGAGAGCAATAAGGCCACCAGTACAGTTAAGAAACACAGACACAGACCGCCGTCATTCCGTCCTCGCCGCCGAGGCCCGCCGCGACGACCCCGTACGTCCCCTCCCCGACCCTTGCTCGTGCCAGCCCGCACCGCTGAGCCTGTAGTTTTAAATTCGTCCCTAAATAATGGAAATCCGATCCAGCCTGTCCCTTTGCTGTCCTCTCCCAGCGACGCCCTAAGCCGAGGCTCGTACCCCACAGGGGGTGCCCTTAGCGTGTAGTCGCTTAGTTTGTAAGCTTTTATGCCCTGGCTGGAGGCCCTAAAAATAATAATTTTTAAGGCACCACAGGAAAGTCCGGTTAAGCAGCCGACAACCTCCTAGGTTGACCTGCGAGATGCCAATCCGAAAAAAAAAAAAAAAAAAAAAAAAAAAAAAAAAAAAAAAATGGGGCGGCCAGTCGTTGTCGGACTGCCGGCCTGGGCGGTGGTGCGTTGGCGAGCCAACTAGTGTGTTAGTGAGTGTGCATATTATATATTGTGAGTGTGCATATTATACATCTTCTAAGGATCCACAGACACTTCAGTTTCTGCAATTACCAAGTACTAAGTGCAATGCTTTCCCTGGCGGGTAAACCACAGCCGGTATTACTTCCATATTACCTCGTATCCTCGATCCCACGACCGCACAGACCCATCATTATGTCGTAATACCATTTTAATGGATGCCATCTTGTGAACTAGGTCATCGTATTGTACAGCAATTTAAAAATCTTTTACTCGTTAAATCTTTACGTGTCCTGGGAACGGTGGCGCCATCTATCAACTTTTGTTTTAGTATCGAAGTCAAAGTCAAGTCAATGTCAAAGCATTTATTTCAATTGAACCATTTATTTACAGGCACTTTTGAATTGTCAGAGTCAGTCAGTTAGAAAATGTAGCTAGTTGCTGGTTCCAAAACGTAGTGTAGGTCTTTGGGAGAAGAGTGAACAGGAAACTCCACGAACACAGTAATTCGTTTTGGAAATAAGTATTTTCATTTACGAATCATCGTTTTCTTTTACGTTGTCACCCGTAACTTCATTCGCGTAAAAATTACGGATTTGAAAGTAGCCTATGTCTTTTCTTGGGGTGCAAGCTTAGGCCGAACCAAATTTCATCAAGATCGGTTCTGTAGTTCGGCTTCACGGCTGAACTACGTAACGAACAAAAAGAGAAACTCACTTTCACATCTCTATCTTATATATAAATATCTTCTGTGCGTGTGTATGAAAGTGAACTTCTCCTAAACGGTGGATCGATTTTGATGAATTTGTTAGTGTGTGTTCCACTGGATTCGAGAATGGTTTAGATTCACAATCGGACCCGGCGGGTGGCGCTATAGTCGGGTTGCAGGACAACGTCTGCCAGGCCCGCTAGTATAGTATAAAACAAAGTCGCTACCCGTTGTCTGTACCTCTGTACGCTTATACATGTACACACGACTACACATCAAGCTATACATTTCCAGTATAAGCTGACCTCGCATTGTACGGAAACCCTATACAATGCGAGAGCAGCATTAACTCGAAATGTATAGCTTGATGTGTATCTATGTGTACATGCATCAGCAAATCATGGTGATTACGGCTGAACCACCCATGGGGGAGACCTTTGGAATTAATTTCGTAATCGGTACCAATAATTCCAGTGACTATACCTCTTAGAAAAAAAAAATACAAGCTTACCTCTTTTTAATATTAGTAAAAATAGGGTATATGAAAACATCGCTCCTCGTCCTTTCAGATGTACCTCTTTTTCTTCCACTTCAAATCTGCTGAGGTGGAATAAAACAAAATGGTTATTCAATTTTAATTTCGAACATGAAACACAAAATGTAAAAACCAATCATACCTTTATTCATTGTGTCACAATTTAAAGGATCCCCAATGAACGATCACAAAGAAATCCAACGTGATTCACAAGTTCACTGATCACAGAGATCCTTTGCATTGTGGTTGTATTACATTCAGTTAGTATTGCACAAACACTCAACTATATCATTTGCATCTGCTAAAACAGCTGTTTTAAATAATCAAAATGAATAACACTCTTAAAATAATGGCGTGGAATTCTAATGGGCTCCTCAAACATCAAAATGAGTTGCAGGCGGTCCTAGACACAGAAAATATAGACGTGTGTTTGGTCTCCGAAACGCACTTCACTAAGCAATCTTTTGTCAAATTTAGAGGATACCTGGTATACAATTCGCTCCACCCTGACAACTCTGCTAGAGGAGGTAGCGCAGTTATAATCAAAGACAGCATTAGTCACTACGTGCAGTGTAAATATGAAGAACAAGATATTCAAGCCGTAGCAGTATCCGTTAAAACCAAATTTTGTCACGTGTCCATTGCATCCATATACTGTCCTCCACGGCATATGATAAGAAAAGAGCGATATTTACATCTCTTTGAACTATTAGGCCAGAGATTTATCCTAGGTGGCGATTTTAATGCTAAGCATACGCATTGGGGATCAAGACTTACTACATCTAAGGGAAGGCAGCTCTTGAGTGCAGTTAAGCATACACATTCCGAAGTTAGGAGCACAGGTAAACCAACGTACTGGCCCACTGACCACCAGAAAATACCGGATCTTATAGATTTCTTTATATGCAAAAATATATCCGCCAATTACATCAGTTTGGAGGAAGGTTTTCATATGAACTCGGACCATTCTTCGATAGTACTAATGCTTAGCCAAAAAGTCTTACTCAAAGAAAGCCATTCAACCCTGGTTAATAAGTTCACAGATTGGGAAAGTTTTGCCCTTGATCTAGATAATATTATCGACCTTAAAACTCCGATAAAAAAGCAAGATCAGCTTGACTCAGAAGTAAACAAATATATTGTTAACATCCAACAATGCGCGTGGAACAACACACCGCAATTAAAATGTAAATATAAGGGATTTGTCTATCCTAAGGAAATTGTGGATTTACTATCTGAGAAAAGGAAACAAAGGAAGCAATGGCAACAAACAAGGTGCCCGCGACATAAAACATCACTTAACAACCTAACGAAACGATTAAAGAGAAAAATTCTTCAATTTGAGGACGAGTCTCTGAATACCAACCTCCTGCAGCTAACCAATGACAAATCAACGGATTACTCACTTTGGAAAGCGACAAGAAATCTAAAAAGGCCGATTATACAAATACCGCCCATCAGAGATTGTGACGGAAAATGGGCCATAAGCAATGACCAAAAGGCGGTAAGGTTTGCTCAACACTTAGAAGAAACTTTTCAACCTAATGAAAGTTCGATTGAAATACTTGAGAGTACAAATTTGTCACAAAACCAAAGAATTAAGCTTGTGACTCCTAAAGAAGTAATGAGAGAAATTCAAAATAATATTAGCTCGAAAAAGTCTCCAGGTTACGACCTCATTACAGGTGAAATTCTAAAACACCTCTCGCGCAAAGCCATAGTAAAGCTTACCAAGCTTATTAATGCTGCATTTATGCTAAAATATGTGCCTGAGTCATGGAAGGTTGCTGAAGTCATTATGATTGCAAAGCCTGGGAAACCACCCCATGAAGCATCATCATATAGACCTATTTCTCTGTTGCCCGTGTTATCAAAACTATTCGAAAAACTGTTATTGAAACGGTTAAAACCAATTATAGAAGATAAAGGCCTCATTCCAAATCATCAATTTGGCTTTAGGGAAAAACACTCAACAATAGACCAGGTACATAGAATAACTAATATCATTGAAAAAACGCTTGAAAATAAGGAAGTTTGTGCCACCGTGTTTTTAGATGTCGCGCAAGCTTTTGACAAAGTATGGCATAAGGGTCTAATATTCAAGCTCAGACGCATGCTACCAGAATTTGCAGACATCCTAGAGTCGTATATAACTAATAGAATGTTTAGGATACGGCAGGACGACGCATATTCCGAGCTAAAAACTATAAAAGCGGGTGTACCTCAAGGAAGTGTGCTAGGCCCAATTTTGTACTTGTTGTACACCTGTGACATCCCAGAACTGGAGAACAACACCATTGCGACTTTTGCAGATGATACTGCAATTATGGCCACCGGATCAAGCCACAGAGAAGCAGTAGAAAAAGTTCAACTAGCTGTGAACAAAGTTTATGACTGGACACAAAAATGGAAGATCAAACTGAATGAGTCAAAATCAATTCACATTGACTTCACGAACAAACTCTTGGACTATCACCCAATCTACATAAATGGCATGCAAGTGCCTTATGCTAATACAGCCAAATACCTTGGCATAACTCTCGACGCCAAATTGCGTTGGAAAGCTCATGTCAAAAAGAAAAGACAGGAACTCGACATACGTTATAAAAGTATGTATTGGTTACTCGGAAGGAAATCCTGTCTATCAATACAAAATAAAATAACTATATACAAGCATATTCTAATGCCAATTTGGACGTATGGTATCCAACTTTGGGGCTGTACTAAACAAAGCAATGTCAAAATAATCCAACAATTTCAGAATAAAGTACTCAGGGATGCTGTTAATGCACCCTGGTACATTAGAAATGACGACATTCACCGTGACCTTAAAATGGAATCCGTCACCAACATTATCCAAAAATTTGCTGAAGCCCATGAACACAGACTTCACCGACACGTGAATGTTGAGGCAATTCAGCTGCTAGACAACACAGACTTAGTGCGTAGGCTAAAAAGAACTAAACCTTTTGAATTAGTGTAGTGTACAAAGTGAATGAATAATAGTAACAATGTTGTGCTATACATATAACACATGAACATAGTGTTTCTATATATTATATCAGACTCTAAGAAAGTGCTACGGACTTGTAAAAAATTCCATATGGACACTATTTTTAGTTTTAGTTTGTCACGTAACATATTAAGTCAGAGATAAATTGCTTATTAGTCTTTTAGGCTAGATCGTAATTAATTATTAAGAATTTAGTTCTTATTAATACAGTACAAAAAAAAAAAAAAAAAAAAAAAATTTGCATCTGTATTCGTTTCACAATTTTCTCTCAGTAAAATAATCTATATTGTACCTACTTATAATATAATCGTAAATAAATGTGTGTATGTTCAAGCATCACACAATTACTACCGGATAGATACTGTTCAAATTTTGCATAAATGTTCCCTACTGGTCTGGTCAATCCATAAGCTTTACAATAATGTAAAGCTTATGGAAAAAAGCACACTATTTGCTATGGAAGATAAGCAATTCTGTATATCTATACCCTTCCATAGTTTCCCACAGACTTACACTAACTAGGTTTACTCGGAGGATTGTAATGACAAAATATTCAATACATAATTCAGTTACATTGAGGTCCACGTGAGCGAAGCCGCGGGCACAGCTCATATTTATAATATACTCAGACTCTCGAACTACATTTAGGTCGTCCAAATAACTTTTATACATTTTTAACGGACATTTTAAAAGACCAATAATGCGGTAATTTCGTCCGTCTGGGTCATCGTCGTTCGCCTACTTCTGTTTTTCTGTGTGTATATCACACTTAATGGTTATGACTTTATTTTCTTTTATTGTTCTCTGTGTCGTTTGTTTTTGCTGGATTTAGAAGATGGTTGGAACATTTATCATTATGATATGGGTTCCTGGTACTTCATATATTATGTTGGTCTTCTTTGGTGAAAATTCTTTTTCTCGCTTTAAAAGATTTCTAGTTTCATGACAGCGTTATCAGACGTCCCGACTTTTAACTTGAAACAGAAAGTCTCGCGCGGGACCAGCACCAACTTCTGTGGTTTTCGACAGAAGACAAATTAAGAGATTTCGTGCAGGTCACGAAATCTCCTAATTTGTTTGTTGTCTTAAAACTTCATTAAAGGAAAGAAACAATTTTTAAAAGCAGTTAGTTATAAAGAACAATACAACAATAATTACGTTTTTATGTGTTCTATTTTGTCCCGTTTTCATAGAATGAGTCTCAATTTTTTCGCTCAAAGGATTTCATAACACCGATATGCTCGAAAAAAAGACAGTCCTGTTTTGTGCTTATAATTTTTTATGGTTATTCCCATATAATATTGGGTTAATTTTTGGCTTCGCCATTGGATTTGTTAACTACTTATGTGTTTGCTGCCCAGTATCAAACAAAGAGTATGTACACACACTTTGTCCAAGTTGGTATCTTTCTGGAATACATTTTATTATTTAACTTCTGAGGTGAACACGACTTTTTACTAACCGTGAATCATTCGTCTCATTTTATTTAATCCATCAATTCACATTATTTTCAGTAATCTTTTTCAATGTACTACGGACTCTGGTAAAAAGATATTCGCAAACGAACCGATGCTAATCGTAGCTAATTTGACACACTTCTTAAGCTACATCTGTGCAAGCAAAAACAGGTTTTGAAATTGAATGAAGAAAAAATCTATAACCGTTAAATAAATCTTATTTAATACCATTATTACGGAAATTATTGCAAACCTCTTTCGACGAAGCTAAGATTTTTGTAAAAAAGGTTTGGGTTGCAGTGCAGAGTAATTAAATTATATCATTGCGTTTCTTTTGTAGTAGTTATGGCTATACCTTTGTGAATAGAAAGAAAATAAAAACGATGTTTGTTAATGACACTGTCGACGTACATTACAACACAAATATTCTTTGTTGTACTTGAGTGCACATTTATGTGAAGTTCCAGTATGCACAATCGTACCAACCCGCATTTTTGCACTGAACATAAGCAGTCGATGTAATTTTATCTAGTTGAATATGCCAGCATAATTTGCGGGAATCATAGTGCAATTTGTGGAACACGTGCAGTTGATAGTGTTGAAGCCGATGTTGGACATAATGTATTAAAAAGAAACCTTAGCAGACATCGATAAAGACGATGTTTGAAGTAGGGTCCTGTCATTAACAAAATCAGAACCCATTGTAAAACAAAAGCAATTATGCAAAAATTGTGCAAAAACAGTTCCAAATGTGTGTCCGTTGTACTAGGCTGGCATGAACCGCGTGAAAGTTTGTCGAGGTATTGTGCGCAGAACTACTTTCGTTGCACTCTTCCGGGTCATGGGTCACGCGGACTGAAGGTTGATCGGTCAATGCAGTGACCTGTTTGATTTTATGATTACCTAGTACATTGTGCACGGTTGAAGATGTTAACACTAATTCGTGTAGGCATTATCTTCCTTGATGCTGGAGAACAAGTTTGTTTAAAAGTTGTCTTCACGCTATTTATTTCTTTTGTTTTGTTCTTAACGGTATTTTGTATCATAATGCCTATAACCACACTCTCAGAAGAAAAAAAAACATAAAAAAGAAAGCTGTAAAATTACCTAAGACTGACAGAAAAGGTCAATATAAAAATGCAACTAACAAATAAAGTACCTACCCATCAATATGTGGCTAAGTTTATAAAATGACCACAATTGACCACAGATCGACCACAAACGGTCATCCACGTTTGACCCACTATAAAATTAGGCGAATCAACCTACCACGTGCAGGTTTGTATAAAAAGCCAAAGTCAAGGTTAAATGCCGTTTGTCGAGAAAATTATTACGGCATAAATGTCATTGACCTCAATCATGGACCGTAAATTATAATATCATAGGCTGTTGACTTACAACGTGATCACCAGATATCCATACTTAATATTATAAACTAGTTGATGTACGCGGCTTCGTTCGCGTGAAATTCAGTTGGGGTTTTAATTTTTTCTCCAACCTAATTTTTTTTCTAAAACTAAAGTAGCTTAAGTTACTCCTGATAACATTAGCTATCTGCCAGTAAAGTTGTAAGTGTAAGTTTGTAATATTAAAATATCAGCTTCTTACTAAATGTATTTGAATGTTTACACCATAGATGGATATAAACTCGTATGAGTTTACACGGTACACAACAAAGAATCTATTATTAACATTTTTGTGTCTGTTTGTTCGGGCTAATCTGCAAAACAGCTGGTCCGATTTTGGCAGTACTTACACTGATGATAACTGATGTTAACAGGAGTAACATAGGCTTTACTTTTATTTTAGAAAAAATAATTAGGGTTCCGTGCAAAGAAATTAAAACCCCACAGATAATTTATAATCATGCAAACGAAGTCGCGGTCATAGGAAGAAAATAAGAAAGAAAGAAAAACCATTTATTCACGAGATAGTGACGTTGTCCTAGGTTATAAAAGTAATTCAGTGGATGTTCCAGCGATTGGTGATGCTTTATCAAATTTCCCCTTGAATTTTTAATATTACATATATTTCGATGATAAGAAGCGAAAAATAGTAGATTGTATGACAAGTGACTAAAATAATATTTTTATGGCGAGGACGTTATTTTGAATCCAGAGCGTAGCGAGAGGGATTCAAAGTACGTCGCCTGAGGGAAAAATATTTTTTCTCTTGAGTCATATACTCTACTTTTCATCTCCTTCTATGAGAAAATAAATAAGAAACACTTTTAAGTAATTAATTGCTACATGCCTGCGTCTGGGCGCTCCATGCGGGGCTCCACATCGCTGTCAGTGTGGTGAAGCAGTCGACTGCCTCGGACATCATGGCCTATCCTGCAGTAGGAGCGCAGGCCGAATGGCACGGCACGCCAGCATCAATGACATCCTCCGTCGTGCTCTTGCCACCGCCGGGGTGCCTGCTATTTTAGAACCCAATGGGTTGGCACGTGACGATGGGAAGAGACCAGATGGGATGACCATAATGCCTTGGAAGTTGGGTAGGCCTTTGGTGTGGGACGCAACATGTGTCGACACCCTTGCGCCATCTCATCTTCCTAGCACAACGGGTTGTGCTGGGGCGGCTGCTGCAGGTGCCGAAAACCTCAAACGGCGCAAATATAATAACCTTCTTGGAAGCTATATATTTGAGCCGTTTGGGATGGAAACTCTAGGGCCATGGGGTCCGAGTGCCCATATTGTTTTTCGTGACATCGCCAAGCGGCTGGTCGACTCCTCACGTGACCCGAAGGCTGGTCTATTCTTGGGTCAAAGAATCAGCATTGCCATACAACGTGGCAATGCTGCCAGCCTGTTGGGCACGTGTCCCGTTGACAGCGATGTGGACGAGTTTTTTGATGCCCTTTGAGCTCCCTGCCTTTTTCTTAGAATTGTTAATAATTTTATTATTTTGATTTTTATGATTTGTATATAGTGAATAAGCCATTGTTAAATAAAGTAGGTAATAAATCATTAATGAATAAGTTCAAACACTTGACGTAGAACTATTTTTTTTTTTGCAAAATACAATAAAGTCCGTACCGATTACAAGAACAGGGAAGTAGTAAATCGCGCGCTTTTGTTGTTTTTTTTAGTTACTCTGCCTCCCCGCACCATACAGCCAACACTTACAGCCGGTAATTTATACAATTTGCCTTCGATTTCAATAAACGATTCATGTTCCAAATTCAAGTCTACTGCTCGCTAAAAAGTCTAGTGGAGAAAAGAGCTACACTTCGAATAGAGGGGATGAAAAAAAAGTTAAAAATAAAAAAAGAAAAGTAAAAAAATATAAAAAGTAAAAAAGTTAATAATTCCTTATTCAAAGATACCACGAAAGTTCGCATGTATGCTCGATAGATGGCACTGTTCAGTTACCCTCTGAATCGCGCTATGGTTTCGTTCACAATTTAGTTTGTTTATACAAAAGTACATGAACCTGAGTTGTTCAGTAATTTTTGAATGGTTGTGCACTTGCACAACCTTATATGAAAATCTTACTAATTGTCATCAAAAGTATTTTAAATCAAAGTTATTATTTTTAGTTCATGCAGTCGGTAGGTACTATTTTGAATAAAGTTTTTAATGAGTTTTTTTGTCTGCTTCGAGCCTTGAATAGTTTAGTTACAACTAGACCCAGTAGATGGTGCGACAGTTGGGTACCAGGATTTTTTTGTAGGGCGATACAACGTTTCCCGGACCCAACTGATAATACTCTCAAAGATCATGGCTACACAGCTTTATGTTTCTGCGATCCTGGTACAAGCGCTAACCCGATGTAGGTCGGTGAAAAGATAATTAACATGGAAACAATACTTATAGCACAGAATACTTAATAGTCTGATAGTTAAGTGCGCAATTCACTTTAATAAGATGGGAAACAAAGCCGTTTAATTATTGAATTGGACACTTTGTAACATACAAATGTTATTTTACGACGGAACTTTGGATATTTTCCATGTAATTTTGTTAATTTATTGAAAGGTATGCTTGCCACGGTCGGACCGTGGATGGGTCACCATCACTTTCATACCCCTCCGTGCTTCGAAAATCACGTAAAGAGTTTGGTAGTGAGAAGCCTAAGTCTAATAAATCAGTCCATAAGCAATGGTAAGAGATTGCCTTCAACATCATATTTATTAATTACTGCTTATGATAATTATGATAAAATAATACACTTTGGAAACCTTACTTTTGTATAATTTAGCAGCATTATTCAATTTTGTAAATGTGAATACCGTGGAGCCATTTACTAAAAATTAATATTGTGTTTGACAAAAATGAACATGGCGGTTGGGAGTATTGTCATGCTTGCTCAAATGTCTCGCTGATGGTGGTGCGCGTGTTGGATCATTCGGCTCCCTTCAAAATGCTTGAGCTGAATGGTGCTGATTCGCGCTTCATGTTCGTGAACGAGCGCTGTCAGTAGAGATTGGTCAGATCTTATCTGCCATGGACTTTATCTTGCTCCTTTTTTATGTTTTGCATTGCTAGATTGACTTCATAGTTTTCACATATAGAAGCAACAAGAATCATGTAACCAGTACTTTGTAAAAAACTTGATTTAAAATTATGTAGTAGTTCTGAGGTCATCATGGTGTCCTGGTATAAGTCCATAAATCTTTTTCTATCAGAGTTCTTCTGGCCAGTTTCCAATTACAACATAAGTCAGCATCTTACCAAGGGGTGTCGTGTTCCCCATTAACTGAATTTTAGGGGTTAATTGCTCTGTGTAAAACACTGGTTTTCAGCTGCATCCCGTCAAACTGGAAACCGACCCCAACATACATAGTTTGGAAAAGACTAGGTAGATGATGACTCACTCCAACGACTTTTCAAATAATAACTTATGTTGAGACGAACATTCGTTTTTATTAGAGATCGGTGGGTCTCGAAGCCCAATGCTTTCCGGCAGCCGACGCGACGCGACGTCAACTTGTCTGGCACTGGCATTTACATACTAAAGCGTTGTTCTTAATTGTGTAGTCAAAAAAGTTTCGTCATATTTTACTATTGGCATTCAATATTTATGGAAAAACAAAACACAAAAAAACAAAACACAATAATTACAGCTGATGGTACGATTATACTCTTATTACTTACTGATAACCGCCTAAAACGCAAAACAATTTCTAAAAAGTTACACTTTTGTCATTGGAAAATAACAATCTCAACGCAACATTGGCGCAATACACAGCTGTCAAAATAAACTCAAGAGTAGCGTTTAAACCTGATCCTGATTCCAATTAGTTCCTCAAAATGGATACGTAATATAATAATAATTTGGCGCTAGCGGCGACCTCAAGAGTACGAAACACGCCAAAACGTTAAAATTCCAATGTCAATCTGTCGGTATTAAAATGAAGAGTAAGCGCGCAGTATTGAGCGTAATTTTAAAATTCTATTTATAATCTCGGACAGTAAAATATGGAAATGCTGTACGATCGGCGGGCGGGTCTTAAATGAATGTTTCTCAGAGATGGTTTAAGATCGGATTAATGCATGCTCGACCGAGTGACATACTGGCGAGAAACAGGGCTGCCAAATCTATACTATCTATACTAATATTATAAAACTGAAGAGTTTGTTTGTTTGGTTGGTTGAACGCGCTAATCTCAGGAGTTACTGGTTCGAATTGAATTTTTTTGTGTTGGATAGTCCATTTATCAAGGAAGCGATGCAGCGAAGCCGGGTCGGGTTGCTAGTATTTTATAAAAGTACTAGCGGGCCTGGCAGACGTTGTCCTGCAACCCGACTATAGCGCCACCTGCCGGGTCCAATTTTAAATCTATACCATTCTCGAATCCACTGGAACACACTAACAAATTCATCAAAATCAAACCAGCCGTTTTGGAGGAGTTCACTTTCATACACACGCACAGAAGATTTTTATAAATAGGATAACTATTATTCTTAAGAAATCAGTCCATAAGCAATGGTAAGACATTGCCTTAGCATCGACCTCATTATTTATTGATTACTGCATGTGACATGTAGTAGTTCTGAGGTCATCATGGTTTCCTGGTATAAGTCCATAAATCTTTTCTATCAGAGTTCTTCTGGCCAGTTTCCAATTACAACATAAGTCAGCATCTTCATAGATAGCTCATTTATTCATTATTTTCTCGGTTTCTAAAACAACACGAAAGTAGTTAATATTCATCTACTTAGCCTTTCCCCAACATCTTTGAGGTCGGCTTCTAGTCTAAACGGATGCAACTGAATACCAGTGTTTTACATGGAGCGACTGCCTGCCTGACCTTCCCAACCCAGTAACTGGGTAGCACAATACCCGTAGGTAAGACGGGTTGTCAAACTTTCCGACATCTACCCATAACGATTGTTAACTCATAACTCGGATATCTATGGTCGGGACCAACGGCTTTATATGCTTTCTGAGACACAGAGGGTTCTCAGTATGAAATGGATTATCACCCATTCATGAAACGACCGCAGCAAGCGTAGTTTAGTCATAACCGATTGATCCGCTCCTACAAATGCAACAGTAATCAGCCCTAACGGTATCGTTGACAATGAGATTAATACTAACATTCCGAGCGGTACCTGCGGTTGTGGTGGCGCTATTAAACAATATTATGTATTGTGGTGTTCGGTTACACACATATACAGGAAATATTAGATACTGTCTAGTATCGAAGCTAGCAAATTCGCCTGCGTTCTTAACTGCACATTGTTCTGTGCAACTTTGGTTTATGTTTACCATCAACCTGAAAAGGAATTGTACTAAACTTTATGAACTACTTTTTCTATGGGAGCAATTACGAGAAAAATTCAAATTAAAATATTTGGATCAGCTGATTTTTATAACCGACTTTTTTCTTCTGTTGACTTGTCAAAACGATCTATGTTTACAAACGAAAATTCATGTAATGCTGATAGCACCTGCACACGTTGCGACCTACTTGCGCAAGTTTAGACTTGCACAGTAAGCATGACGCCGTTGCACCCACAAATGGCTCAGCTACATGCACTAATTTCTCCCACAAACGTCGTTACAATTTTGAATGGGTAACCATTCATTTCATACCGAGTTCCCTTCGTGCCTCGGAAAGCATACGGCTTACGAGCCGTTAGTTCCGAATCTAATAATCATAGATCTTTGCCAGTCGTTATGGGTAGTCAGAAGCCAGAAAGTGTGACAACCAGTCTTACCAAGGGGTATCGTGTTACAAAGTTACCGGGTTGTGGAGGTCAGATAGGCAATTGCTCCATGTAAAACACTGGTATTCAGCTGCATCGTATAGACTGAACGCTGACCCAATAGTTGGGAAAAGGCTAGGCAGATGAATTCGTTTCGTGTGTGACCTCCATTGGTCAGACATTGTTGATACCAATGTTGTTGAGGCTAATTAGTATCGTTTTTACTTTTTAAAAAGAGATTTTTACGATTTAGAAGAAAATATGAATGGGAATCAGAATCAGAATGAATTTGTATACATAGGTAAAGATATAGTAGTGTTAAGTGTTACTAAAAAAGGTCTCTTCTTCTATGGCTCTTCTTTTCTATGGCTTGCCCTTCCGTGTACATTTTTAAAAACAAACTTATTAAAAAATATTTGTCAAATCCAACAAACCCAAACAGCATCTGGCTGCTGCTAGCTCTTGAGGAGTTCGGTGGTCTGCAGGTGGCCCTGGAAGCAGCATCAAGTCAAATTGACAATAATATTGCATTGTCATCAGGTCTATGCATGAATACCAAATTTCAGCCTTATTAGGCCACAAGAACTAGTTCAAAATGTAGTTTCAAATTTTTACCTAAACATACATACACACAAACATAGCAAGTTAAAAAAAGTGATAAATAATTTTAGTACAGAACAATATGACTTTAGGTTTCGGAAGTCGGTTTAGATTAGATTTTGAAAGCGGTTGTCTTTTTTGTAAAACAGCTTTTTATTTTTCGCTTTTTAGTACCTCCTTATCATCTAAGTCCATTGAGAAACGGCAACACAAAACAGAGATTGAAAGTACAAGGTTGGAGAAACTGAAAACATCATCTCTGTATATTTTTATGCTTTCTGTCGATTTTTTCAAAAAGTGCTGAATCAATTTCGAAAAAGTTTATATGGGACCACCCCTGAGGCACACCGTATCCATTATAAAAAGATTTATTTTAAATCGCTTTACATTTGTCGGAGAAATCGCGTAACAAATATTAAAAAAAAATATAGTCGAAATTTATTGAAAACCTTTAATGAATAGGTTTTTAATAAAATTCGACTATGTGAAGTCTGTTGAACATATACATTAGTAGGATCCTATATGAGTCTACGCGTTAATGTGGTCGTAAAATATTTTATAGTCTCAGAATTAACTCTCGCTTTGGACCTCCCGTACAAAATGAATGTTATATTGAAACAAAACACGATAATTATGCCTATAAATGCCACAGAATATACTTACCTATACATCTCCTCAGCATAATGGGGAAAGTCCACAAATGTATTGAGTGGATAGCTATAAAGCAAATGACGGTAAATGCCATTTAATACAAGGTCACAGTCGTGAGACGTCGCGAGGGAAGGGCCATTCTAAAGTACTAGAAAGTTAGCAAACTGCTGGAGATTTGTAAGGAGTGAAAACGCAGTAATTGTTTAGAAATAAATAGTAATGGTACTAATTTGAGGTAAAGGAAAAGGTGAAGAGGTAAAACTTACACCAATTTATCCATACTTACTAATATTATAAATGCGAAAGTAACTCTGTCTGTTACGCTTTCACGATGAAACGGCTAAACCGATTTTGATGAAATTTGGCATGAAGATAACTTGAATCCCGGGTAAGGACATAAGCTACTTTTTATCTGCGACTTCGACTGCATTCGCTATAACCGACATTCACGCGAACGAAGTCGCGGGCAAAATCTAGTTTACAATAAGTTACCTGAATCTTGGATAAGTGTACAGTTATAAAAAAAAAAGCTAAGTTCCTTTCCAGTGAATGAAGCCTATTACAATCATCAGCATCATTTCAGCCGAAAGACGTCCACTGCTGGACATAAGCCTCCCCCAAAGGGGGATTATGCCATAATCGCCACGCTTGGCAGGCGGGTTGGCGATCGCAGTATGGTGGTTACAAAGGCACAGAGAACGCTGCTGCCCATTCTCTGGTGAGTCGCTTAGTTGCCTCTTACGACACCCACGGGAAGATATGGAGCATGGGGGATATGGGCCTATTACAATATTTCAGAGTATTTTGCAGAAAAAGAGAATGCATTTGTTTGATTTTTGATTATTTTGAAATGTAAATATACGCCTATCATTAATATGCCGATTATAATGTGTATCTAATCATTATGTTTGTAGCTGGTCTTGTACCTTTCATAGACCTGATGGTAAAATGTAGATAAACTCTAAAACTGTATCTGACATGACTGTGAGAGTGAGGGAAGAGGGAGTGCAGGGGCACTCCCTGATTGCGCACACCATTTGTGCACTATAATATATCCTGAGTACTTGGGTATTTTGTGACACATATAAAAGAGAACCGGTTTTAATAGAGCATGATTTCAATAACAAGTCTGAAAATGCAGAATATTATTTATTAATAAAGGATCATGGCAGTATTTGTAAAAAAAAGGATGTTTAGAGAAGTTGAAATTCTAATTCTTATACTCTTGGGTACCTAAAGAGTATGCTCAGGCATTTACAATATGTTTCAACCCCCGCAATAAAAATTGATGTTAAAGGTGAATATTTTAATGAAAAGCTCATTATTTCAGAACGAAACGGTGGCTGACAGTAACAGTGACACTGACAGCGCCGTTTCGCAGTTCTTACTCTGAAATTGCATATTATGGGAAATAAAGTCACAAATAATGTTATTTTCTTCCACACACTTGTCACATCACTTGTCTTCCAATTTGATAGATCCGTTAATGTCATTTGTCACTTTCTTTTTTTTTATATAAACACAAAATGGGCAACGAAGTGAAACGAAAAAGTGTTACTTTAATTTCGAAATATTTAATTATGCGGGCGTTTAAAAATATGGTAAGTATATCAACGACTCCTGGTAATGTATTCTCCACATTGGAAAATATTTTGAACTTTCTAAATGTTTTTTATTTTTAATACAAACGATTCACCATGATTCTTTGTACAATTGAAAATACATCAAAGACCTATTATTACGGATACGAGTTAATACATCGGCCTGCTAACGTTAAGCTTCAATGTAATGGAAGTAAAGTGACTTCTAGAGCTTTCGAACAACATGTTAGCTACACTTGGTGTAGAAAATGGTAGATACCATGTTATTAAGAAGCGTACTATTTGTACTAGAATATTGTTATTATCTATGTACGTACTATTACATAGTAATTTTCTTTGGGTTTTCACAGTAATAGGTAGTTATGTCTGTTTTCCCATAGTGGTAGGCAGAGATTGTTAGAACACCAACGTGTTAACATATCTTTATTTTTGAACTGTTGTATATTGTTCTTTACATTCATCGATATCTGTAAGTACGAGCAAAAACATGATAACAGTTGGTCTCATTCTAAACAGATTTTCTTCTAAACTATTAATTGAAGTGCTATGGGGTTACGAACAGGGTATTTTTGATACCAAACTACCATTAAATAGGTTTTATCTCTTAGTTGAAACAGTTATTTCACGAGAAAATTGCTTTTGAATTTTGCAATCCGTATACATGTTTATGCTCGTGACTATACATACAAACAAATAATATAAAGTTGTATGTTTGTAATATCAAAATAACAGCTTTTTACTAGATGCATATCTATACTAATATTATAAAGCTGAAGAGTTTGTTTGTTTGTTTGGTTGGTTGAACGCGCTTATCTCAGGATCTACTGGTTTGAATTAAAAATTCTTATTACAGTCAGGACAGGACAGTCCATTTAGCGAGGAACGCTATAGGCCTATGCGAAGCTGGGTCGGGTCGCAAGTGAACGAATATACGGTACCTATTTAAAAAATAAAAACAATTATGAAAATTCTTGCCTGACAGTTTGTCTGTTTGTTTGTTCCGGCTTATCTCTGAAACGACTAAACCGATTTTGACGGGACTTTCACTAGCGGTTAGCAGATGTTATAAGGAGTAACTAAGCTTTTATTTCAGAAAATAAATAAATAAACCCTGCTAGTAAACGACAATTATGCGGATGAAGTAGCGAGCATTACATTTCTGTTTTACCTACTGCAGGTCGATTCTGTAAAATTCGAACAACAACTCGCATCTCACATCGCTATTCACTCTCACTTCGCATAAGGTTCAAAACGACCTTGATATATTTGACACTTTGAATTGGGTTCAAATGCGAAGTGAGCGTCGAAGTGACGGGGAAATTACCTTACAGAATGCCATTTCTTACGTCATCTCATTCTTTATCTGTCAAAATCTCCCTGTCAATTTAGTTCAATTCGCTGACACGCTTGCAAGGGTGGCGCTAGTGTAAATACGAATTATCAACCGAGTTTTTAGAATGCCTATCAAAAAACTCACAGCGGCTTCAGATTCGAAGTTTAGAATGAGGTCTTACAGAGCCCTGTTAGTAAAAACGGGAATAAAACTTCATAATTTTTTAACAGAACCTTTTTTTTGTTTCAGACTCCCAACACAATGGACGACTGACCCCACTGTTCAGTGTTATTTAATTTATAGTTATTGCTAAAGACTGACTAGTGTTTAACTGTGTTCAAGTGTTCGTTTGTACAAAATGGAGGCCAAGACACATATACTTGCGGCTGCTGCGCTTCTTATAATTGGTAAGTTTTATTTAATAATGGTGCCGATTCCCTTGTTCACCAACTAAACTAAAATTAGACAATTGTCTCCCTTTTTACCAGGCAGCTAAAGAAAAGGACAACGATAGACAAGGACTAAGTTAGAGATGTAAAATTATTTTTTCCCTTGAACTTCGCAGTGCAATCAATACGTCACAAAATATAGAGGGTACAGACGGACCGCTCCCGCCATCTTCAAAAATAATTACCTAAACTTGCCAGACTCACTAGGGCTGCTACTGTTTTGACTCTGTAGGTTTTATTTGTGACAATATGAAATTTTATTGACACTGGTTGGAGAAACAAGAAAATTTTGTTAAGTATAAAAAAATTGCAAAGAGTTTTTGCAATTTTTTTATAACAAAATTTTCTTGTATGTCGTGAAATGTCAATGTTTCTCATTTATTCATTTAGACAACACGTGACAGTCGAGTCGTAAGTCTGCTTGAAACTGCTTGAGAATGCCTATAAACGTAATGTCAATGTGTGCGTGGTAAAAATGGCGTTTTGTTCTGAGTGGTCTCTCTGCTCGGGCGCGACGCAGCCTTGCGTACTTTGTGAATACGTTCTGAAATGACAACTATAATTGTATGAACATTTTAGATCAAGTTAAATTGACAGTTCTTATTAATATATATCTATTTCTTGTTTTATTGGAGAGATAGAGATATAAATAGCTTAAAATTAATTTAGTTCGTGCACAACAGAATTGGTACACACAGCTCCAGAGAAATCTCACCCGGAGCGGGTGAGAAATCTCAGCCAGCGAGGGTGAGATTTCTCTGGAGCTGTGTGTACCAGTGAATGATTTATATGTAGGATCGTCAGTGGGCGATCGAGGAGGAGTGCCGAGCGGTATAGTACATCGTCAGGACTATAGGCGTTCCCATTATCCTATTAGGGATAAACAAGACCTGTAAAAACAATTACACACTATTAGTACAGAAACACACAATACAAATGGTAATCAGTAACAGGAATAAAGTAAGTTAAAGGTACAGCAACAATACAGTTAATCGAACAGACCATTAAGGTCCCACAGTTCGTACAGTGGCCAAGCCACCCAATGATAAACGAACAAACCATTAAGGTTTACAGTTCGTACAGCAGCCTAAGCCACCCAATGATAAACGAACAAACCCTTAAGGTTCATAGTTCGTACAGCAGCCTAAGCCACCCAATGATAAACGAACAAACCCTTAAGGTTCATAGTTCGTACAGTAGCATAAGCCACCCAAATACAAAGTGTATCGCTCGCTAGCAGCAAGCCTATACAGCTATGTGAATATACAGCAGCGCTGTACCAGGTAAACCGACAGTATTGTCGGGAGCAGGAACTCTTTACTGAGTCGAATCCGAGGATCGACTCCCATACTTACGGAGTGCACGCTCTTTTATAAGGCGATGCCCCCCACCTTGCAACCTCTCCATACAAGTCTGCCCATGCGCACGGAAGTGCGTCACGCGTTTACTTGATACAAAACACTAAAATGTGCTGAATCTAATAAGATCTGTAATCAAATAACACAATAATAATTGTCATGAATAAACAATAGTGATTTCATAAAGTAATTCGTTTTACATTCAAAGTAACGTGTCAACAATTGTTTTGAATAAAACCATCGATAACAATTATCGAAATAAAGTAACCACAAATCAGTGTGCACACACAATAAATCATGTTTCGAATTAATAGACAATAATTGATAGTAAAATCACATAAATTAACAATAAGAAACACAAATCATAACAAATTTAGTTAACACCCACAATGTGATTAATAAACTGTCTCCTACACGGCCAGACTGACATTCTACACGTCCTCGTGTAGTTATAAAGTTCTTGGTAAATATCGATCGGCCTTTCCGACAAAAAGCTTTAATTAGCAAAAGGTATGTTGCAAAGAAAAATCCTGAATTAGTCCTGAAGTAAAATCATTAGCAAAATTTGCATCATAACCAGTCAAAATAACCATACTGTTACAGACAATACATAGCTCAACAAATCAGCCGAAATCACACCATGGGATTCGACAAGTAACTTGAAGTCGAATAGACAACCCGCATAGGTGTCAACATAGACAACCCGCATAAGCGTCAAAATCAACATTCAAATACAAACAGTAGTCAACATAGACATCTCATTTCAGCTATAGTATGTCAGCAGCAGATGAATCATCATCATCATTATCGTCAACATTGACATCATTAACAGTTACTGATGGACATTCAGGGACTTTTCGTACATTTTTACTCAAAGATTAACAAATATCATTCTGGATCTACAACCAAAGTATCCAATAACAGAGTAACCATTAACAGAGTAACCATTAACAGAGTAACCATTAACAGAGTAACCATTAACAGAGTAACCATTAACAAAGTATCCATGACAAAGTATCCCAACTTTAAACCTTCGGTACTTTTACCTATAACCAGTGTTGCTTGTTCTCTTTTACAGAACAGAATTTACTTTCATCTCCTCACTGTCAAAAGCTGAAACAATTGTTAAACTATTAAACAATTGTATTATCAAAGAAATACAGCATTGGTCAATAACATTAACTCGTGTAATGATAGCACTATTTTTTCGGTCATATTAACTGCAAAAAATAAAATTAAAAATCACACAGCATACTATGATTGATCCAGTATCACATGAAAGCTCTAAACCCTAGCAACCAACTATTTCTACTTCTCTTAGAATTTGTTCGGTACATATTATCCCATCAAAGTCACAGAATTCATTTCAATTAAACCATCTACAGGCACTGTTGTATTGTCCAAGAGTCAGTTAACCATAGTTCATCACAATTATTAACCGTACAAGAATACGTTTGCCAGTCCACTTTTCAGCAAATGTCCCAGCATTGTGAGAATATTCCCAATGATTAAAAAAATAACAATAAACCATAACCCTCAAAATTAACTGTTTTTTATTACTAAATCACGCCACGCGCTGTTACGGTCGTCTTGCATCTTCACACGTCCTTGGGTGAATAGTTTATCGCATCATCTGTAAACAATCAGAAAAGAGCTCAAGTAAACAGCTTACGAGTAACGTTCGGTCATTCTGATCAATTTAAATCAAACACTACAGACCTGATATCACAAAACAAGTTTAGTATCTTACCACACATGTAATTACCTTATTACCACACATGTAATTACCTTATTACCACACATGTAATTACCTTATTACCACACATGTAATTACCTTATTACCACACATGTAATTACCTTACCACACATGTAATTACCTTACCTCACAATACATGTCATTACCTTACCTCACAATACATGTCATTACCTTACCTCACAACACATGTCATTACCTTACCTCACAACACATGTCATTACCTTACCTCACAACACATGTCATTACCTTACCTCACAACACATGTCATTACCTTACCTCACAACACATGTCATTACCTTACCTCACAACACATGTCATTACCTTACCTCACAACACATGTCATTACCTTACCTCACAACACATGTCATTACCTTACCTCACAACACATGTCATTACCTTACCTCACAACACATGTCATTACCTTACCTCACAACACATGTCATTACATTACCTTACCTCACAACACATGTAATTACCTTATTACCACACATGTAATTACCTTATTACCACACATGTACCACACATGTAATTACCTTACCACACAACACATGTCATTACCTTACCTCACAACACATGTCATTACCTTACCTCACAACACATGTCATTACCTTACCTCACAACACATGTCATTACCTTACCTCACAACACATGTCATTACCTTACCTCACAACACATGTCATTACCTTACCTCACAACACATGTCATTACCTTACCTCACAACACATGTCAACAATCAGGGGGTACACAGTTACTTTTCAGATAAACTATCCCTCAAACCTCAGAATCACGCTACCTATTTGTTTAGCTAAAAACCAACTATTTGACATAGTTGTATTATCACTGATTTATATTCAGATGGAATATCAGTATCAATTTTATTCGGAGTTTCAGGAATAGAGCAGAGCCGTTACAATCTCAACTTTTGTAATGGTAACAATACTTTCGGTTATAATAACCCCAAAATCGAAATTTAATCTCTCATAGCATAATATGATACTATGATTTGAATAAGCATTCAGTATTACATGAAACTTCAATTTATATTGACCATACAAGTAAGTTTGCCACACATGGATCAGTAATTAAAGTAGATTCAAACCCAGAGTCATAACAAAATGGAAGCATCTCACCAGATAGTTGTAGAACATCCGTGGTGGGTACATCACAGTTATCTTATCACGGACTTCAACTTATCACGGATGATTAGTTGCTCGACGAAAACTGACTCACAGTATCTTCACTCGAACCTCCCGGCTGTTCTCCGGTAGTCACTAAAGTGACATACTATTGTACCTGGTTTGAACGATAACTAGGGAAGCCACGCGGAAGCATTAAAGAGGCTATCCCACTTCTGATGTAGGATCGTCAGTGGGCGATCGAGGAGGAGTGCCGAGCGGTATAGTACATCGTCAGGACTATAGGCGTTCCCATTATCCTATTAGGGATAAACAAGACCTGTAAAAACAATTACACACTATTAGTACAGAAACACACAATACAAATGGTAATCAGTAACAGGAATAAAGTAAGTTAAAGGTACAGCAACAATACAGTTAATCGAACAGACCATTAAGGTCCCACAGTTCGTACAGTGGCCAAGCCACCCAATGATAAACGAACAAACCATTAAGGTTTACAGTTCGTACAGCAGCCTAAGCCACCCAATGATAAACGAACAAACCCTTAAGGTTCATAGTTCGTACAGCAGCCTAAGCCACCCAATGATAAACGAACAAACCCTTAAGGTTCATAGTTCGTACAGTAGCATAAGCCACCCAAATACAAAGTGTATCGCTCGCTAGCAGCAAGCCTATACAGCTATGTGAATATACAGCAGCGCTGTACCAGGTAAACCGACAGTATTGTCGGGAGCAGGAACTCTTTACTGAGTCGAATCCGAGGATCGACTCCCATACTTACGGAGTGCACGCTCTTTTATAAGGCGATGCCCCCCACCTTGCAACCTCTCCATACAAGTCTGCCCATGCGCACGGAAGTGCGTCACGCGTTTACTTGATACAAAACACTAAAATGTGCTGAATCTAATAAGATCTGTAATCAAATAACACAATAATAATTGTCATGAATAAACAATAGTGATTTCATAAAGTAATTCGTTTTACATTCAAAGTAACGTGTCAACAATTGTTTTGAATAAAACCATCGATAACAATTATCGAAATAAAGTAACCACAAATCAGTGTGCACACACAATAAATCATGTTTCGAATTAATAGACAATAATTGATAGTAAAATCACATAAATTAACAATAAGAAACACAAATCATAACAAATTTAGTTAACACCCACAATGTGATTAATAAACTGTCTCCTACATATACAAGATTATTTTTTGTTAACCAGTCAATTGAAAGAAATCACTGATATCGGTGAAAAAAATCACCGTGAGGAAACCTGGAGACAAAGTTAACCCTGAATATTAATCAAGTGCTCTCTCTCTAGTCGTCCCCTCATGACTGAGGATCGTGGTCATCAACAAGTGGTCCACACTTGGAGTGAACTATTTGTTTCCATCGGCTTCTGTCCATCGCGGCCCTGACGACGGAGCTAAACCTCGGGGACCTGGAGTCTTTTATTTGGTCGGTCCATCTGGTAGGAGATCGGCCTCGGGCTCGCTTGCCATTTGTGTTCCCAACAACGATCAATTTCTCCAGGCTCTCATTATTTTATCTGGTGCAATCAGCAATCAAAATCAGGTGTTATCAAAGCAGCCCCGCTTCGATAACACCTGATTTTTATTGCTGGTTTAAAGTTACCCCGACGTAGAACGCATTTTCGAATAATATTCAGGGTTAACTTATACCAAGCACAGGTTCGATCGTGTATGGAGTACTGTTTGCACCTTTAGGATGGATTAGCAAAATACCATCTGGAGGCGTTGGAAGTCATTAATAGTCGTGCCAAGAGGCTCATTAACAACGACTCCCTGGTTACGGCTAAGCTCCAGAGTCTTGAACATCGCCGCACCGTTGCTAGCCTATCGGTCTTTTATCGGGTACATTTCAGGGAGTGTGCTTTGGAATTGCACAATTTAATTCCCCTATCCCCATTCCATCACCGGACGAACAGAGATACGGCGAAGCGTCACCGCTATATGGTTGAAGTTCCACGGTCTCGAAACAAGCGCTTTGACTCCACATTTATTGTGCGAACTGCCAGACTGTGGAATTCGCTGCCCACCTCTCTGTTCCCTGTGTTCCAACTTAGACCGCATTATCACTTAGGGTCAGGTGAATTGCGGTCAAACGCAAGCTTGCAATATTAATTAATAAAAACTTAAAAAATAAACTTTGAACGTAATTTTTTCCAGTTCCAACTATGTGTCCAATTTCATCTTTAATGTGCTACATAGTTTACAAAATATGGAGTAACGACTTGAATTCCTAATAGTAGATAAAATAATCGGCTGCGTTTAATTTTACGGGTAAAAACTAGAAAAATATTAGAATTTCCGGTAATTATCAAAGTCACCTTTTGATTTAAAGTAACCTCGTTCGACCGGTATTTTAATTACAATATCAATAAAACTGGCAGGTTATCTTCTTTTTTTTGCTAAATTATTAATAATTTTCAATTAATCATCATCATCATCATGTCAACCTTTAGACGCCCACTGCTGAGCATAGGTCTCCGCCAAGGGGGGTTCAGCCATAATCGTCATGCTTGGCCGATGCATGTTGGCGATCGCAGTAGGTGTTATGGTACTTAGAAGGACGCTGCTGCCCATCCTCTGGTCAATATCCCTCTGTCGCCTTCTACGACACCCACAAGTAGAAATGGGGTGGTGCTATTCGCGACCGGCACCACACGGCTAAATTTTTAATTAAACAAATGACAATGCCAGATCCTGCCCCACCCATGTACAGAAAAAGTAACCCATGTACAGAAAAATAAATTAATGAAAATAATTGTAATGAATATACAACTTTTCTGTAGTAAATTGTTTTTCTTTAGAACTTGCGGATTACGAAATACCTACCCACAAAATACAAACTCATTTTACCTAAAATATAATTAAACCTATAATCAATGTCATTATTGTTTTTAGATTTAAACGGAAATCGCAAGTTCTACAGTCACTAGGACTGATGTTTAGTTATCAGCAATAAATAAACAGTAAGATGCTATATATTGCACATGACTTTTATTGAGTGGGGCAAAGTTCTATAGAGTTTCTGGCATTGTCCTTTATTTGTTTGTCATTCAAAAAGTCGTCATTATTTTTTTTTTTTGTCAGATTTTATATTCTAATATTTTAAAAGATACGAAGGTTTTTATTTCAAAACTAATAAATCTCACCCCTTTCGACCGGTATCTTATTATTAAAAAAATGGCATCCTTAAGAAAAATCACGCGTACGGAGTCGCGGGCAAAAGCTAGTATGCTTCAAATATGTATTTCTTGTGGTTGAAATCTTGTCAAACATTACCTACTTGAAAACAATTTACTTTGCTTGCATGCAAATAGCCCACAAACTATCCAGTCATGCGATTAAAGCAATCTTTCTGTTTTGTTTAACCGCAACTTGGATAGTCCAAGACACCAGAGCCGCGAGACATACCTACGTCATTTTTAAATGGCTTATAATGTAGTCGAAAAGGTATTTATTCTTGCTAGGTTTGATAATGGGCTATGGCTCAACATAAAAAAAAATGAATGATGATGATAATGTTTTAGCTTTCGACAAAAGGACGTTCGTAAAGCGTTACGCAATCTTGATGTAAACAAGGCCAGTAGACCAGATGATATTCCAGCTATAGTTCTGGGGAACTGTGCTCCTGAATTGTCTCCTGTACTGACACGTCTCTTTCGGCTCTCTCTCGAGACTGGATTAGTGCCGAAGTCATGGAAGCTCGCCAACGTGCAGTTCGTGCCCAAAAATTGTAGTCATGGCGATCCTACTAACGACAGGCCCATCTCGGTCACGTCCATTGTCTGCAAGACAATGGAACGTATCCTCAATAACAGGCTCCTGGCGTACCTTGAAGATTACCTCCTCAGTCATCGTCAATACGGCTTCTGCCGAAATTGGTCCACTGGGGATCTTTTCGCGTACGTCAGTCACATCGAGAAATATGAGGAAGTACTTGCCGTCTCCCTGGACTTCTCGAAGGCCTTTGATAGGGTATGGCATGATGACCTAATTAGCAAGCTTTCATCATTTGCATCTTGCTCGCTGGTTCTTATGCATGGTTATCGGATTTGCTGAGTGATCGGTCAATACGAGTAGTCATTGATGGCTGCTTTCCATGGGCCCCAACAGCAGTCAGACGCTTTAAAGATTGGACATTTATAATGACGACCTGGGACTCCGGGGTCTTGGACCATATCAAGTGTCGAAGAAAATAAAAGATTAATAAATAAATATGCCCAAGCTGAAGCTTTGCCTCTTTATATAAAACTAGCTTTTACCCGCGAGTTCGTCTGCGTGGAATTCAAATCATGTGCACAGGCATATAGCTGACTGGACTTTTACTGAAAAGTACCGTCAAAATTCGACCAGTCGTTTTGGAGATTAGGCGAAACAAACAGACAGACAGTTAAATATTTAATTTCAAATAGTAAACAGCTGTTATTTTGACATTATACTCGGACACTTTAATTATATTTCTTTATAGCAGTAGTTATTTATAGATGAATCAAAGCTGATTTGCATTCAATAACCTAAAAACACTGTCACATAAAACTAAATTATTATGAAAATTTAATAGGTACTTACTCATTCTTAAAAAAACTGCTACCATTTTTTGTGACCTCAAATGATATCCGATAATACTATGGGCAAAAACTATGATTTAAAAATAAAACCTCATCATTTTTTTTCAATAATCTCCAAAACATGAAGAGTGCAAATAATTGATTAAAACCAGTTATCTATAATGGTGTGGCCATACTAGCTGAATTTGGCACAAGTTTTTATAATGTAGTGCCGGATAAATTTTTATTAAATTATTGAGGTGTTAATAGCAAAACGGCTTGAGTTACTATTCAAATTGTGTGTGTATTTTTTTTTAATTTCTTTTCGATTAAGATAGACAGTTTAGACAGGTTTGATAGACATTATTTTTATTAAGTTTAGTAGGTAGTTTATTAATGCACGCTTCAGGCATCTCATTGAGATAAGTCTATCAAGTTGTACGATATATATTTATAATACGATCAATATTATAGTAAGGAATAATAATATTTTTATCGGGTTAGTTTCAGCCAATGGGTTATTTTATTTATTTTTATAAATAAATAAATACTAATTTCTGCCCCCGGGTCGTTCAAGTAAGTTTACCATGAAACATAAAACTATATGTACCTGTGACATTCGGCAATAGTTTAGTATTTTATCAGTGAGAGATTTGTTGAAATCGTCAGCCCTTTCAGAGATTATCTCATACAAACAAACTAACTTTACTTCTTAATAATATTAGTATGGATATAGATTACATTTATGTACAAAAAAAAAGATGGAACAGAAAAATACGTATTAAGATTACGATTATTTCTAAAGAAATAATGATTTTGATCAACCAATTAAATATTCTCTAAGCAAAGATGAGCATCGTTTTTAATTATTTTAGAGTACTGTAATATTTGAAACATATCCCAGAATATTTTATAATTATCTGTACGAAATTATAAAATTATTAAACAATAATGCAATTATTCAATAAAGTCTTAAAACTGCTACTATATTGTAGCCCGAGTTATAAAAAAAATAACTGCATTTAAGCAATAAAATTAATAACTTGATAATAAAAGTTGTAATCAATATTTTATTAGTTATTTGCAATAAAATAACTAAAATTATACACTTTAATGGCTGCCATGACATTATAGTAGTTGTTTACAATTAAAAATACTAATTATAATTACTATTACTTATGTGCTAGTAGTGATAGTAGATAGCCTGATTAAAATAATATCAGATTAAAAATGTGTTTTGAACACGTACTTACTTCGTGGTTTTGAACCATATTCTGATAAACAATAATTATGTTTAGCAAATAGATTGGTTATAGGTTGTATTATATGTTAAAATATATTGGTTATAGGGTGTGTGTGTCAGAAAAATCACTCTTAAGTAATCTGTTCCAATCTGACTACGATGAATTCTATCGACTTAAGTGGAAAAAGACATGGCTCTTTTTTGCAATAATTTCCAGCAGCTGTGAAAATAAGTTTCCAAAACTTTGCCAAGTCAACCAAAGCTTACGAAATCACTCAAGTGTGGCCCCACCTTATATCTTAAAATAAAAGTCGAGAGACGCACCAATTATCTTATAAAATAAGGCGGCCATGACACTTTGCGAGCATAACAGTACTTAATTAGGTTGTAATTACTTCTTCGAAACAGAATCTTGGATTCGCATCGACTTTTATCGTTTAATATGCTCTCAGGTATTTTTATTGGCATGTAAAATATTTAAATTTTACGAAAGAAAGGTTTTTGGACGTGTTTTTAAATATTTATGTGAAAGATTTGTATCGTGGGAGTTTTGATGAGGAATTTTGTTGTATTATCATTTATGTTGTATGTAGGTACTACTAGCTTACTAAAACATAATAGCTATCTATTGCCCAACAGAGGGTGGATGAATGAATGGTTTTTCTTTCACACTCGAATTGTGTGAATTGTTGAGAGAGGGAGAGGAAGACATAATAAAAGATGAATGGATTGTGTGAAGAAAGAATGAAAGAAAAGAGAGTCAGCATGACAATGGGACTAAGGCAGAAAGATAATGTACAGAGGGTAGCACATCAAGCTACAACAATCTGTCAAACTTCTTTGATAGATTTTCAACTTTATCACAATAGCATAAGCTTCATATTCAAATGGAAAAATTTGACAGTTTGGTATCACTTTATGTGCTGGCGTCTATACATTCGAATTGCGTGCAAACTGAATTTGAACTCGAAAACTGAAATTGTTGAACTAAAACCTTTTTGATAGTAATAACAAGGTTCAATAGAATAGCTACCACCCATTTTATCTCGAGGGTGCCCTAGAAGGCGACTAAGGGAAAATCCGGAAGTCGCGCAGGAGCAGCTTCCGTGTACTTTACAACCTCACTGCGATCCCCAAGACGCCTGCCAAGCGTGGGGATTATGGCAACCCCCCCTCCCCCTTTTGGGGAGGCCTTTGTCCAACAGTGGACGTCTTCTGGCTGATGAAGATGAGAGTTCAGTAAAAAAAAACATAACGATGATGATCTATAGTAAAATTCTAAGGCAAGGCTTTGTTTCATTTGTTAAATTTCTGCAGAGTCCAGTTCAACAAATTGTCTTTACATAAAGATTAATTACTGATTCATTTGTATGTATATAATAAGAACGCGGTCGGCACAGTGACGAAGCGATTGGCTATTGTGTTGCGTGTCGCGGGATTCATTCCCGCACAGAACATATTGATGTCTGTACGAGCTACAGGCAGTTGATCCGGGTCTGGTTATTTGCGTGTGTGAGTGTTAAATCTTTGTAAACGTACCCACGATACGGGAGAAATTCCTTATGTAGGGCAACGATATTTAAAAAAAGAATCAGCCGATACAGTGTTACTGAAAACCTGATTTCTTCGCAACTGATATAAAGATAAGCTTCATTGAGCCCATAATTTCAAGTGAAAGCTTAAGCAGTAACGACGAAAAGGTAAAGAATATTTTTATTTTTTTAAACATTCACACACATTTCTTTTCTTTTAATTACGATTGATCATTGCTATCTTTAAAACTTGGTCCAGAAATATCAAGACCAAGATCCGTTTCTTCATTCAGTATTTATCATCTCGCAGGTCACCCTAGGACGATATCGGCTGCTTAGTCAGACTTTCCTGTGGTGCTTTTAAAATAATTTAAGGCCTTCAGTCAGGGAAAAAAGGTCACCGCCTGTGGGGTACGAAGGTACTGTAACACTTAGGCTACACTCGTACCTTGTACTATGTACGAATTACTGTAGAACTAAGCTACGTTAAATGAAAGGTACGAATAACTTGTAGAAGATTGTATTATTCAGATTAACGAGAGGAAAACTTTAGGTAGCCCGCAGCTTAGAGCTGAGCCGGACTAACTCTGACATCACATGTCATAGTATAAAAACTATCCTTCTATATTATTTAAATATATTTCCAGAAGATTCCAACCATAGATTAAATAGTTATGGCTTCATTACATAAAGCCTCTCTGCTGGGCAAGTCTCTACATCAGCTACGCCCCCTTCATGAATAAAAGGGACTAGTAGCTTTTATTCATGTTCTGAACGTTCTGGAAACTCTGCAAACTTATACTACTGAACAAAAATAATTGACTAACTAACCTAACAACTACCTAAACCTATAGTAAGTCCCTACTCTAAAGAGGGAAATTGCAATGAGGACGTCTCTGTAGAGATGGTTTAATCCATGACGCATGGGGTAATCAACTAAAAGAATTAACGAACAACAAATACGCTCATGCCATCATGTCCAAACCCCACTCTACCAAATTACAGTTTACAGAATATGGGGGCGAGCACTCGCTTTGCGCATCTGAAAAAAATACTTCTACCCGGCGCCTCCACCAATTTGTAACACTTAGGCTACACTTGTACCTTGTACCGTGTACGAATTACTGTAGAACTAAGCTACGTTAAATGAAAGGTACGAATAACTTGTTGAAGATTGTATTATTCAGATTAACGAGAGGAAAACTTTAGGTAGCCCGCAGCTTAGAGCTGAGCCGGACTAACTCTGACATCACATGTCATAGTATAAAAACTATCCTTCTATATTATTTAAATATATTTCCAGAAGATTCCAACCATAGATTAAATAGTTATGGCTTCATTACATAAAGCCTCTCTGCTGGGCAAGTCTCTACAGTACCGACCTCGGCTTAGGGCGTCGCTGGGGGAAGACAGAAAAAGGGACAGACTGACTCGGATCATATCCCAGAGTCGGTAGACCTAGATCAATTTAACATGGCATTAAAGTACCGACATTTAATCCGTCTGGCTAAGATATGTACCACGCAAAATATCTGGCAATAAAGTATATTGGTTTTTTAACAATATTCTGTAAAAGATACATAAAAACCAGCCAACACCTTAGGTAGGGTACCTTTTGTGCCAGATACCTGAAGGAAGAGAAAGGCTAGAGAAAAGATGGATTGTAATTATATGAAAAAGAAGGGATTCAGTGATATCATGACGGTTGAAGATGGAACGGAAGAAGAATACTTGTTGTGCTGACACCAAGTAACATGGGACAAGGTCAGGAAGATGATGACCTCTAAAAGGATTCAGCATTGAAGCTAGCAAGTACCTTCTGACAATACATAGAGGAATTATGTAGTAAACATAATTCCTCTATGTATTGTCAGAATTTCAGCCTTGTTAAAATTATGTTGGTCTTGCGTCTCCTGGATCCCAGTCCCTTTATAATATAATTATCATAATCATCATCATATCAGCCTGATGCCGTCCACTGCTGAACGTAGACCTGCCAGCCACTTTCTTCAAATTGTCGGTCTAACGTACCGCGGGGCGGCCAACACTATGCTTTCCCAAACCTGGTCTCCACTCCAAAGCGTGTCTGTTCCATCTGCCGTCTCACCGTCTGAAGACATGGGATTCTTATTTATAAAGTACGGATTTACTTAAACTTAAGTACCAAACATGTCGGTAAAACCTCAGATGAATTGAGACATAATTTTTATTTCACTCTTGATCAAGTCGTTGATATTCAACTTTTTATCAAACAAAATAATAGGAGCAGAAGTACCACTATAATGCTACTTAATAGGCGTACGCAGTGCCACCTTTTTCGCACTTGAATTAGGCGTTTAAATTTGTCTCGAAAAAAATCAAGAGGAACAAGGGACCCGGCTATTCCATACAAGGCTATTTCCTTGTATGGAATAGCCGGGTCCCTTGTCCTTGTTGCTTGTTTGTTGTTGATGAAAATATGGCGGTAGGTGGTATTCCATATTTCCACCATAGTTATACCCAATTCCAAGCAAAACCAATAAAAATGTATTACGAATTCATTGGCTTTTATTTCCTTTTATTATATTTTTTATGGTTTTCACCTAATTGCGTGTAAATGCGATGTGGTTTTCTTTATTGGTACATTTTCATGTCCAAATTTTTTTAAGTAGGAATATAATATGGTGAAAAGTGTTTATTGAGGGCTGGTGAAACAGGTATTTATGGCAATTTATATTGTAAATTTTGAATTTGTGTTGTATTTCACGCATAAAGGATTTATACTGGGCATGATAATAGCTGGGTAAAAAGAGAGAGAGAACTATGAAATACATTTTGTATAAACTGAACCTACTGTGCTGTTTACTTTGTGGTTGATAATGGCGCTAATGTTATTCGACGTTAGATCAATGATCTATAGATCGTGATCGATGACGCGTGCGCAGCCGTCAATAACCGTTAATACGACACTTGTTTTGATTAATAATTCTATTTTTGTTTTGTTATTAATGATCTAAGAACATTTTTGTGGCGTTGTGATATTTTTTTTAATTTGGATTTTGTTTATAATCTACTCTGTATTATTAATTACTCATAGTTTTGAGTAAAAAAACATAAGAAAACTGATCACTTCGAAAATGGACGTAGTAAGTTTTTGTTAAACAAAATTTCAATTTTGACATTCACACCTTGCTATGCTCGTGTTTTTTCTGTATCAAACACTTATCATGCAGAGAAAAGCAGGGCAAAGGCATTCTCTGGTAAGTGTCCCTTAGTCGCTTCTTACGACACCCACGGGAAGATATGGGATGGTGCTATTCCTTACGTCCGACACCACACGGACTAATTATTGTAGAAAGAGATATGATACGAAACGTTTGTAACTTGGCTAGGCCTACAGGTAGGCCATTGTCGGCTTGTTTGTCAACAGATGACACCAAAAAGAATATCAAAGTGATCATCAAAAATCAAACGGCAATGCAATTTGAGCTAATAGGGTTTATGGTGCAATGCGACAGCAGAAGCGATAGCACAGAACTAGCTTAAGAAAAAGTTTTTAAAAGTACTTCTTAACCACCGTAGTAATGCAGTTTAGAATATAAGCAATATTCGGGGTTGTTCAAGAATTCAAGCAGTTTTAGTTCCATGGAATTTTGACTTCAAACTAGATTTTCGTTTTAATTTTGTAGGACTTTATTCCTACACACTAGTTCATGGTTTTGTTTAAACTTTCGGATAGGTTTTCACGATTTATTGAACTAATTACTGTTCTATTGCGTACCTACATGTGTGATGTCAATGAATGTTTTTAAATGGAGCAACCAGATACTGAGACATTAAAGTCAAAAAAATAAAATTGCTTCAAAATACAGACAATACATTTTCCAGTTGTTTTTATTTGGTAGCTTTGTGTGCGTGGAGGACACAAATACCATAAAATATAATCCAATGGGACTCAATAATAGCGTAGCGTTCTATCAGTATTTTTTTCGTATAATAGGTCCTGTATGTCTATTCAGCTCACTTCACCTAGGTGTTCACCGAGGGAGATTGTAACAGAATAGCATTGCAACGCCATCCGCTGATGTAGTCATTATACAGGGTGTCCAGTAAATAGCACGACATACTGCAGGGGGTGATAGCTTGGGTCAATACCTGTCAAAACAACACAATATATGTCAAGCAAAATCTTACGGATTTACAGTTTTACAAAATTTTCCGAAATATCGAAAAATCTCTACCTTGAAACAGATTTTTAAACATCTCGTAAAGAAAAATTCCTTTTCTAGTATTTTTTTTACATCAAATTATTCGTGAATAGTTACTTTACTCATTGATAAGTCTTTTTTCTATCAAAAACAATAATGTTTTCAAGAAACACAGTTTTTTGTTTAAATTTTCACAGAACAATCTTCGAATCGCCTAACTTTAACCTACAGTGGTGAAAAAAAATCCGTGAAGTTTTACTGAACATATATTGTGTTGTTTTGGTAGGTATTGACCCAAGTTATCACCCCCTGCAGTATGTCGTGATATTTACTGGACACCCTGTATAGGTACGAGTAATAGGCTCAAACAAAAATATTCCCCGTTACGTACATGTATTCACGTAAAACATGCGGCCGTGGTTTTGTACTATTTTCGCAGTAATCGTACATACAGTACCGCAGTTTATCGCCTCTTTCCCTAGCAAAAATTCTACACGTAGTGCCAAAATGCTGTTCTGCACAAAATTGCACGTTTTCCAGCTAAAACAGTGCGTGCATGCTCTCACGTACGACTGTGTTACACTGAGCTTGATTTTTTTTGCGCAGCGAATAAAACTTAGCGGTAAATCCGCTTATACAGGCTGTTTAAACTTTTTTGTGTTTTACTAATTTTTTTGTTAAAATTGCATGTCATTAACTTTGTGATCGGTCAAAGGTTTTCTTACCTTTTAAGCTGATTTATTTATTTTGGAAAAGTCATTATAGTAACTAGCTAACTGTTTGTTAGCGGTAAACGTAAGTAGGTATACTTATGTGTGAAGCATGAAATGACAATAATTTATCAAGCTGATTCACAAACAGACAAAAAGTAAATTTGTTGTAATTGTTTATCTGCTTAGGAATATATGATACTACTTCAAAATAATTAGGTATGTTTTTAGGGGGCCTATTTCACCATCTTCAATTAAATAATTTGAAAATCATTTTGTACATTCTTTTAGATTTTTTAATGGGACGTGTGACGATAACTAATACTATATTACTAGCTCCTGCCCGCGGCTTCGCCTGCGTAAAAATAACGATTATTCCAAGGGAACACATTACCGAGATAAAAAGTATCCTATGTGTTAATCCAGGAAATGGTCTACCTATGTGCCAATTTTCATTCAAATCTGTTCAGCAGTTTATGCATGATTGAGTAACAAACATCCAAACATCTTCACAAACTTTCACATTTATAATATTAGTAGGATATTCAGCACATGATTCTAGACCTTACAGTTTTAACATTACAGTCGGTTATTAAAAAAAAAACCGGACAAATGCGAGTCGGACTCGCCCACCGAGGGTTGCGTACATATTTGTAGGTACATATCCAAACTTCTATACTAATCCATACCTACTATCCATTCTTTAATCTACTTAATATTATAAATGCGTTTTTTGCGACATTAACGGCCGTATCTTTTTTTCACGTTAACATAGAGGGTTGATTTTTTTTACAGCATCAGGGGACCATAGACTTGAGTATATGGTTTCAATTTCAACTCGATACCTCTACGTGTTCCCGAGATAAAGGGCCTTGATAGACAGATAGACAGACAAACGAACGGACAACAAAGTGATCCTATAAGGGTTCCGTTTTTTTCTTTTGAGGTACGGAACCCTAAAAAGCAGCTGTTTCATACATTTTAATCGTGTGGGTGTTGCACTTTTGTATGGAACGTGCGTACTTTGTATAGTATCTATTCAAAAGTGTCAAAATAGTCTCTTAATATGACAAAAGTAGCATATGTAGTAATTGTACTGATTTTGATTTACCTCCATTCTACTTACCGCATTTTCAAAACACGTTTTTCGTATTTATTTTAGGCCTATAACCGCCGGCGCTAAAGCATTCACATACATGAGAATGAGTACATAATAAATCTGTTTACAAACGACTACAATTTTACTTTCTCACATCAATACGATAAGAATATCTTAAAAAAACTAGAGCGAAATCGGTAACATCATTGAAACTAGTTTTTTAATAACACGCAGATCGTTAAAGACCGGGCATTTCTTATTAAACTTGTAAATAATGGTAAACACTGTGAAATTAGTCCGGTTTTAATATCACCGTTTATAATTAATATTAGCGTTTCTTAATAACGTGATATTTTCACTTGGATGTGGAGAATATTAAATGATTTTCCTTTATCCTATACCAATATTATAAAGAGGAAAGATTTGTATTTTTGTATGTAACAAATAAACTAAAAAACTACTGGACCGATTTTAAAAAAACCTATCACCAATCGAAAGCTACATTATCCCTGAGTAACATAGGCTATATTGCATTAATAAAAAAAATAGGGGTCGTTGGGAAAATATAAGCGGAAAAAGTCTCGGGCAATCTGCTCTCCTGGTAAATAAGTGGTCCAATGTACCAGGAGACCAGCTAGTGGACTATATATGGGCTACCTCCATATGTAGTTCAGTATATTGCATAAGTAGTACAGACAGTGTCATCAACTACTTACCCCCCACGCATTAAAATTTCTTCAGATAGGGGGTAAGCAGTTGGTGATGCTGTCTGTAGGAGGAGTAACTACCTCAGTAATCTCATGGTCTCAAGCTCGACTTCAGGCCGTTGTATCCTGGGGTCGTTTCAAAGTGTTATTGAGTTATTCCAATAGGAATATCATTGAGTTTATATATTTGTAAGTACACCCTTAATACAGGAGACGTTAAGTACTAGAGTGACGTTGCCCACGTCAAAAAAAAAAACAAAAAAGAGATTATTCTATTGAGCACGTGTGATGACCAAAGTTAGTGTTTCTCAATACGAGAAACCGCTTCTGCCTTGTAATAGGCTGGTTTAATTTTTACTAAGGGCGGCTTTCACCAAAGCTTTAAATGAGTTTAAAAATTTCGTTTAACACAAAATTGTGTTTAAATCCAAAATATGTCTTTCACCACGACTTAAACGCGTTTAGTGAACTGTCAAAGTTAATTACTCACATTCGGCTATTTAGCGGCGCTAAATACGTTTAAGGCGTCACGTGGTCTTTGTTACTTGTGATAATTTTGAGGATAACTCAGGTTTTACCAGTTTCTCATCTATTATAATTTGTTAATAATCAATTAATCATAACATAAAGGATTTGTGGGATTTATCAGATGACGACGAAGAGATTATTGCCTAATTAAATATGTGATGTGTGTGTGTGTACTGAATTGGTTCAAGGACCAATATGTTTGAAATATTGTCTGATACAAAATTTGTTAGAAGATTTCGTCTTCCTAAAAAAACTACCTACTTGTTGTTATTGCAAGAAATTGAACATGAACTAACTTTTAAAACAAACAAGTAAGTTATGTATTAGTACCTAGTTTTTATCTAGTATATTCTGAATTGCGTAGATATGGGACGTCTCTGAACCCAAAACATCTCTTTAATGTAAAACAATCATTGCATTCGGTGGTTTAAACCACGGAACAGATAAATAGAACCACAGACTACAAACTACAACCGATGTAAAAGTTAGCGTCGTTTCTTTTCATGCATTCTACGTCAATCGGAAATACCCGTTTTCAAAGAAAAGTAACAGCGTTGATTGATCCAAGATACAATTAAGTACAACGGAACACCATCGACTGTTTTACCGACGCGCAAATCATAATTAACAAAATTCTCTGACAAACTGCTTGGTGCAATACGTGCCTAAACGAATTTAAGCTAAACGCGTTTAAGGATTTAAATCAATTTAGCTAAATGTATTTACGAGTTATTTAAACGAGATTTGGTGAAAGCCGGCCTTAGTATATGAATCACTTATATTTTATTAAAAAATATATGTTTTTATTGCTTACACACAAACATAATATTCGCAAATGTAATTTTTGTAAGTTTATTTACTGTATTAATGAAATGTTCACTGTAAAATGCATATTTGTTAGTCCTAAATAATATAAAATCGGTCCTTTCTACTCTGAGAGGGTGGAAAAGATTGATTTTTGTAGTCCTTCACTTCCTCAATAGATTCTCGGTATGACAATATACATTATGTAACAGACAACTGCCCGTTAAGTCTCAGTATCATGGAACATGGTGTTAATTAAAACAAAAGTAAAAACCAGTCTTATCAGATCACAGTAAAAAATAAGAATGTTGTCCAAGTCTTGATAAGTAATAGCCATTAGCAGAGGAATTCAGAGAAACCGGCCATGTACGAGTCAGACACAGGAAGAATTCCGTACTACCGTACTACATAAGTACCAAAAGATTGAGCAACAAACGCAGAAAAAAACATTTTTTTAGTACGTGGACGTTCTTTTGTGACTACCTATTAGGGTTCAAAAGATATAGCCCACTGATAAAAAGAGAAAAGATCCCACAGATAACGAAGTCGCGGGTTTAAGCTAGTCATCATCGGCCTAGTGTTTTTTTACTATGTTGGGATCGACTTCCAGTCTAACCCAATGCAGCTGAATACCAGTATTTTACATGTAGCGACTGAAGAAAATAAAGAAAAGAAAGAAATAATAAATGCGTTTATTGGTATTACTTAAAATAAATTACACATTAAAACTATAAGAAAACAGAAAACAATATGTTAACTGCCTATCTGACCTCCAAAAACCAGTTACTGGGTAACACAAAGCGGGCATAAGATAGTAGGTATATAATCAAAATTATACTTTATTTGAAAATCGAAAAAAAAACACAACTCGGTATAAATTTTCTTCAAACAAACTTTTTGTCTACACTCAAACGAAAATACAATCAACCTGTATCTCAACCACGAACGCGCTTTACATCAGTAAACGCAAGCGCCAACCCACTAACACGTGTTTATAACCGAATTTATCCGACACATGTGAAAGTATAATACTAATTACATTTATTAGTGGTTCACTAGTTGATGATAGTAATTACTGAAGGTGTGAGAGTAAAAGGGGAATTTGAATGTATAAGTATTTTTTTGAGTCCGCGAAAAGAGAACAATAATATACATAATTACTGGAGTTTTCATTTTTTCATTGACTATAGCTTATGCCCGCGACTTCGTCTGCGTAAGGCTGCGTTTTCACCAGAGATGAGCGAAGATGCGTGGCGAGGGATGTGTGTGATAATGACCAATGCTGACAAATACCGCTTATTTGTCATAACTTGTACTAATAAATAAGCTAGTGCTGTAATTGGTTAGTTTCACACACATCTCTCGCTACACAAGTAAGGATGTGTGTGGTAGAAACGCAGCCTAAATGTCGGTTATCTGCCCCCAACTATTCCCACACCACTGTAACTCCTGTAAGTCGGAATCAACAGTGTTGATCACCAGAAGCGATGAAGCTCTACGAGTCCCGGAGAGACGGTTCATCTGTCTCCGATCCCGAAACGAAATTAAGCAGGAAAAAACAGAGGAGGAGTAAAAACATTAATATATTTTCCACTTCCCTCAAGATCAAGCATGAGATAGATCAGAACTAGGCCAATACCCAGAAAGGTACGATTACAACTGGAACAAGCCCAGTTGCCAAGCACCACGGATTACAATAATTAACATAATGAATAGGTCCTAAATAGGTGAAAAGATGTTATACACAACAATCTTTTCACCTTTTTAAGACCTATAAATAAATACTTATTATGCGTGGAATCCTAATTCTTTCTTTATTTATAGGAATAATTAGGAATTCTTTGAAGCCTGTGGAATCAGTAAAACATCGCTGATTCCAAAAATGTATAATTATTATCGTTATCGCAAAAAAATGTCGCTTAGACCAAATAGCCTCGGAACCGTCGTTTTACAACTCACGTACAGTTGTGATCTTTAGACCTGACACGTTCAAGTAACTTTGAGTGATGCCGACGCTTTTAACAAGTACGTTGTATGTCCACAATTATCTAAGACCACTGTGCACATATTTTTGCGTTTGAAACAGCATGAATCGTCGGTCTCTTTGATACGTAGAACATCACCTTCTAATCTAATCTTCTATTCTTTATCATCTTCTCCTCTTCTTCTTCTAGTGCCTCCCCGAACTACGAAGGATGGCGGTCAGCTCTGCATACTTTTCCCTTTCTTTCACAAGGTAGAATAGTTCCGCGGCGCTCGAGATACCACTCCAGTCTCGTAGATTCCTTAGAAATTTTCTTATGCGACCGATACCTCGTTTTCCAGGTACTTAGCCCACCCCCGGCCTGGTGATTAAATCTGTAACCGTCTGACATGCCCCTTCACCCCCGCCAAGGGCGTCGCCATGGGGAGGGCAGGGGGGGCTGTTGCCCCCCCTAGAGATTCAAAAAGCTTCATGAGCCTTTGCCTATAAAATTCATACTTTTCCTATCCTCCATACTATATCAACTTGCCCCCCCCCCCCCCTAGAACATCAGATGCTGATGTTCTCAACCTCTACGATGGAAGAAGTCCATTTCCAAAGCAACAAACGAAAAAAGGTACTTTGCCCTCTACGCGTGCGCATACGCAATCTTCCTTACTCTGTTAGTATCCCAAAGTTCACGTTTCTTGCCCACGCGTCCTAGGATATCTACGTTTGTAACCTTCGTTCTTGATAATATCTGGCGCAAAGTAACTGGATTGCGCCGGAAGTCAGTTGGTTCTTTTGAATCTTCTGGTTTATCTTCCAATACAACAAATATGGCCTCCACAGTTTTAATGCTGTTTTTGTCCCACTGCAGGACTAACGCCTTTTCTCATACATAGAAAGTAGGAGTATCGATCAACATGCTTGCTCAAAGCGGATTGGCGAATTCATTCCTTCACCAATGTCATGTCCAAGATAAACTTAATCATCATCTTCCTGCTCCTTATCCTGTGTTACTTAGGGTCGGCGCAACACGTATTCTTCTTCCATTCCGTCCTGTTAAGCGTCTGGATATCACTTACTCCCTTAAATTCTTTTGCACGTCAGTCTTAATTCTTTTCTACGGCCTTTCTCTTCTTCTCTTTCCATCCATACTTGATTCTTTCTTTCTTTTTTTTTGTAAACCGTACCCCTAGGTTCCCCCACCCACTAGGATTTTCTCCTGTGTGGTGGGTGCGTTTACAAACATAAAATCTTACATACACAAACAGCCAGACCCGGAAAATCTATCTGTAGGCCATACAGATATTTGTTCCGTGCGTGAATCGAACCCGTGACACGCAGCGCAGCAGTCAATCGCTCAATCACTGCGCCAAAATTGTTTATTTTCAGACAACAATGGTCCATAGTGTTAGTTAGGGTGTTACTACACCAATCGACCGATCATCGATCGATGCCATCGGTCGACATCTATCGACGTTAGTCGATTGGTGTGGTAGCTTTGGCTGATCGACGGATACCATTCGATTAACTAATCGATCGATTGCCGGTCGACGTTGATCGATTAACTCCGGCCATGATCCATCACTAATAATAATCAAGCAGCTCGATCGACGTCGACTAATCCATTCTACCATCGATCGATGCCGTCGATCAACGATCGATCGATTGGTCTGGTAACACCCTTACAAAAATACTTAAAAACTATGTTAGTAGATTGACAAATATTACATATTTTGAAACATCACCCTGCACCTCTCACATGCACTTTGATGAACCGGTTGAAAACAGCCTCGCCCAGCCTATCCGCTATCACTTTCAGGATACCGTTGTTACTCCCCCGCATAGTCCTCATTATTAATGACTCAAGCTTAAAAAGTACATATGAATTTAAAAAGTCTTAATGGTACTTGACTGATATTGAATCCTCTACTCCTCTAGCCACCTCATACATAAGAGGCGGCTGCCTTTACCTCTGGGACATTCCGATGATTCCCATAGTTCTAAGCAGCCATCTTATTTACCTACTAGCTTTTGCCCACAACTTCGTTCGCTTCTTTCTTCATCATGTCAACCTATAGACGCCCACTGCTGGGCATAGGTCTCCTCCAAGGGGCCGTTTTCAGACGTAATCGTCATGCTTGGCTGATGCATGTTGGCGATCGCAATAGGTGTTATGGTACTCAGAAAGACTCTGCTGCCCATTTTATGGTCAATGTCCCTCTGTTTCTACGAAACCCACGGGTAGAAATGGGGTGGGGCTATTCGTAACTGGCACCACACGGCGGCGGCGACGGCATTAGCGTAGCTTCCTATTGGTGAAATATTTTTTGAAATCTGATGAGCACTTCCTTAAATTACCCCCTACAAACAAACAAATTTAATCTCTATAAAACATTAGTATATTAGTATAAATATACCTTAATCATAGAGTCTATGTTGATGGGAGAGATGAGAAACCACAAATAAGAGTAAAATAATAATAATAATAATATGTGGGGACATTTTCACACACGGCCATCTGACCCCAAACTAGGGAGACCCTGTACTATGGGTGTCAGACAGCTGATATACATACACAAATACATATATTTTTTGTAAATACATACATACATAGATAAACAACACCCAGACACAAGGCAAACACAAGTGCTCATCACACAAATGTTTACCCTAGGCGGGAATCGAACCCGCAACGCGCTGCGCAGCAGTCGATCGCTCAGCCACTGCGCCAATCGTGTCGTAAAATAAATAAATAAATAAATATCATTTATTTCTGAGTAAATGGATAAGTTTCACATTATACTACCGTTGCCGGTGTAGAAATATTAAAATTAGAGTTACTTAAATGAATCTCACAATAAAATTACTACTCTGTGTTGAAGTCTTAAATAGTAGATACATGTTATACAATTCCAATCTTATAAATACCTACTTGATATTTTCATTCTACTATAATGTCAAAATTTACTAATAATAATTAAAATGTCAAAAACTTAAGAAGATATAAAAGTCAGATATAATCTAATGTCAACATGTATAATCAAAGAATTCTTTATTAGAATAAAAACAGTTGTCTAAAAGCCAGGCAAATATTGTTTTTCTGAATTTATAAGTGGGTAACACTCGGATGTATGGGGGTAAATTGTTAAAAATTTTAATTGCCATGCAAAAGAAAATAGCCATCTCTAAAATCGTACTTCTAAATGATAGCTATCATTACCCAAATTAAACATGACAGACACTCAACGAAATTACCGCAGAAATCCCTAGGGCGCCAAGTAATATGCAAACTAGGTACAGTTTCATCACATTAAGCAACGTCCCGTTACAGACGCACGACTTTTTGCACAGCGCCGCCGCCGGTATCGTCTGTGCTATGCGACTTTTTGTCGCTACGTGCATGCCAGATTATCATAAACATGATTTAGATACACAGTTTGCGTTCGAACGTGCATTTGTTTTCTTTTTGCGTTGGGGTAACTGTTTTGGTAACCTATTGACCTGCGCTTTTGTGGTAGACTGCAACGTTTTTATGAGACCCTAGTACCGGTTGTTTGGTTTTGTAAAACAGTGATGGTTAATTAATGATAGTTTTACTAAAATTCATTGATAAATAAATAAATTGATAAATATAAGTTGATAGATAATATGATAATAATTGAAAAACAATTTTTTTTTTATTTTTTAAATAAACAGTTATTTGAAATTGTTCCGTGTCTGATTGTTTGTGCACCTGTGATGCAAGAGATATTCCAGGTTTGGGGCATAGTTAAAAAAAAAACAAGCCCAGTAATTTAAACTTCATTTTTGTACTGAATTTTCAAAAAAAAGAGAACTGGTAACTACGTACAAAAAAGTAAATACAAAGAGGAAAAGCCAAATAAGGAGGAGGCTTGTGAAAAAAGCGGCCAAGTGCGAGTCGGACTCGCCTATGAAGGGTTCCGTAGCAGCAAGTAAGGTAAATGGCAGTTTACGATTTATGACGTATTACAAAAAAAACTGCTTACTAGATCTCGTTCAAACCAATTTTCGGTGGAAGTTTACATGGTAATGTATATTACATATTATTTTTAGTTTTGTCATTCTCTTATTTTAGAAGTTACAGGTGGGGCACACATTTTACCACTTTGGAAGTGTCTCTCGCGCAAACTATTCAGTTTAGAAAAAAATGATATTAGAAACTTCATTATCATCATTTTTGAAGACTTATCTATAGACACGTATGGGTTTGATGAAAACAAAATTTTTGTGTTTCAGTTCTAAGTATGGGGAACTCCCAAAATGTATTGTTTTTTTGCGGTTCACAGACTACATCTACTTACCAAGTTTCAACAGTATAGTTCTTATACTTTCGGAAAAAAGTGGCTGTGACATACGGACGGACAGACAGACAGACAGACATGACAAATGTAGGGGTTCCTTTTTTGCCATTTGGCTACGGAACCCTAAAAATTATGATAATAATGATGAATATGTGAGTAATGTACCTTTCGTCTAGGATTATTAATTTCTAATAACAGTACCTATTAAATTGTCAGTAAAAACTAACTATAATCAAGTTGTTCACTAGGTCAATTACCTTGATATAAATATTCCCACGGATACATAAAAAATATTTTTTTCAAACTCGTTTAAAATTCCATGTTCATTCATTATGAATCAATTCATTCATTTACTTTATCGAAACGCAGTAATAATTTATTCATCACGCATAAAATTGAACGGAACGATAATTTCGTAGAATTTTAAGCGGATTATAATTTGAAATTGACATCATTATCGTTTCGATTTGAATGAATTCATTGAAACTTGTTTTGAATTAGAAGACACATGGTAATAAAACATAATTAGTATGAGATCAATCTGAGATTGTCAAAATTTGTTACCGTGAACAAATTAATTCGATTTTCATAATTTGTAGAAATAATGAAAAACTAGGTCTGAACTTTGTTTTTTTTTAAGTAATTGAGTATAAAGTTCGATAAAAAAAAAATAAGCTCGAGGATGTTTTTGAGTAAAAAATGTAGATATTTAGATGCTAATGATTTAAATCGTACGCAATATTTCTTTGAAATAAAAACGCATTTAAGCTAGTTTTGCATTATATCTACAACATTTCCAAAAAGTATGAAAATCGGTCTAAGTTTACGGGGGGTAAAACGTTATCACTTTTTGTATGAAAATTGACACCTTCACAATCTTCTTAACATCGTTAATAGATACTAAAAAAATATTCACATCAAAACTAAAAAAGGTTTTTATTTTTTAAATGTCTTGTCAAAATCGGATACGTAAAAGAAACACTGTACATTTTTGGATCTTTTTAATACCGAATTCTTTTTTTTATCCATACTATACTTACTATACTAATTTATACTAATTATACTAATACTAATATATTATAAATGTGAAAGTAACTCTGTCTATTATGCTTTCACGATGAAACAGCGGAACCGATATTGATGAAATTTTGTATAAAGATAGCTAGAACTCTGGAGAAGGACATAGGCTACTTTTCAATTCGTGATTTCATCTACATCCGCGATAACCGACATTCACGCGGACGCCGCGGGCAAAAGCTAGTGCTGATATATTTTTTAATATTGATTATGTAGATTGTAGACTAACGAGTCTAAAGGAACGCCCTCTGTTATTTAACTAACTGTATAACATTAAATTTTAGGAAATCTACGTTTGCGAACATGCACGTAGGTACTTACAGTTCAATATTATTATGTTATCTGTGAAAAGAGTAGTGACGCTGTTTGTCATTAACAAACAAACTTACTTGCGCATATCATTAAGTTCGCTTCAAAATTGTGTTTAACTTTAAACTTAAAAATGAACCAATATAATTTAAACGTAAAGTGATGGCCCGAAACACAGGTTTGTAGTAACTGTTCACAATAAGATTAGACATAAACATAAACCTTTTTTACAGTCCCTTCAACCGATTTTGACTTCTAATCCGTAGGCTAAAGGATGACCTTAGAGGCAAAAAAGTGGTTACAATGACAACTGTTTACTGCAGGTGCCATTTGTCATGCTACCAACGCAATATAAGTCAAAATCGGTTGAACGGACTGTAAAAAAGGTTTTTGTAAATGTCTAATCTTATTGTGAACAGGGTATAGTTCGCGCGGGTCGCTTGTAATTCCGATTCATCATAACTTGCACTAGTTAGGTATATTAATATTTTAGTTTTAGTTTATTTTTAAGGAATATAATTACATATTTGTATGGAAAAATATTACTATTATAGACTAACACTTTTTTGTAAACGATATTTAATAAATAAGTTATTTTTATTATTAGTTAGGATGTAATTATCAAAAATTTAGCGATCCGCGAACGACGTCGCGGGCAAAAGCAAGTTTATAATTATTTTATTATGGAAAAATTACGAATTTTAGTATCTTCAACTTTCAGGAATCTATTTTGTAACCTAGTGTAAAAATTGCGATTTACCGATATAGTGATAAATACCTGCTGCAAAAGTAACACAAAACAGAAGTAAGCTCAACATAATTTATTTAAAAATTCTCACATCTTAAAAGCTTCCGACATTTTGATTTATAATTGCCATTACTTAAACGAAAGTAGGTAGGAGTAGGAAAGTAATACGCCGCGACCTTTAGTTACGGTAGCAAAATTAATAAGCTATCAAAGGCAGGCTATACTTAATAATTGATGTGTTTTAGACAACAATTTAAAATTTTCAAGACCATTGCACCTATATACACGCCCGCAAAATAACCCAAAGATCTAAAAGTCAATGCGGGGTCGGAAACCCACGAGTGATGCCTCTAGGTATTGCAGACATCTATAGGCTTCATCATCATTTCAACCTTTAGACGCCCACTGGCAAAGGTCTGCCATGCTTGACTGATGCATGTTAGCGATCACAGTAGGCGTTATAGTACTCAGAAGAACGCTGCTGCCCATCCTCTGGTCAATATCCCTCTGTCACCTTCTACGACATCCACAGATAGAAATAGGGTGGTGCTACTCGCGGCCGGCATCACACGATTGATACCACATAATATTAATTGGGCCGAACATAAAAACGAACTTGAAAATATTATTAGCACAGATATTTTTGTAAATCCTTAAAATCTGTTCAGTCACAAAGACGACATCAAACTACCAGGATCGCAAAGAACAAAAGAGGTTGCAATTGCAAAAACAGAAAACAAAAGCCTACCGTGATTTCCCGGCCTAACTTTCAATGCGTTTAGCATGAGGATACACAATTTAAATGTATCACAGAGTACAATCGATTAAGGAAAACGTGAGGAGAGATACAAGAGATAATGAATTCTGGTCATGTAGCTGCGATTGTTGGTGCAATGTTGATACATCGAGGGCCGAGCGCCGATAAATATAGGTTTGTTTACATTTCGTGCTTTCCGTTGAGTATATTTGAAATTTTGAAATAGATTTTTGAGAGAAGAATATTAACACGTTTGAATGCCAATCAATGTAAATGTCATGTAAATAAATATTGATAACCATATCTTTGAGCCGTTTAGGGTTGAAACCCTTTGGGTCGTGGGATCCGAGTGCTCATCTCATTTTTAAGGACAAGTCAAATCAGTTGGTTGACACTTTCAGTGACCTAAGATGGTTTTTACCTTAGTCAGATGAGGCATTGCCATCCAATGCCGTTAGATTCTTGGGCACATTTCCAGATGACGTCAATGCGGAGGAATTGTTAATGCTTTTTTATTCTAGTTTTTAGTAGCTTTTTTTTTTATTAGGTACGTGTCTAAATATTTTAATACTTTTTTGAAAAAAACAATATTAATAGTGATATAAAATACAATGTAAAATAGACTTATACCACACCCGCGACACTCTAATTGCCTACACTACTACTAAAATAACAGACTGTACAGATACGTGCGTGTGTGTGCGTGTCTACGCGCCGCTCGAACAAAAAAGCAGTTCCCAGAGCAGTCGTTCGACGCGGGGAGAGGCTAGGAACGGTTTCAGAGGGAGGCGGAGCGTGTCGCTACTGTACGGTAGTACTAATATTTATACTGTGCTTATTTATACATTGGTCGTTCCAAAAGTAACACTGCGACTCTAAGGACCAGTGGTCCTATTGTGTAAAAAAAATCCTTCCATGAATTTACGTGAAGTAAGTTTGAGGTGACTTGTTTATCTTCTAGTCTAGACTCATTTTACTTTAAGTCCATTCAAAAATATTACTTAGGTACCTAGACACAACAGTAACAGGAGCACATAAATTGCAGGCACACTTTAATTAATACCCGTCTAACAACAACCACAATAAATCATTTGAAACGCCTATCAATCATGAGCAGGTAACCGCGGATCATTCACATTACTCTCTATTTATAGTATTTATGTCAGATAAAAGATAAATTTAAAGGTATATTTCTGACGTTTATGGTGCCCTAGTAATGTGCTACGATTAATATTCGTTGGGACAAAAATACTTATTTATTTTATTTTTGTATTATCATTCTATTCGATTAATCTATGAGAATGACTCAATCGCTGATTGGAGAAAATAACGGTTTTAGATGTTTTTCAGGAGAACAATGTATGTGTGTGTGTTTCTTTAGTATCTAAACGTGCAAAACTATAATAATAATGTATTTATTTATTCAGACTACAGATGAAGTCCAGTCTTATTAACAATGTTACTTAGTTCTAAACAGGAAGTAAGTATAAGTATTTCGTGGTTTTAACGTCCACACAAGCGGGCAATCTGCCCGGGCGGCTATCGAGTGCAGTATGATGTTGATCTAAATAACAATACCTAATTAAAAAATATAATATATTTGTCGGATCAGTCAGGATTTAGTCCGTTAGATTCAGTCATAATGTGGGCAGAATATGGGTTTCGTGCAATGCAAACACATTCAACAACGAATCGAAAGTACAGTTTCAGGACGTATTAGCTCCGTTGCGATCAGACACTGGATTCTGAATATCTTCCCCGCTGCGGGCTGAAAACATCACGACTCTGTAGAAGTGCGCCAAAATGGTGGTGGTTGATCACGTGTTCTCGATAATGGCGCGCTTGCGATTCGGCATTTCATGTTCATACTATTGACCGGATACGACATATTTTATTCTACATTATATTTAAATGTTTTAATAGAATTTCTAATATCGATACATTTAGATTCGATAACACACAATGTTTTTCTATGATATTATGAGTTAAGTTGTTGCAAATTCATTTTTACTATGTTTATTATTAAAATGTAAGAGTTGGCAAGGTTATGTAAATCGTGTTATTTTCGTCTACTAAAATTTCCAGCCCATTTCCTGTCATGCGTATTTTCACCCGTATGCGGATCTGGTCGGCATGCAGGCTACCCGCATCCTATTATTTCAAACATGTCTTTCCTATCATGCGGGCAGAACGCGCGTGGAACGCGGATTGGCTGCGGGCGAGCAGCCCGCGTGCGTGCTAACTGCATACGGGCGGCGTTCTTCTGTCTTCAGTGTTGTTCGCAGACAATTTTAATATCTATCTTTTAGTATACGCCTTTTTTTTAATTTCGAAAGAATACTACTTTTATTTAATTTTTTCGACTAAACTTTGAGAGTTTTGGACGCAAAACTGATGCAGAACGGACGCAGTCTGCGTCCAAAACTTTCAAAATTTAGTCGAAAAAGTTAAATAAAAGTAGTATTCTTTCAAAATTTAAAAAAAGGCGTATACTAAAAGATAGATAATAAAATTGTCTGTAAGATAGTGTAAGTTTCGGATAATTATACCTGGTTGATTTTGTGTGATTGTCAATGTTTTGTCCGCGTCAAACACAACTTCACGAGTTAATTAAACTATTTAATATGAACTTAATCAAAAATATTCACTTTCTATATGATTAAGAGAATGTTCTAGTTTAACATATATTTTTTTCAAATCATTTACACTGCACATTTTGACGTGATTGTCAGTTTAAAATCTGTAAAAGTCGTTTAATAGCCCCTTAAGGTCACAAATCTCTAATCTCGAACATGGTCAGATACTATGCCTAATGACATATACATTATTATCGTGAGCTTTATTATAGACACGATAAGAGCTGGTTTGCTAGTGATATAGTAACGAGCTGTAGATCAAATCACAGAGAGAACGCACTCAAAACTTACTAGTTTGAGAAGGATTAAAATTAATAAAAGAAAGTTTCAAAGCATAAAGCTTAAAATATAATAAAATTGATATTCACAGTAAAGTTTAATAAATCGAACTAAGCTTCTGTCAGTACACATCCAGTAATAAAATCCGGACCTTCAGCTGGAAAACATTAAGTTCAAAATGCTTTTATACAGAGCACAGTTGATTCGATCTTGGTAATTATTGGGAATTTGCAAGGTAAAATATGATATTTTATATACGAGTAACATACGTTTTATGTCATAAAATATAGTTTATGTTCTCATAAACATTGGACGTTATTTTGTCTGTTAGTAAAGTTTAATGCGACCGCAAAAGGGATTAACTTTTCCTATGTGAAATGACGTTTAGTACTTCAATTTAAAATATTATGTCTTCCAGATTTTATTTTAAAGCGGAAAAGTCTGGCTTTCTTTCATGTGTTTGATTTTTAACAGGTTTTAAGATACCTGGTTTTTATACCTGAAAAAGGACATTCTAAGCTCTCAAACTTTTCTATTTTAAAACGATATTACGTAGAAATTATCGTGCAAAAAACATCTGGCAAGCAATTTTCATTTTAATTTATTTATCTTTATGCGGCTAAAGGAGACGGATATGCTTTCATACAATCTTGGGCCTGGATGTTAAAAGATGAAATTGGTATTAATTGATAGCTACTATATTATCAAACCATCACTCAAAATTTTGCAGATTTTGGCAATGAGATCATTTTTGGATTTCTCATTTCCCTGATTGTCGATTGGGCTGATTTTTCAGATTTTGTAATATAAAAATATAACCCTTTTTTTAAAACAATACCTCATCTTATTACATTTTGGCCCAGAAATCTCCGTCTCCTTTGTGGTACGGTGGCCGTTCAGATAAAGTTTCCAAGGTTTTTTTTGGGTCGCAGTGTAAAATCTTCATGAACTTCCTCCATCGTGGGGTGACGAATGGGCATGCCGAATTCTTACCGGCTAAAACCACCGTGGTGTTCCACCTCTGCCTATGGCCGGGGGCGCGGGATTCGAGTAAGCATTCACCACTTTCCATTGAAGACCTTGTCCCGCTGTTCCTCAGCGGGTCCCACCAGGACTGATTCGAAGTGGCGCGGAATAAAAGTTCCTGGAAAGGCTTAGGGGAGGCTTTGCCCAACAGTGGGACAACATAGGATAAAGGAATAAAAACTGGCCAAGAGCGAGTTGGACTCGCTCACGAAGGGTTCCGTACCATTATCTATACAACATTAGACAGAGCAAAAAAAACGGCAAAAAATCACGTTTGGTGTATTGGAGCTCCCCTTAAATATTTATTTTATTCTGTTTTTAGTTTTTATCTATTATAGCGGCAACAGAAATACATAATTTGTGAAAATTTCAACTGACTAGCTATCGTGGTTCGTGAGATACAGCCTACACACACAGACGGACGGACAGACGAACGGACAGACAGTGTAGTCTTAGTACTTAATAGACTATATTACTTATACTGTGGTAATAGGGTGCCGTTTTTACCCTTTGGGTACGGTACCCTAAAAAACAAACCTCGTGAATAGATCAGAAATTTTCTTGCATCGTAGGTTAGTTTAGAAAGATATAGACTCACATACATAAACAGTCACACCCGGAACAAGAACAAACAAACATAATAATATAAGAATCGAACCAAATCAATAATTATTTATTAATATTCACACCTAAAGCTACTCCACTGCATAATTATTCAGGCACTACGATGGCCATGCTATTAAAATTCTGACGGAATAATCGTTTAATTTATTTACTCCTACATTTGCATATTTGTTGAACACGTCTTTCTTTGATGAGTGAACTGGGTGAAGCGGTTTGTGGGTCAACAGCTGGTTATACCTACATTTCATTGGGACACAATGAATGTTTTTCGTTTAACAATAACCATACATGTCGGTATTAGTTTAAAATAATTGTATGTAGCAATTTTTTTAATGAGCTACCTTTAAAGAAATTGTAAAAATGCTGCGTGCTCCTGTATCGTGGGTTCGTTAACAAAAATACACAAATGAGCAGACCCGGAACTTGTACGTCGTATTAATATTTGTTCCGTGCAGGAATCGAAACCGCGCCACGCAGCGCAGCAGCCGATCACTCAGCCACTGCGTCAAGCTGTCGTCGCCCCGTGCCGAAAGAGGCAGATATTAATAAGAGCTGTCAATTTGAGTTAATCTAAAATATTAATACATTGTGACGGCGAAATTTAAGAAAAAACTAATTTAACATCCCAAACTTAGTTTTTATCTGTCGCTGTCTTTTTCTTCAGCTGCCTGGCAGTAAGTGATAATAATTATCAAATTTTAGTTTAATTTGTGAACAAGACAATCGGCGCCATTAAACTTTGATCGATAAACAAAAATGATTCACGGTTATTTTGCCCAAAATCATTTGCATTCTATAACAGTTTTGTACATGCAATACACTTTCCTCTTAACTTGCAAATATCTCTTGGTTTATTTATACCTTCACTGCACTACACAATCAGGAATGTTAATGTACCCACAATGTAAATATTCTTAACGAGACAACTCGTTACTCAAAATCAGAAAACAGGATCTTTCTCGCTCCATCATCAATCATGGACACTGCACTCGTTCAAACAAAATAACAGCTGATGAAACCAAATACCAACATTCTTTAAGTTTAATGTCTAACAAGGACAACATGATGAAGGAAAGAGACGGCAACACAGACTGGATGTACCGTACGCTCCAGATTCACAAAACGTTTTCTCAGTAAAGACAATTTTGTATAAATACCTACCAGGAACGCATAAGCTCGCAGGTTTATAAGATTTGATGCGGGGATAAACTTTGAACAGAGCGAATTGTTTGCGCTAGCTTTTTGAAATTGTTGTCGCATTATGTTTTCCTAGTACTCATATTATTAGGATGCAAAGCTCTATTTTGAGTTTTACGCAGGAAGTTTTCTGGTCCTTACGTCTTTGGTCTTTCTCTTAGGTAGATCTTATAATAATAATACATATATAAATATTCAAAGGGAATCCTGTTAATTAATCAAGTTTACGAAAGCTCATGAGCAGAAAAAGTGAAAGGGACCTATGTTTTACGAGGACCTACATGGTACATTATTCATGTTACAAGGTGATGGTAATTGACATGGTACTTTCGATCTTGTCTCGATGTCATGTATGGCATTCGAAAACGATGATTTCACTTTTATGACGGTTGGTCCAGGTAATGAATATTTCCTAGAAAGAACTTATGAATATTGTATATTCTACAAGAGCAACGATTAGGACCGGAATGGGTACTGAAATTCTTTGAAGTACAGTAACATACATAAATGTGTTACCTACACTAGGTTTTATCCGTGAACTAAATCAAAGGGAAGGGAAATCAAAGAACCCCTTAATTCTTGGCTGATGTCTCCTTTCTATAAAATACCTACTTACATGTCATATTTGTGGTTGGTAGGTGATTTTTCGTGAAATTACTTTTCCAACTTAGTGGAAATTTCTGTTTGGTTTCGAAAATACTAATCTTTAAGAGCATAATTTATTTTGAGTTTTGTGTAAACGAAACATATTTATTTACGCTTGTGACTGTACTTTGCGCAGTTTGGTTGACTATTATTTTGTGTTCATACAACGTAATAAAATATGAGCATAACTAAAGCCATGCCCAGGGTCCGCCCAGAATTGCTTAACTAACCAAAGAGACATCTAGTGGAGGCATTTTAAATGCACAAACACTTTAGAAATTAAATTACATGAACGATACTTGAAAGCATGATTAAGCTTGGTCCTTTGAGCCAAATCTCTAACATGTTGTAGGAGAAATTCGACTTTGTCATTATTCCACTAAGAATATTAATCAGTTTGTAATGCATATCAAGACGCTCACAAGAGGATCTATAACCAAATTACATGTGTTAGACAGTCTTGGTAATATTTAACTAGCATACTAATGAAGTCGGTTGAATCTTAAATGTTTACGCCGCAAAATCTCGAAAAATAATTTCGCTATATATATTATAATACATTTTTATAATGACTCTGCTTGGTTAAACCATTTTCAACCTTATTGGATTCGTTTATACCTAAGACGTACGCCGTAAGACGTTGCCGTGTGGTGCCGGCCGCGAATAGCACCACCCGATTTCTACCCGTGGGTGTCGTAGAAGGTGACAGTGGGATATTGATCAGAAGATGGGCAGCAGCGCGTCCTTCTGAGTACCACAACACTTACTGCGATCGCCAACCCCCATGGGGAAGACCTATGCCCAGCAGTGGGCGTCTAAAGGTTGACATGATGATGATGATAATACCTGAGAAATATAGTCTGTTCTAATCTAGAAATAAGGACCTGACAGTCTGCTACGAGAACTGACCAGACAGTTGAATAATAAATAATACCAGCCTATTACTGTCCCACTGCAGGGTAAAGGCCTCTTCTCCTACAGAGAAGGCACGAGCATTGATCACCACGTGTGCTCAAGGCGGATTGGCGATTTCAGACTTATATTAATTATAAGTCCAGGGGGCCAAGTCTGCTATTTTTATAATCTCGTCATTCCAACACGATCCCATTTTCATTTTGCTAAAAGTTCGTAATCTGCTAAATTCATAATGGTCGTTCATTGGTCGGTGGAATTAAAAGCAATGACTGCACAATAACGTTCTAATGATAGGTCACTGATCAAAGCAACTGTCAAAATTTTAGCAGATTACCGCCTAAGTCAGTCATTCAGTTGTAATTTTGTACGAGATTACCATTCTATATTATTTCTTTCAATGGCGTGTCAGTGGTTGATCATTGGAAAGTCATAATGACGCCATTATATTAGTAGATTACCAAACTTGTCAAAATCAACAATAATGAAATCAATGATAGACCATTCTGACACTATTGTAATAGCAGACTTGAGGCCCTTGAGGTTTCCTCACGATGTTTTTCCTTCACCGATGTCAGTGACGTTCAAGATAAAAAGGGTCATATTTGTACTCGTACGTGCCCGGTTGTGAATCCACAACCCAAGACAATTTAGATTTCAATATCATATGACTAGCCCACGACTTCGTCCGCATTAAGAGCGCTTACGTCTAGCGCGCGACATCATGGTTAGGTAATTTGAAATGATAGCGCGCAGCCATTTTATTTTAAATATTTATGAAAAATAATAACTTTAAATTAGTTGAAATTTTAAAGTGTATGTTTTACAGAAGATGTTCTTCTATTATATTAAGCTAATATTATATTAAATTAAGTAAGTTATATCGGTGCAAAAAGCATTTTAATTTCTTAATATTTCACATTGTTTGAATTTAAATTTATTACAGTAAGATACCTAAATCATAAAATCTTTTTAACTAACTATTTTCCTAAGGATCTTTGCAATTGGTAAAATGTTTTTGCTAATTAGGTCTGTTAGCGGTTTTATATATTTTAGGCTTCGAAACTGACGCTTAAAGGGAAATTTAGAAAACCTTAAGTTATCTTGATAGAATGTACAAATAATCTATTAATCGAAAGTGACAATGTGAAATGTTTTCTTTACTAACTATTGAGACAACGAAATTCCCTAAAGTTTTTGGTAATTAACATATTTGTAAAATAAGTGGTTGATGGTATTAACAGGTTTGAAAAGTACAGTTTTTGAGCTATACAGCGCATTGACGGCGTAAACGCTCTTAATGTCGGTTATTGTAGATGCAGACGAAGTCGCGGATTAATAAGTAGCCTAGCCTCCTTTCTTAGGGTTCTAACTTAATCTGTAATAAACTTCATAAAAATCGGTTGGTTGGTTAACCGTGACAGCGTAATAAACAAACTCGCTTTTGCATTCATCTAAACTATACATCTATACATTGCTAAGCGGCTGGTCGATTCTTCACGTGACCAGGGCCTCAAGTCTGCTATTACAGAGTGGTCTATCATTGATTTTCATAATGACGCCATTATATTAGTAGATTTTTTTGACAAAAAAAATATATTTATTTTTAAGCTTTGTATATATTATATTTAATTATTATTGATTTGTATTAAGTTAATTCATGAAATACTTGTTTGTTTGTTTGTTCGGATTTAACTCAAAAACTGCTCGACAGATTTTAAAAAATTTTTCACGTTTAGAAAGCTACGTTATCTTTACTGGCTATGTTTTAAAAAATTAGGGATCCTTAATTCACGCGGACGAAGTCGTGGGCATAGTGCTAGTCTTATATATACAAATCTTCTGTGCGTGTGTATGAAAGTGAACTCCTAAACGGCTGTACCGAATTTAATGTTTTTTTTTGTGTGTGATCCTGTGGATTCGAGAATGGTTTAGATTCATAATTGTACCCGATAGATGGCGCTGCAGCCGAGTTGTAGGATTTTTTTATTTTTAAGGGTAGGACAACGTCTGCCGGACCCGCTAGTATTATATAAAAATCTCGTGTCATAGTGTTTGTTATCGAAGTCCTTCGAAACGGCTGAAACATTTTTTTTTTATTTATGCCCTAACAACGTTTCTCGGGTCACGTGGTAATATTATACTTCTAAGGATTATTTGGCTCAATATATGGAGTAATAACGAAAAATTGTGTATCTAATCTAAGGAGTAGATTGAACTTCCCGGTATATTTCAGTCCTATTCCGACTATCATCGTAAAAGAGCTATATATAACCACTTCTAAAACCATTAAACCTCATGCAGGTCTTGTTCAAGACCAATTCTTTGAAACAGTTTTTGAGAAATAAATTTATTATTATTATTATATTATTATACAGTGCTTTCAATTCTACACGTAAGCATGTTTGATGCTAAACATTTGAACTTGAGAATACGTCTATTCATCGCACCTCTTGACAAGGTAAATAAGAAAATAGATTCTCCAAATAATTTTCTTAAAATTTGTAGACAGTGAAACTGCACTTAAGTAGGTATGTACCAGTACATGTACGACAAACAAAGGCGCAACTTTGGAGGCAGCAGTGTTCTTGTTTTAGCACATGTATGTAAATATGAAGAATTATTGAATTCTTTATTTCACATGTGCATAGTGAATTTTGAAGGCTTTAAGTGTAGAAAGTTACAGAATGTTTTGGAGAACATTGATAATTGTTTAAAATAAAATTAAAAACTTTCAACATTCAAAAATAGAACGCGTGCTCTGATTAGAGTTTCATAAATTAGTTAATCAATCACAAAAGCTTACGGGCGCTTGATAAGTTGTCACATGTATTTTCCTGTCGAAAACTCAGAGATTGGGTTATACATTGATTGATAAAAACCAAATTGGATTTACAGAAAATTCTAGAAAAGAAAAGTGAGTCTCTTTTCATAAATCACCATAAAACCACTATTAGAGAACAATATCGATTAATTTATCTTTACTTACGAACAAGCTATAGCTTGTATTTATGACAATCATACTTCAAAGTCAATAAAAAGTCACATAAAGCTCAATACCTCACAAGTAGAGAGAAGAATGTGACCCGTACCAAAAGACGACAATACCACCAGTAGTGACAATAAATGTTTAGCATAATGCTAACTAATGTTATTAATGCGAAAGGGAGTACTTTTCATGCCTAAACCACTGAACCAATCGTCCTGAAATTTGCAGATGCGTTGCCAGGTGTACATAAATGGACATAGGGACCTTTCATTCAGGGATCAAGGGATCAACGCTGTGACGTTTTTAAATGTTACAGCACCATGCTGAGATATGGGCCTTTTGGCATCATACAGGACCAATTTAGTTTCTTTTTTTCTTTTTTCTTTTATGATAATAATAATTCAACCTTGTTATTTTTTGTATGTTTTGTCCTATGCGGGCCTATAATTGCTTTTTCTTTCTTTCTTTCTTTCATCCCGAGTAAAATACTGTTCCCGAGAAAAACAACAATAACATTCTTCTCATAATAGATGGCGCCACATGTCTTTCGAATCATGATTAAATTACATAATTAAGCAGAGCACAACCCTTATGATTGTCAAATTCTAATTTAACGCGATCGTAGCTGTGGGCTAACGTTAGTGTCTATTAAACTTAGCTATTCGCGTAATAACATCATAAACAGTCCCGTTGTACTAGGATAGCATACTGGTAAAGATACCATTCTAAGTTTTATGACCATTGTCGCGTGCAATGTCTGAACAGCCCGTAAATATCTATTGGGTTGTAAACATTTGCTACCTGAATTACAAACGATTATAGTGTATATTATAAGTTATAAAGGGTTTTTGAAGGTCTTTTGATAAAATTATACATAGATTAATGCCACTTTTGGAATTCCGTCTGTATTCATTAAGATAAATAGTAAGTGCTGTCAATAAACCAAATAGTCGTCTTAAAAAATCAATATAAACAGAATAACGGACTCCTTTATTACCATACTCGTAAAATATCCTAGTACAAATGACTGCTAGTACAATGTCGGTTTTGCTGTTACTCGAGACTAGGAACTTATGAATAAGCAATACATCTCCTGAGCTCCTAGTACAAATGACTCCCAGTACATTTCAGAAGACAAGGACCTCATAAATAAACGGGCTATTATGTCACTAGTGAGCAATGACATCATAACAAAGTCCCGTTGTACCAGGATTGCATATTGGTCGAGATATTGCTGAATAGCGTAAATTACCATTTTCGCGGACAATGCGGGGTCTTTCACCTTACGCGTGCATCACATTTAAAGCGCGCACAGATTTGAATTTAAGCGAAGGTTGCGGCGCATGTAGTCGCCCACGGCTCGCGCGTTGCATGACGATAGTGCAGGGTTGGCAGGAACTATGAATTTTGTTGCTTTTTTTTTCATATTTTGTATCTACAGCAGTGACGTTATTTCAGTATACCTAATATACTGGGCTACGATTTTAACTACAACATTTATGCTCGCTTAAGTTTTGCAAATAAAGGAGACAGATAAAGTAAGTGCAAAATGCCTTAGAATAATCTCTAACTTTTAGGATGTTACTACACCAATCGATCGATCACCGATCTATGCCATCGGTCGACGTCGATCGACGTTGATCGATTCGTGTGGTAGCTTTAATTGATAGACGGATACCGGTCGACTAACATCGATCGATTGCCGGTCTACGTCGATCGATTGTGTTGATTGTAGTCGACGTGGTTCTATTAACCGGCTATATTCCATCAGTTTCTTTCGAAATGTATTCACAAGTGGACGCGTTGGCCAGTTCGATATTGCTCGTACTATTATTACGGAGACGCAAACGCAGAAAAAACATAAACACAAGCAGGCCAAGCAGCTCGATTGACGTCGACTAATCCATTCTGCCATCGATCGATGCCGTCGATCGACGATCGATCGATTGGTCTGGTAGAAACTATCGATCGACGTCGACTAATGCATTCTGCCATCGATCGATGCCGTTGATCGACGTTCGATCGATTAGTCTGGTAACACCCTTAAAAACATTGTCTAGGATTAATAAATTACCCTGGAAGTTTTTATTAAGAAAAAACATTCAAGTGAAGATGATTCAAGTCATAAAATATCAAATACTAGTTTACGCCCGCAACTTTAGCACACGCACTCGGGGTTAAAGTAGCTATCAGTGATTGTTTTTGTAACGAAGTTCCATAACGCGGCTTACGGGTAGTGCGAATTAGTAGAAATCGTCACGTAACAAAATGCGTGTGTGTATGTGTGCGTGTATCGAGCCTACTACAAACAAATGAGCAAACGAGAAGCCGAGTGAAAAGCAACAAAAAAAAATTTTCGTTCCTTGCGGGGGTTCTCCGACCGCACAATTTTTTTTTAGATGGATTGGACCAGTACTTCTAGAGAAAACAAAAAAACAAACATACTATACATCTTTATAATATAAGTAAAATAAAAATAAAACAGTAAATACAAAGTGTAATGAAAATGTAATTGATTTCAGCACAGCCCTAAACCCGAAGCATTCTAAACGACACACTCATTATTCAGTACATTTATCCTGTATCTACTTGTGATATAGTTTAAACGGGTTGTCCGCACCAAGGGTGATAGCAACCTGTCTGCAAACACCACGCTTTGCACTCAGAGCTCAAGTTACATTGGGCTTACTCAAAACACTACGAATATCTAGTAAATCTTGGTCCTTAGACTCTAAGGACCACGTTTGGAAACGGAGTTCAAGTAATAACGGACACGTTTTTAACAGTAAGAGTTACTTGTTTCTTTCAGGCTTTATCTAAACAATAAAATGGGTTTGATTTTCATAGCGTTTGATTTTATATTGATTTAAAGAAGTTATTTATAACACAGTAATTAAAAGATATTGGTAGATAAATCTAATTGGTTTACAGGCAAAAATATTCATCTTTCTACTACACTCAAAATTTTATTATATTTCATTTTCTTATCTCGAGCACGTAGGTATCCCTGGTACCTACGTACTAAAGATAAAAAAATAAAATAAATAAATAAATTGTTAGTATAGTAGAAAGATGAATATTTTTGCCTGTAAACCAATTAGCTTGTTCGACTGTACTCTCGTGCATGAGGTTGTGGGTTCGATATCGGGCAAAAATATACTATCTAAGTTTATCTTGGACATGCCCTAACCCTCATAAGACAACAAACGTAATTAAATGCATAATTTTTGCACTACCCATGGTTGTCCAAACGGTACTCGTGCCGAAGTGCCGAATCTTAACGACAAACGACCTGAGGAAGCAGTTGTTAAACCTTCTTACATACAACTTAAAAAAAATAACACCATCCTATTATTCTGCCACTGCCGGGCAAAGACTTCTTTTCATACAGAAAAGACACGGCCATTCATCACCATGCTTTCTGACGGCGGATTAGCGATTTCAGAGTTATATCTATTAATGATCAGTCGTTGAGTCGGATATCAGTGAAGTTCTAAACAAACTCAGAAAGCAAGAAAGTTTTTATTCAAGCAAGATTAATAATTAAACAGCTTCTTATGTATGCAGAATCACAACAAGACCTACTTACGAGTATCTCAAAAAGCTTATTGCATAGAGAAATGTAGGAGGTTCCCACACTTAAGCTAAGAAAAATTTGTATTCAGCCTCAAACGCCCACTTTCCAACGTAGGTAGTGTTAGAAATCGTGTAGTGTGTCAACGCACTAACTTACACTGAGTTGTGCAGTTTTAGTGTCCAAATATATTGTAAACGTACGTTGACAAAAACGGTGAAAATATTCTCAATTTTCCGGAATGAAAAGCATATTACTCCAGTTTAGTTTACCACTCAGTAAACTAAAGTTAAATTGTTAGACAAAAAAACCAAAGTAAGCTTTGGACTTTTTTAACTTTTTGGACTAACAATTGTTTTTTTTATATCATTTTTTATATTTGAAAAAGGCCTCCTGCTTTTGCCCAGCACGGCTTGATAAAAAAAGAAAAAGAAGTGTAATTATTTACCAGTTATCGGTCTATTTCTACTGATTTATTATAGTTTTTGTTTTATAATCATAAATAGGGTAAGCGATAAGTGTATTTCCTGTTGATATCTGTTTTTTTTTTTCATATAATATTTCATTCTCCTTTATCATGGAACATGATGAAAGATTTAGTGTAGTTTCACTTGAAAATAGAGCGCCTGATGTCTACGTTCCGCAATCTTTAGGTGAAGCGATTGTTAGTTTGTGGTATTATATTTTATGTATGTACAGTGGTACACAAACTGATAATTATGTGATAAGAGATATTTAAGGTTTGATTTTTTTTTTGAAGGGAGGAATTATTACTTTTTGTTATGCACCCGCCATATTATCTCTTCATTACCCTTGGTTGACTAATAGAGAATGCCTAAGGCATTAGGTCCGCCTTTGTACCTTTGTGCATGAAGTATAAATAAATAAATAAATCTAAGCTAACAAATACCTACTGCACAGTAACAAAATAAATAATTGCTTTTTTCGACCACAGATTTAATAGGCGAATACGAAATGCTAACAGCACAACATCTCAATTCAAATTCTTGTTGAATATTCGATTCAAAACAGCGAATAGAGAAAATCTAATAGATGGACCTGACAAGCTCCTAACCGACGAAAGAAAATCAGATTTATCAACCATTTCGAATAAATCAGTCCAATTTATCAACCATTTCGATTAAATCAGTCCGATTTATTAACTTATGGATCTGACAGATCCTGGGATGAGTGGCTCGTATTTCAGGCCATTACTTTTATAGGACAGGACCAATGTAGAAATGAAAAATTGTGAAGTGCTATATTTCATTACGAATAGCCGGATTGACCTAGTTTTTGATAGCTCTGATGATGTCAAATTCAATTTTAAAGGTGTACATTTATCAAAGTTATAGATTATGAATATTGCATTTGAGGAAATGCCAACTTTCTTGCTTAGCTTAAGTTATGAAAATGAAACGATGTCTTCTCTCTCGCTTCTCTCTCGTATGTGAGTATCTCTAGTAGAAACGTAATCTGAAATTAAAATTTATAAAGCTAATGTACGTATTTAAAAAAAACCCAAAAAGACGAATAAATATGTATTAAAAACAAAGCTGATGATGACAAGAAAATAAATGAATGTGCTGAAAAAGATTCAAGATAAAAATTAACTATGAACACTCATACGATCGATGCCATTATTTATTTTTAAAATCCCTACAAATGACACATGTCGGCTTTACGCTGTGATCACAGTTATTGCAAATTGTCTTTTGTCAGCGACTGTATTTAAAAAGAAACCGCGAGCTAAAGTTAAGAATTACGTTTTTTTTTAACAACCATATTATGTTTATTTAAATGCAAGGCAATTAGTACCCACAGAATTTATTCCAGTTTTTATGATCGACTAATTGCAGCCAGGTTTGGCTTGCAATAATTCATTTAAGCATTTCATAAAAATATATTTTTACATGATGATTTTATAAGTTTTAGTGCACACTGCGAGCGAGTTTACAGGGTAATTTATAGTATCTCGTGTACCAGAGTATCATAAACATAGACGTATACAAAAAAATCTAAAACCGTACACAAAGACCACATAACAATTAAGAGATGCTCCATTTCTGAGACGTCAATAAAAAAATCTTCAAGCGTGCACTTACTCGACCGATAATACCTGCTGCACACAATTTGTTTGATTACAAACTATAAAGAACACTCTCGCATTCATGATTACCTGGTACTTCCAATCGGTTTTTATTATAAAAATAATTAGGAATCACTTTATCTTCACTAAGCTAGTTTTGTTGTGTAATTAAATTCTATAGGCAATTACAGGCTATTGAAAATTACGACGACTGTTGTAAAACTGGGTTCTGTTTATGTGTTATTAGATTGGTGTAGTATGCAGGTTGTAAAATTATAAAAAAATAACTTAGGGAACCATTTTTACAATAAATAGTACTTGCAAAATCTAGTTTCAGATCAACTAATTTTCTCTATGCACTTCGCACGTTACCTCCGTTCTTGAATGTTTGCCTAGTACTCTAACTAGCATAAGCATAAGCATCTGAACACCCACACGCAAAGAAAATTGATTTTAGGTGGTCTACCAACATTTTTAAATTCCATGTTTTTATATGTGATATAGGTACCTTCTGCCATCCTGGTACACAATTGAAAACACGCTTTGTAACTCGTCGTACCTTTCCGTATTCCCCGTATTTTATCAATTTATTAAAATCTTTCATATTAAACTTTCGTAAAATTAATTATAGTTAACCAAAGTTAATTACTGGAAATAAACAATTTCCTCTAGTGTTTATTGGCTGCCATATCATTTGCAAGAAGCTGAGAGTAGTAATCTAATCAGACCATATATTAAAAGGCACACAGACGGGTATATAAATAAGTCTATGAAATTACTTTCGACATTTTCTTCCAATCATTAAATTAGATGTTTCTGGAACAAGCTAGTTCAATAGTAGGAACTTGACCTCAATCAGGCCCTTTGTGCTGCAGCTGCATACATTGCAGGCTACCAATAGGGATATGACCCAATTCGTACTCGTCAAGGGCGAGCGTACCGAGCGCCGCGATCTATCATCGCCTAGTTACTATACCAATAAATATGTAACTTACGTCTTCATGTTGTAGCTTTTTCCCGTGACATTTCCCGCGTGGAAGTCAAACATTTAGGTTTTGGAAATTCAAAAGGACACAATGGCATCGCAAAATTTTTCGGTGACGTATTTTACCAATAAACTACCTACCTGCCAAATTTCATCTTCATAGGTGAAGCAGTTTTATGGATTACTTACATACGTGTTTAGTTATTAAAAAAAAAACACATCTCAAATTAAATGAATAAAATGTTATAATGACGGCTCCCAACAAATATACTTTCGAAATCTACATTATGTTTTAAAATAATTATGATAATCTTTAGAAATTTATTATCTTAATTGCCGCAAGTGAATGTTGAACGACACAGTTATTATTTTAAAACGTCCGTAACCTGTTTATAATCATACTAACAACCGACAACATATAGTTGGTAGTTGGTTATATCAACTTTTATAAAAAAACTAAAGGACCAAATTTTTAAAGCAGTGCGGAACTTAGCAATTAAATTAAAAAAAAATAGTACCCATTGAATGATAAGATCAAGGGTATTAGAAAGACAAAGGTAATTAAAGAGAAATAAATTAAATTAGTAATTATAATAAACAAGAAATAATCGTGCTAAATTATTACTCATCTTATTCCAAATTGATTGGCAAGTTTCATACAATTTCCACAAGTAATTTCATATTTAATCTTTCTGATCGTAAACTACTCGTAAATAGTTTGCAGTTTCATCAAATTGATAGATAATTTACTTTTACTATCGCAATAAGTTGCTTCTACAATTTTCCTACACTTTATTACTGTTACCGTTTTCTAAATCTAACTGCAGATTATTGATTGCTAAGGTTTATCTTCTTGAGCATTTTCTCTTAGTAGGAGAGCAGCTCTCTAGCTTCTATTTGTAATTTATACTCAAAACTCAGCATGCTCCATTGTGACAAATAAATAGTTAATAATACCAGCCTACTGTTTGTTCTTTGCAAGACCTTTGTCCTCCGCCTTCCCCCGCCCTCCCGCCTTCTCTATATGAGAATAGGTGAGAAAATCTTTTGTCATACAGAGAAGGCTGATTGGCGATGTCAGACTTATATTAATTACTAGCTGTGCCCCGGCTTCGCTCACGTGGACCAAGTGTGACCAAGTGACCAAGTCACCGCGCGTGTGGCGTGGTGGTGTGGCCAAGTGTGAGTGTGTGTGTGTGTGTGTGTGAAATATATATTGAATTCAAAAGGTTATGATAGTGCGTTTTTTACTAAGGACGTTTTCTGTTGACGCCCGGTGCCAGGATTTGTGCTTAGTTCTAAACGCAAAGTATACGTTTAAATAAAATATTATTTATATTTTATAGAATTTTGATGAGCTTCTGATTGGTCTCTGGCTCGAAATCAGTTACCCTTTTTCGCGAAATATCGAAATAAGTATCGAAATTCTTAGTAGAATCATTTCTTTTTTTATACAACACATAATTTTTATTGTTGACAGTGAAAGCGAATTTTACCTAGTAAAACTGTGGGATAAAATTAATATCTGACAGTTTTTGTATGTAACCGACAAGAAGTTATACCAAAATCGATTCCGAATTCGAAATCGCCCAAAATGCTTGTTAACGCGTTAAAAGCCAGCAGTTTTGCACAGTAAACAAAGTACTGTTTCTTTATCATTTACAAAACAGAATACACTTTGGACATGTTCCTATAAAATAAAACATGGCAAAATCCTATCCGTTTTATCGTAACGTTTTTATGCAACAAAATTTATCTAGTGTGATAAGTGCGGGGTGTCGCTCCGCGGTTTGTGCTAATGGACTTCCCTAGTCACGGGCGGGCCCGAGGCAAGTCGCTAGCTATGTGTGTGGACATGAAATGAGCGGGTTGAGAAAATATCGAGAAAGGATTTGCGTGTTACAGTTGATCGGGTGTTGGGTTCCCCTGACCTATTTAGGTTAAGGATTTTTGGGTGTATGTGCGAATTAGATGAAACGTCGGTGTATCTTTACACCGACGTTTAATGTAATTCTTTAATTTTAGCTTTGATTTCTATTATTTTATCTTGAACGTTAAGATATTAATATCAACTAAGATATATTTAATTCCAGTCAATAGTAGAATCATATTAATGAGTACATAAACCGCATTCATAAAGCAACGCGGGACACCGACCGCACGCGTCCTGTAAATAGCCTCCTGTAAATAACCACCTGTAAATAGTTTAATTGAAATAAATGCTTTGACTTTTACTTTAATATCTATGATTAAAAGTATTTTCAAAATATCCTACTCCAAACATTAAGTTTTCATGTTTTGTATGTCAATTGCAGGGTGCATTAATGCAAGATTTCATGGCCCTACACTGCATCGCGTATTTTATATTCTCTATTCCTTATCTGAGTGGTGTATTGTTGAGATTCAGTTTAGTCCAACTATCTAGAGAATTTCGACGGCTCTTTATTTTATCTTGTGCACCAAAACACTGCAGGTAATTTTAAACTGAATTTTCAATTCAATAATTTTTCAATTAAGAGAAGTGTGTAGTGAAGATTGATAGTATTTCATAATTATGATCATATTACCTATTAGCTTTTGCCCGTGACTTTGTCCGAATGTCGGTTATCGCGGACACAGCAATAGTGTAGCTTTCAGTGAAATAATTTTTGTAATCGAACCAAAACTTCTAGAATTACCTCTTATAAACAAACTACATTGACCTCTTTATAATAAACATTAAATCAACATCATCATCATCATCAGCCGAAAGATGTCCACAGTTGAACAAAGGCCTCCCCCGTAGTACGCCACAATGAGCGGCAATCTGCCGCTTGCATCCACCGGTTTAGGAGGTATTATAGACTACTAGCTTTTGCCCGCGACTTCATCCGCGCGAATGTCGGCTATCGCGGATGTAGACAGTGTCTAAAAAGTAGCCTATATCCTTCCCCCAGGGTTCAAGCTATATATATGCCTAATTTCTATAAAATCGGTTCAACCGGTTCATTGTGAAAGCGTAACAGACAGTGGAGTATGGATAGTATGTTTTTTTTGTGTTTGTCGTCGAGTAATCTCTCTCTGACCAATAACTGAATTATTCAAATCTACTCTTTGTTTAACCTTTCGAATGTCTTATGTTACACAGTCCGACATACGCACCGGAGGTTTGACCTTCAACACTTTCGCCCGACAGTCGTTGAGTTAATTATAAATCACTGTACAGTCGAACAAGCTTATTGGTATACAGGCAAAAATATTCATGTTCTACTATACTCACAATATTTAACTTTATTCCATTTTCTTATCTCGAGCACGTAAGTACCTACGCACTAAACATTAAAAAAAATATTAGTGTAGTAGAAAGATGAATATTCGACCGTACTAATTTTACTGTCATAAATAATAATAAAAATAATACCAGCCTATAATTGTCCGACTGCAGGGCAAATGCCTCTTCTCATACAGAGAAGGCACGAGCATTGACCACGTGCGCTCAAGACGGATTGGCCAATTCTAACTTATATTAAATCTGGTTTTCTCACGATGTGTTTACTTTCATCAATATCAGTGATGTGTAAGATATAGGTACTTAACTTTTGAATTTCATAATTATGTAGGTACCTTACATAAAACATTATGAAATTCAAAAAATTACATTGGTACAGTCACTAAAAGACTAAGTTTACAGAAACAGATGGATGTTTACGAATGAAATTTAATTAAATAATTGAACTGTTTATTATCTATTAATTTTATTTTATTCTTAATCATCCAGCGGTTTCTAAATAAACTTCAGCTATATCTGACGACCCTGGTTACTTCTCTTTTGGTTACTGTTCTTACTCGTGCCAGTTGCGAACCTACAGCTTCCTGCATGAGAGCCGGGTGGGTGCCTTAACCAGTGGGTCAACCCTTAACATTGTTCCTCATCATTATGTATCTTTGTTACAGCCGCATCGTGGTGCGAAGGTGCCCGCGACGCCACCTGTCCAAGAATCTGTGGGCCTTCACTCCAAAGCGAACCGGTCTGCGCAACTGATGGGTACATTTACCCTTCACTCTGTGAGATGAGGAAGAAGACTTGTGGAAAAGGTATGAGCTTTACGATCAACGCAGTAGTAATATGCTTAAGCAGTTCTCATTCTTCGCCATAGTGGCTTGGAAACTTACCTATGTTTTGGAACGGACAATTAGCTTCAACTTTTCTAACTGACAGACTCCTTAACAGTTCAAAAGTGCCTGTACAGAGATACCAACTCATCTGTAAAATGACAGTTTTTGGAACTAATATTTTGTAAAATACATACATAGATAAAACGTCTTTTGTTAGAACTTTTAAGATTGTTGACAAACAGCGCTACTCGTTTCACAAATAACTTAGTTGAACTTTAAATTGTTTTTGAGTAATACGGTTTCCGCAGCAATCAAGCAATATTAGTGTTATTTTTTTCCAAATGGCAGCTAAGCTGTGTTTTCCTGTGGTGCCTTAAAGAAAATGTACGGCCTCCAGCCAGGGCAAAAAAAAACGGCTCGTTTAGGGCGTCCCCTGTAGGGCACTGACCTCGAAATCAAGCAAAATCAGTGTTCATTTATCATAATTTAAATGCTATCACTCCCAATGTTTCCAGGAGTACGCCTAGCCCAGGATCAGACCTCCTGCTCTCGAGCTCAAGGGTCCAAATGCGATCATCGGTGTACAACCGAGAGGGACCCAGTATGCGGGACCAATGGCAGGACTTATCTCAACAGATGTATGCTGCAAGTTGAGATTTGCAGGTAAGGAAGGAGTCTAAACACACTAGGTAAAGTTATCATTCTGTGCAGGATTTCTTGAACGATAAGTTTTTGTATTATGTAGGTAATTACCTATATTATGGTAGTATATATTTTAAGTTAAGGGAGAATGTACAAGGATTCTTATACGTATCGTAAAAACTGATAACTCCCGATGAAAACAGGGAACAAACAAAAGTTATACGTATAGGGAGTTTGACGTGTGTGTATAAATCTGTGTCTGACAGTGGCATCGTCTAGTTTGGGTAATGATTGGATTTAAGCAGCTTCCACAGGTCTCATCGAGTCGAAATTTGGTATTTCGTTACCTTAATGTTATTTAAAGAACAGAGTGCCTTGAACAACTTGGGTTTTTACTTTTGTATTTATACGTACAGTCTGAGTAAATTTATAAAGAATTATTCTATTGTATTAAATGGGTACCGTGTCCAAGATGGCCATCTTCTGCATCATAGTCTTGACCCAGCTGTTAAGCATAAGTTTCTCTAGATGCTGGTCAAAAAAATTATATATACATACGATCACGCGGCCGAAGTCTATATAAATTATATATAGACTTCGGCCGTGTGATCGTCGGTTATTGCGGATGTAGACGAAGTCGCGGAATAAAAAGTAGCTTATATCTCATGTTGTAGTTCATGTTTGGTCTGTACAAAATTTCATCTCACTTTCTTATTTATAATATTATTATGAATTAATTTGATGTAAAACTAATATTATAAAGAGGAACGATTTGTATTTTTGTATGTAACGAATAAACTCAAAAACTACGGGTCCGATTTCAAAAATTCTTACACCAATCTAAAGCTACATTATCGCTGAGTAACATAGGATATATTGCATTATTCAAAAATTAAGAGTCCTTGAGAAAATACAAGCGGAAGAAGCCACGGGCAATCTGGTCTCCTGGTACAGTCTCCTGGTAAAGTGGCCCATTACCAGGAGACCAGAAAATTAGAGGTGTAGGTAGGTGTATGGTAGGTATAGCGTAGGTATAGGTAGGAATAGTGTAGGTGTAGGGTAGGTGTAGGGTAGATGTAGGGTAGGTGTAGCGTAAGTGTAGCGTAGGTGTAGGGTAGGTGTAGGGTAGTTGTAGGGTAGGTGTAGGGTAGGTGTAGGGTAGGTGTAGGATAGGTGTAGGGTAGGTGTAGGATAGGTGTAGGTAGGTGTAGGGTAGGTGTAGGGTAGGTGCAGGGTAGGTGTAGAGTAGGTGTAGGGTGGGTAGGTGTAGGGTATTGTAGAGTAGGTAATTAGGTAGTTTGGTCGTGTAGATAGTTAGGGACAGGACAACATCTGTCGGGTCAGCTAGTATAAAATAAAACGCGAATAAAACATTTTATTTATAATATTAATCGGCAGTCACATTTTGAGCCAATAATTATGGACATCCACATTTATCTACTTTTTTTTGTTCTAACATTATTTTAACATCTTCGATGGGTTGGGGTTGTTGTGTTGTTTCTATTGGTTCTATTGGTTCTATTACTTGTGTTACTTTGATTTCTTCTTGTTCTGTTTTAGGGTCGGCATCGGGCTCTCTCACTTGGGTGCTTGTAATAACATCAGTGCTCATAGAGAAAACTGCCCAGTCGACTGTTCCCAAGCTCCCCTCGACGGCCCCATCTGCGGATCTGATGGAAACGTATACAAAAGCACTTGTCAGATGAAGCTGTTGACTTGTGGGTGAGTGTGTCTGTGTTTTATGATGACCTGGTACCTGGTACTGTTACCTGTTACCTGATATTGATTAAATTGTATGTTTGCCACCTTTAAAACTGCTAGGTTTGGGTGGAAATCAGAGGTCCAAATCAACGGTCGATTTCAATGCTGATTACAAAAACGAGCAAATGCAGGTTGATTGAAATGTAAGCTCATTTCAATTTACCAGCATCCGCACATTTTTAACTTTGAAAAAGAATACAATCATTATTAGTCCTTTAGTTTAGGTAATTAGGTTCAATTCTGCCAAAACAAACGAGGGAACGTCAAGATTTCGCCCAACTTTCAAGAAGTAGTTGTTGTTTATTTTGCATATTCAGCGCTAATTAATTTTAAATTTATTCTAAGCATTAGTTTTGCATGTACAGGATGAGCATCAATATGTATACAGATTGCAAAATTCAAAAGCAATTTTCTTGTGAAATGACTATTTCAACTTATTTATACCTATTTTATAGTAGTTTTGGATTAAAAATACCCTATTCGTAACCCAGCACACACACAACATACAACAAACAACAACAACAATAGTTGTACATTTCAATCAATGGGATAGAAGAAAATCAGTTTAGAATGAGACCACTGTATACATGTTTTTGCTCGTGAAAGTACATCGACCTGTTTTTGCTAGATAGTAATGTAACATATTTGGCATTGATATATTATGGTTTGGCTGGTTTTGGAAAACTACGCTAAATATAAGTCTTACAGCTCTGCCTCACCAAGACGCCATGGCGACGTCGCCGGCTACGTATCCAAGCAGTTAATATTAAAATGTATGAACCTAACTCACTTGGCGACGGTTTGGCGACGTCGCCAAACCGTATTAACTGCTTGGATACGTAGCCGGCGACGTCGCCATGGCATCCTAATGAGGCAGGGTTTTTATACCTGCTCTAAAAGTTGGTATTGTCCGCCGGGTTCGCTAGTAACCATATATTATCAGCATGAATTGTTCCACTGCAGAGCAAAAGCCTCTCTACTCTCCTTCCAACTCTCTCTATTAACTGGTATTTGAGACCAGTTTTTATCGAAGGAGTCTAGATCAATCCGCCATCTCTACCTGGGCCTGCCGCGATGTTGCTGTAGACCCATATATTCTACGCAAATCCTTCGAATGAACAATTTAGAACAATCTGACGACACGGTTGGCGCAGTGGCTGAGCGATCGACTGCTGCGCAGCGTGTTGTGGGTTCGATTCCCGCCCAGGGTAAATATTTGTGTGATGAGCACTTGTGTTTGCCTTGTGTCTGGGTGTTGTTTATCTATATATGTATGTATTTAAAATATATTTGTGTATATATATCTGCTGTCTGACGCCCATAGTACAGGGTCTCCCTAGTTTGGGGTCAGATGGCCGTGTGTGAAACGTCCCCACATATTATATTATATATTATATTTTGTATGTAAATTTTTCAGGCAAGGTGTAGTGCGAACGAATAAGAAACATTGTCAGACTACACGCCACTGCCGTGAGTCTTGTTGGCGCGTTGCCAGACCAACCTGCGGCTCTGATGGCAAGCTGTATGCCAACGCTTGCAGGATGAAGGCTAGCAACTGCGGGTATGTATCTTTTTATACTTTATACAACAAAAGGTTAAAAGCCGAAGTATTCAATCATCATTATCATCATGTCAAACTTTTGACGCCCACTGCTGGGCAGTAATCGCCATGCTCGGTCAATGCATGTTGGCGATCGCAGTAGGTGTTATGGTACTCAGGAGGACACTGCCGCCCATCCACTGGTCAATACCCCTCTGTCGCTTTTTACGACACCCACGGGTAGAAATGGGGTTGGGGTTGCTTTTAAAGCAACGAAAAATCAAATAATACAGTTATTCAAAAATTCGTTATTTTCAGGCTAAAATTAAGTGGTATTTTTTAATAAAAATTGTATCTTGGAATGGTTTATGGTGCTACCGTATTACTAATAGCTGATATAAGATATTATATAAGACATTATTTTGAAATTACGAAAAACATAAGAACTAACGCATAGAAAAAAGACAATTGAAAATGAACTCTGCAACCTAATACATATTATTTATATTTCCAGTAAACACGTATTTGAGGTACCAATGGCGTTCTGTGTGTCACAAGAAAGGACATCAGGAGGGGAGTCATGCCCTAAAGACTGTATAGGGCAGAAAGAGAAGCTGGTCTGCGGCTCTGATGAAATGGTGTACAGGAACGAGTGTGAGATGAAGATGTTAAACTGCGGGTAAGTGTGAAAGAGATAGAGGAAGAACATGAGAAGGAGAAACGTGGAAGAAAACATTAAGAAAACTGTACCGACAGTGCGTGTAATAGAAAATTCAAATTTCGCTACCGTGTATCGCTAAAATTGACTAACCGTAAGCCTAAGAATAAGTGACCTTATCGTAACTACAAAATTGTATCGATTTTGATTACTTGTTAGACCAAAATACTAGACTAAATTTATATAGAGAGAGTAGTAACGCTCTTTCGATACTATACACTAATAGAAACCAAAAAAGAAAGAATAATCTTAATGTCTAAAACACAGAGACACTAGAAATAGGGATAAAAAAGATACTTTGAGAGAAGAGAAAGGTCTATGGAGAAGATATAACTCCAACATCTTACGTGACGTTACGTTTTCTCTTTTAATACTAAAAATTCTAAGCACCTTTAAACACTGTAAAAAAAACTGATATAGCTTGCCACTATAGCCTAGCCTAGACTATAGTGATGCATAATTTAGAGTTAAGTTTAGACAATTTTCAAAAAGTAGCACCATATTATTTTATAAACCTGCAAATGGGAGTTTCAGGCTGATCTCATAAATACGTTGCTAGTCTGTCTTGCCTGTTTAGGCTGTCGAAAATAAAGCTTTCGAGAATTTGGATTTGAATGTCAACAGCCTTTAAATACACAAGTTCTAAAGCCTGGGGCATAGTCACACCGGATTCATTTGAATACCAGGGGTTTACCTTAGGCATAGTGTGACCTAAAAGCAACTTTAAAATACAAGCAATACTTACTCATTGTACCATCCACACGGCAATGTGCAACAGGGATACAGAGGCAACCAAGAATATAACCTAGAAAGAGAACAGAAGTTGGTTTTACCATTGAACTACAGCATGGAGGTCTTTGAAAAGGGTGTCAAAAAGCTTTTGCATGGTCAGCAATGCGTGTGTGATGCCTCTGGAGTTGCAAGCGTCCTTAAGCTACGGTTAACATTTAACGGGTAGGTGGGCTGTACACGTGACTTCCATATTAGCGGTATAAAAAAATGTGAAATAAAAAATCGTTAAAAGTAGTAACGGAGTAGTCTGTCTTCCACGATTTCACGAGAAAGCGCTTACTGCCGCACTCAGAGACGTCACCTACTAATAATTAATAATTAACTTTAATTGACAAACATAACTTAGCATTTGTCAATAACATTAAAATTATCTCAATCGGTCATACACAGCTTGCAGCAGTTTTGACCGACAGCGTTCCAATTTATGTTGGGCAATTAAAGTTGATTGATTAACACCAGATATAAAGAAACAGATCCATAAGAGATAAAAATTTCCGTCGGTTATCACATACAAAATCTGCTGCAACAGTTGATTTTTTCAAATAAGTATGTAATTATAAAGCTTCAGTTTTTCATGTCAGAGGAGCTTTAAAAATGTATATTATATTTTGAATCTACAGCGATTTATACCAAAAAAAATCCGAATTGCCCCTCCCTTTAACATCAGCATCACTTCAGCTTCTTAGAGTTTTACTGTTAATAATATAAGCCTCATCCATTGCCCCCTTTGGTACAAAAATGTACACAACTTAATACCTTTCACAGAAGCGTCAGCAATCGCAAGATTGTGAAGAAGGTGGACATGGAGAAGTGTCGAGGCAAAATGAACAGGTGCATGAAGGTCAAGTGTCCCGCTGACCTTGACCCCGTCTGCGGTACTGACCAGAAGGTGTACAATAACCCTTGCTTTTTGAAAGTCGCTACCTGCCTGTGAGTATTATGTTCTATGGAATCCTGGTAGTTTATTTTATATTTTAAGATTTCCTTATTTCTCTTTAAAAAAATATATATTATATTTTAATTTAATTTTTAGCACGGACTTATGTGTGTTTTTATATTCTTGCATAATTTAAAAAATATATATTTTATTTTGTACTTGCAGACGATGATCTATCATTAATGGGAGAGGGTCAACTCTCATTTAATGTTACTTCCTATGTCACAGCGTTTTTTATATGCATGTTACACAAAAAGCAGTACTTAATAGTTGCATTTGCAGCGCTTAAGACGCGTGGCAATGGCACGCAAAAATTGCCTTAATTATATATTATAATAATAATAATATATTAAAATACTATAATATAATATATAATAATTACCCGTTTTTTTTAAAGTAACCTTTTAAATACTATAATAATTCTGTTAATGATTGTATGCTGACAACACAAATTCGATTTATAATCTAAATCCTTAATTTGCTTTTAGTCACTCATTATTTCATTTTCTTGTAATTTTTTTATTAGCCGTATGTTGTAATTATGTAATAAATAAAAATAACGCGGCGTTTAAATGCCCAACAGACAACTCGCTACCGTTTCTTACTCTAGTAAACGTATGTTTTACAAATGATGAGTGATTTATTACAGAAAAGGAATCCAACTGGCTCACTTCGGCAACTGCACGCTACTGCCTCGGTTCAAGGAGGCCTGCCCTGAAACCTGTGAGAATGTGGTAGAACAACCTGTCTGTGGATCCGATGGAAATGTTTACAAGTAAGTATTATTAAAAGGTTTATGAAGAATAAAATAAATGGAGTAAAGTGACACTGTAGTTCCCTAGAGAAGTAAAAAGGAAAAGAGGCAGGCCATAGAAATGAAGGGACGATAATATCAGACAAGTAGCAGGAGAGATGTGAAACAGCAGCATAGGAGAGACATGCATGGAACAGACAGCTGGAGGCCTCCACCGAAAGGCAAACAGATTTACAGAAAACAAACAAGAAGCAAATACTAGACTAGATCAAATTCTGGTTTATAATGTAATCAATTCAGCACCATCATCTGCCTAGTGTTTTCCTATGTTGGGGTCGGTTTCCAGTCTAATTGGATGCAGCTTAATACCAGTGTTTTATATGAAGTGACTGCCTATCGGACCTCCAGAACCCAGTTACTGGGTAATACGATGCCCCTTGGTAAGACTGCAGTAGTCAATAATTGATCTTACTAAAATTCGATGTTACTATTTATCAGGCTATATCAGGTTTTTAGACAATTAATGGCCATCGCTCACTTTTAAAGTACCGCAACAATACGACAACGGTTGGAATTGCCCCAAAATTCCAATCATTAGCTGCCAGGATTCCACCCGCGAGCTACCAACTTATTTATCTTGTCATTATAATACAAGATTTTAACACATACGGTTTAAAGCTTTAACTTAAATGGAAAATTATTTACTGTGTCAGAACCATCCTGTTTTTAATGAGCGATGACCTATTATGACCGTGTTTCTCGTCTACTGATGTTTTTGTCACGAGATCCAATTAACATCTACCTCTCTCCCATCAGATCGGAGTGCGAACTCCGCCTAGCAACGTGCGGCCAGCACGTGGTACCTGTGGCAGCCACACACTGCCGCACAACAGCACTCTGCGACGAGGAGTGCCCCGAAACGCCTGCCTTTATCTGCGGCTCCGACAACCGGTTCTACAAGAACGAGTGTTTGATGAAGAAGGAGAATTGCGGGTGAGTCTTCGGTCTTCAGATCTTTAGAGTTATGAGGCGAGCCACTATTCTCACTCACTGCAACTTCAGAAAACCAGATTAAGCTGTCTTGGATCCCACAACGAAATAAATCAGAAAAAAAATCGCGGAGGAGTAAGAAAAGCATTTTTTCCACATTCTCCAGAACAGAACTAGGTCAATAGGCACAAAGGGACATTTAGAACTAGGAGAAGCCTAGACTTAAGAAGTTTAGAGGCATGAAGAACAGAGTAAAAAGTTCTTCATCCTCCATTGGAAAGGAAGAATCTTCCGACCAATATAATTGTTAATGTCACGGAGAACTTTGAAATCGCGATGTAGAATACGTCAGTTGTAGTTCGCATGTGGTGCGATAGATGTCACCACAGGTCAATTGAAATGAATATCAACGAATAGTCAAAAGGATCGAAAATTGGTCTAGTAAGTCGGTAATTGAATTTTGTTAAACAAAACGAAGTTTTGCAAATGTTCTTAAAAGCGTTTTTGCTTCTACTCGGTCGTGAGTTGGTCTTTGGGAGCGGTTTTACAATTTGATCATAATTGATGGGAATAATAGGTATTATGTTATTGTGATGATGATGATAAACATAATAATATTCTTTTAAATAAAAATGTAAGAAAATTGTTATGTACAGAGACCAGCACATCAAGCTACAACAATATTCCAAATGTATTTAATAGATTTTCAACTTTATTTATACTGAACATTGAGGTTCATATTCAATTGGGACAATCTGACAGTTTGGTATGGCTTGATGTGCTGGCGTCTGTATCTACTTAAAAGCATATAAAACATTGCAGCTTTGAGTTTTGTCTGTGTATCCTTTCGCTTCTAGGATAGAACTTAATACACAGGAAACCAGGCGCACATGCTAAACAAAGAGCTCTATTCACAGCAAGCACGTGTTCGTGGTACCTCTGAAGCGATGCCTGGCGCGCTTCCAGTACTCCGGCTGTGCGCGCGTGTGCCCGCCTGAGTACGACCCCGTCTGTGGCACTGACGACAAGACATATTCCAACAAATGCTTCTTGGAGATGGAGAACTGCCGGTCTAGGTAAGTTCTTTGTGCTTATGGGAGCCTGGTACTTTTGTCATCAACAAATCGATTAATATCGAATAATTTTAAAATATTATTTTTACTTTATTTAACGTAAAATTTCAGTTTAAATGTAGTTTTCAATTTGATTAATTATTTTTAATTTAGTTTTAATCCAAAGAAGATTGAAATAAATAAATGGCGCGATTTATTCGAACGGATGCTTTTTGGGAATGGAAAACTATCGGCCTAAGTAAGTTCTTCAGACTACTGAGAGCCTGGTACTAGTTTGTATTTAGAATCAGTATGTGTACACATACGAATGTTTATTGAAACAAAAAAAAATCACTACTCGCCTCTCTATTCCCCGATACATATAATCTGGGTATCTAACTAACGGGTTTCCTATTTATACATTCATCCCCCATTTTAAGCCTTCTGGGACTGATTTCCCAAAAACACTGAAACACGTAAATTTTTATTTTTAACCACAATGATAAACACCAATTTTCATGGTTTAAACTACAAAAATGACGATTTTCTATTCAAACTTTCATCCCCTATTTAACTCCCTTAGGGATTGAATTTCCAAAAATCCTTCCTTATTCCTTGTCTACATTATAAAAGGAAACGCTGTGCAAAATTTCAGCTTTCTAGGTCCAAGGGTTTGGGCTGGGCGTTGATGAGTCAGTCAGTCAGTCAGGACTTTTCTTTTTATTTATATAGATTAGTGATTACTAAGCGTACATTTAGAGTTAAAATAGATTAAGTTATGATGACCCTGGCATGCCACTGAGACGAAAGCAGTGGCGAAGCGTGGGTGTCAGCCGCCCGGGGCGGTGGAAAATTTCGCCGTTCCGTATTTAGCAATTTAAAAGACTAAAATACACATTAGTTCTAAAAAACACAAAACAAAACAAGAATAAATAAAAATAAACAATGGTGGTGATGGTTTTTTTTTATTATTCCGTCATAAAAATAGGCTGTTCCCCGATTTCGTCACAGAATAAATACCAAATCGGTCCAAATCGTAGGTGCAAATATTATTATTAAAATAACAAAATTATTTTTTTTACAAAATATCAATATTGTTATTGTGAAATTTTACCGCACAAGAAATGCCGTTTGCCCCCCCCCCCCCCCCCTCTACCATTCTACGCAATAAAAAGTTTGAGAATTCAAAAATAAAATAAAAATAACGTGCTTAGGTCGTGGCTATCAGCCAGTCTGATAGTGAGTAAATTGAAGCGTATGAGCTGTATTATGAGCTGTATTATGCTGATGTGATACAAGCTGTAATAAATTAAACCACTATTTACAATCTTATTTTAGAACACTAAAACCGCCTGCTTTGTTTAAATATGTAGTACGTTACTTCCTAACAAGCTGTTACGTGCGACTACATCAGCGATTTCTTACACATCCTATTTAAAAAAAAAATGAAGCCTATAGCATTCAGGGTTATCGTAGTTTCGTATTAACGAAAGAATTTTCTGATTTGGACCAATACCACCACCACCACCTTATTCTGCGTTGTATAGCGAGCAGACTCGATTGTATATATGTGGGTCGTGGCTGCAAGCTCTCCACCTCGTTGTTAAGGTTGATTTACATTCATGGTTTTAGATTAAGAGCGCCCATCCCGTCATATTTTCTTATTTATTTATTTATACAAGGTGACTTCACAGCTGACATGTGTGTGTGTGTGTCCATACAAACTCTCGTACTTGATTAAGGCGTTATAACAAATTTTCCTCTAAATATTTTTAACACACGGGTATCTTGTGGTTAACAAATTCAGTAAACACGTTCGAAAATCTGTTTTTGTTACACAATTTTATCTGAACTTTGGCCATTCATAATGCACTCATATATTGAAAATGTAAAAAGAACAGCTATTATACAATAATAAAGAAATAAAATAGCTAATATAGCATAGAAACCTTGCACATGTAATGGAGATTCTAAATTACAAACATTTTTACCAAAAACTTGTAAGGCTTTTTAAAAAACACGTATTTCCTGGAACAAGCGACAATTTTCAAGCGATGAACAAAAAGTTTTCAATCACGCTCGCGTTGCTGAAGTTCGTCCTATGGGGATGGGCGCTCTTATGTGATTAGAATAGTAATAATAACATGGGAGTAAGAAATATTGTTATTAAGTCGTGATAATTGGTGAATAAAGATATTATTAATAATGCCTGAGAAAAGCGTTTTCAAACAAGAAAACAAACCGTTCTATAATTCTAGTATCTTATTGTTACCTAACGTTGTTATCTTCTAAATAAATAAATATATCTATGCTAATAAGAATACTATTAATTGTGTTACACGTCGTTCGTATTCGTAATTGAGTTAAAACATTTACAAACCTGAAAATTGTAAATAATTTGTAATAGTTGTCAAATTGGTACACTTGAAAATTCGTTAGATTTTGTACTATTTACTCTTTACAGTAGTTCGATGCCTTCTATGTTGACATTTTTAAATGCCAAATATAATAATGGTGCAATTCGTTTTAGTAGTTTTCGAGAATTTGGATGCTTATAGAAATTATGACGACAGCGTGGAGTAATCCTGTCTTCTTGAAAATTTTCGAGATAGTTCGTACATTTTTATAGACACTCAAAATCGTCAAGGCCGCCATTGTAATTTGACGCCTTTAGTACACCGACGCGTTCGTATGCGACAGCGAGTCACTGCGGAACTACTGCGTAACGAAATATCTGCGAAATGAGTTTTTTCGCAAAGAATTACTGACATCGTAATATTCCCGTCTTTTCTTGAACTTACCTCCATGCCACCTCTTTTTTGTACGCATTTTTATAATCTGCGTAACCAACTGCATATAATTCGGGATAATTTCTAATTGTATTCAAAAATATTTCAATATTTTCGGCTTCCATGGCCTTGCGATACGAAACACCACTAACGAAACGTCTGCGTCTGTGTAACGACGATTTCCGCAGTTCCTTGCCAAACAATACCGACAAGGACGCAACTATTTCATGTAGCTAGTGCTAAAGTGAGACATAGCGTATGCGAAATTCTGCCTTACTATTGACAGTTTTCGTTGCTTCGCTGCCGCATACGAACGCGTCGGTGTACTAAAGGCGTACGTATAATACTAGAATTCTGGGACCTGTCTAAATTCGGCAATCTTTAGGTATTCAGATAACTGCGTGACTGACTACGACTGATTGTGGCATAAGGCAGCATCAAAGTTGGCAAAGCTTCTCTCAAAGTTTCCTAAGCTATTTTAATTTGAACTTTGAGCAGCGGGCGCTGTCAGTTGAGATTGGTCATCTCCTAACTGCCATGGCTTTTATCTTTATTTCTTTTATTATTAAATATTTTCGATTGCTGTGCATCTATATTGTTTTCACATATGGAAGCAACAAGAATAATGTAACCATTATTTTGTAAATCTTGATTTAAAAGAGTGTCCGTAGAGTTTCTTGATCGTTCTTCTCTATACATACCCTACCCTACGTTTTTGGAATGAGCAACAGCTTCAACTTTCTGAATAACTAACTGAATATTTAAAAAGTACCTGTATGTTTTTGTTTTGCTTCTGGTAGATAAAAATGTATTACAATAACAATTTCTTTCTTTCTTTACAGGAGTCTGGTTCAACTGAAGCACTTGGGCACATGCACGGACCCGATCGCGGAAGAACCGAAAAACTATCTTTATCGATAAATTAATCGATTATCACAGTCATATCGATGTATCGCTTTCTTTCCATAATCGTACTCTCGGGAAGTGGAGTCCCACTATTAGTGCCAACTTTTTATAAGTAAAAATATACTGTATAATAATGTAAGTGACAAATCTTCGTCTTCCAATAATCGATAAATTTAAGCACCTGTCATTTTAATTTATGATCATTGTTTAATCGATTAAAAATCGATAAGGTCTCCACACTAAACAATCGCAAATACTTCTTCGTATTGGGTTTTATAATAGTAACGGTATTTGGATCTTTCTGCTTCGTGTAACGCAGTGTGGCGATCCTTTTTCGTCTCATATATTGAGATTAAGAATCGATTAAACTATGCAATTTAATACAAAATTTGCATTTTTTTTAAATAGATCAATCAGTACAAACATTCGAACTCGAATTCGCAACATGGCGGACAAAATGGCCGACCTTTACTAAAACCTCTTTAGATAATATTTAGTGATTTTAGAATTAATTTTTGACTGTTTATTTATTCTATTTATTATCTGTGCGTAGTGTTAGATCATTATTTTTTTGTAAATAATTAGTGAATTTTTCGAAGTATTTATTGTTTTTTCATAAGAATCGATGCATTTAGAAGAAGACTTTATTATTTAACATTTATGACAATAAGTTTTTTTTTATCAGATTGGTGACAATGTGTGCGTTTGCCGCCTATTTAAGCAAAATTTAAAATAAGCTTTCAAGCATTCCACTGTTTATTTTAATAACTATTTCATAATTTTGTGTGACATCTGACCTTTTTGCTAAAACATTAAAGTGTGTTACAATTTCGACTAGGACTTGAAATAATCGCTGATATATGTAAACACGTCTTTCTATTAAATACTTTTATGTTCAAAAGACAATAATAACTATTAACACGGTTCAAGGATTTTTCAATAACTATTAATGCTACAGGAATTTTTATAGCACACTAAAATATTTCATAATGATTGAAATCGACATACAAATAACATAGAATTACGTATTTATTTTTTAATTTTTAGCCTAATAATAATTTAAATAAAAACTGTACTTTTTAGTCAATTGAAACTGCATTTTTCAATTTATCTACAAATATTTAATATACATTTCAATAACATTTTTTATACTCTATACTCATAGTCTACAGTGTATTGTCTGGTGTAATATCAAAATCAATAAAAGATTTTACAATTTATCATTTTTTATTTATTGATTTCAACGAAAAGGAACAGAGATTATCCGAGTTGCCGTACTTATTGTATTTTTAATACTCTTAACTTTTTTATTTCGAACTACCTTTTGAAAGGGATAGAGCAACCAGATTCATTTTTTCTTATTGGTGGACCATCAAAAGTACCATTTAATGGCCTAATTGAAATCATAATTCGAAGTTGACTTTGCTACAAAATGGAAAATAGAATTTATTTGAATTTAAAGAATGTGAAACATACACCTGCAAACTATACTATTTTAACCCTAAAAATGAGATGACAACCGTGTCATTAATAAATTGACTAACGAGTTTTAATTTCCAGGAGAAGAGCCTTGACTAAATCCATATCAGTGAGTTGGCCTACTGAATTTTGAGACTAAATGAGCAGAGAGAAAAATTGGACACCTAAAGTAGTGGTTATCATTGAAAAGTGGCAACAAAACATTGGTAAACTTTTACAAAAGTCAAGATTTTCAAGTCGTAGCAAGATTTTGTTTATTTTTTAAACCACCACACGGATAGCCCTTTTAATGGTTAGCTGTCATCGTACTCTTCAGACTCAAGCCACACTAGATATATCACATGCACGATGTCAATCTTCGAAGAACCTATTCACTCCCTGTTTGAAAACTTCTGCCTTCTATATAGTGTTTTACATGGAGCGACTGCATGTCTGACCCCTACAACCCTGCAATTGGGTAACACGATACCCCTTGGTAAGACTGGTTGACAGACTTTCTGGCTTTTGACCACTCAGACTATGAAATGGATGGTCACCCATCCACGGACTGACTGCGGCAAGCGCAGCTTAACCATGACCAATTAATCCGTATGGCTTTTACTTAGCCACCTTAGGCTTTTACTTAGGGTATATTTTTAAATGGAGCCCTATTTATAAAACCCTGGGAAAACCTTGATAACCCACTCACACATGCAGCGATGTCATTGGTCATTATTACACATATCCCTTGCTATGCATGCCCCCACATCTCTGGTGGAAACGCAACCTATACGCGGAATAAAATCACAGAAGAAGAAATACTTTTAAATTTTCTCCAACTCATCGCTCATTATAACAGTACGGCTCTGACACAGCAACTAATTTGTGATTTTAGTTAGAGCCTTAAACAGCGTGCGTTATAATATTTTTTTCATCCCACCATCTCGGAAAGAGTATTTTTAATCTTCAATATCTGAGTGGAAAAGCCGTTTTTATTCTCTAGAGGATAAAGTAAATTTATCTTCAATATCTGAGTGGAAAAGCCGTTTTTATTCTCTAGAGGATAAAGTAAATTGAATTTAGAACATCGTGTGCATTAAGTTTGTGAATTAAAAAAAAACATTAAACCTATTTACTGCTACCTCTATGGTGCCGAATATATCATACAACTTTTTTTTAATTTGTTAAAAACTCAGACTTTGTAAACGTTTTTTTTTTGCATTTAGTCATTTCCTCGCTGAGGTGGAATGAAAAGTTACGTGTTGCACTCGAGTGCAAAGATTTTTCACCTCGTGCTCTTTTGATTCCCTCGCTAACGCTCAGGATTCTAATTTTGAATCACTCGCTGCGCTCGTGATTCAATTTTAGAATCCTTCGCTTGCTCGGTCATCAAAATTGAACACGCGGTTAAAAAGCAACTTTGCACTCTTGTATAACAAATAACTATTACAATGACAAGAACAAAATTGACGGCTCGTGGGTGGCGCGCTAGTAACTAACGATAGGATTTTTCAAGGCGATGCTGTAACAGTGAGCGATGATCATTATGCTTTCAATACCAGTGTGGGTTACTACTGAGCCCTGATATTGAACTATGCCAGGACCCACCATTTTTGTTGCAGTATTATTAGTATTAAAAAACAGACTTCTGAAAAACACCTCGGACAAAGGCCTTTAACAACTCAAACTAAAAGAATGGCCGTTTTACAGGCATTTTTTTGCCGAACGCCTCGGTGTATAATCGATTACCGTTTAGTCTAATTCTGCAATTTTTCCATACACAACCTCGTGACAAGATCGTTGGGAAAGTCGAATGGTCGCAAGTACATCGTTAGCTCTTCCACCAAAACCTTGAATTTCATCGACATTCCATCAAAAGTTTCCACTCTGAAGTCGTTGTGATAGGCCATTATAGCACCTGTAGAACAGATGTTAGAGTATATTTTTGACTGCTGTAAAGTATGACGAAGTCGAAAGTCTCATGTTATTCTCGTCATTGAAATATTCTTTTTTTATTTCAAATATATTATAATCATCTTCAAAGCTAAAAGAAGAAGTCTATTCCTTAACACAGAAAGGATTTTGACGTGATAACGTCTTATAAATCGATAAACAACGGCTGCAAGGACGAAAAAGTGTCACGTTCCGCCTGAACCTGAGCGTGCAAGCGAGAGCACGGAACAAGCGATAGAGAGGCAAGATCGGCCCAAGCAATAAGCTCCGCCCACCTCGACGGAAACCATTATTTGCTTATGTTTTAAATGTTAGCCATTATGTTTCTTTATGACGTTATCACGTAAAATTCATCATCTGCCTAGCTTTTTCCCAACTATATTGGGGTCGGCTTCCAGTCTAACCGGATGCAGGTGAATACCAGTGTATTATATGGAGCGACTGCTTATCAGACCTCCACAACCCAGTTACTGGGTAACACGATACCCCTTGGTAAGACTTGTTGTCAAACTTTCTGGCTTCTGACTACCCATAACGACTGCCAAAATCTACAAAAGGCGGAACCAACGGCTTTACGTGCTTTCCGAGGCACGGAGGAAACTTGGTATGAAAGGGATGGTTACCCATCCACAGTCCGACCGCGGCTAGCATAACTTAACCTTTGAGCGATTGATCTGTACGGCTGTAACTTAGCCACGAGCTCTTCTTATCACGTAAAACTTATTGTCCGTAAACCGACATTACAGACAACCAATTATTTTACACCAGATAATTTTTTAAGTCATTGAATAAAAACAAAAAGTGCCCACGCAGCTATCCCGTGTCTCATAATTACGCGAAAAATATGTAAAATAATAACAACCTTCGTCAGTAGCAATAAGTCTTAATTTTGTTTTGTTTAAACAAAATTAAGACTTATTGCGACTGATGGTAAAAGGAGTTAGCCTGGCGGGTAAGTCTTAATTTTGTTTTAACAACAAATAAAAGGAGTTAGCCTGGCGGGTAAGTCTTAATTTTGTTTGAACACCAAATTCAACTTTGAAAGCTTATTTGTTGTTAAAACAAAATTAAGACTTACCCGCCAGGCTAACTCCTTTTACCATTGCATCTACTATATATTTTTATATCAGAACACGTGTACTGCTAGTCACACTGCTAAAGATAGGCCTCTCTTAAGTATCGCTACAATAGCTGTTAACTTAACAGGTAGGTACACGATGTAGAGAAATAGACGCTACTAGGTAGTTAAATGAAAAAGAGAAGATGTACTATTTCAGTATATACAAATTCTTCACGCTTAAAGGTCCTTTAAGCGTTACATCAAAATATTATGATTATTAAAATGAACTCACCTGCAATTAAAACATACGAGGCTATCCATATCCAGAATTTCATATTTTTATATTTTTCCAGGTACTACAAATCTTATAACAATAATCTCTGTAGAAAAACAGTTTTGTTAATTTCCAACAAAAAATTAAATCCTAGATGTGCCCTTACCGTACTTGTGTCACAAAAAAAGCTCACGCATCTTTTTCAAATAAAATATTTTCATGAGCAAAAAAACGAATCAGAACTTTGATCATTTGTCGCGCTAACAATTTATATCTTCGATTTATAATTATGATAGTCGAGTAATGTCAGAAACAAGCGATCCGAGTAAACACTCGCTTCCTTTGTTTTTGATATTACTCGCCCCCCACCTCGCCTCTACCATCTGTAAACACAGATGGTCTGATCTATACCAACCACTGCCAATAAATAATCTTTGTCAAGAATCGTCACAACCGGCCTTGAGTTACTCACACAGTGTGGTCGTAAGGTACGTGTCAATGTCGTCTTGGAACTGGTAAAGAAACGTGACCAGCAGTGCTATTCTGTTACAACCTCCCTCGGTGAACACCTAGGTGAAGTGAGCTGTCATCCGTCCGTCTGCTTTGTCAATCCCTAGCATCGGGACGGATGACAGCTCAATTCTCTTAGGTGTTTACCGAGGGTGATTGTAATAGAATAGATAGACATACTGGTAACCTAAAATAGGACCTATAATCCAGCAAGCTACCACTAATCCGACACAATTTCTGGCTGCTGCAGTGATAATCCTAAAGAGTAAAACACCCTACCTAGGAATCGGTGACAGATAACATCGTGTGGAAACCTGGGCTTAAATTAATGTAAGTCTGAAATAGTCAACACACCTTGAGCAAGCGTGTTGATCAATGCTCGTACCTTGTCTGTATGAGAACAGTCCTTTGGCCTACAGTGGAAAAAGAATAGGCTGCTATTATTACTTATTAGGAATCGAAATCCGGAGCAAATGATCACCAGTTGCATTACAAGTCGAATCGGCTGGAATATTCATGCGCAGGACAACTGTGGCATGCCTTAGGCTAGGATTATCCAACAGAGGACGTTATTCAGTTAAAACGATGGTGATCAATGAATATTCATCATCTCAACCTTTAGATGCTTACTGCTGGGCGTAGGTGTCCCCAAGAGGGGTACAGCTGTAATCGCCATGCTTGGTCGATGCATGTTGGCGATCGCAGTAGGGGTTATGGTACTCAGAAGGACGCTGCTGCTCATCCTCTAGTCAATATCCCTTTGTCGCCTTCTACAACACCCAAGGGTAGATCGGCGGCCATATCATTGATTAAAATGCTTGTGAAGTAATAGAAATACTGACCGAAAAAGGTTTTCCACGGGAACTAGGTACGTCCTTTATAATTTCATTGTATTATTTTAAACGTGTTTATTTTTGCTCAGACTTGTTTTAGATTGTACATTTTTGTAAATTATTAACAGCATAATATTTTGACATTACACTTATTTTGACAACAGACCAAAGATTTTGATAGAGATTGCACAATAAGTTCGTATTATTATTGAACTACTTTTTATCTGTTTTAAAAATAAGAAGTTACCAATTCGAAATGTGTGTATGTAATATTATTAGAACTGCTATGTTTTGAGACATACACTCATCTTATACAAACGTGTGTGGCCAGTGGACTCGGGTCAGTCTACGAGGTTGTCGGCTGCCTAACTAGAGTTTCCTGTGGTGCCTCAAAAAGAATATAAAGCCTCCAGATGGGTCAAAAATCTTACAAACCAAGCGACTACACGCTAAGGGCACCCCCTGTTTGATAGGAACCTTGGTTTGGGTCATCGCTGGGGGAGGATAGCAAAGGGACAGGCTGGATCGGATCTTGTCTTAGGAACGACGTTCTTCACGCTTTTATATACCTACTTGCAAGCATATACGCAGTCACTCTAGAAAGAGTAAGAAAGATATTGCTACACTGAAAGAAAAATCGGCGCACCGCTGCTAGCCTATCGGTCTTTTATCGGGTACATTTCGGAGAGTGTGCTTTGGAATTGTACAATTTAATTCCCCCATCCCCATTCCATCATCGGACGAGCAGAGATACGGTGAAGCGTTACCGCTATATGGTTGAAGTTCCACGGTCTCGAACCAAGCGCTTTGACTCCACATTAATTGTGCGAACTGCCAGACTGTGGAATTCGTTGTTAGCCTCTCTGCTCCCTGATAAGTATAATCAATAATAATCATTGATATAGGCAAGCGTGTTCCAACTTAGGCCGCATTATCACTTAAGATCAGGTCAATTGTGGTCAAGCCTATTTGATAATAATAAAAAGGAAAAGAAAGGCGTATGGAAGGGGTATAATGCTAAAATATTACTTGACGTTACATTTTCTCAGGTATCGCACCTTTTTTTTTTGTTCCGGTGTGAAATATCCCAATGGATGTTTTCTGCCCTGGGCAGGGTCTACTGACTAATAGCCAGTCCGGTGTTCCAACTCACGGGTACACTACATAAATACGAAAAACGAATTTCAAAATACCGATTTTCATAATTCCGAATGGTTCAAAATTCCTAATATGGCAACTCCGATTTATCATTCATCCTATTTTTATAATACTAAAATTTCAAAATTCCGAACGTTTATAATTACTATTCTCAAAATACCGAGTTTCAAAAAATCGAATAACAAAAAGTCCGACATAATGAAAATTCGAAACATCAAAAATACGTATTCCGATTATTAAAATTCCGATTATCTTTATCGTTATCGTGCAAGCAAGCATGCATCATGCAAGCGAGCATGCATCATGCAAGCGAGCATACAACATGCAGCAGGCATGGTTTCTGTCACGGCTACGGCGTTGCGGGGCTCCGGCGGTACCACGCGAGCTTATTGTCGCAGATGGTATTCACGCTCACCACCGCAGCTTCGGTTTACTGGCCGGCTTAGCCGGCCAGCCTCAGCCGCGGCGGCGGGCGTTAAAACCACCTACTCCTCAGCTCGCTGGCCGCCTCGCCCCTCCGCACCTACGCGAATTTAAATTACACTCTAGGAGTAGGGCAGACAAGACTACGTGGAGTCGGTTTCGCAGCAATCAATAATAATAATATGTGGGGACATTTTCACATACGGCCATCTGACCCCAAACTAGGGAGACCCTGTACTATGGGTGTCAGACAGCTGATATACATACACAAATACATTTTTTTTGTAAATAAATACATAAATAGATAAACAACACCCAGACACAAGGCAAACACAAATGCTAATCACACAAATGTTTACCCTGGGCGGGAATCGAACCCGCAACACGCTGCGCAGCAGTCGATCGCTCAGCCACTGCGCCAATTGTGTCGTCATCGCTTCTGTCATTAACTTTTGTAGCACAACATATTGACTTTTTAAGATTATTTTTGTTATTGTCTTTCTTTTTATACCTATATATTTTTGTTGAAATAAATTCCATGGAAAAATACACCGAATAAACAATATTCGTTAAAAAGTAATTCTACTGTTTGATAAGCTTGTTAAACAAAAAAATGTGATAAAAAATTCTTTGAATTGTGTTTCTGTAAAATATGTTTCATCCAAGTAAATAGTTTTTGAAACAATAATAGTCGAAATAAAAATACAAGAACCAAATATTATATGAAACATTTTCTGGGAAACGAAATTCTATGAAATTTCTGTCTGCGAAACAAGGGGACACCATTTAGAATATACTTACCTATATGCGTAGCTGAATTGAATCAGAATCCTAATTTTAACAGTTTATTTGAAGTATTGAATTCGAGCATTTGATTCTTCGAACATATGAAAATCGGAAAACAAACAAATCGGATTTACGACATTCGGTAAAATAACTTTCGTGATTTTAAAAAATAGAGATTATAATTTTTAGGTATTATCAAATTCGGACTTTTGAAAATCGGAATATCGAAATTCTGAATAAAATATTTCGGAATATTTGGGTGTTCCCCCAACTCACACCTACGCCGCCGGGAACTGACGATACCTCCACAACCCCCGCTTCTGCGGGCCTCCTCAGGTCAGGGGGGAGCAGTGAAGAATTGGGCTTCCCCCGCGACGTCTAAAAGGGGAGCGCGTGGAACTCTACACACCGCACCTTGGGTCCTATTGTGTGGGAAGTGACAGACTCGGGGACGACTGTCACCCCCAGACTAGTCTGAACCCATTTAGAGGGACTGGAGGACGCCGTTATCTGAGTTATATGAGTGTAAAAAACATCACATAACCGCTACACATCACAAAAAAAAAAAAAGTTTTCACGACGAAACGGCTGAACCGATTTTGATGAAATTCAGTATGAACATAGCTTGAACCCTGAAGAAGGACAAATAGGCTATTTTTTTGATCTACGACTTCGTCTGCATTCAAAATAACTAACATTCACGCGTACGTTATCGCGGGCAAAAGTTAGTTATAAATAAATAGGTACTATATTTTTTATGATTTAATTACAAATGTAAAGTAGTTTTACTTTTCCTTGTACTTGTAGTATAAGACGATATTTCTAGTCAAATTTCATAGTTATAGGTCAACGGGAAGTACCCTATAAATTTTGATTCCCTTGAGAGTGTCGAAATATACGTTTTTTGCAGCTTAAACGGCCGTATCTTTTTTCACGTTAACATAGAAGGTTGATTTTACAGCATCAAGGGACCGCAGATTTGAGTTTATGATTTTAAAGGATGTCAACAATAACTGCCCAATTCAGTACAGAAGGTACACTTAGTGGCATAAAATACACTAGATTGCACTGAATAAATTGCACTCTTAAATTATTCATATAGTTGCCTGGAGATGAGAATAAAATAACTTTTATCGTAATAAAAAGAACGCCATTTTAGCACTCTATCAAATACGCACCTTAACTACTTATTGAAAAAAAATTCAAGTTTCTTCTTTCTTCTGTCAAACGCAGAAACCAAGAAGCTTATAGGTAAAAGTGTAGGTAACATTCTGAACAAATAAGTGAAATCAACTGTGGGCAGACGCTCTCTTTCTGAATGCATACATAAGGTAAAGAAAATACATATCACTGTCTCGTTCTTATGTATGCATTCAGAAAGAGAGCGTCGGCCCACAGTTGGTTTCAACCAGTTGCAAACAGTTCCATCGACGTACCCGACTTGTTGAGTAAAATAGGACTTCGAGCTTCTTATTCGTCTTTGCGCAAACCTCGTCTGTTGTATGCACCAGTGACAAGAACGAACTACAGACAAAACTCGTACATGATTAGGGCAAGTCGTGTGTTCGATTCGACTTGCCAGGACGTTGATATTGATCTTTTTCACACTAATGTGAACAAGTTAAAAAAGACTCTTTGCAATCATTTCTTTGAGAACCTAAAATAGTCAACGGTTTCAATAGTCAAGTTTATTCTGTCTACTACCTATATAATTATATCTTTGTATACTTTTTATATCTGTGAAAACTTGTAATTGGCCTTCATAATGTTATTTACAATCGAACTATTGTGCATGATCAGCTGTAAGTTTTCCTAAAATTACAAATATAAATATAAATATATAAATATAAACCTTTTGCTCCAAGTGTTGGCTTCATTTATACCTATATCTTCATGGTGACAACCAAATAAAACGCAATCGTACATGCAAAGTTGCCACATGTTTTAATTGTATTACAGGTTAATAAGTTATATTTAAATAATTATGTAATAGTTAAAAATAATTTATGAATAAAATTACAGTTATTTTCGAGTTCCCCCATTATTTCTCTACGATTTGGTGCATGTGTACCTCGAGGCACATATTTAGGCAAAGTTGTACGGGATTTTGTTGACCTCCTTTCAACTTGATACCTCCACGCATTCCCGAGATAAAGGGTCTTGACAGACAGACTGACGGACAACAAAGTGATCCTATAAGGGTTCCGTTTCTCCTTTTGAAGGTACGGAACCCTAAAAAAGGACTGTTATTGCAGATTGGTATATGCCAGTCATTGTATACCAGGGCCTCAAGTCTGCTATTACAATAGTGTTAGAATGATCTATCATTGATTTCATAATTGTTGATTTTGACAAGTTTGGTAATCTACTGATATAATGGCGTCATTATGACTTTCCAATGGTCAACCAATGACACTCCATTGAAAGAAATGCTATAGAATGGTAATCTCGTACATAATGACAAATTAATGACTGACTTAGTTTACGAACTTCTTACTGCTTCAGATTACTTATAACACTTATAAATAATATGTAAAAATATAAATATAAATGAAATCTGGCATGAATAAATGTTCAAATTTGTTGTCAATGTCATTATAACACAATTCTATTGCGAGACCATTGACCGACCAATGATCGACCATTATGGATTTAGCAGATTATGAACTTTTAGCAAAATGACAATGGGATCGTGTTGGAATGACGAAATTATAAAAATAGCAGACTTGGCCCCCAGTTGTCTAGGAAAATGTTAGTAAGAAGCGCCCAAAAGCAAGATCCTCCTCCACTACGACAACGCTCCAGCTCACTCCACCAGATGGAGTATTGTACATCTGTTTATCGAAGGTTGAGTAAGGGCGGGTTGCTTCAACTAACCATTACTGACCGGTAATAGTCAAAAATGGCGCTAACTATCGTCAAATCAAAAAAATGGGTTGTTTCACAAAATCGTACGTCAAAAAGTTACTATTACCATAACCGACCAGTCATCGTAAATTTGTGTTGTCAAACAGCTACTTCAAACATCAAAATATTATGGAATCTCTTTTTGACCTTGTGATTTTTATTTATTTCTATATATAAAATATAAACTTAGAGGAACTAGTTTTGTTAACCCTGAAGATACGTAAAAAAAACTTTTTTCAAGAGTGAGCCCACTGCTTCAGTCCGTGGTTCCATTGCGTGGTGTTATAAAAATATATTTAAACGATTTCTCGAAGGTGTGCTCCATATTTTTTTATTATTAAACTTTCCCCACACTAGCTATTTCTCCTGTAAATGTAAAAGTAGTATAGTCGTATTTTGGTCAATTAGTAATTAAACTGGATGACAACGTGTGCTGTAAATGTTGCATGCATTTGGCATGCTGGTCAAACCCATTGATTATAATGGCTTCGTCTAAATACTCTGCATTAATTCTAGAAGTAGTTCATAATTAGAACGGTCTTATGTCAGACACACGTATTATTCTATTACACAGCGACTATCAACAGAAGTCCTTCTTTTATCAAGTATACCTCCGACATCCTCACGTATTATACCACGTCAAGTAAACTCTTATAGTACTTAGGATAAGGGCACTAAGGCAACTGACTAACTACAAAACCCAGGTAATAATTCAAATCAATTCAATTCTTTATTGCATTTCATTAGGTTATTGTAAGAAAAGAGTGAGAAACTTCACTCTTTTCTTAGAGAAAGAAAAAGCTGGCGCCAAGAGGACAAAAAAGGACATTTATTTGTCAATGACTTCATTCAAAATCTTAAGCTCATATTAAAATTGTATGCCAAGAATGTACTCAGTCTGGTCTTAGTCTGACAAAGAAACATTTTGTTAACAGTCAGCCAGCCTTTGATTCCATTTTAAGTAATTGATCTAACACAAACACTTCATATTCACTTATCAAAGAACTCCTCTACACCTAAACTCAGTTTATAAATGAACGTGTAAGCTTGCGGACGAGCAGCTTTGCCATCTTTCGTCTTTCAAAGTGGGAACTATTATAACAATAGTTTTCATCAGATAATGGGTTTTAAATAAATTCTTGTTTTCAAGAAACCATTTTAGGTTACGAATTTTTTTAAAGTAATTATTTATCGCAGTATTTAAAATCAAGTGATAGTAACAAATTATATTAAGATAGTGTTTTAAGTAAATGGAAAGATTGATTTTTTATTTTTTTATTATATTAGTTTTTTTATATAATTAATTCGATATGAAGTATTACTTCATTTTTGGCGAAGGGAGCAAAATAAACCAAATAATATGTGCTGTGCTTAGTAAGTACCTTTTTATATATTATCATGTAAAATTGAGTTCGTTTATTTATTTACAAAACATTAAAAAGTTTGGTCATTCGGTGGTCTCAGAAACCAGATTAAATTAGATTCGATTTCATTAATCATTCTTATATTTTTCCGAACTATTTTGGGGTCGGCTTCCAGTTTAACCAGATACAGCTTAATTAACCAGTGTTTTACATAGAGCGAGTTTTATGGCACTCATTAATCATTCTTATATTTTTCCGAACTATTTTGGGGTCGGCTTCCAGTTTAACCAGATACAGCTGAATTAACCAGTGTTGTACATAGAGCTCGACCTCTACAACCCAGTTACTAAGTAACACTTTTGATAACGACTGTCAGAGATCTACGAATGACAGCCGGGCTCAACGACTTGACGTGCCTTCCAGGGCACGTAGAAGGCTCGAACCTCTCGAGTGTCAGCGATACCGCATAAGGTTCTTATGCAGAGGAGATTTGAAGAACCGACAGCGAAATTTTTTTTTTAACAATGCTAATAATTAAGTAGTTCTTGTGACTCTGAGATCCTAGACTAATACTAGTATACTCTCATGAGAATATTAAAGACCAAGGTTGTTTAAAAAAAGAATCCAGAAATCATCTTGTATCATAAGTCTTGTTCAATGACGCCACTTGGACCGGTTCAGAGTTCACGGTCGCATTAAAATCAATGAATAGTCATTACTTTTAAATAAAGTATCTACAAATATGAACCAGAAAATAAATCTTATTTTCTCTGGTCATTTGTCTTAGGCTCTTACTGACATGCCAAAGATGTTGTTGTAAATAAATTAAATATCAACTAATACTTAATCATCACATTACCAAATATGTATACTATCATTATCATTATTTCATCCGAAAGAAGTCCACTGCTGGACATAGGCCTCCTCCATGGGGGGGTATTGCCATAGTATGGTTGTCACAGAGAATGCTGCTGCCCATTCTCTGGGGAGTCCCTTAGTCGCCTCTTACGACACCCACGGGAAGATATGGGATGGTGCTATTATTTACGTCCGACACCATACAGACTACTATACTATAATATACACTATAATATATCTTTATAAAAATATTTTTTTTATTTCGGATTAATCTCCAGTATTACTGGTTCGGTTCTGACCACTTTCCTCTGATACTAGCTATCTTAGCTACTATACCTCTGACCTATAGTCTATATTTGATTAACAAAATAATTAGAGATCCGTAAGAAAATCCACACGAATAAAATTGCGGGCAAAAGTCATTAATAAATAAAAAGCGTGTTAAAAATAAATTGCCGTATGTATAAAAAAATCATTACTTGAGAATGGTTTGACTGATTTGACAGATTTGTCTTTTGATGTGTTCGTAATTGTAAAGAAAACTTTTGGGAAAACCAATTTCACCCGTGCCTAGCCGAGGCGGGCTGCTAATTTCCTGACAAAATTCAGTACAGTAGAACACGAATAATTTAGACAATATCGAGAAGATCGGTAAATTTCCTGGGAATTTTTAAACACACAGTGTAAAAACATAGTTGTTTGATTAATTAAATGTTGTTAAACACGAGCCATCCAGCAGGTAGATAGGTCTAAAAACTGAGTTCATTTTTGTAGAGTGTCGCGTTGTCTCTGTCCTGTAATACCAACTGTGTGTAAATATCTCGCTTACTTTGCCTAAAGTCATCATTAGGCAAAGTAAGCTTGGGTTGAACTATTAATCACTACCAGCAGGTCATCTAAATATACCGAGAGTTTAGATTTTTACTGAATGACAATGCAAATAACCCTCAATAGAGTCAATAGAAAGAGTATTTAAAAAAAAATACGTTACCCTACACTACGTATTTCTCCTGTGTCGTGGGTACATTTACAAACATATAAACTCACATACACAAATAGCCAGATCCGGAACAATTACCGGTATTTGTTCCGTGCGGGAATCGAACACGCGACAGGCAGTGCAGCAGTCAATCGCTCAACCACCCAACCGCATCGTCGTCATACAAGCTGGAAGGAGAGTAGTGTCTAGGCAAGGCATTACTCTCCTAGTGGGAAAATTCTGGCAGAAATTAAAATAAATATGTGGGGACATTTCTGACCTCAATCTAGGGAGACCCTGTATTATGTCAGACAGCTGATTACATACACAAATTTTATTGGTCTGAGACAAATACATTTTAAATACATACATAGATAAACAACACCCAGACATAAGGCAAACACAAGTCTCATCACACAAATGTTTACCCTGGGCGGGAATCGAACCCGCAACACGCTGTGCAGCAGTCGATCACTCAGCCACTGCGCCAACCGTGTGGTCATTAATAATAATGCATAGGAATGACAGCTGACTTCTTCTAAAATCATAGAGGGCTATTTTTACACAATAGACCGGCTGCTTGGCAGTCTCTTTTGATGTATGATGCCTTAATATACCTAGTTCCTATAAGAAACTACGATGTTCAAATATTTCCAAACCATCTTTGACGATTCATCATTGACGACATCATTGACGACACGGTTGGCGCAGTGGCTGAGCGATCGACTGCTGCGCAGCGTGTTGCGGGTTCGATTCCCGCCCAGGGTAAACATTTGTGTGATAAGCACTTGTGTTTGCCTTGTGTCTGGGTGTTGTTTATCTATATATGTATGTATTTACAAAAAAAAAAGTATTTGTGTATGTATATCAGCAGCTGTCTGACACCCATAGTACAGGGTCTCTCTAGTTTGGGGTCAGATGGCCGTGTGTGAAAAATGTCCCCACATATTATTATTATTATTATCTTTTGTTTCCGCAGTAAACTTGCCCGTATTCGCATACGGCGCCTGTATAGGGTGGATGTCACCGATGTCACTGCTACTACAGTCGAAGGATTCACCCAGAGGGACCCCACTTACAGATTATGAGGTCAGTATTAAGATAGATTTAAGCTTTATTAAGCCCCCTGAACATTTCATGGAGCCATCAAAACCCTCTCATCTGAGCATGCGTTGCCGTGGCCGATAAGGAAAAGGACATGTTTCATACTGGGCCCAGTCTATGTACACCACTTCAAAAAAAAGAGAAAAATCCGTAGAATCCGGAAAAAATACAGATAATTCATTTAAATGTATATTGTTGTGGTAGTAAATTACCAATATTTAATTTAACAATATTTTTTATGGATTTTCAACATGGCGTCACTCAGATTTAGCTACTCTATAAACCATAGATCGACCATTGATCATAGAAAGAGAACTGTCAGCTGTCAGTGTCACAACAGTCACACTTCAGTCACTTTCGTCTCGTTTTGTTTCTAGTTTCTATAGTACTTTATAACAACCTCCTTTTCGTTTTTTTTAATTTAACACCGTTTCTTTTTCATCTGTTTACCTGGCTATCCACAAATCGACGCAGAAAATCAGAATTATAAATATCAAACGTCATTAATCAATCAAAATGACAGCTTACCGCCATGACTGCTTTTTGTTGTGTGTTGCAATTTCAAGTGCAATTTCTTGTGTTTTACCTGCTCACAAAGCTATTTTAAATTAATTGGACAGTTGAGAACTATTTAAAATGTGTTTCCCTATTATTAAGTATGGTGTACAAGGACTGGGCCCAGGCTCCATACATTTTGAAACAACTCCTTTAAACCAACTCTGCACCCTGGTCGGCCGCAGCAAAGAGATTTTTCAAAAATGGGTGTTCTAAGATAACGCCAATCTTCAATGCCAGTGTAGCGTCTCCCCGCAGACCATGGTTCACCTTCTATCTTTTTTATCTTTATTATTATTATTTATTATTATCATGCGCCGCATGCCCGTCACCTGCTCATGTGCAGACCTAATGACTGCATCAGCAAATAGCGTTGCCGTGGCTGAATTTTCGGCCAAATAAGAAATCTGACAAGAAAAAACATAACACACACACACACACACATACACATACACACTCGCACATTTACACGCACACATACATATTACATACTCACCCTTGATACTCATCCGTGTTTGCTATCGACACGCTGAGAAGTAAATTAAGCTGTTATGTTATATTTTTTACCAGCCGTTTCGATCATTCAAGTTTAAACTTGCTGCTTACCTTCGCAGGATCGTCCATGTCAGATCTTAATACTTTCTTTTTATTTCTAGGTGTCATGGATAGCAGCGGTACCGTACTTAACGTGTATGCCATCAAACTACCTCATGGCAATGCTCAGTGATAAGTTCGGGAGAAAACTCACTTTATTCTTCATATCGGGTGTTGCATTTGTAAGTACCTATTGCAGATTTACAGTGGCCTATATGGAAAGCGCACAATAGACTGCGTACCTAAGTAGGCCGCTGTAAACACAACCTAGCAAAATGGGGGATTATAGATCCCACCGACAGCCAGTGTGACTGTGGTGATCCTGACCAGACCATGGCCCACTTACACAGTACCCAAAATGTCATTACACCTGCACTTTAAGGGATATTAAAAACGCCACTACTCCTGCATTAAATGTGACTACCTACAGGGCCCAAGCATTCCAAAAAACATCGAATTGAAAAGAAGAAGTATGGAATAAATTGCCAAGCTTATTCCAAGGGTTCTTAGGGGTTACACCGGGGACCGTAGGATTCTTACCTCACTAAAAGCACCCCGGTGGACACCATCAACATATGGTGAGGATTTCATTTTCTCTTAAGGGTTCGCACCAGAAACCTCCCAGTGCAACGTCTGTTAGGGCACATCCTCGTGGAAGAAGGTAGCCACTTCCCTTCAACCTTGTAAGTGCGCCTACCAACTACCAACTGCGTCTTCGGTGCTCGGGTGCTAGTCTAGGACTTTGGTGCCCAAGCCCACTGTCACTTCAGCCTGTCTATTTTTATTTTCTATAAATTGTGTTACGAAAACATTAATATCACATATTTTTCAGGCGAGCTGGACTATCAAACTGACATCAATGGAAGTTTGGGCTTTTATCCTGGCTAGATCAATGTTTGGTCTCACAATGGCAGGTTGCTATGTTACGTGTCCTTTGTACACTAAAGAGATTAGTTCAGCAAACGTCAGGGGAATACTTGGCACATTGGTAAGTTGATTCTAGATATACTCTAACAGACTTTTAAAGTAATTACAATATTTTTATTATCATTTTATTCCTTCAGGCTCAGTCCATCACATAGCTTTCCTTTTTTGTGTGAAAATCATCATGGGTTAAGTCGGACTCTTATAGACTAAGACCTCCCGGTTCCTCTTGCTACCATGAGTCGGGAGACAATTCCACATTGTCGAATTGGGTTTCATATGAAACCCAATTTTCTGATGAAGTGGCACTTGCCTGGGCTGCAATCGAATGACCCTTTGGGTTGATTAGTTGATTATGGCCAATGGGGTGACTAGGCCAGATATCACCAACCCATTTTACCCCGAGGCTGTTGTAGAAGACGACTAAGGAAAAATTCGGAAGTCGAGCAGCAGCGGCTTTTGTTTACTTAACAACCTCACTGCGATCCCCAAGACGCCTGCCAAGCGTGGATTGGACTCCTTAGGGTCGATTCGTTCATTATGGCCTTTACAACTTGGCCATGGTACTACTACTACTCTGCTGAGTTTAATATGTTTATCTTAATAATCAATGCTGAATTATTAAGTTAAGAAATTATGTTATATTATAATCTATTATAATCTGTTTGAATTTATATTCAGGTAATCTTATTCCACACGACGGGTAACTTGTTCCTCTTCATCATTGGCGACAATCTGAGTTATCGCACTATCTTATGGATATGTCTGGCCTTACCAACATTACACCTTGTTCTCTTCATAATGATGCCTGAATCACCGTCGTTTCTAATAAAAAAAGGAGATACAGAGGTAAAAACAATTGTATTTCCTTTTTTAACATAGCTTCCGCGTATTTGCAACAAACACTTAATATCTATATCTTCTTTCTTCCTGAAAAACACACTACACTGGTCCACACTAGAAATTTCTACGAGATCATTTGGACATATAAACTATACAGAATCAACCAGACCCGGAATAACTACCTGTAGGCCATTCAAGAATTTGTTCCGTGCGGGATTCGAGCCCGCAACAGACAGCACAACAGCCAATCGCTCAGCCACTACGCCAACTCTTTGCCTGATCTTGGTGTTAAATCCACGATCTTAACCACGTTCAGTCACGCTGTCACTCTCAGTTTATGATATTGGAAGAAAATTCTCTACTGAGATGTCGCTCTTCTAAAAATTGATTACTATTGTAATTTCGTCGTTGGGACTGCAATTCCGCAAAAGTAACTTTTTTAAATACCGCAAATTTCGACCTTATGTTAAATCAGCGAAAGTGTACTTTCGCGGTATTTAAAAATATTACTTACGCGGAATTGCAGGCTCAACGACGACTTTCCTTCTTTTCGATAATATTAACATCGCACACCACTATTTGAGCAGTTAGATAAAACAGAATTTTCATAGATCCTTGAATGTATGCATGTACGTACCGCTAATATTTGAACGAAAGATCTCCTTCAATAAAATAGACTTTGCCAAATAGATAACATGCTTATATTTGACTGATAATGACAATGGCATGATTCTATCACACACTTATATAAACATACAAAGGAGTTACCTATAATATCATCATTTCGCCTGCATTCCATGAAGTAAGTTATTTTATAGGTTTGAATAGAAGTCTATTTGCATCATCATTATCATCATTTCAGCCGAAAGACGTCCACTGCTGGACATAGGCCTCCCTCAAGTCAATTTGCATCACCCGACCACAAAATATCTAAGCTACGGGCAACCCCCCCTCCTTCCCGGGGAGGCCTTTGTTCAACAGTGGACGTCTTCCAGCTGATGCTTTCTGATTGAAAACTAATTTAAACGTGGGTACTGGGATATTCTAGTACCCACGTTTAAATTAGTTTTTATGTGCTCCACACTGGACCCGCGTTAAACGACTGAATCCGTAGTTAAACACGGCTACGCTTCGCTGTAACTCAATAATGTTATTAATTTATTTATATTAATAAAACGTATTTACAAAAACTCTTCTGTTAAAATGCAATGTTATATAAAAAATTCTAAGTCAGTACAGAATCTCATTTTTTTAACAGATATAATATATTTGATTTGCAGGAAGCAATCAGGTCTATGGCATGGCTGAGATGCAGAAAAGAAGATGACCCTAAAGTGATAAGTGAAGTGAATCAGATAAAGAAAGAGCAAATGAAAGATGAAGACAGCAACCGTTTTGTATTAAAGGCTATTCGTAAGTTACTATTTAATTATTTTGAAATAGACGAAGATCTAGAAAGTATTACGCTACTGGCTTCTGCTGGCGACTTCATATGCATAGACTTCCAAGTCCTATTATCTTACAGGAACACAAAAAGCGAATAAAGTTACCTATTCTATGGGTTAAGCTAGATCAATTTCTAAGTCTTTCAAGTCTTCCTTTCTACCCAAAACCAAATCAATATCATTAATCGCGCTCTAGCGGCGGATTTTGCCCATTGAATGGGTTTCCTTCCTCACAAACTTTAAATTATAAGAGTGATAGGATTTATCATAAAGAAATAGTGTGTCCTTATTCCCAAGTCGGGCAAAGAGGAGACATATTATATGGAATTTATTAAGCAAGATTAAGATTGGTTAGTAGCGTACCGTGTTTACGTACTTATCATTGCAAACATAAACAATTTGCAAACAATGTACCTTTTGCAATAACCAAATTAATTTCAAGCAGCCAATTCTAAATTAAAATGACGATGGATCTGATAAATTACTAGAGTGTACATAGAGTTTCTTGCTTGGTCTTCTCCATAGGAACTTACTGTTTGGAACGCGCTAACTAAATTCCAACTTTCTAATCAACTCCTTGACAATTTAAAAGTGAGAGTAAATGGTTTATTTAAAACAAGCTTTCGTTCGCGTGTAGTCGTGGACTTAAAAGTAACCTTTGTCCTTTAACTTCTTGCATATTTTTATCAAAATTGGTTGAGCTGTTTCGTTGTGAAGTTTGTTTTGTAACAAACACACATATAGGTTAGCTTTCGCATTTATATTATTAGTTTCGATAAATGATTAGATTTAACAAAAATAAAGTACAGTTATAAGGACACAAGTCACATAACAATGAACACAGTGATCTTGAAATATCATGGTCGCCAGTTATCATTTGTTTTGATTTGCCCAATGAATGTTATTTTGGTTGTTGTCGAGTCTAATCATTTCAATGAACCTTATTTAGCGTCGAGAGATGTTCAGGACCGTCATTCAATTGTTTCTCATTAGGCGTTCGTTCAGCTGTTTAAGAGTGCGTGTTTGTTATTGTTACTTCAACATGACTACTGGTATCTGCCTTTTCCCAACTATGTTGGGGTCGGCTTCCAGCATAACCGGATGCAGCTGAATACCAGTGTTTTACATGGAGCGATTGCGTATCCAACCAATCACCACTAAAAGTCACTGAATACAAAAATATTTAATATATCGATATCTTAATTACCATAACTTACAATTACTTTTGCTATTGTCATCAAAGAGAACGAATTAGAATAACTGTTAAAAAAAAAACAATAAACAGAATCGGCTTTCTCTCTTTATCTTTATGTCGAATTAAATTTTAAATTGTTAAACAAATATTATATCATAGTAAGTTTTATCACAGTAGTAGTCTCCCATATTTGCTACATCGTGCGTTGTGTGTTTGTTTAGAGGATTAGAATGATTTATTACATTTCTTTGTTAGTATACTTTAAGGTATCACATGATACTCAGAATAGTAAAACTGACATTCCTATAAGTTTCAAAACATCTTTTGTAATATTTGTTTTCTTTTATCTTATTTAAGTTTTAACTTTTGTCGCTGCATCCCTTTAATAGTCTGTATCTTTAACACTAATTCAATAGAAATGTTGCTGTTTTGATTTGACATCACTGAAAACAGTTCGGTTCGGGGCTAGTGGCTTAGTAAAAACCTCACACATCGATCGGTGGATAAGTGACCAAAGAGCCTCGAAAGCCGTCGGTACAGGCTGTTATTCGCAGATCTATGACAATCCTGGGGAGTCAGAAGCCAGGAAATCCGACAACTAGTGTTACCCAGTAACTAAGCTTTGGAGGTCAGATAGGGAGTCGCTGTATGTAACATACTGGAATTTAGCTGCACCCGGTTAGACTGAAAGCCAACTCCAACGTTATTGGGCAAGGCTAAGCAATTTGTTTTTTAATTTTTATGCATTATGACAACTATTCATATTATAATAGGAGTATTAATAGCATGTTTATAAAATATATTCCATTTTCTTTTACAGTACAAGACAAAATTCTGATTAGAGCCTTCGTAATAGCTATGGTATTAGCTTTAGCAAGAGAAGTGTGTGGTTCAATCCCAGTTCTAAACTTTGCTGGGGAGATATTCCTAAGGGCTTCCGAGGGATCAGGCATAGTCCTGACTCCCAATCAACAGGCGATGGCTTTGGGAACCGTGCAAGTAATTGGAGCATCTTTGGCATCACTCTCAGTAGAGAAAGCAGGGAGAAAGGTAATATTCCCAAACTTTTTAGGGTTCTGTACCAAAGAGTGCCAAGCGGGATTATATTAATAAGATTTTGCAATATACGTCCGTCCGTCTATCACAGTATTGTATTTAGAGGTAGACATTTGAAATGTTGGAGAGTATGTTTTACACTTTAACAACAAATAATTTAAAAATAGAAATCAAAGGGATTTAAGAAACTTGTTTTACATGTATAGTACTAAACCTTCGTGTGTGTTGTTGTGTACATATAGGAGAAATATGGCCAAATACTCAAACGCTACTCAATTTTCAGATGTCGTTAAGTCTCGTACTCACAGTCACTTTCACATAAAGTGATAGAGACAGCACGAGAATTAACGGCCATCTTAAAATTGAGTAGCGTTTGAGTATTTATATTTCACTTTTCCATGCAATTTAACCATAATACTGTATGCCAGAAATTTTAAGACATCTGTTACTTTGAAAATAATTTCTAGGATTTACTTACGATTTATTTTTTAATCTGTATGCCAAGAATTTTAAGACATCTTCTGTTACTTTCGAAATAATTTCTATGAACTACTTACGATTTATTTTTAATAGAAATCCCGGCATCATTAAAAAAGGTAACCAACAACCCAACGACGGTTTGACGGTTCGATGTGTAACTTCTACATCTATTTTAGAAGTCTTTAAAGTGATACAATATATAGTATGTGCTGCGACTACAACTTACCTATTACTTCTGTCCACAGCCGCTCTTTACAGGCACAGCGTTCGTGTCAGGGTTGAGTATGTGTGCTCTCGCCTCCTGGTATGTCGCTAAAGACTACGATGTCTTTGCTCCCGCCTGGTTACCGGTCGTCACTCTCTGCCTGTGCATCTTCTGTGACGCGCTTGGATTACAACCAGTCTCTGTTATCGTTACTGGCGAAATATTTTCTTTCAAGGTTCGTGTTATTGGCAATGATTTATTTATTTTAAAGAAAGCTTACAGAGTAATGACTAATTTACGTAGGATTCATGAGTAATTCAGTTGCTAGTTACAAGCTTCCACATTAACAAAGACCAACTTGATTATTTTTGATGATTCTTTTTTTCAATATTATGTATTGCTCATTACCTACATTGTTTTCACATTTAGAAGCAACAAAAATAATGTAACCAGTATAATCAACAACGATACGATATCAACAATAAAATTATACTAACTTTTTTAACTTTCTTCAGTACTCAATAAAAATATTAAATCACGTATGGTCGAGTGGCGAGCGCGCGCACGCTGGTAAAACTTCTAGTGTAGTGTAAGGGCGTTTCAAGGTTTCAAGATTATCTATAGCACCATGTTTCGGTATAATGCACATCCTGTTGATGGCTCTGCGCTTGGTGCCCTTTGTCATGAGCAATCGTCAAGGTCACTGGCAGATACCCTGTCATGGTCACAGCATTGTTACTCAACCTATGTCTCCTATCGGCGCTGCTCTCCTGGCGCCCAGACCCTGAGCAGTGGGTTCACTTTTGGGAAAGATGGCGTTTGGAGTTCGTAGCCGATTTGCAACAACGGACCAAATGGAAGACCTAGTCATTTTAAAGGAAGAAAATCTACCGCCTCTTCAGTGGCCCATGGATCGAATATCGATGCCGATGTGCTCACGACAAAGGGCACCAAGCGCAGAGCCATCACCAGGATGGACATTATACCGAAACAAGATGCTATAGATAATCTTGAAACCTCAGGGTTTCAAGGCCCCGGAGGATGTTCCGGCCCGCATCCCTAAGACGACGGAGGAGTAGGGGCGGAGGGGGGCGGGCGCGGCCGCGGAGCGAGCTGCGGCGACGCCATGACACTACACTAGAAGTTTTACCAGCGCGCGCGCGCTCGCCACTGGACCATACGTGATTAATATTTTTATTGAGTACTGAAGAAAGTTAAAAAAGTTAGTATAATTTTATTGTTGATATCCTCAAGAAGAAAAACTTGATTTAAAAAAGTTTCCATGGAGTTTTTTTACTGGTTCTTCTCAATAGAGACCTAGGTACCTACGTTTTGGAATAAGCAACTAGCTTCAACTTTTTGACTAACTGACCAAGTCTAAACTAATACCATTACAAAAAGGAAAGATTTTTTTATTTGTTAAGATTTAACTGAAATACTACTGTCCGGTTTCAAAAATTCTTTCACCGTTAGAGTACTACATTATCCCTGAGTAACAGGCTACAATGATCTATTGAAAAAATTAGGGATTAAAAAAAAAACACACGGACGAAGTCGCGGGAAAAGTGCTAGTCCTTGATGATTCAAAAGTTCCTGTAAAAAGTTTAATTTAAATAAATGCTTTGATTTTGAACCAAATCTTATCAATTGTTTCGTCTTTTCAGTACCGAGGCTCAGTAATGGCGGTAGCAATGTCAACAGCGTCATTCGCGGCCTTCCTTCAGACGTTGTTCTTCAAACCCTTAGTAAATGCAATAGGCGCCCACGTGGCATTCTACTTCTATGGAGCAGTTTGTCTATGCACAACCATTTACGTGTTTATTTATGTGCCGGAGACCAAAAAAAGAATCTTGGAGGAGATTTACGAAGACTTGAAGACAAAGAAAGAGAAAAATTTAGAAAGAGAAAAAACATTAGCCGTTGAGGCAGGAAAAGTGGAGGCATAAGAAATTATGGCCACTCTAGTAGCACTAATCAATTATACTATTCTATAAGTAATGTTTTGTATTTTCATTGTGCTCCTCAACCTACAAATGTGCAAATAAAATTACTCAAAACTTAAAAGTCTTAATAAATTTATAAGTTTGTAATCGCTAATCCGGCTTAAGCAAGAGTAGTTATCGATACTCGTGCCTTCTCAGTATCAGGAGAGGTCTTTGCCCTGCAATATAACAATAATAGGTGGGTGTTATTATATAAAACTAGTGTTACAAGCAAGCCAGTGGAATAAAAATATGATTATTGGTATATTGTGTGAAAAATGTACATACTTTTTTAATTTGCCATAGAATAATACAAAAAAAAAACAATTCAGATTTAAATGACAGTAACATGGCATTATTTAGTTAAACAAACAGCACCTTTAATTAAATTACTTAACAACGATATCCCTTACATAGTTTATGCTACCAACATCATTTCTTATGACATCCATTTATCAAATTGTGAAAACAAACTTGAAGCGTACTTGAATGTTTGCACACATTGTTTAAATTGAGGTAGCTTTCAAAGTAATTGCTTAATTAATATCACTTACAACGTATGGAAAAATACTTTCGTTAGCGACAATTAACCGACAACGATCTATCTAGCTCACTTACACAGAATTACTTTTTACAGTCGGTTTTTCAATACGGATCGTTTTAGTAACCGAAAAATCGTCTCCTAAAATATGCAACATCAAACTAAAGTTTACGTAAACAAAGACTTTTTGAGCATTTTCTATCCTTTCTACTGCATCAATACTATGTGCTGTACGCGAAAATATAATATCAATAACAATTATGTGAAAAATATTTCGAGAAAAAATATTGTGTTCTCTGTATTCATGATCTCTGCAATGTTTGGTTTTTACTACGCAGTCATGAAGTATTGCATTTTTACTGCGGATTGGACTATTAACAACATTATATATTCGGAGTACTTGTTCAAATTTGCAGGAATTTGTGCTATCAATTTGTACTATAGCACAGTTAACGTTCGTTTACTATCCATGTTATATGAGATTAGCAAATCACTTTACAGCAGTCAAGATACAAAACAATTCAAGATAGTTTCGTTTTCTTTGACTACAGCACTCATACTATTTTGTTTCATCTTTGTAGTTTTTAAAACTACTTACGATCCACACTGGAATTTTTTTAGAGGAATTTATGTATCTACATCTGTAATCTTGGATATTGAAATAGTTCAAACCATGCTATACATCCACATGCTTACTTGCAAAACTAAGCAATGGAATGATAATATAAAACATATCAATTTTGGAAATGATAATGATGAAATAGCCGCAGATAGAGAAGTACTACTGAAAGAGATGCAAAATGCAATGATATCAATTTACGATGCTTGGGATCTTTCCTTGGAAACATCTGGATTGAGTGTAAGTATACTAATAGTCTACCTGACCGAATTTCGATCACGGCGGCCAAACCAAATGGAGACTAGCCAAGTGAACCAAACACTATTGCACTCTGCCTTACTATATTCTCATAGTTCGATAAGACGGCAATCCGACACTATCGCGGAAAAGATCAGACACGGTAAAGTATCACATCACCAATGTCCAGTCTCTAGGCTACTACTGCAAAAACGTGAGACTAACCAGGCAGTTATTACACTACCGTTGCTTATGATTAGAGGATAATAGGCAGCTTTCCCGTAATAAGTTACGGACCAAAAACATGGAAATTTACCGTGGGCCTGGTCCACAAATTTATGGTTGCTCAGCATGACAAGGAGAGACCCGGGGACTAAGGGTTTCTCTGGTGGATAGAATTCGTAAAGAAGTCATTCGCCAGAGGACTAAAGTCACCGACATCGCGCGACGAATCAGCGTGCTGAAGTGGTAGTTGGCCGGCCATGTCTGTGGACTGATAGACGGTAGATGAATCAAAAACACTTTAGGGTGGAGACAGCGTTTGGGCAAGCGTAGAGTGGGACGAAGGACCGCCGATTTTATGAAGGTGGCTGGCTGCCGACGCATGCGGGCTGCCCAAGAACGGGTTGGTTGGCTATCTCTGGGGGAGAGATACGTTCAACAATTGACAGCAATAGGTTAATATGATGGGCAGCTATGATTACCTGGGGATAAAGGCAACATATCAATATAGCCAGTTGTAATATTTATTTAAAAGTAACATTCAAGTAACAATACAAAGCGTAAAGGTTTTTAACCCTACTATAAATATTGAAAAAAATCTTTTCAGATCTTGTTCCACTTTATAACTACATTTGTGCAGACTTTAGTGTATGTGGGTGTTTTGATAACATGGTCAAAATTGCATTTTGTGAGTATTATAACCATTATTATTAATATCTAGCAATTCATAGAGATCAAAATTCTTATGCTGATTACAAAACAGTAATAGGTTTGTATAGATATATTATCAAAATTGTGATTAATAAACCCGGATGGGGTTGAAATGCAAAATGCTCTGAAAAGGGGTGGGCACTGCTGAACCTGATCCTGCACTGCCCATATTCAGCGGATTTTCTTGACCTTCACCACGTCACCTGGTCCAATCCATACGTGTTGAAGGACCAGCAATAAACACAATCAAATCAAAGCTGGTTTACGTCCTTTGGAGGTATGAGGAGTAGAGTTGAAAGTTTATCATCCTTCATTAGTAAGAATTTTCCGATCAGACGGGTGTTGTGTCTGGTGCACTACTGTCCGAAAACTGTTGAGGTCGGGAGAACTTTGATGTCGCGCTCGCGATGTAGAATGCGTTAGTAGTAGTTCGCATTTGATGCGATGGGTTTCGCCACTTTCCCAACACATCACAACTCAAGGTTCAGCGGAAAACCAGCGTTAGGCACTATTGGTCTAGTAATTTGCACTTTTTGGCATAGCTGTGGGGCAGACAATTTTTGTATTTTAATTAGTAATATTTTTTTCTGTACCACATAGCCCGGGACAAGTAAACTTATCTTTTTTCTTTTTAACCTTTCAGGAGTATTGTGAAGCAATTATAATATTCGGAAAACTTCTGTGGTTAACAAAAGTGTTCCTTGTGGAGTTAGGATTATGTTTGGCTTGCGAAGCATTTTATGAAGAACTCCGAAAAGTGCGGAGCAATGTAGTGAGGAAGGTATCTCAAGACTGTAAGTATTGAAAACATTGTAATGAATTTAAGTAACCAATACTTAATGCATAATAAAGATAATTAAACGGTGGTACCCGTATTGCATCCTTCCACTTAGCTAAGTATCACAATTTGAAGCATAACGATAGCAATATGTTATATGTTATGTTACCGCATCATCACTTAAGATCAGGTGAATTGAGGTCAAATCAAGCCTATTTGATAATAAAAAAATAAAAAGGATTTGAAATCTTACGGAAATTATTATTTATACGAAAGTTAAAACGCTTCTCCTATAAGAAGCTTAAGTATCTTTGCCAGTAAGTTAAGTTGACGAATCAGAGGTTTTTAACACATGCAGTTTTAGTCAAATTCTTTTTTTGTGACTTTAGTAGAATTATTTTTATTTCAGTGCCATCAAAAAAAGTGTGGAAGAACATCTTTCGGGTGGTACACAAAGACTTTGAGAAGATGAGCGCGTATGGGTTATTCGATGTCGACGCGGCGACCCTGCTGAACTTCTGCAACGTCGTAGCAACTTATACTATTGTTTTACTACAATTTGCTTTTCTATAATTTGCATCCGCTGTTAATTGTCAAATGCGGCACGTTTCCTCAAAATGAATCTTCTTTTTAATTTGGAGTCTGCACAATAATTAGCTTATAGGTACGAGAAACGGGGTGGAAAGTTCCACATTCTCTTTAGTAAGGGGAGGATCCTCCGACCAGAAGGGTGTAGTATCTGGTGGGCTACTGCCGGATGGTTATAGTCGGGATTTTGGATATAATATGCTAATGTCGCGGAGAACTTTGACAAAGCAATGTAGTCAATATCAATTGTAGTTCACATGTGATGTGTTAGATGTCGCCTCAATAATATTTTCTGTTTGTATTATCCACTGTAAGTAAAAAAAAAAATGCAACATTATGTTTAGAATAGTTAGATTGTGAGTTTAAGAAAGTCCTCTTTATGATTTCAATTTTCTTTGTTATGTTTGTTCCTTTTACAAATATACATTTTATTTTGTGGAATGCAATTAATGGTTTATCATTGAGCTTTCATGTAACCATTGCTCTGTTTTCATTTATAATAATCGTCTCTGACATAACACATCTCCATTTCCCGTCATTTCTTTTGAATAAATACTAATGAAATTAGTAATCTGTGTTTGTTTTAAGTAAAACGCCCATGGTAAACTTTCATTGTTTTCTTATCTTTTTTTTATTTTATGCATTAAAATTAACTAAAACAAACATTTTAGCAGAAAGCACTTGTATTTTAAATTGCCTTATATATAGACATGTGCTACGAGGAGATGAGGTGGTAAATTTCCAAGGCTATAGAACCGGGCGCAGAAGAAACTAAACTGCACTTAGTGTACGGACTCTCACATCGTAAGATATGCAAACGTCTACCACGGAGGCGTTAATACTCTCAATGATATTGTATGCACACTGAGCATATTGAGGAGTCCATGGAAGAGGTAGTACAATCTGCGAAAACTGTGTTCAACTTGATTTAGACGTTGCTACTGTTACGACGTCTAATAAAGGCGCTCAAAGCAATAACAAAGGTTTGTTTTTGTTGAAGTTTTTTTGTTTATTCTAAATGTATAAAGAAAATACCAGTCAGAACGTGGCATGGCCGCCATTTTGAATCATCATCAATATCGGCCGAAAGACGTCACTATTGATCAAAGGCCTCCGCCATAGAACGCCACAACGAGCGGCAACCGGCAACTCTACCACTTGTATCCACCGGTTACCCACGACCTTCACGATGTCTTCGGTCCATCTGGTGGGAGGCCTACCAGATGGACCTACCTACCTTTTCAGTGGGGCGTATGTTATGGAGGCGGCTGTCTTTTCGGCAGTTATTTTGTCTCAAGTGTGTAGGATCGACACCCAAACTGCTCCGGCCCCATACTCTTAAAACGAAACAGCCCATAACAGATACTATTCATGTAATATTGTTTACACACCAGTGGTATTCATGTAAAATTGTTAACACCACAAACTAATATTCTTAATGGACTCTATTATTTGCTTAGTTCCAAAAATTTCCGTTGACGTAACTGCTCATTTGGGTCAGAATAACTAAAATGAAATGGAGTCCGCAGGAGGGAAGAGGCCTTTAAAAAAAAGAAAAAGCTATCGCGTGTCGGCCCCTTTAGACGACTTAGTCGACAAAGATGTGCAGGCGATGCTTTTGCCTTTAAACCTCATGCAAAACCTTTTGTTCTATCCCAAGTATCGGATCAAGGATAACTTCATTTATTCGAACAGCCGTGCAACGAAATTGGTGTCATTGTGTGTGACGATACTTTGCATTTTTTTATACCTTCATCGCATCTACGAGTTGCATAACTCCCTAGCTGTGAGAAGCTTTATAAATATAGTATACATCAGTTCTTACTTAGACGTGTTCTTGTACTCCATCGGATTTATCATAAATTATACCTCCAATGTACTGCAAACGAAAAGAAATATATCGTTTGTCTTGAAATTTCAAGACATACACAGGTTTCTTAACAGTGATACTTACTTCAAGCGCTTTACCATTTGCAATTGGATCATTTTAATCGTATTCTTCGGTAGTTATATTGGCGTTGCCGCTTACATTAATAGTCAATTTGAGCTATCCTTTATCTTCTTCTTGTACGGGTTATCTGTCATTAGTTTGGACTTAAATATTGTTTACGCACTCAGACTTATAAAATTGTTAACAAACAAAGCTGATTTATGGAACACACAAGTTCGATGTTTGCAACAAATTGATAAAAGCGATAATGAAACTTATTGCAAAAGAATGTATCAAGCCTACGTTAATTTTATAGAAGGTTACGAAATATATAAGAAATCTTTTCAACATATGGTATGTCTGATTACTGTGTAAAATATATTATTATACTGATTATTTACTTGACGACACGGTTGGCGCAGTGGCTGAGCGATCGACTGCTGCGCAGCGTGTTGCGGGTTCGATTCCCGCCCAGGGTAAACATTAGTGTGATGAGCACTTGTGTTTGCCTTGTGTCTGGGTGTTGTTTATCTATATATGTATGTATTTACAAAAAAAATATGTATTTGTGTATGTATATCAGCTGTCTGACACCCATAGTACAGGGTCTCCTTAGTTTGGGGTCAGATGGCCGTGTGTGAAAATGCCCCCACATATTATTATTATTATTGTACTATAAATTCGTGAACAAAATAGTATGAATTATTGCAAAAAATATATATTTTCAGATACTACATCAGACCGTAGATTTTTTTTGTCATGCTTTAAACAAACTGCAGGGTTCAATTGCATTGTTAAAATTAGCTGCACATGAAAATGGAGGCAAACGTTTGCTTGTAAGACCATTCCTTCCATTTGGTTTTTAAAACAATCTAACAAGTTTTTATCACTAATCAACTTTTATTTCAGTTCACAGCGCAATTTTCTATAATTTTTTTGTATATCTGGGTGGTACAGACTTTGATATATGAAATATTTTTGAGCTCGTACTGTGAAAAGTTCTACATAGAGATGAATGAGGTTCAAACTTCATGTGCGATTATTTTGCAATCCGATTGTACAGGTAATTATTTTATTGAACAGAATTTAAAAAAATAGTGGTGTTATATAAAGAGGTGGAATATTGTAAAATAATTATTTTATCTTTTAAAATAATTATTTTACAATATTATATTAGTACCTAAGTTTCTTACCCATTCTTCACCGTACGAAACTACCATTAAGAAGGAGCAACTAGACTAAATTCTGTTTTCTAGTCATCATGACGTGTCTTGTTTAAAAGTGCCTTTTAATGGTCTTATTGAAATAAATAATTTGGCTTTGAATTTAGACTTCCTTTTCTCTCGTCATAACATGAGATTATGGCGAAAAGCAGGGCTGAATTTCGTTTACGTAATAAAATTAGAAGTGAATTTAAAATTACATTAGTTTGATACAAAGACATTTATTTCTGATAAAAAGAACATAACATCATCTGCCTAGCCATTTCCCAACTATGTTGGGGTCGGCTTCCAGTCTAACCAGATGCAGCAGAATACCAACGTTTTACATGGAGCGACTGCTTATCAGACCTCCACAACCCAGATACTCGGTAACATGAAACCACTTGGTAAGACTGGTTGCCAGGCTTTCTGGTTTCTGACTATCCTTAACAACTGCCAAAGATCTACGAATGACAGCCGGGACCAACGGCTTTACGTGCTTTCCGAGGCACGGAGGGAATTCACCCATCCACAGACCGACCGCGGAGAGTGTAGCCTACCTTTGAGCGATCGAACTGTACGGCTTTTACTTAGCCACGCGCTCTTAATAAAAAGAAAATAACAGTTCATTTACATATCAAGAAATTTAAAAAACAAATTGAGAAAGTACGATTCTCAATGAAAAAAAAACAAAAGAAAATGTAGTAACTTTTAATATAACAACTTGATATTGTCTATCAATTATGATATATTGCTTATGTCAATATTGCAGATGCAGAGAAAAAGGTTTGCAAGAATATAAAACGTCTACATCGAGCGACATTCGACAAAATGAATATCTGTGGAATGTTCTACATTGATGCTACGTTTCCATTAAAAATGCTAGCTTTAGTAATTAACTATACTGTCGTTATTCTGCAATTCGCATTTTTGTAAGCCTGTCAGATAGTCTTTATAAAGAGGTAAAATTTATTTGTGGGGGTAATATCTGGAAGTATAACTCATCTAATTTCACAAGTTATTTAACCTAGGAAACTACATTATCCTATAGAATGCTAAATGCTACATTTTATTATCTAAAATATTAGGAATCTGTAAGAAAATTCACGCGGGCGAAGTTGTGGGCAAGTGATAGTTTTTATATAAATTGACTTTGATTAATAAATATTTTTTACTATTATTGGCGTTTTTTTAGCTTGTCTTGATGATATGTAACGGCATGTACAGATAACGTCATTAGCTAAGTAACCCTCAAACATTGAAATTCCTTTGAAAAGGTGGGTAACTAACCAAAAGATGACGGTGTGTGTACCTCATTGTATGTGAACATCAAGTACCTTTTCTTCGTTAACGGCACAAATGGCAGATACCTCATTTCTTCATCTTCTATTTTAGATCAATTCTTATGTTAACCTCAACTTTTAATTTATTTTGTACAAGCTTTTGAAAGGGAATCTTTTGTCTTGGTATGGGCATGTGAAGAGAAGAGATGAAACACATGTGACCAAAAGAGCTATGAATATTAATTTGGATGGATAGAGAGGGAGAGGAAGGCCTAAGAAAAGATGGATGGATTGTGTTAAGAATGATATGAATTATTGCACCGACGTCAAGTAACATGGGGTAAGGGCAGGAAGAAGAAGACTAGCTTTTGCATTCGACTTCGTCCGCATGAATGTCAGTTATCGCGGATCCGAAGTCACGGATCAAAAAGTAGCCTATATCCTACCCCAGGGTTCAAGTTATTAACATAACAAATTTCATCATCTTTTTGTGATTGGAGTAACAGACAGCCCACTGTGCAGAGCCTGCATGGGGGCAGACGAGACGGCAGCCCATGTGCTTCTGAACTGCCCTGAGGTCGCTTCATACTGGGCAAAGTAATTCGGTAACCCAGGTAACCTACGGGAGATCGCCAGCGACGTCAAGGTACTGCTGGCCTTTCTGGAGGAGCTCGGCTGGATCGAATGATTTACTTCCCACCTGTACGCAAAATACGCGCTGAGACGTGGAGTTGCGGACACCAGCCCGTCATACTACTACTACTACTTCATACCTCTAGATGCGTTCCGATTCCCACATGTATTCCCTATTATTTGTATTATTTATTGAATTCACATTGAATTAATATTATTGTTAAGTGTGTTCAAATGGACATTGTTATGTTTATTTTGTATTTATTATGAATTATTTCAGACACAATGTAAATTGTTATTGAATACCTAAATTAAATTTATTTGAATTGAAATTATGCCAAAGACTAGCAGCATTGACACGTTGCCTGGCAATGTTGATTATTGCAAGGCAACGTGTCAATGCTGCTAGTCTCTTGAGCCCTCGTCCCTTTGAGAGCGATATGGACAAGCTTTTTGATGCCCTATGAGCAAGCCATTTGTCGAAATAATTTATGATTGTTTGTAAATTCTGTATATCTTGAATTATAATATTATGACGACTTTTAACGAGTTCTGACTTTGGTTCAAGTTTATCTTTCGAGACAGTTTGTAATTCGAACTTTATTTTATCACCGACCGGTTAGGGTAAAATAAACTATACTCCATTTAAATAGCATTAGAAAAAAGAGACTCATAGAAGCAGGAATGCAAAACATTTTATTTCAAAGATAAGTTAAAGCAATATTCATTAAACTTTTTTTAACATAATTTTGATAAATAGATCTAAGATAGTACTAAATATGGACGTACTCGTATAATAATATAAACAGAATAAAAGTATTTTAAAGATTCAGTAACATTTTAAATTTAGTGGGATTACAGTGAAACGAATAACGTTCCGGGTATTGTTCACCCCTGTTTATTTCAGGTTTTTAACATTGACACTGTGATTTTAAATTGGAATTAATTATATAACTAAATGAAAGTCACATAATTTTAGAAGATAATTTATAAAACAATTACAAATAGGCGCGATAGCTACTGTAAAAATAGATTATAATAAATTCGGTGTCTATCGTAACTGTAACATGCTAATTGTACTTTTGTTACAAAAAGTGCATTAAATCAAATCAAATTCTTTATTTCAGAATAATTAAAAATAACCTTTTTTTACTTCTGTAAATGGAGTATAGTCGGCATTGACACTTCAAAAACAAAATTTGTACGTTTGAGTACCAGAAACAACAATTACAATATCAAACATAAATAGGAAAAACATTCCCATAAAGTTTTACATGACACCTGTCATACTGTTGCTCGTTATTCGTCAACACCTCACCCCCTGCAAGGTTATGAGTACGGATATTAATGACAATAGTATCTATTTATACATACAGTTACATTAATAGTATTCATGAATTACTAACGTGGCTTTTATGATAAGTATTTTACCTTAATTATTTATTCTTTGTTCATATATTCGACAGAGTTCTAGACAAAATGTATAGTAGACGATGGAAAATTCGTAACATTACAAATAGTGTTATAGGTTTTGAAGACAACAGAGTTGATGAAGATGTACAGTTAATGCTTTTGCCTTTAAATCTGATGCAACATATTACGTTCTGCCCTAAATACTCTATCAAAAATAATTGTCTAACTCCAAACAGTTTCACATCTCACTTTGTATCACTGTTTGCATCTTTAGTATTTACTGCTGCATTTGCATTCCGCATGTATATGTTCTATTTCATCAATATACATATAAATATAATATCACTTTTCATCTCTGAGTTAGCTTGTATTACATACTGCGTCGGATTCATGGTGAATTTTATATTGAGCGTTATGTTAACCAATAAGAATATAATATTCGTGTTGACCATTCAAACCGTTCATAGATTTCTTAATAACAAAAACCAGTTCGACCGTTTTATTATTTGGAACTGGATATCTGGCATGTCCATTTTCATCTTTTATTTAATTGCTATTGTATATTTTTCAATTATGCTCAACCTACACTATTACTCCATCTACTGTACTGCACTAATTATCTGTTATGATGTAAATCAGATATATGCTACAAGAGTGATGAATCTATTCCACATGAAAGTAGAACTTTGGATTAGTAATGCTTTAAATTTACGGTATTTGGAAGAGAGAGATAAGCATGCTTATTGCAATAGTATGTTTCAAGCTTACGATAATATATTAAAAAGTTATGATATTTATCAGACAATATTTCAACAACAGGTAAGTTTTAATGATGATTATTTCATCTGGGTGTATGATTTCAAAAGTTGGTTATATTTTATTAATTTTTATGAGTATCATGGAGTTTTTTGTCCTTTCCTCTCCATACGGGTCTACTATTTGGAACGAGCTACTAGCTATAACTTTTACGATTGACATCATGAAAAGTGCCTATAAATGATTTGGGTCACGAAGAGTCAGGCTGTGCCTATTTTAAGCCCGGCTACTACATCTATTGGATAGTCTACTCCTGTTATACTTACTTTGTGGTATACTCTTAGTTTAAATGTCATTTTGCATGTTTACTTTGTTTAAGTTAAGTAAAGCTTATTAAATTATTATTATGTCAAATAAATGATTTGAGTTTGAGTCATTTGATGATTTAATGTCATTGTTTTCTAGATCCTGTTTCTCATTATACATTTGGTAACTCATTCATTACTCCACGTTCAAGGAACAATAGTGGCATCGGCGGTACAAGGAATCGAGTCAGTAAGTGACAAAAGAAAAAAAATATTTTTGACCACCAGATAAAAATAATCTAATATGATTGTTTCTTCGTAAGAGGTTATCTCTGAAAATCTGATCTGTAGAGCTATTTCTGTTACAATATTTCCCTCGGTGTACACCTAGATGAAGTGAGCTATCATCCGTCCCGATGCTAGGGATTGACAAAACAGACGGACGGATGACAGCTCACTTCACCTAGGTGTTCACCGAGGGAAATTGTTACAGAAAAGACATACTGTTTGCTAAAAATATTTCACTAATAGATAGCTACATCAATGACGTGTATCACAGGATATGATTTGTTTTTGATAAAACAAAATAATTTTTAACAGAAAATCATGGAAGTGTCTCTTTCAACTTCTTAGTTCATAAGTGTAGTTCATCATCATCATCATAATAACAAAATTCACCTGGCCGAGTTTTCATCACGGTGGAAAAATCTCAATGAAGACTAATCAAGTCCGCAAGTGCACAAGTGTACGCGCAAACCCGCAGGTGCACTGCCTCTCCCTCCACTCACGTACTCTGATAGGTACAAAACAGATGAGGAGAGATCAAGCGCAGGCCCAACAGCTTTACGTGCTTTCCGAGGCATATCAGTCGCAGGATGGCCACTGCTAGACCTCCCCTATAATATAACTAGCTGACCCGACAGACGTTGTCCTGTCCTTATCTACCTACTTACCTACACCTACCCTACCCTACACCTACCCTACACCTACCCTACAACTACCCTACAACTACCCTACACCTACCCTACACCTACCCTACACCTACTCTACACCTACCCTACACCTACCCTACACCTACCCTACACCTACCCTACACCTACCCTACACCTACCCTATCTTTCCAGTTGGATCAAACTGCACACGGTGTACAAATTTCATTAAAATCGCTTCAGTAGTATAGGAGTCCATCGCGGACAAACATCGTGACAGGAGATTTATATATATTAGATATCCAAAGGAACCGGTTAGAAGCGGCTTGCAACCAGCGTGTTCTTGCAATGTAGATACTTGACAAGTGAAGTTCCTATCGATAATTCAAAAACTTTTACAGGCTAAGATGCCCGTAGTGATACAGTCACTTTTTACATGGATGGCAAAAAATGTAGCGTTGCAATTACTGTTGTGCTGGCATTGCGAAAAATTTTATCGTACCTTGGATAATGTTCAAGAATCATGCAAGCTGCTTTTGGGATCAAACTGTTCAGGTATTTAATTTGCACGTAAAACTTGTATTCACGAGTACATTTGTGATTGTTGTGTAGATTAATTACTTATAACATTTACCCCTTCCTCATAATTCCTATATTCATATTACCCCTTCCTCATAATTCCTATTATCATATTCCTATTGACGTAATACTGCTATGTCTCCTGCTTGATACTGAGTGAAGCAGAAAATATTTTATTTTATTACTCCTCCGCTGTTTTTTTCTGATTAATTTCGTTGCGGGATCCAAGACAGTTGAATTGTTTCTCCGGGACTCGTCAGGCTTCATTGTCTCGGCACTTTTCTGGTGGATGGGACTGTTACTTCGGGCTTACAGGATTTGCAGTGGTTTGGGAATAGTGTGGCGGGTTTATAACATTCTAACTTGATTTTGTAAAAAAAGATGGAACATCAACGTTCAATAGGTCCGCAACAGAAGGTTTTCAGGTAATATCCAGAACAAAAAAAAAACGTATTTTAGAAAAGTTTCTTTTTCGACTGGACATTGAATTCAGAAACCAATATTTATTTCCGGCCTACTTCGTCAGTTATTTAACTTGTAACCTTCTACACGATCAGGCCTGTCTATGCTGTAAATGACTTTCTCGGTGAATTTAGGTGGAATGAGCTTGAGATAAGCTGTCATTTCAGATTGAGATAAGCTGTCATTTCACCAGTTTTTTGTTTGCTTAGTTTCATATGCATGTTATTTTTGTTTTTACTATTTCTTTTGCGTGAATCTCACATGGTTATTCCTTATTCAAGAGCTTGAGGCGCTGCTTGCTGATGTACAGGCTATATACCTAGTTCGGCAGCAGATGCTAATAATGTGACACAATTATTGCTTTAGGGCTACCACGTAATAGGTCTGTAGAATTTAAGCAAATTGTGTAAACCTGTTCTTATTTCTGGTCTAATAAATATTATTATTATTTCCATTTATTATTCATCTATACATATAATTTACATTTTTAAATATTAATAAAAAAATTAAAACATTTAAAAATATAAAAAATAGTAGCCCACCGGTATCGGGAACAGGGTCCAAGCTACCGGCGGTCAGGGCTCCAAAGAGAGAAATCTCCTGACAATGCGGGCCGTGTCCAGAAGTACTGCCTTCTGAATCAAGCCCTTGATCCAGCCGCCTAACGAGAGCCTCCTTAGATGTTGGTCGAAGCTCTTGGCAATTATTATTATTATTATTATAGTGATGGTGGAGGAATTGGCAGCTCAATTCAAGTTCAGTTGCTATTGTTTTATGGCATGACAATTACTTTTTTAAGAAAACTTGTTATTTTGTACACCGAATTTTGTTTTGCAGTGGTGGAAAAAAGACTTTACAAGAACATTCAGCGCTTACATCGCTCATCATTCAGCAAGCTCAATGTGTGTCGTCTGTTCTACATGGATGTTAAACTACAATTAAATATCATAGGCATTATTAGTAACTATGCTGTAGTTCTGCTGCAGTTTGCGTTTCTGTAGTTGGATGTTGTCAATGTTTCTGGCCGTTCTTTATTGCAAGTGTACAAACAAATGTATTTCAAATATTTATTATGTTTTTCATTGTCTTATCTTCCTGCTCTTACACCATGTTACTTCTTCCATTCCATCTTGTCAACCGTTGTGATATATCACTCACCTTCTCTTCCATATCATTCTTCACACAATCCATCCATCTTTTCTTCCGCCTTCCTCTTCGTCTCTACCCATCTACATTTATATTCATTACTCTTCTGTCACGTGCGTGATCAAAAGTCATGGTCATTTCACGTTTCATGCGTTTATTATAGTATTGTTTATATTTTACAGTATTTTTTGTTCATGTTTTTTTATTATCTTAAATCAAATCAAATCAAATCATCTATTTGCTGGAATATGGGTACATGAGGTGGTACAAACAACAGAAGTTCTTAATTCCATATTCTACCTGAACAGGTATGCAAATGTCTAGTACGTGCAAATGTCAAATATTATTCACAATTCATCATTAATCATCCATTACAAAACTTAATATTAATAGTTAGTAAATCTATAAATCACATTTTTTCATTTAAATAATCATTAACATTAAAATAGGCTTTTTTAATTAGATACGTCTTTAATTTATTTTTAAACGATATTATATTCTCAGCATCCTTTATATCACTAGGTAATTTATTATAAATTCTTGGACCCATACAAAATGCACTCTTGTCAAACATATAACCGTTCTATGGAGTATGGCACAAAGTGTACCAGCCAGCCTGGTGCTTTTTAACGTTTCATATTTATTAATATTATTTCTAATGTCTAATGCTAGTTAATAAATATACAGTGATGGGAATGTCCATATGTTTAGATTTATAAAATGTGGTTTACATGTATCTGTAGGTTTTAAAGCGCATATTGCCCGAATACATTTCTTTTGGGCTTTGAAGACAGTTTCTCTATCAGTGGCCCCAAAACATTATACCATACCTTAGTGTCGAACCAACGTAAGCGTGGTAAGCAGTTAATTTTTAGGGTTCCGTACAAAAAAAAGGAACCCTAATCGTATAAAAAAAAGGATCACTCCTGCGTCTGTCTGTCCGTACGTCTGTCACAACCAATTTGCTCCGAATCTACTGGACCAAATCTGGTGAAATTTGGTATGATGGCGTAATCATATGATCCAAACACAGATGTGCAAAGCAAATAAATATTTTTATTAAATAAGGTTCATTTTCAGGGGACAAATTAGGAAATAAAAAAGAAGTTTTATAAACCTTGCTGTGTCATATATCAAATGAAAAGGTTCATTATGAGGATCTCAAATATATATTGTTATTATTTTAAAATAAACAGTTTGGTTTTATTCACGAAAGAAGACAAAAATTGAACATGAGTTTAACTCGCACTTGACCGGTTTTTATTATAAAACAAAGAAAAAAATGAGGTCATCAAACCTCATTTTTTTCTTTGTTTTAACACAGTTCATTCCCGGTTTTAGAAAATCAATGTATGTTGCAAATTGTCTAGCGCGCGTTATTTGTTATGATTGGTTGGTTGTGTGAGGTAATATTAGTAAACCAATTACAGTAGGTTATTTGCGCTTGACAAATTGTCATAATAAATTTATTATTCGAAAAACCGGGTTACTAGTGTCTCTTAAAGTCATTTATTGATTATGTTTACATTGAAGTTCCTGTATTTTGTGTTATTTTAATTTTATGTAATTACTTCCTTCACATATACATATCACCTTTAAATTAGTTTGTGACTTTTAATCAAAATTAGTTGGATTAAAGACGAGTTAACATCAAGCCGTACATTTTGGAACAACATCGATTAAAATGGAGTCTAGAACACGTGTCAATGCTTGTAGTTACGTAGACAAAGATGTGCAGTCGATGTTTCTGCCCCTGAACCTGATGCAAACTCTGTCCTTAAATCCTAAGTATCACATAAAAAATAATTTCGTGAAACCAAATGATCTTATAACTTATCTTATGTCATTGTGTGGGATAGTTTTCTTCTTGTCTTTAAACTTATACCGAATCAGCACGGTAATGCTTGATGAAAATATGCGACGATATCAGACGGACAATTTTCTTTACTTCGCGACTGTATTCGACTCCATTTTCTTTGCTTCTGGCTACATCATGAACTGTATCCTCAATATCGTTCATTCAAAAGAAAATGTTACATTCATTTTGACTTTTCAAAAAATTAATAGGTTCATTCAAAATATTGCCAGTACCAATTTAGTTGTTTGTAGAAATTGGTTTAATGTCACTTTGCATATAGTTTTTCATATCATAACATGTATTTATGTATACGTAGTTTACTTACGACCTCCATGGTATGTCATTTGCTATGTGTTTCTTTTGATGACTCTCGATAGTAACGTAGTATATGCGATTAGTCTGATTAAGTTACTGACGGAGAAAGTTATGCAATGGAATACAAAGGTTTTTCTTTCATTGAAAGATGGTAGCCGAGTAATACGTTGTAACAAAATGGGCCTCACTTACGTACAAATTTTGGACTGCTACAACATTTACAAGAAAGTTTTTCAACTACCTGTAAGTAAGGCAGAATACTCTTTTGGTATAGAAATTTAAAAATATTGGATACGTAATAAATATTTATTTATTTTAGGTTCTATTTCACACAACAGAGACCTTTTTCCTTGGTTTGATAAAAGTTCAAGTTTTGATTGATTTTTTACATGTCTACTCCATAAATCCAGAGTTTGTGAGTATGTTTGTTTGTATTTTTTTAATGTAAAACTAACTGCCTAGCCATTACCCAACAATGTTTGGGTCGGCATCCAATCTACTTCCAGTTATAATGGATGCTGAACTCAAAATAGTGAAGCTGGATACTATTTTACATAGGGTAGTATTTAAACGCAAATCAAAAAATATCCTTTTTCTATGCAATAATATTTCGAATTTCCGACAAAATTACTGATTGCACAGCAAAATATTCACCTCAAAATATCACTAAACACACTACAATTTATTTTCGCAGCGTACAGCGATTTTTCCTAAAGTAAAAGCTTTTTCATCAATGCACAGCTAATAATCTTAATGCACATTATACATGTTAACTCATTTTCTTTTAAATATAGCTTCTATTTTTATATTATTTACAGCAGTTTTTCTAAATAAAACAGCATTTTATTAGTCACATTCGTCTTATTATTTATTAATTACCACATAATGAGATCAGCAAAAAAAATATAAAATTAGATACAAAATTGTAATTTATTGAATTATTAAAGCAGGTCTTGCAAAGCAAGACGACGAAACCAACGTGACAGAAACATGCAGAAGCATTAATTCTGTGACGGCTCCGGCGCTGCGGGGTCTGGGCGGCCCCACGCGAGCTTACCGTCGCAGATGGTTTTAACGCTCACCACCGCAGCTTCGGCTGGCTGGCCGGCTCCGCCGGGGCAGACAAGACTACGTGAAGTCGGTTTTGCAGCGATTCGTTTCTAATTTTTCAATTAATTTGTTCTGCTTTTAGAAATAATGCAATGTGACAGGATTTTTTTGTTAAGTATAATAATCAATAAAGCCAAGCATGGCTTCTTGAAAATTAAGACAAATATGATGAACAGGTTTTGTTGTACTTACTGGTTAATATGCGACTGGAATAGTTATTTTGCTATGAAATATGGAAAATTTGCTGTGCAGTCAGTATTTATGCTATGTATGTAGTATTTTTGTACAAAAATAAATTTAACTGTATTGCATTTTGAGGAAAAATGTAATGTCATATTGATGTATAATTTCGAATTATCTGCAGTTTGAGTTTTGTTAAACATTTAGTTTATTTGTAGTGAAGTAAGTTATTTGATGTAAAAAAGAATATAAATGATGAGTATGTATTGATAGGCGATTATTTATTTGATATGCAATTTATAATATCCCTTTTACATAGAGCGACTACATGTCTGACCTCCACAACCCAGTTATTGGGTAACACAATACCCGTCGGTAAGATTTTCGGGTTGTAAGTCTTTCGGGGTTTTACGACTACCTGTAATGACTGTCAAAGATCTTCGAATGACCAACAGTTTTACGAGCTTTCCGAGACACGAAGGGGTCTCGGTTTGATACTGTCACCCATCCATGGACAGACCGCGGCAAGCGTATCTTGACCATGACTGACTTAGCCACGAGCCCCTTCTCCGAGTCTCTTTTAATGTAATAGATACAATATACTTAATGTGAGAGATCTGCCTATTCTTTAAAACTGATTGCAGTCACGAGAAAAGAGTGGTTGGAAGGACTTGAGGGAAGCCTTTGCCCAGAAGTACTTAAACACTTACACATAAAAGGTTATTTCTGGACCACCATACAATATGAAGATCTAATAGGAGGGCCGACCCTAAATAATTTGGGATAAAAGCCAGGAGAAAGAAGATGAAACAATTTAACGGGATCCTCATAAAAGAAACGTTATTTTTTGGCGTATATTGCTCATATACGCAAACGAAAAGAAGGTACTACAAACGAAAAGAAGTTACAACAAACGAATTTCTTGTTACTAGAAACGAAAAGAAGGTACTACAAACGAAAATCTTTCTACTACAAACGAAAAAGAGTTACTACAAACGATAATCTTCAAACTACAAACGAAAAGAGGTTACTACAAACGAAAATCTAGCTACTACAAACGAAAAGAAGTTACTACAAACTAAAAGAAGTTACTACAAACGAAAAGAAGGTACTACAAACGAAAATCTTTCTACTACAAACGAAAAAGAGTTACTAGAAACGATAATCTTCCAACTACAAAAGAAAATCTAGCCACTACGTACCTGCCTATTTACCTACCCTACATAACCTACATACCCTACATAACTTACCTACGCTACATTACCTACTTACCCTACTTACTAAGTAGGGTGTTTATAATATGACGCAGGTGTTCGCCCGACACCATTGCAGACGACATAATTACATACTGTCGAGCGTGTGCGTAAGGTACCATTTAGCGCGCACGAACAGCTGTAAAATTTTTGTAGGTAGTTACGGCGTTAGGTTTTTTTTAGTACTTACCCTACCTACAAACCTACAAAAATTTGAGAAACTAATACGTCATATACTTCTTTTAACTCCTTTTCGTTCGCAGTAAAAAGATTTTCGTTTGTAGTACCTTCTTTTCGTTTGTAGTAACTTCTTTTCGTTTGTAGTACCTTCCTTTCGTTTGTGCTTGATGTCAAACCAAGCCTATTTGATAATAAAAAAATAAAAAGGAATTGAAATCTTACGGAAATTATTATTTATACGAAAGTTAAAATGCTTCTCCTATAAGAAGCTTAAGTATCTAAACCAGTAAGTTAAGTTGACGAATCAGAGGTTTTTAACACATGTAGTTTTAGTCAAATTCTCTTTTTGTGACTTTAGTAGAATTAATTCAACTTCTTAAATTATTTCAGTGCCATCAAAAAAAGTGTGGAAGAACATCTTTCGGGTGGTACACAAAGACTTTGAGAAGATAAGCGTGTATGGGTTATTCGGCGACTCTGCTGAACTTCTGCAACGTTGTAGCTACTTATACTATTGTTTTACTACAATTTGCTTTTCTGTAATTTGCATCCGCTGTTAATTGTCAAATGCGGCACGTTTCCTCAAAATGAATCTTCTTTTTAATTTGGAGTCTGCACAATAATTAGCTTATAGGTACGAGAAATGGGGTGGAAAGTTCCACATCCTCTTGAGAAAGGGGAGGATCCTCCGACCAGAAGGGTGTAGTATCTGGTGGGCTACTGCCGGATGGTTGTAGTCGGGATTTTAGATATAATATGCTAATGTCGCGGAGAACTTTGACAAAGCAATGTAGTAAATATCAATTGTAGTTCACATGTGATGTTTTAGATGTCGCCTCAATAATGTTTTCTGCTTGTATTATCCACTGTAAGTTAAAAAAATGCAACATTATGTTTAGAATAGTTAATAGCTAGAGAAATTATTTTCAGGTGGGTGCTTCAAATGTCTGTCACTCTTGTTGGGTGCGAGCAAATAGGACATTATCACCAAGACATTCCTCATTTAGAAGAATCGCCAACTAAGCAAGAAACATATTCTGCGACAAGGACACCTACTGTTGGAACTCTCTTGTTTTGCCCGATTATTATAGAGCTTAGAAACTGAAAGTGGATGTTTTGTGGAAGGATGATTAATAAAACCACTTATCAGAATAAAGTGTTTTTTTTAAATTATATTTTACTATAATTATTATTACAATCTCATGTTACTGTAATCTGAGATTCTATCAAGTCCCCTTGTAGATGCAATATTAACAAATACAAGCCAGTTTTGATGTAAATGGGCCTTGTCTAATAAATATAGTTTTCACTAAGATTAATATCAGATCAATCTGAAGTCACCCCTGAGCCTTTTGTATGTAAGTACCTACCTAAAGCCTCATTGTGATAAATAAACTGCAGGCGCTGAGTACTTAGGTACTCATATCATTAATTGCATTCCACAATGTTTTAAGTTGTTTACATTTTATCGTTATGAGCTAGGCACAATCGTGGACCCTGTAGAGACAACATATCTAGCAACATATCTAATTAGTACACAAAATAAAAATAAAACAACAGCAACTCAACCTATAACTCAAATGATAAAAATAACCTAAAATGTAGGTAAAAATGGTCGGATTTTACCAATTTAGCCATTGTTGCGAGACGTGAAAATTGAGCTGGTGAATCCTTCCTAAATCCCTTAATTTCTGGCCAAAATCCAGCCCTGTAACGCCAGGCCCAAGTTTCTATGGAGTTTGGGTTTCTCCTTTAAGAAAGTCCTCTTTATGATTTTAATTTTCTTAGTTATGTTTGTTCCTTTTACAAATATACATTTTATTTTGTGGAATGCAATTAATGGTTTATCATTGAACTTTCATGTAACCATTGCTCTGTTTTCATTTATAATAATCGTCTCTGACATAACACATCTCCATTTCCCGTCATTTCTTTTGAATAAATACTAATGAAATTAGTAATCTGTGTTTGTTTTAAGTAAAACGCCCATGGTAAACTTTCATTGTTTTCTTATCTTTTTTTTATTTTATGCATTAAAATTAACTAAAACAAACATTTTAGCAGAAAGCACTTGTATTTTAAATTGCCTTATATATAGACATGTGCTACGAGGAGATGAGGTGGTAAATTTCCAAGGCTATAGAACCGGGCGCAGAAGAAACTAAACTGCACTTAGTGTACGGACTCTCACATCGTAAGATATGCAAACGTCTACCACGGAGGCGTTAATACTCTCAATGATATTGTATGCACACTGAGCATATTGAGGAGTCCATGGAAGAGGTAGTACAATCTGCGAAAACTGTGTTCAACTTGATTTAGACGTTGCTACTGTTACGACGTCTAATAAAGGCGCTCAAAGCAATAACAAAGGTTTGTTTTTGTTGAAGTTTTTTTGTTTATTCTAAATGTATAAAGAAAATACCAGTCAGAACGTGGCATGGCCGCCATTTTGAATCATCATCAATATCGGCCGAAAGACGTCACTATTGATCAAAGGCCTCCGCCATAGAACGCCACAACGAGCGGCAACCGGCAACTCTACCACTTGTATCCACCGGTTACCCACGACCTTCACGATGTCTTCGGTCCATCTGGTGGGAGGCCTACCAGATGGACCTACCTACCTTTTCAGTGGGGCGTATGTTATGGAGGCGGCTGTCTTTTCGGCAGTTATTTTGTCTCAAGTGTGTAGATCGACAACCAAACTGCTCCGGCCCCATACTCTTAAAACGAAACAGCCCTTAACAGATACTATTCATGTAATATTGTTTACACACCAGTGGTATTCATGTAAAATTGTTAACACCACAAACTAATATTCTTAATGGACTCTATTATTTGCTTAGTTCCAAATATTTTCGTTGACGTAACTGCTCATTTGGGTCAGAATAACTAAAATGAAATGGAGTCCGCAGGAGGGAAGAGGCCTTTAAAAAAAAGAAAAAGCTATCGCGTGTCGGCCCCTTTTGACGACTTAGTCGACAAAGATGTGCAGGCGATGCTTTTGCCTTTAAACCTCATGCAAAACCTTTTGTTCTATCCCAAGTATCGGATCAAGGATAACTTCATTTATTCGAACAGCCGTGCAACGAAATTGGTGTCATTGTGTGTGACGATACTTTGCATTTTTTTATACCTTCATCGCATCTACGAGTTGCATAACTCCCTAGCTGTGAGAAGCTTTATAAATATAGTATACATCAGTTCTTACTTAGACGTGTTCTTGTACTCCATCGGATTTATCATAAATTATACCTCCAATGTACTGCAAACGAAAAGAAATATATCGTTTGTCTTGAAATTTCAAGACATACACAGGTTTCTTAACAGTGATACTTACTTCAAGCGCTTTACCATTTGCAATTGGATCATTTTTATCGTATTCTTCGGTAGTTATATTGCCGTTGCCGCTTACATTAATAGTCAATTTGAGCTATCCTTTATCTTCTTCTTGTACGGGTTATCTGTCATTAGTTTGGACTTAAATATTGTTTACGCAATCAGACTTATAAAATTGTTAACAAACAAAGCTGATTTATGGAACACACAAGTTCGATGTTTGCAACAAATTGATAAAAGCGATAATGAAACTTATTGCAAAAGAATGTATCAAGCCTACGTTAATTTTATAGAAGGTTACGAAATATATAAGAAATCTTTTCAACATATGGTATGTCTGATTACTGTGTAAAATATATTATTATACTGATTATTTACTTGACGACACGGTTGGCGCAGTGGCTGAGCGATCGACTGCTGCGCAGCGTGTTGCGGGTTCGATTCCCGCCCAGGGTAAACATTAGTGTGATGAGCACTTGTGTTTGCCTTGTGTCTGGGTGTTGTTTATCTATATATGTATGTATTTACAAAAAAAATATGTATTTGTGTATGTATATCAGCTGTCTGACACCCATAGTACAGGGTCTCCTTAGTTTGGGGTCAGATGGCCGTGTGTGAAAATGCCCCCACATATTATTATTATTATTGTACTATAAATTCGTGAACAAAATAGTATGAATTATTGCAAAAAATATATATTTTCAGATACTACATCAGACCGTAGATTTTTTTTGTCATGCTTTAAACAAACTGCAGGGTTCAATTGCATTGTTAAAATTAGCTGCACATGAAAATGGAGGCAAACGTTTGCTTGTAAGACCATTCCTTCCATTTGGTTTTTAAAACAATCTAACAAGTTTTTATCACTAATCAACTTTTATTTCAGTTCACAGCGCAATTTTCTATAATTTTTTTGTATATCTGGGTGGTACAGACTTTGATATATGAAATATTTTTGAGCTCGTACTGTGAAAAGTTCTACATAGAGATGAATGAGGTTCAAACTTCATGTGCGATTATTTTGCAATCCGATTGTACAGGTAATTATTTTATTGAACAGAATTTAAAAAAATAGTGGTGTTATATAAAGAGGTGGAATATTGTAAAATAGTTATTTTATCTTTTAAAATAATTATTTTACAATATTATATTAGTACCTAAGTTTCTTACCCATTCTTCACCGTACGAAACTACCATTAAGAAGGAGCAACTAGACTAAATTCTGTTTTCTAGTCATCATGACGTGTCTTGTTTAAAAGTGCCTTTTAATGGTCTTATTGAAATAAATAATTTGGCTTTGAATTTAGACTTCCTTTTCTCTCGTCATAACATGAGATTATGGCGAAAAGCAGGGCTGAATTTCGTTTACGTAATAAAATTAGAAGTGAATTTAAAATTACATTAGTTTGATACAAAGACATTTATTTCTGATAAAAAGAACATAACATCATCTGCCTAGCCATTTCCCAACTATGTTGGGGTCGGCTTCCAGTCTAACCAGATGCAGCAGAATACCAACGTTTTACATGGAGCGACTGCTTATCAGACCTCCACAACCCAGATACTCGGTAACATGAAACCACTTGGTAAGACTGGTTGCCAGGCTTTCTGGTTTCTGACTATCCTTAACAACTGCCAAAGATCTACGAATGACAGCCGGGACCAACGGCTTTACGTGCTTTCCGAGGCACGGAGGGAATTCACCCATCCACAGACCGACCGCGGAGAGTGTAGCCTACCTTTGAGCGATCGAACTGTACGGCTTTTACTTAGCCACGCGCTCTTAATAAAAAGAAAATAACAGTTCATTTACGTATTAAGAAATTTAAAAAACAAATTGTGAAAGTACGATTCTCAATGAAAAAAAAATCAAAAGAAAATGTAGTAACTTTTAATATAACAACTTGATATTGTCTATCAATTATGATATATTGCTTATGTCAATATTGCAGATGCAGAGAAAAAGGTTTGCAAGAATATAAAACGTCTACATCGAGCGACATTCGACAAAATGAATATCTGTGGAATGTTCTACATTGATGCTACGTTTCCATTAAAAATGCTAGCTTTAGTAATTAACTATACTGTCGTTATTTTGCAATTCGCATTTTTGTAAGCCTGTCAGATAGTCTTTATAAAGAGGTAAAATTTATTTGTGGGGGTAATATCTGGAAGTATAACTCATCTAATTTCACAAGTTATTTAACCTAGGAAACTACATTATCCTATAGAATGCTAAATGCTACATTTTATTATCTAAAATATTAGGAATCTGTAAGAAAATTCACGCGGGCGAAGTTGCGGGCAAGTGATAGTTTTTATATAAATTGACTTTGATTAATAAATATTTTTTACTATTATTGGCGTTTTTTTAGCTTGTCTTGATGATATGTAACGGCATGTACAGATAACGTCATTAGCTAAGTAACCCTCAAACATTGAAATTCCTTTGAAAAGGTGGGTAACTAACCAAAAGATGACGGTGTGTGTACCTCATTGTATGTGAACATCAAGTACCTTTTCTTCGTTAACGGCACAAATGGCAGATACCTCATTTCTTCATCTTCTATTTTAGATCAATTCTTATGTTAACCTGAACTTTTAATTTATTTTGTACTAGCTTTTGAAAGGGAATCTTTTGTCTTGGTATGGGCATGTGAAGAGAAGAGATGAAACACATGTGACCAAAAGAGCTATGAATATTAATTTGGATGGATGGAGAGGGAGAGGAAGGCCTAAGAAAAGATGGATGGATTGTGTGAAGAATGATATAAATTGTATATGTTGCACCGACGTCAAGTAACATGGGGTAAGGGCAGGAAGAAGAAGACTAGCTTTTGCATTCGACTTCGTCCGCATGAATGTCAGTTATCGCGGATCCGAAGTCACAGATCAAAAAGTAGCCTTTATCCTACCCCAGGGTTCAAGTTATTAACATAACAAATTTCATCATCTTTTTGTGATTGGAGTAACAGACAGCCCACTGTGCAGAGCCTGCATGGGGGCAGACGAGACGGCAGCCCATGTGCTTCTGAACTGCCCTGAGGTCGCTTCATACAGGGCAAAGTACTTCGGTAACCCAGGTAACCTACGGGAGATCGCCAGCGACGTCAAGGCACTGCTGGCCTTTCTGGAGGAGCTCGGCTGGATCGAATGATTTACTTCCCACCTGTACGCAAAATACGCGCTGAGACGTGGAGTTGCGGACACCAGCCCGTCATACTACTACTACTACTTCATACCTCTAGATGCGTTCCGATTCCCACATGTATTCCCTATTATTTGTATTATTTATTGAATTCACATTGAATTAATATTATTGTTAAGTGTGTTCAAATGGACATTGTTATGTTTATTTTGTATTTATTATGAATTATTTCAGACACAATGTAAATTGTTATTGAATACCTAAATTAAATTTATTTGAATTGAAATTATGCCAAAGACTAGCAGCATTGACACGTTGCCTGGCAATGTTGATTATTGCAAGGCAACGTGTCAATGCTGCTAGTCTCTTGAGCCCTCGTCCCTTTGAGAGCGATATGGACAAGCTTTTTGATGCACTATGAGCAAGCCATTTGTCGAAATAATTTATGATTGTTTGTAAATTCTGTACATCTTGAATTATAATAATATGAAGACTTTTAACGAGTTCTGACTTTGGTTCAAGTTTATCTTTCGAGACAGTTTGTAATTCGAACTTTATTTTATCACCGACCGGTTAGGGTAAAATAAACTATACTCCATTTAAATAGCATTAGAAAAAAGAGACTCATAGAAGCAGGAATGCAAAACATTTAATTTAAAGATAAGTTAAAGCAATATTCATTAAACTTATTTTAACATAATTTTGATAAATAGATCTAAGATAGTACTAAATATGGACGTACTCGTATAATAATATAAACAGAATAAAAGTATTTTAAAGATTCAGTAACATTTTAAATTTAGTGGGATTACAGTGAAACGAATAACGTTCCGGGTATTGTTCACCCCTGTTTCTGTTAGGTTTTTAACATTGACACTGTGATTTTAAATTGGAATTAATTATATATCTAAATGAAAGTCACATAATTTTAGAAGATAAATGATTAAAACGGTTACAAATAGGCGCGATAGCTACTGTAAAGATAGATTATAATAAATTCGGTGTCTATCGTAACTGTTACGTGCTTTCCGAGGCATATCAGTCGCAGGATGGCCACTGCTAGACCTTGTAACAATTCTGATAATTTACGAGAAATAAAAGGCTATGCAGAATTGTACGTATTGAATTTAATAGCTCTCACACGAAAGTTAAAATGTGATGAGTATCAAAAACAAGTAAGTATAAAAATAAGGACTGACCTAAACGCACTATGGTTAGGCAGTATCCAGGAGGATTATGATCCCCAGCCTGGCCGGCGTACAGGATCAGCCGAAGAGAAGTCTGACGCGATCAGCTCGTGGACGGAGGCCCCCCCAGGCGGTCAGTAGGACCAGCCCTGGGCAGCAAGAGGCACGCGACAGCTCGACTTATCCTAGAAAACCGATTCTCGGTTGCAGACTGGTAGACTTCAGTAAGTAGACTCCAGCAACGTAAGCGTATGAACAATCAGCGTGTTCATTAAACGGCTCCAAGAACTAGACTGCAGCAACGTAAGCGTATGAACAATCAGCGTGTTCAACTAACGGCTCCAAGAACTAGACTCCAGCAACGTATGCGTATGAGCAATCCGCGTGTTTATCCAACGGCTCCGAAATCCAGACTCACCCATTTGACAGGTTCCTTTTCTGACCGCTCTTCCAAAATTCATAAAAAATCCAATTATGAATCATCTTTCTAGAACGGTCAAATTGCTTTTCTATAGCAAGGTATTATAATACCGGCCAGACTTAATAATTGTCGTTTGCCCATAATTATAATACTTTTTTTAATATAATATTAGTGCGAATAAGATCTAAAGAAACACACGATAATACAGCGGGTGTTCAGCCGTTTACTATCTAACACAGACAAACAAGCTTACAAGATATACAACATAGAGGTTTTACGTTAGTAGCCGAAAACTTATTTTAGAAGAAATGTTGGCCGGTCGTCAATTTGACGACTGTCACTGACAGACATGTCAAAGCAAAACATTATTTATTTTTCAGGTTTCGTTAATTAATATTTTGTAAATATTAATTTGATCCAATTATACAGGAATAAATTACAAAGGATGACGACAGGAACAGCATAAAAAAGCGTAAGGGTTTGTAAATATTAAACAATGAATGATAATTATGAAATGAAGATGATACAGGAATACAATTACAACACAGACAAAACCAGCACATATAACTGTGGGTACATTATATATTACTTATAAGATTCCAAGAATCCATACAACAAATATTATAAAATGTAGACATATCGTGCGATGAATGATTTCATGCCTATGAAAAGTAAATATAGTTTTTCGAGTTGAACCGAAACACTATATTATCCCCAACGACCCGAGAAAAATTTTTGGCCTAGAACAAAAATTTTGAGAAGGTTAGATATTTCAGCATTCACAAACTTTCATACTTCATTCAAACACACCTACATCTTACGAAATTAAGGTCAAATGAGATTCACATTCAATGATCATCACGCAAACCTAAAGATTCAATAACAATAGGGCTTATTTTTGGAGTTGTAATCCGCTCGCGTTTAAAACCCATTATTAAGATAAAGATTTATATCAAGGGCTAGGCCTTGATCGATTATAATAAGGGCTTATGGAAGACGAGTTATTAACCGCTCGTGAAGATACCTATGGCTTTCAGAGTGAAGCCATAGATATGGGGAAAAAGATCAAGGGGATAGCCCTTAAATAATATTAATACAGGCTTATTTAAGGCGAGTTATTAGCCACTCGTAAATATACACCTATGGTTATAAGAGTACAGCCATAGATATAATAGAAGATCCATCAACCTCAATAGTTGACGGTGGCTAATTAGTCAGAAATCCATCAACATGCAGACGTTGATGGTGCTAATTAGTCAAAAACTAACAAAGAGTTAGTAAATAAGAAGGTTAGGTAACGTTGTACCTAACAATACTTCTTAAGCTCTTTAAAAAAAAGAGATTAAAATAATCTTATTGGTTTCAGAACCGATGAATGAAGAAAATAAATATCTATAGAGGTTTTATTAGGTCAAGATTAAAAACTCTATAGTAAGAAGAAGGAAGCGATAGACATGAGTAATGAATAAAACCATTTATAAGAAAAGGTAATATATGACAATATAAAAGTCAAAAGAAAAGAAAATAAAAATAGTCATAGAATTCCAGAGAGTGTCATGAAGTGACACTTGAAAAATATAAGTGAGGAAAAATAATATTTAAGAAGCAAGAAGCAAAAACTCAGAAAGTAACTAAGTTATAAAGATTGGAAAAATAAGATTTAAGAAGTAAGAAGCAAAAGCTGAGAGAGTAACAAAGTTATAAAGAGTGGAAAAACTCCGAGAGGCTCAGAGTAACTAGCCTCCAAAAGTTCAAAGGCGACTAGCCTCAAAAAGGTTAGAGTGACTAGCTTCTAAAGGGTCAGAGTGGCCTCAGGAGGGACAGAGTGACTAGCCTTAAGAGGGTCAGAGTAACTAGCCTTAAGAGGTCAGGCGAGGGTAAATAAGATTCAAGAAGGAAGAGAGTAACAACCCTCTGAGAGGTAAATGAGAGTTAATAAGGTTCAAGAGGATAAGGGAGTAACAACCCTCTGAGAGGTAAATGAGAGTAAATAAGATTCAAGAGGATAAGAGAGCGACAACCCTCTGGGAGGGTACATGAATGACTAAGCCCTTTCGAGAGAGGGTCAAGCATGACTAGCCTCTACGAGAGAGGGCCAAGCATGACTAGCCTCTTCAAAAGAGGGCCAAAACTTGACTAGCCTCTTCAAGAGAGGGTCAAGGTATCTAGCCTCCTCAAGAGAGTCAAGCAAGTAATACACCTCACCTAGAGGTTCAAAGAGTAATACGCGCGTAAGAGTAAAACGAGTAATAAATAGTGACCGACCTCCGGGAGGATTAAACGTAATACACCTCACCGAGAGGTTTAAGCCGAGAGTGAAATAAAATGTTTATAAATCGAGCCCACGACATTGAGCCTATTCAATAAAATAAAACATTTATAAAGTAAAGTAAATGAAAGACAGTATTTGTTATTTTATTTATTGTTGTTAGCATCTGTATAGTTTATCATCGTGTAGGTATGTTCAAACAACTACAGAATATTGTTCTGAGCTGTCGTAAAGTGTCTCAGTCCCCAACTCAGTAGTGACCACTACGTGGTTTTAAAAACACACCCAAGCGAAGACTGAGTGCGGTTACCATAGGGTAAGCGCTGTGGTGTGCACGTGTGTGGGGTGCAGCGTAATGTGGTAAAGTATAGAGTAAAAGTATAGGTGAGAACGACTATAGGGTACTCTCCTAATAGCCGCGTACAGTAAACCAAACCCCAACTTGTAAGTAACCAACGAGTGATTTAAAACTCACAAGCGCAGAATGGGTGCCAATTGCCAGAAGCAAGAGGATTGTGTGTGGGGATGTAGTGTAAGTTTTTGTACAGTATTTAAGTATGTTCAGTACGACGAAGCGGGCTGAGGAGAAAATATTAGTATTTTACACACACACACAAAAGAATCTAAGCCAAATTAAAATGTCGAAATAAAGAGTACTAATAGACTAGTAAGATTAGAATTTTGAATAGGATGAGAGAGCTAGCTTTGATTTCACGATTGGGCGCCAAATGTAACAATTCTGATAATTTACGAGAAATAAAAGGCTATGCAGAATTGTACGTATTGAATTTAATAGCTCTCACACGAAAGTTAAAATGTGATGAGTATCAAAAACAAGTAAGTATAAAAATAAGGACTGACCTAAACGCACTATGGTTAGGCAGTATCCAGGAGGATTATGATCCCCAGCCTGGCCGGCGTACAGGATCAGCCGAAGAGAAGTCTGACGCGATCAGCTCGGGGACGGAGGCCCCCCCAGGCGGTCAGTAGGACCAGCCCTGGGCAGCAAGAGGCACGCGACAGCTCGACTTATCCTAGAAAACCGATTCTCGGTTGCAGACTGGTAGACTTCAGTAAGTAGACTCCAGCAACGTAAGCGTATGAACAATCAGCGTGTTCATTAAACGGCTCCAAGAACTAGACTGCAGCAACGTAAGCGTATGAACAATCAGCGTGTTCAACTAACGGCTCCAAGAACTAGACTCCAGCAACGTATGCGTATGAGCAATCCGCGTGTTTATCCAACGGCTCCGAAATCCAGACTCACCCATTTGACAGGTTCCTTTTCTGACCGCTCTTCCAAAATTCATAAAAAATCCAATTATGAATCATCTTTCTAGAACGGTCAAATTGCTTTTCTATAGCAAGGTATTATAATACCGGCCAGACTTAATAATTGTCGTTTGCCCATAATTATAATACTTTTTTTAATATAATATTAGTGCGAATAAGATCTAAAGAAACACACGATAATACAGCGGGTGTTCAGCCGTTTACTATCTAACACAGACAAACAAGCTTACAAGATATACAACATAGAGGTTTTACGTTAGTAGCCGAAAACTTATTTTAGAAGAAATGTTGGCCGGTCGTCAATTTGACGACTGTCACTGACAGACATGTCAAAGCAAAACATTATTTATTTTTCAGGTTTCGTTAATTAATATTTTGTAAATATTAATTTGATCCAATTATACAGGAATAAATTACAAAGGATGACGACAGGAACAGCATAAAAAAGCGTAAGGGTTTGTAAATATTAAACAATGAATGATAATTATGAAATGAAGATGATACAGGAATACAATTACAACACAGACAAAACCAGCACATATAACTGTGGGTACATTATATATTACTTATAAGATTCCAAGAATCCATACAACAAATATTATAAAATGTAGACATATCGTGCGATGAATGATTTCATGCCTATGAAAAGTAAATATAGTTTTTCGAGTTGAACCGAAACACGAGTTGAACCGAAACACTATAACCTCCCCTATAATATAATATCCAAAGGAACCGGTTAGAAGCGGCTTGCAACCAGCGTGTTCTTGCAATGTAGATACTTGACAAGTGAAGTTCCTATCGATAATTCAAAAACTTTTACAGGCTAAGATGCCCGTAGTGATACAGTCACTTTTTACATGGATGGCAAAAAATGTAGCGTTGCAATTACTGTTGTGCTGGCATTGCGAAAAATTTTATCGTACCTTGGATAATGTTCAAGAATCATGCAAGCTGCTTTTGGGATCAAACTGTTCAGGTATTTAATTTGCACGTAAAACTTGTATTCACGAGTACATGTGATTGTTGTGTAGATTAATTACTTATAACATTTACCCCTTCCTCATAATTCCTATATTCATATTACCCCTTCCTCATAATTCCTATTATCATATTCCTATTGACGTAATACTGCTATGTCTCCTGCTTGATACTGAGTGAAGCAGAAAATATTTTATTTTATTACTCCTCCGCTGTTTTTTTCTGATTAATTTCGTTGCGGGATCCAAGACAGTTGAATTGTTTCTCCGGGACTCGTCAGGCTTCATTGTCTCGGCACTTTTCTGGTGGATGGGACTGTTACTTCGGGCTTACAGGATTTGCAGTGGTTTGGGAATAGTGTGGCGGGTTTATAACATTCTAACTTGATTTTGTAAAAAAAGACGGAACATCAACGTTGAATAGGTCATATTGGGTAGGTCTGAGAATCGGCCAACATCTATTTTTCATCCCCCTTTTTCCCCCCCCTTTTCATCCCCCATCCAAATGTTCGGTAGATCGGGACAGGACAACGTCTGTAAGGTTTTCAGGTAATATACAGAACAAAAAAAAAACGTATTTTAGAAAAGTTTCTTTTTCGACTGGACATTGAATTCAGAAACCAATATTTATTTCCGGCCTACTTCGTCAGTTATTTAACTTGTAACCTTCTACACGATCAGGCCTGTCTATGCTGTAAATGACTTTCTCGGTGAATTTAGGTGGAATGAGCTTGAGATAAGCTGTCATTTCAGATTGAGATAAGCTGTCATTTCACCAGTTTTTTTTTTGCTTAGTTTCATATGCATGTTATTTTTGTTTTTACTATTTCTTTTGCGTGAATCTCACATGGTTATTCCTTATTCAAGAGCTTGAGGCGCTGCTTGCTGATGTACAGGCTATATACCTAGTTCGGCAGCAGATGCTAATAATGTGACACAATTATTGCTTTAGGGCCACCACGTAATAGGTCTGTAGAATTTAAGCAAATTGTGTAAACCTGTTCTTATTTCTGGTCTAATAAATATTATTATTATTTCCATTTATTATTCATCTATACATATAATTTACATTTTTAAATATTAATAAAAAAATTAAAACATTTAAAAATATAAAAAATAGTAGCCCACCGGTATCGGGAACAGGGTCCAAGCTACCGGCGGTCAGGGCTCCAAAGAGAGAAATCTCCTGACAATGCGGCCTTCTGAATCAAGCCCTTGATCCAGCCGCCTAACGAGAGCCTCCTTAGATGTTGCTCGAAGCTCTTGGCATTTATTATTATTATTATTATAGTGATGGTGGAGGAATTGGCAGCTCAATTCAAGTTCAGTTGCTATTGTTTTATGGCATGACAATTACTTTTTTAAGAAAACTTGTTATTTTGTACACCGTATTTTGTTTTGCAGTGATGGAAAAAAGACTTTACAAGAACATTCAGCGCTTACATCGCTCATCATTCAGCAAGCTCAATGTGTGTCGTCTGTTCTACATGGATGTTAAACTACAATTAAATATCATAGGCATTATTAGTAACTATGCTGTAGTTCTGCTGCAGTTTGCGTTTCTGTAGTTGGATGTTGTCAATGTTTCTGGCCGTTCTTTATTGCAAGTGTACAAACAAATGTATTTCAAATATTTATTATGTTTTTCATTGTCTTATCTTCCTGCTCTTACACCATGTTACTTCTTCCATTCCATCTTGTCAACCGTTGTGATATATCACTCACCTTCTCTTCCATATCATTCTTCACACAATCCATCCATCTTTTCTTCCGCCTTCCTCTTCGTCTCTACCCATCTACATTTATATTCATTACTCTTCTGTCACGTGCGTGATCAAAAGTCATGGTCATTTCACGTTTCATGCGTTTATTATAGTATTGTTTATATTTTACAGTTTTTTTTTGTTCATGTTTTTTAATATCTAAAATCAAATCAAATCAAATCATCTATTTGCTGGAATATGGGTACATGAGGTGGTACAAACAACAGAAGTTCTTAATTCCATATTCTACCTGAACAGGTATGCAAATGTCTAGTACGTGCAAATGTCAAATATTATTCACAATTCATCATTAATCATCCATTACAAAACTTAATATTAATAGTTAGTAAATCTATAAATCACATTTTTTCATTTAAATAATCATTAACATTAAAATAGGCTTTTTTAATTAGATACGTCTTTAATTTATTTTTAAACGATATAATATTCTCAGCATCCTTTATATCACTAGGTAATTTATTATAAATTCTTGGACCCATACAAAATGCACTCTTGTCAAACATATAACCGTTCTATGGAGTATGGCACAAAGTGTACCAGCCAGCCTGGTGCTTTTTAACGTTTCATATTTATTAATATTATTTCTAATGTCTAATGCTAGTTCATAAATATACAGTGATGGGAATGTCCATATGTTTAGATTTATAAAATGTGGTTTACATGTATCTGTAGGTTTTAAAGCGCATATTGCCCGAATACATTTCTTTTGGGCTTTGAAAACACTTTCTCTATCAGTGGCCCCAAAACATTATACCATACCTTAGTGTCGAACCAACGTAAGCGTGGTAAGCAGTTAATTTTTAGGGTTCCGTACAAAAAAAAGGAACCCTAATCGTATAAAAAAAAGGATCACTCCTGCGTCTGTCTGTCCGTACGTCTGTCACAACCAATTTGCTCCGAATCTACTGGACCAAATCTGGTGAAATTTGGTATGATGGCGTAATCATATGATCCAAACACAGATGTGCAAAGCAAATAAATATTTTAATTAAATAAGGTTCATTTTCAGGGGACAAATTAGGAAATAAAAAAGAAGTTTTATAAACCTTGCTGTGTCATATATCAAATGAAAAGGTTCATTATGAGGATCTCAAATATATATTGTTATTATTTTAAAATAAACAGTTTGGTTTTATTCACGAAAGAAGACAAAAATTGAACATGAGTTTAACTCGCACTTGACCGGTTTTTATTATAAAACAAAGAAAAAAATGAGGTCATCAAACCTCATTTTTTTTCTTTGTTTTAACACAGTTCATTCCCGGTTTTAGAAAATCAATGTATGTTGCAAATTGTCTAGCGCGCGTTATTTGTTATGATTGGTTGGTTGTGTGAGGTAATATTAGTAAACCAATTACAGTAGCTTATTTGCGCTTGACAAATTGTCATAATAAATTTATTATTCGAAAAACCGGGTTACTAGTGTCTCTTAAAGTCATTTATTGATTATGTTTACATTGAAGTTCCTGTATTTTGTGTTATTTTAATTTTATGTAATTACTTCCTTCACATATACATTATCACCTTTAAATTAGTTTGTGACTTTTAATCAAAATTAGTTGGATTAAAGACGAGTTAACATCAAGCCGTACATTTTGGAACAACATCGATTAAAATGGAGTCTAGAACACGTGTCAATGCTTGTAGTTACGTAGACAAAGATGTGCAGTCGATGTTTCTGCCCCTGAACCTGATGCAAACTCTGTCCTTAAATCCTAAGTATCACATAAAAAATAATTTCGTGAAACCAAATGATCTTATAACTTATCTTATGTCATTGTGTGGGATAGTTTTCTTCTTGTCTTTAAACTTATACCGAATCAGCACGGTAATGCTTGATGAAAATATGCGACGATATCAGACGGACAATTTTCTTTACTTCGCGACTGTATTCGACTCCATTTTCTTTGCTTCTGGCTACATCATGAACTGTATCCTCAATATCGTTCATTCAAAAGAAAATGTTACATTCATTTTGACTTTTCAAAAAATTAATAGGTTCATTCAAAATATTGCCAGTACCAATTTAGTTGTTTGTAGAAATTGGTTTAATGTCACTTTGCATATAGTTTTTCATATCATAACATGTATTTATGTATACGTAGTTTACTTACGACCTCCATGGTATGTCATTTGCTATGTGTTTCTTTTGATGACTCTCGATAGTAACGTAGTATATGCGATTAGTCTGATTAAGTTACTGACGGAGAAAGTTATGCAATGGAATACAAAGGTTTTTCTTTCATTGAAAGATGGTAGCCGAGTAATACGTTGTAACAAAATGGGCCTCACTTACGTACAAATTTTGGACTGCTACAACATTTACAAGAAAGTTTTTCAACTACCTGTAAGTAAGGCAGAATACTCTTTTGGTATAGAAATTTAAAAATATTGGATACCGTAATAAATATTTATTTATTTTAGGTTCTATTTCACACAACAGAGACCTTTTTCCTTGGTTTGATAAAAGTTCAAGTTTTGATTGATTTTTTACATGTCTACTCCATAAATCCAGAGTTTGTGAGTATGTTTGTTTGTATTTTTTTAATGTAAAACTAACTAGCTAGCCATTACCCAACTATGTTTGGGTCGGCATCCAATCTACTTCCAGTTATAATGGATGCTGAACTCAAAATAGTGAAGCTGGATACTATTTTACATAGGGTAGTATTTAAACAAAAATCAAAAAATATTCTTTTTCTATATTCCGAATTCCCATCAAAATTACTGATTGCACAGCAAAATATACAACTCAAAATATCACTAAACACACTACAATTTATTTTCGCAGCGTACAGCGATTTTTCCTAAAGTAAAAGCTTTTTCATCAATGCACAGCTAATAATCTTAATGCACATTATACATGTTAACTCATTTTCTTTTAAATATAGCTTCTATTTTTATATTATTTACAGCAGTTTTTCTAAATAAAACAGCATTTTATTAGTCACATTCGTCTTATTATTTATTAATTACCACATAATGAGATCAGCAAAAAAAATATAAAATTAGATACAAAATTGTAATTTATTGAATTATTAAAGCAGGTCTTGCAAAGCAAGACGACGAAACCAACGTGACAGAAATATGCAGAAGCATTAATTCTGTGACGGCTCCGGCGCTGCGGGGTCTGGGCGGCCCCACGCGAGCTTACCGTCGCAGATGGTTTTAACGCTCACCACCGCAGCTTCGGCTGGCTGGCCGGCTCCGCCGGGGCAGACAAGACTACGTGAAGTCGGTTTTGCAGCGATTCGTTTCTAATTTTTCAATTAATTTGTTCTGCTTTTAGAAATAATGCAATGTGACAGGATTTTTTTGTTAAGTATAATAATCAATAAATTTGCCAAGCATGGCTTCTTGAAAATTAAGACAAATATGATGAACAGGTTTTGTTGTACTTACTGGTTAATATGCGACTGGAATAGTTATTTTGCTATGAAATATGGAAAATTTGCTGTGCAGTCAGTATTTATGCTATGTATGTAGTATTTTTGTACAAAAATAAATTTAACTGTATTGCATTATGAGGAAAAATGTAATGTCATATTGATGTATAATTTCGAATTATCTGCAGTTTGAGTTTTGTTAAACATTTAGTTTATTTGTAGTGAAGTAAGTTATTTGATGTAAAAAAAGAATATAAATGATGAGTATGTATTGATAGGCGATTATTTATTTGATATGCAATTTATAATATCCCTTTTACATAGAGCGACTACATGTCTGACCTCCACAACCCAGTTATTGGGTAACACAATACCCGTCGGTAAGATTTTCGGGTTGTAAGTCTTTCGGGGTTTTACGACTACCTGTAATGACTGTCAAAGATCTTCGAATGACCAACAGTTTTACGAGCTTTCCGAGACACGGAGGGGTCTCGGTTTGATACTGTCACCCATCCATGGACAGACCGCGGTAAGCGTATCTTGACCATGACTGACTTAGCCACGAGCCCCTTCTCCGAGTCTCTTTTAATGTAATAGATACAATAAACTTAATGTGAGAGATCTGCCTATTCTTTAAAACTGATTGCAGTCACGAGAAAAGAGTGGTTGGAAGGACTTGAGGGAAGCCTTTGCCCAGAAGTACTTAAACACTTACACATAAAAGGTTATTTCTGGACCACCATACAATATGAAGATCGAGCAATATACGCCAAAAAATAACGTTTCTTTTATGAGGATCCCGTTAAATTGTTTCATCTTCTTTCTCCTGGCTTTTATCCCAAATTATTTGGGGTCGGCCCTCCTATTATTTTTGCGTCACAACGTTTGGTTGTGGGTTGTTTTTGATGGTTTGTAGACAGGTTATCGGTGGTCATCCACATCCTCTTTTACCTTCTATACTAATATGTTCATGGCTCTTTTAGCCACATGGTCACCTCGTCTCATCACATGTCCGTACCAGCGCAAACGGTTTTCATGAAGTTTCTCATTTATCTTAGCAACTTTAAAACTACCACAGATATATTCATTTCTTATTTTATGCATTTTTGAAACTCCACCGGGCCAGCGTAGCATTTTCATCTCTGTGTTGTGATTTTTTTGTTCATCCGTCTTTTTCTTCTTTTTCTTAGTATTTCCATAGCTCTGCTGGAATCTCGTCTGGTTCCATGGCTTTCCTATTTACCAGATAAACCTTTAATAAATTTCTTACGTTATAATCCTTTGTTTGAATATTCCAGAGTACGTACCGAAAGACCAGTTAGTGCAATTTCAGCTGAAGTCAACACTGCTATCAAAAATGAAAAATAGGAAAGCCTTGTCTGGTTCCATGGCTTTCCTATTTTTCATTTTTGATAGCAGTGTTGACTTCAGCTGAAATTGCACTAACTGGTCTTTCGGTACGTGGTAATACTGTTAGCAGTTTCTCTGCCGCTGGAAACTCCTCGTTGAGAAGTGTTGTGTTGTATTCGTGCCACTTCTTATTAATTTCTTCGAATATGGTCAACAATTTACCAGATAAACCTTTAATAAATTTCTTACGTTATAATCCTTTGTTTGAATATTCCAGAGTTAAGCTAATTTAAATATTTCAGCGTCTGTTTTTGATTTCTCTAATTCTTAGTAAAAGTGATCCAAGAACAGTGCTTCGTTTTCTTCTTCATTAAGTTGTATTCTCGGCGATCGGTGTCCAGTTTTGTTTCCTGTAATCTCTTGAAATACCCTTTCTTTTCCCTTATCTGAGATTTAACAGTCTCATGGTGGAAGTCGATCCAGGAAGTGTTTGCTATGTTTAAGGTCTTGTAGCGTGTCTTTTGAGTATGCCTCAGCCCTGACGGTGAATGGAGTGCCTTATGCCTTGTGTAAATTATACCATTTTATGCGGGCTTCATATTTTTGTTATTTCTGTTATAGATTACAATTTGGAATTATTAAACAGCACACAAGAAGTCTGTGTTGGGTGGTTAGTTGTTCCCCTGGTATAAGTTTACAGTTCCTGAAATTCCCGTTAAATTGTTTACTTTATTTCATTTTTATAATTTGATATTGTAGCAGCCATAGTAAAACACATCTGTTAATTTTTAAGTGCCTGCATATTATTATTACTTTCAGCCTGAATTTTCCTACTGCAAGGCAGAGGTTCGACTGTCCTTCCAACTCTTTCTATTTAGGACTATTTGGGACCAGTCTTTATCGAAAGAGTCCAGACTGATCATCCTACCATCTCCGCCTGGGCCTGCCACGAATGACTCGGAAAGCTGTCATGCTGAAATGGAATTGGGCCAAACGCACGACCCAATGCGTCCCTCTACATGGCAAGCGCCTACATATTATGGTTTAGAAAATATAGCCCTGTGACAGAGGGACAGACAGACGGATACGCGAGAGCAATAGTGCTCTATTTGAATCCTACGGATATGGAATTCTAAAATATATTGAAACAAATAATCGGTTTATTTTCTCAGGAATCTACCGTGATACAGGGATTGCTTTATATGTTCATGTCGAAGTGTTTGGTGATACAAATCGTTCTCTGCTATTACACCCACGCGTTTTATGATGCCATGAAGATAACACAAGATTCATGCGTACTTGTTCTGACATCGAATTGTACAGGTAATAAAGATCTAGTTATTCGGTTTTCGGTTTTAAACAATCATCATCATCATTTCACATAATGAGAGAGGCCTACTGCTGGGCATAGGTCCCCCCAAGGGGGATTCAGCAGTAATCGCTGTGCTTGGCTGATGCATGTTGGCGACCGCAGTAGGTGTTATGGTACTCAGAAGGACGCTGCTGCCCATTTTGTGGTCAATATCCCTCTGTTGCTTTCTATGACACCCACGGGTAGAATTGGGATGGTGATATTCGCGGTCGGCACTAAACTTCAAAAAAATCATGTTTTGAGATTTCTGGTAAACCAATTATCTAATATCTATCTAATATATAAAATTCTCGTGTCACAGTTTTCGTTCCCGTACTCCTCCGAAACGGCTTGACCGATTCTGATGAAATTTTTTGTGCATATTGGGTAGGTCTGAGAATAGGCCAACATCTATTTTTCATCTCCTTTTTCACCCCTTTTTCATCCCCCATCCAAATGTTAAGGGTTAGGGTAGGGTAGGTATAGGGTAGGTGTAGGGTAGGTGTAGGGTAGGTGTAGGGTAGGTGTAGGGTAGGTGTAGGGTAGGTGTAGGGTAGGTGTAGGGTAGGTGTAGGGTAGGTGTAGGGTAGGTGTAGGGTAGGTGTAGGGTAGGTGTAGGGTAGGTGTAGGGTAGGTGTAGGGTAGGTGTAGGGTAGGTGTAGGGTAGGTGTAGGGTAGGTGTAGGGTAGGTGTAGGGTAGGTGTAGGGTAGGTGTAGGGTAGGTGTAGGGTAGGTGTAGGGTAGGTGTAGGGTAGGTGTAGGGTAGGTGTAGGGTAGGTGTAGGGTAGGTGTAGGGTAGGTGTAGGGTAGGTGTAGGGTAGGTGTAGGGTAGGTGTAGGGTAGGTGTAGGGTAGGTGTAGGGTAGGTGTAGGGTAGGTGTAGGGTAGGTGTAGGGTAGGTGTAGGGTAGGTGTAGGGTAGGTGTAGGGTAGGTGTAGGGTAGGTGTAGGGTAGGTGTAGGGTAGGTGTAGGGTAGGTGTAGGGTAGGTGTAGGGTAGGTGTAGGGTAGGTGTAGGGTAGGTGTAGGGTAGGTGTAGGGTAGGTGTAGGGTAGGTGTAGGGTAGGTGTAGGGTAGGTGTAGGGTAGGTGTAGGGTAGGTGTAGGGTAGGTGTAGGGTAGGTGTAGGGTAGGTGTAGGGTAGGTGTAGGGTAGGTGTAGGGTAGGTGTAGGGTAGGTGTAGGGTAGGTGTAGGGTAGGTGTAGGGTAGGTGTAGGGTAGGTGTAGGGTAGGTGTAGGGTAGGTGTAGGGTAGGTGTAGGGTAGGTGTAGGGTAGGTGTAGGGTAGGTGTAGGGTAGGTGTAGGGTAGGTGTAGGGTAGGTGTAGGGTAGGTGTAGGGTAGGTGTAGGGTAGGTGTAGGGTAGGTGTAGGGTAGGTGTAGGGTAGGTGTAGGGTAGGTGTAGGGTAGGTGTAGGGTAGGTGTAGGGTAGGTGTAGGGTAGGTGTAGGGTAGGTGTAGGGTAGGTGTAGGGTAGGTGTAGGGTAGGTGTAGGGTAGGTGTAGGGTAGGTGTAGGGTAGGTGTAGGGTAGGTGTAGGGTAGGTGTAGGGTAGGTGTAGGGTAGGTGTAGGGTAGGTGTAGGGTAGGTGTAGGGTAGGTGTAGGGTAGGTGTAGGGTAGGTGTAGGGTAGGTGTAGGGTAGGTGTAGGGTAGGTGTAGGGTAGGTGTAGGGTAGGTGTAGGGTAGGTGTAGGGTAGGTGTAGGGTAGGTGTAGGGTAGGTGTAGGGTAGGTGTAGGGTAGGTGTAGGGTAGGTGTAGGGTAGGTGTAGGGTAGGTGTAGGGTAGGTGTAGGGTAGGTGTAGGGTAGGTGTAGGGTAGGTGTAGGGTAGGTGTAGGGTAGGTGTAGGGTAGGTGTAGGGTAGGTGTAGGGTAGGTGTAGGGTAGGTGTAGGGTAGGTGTAGGGTAGGTGTAGGGTAGGTGTAGGGTAGGTGTAGGGTAGGTGTAGGGTAGGTGTAGGGTAGGTGTAGGGTAGGTGTAGGGTAGGTGTAGGGTAGGTGTAGGGTAGGTGTAGGGTAGGTGTAGGGTAGGTGTAGGGTAGGTGTAGGGTAGGTGTAGGGTAGGTGTAGGGTAGGTGTAGGGTAGGTGTAGGGTAGGTGTAGGGTAGGTGTAGGGTAGGTGTAGGGTAGGTGTAGGGTAGGTGTAGGGTAGGTGTAGGGTAGGTGTAGGGTAGGTGTAGGGTAGGTGTAGGGTAGGTGTAGGGTAGGTGTAGGGTAGGTGTAGGGTAGGTGTAGGGTAGGTGTAGGGTAGGTGTAGGGTAGGTGTAGGGTAGGTGTAGGGTAGGTGTAGGGTAGGTGTAGGGTAGGTGTAGGGTAGGTGTAGGGTAGGTGTAGGGTAGGTGTAGGGTAGGTGTAGGGTAGGTGTAGGGTAGGTGTAGGGTAGGTGTAGGGTAGGTGTAGGGTAGGTGTAGGGTAGGTGTAGGGTAGGTGTAGGGTAGGTGTAGGGTAGGTGTAGGGTAGGTGTAGGGTAGGTGTAGGGTAGGTGTAGGGTAGGTGTAGGGTAGGTGTAGGGTAGGTGTAGGGTAGGTGTAGGGTAGGTGTAGGGTAGGTGTAGGGTAGGTGTAGGGTAGGTGTAGGGTAGGTGTAGGGTAGGTGTAGGGTAGGTGTAGGGTAGGTGTAGGGTAGGTGTAGGGTAGGTGTAGGGTATAGAATTTATCGGAGGGACCTATAATACCTCACTTTGCTAAGTGTGCTGTCTGTGCACTCTGCATTCTATTGAGAAAAGGTATTACATTGTTTCAATATATTTACAGCGAAGGAAAGGAAGTTATGCAAGAATATTCAGCGTTTACACCGAGCATCATTCAGCAAGATGAGTGCATGTGGCCTGTTCCATATTGACATAAGTCAACCATTAAGTGTTATGGCGCTTCTTAGTAAATACATTGTTGTGTTGTTGCAATTTGCATTTCTGTAATTCGTGAATTTATTAAAGAATGTTTGTGCTTATTTTACATTTTGTTTTACTTCTGTCAAATAAATCACTTAAACACACAGGTCCACACACCTTTTTCCTTCTGTGACTCTCTTTGTACTCGTATCTGGCCGTTTGGTAATTCGCCACACAAAAAGGTTATCTTGTGGGGTTTGCGGTGTGAATTGGCTTTTTTCCTACAGCCTTTAAAGAAATAAGAAGCAGAGTGATTCCAAAACCTAGAAAACAATGTTATACGACGACAAAAGCATACCACAAACTAGTAGTAAACTGACTAACTTGGGTGCTTAATAAAATGGGAAGTCTACTAAACAGGACCCTGTTCCAACGGTATATTTCGCAGCAGAGAGCAGTAATCTATGTACATAGGGTCCTTATATACTGGTCGACGTAGAATCTTTATAACGCGATCTAGGAAAAGTACACCGCCATCTATCGGAGCATTGAGTACTACGTATAGGAACCCCTTTCACTAAAACTTAACGATCAAATCATAGACTCTCCAACTGCCGTAGCTAACATATTAGCAAAACAATTCAACCATAATTGTAGCTCAGCTGAAACTAAAATGGAGGAAGTTCTACTGCTTCTGCAACAAAGTTGAGAAAGGTTAATAAATGATAGGATGTCACTCTCGCCTTTTACACCCAAAGAAATAACACAAATAATTAACTATGATTAACAAGCACTCAAGCATTCAGTGACAAAATCCCTATTGCTATTCCTAAAGAGCAAAATTCGTTAAGATCTGCCTTGAGCTGGGTATTTTTTCCGGAATAATTGAAAATGCCATAGGTTGTACCAGTTTACAGGAAGGGTTCAAAAACGAAACCTAAAAACTACAGACCAATTTCGCTTCTTCTCACATTTCAAGTTTTTGAAAAAAAATTGAAATCTCGGCTATTGACACATCTTCATTTAAATAAAGTTCTTCATGATAGACAGTTCGTTTACCGGAATGAATTGACACGGGAGATGCCATTTATAAACTTAGATGACGTGATTAGCAAAATAAATAATAAATTATAGGTAGCGCGGATTTTTCTAGATTTATTTTCCGCGTTTGATTGATCACAATCTACTTATTGCCAAACTAAATTATTATGGTGTTAGATGCAGAGCCCTCAAATTATTTACATCGTATTAAAAAACAAGAAATGTATGTCAAGGTTAGCACTATAGAACAGAATGGACAACGAAAAACATAACAATCATCAATTAAGTACCTCTGGAGTACCGCCGGGTTCCATATTAGGTCCAATTCTGTATATTATTTCCACTAACGATTTAATAAATTATATAAAAAATCATTCCAGACATAAATCTCATAGTCTTTGCAGATGACACTAACGCCGTAGTAGGGGCGAAAAGTATTAGTAAACTGACAGACATGGTCGATACTACGTTAGCAGCATCACAGTTTTGGTTCAATACTAATAGGTTAATAAAAAAATTGTGCGGTTGGGGGACCCCCGTATGGTACGTAGTTCCTACGGGTTCCTACGGGTCTGTACATATTATTATTATTATATAAATAATAATAATAATATGTATATATATATACCAGCACTCGCCTACTTGTGTGCTAATTTGTTTGTAGTAGGCTCGATAAACGCACACATACACACACGTATTTCGTTACGTAACGATTTCTACTAACTCGCACTACCCGTAAGCCGCGTTAAGGAACTTCGTTCCAATAAATATTAAAAAAATGAACATCATGTTGTTTCGAACCACTGCAGGGAATAATACGTCTACTACAAACGAAATGAAGTTACTACAAACGAAAAGAAGGTACTACAAACAAAAATCTTGCGACTACAAACGAAAGGAAGGTACTACAAACGAAAAAAAGTTACTACAAACGAAAAAAAGTTACTACAAACGAAAATCTAGCTACTACAAATGAAAAGAACTTACTACAAACGAATTTCTTGTTACTACAAACGAACAGAAGGTACTACAAACAAAAATATTTCTACTACAAACGAAAAGGAGTTAGGTACTACAAACGATAATCTTCAAATTACAAACGAAAAGAAGTTACTACAAATGAAAATCTGTCTACTACAAACGAAATGAAGTTACTACAAACGAATTTCTTATTACTACAAACAAAAAGAAGGTACTATAAACGAAAATCTGTCTACTACAAACGAAAAGAAGGTACTACAAACAAAAAATCTTTCTACTACAAACGAAAAGAGGTTACTACAAACGAAAAGAAGGAACTACAAACGAAAAGAAGGTACTACAAACGAATTTCTTGTTACTACAAACGAAAAGAAGGTACGACAAACGAGAATCTTTCTACTGCAAACAAAAAAGAGTTACTACAAACGAAAAGAAGTTACTACAAACGAGAATCTTTCTACTACAAACAAAAAAGAGTTACTACAAACGGTAATCTTCCAACTACAAACGAAAAGAAGTTACTACAAACGAAAGGAAGGTACAACAAACGAAAAGAAGTTACTACAAACGAAAATCTGTCTACTACAAACGAAAAGAAGTTACTACAAACGAATTTCTTGTTACTACAAACGAAAAGTTGTAGGAGTGACGTCACGGACAGTGTACGGTACGCATCAGCTGTTTATGTCTAGAAGAGTAAATATATAAAAACACTAATATTTCGCGCTAAGTTCGTGTTCGGATGTGCTACCTAGGCTGATTTTCGTGTGTGATCGTTTGTGGGATTGACTTGGTTGGTTTAGTGGTGTAATTTAGAAGAAATAAGCATAAAACTCGTTTTTGATTTTTTTATTTTTGAAAAAACGGGGTTACTTGCGGTTTTTTGTGGTCACTGATACCCCCACAAGGAGACTTATAACAATTTAGTCTGTGAGTGACATTGATCGGTATCAATAATAACTGCGCCGCAGGTGCCATCTATCGCCGTCGGAGTGAAGTGTGAGGGCAGCGCTATCTGGCTGCTCCTCGTTGTGACGCTATGGTAAAGTGCACAACCTGCGGAAGATTCCTCTCGGCAAAAGGGGGCGCTACGTGTGGTAACTCGGTGTGTCACAACCGTTACCATCTTTCTTGCTTGCCGCTACCCGAACAGTCGCAGATAAGCAGCGACTGGCTGTGCCCCGAGTGCAGGAAGGGGTTGCCCAGGAATATTGTTGGCGCTATATTCGCTAGGAACGGTGATCCTGTGGGGGGAGTTTCATCAGCGGCAGCAGCTTCGGTTGTGGCGGCGTCGTCGGTGCCTGCAGGGCCGGCTGCTGGCCAGGGAGGTATGGTAGGGTCACCAGTCGCGGTAACTCAGGCTAAGGGTTCGGAGGCTGAGGTCCCTGCTGCGGTGGCTAAGGTGCTGTCCCGGGCTGGGAGCGAACAGGGGACTGACGGGGAACCCTCCTCACTGGAAACCCAGCTAACTCTCCGCGAAGAAATAAGGCTCTTCCGCTCTGAACTACGTGAGGTCAGGGATGAGATGAGAGAGTTCCGTCGCGAAATGGCCGGCTTGCACTCGTCGATGGGAGCCTGCAGTGAGCGGGTCGACAGCCTGGAGGCCAGAATTGAGGCCCTGGAAACCAGACAAAGTGCTGCCCTGCCTGATGCTAAGGTGAACCAACTTGAGCGGATCGTGACGCAGCTGCAGTTGGAGCTCAACGACCGCGAGCAGGACTTGCTCGGCTCTGACTTGGAGATTGCTAACATTCCAGAGGTCCCGGGTGAGAATGTGCTGCACACCGTTGGGCTGGTGGCGGCGAAGCTCGGTGTAGGTCTCGACGAGCGGGACATAGTGTTCGCGCAACGGATAGGCCTTAGGTATGACCGTGAGCCGCAGACGGCGAGTTCGGTGAGTCCGGCCGGTGGAGCCGGCGCGGCAGGAGCAGGGGCTGCGCCGGCGCGAGCTCGTCGCATCGTGGTGCGGCTGACGCGGCGCGGGCTGCGCGACGATCTGCTGAAGAGCGCGCGCGTGCGCCGCGGCGCCACCACCGCGGACCTCGGCCTTCCTGCACCTTCGCGTCGCTTCTACGTGAACGAGAGGCTCACCAAGACAAACAGGCAGTTGTTCTACCGTGTGCGCGAAGCTGCCGGCCGTCTCGGATGGAAGTATTCGTGGACAAAATTCGGCCGCATTCTGGCTAAGCAGGGTGAAGGCAAGCCCACGTATTGCATCCGCTCGGAGGAGGACTTTTCCCGGGTTTTTGGTCGTGAGGTGTCTCCTGAAAATCATGTGTAACATTTTTGTCGCTACTGTATATCATGTAGGCTACCTTTTTATCAAGTGTAAACATTATTTTCTACATATTACTTTATACCTATTTTTGTGCTTGTTCTGTGCAAGGTCAACTCGCTTCCTGTCTCAGTATACTATGGTTCTATTCTGGGGTCCGGCTGCCCGATCATTCTCTATATACTATTTACATTATTTATATAATATTATTCCGCGGCTTATCATTTATACCGTTACAGTGCTAACTTTTTTATGTACATTATTTTACATTTACATTTTTTTACATAATCACAAACAACGTTATTTACTACATTCCTTAATTATAATATATTCACAATATTTTTATACAATTTTCGCTCTGTGCTTCATACTATACACGATTTACATCTTACATTATGTTAAATGGATACTCTATACATATCTAGGTACAAATGAACAAGACTAAAAATCTTAAAGTTGGTTTTTTTAACGCGGGGTCGCTGGGATCACGGCATGACGAATTTCTTGTAGCTATGGAAACTCTCGAGGTGGATATCATGGCAATAAATGAGACTTGGCTCAGGCAAGGAGAGGAAGGCCGTGCGCCGACAGTCCCGGGCTACCGGCTGCGACACGTGCCGCGCCCGGCCGGCGTGCGCGGCGGGCGGGGGGGCGGCGTGGGCTTCTACCTGCGCCGCGCAGTGCGCGCGCGCGCCGCCGCCCACCCACCGTCGTCGCAGGTCGAGCAGATGTGGCTTAAACTTAATGTTAACTCGCATTCAGTTATCATTGGCACTGCATACAGACCGCCGTGGCTTGATGTGAATGTTTTTCTGGATGCGATCACAGACTCTCTTTCCTCTTTTGCCAACGTGGATAAGGTTCTCCTAGTGGGTGACTTCAATATTAATGTTTTAAACCCCTCTGACAACAAAACTAAGCTTCTGAATAATTTTTTACATTGTTGCAAGCTCAGACAAATTGTTACCGAACCAACTCATTTTACAGACCATAGTGAAACTCTAATTGATGTTGCGTGCACTGACGCCCGTGTGTGTGGGCACTCAGTTTCACACATACCTGAACTCGGTCAGCACGCAATCATAAGCATTGAATTAAATTTTAAAGTAGAGAAGCTTATCCCGCATTGGATTACCTATAGGCCACTTAAAGATATCCTCCCTGAACTTTTTAATAATGACCTAAACAAAATTGACTGGGAATATATTGAAAGTCTCCAAGATGTGAACTCAATGGTTGAAATGTTTAATCAGTACGTTATGGCTCTATTTGATTTGCATGCACCCATCAAAAAAGTCTTAATTAAAGAAAAGTCACCTCCTTGGATAACCTTCACTGTAAAGGAAATGATGAAGCTGCGTGACAAGTGCCATGTAAAGTCTAAAGTTACAAAATCAGAAAACCATAAAAAATCTTACATAGAGTTAAAATACGTGGTAAGAACAGCAATTGACACTGAGAAGTGCGCATACTTTAAAACTTATATCAACAATAATATTACACAGCCTAAGAAGTTATGGAGTCATATCAAGTCTACAATAATTACCAACACAAAAAAATCAGAGCACAGTCTGCCCCACTTCTGTAACAATCCAGATACTATTAATCAGCACTTCCTGGATGTTCCTGGCAGCGGGGACGTTGCTGCTGCAGATTTAACATATTTTGAACAGCATCAGCACAGTGACAGTAATTTCCGGCTTGAGCCTGTTCAGGAGGAAGCTGTGCTGCGAATCCTGCGTGGTCTCAGATCCAACGCGCAGGGCTCTGACCGGATCTCTCTGGAGATGCTGATGTTGACACTCCCTCGTACTCTTACAGTCATAACAGCAATCATCAACAGATCCATCGTAACCTCTTCCTTCCCTGATCTGTGGAAAATAGCAATCGTTAGACCAATCCCGAAGGTTTCTAACCCCACCAGTGTAAGGGATCTCCGCCCAATCAGCCTGCTCCCTTGTCTGTCCAAAATTTTGGAAAGGGTTGTCTCCAACCAGCTAACATTATATTTGGAGCATCATGGGATTTTACCACTTGCACAATCTGGATTTCGCAGGGGCCACAGCACAACAACTGCTCTACTGGATGTGGTTGGGAACATTCTGGAGGCCCGGGACCGAGGAATGGGAACACTCCTTGTCCTTCTGGATTTTTCACGTGCTTTTGATTCAATCAATACTTCTCTTCTTCTTGCCAAGCTGTCTTATTATGGTTGTAATGTTGAAACAGTAAAATGGTTTGAGAGTTACCTTACTAATCGATCACAATTCGTTCAGGTATCTAGTGACAATGGAGATATCATGTCCTCTAGTCCAAAGCATGTGTACAGGGGAGTACCGCAGGGATCGATTCTTGGCCCACTCCTCTTCATCTTGTACAGTGCTGACATTGTCAAATGTTTGATCAACACTAAGTTCCACTTGTATGCTGATGATCTACAAATGTACCTCTCCTTCTGCGCTCAGGATGCTGCTGAAACAGTGAAATATATTAATGAGGATCTGGAAAGAATCTCTGATTGGTCCAGAAGAAACTCCCTGGTTCTGAATCCAACTAAGTCCAAATATATTGTGATGGGATCCAGGGTTTTTCTTAACAAAATGCTGACTTGCAACCTGGACCTCAGGATTGATGGTTGTGGTATTGAGAGGGTTCTGGAAGCTCGTAACCTTGGGGTAGTTTTTGATGGTCAACTTAACTTTGAAACACACATTCTGGAAGCTGTGCGCAACTGCTTCTACCGACTCAAGCTTTTATATCGTGTCCGTCCCTACATAAGTGTAGATATGCGAGTCATGCTATGTGAATCACTTATATTATCCAAGCTGAACTACGCTGACACTGTGTACGGGGCGTGCATTCTCGGTAGAAGTCAGAAGCTAATCCAGCGGGTACAGAATGCGTGTGCAAGGTTCTGTTACAATGTGCCACCCAGAGCCCACATCACTCCATTTTTAAATAAGGGTAATTTGATGAGAATGTCAGCGCGGAGAAAGCTTCACCTGGCTACCCTACTTTTTGGCACTATTCTCACAAAAAAACCAGATTATCTTTATAAAAAACTGTCTTGGTCGCGTGATGTTAACCAAATAAAAACCAGAGCATCTTCTTACCTGATGTTGGCCTCCTCTCACAAAACTGCTGCTTTCCGTGGTAGTTTCAAATTCGCTGCCAGTCGCTGCTGGAATGACCTCCCTCCACCTCTTCGTGCTCTAAAAACAATTGGTGCGTTTAGAAGTAAATTCAAATGTTACTTACTCCAACAGCAAAAAAAATTGTCGGAATAAACTCACTAATGTTCTGCACGCAGTTTGCAGGGGTGGTCGGAGCGTCTGGCCGTGCTTATTTTAATTTTTTAGTAGATATTAACAAGACGATACTTAGTTTTCTTGTGTCTGGTAGTGAATTCCCGTCACCTCGACACCGAGATGCATTGTTTTGCCGTTATTTTAAAGTCACTTTTTTGGTTCTTTCCATCTGTAACTCACGTAGGTACTATACCGCTGATAGGTAATGTTTGTTTCTTGTTTTAACTGGGTTTAGAGCCCCACTATAATACAAGTTTGTTTCACAATCACTGCACGCTATCTGGTATTACGCAAAGAGTATGGATTATGATTTTGAATTCGCTTTGATAATTGATGTTATAATAATTAATGCTACGTTCCATAACAATAAACAAATATGTCTGCGCCCGCGTCCGTCTCTGTTCGTCAGTGTTGCCACTTGCCACTTTGCCAGTGAATGAAAATGAAAGTTATCGGCCATCCCATCGCGCAGATTGACGAAGGGTATGGTTACGTTGGGTGTAGATATAATAATAATTATTATTTTTTATTTACTGTTTTCTCTAATTTACTTTTTTACATGTATTTATATTTGTTTATTCATTTACATTATTTATTTTTTATTATATCCGTATCTGACCGTGGCATCACTTTGGGCCCTATCAGAATATCAGCGCTGTGACATTTTTAAATGTTACAGCACAATGCTGAGATAGGGGCCTTTTGGCATCGTACAGGACCGATTCGTTTTTTATTTTGTAATAATTTTAAACCTTGTTGTTATTTGTGTGTTTCGTCCTGTGCGGGCTAATAAATGCTTTTTCTTTCTTTCTTTCTTTCAAAAGAAGGTACTACAAACGAAAATCTTTCTACTACAAACGAAAAAGAGTTACTACAAACGATAATCTTCAAACTACAAACGAAAAGAGGTTACTACAAACGAAAATCTAGCTACTACAAACGAAAAGAAGTTACTACAAACGAAAAGAAGGAACTACAAACGAAAACCTTCTACTACAAACGAAAAAGAGTTACTACAAACGATAATCTGCCAACTACAAAAGAAAATCTAGCCACTACGTACCTGCCTATTTACCTACCCTACATAACCTACCTACCCTACATAACTTACGTACGCTACATTACCTACTTACCCTACTTACTAAGTAGGGTGTTTATAATATGACGCAGGTGTTCGCCCGACACCATTGCAGACGACATAATTACATACTGTCGAGCGTGTGCGTAAGGTACCTTTTAGCGCGCACGAACAGCTGTAAAATTTTTGTAGGTAGTTACGGCGTTAGGTTTTTTTTAGTACTTACCCTACCTACAAACCTACAAAAATTTGAGAAACTAATACGTCATATACTTCTTTTAACTTCTTTTTAAGTCCTTTTCGTTTGCAGTAAAAAGATTATCTGTATCAAATGTATGTATCAAATGTAAACCGTACCTTGAAACTTGTATGCAATAATTGTGAAAATTCTAATTTTATTACACTGGACAATGATTATTTTAACTATAATAAAAGGCATATACTGAACAGACTAACTGCATGCAAATTAATTTATAGGGATATATTGCGATTACAATACAGGATCAACTATCATAATTTTGTGCATAATGTGCTTATAGATCAAAAGGCAAAACGGGTGTTTAAAAATGTTTCTACCCAAACTACTCCTAATTTGTTATTCAAAGCGAGTGAAACACGTACATCTAGAGTGTTTGCAAATTCGTCCTCACAAACAAATGTTTCACCCGCAAATATAAATGATCGTGACTTTTTTCGAGACTAAAATGGTAATGCCAGATAGCGTAAGTAGTAGCTCAGTATTATCGGATACTAGTTGTTTAAAGATTTTTCATCAAAATGTATGTGGAATAAGCAATAAAAAAACTGAACTCGAATTATATCTTGAAACATCAGGTAATCTAGTGGACTACGTATGTGTATCAGAACATTTCTTAAATGACAAATCTGCCAATGTATTTACTATGTCAAATTATAATTTAGTCGCATGTAACACAAGAACGAACAAGAAAAGGGGAGGTAGTCTTATTTTGGCACATAATTTAAAAGAATGCGAAAACATTGAGTCAATCAGCAAGTTTTACAGAGCCGATAGTTTCGAGATATGTGGTGCAAAAGATGTTGCCACAGGTTTATACATTTGTTGTTGTTACCGAAGTCCTTATGATAACAACTTTGAAAGCTTCATTTCTAGCTTAGAAAAATTGTTAGAACACGTTATTGACAAAAACTGTATAATATGTGGGGACTTCAATGTTGACGTGCTTGTTGAAAACAAAAAATCTTCTCAGTTTTTAAGTACTTTGACTTGTTATAATTTTAGATATCTAGTGAAAACTCCGACCTTTATCCGAAATAACTCTCAGTCATGTTTAGATAACATAATCACGAATCTTGACAGTGATTACATAGAGCAGTGTTTTGTAGATCATAATGGCTTAGCTGATGGTCATGGTGGACTTTTCTGTTATGTAGCTCTTGATGATATCAACAAAAAATCAAAAAGCTTCGAGTACATCACTCTAACTAAAAGATCATTTATTGAGAAGAATAATGCCGCTTTTAAAAAAAGTATTACTAACAAAACTTGGACTAATCTGGGAATAAATCAGTTTTTAAGCTATTTCAACAAAATTTTCCAAGATTGTTATCCCAAAAAATCAATAAAAAGAAAGTCAAAAAATAACAATACTATTAAGTGGATTACAAAAGGTATTAAAGTATCAAGTAAAATGAAAAGAGTCCTGTGCTCTGGAACATTAAACAATGCCAGCATCTTAAATTATAAAATCAACTACGTTCGTATTCATAGAAGAGTCGTTAAGCAAGCCAAAAAGCAAGCTACATCACGTTATTTAAACAGCGCAAAAAATATAGTGAAAGAAACTTGGAAAATTGTAAACGAACATACTAAAAAGAATCAAAACAAGAAACGAAAAAATCTTATCTTAAATGTAGACAACAAAGTAATCACTGATCCTCAGGATATTGCAAATATATTCACAGACAGTTTCGTATTCAAATCATCAATAGCGTATCAAGATAAAGATAGAGCCATGTCGTTTCTAATGAATACGACGAAAAGAGTTGAAAGTGATATAACGTTTAAGCCAACTACACCATATGAAATTGCAAAGTTGGTTAGCAAAATGGCAAATAAACTTTCTTGCGGGTTTGACGATGTACCGATATCGATAATAAAGGAGAATATAGAGATATTAGCTTCTCCTCTTTCTGTTTTTTTTAATAAATGCATCAAAGAGTCAATCTTTCCTGACCAGTTGAAATTAGCCAAGGTGATTCCCATACACAAGAAGGGCACTAAGACCGATCCAAAAAATTTCCGCCCTATATCCTTATTACCCACCTTATCAAAACTCTTTGAAAAAATCATTAAATCTAGACTAATGGTACATTTAGGTATTAACAAAATTATCAATCGGAGACAATTTGGATATCAGAAAGGTGTTGGTACCTCGGATGCGATGAACATTTTAATAAATGACATAGTTAGTAAGTTAAATGATAAAATGAAAGTTGCTGGACTATTTGTTGACCTCAGTTCCGCTTTTGACACCATAGATCATGAACTACTACTGACTAAACTCGAACATTATGGTATAAGAGGCAAGACATTAAAACTTATGACATCGTACTTACAAAATAGACGAATGTATGTAGAAATTAAAAATATAGACGAGAAAAATCGCGAGGTTACATACAAGTCAAAAATGACTTATGTAAAACGTGGTGTGCCTCAAGGCTCAATATTAGGACCTATACTATTTATTATTTTTACAAATGACTTACTCAACTTCATGAATGAAACTCAGCCGAACGAAAAACTTGTTGTTTTCGCAGATGATACGAACATAATAATCGGGGCAAAAGACATAGAAAAATTGAATTTAAATATAAATATCATTGTAGAAAAAATTTGCAAATGGTTTACAGCCAATAACTTATTGTTAAACATAGGTAAGACTAACCTCATATTATTTAAGACTACGACTCGCCATAATGACATCTTAGATATAAAAATCAATGGAGACAAAATTGAATTAGTGGACAAGGTTAAATTCTTAGGGGTTAATATAGATTCGCATTTAAATTGGAAACCGGAGCTTGCTGCTATTGAATCATCCATATCGTCAGCATGTTACGCACTCAGAAGCCTTAGGGATGTGTTGAACATAGAACAGTTAAAGGCTGTATATTATGCGTTGGTTGAGTCTAGGATAAGGTATAGCATCGTGCTCTGGGGAAATAGCTACAATTATAACTGGCAGAGAGCATTCGTCTTACAGAAACGAGCCATAAGGACAATTGTCAGAATTGCACAAACTGTCTCGTGCAGAGATTACTTTAAAAAATTGGGAATATTAACAGTACCTAGTCTATATATATTGGTCCTCCTGAGTCATTTTGCTAAGTACTTACATGAGTTTGAATCAGAGGAAGAACGTGAGATTAGAGAGAGTACACGGAGAAAAATCTTTAAGCAACAAATAGCACCTAAACTTAATATAGTAGAGCATTGCTCAAGGTACCAAGCTGTGGAAATTTTTAATGGACTGCCTTCAGAGCTAAAGATCCTGATTTATAGCACCCACTTGTTTAAAACAAAATTAAAAGCCTTTTTATTAGATAAATGCCCATATAATATATCGGAACTAATGTCATACAATAATTAAAGATTTTCCTGTTTATTTGAAACTGACATTATATTTTAAACGTGCTGACATTGCATTTATAACTATTTTGACATTATTTTAAAAACTACTTATTAAATTGAAAACTGTTTTGACACAATTTTTAAAAACTATTTGACGGGCCTGTTGGTCTAGTGGTCACTTACCCTGACTGCTAAGCCGGAGGTCGTGGGTTCGATTCCCACCCAGGACAAACTTTGTGTGATGAGCATGATTGTTTGTTCTGTGTCTGGGTGTTTATCTATAATATGTATGTATTTATAAAAATTATATAAGTATGTATATCAGTTGTCTGGTTACCATAACACAAGCTCTGCTTAGCTTGGGACCAGATGACCGTGTGTGAGTTGTCCCAAGATATTTATTTATTTATTTATTTATTTAACAACTATTTGACATCACACTTGTATTATTGTTTTTTTTTTTGGAATGTTGATTTATTTAATCATTTAATATTCTTTGGTATTTGTATGTGTATAGCATGTATATTCAACACAATGTAAATTGTTTATGAATAAATGAAATGAAATGAATGAAATGATTTTCGTTTGTAGTACCTTCTTTTCGTTTGTAGTAACTTCTTTTCGTTTGTAGTACCTTCCTTTCGTTTGTGCTTGAGGTCAAACCAAGCCTATTTGATAATAAAAAAATAAAAAGGAATTGAAATCTTACGGAAATTATTATTTATACGAAAATTAAAACGCTTCTCCTATAAGAAGCTTAAGTATCTAAACCGGTTAGTTAAGTTGACGAATCAGAGGTTTTTAACACATGCAGTTTTAGTCAAATTCTCTTTTTGTGACTTTAGTAGAATTAATTCATCTTCTTAAATTATTTCAGTGCCATCAAAAAAAGTGTGGAAGAACATCTTTCGGGTGGTACACAAAGACTTTGAGAAGATGAGCGCGTATGGGTTATTCGATGTCGACGCGGCGACTCTGCTGAACTTCTGCAACGTCGTAGCTACTTATACTATTGTTTTACTACAATTTGCTTTTCTATAATTTGCATCCGCTGTTAATTGTCAAATGCGGCACGTTTCCTCAAAATGAATCTTCTTTTTAATTTGGAGTCTGCACAATAATTAGCTTATAGGTACGAGAAATGGGGTGGAAAGTTCCACATCCTCTTTAGAAAGGGGAGGATCCTCCGACCAGAAGGGTGTAGTATCTGGTGGGCTACTGCCGGATGGTTGTAGTCGGGATTTTGGATATAATATGCTAATGTCGCGGAGAACTTTGACAAAGCAATGTAGTAAATATCAATTGTAGTTCACATGTGATGTGTTAGATGTCGTCTCAATAATGTTTTCTGTTTGTATTATCCACTGTAAGTAAAAAAAAAATGCAACATTATGTTTAGAATAGTTAGATTGTGAGTTTAAGAAAGTCCTCTTTATGATTTCAATTTTCTTTGTTATGTTTGTTCCTTTTACAAATATACATTTTATTTTGTGGAATGCAATTAATGGTTTATCATTGAGCTTTCATGTAACCATTGCTCTGTTTTCATTTATAATAATCGTCTCTGACATAACACATCTCCATTTCCCGTCATTTCTTTTGAATAAATACTAATGAAATTAGTAATCTGTGTTTGTTTTAAGTAAAACGCCCATGGTAAACCTTCATTGTTTTCTTATCTTTTTTTTATTTTATGTATTAAAATTAACTAAAACAAACATTTTAGCAGAAAGCACTTGTGTTTTAAATTGGCTTATATATAGACATGTGCTACGAGGAGATGAGGTGTAAAATTTCCAAGGCTATAGAAACGGGCGCAGAAGAAACTAAACTGCACTTGGTGTACGGACTCTCACATCGTAAGATATGCAAACGTCTACCACGGAGGCGTTAATACTCTCAATGATATGGTATGCACACTGAGCACGTTGAGGAGTCCATGGAAGAGGTAGTACAATCTACGAAAACCGTGTTCAACTTGATTCAGACGTTGCTACTGTTACGACGTCTAATAAAGGCGCTTAAAACAATAACAAAGGTTTGTTTTTGTTGAAGTTTTTTTGTTTATTCTAAATGTATAAAGAAAATACCAGTCAGAACCTGGCATGGCCGCCATTTTGAATCATTACCATCATCGGCCGAAAGACGTCACTGATGATCAAAGGCCTCCGCCATAGAACGCCACAACGAGCGGCAACCGGCAACCCTACCACTTGCATCCACCGGTTACCCACGACCTTCACGATGTCTTCGGTTCATCTGGTGGGAGGCCTACCAGATGGACCTACCTACCTTTTTTTCAGTGGGGGTTTTAGTGTTTCTCAATTACTCGTTTCTCTAATTTCGTATGTTATGGAGACGGCTGTCTTTTCGGCAGTTATTTTGTCTCAAGTGTGTAGTTCGACACCAAAACTGCTCCGGCCCCATACTTTAAAAACGAAACAGCCCTTAACAGATACTATTCATGTAATATTGTTTACACACCAGTGGTATTCATGTAAAATTGTTAACACCACAAACTAATATTCTTAATGGACTCTATTATTTGCTTAGTTCCAATTTCCGTTGACGTAACTGCTCATTTGGGTCAGAATAACTAAAATGAAATGGAGTCCGTAGGAGGGAAGAGGCCTTTAAAAAAAAGAAAAAGCTATCGCGTGTCGGCCCCTTTAGACGACTTAGTCGACAATGATGTGCAGGCGATGCTTTTGCCATTAAACCTCATGCAAAACCTTTTGTTCTATCCCAAGTATCGGATCAAGGATAACTTCATTTATTCGAACAGCCGTGCAACGAAATTGGTGTCATTGTGTGTGACGTTATTGTACATTTTTTTATACCTTCATCGCATCTACGAGTTGCATAACTCCCTAGCTGTGAGAACCTTTATAAATACAGCATACATCAGTTCTTACTTAGACGTGTTCTTGAACTCCATCGGATTTATCATAAATTATACCTCCAATGTACTGCAAACGAAAAGAAATATATTGTTTGTCTTGAAAATTCAAGACATACACGGGTTTCTTAACAATGATGCTTACTTCAAGCGCTTTACCATTTGCAATTGGATCACTTTCATCGTATTCTTCGGTAGTTATATTGCCGTTGCCGCTTACATTAATAGTCAATTTGAGCTTTCCTTTACCTTTTTCTTTTATGGCTTAACTGTCCTTAGTTTGGACTTAAATATTGTTTACGCAATCAGACTTATAAAATTGTTAACAAACAAAGTTGATTTATGGAACATCCACGCTCGATGTTTGCAACAAATTGATACAAACGACAATGAGACTTATTGCAAAAGAATGTTTTAAGCTTACGTTAATTTTATAGAGTGTTACGAGATTTACAAAAAATCTTTTCAGTATATGGTATGTGTGATTACTGTGTCAAATATTATATTATGAATTTGTGGACAATATAGTATGAAGTAAACCAAAGAAAATATTTTCAGATCCTGCATCATACCGTAGGTTTTTTTTGTTATGCCTTAAACAAACTACAGGGTTCAATTATATTGTTGAAATTAGCGGAACATGTAAATGGAGGCGAACTTGTGCTTGTAAGTCCATTCCTTCCATATTGATTTTAAAATTAAAGTTTTATTAAGCAAGTTTTTCGCATTAGGTAGTTTAATCAACCTTTTTTACAGTTCACAGCACACTTTACTTTAATATTTTTGTATATCTGGGTGGTCCAGACTTTGATATATGAAATGTTTTTGAGTTCGTACTGTGAAAAGTTCTACATAGCGATGAATGAAGTTCAAACATCATGTGCGATTATTTTGCGGTCCGATTGTACAGGTAATTCATTTTATTGAACGGTATTGTACAGGTAATTTATTTTATTTAGACGGAGCAACCAGATTCAATTCTGTTTTCTTGTCATCATGTGTCTTGTCATGGTTCAAAACTGCCTTTTAATGTCTTATTGAAATAAATAATTTGGCTTTGAATTTAAAGTTTTATTATTTCTCTCGTATCGTCATAAATAATATGAGATTATGGTTCGAAAAACGAAAACTGAATTTCGTTTACGTAATAAAAAAAATACAAGTGATTTAAAAGTTATAATCGTTTGATAGAAAGACATTTATTTCTGATAAAAATAACATAATAGTTCACTTAAATCATCATCTGCCTAGCCTTTTCCCAACTATATTGGGGTCGGCTTCCAGTCTAACCGGATGCAGCTGAATACCAGCGTTCACTTAAATATTGAGAAATAAAAAAAAATCTGAAAGTATGATTTTCAATGAATAAAATTCAAAAGAAATGTAGTAACTTTCAATACAACAATTTGATATTGTCTATCAATATTAATATGTTGCTTATGTCAATATTGCAGATGCTGAGAAAAAAGTTTGCAAGAATATAAAACGTCTACATCGAGCGACATTCGAAAAGATGAATGTCTGTGGAATGTTCTACATTGATGCAACTTTTCCATTAAAAATGCTAGCATTAGTAATTAACTATACTGTCGTTATTCTGCAATTCGCATTTTTGTAAGCCTGTCAGATAGTCTATTGTAAAGAGGTATTTATTTGTGGGGGTAATATCTGGAAGTATAACTCATCTAATTTCAAAAGTTATTTAACCTAGGAAACTACGTAATACAATAGAAGGCTAAATGCTACATTTTATTATCTATAATATTAGGAATCTGTAGGAAAATTCACGCGGGCCAAGTTACGGGCAATGTGATAGTTTTTCTATAAATTAATTGACTTTGATTAATAAATATTTTTTACTATTATTGGCGTTTTTTTAGCTTGTCTTGATGATATGTAACGGCATGTACAGATAACGTCATTAGCTGGGTAACCCTCAAACATTGAAATTACTTTGAAAAGGTGGGTAACTAACCAAATGACGACGCTATACATACCTCAATGTATGTGAAAATCAAGTACCTTTTCGTCATTAACGGCACAAATGGCAGCTTCTTCATTTCTTTGATCTTCTATTTTAGATCGATTCTTATGTTAACCTCAACTTTTAATTGATTTTGTACTAGATTTTGAATGGGAATCGTTTGTCTTGGTATGGGCATGTGAAGAGAAGAGATGAAATGCATGTGACCAAAAGAGTTATAAATATTAATTTGGATGGATGGAGAGGGAAAGGAAGACCAAAAAAAAGATAGATGGATTGTGTGAAGAATGATATGGATGAAAAGGGAGTCAGTGAAAGCATGACGTTGGACAGGACGGAATAGAAGAAGAAAACATGTTGCGCCGACCCCAAGTAACATGGGGTAAGGGCAGGAAGAAGAATACTAGCTTTTGCACGCGACTTCGTCTGCATGAATGTCAGTTATCACGGATCCGAGGTCGCGGATCAAAAAGTAGCCGATATCCTTCCCCAGAGTTCAAGCTATTAACATAACAATTTCATCAAAATCTGTCAGCCGTTTCATCGTGAAAGCCTAACAGACAGAGTTACTATCGCGTTTATAATATTAAGAAGTATTGAAAAGAATGGATATGGATTAGTATGATAGATAGTGGATTATATAGTATAGTATGGAAGTATTATGGATTGATAGTGTCTTGTTATATTTGAGCTTAACAATGCCTACCGATGTCAATGCGGTGAAGTCTATGCTGCAGTAAGAGCGCAGGCCGGATGGCATTAATGACATAATTCATCGTGTTTTTCGCCAGGGTGGCTGCTGTTTTAGAACCTTATTTATGGCTTAACACGTGACCATAGAAAGAGACCAGATGAGGTGACCATAATGCCTTGGAAGTTGGGTAGGCCTTTGGTGTAGGATGCAACTACACTATCAAGCAGTACAGATATTTAACAAGCTACCTGTAGACTTAAAAAGCTTTCTCTTCTTCAGCTAATCTCTTGAGCCCTAGTCCCTTTGAGACATGAGAGCGATATGGACGAGCTTTTTGATGCCTTATAAGCTAGCCGTTTGTCGAAATAATTTCATGATTGTTTGTAAGTTCTATATATCTTGAATTATAATAATATGAAGGCTTTTAACGAGTTCTGACTTTGGTACAACTTTAACTTTCGAGACAGTTTTTGTAATTCGAACTTTATTATATCACCGACCGGTTAGGGTAAAATAAACTAACCATTTGTAATACCTAGCATTAGAAAAAAGAGGCTCATAGAAGCAGGAATGCAAAACATTTTATTTCAAAGATAAGTTAAAACAATTTTAGTTAAACTTATTTTAACATACTGTTTTGATAAATGGATCTAAGATAGTACTAAATATGGACGTATAATAATATAAACAGAATAAAAGTATTTTCAGTAACATTTTGGTGGGTAGGCAGGTATTGTTCACCCCTGCTTCTGTTAGGCTTTTAACATTGACACTGTGATTTTAAATTTGAATTAATTATACAACTAATATTATTATTATTTCCATTTATTATTCATCTATACATATAATTTACATTTTTAAATATTAATAAAAAAATTAAAACATTTAAAAATATAAAAAATAGTAGCCCACTGGTATCGGGAACAGGGTCCAAGCTACCGGCGGTCAGGGCTCCAAAGAGAGAAATCTCCTGACAATGCGGGCCGTGTCCAGAAGTACTGCCTTCTGAATCAAGCCCTTGATCCAGCCGCCTAACGAGAGCCTCCTTAGATGTTGGTCGAGGCTCTTGGCAATTAAGCCATTGGCTGTAACAACTATCGGCACAATGATCGCCGAGTCCACACCCCACATGTCGACAACCTCGCGGGCCAAGTCAAGATACTTTATTTGCTTGTCTTTTTCGGCCTTCACGAGGTTCACATCATGTGGGACTGCTATGTCAATAATCATTGCGCGCCTCTCCAATCGATCCACCACCACTAAATCAGGCTTATTGGCTACATATTATTATTATTAACTAAATGAAAGCCACATAATTTTAGAAGATAAATTATTAAAACGGTTACAACCAATAGGCGCGATAGCTACTGTAAAAATAGATTCTAGTACATTCGGTGTCTATCGTAACTGTAACATGATAATTGTACTATTGTTACAAAATGTGCGTTACAAAGAACCTTTTTTTACTTCTGCAAATGGAGTATAGTCGGCATTGACACTTCAAAAACAAAATTAGTACGGTTGAGTACCAGAAACAGCAATTACAATATCAAACATAAATAGGTAAAACATTCCTATAAAGTTTTACATGACACCTGTCATACTGTTGCTCGTTATTCGTCAACACCTTACCCCCTGCAAGATTATAAGTACGTTTATTAATGACAATAGTATCTATTTATACATACAGTTACATTAGTATTATTGATGAATTACTAACGTGGCTTTTATGGTAAGTAATTAACCTTATTTATTTTATTCTTTGTTCTTATATTCGACAGAGTTCTAGACAAAATGGAGTATAGCAGACGATGGAAAATTCGTAACATTACAAATAGTGTTATAGGTTTTGAAGACAACAGAGTCGATGAAGATGTACAGTTAATGCTTTTGCCTTTAAATCTGATGCAACATATTACGTTCTGCCCTAAATACTCTATCAAAAATAATTGTCTAACTCCAAACAGTTTCACATCTCACTTTGTATCACTGTTTGCATCTTTAGTATTTACTGCTGCATTTGCATTCCGCATGTATATGTTCTATTTCATCAATATACATATAAATATAATATCACTTTTCATCTCTGAGTTAGCTTGTATTACATACTGCGTCGGATTCATGGTGAATTTTATATTGAGCGTTATGTTAACCAATAAGAATATAATATTCGTGTTGACCATTCAAACCGTTCATAGAATTCTTAATAACAAGAACCAATTCAACTGTTTTATTATTTGGAACTGGATATCTGGCGTGTCAATTATAATCTTTTATTTAATTTATGTTGTATATTTTTCTATTATGCTCAATCTACACTATTACTCCATCTACAGTATTGTACTAATTATCTATTATGATATAAATCAGATATATGCTATGAGGGTGATGAATCTACTCCACATGAAAGTTGAACTTTGGATTAGTAATGCTTTAAATTTACAACATTTCGAAGAGAGAGACAAGCATGCTCATTGCAAAAGTATGTTTCTAGCTTACGAGAATATATTAAAAACTTATGATATTTATCAGACAATATTTCAGCAACAGGTAAGTTTTAATGATGATTATTCCATTCGGGTGTATGATTTAAAAATTTGGTTATATTTTATTGATTTTTAATAAGTATTCATGGAGTTGTTTTGCTCGTTCCTCTCCATACGGGCATTCTTAACTTGTTCCAAATAGTAGTAGTATTTGGAACAAGTTACTAGCTTTAACTTTTATGACTGACACCATCAAAAGTGCGTGTAAATGATTTGGGTCACGAAGATTCAGGCTGTGCCTATTTTGAGTCCCGCTACTACATCTATTGGATAGTCTCGAATCTCTCTCTCTAGAATCGAAGTTCTGCCGGGGCCTCACTACCACCACTGCTAAGACCCGACGGGTCGCTAGCCCACTCCGCTGAGGAGAAAGCAAATTTGTTCGCCTCTATGTTTGCGGAATCGTCACGTCTGGATCCTGGTGGCGCGAGGCCCCCTGCTTCTCCTGAAGAATGCGAGTCAAGTATGTTGAACATAAGCATTCATCAGAAGGACGTCCTTAAGGTACTGCGTAACCAAGACGTGAGCAAGGCTAGTGGCCCCGACGGGATTCCAGCAATTTGTACTGGAGACTTGTGCACCTGAGTTTTTTTTCCACCTAGCACCCTCTTTCCGAGGTGTAACCGTGCCGATAACCGACCGACTTGAGCTTCTTGGTGTTACGTTAACTTCTACCCTCAATTTTGGCCCTTGTGCTCAAGGCTCAAGTGGCTGCCAAAATCTTGGGGATCCTAGCAAAGGTGAGACGGTACTTCACGCCGGAATAGCTGCTTAAACTTTATCAAGCTCAAGTTTGGAATGGATCTGCCAGATACAAGCTTGATGCCCAAGAATCAATTGAGAAACGAGCCAAGAGGATCATCGGCAATGATAGGCTCGTCGAGTCAAAACTCCAAAGTCTCGAGCATCGACGTCGAGTTGCTGGCCTGTCAGTTTTCTATCAGTTGCATTTTTGCATAATTTAATTCCGCCGAGCCCGTTCCATCATCGGACCAAAAGACGTACGGCGATGCGCCACCAGTACATGGTGGACATCCCACCCATACGCACGAAACGTTTTGGGAACACATTCATTGTGCGTACTGCTAAGGAGTGGAAGAAAAAAGTTAGTGACTACCTACAACAACTTACCTATGATGAGACTGAACTCCTCATGCATATATCAGGGTGACTTAAATGTGTTTGAAAGTTAGTGACTACCTACAACAACTTACCTATGATGAGACTGAACTCCTCATGCATATATCAGGGTGACTTAAATGTGTTTGAAAGTTAGTGACTACCTACAACAACTTACCTATGATGAGACTGAACTCCTCATGCATATATCACGGTGACTTAAATGTGTTTGATGTCGTGTTATGTTTTTAACGCCAATTTATTCCAAATGTTTCACACTAACATATATACAAATAAACTTACAAATATCATAGCTTTCAGTAAACTTCACTCAGGCGCTGACACCCTCACACACCCTCACTCGCACGTACACCCTCACACACACGTACACACACACACATACACACCATATCATAGAAACTTGCTCATTTACAGATATCTCACTTAGTATTGTTTAATATTTTAGCATAAAAATAGTTCTACACGTATTATATTCATATAAAAATAGTACCACCAGCCCTTATGTCTTTGTTAGCATTATTTTAAAAAATATTCGGGGGAATGGCACTGTTAACCGAAATACAGGCATTGCCTAGTTCGGTTACAGAAACTACATCCATTTATTTGTATATAACTACTGCTAAACTGTTTTTTTTTGTAACATAGAACTAAGTTTTCTGGGAAATAAATTTATTATTTATTTAATTATTTATTTATTTAAATGTCATTTTGCATGTTTACTTTGTTTAAGTTAAATAAAGCTTATTAAATTATTATTATTTGAAATAAATGATTTGAGTTTGAGTCATTTGATGATTTAATGTCATTGTTTTCTAGATCCTGTTTCTCATTATACATTTGGTAACTCATTCATTACTCCACGTTCAAGGAACAATAGTGGCATCGGCGGTACAAGGAATCGAGTCAGTAAGTGACAAAAGAAAAAATGCCTTTTTGACCACCAGAAAAAACGAATCTAAATGATTGTTTCTTCGTAAGAGGTTATCTCTGAAAATCTGATCTGTAGAGCTATTCTGTTACAATTTCCCTCGGTGAACACCTAGATGAAGTGAGCTGTCATCCGTCCCGATACTAGGGATTGACAAAACAGACGGACGGATGACAGCTCACTTCACCTAGGTGTTCACCGAGGGAAATTGTAACAGAAAAGACATACTGTTTACTAAAAATATTTCACTGATAGATAACTACATCAATGATGTGTATCACAGGATATGTTTTGTTTTTGATAAAACAAAATAATTTTTAACAGAAAATCATGCACGTGTCTCTTTCAACTTCTTAGTCCATAAGGGTAGTTCATCATCATCATAATAATAAAAATTCGCTTGACCGAATTTTCGTCACGGTGTAAAAATCTCAATAAAGACTAATCAAGTCTGCAAGAGCACAAGACGTGTACGCGTAAATACGCAGGTGCACTGCCTCTCCCTCCACTCACGTACTCTGATAGGTACGAAACAAATGAGGAGAGATCAAGCGCAGGCTTAACGGCTTTACGTGCTTTCCGAGCCACATCAGCCGCAGGATGGCCACTGCTAGACGTCCACTATAATATAATATCCAAAAGAACCGGTTGAAATGAACAATCAGCGTGTTCCTGCGATGTAGATACTTGACAAGTGAAGTTCCTATCGATAATTCAAAAACTTTTACAGGCTAAGATGCCCGTAGTGACACAGTCACTTTTAACATGGATAGCAAAAAATGTAGCGCTGCAATTACTGCTGTGCTGGCATTGTGAAAAATTTTATCGTACCTTGGATAATGTTCAAGAATCATGCAAGCTGCTTTTAGGATCAAACTGTTCAGGTATTTAATTTGCACGTAAAACTTGTATTCACGAGTACATGTGATTGTTGTGTAAAACCCTTCGTCTGTCTAGAAGCCAAATATTGGTCGCTTGTCATTGTTTAACTATTGTGTTTTCTAATCGACAGTTGAGCTCTTAATTACTTATAACATTCCCCCCTTCCTTATAACGTCCTTTTGTGCCTATTGGCGTAGTTCTGCTCTGTCTCCTGCTGAGTGAAGCGGAAAATATTTTATTTTATTACTCCTCCGCTGTTATTTTCAGATTAATTTCGTTGCGGGATCCAAGACTGTTGAATCGTTTCTCCGGGACTTGTCAGGCTTCATTGCCTCGTCGCTTTTCTGGTGAACGCGACCACACCGGTTACAGTGGTTTGGGAATAGTGTGGCGGGTTTATAACATTCTAACTAGGTTTTATAAAAAAAAATTGATCTTCGACGTTCAATAGCTCCGCACCAGAAGGTTCCCTGGTAATATTCAAAACAAAATATCGCATATTAGTAAAGTGTCTGTTTCGACTGAATGATGATGATAAATTCAGATACCAATATTTAATTCCGGCCCACTTCGTCAGTTATTTAACTTTAACCCTCTACACATTCAGGCCTGTCTATACTGTAAATGACTTTCTCGGTGAATTTAGGTGAAATAAGCTTACGAGAAGCTGTCATTTCACCAGTGATGGTGGAATTGTCAGCTCAATTCAAGCTCAGTTGCTATTGTTTTATAACATGACAATCACTTTTTTAACAAAACTTGTTATTTTGTAATGCGAATTTTGTTTTGCAGAGGTGGAAAAAAGACTTTACAAGAACATTCAGCGTTTACATCGCTCATCATTCAGCAAGCTCAATGTGTGTCGTCTGTTCTACATGGATGTTAAACTACAATTAAATATCATAAGCATTATTAGTAACTATGCTGTGGTTCTGTTGCAGTTTGCGTTTCTGTAGTTTGAGATCAATTCTTTATTGAATTCGTACAAACAAATGTACTCTAATTATTTATTATATATTTCATCATCTCATCTTACCGCCCTTACCCCATGTTACTTGGGGTTGTCGTCACACGTTTATTCTTATTCTTCCATTATGTCCTGTCAACCGTTATGATGTCACTGACTCTCTTTTCTTTCATATCGTTCTTCACACAATCATCCATCTTTTCTTCGACCTTCCTCTTCCTCTCTACCCATTAACATTCATTTTTTTTTGTCACGTACGTGACCAAAAGTCATGGACATTTCCGCGTTTTATGCGTCAATTTATATTATTGTTGATATATTTTTTTCTTAATATTACTTTATCATTTTCATTTTTATTTAATGACCACATTTTTTATCTTTCTTTTAACAAAGTTAATTTGTAATGATATAAAAGTGGATTATGAAATAGTTTCTGTAATACTTCTCAGGTTTCATGAAAGAAAATCAATGTAAAATTAACTTAGCAAATTGTCTAGCGCGCGTTATTTGCTGTGATTGCTTGAGTGTGTGTACCAATTAAAGTAGCTTACTTGCGCTTGAACATTTGTCACAATAAATTTGTTATTTGAGAAATCGGGTAACTATGTAGTTTCTCTTAAAGTCATTTATTGATTAATTTGTACCAATTTAGTTAAATACTTCCCTATTAACAGCAGTGCTATTTTGGTACCATCTCCCTCGGTGAACACCTAAGTGAAGTGAGCTGTCATCCGATTGTAGTGGTTTGTAAATCCTTAGCATCGGGACAGATGACAGCTCACTTCACCTAGGTGTTGTAGCAATTCTACATGGATAAGGAATAAAATGCTATGTAGAACTGTACGTATTGAATTTAATAAGCTCTCACACGAAAGATAAAATGTGATGAGTATCAAAAACAATTGTAAGTATAAAAGTAAGCACTGACCTAAACGCACTGGGATTAGGCAGAGTTTTCCAGAAGGATTATGATCCACAGCCTGGCCGGCGTACAGGATCGGCCGAAGAGAAGACTGACGCGATCAGCTCGGAGTCACCCAGGCGGTCTCAGTAAGAGGACTCGCCCTGGGAACATAGGCCGCGACAGCTCGGCTTAACCCGCTTAACCGACTCTCGGTTGCAGGCTGGTAGACTTGTAGTAGTAGACTGGTAGACTTCAGTAAGGTACGCGTATGGGTAATCAGCGTGTTACCCAAGCGACTCCGAGATCTAGACTCCAGCAACGTAAGCGTATGGGTAATCAGCGTGTTACCCAAGCGGCTCCGAGATCTAGACTCCAGCAACGTAAGCGTATGGGTAATCAGCGTGTTACCCAAGCGGCTCCGAGATCTAGACTCCTCTTTGACAGGTTTTGTTTTCTGACCGTTCTTCCGAAATTCTTAAAAAATCCAATTACGAATCATCTTTCTAGAACGGTCAAATTGCTTTTCTATAGCAAGGTATTATAATACCGGCCAGACTTAATAATTGTCGATTGCCCATAATTATAATAATTTTTTAGCCCGTTTTTATATAATATTAGTGCGAATTAGATCTAAAGAAACACACGATAATACAGCAGGTGTTCAGCCGTTTCATATATGACACTAACATACAAGCTTACAAGATCATCAATATAGAGGATTTACGTTAGTAGCCGAAAACTCTTAGAAGTAATGTTGACAACTGTCATTGACAAACATGTCAAAGCAAAACATTATTTATTTTTCAAATATATATCCAATTATACGGGAATACATTACATAGGATGACGACAGGAACAGCATAAAAAAACGTAAGTAGATAAACACATTCTATTCATAAGATTCCAAGAATCTACAAAAACAAATATTATAAGATGTAGACATAACGTGCGATGAATGATTTCATGCTTATAAAAAGTAAATATATTCAGATTAGACCGAAATACTATAGTGTTCACTGAGGAAGATTGTAACAGAATAGTGATATACAGACATGCATAATTAGGGAATTCAGTGAGTCAAATTCATCCTACTCTAATTATCCATATAAGCTTGTTTTTGGTGCGGGGACGAAGTATTTGTCTAGTTCCTGTCATGTCGGATAACTCCTAGCACGGGACTAGGTCTTGCTCTGCTCTCCACTCTATCATAGCACCATATATTAAGTTCTTTGTGCTCAAATTCGTTTATAAGATCAGGTGAGTTGCGGCCAAACGCAACTTTAAGAGACTAAAAAAAATGTTTTGTCCAAAAAAGTTATTAATATTATTTGATTATGTTAACATTGAGGTGTCTGTATGTTGTGTTATTTTTATTTCATGTTCAAATGTAATTACTTTCTTCAGATAAACATATCACCAATAAATGAATATAATGTGGCTTTTAATCAAAATTGATAGTTGTTTTAAAGACGAGTCAACATCAAGCTGTACATTTTGGAACAACATTGTATAAAATGGAGTCTAGAACACGTGTTAATGCTTGCAGTTACGTAGACAAAGATGTACAGTCGATGTTTCTGCCTCTGAACCTGATGCAAACTCTGTCGTTAAATCCTAAGTATCATATAAAAAATAATTTCGTGAATCCAAATGATCTTACAAGTTATCTGATGACATTGTGTGGGCTAGTTTTCTTCTTGTCTTTAAATTTATACCGAATTAGCACAGTAATGATTGATGAAAATATGCGACGATATCAGACAGACAATTTTCTCTACTTCGCGACTGTATTCGACTCCATCTTCTATGCTTCTGGTTACATCATGAACGGTATCCTTAATTTCGTTCACTCAAAAGAAAATGTTGCATTAATTTTGAATTTTCAAAAAATTCATACGTTCATTCCAAATATTGCCAATACCAAGTTAGTCGTTCGTAGAAATTGGTTTAATGTCACTTTGCTAATAGTTTTTCATATCATAACATGTATTTATATATACATAGTTTATTTACGACCTCCCTGGTATGTCATTACCTACGTGTTTCTTTTGATGACTCTCGATTGTAACGTAGTATGTGCGATTAGTCTGATTAAGTTACTGACGGAGAAAGTGGTTCAATGGAATACAAAAGTTTTGCGTTCACTGGTCGATGGAAGTCGAATAATGCGTTGTAACAAAATGGGCCACGCTTACTTACAAATTTTGGACTGCTACAACATTTACAAGAAAGTATTCCAACTACCTGTAAGTAAGGCAGAATACTTTTTTGGTGTATAAATTTAAAAATCATTATCATCATTTCAACCTATAGAAGTCCACTGCTGGGCTTCTAAAGGTACTTTCTCTTTATAGTCTCCCTCAAGGGGGATTCAGCCATAATTGCCATGCTTGGCCGATGCATGTTGGTGATCGCAGTAGGTGTTATGGGACTTAGAAGGACGCTGCTGCCCATCCTCTGGTCAATATCCCTCTGTCATTTTCTACGACATTCATAGGTAGAAATGGGGTGGGGCTATTCGTACCACAAGGTGCAATATAAAAATATTGGTTTCCAAATAAATATTTATTTATTTTAGGTTCTATTTCACACAACAGAGACCTTTTTCCTGGGTTTGATAAAAGTTCAAGTACTGATTGATTTTTTACATGTCTACTCCATAAATCCAGAGTTTGTAAGTATGTTTGATATTCTTTAATGTAAAACTAATTGCCTAGTCATTTCCCAACTATTTTGGGGTTGGCATCCAGTATAATCGGATGCAGCTGAACACCAGTGTTTTATTTACATTGAGGTCAGACAGATTACCTGTCTAACCTCCACAACCCAGTTACACTTGGTACACCTGGGTAGCTCCGACCACTGTCTGGTGAAATCTGTATCCGTCTACTCTCCGTCCATTCCTAGCCCAAGTGGCTACCGGCGGATGTGGTGGTACAAGTCAGCAGACTGGGATGAAATGCGCTGTTTTTTCGCGTCTTACCTTTGGCAGCCTGTCTGTTTTTCTTCTGGTGACCCCTCTACCTGCGTGGATGCCGTGACGGAAGTGTTGCGTCAAGGTATGGAGTTTTTTATACCTTATTCCGACGTATCTCTGTCTGGCAAAGCTCGCCCATGGTTTAGTTCCCAATGCAGACGCGCAGAAGCGCAGAAGCATGAGGCCTACCTAGCCTGGGTTGATGCTCATCACCGTAAAGCAAGAGACTTACGCCAGAAGAAGACAGCCTTTAATAGAGCTGCCAAGTCTTGCAAGAAGGTTCTACAGAAGGCTCGACATGACCACATTAGTCGAATAGGAAACAAACTGGCCTCGTACCCTGCGGGTTGCAAAGCATTTTGGTCCCTAGCTAAATCGGTCGAGTCGAACTTCTGTCGCCCCTCACTACCTCCATTGCTCCTCCGTGCAGCCCGTGCCCAAAAAAGGTAGTCATGCCGATCCTACCAACTACAGGCCCATCTCGGTCACGTCCATTATCTGCAAGACAATGGGACGTGTCCTTAATAACAGGCTCCTGGCGTACCTTGAAGCTAATGACCTCCTCAGTGATCGTCAATATGGCTTTCGCCGAAATCGGTCCACTGGGGATCTTCTCGCGTACGCCTCTCACATCTGGAGTGAGGCCATAGAGAAATATGGGGAAGCGCTTGCCGTCTCCCTGGACATCTCGAAGGCCTTTGATAGGGTATAGCATGATGGCCTAATTAGCAAGCTTCCATCTTTTGGCTTGCCCGCTGGTTTCTGTGTATGGATATCGGATTTCCTGAGAGATCGTTCAATACGAGTAGTCATTGTTGGCTGCTCGTCTGATCAAATGGTTGATCAAATGCCGGGGTCCCTCAGGGCTCGGTACTCTATGCAACCCTTTTTTTGCTGCATATTAACGATTTGCTGAAACCCGGTACCATTGGATACGCAGATGACAGCACAGTTGTAATCCAGACTCACAGGGAGTCCATGGTCGAGCGCTTAAACTTGTCCCTCAAGGCAGTCTCCGATTAGGGCGATGCCAATCTGGTCAAGTTTAATGCAGCCAAGACCCAGCCGTGTCTTTTCTCTGCCAAGAAGAGGCCTTTCAATCTGGCCCCTGCTTTCCGAAATGTATCCGTTCCGATCACCGACCATCTTGATCTTCTCGTAACTAAAAAAAATTCAAACAAATATCTTCGGTTTATTTTTACAGGAAACGACCGTGGTACAGGGATTGCTGTATATGTTCATGTTGAAGTGTTTGGTGATACAAATCGTCATCTGCTATTACACCCACGCGTTTTATGATGCCATGAAGATATCACAAGATTCATGCGTACTGGTTCTGACATCGAACTGTACAGGTATAAATATAAGTAATAGTTATTAAGTTTTCGAACAATGCTAAGATAAAATCGATCGATATGAAAATATTTGTAGAAAAATAATAGCAAACAAAAAAAAGAGTGGAGATATCAAACAAAAACTCAAACTGAAAATAATTTATTTCAAATAAACCATTAACAGACACTGACGGTAATCACTGTTAGGGAGTAAAAGAGCTGAAGCTAGTTGCTCGTTCCAAACAGTAGATTCCTATGGAAAAAAAAGAAACTCTCTCTCGTTAAATAAACAAAAATCGCTTTTATTATTGCAAAAGAAAAAGCTGATCCACACATTTTATCAAGGAACCGTCTTTTGTTTTCATTTTTTTGCGATTACTCTCACAGAGAAAAATAAAGTTTCTGGTAAACAAACCCTATTGTTTTCTTTGATGACATGGCTGGCGCAGTGGTTGAGCGGTTGACTGCTGCGCAGAGTGTCGCAGGTTCGATTCCCGCACGGAACAAATATTTGTATGGTCTACAGATAGTTGTTCCGGGTCTAGCTGTTTGTGTATGTGAGTTTAAATGTTTGTAATGACAAAATGATACAGGACAAATTCATAGCGTGGCGAAACGTTTTTTTTTTAATAAAAGAAAAAAAACCAGAGACGGGCTAAATTAAATAAGGATTTTCCATCGATTTTTAGAAGTTGTCGGAGAGATCTTTATTCCCTCACTTTGCTAAACTTTCCTTGGAGCGGCTTTACTAGGCTGTGCAGTCTATTGAGAAAAGGTATTAAATTGTTTCAATATATTTACAGCGAAGGAAAGGAAGTTATGTAAGAATATTCAGCGTTTACACCGAGCATCATACAGCAAGATGAGTGCATGTGGCCTGTTCCATATTGACATAAGTCAACCATTAAGTGTTATGGCGCTTCTTAGTAAATACATTGTTGTGTTGTTGCAGTTTGCATTTCTGTGATTCGTGAATTTATTAAAGAATATTTGTGCTTATTTTACATTTTGTTTTACTTCAATCAAACGCACAGGTCCACACATCTTCCTCTTTCTGTTACTCTCTCTGTACTCCTATCTGGCCGTTTGGTAAGCCGCCTTACAAAAAGGTTTTCTTGTGGGGTTTGCGGTATGGATTGGCCTTTTCTCTATAGCCTGGAAAAAAATAAGAAACAGAGTGATGTCGATAACTAGAAAGTAATGTTTTACGACGTCAAAAGCGTACCACAAACTGGTCGCAAACAGACTAACTTGGGTGCTTGAAAAGGGAAGTCTGCTAAACAGAAGGCAGTATGATTTTCGACCGCCATGCGGGACATGGTTGTTTTTGTTTTGAGCAGTATAATTTGGGCTATCTAGATCACAAGAGATCCAGATACCCGAATTTTTACTTCTCAAGAAGTGTTCGTCGTCTGTCTCTCTCGAGTTCTCAAGCAGACATTGAGGGTGCGTTCGACAATGCCTGGTGGCCAGCCATACTGCACCAACTGCAAGGAAAAGGCATAGACGCACAAACGGTCATCCAGAACCATCACCTTGGAGTACATGGGCAGCACGGTCTCCAAACCGACAACTAAAGACTGCATACAGGGCTCCGTCTGTGGACCCATCTTTTGGAACATTCAGCTGGACAAATCTTTTTACCACCCAAGTCCAAGCGTACGCAGACGACCTGGTTGTTTTAGCGCAGGCGGACACGACAGACGAATTAGAGACCATTGTCAACTGCGCCCTTGAAGTCATCGCCGACTTTAAAATGCGATTTGCTGCACATAATACCCAGGCAATGGTCGTAACAAAAAGGCTCAAGTTCTCGGAACCAAAATTCATCCTGTCAGTTACACCGCTCTAGAACACGAACCGACTCAAAATCTTCGGACTCACTATACATGCGGGTCTGGCCTTTCTTGCGCATCTTAAGAAACTTTACACCGATGGAAGTAAAATAGAGGGAAAAATGGACGCCGCAGTGTCATGTTGGACCAGGAAGGTGAAGTAGAAAAGATGAGCATAAAACTGGGGAACTTCTACTCAGTATTCCAGGCTGAGTTGGTTGCGATCTTCGCATCGTCGCGACCTCCGATGTCGGCAAATGTCATCTCAGACTCCAGATCCGCACTGGAGTCAATAGCAGATCCGTGCACAACGAACCCTATTTCGTTGAAGATCCAGCAAGCTGTCACACCGCAAAACAGCAAGGAAGAGATGTCCTTTTCTTTTAGATAAAGGCTCACGAAGGTTAAGCACGCAGGCTAAGCACGCCGCTCTTCACACGAAAACTGCCTTGGCTTACGACCATTTCCCCCTGTCCTACGCAAAGCATACCATCAGGTAATCAACCTTAGAAAATTGGCAGAACCATCCAGATAGATACATCAGACTGTTCTTCAGTGACGTAACAAAGGCGTACAAGATACTGGAAAAATTTGTTAGTTATGCCCAATAATCTCGGGACACGGCAAATATCTTTTAAGGTTTAAGTTGATGAGGACCCCAGCTTGCGTATGCGATGATAACTCCATTGAAACCGTAAAACACGTGTTACAATACTGCTCAGGAAAGCTATGATTGCGAGCACAGACTGGGACGACCGTAGGACACCTTCGAAGACCTGTTGAGCGCCGGACAGTGGTTGATACTCTACGATACTGTGGACTAAACCCAGCAGGGTGTTCGAGTTAAAAAAATGTAGCTGTGGTGTCGTTGCACATCGAGAGCACGTTCGATAATGCCTGGCGGCCAGACATCCTGCTACAAATAAAAGACTAGCAGACATTGAGACTCCTAAATAACTACCTATCATCTAGAAGTATCACCATGGAGTACATGAGCAACATGGTCTCTAAACCGACAAGTAAAGGCTGCATACAAGACTCTAATAATACTCTGCATATAATCTTCTGGAATATTCAACTGGACCAACCAAAGGTTAAGGCAGAGCTTCTTACCGACCATGTCCAGGCATACACAGACGACCAAGTGCTTTGGCGCAAGCGAACACGACCGCCGAATTAAAACAATTGTCAACCAAGCCATCGAAGCCATCCCCGAGTAGAGTAGCAAAAATTTGAATTTTAAAAACGGCTAACATTATTTATGATGGTATTACGGGTAGCAAGAGCTCAATGGGGCCTCAACGCAAACATCCTGAGGATGATATAAATCGGAGTGGTTGAGCCAGCGGCAACATTAACAACGTGAGCTCATGGGCGCAGGTAACCAGGGAAGCATACGTCAGGAAACGGCTACAATCCATCACTAGGATGTCTGCAATAAAAACTGCGAAAGCTCATAGAACGACATCGCTCATAGCTGCAACCATTCTTGCCAAATTTATCCCTCTAGGTTTGCAGGCAGTCAAATATTTAAAAATCCACGAGTTCAAAAGAGGATAACCTCTATAAGAACTGAATAATAAAAATAACAAGACAAGACAAGGGCCGAAAGTGTTAATATTAAAAACGAGAACCTGACTGACTGACTGACTTACGTATCATCGAACAGTCGAAACTACTGGAACTAGAAACGTAAAATTTGTACACAGCTTTATTGTATGAAACTAGCACTTTGTTGACCCGCGACTTCGTTGTTTTACAAACTTACAAACAAATTTTACCTCTTATTGTCTGGTCTCCTGGTACATAGGGCCACCTAGGGAGACCAGATTGCCCGCAACTACATCCACGTGAATTTTCTCAAGGAACTCTATATTTTTTTTATAATGCAATATAGCCTATTATAGCAGCAGGGATAACTTAGCTTCCTATTGGTGAAATATTTTGTTTTTAACAAAACAAACTTACAAACAAATTTTACCTCTTTATAATATTAATGTAGATAAACAAGCACTAAAGAGGTGAAAAAGGGCTCGTAATGCGGCACAAATGCGAATCTAAGTAAATTATACAATTTGATATTATTAGTTTTATTTTAACTACGCCTCAAACGGAGCCTAAGCCTGTAGGGGAATTACAAAATCTACACGGACGAACTCGCGTGCAAAGTACTAGTTACATATATGAATTCAAATGTCATCAAATAGACTACTCACATAATGTCTTTAGTAAGTATTAAGAAATAATAAATGACTCATTGATCGATATATTTCCTTTTATAATACCAATTCACGAAAAACGACCGTGTTATAAACATGTTTTCGATTTTCAAAAACTATTTCAAAACAAACAGAGACACCGTTATCGTCGAAAATGTACCAACAGACTTAACAAACAAACTTAATATCGTGATTGAAAATGATTTACAATCTGTACTAAGACCGCTGAATCTGATGCAAAGTCTTTTCTTGAGCGCAAAGTATTCTATTCGTGACAACACTATCACGTCTAATACTAATATTTATTACTTTATAAAAATCTTAGTCATGTTCATATATCAATGTGTCTGTTTGTATAAGTTGATCACTGCGATTGATTCATTGCTTAAACCATGGGTGATTAGCAATTTAGTGTCTTGTATACTCTTTGTTTCCGACTTCTTCTTCTTCCTTACCGGGGATTCAATAGGCATCATCTCAAACTTTATGCACAACGGTTATAATAAATTACTAATCTTCAAGATTCAACACGTGCTTAGAGTCCTCGAAGTAAAGAAGAAACATCTCACAAGATTCACTGTGTGCAGCTGGAGTTATGTTATTAACCTAAATATTGTCTGTATTGCTTTCTTTATTAGTTACTCTTTGGTTCTCGATTTAGGTATTTACAATATTGTATCGATTTACGCCTATATCGCTTTCGATATAAACGTTATGTATGCTTCGTTGGTAATGAAATTACTACAGAGAATGCTTCAAGTCTGGAATGAGAAGGTTCAAAACACAAGAAACACCACAGATTCACGCAGAGAAGAATATTTGAATATTATGTATGACATATACTTAAATATACAGGAGATATACATGATTACAGAAAAGACGTTTCGACACATGGTAAGAATAATAATTTTATAAATAATGATAAATAGAGAATGTTGTGCGTTCATGGATGTACCCGTTTTCACAATATTTTTTTATTATTTTTCAGATTTTATTTTATATAATATTAGCAGCTTATCAAAGTTTACGGAATTTAGCAATGATAATTTCATTAAGAATATATGTAGCAAAAGGCGTGATCAAAGTAAGTACTTACTCTACACATGAATCATAATAAGAACAAACGACTGAGTTTAAACAAATGCGGTGAACTTGAAGTCCAATATCCGTAACTAAAACTAAAACCCTCAAAATATAGCCGCAATACAGTGTCAGTGACAATGAATGTCAAAAACTTTGAGTAAATTAGAGGTGTTCCCTAACAAATACAAGCTGAGATTAGAATGCAAACATTCTTTAAAATTTATCAAGTCAAAGTCAAAGCATTTATTTCAATTGCACTTTTGAATACTCAAGGAGTTCGTCAGTTAGTCAGGAAAGTTGAAGCTGGTTACCAGTTTTAAACCGTAGGTCTCTTTAGACAAGAACGACCAAAAAAATCCTCGGATACTCTTTTAAATTTAATTTTTACTAAATTCTGGTTACATAATATTGTTTCTACATGTGATATTGTGATATTACACGACTTGTTACATTGTTCTCACATTATACCCTAGATTCAATAATTATGAATGATGTAACCGAAATTTGTAACATATTATAGATTTTAAAAGAGTGTTGTTCATGGAGTTTCTTGCTCGTTCTTCTCCATAGAAACCTAACCTAACCAGTTTGGAACGAGCAACTAGCTTCAACTTTCTGACTGACTGACTCTGACAATTCAAAAGTACCTGTAAATGGTTTATTTGAAATAAATGATTTTGAGTTGAGTTGATAACAATGAAGGATACTCGTAATTATTAGGGATTATGAGATCCCATATCGCATTAATTCTCACGTCATCGTGTATTAAATATATTATGCTCGTAAATCTCACGACTGCTAACCGTATTATTTTAGGCTTTAATAATTACCTAGTCGTGTTACTGTTTCAGTACCTCGTTTTACTAATTATAATTCAAGTTTGGAATGTGAAAAATATCACCGTACTTACATCCTTCAGCGTGCAATGTGAGAGATTCTATGCAGCGATGAGAGATGTTCAGAGTACCTGTATAATCCTCGTGAACTCAAGAAATTGTTCTGGTAAGTATGCAAAATTAGCTACAAATATTGTAGTAATTACCATAGTTTTAGCCTTGGTTACCATGGTTACCAGACTAATATAGACGACCTCTGTCTGTCTAACCAAAGTCAAATTCAAGTCGTTTATTCCCATTAGACCATTAGTTGCACAAACTTAGAGAAAAAAAAAATGATTGAACCTTTATCTGATCTCCTTCACTATCCAATTAAAACCAAATACGCCGACCCCAACTACGTTGGGGTCGGCTTCCAGTCTAACCAGATGAAGCAGAATACCAGTGTTTTATATGGAGCGACTGCCTATCGGACCTCTACAACCCAATTACTGACTGGGAAACACGATACCCCTTGGAAAGACAGGTTGTCAGACTTTCTTCCAACTATCCATAACGACTGCCAAAGATCTACAAATGACAGTATTTTGTATTATTTAGCCGACGTAACTAAATAGTACAAAGGAATACAATATACAAATTATGCTAATTCAGATTTATAAAGCCGCAAATTTCTAACAAACTAAGTATTTCATCACAGATCCAGAAAAAAGGATTTGCAAGAACATCCAACGTTTGCAGAAAGCATCTTTCAAGAAGATGAGCGTGTGCGGCTTGTTCATCATAGACGCCGACCTACCTCTACAATTTTCTAGATTTATTACTTCTTATACTATTATTTTATTACAGTTTGTATATCTGTAATTTACTCGTTAGAAAATAACTACTATTAAGAATTTGAATGACAACAAACAAGCCACTTAAATACCAAAACACCATTTACTTTAGTATCAGTATATAATATCTTATTACTTACCGATCGATTGTCTTTTGTTTTATTTTAAACACCAATCCACCTCAAACTAGACACTAACATGTTTTCGTTTTTTAAAAGATATTTTGAATCAAACAGAGTCACTGCTATCAAAAATGCACCAACAGTCTCAACTAACAGAATATTACCTAACAACGTAATTGAAAAAGATTTACAATCAGTACTAAGACCGTTAAACTTGATGCAAAATATTTTCTTGTGCGCGAAGTATTCTGATCGTGACAACATTATCACTGCTAATACTTACATTTACAACTTCGTAAAAGTGTTTTGCATGTTTTTATATCAATGTGCTGGTATCTATAGTTTGATCACTTCGATCATTTCATTAAGCAATCCATGGAAAGATAACAGTTTGTTGAATTGTTCGGGTGTTACTTTCGACTTCATCTTCTTTTCCGTTGGGGATTTAATAAATGGCTTTTCCAACATTGTGTATCGCCACTGCAATATCTTAATGGTCTTGAAAATCCAACACGTACTCAGAGTCCTACAACTAAATGGCAAAGATATAAAACGTTTCGTTGTCTGTAGCTGGACTTGGGTTATCATTCTAAACATTTTTTGTGTTATTTTCGTCTTTTGTTTTAGTTTCTTACATTTCAAAATTATCCCAAATATGAGAGCATATGCCTGCATTGCTTTCGATATAAACCTTGTATATGCTTTGGTTGTATTTAAATTATTAGAGAAAATGCTTCGTGTGTGGATTGAAAAAGTTAAAACCATGAGAAATAATGATGAATCAGAAGAGTATTGGAACATTATGTATGGTGTTTATTTGAATATTCTACAGACTTACATGATTGTTGAGAGGACATTTCAAATTATGGTAGGTTTATTTAAAATTAACTTTTGCCCGTGACTTCGTTCGCGTGAAAGTCGGTTATCACGGATGCCGACAAAGTCGCGGATTAAAAAGGTAGCCTGTGTCCTTCCCCGGAGTTCAAGCTATCCTCATACCAAATTTCATAAAAAATCGTTCAGCCGTTTGATCGTGAAAGCGTAACAGACAGAGTTACTTTCGCATTTATAATATTAAAGTATGGATATAGTATATAGTAAATATAGTATATAGTATATATATAGTATGGAAGTATGGATGGATAAAGAGCAATTTTTAATTTCGGGTTTTTCGGGTTATTTGTATCTTCTTCTTTTCGAATCGATGGTTTTCCTTTATGCTAGACTACTTGGGCCCAGTAGGTAGCCACATTTATCGCAGCATCAGTGGCGTTTTTAATGTCCTCTAAGGTGCAGGTGTAGGGGCACTTTGGGCACTGTAATAAGTGGGCCATTGTCTGGTCAGGATCACCGCACTCACACTGGGTGTCGGTGGGATCTATTATGCCCCATTTTGCTAGATTGTGTTTGCAGCGGCCTACCTGGGTACGCAGTCTATTGAGCGCTTTCCATACAGGCCACTGCAAATCACTTCCGAGTGGCAGGTGTTCCTTGGGTTGAACAAAGTTGGGTGGTGGTGGATGGAGGTTCTCCCACAACTTACGTCTCACCGAACGCGGACGGTCCTGGATGGCCTGTGTGCTTCGAAGAAAACTCTTCCGACTCTTAAGTCTGCCCGGAGCTGTTGTGTAATTGTAGAGGGGATGTCGGGAATCCGATTCCCGGTTTATTTGTATAAAAAGTGTGTATTATTTTAAAATTGATAGCTGAATACCACTTCGTGCCCTTCATAAGTCTTACGTAGAATTCCGACTTATAGCTACCATAAGCTTTGTTATAAATACCTAGCAACGTTTTTTATTTACGACATAATTTAATACGATGTATTCTGAGGCACATATTTTTATTTTTAGATTGTCTTCTATATTATGTTCGCGGCTTACCTGGGTTTGCGCAATTTGTCTACGATATTGGCTTTAAGAAATTTTATAACAGCAAATGGAGAAATTTCAGTAAGTACTAAGAGCTATCATCAAAACCCTCAGTTATTCATATTACATCAATGACTATACGAAAAGCGGTACTTACGCTCGGCAGAGTATGAGTATTGCTTCCTTAATTGAAATTTAAGGGGGAAAAGTGAATAAATTTGACGAAACGTATGAGTTTAAGGATATGAATTATATTGACAAAAATCAAGAATTTGTGATTATGAATAACATGAGAAAAAATAGTATGAGTAGAATGTCAATGTAAGTGAGATTTATCAACAAAGGCGATGTAGACAAAAATTGCATATTATGACAATGTGAGTGAGTTTGACAACACTTGGTTAGTAATTAATAATTCCATTTATCAACGTTTTTGAAAATTCATCCCAGAAGAGGGTAAAATAGGGGATGAAAAGTTTGTATAGATGCTAAAATAGCGACGGAAAGGTTTATTGTTTATTGTAGGTAGTCGTATATCAGGAACATTACATGTATGACCGTTTTTGAAAAATCATCCCAGAAAAGGGTCAAAAAGGGAATGAAGAATTTGTATAGACTCTAAAACAAAGACGGAAAGGTTGACCTATATCAGGTACAATACATGTATCAGCGTTTTTTAAAAATCATCCCAGAAGAGGGTAAAATAGGGGATGAAAAATGTCTATAGACGCTAAAACAGTGACGGAAAGGTTGACCTATATAAGGTACATTACACGTATCAGCGTTTTTGAAAAATCATCCCAGAAGAGGGTAGAATAGGGGATGAAAAATTTGTATAGACGCTAAAACAGGGACGCAGAGATTGAACTATATCAGGAACATTACCTACATGTATCAGCGATTTTGAAAAATCATCCCAGAAGAGGGTAAAATAGTAGATGAAAAATTGGTATAGACGCTAAGACGGGGACGGAGAGGTTGACCAATATCAGGAACATTACATGTATCAGCATTTTTCAAAAATCATCCCAGAAGAGGGTAAAATAGGGGATGAAAAATTTGTATAGACGCTAAAACTGATTCAGAAAGGTTGACCTATATCAGGAACATTATAATGTATCATCATTTTTTAAAAATAATTGTAGAAGAAGGTAAAATAGGGGATGAAAAATTTGTATAGACGCTAAAACAGAGACGGAAAGGTTGGTCTATATCAGGAACAACCAGGGGCATCTGACAGTTATGTACACATGAGGGATGCTATAGGCAGGCAGGACGTTGATGGTGAGCACCTGCGTCAGAAGGCGGTGCTCCCGTCATCTTTTATCGGGGGACTACGCTATAAGCGGGAGCATACACAAGGGGCCATGACATACGTGCGCAAATACGGCCGTTCAATTCCTTATCACATTCACATGTAATCCCCAATGGAAACAGATCAAAGATATACTTTTACTTGGTCAAAAGTTATACGATCGCCACAACATTATTGCCAGGGTATTCCACCTAAAGGTGAAAAAGATGATGGCTCTTCTGACCAAAGGTACTCTGTTTAGGGGGATGCATTCCTTTATATACTCAGTGAAATGAAAAAAACGAGGTCTTATTCACATCCACATCTTGCTGTGGCTAGAGCAGCGTATCAACCCAGATCAAATCGAAAAAGTTATTTATGCAGAAATACCTGAGCCTGAACAGGACCTTCTCCTTAACGGTATTGTGAAGGCAAACATGATGGTCCTTGTGGTAGTTTAAACTACAAATCACCCTGCATGAAAGATAGTAGCTGCACCAATAGGTACTCTCGATCACTTCTCAAGGACACGCAGACAGGAGACGATGAATATCCGAAATACAGGAGGAGGTCTCCAGCGGAGGTCATACAATAAAAAATAGTGAAAAAAGACACTGTTTACCACCTGGATTAACATATATCGGGTAGGGTACTTTTAATCCCGGCAGTACGTAACCGTGGGTTATTTTCCGACATCCACGCGGGCGAAGCCGCGGGCAAAAGCTAGGTGTAGTAGTCGGTTGTTACGCTGACGACACGCTGATCACGGCCCGGGGGAGCTCGTACAGGGAGGCAGCGTTGCTGGCGACGGCTGCGGTCTCACAGGTGGTGAGCCGCATCCGGTGCCTCGGCCTGGAGGTGGCCCTAAACAAGTCGGAGGCCGTTATCTTTCACGGTCCCCGGCGGGCGCCGCCGCCGGGATCACACATCGTGGTCGGGGGGGCCAGAATAGCTGTCGAGTCCACCATGAAGTATCTTGGATTGGTGCTCGACAGCCGGTGGGATTTTGGCCCTCACTTCCAGCGGCTGGCGCCCAAGTTGTTGGGCGCGGCTGGGGCGCTGTCAACGCTGCTTCCCAGTCTGGGGGGCCCGAGCGCCGTCTGTAGGCGGCTCTACGTGGGGATCGTGCGATCGATGGCCCTTTATGGGGCCCCGATCTGGGCGGCAGACCTGACGGCCGGAAGCATCGCCGTGCTGCGAAAGCCGCAGCGAGCGATGGCCGTCAGAGTCATCAGGGGGTATCGCACGATCTCCTACGAGGCGGCTTGTGCACTGGCTGGATCCCCGCCCTGGCATCTGTCACTGTTCCGGTGGCGCGAGGAAGCGCGGGCTCAGGGCCAGCGACCGATGCAGCGACACATGGATCTGCGGCGAGGTCCTGGTGGCGGAATGGCGGGACAGGCTTTCACGCCCTACCGCCGGCCTCGCCAATGATGGCGAGGCCGGCCAGTGCTCGAGCGCTGGCTCGGGAGGAGGCACGGCTCCCTGTCGTTTCAGGTGACGCAGGTGCTCTCGGGGCATGGTTGCTTCGGGAATTACCTGTGTCGCATAAACAGGGACATCGCCGGACGCCCGGTGTCACCACTGCGTCGACTGCCGGGAGGACACGGCGCGGCATACGCTGACAGAGTGTGCCGCTTGGGAGGAGCCGCGCCGTGCCCTCGTCTCAGAAGTAGGCAGTGACCTGTCGCTGACGGCCGTGGTCGAGTCGATGGTCGACAGCGCAGAGTCCTGGGACGCGGTGGTTTCCTTCTGCGTGTCATGTCGCAGAAGGAGGCTGCAGAAAGGGGGAGGGAGGCGGCGGCGGAGGGCGGACAACTCCCTCTTCCGGCCCCCCTAAATGGGTCCAGGGGCGGCAGACCTGGGGACGTCTGTCGCCCCCCACATACATCAGGACCCGAGGTGGCGGCGCGTAGTGTTCCACGCGCGCCCCTCTTAGACGTCCGGGGGGGAGGGGAGTATAACACCTCACTCCCCCCCTGACATCGGGTCAGTGTGGCCCGCCGCAGCGGGCCGGCACCAGTCGGGGGTTGCGGAAGTAGTAGGTGTAGTAATGGGTTGTGTAGGTAGGTCGATGATGGGGACTTCCGGGATGACGACAGGAGGTGCAAACAGGCTAGGCAGGAAGGTGAAGACAGGCCAGGCAGGAAGGTGAAGACAGGCCAGGCACGGTAAATCGCGTTCCAGGAAACCGACTCCGACTTCAGCTCGGCAGACCTTGCGGGCTTCCTAGGTTACAGGAAGGTTTCTTCTGGAGGAAAGAGATTGTTAAGGTTTTGCACTACTCGGATTGGACACAAAACAACTTGTGCATCAATTTCGTTCACGATGGCAGTTCAGGGTATAGAATAACTTGTGCACGGTTTTCGGAAGTATTTATATTTATTCCACGAGTTAGTTATTCGCTAACAGTACTTCACTACACTGTATAGCTTTGGTAACGCTCAAACACAGAAAAAAGTGATAGTCCATCGCTTCTTCCGACATCAAGTTGACAAGCCCATCCATCCTTTATTCCACTTTGAAATTAATATGAAATTTAAATTTTACTCTATGAGTAGTAGTGGCCAGATTCATATTATTAGTGTTTTACGAAAAGGTTGTCAAGGGATCTATTATGAGTAGACTCCATAGTGTTAAAAAGTGCCCGATTTGTAAAGTATTGGAATGTCACAAGATGACAGTAACATGACAAGATAAACATTGCATGTAAACAATTATAAATATTTTCTAACAATCTAAGAAAGATAAAGAAACTAATGAATACTAGCCCGCGAGCACTCGCGCTATGAGCATTTTGCTCACAGTAAATTTAAAACATTCGCCATTTTGTTAAAATCATGCGTACGTACATCGTTCATTCGGTAGCTGAGTTTTGTTCCGTCCCCCACCCCTGCATGAAGTTCACTTCTCGCCAGTGTGCGCCAGTTGCTCGGACGAGGTGGTTTGTTGCGCCGTGTACCATCAAGCGGCGTTTTGCTCATCGCGCGTGTATCGAAGTAAGTACTTTTTTTTACTCATGGCTTCTTTTTTTTCATCTTAGCGACAGTTTTACTGCAATTTTTATGCAATATTATGATTTTATTTTACTGAAATAGTAATCTATTATGTATTTCTATTATAGATGGATCGTGATCGAAGTGATGAACGCGTTCTGGCATGGTTGGTGGAGGAAGATTTGGAAGACATTGAGGACCCGTCCTTTAGAGCCGATGACATTGAAAGCGATCAAGGCAGTGAACACAGCCATCATTCTACTAACACTGAACAATCGTCATCTAAAGTTTTTTTTTTTGTTTAATTTTTTCAATAAGACTGCCTTAGAAGACTGGCAAATTAGTTCCTATGATTGTTAATTAAAATAAAAAAGACTAATATTGTTAACTTTTTGAATATATATTTTCTAGAATAAATAATGTGTATTTTATTTATTAAATTGAAAATATATATATATTTTTAGGTAAAACTTGCATTTAATGACATTCAAAAACGTGAGCAAAATGCTCTACACGCGAGTGCCCGTGTAATTTCTAGAGGCGCGAGTGCTGGCGGGCTAGGGAAAGTAAATAGCAAACAAAGTTGGGAATAAGATGTATAATAAAGGCAACAAAACACTTATTCTATATATCTTCTTCTTTTTCTTTTTCCTGCCCTTATCCCATGTTACTTGGGGTCGGCGCAACATGTTTTCTTCTTCCATTCCGTCCTGTCCAACGTCATGCTTTCACTGACTCCCTTTTCATTCATATCATTCTTCACACAATCCACCCATCTTTTCTTTGGCCTTCCTCTCCCTCTCCATCCATCCAAACTAATATTCATAGCTCTTTTGGTCACATGAGTTTCGTCTCTTCTCTTCACATGCCCATACCAAGACAAACGATTCCCTTTCAACTTTTCTGTCACTGGCGCCACTTTCAAACTTCCTCTAATATATTCATTTCTCACCTTATCCATTCTGGTAACTCCACACATCCATCTCAACATTCTCATCTCCGCTACGTGCAATCTTTTTTCATCCATCTTCTTCACGGGCCAACATTCCGATCCATACAGTACGACAGGTCTTATCACGGACTTGCTATATATGATGAACAAATTAACATTTCTCATTGAGGAACATTGTTGCAAGTAGCACTGCAGTGCCATTTCCCGTGATCGAAATAATTTGTAGTTTAAGTAAAATTAACTAACATAAGTAGTTCTTAAGTTTACTAACACGATGAGTCCTTGTTACTTGAAAAAAGAAAAGTTATTTTTATCATCATTATTCATTAAATATACATATTCTAATACATTTTTAAATATGAATATAAAAATAACACCATTTACAAATATATAAAATAGTGGGTACATAAATTAGAATATCGAAAATTAAAATGTCTACAGTTAAAATGCCAGTGTTCAAAATACCGAAAATTAAAATATCGATTGTATCGTAATATCGAAAATTGTTATACCTACGTCTGAAATGCCGAGTGATAAAAATATCGAATGATTCAAAATGTCGATAGTCATTATACCTAAGTTCAAAATGTCAACACTCAATACACCTTAGTTCATAATATTTACGTTAAAAATACCTACTAGTTAAATTGTCGAACAAATTCTGAACTATGAAAAAATGTAGGTAGATTGTATATTATGTTACTTATTGATATATGTATAAATGTGTTATATTTTAAGTTTGTTGAGGTTTTTGAACAAAAACCAGATTTTATCTATTTTTGTGTTTTTCAACCAGAAGAAGACGGTCGACGTCAGGGGCACTCCTAGGTTCGGGATAAGTTTTAATAATATGTTATGCTACAAAAGTTAGTGACAGAATCAAATCGCTGCAAAACCGACTACACGTGGTCTTGTCTGCCCTACGCCTAGAGTATAATTTAAGCCCGCGTAGGCGCGTAGGGGCGAGGCGGCCCGCGAGCTGAGGAGGAGGTGGCTTTAACGCCCGCCGCCGCGGCTGAGGCTGGCCAGCGGAGCCGGCCAACAAGTCGAGGCTGCGGTGGTGAGCGTGAAAACCATCGACGACGATAAACTCGCGTGGGACCGCCGCACAGTGGTCTGGAAATCGAGCATCGTACTCATAAAAACTTAAAGAAAGAATTAAAAAAAAAAAAATTGTAATGGCTCTGGTATTATCTCCCTTTACATAGTATTAACGTATGAATGGTACAAGTCACAATACGCGTGACAAAAAAATATTTGTGTTTTTTTTTGTATGGGAGAAAACACTAAAAGTACGTTTTTTCGAAACTTAATGGAACTGTTAGGCTGGTGCTCACACGAGCTATAGTCTCATACACGGAGATCAAGATGATATACAATTCATGTAGCTTTAGGCACCTCTTCGCACGTAGCAAATTTTTGAAATTTAGCATTTTCGAAATGTGAGTTTTCAAATCTTTGCCGTGGTTAAATGAGGTTGCCGATCGATTTACTTATATTATAGTTAGATTTAGTCTGCTAATGACCTTTATGATAACAATAATTTAAAAAAAATATCGATTGTATAGGTTTTTTTTTAAATTTCATTCCAAGAACAAACTCATTTGTTAATCACGTGATTAAGGTTAAGATATTATTAGATACTAATGACATGAGCATTAACTAGCTCTAGCAGGACCAAATGGGCCCTAGTCACAATTCTATTGTCTGTAATATAGGTAACGAATTAGAGAATAGAAAGAAAGAAAGAAAAACCTTTTATTCACGAGAGAGTGACGCACATTACAAAATATTTTTACAACCAGACCCAAAACTAAAACAAGTGGATAAAATAAAAATAAAAAATATAAAATAATAATAATATAATATAAAAAATTAAAATAAAAACTATAACAATAACGAACGCGCGACCCGAGCTATAATAGCGAACGTTATTGAGGGTAGTTGTATAAAAACAGGACAATTGAGTCTAATTTTATCAGTAGCTTTCAGTACTTGTGCGCGCTAACTTATTACCTTATATTTGTTATTGTGTTGTGATGGAAGGTTTTGGTACCAATTTGGACATTTTCATGTTTGTGGCAAACAACAGTAGTTTTTCACAGCCCAATGTTTTATTTGAAGCTTTTGAGAATACTGTTGAATTGTCGAAAAATGAAAAGAAGGAATTGAAACAATTCTGTCAGAGTTATGTGAGTAACTTGAGGAAGAAATGGATCTCGTGTAATCGCACGAGACATACATATATAAAAAAGTATGAGACATGGCTGAAAGATAACATCAAATGGCCTGAGGTCATGAGGGAAAAAATTACTACTTCTGTAGTGTCGCTAGAGCAGCAGCCATGTTCCAGTTCTGACTTTGGTGTAAATGAGGGTGCATCAACATCCTAGACACCAGAGACACGCAGTGTTGGAACATCAACATCAGTTGTGACGCCGAGAAAAACATTCATGGAGCTAAGCCCGCTACAGAAGAGAAGGAGAGTGGAAGAGCTCCTAACGCATAGCACTGAAAGCCTTGCTCATGCAACTGGTTTGAAAACACAAAACAAGAATTTAGCAGATATCATTAAACTGGTATCGAAGCATCCCGAAGAAGCTACAAAGATAAAGAAATTATTAAATACAATGAAAACTGTGCCTATATATTCCGCTGACAAAGCTTTAGGTATTTCGACCTCATTGAAGCTTTTGAAGTGGCAGTATATAACATTAAGATTTTCGGTATTATGATCGTTCGACATTTTAATTTTCGGTATTTTGAACATTGTCATTTTAACTGTAGACATTTTAATTTCCGATATTCTAATAAGTACCCAAAATAGTAGCCCACCGGTATCGGGAACAGGGTCCAAGCTACCGGTGGTCTGGGCTCCTGAGAGAGGAATCTTCTAACTATTAACGCGCCGTGTCCAGGAGTACCGCTTTCTGTATCAAGCCCTTGATCCAGCTGCCCAACTCGAGCCTCCTTAGATGTTATTTTTATTATTATTACAAATATGGTGTTTTATATTACTATGCCTTTAAATATTTCAGCGTGCTTTCCTACTTCTAATCACAATTACTTTACTCTGGAACATGAAGAGTGTCATCGTTGTCATATGCTTGAGTGTGCAATGTGAGAGATTCTATGCAGCAATGAGAGATGTTCAGAGTACCTGTATAATGGTCGTGAAGTCCCAACATTATCCTGGTATGTACAATGTTCAATTCAATATTTTATACACATCACAGATTTTTTTTTAGACGTTGCCCTGCAACATTCATAAATCATAAACCTTATGATTTCTGAATCTATGCAATATTCATAAAGCTTACAAACACAAACGTCCAGATCCAGACCAGGCCTGTAGGCCATGGCAAAATTTGAAATTAGAATATTTAAATATTCGGAATTTGGAATTCCATCATCCGGCTCAATTGGGTTTAGATTCAGGGGTTCAGTTCAGACCTACAACAATTACCCACATAAACGTATGCGGATAGGCCGATGCGTTTGTAGTAGTAGCAGGTAATATGATTTCTTATTTCTTTCGAATTCTTCGGTATATTTGAGTTCCATATCAATATTCCTTAGAGGATTTATATAATTTTAGATCCTGCCAAAAGAATTTGCAAGAACATCCAACGAGTACAAAAAGCATCATTCATGAAAATGAGCGCGTGTGGCTTGTTCATCATAGACGCCGAGCTACCTCTACGGTTTTCTAGCTTTATCGCTACTTACACTATTGTACTTTTACAGTTTGGGTTACGGTAATATTTCTGTATATTATATCTCAAAAATTATACGAACTTTGACTCTCTATCTTTGACTCTTATTCTCAAGTAACCCATGGTGTTTATGTAAGTAATTCATATGATAGATTTATATGATTTATTCCTAACTTGTGCTCCGCCCTAGCTTCGCACATGTATCTAATATATAAAATTCTCGTGTCACAGTGTTTGAAACAAAACTCCTCCGGAACGGCTTGACCGAATCTTATGAAATTTTGTGTGTATTTTCAGTAAGTCTGAGAATAGAACGCGTAAACTATTTTTATACAAAAAAAAATAGTCCAGGGGAAGATTTAAATGGTAAGAAAATTGAAAATCACAAAAAAATGGCAAGTAGGTAGGGTAGGTTGGTAGGGTAGGTAGGTAGGTAGGTAGGTAGGGTAGGGAGGGTAGGGAGGGTAGGGAGGGTAGGTAGGGTAGGTAGGGTAGGTAAGGTAGGTAGGGTAGGTAAGGTAGGTAGGGTAGGAAGGGTAGGTAGGGCAGGTAAGGTAGTTAGGGCACGGTAGGGTAGGGTAGGGTAGGGTAGGGTAGGTAGGTAGGTAGGTAGGTAGGTAGGTAGGTAGGTAGGTAGGTAGGTAGGTAGGTAGGTAGGTAGGTAGGTAGGTAGGTAGGTAGGTAGGTAGGTAGGTAGGTAGGTTGGTAGGGTAGGTGGGTAGGCTGGTAAAGTAGATAGGGACAGGACAACGTCTGTCGGTCAGGTTGTTTACATACAAAAATCAAATATTCTGACATTTCCGGTAGATTTTTAGATAGATTTTTTTTTACATCGCTTGTCACGACGACAATCGCATTATAATTTCAGTATCAATCTATGAAAATGACATCTGCAACACATTAGAAGCCTCGCAGATGTGTTACTATGTGAATATTATATGACAATTCACGATCTATTTATACAAGTACTTAAAATGCTTAACGACATTAATATATCACCACCAATGTCTGGTGGTTGGAATAACAACTACTATTGACATTGTTGCTTTTTAATTTATCACTTGTCTGAAGAAGGACGTCTGAGAACTTTCGTATTTTTGGTTTTCAAGATCAGTATGAAATATACAAGAAAAGTTATGTTAAATGACGACTTTCTTAGTGTCTTTTATCCTTTCTACTACATAAATACTATAGTGTGTGTGCGGAAATATAATATCAATAATAATTATGTGGAAATTGTTACAAGAAAGAATATCATGTGTGCTATATTCATAATTTTTCTGATGTTCTGTTTTTACTGCTTAGTCATGATATTCACGCGTTTTGGTGTGTTATTCAAATTAGGCTACTATTTCGTTTATTTCGAATACGCATTCAACTTTGCAGCTGTGTCTATCATCAATTTATACTTTAGTGGCAAAAGTGTGCGTTTGCTATCAGTTCTGTTCGAGATAAACAAAAGCCTTTACAGCAGGAAAGATATGAGGAAACTGAAGGTCGTGATATGGGTGTCAATTGTCTTAATTATATCCAACTGTATTGCTCTAGTCTTTTTCAAAGTTGCATACGACTTAAGCTGGTCTTTCATGAGAGGTATATTTGTATCAATATCTGCACTTCTAGATATGGAACTAGTACAAATCATGACAACTGTAAATATGTTGAGTTACCAAACAAGAATGTGGAACACAATTATAGAAAATACAAATTTTAACAAAGTTGATGATGATGACATAAGAGAGGACAATGAAAGGGCTTTGGAAGAAATGAATAATGCATTAAAGTCTATCAATGAGGCTTGGGATCTTATACGAAAATCTTCTGGATTTATAGTAATGTTTTATTTTAATAATATAATTATGATAAATACTTACTTTTTACGCCAACTATTGCTACTGAATATCAAATAATAACAATCATTATGAATGTTCTATTTTTTAGGTCCTATTTCACTATGTAACAACGTTTTTACAATCTTTGTTTTACGCCGATGTCCTAATATTATGGTCAAAATCACATTTTGTAAGTATTTACCAGCATAACTTTTTCTATATAAATCTTTCATCATCTGTCTAGCCTTGTCCCAACTATGTTGGGGTTATCTCCCAGTATAACCGGATGGCACTAACTACCAGTACTCGGAGCGACTGTTTATCTTATAACGCCGCCCTGTTGGCCGCGATCGACTGCTGAGAGTGGATGAGGAATTAGGAATTTCTCAGTCTCCGGGTTATTACCCGGAGTTTGAAAGTTGATACTGCAACACCCCAGTGCCTTGAAAAACACGTGAATCTTTCCCTGGTCATGTTTGATTGCCGTTCCATGGGGCAGGGCAATGAGGACAAAGGGAGTCCACCTGTGTTTGCGCACACATTTGTGCACTATAATATCTCCTGCGTGCTTAGTTTGTCTCTCTTGGTGGCCGAAATTCGGTGGGTAGATGTAACATTACCCACCGAATTTCGGCCACCAAGCCAACTTAATTTTCTAACTTACACATACATTTTTAGGACGAACCAAATATGATTCTAAGCCATGCGGTTGGCATGGTTTTGCTATTATCCAAGGCATTCTTCGTAGAAACAGGAATGTGTATTGCCTGCGAAGGATTTTACAGAGAAATCACAAGAGCTCATACTAATGTGATATTGAAATTATCCCGAGACTGTAAGTGTTAAATGTGGACATGATTAAAACAGCATAAGTAAAACCGGAATTACCAACATGTAGATGGCGTATTCCTGATATTGCCTAGAGGTTTGATGACTACAGATGTCACATTATAGGACCCACTGTTTATGTTAACTGCAGCGGGCCGTGGTGGTTGATATGAAGGGAAGTGGAAAATATTTTAACTCCTCCGCTGTTAGTTTCTGATTAATATCATTGCGGTATTAAAGATAGTTCAAACGTTTCTCCGGAACTCATTGAACTTCATTGCCTAGGCGCTTTTCATTTCATTGCCAGTATTGATTCTGTCTTTCAAAACTCTCAGTGGTTTGGTGGGCCCCCGCTAGTTGTGGCATTCTATGGGATGCCTTTGTTCAACAGTGGACGTCTTTCGGCTGATGATGATGTTGATTATGATGATTATGACCGTGTACCGAATGACACCAGCACTGTTCCGGTACTATAGCAAAGAATTGAATTGAAAGAGCCTTCATTGTTCTGTTTTCAGTACCGTTAAAAAGAACCTGGAAGAATATGTATCGTCTAATACAAGGAGATTTTGAGAAGCTCAGTGCGTGTGGAGTTTTTGTCGTAGATGCAGCGACGCTGTTACACTTCTGCGATATTGTTACCACTTACATTATAGTTCTGCTGCAGTTTGCTTTTCTGTAAAATTGAAATTTCTTTGTAACTTAGAGTTTGACATTTTGTGAGAATAAAGTTTGAATTATTTAATCATCTGTTAAATTTGAGTAGTATTACTCTATGATGGAACCACAAAATATAGAGGGTACAGAAGGACCGCTCCCGTCATCTTCAAAAATAATTACCTAAACTTGCCAGACTCACTAGGGCTGCTACTGTTTTGACTCTGTAGGTTTTATTTGTGACAATATGAAATTTTATTGACACTGGGGAACTCTTTGCAATTTTTTATAACAAAAATTTCTTGTTTGTTGTGAAATGTCAATGTCTCTAATTTATTCATTTTGACAACACGTGATAGTCGAGTCGTAAGTCTGCTTGAAACTGCTTGAGAATGCCTATAAACTTAATGTCAATGTGTGCGTGGTAAAAATGGCGGTTTGTTCTGAGTGGTCTCTCTGCTCGGGCGCGACGCAGCCTTACGTACTTTGTGATGGAACGGTGTCTAAGCGATTATCACATAGATCTTTTAAATTATGAACGGAGCAAAAATTTGCATTTTTTTTTTGTACAGTTGTTATCTTTTATTTTATATCTTGATACGTTTTAGATGCTTGGACTGGACGTGGTTATCAGTTGGATTCACTCAAATTCAGTTTTAAATCTACATAGATCGATATCTATCTTATTCTAATTTCTATATTTAAAAAAATATAATTCTATTTTTTTTTAAACTATATTTCTTAATAATAAGTAGTCAGTTTTGATGACATTGATCAATAGACAGGGATGGACACTTTTGTCATACATATTATTTAGAGTACGCTTATTTGTTTTAGTACTAATGACTTTTGAGTGATTGTAATACCATCGATTAATATATCAGTCGCATTTTAAGAAAGCTTTCGATAATAATGTTCATGAACATGGCAAGTAAACGTGATATCAGGAGACATTTTTTGTCCAGTAATGTAGTCGACAAAGACGTGCAGTCAATGCTTTTACCTTTGAATCTGATGCAAAACATCATGTTTTGCCCAAAATATCGCATCAAAAACAATATTATACGACCCGTTGGTCTTAAATATAGCATCGCGTCATTTATCGGAACTCTCATATTTATTTATGCATTTATATATCGCCTTTACATTCTTTATTTTCCTAAAAATAGGGATAATGTCTCCCTAACTGTTCAGTTGGTCATCTCATTGTTTGACTGCTGCTACTACAGCCTAGGGCTGGTCATGAACTTCGTCAATGGTGCTATCCAAACTGAAACATACATTTCCTTCATCGTAATTTTTCAAAACATTCACAGGTTTTTGAATAATAAAAAAAGATACCAGGTCTTCACTTATTGGAACTGGTTTAGTGTTATTTTGCCTGGTGGTTTCTTTGGCACCATTTTAATTTCTTTAACTTTTGTACTACAGTTGCCTTACTACTATGTTTTGAGTTGCTACTCTCTGGTCAGTTTTGATTTTAATTACGTTTATGCCATTCGACTCCTCAAACTTTTGGAAGATAAAGTTATTTTATGGAATATTCGTGCATTGAATTCACACGGAGTTGAAGACGTGAATGACATCAAGATAATGTTTGAAGCTTACGTTAATATACTGAAATGTTATGAAATGTACAAAGTATGTTTTCAGAAAATAGTAAGTAAAGAACTAACAATAAGTTACGTCTAAAACGCATGGTAAAATTTAGATGGGAGTAAAAGGAAATTTGAACTTATTTGGTATTTCAAACGTTACTTTTCCGTGAGAAAGGATTATAATTTTGTGAATCCTATAGCGGATTCACTAGATCTATCGTCTAGACCTGTCGTGCTACTTCATGTGCGCTGGTGTGTGAGGAGTAGGAAGGATCAAAAGACGAGAAACGTGTAGTACAATGAACTGCCGGCAGGCATCTGTCAAATATTAAAATAAACATAACGATTGTACATTCAATTTACTTCTAGAATAATTTTTGGGTTTCTGGAAGAATCATTTATTGATAACGACAAGGCATTTCTCATACATCCTGTATTTTACATATCATGTCGAAAAATTACATGATATGTAAAATAAAAGTTTGGAATACCTAAGTCCAAAATCCCTATTGTTCGCTTCTAAAACACTGAAACATAGTTATTTAAACTTTTAACATAGATTCAGAATGGAATAGCTGTTTTTTTAATAACAGATCACGCACAGAATCTTTTATTAAAGTTTTAGTCTCGATCTTCTTTCCCCTGTGTATACAATCTTCATACAATAAACAAATAAATAGATTTGAAGTGTCGGTTTATTACGTCAAAACAATAGTTTTTTTTTCTAATACCAAAAATAAAAACATTCTACCATGTGTTTGTTCCGGTTAATCTTCAAAATGGTTAATCCGATTCTGACGGCACCTTTATGAGGCTGATGGGACAACTGGCGTTATAAAAAGAAACATAGGTTTATTTTTGTTTTAGAAAAATAATTTGGATTCCGCGCAAAATAAACCATGCCGGAGAAAATCGAGGAAACAGAGGAAATATACAGGTATTTACATTAGTCTAGTATGTAAATACCTGTATATTTCCTCTGTTTTAAAATTTAAGGAAACTTTAGATACCCCGAAGGACTTAGAATTAGCCGCAGTTATCTAATATAGCTTATTGTTTTATCAATTTCAGATATTTTATTACACCGTAGAGGTTTTTATTCACTCATTAGTTTATTTCCAAGTGGTACTTGAAATGGTAAAATTGGGTTTGGAGCAAAATAGCCTGGTAAGTATTGAACAATAACATTTTCGTTTTACAATAGCCTAGTCCACTACTTCTTTGTCTTTCACAATTATCAGCGTCTCTCATTAAAATTTGTAGACAAGAATATAAAAAAAAATATCTCATTTATACCTGCATATTTATGATTGATTGATGATTAAGGTTTGTTTTTAAAAATAGTTAGTATTATAGTGCATTTGTATTTTATAATGCGTTGCCATCGATTTTTTGTTCAGTGTCTTTATAAAATGTTATTATTATTGGAAATTAAATAAGTACTCTACATTTATTAACTACTAGCTGACCCGACAGACGTTGTCCTGTCTCTATCTACCTACTTACCTACCCTACACCAACCTTACACTTACCCTACACCTACCCTACACCTACCCTACACCTACCCTACACCTACCCTACACCTACCCTACACCTACCCTACACCTACCCCACACCTACCCTACACCTACCCTACACCTACCCTACACCTACCCTACACCTACCCTACACCTACCCTACACCTACCCTACACCTACCCTACACCTACCCTACACCTACCTTTTTAAATGTTTTTGTATTATTTTTATACTAAATTAGTATAGGGGTATAGATACAAAACCGCCTCTGTTCACTTTTTGCGATTTTGAGCTAGGGACCCAAACGTTATACTTTCTAATGCCGGCACTTCACATGGCGTATTTGTCCAAATATTTGCCTTATTTGGATAATGGAAAATGGACTTTATTTCAATAAATGTAGGGTAAATTTTCTATTATCCAAATATGGCGAATATTTGTACAAATACGCCATGTGAAGTGCTAGCATAATACTTCATATTGTACAATCATAATTGACCAACTGACTACTGTAGTTTGTTTAAAAGTAAAATTTAGGATTATTTTACAAAACGTTGGTCGTACCGTAATTTATTCTAGTTCGAAAATTGGATAGAGGCGGTTTTTAAATTCATCATTGGATAGAGGTGCTTCTGTCCCTCAGTGTCCTTAATAGAAGCGCTTTTGCAGTTGATTCGAACTTCATGCAATATTATGTCATTACATCTCTCAACAACACGCTAAGCTGTCATTGGTCAAGCCTCGACAGTGTCGCTTTTGCACCTAATGTTTTGAATAGAGTCGGTTTTGCACTTAAGCAATTATTTCAAGGGACTTTTTGTATATAGATAGAGAGGATAGAGGCGACCTTGCTCATTTTTGCTTTTGGACAATGCAAAATGGAATAGTAAAGAATGTTGCCACATAAAACATCGCATGCCGATAATTTACAACAGAGGCGTTTTTGGATCTATACCCAACCTGACTTATTAATATTTAAAAATATTATCAGGTAACGTGGTAAAAAAAAAAAAAAAAAAAAATAGTAATATATTTGAATAATTGAGAAAATTTGATAGTTTGGTATAACTTTATGTACTGTCATCAGCTGTACCTATGTGTGAAACTATTAACTATGTATTTTATATTACAGGAAGTTGCAGTAATTACTTCATTCGCTGTTTATTTTTGGCTGATGAAGAATTTAACGCTGCAACTAATATTATGTCAGTATTGTGAGAAATTCTACTCCGCAGTGCAAAATGTTCAAGATTGTTGTGCTATTATGTTGAACTCAAATTGTACAGGTAGATTCGACACGTATATTTCACATACTCGTACAGACAGCGTCATCAACTGCATACCCCCCACGCATTGAAATTTCTTCGGAAAGGGGGTTAGCAGTTAATGACGCTGTCTGTACCATCAGTGCCCTAAATGACCCCATTACTTTTCCCGAAGTCCCATAAATTCGAAACCGGGCCAGTACTAATGTGACAATAGGGTATTTTACTCTATACGAGAAAAAAATCTATAAACATGTTATTGAGATAGTTTAGGCATAAAGCAGTCGGAAAATGTACAGGTATGTACACTATACTGCTGGGTTGGTGAGGAGTAAAACACTGATGAGCTTCTTTCTTCGATTTATTAGGAGGAGAGTTTCCCTCTAGATAGCTTGCTGTCGAATGTTATATTGAACCGAAATGTTCCTGAATTTATACATATTTTTTACAGGTAATTCACCAATCAAATTTAATTACAATATTTCAAAAAACGCGGGAAAGACTAAAATCCAATCAAATTAAAACAAATTAGCGGGAATTATTAATACAAATTATCTATAGTATCGCGAAACTTGACCGTAACGAGGACCGCGTGACAATATTTGCGTTTTTCTCTAATTATTTCTATATAAACATATGTAAAACTATATGTAATCCTATTCTATGTACCGAGATTTACAAAAGAAAAATATAAAACTATCACTAAACATTACATAATAAACTTATATACTCTAACGTTAAGTCTACTATGTACACAACACAAAATGTTAAAAAACTATCGAACTATAAACTCTAAACTATTAATTGAGCGTTGTTAATGTTTATATACATTCCTATCATTACCTATGTACCACTATAACACTATAGATATATAATTCACCTATAAACTGTATTTTTACTGTCCCGCATAGTCAGCACTGTTTATGTACATTCCTATCAGTGTCTATTGCCTATGTAACACTATTACACTATAACACTATGTATTTTCACTGTCCCGCATATTACTCCCGCCGTGCGACCGCGTCGCATCAGCTGCCGGTGCGGGCTCGACGTTCGTAGGCAGGGGCAGGATCACCAGCTTCCTCACTGGCCGGCGCAGGATACCTCCTTTGGCCAGCACGTCCACCGTCCGCACGATGTTGTCGGGACCAGGATATGTAGCGACGACTCTTCCTCGAATCCACACGTTGCGGGGCAGGTTCGGGTCGACGATCTGTACGAGGTCATTTACTCGTACTGTTTGACCTCGTCCGTAGGGCTCCCGCCGGTGTTGGAGTTCGGGAAGATACTCCTTAACCCAGCGGAGCCAGAAGACGTCGGCTAGTCTCTGTGCGGCACGCCAGCTGGATCGTGAAACGGTGTCTTGCTCGGTGAAGGTGCCTAGCTGCGGCACTCGTCCTGGCCCTCCCAACAAGAAGTGGTTAGGAGTGAGGGCTTCTGGATCTTCTGGACTGACTGAGACGTGAGTCAGCGGACGACTGTTGACGGTGTACTCTACTTCTGTAAGTAGGGTCGTGAGGACTTCTTCTGTTGGGTGACGTTCATGTAACGTCGCGGTGAGTGCCGTTTTTACTGAGCGAACCATTCGCTCCCAGGCTCCGCCCATAAAAAAAGCTCCAGGCGGAATGTAGCGTCAGGAGATTGTCTTCTTTGGCGCTTCGTCTGCAGTCGCTGTATCGATCGCCTGTCTTATTTCCTTGTCAGCAGCTTTAAGGTTGGTGCCGTTGTCCGACCAGATCTCAGTCGGGCAGCCTCGTCGCGCTATCAGCCTTCTGACCGCCATCACCGCGGAGTCGGCGCTGAGTGAGCCGGCGACTTCCAGATGTATCGCCCGCGTCCTGAGACATGTGAAGATGGCTACGTATCTTTTCTGTCGAGTTCGTCCGACGGTCACGGAGAGGGGTCCGAAGTAGTCTACCCCGGTGTAGGTGAAAGGTCGCTTGTGATGAGCTAAGCGACACGCTGGCAGGTCCCCGGTTCTCGGATGCGGTGGTACTTGTGTTTTCATTCTGCAAAACAGGCATTGTCGTAGTAGAGTGCGTGTGATAGGGCGTAGTCTTAATACCCAATACTGCTGTCTGCACTCGTTGACTGTAGCTTCTACGCCGGAGTGATGTAGTTGTCGATGAATACCCAGCACCCAGAGCTTGACTGTTGGATGATCACCATCGATTACCAGCGGGTTCCTGACTTCTTCCTCTATGTCTTTGACTGCTTGAATGCGACTTCGTAATTTAATTGTACCGTTTATAGATACAACGCTGAGCTGGCGAAGGCGGCTTTCTTTATTGATAGGCTTCCCATTGTTCAGGCTGTTTATTTCTTCTGTAAATGACTCTTCTTGAGAAGATCGCATCAGGAGTTCTTCTGCTGTTTTGAGCAGCTCTGCTGTGACCGGTAGCAGCTTCTTCTCTTCTTGTGACGACTTCTTTGTCGTCGTAGGGGTTTGCCTTTTTACTGTCGTCTTGCTCTTCTTCCAGGCTGGATCAACTTCTTTATTTTTCTTTGTTCTTCTGTAGTTGATTTTCTGTTTGTTAGCTCTGCAGAGTTGGATAAACTGCAGAACACGCGCTGCTGAGTATCGGAGTCTGTCCCAGTTGGAGAACTTCGTTGGGTCAGGCAGACCCTCTGCAAGCTTCGGTCTTGTCTTGTCGCTCACATGATGCATCTTCTCTTCCTCGGAAGATTCTTCTGCTATTGTTCTTGTGGTTTCTGTTGGCCATGAGTCTTCTGTCTGGTATAAGAAGTCAGGGCCTTTGAACCACCGATGATTTCTGTTGAAGGCTACTGGTACGTCTCGTGTGGCGTCATCCGCTACGTTTAGCTTCGTCGGAACCCAGCGCCAGTCGTTGACTTTGGAACTCTCTTCTATTGCTGCTAGACGATGAGCCACGTAAGGTTTGTAGGAACGTGACTCTGTCCTTATCCATGTTAGGACAGTCTTGCTGTCTGTCCAGAACACTTTGCGGTCGGGCTTCCTTTCATGTTCTTCGACTACTGTCTCTGCGAGTCTGGTGCCCATAACCGCTGCCTGTAGCTCCAGTCTGGGGATCGACGTCAGCTTCAATGGCGCCACTTTTGCTTTGGCTATGACGAGGGATAGGACCACCTCGCCATCTGCTGCTACTGCTCTCCAGAAGAGGACCGCAGAGTAGGCAGACTCGCTGGCGTCGCTGAAGACGTGGAGTTCTAGAGAGGCAGCGTCACTGTAGTGTAGGTATCGCCGCGGGATTGATACTTTGTGGAGGTTCTTCAGGTGTGCCATCCACGTGTCCCACTGCTCCGCCAGGTCTTCATCGATCTTGTCGTCCCATGCTGTCCCTCTGCGCCAGACTTCTTGAAGTAGTTGCTTCGCCCTAATTGTGATAGGCGAGGCTAACCCGATCGGGTCGAAGAGCGACATTACTATTCTCAGTGCTTCCCTCTTTGTCGGCTGTTTACCTTCTATAAGTGTTGAAGGTATTCTGGCTAAGTTGAGGTTGAAGGTGAGCTCGTCAGAGTCAATCTTCCATATGACGCCCAGGACTCGTTCAGTCTTCTCTTCTGTTTTGTAGAGTTCTATGTCTTCTGTCTGACCGTGTTCTCCGAGTTTTTCTAGGAGCAACGCAGAGTTTGACTTCCACTGTTTCAACTCGAAGCTGGCCTTCATGTGCACTTCTCGCACACTCTTCGTAATGCGTTCAGCGTCTTCGAGGCTTCTGAAACTGTCTAAGTAGTCGTCGACGTAATGCTTCTGTATGATTGCGGCGGCAGCTTCGGGGTGAGTTTCTTCATGCTGTTTGGCGTTCAAGTTCTTGACGTAGATAGCTGTAGATGGCGAACTTGATGCCCCAAAGATCAATGACGTCATTCTGTATTCTTCTGGAGGTTGGCCGTCTCGTCGATCTCCGCGCCATAGGTACCGCAGTGCATCTCTGTCTTCTGTTTTCAGTTTTACTTGCATGAACATCTCCTTGATGTCAGCTGTGACTGCGACCATGAGTTGTCGGAACCGCATGACGACGCCTGGCAGCGGCTGTAGTAGGTCAGGACCTTTGAGCAGCATGTCATTGAGTGCCACCCCTTTTATCTTGGCCGCCGCGTCGTGTAGTACCCGAAGTTTGTCTGGCTTCATCGGGTTGATTACTGCGAAGTGTGGCAGGTACCACGTCTTGTCAGCTGTCTTCTGTTTCGGGGCAGGTTCAGCGTATCCCTTTGCGATGAGAGCGTCCATCTGTTCGACGTACTTTTTCTTTAGTACGGGGTCACGATCAATCTTCATTTCTATGTTGAGGAGCCTCTTCAGTGAGTTTTCGTAGTTGTTCGGGAACTTGACATCTTCTTTGCGCCAGAGAAGACCGGTTTGGAATCTTCCTTCTTCTGTCTTGGTCGTGGTCTTCTCCAGAATACGAAGGGCTTGTTCTTCTGGATCAGTCTTCGGTCTCTTGGGGTTTAAGCAGAGTGCGTCCATCTCGAAATATTGCTTCACTAGGTCTTCTATGTTTTCTTCTGGATCTTCTGCGATGTGTGACACGAAGTTTATCTTCTGTCCGAAGGTTCGTGTCTGACTGCCGTGGAGTACCCAACCCAGCGGCGTGAGAGATGCCACTGGGTGGTTGTTGTCCCCTCTTCTGGTTTCTGATGTCAGCAGAAGACATCAGAAACCAGGCTTCGCATTCGCATATGTAAGGTGTCCTTTGATGTCGCGTAAGTGTTGACATCCATCCACCATTTCTTGTGGAACCCGTTGAGACGAAACTTGCAGATTCTTCACTGTGCGTGCTTGTATTTGCTCTTCATGTTCGTTGAGCCCCTGTAATTTGATGGTGACTCTTCTGGATGCTGATTCTGATGTCTTCATGTCGTTGATGGTTTCTATCTTCAGTGGATCTATGGGTCCCGTTGCTCCGATGCTTGCTACCACGCTGTCGTCGACGAGCGTGACTGTAGACCCGTCGTCCATCAACGCGAAGGTGTTGACAGCCCCTTTTGGTCCCTTTACTTGGACAGGTAGGATCTTCAGATAGGATTGCTTCTTGACTGTCCAAGTCGAATTAATGACTTCTGTTGCTTCTTTATCTTCTGTCTTCTCTGCTTTCTTCTCGTAGTGCAGCATCTTGTTATGAGAGTACTTGCAGCTGTTGACACCGCACGGATTAGGTTTGCAGTGGTGTGTCTTGGTTCTATAGCGAAGACATCTGAAGCAGAGGCGTTTGGACTTGGCCATATCCCATCTTGCATTGGCGTCCAACTTCTTGAATTGTTCGCATTCTGTTGCGTTGCTGTGCCCCGTGTTTTCACATACGATGCACATCGAATTCTGTGTCTTCTCAGTCACGTTGTTGACCCTTTGCGTCTTTTTCTGTGGTGGGGCTGAAGTAGGTGCTGCCATCTGTTCAGGCAGCGCGTCAGGTCCACACAACTCCGCTTCCCTTTTGAAGAATTTTTCTATCTTGATGAGGCAAGGATCTTCACGTGGCTGTGTGGCTGAGAAGTCGTAGTATCTGTATCGTAGAGTCGGCGTCAGCTTGTCTACTATTGTCTTCGTGAGTTCAGGGTTGTACATGTAGTTGAAACAACCCAAAGTTTTCAGTGTCGCCACCGCGTTGGATACTTTAGTGGCGAATATGCAGATGTCCCTCGGCGACTCAGTAAGGCGCGGCAAGCTTCGAAGCGTCTCCATCTCCAGCATGGCTATTGACTCTGGTCTTCCGAATCTTGACTCCAAAGTCTTCATTATTTCAGCTGGATGGGCGTTGGTTATCAGTAGACCTTCGACCGCTTCTCTTGCTTTTCCCTTTAGGTTTCTTCTAAGTCGATTCGTATTTTCAACTGAAGTGAACATCGCTTCTGTCTCGTAGTAGCCGGCGCGAAAGGGTAGTCACTCTTGATGAGACCCACTGAAGAACGGTAACTCGACGAACTTGGGTCGCTGCGTGATGCTGATAGCCCGAGTAATGGCTTCAGCTAGGAGGGCCATGTCGGTTTGACCTCCCGTCGGTGATTGACGTGTTTCTTCATGCTTCGCTGTCCTTGGTTTTTCTATGCGGACGACCATTAGTTCTTCTGGGGGTTTGTGAGGTTCGTCGGCGATCGTTAACACCGGACGAGTCACTTGCTGTTGTTCCAACCAGTCGCCCACTCTTTCGTTAACTTCTGACTTTGAGTAGAGAGTGACGTCATCTTCTTCCTCTTCTGAGTCTTCCTTCTCCAAGGCAGCTAAGCGTGCTGCGGCTAGTTCCACTTGAAGGCGCAGTAAATCTTCTTTCGCCTTCGCAAGTTTGAGTTGCTTCGTTCTGCTGTGTGTAGACCCCCCCTTTCCTTCCTTCTTGCTAGGGGGGCGGAGGTCCTGTAGTCCGGCGTTGCTTCTCATAACTTGCTTCATTGTAGCGGTTTCTGTTTCTTGATAACTTTCTTTGTTGACAGTAGCGGGCGGCTTCATCAGCTGTTTGGCCTTCGCTTCCGCAGTTAGCGTCGTCGCAGCGGAGGGGGTTACGGACGGGGTGACGGCGGTAGCGGGGTGCGAGGCGGCGGAGGTGGTTGCTGATGTGGCGGCGGTCGCAGCAATCGAGGTGGTTGCATCGGTGGCGGAAGTCACGGTGGATGGGTCAGTTGCCGCGGAGGTGTCTGTTCGTTCTGAAGTCTCCGTGGCGTGGCGTGGCGTGGCGTGGCGTGGCGTGGCGTGGTGGTTTCTGTAGATTCTTCCGTGCTAGCTTCCGCGCTGTTGCCGGTCGGCGAGCTTGTGGTCTCGGTCGATGACGGCTTCTGTTCCCCAGACGGCTTGCGGCCCCTTCCTTCTGAACGTGTAACCGGCATGCTGTCCGCTGATGAATATCTTGAAAACTCTTCCTAATGAATCTTCCCTATTAACTGTAGCACGACGTCTTCACGTAGAGAAATCTTCCCTAATAACTGTGGAACGAAGTCTTCCCTATTAACTGTAGCTCGACGTCTTCTGGTGGAGAAATCTTCCCTAATAACTGTGGGACGAAGTCTTCCCTAATAACTGTAGCTCGACGTCTTCCTGGTGGAGAAATCTTCCCTAATAACTGTGGGACGAAGTCTTCCCTAATAACTGTAGCTCGACGTCTTCCTGGTGGAGGATTCTTCTTACTGTAGTACGAAGTTTTCAAGTCTATTCCCCACTATATCCGGCTCGAAGGACCATTAATGTACAGGTATGTACACTATACTGCTGGGTTGGTGAGGAGTAAAACACTGATGAGCTTCTTTCTTCGATTTATTAGGAGGAGAGTTTCCCTCTAGATAGCCTGCTGTCGAATGTTATATTGAACCGAAATGTTCCTGAATTTATACATATTTTTTACAGGTAATTCACCAATCAAATTTAATTACAATATTTCAAAAAACGCGGGAAAGACTAAAATCCAATCAAATTAAAACAAATTAGCGGGAATTATTAATACAAATTATCTATAGTATCGCGAAACTTGACCGTAACGAGGACCGCGTGACAATATTTGCGTTTTTCTCTAATTATTTCTATATAAACATATGTAAAACTATATGTAATCCTATTCTATGTACCGAGATTTACAAAAGAAAAATATAAAACTATCACTAAACATTACATAATAAACTTATATACTCTAACGTTAAGTCTACTATGTACACAACACAAAATGTTAAAAAACTATCGAACTAAAATCTCTAAACTATTAATTGAGCGTTGTTAATGTTTATATACATTCCTATCATTACCTATGTACCACTATAACACTATAGACTATATAATTCACCTATAAACTGTATTTTTACTGTCCCGCATAGTCAGCACTGTTTTATGTACATTCCAATCAGTGTCTATTGCCTATGTAACACTATTACACTATAACACTATGTATTTTCACTGTCCCGCACAGAAAATGTAAGTTTTAGTTCATAAAATAACAAAACAATTTTTTAAATTCAATTCAAAGTTTTCAGTACTATTTTTAATCTGTTATAAAACACCGTGAAATAGTAGCGGCCCTGTTATTACGCCGTACGGCTGTGTAAACAAAAAATTGACAACTGTCAGTCAACCGATTGGCGTAATATAGGCTTTGTACTTTTATTATTTTCGTAACCAACGTAATTTTTTCATTATTACACCTATTACAAAATATGCTTTTAATTATTTTTAAATGATATACATGTCGCAGCAAGCGATAATTTAGCGATAAAGAGGATTCAAATTGATTATTGTAGTACCTACAGAAGAAATGGTAAACGCCGTGACGTCAGCTGTCGGTTAAAATGGCGCCATGTGGACAGAGTCGTGTTGGAGAGTGGGGACCGTGCCAAGCTCACTTTTGCTTAATAAAGTAAGGTCGTTAGTACTACATTGAATATTGTTATTCTACAATGAACCCGATACCACCGAACCCAAACGATGTCGGCGCCTCCCGCTCAGCCATCGCTGACGCCGACATCAGAAGTGGGATCTGAAACCCACTCGCACACAATATTCGAGATGCAGCTAAGGAATATGATGCAAGTGATCGAAACATCAAAACTCAATCAACTGCGGGTAAACCGGCGCATGAGGCGGTGAACTATCGCAAAAATCACATAGCATCTAACGGAACGTCGCAGGAACAATCTAAAGGAAACAGTGGATCGCAACGGGTCAAAGACAGCATTTTTAAGAAAGCATAATGCCGACGATGACCTGCTTCTTCTGTGGTGAGCCAGGGCACATCGCAACACGATGTCCAAAGAAGGAGGCTGACTCCGTTAAAAGTAAAGTTGAAAAACGAGCGGATAGCTGTACCATTAAGCCAGCTACTGATCTATTATCTACCGAATCTGGTGAGTCGTATTATTTTTATTTTGTTTCTGGTGCCGAATGCTCTCTTGTTAAGCAATCTGTTAGCCGTAATTTCGTAGGTAAACATACCTACATTTGCTTGTTCAGGGTATAGGTTTTGCTAAAGTAGACTGTACCTACTGAACAAATTCTTTGTGACGTATTAATTGGTGGTAATCTTTTACGATTTTTATTTCATGTGTTACTTGGTTATTGTTTGAAATATAATGTGATGATTAGCGGACTTATTTTAAAACTTAGTTTTACAATTAACGTGTCTATTTCGTGTACTAAGGGCAAGCCCTATTTAGGTTTTTGATATGATGCGTAACTAGGCCATTAAACCTTTTGGCATTAATAAGATAAGAGAGCAAGCGGCAACGAATATGAAAGTGAGTGTTTCAAATTTGATTTTGATTCTGGCTTTGAATGTTCTTTAATGAAGGAGAGTATTTTTTGCAAATTTAGAAGTCGAAGTAGAAGTTGAAGCAGAAGTTGAAATAGAAGTAGAAGTCGAAGTCGAAGTAGAGGTAGACGTTGAAGAAAAAGTCGAAGTCGAAGTCAAAGTCAAAGTCGAAGTCGAAGCCAAAGTCGAAGTTGAAGTAAAGTCAAAGTCAAAGCATTTATTTCAATTGGACCATTTGCAGGCACTTTTGAATTGTCAAAGAGTCAGTCAGTCAGTCAGAAGGTTGAAGTTTGCTTGTTCGTTTTGGAACGTCGTCGTCGTCGTCGTTTTGGTTTTGGAAATTTAAATTACGTAAAGTTTGAGGTCATAGTTTTACTTGGCGGTGATCGCTATAATTTAAAAGCACTGAACTGTAACAGAACATAAAAGTATGCTTATGACCGCATAAGAAGGATGCCACAAGGTGATAACCCTAGCGAATTAGACGTGATTAGTGAAGGGTTAGATGTTGAAGATGCGGGTGAAGGCCCATCAACTCGTTCTAAATGTTAATGCACAATGTATGTCTTTTGTCTATACTTTTGACTTACCGAAGAGAAGGACCAGTAATGGCCATTCTGTTCTGGGCCTATCAGTGTGAAGGACTGATACTAGCCATCTGATACTGGGCTTGCCAGACAGAAGAACTGGTACTGTCCCATGTAATGTAGGGCATAGCAGCGAGAAGCGCTGTTACTGACCCACTGTTTCACAACAGATGACTTACCGGAGAGAAGGCTCGTAATGTCCATTCTGTTTTGAGCTTATCAGTGTGAAGGACTGATACTAGCCGTTTGATACTGGGCTTGCCAGAGAGGAGAACTGGTATTGTCCCATGTATGTAAGGCATGACAGCGAGAAGGGCTATTACTGATCCACTGTTTCATAACAGATTACCAGCGAGAATGACGTTGACTATTGTTAATACTGGGTGCATTAATATTGTCATTCAGTTCCTTTAATTTTTTACCTTTATGAAACCTGTAGTATTCCTTCTGATGCGAGTTTATTTATTGAGATAGACAATTAGTCAGGTAGGCCGAGCCTAATATTGTCAACAAATGGATTTTGTTTGGTTAATTATTGTTCTTCTTGATAAAACTTATGGCCAGGTTAGCCGAGATCGCTGTGATACCTCAAATTTGGTTGCATTGTTCACAGGTACACACGAGGACGTGTGATGAGTCAGTATGGCCGTGTCGCAGCAAGCGATAATTTAGCGATAAAGAGGATTCAAATTGATTATTGTAGTACCTACAGAAGAAATGGTAAACGCCGTGACGTCAGCTGTCGGTTAAAATGGCGCCATGTGGACAGAGTCGTGTTGGAGAGTGGGGACCGTGCCAAGCTCACTTTTGCTCGAGACACCAAGCAGGACACTCATCTAGTACGAAACTGTCGGTTTACCTATTTGAATTGTATTGTACGATCACATTTAATAAAGTAAGGTTGTTAGTACTACATTGAATATTGTTATTCTACAATGAACCCGATACCACCGAACCCAAACGATGTCGGCGCCTCCCGCTCAGCCATCGCTGACGCCGACATACAATTATCATATTTAATATGAGCTCATTTGATACAAAACGAACTGACGTCATTTACGCTGTGCAATATGGCGTCTAGTAAGAGGCGTTTTCGTCAAAATACGCGCGAAATTTGAAAATTTAAAATTTAGATGCATTTGTCGAATAATTAAAAATTTTGTGTTTTTTTTCAACGAAATTCTGTAGTGCTAATATGCCATAGCACTACAGAATTTCGTTGAGACACTATTCAAAAATGGGTGTAATACCCTATTTCAATCGACACATCATTGACATCGATGATTAAATCTGAAGATTGGGTTTTCAGATTTCTTTTTCTACATCTGACAAGAGGCCATTGCTTTGTAGTTTTTTTTATATTGTATTAGTAAGAACAAAGTTCTTCATAATTATTACGATATAGCCTAGAAGACTAATGTGCAAATAAAAACTAACTTAATATGTTACGTGATAGATTACGTTACAACTAAAAATAGTGTCCATTTGGACTTTTACACTTTTTCTTAGCGTCTGATATAATTAATAGAAACACTATGTTCACGTAATATATGTATAGCACAACATTGTTACTATTATTAATTCACTTTGTACACTACACTTATTCAAATGGTTTAGTTCTTTTTAGCCTACGCACTAAGTCTGTGTTATTTAGCAGTTCGATTGCCTCAAAATTCACGTGTCGGTGAAGTCTGTGTTCGTGGGCTTCAACATTTTTTTGGATAAATGATGCTTTGTAGTGGGATAATTATTATTGTATTTGACTAGTATTTGATTAGTATTATTATTATTATTATTTAATACTAATCTGGTAATCCGGGACATTGATTGTTCATTGAATTATTCTTTCTTATTTAAATAATAAAGAATATAAGGACAAGTGTTATTTTTACAGTTGAAGAGAAAAGACTATTCAGAAATGTACAGCGATTACACCGAGCATCATTTAGGAAGATACGTGCTTGTGGCTTGTTCGACGTCGACGCTGCGTTGATGTTGAATCTTATGAGTCTGCTCACGAATTATATCGTTGTGTTGCTCGCATATGCATTCTTGTAACACTCTTTATCAACCATTAAATGTTTTTGTGCATACTATTTATTTTATTTTAATCTTATCGACCTTATTTTTTAAAGTTTAAGGAGCAGAAAAAAATATTCAAATAACGGTATAAGTTTATTTTCTATTAGCGCTAGTCATAATGACTGAATGGTTAAGACCACTCCCCCCCACCTAACCTCTAATGAATGAAGTTGCGGGTTCGATACCAGGCAATTACCAATATAACGTTTTCAATTCATAAAAGCCAACCTTTTTTTTTGTTCTAGACTGGAAAATCCTCTTGGATGCCCTCCGCTTGGTGCGAGCGGAGGGGTCTGTTAGCCTCTTTGACTAAAAACCACCCCGGTGTTTCATCTCACACCTATGTCGGGGGTCGCGTAAACTGGAAATACTTCCGCAACCCCCGACTGAAATTCATAAGAACCTAGTTTAACTTAAGCATCACTGACATCGGGCCAAAAAAAGGGAAAATATTCTCTGTATGATAAGAGTTCTTTGCCCTGCAGTGTGACATTAATAATAATAATAATAACAACTACCGGAGGTATATTGTGAAGGACGGCACGGTTAACATTTGTCGGGCATGCCACCGGCCGGGAGAATCAATCCGCCACATTATCTCTGGGTGCTCTCGTCTGGCGAACGGAGACTACTTGCATAGACACAATCTTGTAGCTAGGATTATCCACCAGCAACTTGCTTTAAAATACAGATTTGTGGAGTCGGAGGTATCGTACAGTCAACAGCAAAAGTAGATGATCAAAGTCAGAAATTCAATACTAATGAACGGAGTTCGCGTCAGAACTGTGTGGCGTCGAAGTCATTCAAAAGTATGTATGTGACAATCACATTCTTTTAATAAATAAACTAGTAATAAATTATACAAATTAGTGTTAGTAAATTAGTATTGAATTTCTGATTTTGATCATCTACTTTTGCTGTTGACTGTACTATAGGTATGTGCCCGACCCAGTTCTCGAAAATGGCAATATCACGTTGTATTGGGATCAATCTATCATCACTGATAGGACTATTGTTGCCAATAAGCCTGACATAGTGGTGATAGATCGATTAGAGCGTCGCGCAATGATTGTTGATATAGCGGTTCCGCATGACGAGAACCTCGTGAAAACTGAGAAAGATAAACAAATAAAGTCTAGATACTTTATTTGTTTATCTTTCTCAGTTTTCACGAGGTTCTCGTCATGCTCTTGGCTCGCGAGGTTGTCGACATGTGGGTAGTGAATATAGCAATCATTGTGCCGATAGTCGTTACGGCCAATGGATTAATTTCCAAGAGCCTCGACCAACATCTGAGGAGGCTCTCGTTGGGCAGCTGGCTAAGGGCTTTATTCAGAAAGCGGTACTCCTGGACACGGCGCGAATCGTTAGGAGATTCCTCTCTCAGGAGCCCTGACCACCGGTAGCTTGGACCCTGTTCCCGATACCGGTGGGCTACTATTTTTTATATTTTTAAATGTTTTTTTTTTTACTAATATTTAAAAATGTAGTTTAATATGTATATGAAATAAATAAATGTAAATAATAATAATAAGTGGGGACATTTCACACACGGCCATCTGACCCCAAACTAGGGAGACCCTATACTATGGGTGTCAGACAGCTGATATACATACACAAATACATTAATAGGCTATTGAGCAAGTTTGTATATTATTATCCCATATGGTGCCGATGATTGTGCTGTGTGGTGCCGGTCACAGATAGCACCACCCGATAGAAGAAGAAGACGACAGGGGGATACTGACCAGGGGATGGGCAGTAGCTTAGGGCAGACCTATGCCCAGCAGTGGGCGTCTAAAGGTAGACATGACGATGATGATGAGGGTGTTGTATATAAGACAACATAAAACGAGACGTAAAAATATTAGTACTAATTAATAAATTGTTATTAGAACAATTTTGATTTATATAAATAAACTAGCTGATCTGGCAAACGCAGTCATGCCATTTAATTAAAAAAAAAAATTGTCTGCGACCTATTCTCAGACCTACCAAACATACACTAAAAAATCATGAAAATTGCTCAAGCCGTTTTGGAGGAGTTCGATAATTAATGATGACACGAGATTTTCTTTATATTAAGATATTTTTACTAATAACAACTATCCCGACCGAATTTCGGTCACAGTGGCCAAATTCAATGGAGACTGGGCCAGTTTATAATATTGAATTTGGCCTGCGTACTTGGCCAAGTACCCAGGAAATATTATAGTGTTTGTGCAAAAACAGGTGCACTCCATCATCCTTCAGTGCCTATGGTACGGCAATCCAACTCGACTGGGAAGAAATTAGGCGCTGAAACAACGACTTTACGTGCTTTCCAAAGCACGTGGGCATCAAAGCTTCGAAGCTGCTACTGAGAATTTCCTGATTGATGACATTTCTTTCCGAGTACTGTCAATCATGAAGAAGCAACATTTTAATTTACATAATTATTACTGCCACGTCAATTTAAGTAAGTGGCAACACGTATCTCCATAGTTATATAAACCCGCAAAGTTTAAGTCAACTTTTTCATATGTGGGTAGATTCACTTTTGAATAATTTATTTATTTAATCTTAATGTAAAAGTTATCGATTAACGAACACACAGTAATAAAGATGGAACTGCCTTATGAAGCAGACACGTTACCGTCTAATAAGGAATTAAAAGAAAATAAGTTTCTTTTTGAAATGGAACCAACAGCAACAAATGAAAACAATAATTCAGAAAGTAAAAGATTTATTAAAAAAGACTTGCAATCAGTATTGAAGCCTATAAATATAATGGAATTTGTGTTTGTCTGTGCTAAGTACAAAATTCGAGACAATATAATTACGACTACTAGTGTTACCTACAGCATTGTTTCGATTATTGTCACGTTTATTTCAATGTGTTACTGCTTTTATGCGTGGATTGGATTTTCATTTCCATTAGATTATAATGGATTAAGATATCTCCAACATTTGAGTGCAACGTACACCTATGTTTTACTTGTCATTGGTAACTTTTTGAACTGCTGCATTAATATTACAAAGAAGCACAATAACATATCAGTTGTCATGAAAATCCAGGATATCTACAGAATCCTCAAAATAAACAAGAGTTTCAAACGTTTCATCTTTCCCAACTGGCTTCATATAACAACTTTGTGCTTTTATCATTTTTGCTGGATTATTTATTCCTATTTGGTTTTTGATTTCTCGGGTCACGGTTTCAATTTCTCATCTTATTTGTGGATTCTCCCAGACAATAACATCTTGTATGCAACGACGATCCTGAAGCTTATTACGGAGCCTTTGAAGAATTGGGTCAAAAAAGTTCATCTGATGTCAGGATACATTGAACGTTCAGAAAACGATATTTCTTGTAATACTATGTTCGAAGTGTATATGAAAATATTAGATGCTTATGAAATATTTAAGAAAACGTTTCATCACTTAGTATGTTTATCTTGTATTATTTTCTTGTTTTGACTGCCTCGGTTGTCTCGTGGTTGTAAACGCGACTGCTGAGCTAGGGGAAGGGGAAGGCTTGCCCGTCCTGGGAATCGAACCTAGGGAGGTTCGATTCCCAGGACGGGCAATGTTCCTGGGTATTTCCATTACGAATTTCTCAGAGCCCAGACTTCCTAGAGAGAGTCCTGCGCCTGATTTCTATCCCCGGTCCTGTCGGATTGTCCGAAGTCCGAACGCACTAAGAGAGTGAGTGAAGAGATAGTGCACCTGTGTTTGCGCACAAACTTGCGAACTATAATATCTGCTGCGAACTTGGCTTGTCTAAATTGAAATTGGTCGTCGATCGGGCGAATATTATAGTTATTGTGTTATTTCGTTCTTCGCATAACAAATAAGTTTAATGAAAAGAGAATAATAATTATAAAGATACACATTATCTGTGTTAAATCACAAACAATTAAAATTATTAAAAAAATTGATCAACGACGCAGAATCAACAAGCTGAAGTGGCAGTGGGCTGGTCACGTCTGTCGCAGAACCTACGGCTGATGGAGCAAACTTGTCCTTGAGTGGAGAACGTGAATCGGTAGGCACAGCGTAGGACGCCCTCTAGCCCGATGGACCGATGACCTGAAGATAGTAGCCGAAGGTGGCTGGATGTGAAAAGCAGAGGAATGGGAAAATGGCGCGTCATGGAGGAGGCTTATGTTCAACAGTGGACTACTAGTAAGCTGAAGTGATGATGGGGGTGATGAGATCAACGACAGTTTAAATAATTTAAATATACGTGATAAGAACAATAATGGGGAATTTTGATAGCTCATAGGTTATGTAGGATTAATTACTATTTGTTTCAGATTTTATACTACATTATACAAACAATGTTCAAATCCTTAAGTGCCATAGCGATGCGTATTGAGTTGAAGAAAGTAACCACTGAAACTGACACTAGTATAATCGTAAGAGCATCATAATTTCTAATAATGTACCTTTATTAATAGTGTGCAAAATTGAATTTATACGGAAAAACTATTTTTTTTTTTAAATACAATTAATATTCCAAAAGGATCATGGCTGGATTTGTACAAAAAAATAAAGATGTTTAGAGAAGTTGAAATTCTAATTCTTATACTCTTGGGTACCTAAAGAGTAACTTCAGAGATTTACAATATTTTCAAAACCCCATTAAATAAAAATGGATGTTAAAAGTGAATAGTTCAACGAGAAGCTCATTATTTCAGAACGAAACGTCGCCTGACAGTAACTGTGACACTGACAGCCGCCGTTTCGTAGTTTTTACACTGTAATTGCATCGTTTTATGCCAAAAAACGTCGCAAATAATGATTATTTTTTTCCACACACTTGTCATATCACTTACCTGCCAATTCGATAGGTCCGTTAATGTTACTTGTCACTTTGTTTTTTTTATAAACACAAAATGGAAATCGAGATAAAACGAAAAAGTGTTATTTTCATTTCGAAATATTTTAATTATGCGGTGGTGTAAAAATATGGTAAGTATATCAATCTACTCCTGGTAATGTATTCTCCACATTGGAAAATATTTTAAATCCTCTAAATGATTTTATTCTGTTCATACAAATCAATGTATGGATCTCGCCATGATTGTTTGAGGGGTAATTCCTGTATTCTGTAATGTTTTTTTTTTTATAAAATGGCAAGCTTTGCCCGTGGGGTGTCCGGGCTAGAATCCCCAATTCATCCCGAGGGTGTCGTCGAAGGCGGCTAAGGGAAAATCTGGAAGTCGGGCAGCAGCGGCTTCCTTAACAACTTCACTGCGATTCCCAAGACGCTTGCCAAGCGTGGGGATTATGCCCCCCCCCCCCCTGGGGAGGCCTTTGTTTAACAGTGGTCGATTTCCGGCTGATGAAGAAGAAGCAAAGCCGATACCGAAGCCTGCCTATGTCAAAGTGACAAAGAAACCCGTATTTATAAGAATGTGCGTATTTTCAATACCTTTATTTTACCTACATTTTTAATCGTCGCTGAGATGAAATTGCCTTGTTTCTGGGATTTGGTATTCAAAACTTGAATATCGCAATAGATTTTTATTTCTTTCTAGTTCGCTGTGTTATCTTTTATTTCTTTGTCGTGGATTATTAAGAACATGCTTATTCTCATATTGTTGAGCGTGGAGTGTGAGAGATTATACTCGGCTATGAGGGAAGTCCAGACTACTTGTATACAACTTTCAAACTCAATAGGATGCTCAGGCAAGTTAAATTAAAATAGAATTATTGAAAATACAAGATAATTAGTAGAAACTGTGACCCAATTGTCCCATTGACCCAAGTGTGTGTATCCCAATTAGACAACTGCTTTATACATTGATAAAGTTTTGAACCATGCTACAGTTTGTGTTCCAAAATAGTTATTTTTTAAATATTCCCTGAAGGTATGTCACACTTTAGTGTATGTCAGGGAAGCTATAAAATTTCATTATTTTTAAGATTACACGTCAGTTATTGTTACAGACACTCAAAGAAGAGTCTGCAAGAATATCCAACGAGTTCAAAGTGCCTCCTTCAAGAAGATGTACGCGTGTGGTCTGTTCACCATAGGCGCTGCGATGCCCATAGGCTTATGTGCTCTCATCACTACTTACTCTATTGTTATACTACAGTTCGAGTTTTTGTAAATCTGAAATCCTGATTCTAATTAAATAACCACTTTAAAAAAAAACAGTAATTAAAACTGCAACTGCATTAAAATTAAAAGTATCTTATGTTTTTAATCACAAATTTGACCCAAGCACTTAATACGAACCATCAAAATGTGAACATCACTAACACTAAACATTAATATAATATACTAGCGTCCCGACCCGGCTTCGCATGGGCCTATAGCCCTCCTCGAGAAATGAACTATCGAACACAAAAAGATTTTTTCAATTCGAACCCGTAGATCTTGAGATTAGCACGTTCAACCGAACAAACAATCAAACAAACTCTTCAGCTTTATAATATTAGTATAGATTATACCAACAGATACTATCACAATATACTAAAACAAAATGTTTCATTAAAATTAAACAAGAATCGATTAGCGAAGATAGCTGTCAATCATGTTGGAATTACCTTGTGTAGCAGACATGTCTCCAACTGACAAAGGTAAAAAAAGAAAAAAAGAAAATGTCGTCATTTTTGAAATTGGATCGAACAATTCATTACTTCCTAACAATATATTAGATAAAGATTTGCAGTCAGTAATAAAACCGATACATATTATGCTAGTTTCATTCTTCTGTGCTAAATACAAGATTTGGAAGCACAAAATAACTCCAAATAGTGTTTCCTACAACATCGTTTCAGCCCTCGTCACGATAACATTGCTGTGTGGATGTTTTTATTTCATGCTTGGATTCTCATTTACCGATGATTTAAGAGGTTTTAAATATTTACAGTTTTTAAATAAAGCCTTCGTCTATTTTTTACTTATCGTGGGCAGCTCTTTGAACTGCTGCATCAATATTAATCAAAGGTTTAATAATGTGTGTGTCATCTTAAAAATACAGAATGTCTTTAGAACTCTCAAAATCAACGAAATTTTCAAACGTTCCGTCTTTCCCAACTGGGTTTGTGTCATAACATTGAATTGTTTTCATATCTCTTGGATGTTTTATTCTTATTACTACAACTATGAACTCAGTATTGTCGGACTTGGAATCAGTTTTATGTCTTATTGTTTCGTTTCCTTTGACATCACTATATTGTACGCTGCAAGAATGATGAAGCTATTGACGGAGCCTCTCAAAAGTTGGGTCAGAAATGTCAAGATTTCACGAAGCGTTCAAAATTCAGAAAATGAATGCTATTGGAATACAATGTTCGAAGTGTATATGGAAATATTGGAAGCTTATCAAATATTCGAAAAGACGTTTCATCAAATGGTACGTTTGATCATACTTACGTACTTATAAGGTATTTGTTACTTCAAGGTTACCTGGTAATGAGACTAGAACGTTTCCATCTATTCAAATAAATAAAATTGAAATGTCTATTTGGAATAATGAATAATTATGAATGTTTACAATAGCGCGTAATTCGCAGCAAATAGTGCTCTGTGCAGTCTACCTTCCGCCGCCTGTATGTCAGTCAACAGTTGAACACTTTATTGAAAATTGCAATAATATTTTTGAATCAATTAATTTACCAGTATGCATAATCGGGGATTTCAACTTGAGCAAATTGAGTTGGGAACCAGGAGTTATCTTTGGAAAAATGCCGAATACTTGTCAGCTGCTACTAGATTTTATGCATGTAACTAGACTTGTCCAGCATAATAATGTAAAGAACTGTTCTGGGCGTATTTTAGATCTGATCCTCACTACAATACCTTCGTGTTCAGTGAATGAATCAAATTGTTCATTAACCAACATTGATAAGCTACATCCCCCCCTCGAAATAACTCTGTCATTAATAAAAGACTCTTATCTACCATATAATAAATTTAATTTTAAATCCAATTTTTATAAGGCCAATTATGACCAAATTAAATCAGAACTAAATAAACAAAACTGGTCACAACTGTTTGAAAGCAGTAAGAACGTAAATAGCATGCTAGAAGTTTTCTATGGTGTTTTAAATCATGTAATTGATAAATTTGTACCTAAATGCAAGTCTACAACAAGCCGCTACCCACCTTGGTTTGACAAAGTAATTATAAAATCTCTTAAGGAAAAAAATAGACTAAGAATACGATTTAAAAAATATAAAAACCCACGAGACAAAATCGAATTAATACTGGTAACCAAACGTTGCGAAAGTATGGCCAAAAGCTTGTACCAAAAATACATGGCTAACTTAGAAGCAGAAATAAATAAGAATCCTAAATTATTTTGGTCTCATATCAAAACAAAGCGCGGGGGAACTAGTGCCTACCCCTTAACCATGACTGACGGACTGACTACTTCATCTAATGGCCCAATCATCTGTAATCTTTTTGCTAAGTATTTTTCGTCTGTCTACACTCCTGACAGTAACTTGGATTTTGATCGCTTTGAGTCGGATTATTTAAGCTCATTGAAAAATAGCCAATGCTTAACAATCCCAGTGATAGAGAGCGATACCATACTGAATAAGTTGAAATCCCTAAACATCTGTAAAGGAGCAGGTCCTGACGGGATCCCTCCTTTCTTTATTGCTGCATGTGCGTCAGCTCTTGTTATTCCTTTAAAAATAATCTACAATACCTCCTTAACCACAGGAATTTTCCCGGCCGAGTGGAAGAAGGCCAAAGTAGTGCCTGTATTTAAATCGGACAAAAAAGATTGCATATCCAATTACAGACCCATCTCTATTCTTTCCACCTTTGCTAAAGTATTTGAGTCGATGATATGCCCTCATGTTCAACGTCATTTTAATCTTTACCTTAGTGACCACCAACACGGTTTTGTTGCTTCTAGGTCTACAACAACAAACTTATTGACATTCACGGAGTTTCTGGTACAGTGTATAGACGCAAACAAACAGTGCGATGTTGTATACACTGATTTTAGCAAGGCTTTCGACAAAATTTCCCATTCCATACTTGTTTACAAGCTGTCATTGTATGGTGTCACCGGATTTTTGTTGAAATGGCTTGCATCTTACTTAGCTGAGCGGGAATTTTACGTTGTTGTCAATGGATTTCGATCCGAAACTTTCTCTATAACGTCCGGAGCCCCGCAAGGCGCCCATCTTGCCTCAGTGCTTTTCAATATTTTTGTTAACGACCTCCCCCATTGTTTTCAGTATTCGAATTGCTTTCTATACGCCGACGATTTAAAATTTGCTAGATGTATCGAATCATCACACGACGCTATACTTTTGCAAGAAGATCTAGATAGACTATTTAAATGGTGTACCTACAATCGAATGGAACTGAACATTAAAAAGTGTTATTACATAAGTTTCTCCAGAAAGATGAATCATATACGTTCCGAATACATGGTTGATAACAAGAAAATAAATAAGGTGGACAAAATTAAAGATCTAGGAGTCCTGTTCGATGATAAACTAACATTTATACCACACATGGAACAAATAATAACAAAGGCTTCAAAAATGTTAGGGTTTGTTATAAGGAATACCAGAAGTTTTAAACAAAGTAGCACTAAAATCATGTTGTACAATAGTTTGGTTCGCAGTATCTTGGAGTATTGCAGTGTTGTCTGGAGACCACACTATGCTACACACATGTTACGATTGGAGCGAGTCCAAAAACGCTTTTTGTGGCACCTTGCATTTTCACAGGGTAAATCTAAATGCCTGCCGTCCTACCACACCCGATTGCGATATTTCAGGATGCTGCCACTATCGACTAGAGCTAATATTACAGACGCATTTTTCTTTTACAAACTGATCAGAAATAAAATTGACTGCCCAACATTGCTTGGCCTTTTTAGATTCCGCGCCCCTACCAGACTCCCACGTGGTAACGTTACTCCCCTTTATCCACCTCTGCGTAGAACCGTCCTTGGTGCAAACTCGGCTATTCCCCGATTATGCAAGATAATTAACAGCTGCAGTGACGTAATCGATATACACCATGACAGTATCGGGAAATTTATTAAATCAATTATTCAATTGTGTTCTGAGGGCTGTTTAAAATAAAATAAAATTTAATCATCGTAATGGTATAATAATCTTAAGATTTATTTAATTAATTAATTTACTTGTTTTAATTAATATGATCCTGTTTTTATTATTTTATTAATCAATACTTCATGTTGTACTGTTTAATTTAAAATCGTTTAATAATGAATGTTATCCGTTTTTTTTTTGTGTGCATGTTGTGTTAGCCAGTAAGTAGTTATTACACTTACAAATGTATTTTTTGTAAAATTGTACTCCACAAATGTAATAGTGTATATAACTGTTGGCTAACCTAATAAATAAATAAATAAATAAATAAATAGTGATTATTTTTTTAATAATTGGCTGTCGGTCTGTTTGTCTGTCTGTTTGTGAAAAACGGCTGGTCTAATTCTGACAGGACTTTCATTGGGACATGCTAATGTTATAAGGAGTAACATAGGCTACTATATTTGCAGGGTTACCCCGCAGATTACCGATATTCACGCGGATGAAGTCACAAGCTTATGCTGGTTTTTGAATATTTTGTTTCAGATTTTGTTCTATACCATACACACAACCTCAAAATCTTTGATTGCTATAGCGACACGTATCGAAATGAAAAAAGTAACTACTGAAAATGAAGCTATGGTAAGATACTTTAATTTTGCTAGGTCTTTTAATAATAGTTAGTAATTTGGTCAAACCACTGGTTTTACAAGCATGAATTAAACTCATCATCTTCTTGCTATTCTTGTCCCTTGTTACTTGAGAATACGAAACGGAATGGAAGAAGAAAACGTGTATCGCTGACGTCGGTGAAACACGTTTCCTTCTTCTATTCCGCCTTATTAACCGTCATAAGATAACACAAATCATCTTAAATCAAACTACTATTCATAATTATATGGGTGGAAGAGACACCGTGAGACAAAAAAGAAAAAAAAAAAGAAAAGATATTTGAACTTTTATATGAAATAGGTGAATTATTTTTCAATAACCGAAGAAAAATCTTATTTATATCTAAAAAATTGTACTGCATGGTCATTTTGAGTCGACATCCGTTAAACCGCGTTTACTTATGCACCTTTACCATTTTCATGGAATATTTTTTTTTTGTATGTTTTTACTCTTTTTGAATTACAAGAAAACAAATGTTTTATATATATTCCAGTTTGCTCTGCAGTCATTCTTATCTCTAACCTGGATTATAAAAAACATGTTTCTGCTAACACTTCTAAGCGTAGAGAGTGAGAAATTCTACTCGTCTATGGGAGAAGTCCAAAGTACTTGTTTAAGACTAGCAAACTCAAACAAATTCTCAGGTTAGTAAAGTAAAAATCCCACGAAAAATTTTTACATCAACACAGATTCATCATCATCATCATCATCTTCCTGCCTTTGTCTCATGTTACTTGGAGCCGGTGCAACATGTTTTCTTGTTCCATTACATCCTGTTACCCGTCATGCTCTCACTGGTTTTCTCATTCATATCATTCTTCACACAATCCATCCATTTTTTATTTGGCCTTCCTCTTCCTCTCCTTGCATCAACATTAATAATTATAACTCTTTTGGTCACATTGGTTTCATTCCTTCTCTTGACGTGCCCATACAAAGACAATCGATTCCCTTTCAACTTTTCTGTCACAGGCGCCACTTTCAAAGTTCCTTTAATATGTTTATTTGTCACCTAATCCATTCTGGTCACTCCATGCATTAAAAATACATATTGTGGGTTTTTTGAAAGGGATAGATATAATGGAAACAGCGCTTATCTAAATAACACTGATGAAAAGACACACTATTGTCAAGTGCCCTAGGATATTATTGTTTTGTAGACTTAATTCCCGCGGGTCGCAAGCACGACTGCTTGGCGTGCGATCCCACGTAACTGACTCTGGAAAATTCTTAATAGGATACCCACTCAAAAAATTGTACTGTTCCAGCTTGTCATTTACAAACAATAAAAACATTGTCGCAGTCATTAATAAAGCACAATGATACACACATCATCATTTTGTAATTTCCTGACGCCATTTTCTGCCTTCTGACATTAATACTATAATTCCATTCAATTAGAATCGTGCGTTTGGTTGATTATTTGTCAAATTGTTACGCAATTCATCTCTTTTGTCTTTGGGGACGCGTCGAAATGTTGCCACATATTTTTAATTAGTTAATCTTCAAAAATTATGTATGATAATATATTATTTTCTTTTTTAGTTAGTATGATTTAAAGGTTGCTTGTTTATAAACTCTTCTTATTTTTTATTTATGTATAATGTATAATTGTGTTTTCCTTTGTACGCGCCGTGCCGAAACAGCGTCTTTTTGTTGGGTTCATAGTGATCTAGTGTAGAATTTATTGTGCTGTGCCTCGGAACAATAAGTTAATGATGTTTGCTTATTGTTCCAAGACAGCGACACATCGGCTTACGCTGAAAACCAGCGCCATGGTTCGTGCCTTCCTACGAGGACCAAGGCATTTATGCTGAGCGTTGGCCGTTTTGCGCAGTAGTGATGCACTATTTCCGACTCGGACTTTTTATTTTTATTTTTTTAGTATCCACTTGTTTTTGTCTTTGTAACAATGTGTGTGTTTTCTTTCTTTCTTTTTTTCTTTCTTGCAGCTCAAAAGCATGAATAACACAGTCTCGACTTTTGTGTCACATGGTAACAAGTACAAAGTCATGCTTTGCACGGTCAGTAATAAACTGACCGATTACGGTTTAGGTCCAAAATGAATGAGACAAACCAAGAGATAGATTTTAACGTCATCCAAACCTGGAATGTTTTAATATCTAGTTTCTAGACGGAGTTACCAAATTATAAACTAATAATCATTATGTAAGACAAGTTTTGTTTGCAAAAACGTTTTTTGGAACTTTAAAAAAACTGGTTTTTGGAGTTAGGACTGTCTATTATTAACATGTAGAACGCCATGTAGGTCACCGGTGACCGACCTTAGTGAAGGTTTTAACTTCAACATTTTTGGCTCGGCAGTGAATGACTTAAGCATAAAATTTGTCCTGACGCACCATTTATTGTTTCAAAAGATTTTCACTTATCTTTAAATTTTGTTTTTAAGATACTCAAAAACAAGTCTGCAAGAATATTCAACGGCTTCACATAAGCTCCTTCGCGAAGATGCAAGCCTGTGGCCTGTTCAACATAGACGCTGAACTACCCTTGAGTTTGGGTACTCTCATCACCACTTACACTATTGTAATACTACAATTCGAGTTTTTGTAAATGTGGGACTTAGATCTTAGTTAGTGTATATTTTGCCTCTTTGGCTGAGTTTGAGTTTTTATATACATACAGTAGTATGTTAGTAAACCACTACTGCAATTTCAAAAGAAAATGTGTGAGAATACTAGGAATCGCTCTTGTACCGTGCGTGCAGTGCGTTTACAAATATAGAAACTCACAACCAGACCCGGAATAACTACTTGTATCCATATAAATTGCAGTCAGAGACACTCAATGGAGCAGGCATTGAGTGTCTCTGACTGTAGACCGCACCGCAACGGAAACAAAAATATAAAATAAAATATCGTCATCATCATCATGTCAACCGTTAGACGCCTACTGCTGGGCATAGGTCCTATGTAGTAAGAGATGTAGTGTAATATTCTACGTAGTAAGATCAATATCTAATAATGGTAATTTAGTTTAGCCTTTTAGACGTTTTGTTATTACTTAACAAAACATGCAATCACCCTCAGAAACTTTCGCATTTATAATATGAATAGGATTTGCACAGACTATCCTCTGTGCAAATCCTATTCATATTATAATTTACATCTGTCAAATTTCTTTGAAAGAATTTCAACGTGTATACTAAAGTATAAGGTTCACATTCAATTGGGAAAATTTAACAGTTTGGTATGGCTTGATGTACTGGCGTCTGTACACCACCAAATGGTAGGACTAGAGATAACAATGTAATCATAGATATCATCATGATTGTTTCACCTATTATAACCAATATTCACAAATAAATTGAATAAAATTTATATTTGGAAATATCATTCAAACGATCACTTCAAATAACTTTGAGGAATGATCGCATTTTCCTGAAACTTAAGTTTCTCAATCTGACAAAAATGCCTATATACTAACCAAGAAGCTTATAGATAAAAATGGAGGCACACTCTAATTACCTAAGTGAAACCAACTGTGGGCAGACGCTTTCTTTTTAAATGCATACATAAAAAAAAAACACATATCACTGTCTCGTTCTTATGTGCATTTAGAAAGAAGGCATTAGCCCACAGTAAGTTGGTTTCAAGCCTTTGTTCCAAGTGTTGGCTCCATTTACGCCTTTAGTACACCGACGCGTTCGTATGCGGCAGCGAATTAAGCGGGGAATTCACTAGACGCACATACCCGCGTTCAAGTCTGCAGACATGCCCGCTGGACCTCGCTACTATAGGTCTGTGCAACATTTGCTAGTGTAGGACTGTCACAGTCAGTCTGGCAGACTTGCCCGTTGCTTGTCCGCGCGATCTCATTTTGTATGCGCGGGCACATATCCGTGAGTAGTCTGTCCTCACCGACAGAACACGTGTCGCAATGTCATCAACGTCAAAAAATGTAGTTAATATCATGAAGATATAGGTATACGCCTTTAGTACCTACACCGACGCGTTCGTATGCGGCAGCGAAACAACGAAAAAACTGTTAGTAGTATGGCAGAATTTCGCACACGCTATGTCTCACTCTAGCACTAGCTACATGAAATAGTTGCGTCCTTGTCGGTATTGTTTCGCAAGGAACTGCGGAAATCGTCGTTACACAGACGCAGACGTTTCGCTAGTGGTGTTTCGCATCGCAAGGCGTCCGCACGTGTTCTGTCGGTGAGGACAGAATTTCGCACCATGGAAGCCGAAAATATTGAAATATTTTTGAATATAATTAGAATTTATCCCAAATTACATGCAGTTAGTCACGCAGATTATAAAAATACGTACAAAAAGAGGTGGCATGGAGGGAAGATCAAGAAAAGACGGCAAAATAACAATGACATTTTCTTTGCGAAAAAACTGCAGTGTACTAACATTCCGCAGATATTTCGTTACGCAGTAGTTCCGCAGTGATTCGCTGCCGCATACGAACGCGTCGGTGTACTAAAGGCGTTAAAGATGGTAATAATAACTGCTACATAATAAAGGTAGAGACATGTCGACAACCACGAGTGAGTTAGCTTTTAAAACTTTAATAATTGAGGTTTTATCTGTTATAGTAGGGGAGCCCAAGAGGCTAAATCGGGATTTACTCGAGCGTCGTGGAGATCTATTGCATTGTGAAGGTTAGATATCTAAAAAGAAAACTTAAGAAAACTTTTACTGGTGGGGGAAGCGAGTACAGGTTTTCAAAAATGAAAAAAAAAACAGTCAGATAGAAATACTCGAGCGCGTCAGATATTAATAGTGTATGCGTCCCACGTGTTTCTGTTAACTGAAAAATGTTAACCTGCCTGTTTACATGGTGGGGGTGGCCGTACAAAGGGGTAAAAAAGAAATTTTGTCGAGAGTGTCAGATATTATCGAGAAGGGATGTTATGTGAAGCCTCAAATAACTCCTATTCAAAAGACTGCCGATTTGGACCAGACCAAAAGTCATGGTCGATTTTTGAAAATGCAAAAAAAAATTAAGATTTTGAAATACTTGAGCGCGTCAGATTATTTTGAGCTCAACTGTCAATTAGGAGAAACAATGACAAGCGACCAATATTTGGCTTCTGGACAGATGAAGGGATACAGACGCTTCATCTTGAGGTCCTTGTCGTACTGACCCATAATCTGACAATTATGTGGAGGAATTTCCTTAATTTGAAGGTTGGAAGAAACATATTCATATCTTTTTGTTAATTATTGAAAGTAATTAGTACTGTTTACGCACAAGAATGGAGTTTATTTAAGAAAAACTCATTGAGAACTTCAACTGTGTATAATTTGATTTAATTTAGAATTTAGTTTGCGGAGCCGAAATGATAGTACAGAATTTTGATAGCCAACACATAAAAAATATACACGCTACCTTCGTAGTAGTAAATATAAAAAAAAATAGGCGTAGACGCAAAACACACTACGAAGACACTTTGCATTCAAAATATGAGCAGGCGCGTACATAAACTCCCCCCGTTGAAGGGCGCAGGTCTTCAACCTTGAAAATCTTCACACGTAGGCAGGGGACACATGCGAACTAGAGATCGACGCACGCAGCCCTTGGTTGTATTGATGTCTGCGACTCGGGATATGCCATCTGGTCCAGGGAAAAGTCTGGCGATGCGTCCGAGGCGCCAATTTAGTGGTGGTGTATTGTCTTCTTGTAGGATGACAAGATCTCCGACGTTTAGCTTCTTAGCATCGATCTTCCATTTGGTGCGTTGATTGAGTTCGGAGATATATTCCTTTTGCCAGCGCCTCCAGAAGCCTTGCCTTATTTGCTCAAGGCGAGCGTACCGGCTACGATGGGTTGCATTGCAGTCGTCTTGAATTATGGGAGTTGGCAGCGCATTGAGTGGTCTGCCAATCAGAAAGTGCCCTGGGGATAAGGATAGGAAATCGTCAGGGGATGAAGACATTGGACACAAGGGGCGACTATTTAAAACTGCCTCTACTTGTGCGAATAAAGTACCTATTTCTTCATAGGAAAGATGGGAGTTTCCCATGACTCTTTTGATGTGGTATTTAGCAGACTTTATTCCAGCCTCCCAAATTCCACCGAAGTGAGGGCTGTAAGCAGGTATAAATGAAAATTTTATTCCTTCCTCTGATGCAAACTGAGAAAGAACTTCACTGTTTAATTTTAGAAAATTGCTAAGTTCCTTAGCGGCGGCAACAAAATTTCGTCCGTTGTCAGAGCAAACCTCCGCTGGTCTACCACGACGGGCAACAAATCGACGAAATGTCATAATAAAGGCTTCTTTAGTTAAGTCACTGACGGGTTCTAAATGAACGCATTTAAAACGCAAACAAATAAATAGACATAAGTAGCATTTTACTAACCTAGCACCACGGCCCTTGCGGTTTAATATAAAAAAAGGACCGGCGTAGTCAATGCCAACAGATTTGAAAGGAAAGTCCACGGAGACACGGTTTGTTGGTAAATTGCCCATTTTTGGGGATATGGTTTGCCCGCGAACACGCACGCAAGTAACACATCGCCTCACAACGCTTCTAGCTAACCTTCTTCCGTTTATAGGCCATACAGATTCTCTGACCGTTGCTAGCAATAGCTGCGGGCCAGCATGCAAGTTTCGTAAGTGTTCGTGTACAAAATAAAGTTTTGTTACATAATGAGAAGAGTCCAAGAGTATTGGATGTTTTTTATTAAATGAATAATTAGAATTATGTAATCTCCCCCCAACTCTTATTAAATTGGTTGTAGGCTCAAGGAAAGGAGACAAGCATAATAATTTAGATTTAGGCAGTAATGATAATTTTGATTGAATTCTTTTATATTCAAGAGGAAAAGATTGTTTCTGTGAAATTCGACAAATAAAAATAAAGGAATGACTCAACTCATGCACTGTTAAAGGGCCAGATAACCGATTAAGTCTATTTGATATTTTTGAATTGTGTAAAAAGCGTAAAAGATATGCAAATGTTCTTTGTAATTTAGAAAATTTTGAAAATCTTTTAAAATCGAATGTTGATTCAGGTAAATTAATATAATGACTTTTTATTTCAGGTAAATCAATAAATTTTAGATTTTGATGCAGTATAGGCCATTTTGATTCATCATTGTATAAGAAAGACGGGCCTTGCCACCACATCAGATTGTCGCGAAGGTGATGAGCGTTTAAACCTCGAGAAATTAGGTCAGCAGGATTAACGTCAGTGGGAACATGACGCCAGTCCTTTCGATTAGTAAGATCTAAAATCTCAGCTATTCTATTCGCCACAAATGTTTTTAGCTTACTTGGGTCATTGTTTATCCAGCATAGTACGATATTAGAATCGCACCAATGTGTAATTTTTGTAGGTATAAGTCTTAAGGACTCAGTAACTGATCGACATAAATTAGCTGATAACAACGCCGCGCAAAGTTCGAGGCGAGGTATGGTGGTGGGCTTTATAGGAGCCACCTTGGATTTCGAACATAATAACCTCACCGTCACCTCATCGTTTTCGTTCAGTGTTCGCATGTAGATGCAAGCTCCGTAAGCAACTTGCGAAGCGTCGCTGAACGAATGCAGTTCTATGGACTTTGGTGGGTCACCGATTACTCTTCGTGGAATTTGCAGATCTGCAAGTAACGGTAAGTTTTTTGAAATTTCATTCCAATTTCTTTGTATGTCTTCAGGTACCGGTTGATCCCAATCAATTCCCTTGATCCACAGCCTTTGAATCAATATTTTAGATTGAATTATGCATGGGCTTAATAACCCAAGTGGATCAAAAATACGAAGTGATTGCGACATTATAAATCTTTTTGTTATTATTGTATCATTTATGTTATTATTTTTTACAGGAAAATTGAACGTGTCATCACTTGGATCCCACCCTAGACCAAGAGTACTAGAGGATTCACTCAAGGTAAGTTTTTCTTTTGTATTAATTTCTATATTATGGAATAATTTAGGTAAATTAGTTTTGTATTTTCGTAGGGGGAAACAAGCTGCATCTAGAGCAGCGGAGAGTGCCTTTTGTATGTATACTAATTGATCTTCATTGTCTGACCCGGTAATGACGTCATCGACGAAGAAATCATTTTGTATTATTGTTTTAATTAACTCGTCATCACACTCTTCTCCTACCTGCCACAGACATTTAGTACTAAGATAGCTGGCACTTGCAGTACCGTAAGTGACAGTATCTAATCGCAAAGTTTGGATGGGCTGCGACTCATCTTCTCTCCATAATATTAATTGAAGATCACAATCACTTGGATCCATAGCAATTTGTCTATACATTTTAGCTATGTCTCCAGTCAAAATGTACTTATATTGACGTGCTCTAACTAAAATGGAGAATAGAGAATTTTGCAGATTAGGCCCAACCATTAAGATATCATTTAGAGAGTAGCCAGAGGTTGTAGGAGTTGAGCCGTCAAAGACTACCCGAATCTTGGTAGACTCACTGTCCTCCTTGAATACAGCATGATGACATAAAAAGTATGAAGGATTTGGAATTGCAACAGGGGACTCTGAGAGATGTCCTAGAGTTGAATATTCACGTATAAATTCTACGTAATGTGACTTTAGCGTCGGATTTTTCCTAAATCTTTTTTCAAGATTTTTGAAACGTTTTTTAGCTTGGTGATAAGAATCACCGAGACAGTCAGGAGAGGCCTTTAGTGGTAACTTCACTCTGAATCTGCCATTACTCAAACGAGTTGTGGTTTCGTGAAATTGTTTTTCACATGCTATTTCGTTGGGGCTGAGAACCTTTCTTTGAGGAAGACTCTCGAGTTCCCAGAATTTAGTGAGCATTTCATCCAATTTGTTGCTTGGAACAATTGCATGATTGCATTGAATATTTTGACTGTAATTTTGTGCATTAATAGGGCCGGCTATAAGCCAACCTAATTTAGAATTTTGTAATTTAGGATTATTTGGGCCTAGGGAGCGTTGTCCGCTGACTAGTATATCCCAGAAGATATCTGCACCAATGATCATCTCAATGGAAGCAGGTTCATTGAATTTAGGATCAGCTAATATAATACCCTTAGGTATTTTCAGATGACGTATATCGACGGAAACCTTTGGAATGTCTCCGGTAAGTTGATTGAGAATATAGCAAGACAACTTAACTTGGTAAGTGCCATGAATTGATTTTAGGTGAGTAGCACAACATTCTAATATTGTGTCACATTGATTATTTCCTATTCCTATAACCTTTAATGCATTTAATGGATTACATATTAAACCTAATTTTTGTTGCAGAGATTTTGAAATGAAAGTGGATTGGCTGCCACTATCTAACAGCGCGCGAACCCTTTCAGTTTTATTATTTAGAGGATTGTAAACTTCTATAATGGCCGTAGACAAAAATACATGAACATAATTTTGTTGAGAGAAAGCCGCTACGGTCTCCGTTTTACCATCGTCAATTGAATCTGTTGCGCTACAGTTAGCTGGTACGCTAGCATCGTGGAGAAGAGTATTATGTCTTTGGTTGCAATGCCGACACGAGCCCATGCCGCACTCAGATGCAGGATGACCTTGGCGCAAACAATTAGTACATAATTTATATTGGGTTATGCATGACATTTTCTCTTGAATGGATTTTGATTTAAAAGTAGGACAATCATAAATCCTATGATTTCCATTGCACACTACACACAGATAAACATTTGAAGAATTATTACGAGCCTGTGATGTAGATGCAAAAACATTGGTATTTTGGTTACGGCTTGATTTATTAGAAGAATATTTATTGTTATTTGATTGAGATTGATTTGACAAGACACGCGGGTTTTGTTGTGATTTAGAATTATTGTTGTTGTTGTTTATAGATTTATTTTGATTAAATGATTCTAGTACATTAGCGCGATCAATTAAGAATTTATTAAATTGCTCTAAAGTGGGCACGTCATTCACGCAATCTATCGTGTTGCGATATTCTTCCCATTTTAGTATGGTACGACTATCCAATTTAAGCAATAAAATAAATATAAGCAACATGTCCCAGTGGTCTGTAGGTAGACCTAAACTTTTTAAAGCTCTTAGATTTTTAGTGACGTTATCAACTAAACACCGAAGAGACTTGTCTGATTCACGCGTGATTGGTGGAATATTGATTAAAGAATCTAAATGATGATTCATGAGAATTCTTTTGTTATCGTATCGCTCGCAAACCTGTTTCCAAGCCTCCTGGTAATTAGCCGAAGAAACTTCGAGATTTGATATGACACGTGCAGCGTCACCATCCAGATAAGAGACTAAATAATGAAACTTATGTATATCTTGAATGCGCTCATTTTTATGAATCAAACTAAGAAATGTGTCCCGAAATTCGAGCCAGCGGAAGTGTGATCCATCGAACTTAGAAATTTGTATTTGAGGTAATCTAAAACCCACGTATTGATGATCCGAGTCCGCATTCACAAGGATAGATTGACGGCGCTTACCATCATCATCACTACTACATTGTTGTAGTTCTGTTTTGGCTATAGCTATATTTTGAACTATATCTTGTTCAATGCGTTCTCGCTCATCAAGTTCTACTTCAATATTTGGAGCATTTAAAACTTCAATCTCTGTCTGCAAGTCGTCAAACCTTGTCGACAATCCTTGAAACTTAGTTAATCTTAAATTCAATTCCGCAAGTTCTATATTTGATAACTCAGGTAATTTACAAATTTTTTCTAAATAGGTTTTAAATTTTGTAATTTGTCCTTTAATCGAACTACGTTTTACTAGTAATTCTCTTAAAGACACCTTGGCAGAGGATTTATCGCCACCCTCATGCGTCATTTTGAAAAGTAAATTAAATAAGTCAAGCGTATAACTTTAGTATTATACTTAAGACTAGTAGAATTGAATATAGCGACAATGTTTGAACGGATTTAAAAAGGAATAAAAAAAAAAATGATATTCTCACGCTCCTCCTTCGGTGGAAATTCCTGGGAAACTGGACGCGGCTGGCTGCAGTGCCTCGCTCAGCAGACGGGCAATGATGGCTGCATACTCAATCAAGAGAGTTTGCCAACAGGATAACGGCTGAAAATTTCGGCAAATCGGTTTAAATATAGGGAAAATACCGAATATATCGATGTAGGAGTATGACAATTAGAACTATGATTTTTTTTTACTTATCAGTACGTAATTTTGAAAATGAATTTAAGAACAAGGATTCGAATATGGAAAGATAATTTAAATATTATTTTTTAGTGGACGGTCTATGTAGGTACTTTTATTTACCTTTACACTTATTTAGCATGTTAAAACCTATAAAATTAAGAATATAGCACAAATAAAGGCGTTTGGAACAGGAATTTAGAATGGATTACGTATGGAATATGGAATTTGGAAATTGGTTTTACTTTGGTAGGTAGAACGGAACAAAGGAAGGCACTTAACTTTGTGATAATGATGACTCGATGGAATTCCGGTACGATCTTTAGCTGATTCGTTGGCACGGAAGACCAGCCTGGCCTTGGTTATTGTAGTAACCTCCAAATGTCCTTCTTCTTGTATCGCTGAGTATGACGCAACTCGTGTATTGCGTTACTGGTATTGTATTTTTGAATATTTGTCCTGTCACGGTCGCCAAATTTCTTGTTTACGCACAAGAATGGAGTTTATTTAAGAAAAACTCATTGAGAACTTCAACTGTGTATAATTTGATTTAATTTAGAATTTAGTTTGCGGAGCCGAAATGATAGTACAGAATTTTGATAGCCAACACATAAAAAATATACACGCTACCTTCGTAGTAGTAAATATAAAAAAAAATAGGCGTAGACGCAAAACACACTACGAAGACACTTTGCATTCAAAATATGAGCAGGCGCGTACAAGTACATAGAAATATATAATTTTGTTAACAGGTAAAATTCGGAATCCCTTCTTTTCGCATGTTCTTTTTCCTAATATACTTTGGCGTAGCTATTTTGGTATAATTTGTTTTGCCATAACAATACTGCGCCATTTTTTTGGGCTACTATTTATGCATGCTGCATGCTTGCGTGTATGCTTGTTTACGTGTTTGCATGCTTGCTGCATGCATGGTAAAAATATGTTTGCTTTAGAATGTTATGCTTAATCATTATTATGATTAGAGAAACTATGCTTAAAAAAATTATGCGTAAGTTCATATGCGTGATTAATGTTATGCGAAAATATAATTAGAAGATACTAAATTATGCTAAGTTATAGTCTTAAAATTATATCCAAATGGATAAGGAACCGGAAAATTCTATCCTATATTTAGAAAAACGAAATAGTGCACTGAGAAAAAAAATATACTAAATTATACCAAATGTACTAAATGGTCACCAAATCTTAGTGTGCAAAATAACCAAAATCTTTTTGACCCCCCTGGGGCGGATCCGACATGGTTAGGTTAGGTTAGAACTGTGACCCCCTACGAATCTAGCCAGAATCAAATCGCTTTTTACAGTCAAACTCATCCATTTCTACAATACTTAAGGAAACACCATTTTGGTGACCATTTACTACTAACACAAATTTTTCAATCATCATCGTTAGTGGAATCATCTTCACTGACTCGGTCGTTATTTTATCTTTTCTTAATGAAAGATGAAGCAAAAATAAGATAACGATCGTTTTTTAGACATGACATCTCGCAAAGCAACCTAGAAGGTTGTCCGCTACTTAACCGAACTTTCTTGTGGTGCCTCGGCCAGGACAAAAAAACTTACATGCACCATACTTTATTGATGATTTTAGTTACTTCGGCTTGTGCAAATCGGCAGATTATGTTATTTCCGTGCTCCGTAACTAATTTCCTTCAAATAAAAAAAAATAACCGCGCTCGAGAATGTCCAGGTGACGTTTTTTTTTTGCAACTTTGTGACTCTCCCGTTTCTTTATGTCAGGCTCAAGTTGTCAGATTATTGAAATGCACACTTTTCTGCACGTAATTAACTTACCGTATCTTAATCTTTTTCGTTTTTTTTTTACTAATCTGATCGGCTGTCCTAGACATTCGACGCTACATAAAAGGCTCAGGTATTGTGGGACCACTTCACAAGGCGCAAGGCTCCCTTATTCTGCCGCGCTCGAGTAAATCCCCAAATCCCCACTGGGGCTCCCCTACTATTAACATTTTAACACTAGTTGTATTATTTCTAGTTTAGTACAAAGTCACACTGTAGGGTAGACTAGTTACTTAGTTTAAGTATATGACTACTGCGTCAGTGCAATAAACGAGCTTGTGCGTATCGGTGGTATATTTATTCTTCCGTTCCGTTTATAACAGTTGGCGACGAGGTCAAAGTACAAGTTACGCGTGGCACAAGGCACAAGTTACATGGCAAAAGTATCCGCAACTGATTCGGTCGGCACATTTGCTGAGTCACTGCTCGGAATTAAGTTACAAATTGATTCGCGATCTAGCTTCACCGCGGCAGGTCGGTACCTTGAGCTATGGTGAAGTAGTTGCTTTATTGGACGGATATTTCAAGCTGAAGAAGTGCACGTTCGCGGAAAGATATCAATTTCATAGTGCCACGCAACATGTCGGTGAAGGATTGCCAGATTGAGATAGTGGTGGTGAACAGCACGAGTACACGGTTTGGCAATACACTGCGGGTTCGTGTCGTCAAATCTTGATGAACAGCTTCGCGACCGATTTGTACTGGGCATGGCATCTGGACCGGAAAGAGACAAACTATTTACCAAGGCGATGTCGGAATTAACCTTGAGCAAGGCCTTGGAAATAGCTGAATCAAATCAGTTGTGTCTTAATGAGGAATCACAAATACTCACTTGCATAAACACACATAAAGGTTTATATAAGTTTACTCGCTTAGTTTTTGGGCTAGCTAGTGCGCCAGCCATTTTCCAGCGAAACATGGAAGCGCTTCTATCAGGATTACATGGTACTCTTTTATTTCTTGACGATATTTTGGTGGACAAAGAATAGATGACGAGTAGATTGAATGAAATTTTTCTTAGGTTACAGGAAGCGGGCCTAATTTTAAACATAGAAATATGTACTTTCTTTCAAGAAGCCGTTTCCTATCTAGTTTTGGTCATTGACCGTAATGGGTTGCATAAATCTCCGGATAAAAGACTTTCGAACTAAAATCATTTTTAGGTATGGTCAACTATTACAGAAATTTTATAAGAAATGCTTCATCAAATTTAAGCCCTCTGCATGCTTTGCTAAAAAAATGAGCCTTGGTTATGGACCAAGAAACATGACGAAGCAATATCAATAATTAAACGTGAATTAGTTTCTGATACCACCTTAGTGCATTTTGATCCTGAAGCCTTGTTAATTGTAACGGTAGATGCATCACCGACAGGTTTAGGCGCTGTTTTATCGCAGGTCGAAGAGAAAAACCAATTTCATATATTTCTCGATCACTTAATGCAGCCGAAAAACGCTATAGCTCAATTCAAAAGGAGGCTACCGCTATAATTTTCAGAATAAGAAAATTTTACCTATATTTATATTGTCGAACCAAACCTTTTATTTTAAGAACAGACCATAAACCTTTGGTATCAATTTTTAACCCAGACAAGGGTATGCAAAAAAATAGCATTTGCTGATATCTCTAGTATGCCAGAGATATCAGCAAATCGTTTACAGCGTTATGCTATTTTCCTATCTGCATACAATTACAATATTGAATATGTAAGCAGTGTACATAACTGTGCAGATTTTTTAAGTCGATTAGCGGACGATTTAACAACGAGCGTCACACACAGAACGCGATGAGTCATCTTATATATAAAAATGAATCGCTAAATGTGTTGGTAAGCGCATAACTTGCGAACCGCTTGGCCAAATTGGATAATTCTTTTTTTATAATATTCCTTGAAGTACGAAGATGGTTCTTACGGAGAGAAAAATAAAAAAATAACTTTTGTAGGGTAGGTGTAGGGTAGGTGTAGGGTAGGTGTAGGGTAGGTGTAGGGTAGGTGTAGGGTAGGTGTAGGGTAGGTGTAGGGTAGGTGTAGGGTAGGTGTAGGGTAGGTGTAGGGTAGGTGTAGGGTAGGTGTAGGGTAGGTGTAGGGTAGGTGTAGGGTAGTTGTAGGGTAGGTGTAGGGTAGGTGTAGGGTAGGTGTAGGGTAGGTGTAGGGTAGGTGTAGGGTAGGTGTAGGGTAGGTGTAGGGTAGGTGTAGGGTAGGTGTAGGGTAGGCGTAGGGTAGGTGTAGGGTAGGTGTAGGGAAGGTGTAGGGAAGGTGTAGGGTAGGTGTAGGGTAGGTGTAGGGTAGGTGTAGGGTAGGTGTAGGGTAGGTGTAGGGTAGGTGTAGGGTAGGTGTAGGGTAGGTGTAGGGTAGGTGTAGGGTAGGTGTAGGGTAGGTGTAGGGTAGGTGTAGGGTAGGTGTAGGGTAGGTGTAGGTAAATAGGCAGGTAAGTAGGTAGATAGGGACAGGACAACGTCTGTCGGGTCAGCTAGTTAGTAGATAAATCTAGTTACGTGCGTTTTGTTTTCGAAGGAGAACGATTTTTATCACTAACAGGATATCAAGGACGCCCTTAGGCTAGATAACGTTGTAACTACCGTCATCGAGTATTTGTCAAATGGGAGTTCCCCTCTATCTGGCAGAATCTTGATGCTCCGAAATTTATTTGGTCTAACACACTTGGCATAATTTTCTTTAAACGAATATTCTTAAGGCATAAAAATTGTTTAATATAATTATTGTTTGGCAGAATATTTATATGTCCGAATTTACAATGGCATACTTTTAAGATGGCAGAATACTATTTCGCATAATTTCGTTTAGGATAACGTTTATTTGGCAGAATTTCATTTGCAATAATTTTATTCGGCATATTGCCATTTCTGTTAAAAAAGCATTTTTAACCATACATTAAAATTAAAATAGGTATTGTCTTAAAAAGTCTCATAAGTTAGTGACAGAAACGAATCGCTGCAAAACCGACTCCACGTAGTCTTGTCTGCCCTACTCCTAGAGTGTAATTTAAGCCCGCGTAGGCGCGGAGGGGCGAGGCGGCCCGCGAGCTGCGGAGCAGGCGGTTGTAACGCTCGCCGCCGCGACTGAGCCTGGCCGGCCGCCGGCCAGCATGCCGAAGCTGCGGTGGTGAGCGTTAAAACCCTCTGCGACGGCAAGGTCGCGTGGGACCGCCGGAGACCCGCAGCGCCGAAGCCGTGACAGAGACCATGCCTGCTGCATGTTGCATGCCTGCTTGCATGCTGCATGTTGCATGCCTGCTTGCAATCAGCTATTTGATTCAGTGTTATTACATGCAATAATGAATTTATACTAATAATTAATTAATTGTTATGGTAAAACTACAAAATGATTCTAACTATGAATTTTCTGCAATGTGAAATATGAGTTTTTCAATTATTATGGATATGAAATGTATGCCAAAAGATGATTCTAACTGTAAGATTTCTGAGATATGATGGTTCTACTTTTCGATTATTATGCATATGAAATTTATGCCTAAAGATGATTATGACTTACAAAATTATGAGTTTTGAATTAATGATCAATGAGTGTCTGCCAAACAATTTTCTGCGAAATGAAGTTTATGCTATCCGCTGTTATGCAAAATAATATTATGACATAAAAAGTTCTACTATAAAAGGTAGACCCGTCAAATGGTTGGCCAAGTAAAATTAATGATCTAATAATTAAGGATTATTACAGCCACCGTTTTGAGTTATCGGTAGAAAACGGTTGTCTAATGAGGGGTCATAGATTAGTGATTCCTAGAAGTCTGCGACATAAAATGTTAAAAGAGTTACACTCGGGTCACCTGGGTATCACAAAAGTAAAGGAAGAGGCACGAAAAAGAGTTTGGTGGCCGGGTATGTATGCGGCCATTCAACAGCACGTCGGCGCATGCGCCGTGTGCGCATCGCAGCGCGCCGCGGATCAATTAGCGACAAAACATTTTTAATTATAGTAGATGCGTATTCGAAATGGGTAGAATGTTTTGATGTGTCATCGGGTTTTTCTTCGCGAGTAGTAATTGAAAAACTATGCAAAGTAATGACACGATTTGGTTTGTTTCATACGATTTGCTCAGATAACGGCACTTATTTTGTATCGCATGAATTTAAACAATTCTGTAATCGAAATAACATTAGTCATTCAACTTCATCAACATATCCGGCTAGCAATGGACAGGCAGAGAGTTATGTTAAGATCATAAAAAAGCAATAAAATCATACTTGTTAACAGGTACATGTTTAAGAGATTTAAATATTAAAATATCTGAATTCTTGCTTAATTCTAGGAATTCCAACCATTCGAACACAAACAGATCACCTGCTAAAGTATTGTTCGGCCACAATTTGAGATGTTGATTGGATCTCCTGTCACTGACGACCACTAAACCATCCGACGCAGCACTCGACACAGTTGTTAAAGTCAAGGAGTGTTCGCAGATTGACAATTATCGTGGCAACCGTAACGCTAGGTTCAGTGTGGGTGACCAAGTGTTGATGAAACTTTATAATCAACAAAACAATACTAGTCACGTGGCGTGATTGTTGAAAGTGTCGGGAAAACTGTATATATAGTACAACTGAGTGAATCGGAACAAACTGTTGCTCAGTTAATCAGTTGCTCAAATATAAAGGGAGGGAAGTTAGCCCATGCGAAGAGATCGCTCCCGCATATATACTGCCATCACATCCGACTATCTCCGGGCAGCTGCCACCTGAAGTCCCTGCTGGGGACGTATCGGTAGAACCAGAAACGCTTACATCAGTGCTTGTTCACAGCGACCATTCCGTTGAAAAGGAAGTGATTTCAGCAGCACCCTCTATAGAACCCGAGCCAGACACACACTCGAAACGAAATAGAACTGCGGTTGATTATAAGAAGTTCTTCTGATTAAAAGCGGAGGGATGTTATGCGGGTCGATTATTGATGAACAATGTAGGGCAGACTAGTTACTTAGTTTAAATTTACGACTGCTGCGTCAGTCCAATAAAGGAGCTTGTGCGTATCGGTGGTATATTTATTCTTCCATCTCCCATCCGTTTGTAACACACACACACACACTAATCACATTTATAAAGCAATACATATTTTAAACCCATCATTCAAATTAAAAATGTATTAAATAGCTAACGGCCACTAGTATCTAGTTTCAACTATCTTTCGTAACAGACATGACTTCATCATCTTCTAATGTGTCTGCAACTTATAGAGATAATGAAAACCACTTCATTCTTGAAACGGGGCCAACTAAAACCCATGAAAATATTGCATCACCAACTAATCATTTATTATGCAAAGAAATCCAATCAGTATTAAGGCCAATCAATCTAATGCAAGCTTTTTTCTTCTCTGCCAAGTATAAGATTCGCGACAGCATGATCACGCCAAATAGTGTTTTGTATAACATCGTTTCCGTCTTTGCTACGATTATATTAACGTGTAGCTCCTATTATTTAATATTTGGATTGACATTTATAAACGACTCAAAAGGTTACATATATTATACATATTTGGTTAAAATCTATATCTTTCTTATACTTTCAACGGGTAACCTGTTAAACTGCTGCATCAATAATATTCACAAGCACAACAATGTGCTGTTTGTCATTAAAATTCAGGCTATCTACTCGAACCTCGAAATAAATGAAAGTTTTAAACGTTATATCTTTTCCAACTGGGTTTGTGTTACAGCATTGAACTTGTATCATATAGGTTATATTTTATATACCTTTTACTTTATTGATTTTATGCATGCTGGCGCAGCAACCTTTACATTTTCCACTTACATTTGGTCAAGTTTCGATATGAATGTTTTGTATGCTACGAGGATCATGAAGCTCATAACAAAACCGCTCAAAATTTGGGTCAAAAACGTTCAGAAATCAAGACACGTTGAAAATCGTTCAGAAGAGGAATATTGGAATGTAATGTACGAAGCTTTTTTCAAAATATCAGAGGCATATAAAATATTTGAGAAGACTTTTCGTCAATTGGTATGACTAGTTTATATTATTTTTTATGTTGAAAGTTACTATCGAAAATATTAAAAAAAGCTTTCTACAGTGATTATTTGAACCTTGTTCCAGATTTTGTTCTATATCATACAAACCACTTCCAAATCTTTAATTGCCATAGTAATGCGGATAGAAATGAAGAAAGTAACTACTGGGAGTGACACTAACGTAAGAGTGATTTAACTGTACAACGTTATTCAATTCTGTTCATGCTTTATGATATCTTATAATAAAATGAACCCGAATTTCTTCTTGACACTGCACGATCCTTACAGTAGTCCTTGCAGTACATTCAAATTCGTTCACGTTCACACGAAAATCGCATGAAATATTTAATGGCATGTAAAATTACTTGCCTTGACGTGTGTGCCAAATCGTTCTTCTTAGTACAGATTTAACGAATTTTTATTTCAATTCTTGCGTTAATATTACAGATTCTATATTATTTATCTTTGAATGCTATCTTTCGTTTTTGTATAAAAGCAACAAATGATTATCCTGATTATTTTCATATACTGTTTTAGTACGCTCTGTTATCATTTATATCTCTGATTTGGGTCATAAAAAACATGCTGCTGCTCATATTTTTGAGCGTGGAGAATGAGAGATTATTCTCAGCTATGAAAGACGTCCAGACTACTTGTATACAAATAGCAAACAAAAGTGGATGCTCGCGTAAGTATAACTAGAATCTATAATCTATATTATACCTATTTCTAAGAGCCCAATATTTTATTTTAAATCGAATACAATAAAAATAATAAATCAAAAATTATATTGTAAAAATAAAATTGTATTTGAAATCAATAATTTCAAACTTATCATCTTATAATAATGTCACGTTTTCACAGAAACGCAAAGAAGAGTTTGCAAGAATATCAAAAGATTTCATAACGCCTCTTTCAAGAAGATGCACGCTGGTGGCCTGTTCATAATAGACGCCGCACTGTCGTTGAATTTGTGTGCTCTTATCACTACTTACACTATCGTTATACTACAGTTTGAGTTCCTGTAATATTCTTGTCTTCTTTTCATCTTCTTTAGAATAATTATTGTATGTTTTGACTGATACGCACGACGAGTCTTCTTCTTTTTACTCCTGGCTTTTATTCTAATTTATTTGGGGTAGCCCTCCTAGTATCTTTGCTGGTCTGGTGGGTGATGCCGCTCGCTAGCATGTATTGTTTGATGGTTAGTAGACAGGTTATTGGTGATCATACCGCTTTTAGTCACATGGTCATCACCTCTTCTCATCACATGTCCGTACCAGCGTAAACGGTTTTCACTAAGTTTATCATGTATCTTAGTGACTTTAAAACTACCCCGGATATATTAATTTCGTATCCTATACATTTTTAGTTAGTCCTTAGTTATATATCCGTAACTGTAACCAGCCCCAAAACGGCAACCTTAGCTACCTCGAGGTTATACATCAGGGTAACCGGTCTCAAAACGGAAGCCTCGATTATCCAAATAGGATTTATGAGGTTAATATAACATGGCAGGCGTAGTACAAAAAGTAATATTTAAAAAGTTAATTAATATAAACTACACATCTATATCTATTATCTATTATTTACATATAATAAGTCTGTAGAAAAGTCTTTTTTGTACATCGAAAATATTTCCAAAAAAAATAGCCAAGGTGTTAAAGGATAACAGAACCTATTTCCAGCATTTTTTTATTTTTTGTCTGTTTGTCTGTACACGCATCACGTAAAATGTACGAACCCAATGTAGATAACTTTTATACGTAAAAAATTTACGCAACTTCAAACATTTTTTAGTTTTTGTTTCATCGCAATCGGTTCACTATATCAAAAGATATTAGATAATTTATGAATTTAAAGTGTTCAAGAAGTAAAATAGCACACGCAGTTACTTGCAGCGCCATCTTACGACTAAAATAAAAATAGAACTAATGTTGACAGTTGAACTCATATTTTGATTGATAGATGGCGGTGAGTTCTATAACGAACACTATGACACGAGATTTTTATATATTAGCACAAGAACAAAAAGAAAATGCATATAGTTAGTTAATTATTTCAGTATATAATGGATATTATTTACGATACATATTTCAAGCACAAATTATAAAACCACCTCATTGAAGTTCATTCGACTTTGTTGCCCAGCGGCAGTTTAGTGGGCGCGAGTGGAGTGACAGTAGGTGACAGTGACAAAATGTCACACACTTTTGATTGATTTGTTTAATTTATTGGTTTGAAAGATTCCTTGAAAATGCCTTCTAGAAAAAAGAATCTTTCGCTGCGTAGCTAAAATGCGAAAAGGATAAAACTAAGTAGGTCTCAGGAATAAGAAGAAGATCGTGAACTGCGGTTATTGGCTGACCGAGAGCACCACGCACTCTCACGTGAATTTGAAATTTTCTCGGAAAGGATGTCGCGTTTAAGTTCGCAACGAACTCTGACCGCGACTTTGCGCTCCCAAGAGAGCATCGAGGAGCGTGAAGTGCCACTATCAACTGATCGAGAGCGTCACGCCCTCTCACGTGAGTCTGAGACTTTCACCGAAAGAAGTCAGGAGAAATCTTGCTACGGTTAAATATTTCGTCCGCCTTATTCCTGGTTCCCACTTTAATTCTTCGCTTTTACAGTATATTTCTTTTAGTATCCCTCTTCCTATCCGTCATACACTTCGCCCTCGGCAACGTCCTCTATTTTCAGTTCCGCAAAGCACTTCCAAATCACTTAAGACCAGTCCACTATACGTAGCGCTCTCCCTTAAAAACCGCATATTACTCTTTGACGATACATTAGATATGTTTGCGACTTCGGAGCCGAGATTCCTGAACACTGCTACTCGTTACCTGGAGTCCATTGCTGCCTCTAGTACTATCTCTTCTGAGTATTTGTAAATTCCTAATTTATCTATTTGGTTTTATATAATTGTTTATTTTTGTTCTACTTTTGATTTAATGTAATTGTTTATTTTGATAATTTATTGATAATTTCCTTATAATTCTAATGTCTCTTTATTGTTAATTTCCGTCTATTTTATTTTGTATTCAGATTTTGTTTATGTATTTGATATGATTTACTTTTACTTTTTACGGACCGATAACTTGTTTGTGTGGTCTTTGACTGTTAATTCAAGTTGGTTAATAAATAAATAAATAAAAATAATAAATTATTTTTATGCATTTTCATCATGGCGTCACTCAGATTTAGCTTCTATATAAACCATAGATCGACCATTGATCACAGAAAGAGAACTGCCAGATGTCACAACAGTGTCACTTTCGTCTGTATGTTCTGTGCTTTCGTCTTGTTTTGTTTCTAGTTTCTGGAGTTATATTTAACAACCTACCTTTCGTTTTTTTTTTAATTTTACACCGTTTCTTTCCAATCCCTTTACCAGGCTATCCACAAATCGACGCAGAAAATCAGAATTATAAATGTCAAACGTCATTAATCAATCAAAATGACAGCTAACCGCCATGACTGTTTTATTGTTGTGTGTTGCAATTGCAAGTGCAATTTCTTGTGTTTTACCTGCTCACAAAGCCATTTTGAAGTAATTGGACAGTTGAGAACTATTTAAAATGTGTTTTCCTATTTTTAAGTAAGGTGTACAAGGACTGGGCCCAGGTTCCATACATTTTGAAACAACTCCTTTTTAACTCCGATAATTGGAAATCCGAAAATGTTCTTCCTAACATTTTTAACTACAATGCCTCTAATGTTCATAATTCCGAAGTATTCAACTTCATAATGTCAGTAGCAATAAACATCAATTATACTTTTATTTGTTTTCCTATATTTTCTCAAAATAACCATCTTTCACACTATTATTCAAAGTCATATCTTTTTTGTTTAGATTTCTTTTTATTCATAATAATCAGTGTTATATACATTGATTATGCTTAACCTTATTTTCACATCACAAGTGGCGTCCCCTTGTTTCGCAGACAGAAATTTCATAGAATTTCGTTTCCCAGAAAATGTTTCATATAATATTTGGTTCTTGTAATTTTATTTCGACTATTATTGTTTCAAAGCCTATTTACTTCAATTAAACATATTTCACAGAAACCCAATTCAATGAGTTTTTAATCACATTTTTTTGTTTAACAATCTTATCAAACAGTAGAATTATTTTTTAACAAATATTGTTTGTTCAGTGTATTTATCCATGGAATTTATTTCATCGAAAATATATATAAATAGACAATAACTAAAATATTGTCTTAAAAAGTGAATACGTTATGTTACAAAAGTTAATTACAGAAACGAATCGCTGCGAAACCGACTCCACGTAGTCTTGTCTGCCCTACGTCTAGAGTGTAATTTAAATCCGCGTAGGCGCGAAGGGGCGAGGCGGGCCGCGAGCTGAGAAGCAGGTGGTTTTAACGCCCGCCGCCGCGGCTGCGGTGGTGAGCGTGAATACCATCTGCGACGATAAGCTCGCGTGAGACCGCCGGAGCCCCGCAACGCCGGGACCGTGACAGAAATCATGCCTGCTGCATTTTGCATGCTCGCTTGCATGTTGTATGCTTGCTTGCATGATGCATGCTTGTTTGCACTCTGCATGCTTGCTTGCTGCATGCTTGCTTGCTGCATGCTTGCTTGCACGCTGCATGCTTGCTTGCACGCTGCATGCTTGCTTGCATGATGCATGGTTGCTTGTATGCTGCATGCTTGCTTGTACGCTGCATGCTTGCTTTCACGCACGCGCAGTAGGTTTGGCTAGAACTGAGACCCCCATTCTTGGTAATAATTTTTATCTATCTATACATATAATAAAACAGTAAAAAAACTGTGTATGTACATTGAATATATTAAAAAAAAAAATTATTGAGGGGGGTTTAGAAACAGTAATAGAGCACGAATCCAAAAAAAAAAATCTGTCTGTTTGTCTGTTTGTTTGTACACGCTAATCTTCGGAACTACTGGGCGGATTTGAATGATTTTTCTTTTGTCGTATAGGTATTAAGTCTGGGCAACATTTATAGGCTATAATTTATCTTGGAAACTTGTACACCTGATGCAGAATCGCAACAGACCAGCTAAACTATAAGAGATACAAAAATGGTACCATAGCAAAAATTGTTCCACGTGATGAGCATTTTCTGCTGAGAGAATAAATTTGAAGATCTGGAACACCTGATGTGGAACTCCAAGAGCCCAGCTACACCATGACACATATAGGAATGACGTCTTAGCAAAAGTTGTTCGGTCTGATGGGCATTTCCTGTTGACTTATAAAAATCGAAGATCAGAAACATCAGATGTGAAAATCAAAGCTAAAAATAACATAAGCTGGAAGTACCTTCACGCGGTGAAGGCGGTAACAGTTTAGGACTGATTTTTGATGACGATGGTATATCATTGAAATTTTGACTCTACTGGCCAAAATTCCCATTTATTTTTTTATTTTAACGAATAAATATGCCTTCGGGCTTATGTTATTTGGGTGTTTAATTTCCTTTTCCATTTATCTTTGTGACACGGTAGCCTACCCGGTAACTCAGGGGAGCAGTCACTTAGATTTTAATTGATCAGGTATCTTTACAATAAAACTATAACCATGCCTAGAAAGAGGTCAAATGTTTCCCAATGTTCCAAAGGAGCTAAAAGATTGAGGATCATAAGATCCCAAGAATCTACCGAAAAGCGTCAGGAGAGACTTGATGCTGTTTGAGAACATCAGGCTGCAACTCGCTCCGTGGAAACCTCTTCAGATCGCGAAGCACGCCTGCGTTCTCAGCGTATTTACGCATCTACATCCAGGTCTCTAGAGACCAGTGAAGAGTATGATGCGCGACTGACCGCTGATCGTGAACGTCATACATTGTCTCGCGAGTCGGAGACGTTCACGGATAGAGAATTGCGCTTGAGTTCTCAGCGTATCTACGCATCTGCTGCGGAACGTGATGCGCGACTGTCCGCTGATCGTGAGCGACATGCATTGTCTCGCGAATCGGAAACGTTTACCGATACAGAATCACGCTTGAGTTCTCAGCGTATTCGCACATCTACTAACAGGTCTTTTGATCCGAATGATGAACGTGATGCACGACTAACTGCTGATCGAGATTATCATACACTAGCGACCCGACCCAGCTTCACATTGGCCTATAACCTTCCTCGGTAAATGGACTATCCAACACAAAAAGATTTTTTTAATTCGAACCAGATCCAGGACCGACCAGAGAGATCCGGAGATTAGCTCATTCAACCAAACAAACAAACAAACTTCAGCTTTATAATATTATAGTATAGATTGTCCCGAACACGCACTCAACAAAATATTCATAATCAGTTAGAAAGTGAGAGAAAAAGAATTGCCGTACTGGCATGAAGAGACAGAAGTAGAGCGCAACGAACGTTTGAATTCTGATCGACTTCGACATTCTCTGAACAGAATGTCGATATCATCTGAAGAATCGGATGTGTCTCAAGATATAGTCGTAGGTCATGGCGACAATGGCGAAATTGTACTTTTTGAACGTCTCGAATCATCTCGCGCATCCCGTTGTTTTCCCGTTCCCGGGCTCTTAGAATTCGACATCAGACGTTTCAGATCTTCGATTTTGCCGACCCCGTTGTCGCTGGCATAAGCAACAGGATCAGCGTACGAAGTCGCGGGCAGAAGCTAGTATTAAATAAACAATTTAAGGATAAAGAATATTTGATTTGTTATTCTATGATATGATTATTCTAACATTAAACTTTATGTGAAACAAAAATCAACGATTTAAAAATCTTCAAAGTAAGTATTCTGCGTATTTGTGAGGTTCGGCGATCGGGAGAGTAAAGAAAACACATGCGATCACGTTAAAGGCGCAATCAATACTCATTTATTATAAATCAATGTGCAATAATAAGGATTACAAACATACGGCTATAACTCGAGTCACTTATATCTAGAGCAGAAGGTATACATACTAGGTGCTCCACACCGCATGCCCAGCGGGCGAAATGAAAAATGATAATTACAAATCAATTATTATTTTTCATCAGACTTCTACATTTTAGTTCTATTCTCATGAATAGTTTTTTCGGTACCCTTGTCTAAAACTATTACATTGGGGTCAACATCCTTGACGACTTTAAATGGTCCTAAATATAATGGGTCTAATTTTGTTTTACAAGCATTATTCTTAACTAATAACAAGTCTCCTGGCCTATAATTAATAATGTTTACATAATATGAGTCATAGTGAGTTTTTCTTATCTCTTTACTTGTACAAATGTTGTTCCTAGTGTCCAGCTGTGACTTTTGTATTCTATATTTTAGTTCCTTTGGATAGTCGTTATAATTATAAATGGGTTCTAGTGTACTTGTGAGATTTCTTGGAATGTTACAACGTTTTCCAAATACAAGTTCATATGGGCTGTATTTAGTTTCTGTGTGTACCGTTGTACTGAAAGCAAAGCACCAGTAGGGTAACCATGATGACCAATTTTGAGTGTTATTATTTGTTTGGATACGTAAATACGAAATTAATTTTTTGTGGCTATTTTCTAGTGCACCAATTGTTTGATGATGATAAGCTGTTGATTTCAAATGGGATATGTTCAGAAGCTTGCATGCTTGTTGCATAATTAACGAAATAAATTCAGTGCCCTTATCTGTTACGACGCGTGGTATGCCATAACGTAATATAAAGTTATATACAAATGACGTCGCCACGGACACAGTGTCTTTTCGGTAGTTTAAGCATCTCTACGACTCGTGGGTGATCAGTTCACTCGTCAGTAGTGACCTTATCCTCCGATGAATTATTATTTATTACAAATTCCTCTGGTTAAATAAACACCCTTACATAATAGTTTTAAGCCAACTATACAATCTTCCTCCAATAAAGTATCAATATAAAATATTTTTTCACAAATAAGTAATCTTTTCTGAACATTGTTCTTGTGCCTAATGGCAAAATTAGTTTCGTATTGGTATATAAACATGATAAATTTATATTGTTCAATTCATAAACTAAAACACAATTATATGTTATTAAGAAATCGTGTCCAATAATTCCGTCATGTAAACATGGCGAATTTCTAAGAACATAAAACTTGTGATTGAATACCTTCCCGCATATGGTAAGGTTAAGGTAAACAAAATCTTCTGAAAATGTTCGACCACCCAGACCGTTTATGCAGATGTTATGATTAATTATGGGAACATGTAACTTGATAACGGTGGATTTCTGCAGCCTGATGTTGTTATTCTAGAACAATTTTCTTAGATAAGAAATAAAATCCTGCGTGGTCTGATCTACGAACTGTTGAAAACGATTATGCCATATTCAGCACTATTTTGAGTACGTGGTATGTTTTCCTCGTTTAAAACATACGTGCTTCATAAGCATGGTTCATATTTAGTTGGTGAAGAACTGGTACCCCATATATAATTTTCACCAAACCATTCTGCTATCACTTTTGCTTCGGGAGAGATATTTTGCTGCCATTTGTCAAAATATGTGGGAGTTTCTTCTGTTGGTAGCTATGCAAGTGCTAAAATGCATTTGATTTCTGATGAAAACGATACGCTTGATCCATATAATTTTTGGAAACCTCGACTTTGCATTTGTCTATATAAAATTTGGCCCAGGTGAAAATAACAACCCTTTAACACTGCGTTTTCAAAATAAATTATACTTGGCACTTAACTGTGACGCCTTTTCGAAATCTATTAATATGTATTTTGGCGATAAAATCTAATTTAATGATTGACAATACTCGATCAAACAATTTGTCGTATGTGCTTTTGTCTTTATTTGTACACAATGCTGTAACTAAAGGAAACGTTTTCGTGTTTATACAGCCGTGTATTGTGTAAATTTGCTGAAATATTTTCGGGGTACTTTAAATGTTCCGTCCATTATTAAATAATTGGAAGCACATAAAAAAGTAAGAAATTGTTTAGTTGTATATAATACTATTCTCTTTTTTTCATGCCATTTTTCATCAATTAAGATCATATCGTCTAGACTTTTGTCTAATTGAAGAATAATATTATGATTTATTTCAAAGTTAATAGTATCAGGTTTTGGTTTTTTTTCTTTTCTGTTTCTTTGACGATATATTAATTGTCTCAAGTTCAAGTTTGTTGGCATATTAGCACGTATACTTGTGGAAGTGCTTGCTTCGCACTCACTAATTATATGAATTGGTTTTTTGTTTTTATTAATTAAAGCGTCTTCTTTAATTTTATTTATAGCGGTGTATACCTGCAAAGATATCCATAGGTTAGGTTAGGTTAGAACTGTGACCAACTAAGCGAGAGCCGAGCGAGCGCTACCTCGAAATTGGTCGCGAAATTTTTCTAAATATTTTTTTCATAGGGCCCCCAAGACGACACTCTGACCTGTTTTTTTTTTCATTTAAGACAAAAATCAGTGAAACGACCTTTAATCATTCTAAACAGTTGGTTTTTTAGACAGAATTATCTCAGGTATAGTTAGAGTAATAAATAATTATGTAACAACAATAACCAAAAATAAAATAACTAAACGTAAAAATGTGAACAGTTGTTTTGTAATCACAAGAAATAGTTTAAAAACAAACCTTTTCCTTCAAAGCATCTGGTTCATGATTAATATGTTCTTGGTGCGGTCCTTCCAGTAATTTATACTTATTGACTTCCTTATCGAAAGTGGTGATTAATCTCGCCTTACACTTATACTTTTTGTTGCTTCTTAATTCACACGCCCAATATTATTTATCCACTGTTATTCGATTTTTTTCATATATAAATCCATGTTCGTCTAATTATAATCCTCCGCGACTGGTTTTAAATGATTTTAAAAAATAAAAAAAAAAAAAAAAACGTCGGGGTTACGTGGCGATAAATAAAAAAAACAACGTAACCGGTCAACATAAAAAATATATTATAGAAAAGGAGTGGGTAAGTTTACGGTCACTAATTCCCATCAAACCTCCCCTGGGAGTAGCACTGTACTCTCCTGGCTCAGCCTTGGGCACGACGATCACAGCGGTGTGCCACGCTGGAGACGCCAGGTGTGGTGACGGTCAGCAGGTGGTGTTGCCAGACCCGAAGTGAGCTCGACGCGGCCACGCGGGATAAATAGGGACCCGGGAGCGCGGAGCTCTTGTTGTCCGGCAGTGTGGACGAGCGGTGGTGCGGCACCCAACGTTGGGATGCACTTGATGTCCGTGGATATCGAAAATATCCGGGTGTTCAGCCGGAACTTTGGACCCTGGAATGCAACGTCCGGCGTGTCACAAGATGGCCGAAGGTCATCTCCGCTGATTGTGACACCAAAGCGTAAGCAAAGCGAGATGTACTAGTGCGCTAATGAAGGTGTGTGTGGTTGTCACAATCAGTACGGAGTTTACAATGAACAATGGATGACTTGACTTTAACAAAGAAACAAGGCATGATTTGCATATTCGAACCGCGTGGTAAATAGGTACCTACGTGTAACAAAATGCACTGAGCTAGGAGCAAATAGATTGCATCTGCATTAGAAATAACGCATAAGGCGTATTAAGCTGCAATAAGAAGAAACTAAACGATTACATAGGTGCACGCCCTAACATAACCTATAAGGTAGGAACACAAAATGCAAAATATAGTTAGCTGTTCAACACTAACCCAATATGGGGTTACGAATTCACTGAGTTTAATACTTTTAAATATTATTAGTCACATTAAACTGCCTGGCAAAAAAATAAAATGGCGAAGAACATTACTTCTCTGGATAGCAGATTTCAGACGAACGTTCTGTCTGTCTTCGCCGGTGCCGGAATTCGAAAAAAGGGCTGTCATGTCCGTCGGCGTGGCTTAAATACGGTAATTAGCATAGATAACATTCCTCATTACACACGTTCGGATACAACAATTAGGCGGGTTTCACTAGTACTATAGCTAATAGTAACTTAGGACGACCCTAATAATAATACGTCTGTGGTTGTTGTTTGACATTTATTTGTTATTGTGAGGTTAATTGTTGATATTTGGTTGTGATTACAATTGTTTTCAGGTAAAGTAATGATACAACGTTACAAAATAAAGCATTAACACAAACATGCACGTAATGATAATACACCGACATGAACTTAGCAATAGACACAACTCAGTACGTTATGTAATGCATACCCCCAAATAATAATCATACCTTCAAATTAAAACTATAAATATCATCTTCTCCCCACATATTATATTTTTTATTATACTTGGTAAATGTTTCTTTCTGAGTATGAGTGAAAAAATTATAATAATTATGTTTAGGGATAGAGGCGTTATGATAAAAGACAGTGGGAGTTTAAATATATTTACATTAATGATATTATTAATTACAATTTTTGGAAACATGAGTGTTATGAACATCGCCGGTAGCACTACAAATAGTATGAATGAAAACTTTAGGATGGCAAAATTTAGGAATATTTATCATTCGGATTACAAATTCCTCCAAATTTATTTTGTGTCTGATTACACGGAACAGCTCAATGTTAGAAATCGCCATTTATCACAGTCAAATGCTAATCTTATAAATCTGAACTACAAGAATCGCTGCATCAAGTAAATTAGTACGTGCATAAGTTCAAAGCTGCGGTGGAGTCAATTCCGCAAGGCAGCAATGATTTTGAAATAATCATAGTTGCAGATAGACGACCTGTGGGTGAACACCGTGGAAGACACAATGTATCCGTCGCAGATGAAGTTTCAGTTGTTTTAGTCGACCAGGAGTGTGAGAGGCGTGACATAGTCTGGAACGCATATTAATACGAAACCCACCGAGCTTACGACGACCTGCAATTAGCCATTAATTTATTGTCACGGTGAAGATGGAAAAAAATTTAGACTGTAAAGACTGACAAGTGAACCCTACGAGAGTCACCAATTTTTATAAAAAAATTCGACACAGCAATATTATTCTTATCTTTTACAAATAATGCATAATCGTTTCGTATATTTGCAACGATTTCGAGGTTTGTTCAGCCAATTTATTGTAGACATGTAGAAATAGAAACTGAACGTTTAGTGTACATTCGCACTAACCAGCGACGTTAACGCGCTGAAGAATACGTGCACTTGCGGGACGCCATGTAATCAGATAATAACGTCGAAAACTAGGAGCGGTTAATTAGTTAGAGTTAGTAACCCAGTCAGCCTTGATTCCACCGCTAACATAGTATATACTAGAAAAGCATTAACATAATCAAGTGTCTTATTAAATAAAGTTATAAGTTCTTCATTTGCTAATTATTTATTAGTTTGTGGCTTGAATTACCGTCTTCTTATTTTCTATATAGTGGTCAGGTAACACGGATATTGAATGTAAGTACTCTTATCTAAACGACGTGTTTTAGTTTTCAACAACCCTGAGATTATGATAACCATGTTCGAGTAGCTAACATTTGAATATATGTTGTATTATTTCTAGTTTAGTGCAAATTCACCTACACTGACACTAATCACATTTATAAAGCAAATGTGTTAAAATAATTTAGTAAACATTCTAAACCAATCATCCAAATTAAAAATGTATTGACTGGCAACCGGCCACTGGTATCTAGTTTCAACTATCTTTCGTAACAGACATGACTTCATCATCTTCTAATGTGTCTACAACTTATAGAGATAATGAAAACCACTTCAATCTTGAAACGGGGCCAACAAAAACCCATGAAAATAGTGCATCACCAACTAATAATTTATTATGCAAAGAAATCCAATTAGTATTAAGGCCAATCAATGTAATGCAAGTTTTTTTCTTCTCTGCCAAGTATAAGATTCGCGACAGCATGATCACGACAAATAGTATTTTGTACAACATCGTTTCCGTCTTTGCTACGATTATATTAACGTGTAGCTCCTATTATTTTATATTTGGATTGGCATTTATGAACGACTCAAAGGGTTACATATATTACACATATTTGGTTAAAATCTATATCTTTCTTATACTTTCTATGGGTAACCTATTAAATTGCTGCATCAATAATATTCACAAGCACAACAATGTGCTGTTTGTCATTAAAATCCAGGCTATCTACTCAAACCTCGAAATAAATGAACATTTTAAACGTTATATCTTTTCCAACTGGGTTTGTGTTATAGCATTGATATTGTATCATGTAGCTTGGGTTTCGTTTACCTATTTCGTCATTGATTTTATTCATGCTGGCGTAGGAACATTTTCATTCACCGCTTACATTTGGTCAAGTTTCGACATGAATGTTTTATATGCTACGAGGATTATGAAGCTCATGACGAAACCTCTTGAAAGTTGGGTCAAAAACGTTCAGAAATCAAGACACGCTGAAAATCGTTCAGAAGAGGAATATTGGAATGTAATGTACGAAGCATTTTTCAAAATATCAGAGGCATATAAAATATTTGAGAAGACTTTTCGTCAATTGGTATGACTAGTTTATATATAAATGTTTATCTGTTGAATGTTATTATCGACAATATTAAAGAAGGCATTTTACAGTGATTCTTTGAACTTTGTTCCAGATTTTGTTCTATATCATACTAACAACTTCCAAATCTTTGATTGCAATAGTGATGCGAATAGAAATGAAGAAAGTAACTACAGGGAGTGACGCTAACGTAAGCGTGATTCAACCGTACAACATTATTCAATTCTGTTCATGCTTTATGATATTTTGGAATAAAATGAACACAATTTCCTGTTACACGATCCTCGGTAGTGGCACATTCAAATTCATTCACGTTCACACAAAAATCGCGTGAAATATAATAGCATTTAAAACTACTTGCCCTGACGTGTGTGCCAAATCGTTCATCTTAGTGCAGATTTAACGAACTTTTATTTCATTTTTTGCGTTAATATTACAACTTACTACTTTAATATTACATTATTCTATATTATTTAACTTTGAGTGCTATCTTTTGTTTTTGTATAAAAGCAACAAACATCCTGATTATTTTCATATACTGTTTTAGTACGCTCTGTTATCATTTATATCTCTGATTTGGGTCATAAAAAACATGCTGCTGCTCATATTTTTGAGCGTGGAGAATGAGAGATTATTCTCAGCTATGAAAGACGTCCAGACTACTTGTATACAAATAGCAAACAAAAGTGGATGCTCGCGTAAGTATATCTAAAATCTATAATCTATATTATACCTATTTCTAAGAGCCCAATATTTTATTTTAAATCGAATACAATAAAAATAATAAACCAAAAATAAAGGTATTTGGAATCAATAGCTTCAAACTTATTATCTTAGAATAATGTCACGTTTTCACAGAAACGCAAAGAAGAGTTTGCAAGAATATCAAAAGAGTTCATAACGCCTCCTTCACGAAGATGCACGCTGGTGGCCTGTTCATAATAGACGCCGCGCTGTCGTTGAATTTGTGTGCTCTTATCACTACTTACACTATCGTTATACTGCAGTTTGAGTTCCTGTAGTACTCTTGTCTTCTTTTCATCTTCTTTAGAATAATTGTATGTTTTTGGTTTTGACAGATATTTCAATCCAAAATTTAAGGTCTCCGATACCAAATCAGTAAGTCACAAACTCCATGTGATCAAAAATATTAATTTACCTTATGATGGCATTATAGGTAACGATTTCCTTACTATACTATCGCTAATAGGTGCATCATCGACTACGGTCGCGTTCTGAAAATAACTCATAACGAAATTAAAATTCATTTCTTTAACTTATGATATACCATACCACCACGGACGGAGACTGTTATATAATTTATGGTTAATTGAACTTACCAAAGTGAACTTCAACCATATTTATACGAGTTGCTGCATCCGTAGAGATTTAAGAACCCGACCCTCCCTACAAATTGAAACCCCCAGTGATTCCAAAATGACAAATTGAAATTAATCAGACAGGTCAATTTCTGGTTGACCGAACTCGCTTGCTATATCTCAGAAACAAGATCCATGTAGTTCTCATTCCGTATCCATATTTGAGAACCTCGAGGCCTTATCAGCCTCAGTATTCTCACATGAACTTATGTAAGAGGCAAATATGAAAACCTGCCTTCGTTCACACCACTGCCATATTTCTCGGGTTATATTATTCAAGTGTAGGAACTGTATCCCACCCATTCTATTAAAATATGATATGGCAGTTGTGTATAAAATGTGTTTAAATTGGACGACAACCATTTGTGTTTGTTTACCTATTTTTGCAGGTTTGCACACGTGTTGGCTTGACCTATTAATAAATAGAAATGGCAACATGTCTAATGAAGATTTTTTTTTTAAATATGACCTATATTAAAAAGTGGTTCAATTGATTATGCTCGTTATTCTTTTAAACTACAAACCTCGTATATGCTAGAAATAATTAAAATTAATCAAATTTCTTCTTTTGAATTTTCTCTTCACCTAAGTGAAAATTCAAAAAATAAATAATAAAATTAATTTAGGTGTTTACTAATTTCAAGGTAAACAACAATCACATAATAGCACTAACAATAGTGTTCCCGCGCAAAAAGCAAACAAATTATTCCTAGTCAGCAAACTACTCTTTGAATGCCTATTTGCGCCGTTTTTGAGGTATTTAGCTTTAGAAAGTAACCGTTTCACAGTACTAAACGCGACTAAATTACGTCACCTGTTTAATTTCCGTCAGACGAACTTAATCCTGATTATCTTCATCCCGAATCTTTTTAATGCAGAATCTCCAAACTCTGACGTAACCACCGAGGACTACTCGAAGTTTCTAAAACAAATCTATAATCAGAATGAATCATTCAATGCGAATATTATTTTATTTATGATATTTGTTCTCTTAGTTTTACGAAAGATTTTGCGATCGTTGTCAGTAACACCCTGAGATTAAACCAAATTATTCTAGTAGCTAACATTTCAATACAAATTGTATTATTTCTAGTGAGGTGCAAATTCACCCACACTGACACTAATCACATTTATAAAGCAAATGCGTTAAAATAATTTAGTAAACATTCTAAACCAATCATTCAAATTAAAAATGTATTGACTGGCAACTCGCCACTAGTATCTAGTTTCAACTATATTTCGTAACAGACATGACTTCATCTTCTAACGTGTCTGCAAGTTATAGAGACATTGAAAACCACTTCATTCTTGAAACGGGGCCAACAAAAACCCATGAAAATAATTCATCACCAACTAATAATTTATTATGCAAAGAAATCCAATCAGTATTAAGGCCAATCATTGTAATGCAAGCTTTTTTCTTCTCTGCCAAGTATAAGATTCGCGACAGCATGATCACGACAAATAGTGTTTTGTACAACATCGTTTCCATCTTTGCTACGATTATATTAACGTGTAGCTCCTATTATTTAATAATTGGATTGACATTTATGAACGACTCCAAGGGTTACATATATTATACATATTTGGTTAAAATCTATGTCTTTCTTATACTTTCTACGGGTAACCTATTAAATTGCTGCATCAATAATATTCACAAGCACAACAATGTGCTGTTTGTCATTAAAATCCAGGCTATATACTCGAACCTCGAAATAAATGAAAGTTTTAAACGTTATATCGTTTCCAACTGGGTTTGTGTTGCAGCATTGAACTTGTATCATATAGGATATATTTTGTATACCTTTTACTTTATTGATTTTATGTATGCTGGTGTAGCAACCTTTACATTCGGCACTTACATATGGTCTAGTTTCGATTTAAATATTTTGTATGCTACGAGGATTATGAAGCTCATGACGAAACCACTCAAAATTTGGGTCAAAAACGTTCAGAAGCCAAGACGCATTGAAAATCGTTCAGAAAAGGAATATTGGAATGTAATGTACGAAGCTTTTTTCAAAATATCAGAGGCATATAAAATATTTGAGAAGACTTTTCGTCAATTGGTATGACTAGATTATATTTTTCTGTTGAATATTTCTATCGACCTATCGATATTAAAGAGAGTTTTTAACAATGATTCTTTGTACTTTGTTTCAGATTTTGTTCTATATCATACTAACAATTCCCAAATCTTTGATTGCCATAGTGATGCGAATAGAAATGAAGAAAGTAACTGCTGGGAGTGACGGTAACGTAAGAGTGATTCAACTGTCCAACATTATTCAGTTCTGTTCTTGCTTTATGATATTTTGGAATTAAATAAACATTATTTCTTCTTGGCACTACACGATCCTCGGTTGCGGCACATTTAAATTCAATCACGTTCACACGAAAATCGCGTGAAACAAATAATGGCAATTAAAACTTGCCTTGACGTGCGTGCCAAATCATTCTTCTCCATACCGATTTAAAAAACTTTTATCTTTGAATGTATTGTTTCTTTGTTTCATTTTTTGTACAAATGCAATAATTCTGATAATTTCATGTTCTGTTCTAGTACGCCCTGTTATCATTTATATCTCTGATTTGGGTCATAAAGAACATGCTGCTGCTCATATTTCTGAGTGTGGAGAATGAGAGATTTTACTCCGCTATGAGAGACGTCCAGACTACTTGTATACAAATAGCAAACACAAGTGGATGCTCGGGTAAGTAATAATAAAATCTATGTAATACCAATTTCTTGTTTATTAAGAGAATTAGTATCCCAATATATTTTTTTAATATATCGAATATAATAAAATACAATAAACCAAGAATAAAGGGTATTTGAAATTGATGGCTTCTACCTTATCATCTTATAATAATGTACTCTTTAAAAGTCCTACTAACAACTTACAATATAACTCCTAAATTATTGAAATCTTTATTCTCATAAAATGTTGGCTTCATAATCACAATCTTGAAGTAAACAACAACAAAAACTAAAATGATTACAATTTAAACCCTACCGGAATAAAAAAATAACCTAAAAATATAACTGACACCATCCAAATTGAAGAAACGGATGAATTTGTAGTGACCTCATACATACTCGCATCAACACAACCGATCGCGACAGCGGGCGCGCGGCCTATCACTGAAGCCCGCGGACTTGTCGTTCGCCACCTGCGACGGCGCGGCGACCGCACTGGCCAATCGGCCGATGAGAGACAACATGCCAGCACAGGATCATAGGAGGTTGTCGGCTGCTTAACCGTGTTCCCGTTTCCTGTGGTGCCTTAAAAATTATTATTTTTAGGGCCTCCAGCCAGGGCATTATTTAAGGTCGAAATCTCCAGGCTCAGCGACGCGGGCTGGCACGAGCAAGGGTCTGGGAGGTGAAGAGCGCGCGCGCAGTCCGATTAGAAACTCATCTCACTCAACTAACGACTCCACACTGACCGGCAAGGCATACTGGCATAGTATGGAAGTTGGAACAAATACTATGCATTGTGCGCGGCGAGCCCCTATTGGTCGATACCAATTACGTTCTAAGTCTCCAACACCAGTATGTAGAGGCACTACAAGTCAATTTAACTAGACCAGAATAAATCCAAATTATTCATATCGTCATCTGAGTTTTATTCCTATACATCGACAAAGTATCTCCAACAAATTCAAATAATTAGGCATTTCCTGTACGAAAAATACGCGCTGAGACGTAAAGTCAGAGTGACCAGCCCGTGATACTACTACTACTAAGTAATTAGATTCTCATTTAAATTGGAAAAAACCTGTTAAAAAATCTAAAATAAAACTGTCACAATTTTCGTACGGACTTAGTGTGCTAAAATCAAACACAAAAACTCAATACTCCATACTCAATATCATTATTGCTGTTCCATAAGTACAAATATGCTTAGGTGGTAAGTGTTTGGTTAGGATCATTACGGACCCTGATCGGGCACAGCAATAGGGTTGAAGAGAGGAAGCTTTGTTTTAGAAAAATAATAAATTAACGTAGGAACTATACAGTTAACAAAAAAATGATCAACTACATTATTGTTATTTCCATTTATTATTTCTATACACACATAATTTAAATTTTTAAATATTAATAAAAAAAACAATTAAATATATAAAAAATAGTAGCCCACCGGTATCGGGAACAGGGTCCAAGCTACCGGCGGTCAGGGCTTCAGAGAGAGAAACCTCCTGACAATGCGAGCCGTGTCTAGAAGTACTGCCTTCTGAATCAAGCCCTTGATCCAGGCGCCTAACGAGAGCCTCCTTGGTCGAGGCTCTTGGCAATTAAGTCATTGGCGGTAACAACTATTGGCACAATGATCGCTGAGTTCACATCCCACATGTCGACAACCTCGCGGGTCAAATCAAGATACTTTATCTGCTTGTCTTTCTCGACCTTCACGAGGTTCACGTCATGCAGAACTGCTATGTCAATAACAATGCGCGCCTCTCCAATCGATTCACCACAACTACATCAGGCTTATTGGCTACAATATAGTCCTGTCAGTGATGATAGATCGATCCCAATACAATGTGACATTGTCATTTTCAAGAACTGGATCGGGCACATACCTGTAGTATGGTACTTCTGATTTCACGAGGTTGTATTTCAGAGCAAGTTGCTAATTGATAATCCTGGGTACAAGGTTGTGTCTATGCAAGTACTCTTCGTTAGCAAGACGAGAACATCCAGAGATAATGTGACGGATTGATTCCCCCGGTCGGTGATATGCCCGACAAATGTCAACCGTACCATCCTTCACAATAAATCTCCGGTAGTTATTCGTCAAAATAACTTCGTCCATAATTGCACAGACAAAACCATCGATTTCTCTAAATAGATTGCTGAATCGCAGCCAGGATACGAACGCTAAGAAATCCACATCGGGCCCGTGTAAGGCCAGGAAAAAGCGTCCGTGAAGCTCTTTACTTTTCCAAACCTCCTCGCGATCTTTAGTCTCAAGTACTACAGGCTTGCACCTATTCTGTTTAGCCAAGGAGAACGGGGTGAGGCCCTTGTCCACTGCAACTACATCTCGGTGCATCCCCACGTTGGCTTCTAGGAAATATTCCCTGAGACTGCATATCTCACGGTTGTGCAGGGTCTTAGCATTTAAGAAGTCACGACCTCCACACTTCCGCGGGATATACAGTCTCATATCGATGACCGTGGGTGATGCATCCGATATGCTGTCAACAATGTACGGACTTTCCTATCCACGGCATCGAGTTCCGTTTGAGTCCATTTGAGTATGCCGAAAAGCCGAAATAGTACATCAGGACGCGCATGACCCACCCGTTGAAGGCGCGCACCTTATTTCCGCCTGAAAAAACAATATTGTTATTATTATTATTTATATTTATTTATTACATTTTTTTATTATTATTCTCATTTATTCATCTTAAATACACATAATTTACATTTTTAAATATTAATAAAAAAAAAACATTTAAAAATATAAAAATAGTTGCCCACCGGTATCGGGTATCGGCCCAGCGGTCAGGGCTCCAGAGAGAGGAACCTCCTGACAATGCGGGCCGTGTCCAGAAGTACTGCCTTCTGAATCAAGGCCTTGATCCAGCCGCCTAACGAGAGCCTCCTTATTATTATACACTGTGCCCTTTCTGCATACTACGCGTGGCTACTCTGCGGTACACAGTGTAGATGCGAATGATTTATTTATTGCACAAATAAAAAGTATGCGAATATAATAATAATAATAATAATTTTAGTATTATTTCAAATAAAACCTAGAGATAGAGAAAGTGGGGTTTGTTTGCAGCTGCAAACCCCACTTTATAAAAGAAAAAATGTTATCTCTGTCCTCCATTTAAATATTAGAAATAGCCACTTTTGGTAAGAAAAACCTAAATCTGTTTAATTTTGATAAGAACGAGCGCCGCAAAACCAAGTTAAGTCTACTAGCACCTAGATTACAAATGAAAAAAAATAGCCCAGAATACCGAAGCATACTTTTATTACCTACAATCAATTACCTGAAAACATACGGTCCACGAGAACACTATGTGTATTTAAGGCTAGGTTAAAGGCATTGCTCGTAAAAAAATGTTATTATAGTATCCAAGATTTTATGGAAGATAAAATATAAAAAAATGGAGTAAAAATATATATAGCTGCTTTGCTTTAATATTATTGTATATTCTTTTTATGTTTAAAACTAGATATAAGTTTAATTAATTAAAATAATATTTTAATTGTGTAAGTCCATCCATGTGATATTAGATTTAAACAGATACTCTGTCATTTAGTTTTAAGTTATCTTGCTGCGCCCTAACAGGCTCATTTAGGAACTCACTAGTTTTAAGTCTAGCGTGTAAGCTCTGGTTGTGTACATTGTGCATTAAATAATAAATAAATAAATTTAACATTTTTACAGAAACGCAAAGAAGAGTCTGCAAGAATATCCAAAGATTTCATAAGGCCTCCTTCAAGAAGATGCACGCTGGTGGCCTGTTCATAATAGACGCCGCGCTGTCGTTGAACTTGTGTGCTCTCCTCACTACTTACACCATCGTTATACTACAGTTTGAGTTTCTGTAATACTCTTGTCTTCTTTTGTTCTTCTTTTATTAGGCGAGTCTCATCTATACCTAGTCTACTCAGTTGTTTTCCTGCAGTTTATAACCCATATAAAGACTTTCTCTCTTTTTGCTGCCTTGTTACTTTGTCTGAGAGTCAATTTTACCGTGTAACCCAATAACTAGGGTAGATATGCCTATCTGCCCTTGCTCCTTGTAAAATACCGGTGTATTCAGCTGTATCCCGTTTCACTGTAAGCCCACCCCAACATATTTGGGAAAAGGTTTAGATAACTACGATGAACTTAACCATTATTTTGAGAGCGAATGGCTGCTGCTTTGAGTATCTCTGGTTTGATTACTGCACGGCACGATCTTGGTGTTGTCAGTTATTTCGGAGAACTGTTCTGGATCAGAATGTTTGTGTTTGTGCGTTTACTATATTGGAAAATGTACCCACAATGCAGAAGAAAATTCTAAGAGTGCGAGTTTGAAAAAATCTAACATAAAAAAAAACAATCTAACATAAAAACTAAAATAAGTATATTAGTATGTACTTTTCGCCTTACTGCTTCCCTACGCTTAGGAGCTTCCTCCTGTTCACCTCAACGCTGTCGCTGTGGAGAAGCTGTCAACAGCCTCGGACACCACGGCTTGATATGCAGCCGGAGTGCAGGACGCATAGCGCGGCACGGGAATATTAATGACATTATTCGTCGTGCTCTCGTCGCCGTCGGCATTCCCTGTCTTAGAACCTAACGGCTTGGCACGCGCCGATGGCAAGACACCAAACGGATTGTCTCGGTTTACTTGTTATTTTCAAGCCGTTTGGCGTTGAAACTCCCCGAGAGTTTCAACGCCAAACGGCGGGGTCCGAGTGCTCATCTGCTTTTTAAAGACTTGTCAAAAAGGTTAGTTGAGAGTTCCCGTGATCCAAGAGCTGGTTTTTACCTTGGCTAGAGGATAAGCATTGCCATCCAACGTGGCAATACTGCCAGTCTTCGTTCTCTCTTCGTTGGCGTTCTCTGATGGCGGCGATGTGGAGGAATTTTTTGATGCCCTATTATTTTAGTTTTTTAGCTTACACGTTATATGAACTCTCTTAATACAACTGCAATTCAAGAGTATAATAATATAATGAGTTCGAGGTAACGTTCTAAAATTTTTGAGTCATACCTGCAGCAAAAAAAAAACGAGATGAAATCCATGTTCCCCAAGAACGTGAAGTATTGTATGGTGTTCCACTTTTTACAATAGGTATTAATGACTTACCTAAGTCTACGGAACAACCTATGACTCTATTTGTTGATACCAGTGTTGTGACGATTCTAAGTGAACATAGAAATCAGTATGAGTATGATATTAATAAATCCCTAATTTCAATAATAAAATTATTAAATAATAGTAATTTAAAAATTAACGGTTGACACAACAAAATTTTTAGGATTAATATTATTGACACAAAATGAAATTGGAAAGCACATAAATAGACCATAACTAGGAAAATTAGTTCAATAACTTATGCTCTTTTTGGAAGTTTTTATCTGACGTGAAGTTTAAATGGAAAGACATTTGTTATTATATATTTATTTTCTAAAGTGTTATAAATTATGTTAATTTGATTAATTGAATTGTGGTTTTATTACTATTTAAAAAAATTATGAGCTGCATAATTTAAAAAAGTTGGCTTATCTCTTGCCTACGTAGCTTTTAAAATATTTGTAAGCCATTATATAAAGCAAGCATGACAACCTGACTATAACATTAATAACAACTTTAAAAAGTAGTTTTACTTGTATGTATACTCATGTTTAAACAAATAAAAATTGTCTCATCTTATCTTAAGTACCTGAGCGACCGAGCCTTGCTCGGTGTTTTTATTTTCGTGTTTTTTAAAATTGAAAACAAACTATATCGATTTATCGCCCCTAAAGCCGCATACTAAATTTCATGAAAATCGTTGTAACCGAGATTCAGCTTATATACAAGAATTGCTCGTTTAAAGGTACTATAGATTAGATAAGAATCTCAGCCGAAAGACGTCCACTGCAGAACAGCCCCGACAACCGCCACATCGATCTGGGAGCCATTACATTATGTAGAACTACATATTATCGAAATGAAAATATGTCTGTTAGTAAATAGGAGTGTTCCATTACAATCGATTTTGTACAACCCATACGCAAACTATAGCTGTCACCGTCAGCAGCCATGCACCTGCGAGCCGAGTGCCAAGTTTTTATACGTACTCGACCGGGTAACGTAAACTCCAATTCATACTGAAACTGTAACAGCGGCGTCTAGTGGCAACATTAGGAAACACAATTATTACATACAAATTGACATAAGTGAACGTTTATGTTAATGCGATTGAATTGGTTAAATAACTCACTAGGCTTTGTTTTAAAATAGGTCTACTATCACCCATTCAGTCATACCACAGTATAAGTATTAGTACTACCGTACAGTAGCGACACGCTCCGCCTCCTTCTGTAACCGTTCCTCACCTCTCCCCGCGTCGAATCTCTGGAAATTGATTCGAGCTCTGGAAATTGCGTTTTTGTTCGCGCGGCGCGTAGACACGCACACTCACGTACGTATCTGTATAGTCTATTATTTTAGTATTAGTGTAGGCAATTATATCGTTTCGTTTCTATGGAGTGTCGCGGGTGTGGTCATACCGAGACTCAAATACTGTTGAGGCATGCACTCAACGGCATAGTTTTATTTATATGTTTTTTCCGTTTTTTTTTTAACTAACATTACAATGACTATTTTTTTAACGTTGCCCCACACTGTGAATTTCTCCTGTGTCAGTTAATTTAGAAAATAAATGAAACTAATAATCTTTTTCAAATCTAATAACTTTAAACGAGCATTTCTTGTCTAAATTCTCGTGTCACAGTGTTTGTAACAAAACTCCTCCGAAACGGTTTGACCGATTCTTATGAAATTTTGTGTGTATATTCAGTAGGTCTGAGAATAAGTCGTAGGCTATTTTTTTTTGTTTTTAGGGTAGGGTAGGTAGGGTAAGGTAGGGATCTACCCTACCTATCTAGGTAGGTAGGTAGGTAGGTAGGGTAGGGTAGGGTAGTAGGTAGGTAGGTAGGTAGGTAGGTAGGGTAGGGTAGGGTAGAGTAGGATAGGTAGGTAGGATAGGGTAGTAGGTAGGTAGGTAGGTAGGTAGGTAGGTAGGTAGGTAGGTAGGTAGGTAGGTAGGTAGGTAGGTAGGTGGGTAGGTAAGGTAGGGTTGGTAGGTAGGTAGGTAGGGTAGATAGTTTAGCAGGATAAATATAAATAGGGACAGGACAACGTCTGTCGGGTCAGCTAGTTCATATATATATATGAATCTCGGAAACGGCTCCAACGATTTTCATGACATTTAGTGTGCAGAGGATTTCGGGGGACGATAAATCGATCTAGCTAGGTTTCGTTTCTAGTACTCGTAAACACCAAAAAAATTACCGGTCGCCCAGGTACTCTATAATTATTTTAGCCAGTGAAACTTGAAATTGTTTCGAATTTCCGACCGAGTCGTAATTGAGACTAAACACTAGTTTGAGAAAATATAATTGAATTGACTTATGGGCGCAGCGGGGATAGGAAAATGTGAAAATCGTAACATAAATCAACGACTGACGATTACGATTTTCCCCTTTTCTGTGTATGGATTCAATAAATTTTGATATCCATGTAAGTTCTTTTTTTTTTCGTCACTGCTTTCCTTTTAACAGAATTCCACTTGAACTTGAGAACATTCAACTGATAGAAGTTTTGATTTTTATTGTATTCATTTCAATACTAGTTTCATATTAGAGCGCAGTTACTCGCACCCATATTAATAACAATTATGTAGCAAGTAACTTTATATAAATTAATAAATAGGTTAAAGGTATTCACCAAATTAACAGTCTATTGATTAACGAACAGATACTCCAATTTAGTTTCAACTGTCTTCTGTAGCAGACATGTCTTCTTCTTATATCGTTTCTGCGACTTATAGAAATAACCGAGAACCAATTCGGAACGACCTCGTTCTTGAAACGGAACCTACAGCGACCCATGAAAACACTGCATGCCCTATCAATAATTTACTCGGAAGAGACATCCAATCATTGTTAATGCCAATAAATGTGATGCAAATATTTTTCTTTTGTGCTAAGTATAAGATTCGAAACAATGTGATCATGACAAATAGTGTTTTCTACGACATCGTTTCCATCTTCGTTATGTTCATAATAGCATGTAGCTGCTATTTTTTTATATTTGGATTTACATGTTTTGACAACTCAAAGGGTTTCAAATATTATGCATATTTGGTTAAAATTTATGTTTTTTTTATACTGTTGATAGGTAACCTTTTAAACTGCTGTATCAATATTATTCACAAGCACGACAACGTGCTTTTTGCCATAAAAATCCAGGATGTCTACACGAACCTTAAAATCAACGAAAGCTTCAAATGTTTCAAATTGCCCAACTGGATTTGTGTTATAGCATTGAACTTGTATCATGTCGGTTGGGTTTTGTATACCTTTTTCGTCATTGATTTCGTAGATATTGGCGTAGCAACCTTTACCTTCACCACTTACCTTTGGTCAAGCTTCGACATGAATATTTTGTATGTTACGAGGATTATGAAGCTCGTGACAGAACCTCTCAAAAGTTGGGTCAAAAACGTTCAGATGTCAGAACACTTTGAAGATTTAGAAGACGAGGAACACTGGAATACTATGTACGATGTTTTCATAAAAATATCAGAGGCTTACAAAATAATTGAGAAGACTTTTCATCAATTAGTAAGTATGGCTAGTATTTATTTGAATGTTACCATCGACAATAATAAGAAGAAGACTAAGGTAACCTTATGAACCTTGTTCCAGATTTGGTTTTATATCATACAAACGACTTCCAAAACTTTGATTGCTGTAGTGATGCGAATAGAAATGAAGAAAGTAACTACTGGGAGTGACGCTATCGTAAGAATGATGCAACCGTTCAACAATATTTAATTCCAATCATGCTTTCAAATTAATTTTTAAATGAAATTAATATGGGATCCTTTTTGATACTTTGTACAAATTTCAGCAGCGACACATTCAGTTTCACACAGAAACTGTGTGAAAGAAATAATGGCATTTAAAACTGGCTTTACCGCAAATCATTCTTCTAAGTAGCATTACTTATTTTATATTATTTATCTTTGAAGATATTGTTTCTAAGGGTTTGTACAAAAGCAACAAATGGTTATCCTAATTGTTTTCATATTCTGTTCTAGTACGCCCTGTTATCTCTTATATCTCTATCGTGGGTCATAAAGAACATGCTGCTGCTCATATTTTTGAGCGTGGAGAATGAAAGATTCTACTCAGCTATAAGCGACGTCCAAACTACTTGTATAAAAATAGCAAACTTATGCAGATGCTCGAGTAAGTAAAACTAAAATAACTATTTCTTGTTTGATAATAGAAATAAAATTGTGGACCAACTTTTATTTTTTTAATCGAATACAATAAATCTTTTTTATTGTTAATTCTAATTACCATAAATAAGTGAACATTTTTACACTGTTTTAATAGACTTGGTCACAATGAGTTAATGATGGTTTTGGAAGAGTGGATCTCCAAAAACGTTTCTCAACTGAAATAATAAATATGAGAACCACCTCTTCGAGATTAACACTAAGGCAAAAATGCATTTACTTCCAGTAGGGTGGCGTCAACAGCAATACTCATTAGGGTATATACTACTCATGAACTTCTCAAGAATTTTAAATGCTAACTGTTATCGAATGTCAATAAATCGACAAAAGTATTTGGAATCAATGCCTTCAAGCTTACCTTAGAATAATTGTATGTTTTGGCAGATACGCAAAGCAGAATCTGCAAGAATATTCAGAGATTTCATAATGCTACCTTCAAGAAGATGCAAGCGGGTGGCCTGTTCATCATAGATGCCGCGCTGTCGTTGAATTTGTGTGCTCTCCTCACTACTTACATTATAGTTATACTACAGTTTGAGTTTCTGTAATACTTTTTGTATTATATTCTTCTTTTTCCTTTTAATGTGTATCTTTTTCTGCACCTAGCGGTACTTCTCTTAAACTATGCAATTATTTTACTGTAATTTGTAACATAGTTTAGATTTGATAAGACGTTTATAGCCGCGTCACTTATTCGTCACTTTCTTGACGGGACAGTGGCTAAACTGTTGACTGCCACGCTGCGTATCTCGAATTCTATTACTATACGGAAAAAAAAACATTTGTACGGCTCACAGATAATTGATCCGAATCTGGTTAAAACCATGGATACAAAAAAAAAGTTTAAAAAGCTAAAAAAGATTTAAAAAAGACTTTCAACTGATAGACGTCCACTGCAGGATGATCTGTCCCAACTGTCGCCTCATCGATCGTCCATTTTGTTTGTGTCCTTACTTTGACTTTGAATCATAATCATCATCATCATAAGTTAAAAATATACAATATAATTATGTCAAATCTGGGAACTGTTTCATTGTTAACTGTTGGTAAACAGTAGCAGATATTAACAACAATAACAACTACGTGAACAACAACTAAGTGATACTAACATAGTTTTATTTACTAACACAAATTGTTATATTGTTGTATGTATACTTAAGTTAAGGTTTTTTTTTACCTTTGTTACCTAGAAATAAATGGTTGTATTATTATTATTTATATTATTATTTTTTGATTTAATTACGACTTTCACATTTTCTGTGTATTTTAATAAATGTAGTAGATTTTGCTATCTCTTTAAGTTTTTTACAAATTATTGTCAGTTTTTACTTACAACAGAGTTCCATTTAAACTTTCTGAGAAAATTCTACTGATCAAGTCTTTGATTTTATCTGTATTCATATCGATATTAGTTAAACCAATCGTACGCAGTCATTTACACCCATACCTATTAATCATAATAATGTAGTAAGTAGCAATAAATAATTTAATAAACACATTAAAGGTATCCACTAAATTAAAAGTCTATTGATTGTCGAATACACACTCCAATTAAGATTCAACTGTCTTCCGTAGCAGACATGTCTTCTTCTAACATCGTTTACGCAACTTATAGAAATAAACGTGAATTCATTGAAAACGATTTCATTCTTGAAACGGAACCTACAGTGATCCATGAAAATACTGCATCTTCTACTAATAATTTACTCGGAAACGACATTCAATCAGTGTTATTGCCAATGAATGTGATGCAAACATTTTTCGTCTGTGCTAAGTATATGATTCGGGACAACATGATCACGACAAATAGTGTTTTATACAACATCGTCTCGGTCTTCGCTATGTTTATAATAACGTGTGGCTGCTATTATTATATATTTGGATTTACATTTTTTGACAACGCAAAGGGTTTCAAATATTATACATATTTGGTTAAAATCTATGTCTTTATTATACTTTTTATGGGTAATGTTTTAAACTGCTGCATCAATATTATTCACAAGCACAACAATGTGCTGTTTGTCATAAAAATCCAGGATGTCTACACAAACCTCAAAATAAACGAAAGCTTCAAACGTTTCAACTTTCCCAACTGGATTTGTGTTATAGCATTGAACTTGTATCATGTTGCTTGGGTGTTGTATACCTTATTCGTCATGGATACTGTGGATATTGGCGTAGTAACCTTTGCATTTACCACTTATCTTTGGTCAAGCTTTGACATGAATGTTTTGTATGCTACGAGGATCATGAAGCTCGTGACAAAACCTCTCAAAAGTTGGGTCAAAAGCGTTCAGATGTCAGAACACTTTGAGGATTTAGAATACCAGGAATATTGGAATGAAATGTTCGAGATTTTCATTAAAATATCAGAGGCTTATAAAATAATTGAGAAGACTTTTCGTCAATTGGTATGACGAGTATTTATTTTGCTTTAGAACGTTATTATCGACAATAGTAAGAAGAAAACTTTCTACTGTAAATCTTTGAACCTTGTTCCAGATTTTGTTCTATATCACACTAACAACTTCCAAATCTTTGATTGGCATAGTGATGCGAATAGAAATGAAGAAAGTAACTACTGGGAGTGACGCGGACGTAAGTGATTGAACTATACAACATTATTTAATTTATTCTGATCATGCTTTTAAATGTTATTGAATGAATATGGATTTCTTATTGATACTTTGTACGATCTTCAGCAGAGGCTCATTCATTTCAAAGAAAAAAAAAGACATATCGCATTTACAACTTACCGTGTCTGCGAAATCATTCTTCTTGGTACCGATTTAACAAACTTTTATTTAAGTTCTTGCGTTGGTATTACGTATTCTATATTATTTATCTTTGATTGTATTGTTTTTGTCTTTCATTTTTGTATCAAAGCAACAATTGATCCTGATTTTCATATTTTGTCCTAGTACGCCCTCATATCTCTTATATCTCTATCGTGGATAATAAAGAACATGCTGCTGCTCATATGTTTGAGCATGGAGAATGAGAGATTCTTCTCAGCTATAAGAGACGTCCAGACTACTTGTATACAAATATCAAACATAAGCAGATGCTCGAGTAAGTAAAACTAAAATCTAAAAAGTACCTATTTCTTGTTTGGTAACAGATCTTTTTTTAACTGAGTGCAATAACGATTTTTGTTGTAAAGTCATTAATTTTTATACAATTGTAACTTCTATGAATAGGTGAAAATCAAATATACGCTGTATCAATAAAATTGATGACTGTGAGTTAGTTGATTGTTTTGAAAGAGTGTTGTCCAAATACCTCTAAAATAGATATACCTAATTTACACTTTGGCAAATTCTTACACAATCCTCCACCATTTTGCAATTTGTGAACATTTCAAAAAAGGATTTAAAAATTAACTGTTATCGAATGTCAGTTAATCGGCGAATTACTGCCAATTGACAAAATAAACAAATAGTATACACAGAAGATCACTGATAAAATAATAAACTAAAAATAAAAGTATTTGGAACCAATGGCTGCAAGTCTATCTAAGAAAAATATGTTTTTACAGATACGCAAAGAAGAGTCTGCAAAAATATCCAAAGATATCATAATGCCTCCTTCAAGAAGATGCACGCTGGTGGCCTGTTCATCATAGACGCCGCGCTGTCGTTGAATTTGTGTGCTCTTATCACTACTTACACCATTGTTATTCTACAGTTTGAGTTTCTGTAGTTAATTGTGTTTTATGTTGTTTTCTTCTTCTTTTTTTAGATGTGGCTCTTTTTCTGCGCCTAGTGTTAGTAGTTTAGATTTCATAGGACGTTTATTACCGTGTCACTTAGTCATCATCTTGACGGGGAAGTGGCTGACCGATTGACTGCTACGCTGTGTTTCTCGGATTTAATTGCTATAAAATTAAATTAATAACCGCAATAAATACGAGAAGTAAATACTTCTCGTGTTTATTGCGGTTATTAATTTAATTTACATTTTTTTAATTTTATTTTTTTTAATTTTTTATAGAAATTTCATAGAATTACGTTTCTCAGAAAAAAAATCATATAATATTAGGCTCTTGTATTTTTCTTTCGACTATTATTATTTCAAAGACTATTATTATTATTATTTATACTTAAATTTATTAATACTTGAATGAAACATATCTCACAGAAACAATCAATGAATTTTTTATCACATTTTTTTGTTTAATAAATTTATCAAACAGTAGAATTATTTTTCAAAGGATATTGTTTGTTTGGTTTATTTTTCCATGGAATTTATTTCAACAAAAATGTGTAACAAAAGTATTATCTTATAAAGTCAAAGTGTTGGCTACAAAAGTTAATTACAGAAACGAATCGTTGCAAAACCGACTCCACGTAGTCTTGTGTTTTTTGGTGAGTGAGGGGTGAGGTGGCCCGCGAGCTGAGTAGCAGGTGGTTTTAACGCCCACCGCCGTGGCTGAGGCTGGCCGGCTAAGCCGGCCAGTAAGCCGAAGCTGCGGTGGTAAGCGTGAATACCATCTGTGACAATAAGCTCGCGTGAGACCGCCGGAACCCCGCAACGCCGGAGTCGTGACAGAAACCATGCCTGCTGCAAATTGCATGCTCACTTGCATGATGCATGCTTGCTTGCATGATGCATGCTTGCTTGCACACTGCATGATTGCTTGCATGCTGCATGTTTGCTTGCACGCTGCATGAGTGCTTGCATGCTGCATGCTTGCTTGCACGCACGTGCAGTAGGTTTGGTTAGAACTGAGACCCCCATTCTTGGTAATAACTTTTATATTAAATAAACAATATAAGGATAAAGAATATTTGATTTGTTATTCTATGATATGATTATTCTAACATTAAACTTAATGTGAAACAAAAGTCAATGATTAAAAAATCTTGAAAGTAAATATTCTGCGTATTGATTATTCCATGAAACGTGAAAATTATGAAAAAAAAATCATGTGAAACGAAATTCTATAAAACTGTTAGGTATGAAACAAAGTACAACCGTTATCTTATACTGTACCTACATTTTAAGCAAATAAATTTCTAATTCAGATTTTTTTGTTTTTTTTTTTTTTAATATTACTAGCCTTGTACACCTTTACTCTCACCTTTTTTAATTACCGTACTGTTTTTTTGGTGAACTATATATTGTATCAGTGATTACTTTCAGTAATTTTGATTTAGTGCTATACAAAACTTTGCACAATATAAATTATTAATGTAAATTATTATAGCTGTACAGTCGAAACCAACTGTTAAATCTCTCAAGGACTTCACGAGATAAGTTCGACATAGTATGGAGCCCATAAGTAAAAATATAATAAACTAGCTTCTGCCCGCGACTTCGTGCGCGGATCCTGTTGCTTATGCCAGCGACAACGGGGTCGGCAAAATCGAAGATCTGAAACGTCTGATGTCGAATTCTAAGAGCCCGGGGACGGGAAAACAACGGGATGCGCGAGATGATTCGAGACGTTCAAAAAGTACAATTTTGAATCATACCTCCGATGGCGGAATATGTGGCGTAGTCAATCATAGGAGTATACGTAAATGAACTCCGTTCCTTACCAACCGCCTACTACGGCTATATTACGACACGGTTGGCGCAGTGGCTGAGCGATCGACTGCTGCGCAGCGTGTTGCGGGTTCGATTCCCGCCCAGGATAAACATTTGTGTGATGAGCACTTGTGTTTGGCTTGTGTCTGGGTGTTGTTTATCTATATATGTATGTATTTACAAAAAAAAATGTATTTGTGTATGTATATCAGCTGTCTGACACCCATAGTACAGGGTCTCCCTAGTTTGGGGTCGTATGGCCGTGTGTGAAAATGTCCCTACATAAATTATTATTATTTATTATTATATCTTGAGACACATCCGATTCTTCAGATGATATCGACATTCTGCTCAGAGAATGTCGACGTCGATCAGAATTCAAACGTTCGTTGCGCTCTTCTTCTGTCTCTTCATGCCGTACTCCAGCAATTCTTTTTCTCTCACTTTCTAACTGATTATGAATATTTTGTTGTGTGCATGTTCGGGACAATCTATACTATAATATTATAAAGCTGAAGTTTGTTTGTTTGTTTGGTTGAACGCGCTAATCTCAACGTCTTGACTCGCGAGACAATGTGTGAAGTTCACGATCAGCGGTCAGTCGCGCATCATATGCTTCACTGGTCTCTAGAGACCTGGATGTAGATGCGTAAATACGCTGAGAACGCAGGTTTCCACGGAGCGAGTTGCAGCCTGATGTTCTCGAACAGCATCAAGTCTCTCCTGACGCTCTTCGGTAGATTCTTAGGATCTTATAATCCTCAATCTTTTAGCTCCTTTGGAACATTGGGAAAGATTTGACCTCTTTCTAGGCATGGTTATAGTTTTATTGTAATGAAGATACCTGATCAATTAAAATCTAAGTGACTGCTCCCCTGCGTTACCGGGTAGGCTACCGTATCACGAAGATAAATGGAAAAGGAAATTAAACACCCAAATAACATAAGCCCGAAGGCATATTTATTCGATAAAATAAAAAAATATATGGGAATTTTGGTCAGTAGAGTCACATTTTCAATGATATACCATGGTCATCAAAAATCAGTCCTAAACTGTTACCGCCTTCACCGCGTGGAGGTACTCCCAGCATATGTTATTTTGTAAGATACAGTGAAATTAGTGATAGCTTTGATTTTCACATCAGATGTTTCTGATCTTCGATTTTTATAAGTCAACAGGAAATGCCCATCAGACCGAACAACTTTTTCTAAGACGTCATTCCTATATGTGTCATGGTGTAGCTGGGCTCTTGGAGTTCCACATCAGATGTTTTAGATCTTCAAATTTATTCTCTCAGCAGAAAGTGCTCATCACCTGAAACAATTTTTGCTATGGTACCATTTTTGTATCTCTTATAGTTTAGCTGGCCTGTTGTGGTTCTGCATCAGGTGTTCAAGTTTCCAAGATAAATTATAGCCTATATGTTGCCCAGACTGAATACCTATACAACAAAAGAAAAATCATTCAAATCCGCCCAGTAGTTCCGAAGATTAGCGTGTACAAACAAACAGAAAAACAGACAGAATTTTTTTTTTGGATTCGTGCTCTATTACTGTTCCTAAACCCCCCTCAATTACTATTTTTTAATATATTCAATGTACAGACACAGTTTTGTTACTGTTTTATTATATGTATAGATTTATAGAAAACCTTTATAGAATAGTAATTCATGGGCAATGTAACGTTATTGTATTAATTTTAATAATTAATTATTAAAATATTATTTTTTTAAGAAAATGTAATTACTTACTAGAATGTGATCGCATTCTAGTAAGTAAACGTATTATTATTATTAAACAGAACAATCCTTTGTATGGCCTACGGGTAGTTGGTAGTTAACATATTTGTAAATGCACCCACGATGCATGAAAACATAGTGGGGCCACATTAAAAATAAACCTTAAAGAAAACGTTCATCCGAAAGACGTTCACAGTAGGATATAGGCTTCTTCCAACCAACCAGTAATGCTGATTGTGTACTTAATTTATTTTTAACTAAGTTTTAACAATAAAATATATGAAAAACCAGAAAACTGTTAGTTACATTATGTAACACTATTAACATAATTAAATGTCTGCTATGTATGGTAATTGTTTTTTACATCAAGTTAATAAGTAAGGACATTTTGCTAGTCTTTAAGTCTTTTTTTGCATCTTTTCTTTCAACTCAATTCGACTGTATCTTTTTTTTGTATGTCTGTAACGCGATTCTTTTTTAGTGGATAGGATATGCTTCAGGCCCCTTCCCATTTAAATTTTATTGAAATTGATTCAGTACTTCTCTTCGAAAAAATCAACAAGAACCAAATAATTATACATAGATGACGTTTTGGTTTGTTTTTTCTTTTTGTTCCCTTCAGCAAAAGTTTTGATAAGCACTTTCAATCTCTATTCTGTGTTGCCCTTTCGTAATGGATTTGGATGATAAGAAGATACTAAAAAGGAGAAAATAGAAACCTTTTTTAGGATGTCAAAACTACAAAAATATAAATAACTTTAGCACAGAAACCCGAAGAACCGCCGTAAGTCGGTGGCATGGCAATACAAAACAATAAAAAAAACCAAAGCCGCCGTCTTCCGAAACTAAAGTCGTATATGTTCTGTAATTATTAACAAATTGTTAATAAAATAGTTAATAAAGATAACCCTTTTTCGTTATTGTTTATACTACATATTATTATTTTTAGTTACAAATATATGACTCACAATTATTATGTAGCAAATAGGACATATAATGTTTAAATACAAAACAGGTATTAACCGAATTAAAAGTCTATTGATTGATGAACTCCAATTTAGTTTCGACTATTTTCTGTAGCAGACATGTCTTCTTCTTATATCGTTTCTGCAACTTATGGAAATAACCGAGAATCAATTCAAAACGACTCCATTCTTGAAACGGAGCCTACAGTGACCCATGAAAATACTGCATCCTTTACTAATAATTTACTCGGAAAAGACATCCAATCAGTATTAATACCAATGAATGCGATGCAAGCATTTTTCTTCTGTGCTAAGTATAAGATTTGGGACAACATAATTACTACAAATAGTGTTTTATACAACATCGTTTCCGTCTTTGTCGCAATTATATTAACGTGTAGTAGCTATTATTTTATATTTGTATTCACATTCACAGATTATTCAAATGATTTTAGATATTATCAGCATTTGTCTAAAATCTATTTCTTCCTTGTATTTTCTACGGGTATTATTTTGAACTGCTGCATCAATATTATTCATAAGTACAACAACGTGTTGTTTGTTATTTCAATCCAAGCTATCTACGCAAAGCTAAAAATTAATGAAAGTTTTAAACGTTTCATCTTTCCTAATTGGGTTTGCGTTATAGCATTGACATTGTATCATGTAGCTTGGGTTTTTTTTACCCGTTTCACCATTGATTTTGTGAGTATTAATCTAACTTCAATGAGTTTTTTTACTTACGGTTGGTTAAGCACCGACTTTAATATTTTGTATGCTACGAGAATCATGAAGCTTATAACGAACCATGTCAAAACATGGATCAAAATCGTGCAGATGTCAGGACACGTTGAGGACTCACAAGACAAGGCATACTGGAATACGATGTTCGAAGTTTTTATGGAAATATCGGAGGCTTATACAATATTTGAGAAGACTTTTCGTCAATTGGTATGTTAATTGTTTAATTTTCTGGTAAATGTCATTATAGACAAGAAAAATATATTTTATTACTTTAATAAATTGTTCCTGTGATCGACGTAGCTCCTTGTTTCAGATTTTATTCTATATCATACAAACAACCTCCAAATCTCTGGTCTGCATAGCGTTGCGAATAGAAATGAAAAAAGTGACTAATGGGAGTGACGCTAGTGTAAGAATAACAATTTATATAAAATACAAATACATAGTTAAACACAACTCACACATAGATACACACTCGCACATATACACGCACACATCCACACACATGATGCACATCCGTGTTTGCCATCGACACTCTAAGAAGAACATTTTATTCTGTTCATTCTTTAAAGTATTTTGGAAATGAGGTAGTAAAAATGTATTCGAACTTCCACGGATGGTTTTTATATATTGACACTATGTCTTATTGATTGAAATAAAGATATTTAAAACTTGCCTTTACGTTAATAAAAGCCGTACGGATCCAACGGTCATAGTTTAGCTACTCTTGTTAGGCGGTTTGACTTTGACTTCCTCTAAGTCAAGAAATTTCCGAAGCATAAAGCAAAATGATTTGGAAATTTCTTGACTTAGAGGAAGTCAAAGTCAAAGTCAAATCATTTATTTCAATTAGACCATTAAAGGCACTTTTGAAGGGTGAAATTATTCTTATTATTTTTTTTGTTTCCAATTTTTGTCCCACTCTTAGGTAAAAGTCTCCCGGGGTTGCCTCCTTTTGCGAGGATGTCATGTCTGCAAAGGAGGCAGCCGAGCGGGAGAGAATAGCCGTATCCTCTCTCCCCTCACGCAGAAGACGCACCGGGCGCCCGAGAAGGGCGCAAAACGATCTGCGACCTCCATGAGAGGTGGCCTGCGGGCGGTGGACTAGGGGCGTCCGTCGTCCGACCAGATAGGCCCGAGTTGGCGGCGCAGTGTTCCACGCGCGCCACTCGAGAGTGGGTGCGGCCGCTATGGAAATGGTCGCACGGGGAGGTGGGACCTGCTGAAAAACAGCAGGTCATGGCCTGTCGGGGGAGCGGTGAATGCTAATGCGAATCCCGCACCCCCGGCCATGGGCAGAGGTGGAACACCGCGGTGGTTTTGGCCGGTAGGAGTCCGGCATGCCCCTCCGTCACCCCCACGATGGAGGAAGTCCATGAGGATTTCAACCGCGCAAAAAAAAGAAAAAAAAATAGGTAAAAGTCTCCCACCATTCCTTCCATTTCTCCCGACGTTGTGCCTAATCTCGCCAATTTCCGAGGTATCCATCCAAGGCGTCCAGCCATCTTCTCCACGGTCGTGCAGTGACCTCTGTGTCAAGGCTCCAATCTTGCGATATGCGAGTCCACAGCTTCGCCAGTCGTTGTAAACAAATAATTATTCTGATTATTTCCATATTCTGTTTTAGTTTGCTCTGCTATGCTTTATATCTCTAACATGGGTCATAAAGAGTATGCTCCTGCTTATATTTTTAAGCGTGGAGAATGAGAGATTCTTCTCAGCTATGAGAGACGTCCGAAGTACTTGTATACAACTAGCAAACACAAGTAGATGCTCAGGTAAATTAAAACTGATATAATCCATACTTCCATACTAATATTATAAATGCGAAAGTAACTCTGTCTGTTACGCTTTCACGATGAAACGGTTGAACCGATTTTGATGAAATTTGGTATGACAATAGCTTGAACCCCGGGGAAGGACATAGGCTTCTTTTTAATCCGCAATTTCGCTTGCATCTGCGATCTGGTTTGGTAAATTTAAGGACCAATATTTTTTTTTCGTACCTTTTTTTCGACAGCACAAGATTGTTTATGGTGTGGAACTGTAGAATTATTAATTTCAAATAACTTAGTCTTGAACATCTGAAATAGACGGTAAAGTATTCGGACTCAATGGCTTTAAGCATACCTTAGAATAATGCTATGTTGTTACAGATGCACAAAGAAGAGTCTGCAAAAATATACAAAGATTCCATAATGTCTCCCTCAAGAAGATGCGCGCGGGTGGCCTGTTCATCATAGATGCCGCACTGTCGTTGCGCGTGTGTGCTCTCATCACTACGTACACTATCGTTATCCTACAGTTTGAATTTCTGTGATACTCAGTATATCTTCTTTATCTCTTATAATTGTTTTACTGCAGTTTACATTCTCGTAACCTGTTTCAGGGTTTTTACGAGGCTTATGTTGCTGTGTTACTTCATTATCATCTAAAGGTGCAGTGACGAAATCATTGGCAGCTGTGCTGTGGGTTTCGGGTTCGATTACAGCATGGAGAAAATATAACAGGGTCTCCATAGTTTGGGGTCAGATGGCCGTGTGTGAAATATTCTTAAATATTATAATTCTTATTAGTATATATAATAGGTAGCTGTCAGTAAAGCGTAGAAAGTACTTTTTATCTTTTGGAGTTTCTGTGTATTCAGTTAATAAATTATAATATTTAGCTATGTTTGTTTTTTATTGTACAGAAGTCAGCACATCAAGCTACAATAATCTGTCAAATTTCTTTGATAGACTTTTTACTTAACTACAAAAGAATAAGGTTCATATTCAATTGGGAAATTTTGACAGTTTGTTATGACTTGATGTTCTGGAGTCTGTTCATGCCAAGTTACTTACATATAGTTCGTCTTCGTCTTTGTGTTACATTCCGTTTCGTGACAAATACTTTGTGGGTGTAACCTGTGTCCTCCTCATAAAATCACTCTAACTTTCGAATAAAAATGTTGTTTTCGAAAATGATAAAATCATATCAAAGACAAAATAAATGCAAGCGTATATTTGCATTAAAATAATATGTTAGTTTTTTTTTGTAGGAGCACATTCAGACGACAGCGTCAGTTAAAGAATATAACGCATGGAAACCATTTTGAAGGAAATCAATTAATGATAAATGTAATAATAAAATAAATGCACTCACATAAAATAAATGCGCAAAACACATGCGCCACCATCAACGAGATATTCAAGTGAGCATGACATACTCCCTACTGCCAGGGCATATTCAATTCATTAAAAGACATACCTCGTAAATGGTAGCTTTAAAGAACATAGTGCTCACATAATAATGTGCTATGCTAAATTATATAATACTAAAAGATTGAGTTTATACAATGCAAAAATACAACATTTACAGTACTTACTGTACTTAGACGCTGCTTAATAATTGAGTCTGATGAGTCTTCTGACTAACTACATTGCTGAATTGCTACTTTGCTTTTTTGTAATCCAAAATCAAAACAGTCAAAATCCGACCAACCGTTTCAAAGATTAGGAGGAACAAACAGACAGATGTAAAGTTTTTTTTTTGTAAAGCACCGTGTAAGCATTGATTTGCTTATAAACAGACACTTGTGTTTTATTTATTTGTATGTAAAACTAGACAGCTTATGTCCTCCAAAAATTTCTTGACGTGTACAATAAAAGTCAACATTTTAAAGAAATAGGTAGGAATATTCCAATTCAGAAAAGTAATTAATTAAGGATTCCATATTATTACAGTAATACTTTAAGTGCCTACGCACTCGATGGTAAATGGTTCTACAACCATTTACCATCGATTGGTGTATCACTTTTGACTAAGAAAGCTATCGCTGGTAACCTATTACACATGGAGGCATTCCGAAATATCAGACAAAAATGTTGTTTGAAAATTAATGTCAGCAATATTGTGGATGAAGATGTGCAGTCGATGCTTTTGCCTTTGAATCTGATACCAAATATTATGTTCTGTCCAAAATATCGCATTAAGGAAAATGTGATAACTCCAAATAATTTTGTTTCCAATTTTATTCCAATCATTGGAACATCAGTATTCATTTTCTCATTTCTCTATCGCGTTTTTAGTACGACTTTTTATGAAGATTTTCTTGGATATACTACTTTCATGAACTTCATCTCTTATTTTGACACTTTCTACTATTGTTTAGGATTCACTATGAACGTCATAATTGGAATAATTCAAACCGATAAATTTGTTAGGTTTGTTATGACTTTTCAAAACGTGCACAGATTTCTCAACGATAAAACCAGTTTTAATCACTATATCATTTGGAATTGGATCATTGTAATGATGGCTCTGTCGGCTTTTATACTTGGATTATCTGGTTTTTGTATTCAGATAGGTTTATCTTTATATACAGTATATGTTTTCTGTCTTTTGGTGATTTTTGATATCAATGTGATTTATGCCATTCGAATAATAAAGTTATTGGAAAACAAAGTCATTCTCTGGAGTATACAAGTTTTAAATTCACAAGAAACAGAAGAGACATACTTAAGAAATTACAGCAAGAAACTATTTCAAGCTTATGCTGAAATATTAGAATGTTATGACATATATAAAGTTTGTTTTCAGTACTTTGTAAGTATCTTATTTAAATGATAATTAATTTAAATTGTTGGATTAGTCAAAAACGTTTTTAGTACCTTAACCGGTGGGAAAGACATGAGTCCTGGCTACCTGCTTATCTGGTGCCAAGACGTGGCAGAGTCTGCTGGGTATAATAAAGCTTACTAAGTAGAGAAAAACAAGAATTGCAGGAAATACATTATTACTAAGCACTAGCATTTGCCCGCAACTTTGTCTGCATAAATGTCGGTTATCGTGGATGCAAGCAAAATTGCGGATTAAAGTCTATGTCCTTTCCCAGGGTTCAAGGTATCTTCATACCAAACTTCATCAAAATCGGTTTAGCCGTTTCATCGTAAAAGCGTAACAGAAAAAAATACTTTCGCATTTATAATTTCAGTCATTGTCGTTACGGGTTGATCCAAAAAAAGTAATAAATTGTTGCAATTTTTCCAGATACTTTTTTACATTTTGGAAACTTTCAGTCACTCTCTTATCTACGTCCAAGAGACAATTGAAATGTTACAACATGGCGTAGTGATTAATAACATAGTGAGTATTGATAAAATGTATTTTGCGAACCGGTGTTACAACTTTGATACTGGGGTGACAACGCTTCTGTAAGACCTCTAGTATTGTAGAAGTCTATAGGCGGCAGAGATCACTTAACGTCAGGTAAGCCGTCAGCGTGCTTGCCATTTAATGCATTAAAAAAAGCAATTTTTCAACAAAATAACGACGCTGATTAATGATTTTTCAACTACGGCAGACGCTCAATTTGCATGTCTAGCATAACTGGAATAACAAAAAATTGTTTATGTTATTGCATTCACTACATATTCCAATTGTTAATAAAAAACAAAAACTTAGTCTACGGGTTGGTAACTTAATCTGGAACTACACACAAAATACGAATACATTATGAACCAGGTTACAGGTTCCCCATAACGCAACAGTACATTAATAAAATGACTCAGCATTAGGATATCCAGCGGTTTAGTTAGGACTTTTAAAATACTATTGGAACTGTCACACACTCTTATAAGTAAAGAATCGGTCTTTTTTCTTCTGACAGCAGAGAAGTCACAGATTGGCGTTTTCACGAACATAGCAAAATCACTACAATAACGTGGCAGCCTTGTATTCGTAGGACGTCTAGAGCTATACTCGTATAATTGATCCATAGCCCGCCCGTGTAAAAGTTCACGCTGTTTTCAGTAGGCTGTAAACAGCGTGATATTAGCTTCTGTACTACATCGGGCAAACCTATGTGCCAATATGTTACACCTCGCTGCTAGCGTCCTATTCTCGCGTTCCATGTCTACCTAATCTTTAAGGTCCTCCGTTACATAGTGGCTAAGATATTTACACTTTTTAGCGGCTCTCTTGAGAGTCAGTTGTTGACTTTGTCAATTTTGCAATCAACTGGTATGCTACTGAGCTCAACAACTAGCGCATTTAAGTGAAGGTGGAAAATCCTCATGGATGTCCTCCGCCCTGGAGCAAGGGGAAGGAGGAGGGGGGTTTCATCTCACACCTACGTCGGGGGTCGCGGGAATTGGAGATACTTCCGCAAGCTTATACCCCACTCCAGCCTGTACGTGTATGAAAGAACATCACCCTACCGAACTTTGTTCACTTGATTTGAGTACCAGTATTGAAACAGGCACAGCAACTCGTAGTACACCCACCTCCCTGAGATTACCATATAGGACTTTATAGGATATGAGGTCAAAAGCCTTTGAAAGATCAAGGAAGCATGCATAAACCGGAGTGTATCTATCCTAATAGCATTGAACGCTTCAGGCTGAGTATGCTCTCAGTCCACAACTCAGGTTTAAACCTAAACTGTGCATCGTGAATTTTCAGCCATTTATCTGACTGCTTTATCAAGCAGACATTCCAACTCCTTCGCAATAATAGTATTTAGAGAAAATGGACCTGAAGTTCGTCTGATCCGATAATTTGCCAGTTCTGTTTTTCAGTATTGGTACCACCAATGTTTTTAGCATTTCTAGGGTCAGATACGACCTTCTTAATGAAAAGAACATTACCGCATAGCGAGTGTAAATGCTCGATACTGAGATCATCATGACCAAGAGATTTACCTCTAGCCATATTTATAATAAGTGCTTTGACTTTCTTGGCTGGTAATCGAACTGACTCATGGTCAAAACAGTAATCAACATCGATCACATTCTCGCTCGGATCCAATGGTGATGATACCTTAACTGTTTCTTGAACAGATTGGCTGTATCCTCAGGCGAATCACATTCCTCTACAATTACAGGGCCACTCGGCCTAACATTAAGCTTGTTAGTTGATTTCCAGAACTTACTAAAATCTTTAGAGGATTTATGTGAGGCTAACATTTCCATTTTTATTTGATCCTGGTGATTTTGACACAATTTAATCTACCTCTGAAAATCTTTGGGCTACCGCGCATTTCTTCCCAAATTTTGCCTGAGTTGGGTTTGTGGTGAACAAAGCTTGATATTTAAGCCGAGCCTTCTCATGAAAACTATGATCCGTGTTCCATCCACTCTCCTCACAGTATAATTCAAGGTCTTTTTTGTTTAAGGATGCAGCAACTATAAGCTCACTATACGTTTTACTTTGGATGATAAAAAATTTAGTATGGCTAACAATGGTGAACCAACAATGCGAGAAATTTTACTTAGCTGTTGAAAGCGTTCAAGATACCTGCGCGCGGATTTTAAAGTCAAATCGTGCAGGTGATTTCTTACTTAATCAGGTTTAATTTGTGTTTTCATTTATAACCTTCTAAGTACACCATGCCACCACCGCATACATGCGTGCACTAAGTACAACTCTAAACATAGTTAATTTTGCAGTTATTGTGTATAATGTAGTATTTTGTACCTATTGCAGTCTGCATGTCAGTGGTTTTTGTTTTCACATTCTTATCATTATTTAATTATTGTAAAACGATTGCCCAGTCTTCTCCACACGAAAGCTTTTCAAAGCCATATCATTTGTGACAGTGGTATCAATTTTAAACGTCATTAAAAAAAAAAATGAAATCTAGTTACTCGTCCGTACCCCTTCTGCAACTACATTGAAATAAATGATTTAACTTCGAAGAGAAGTTTATTCTGATTACATTTTCTTTTAATGTATTTATAATTTATGAGTTTTAATGAACAAAACGTTGTTGTTTACTAACTGCAGGAGTGTTTTATAATGTTGAAATAGAAATTATAATTTTTTGACAGATTATCAGAAAAAGTTTTGCAAAAACGTACTGCGCTTGAATCGAGCATCCTTCAGCAAGATACGTATGTGCGGCCTGTTCTACTTAGACGCTGCGTTACAACTGAGTCTGATGAGTCTTCTTACTAACTACACTGTTGTGTTGCTGCAGTTTGCGATTTTGTAACATTTCAACTGGAAATAAATTATTGTTTACAACTGCTTAGGTATTATTCAGAAACTATTAAAAAATAATACTTGTCTAAGTAATGAAAGTATCCACAATGATTTGTGCTCCATTATAGAAGTCCCCAAATTGTGCCTCCCAAAGGCACAGATTATCCGGAGAATCGTATATGTCTAAGTTATTTATTGTGATTTACGTACTTTGAATACAAATGTTTGCACGTAGTCATTGCTATAATGTGATTAATTTTATGATTTTTATACTAACAGGCTAGCAGTGCAATTTAAAACTTTTGGTATTTTTAAAATTTGTCATTTTGATGTTATTCTCTCGTACAAAAGTTGCACCGGCCCACTTGCATGCTCTGTAGTAAACTGACCATCTTTGTAGCGGTTTTTAGTCAATATCTAGTTCCTATATGGAGATACAACAATATTCCCATAAAACATTTTGTAAAGGAAGTCCTGAATGCAAAAACGTTTTCGCAATTTCCCAAAAAGCTGTTTTTTGGGTTAGGTCAGTCTATTATTAAGCATAGGATGTTATCTTTCTACCACCCTTGGTTGACTGGGAAAGAATGCCTAATGATCATCGCTCACATCGCCATTAGCCCGGCTTTAATCGCCTCAAAAATCCAACTGTTAGCTGCCAGCGCGCTACCCGCGAACCGTCATCTTTTTCATCTTGTCATTACAAAATTCATTTTAACATACACGATTTAAAGCTCTAAGAATGTAAAATTATTTGCCGTATCGGAACCGTGCTGCGATGTGTGATGACCTTTAGGCATTAAGTCCGCCATTGTACCTCCTGTTGCATAAGGTTTAAATAAAAAATGTAACGGTTAGTGGGCGGCGTACTTGCAGCTAAGGGTTGGATTTTTCGAGGCAATTCTGACCAGGCCCTTGACGAGTTTGAGCGGTACTATTTTTAGTATTGTACGAGTAATGCACATGCAGCGAAATACGTCATAAGTATGAACTCAATAATTTTATTTAGTCATCATTCAACCTCCATCACGCGTGAATGTGTCAATAGAGCATAAGTACGACTCAGATAGCTAAGCATAATCTTGAAAATGTATCCTTAAATAAACTCTCAAACGTATTTTTGGTTTGGAGCAAATCATTTACTACCTGCAAGAACATCATCTACGTCAAGATCAACGTCAACTACGAGAAATCTCCGACCATTATAATGAACGATGACCATAAGAATCTCCGGAGGACCGAAAGACTCAGCGTTGGAAGGTTTCCCACCAAAATGGACCGACGACATCGTCAAGGTCGCGTGTAACCGGTTGTGGCGTTCTATGGAGGAGGCCTATATTCAACAGTGGACGTCTTTCGGCTGATAATAATTGGTTGGTTGGTTGATAAAGATCTCCGAAACGATAAATTGCGATTATATAGTAATGTTTATCTTTTTAACAATGACGAACAAAACAATCCTAGGAATATCTCCTGTATCGTGCGTGCCTTACAACAAACTATAAACATTGCTTTAAAGCATTTACAAATAAATAAACTCACATACATGAACAATCAGACCCGGAACAACTCCCTGTAGGCCATACAAATATTTACTCCGTTCGGAAATCGTATCCGCGACACATAGCACAGCAGTCAATCGCTCAACCATTGCGCCAACCGTGTCTCATGATCTCATTGAAGCGAATATTGATCGTAATCATTTAATCACTTTGATAGATTCAGTTGACAAAATATTGACAAGCGCGATTGAACATTTTGGAGACGTCATAAGTCACTTTTGAATAAAATGTTTGTTATTAAAATGTCAATTAGTGAGTATGAATAAAAAAATAAAAATGTCAGTAGTATTTCTCAAAAACATTTAATTTACAGAAAAAATAATTGCAACTGTAGAAGAACGTAATGAGATATAAGCCCCATCAAACACATCGGTAGCGAAGCGTCTACATAGAATAGGCCACACGCGGACATCTTCTTGAACAATCGATTCAACTGTATCACTTTCTTGCCTAGTTGTTCTTGATTCTCTGTAAAAACGTGAGTATGATTAGATATTAATAAAAAGAAAAATTATGAAATATGAGGATAGATGACAGTGTCGAAATGGATGTGCGTAGTACCCAGAATGGATAAAGTCAGAAATGTTTTATTAAAGGAAGTTTAAAAATGGCTCCAGTGACAGAAAAGTTAAATGGGAATCTTTTGTCTTGATTTGCACATGTGAAGGGGAGGGATAAAACGCATATGAGTTATAAATATGAGTGAAGATGGATAGACAGGAAGCAACAACTCATAGAAATTATGACTGTGTGAAGAATGATATAAAAGAGAGGAGTCTCTGATATCATGACGGCTAACAGGACGGAATGGAAGAAAACGTGTTGTGCCAACCCTAAGTAACATGTACAAGGGTAGGAAGATGATGATTGATAGGAAAAATAAAATTTTAATTCGCCAGCCTTCTTTATAAAGTGAAGATTTTCCCCTAGCTTACACTGTCCCATTGCTGAAAAAAGAGGTATTTTCCCATAGGTCCTTTCAGGCACTCTTTGCCAATGCTATTCCAAAATAGCCACCGCTTTCTGGGCTAGAAGTTTACTAAATTATATTTTCATAGAAACAAATTGCATTTTAGAAGTCGATACTGGAAATATGAAATAACATAAGGGACAATACCAAGGTTTTCAGGAGAGCAAAAATAAGATATTTTTCTTATAAAACCGACTATAACTTTTTAAGTATATGTTTTAAGTAAAAAGTGTCTAGGACAAAGTTTCTTAGATTTCTTCAATCTTTTAAGATAAAATAGCAAAAATACAATAAAACCCATAGTTTTAAAGATAGCATGTCCCTTACGTTAAATAATAATGAAAACAGGTTATACAGGATGTTTGGTAGATCGATGCAAAGCCGTAAAGCGGAGCTAGTATAAACCATTTACAACCATTTGAGCCGAAGTGTGACTAATTTTTTTTAGCAAAATTTTAATGCTTTTTTGATCATAAAACTCAAAATATTGCAGTTAGTTGCAAATAATGGCCAATTTGAAAGATAAGTAATTTATTTTTAATATTATTTGGTTAGAATAATGCGTAAACAATCTAGTAAAACATAAATAGGGGATCTGTGTGATAAGACAATTTTTTTACAGACATTTAAAGTCAGTCCTTTTTAAAGATTTCAGAAATCTGTTTTTACACGGCATGAAAAAAAACCACGGATGGTGCTTTTTCTGTTCAAACATTTTTAAAAACATGTCTGATTATTGTTCTTTCTATCGAAATATCAACTACGCGGATAGCTCACCAATTATTGAAATTAGGACCTACAAACTAAATTGAGGGCGAAAATTATGTTTTTAGGCGAATTCCTTAAAAGGAAATTTTAATTTAAATCATTTATTATTCGTATTTAAAATGTTCGCCGCGGTCTTTAACACCAACAAGGGCCCGTCTTCACACTTCTGTTGTTGTTATAACTGGATCGGCTGAGACGGGCCGATGCCTTGGCCCGCCCGGTTACCTAACCTGACTCCGCTTGACTTTTACGTATGGGGTCGGAAGTATTCGCCTTATTTTTAATTTTGAAAGAATACTACTTTTATTTAATTTTTACGACTAAACTTTGAGAGTTTTGGACGCAAAACTGATGCAGAACGGACGCAGCCTGCGTCCAAAACTTTCAAAATTTAGTCGAAAAACTTAAATAAAAGTAGTATTCTTTCAAAATTAAAAATAAGGCGTATACTAAAAGATAGATAATAAAATTGTCTGTAAGATAGTGTAAGTTTCGGATAATTATACCTGGTAGATTTTGTGTGATTGTCAATGTTTTGTCCGCCTCAGACACAACTTCACATGTTAATTAAACTATATAATATGAATATAATTAAAAATATTCACTTACTAAGTGATTAAGAGAATGTTCTAGTTTAACATATTTTTTTTTCAAATCATTTACACTGCACATTTTGACGTGATTGTCAGTTTAAAATCTGTAAAAGTCGTTTAATAGCCCCTTAAGTAATAATTGGCCGCCGCAGTTAAATAAAAAAAAAAACAAAAATTAGTAATTATCTTTATCAGTCTTATCATCGTTGGTGTCACTGAGTCTATCTTTAGTTATACTCTTATTAAGAACATTAAAATATTTATTGTGAAACCTATAACATCATACTAAAAGCTCGCCGAGGACAACTGACGAAACAGGACCCTCCCGCCCTAGCGTTAGACGTAGTATCGGGGAGTGGGAAGTCAGATATCTAGGTTAAGTCTCCGGCAAAGCCTCCGACAAACCCAAAAGACTGGCGCCGCACCACCCACCCACCCACCATAGAAAAACTTATCTCCCAAAAATTGTCCCGTACGTTGGTAGGTAGAAATAGCATGACCCTCACAGAAGCCTGGCCAAGTATCCCAATCTCACAGCGGAGGAGAAAGCTTGCCTTAATAAGGCAAAGATTCATTTGGGCAACCCTCGCAACCTTAAAACCGAAATTAAAACGGAGGTACAGGCCCTATGATTGTTAAAGAGTCAAAAAGAGCTAGAAATAGAGGACAATTAAGATCCCTCTGTCTTAACAACAAGTGAACCGATGACTGCTGATGGGGCCCGTCAGATATGACCCATCCTGATGACAGACCTTAAACAGCACAAGCAGGCACTGGAGGAATTCGGACCATTTGGCGCTGACCACCCCTTATGTCGCAGGCCAAGGGCCATCCTACACGGAGATGGTGGCTGGGCCAAATCAGCGAGTACAAGAGCCTCTTCACTCGGTGGTCGTGTCATCTACTGACGACCAGGACATCGGTAAACAGGTGATTGAAAAACTCAGAACGGTGGTCGACGGCAAAAATGTGGGTACCAGGATCGAGCGTCTGCGGAAATTGAAGGACCATAAAGAAATTATCGGCTTCAAAACGAAGGAGGAGTTGCCGATAGTGAGGGACACAATTAAAAGGTCTAGGAAATTACTGGTAGAGAAAGTTGAAAATAAAGATCCCCTCATAATTGTAAAAGATGTCCTGTCTTGCCACACGGATGTGGAAATTATACAGGCCCTGCAACGCCAGAACATCCACCTGCGGGGAAACATGGCCGAGAAAGACCTGCGGCTGGGACCGTAATATCGCCGCAAGACTAGAAACCCACACTCGTGTCACTTCATCGTGCACGCGTAATTGCTTTTACAGGTCTTGTTCATCCCTAATGGGATAATGGGAACACCTATAGTCCTGACGATGTACTATACCACTCGGCACTTATTCTCGCTCGCTCCTGACGGTCCTACATATATATTATATTATATACAATCTTTACTAACATAAAGCTAAAGAGTTTGTTTGTTTGTTTGGTTGAACGCGCTAATCTCAGGATCTACTGGTTCGAATTGAAAAATTATTTTTGTGTTGGATAATCCGTTCATCGAGGAAGACTATAGGCCCATGCGGGCAATATGGCAGAGACTAACGGCGGCGGGTCGAGTGCACATAGACCTCCAGCGAGTTCGTGTGCTGGACCAATCCCCACTGGAGCAATGCATTCGTTGTTTGCGGTATGGTTACACCCGTAAACTGTGCACGGAACCCGGCGATCTATGCAATATGCAGACACAGCTGCAGAGACCCACATACAGTCACAACTTTCTACTATAGTGGGATTGTAAAGTTGGTAACATTTCAATGTACTTTTTTGCAGCAAGTTTAGTGGCTTCGTCATATTTATCTGGGGCTGACCGTTTGCGACCATCTGGACGAAATAAACCTTTATAAGCATTTTTAGTTGTATACAAAATGAATATTTGACTTATCTCTAAGGTTTTCATTACAAATTGTTGGCATGCCTGCCTTCACCTACATTTATAAGTATTCATAAGTGACTGATCTTCTACTTTTTTTTACGTTCTATATTCGCAGGTTCAAATCCTCTAGATAGCAATATCCAATCTCGTTTATTTTTTACTTATTTCAAAATATTGTACGAATCACGCAGTCCAGTGTGATGTAAATGACAGGTCAATTTATTTACGATGCTGACAAATTAACGTAAGGGTCAATATGATTATTATAATTTGAGACATAATTTAATGTAAGGGACATGATATTTGTACATTCTCAGGGAACACTAATGTATAAGACAATACTAAAACATCTCAAGTTTTGGAATAACTTATGTGACCTGTTGTAAAATGTATTTGTGAGTATAGAGACTTACACTAGTTTTTGTAAAGATATTAATTTTAAATGTCTTATATAGCCAGTTTCTTGAGAAAATATAGTCTAGGCTTACGGAAAATGTATGACGTAAGGGACATTTTTTTAAGATATCGAGATTTTAAATATACTAATCGATAGAGCAAGAAATTCTGAATTCAACGATATATATAACTCATTTTCGACAAAATGTCCCTTACGTTATTTCATATTTCCAGTATCGAAATGTCGGTTTCGAAAAAAAAATTAGAATGATATATATTTATATATGTATAGTACGTTCGTGTTAGTAGCTTCATAGTAATAGGTATTGGCATGTATTATGTCCTCTTGTCCGTATGGTGTCGGACGTAAAGAATAGCACGCGAGCGCGCGCGCGTGAGTGTAGTAAGAGGCGACTAAGGAACTCACCAGAGAATGGGCAGCAGCGTTCTCTGTGCCTTTGTAACAACCATACTGCGATCGCCAACCCGCCAGTCAACCGTGGCGATTAGGGCAAACCTTTGGGGGAGGCCTATGTCCAGCAGAGGACGTCTTTCGGCTGAAATGATGATGATAATGATGATGTAATATGAGTTTTTTTTTTGCAGAAATATTTAGACACCAATAGTTATTTCCATGGTTAGGCCTACCGCGGCACTAGTAAGCAATATAAAGTAAATTCTTACTTGGACAGTTCCTGTTCTTTCTCAGCTGTATACACGCCATCTTAGCTTCTTCAACAGTCATATAAAACTTTTCACAGTATATGCTATGAAAAATTATAAGTGTCAAGTCCTTGATTAGATACGAAATTAGCATAAGAGCTCGAACGCAAGCCTAAAAATCAAATTGAATATTTTTATTTATTTATTTATAAGCCTTATAGTTCCCAAAGAAACAATGCATTATATTAACTAACTTGTTTAAAAACATGCAATTTAATTACTTCAAATAATTAATATAATTAATTTTGTCGATATGATTAGATTAGGTACATTATTAAAGATTATGTAAAAGTTCAATAGTTCATAAAATCATAGCATATCTCATATCATATCTCAAAAATAAAAATAAATAGATTTACTCTGGACCTAACAAAATTTAATTAAATAATTCATTCATTAATAGTGTAAACATGCAATTAAAATAATAATTATGATTAATAGATAAGGTCTAACAATATCCATTCTATTATTAAGTATATAAGTTATATTGTAGCATTGAATAGGTATTTGTTTTATGCAGTTATTTATTGGGTACCCATTTAAGGGCGAAGGCCTCCTCCAACTTTTTCCATTTTACTCTATCTTGTGCTAGGCAGTGAACGGGGGTTACGGGGTCGTGCTTAAGTGTTGCTATGTTTATTTTAATTTGAGTTTGTGTTAAATTCTGGTTTTAATAAAAACCATGTATTGTACCCAGTGTCTTTGCATTGCACGAAATCCATCTTCTGCCCACATGATGACCGTATCTAACGGACTAAATCCTGACGATCCGACATATAACACAAATGAGGACATTACACACACGGCCATCTGACCCCAAACTATGCAGACCCTGTACTTTGGGTGTAACACAGTTGATATTCATACACAAATATATTAAAAGATAAGTATATAGATCACCAGCAACCAGACACAAGACAAACACAAGTGCTCATCACACAATTTTTTTTGGTTCTGGGCGGGATTCGAACCCGTATATCAAACGATTGGTACTGTCCACACTCGTATTATACTTTCGTATACATTTCGTATCGTCGTCTCGTATTACAATTTGACATAAATGTCAAAGGAGATTGCCCAGGAACAGTACTCTTGATAAACTACTTGTGTCTCAAAACCTTGAACGGCATGAAATATCTAAAATAAAAATACATTTTTTAAAAAGACTTAATGATTCTTTTAAATTGGGATAGTTTTTTCAACAATAATTAGTACTTTTCTGTTTCCGACGTTATAGTACGCCATTTTTTAATATCGGCTGTCAATACTAGGGATGTTCATTTTTCTATTGCGGGTAATGTGCGTACCTACCTACATAAAATAAAATGATATCGATTTTGTATTGATTGTTCAATTTATATTTGTAAAGTAATAACAGAGTTCTAAATCACATGTTTTTGCTGGTGTTTTTAATATCAGTGGTTGCAAACGGCGGCATCGGCGACAAGTGGTATTCGTGAAATACTACTGGCTGGTTTACGGAAATCGATCAAAAATCGATCTTTCATCAGTATGGGTACCACAACCCTATTTGACATTTATTGCGCGTCTGCCGTCTGTCATACTTTTGCAATTTATTACTGTTATTTCTGCTGGTTTTGTTACGTTATGCGTTGAGTCGAGCCTACTAGTTCCTCCGTTACTGCTGCCAACCCATTGAAAATAAACAGACCGCTGCACCGTGTGTGTTGTTTATTACTAAAGACAGGACTTTTTGAGTTGTTTTTTGAGTTGATCATGGCGAGTGCGACTGTGATGCAATGTCTCAACTGCTCTTTGAGATTAACGCCACTTAGGCGCAGACACGTGTTGTCGGAGATTCCGAATAACATCATGGACATTTTACGAGTCTGGATCTCACCAACACCGGTAAGTTTTACACAACATTGTCTTTTTAACGTAGTATGATTTTTTTAGTTAGGAACTGCGCTTTATGTTTACGTACCAAATAACAAATCTTAGAGGACAAAAGTACAATCCATCCATGTCTGTGTGTTAGTTCCTCACCTCACCAGTTGGGTTACCGGATTTTAACATAACCTATATAGGTAGGAACCTCCTACTGATGTGTTGGTAATAACTAACTTATTAATCCATTCAGTGTGGGCAACGCGCATGCAAACGTCAGAAAAACACGCATGCGCATTGCCCGCACTGAAGGGATTAACTAGGATTGTTTATTTCAATCAGTTAAGTGTATTCGAGGATATGAATTGTGTGTAGTATCATTTAAAATTACAGTTGCACAGAATTATAATTATTTAAATATGTTTTTTTTCAGCTGTCAACCGAAGGGACATTGTGTCATGAGTGTTTTACACTGCTGCAAAATGCACTCACATCCCAGGGACAGTTGACACCTGCAGTAGGACACCAGGCCGTCTGCTACGGCTGTGGGGTTTCCATACTGAGATCAAGAACCCATAGAGTGCCATTAGACTGCCCACAAAGAATCATATTACTGCGAGGGGTACCATCTCATCAGGTAATATATATTTTTTTATACACATACAACAGAGGATGTTGAATTCTCTTTATACCCTATCGGATACGAATTCCCTAGGATCCTAAACTAGTCCACACTGTTTACTGATATCTTACTAGTGATTGTACATGTTTAGGCTGGTCAAATTATAAAGAAGTAATTGTATTGATCTACAGGTGTCACGTCTGGAAAGAGTTTGCCGAGCATGCTGGATGACTGCAACCAGAACAATGCAAAGACAAGAAACTCACGATGCTGGCCGATTGGAAGATTCTGCTACCCAGAACCCATCTCAGGAACATATTGAACAAGTTTTTAACATTCCAATGCCACCCCCTCTGCCAGAACAGAATGTTAACCGTGGTGCACAGGTATTACGGATTGTTAATAAGGTCAATTCAAGAACATATAAACGTGTTGCTGCCACACCAAACCATTGCTTATTCAGTAACTGCAACAATAATGAGCGCTTATTGGTACCATCAATAGTGAAAGAATTACTGATACAGCGCTACAAAATATATGTTCCTTTGAGTGTCCGGGTCTGCAATTTCCATTTGAATACCAACTTGTGGGATGAATTATTGGCTTCATACAGTGATTTTACTGGTCACCAAATGGATGATATGATGGCACTAATGCAGAGAGCTGTAGAGAGAAAAGTAGACTTTACAGATTTCAATAATTTGGATAGTAAAATGTGTCATTTTTGGTTAGGATTTACAGTAGAACAGTTACAGACACTACTTTCAATGTTACCATCCCTCTTTGGTCAAGTACCGTCCGCAAGTCTAGCACTAAGCATTTATTTAGCTAAAATCAGAACTGGAGACAGCAATGAACGATTATCACAGTTTTTTAATTTGCCTCGCAGCACATTAGAACGGTACATGAACAAAGCGCGAAACTGCTTTTTACAAGACTTTGTGCCTTTATGTTTAGGTTTTGGTAGTACAACGGTAGTAGATGTGGCAGCTCGAAATAGAATAATACCCGAGGGGCTTTTTGGGAATCCAGATTTACCGAGAGATGTTAAACCAGCCATAGTAATTTGTGATGGCACATATGTATATATTCAGAGCAGCAGTAATTATAAATTCCAAAAAGATACATACAGCTTGCACAAGTTTGCTAATCTCATAAAACCTTTTATGATTGTTTGTTGCGATGGTACTATACTAGAATGCTTAGGACCATATAAAGCCACAACGAATGACTCCACTATTATCAATCAGCAATTAGAAAATGATCAAAGTGGACTGAGAAGGTTTTTTAGAAATAATGATGTTTTCATTTTAGACAGAGGTTTTAGGGATGCATTGCAAAATCTGGAAGCTGTAGGATATAAGGCTTATATGCCAGAATCACTGGCAGAGGGCGAACATCAACTGACAACCTTAAAAAGTAATAAATCTAGATGTATCACAATGTGTCGATGGGTGGTGGAAGTTGTTAATGGACGAATAAAAAGAGATTTTAAACTTCTACGACAAGATTATTTTAATCGTGCGTTAACACACATGATGGATGATTTTAGGATTGCATGTGCATTAACTAACAAGTTCCACCCATTGATTGAAAATAAACCTGAACATACAGAGTATCTAGAAATTGCTAAAACCAGGATTCATCTGCAAAATCACCTAGGTGAATTCATTATTAATGAAAACATTAATAGAAGACGCGCTGTATTTACAGCTATAGATGGTAATATACCACAATTAAGAGACTTTCCAAAACTTGGGCAAGTGGAGCTTAAAAGATTTGCTTTAGGCTCGTATCAAATAAAACAAGCCAGATCCTACTATGGCGAGCACGTAAGACAAAATGGTATATACCATATTGAAGTATCGGAAGCGTTTGAAGAGGAATTACCTTTAGTATTGGGGACTAATAATTATTTAGTAAGAGGAAGAATAAAATCGAGGCATGTGTCTAGTAGAACATATTATACTTATATTTTAGTAAATAATGATGAACATGTAAGAGACACATTAGGCGCTATAGTAGGATACTATTGTTCTTGCCTTGTGGGAAAACGGACTGTAGGTTGCTGTGTGCATGTAATGTGCATAGTGTGGTATTTGAGCTGGGCACGTTATAACAATGTTAGTGTTCCAGCTCTATTTTTGGATAACATATTTTTAGAAGAATAAAATACAAGTTTAAAAAATAATCATTCTTTTATTTATTGTATTTAGTGTTGTGTGTTTTTCCTTCTCTCTCTACTTACAAAGACCATTTCATGATACATGTGGTAGGTATCATGAAATGGTCTTTGTAAGTATCTATGATGAGCACACTGAGCGATTGATTATATAAGTAACTAGCTTCTGCCCGCGACTTCGTTCGCGTGGCTTCATTCATCCGCCTTAAGTTACGTTTTTGAATACTGCTTCGCTCCCGTAAGTCGTAGCGTGATGTTATATAGCCTATAACCTTCCTTGATAAATGGGCTATCCAACATAAAAAGATTTTTTCAAATCGGACCGGTAGTTCCTGAGATTAGCGCGAACAAACAAACAAACTCTTCAGCTTTATAATATTATAGTAAGTATAGATGATTACTTCCATGCTTTGCAATTTCATGAAACGCAGGAATAAGATTTAAAAATGCGCAAAATCTAAATCTTGGTGAGGTAGACACAGCTGGTGGCCACCTGACATAGCTAAACCTGTACAGACCTTTGAAATAACTTTTTTCAACTAATTTTTGGTCAAACATAACCTCAAAAAAGTAATTACATTTTTGTAAATATCTCGGAAATGCCATTGTAGTTTGTGTTAAATCTTTTGAGGTAGTAATTAGACATGCCATCGAGTATTTTAAAGTTGATTTGATGAAGACACAACAATGTTGAATTGAGTACATTTGTCCATAGTGCCGTGGGCAATCTCTTTTGTACTAAGTTGGCGAAATCAAGATATTAACGTCACAACAATAAAGCAGCTGATGATAGTCATTCAGACGAAAGCGTTGGCAATAGCGATACTGTCATAAATGTGAAATCGCTACAATTATCTCAAACTGACAGTTAGACCACACTCGCTTCTGTCTAAACGCCGCGGAAAAAGTATAATTATCTTACTTACATCTTTGTCCACTCTTGCAGATATTTTCAGCAAGTAAACTATGATGTTGACATAGTATAGTACGCGTTGGAATGAACTAAATGTGTGAAACATAACCTATGAGAAACAAAGAAAGTAAAAATGAGTATAATGTATTCGACAAATTGAATCTACTGATCTACTCTGTAAAGGTCTTCCTTGGTGATCCCTAGCATGAGATGGGATGAAAATTGACCTCACTTCATCATAATTCACCAAAAGAGACTTATATATAGGACAAAACTGCAGGGACCTGTGACTCTTAGTGTAAATAATTTAATAATAAAAATAATGATAGTAAAAATGTTTATTGTTCAAAGCGAGTGTCAAGAGAGTAGTGAGTGAGTGAGTGAGTGAGTGAGTGAGTGTGTGTGTGTGTGTGTGTGTGTGTGTGCGTGTGTGGGTTCCACATTAAGTTAAGCATATCTTACCTATATAGCACTATAAATAGCTCGTCTTCGCGTATATATTTATAAAGTATCAAATATTAAAACATCATTTCAAGGTAATTACATCTAAATTACTTTACATTTAATTACATTTACATTACTACCTACCTACATAGAGCAAAGTGATACCGAGGAACATATAAACACATTCACTACATCTATACCATTTGCTATGTATTTCCTAACTAAACGCATGATAAAAATGTCCCTTAAAATCATTTCAGACATAGAATGGGAATTAAACATTGCATTTCTACAAATTGTATCTGAACAGGTTGCACCTGAAATAGATTTATTTTCATCCCACACTAATTCTAAACATATTTCCTATACCTCCTGGAAACCAAATAAGTAAATCCACAGGCAATCAGTTTTGATGCTTCTAATTTGTCCTGGACAGAAAAGTTCTTTCATGCTTTTTCTCCATTCAGTTAATATAAAAATAAAAATATTTCAAATAAGAAAGGCAACAGGTATCATAGTCATGTCCCACTGGCCTTTACAAACTTGGTATCCTATAATACATACTATGCTTGCCTGAAGCTGATATATTTTAAACCTCAAAATATCTTTAACATTTTCCTTTGAGGGACCATCACCCTCTTACCTTCAATTAACTTTGATTGCAGGATTATTATCAGGCAAGCTTGGCCAAAAAAGGGCTATTTCCCTCACATCAATGGATGCCATGTTGGCACTTGGCACCCCCTTTCACATTAGGTAATACAGTAAAGCAACATAATGTGACATAAAATTTGGTGAACCTTCTGTCAGGCATCTTCGTGTTACTCGGCAACTAAACGCAATTTTCAGAGCTAAAACTAAACGTAAGTATTAGTGTGCGTTATCTGTGTCCTAAATGGGAAATGTCATTGTTTTCGTTTGCGCGGCAACTAACAGTAAGCTCGTCTTCGCGTATATATTTATATACGCAAAGACGAGCTATTTATAGTGCTAGCTAGTATCGAGAAATCATGTTTTAAGTAATGTAATAAATAGCTATGACATGAAATCTGGTTATATGGTCAGGAACTTACCATTATATGGCATATTTTCTTGTACAGATTGAAAGCTTTCAAAATATTTTGGTATATTCCAAGCATTTCAAGAGTATGTTCATAATTTTCTTGTTCATCATTCATCATCAAGACATATCTAATCCACTCATCGAGATACAATTTTAGCAATATTATAATTCTGATGGCAATGACTACATTGATATCCATTGGTATCCACATAATGTCACAAATGACGTCAAAAATCAGAGTGATGTCCAAAATATTATATGTTTGGTAAAATATTACACCTATAAAAACATTTGCGAAGATAATCGTTGCTAATGAGATCCAATTCGAAATAATATAACTTCTGATACTCTCACTGAAACCGATGCTTTTGTGTATAGTTTGGATCTTCAATATAAGTAACACGTTGTTTTCCTTATGCACTGTCCAGTCCAGAATGTACATCATCGTGAACCCGATTGAAAAGGTCATATAATTGACAATAACAAAGAATGCGAAGAGACCTTGTTGTAAATTATTTTTTAGTAACGAGAAGTCTGCAGTATGTATTTGATAGACATACAACGCATTCATGCATAAAATACAGATGAACGCTACCAGACGATATCTCATACCACTTGGATAAATATGATCTTTTAGCACATTATATTTTGAGGTAAAAAATATATTGAGTGCAACATTATAAGAATACACTATTCCTCGTATATCTTTTTCCAGGTGATTACTTAGTGACGCGTGATATGCGACCCCTCGCACCTTTTTTCGTTTCCGTAACATAGTTTTTATAAACGATATCAGAATTGTTTAAATGACTTTCTGACATAGTACCTAACATTAAAATGAGATACTTCAAATACGCCGTAGCATTATGTACAAAAATAAATGTAGAGATAATATCTAAGTTACAGACACGATCAATATAATCATAAACTTGTCCTACAACCATGTCCTTGGTTATCAACTATAAGTATTAAATTAAATATTAATGGTTGACGTTGGAATAATGAAACATGGAGATACTTAGGTAAACGAAGACACACATTAGGGCTTACATTATAGCATAAAAGGCGTAAAAAGCTGAGAATGACTGACTGACTGACTTGTACTCCTTGCGATCATATCTCGGCGGACAGTTCCCCGATCCAGTATCATAATATTAAACATCGCATTGACGGGAAAGGCGACAACAAAATCGTATTCTCTGTTATTGAAATTTACGTATACCTGTGGTACATCAACATCATCTGCCTAGCCTCTCCCAACTACGCTGGGATCGACTTCCAGACTAATTGGACGCAACTGAATACCAGTGTGTTACATGGAGTACTGCCTATCGGACCTCCACAACCCAGTTACTGCGTAACACGATACCCCTTGGTAAGACTGGTTGTCAGACTTTCTGGCTTCTGACTACCCGTAACGACTGCCAAAGATCTAATGTGAAATAAATCTAAATGATAGCCGGGACCAACGGCTTTACGTGCTTTCCGAGGCACGGAGGGAACTCGGCATGACATGGATGGCCACAGACCGACACGGCAGGCGTAGCTTAACCTTTGTCCGATCGATCTGTACAGCTTTTACTTGGCCACGAGCTCTACATTTACATGAGCTACATGCGCATACGCTTACATATACATGTGGATAAATACCTTTATATCTATACATATAATAAAACAGTAAAAAAACTGTGTCTGTACATTGAATATATTAAAAAAAAAATTGAGGGGGATTTAAAAACAGTAATAGAGCACGAATCCAAAAAAAAAAATTCTGTCTGTTTGTCTGTTTGTTTGTACACGCTAATCTTCGGAACTGCTGGACGAATTTGAATGATTTTTCTTTTGTTGTATAGGTATTAAGTCTGGCCAACATATAGGCTATATTTTATCTTGGAAACTTGAACACCTGATGCAGAACCGCAACAGACCAGCTAAACTATAAGAGATACAAAAATGGTACCATAGCAAAAATTGCTCCACGTGATGAGCATTATCTACTGAGAGAATAAATTTGAAGATCTGAAACACCTGATAAGTCCCAAGAGCCCAGCTACACCATGACACATATAGGAATGACGTCTTAGCAAAAGTTGTTCGGTCTGATGGGCATTTCCTGTTGACTTATAAAAATCGAAGATCAGAAACATCTGATGTGAAAATCAAAGCTATCACTAATTTCACTGTATCTTATAAAATAACATAAGCTGGGAGTACCTCCACGCGGTGAAGGCGGTAACAGTTTAGGACTGATTTTTGATGACGATGGTATATCATTGAAAATTTCACTCTACTGGCCAAAATTCCCATTTATTTTTTTATTTTATCGAATAAATATGCCTTCGGGCTTATGTTATTTGGGTGTTTAATTTCCTTTACACGGTAGCCTACCCGGTAACGCAGGGGAGCAGTCACTTAGATTTTAATTGATCAGGTATCTCTTTACAATAAAACTATAACCATGCCTAGAAAGAGGTCAAATCTTTCCCAATGTTCCAAAGGAGCTAAAAGATTGAGGATCATAAGATCCCAAGAATCTACTGAAGAGCGTCAGGAGAGACTTGATGCTGTTCGAGAACATCAGGCTGCAAATCGCTCCGTGGAAACCTCTTCAGATCGTGAATCACGTTTGCGTTCTCAGCGTATTTACGCATCGACTTCTAGGTCTTAGAGACAAGTGGGGAACGTGATGCGCGACTGACCGCTGATCGTGAACGTCACGCATTGTCTCGCGAGTCGGAGACGTTCACGGATAGAGAATTGCGCTAGACTTCTCAGCGTATCTACGCATCTGCTTCTAGGTTTCTAGAGACAAGTGCGGAACGTGATGCGCGACTGTCCACTGATCGTGAGCGACATGCATTGTCTCGCGAATCGGAAACGTTTACCGATACAGAATCACGCTTGAGTTCTCAGCGTATTCGCACATCTACTAACAGGTCTTTTGAAACTAGTGATGAACGTGATGCACGACTAACTGCTGATCGAGATTATCATACATTGTCCCGAACACGCACACAACAAAATATCCATAATCAGTTAGAAAGTGAGAAACAAAGAATTGCTGGAGTACGGCAGGAAAAGGCAGAAGAAGAGCGCAACGAACGTTTGAATTCTGATCGACTTCGACATTCTCTGAACAGAATGTCTTTATCATCTGAAGAATCGGATGTGTCTCAGATAATAGCCGTAGGGCATGGCGACCTTTCTTGGGTTGATAAGGAACGGAGTGCATTTACGTATACTCCTAAGATTGACTACGCCACATATTCCGCCATCGGAGGTATGATTCAAAATTGTACTTTTAAACGTCTCGACTCGTCTCGCGCATCCCGTTGGTTTCCCGTCCCCGGGCTCTTAGAATTCGACATCAGACGTTTCAGATCTTCGATTTTGCCGACCCCGTTGTCGCTGGCATAAGCAACAGGATCCGCGTACGAAGTCGCGGGCAGAAGCTAGTATCTTAATATATATGTTACGGCTAATATCCAAAGTGCGGCTACAACTAGGTGCAGCCGGTCACATGCGGTTAAACTTAGATGTATCCTACTTATCTTCGGTTAGATCTAGGTTAAGTCTTCATCATAGCGGATAGAACTAGAAGCAGCAGCACACCGGTGGTTATCTATATAAGCCGGATCCGCTCGTTATCTATATATGTCTATAGCTCCAATTCATTAAAGTAATTAATTATGTTTAATGTCCACCATAATAATAACAATACGAAAGCAATTTGATAAGTACTTTATAACACTCGTCACCTGTCATGGTATCATTCGTGGGTTGAAAGCGGAGTTTACTGTAAATAATTTATTAAATGAAAAACGTTTCTGACATGTCAAAGAAATATCGATGTAGTTTGGATTCAAAGTATATGATAGACAAAGATGTGCAATCAATGCTTTTGCCCTTGAATCTCATGCAATATATTATGTTCTGTCCCAAATACCGTATCAAAAATAATTTAATAACTCCAAACAGCCCCATCTCCAAGTGTGTTTCAATTATTGCTACACTAGTATTGATATTTATGTTCACATATCGCGTCTATTTTGTTTGGGCTTACAGAGGTTATTTCATCACTATCATGTTAGCGTCCTCTTTTTATGATTGTATCTACTATTCTTGCGGATTCGTAATGAATTTCGCTATCGGAATAATTCAAACCAAAAAATCTATTAACTTTATTCTAACTTTTCAAAAAGTGCACAGATTTCTTAACAATGAGTCCAGATTTCACCACTTTATCATTTGGAATTGGATTTTGGTAATCTTGGCTCTGGGTTTCTATGTCATTGTCTACACTTATTTTTGCACACAACTCCCCTCTTTTACTATGTATACCGGTTACCTTATAATAGTTTTCGATTTTAATGTAATTTATGCCACTCGTGTCATTAAACTGTTAGAAGATAAAGTATTACAATGGAATATTCAACTTTTAAAATCTCAAGATTTCGAAAGCGCTCGCAGAACAAGCCATTTCAAAAAGATGTATCAGGTTTACGTAGATATATTAGAGTGTTACAACATTAATAACGATTGTTTTCAGCATTTTGTAAGTACCTACGATGTTATAGTATTAACTCAATGTCCACAATCTAATCGGCTGTAAAACTTTTTATCAATTTTCGCTTTCCAGATACTTCATTACATCTTAGAAATACTAGTCCACGCTCTGGTTTACATTCAAGTGGGATTCGACGTATACAAATTATTAATCGTGAGTAATTATTAATTCAATATATACTTGTCTATCGTTATGTACTTAATCAAAATGTTAAGATGAGTAAGAGCAATAAATATATTTGAGAAAATTTGAAAGCAGCATCAGTGAAAGAACTGTTGACAAGAAATCGTAAACCTTGACGTAAACATATTGTGATGATGAGAATAAAAATTATTGTAACTAAGGGCACGATGAAACTAAGATGAAACAAGGGTGGGAGATCAAAAAAGGGGACGGATTGTGTGCAATCCGTCCCCTTTTTTGATCTCCTTTCTTTCTTTTTTGATGATATAAAGAAACAAGTATAGTGGTACAGAGGCCAAGCACATCAAGCTACCCCAATCTGTCAGATTTCTTTGATAGTTTTTCAGCTTTATTACAAAAGAATAAGGTTTATATTCAATTGGGAAAATTGGCCAGTTTGATATAGCTTGATGTGTTGGCTGGCGTCTGTACAATATATTTTTAAATACGGTCGTGGTTTTAATCGTTTATTTTGTTGTAGGGTACAGCATCTGTGTCTTTGATGGCCATTTTAAGTTGGATCATCAAGGATTTATCATGGCAATTAATGTTAATCCAGCAATGCGAGAAATTCTACTTAGCAATTGAAAGTTTACAAGAATCGTGCTCACTTACGTTGAAGTCAGCTGACACTGGTTATTTTAAAACACATAAAAATAAATACAAATCTTACCAGGCCTTCCCCCACTCCTGCACCTTAGAAGATATTATAAACACCACTATATATACCACTATGTTGCGATGAATGTAGCTACATACTGAGCCCAAGTAGTCTAAGAATATAAAATAAAAACCGTCGACTCGGAGGAAGAAGACATGCCTGGGCCTTTGTGTGCATTGGGCCTATATGGGTCACTGCTAGGCATTAGCCTCTTCTTCTATATTTATACAGAGAATATATGAAGTCTTTTTTTTTTGTAAATAGTATGTGTAAAATAGAAGTTTCATGTATAAAATGAGTACTCACCTAAATGTAATTGAGATTCTTGGTCAATATTAGCAGGGTATGTATGATTCACAGAATATATTACACCGTTTCACAGATGATGAGAAGAGACTATGCAAGAACGTACTGCGCTTACACCGAGCATCGTTCAGCAAGATACGTGTGTGTGGCCTGTTCTACTTAGACGCTGCGTTACAATTGAGCCTGATGAGTCTTCTTACTAACTACACTATTGTGTTGTTACAAGTCGCGTTATTGTAATACAAGCGTAATTAGATTTATTTTAAAGAATATCATAATTATTTATCATATTTTGACAATGTGTAAACAATTGGTGATCTACAATGACAAGATCAGCGTGAGAGCGCAAACATGAAGAAAAAAAACCGTGTTTGTGTGTTTAAAAAATTACAACGCCCAACGCCAAGTGACAAATAGCCGACAACACGTAGTAGTTGCTGTTGCTTTAAAACAGATGCATCGCAAAATAGGAGTTGGGCTACGAACCATTGCACGCAACACAGAAAGGTGGTCTTTTTTGTCACTAATTTCGCTATATTGTTTAGAGAAATTTGTGTCATTTCCATTAATTATTTGGTCTAATACAGCTTAATTTTACTAAAATCACATAACCTTTATCTCTTAATAATAATTAATTTCTTAAAATTAATTAAATGCTTAATGATAACAGTTCAATGTATTTTTTAAACTTATGTTAGGAATAGATTCAAAATTACTCAGTGTCATAAAATATCTTAAATATCAAATATCTTGGTAACAAAAATCGTATTACATTGTCGCATATCGATACGCTTTTGCTGAACTATACCTAAGTGACATGAGAGTGTTTTCGACTTTATTTGACAGTTTTATTACAGTTTTATTTGTCAACTGGTACATATAAACATAAACACACCTCATTTGTTGATTAGACAACACGAGTACAAACTTTAAGACGCCGTCAGATTACATTTCTTATGTCATTACACTAGAAAACTAATCATATTTCTATAAATAATGTGTCTTTCATTCACACTCAATTGATGAAACCCACAATGTCCTACATAAATAAAATCAACATTGTTAATGTGATTAGTTGGAAGTTAACTGGAATAGCAAACGGGTGTGCCTTATTGACAAGGTTTGGTCGGTTCAAAACCTAATTGGTCTATCTTTTGACTGCCAGTTACTGGACCTTCTTAGACGTCACTACCTTTCCGTACTTCTTTATTTGGCAAACTATTATTAGTGAAAAGTATACATTCCTAAAATTGAACCAATCCATGCCGCACTTGTGTATTTAATCAACAATCTAGTAAAATTTTATAAACAGTTGCGAATCGGATTCTTCCGTTGTATCAGTGGTCATTTCATACAATAGCATATATTTCAAGCGTTCAATATAAAGAAAAAAATTACAGGATTGATGCCATTTCTGATAAAATAAGCTACTGAAGAGTTAATAAAAATCATGGAACACTCACTCAGATAAAAATCGCATTCTCGACAGCTTTTTAAAATATAAAATCATTGTTTCTTTTTTTTTTAACAGTTAAAAAAAATGTGTTGCTTCTTTATTTGTATTCATTTACTTTGTGTGTGATATGTTTATATTTGTAACCCCAATTTCTGAGAACATTAACCATACAATCAGAAAGTAACTGGTTTTCCAATAAATTGGCACTTGTATTTTGTACATTTTTATGCAAAATTACATCCTTGAATAGTAAAATGAATAGCATCATTGAAAAAATATTTCATGTCGAAACATTTCCAAATAACATAGTTGATAAAGATGTACAGTCCGTATTTTTCCCTTTGAATTTTATGCAGATGCTCGCGTTGATTCCAAAATATCGCATGAGAAACAATTATATAAAGCCAAATAATTGTTTATATAAGCTGATATTATTATTGGCGATGGTAATGTACCTATCCTGTTCTGTGTATCGAATATTTGACGTACTACTTGATGAAAATTTGAAACGATATGGCTCTGTAGATTTCTTGTATGTCGCATCTTGCTTTGACTGCTTTTACTACTCTACAGGATTCATTATGAACTATTTCATTAATTTGAAACAAAGTAACAAAACTGTAACATTTGTTTTGACTTTTCAAGAAGTGCACATATTTATTAATAACGAAACTGCTTTTAAGAAGAGTGTCATTAGAAATTTGATCTACGTCACTATGACCTTCGGATTTTACTTTTTTATTTTGTTTTTTACTCCATTTATGTTCAATAAAACCTCTGTTTTTAATCTTAATACTATTTTTAATTTATTAAGTTATGTTATACTTGATACCAATCCAATATATGCAATTAGCATGATTAAGTTATTAACAGATAAAGCTAAACTTTGGAATACGCATATTTCACGATCACCACAAAATGTTCAACACGAGAAAATATTTCAAGCTTATGTGCACATACTTGAATACCACAAGATCTACAAAAATCTTTTTCAAGAAGCGGTGAGTTAGAATTTGCTTTTTATAGTGATGTGATAACATACAATTACATTTTTGGGTGTCAATAAAATTAAAGCCTAAAATAAGTCCTTAGTCTTGACTAAATTATTTGCTTGCTGACGATTCGAACACTGTTCGAATTTATATTTTTTTCACGGATCATTCGGACTTTTTTTTATAGTTTTATAACCTAACCTTTCTCCTCACATGGTCAATATGTCGCTCCTGGCTTTTCCCATCATGACCTTATTTTCCTGTCTTATGTCCTAAAATCTCTTAGACCCAAGCTTACATTCCAGTACAGGCGTTGGATATTGAGAAGTTTAAACTAAATGCTTCCAATATCGACTGGACATCACTGGAGGAAGCCACCATGGTTGATGACAAAGTTATTTTTTTAAATTCAGCTGTAGGCAAGTTATATGACACCCACGCTCCCATCAGAAAAATCAAGCTGAAGCGCACGCTTGAGCCACGGATGAATCGGGGAGTTCGGGTGACAATGCGTCGAAGGGTTTGCGCGTTCCGGAAGTTTAAGAAAGATCGGTCGGAGGATAATTGGACCCTCTTCAAAACTGCTCGCAGTCATTGTAATCTGATGATACGCAACGTTAAACGCCGCATAATTATTGATAATATATTATCACTTCTTCTTCTCCTGTCGATATTTGGAAGTTCCTTGGAACTCTAGGTATCGGCAGATTGCGGCATTCAGACCGTCCTATTACTGCCCCAGTACTGTTACAGCTCTTCTTAAAGTAACTGACGATATAAGGCGGGGAATGGAAGACACTAAAGTGTCGGTTTTAGTGTTGATAGACTTTTCCAAAGCTTTCAATACCGTCAGTCACGAAGTCCTTTTATCCATCCTCTCCTATCTAATGGTCACCCAAGGTTTTGGATTTGTTTTCTTCCTATCTTCGGGGGCGTCAGCAGTCAGTTCTTGCGAGAGACTCTTTTTTATAGATCTTATAACTGCCGAGCCTGTGTGCGTATCACCTTTACGCTGATGATTTACAACTCTACAGTCAGGCAAGTGTTGACAACTTATCCGATGCGATTGAGGAACTAAATCGGATTTAGCTGTGGAAAAAGATTAACCCAACCAAGTATCAGGCTATTATTATAGAGAGCACCCATAGCTTGTGAAGGTTTAATGGTTTAGCGGTACCGCCAGTTGGCAGTTACCTTTGATGGTACAGTCATTCCGTTTAGCTCTGACGGCAAGGATCTGGGTTTGTACGTTGACATTTGCCTGAACTGGCGTAAGCAGGTCGCGAGTGTGAGCAAAAAAGTCACCGGGACGTTGCGGTCGCTCCACCGGTCCCAAAATATTTTCCCTTCGCACATAAAGTCAATGCTAGTTTAATCCCTTATCTTTCCCATACTTGACTATGGCGATGTGTGTTACTATGACCTGAATGCAGATCTCCTCAATAAACTTGACCGACCTCTTATTGATTGCATTCGATTCGTATTTAATCTCCGTAAATATGATAATGTGTCCGCACATCGGTCGCTCTTAAAATGGTTACCCATCGGACAACGCAGAGCGTTAATGGCTTTGACAACCTTGTCTACTTATTTAGACAAACTCAGTTCTCCTTTCTACTTGACTTCTTACTTTCAATATTTATGCTCTGCGCACAGGAAGAATCTTCGTTCCTCCAATAATCGTCTTCTACGATGTCCTTCTCGCCGCTCTGGTGTTCTTAAATCTTCGTTTCTTGTCCAGGCGTTTGCCTTTGAAATGCGCTTCCTTAGAATACCAGGAGGGCCACCAGTCGGTTCACATTCAAAGTGAAAGCTTGCGCACACTGTCATAAGAAGTTGGCAGACTCGTCACATTTTGTTGTATTCTATGCTCTATCTATGTATTTTAGCTCTCTACTTTGTATATTTTGTTTGTGAGTATGTATAACTATATTTATTATTTCATTGTAGAAAATTTTAAGTATATTTGCACCTACCATGTTTTGTCTCTGCATCACCTCAAGGTAGACTGGTAGAAAATACCCAAGGCATTAAGTCTGCCTTTGTACGGTGTTTTATTACATTCTGTTCATAAAGTTCAATAAATAAATAAATAAACACCCTTCTGGTCGAAGGATCCTTTCTTTTCAATAAAGGATGAAAACCTTTCCACGAAGTCCCTCATTTCTCTAAAATATCGATAGTTTTTGATACGTGAAACTCTTTCCGATCTTCAGTTCTTTTAAAAAAACATAATAATAATATTAGTAATTGGATCCGCTATTACCCTCAAAAAGTCGATAATCGAGGCCTCATAATAATAAAAAATGGATAATTAAAATAAACAAATTGACTTGTAGTAGAGGCCGTACGGACCGATCGGATATAGTTATCTACGCTTGCTGCGGTCGGTCCGTGGATGGGTGACCATCCATTACATATCCTGTCTGTCATTCGTAGACTTTTGACAGTCGTTATGGCTAGTCAGTAACCAGTAAACGTGACAACCAGTCTTCTCAGGGATATCGTGTTACCCAGTAACTGGGTTTTGGGAGTCCGATAGGCTCCATGTAAAACACTGGTATTCCGCGGCATCCGGTTAAACTGGAAGCCGACCCCAGCATAAGAATTAGGCTTGCCATATTTTTGTATTTTTATTACGGTTACAGCAAGGCATTACAATTGTTTTAATATAGTATTTTTTTTCCTTTTTTTTCTAGGTTTTGTTTCAAACCACTGAAGCTTTCTTCCGTTTTTTAGTTAACATTCAAGTAATGATTGCATTTTGAAAAATATTTTTTGTAAGTACTTAAAATATATGTTATGCCGTACACATAATAATAATGGTATCCCAAAGAAATTGTTATTCTGTTTATGAACGAACAGTCAGTGCCCCACATTACATGATCCACGTAAAAAAGAAAAAAGCGTGGTAAAAATAGGGGTAAGGTAATGTAGGCCACTGACTACATTGTAACTACTGTGATGTATCACGATTATGGTACGCTGACTCCAAACGATACTTTATTGAAACGTAGATTGACTTTCATAATATATATTGGATGATAAGCTTACTACAGGAGCAACTACCCAAGTTCCGAGCAGATAATTACTTCAATCAGCATCTTTCTGACCTGGTTCTATGTCACTTGGGGTCAGCGCCATACGTCTTATCCTTCCATTCCGTCATGATATCACTGACTTCGGCCTTTCTCTTCATCTGCTTTCATTCACATTTATATCCATGACTCGTTTGATCACATGCATTTCATCCCCCCTCTTCACAAGTCTACTAAAAAGTAACATTAATTGACAATTGTTTTAATAGTATCTTCTTTTAGTTTGAATTTCTTCTGGAAATTGTGTGCAACCCTTACAGTAATACTTAATCAATCATTACTTTTCAGGAACGTAATCCTCATTTGTCAATATTGATGTACTTCTGGATGGTCAAAACCTTGACTATACACTTAACAGTCAGCCTTGAAGTGGAAGCCTTCAATCAAGTAATGGAACACGGACGAAACTCATGCGAGAACATATTGGCCTCTAGCAGAATAGGTAAAGTTGTTTGATAAAGTATATTCTTTCTGCCATTGTCCCACGTTACTTGGGGTCGGTGTAACATGTTTTTTTCTTCCATTATGTCCTGATAATCACTTGTGAAGAATGATAAGAAAGAAAAGATACATGGTTGGTGTGCAATACACATCTTTTTTGGTCTTCCTCTTCCTCTTTTATTTTTATAACTCAAAATATATTCTTTACTTAATACATAGTCATTGCAATGACCTAATTGCAGTCAATATTAGGGCACACGCAAGGAATTAGTTTTTTACATAAAAATGTTTTGTGGGATCAGGTAGTCTTAACGTCGGCTTGTTTACTTGCCATCCAATGACATTGTGTTGCAATTACTTTTTGGTTCAAAAAACTGGAGGTTATGTTCTTAAAATCGAACTACATGCATACATCAAATCAATTTTATCCTTTACAGACGAAAAAAGGAAGTATTGCAAAAATATTTTGCGTTTATACCGTTCATCGTTCGCCAAGATGAGTGCATGCGGCTTGTTCTTCATAGATGTCTCTCAACTAATGCGGTTGATATCCCTTATCACTCACTACACTATTGTGCTGTTGCAGTTTGCATTTTTGTAATTATGATATCATTAAAGTGTTTTGTTGATGTATATTGTACGTGTTTTTATTTCCCTGTTCTTTTTTGAATCATTAATAGCTAAATAATACTGAGACAGATATACTGGGAGTAAAGTTTGGTTGTGGTTCAAAAAAGTGAAGTTCGAGGATCGTCCTACCAGGTAAAATATCGTCGAAACAATCTTCTACCTTTTATCTATCATCATCATCAGCCGAAAGACGTCAACTGTTGAAGAAACGCCACAACTCACGGCAACCTGCCGCTTGCATCCACCGGTTACCCGCGACCTTGACGATGTCGTCGGTCCATCTGGGTCTCAATTCTGCTATTACAATAGTGTCAGAATGGTCTATCATTGATTTCATAATTGTTGATTTTGACAAGTTTGGTAATCTGCTAATATAATGGCGTCATTATGACTTTCCAATGGTCAACCACTGACGCGCCATTGAAAGAACTGATATAGAATGGTAATCTCGTACAAAATGACAACTGAATGACTGACTTAGGCCGTATTCTGCTAAAATTTGGACAGTTCTTTTGATCAGTGACCTACCATTAGAACGTTATTGTGCAGTCATTGACCGACCACTGATAGACCATTATGATTGACCAGATTACGAACTTTTGGCAAAATGACAATGGGATCGTGTTGGAATGACGAAATTATAAAAATAGCAGACTTAGCCCACTGGTGGGAGGCCTACCAACGCTGTGTATTCCGGTTCGTTGACACGGTTCGCTTATATCTATATCTATACATACAAATAAATAAAATTGAAGTGTCGGTTTCAAAATAACAGCTTTTTACTAAATGTATAAAATATCATCAGCACCATTTAGCTCAACCATTTTGGAGGGAGCTGAATGATCCCGCCACCATCAGCGAGACATTTGAGTGAGCATGACAATTATCTCAACCGCCACGCTCATTTATGTCAAACACATAATAATTTACTTAATATATGGCTCCATGGTACTCACATTTACAAAATTGAAATAATGCTGCTAAATTATACAAAACGAAGGTTTTCAATGTTTCTAAAAATGTCGAAAAAGTAATTAAAATATATTTGTGTATAATAATAACGATACTCCTTACTCATGTCAATAAAAAATGGGGTAGGAAACAACATTCTTTCAATTAGGAAATTCCCTAAACTGCCTGTGGAGCAGGACCAGCATTTAGCCTAGCATTTTTATCATTGATGTAGTCTTCTAATTTATAATATGCTTGTCTACACAGTGTGCGTTTAATACATGTTTTAAATTGTCTTTCATTTAGTTGTAGAATATTAAAAGGTATTTTATTATAAAATTTTACACAGTACCCCATAAAAGAAATATGAACTTTTGACAATCTGAAACTTGGCTGATCTAATTTGTTCCTATTTCTAGTATAAACACTATGTCTGTCACTCATTTTATTAAAAAGATGATGTTATTTCTCAACCATTAATCAGTTTTACCTATCTTATCGGGTCAATTTCACGACGACACGGTTGGCGCAGTAGTGAGGAGGGAGGAGGGAGGTTCGATTCCCGCCCAGGGTAAATATTAGTGTGATGAACACTTGTGTTTGCTTTGTGTCTGGGTGTTGTTTATTTATATATGTATTTAGTTAAAATGTATTTGTGTATGTAAGTATAACTGACACCCATAGTACAGGGTCTCCCTAGTTTGGCGTCAGATGGCCATGTGTGAAATGTCCCCACATATTATTATTATTATTTGTTGCCATTTTTCAGATTTTCATTTCAATGAAATTTTGCGCGACCGAAATTACGCTTGTTTGGCCTCGCCCTTAAACACAAACTGTTCTGTTAAAACTTGAATCATTGAATATAATATATTATGAAATATTACCTGAGCAATTTGAATTCAAGATTAGAGCGCAAGAATCTGGAACATTTTCAAAGGCTGAATAAAATTTCTCACATTGTTTGGTTAACGATGTTTGCCATATTAAATCCTTAATCAACCAACATAATATCGTAATCGACACTAGAAATGAAACACTCTGTAACAAAACAATAAAACATCTGAAGCAATGTGATGTAAGATCTCAGAGTTACCCAGACTTAGATCAGTTTATCACAGCTTTTACAGACACTACCTCTGTTGAAATCTTTGCACGATGCTTAAAAACTCACTTTTCAATCCAACCGTAGGACGATCAAAGGGCGTCGCCAAGGAGGGGGGGTGGGTAGGGGCAGCTGCCCCCCCCCCCTAGAGGTTCCAAAAGGTTCATGGGCCTTTGACTGTATTTATAATTCATGCTTTTCCTATCCACCATATATCAACTTGCCCCCTCCTAGGTCATCAGCTGGCGGGTCCTGGCGACGCCCTTGGGACGATGTGAATATTTACAGAATGTTATCATCATCTGCCTAACTAGAAAAAAATGTAGGACTCCACGCCACGCATATCAAAAGTGAAGCACCTTAAGTACTGACTGAGACGCACACATAGATCGATACAGACGGTAGTTGGTACTTTCAGCGCGGAATTTTTTTTTTAGTCCGTAGCTATGATGTAAATGTGTGCGTGAGGTATCTTTGTACAAACGGTCTGGCTTACTTAGGGTGCTTTACTTTCGATATGCGTGGCGCGGAGTCCTTCTTTTTTTCTAGTCCGTGGACATTGCATAAATTGAGTTTGTAGTGAGTGTAGCAACATCTATTGCCATTGCCACTTGCAAACTACAACTAATGTGTCGTACATCGCAGTAACAATGTTCTCCGCGACATTATCATATGTACAAAAACCCACGAGAGACAGCACGTTCTGGTCGGACGATCATCCCTCAAAAGGGGAATGAGAAACTATCCACCCTGTCACCTCTATGAGTTTAAAGCAGTAACGTGTATGTAAAACTAGGTAGTAAAATACTCACTAAGTTGTCAATCAACATCCTGTATTTCACAGTTTCAATTATAATTTGAATATAAATTAGAGAATGAATGAATGTTTCAATGATGTAATAGAGAATCTGAAAAAAAAATAACGTTGAGGTTACTATTTCACTAGAAATCTGCAGGCTAACCAAGCGGTGAAGTCAAGCCGCGAAATGATGTGTGACAATAGAGAAGATGGATGATAAGGAGATGTGCTGTACAAGTATGTACAGAACTCATCAGTTAAGTGAAAGTACACAATGAATGAGTCGCCAAAAGAAAAAATCGTCAGACCCACATAATATCAACATGATAAAAAAATTAAAATAGAGGTAAGTATTGGTATATGGTAAGGAAGATAAGCTGGCATGGCGTCATCTATTACACCATATGCCAACTGCAATTGACGTTTCCTACAAGGCGATATCAATATTTTCCGCGACATCAACATGTGCTAATGTTGCGAAGAACTTTTACTTGTAAGCGCTCGTTGACGCACGCTGTCAGAAAGAATGAAAAAATCCATTGAAAGAAAAGTACTTACAAATTGCTGAAAACAATCTTTGTGTATGTTATAGCACTCTAATATACCAACATAAGCCTGGAACATATTATTGCAATAACTTTCTCGTTCTGTTTTATGAAAATTTATAGCTTGAATATTCCACTGAATAATTTTATTTTCAAGCAATTTTAAGACACGCATGGAATAAACTATATTAAAATCGAAGAACATTAGTAGGTAACTAATAAATATGTAAAAAAAGGGTGTTTTCATGATAACACATATAGAAGTGAATACAACGAAATAACTAATCATATACATGATTACAATAATCCAATTCCAATTAGTGAAGCAACATGTACTGACTTTGCTGCTCAAAAATCTGTGTACTCTTTGATAAGTTAGAACAAACTTGATGGTTTTCCTGGTCTGAGTTATCCCAATTACAAAATTCATAATGTATCCGAAACAATAAATTACGCAGTCGAAATAAGTGGTAACATAGATAAAAAGAGTGAACTCAGAATATTCCTTATAAAAGAAAAGCAAGTAAGTGCGGTATACAAATAAAAATATGAATATTAAAGTTCCAATCATAGAAACAAAATTAGAGATTAAACTATTAGGAGTTATAAAATGGTCTTTGATGTGGTATTTGGGACAAAACGAAATATATTGCATCAGATTCAAAGGCAAAAATATTGACTGCACATCTTTGTCTATCGTATCATTTAAAGCAATATTCACAGAATAGTTTCGACTGATATTGCGGAGTTTCTTCATTTTTAATTATATTATTAATAGTAGCTCTCTGCTCACAAGGGACACAATAATGGAAGGTAAAAGTAATAACTAACATTAAAAATTCATTTCGATAATATCCAAAGTAACGTTTGTAATACGATAATATCAAATGAATTGATGAATTTGAACAAATTATGTAAACAGGCAAGAACAAACTAAATAAAATAGAATATGATATATATGAGCGAAGCGTGGGCTTCGATAATGACCTGTATCTGGTCGAGGAATCTGGTCGGCCCAAGTTTTTTTTTTTTTTTTACTATTAAATAGGCTTGCCTCTCTTTATGGTGGGACACAGAACTACGGGTTCTATGTCTATCTGATTAGGGTGGAGTGAGAGGTTCGTACTCTCTTCCTCTCCGCCGCTTCTTTTGCATGCATCACCTCTTCGCAAAAAGAGGTAACGTTAAACGTTCTCGCTTCTCGCGACTTTGTCCCTATCATGACACATGAAGTTAAAATTTATAAACTTATATTAAGTAGGACAACGGTGTCAGTCCCACAGTTTAAATATCTTATTAAACAGAAATATAGCCTATGACACTCGTCCATAATGTAACTCTCTGACAGTTAAAAACTTCTTTACAATCGGATCAGTAAAGAGGAAGGAACAAAAATGACATTCACAAAAAACATTCAATTTAATCCTGTATTACAAAAATGCGAACTGCAACAACACAATCGTGTAGCTAGTAAAATAACTCAATATACTCAATTGTAACGCAGCGTCTAAGTAAAACAGACCACACACACGTATCTTGTTGAATGATGTTTGATGCAAGCGCATGATGTTCTTGCAGAGTTGTTTAGCATCATCTGCAAAAAGTAAAAATAACCTAGCTACATTAACATAGTAGCACTTTAGCCCGCGACTTCGGCCGCGTAAGTTTTCTTAAGGATGCATAAGTTTTTGGTAATAAAATATAATATTTAGCACTCAGGGGTAACGTGTTTCCATTAGTAAAAGAATTTTTAAAATCAGTTGTATTTTCGAGTATATTGCAAACATATCAAAAATGAAATCTTTTCTCTTTTTTATAATATTAGTTCAGACAAGTGGAAAAACATTATAATAACAAATGTATCATACATCCGCAGTTGATATTGAATCTTCTGTACTGCGAATTAATTTACCTGAACAATTTGATTTCAAAATGAGTGTGCAGGTATCTTGAACATTTTGGATAGCCAAGTAGAATTTCTCGCATTGCAGACTCAAGATTGCTTGCCAAAACAAATCCTTTATCATCCAACAGTACAAGGATAACGAAGCTATAGATGCTGCATTCTTTAAAAAAAATATATATTATCGAAAGCATTCGTCTGAAATGTAACCGTGATGATTCACTATGGTAACATTACACTAGTAAGTGGGAAGAACCGAGCATTACAGTGCGCAACCTGATTCTCTCGACTGTATTTTGGTTACGGTGGCCAATGTATTCTAATGGAGGTTAGCCAAGTCATCTTCTTCCATTCCATCCAGTCAACCGTCATGATATCCCTAAGTTCCTTCTCTTTCATATATTCCTTCGCACAATTTATAATTTTTTTCTTCGGCCTGCCTCTTCCTCAATTCAATTAATTTATTCAATAACGATCTTTACATCGTGTCTGAATTACTATAACTAAATATTTTAAGAACCATAACCTCTCCATCCATTCACATTTATATTCATAACTCTTTTGCTCATATGCGTTTCATTCTTCCTCTTGTCTTCACAACAAACGATTCCCTTTCAACCTTTATGTCGCTGGCGCAACTTTCAAACATCCTTAAATATCAGCTTGACTGTTAACATGACTCTTGGAGTCATATTGTCATTGTTTAACTATTGTATCTGCTAATTAGACACTTAAACTCATATACTTATTTCTGACCTCATACGGTAAGACAGGTCTCACGTACTTGTAGATTTTCAACTTTACCTTCATGTGTATCCGTGTGTCTCAAGTCGTTTCAGTGACCAGTCACTATTTCATCCTGAGTTAATGCGGTGCGTTACGACTCGGTCTACCTCACCATCGCCTTGGACAAGCTACCCGAGATACCGAAAGTTGGAGCAGGTCGGTACCGTCAAATGCTGTAACTTTGCCTACATGCTCAACATTGCCTACGTTCTAAAAAGTTAAATTATTGCTGCTCAGAAATGTTTTTGCTGTGTATGGTATAACTAAAAGCAAGTCGGCTGTCTATATGGCAAAAAAACATTTCTCAGCGGCAAAAATTTAACTTTTTAGAATGCAGTCAATGTTGATCATGTAGGCAAAGTTACAACATTTGACCAGTATGGGCATTCCGGCGAGAGATATTGGCACAGTTAGACCACCTAAATCGCAAAACAAGTCTCCTGCGGACTTTAGTGAGCAGAACCATCCGTTTCGGTTCTGCTCACTAAATACTAGGCAAGTCCGCAGAATATATTAAAGTGCGCAAGTGTGTGCACAATATCCGTCTACCCTCACTTTTATAGTCCGATATGACGGTAATCCGAAATGACTGGAGAGAGATCGGGCGGGCAACGGTTTTTACAAGCTTGCAAGGCAATAATCTGAATACAAAGGACTACTTTATCCCAGTTCCACTGGATAATTTAAAACTTTTGCTTATTTATAGTAAGTCATGACAAGCATTGACAAAATCACGCCAGCTAATTATTTATAATTTCATAACACGTTAAATTACTTATAAAACAGAAACTCACTAAATTATCAATCGAAGCAGCTGTTTTCAATATTTCAATAGTCACTTGAATGTAAATCAAACTGTGAACGAAAGCTTCTAACATGTAATAAAGTATCTGAAAGGGAAATTTTTATTTTTATTAGTAAACATTTATTTTAAATATATTTCGCAGCAAGCGATAATTTAACGATAAAGAGGATTCAATTTCTCGCTCCCTCCTTGTGCTCGACACACCAAGCAGGACACTCATCTAGTACGAAATTGTCGGTTTACCTATTTGAATTGTATTGTACGATCACATTTAATAAAATAAGGTAGTTAGTACTGCATTTAATATTGTTATTGTACAATAAATCCGATACCACCGAACCCAAACGATGACGGCGCCACCGCTCAGCCATCGCGGACGCCGTCATATACATTCGCATTTATTATACGTATTGGCTAAAAGTATGAATTGTAATTTTTCATACTCATCTTGTTTTGTTAAGAAAAAGCTCTCTGGAATCATCATCGTCTAGCCTTTTCCCATCTATGTTAGGGTAGGCTATCAGTCTAACCGAATGCAGCTAAATACCAGTATTTTACATGAAGCGACTGCCCGTCTGACCTCCACAACCCAGTTACTGGGCAAGACGTTGGTAAGATTGGGTGTCTTAATTTTGGGCTCTGACTACTCGTAACGTCTGTCAAAGATGTACACTCATGAGCATAAATATATATACAGATTGCAAAATTCAAAAGCAATTTTCTTGAGAAATAACAATTTTCAACTTATAGATAAAACCTATTTTATAATAGTTTGGGATCAAAAATGCTCTATTTGTAACCCCATAACATTTCAATTAATCGTTTTGAGAAAATCGGTTTAGAATGAGACCATCTGTTTACATTTTTTTGCTCGTGACTGTATGAGTGAAAGCCGGTACAGTAGTACCCAACTGATATGGCTTACCGATGTACCTGCGCAGAAGATGAATTTTCAAAGCGCGGGAAATGCTATTGAGCAATCGGCACGCTCCACGCACCGCGCTTCTTTTTCCTGTGCTGCTATTGGTCAGCCGCCATACTTTTGATCCGAGTGCACACGCAGCAGGCAAAAGTACACTTAGTGGCAACAAAAGTGTTTTCTTTTTTATGGTTTTAAACGAGTTCTTTAAAAAGGGGGCAACCACTTAAAAGTCAAGCTCGGGAAATAATTTTCAATGTGCACGAGTTTATGAAAAAAGAAGCTCATGAGTCTTAATTAAGACTCATGACACAACAATTATAAAAGATCGGTTTTTGAAAATTATTGACCGTACGGCCGAAGGTACACAAATTTAAAAACGAACAATAACGAGAATTTTTAAAGAGAAAGATCAGCATACGAGTGAAAACACTGCGGGGCCTTCTTTTAGAACGCCGAAAAAGGGTAAATTGATAAATACTTACCGTAAGGAATTGAAAAAATTTTCATACCAAGCCATACATTTCTATTGTTTATTAAATAAATACTTATTTGTTTATTTAATAAATCGTATATTTTAAATAACCTATATTTTTAATTATTTATATATTTGATGAAAACTGGTGGCCCGATAAAATTGGCACGAAGTGTAATTGTGCGGAGGGGCGTGACTTGCGAGTGAGACGGAACTAACAGCTGCAGTGTATTATGAACCTTATTGTAGTGATTTAAGGTTTATTGTAAGGTTTAAGCATTCTTTCGTTAATCTTCGGGGCCATACTTTCTTTTCTGTGCGAACGAAGATTCACGACGCGCCTTATTAGTTGGGTACTACTGTACTACATTATTTCCGAGACATGGAATATAATATTGTTTTTTTTTTGTTACTTTCAAGTGAATTCATAACAGAATACTTACGAAGTGCTCGGAGCAAACTTGCTGGATATCATAACACTCTAATATATCGACATATGTTTCAAACATTTGATTAATATAGTTTTCTCGGTGCATGTCGTTATTTTCTAGAGTATTTAAAGCTTGAATATTCCATACAATAACTTTGAGTTCCAACAATTTAAATAGTCTTATGGCGTAAATTACATTAAAATCGAAAAAAATAAAAAGAAATGTAACTAATATATGAACGATTGGTGAGTTTATCGCGATGCCAAAAGCAGGAAAAACAGTTGTGTAACCAAATATAAACAGGATCACAATAATCCAGTTCCAAATGATGAAATCTCTAGTACTGGTTTCACTGTTGAGAAATCTGTGGACTTTTTGAAATGTTAAAACAAACTTAATACACTGTTTAGTTTGAATTATCGCGATGACGACATTCATCAAGAACCCAACACTATAGAAAACACTGTCGAAATAAGTAAAAGTAGTTACTCCCATAAAATCTTTAAAAAAGTAAAGCATATAGTTGCGGTATAAGAAAGATGATATAAATACAAGTGTGACAAGCATTGAAATAAAATAAGATATGAAACTGTTTGGAGTTATAAGATCATTGCAGATGCGATATTTAGGACAAAACATCAGATACTGCATCAAATTCAAAGGCAAGAGTAGGGACTGTACATCTTCATCCACTACATTGTGTAAAATAAAATTCACAGGATAACTTTGATCTTTACAAGTATGTCGGAATTTCATCATGGAGTTTTAACAAACCGTTTATACTCTCCTAACAACAAGCCGTACAATAATCGCTAGTAAATGTAATACATCAAACTTTTTTAATCAATACTGGTGTACTTAAAATATTACAGTTATAGTAAATAAATTAGCCTGACTAGGCGTTCGTAGATTACTATCACTACATATAAATTTCCCTACGTCACTAAATTGGTGTTCGTTCGTTCTAATATCTGAAACTACGAAACTACTGCACGGATTTTCATACAGTTTTCACCAATAGAAAGAGGAATTATCTAGGAAGGATCCGTATGAACATTTTCGCAACTAAGAACGAACGATTTGTGAAGAAAAAGTGTTTCAAATAATAGATGCCTCTATATTGTTGTGTTTTTGTGGCAAACAATCAAAATTTATATATCAGTGAAATACCCTTATTAAGATTGGATAAATGTACAGAGCACTATGTTTCTGTACTGTACTGTATTTTCTACAAACACACGTATTTAAAGCTTAGTGTTGTGGTTAGCGTAAAGTAACGTGAGGAAAAGCTGAAGCCTTAACTTTAAATATCTCTATAACCAGAATATTTCCAGCTGTGCTATCCTGTAAAAATCCTCTGGTTAGGAGTATACAAAAATATAGCGTAATGACGGGAATCTTTGGAAAGGGGAAAGGTTAAGCAATTATGAAATTGCTTAACCATGGGGTTAAGTATCGTATTTCACTCGTTTGCTGTAATGCTAAGGTCCTGATGGCCCAGTAGTTAATGCGCCCGCCTCTCATGCACGAGGTTTGCAATCGGGCACGGACAAGTATCAAGTGACTTTATTTATTTCATATAAAAAAAATGTTTATTCTCAGACAACAATGGTCCATAGAGTTAGTTACAAAAAACACTACAAAACACTATTTACTTTCTAAGATTATCTTGAACATCACTAGCATATGTAAAGGAAAACATTGTGAGAAAATCTGACCAATAAATATAAATATGAAATCGCCAATCAGTTTTGAGTAACTGTATCGATTAATATTTATCCTTCTCTGTTTGATGCTTTTGTTCTACTATGAGACAATAATAGTACTATTAATAAATTATCATTGTCTTTTCTATCTTTTAATAGGGACTACCTAACTTTTGCCGAGGTTATGCCTGCGTGGAGTAGGAAGAAAGGCGATACCAACTTTAACACTTTCGCGGGGGTGTGCACTACAAATTACCAAAAATTCATCGCAATCGGATCTTTTTCTGAGCGTTTTGTTGACAAACTAACTACGTTACATATTGATGCGGCGAAAAACCTGGCCACTTTAACAGCGTTGTCGGCGGTGGCCATTACATCTTCCTGCGTACAGCTGTTTGGGGACGCAGGACAAGATGTGAGCTGGGTCTCATGAGTTGTACTGCGCAAACAGCCCAAACCGGTACCATCACTGAATCCCCACCTAAACATATTATATTTGCTCCAGCTGACCCGAGTTCTGAGTCTATTTAATGACTTCCAGATCAGGCATTGCAATTTATGTCTAGGCGGAGGAACTTGGCAGAGAGCCTTTAGTCGCTGATTACCTAAAACGCAGTCTGCCAATTTCGCGTTATGCTTAGACTTAGCGAGAGATCGGCGTATTGATATTCAGACCCATTGCGTATTAGTAAATGAGCGAAGTAGGCGAATTGAGATTTTGGTTTAGTGCGTATTAGCTCCAGGGCGAGGTAGGTATATTGAGCGTTAGGTTATGAGCGCGGCCGGCAAATTAAGACTTAGTTTCAGTGCGGTGTACGGGCCCATCATATCACAGGCCATACCCCTGGTGGTATGATGAGTCGTTTGGGCTAGGTTAGGTTAGAACACTGTGACCATTAAAGCGCGAAGGCTAGCGAGCGTAGCGAGTGGTCCCGCGGTAGCGGCCGCCGAGCACCAGATCCCCTCTATTGTATTGAAGTTTGTTTTGAACATTCGACTATCGTGAATGTCTTATCGCTAAATTCCCATGATGAGAAATAGGTTTATTGCGACATAGTCATATCGCTAAATGACCATAGTGAGAAATAGGTTTACTGCGACAAAGTCGTATCGCTAAATGGGCAATATGAGGAGTAGACCTACTGCGACATAGACAAAAACATACTTAGTCCCACTTAGCTTATTTTAAATGACATTTTGGCATAATGCGATATTGGCAGACTGCGTTTTAGGTAATCAGCGAGTAAAGGGCAGAGAGACCTTTTCTCTCCAAAGGTTGCGTCTCGCTCTTTGACAAGTCCGAGGTAAGAGGTTGAAGACTACGGCGAGGCAACAAGGAGGGTTATGATTGGACCGGTATGTATGTAAATATGTATTCGTCGGTTCTTTCATAACTTCTAAACTACTTATCCTAATTTGACAAAGAGGGTAGTTGGACGCATTTTGATCGACCGCTGGCTATGGACTATGGCTGTTCTCTAAACATTAGCATGAATAAACATATATATTAAACTAGCGACCCGACCCGGCTTCGCATGGGCCTATAGCCTTCCTCGATAAATGGACTATCCAACACATAAATTATTTTTCAACTCAAACCAGTAGATCCTGAGATTAGCGCGTTCAACCAAACAAACAAACTCTTCAGCTTTATAATATTAGTAAAGATAAATTTAAAAAGTAACGTGTAGGTATATTGTTTATTTAATAGACGAATATTATTAAATAATTTATCTTAAAAAAATTACATGAGGATATTTTCTCTTGTTTCACACTTTTTAGAGCGTAATTTTTCAGTAGTCGGGTTTAAGTTTATAAACTTACTATTTTTAGCCTTTCTGGCATGGGAACCTTGTCATGTAGGGTGTGCAGTGTGTCGTCATGGTAAAGGATCACATAAGGCACAAACAAAGAAACGTTCATTTCTACTAAGGTATAGGCTGATTTTTTATGTTTGATCGTGTTGTATTTTCAGTAACAGCTGATGTTTCTTTTTATATTTTAGAGTTGGTCCCACAATAAAAGTTATTTATATTCATAAGTTTTTTTTTAAAAATCAGCCTGTATATAGATATTATTAAAACAACGTCAACCATTACTCATCAATTTAATAGTTGATGAAAATGATATTAAGTAAGTAACGGCTGTAGAACCAGCTGATGTTTTTATTGATCGTGTCTGTAACATTGATACTATTAGTATAACATTTTGTAAAAATAATGTTAGGGCTTCGATGAAGTATCACATTTTAATGTTAGGTACTAGGACATGTAGTCATTTAACAATATTGATATTGGTATAAAAACCATGTTGCGGATACCAAAAATTGGGCCAAAGGTCTCATTTCACGCACCACTAAGGAATCACCTAGAAAAAAATGTACAAAAAATAGTGTATTCTTATAATTTTGCACTCAATTTATTTTTAACCTCAAAATATAATGTACAAAACGATCATATCTATCCAAGTAGTGTGAATTATCGTCGGTTTGCGTTCATTTGTATTTTATGGATGAACGCGTTATGTGTCTATCAAATATTGACTGCAGACTTCCCATTACTGAAAAATTATATAGAGCGTGGCCTCTTCTCATTCCTTCTTGTTATCTATTATGTGACCTTTTCAATCGGGTCCACAATGATTTTCATTCTGGATTCAGTGCATAAGGACAACAACGTGTTACTTATTTTGAAGATCCAAACTATACATAGGAGCATATATTCCAGTAAAAGTGTCCGCTGTTTCAATATTTGGAATTGGATCTCACTAGCAAATGTTATCTTCGCAAATGTTTTCATTGATGTAATGTTTTATGGAACTTATAAGATTTTAGAAATTGGTATTATATTTGACGTCATTTGTGACATTATGTGGATCAAATTCGATATCAATTTAGTCATAGCTATCCGAATTATAATTTTATTAAGAAAATACCTCGAGGAGTGGATCAGAAATATCTTGATGTTGAATGATGAACAGGAAAATTATAGACTTACGCTGAAACTACTGAGTATATATAAAAATATTTTGGAATCTTTCCAGCTGTACAAGAAAATTTTCCATGTGTTGGTAGGTTCTAGAGTTCCTGACAATATAACAAGAGGTTTCACTTATTTATTCAGTATGTCTATTCTGTTACAATCTCTCTCGGTGAACACCTAGGTGAAGTGCGTTGTCATCCGTCCGTCTGTTTTGTCAATCTCTATCATCGGGACGGATGACAGCTCACTTCACCTAGGTGTTCACCGACGGAGATTGTAACAGAATAGCACTACATTTGTTATTTTGTAGGTACTAGATTTTTAAATGGTAAAGGTGCTTAACGAAGCTGAGAATTACATGTTCTTCAAGCTCTTAAGGTCGACGATCAGTTGAGATAACAGCTCATCTCAAGTTCACTTAACTTGAATTCAGTAGACCGACAGGTGCAAAAAAGCTACTGCTTCGTCAATACCTGTACACTTATTGTAGATTCTATTTGTAGAATAATTTTTAGTGCAACTTAAGAACATAATTATTGTATTGTTTCTTACAGGTCTTGTATCACATATTTAGCGCACTTCAGCGTACTCTAAGCTATGTAAACGGCATCGTTTATGAGCTGAAAATATCTGCAACAGTAGACAACCGAGTAAGTGTGAAAAGGCTTAATTTTTTTGAAGATACGTAATCTTAGACTGGGATCCCAGAGGCACCGACTACGTCATTTTAACATGGCTGAAATTTGTAAGAATGATTGAGTAATTATGTCGTTAAAAACGTATGCATACTTGCTAGTTTCGATGTTGAGCCCTCTTCAGATATCTGGATTTAAAGGTACTCATTTAAATGTAACGTTTTTATTATGTTACTAGCTTCTGCCCGCGACTTCGTACGCGGATCCTGTTGCTTATGCCAGCGACAACGGCAACGACAGCGGTTGGCAAAATCGAAGATCTGAAACGTCTTATGTCGAATTCTAAAAGCCCGGGGACAGGTAAACAACGGGATGCGCAAGACGATTCGAGACGTTCAAAAAGTACAATTTTGAATCATACCTCCGATGGCGAAATATGTGGTGTAGTCAATCATAATAGTATACGTAAATGCACTCCGTTCCTTATCAACCCAAGAAAGGTCGCCATGCCATCTGAAGAATCGGATCATTCTGTTCAGAGAATGTCGAAGTCGATCAGAATTCAAACGTTCGTTGCGCTCTTCTTCTGTCTCTTCATGCCGAACTCCAGCAATTCTTTCTCTTTCACTTTCTAACTGATTATGAATATTTTGTTGAGTGCGTGTTCGGGTCAATGTATGATAATCTCGATCAGCAGTTAGTCGCGCATCACATTCATCACTCGTTTCAAAAGACCTGTCAGTAGATGTGCGAATACGCTGAGAACTCAAGCGTGATTCTGTTTCGGTAAATGCATGTCGCTCACGATCAGCGGACAGTCGCGCATCACGTTCCGCACTTGTCTCTGGAGACCTAGAAGCAGATGCGTAGATACGTTGAGAACTCAAGCGCAATTCTTTATCCGTGCAGTCGTGCATCATATGCTTCACTGGTCTCTAGAGACCTGGATGTAGATGCCTAAATACGCTGAGAACGCAGGCGTTCTTCGCGATTTGAAGAGGTTTCCACGGAGCGAGTTGCAGTCTGATGTTCTCGAACAACATTAAGTCTCTCCTGACGCTCTTCGGTAGATGCTTGGGAACTTATGATCCTCAATCTTTTAGCTCCTTTGGAACATTGGGAAAGATTTGACCTCTTTCTAGGCATGGTTATAGTTTTATTTTGATGATACCTGATCAATTAAAATCTAAGTGACTGCTCCCCTGCGTTACCGGGTAGGCTACCGTGTCATGAAGATAAATGGAAAAGGAAATTAAACACTCAAATAACATAAGCCCAAAGGCATATTTATTCAATAAAATAAAAAAATAAATGGGAGTTTTGCCCAGTAGAGTCAGATTTTCAATGATATACCATCGTCATCAAAAATTAGTCCTAAACTGTTACCGCCTTCACCACGTGGAGGCACTCCCACCTTATTATAATATGCAGCGAAATTAGTGATAGCTTTACAGTTAAATTTAAAAAGATACAGCTTTGATTTCCACGTCAGATGTTTCTGATCTTCAATTTTTATAAGTCATCAGGAAATGCCCATCAGACCGAACAACTTTTGCTAAGACGTCATTAATGTATGTATTATGGTGTAGCTGGACTCTTGGAGAAAACTCTCTCAGCAGAAAATGCTCATCACGAGTTAGGTTGTGGGCGGAGGCGAAAGGCTTTTTAAAAAGACAAGTGTTCAGCTTGAAGAGCGGATTAAGACTGATTTTATTGAGTGATAAAAATCTTATATACTATTGTGTTACAGTGGGTGCTTATTCTAAGTGCTTTCCTGTTATCTTTATGATACCAGGAAATCGTACGTGCTATCATATTTATTACTTAATTAACAATGAAGGGTATTGTCTAATAGCCTTGATAAGTGTATACAGTCAAGGTTACGCTTATATAACTCCTCCCCCCTTAAGATGAAGGCGCGCCGAAGGCTGCGACTGAAGTTGGACTGCATCGTCTTCAGGATGTTGCAGGACTGGAGAATGCGCTGACCTTGGTATCCACCAGAACTTATAGATTGCTGCTCCACTTCCTGCTACTATGATGATTATGTATAGTGATATCGATGACCAGCTAGGTGTATTAGTGATGATTACAGGATCTATTATTGCAGACTCCACTTCTTCTGATTGTTGTATGGCTTTCTTCAGATTGTCTAGTTCGATGTTTTCTAGTTTAATTTTTATTGGTAGGACTTTTGGGGTTTGGTGTGCACGTGGTAATGGTATGGTTTCTTTCACATTTATGTACCTTTGATGCGTTGTAAGAGTTCTGTCCATGACTTGTACTTTGCAGTTGTTGTCCGTTGTAATTAGGAAGACGCCTTTGTTGCGTTGGTATTGCACGTCGTTACCACAGGTTGTTTTGATGACTTCTTCCTGCTTCATGATGACTATCCAGCTGTTGTCCTTGATTTGCTGAATGATGTTTTTTTCGAAGGTTGCAGTTGCATAGGTGCAGTTGTGTGGTTCTTGATGTTGTATGAGTTGAGCTAGGCAATCATCTGAGTGCAGTAGAGTGTTCCATTCCAGGTGTTTACAGATGACTTCGTCTTCCACTATCTTCGTGCATGGCTCGTGAGGATAGGCAAACTCATTATTTCCCAAGACAAGGAGAGGATTTTTAGGTATTAGGATAGTATTATTACTGTTAGGGATGGAATAGAGGTGTAAGAGGTTATAGGGTTGTTCAGCAACTATTGGTATGTCTAGTATGAAGTTAATAGTCTCATTGGTACTATATGCTTTTACTGTAATAGCTTTTTCCCATAGTTGAATGTTATTTAGGCTTGGGTCGAAAGCCAAGTTTCCGGTGATTTCGTTTTGGATATTATTTAACTCTTCTATTAGATACGAGGGGTCGATAATGCTAGGGTGCATCTTTTCTAGGTGTGCAAATGTTAATGCGTTTTGTAAGGTATCTAGTCTATCGTAAAGCTGCTGAAGTGAGCTTGCAATGTTATTAAAGATACTGGTTGTCAGGTAATTGGTTTCAAATTCAGTTTCCTGGGTTGAGTACCTGTCTATTGCTCTATATATTTCTACTTGGTTATCTTTGATGTGTTTTAGATTATTTTCGTATTCCTTCATAAAGTCTTGCATGATACTAATAGTTTTTCTTTGGTTAGCTCTATTGTTGTTTATTGAAGCTCGGATTGATTTAATTTCATTATCAAATTTTGTAGCATCGTCCTGATCTAAGTTACCGGTGATGGCTTTTACTACAGTGCCTAAACCATCTATAAGGCCACGTTTATATCTATATCCTAATCTAAACCCTATGGTTTCTAAACCTAAGTATATTAATTTACTCTCTATAGTGTCTATACGGTAATCTATTTGTTTAATCAGAGCTGTTATGTCTGCAGAGCTATTTTGTTTTAATTTCATGGTATAAAAATTACTGCAGATGTCCATGAAGATTTCTCTCAATTTGGTTGTGTTATAGACGACTGCTAGGTGGTATGTGTCTACCTGATACTGGGCTTTAGCTTCTGTGATTACTAGAATCCCATTGTGATTGTCTATTGGCTGTATGACTGCTGTGGCAGCGGCGAGCCGGAGCACTGCGACGAGGGCGATGGCGTTCCTGAAACATTTTCGGGACGCCTTAGTAGGCGGAAGTGAACTCTTATTGTTTTTGCGTTCACATGTTTGCCTACTATCTCCGCTATTTGTTCTGGGTGTAAACGAACTATTGTGTAGGGTCCTAGATATTTAGGTTCTAGTTTGTTGCTCCTAGCTGTCTTTGCTACTTGTTTGTAAACAACGTCGCCTATTTTAAATTGTGCTATTTCTTTGTCTTTATTAAATCTATCTATTACTTGTTGTTTGTCTTGTGTAAGTTTGTTATTGATTAATTTTTGTGTGTTTTCCATTATTTGCCTATGTCTAACTACGTACTCTTGATAAAATTCTTTAGGGCAGTGTAGCTCTAAAGGGTTTCTACTATCGGTGTGTCTATAGAGTAATTCAAAGGGTGTGAAGCCTGTTGACGAATGAATGGTGTTATTGTACGCTATCATGGCGTATTTCATTAGGTTTGTAGTGTCATCCTTATCCGATATTCTTTGTACTCTAATGATTTCGGCTAACGTGGAGTGTAGTCTTTCTATCGGTGAATTTGAGTTGGGGTTATAAGGTGTTGTGAAATGTATTTGTATGTTATGCATTGCGCATATTTCAGCAATAACTTCGTTATCGAATTTCGTGTCGGAGTCCGTTGTAATTTTCTTTGGTACTCCTATTGCTGAAAATAGGCTTAGTAAAGCTTCCGCAATGTGTATGCTAGTTGAAGCGGCGAGTGGAATTGCTTGTGCATATTTAGTGAAGTTGTCTATTATGGTCAGGAAGGTTATGCCTCCACTGCTATAGAGATCCATGAACATATGTTCCATTGGTCTATGTGGTGTGTCAGTTAGAGATAGAGGTAGTTTCAACGGGTTTCGTTCATATTTGCTTTTTAGGCATTTGTCACATTTATTAATGAACTTCTGTATTGAAGCTAACATGTTGGGCCAGTGATAATTTCTATGAATATGTTTGTAAGTTTCCTGAATTCCTCTGTGTATTGTCTTACCTTCATGATATTTCCTTATTAAATCGGTTTGTTCGGAAATATTTTCTATAAGTGTGACTCTATTCATACATCTGATTAATTTCGGTCCACGATCGCTGAATATTGTTTTGTATACTTCGCAGAACAGTGGATAGTATTCTTCGTGATGGAAAAAACAGTGGAAAACCCTATCTGGAATTGTGTGTTCTTTTAAGAATTGGATTATTTGGTTTTTAGTGCTATTTATTGGGATCCAGACATCTTTGATAGTTGTTTTACCTTTGGATCTTTCTTCTACTCTGTATGTGTCACCGGGTGTCTTTCTGATGTGAAATTGTTTTAATTGTCTATCGATTGCATCATCTATCTGTGGTATTAGGTCTAGTGTGGGTTCTAACTGGTTACCGTCTGTAACTTTTTTCGTGTTATCTGGAACTTCGGGTGTAGGTGTTACTTGCGATTGAATTACGTTATCCGGGGTAGTAGGTAAACCTAATAATGTGCGAATGTCAATGTCTGCTATGTCTATATTATCATTAGATGTGCTTGGTTGAGGGTTGTCGCTAAGTTCATTATGGTGTAATATTTGAACTCTGGAAAGTGCATCGGCGTTTGTGTTTGCTTTTCCTTTCTTATATTGAACATTATAATTATATTCGGCTAATCTTAGGCGCCAACGTGTGAGTTTAGAGTTCGGGTCTTTAATTGACATAATCCATGTAAGTGGACGGTGGTCTGTATATATGGTGAACTGTTTACCGTATAAATAAGGGCGAAAGTATTTGATGGCCCATACGATACTCAATAGTTCTTTTTCTATGGTTGAGTATCTTTGTTCTGTTTCTGATAGTGTACGTGAAGCGTACGCTACTGGTTTATCTGAACCTATTTCTCCTTGCGATAGTACTGCGCCTATAGCTACATCCGAAGCGTCTGTAGTTAATATGAAAGGTTTTTCGAAATCTGGATACTGAAGTATTGGTGCATTAATTAGTACTTCTTTACATTTTTCAAATGCATGTGTGTACTCGGGTGTAAGTGTTATTTTACTACCCTTTTTTAGGCATTTTGTTAGTGGTTTAGTAAGTTTTGCGAAATCTTGTATGAATTTTCTGTAGTAGCCTACTAATCCTAGGAAGGATTTTATTTCTTTTTGTGTTTTAGGTAGGGGGAATTTTTTTACTGCTGCGATTTTGTCTTCGTTTGGCTGAAGGCCTTTATCTGTAAGTGTGTGTCCTAGAAATTTGACTTGTTTTTGTAGAAACTCCGATTTATTTAGTTGGATTTTAAGGTTATGTGTTCTGAATCTATCAAATACCTGTTTGCACTTGTCCAAGTGTTCCTGTAGGGATGTGGAATATATGATTACGTCATCTAAATATGTTAATACGTTATCTAGACCTCGTAATACTGAATCCATCAATCTCTGGAATGTACTTGGTGCATTTTTCAAACCAAATGGCATTCTGAGAAATTCGTAGTGTCCGCGATCTATGGAGAATGCAGTTTTCTCAACGTCTTTTGGGTGCATTTCTACTTGATGGTAACCTGATGCTAGATCAAGTGTGGTAAAGTACTGGGCACGACCTAATTTGTCCAGAATGTCATCTATGTTAGGTAGGGGATATTTATCTTCTATGGTCTTATCGTTTAGTTTTCTGTAATCTATAACTAGTCTATACTTTTGTTCACCTGTAGCGTCTAATTTCTTGGGTACTATGTGTACTGGGCAAGACCATGGCGAGTTACTCTGCTGAATTATGTTATTTTCCAATAGTTGATTGATTTGTTTTTTAATTTCTTCTTTCTGTTTCGGTGCCTGTCTATAATTACGTACGAAAATAGGTTTATCATCGGTTAGTCTTAACTGATGTTTAATTTCGTGAGTAAATGTTAGCGGGATTTCTTCACAATGAAAAATGTCTCTATAATTATAACATAATTTTTTAATCTCTCGGTATTCTTCCGCGTTCATGTGATCTGTTCGCAATTTTTCTAAGTTTTGTTTCTGTAATTTGTCCAGTTCCTTATTATTATTTTTATTTGATTCTGGAGTCCTATTTTTTATTTTTAATTTCTGAAAGTTTAGGTGACAACTGTTTCTAAGGTTTATACTTTTATCAGAAGTGTTTATTACCGTCATTAGTGCGTTTCCTTTCTTTACTGTGACTAATGCCGGAGGGAAAATTAAACCATTTTTTGTTGTTTTTCTTTCTGAATAATATTCACCTTCTTTGTAGTTGCATAATAGATTAATTACTTGCTCACATTTGGGTTTTATTTTAGTTTGTGATTTTATATCGTCTTTAATTGGTATATTTGCTTTATCGGTTCTGAGTACCATATTTTTAATGTCTATTTTACATTTTAGTGGGACTAGTAAATCTAGGCCTAGTAGTCCCATGAAGTCCGAGTCAAAGTTGAACATTAGAAATTTATGAGTGATTTCTTCATTAAATAGGTCTATGGGTAGTTTAATATATGCTACTTGCTTATGTTTTGAAGTTGCGTGTGCTGTTTTTATAAAATGTGTTTCGTTTTTAATTTTTATGTCTATATTTTTTTTTTCCTCTAAAATTCGCGGATTTATTAAAGATTGTGAGGCTCCTGTGTCTAGTAAAAATCTGCCGCCTAGTTCGCTAATATAGATGTAAGGGAGACGGTTGTAGTTTTGAATGTTATTCATAAACACTATATTGTTAGCTGATTTTCCAGCTCCGTGAGAAAATTTTCATCTTCCACTATTTCGGACGCGTCTTCTGATTCTTGTTCTGGGGTTGCGTCGTCTGTTTCATTTTCCTCTACTTCGTTTTGGAAGTGAAGTTTTTTATGTTGATCTGAATTATTACTGTTTTTATTGAATGGTTTCTTTTGAGGACCGGCTGATTTGTTAAATTTACTATTCGGGTTAGGTTTGTAGCTATTTTTATTTTGTTCCTGAGTTTGACCTCTTCTTGTTTAGCTACCGTGATAGCCTGTTCTAAATTTTGCACACATTTTAGTTTTATCAGAATAGCTGTAATGGGATTTAACTTATCTAAGAAAGTTTCTAGAGCCATTTGCTCATAATAATCTTTTTTGTCTGGGTTAGCCGATATGAGGGTACTCATTAAGGACCTGATCTTGTCACCAAACGTGTCTATTGAATTATTTTCACGTTTAATTAGCATCAATTCTTGGACCAATTGAATTTCGGTCCTAAATTCTCCGAATTTTTTTTGTAGGACGTATTTGATGTCCTCCCAGGATTTTGTGCCGGGATTTTCGGACAAAGCTTCAACAGCTTTACCTGTGAGTTTATTTCTTATCAGACACGCTATGCACGCATCGTCTTTATTAGTTATGAGCCCCAGTGCATTTTCTACACCCTCTATGTAGAATGCTAGTGTTCTCCTGTTTCCGTCATAATTGGGTAACAGTTTCGAGAACGTAGAGTAGTCGGTGGGAATCGACTTCTCTTCCATAATAGGTTTCTCATCAAGTGTCTTCTTATCTTGAGCCATATTAATCTCTTGAATCAGTTGACAACTATGTATGAGAGACAGCGATAAAAGTTGTATTGCAGTGAATACTAATACCTCAACACAGAGACACACAAAAAGTTGCTTATTGTTTAGTGTTAGGAATATAAAAAGGAAATCTCGGGAATAATCAGATTGAATGCTTACCCCACGAGCATAGCCGATGAGAGGCTGTTCGATGGTAGATGAGTCGTCCACGTCTTCTTGCTTCTGGTCTTGCTTTTTCTGCTGCCCGTCGTCTCTGCGAGCTGCCCACGGTAGGTTCTTGATCACGCCACGGATTCTAGTATTACGGAAATCTTCCTCTGGAACCGAAGAACGCGACGTACCGACTGCGCCAGTTAGGTTGTGGGCGGAGGCGAAAGGCTTTTTAAAAAGACAAGTGTTCAGCTTGAAGAGCGGATTAAGACTGATTTTATTGAGTGATAAAAATCTTATATACTATTGTGTTACAGTGGGTGCTTATTCTAAGTGCTTTCCTGTTATCTTTATGATACCAGGAAATCGTACGTGCTATCATATTTATTACTTAATTAACAATGAAGGGTATTGTCTAATAGCCTTGATAAGTGTATACAGTCAAGGTTACGCTTATATAACTCACGTGAAACAATTTTTGCTACGGTACCATTTTTGTATCTCTTATAGTTTAGCTGGTCTGTTGCGGTTCTGCATCAGGTGTTCAAGTTTCCAAGATAAATTATAGCCTATATGTTGCCCAGACTTAATACCTATACAACAACAATAAAAACATTCAAATCCGTCCAGCAGTTCCGAAGATTAGCGTGTACAAACAAACAGACAAACAGACAAACAGACAGACAGACAAACAGACAGACTTTTTTTTTTGGATTCGTGCTCTATTACTGTTCCTAAACCCCCCTCAATTATTTTTTTTTAATATATTCAATGTACAGACACAGTTTTTTAACTGTTTTATTATATGTATATAGATTTTTTTTTGGATTCGTGCTCTGTTACTGTTCCTAAACCCCCCTCAATTATTATTTTTTTAATATATTCAATGTACAGACACAGTTTTTTTACTGTTTTATTATATGTATAGATGTTTTACAGAATATTGTTACAAATCATTTTTCGTTATTGCCAGATACTATCCGACGTAACATGGTGTAGCTGAAACGACACTGGGATTTTAGACCATACTGCTAACTATCACAGATATAGATAACTAATATAAATAAATTTCCTCTTTTTAGACCTGTCTTCGAACTCTTGGGTATATATTATTCCTTTTCAAGGATTATGCACTAGTAGTTTTCCAGTGTGTTTACTGTGAGAAGTTTTATGTAGCTGTAGAGGAAGCTGAAACGGCGTGTATTCAGCAGTTGATGAAGAACGGGAACTGTCCAAGTAAGAATGAACTCATACTATTTACTAGTGCCTCAAGGCCTGACCATGGAAATTACTATTGGTGTCTAAGTTTCTTTTTCTTTTTTGTCAATGTTTCCTCATTCGTATTTACTACTAAGGGCAGGTAACGGTGAAAATGATCCTCCAGCGATGAGGACTCTTTATTTAACTGGCTAAGAATCTTACATCCAGCTCAAAAACACGTGATTTTTATAGCATCTTAGGCTGGTTTGTAAGCAGTAACTCGTGTGCCGGTTAGGATGGAAACCGTTTCTGACAAAAAAAGTATTGAAACTCATTCGTATTAGTATCTATTCCTAATCTGAACTAGAATTATATACTGGTAAAAATGTTTGTTTGTCTCTGAAAGTCATAGTGAAAATTACTGTTGGTGTCTAAACACCAACAGTAATTTTCGTGGTCAGGCTATGGAAATCACTATTGGCGTCCAACAGTTTCTTTTCTTTTCATATTTTTTTCATAATTAATGTTCTCTACTATGAGCACGTGAGTGGACAAGGGGTAATGGTGCATATATTCCCATCCAGTGATGAGGACTCTTCATTTAACTGACTGAGAATCTTTCATCAAGCTCAGAAACACGAGATCTTTTTATCCTCATAGGCTGATTTGTAGGCAGTAAGCCAGTTATAATGGAAACCGTTTCTGAGAAAAAATGTTTTGATACTCGTTCATATTGCATTTCAGTGACAAATCTTATTCTTAACTAATATTATAATTAGTTAAAAATGTTTGCGTATCACTAAAAGTGCAGGGGTGTGATTCTGTAAGACCTCATTCTAAACTTCGAATCTGAATCCGCTGTGAGTTTCTTGATTGGCATTCTAAAAACTCGGTTGATAATTCGAATTTACACTAGCGCCACCCTAGCGAGCGTGTCAGCGAGTTGATCTAAATTGACAGGGAGACTTTGACAGATAAAGTATGAGATGACGTAAGAAGTGGCATTATGTAAGGTAATTTCCCCGTCACTTCGCACTCGAACCCGTTTTAAAGTGTCAAATATATCAAGGTAATTTTGAACCTTATACAAAGTGAGAGTGTATAGCGATGTGAGATGCGAATTGTTATTCGAATTTTACAAAGTCGACCTACTGGTCCGGTTACAAAAAATCTTTGACTGATAAAAAACTAATACTATTGCAGAGTACACACTGTAGGCTATGTTTGAGGGTATAATTTACTTGCAAGTGGATGATGTTGTGGGTAGAAACTTGTTATCTGATACTCGTACTATGTATTTAAAGCTAGTTTAGGAATATGACAATTGTATTTTTTTAGAATAAAACGTGTAATTTGTTCTCTACAATATTATGTAAATATTTTTTATATGCCTTGTTGGTCTCGGGAAGACCAGCGTGGCCTCTTGAGTTTGATTTCGTGGTCAGGCAAAGTATTTTTGGGGTTTCCCATAAGGGATTTCTCAATGGCAGCCGAGGTTTTAAAGATGATGGTATGACACGCCTGTACCTCGGAAAGCACATAAAGCCGTTGGTTTAACGCCTAATCTCTCTTCAGTCCTGTCAGATTTCCGTCTTACGGTCTACAAGAGTGCGAGAAGAGAGACTGTAGTGTCCTAAGATTCCGCATACACTTGTGTACTATAATATCTTCTGTGTCTCCATTAAGATTGGCCGCGCGTGACCGAATTTAGATCTGGAAAATGGACGTAACATAATTAGAAATATTATTTATTTTTCATTTAAATTTAATCATATTATTTTTACAGATAGTCATCTTTGTAAGAACGTCTTGCAAGCAAATCGATCGTTCAGTAAGATGACCGCGTGTGGCCTGTTTTGTGTAGATGCTGCGTTTCCAATGTGTTTGGTAGGAGTAATCAGTAATTACGTTATCATACAGTTACAGTTCCTTTTTCTATGAATTAAATGTTTTTGAGAAAATACACTTGACATTTGTATCATTTTGTCATCGCCTTGGAAACAATCGTTGTCTTAAATACGTGCTCAGGTACCTAATTAGCAGACACAGTAGTTAAAGAATTACAACATGACTCCAGGACTCATTTCAACAGTCAAAGAGCACGCGATGGAAGGAACCTCGTAATATTAGTTTTTAACATGGATTTCCTACGTGATTCTACTCGACTCAGCACGAAAAATGTTAATGCCGGGGGTCTAGAAATATATACCTACTGAATCGACGGTTTAATGAACTGGTCCCACTCAAACCGGACCAGTAGGTTGTTAACCTAATGAATACTTAAAACTGGTCAACTTAACAAATTTTGTAATCTGTACAGGCAGTAACAGGAAAAACGGAACCCTTATAACAGGATTTCTTAAAGTGGGGTCCACGTACCCCTTGTGGGTCCGCAGTAGGTCAGTTAACTCAGCCAAGCCACGAACTCGAAATAAAGCTTGTTTTCTTTTCCTTAAATATTCGTTGTCTTTCTCAGTTTAAACAACCACGATTCCGTGGAATTGTTGAAAGAGTGGTCCGTGACTACAAAAAGTTTAAGAAACCCTGCCTTATAGGATTAGTTCGTAGTATCCCTCGTCCCCTCCTCTTCTGTCCGTGTGTGAAAACCCTTTTTCTCAGGACCGCGTGGAGATTTCAAGTTGAGATTAAAATCAAATACTCAGGTCTGTAATGGTCTGGTCTTGTACTAATCTATTGGAGATGAGAAAAATCAAACTTCTAAGTCTTTGCAATCAAAAGATACGTTTATGCTCTATTTATACAGTATATTTTGATACTCGCAAGGCAATCAAAACCTATGGGGTACTTCCCGTTGACCTAGAACCATGAAACTTAGCAAGAAGCAATGTTATTTAGCACAAATACAAGAAAACCGTTTTGTAGTTACATCACAAAAAACTTTTTTTTATAATTTTTTTCATAATTTTTTGTAGTCAATCATCAATCATCATAGTCATTCCCATGTTGAGGTCGGCTTCCAGTCTAACTTGATGTAGCTCAATAACAGTATTTTTCACGACGACAGCGACGCATGGCCGACTGTATAGTTAAATATAATAAAATTAATGGTGATGTTGACAGAACCATTAATGTATCAATATGAAGTTGGAAATGCTAACTGCGTTTTTATCATTGATTGGATCAGTACATTTATTAATTCGTCAAAACAGTTTAATTAATTGGTCAACTTTTTGTCCTGATATTTTTACAGAGTCAGTTCTTCCTCATGGACGGCGGTGGTTTAAAAAAAAAAATACTCGTGAAAAAGAATTTTATTCCTGAGATATCATTCAAAATGATCAATAATCGACTCGATATAGAAATACAAAGCATGGTTTATTCATTTTACTTCGTACTCAATAATCTGTTTTTGAGTGCAACATGTAAAGTACGAAATGATCATATTTATCCAAGTGCAAAAATCAATCATGTTTTTGCGTTCTGCTGTATGTTATGCATCAATGCTTTGTGTATGTATCAAATATTTGCTATAGATTCAACTGAAAATTTTGAGAACAAACTATTCACGTTCTTTGCTTTTATGACATACACCGTCAATGTGATTGGGGTCACCATAATCTTCATTCAAAACTGTGTGCATAGAAAAAATATTATCTTGCTCATCTTAAAAATCCAAAGCATTCATAACAGCTTTGACGGGAGCAAGATTATTAGGAGTTTTATTATTTGGAACTGGATCTCAACTACATCAATATTTTTTAGTAATATTTTAATCATGGTCATGTATTATAAAACTATTTATTCTTATGACATCACCTTTGTTATTGATGTTATCTGTGATGTAACGTATATCGCACTAGATATCAATTTTGTGATAGTTATTCGAATAATAATATTATTAAGAAAATATCTACTTACGTGGATTGAAGAAATCCTGATGATGATTGATGTACATGGCAATCAACATTGTATCAGACAGTTTGCGAAATATAAAAATATTTTAAAAACTTATGATTTATACAAGAAAGTGTTTCGTGTATTGGTAAGTTTTTGGACGTTTACTAATTAAATTATTATCTAAACTAATACCAGAAAATAAATTCTAGTAGCATTTAGGAACATTCACATAGAAATACGTCTATTCAATCTAAATTTTAACGAGATTTTGTCTTTGATTATCACTGAGATGAGATTGCCGCTATATTGGTTAAAGGAACAGTTCTGCAACAATCTTTTTCTTTGTGGATCTCAGGGATACAGTAAATGTACAAAAATAGTCATGTTTTGGAGATTATTATGCTCTGTGCATTATCATACTCACAGTAATTCTATTATAAAATACTGTATTATTTACCAAAATGTTGATTTAAGGATATGTCAAACTCCAATGGCCAAAAAAGTCGTCCTATTTTAAATGAAACCAAATTAAATTGTATTTTTTTTTTCATAGGCATTTTATTACCCATTTGGTGCATTTAATCGTACACTATGCTACGTGAATGTAATGATATATGACTTGAAATCATCTGAACTGGGATACGAAGTAAGTGTGTAATATTATATTATTCTTTGACTGTTCAAAAGTGCCGTTTAATTAAGTAAATAGGTTTGCATTCTGCAAATTGCTAGCACCTACGTCCGCGTAGCAATTTGTAGACTTTGGTTCGATTCATGCCATATTAAAATGATTTCCAGAATTTCATTTGATCGTAAATGAGTCTCATTCGGTCTCACCCTCAGACATGTATATAACTTTCTATTTATGTAATGTTCCAGTGTTTGCTTCGCATTGTTGGGCTAATATTATGGCTGATAAAGGATATAACTCTAGTAATAATATATAGTATAAACTGTGAGAAGTTCTACATAACTGTTGAGGAAGCTAAGATGGCGTGTATACAGCTTACGAAGAACAGGAATTGTCCCAGTAAGAATGTTTAAGTATCACATTAATGTAGAGTATTTGACAGCCCGCTCTGCAAAACCTGCATGGAGCAAGACGAGGCTCTGCTGGTCTTTCTTGAAGAGCTGGGGTGGATTCAATAATCTACTACCCACCCGTACGCAAAATAGAAGCTGAGAGCCTGAGACATAAGATGACTATCGGCCGCTTCATATAATGCGCAATGATACTGAGGGTAGGGTTCAATTGCTTTGAAAAGAGCGGCCGTATATACACTTGGTACTAGATCGGCATTGCTTCAACACGAGTAGTTTCTCGTTTTTCGCTGAAGTCAACTGACGTTCCCTACATCGCGGTAATAATTTTCTCTGCGACATTAGCATATATACCAAGTCCCGATAACACCGTCAGGCAGTAGTCCCCCAGACACAACCCTCGACTAGCCGAGGGATCTTTCCTTTTCAATGAGGGGTGGGAAACATTTCAATTGTTCCTCATGCCTGTTCCTCAGCTCACCTCACTTCTAAATCTTTTTTTTATATTCTAATAGATGAAAGAGATGGCGGAACGACTTGGTTGGCTTCCTTAAGAATTGACTAGACATAGCAAAAAATTGAAACCGATGGACGGAATGGAGAGAGGTTTTTGCACTGCAGTAGGACAGTATAGGCTAAATATAATAACAATAATACTTATAATTCTAATAGGTTTGCATTTGACCGCAAGCCTGTTCCACCTTAAGCCGCATCATCACTTAAGATCAGGTTTAAGTGATGATGCGGCTTAAGGTAGAACACGCTTGCCTAGGATGAACCGGTTCACTTTTGCCTTGAATATACCTAGATTATACTTATTAGGGAACAGAGAGGCGGGCAGTGAATTCAAGTCTGGGAAATCTCTACAAAACTTTATACTACAACGCACACTCTTACCTTATACCTTAACCACCATGCATCACAACATCAAGAAAACTATGATAACGGTATATTTCTTTTCAGAGAGTCAAGAACATCTTTGCAAGAACGTGATACAGACAAATCAAACATTCAGTAAGATTTCCGCGTGTGGCCTATTCTGTGTTGATGCTGCACTTCCAATATCTTTGATGGGACTCATCACTCATTACGTTCTGATACAATTTCAATTCTATTTCGTGTAAATTAAATATATTTGGGCTTATTATATAACTGTTCTTACTATTTATTAGCATAAAACTTTAAAGTAATATGGATATTTGATATTATAACATAACTAAAGCCTACAGTATGGACAAATTTCATACATGTACAGAATTTAGCAAAAATCCTAATTTATACCACAATAAAATAAAATAAAAATGGGATTATTCATCCAATATGACGAACTATATCTATATGTATGCCAAATACAACAATTTAGTCATTTTAGTGTGAATGGGTAATAAACATCCATCCATTTCGACCTTTTCATCACTTACACCATTGTGTTTTTACCATTTATATTTTCGTGATTGTCTCTTTTTAAATCTTTTCTTTTGTTAACTTTCAAAGAATTTCTCTGTTATTGAAGTTGTCTTACCAATTCATATTAATTTAGATGTATGTCTTTCATTTATCTTAAGCCTGTCGCACTCCTGGGCAAATACCTCTCTCCATGCCTTCTATCTCTCGTGATTCTGTGCTTCATCTCTCCAGTATTGGAGATATCCATCCAGTTTGTCCCGCGGTCTTCTTCGTGGCCTACCGCCACCCCGTTTTACTGTCTCAGGTTACGAGTTCTGTGTTACCTGAGCCCACAAATGTCCGACATGCGGCAGATATATCTTACCCAATCTCACTTAAGCTGCCTTATGAACCACGTCTGTTATACCTATTACTTAATATTCTAATAATTATAAGCACTAAGCACTTTACTATGTGGTTATTTTATTTTCCTAAATTCACCTTGAAAAGTTTTAATATTTCTAATGTATCAAACCAATAATGTCTAGTCTTTAATATTGATCCGATCAGCAGAAAATGAGTTTGAACAAAATTTTATTCTAGTAATGTTAGAATGTCATCAAGCGACGGAACATTGCAGAATGCAATGTTTGAACAAGAAATAATTGTTCCAGACCCGTCATTCCCAGTGTTACTCAGTAATCGATTAGAAAAAGAAATACAACGCATAGTGTACTCTTTTAACTTTTCACTCAATCTGTTTTTGACCTCAAAATATAATTTACGAAAAGAATACATTTATCCAATCGGAAAAAAATACCAAGGCTATGCATTTTGCTATGTTTTATTTATGAGTGTGTTGGTTGTCTATCTGATGTTCACCGTGTACCTGTTTGATGCCAGCAATAAAGGGCCTTTTATAAATGGTCTTTTAAACTTTTCCACTAACGTCTACCTCTTCTCGTATTCGGTTTGGTTTACTATGATGTTCACTTTGGACCTCATGCACAAGGAGAACAACGTCTTACTTATTTTAAAAATCCAAAGCATACATAGGGGCATCGGCTTTAGTAAGATCTGGAATTATATTACTTGGAATTGGATCTCTATGGCTACTATTATCTTTATTGATGTTTCAACGATTTTAATGTTTTATCAATCATGGAACCACCCTGATGTCATCAATTATAGTTTTGAGGTTATTTGTGACGTAATGCTAATTACATCCGATATCAATATAGTAATAGCCACTCGAATTATAATTCTGCTTAGAAATTATCTCGATGAATGGATTAAAGGTGTCCTTATGATGAATGATGAACAGGAAAATGATGAGCATTGTCACAAAATGTTTGGAGTATATCAAAATATTATAAAAGCTCACGACCTATTTAAGACAATATTTCAAATATTGGTAAGTTGGTGTGTAACTTATTTAACAATTAATACACATAAAGTAAATATGAGACAACTTATTTTAGTGTATATGTTACGGCTATAACCCGAAGTGCGGCTACATCTAGTTTTAACCGGCTAGAACAAGTTGTAACCGGTAGCAGTTGGTTAAACTTAGGTGTAGGATACACCTTATCTTCAGTTAGAACTAGGTTTAGCCTTCATCATAGCGGCTAGAAGAAGAGAAGGTAGGCACACCGACGTCATGGGCACCCCAGGGTTTGGTTTGGTTCATCATCATTATTTCAACCTTTAGGCGCCCACTGCTGGGCATAGGTCTCCCTTAATCGGTTTGATTTAGTTCCTTTACACCCGGCAGATAGCAATAGGAGCCCCACGCAGCGGGGCTACGTCGACCTGACGTCGACCGTCAAAATAATCAGACAAAAAAACGTTTGTCATCAAAATAATTTAGTACGTATATAGTTTTATATCAAGCAAACTTAATATTATATTGCTGAAACTAAAGTAAATAAAAGTATTTTTCAAGAATTTCCGCTTTTAAACAGGCCAGATGTTAAACGGTCAACGCTGCCTATACCCAATCGCCTGTCTAATATGCCTGTAGTTATACAAACACCTATATCCTTAATTCTTTCCATCACTGCGATATTTGTACCGGACCATACCTGGAAATCTTCTGTTTACGGAGACCAAGGTGCCGATTGCCCTGTTGACAAACTAAAATTAAACAATTGGCTCCTCTTACTACCAAACAGCTGATGAAAAGAGCGGTGACAAATAAGAACTAAGTTAGGGATGTCAAATTATTTTTTTCCTTGAACATTGCCGTGTTTTTAATAAATACGTTCTGCAGTGCAATCCTATTACAATCTCCCTCGGTGATCACCTAGGTGAAGTGACCGAAGACCGTGACCGGTGACCCAGTGTGTTAACACTTTGATGAAGTGAGCTATAATCCGTCCGTCTGCTTTGTCAATCCCTAGCATCGAGACTGATAATAGCTAACTTCACCTAGGTATTCACCGAGGGAGAGTGTAACAGAATAGCTCTACTGAAATGACAACTATAATTGTATGAACATTTTAGATCAATTTAAATTGAAAGCTCTTATTCATATCTGTCTTTTTCTTGACCTGATGTGCACGAGTAAAATTTTAGAATAAGAGATATATTTATATCTCTTTTTCTAAAATTTTACTTGTTTTTCTCTACAGGTTTGGCACCATTGAAGGCCAAACTTCAAACTATTTATTTTGTCTCTTGCATCAATACCACTTTGTATTAATTTTCAACGGAATAATATTTTGTTTTTATAGGTAATGTACCATACAGTCACAGCATTTCATCGCTGTTTATGTTATGTCTACTTACTGATGCAGCATGCGCCGAAGATGAATTTAGAAGTCGGAATCAAAGTGAGTGTAAAACGGTTCTCGATGTATTTGTTTTACAAAATAACTCTTTATGCGGTCACCGCTCATTTAGAGGAGCTCGTGGTAAAGTAAAAACCATACGGATCAGTCATGGTTAAACTACGTTTGTCGCGGTCGGTCCTTGGACGGGTGACCACACGTTTCATACCAAGACCTGTGTGCCTCGGAAAGCACGCAAAGTCCCGGCTATCATTCGTAGATTTTGACAGTCGTTATGGGTAGTCAGAAGACAGAAGGTCTGCAGTCTTACCAAAGCGTATCGTGTTACCTCTTTACTAAGTTGACCAATAAGTTAACATTTTCAAGCGTTAGTTACTCTGGTATAACACGGCATTTGATCGAATCCACCCTTAGTTTAAAACTGATGGTTGTCATTTGTCCGTCTCACTTTTCCTGTTCAATGCATATATTTTTCTAACAGTGTTTCCAGTTCTTTTATTACAAATCTATTTGTTAAAAATGCTTCGCGGATAGTATACGACACGCACGCACTGCGATTTGAGAACAGCTAAAAACTCAAAACCGGCTGGGTTTCTGATATTCTGACATGCAGCGTAGGCTATGGCTTTGGTTTTCAGATAAAAAAACTGCGCTCGCAGTCGCAGTCGACACTGAATAAAAAATCGAATGCGGTTAACCGCTGTACATGCGCGGCCATATTAGTACTATGGGACACAAAAAAAACACGCGTTTACAAAACGCAATCCAAATGTAGCGTTATAAAAATCAGACAATGGAAGAAAAAATATGCGTGCACGAGTATGAAAAGCCATGTGCCAAATTTTTTGGCGATTTCAGACCTGCGATTAAGCGTGGAATCGCATTGCATGTTAAGCCTTACTCCGCTGCATATATTGATAACAAACATCATCATAATACATCGCTTTCGGTTCCAAACATGTCTGAGATTTTTTTTTTCCAGGTACTGCTTCAGAAAATTGCGACAATTTTATCGGTAATAAAGACTACAGTACTAGTTATTATACACAGTATTTACTGCGAGAAGTTCTATATAAATATAGAAAAAGCCGAGATGGCGTGTATTCAGCTTACGAAGAACAGGAACTGTCCAAGTAAGAACACGCATCAGTATTTAAAAAAAACTTTTCGTTACTGTTCTACAGCAGTGCTAAGGTCTAAGGCATGATATTGATGAACACGTTTGGTTAAGATGGAATAGCGATTTCAGACTTTCATGTATATAAATTATAAGTCCAGGGGTGTGATTCTGTAAGACCTCATTCTAAACTCCGAATCTGAATCCGCTGTGAGTTTCTTGATTGGCATTCTAAAAACTCGATTGATAATTCGAATTTACAGTAGCGCCACCCTTGCGAGCGTGTCAGCGAGTCGAACTAAATTGAACAGATAAAGTATGAGATGACGTAAGAAGTGGCATTCTGTAAAGTAATTTCCCCATCACTTCGACGCTCACTTCGCATTCGAACCCGATTCAAAGTGTCAAATTTCAAGGCCATTTTGAACTTTATGCGAAGTGAGAGTGAATAGCGATGTGAGATGCGAGTTGTTGTTTGAATTTTACAGAATCGATCTACAGGTTTTCTCATTTTCCTTCACCGATGTCGGTGATGTCCTGGACAAATTTAGAAAATAGGTAAATTACAATTTGAATATTGATGTATCCATGGGTTCACTCCATGAGCCTCTGAATAGTCAATAGGGTAGATGACACCACCAATCAATTGACATACTCTTTATGACGTCATTCGTACATCTTTAATAATAATAATAATAATATCATTATTTTCTCCCAGAAAACAAGACTTAATACGATATAAATTAACTAACATAGTAAAATCAGTTTCAGTCAAGTGTATGTGCGGAGCTGGTGTCTATTATAGGAATAAACCTGTATTACAGATCACCAGGTCCTCACCCCACGGAATCAGGTATAACATAACAAAGAACTTAAATAGAGACACGTATTAAGACAAGAATTTAAGTGAGACAAGATATTACTTTCGTACCTGAAAGCTAATTCGCCTCTTAGCGCAAAGGTTTGTATGCTAGAGGTGTGGTGTGTATAATATGTGGAGTGTGAGTGTCGGTATGTATTGGATGTGTGCTTGTGTGTAGCGTGTGTGTGCGTGTGTGTGTGTGTGTGTGTGTGTGTGGTTTTTCTTTGACAATCTTGTGTGTAATCTGAAGTCAGTAAGTCTGACAACCAGTCTTACCATGGAGTATCGTGTTGCCCAGTAACCGGGTTATGGAGGTCAGACAGACAGTCGCCCCATATATTCTAGTATTCAGCTGTATCTGGTTAGACTGGAACCCGAACTTAACAGAGTTGGAACAAGGCTAAGCAGATGGCGATGTTGTCTATACCTGTATTTATGTTAGATAGACGCGTACCTATAGAAGTCAAGCTAATTTCCTTTTTCAAGTTTAATAATGGGTGCCTGAAGATGGTCGGCGTCATCGAGGACGGCCCAGAAAGAGGTGGCGAGATGATCTAGACGCGTACTGTGAGGGTCGGTTGCGAAAGAAAAGAATACCTGAAAAGACTCGGGGGAAGCCTTTGCCCAGCAGCGGGACACACAGGGCTAATGAAAAAAAATAATAATATGGACAATCTCAATGAAGACCAGCCAAGTATGCAGGATAATTATAGTACACAAGTGTATGCGTAAACACTGGTGTACTTCCTCTTCCGTCACTCTCATAGTTCGACGGGACAGCAATTCGACATGTCTGGCCAGCTTCACATGTTTTCCACATTTATAATAATCCCGATAGAATTTCGGCAATGATGGCCATTCTCAATGAAGACCAGCAAAGCACGCAGGGTGCATTCTTCTCAGCCAACCGAGAGGATTGCGACAGTAGTAACTTCAACTCTTGATTAATGGCTTTTGTGAAAGATTCACTACAATTTCGCCAATATCACGTAGGTACTTATTATGATAGGCCATCAAACGAAGGAGATGGTTCATTGATAAGAAATTTGAACGGTAAGAATATTGAATTGAGTTTATAAAATCAATATATATTATATTCTTGTCTAGGTCAATTGTGATGTGACAAGTGTCAAATAGTCTACTCGTACAGACAACGTCATGAATTACTTACCCCCCACGCAAAATTTAATCGGGTAAGCAGTTGATGACGCTGTCTGTACGAGTAGACTATTTGACACTTGTTGGAAGAAATGTTTCTACACCCAAATGTCAAAAGTAGAGAAAAAATGGTCGCCATGCTCGGCATTGTAGACTTTTGTCTACTGAAGAATATAAACATTTCTTCTCTTCGTCGCCATGCTCGCCACGGAAAAAATCTTTCTACAATCTGTTAGTTGGTCGATTCTTCCTGTCAGTTTGTCTATTCTTCCGTCAACATAGCGTGGTCATGCTACGCGTGCTGGTTATCGAACCAGAACCCCCCGCTCAGCAGTCGCGCTTATGACCACGAAGCACACGAGGAAGTCAATTAAGAAACATAGTTAGCTTGCAGCGCATTGCACGCAATTCGCAAACATTTCTCCATTAAATTTTCAAATCTAATTTTGGTATCCTTCTTTTCAGAAAGTCAAAAACGTTTCTACAAAAAAGTGATACAAGTAAATCGAACGTTCAGTAAGATGACCGCGTGTGGCCTGTTTTATATAGACGCTACGCTACCAATATGTTTGATGGGTCTTACTGCTAATTACGTTATTGTAATACTGCAATTTATTTTGCTGTAAACTAAGCATTATTTTTGATTGTGTCATTACAACATTAGACAAATTTTAATGTTATTTGAATTCGGGGACGCAATAGCTTTAGTTGTTTCACGAAAAATACAAAGCAGTATAAACTATTTAAATGCTTTTTCTATTCGATCTGATAGTTCTTTTTATTAGACTACTTGGGTCAGTATGTGGCGTATTAGTGGCGTCCTTTAAGGTGCAGGTGTAGGGATACTTTGGGCACTGTAGTAAGTGGACCATTTTCTGGTCAGGAGCACCGCACTCACACTGGGTGTCGGTGGGATAATCCCCATTGAAAAGCTGTCGTTGATTCGCCGCATTTTTTCGAATGGTCTAAATTGATTATATGTCTATGACATCGTCCCATCGGTATGTCATCGCGGTGGTCCCACGAGTCTGAACGACAGTCAAGAGCGAAACGGTGGGGTAGTTGTAAAATTACTCTTCGGCCTACCAGTGGGTCCACAAGCCTGTAGCCATCTGTAATAGCAAATAGAGGCATTTTTGCTGCTTTGCCAATTAAGTCATAAAGCTATGTATAATGTGTCTGTAAATACATCTTCCTTCATCTTTACACTGAAGCACAGGAACTAATATTTCAGTATCAATTTTTTTTTATTGCCCACCTGATTGTTTTGTAATATTTATAGTAATTTAAATTAAAATGATTATTTGTTTGTACAAATTATTTTATTTACTTATTTTGAACACATCTTACAATCTTCATATAGATTAAATACCAAAGTACCAAAAAAAATATATTTAAAAAAATATTTGTATGGGGTGTGTGTGGGATTTGTGTGCGATGTGTTAAGTGGCAACACTGATTGGACAAGGGAATATAAGATGATGGAGTGAGAACACTGTGTGAATGAGCGCGCATTACGGTAAGAGGGAGACGGACGAAGAAATATGGAAGATGGACGACGCGATGGTGAAGACGTTACGTTGCAGGCTGTTAAAAGATTATATTTTTCGGAAGAAGTCAAGTTTTATTTCGAAGATCTAGAAACACAAACACTACATTTATTTTATATTAAACTAGCGGGCCCGACAAAGGTTATCCTACCCAAACGTGGACTTAAAAATTATAGAAACTTCGAACTTGACGCAGCACCACTTACCAGGTCCAGTTGTCAATCTAAACCGTTCATCAACTTGAACGCACACAATGTTTTTTTAAATAAATAAATAAATAAATTAAAATTGGCCCATCCGCTAAGGAGTGTTTCAGTGACAAACACACGTACAGAAGATTTGTATAGATATACTATGATAGACATAAGATTACTTATAATGCAGTAGTTCATTTTCCTAATAGCAAAACATCTAAATAAGAGGGAATCAAATCTACAACACCAAGATCAAGATCGAAAGTCACAAATACAATTACAAGCCTAGCAAAGCAGTCAAGCTCTGTAATGGCTGGATTCGGGCTCAGTTGTTGGCCCGCTCTCACATGGGGCTTATAATACACAAAGTTTTGCCCGCGACTTCGTCCGTGTGAATGACGGTTATCGCGGATGCAGACGAAATCGCAGATTAAAAGGTAACCTATGTCCTTCCCCAGGGTTCAAGCTATTTTCATACCAAATTTAATAAAAATCGGTTTAGCAGTTTTCCATCACCATTTTCTTCCAGCAACGTCGATAATTTGCATTTTAGAGCGTAGTGTGGTGTACCCTACGCGATCTGTTGCGATTTTATAGTGAGGATTGTATAAACCCTTTCTCAGGTAAACAAAAAGCCTGTTTGATACTTACGAACTAATGCAAAATATCTGGGGAAAACTTCACCTATTGCAGTCATGTTTCAATGGCGTAGTAAAATAATTTATAAATTAAAATCATCAAATCAATATAAGAAATGAAAGTTGAAAGGGAATCATTTGCCTTGGTGTGGATAAGAGGAGGGATGAAACTTATGTAACTAAAAGTGTTATGAATATATAAGTGGATGAATGAAGAGGGAGAGGAAGGCCAAAGAAAAGATGGATGGATTGTGTAAAGAATGACATGAAAGAGAATCGAGTTAGTGATAGCATTACAGTTGACGAGACTAAATGGAAGAAGAAAACGTATTGCACCGATTAACATGGGCCAAGGGCAGGAAGATGATGTTGATGAGGCTGAGTTACAACAATGCAAACTGCAGCAACACAATAGTGTAGTTAGTAAGAAGACTCATCAGACTCAATTGTAACGCAGCGTCTAAGTAGAACAGGCCACACACACGTATCTTGCTGAACGATGCTCGATGCAAGCGCAGTACGTTCTTGCAGAGTTTTTTCTGATCATCTGTCAAATAATCAAATACTTAATGTGTAGTAGCATTATGATAGTAAATTCGCCGATTTAATGGTTATGTGCCAACAGTTTTGAGAGAAGAATATTTAATTCTTGTTATTACCTACTTGATATTTTATTACTTCATATTTTATGTCAACCTTGATTTATGTAATTGGTTTTGCAAGCCGTGTAAATCATATAAATAAATAAATAAATAAATGATCATTATGTCTAGGGCCTGTACACAAAACTGCGATTTGGCGCTATGCGAATTCGCAGCGCAGAAAACTGTGGCACAAATTGCTGCGATGCGATTTCGGTAAGGCGTCTCCCTTTCACGATTCGGGTGAATATTCCTTCGACGACCGTCAACCGTCCTAAGTACGGTTGACGGTCGTCCAAGTTTACAACCAAGACCAAGACTAAGTTTACAAAATACCTTCAGTACGGCGTACTGTACGTATTTTGTAAACTTGGTCGTGAGATAGATCATAAAAAGAAGTGCGCACTTCTGTTATTGCTAAGGAGATACAGGAAAAAAGAAAAAAATATTTTTCCTCGTTTGAAAATAAACTTTTACATACGTTTAGCTTCGAAGAACGTATGTAAAAGTTTTATTTCCAAAGGACATGGACTAAAAAGTACATTCCACGTACACATACATAGTAAATAAATTGTATATTAAAAACAAAAAAAATAATTAATACGTAGATTTTAACCTCTCTGATCTTGTCAGTTATTTCGCAAAATAATAAGTAATGAAAGATGAATTCAGTTTATCGTTTGTCAATTTCCACCATATTAAACCATAGAGAATGATAAATATAATAATGGACGACATGCATAATAAGTACTTGTAGACATGTGATGCTCTTATTAGGAACATTTTATAAATACGATTGTTATCAGCCGTGTGATGACGGCCGCGAATAGCACCACCCCATTTCACCCGTGGGTGTCGTAGAAGGCGACAGAGGGATATTGACCAGAGGATGGGCAGCAGTGTTCTTCTAAATACCATAACACCTACTGCGATTGCCAACATGCATCAGCCAAGCATGGCGATTACGGCTGCTCCCCCTCGGGGGAGACCTTTGCCCAGTTGTGGGCGTAAAGGTTGGCATGATGATGATGATTATTATATATACGAAACTATATGGGTATTGGTTGCATTTAATAAAATCATCTTTTGATATATTATGTTTAATGTAATAATTATTTATAAGTACGTTTAATATTTTTTATACATAAGATAGTTTTTTTTATATTTCACACAAGAAAAAATACTTAAAACGGAACGCGTTTATTAGTTTGACAATGAGTCATTGTATATGTCAAGTGTCAATGTACTACCAAGAAGCTTATAGATAAAAGTACAAATCCGAAACGCAATGCAAATCAGAGTCCAGTGTTAATAGCAAGGTAATCGAGGTATCAGTTCGTAGAGATAAGTGGGGGTCAAAAATATTAGATAGGTAACACCGTACGCAACGAAGAAAGAATCTGCAATTTTGATTGGTAGTACACAAGAAGCTTATAGATAAAAGTGGAGGCAACACTCTAAACAAATAAGTGAAGCCAAATGTGGGCAGACGCTCTCTTTCTGAATGCATACATAAGATAAAGAAAACACATACCACTGTCTCGAACTTCCGAAAGAGAGCATCAGCTGCCCACAGTTGGTTACACTTAGGTATTTAGGTGTTGCCTCCACTTTTATCTATAAGCTTCTTGTGTACTACCAATCAAAATTGCAGATTCTTTCTTCGTTGCGTACGGTGTTACCTATCTAATATTTTTGACCCCCACTTATCTCTACGAACTGATACCTCGATTACCTTGCTATTAACACTGGACTCTGATTTGCATTGCGTTTCGGATTTGTTTTCTTCCACAAAACAAGGTACATCAACTGCGGAATAGCCATGCAAAAGTTGCCAATGCATCTTATATTTGCGCTTTCTGCACACCATCAAACGAGGTTGTCGCGTTTGGCTATCCAATACTCAAACCCAGGTATAAAGTTGGAGGAGAAAAATCTTAATCTGATTTATTTTTATATACGCTATATTTTATGCTACCTATGCGATATTTACTTGCATCTTAGTTTTAGTTGATTTTTGATAGATTTTTAGACCACATATTATTAACAATTCAAGAATAATAAAATAATCTAACAAAAGGCTAATCTTTATTAAAAACTGCATTATGTACAGTCGAACAAGCTAATTGGTTTACAGGCAAAAATATTCATCTTTCTACTACACTAACATTTTATTTATTTTTATTATTTTTTTATTTTTAGTACGTAGGTCCCAGGTATACCTACGTGCTCGAGATAAGAAAATGGAATAAAATTAAATATTTTGAGTGTAATAGAAAGAGGAATATTTTTGCCTGTAAACCAATTAGCTTGTTCGACTGTACATTGAGTTATCTATCTAGGTAGTCAATTAATATATATTATAATGTAACAAAATAATTGTACTTGTTTTCTCTAATAATAAATAAATAATTATTGATACTCTTGTTTTATTTGGTGTCTTTCTTGTTAATTGGTAAACTATTTAAAAAATATGTAAGGGTAACTTGTAAAAATATACTTTTGAGAATAATAATTTAGTTTCGAATATAACTTGTTAGTATTGTCACATTTTTTTTTCACCCAGTTAAAAAAATGTTAATCAATATACAATTAAAATCCTTAGTTCGGGTCGTCATTATGTGCCATGCCTAGTAATTCTAAAACCATATCTGTTAAACGTAATAATTCACAACTGTTCGCTATTTTGAAACGCCTAGTTTTTTTATTAGCTAAATCATAATTTATACACTTATTGCCAGTGATCTGATACAAGGTTTAATGAAACTGTTTTCGTCTAGTCTGATATAATGACAAGTGCTTTGAGTTTTCTATTTATAGCAATTGAATGTGCGTATTGTCTGTGATTGTATTCACGAATATAAAACACCAAAAATCATTAGTGTACGCGAAGTTCGATAACTATGCCAACGCCCATACAGAAATTGGCCATGTCTTTTCTTGTTGATGATTTTTTTTTATAATCCTCGTTTCTAGTGTCCCAAAGAACAGGGCGCTCCTCAATCAGTAATATATCTACGTCGTATTTTGTATTTTTTTTTACATTAAATACATCTTGCCCACACATTGTTTCAGAGCGGACTAAAAGGGTATCAATAAGTGTGTCGTAACATCGCAGGAAAGCGCGATGCCAATCAATTCGCAAGTTCTTGCGATCCGTCGTGGGAGCTGGTAGATTTCTGCGATGCGACGCCACATCCCAGTTTTATGTACAAGCTCTTAGACAACGATAACAAAAAACAGTAACAATAAAATTCAAAGTTTTACGAGCCGAAATCAGCATAATATAATTATAAATATAATTATGTATTATGTGTATGATTTGACTTGAAGTAAATATTTACATAGTATTTACTTCAAGTCAAAATCAAATCTTTTTTTTCAATTAGACCATAAAAGTCACTTTTGAATGTCAATTACAAGAAAAAAGAATTAAATTATTTTTTTCTTCCAAAAGGTGCTTTTGCATGGGTAAGAATGGGCAAGATATGCCATACTTTGTATAAACATTCTTATTATAGACCTTTATTTCAAACTAAAGAGCATATAAAGGGTTGACTGGTAGAGAATGCCTAAGGCATTAAGTCCGCCTTTGTACCTTTGTGCATGAAGTGTAAATAAATAAATAAATAAATAAAATAAAGCGAAAATATTTAAATTTTAAAATTATCTCTTTAGCACATCGTTTGTAAAAAGAAACGTAACAAAAAACGGCAAAAAAATGAAATTACCTGAACAACTGGACATCAAAATCTCTGCGCACGAGTCCTGAATGCTTTCAATAGCTAAGTACAGCTTTTCGCTTTTTTGACTCAATATTGTTTGGAAACCTAAATTCTTAATCGCCCAACCGATTACGGTAGCCGTTCCAATAATTAACACATCCTGGAACAAAAAAAAATGTTTAAAACAGAAAATCATCACTTTTCTTCAGTTTAGTTAAAAAATAACCGCTAAAAATAAAAAGCTAAAATGCCCGAACTCGTCATAATGTCTCTGTCATTTATATAAATTATTGTAATGGTTTTGACTATTTAAAGCTAATTAAATACTAAATCTATGTGATGATGGAATAACAACACTGTGTAAACGAGCCAGCATGAGTGTGAGAGCAAGACGGACGGAGTAAGAGTCAGGTGTCAGGTATACAATTGGAACGACGGAAGAAAGTTGGCGTAAGAAGACGTTAGACGATGAAGACGTGTTTAGGTTAAAAAGAATTATATTTAGTTTACTTGTTTCACTCTGAGCCCACACTCCCACAAATTTGGGGGGGCTCATCTCTATTAATCCTAAATGTACTTTAAATTATTACTGCTGATTATTATTGGAACAGATTTCATGAATCCTTTAAGCGCCATTGGCTTTCGTGCACTTAACAACTTCACTGCGATCCCCAAGACGCCTGCCAAGCATGGGCATTTTGGCAACTTCTCCCCCATATAGGGAAGGCTTTTGTTCAGCATTGGACATCTTCCAGCTGATGATGATAAGCGCCACACATGTCCTGTTCACAGTTTATCAAATTCTTGGTTAATCCATAATAAATAATGCTTTCAAAACTATCATCATCATCATCATCATTTCAGCCGAAAGACGTCCACTGCTGGACATAGGCCTCCCCCAAGTGTCCCCACATTGACCGGTTCCGTGCGACTCGCATCCAGCGGATCCCTGCAACTTTTACCAGGTCATCGGTCTACCTATTGGGAGTCCTTCCAACGCAACGTCTTCCGGTTCGCGGTCGCCACTCTAGAACTCCAAAACGAAAAATATATTTATTTCAGAATCATAGCACATTTTATGATTCTAATATTGAATTAGTGGGTCATTTTTAATTTAATCATCAGTAGATTTTTTTACAGTACATGCCACGGTATTCCCAAACCACTGCAACTCCTGAAAGCCAAAATCAACAGTGATGACCACCAGAAAAGTGAAGCTAGTTTCTACAAGGTTCGCATGGTAAACAGCTCCGGATGTAACCTGTACATTATCTAACATAATATTGCGTTCATTCTGCCATAGAATGCACTCCCATAAGATATGATGTGCAGATTGTTGGTATTCACAGTCAGATGTAGAACATTGACACAAAAACAAGTTTGAAAGAAAATAATTTACTCTTAAGTTGCCATGACCTGTGAAAACCTGGGTAACACAGTGGTCCTCCAGTGAACACGGAAATGGATAGACAAGGTGGTCGTAGTGGCCCTTAATAGAATTATCCCACCTACATTGCCATTTGGATAGAAGTTGAAAGATAATGGGTTTGCTCGTTTTTAAAGTACAAAGTTAAATTATCATCGTCATCATCATTAGTTACATCAACATAGTTCAAAATGATACTTACTAGATCATTATTCACCCCGCTAGTTTTAAATCCTTCAATTGTTACTTGGACGTACAAAAGGATGTGTATTAATATTTCTAATATGTAATAAAGTATCTGAAAGGGTCAATGTTCAATAAAATACAATTCAAATTTGTAAATAAACCAGATTACCTTTTACAGTTTGAAAATGGATTAAAAGGTACTTACAAACTGCTGAAAACAATCTTTATGAATGTTGTAACACTCTAATATATAAACGTAGGCCTGAAATACTTTTTTACAATCTTCTCGATACGTGTTTTGTTGAGAATTTAAAACGTGTTCGTTCCAAAGAACTACTTTATTTTCCAACAAATGTATTAGTCGAATAGCATAAAGAACATTACAATCAAAACTAACCACGACATAGGAAATAAACATAGAAAGATAAGGTACATTTATCAGAATACAAATAACAGTAAAAAGAAATATATAACCACACAAGGCCACGATTACAGTAATCCAATTCCAAATAATAAAGTCATTAAAACTGGATTCATTGTTGAGAAATCTATGCACTTTTTGAAAAGTTAAAACAAACTTCACCGATTTTTTTGTTTGGATAATACCAATCATGAAATTAATAGCGAATCCCAAACTGTAGAACGCTGTATCATAATAACAGGTGATATACAAGAAAACCGCATTACTGATAAATTTTTCGTAAAAATACAGCATGTAATTGCGGTATGCGAATAAAAAAATTACAATCAGAGTTGCTGTCATTGAAACTAAATTACAAAAAATATTATTGTGAGATATAATATTATTTTTAATACGATATTTAGGACAGAAAATTATATTTTGCATCAGATTCAAAGGCAAAAACATCGACTGCACATCTTTGTCCACTCTACTCGTGGAATATTTTTGTTTGACATTTCGAACTCTATTCATTATTTATGAAACAGTAAGATCCCGACTGTACCTTCTTGGATCGAAGTGATAGTAATATGAATGGCAAATGTAGAATACATGCGGTCACCAAACTCATTACGGAAATGTATATGGTTTCATAAATTTATTAAATTATTAATTTACTCAGGGTACTACTAGTATTAAAATAATTTTTTATACAAGATTATTCGTAAACAAACACAAATGCTCTGGCTGGACTGAATACTCACATCATAAATAACAACTTTTATTTTGACGTTTAATACATCAATTTTTTTTCATAATTTAATAATACAATATTAAATTGATCGCATTCAATGTCAACAACTCTATGCGATACCAAAAGGAATCAGCAGATAAGTATACAAACAGAGTGTTGCGAATGCAGGGACGGTAGGTATTTACTACAAAATACAGATCTCAAAAGTGTTAGAATTGTGATAAGTAATATGTGTTGTCAAACAAACAACAAAGCTCATCGGTATGTTACCGATATTTCAGGAAGTGTGCTTTGGAATAACACAATTTAATGCCACATCCCCATTTCATCATAGGACAAGCAGAGATACGGCGACGCGTCACCTATATGGTTCTATGATCTCGAACCAAGCGCTTTGCTTCCACATTCATTGTGCGAACTGCCAGACTGTAGGATTCACTGCTCGCCTCAGTTCCGATAAATATAATATGGGTATCTTCAAGGCATAAGTGAACCCGTTTATCCTAAGCAAGCGTGTTCCACCTTAGGCCTCATAGTCACTTAAGATCAGGCGAGTTGCGGCGAAACGCAAGCCTATTCGAATATAAAACAAACAGCTGTAGCTTTGTTATCTAAACTCGTAATTTAAACCATTTTTACTGAACTTTACTCAAAAGTAAAGATTTCTTTAAATTACTATTAAATTGGAGTGCCGCAAGGAAATACACTAGGTCCTACATTACGATTTTCGTATATGTTTTTGTTCTTTGCTGTCCTGTGAAGAAAAGCAGGAATAATAGTAAACAATAACAGCATTACCCGTTTAATGAAGCTTGAATTACAAAAATGCAAACTGTAACAACACAATAGTGTAATTAGTGAGAAGACACATCAGATTCAGTTGTAACACAGCGTCTAAGTAGAACAGGCCACACACACGTATCTTGCTGAACGATGCTCCGTGCAAGCGCAGTACGTTCTTGCAGAGTTTCTTCTTGTCATCTGTTAAACATTTTAACGTTTTATATATAACAATTTGAATACTTATCTTCTCTATCTCTCTCCAGATCTAAATATTTTTCTATTTTCAAAAAAAAATAATTAATTACTATTTTTGAAAATTGAAAGATATTTTAATAGATTAATCTGTGCAAAGAATCATGTAATTTAAATATTTGAGGAGTTATCAAAAGTGTCGCTGTGGAAAATCATATCTATATACTTAAACGATAACATTAAAATGCAAAGCTACAGAAAATGACTGTATGATATCTAAATTCCATTAGGATACTAAACTACGATGCGGAAAAGATACGCAGTCCTGGTGCGCTGGGGGCGGACCTGTCCCAAGGTTACTCAGCGCGTTATTACGAGCAGGTTGGATTCCTTGTATCTGAATCGTAGCAAGCTATCTACCTCGGTAAAAATCTTGTAGCAGGGATTCGCGTAGCAAGTATTTCCTTATATTTAGATTAAGTGTTTAGGTTAGTTTTACTACTACTAACATAGTAATACTACCATAGACGTTCAGGGAACACTGTTATTAACATTTTTATTTGTTTGATAAATAAAAAAGGTTTAACATTGGTTGTCTTAGAAGTTCCAATAATGTCTCTGTAATTAATTTTAAAATTATTAAAATGTACTTCATCACCATCATAGTTTCTGTCCTTGTCTAATGTAATAGTACCTAAAGGGTCGGCGCAAAACATCTTGTTCTCTTCCGTCTTGTCAACCATCATGATATCATTGAGTCCTCTCTCTTTCATATCATTTTTCACACAATCCACACATCTTTACTTTGACCTTCCTCTACTTCTACGTCCTCTCACGTTTATAGCTATTCATTACTCTAATGATGTTCCAGAAAATTACCTGAACTATTCGACATCAAAATAAGTGCGCATGTGTCTTGAACACGTTGTATAGCTAAGTAGAATTTCTCGCATTGCTTGCACAAGATTGTTGTAAGAGTTAAGCTCTTTAACATCCAAAAGAAAACAGACATGGACCCTAGACTTGCTGCGTCCTTTAACAAAACACAAGTTCAAAATAATAATTGCATCACTGTATTTTTTAATACTAATTATATTAAAAAGTTATAAATAAAGGTAATTTTTATAAAAAAAAAAAGTGGAAGCTCATATAATATGAGTTTCCACTATGTCACAACGGGACAAGGGCTGGCAGCATTACCACATTGTATAGCAATTACTACTTCATTGCATTTCTTGATTTAGATGTAAAAGCGTTTGGGAACGATACTTTTATTTTGTCGTTTACTAACAATAATTATTAAAGAAGCTCGTGACTAAGTAAAAGCCATACATATCGATCGGTCATGGTTATGCTGCGCTTGCTGCGTTCGATCCGCGGATGGGTGACCATGCATTTCATACCGAGACATACATTAAATAGCACGTAAAGCAGCGTTGGTCTCAGCTGTCATTCGTATATCTTTAACAGACGTTATATGCATGTAGAAAGCCAGAAAGTCTGACAACCAAGAGGTATCATGTTTCCCAACACCAAGGTTGTGGAGGTCAGATAGGCAGTCGCTACGTGTAAAATACTAATATTTAGCTGAATCTGAATAAACTGGGAACTGACCACAACGTATTTGAAAAAAGGCTAGCCAGAGGATAATTCACGATTAATAAATATGAATAATTATTATCTTCAAATCAAATAAATATTATGTGCGAAATTAATATTTCCAATTCGTTCGAATTTACGTCACGTTGTCTTTTTGCGCTCATACTCGTGTTTTAAATCAATTTTTATTTAAAGTACCGAAAGCCCAATGGCAAATAGTTATCCTAAGTAGGCATTGAAATGATACTTACAACGTTATCAACCATCACACTATTTTTAAACATTTCAATAGTCACTTGGACGTAAATAAGAGTGTGATTGAATACTTCTAGAATAAAGTAAAATATCTGAAAATTAGCATAGTTAAATAAGATATCGATTTATTCAGTGTTTTTTCTACGGCTTGACAGTAGGATACTTACAAATTCCTGAAAACAAGCTTTTAGATTGTCGTAACACTCTAACACATTAACATAAGCCTGCAACATCTTTTTGCTACAATTCTCTTCGTTCAGATCATTTAAAACTTGAAAACTCCAAAGGACAACTTTGTTTTCTAGCAATTGAATTAGGCGAATGGCATAAAGAATATTAAAATCAAAGACAACCAAAAAGTAGCAAATATATATAAATTTGAACGGAACCCCTATTATAATACAAAAACCAGTGAACACAAAGATATAAATACACAGAATCAGTATAACAGTAATCCAATTCCAAATGATAAAGTGATTAAAATTGGGTTCAGTGTTGAGAAGCCTGTGCACTTTTTGGAGAGTTAAGACAAACTTAATATTTTTTTTGCTACGAATTGTACCAATCACGAAATTCATAGCGAATCCCAAGCAGTAGTAACCAGCGTCAAGGTACGAGGTAATAACCATGAAGGTAGTACTGTCTGCTTCCATTTGGAAGAAATACAGCATATAAGTGCGGGTTATGAAAGAAGAAATAAACAGAAGTGTTCCGATCATTGAAAAAATATTTAAAATCAATCCATTTGGGTTTATATAATTATCTTTGATGCGATATTTAGGACAAAAACCAATGTATTGCATCAGATTTAAAGGCAAAAGCATCGATTGGACATCTTTTTCTACCATATTGTTGTTATTATTTACACTACTCTTTTGTTTGATAGTTCTGAATACCTCCATTTTTAAAAGGTCAGCGGAAGCACCTTCGCTCACAAGTGGTATTCAATCGATGATAAATGTTTTGGCTGCGCACATCAAAAACTTACTATATTAATGGATCGAATCTAATATAAATTAGTAATTGCTTTTATAAATTGGTACACTTATTAATAAACAAGGTGTAAAGTATTGCATGTTGCTACACAGTCCTTCTTTAATATATTTAAATTACTTAACCCCTTTCCCTGTCCCATGAGCCACATAGAGTTCAAGTTGATGGTTTAACAATTATGTCTGCTTTGCGGACAGTGAAAGCTTTAACAATTGTATCGGAATATTTTACTTTAATTCAAGTGGGACTGCTATACCTTTGCTGCATGTAGGTCAAGACAAAACTTGAAAATAAGAGACTAATATACCCAGTACGTGGTTGTTTTTTTGGATTTATATTTATAAGTTACTAGCAACCGGCCCTGTTTTGCATGGGCCTATAGCCTTTCACGATAAATGGAGTATTCAACACAAAAATATTTTTTCAATTCGAACCAGTAGATCCTGAGATTAGCGCATTCAATCAAACAAACATACAAACTCTTTAGCTTTATAATATTAGTACAGAAGTATACTAAGGAGGTATGAGAGACAGGGTGATCGATTACAAAAATGCAAACTGCAGTAAAACAATGGAATAGTTTGAGAGAAGTTCCGCGAGGTGTAATAGAAGACACACATCTACGTAGAACAGTCGACAGGCGCGCATCTTACTAAACGAAGCGCGGTACACGCGGCGGACATTCTTGCATAACTTCTTGTCGTCATCTGTAAATAATAGTCCAAATATATTTATATATCTGCAAATAATCTGTATCACACTTTCACATTTTATTGAAATGTTAAAAATCACCAGTCGGCAGGATCGTACTACGGCCCTACCGATTACGATTTATTTTAAAAGACAGCAAAACTATGAAGGTTGTAGTGTTAGTTTACCTTTTTGTTATCTTTAAGATAAGATAATTTTAATTGTTTAAACATAAGTATACATACAAAAATCAGGAAAAAAGCAACAAGAATCAGCTTTATTTTTAACTCTTGATTAGGTACTTCAAAAAGTTTAAAATTATATTGTAAAGCTCTGCTTTCATTTGTACTAAACAACACCTTAATGCCAAAATATTAAATTGCACTGTTCGATGTTCAACGCCCGGTTTAGCGACAAGGTTTACAATCCAACGTCAAAGCTACATTTCTTAAAATCTATCTTATGTACCTGAGCAGTTCGATTTCAGAAGGAGTGTGCATGTATCCTGAGAATATTCCAATGCTTTATAAAACGCTTCGCAGTTTAGACTCAACAGAAATTGTAATATAAAGTTCTTGAACAACCAAACGAAGATCATCGCCGATGATGACACTGCTATATACTACAAAAATAAAAACAACAATGTCAAACTGGACTAAGAGTATAAAGTGTAGGTATTTAAACAGATTTTGGTTGGTTGTAGCAAGGAAACCCTGCTCGGGTTTAACTCATAGACGATGTCCTGGAGTGCAAATAGTACTGTCACTTGAGAATTGAGATTTGTCATCTCTTAACCACCATGACCTATATCTTTATTATTAGTATGTTTAATTGTTTTGTATTGCTTTTCATCCACATTGTTATTACAATATGTGACCAGCATATTGTAAAAACTTGATGAAAAAGAAGTGTTTTTGCTCGAATTTATTACTCGTTCTTCTCCATAGAGACCCACCCTGCGTTTTAGAACGAGTAACTAGCTTCAACTTTCGGACTAACTAACTGACTCCTGGTTTAATTGAAATAAATGCTTTACTTTGACTTTGTTCCACAAATACTTGACATCGCGTCCTGCCCAAATGACTGTATGTTACAAAACTAATGGACGCTTCTGATGAACCATATTCGTAGCTTAATTCTTGTTGTATATCTATCCATAGGTATTTCTTATTATTTGTGTGTAGACTATTACATGGTTGGTACTTTAAACTCTATTTTTATCATCTCTCTTTTTTTTTCTATTTGGTTCTAGTAAATAAATAATGCAATACTTGCGGAACTTTGCGATCTTTGTATCGTCTGAGAAGCTTTTTGCCTGCGAAGACAAAGACGATGCTTGTGCAGACTTTAATCTTCCCTATAATCGACTATGGTGACGTGTGCTACTTTGACTTGAATGCGGTTTTGTTGGATAAGCTGGATAGGGTCCTGAATAACTGAATCAGGTTTATCTTCAACTTGAGGAAATATGATCATGTGTCTAGCTACAGGTCCGAGTTAAAATGGTTGCCCATTCGCCAAAGAAGAAGTTTGCGTGCTTTGACAACTTTATTCTCCCTGCTCAACTCTCTCTCTCTCCTCCTTCTTATTTAATATCCCACTTTCAATATCTATGTTCTTTGCACACTAGGAATTTGCGGTCTTCTAACAATCTTCTTTTACTTTGCCCTTCTCATACTTCTGATTTCGTTCATTCTTCCTTTCATATTCAAGCCATTCTTCTCTGGAATGCACTTCCTCTCGATATCAGGATGGCCACCACTCGGTATGCATTTAAGCGGAAATTGAGATTTTATTTTCAGAACAAGTAAGCAGAGTCATCTCAAAACCCCCTTTTCTTTTACATATTATATATATGTAGGTATGTATGTATGTATATGTTTATGTAGGTATATGGTATCCAGATATATAATTATGTATATGAGTTTACATCTTTTTTACTTTTTAATTATTACTTTTTGTTATGCACCCGCCATATTATCTCTTCATCACCCTTGGTTGACTGGTAGAGAATGCCTAAGGCATTAAGTCCGCCTTTGTACCTTTGTGCATGAAGTATAAATAAATAAATAAATAAATAAATACTTCTAACAATACTAGATTTAATTCAGATTGCCTTCGAAGACGGTTCCTAAGATTAAACTGGAAAAGATGCCAACTAACTAAAACTACCAAAGTCAGCGCATATCTTAAACCTCTCTCTAATAGCGAGACAACATTTTGTTTCAGTCTATTCTAACATGCTTTTATGGTCTTTGGACCATATAGGTAGCTATATGGGAAGTCCCAAAATGCATTTCATAATTTACGATCAAAAGCTGTCAAGGACTCGTCAGCTCGATGAACCGTCAGTCCTTTGGCAGACATAACCACTTCCATTTTAGCATGCTACCTCTGCTATTTTTGGTTGCCAGTGTGTTTGTGTGGTAACATTTGGGCCTTACTCCACCTACCTGCCTTAGCATATAGCTCACTCTATAGTGACTTGAGAGATCTTGACCAAATTAAAAATCCAGTCCCACTCGCAGTATAATTAAATATAAATAAAATTACATACCTTTTCTGTTGGTATTTGCGATTTTTGATAATATTGTATCAAAATTTCAACATACACTAACGAATGCAAGAAATTCTTCAAAGTGTAGTGGAGAACCTGAAAAATATGAACTTTGTGAAAGAATGAACTAACGCTACTAGTGAAACACGAAGAACGAGCTTAAAGTCTTGCGTCAAATTTTTTGATTAGGATTTTATCAGTGGATCCGGTTTTTCGGAGTTAGTAGTGTTACTCCCCCGTGCATCGGAAAGCACGTAAACCCTTCGCCTAATCTTTCCCCGGTCTTGTCGGATAGCCGTACCATCCGACAATGGGATTGCACATGTATTTGCCCACACTCTTGTGTACGTTAATATCTATTCTCCTGCGTACTCATTTCCATTGCGATTGCTCACTGCGACTAAAATTCGGCCGGATAAGTATTATTACTAACGAAATAATAATAATATGTGGGGACATTTCACACATAGCCATCTGACCCCAAACTAAGGAGACATACTATGGGTGTCAGACAGCTGATATACATACACAAATACATTATAAATACATACATATATATAAAAAACAACACCCAGACACAAGGTGCGCAAATGTAGGTGCGTTCAGGAATGACACTAACCCTTTGCTGATAAATCTTTTTATAGAGATTGTAACTTTTTAGTATGTGCAGGTAAACTTCGAATAACCTATTAGGATAAGTTTCGGTTTGGTGATCATTGACAGACTTTAAAAAACGCTGATTCCAATGAACAACTTTATCTTCGAGCAGCTTCATAAATCGGATTGCATAAATCATTTCGGCATCAAAAACTATTAAAACCAACATACTTAAAAGGATATAAAACGGCAGATCTGGATATGAAATATACGTATAAATGGCGAGTAAAATAAAGCAGCAAAAGAGCATGGCGACATTAATCCAGTTACTCCGTATACATTTCTTGAATTGATCTTCATTGCTGAGAACTCTATGGATTTTTTGAACAGTCAAAATGAACATAACGTTACTCTTCGATTGAATTAAATTACACAAAAAGTTCATAAGAAATCCAGAAATATGAAAGAAAAAGTCAAAATATGTAGCGAGATCCTGAAATTTTAAAAATGTATAATAGCGAGCATCTACATCGAAATTGTGAATAACCCGATAAATATATATAAACATGATTAAAACTGTTCCACAAAACAATATGAACTTAAACAAGACGTCATTTGAAGTTATAAATTCATTTTTAATGCGAAACTTTGGACTGAAGAGTACAGTTTGCATTAAGGTAAAAGGCAAGAGCATAGACTGCACATCTTTATCCACAATATTGTCCGAAAAAACATCTGTTTGAACATTTTGATCAATTTTTAGTTTTTCCTTTTTCATGAAAGACATCATTTTAAAAGTACTTTCTGAATTCCAACGAAAGCTATATTTAATGTACTTAACTGATTGAGTTGTTGTTCATGTTAGATACTCTGGTGGATTGATGGTCGAGTAATAATAATAATGAAAGTCACTTATTGTAATTATTTTAGTTCAAACCCTCGGTCTTTAATCCAATGGTATTGGGGTATTGCTAGTTTGTTTCGACTCGGGTTCTATTCTAAGGTCGTATAAAGTAATGTTGAGTTTAACCTTTTTCAACGTGGCAATGCTGCCAGCCTGTTGGGCACGTGTCCCGTTGACAGCGATGTGGACGAGTTTTTTGATGCCCTTTGAGCTCCCCTGTCTTTTTCTTGGAATTGTACATAATATTATTAGATTTTTAAGATTTGTATATAATTAAAATTGTAATTTAATATTTGTTATGATTGAAATAAGTACACACCTTTTTCAAGCTAAGTTACATATTCTATGGAATTATGTATCTGTTATGGACTGTGGCGTGCTTTGCACGTTTTGGTTTGTCATCTGTATGACTGTGGCAGTCAAAACCTTAAATGTTAGGATTTTTTCAACAACCAAAAACTGATCACCACCGTATCATGTCTAAATGCACATTAGTTAAATTTTAAATATAAATGTATGGTTAAATATAAATGCAAAACTACTGTAAGGAACTGGCTGCTGGATATGGACTATGAAAGTACAGAAAATATCATCCAAACCATAAGTCATTTCAACACACTAATTCCTACCAATTTTTACTAATAAGCACCAACACTCACACAGGACTTATATGCACATACACACAACACCTTCACACATTCACGCACTACACACACACACACACAATCATACAATAGTATCACTTTACATTACACTTCGAACCAATCGCGATGGCCAACATGCATCGGCCAAGCATGGCCATTACGGCTGAACCCCCCCTTGGAGGAGACCTATGCTCAGCAGTGGGCATCTAAAGATTGACATGATGATGATGACATTACACTTCACAATTATAACCACACCTTTATTATAGATGTACCTCTCTATCAAAATTGTCTGATAATAGTGTTATGTGTAATCGGAATTAAGATGCCCTTGATATCATAATATTTAAAAGGGTGTGAGCCTGGAGATCTGTCATACAGGTCCTGAACCTAGTACAGACTCCAGATCTCACAAAGATTCTAGAATAAGGCAAAATCGATTAAAAACACAATTGTAGCAGTGTACTTTTATGAGAAAAATAATCTATATTTTTATTATTGTATAATAATATAGTTAGCATGATCGGGTTGGCGTATCCATTGGGATAAAAAACAATAAAGACATTAAAGTAAAACCTTTTTATCTTTAGGTTGCAAGCAAAACAAACATATTGATGATATTGTATATTTTAAATCTTTTGCGTGGCTTCTTGGTCAAATATGGCAGAACTCTTCTATTTTATATCATCAATATTGCTGTTACCCATATTTGCAAAATAAAATGATATTTATCTTTATCTATATTATAGACTTTTTTACAGATAAAAACATTCAGGAATGTCTTAAATGTTTAAGAAATAATGACTCGAAACATGACAACGATTTTGTTACATAGATCTCGTACAACGCTTAGGTAAATATTTTGTTAAAAAAGCAGACTGGTCACAAATATCAAGCGATTATCGAGCACCACGATTACAGAAATGCAAACTGCAGCAACACAACGGAATAGTTTCTAAAAAGTTCTGCCAGGTGTAGTAGAGTACAGCCGTCTACGTAGAATAGTCGACAGGCGCGCATCTTAGTAAATGATGCACGGTATACGCGACGGACATTCTTGTATAACTTCTTGTCTTCATCTATAAATATAAAATCACACTTAATCTTTAATCTGATAATAAGAATCAAGAAAATACTTTGATGAGGGAAAACCAAATCTAAAATAAACCGTGTAACTAATAAAACTAAACCCATCAATGAAGATAAAAGTAGCTTGTCGTTTTGTGCAAACAAAAATGAGTGCAGTGCGTCGGTGACTGCATGAAAATTGCGATTGAATCTTGAGGCAGGCCCAACATGCTTGCCAGGCAGATTATGTAACAAATGCTGTATAATTAGAGATATGTTCACTCAAGAAATCGGTATGAATGAATTTAGCACCAATAAGATTTGTTTTGAAAATAGATGTGGCAATTTGACATTCGATGCTAACAAACGGCATAAGACAGTTTGTATTGAGCGAGAAAGACATTATTTTAATAGTGATGGATTGGTTTTTCAAGAGTTGGAGCAAGTATCTATACCGGAAGCTTACAGCAAAAATGTATAAGAAATAGAAGATGGAAGCAGTGATATCTGGTCTTCGCATAAAATATTTCTAGTAAAATTTTACGAGCCAAGCTTAAACAATATTTTGCAGATGGTACTTTTAAATGTGTTCCCAGGCCGTTCTGTCAATTGTTCACTCTCCACTTGGATTTACATTCAGATTCCAAAAGTACACACATTGCGCCCATCGCGTACGGATTATTTTGATTAAAGCATAGGCTTTTTAAAATAATAAAAAGTGTATTGAGAATCTAAAGATGATCAAGTGTGATTATAAATTGGGTATAATGAACGCTGTCAGAATAGTATACCTTTTAGAGGTATAAACAATAGATTGTAAAGTTTTTCATCATCCTTAGAAAAGGGTGGGTCCTCCGACCAGACGGGTGTTATGTATGGTAGACTACTGCCCGACGGTTGTTGTCGGGATTTTGAATATATTATATGCTAATGTCGAAGAGAACTATGCTTGCGCGATCTACGAATCGTTGGTTAGTAGTACGTAGCATGTACGATAGATATCGCTACACCCTCATGATCAAATTCATGTCATCTGGAAGAAAGCGACTGATAATGAAAATTATATAAAAGTGGCTATTAAGCACTTATTCCAGCTCAGGAGGGTGGCAAAAATTCAAGAGATTATTGAAAGTAATACGTTGTCGCCGAATGAATTCTGTGCATCGTAGTTGCGGAAAGCAATGCCATCGCACGACTAATGCGTTGGAATGAAGGCCATTTTTAGAACGTGAAAAATTCCCAAGTGTCCAAGTATTTTTTGGTTCCCCGTTTCAAACATACGATAAAATTAATGTTGCAAAGACAATAATACATATAAATATTATAAAATATGTTCCGAAATTTTAATTGTATGAATAGTTACGGAAAATGTGTCATTTTGATAAGTAGCCATTAAGAGAATTGGCCATTTAGGGAATTGGGTTTTAAGAGTATTGGCCATTTTGAGAACTAGTCCTTTTGCGACTCTGTTGCCATTTTGAGAATTAGACCTTCTGCGCCTTAACCCTAACAACAATGCCGTTTCTGTACACTAATCTATACTAATATTATAAAGCTGAAGAGTTTGTTTGTTTGGTTGAACGCCCTAATCTCAGGATCTACTGGTTCGAATTGAAAAATTATTTTGTGTTAGATAGTCCATTTATCGAGGAAGGCTATAGGCTCATACGAAGCCAGGCCGGGTCGCTAGTGGCGAATATTTTGAAAATTTTGATAGTGTGTTACACCGAACGGCGAAAGTTTTGATAAAAAGTGACAGGGACACATTTATCTGAGTCAAAAACAATGTACTTCATCGTCGTGCTAACTTGTGCTTTGAACAAAGTGATGGACATTGTCAGAACCTTTGGAAATAAGGTAAAATCAAAGTCAAATAATTTATTTGAATTAGGCCATCATAATTATGAGAAAATTTTAAACTAATTGGCCCTTCCAAAAGGCAGTTTCTTGTGTCGAAAAAAAATTTGTTTACAATATTTTGCATTACTTACTAGGTATTAATATTTTATTTTTAATAAGCTGATTGAATTTATTTGAACATAACTACCCGCCTATTAGACAGACAATCTTCAATATGGTCAATAAAATAAGCTGTTTGTAAGTTCGATAAATAGTCACTCTCGTTTCGTAGTCTGAGAAATATGATAGAAGTGTCAAATTCAGCTGTTTGCGTATTTGACGATGTGGGTGAGCTTTGAAGCGATGAGCAAGCCGAATAGTTTGTGCGTAGTGAAAATATTGTAAAAGAAAGTAAACGTTATAAGGCATCAAAGAAACTCGTCAACATCGTTGTCACTGTTGACGTAAGACTGGAGCGAACATGCTGGCTTGCAGGTATGCCTGCAAGCCAGCATGTTCGCTCAAACCGACAACGTCCTTCGGTCCCGTTCAATGTCATCAACGTCTTTGGGGTCTTTGGTGTTTTTATAGCTTACAAAGTTTTTCTTGATTCTTACAAGTGTTATCTGACTAAAGATTAAGTTTTATTTTGTAAACATATGTACCTTTACAGTTGAAATTCAGAATGAGGGCGCATGTGTCTTGAGAATCCTCTATGGCTATATAGAATCTTTCACAATTCAAGAACAGTTTGGTATGCAAAACAAAATTCTTAAACAACCAAACGTATATCATAGCTGTTGATGACAATACTATAAACTGCAATACAAATGAAATAGATACATTACTTACAACAATCAGAAACACAAAAGTAAATTGTGATACTGAAAACGAAAACGGGAATTTTACAGAAAGAAACTGTTCATGTACCTGAATCAGTCGGGTGCCAAAGCCAACTTCAAATTAAAAAGAAGAAAAGGTTATCTTGGACCAACGTAGTGATTTTATATTTATATTCTCACTTCGAAAAAGGGATGCTTTTATAGCGTGTTGGAAGAATATCTATAACTAAAAATGAGACTTATTGAATTCCAACATATAATTTGTTTAATATTGATAAAAGATAGAGACATAATAATGTTGAATACTTTATAACCTCACAATCTACATACCCACTCTTTAGTTTGTTTAGGTGCTTTGTAAAATTGGATTAAAACTTCAACATAAACCAACGAATGCAAGAAATTATTCAGCGTATAGTAAAAAATCTGTAATACAATAAGATTATGAAAGAATGAGCCTTACTCCACAACAATACAATACAAGAGTAGAGTACTTTCTGAGACGAACCATTACTTGGAAAATCTTTTTAAAAATGTTGTAACCCTTTAGTATTTGTAGATAAGCTTCAAACATCTTTTCGCAACATGATTCATTTCGGTGATCATTGAATGACTTTAAAACTTGATGATTCCATTGAATAACTTTATCTCCCAGAAACTCCATATATCTGATAGCTTCAATCATGTTAGCATCAAAAACTATAGTAGTCAAGACATTTACAATGATATAAAAAGGTAGTGTTGGGTACAGTACGCGATTATAAATGTAATATAAAATGTAAAAACAAATAATTATGATCATACTAATCCAATTTTTTCTAGTAAAGGTCTTGAAATTGTTATGGTTGACTGATCTATGAATTTTTTGAATGGTCAATACAAACTGCACATTACTCTCCGAAAGGACTAGATTGATGAGAAAGTTACTTAAATAACCCAAGCAATCAAGGACAACATCACAAAACACAGCCAAACACTGCACTTTAACAACTCTTAATTCTTGTACACCGCTATCTACATTATGAATTCGGAATAAATACATAGCCACGCATATCATTATTCCACATAACAACAAGAGTTTATATAAGATATCATTTGGAGTTATGACATCATTTTTTATACGATACTTTGGACTGAGCATAAAAATTTGCGTTAGGGTAAACGGTAAAAGCATAGCCTGCACATCTTTATCTACAAAGTTATCTGGAAAAACTTCTGTCTGAAAATCTTGAATAATATTCTGTCTATTCCTTCTTATAAAAGACAACATTTTGAAAGCACTTTCTAAACACAAATGGACTCTTTAAAAGAAAATGAGTAATTATTATTTAATGGACTTTATTAATTAGTGCTTGGACTAGTAGTCGATAAAAACCACTATAAGTCAGTAACTTATCGTATTTGAAGTGAGTATGAAGAGTGGGGTAAGATTCGTTACTCTTTTAATAGGTCGTGCTATACCTGAAAGCCTTGTACCTTATTTTATAGAGCGACGGATCTCTTCAACGATTTTTTTATGTTTTGATTTTTTTTTATTGTTGCTTTATACCCTTATTCAGCATTCCCATCAACATCAAGATTTTAGAGAATAACTACCAATGATGAGTAAAAAGGAATAATAATAATACTTTATTGAAAACAACGTAAGAGCACATTTACATAAAAGCCCTGCCTTCTGAACTAGGTTTTTAGCCTGTTGTCTCAGGAGACAGTACCCTTCCAGTTTACATTCCACGAAATGATTACTAAGTTCTTAGATAACTAATCAAAACAGAAACAAAACAAAAGATAAAAAGTAATTGTACCTAGTAGTTAAATTTCAATTAATGCAAAAGTAAAAAAAAAAAAAAACACGGTTAGTTTAATTTAGTTAAGTGCGCCAGTGATGTTGTGATAATTGTGAAATGTGATGGGTGTGTGAGAGTGTATGTCTGTGATTATATTATTATTATGTATATATGAATGTAAAAAAAGAAAAAAGCGCAGGTTTGTTTTGATAATAATATTCTCGCGACTGAATTTCAGACACGGCGGCCAATCTCAACAGAGACTAAACAAATATGCAGGAGATATTACAGTGCACAAGTGTTTGCGTAAATACAGGTTCACTTTCTCTTCCCTTACTCTCACAGTCCGATGAAACGGTAATCTGACACGACCGGGTATCGTGCTTTCCGAGGCACGGGGCGTCATACCATCAAGTTCCAAAATCAAAACTGCTACTGGGAAATTCTTCATAGAAAATCTACTGATAGGTACTGCATGCCAGGGCATGATGGGTCAATGGTCAGGACAATAGACCCAACAGTCATCAGTCGCGCTTGCAACCAGCAGGGCAACAATAAAAAACTGCCTAATTATGAACTTGAATTAATTTGGCTGTCGTCTTTGTAGCAAGCGAATCGCAAAATTCGAAGTCTTCATAAAAATAATTGATGCTTCTATTTTAAAGTAAGCAATAAACAGAGTGATCGTGGTGCTATTGACAATTAAAAAGAATACAAACAATGCTTAATCTCGTGAATCAAATTCAGAATTCAGAATCGCAGATCGAAGTACTAGGATGATAGGAACTGTAATATAACAAAAATATAACTTGTGATAAGACCACACAAGTGCAAGAGTAGCGCAGCGTCTATGACAAACAGACCACACGCTTTTATGTTCATGGAGGAACTCGTTTGAACTCAATGAATATTTCTGAAAAAATCTTTTGAGTACCTGTAAAAATGTGGAATAGTAAAATTGTTGAGAAATAGGAGCAGACGCTCAATAATATAAGCATGGTGATGACTTAAATTATGTTAAAGAAAACAGAATTTTTCGTGACTATGTTGTCCCTAATTTTGTACTAGAAGCACAGAAGAGCGCTGCTACCATCATATTCATCGGCTTTATATGAAATTGTTGGATGTATATTCAGTATTATTGCTTGGTTGAATTTCCATTCTTAGTAAATAAGTACTTAGTATTTTGGTAATCGAAGACATGTCTGCCACGGTAAGGAGTTGCTAAGTTGTTTGTTGTAATTTATTCTTTTGAACATTAGATATAATTATTATCTGTCACCATATATTTCTGTATGTTTTAATTTAAATCTACTAAACAGTTAGAAAAATGAAAAAATCTTAGTAAAATTGTAATTAAGAAAATAATACACTTGCCTAATTTGTTACTATTGTGATATTGAGGCAGAAAAATGAGAATTGGGCAAGGAAGTAAATACAAATTAAAAAGACTTTGTTTACAAGACACAAAAGACTAAAAAGAACAAAAACATGACGTAAATTAGAGTGTTAAAGAAATTCTAACTGTAGAATAACGATAGTGTAAGTAGTGATGAAAGCACACAATTGCAACGACAGCGCGGCGTCTATGACAAACAGGCCACCCGCTTGCATCTTCTTGAAGGAGCTATTATAAAATCTTAGAATATTTTTGCAGACTCTTTTTTGCGTATCTGTAAAAACATAAAATTATTCTAAGATAAGCCAGAAATTCCAAATACCTACTCTTATTTTCGATTTATTATACTTTTTGTTTATTTTGCCGATAGGCAGTTTTTACCAATTTAATAGCATAAGATAATAGTCAGCATTTTAATACTTTCTTAGTACACGAATCCTGTAATGGTGGAGGATTATACCCCAAACGAAGTACGATGTTTTTCATGTCTGTTTATCGATTTAAAAATGTGGTGCTTGAATTTTGTTTTGTATTTTTGTGGACTTTAGTCGTATTTACCTGAGCATCTGTTTGTGTTTGCTAGTTGTATACAAATACTCTGGACGTCTCTCATAGCCAAGAAGAATCTCTCACTCTCCACGCTCAAAAAATGAGCAGTAGCATATTCTTTATAATCCATGTTAAAGATATAAATGATAAGAGAGCAAACTAGAAAAGAATTTCAAGATTAATAAATAATTGTAAATAAATAATCAAATAAATTTAGAGTAAAATAAATAACAGAAGATAATACTATCTAACGCAAGAATAGTAAGTGAACTTAATAAATAAGAGCTAAGAATAATATTTGGGTCCGTACTTAAACACAAGAGTATACAAATGTCATTATGTTCATAATGCATTTTGAGTATTTTACACACAATTTTTCAGGGATAAACAGAATTAAATGCTTATAGGTTATATGATGAGGTCGAATTACTCTTACATGAGTGTCACTTCCAGTAGTTACTTTTTTCATCTCTATTCGCATCGCAATAGAAACCAAAGATTTGGAGGTTGTAAATGCGATATAGAACCAAATCTGAAACAAGGAGCAACAACAACAACATCATCATCATCACTGAAAGTTATGGATTTTTTTGTGTCCTCAAACGAATTAATTTTTATTACTGTGGATAGTAATATTTACCAAGAAATATAATAATTAACATACCAATTGATTGAAAGTATTCTCAAATATTTTGTAGGCTTCTAATATTTCCATAAAAACTTCGAACATTGTATTCCAATATCCTTCGTCTTCTGAATTTTCAACAAATCCTGTTATCTTAACATTTTGAATCCAACTTTTGAGAGGTTTCGTCATAAGCTTCACTATTCTTGTAGTATACAAGACATTCATGTCGAAGCATAACCAAATGTGTGTGGTAAAAGTTAAGCCAAGTCCGAAAAAGTCAATGACGTAGTAGGAATAAAAAATCCAAGCAACATGATAGAAGTTTAATACTATTACAGAGACCCAGTTGGAAAAGATAAAACGTTTGAAACTTTCATTTATGTCGAGGTTCGTATAGACAGCTTGGATTCTAGTGACAAACAGCACGTTGTCGTGCTTGTGAATTATATTTACGCAGCAGTTCAAAAGGGTACCCATAAAAAGTACAAGAAACACGTAGATTTTAGCCAAATGTTGGTAAAACTGGAAACCTTCTAAATCTTCTGGTGATATAGGTAGAGATAAATAAAAAATAATAGAAGCTACCCGTGAATACTAACATAGCGACGACGGAAACTATGTTGTAGATAAAACTATTTGTCGTAATCCTGTTGTTTCGAATCTTATACTTCGCGCAGAAGAATAAAGCTTGCATCATATTGATTGGCTTTAATACTGATTGTAAGTTTTTACTAATTAAATTCTTAGGAGGTGATGTATTCTCATTAGTCTCGACTGGATCTGTATCAATAATAAAGTCGCTTTCTTTTAATTTACGTTTATTTTTATTTTTAGAAGACAAAATATAAAAAGAAGGTGAAGACATGTCTGCTACGGAAGATAGTTAAAACTTGATATGAGTGTTCCAATCGATAGACTTTAATTTGGATGATTTACAATATTAATTAAATTAGGTAAACTTATTCCTATTATAAATGTTATTCATGTTCGTATTTATGAGTTCACACGTACCTACAAAAAACATATTTTTATAACTAAAAATACTTAATCTTTACGACTGGTATTGCTCCCTGGGTCTGGCAGAGATCTATCTGTTACAAACCGAACTCAATTTACTCAATAGTAAATTGAGTCCGGTTTGTAAAAGAGAGATTTTATTGTTTAATGGTTCTCGTTGGGAATCTTTACTAAATAAATAAACCTATCCATCCAAAAGACATGAATCTAAACTCCATGCTGCTACCGAGAAAGTTTTGATAGAAAAACTTAATAACGCTTTGTCTGACCTGGGAATCAAACCTTGAATTCTATTGATAGCAGTACCGTTGGTGACCTTCGAAACCTAAATACAACAACTAGTAATGAGCTTGAAACTACAAACCCGATCAATGTCAAATTTTGAAAGCTGAGCTAACTCATTACTTTCCACAGATGTAATGGCGATACAGTAGTAATAACTGTCATAAAGAAGAGTATAATAAATTTAATTAAATTATTAAATTAGGCCTATGTCCAGCAGTGGACGTCTTTCGGCTGAAATGATGATGATGATGATGATGTCGATATAAGCACTGCTGATAAAATATTATGATTAGTGGTCACAATTCAGTACCAACGTAAAGGTGCTCGTGGCTAAGTAACCGATCTTGATGGTTAAGCTACGGTTGCCGCGATAGATCACTGGTTTGATGATCATCCATTCCATACCTCGGAAAGCACTTAAGGCCTGGTCCCTGGATGATCCCGGTCGTAATTCGTAGATCTTTAATAGTCGTTACAGGAAGTCAGAAGCTAGAAAATTTGACAACCAATCATACCAAGGGGTATCTATCGGGGTAGCTATCGGTATCTATCGGGTTACCCAGCAACTGAGTTATAAAGGTCAGGTTGGTAGTCGCTCCATGTAAAACACTGGTATTCAGTTGCATCCGGTTAGGCTGGAAGTCGACCCCAACATAGTTAGGAAAAGGCTAGGCAGATGATAAATTCTGCACCAAAGTAGAAGATGTGAACATAATGACTTAATCAAAATCAATAATCAAATCAATATAAAAAAAAATATGAATATATTTATGTGAAATGTTACAGATTGTTTTGTTCTGTGTACAATTATATTCACGTAATTTAATGCCTTTCGATTAACGGAATAGTAGTGTACTGTATGGAGTATGCAAAAATCTGTACTTATAACTAACAATATCATATTCGTAACACAGATAGAACAGACCAGATTTACAGAAACTCAAATTGTAGTATAACAATTGTGTAAGTGGTGATCAGAGCACACAAGCTCAAAGGTAGTTCAGCGTCTATGGTGAACAAGCCACATGCTTGCATCTTCATGAAGTTGGCAGATTGAACACGTTGGATATTTTTGCAGACTCTTTTTTGAATGTCTGAAAAACAATTTTCAGTTTTACTTCTGTTTGATTTTCTGTGTTGTCAAATAGCACCACACACATTAAACGCGACAAAAACAAGTAACACGACAAAAAAAAAACAAATATAGCTTTTATTTCTCTCCTTTTGAGACACAGATAAATAGGCAATAGACAAGAGACCACCGCTTAGCCACTTATTGGCTGACCGTCGTTCAATCAATGTTAAGCATCAAGGTTAAACAACGCTGGAGCTGAATGGTTCTGATCCACGCGTCATGTGCGTGAATAGGCGCTGTCAATATAGATTTGTCAACTCTTAACTGCTTTTATCTTTTTATCTTGATTCTTTTTTTTTAATACATTGTATTGGTCTTTACCTGATTTATTTTCATACAGAGAAGCAACATGAATAATGTAATCAGTATTTTGTAAAAACTTGATTTAAAAAAGAGTTTCTTGCTCGTTCTTCTCCATAGAGACCTACCCTACGTTTAGGAACGAGCAACCAGCTTCAATTTTCTGACTAAATAACTGACTCTTGGACAGTTCAAAAGTGCATATAAATAGTTTAATTGAAATAAATCCTTTGATTTGACTTTGGCTTTGTTTGTACAAGATAGTAAGGAAGGGGAACCATTTCATATGAAGAATTATTTGTGCCTGGGCAAGCACGCTGTTGATCTCGACTGTCATTCGAAGATCTTTAGGTAACATTTGTCTCAGGTAGTCTGAAGCCAGGAAGTTCGACGATCACTCTTACCGACGTGCACCATTTTATCAGTGACTGGGTTATCAAGGTCAGAAAAATACTGGTAAGCTGCATAGTTAAAAAAAGGCTAAACAGATGATTAAGGAGTACCAAATAATAAGAGGAGTTCGGGGAGTTTAAGGCTTAAGTGACAAAATTTGGGGGCATTGTTACGTCTCTGCCGAGTAATGATATATTATAATAATCTAATATCTTATCTAACGTGGCAATACCGCCATTCTCTTGGACACATTCCCAGATGATGGCGATGTGGAGGCACTGATTCCTTATTGTTAGTTTTTTAGTTTAATAGTTTTAGGTTTTCCTTTTTTACTATTCGCGTAAATATGGTACATTATTCATTTCTTAGCTAATCTACAGTGTCGTTAAATTAATATTATTATTATTATTATTATTACACTTATCACGGAGGAGGAGGACTTTTTCTATTGGTATAAAAAACAATTCATATTCATGTTGTTGTTATTATTTACTTGTTCCAAGTAAATAATATGTATGTATTTATAAATTATATAAGTATGTATATCAGTTGTCTGGTTACCATAACACAAGCTCTGCTTAGCTTGGGACCAGATGACCGTGTGTGAGTTGTCCCAAGATTTATTTATTTATTTATCATCACAGGCAAACTTTACTACTTTACACTTTCTTCTACTTTAGATTACAAGTATGTAAATCTAAAGTTTGAAATCACCTATCTAATTTATGTTATGGGTCTTTTTTATACCTGAACATCCGCTTGACTTTGTTAGTTCTATACAAGTACTTTGGGCTTCTCTCATTGCCGAGTAGAATTTCTCATTCTCCACACTCAAAAATATAATCAGTAACATGTTCTTAATAATCCACGTTAGAGACAGAAATGAGTGGACAACAAACTGAAACGGAATATAAAAATTGTTTAATTATTTCATTTCGTTCACAGGCACATGGCAGATAAAATAATTTTATTCTGATCTTACAAGCACAATATCATTTTCACTTCCAATAGTTACTTTTCGGAACTCAATACGTAGTGCTATAGACATCAACCCCTTGGTGGTTGTCTGCATGATATAAAATAAAATCTGAAACAAAGAGTGACAATAGATAATGTCAAATGAAAATTCAAAATTGTCTACCACTGCAATGAACATACCAATTGATGAAAAGTCTTCGTAAATATATTATAAGCTCGTAATATGTCCATAAAAACTTCGAACATTGTGTTCCAGTATCCTTCATTTTCTGAATTTGCTCCGTGTCCTAATTTCTGAACGTTTTTGACCCAACTCTTGAGGGGCTTCGTCATGAGCTTCATGATCCTCGTAGCATACAAAACATTCATATCCATGGAAACGTAACAATAAGACGTGAAAATATTTGCAAATCCTATTTGTTTACATGTATAGTAGGAATAAAACATCCAAAAAAATTGAAAACTGTTCAATGCTATAACACAAACCCAATTGGGAAAGATAAAACGTTTAAAACTTTCGTTTATTTTAAGGACTCTAAACACATGCTGGATTTTTATGACAAACAGCACGTTACTTTGCTGGTAAATAATATTGGTGAAGTAATTAATGAAACTACCAATAACATACAAAGAATAAGAATAGAGTTTACTTAAATGTACGAAATATTCGAATCCTTTCAAATTAGTTGTGAATGTTCCAACTGTGGTATAAAAGCTGCCACACATGAATGCAAACGTAGCGACGAATGATATGATGTTGTAAAAAGTACTGTTTATAGAGATTTTACTACCCCGAATCTTGTATTTGACACAAAAAAACAAAGCTTGCATCATATTTATTGGCTTTAATACTGATTGCAAGTCTTTCCCAAGCAAATTGTCAGGTGGAGAGTCATCGTCCACATGAGTCGCGGTCGGTTCCATTTTAAGAATGAAATCGTTTTCTTTTATTTCTTGTTTGTCCCCATTATTTGAAGGCCCAATTAAAAAAGATGAAGACATGTCCGCTACGGAGGGCAGTTTAATCTATACTAAAGCGAGCGTTTGTCAATCGATTGAATTTTAATTTGAATGTAATAATATATACTCGTCGCCATCAAGGATCTAATTCTGTAAAGTAATAACATATGGTGAACAAATGATTGACACACCCAGTAGCACCATCTATTGAAACTTAGTCGAACTTAACACAGACAAAAAGCCCAATCGTTTAAGTTCTTTGTGACTAGTTTCTTGTGACTCACAGATAAACATTGAGGTTTTAATTCAATCCGAACGCGACCTGGAACCAGTTGTTGCATTCTAAAAGGAAAAAAGATTCAAGTACCTTAAATCAGTAAACAAGATAGTCTTCTAGATGTAGCCACTTTCGTAAAACATAATATAAATGTAGACCACCCCGCACCGTCCAGGAGCAACACCTGCTGGCAAAACGTTACCGGCATGGCACTGGGATTGTTCGACCATTAGCCATATAGAATTCATCTTCATCTTTACAAATGGAAAACTAAAGTTTTGCAATACAATAATTTTTCAATTTTAATTTTATTTGTTGGTTTCTGATTTTAGTGCTTTTTTAAATGTTTACTTTTAAACTTAACAGTAAGATATTTTTTTTCACTTCTGCTGTATATAATGTATTTTCCTTTATATTGCAACTTCTGAATGGAAGTAGTCACTGGCTCCTGAAATACAGGTACTCTAACCTAGCTCTGGAGACAGGGTATCAGTTGTTTGTAACTCAATAATGGCAATAAAAAGTATTATTATTATTATTGTTCCAATAATAAATTGCCTGTATTTTGTTAACGTGTGAGTGTTTTAATATCTCAATGTTCAACTGTAAATATTTTTATAAAAGAAAACAACATTGCAATGGTTTCTTTATTTATTTCAATTAATAAAAATTATATAATATATTATTTTCACGAATAATAACAAAAAAACTCTTATATATAAATGTAGATGTATATACATGTTTTTTTAATTTTAACCATAAGTAAGATAAGCCTCTGGACACACAGAAAAGACTTAAGACGAGGACGGGGCGCGGACATATTATGTCTCTTCCGCGTCTCTTTCATACAAAATGTAAAGAAGCGTCGCGACACAAAACATATAGAAAAGACAGGGCGCGGACACGACGCTTACTCGTCTGCGCCCTATTGTAAAAAAACATGTAGAAAAGACGGGGAATCGGCGCGAGCGAACGAGGGGCGGGCGAGAACATGGGTGCGGGCGTGGTGGGGCGCGGGTGCCTAAAATCGCTCCGCGTGTGTCGCTGTGTGACACACAACTACCTGCGTAATCTCTCGTGGCGCCCAATTTCACGACCGAGCCTCGCCTTTTCTATATGTTATAAAAAAACGCAATGGCGCGCGGCGCCCCGTCTGCGCCCTGTCCGCGCCCCGTCCTCGTCCTATTTTTTTTTATGTTGTCAGCGCTTAAGGTCAAAGGCGGACATAATATGCCTCAGGTATTTTCTATCAGTCAACCAAAGGTGGTGAAGGCGACAAGCTGACACGGCAGGTGCAAATTATTGAGTGAGCGTAGGTTAAATAACTACATAAACGTGTACACAAGTATAAAAAATACGAATTAAAAAGCTCATATGTATAGATTTATAAAGAATAACATACAAGTATATAATAAATTTCATACAAAAGAATAGAAAGAAGAATTATGAGGTAACTTGAAATTGTTGTGGATTATTATGATGAAAGATTTATCACTCCACGTTAATAAAAAACCTTCGTTATTTTAGAACATGTTTCATGAACAAAAAAAAAAAGATTCAGTTAATATACGATTTTTGCAAAAATGGGACATCCGACCTTATGGTTCATTTAGCTGTCTGGCAGTAAGAAATGCCAGGTGTCTGTTTTAGTTTAGTCAACAAGGGGATCGGATGAAAGATGCAATGTGTTAAAAAGATGCCTTATTATATTAGTTTTTTTTTGTTTCATAGTTATAGGTTTTTCTTTCTTATTGTACGTGTAAATATTGTATATAAAATGAAAATAAATAAACTCTGGACAATATAATACAGAATTAGCAATAATAGAAACTGATTTTTTCCGTTCCCAATCTGTAACGAAAACAAGTATCGAATAGAAAAACGATTACCTACCAACTAAACAAAAGACAATGCTTATAAAAGAGCAGGAGTACCATATCCACTTTCAAAAGACGCGACGTACCTTCAAGAAATAAATATAAAGAAAAGTTTTCCTGAAGGAAAATCACTCGTTCTTTTATTGTCATTTTGAATTTTGAATGTTGGATTACCTACTTGTAAGCGTGAAGTAGAGTGCCCGCCCTTTTTGACTACCGTTGCCTTTGAAACGGCAACGGCGGTCACGTATTTGAAAGCCTCCTGCTTCCCGCCTGAAATCTGATCTACCTATTTTAGTTTCCTAGTATCACAAAGTACGTAAGGCTACGGCGCGTCCGAGTAGAGAGACCACTCAGAACAAACCTCCATTTTACTCACGCACACATTGACATGACGTTTATAGGCAATCTTAAGCAGTTTCAAGCAGACATCAGTCTCGACTGTCACGTTTTGTCTAAATGAATAAATGAGAGGAATTGACATTTCACGACGAACAAGAAAATTTTGTTAAAAAAAATTGCAAAGAAATACAAACAGTGTCAATAAAATTTCATATTGTCACTAATAAAACCTACAGAGTCAATACAGTAGCAGCCCTAGTGAGTCTGGCAAGTTTATGTAATTATTTTTAAAGATGGCGGGAGCGGTCCTTCTGTACCCTCTATATTTTGTGCTAGTACTTAGTGATAACTGTGTGGTAGCTGTTCTACTTCGTTGATTAATGTAAAACTGTACTGTGCGTGAATGTGTGCCGAAATATACGGTTTACCGGTGACTTTGTTATGTTTTCCTTGTGCCAAATCCCTAAATCATTACACTTCCAGTGAAAACCACTCGTAAAAAACTATACTTTTGTTTATTATTAATATCGTATTGATTTAACAGCCATCAATTACTCCAAACATAGGAACTCAAATAAATTTTACCAACTTTATAACCAATGGTAACAATATTGCTACATGTTATGTAAAGACAATAAATGTTCAACTCAACAAACATGAACATAATTTCTTCTTTCACAGAAACTCGAATTGTAGTATAACGATAGTGTAAGTAGTGATGAATGCACACACGCGCAACGATAGCGCAACGTCTATGACGAACAGACCACACGCATACATCTTCTTGAAGGAGGCCGTTTGAACTCGTTGGATATTCTTGCAGACTCTTCTTTGAGTCTCTGTAACAATAATGGAAGCGTGAATCTTTCAGCAAGTTCTTCAGGGTGGAATTTGGCGTGGACAAGTGTACGGTCCCTCATGTACAGTTAGGAAATATTGTGAATTCAGAGATTAAATTTTTTTATTTACAAAAAGGCTTGCGATTCGTCGTCATTCACCCGATATTAAGTGATGATGCGACCTAAGGTGAAGCACACTTACCTACGACGAACTGGTTGACTCAAGCCTTGAAGATACCCAGATTCTATTTATCGAGGAACAGAGAGGCGGACTGTGAATTCCACATTCTGGCCATTCGCACAATAAATGTGGTACCAAAGCGTTTGGTTCGAGACCACGGAACTTACTAATTTCTGAAGATATTGCTCTCAGATCTCTTTTTAAACTAGAAATCTACAAATATTTGAAAATAAAGCAATCATTGAGGAAGCGGTTGTTGGTAGCCCCCCTTAAAAATCTTTTATCTTGCGGCAATAAGGCCCGTGCCTTCAATGGCTAAGTTATGCCACTGTAGTCTTACACTTTTGGCATTATCAAGTGGACTCAAACTGAATTGCACACGGAAACAAGCGTTCAACACGAGTGCTATAATCGATAGAATTTCCAAGTTCTTAATCCTAATTATATCGTTTTGTAGGATTACAATTAAACTTGCCTGAGCATCCTCTTGAATTTGTAACTTGTATACAAGTAGTCTTGACTTCTTTTATAGCCGAGTAAAATTTCTCACACTCCACGCTCACCAATAAGAGTAAAAGCATGTTCTTAATAATCCACGATAAAGACATAAATGATAACATGGCGTACTAGAAAGAAAAAAGCAGACATGAAAAGTAGTGTAGAAAGAAGCACAATTTCATATTTCAACGAATGCTCCCCCATTAAGTATCAAACAATTGTTCGTACGTACAGACAACTCGGGTACTTCTCACGCATTAAAATATCTTAGAAAAGGGGCGTGGCCAACGAATGGTATTGTTCGTACATCCGTCGTCAACTGCGTTTTTATTTTGGTCGAGTTCAGTTATTTTCTTTTTTAACTGCTCGTCATTTATAATGATTTGTGTGAGTGGTTCGTACGAGTACAAGTGTTTGAGTTCCTAAATAAAAAATTAAGAGCAAAGTTCAAATGACCACGAATTCAAAAATTCACAATGAAGTAGTCAGACAAAAACAAAGGAAAGAAAAGACGCCCCATATTTAGCAAATACGTTTCAAATTGAACGAGCGAGAAAGTGAATTTGCACTGATTGGTGCGATGTAACTTACAGCGGCGACACTAGGGCGGTGCAAGCGGTGCAAGTGGTGCGGGTGCACTAAATGCTGAAATCGATTGGTGATCGAATCAGTCGTTTGTGGGTCACAATCGACTGGGCTGGCATATTACTGGCTGGCTCTAGGTAAAGATGCAGTGACGTGAGCGATGGACTGGCGCAGAAGGGCGCAGGCTGTTGCTAACAGACCAGTAAGTAAACAAAGACGTCCAAATAAGAATTTTAAACCAATAGCTCCAAGCATTAATTGTTAATGTGGTAATTAATGTGTCTGTCATAGCTGGAATCTGGTGATAGCAGATGGGGCCAAAACATCTGGTAAGCCAGTTTCGTTATTCGGATTTTTCGAAAGACTATTTGTTTTATTTGAGAATCTACAATGCAATGGGAAATAATATCCAAACACATAGAAGGATTATCGCTGAAAAACGTTTGCGTAATTCTCTGGGAAAGTAAAGTTTCTAGCTACTCTTCAGTTTGTGATGCCCTTTTAAATCTTCACAAGAAAAGAAATTAATCAGTTGCAGTATCAGAATTCTTGTCGCTGATACAGAACATGGAGCAATTTGAGTTCATAATTACAATGGTGGCTAGAGGTAAACACAAGTGTAAACCTTTCTATCAAGCTCCATTCACACCGCAATTGAAAAGGCAGAAAATTTTGATAGTTTTAACATGTCTGGTTGAAAAAAATCAATTTCTGTCTTCAAAGGAGTAAAATGGAACATATTATTAATTTATTTATTTATAATTCATGCACAAGGGTACAAAGGCGGAATTAATGCCTTAGGTATTCTCTACCGGTCAACCAAGGGCCATATTATGTAAATTTTTAATAAGTAAATAAATTATTGTTATCAACTTACGAGTGTACTTGTTTCACTTTCAGTTACTTTCTTTAACTCAATACAAAGAACTACACCACCCAAAGATCTCGACGTTGTTTGTATAATATAGAAAAAAATCTGAAATAAACAAAAATCAATTGAAAATAACCTAATATTTTAAGCAGCCAGATCAACTTCTCCGATTTTCACAAATTCTTTACTGATTATATTATGTATGTGACGTGTTTAGTACTTAGGTATGTGAATTTTAGAAGGCCTTTACCCGGAAATGGGTAGCGCAATAATATACTTGTATCAATAATGTGACCGTTGTCCGCCCGCCTGCCAAGCGTGGCGATTATGGCAAAACCCCCCCCTTGGGAGAGGCCTAAGTCCAGCAATGGACGTCTTTCGGCTGACATGATGATCATGAATAATGTGACAAAGTATTCCGAATTGTTTTTCAAAATTAATATAAATTGAATACCTAGAAATAATCCTAAAATGGTAATTTAACCAAATAATAATATGAAAGGATAACATTACATTTTTATTAGAACTACCTCTTTAATGTAGCTCTAATGAAAATATAATCATTTATTGAATATACTCAAATAATAAAATTATGATTATAAATTGGTATTTCAATGTGCATGAAAAATAGAAATAAAAAGCCTTTAAATAAAAATAAATTTATAATAGAAATATATTAATATTATTTATGTATTTATTTGGATTAAACTATTTATATTTTACTTTCGATAATACAGTTTTGATTGTAAAAATTATTATCGACAGAACAAAATGAAACATACCAAGTGATGGAACGTCTTCTTAAATATTTCATAAGTATCTAATATTTTCATGTGAACTTCGAACATAGTATTCCAACAACCATCGTTTTCTGAACTTTCGGTATGTCCTGACATCAGATGAACATTTTTGACCCAACTCTTCAAAGAGTTTGTTATAACCTTCAGGATTATCATAGCACGCAAAAGATTGACATCAAAGACAATCCAAAAATAAGAGCTAACATTGAAACCACGATCAGATGGTTCATAAATGTAATAAGAATAAAACATCCAACCAATATGATAAACGTTCAATGTTATAACACAAACCCAGTTGGGAAAGATGAAACTTTTAAAACATTCGTTTATTTTTAGGATTTTATAGACATCCTGGATTTTCAGAACAAACAATACGTTGATATGCTTTTCAACAATATTGGTGCAGCAGCTTACAAAACTACCGATGACAAGTAAAACATAGATGTGGAAAATAGCTGTATGTTGAAAATATATATATCCTTTACAATTAAAATACGCGGATGTGAATCCGAACCAGGAATAAAAGCAGAAACACATTAACGTAAACGTGACTAATATTGAAACGATGTTGTAGAAAACACAATTGGTCGTAATTATGTTGTCCCGGATTTTGTACTTAGCACAGAAAAACAAAGTTTCCATTATATTTATTGGCTTTAAGACTGCTTGTAAATCTTTTTCAAGAAAATTGTCAGGTAATATATTCTCTTCATTGGTCGCGGTAAGATCCGCTTCAATAATCAAGTCATTTTCTGTTAATTGTTTACTGTCTATATGATCTGAAGACATGTCTGCTATAAAAAACAATTCAAAGATGATTAAAGTGTATATTTGTTGATCGATAGCTTCTTAATTTAGTTAAAATTGATATTCATGTACATACCTATTTATATTACGTATAAAAGTTGACTGTAATTTTTCCGGTTGTCAATAACTTAAGGACAGAATTGACAACCTGAAAAGTTAAATAATTAAAACATACAGTCAGCAAAAGAGATAGGTATGCAGGGCAACGAAAATGGTTGAAGTTTACTTAAAAACCGACGAATGTTTTCGAATGAAATTTAATTAAATCATTGAAATGTATATTTTCTATAAAATTTATTTTATTTTACTCAAAAACAATAATCGGTTTCTAAGTAAACTTTAACTATATCTGACGACCCTGCACACCTATCTCTTTTGCCGACTGTACATAACGTTACAGTCCCCAACTTAAGATTTTTAGAACCAGGACACTCATTCTTATCCTACGATACAGATTTGGCAAAAAAAGGAGCCCGTCTCAAACACTACACAGAACTATCTAGTAAACATAATTATATCGATGTTATTATAACGACATGTAAAAAACTAAACTCAGATTGAAAAATAATTTAAACTGAAAAAAATACATCCCAAACGGATGTTGCGAGAAACTGGCGCGTGATATTACAAACGCTCGGATATCGGAGAAAATTTTATTGGTTTCGATGGCTATTGAGATCGCTAAGGAAGGCAAAACACTAAAACAGTTATATTTATCTGATCGTCAGGATTTAGTCCGTTAGATTCAATCATCATGTGGGCAGAAGTTGGGTTTCGTGCAATGCAAACACACTGGGTATAGGGTACAATACACTGCGTTTATTAAAACCACAATTTAGCACAAACTCAGTTTAAAATAAACTCAGACTCAACTCAGACAAATTAAAACAGACATTACACTTAAACACAACGAATTGAGTACAGTTCCGGGACGTCTTAGCTCCGATGCGATCAGACACTGGATTCTGAATGTCCTGCTCGCTGTGGGCTGAAAACATCACGACTCTGTAGAAGCGCGCCAAAAGTAGTGGTGGTAGATCACGTGTTCTCGATAATGGCGGGCTTCCGATTCGTCTTTCCATGTTCGTAATATTGACCGGATGCGACAAATATAAAAACTGTTTACTACTACTCCAAGTTTTGTTTAATGTTGTACAAGTCTCGTTAAAATAATTAAAATAGAAATCTGACTCAAATAAATGTCAATAAACATATTGGATAATTGGTTATGTGCCCAGAAACTCGACTAGCAGAGTGCTTTAGCAGTGTCTTGATGAATGGCATCATTGTAGATGTTTTGCTCATTTCGGTAATCCCACCCTGTAAACACGAATTAAAGATATTACTGCCTCAATTTCTTTAACAAACGGTTAACAAAAACAAAATCATAACGAGTTAATTTAAAAGAAGTTCTCACAAAACGATCGAGTTAAAAGTTACTCAAGAAAATATGAATGCTGTGTCTGAAGCTAAATAATCATGTTCCTTCTAGGTGGAATTCAACCTTTAATATGACTACCAGGATCCTGTCTGTAACAATGCAAAACTCTCAAAGGTCATTGTCGTAAAATTATCTCTGCTATTTGGAAGTGAAGAAATTGAAAGAGTTTATGTGCTCACATGTGATGAATGGTTGATCGCAGAACAATCTGTTTAAGTGTTGGCAGAAGTTCGATTCGACATTTTCACCACAGTAAATTAGCTCACAAAATAAAGTCCATGTGCAATAATTAAGAAAACATCTACATCACATGACTACAACTCATGTCTGTGCTACCGGCGAAAATTACAGGTTATGAAAGTGTAAACAAATTATTTTATATATATTTTTTAAAAAAGCTTGTAAATTCGAGTTAATTTGTAAGTATTTAACTTCCAGTACCAATATTTAAAGACCATTTTTTTTTTTTTTTGGTACGGGGTGGAAAATCCTCATGGATGTCCACCGCCCTGGGGCGGGCGGAGGGGTCTGTCAGACTCTTACTGACTAAAAACCACCCCGGTGTTCCATCTCACACCTACGTCGGGGGTCGCGGGAACTGGAGATACTTCCGCAACCCCCGGCTGGTGCCGGTATTTAAGTTTGGGGCTATTTGGAATCCTGTTCCAAATAATCTCTGTTTTGTGTCTTTTAGTTTTACAAATTTTAAGATCGCTGTCTCAAATAGCCCCAAATACCTATTTTGTGTACATTTAAGAGGAAGCTTCTCATTTAGTTTTTTATTTTGTATTACAGTTTCGGGAATATGGTTCGTCCTTACCAAAGAAAGTACACTAACCCCAGAAGTGATAAACCATTTCCACCATCATAGTTATTCGAAAGAAAATTTGAAAAAAGCAATAAAGGCTGTACAGTCTGGGAAAATTAAGTTAACTAATGCTGCCGATGCACGCAAGATAACGCTGAACATCCAACATTGTTTACTCCCGAAGAAGAAAATTCATTTATACAGAACATATTTTAAGTGAATGGGGATTTCCCTTCGACTATATGGATCTTCGAGTATTAGCTCAAAAATATTAGAACAAAATAGGCAAAAATGTACATGGGCTTAAAAATAACTTACCAGGGACTGACTGGGCCCGTAATTTTCTGATAAGGCATAAATCAGCAATTTCAAATCGTAAAGCGTCTAATATTTCTACTGATAGAGCTAAAATAACCAGTGACCTAATTGATAGTTTTTTTTAAAATTATGTGAAGTCCGTCGAAGGTGTCACTCCCGACTGCATTATAAACTATGACGAGACCAACCTCACAGATGATCTAGGTTGTAAAAACTATATTTATAAAAGAGGCTCGAAGTACCTAGAAAGAGTGGTAAACAATGCCAAAACAGCAATTTCACTGTTTACGGGTACGGTAGATGGTGAGTTGCTACCAATATATGTGGTATATAAATCTGAGCATCTATGGGATATGTGGCTGGAAGGTTGATCTGAAGGAACGAGGTACAATCGTTCAAAGAGTGGGTGGTTCGATGCAGTCTGCTTTGAAGATTGGTTCAATACCATCGTAGTGCCGTACATGCGGAATAAAACAGGGCGCAAAATTCCAATTGGAGATAATTTGTCCTTGCATTTTTCGGAAACCAAAGGTAGCAAAAGAAAAAGGCGAAATAAATTAAATCACAATCCTTAAACACAAGTTAGCAAATCACTGCAGGAATAACACACTGTCACAAAACCAAGTACCTAACAGAAACAAAACAGCGATTTTTAGAAATATGGGTAACTGGGGATCAAAGGAAGAGATCGTGATGGCGCAAACCGCCGCCGCCGCAGGGTCTGGATCATCTAGCGTTTCGATCACAGAAATTACCGCGGGTGGCGCATTCATCATCGCCATCGCAGCAGTAGTGTTCTACCTATACAAAAAGTGTAGAAAGAGGTTCTACAGGAACGTGTTACGGCATAACAGGCAAGCTCAGGCGACCCCGGTCCCCAACGGTCTCCATGCGTTGCAGCCATCATCCAAACGGAGTACAAGGGACACAAAACCTTTGAAGAATGCCCCAAAACGCGACAGCTGCATCGTTTTTTAAAAAGGGAAACTTCAAGAAAAGTGAAAAGTGTAAGAAAAGTGAAAAGTGTGTGGGCGTAGTGTAATTCAATATATTTTTTTTGTTTATTATCGACAGTTAGCAACTGTAGTATGTTTTAATTACGTAGTTATCAAATCTATTATTATGTAGTTAACAAGCATATTATTATGTCGGTGTACTTACGAAATGTAAAAGTATTTTAATTTTAATTCATTTAAAAAAAAAGGGGGGAATAATGTGGTGTGTCGTCAATTCATCAACAAACCTTTTGTATGTAGGTCAAATATTATAATAGTGAAATAAACAATAATCCTTCAGTTAAGTACTAGCGCTCGCTGACAACAGTTGTTTTATTTACATACTCACAACACCCAATAAGCACGTACACAGTAGGTACACTTACATGAACTTCACACAGCTACCAAATCAAAGCTAAAAAAAACCAAGGGGAATAATATAAAAAAAACATTTGTGAACTCTGGAATCATTGATTCTGGTGTCAGACGAAAATAGTTATGATTTTAACGCTAACAGAGTAATGGTAGATGAAGATACAGGTACCTATTACTCAAGACTGTTCTATAATTTTAAATGAACCCATGCCAGGTCCTTCAGGAATATGCAAGAATTCGATACAAAAACATTTTGGTTACCATCGAGCAGTCTGTCAGCTTTGGATACGAAGCTTTTCGCTTTTCTCTAAATATTCGCGGCACACACAATGCCGAGATTGTGGTGTATATTTGCTCTTAAACTGAGATACTCAATATTTATCATAGTCACTCAACTTAAAAGTATTAGAACCAGGACACTCATTCGTATCAAACGATACAGGTTTGACCAAAACAATAATCCTTCTCAAACAATACTTTATTTATTGTTCTTTATTGTACTTAATAGATTACTCTGGCTCACACACTATTCATTGTTTGTTGGAATAGAAGAAGTAGTCTTCTACTGTATTATTAATTGTAAATATGTGAACGCTATGTGTCTACATAACTTAGCTGTCATTTCTTAACTTTTGTAAATGCAAATATTGTAAATATTTTTTTTTTTAAAGAGTATATATGCAGTTTCTTGCCCATTCTTCTCCATACGAAACTACCATTTGGAATGGGCAACTAGATCCAGTTATATAATATGACGTTCAAAAGTGCCTTTTAATGGTCTAATTGAAATAAATGCTTTGACTTTGAATTGAGAACCATCTTCCTTTTGAAGTCGGTTGAAAATAGCACTTTGTTTTGTTTTTCGTTTTAAATAATGTATTTAATTCTTGGCTAACAATTAAACCAAATAAAGTAAATCAAATAAATATTACCAAACAACTTTATTACCAATGTTAAAAATGCAGATATTAGCTTTAAACGCTCAACTTAAAGGAAATTGGACATAATTTGTAGATTCACAGAAACTCGAATTGTAGTATCACGATTGTGTAAGTAGTGATGAACGCACACACGCGCAACGATAGCGCAACGTCTATGACAAACAGACCACACGCGTACATTTTCTTGAAGGACGCATATTGAACTCGTTGGATATTCTTGCAGACTCTTCTTTGAGCGTCTGGAACAATAACTGACGTATACTAAAATTATAACCTGGCATTTGAAGGATTCCGTACAAAAATGGTAAGAAAAGGAACTTTTATACTGCGACTTCGTCATTCTGCTAGGCAGTTTGGAGTTTGAATAAAACTTACCTGAGCACTCTCTTGAATTAGTAAGTTGTATACAAGTAGTATGGACTTCTTTTAAAGCTGAGTACAGTCTCTCACACTCCACGCTCAACATTATGAGTAGAAGCATGTTCTTAATAATCCACGATAATGACATCAATGATAACACAGCGAACTAGAATGAAATAAAAAAAAACATTGTTACAAATGATGATTTTGCAATGGCTTAAATAGTCTGTAAGTCGTTCAGTAATTTTATTTTTTTTTCTCATATCTACACTAAACTCTCTAAACTAAACTAGGCGACAGTTTTACTGGAAAACTGCATCTTTAGAGATGATCGCGACTTTACTACCGGCAATATTTGAAGCATAGGGAAAGAACCATTCATTCAGGGAGTTCGCAATTTTATCTGGACATAAGTCTTTGGCAGCACTATCATTTGGCTTGCCTAGAAATCTATAAACTGACTCCAGACAAAAGTTGGTCGAATCTTCAAAAAAAAAAACTCTTATCAGATGGAGATTTAGAGACGATTCCAGCCTGAGAGGCGAATGTGGCGCTAATCCTCAAACAATTGGGACACCTTTTATCGTGTCCTGCATGCTCTGATGCTGAAACTGCACGCTGTGGGTATTGACAGAACCTACTGATTGTGCCATCATCATCATCTCAGCCGAGAGACGTCCACTGCTGGACATAGGCCTCCCCAAGGGGGGGGGGGGGGGGTTGCCATAATAACGGTTGTTACAAAGGCACAGAGAACGCTGCTGCCCATTCTCTGGTAAGTCCCTTAGTCGCCTCTTACGACACCCACGGGAAGATATGGGATGGTGCGATTCTTTACATCCGACACCACACGGACATACGGATGGTGCCATACTCACGACTAACAGGCTAAGAAAAATTTGGAAATTCCAAGCCTACCAGTTACTACGAATAATCATTCCACGTACTCATCCGTCTTCAACAATGATATTATTTTTGACGAATTCAACCATTTTTACAAATATTCGTAACTTAAAACGATTTTTTGTGAGAGTGGGTCGTACAAGTTTGGCAAAGTTTTTTTTTACTAAACGTTGCCCCCACACTAGGAATTCCAGTATGTGGATTCATTCTGTACAGTGGGTGGATTTACAAACATATATAAACTCACATACACTAACAGCCAGACCCGGAACAACCATCTGTAGGCCATACAAATATTTGTTCGAGTTCGCAATGCAGTTGATACACGGCGGTCGCCCATCTACCCAACGTCTATATAACCGGTGCTCTATTTAACTGTGGCCAACCACAGTTATAAGTATAAATAGAGACCGGAATCGTCACGATTCAAAAATACAAGAATTGATGTACCATTCGTTAAATTTTCATTAAATATGTTAGTAATTGTTATGATCTTACGAGTGTACTTCTTTCCATTTCAGTGGTTACTTTTTTCTTCTCAATACAAAGCGCTATAGAACCCAACGATCTGGACGTTGTATGTATAATATAGAAAAAAATCTGAAACAAATAGAAATTAAATGAATATGCGGCGCTCCATGCGGGGCTCTACATCGCTGTCAGTGTGGTGAAGCTGTCGACTACCTCGGATATCATGGCCTATCCTGCAGTAGGAGCACAGCGACGATGGAAAGAGACCAGATGGGATGACCATAATGCCTTGGAAGTTGGGCAGGCCTTTGGTGTGGGACGCAACAGGAAAGGGACACCCCTTTCCTTCCCGTCACCTTTCCCATCTCATCTTCATAGCTCAAAGTGTTGTGCTGGGGCGGCTGCTGCAGGTGCCGACAACCTCAAACGGTGCAAATATAATAACCTTCTTGGAAGCTATATATTTGAGCCGTTTGGGGTGGAAACTCTAGGGCCATGCGGTCCGAGTGCGCATATTGTTTTTCGTGACATCGCCAAGCGGCTGGTTGACTCTTCACGTGACCCGAAGGCTGGTCTAGTCTTGGGTCAAAGAATCAGCATTGCCATACAACGTGGCACTGCTGCCAGCCTGTTGGGCACGTGTCCCGTAGACAGTGATGTGGACGAGTTTTTTAATACCCTTTGAGCTTCCTGCCTTTTTCTTGGAATTGTAAATAACTTTATAATATAGATTTTTATCATTTGTATGTGGTGAATAAACTGAATATAATTATAACGTATGAAACCAAAAAAATCTTTATTCATAAAATATGTGTGTCCGTATCCGTACATATTATGTAGATGTGTAAGTATGTAAGTAATATTCAGTCCTGGTAAACCAGTTTTATTTACTTTTAACGATAAAGTTCTGATAACAAGATTTACAATCGTATAATTATAAGAACAAAATATAAACATACCAAGTGATGGAACGTCTTCTTATATATTTCATAAGCACCTAGTATTTTTATGTAAACTTCGAACATAGTATTCCAATAACAAACATGTTCTGAACTTTCAATGTTATCTGACATCTGCTGAACATTTTTGACCCAACTCTTTAAAGACTTCGTTATAAGCTTTAGGTTTATCATAGCACACAAAAGATTGATGTCAAAAACAATCCAATAATAAGAGTAAAAATTAAAACCATGATTAGTGGGTATGAAAATGTAATATGAATATAACAGCCAAACAATATGATGCAAGTTCAATGCTATAACACGAACCCAGTTAGGAAAGATGAAACTTTTAAAGCTTTCGCTTATTTTGAGGATTCTATAGACATCCTGGAGTTTCATGAGAAACAATATGTTGGTGTGGTTCTCAATAATATTGGTGCAGCAGTTCACAAAGCTACCAATGGCAAGTAAGACATAGGCGTGCATAGTATATATATGTTGAAGATATATATATCTTTCACAATAAAAAAATGTTGATGTAAATCCGATCCAGGAATAAAAACTGCAACACATGAATGTAAGCGTGACTAATATTGAAACGATGTTGTAGACAACACAATTAGTCGCAACTATGTTGTCCCGGATTTTGTACTTAGCACAGACAAACAAAGTTTCCATTATATTTACTGGCTTTAAGACTGCATGTAAGTCTTTTCGAAGAAAATTATAAGGTAGTAAATTTTCTTCATTGGTCGCGGTTGGTTCTGTTTCGATAATCAAGTCATTATCTGTTAGATCCCTATTATCTGTACAAGCCAAAGACATGTCTGCTGTAAAAAGTAACTTAGACTTGGTTGGAGTAAACGTTTGCTGATCGATATCTTTTTAATTCTGTTAAAATTGATTATTTACCTTTACCATTATGAACCTTTTTATAATACGTACAAAAGTTGACTATAACTTTCATGTTGTTAATTACTTAATGACATTAATTAAATTAAAAAGTTTCTTAAGCATTATTCAATATACAATACTAGCTTAGTAGTTACAAATTCCATCTGTACTTAAACTGGAATACTTAACATTTAACACACTTTTGAGTTGAGTGACTACACTCAACTCAAAAGTATTAGAACCAGGACACTCATTCGTATCCAATGGTACAGATTTGTCTGAGAAAAAAATCCTCCTCAAACGCCACATAAAACTACTTAGGAAAAGATAATGACATCGATGTTATATGAAGACAGGACACAAACTAAGCTCAGATAGAAAACGTATTTAAACTGAAAAATAACACGGTCCAAAAGAAGTCTGCGAGAAGCTGGTGAATCATAATTATTAGAGCACACGCTAGGAAAGAGTCACTGTTGCCAACATCGATAAGGAGAAGTATATATTTTATAAAACCATTAAAATGTTTACATCCCGACCCTTGCTCGCGCTGCCGCTAAACATTTTTTTTTTTTTCTTCTCTGAGTTCATCTGCAATCAGTCCCTGGACTATAAGCGGATAGGTGGTGCGATGATTGGCGTGATGAGTGAGCCTTCCATTGAAGGCACTACTCGTGTTATGAGGGTGTTACACCCTCTCATGCAGCTGTAGTACATCATGCCTCTTTAGGCGCCCAAGATGTTTTTGGCTTTTAAGCTGGGTTGCCAATTGATTGGGGTGTAAGGCAAGCCGGTGTTGGTATGTTTTTGAAGCAGCTCTAATTTCCTCCTTCACTGTTGTCATTTGTAGGTTGGCATGGATTTCGTTGTTTGTGATGAACCAGGGAGCATTGGAAATGATGCGTAAAATGATATTTTGTGTTCTTTGTATCATGGCAATATTTGAGATACTGGCGCTTCCCCAGAGTTGTATCCCATACATCCACACTGGTTTTAAAAGCATTTTATAGATTAGGAGTTTATTGTCTGTTGACAATTTACTGTTTCGTCCTAGCAGCCAGAGCATGGTTTTATATTTTATGTTAAGCTCATCTCTTTTGGATTTAACATGATTTTTCCAGGTAAGTCTGCGATCTAAATGGAGGCCAAGGTATTTAACTCTGTCAGAGTGAGGAAGTATGTTATCCCCAAGGTGTACTGCGGGGCAGTCTCCTTTTTTCAGGGTGAATGTTATATGGATGGATTTGGATGCGCTTGCCTTAATTTTCCATGTATTTTACCACTTATTTATTTCGGTTAGCCCTTTTTGGAGAGTATGAGATGCTGTTGCCGGATTTTTGCTGCTTGCCAGTAGTGCGGTATCATCAGCGCATGTTGCTGTGGTGACTCCTGTTACTACTGGCAGATCTGCTGTGAAGATTGTGTATAACACCGGACCCAACACTGACCCCTGCGGGACACCTGCTTTGATGTCATGGAAGTCAGACGTTTCTCCTGATTCCTGGACTTGGAAAATCCTGTCCGATAGATAGGATTTCATCCCTTCGCCCGACACCTTGCTTGTGAGCGCACGTGTTTTTTGTTAACGAGTAAAATCATTAGAAGTATACATAACATTTTAACCCGTAACCGTTAAGTAAAAGTGGTCAATCTCGCGTAAAGATAATTAAAAAATAATTATTTTCGACCGCCTGCTACACTGCTCCTGCGCCGCTGACTTTCGTCGCGCCCCGCCTACTCGAGGAAGCAGGACAGTTGCCATAATTGCCGTCCCGTTTACTCCCCGCTTCGCTTGAATATCTCCGCGCTTATCACCTTGTACTTGTGTGATTCGTTTGGTATAACTTGCGAATTTTGAATATGCCACTAAATCGCACGCCGCCGCCGACTTCTCCGCTACCGCAAAAATCGAACGTAAATGAGGGGATAGCCGCTGTAAGCGGCGCTTCGGTTTCTACTAATATGGGGATTCAACATTATGACTCAGCACCTGATTTACGATCGATGTTGGAAAACATTACAGAGAGAAAAAAGAAGAAGTTTGATGAGGAATACCGACATCATTAAAGAGATGTTCGCGTTATTTTCAAGGGACCAGGCAGCTAGGTTTGACGAATTACAATCATCAATCAACGTACTTAAGGAGCAAAATAGTAAGTTGACATTAAGTGTGGAACTTATGTCAAATAAATATGATGAGTTCTTATCGAGAATTAGCGAATTGGAATCTGAAAATCGAATGGACAAAAAAAAGATCGAAACATTGGAAGAAAAAATCGAATATCTAGAGCGTAAGTCACGATCTACAGGAGTCGAAATTCGCAACATTCCGAAGAAAGCGGGTGAGACCAAGCAGGATTTATGTACCATACTCGAGCGAGTTGGACAGGTTCTTAATACCCAAGTTGACCATAGCTGTGTGAGAGACATTTACAGGATAAAATCGAAAGACGCATCTAACCCAATCATCGTGGAGCTCACAACGGTGCTGCACAAAGAAAACATTCTTGACCGGTTGAAAAATTTCAACAAATCAAAAAAACCGGGTGAAAAACTAAATACGTCTGTCTTGGACTTAGAAGGCCCGTCAAAACCGGTTTATATATCGGATCATCTCACTGCGAAGACTCAAAAACTTTTTTATTTGGCCAGAATGTTTCAACAGCAACATAATTACGCATTCTGTTGGACTTCGCACGGCGTTGTTTATTTAAGGGGAAAAGAAAAGGAGCAGCATATCAGAGTTACTTCCGAAAAGGACATCGAATCCCTGAGGCGGGCGGTATGACTAACTATTTTTATGGTAATAGTCTTTCCCATTCTTAGAGGGACTATTTTAAGTTTGATTTTTCTTCTTTGTTCTGAATGTACACTCACTTCCTCACTATGTTGCATGAATATAGCATATTCTTACATAATTATAAATACACTGTTAACACTATATACATTTAATTATATAGTTAATGTAGATTCTCCGTGCGAAAAATATATAATCCATACCTATACATTTGTTAGAGTATATCTTGTTCAGGTTCAGTTATCCACATTTCGTTGTATCTACTGCCTTGCAGATATTTTATTAGAATACATACGTGCAAATTGTAATAATATTAAGCGGGAAAACTACCAATCGTATCATTTATACACGCTCCGTATTAATGGCTAATATTGATAATATCGCAAACAACATAGATGATTTTGTTGTTTCGGAATCGTTCGAGTGTCATGTCGATGACTGCCACAAAATAATTCCGACTCAATATTCCTTGTCAGTCATGACTCAAAATATTCGCAGCCTAAATTGTAATTTTGCTGGTTTTCAGCTTTTATTGGCTAGACTTAAGATTGATTGTGACGTACTCATTCTCACTGAGTGCTGGCTGACTGGTGTACCTGTTATCCCTACAATCAGTGGCTATTGCTCATTTAGTACTACATTGAACCCTCTTCAGAATGATGGCGTGGTGGTGTATATAAAGGAGGAGCTTAGATTTTGCATTGAGGAACCGAATGTTCAAAATTGTAATTGCCTTCTAGTTAAATTTGGTAATCACGACGTTGCCTTGCTAGCTATCTATCGTTCTCCTTCGTATAATAACTTCGAGCCTTTTCTTACGTCACTTGATGAAACTTTAAAGAATCTATCTAGCTTTAATAACGTCGTAATTATGGGAGATTTGAACGTAGATATCATTTCTGAGAATCTAAGCTCCCCCTCTACCCAATATCTCTCACTCACAGCCTTCCATGGTCTTTTGCCGGCACATTATTTTACAACTAGGGATGCCAGTGGGACCTGTCTAGACCACGTGCTCTTAAAAACCAAACATAGTTCTATCACCATTGTTCCACAATCTACTCTTACTGATCACAAATCTGTCATACTTTGTTTGAATATCCAACAGACCCGTAAATATGCTGTCTTGACACGCACCAAAATAGACCAAGAGGGGTTATCCCGAGACATAAAGAAAATCGATTTTGAGGCAATCTATCAAACAGATGACTGTAATTTTGCAATCAATTATGTAATTAATAAATTGAAGTCTGCTGTAGCCATAAACTCTGAAACAACAATACTGCCAAGACGAAAAAGAATTATAAAACCTTGGATCACACAAGGCCTATTGCGCTGCATGCGCAATAGAGATAACTTACATCAAAAGGCTAAATCGTTTCCAAATGACCTTATAATAAAAGGTACATATGTCCGCTATAGAAACTTTTGTAACAAAATCCTAAAAAAAGTGAAACGTAATTATGACAGGGAACTCGTCCAAAAGGCTGGTAAAGATAGCAAGAAGTTATGGGAGACTATAAAACAAGTAACCAATACAAATAAAGTAGTTCCTTTGGATAATTTGTGACAAATTATCCAAAGGAACTACTTACATTATCGAACTCTCCCCAGAGCTCTGTAAATAGCATCAATGCTTATTTCTCCAACATCGGCAAATCATTGGCGGAGCAAATAGAGAAAAATGTAGCAAGGATACCTAAATACAATAGCATCTCTCCTACGCTCGCTGCCGATTCGGCTGTTCTTTTTGACACCGATGAAGATGAAGTTTGCAATCTTATAATTACGCTTAAAAATGAATGTTCTGTTGGTTGGGATAATTTGTCAAACCAACTGTTGAAGACACACAAAGATGTTCTTGTGCCACACTTGACCCATATTTTTAATTTATGTCTTAGAAATGGTTGCTTCCCTAAAGCTCTTAAAAAATCCCAGATACGTCCAATACACAAAGGTGGGGTCAGAGACCGTGTCGAGAACTATAGGCCTATTTCAATACTACCCTCTCTGTCAAAAATTCTAGAAAAAATAATTAACAGGCGCCTTGTAAATTATCTTGAAAGTAAACATATTCTTTCTGATCATCAGTTCGGATTTCGCCGTGGTAAATCTACTGATCACGCAGTTAGTAATTTAATAGATTTTATATCTACAAATCTAGACAAAGGCAACAAGTGTATTTCTATTTTCTTAGACCTAGCAAAGGCCTTCGACACGGTTTCTGTCCCTATACTTATACAAAAATTGGAACACATTGGTATAAGGGGCACACAGCTTTCTCTATTGGCGGATTACCTAACTGACAGGACTCAATGCGTTAGAGTTGGTAGCTATACTAGTACCGATCTACCAGTGACGTACGGCGTACCACAAGGTAGCATTATTGGGCCGACCCTCTTTCTCGTTTATATGAACGATCTCCTATGTCTCAACTCATTTCATGGAAAAATTATCTCATACGCAGATGACACTGCCCTCATTTTCACCGCAAAAACATGGGATGAGACTTTTCAGCTAGCCCAAACTGGTTTTAACTTAGTAAATAAATGGCTTCATGATAATGTACTCACTTTAAACACTGATAAAACGAAATACATGACCTTCTCAATACGTGCCACTTCTCATGTAAATTTTAATCTGGTCGCTCATAATTGTTGTTTTGACGATCTACTTTTTGTGCCGACTTGCTCATGTAACACTTTAGAACGATCTAGAGAAATTAAATATTTGGGCGTTATAATTGATGAACATGTTAGTTTTAAGGCACATATTCAAGCTTTGAGTAAAAGGATAAGGAAGCTTATCTATGTTTTTAAAACATTAAGACATATAGTCACCCCACCAATTCTAAAGCAAATTTACTACGCGCTCTGTCAATCACTGATCACATATTGCATATCATCTTGGGGCGGGGCACCGAAAACGACACTGAAACAACTTGAAGTCTCCCAAAGAACAATACTAAAACTTTGTACTTTTAAACACTTCCTTTACCCAACCACATTACTTTACGAATACTGTGAGGTTCTGACTGTGCGTCAACTCTTTATCTTAAGTATTACATCAAAACAACATGCTACTTTGGAGTACAGTCCGATCCTGTCAACAAGACGGAAGGGTTTACCAGTATGTAAGCCATCGCTGCAGTCAAGAACAGCGTTTATTCGACGATTTTATCCTTTTTTGGGCCCCTATATTTATAATAAAATTAATAAAATAATTGAAATTTACTCTTTGAATATCTTAACTTTAAAAAAAAACAGTATCTCAGTGGCTTTGGAAGTTATCGTATGATGAAACGGAAGATTTACTCACAATCTTAAAATAGTGATACAGTTAACTGACACAATGATGGGTTCAGTTATACTTTTGGGACACAAACGTTGAATCTACTGGATAAATTACTGATTGTTTTAACTACACATACACACCCTCTCACATACACACACTCACCTTTCTCATTGTACACACCCAGAGGAACAGCACCTTTTTAATTATTAAGTTAAGCTCTTATACAAATGTTATGTTAAGCATATACTTGTTAAAAATATTTTGAAGCTCACTTGCTCTACCTTACCCGTAAATTTGAGGCGCTGCTTGCTGAAATACAGGCCATACACCTAGTTCGGCAGCAGATGCTAATTGTATGACACAATTGTTAATTCTTTAATTATGTTACATATAAGTAGCTTATAAGCAATTGTGCATAAATGCTGTATTTTCTTGTGTGAAATAAATATTATTATTATTATTATTATTATCAACATGTGATAACTATGTGGTAGATATTTCTTGATATTATAAAAAAGGCCTTCGTGCCATACTTTGTCGAATGCCTGCTGTATATCGAGAAATGCCGAGGAACAATACTCCTTATTTTCTAGGGATTCTCTGGTATAGATCACCCGATGGACTTGTTCGACTGTTGAGTGGGATTGTCGAAACCCAAATTGATGGTCAGGTAGTATTTTGTCTTCGCACAGAATAGGCAGTATTCTTTGCAAAACCAGTTTTTCAAAGACCTTAGATAAAATTGGGAGGAGACTAATCGGTCGATAGGATTTAACTTCATTTGGTGGTTTACCTGCCTTGTGGATCATTATTATTTTTGAGACTTTCCACAGGGCAGGGAAGTATTGTACTCTCAGAATTCCGTTGTACAGGGTAGTCAAGTAAACTATTGCCTTTTTCGGTAAATGCTGTAGTATTTCTTTTGTTATCAGGTCATATCCTGGAGCTTTTCGGTCTTTGGGGCCCCTGATCGTTTGCCAGACTTCAGAGACTTTCACTGGATGAGGTGGTAGGGACATCTGGTACGGTTGATTAAGAAAGCGCCGCACATCGCTTTGCGCTTCCAGATCGTCTGTTTCATTGGGCGAGAAAACAGCAGCCAGGTGATCGGCGAACAGGTTAGCCTTTTCCAGGGCGGCTTTTGCCCAGCTATCAGTGCTCTTCCTTATGGGTGGTTTGGCTACCTGAGGTCTGTTGCATGACTTTGTGAATTTCCATAGGGAATAGTTACTGGATGCAGTAGGGTCAAGAGACTCTAGTTTGGCTTCGAGTGTAGCGTCGTCCCATTCTTTCAGGAATATTCTTAGCTCTTGTATGGCTTTATTAAGTGCTCGTTTGTCATTCGCATTTCTACTAAGCTGCCATACACGACGTAGTCGCCGCTTTTCCAGAATCCGGTTTTTGATCTCTAGTGGCCAATTTGTAGTATTAGTACCGCGTTTTTGTGTTGGCAGTGGGGTGGTTTTCCAACAAGCCTCTTGTATGAGTACGGTAATATTTTTTGTTGCCTCTTCAATATCTTCGGGACACTTGAGAGCTATTTTCAAACCGCCGCTAAACATGTAGCTTTAAATTTGTCCCTAAATAATGGAAATCCAGTCTGTCCTTTTGCTGCCCTCCCCCAGCGACGCCTTAAGCCGAGGCTTGTACCCCACAGGGGGTGCCCTTAGCGTATTGTCGTTTTGTTTATGAGTTTTTTGTCCTGACTGGAGGCCTTAAACTAATTGAGGCCTGAAGGCTGCAATGTGAGTGTGAATAATATGTGTCTATGTGTTCAAATGACACCCATAGTACAGGATCTCCTTAGTTGAATCAAACCCTTGATCCAGCTGCCCAACGAGAGCCTCCTGACATGTTGGTCAAGGCTCTTGGATATTATTCCATTGGCCGTAATGACTATCGGCACAATGACTGCTGGATTCACATCCCACATGTCGACAACCTCGCAAACGAAGTCAAGATACTTAATTTGTTTATCACTATGTCAGGCTTATTGGCAACAATAGTCCTGTGTGTGTGATGATAGATCGATCCCAATACAACGTGACATTGCCACTTTGACGACACGGTTGGCACAGTGGCTGAGCGATCGACTGCCGCGCAGCGTGTTGCGGGTTCAATTCCCGCCCAGGGTAAACATTTGTGTGATGAGCACTTGTGTTTGCCTTGTGTCTGGGTGTTGCTTATCTATACATATATGTATGTATTGAAAAAAAAATGTATTTGTGTATGTATATCAGCTGTCTGACACCCATTAGTACAGGGTCTTCCTAGTTTGGGGTAAGATGGCCGTGTGTGAAAATGTCCCCACATATTATTATTATTATTTTTGAGAACTGGGTCGGGCACATACTTGTGGTACGGCAAGTCGCTGGTGGATAATCCTAGCTAGAAGGTTGTGTCTATGCAAGTAGTCTCCGTAAGCCAGACGAGAGCACCCAGAGATAATTTGTCGGATTGATTCTCCCGGTCTGTGGCATGCCCAACAAATGTCGACCGTGCTGTCTTTCACAATATACCTCCGGTATTCATTAGGGTTTTTTTTTGGCCTTTCCTAGATGATTTGAAGATATTTATAATTGTTTATATACAATATTTATATTGTCATGTTACTGTCATCTTGTGGCATTCCAATACTTTCTAAATCGGGCATTTCTTAACACCATGAAGTCTAGTGTCCGTATGGTGTCGAACGTAAAAAATAGCACCATCCCATATCTTCCCGTGGGTGTCGTAAAAGGCGACTAAGGGACTTACCAGAGAATGGGCAGCAGCGTTCTCTGTGCCTTTGTGCCCCGGCAGCTCGTCTAGCTTCGACTATGGTAGCGGTCGAGGTTACGGCGTAGCAAGGGGTGCGAAGAATCTCCGGATGGGATCAGGCTGCCTACACCGACGACTTGACCTGGCAACATACAACACGCGTACACTCCGGACCGACGAGAAGATAACGGAACTCGAAGAGGAATTGAGCAGGCTGCGATGGAGTATTGTGGGATTACCTGAAGTCCAAAGAGAGGGGGAGGACACGATAACCCTGGCAACCTGCTCTATTTCCGAGAAGGTTACCGGCAGTCACAGGGTGGTGTTGGGTTTATCGTCCACAGGTCCTTCGTGAACAACGTGGTGAAGATCGAGAGTGTGTCGACCAGGGTGGCGTACCTTATACTCAGAATATCCTCAAGATATTCGCTGAAGATCATACAGGTCTACGCCCCAACCTCGGCACATCCCGACGACGAAGTGCAGACCATGTATGAGGATATCTCTAAAGCCATGCATGGTTTCAAAACTCGCTTCACCGTTGTCATGGGGGACTTTAACGCAAAACTGCGCAAACGAGACGGTGATGAGCTGCATGTGGGGCAATTTGGGTTTAGACGTCGGAATCGCCGGGGTCATCAACTGGCTAGTTTTATGGAGAAGGAGGGCCTCTATATGAAGAACTCCTTCTTCAGAAAGCGTGAGCACAGAAAGTGGACCTGACAGAGCCCTGATGGTGCAACTAAAAATGAGATTGACTTCATCATGTCAACCAAGAAGCAAATGTTCAATGATGTCTCTGTGATCAATTCGGTGACAACCGGGAGCGATCATCGCATGGTAAGAGGCACATTAAACATCAATATAAAGCTTGAAAGGTCTCGACTGATGAAGTCTACGCTCCGTCCAGCACAGGTCCAGATTCAAAACCCCGAGAGCTTTCAGCTTGAACTCCAGAATCGTTTCGAGTGCCTAGGAAGCTCAGTGGACGAATACAACGACGAGTTCGCGGAAACTGTCCATACGACTGGGTCTAAGTTCTTCAAGACACATCGTGCAGATAAGAACAAAAAGCTCTCTGATCGTACTCTTAAGCTCATGAAGGAGCGGCGTGAGATGATCTTGTAGTCTTCAGATGAGACGTGGAAATACCGGCAGCTCAATAGACGGATCTCTAAATCCTTGAAGAGCGACCTCCGCCGCTTTAATACCGAACTTTTTAAAAACGTAATTGAGAGGAATAAAGGCTCCACGGTATCTGGCTATTGGGCAGAGCCAGCTCACGAAACTGAAGACCGACGATGGCAGGATTGTGTCCGCCAAACCGGAGCTTCTGAGGGAGATCGAGAAATTCTATGGGCAGTTGTACACGTCAACCAGTAAACCCGTTGTAGATCTAGCGAACGACCCAAGAGCTAGACTAACCCGACACTATACCGAAGACATCCCGGACGTCAGCCTGTACGAGATTAGGATGGCTCTGAAACAGCTTAAAAACAACAAGGCACCGGGTGATGATGGAATTACGGCCGAACTCCTGAAGGCGGGTGGAAAACGGTACTTAAGGCCCTTCAGAAGCTGTTTGATTCCGTCATACTCGAGGGAAAAACGCCACAGGCATGGTGCAGAGGTGTGGTGGTACTCTTCTTCAAAAAGGGCGACAATGCTCGGTTGAAGAACTATAGGCCAATCTCACTTCTGCGCCACGTCTACAAGTTGTTTTCAAGAGTCATCACGAATCGTCTCGCGCAGGTTTGACGACTTCCAGCCTCCCGAACAAGCCGTTTTACGAAAAGGCTTTAGCACCGTAGACCACATACATACGCTGCGGCAGGTTATACAGAAGACCGAAGAGTATAACCTGCCTCTCTGTTTAGCGTTTGTGGACTACGAGAAAGCATTTGATTCGATCGAGACTTGGGCTGTACTGCAGTCTCTCCAACGGTGCTAAATCGACTATCGGTATATCGAGGTGTTGAAGTGTCTATACAGAAACGCCACCATGTCAGTCCGACTTCAGGACCAGACCTCGGAACCTATCCTTCTGCAGCGAGGTGTGAGACAGGGAGACGTCATATCTCCGAAACTGTTCACCGCTGCATTGGAGGATGTCTTCAAGTTTCTGGACTGGAGCGGGCTAGGCATCAACGTCAATGGCGAGTACATCTCTCACCTTCGGTTTGCCGACGATATAGTGGTCATGGCTGAGACCATGGAGGACGTCAGTACAATGCTCGATGACCTCAGTAGAGCTTCCGAAAGAGTGGGTCTTAAAATGAACATGGACAAAACCAAGGTCATGTTGAATGCCCATGTAACACCCACTCCTATCAAGATCGGAGACTCTACACTCGAAGTTGTAGACGATTATGTTTACCTGGGACAAACGGTCCACTTAGGTAGGTCTAACTTCGAGAAAGAGGTCAATCGTCGGATCCGACTCGGCTGGGCAGCGTTCGGGAAGCTGCGTGGTATCTTCTCGTCCAACTTACCGCAGTGTCTCAAGACGAAAGTCTATGACCAGTGTGTGTTGCCAGTGATTACATACGGGACCGAAACGTAGTCGCTCACAATGGGCCTCATCAGAAGGCTTAAGGTCACCCAAAGGGCAATGGAGAGGACTATGCTCGGAGTTTCCTTGCGTGATAAAATCAGAAATGAGGATATACGCAAGAGAACCAAGGTTACCGACGTAGCCCGAAGAATTGCCAAACTTAAGTGGCAGTGGGCAGGGCACATTGCTCGCAGAACAGATGGCCGATGGGGCCGAAAAGTTCTAGAGTGGCGACCGCGAACCGGAAGACGTAGCGTTGGAAGGCCTCCCACTAGGTGGACCGATGACCTGGTAAAGGTTGCGGGGATCCGCTGGATGCGAGTCGCACGGGACCGGTCAATGTGGCGCCACTTGGGGGAGGCCTATGTCCAGCAGTGGACGTCTTTCGGCTGAAATGATGATGATGATGAAGTCTACCATACCAAATCCTTTGTCAACCTTTTCGAAATCACTATTACGAGTTCTGGCCGCTACTACTCATAGAGTAAAGGGTCATTCTTTTGGACAGGTTTTTCAAGCGGCTTTACTTAAAAATCTATTATTTACCGCTTGAAATCGAAAAGTCAGCAAGCCATTTTTTTTTCGCGCAAACCTTAGATCCTCTCCTAACTGGGATACTGATTATTATTCAATTTATTCAATTATAATTAAATATCATTAAAAAATAAAATACCCCCATTCTTTGATTTTCGTGGAGTGTCCCAAGCCCCGACCTGGTCACTTAGTAAATTATATATTTAGAACTAAACGCTACAGGCTTACCAAAAAAAAACACTAAGGCCTTTGCCACACTAGACGGAAATTCCGTCCCCGAACTTCCGCGGCGGTCAATCCGTTCTATACGGTACCAGCCACACTGAATATTCAGTGGCAGATCATCAGTCGGCTGCCTGCGCTTATACGGTGAGGTCGTGAATTCGTGATGGATCCGATAGAAGTGATAGCTATTTATGAGGCATTAGAAGAAGAAAGCGTAAATATTGGGTTCATTCCTTAAATACTCTTCGACTAGAAATTGGGCAATTTCATACCCTGTTTATGCAACTAAGACTTAATCCTGATAAAGCATTCGAATATTATCGTATGTCCATACAATCATTTGATGTATTGCTGAATTTAACTAAGGACTATATTACCAAGCAAAATACAAAACTTAGAACAGCTATACCTCCCGAAGAAAGGCTGACCGTTACATTAAGGTAAGATAAATATTAAGTAAGTATATGAAATGAAACAATTTATTGATTAAATACTTAAGTATATTAACTTTTTATTGAATAAAATTTCAACTTTTAGTTTTTTATTGAATTAAATTGCTGCAACATTTCCTCTATCTCTATCTCAATTTAGTGGACCTATTCTGAAATATTTCGTCTATTTCCTCAATTGAGTGTGCTGTTTCAGTTTCAGCTGATTGAATTGGACGTACTTGAGTTTCAATAGATTTGAGTGACTGTATGGTCCAATAGGAGCTTGCACTGCTTGTATTCGTAGTATATCCTTGATACACCGGCGGAGACACATCTCCTGTAGGTATACTATATGTTGTAGGTGATTGTTCGTATGTACTATAGCCAGGATGGTTGTAAGAATACGTTTGATTATGTGACATGTTAAATGAGTTACGATATTTGATTTTATAAATCAAATTCATCAATTCGATTCTGAACTCACAATTTTGTCTTTCATTTAGGCTCTTAATTTGACTGCATTTTTACATTTGGCTGCTTTATGTGATTGTTGCTTTTTATTCATTACTTTAATTAAACTCTGTTGGAAGACTGTCATTTTAGTTTTTTTTTTCATTTGTGAGGTCCCTGAAACTTCTTCAGTTTGAGGTGGAATAAAATTCTCAATTACAGTTTCTTGTGCGTTTGCATTTCTTGGTTGAGTGTTTGTATTAGTTGATATTTCATCACAAGAATTTTCATTTTGGTCATTATCACCTGCCGGAGCGCTTATGTTCCCCGATGAGACCCGAGACTCTTTCACCACATCCAAGAATCGCAGCAATTCAATGTACGAGTTTTTACGTTTCTTAGTTGCAGCACTTCCACTTCTTGTATTATCTTGTTTTTTTCTATTTCTTTTGAAGTTCATCCACTGTAAAATTAAACAATATAAGTATCAACAAAATGTCGATATAACTTAGCTTAGGGTGATATAGCTCCAATAGAGGCGCTCCACTATTGGAGCTATATCACCCTAAGCTAACACCCAATAGAAAATAATTAATTATAAGTACAATTACTATAATTTATCTGGGCAAATCCGCTTTGTGGACCCTCTCAAGACTACATTTAACTATGTTTTCACATAGTGTATTAGCGATGCGAACTCTCAACTTCGAATTTTGAAGGCAAAGGTGCCACTTTTCTGTTTATACGCCGAAGGTGAGAGTTGGCATCACCAGTAAATTATGTGAATCGATGCAAAACATTGTTAAAAGTAGTCTTGAGGGATTGACCGAAGCAAATTTTTCATAAGTTCGTTTATAAATGTTTTATTAATTATTTTAGATTGGGGGAGCCACTGGCGGGAAAACGTGATGATGCTGAACGTTTTTTTTGTTTCAGGTATTTGTCTACCGGAATGAATTTTAAAAGTTTATCTCATGATTTTTTGATGGGACTATCGACTGTTGCAGAAATAATAAAAGAAACTTGTGAAGTAATTTGGAAAGTACTGCAACCACTTGAAATGCCCGAGCCAAATAAGTAATCGTTTTTAAAAGTGGCAGAAGAATTCTACAAATACGCAAATTTTTCAAACAGTTTAGGAGCTGTGGATGGCATATAAGAATAATTATCCTGACAACAGCGGATCTAACTATTTTAACTATAAAAAGTTTTTTTCAATAGTTCTTATGGCAGCCGCAGATTCTAATTCATTCATTTCTATCGATGTTGGATCCTTTGGAAAAGAAGCTGATAGTAATGTATTTAGAAGTTCAAATTTCGGACAGAAACTTTACCATGACATGTTAGACCTACCCGAGGATAAAATACTCCCCGGTACTACCGGCCCAGCACTACTATTTTTACTGGTAGCTGTCGAGGCTTTCGCTTTACATAAACATGTTATGCGACCCTTTTTTTTTTTTTTTTTTTTTTTTGATACGGGGTGGAAAATCCTCATGGATGTCCTCCGCCCTGGGGCGGGCGGAGGGGTCTGTCAGACTCTTACTGACTAAAAACCACCCCGGTGTTCCATCTCACACCTACGTCGGGGGTCGCGGGAACTGGAGATACTTCCGCAACCCCCGGCTGGTGCCGGCCCGCTGCAGCGGGCCACTTCTCGGGTCAGGGGGGGGAGTGAGGTGTTAGACTCCCCCCCGGACGTCTTAGAGGGGCGCGCGTGGAACACGACGCGCCGCCACCTCGGGTCCTGGTGTATGTGGGGGGCGACAGACGTCCCCGAGTCTGTCGCCCCTGGACCCGTTTAGGGGGGCCGGAAGAGGGCGTTATCCGCCCTTCTCCGACGCCCGGTGCGCCTGCTGCGGGCAGGGTGGGAGGTTGAGATCTCCCTCTCCCTTTCCGCAGCCTCCTTCTGCGACATGACACTTTCGCAGAAGGAAACCACCGCGTCCCAGGACTCTGCGCTGTCGACCATCGACTCGACCACGGCCGACAGCGACAGGTCACTGCCTACTTCTGAGACGAGGGCACGGCGCGGCCCCTCCCAAGCGGCACATTCCGCCAGCGTATGCCGCGCCGTGTCCTCCCGGCAGTCGACGCAGTGGTGACACCGGGCGTCCGGCTCCCTGTTTATGCGACACAGGTACTTCCCGAAGCAACCATGCCCCGAGAGCACCTGCGTCACCCGAAACGACAGGGAGCCGTGCCTCCTCCCGAGCCAGCGCTCGAGCACTGGCCGGACCGCCTCGATGATGGCGAGGCCGGCGGTAGGGCGCGAAAGCCTGTCCCGCCATTCCGCCACCAGGACCTCGCGAAGCTGAGACCGACGCAGCTCCATGTGTCGCTGCATCGGTCGCTCGCCCCGCGCCCGCGCTTCCTCGCGCCACCGGTACAGTGACGCGAGCACCTTCGCCTCCAGGTCCCAGGGCGGGGATCCGGCCAGTGCACAAGCCGCCTCGTAGGAGATCGTGCGATATCCCCTGATGACTCTGACGGCCATCGCGCGTTGCGGCTTTCGCAGCACGGCGATGCTTCCGGCCGTCAGGTCTGCCGCCCAGATCGGGGCCCCATAAAGGGCCATCGATCGCACGATCCCCACGTAGAGCCGCCTGCAGACGGCGCTCGGGCCCCCCAGATTGGGAAGCAGCGTTGACAACGCCCCAGCCGCGCCCAATAACTTGGGCGCCAGCCGCTGGAAATGAGGGCCAAAATCCCATCGGCTGTCGAGCACCAATCCAAGGTACTTCATGGTGGACTCGACAGCTATTCTAGCCCCCCCGACCACGATGTGTGATCCCGGCGGCGGCGCCCGCCGGGGGCCGTGAAAGATCACGGCCTCCGACTTGTTGAGGGCCACCTCCAGGCCGAGGCGCCGGATGCGGCCCACCACCTGTGAGACCGCAGCCGTCGCCAGCAACGCTGCCTCCCTGTACGAACTCCCCCGGGCCGTGACCAGCGTGTCGTCAGCGTAACACGTCAGGTCCACGCCCGGCTGGAGCTCGCCCCTCAGCACCCAGTCGTACCCGATGTTCCACAGATGTTATGCGACCCTACCCCAATAAAACATTAGACATAGAAAAACGTACATTTAACTACCGCCTATCTCGTGCAAGGCGTTATGTGGAATGTACTTTCGGCATATTGAGCAACAAGTGGAGAGTTCTTCAGACGGCCATATTTGTTAACCCGGATTTTGCTACAGAGATAGTAAAAACAACATGTGTTCTTCATAACTTTGTACGGAGACGAGACGGTTTGAACTACAACGACGAATTGTTAACTTCTGATGTACCTACATTACCAAACTGTAATACATCTAGACCCTCTAACGCCATACATACGAGAGATTTATTTTGACGACACGGTTGGCGCAGTGGCTGAGCGATCGACTGCTGCGCAGCGTGTTGCGGCTTCGATTCCCGCCCAGGGTAAACATTTGTGTGATGAGCACTTGTGTTTGCCTTGTGTCTGGGTGTTGTTTATCTATATATGTATGTATTTAAAAAAAAAAAGTATTTGTGTATGTATATCAGCTGTCTGACACCCATAGTACAGGGTCTCCCTAGTTTGGGGTCAGATGGCCGTGTGTGAAAATGTCCCCACATATTATTATTATTATTATTATTTAAAAATATTTTATGGAAGAAGGTAAACTAGAGTGGCAACACAACTTCATTTAGGTAAGGTGACTGATGTAATCATTGTTAAGTAGTTTTATATGAATGATAGTTTCAATTAGTACCTACATGCATACGAGTACTTATAATTAGATATATCTAGGTATAGAAAATTAATAAATTAACCAAGTTCTCGCTGTTTTGAAATAGCGGTTGAGAAAGTAGTTTTGAAATATTTTAACGAGTGAGAGAGAAACGTTATTAACAATAAGCTTGTGAAGCAGACCCTCTTGCCAGACAGTGTCAAATCAGGTGTCAGAGATAGAAGATGAACGACGGCATAAAGACGTAAGACATATATAACAATACAACGACAATATTTTTGAGAAGAATTGTAATAAACATAATAAGTAGTTTTTGCTTGCTCATTTTATTTGAAAAGATTCCACTACACATTTATTAGGAAAATAATTATGATAATATTATGTAGTTTTAATTTTTTACATATAATGTCTGTACGTGTATGTAAAATTGTTGTTTCCAAAGAGACTGGTATTGTTAAAATAAATGATATTCGAGAATTTCATCAATTTGCATTGTTTTCTTTAGAAATTCGTAATAGTTATAGCAACCACTATTCTTAAAATCTTTTCGTAAAATATGTTTGAATAAAGAATACTAAGAAAATCCAATGTACTTTATATCGTTTTAAAAATAAAAGTTTCATGGCACAACATTATCTTTAATTTGTGATTTCTTTCTCCACATTTACTTTCAGTAGTTGTGACCACAAACTCAACTCAAACTCAAACTCAAAATCATTTATTTCAATTAAACCATTCACCTTTGAATTGTCAGAGTCAGTCAGTCAGAAAGTTGAAGCTAGTTGCTCGTTCCAAACAGTAGGTTTCTATGGAGAAGAACGAGCAAGAAACTCCATGAACACTCTTTTAAAATCAGTTAAATTTTACAAATTTAGGTTACATCATTCATGTTGAATCTAAGGGTACAATGTGAGAACAATGTAACACGTCTTGCACGTTAAAAGAGGTCTAGAGAAAAATATAGTTATAATAACAATTCAAACCAAAATTTAAAATACCCGAGGCAGCTAAGAGATGACCAATCCCAACCGACGGCGTCCGTTCACGAACATGACGCATGGATCGGCACCATTTAGCTCAACCATTTTGAAGGGAACCGAATGATCCAACACATGCGCCACCGGCAGAGAGACATTCAAGTGAGCATGACTCTCCCAACCGCCAGGGCATATTCAAGTCAATGAGAGGTATACCTCGTAAATGGTAGCTTTAAAGAACATAGTGCTCACATGTATGTGCTACGAAAAATTATATAATACTATCACATTGAGTTTATACAAAGCAAAGATAATATAGATCACACCACAACATTAACCACATTCACGCTAAATTATAAACGCGAAAGTAACTCTTGTCTGTCTGTGTTCCCTCACCACGGCTTACCAATGAGCCGATCGTAATTGAGCTTAAAGGGGTAGTTTGAGATCTAAATAAGGACTTAGGCTACTTTTGAATCCACGACATCGTCTGTATCTGCGAAATTTACGCTGAGAAAGTTGCAGGTAATGTTTGGCTAATATTTATTAAAAACCACGTTTTTTTTTAAATAATTTAAAGTAACAGATATTTTTCCGTTCCCAAACTGTTAGAAAATCAAATCTTGAATTGAAAAATCATTATCAACAAAAAAGAAGAAAATGCTTATATAAGTGCAAAAGCAACATTTCTACTTTCAAGAGAAGTGGTGTAACTTCAAGAAATAAATATAAAGAAAAGTCTTTCAGTGAAAACCACTCACAAAAAACCAGAACCTAATTTTAAGTTTCACAGAAACTCGAATTGTAGTATGACAATAGTGTAAGTAGTGATGAACGCACACACGCGCAACGATAATGCAACGTCTATGACAAACAGACCACACGCGAACATCTTCTTGAATGCCGCAGTTTGAACTCGTTGGATATTCTTGCAGACTCTTCTTTGAGTCTCTGTAACAATAATGGAAGCGTGAATCTTTCAGCAAGTTCATCAGGGAGAAATTTGGTGTGGACAAGGTGTACGTTAGGAAATATTGTGAATTCAGAGATTTTAATTTTTATTGTTTTATTTACAAGTAGGCGGCTTAGGTTTACTCACGTACAGTTTTGAAATATTTTGATTTGAAAGATTTATTTTTTTATTGTTTTATTTACAAATAGGCTGGTGATTGGCCGCAATTCACCCGATCTTAAGTAATGATGCGACCTAAGGTGGAACACACTTGCCTCGGATGAAGTGGTTCACTTGCGCCTTGAAGATACCCAGATTCTTCATATTTATCGAGGAACTGAGAGGCGGACAGTGAAGTCCACAATCTGGCAATTTGCATAATAAATGTGGATGCAAAACGCTTTTTTCGAAACCATGGAACTTCCTACTTTCAGAAGATATTGCTCTCAGGTCCCTTTTGATAATGATATTAATTGATAATGCCCCATTTGATAATGCCACAAGTCTTTGGTATACTAGACGACAAGGTGATAAAGCAATAATTGAGAAAGCAGTTCTCGGCAGGCCCCTTTAATAATCTTTTATCTTGCGGCAATAAGGCCCGTGCCTACAATGACTAAGTTATGCCACTGTTGTATTACACTTTTGACATTGTCAAGTGGACTCAAACTGAATTATACGCTGAAACAACAATTCAACACGACTGCTGAAATCGATAGAATTTCCAAGTTCTTAATCCTAATTATATATTTTTGTGGCATTTCAACTAAACTTGCCTGAGCATCCTCTTGAATTTGTAACTTGTATACAAGTAGTCTTGACTTCTTTTATAGCCGAGTAAAATTTCTCACACTCCACGCTCAGCAATAAGAGTATAAGCATGTTCTTAATTATCCACGATAAAGACATGAATGATAACACGGCGTACTAGAAAGAGAAAAGCAGACATGAAGAGTAGTGTAAAATAAAGTACAATTTCATATCCCTTTTTGAACGAATGCGTACCCCAATAAGTACCAAACAATTGATCGCACGTACAGACAGCCTCATCAACTCGGGTACCCTTCACGCATTAAAATACCTTAGACAAGGGGCGTAGCCAGCTGATGGCACCGTCCGTACATCCGTCATCAACTGAAATTTTATTGTTAATCAAATTTTAAAGGCAAAAGTAAAGTTTTAAACCCCTCGAATTCACCATGAAGTGGCGTTTGGCGGCCCTCCAGCAACTTTACTTCCATAACAAAGGGCAGTATATTATATTTATTTAGCATTTACGTTTCAAATTGAACGAGAGAGAACGCGAATTTACACTAACTGGAGCAGATGGGGGGCAATGCCCATCATTTACATGTAAACGCGATGTAACTTACAGCGGTGTCCTTAGGGCGGTACGAGCGGTGCAGACACTAAAATCAACCGAAATGTGACGACTAGCCGCAGATTCGATTGTGATCTATCAATCGGGTAGGCAAATCACTGGCTGACGCTAGGTTACTAGGTAACGGAGCAGTGACGTGAGCGGGGACAGAAAGATGTAGGCCAGCGATTCTTCGGAGGAGAGACTCACTGGCCTCTTACTTGATATAATTATTTATACAGGAGTTTGACTTGGGCATGAATAAAATTGTCGAGGTCAAGGACGCGATAGATTTGTTAACATTGTGGCTGTCATAACCTGAATTTGGTGATAGCAGATTCAGCCAAAACATGTGCTAAATCCATTTCTTTATTCGGATTTCTCCAAAAACTATTTGTTTTAATTTGTACAAAGCAATGGCAAAATAATATCCAAGCACATAGAAGGATTATCGCTGAAAAATAGTGTTGCTGCTGTTTGCTATCACTTACTCTACAGATCGTGATGCCCTAATAAATCATCACATAAAAAAAAACAAATGATTCAGTTGCAGCATCAGAAGCCTTGTCGCTGATACTGAACTTGGAGCATTTCGAGCAGAGCCTAGGGGTCAAAGTTAGGGCAAGCCCAACAGATTTTAGAATGAAATCCCGGTGATTTTCTTCAAAATTCAAAGTTCCGCAAAATCACACACTTATTAAAAAAACATTTAATTATTATGCTCATTTTAATGCTTAACAAAAACACATACGTATTTAATTTAAGAGCCATCTATTAACGTTATTGGCGCAACTGTGCCCTTCGGGTTCGACTTACGAACGGCCAATAGATGACGCAGAAATAATTTATTGATCTTTCTATCTAAATAACTACGCATTGTATCATACATAGGTATCAGTGATAACCACGTACCACGTATCTTCTGTGACTTTGACAAAAGCCGTTCGAAATTAAAAAAATATATCTTAGCGAGTCGTTACACACACCCAATTAACTACAACAAGAAATATTATTCACAAAGGAATGTACTTAATCACATACGTTAAAACAACTAGTAATGGTAAATACAAAATATTTAACTAACGGGTAATTCAAAAATATATCAAAAATGCAACAACAACAGTGTCAACAATATATTTAAAGTAACAACAAACGACAACTTACAGTTCAAAACATGAACAAATTTGAAAATGTAGGTACCTATCACTTTATCGAAATACGCAACTTCGCGCCACACAAACAAATTTCACTCGTAAACAAACATTGATCATTATTGCATCATCTCACGCACACATAGATACATAATCCTGTCTTTTCTGTTCATACATTTTCGCCACAATCGGCGGCCGGTGTGCGAAGAGTATTAACACAATTTGTAGGCAAAACTATCAGATCTCAAAAGCCCCATAAGAAGCCGATGAGTGCGACCGAGATAGCAATATACGCTCAGTCACACGGCAAGCGAACGAGCACGGCGAGCAACCGCTCGCCGTGCTCGTTCGCTTGCTTGCTTGCTCGTGCACGTTGCGAAGTGCGGCCAATATACGATCGAGTAGCATCGACTGTCACGCGCGCTGGATTACGCGCGGAATTTAAAATGTTTATTGTTGTCAATTCTTATGAAATTCAATACCTACTTAGAGATATTTTCTTTTTGTACTTTCTATATATTTATCGTCTCGCATTATGGGTTACAAGCCCGGCTTATAGGCTTCTATGGAAGGCACGCCACTGATTTCGAGTTTATTAAATAATTGGTTGTAAGTAGGGTTATCCAGTCAGAAACTACAGATTTACCAAACGCATTGAAATTGCTGAAAATCTGCAAACATTATCGTACCTTTTTCTAAACTCTAATAACAGCTCGGAAAATAGCGTCCTAAGCTGAGATAAATCCGATTTCTAAGCCAGTTCGATCCCAAAAAATGGAAACGTTTTTTTGACTACGAAGCCTTATATAAAATAACAACATATTTTGAAAATTTGTTACACTGCACGTTTTATATGTAATGATTGATACAATTGAGATTACATAAGTCAGTCGATTTAAACGACTCACGTCACCTAATGCAAGACCATGTGCTTTGCACCAGTGACTAAAGTAAAAAATGATTTTTTTCACACGTGAGCCAATCAGATAGAAACACCAACATCAGAGAGATTTTCAAATGGGCACGCGCTACGGTAGTCGACTTGGAAAACTTAAAATAGATTCCGCACCCAAGTCAGCCGCAGTCAAGAGAATCAACACAGGTGGAGTTTCTCAGATGACTCTGATCTTCACTGCCTTTTGTCTGAATATTATATTTAATTTGTAAAAGATAATCAAGGATTAGCAATTGCATAGAAATAACGCGTAGTTCTATATTTAGAGGATTGCCGTATAGAGATCTCGCGCCACCTCAAACTTTTGCTAGGGCTGCCACTGTGTTACTAATTTGGTTAGCTTGTTCGAAGATAATAATATGTGTGTGGGCAGAAATAAAATCAATTTGAAGGTTCAACAAGCCTACAGTTCGCTGGTACAACTCTTCAGTTCGTGATGCCTTTATAAATCTTTACAAATAAATAAATGATTCAATTGCACCAGAAGCATTATAGCTGATACAGAACATGGAGCAATTTGAGTTCACAATTACAATGGTGGCTAAAAGTAAACACATGTTTAAAACTTTGTATCTCTCTTCATTCATACAATTTAAAAGCAGAAAAATAGTTATATAAAAAGAAGGTAGAATTTCGTCAGTTTTAGCATTCAATGAATGGTCAGAAAAAACTGTTTCTGTCTTCAAAGGGGTAAAATGGAACATAATATTATGTTAATTTTTAATAAGTAAGTGGATAATTGTTATGATCTTACGAGTGTACTTGCTTCAATTTCAGTTATTTTCTTTAACTCAATACAAAGAACTATAGAACCCAATGATCTCGACGTTGTTTGTATAATATAGAACAAAATCTGAAACAAACGAAAATCTATTGAAAATAATATTAGCCAGAGTAGTAGTAATCATCTGCCTAGCCTTTTCACAACTATGTTGTAGTCAGTTTCCAGTCTAACCGGATGCGACTGAGTACCAGTTTTTTACAAGGAGTGACTGCTTATCGGACTTTCACAACCTAGTTACTGGGTAACACATTTGGTTGCAGACTAGTTGTCAGACTTTCTGGCTTCTGACTACCCATAACGACTGCTAAAGATCTACAAATGACAGCCGGTACCAACGGCTATACGTGCTTTCTGAGGCACGGAGAGAAATCGGTAGGAAATGTATGGTCACTCATAAACAGACCGATCGCGGCAAGCGTAGCTTAACCTTTGACCGATCGATCTGTACGACTCTTGCTTTAACTAACCACTAGCTTCTCCAGAGAAAATTCTCCGATTTTTCCAAATTATTTTTTTATAATATAGTATGTATGTATTTGTTTGTATTTGTATACATATAAGTATATGTATTACTACTTAGAAGATCATAACTACTTTTAACAATTTTTTTACTTTATTCGAGTTTTGAAAAAAAATATTATCGTCAAAACAAAATAAAACATACCAAGTGATGGAACGCCTTCTTAAATATTTCATAAGTATCTAATATTTTCATATAAACTTCGAACATAACGTTCCAAAAACAATTGTTTTCTGAACTTTCAATGTTTTGTGAAATCTGATATACATTTTTGACCCAACTCTTTAAAGAATTCGTTATAAGCTTCAGCATTATTATAGCACACAAAAGATTGACGTCAAAGACAATCCAAAAATAAGAGCTGATATTGAAACTACTATAAGACGGTTCAAAAATGTAATATGAATAAAACATCCAACCAATATGATGCAAGTTCAATGTTATAACACGAATCCAGTTGGGAAAGATGAAACTTTTCAAGCTTTCGTTTATTTTTAGGATTCTATAAACATTCTGGACTTTTATAACAAACAATACGTTGGTGTGCTTTTCAATAATATTGGTGCAGCAGCTTACAAAGCTGCCCATGACAAGTAAAACATAGATGTGTAGAATAGCTACATGTTGAACATATGTATATCCATCGTAATTAAAATATGTAGATGTCAATCCAAACCAAGAATAAAAGCAGAAACACATTAATATAAATGTGACTAATATTGAAACGATATTGTAGAGAACACAATTGGTAGCAATTATGCAGTCCCGAATTTTGAACTTAGCACAGACGAACAAAGTTTCCATAATATGTATTGGCTTTAAGACAGCATTTAAGTCTTTTTCAAGAACATTGTTAGGTAATAAGTTTTCTTCAATGGTCGCCGTAGGTTCCGTTTCAATAATCATGTCATTTCTTGCTAGTTCCCTATTATCTGAATAACTCAAAGACATGTCTGCTTCAAAAGGTAACGCAAACTTGATTGGAGTGAACGTTTGTTGATCCATACCTTTTTAATGAAGTTGAAATTGATTATTCAAGTATGTACCTCATTAAAATACGTATTAAAGTTAACTGAAACTTTCCATGTTATCAATTACTTAGTGACACCATTCAATCTTATGTAAAATAAAATGCTTCTTTAATATTATTTTAAATGCAATACTAGCTTAGTAGTTACAAACTATATCTGCACTTAAACTGGGATACTCAACATTTAACATAGTCACTAAACTTAAAAGTATGAGAACCAGGTCACTCATTCGTATTAAACGATATGAACAAAAAATAACCCGTTTTAAACACCACGAAAAACTATTAAGTAAAAGATATTTTTATTATTTACACTGAAAAAAATACGGCTCAAAAGAAGTTTGCGAGAAGCTGGTGATTCATATTAGGGCACACCACAAAGTAATACTTACTTCGTGGTGCACACGCAAAAAAATAGTTTTTAGGAAATAGTTACCGTTGCCGAAATCTATAAGGAGAGGTATATATTTAGTAAAACCGTTAAAATGTTTTCTACTTTTTTTATTACTACTGCAATGTTTATGTATTCCTACGAGCTATCCATTTTAGATGCTTCGGATATTATTTGCCTTAACAGGATTTACATAATAAGTACAAACTCACAACACTTGAAAATAGACGTAAGTACTTGGAAGCCATGAACCTATATAATATTGTCGGTAAAAAGTTTGACTGCAATGAGTTGACCAACATGATAAGCTATGTCGTCCCTAGAACAGTGTACAAGCGAAAGGTGCACGCTGGCATACTATTTTTCACGCGTAAATGCCATTCTAACACCGGTTCACCACACCTATTCGCAGATTGATAGACGCCTACAATAGGACTTTTGAACATATTGACATTTTTGCATGTTCTCCCAGTAGGTTCAAGAGTCTTATAATTAAGGAGCTCTCTTGATTTTGAGTGTTGTATGTATAAAATATGGATAAACATGATAGTTAGTTAAGTTTAGCTTTAATATTTTATTTTTAATTAGCGTTTGATTGTATTTTTTATTCCACAGTTAATCTGTGAACAACGCTGTGGGCTACAATATTGTTTAAATGCTATGTGTATTTTTTGTTCTATACTGTATATTTGTTGTTCCTTTTTGAATAATAAAAAAAAAGTTTTTTTTTATTAATCTAATTTCACCAACTTACTCTAAAAAAAAACCCCTAATAAAAAGATTTTTTTTTTATTTATTTTTTTTATTATTATTATTTTTTTAAAGGTTATAGACCTAGAAACACGAGGAATATTGATTATTTGCGTTATGAGTTAAGGTAGACTAGCAATTTAAAATTATTTCCTTCAAAATTGAAGAAACAGTTAAACAAGTTTGACGGAAGTTATTTCAAACAGCGGATGCAAGAAGTTTCGCTTTTAAAGGGAGAGATTTGGATTTATATACCCCGATACCTACAGAAATGAAATCGCAATCGGAATGGGACAACGACGACAGAATCCCATTAATTGACAAAATGTTGATGCATGAAAATATCTACCAATATTCAACTAAAACTATGGCGCAACATTTTTCGGAAAGTGTGCTTTAGAATTACACAAGTTAATTCCTCCATATCCATTTTATCATCGGACTTTGGAAACCACTACTCGCCTTTCTGTTCCCCAAAAAATATAATCTGGGTGCCTTCAAGGCAGTGGCGTGCCTAGGGGTTAAAGTTAGGACAAGCTGTTGGAGATTTCAGAACAAAAATCCGATGATTTTCTTCAAAATTCAATGGAAAATCACACACTTATTATAAAAACAAAATATATTATAATTATTGTGCTCATTTGAATGCTAACAGAAACACAAATTAGATTTAAGAGCCATCTATCAACGTTATTGGCGCACTGTGCTCTTCGAGATCGACTTACAAACGGCCAATAGATGTCGCAGAAATAATTTATTAGTGTTTCTATCTAAATAACTACGCATTGTAGAAAATGTTAATCTTTAAAATTACTTACAACGTGACATTCTTCGCGTTTTGACTACTAATGAAAAACAACAAAGCCCACTGAAGGCACACACTAGATTGATTTACAAATAGGTATTAAGTAGGTATCAGTGATAACTACGTACCTTCTGTCGGTTTGATATGCCGTTTGATGTCAACAAAATTTGAACTAATTTAAAAATGTATCACTTCATCGAAATACGCAACTTCGCCTCACACAAACAAATTTCACTCGTAAAGAAACATTGATATTTTTGACCATTGACCATTTTGACTTGATTTCGGCGGTCGTTGTGCGAAAAGTACATACACAATTTGTATTCATACACAATTTGTTTCTATCACGCTCGCTGGATTACGCGCGGAAATTAAAATGTTTATTGTTGTCAATTCTTATGAGATTCAATACCTACTTAGAGATACATTTTTGTGCTTTCTATATAATATGTATTTATCGTCTCGTATTATGGATTACAAGCCCGGCTTGAGGGCTTCTATGGAAGGCACGCACCTGCTTCAGGGCACGAGTGAACCGACTCATTCTAGGCTAGCGTGCTCCACCTTAGGCCGCACCATTAGTTAAATTCACATGAATTGCGGCTAAACGCAAGCATACGAGTATCGAGTATATTAAAAATCTAAAGAAGTGGAAAGTTTGGCGAAAGAAGGCCAGGTATTCCTGATTTTGCATCACTTTGATTCAGTATTAAAGAAACAAATAGTGATTGTTTAAAGTCAAAAAAAATACATATTATAGTTGACTATGTACTTTGACAATTTGTGGTTTACATCAACATGATATCGAAAACTTCACTCGATAAAAAAAAATCAAAAAGGACGCTAATTCGATTATTTTTTTAGGTTTTTTTTATTGTTCTTGAAATATTTGAAACTTTTACTTCCAAAACCCATATCTAACTAAAAGCTAATAACATATAGAACAATAATATTTGTGGTTACATTTTCCAAAATAGGTTATTCCTTTTAATAATAAATTATTATTCATTAAAACGGTTTCAGTCGCCCGCCAGGCCATGACGAGGTAGAACCTATGTCGCTTTTGCTGGCGTACGGCTGTCGCGCTGATCTATTTGTTCATAGAACGTAGTGTAAAATAATTGTTTATTTTTGTTAGGTTTCCGTTTCCGGCTGTCAAACAGTTCACAACGTAAAACAACACTCTCATATGAAAATTGTTATAACTAGTGAAAAAGTGCGTGATCAGTGCTGGAAACCTCTACAATAGTTAAATATCGACGCGAATTACAACAACAAACGTTATCTTCACAATAAACGCTCAGTAGATACAGAAATTGCTTTGTTAAAAATTCGAAAGTGAAAAGTTTATAACTGACATTGCATCAAGTGACAGTACAACTTCAACGTCAACTTTGACAGTTCGACAACTGGAAGTCGGGCTTGTCGGAAGTTAAAAAATTATCGCAGTGAAGATACTAGGTGAAGATACTACCTCTTCATAGTTGCAAGAAATCGGTGTAATCCGAGGATACGTAACGCCAAACACCGCCATATTCTCGAAATCATTTTTAATTCTTCTGCTGATTCCTGGAAATTTCCCGGAACTCTTGTATCGTCAGGCCACGTGGCCGTGGCCATGTGGACTTTCAAAAGATATTTGACTGGACGATTGAAAACCACTTGTCATTTGTATGCCCATATGTTGTATCAGACCGTGGATTTCATTTCTAGCTTACCTGGTCGCATTATTAAACAATTTCGCTTTACTTCAGTCACCTTGAATGAAACTTTAAAGACCATCCTATCTATTTTATCTAAGACAGTAGGCCATGACGATATCAGTCGTTATTATGGTCAACTTGCCCCTCAACTTTCTTCTTCCACCAATTACCCACTTTGTCAACTTTTCCCTTGATTCCGGGCAATTCCCTTTACTGGTGGAATATTTGTAGGAGTATTATTACGCACTTTAAAAACGACTATTTCACTTTTGGTGGCATTATACCTCAAGCCATGCGCCTCCGCATAACTCTCACAGATGGCCACCAGTTTTCTCAGCCCACAGATTGAAGGGCTGAGCAGCACCATATCATAAGCGTAACTTATGTTGTTGATCATCGTTCCATCAATAGAGCAGCCAGCCATGGCGCCGCTCAGCCTACCAATCAGCCCATCTATATATAAATTAAACAAACTGGGTGAAGTTAAACCCCCCTGTCTTACTCCACAATCTAGCCCGTATGACACAGATTGAGCATCTCCCCACCTAACATAATTTTTCTGATTTCTATACCAACATTTAAATATATTAATAACCTCAGTAGGTAGATCTGTATCATCCGACAGTTTTTGCCACAGAATGTCATAATTTACCAGGTCAAAAGCTTTTGTCAGATCAAGAAAACAGCCATACACAGGTGTCTTCCTGTCTGTGTAGTACTGAACAGTCTGCTTGAGATACAGGATTGCACTTTCAGTAGACAAACCGGTTCTAAAACCAAACTGCGCGTCGTTTAATTTAATATGCAGCTTCAACTGCTTCTCAAGCAGGCTATCCAGCACCTTGCCAATGAATGTGGCTAGTGAAATTGGCCTATAGTTATTTTTGTCGGATGAATCACCTGTCCTATTCTTCACTACGGGAACCACAACAGTTTTTACAAGATCCTCAGGCAGGTAAGAGTGACCTACACAAAAATTAAATAACATTGTGAGCACTCGGGGCAGATGTACACCGACGGACCTTAAATGCTCCACACTCAAACCATCATGCCCTGGCGACCTACCTCGTTTCATATTATTTAACGCAACTTTGATGTCCTTCGTTGAGAATCTTACGTGTATGTCACCCTCACATAAGGTCCAAATGTCTCGCGCAGATGTGTTTGTAATGAGCGGTGTGACCTTAAAGTTATTCATGAACATATTGGCTATATCAGTGTTATGTGATAGGCTGTACACGTTCGCTGGCAAAGGACATCGTCGTAAATGGCCCCAGGACCAACAAAGGTCTGACGAACATGATCATTTTAAGTATATTTTATTATACTTGTTGCAAATATCTGTATGAAACGGACATCCTGCATTGTCTATTGAACTATTAAAAAAGCTTCAACGATTTACGACATCACAAATCAAAAATGGCCATCTTTGATAATAGTGATGCGCGACTGCGAATGAATTCATTGGAGTCATTCGACTGAACGAATCTTTCGAATGATTCGAATGATTGAAAAAACTAGTAACTAATTGGACATTCGAATTGGATGTATGACTTTGTCACTTTGTGTGTAATGGTAAAATAATTCGATATTCTCTATTTAAGTTTAATAAAATTATTCGTTAATAGTAGTGTTTAGTAGCTGGTTAGTAGTACTTAAACCAATAAACGTGCTTATAAAGTTAAAAAGCATTAAAAATCATTGCTAGGTAACAAGACAGTCTTCATTTTTCAATTATTTTTTTCTACTCACTCGAATTATTCGAATAAATTCAGACTTAATACAATTTTCAACATTCAACTGCTCGTTCAACCATTCATTCGAACAACAACATGAATAGAACGACTTCATTTTATTTCATTCCCGACGAACTACCGACTGACCGACGCGACGCCATTAGTAGTCGTCATTCGATTATGAAAATTAGTAACCTACTAATATTCAAGTCGAATTTGCAAATGAGTAGTTGCAGATAATTCGAGTAATCAGATCATCCGTTCATTAACACTATTTATACAAGGCAGGTAAGTACATAAGTACCTACCTAGTTAAATGTTTTACTGAATCTCTTAGCTTAACTAGTCACATGACATAGAAATGCAATAGAAATACCATTAGTGACTGGCATTTACTAGGATATTTCTAAGTATTGAAGGTATTCATTCGTACTAAATATAAACTCAAAATCTTTGTTTTCTTTTGAAATAAATGGTTTCTACAAGTTGTTCGTCGCTAAACTTTGTCTTCATGGGCATATACTTGTAATTTAGAACACGAAAAGTAAATTTCCGTCGCTGTTGGATCTGGGGCAAAAGATGTATGGATGCAGAACAATCTCCTTTGGCTGAGGGTTGAAAGAGTTGGTTTGTTTCCAGAAAGAACCAAATTTTTTTTCATCATGAAGCGTTGCAATGATATCCATTTTAATCTGGCACTCATTGTTTTGGCACCATTTCAGTTTACTTTTAAATATTTGTCTCGATACTTTCATGTCATTGTACACATCCCCCGATGTAGGCCTTCCATGTAAAATCCACCTTTGAAACCCCAACCGTGCCATCGCATGAACCTCCCGTGCCATTACATGTTTGTTCCAGCCAGTTACATTTCGATTCTTTTTCTTAACAAATGTATTATGACTCGAAATAGCAGCCACTTGTAAGTTAGACACAATCTGTTTGTACATCTTATCAATAAGTAATCTGTGATAATCACTGTTACATATTTTATCACTACATTTCATAAACTGACTAGGGATATCAATATCACGAAGTGCTTCATGACAAAGTTGAGAGTAGTATTGTATTTGCTCTGTATTTCTAGTTCCCCAAATCACTTTATTTGGCACTATATTTTTATTGCAATATTTTGGCATGAATACATTAAAATCACAAGTTATTTGCAACGGAAAGTGGTCAGACCAAGACGCATCATTAATTACATTTACTTTTACAATAGAACTTTTGGTAACACTTGTAACCAAGCAGTGGTCCAACCATCTAACGCACCCGTGGGAGTCACTCATATATGTGTAGGTGTTAGAATGTATACCAAGTACATCAATGTCTGCGCATGTTAATTGATAGTCAGAGCAAAACTTTAATAATTCATTACAGAATAACTCACCAGGGTGTGCGTTGAAGTCCCCAAACACAAACACATTTTCAACACTATTACATTCCACAATTGCATTTATTTCTGCCAAACATTCCGTAAATTCATATAAATTATTAGTGTTACACACAGGCATATACACAGAAAAAATAAGAATACCTCGATTTTCAATAACCACCTTAATCGCGGCTAGTCTCACATTATTACAGTTTATCACCGATACACTATCAAACGCACTGGTTCTCCATAACAAAGCGACTCCCCCATAAGGTCGGCCACGCAGCACCTCTGACGATTCCGTTGCCGAAACTCCCGTAGAACCAAAACCGGGACAGATACTGCTCAAATATGTCAAAGTTCATGCGAGAGTAGCCATGTCTCCTGCAGTGCAATCACATCAGACGTTAGACATAATTCCCTTACATAATCAACTAACCTTTTAATTGATTTACAATTAAAGCTTATAAGCTTACATTCCCGTTTTAAATTATTTTCTTGTGATTGAATCATTTTTGTGCCTTGTTATTATCTGTGCCTCCCTTACTTCGCGTTTTAAATACAAAGTATCGTCTAAAGAAAACACCGTCCGGCCACATATTTTCATTCTCAAATACCTCAACTTTATGTTTAGAAATCAAAATCTTATAAGAATCGTATTCTTTAGAGTGTTTCATTTCAATCCTCTCCGGAGCAACGATAACCTGTGTTTAATCCTTCACAAATCAAAGTGTTTTATCTATACATATAATAAAACAGTAAAAAACTGTGTCTGTACATTGAATATATTAAAAAAATAATAATTGAGGGGGGTTTAGAAACAGTAATAGAGCACGTATCCAAAAAAAAAAGTCTGTCTGTTTGTCTGTTTGTTTGTACACACTAATCTTCGGAACTGCTGGACGGATTTGAATGTTTTTTTTGTTGCTGTATAGGTATTAAGTCTGGGCAACATATAGGCTATAATTTATCTTGGAAACTTGAACACCTGATGCAGAACCGCAACAGACCAGCTAAACTATAAGAGATACAAAAATGGTACCGCAGCAAAAATTGTTCCACGTGATGAGCATTTTCTGCTGAGAGAATAAATTTGAAGATCTGGAACACCTGATGTGGAACTCCAAGAGCCCAGCTACACCATAACACATACATTAATGACGTCTTAGCAAAAGTTGTTCGGTCTGCTGGGCATTTCCTGTTGACTTATAAAAATCGAAGATCATAAACATCTGACGTGGAAATCAAAGCTGTAATTTTTTAAATTTTACTGTAAAGCTATCACTAATTTCGCTGCATATTATAATAAGGTGGGAGTACCTCCACGTGGTGAAGGCGGTAACAGTTTAGGACTGATTTTTGATGACGACTTCTAGGTCTCTAGAGACAAGTGCGGAACGTGATGCGCGACTGTCCGCTGATCGTGAGCGACATGCATTTACCGATACAGAATCACGCTTGAGTTCTCAGCGTATTCGCACTTCTACTAACAGGTCTTTTGAAACGAGTGATGAACGTGATGCGCGACTAACTGCTGATCGAGATTATCATACATTGACCCGAACACGCACTCAACAAAATATTCATAATCAGTTAGAAAGTGAAAGAGAAAGAATTGCTGGAGTTCGGCATGAAGAGAAAGAAGAAGAGCGCAACGAACGTTTGAATTCTGATCGACTTCGACTTTCTCTGAACAGAATAATCCGATTCTTCAGATGGCATGGCGACCTTTCTTGGGTTGATAAGGAACGGAGTGCATTTACGTATACTATTATGATTGACTACGCCACATATTTCGCCATCGGAGGTATGATTCAAAATTGTACTTTTTGAACTTCTCGAATCGTCTTGCGCATCCCGTTGTTTTCCCGTCCCCGGGCTCTTAGAATTCGACATCAGACGTTTCAGATCTTCGATTTTGCCGACCCCGTTGTCGCTGGCATAAGCAACAGGATCCGCGTACGAAGTCGCGGGCCGAAGCTAGTCCTTCATAAATCTTTATACAAATAAATAATTAATTACTATGGTAAAAATACAAAATGATTCTAACTATGAATTATCTGCACTGTGAAGTATGACTTTTTCAATTATTTTGGGTATGAAATGTATGCCAAAAGATGATTCTAACTGTAAGCTTTCTGAGATGTGATGGTTTTACTTTTCGATTATTATGCGTATGAAATTTATGCCTAAAGATCATTCTGACTTACAAAATTATGAGTTTTGAATGAATGAATTGAAAAAATGATAAATGAGTGTCTGCCAAATAATTTTCTGCGAAATTATGTTTATGATTGTTTTGGTTTGGTGTGTTTTGGTTTATGTTTTTACATGAATGCAATAAAGAGATTTGATTTGATTTGATACTCGCTGTTATGCAAAATAATAATGTGACATAAAAAAATCTGCTATAAAGGGTAGACCCGCTTTTTAATGCACGACTTCGTCTGCGTAATCCGAAATTCAGGCGGACATGGTCGCGAGCAATAGCTAGTACTCGTATTTAATAACAATTGCATATTGTTCCTAAGTAACTTTATTACTAACTAGCAACCCGACCCGGCTTCGCATGGGCCTATAGCCTTCCTCGGTAAATGGACTATCCAACACATAAAGATATTTTCAATTCTGACCAGTAGATCCTGAGATTAGCGCGTTCAACCAAACAAACAAACTCTTCAGCTTTATAATATAATATAGCATAGATATTAAAGTGTTGTTTCATATTCTGTAAAGACAAAAAGTATTAGCTTTAAACACTCAACTTACAAGAAAATAGGACATAATTTGTAGATTCACAGAAACTCAAATTGTAGTATAACGATTGTGTAAGTAGTGATGAACGCACACACGCGCAACGATAGCGCAACGTCTATGACGAACAGACCACACGCGTACATCTTCTTGAAGGAGGCAGCATGAACTCGTTGGATATTCTTGCATACTCTTGTTTGGGCGTCTGTAACAATAACTGACGTATAATTTTAACCTGGCATTTTAAAGGTTCCAAACCAAAATGATAAAATAAGAACCGTTGTGTTGCGACTTTGTCTTTCTGCTCGTCTGTTTGGAATTTTAATTAACCTTACCTGAGCACCCTCTTCCATTCGTAAGCTGTATACAAGTAGTCTGGACTTCTCTCAAAGCTGAGTACAATCTCTCACACTCCACGCTCAACATTATGAGTATTAGCATGTTCTTAATAATCCACGATAAAGACATAAATGATAACACAGCGAACTAGAATGAAATAAAAAACATTTTTGGAAATGATGATATTGCGACGGATCAAATATTCAGTGATCTTATTGCTGTTAGTCATATCTACACTACACTGTAATATATCAAAAACTAGGCGACAGACTTACTAGACTTGCATCTTTAGAGACGATCGCGTCTTTACTACAGGCAATGTTTGAAGCAAAGAAAATAGCCCAGTTAAGTTAGCTTCAAAAATAGGGGTAAAAAACCGAGTTTTGACTCATTTGACCTTAAATATTTTTTGCACACCTCGGATCGATGGGGAATTTTGTCAATTTATTTTGTAATTGTGTTACCAATATTCATACCAATTTTCAGCTTTATGCGAATTAATGTCACCTTGATTGTCTATTTTTACTAGACTAGAAGCTTTCAATCAAGTCAAGGCTGGTCTATTCTTGGGTCAAAGAATTAGTATTGCCATATAACGTGGCAATGCTGCCAGCATGTTGGGCACGTGTCCCGTCGTCAGCGATGTGGACGAGATTTTTGATGCCCTATGACCATCCCCCTCCCCTATTTCTTGGAATTGTCCATGGTATTATTGTTTTTATGATTTGTATATATTTAGTTCAGACAAAATGTAATACCTAATAAATAAAGATCAGGTAACTGGTGCCATTAAAATATGTACGCTGCTCTGTACAAAACGCTGTTGCAAATTATATCACTGTAAAACTTTTAAATCCTTATAATTATACCTCATAACATATCAGGTTATGGTTGCACTTTTATCTGGGCATCAGTTGATTTTGTTCGCCTGGAAGTCTATAAACACACTCTAGACACAAGTTGGCCGAAGCCAGTAAAATACTCAGATGGACGACTCAAGTCGGAGGAGCAGTGTGGCGCTGTTCCTCAAACAATGGGACAACTCCTGCACAATTCGAGAGTTGATAAACGTTACTGATGGTGTCAAATCCATGGCAAAGTTTTTGCTCAACTTAAAATAGACTGCCATCGACATGCACATCAGGGATTTTAATTGGCGAATCCATCTTGATTTGCCAATTAAAATTCCTGGTGTTGAACTCTTCAATTAAATAAGGGGACGGTCAGTGCAGTGTTAGCATGTTCCTATTCGTCGTCAACTGTAAATTTATTTTTAGATAAATTAAACTGTTTTTTATTATAACTATTAGTCAACAACGATTTATGAGATTGCGTCGTTAAAAAACTTTGTCCCCACACTAGAAATTTCTCTTGTATTGTGGGTGCATACATATATATGATCTCACATACACTAACTAGCAGCCAGACCTGGAACAATCATCTGTAGGCCATATAAATATTTGTTCCGTGCGGGAATCGAACCCGCAACACGCAGCTCAGCAGCCATTCGTTAAGGCACTGCGCCAATCGTACTGATTTGATCACGAAGTTCACAATGCATTCAACCTTCACGTCTATATCAAACGGTGCTCTATTTAAACTTCTAAGTGTAGCCTACGGAGTCGTCAAGATTCGATAATACAATAATTGATGTACCATTGTGTTAATTTTCATTAATTATGGTAGTAATTGTTATGATCTTACTCTTGTACTTGTTTCCATTTCAGTGGTTACTTTTTTTTTCTCAATGCAAAGAGCTATAGAACCCAACGATCTGAACGTTGTATGTACAATATAGAAACAAATCTGAAACAAAAAATGCAAATTAATTGATTATAACATAATGTATGTAACCAGACCAAACTTTCATTTAATTTTTGATAACAAGATTTACAATCGTATAATTGTAAGGACAAAATGTAAACGTACCAAGTGGTGGAACGTCTTCTTAAATATTTCATAAGCACTTAATATTTCTATGTAAACTTCGAACATAGTATTCCAATAACAAACGTGTTCTGAACGTTCAATGTTTTCTGACATCTGATGAACATTTTTGACCCAACTCCTTAAAGACTTCGTTATAAGCTTTAGGATTATCATAGCATACAAAAGATTAACGTCAAAAACAATCCAATAACAAGAGTAAAAATTAAAACCACGATCACTGGGTATAAAAATGTAATATGAATAAAACAGCCAAGAAATATGATGCAAGTTCAATGTTATAACATGAACCCAGTTGGTATTGATGAAAATTTTAAAACTTTCGCTTATTTTGAGGATTCTATAGATATCCTGGATTTTCATGAGAAACAATATGTTGGTGTGCTTCTCAATAATATTGGTGCAGCAGTTCACAAAGCTACCAATGACAAGTAAGACATACACGTGCACAGTATATATATGTTGAAGATAAAAATATCTTTCATAATTAAAAAATGTTGATGTAAATCCGATCCAGGAATAAAAACAGCAACACATTAATGTAAGCGTGACTAATATTGAAACGATGTTGTAGAAAACACAATTGGTCGCAATTATGTTATTCCGGATTTTGTACTTAGCACAGAAGACCAAAGCTTCCATTATATTTACTGGCTTTAAGACTGCTTGTAAGTCTTTTCCAAGAAAATTATCAGGTAGTAAATTTTCTTCATGGCTCCGGTTTCTTGGTGGTTCGGTTGGTTCCGTTTCGATATAAAAGTCAATATCTGTTAGTACCCTATTATCTGTATAAGCCGAAGTCATGTCTGCTGTAAAAAGCAACTTAAATATTTAGTTGGAGTGAACGTTTGTTGATCGATACCTTTTTAATTTTGTTAAAATAGATTATTTAAGTATGTACGTTTTCATAATAAGAATAAAAAAGAAATTATGTAGTCAATTACTTAGTGATCTAATAATAATATTATTGTGACACTTTATCTAATATTTTATTTACAATAAAAATACCAAATTCCACTATATACAACAGATATAAATCTGTAATTTATAATAACAACGAGCATATTAAATCATTATACAACTTTGGAGTGCCATACCTTTATAATCATTGCATACAATAGTTTTTGTAAAATATTTTTCCGTCATGACATCTGTCACTAAACAAATATATTTACAAATATACTGACAATTGGAAGATGTATATAAAATATATAACGATGGAACTGAAAAACACAGCAAAAATTTAAATAAAATGATTACAAGATCAGCAATACACCGAGCACGCCCACCACCACCGGACCCGTCGCTCAGCTCCGCCTCGCCGCCGGAACCCAGCCCCATCGTGAGTGCTGTGACACAGGCCTCGGCTGTTGCGTCGTGCTCGAGCGACGAGTATGTCTCTATGCCGACGATGCCACCACCTGTACGTCGGTGGGGACGACGCCGGCCGCCGAACAGCTTGGGACTTCGAAACCCACCGGTCTCTGATAGGGTCCCCGCTCCCGGTGGAAGTGTGCAACGCATGAGATGGACGCAATATATTAATGAAAGTGTCATGCGCTCATACTTTGGGGCTACAGAGGGGGAAAGTAACTTGACTGCGTACCGTGGTCGAATACAAACAAACAAACATTTTATTTGTTCAACATAGGTAGGTCAGGTACAGGTGTTATGATTTTTATTGAGCACTATGTCAAGCCGTCATCGGCGTACAAATATTATTTTGGATAAAACAAAACAACAAAAAAACACACAAAACAAAACAAAACATGCTCTCTCTGTTTCAGGTGCTTGAGCCAGCTGTCAACGTGACGGCGCAGCGACTGGCGGATCAGGTACGGGCCATTCAGCGTAATCATATGCTGGACGACGCAGTACTTGATCGACTACGCCTTGAATCACGGAGTAGCCACGTCACGTCTGCTTTGCCACTGGTTGCGGTCGCGGTACAATCCCAAGATTTACCCAGTGCTTCACCGCGACCTGACGACGGTGGTGAAGAGGATAATGCCGAGGCTATATCCGTGAGTTCCCAGTGCAATGTTCAAGTTAGGAGTGCTTTGAAAGATGCGTTCCGAGAGGAGCGCTCTATACCGCCTGAATTAAGACCACGATTACCTCGTTTGCCCATGTACAAGAAAAACCAGGCGCTGGTATGTGCTTTAGATTCGCAGCTGTCAGACTGTTTTGACAGCAGCGAAGACCTCGCAGATACCCACTCGATCTTGTACTGCGCGGCTGTAGCGGCATGTCGTGTAGCTCATGTAAAATTTCCCAACAGTGACATAGCTGCACGACCAAAGCCAGCTGTACCAGCATGGCAGTCGTATTGGTGAGGCTAGAGCACTCATCGGCAAGCTAATCTGCTTTAGGGAGGGCAATACTCGCCCTAGAGTGATGCGCTTTGTGAGGCGGGCATTTTCGAGGACTGATATCAGTCCTCGAGATTATTTGTCCTGCATCATTGAACGTATCGACTTCCTGAAGCAGAAGATCTGTGCATGGGCAAACCGTATTCGACGGTACAACCGGCGAATGGAGAGGTTCACTCAGAATCGCATTTTCCAGAATGATGAGAGGTGGGGGTATAGGACTTGGGAACGACCGGACCAAGGTGTAGCTGATGCGCGCCTGCCAGATGATGATGCCATGTGTTCATTTTGGCGCAGCATCTGGTCGGTTCTTGTCAGTCACACTGAGGGCGATTGGACTCGGGAGCTTGAGCGAGCGTGTGATCCAATACAAGAAATGGGGGCAATCACCTTCAGCCCCCAAGATGTAGCTCGTGCAGTCCGTCCATTACCCAACTGGAAATCTCCAGGACTGGACGGGCTGCACAACTTTTGGATAAAATGGTTCCAAAGATCGCACGTTTGCTTTGCGTCTCAGTTCCAGTCAGATTTGGAGTCACGATCGTTGCCCCAATTCTTAACAATTGGAATAACCCACCTGTTTCATAAATCCGGTGGTACTACGAAACCTAAAAATTATAGACCGATTACTTGCCTACCAACGATTTAAAAAGTTCTTACATCAATTTTTTAGAGAGTCTGAGTCCACTGTGGTTTTGTTTAGCCTTGAACCAGCTAAGCACGCTGCTGGAGGTCTGGGATATCGGTTGAGAAGAGGAGGTCAGGTTATATCTCAAATTGTTGGGGGCAAAGAGTTTCAAATCAACCATGTAAAGGAGGTGTTACATGGATGAGCTGAAACTCTTTGACCCCAACAATTTACGACTGATGGAGCTACTGAAAGTACTGGAAACATTCTCAATAACGCCATCAGGACACTCACTCGTATCCAATTTGACGATAACAAAAGCCCGTCTGAAACACTAGAAACTATACAGGTGAGCTGGTGAGTCATATTAAGGCGTGCGCTAGGAAATAGTTTTAAAGGGTCGCCGTTAATCAAATCAAAGTCAACAGTACACAAGCCCCGGCATCGGGTAAATCCGATACCGAGGTTACACTTACACACCCTCCTCCCACTGGGGCTCTTCAAGCCCCGATCGCTGCCCCTGACCAACCAGGGACGACTAGCACTGCCGACGCTATCGCTAGCGGCTGGCAGGTGCAAAAACGCAAGGGCAAGGGTAAATATACTCAACAAGCCCGTCGCCCTTGCACAGACCCTTCAGGTCCACCAGCTCATTCAGAGCAGGATAAGAGGAGGGGACAGACGAAGAAGGAGCGGCGCCTGGCTCGACATTTAGCCATAAAGACAGGCAAGGCCCTTTCCTCCAAACAAGTCAGCTTCACAGCCGGCAAACAGGCGCGGGCCGACGCTAGTCGACCAAGTTCGAGCCAACCACCTGCCAGTGAAGCTGACTCAGTTCCGGCAACGGGAGAAACACAGCAGCCCGTTTCGAAGGATCAGGCTGTAGCCAAGCGAGCTCTCAACGAGACGATTTCGCCTCGTGGGGAGCATAAGCGGCCGCGGCTTAATCAATCCAAACGGGCCGCCAAGAAAAGCTACGCTCAAGCTGCCGGTACTCCCCTGAACGTCGCGATCACTTGCGACCGTACGGGGATTATCGGCAAGGAGACGTCGGACCAGGTGCTCGCTGCCATCCAGAGGCAGATTATTAGCGAGGCCTGCTCCCCTATACAAGATACACCAGGACCAACCTTCAACGCGAAGCCACTGTTCGCCGAGGGAGTCCTGAAGCTATGGTGTGGCAACGATCATACACTAAACTGGCTGAAACGCACAGTCTCCGGCTTGGCTCTCCCAACCAGCGCTACGCTTGTCGTCAAGAGCCAGTCGGAACTGCAGACACGAGCACGCTGTGGTGTAGTAATCCCGGACGAGCAGGGGGTTTTCGAGGACCCGACGAACATTGGACGGGCTCTCTCGTACCAGAACCCCTGGGTCGATGTTAAGAAGTGGGTGCTGCATTTCGCGGACAAACAGGCCGCGGCCTGGTTCGTGGTGGTTAGCATCCCCGAGGACCAAATCCCGACCCTGATGAAGGCCGGACGCCGCCTCTCAATTGGATTGGGGGCGGTGTACGTGAGGTTTCAGGGTTGGAACGGCAGGTTTACTGAAGTCCCTCGGGGGTGGGACCCCGCCACCGAATCTATCCGCGACGAGCTGAAACGGCCGCCAACAACAGGGGAGACTACTCCCGATACACACAACCCGGCAGCAGTCGCGGCCACCACTGCTACAGCAGAACCGGTCGCTCCTGACGCCGCCGACGCGGCCGCCGCCTCTCAACCGGGTGAGGAGCCGGACGACTCTCTGTCCTCTGCTTCGGACCTGGAGGGGTGCGGCCTCGACGAGGGTGACGGTCTCGACGAGGACCTCTTCGCCGGGTTGCAGCTTGGGGGGGATGAGGAGGGATCAACCAGCGATGGCGTCCCCTTCGTCACCCTGTAAAATCATTCAGGCAAACCTCCACCACAGCCAAACCGCGACGGCTCAGTTGCGTAAGTGGTTGGAGGTTCAACACACGGCCGTTGCCCTAATTCAAGAGCCGTGGATCAGGGCCGGCCGCATCCAAGGACTCTCCAATCTTGGCGGTAAGATCCTAGCTAACACAGACCAAGATCACCCTAGAGCGTGTATCTATGTGACAGGTAACCTCAAAGCACAGCCACTAAACAATTTTTGTTGCAGAGACCTCTCTGCAGCTAGGCTGGTCATACAACGTGGCGCCGAAGAAAAAGTGGTTGTCTTCGCCTCGGTCTACATGCCTGAGGCGGAGGACCCGCCCCCTTACGAACTAACCCGCCTCGTGAACGACTGCGAGAGAAATGGGCTAGAGGTCGTAATTGGGGCCGACGCCAACGCCCATCACCCGTTATGGGGCATGGACACACCAAACGAGAGGGGTAAGGCACTGGTTGACTACTTGTTCACGACTAACCTATCCCTACTAAACACAGGCTCCGAACCGACCTTCGTCACTAGACGCAGCCGCACAATCATAGACCTGACGTTAGCATCAGACGGTGCAGCGGAAATCACCACTGGGTGGCGGGTCTCCAAGGAGGCCTCCTGCTCGGATCACAGGTGGATCCGCTTCGACATTCAGGTCTGTATTCCACCAGCAACACCACGACGTAATCCGCGTAACACGGACAAAGTGGCATACACACGCAGCCTTGCAAGCGGGCTTGCGCCTATAGCTAACTCGCCGCCTCTTGAGTGCACGACACAGATCGATGCACAGGTAAGCCATGTTACTAAAACCATTATAGCAAGCTACCATGCTGCATGCCCAGCGACCACCCCACCTAAGACACCGGGAAAACAACCCTGGTGGGGAGCAGAGCTGGAGCGTAAGCGCAGTAAGGTAAGGAAAGCCTTAAACAGAGCTATGAACACTTGTGCTGATGAAGACTGGGACGCATACTACGCGGCCAAATCCAGCTACAAGAAATGCATCAGATTCAGGAGAACAACGGGTTGGCGCAAATTCTGTGGCAACATTGAATCTTGCCAACAAGCAAACAGGGTAAGGAAGATACTGGCACAGCAGAATACACCTGGGGTTGCCACTCTCCGCAAACCTGACAACACACTCACAACTTCACCAGACGAAGCGAGACGGGTTCTTATCGAAACCCATTTTCCCGGATGTGTCTTCACACAGACGGTAGACTGGTCAGAGGTAACCTACACACCATCAAATGATGACTGGGTCTACGCACACAGGATGATCACCTTGCAGAAGCTCCAATGGGCCATTCAGTCCTTCCATCCCTTCAAGGCAGCCGGCCCAGACGGAGTGTTTCCCGCCCTGCTTCAGTGGGGGGGTGCCTTAGTCACCGACAGACTGCTGCCCTTAATGAGAGCGTGTCTGGCCTTAAGATATGTTCCCTTAGGATGGAGGGAAGTGAAGGTCATATTCATCCCTAAACCAGGTAAGAGTGACTACACAAACGCCAAATCCCACCGACCGATCAGTCTGACCTCGTTCTTGCTGAAGACCTTGGAAAGACTATGCGAAAGGGAGCTGAGGGATGGGCCTTTAAGAAACTTACCATTACACGGTAACCAACACGCTTACTGCTCAGGTAAGTCAACAGAATCCGCCCTCCATATGGTAGTTAGTAGAATTGAGGAGGACATCCACCAAAAGGGTTCTTGCCTGGGTACTTTTATAGACATCGAAGGGGCCTTCGACAAAACTAGTTTCTCCAGCATCAGCGCCGCCCTTACCAAACACGGGGTAGAACAGGTACTAATTGACTGGATTACTAATATGCTAAGTAAACGTGTAGTTCGGCTTGAGGAAGAGCAGCAAGTGGCCATGATTGCCAGAGGCTGCCCCCAAGGAGGGGTGTTATCCCCTCTCCTGTGGAACCTGGTGATCAACATTCTAATCAAGAAACTCAATGCCGAACGCTACTACACCATAGGCTACGCAGATGACCTTGCCATCCTTGTATCAGGAAAGGTGACGGGGACCATCTGCAACCTCACACAGCGGGCGCTACGCATCGTGGAGCGATGGTGCGTGGAATTCGATCTATCCGTAAATCCCAATAAAACCGAACTAGTCTTGTTTACCCACAAACGTGCAGTAGGACCCTACCGCCTACCCAAACTTTTCAATACCGAGCTCCAGCTGGCCAACGAAGTAAAATACCTCGGGGTCATCTTGGACAGTAAGTTAAACTGGAGTAACCACCTAGACAATAAAATAAACAGGGCCTGCATCACCTTTTGGCAATGTAGGAAAATGATAGGTAAGAAGTGGGGCCTATCCCCCAAGATAATACTATGGCTGTATAGCGCGGTAATCCGCCCCATGATTGCTTATGGGTCGGTAGTATGGTGGCCGAGGACCAAACTTATCACAGCCATCAACAAACTCCAGCGTATGCAAAGACTAGCCTGCATGGCGACCACGGGCTGCATGAGGACCACTCCGACGGCAGCACTGGAGGCCATGTTAGGGCTCCCGCCGCTTCACCTATTCATCCAACAAGAAGCGACAACGGCAGCATTACGCTTAAAGACACTAAATCTCTGGAGCAAGACTAGCACTAGACACACTGCGTTACTAGAGGAACTTGGTAAGGAGTTTCCTATAACTAAGGCTACTAACGACAGGATACCAAAGCAATTCATATTTGACAAAAAATACAAAATCCAACTGCATGAGGATCGGCGGTGTGAGGGCCTTCGCCCGACAGAACTGCGGATCTTCACAGATGGATCTAAGACAGGTACCGGCACGGGGGCCGGCGTTTTCTCGGAAGACCTCAACATACATATAGCAACGCCGCTGGGTGCTTATAACACGGTGTTCCAGGCCGAGTGCATGGGCATCTGCTTGGCGGCCTCAGCTATACTAAACAGGCAGGTAGTAGAACAACCAATTCGCATATTGTCGGACAGCATGGCTGTACTACAAGCTCTAAACAGCTACACGGTCAACTCCGGGCTGATATACGAATGTCACCAAAGACTGAACGAGGTGGGTATTCTCAATGATACAACCATTCAATGGATCAAAGGACACAGCGGGTCGCGTGGCAACGATGCTGCCGACGAGCTCGCTAGAAGGGGGTCGAGTACAAGCGTGGTGGGTCCGGAACCCATAGTGCCAATCCCCTTCGGTCACCTACGCACCATGGTAAGGAAACGTACCAAGGATCTACACCAAAGACTTTGGATCGAGCATGGCGAGTGCAGGCAGGCCAAGGAGGCTCTTCCTGCGATTGAGGGCCGCTTCACAAGGCAAGCCCTCCGACTGTCCAAACAACAGCTACGTGTGGTCACAGCCGCCATAACTGGCCATGGGTCTTTCAATAAACATCTTTTTGTCATAGGAGTCACAGACAGCCCACTGTGCAGAGCCTGCATGGGGGCGGACGAGACAGCAGCCCATGTGCTTCTGAACTGCCCTGAGGTTGCGTCATACAGGGCAAAGTACTTCGGTAACCCAGGTAACCTACGGGAGATCGCCAGCGACGTCAAGGCGCTGCTGGCCTTTCTTGGGGAGCTCAGGTGGATCGAATGATTTACTTCCCACCTGTACGCAAAATACGCGCTGAGTCGTGGAGTTGCGGACACCGGCCCGTCATACTACTACTACTACTACAACTCAGTTAGATGTTAAAACTGCTTATCTAAATGGTCATTTAAAAGGGGACATTTATATGTGAGCTCCTGAAGGTTTTGTATCTGAAATGGCAGGGAAAGTTCTCAAACTCAAAAAGGCAGTGTATGGATTAAAACAATCCGCCTTAGTTTGGTATGAGAGAGAGTTAGGGATGTATTATGTAAAAATAATTTCAAAAACTGTACCCAAGAGCCATGTCTATTTACAAAGATGAGTAAAGATGTGAAAATTATTATAGCATTGTATGTCGATGATTTCTTAATTTTCTCTAATAATGAGAATGTGAGTGAGAAGTTGAAATGTATTTTAAATTCTGAATTTGAAATCAAAGACTTAGGTGAGGTTAAACATTATCTAGGTATGAATATTAATGTTCACAAAGATTGTAATAAGTATGAGATAACTTGTAACACATAAAAAACTGCGATACCAGCAGCGCCCTCTCACGTCAAAAAAGAAGGACCGATAACTCAATTGCCTCCGAATGTCAACTACTTAGAAGTAATGACAACAGATGGCGTTTGTATCTCATCACATTCACGTCATTTAATTTTATAGTGATAATATATACATAATAATAATACATTTAATAATAAACAATTAACGTTAACTTCATTAAATATTTAGATTTAATATCTACTTATTATAAATTATGTTCAGTATAGAGTGAATTTTGAATGTAACTGACGGTTCGAAGTCTTGAACGAATCTATGGGACGTAATTACAAATTGCGTTCCTTTACTACTAAACGTTCTACCAGAATAGACATAGAAATATAATTTTGCATAAAGGGTAAAAAGAACACCCAAATAACAATCGTATGAGTCGCATAAGGAAGGGAACTAGAGTCAAACTCAAATCCCAAGGGACTGAAGCTCTGTAAGTACTTACTGAAATATATTAATTCTAATGTTTGAGTAAAAATCCCACGTGGACAACAAACTAATGTTCCTCTTTTTTTGTCCCGACAGGGTTCCAATGTTCAATTTAAGAACATATTATTAATATGAAAATATAAAATGATCTCTCGACCTAAATTACGACGTAGTCGCACTTTAGCTCAACGTCAGAATAATCTGCACATTTCCAAGCCCCGGTAAGCGATGTCCTAGACCAGGCGTGTATCTACTATCCACACAGGCGCGATCCTGACTGCGAACCACGCTCATGGATTTAAGAGTAAGGGTTACAAGTCTGAAGTAAGTAACCCCATGTCAATCGTGTACCTCGTTTAAGACATTTTTATGTAAACTCACAAGTGTTTGTGTAACGCTATTGGAAGCAGTGTGTGCGCATCACGGATGTGTTAAAATTAAAGGTAATTGAGGAGACTGCATTGAGAAAGTTTTATTTCGCAACATCCTTCACGTTAACCCCTGAACATAAAATTCATGCTCTATTACTCAGTTTAGTCGGTGAGTAGACTTGACCATATTTAAGTTAAGGCTACAAACTGTAGATCAACAACAGTACATCGAAGAATTATTACTGAAATTTAATATGACTGACTGTAGAACAGCTGATACACCTATAGAGAATAAATTAAATGTTACAAAAGCAGAGAAATGTACAGCAGGAATTAGCTATTAAAAACTCTTAGGCTGTTTTATGTACCTAGCAGTCATGACAAGACCTGATATTACCTACTCTGTTAGTTACTTAAGCCAATTTAATACTTGCTACAGTGTTGAACATTGAAATTATGCTAAAAGGGTTCTTAAGTATTTAAAGAAAACTAAAATGTATTGTTTTAAGTTTAGTAGTCAAGGAGAAAGCTTACAGGGTTTTGTTGATGCTGACTGGGTAAATGACAGCTTTGACAGAAAATCTTATACTGGATTTTGTTTTGTTATGTCAGGCACAGCTGTTTCATGGCAAAACAGAAAGCAGAGAGTTACAGCTCTATTAAGCACTGAGGCTGAGTATGTTGCGCTCTCTGAAGCTTGTAGGGAAGCAATATATTTAAGAGATCTATTGTACGAACTTACTGGATCTATGTTAACAATCAAGTTGAATTGTGACAACGAAAGTGCATTAAAGATGGCCACTAATTATCAATGTCACAACAGGTCAAAACATATTGACGTCAAATACCATTTTGTAAGAGAGACCATCCAAAGTGGAAAAGTAGAGGTCAATTATTTATCTACAAGTGAAATGCCAGCAGATTTGTTAACTAAAGGTCTAGGTACCGTTAAACACTACAAGTTTATGGAAGAATTAGATTTTTTTAAAATGTGATGTAACTTAAGTTTGCATTTTGTTGTATGTTCAGATTATTTTGATAAGTGGGGGTGTTGTAATTACTATTGAGTTGTATCAAAATTCATCTACTGCCATGGTCTATGGTCTATATCTGGTCTATGGTATATAAACTAAACGTTTTGTACTGACACTCTGTTGGAAAAAAGTTACTCTACTCTAAATAACCAACTTGTTTGTATTTTACATTTCCTGTTTGAAATATGGTTTTGGGCGATAACGTTTACCTTCCCCAAAATCTTCACGAAATGAGACAATTTTGGTCTCACTAGATTCAGTACACCTTAATATAGGTCTGTATGTTTTGCTTTTTAAGTAATTTAGTAAAGTTTAATTTAAAAAAAAAAAAACATTCGATGAAGTTTTTATGCCAAAAATCGATTTAGATGATAATTACTTCTATCATACGCAATATTTCTTTAAAATCAAAACGTACAGACCTAGTTTTCATTATATCTACAACATTTCCAAAAATTATGAAAATTGAACTAAGTTTACGGAGGGTAAAACGTTCGCTCACAATGCTCTTAACTAAATTCGTAAAATCATATAACAACAACATGTGCTCTGTACGTACATAACAGATAAACAGATAAACTCATTTATTGGTAAGAAAAATTACAAGTCAATCAACTGTCAACATCGCAGTTGGAAAGAAAAACACAAGTAGCATGCAGTCTGGAATCATTCGAAAAATGGTCAGAAGTTCAGAACTTAAAACCTTCTTCAAGTATACCTTTATAAAACAAAAAAACGAAAACATCATTATTTTGTAGTATCTGGTAGTATCACAGAAACTCGAATTGTAATATAACGATAGTGTAAGTAGTGATGAACGCACACACGCGCAATGATAGCGCAACGTCTATGTCGAACAGACCACATGCGTACATCTTCTTGAAGGAGGCCGTTTGAACTCGTTGGATATTCTTGCAGACTCTTCTTTGAGTCTCTGTAACAATAACTGAAGTGTAATTTTAGCCTGATACTTTTAGGGTTCCGTACAAAAATGGTAAGAAAAGGAACATTTATACTGCGACTTCGTCATTCTGCTAGGCAGTTTGAAGTTTGAATAAAACTTACCTGAGCACCCTCTTGAGTTTGAAAGTTGTACACAAGTAGTCTGGACTTCTCTCATAACTGAGTACAATCTCTCACACTCCACACTCAACAATATGAGTATAAGCATGTTCTTGATTATCCACGATAAAGACATTAATGATAACACAGCGAACTAGAATAAAATAATATTTTATTTACAAATGATGATTTTGCAAATGGTGATTTTGCCATGGCTCAAACTATTACAACTCAGTGAGATAGGTTTTCGTTCAATTTTTTTTAATGATTTTACTCATATCTACACTCAAATGAAACGTGTCTAAGCCAAGCGACAGCGTTACTGAAAAACAGCATCTATAGAGAAGATTGTGAATTTACTTCAAGCAATGTTTGAAGTCAGGACAGGCATCAGGAGGTTCGCTATTCTACCTGGGCATAAGTTGCTTGAGCTAGCCTGGAAGTCTGTTAACAGACTCTCCATCTGAGACTACTCAGATGGAGTTTTCTAGACAGTTCCAGGCACCTGATATTGAGTCCCGCGTGTCCTGACACTTTCACGCTTCAGGAGTTGATAGATGCTACTAATGGTGCCAATTTAGTTATGTTAAACTCTTCAATTTCACAAGGGAATGATCCGTGCAGTGTTTTCACGTACTAACCCGATTTTATTTTGGACAAATTCAATTGTGTTTTACAACTATTTGTCACTTATAAGAGCGAATCGTACAAGAATTTGGGCAAAGTTTTGGCAAATTTTTGTCTGTTTATTTAGCAACAACGATTTTAATTTGAACGAGTGAGTTTAGAAAGCAACAACTTTGCCCTAGTTGGAGCGAGTGAGCAGAAATTGAATGCCCAAGCGTCCATGGAAACTTTAAATGTAGCCTAAGGATTTGTCACGATCCGTAAATAAAAGAGTTGATGTACCATTACGTAAATTTTTAATAAATAACGAAGAAAGTAATTATTATGATCTTACGAGTGTACTTGTTTCCGTTTCAGTAGTTACTTTTTTCTTTTCAATACATAGCGCTATAGAACTTAACGATCTGGACGTTGTATGTATAATATAGAAAAAAATCTGAAACAAATTGAAATCACTTTAATAATACATAAAACATGTCACCAGATGAAGTTCTCCAATAATTTAACATGCTTAGATACAGGAAAAGTTTTTTTCTGCGGTTCTGTGTCAATAGTGGAACATAATTCCATTTTATCATTTACATTTTTTTTCTTTTCTCGAGTTCGAAATCAGCAAAATATAGCCACAATCCCGCCGCAAGCCTCTCCCGGAGAAGGCGGGTGGTGAACGGCAGTCATTTACAACACGCGCAATCGTACCAGACACTACGACATCATCACGTCGCTTCGGAGTGACCCAGCACGCTCCATCCATTTATTCAAATTTAAATTTTCTTACAGGTACAATTTTTGGTACAACTTCAGATCAAGACCGAAACCTAAAAAAGTCTAGTTCGAACCAGCTAAAGTTAGCGGTCAGTAAACCGTGTAGTTACCTACGGCCATACATCGAGCGTTCGTACAGCTGATACCGACAAACATGTCACCTCGCCGCCGCCGATTGAGTGACCATAAAATCAGTTTGTAAATAAACATTTTTCGTATCCGATAACTTTTTTTTTATTATGTACTACAACATAAATCAAAATAAAAGTGTGTGCTCATTAAAACTTGTGTATGTTTATTTGTCCAAAATTGTATCACAGATTAAAAACTTTTCCCGTATGTTTGTTATTTTAATTACTTACTGTCAAACTGTTTTTATTTTCCTTTCGATGATAAAGCATTGATTTAAAAAAAATACTGCAGTATAGTAAGCACAAAATATAACATACCAAGTGATGGAACGTCTTCTTAAATATTCCATAAGCATCTAATATTTTCATATAAACTTCGAACATGGCATTCCAATTACAATCGTGTTCTGAACTTTCAATGTTTTCAGACATCCGATGAACATTTTTGACCCAACTCTTTAAAGACTTCGTTAGAATTTTCGAGATAATCATAGCATACAAAAGATTGATGTCGAAGACAATCCAAAAATAAGAGGAAATATTGAAACTACTACTGGAGGGTTCAAAAATGTAATATGAATAAAATAGCCAAACAATATGATGCGAGTTCAATGTTATAACACGAACCCAGTTGGTAAAGACTAACCTTTTAAAGCTTTCGCTTATTTCGAGGATTCTGTAGACATTCTGTATTTTTATGAGAAACAATATGTGGCTGTGCTTATAAATAATATTGGTGCAGCAATTGATAAAGCAACCAACGACAAGTAATACATAGACGTGCATAGAAAATATATTTTGAAGATACGTATATCCTTTATTATCAAAATTTGCAGATGTGAATCCAAACCAGGAATAAAAGCAGAAACACATTAATATAAGCGTGACCAATATTGAAACGAAGTTGTAGAAAACACAATTGGTCGTAATTATGCTATCGCGAATTTTGTACTTAGCACAGACGAACAAAGCTTCCATAATATTTAGTGGCTTTAAGACTGCTTGCAAGTCTTTGCAAAGAACATTGTTAGGCAGTGAGTTTTCATCTTTGGTCGTCGTTGGTTGTGTTTCAATAATCACGTCATTATCTACTAATTCCCTATTGTCTGTATATGCCGAAGACATGTCTGCTGTAAAAGAAGTTTTAAAGTTGATTGGAGTGTGCGTTCGCTAATCGATAGATTTTTAATCTAGATTGAATTGATAATTCAAGTAAGTACATTTATATAATGCCTATAAAAGTTGACTTAAACTTTTCGTGTTAGCAATTAATTAAACAGTGATCGTAATTTTTTATATAAATTAAAATTTTGTTCGTTTAGTATTATTTAATAAGCATTACGTTTGTTCTGGAACAGGAATACCCACCCTCAGTTCCAGGGTATTGGTTTATTTTAAAGCACAAAATAATAAATGTTTATATGGAGTTTTCATTGATTGTGTAATCGAGATTGGTTTTAAACATTCACAAACTGCAAAACTGCTGCTGCTGTTGATAGTAAAATTATTTAGGTTTAAATGCAAAAGCGATGAAAAAAATTAATCAAATCAGTTTTCTATTTCTCCGAAGCTCTTATACTTATACGTCACGACGACTTGCTAACATTGCTACTGGCATTGACAAAAGTAATAAAAACGTGATGCATGTCCCATCGCTGATACCAATAACAACCAGGAAGAACAGCCAAGCTACTATGCTAAAACAATCATTTAAAAAAATTTGATATGGCCAACTTTGATAAATAGCTTACATACAGCATTCAAAGATAATAATAATAATCCATACTTTATAATAATAATAACATAATAATTATAAATGCGAAAGTAACTCTGTCTGTTACGCTTTCACGATGAAACGGCTACAACGATTTTGATGAAATTTTATATGAAAATAACTTGAACCCTGAGGAAGGACGGATTAAAAAGTAGCCTATACTTTTTAATCCGCGACTTCATCTGCATCCGCGATAACCGACATTCACGCGGACGAAGACGTGGGTTAAAGCTAGTATAATTAATGGTTACCTATCATAAGGTCGAAAAATATTTGACCGAATTTCATTTCACCTAAAACTTTTCAACTTTTCTCGTTTCGTATTTTTTTACTTTATCAAAGTCACGTCTGCCATTGTATCAGTTGACCTATCAATTCGCTTTTTTCGTTGCTCCGACGTTTCAATTGGTCGAAAAACTTTTTACCGAAGTTACACTTAGCCGAAATAACATTTGTTCGAACATACGTTATAGGTACTTTCCACTGTTGTAATTACCATATTTAACCAAACGCCTAGAAGTAAATATGTCTGATATTGAGTCAATGATAACCGGTACTCCACCAGAAAAAAAAGTACATCGTTAAAGAAACGAATATTCAAAAACTTTTTAAAATTAAAGACAATTTGAGTGAAATTAAATATTTGAAAGAGCTTTCAAAACTACTGTATTTATTACACTGGCGTTATAGAGAGCTAAATTCAGATTAGTTTCCTACTATTTTGTTTCATTAATTATTTAAATGTAATGGCACTTAATAAAACAGGTGGTCCCAGTAAGAAGCCTGCAAACAAAGATTCTTGCTTCAAGCATGCAGCATGCAAGCAGGCATGCAGCATACAAGTAAGCATGCAGTATGCAAACAAGCATGCAGCATGCAAGCAAGCATGCAGCGTGCAGACAAGCATAAAACATGCAAACAGGAATGCTACATGCACAAGCATTGTTTCTGTCACGGCTCCGGCGCTGCGGGGTCTGGGCGGCTCCACGCGCGCTTATCGTCGCAGATAGTTTTAACGCTCACTAGCGCAGCTTCGCCTGCCGCCTGCCGCCTGCTCCTCAGCTCGCGGGACGCCCCACCTCTCCGCGCCTACGCGTTCTTAAATTACACTCTAGTAGGTGTAGGGCAAAAAGGACTGCGTGAAGTCGGTTTTGCAGCGATTCGTTTCTTTCACTAAATTTTGTAACATATTGACTTTTTATGACACTGTTTTAATTTAATGTTGAAAATGCTACCAAGTAACCGGCTATATACTTTATTTGTGATCAAATAATATTCCGTAAAATGTTGTTTTGAGGTGAAAATATGGCCAATAAATCATTTGGCAAATGAATATACTTCAAAAGAGACTTCGGCCAATAGGAAAAAGTTATTTTGTAAATCGGAGAAACATAGTTCGGTAAAATAATACCTATGACACATGATACTTCGATGATCTAAAAATATGTCAAATAATGCATATAGTAAAAAAGACGTTGGTCAATAGTTTTAGGTAAACTGAAATTCGGACAAAAATAATTCGGAAGAGTGATCGGTTCCCATAATTAATATGAGGACATTACACACACGGTCATTTTATTTTAGGTCGCATATTTATGTATGCAATGGCCTCTGAGAATAATCATATTTAACACATGTCTGTCACTGATTTGAAATTAGCATAGTTACGGCACAGAATACTTAATAGTACTACGTACAGAAGGGACACTCCCTTCCCCGCGCTATATCAGATACCGCACCCTCGACCCCGCACCGGAGGGGCTAACCGCCGACTCTTTAGCCAGGGCGCTCAAAATCGTAAGAACTGCAGCGCTGTAGGTACTGCTGACACAAACACACAATTTTGCGATTTATTTTGTTTTAAGTTTTATTTATTAGTTTTAATCTCGATGATTCATTTATTTTCCAAGTTTTCGTCGTTTTATAATAATACAATTAAAACTTCCGTAATAATAACATACCAACATTACCAGCTATTAATATTGCTCTCTCTCTTTATTGTCTTAGTTATGTACTTATATCCCTTTCTTTCACGTTCTATTCAATCTTGGAATTGAAAAGTAGTACCCTACGCACTAACCTTGTCGCGTCGCCCCATTGTAATTATTATTATTGTAATATTTTAATTAATTCTTAATTTTTATTTTTAATACTTTTGAACTTAACATGTATGGACATGGACTGGTTCCGAAATAAATGAAAAAAAAAAAAAATGCGTTGCCGCGTATGGTACGGGGCGATCGTGAATTCCATGTTTTGTAATTAGGTAGGTACCTTAATTTACCATTATTGATGAATAAATAAACCTCTTTACCTAATAAATATTATAATATTACTTTTATGTCATTACAAATCCGAGTATTCAAAATCAAATATCATTTATTTTATTTCTTTAAGAAATAAATAATTGAACGCTCGGACAAGATCACTTCATAATAATGCTCGAAACGTTCGGGTAGTTCCGTCGTCGTTCGGTTCACCCGACGCAAAGCACTGCACTTTTCGCGACATTTTGTACGCCACGACATCCAACTGATTCAACCCTACTAAAATTCACGCACACATTTGCACGTGTACTGACGTCATTTGGTTTTGTAGTAGTAATAGGTAATTATTTTGCAAGTTTTGTATGAAGTGTCCGAGGTGTGGTTACGGTATGTTTATGTTCTTATACTTGGTAACCTGTGATTGTAACTTGCGTGTGAAATATTAACCACGAATGAATATTCTCTACCATCCCACTGCTGCTCTCATATTGCAATACATTTGACCCCAAACTAGGCAGACCCGTGCCGTACCGTTAGTGTCATACCGCTGATATACATACACAACTATTAAATATATACGTATGTAGATAAAAATCAACCAGACACAAGGCAAACACAAGTGCTCATCACAAAAAATGAAGACAGATTGAAGGTGAGCCAATTGGATCTCGCAGGTTTAACTACATACAAAACTGAACTACCTAAAGAAGGGAACGAGCTTATTGTATGTGCGCAGAAGAAAACCGGAACGGGGAACTTATATCATAGTCACTCAACTTAAGGTTTTAAGAACCAGGACACTCATTCGTATCCAATGATATAGATTTGTCGAAAACAAAAGACCGTATCAAAAACATTACTAGTCTTTAGTCTCCTAGAGGGTTTAGTATGCTAAAGACACGACCAGTCCCAATTATAAAATTACATTAAAAATTATATTATATATAAATACTCTTTCCTATTAATTCTGCCGTGGCTGAAATAAATAGGTATTAATAATAAGACAAAAAACTGATTGTGCTTGTCAATATTAAGTCGGCGTTGAATTTGTTGATAAATAATAAAATTATAAATTCATCCAAAAACCATAACATGTCTGATGGTGATAAAGATTTTATTATTGTTTAAGCCCGTTTAAATTTTAGGGTAGATTGAATATCAGTGTTTGAAATAAAAATGGTAACTCATAATACCGATGTGCTATTAAAATTCAACCTTTTCCAATACTTACCTTAAACGGTTAAGAAAATTAGAGAAACGAGAGAACATTCACACCCATTCTCATGTCAAATATAATAAAGCGTTGCAAAGTTTAAAGAGGGAACTTGATGCAACCTCCTGTGCGACAACTTGACTCCTACACTATGGTCGATGTTAGAGGTTGCAGATAGCAAACTAAGCGTTGATTGAAAAATAAATGAAACAAAAAAAAATTATACGGCCTAAAACTGTTAAAGAAATAATGAATTATATTGTAAATCTAGTGATTTACAATTTGTTAGAAATCTTTGTGAGAAGTAGCCGTCAAAACAAAATTTTATTTCTTTAATGTCTGCTGCCTATAATGACGTTATAGGCAGCAGACATTTTTGGTGATGGCACTAAATCAAATTTTGAATGCAGTAACACGGAATAAAAGAGGTTATTTTATGATAATAATAATAGTAATTTATTTACACAGTAAAATAAAACAAAAGCAAGAAATCGTTTAGATGTTGACAACTGCATAACCAATGATACAAGTGTTAGCATAATTATATTAGGCAAAGACTATCAATTGCAAAAAATACTAGAACATAATTTCTAGAATCATAGAAATTCAAATTGTAGTATAACGATAGTGTATGTAGTAATGAACGCACACACGCGTAACGATAGCGCTACGTCTATGACGAACAGACCACACGCGTACATCTTCTGAAAGGACGCAGTTTGAACTCGTTGGATATTTTTGCAAATTCTTCTTTGAGTGTCTGTAGCAATAACTGGTATTAGCCTGGCATTTGATCACCAAGATGATCAAAAAAGGAACCGTTATGTTGTGATTTCATCTTTCTGCTCATCTCTTTGGTGTTTTAATGAGACTTACCTGAGCATCCTCTTGAGTTTGTAAGTTGTATACAAGTAATCTTGACTTCTCTCATAGCCGAGTATAATCTCTCACACTCCACGCTTAACCATATGAGTCTTGTCATGTTCTTAATAATCCACGACATAGACATTAACGATAACACAGCAAACTAGAATAAAATAAAAAAACAATTTTGCAAATGATGATTTTGCAACGGATTTTGATACGTTTATTTTGCAATACAGTGAGTTGATTATTCGTTCGGATATTATATTGAACATTGAACGACAATTGAGAAAGTTGATGGACGCTACTGATGATGGCAAACTTATGACTTAATTCTTGCCCAACTCAATATAGACTGCCATGACACGTTAAGCAGAAGAATGTTAAATTCCAAGCAGTGATGTTTAAACTCTTGAATTACACAAGGGACCGGTCGGTGCAGTATTTGGAAATACTCATCCGTCATCAACAGTTATATTTTGAACGGATTTAAGTCTTCTTAGAGCTTTCCGTCATGTATAAAATTCGTATTTGATTCGATTCGGAAATATGGGTTGTGCGAGTGTTTGAGCAAAACAAAAATATAAATTAAAAAATAACGGATTCGTCACTACCAGGGGAAAAATTGCTTCATTTAATGATGATGTATGACAGTTGATTAGTTTGTTAGTTTGTAGGGCAGAACCTAAACTTATGTATGGCCCCAATACTTCTGTATATGAATTATATAATAACCAAAACATAAAGATAAGATAACGCAAAAAAGGCCACACAGTACGTATTTCGTCCATTTTGTATGAATGACCGGAATAACGTTTTCTTTAATTCAAAGAATCATGGCGAGATCCATACATTCATTAAAAAAAAACTTTTAGAGGGTTTAAAATAGATTTCAATGTGTTGAATACATTACCAAATTTGGATTGATATACTTACCGTATTTTTAAACCCCCGCATAATTAAATTTTGAAATCAAAACTACACTTTTTCGTTTTATCTTATTGCCCATTTTGTGTTTACAAAAAAAGAAAGGGACTGACATTAACGGATCTATCAAATTGGCAGATAAGTGATGTGACAAGTGAGTAGAATAAAAATGATTATTAATTGTGACATTATTTCCTATAAAAAGATTTAATTTCAGTGTAAGAACTGCGAAACGGCGCCTGTCAGTGTCACTGATACTATCTGTCGCCGTTTTGTTCTGAAATAATGAGCTTGTCGTTAGACTATTCACTTTTAACATCCATTTTTATTGCGGGGGTTTAAATTTTGAAATATTAATACTCTTTAGGTACCCAAGACTATAAGAATTAGAATTTCAACTTCTCTAAACATCTTTTTTTTTTTAATCAAATCCTGCCATGATCCTTTCTTCAATTAGAGTACTGCATATTTTGTCAAATTTCACATGATTTTCACAAACAAATTCACAGCGGTTTTTTTAGTTATTATGATCTTACGAGTGTACTAGTTTTAATTTCAGTGGCTACTTTTCTCTGCTCAATACGTAGCGTTATACCACTTAAGCATCTGGCCGTTATTTGTATAATATAGAATAAAATCTGAAACAAACAACAATCAATTTAAAAAATAATCTATAATCAGACAAAATTCTGCATTAATACATCAATTCTTTATTTTTGTTATTTTTCAAGATGATTAAAACTAAGAATGAAATATAAATATACATACCAAGTGGTGGAAGGTTTTCTTAAATATTCCATAAGCATCTAATATTTCCATATAAACATCGAACATGGCATTCCAATTACAATCGTGTTCTGAATTTTCAATGTTTTCCGACATCAGATGGGCATTTTGGACCCAACTCTTTAAAGACTTCGTTATAAGCTTCGAGATAATCATAGCATACAAAAGATTGATGTCAAAGACAATCCAAAAATAAGACGCATAATCGAAATCACGGCCAGTGGAATTAAAAATGTAATAGGAAAAAAACATCCAAACAATATTATAAAAGTTCAATGTTACAATGCAAACCCAGTTGGAAAAGATGAAACCTTTAAAACATTCGTTTATTTTGAGGATTCTGTAGACTTTCTGAATTTTCAAGACAAACAGTACATTGTTGTGTTCCTGAATAATATTAGTACAGCAACTCACAAAGCTACCAATGACAAGTAAAACATAGTTGTGCATTGAATTTATAAGTTGAATATATCTTAATCCTCCACAATTGAACCATGTAGATGTGAATCCAAACCAGCAATAGAAGCAATAACACATTAATGTAAGTGTGACCAACATTGAAACGATGTTGTAAAAAACACAATTGGTCGTAATTATGTTGTCCCGAATTTTGTATCTAGCACAAATGAACAATGCTTCCATTATATTTACTGGCTTTAAGGCCGCTTGTAACTCTTTTCCTAGATAATTAGTAGGTAGTAAGTCATTTTCTTCATTGGTCACTGTAAGTTCGGTTTCAATAATCAAGTCATTTTCTATTACTTCCTTATTATATGTGTAAGCCGAAGACATGTCTACTATAAAAGGCAATTCAAACTTCATTGAAATGCGTGATCGTCGATCAATAGCTTTTTAATTCATATGAAAGCTATTATACAACGTGTATCTTATTTAACGCTATACCTCAGACACCCCAATTAGAATATTAAATTATAAGTCTAAAACAACATCCGTAATGTAATAAATATAAACCAAACCCAGTCTTTTTTTATAAAATAGTTATCCTTACTAAACGCAAAACGTATGTGCGTCCTACAACATCCCTATGCACACACTCATGCAATGCTAGCGGCCGACGTGCACACACTCGAGCGCCCGCCAGCTGACCAATGCAGTAGGCATAAGATATGCGTTAGTTCAATGAACGAATTTTACGTACCTAACATGTCACAGACCGATAAGAATAACTTTTGATAATTGAGTTTACCATGTAATTATTGATAGTTTTCTAGCAAGTAACATTATGATTCCATCTTTCTATCACACGTGCATAGGCTTTGGACTTAGCGGCTTCCGCGGCTTCAAATAATTTTGTTTACTTTTACGATTGATTCAAGTTCAACACGAATCTAAAATTTTAAGCTTAATACAGCTACTTTTTACCCGTTATCGATGTGAAGTACAAAATGGACTCCGTTCGGCACCCGCCAGCGCGGGCGCGGTGATTGTCGGCTTGAACGGTAAAACAAAGCTTTTTCATAAAAAAGAGAAGCAATACAAAACAACAAACGAAACAAAGCCACCGACTTCCGATACTAAAGTCATGTGTGTTTTGTGCTAAAGTTATTTTTCACTTTTAAGTTTTTGAAGGCGGTTGTCTTTTTTGTGAAAAAGCTTTTTATTTTCCGCTTTTTAGTACCTCCTTCTTATCGAAATCCAATAAGACACGTTAAAACAGAGATTGAAAGTACTCCAAAGATTGAGGCATACCCTATACATTAAAAAAAGCTTTTTCAAAATCGATTTAAATTTGCCAGAGAAATCGCGTAACAAACATACAGTCGATTGAGAACTTTTTGAATTCGGTTAAAAATAATCTCAGATGCGTAACTATCGCAATATCAGCTACCCCCTGATAAATAGGTCGTGTTTACTGCTTAATACCTACGTGAAAAAAAAATCAAATTGTGTGAAAGATTTGGGTCATACCTAATTCATAATTGAAACAAAAAGATTTAAACCACAAATAGCAAACTTCGCTGCCTAGTGCCCGGTGCCCGCGCACGGAAAAATACCTACTTTGATGATGGCCGGCCGGGGACCGGGTGTAGCGCGCCCGTCGGTGTGTAAAGGGAAAGCTGGTTTTGTGCCTCTCGCTTATCACATTATTCTTACATTTGCAAAGGACGGAGGTACTAGGTACTAGAATATTGTCTACTATTTTCGACATTAATTACTCAACAAATTAATGAGACATGCGGAATACAAATCGGTCGTGCATTTAAATAAGCCTTGTTGTTGGGACGAATGGATTAAATTCTATTTGATCAACTGTTTTATTACGCCCCTACTTCAAATGTAAAATGCTTTGATTATTTATGTGCACGTGTGTTTTACGGACCTTAAAATTAGGTTTAGCATTGAAGTAGGTACTTATGTTTGTTCAATGTTAGCGGCGCGTGCACACACGGCAAGGCGGCATCGCCAGCTTGAACTGTAGGTAGGTGTAGGCATTACTGCATTAGGTACCTATGACTATTGACCGTAATGACCGTACGAATTCAACGACCAAACATTACTTTAGCTAGATATGGTAGTAATACCTATGCGATATCACCGTGTAAAATTAAATCTTTCTATCACACTTTCACAGGCTTTAGACCGGCCGCGCGTAGAGCGTAGAGACAATTCAAAAATTGTCTCTACGCTCTACGCGCGGCCGCCGTTTAGTTCGTCGCGTGTCGTTTTTACGAGTATCTACCTAGATATCTATCTTTAGAGATGTCACGCCCGCGCGGCGCGAATGCCTGACAAGTTGTGTTTAGGTACAGTTTATTGTTTGTGCCTACTTCAAAAATATTCAAAGACCGCGTGTTTAAAAGATTTGAATCATTTCTCATTTACAGAGATTAGAATACAATCGTATTGATAGGAAGAAGTACTTACGTGACTGAACTATTTACACTTTACACTTAATTAATTTACACTATTTCGGCGATCCACTTTCATTACTACTATACTTCCAAAATGACCACCGCCTTGGTCTATGCACTTATTTGCACGCTTTCTTAAATTGCGTATGAATTTTGTAAGCACTTCAGTGTCACGTTTCACTGTCACAAATGCTTCTTCAATTTTCGATTTAAGTTCATCGACACTTGTACATTGACTGACGTACAATACGGTCAACGTAACTTGGCGCGTCTGAAGTTAGCTGTTTGGCTGCGCAATGGAACTTTTAGGAACGAAGTTGTCTACTGCGCAGCTAATCGGCTAACTTCAGACGCGCCAAGTTACGTTGACCGTACTGTACACGAGCGATTTTATGCGACCCCACAAATAAAAGTCTAGTGGCGTTAAGTCAGGCGATCTGGGAGGCCACGGTACAGGTCCTCCGCAACCTATCCAACGACTGCCATACTCCGCATCCAGATGCCGTCGAACGGTCCACGTGAAATGCGCGGGAGCACCGTCTTGTTGGTAAAACATGTCACGTAAAAGACCGGCAGGGACGTCATCTAGTAAGTCCGGCAAAGTCTCCTGCAGGAACCGCAGGTAGGTATCTCCGGTCAGCCGTGGAAGGAAAATGGGGCCGAGTATGCACGTCCCGAGTATACCTGCCCACACGTTGACGGAGAACCTATGCTGGAACGAATCCACACGGCAAGCATGTGGATTCTCATGACGCCACAAATGCTGATTGTGCTGATTGTACATGCCAACACGCGTGAAGGTACTCTCGTCCGTCCAAAGAATGTTCTGTTGCCAGTTCTCCAGCAACCACCTACTGAATTTCAGCCGTGGCAAGTTGTCGGCCGGCGTTAGGTCTTGACACCGTCGAAGATGGAATGGGTGTTCACCATCAGCACGCAACGTTCGCCACACGTACATGTGACTGCAGTCAAACTGGGGTGCTGCTTCTCTCGTGCTGTCCTCTGGATGTTCGTCGAAATGGTCGAGAATACGCTCTTGCAGACGAGTAGTCCGCACATTCGACCCCCTGTCCAAAGCCGTATTTGGAAAGAAAGTCCCGGAGTCCCTCAGTCGCTGAGTTGCAGCAAGCATCGTCCTGGCACTCACACTGCAGCCATAACGGCCATTGAACTCCCGTCAAGCTGACGCAACATTATTCAGACAATGAGCCAGGGTCCTCACCATCTCCGTGTACTGGATGTTGGTATAGCGGAAAGCCATCGCGCGCGGAAACAAGAGTATGACGGAGAAGTAAGCCAAGCAACAACTACATTTATTTTTCTACATTACAACTCAAAGGGGTAGCCGTCAAATGCTTTATCTCATTGAAATAAGTTCTAAATTTGTTTAAATTAAATAATTGTATTTATTTTAAAATGCCTAAAAATTGTTTAAGTGTAACTCTGATGACCGAACTATGTTTGGTCGTGCATTCCAGTAAGCCTTAGGCATTGGAGCTAAGGTTGGAATTTCTTTAATTTAGGTACCTATTTTGATGCTCACTACCTTTGAAGTAAAATGCGTTGATATTATTTATGTGTGTGTATTACGAGCTATGTTTGAACTACAAATTATGTCGTGCGTTTAAGTAGGCTTTATAGCGCTGAATTAAGGTTTAAATTTCCTTGAACTAAGAATTGTATTAACTTGTCATGTGTGTATTACGAGCTATGTGTGAACTACAAATTATGTCGTGCGTTAAAGTAGGCTTTATTACGTTGCCTTAAGGTTTCAATTTCCTTGAATTAAGAATTGTATTAACTTGTCATGTGTGTATTACGAGCTATCTATGAACTACAAATTATGTCGTGCGTTTAATTATGCTTTATAGCGCTGCGTTAAGGTTTCAATTTCCTTGAATTAAGAATTGTATTAACTTGTCATGATACTGTGCTTCCAATTTAAGTTAATTAAAAGATTTTTCCGTCAAAATTTAACACCTATTTTTAATGACGGAAATGGATTCAGAAGCCGATTCTGAACCAACTACTTTCAGGAATTGCGTTATATTTGTTACAGGTTGTATAAGTATGTGCCTTATTATAATACTTACAAAAAATATCTTAACTGCGCGTTGTCAATTACTTAAACAGTGACAGTAACAATGATTATGTAAATAAAAATGTTTTTTTCCGTGTGAAATAAAATCTGACATTTATATTCACAACATTTTATATGCAATACCAGCCTAGTAGTTTCAATACTAGTCTGTAGAGGAACTGTCACAGGAAAGTAGGACCTAATTTCTAGATTCATAGAAACTCGAATTGTAATATAACGATAGTGTAAGTAGTGATGAACGCACACACGCGCAGCGATAGCGCAACGTCTATGACGAACAGACCACACGCGTATATCTTCTTGAAGGAGGCCGTTTGAACTCGTTGGATATTCTTGCAGACTCTTCTTTGAGTGTCTGTAACAATAACTTTAGTCTGGAATTTTTAAGGTTCTGTGGGAAAACAGGAACCGTATTTTTTTGCAACTTTGCCAGTTTGGAATACCTATTAAACTTACCTGAGCAACCTCTTGAATTTGTAAGTTGTATGCAAGTTATCTGGACTTCTCTCATAGCCAAATAAAATTTCTCACACTCCACGGTCAAAAATATGAGTATCAGTATGTTTTTAATATTCCATGACAAAGACATAAATGATAAAACAGCGAACTAGAACGAAATAAGAAAATAATGTTATAAAATGATGAATTTGCACCGAATCAAATATTGTGCAAGTCAGTGAAACAGTGTCTGTCTTTATATTATTACTGCTCATATCTACACTTCAATTAAATGTAGCTGAACTAACACGTGTTCTTGCTCGGTCCTCCCCATGGATACCTAATTTGAGTAACGAGCAACTACCTTCAACTTTTCTGACTAACTGACCGAGTACTTGCAAATTCAAAAGTGCTAGTCAACGGTTTAAATGAAATGAATGCATAGGCTTTGACTAGGCGACAACATTACTAGAAAATTGCATCTTTGAGAAGATCGCGACTTTACTATTTGTACTGTACTGTTTTACCTGGCATGACGACTTAGTAACGTTTATAAAAAATTGGCTAGAGAAGGCAACATATAGAAAAGAGTGTCCAGCAGTGGAAAAACACAAGTTGAAAGATAAAAAAATGACTGCATGTAGATCCGTCATTCATGATCCGTACGTGCGGATCGTATGGGTGTTTGAGCAAAACAACAAAACAATTATGAATAAATAATGATTCATAATGATCCGGAATAGACATCGAAGGTGTTCTTCACCAAAAATTAATAAAAAAATATTTACAAATTTTTATTTGACTAAACATGTGGCAAAAACATGTTTTGCCATTTCATCATTATACAACAACTGTAAAACATTAGTGAACCGAAATCGTAGTGAATGCTGATTCGGTTGGCTTGTTTACGTATATATTTTATTTATTTATTGATTTATATGCAGGGTAGAATCAAAACCTATTTATGACCGTCATTCTTCGAAATGTGCTTCTATTCTATTAAAGAACTCAAGAAATGCAAGAATGTCTGTAAATAAAGGTTTTTTTACAAAAAAGACAAGCGCCTTCAAAAACCAAAAAGTGAAAAATAACTTTAAAACAGAACACACATGACTTTAGTTTCGGAAGTCGGTGGCAATACAAAACAACAAATAGAACAGCCAAGCCACCGACTTCCGAAACTAAAGTCATGTGTGTTCTGTTTTAAAGTTATTTTTCACTTTTTGGTTTTTTCGCTTTTTAGTACTTCCTTATCATCCAAATCCATTAAGAAATGGCAAAACATTCAAAACAGAGAATCAAAGTACAAGGTGAGAACATTACAACATCATCCATGTATATTTTTTTGCTTTCTGACAATTTTTCAAAAATTTATATTTATATTATTTCGATAAAATTTATATGGAACCACTCTTGAGGTATACCCTATCCATCAAAAAAAGAATTTTCAAAATCTAATTTACATTTGCTGGAGAAATCGCGTAACAAATATAAAAAATAAATAAAAAAACAGACGAATTGAGAACCTGCTTCTTTTTGAAGTCGGTTGAAAATGGTTGTTTTCTTGGTATAATACGATACATACGTTGATTTTTATAAAAACAAAAAGTATACTATTTAGTTATTATGATAATCTTACGTGTGTACAAGTCTTAATTTCAGTGGTTACTTTTTTCTGCTCAATACGAATCGTTATACCACTCAAGCATCTGGTTGTTATGTTTATAATATAAAATAGAATCTGAAATAAACAGAAACCAATTTGAAATAACATAAAAAATCGCAGCTACTTAATGTTAAACTTACAGACCACATACGAAACACCACACTGCGTTCCAGAACGCAAATTGTCGACGTAGGTTAAAAAGCCGCCAAACTGAAATGGGATTGGGCGGCGCATGTCTGCCGGATGCCGGATGATAAGCGGTGGGCCCACATATCGCAAGACAGGAGCCCTGACACAGTCAGGCCGAGTCGCGGTAGACCAAGGAGAAGATGGCAGGACGCCTTGGATGGCTTCCTCGCGAATTGGCGGAATGAGACACAACATCGAGAGAAATGGAGGGAATGGGGGGAGGCTTTTGCCCAGAAGTGGGACAGTAACGGCTAGTTAAAAAAAAATAGAGACAGACAAAACTTTTAAAAAGCATTTTTTTACCAAAATACGAATTCAAACTCATAAAACTCGACATGTGTACTGGGGAAATTTTAACTGCTATCACACTTTTCATTTTAACGATTCAGTTTTAATTATTTGATTTGTAATATTTTCTATTTACGTTACTTAAAATTTTCCAATCAAAACTTTAATTCTAAGAACTAAATAACATACCAAATGATGGAAGGCCTTCTTAAATAGTCCATAAGCGTATAATATTTTCATATAAACTTCGAACATCGTATTCCAATAACAGTCGTTTTCGGAACTTTTAATGTATCCTGATAGCAGATAAACATTTTTGACCCAACTCTTCAAAGACTTCGTTATAAGCTTCAGGATAATCATAGCATATAAAATATTGATGTCAAAGGTAATCCAAAAATAAAACGAAAAATTGAAACCACGGCCAGAGGAATCAAAAACGTAATAGGAAAAAAATATATAAGCAATGTGGTGAATGTTCAATATTATAACACAAACCCAGTTGCCGAAGATGAAACTTTTAAAACTTTTGTTTATTCTGAGGATTCTATAGATATCCTGGATTTTCATGACAAATAATACGTTGTTGTGCTTCTCGACGATATTGCTCCAGCGACTCACAAAGCTACCAATTACAAATAAAATATAAACGTGCATAGAATTCAAATGTTGAAAATATCTAAACCCTTTATAATTAAAATATGTAGATGTGAAACCGAACCAGGAATAGAAACAGCAACTCATTAATGTAATTGTGACCAACATTGAAACGATGTTGTAGAAAACACTATTGGCCGCAATAATGTTGTCTCGAATTTTGTACTTTGCACAGATGAACAAAGTCTTCATTATATTTACTGGCTTTAAGACTGCTTGTAAGTCTTTTCCAAGAACATTGTTGAACAGTATTCTTTTTCCATTGTTCGCTGTTAGTTCTGTTTCAATGATCAAGTCGTTTTCATTAAGTTCTTTATTATTATTAACTATGTCAGTCGCAGACATGTCTGCTACAGAAAGCAGTTCGCATTTGATTAGAACGTGCGATCAGTAATCGATAGCTTTTTAATTCATATTACATTTATTATTCAAAATGATGACTTAATCTTCGCATGTCTATGAAACTACGTGGATAGTCATATCATCAATTACTTATTAAAAGTCCAGTGACAGTAATATAAGCATGTAAATAAAAACGTTTCATCAATATTATTAATTGACACAATACTTAATATAAATGCAATTCTAACATTTACTAACTACTACAATTTATTTCAGTACACAAAATATTGATTATGTTGGTTGAAGACAAATAAAGTTGAGTAATGTTATTATTGTTCTTTAGTTTTGCAATAAACTGGAGGACTGGACTGGAGGAGCTCGTGGCTAAGTTAAAGTCGTACAGATCGATCGGTCAAAGGTTAAGCTACGCTAGCCGCGGTCGGTCTGTGGATGGGTGACCATCCCTTTTAAAAACTTATCCGTTACACATAAACAAAATTCTAAACAGTATATTCTTTAGGTTTTCATACGTTTATAAAATAAAGTAACGAAACGCATTATTGGACAAGTGAATCACGAGATTGCCAGATTGAAATTCTTGGGTTGCAACTTTTAGCATCTTTGATCGACAATATCAGGTGGTACCACCTGATATTGTCGATCAAAGATGCATAAAAAAATCCAGTATTTTTTTTTCAGAATCTGAGATTTTTCTCTGTGTTTTCGTACCTTTGTTCTTAAGGTACACTGTTGGGCCACAATTACAGGGATAAAAAATCTCCTTTTCTTACGAATCTCTTTTTTTTATAATAATTATAACCTACTAGCTTTTACCCACGACTTCGTCCGCGTTAGGGTCCGATCACACAGACCGGCTCGGAGAGGAGAGCAGAATTTTAATCACTTTAAAAACAGAGTTTTGAGTCATTGTTATAAGGTTTATTTTTATATGTCACTTCTTTTATTATTTAGGATGCTTGAGAGCAAACCTGACACGTTTAGTGTAAAATAATAGAGGAACCGGCCGGCTGCCTCTGATGCCGTACATCCGCGACAGCGCAGCCAAATGGCTCCGATCGCATGCTCTTTTGCGTTGGCCCGGCCGACCAGCTGCCAAATATTTTTAACCCATATTTCTCTACGCTTGCGTTTTCGTTTGTTTTGTTCTGCTTTAAATATTCTTGCTAACAAATATATTTCTTCATCAGAACTATTTAAATTCATGACTCAATTTAAAAGCATACGTTATAACACATCCAAAACAACACTTGGACTACGCGGAACTGGAGGTATATCGCGCTTGTAGAGCACCCACCCGCTCGGCTCCAAGCGCATCCCTCCAGGTCCGAGTGCATACGCACAAAAACAGTGCTCTTCCAGCCGGTCTATGTGAAACGTCTGTCGGCTCCGGCCAGATAAAACTCTCGCCGGTCTTTGTGAAAAGAAGAGCGCCGGCTGATGCTTTCCGAGCCGGTCTATGTGCTTAATGTCGGTTATCGCGAATGAAGACCAATCACGGATTACAAAGTATGCCTATGTCCAGAATCAAACATACACGGATAAAAGAGGATGCAATCAAACGACAGCCCATGACGGCATCACTAAACGACAGAACCTTGAAAATACACTGTTTTCAGAAACACTATAACATAGAGCTCACAGCGGGCCTGAGTGGTCACTCAGGCCCAAATGAGCTAAGGATCTACACCGATGGATCAAAAACCGACCTCAGTACTGGAGTCGGAATTTTCTCTAAAGACCTAAATATGAAAATATCCAGACCCCTAGGAATGCTTAGCACTATCTATCAAGCAGATTGCGTAGGCATCATCCAGGCAGCACACGCCATTGAGGCCAGGGAAGTCACGAGTACGCACATCCATATACTCTCCGATAGTGCCTCAGTCCTTCAATTCTTAGAGAAAAACTAGATCACGTCGAGACTAATAATAGAATGTCATAATGCACTAGAACGTATTACGGTAATGAACCGCAACACGGTGACACTACAACTCGCCAGGAGGGGATCCAGCACCAAAGCCTTCGGACCCGAACGCATTGTACCCATTCTGTTTAATCAGTTAAGAAGTTGGGTAAAAGACTACACACAAGCACAGGCGGAGAAATGGTGGACCTCGACACCAGGGTGCAGGCAATCCAAGTAAACTATGCCATTCCTGGATACGAAGCTGACCAAGCGCCTTCTGCACCTGGACAGAGATAGCTTGCGACTGGTGGCGGAGACCATCTCCGGACACTGCTCACTGAACAAACACTTTCAAACCTTAGGTATCACTGATAGTCCTCTGTGCAGAGCCTGCATGGAGGCGAAAGAAATGGAGGTGCATGTACTCCTTGAGTGCACTGGCGTCACCCAGATCCGCGAAACCCTTGGAACGTCAAACTCCCTTGCGGACGCCCTGAGAAGACTGGGAAGACTGATCTGTTTCTGGAGGGAGATGGGCTGGTTGGAGTAATCGGCCGCCATGGCTCACGTAAAATCCATATCCATACTAATATTATAAATGTGAAAGTAACTCTGTCTGTTACGCTTTCACGACGAGACGCCTGTACCGATTTTGATAAAATTTGGTTTGAATATAGCTTTAACCCTGGGGAAGGACATAGGCTACTTTTTAATCAGTAACTTGGTCTGCATCCGCGATAACCGACATTCACGCGGACGAAGTCGCGGGCATAAGCTAGTGGTCCATATTTAAGGTCTAAGTGCGGAGTGCCCCCATAACCATAACATAGAACATAGAACATGCCTATGTCTTTTCTTGGGTTTCTTGGGGGACTGTACCAAATTTCAGCAAAATCGCTTCTGTAGTATAGCCGTGAACAAACAAACAAACTCATTTAAACTTTATGTTTTTCTTTATTTTCTCCATAATTGTTTACCTACTTCATTATTGTAGCAAGTATAGGTCATTTTAGGAAAAAGAACTAAAAGTATTTAAATCATCAAATTAAGTACCTGTACAATATGTTTTCAAGATAAGTGCGCACGAGTTTTGAACTTTATTCATTGCTATGTAGAACTTTTCACTGTACCAGCCCAAAATTATTATCAGTGTCAAACTCTTGGACACGTACAAATATAAGAATAAAAACCACGTTGAAAGCTGTAAAAATACATAAACGTAATTGTCGTGATGAGCCTTATTATAAATTAAGTAAAGGTATCTATTGTCTATTTTAACAATCCTAAGATTACCCTATCCTGTTCAATTTTATACATTATGTATAATACATTTAATTATTTTTTATCCTGCAATAAGAGCATAATCAGGATGGCACGGCGCGCCTATATTAATGACATCATTCCTCATGCTCTTGTTACCGCCGGAGCGCCTGATTATTTAAAACAACACGTGAAGATGGAAAGAGACCAGATGGAATGACTGTAATGCCTTGGAAGTTGGGTAGACCTATGATGTGGGATGCACATGTGTGTTGACACCCTCGCGCCATCCCATCTTCCTAACACGTCGTGTTGTGCTGGAGGGTCTACTACAGGCACAACTCGGACACTTCATACAAAATTTCATACCAAATAAAATAAAATAAAATAAAACGCATTTCACTCGTTATAGTTTAATACCCTAACATAATTACAGAAATTCAAACTGTAGCAACACAAAAGTATAGTTAGCACATAACATTATAATACTGAGCGGTAAAGTTGCATCAACGTAAAATATCCGACAGACATACAACTTATCGAATGTCGCTCGATGTAGGCGTTTAACATTCTTGCATAGCCTCTTTTCGGCATCTGTAATGATAATAGATGTTAGAATTATTCGCATTTTCTTGGTGCATATCCTATTTGGGGTCAGCCCTCCTGATACTTGATCGCCACTTGTTGCGATCGATGTTCGGTTCAATCTCAAGATATCCTATTTAAATAAAAAAATGTTACTTTGAGATTTGTGAGACAAGTGATACGATACGATATTTTTTTGTAATAAATGAGCCATAATTTATATTGAGACCACTACGCCAAAATAATCCTTAGAGGAAGCGAGCTATTTCAAATGATACACAATATTTAAAATAACGCTTCTAAGGATCATACTACCATAAAACTGGCCATAAATTTTTATGCGTTTCTACGATCCTACATTGTTCCATAATTCTTTGTACAGTGCCTCTGATCTTGGTCGAGGGAACGGCATTGAAAGTTGTGCAGAACGTTAAGTATCTGGGTCATCTAGTCACGGAGGACTTAAAAGATGATTCAGATATAGAAAGAGAACGCAGGGCGTTGGCGGTAAGGAGCAATATGCTGGCCCGTAGGTTCGCTCGATGTACTAAGAAAGTTAAAGTAACACTTTTAAGGGCGTATTGCCAATCTTTTTACTCGAGCGGCCTATGGGTTCGGTATACGCAACGAGCCTACAACGTCCTGCGTATACAGTATAATAATGCTTTCAGACTGTTGTTGGGGTTGCCGCGCTTTTGTAGTGCGTCACAAATGTTTACAAATGCGCGCGTTGACGGCTTCCACGCTGTAATGCGTAAGAAGGTGGCGTCATTATTTCAAAGACTGAGCGGTAGCACCAACAGCATTCTGCAGATGATTGCGTCCCGCCATGACTGTCCCATATAGGCACACTGGGTGGTAAAAGTGACGGGACGATTGTAATTGTTTTATTTTCTCATATTTACATTATGTACCTACTAACATAGCATTAAGAGAACGCATTATATGGATTCTGTACGAAATAAATGAATAATAATAAAATAATAATCATTGGAATTCGCAAATAACATTGATTCTGTGAAAACCCTTATTGTGATGGATGTACCAAAAGTGGTCTTATAAGAATTTTGAGGTCCCTAAAATTAGCTTAAAAATACATACCTGTACAATTTGAATTTAAAATAACTGCACAAGAATCTTGAACATTCGTCATAGCTATGTAGAACTTCTCACAATGCAGAGGCAATATGATTTGTAATGCCAAACATTTCAGTATCCAAAAGATTAATAAAAGTGTTATCGATATGGAAAACTGTGAACAAATCAAGAAATAATAATAATAATAATAATCGTTTATTTCTCCTCACAAAATTCATTTTCTTTAAGATTAAACATGATGACGCTAATTGTCACTAAAAAACAAAAACTGTCCCGTCGAAAATCATTTTGTGAAGAGCTGGTGTCTGTGGTAGGTTAAGCGCTGTATTACAGATCACCAGGTCCGCACCCCAAAGAATGTTGAAAGGTAGGTTTACAAGTTTTTCACTTACAATAATTATACACTGGTATGTTAGGAGGAGATTGCAAAAAGAAAAAAATAAAAAGTAATACAAAAAGAAACAAAAACTTAACTAATACCTTGTGATGAATGCAGAGAAGATGAGTGTAGTGTGTGTGTTATTGTATTGTTTAGTATATGTGTGTTGTGTGTTTTGTGTTTTAGTGTGTGTTTGTGTTTGTATGCTCATTGCCTGTTACATAATAATCTTTCTGTAGCATTATAGTCAAGCTTCTGCAACCATTCGCTAACCAATGACTTACATCTAACCTTTGTGAGCGAATAGATTGACAGAATTTTATTTAACTTATTGTATAGGTTACCGCTTTGGTAACAAAAGAAGCGATGCGAGAAACTCGTACGCAATGGTACATTTGCACAAACCCTATCTTTCCTTCGGATGTTTTTTATTTTAGCAGGATCATACTTCATTAGGGAATGTTTTTTAACAACAGTATGCAGCAAATACAGCTGTCGCACCGTTATTACTTTACTTGTCTTGTAGAGGTCTGAAGTAGGATGGAAGAAAGGAAGAAAGTAGCTAACCTTTAAAATCGCTCTTTGGGCTCTTTCGATTTTAAGGAAGTGAGATTTTGTTGCACCTCCCCACGTGGTTATACAGTAAGTCAACTGTGATTGGCATAGAGCCATATATACAGATCTGATCAACCGTTCATCCGCCACATGCCGCAGATTCTTAAAAATTACGATAAGTTTCCGTATTCTAGCTGCCAGCATATCTATATGGCAGTGAAAAGTGAGTTTATGATCCACCAGAATGCCCAGATATTTTATTGAGGAGGCTTTTTGGAGCCTAGGACATGAACAATCATTGTTATATGGGTTAACACACTTGTGGGATGTAATTTAATATTTTGAGAGGACGGTAGTCTCGGGGTTTTTTAAGGAAAATATTAAATACTTGGAGAAAGCTTCATCCCAAGTATCTCCACTGGTTGGGATGAAGCTTTCTCCAACGCTCAACAAGGCTTCAATGCTGTTACTAAATGGTTAAATGATAATATCCTTACACTTAACGTGGAAAAAACCAAGTATTTAATATTTTCCTTAAAAAACCCCGAGACTACCGTCCTCTACATAACGCAGAAATTATAACTTTTGCTGATGATACAGCTCTTGTGAAGACAAGTTGACATAGGTCGTTTATGTAGGTTAGGAACAGTGTGGGACCCAATATGCTACCCTGAGGTACGCCGAAATGTACTGGAATCTCATCACTAGTTACATTATTAATTTTTACACATTGTGATCGCTCAGTCAAGTAAGTTTCAAAAAGTTTCAACTGGAGGCCTCTGATCCCAAGATGTTCCAGCTTTTTGATCAGGATTGGTACAGAAACTGTGTCAAATGCCTTAGCTAGGTCTAAAAATATGGCTAGGACTTTCTTTTTGTTATCAATCTTTGTGACTATAAAGTTTGTTAATCTGCGCACAGCGTCAGCTGTTGATTTTTTCTGTCTAAATCCAAATTGCGACGGGGATAGCAGACTGTTGTCTTCTAAGAATTTTACTAGTCTGTTGTTCATTAAACGCTCTAAGATTTTTGAAAGGGACGGAAGAATTGAAATAGGCCTATAATTATTGACACAGTTTCTGTCACCATTCTTGTAGATCGGGTGAAATCTGGACCTTTTGAAGGCAGTAGGAAAAACTCCAGTTGAGAGAGACAAGTTACAAATATGCGTAATAGGAGCAGTAAATAAATCCTTATTAGCTTTCAAAAATTCTGATGAAATCATGTCCAGACCGACAGCACTATGACTCTTTAAGTTTGCTATTAGAGTATTTACTTCCTTCTCATCCGTAGGTAGAATAACGAACGATTTGGTATTCGATTTTAATTTTATAGGTTCAGTTGAAGATGTATTTTTTGCTAAAATATTTTCAGCTAATGTTTTCCCTACATTTGCAAAAAAATTATTTACACTATTAATAGCTTGCAGAGGGTTATTTGTACTCATTAATTCATTTGCAGTATGTTTAGGTTTAACGGCATAAGTTATTTCTTTTATCGCTTTCCAAAGTTTTTTATTATCCTTACCTGCACTGTGTAACTGTTGTTTTTCGTAGTTTCTTTTAAGTTTTTTTAATAGCGAGCAACAATAATTCTTATACCTTTTATACGTTATTAGTAGTACATTGTTGTTAGGATCTTTTTTTTGTTTTCTTGTATAAATTATCTCGATTTTTAAGACATCGTAAAAGGCCTGGCGTTATCCATGGTTTTAATATTCTACTACGTCCAGAGGTTTTAATTTCCCTAGAATTGGATATAATTAATGTGCGAAGGGTTCTTATAAAAAAGTCAGTAGCCTCGTTAACATCCGTGATCGTGTACATTGAATTAAAATCCGTGTTTTTGAGATCGTTAGTTAACTCAGGGTAATTTATATGAGTTTTAATTTTAACGGGCTTGAATTTTTGATGCGCATTCATGTAAAGAACCACACTGTAGTGATCTGTAAGTGTTGTTTGGAGTATCAAGCAATGAGCGTCTAGTCCCGTCTTTAACAACACATGATCTAGACATGTTCTGCTATGTGTTGGAAATGTGTGACCAGGTAAGATACCATGAAATGCTAGCATGTCCAGGTAGGGATTTGAGTATCTGTCTGTGCTGCTCTCACTAATATCAATATTTATGTCGCCGACCAACACAATGTTTTTTACTGAGGAGTATTTTAATAGAACAGTGTTTAACGACTCAATAAAATTTGTAACATTTTTGTAACCTGGCGGGCGATAGATTGCTAAGACAATGAGGTTTTTATTAGGTTTTATAGCTATACAATTTGCCTCCGATAATTGAGGTTCTTCTACTTCTATAAACAAATCATGCCTGTGATAAACGACAACACCCTCATTCTGAGTGAGATTATTTGTAGTGACTGTGTGATTATAGCCGTCCATGCTCGGTATATTGTGAGTGGACGGTAACCAGCATTCCGTCAATACTATACAGTCCCAGCTCACCTTACTACTAACAATTATAGGTAATAGACCATCAAAATTACGTTGAATACTTCTTATATTTTGTTGCAGTAGTTTTACCTTACCAATTTGATGGGGTAGGAAAGAACGACATTCGTCAGTGTTACAGATAGTGGAGTTGGCTGCCTTGAGGGCGTCGATGTCTTTTTGTATACTATTTACCTCATTGAATTTTGTATATAAAATTTAACAGAAGGATTTGGATCACAGATTGACTTTTGATTAAGTTGTAACGCGACGACAGCCTGTTTGTAAGTAGAATATTTTCATTTTTAATAGATAGTGTTATTTTAGAAATTAAGAGGAACTTGACGGCATAGTAGAGGGTGTGAGTGATGCATGTGTGGAGTGCATTTGTGTGTGTATTTGGCTTACTAAAGGGGAGTGTATGTGAGAATGAGTGGCGAGTGGTGAGAATTGTGTAATTTCTGTGAGAGCTGTCTAGGGTGTGAGAGTTAATTAATATACTTAATAATATACTTAATAATATACTTAATATCTTAATATACTTAACTACTAAACTTACTACTTAACTACTTAACTATATACTATAATATACTTAATATCTTTAAGTATAAAAAGGTTAGTGTGATTATGTAAGTGTAAGACAAGGTATTACAAAGAATATTAGTTAAACATGCAATAAATTGAACAAGTAATAAAATTATTCGGTAGGAGTATTCTAGTCACGTGGTTTTTATAAGATTCTCCAGGACCTCTGCATTGTCGATCCTAATGCGGGCTTCGTCAGCCTTTCGTCTCAGGAACACCTTGCCGTATGATGTCCAACAACTCTCATAGTTGTGAGTTCTTTTAAAAACTCTGGCTAAGTAATGTAGATGTTTTACCTTTTTTGTCAAAGCCTCTGCTATAAAAATAGGTTTCACTTCTCCGTTTATTTTCAAGCTTGCAGTATTCAGTTGAAGTTCTTTTCCCTTGTTGTAGGCCCGAGTGGCTTTGATAATATTATCTTTCTTCATTGTTGAAGTCAGTTCTACTATAATTGGACCTTCTGGTTTTTCTTTAAGTTTTAGCCGATAAATGTCACGAATATCTACATCCAAAATGGGTACACTGATGACCGAATCGATTTGTTTTGTTATGTCTATGAGGCTCTGCTTATTTTCAGAATCCAGTTTAGGTACATTTCTAACTTCAATTGACGTGGATAGCGAGGCCTTTTCTAGGTGTTCAATTTTAGTTTCAAGTGTTTGTATATAACTCTTTTGTTGTTTATTTTCTTGCTCGAGATCATTTATTTTACGCAGAATATTATCGTAGTTGTCAGATAGATGATCCATTGCTATTTTTATCTGTTTATTTTGAACTAACACGGTATCCATGGATGATTTTAAGGACTCGAATTTTTCAGTCTGTTGGTTTTTTAGCTCTTCTATTATAGTTCTCAATTCAGATATTGTTGAATTGTCACTATCCATTTGGTCATCTAGTCTTCGTTTAGTTCTTCTAGTAATGTTTAAGTCGATTTGTTCATAATTTTTTTGAACATTCAGCGCTGAGTCTGATCCATGATGCTTGGGAGTCACATTTATAGTGCTACTTTTTGGTGGGGTACGTTGAGTTGACATCATACTGCTTAAGATGAAGAAGACTAATCGGAGAGGTTAGATTAAACAGAGAAGAAAATAAAATTAAATAAAAATTGGATACAATTTTTCAGTTTTTGGACCATACACTAGGCTTTCCGCTAATCGCTGCTGCCTATGAGTTGTGGCAAGCGGGTCTTGTGCGGTAGCGATGACAACGCGCTGTGACGTATACGCAGCGGGCGAAGCTCGGCCGGCTAGCTTTGTCTCACCTGTTGATATCTACTTCTTTCTAACACTCCGCGTTACTTCCTTGCGTTATGCGCGCCTAGTACTTCACACTATTTAAATATTTTGTATTTTTACAAAAAATATTATTTTAAATAAAAAACTTGTACGAGTGCACACGTCTTATCACTTTCGTGGTCCGAGGGGAAGGGGGAAACAACAACTTCAAAACATACGAAGTGGATAGAGTACCTACATGATTCCAGACCACCGCTACAGTAACAGACCGTTCCAGGTCACTATATTTTACACAGCACTTTATTTTTAATACTGAACAGCAATTGCTTTTCATTCGACACAAAGATTATTATCGTCGTAAACTGCTATCCAAAAGGTTTTGCTCGAGTGGGGATTGTTTTTTAAAGTCGACAAAAAGTTTTATCTCTCGAGTGTCTAGGGTCATTAATTGAATCCATGGGAAAGGCTTTCGGTACGACATCCGTGAGGGATGTCGTAACGAAAGCTTTGTCCACCATGTACAATTGTTGTATTTTAACTAACAGGACAAAGGGCTGTTTTACAACTAAAATTGAAAGGTATTTTTTGAATTATGAAGTACTTACATGTAAATTATCACTCGATGCAGCTCGTTCAAAAACGCCAATAAACATCTGAATTTTAACTAGATACTCATAAAAGAAAAGCGTAGTGTGAAAAACGACCTAAAAGAATGTATTTCACTTTGAATAATTTGACCATTATTTATAAAAGCTAAATACCCAAAGGTTTCTCGAACGAGAAATTAATAGAATTTTTGGTTTTTTAACTCACCATTAATTGAAAGGAATTTTCACAGATGTCAAAACAGTTCAAAATATTAACGTAAGCCTGAAGCATTCTTTCACAATAATCCTCTGTGTCCCTATCTCCCATGTTTTGGTATAGACGAGCTTGGATGTTCCATAGATCAATTTTATCTTTTAACAGCTGAATGAGTCTGATAGTATAAATTATATTTGCATCAAAACTCAACAACACTCCATTACTCAAAATGCGGTGCAAAGGAGTTTCTAGCATATAGCCAAAAAACAAATAAGAACAAATATGAAATACAACAAACAAGATAACAGTAAACCAATTACTGATAATAAAGCAATTGAACCTCGTAGTATTATTGAGATATCTGTGAATTTCTTGTAATTTTAAAGCAAACAAAATATTTTCTTTTGTGTAATAATAACTGGCTATTACATTAATTATGAGGCCTAAAGAAAATGAAACAAACTCGACGATAAAATAAATAACTGCCGCTGTTTTACTAAAAGTTATTGTACTTGAATTAACATACAAAAAGTGAAGCTCAAATAAAAATAAAGATATAAATAACATCGTGCCACAAATTCGAGAGCCAACTGTTTGGAGTTATAAAGTTACCCTTGATACGATATTTTGGACAAAACCAAATATTTTGTAACAAATTTAAAGGTAAAAGCATCGACTGCACATCTTTGTCAACGAAGTTATTGCGTAAAACTTCCACACTACGAGTTCTCTGATGAGATTGTATTTTTTTTTTAATTGACTTCATTTTATGACTACTTTTCAAGTAAGAATGAATCTTTAGTTCAGAAATATTGGGAATTATTCCACATCAGGAATGATTTAATTCAAAGATAACCACTAATCCGCAATGATATTAAATTTGTGTGGCGGTCCGGTTGTTACTTCATCACGACAAAGTCACAAAACAGCTGATGTTAATAAAATTTAATGTGACTGTTCCTAAAATAGCCTAGGCTGATAAAATTTTAGTTTTTCCTAATTGTGTTGAAATTAGTGATTTAAATAGTGTAATAGATCGGCTTGTCGTATGTATACGGAGAAGAGGTCGGGCCTCGCCATCCGCACGACCCTGTAGAGCTCGTCCCAGACTGGTCACTCTCCCACCGTTAGTATGAATATGAATTGAAATCCCATGAAACTATACTGCCTTGTCCCGATAAGAGCAATTAAGCTTGTGTCTCATCACGTGGTGAATTTAAAATAAATATAATATTATGATTTTAATTAGGAGTATGTGACAAACAGTCACATTAACAAAGAGATATCTTGGGATCTGAATAAAGACATAAGCTACTTTATAATTTACGATTTCGTATGCTACTGTGTTAAGGCGACGATATACGACTTTTACAGATTTTAAACTGACAATCACGTCAAAATGTGCGGTGTAAATGATTTGAAAAAAATATATGTTAAACTAGAACATTCTCTTCATCACTTAGTAAGTGAATATTTTTAATTATATTCATATTATATAGTTTAATTAATACGTGAAGTTTTGTCTGACGCGGACAAAACATTGATAATCACACAAAATCTACCAGGTATAATTATCCGAAACTTACACTATCTTACAGACAATTTTATTATCTATCTTTTAGTATACGCCTTTTTTTTAATTTTGAAAGAATACTACTTTTATTTAATTTTTTCGACTAAATTTTGAAAGTTTTGGACGCAGACTGCGTCCGTTCTGCATCAGTTTTGCGTCCAAAACTCTCAAAGTTTAGTCGAAAAAATTAATCGAGTTAATTAAACTATTTAATATGAACTTAATCGAAAATATTCACTTTCTATATGATTAAGAGAATGTTCTAGTTTAACATATATTTTTTTCAAATCATTTACACTGCACATTTTGACGTGATTGTCAGTATAAAATCTGTAAAAGTCGTATATCGTCGCCTTAATCAATATTCACATAGACAAAGTCGCGCACAAAAGTTATCTAGTATATATCAATTTACATAATAAACAAAATTCAATATATTTTTGATTTATAGGTAAGGGAAATCAGTCATGAATCGTAACTTCCAACTAATTAATTATATAGGTGAGCCCTTGAAATTGACAGGTTATGCCGTGTGGGGTTCCATAAGGGTCGATTCTGGGCCCGCTTCTGTTCAACATGAAATAACATCAACACATTCGACCCTTAACCTTGGAATAGAAACTTGACACATGATTTGTGATTGTGTTCTTAAATATTTACTATTATAAACATTATTTAGATGATTACGTCACTACAAAAACATACGAACTACCAAACGTTAAAAAAGTCAGAGATCAGTGCTACTCTGTACAAAGCTCCTTATTGAGCCTCAATGGTGCTCGTTGCCAAGTAAAAGCCGTACGAATCGATCGGTCAAGACGGTTAAGCTAAGTTTACCGTACGTAGTTGGGTGACCATTGCATTCATTATTCTCCGTGCCTCGGACAGCACGTACAGTCGTTGGTCTCGGATGTCCTGCGTAGACCTGTGACACTCATTAAAGCCGAAAAATCTGGCAACCAGTCTTAAGACACATGTACTTTCGGGCGATTAACAATTAAATTTGTCAAAGTTATGGTTAAAAAGTTAGAAGGGTTTGAACGTGACCGCGCCATTGAAACGCAGAGAACCGCGCGGCCATGGAGATCTTTAAAACTAAGCGTAGCAGAGACCTGAAATTCAGGTAAATAACAGATTGAATTTGTAAATCAATTGTAAAAATTCATCAATATATCCTAGGTTTATATTTTAGGAGCTGTACGACTAAAACCCCATGGCCCCGCCATTGAAACGGTGAAAAACACGTTATCCCCGATATCTCACTGAAAAAGCATCGCAGAGGTCTGAAGTTTTTTGTAAAACCTAGATATGAATTTGTCGAAAATTTTAAAATATACAACAAATACGTAAATAGGTTTACACATCAGGAGCCGTAGTGCAGTACCGCGTAGAAATCAATTTTGATTATCTATCGAAAAAAGTAAGTATTAGCGAGATCTTTTTTTGTAAACAACACATTAATGTATTATGTTTTTTCTTTTTCTGTGTCCGTCCTCGAACATTTTATATAACACAATCTCATCACCGCCAGGGCTGCTCTCTAGACAGCTGGCCTCATCATCATTATCCATAGTACCTGCTTGGCAGCTTTGCTTATCTACTCGTGGGACTTTTCTTGTACTAGAATAGTAAGGGGAATACACGTTCATAACATTTTTCTGTCTACATTCTTCACGTAAGAAGCTTGCAATTCTGCTTTCGATGCATATAGATTAGTCTCTAATATGCACTTATTCTCTACGGTGATCCTCCTAAGGAATCTTCTGATAATTAATACTTTCTCATCGACTATATTCGCCTTTTCGGCTAAAGCGGCTAATCTATAAAAAAACAACCGTGTATCTTCCGCGGGCAAGCTGTTCTGGGAGCTCGAAGAGCTGCCAGACACACCAAAGCTCACGTTGGAGAAACGTCCCTGCGAGTAACATTACGTGCGCCGCCTGAAAGACGGTAGATTTGTGTCACGTTGCCTTTGAGGGATAATCCAGAAATATTAGGTAACTCTTATGCTAGAGCAAAGCAACCGGACACAACAGTACGTAAACTTTATTAATGACTATGCTAGTCTAGGTCATTTTTCGATAGTAGAGCGACCTGACGTGGTAAACCTATTGCCACATAATCCTGTTCTTAGGGAACAGAGTGAGACGAGCAAATGTCGTGTAGTATCGAGTCAGGTCTCTCTTTAAATGACTTGCTTATGGTAGGGCCCACAGTTCAAGACAAAGTTTTTTCGATATTGATCATATTTCGTGAACGTACTTACATAGTTAACTGGCAATATTGAGAAAAAACTCTGAGCAAGAAAATTTCAAAATTATAATTACCATCCCCAAGCCATGCACTCGAAATAGAATGGAATCCTAACACTGATCAAATTGTAATGGTATCTTCTAAACTGTATGAATGTAACAATGACACTCCATTTTCTAAACGGTCCATGCTATCCTTGACTTCTAGCCTGTTTGATCCTTTGGGTTTACTCAGCTGTTGTAATTGTCAGTAAAATTATTTTACAAATGCTATGGTCTCTACAACTAGGCTGGGATGATGAGATACCTACTAACATCAATAAATTATGGAGAAAATTTATTGATAATGAATATAACTTACACTATCACACATACACTATCGATATACCTCCTAAGGTTTATTGTGCTAATCCTGGAACAATAGCGTTACATTCATTTTCGGATGCCAGTATGAAGGCATATTCTGGATGTGTATATGTGAGGTCAACTGACGCTATAGGCATACAGTACAGTTCGTCTTTTGTCAGCAAGAGCTAAGGTGGCGCCACTGAAAACTGCAAATATGCCCAGGTTAGAACTTTATAGTTCACTTCTAGTTGCACGCTAATGTGACCAAATTTGTAAATCACTACGTTCTGAAATTTCTAAGAAAACATTTTGGTCTATTTCAAAAATCGTACTGGGTTGGTTGTGTACACCTTCACATGAACTGCAAACTTTTATCGCAAACCGCGTAGTATCTGTTAATGAACTATATCATGACAATAAGTGGCTGTATGTCCCTACCTCACAGAACTCGGATGATATAGCCTCTCGTGGTGCTTTTCTAAACGAAGTTCCATCATTGTCATTATGGTAGCAGGGACCTACATTCACACACGACGAGGAGGAGCATTGGGCAAGTTAAAGTACTAATTTGACGTATGCAACACTACCTGAAGTACGGGTAAATAATTTTGTAATTTTGTAATTGATACTAAAAATGATTCTAGTTTCAGTAACTGAAGATGCATTGTTGCATCTGTATTTTGTTTTTATAATAATACTAAGAACAATAAGAATCAAATTAACCAAATGTTAACTGTAGAAAGTAGAAGAATTAGCTTGGGCGGAGAATAAGTTAGTTTATATTTCTCAACAAGAAAGCTTCCCGAATTTCGAAAGGGAATGTAAATTAGCTCCTTTTTTAAGCTTAAGTCCATTCATAGATGATGATGGATTAGTGAGGTTCGGGGGCAGATTAGAAAACTCGCAATTTGAATACGGGTAATTTTTTTGGTCTCGGAATAGGCCAATGCAGTTTGCAATTCATTAAGTAACTTAGTTATACATTTTTAGAATAAGCAAATTAATAATAGAGAAAAGGGAAATAGGCGCATTTATGTGTGATGTGTAGTTGTATGGGATGCGTGATGTGTAGATGTATTGGATGTGTGTGTGTGGTGCTAGTTGAAGGGTGTGTATGAGTTAAAGTTAGAGTTTTTAGTTTACCTATATGTTATAAGTTTAAGTGTACATGAAAGGTTAGCCTTGCGACAGTATCTTGGGATCGAAAGAAGTCAAACTACGAAATCCTCCACTAACCATGCACACAGCAATGCGCTTTTAAGTGAGTAGGTCATCTAAGAGTAGTAACAATAGACTCAACATCGTCATAGGTATTAGTCTTGAGCCAGTCGGTTACAACTTGTTTACAATCTCGGAGCTTTGAGGAATATATACATAGCTTTTTATTTAGGAAGCTGTAGAGGTGGGAAGATTGTCTGGCGTACTGCCTTTTAGCATAAACCGATCTAACTGTGACACTTGGAGCGACTAAGTAGCTTCTTCTGGAGCTCAGCTTAGAGGGATCATACGGAAGAGATTTATGGACTCATAAAATCACTTGTAGCAAGTAAAGCTTTCTTACAGACAGAAGGTCGGACAGTTGGTAAAGGCTTTGGGTAGGGAATCTATAGGGCTTGAAGAACATGACCTTAAGCACAGTTCTCTGTGCTCGCTCGAGTTGTAGAAATTTAATTTTTGTTATCCGGCCCCATCATGGCAAACAGTACGTGAGGATAGATTGGGCCACTGATATGTAGACTTGCCTCAGAAGTTTCTTTGAAGCCACGTCTCGCAGTGTTTTAAAAGTCCAGATCATTTTCCTAATTCTTTTCATAATTAGTTCGGTGTGCATGTGCCAGGACAAGCGCTGGTCAATCATAACACCTAGGTATTTGGTGTGCTGTAATCTGTCAATTTCTACACATGAGCAGCCGAGGATTTGAGGGTTGGGACAGTTGTGGATCTATATTTGAAATTCTGGTGACGGTTGCGAGTTATTATATTTTGTAAAGCAGATGTAGTTAAGAGGTAGATTAAGAGGCATTTAGTGTGAGAAGATTATAATTTAACCAAGCTGCTATTCCAGCCAAGCCACTCTCGATCATCCTTTTAACATCAGCCCAAGTCTTAGCAGCAAAGACAATGGCGGTATCGTCATCGTATGAAAATATGAGCCCTCCCTCTATTTTCATGTTGCAAAAGGTGTTAATATAGATCAGAAATAAGGTCGGACCGAGCACACTGCCCTTACCGACCCCGAAAGTACACTAGTTGCTTCGGTTGTACGTTGTTTCATAGCTAATAGTTTTATAGAATTTCGTTTCACATATTTTTTTTCTAATAATTTCGTTTCATAGAATAATCAATACGCAGAATACTTAGTTACAAGATTTTTAAATCGTTGATTTTTGTTTCACGTAAAGTTTATTGTTAGAATAATCATATCATAAAATAACAAATCAAAAATTCTTTATCCTTAAATTTTTTTTTAATATAAAACTTATTCCAAGAATAGGAGTCTCAGTTCTAACCAAACCTACTGCGCGTGCGTGCAAACAACCATGCAGCGTGCAAGCAAGCGTGCAGCGTGCAAGCAAGCATACAGCGTGCAAGCAAGCATGCAGCGCGCAAGCAAGCATGCAGCGCGCAAGCAAGCATGCAGCGCGCAAGCAAGCATGCAGCGCGCAAGCAAGCATGCAGCGCGCAAGCAAGCATGCAGCGTGCAAACAAGCATGCAACGTGCAAGCAAGCATACAGCATGTAAGCAAGCATGCATCATGCAAGCGAACATGCAACATGCAGCAGGCATAGTTTCTGTCACGGCTCCGGCGTTGCGGGGCTCCGGGCGGCGGTCCCACGCGAGCTTATCGTCGCAGATGGTATTCACGCTCACCACCGCAGCTTCGGCTTACAGCGCAGCGGGCGTTAAAACCACCTGCTCCTCAGCTCGCGGGCCGCCTCGCCCCTCCACGCCTACGCAGATTTAAATTACACTCTAGTTGTAGGGCAGACTAGACTACGTGGAGTCGGTTTCGCAGCGATTCGTTTCTGTCATTAACTTTTGTAGCACAACATATTGGCTTTTTAAGACATAATTTTTGTTATTGTCTATTTATATACTTATTCGTAAAAAAAATATTCTACTGTTTGATAAGTATGTTAAACAATAATAGTCGAAGTATAAATACGAGAACCAAATATTATATGAAACATTTTCTGGGAAACGAAATTCTATGAAATTTCTGTCTGCGAAACAAGGGGACACCAGTTGCTTCAGATGTCGAAGGCCTTTTTAAGGTCAAGGAAAACAGCTAGACATTTGCTACCATTATCCACTTTATCCACCAGAGCAGACGTTAGTGACTAAACTGCAACCTCAGTAGACATTCCCTGTCTAAATCCGAACTGAGATGGTGACAGTATTTTATATTTATTAAGAAATTTAATTAGGCGTGAGTTTATAATCTTTCAAGAATTTTTGAAATTGCCGGTAGAACTGATATTGGCCTGTAATTTGACGGGTCAGTAACGTCACCAGACTTGTACACAGGTGTTATTAGGGCTACTTTCAGAGCATCTGGGAAACGCCCTGTTCGAAGCATAGATTTATTAAATTGGTTATTATTGGTACAATTTGATGGTGTGCCGCTATTAGAAAGTTGACTTGTATTTTGTCCCAGCCTGGAGCACTATCTACTTTCAAGCTCATTAGAATAGTTCGTATTTCGCCGGGGTCTGTGTCGAGTAACACGAAAGATGGGGCTAGAGAGAGAGGCTGAGGACTGAGGAGTTATTATATTATCTGCAAGTAGTTTGCCTATGTTAGAGAAGTAGTCATTAACCTCATCAACAGACTTCTGCGGGGTAGTGGAGACATCTAGTAGTTCCAAGTTTTTTGTATTTTTAGGTTTGCGCTGCGTGGTGCTGTTAATCATTTTCCACGTTTTTTTAAGGATTATTTTGTACATTAGAAAGTTGATCTCTGTCATGTTTACGCTTCTGTTGTTTTATAATGCAATTGCAGTAATTTCGATACCTTTTGTAAGTGACTCTTAGTATCTCGTTGAATGCAAAAGAGACTGAGGCTTGAACCACTTTCAAGCCTCAGTCTCTTTTGCATTTGATTCCGATTGAAAATACAGCGCAATAAGCCAATAGTCATCCATGGTTTTAAGATCCTATTTTTCAATGGTATATTCAAAGTAATTGTACTATGTGTGACACAATTTTGCAGTATTTCAATTAGGTGGCTATTAAGTGTATTAGGGTTATTTAGCTTTAGCAGGTCTTTTAAATTACTTGTTTTAAGGTACTCGAGCCCTTTCTCCAAATTAAAAATTGGTTTTGTTTTTGAGCATTTTAATACACTTTTATGGTTTGTTATTTTTAAGAAAGTCGTGTAATGATCAGTAGTGGATGTTTGAATAATTGCAATAGTTGCAGTTTTACAGTCAGGTTTAAGTTTTAATATGAAGTTATCTAGGCAAGTTTTGGCTCTCGTGGGGAGAGAAGGACCCGGAAGAAGTTCACGCATCGCTAACATATTGAGATAATTAAGTCTATTTGTGCGTTCGTAGGATGCATTTTGACTGTATATCAGATTTATATTTATGTCACCAGTGATTATTATATTTTTAGTTGATACAATAGTGGTTAGGTGATTGTTTAAGGAGTGAATGAATTCGTCCGCGTTCGCGGTTGATGGGGAGCGATAAATTGCAATAACTATAAGGTCAGGCGTAATATAGATCTCTAAGCAAGACGCGTGAGTTAGTTTTATTTCTCTTATTTTATGTTTATGTATGCTTCTAATATAGGCAACCACTCCGTCAGCTTTATTAAGATGTTTTGTAGTTTGAAACGAGTTAAAATTACTATTTGAGGTATTGGTTTAATTGAATTTAATCTACATTCGGTAAGGAGTAATATATTAATATCAGTTTTAAGAGTAAGTAAGTTTAGTTGGAGATTATCAAAGTTAGAATAAATAGACCTAATATTTTGAGACACAATGGTAAAGTCGGAAAAGTTAGGCTGTGTATGTGGGCTATTTCGGAGTTGTCTATATCATTCAAAGTTAGTAAAGTACTATCCTAAATTATAAGGTTTATAAGTGCAGGACAACATAATTATAAAGTTATTTCGTATGTGCGTGTAGGTGTATGTATGTATCTCTGAGTGTGTATGTATGTTTTGGGTAACTGTGCGTTCGGTTTTTGGGACTAATGTGGGTTTGTGTGATGTAAAATGAGTGTTAGTGCGCGATTCATTAACATAATATAAATTAATATTGAACTTAAAGCTAATTAATTTTAAGTGTTTAAAATACCGCTGCGAGGTTAACAAATAAGTAAAATAGGACGCTTGTAAAATAACAACTAGTCATTTAATCGTCCGTATGGTGTCGGACGTGAAGAAAGGCACCATCCCATATCTTCCCGTGGGTGTCGTAAGAGGCGACTAAGGGACTCACCAGAGAATAGGCAGCGGCGTTCTGTGTGCCTTTGTAACAACTATACTGCGATCGTCAACTCGCCTGCCAAGCGTGGCGATTATGGCAAAACCCGTAGGCTGTCCAACAGTACTTATACTCTTTGGATTTTGCCAGGTCACGTGCAAGAAAATGTAGTCGAGCTCCTTTTGTAGTTTGTTGTTCCGAGACATAGATAGGCGTATATTCTTCTGTCTTAAATCCAAGATGGCACATAATTTTTAGTTATGTTTTCTATTAAAGACTTTAGTCTTCTTCAAGAAGTCGGCAACAAGTTTGAACAACTACTCGGTGAAACAGCTGATAGATACGAAAAATGACTTTGTTTTATACCTTTAGAGAAATTAATATTAATACTTAAAAAATTAACTAATACATTACATAAAACACATTTCATTTAAACGGCAGTTGTGTGTTAGCTGTTCTCAGTACTTATTTTGTTAAGTGCTCGTACGGTTGTTAAAGTGGATTAAACATGGGGACACAGATCAACAAAAACCCTACCACCGATAATTTTTTGGACAAAAGTTTCCAGAACATACTCCTCCCCTTTCGATGTTTACAGCACATGCTGTTCGTGTCCAGGTTCTCCATTGAGTCCAACTGTATCAGACCTCATCGTGCATCTTACTACGTCTTGTCTTTCTTTGGTACTCTAGGATTAATATCTTTTCAAATTGTAAAATACACAATGTCGTCGGATTTTGACGAAATAGTCAGTCCTTTTATAAACTTATTTCTTAAACTCAATGTTATCATGATGGTGGTTCCTTTAATTTCCTTTTATTCACTCAATATTTTGCATAGAGAAGAACATGTCCAATTAATTTTGAAGATTAAAAAAGCTTACAGATTAATCAAATATAAGCATCACAAGAAGTTTATCATTAGGAACTGGTTAACAATTTGTCATCATTGTATTTTTTACATGGTCTGTGTGTCATTATGTTGCACCTTTAATATGGCTTCATTTTTATATACGTTGATGTATTTGGACGTGCAATCAACTTATGGTATTTCTATAATTGCCTTGATAAGAGAAGGAATGATTTCATGGATCTCTGAAGTCGAGTATTATAGTAAACTGAACATGGAGCTTGAGGAAGATAAATATAATGATGAATGGAAAAATCTCTACCAAGCATATATTAACTTAATGGAAGCGTTTGATATTTTTAAGAAAATATTTAAGTTTTCGGTAAGATAGCACTTTTATTAAAAAATTTAAATGATCCATGTTGTAATACATAGGGTGGTATCGATAATGCATAGACAATCTTGTAACTCAGTACAAATATTATGTTTCTAGGCACCTGGACGTTGACATTTGTCGTCACAATTATTACCAGGGTGCCGATTCCCTTGTTCAAAAACTAAACTAAAATTATACAATTGGGATCTCTTAATGCCAGGCCAAAACGAAAACTTACCCATAAAACAGTCATGATCACTGTTTGGTGATCTAGTGTCGGTATAATTCATAAAAGCTTTTTACCAAAAATGGCCCCAGTAGGTTACCCTTATTTCATTAAAAAAATTAAATTATTAATTCCCAAACATTTTTCTGCCAAACATTTGCCAAATTCTCTTCACAAATAATTTTAACGCAAACCTAATGTTTGACAAGTGAACGTTTAAACAACAACCATGCCAACTAGTACTTTTACCAATTTGAATGTACCTAGTCAAAGATTTCACTTTAAAGTTCCTTAAAATAATAGCGTAGTCAGATGGTTTAAAAAAAAACCCACAAAGGGGGTAGCGGTAAATTACCACTGCGGTGGCAGAGATGCATCGATAGAATGGTTGCATATTTATATTGATAGATACAAAACGTATTTATATAAAAGTGACTTTAACTTTCTGTATACTAAACGGCAATTTCATAGGTGAAGACCTCATTTTAAGGATATTTTTTTTATTCTAGACTTTAAATCAAGCACTGGACACATTTTTCAATACTTTACTGTACCTGCAAGCAGGAATAGAAATGTCAAAATCAGGTTTAACCAATATTGGTGAGGTGAGCTAATAATAAATCATGTACAGTCGCCAAAAGAGATAAGTATCCGTGTCGTCAGGAATAGTTGAAGTTTACTTAGAAACCAATGTAAGCTTTCAAATGAGATTAACCTTTCGAATGTCTTATGTTACACAGTCCGACATAAGCAGCGGAGGTTTGACCTTCAACACTTTCGCCCGACACTCGTTGAGTTAAATTAAATTATTGAACTATTTATACTCTATTAATTGTATTTTATTCTATTCATAAACACCTATCGGTTTCTAAATAAACTTCAACACTTCCCGACGTCTTGGATACCTACTTATCTCTTTTGGTGAACGTACATACTACTTTTGGTTCTCCTGCACAAATTAAGTTTCCTAAATAATTTCTTGATTTAAATTTGCAGTACAATTTTGAAATGTCTGTCATTGGCATCATACTTTGGCTGTTGAACAATATTGCTTACGTCGTTGTATTTAGCACTAACTGCGAGTTGTTCTACATGACTCTCTCCGATGTAAACGCTACTTGCAGTAGACTGCTCAGCATTCTTCAAAGTACTGGTAAGACAAAGCAACGTCATACTGCATATGTATACCATTTTCACCGGTCTATTCTGTAAAGCTCCCTCGGTGAAGTGTTGTGCTAGTTAGTTCAATTCTAAGCTCACTTCAGCTTGAGGTGAGGTGTCATCCCACCAAATGCTAGAGATTGCTCGCATGACTAAAGATTAAAAATTGGCAGGCCGACGATTAGTTTTTGGTCCCGGGGTGAATGATCCTCATGGATGTCGTCCGCCGAATAAAAACCGTCCCTGTGCTCTACATCACACCTACGCCGAAGGTTGCGGGAACGTATGGTCCTTCCGGAATCCCCGACTAGTGCCGACCCGCTAGGTCAGGGTGGGAATGAGGTGGTGACTCCCCCTGTGACATCTAAAGGGCGCGCTTGTGGAATACAACGCGCCGCCACCTAGGGTGTGTGGGGGGCGCTAACTTTGAGCAGTAACACTTCTTGTACAATCTGCCCCGGGCCGTGATCAGCGTATTGGTAAGGTTCACGTCCGGTTAGAGTTCGTCCCTCAGCACCCAGTCGTACCCGATGTTCAACAGGACCAGGCCCACGACCGAGCCCTGTGGAACACCGCACGACATCTGGCGCTGGTGTCCAATATCACGTCCCAAATAGGTATATACCTAACTTACAATCTTATATCTATTCTAAAATGACGGAAGGAGATGTTCACACAATAGCACTGCTGTAAGTTTTGAGAAAGCAAACGTACATACGAGGCAGTGTTTACATTTGCTTAAGGACTTACATAAGAAAAACGTACAGGTGTAAGGCCGACCTTAGAAACATTTATAAGTAATCTAAGTAATTATTATCTTTGTTACAGTGGAAGCCAAGAGACTTTGTAAAAACGTACAGCGACTGAACCGTGCAGGCTTCCACAAGATGACTGCTTGTCGAATCTTTACGATCAATGGACGTCTACCCCTGAAGTTTAATAGTCTGTTGGTGGAGTACACGGTTGTGATACTACAGTTTGCTGTCGTATCATGGATGACCGAAACAAAATAATAAATTAATATTGAAGACAAAACCTTCATTAAAATAGCCTTCTTAAGAGATGGCAGCACTGTGTCCAAAAGTCTTCTTCCATTACAAGGGGCAGAAAACAATTTGTACTCGCACCAGGAACGCCATGAACTTAACGTTGTTACGCGACTCCAGTAACTGCACACTTCTCGGATCAGGGGGGGAAATGAGGTGTTATACTGCCCCCCGGACGTCTAAGAGGGGCGCGCGTGAAATACTACGCGGCGCGTAGTACGCGCTGCCACCGGCACACAGACTTACATCGGACTTTGTTGGTGCTTTGCCGGAGCGGTTCGCGTTTTTCCGTGATCGACGTTTCCTCCTTTGCACCGTCACGAAACCACCCCCTATATCAGCCTTATTCGGCGCCTTTTCCGGCACAGGCTTTATACTAGCAGCGCCAGGGGTGAACGTAGTGACGTTAGCGAAACCAGAGCAGAGGTACCACCGAGGCTGCAGACTCTGGCAGCGAGACGGGGCTCGGGACTCGGGCGGTGCGGCGTGGTAGAGGCGCGATTAAGGGCGCAGGGCTGCGGGACGCGCAGGCGTTACGAAACTCCTGACGTGGATTTCGATGACAGAATATCGAGGTCAACTCCGCGACGCGTGTTTACGAAAGATGCATCTACTGGTGACCCAGTTACCACCATACTATTGCGCACCTCAATAACTTAACTAACTCAAATGGGTCGACAGAATTACCGGCCACCCTAGGGCGTGCGGAGGGGTCTGTCAGAGCCTTATAACTGACTATAAACCCCCCAGTGTTCCATCTCACACCTACGTTGGGGGTCACGGGATTCAGAGATACTTCCGCAACCCACGACTAGTGCCGGCCTGCTTTTGAAAGAGGGCATTATCCGGCGTCGGCGGAGGGCCGCCGACGCCCGGTCCGCCTGCTGCGGGCAGGGCAGGAGGTTGTGATCTCCCTCTCCCTTTCCGCAGCCTCCTTCTGGGTCATGATAGTTTCGCAGAAGGAAACCACCGCGTCCCAGGACTCTGCGCTGTTGACCACGGCCGGCAGCGACAGGTCACTGCCTACCTCTGAGGCGAGGGCACGGCGCGGCTCCTCCTAAGCGACACACTCTGCCAGTGTATGCCGCGCCGTGTGCTCCCGATATAAGGACTGTACCTAGATTAACTTTATTTTTGCTGCATTTTGCACGCAATGGCGGCGTGTTTACGAATAATAATATTACTATACTAATGGTATCAAACTTTTATTCCACCACCAACTATTCAAATTGTAGAATGTTTATTTATATTTAAAATAAAGGCAACAGTATTTACCCTGTGATCCAAATTTTAACAGAGGATTCTTTTTGCGCTTATTTTCAAGTGCTTGGTTTAGTGTTCGATTGGTCGTAAATTAAACACTTCTAGCAGCTGAAACTCTGTCTGTGATAAGTATGTGAACCAAACTATAGTATAAGTATAAATAATAACCTAAGCCGCTTAACCTACAGTGTTCTCAGATTATTGAAGTGTTAACTTATCCAATTTTTTTTGACCGGCCATTTTTTGTAAAGGTTGTGGGGTGAAAAATAATTGTGAGGAGGTGTGTTTTTTCAATTGAATAATGTAAATAAGATATATTTATGTAAATTAAACAAAATCTTATGAAATAATGGTATTTTTTTAACTACCCTTATACAAGAAGACAACACAATAACACAATAAGATTCACAATAAGATTAGACATTTACACAAACCTTTTTTACAGTCCGTTCAACCGATTTTGACTTATATTGCGTTGGTAGCATGACAAATGGCAACTGCAGTAAACAGTTGTTAATGTAACCACTTTTTTGCCTCTAATGTCATCCTTAAGCCTACGGAATAGAAGTCAAAATCGGTTGAAGAGACTGTAAAAAAGGTTTGTGTTTATGTCTAATCTTATTGTGAACAGGGTATAACAGGGTGTAAGTACATATAAAAAACAGAAAAAAATCCCTCACTCTGATTTCAAACAATATTAAGAATTTATTACAAGTCAAAACTGGCCTAATCCACTTTAGCAGTAAAAACTCATGTATTATAACATGAGTTTTTACTGCTAAAGTTCACAATAAGATTAGACATAAACACAAACCTTTTTTACAGTCTCTTCAACCGATTTTGACTTCTATTCCGTAGGCTTAAGGATGACATTAGAGGCAAAAAAGTGGTTACATTAACAACTGTTTACTGCAGTTGCCATTTGTCATGCTACCAACGCAATATAAGTCAAAATCGGTTGAACGGACTGTAAAAAAGGTTTGTGTAAATGTCTAATCTTATTGTGAATCTTATTGTGTTATTGTGATTCCAACGACATAACTTTTACGCAAGATATTCCTATCGTCATTTTAAACACGGGGCGTAATCGGGTCTTGACCGCCCCGAAGTACTTTCATACATGCGTCACATTTTTCAAAATGGCCGCCACAAGACTGATTAACAGACTTTCTGACAAAGTACTGGCAAGACCAGACTGAGACGTGTGTTATGTGTTTATTAGCATGGAATTATCCTTTATTTTAAATCCTGTGGTAGTCTTTACTAATAGTCTAATATTTGTAAAGACTGTTTTATGTCGAACTGTGTAACTTTGCTCTAATAATGTACTTATGCTGGACTGTACACAAGTTTGAAAGTTGAATAAGGAGACGTTTTACTATCCCTATATTTAAAAAGGTATCTGTTCTTTGTTACAGTGAAAGCTAAAACTGACTTTGCAAAAACGTACAGAGACTGAACCGTGAAGTCTTCTACGAGAAAACCGCTTGTCGAATGTTCACGATCGGTGGTCGACTACCTAATGCGTTTAATAGTCTGGTGATGAAGTATATCTGTTTGACACTGTAATTAACTATTTTATCATGGAATATAATTGACCCAACGCCAACCCAACCCACGCCAACCCGCCTGCCAAGCATGGTGATTATGGCAAAGCCCCCCCTTTGGGGGAGGCCTATGTCAAGCAGTGGACGTCCTTCGGCTGAAATGATGATGATGATGATGATAAATGAAACTAAAATATTAAAATAAAAACCTTAATGTGAAAAGTATTATTTATTCAATTTTGGATATAAAGTTGCAACTGGTAGGATAACGAATGAGACAAAAAACTTATTAAGCAACAGAGATATAAAATAGTATATAATATATTTATGAGAATAAAACACCCCAGTGTTTAGCATTAACCGTGTTTAATTGTAATAGTAGATATTCAAGTTGTTGTTTTACAAAAAAGCGAACTGCAACAGCACAATAATATAATTACTGATAAGGCTCATCAAACATATCGGCAGCGCAGCGTCTAGATAGAACAAACCACACGCACTCATCTTACTGAACAATCGATTTATCTGTAATACTTTCTTGTAAAGATGTTCTTGACTCTCTGAAAGGAATTTAAATCAAGTTTTAATGCTGTAATAAATGATTTTTTAGCTTACTAATTTTAACTAGATATTGTTTATTAGAGAATGGGCAGCAGCGTTCTCTGTGCATTTGTAACAACCATACTGCGATCGCCAACCCGCCTGCCAAGCGTGGCGATTATGGCAAAACCCCCCTTGGGGGAGGCCTATGTCCAGCAGTGGACGTCTTTCGGCTGAAATGATGATGATGATGATTGTTTATTCAAGATTTTTTTAAACAAGTAGGTATTTTTTATTTCTCGCAATCATAAGCTAGCTACAACTAGGTAAGAAAGTAGTAACAATAATTTAACAACATAAACATACGAAACTGTTAAGATGTACCTAATTGATGTGATTGTTTTATCTGAGACGTGGTTGATTTCGAATATTACCGACGAGGAGATTCTTGATTCACGTTATGTGCTATTCCGCTGCGATAGAAATCGTGTTTTGTGTGGTAAATCTGACGGCGGTGGAGTTTTGATAGCAATACGACGTGACTTGTGTGTGGTCCGATGCGAGCTAATCTCAGCGACGCTTGAAAACATTAGTCATTGTACTGTGCCATCAATTATTGACTATGTTATTCTAAAGTGTGCTTCTAAAGTGCAAGGTGAATCTCACATTATATGTGGTGTATATATCCCCCCTAATCAACCACTTGTGACTTATAATGCATTTTTTAATCTATTTGAAAAGTACTTGCACACATTTTCCGTAGGTAAATTATTCATGATTGGAGATTTCAACCTACCTTACATTGATTGGCAATTACTTGACCGGTCGCTTGTAACTATGAATACACAAAGTAGCACTTCCTCTATAAGTAATAAATTTCATAACTTTTTATCGATAATTAATTGTAAACAGTATAACAAGGTAAGAAATCAACTGGATCGAATTTTGGATTTATTTATATCTAATGATTTTAGTGTTTGTGAGCCTGTTTCTAACCCCCTATTGCCAATAGACAGTAATCATCCCCCTTTCTGTGTTGCAGCATGTTTCGACGTTCATAAGCCTTTGGTTCACTGTGGGTCACCACGATATCGCTTTATTGAAGCTAACTATTCCGCAATTAATAATGACATTACGAAGGTAGATTGGGGCTCTTTGTTTGACAATTTGCCTTTGGACTGTGCCACGCAACGTTTCTATGAAAAAATATGTACAATAATAAAATTACATGTGCCATTAAGGCCGAGTAAGTCAGCTGTGTGGTTTTCTCGTTCACTAATACATTTTTTTAAAGACAAAGAGAAAGCCTGGGTCAAATGGAAAAAATATAAGAATGTCATTGATTATGAGCAATTTTCACTATACCGTAAAACGTTTAAGTCCCTCTCCACCGAATGTTTTAATAAGTATATACGCTCGATAGACGATAGACGGTTTACAGAAAGATAAAAAACTATTTTGGTCATAATTGAGTGATTAGTTCATAATTCAATTTATCCAACCATTCATAATATTATTGTACCTGAACAACATGGTTTTGTTCAGAATCGTTCCACCGTGAGTAACTTGTTACTATATTCCAACTTCTTATTTGAAAACATGGACAATCGTCTTCAAATTGACTCGATGTACACTGATTTTTGCAAGGCTTTTGACAGGGTTGATCACAGTATTCTTCTTCAAAATATTGAATATAATGGGATACGAGGTAACTTACTGCGCTGGTTTAAATCCGACGTAATAAATGTGGTTATTGGTTTTTCCTCTGATGCTATAAATGTGACATCTGGGGTGCCACAAGGCTCTATATTAGGACCGTTGCTTTTTATTCTGCTTGTTAATGATGTTGGCAAATGCTTTATTAATACTACTTTTTTATTGTATGCAGATGACCTTAAAGTTTATCGATATATTAATTCAATTAATGATTGTGGAAAACTCCAACAGGATCTTTATAGGTTTTCTGCTTATTGTGAAGCGAATAAACTCTATAGCTAAATGCAAATCAATATCATTTACAAAGAAAACCAATGTAACACACTTCACGTATTCTCTCAATAATATCCCCATTGAAAATGTATCTGTCATTAAAGATTTAGGTGTGTTTTTTTATTCCAAGCTTCACTTTGATATAAATATAGATCACATTACAGCTAAGGGCTTTCAGCTTTATGGTTTTGTTCGTAGAACATGTGATGCATTTAAGCAGCCGGCCTCCTACTTATTGTTATATAAGTCACTTATCAGATCACAGCTTGAGTACGCTACATCGGTTTAAATTTCCTCTATATTTTAAAATAGTGAAAATATAGTGACCTACTTGAATCGGTACAGCGTAAATTCCTTAGGTTCTTAAACTACAAATGTTCTCGTAAGTGGTCTTCTTCTGAAACACTATTAAACAAATTCTCTCTGAATACTTTAAAATCGAGAAGATCGATACTGGACCAAACACTTCTTCTTTATAAAAATTATGTCACAATAATATAGATTGCAATAAACTTGTTAATCAAATCTACTTGCGCATACCTGGTCGTCCTGGTCGTACACAAAAGAAATATCATGCTTCGTGCATGTTTGTGTGTGTATTTTACACCTTAAGTTAATAATTAAAATGCATAAGGGCCAATATCACGAAACTTTTCATAATCGGACATTTGCAAATCAAACATTACAACTAACATCGATGTGAATTGTATTTATGTTCCACCAACAAAAAATAACATGACATCAGGAAACCTGGCGTTATATGAATGAGTCATGTGTCTTTCACTCTTTTGAGCATTTGGCAGGAAAAAAGTTCGTAACACTGAGTATACATTAGAGACACCACGTGGTCCTCTAAGCTTTAACATAGAAGTAGCGCATGAATTTGTGAATTTCTTTACCAACATACCAATTAAAACCACGGAAGCTTTAAATTCCTCACCTGGCATTTCAATTGCCTTTTTAAAAGCGAACGTACCAGGCTACCCGGTAGAATTTCAATTTAAACATATTAACCCCGTGACAGTTTTAAAAGCTTTTCGGCAAATCAAGATAAAATTTACTAAGGATCTGTGGGTTATGTCTATTAAAGTTTGTACGTCTATAATTGAGACAATAGCGCCTTATTTGGCTTTAATATTTAATATGTGCGTAGACCAAGGAGTTTTCCCGGATCTAATGAAGTTTAGTAAGGTTATACCTCTTTTCAAATCCGGTGACAGTAAAGACACTAATAATTATAGACCCGTGTCCGTGCTGCCGGCTTTCAGCAAGGTTTTTGAAAGGATTATGCTTAATCAGATGCTTAATCATTTTAACACTAATGGCATTTTACACGATCAACAGTATGGTTTCACCAAAGGACGTTATACGACTGACGCTGGTGTCACTTTATTAAAACACATATTTACTGCGTGGGAAGAGGCGCAAGATGCCATAGGAATTTTTTGTAACCTCTCCAAGGCATTTGATTGCGTAAATCATGACACACTACTTTTGAAACTTGAGCATTACGGACTTGCGCTTAGTTTAGTAAAATCTTATTTGATTAATAGGCAGCAAGTCCAAATAAATGGGGTGAATTCACATGGTTTAAAGGTAGAAATGGGGGTTCCACAAGGCTCAATTTTGGGTCCTTTCCTCTGTTAAGTGTATATTAATGATCTTCTTCATCTGTTGAAAAACCAACCACAAGGTGTTATTTGCTGATGACACTTCTTTAATATTTAAGATAGACAGACGAGCCCAGAACCTAGACCACGTAAATAGCGCCTTACTGCAAGTCCAAAATTGGTTCACGGCGAATAATTTAGTATTGAATGAAAAAAAAACTAAGTGCATTAGATTTACTTTACCAAATGTCAAAAGTAATGACTGTGACATAGTATTGAATAATGAGAAGCTGGAATTCGTTGATAAAACTGTTTTCCTGGGGATCACGCTCGACTCAAGGCTACAATGTGGTCCTCATTTAACATCTCTCGATGGCTCGGCAGCATATGCTGTCAGAAAAATCCGGCAATTTACTGATGTGGATAGCGCGAGACTGGTCTACTTTAGTTATTTTCATAATATAATGTCTTACGGTATTTTACTGTGGGGACGAGCTGCAGACATCGAGTCTATTTTTATTCTGCAGAAAAGAGCCATCAGAGCCATTTACAATCTCCGTATGCGCGATTCTCTAAGGGAACTGTTTAAGGAAATTAACATAATGACGGTACCTTGTCAATACATCTATGAAAACATAATGTACGCTAGAAAAAAATCTGTATCTTTTTAGTAAAAGGAGTGAAAGACATATTTATAACACTAGAAATAAGGACCAACTAGTTCAACCGAGTTTCAGACTGGCTAAAGTAGATACTTCTTTCATGGGGTACATTTTAAAATGTTACAATAAAATTCCTCCCCACATTATTCAACTAAATGAGACAAAATTTAAGTCTTATATAAAACGCACACTATGCAGTCGAGCATATTATTCTTTGGGTGAGTACATCACTGATAAAAAGGCTTGGCTGGATGCTGGTTTAGCTCCACAGCCATAAGGGTTCATAGATTAATTGATTAGCATTTTTAATTATTTTTGGAGCTGCTAAAGATATAGATCTACATTATCTTTGCATTGTATAAACTCAATGTGTTAGTATTATATAATTTTTCAAAGCACATACATGTGAGCACTATGTTATTTAAAGCTACCATTTACGAGGTACGTCTTTCATTGACTTGAATGTGCCCTGGCGGTTGGGAGTATGTCATGCTCACCGGAATGTCTCGCTGACGGTGGCGCGCGTGTTGGATCATTCGGTTCCCTTCAAAATGGTTGAGTCAAATGATGCCGATCCGTGCGTCATGTTCGTGAACGGGCGCCGTTAGTTGGGACTGGTCATCTCTTAGCTGCCTCGGTTATTCTAATTTTATTTTGAATTGTTTATTATGATTATATTTTTATCTAAACCTCTTTTAACGTACACGACTTGTTACATTGTTCTCATTGTACCCTAGATTCAATATGAATGATGTAACCGAAATTTGTAACATATTATTGATTTTAAAAGAGTGTTGTTCATGGAGTTTCTTGCTCGTTCTTCTCCATATAAACCTACTGTTTGGAATGAGCAACTAGCTTCAACTTTCTGACTGACTGACTCTGACAATTCAAAAGTACCTGTAAATGGTTTATTTGAAATAAATGAATTTGAGTTTGAGTTTGAGTTTTATCGGTCAGTAACCAAAGCAACCAAAATAAAAAGTCGCAATGTCACAGGTCAATGTTCACTGACAATGTATCACTATATCTAGCCGTATCGTACAGACTCGTGTTAAATAATACAACTAAATAAAAATGTCAGTTGTGTAGTCAAGTATGAGTCTGTTTTTGCAACATTTCATTTTGTCGGTATATAATTATGTCAATATTAAGTTGTGTCCAAACACAGCGCGCACGCTACTACGCGCGGTTTTTTTTCCCAAGACACAAATCAATCGTGCGTCTAGTTAATACAAACCCAGAAATGTTTGCGCGGCAATAATACGCGGCATATCTGAGACACGCCGCGCTCATATCACGTTCAAACCACAATGAAAGCGACCACGTGTGTAGCTCTACTGTTATTCTAAAATTGCGTAGAAGAAAGAACAGAAAAAAGCCTATTAAAAAAGACAATATTAGGTGCGACCACTTTATTAACAGTCCAGAGAATGCAGAATTTGAAAGTGATTAATTACCGCTCATGATTCTCACGCTGTGTTTGGACACATCTTTAGTAATTTTCTAATTTTGTTTATTATCGTTTTTTGTAAGAATAATAATGTATTATTGTGGGAAAAATAAAGGGATTTTTCTGGTGGGCATCTACAAATTCTGTAAATTGTTCTAATTTTCCTAAACATTTTGATTTCGAAAATAAAGTTTCATTTTGACAATCTTGACAACTGACTAAACGCCGGTTAGTAAGTTAACGGACGACCGGAACAGCGATTAAATATAACGTCTGATTAAGACATTTAAACATGGATTTGCGCTTGGTGAAACACTCGCTACTTTTAATGTCCGGTTAATATTTTAACGGCCATTTAAACTAACAAACATCGGTTGGTGAAACTAGGTCTTATTCTTCTAATAAAACCCTTTACTTTTAAACTTACAGTATAATTGGACTTTCCGCTGCTTCTCATCATTAAATAGTTAGTCAATACTCGTTTACAGTGCGTTTTGACAGCACATAAAAAGTATGTCAATTGACTGTGGTGTAAAAAACAGTATTGTTGGCTGCTTGCTTTTGATTAATAATTTTCAAATTTTTTATATTGTTTTCTGTTGGAACTCTGTCTGATTAAGTTGTGGATAACGGTGTTGGTTACGGAGTTAAATAAGGTTTATTATTAAGTTTTAACTGTATTATGCTATTCCGTAATTGTTTGTTATCTCAAAAAATAAAAAATAAAAATAAATAAATAATTTGTATAAAACTCACTGACTTAACAAGAAATTTGAGTACTGAAATTTGGCTGGTAGGTAGTTTATAGGTAACGTACGTCAGCAAAAATTTTGCTACAGGGGCAAATTAACCAAACCGAGGGTTAAAACCCAGGGCCTCACTCTTGGACTTTGACGCCACGGTAAGGTCGCGGTCTAAATCTAGTAATCTGATATTGGCGCCGATTCCTTTGTTCACAAACTAAACTATAATAAGGCAATTAGCATCTCTTACTGCCAGGCAGCTGATGAAAAGGACGGTGACAGAGAAAAACTAAGCTAGAGATGTCAAATTCGTTTTTTCTTGAACTCCGCTGTGTTTTTAATCAATACGTTCTGAAATGACAACTACTATGTATGAATATTTTTAGGTCAACTTTAATTGACTGCTCTTGTTAATACCTGTCTCTTCCTTGTTTTATTGAAGAGATAGAGATATAAATAGCTTAAAATAAGTTAAGCTAGTGCTCGACAGCGTTGGCACTATTATTTGATTTTATAAAGTCTAGGTATCTGTCTAGCCTGTATTGCCCCACAGCTGGGCAAAAGCCATGCCCACAAAGAAGGGGTCAAGATCGTCCCTCCAGCTACGCCATGGTCTCCCAAGATTGGTCGCCTAGCATAGAGCGACTTAAAAAAATCACTGTTAGTATTTACCAACTCACTTGGACAGTTAGTGATTTTCACAAGCTTTTATACACGCCGTCTCCGCTTCTTCTATTTTCATATAGAACTTCTCACAGTGCACGTTATGTATTACCAACAGGGTCATGTTTTTGACTAGATTAAGAGCGGTCACCGTGCTATAGGTCAACTGGAGGTATAAGCACAAGAATTATTTACACTAAGATCTCAGATTATAAAACAAAAGACAGATAGACTGCGCGGAACACTGAGAGTGAAGCCACCAAAGCAAATACAAAAACAAAAGCTAATACCTACAATCTCGTGATTGTATTCGCTTTTGAATTTGTATTTGTATTTAGTATTTGTTTTTTAACGATGCAATGATTCGTGTGAGTACAGCGCGAACCGAATTGTAGATATTCGCTTTTGATTTTTTATTTGCTTTGGTGGCTTCACTCTCTGTGTTCCGCGCGATCTATCTGCCCTTTGTTTCATAATCTGAGACTAATATTATAAAGAGGAACGATTGTTATTTTTATATGTTTCTTACAAATAAACTCAAATACAACTGGTCTGATGTTTAAAATTATTTCTTCAGTAAGATACAATTTTTTTAAATAATAAAATATAATCTCAGAACATAGGTTAAATTATATTATAAAAAAAATTAGGGAAGACGCAAGGAAAAAGATAGTTAAATATATTTTTCGCGTCCGGTCAATAGTACGAACATGGAACGAATCGCAAGCGCGCCATTAGCGACAATACATGATCTACCACCACTTATGGCGGGCTTCTAAGGAGTCGTGATGTTTTCAGCCCACAGCGAGGAAGACATTCAGAATTCAGTGTCTGATCGCATCGGAGCTAAAACGTTCCGGAACTCTACTCGATTCGCTGTGTTTAAGTGTTACTATGTCTATTTTAATATGAGTTTGTGTTAAATTGTAGTTTTAATAAACACCATGTATCCAGTACCCTGTACCCAGTGTGTTTTGCATTGCACGAAACCCATCTTCTGCCCACATGATAAGCGAATTTAACGGACTAAATCCTGTCGATCCGACATATTTATATCAACACTAAATTTTAATATTTTAACTTTACCGTTCCTAGATCCTTAGAATCCAATTGCATTTTAAACTTTAGTAAACAGGCCTCGCAGTAACACAAAGTACGATAAAATGTCTCCATAGTGTAAAATAAAACCTAAAAATTAAAATGTCACATCATTAATAAGTCTGTTCATTTAAAATATTCAAAAATTTTGTCTAGTAGCCTGCAGACCAAGGTTTTCGATGAGAGCAATGAAATGTCATTATAAATGAGGTGGTCATCGCCAGAGTGGCCTATCTTTTCCAGACATAATTAAAATGCTTTGTGTCTGGAAAAGATAGGCCACTCTGGCGCTGACCACCTCAAATTACGGGACGAAAACCTGAACATACACTGAGGGCTAGTAATTCTTAAAAATCCAATAGAAACTTGGTAGTTTCTATTAGATTTTTGGGAATTACTAGATTTTTCAATTAATATTGAATTAGTCGAATTAAAGTGATTGAGCGGCCACAGTGGTAGTTGCCAGCCAAAGAATTATTCTTACCAGTACTTGAAATAGTTTCTTGTACAAATTGTACTTTTTTAAAATATTAAAGTACGTCTCAGATAATTTCGTACAATATGACAATGTAACGTTCGTTTCGCTTTCTTGCTCATCATTCAGCATCAAAATACATTTAATCCATTTATCTAAATATTTTGTTAACAATATTAAGACACGAATAGCAAAAACGATATTAATATCAAATGTAATAATTGCAATGGCCAAAATAAAATATAATATTGTATTCAATACATTTGACGATAATATGAAATGAAAATATATTATTATTAAGATATTAGAACAAAAAACAGTTGAAACTGAAATCCAATTCCAAATAACGAAATTCCTGACACTCTCACTGAAATTGATGCTCTTGTGTATTACTTGGAAAAGCGCAATGAAGAAGGAGTTATGATGACGGTTAGTAATTTTAAGGAAGAACATAATTGCAAATCCTATATAAACGAGAATACAGCTGGAAACACCCAACATGGAGATGACAAGACTCTCGTAAAGCTCAAGATCATAGCAGAATAAGCGAAACGCAGCAGCACAAGTAATAAAAGTCACAATTAAAAACCACACAACAATAGGCTTTTTTCTAATTGGAGAAATATAACCGTCATGAATATTGTACTTTGAAGAGCAAATTAATGTGAGTATGAAGTTCAGAGGGTAAAATATCCTCTGAACTTGTTCCAGTTTAACGTACTGTCTAAGATGACCCCGAGGTATTTTACTTCGTTGGCCAACTGAAGCTCGGTATTGAACAGTTTGGGTAGGCGGTAGGGTCCTAGTAAAAGTAAATATTATATATTATGCAATATTCAAAAATGTTACAGAAATGTCACACGTCAAGAAAGAACGCAAAATACCGAAAACGTTAATTACCGTAAATGAAAATAAATGCAAAGCCGTATGGAAAGTAATTAAGACGAAGTCATGAACAATAACTTCTAGAACTATATGGAAAATATTAAAATTGATAACACAATAGTCGCGGATCCCAGAGAAGTAGCAACTGCCTTCAAAAACCATTACATTAATATGGCGGTTTCTATTAGTGCGAACACAAATACGAGCCCTAAAGAAAATTCAGAAAAGCATTCGATGTTTCTTAGACCTGTGTCTGAAAATGAAGTTAGAGCCGAGATAATATCATTGAAAAACTGAAATTCGGAAGGATGCAATTGCCACAAAAATTATAAAAGCATGCAATATTGAGCTGACTGTAATTATAATTAATTAATAAATTTATCTCACTTGATACTTTTTCAAAAGCATTAAAAGTATCAATTGTTAAACCACTTTTGAAAAAGGAGATAATAATAATAATAAAATTCATTTATTTCGGACAACAATGTTCCATATTTTGTTAGTATTACACACAGCTTATATCTAGTGTTAGTAAGATTCATATTGAATTGTATATTTAAAACAAAGGATGACTAGGTAGAAAAATATGTTTCCTACCTAATCAACCTCCGCATTAAATTCCTAATATTTGGAGTATAGCTCTCCGCCACAGCTCACAGGATATAGTTGCAGCTACTCCGCACTCTGCACAGCAGCGAGGCAGTTTTTTTGCGTATTATTGGTTGAAAGCCGTCCGTACGGACCTCTGCAAACATTCCTGAGGCGCTACAGAAACGGGGCAGTCGCTACAACATTCTGAAAGCATTATTATATTTTACGCGTAGGGCATTCAGCTATCTCTTAGTGTTGTTGACCCATACATTGCTCGTGTAAAAACTCTGATAGTAAACCTTAAAAAGAGTATTTTTTACTAGATCAGAGCACCGAGCAAATCTACGGGCTAACATGTTATCTCTGACCGCCAGTGCCCTACGCTCCCTCTCAATATCTGTATCATCTTTAAGGTCGCGTTGATGAAAAGTCCATGGTACTTAAATTTAGACACTGTTTACATGCAGGGCATTCAGTCTGATAATTCAGGTACAGAGTCTAGACATCTACCTGCAGCTTTAAAGAGCATGTATTCACTCTTGCTTACATTATAAATAAGTCCATGTGAGGAAGCTTACGTCTCACAGACTTTGAGCATTTCCCTGATTGCCCTAGCAGTAGGGCCCAGCAGCACCATATTATCCGCGTACCTGATGTTATTGACGATCACTCCATTTATTCGACATCCAACAATCATACTGCTGAGCTCGGTGATGAGGTCATCAACATACAGATTGAAGAGCCTAGGAGATGTCAAACCCCCTTGTCTCACACCGCATTCCAATCTGTATGCTGGAGACCACTTTGACCTGTCCCTCAACTTGTCCTAAAGCACATCATATGAAACAAGATCGATGGCCTTAGACATGTTAAGCAAACAGATGTACACGATTATATAAAGTATGTATATTATTTCAGTATATTTGAGACTCAAGATGGCGGTTTCAGTTGATAGTTCAGGCTGGAACCCAAACTGTGCTTCATGAAGGTTTAAATTAGTTTTCAAATATAAGTGAAGCATACTGTCCAATATCTTAGCCATGATTGGAGTAAGGAAAATCGGACGATAATTTCCCTTACACGATAATCTCCCCTACCCTGTTCTTAATGATGGGAACCACAAGGGTTTTCATAAAATTTTCCGTCAAGTATGAATGAAGTAGACACAACGTATAGAACAACGACACGACCCTTAGCATGTGGACTTCTGCATATTTCAAGTGCTCAATGCTAAGTCTATCATGCCGAGGAGACTTGCCTCTGCTCATTCCCCGTATAACTCTCTCAACTTGCCTGGCAGAGAAGTGCGCCCAATAACATTAATATCTATTTTGTCAAAATTATTTGAAATGCACTTTTCAAATAATTTTGACAAACGATTATAATAAATTTAACATAATTAAGAGCGCGTATTCGATTTGTGACGAAAAACTTCATGTTTTTGCGTTTTGCCCAGAGCAATATCGTAATTATGTGAGCAGATTATTTAAAGACAATTTACAGTTTTAGAAAGATTACGTCTTGATTTAGACAGCTACAGAGTAAAAGTATAATTTTTAATTATGGTTTTTTAAAGCAAAGACAATTCTTTCATATCGTTTTACGAAAATAGACGTCAGAGTTACCTTCAGGACGAATACAACCATTACAATATGCCAACATATTTTTTTTTTTTTGCGTTTTTCTAACAGTATATACAGTCATAAAGACAGCTACAGAGCCAAAATTACAAAAATATTACTATTATGAATTCAAAAACAATGTTGAAAAAGTAGAAAATCGGTTTACTTTGTCAATTTTTCTTCACCAGTATTTGAATAAAAACATAACAGATATATTTATTTTATGAAAGTTATGTTATGCTTAATATACAGAATATTTTTCATTACGATATACGAGCTCATTTATTTTAGACAATTATTTTAAAAAGCCCTGTAAAACATCGCGCGCTGTCGTTTGCTGATTAATTTCAATGATTCGTGCTTATTTCGTGCGGTTTTCTTTTTTTGATGCACACAAACCGACCATTGTGTTGTACTAGTGTATGTCAATGCTGCTACGCCATTCTAGCAAACATTTAGATTTTGAGTTGCGCTAAATCGAATACGCGCCCTTAAGAAAGAACAGTTCGGATTCCAAAAAAAACAAATCCACAACACTAGCTATCTTCACTCTTATAAAAAATATACTGATGAATATAAATTGAAAACGGCTTACTATAGGTTTGTTTTTTAATATTTCTAAAACCTTTGACCTAGTGTCTCATGACCTGTTATTACAGAAACTGGAGGCAATTGGAATTAGAGGTATAGTGCTTCAGTGGATACCGTCATACCTAAATAACAGAAGACAGCGGGTTACTATTACAAAAGTGGATAGAAATAACGACATGAACTCATCCCAGCTTAAGTACAATAGATATGTCGCCCCACGAGGGATAGTGTGTTAGGCCCAATTTTATTTCTTTAGTACATAAATTCTATAATTAATATTACTAAACCAGAATGAGTATTACTTGCTGATGATATTTCTATTATAACAACTGATAGGAAAAATAACGCGATTAACGGTAATAAGACTGATGTTAATAATACTATTGAAAGACTAAATTTGAATTCTTTATCAATAAATCTTAAAAAAAATCGGTCTATTTACAAATTAATAAATATAACAATGCTAAATACAATGTTAAAAATAATGTTCATAAAATTGATGAAGTAACACAAATTAAATTTGTAGTCGTAACTTTAGACCAAGGTTTAAACAGGAAAGCACATATTGATACCGTCTCGAAACGAATAAATAAATTTGTATAGGCACTAAAAAAAGTAAAAAATATAACTAACCTTAAAACTGCAATATTTAACGTCTTACCATGCATACTTTGAATCGGTGCCCCGCTATGACTTGATAATGTGGGAGACAGATAAAAAAAAATAGAACATTTATTGCACAGGAAAATGCATAAGAGCATGGGCTATGGGCGGTGGCTTTGTGTTTGTTGTTTTGTATTGCCACCGACTTCCAAAAGTAAAGTAATGTGTGTTCTGTGCTAAAGTTAATTATCACTTTTTAGTTTTTGAAGGCGGTTTTCTTTTTTTTGAAGAAACTTTTTATTTTTCGCTTTTTAGTGTTGCCTTAACATCCAATCCATTAAGAAACGGCAACACACTTAAAAGAGACTGTAAGTCCTCCAGTGATTGAAGAAACTAAAACGTCGTCTAAGTATTTTTTTTGGGAATTTGTTGATTTTCTCAAAAAGGGCTGTACCAATTTTGATAAAATTTATTTGGGACTTTTCGGAATAAACCCCTTTCGAAAAAAAAAAGAATTTTGCAAATCCGTTTATATATGACAGAGTTATGCCCGAACATTCATAAAAAAAAAATATATATAAACATTCGAATTGATAACCTCCTCCTTTTTGAAGTTGGTTAAAAAGTTGTGTCTCTATGTATGTACGTATATATTTTAATAAGATACCAAGCAATCTCAAAAACTTAGATATGAGGTTATTCAAAAATAAATTGTATGAATGGTTGTGTAGTCATAGTTTTTATGGTGTTAAAGACTTCTTTGACAATAAATGCTATGTGTATGCTTTGTGCTGCGCTTTTAAAAATTTGCACGTTTATAACTGTTAAACAAAAACATGTATGCCCTTGCCCTTGCCCTTGTTATTATTTTTGTGTTTTACCATCTTTTTCATCTATTCTATTCTATTCTTTCTTTCTCTATTACAGTGGAACCCAGAAGATACTTTGTAAAAATGTATAGCGGCTAAACCGAGCACACTTCCACAAGATGACTGCTTGTCGGATCTTCACGATCAATGAACGGCTACCGCAAACGATTAATAGTCTGACCTACTTCTTATAACAACAGCTGTAGATAGTTGTGTTTTACTTCACTTCTAGTACCAATGTTTCCTCATCTTACTCAAACTTACACCATTTTCTCATCAAAGTATTTCTGAGAGCATGTATTAAAAGGGGTTTAAAGAAAAGCGAACTGCAAAAGTACAATGGCGTAGTTAGTTATAAGTTCCATCAAATACATTGACAGTGCAGCATCTACATAGAACAGACCACCCGCGGTCATCTTAGTAAACGTTCGGTTTGTCTGTAACACGTTCTTGAAAAGATATTCTTGACTTTCTGTAATGAACAAATTAAATTAACGTTCTAAATTCGTGGTTTATATAATAATGTGGCCAGAAAAAACATAATAAATATGCATCAACAAGATAGACAAAATTAGTACGAGATGTGACAGAATTTGTAATGAGCGACAATCTTTAAAAATAATAACTATTACATTCACAATTAATTTGCGACACACAGGCAGATGACCTAATAACATGCACTTTTTGTTTATAACCGGTCTATTGTGTAAAAATCTCGCTCGGTGTATTTAGATGAAATGAGCTTGAGGTGAGCTGTTACTTACTAGCGTTTGTTGGGAGAACAGCTCATCTGAAGCTCATTTTAGACTGATTGAAAGCTAAAAAGTCATTGCTGTTAATATTTGACTCACTTGGACAGTTCAGGTTTTTGACAAGCTGTATACACGCCGTCTCAGCGTCCTCGATTTTCATATAAAACTTCTCGCACTGCACATTATGTATTATCAATATGGTCATATTCTTGATAAAAGTGAATAAAGTCATCATGCCGTCAGTCAACTGGAAGGAATTTATTTCAATGTTTTAATTCCTTCTTGCCAATTAACTAAAAGTCGAGACCGATGGAAGCAATGGAGAGAGGCCTTTGCCCTGCAGTGGGACAGTACAGGCTAAATATAATAATAATAATTCCTTTTACACTATTCGGGTTATGGATACAGTTCATGATTCTGGACATCCAAGCGTTATTTTTTTTTGCCAAAAAACATATCGGCTTTTCCAAGCGTCATTATTGTTATTTGGCGCTGTCAGTTGAGATTGATTATCTCAACTGACAGCGCTCAACTCTTTACTGCTATATCTTAATTTTTGTGCTCTTTACCGACATTGTTTTTACATTTAGAAGCAACAAGTGAAATTTCTTGCTTGTCCTCTCCACAATAATAATAAAAAAACCATTTATTTTCAGGTAACAAAGACCCAAAGAAAAATACCTTAAAGTATACATATAACAATATAACAATTGTGTTAGTAAACAATGACCTACTAACCTACGTTTTGGCAACTAGTTTTAACTTTGTGATTAACAAGTCTGATAGACTCGTTGACAAATCAAAAGTGCCTGTAAATGGTAAACTAAAATAAAAATACTCTGACCTTGACAAATATGCAATATTTATCCGGTCGAAGTGTATGAAGGACAGATATTTTTTTTGGTAAAAAATTTCAACGCTTAGTAGTCTAAAACAATGTATTGAATAAACTATGCATGGTAAAAGTTAGCGCCACTATGTCCCTTCAATGATGTATATATTATAAACAGTGATAACATTATAATTATTTTACCGGGTCTTGCCAATATCGCGTTCCAAATAATTGCAAACTTGACTCGCAGTAACATAAAGTACAAATAAATGTATCCATTGTACGATATAAAATCTGTAAAAGGTAGATAATTTTTACAAAAAGAAAATCATTAGAGATATATTTTTCCACCTCATTATCTGTGATTTTAAAGTGAAATCGTTGCATGTTGATTATCTTACCAGTACTTGGAAAACCTTCTTGTACAAATTGTATATTGCCATAATATTGCAGTACGTGTCGAACCATTTTTTACAGTCATTCACATTGTTTGTATCTGTGTCCTGCTCATCATTAAGAATCAGAGTAAATTTGATCCATTCATCCAAATACTTAGTTAACAACGTTACAACACGAGTAGCATAAATTGTAGTTACATCAAACGATATATACATTAAATCACTAATAATATCTATCAGATCCATATAATTGTACGATACATAATAATATATTAATATTAAGATGTTAGAAAAGAAAGTAATCAAAACTGAGACCCAATTCCAAATGATAAAACTCTTGACACTCTTAGTAAAATTAATGTTCTTGTGAATTTTTTGAAACATTATAATGATTAAGACGTTGTTATGGCGGTTTGTGATATCAACAATGAAAATCGTTACGCGTCCGAAAGATAATAAAACGTCGTAAATAGATTCTAATGCGTTCATCATCAAGCTATCGTTTCGGTTACTATCAACGAGAAACATATGATAAAGACACGTGAAAACGGTAAAAATTACATTAACAAACGATAGTACTATAGTCTTTCTTCCAATCGGAGATACACAGTTGTTTTCATCGTTAAATTTTGGACAGAACAAGAATATTAGTATAATGTTTAGAGGATAAAATATTCTCTGGATCTCATTTTCTATTTGATAGCTGTATAACTCTTCTACTTTCGTGGCGGTCATTTCAATGACTTGATAATTTAAAATTATTATAGTGTTGAAAATTTATACGATGTCTTTTGAAGATACGGTACGATATTGAAATGTTTTCATTAAATGAAGGCGTTGAATTATGTAAATATTGAATATTTCATTACTGATCAAGTAGTAATAATGTGTATACAACTCTTTAATTATGATAAAAGTTTAAATAATTGTATCAATTGCTTTTAACTTCATTACTAGTAATGATTCTTGTTCAGTTGATTTTTGCTTCAGTTTATATAATTTTCTGCCCATATTATATATTGCTGTAGAATCTTAATACTTTTAAAATTGTCCAACTTTTGAGTTGTCTCCATTTCCCATTACTCCATCATTCTAATGTATGGAAAGTCGAACTGATTTTCAAAAACAAATAACATGACAAGTTATATTCATCAGTATTGACATGATAAATTAGTGCAAGTTTTACACAAAAATAAAACTTGTATTATTAAGCAGAGACGATGCACAGCATCTGTGAGAGGGCGCTGTATACTTCCCGTTTATTGTTAGCCAATCACAACTTGTTGACATCACATGCACGACCAATCAGCGCAGAGTTCCGGTAGTCACGTGGTCCCAGAGAGGGGGTCGCTAATGGCGACCTGTCTTACCTCATAGAAGTCTCTCACCAGGAGCCCTTGAATGGATGCTGTGCATCGTCTCTGCTTAATAATACAAGTTTTATTTTTGTGTAAAACTTGCACTATTATTTGGCATGTGACGATGCACAGCATCTGTGAGAGACGTGTTTATAACTCCTGGTGACCACGACGACGCTATGTGAGAAATTATAATATTAACTGAAAGATAAAACCACAAATCAGTATATAGTATTATCAGTCAGGACTACAAATACCTCTAAGTAATAGGTTTAGGTTCAATTTAAGTATCATATCAATCCTACGCTACCATTAGGTATTTAGGTATTAAACAAAAACAATTTGATAACAAATTGATCCATAGTGATCAACAATAATATGGCAAATTATTATACTTATAATAAATTGTTGTGTTCATACAGGTTCAAAATTATTCGAAAGATTACTCATATTTGGTAAAGTGTCAACTTTACCTATAATCAGTTTTCGATAACATTTAGCGAAAGCATTTGGTCTTCGCCAATTACCACGAGGCAAAATATATTCTATTGAAAGATTTTTCTTACCAATATCAAATCAAAGAGCCTACTTACACTCCCAGGAGATCCGGAAATACCTGCATCTTTCAATAAAGTTCTTACCAAATTACCCATAACAGTCCGTGATGCACTTAGCGTGGGATGTATCTCGAATTGACACAGTGAATGCTTACATTCAGCTATCGTACGTATGTCTCGGTCTTCAACCAAATTAGTGGACGTATATATTCGTTATCAAGATAACTTCTTCCATCCTGATTTCCTATACGCTGTCGGTGTCTGTTTTTGATCCAAATACTGGAAACATGATGATGTGGTCACCCGATAGATGTGACAATTCGATTAGACCCTAAAATCGGTAAGATTATGGACGCGTCCTCCTGATGCCAGCAACAAAAGAAAGGCCAATCGACACGACTTTCTGAAAAATGAAATTTTATTACGAGGGTTCGTGTGCATCCGCGGCAATTAGTTCATTTGAGTCCCAAATTGTGATATTAGGGGCTTCTCTGCTTCACGGGATTGAAACTAAAGAGATAATTTTAAGAATATGTTGTACATTTTCGCCTTCAGACGTTCGTTCAAATGTTAGTAGTAAAAACCTATGTGACAATATGTGGTAGGGTAAGCTGATCTTTGCTCAATGAATACGAGTATTAAAAATATTGACTATTAATATTATAAGGACAGTTGAGTCAACGTTGTGAGTTAATTTGACAACATTTGACCGGTCGACATCATGCCGATCTAAATTTACAGCGTGGATTCCGGCCAACTAGATCGGAACAGGGACTTTTCTGCTTCCGACCAATTACTGGTTACTCTGCTCCTCCCGGTATCTTCCAAACGAAGAAGTTATTGAGAAGGTCTTGAAATTAAGGAGGTGGAAGACCCGTGCTCCGATCTAGTAACACTACAACAAGGTTGTTGATCCTTAAAGGTTTGCCGAGTGCTCGACATCGATGAAGCCATACTCAATAGGCTCTCGCCCACCCCGGCCAAAATTCTAATGTTACTTTAGGAATTAGGCTCGGAGGCGAAAACACCTTCGCCTGCTGAAATAGCCATATACGACTGACGGATGTGCAAAAATGGGTAGACGAGTCTAAAAAATGTTAGGTAACATATTTTCTAACAACCCCTCAAAAAGTCCTTGTTGGCTAAGTAAAATTGATAAGTCATACAAAGTAAGGCCACCGATCGTGTCCCGTTTTCTTCTAACGTAGTACGTTACGTTTTTCTCGAATTCATGTTGAACCTACGGGATTCAACATGAATGATGTCACGTACATTTGTAATATTTTATTGATTTAAAAAGAGTGTTTCTGGAGCTTCCCCCGCTCGCTCCTCTCCACAAAAGCCCACCATTTGAACGAGCAACCAGCCACAACTCTCCGATCGGCCGACTTCTTTGACAGCTCGAAAGTGTTGTCAACTCGACTCAAGACTGGAATAATTCATTAGAAATAACTAGTTTTAAGTTTAAGTTTCGAATTTGTCGATTTTGAGTTTAGAACGTATGAGACAACTGTTATTGTTGGATTGTATGCTCAAATGGTGACCACGTGCCCGTGGTCGGAAATGCTTCACACATGTGTTGGCAACTCAACTCAAGCCTGTAAATAATATAATAATAATAATAATAACCTTGTAGCTAGGATTATCCACCAGCAACTTGCTCTAAAATACAGGCTTGTGGAATCGGAAGTACCGTACTACAGGTATGTGCCCGACCCAGTTCTCGAAAATGGCATCATCACATTGTATTGGGATCGATCTATCATCACTGACAGGACTATTGTTGCCAATAAGCCTGACATAGTGGTGATAGATCGATTAGAGCGTCGCGCAATGATTGTTGATATAGCGGTTCCGCATGACGAGAACCTCGTGAAAACCGAGAAAGATAAACAAATTAAGTATCTTGACTTGGCTCGCGAGGTTGTCGACATGTGGGATGTGAATATAGCAGTCATTGTGCCGATAGTCGTTACGGCCAATGGACTAATTTCCAAGAGCCTCGACCAACACCTAAGGAGGCTCTCGTTGGGCAGCTGGATCAAGGGCTTGATACAGAAAGCGGTACTCCTGGACACGGCGCGTATTGTTAGGAGATTCCTCTCTCAGGAGCCCTGACCACCGGTAGCTTGGACCCTATTCCCGATACCGGTGGGCTACTATTTTTTATATTTTTAAATGTTTTTATGTTTTTTTTTACTAATATTTAAAAATATAATACAATATGTAAATAAAATAAATAAATGAGAATAATAATAAACAGCTTAAACACAGAATCAGAAGCAATTTATGACATCACTGCCGCAAGGTGACAGGCCCAGCCGAAACCCTGGTTTCGATTCTAAATTTTGAGTTTATAAAGTACGAAACAACTGTGATTGTTAGATTGCATGCTCACATGGCGGTCTGGTCTCTCTGTCCCTTTGGACCGGTAGTTGTTTCGTTAAAGCTGTGTAATATTTGGGTGCCCATAACAGGCCGAATGGCAGGTACGTCATCTGAAACTTTTAGTCTGAGTAATCGACGGTGGTTCTTCAAAACGCTGAAGATTTATCCAGCTTCACCACCGAAAAAATCGGGTATCTATAAGTGAGAATCAGCTTGAATAATTTCCCAATGTGACAATTCAGGTGCTCGATGTTCGACAGTTCTGATGAATGATGCTTTGAATCGGTATAGGGCTCGTACTGATGGATGAATAACGGTTATTTGGAGGTAAATGGCAGACGCATTCTCGTAATCATTTTGAGAAGGGTTTTCGAAGCCCGAACCGTCTGCCACTGTCTCGAATACAGTAAGGGACAGCCTCCGTAGGATTGGTGTAGCCGAACTAAGAAGATAAGAGCGGCGGATTGGAGGTTAATAGGCAGACATCTGCCTAGCCTTTTTCAACTATGTTAGGGCCGGCTTATAGTCTAACCGGATGCAGCTGGATACAAGTGTTTTACGTGGAGCAGCTGCCGGTCTGACTCTCCATAACCCGGTTACTGACTATAGGTACCCCTTGGTAAGACTCATGATCAGATAAGAGCCAGAGCTCCTGATTATCCATAACGACTGCCAGATCTACAAATGACAGCCGGGACCAACGGTTTTACGTGCTTTCCGAGGCACGGAGCGATTTCGGTATGAAATGGATGGTCACCCATCCATGGACCGACCGCGGCAAGCGTAGCTTAACCGTGACCGATCGATCCGTACGGCTTTTACTTAGCCGCGAGCCCCAGCTCTTGGAGGTTAATGGCAGACGCATTCCCGTGTTCAATCATTCGAGAAGGGCCTCCGGAGCATCTGCCACTGTTTCCGATACGCTCAGAGACAGCTTCTATACTTATTTTGATTCTGCTCAGTACCAAACCAAGGGAATACCCATATTTCTATACCTGCCGTACAAGCATGTAATTGTTTCTCATCAAATAATTAGAACTCGCAGGGATCTTACGCAGACCGTCCCGAAAGTTGCTAATTCGCCTAGGATACGCTCCCGGCGATTTGCAATGTATTTAGCAAGTTTTCCGAGAATTAGCTGCATAAGTTTCCATTTTTTTTCACGGTGGTAGTGGTTATTTCGACATTTTATCGAAAATGCTAAAGACAGAAAGTAAAGCATGATTTTCTTGAAATAGACGATTACAACTCAAAGGGATCTTACGCAGACCGTCCCGAAGCATGATTTTCATCCAATAGGCAATTAGAACTCGCAGGAATCTTACGCAACCGTCCCGAAAGTTCGTAAAAAATATTTCGTACTGTTTCGAATACGCTCGGAGACAGCCTCCGTTTACTTATTTGATTATTTTCAGTACCAAACCAAGGGCATACTCATGTTTCTATACCGAATGCAAGCATGCAGTTTGTTATCATATAATTAGAACTCGCAGGGATCTTACGCAGACCGTCCCGAAAGTTTCTAATTCGCCTAGGATACGCTCCCGACGATTTGCAATGTATTTAGCACGTTTTCCGTAAACTATTTGCATGATTTTTTAGTACATAACTTTTGTAGTATAAAACTTTGTCGAGGGTAGAAATGATTTCGAAACAAAAATGCGAAAGACGAAGCGAAGCATGATTTTCATCAAACATTAGAACTTGCAGGGATCTTACGAAGAGTTCCGAAAGATTCTAAAAAGTTTTTCGCCTAGTCACTGCATGATTTTCTAGTAAATTTTATGAAATTTTAACGTAGGTAGAAATGATTCCGAGATTTTACTGAAAGGTGTCGAGGAGCTAAGTCCCGAAATTGGTTCAGGCATAGGTGAATTATGTAAAACCGGCATCGAACCGGGTACACATACGTTTTCATCAAAATTATTAGCACTGTTACTTGGTAAAGAACTTTTGAAATGTTGATGACTCACCGCATGTTCGCCGTTTTACCTCGGAATCCAATGAATTCAATTGTGAATAGCTAGAATTGGTAGGCACTCGTAGGCGTTCACGGCTTGATGTAGACATCGAGTCGTTACCTACCTGAGTTTCTTGCTCCGAATCACATTTATTCACTTAAATATTAATTCGTTTCTATTAAATTATATTTGAAATTAAAATTTTTAACAACAGTATAAAAATTTGATGTTAATAAGTCGAGAAGTAACGACGCTATGAGGTAAGACAGGTCGCCATTAGCGACCCCCTCTCTGGGACCACGTGACTACCGGAACTCTGCGCTGATTGGTCGTGCATGTGACGTCAACAAGTTGTGATTGGCTAACAATAAACGGGAAGTATACAGCGCCCTCTCACAGATGCTGTGCATCGTCACATGCCAAATAATAAAATTGATACAGCAAAAGAAAAGATAAAAAGAAAGAAGAAAAAGAAACGAAGAAAAGAAAAAAAAAAGACAAAGAAAGAAGAAAGAAAGACTGTAGATGTTTCGGAATTTGGCCACTGCATGGCAGAGGCCTTCCTACTTTCCATCGTATTCTCTCCATTAACACGTTGAACGCCAACGGGGACACCGGTGTCCGACGCTAGTGGAGATTTTACCTTCAACATTTTTGACTCAACAATCAATGAAATAAGATCTATTTGGGACCGGTCTTTGTCGCGTTTAGTTTCATAAATATAACTACATTGCTATTCCAGTTGTTATATGTTTACGTGTTTCTAAAAACTCTCAATAAGACAAGAAAAGTGATAGGTTATTCATTTAATGCAAATAATTTATTGAAATTGTTATTCTTGAAGTATTTTCGTTAACTCTGTGTAATAAAGTATCTATAAACAGGCAGATGTATCATAGTCAGTGATCGTATTGACTATGTTTCACTTTATGATATCATTTAGTCATTAATTAGTTAATTGTACTTTTTGAGTTGTATTTTTTCACAAGTCAACGTCCTCAAAGTGAGCTTACCTAACACATCGATATATTTTATTAAACTACACCGTTTAATCAAAATTTTTAAGAAGTCGTGTTTTATTTATGTTAAGTCTTTATTTGAAATAATTGAATATCGGCAAAGTTAAAGGTAAAGAGGTTAGGTAAAGAAAGAACTGAAGTTATCAACTATGTTTCAAGATCATCAAGTTATTTTAATGTCCTCCATGAATCAAGAGGAAGTATTACACAGTAATAGACTACAAAAGGAAGTCCAGGGAATATTTCGTCCTTTAAACTATATGCTAATACTCTTATTGACTCCCAAATTCAATATTCAAAGTAATCATGTTATTCCAGTTGGAAGAAAGCTTATTGGAATATGGTATATTATCGTGATTTCTATTCTAAGCATCAGTATATATCGTATGTTTTTCATCGATTTGAACCATTTTAAGGAGAATTTTGTGATTACGCTGTTAAATGTCAGCTATGTAATGTAATTTTTGTATTATTCGGTTTCACGATGATGTTTATTGTTGAGTTAATCAACCCTCGTAGCCACGGTTTACTTATTGTGATGTTCCAAATCATACACAAGAGTATCGATTTTAATGAGAGTATCAGGAATTTCACTATTGACAATTGGAACTCAGTTTTAACTGTTTTTTGTTCTAATTCCTTTTTTTATCATTTTATTATTTATATTACGAAACAGTTGATTCCATAAATGTCATAAGTGACATAACGTATATGACGTATGATATATATATAGTTTATGCTATCCGTTTATTATTGTTGTTAACTAAGTACTTGGATAAATGGATCAAATGTACACTGCGACTCAACGATGAGCAGGACAATCCTTCGAAATTATTCAAGACGTACCATAATATTATGAAAACGTACACTATGTACAAGAAACTGTTTCAATTACTGGTAAGAATAACAAAACGTGGCAAATTAATTTAATATACCAAATGTATTTAAACATATTTTACATTACTCTACAGTCAATAAACATGCCAAACTTTTGCTTATGATTTTAAATTAATCAGCATTAAATATTTAAAATCGTGGTAATAACTTCAAAAAATGTGAGAAACGTGGGTTCGTTTCGGCAGAAGAAGAAAAGAAGTGATGAAACGCATGTAACCAAAAGAGTTATGAATATTATTGTGGATGTATGTTATAGTGTTTCGGTTCAACTCGTGTTTCGGTTCAACTCGAAAAACTATATTTACTTTTCATAGGCATGAAATCATTCATCGCACGATATGTCTACATTTTATAATATTTGTTGTATGGATTCTTGGAATCTTATAAGTAATATATAATGTACCCACAGTTATATGTGCTGGTTTTGTCTGTGTTGTAATTGTATTCCTGTATCATCTTCATTTCATAATTATCATTCATTGTTTAATATTTACAAACCCTTACGCTTTTTTATGCTGTTCCTGTCGTCATCCTTTGTAATTTATTCCGGTATAATTGGATCAAATTAATATTTTCAAACCTGAAAAATAAATAATGTTTTGCTTTGACATGTCTGTCAGTGAGAGTCGTCAAATTTATTTTATTTTATTTTATTTTATTTATTAGGGAAAACAAACAATTACACATTAAGAATTACAAAAAAACATAGGGTATAGAAATTATACAAATGTGAAATCAACCACGTTCTCCACAGATACACAGTGAGACAATTTGGTAAATTTTAAGACTAGCGTTTTAAACAATAAAAAAGAGGAATAATAATAAACAAAACATAAAGCTCTTGATAGTGCCGCATAAGTGGAACAACAGTGTCACATCAGTTTTTTAATATGTTTAGTAACATGAGTCTAAATTTTCTATACGGTAAATTAAAAAGATCCAAACTGCAGAAATTCTTATTAAAATTGCTCATAAGGCGACGAAGAGGAAGAAATTGACGACCGCAAACATTTCTTCTAAAATAAGTTTTCGGCTACTAACGTAAAACCTCTATGTTGTATATCTTGTAAGCTTGTTTGTCTGTGTTAGATAGTAAACGGCTGAACACCCGCTGTATTATCGTGTGTTCCTTTAGATCTAATTCGCACTATTATTAAATAAAAATAAATGGCATTCGACAATTATTGAGTCTGGCCGTTGCTATATAAAAAACGATTTGACCGTTCTAGAAAGAAGATTCATAATTGGATTTTTTATGAATTTTGGAAGAGCGGTCAGAAAAGGAACCTGTCAAATGAGTGAGTCTGGATTACGGAGCCGTTTGGATAAACACGCGGATTGCTCATACGCTTACGTTGCTGGAGTCTGGATTTCGGAGCCGTTGGATAAACACGCGGATTGCTCATACGCATACGTTGCTGGAGTCTAGTTCTTGGAGCCGTTAGTTGAACACGCTGATTGTTCATACGCTTACGTTGCTGCAGTCTAGTTCTTGGAGCCGTTTAATGAACACGCTGATTGTTCATACGCTTACGTTGCTGGAGCCTACTTACTGAAGTCTACCAGTCTGCAACCGAGAGTCGGTTTTCTAGGATAAGTCGAGCTGTCGCGTGCCTCTTGCTGCCCAGGGCTGGTCCTACTGACCGCCTGGGGGGGCCTCCGTCCCCGAGCTGATCGCGTCAGACTTCTCTTCGGCTGATCCTGTACGCCGGCCAGGCTGGGGATCATACCCCTTCTGGATACTGCCTAACCATAGTGCGTTTAGGTCAGTCCTTATTTTTATACTTACTTGTTTTTGATACTCATCACATTTTAACTTTCGTGTGAGAGCTATTAAATTCAATACGTACAATTATGCATAGCCTTTTATTTCTCGTAAATTATCAGAATTGTTACAATGTAGAGGTAGAAGAAGGCCAAAGTGAGGATGGATTGTGTGAAGAATAATGTGAGAAACGGAAGTCCGTGATAGCATGATTGTTGACAGGATGAAATGAAAGAAGAAAACGTGTTGACCTTAAATAACATGGGATAAAGACAAGAAGATAATGGTTCATTTCGGCAGAACTGAACCTATACATTTATTATATCCAAAATATATAGAAGTCACAATATAATAGTAAAACTTCTGTATAAAGTTGGGCTCTCTCACAGGTTACTTATTACACTGTGGACACATTTTACCGAACTATGCTGTACTGGGAGACAAGTCTGCAAATGCTTGGATTGGAAAAAGACGCACACAAAACGGTAAAATATGCTTTTTTGTCCTGTATTTAGTGCTAATCAAAGTCAAATTATTTATTTCAATTAGACTATTAAAAGGTACATTTGAACGTTTTCGTTTACTTGAAATTTTTTATCTAGTTGCCCTTTCCAAAATGCAGTTCCATGTGGAGAGGAATGGTGAAGAAACTCCATACTTACTCGTTTGTAATATATTTTCAATGAACCTAATAAAATTTCTTCCAGTTTGCTATGAGCATCATGGTCTTACTTTATCTAATGAAGAATATGACCCTGTTTGTAATACTTAATATATACTGCGAGAAATTCTATATGAAAGTCGAGGAAGCTGAGACAGCGTGTATACAACTCGTAAAAGACCCAAACTGTCCTAGTAAGTTAGAATATCTCATTACATTAACGGAAAATAAACCATCACACTTTACAGGAGTGTCAATTATTAGTACAGCAAAATATCTCAATTGTAATATTGACGAAGTTTATGACCATCCATTCGGAAATAGTTATCCAGACTCAGGATTAATAAAATGTGCAATATTGATTTAAATAAAAAATAAATAAAATGTTTATTGCAGAAACATGTACAACTTTTATAGTAAATCTTACTTAGGGACCTCCTTTTATAGACCTGTGCCGATACCTTTGAAAATGGTAAAAAGTGAAAAAAAATAATAGTAGAATGAAACCCATTGAAAAAGGAAGAAAATATAACAAAAATGAAAGGAAAAATAAATTACGGGCGATCTGAGGTCGGGAAGTGGATGGGGGTGCCTTTTTAAAGGTAAAAAACGGTTTATCTCGATTTCCGGCAAAACTACAAGTGTTATGGAAAAAAGTTAAATGGCAAAGTTGTAGGTAATAAAAATATCTTCAACTTTTGTATTAACACTTTTTCACATAACCTTTAAAATTAAATTCAAATAACCAAGTTTTTGGTTTTTTATTTTTATCTTTTTCAAAAATATTTTATTTTTCACCATAATTTGGTCAAAACTTACCTTTTTATGTCCCAAATACACTGTAATTTTTTTGATTTAAAAGATTTATTTATTTCACCTTATTTTGGCTTAATATCGAAAAAGCACCCTAATTTTCAAACGAAGAATCTCAAGGCAAAATATCTGCTTGTTTAAAAAAGTCGGTGGGTTTTTTGTTAGTTTAAATCTCTACTTTCTGATTGTGTAAAAAAAATATACATTACCATGGTAAATTTTCTAAGAAAATGCAATAAAACGAAAAAATCTCGAATCCGATTTTTTTTTTTTAAATCATGATGTGAAATTTTGAGCTATTTATATACACTTCAATTACTCAAAAAACATAAGATTCCATGTTACATTGATAAACAAAAAAATTGCAAATCGAAATATACTACTATAATTAACAACCAAATGAGAATGCCCTGTGAGCCCTCCATTGTACATAATATAAATATATTTTTTAATTTATTTTTAAGCTTTGTAAATATTTAATTCTTTTCAATGTAGTAAATAAACAATACTTCTTTCTTTTTTTAAAGTAAAGGATAAAGAATATTTGATTTGTTATTCTATGATATGATTACAACCAAATAAGTTAATATTTAATAAAACATCTACAATATTTTGATAACCTGTGTCATGTTTAGCGAAACGCAATTGATCGATTTGCAAAACTCGGCCATGCTTTTGGAAACGCGCGTGCAATTTTTTTTTTTTCTGTTAATCGGCTCTAAACTCTATTCTAAGGGTATTAGAGTCCTACCAAACGTGTTAAAACTATTGAGAATTAGATTATCTATCGTTTAGACGCAAGTTTGCAACATCACGGAACCAATTTTTATTTTCAATCGACATCCAAAGTTTGACGAAGCCATTTTGTATTATTTTGTAATTTGCTGTGGTCGTGTTGATTTGTGCTCGAAAGCAAAATGCCTTAAAGTATTGTAATTTATTGGTTTTTACTAATGTGATGGTTCTAAATTAATCTAGAAAACCTGTTCTGTGATAAATCAACGTTTTATTTACTGATACTATAAGTGAAATGTGCTAAAATCGAAATAGTCGAACGCGTGTTTGTTGTCGTTGTGTTTTTACGTATTACAAAGTGGTAATTTAACTTAATTACATGAAATCGCGGGAAACTATGTGTGACATGATAAAGTTTAGACATAATTCTAACCACAAAACGTAAAAAGTTCCATAATATCTTGAAGATGTGCTGGATTACATGAATTTTGGCGCCAAGTGAGTACTTTGTAACGATTTTTTTTGTTTTTTTTTGTTTTGGTCTCGCTAGTTTCCAGCTAGACACGGTTCACTTTCAGGGTTGCGGCTTTTTTTCACGTTTGGTATTCGTTTGATTGTGATGCACAATATGCGTATATTTGTAGTGTTGGTTTATGTCTTGGTTGTGATTTTTTTATTTATATTATTAAAAAAAAATCATACCAAATTTCATCAAAATCGGTTTAGCCGTTGCGTCGTGAAAACGTAACAGACAGACATAGTTACTTTCGCATTTATAATATTAGTATGGATAAGGAAAAAAAATTAATTTGGGATTATTTAAAATATATACATATATGTATTATAATTTTTTTATTATTGTTTTATTTTTTTTTACTTTACTTTTTTTCATAATATACATATTTTTTTAATCTTATTAAATAATGACTTATTTACAAATATTTTTTTTACGTATTTACGAATATTAAAAAATAAAAATAATGTGATTTAGGAAATAAAGGTAATTATTTCTAACCCTTTGTAAAAAATAATAATAATTAATAAGATTTAAAAAAAAATAACGGGATAAATTACATATTTTAAATATTAATATTTTTTTTTTTTTTTTTTTATGTTTATTATGTATTATATACGTTATTTTATTAAAATATTTATTTTACATTTTTTATTTGAAGTTTTATTCGAACCCGATATTTAAAACAAATTACTTGGTCAGACGCAACCCTAGCTTCTACAGCCGCCATCTTGCGAGACTTGGGGTTCATTCAAGGTCGTTGCGTGTCGTTGCGTGTGTTTTTAGACAGAAAGTCGTTGTAAGTATTTGTTGTTATTTTATTAAAAATGTAATTAACTGTGGTAGTTTTATACCATAAATATAAACTATAGGATTTGATCTATTCGTCACATGAATGAAACAGGTTAGTTGAGAGCATAGTGTCATCGTAATTTTAGTTTGAAGTCGCTATGCTTTTGTTTTATAAAAAATCTTCCTTTGTGTTTTCTGTCCATTATCTAAGCAGTTTATAGACTTATGGGAAACTTTTTATATTACTATTAGAGCTAATGAAGTGACCTTTCTAAACATAGCTATATTTTTGTTCTAGGTTGTGTAGTTTTTGTGTAAATCGGCTATGATTGTCCGTCTAGTTTTATTGGTGAATGCGGTGGTGTTCCGCGTGGTGCGTGTAGATTCGATTATTATTTTTATGTAGATTATCTACCCAATTATTACTGTTTCTTATTAAATAGTACAAATAACTATTCTAGTATTTAAAAATGATGGAAACTATATACTTAGAGCCGTATTTTTTTCACAATTCAACGTTATTCGACTGAAACCGGCAAAATATGCTCGACCTTGACTTTAGTCTCGTATAAAATATTCTACACATAATTTCAGTCAAAACAAAATACGTTATTTTGTTCTTTATCTAATTGTCAACACAGAACAGTAAACACGCTTACGCTAGGCCACTTGGTTCGGTTTTAAACAAAGTTTTAATGAGGGCGGCCGCGCTGAGCGTTAAGGGTCAAATTTCAATGGTAGGGTTCAACGTTTTTTGGGCGGCAAAAGCTTCAGAGCGGTTATAGTTGTAAAATTTTCTTGAAATTGTATGCGTAAGTGCCCATTAATTGCTATTTTAAGATAATCTTATATACCTGAGTGACCTACGGGAAATTTTAGCCCATCAAAAGGTATTTCATAGAGAAGTGGGGAAGGGGCTAGAAGGGGCTGGGCCTTACTACCTGTTATTTCATAGCAGTTGTAAAAACCGTTAGCCAGTATTCGAGATACAGAGGCGTGATTAACACCGTTGATAAAAATACATGTGCAGGCTTAGTTACTTCAATAGAATTGTGACAAATTTACTTTTAAAGAAACTTTTGGAATCTACATAGCAAGGTAAATACTACCTGTACCTACTTAATCTGTATCAATCAGGTCTAAAATAAAAATAGTAATATTTTCTTTCATAACCGGTGTGCCGTACTAACCTCCTCAGCAGCGGCGGATTATTTCCATATGACCGTTCCAACCACCCGTGCGAAAGCGGCAAGGGCCGCTAGTAATTTATAAAGAGCTCATGCATACCATAGTTTGAAACCGATACGACAATTAGAATTTGTGTCCATTAAAAAATTATCCCACAAACTAAGGAACGCAGCTCACTAATGTGCGGCCCTGCACACTAGTGTGAGTGTCAACTTCTACACATCATTGTATTACTATCAGTGTCGATTTACGCCTCGGGCGAATTAGTCGTGTGTACGTCGAAACACTAATTACCGGTTTTGCGTTATTTCGATCGTTGCCGCAACGGCCGGCCGTCAGGCTGTTCGTTGTGGTAAAGTATGAGTATTTCACCGAATAGCGAGTTAATAGATGAATGTAGTGATACACAAAGAGAGGACTTAGAAGATATAATACATTTGAATATGGAGGTTCTTACACAACAAGAGATGGAAAGTTTAGAAGATGATGATGGCGATAATTTGGGCAGAAAAAGAGATAGGGAGGATGACTCATCGGGAAGTTGGACAACGGTAAATGGACGAGGAAAGAAAGTTGCGAGAAGACAAACACCAATAGAAGAGATAAGGTGCAGTAAGGAGGATGAGATTGAGATAAGCATATACAATAACGAGAAGCTGCTGAAACAATTTGCGTTAGCCAGACTATTTAAAACTAATGAGATAGTGGGTATATTACGTGTTAAATACATTAACCCGTATAAATTAATAATCACGCTAGACAATGAGTCTCATCCCGAAAAAATGATGAATTGCAAAAAATTCACCGATATGGGTTGGCGCGCACAAAAGTCATGGGAAGTTGCGGTATCATATGGGATTATCAGAGACATGGAATTGGATTTGTCAATTGAAGAATTCATTGCTAATGTCTCTTGTGATGTAAAAATTCTGTCAGCAATACGTCTCAAATAAAAAAGGTCTCTGATAAAGGTAACAACTCTAATGGATGGACTGCAAGCGAAACTTTACGCATTTGTTTTAAAGGTGCACATGTACCCTCGCATATAAATATGTTCGGCATGAGAGCCAAAGTCGAGAGATACATATTGCCCGTTACCCAATGCTCCAAATGCTGGAGATATGGTCATGTTGCAAAGATGTGTAAGTCTAGTAAAGATATATGTCCTAGATGTGGAGGTAGTCATGAAATTTGTGATAAAACTACATTTTTTTTGTGTAAATTGTAAGGCTAACCATTTAGCTCTAGACAAGGAATGCCCCATATACTTAAAAGAAAAAAGGCTACGAGAGTTAATGTACGAATATAACTGTACATACCGTAAAGCGTTGTTGTTATATGTACCTCCATCTCCTATTCTTACCCCTCAAGTTAATAAAATTGTAGCATCAGAGGAAAATAGTAATAAAATCTCACAGGAAATTATTAACCCATTACAATCATTAAGCGAGCAAATTACATATGCAGATAAAACTAAATCAGGTAATACTTTATCTGGGCAAAAGCAGACTTCAACTTTGCATTCTAAACCGGAATCAAAACAGAAACCAACACAACATAAAAAACATTGGCAGTCGCGTCCGACCACATCCGCGGCCGCTGACGGTATGGGCTGCGATTCGGAGGTATCATCTATTTTTTCTACGAATGAAGATCAAGAAACATTGTCGCAAACAGATAAACCAAAGAAGTCAAGTATTCATCGTAGAAAGACACCAAGCGACCATGATAGAATTGATACGTCATTTACCTATGTCTTAAGTAAAATAACAAATAGACTTATGGATAAAGGTTCGTTCAAGAATAAAATATACAGCGTTGTTAAAATAATTGTAGAATGGCTAGTACAAATTATAGTTAAATATTTGCCAGAAAACTCAATAGTAAGTAAACTCATTAATGGATTGTCACAATAATTCGCTTCAATTTAATATTGTACAATGGAATGCACAAAGTCTAAGACCGAAATCAGCATTGTTCGAACAACTTTTATTTATAGATAAGATTCATATTGCCGTTATCAGTGAAACGTGGTTTGAGCCCGACAGTCAGTTTAATTTGAATGAATACAACGTTTTTAGACTTGACCGTGTTGATGGTTATGGGGGGGTAGCTTGTATTGTACACAAATCGATTAATGCGCAATTACGTAAGGTGAGCAACTTTAATCCAGGTATTGAACTCTTGTGCATTCAATTGTTGAATTGTCAGTATATTGAGAATATAGTTGCTATTTACTGCCCTTCAACTGTTCGTACTTTACAAAGAGATTGGGATCATTTATTTTCGATTGCAAGTAATAAAACTTTAATTTTAGTTGACTTTAACGGTCACCATTCTAACTGGTCGTATAAAACCGATCAGCGAGGATCTCAGATTTTTGGCTCAATGATAGATCATGACTTTATTTCAGTGAATGATGGAAGTCCTACTCGTATAACATTAGTTAATAATGTTATGCAACAATCCTCTCCCGACATTTCTTTTATTTCTTTGGATTTGGCTTTGAATTTTATTTGGAAAGTTAGTAATGAATCGCTAGGCAGTGACCACCTAATTATAAAATTAACCACCAATTTTAATGTTACCAAGCAAACTATTAGAAAAAGAAATTTTAAAAAATCGAATTGGGAAAAGTATGCTTCGTCCATACAAAGTATTCTCCGTGACTCGACCGCCCCCGTAGACCCGCAGCTATGTTATGACTTTTTTGAAAATACGTTACAGAAGGCAGGAGATTCCCACATCCCTCAGATTGTTATTCCTCAACATATCAGCTCGAAATTTAAACCAAAACCATATTGGAATCCAGAATTGTCTCGATCCGTGGCAGCGCGACGGTTAGCTTTAGCAAAGTTTAGGCGTAACCCTACGCCTCAAAATTACGCACTGCTGCAAGAAAAAATTCAGGAATCACAGAGGGTGACACGTAAGGCAAAAGGAGGTTCCTTTAGGAGTTTTTGTTCAAGTATCGATTCAACAACTTCTGCTAGTGACATGTGGCGCAAAATGAGATGGGTAAAAGGCCGTAAATCCAAATATCAGCACATAGATTCAAGTGTAGCAGAACGGCTCCTTAATGATCTAACACCTGATTACGTTTCTCCCCCTGAACCGTGCTTTCAATCCTTCAATAATAAACTAGAAGCTACAATTTCTATCCATGAACTGGAAAATTCCATAAAATCAAAAGATACTGCGCCTGGTTGTGACGAAATTTCATTTTCTATGGTCAAGAACCTCCTAGAGATTGGTAAATTATTGTTACTTGCTCTCTACAACACATTTTATAATTCTGGTTTTGTTCCAAGACAGTGGCGTAATATTCACATCATTCCTATTCCCAAACCAGGACGAGACTCCGGACTATCATTTTCTCTTCGGCCTATTTCTTTGATGTCTTGCCTCTGTAAAATTTTTCATTCAATTTTAAACAAAAGGTTAGAATGGTATCTCGAAAATAGATGCATATTCTCTGCTAATACTGTAGGTTTCCGTAAGTCTAAGTCATGTTTAGATACAGTAGTAGTGTTTAATAGTAGTAGTACTTAATACTTTGACGACAAAGATTCAACTTGGTTTTACATCAAATCTTGTCACTGTTGGCTGTTTTATTGACATTAATAACGCTTACAATAATATTGATATCGTTAGTTTGGTGAACATACTAGATGAACTTAAAGTCGTCGGTCGCAAAATATGCTCATATTTGTGGAGATTCTTGACTGAAAGAATACTTAAAATTAAAATTAATAACAAAGAATTTTGGAGGTCTACGGGTCGGGGGTTGGCTCAAGGGGACCCACTTTCTCCTCTTTTATTTAACATCGCATCTAATAAGATCTGCGAAAGTATTACGAACGTTGATATATCTCAATATGCTGACGATTTTGTTCTATTTAAAACAGGTTCCAATGTCAATACAGTCGTCTCAGAACTGCAGGTTGCTTTAAATACGTTTAACTCCATAGTTAGTAATCTAGGGTTAGAAATATCTCCAATTAAGACTAAGGTCTGTATTTTTAAGAGAGGTATGTGCAGACAACCTGTAATTCTGAACGTTAATGGTAGTAATATTTGTGTAGTAAATAACATTAAATACCTGGGGATGTGGTTGGATCAGTCCCTTAGGTGGGGGAAACACATCAATGAGTCAGTTCAAAAAGTTCTTAAATTTATAAATATTTTAAAAGTGCTAGCGGGTTCTGGTTGGGGTGTTCACCCGAAACATCTACGTAGGCTATACATTTCAATAATTCGTAGCAGATTAGACTATGGTAGTTTTCTATACGATTGCAGCTACCAATGCCATTTATCTAAATTGGATAAAGTCCAAAATAAAGCTCTTCGCGTCATTGGTGGCTTTATTAGAAGCACTCCCATCCATGTGATGGAGAGTGAATTGAATTTACCCCCTTTACAAATTCGTAGGAAATTTCTAGGAAGCAAGTTCTGCTTAAAATGTATGTCTTTACGGAATAACAATGCGATTAATTTATTTGAAGCTTTAACTTTAAGCATTAATAATTCTCAATACTGGAGACGCAGGAAACTACCACTATTAGCCTCAATTTACAAAGAGCTTAAATCTTCTACTATGCACGCAGTTGAGTTGATTGAAATGTTTTCTCTTGAGACATGGGTCAGCAACATCAACGTCCATAAAGCGATGAAACATACTATTCCATGTATAACTAAGCCAAAACGAGATTATGATTGTAACCGCTTGAGACAAATCTGCACGAGGTTTATAGATGAGGAATATGCTGATTTCCATAAGATTTACACAGACGGTTCTAAATCTGGTGCTGGTAGTGGGGCTGCTGTTTGGGACCCACAGTTGAATACATCTGTCAAGCTTGCTATAGACTCCGATATCTCCATTATGCATATCGAGTTTATTTATTTATTTATTTTATTTATTTATTTACATTCATTAACACATACATTTGTTTTTACAGGAAAAACCCAAGCTAACAAAAGTAGTCATAAATTGTAAATTTCCCAAGTAACAGGTCTGGGTGGAAGTTACACAGTGGATAACATACACAACATGAGTACAACAACAATACAACATGAGTTGATTGCAATAGCAGAGGCTCTAACTTATTCTAACACAATTTGCCATAATAAGTTTGTCATTCTAACAGACTCAAAGAGCTCGCTGCAACACTTGGCTCGGTGCACCTCGTCCGTGCGAGGAGTGCCGATAGCCTACACGATTTTGGAGTCTATATTCCGATTTGATCATAACTCAATTTCGGTAATTATGGATTCCGTCTCACGTACAGATAGAGGACAATGAAAAAGTGGATCTATTAGCTAACCAGGCCGTGACAGTTGGAATCCCCGTAAATATCCCTCCTCGTTTTACTGATTACATCAAAATAATCAAACAGCGGTGTTCAGAGGTGTGGAGTGAATACTTTAACCAGAGGTCAACAGAAAAGGGAGTTTGGTACAAGACTATCCAACCACAGCTCCCAGTGTATAATTGGATTGATCAAAGTGTGTTAAGTCGGAGAGATTTAGTTATAGCATTAAGACTTCGTTCCGGTCACATTCCATCAAGAAAGTTTAGTTTTCTGATGAAAAAGGTTACGTCACCCAATTGTGAGGAATGTGGAGTAGTCGAAGATGTACAACACGTGTTGATGGAGTGTGTCCGGAATGGAGCTCTAAGATTTACCACTCTCGGATCCACTTATAACTATGATGTTGGAGAGTGTAATGCCATCCTGGCTTGTCCTTTATCGGATCAAGCCAGAATCCTGTACAAACTGGCATTTTTTGTTTTAAAAAGATAATTTTGGCTGTAGTTAGTATGTTGTATGTTGATGTTACAGGAGCGACATTATCGCTCAGCGACAAAGCCCTTAAAATAAAGAAAAAAAAAAAAAAACAAATTGTATTACTATCAACACAACTAAAATACGCTTCCTATTGGTCAAAACGCATGCATACGGCGATCGAGTCCAGAGGCGTGCCAGGCGATTATCGCCTTAAAGGTGAGCTTGCGGAAGTTTGCTCGATAGTACATTGGTAATTATCGACATGTTTTGAACTGGCGTCTGGCGATAGGAAGTAAAAGAACCGATGTTGGCGATACTCAGAGGTGTTATAAATAACATAGCGGACTGTAAAATAGGTTGGTTCGTATATTGAACATTAAGGATGCGCGCTTCTTGGTCCGTACATTTTTTGAATATGGTCAGCGGCCCGTCCTGCCCCGCTCCCGTAGTTGCAATGGCGGGCGGTATTACGTTTTGTCTCCAACATATTCCCCGGGTTGAAGTAGGTAGGTACGCAGTTGATTCAAGAAGCAGGTTCTGGAAGGGGATAAATGTTATTAAACGCCCTTTGAATTATGGTCCCTCCCTTGATCCTTATATCGGCGACTCGAGCGACTTGATCCTGAGCTCCTGGGAAAACCACAACGACCCAGGTCCCAACGTAACGGAGGTAACGCTTTGCCTTTTATAAGGACTAAGGAACCCAACTTGAGTTCGCTTGACGCAGTAGGCCACTTCGTCTTTTGCTGGAGAGTAGTTATGTACTCGTTGGAGAATCTTTTCCAGAAATGCTGCTTGACGAGCTCGATTCGATTGTAGCGCTCAAGGCTTGTTATTCGTTCTGTCAGCTGTGGATGTGGGACAGACACAAGTGATCGTCCTATTAGGAAGTGAGCGGGTGTTAAAGGAGTGAAGTCTGTAGGATCGGAATTTAAGGCGGTGATAGGACGTGAATTAAGAATGGCTGGCATGGACAAGTAAGATTTAATTAGTTGGCAACCTCGACCTTTAAGGTTGGCTATCATAACTGGACCCTCATAATCCACCGAGCAATGTAAAAAAAAGGAATTCCAGAGTAGTTCTGGATTCAGGTAACTGTCGCATTACGGGTTGAACATTACTGGCTTTAAATCTAATATATTTTTTATAGTTTCATTGTATGAAAATAAATAGTTTTATACAACCTTTCGTTATGGATTTAGACAAATTCCTTCTTCCTATAGGCCAAAAGGTTTGACGAATATTGGACAACAATAACTGAGGTCCCGCATGTAAAAGCTTTAAGTGATGCATATGAAAAATTATTTTCGTTAAATGATTTTTGCTACATAATAATATAGGATGTTTTGTGTCATAGTTATAAGGAGAATTATCAAGTCTACCGCCTACTCTCAAGATATCGCCTACTATCATTTGAATCTAGAAATGGCGTCAATGATATTAATTTATTTTTCTTTGACCTGATTTTAAGATAAGGTATTCATTTGGGAACATTTCTAACTGTGCAGTGCGCATGATAAAATTAAAAGAATTTTGCAATTCGTTATAAGAAAGATGATCACAAAATCTGTTTGTTTTGTTTTTACAGTTGTAAATAAATCTGTGTATATAGGCTATAACTCTTTGTAAACGTGTAAATTGTGAATATTTAAGTATAAGTTTTACAAATAGTTTGTCATCATCATTCTTGGTAACGTCATTATTTATAACAAGACAAGGTTGGAGATCCGGTAGGTCCTGTTTCTGGGATTCATTAGGCATTTTAGGCCAACAATGATCAGACTCGAGTAAATACAATGGGCCCGACCACCACAACGAGGCGTCGCTGATAATATCAGCCATCACCCCGCGGGAAACAAGATCTGCCGGGTTCTCCTTGGACGGCACGTAGCTCCACGTGTGACCGCTGGTGCTTTCTTTGATTTCATTAACACGATTACGTACGAATTGGTTAAGCTGATTTGAAGGGGTGGACAACCACCCTAAGACGATCGTGGAATTGCACCAAAATCGACATGTATGTTAATGTTTAACGTAAGTGAATTTTTTACCCTAGTACACAGTCTTGCACCTAGGTGCAAGACTGTGTACTAGGGTAAAAAATTCACTTCGTCTTTCGTCTTGAGTTGTGTGGGGCATTACTAGTAATGCCCCACACAACTCAAGACGAGGGATAGTTGTGGGTTTGATCGGCGCAATCTAGTTTTTCGAGATTAAGAGCTGAACACGCACATGCCACGTATTACACACAGACCGAATGGAGACGCATGCCCCATACGCACTTTCTGATGCATCTGTGAATACGTGGATTTCAATCTTTACGCAAAGATCACTAAGAAGCCATCCTGGAATTTGTAATTTATTAAGACAGGGTAACGTGTTAGCAAATGAAGACCAGAGATGTAAAATTTCTGTCGATACTTCTTCGTCCCAAGAGCTCTTATTGACCCATAATTTCTGCATAATCAATTTAGCTTCAACAACGCATAGACCTACAAGACCTAATGGGTCGAATATTTGGCTTATTGCAGAAAGAATGTGTCGTTTCGTAACCTTATCATGAAGTTCAATGTTAATCGAGAAAGATAAGGTATCTTGCTGACAAAGCCAGTATAAACCTAAAGTTTTTGAAGATGTACTGTTGTTGTTATCTGAAAGATCTAAAACTGTGTTTGAATCTATTATTTTACCTGAGAACAACTCGTTAAGAATTAATGCGTTATTAGATTTCCATTTGCGAATATTAAATCTTGCTGAATTTAAGGCGGCAGTAATTTCCTTACATAACTTTATAGCTTCGCGAACAGTACTGGATCCACTTAATAAATCATCACAGTAAAAGTCGTTCGATATACTGTATTTGACGTTATTATCGTTAGTTGTGGGTGCCAGACTACTCAAACATTTTGTCGCGAGATAAGGCGCTGAAGCAGTCTCCTGACAAACTGTGTTAAGTGTGTAGGTTTTTAAGCGATGAGAGGGATCATACTTAAATACTATTTGCTGTAACGAGCGTTGACTGGGTACTATGTCAATAGATCTACACATTTTTTCTATGTCTGCCGATACTACAAATTTATGCTGGCGGAATCTGAGGAGAATCGATAAAAGATCGTCTTGGACAGTAGGACCGACCATCTGAATTTCGTTGAAAGAAATTCCTGAAGTGGTAACGGCAGAAGCGTCAAAGACTGTACGCAACTTGGTTGTTGTACTGGACTCCCGAAGTACGCCATGATGAGGAAGGCAGTAGTTGGCATTGTCACTGTATGGAAAAAGGGTTTTATTTTCAGTCATGTGACCTAACTGCTCATATTCTTTCATGAAGTCTAAATACTTTTCCTTGAATATTGGTTCTCGTTCGAATTTACGCTCAAGCGATAAAACACGGCGCTTAGCCATCTCAAAAGAATCGCCTAAGACCTGAGGATCTTGCTTGAGAGGTATGGTGACGACAAAGCGACCATCGTCATTACGTGTTGTGTTGACAGTGAAACTATTTTTACACGCACGTTCCTCTGCAGATTGTGAATGTTCTTGAGAAATACTATCTACTTCCCAAAAAAGAGTGAGATCAATATCAAGTTGACCTTGAGTTAATAGACATTGACTGAGTGTGCTTTTCGGACTCGAAATGTGACCAGTAACTATCCATCCGAACTCCGAACTACGTAACATAGGTAGATGGTTACCTAGGCTAATCTTTTTGCTACCTAAAATATCCTAGAAGATGTCTGCCCCGAGAAGAAGATCGACCTTAGAAGGACTTTCTTCTTAACACTTATAACACAAGCTATACCTAAAACTAACCCTTATTATTAGAATAACAACATTGTAATAATCAAATGGAAACAAAAACGAATCTTTTTCTTGTTCCTTCCTAGAAGTATTTTTATATTCCTTATCGGTTCTGGCAATTGGGCTTTCTTGAGGTCTCGTTTTATGTTGGACTACCAGGTCGCTAGCGGGCGGCCTCTACATCTTTTCTGTTCTGGTTGGTTTAGCGCAATCTGTACCACATGGTCTTCACTTCGTCTTTTGACATGTTAGACCAACGGAGCGGGTTTTCGGTAACTTTGTCCACGATTGGAGCAACTTTGAAGCTACCTCGTATATATTGATTACGAATTCTGTCCAGCCGCGTTACATCTCCCGCCCATTTAAACATCTTCATTTCGTTGGTATGTATCTTTTGATCATGTGTATTCTTTGTTATCCACCATTCGGACCCACAGAGTAGAGCCGGTCGAACTGCCGTTTTGTACACTTCCCTTCGTCTGTATGGGAATTCGTGGGTCATACAACACACCTGCAAGCGATCGCCATTTTTGCCAGGCTACGTTAATTCTACATGTCACATCGGTGTCAACGTTAGTATCTGGTGTGAGCATGGAGCCTAAGTATTTAAACTTCTCTACGGTAGGAATTGGCGTCGTTCCTAAGTAGATGGTTCCAGGTGTAGTATTCCCGATGTAAATCTTTTTTCAACCGACTTCAAAAAGAAGGAGATTCTCAATTCGACTGTATTTGTTACGAAGTTTCTCCGCTAAATGTAAACCGATTTTGAAAATTCTTTTTTTCATCGTAGGGTATGTCTCATGTTAAACCTGTACGTTTCCATCATAATCTTGATTGCCTGTATAGCGTCAGTAGTTGACCTGGATGCTGTGAAACTAAACTGATTTAGAGGTATTTTTGTAATATTTGTCGACATTATTTTATTGATGACTCTTTCCCATATCTTAAGCGTATGTATGTGAGGTCAGTTTTATGCCCCTTTAGTTTTCACATTTTGCTACACCATTCTTCCTACTAATATTATAAATGCGAAAGTTTGTGAGGATGGATGAATGGATGTTTGTTCCGTTTTCACGCAAAAACAGCTTAACGCATTTTGATAAAACTTTACAGAAATATAGCTTATACATCAGAGTAACACATGGGCTACAATTAATAAAGATTTTGTAAAATTTGGCCATAATATTACGATAAGTATCAAGTGAGTCGGAAAAATATCTGCCCTCTGAAAGCTATCTTGGCGTGCGCTGATAAAACCGCTGGAGCTACACAAAGACAATGTATGGTAGGATCATTTGTCTTAAAAAGTTCTAAATAAAAGTCCGCGACGCAACCTATACTAGGTTGTTCCGAAAATTGATAGCCACAGAATAAATACAACCTCTTCTTTCATGGAACTATTTTGAATTAACGGCTCATTTCAACACAAACCTCCTTTGTGAAAATCACTGGCCACCTATGTGTAGTTTTTTTTTAAAATTATGTTTAAACATTATCTGTCATTCTTCTATTGTTTGCAACAATGGACGCCTCGCGGGAAGCTTTCCGTGCTATGATTTTCGATGATTATAAACGAGGGTTAACATCAAGCAATCTCAAGAAAATTTACAAGCTGCTTGTGGGGATTCTGCTCCTGTGTTAGCAACAATTTCTTATTGGTTTCGTGAATTTAAACGTGGTCGAGAGAACTTAAACGATGACCTCAGACCAGGCCGACCACCAACTGCAGTAACTCATGAAAACTTTTTTCTAGCTGCTGAAAGAAGTTTAAGGGCGCGTATTCGATTTAGCGCAACTCAAAATCTAAACGATTGCTAGAACGCCGTAGCAGCATTGACAAACACTAGTGCAATACAAAGGTTTGTTTGTGTGCATCAGAAAAAGAAATACGCACGAAATAAGCACGAATCATTAAAATTGATCGGCAAACGAAAGTACGCGCGATGTTTTACAGTACTTTTTAAAATAACTGTCTAAAATAAATGAGTTCGTATAACGGAGTGCAAAATATTCTTTAAATTAAGCATAACTTTTATTTTTATAAAATAAATATAACTGTTATGTTTTTATTTAAATACTGGTGAAAAAAAATTGTCGAAGTGAACCGATTTTGTACTTTTTCAACATGGTTTTTGTATACATAATAGCTCAGATTATCAAATAAAAGGCGGATAGACCGTGCGGAACACTGCAAGTGAAGCCACAAAAGCAAATACAAATTCAATAATCGTGCTATACTGACCCGTGTCAATACTGAGTAATTGAAACAGTCTGGGCAGCATCGGACTCTTACTGGCTAAAACCACACTCCTGCCTAAGCGTGAGCCCCTGCTACTGCTATTACAGGGATCTTTTCAGGCCTATGTTTTTCTATTCACATTTTATATTTTGTTTCCTTTATTTAAAATTTTGACAATGTTTCCTATAAATTTATTTCTTGGCTTTTAACCTTTTAATAAACTACTTAAATTTTCTTTATTTATTATAATTACAAGGCTCATTTTCAGGTCATGCCTGTGGGAGCCGTAGTTTCTTCCGTACAGTACCTCCGGTTCCAATCGCCCAGCGTTTCCAATCGGATCGTTCGCTTGACGAATGAAACCGGGCATCTGCCGTAGTCGGGTGCGCGCTTCGACCTCAAGGCAGCAAGCGAGTCGGCTTTCTCGTTAGCCTCCAGTCCTGCGTGACCTTTGATCCAGAACAAGGATACGCTCTTGTTCTGGCAGTTGCTGCGGCGTTTCTTGTTTTATTAATTTCGTTGCGGGATGTATAATGTTGTTGTAATGTTTCTCCGGGACTCGTCGAGCTTCAGTGTCTCGACGCTTTTCTGGTGGTCGCCACTGTTGATTCTGACTTTTAGAAGTTGCAGTGGTTTGAGAATAGAGTGGCGGGCATGTCCCATAAAAAAAAATGTTACTTTACAGCAGCAGATATGGACAGAATGTATAAACTTAAGCAATATTAATTTATTGTTTATTTTTTGGGGCTGGTGGCTGAGTAATAGCCGCACGAATTAATTGGTCGTGGTTAAGCACGCTCCATTTCATACAGAGGCACTCCATGTCTCGGAAAGCACGTAAAACCGTTGGTCCCGGATGTCATTCGTAAATCTTTGACAGTTGTCATTGGTGGCCTCAAGTCAAAAAGTCAGACAACCAGTCTTACTAAGAGGTATCGTGTTACTCACGTTACTGGGTTGTGGAGGTCAGACAGGCAGTCACTCAATGTAAAACACTGGTAATCAGCTATATCCGTCCCTGACATAGTTGGGAAATGACTAGTCAGATGAGAGCTACTGTATACATTAGATCTTAGGTTATAATACATAGCGACCCGACCCGGCTTCGCACGCCTATAGCCTTCCTCGATAAATGGACTATCCAACACAAAAAGAATTTTTCAATTCGAACCAGTAGATCCTGAGATTAACCAAACAAACAAACTCTTCAGCTTTACAATATTAGTATAGATAGAAAATAACGAACTTATACTATCGCCAAATACAGGCCAATCAGCTAGTTAAAAATTAAGATAACACAAATAATAATATTTCTGAAATTAAAACTATTCTAGAACCTAAAATAATAAAAAATATTATGAAAAAATATTATGTTCAGTCACCTGCAAAGTTGCATGGTGTAACAAATCTGCTGTATCCTATTAAATAAAAGGCGAAGTAGACTTGCACATGTAAAATTTTAATTAGTAAAAGAAAATGAGTCGGGTAAAAACACAGAATAATATAAAAAGTCTAGCCTAAACCGCACCATGTAAAGGATACGCAAGGGCAGGAAGGTAGGTAGCGCAGGCGACTCCAGCCAGGACGGCAATCAGGACAAGGCAAGACCAAAGAAAGAAGACTGGCGCACAGTCAGCTTCAAGCTCGGGAACGAAGGTCCCAGAAGGACCTTTCAGTAGGACCCGCCCTGGGTATAGTGCAGGCACGCATCAGCTCGTCGGCTCTGATAAAGACTGTTCCCGATTCCGTTATAGACTGGTGGACTTCAGTAGACTTTGAAGTTTTTAGATGTTATTAGTTAGAATCCAAATCTCGACTGACTGATCTCTGTAAGCGCGCCTTATATAGTCCGCTTCTTCCGAATTTTCATAATTCTAAAAATGATTTTTCTTCTTGCTGTCATAATCATTCCATCTGACTGACAAGTAAAACCAGCCAGGCTTAAATGTAGCCTGCCAGTTATATCAGACCTTAATAAAATCACGAGTGCGTAAAGAATTATATAAATGTAGTTTAGTTATTTAGTAACAATCGTAATCCATACTTCCATACATTATTAAATTTGATGAATTGTTGCTGTAATTGCCATGTTTTAGTTAAATTAGATGAATTGTTCCATCAAGGAACCTTAATAGACATTATTTGTATAACAGAGCATTTTATAGAAGCTGGCTATGAAAATTTAGTTCACATACCGAATTTCAGCCGAGCGGCTATTTTTTCACGAAATACAAAAAGAGGAGGAACGTGCATCTTTGTCAGAAATGGACTACAGTATAAAGAATTACCGGATATAGCTAAACAATCAGTTCCGGGGATATTTGAATGTTGTGCTGTGGAGCTATTATCGTATAATATCATAATCATTTGCATTTATAGGATACCCAAACATAACTTGTCGGTTTTTTACGAAAAATTAGAAAATATACTACGAAAACTTAGTCTAAACCCAAATAAAAAAATTATATTATCCGGTGATTTTAACATAGACGTACTTAAGAGAAATAAAACTACTTTAGAATTGGAACATTTTCTTCTACAATTCAATCTAAAACTAGCACTTTACAACCCCACTAGACTGTAACAGTTGTATTGATAACTTTGCTCACAATTATCAAAAAGAATGCAAAGCAAAAATTGTTGATTTTGGTCTCTCTGATCACACGTCTCAAATTCTTACTGTGCCTATTGAAAAAACATGTAAATTAACCCATTGGAAATTCAAAAAGCAAGATATCTCTACTGACAACCTAATGACATTTAAAGCTCACCTTGAATGTTTATCTTTCTCGGAAGTATTTAATGCTAAAGAGGCCCATAAGTCTTATGATAGGTTCATGGACGATTTCTTAATGCTCTATAGACTTTGCTTTCCGGAAAAAACAGTCAGCATAAAGACTAATAGGAAAACTAAATGGATATCTCGTGGGATAAAAATCTGTAGTAGAAAACAAAGACAACTACTTTGGAAATATAGATGCAATCCTGACATAAGCAATAAACAAACTTTAAAAAAATATACTGTATTATTTAAAAAAATAATACGTTTAACCCAGAAGTCGCAAAATAACCATTTTATAAAGAACTCTCAAAATAGATCGAAAGCAGTTTGGAAAATAATAAATAAATCTAAATCAAGATTGCCACATGATACAATAACTGCCATACAAAACGATCAACTTTATATAACGAATCCCATTGACATTTCTAATGAATTTAATAACTACTTTGTTGACGAAATCGAAAATAATATACAAAATGACATGAAATTGACTAAACAAAATAATATTATTATTCCCCGCTCTCGGTGGAAGTGTGCAGCGCATGAGATGGACGCAGTCTATTAATGAAAGTGTCATGCGCTCATACTTTGGGGCTACAGAGGGGGGAAGTAACTTGACTGCGTACCGTGGTCGGATGCTCTCTCTGTTTCAGGTGCTTGAGACAGCTATCAACGTGTCGGCGCAGCGATTGTCGGATCAGGTGCGGGTCATCCAGCGTAATCATATGCTGGACGACGCAGTACTTGATCGACTACGCCTTGAATCACGTATCAATATTATTATTATTATATTGAAAATTCGACAGCGCAATCCCTATTTATGTTACCTGTTTCGACGACTGACATTATTAAAATAATTGACAATCTAAAAAATACAAACACAATTGGTTATGATGGTGTATCTACTAGAGTTATTAAATATGTTAAAGAAATTATAGCGCCACCTCTTGCACACATAATTAATTTATGCATCACTGATGGCATATTTCCGAAAAGTCTAAAAAAAGCCATAATTAAACCTCTATTTAAAAGAAACGACAAAACAGATGTTAAAAATTATAGGCCAATAGCAAAACTCTCAGTATTTTCAAAAATACTTGAAAAAGTAATTTATAATTCAATTTATATGTACTTTGAAAAGTTCAACCTATTCTGCAAGGAACAAAAAGGATTTCGTAAAAATCATACTATTAATATGGCACTGTACGATTTATTATCTCATCTTATGACATCAGTAGATAAAAATAACCCAGTATGTGCAATATTTAGTGATATGACTAAGGCATTTGATTATGTAGATCACAAGTTATTACTGCAAAAATTACATGGGTATGGCATAAGGGGCAATGTTCTGAAACTTATTGAATCATACCTTAGTGACAGATATCAATACACGGAAATATCTAGAATATGTCATAAGACTAAAACGCAGATCATATACAGATCAAAACCAAGACACGTAAGATATGGCGTGCCCCAAGGTAGCGTGCTAGGGCCGTTATTATTTCTGATATATATAAATGATCTGCCAAAAATAATACGACACAAAATGATCCTATTTGCCGATGATAGCACAGCTGTTATAAAGTGTAATGATGTGACAACTTATCAAAATGATATTAATAAATCCCTTCTCAATATCATCCGTTGGATGAATAATAATAATCTGGTAATTAACTTAAACAAAACTAAGGTGATGCACTTTCATTAACGGCAACCACATCCAAATATTGACGTAACTTATAATAACCACAAAATAGAAGAAGTTAATAATGCTAAGTTTTTAGGTATTACCATCGACAGTAAACTTACTTGGAAACCCATGATAGAAGAACTTTGTAAACGCCTGAGTAAATCTGCTTATGCACTCTTTCAGTTATCAAAAAAGGTGAATAAAGAAACGTTACTGGTAGCGTACCATGGACTTGTAGCTTCTGTGTTACGATATGGCGTAATTTTTTGGGGGCAGTCAACTGACCGTGAGCTTATATTTAGGATGCAAAAAAGATGTGTCAGAGCAATGTGTAATTTAAAAACAACGGATAGCTGTAAACCCTATTTTAAGTCTTTAAAAATACTTACCCTCCCAGCATTATACATATTGGAAACTGCATTGTTTGTGAAAAGAAACACGCAATTATTTGAAAAATTATCTGCCACTAAAAAAACTCCATTGCGTGCCCAATACGTGAATAAACTGTGTCACCTAAAATGTAAGACCGCATTGATGCGAAAAAGTTTTTTTGGCATGGCACCTAAAGTGTTTAATAAAATTCCTGATGACATAAAAAACATGACATTATATAAGTTTAAAAAAGCTCTTATCAAATTATTAATTGACAAATGTTATTATAATCTAGACGAATTTTTGAATGACCAATTATTAGAATAAAAATGCATGTTTTTACCTTTTGATAAGAAGCACTATGACTAATTAATTATATTGTATTTGATGTTTCTTTTTTTATCTCTTTTTTTTCATGTGATAATTATTTTTAAAATATATATAAATAATAATAATAATAATGTACCTAATGACACCTAATGGGTCACTTATAAATTTGTATGTCTTAATTATGACAAAACATAGCGCACCCACAATTTGTATAAAAAAATCTATGTAAACACCTATGTTTGACAAATAAACTGATTGATTGATTGATTGATTTTAATATTATAAATGTGAAAGTAACTCTGTCTGTTACGCTTTCACGACGCAACGGCTCAACCGATTTTGATGAAATTTGGTATGAAAATAGCTTTAACCCTGGGGAAGGACATAAGCTACTTTTTAATCCAGGACTGTTTCTGTATCACGCGGACGAAGTCGCGGGCAAAAGCTAGTTACATATAAAATATAATTAAATATTCATGAAAATTATTTAAGTTATATAAGCCAAAATCCCAAAAGCCGAGTCACAGAAAAATAACTGACAGTTGACAATGTTGACAACTTTACTGAAATACAAATCATAATAATAAATATTGAATTTCAGCTAATTCCATGAAAACGATAAGTATTTTATAAAACAAGTCTTTAAGAAGATACAAGGAAAACAATAAGGAATGAATAAATATTGAATTTCAGCTAATTCTATGTAAACGATAAGTATTTTATAAAACAAGTATTTAAGAAGATACAAGGAAAACAATAAGGAATTAATAAATATTGAATTTCAGCTAATTCTATGAAAACGATAAGTATTTTATAAAACAAGTCTTTAAGCAGATACAAGAAAAACAATAATAACAAGAATGATGATCATGGATGACATGTAAGTAGTATATTAAATACTATAATGGATACCGTAGTGTCTATTTTCTAGTGAACGTTTGAGTTCAAGTTTCGAAAAAAAGCTAGATTTCGTTGGTTCCTTCACTACTATGACTAATTTACGAAACGTAGTTAGGAAGAAATGTATTAAGTAGGTTTTAACTAAGGAGTTACACAACTAATACATTTTTTTAAGTATCTATGTAAGTTTTAGAGCAGCCACACTAACACACGTAGGTTACTAACATACGTAGCTTAAATGATAAACATAAAAAAGAAACCGATAGGAATATATTCATTAAGCTAACGAGTGGGTATTTTTTTCCATCGATTTGTATACCTCTACCTCTTTTATTTTTGCTTAGCTTTTTGTGAAACTAACTTAATTAAAATGTTTTAATAATAATAATATTAGGTCTTTACATATGAAATTGCCGCTCGGTATCAAAAAATTAAAAATAACATTTTTAAAAGAAATTATATATTTAGTCAATCGAAGTATGCACCATTGTTATCGATACACTTTCGCCATTTTATCGGGAGCTCATTGATCCCTTTGGTAAAAAATCCTGGGAGCGAGAATCGATGAACTGCTTGAAGGCTGTTTAAACTGCCTCATCAGAATTGATTTTTTTTCCTTGTAAAAAGTTGTCCAAATTTCGGAATAAATGGTAATCGTTTGGGGCAAGATCTGGAGAGTATGGTGGGTGACGCAGAGTTTCCAGTCGCAGCTCCTCTAACTTGGCGACCGTCTGATGTGCAGTATGTGGTCGAGCGTTATCCTGAAGGAGCAATGGGCTAGAGCAATTGACCAATCTCGGTTGTTTAATGGTGAGGTTTTCCATCATTGTTTGCAACTGTTGACAATACATGTCTGCAGTAATCGTTTGGCCTGATCTCATGAAGCTGTAGTGGATGACACCAGCACAGGACCACCAAACACTAACTAGAATCTTCTTTTTGGTCAGTTTTCGCTTGGGGCAAGGTTTTGCCGGTTTTCCAGGGTTAAGCCATTGTGATGATCGCTTGCGATTATCATACACGATCCACTTCTCATCACAAGTGACAATACGATTTAAAATTCCCTGATTATTGTGACGATTGAGCAAGGAAGCGCAGCAACCGAGGCGTGTTTGTTGGTGTGTTTCAGTCAATTCGTACGGTACCCACTTTTCGAGCTTTTTTACTTTTCCAATTTGACGCAAATGGATAATGATTGTTTTGTCACTTACTCCAAAGGCTGCTGCTAATTCAGAAGTGGTTTGAGATGGATCCGCTTCAACTTTCGCCTTTAATTCTTCATTATTCACTTGAGTATCCGGTCGTCCACGAGGCTCATTTTGTAAATCAAAATTTCCAGAACGGAAACGTTGAAACCAAAAACGCACCGTTCGTTCGTTAGCGGTGCTTGGCCCGTACACGTCGTTAATCCTTCGAGCCGTTTCTGCTGCACTGGTGCCACGGTGGAACTCATATTCGTAAATATCGCGAATTTTTAATTTCTCCATTGTTGTTGCAATAGCAATTTTCAAGCCCAAACAAATGACGATAAAACAAATGAAACACGAATTTTAAAACAATATTCTTTAGTCTTTATTTTGAAATAATTTTGAATTTGGAATTCCTAATCAAACACAAAATATTTGATTTCAAAGTTGCCAGTATTAAGTATCGGCAATTTCATATGTAAGGACCTAATATAATATGTGGGGACATTTCACACACGGCCATCTGACCCCAAACTAGGGAGACCCTGTACTATGGGTATTAGACAGCTGATATACATACACAAATATATTTTAAATACATACATATATATATAAACATTGACATTAACATGACAAGCTAGAAACTTAGAGGTGAAGGGAAGGTTGGGTTATATTATCTAATGGGAACCAATAATGTAAAATTGTTTTATTATATATGCAAATCGCACGTTAGCTGACCGCGTCTGGCCTGTTTTGTGTAGACACTATGCTACCACTACGCATAATAGGGCGATTATCAATTAAATAATTGTCCTGCTGCAATTTGCTTTTTTGCTTTTGTATTTTTTTATGAATTGATTATCGTTATTATTTTGTTTTTATTTTGTGTACTAATTTAATATGAATGTTGCTGTGCCCTACAGGGTCCACGATTGTGCCTAGGTCTAAGTTATTGTATGTAAACAACTTAAAACAATGTGGAATGCAATAAATGATATGAGTATGAGTACCTACATAAAATTGTTCGGTATTAACCAAAAAAAAAGAAAATCTTCAAAAACTAAGTTCAAATTAATTTCCGAAAGTAAAGTAATGTGTGTTCTGTGCTAAAGTTATTTATCAATTTTTAGTTTCAAAGGCGGTTTTCTTATTTTTTAAATAAATTTTTATTTTACGCTTTTTAGTATTGCTTTAACATCCAAATCCATTAACAACTGGTGACACGCTTAAAAGAGATTGTAAGTCCTCCAAAGATTGAAGAAACTAAAACGTATAAGTAATTTTTATGGGATTTTGTTCATTTCCTCAAAAAAAGCTGGATCAATTTTGGTAAAATTTATATAGGACCATTTCGGAATAAACCCCTTTCAAACAAAAAAAGAATTTTGCAAATTCAATATATGACAAAGTTATGCCCGAACATACATTCACAAAAAAAATATATAAACATCCGAATTGATAACCTCCTCCTTTTTGAAGTCGGTCAAAATGCATTAGATTTCCAAAATTTAGAAAAGTGTTTAATTTATCCATATTCATTCAGGCTTTAAGACTGTAATAAATGCATCATAATCTATATTTAATACTGCAAACGCTTGTACCACATAATAATGGTTTGTGTCACCCATTTCTGTTAAAAGTAATATCATGATAAATATTTGGGAGCTTTCTTGGAATTTTCCACAATTATATCTACTCCATTTAGTTAATTTAAGGGCTTGAGTACTATTAATATTGATGTTGTACAAATTGATATAATAAATACATCGAGTATTGTTTCACTACTGTTTTCGATAGCTACTCTAATATCTATTTTTTAAACATGAAAAAATTCCTTAACTTCGTGTCACAATACCCTGTGAATTTGAACAATTTGGTGATCAAAGATGTTCAGTCAATATTTCTTGCCTTAAATCTGATGCAACATTTTGTATTTTGTTCTAAATATCGAATTAAAATTAAATAATATTGCTGATTGGTGTGTGGTTGATTATGACAAAACAAATTAGCCTTCAACATAAATACCAACATAAACTTTATGCCAAAAAAAATGTATAGCAAAGTCAATACTTTGCTATACATTTTTTTTGGCATGCGAAAAGATGGGATCCCTAATATACAGTATGTATCTTTTGGTCTTTATGAATATAAAATAAATGTTATTTGTGTCACGCGAGTTATTATGTCATTTGAAAATAAAGTTGCTCTTTGAAATATTCAAGCTTTAAATTCTCAAAATATTGAGAAACGTATAAACAAAGCCATTGCAAAAGTTTGTATCAAGCTTACGTTAATATCCTGGAGTCTTATGACATCCATAGCGATTGTTTTCATTGTAGTCAACAATTCGTAAGTACTACCGACTCCGATAATGCGAGTTTTGAACAATAAAGAATCATCGCGAGATGCATACATTCATTTGTATGAAAAAAAAGATTCATTTAGAGGGTTTCAAAGGTTTTCCAAAGTGGAGAATACATTACCAGGGGTGCATTGATATACTTACCATATTTTTAAACCCTTATTAAAATATTAAAAAAAAATAATAACAGTTTTTCATAGCATATCGTCGCCGTTTGTATTTTGTGTTCATTAAAAAAAGAAACTGACGACTGACCATAACGGATCAATCAAATTGGCACACAAGTGATGTGAATTGTTGTTTATAATGGCAGAGTTGAAAAACTACATTGATTAATCATTATATTTGTGACATTATTTCCCATAAAACGACTGTCAGTGTCAATGTTACTATCAGCTGCCGTATCGTTCTGAAATAATGAGCTTTTTGTTAAAGTATTCACTTTTAATATCTATTTCTATTGCGGGGTTTTAAAATTATTTTAAATGCCTGAAGAATCTCTTTAAGTATAAGTAAGAGTATAAGAATTAGAATTTCAACTTCTCTAAACATCTTGATTTTGTTTGTACAAATTCTGCCATGATTTTTTGGTGTTCTTAGAAATGTACAGACTAGACGTGTCAGACGATACTGAGCAAGCAATGTGAGAAATTCTACTATTCTTATCTATTTTGAAGACGAATAATTGTTCGGGTAATAGCTAGTCTTTTTTCAACCGACTTCAAAAAAGGAGGAGGTTATCAATTCGTCTGTATTTTTTTTATTTTTGTTTTATGTTTGTTATTGATTTCTTTGGAACGGGTGAACTGATTTTGATGATTCTTTATTTGAAAGCTAGTGCTTCCCGTGTGGTCCCATTTTAATTTGGTCCAGTTCTGACCATGGCATCCATGAGAAAACAGTATAAGTCTTAAATTTGCATTAAGTATGTGTGCGATTTGTTACGCGATTTCTCCGGCAAACGTATCCCGATTTTGAAAATTCTTCTTTTTATGGATAGGATGCTTTATGCTTCAGGGGTGGTCTCATATAAATTTTATCGAAATTGATTCAGCACTTTTTGAAAAAATCAACAAATACCCAAAAATTTTACGTTTTAGTTTCTTCAATCTTTGGAGTAGTTAACTTTCAATCTCTTCTTAATAGATTTGGATGAGAAGGAGGTACTAAAAAGCGGAAAATAACTTTAGCACAGAACACACATTCGGAAGTCGGTGGCAATACAAAACAACAAACAAAACAAAGCCACCGAATTTCGAAACTAAAATTAATGTGTGTTCTGTGCTTAAGTTATTTTTCACTTTTTAGTTTTTGAAGGCGGTTGTCTTTTTTGTAAAAAGCTTTTTTTAAGATTTAAGATTCGCTTAGAAATTAAGATACTTTTTTTACTTTCACTGTAATGATAATGGTACATACAAATTGATTGACAGATGACGAAAATAAGCTTTGCAAGAACGTACTGCGCTTGCACTGAGCGTCGTTCAGCAAGATACGTGTGTCTGGCTTGTTCAATTTAGATGCTGCGTTACAACTGAGTCTGATGAGTCTTCTTGCTAACTACACTGTTGTTTTGTTACAGTTTGCATTTTTGTAATACAATGTTTATTAAAAGTAATTTAAGTGTGTTGACTGAATTAATTAAATGTTCCTTTTGCCCTGACACTTTAATTTGGCAATTGATCGCTAATTACTTATGAAATAATATTTCTTGTACTAGACAGTAGGCAACATGAATTATATCCGTTATAAGCAGACCTTTCACTGCACGGAAAAGTAATACAATTCGAGGCCCACTTATACTAAATTCTGGAAATGTACTATATATAATTATGTAGAATAAAGATGGATGTGAAAATAGACATAACAATTAGGTGTGTATCACATCATGTACCCACCCCACACTTTTTGATATTAGATTATTATAATTTTTCATTCTCAAGTAACATAAACGATGTTCAATAATAGATATTTCTAGCCATTCGGACTAATTGCTTATTGATTTAGTACCAACACTTCATAACATTTATGCAGCTTGATAGAAGACATGTTTTAAACCTTGTATACAATTTTAAAGGTATCTCAATCAGAATAAAAAGCTAGGCCATATCATTCACATAAAATGAAGTTTCAAAATAGTTATGTTATTTCAAAATACTTACAGTCAATTTTAAAACCACTAAACATAATGCAAACATTGTTCTTCTGTGCGAAGTATAAGATTGATGAAGATGTTATCACACAGAATAGTTCGAGATACGATCTCATTTCAGCCTTCGGTATTTTTATTTATTGGTGTGTCTGTTTTTATTTTTTGTTCGCATCTTCGTTCAGCATTGTCGGAGAAAAAGGTTGCAATTTTGTCTATTCAGGCAGTGTCAACGACTTTGTTGTGTTCTTTACTGGAAGTCTTCTCAATCACTACACTAATGTCATTCAGAAATCTAGCAACGTATTGCTAGTTTCAAGCATTCAGTATGTGCATAGAATTCTCAGAATTAACGAGAATGTTTTCGAACGTTTCACTATCTGCAACTGGATTTACGTTGTTGCTTTGAATTGCTTCCACATTCTCTTTATCTTTCATGAATGTTACATTTTCACTAATATGGGATACGTTGATATCGCAACAAGCTACTTTCACATTTGTTTTGGCTTGAATATCGTATACGCTGCCAGTATTATGAAGATAATGAGGAAAACTGTCACGGCAATGGTTCAAAATGTGCCAGAGCCTAGGTGCTCCGAAGAGGAGAGCCATTGGGTTAATTACTTTAATGCTTACATGGAAATTTTAAAATCCTACCAACTAGTTCAGAAGACCTTTCAATATTTGGTTAAGTATCGGTTTAGATGTTTTGTTGAACTGTTTCTGTACGGTTGAATATTTATGTTTAACCTTTATTTCAGATTTTATTTTATAATGTATACATATTTTCTAATTCTCTCCTGGATATAGTAATTCACACACAAACGAAGAGAATAAAAATAGATAGTAAAGATGTAAGTATGTATGTATAGTAAAGGGGCGAACAATCCAATAATTTGGAAACGTTTTCCTTAAAGTTAATTTGTTTTGTTATTGATAATACAAAGCAATATTTTTCCAGCTTGCTTTTCAACTTCTTGTATCTCAAATATGGCTAGTAAAAAGCATTATTCTACAAATAACTTTGAGCGTGGAATGTGAGAGGTTTTACTCAGCCATGAGAGAACTTCAACAAACTTGTTTAAGAGTTGCGATATCAGGAAACAGATCAGGTAAACTTAATTAAAGGTCAAGCGGTCAACAGCCCTTCGATGAACTCTATGTGAGGTGATGAAGAGCTATCATCTGACCTGATGCTAAGGATTGACAAAGCATTACAATCATAATAAATATTTATTATAATCGATTTTGTTAATTTAAAAGCATAAGAAGTATTCATCGAGGTTTATCTACCTATGTAGATTATTACAGAATAATAGACATCTCAAGCTGACTTCACCTAAATAAGAGAGATTTTTTGTACCAAATTAGCATTGCTTTTGCACTCGAACATTACAGTATTTTAGTGTTAGTAAGCACGTATGTTGTACCCATAGAGACATATTAATTAGATATTATTATCAAGCTAAACATAGAGTGACTGGTAATTAGTGATTATTACCGATGTTTAAACCATATACATTAATATTAATTATTAACACCATTTTTTTCAACCAATCTTCCAAGGAGTATCGTGTTACCTAGTAACTGGGTTGTGGAGGTCATATTAGCAGTTGCTCTGTGTAAAACATCAGCTGCATCCGGTTAGACTGAAAGTCGATCCCAACATAGTTGGGAAAACGCTACGCAGATTTTTAGGGACCCATTTTTAGGGTTCCGTACCTCAAAAGGAAAAACGGAACCCTTATAGGATCACTTTGATGTCCGTCTGTCTGTCTGTCAAGACCCTTTATCTCGGGAACGCGTAGAGGTATCGAGTTGAAATTAAAACCATATACTTAACTCTACGGTCGGTCCCTTGATGCTGTAAATCAACCCTCTATGTTAACGTGAAAAAAAGATACGGCTATTTATGTCGCAAAAACGCATTTATAATATTAAGTAGATTACAGTATGGATAGTAGGTATGGATTAGTATAGAAGTATGGATACCTACAAATATGTACGGAACCCTCGGTGGGCGAGTCCAACTCGCACTTGTCCGATTTTTTTTTGTACTAGGACACACACATTGAAACTGGTTTTGGAAATATTAATGGTCAAAGCAGCAAATTCTTTTTTTAATTTTGCACGAATATCTATTTCAAGTGCAATGGCACTTGAAATACATATTCGTGCAAAATTAAAAAAAGAAATTAGAAGAAGAAGAAGAAAGAGGAATGTTTAGTAAATGTACTAAACATTGTTTTAAACAAACACAGCTTTCTCAGCTAATAGGTACTTAGTGATACTTGGAATATGTACTTGTAAAAAAAATAAAAAAAAAGTGAGCCTTTCGGTTGTTTCTGGACAAGTTCGTCTCTTCATCCATCATTTCCATTGTTCACCATTATTATTATTTTTATTTACCTTATCTATCCCGCTCCTGGGTAAGGCAATCCTTACATCTTTAGTAGTTCCGTCCTTCCGTTATTTATAGTATAATAATTACGTTCCCTATAGAAATACAGAAAAGAGTATGCAAGAACATTCAGCGTGTGCAGAAGGCTACCTTCCAGAAGATGGGCGTATGTGGGTTGTTCCACATAGACGCGACATACCCTTTGTATTTTTTTTCACTTTTCACTACTTACACCGTCGTTTTGTTGCAATTTACTCCCTAATAATAATGTCATTGTTTTCTTTAAAGTAACATTATCATGTAATTAAAGATATTTCGATTGAAATTCAGTATTTTTTATTCAGAATGTTACTTACGCGCGTACTGCACCCCTATCAAGATTGGATTGGTAAATATGCTTCTGCTATTCCAGCTAAACCAGAATAAATTTGTTTTCTTTTAACTATTAATAGGCATACGTTTGAACACTATCTCATCTGATGGAAAGCGATGATGCGGTCTAAGATGGAGCACGCTTGCCTAGAAGTAACCTATTCACTCTTGACATATTCTTAATAAATAATAATAAATGCCCGCCCAGTCCGGCCACACCGTAGCGTACATTTGGTTGCATGGGTTCAAAATACACACGTCAGTAGACATCATTGATTTCTAGACCAAATTATAAGTACCGTAGCGTTTCCTCTAAAAACATAAAAACACTAGTATAGGATAGTGTAGTGTGTTGTGTGTGTAGGGTATAAGATAGTGAGGATAAAAATAGTCAACGCAGGTACTTTTTGAAGATTAAAAATAAAACGTCACGTAAACTGCGTTCACAATTTATTTTCAAATTATACATATATCGGCGCAACTACAATAGATGTTTAACATAAGGAATAGAATAATTGAGTTTAAAGATTTGATTAGTTCATTAAATATCAATTGATTCATTACGATATAAAATTAACGTTAAACAGCATTTCATCATTTCTGTTATTGTAATTTAAATATTTAAAAACTTAACCTAAAAACTTGAGTACACGTGCATGAGAGACGAGCCTTAAAAGGCCGGCCAGTGCTTAGTGCATATTATTTGCCCTGCCTGGAGTAACAAAAACTCAGGGCATTCGAGCTTGAGCCACAGGTTTAACAACGGAGGTCCTTCCACTGTCATATATAATCAAACTAGCACTTTGTACGCGAGCCTGCGTAAATTATCTTCATCATCAGCCTGAAGATGTCCACTGTTGAACAAAGGCCTTCCCCATAAGGGGAATGCCACAATCCCCACGCTTGGCAGGCGTCTTGGGGATCGCAGTGAAGTTGTTAAGCACACGGACGGAATTATCTTATAGGGCACTAATTGTTTGATACTAAAATATAACTCGCAAGCATAAAGCAAGCATTTTTACTTTTCATTTTCACTACACATAAAATTAAGTTTGCGTTACAACTTCAACATTTCAAATAGTTCAAGTCATTCATAAATAAGGCTAATTTACCCATTAGTTTAACCCATTGAATGTCTAATTAGCAGACACAATAGATTAACAATAGCTTATGTCGAACTGTGTAACTTAAGACACGCGAAGGGGTTAAATGTAAATAAATTTATGCGAAATTAAAGATTTGAAAAGATTTTGAGGCTTAAAATGCCATGACAGTAAACTTTATCAGAAACTTCATTTAATAAAATAAGCACTAGTCAAAAAATCAATTGAATTAAACTGAATGAAGTGCCTGCTACTTGGGTGTCAACCACAACCCCGACAGAGTGCCCTTGGTTGGCAACGGTTGCGTTTCATCATCAGCCAAAAGACGTCCACACTGTTGAACATAGGCCTCCCTCGTAGAACGTCACAAAGAGAGGCAACCTGCCGCTTGCAAACACCGGTTACCTGCGACCTTGACCATCTGTTGGAAGGCCTATCAACCTTGTGTCCTCCGGTTCGTGTTCGCACCTCGAGAACCTTTCTTTCCCATCAGTTATCGGTTCTTCGGGTGAAGTGGCCTGCCCATTGCCACTTCAAATTGCATATTTTGAGAACTATGTCAGTGACCTTAATTCTTCAGCGAATTTCCTCGTTCGATTATTATTATTATTTATTATTGAAATCTTAAAAGGTTTACTACGATTTGTAGTACAATTTAGCGAATATTTCATTATTGTTAATTTCAGGCATTTTTTTGTATAACCGATGGGCATTCCCCTTTGGTCGTAAATCACTACCTACACAGTTGTAAACCGTCAAGGTCAACACTGTCGGGACGCCGATGGCGACCATGTAGCAGTCGGTTTACAGAATAGCAAACTGTAGCAACACAATAGTGTAGTTAGTAAGAAGACTCATCAGACTCAATTGTAACGCAGCGTCTAAGTAGAACAGGCCACACACACGTATCTTGCTGAACGATGCTCGATGCAAGCGCAGTACGTTCTTGTACAGTTTTTTCTCGACATCTGCCATAAAATATAAAAAAAATGTTAAAAACAGAGAAATGGGTACATCTTTTGTTAGGGTGTGCCAAAGTTCACCTAAATTTTTAACTCCGATAATTGGAAATCCGAAAATGTTCTTCCTAACATTTTTCATCCTAGCAATCACAATTCCTAACTACTCTGTCTCTAATGTTCATAATCCGAAGCATTCAACTTCATAATGTCAGTAGCAATAAACATCTATTATACTTTTATTTGTTTTCCTATATTTTTTCAACATAACCATCTTTTACACTATTATTCAAAGTCATATCGTTTATCGATAGATTTCTTTTTATTCATAATAATCAGTACCATATACATTAATTTTGCGTAACTTTATTTTCACATAACATGTATAACGGTGTCCCCTTGTTTCGCAGACAGAAATTTCATAGAATTTCGTTTTCCAGAAAATGTTTCATATAATGTTTGGTTGTTGTAATTTTATTTCGACTATTATTGTTTCAAAGACTATTTTCTTCAATGAAACATATTTCACAGAAACACAATTCAATGAATTTTTATTCATATTTTTTTGTTTAACAAACTTATCAAACAGTAGAATTATTTTTAAACGAATATTGTTTGTTCAGTGTATTTTTTCATGGAATTTATTTCAATGAAAATATATATAAATAGACAATAACTAAAATATTGTCTTAAAAAGTGAATATGTTGTGCTACAAAAGTTAATGACAGAAACGAATCGCTGCGAAACCGACTCCACGTAGTCTTGTCTGCCCTACACCTAGAGTGTAATTTAAATCCGCGTAGGCGCGGAGGGGCGAGGCGGCCCGCGAGCTGAGGAGCAGGTGGTTTTAACGCCCGCCGCCGCGGCTGAGGCTGGCCGGCTTTCGCCGGCCAGCAAGCCGAAGCTGCGGTGGTGAGCGTGAATACCATCTGCGACGATAAGCTGGCGTGGGACCGCCGGAGCCCCGCAACGCCGGAGCCGTGACAGAAATCATGCCTGCTGCATGTTGCATGCTCGCTTGCATGTTGCATGCTTGCTTGCATGATGCATGCTTGTTTGCACGCTGCATGCTTGCTTGCACGCTGCATGCTGCATGGTTGCTTGCGCGCTGCATGCTTGCTTATATGCTGCATGCTTGCTTGTATGCTGCATGCTTGCTTGCCTGTTGCATGCTTGCTTGCACGCACGCGCATTAGGTTTAAACTTAGCAATAGACACAACTCAGTACGTTATGTAAAGCATACCCACATATATTTTTATTACACTTGGTAAATGTTTCTTTCCGAGTATGAGTGAAAATATTATGGTAATTATGTTTAGGGATAGAAGCGTTATGATAAAAAACAGTAGGAGTTTAAATATATTTACATTAATGATATTATTAATTACAATTTTCGGAAACATGAGTGTTATGAACATCGCCGGTAGCACTACAAATAGTATGAATAAAAACTTTAGGATGAAAAATTTTAGGAAGAGTGATCATTCGGATTACAAATCCTTAGGAAGTACAATTTCGGGTAAAGAACTTTAGGTGAGCCAATATGGACTCCTTTTGTTACCTTTAGTCGCTGATTACCTAAAACGCAGTCTGCCAATCTCGCGTTATGCCTAGACCTAACGAGAGGTCGGCCTATTGATATTTAGACCCATTGCGTATTAGTTAATGAGTGCAGTAGGCGAATTGAGATTTTGGTTTAGTGCGTATTAGCTCAAGGGCGAGATAGGTATATTGAGCGTTAGGTTATGAGCGAGGCAGGCAAATTAAGACTTAGTTTCAGTGCAGTGTGCGGGCCCATCACACCACAGGCCATACCCCTGGGGGTATGGTGGGTCGTTTAGGTTAGGTTAGGTTAGAACAAAAAAAAAAAAAAAAAAAAAGTTTACAACTGTGACCATCAAAGCGACCAGATCCCCTCTATTGTATTGAAGTTTGTATTGAACATTCGACTCTCGTGAATGTCTTATCGCTAAATTCCCATGGTGAGAAATAGGTTTATTGCAACATAGTCATATCGCTAAATGACCATAGTGAGAAATAGGTTTCCTGCGACATAGTCGTATCGCGAAATTGGCAATGATCGAATGTTCTATATTCCCACCTGTACGCAAAATACGCGCTGAGACGTGGAGTTGCGGACACCAGCCCGTCATACTACTACTACTACTACTACTGATAAGGCTCATCAAACATATCGGTAACGCAGCGCCTACCATAGAACAGGCCACACGCACTCATTTTACTGAAGAATCGAATCGTCTGTAATACTTTTTTGCAAAGATGTTTTTGGCTCTCTGTGAAGAAATCAAACCAGGTTTCATATATTTGATAGAATTTTTGCTCTAGATACTGTTTATTCAAGAAATTAAAATGAGCAAAATCGAGACCCACTTAAGTAAGATTTTCCAACTTACTAGGACAGTCAAGGTTTTTCAACAGCTGTATACACGCCGTCTCCACTTCCTCGATTTTCATATAGAACTTCTCACACCTCACGTTATGTATTACCAATAGGGTCATGTTCTTGACTAGATTAAGGTCAGTCACTGCGCTTAAAGTCAACTGCAAGCACAATAAAAATTATGTTTTAAATATCCGCTAGTTAAATATAGCTATTTATGACTTTATTTATAATGTTATTCAGAATGCTGAGAAACGAATACCTGTTTGTCGCATATTTTGTGACATGACACAGGCCTTTGCCCATGTAGATTATGCTATTCTCTTTGAAAAACTTGAAGCTTACGGTATTAGAGGTAATCTACTTTGTCTTCTTGAGTCTTATCTAAAAGACCGAAAACAAATAACTGAAACTTGTCAAATTAATCCAGTTAGCAAGCGCGAAGAGATATATTGATCCTCAGAGCGTACAGTTATGTTTGGAGTACCGCAAGGGAGTGTATTGGGTCCTTTTATATTCATGTTGTTTATAAACGATTTACTTAAATGCATTGAACAACCAATAACGCTGTTTGCGGATGATAGTACTGTGAATTGTCACAGTCAAGAATTGTCATGATATTGATCATGTAAAAATGCGGAGATATATGAAAGGGACATTAATAATTATTTAATAAATCTTGTTAATTGGTTAGAGGCAAATACTTTAAAAATAAACTTAAAAAAGACAAAAGCAAGTACATTTTAGTCAGCAGATTAAGATTAGCATAGCCCTAATATACATTGCAACAATGAAGCTGTAGAAGAAGTGGAAAATACAAAATTTCTGTGACTTATCTAATATATAAAATTCTCGTGTCACAGTTTTCGTTCCCGTACTCCTCCGAAACGGCTTGACCGATTCTGATGAAATTTTTTGTGCATATTGGGTAGGTCTGAGAATAGGCCAACATCTATTTTTCATCCCCTTTTTTCACCCCTTTTTAATCCCCCATCCAAATGTTATGGGTTAGGGTAGGGTAGGTGTAGGGTAGGTGTAGGGTAGGTGTAGGGTAGGTGTAGGGTAGGTGTAGGGTAGGTGTAGGGTAGGTGTAGGGTAGGTGTAGGGTAGGTGTAGGGTAGGTGTAGGGTAGGTGTAGGGTAGGTGTAGGGTAGGTGTAGGGTAGGTGTAGGGTAGGTGTAGGGTAGGTGTAGGGTAGGTGTAGGGTAGGTGTAGGGTAGGTGTAGGGTAGGTGTAGGGTAGGTGTAGGGTAGGTGTAGGGTAGGTGTAGGGTAGGTGTAGGGTAGGTGTAGGGTAGGTGTAGGGTAGGTGTAGGGTAGGTGTAGGGTAGGTGTAGGGTAGGTGTAGGGTAGGTGTAGGGTAGGTGTAGGGTAGGTGTAGGGTAGGTGTAGGGTAGGTGTAGGGTAGGTGTAGGGTAGGTGTAGGGTAGGTGTAGGGTAGGTGTAGGGTAGGTGTAGGGTAGGTGTAGGGTAGGTGTAGGGTAGGTGTAGGGTAGGTGTAGGGTAGGTATAGGGTAGGTGTAGGGTAGGTGTAGGGTAGGTGTAGGGTAGGTGTAGGGTAGGTGTAGGGTAGGTGTAGGGTAGGTGTAGGGTAGGTGTAGGGTAGGTGTAGGGTAGGTGTAGGGTAGGTGTAGGGTAGGTGTAGGGTAGGTGTAGGGTAGGTGTAGGGTAGGTGTAGGGTAGGTGTAGGGTAGGTGTAGGGTAGGTGTAGGGTAGGTGTAGGGTAGGTGTAGGGTAGGTGTAGGGTAGGTGTAGGGTAGGTGTAGGGTAGGTGTAGGGTAGGTGTAGGGTAGGTGTAGGGTAGGTGTAGGGTAGGTGTAGGGTAGGTGTAGGGTAGGTGTAGGGTAGGTGTAGGGTAGGTGTAGGGTAGGTGTAGGGTAGGTGTAGGGTAGGTGTAGGGTAGGTGTAGGGTAGGTGTAGGGTAGGTGTAGGGTAGGTGTAGGGTAGGTGTAGGGTAGGTGTAGGGTAGGTGTAGGGTAGGTGTAGGGTAGGTGTAGGGTAGGTGTAGGGTAGGTGTTGGGTAGGTGTAGGGTAGGTGTAGGGTAGGTGTAGGGTAGGTGTAGGTAAATAGGCAGGTAAGTAGGTAGATCGGGACAGGACAAAGTCTGTCGGGTCAGCTAGTAATAGACCTTTATTTTAAAGCACATACTGACACTTTATGTAAGAGAATTAGTAAGTCCGCATAAGCTCTGCATTCGCTATCCCCAATAATATACATGGATGCACTTCTTACGTCTTATTATGGAATTGTAGAATCCCACTTCCGTTACGGTATAATATTCTGGGGGAATTAAACCGAAAGAAAAACAGTTTTTAAATCCCAGAAAAGATGTCTACGCGTGATGTTTAAGCTTAAATCCACCGAAAATTGCATGCCATACTTTAAACAGTACAAAATATTAATACTACCTAGTCTGTACATAATAGAAGTAGCTGTGTTTGTGAAGTCGAACCCAAATCGTTTTCCTATTAATGATTAATTGGTATAACAGTGTGACGTTTATAGTGTCATTTGTTTGCGAATATATCTTAACGTCTGGCTGACGTAGTTCCACGTAATAGACGTACTACCTTGTCTGTACATAATAGAAGTAGCTGTGTTTGTAAAGTCGAACCCAAATCGTTTTCCTATCAATGATTAATTGGTATAACAGTGTGACGTTTATAGTGTCATTTGTTTGCGAATATATCTTAACGTCTGGCTGACGTAGTTCCACGTAATAGACGTGACAACCACCTACTATGTTCCTACCCCGCCAAAACGGCACTAATGCGCAAGAGTGTTTACTGCATTGCTTCAGTCATTTATAATAAACTTATAATAAGCTTTGGAGAGAAATGCCTCTATAATTATTTAAAAACAGGCTCCGAAGCTTTTTAACCCATAAAGCATACTATACTGTCAGCGAATTCCTTACTGAGAAATAATTTTGAACAAGCAGTGTCTATCTTTACAATATAAATTGTGTTACAGTGATTAAATAAGTTGTGTTGTTGCCTGTTTCGAGTCAAATTATAATAATATTATTTGCATGCCTATTGGCAGAATATGGCTGAACCTACCTTCTATCTGCTTATCACCATGTACTGTACCCGTATTTCCAATATAAATGACTGACTTACTTACATACTATTTTTTATAGATTATTACGTCATCTAGGTATTTATAATAATGAAAAATAAAATGCTTACCACATATTTAGTATATTGTGATAATAAGACAGCCGGCAATGAACACTCCATGCTGACATTATGGTGTCTTATTTTTCTTACAGATTTTCCACAAATAAAGCAAACCATGTTATCTCACATGTTCATGTTCACCAGCTTTAGTATTTAATAATAAGAAGCATGGATGACAAATGTATCCAGAGGAAAGTAAAAATAAGATGCAAGTAAATATCGCATAGCATAAAATATACTGTATATAAAGATAAATCAGATTAAGAATTTTCTCCACCAACTTTATACCTGGGTTTAAGTATTGGTTATCCAACGCGACAACCTCGTTTGATGGTGTGTGTTCGACGATGAAACTCTGGATTATGTGCTAGTTTCACCGCTGCTTCGTTATCCACAAATAAAACAGGGATTTCAATTTGACCTTCTTTTAAGTCAAACAAATTCTCTGGCAGCTTTACTTGCTGCCACAAGCTCGGCTTCTGTGGTGCTAATAGCAACTGAAGCTTGTCGTGAAAATAAACACAATACTCCTGTCGTAGAACGACCTGTTCTCAGACATCCAGCATGATCAGCATCACTATAGGCTTTTATTTGATTAGGAAAATTCACATCATGAACATACATTATTCCTCTTGATAATGTTCCTTTAAAATACCTCATGATGCGCTTTACCATACACCAATCGCTTGTAGTTCACTTTTCTAAGCTCCTCGAAGCTACTCCTACAGCATAAGCCAGATCAGGGCGAGTGCCCATTATCAAATAAGCGAGCGAGCCTACTGCTTCTTTATTAAGAAATTACTGTGACTCGTTCTCAGCTTTCCCTTTTTACCCGACTTCGCGACGCCAAGGAGAAAAGAATTAGCGAAATTGGTCCAGCTGCTGTTCGTGACGCCGTTCATGATGCCATGACCAAAGGAAATTGGGATTATTATTTTTTTACCCGACTGCGCGACGCGAAGGAGGAGTATTGTGTTTATCAGTCTATGGATGTACGTTTGTTCTTTTGTAGCGCTCTAGAGACCAAACGAGTGGGTCGATTTTGATCATTCTTACGTTTATTGATTCGTCTTAATCTTGCGAGTGTCACTAAAGACATGTGTAGAATAAAATGCTTGTAAGTTGTGAGCAATGAACTGTATTTCCAAACTGGTATTTAATTATTACATTTAGAGCACGTAATTTTCATGGCGCACAGAGAAGAACTTTTTATACAATACATACAATGTTGCCAGTATATAAAATCTACTTAACTAAAATTATAAATGTTGCTAATATAAATATAGCTATTTTTATGTTTGGATAACTCTAACACATGTTAGTAATTAAAATTCAATATGGCGACCACCAGACGCCATATTGTGAAAAAGAAAACAATGAAAGTCGACAAACTATAGTACGTGGAGTATCAAAGAATAGATAATTAAAAATCATTATAACGATTTACAGTTTGTTAACAACCATTCTCACTAAAATTACGCTTAAATTATGCTTAAATTATGCTTAAATTATGCTTAAATTATGCTTAAATTATGCTTAAATTATGCTCAAATTATGCTTAAATTATGCCTAAATTATGCTTTTAAAAAGCTGTGATAAAATAATTGTATAATAGCGTAAATATTCTTAGGAAAAAAAAATCTAATGACAAATCCAGAAGCTTTTACTGCTTTGAAAGATAATTTTACTGTTACCTAAAGCGTTACTTAATACAGTGAGATATTACTTAATTAGAATCAAATAAAGATTAAAATAAATTGATTAATAATCAGTAGTTTAGATCACCGTAAGCTATTTAATAATCCCTATGATATTAACTTGCTCAATCAGTGACGTAGCTACGTGACCAGATGTCCTGGTACGGTTAGGTTTTATTTAACCAAGTAAAAACATAAATACTGTAACGTTCTATCGTTACTTTACCTGAAAACAATTAAAATCACAACCAAATATCAACAATTAACCTCACCATAACAAATAAATGTCAAATCTCAACCACAGGTTATTATTATTTAGAGTCGTCCTAAGTTACTATTAGCTATAGTACTAGTGAAGTCCGCCTAATTGTGGTATCCGAACGTGTGAAATGAGGAATGTTATCTATGCCAACTACCGTATTTAAGCCACGACGAAGGACATGACAGTCCTTTTTTTTTTTCGAGTTCCGGCATCGGCAAAGATAAACAGTGTTACACCTGTTACCCATTAAATGTTCTTCGCCAATTTACTCGCCAGCCAGTTTAAATTGACTAATAATAGTCTTAAATAGTAAACTCAGTGAATGCATAACCCCATATTGGGGTCCAAAGTTCCGGCCAAACACCTGGATTTTTATTAATCCGCGGACATCAAGTGCATCCCAACGTTGCACTAGTAAACCGCGGTTTTTCATTAATTACAGAAGACCGTATCGCAGTAACAGCAGCAGGTGGACATAATTTACAAAGTCTTGGCTACATTCAATTACCGGTCAACTTTGAAAATAAATTTCACGTATTGAAAGCATTCGTAGTACCGGATATTAAATCAAATCTTATTTTAGGTGTAGATTTCTGGCGTAAATTTGAAATATGTCCCAAATATGTTAAAAGTGACATGGTTCCGACCTGTACTTTGGAAAATTGTACACTAGAAAGTTGTAGTCAAACCTTCATTATGGGTTACAATAACTTGAATGATTCCCAGAAGCATTTGGCTGATAATGTAATTAAACAGTTCGAAAACATTTCATCACAGCACAAAGGTCTCGGGGTAACCAACTTAATAACTCACCACATTGATACCGGGGACAGCCCACCAATTCGTCAGCGTTATTACCGTCTATCACCTGAAAAACAACGTATACTAGTCGAGCAAGTAGATGAGATGCTTTCTCTCGACGTGGTCGAGCCCTGCCAAAGCGCGTGGTCATCTCCTGTTCTTCTTGTCACTAAAAAAAACGGTCAGCCCAGGTTTTGTCTAGATAGCCGAAAATTAAATTCTGTCACCAAACGCGATGCATACAATTTACCATACATCTCGGAGATCCTGGATAACCTTAGGGACGCGCGTTACCTTTCCAGTATTGATTTATCAAAAGCATTCTGGCAGATACCAATAGCTGAAGAAGATCGTGATAAAACGGCATTTTATGTTCCAGGCAGGGGCACTTTTCGTTTTAAAAGGACCGCTTTTGGCCTTACGAACGCTCCGGCCACTCAACAGCGTCTAGTTGACCTGTTATTCACTGAATTTGATCTTAAGGTCTTCGCTTATTTAGATGACATCATCATAATTTCTAGCGATTTCAATAGTCACGTGACCCTACTATTGCGTGTATTAGAAAAGCTGAAAAAAGCGAACTTAACAATTAACCTTGAGAAATGTAAATTTTTCAGTTCGGAACTAAAATACTTAGGCTACGTGGTCGATGGCACCGGGTTGCGTACAGATCCATGCAAAGTCGAGGCCATTTTGAATTACCCAACTCCAACCAGTAGGAAGGACTTAAAACGTTTCTTAGGCACTGCAACTTGGTACAGACGATTTGTCCCCAATTTCAGCACTATAGCTGGACCCTTAAACAAATTAACATCGACTAAAAAAGGCTCTCCCCCGTTCAAATGGACCCCCGAGGCAAACGACGCTTTCCAAAAATTGAAAGATAGTTTAGTGTCAGCTCCGGTGTTATCTTGTCCAGATTACAGTAAGCCGTTCGAAGTGCATACAGACGCAAGCGATTATGGGCTCGGCGCAATGCTCACCCAAACGGTAAACGGGAAAGAACATCCTATTGCCTATATGAGTAAGTCATTAACAGGTCCAGAGAAAAATTACAGTATTACAGAACGCGAGACGTTAGCCGTCGTAACTGCCCTAGAATATTGGCGTTGCTACATCGAGAACGGACAACAATTCACAGTTTACACTGATCACAGTGCGCTCAAGTGGTTCTTATCTATAAGCAACCCAACTGGTCGATTAGCTCGTTGGGAAGTACGTTTGTCAGCGTTTAACTTTGTCCTCAAACACCGTCGCGGTGTCGATAACGTCATTCCCGACGCCTTGTCTAGGATCGTCCCAGTTAGTACCATTAGTACTTCCAACTCTTATTTGGACACTAAAGATTCTTGGTACCAAAAGATTTATGACGGTTGTCTAATTGACCCAACTAAGTTTAAAAATTACATAGTCAAAAACAATACTTTATATAGAATAACAAAAATTAAACATAACTTAACCTCAGAATTCGCGTGGAAGGAAGTCGTCCCCTCAGAGTTACACGAGCAGGTTATCAGGGAAAACCATTCAGAGCCAACGGCTGCCCATATGGGCATATTTAAAACATACCGTCGTCTAGCTTTACGCTACTACTGGCCAGGCATGTATCAGGCTGTTGTAGAATACATTAGTACTTGCGACAAGTGTTTAGCCTATAAGTCCCAAAATCACCAGATACTAGGAGAAATGGGTCGCCCAAAACACTGTGCCCGACCTTTTCAAATGATCTCAATTGACCTCATGGGGCCACTTCCAACTTCGCGGAAACAAAATAACTACATATAAGTAATAACATGTTGTTTTTCAAAGTTTTGCCTAATATTTCCTATAAAAAAAGCGACAGCAGACATTATTACCAAAATCTTAGAGGAATCCGTGTTTCTTATCCACGGTATACCACAAACGATATTGATGGACAACGGTACCCAGTTTACTGGTAAAGTCGCTGACGCCTTGTTCAAGAAATATGCTGTACCTAACGTTTTCTTTACTCCCAAATACACACCACAAGTTAATTTGGTAGAACGTTATAATAGAACGATAATCACATGTATTTCAACGTACGTCGATGATGATCACAGATCATGGGACTCTTATATCCCTAAGGTCCAATTCGCTATTAATAATTCCGTTAACGAAGCTACTGGTTTCACTCCAGCATTCCTAGTCTTCGGTCGAGAACTCGTTACCTGCGGAACTCATTATACGGACAACGACCTCGGCGACGAAATAGTGTTCCTTCCACGAGATGCTTACGCGGAAAATCTAGGTAGCTTATCCAAGGTTTTCAACACGGTACAATCCCGACTTTGGCAGGCTCACGAAAAGAACACATCGCACTATAATTTGCGTCGCAAGTTTGCCGAGTTTAACGTTGGTGACGTAGTCATGAAACGCGCTTTCTTTTTAAGTGACAAGGGGAACAGGTTCTCGAAAAAGTTAGCACCTAAATTTATAAAAGCAAGAATTATAGCCAAGAAGTCGCCGTTGGTATACGTTCTGGAAGATATGACGGGCAAAAACATAGGTTCCTGGCATATTAAGGACTTAAAATTGGTTGGACTCAATAAATAATTTTTGAAAAAAAAAAGGGAATATAAAATTAAAGCTATAACTTATTTTACTCATTTGATACCAGCTTATAGCTATTTCATTTATTTATCTAGTTAGTTTAATTACTGAACATAACACTTTCGCTCAATAAGCAGCGATATTTTAAACATAGAGGTTCGACAATTTGGTTAAGACATTGAGGGTTCGATTACTGAATTGGTTTATTTTCAAGTACCTACATTTTAGCTTAACACTTCTACTTTGAACCAAGTTTTTTTTTCCTTATATAGCTATTGGTCTTTTTATCAATAGATATTATTTATTTTACTATCTGAGCGGTTTGCAACTCATTAAATAAGCCATTGCAGGGGCGGTATAGTTACTCCATTAACCAAAGCCAAAACTAGAAAAAACTCGTCTTCTTGATTTTATTTATTTATATTTGAGCGGATCGCAACTCATTCAATAAGCCTATGCAGGAGCGGTTGGATACTCCAAAAAATAAGCCTACATCCAATATTTATATACACTCTGTAGTAACTTCAATATTTATATACATGGTTCATAGTAGTAAGTAGCCACTAGCTCAGTCTGACTTGCGCGAGTATTTAGTCAACTTCGGACAATCTACTCTCACATACTTGCTAGGATGCGGACCCACCTCCTTATTAGGTGGTCTGCTGGGATATTAGGTGAACGAATGCAAGAAATGGATGGAGGATGGATGAATGAAGATGTAAGGAAGGGTCGTATTTCAGGTGGTGGCTAGTGCAACACCACAAGGATTTTTACCTAGGTAAAAACCCTACCTAAGCGGGGGGGGTATTGTAACGTTGTATCGTTACTTTACCTGAAAACAATTAAAATCACAACCAAATATCAACAATTAACCTCACCATAACAAATAAATGTCAAATCTCAACCACAGGTTATTATTATTTAGAGTCGTCCTAAGTTACTATTAGCTATAGTACTAGTGAAGTCCGCCTAATTGTGGTATCCGAACGTGTGAAATGAGGAATGTTATCTATGCCAACTACCGTATTTAAGCCACGACGAAGGACATGACAGTCCTTTTTTTTTTCGAATTCCGGCATCGGCAAAGATAGACAGAGTTACACCTGTTACCCATTAAATATTCTTCGCCAATTTACTCGCCAGCCAGTTTAAATTGACTAATAATAGTCTTAAATAGTAAACTCAGTGAATGCATAACCCCATATTGGGGTCCAAAGTTCCGGCCAAACACCTGGATTTTTATTAATCCGCGGACATCAAGTGCATCCCAACGTTGGGTGCCGCACCACCGCTCGTCCACACCGCCGGACAACAGCTCCGCGCCCCCGAGTCCTTATTTATTCCGCGTGGCCGCGTCGAGCTCACTTCGGGTCTGGCAACAGCACCTGCCGACCGTCACCACACCTGGCGTCTCCAGCGTGGCACACCGCTGTGATCGTCGTGCCCAAGGCTGAGCCAGGAGAGTACTGTGCAACTCCCAGGGGAGGTTGAAAGGGAATTAGTGACCGTAAACTTTCCCACTCCTTTTCTTTAATATATTTTTATGTTGACTGGTTACGTTGGTTTGATTTGCATATCCTCCACGTAACCCCTACGTCACAATACATATAGGAAAACAATAATAGTACAGATCATTTTATGGAAAACAAGATAATACCTACCAAGTGTTGGATACCGAGCTCACTGGGCAAGCACTCACAACCCAAAAAGCCGGTATTTGGACTAGGGAGAACTATTGATCTAATTTGTATACAAATAAGGTTGAATTCAAAATAAAACCAATTGTATACTGATCTGTAGCTAGTATATTTCAACAAAGAAATCGCAAGACCCTAACGAAATCGTGGTAAGTAATTGTTATCACGATCTAATTCCACGCCAACGCATTCTAGTTACAAGAAGTGAATAAATCATCTAATTTGAACTATGATTGGTTTTGGCCGTGAACACCAAGTATTGTAGATACGAAATTTAGAAGACTTCTAGTCTGTTCATTTAGTTTTCAAATTTGAGTTAATACAGGTTTGCAGAAGGAGACTGCGGTCACAGAAGGAGACTGCGGAAAGAGAGATCACTACCTCTCATCCGGTCCCGCAGCAGAGTCACCTGGCGTCGGCGGAAGGCGGCAACGCCCTCTTGCAGCCCCCCTAAATGGGTACAGGGACGACAGACTCGAAGACGTCAGTCGCCCCCCACACACATCCGGATCCGAAGTCCGGTGCCTCTTAGATGTCCGCGGGGGAGTCCAACACCACACTCCCTCTCTGACCTGAGGTAACACGCAGTATCGGATCAGCATCAGTCAGGGGAAGTATCTCCAGTTCCCGCGACCGCTGACGTAAGTGTGAGATGGAACACCGGGGTGGTTTTTAGTCAGTAGAACTCTGACAGACACTTTCGCCTACCCCAGGGCGGAGGACATCCATGAAGATTTTCCACTCCGGAACAAAAAAAAAGGAACGCTAAAGTCCAACATCGGCGCATAATTTTATTAAGTATTCAGATCGCAGAGTTGCCAGACTTATATCATTTTAACATGTGTAAGTAAATGATACAATTATAAAATCTCTAATATTTACAAGATATAACAATCAAATGAAACATATCAAATAATGAATCTATAATTTTATTTGATATAACGATCAGTTAATATAATAAACGATTGATATAATTTTAAAATAACTAATTTTTATTAGCATAACATACATTGAATTTAACATCGTTTAATATACCACTCAAAAACATAAAACATATTTAGTCTAATATGAAAAAACGGCTATAATTCAAAAATTTCAATATTCCTAACGTTTATAATCAAATAACAAAAAGTACGACTTAAAGATAATTACGAAGCAGCAAAAATACGAATTCCGATTATTAAAATACCGATTACGACCTAATATTTTTTGCAGTATTCTCTTTTAAAAATTACTTTTAAATAAAAAGATTTTCGTTTTGAATTAAAAAAAATATTTTACTGATCACAGTTCTAACCTAAACTAACTCAAATTATTCACCAAAAATAGAAGGAATCTGACGCTCGGCGGCCGCCGACGCGGCACGCTCGCTACGGTCGCTCTCGCCTTCGCACTTTAATGGTCACAGTTCTAACCTAACCTAAATGATTCATCAACAAAATTCTCTAATTGGATCTGGCGTTAATGGCCACCGTTCTAACCTCACTTTTCCGAGTCGAGTTGCTCTGAATCAGGGTGTCAACCATAATGTTAGTATCAATGTATATATTTTAAACAATATACCAAAATATACCAAATAACTTTATATGACATGAGACGCACCATTTTAATATGGGTAACTGAAAATTTGAGAAAATAAATTTGAAACTTAATGTTTTGAATTATGTAATATTTAGTTAAACAGGTATGAAACGTGGATCTGGCGATTCCGAGAGCGATAGTAGTGATCAGATGTTAGCTAAATTATAATTTTCACTAAAGACATAAACTAATCAATACTTCGACGCAGTCGTATTTAAGCTTAATGCTGACTTCATTTTTAAAATAGTAAGAAACTTGATACATTTATCATTTAAACACAGGCGGGTTACAGTGTTACAGAACTATGTACCAAAATCATCAAGTTATTCCAATGAATTCCATGAACCCAGTTAAAGTATTACACAGTAATCGGATAGAAAAGGAAGTCCAGAGAATATTTTATCCTCTAAACTTTATACTCACATTTATTTGTACTTCAAAGTATAATATTCATGACGGTTACATTTCTCCAATTGGAAAAAAGCGCATTGTTGTATGGTTTTTAATTGTGACTTTTATTACTTGTGTTAGTACCATACGTATGTTCTACTATATTATTAAGCTTTACGACGGTTTTGCCATTCCCCTGTTAAGTGTTAGCTACTGTGTTTTCATTTGGCTTGAATTTGTAATGATGTTCTTTGTTAAAATTGCTAACCGTCACTATAACGTCTTGTTCATTGTTATGTTTCAAATCATACACAAGAGCATCAATTTCAGTAGGAGTGTCAGGAGTTTTGTTATTTGGAATTGGGTATCAGTTCTAACTGTTTTTTGTTCTAATATCTTAATTTTAATATTTTTTCATTTCACATTTTTGTCAAACACTTTCGATGCGATGTTATATTTTATTGGTGACGTTATAATTATTTCATTTGATATTAATATTGTATATGCTATTCGTGTTTTAATATTGTTAACAAAATATTTGGATGAATGGATTAAGAGTATTCAAATGTTAAGTGGCGAGCCCGAAAACGATACAAACGTTACGTATTGTGCAAAATTGTCTGAGACGTACTTAAGCGTTTTAAAAACGTACCATTTGTACAAGAGACTGTTTCAATGGCTGGTAAGAATAATTGTTTGGCTTGCGTCTACCTCTGTGGCCGGTCAGAAACTTCAGCTCGGCTTGCTTACAGGTTACGTCGACCTGGTAGTTTTGCTGATTTTCCCAAAATAATTAGACGTTCAAAGTATAGCTGGGTCTTGGTTCTGTAAGTCCTTATGATGATATAAGAATTTGATGATCAAGAATTAACCTCGATCATAAGTATAATCTAAACTAATATTATAAAGCTGAAGAGTTTGTTTGTTTGTTTGTTTGTTTGGTTGAACGCGATAATCTCAGGATCTACTGGTCCGAATTAAAAAAAAATCTTTTTGTGTTGTATAGTCCATTTATCGAGGAAGGCTATAGGCCCATGCGAATCAGGGTCGGGTCGCTAGTTATTTGATAAAAGTTTAGATTATTATGAATTGAACTACAGAGAGAGAGAGAGACTAATGATGTAACATTTTAATTTTTAGGTTTTATTTTACACTATGGATACATTTTATCGTACTTTGACTTACTGCGAGTCCTGTTTACAAATACTTAACTTGCAAACGGATCCCATAAGAACGGTAAAAATACATTTTAATTAAAAGTATAATATATTTTATGTGTATTGTTATTATTTGGCTTATACTTCCAGTTGACCTCTGTAACAACTGTTAATCTAATAAAGAGCCTGATCCTGTTGGTAACAAATAACGTGCACTGCGAGAAGTTCTATATGAAAATAGAGGAAGCGGAGACGGCGTGTATACAGCTTGTGAAAAACCCTAACTGTCCAAGTGAGTTGGAAAATCTTAACAGTGACTTAATTGGGTCTTAATATAGGTTATAATAATTTCTTAATTAGTAAAAAAAAACACAAAACAAAAACAACAACAATATATAGTAAAATAAATAAATTAAAACTTGATTTTAATTCCTTACAGACAGTCAAGAACATCTTTGCAAGAAAGTATTACAGACAAATCGATTGTTCAGTAAGATGAGTGCGTGTGGCCTGTTTTACGTAGACGCTGCGCTTCCGATATGTTTGATGAGCCTTATCAGTAATTACATTATTGTATTGCTTCAGTTTGCCTTTTTGTAAAATAACAATTTTTATTTCTACATTACAATTGAGCACGGTATATGCTCAACACTACGGAGTTTTAATTCCTATAAAATTCTTTTTTTTACTACAAGGACGTAATTTCTCTGTCTCTTTTGTTATCCTACCAGTTGTAACTTATTTAATCTAACGTGAATAAATTATACTTTTCACATTGATGTTATTATTTTAAAATTTAAGTCCCGTTTATACTCAATGAATGACAAATTGTAGTGTCAAACACATGTACTCCACCACCAGACTGTTAAACACATTAGGTAGACGTCCATCAACCGTGAACATCCAAAAAGCAGTTATCTTGTGCAATGCTGCACGGTTCAGCCGCTGTACGTTCTTACAAAGTCGCTTAGCTTCTACTGGAACAGAGAACAGATACCTCTTGTATGCATAGGGATAATGAAACGTCTCCTCATTTAATTTTCACCCTTGTGTAAAAGTAACATAAGTACACAAGAATTAAGGAACAAGAGCACATAGTTCAACCGAAAAAATAAAAAAATGCCTTCACAAAAAACACTACTATTAATAAAGTCTAATAAAGGGTTAAAATTCAAAAATAATCCCATGCTGATAAACACATAACACACGTCTCAGTCTGGTCTTACCAATACTTTGCAGACTCCCCAGCAACTTGCAGCAAACAACATCTGCATCAGAGACAGACAGGTAATAACTTCTCGCAATATAAACAGAAATCTCGGACGAAAGCAATATTCTTCAAAATCCACAGTATTGTCACCGTTATAAATATATATATAAGTAGTGTGTATATATATATATATATATAAGTAGTGTTCCCTCTAAAAACATTAGAGGATAAAAATAGTCAACGCAAGTACTTATTGAAGATTAAAAATAAAACGTCACGTAAACTGCGTTCACAATTTATTTTCCATTTATATATCGGCGCAACTACAACTAAGTTTGTCTAATTTAAGGAATAGAATAGCTGAGTTTAAAGATTTGATTAGTTCATTAAATATCAATTGATTCATTACGATATAAAATTAACGTTAAACAGCGCATTTCATAATTTCTGTTATTGAAATTAAAATATTTCAAAACTTAACTTAAAAATTTGAGTACATGTGCATGAGAGACGAGCCTTATAAGGCCGGCCAGTGCTTAGTGTATATTTGCCCTGCCTGGAGTAAAAAAACTCAGGGCATTCGAGCTTGAGCCGCAAGTTTAACACTTACGGAGGTCCTTCCTCTGTCATACATAATTAAACTAGCAATTTGTACGCGAGTCTGCGTAAATTATCTTCATCATCAGCCTGAAGACGTGCACTGTTGAACAAAGGCCTCCCCCATAAGGGGGTGGGGGGAGATTGCCATAATCCCCACGCTTGGCAAGCGTCTTGGGGATCGCAGTTGTTAAGCACACGGACGGAATTATCTTATGGGGCACTAATTGTTTGATACTAAAATATAACTCGCAAGCATAAAGCAAGCATTTTTACTTTTATTTATTTATGTAAATTTCATGCACAAAGGTACAAAGGCGGAATTAAACTGAATGAAGTGCCTGCTACACGGGTGTCAACCGCGACCCCGACAGAGTGACCTTGGCTGACAACGGTTGCGTTTCATCATCAGCCGAAAGACGTCCACACTGTCACAGTTTAAAGATATGAACAGTATGGAAACTAGGACTATTTGTTGAAATAATTACCTACGCTCCATTGGAGCGTTAAGGTTGTCACTTTTGATGTCTGTAAAATTGATGTGTTTTATTGTAACAAACTTTTCTCACGCGCTCAGCGGTTAGAATTTGGCTGGTTATCTTACCCTCCTTCTGATCAAAATGTAAATTCAAGATGGCGGCTGTTTTTTTTTTTAATTTATTTGTCATGGGTGTCATTTTCGTAGTTCTGAAGGGTGCTAAAGCCAATAGTGAGGTCAAAATGTAAATCCAAGATGGCGTCTTCAAAAATTTTCGAATTTTCTGTCATGGGTATCGTTTTCATAGTTTTCGTGGGTGCCAAAACCGATAGTGAGGTCAAAATCTGAATCCAAGATGGCGGCTATAATTTTTTTTAAATGTATGTAACATGGTTATCATTTTCGTAGTTTTAGAGGGTGCTAAAGCCAATAGTGAGGTCAAAATGTAAATCTAAGATGGCGGCTACAAAAAATTTTAAATTTTTGGTCATGGGTATCGTTTTCATAGTTTTCGTGGGTGCCAAAACCGATAGTGAGGTCAAAATCTGAATCCAAGATGGCGGCTGTTTTTTTTTTTAAATTTATTTGTCATGGGTGTCATTTTCGTCGTTTTCGAGGGTGCTAAAGTCAATAGTGAGGTCAAAATATTATTCCAAGTTGGCGGCTTCCCTCGAAATTATTGGAATGACTCCCATGACGAAAAAATTTAAAATTTTCGTTGTCACCATCTTGGATTTACATTTTGACCCCACTATTGGCTTTAGCATCCACGAATACTATGAAAACGAACCCATTACGAAAAATTTAAAAAAAATTGCAGCTTCCATCTTGGATTTACATTTTGACCCCACTATCGGCTTTAGCACCCTCGAAAACTATGAAAACGACACCCGTTACAAAAAATAAGAAAATTTTTCCAGCCGCCATCTTGGATTCAGGTTTTGACCTCACTCTCGATTTTGGCACCCACAAAAACTATGAAAACGATACCCATGACTAAAAATTTAAAAATGTTTGAATTCGCCATCTTGAATTTACATTTTGACGTCGCTTTAGCACACTCGAAAACTAAGAAAATGACACCCATGACAAATAAATTAAAAAAAAATTACAGCCGCCATCTTGGATTCAGATTTTGACCTCACTATCGGTTTTGACACCCACAAAAACTATGAAAACGATACCCATGACTAAAAATTTAAATTTTTTTAGAGACGCCTTCTTGGATTTACATTTTGACCTCACTATTGGCTTTAGCACCCTCGAAAACTACAAAAATGAAACCCATGACAAATAAATTAAAAAAAAATTACAGCCGCCATCTTGGATCTACATTTTGTACTTACTATCGGTTTTGGCACCCACGAAAACTATAACGACACCCATGACGAAAAAAATAATTTACACGAACAAATAAAAAAAGCCGCCATATTTGTTTTACAAATAAATTAACGAATTTCATGTGAACTTATTTGTAAAACAAAGATGGCGGTTGCTAACATGTATGTACATATTCAATCATATTCAATATCAACAATAAATCATTCTTACCTTTCAATAATAAATAAATGTATTACACGAATACTCGACACTCGTTCAAACACGGTATCCGTGAGGCCGTGACTGAGAGCACTGCGACTATCGCTTAGAGTATCGTAGATGCGCGCGTCTGTGTGAGTGTTCCGTTTCGAACGGTTTGTTCCTAGTTTCCGTACTGTTCATAATCTTTATACTGTGATACTGTTGAACATAGGCCTCCCCCGTAGAATGTCACAAAGTGAGGCAACCTGCCGCTTGCACCCACCGGTTACCCGCGACCTTGACCATCTGGTGGGAGGCCTATCAACCTTGTGTCTTCCGGTTCATGCTCGCCACTCGAGAACCTTTCTTCCCCATCAGTTATCGGTTCTTCGGGTGAAGTGGCCTGCCCATTGCCACTTCAAATTGCATATTTTGAGAACTATGTCAGTAACCTTAGTTCTTCAGCGAATTTCCTCGTTCCGGATTCTATTGCGTAAAGAGACTCCGAGCATAGCTCTCTCCGTGGTTGGGTATGACTTGACCGTTGCTTTTATTAATTATTATTATTATTTATTATTGAAATCTTAATATTTTTACTACGATTTGTATTACAATTTAGCGAATATTTCATTATTGTTCATTTTAGGCATTTTTTTGTATAACCGATGGGCATTCCCCTTTGGTCGTAAATCACTATCTACACAGTTGTAAACCACCAAGGTGACCACTGTCGGGACGGCGTTGGCGATCATGTAGCTGTCGGTTTACAGAATAGCAAACTGTAGCAACACAATAGTGTAGTTAGTAAGAAGACTCATCAGACTCAATTGTAACGCAGCGTCTAAGTAGAACAGGCCACACGCACGTATCTTGCTGAACGATGCTCGATGCAAGCGCAATCCGTTCTTGTACAGTTTTTCTCGACATCTGCCATATAATATAAAAAAAATGTTGCTAACTGACCGACTGGTTTAATTGAAATAAATGCTTTGACTTTGACTTTTTTGACTTTAAAAAGAGATAAATGGGTAGGTACATCTTTTGTTACCTTTAGTCGCTGATTACCTAAAACGCAGTCTGCCAATCTCGCGTTATGCCTAGACCTACCGAGAGGTCGGCGTATTGATATTTAGACCCATTGCGTATTAGTTAATGAGTGAAGTAGGCGAATTGAGATTTTGGTTTAGTGCGTATTAGCTCAAGGGCGAGATAGGTATATTGAACGTTAGGTTATGAACGAGGCAGGCAAATTAAGACTTAGTTTCAGTGCGGTGTGCGGGCCCATCACACCACAGGCCATACCCCTGGGGGTATGGTGGGTCGTTTAGGTTAGGTTAGGTTAGAACTGTGACCATCAAAGCGACCAGATCCCCTCTATTGTATTGAAGTTTGTATGGAACATTCGACTCTCGTGATTGTCTTATCGCTAAATTCCCATGGTGAGAAATAGGTTTATTGCGACATAGTCATATCGCTAAATGGGCAATATGAGGAGTACACCTATTGCGACATAGACAAAAACATACTTAGTCCCAACGCTTATTTTAAATGACATTTTGGCATAACGCGGAATTGGCAGACTGCGTTTTAGGTAATCAGCGAGTAAAGATTTTGTTACAAGAGCGGAGAATAAAAGAATGAATAAAAGAAAAATGGTTAAAATATTTTTAAAGTCTTTATAACGTATCCACTATTGGAATATTCGTGAATTATAATTGCGAAATAATTTACGGAATTTTAGTTCCAATTTATCTTTGTCTGTATGGAAAACCTGAGTCTTTTTTATGCGCGACGTCCGGTCGTCTCTAACGTTTCTCGCAGTGGGAACGTTTCTATTTGACCCCGTGCTCCTATTAGTCGCCGGCGACCAGCAGTCACTTTTGTATCGCCACTGCGCGACGAGTCACCGCCGCCCGGCCCGATAGGAAACCAAGTGCGTTTACACCTATCCTTTAGATTGCTACAAGAGACAATTGTCGTTTTTTAGCTTTGAGTGTTGATTGTCTCTTTTTTCGTTCCAGTACGATATGTCGCCTTTACAGGGTGTTTTGGATCGTGGTATTTTAAGAGAGCTTTTAATAGCTTAAACTAAATGATTTCGTATGAATTAACTCGTCTATCAGTGTGTAAAACAGTTAAATCAGGCTTAAAGTGACGTCAATTATTTCGCAGTCAGAGTCACGTGTATGTGAAAAAAAAATCTTTTTTTTTTTCTTATTTACGCTGCTATTTAAACCATAGAAAGTCATAGTCGCCGTCGTCTGAGTCTCCGGCGACCAGTCGATAGTGCATAATAGCTCAATCCCCAGAGCGATGTTTTTCAGAATAGACCGGCTGAAGCTTGTTATTCACAGCTATCGTCAAGTTCAGTTTAGTTAAAGACACCGCTGGATTTTTGCTAAATAATCTTTCTGAAACCCCGTTTCGCCTGTGCATGAACAAAAGAAGTAGGTACCTGAACAACTTGACTTTAATATAAAAGCACAAGTATCTGAAATATTTTCAATAGCTGAGTAGAATTTCAATACTCAATACTCAATACATTTATTGCATCCACATGTGAACTTAGATGGTAGAGTTAAAATTGAACACTGTGGACCCTGTCGGGCACAGCAAACATAAACGTAGGAGAGAGGACATTTCCTTCTCACTATTATCTGAATCAACAAATCTTTTATCAACCATACGAGTATGGACAGCGCCGCTATGATTGCTGTATCCTGTATAGAGAGAATTAAAACTATATACGAATACTATCGAGAAGATTGTAGTTAGGACTATTTGCAATATCATCATCATCATCTGCATCAGGCTTTTTCCAGCTATATTGAGGTCGGCTTCGGCAGGGGTTTCGTGGCTCAGTAAATGCCATACGGATCGATCTGTCGGTCCGTGGACAGGTGACGATCAACCCCATGCCGAGACTTGTCCGTACCTCGGAAAGCACGTAAAGCGGTTGGTCCCGGCTGTCATTTGTAGATCTATGCCTGTCGTTATGGGTAAGCAGAAGCCAAAAACCTTGACAACCAGTATTACCAAGAGGTATCGAGTTACCCAGTAACTGGGTTGTGGAGGTCCGATAGGCAGTGGCTCCATATGAAACACTTGTACCTATTTAACTGCAACCGGTTAGGCTGGAAGCCCACTCCAACATAGTTGGGAAAACGCTAGGCAGATGATGATTAAAGATAGTAAATAATACTCACGAGGATTATCTATTTTCTTTGAAATATTTCAATTGTCAATTGAATGTACACCAATGAGTGAATTATTATATTTATGGTGTAAAAGAGAATCGGAAAAAATGTAATTTCGGTTTTAGTATTTCTTGTTGCAATTTTGATGACTTCTGCCAAAACGAACATAAAAAAAGGTAAAAAAAGTTCTGGTTTTATTATTGAGAAATCTGTGCACTTTTTGATAAGTTAGGACAAGTTTAATATTGCTTTTCTTTTGAATGATTGAGGTGGCGAAAATAATAGCAAAGCCTATACAGTTATAGATGCAATCATAAATGGAAACGATAGCCATGAAAACAGTGTCTCCTATATATTCTTTGTAGAAGTATTGAGTAACAAAGGAACTATAGGCAACTGACAAACTGATTACCAGTGTTACAAAAAGTGAAACAAATTTGGTGACGAGGCTACTGTACTTCTCTATTCACTTTATTTTTTGTAATCTCCATATTGAATGATCAATTTTCTGGAGCTTTAAGGCACATACATGAGACATTTGTCGATGTGCAAAACAAATACAACATCAATTCATTTTGAGGGAATTAATTATTCCATATTGTCAATGTATTAAAACAGACAATCTAATATTTTAGCTTTTAATGTTGCCGTGTCATATTAATATTAGGGCAATTTATTCAACAATGTGAAGCATTAAGTAAAATGCATGAAGTCTGCACTTAAATAATCTCCGATAAACATTATAAAACTCTGTTTTACTAATTTTCAATAGGTGTAGGCGAAATTTACCCAATCGTTGGTTTATGCATAACAAGTCTGTTCATGTCTTAACTAACTGATTTTAGTAACAGCAGACTTCTTTGGATCGGTGATTCCATATTATAATATATAAGCATTGGTCAGAACTCGGCCATATCGACAGCATTAGCATTGACCTTACAAAGATCTTTTATACATACTGTATTGATGCTTAGGGAACAGGACAAGAAGTGAGATATCGTTTGTGGTGTGACTCCACATTCGCATTCCTACTTATCAAAGAATCCCCGCCAGCCTAAATTGTACCTACAACAGCCCTTATTTTGTGGTCGGTTTAGTAGAAATTATTAGCATCATTCTAGCCTATATCCAATAGTGGAAGTCTTCTTGTAGTAGGAGATACCCATATAAGAAATCATCACGATACAGTCATTTAAATAACTTTATGAAGTCATCACATCAAGTAGATAGCCAACATTTGTAACGTAAGTAAAGGTAAACCTTAATACAAATAAATGATTGATTATGTTAATGTAACAACGTTCATAATATATACGACTAAGTAAGTGCGTCAAGTACATTTACCATCGATTGTTGTCTTACTGGTGAGCTTAATAGTGGCACACAATGTTCTATAAATAATTTCGTGTCTTCGGAAATTGATATCCTGTGAATGATATGTCGAATAATAATATGATAGTAGACGCAGATGTGCAGTCGATGCTTTTACCTTTGAATCTGTTGCAATATATTATGTTCTGCCCAAAATATTGCATCAAAAACAATTTCATAACTCCAAATAGACCTGTCTTCAATTTTATTTCATTAATTGGAACACTAGTATTTATATTGTCAAATGTTGATCACATCTATCAACAGTTATCTAATAAACATTATCGGGGTATTCCATTTACGACTTTCATGTGTTTCACCGCTTGTTATGATTGCATATCCTATTGTTTAGGATTTATTATCAATTATGTGAACGGGATTATTCGATCCGACGAAAATGTTGAGTTTGTCCTAACTTTCCAAAAAGTGCATAGATTTCTCAACAATGGAACCAGTTTCAATCGATTCATTATTTGGAATTGGGTTATAACAATCGTGGCTCTGTTTGGTTTTGTCATCTTCTTCACCTACTTTACTATTCTGTTAAATTTGTACTTTTCTGAAATATACAGTGCAATTTTTATTGTTTTTTTCGATTTAAATATAGTTTATTTCATTCGACTCATGAAGTTGTTGGAGGATAAAGTAATTCTGTGGAATATTCAAGCTTTACATTTTCAAGAAAATGAAGACGAGGAGTATAGCAAGAAATTATCTCAGGCTTACGTGGATATATTAACTTGTTACGATATACTTAAAGTTTGCTATGAGCAATTTGTGAGTACTTCGCTGTTGTGATATTTTTTCAAAGTAACGAATCTCATGCAAAGATTATTATTATTATTTATTTTGTGAAAGCAGAACCGGGTATCTAATAATAATTAATAATCAATTTTGTTTATTTTCTCTTACAGCATATATACCTATATACCGCTTTGTAAAAATTCATAGGATCAGGTTACATTTATTTGTAGAACTTGAATTAGAGCTTAAGGATATACTGGGTTCGGAACCTGTTTGACAAATTTCCGGGCTCATACCCTCTTAGATTTCAATTCCATTGCACTTATGTACTACGAACCAAACAAGAGCTTCAGGTATCGAAAGGAGAATCGTAAATTTGAAACAAAATATAAAAATAATATTATGTAACAATATAGGAAGAAGTTGAGCTCTGTGTTACTTTAGAGAGTGTTCAGTCACAGAGTGCTGTATTGAGTGAGTAGGTAAGTATTCACGCGCAGGGTCTAACCGATATCAAATTGGCACTTTTCAGATACTATTCTACATTGTTCTGGAAGTATTACTTCATGCTCTAGTAAACATTCAAGATATTATTGAGTTGTTGCAAACTGGCACGAGGATTAATAAGTTTGTGAGTATTATAACCTCACGTAAAACCGTTTCGAGGTACAATTCATTTGAAAAGACTAAACTACAATACTGCAACACTACTGCTGCTGACTGAACTATAATAAGTAGTGTTTACACAAACACAGAGGCACTCGCGCATGGCAGAGGATCTCATAGTTCGAAAGGCTGGAGAATCAGGCGCAGAAACAACAATTTTACGTGCGTTTCGAGGGTCAGGTTGTCATTACTAAATTTGCTACTACTAAGAAATTCTTAATGAATAGACTAATAAATTATATAACACCCAACCTGGAAATTAAAATCTGTGACTTTATGCTTAGTAGTTACGCTTGCGGCCATGTCACCAATGGAACAGTCAACGAAGCAATGTAGTTACACACGTAAGGTGCCATATTTGTTCCTGTTTATCAAATGTTTTAATAAAATTGTTTTAGGATACAGCATATAAAAGGTCATTTATATTATATTATTGGTTGATCAAGGTTTTGATATGGCAGACAATGGCAAATTACCAATGCGAGAAATTTTACCTGTCTGTTCAAAAAGTTCAAGATTCTTGTGCTCTTATAATGAAGTCAAACTGTTCAGGTACTTAATTAATTTTTGAACTCACAAATAGTAAAATATAAAAAAAACTAGTACGCATCACACTCAATGGGACAAATGCTCAAAAGATTAGCAGCATTGCCACGTTATATGGTAATGCTAACTATTCTTTGGTTCAGGAAAAGTCCCTCTGCTATGTTATTCTGTAAGAACTCGCTCCAGTACTCACTTCTGATTCCGCGGTGAAAACTGTTTTAGGTAGTCCTTAACTCGATGAAAACTACGCTAGCGCTACTAAGTGCTGGCAAAGGTGAAACGACCTATTATTTCGTTACTATTTAAGCGAATACCAAATACTTTTCACTTCAAGTAAGTGAAATCGGAAATGAGATAGGATACGAATTCGCGAGTGAATTCTTACAGAATTGCACTGCTGGTCACGGGAGGAGCCGACCATTCAATTTGCAATGCCCCTTAAAACAAGGTGAGCACTCGGGGCCCATGGCCCTAGTATTTTAACCCCAAACAGGTTAAACATTTAGCTTGTATGAAGGTTATATTTATGCCGTGGGAGGTTTTCGGCACCTTATGTAGCCGCCCCTGCACAACACCTCGTGCTAGGAAAATGGGTTGCCGCAAGGGCGTCGACACAAGTTGCATTCCACATTAAAGGCCTACCCAACTTCCAAGGCATATATGTATATGTATGCCTTGGAAGTGTGTAAATGTTATAAATATATTGATTCATTGTATTAGATCATCTATTTCTGAATTTGTAAACATTTATACAATTATGATGACATTCAGGTGTATAATCCTCTCTTCCGTATTTTGCAGATTTTGAAAGAAAACTCTGCAAGAACTTATTACGCTTTCATCGAGCATCATTCAGCAAGATACGTGTATGTGGACTGTTCTACTTAGGCGCTGCATTACAATTGAATCTTATGAGTCTTCTTACTAACTATACAATTGTGTTGCTACAGATTGCAATTTTGTAATCAAGGCAAAATTAAACGTGTTTGATGTAAAATCCTTAATATTTTCTTGTTTTCTCTTGTAAGTTCTTCTTTAGGATAAGTACTTCTGATAAATGCGTTTCTGTAAAATTTACCAAATTTTATAATGTATCTTAGGTTCAGCATTATAAATTCCAAAAATACTAATACGCTCCCGTTACACTGACGAATGACGACTAAACTAAATAAACGCCATTTTGGACAATATTAAACAGAATCAATTCCGAGCAACATACTGCACTTACACAGCCATTTTGAATGTAAAATTCAATACAGTTTCTGTCCGAATTCTGTTAAAAGATGTTCCCAGAATTGTATTTCTTCATCATCAGGTGCATTTCCGGATTTTAGCTCGATGCCAAGATCCAAATATTCTTTGTTTTCGAGAGAATATGGTATCCACTCTGCGCTTAAAGAGAAATCAGGAGTTGGGTTTCTGAAACAAAATTGAACAGAGTAAAACTTTTTGAAACAGGTAATGATACATTGGTAGGTGGCATATAGCGGATGGACGCGGGCGGCCCAAAACCGGGTTAATTGGCGATCTCTGGGGGAGGTCTATGTTCAGCAGAAGACGGCAATAATCTGATATGTAGGTGTGTGTATATACGTAATGATATACGGTGAACATGGACAATTTTGAAGCTATTTTGTAATCATCATAGAACACTACTTCGTAAGTATTCAAAATATAATACTCTTCTTTCCTTTTTCCATCCTGGAAGAGCATAGGTACCCTCTCCAAAAGGAAAACAGAAAGAAAAGTACTGTACCGTACCGTAACCGTAGTAAGGAACAGGTTTTTTTTGGTGTTTCGGCGCCCATTTGTTAGGTAGTCAGTTATGGAATATATATGTAAGTATGTATCGTCTAGGAGACAACAAAAACGCTTACCCGAATTTAGCAAAGTTAGTCCAAAGTGTGGTGACTTTCTCAATATGTTGGAACCCATTAGAGCTCATATCAATAATAGGCTGATTTCTTGTATTAAATAAATACATTAAGTCATCACCATGAGCAACAACTGGTTTGTCTCCAACTACGTCACCTATTCCCATAAATTGAGAAATAATATTCAGTTCACTCGTGCAAGTGAATTTATACAAATATAGTTTGTTCTTCTGAGAGCGTGCACATATTTTTACCCATCTCATCGTTGGAAACACGAACAAATCCATAGAGTAGTATTTCCCTAACTTTTCCCAATCATCTGGTATTAAAATTTGATTTTTGAAATAATATTCCCGTATTTTCTTTCCAAGTTCCAACTGTTTATTTACTGGTAAATCCAGTGACATTGGATAAGAAACAAAAAACTGTGGGTAGTTTCTAGCTTGATCTAGACTTTCTTTGAAATCACCAAAGATGCTTACCCCCATTAAACCTTCATCGGCCGTGTAGCCTATCATAATATCTACTCCTTCATGAACATCATTTGACACTGCATTGATCATATCTCCATAGTAGAATCTCTCATTTTTTATAAATTCTTTTTCAGCAACTACATTAAAATAAATTTCTACATGGGTCCTTTCTTTTTCTGAATAAGTCATAGGAACCTTCGCTTGTATGAGTGACTCGACTGGTTGATTTTTTAAGAACTCGTACACTTCCTTATCATCATCAGAATAGAATCCTAATTTCCTCGCTAGTGCGAGACCTCTTTCACGAGGTTTGTATGCCTGTGCCCAGTACGCAAGATTGACGCCACTCTGAACTATGGCTCTTCTGAATAAACCTTTTGTCATTGGCGAAATTAAGTGATAAGAGACACTGACCCCACCAGCACTCTCACCAAATATGGTGATATTGTCTGGATCACCACCGAAACTGGCAATATTCTTTTTCACCCATCTTAGGGCTTCCACCTGATCTTTCATACCAGCGTTTCCAGGCACATCTTCTGTGTCTAAACAAAGGAAACCAAGAACTTCAAGTCTGTAGTTAATTGTGACAATGATAACATCCTTTCTTATAAGAAATTTAGGACCATACCCGTCATCTTCACCAGCGCCAGAAATAAAACCTCCTCCATGTATCCAGAACATAACTGGTAGAGGTTTGTCAGGTTTCACATCAGGTGTGTAAACGTTGAGATACAAACAGTCTTCACTACCACTTCGTTTTCCTTTATCAAAGAACAATTCGTACTGGGCGCACTTGGAACCAAACTCCTTTGCGTTGCGAACTCCTTCCCATGGTTTTAAAGGTTGTGGAGCCTGCCAACAATGTAAACAGTGATTTGATAATCAAGTCATAAAATGATAAAGCCGGTTGTTTTAGCCGTAATTGACAGGGCACCGGTACTCGATATAAGTTAAAGGCTTTCAATCATAAAACATTATGTTATCAGCGCATTGAAACGTTGCAGGCACCTGGCAATCATTTCATGTAATCTAAGAGCTGTTCTATATCTAAGTAGATAATGAATAATTTGGCGCAGCATTGGTGACAGCTTTGTCATTATCTGGTGAAACAGTTCATGCCCCTCCTATGGTACCAAAATTTATTCATATCCGTACTAAATATTATAAATGCGAAAGTAATTCTCTTTGTTACGCTTTCACGATGAAACGGCTGAACTGATTTTGATGAAATTTAGTATAAAAACAGCTTGAACCCTGGGAAAGGACTTAGGCTACTACATATATATAGATAATTTTTAATCCGCGACTTCGTCTGCTTCCACTATAACCGACATTCAAGCAGATGAAGTCGCGGGAAAAAGCTAGTATATAAATTTATTCCATATAAATTGACTCTTGCCACGTGGGGCACCCTAAAACACTTCAATAAAAAGAAAAATATGTACTGTGTAATATAGATATCCGAGTGTTGAACATAATTGTATTCTAAAATAATAAAGAGATAAAATTGTTTGTTTGTGACTAGTCTTATTACAAAAAATCATTCACTAATAGAAAGCTACGCTATTGACAAATACTTGACTTCCATGCGGGCAAAATCGCGAGTAAAAGCTAGTGTAGTGTGTAGTGTAAATCATTTAGAAGATGATCACGGATCCACTTACCTTGAACCTGAAGTCTCCTAGTGGCGGCTGTGCATATGGTATCCCCTTAAAGCTGTAGTATGTGCCACCATACTCGTTATGCACCAGCTCTCCCTCCAACAAGCCTTCGCTCACTCCCACTTGTACCATCGTCAATGTGTTCACACTCAGTACTACACACAACAATACGATGCTTATCACTAATGCCATAATTAAATCAAAACGTTATCGGCTGTTTTTATTTATCAGTACTCTTTAATTACCTGTAATCTTATTTTAAATTTTAATATGACTGAACACATAGTTGATGTTTTATTGGCATTATTTAGCGTTTAACATCTAACTGTGTAACAATTTACAGATTTGGGTAACTGAGTGTGTCTGCGGATAAATATACATGTTTTTGTTATTTACGAATAAGTTTTTATCATTTTTGTAGATAAGATGAACATTTTGATATAAACGCTGATAAAGAAGAAAGAATTCGACAGTTACAGAAATAAAATATTTTCAATAAAGATTATACATAAGTACTGATAAGTAAGAAAATATACGTTTTTTGCAGCATAAACGGTCGATTTTTTTTTACGTTTACTTAGAATTTTGATTTTATCACAGCTTCAAGGGACTGCAGACCTGAGTTTATTGTTTAGATTTCTACTCGATACCTCCACGCGTTCCTGAGATAAAGGATCTTGACAGACAGATGGACAGACAGACAGACAGACAGACGGACAGACAGACAGACGGACGGGCAACAATGTGATCCTATAAGGGTTCTGTTTTTTTTTCCTTTTGAGGTACGGAATCTTAAAAACGATTCAAATGATTCTTATATTTATTTATTTATTTGCTTACATCTACATAGGCATGCATTAAAATTTCATGACACAGTACTAATAGATGTACCTTGTAAGGGCACTGCAAAGATTTCATATCATATTAATAATATAATAACGATTCTAATTATTACAATTCAACCAAACATTAATCCATTACATATTATTTAAAACAAGTAATCAATTGGTTCGTTCATTTTAGTCATATAAGTAAGCATAATATCTTATTGTTCTTTTTAACATTTCACATTTACGTCTAGCATATCACAAGGTCAATCATTTCACAATTCGTTAGCTTTAAATTCCTCAACGGTATCTTCGTTCCAACGGTGTCCTTTCTTTATCAACAGATTACAACTATTTCAAAAAAAATTAGTCAATCGGTTGGGATTTTATACTTTCCGGTAGCTTATTAAATTAGCTAGCCTTGAATATAGGCTTTTCTCGATAAATTTAAAGTTTGTGTTGGGTAGTATTAGTCTATTCTTATTATGTCGGTTATAGTTTTCATTTAGCTCGATGTTAGATTTGAAAATGTGCCTATTTTTCTAATGAATGTACAACTTTGCAGTATATTATATATTACTGCGTAAGGACCAGGGCCTCAAGTCTGCTATTATAATAGTGTCAAAATGGTCTATCATTGATTTCATAATGGTTGATTCTGACAAGTTTAGTAATCTACTAATATAATGGCGTCATTACGACTTTCAAATGGCCAACCACTGACACGCCATTGAAAGAAATGATATAGAATGGTAATCTCGTACAAAATGACAACTGAATGATTGACTTAGGCGGTAATCTGCTAAAATTTTGACAGTTCCTTTGATCAGTGACCTACCATTAGAACGTCATTGTGCAGTCATTGCTTTTAATTCGACCGACCAATAATCGACCATTAAGAATTTAGCAGATTATGAACTTTTAGCAAAATAACAATGGGATCGTGTTGGAATGACGAAATTATAAAAATAGCAGACTTGGCCCCCAGGTCAACCACACGACCAAATGGCACCAGCGCGTTGGCCCTGAAAATTACAGTTTAGGGCCAACGGGCAACGCGACTCAGTCGACATTGTATGAGTTTTGACAGATATCGCTACTTTTGCTTGTTCCATGAACGTTTGTTTAAAATGTTCTAATGGGCGTATCCTTCCTTTTAAAATCATTGGTTTAGTAGTATATTCCAAAATTAACATAAACCTTTGTCTTTAGTCTGTCTGTTTTCAGCATAGACATGTAAGTAACTAGTCCTAATATTTGAAAATAATATCTTGATACTTGGGATAGAATTCATAAGATGGTGCCTATTCTTAAAGAAGAGTGGGCATCGAACGGGCTTCGAATTGTATGTTGTATTGTATTGTGTATTCAAAAAACATTTACTAACTTAAAAACTTTTATGCCACACCATACGATAGCTCATACATTTTTTTAAGTCCAAACTCTTTGGAATTATTAAATAAATTTTATTGAAACAGTCAGTTGGGACCATTTCTGAACGTCAAATTGAAAGTCAAAGCATTTATTTTAATGTTTAACCTTTTAACAGCAAGGTCATGTATAGATGACAAACCAAAATATGTCCAGCACGCCACAGTCACGACTAAATGACAGACGAATTCGTAGCTTGGAGCTGAGAGTTCGTATTTGCTGTTTTGACGTGGCGGTCAAAAGTTTGATTAATTTAAAGACCCTTTTGATTCTTCAGAAGTCGATCAGTTAGTCAGAAATGTTGAAGCAAATTGCTCGATCAAAAACGTAGGTGTTGACGCCGTATCAATTTCCAAACGAGTCAACCGCATCTGGCAACACAGCCTACGACTGCATCCTGCCGCCGCAACCAATAGCGGCCGTTCTCCATCACCTGATGTGGTGACGCTCGCCATCAACCAATCACATGACCGCTACATCACGCCATACTCGCTGCCCGCGGGACGGCGTCCACGCACCCCACTTGCTCGACGGTCAGCCACACAGCTAGCACATATTAAAAACCTAATTAAAGACGCCTTCTGCGGCCTCTCTGTACGAATCTAACTTGTAATCTTGTAACATTGTCTAAACTGTAATTAAACCTAAGTCAAGGGTTATTTTGCCTATTTATTTAACTTTGTTCCCTATAACGAACAAAAGTGGCGACCGTGACAGGACCCGCAACGACTTGCACTTTAATCTTTTGTCGAGTTCAAAGGTCCTAACCAATAAACTACACCAAGCCGAAGTGGATCGCTCTGGAACATTCTACGAGAAGAGGGCTTGCCGTTGGATGGGATCCCCGCAGCGAAGACGAAACTAATCTGCCACGCGCCTACGCGAACAAGTCTGCCGCGTGCCTACGCATCCACGTGGCGCATTGGAGGTGCCTACGTCTTGGAACCGCCTAATCAGCCAAGGAAAACGCTGTGGAGCCCAGACACCCACCTGCTTGCTTGTTTGCCATCAATAACGTGAGCCCGTTCCTGTCATTTTTCCTAGTTCTGCCCTCTTTTATCTGTGTTCATACTTAGTATCCGTTTCTCTAAATGTTTGGTGATCATTCTCAATCTATCTAGGGCTTGGGAAAGTGCGTGCCTATATTTGTTTTAGCTCTAAGCATTTTGCCTAATCATTCAAAGGGAATCTGCTGTCTAAAGTCCTTGCACGCTTAATCTTTTCACTATTGCACGTGGCCGACCGTCGAGCAAGTCGGGCACGTGGCCGCCTAATCTATTTCAAGTCGAGTAAGCCTAAAATCTATTCATAACCTAAATATCTAGTCATTTTAATTTCCCAATAACTTCTTCAACTATTTGCAAGATTATTTACCCATTGCAAATTCGCAAACCATAAAGACATTCTCCTCTGTTCCTCACTGCACGCCTATCACAGTCAGCGGTTTATTTGTGTGACGTTGATTCCAGCATAAACAGTCTTGCTGTTCCTGGGGTCAACTGCCTGCCGCTTGCATGGTCCTGGTTTAGCCTGGCTTGAGTACCTGCGGTGCTGTGCAGATCGCTTGCTTCGCTTCGCTGATAAGGAGCCGGTCTCTACGTGTGGGACTACGAAACGAGGAGCGTATCGTATACAATTTTTAGTATTTGTTTTGTTTTTTTGATAATTCATTGCAATGTCTACCGAATTAAATTTTAAGGAGTTAAATGCCAAGCGTGGGTCCATTAAGGGACGCGTAACTAAATTTAAAATGTATCTAGACTCATTAGGAACCTTTGACAGTATATCTGCTGTTGAAGTAAATAGGCTTGCGATGAAGTTGTCAAGAATTGAAGCGCTATTCATTGAGTTCGACAGGTTGCAGAGTCATATAGAAATACTTAATGAGTCTAATCAAGATGTAGAATTAACCACTCGTGACCTAGTTGAGCAAGAATTTGATACTTGCATCGCTATTGCCCAAAACTTAATTCAATTGCACAGCTCATCCCCCAAGCAACCTGAAGGTACTTCTAGCTGCCCTCACAGCAATGGTTGCCCTCATGACCACGATGGGTTCAATAACTTAGGTTTTAAATTACCTACCATAAATATACCTAAATTTGATGGCACCTACTACAAGTGGCTGGAATTCAAAGAAATCTACTCTTTATTGATTCATGATAATCCTAAAATAAAAAATATTCATAAATTCCACTACCTCAGCTCTTATTTGGAGGGTGAAGCTGCGCGAGTTCTAAGCAACCTAGAAGTATCCGATAAAAACTATATAGAAGCTTGGTCACTTCTCTGCAACCGGTTTGACAACAAGAAGCAACTAATTAATAATCATTTAAAATCTCTATTTACTATTGAGTCGAGTCGTGACACCGATAAGTCTCTAAGATATATTATTGATCATGTGACTAAAAACTTACGTGCCCTCTGCACACTAGGACTCCCTACTGACAAGTGGGATGTCCTAATCATTCATCTTTTGGCGGCAAAGTTAGACAACAGTACTATTTTTAAATGGGAAGAACACCGTAACACCATATCTGATATACCTAAACTCGACGATTTTTTCTCATTTTTAAAAAATCGTGCAGACGTTCTTGAGACTGTTAATAAAAACAAGACAGACAAAACACCTGGAGCTAAACAAGTTAACCCGAACCCAGCCTTTCACAATAGGAACACTACACAAACTAAATCATTGGTAGCTACATCTAAGGAATCGTCCTCCTCTTCTCGCCCTTCGTTTGAGTGTGTAGTATGCTCAGGCAATCATCGTGCATACGAGTGTCCCACATTTAAGGCTAAGACACCTGAAGATAGGAACTCCACTGTTGCAACACTAAACTTGTGTCGTAATTGTCTGAGGCCTGGCCATGATAGTCAAGGTTGTAAGCTCCCCGGTTCTTGTAGGTCATGTAAACAAAAACACAACTCACTACTACATTTACCAGATGCAGTCTCCGGCCCTAGCCAACCTAAATCTGTTGTCATGTCTGCATTGTCGTCCCCAGAGGTTCTCTTGTGTACCGCGACTGCGACTAACTAACCCAAAAACCAATGAAACTATTAGCGTTAGGGCATTACTTGACAGCGGGAGCCAATCGTCTTTCATCACTGAGCGTGTAAGGTCGGTACTAAATTTGACTCCTCAGCCATCAAATGTCAGTATTGTAGGTATAGGTAACAACACCCTAGACCAAAACCCAGAGCGCTGCTTCATAAAACTCCAATCTAATTCAACTTCCTTTCAAGTTTTAATGTACTGTCTAGTATTGAAAACTATAACTGATGACTTGCCCAAGCATCATTTCGATATTAGTTCACTAAACATAAACGCCTTTGAGCTTGCGGACCCCAGCTTCAACGAACCATCACCTATTGACATGCTAATCGGCTCAGATCTTTTCTGGGAATTGATAGGTTCCAACCAACAATCCCTAGGGTCAAATAAACCTAGTCTTCGAAGCTCTAAGCTTGGATGGCTCATTGCAGGTCCTGCACCTATTCAAAGTCGCACTCCCCCGACTAAGTCACTAATGTGTAATTTTCTAATAAAAACTGAAAATCCCACAGACATCAAGGAGGAGCTATCTAAATTTTGGGAGCTGGAAAGCGTCCCAAAAATCCAACCTCTATCAGAGGAACAAAATCTTTGCGAAAGGCACTATCTCTCCACTACTAGCCGTGAAAGTGACGGTCGTTTTTGCGTAGGTATTCCACTAAAAGACGGACTAGATTGTCTGGGCGAATCCTATTTCATTGCAAAAAAAGGTTCTTCAATCTAGAAGCTAGATTTAAAAAAAATCCAGAGTTGAAGAAAATGTACTCTGACTTCATTCATGAGTACGCTGACCTAGGCCACCTTTCCGAGTCTAAGGAGACTAAACTCCCTAATTCCTATTTCCTTCCTCATCATCCCGTCATGCGAGAGAAAAGTGAGTCAACCAAACTTAGAGTGGTATTTAATGCGTCTGAACCCACTACTTCTGGTCTATCGGTCAATGACCTCCAAATGGTAGGCCCCCCAATTCAAGATTCATTGTTTGATATTCTTCTGCGATTTCGCCAGTATCGCTATGTCCTCTCTGGAGATATAGAGAAGATGTATCGCCAAGTAAAAATAAGAGAGTCAGATCGCAACCTCCAGCTCATACTGTGGCGCGATAACGAAGACGAGAATCTTCGTACTTTAAAGCTAAACACGGTAACGTATGGCTTTGCAAGTTCTAGTTTCCTCAGTACCAGATGCATCTGGCAGGTTGGCGAGGAATGCACTGACCCTCAAATTAAAACTATAATTCAAAGAGATTTTTATTGCGATGATCTCTTAACTGGGGCTGACACTGAAGAAGAGCTCCGATACATTCAGCGCTCTGTCTCTGATGAACTTGCCAAAGGGTGTTTCCCACTCAGAAAGCATCGATCCAACTTACCTAATCTTCTATCTTCCGGCTCCATTAATTCTGAGGATCTAATTATAAGCAATGCCTCTAGTACTCTAGGTATCGGCTGGTCTTCGCAAACAGACCATATTCACTTCCCTCTCACCGATGCACCTGACACAATTTTCACTAAAAGAAGTATTCTGTCGTCAACCTTTAAAATCTTTGACCCCCTAGGCCTACTATCCCTATGCACTATTAGCGCTAAAATATTACTCCAGAAACTTTGGTCTGATAAAATAGATTGGGACGAACCCGTCCCACCTTCTATCCAAGCTGTTTGGGCAAAATTCAGTCGACAACTTAGCACTCTATCGTGTCTTAAGGTCCCAAGACAGGTGTGTGCCAACAACTTATATGAAGTTGAACTTCATTGTTTTTGTGACGCTTCGCAGCTCGCCTATGGAAGCTGTGTCTACCTCAGATCTATAGACATGGATGGCAATGTGCATGTCAACCTACTCTGTGGTGCTCTGCTAGGTGCCGAATTGAGCACTGCTGTCAAAAAAGCTCTAAGACTAGAACTAAAGCGTTTTGTTTTCTGGACCGACTCTAGTGTCGTTCTAGGCTGGCTAAAATCGCCAGACAAAACAAAAACCTTCGTAGCTAACCGAATAGCAGCTATAGGTGAACTCACGGACCTTAACGCTTGGCGTCATGTTCCCACTACAGCAAATCCAGCAGACCTCGCTTCACGAGGTGTGGAACCCCAAGACGCACAACATTCAGTCTTATGGTGGCATGGGCCTGCCTTTCTTAAGGAACCCGAATCAACATGGCCTTCCCTTTCAGCCGGAAAAGTAATTGACCTACCAGAAATGAAATCGTTGCCCGCTTCGGTGGCGGAGGATCCACCTGAGGTGCCCTTAGTAAATTTTGAAAAATACTCTAAATTAATTTCTTTACAAAGAATATATGCCTGGGTCTACAGATTTATCCATAATTGTAATAAACCTACTAATAAGCTAACGGGAACTCTACAAGTTCATGAACTTGAAAAATCCATGACTGTTCTCACTAAAATAGCTCAAAAAGAATCCTTTGAAAAGGAAATAAGCAACCTAAAATCCAATAAACCACTTAAAACTAATACTCACCTGTGTTCATTAAATCCTTTTGTAGATGATGCAGGTCTACTCCGTGTTGGTGGACGCATTGATACGTCTGCCTACCCCTATGAAAAAAGACATCCTATTGTTCTAAAATCTGATCACTATTTAACAAAACTAATTTTTCTATCTAAGCACACCCAGCTCCTGCATGCTGGACCACAACATTTACTCTCTTCTATCCGTGAGCGCTACTGGCCTATAGGAGGTCGCAAGCTCGCTAGAGACGTAGCTAGAAACTGTTTTGTCTGTCGTCGCTTCAAGGGAACAACATTGTCCAATATAATGGGAAACTTACCCACTGATAGAGTAGAACCTGACTTCCCTTTCAGTACTGTTGGCACTGACTTTGCCGGTCCGTTTCTCATAACCGATCGCAAGGGACGAGGATGCAAAATAACTAAATGTTATTTATGCATTTTTGTTTGCTTTAGATATAAGTGCCTACATCTAGAGGTGGTAAGTGAACTATCCAAAGATGCTTTCATACAAACACTAAAACGGTTCATTGCTCGCAGAGGAGTACCTAAGATTATTTACTGCGACAATGGCCGTAATTTCGTTGCCGCTGCCAAGGAGATTGGCAACTTTCTACAGTCTAATAGTGACTCTATAAGTGACTTTGCTGCTAGCCGGAGCATTGAATTTCGCTTCTCCCCCGTATACGCTCCTCATTTCAATGGTCTTGCGGAGGCCGGCGTCAAATCGGCAAAGTTCCATTTACACAGAACAATAGGTCAATCTCACCTAACATTTGAGGAATTAACCTCTGTATTTTCACAAATAGAAGCTATCCTAAATAGCCGACCCCTATGTCCTTTGAGCCCGTCCCCTAACGATTTCCAGTCTCTTACCCCGGCTCACATTTTGATTGGTAGACAAATGACAGCGCTGCCCTCGCCGAGCTACATGGACTCCAGCCCGAATCGCCTCAACCGGTTCCAGCGCCTAGAACAAGCCAAGCAGCACTTCTGGAACCGATGGTCTTCTGAGTACGTCTCCGAGCTCCAACAAAGAACCAAGTGGCGAGTGAAGTGCCGGGATCTCAAGCTGAACGATCTAGTCCTGATAAAGGAAGACAACACGCCGCCTCTCTGCTGGCGCCTGGGAAGAGTAAGCCGGCTCTACATTGGCTCTGACCAGACACCTAGAGTAGCTGATATATCCACAGCCCAAGGTACAATAAAGAGAGCTCTCAATCGTCTGGTGTTACTTCCACCCTCCGAAGTTAATGATGCTTGAAAGCTGATCTAGAGCTTTCAACGGCCGGGAAGATGTTGACGCCGTATCAATTTCCAAACGAGTCAACCGCATCTGGCAACACAGCCTACGACTGCATCCTGCCGCCGCAACCAATAGCGGCCGTTCTCCATCACCTGATGTGGTGACGCTCGCCATCAACCAATCACATGACCGCTACATCACGCCATACTCGCTGCCCGCGGGACGGCGTCCACGCACCCCACTTGCTCGACGGTCAGCCACACAGCTAGCACATATTAAAAACCTAATTAAAGACGCCTTCTGCGGCCTCTCTGTACGAATCTAACTTGTAATCTTGTAACATTGTCTAAACTGTAATTAAACCTAAGTCAAGGGTTATTTTGCCTATTTATTTAACTTTGTTCCCTATAACGAACAGTAAGTTTTATTTGAAGATGTCTACGGATACTCTTTTCAATCAAGCTTATACAAAATTCTGGTTACATTTTTCATGTTTCCTATTTTATGATAACTATGAATGTAAAGAACAATATACAACAATTCAAAAAATTAAGTTAATAATATTAGCCATTGACAGTTAAGAGATGACCAATCTTACCTGACAGCACCTGTTAGAGCGAAGCCATACTGCTCCGTTGCACGGCGTTGCGTTGTCGGAGCGTTGACGCTCCGTCATTTCACATATAAATTTTAAAACATGCCACACTTTTCCATTGCGTTGCGTTGCGTTTTCGAACGTATTGCGTCGTCGCCAAGAGAATTCGGAGGGTGGTGATGCGGAGCGGCAACGTAGTTAATCTTGTACTGGCAGAGAAAAAACACGTGTGCAGCACAAGACAACGCAACGGAGAAGTGTGGCATGCAGTGCGTCCAAATCTTGCGCTACGACGTCGCAATGCAACGCAACGGAGCAGTGTAGCTTCACTCTTAACGAACATGACGCTTGGATCAGAGTTTTGTAGCCAATATAAGTGTAGTGTAGTGTTTTTTAGTGATGTAAGTTTTTATGGAAATGTTTTGTTCGTTCTACAATAGCCTCGTAGCTAAGCCTTGCATATCGATCCGTCAAGGTTAAGCTATACTTCCCGCAGTTGGTTCGTATATGGTTAGCTGTACATTTCATACCTAGATCCTTCCATGTCTCACAAAGCACTTGTGACAGCCGGTACACTTTGACAGCCGTTATGGGTAGTCAGAAGCCAGAATGTTTTTTTTTGTTAATTCTGGCAACCAGTTTTACATAGGGGTATTGAGTTACCCAGTAACTGGGTTATGGAGGTAAGACAGGCAGTCGCCCCATGTATAACATTGGTATTCAGCACAAAGACATGATTCATCATCATCATCAGCCGGAAGACGTCCACTGTTAAACAAAGGCGGGAGGCCTTTGTTTAACAGAGGGCGTAGAACGCCACAACGAGCGGCAACCTGCCGCTTGCATCCACCGGTTACCCGCGACCTTGACGATGTCGCCGGTCCATCTGGTGGGAGGCCTACCAATGCTGCGTCTTTTGGTTCGTAGTCCCCACTCATGAACCTTTCTTCCCCATCGGTTATCGGTTCTTCGAGTTATGTGACCGGGTAATTGCCACTTGTATATTTCAAAAGACATGATAAATCTCATTAAATTTTATATTTTTCAGCATTTCGTACAAGGATTACTATACGCATGGGTAGTCAAAAACTTGGCTTTACAAACCATTCTCAGTTTGTTATTCGAAGAATTCTCTATTCTACAGCTGATAGTGTTGCAAGATTCATGCGCTATCGTTATGGCATCAAATTGTACAGGTGAGCTATAATACATAAAGTGAAAAGACACATAACATAGCCTTCAACTACACATACAATCAAAGTGACGTTGAATACAAATTTTTGCTGGGAATCGACTTTCATTGTAGATGTGAAAAATCATGGTGTGTGTAACGCCCGCACAAATTGTGCTTACGGGTGCACCAAACAGTTCAGGGATCGTCGGGGTATTTTGAGTTTTGTTACATTTATGACGTGTTTTCCTAAAAAGTTGTTGCACTAACTTTTAATATCTTCGTAACCAGAAGGTTCCCAGGCGTAATTCAGAACAAAAAAACTAATCACAATGATGGCACGAACATGTAACTTTTGACTTTGTGAAGTGTTTCTTTACATCTGTTATAATAAAATTGTTATAACAGATGTAAAAAAAACCTTCACAAAGTGTTACGAGCAATTACGCCACAAACCTTTTATCATTGAACGAAACGTGATTATTGTAACACATTATAGATTAACTCACTGTGTTGCCGGGTTTCGATGGCATACGGCCACCTTTTTCAAGGAGTTCCACAGGATTATACGCCGCCCATGACGCGTGCGTGCCGGACGGCGTATAATCCTGTGAAACTCTTTTTGTCCTGTGAATTTGTGTGAATGGAGAACATTACCAAAACATGTAATAATAACAGCCGCACCCCCTACCCATGTTGGCAAATAAATAAATGATTTGATTTGATTCAAATGTGTTACATTACTATCAGCAATAACAGGCCAATGTATATATCCAAAACTTATAGATTCACTTAAGATTTAAAATTAATTAGCAATTAATATTCAAAAGGCCAGGTTGGTTGGCGATATCTAGAGGAGGCCTATGTTCAGCAGTAGACGGTATTAGGCAGATATGATGATGATGATCCAAAATCATTACAATGGTCTCGAAAAATAGGAGGCATTTTGTCGTAGGTTGGTTCTTTTTGGCAGATAGAGAAGCTGTTCGAGGCGAAGGGGCTCGTGGCTAAGTAAAAGCCTAGCTTAAAAACGTAGCTTAACTATGACCGATGGATCCGTAACCATCGACCATAGTGAAGCTACGCTTGCCGCAATCGGTCTGTGGAGGAGTGAACATCCATTTCATACCTAAGACCCTTCCGTGCCTCGGAAAGCTCGTAAACCCGATAGTCCCGGCTGTTATTCGTAGATTTTTAACAGTTGTTATGGATAATCAGAAGCCAGAAAGTATGGCACCCAGTCTTACCAAGAGTGGTCGTGTTACTCAGAAACTGGGTTGTGGAGGTGAAACAGGCAGTCGTTCCATGTAAAACAATAGTATTCACCTGTTTCCAGTTAGACTGAAAGCTGACCCCAACATACATAGTTCGGAAAAGGTTAGGTTAGGTTAGATGAGATTCGGGGGTTGCGGAAGTATCTCCAGTTCCCGCGGCCCCTGACGTAGGTGTGAGATGGAACACCGGGGTGGTTTTTAGTCAGTAAGAGTCAGACAGACCCCTCCGCCCGCCCCACGGCGGAGGACATCCATGAGGATTTTCCACCCCGTACCAAAAAAAAAAGGTAAGATGAGATGGTTTGTTTAGATAGAACCAACGCTATTTATAAGTGTACTTGATAAAATAAAATCACAAAATAATTTTCGTTTACTTGTTTTTATTTCAAGAATTAGACGTACGTATTTGTTACACTTTTAGTAAAGGTTACAGAAAAGCAAATTGCAGTAATACAATAATGTGACTTGTGATTAAAGAACAAAAATGTATCATTGTCACTGCATCGATGTAAAAGAAACCGGACGCATTCATTTTTTCTATATTCGTATCTATTATTCTTTGCATATTCCTCCAAATTCTTCTTGATGCCACTAAAAAAAACAAGATTACCTGTATCAAGGATTACTGTTTTATATTAATACTAAGTTTTGTCCGTCACTCCCTTCGCGTTTCTTTTGTAACTTATCTCATTTTTTAAATAAATATAATAACCTAGTAGCTTTTGCCTGCGACTTCGTCCGCGTGAATGTCGGCAAATTGACAATCTACAATCGATAACGCTAATAGAAAACTAATCAAATGTATGGGAATGACGTCAACACAACGATAAGTCACGTGATCGAAAACCAAAAATGGATTACGACGAGACGTTAATAATTGTAGAAAGAGATACGATACGTAACGTTTGTAACTTGACTATGCCTACTGTAATTCCATTCCCTGTGCAATAGTGACCCACAGGTGGGTCATTGCAATTGTTTAACTATTGTGTCTACTTGACGCACAGTGAACGTAAATCAAAAATAAATTGCTTGAAAGAACTTACAGTCTTGTGCTGATTTCAAAATAACATTACATCTGGCTCTTGTCGCTTGTCTGTAAAAATTTTCACAAGCTAAACACATTGACCACTCCACTATGATTAACTTGCAAAAACACATAATCAACCCGAATGTGTGGCTTATTGCTACATCTCTGCTCATCTAAAAAATAATAATCAGTTAGTCATAGACAGTCTAATATAGGGCTCCTGGTGAGACAAAAGCTGTACGTATTGATCATGGTTAAGGTACACTTATCTCCCATATCTTCCCGTGGGTGTCGTAAAAGGCGACTAAGGGACTCACCAGAGAATGAGCAGCAGCGTTATCTGTGCCTTTGTAACAACCATACTGCGATCACCAACCCGCCTGCTAATCGTGGCGATTATGGCAAATCCCTCCATTTCTTGGGAGGCCTATGTCCAGCAGTCCAGCAGTGGACGTCTTTCGGCTGAAATGATGATGATGATGATGAAGGTACACTAGCCGTCGTCGATGTATCCAAGACGCCTCCGTGTCTCGAAAAGCGGGTAAAACTATTGGCCCCAGCCGTCATTCGTAGATCTATGACAGTCATTATGGGAAGTTAGAATACAGAAAATCTAACTACCAGTCTTTCCAAGGGGTGTCGGGTACACGGGTTGGGGAGGTCAGACAGGCACGTAAAACACTGGTATTCAACTGCCTTCGGTTAGACTGGAAGCCGTCCCCAATATAGTTGGTAAGCAGATGATGAATGATAGAGATCCATACTGATAATAGTCTTTAGTGGCAATAGAATGCCAGCCAATGTCCCGTCGCAGGGGAAAAGCCTCTTCTTATGCAGAGACAGAACAGATCATGGACATTGATCAGCACCCCTGGTGCAAATCAGGATGACGATTTCAGACTGACATTAATTATAAGATCAGTTTTGTAGTGGCAAGGACTTCATACAACTTGATTCCTATCGGCTTCCCTTTTGAAGTTCGAAACAACAGCAAGCTACACTCTACTGCCAATGAAAGATGATACAGTTGGTAGTGTCTACTGTCCACTATTGCCATATAACATAATCACCCTGCAGATACTTTAAATGCAACATCAACTAAAAGCGTCATAAAACACCTATACCATCCGTCACAGCTTTCAGTTCCAACAACATACCTCATTCCTTTAAAAGGCAAAATTACGATAGAAGAAATCTTTCTATCTTTCTTTTTATAAACGTTGCCCCACACTAGATCTTTTTTCTGTATCTTGGGTGCGTTTGCAAACTATAGACCTTAAATACTTATATTGATTCCGTGCGTGAATTGATCCCAAAACACGATAAAACAAAATTGATTAATAAGAATTGATTGATTCATTGATTAGTAGATTGTCATTGGATCTAGCTTAATGGTGCATGAGAAGATATTTCTCATGCACCATTAAGCAAAGTTAAATATTACAAAGTTTAATATAACGTAGAAATGTAAGGAGCAGACTAACACTAAGACTAAAAGTTGCTAGCCAACAAACTAAGGTCTATAAAAATTGTAAATAAACGTGTACTAACCTTGACTATACTTGCAAATATTAATATCATCATAACATACAATACAAACATGATAAACGTTGTGACGAAATGTAACAAAATCTGAAATAAAAAAAATGACATCATTTACTAACTAAAAATGGATGGATTGTGTGAAGAATGATACGAAAGGAAACCAAAGATATCATTACGGTTGACAGGACTGAATGAAAGAAAACTTGTTGCACCGACCCAAAGTAACATGGGAATAGTGCAGAACGATAATGATGATGATCCGAAACCGACTAAAATATCGGTTAAAAAAGACTGTTAAACTGAAAGTACGTGTTATTGACATTATTGTAATTATATTCCTCGTTCCTATACCTGGGAACTTCCTGATTACGGTAAATTCATCGCCTGTCGAGCCTTTTCCCAACTATATTGGGGTCGGCCTCCAGTGTAACTGGATGCAGCTGAATTTCAGACCTTTACATGGAGCGACAGCTTCTCGGACACAACCCAGTTACTGGGTAACACGACACCCCTTGGTAAGACTGGTTGTCAGACTTTCTGGCTTCTGACTGCCCATACGGAATGCCAAAGATCTACAAATGACCACCGGGACCAACGGCTGTACGTGCTTTCCGAGGCACGGAGGGAACTCGGTAAGCACGATACGCAAAATGCTGTTTACGGTAAATTGAAGATCAAAAATCTAACGTTTTTGACGATTTTTTAAAGAAAACAAATTTTAAATGTTATAACTAATCTTTGAACATCCATACGGCCACTGTACGTACCCGTAATAATAATCAAATTGTTATTTACCTTATATCCAGTCATTTCATTCGTCAATTTCCAAGTCTCGCAAATTAGCTTTATAACTTTATACATGGTCTTAATTTCTGTTTCTTTGTTTATCGTTATTTCTTCCTCTTCTTTGCCATAATTCATATTTTTAACGACATTGTTCCAGTTCTCAAGTTTGGAAGTCAATATATAAACAACATTAAGTGTGTAAGCTATTTCTAAATCAAAAATTATGGATATGGAACTAAAAAACATCCTAACCCACGTCCACTGCAAATCGAAAACCATTTTTCCAACCAAATTACTAACCCAAAGACAACAGGTTAAAAAAAAATACGTCCGAAAAAATATTTTGAACATTTTCAAATCTCTGCTGCTATACAGACAGTTGTTGATTGCTTGAAGAGATTTATTAATGCGCACATTAAAACAGCTTCTGTATACATTTATATAACTGTTTATTGCTAAATTAATACAATATATGATGTATAAACATACGTAAAACATTTTGAAGAGGAAGGTATGAAAAGGATTGTATATGATAGTTGCCCACATTAAACAGAAATATACAGCGTTCCCGATGACGGCATAAATTATCTGCTTCTTAGTTCTTTTTTCTAAAATGTTATATTCTTGTTCACACACGATTCTACCAATAAAGAACAAAGGAAAAAAAACGCTCATGAAATCATTTTTTTAATTTTTTTACTTCTTATGTCAATATTTGCGAAGCCAAACATTTTTTGGAGTATTTATTCGATGTTCTGTCGAAGACGCTTTGTAAAAGTTTTTAATATCTTTCAAGTGGTTTGTTTAAGTACATTAAATAATGATGTTGACTTTGAATTATTATGTTGCTGTCACGTAAGCTATAAGGAGCAATACACTTATTGCGATAAATGAGTGGTCCATACTCATTACAATGCCAGTGCGATAGAAAAACAAGGTTATTATAAAGTGTTATAACACTGACTGAGTGTGTAAGTGTGTGTGTAGTGTGTTCACTTATCATCATCATCATCATCATTTCAGCCGAAAGACGTCCACTGCTGGACATAGGCCTCCCCCAAGTGTCGCCACATTGACCGGCCCCGTGCGACTCGCATCCAGCGGATCCCCGCAACCTTTACCAGGTCATCGGTCCACCTAGTGGGAGGCCTTGCAACGCAACGTCTTCCGGTTCGTGATCGCCACTCTAGAACTTCTGGCCCCATCGGCCACCCGTTCTGCAAGCAATGTGCCCTGCCCACTGCCACTGAAGTTTGGCAATTCTTCGGGCTACGTCGGTAACCTTGGTTCTCTTGAGGATGTCCTCATTTCTGATTATATCGCGCAAGGAAACTCCGAGCATAGCCCTCTCCATTGCCCTTTGGGTGACTTTAAGCCTTCTGATGAGGCCCATTGCGAGCGACCACGTTTCGGTCCCGTATGTAATCACTGGCAACACACATTGGTCATAGACTTTCGTCTTGAGACTCTGCGGTAAGTTGGACGAGAAGATACCACGCAACTTCCCGAACGCTGCCCAGCCGTGTCAGATTCGACGATTGGACGATTGGATTCGGAGTTGTCACTTATAATAAATAATATTTTGAAACTCTTGCATCAAAGTAGGTAGCTTTCTACCAAATTATACTTTTGTTATCTATAGATTTACTAGTTAATTTCTGTCCACCTTTACTAAATAAAATAAAGTCTTAACGTTATCGTGTGACTGGTCCGTTTAACAACTTAGTTGACAAAGATGTTCAGTTGATGATTTTGCCTTTGAACCTCATGCAACATATTGTGTTGTATCCATAGTATCGTATTCAGAATAACTTTATACGTTCAAATAACCTGACATCAAAGGACATGGCCAATTTTTGTATGGGCGTTGGCATAGTTATCGAATTTCGTGTACACTAATGATTTTTGTTGTTTTATATTCGTGAATATTGACATATTCAATTGCTTTAAATAAAAAACTCAAAGCACTTGCCATTATATCAGACTAGACGAAAACAGTTTCTTTGAACCTTGTATCAGATCACTGTCAATAAGTGTATAGATTATGATTTAGCTATAAAAAAAACTAGGCGTTTCAAAATAGCGAATAGTTGTAAATTATTACGTTTAATTGATATGGTTTTAGAATTACTAGGCATTTAAACAAAACAGGTAATGACCATCCGAACTAAGGATTTTAATTGTATATTGATTAACATTAATTAAACTGAGTAATAGTCTCCAAAAATGTGACAATACTAACAAATTATATTCGAAACTAATATTTTTACAGGTTGGGTAACCTGTTGAATGAAGAATTGTTGCTGAATTGTTAATAATTATGTTGTCTAAAAATCTTACTAGAGCTTCAATATTCCTTTGGTGTTTTGCCCAACCAAGGTACCAGATTACTGTCATAACGTGACAACAACAACCAACAGTCCTGTTCCCTACAAGGCAATTACAATAGTAGGTACTCTAAAATAGATTCCAAGACAGAATCACTATCATGTTCAGTGTCAAATAAAACATAAGAAAAGTAAATTCTCTGGAAAACATGGCGAGACTTAATACGTCTTAATAAATAAGGATTATGGTTATCCAACGCGACAACCTCGTTTGATGGTGTGCAGAAAGCGAGGATATGAGATGCCTTAGCAACCTTTGCATGGCTATTCTGCAGTTGATGCACCTCATAATGTTCCACAAAACAAATCCGAAACGCAATGCAAATCAGAGTCCAGTAATAGCAAGGTAATCGAGAGGTAGAAGGTATCAGTTCGTCGAGATAAGCGGGGGTCAAAAATATTAGATAGGTAATAATCGCAAAAACAAACACCGCATGCAACGAAGAAAAAATCTGCAATGATGATTGGTAGTACACAAGAAGCTTATACCTAGATAAAAGTGGAGGCAACACTCTAAATACCTAAGTGAAACCAACTGTGGGCAGACGCTCTTTCTGAATGCATACATAAGAACGAGACAGTGATATGTGTTTTCTTTATCTTATGTATGCATTCAGAAAGAGAGCGTCTCCCACAGTTGGTTTCACTTATTTGTTTAGAGTCTTGCCTCCACTGTTATCTATAAGCTTCTTGATAGTAGTATCGTATTTATAGTCATCATCATCTTCATGTCATCCTTTACGCCCACAGCTGAGCAAAAGTCTCCTCCGAGGGGGGGGGGGGGGGTTCAACCGCATGCACGCCATACTTGGCCGATGCATGTTGGCAATCGTAGTAGGTGTCATGGTACTCACTGTTGACTGTCCTCTGGTCAATATCCCTCTGTCGCCTTCTACGACACCCACGGGTAGAAATGAGGTGGTGCTATTCGCGGGCGGCATCATACGGCTGATACGATCGTAAAATCATATAAAATGTTCTTATTTAGAGCATTTCGTAGTCCACATCACATGTCTATAAGTACCTAGTATGCATGATGTGGAACGTCCATTATTATATTTATGTTTCTCTATGGTCCAATATGGTGGAAATTGACAAACGACACTCTGAATTCATCTTGCATTACTTATTATTTTGCAAAATAACTGACAAGATCATAGAGGTTAAAACCTACGTGTTAATACATTTCTCTTTTTTTAATATACAATATATTTACTACGTATGTGTACATAGAATGTACTTTTTTGTCCATGTCAATTGGTGTCATTGTGTGCTACGATACTATCCGTCTTTATATTATGTGGTCATTCATGTCAACGAGATTGTAAGAACTCATTTAAATGTAATGTACGGTCACCAAAGGAGATAAGTATCCATGTCGCCGGAAACAGTTGAAGTTTACTTAGAAACCGATAGGTGTTTATGAATAAAATAAAATACAATTAATAAAGAATAAACAGTTCAATGATTTAATAAAATTTCATTTGAAAGCCCCCATTGGTTTCTAAGAAATCTTCAACAATTCCCGACGACATGGATACTTATCTCCTTTGCTGACTGTACATCTTTACTTACATCGATTTGTTCTTGTACTTCATTGGATTCGTCACAAATTATGTAGTCCAAATGTTGCAAACAAAAAGATTTATATTACATATCTCGAAAATTCAAAATGTTCGCTTCATCATTCAGAATTGGATCGATGTCGTATTTTACTTCGGATTTTACATTTCAGCTAGCTTTTGCTTCTACAATTTATAATCTTAACATTTATATATAGAACCTTAACATTTTGGACGCAGACTGCGTCCGTTCTGCATCAGTTTCGCGTCCAAAACTCTCAAAGTTTAGTCGAAAAAATTAAATAAAAGTAGTATTCTTTCAAAATTAAAAAAAAGCGTATACTAAAAGACAGATAATAAAATTGTCTGTAAGATGGTGTAAGTTTCGTTTAATTATACCTGGTAGATTTTGTGTGATTGTCAATGTTTTGTCCGCGTCAGACACAACTTCACGTATTAATTAAACTATATAATATGAATATAATTAAAAATATTCACTTACTAAGTGATTAAGAGAATGTTCTAGTTTAACATATATTTTTTTTAAATCATTTACACTGCACATTTTGACGTGATTGTCAGTTTAAAATCTGTAAAAGTCATTTAATAGCCGCTTAAGCAGTAAACCTTAATATAGCTAATCTTGTTTGTTTTAAAGCGTCAAGAAGAATTTAGAAGATCATGCTAAAAGCTAGTTTTCCTATATTTACAGATGCTGAGAAAAAAATGTGCAAGAATATTCAACGTCTACATCAAGCTACATTCGACAAAATGAATGTCTGTGGAATGTTCTACATAGATGCTTCTTTTTCGTTCAAAATGATGACTATAGTAACTCAGTATACTTTTGTACTATTGCAGTTGGCATTTTTGTAATCTTGAGCAGACACACTGTTGCAGTGTTAACCACGTTTTATGAACACAATATTATTTTGAATTATCATTTGTTTTCGATAGCAGTAAAACTAATGTTCTTTGGCCATCTCGTACACAATCATAGTGTTAATATGTCATCCATATACACAATACAAGCGTACTTGAATTTTGTTTGCATAGTTGTACCTACATTACTTTTAGTAGTTCGTTTCTAGGACTTATACTTGATGAAAAGTTGTCGTCGAATTTAAGTGAACATACCAATTAATTAACGTATAATACAGGAGTAAATAATTTTTCCTCACTCTAATTAAATGTTTTATTGACCTTGCCGATGCCGTTATACCGCATGGGAATAGGGGGGGCAAGGGGGGCAGGGGCAACAAGGTAATATCTAGGTAAAATAATACTAGCCTGTATTATTTTCCTACTGTAGGGAAAAGTAATCTTTTCATACAAAGAAGTCACCAGCATTCAGCACCACGATTGCTCAAGACGGAATGCCGATATCAGAATTTGATCAATTAAAAGTCCAGGTTTCCTCGCGATGATGTCCTCCACCGGCTTCAGTGATGTCCCAGATAAACTTACATAACATGAAGTGAAAAAGTTACATTGATACATACTTCAACACAGAGCCATCACTACATCATAGTACCTTTTATAATTAAATGAAACCTATTATTGCTGTTGTAAATTATATTATTATTTTTTATAGAGCAAGCCGTTGGAAAATACCTATTAAAAATTTACACCTGTACCATAGTGATCGATAATACTTATTTAACTAATGGATTAATTCTTTACATAAATTTTGGATCCAGTTCCACCTACTTATTTGGTGAAAGCAATTCTAAGAATAACATGTTTTCAATTGTCTGTATAACCCAAATACAATGGCGTCCATAAGAGAAAAAATATATCGTTTGATCAAGAGAAAAAGTTATCGAGTGTCAGCTCTATTAGACGACTTGGTCGACAAAGATGTACAGGCGATGCTTTTGCCTTTAAATATCATGCAAAATATTTGTTTTTTTTCCAAGTATCGTATTAAAGATAGCTTTATATATCCAAACAGCGTTAAATCTTCTTTAATGTCATTGTGTGTTATAATATTGTCCCATCTTTTATATATTCAGCGCATCTATGAGTTGCATTTCGATAAAAATGTAAGAATATATTGGAATATAGCGTACGTCAGCTCTTACTTAGACTTCTTCTTATACTCTGTTGGATTATTCATCAATTATATTGCCAATGTGTTTCAAACGAAAAGAAATATACTGCTGGTTTTGAAAATTCAAGAAATTCACAGATTTCTTAACGAAAAAACTGGTTTCAAGCGCTTCACCATTTGCAATTGGATCAGTATCATCTCCATGATCTGGGGTTTTATTTTCACTACCACTTGCACTTATTTTTTATTTAAGCTACCTATTAACCATTTTTTTTATTGGTTTTCTCTTGTTTGTTTTGACTTGAATATTGCTTACGCTGCCAGATTTATAAAGTTGTTGACCAACAAAGTCAATTTGTGGAATATTCAAGCTCTACGTTTGCGGCAAATGGATCAAAATGAGAATGAGATTTATTGCAAAAGAATGTTTCAAGCTTACGTCAATATTTTGGAGTGTTACGAGATCTATAAGAATTCTTTCCAGTACACGGTATTTTTGAATACTCTGTCAAATGATAGCTTGAATATTCATGAACAATTTATTAAGTAATTCAAACAATATGCTTTCAGATCGCGTTTCAAGTCGTAGAATTTTTTTCTCACTCTATATTAAAATTGCAGACTTCACTTGAGATGTTAAAATTAGCAAAATTTGTAACTGGTGGCGAACACGTGGTTGTAAGTATTTTTATGATAGAACCATTTTATTATGATTTAAAAACTGCCCCGTTGAACATCTAGTCGGGAGCACGACTGCTGAACGTGTGGTTCTGAATTTGTTTCCCGAATAGAGCAAAGTGTTCCTGAGTTTTTCCATTCTCACAGTCTGTAGCAGCCCGCAGTTTGGAAGTCGGTAGTGTGACACTCCTGTGCCTTGGAAAGCACGTAATGCCGCCAGCTGTCATTCGTAAATCTTTGACAGTCGTTCCGGGTTGTCAAAATCCCGAAATGCTAAAAACATAATTATTTTACCAAAAGGTATCGTGTTACCTAGTAACTGGATGTTAAGAGGCCAGATAGACAGTCGCACCATGTTAAATACTAGTTCAGTTGCATCTGGTTAGACTAGAAGTCCACTCTACATCGAGGCGGTCCGGGCAGTGCTCGAGCGCTGGCTCGAGAGGAGGCACGGCTCCCTGTCGTTTCGGGTGATGCAGGTGCTCTCGGGGCTTGGTTGCTTCAGGAAGTACCTTTGTCGCATAAACAGGCCGGATGCCCGGTGACACCACTGCGTCGACTGCCGGGAGGACACGGCGCGGCATACGCTGGCAGAGTGTGCCGCTTGGGAGGAGCCGCGCCGTGCCCTCGTCTCAGAAATAGGCGGTGACCCGTCGCTGTCGGCCGGGGTCGAGTCGATGGTCGACAGTGCAGAGTCCTGGGACGTGGTGGTTTGCTTCTGCGAAACTGTCATGTCGCAGAAGGAGGCTGCGGAAAGGGAGAGGGAGATCAGTACCTCCCACCCTACCCTCAGCAGGAGCACCGGGTGTCGCTGTTGGCAGAGGGTGGTTAACGTCCTCTTCCGGCCCCCCTAAATGGGTCCAGAGGCGGCAGACTCAGGGACGTCTGTCGCCCCCCACGTACATCAGGACCCGAGGACACGGCGCGCAACTCGTAGTGTTCTACGCGTGCCCCTCTTAGACATCCGGGGGGGAGTCTAACACCTCTCGCCCCCCCCAGACTTGAGAAGTGGCCCGCACTAGCGGGCCGGGCACCAGTCGGGGGTTGCGGAAGTATCTCCAGTTCCCGCGACCACCGACGTAGGTGTAAGATGGAACACCGTGGTGGTCTAAGCCGGTACGAGTCCGGCACGTCCCCCGTCTTCCCCGAACAAAAGGGGCGAGTCCATGAGAATTTCCCCACGGAAAAAAAAAAGAAGTTCACTCTAGCATAGTTGAGAAAAAGGCTAGGCAGATGAATTTTAATTTTGATTTTTTTAAATGTGTACTATTATTATTACGAATTTTATCTTTGTTGCAGTTTTTAGCAACATTTTCTATCCTTTTTTTGTACATCTGGGTGATAAAGTCTTTGATGTATGAAATTATTTTGAGCTTGGGATGTGAAACGTTCTACAAAGCGATGAACGATGTTTTAACCTCTTGCGCGATTATTTTGAAATCGGATTGTTCAGGTAATAAACAATGACGGTCGGCAAGTCGGTGACGGTGGCTTTGTGTTTGTTATTTTGTATTGCCACCGACTTCCGGAAGTAAAGTAATGTGTGTTATGTGCTAAAGTTATTTATCACTTTTTAGTTTTTAAAGTCGGTTTTCTTTTTTTTTGAAAAAACTTTTTATTTTTCGCTTTTTAGTATTGCCTTTAACATCCAAATCCATTAAGAAACAGCGACACACTTAAAAGAAATAGTAAGTCTTCCAAAGATTGAAGAGATTAAAACGTCAGACAGTATTTTTTTAGGATTTTGTTGATTTTCTCAAAAAGGGCTGGATCAATTGTGATAAAATTTATATGGGACCAATTCAAAATAAACCCCTTTCGAACAAAACAAAAATTTTGCAATTCCGTCTATACATGACAGAGTTATGCCCGAACATACATAAAAAAAAATATATAAATAAACATCTGAACCAACTCCTTTTTGAAGTCGGTTAAAAAAAAAGAGTTACAAAAAGAGTTCCCTTTCTTTTATATGAAAAAATAAAACAGTGAAACTGATTTCGATTTCGTTGGTTATTTAATCAAATTAAAGGTGAATCAAAACTTGAAACAATAACTTTAACACCAACACCCTACTACTATAAAATACACTTCTGGACACATCTATTGGCCCACCTTGTATTTTCAGTTTCGTTTGGTCCTAGCTAAAATTTTATATTAGGTCGAGCAAAAAGTTTTTATGCAGTTTTGAACCTGGCACATTCACAATTTCATTCAATAGTCTTTGAATTTCGAACACAGAATTTAAAGAAACAAAAGACAATTTGGAGCCTGTTTGTTGATATCAAACAATCGAATACTAAGAAAACTTGGTTTTATTGGTTTACTTGGATTTAAATCTTGAAAAAGTGATTGATATCTTTGGTTTTGCAACAAACATTACTTATTCTTAACATTAAGGTGAGGTTTATCAATAATCTATGGATACTTCACCTGAAGTCGCCGCCCAAGCTGTGGCACTTATTCAGGCCGGACACAGCCAAAGAAACGTGAGTGCTCAACCTAATTTAAGTCGATCTGCGGTCCGAAATGTTTATCGGTGGTACCTAGAGACTGGCGGCTTTGTTCGTCGCCAAGGAAGGCCACGATCTCGGGTCACAACTGAAAGGCAGGATCGATTCATCGTGACGACCAGCTTGAGAAATCGTCACCTTACCTCCATTGAGATACAAAACCAACTTCGCGACTTCCACGGAGTATCTGTGAGCGCTCGAACTGTTCGGAGAAGGTTAAAAGAACGCGATATGGTACCACACAAGCCAGCTAATGGGCCCAAACTAACGCGAGCCCACCGAACAGCGCGCCTTCATTTCGCACGCAGTCATTTAAATTGGACACAGCAAGATTGGAGCCGTGTACTCTTTTCTGATGAGTCTAAAATTGTGTTACATGGCAATGATGGAAGGAAAAAGGTCTACCGACGTAAGGGAGAGCGTTTCGCACAATGCTGCTTTGAAGAGAGGGTTGCTTATGGCGGTGGCTCATGGACTGTCTGGGGCGGTATATCCGCGAGCGGCAAAACTCAACTTGAGGTTGTTACAGAACCACGGCTGCCAACATTAAATGCTGAAAGGTACATTCGTGACTTCGTGAGTGCTTTGAACCTCACGTAGATACCATACGCGGACTATGTGGGCCCAAATTTCCTTTTTATGCATGATAATGCAAGAGCCCATGCGGCCGGCATCGTCAGGGAATATCTTCGGGATGTGAACTTCACAGTTATGGACTGGCCAGCCAGAAGCCCAGACATGAACCCCATTGAGCACATGTGGGACGAGCTAAAAAGACGTGTTAGAGCTCGTCAGCCAGTTGCCCAGACGATGCAGGAGTTGAAAACTGCCATAGAAGAGGAATGGGAGATGATCCCTCAAAATTTCATAGAGCGGTTGATAAACTCTATGCCTAATCGTATGAGAGCTGTGGTAGATGCCCATGGAGGCAACACGCATTATTAAATTAAACCTTTATTTGATAAAACATGTTTTTTATTCAAAAATCAATTGCCTTTAACAAGGCGCATATCCGACTTGTTAGGCGTAGCTCCATGTCGTATGATATTCTGAATTCAAATTTAAAACAATACGATCGAAAAAGATGGTAAAATGTATCAGGTTTAAAACTGCATCAACAGTTTTTGTTCAATCTAGCAATCTTATTTCGGTAGGGGCCATCGAAACCTAAACTCTAAGGTGGGCCAATAGATGTGTCCAGAAGTGTATTATACATTCAAGGGTTTCGGTCCGTGAACATGTAACTATATATTTCATACCAATACCCCTAGTTCTTAGGAAAGCGCGTAAAGCCGTTGGTTTCGGTTGTCATTCATAGATCTTTGAAAGTCTTTATGGGTAGTTAGAAGTCAGAAAGTCTGACAACTAGTCTTAACCAGGGTATAGTGTTACCCAGTAACTGGGTACTGGAGGTCAGATAGGCAGTCGCTCCTTGTATACGCTTTACTTACTAGACATAATATAAAATTTCTAATATAGAAAAACTTCTCAGACTTCATCAATATCTGCTCATAGTCTAACGACTGATAGCAAGAAAAAAAAAAAAGTCATTAAAGTTATAGAATGAAGGTTGGTGTTTATTACTTGATTATATAGTCCATAGAATAATTACTGTTTTAAAAACAGTCGTGTAAAATAAATTATTACAGTTGCCTATATGCCAATATTACAGATGCTGAGAGAAAGTTGTGCAAGAATATTCGACGTCTACATCGAGCGACATTTGACAAGATGAATATCTGTGGAATGTTCTACGTTGATGCTATTTTTCCATTGAAAGTGATAGCTTTAGTAACCAACTATACCGTAGTTATTTTGCAGTTCGCGTTCCTGTAAACCTTATTATGTAATTGACTTTCATTAATAAATGATTCTTAGTTTTATTGACTTATTATTGCAGCCTTGCATCTGCCCGCGACTTTTCCTGTGTGCAAATCAAGTATATTATAAACTATATCCATGATATTGGGTTATTACCAAGCTACACTATTGTATAGCTGTTTATTAGGACTAACCTTGAAACCATGACAAAACATTAGTTGGTTCGTACATTTTGTAGAGCTAAGTGAATATAAAGGTATGAATCACTAGTTTTTTTCTTGGGACAAAGTAGTGTATGGAACTGTGAAGAAGTAGGTATTGAAACACCCTTGGAATACTATATTGAAAAAATGACCACTCGTGTTTGAAAACGTTGAGTTTATGAAACAGTGCCCCATGATAGACGAGCGTACTGGCTCGACACCTGTGGGCTAATTCACGTAACTAAAGAAGTGCTGTTGCAGTTAAGTTTCAATCAAAACAACGCTTTTCGTATTCTATACCGCTGTCAGACACGCTCGCGTCAAGTTCGCGTCACGCGAGCGCAATGACGGCACTATTGCGCGTCATTGGTGCGTGCTTTGGAACGCAACGTGATCGGTATTGTATTCTATTCGTTTGATGTAAGAAAACACACCAAAATCTGTTCTGGCGTATTATTTTGAACCCACTTCAAAAAAGAAGGAGGTTCTCAATTCGACTATATATGTACGAGTATGTTGTTTTTGTATATTTGTTACGCGATTTGTACGGCAAATGTGAATCGATTTTGAATTTTTTTTTTCTTATACAGGATAGGGTATGCCTCAGAGGTGGTCCCATATAAATTTTATCGAAATTGATTCAGCACTTTTTAAAAAAGCTTTTTACAAAAAAGACAACCGCCTTCAAAAAGTGAAAAAAAACTTTAGCACAGAACACACATTGACTTTAGTTTCGAAATTCAGTGGCTTTGTTCTGTTTGTTGTTTTGTATTGCCACCGACTTCCGAAACTAAAGTCAATGTGTGTTCTGTGCTAAAGTTATTTTTCACTTTTTGAAGGCGGTTGTCTTTTTTGTAAAAAGCTTTTTATTTTCCGCTTTTTAGTACCTCCTTCTCATTCAAATCTATTAAGAAGAGATTGAAAGTTAACTACTACAAAGATTGATGAAACTAAAACGTCGTCTATGTAAAATTTTTGGGTATTTGTTGATTTTTCAAAAAGTGCTGAATCAATTTCGATAAAATTTATATGGGACCACCCCTGAAGCGTACCCTATCTATAAAAAAAAGAATTTTCAAAATCGGTTTAAGTTTGCCTGAGAAATCGCGTAACAAATCGCGCACATACTTAATAAAAACAAAAATAAACATTAAAAAAAAAAAAAAATACAGACGAATTGATAACCTCCTCCTTTTTTGAAGTCGGTTGAAAAGCAATAAATCCCAAAAAATCTACATACACGACGATTTAGTTTCTTCAACCTTTGGAGTAGGTACAGACAGCGTCATCAACTGCTAACCCCCCGCGCGTTGAAATTTCTTCGCATATGGGGTTAGCAGTTGATGAAGCTGTCTGTACCTCTGTTTTAACTGTGTTGCCGGTTCTTAATAGATTTGGATGATAAGAAGGTACTAAAAAGTGGTAAATAATAAGTTTTTTTACAAAAAAGACAACCGCCTTCAACATCTAAAAAGTGATAAATAACTTTAGCACAGAACACACATGACTTTAGATTTGGAAGTCGGTGACAATTAAAGTCAACAAACAGAACAAAGCCACCGACTTCCAAATCTAAAGACATGTGTGTTCTGTACTAAAGCTATTTATCACTTTTTAGATGTTGAAGGCGGTTGTCTTTTTTGTAAAAAAGGTTTTAATATTATAATAACGTCTTATTCATTGAAATGTAATCGATTCTATTCGAATATTTAGTGAGTAATATTTTTTCTCTCATGTGGCTACACCATGAGTAAAAGACAATGCCCATTTCCTAGAACAATCCTGGCCCACAGTGGCCACTTATAAATAGTTTATAGAATTATAGTATACATTGTTATGAACACTTCCTAGAACTTGTCAGTTTAGAAAATAAGTCTCCATTTGGAAATACAAGAGTTTTTGTGTCTTCGTATGATAGTTTTAAAAGGGCTCTAGTTTTTTCTTACAAGTGGTGGCTGAACAGTCTCAAGACGTAGAATTTACTAATTTTATTGTAGGTGCATCACGGTATATACAATAAAAATAAATGTAACCTTAAATGACTAATCTGACCGGGTTATAGGTGCAGTTGAGTTATTATTATAGTAGTACTAGCTGACCCAATAGACGTCCTGTACACATTATTTATCTACCTACCTACCCTACCTACCTACCCTACCTACCTACCCTACCTACATACCCTACCTACCTACCCTACCTACCCTACCTACCTACCCTACCTACCTACCCTACCTACCTACCCTACCTACCTACCCTACCTACCTACCCTACCTACCTACCCTACCTACCTACCCTACCTACCTACCCTACCTACCTACCCTACCTACCTACCCTACCTACCTACCCTACCTACCTACCCTACCTACCTACCCTCCTACCTACCTACCCTACCTACCTACCCTCCTACCTACCTACCCTACCTACCTACCCTACCTACCTACCCTACCTACCTACCCTACCTACCTACCCTACCTACCTACCCTACCTACCTACCCTACCTACCTACCCTACCTACCCTACCTACCTACCCTACCTACCTACCCTACCCTACCCTACCTACCTACCCTACCTACCTACCCTACCTACCTACCCTACCTACCTACCCTACCTACCTACCCTACCCTACCTACCCTACCCTACCTACCCTACCCTACCTACCTACCCTACCTACCTACCCTACCTACCTACCCTACCCTACCCTACCCTACCTACCTACCCTACCTACCTACCCTACCTACCTACCCTACCTACCTACCCTACCTACCTACCCTACCTACCTACCCTACCTACCTACCCTACCTACCTACCCTACCTACCTACCCTACCTACCTACCCTACCTACCTACCCTACCTACCTACCCTACCTACCTACCCTACCTACCTACCCTACCTACCTACCCTACCTACCTACCCTACCTACCTACCCTACCTACCTACCCTACCTACCTACCCTACCTACCTACCCTACCTACCTACCCTACCTACCTACCCTACCTACCTACCCTACCTACCTACCCTACCTACCTACCCTACCTACCTACCCTACCTACCTACCCTACCTACCTACCCTACCTACCTACCCTACCTACCTACCCTACCTACCTACCCTACCTACCTACCCTACCTACCTACCCTACCTACCTACCCTACCTACCTACCCTACCTACCTACCCTACCTACCTACCCTACCTACCTACCCTACCTACCTACCCTACCTACCTACCCTACCTACCTACCCTACCTACCTACCCTACCTACCTACCCTACCTACCTACCCTACCTACCTACCCTACCTACCTACCCTACCTACCTACCCTACCTACCTACCCTACCTACCTACCCTACCTACCTACCCTACCTACCTACCCTACCTACCTACCCTACCTACCTACCCTACCTACCTACCCTACCTACCTACCCTACCTACCTACCCTACCTACCTACCCTACCTACCTACCCTACCTACCTACCCTACCTACCTACCCTACCTACCTACCCTACCTACCTACCCTACCTACCTACCCTACCTACCTACCCTACCTACCTACCCTACCTACCTACCCTACCTACCTACCCTACCTACCTACCCTACCTACCTACCCTACCTACCTACCCTACCTACCTACCCTACCTACCTACCCTACCTACCTACCCTACCTACCTACCCTACCTACCTACCCTACCCTACCTACCCTACCTACCTACCCTACCTACCTACCCTACCTACCTACCCTACCTACCTACCCTACCTACCTACCCTACCTACCTACCCTACCTACCTACCCTACCTACCTACCCTACCTACCTACCCTACCTACCTACCCTACCTACCTACCCTACCTACCTACCCTACCTACCTACCCTACCTACCTACCCTACCTACCTACCCTACCTACCTACCCTACCTTTATTCTGTACTATCATCAGCATCATATACCAAGACACAGTCTTAAAACTGTGCTGGAGGGACTATATTGGTTTGGTGCCATGCCCATCCAAGATACCAGACAACAGACACATCCTACAGTTCTGCGGCTTACAATACAATTACAGCAGTACCTACTGATAAATGGCTGCACTTCCAGTGGCATTATTCCTTGTAAAAATATAGACAAAGTATGTCTTTCGGCTAGTATGCCTGCTTTGGACTCGGGCCCTTAATAACGAGCAATCATTTTCAAAAAGTGAACCTTCCAAAATACTGGTTATCCTATCATTAGAAACCTCAATACAATAACATCCATTTAATCTAATGTGCTCTCCATATTAAGACCTGGCATGTATTAATTGATATGTTTATCCTATTTATACTAAATATAAAATAAAATACATATTTATACTAAATATTTATACATATCTAACTATTTTTTTATTTATACATGTCGGAGAAACAGTAATCTCTCAGTAGTCTTTAGTGGGCGTCATCGGGAAATGCGAGCACAAAACACTATTTACAATCTCGTGCGATTTTATTAGGAATTCAACAATTTTAATCACAAGGCAAAATAAACTGTAATGGAGCAGCGGGTTCGCGGCACCGATCTAACTTCACTAACCGTGATCCACCTCGATCCACGACCATTACTCGAATGAGCCAACTCCGCCCGGCGAACGTCAAAATGGTGCCTCGACCCCACTCTAGGTCTATTACAACCTCTGCTCTGATTGGACATTATGCAATGCAGTATCTTTTAATAAATTAGTTAGATTTTACACAATATTAAAATATAATAATTCAAATTAAATTAAATTAAGATTTAACAAGTAATTTCAAATTAATAATCAATCTTATCAATTAATTATAATATGCAACCAACAATCAACTTGGCTTCCTCCGACACGGCCGTCCTGACATTTCACACGCCCTCGTGTGACGTTGAGGGACAAGCATCATCGTAACCTGTAACAAAAATAAAAAAAAAACAAAGCTTATGTAAGATAGTTCGGCCACTCCTGACCAAGTGAAACAAGTGTGTTTGTTGTATCTTTTGCGTAGGTACTAGCTTCATCCAAAATAGATTCTGCACTTCGTATAATAGGTACACAATAAAGGTTATTATTTTATGTCTCTCATGGGATATTAATTCTCTGTAATTTGAATGTCTTTGTGTAAATAGTTATAGTATTAAAACGGCCACCTCGCCCTTCAAACAACTTATACCACCATCTAAATGGCCTCCTCGCCTTTTTAGACAATTTAAAATATCTACACAGTCTAAACGGCCTCCTCGCCTTTTTAGACAATTTTAAATATCTACACAGTCTAAACGGCCTCCTCGCCTTTTTAGACAATTTTAAATATCTACACAGTCTAAACGGCCTCCTCGCCTTTTTAGACAATTTTAAATATCTACACAGTCTAAACGGCCTCCTCGCCTTTTTAGACAATTTTAAATATCTACACAGTCTAAACGGCCTCCTCGCCTTTTTAGACAATTTAAAATATCTACACAGTCTAAACGGCCTCCTCGCCTTTTTAGACAATTTTAAATATCTACACAGTCTAAACGGCCTCCTCGCCTTTTTAGACAATTTTAAATATCTACACAGTCTAAACGGCCTCCTCGCCTTTTTAGACAATTTAAAATATCTACACAGTCTAAACGGCCTCCTCGCCTTTTTAGACAGTTCATATCTACATAGTCTAATTGGCCACCTCACCAATAGACAGCTTATAAGACCTTAACAGCCACCACGCCGTTAAGACAGCATACATGTAGCCACCACGCTTACATAATACTGGTATAGTCATCACATACTTCATGCACACGCTCAGAGAGTTCACCTATTCCCACAACTGAGCTCTCTTAGTAATCTAGAAACTAGAACAATAATCTTACCATCACTATCATCGGACAAGCATGGATCAAGCTCAGTAGGTACATAGGATTGGGGAAGTGGACGTAATCGGTCTCTCGCATACTTGTAGGCACGGTTACAGTTCAAACTCTTAAGATATTACCTGTCACCGTCTAGTACTTCAATGACCTCATAAGGTCTCTTTGTATTTAGGATCCAATTTGGTTTGATTCCGTTGGTGATTTTCAATTAGAACATAATCTCCTACGGAAAATGAAGTCACTTTGGCCTTGTTTTCATCAAATCGTACTTTATCTAGGCACGCGCTATTTTTAATCAATCTATCAGCTTGTTCTCTAACCTTTTCTATATTTACCTCTATCTCATGATCATCTACAGTTAATAAATTTAGGGGTCTAGCAACTCTACCTATCAACAACTCTAGTGGACTTGCCTTAGTTATCCGGTGAATCGTGCTATTTATAGACAGTTGAACATCGTCCAATGCATCTTGCCAGGACCTATTTGGACTAACTTCTACAACGGTCAACATGTTATTTAGGGTACTCATTATCCGCTCTATTTGACCATTAGCACGACAAGAACCGGTTGCTATTAAATGTAGTTGAATATTGCGGCTAGTACAAAAATCATTGAACTCTTTATTTGCGAAGCATCTACCCTGATCCGCTTGCTGCGACACGGCCATACTGACTCGTCACACGTCCTCGTGTGTACCTGTGAACAATGTTACCAAATGTGAGGTATAACAGCGATCTCGGCCAACCTGACCATAAGTTATCAAGAAGAACATCATCACCATCTTAATAATTCAAAAACAAAAGGTTACTCTAAGCCTCGAAATTAACCAAATTTTTGTACTGACACAATAAGATCACATACAACGCTCATGGCTCGGCTGCCGCAGCAGCTAGTAGCACTGATGCCACCCATATCGTCATCACCTCAAGTTATACGACCAACACACAACAACTCCCAGGTCATTCAAGACCAACACAACAATTGTTAACACAATAACCAGAAAACTTGTGAAGTTCAACATAGTCTAAATCAATTTTAAATTCAACAACATTGACATTATGATTCGCGCTTGCATTAGTGGCCCAGTTGCACCATGCAACTAACAGATCACTGTCTGTTCACCAAAATAGACTCTCAAAGTCCCAGGTCTATCCAGACCAATAGCCATAAGGCCCAAGTCACGCCCATGTGACTAATAGTCTCTTACGAGACGCAGGTCCCCACCACACCACAAGCCACTCATCACGCCCTGAACGACAACGTACGAAGTTGCGACTGCGTCCTGTGGATGCAGATTGACCAAATAGCCAACAAGCGCCATCATAATATGTCTGTCGAGGTTTCTTCGCCTTCAGAAATATCGTCTGTTACATACTCTGTTGGGACTTCACAGGTTGGCATCTTACGGACACGATCATGTGCGTACTTGTAAGTACGATTGCCGGTCAATGACTTTAAAACGTATCGGTCACCATCAAGCAATTTTACAATTTTGAACGGTGGGTACTTTGTATTTAAGATCTTAGTTGGTCTGATTTATTTCCTTACCTTGAATCAAAACCAAGTCACCTAATTAAATTTTACTAGTTTAACTTTATCGCTATCGAATCTAGATTTGTTGTAAAATGTTATCAAGGATATCACATTATCACCATTTTCTGTCTAATGAAATATCAGTGTCAATGATATGAAATGCAATGAAAATCATTTTTATGTAAGAGGTAACTATTACTGGAATTTCAAACATTTACTTACAATCTTGTCCTTTGACAAAGAAAACTCAGTTGTGGTCATACTAACTCGAAAACCGTTACAAAAAATCTCTTGACCCAATTAAATATCACTAAATACGTAACGTAGGTAGTCGTGAAATAATGTCTTCGTCGCAAAATCATTATTTACTACCTGGCACAGCAATTTATTGCAAAGTACTATTAACATTATTATTTCATAGCAACTAAAAATACCACGTCATTTACTCTTCGACATCTTAATTTGCAAGAAATACTATCCTACATTAAGGAACATTCAGCATCAGAATCAAAATCAAATTTGAAACACTCACTTTCATATTCGTTGCCGCTTGCTCTCTTATCTTATTAATGCCAAAAGGTTTAATGGCCTAGTTACGCATCATATCAAAAAACCTGAATAGGGCTTGCCCTTAGTACACGAAATAGACACGTTAATTGTAAAACTAAGTTTTAAAATAAGTCCGCTAATCATCACATTATATTTCAAACAATAACCGAGTAACACATGAAATAAAAATCGTAAAAGATTACCACCAATTAATACGTCACAAAGAATTTGTTCAGTAGGTACAGTCTACTTTAGCAAAACTTATACCCTGAACAAGCAAATGTAGGTATGTTTACCTACGAAATTACGACTAACAGATTGCTTAACAAGAGAGCATTCGCCACCAGAAACAAAATAAAAATAATACGACTCACCAGATTCGGTAGATAATAGATCAGTAGCTGGCTTAATGGTACAGCTATCCGCTCGTTTTTCAACTTGACTTTTAACGGAGTCAGCCTCCTTCTTTGGACATCGTGTTGCGATGTGCCCTGGCTCACCACAGAAGAAACAGGTCATCGTCGGCATCATGCTTTCTTAAAAATGCTGTCTTTGACCCGTTGCGATCCACTGTTTCCTGAAAACTGAGATTGAGAGTTAGCTGAAGAATCACGGTAGATTTTATTCGAACATTAATTTGTCATATGACCCAGATTGCCACAGTTGTAACAACGCCTTGACTTTGGTTTCTTGACATCTGCAGGTGCATGCCAGATTATTCCAGAAAAAGTATTCTAAGCTAACCAAGAAGCAGCATTCTTTAAGGGCTTTACTCATTGTAATAATTAACCAACTGCTAATTTTTTTGTTTTGAATGCACAAATTGAGGGTATTGCATTAAACTCTAGTATCACTATCTCGAAACTCGGGATTAAATTCAGGTAAAGATAGCTTATTGTATTCTGAACTAGGATCTTTAATCGTGTGAATTAAATTCATTACTTGGCGTTGCTGCTTTTCGAATAAAATTTTCAAACGGTTATTTTCACTTGATAATAAATCAACACTCTGACCTTTAGATTGTTCCTGCGACGTTCCGTTAGATGCTATGTGATTTTTGAGATAGTTCACCGCCTTATGCGCCGGTTTACCCGCAGTTGATTGAGTTTTGATGTTTCGATCACTTGCATCATATTCCTTAGCTGCATCTCGAACATTGTGTGCGAGTGGGTTTCAGATCCCGCTTCTGATGTCGGAGAAACAGTAATCTCTCAGTAGTCTTTAGTGGGCGTCATCGGGAAATGCGAGCACAAAACACTATTTACAATCTCGTGCGATTTTATTAGGAATTCAACAATTTTAATCACAAGGCAAAATAAACTGTAATGGAGCAGCGGGTTCGCGGCACCGATCTAACTTCACTAACCGTGATCCACCTCGATCCACGACCATTACTCGAATGAGCCAACTCCGCCCGGCGAACGTCAAAATGGTGCCTCGACCCCACTCTAGGTCTATTACAACCTCTGCTCTGATTGGACATTATGCAATGCAGTATCTTTTAATAAATTAGTTAGATTTTACACAATATTAAAATATAATAATTCAAATTAAATTAAATTAAGATTTAACAAGTAATTTCAAATTAATAATCAATCTTATCAATTAATTATAATATGCAACCAACAATCAACTTGGCTTCCTCCGACATACATATATATCTATACATATTTTTTATACATATCTAAATGTTTATACATATTCTGCTGCAGCAAAGAAGCAAACACTTTGATGTGGGATGAATTAAAATTAGTATTGGGTTTTCTGTAAAGTCTCCGAACAAGTCCAATGAGTTGCTTGTTAAATGATAATTGCAAATTCTGCATAGTACGGATACATAATATTTAGATTCACAGAAAAGTGTAACTCTTAGCGCTGGAGCGGTAAGGTGATCAGAACTTGTAGATCTAGGAACAAAGCAGCAGCGCTGAGCTTACATAATTTGGTAAAAATGTCTCTTGCCGATGAGATGGATTTTCTGTTGACTCATTTGCTTCAGTATGATTGAATAATATTATAAATCTAAATATTTCACACCATAAACTGAAATATAAAAACTATTTATTTGAAACCTTAAGTACCTGACATGGAGCAATTTGTTTAGAAGTGTTTTATCTTATTTGATTTTCTTGTGGAGAATCTTGAGACAGCAGGTGCTTTCTTTGTCTATGTAGTGAGCGACCACAGCTAACACAAATGAGTCAAGCAGTAGAAGGTGAGACTTTCTGCTGCATGTCTTATTTCATTCTATACTGCAGTCCAAAACAAAAAATGTGACAAAGTCATTGAGACAGGCACCTGAAAATGCAATTGATTATTATTTCATATTAATTTGACTGTAAATGGTGAGAAAGAATGAAATGGGTAGCATAAAAGTCAACAGATTTTGTTAGTTTCTCGAAATATTTGTAAAAAATATTTTTACTAAGTCTTGTATAAAAATGTTTCATAATACTTATGTGAAATTACTATTTTTTATTACTAAAGGGTCAGTGGGTCATATTAGGGGCAAGGTTGCATATGTTGTTACCTATGTTATCATGGTTTTCTAAAGGATTAATGTAGATGAGTAAGCTTACCTGTTGCGAAAGAACCCATTGCTTTGCTGTACAATTCATCGTATTTGTATTTAATGGTAAGCAATGCCGACGTCGAAAATTCTACCAGTATCAAAGTGAAAACGAACATGGAAATAAAAAGTGCAAATTATAATAGTGAGCGCGCATAATGAGTAGATTGTCAAATCAAACACATATACAATTATACATAATAAACATTACATCATCCGTCAAAGGATAATGTTGCCATATTTTGAAAAATAATCGATTAGTTGTATCGATTTTTAGTCTCGATTAATTTATTTTTTATCAAACTACGTTAAAGCTATAAAGAATACAGTGATTTTACTATTCTATGTTTATGTATGTGTAAACTATTGGATAGTCTGAGATGTTTATTAACATAATTGTTCTGTCGAATAAAGTGTAAAGTCGAGTAGGTTTCGTTCAGAAACTTAAATGTCCATGACAGCAGAAAACTTTTTGCTAACCATAGTAATACATAAAATCAGTTTACAAAAACTCTAACGTATTTAGCAATATTATAAGCGCTTCCTGAAGTTATAGTCATAAAATACTCAAGTGGTGTATTTTATGCCGTTGTATTTCTTTTTACTGTCAGGTTTTAGATTTCAAGAACCGATTTTTTTTTTGTTATTTTTTGTTTTAAACCAATATTATATTATTATTAATTAATCCGTAATCGATTAGACTTATTAAATAAATGAATTGACATAAATTGACCATATAATGGCAACACTAAACTACACGTTAAAATGGCTGTCGTGTTGATAATAAGTTAAATGACTTATTTATTTGTTGTGATTACGTAGACTTATTTGGATAGGTAGCATAAATCGGATAATTCCTATTTTAAAAAGTTATATTTTTTGATTATCTTTCAAAAGGTGTCCGCTGGCGGCCAATTCTTGGCATTGTCCTTTGGAAGAGTTTGGTTGTCGTACAGTTGACCAGTTCACGCGTAGCTCATGCGCAGTTCAAAGATTACAAAAATACCGTTTATCACTCAAACTTGAACTTACTGCAAGCACTACAACTTCATCGGCGCGTGATAAAATCACGTGAATTAGCCTTCTGGTTGAACGAATTAGTCCTATTTCTTGTGTTATAATGGTCTGTGGACGAAGTATACGCAGCGTACATACAGTGTCCTGCGTGTACAATATAACAACTCGTTTAGGGTGTTGTTCGGGCTGACGCGCCATTGCAGCGCTTCAGCAATGTTTGCGGAAAAAAGCGTGGACGGCTTTCATGCCATCATGCGAAAGCGTTGTGCCTCATTGCTGTTGCGCATGCGCGTCAGCTCGAATAGTATCCTGAGCGTGTTTGTAGACCGCTGGGACTCGCCGATGTGGCGGCACTGGATGCGGCTACATACTGCAGGTGGTCGCATCCTGGGCTTGGCGTAGGTTAGTGTTCCTGTGTTGTATACTTTTTGTTTTTGTATTTGTTTTACTAACACTAGTTTGTAAGGTATTTTTGTATTATTAACCAGTTATGGACTCATAGTCTGAATTAAACGATTTTATATATTATATCTTTTAACTTGTTATGGTTTCCTACCTCAAAAGGAACTAACAAACCCTTATAAGATCACTTCGTTGTCCGACTGTCCATCTGTCCATCTGTCCATCTGTCTGTCAAGATTATTTATCTCAGAAACGCGACGGTATCAAGTTGAAATATATATCAAATACTATTGAGCTAAAATCATGAGCACCAAGATCTCAAAGCACATGAAAACGAAACACTTCAAAAATTATCAATTTGTTAATATCAGTTCTTTACTTACAAAAATAACTGACGGCACTCGGAAAGCTGTCATGCTGAAATGGAATTGGGCTGGACACATCTGCCGCATGTCAGACAATCATTGGGCCAAACGTAGAACCCAATGGGTTCCTTTACATGGCAAACTACATCGCGGCAGGCCCAGGCGGAGATGGCGGGATGATCTAGACTCCTTCGAAAAAGACTGGCCCCAATTAGCCCTTAACAGAGAGAGTTGGAAGGAAAATCCAGGCTGAAATAATAGTTCTTTACTGTGTTCCCTAACTTTTTTATTCATAATTAACACATCATATAAATGTAATTACTTAAGCCAGATAAATATGATACCAAAATATATTACAAATTTAATAATGTATAGTAAGCATTAGTTAGTATTTATTGAATATTAGTTAGTACTAGAGACTAGTTTACACTGACTCGTTGACTCATATTGAAACCATTATCATTATAAAATGGAGTCTAGAAGACGAAGTGTTAATTCGTTTTTATGTAGCTATGTAGACAAAGATGTGCAGTCGATGTTTTTGCCTCTGAACCTGATGCAAACACTGTCGTTAAATCCCAAGTATCAAATAAAAAATAATTTCGTCAATTCAAATGGTGTTATACGTAACCTGATATCATTGTGCGGGCTAGTAATGTTCCTGTCAATTAATTTATACCGAATCAGTGCGATGCTCTTTGGCGAAAATATGCGACGATACCAGACCATCAATTTTCATTCGATTATTATAATATTCGACTCCCTCTATTATGCTCTTGGCTACGTCATAAATTTCGTTCATCATTACGTTCATTCGAAAGATAATATTGCACTCATAGTGACTGTTCATAAAATTCATAGATTCATCAAAAATGTTCACAGTTCAAAGTTGGTTATTCGTAGAAATTGGCTTTATGTCACTATGCTTTTAGCTTTCCATGTCATGGCATGTATTTATATATACGTAGTTTACTTGCTACCGCCGTGGTATGTTTTTTGTTACGTGATTGTTTTGCTGACTCTCGATTGTAATTTAGTGTATGCGATTAGTTTGATTCAGTTACTGAGGGATAAAGTTGTACAATGGAATACAAAGGTTTTTCTTTCATTGAACGATGGTAGCCGAGTAAGTTGTAACAAAATGGGCCACGCTTACGTACAAATATTGGATTGCTACAATATTTACAAAAAAGTTTTTCAACTACCTGTAAGTGACGAAAAATTCTCTTTTGATGACTAAATTTAAAAAAGCATTTGTCAATATGTAATTAAATTTTTTAAGGTACTATACCACACAGCAGATTCATTTTTTCTTGGCTTGACGAAAGTTCAAATACTGATTGATTTTGCACAATACTATTCAAAAATTCCGGATTATGTGAGTATGTTGAATATACTCGGAAAGAACATCAACGACGCTTACAAAAAATAAAAAAATACTGCTTTATACAAATGTACAATACTTACAAGGTCAAAATGTATGGAACTGCTATTTTTTTTTTATTATTATCTATCTTCTATACAATAAAAATGAATCGTTTTTTATTGTCGATAGATAACAAAAGCGATTCATTTTCCTTTCATTTTTATTTTCGGCTGGACCGATTTGGCAAATTTTAATCTCGAAACATTTGTGGAACTCCAGGGAAAGTTTAAGTGGTACTTAAGGGACAGGACAACGTCTGTCGGGTCAACTAGTAATAGATCTAGATTTACAATAACAGTTGGCGAGTCGATGTTCTTTTAACATTGTATTTTTTTTTTAATATTTGAAAGTTATAACTGTTACAACGAATATGTTTAATTTCACGTTTTACAGGAAATAATCGTTATACAGGGAATACTTTATACATATATGTTCAAGAGCTTGGTGATACAAATCGTCCTCTGCTATTACACCCACGCGTTTTATAATGCCTTGAAAATGTCACAAGATTCCTGCATTCTTGTTTTGGCATCGAATTGTACAGGTATTAATTTTGTAGTCGTTTGATTTGCGTGGATTTTGCATTAACAACACATTCAACTTTGGCCAAAACCTCATTTGTTTGCTCATACAAAATTAAGACTTATTATAATTGACGACAGTTATTATTATTTTAGATATTTTTCGCATAATTGTGACACGCACGAGACAGCTGCTTGAGCACTTACATTTGTTCTTTCTATTCCGTGGTATCATCATCATCATCAACCGGAAGACGTCCACTGTTGAACATAGGCCTCCCCCATAGAACGTCACAACGAGCCAACCTGCCGCTTGCATCCACCGGTTACCCGCGACCTTGACGATGTCATCGGTTTTTGAACGCTACTCGAGAACCTTTCCTCCCCATCGATTATCGGTTCTTCGAGCGATGTGGCCTGCCCATTGCCACTTCAACTTGCATATCCTGAGAGCTATGTCGGTGATCTTAGTTCTTTGGCGAACTTATAACCAATCAACTTAAATTATTTTAATATTTTTACAGCAGAAGAAAAAAAATTATGTAAGAATATTCAGCGTTTACTTCGAGCATCGTACAGCAAGATGAGTGCATATGGCTTGTTCTATATTGACATAAGTCAATCATTAAGTCTTCTGGCACTTCTTAGTAATTATACTATTGTACTGTTGCAGTTTGCACTATTGTAAAATAAAAATAAATAATAAAATGTTTTTATTATTGTTGACATTGCATTTACAGCATAAATTGAGGCAGCCCCAGTAAGTAACATAAGTACTTGTATTGAGGCTGTCTCACTTCTCCTCTTACAAATCTATCATTACAATGTTGAGACCGTTTACCAACCCGATATAAAATAAGATAAAACTAAAAAAACAAGAAAAATAAAACAAGAAATTAATGAACTAACATTAAAAATGTGGTACCCGTGTGGGAGTGCACGTGTGCGTGCATGAATGTCTGTATTTGTTTGTGGGTGAAGGTATGTCGGTCAGTGTGTGTTTGCGTGTGTATATATGGGAGAGTGTGTTTGTGTGTGTGTGTATGAGTATAGCCTTTTTTTTTGGTTCGGGATGGAAAATCCTCATGAATGTCCTCCGCCCTGGAGCGGGAGGAGGGGTCTGTCAGACTCTTACTGACTAAAAACCACCCCCGGTGTTCCATCTCACACCTAGGTCGGGGGTCGCGGGAACTGGAGATACTTCCGCAACCCCCGACTGGTAGCCGGCCCGCTAGTGCGGGCAACTTCTCAGTTCAGGGGGGCGAGTGAGTTGTTAGACTCCCACCCGGACGTCTAAGAGGGGCGCGCCTGGAACATTACGCACCGCCACCTCGGGTCCTGATGTATGTGGAGGGCGACAGATGTCCCCGAGTCTGCCGCCCCTGGGCCCATTTAGGGGGGCCGAAAGAGGGCATTATCCGCCCTCTGCCGACGCCCGGTACGCCTGCGGCGGGCAGGGTATGGGGTTGTGATCTCCCTCTCCCTTTCCGCAGCCTCCTTCTGCGACATGACACTTTCGCAAAAGGAAACCACCGCATCCCAGGACTCTGCGCTGTTGACCATCGACTCGACCACGGCCGACAGTGAGAGGTCACTGCCTACTTCTGAGACGAGGGTACGACTCGACTCCTCCCAAGCGGTACACTCTGACAGCGTAGCCGTGCGGTGTCTTCCCGGCAGTCGACGCAGTGGTGACACCGGGCGTCCGGCTCCCTGTTTAAACGACACAGGTACTTCCCGAAGCAACCATGCCCCGAGCGCACCTGCGTCTCCCGAAACGACAGGAAGCCGTGCCTCCTCCCGAGCCAGCGCTCGAGCACTGGCTGGATCGCCTCGATGATGGCGAGGCCGGCGGTAGGGCGCGATAGCCTGTCCCGCCATTCCGCCACCAAGACCTCGCGAAGCTGAGACCGACGCAGCTCCATGTGTCGCTGCATCGGTCGCTCGCCCCGCGCCCTCGCTTCCTCGTACTTTACCTCCCTGTACGAGCTCCCTCGGGCGAATTTTCGGACTGATAGCAGGTTATTAACCCTATAGAGATCGGTTGTTGGAAATTTTTAAAGGGTTTGAAATACATACACTTTAATGAGAGATCGCTAGGGTCTTTCAAGAACGCAAAATTTATTTTTTGAGGTTCCACCCTATACCGGAATGCAATATGTTATTAATAATTGTACCAGAGAAGTAATAGATCTTGTTAAGAAGTTTGGTGGACATCAGATGACGCAAAGTTTTGAACATCCAAATAAACTTTCTGACTCTTTTCATAAGTGACTCAATGTACGGGTGCCACAACAATCTTTGGTCAATGATTATTCCCAAATATTTTATGGAGCTCACTTGTTGGATGTATTCACAACAGTTATTTTTACTCACATGTATCCTGACTCCAAAATCTGTTCCAGGCTGAGACCTTTGACTCGGAGAAAAGCAGGTAAAGTTGCTTCTATTAGTGTTGAGCGTAAGAAGATTATTTCTGAGCCAGCTGTTTTTTTTCTGTAAGGCCCAATTCAGAAGCGGTTGTAACATCACTCCAAGATCTCCCTTTATAGACAACCGCAGTGCCTTACCCAGGGTTAACCCCTCGGCTCCGGCGTCATTACCCAGGGCAGTTCTAATCGCACCTACCTCCTTAGACCAAAAATAAATTATGACGGGCCTTACAACCTCGACCTAATAAATTATTTATGAAAGTGTTTGTGATTTTGTTTTGTGTAAAACATTTCATTTTATTAGTTTCGTTCACCTCACACACTTCATTATATTGACTTATTATTGTAGACTGGCTTCTGCCCGCGACTTCGTCCGTATAGAAATCAAGTATACTATAAATCACATCCCATGATACTCGGCAATACTATAGTTTTTATCGTGGACCAATCTTAAAATCATGGGAAACATCATTTGATCCATATTTAATATGTTGAGCTACGTGAAAACAAATGTATGAATCAGCATTTTTTTTACTATAAAATGCATTTTTTCCGTAGATGATGTTTTCGTAGATATAGCGATAAGGTATTGTGGGAACATCTATCGAATCACATGTAAACTACAAATGATGTATTCTACATGGCAATATCAAAGTCATCATCAGCCTCCATTGAAAAGGGAGTAACTTTTCAATGGAGGATAATGAAGTTTCCACCCTGTTCCTCATACCTCTATCCTCCGACCAGACGAGTGTTGTGTCTGTGTTTAAAAAGACGGTATTTTAGAGGTATGAGGAACCTTTAAAATACCGTCTTAGTGTTAATATTGAAATTGAATATTTTGATTACCATTATTTTTTAACCGACTTCAAAAAAAAATAAGAGTGAATAGAGAAGAGTTCTCAGTTCAACCCGTATGTTTGTATGTATGTATGTGTGTTTGTCCGCGATTATCTCCCGTTTGGCTAAACCGATTTTGATGCGGTGAAAAGTGTTTGTTACATTCTGGGGAAGGTTATAGTGTACAATAAACAGAAATTTAATCAGCATTTTTTTTTTAAAACAACAAAAACCGATAAGACATTCTCGTTTCTTCCATCTTTCCATCTTTGGAGGACTTTTAATCTCTGTTTTAACTGTGTTGCCATTCCTTAATGGATTTGGGTGATAACGAGGCTCTAAAAAGTGTAAAATAAAAACTTTATTGAAAAAAGAGAACCGCCTTCAAAAATAAACTTCCGAAACAAAAGTCATGTGTGTTCTGTGCTAAAGTTATTTATCACTTTTTAGTTTTTTTTTTTTTCAAGGCGGTTCTCTTTTTTCAAAAAACTTTTTTACCATACGCTTTACCAATCTTATTATTACCATTTGCTTTTATACAATAAATAGGGTTTTAGGTTTAACGTACTTAGGGGGATTTAGTATTTGGCAAAACAATAACTTTGGAAACAATGCTTTTATTTTATAAATATGACGACTTTTTCCTAAAATCTAAAAAAAGGTCTCGCATCTTACTTTCAATTACGAATTAGCAATATATAACAAGGTAAAATTGTATTAACCTTCAACTCCTTCACTTCCAACAGTTCCACTCTATATAATCAACAATTTCAATAACATAAAGTTTTCAGTACTATCATGCGGGATTTCTAAGATTTATTTATTTATTCATTCATGAAAACATACATTTGTTTTAACAGGTAAGACCCAAGGTAACAAAAGTAGTCACAAATTGCTAATTGTCCAGTCCCAAGTAACGGGTCTGGGTAGAGCACAACTTACACAGTAGACAACATACTAAGTGTCACCCTCTGGAATTCCGCCAAAGAACAAGAAAATATGTCCAAACGCAGAGAGACACTATTAAGTAATTCTACTGCCCGAATCACTGTTGCAAACTTTAATAGGTTTGTACGGGTTGCCGGAACTTTAAAAAACCCCTCCGTCGGTCCTAACCGTAGCCTCCTGTTTGGAACAAGCAATCCCAACGACTCCAATATTTGTTGATTATTCAGGATACCACGAAAAACCATAAAAACATATTTCACCAGAGCGAGATTGCGCCTAACTTCCAACTTATAGTAGTAGTAACCCAACCATCCCTATGACGAAGAGAGTTGGGTACATAAGTGGATAGAAAGGGTAGACACCGTATCAAGATATCAATAGACAAGATATCATATCTAGTGAACACGGAAAAATCATGCGATTTAGGCCGCGTGCACACTCACAACTGCTTTACAAACAAAAATGCTTTACAATGAATCTAAAAAACAAACAATTTTTATTTTTCTTAAAGCTACCTGCAAACTGTTGAACATGTAAAACAGAAAAAAAAATAAACTTTGCATTTTTCGTAAAAAAGAACAATAATTAAATACGAGTATCAATTACACGACAACTTAATTACAAAATTGCGAACTGCAGTAAAACAACCATGTAGTTAGATAGAAGACTCATCAGGCTCAGTTGTAACGCAGCGTCGACGTAGAACAGGCCACACACACGTAACTTGCTGAATGATGCTCGATTCAAACGGAGCACGTTCTTGCACAGTTTTTTCTGACCATCTGTAAAACAGTGATGATTACCTACATTAAATATAGTATAGTTGCCCAAGATCACAATTCCCAATTTTTCTGGCAAATACAGTGAATGGACAGCCTTACACGATCTTTTTAAGTCACTTGTACACAATAATGCATCGTTAGATAATGTGCAAAAATTACACTATCTTAAAAGTCATCTTACTGGTGAAGCTGAACAGTTGATTAGGCATACACCAATCACAGATGCCAACTACAGCGAATGTTGGTCACAGTTGGAAAAGCGTTATGCTAATAAAAAATATTTAGTAAATTGTATTTTGAAAAAATTGTTTAGCCAAAAGCGATGAAATGTAGAATCAGCTACCGCATTAAAGGAGCTGTTAGATACCACATGTGACTGCCTTAATGCGCTTACAAATTTAAACATCAATGTGAGCACATGGGACGTTATCATCATACACATAGTAAACATTGGCAAGTAAGGCAAAATAAATAAAAGTATTTGTAAACACAATTGAAATCACAATATAACCAAAAAATAAATTGCTTGGACGGGAAATTACCAGAACAATTTGACATTAACATCAGTGCGCACGAATTCTGAACTTTTTCAATAGATAAATAAAATTTCTCGCATTGCCTGCTCAACATTGTTAGATACATCAAATCTTTTATAAACCAACTGAATACGGACAGAGCTCCCCAAAATGATAAATTCTGTAAAAAAAAAAATTGTTAGTTTTAGGCAAACATCGTGAGGAAACCAGGACATTTCATAAATTTTAAATATAATGAGTAAGTGTAAAATCGCCAATACGACTTAAGTAAACCTTGTAATAGTTAAAAGATAATATATATATTTAAACTTACTGTGTCCATATATACCAAGCCTTGTTTTAACCAATCAATAGTTATTTGAAGGTTAATCAGAGCGTGAGTGAATATTTCTAAAATGTAATAAAGTATCTGCAAAGTAACAATACCAGTTAAAAAGGATTACATCTTTAGGTTGAAAATTCTTAAAAAAAAAAATGTTTAAATATAGTAATGATTTATTTATCACTCTTCGTACTTATTACTCTTTATTTATAACAAAGTCGCTCCCGCTGTCCATACGCTGAGAGCTGTCAGACGCCTTCACACTACGCAACGGATTTTAATGCAGTTTTCAGCAGTACTCGTAGGTAGAGTGATTCAAGATTAAGTTTTATAGGTATAGTTACATACATTACATCCGCCCGCTTGCACCCGTGCGTGTTAACCATATAGCGGTGACGCTTCGCAGTATCTCTACAGGTGCTCGACCGATGATGGAATGAAAAAATGGAAAGATACTTACAAATTGCTGACAACAGCCTTTATGGTTTTTATAACACTCCAATAAATTGACGTAAGCCTGGAACACTTTTCTAGTATGACTTTCTACGTGAGTACCTTCTATTTGTTGAGAATTCAAAACATAAATACTCCAGATAATAACTTCATTTTCTAACAATTTCATTAGACGAATAGCACAAACTATATTCACATCAAAAATAATCACAGCGTAGCTAATAAATAACCCAGCGTATGGTGCTCCAGTCAGTTCGCAAAAAACAGTTAAACCGAAGAAATGACCACCGAAAAGCACGATAACAATAATCCAATTCCAAATAATGAAACGGGCTAAACTGTTTTTACAGTTTAAAAATCTGTGCACTTTTTGAAAAGTAAGAACGAACTTAACAGATTTTTTAGTTTGAGATACACCAGTTATAATATTCAAGGCAAATCCAAAGGAATAAAAGGCAAAGTCATAATAACCGGTTGCATACTTAAACGTAGTTGATCCTATGTCTCCGTAAAAATGTATTGTATAAGTACAGGAAATTAATGAAACAATTAATAGCAGAATTGCAAATATTGAAACGAAATTGGATATGAAACTATTAGGAGTTATAACATTATGTTTGATACGATATTTGGGATGAAATATCATATATTGCATCAGATTCAAAGGTAAAAGTGCCGACTGCACATCTTTATCTACTATATTGTCCGAAATAGTAATTACATGACCTTTCTGCCACATACTTCGGAATGTCTTCATGTTTGATACGTTAATCGAGTTCCTTTGCTTACAAATGATAAACTAATCAATAGTTAACTTTTAACTGCGCACGTCGAATTTTAAACTAATGAATTAATTTTCTGAATGTTCGGCAATATTACTTTGCTATCTTAATATTTTATTCTAGACATATACTGAACAAGGTTATTATTATGACTATAAATTTTAATCAAAATTCTTTACAATTTATAATTTATTACAGTCGGGCTTATACATGAAAATCATATTCCTAAGTCTGATGTACAACACCACACCCAATACAAACACAACACTACACCCTACCCAACATACACACAACACTACACCACACCACACACCACTTTACACATCCCACCACACAACGTATGTAACCCACAGTTAGTATATGTATTACTGCAATGATATGGAAGAGCGGAGTCCCCCAATACAGGTATTGTTTGCTTATGAATTTGAAATTGTCTAAATATGTAATATGCTGATTGTGATAATAAAGTATTTGTATTTATTTGTATTTGTATTTGATGTAACTGAACTAGTTAATGCTGTTCTAGGCGGGAAGAGCAAAAATTTGAAAGAAACAGTGTAAATGTTTAAGAAAATAATATAATAATTATTATTTATTTATTAAAATAACGTTTACAAATGTGTATATTTAGTCAACAAAAAGAAAAATTCCCATACAAATATAATGCCTTAAAATAAAGTAAAACTAAAATATATAACTGGTGCAAGTAATGATGGTTCGGAAACAACAATATTAGGTAGCGACCCGCCCGATCTAGGTTAATTCTAACCTGTGTTTCAGGCTATCACTTTGTACATAATTTAATTGGGCAGTGAAGTTTAAAGTATAACTAATATATAATAATCAATTAACAATTATGAGAAAAGCATAGTGCATTATTATCTAAAAGTAAACCTATATAAATCTTATGATATACACTGGTCAGCAAATAAACCGAGCCACCCGCTACCTAGGAACTCTGATTCGATTTTCTCAAAAAGTATAAAACTTACAACTATCAAAGTTATACCTACAAAAAGTGCGTTTCATGGTGATTAAAATGACTACAAATTAATTCGAAAGTACCGTCAACTCACATTGTAATCAAGCAACAAACACAATGCTAACGATTTGCTCTGTTTTCACCAGAGTTTGAAATTAGCGTTCTTTTTCTCTACAATGAGGGTAGTCGGATATTTCTTATCATTTCTTTAGTTTTTGCCCATCGTTTGCTCAGACGCGTGTGTTTTTGCTACTTTTTCGATTAATAATGGATACAACACCTCAGGAAGCAGCTCAAGCTGTAGCATTACTTCAAGCAGGCATTGCGCAACGTGAAGTCGCTCGAAGGCTTCGAATCAGCAGATCTTCGGTGCAACGAGTTTACAGACGATACCTAGAGACTGGAGCATTCGATCGCCGTCCAGGTACGGGCAGACCTAGGGCTACATCAGCAGCAGATGATCGTTATATCCACCTTACTGTTCTGCGAAATCGCCACCTCAACGCAATTCAAGTCCAACAAAGTCTGCGTGACGAACGCCAAATGGTCATAAGTTCAGATACCGTCAGAAGGAGACTTGCTGAACGGAACCTGACCCCAAAAAGAGCTGCAACAGGACCAGCATTAACAGTAGCACACCGTCGAGCACGACTTGAATTTGCTCGAGAGCATAGGGATTGGACATTAGAGCAGTGGAGTAATGTACTCTTCACTGATGAGACCAGGGTGAGTCTACATGGAAGTGATCGACGTCAGAGAGTATATCGTCGCCCTGGAGAATGTTATTCTCAGTGTTGCATCAAGGAAACTGTTGCTTATGGAGGAGGATCTGTAATGGTCTGGGGCAGCATCTCGTTAACAGCACATACGGCGTTAGTTTTCATCGAACCGACGGGCCGTACACGTGGACTGACTTCTCATCGCTACATTACTGAAATCCTCGCAGACCATGTGGTACCTTACGCAGGATATATCGGACAGGATATGCAATTGATGCATGATAATGCACGGCCTCATGTTGCTCATGTGGTGACCCAGTATCTACGCGACGTCAGCATTCGTACGATGGACTGACCAGCTCGAAGCCCGGACTTGAATCCGATAGAACACTTATGAGATGAGCTGAAACGTCGGGTTCGAGCCCGGGTACCTGCTCCAACAAGGCTTCCAGAGCTGCGAATCGCAATTGAAGTGAAGAGGAGTGGAATACAATTCCTCAAGATTTTATCGTCAGGCTCGTAAGGTCGATGAATACAAGGATGCTGGTAGTTATCCGAGCAAGGGGAGGGAATACGGAATATTGATCAAAAACTTTTTTTTGATTTTATCTTTGTTTTTGGCTTTAATTTTTTTTTTCACTTTATCATTACTAACGATTGTCACGACTGGAAAACGACTCTTCTTTGTAAAATCCTTAATAAACACTGAAATATTGATTAAACCCAATGAGTTTCCTTTCATTTTAATCACCATGAAACGCACTTTCTGTAGGTACAACTTTGATAATTGTAGGTTTTTTAGTTTTTGAGAAAATCGAATTAGAGTGCCTAGGTAGCGGGTGGCTCGGTTTATTTGCTGTCCAGTGTATACAAGACTAAGTACTTTATCGTTATGCCAAAACTTATAAAAGTATTTATGTGTCTGTGTAATTGAGAATCGCTAAATATTCAGATAATATTTTACTACATTCTTTATAACATAAACCATAGTAGCCTAGTGACATGTTAAGCCTATTATACAGGAAAGGTTCTAAAAAAACATAAAATCGTTTAGCAAATGCATGTCTAGTTTGAGGCTTTATGCAGACCAGGTCCTTCCTTCTCTTGTCGGAAGGTACTGGGTTAAAAGGAAGTGCAGTGTGCTGGTGTAGTACTATGCTTAAGATAAATAATTGCCGTACTGTAAGTACTTTACATGCTATGTAAAGCTGGTGCGTAGGAAATCTAAAAGGGCGAAAGGTGGCAACCTTTAGAATTGCTCTTTGAGCGCGCTCTAGTGGAAGTAAAATGGTTTTTGCTGCACCACCCCACGAAGTTATGCAATAGGTAAGAATGGATTGACACAAAGCTAAATACACCTGTTAAATTAATTTTAAATCGGCTATGTTCCGTAAATTCTTAAAAACATATATTAATTTGCGCACTCTAGTACTAGTCTCTCTAGTTCTCTCTAGTTTATGGAAATTTAAATTGGGATCAATAGTGACACCTAGATATTTCAGATAGTCAGCATTCGTTAAAGTGATACAAGAGCATGCATTGTCAGCGTACGTGCTACAATTATGTGCGTAAATGTTCAGATTAGTAAGCGGTATATTAGTATGCCTCATTGTAAATAAAATATATTTGGTTTTATCTGCTTTTAATGTTAGGGGATTTTTATGAAGCCATTTAGACACAATGTTAAAACTAGTCTGAGCATGTTTATAGATCTCAACTCTTGATTTAGCTGAGAACAATAGAACAGTGTCATCCGCGTAAGATATTATGACACCATTTTGGAGTAACAGGCTACACAGTTCATTTATATAGAATAACGTAGGGCCTAAAATACTGCCTTGTGGAATGCCAAAAGAACTATTTTTCAATTCAGAACTTGTATCTGATCAATTTTGACACATTGATGACGATCGCTGAGATAATAGAAGTTGTGTTCCTCTTAACCCAAGTGTTTCAAGCTTGTGTAGAAGTGAAGTACAACAAATTGTGTCGAAGACCCTGGCAAGGTCTAGAAAGATCCCAATTGTGTGCATACCATTGTCTAAATTTGTAGAAATATAATTAGTCAATTTGTGTACTGCTTGGCTAGTTGATCTTTTGGGCCTAAAACCAAATTGATTATCTGATAGTAGTCTGTTATGTTCCAGATATTTTATCAATCTACTATTAATGATTTTTTCTAAAATTTTTGAGAGTCCTGTTAACACTGAAATGGGTCTGTAGTTATTCACACAGTTTTTGTCTCCAGACTTGAATACAGGTGTGACCAAAGCTTTTTTAAGCAATTTAGGGAATATTCCGTTAGTTAAACATAGCTGGAAAATGTGTGTTAGCGGAGGCGCTAATAGGTATTTAAATCTTTTAAGTATATTATTAGGTATATCATCCCACCCTGTAGCACAAACATCCTTTAACCCGTTTATTATACTTACTACTTCGTAAACGTCAGTCTCAAATAAAACAAAAGAATTTAGTGTAGAGGATGTCGTTGCCGGACGTGGACGGGAAAAATTACTAGAATTTAAAGATTTTTTAGCTAAATTTTTACCAACGTTGGAAAATAATTGTTTATTTTGTTAATTGCTTCGGAAGGGTTTGTCTCTGTTAGTAGTAAATCAAACGGAGGTTCGGTATTTTTCGATCTAAATATATTAGTTTTTATGAATTTCCACACAGGTTTACTATTTTTCCCCCGCCTTTCGTAATTCATTTTTATCATACTGATTTTTTAATTTTTTCAAAAGATTATTGCAGATGTTTCGATACCTACCTTTTATAGGTAACTGTAAGTAGTTCTTTATCCGGTGCGAGTTTCGATTTTAGGTGAAGTTTGTCACTATGTCTTATACAGCGCACGAGACCGGGTGTGATCCATGGTTTAATACAACTATACTTTTTAGGCATAATCTTAGTGTTTATTTTTTTCTTAATAGCATGTTGTAGTGAATTTTTAAAATACTGTAAAGAAATATTTGCATCGTTTGAATTTTAAACAGGGTCAAAATTAATACCGCGTACGTCATTTTCAAGGTTAGTCATATTAACTTTAGTGCAGCTACGCATGCAGTTTTTTCTAGGTGAACTTATTTCTAATGTTAGTAAAACAGCTTGATGATCGGTAAGCGAAGAATTAGTAACCAATGTTTTGGATGGTTTGTTTGCTTTTAGGATGATGTGGTCTAAGCACGAACCGCTCTGATGCGTGGGGTAATGGTGAGCTGGTAATAATCCATGAAATAAGCAAATATTTAGATAATTCTGTACATAGGTATCTGGTTTCCCGGAAGCAATGTTGATGTTAATATCACCCAACAGTATTATGTTTTTAAAAGACGATAGGTTTTTTAAGTTTGTGTCAAGTGATTCTAAAAATCTGTCCATATTTTGAGAAGGAGGCCTATATATAGCCATGACTACCGTATCAGAAATAATTTTGATTAATAAGCAATTACTATCTTGGAGTTCAGGTTCTTCTCTGATCGTACGTAAATTATTTTTAACGTATACTACTAATCCATCGTTTTGGTTTATGTTTCTATTGGATTTATAAGAATAATAGCCGTCAAGGGATGGTAAATTGACTCTCTGTTTTGACAGCCAACATTTTGTTAGGACAATAATATGATAATGTAAAATATAGATAATGTCAAGATTCTGTCGTAACACTTCAAAGCCGTTCATGTTTCGATTTATGCTGCGAATATTCTGTCTAAGCAGGGTCAATGTTTTGTTACCAGAAGGAAGAAGTTGCTTACAGTCTTAAACATTACAGACTATAGATTCAGACACAGAAAAACTATCTAGATCACAAATTAGCTGATTTGTCATGCTAACTAAGTATAAATATAAAATAAACTACCTTTTATGTGCTAACTAAACAAAGTATTCGGTGGCGCTCTTAGGCGCCTTCATAGTCTATTGAGTTTATATAGAATTAAGATAAAAATCCTTTCTGATGGGCGGAGCCGGCCGACGTCATTGCCGAGTGGTGGAGAAGCAAGCGTGGTGGAGCCTGCGACGGTTAAAACGACGTGTATGCCAGTTGGACGTCCCTTTTTGCTTCGACTCCAGAGACGGATGGACGTTGTGATATCGCGTGTCGAATTTCTTGCTATCTTTTTATTCTTGTTAAAAGTTGATTTTGTCAATAGTTGTAATTATTTTCTTAAAATTATAAGAGTTGTGATTTAATATAGTTTGTAACGTCTTTTGTTGTTTTATTTAATAAATAGTTTTTGAGATTTATTATTATAGTTTGCATATTTGCGCGCCGGGCAACTTTCATTACCAGTAGGATGGTCACATTTTCTCTTGAAACGTTAACACGTCGCACATTGAGAGGGAGAAGATTTGCTGGTGCATTCCTTGAAGGAGTGTCCAGTCTCACCACAGTGGTTGATAGATAGATAGATAGATAGATTTATTTATTTGCATAGAATGTAAGTGATTACAATTAGGTGTTACAATATTTTGAGTCCTTATACATTCTGCCTTAAGGCATGCAAAATTTTAGTAAAACTTAGGCTACAATTACATTATTCTATTTACTAAAAACTATTTAAATGCTTTATGTATGTTTAAAGATTACAAACTAAATAGACCTGTCATTTAAAAAATCTAATACAGAGTAGTAGCATTTTTGAATTAGCAATTTTTTAAGGTACTTTTTAAATCTTCCTATTGGTTGCTCTTTAATATTTTTTGGTACATGATTATAAATAAGAAGAGCCATACACATAACACTCTTTCTCAATAATGCAGTTTTAAATCCACCAGTGCATAACTTGTCTTCGTATTGAGTTCTTAAGCTTGCTGTCCTGTTTCTAGTATTTTTCAAAGTTGGAAATAAGTAATCATTTGTTTTAACAAAAATGGCTATTTCTAATATATATAGGCATGCAAAAGTTAAAAGATTATATTTTTTAAACATAGGTAAGCAGCTGTCTGTCACTTTAAGATTAAAAATGGATCGAAGACAGCGTTTTTGCGCCTTAAAAATATTTTCTCTCTCGCTACAGTTGCCCCAGAATATTATACCAAACCTCAATACAGAAACAACTAGACTATGGTATGCTATCAATACTGTCATGTTAACTTTTTTTGATAGACTATATAATGCATAAGCAGCTGAACTTAGTTTTTTACAGACGTCATCTGCTTGAGTTTTCCATGTCAGTTGGCTATCAATTGAAATTCCTAGAAATTTTACAACATTGACCTTTTCTATTGTCTGTCCATTATAATTTATATCCATATTTGTGTCTAATATTCTTTGATAGAAATGCATTACTTTTGTTTTTTCTAGATTTATGATTAAGTTATTTTTATTAAGCCAATTTATAAATTTTTCAAGCGTACTATTGACATCAGATTCATAAGAATCTTTATTATGACATTGAATTATCAAAGTGCTGTCATCAGCAAATAGGACTATAGGATTTGGCATTTCGCTTGGCAAATCATTTATTTACAGTATAAATAATAAGGGGCCGAGTACGCTGCCCTGTGGGACACCAAATTTGATATTTCTTCTAGAAGAAGCGTACCTTCCTTCTTTTTTTGTTTTGACACACACTCTAGAAATTTCTGTAAATTGTTTGCGTCCTTTTAGGTAAGTTTTAATAAGAGCACATTTCCTCGTATACCGTAAGTTTCAGTTTTATTTAAAAGTATGTCGTGATTTACATAATCAAATGCTTTTGATAAATCAGTGAATAAAGCACATATAGGTATTTTTTGTCCACATTTGGCATAATATTATTCAAAAAGTCGAAAATGGCCATATTAATATTAGTATTTTTTCTAAAACCTTTCTGCTCGCTACATAAAATATTAAATTTTGTCAAAAAGGCGTATATTGTATTCGAAATTACTTTTTCTATTATTTTGGAAAATATCGAAATTAAAGAAATTGGCCTGTAGTTTGAAATGTCATCTTTAGCGTTTTTTTTATAAAGTGGCTTCACTTTAACGATTTTAAGATTTTCTGGAAATTTTCCGGCTGATATATATGCGTTAATTACGTGCGCTAGAGGGGCAGCTATAATTATAACTATCGACACATTTTATGACCTTTGTAGAAATACCATCAAAACCAAAACTTTTTTTGTTGCAAGTAAGACTAGTTTCTCTGCAAAACTTGGCAGCATGTCCGAACTGTTGGCAATTGAAGCACCTGGTGACTATAGTGAAGTCCCTCACAGAGCATGATGTCCAATTTATAAAATTTCGGCCTTGGTTTACAATTATTTTCCTTATGCTAGCGGGTAGTTCGGGTTTTATCACTGGGATAGATGGCCACTGAGCTCAGATTTGCAGGACGAACAAAGTTATCGGCACCTTTCTTCACCATACTAGCGTACGAACTATTGCCTGATGAATTTAGCTTTGTTTCTACTACTTCTTTCAACTGCTGGAGAGAGTTCACTACGTTCTGGTGATCCTGTAGGTGCTTGATTGTGGAGTGGGCTTGGATCGTTTTCTGCTATAATGACTGGTATAAGACGGCCATCTGAGCAGTTCCAGTTGAGACCTTCCGGCAAAAATTAGTTACACGAAGGAAATTCGGATTTTTCCATTGTTTTCAAAATGGCTTACATAGCGTCAATAAAAACACAATAACTTAGTGACAAATGGCGGGAAAGTCATGAAACTGTGACAGATATCTTTTGAAAGTTGGTACTACCTACCAATAGTATAAACCTTTCACTAGCAGCACCATCTGTTAGTCAGTCCCGGTACTTTTTGACCGAGCTAGTAGATCTTAATATTAAATCAAGAAGGAAAGACTACACAAAGTAATACTGGAAGTGCTTTCCTAACAGTCATTAGTTGCAATCGTGAATGTATGTGCCATGGTAATAATCTTATCGTATTAACAATTAATGTTACCTGGCTTCTTAGGAGAATATAGATTTCAAATTTTAGATTTTTATTTTGAATAGTTTTTAAATTACATTGAATTTCGTTAAAAAATCTTATTTTCAAATTTTTTTCTACTTTACTTTAAGTCTTTTAAAATTTTTATTACTGTGTCGTGTAGCGCTATAATTTTACTATTTATTGACATTTTTTCCAGAATTTTCCATCCACCGAATCCAAAGATATCGAATTTTAACTGTTTTTTAGCTTTGATTCATAATTAAATAGTAAATATACATTTTTGACACCAGGACTGGGTCTAATACGTCCATTGCGACTTATTTAAGTCCGAACTCGGACCACATACCATTTAAATTGAGATTTTGGGCAAAATCTCCCAATTTTGGTTTTTGTTTTTAAATTTAAAGTAGCGATATCTCGGGAACCGCTGGGCCAAAAAGTCTCGGATTTTCGCAGTTATCTGGAACAAATGGTTAGTTTTAAGATTAGTTACTTTTCAGGACATTTCAGGTGATAAATTTTTTTGTCACTGAAACCGTTTTCAAGAGATACCTGAAGTGGCGCCAAGTTGTATATCCAAAATCCCGATCTTTTACGTCGAAGGGTTCTTAAGTTACGAGCCTTTTAAGTCGACCTTTGACAGTTCGGCGGCCATTTTGTTCAGCTTCAAACCGCGATTACTCCCGAACCGGTGGTCGTGGGAAGTTGCGGTTTTTGAAGTATTGTTCAGGGGCTCATTACCCCACACTTTCAGCCGGCTGAAAATTTTCGGGGTCCTGAAAACGGTTTCAGCGGATAGTGGAACTCAGGCCAAGGCGGGTGAGCCCAAACTCGGGGGGTCTGCGGCTTTCCTGAAGGAAGTTATCCACTGTCAAATATCGAGTTTGACAGGTGCGCGGCCATCTTGGCCAATCTTTTCCCTAAATCAATCAGTCAATCTTTTTTCTAAACCTTTATAGCTCCTGAACGGAGAGTCATAGGAACCCGGGACTTTCAGTGTGCATACCAGCTGGCTGTTATCTATAGGATAGGATACTTTCAGGCGTTTTCAGGGTGTCCAACATTTTTCAGCCTGAAAACCGTTTTGTGGATGGGTCTCATCGAGCCAAGTGCGAAAAGCCGAAATAAAAGGTTTTTCGGGCCAGTGGCTCCGAAGACATCGCTTATAACCCACTTTACGGCCCCCATCTTGGAAAAAAACAAATATTTAAGTTGAGATATCTCCGTAATCCCTTGGTGTAATTTCACCGAGTTTGATATCGTTAGAAAGGGCTCGAGGAGAGCCATCTATTGACGGTACCAAAACATCTCTACATAGAGCCAATTAGTAGTTAGCACTACATTGACGGTTTTTGAACCCTGGAAACCAATTTTTCTCTGTTTTCGAGGCTTGACCCGTTCTATAGAACATAAGGGCTGAACGGGCTAGACTTTTACGGTCTTAGCCGCACTCACTGTTTGTTTTTATTTCTTTTACTTACTTTTACTTTTACATCTTTATTTATTTTGACTTTTACACGTTTTGACCTCTACCATGATTGGATTTAGGACCCCGATGAAGAAGGTGGTTCTTTTTTTTTTCTTTCATTTCTTTAAGGTGGTTGATGGCGAGAAAACGCCACCAAAACCGGTAGGTTTTGGTGGCGTTTTCTCGCCATGCGTGTGACGTTAGGTGGTGATGGGGTACCATCACCACCTAACGTCACACGCAGCGTTAGAGAGAGGGAAGCCGTTAGGCCCGCCAGCACGGAAGCAACACCACCAGTAACCACCAAGACGGCTCAGGCTGGCCCATCAAAAGCCGTGCAGAAACCTCCACAAGTGCAGGAACACAAAACACTTCCAACGCGGCCTAAACTGATAGAAGTACACTCTCCGCCGAAAGCCCAGTATGCGGACTGGTCGAGAGAGGCTAAGACTTGCCTCAATAAAGCCAAACTATTGCTCATTACCTCAAGGAACACCAAGACCGAGATCAAAAACGGCATAAATGAGGCACTGGAACGAATGTTCTGGCTGGTGAAGGAGGCGGATAGGCTGACCAAAACTAGGGCCTCAGAAATGGGGAAAGAAAGCACACGACCCGAAGTCGCTGCTACTGACGCCACATTTTTATGCTCAACCGATCAAAGCCTGGCAACCCAAATAAAAAACTACTCCTTGTTGCTGGAAGAAAACAATACAAAGCTGGAGGAGTTAAGAACGGCAATCGAGCAGCAGAAAGTCAACTTAGAATCGGCCAATACCATAACGTACGCGAGTGTGACTGCGACCCACAGCGGAAAAGCGAACCCAGTGCGGAGTACGCTGCACTCTATCGTCGTCACCTCGAAGGACGGAGCGGACACGGGGGACGATGTCCTAGACAAAATTAGAAAGGCCGTTGACGTAAAAGAGGGCTGGGTTCGGGTAGAAAAGGTGAGAAAGGCGAAAGACAAAAAAGTTATAATGGGCTTTCAGAACACCGAAGAGAGAAACAAAATAAAAAACGGATTGACAAGGGACGGACAGGACCTCAATGTCGAGGAGGTGAAAAATAAGGACCCTTTGCTGATCCTCAGGAGTGTCCTCTCGGTTAATTCAGATAAGGACATCCTAGTGGCACTGAGAAATCAGAACAGGGGTGTTTTTCACGGCCTCGATAAAGAGGAGGACAGAGTGGTGGTTAAGTTCCGAAGAATAACCAGGAACCCACACACGAGTCACATTGTGATCAGCGTCTCACCTGTAATCTGGAGTCGGATGCCTGCACGTGGACCTACAGCGTGTAAAGGTTGAAGACCAAACCCCGTTGGTACAGTGTACGCGCTGCCTGGGCTACGGGCATGGCAGACGTTTCTGCAAAGAACCGACTGACCTGTGCAGCCATTGTGGCGGCCCACACCTGAAGTCGGAGTGTGCCGAATTGCGTACTGCTAAGGGCACCCAGGGCAAGCCAAACCACTACAACTTTGTGCAAGCCAACCTCCAGCGTCAAAGACTCGCAACCGACGAGCTCTTGACGGAAGCAGTAAAGCGCGGAGTCGCCGTTGCTCTCCTCCAGGAACCATACGTTCCGTACCGAGCCCCACCGGTTTGGGTAATGAGGGACCACAGGGGCGTTCGGATCTTCCAGAGCACTACCGGAGATGGGACTATGAAGGCCGCAATAGCGGTATTTGACCAAGACATTGTGGTCACACAGTACCCGAAACTCACCACGAAAAACATCACCGTGGTGGGGATCCGAACCAGTGTCTGGAACATCACTGTGGTCTCCTTTTATTTTGAGCCGTATCAGCCAATCGGACCATACCTGGAGCATCTCAAACTTGTTGAGGAAACAGTAGGTTCCAGAATGTGGGTTGTTGGAGGAGACGCAAACGCCAAGAGTACCTGGTGGGGAAGCTTGTCCACAGGTCTTGACTTGTGCGCAGGGGCGAAGAAAGGGTTTGGGAAGGAACCTACCGGATGATAGGAAGGACCAAGGGAAGAGAAGAGGACCAGCCACTAGCGAAGGACGGGGAGGTGCTGGACACAAAAAGTTCAGTTGAACTATTGGCAAACACATTTTACCCCGAAGACCACTCGGTCAGTGACAGCGCCTGCCACCGCCTTCTTAGAGAAAAAGTCGATACCGTGAATGATGGAGAGCAAGATGACTCATGCGATCCACCATTCACGATGGCCGAACTCATGGAAGCGTGCGGGTCTTTCAACGCCAAAAAAGCGCCAGGCAAGGCAAAGGCGTACAGACCAATCGGCCTTTTGCCAATACAAGGCAAAATATACGAGAAGATGTTGGTGGCCCGCGTCAAGTTTCATCTGATCCCGAAGATGAGTACTCGCCAGTATGGATTCATGCCCCAGAGGAGCACCGAGGACTCCCTCTATGCACTAATGCAACACATACGCGGCAGGCTGGAACAAAAGAAAATAGTAGTCCTAGTATCATTGGACATAGAGGGAGCCTTCGACAGCGCTTGGTGGCCAGCCATAAGGGTCCGCCTGGCTGAGGAAAAGGGTCCGATCGGCTTGAGGAGGGTCATTGACAGTTACCTCGAACACAGAAGGGTCAGCCACAATTTCGTAAGTTTCAACAATATCCATAAAAACTCCGTACTTTCTGCTCCAATGCAATTCATTTTCTGTGTCTGCAACGTATTTTGAGTTTCGTGCATCGTCAACCCATATCCTAAGAGGTTCCAATAACAATTTCATGAGCCTTATGCAGTACAACAAGTTGATGTCAAAGATAAGGTAAAAACAGTGAACTATAGTTTCATTGAATTGGAAAACTAAAGAAAAAGCAATGTTTAAATTCACGACCCAGAAAATTCGAAAACAAATTATGGCGATAACGTAGACCCAGTTTAGTAAAGTAAAATTCTTCAAACTTATCCCTTTTTTTTTCAACATTTTGCAAATATTCTGGATGCTTATGGCAAGCTTAACGTTGTTGTGTTTCTGTATGACATTGGTCCAGTATATAGACACACTGCCAACGCAATATACAAGAAACGTGGGTATGTTGGATAAACATTTTATAAAATTGAACCCTTCCAATTTAACTGTCAATACGTAAATAAAAATGAAGAAGAAGTAGGTAGCCAATAGTAGTAGCGACCAGATGCCTGAAACGACGTTGTAGAAGACACTATTCGGGATGATGAAGCCATTACGTATTCTGTACATAGATAAGATGTACAAAGCTTGAATTATTTCAAATGGCTTTGAGACTGACAGTAATTCTTTTTTAAACACATTTTTAACTCGTACTTCCTTATATTCATGAATTGGTAAATCTTCAACGATCGCAGTCATTTTTTGACAGAAACGTATTTGGGACGATGGATACAAATTACATTTAATAGTACGAGCCTATGAGAACTACTAATAATTATTAAAACATCTACCTAAAATGTTTATGTAATTATGACACACACACTTGTGTGCAAGTCTTTTAATGTAAGTGGTTTTCTTCATTTTTGTATTATCTTGCTTTTGCCCGGAACTTAGTCCACACACATCAAAAAAAGTTTGCGATCACTTTGAAAAATTGAAATCTTTTTTGTTATGATTCCTTCTTCTTTTTAGATTTAGAATATAAAACAGCTTAATTGTTTTTCCATATAAAAAGGCTTTCAGTCCTAGCTTATGCTCATTCAGAAATCCGATTTAGTCAATTTTAACGGATTTAATATACTTTTTCGCGGAAAGTTGTCATTGAAAAAATGCCAAGAGGATTATCAGAAGTTTTACGAACAAGAATAGTAAGTTTGAGAGAAGAAGGATACACCACGAGAGAAATAGCACGCAGAGTTGCTACATCCCAATCCTGTGTCGTGATCACGTTGCAGAGGTACCACAGGATGAGTAATTTAGCTGACCGATCTCGCAGTGGTCGCCCAATTGTTTTGACTACTGCCCAAAAGCGTTATATTAGACTGCTGGCAGCCCGTGACCCAACAATCAATGCTAGTACTTTTTTATTTTGATCCACTGGGTGACGTGTCCGTGTCTGGAGAAGACCAGGAGACCGTGAAAGGCAAAGAACTGCCACTGAAACAGTTTAGCAAGGCGGGAAATCGGTGTCCTTTTGGGGTGGTATTATAATTGAAGCTAGAACACCTTTAATCCCGTATCGAGGCTTCATGCAGACATGTATAGAGCAGTTGTTATTGATGGAATTGTCAGACCATTCCGAGTAAATCTAAAACCATGAGCACCAATTTGTACTGGTCGATGATAATGCGCCCACCCATCGAGCTCAACGAGTCAATGCTGCTCTCCGAGAATACGACATCACAAGGTTAGACTGGCCTGCCGGCTCGCCTGACTTAAACCCAGTAGGGCACGCGTAGGATGCTCTTAAGCGAGCTGTTTGGAACCATCAGCTACGTTCCCAGACAGTGTCAGAGCTCAGGAAAGCCGCTATTCAAGAATGGGACAGGTTACCCCAAGGAATGCTGGATAACTTGATTCTCAGCATGCCCAGGAGGATCTTCGTATGTGTTTAAGTCAGGGGAAGAGTTATATTATATTGAATGTAAATCTTTTATTAATAAATTGTGGTTTAAATTTGGTTAAACAGTCTTTTTCTTTCTATCATGATTAATTACTCAATTTTTTTTTATAAAAAATAAAATATAGTTTTGTTTTTTAGTTTTAAACAGGGTAATTTTTTTTAAAGAAAACACATTACGAAGAATTTTTCTCGATAAAGTTCAATTTATAAAATTATATCAGCTTATGCTAGTGATCACAAACTTTTTTCAATGTGTGTACGTGGCTTTAGAAGTAAACCAAATGCCTAAATTGTCTGACGGGAACAAAACGGAATAAAAAATATTCTGTATGTGGATCAATAATCTATTTGTGTACCAAATATTTGCTAATTTCATTCAGACGTTTGAATTGGGACGTATAGTAAAGTAATACTGCGATTTTGGTGCATGTTCAGAAGTTTAATGCAATGGGTATCAGAAAGACTTTGGTCATATTAAAGAATCGTAAGAAAAGTTTCATAAAAAATTATATGTAGTGTAAACTGTAACTGGTTTTGTTGTAACCAAAATAAATGTATGGCTGTATTTTTGGGTTTAGCATTTGATACGCTCTCTGTCTCCATGCTGCTGCGTAAGCTAGGGGCGATAGGTTTAAAGCGTTTTCAGCAAAATCCGCTTGGCAGTTACCTATCTGATTGTTATGAGGTGACAGCTATTGTAGCCTACTTAAGCGCCGACTTGCCAGTGACTTTTGAAGTTCCGCAGGGTAGCGTTCTTGGGTCAGCGTTATTCCTGATATACTTGAATAACTTATGTTCAGTCAGGCCGTCCAATAATACTTTTGTTTCTTATGCATACGACACTGTTATTTTACTCTCAGTCAATTTCTGACACGAGGTCTTTGTTGCTGTCCAAAATAAATTTTAACGTTTTGACTCTAAATGGTTGACTGAAAATGTGTTAATTCTAAATGTCTGCATTTAGAAATACTTTCTTAACCAGCTCAATGATCGATCTCAAGTTCTAAAAGGTTCATTTTGTGTAACAGTTCCAAAGTTAGTTAACTATATGAAATGGATTTTAAGTAATGAATATGTTTGATTAAAGGTTTAAAATACAGGCTTCACAGGACTTGAAGACGATTTTATAGCCTTCAAGTACGTTATTATTATCGTTTGTTCTTTGTCATTACTACACTTGATTGAGTGAGACTGGTGATATTGCTTACTATTATATATATATATGCTAACCTTGAAACGTGTATTAAATTAAAGGTAAAAGATAATATATTATTGTATACTAGCTGTGCCCACAGCTTTGCTCCCGTAGCCCTTACTGCGACTTAAGTAAATAAGTATAAGAAAACACCACGCTCAGGACGAAAGAGTATTTAATTAATTGACACATGCGGAAGGTCATGTTTCTGCGGAGAATCTTAACAACGCGATTCACACAACGCCATCTATCGAAGTTGAGGTAAATACAAATTGTATTATTGTGCAGACTTATCATTCCGCCCACCATGGACCAAGTGTCTAAAGAAAAAAACAAAATAAATTTAATCATAACTATGCTATTCCAATCTTAATCTTAGTATATAGCTCTTACGTATGTGAAACAAAAAATAAATAATTATATTTTCTAACAGTTTAAATGGCAACTCATATTCGCCTTCTCATAATTAGTGTTCGGTACTAGCACTAACGGTTCTCCCACAAGAAAATGTCAAGGAGTAAGTGGGTATGGATCTTCTGGATTGGAACTAATTTAAGTAACTAATTGGTCGTGAGTTTCATTTCCTCGAACGTGGGGACACTATTTGCGATCACTCTTTTTACATACAAAAGATTACCTTTGAACATGTAAAAGTGACAAGAAAAGTAAACTTAACAGCTTTCTTTAAAAATAACAATAATATCAATTGAATAAGGCCTGATTTACAAAATTGCGAACTGAAGCAAAACAACCATGTAGTTAGTAAGAAGACTCATCAGACTCAATTGTAACGCAGCGTCGACGTAGAGCAGGCCACACACACGCATCTTGCTGAATGATGCTCGATTCAAACGAAGCACGTTCTTACACACTTTTTTCAGATCATCTGTAAAACAGTGATGATTATCTACGTTTAACATTATGAGGTTAAATGGACGACTGAACATAAAAACAATCTGCGTTGAAATTACTTGAACAATTTGATAGTAATATCAGTGCGCACGAATCTTGAACTCTTTTAATTGATAAATAGAATTGCTCGCATTGCTTACTCAACATAGTGATAAACATCACATCTTTTATAAACCAACTGAATACGGTCAGAGCTCCACATAATGATATATTCTGTAAAAAAAATATTGACATTGTAAGGAAAATGTCGTGAAAAAACCTGGACTTTTAAATAAAGTTTGTGAACGTCAATGCGTTTAGAATAAGTCCAATCAATGTCCATGCCTTCGCTGTATGAGCTGAGGCCTTTGTCCTGCAGTGCGACAATAATAAAAGGCCGATATTACTTTTGTTTAGGAAAATAAAATTTAGTAACATTCTATCAGATTCGTCTATTCAGTTGTCTAATTTGAGAAAATTTAAAGGTAATATTTTGAACTTACTGTGTCTCTATATACCAATCCAAGCTTCAACCAATCAATAGTGACTTGAAGGTTAATTAGAGCGTGAGTGAATAGTTCTATAATGTAATAAAGTATCTGTAAAGTAACAACAAAAGTTGAAAAAGATCATTAGGCTAAAAATTCTTTAGTAATATATGATCACAAGAAACATTTTAAGTTAGTTAATTATATCTCAAATTTACTGGTAGTATTACTATTTGATATTATTTACAATTATGTACATTTTATCTGAACTTTATACAAAACTTCGAAATAAATATATTAATAATATTATATATTATTAAAAGCTCAAACGGCAGCAAAAAACTCGCCCAAAAGACTGGCAGTATTGCCACGTTGTATGACAATGCTGATTCTTTGGCCCATGAATAAACCACACAAAAAGATCACATAAAGAGTTGGACCAGTCGCTTGGCGATGTCTCAAAAAAAAAGATAGGCACCGGACTTTATGCCTTAGTATAAATTAATACCTTCTAAGAAGGCTAGGATATTTGTACCCTTTGAGGTTTTCGGTACTTGTAGCAGCCGCTCCACCATAACACGTCGTGCCAGGAAGATGAGATGGCGCAAGGGTGTCGACACATGTTGCATCGCATACCAAAGGCCTACCTAATTTCCTAGGTTTTATGGTTTTCCCATCTGGTCTCTTCCTATCGTCGCGTGCCATGCCATTGGGTTCTAAAATAGCACCGACGACGGTGGCAAAAGTACGTCGGAAGATGTCATTAATGCTGCATTGCCGTGCCATTCAGTCTGCGCTTCTATTGCAGGATAGGCCATGATGTACGAGCCAATCTACAGCTTCACCACAGTGACATGGAGCGCCCAGAAGCAGACATGTAGCGATAGATAGTATTGCTAAGCATAGTGCTGATGTTGGGTGACGTAAGTTCCTGAAGCCAGAAGCCTTCCGATCGCCCATAGCCTAACATGATAAAAACGCTCAACATAATTGGTGGACCTACTGATTAGATTATTCCGTATCAACTTGCAGAGGGCTCATCCCACTGGGGTCACATTTAAAATTTATGTAAAAATATTTTTATTAATTAAGTCAGTTTTGTCTAAGAGGTGTGGTTTCTTCCACAAAGGTGAAGAGCGGAGTTAGTTCATAAAATTTGGGCCGATACTACAATATCCAAAGAGGGTAATTAAAGCTGAATGTAGATTCATTTTGGAAAGTCTATCCAAAATATCATTATCTCAAATTGGTTGTTTTTGTTTCAACTTTGTGGGAAGATAGCGCCCATCATCCTTTTAAAACGTTAAGGTTATCCATTTTTTGCATGTTACTAAAAACTTACTTATAATAAAATAAGTAATAAAGTTAATAAACGATGTAAGGAAGTTTTCTACTTAAGAGCGCCCTTCCCCATCGAACGAACTTCAACGCGAGCGCGATTGAAAAATTTTTTGTTTCAACCAACGCAAAGCTCGAAAACAAACGAGTGAGTGAGAACGCGATAACATCACAGGAAAATTGGCGCGCGGAAATTTAACAAAACTTGTTCCAGACATACGTGTTTTTAAAAAAGCCTTAAAAGTTTTTGGTAAAAATGTTTGTAATTTTGAATCTCCATTACTTTTTCAATGTATAAGTGCATTATAAACGGCCAAAGTTCAGATAAAATTGTGCAAAAAAAACTGATTTTCGGACGTGTTTACTGAATTTGTTTCTCAAAAAAGTTTATTTTTGGCTTCATACAAACCTAGATCTAAACCACAAGATAACTGTGTGTTAAAAATATTTGAAAAATAATTTGTTATAACGCCGTAATCGCGTACGAGCGTTTGTATGGGAAATATGACGGGATGGGCGTTCTTAACAAAAATAAACCTAACAAAAAAACTTCAGCGTTGCCAAACCTTCGTCATTTAAGCATGACTGAAGCATTGACAATATGTAGTTAAGTAGATGAATGCGATCTACTGATGTGGCAACATGCCAAAACATCAACATTTCTGTGCAATATTTAAGTTCAATATTTGTGCTTTACATCATCATTATCACACAGCTCCTAACAAAGCCATTTATGTGTGGATTTAAAATATACTTACAAATTGCTGACAACAATCTTTATGGATGTCAAAACACTCCAATAAATCCACGTAAGCCTGGAATGCTTTTCTTCTATGACTTTCTTTGTGAGTATCTTCTATTTGTTTAGAATTTAAAATATAAATACTCCAGAAAATAACTTCATTTTCTAACAGTTTAATTATTCGAATGGCACAAAGAATATTTACATCAAATATAATCACAGCGTAGCATATAAATAACCCAGTGTATGGTATACCAGTCAGTTCAGAAAAAACAATTAAACCAAATAAATTACCACCCAAAAACACGATAACAATAATCCAATTCCAAATAATGAAACGGCTTAAATCAGCTTCACCTTTCAAAATTCTGTGCACCTTTTGAATAGTAAGCACGAACTGAACAGACTTTTTAGTTTGAACCACCCCAGACACAACATTCAAGGTAAGTCCAAATGAATAATAGACAAAGTCATAAAAACAAGCATAAGTGAAAGTTGTAAATTCGATGCCTTCATAAAAATATAATTTATAAGTCCAATAAATAAAACAAACAATTAATAAAAGTGTCGCAATAATTGAAACGAAATTGGAGATCAAATTATTAGGAGTTATGACATTATGTTTAATGTGATATTTAGGATGAAATATCATATATTGTATCAGATTCAAAGGTAAAAGCGCCGACTGCACATCGTTATCTACCGTATTATCCGAAATCGTTATCACCTGACATTTTTGTTTTATATTTTGAAATGTCTTCATGTTCGATACGTCAACGTTGGTAGCTCCTTTGCCTACAAATGATAAAAAAATCGATAGTAAACGTTCTAACTGCGTACATCCAAGTATCTGTTAATTAATTACCTACTTTATTAAATGTTCAGCAATATTAATTTGCTTCCCGGATATTTTATTCAGAACACGGAACACGAAACCACGGAACCCGGATCATGGTGATTATTTTGATTATGGTTAAGTCAAAGGCACCAATCATGTCTTCAGGGTTCTGTGATTGGAATGAAATTTAGGTTTTCATGATACACTCGCGATGTAGTTTTCATAAAAATATCATTTATTAGTCTTATAATCTTATTAAAACCGTGGTTCAACATTAATTTAAAAATCACGGTTTTTGTTTTAAATATTAGAACCATAAAAAAAGTAACCACAGCAAAATTCATAAGAAAAACAATAACAATGTCAATTTTATGCAACCTGTTTTACAAAATTGCGAACTGCAGTAAAACAACCATGTAGTTAGAAATAAGACTCATCAGACTCAATTGTAACACAGCGTCGACGTAAAATAAGCCACACACACGTATCTTACTGAATGACGCTTGATTCAAACGCAGTACGTTCTTGCACACTTTTTTCAGATCATCTGTAAAATAGGGATAATTACCAACATTAAAGTGTGAGCCACAATTGAAAAAAAAAAATGTTTTTGGACACGATTATAATAGGAAATTACTTGAACAATTTGACAGTAATATCAGTGCGCATGTATCTTGAACTCTTTTAATAGTTAAGTAGAATTTTTCGTATTGTATACTCAAACATGCTTGATAAATCAAATTCTTTATTAACCAACTGAAGACGACCAGAGATCCCCACAACGATATATTCTGTAAATAAAAACGGGACCTAGAATTAAGTATCATTTTAATTTTAGAATTTATTTATTCGTCAAAAATATGCCTCTTAAACAATGCTCATACTTATCTGTATGAAAAGAGACATTTACCTTGCAACGGGGCAATAATAGGTAGTTATATTTATTGTTAGGAAAATAAAAGTAACTTGCAACCAAATTCATTTATCTATTCAGTTATATTTCATTAAATGAAAAAAGTAATTTTAATATTTCATACTTACTGTGTCCCTTATTACCAAGCCAATTCTTAACCAATCAATTGTTACTTGAAGTTTTATTAGAGCGTGAGTGAATAGTTCTATAATGTAATACAGTATCTGCAAAGTAACAATAAAAGTTGTAAAAGCTCATGCTAATAGATACTTAGTAAAACATGATCACAAGATCAAAACATTTTTAGACAAGATCAATCAATTTGAGAACAAATTCTCAAATTGATTGATCTTGTTTTATGTTTGGAAAAGGTAGCGCCCATACGTTAGTGATAGGAGCCTCCTTGTAAGCAAATAAATGCTTGTATTAGGAGACTCCGCTCTTTCACAGTAAGTAAAAACAAAAACATAGCAAAAAAAAAAATCGACTGCTTGTGCATAGATAAATGGGAAGGAGGGTAGGTTTGTGTGTGTTTTGTGAGTGAGTGTGTGAGAGGCGAGTGAATTAATTTGTGCGCATAATGAAATGGTTTAATCCATTTTTTTTTTACATTCATGCGCTTGTTTAGTTTGTAAATGTATATCCCTTTGTCTGACCTATTGTATAGTTGTGTAAAACGTGTGTTGTATTGCATAGCAGCGAATTTCGTTTTAATTTGTGGGATTTGAGCAATCATGTATTTTCGTCTTTTAGTTATGATATTTGTATCGTAAGGAAGTGTCTTATGTTTTTTGGGACCGTAAAATTATGTAATGTACAGTTTTCTAACAGAAAGCAGACCACTGATTTGTATTTAGTGTTCGCCGTCCCCGTTCAACGTCTATAAGTCTCGATTTTGCCGTAGTACTCCATATAGGGATACAGTAAACTAATACTGATTGCACAAGTGCCACATAAACTTCGTTAAGGAGATTTCTGTGAGAGCAGGACATGTCGCAATGTCGCAGGTGAGCGTACCAAGATAGTTTTTGGTCAATCATGACGCCTAAATATTTATTATGTGAGACTTTACTAATTGCAGGACAACTGTAGTTATTTTTTGGAACTTTATCACATGGGTGTATTTGGATGCTAAATGCTTAATTTGGTTGTGAGCAATTCAAGATGATAAAACCAATGTAGTTAGTTTTAACTGTGTTTAGTGTGAGAAGGTTGTTATTGAGACAGTTGCTTAATTGGACCATGCCCAAATTTTGCCTTGAAATTGACATCGGACCAGTCTTTCTCGGGAAAAAATAACTGCAGTGTCAACGGTCAAAAAATGTCTGCGCTATTGACTTTTAGGTTTCAGAAACCTTTAATGTACGTTAGAAATTATATGGGGCCCAATACACTCTCCTGGGGCACGCCGAATGATACGTCCGCATCATCACTAATGTATATCTTAACACCCTGCTTTCTACTAGACAGGTAACTTTTGGTTAAAAATTAAGGGGGGGTTCCTCTTATTCCAGCTCTTTACAGCTTTGTCACAAGGGTTGGAACAGAGACGGTGTCAAAATCCTTTTTAAGATTCAGAAATACCGTCAGGCATTTTTTCTCTGCATTGAGATGCTCGGTAACTAATGAGCTGAGGGCAGCCACTGCGTATTCAGTAGATACTCCCTGTCTAAAACCAAATTGTGTTGATGATATTATTTTAAATTTATTTTAGGCCCTTAGTCTCGTCTATTACTGTTAAACGGTTACGTTCTAAAGCCTATACCTCAAAAACGGCACTTACAAGATTAGAAAAAAGTATTACATGTTCATTATCGATATTTGTATTATCATTTCCAAGTTATGACAATTTCGTATGACTAATACTTTTGCCTTATCCACAACACAAGCTATCTTCACTCTTATAAAAAATATATTAATGAATATAAATGAAAAACGGCTTACGACAGGGATGTTTTTTGATCTATCTAAAGCCTTTGACCTAGTGTCGCATGACCTGTTATTACAGAAACTGAAGGCAATTGGAATCTGAGACATAGTGCTTCAGTGGATATCGTTATACCTAAATAACAGAAGGCAGCTGTTTACTATTACAAAAGTGGATAAAAATAACGACTTCATGCCACAGTCATCCCAGCTTAAGTACAACAGATATGGCGTCCCACAAGGGAGTGTGTCAAGCCCAATCTTATTCCTTTTGTACATAAATTCGATAACTGATATAACTAGCCATAAATGTGTATTATTTGCAGATGATATTTCTATTATTGTAACAACTGATAGGAAAAATAACACGATTAATGATCATGACTGATATTAATAATACTATTGAAAGATTAATTGAGTATCTAAATAAAAATAATTTATCTATAAATCTTAAAAAATCAGTCTATATAAAATTTAATAAATGTAATAATGCTAAATATATGTAGGAGATGGTTTATTAATCACAATTGTGGGTGTTAACTAAATTTGTTATGATTTGTTTCTTATTGTTAATTTATGTGATTTTACTATCAATTATTGTCTATTATGTCGAAACATGATTTATTGTGTGTGCACACTGATTTGTGGTTACTTTATTTGGATAATTATTATCGATGGTTTTATTCAAAACAATTGTTGACACGTTACTTTGAATGTAAATCGAATTACTTCATGAAATCACAATTGTTTATTCATGACATTTATCATTGAGTTATTTGATTACAGATCTTATTAGATTCAGCACATTTTAGTGTTTTGTATCAAGTAAACGCGTGACGCACTTCCGTGCGCATGGGCAGACTTGTATGGAGAGGTTGCAAGGTGGGGGGCATCGCCTTATAAAAGAGCGTGCACTCCGTAAGTATGGCAGTCGATCCTCGGATTCGACTCAGTAAAGAGTTCCTGCTCCCGACAATACTGTCGGTTTACCTGGTACAGCGCTGCTGTATATTCACATAGCTGTATAGGCTTGCTGCTAGCGAGCGATACACTTTGTATTTGGGTGGCTTATGCTACTGTACGAACTATGAACCTTAAGGGTTTGTTCGTTTATCATTGGGTGGCTTAGGCTGCTGTACGAACTATAAAACTTACGGGTTTGTTCGTTTATCATTGGGTGGCTTAGGCTGCTGTACGAACTGTAAACCTTAAGGGTTTGTTCGTTTACCATTGGGTGGCTTCGCCACTGTACGAACTGTGGGACCTTAATGGTCTGTTCGATTAACTGTATTGTTGCTGTACCTTGAACTTACTTTATTCTTGTGACTGATTACCATTTGTATTGTGTTTTCTTTACTAATAGTGTGTAATTGTTTTCACAGGTATGTTGTTTATCCCTAATGGGATAATGGGAACGCCTATAGTCCTGACGATGTTCTATACCGCTCGGCACTCGTCCTCGATCGCCCACTGACGATCCTACATATATATAAAATGAATATTCATAAAATTGATGAAGTAACACAAACTAAATTTTTAGGCGTAACTTTAGGCCAAGACTTAAACTTTAAAGCTCATGTTGATACCGTCTCGAAACGAATAAATAAATTTGTTTATGCACTTAAAAAAGTGAAAAATATAACAAACCTTAAAACTGCAATAACCTCCTACCATGCATACGTTGAATCGGTGTTCCGCTATGGCTTGATAATGTAGGGTAATAGCACAGATCAAAATAGAGCATATATTGCGCAGAAATGGATAAGAGCAATATACGGGCTTCGACCTGACGAATCCTGTAGGCCGATATTTAAAAAGCTTGACTTGTTGCAGCTGGGTGTGTAACGTTTGAAATAATAACAAAATCTCTAAAGATCTGATCTAATTTCATTTAACATACTTTTTTTAATATAACGATCAAATGATATAATGAATGATTGATATAATTTCATTTTACCTAATTGTTTATGGTATAATGAACATTCTCTGTAATGCACATTTGAACTAATATTCATAATAGTATAATAATCAGTTTCGGTTATATTTGAAATCTAAAAGTAACGTTTAGTATAATTTAGTTATTGAATAATTTGGGTTAGGTTAGGTTATGGAACACCGGGGTGGTTTTTAGTCAGTAAGAGTCTGACAGACCCCTCCGCCCGCCCCAGGGCGGAGGACATCCATGAGGATTTTCCATCCCGTACCAAAAAAAAAAAAAAAAAGGTTAGAACAGTGACCATTAACCAGATTCCCTCTATTGTTGGTGAATCGTATGGGTTAGATGAGGTTATAACGGTGTCCCCTTGTTTTGCAGACAGAAATTTCATAAAATTTCGTTTCCCAGAAAATGTTTCATAATTATAATATTTGGTTCTTGTATTTTTATTTTGACTATTGTTGTTTCAAAGTCTATTTACTTAAATGAAACATATTTCACAGAAACACAATCCAATGAATTTTTAATCACATCTTTTTTGTTTAACAAACTTATCAAACAGTAGAATTATTTTTTAACGAATATTGTTTGATCAGTGTATTTTTTCATGGAATTTATTTCAACGAAAATGTATATAAATAGACAATAAGAAAAATATTGTCTACAAGTCAATATGTTGTGCTACAAAAGTTAATGACAGAAACGAATCGCTGCGAAACCGAATCCACGTAGTCTTGTCTGCCCTACACCTAGAGTGTAATTTAAATCCGCGCAGGCGTGGAGGAGCGAGGCGGCCCGCGAGCTGAGGAACAGGTGGTTTTAACGCCCGCCGCTGCGGTTGAGGTAGAGATAAAGTACTCGTCAAGACGAATCATACGAGCTCAAACTAGATGGGGTTATGTAGTTTTATAACGGAGTTCCTATGGCCACCTTCCAGTTCCATCATCAGACCTTGGATGCCATCTAAATTTTCAGTATTCTTATCATTAATTAACGGGAAAATGGGCAAAAAAAATGTATTAATGAGATGGGTAGTTTTAAGAATTTTTGCACCTCGCTGTCTTTGAAGGCCGATTGTAAACAAACTAGCCCAATTAAGTACTACTTTTTTTAAATGATTATGTAAGCTGAGAGTTTGGCGCCTTCTTAAACCCTACTTAAGAACCATGAAGTCACCTGTTTAGATTTTTAATTTCATGTTGAAAATTTAAGTCGTAATTTGAGGAATGTAAATTTTTCATTTTACACCTACTTTTCATAACTCTCATCACAGTTACGACGCTGGTTATTTTATGCATAAAAGTACTACTCATGAAAATTTAGTTACATAAAAAAAATCTCGACAAAGTTTTCTACTTTTGTTTTAAAATAGTTTTAAGATCTTTCAGGTCAAAAATTTACAAAAATTTAGAAAAAAATTTCATAACTCGGAAACTATTAAAAGTCGCGGAACATACATGGGGGTGATTCGGATACCCCACGATACGAGGGACCTACATTTTATTTTTGGACGTCAATGTTCCGGCCACCTTGTATAGGCATGCGTTTGACTGCAATTCACCTGGTGATGATGCGGCTTAAGTTGGACACGCTTGCCTAGGATGAACCGGTTCATTCGTGCCTTGAAGATACCCAGATTATACTTATCAGGGAACAGAGAGGGGGGCAGTGGATTCCACAGTCAGGCACACATTTACTGTGCGAACGCTTGGTTCGAGTCCGTGGAACTTCAACCATATAGCAGTGACGCTTCGTATCTCTGCTCGTCCGATGATGGAATGGGGATGGGGGAATCAAATTTTGCAATTCCAAAGCACACTCTCCGAAATGTATCCGATAAAAAACCGATAGGCTAGCAACGGTGCGGCGATGTTCAAGGTTCTGGAGCTTAGCCCTAACTAGGGAGTCGGTGTTAATGAGACTCTTGGCACGTCTATCAATGACTTCCAATGCCTCCAGTTGGTATTTTGCTGATCCATCCCAAAGGTGCGAACAGTAATCCATGCACGATCGAACTTGTGCTTGGTATAAGTTGAGCAGCTGTTCCGACGTGAAGTACTTTCGCACTTTTTCGAGGACTCCCAGCTTTTTGGCAGCTAGTTTGGCCTTGAATTCAATGAATGACCCAAAGTTAAGAATCAAAGCCGAAAATGAAGTCGAATTCAGAATCCAAGATGATAATTCAAGATGGCGGCTATAATAGTTTACGAAATATACGTCGTAGGTGTCATTTCCATGGTTTTCGGGAGAGCGGATGCCTATAATGAGATCAAATTTGTTCATCAAAGTTTCACCAAAATCGGTTCAGTAGTTTATGATATAGGCAAATATGTCAAAGTTGAACAAGGGAAAACACTCAAAACCTCAAAATTGTTTCAAGCAGCATTATTACAGTGAAGCTATCCTTTCTAAATAAATGAATTCTGTCTAGTCTGTAGTTATTGACATCATCTCTGTTCCCTCCCCTGTGTACCAGTGTAATTATTGTTTTTTTATGGTTCTGGGAAAATGCCATTTTTTAAACATAAATTAGCAATGATGGGGACTACATCTTTGCAAACATATTTAGTTAGTAGAGATACTGTCCCATCCTGGCGTACTGGACGATTAAAAGTTCATCAAAATTCCTTCAACTTCTATTGGGTCCGTGACCCTTAGCACAAAGGTATTAGTTTGCGCAGAGTAAATGTTAGGTCGATCAGAGGGCATTTTATTAGTCCAGGGTCGAGCTTGCTCAGCTACTTCTTTTCTAATTTTAGCAAAGTAATCATTTACGAAGTTTGATTCAGTTGGAGATGGTCTGATACTTAACAATGCTGCACATTGGCTGTTTACTTTATTGGAATAGGTGATTAACTTTATGTTTTGTCATAGTCACTTGGAGTTTGTGACTGATTTAGTGAGTAATTCTCGTTTCATTTTTTTGAGGAGATTATTATAATTATTTCTGTACCGACAGTACGTGATTTTAATAATTGCGTTATACCGATAAGACAGAGACTTTTTTGCAGTTTATTGCAATTTTTTACAGCGTCGTAATCCAGGGGTGATCCAATGTTTAATTATGCGTTTACTGTTAGAAATATTATATATTATAAAACTAATTTACTTCCTCTTGAACGGGCTCTGAAAGCAATTTTGAAAGTAGCCAATTTCTATCCTTTTTTCTTTTCCACACATCTGTTATATCAATCCTGTAACGTGTTGACTGTGAGCCAGCTTTTCATTATGCACCTAGTATTAAAACAACACACCATGCTTACCTACAATGCTGACATTACAAACAAAAGAAGAAATTATATAGTATGCAATTCAAATTTGACCTCAAAACATGTCTTTGCAGTAAGGTTTTTTTCTTTCCTTGGACCATTTTTGTACAATAGATTGAATAGAGAACTTAGTATTTATAAGTTAAACTACTGTAAAAAAATAATATTTCAATATTTAAAAACTACCTCTTATGAACAGACAGAAGACTTACTCGTAGTATGTTAATAAAATTGTTAACACGCGGTACTTAATTTTTTTTGTCTCTATCATTTAAGTTTTCATGGTACCTTTAATTTAAGTTTTATTATGATTTAGCGTTAATTTATTATAACAAGTAGTAAGCACTTTCTATCCTGAAGCACAGGTTTAAACTAGTTCTGGCAAATATGCAATCGTGATCTATTTTATATTATAAGATATATATTGTAAATGTGACGTTGTATTAAATAAACGGTTATTATTATTATTATTAATCGTATCGGGAAGTTTCTGTATTAGTAGGTCAGTTACTAGGTTTGGGTCACTACAAAATAACAACTCAGCAAGATTTTTTCCTGTAAATATTTAGTGCTTGTTCAAAATTTATGGTAGTAGCAGTTTTATTTATAAACTCATTATTTTTTAATTTGGAAAGAGATAACAGTGTAGTGTAGTGGTCAGTAATTGTAGTTTATAAGATAGCAATTGACGCAGATGTTTTATTAATTCACAACATGAAGTGGTTCAGGCAGGTCAGCTCTCTGGTGGGTAAGGTATGACCAGGTAAAATGCCTTAGACCGACAACATGTTGAGGTAGCTATTTCGGTTTTTCGTTCATGTGGCAATTCACCGTTTTGGGCCTAATGTTAATATTTATATCCCCCGCTATTTTTCTGCAAACCTAATAGCTAAGCTACATAAGCTTGTCAAACACAAGCTAACGGGATAAATACACAAGACCATAAGTATAATAAATAAATAAATATAAATATAAATATCTTGGGACAACTCACACACGGTCATCTGGTCCCAAGCTAAGCAGAGCTTGTGTTATGGTAACCAGACAACTGATATACATACTTATATAATTTATAAATACATACATATTATAGATAAACACCCAGACACAGAACAAACAATCATGCTCATCACACAAAGTTTGTCCTGGGTGGGAATCGAACCCACGACCTCCGGCTTAGCAGTCAGGGTCAGTGACCACTAGACCAACAGGCCCGTATGTACTCTATTATTTGTAAATATTACAATTAAATGTTTATGCTTTACTCCAAAATGCTCGCGCGACTCTTAAACAAAACCATCCACGTGTGCAATAAAAGATACTTACAAAATGCTGAAAACAATCTTTATGGATGTTATAGCACTCTAATAAATCGACATAAGCCTGAAACACCTTTCTGCTATGATTGTCTCCGTGGGTGCCTTCTATTTGTAGAGAATGTGACGCGTAAATACTCCAGAGAACAACTTCATTTTCCAACAATTTCATTATTCGAATGGCCCAAAGAATATTTACATCAAAAACAATCACAGCGTAGCATATAAATAACCCAGAGTATGGTAAACCAGTCAATTTGCCAAGAATTGTCAAGCCGATGATATGACCACCCAAAACCACGATAACAATAATCCAATTCCAAATAATAAAATTACTTAAACTGGCTGCACAGTTCAAAAATCTGTGCACCTTTTGAAAAGTAAGGACAAACTTAACAGATTTTTTAGTTTGGAATACTCCAATAACGGTAAACAAAGTAAATCCAAAAGAATAGTAGATAAAATCATAAAATACGGCTGCATACAAGGAAGTAGTTGGTTCGATATCTTCGCAAAAAAATGTAATATAAGTGCAGTAAAAGAATGTAATAATTGATGTCAACATTGCAATCATTGAAACGAAATTGGAGATGACACTATTAGGAGTTACGACACTATGTCTAATACGATATTTAGGATGGAATATCATATTTTGCATCAGATTCAAAGGCAAAAGCGCTGCTTGCACATCTTTATCTACCGTATTGTCCGAAATAGTTATCACACGACTTTTGTGTCTCATATTTAGGAATGTCTTCATGTTTGATACGTTAACGTTGGAACCTTTTTGCCTACAAATGATAAAACAATCGATTGTAAACATTCTAACTGCACACATCGAACTATCTAATGGATGTAATGGATGGATTCCTTTACTCATTTGTCTAATATTTTATTCAAAGTATATACCGAACATGGTGATTAGGTATTTTGATGCGAACGATGACGACGATTTGATGGACATCTGATGTATTTTTTTATCTTAATGTCAATAATTTAAAATAACTGTGGATATTAAGAGTATTTTGGTATACCTAATAAAAAATATATTAGCTTTTGCTTACTGCTTCGTCCGCGTAAATGTCGGTTATCGCGGATGCAGAGGAAGTCGCGGATAAAAAAGTAGCCTATGTCCTTCCCCAGGGTTCTGGCTGTTTTCATTGAAAATTTAATCAAAATTGGATTAGCCATTTTAGCCAATTAGTATATAGAATATTAATTAAAACGGCTATAAACGGCTATAAATGAGAAAGTAACGCTGTCTGTTAAGACAGAGTATATTTATGAGAGAATATTTATGAAATTAATAAGTAAATAAGTAATATGTATGGAAGTATGGATAGTATATAGTATAAGTACAGTATATGGAAAAATTGAAAAAATACCCAAAACTCTCTCTCTCTTAATTTTGACTTCGTGTCATGACCCTGAACAGCATTTTTTCTACGACTTGTTGTTTTCGTTTATTTGAATTCTGTAAAATTTACGTATACTATGCGCGCGTGCACCCATTTGATAGCGAATATGACGTAGGTAGTAGGTACGTACAGGCATAGCTAATTTGCTCAACTTGTTGATTATCAAGTGCAAGCAAACCAAAACGAGTAAATAAAATAATAAGTAAGCAACATATCTACAATCTACGTGATATTTTTTGCCAAGATCTTCAATAGAAGCCTAGGAGCTTCAATAACCAATCGATAAATCATTTAGCGATCGATAAAAATTAGACGTAGATGCCCTAAATCCATTTTGTAGATTGTTAACAGGTGATAGATAGTAAACGATCGACAAAGTTGAGTAAATATGTAGGAATGTTACAGATCTTATTTATTGTCAAAACACAGCATATCTAGCGATAAACATGATCGTCAAAAATCGAACAAATCTGTAGACACCAGACATTCATTTTAACGCAATGTTACGAACTCACGATACCTTCTTGTTGTCATAACAAAAATAATCAAGTACCTACCTACTTAGTATATTGACCCCTCAATTTTCCTAAGTAGGTACCTTCTTAACAAAGCGTCATTCTTTAATATCAAGAGATAGGCAAGTGGGTACCTACCTACATTTCTTTAAAACAGATGTTTTGATTGATTACTGTATTTCCCCAGCTTCGCATGGGCCTATAGCCTTCCTCGATAAATTCGAACCAGTAGATCCTGAGATTAGCGCGTTCAACCAAACAAACAAACAAACTCTTCAGCTTTATAATATTAAAGTATAGATAAGTAAGTACACTATGCAGTGGCAGTGCCAATTACTCTGTCTCGCCGTTTTAGAGAAAATAAGTACCTACCTACATGACAAGCTCTGCCTCATATTTTGGCCTTGTGGTCGCAAGCGCGGTCACTAAGCGTCAAGTCCTGGGGTCAACGACCTTGAACATCTGGGCATTCATACATATTCTGGAGCAAGCGCCTCCGCGTCGTTTAATCTAGACGAGCAGTTGTTTCGTTGGCCGTGTCAGAAAAAATATTATAAATTCAAAATTGAGTGTTATAATTTTTTGTATGAAAAAGAAAATGTTTCGATTTTTTTAAAGTCGTAGAACAAATAAATGTTGATCAGGGTCATGATACGAAATAAGGATTAAGACTTTTGGGTATTTTTTCAATTTCCCTGTATAGTGTAGAAGTATGAATTACCGTGAAATTGACAGAAGTAGATGGATAATTCGCAAATACTTTATCATAAACTCATTATACTAGCTGAATACAATGTGGTTGGGTCATCATCCCTTTTTTGTGCACATTATAATTCGCTGTGACATAACACGTCAATTCAGTTTTGGTGAATATAGTGGTGTTTACTCTAGCACAGAAATTAGCCTACGTAATATATCCGTGCCTGGCGTACATATTTATATATTTCTTTTTTGGGAAATATATTAATATACCTATATAGAAAGTGCTTAATAGATTGCGCACCCAAGTGGTCCCTTTAACTATTGCAATAAAAAAATAGCAGAATGAGGGATTATGGATTCCACCAATACCCAGTGCCAGTGCGATGCTCCTGATGGCCAATTTGCTTCAATGCTCAAAGTGTCCCTATACTTGCACTTTATAGGACGTGACAAACGCCACCGATCTCGCGATTAAGGAACCTACTGGGCCGAAGTTGGCCAAAAAAAAAACAAAGCTTAACTACCATCAATTCAAAAAGAAGAAGAAGAACAACTCAAACACGATTAAGATACGTAGTTCTTCGAGTTTCACTGGCTACTTTCCAGTCATCATCAAACCTTAAAAATCAATCATGGCTAAAGTGTATTTTAAGATAATTCTAACAAGCCAACACAACCACGTTACGTTTATTCGTTATGGAGGTATAGTGCCTATCTTCCGGGTTCATTATCATATCAGTATGAAAGCGCCATATTATAGGATAGACATATTTACATTGACAAGCAAATATCCTAATCAATTCGATAATAATAAGGAGTTAAAGGACTTCAAGACTCGGCCAGAACCGATAAAGATGAGCTATATATCATAAAAAAAGAAAATAATTATAGAATTTGATAGTATAATTAGTTTTCTATAAGAAGTACACCAACACAAGTTATAGTTCTTTAAAGTTGTCCACTTAATACTTCTAATTTTAACGATAACATGAAACAAACTAATAAATGATTTATTACATAATGATTTTTGGCACATTATCTTCGCATAGTCATATGTTTTAATAGTAATGCATAATTATAACATACCTGCTTACATTATTTTGGGATGCAGGTATGAAAAAAAAAACATGTTTACTTTTTAACAATTATTATTCATCAAACAGTACATCATCATATTTAATTAATAAATCGTCTAAAAACAGGGCTTGTTTGATGTCTTGTCCAACCGTACCATAATATTGTCATTGTATGTGCACAGCAACCTACGGTTCTTCGCCCAACTATGCAATTACAACTATATTGCTCAATTTCCTCTCTCCCACTTCCATAATTATTAATTATGATATAAACATAATATATTTTTCGACTTATATGTCTGCTGTGAATTTTGCCTCTAAGGAGAAAAATTAAAACTTTTTGACAATATTATCAATGACAACTACAAGATCAAAATGCCAGCACTATAATAATTACTATTCTAAACAGTATCGATAATCGAATTAAATTATTATATAATATAGGGCGACTGGTAATTAGTGTACGATACTTAAACACGTGATTGTGTTCATGTGATAACGAACAACAGCTTTCCCAAAGAAAAAATGTTTTTTGTACTGGTTCACTTTTATTTCAATAACACAACAGCCGCGCGCGCTAGCCTTTGACCAATCAGCTGTTAGCCTGTAGAACCAGTACAAAAATCATTTTTTCTTTGAGAACGTTGTTTGTTATCATGAACACAATCACGTGTTTAAGTTTCGTACACTGATTACCAGTCGCCCTATATATTAAAAAATATAATTAAACATTATTTATTATATTATAAGAATTACGAGTTACAACTTATACATGTAATAAATTGTAATGCAATCGATTTGAAAGTGCAATTTCGTATCGATGTAATTTTATTTTGGTATTGGCAACATTTGTAATTGAAATTGCAGATAGGAAGCGTGTTGAAAAATTGAATAACTATTTAAAATTACTTTTAAACGGTGTACTTCTACAGATTTTATTTATACTGTATAATTCTTACTGTTAAAAATTATTATTAATATTATAAATTATTATTAATATAAAAAGTCTGTCGGACGCTGTTCGCTATTCGAGCCGATTTTTTTCACTGTTCTTTGACTTCCAAGATTTTTTTCCATAGTTACTCGTACTTAAAAGTGAAGCTAATAAAACCGTGTTAAGAAAAAACGACTTTTATTTTTCTCAAAAACAACTTCACACCTTCGAACATATAAAAAAGACCGGAAAGTAAACTTAACAGCTTTCTTTATAAATAACAATAATATCAATTATAATTATGAAGTCTGTTTTACAAAATTGCGAACTGCAGCAAAACGACCATGTAGTTAGTAAGAAGACTCATCAGACTCAATTGTAACGCAGCGTCGACGTAGAACAGGCCACACACACGCATCTTGCTGAATGATGATCGATTCAAACGCAGCACGTTCTTGCACACTTTTTTCTGATCATCTGTAAAATAGAGACCATAATTAAGATCAACATCGAATATATTATAGTAAGGCAAAATAGACAAAACTGTTCGTAAACACTATTATCCTTGACCTCTCCAAGGCTTTCGATCTAGTCTCTTACGACGTGCTTTGGAGCAAACTGAGGAGTAGGGGTATACCGGAGGAAATGCTGAGTGTGTTTCAGTATTGGTATCGTAATCAAACAAACCGTGTTAAATGGTCTAATGCGCTCTCGGAGTCATATGGATTGGAGTGCGGGGTGAGGCAGGGTGGTCTTTTGTCTCCCCGGCTCTTCAATCTATATGTTAATGACCTCATTACCGAGCTCAGCAGCATGCGTGTCGGATGCAGGGTGGGTGGTGTTAGTTGCAACAGCATCAGCCATGCGGATGACATGGTGCTGCTGGGCCCGTCGCCAGGAGCGATCGTGGAGTTACTAAAGGTATGTGAGACCTTCGCTACTGAACATGGACATGAGACCATGTATTCACATTTTTTGGCATTATATATGAATATAATGCCAAAAAATGTGAATACATGGTCTTTGGGGTCGCTGTAAGTGCCGGGATAGTACACTCGAACTTGCCATAAACGGTGTTGCAATACGTAGAGTGAAAAAGTTTAAATACCTTGGGCATTTTCTTACCGACAACCTCAGTGACCATGCTGACATTGAACGGGAACGTAGGGCTCTGGCGGTCAGGGGTAATATGTTGACACGAAGATTTGCGCGGTGTACTGACCAAGTAAAGATAACACTGTTCAAAGCTTACTGTCATAGTTTTTACACCGGTAATCTTTGGGTCAACTACTCGAAAAGATCGCTGAATGCTCTACGCGTCCAATATAATAATGTTTTTAGGACGCTGTTGCGATTGCCTCGCTTTTGCAGTGCCTCTCAAATGTTCGCGGCAACCCATACCGATGGGTTTCATGCTATAATCCACAAAAAAACGGCTTCGCTTCTGAGTAGAATAAGAGGCAGTCACAATAGCATCCTCAAGACTGTGGCGGCCGATATGTCCTTCACAATAGTGAGGCAATGTGTGAGAAGACTTATACCCTAGTATTTTGTTGCTCTAGTGGTGGGTGGTCTTCTCATTAATTAGTCTTTAGTTAAGGTACTAACAATAGTTTTTAAGTGCAAACCTGTTACTAACAATTTATGGATCTCGTGGTTGTACCAAAATAAAATGATTATTATTATTAAAATGACAACACAACATAAAAACAAATTGCTTTTCTAGGAAATTACTTGAACATTTTGACAGTAATATCAGTGCGCACGAATCTTGAACTCTGTTAATAGATAAGTAGAATTGCTCGCATTGCCTGCTCAACATTGTTAGATACATCAAATCTTTTATAAACCAACTGAATACGGCCAGAGATCCCAAGGATGATGTATTCTGTAAAAAATAAAAATTTGATGTTGTAAGGAAATCGTCGTCAAAAATCCTTCATCATCATGTCAACCTTTACGCGCCTATACCCAGCAGGGCATAGGTCTCCCCTAAGGGGGGGGGGAGTTAACCAAAATCGCCATGCTTGACCATTGCATGTTGGCGATAGCAGTAGGTGTTATGGTACTCAAAAGAATGCTGCTGCCCATCCTCTGGTCAATACCCCTCTATCGCCTTCTACGACACTCACGGATAGGTATAAGGTGGTGCTATTTGCGGCCGGCACCACACTACAAAACACCTATACCCTTTAAATAAGTGTGACAAAAAAATCAATCAATTACTCATGGCTTCGTTGAATGAGATTAGGACTTTTCCACAAAGTACGTAAGGCTGCGGCGCGCCCGAGCAGAGAGACCACTCAGAAAAAACCGCCATTTTTCGCACGCACACATTGACATTACGTTTATAGGCCTTCTCAAGCAGTTTCAAGCAGACTTCAGTCTCGACTGTCACGTGTTGTCAAAATGAATAAATAACGTAATTGACATTTCATGACGAACAGGAAAATTTTGTTATAAAAAATTGCAAAGAGTGCCAATAAAATTTTATATTGTCACAAATAAAACCTACAGAGTCAATACAGTAGCAGCCCTAGTGAGTCTCGCAAGTTTAGGTAATTATAATTTAAGGTGGCGGGAGCGGTCCTTCTGTAATCTTTATATTTTGTGACTTTGCCCAGCAGTGCGACAATAAGAGGCCAGTATCACTTTTAATTAGGAAGATAAGATTTAGTAACATTTTATCAGATTCGTCTGCTCAGTTTTCTCTCCATTAATAAACTTATTTTAAGAAAGTTGAAAGTTAATATTTTGAACTTACTGTATCTTTATATACCAAGCCAAGTTTCAACCATTCAATTGTTACTTGAAGGTTAATCAGAGCGTGAGAGAATAGTTCTATAATGTAAAAAAGTATCTGGAAATGAACAGCAAAGTTGAAAAAGATCATTAGGCTCAAAAAAAAAAAAAAAAAATTAATCAACAAAATTCGTAAGTAAAACATGATCACAAGACCAACTCATTTTGAATGAGTTACTGAAATCTCTATTGATTTATTTTGTTTTAACTTTGCGGAAAGATACCGCCCATCATACTTTTAAAAAGTTGCTCATTCCCATTTTTTGCATCTAATTTAAAACTTACTTAAAATCGTCTTCGTCTACTCAACATAAGTCATATAAACCGAATGGTTCCGAAGACCTCAACGTCGCCAAACCTTTGTCATTTAAGCATGACTAAACTATCGAGAATAAGCAGTTAAGAAGATAGATGCGGCCTACTGATGTAGTAACATGCTTAAACATCAACATTTCTGTGCTAAGTTTAAGTTCAATATGCTTTAAAACAGCATTGTTATACAGTTCCTATTAAAGCCATTTATGTGTAGAATTAAAAGATACTTACAAATTGGTGACAGTAATCTTTATGGATGTCATAACACTCCAATAAATCGACGTAAGCCTGAAACACTTTTCTAATATGACTTTCCCTAGGAGTATCTTCTATTTGTTGAGAATTTAAAATGTAAATACTCCAGGTAATAACTTCATTTTCTAACAGTTTCATTATTCGAATGGCACAAACTATATTCACATCAAAAATAATCACAGCGTAGCATATAAATAACCCAAAGTATGGTATACCAGTCAGTTCGCAAAAAACAATTAAACTAAAGAAATTACCACCTAAAACCGCGATAACAATGATCCAATTCCAAACAATGAAATGGCTTAAGTTGGCTTCACAGTTCAAAAATCTATGCACTTTTTGAAAAGTAAGAACCAATTTAATAGACTTTTTTGTTTGAACCACCCCAGTGACAACATTTAAAGTTAGTCCAAATGAGTAATAGACAAAATCGTAAAAACAGGCATACGTGAAAGTTGTTGATTCGATGCCTTCGTAAAAATATAATTTATAAGTCCAATAAATAAGAGAAACAATTAATAGAAGTGTCGCAATCGTTGAAACGAAATTGGAGATCAAACTATTAGGAGTTATAACATTCTGTTTAATGCGATATTTAGGGTGAAATATCATATATTGCATCAGATTTAAAGGCAGAAGCGCCGACTGCACATCTTTATCTACTGTATTGTCCGAAATAGTTATCAACTGACATTTATGTTTTATATTTCGAAATGCCTTCATGTTTGATGCGTTAACGTTGGTAGCTCCTTTGCCTACAAATGATAAAATAATCGATTGTAAACGTTCTAACTGCGCACATCCAAATATCTATAAATTAATTAACTACTTTATCAAATGTTCAGCAATATTACTTTAATTCCTTGATATTTTATTCAGGGCATATTCTGAATGTGGTAATTATTTGGATTCTAGTGAATTTGAAGGCACGAGTCATGTCTTCAGGGCTTAGTGATTGGAATGAAATTTAGATTTTCATGATATACTCGCGTTGTAGTTTCCATAAAAATAACATTTATTCGTCTTTTAATCTTATTAAAAACGGTGGTTGAACAATAATTTAAAAAACTGAAAATTTAAAAAATGAAACGTTAATAAAGTAACCGTAGCTGTTTTCATAAAAAAAAGCAACAATGTCAATTAAATGCAACCTGTTTCACAAAATTGCAAACTGCAGTAAAACAACCATGTAGTTAGTAATAAGACTCATCAGACTCAATTGTAACGCAGCGTCGACGTAGAACAGGCCACACACACGTATCTTGCTGAATGATGCTCGATTGTGAGGTCAAATTGACAACACACCATAAAAACAATAACTGGATTGACAGAAAATTACTTGAGCAATTTGACAGTAATATCAGTGCACATGAATCTTGAACTCTTTTAATAGATAAATAGAATTTTTCGTATTGTATGCTCAACATTGCTTGATAAATCAAATTCTTTATTAGCCAACTGAAGACTACCAGAGATCCCCACAACGATATATTCTGTAAAAAAACGGAACAGAAGAATTAAGTATCATTTTAATTCAAGAATCTGTTTATTCGTCAAAACTAAGCGCGGTGATCAATGCTTATACCTTATCTGTATGAAAAAGGCCTCTTTCTTGCAGCGGCGCAATAATAGGTCAGTAATATTTTTTGTTAGGAAAATAAAATTGAGTAACATTGAATCACGGACTAGAAAAAAAAGAAGGACTTTGCGCCACGAATATCGAAAGTTAAGCACCCTAAGTAAGCCAGACCGTTTGTACAAACATGCCTCACGCACACATTTTTTGTTATAAAACAATAGTATTCCGCGCCGAAAGTACCGACTACCGACCGTACCGTTCTATGTGTGCGTCTCGGTCCGGCGTACTTTAGGTGCTTCACTTTTAAAATGCGTGGCGTGGAGTTCTTATTTTTTTTCTAGTCCGTGGATTCAATCAAATTCATCTATCTATTCAGTTATATTTCATGTTAAACTTATTTTCAAAAAAGTAATGTCGTTATATTTCTTCATTATGGTGTGTAAATCCAAAAGAATAGTAGATCAAATCATAAAATAAGGCTGCATACAAGAAAGTAGTTGATTCGTTATCTTCGCAAAAATATGTAATATATGTGCAGTAAAAGAATGTAATAATTAATATCAACGTTGCAATCATTGAAACGAAATTGGACATGAAACGGTTATGACATTATGTTTAATGCGATATTTAGGATGGAATATCATACTTTGCATAAGATTCAAAGGCAAAAGCGCTGCCTGCACATTTTTATCTATCATATTGTTCGAAATAGTTGTCACTCGACTTTTGTGTCTCTTATTTAGAAATGTCTTCCTATTTGATACGTTACCGTTGGTAGCTTCTTGCCTACAAATGATAAAACAATCGATTGTAAACGTTCTAACTGCACACATCGAACTATCTAATAATGGATTACTTTACTCATTTGTCTAATATTTTATTTAAAGTATATACCGAACATGGTGATTAGGTATTTTGATGCGAACTTTGACATGATGGACATCTGATGTAATTTTTTATCCTAATGTTACAATAATTTGAAATAAATGTGGATATTAGGATTATTAACCGACTTCAAAAAGGAGGAGGTTATCAATTCGAATGTTTATATTTTTTTTTATGTATGTTCGGGCATAACTCTGTCATAAGTAGACGGATTTGCAAAATTCTTTTTTTGTTCGAAAGGAGTTTGTTCCGAAATGGTCCCATACTAATCTTACTAAAATTGATACAGCCCTTTTTGAGAAAATCAACAAATTCCCAAAAAAATACTTAGACGACGTTTTAATTTTTTCAAATTTCAATCTTTGGAGGACTTACAATCTCTTTCAAGAGTGTCGCCGTTACTTAATGGATTTGGATGTTAAGGCAACACCAAAAAGGGAAAAATAAAAAGCTTTTTCAAAAAAAGAAAACCACCTTCAAAATCTAAAAAGTGATAAATAACTTTAGCACAGAACACACATTACTTTAATTTCGGAAGTCGGTGGCGGTGGCTTTGTGTTTGTTGTTTTTGAATAAACTTTTTATAAGTTTGTGCACATATAATTCGCTGTAATATAGCACGTCCATTCAATTTTGGCAAACCACAGGAAGATAGTGGTTTTTACTCTAGCACAGAAATTACATTTGGTAATATATGTAGCAAGTAATATTGAGAGTAATTTAACTGCTGTTTCTGTGAATAAATCACGGATGTACACTGGACGTTATTTATTGTAGTTTTAGACAGAATATAGAACTTATTAATTGGCGTGCCACAAGGAAATACATTAGACCATAACTTGTTTTATGTCCTCGAAAATAGCACTATGTATGTGGGGCAACCGATGTCAGTGTTGTTCAAGATAAACTTATAATCTATTTTCAAATTACGTACGTACTTCTGTGAATGACCTTTTGTGACGTAAAAGTTATCAAAACAACGATACATGTGGACTCTCATTTTACAAGATTTACATTGTCTGTAAGTGTAACGCAAGGCAGCATGCACAGTCTTACACTAAGTTTATTAAAGCGTTCGAGCTAAGTGACTACGTCTATTTGTTGTAGAAAAACTAAAAAATATAAATATACAAATATCTTAAAAAATACACAATTAGACGAGATAGAATTCATTTATTAGAGTCAAGATCACAAAAATGCAAACTGCAGCAACACAACTGTATAGTTAGTAAGAAGACTGATCAGATTCAACTGTAACACAGAGTCTAAGTAGAAAAGACCGCATACACGTATCTTGCTGAATGATGCTCGATGCAAGCGTAGTACGTTCTTGCATAGTTTTTTCTCATCTTCTGAAAATTGAGATATTTATCAGTAGTGCAATGAAAAGCAATACTGATAGAATCTTACAAAAAAAAAAAAAATTACTTCCTGAGAATCTTGATTTTAAAATAAGTGCGCATGAATCTTGTACTCTTTGAATCTCTATGTAGAATTTTTCGCATTGCTGGCTCAATATTATCTGCCAAAACAAATTCTTAAGCATCCAACAGTATAAGGGTAATGTTTTCAGGAATGCTTTATCCTAAAACAAAGTAAAACTTTTAGTTCTTAGTATACTTCATTTTACCCGCAGCGTGTTGCGAGTTCGATTCCCGCCCAGGGTAAATATTTGTGTGATGAGCACTTGTGTTTGCCTTGTGTCTGGGTGTTGTTTATCTATATATGTATGTATTTTAAAATGTATTTGTGTATGTATATCAGCTGTCTGACACCCATAGTACAGGGTCTTCCTAGTTTGGGGTCAGATGGCCGTGTGATTTGTCCCCACATATTATATTATATTATATTATTATATGATTACTAGCTGACCCGACAGACGTTGTCCTGTCCCGATCCACCTACTTACCTACACCTACCCTACACCTACCCTACACCTACCCTACACCTACCCTACACCTACCCTACACCTACCCTACACCTACCCTACACCTACCCTACACCTACCCTACACCTACCCTACACCTACCCTACACCTACCCTACACCTACCCTACACCTACCCTACACCTACCCTACACCTACCCTACACCTACCCTACACCTACCCTACACCTACCCTACACCTACCCTACACCTACCCTACACCTACCCTACACCTACCCTACACCTACCCTACACCTACCCTACACCTACCCTACACCTACCCTACACCTACCCTACACCTACCCTACACCTACCCTACACCTACCCTACACCTACCCTACACCTACCCTACACCTACCCTACACCTACCCTACACCTACCCTACACCTACCCTACACCTACCCTACACCTACCCTACACCTACCCTACACCTACCCTACACCTACCCTACACCTACCCTACACCTACCCTACACCTACCCTACACCTACCCTACACCTACCCTACACCTACCCTACACCTACCCTACACCTACCCTACACCTACCCTACACCTACCCTACACCTACCCTACACCTACCCTACACCTACCCTACACCTACCCTACACCTACCCTACACCTACCCTACACCTACCCTACACCTACCCTACACCTACCCTACACCTACCCTACACCTACCCTACACCTACCCTACACCTACCCTACACCTACCCTACACCTACCCTACACCTACCCTACACCTACCCTACACCTACCCTACACCTACCCTACACCTACCCTACACCTACCCTACACCTACCCTACACCTACCCTACACCTACCCTACACCTACCCTACACCTACCCTACACCTACCCTACACCTACCCTACACCTACCCTACACCTACCCTACGCCTACCCTACACCTACCCTCCCTACACCTACCCTACACCCACCCTACTCCTACCCTACACCCACCCTACACCTACCCTACACCTACCCTACACCTACCCTACACCTACCCTACACCTACCCTACACCTACCCTACACCTACCATACGTAATATAATAATATTAATAAAAAAAAAAAAAAAAAAACAATAGACTCACTTAGACTTAAGTTACTTATTTAAGCTTTATTAACTGTAATACCGATAAGAAAAAATGTAAACAATTATAACAATATAAACAACAGCACGGGCATTCCTTGCCTGTGGATATTTTGTAAGGCAGGAGTGTGGTTTTAGCCGGTAACAGTCCGGCACTACCCAGACTGGCTCACCTGTGAGGCAGCCTGGGTGTCCATGAGGATTTTCCACTCCTGCCAAAAAAAAAAAAAATACCCTACACCTACCCTACACCTACCCTACACCTACCACTACCTAAGTGCAAAATCAACAGTGACTGCTTGTAATTCAATATGAACTTTATACAATAGCAATAAAGCTCGTTTTAGTTAGAAAACGTTTGTATGGAAAAAAGAAAAGGGCTGTTTTTAGGGTTTTTCCGGCAATTATTCGAATTTTTCTCGCCGTAAAAACCATCTTTGAACTTCAACGAACATTTTAAAAAAAGAATTGGCCAAATTGGTCCAGGCGTTGTTGAGTTATGCGCTTACCAACACATTTTGCGATTCATTTTTATATTATAAGATTATCGAATCGATTATTTAAATTAATCATTATTATTTTTATTTGTTAGAGTACTAGGGCCCAGTAACTCAAGTTTACGTGGCATCAGTGGCGTTTTTAATGTATCAAACCAAATTCTAATATTATGAAGGTGTAGAATTTGTTGGTTTTATCGTGCTAATATTCGGAATTACTGGTCCGAATATTTGTTTATTCGCTAATAGAACTTACATTACGCTATGTGTACGTTATCTCTGAGAGCTATATTTTATTATAAAAATTAGGGATTTTGAAATAAACTGATCACAATCTTGACTGAGATCTTTCGAAGGACAAAGAGAGATTTACCATATTGACTATGTAAGGGCCAATAACTATTGATACTTTAGCTTGACATTACAATAGCCTAAAGGATAAAAATTGTTGTTTCCCATTAATGGTGATGGCAACCGCCTTGCTTCTATTACAACATCACCATCTCCCTGCCCTTATCCCAGGTTACTTGGGGTCGGCGCAACAGTTTACTTGCTTTTATTACATGGGACTTAAATATATCTGGCAAATTATGTCTACAAGCTTATTTTTTCAATGACTTCTATTCTGATTTCTAGTAAACAAAAAAAGGCTATATTTATTTATATATAATAAGCACACCAACAGCACTGTCACTTACAATTTAAATAAAAACAGCATATAAAATCAGCATTTCAGTAACCATGCAAATAACAGGTATGCATGATATTGACAAAATGAAAAATTTGAGACGCGAAGTAAAACTAAAATGTGTCTAGTTAACTTAAACCCAAAAACACTACAAAAAAAAAACAAAAAAAAATTGAGCTATATAGACGTGATTTTTTTGCAGTTTATGTAGGGAGCGTCTGTATGAAGCGAGACTTATAGAGAATACTTCGAAAGGGTAATCAGTCAAGTTGGAACGTTCATTATATACAAAAGAGTATAGCCTATTTTTTTAAAGCCTATATTCCACGAAGGGTTGTCCAGAAGGTCAACTTGTCGTGGAATATAGGCTCGACGCAGACAGGTGAACAATAAAATATGAGATTTTAATTATACTTACCAAGTCATCAAAAGTATTACCTATTTTAAACATCTCAAGTGTCACTTGTATGTAAACCAGAGAGTGGATGAATGCTTCGGCAATGTGATAAAGTATCTGAAAAAAGATACATTTCATGACATACACGACGTGTATTCTCTTGTTGCAATGCGAACCCAATCCTTTCTTAGAATGAAGCCAAACTAGATTAAGAATAAGAATGTAACATGGCTGGTGTGGTTTTGGATCGCACACATTAAGAAATTACTCAGAATCAAACCTTGTAATTGATGGTATTTCATTACATTGTTTAATACATTGACTGCCGACCCTAAAACGTTGACGGTAAAACGTCCACTAGTGTCCGACACACGTTAAAAGTAAAAGTAAAGTTGAAATGAATTAAAACGAATAATTACTAAATAATACTAACTAATAATGTATTAAATTTTACTGTTTAGTAACAAATCCAAGACACTCTAAAAGTTTTTGTGCAAAATAATTTACATTCGCTTCTAACAACTCTCTTCTTACAAAATGGACAAATGTAAGGTACTTACGTAGCACTGGAAACAAACTTTGTGGATGTCATAACATGTAAGTATGTCAGCGTAAGCCTGAAACATTTGGTTCCTAAAATTGTCTCTATTCGGATCTTCATGAGTTTTATGAGCTTTAATATTCCATAGAACAACTTCATTTTCCAATATATTAATGACTCGTATGGCATAAATCATATTAAAATCCAGAATATCAAAAAGCATGCACAATGTTACATGCAAAGGTTCACCAATCCATACGGAGAAAATCATACAAAAGGAGATATGACCGCAGAGATAGAGAATTACAGTGACCCAATTCCAAATGATGAAGTGGTTAAAGTGAGTTTCATTGTTGAGAAATCTATGCATATTTTGAAAAGTTAAAACAAAGTTGGTAGATTTTTCGGTTTGTAATATCCCATTCACGAAATTCATAAGGAATCCGAAAGAATAGAAGAACAAATCAAAGAAAGCGGTGAAATATATGAAAGTCGTGTGTCCATGATAATTATAGTAATTGCACACCATATAGGTGCGGTATACGAATACGGATATGAATAATAGTGTTCCAGTCATTGAAACGAAATACGAGAAGAAACTATTTCGGACAATAAAATGGCTATGGAAGCGATATTTAGGACAACACGTAAGAAATTGCAACAAATTTAAAGGCAAAAGTATAGACTGTACTTCTTCATCCACTGTATTTTTAGAAACAAAATTCACACGATATTTTTGTCTGATTTTTAAAAACGTCTTCATGTTCATAACAGTTAACTGCTTAGTTTACTAATTAGACAAGAATTTAAACAATAATAAATGTATCATCTGCGCGCATTACAATAAAAACAAATATCATTTACTCCAATATATACGATTTACCAGTTCGGTTAACGAATAATATTTACTATTGGTATAGTGTGAGTAATATTCATTCTATATACAGACTCACGATACCGGAGATATTCGTAAGAGTGTGGCAAGTTGTTTATAAAGAAATATGAAAGGAACTCTTTGAATGAGAAGTGGACTTTCACCCAGCTATGGGAGAATAATAGGCTGTATCTATTATCTTCTTGGAATCTGAATTTGTGAAACTGAAAATCCAACCGGTAGTTAGACAATAGTACGCCCTTACTAAAAGGACTTGAACACGACTTGCAAAGTGTGTGCTATGGGTAGATATACTAGAGAATCCATAAGTATACCATGGTAATGAAATTCATTAATTAGAGTAACTAGTGTACTATTGACTTCCTCCATTTAAATAAATATTATGATGAATTTGATGTGTGTGGTTCGATCCGACATTTAATATACTTATTTGAGACTACTGTTTCTGGTATTTAAAAAAAATTGACCAAGAGTGAGTGAGACTCGCACACGAAGGTTTCCATCATTCTCATCATCATCATCCGGAAGACGCCCACTGTTGAACGAAGGCCTCTCCCACAGTACGCCACAATAACGTTTCGGTACCACCGTACAATATTATAATCAAGCAACGATCGCTGAACAAACACGTTTCTTGTAAAAGAACCCTTCTTAATATTACATTTGTTTTATTTGTTGTTATAGCGGCTACAGTAACTTATACTCTATTGTATATGTGGACCTACTACGGTTCAAGAGAAACACCCCTGTGACTGATGGCAGGACAGACGGTTACTCTGTAATATAGAACAAGACGGGTAGTATTAAAAAAAACTAAATATCGCATCATAAACAATGTTTTTATATCGAATAATCAAACTGGAAACATGTTTCCAGTTTGTTTGGCTTCAATGGTTGGTGAAAAGCTTATTTTAATTTTTTCTATTGGATTTTGATGTGTTAAGATCTTTCTGAATTTACTACTTTAGTGAATACTTATTTTTATGACTACATCTACTGCTCTTTAGACTCTCTCTACCTTTCTTTCTTTCTATTATTTTTCTCTACTGTGAATTTTATGATTGGAATTATTCAAACCCAAAAAAACTTGCTTGTCTCATGTTCATGATCATGCTTTGCACCATCGACATTCTATCACTGACTCTACTTTCTTTCTTATCATTCTTTGTTAATGATAAGAAACTTTCCACACTTTCCCCTTTACTCTCCGTAAAAGGGAAAGTGTGGCCAAAAAAAAAGATGGTTGGGTTGTGTTCAACCCAACCATCTTTTTTTCGGCCATACTTTGCTTTCATTGAGGGCATTAACATCCCTACAATTTAAAAAGTAATATCTAATTTAGACGTTTCCTCATTTCGAATTGGATTATCGTAATCGTTGCTGTCTTTGAATAACTTATGGACCTGTTTATACTAATTTTGGCATATGAATGAACACACGGTTCCTGTCACCTAATATTCATTAGCCATCTTTCAATTGCCTATATTTATTTTTTTAATGATTTTGTATTGGTCCTCACTTTCCCTACATCTAGAAGGAACTAGAATAATTTAGAATTTTGTAGAGACTTGAGTATCTCTTGATTCTTGCTCGTTCTTCTCGATAAAGACCTCCCTACGTTTTAGGACTAGCAACAAGCTTCAACTTTGTAACTATTTGACCAACTGACATTCAAAATTCCCGTAAATGGTTTAATTGAAATAATAATAAAAAATGCTTTGACTTTGACATGCCTATATTTTTATTTCGGTTATCTACCACTACGTAGGTAGTTCACTTTCATCATCTACCTAATCTTTTTCTAGCGATGTTTGGGTCGACTGCCAGTCTAAGTAGTTGTAGCTGAATACCAGTTTTTTAAATGGAGCAACTGCCTATCGGATCAGCTGACCTTCACAACCCAGTTGTTGAGTAACACGATACCTCTTGGTAAGACTAGTTGTTGCTGGTTGGCTGGTGGTACCGATTACTTTCGATACTATTATAAATGTGTTTTTCAACACACTTGCTCATAAAATAGCTCTAATTTCACCGCAATTAGGCACATAATGACACCTGTAATCAAACTGTGACTTTTTCATTGCTATTATTCACAAGTGAGTTATAGGGTTTTTTTTTATTTTATTGGTTGAGTTGCTTTATTCTTAAAAAGTTTCGATACAAAAAAAGATCGTGTTCAATAGTACAAATAAATTAATGTACCTACTGCTTGCTCATTTCATGCAACTTCGTATTTAAATAGATAGATAGATTTCGACTTGTACGTTTTTAATAAACAAAACTTTCACTCAAATGTAAATTTTGTTTTCTCTGTAATAAAGAAAACTTTAAATTCCCCATTTTGTACGTGGCTAGAACGCTATCCGCGAAAAGAAAAAAAAAAGAAACCTCATTCTTTTAGTCTATGGCCGATCGCCATTATTTGATGCGCGCGCATAGGAAAACTGATTAATTTTTCCCGCCATTGCGAAAATTTTTTCACAACTCGTTTTCAAAGGTGAAAATATTTTTTTAGTATTATTTTCTTCACAAGTGTGTTGAAAAACGTCGTATGATACACGTGTGTATTGATGATTACCGTCCTCGGCTCGCTTAAGACCCTCACCTAAAGGCTCGGGTCTCAATGACGCCTCAGCGGTAATCACCATCATTACACACTTGTACCATAATGTACTATTATGCTATTAGTCATTGAACTGCTCTAGAATATGTTTATGCCGCAAATACATTATGTGCCTTAGTACCACGCTTATTAACTGATGCCATCTGATTATGTTATCATTATGAACTATAAGAGTGTATTGAGTGCCGTCCTCATTAGCTTCGATTATTGATGGTAGAATATATGAGACCATGACAATTGTAACATCCTATTGTACTATATTCTTACAAATAAACCATTTTTTCTTTGCATCACTCGTATGCTAGTGAGCTAGACTTGGTCTATTAACAATGAAAAACATACGCAGCAACTATCCTGTTGTTCTTATTAAGGATACGGTGGACAAAGATATACAGTCCATGTTGTTACCTTTGAATCTGATGCAATATATTATGTTCTGCCCAAAATATCGCATCAAAGATGATTTCATAACTCCAAATAATTTCTTATCTAAATCTATTTCAATGATTGGATCACTTGTGTTTGTATTGTCATTTGTATACCGCACATATATGCAGTGTATAAACGGTGACTGTCTAGGATGTAATACTTTTCTGTATCTGTCCATTTATTTTGATTGCATCTTCTATTCTTTTGGATTTGTTTTAAATTTCGTGATCGGAGTAACGTGCACCGAGAAATTAGTAAAATTTGTTACAACTTTTCAAAAAGTGCACAGATTTCTAAACAATGAATCCAGTTTTAAGAACTTCATCATTTGGAATTGGGTTATTGTGATAGGATTTATGTGTGGTTACAGCTTCGTTTTTACAACTTTTAATATGCGGCAAGGTGCTCTTGGTTATACAATATGGTGTATAAACTTTTTAGTTTTCATTGATCTTAATGTAATTTATGCCACTCGTGTAATTGAACTGTTGAGACATAAAGTAGATCTATGGAATATTAATGCTTTAAATACTCGAAAATCGGGAGACATGCACGGAGAAAAATTTGACAGAAAAATGTTTCAGGCATACGTTGACATACTAAAGTGCTATGACATCCACAAAGTTTGTTTTCAGCACTTTGTAAGTACCTACCTATTTATATATTGATAGCAAACAATTATTACTTATAACTGCAAAAAAGGCGTTGACTTGATATTTCTACTACTGTTATGAACGCGAAAGATTGTGAGGAACAATGGAGGGTTGTAAGAAAGTTTGTTTACTCTCTTGCACGTTTAAAAAAATTGAAAGTATTTAGCTGAAGCACGTTGAAGTGTAAGTGGACCGGCCACGTCAGCAGACGGACAGACGGTGGATGGAGCAGACACGCTCTAGAGTGAAGACCGCGTTTGGGCAAGCGTATTGTAGGACGCCCTGCGGCACAATTTAAAGAAGGTGGCTGGTAGCGGATGGATGCGGGTTGCCCAAGACCGGGTTAATCGGCGATCTCTGGGGGAGGCCTACGTCAGCAGTGGACGGCGATCGATTAAAATGATGATGACGATGATGAGCTGAAATTTGGCACACATAATTAGATATTGAGATTAGTTACTTCGCAGGCAAAGTCGCGGGTAGAAGCTTATATTATATACTAGCATTTGCCCGCAACTTCGTCCACGTGAAAGTCGGTTATCGCGGATTAAAAAGTAGCCTATGTCCTTCCCCAGGGTTAAACCTATCTTCATGCCAAATTTCATTAAAATCGGTTCAGACGTTTCGAAGCGAAAACGTAACAGACAGAGTTACTTTCGCATTTATAATATTATATAGTATGGAAGTATGGATTTAAGTCCCCGCTACTCGGAATTCGTGTTCATTTGGCCTAAACTCAGAAAGTACTGTAAGGCTGTTCATATGGTTTTCACCAATAGAAAAAAGAATCATCTAGAAAAGTTATAGGCTATAATTTATTATCAAAAAAATTGGGATCCGTAACAAAAAGTTAATGCAGGCGAAGTCGTGGGCAAAAGCTAGTAAAACCTTACATTTGAATATTTTTTAAAATGGGATAAAAAACTATTTCATTGAATAGGTGTTTGTCACCAAAAGTTTACTCGTAGCATGAATATTTTAACCGCAGAATAAAGCGGACATCGTTAAATTATAATCTGAAATGCTTGGCAACTGAACTTCTCCCAGTTGTAAAAGTCCCTTTGTGCCTATTGACCTAATTCTGTTATATCTCCTGCTTAATTTTTTTTTTATTATTTAATTAAACTGGGAGTCTTTAAGTCAAGAGTGAATAGGTTACTTCTAGGCAAGCGTGCTCCATCTTAGACCGCATCATCGCTTCCCATCAGGTGAGATAGTGGGAAAACGTATGCCTACAAACCAATAAAAAAAAAAAATATTAAGGAAAGTGAAAAAAAAAGGTTATTGTCTTACTCCTCCGCTATTCTTTTCTAAATAATTTCATTGCGGGATCCTAGACAGTTGAATTGTTTCTCTGAGACTCGTCGAGCTTCATACCTCGGCGTTTTTCTGCTGGTCACCGTTGCTGCTTCTAGCTTACAGAAGTTGCAGTGGCTTGAGAATACCGTGGCAGACTTGTTCCATTAAAAAAAAGTTGACATCTGACAGTTTTAATATAGAAAAACTATAAAAGTATCAAACTTATTCACAAGTTAATACTTATACTAAGAACAAAACTTTGATGAAACTCACCCTTATTATTTCATATTTTTCAGATACTATATCATATTATAGAAGCATTAATTCACTCTCTGGTTTACATACAAGTGGCACTTGAAATTTTTAAAGCTCTAATGATGAACGATGATCTAGTGAGTATTATTCCAATTTCACCATTATTGTTCGTCTGTTTAAAAGGCAAAAGTAATAACGTAAAGAAAACGTAGTTTACAAGAAAATAAATAGAATTGGATGTTATTCCAAAAGGTAGTTTCGTACGGAGAAGAATGGGGCAGAAACTACATTATGTATAAAAATCTTCCTAAACTGACTGAACCTCACTTCGACTTAATTTACCATTTCAGGAGACACACTCACACATGCACATACATACACACACACACACACATACACACACACACACACTCACACTCACACTGATACTTTTTCTATTCAATTCGTCGTTATTGTGGATCATACGAAGGTGTACCTATATAAATCAGCCAGTGATAATAAACAGTGGTGTTAATATAATCACAAACATGCACTTCCACCCCCTGGTGCACCCACACAAGTTTTCTGTATTATCTCTTTTTTTTGGTATTTATTTTAGTTTTTATTTTTTATTTAAAAAAAAAGACTAAATTATTTTTTTTCTGAATCTCACAAACTAATTAGACAAGTTTTTCACACTCGAAGAGGGGGTTCTTCTATCACAGGTTGTATTTGCTTAAAAAAGGAGGCTCCAATCGTTCGTCTGTAAGTAAGAACTTGTTGAAATAATAAAAACTGTATTCTTAGTGTTGCAAACAGGATTTTCATAATAAAACGCGGACTAAAACACTGGAGAATTTTATTATTAAACTCTACATGAGTTTAATAATAAAATTCTCCTCAGAGAATCTTCCTCAGAGAGCTAGTTATAGCGCCTAACATGCCAAGCCTAATAGCCTTCCTCATTTGTTCCACACATCCACTTATGAACGTCTGTACTTGTACTAAGCCACATGTGACTTTTATTAGTTATTTAGGTCATGCAAGTGTAGTAGTATCAATGTGTCATATGCCATCATAGGTATTGTCTGTATTACGTTTCTTTTCACACTATCTACTCTATACCAATCTCTCTTTTCTAAAAAATAAAAGATATTTATAGAGTAGCTTTGGTTTGGTAAACGTCTTAAGGGCGCGTATTCGATTTAGCGCAACTCAAAATCTAAATGATTGCTAGAATGGCGTAGCAGCATTGACACACACTAGCACAACACAATGGTCGGTTTGTGTGCATCAGAAAAAGAAATACGCACGAAATAAGCACGAATCATTGAAATTGATCGGCAAACGACAGCGCGCGATGTTTTACAGGGCTTCTTAAAATAATTGTCTAAAATAAATGAGTTCGTATAACGGACTAAAAAATATTTTGTATATTAAGCATAACCTTTATTTTCATAAAATAAATATATCAGTTATGTTTTTATTCAAATACTGGTGAAAAAAAATTGACAAAGTGAACCGATTTTGTACTTTTTCAACATTGTTTTTTAATACATAATAGAAATATTTTCGTAATTTTGGCTCTGTGTCTGACTTTAAGACTGTATATCCTGTTGAAAAAACGCATAAAACATAATATTTTGGCGTACTGTAATGGTTGTATTCGTCCTGAAAGTTAAATCTGATGTATATTTTCGTAAAACGCTATGAAAGGATTGTCTTCGCTTTAAAAAACCATAATTAAAAATTATACTTTTACTCTGTAGCTGTATAAATCAAGACTTAATCTTTCTTAAAACTGTAATTGACTTTAAATAATCTGCTCACATCATTACGATATTGCTATGGGCAAAACGCAAAAACATGAAGTTTTCGTCACGAATCGAATACACGAAAAACTAATACACTTAAGTGCACTATCGACTTATCTGTCTGGATTGGAATAGTGTATTTAAGTTTCGGTTTTGGTTAGATAGGAGGAGTTTTGCTGTCGCTGCCTATGTTATGCTGGATGATGAAGGATTTGGGTTGGCAGATCATATTGAGTACGCAATGCGAGAAATTCTACTCAGCAATTCAAAGTGTTAAAGATTCTTGTGCACTAATTTTGGAATCAAATTGTTCAGGTAATCTGTTTTAATTCTCTTTTATTCTGACAAATAGATTTTCTGTCAATCAAATTGCAAATTATGGACCCCAGAGTCCGCAGCATCAGTTGTTTAAATTTTTTAAATGTTTTATGATTATTGACAGATGAGGAGAAGAAACTCTGCAAGAACGTACTACGCTTGCATCGAGCATCATTCAACAAGATACGTGTGTGTGGCCTATTTTACGTCGACGTTGCGACACAATTAAGTCTGATGAGTCTTCTTATTAATTACGCTGTAGTGTTGCTACAATTTGCATTTTTGTAATCCAAGTTTTAAATAATTATGTGAAAAAAGTTAACAGGATTATTATCTTTCGTTTTCTTCACTTTACTGGGATTTCTATGACAACTCCAACTAAGTGCTTATTACCTTGAAACAAACAATAGAAATCATTATAATTCATCAGCAGCCGGAAGCCTCCCCCAAGCCTCCCCCATAAGGGGTTTGCCATAGTCCTCACGCTAGGCAGGCGTCTTTAAAGTGAAATTGTTGAATACCGACTTCCAGATTATCCCTTAGTCGCCTTCTACTACACCCTCGGGATGAAATGGGTGGGTGCTATAGAAGCAAGAACACCCCACGGGGAATCATCGGGGAGTTATCATTATAATTAATTTACAACGACATACCTACTCACAATAATCCACTTACTGAAACCCTTTCAATATGATTGAATTCAATATTGAGTTTTATTAAAATAATGCTCACTTGCGGACGGTCCACTCAACACAGCACAATTGAATTGGAAAGTGTATTAAAAATGACAAGAACATCCCGCAATATATTCCATAAGGACCATTTTTTAGACAGAAGTTTCCTAAATATGTTCCTTCCTTTCCGGTGTATGCAGCATATGTTTTTCATGTCAAACTACTCCGTGAAATATAACTGTATTAGATCTCACAGTGTATCTTACTACATTGTGTCGCTGATTGGTACTTTTGTATTCATTATCTTCCATTCCGTAACTTATTTAAATGTTGAATATTTTGGGCTCTACAGTCTTTTTCTTAAATGTTTGAGTAGGTTCAATCGTTTAATGTTGCTGATTTCATTTTTTATCTTTTACTGCATTAACGTGCTCCAAAGAGATGACAACGTTGAAATGGTTTTGAAGATACAAAAAGCTTTTAGAGTTATCAATTACAAAAACTACAAGATGTTAACTATTTGGAATTGGATCAGTGTTATGCGGCAATTTGTCATGTTCTTCATTTTGGCGTCAATGTTGTCGAATTTACGAAACGCATTTTATTTCTATACGTTGATTTATTTTGATGTGAAGACAACTTATGGCATCCGTGTAATCGCTTTGATAAGAGATGGGATGAAAACATGGATATCTGAGTTTGAGCACTGTAGTAATTTCTGCATGGAAGAAGAAAAATACAAAAGTAAATTGAATAAAATGTATCAAGCATACATCGATCTATTGGAAGCGTTTGATATCTTCAAGAGGATATTTCAGTTTTCGGTGAGAGGCTGTATGAACATTTCAATAAAAAAAAGATTATCCATGCTCAAATGACGTAATTATTTCAGCTTTGGGATCTCAGTACATAGTAATTGTGTTGTATATTTGCAGATTTTGTTTCAAGCAGTGGACACATTTTTCCATTCTTTACTTTTTCTTCAAATAGCAATAGAATTTGAGAAATATTGTGCTGTAAATAATGTCTCGGTAAGATTTTATAATTTATTATCTTCCTGCCTCTATTCCGTGTTTTTATTATTTGCATTTGACCCTTATCATATGGCCATATTCAAATCAATTTTGTGAGCTGACCACAATGGACATCGTAGGCTTAGTAATAGGGTCTCATTTTGAACATCTAAGCATTTTGTCCATCCGTCTGTCAGCGGGCTGCATTTTCGAACCATAATTGGTAGACACTAGAAATTTTCACGGAGTATGTATTACTATGACTGCTAATATCAACAAATAATAAAAATAGAGTAAAGTTAAATAATAATGAAGAGGGTCCTCATACAGGAAACATTATTTTGTTTTTCTTTCGGGTTATTTTTTTGGTCGATCTTTACTTTTATTTTACGCTGATACAGAACCCTTTAAGTCTAACCCTTTGCTGGTTTTTTTTAATACGAAAAAGTGGAAAGCAGATTTTAACAAAACAGTTCTTTTGATATAATCCGTGTTCTTTCACACAGTATTTAATCGTTTTATTTTTGTTTTCAGTATGGCATTATACCTTTAGAAATGGTTACTGGCTTTTGGGTATTCAACAATATGGTGTTGATTAGCATGTTCAGTGCTCATTGTGAGGAGTTCTACATGGCTGTCTATGATGCAAACACTGTCTGCAGTCTGTTGTTGAAGTCTGCTCAAAAGACGGGTAAGACAAAAAATTGCCTTTAGTCGCTGATTACCTAAAACGCAGTCTGCCAATTTCGCGTTATGCCTAGACTTAACGAGAGATCGGCGTATCGATATTTAGATCCATAGCGTACCTATTACTTAATGAGCGAAGTAAGCGAATTGAGATTTTGGTTTAGTGCGTAATAGCTCAAGGGCTAGGTAGGTATATTGAGCAATAGGTTATGAGCGAGGCAGGCAAATTAAGACTTAGTTTCAGTGCGGTGTGCGGGCCCACCATACCACAGGCCATACCCCTAGTGGCATGGTGAGTCGTGTGGGTTAGGTTAGGTTAGAACTGTGACCATGTGTGTGAAGGCGAGCGAGCGCAGCGAGCGGTGCCGCGGCAGCGGCCGCCGAGTGCCAGATTCCCTCTATTGTATTGAAGTTTGTATTGAACATTTGACTCCCGCGAATGTCTTTTTGCTAAATTCCCATAATGTGAAATAGGTTTATTGCGACATAGTCATATCGCTAAATTACCATAGTGAGAAATAGGTTCACTGCGGCATAATCGTATCGCTAAATGGACAATATGAGGAGTACGACAATACGAGAGACCTATTGCGACATAGACAAAAACATACTTAGTCCCAACGCTTATTTTAAATGACATTTTGACATAACGCGAAATTGGCAGACTGCGTTTTAGGTAATCAGCGAGTAAAGGAAAAATTGGACCTTTACATTTTCACTTATTTTTTTTATTCTTATATCTTCTTAAAGCCGCTTTAGTAAACCACACTCTGTAAAATCTTATACTGTGACAGACGGACAGACATACCATCCTGTTCGGCAATATTTTCGTAGCGAACCCTAAAAACAACTTAAAAATTACAATTAGGTGAAAAATGTTCACTACTATAAGTATAAATAGTAATTGTGCTTCTAAATGAAGTTCTTTTGAGGTACTTATTCCTATTTGGATACTCAAACTTAAAACCATTTATTTTAAACTAACTTTTCCCCGAGACTTCGTCCGCGTGAAGGTCGGTTATTGCGAATGTAAAAAAGTGGCCTATGTCCTTTCCCAGGGTTCAAGATATAATGTCAAATTTCATTCAAATCGGTTCAGCGGTTTCATGGTGAAAGCGTAACAGACAGAGTTACTTTCGCATTTAAAATATTAATTATAACTTATATTATACTAGCTTTTGCCCGCGACTTCGTCCGCGTGAATGTCGGTTATAGTGGATGCAGATGAAGTCACAGATTAAAAAGTAGCCTATATCCTTCCCTGGGATTCAAGCTATCTTCGTTCCAAATTTCATCAAAATCGGTTCAGCCGTTTCATCGTGAAAGCGTAACAGACAGAGTTACTTTCGCATTTATAATATTAGTATGGATAATAAGTATGGAAGTATGAATAAACCATTTACCAGGTACTTTTGAACTGTCAAGAATCAGTCAGTCAGAAAGTTGACACTAATTACTTGTTCCAAACAGTAAATTTCAATGGAGAAGTACGTGCAAGAAACTCCATTTACACACACAACATATTACACATTTAGATTACAAAATTCATGTTGATAGAGCTTCCAAAGCCCTCAAAAAGGATCTCTAAGGCTCAGCACATTATAAGTATTGTAGTACTTACTTTTGTTTCTCTGCCCTAGTGTTCATCAAGATGGTGTGTAAGAACGTGCAGCGTCTAAACCGTGCAGCCTTCCACAAGATGACTGCTTGTCGGATCTTCACGATCGATGGCCGTCTACCTCAGGAGTTTGGATACCTGGTGTTGGAGTACCTAGTCATGATATTACAGTTTGCCCTTTTGCGTTAGGTCAGCACATATATAGATAGACCTAGATAACGCAAGAGCAACTACTTCGCGTGCCTATTTTCGTGCCTAACTTACGATAAAAAATCGTAAGTAAAAAAATAAAGTAAACGTTTCCTAACATTGGTAAGTCATTTTGTGATTAATATTATGCGTAAATAATTTAAAAAAACAATTATTTTTAATCTATTACCCTCAGTAATACCTGGTAATACCATATTTAGGAAAAACAAAACATTCGTATTACATTGTTACGTCCAAAAAATGGCACGCTTGGTTTTCATACAGATCGTGATACTTGCGTTATCTAGGTCTATCTATATCTGTGGTCAGGTAGAAATACAGCATCTTTTAATCAAGAAGACAAGTATATTTGACGGAATGTTGGAGCGGCTGAGACACCACTACGTTGCCGGTGTTCAGAAAATAATACTCGCAAAATAACTCAAGTAGTTTACTTAAAAGTATTGTAATAAAACTTCACAATGAAAAGTACGGATTACAACGATTAAACTGATTAAATCAAGTCACTATAATTGATCAACTTTAAATTAGAGCCAATGGATTTGTGCGTGTGCACCGCGCGACTACTGACTGTAGCTCCGACGCCATGATATTCACAACCCCATTCGGTGTTACCCGCTTTAAATTTAAATTACCATTTAGTCAAATACAAGACGATTATTCGTTAACTATAAATAACAATAGTTTTCCAATGATTAAAAAAATATCAAAATAAAATCATAACTCAAAATAAACTGTTTCTTTTTTTCATTGTTTAATAATGTCACGCGTTATATTTATGTGGGACTGAGATTAAGGAAACTATTAATATTAAGATTATCGAAACATAAGGTTTAAAATAGATACATAAAGTGTCACTGAAAATTAGTGATGAAACTCGGAAATTATTTTAAAAAAAATACAAAAAAACGAGTTTGACCTTCAATATCCTAATCAACAAGTGAATTATCAAGCAGTGAGTTCCCAGGTATGTCCTAGAAGAAAAAAATATCCTAGCAATGGGTAGCAGACGCCAGCACATAAAGACATACTAAACTGTCTAATTTTATCAAGTGAATTAATAATAATAACTTATTAAATTATTAGTCTCTCACCTTATTCCTTACAATTTAGAGCTGAAAATCTATCAAAAAAATTGACAGATTGTTGTAGTTTAATGTACTGACCTCTGTACAATCTGGGGTTTAAATACTATCATTCACTAATTACCAGTCACGCTTTATATTGTAGCGACCGTAATTAAGACGGCTTTCAGTCCAGTCAATTTAATCAAAATGTACTTTCTGTAATCAACTTCTTTAACCGTGCTGACACTCGTAATTAGCTATTTGTTAATATTATATTCTTTTATTAAACTGCACCGTTGGTCTCGTGGTCGCAAGCGCTAAAGAATTTCTCAGTTTAACAGCCCGGAGTTTGGAAGTTGGCGGTGTAACACCCCCGTACCTCGGAAAGCAGGTAAAGCCGTTGGTCCTGCGCCTGATCTCTCTCCGGTCGTGTCGGATTGTCGTCCCACCGGACTATGAGAGTGAGGGAAGAGGGAGTGCATCAGTGATTGCGCACACACTAGTGCACTATAGTATCTTTTGCGTACTTGGCTGATCTCCATTGAGATTGGCCGCCGTGACCGAAATCCGGTAGGAAGATTACATTCTTTTATTATGTATCATTACTTAGTAACTTTGTGTAAAAGAAATAAATAATATGCATAAAAAAACAGTCTAATTTCTTCTTCGTCTCTGCCACTTTAAAAGCATAGCATAGTCTTTATCATACGCCATCTCACTCACTCGCACCCATGGAATAGAAAAAAAAAAACTTGAGAGGTGTCAAGGGACACCCGGATGGAACGAAGTTCCTTTCGATTAATTAGTGAAGGAATTGTAATATTTTTTTTTTTTTAAGTTATAATAATATTTTTTTTATTATTAACAAATATAATGTAATTAAAAGACAATTTAATTAAACGTGCCCGTTTATGTATCGAGCGAAATGGACTCCATATTGAGCAGTTGCTTCGATACAGGGAAGTGTAAATTTTATACCTAATAGGTAAGTTTTTTAATTAAGCCAAAGTTGATTAAAACTGTGTTTGTGAATAGCTCTAATTTATTTAAATAGGTTACCTATAGCACCTATAGGTACCTACGCCTGCTTGCCTTTCTTTTTCTAGCAAAAGAGTACCTACTCACTTACCTACTTAGGTACCTACAACTACAAATAATTCGCCAATGATAAAAGTAAGTACCACTACCTACTTAGGTACCCACCTAAGCTCCCACTGGCTTAATTTAAACCAAAAAATAATCAAATCAAAAAAAATATTATTGTTGCTAGTAAAACCTAGAGAAAAGTACTCTGTGACTTAGAGCGATAAGGTGCAGTGGTTACCTACTGACAACCGCGACCGATAGAAAGCTCATGATTACCAAACCCAAACTTTCAATAGGTACCTACTAAACAAAACATAGAAGTAGGTACAGTAACTACCTACCTACCTAACCTACGTATTCTATGGCTTAATTATCGACTTAAAATTTACACTCGTTTTCACAATCCACACAGTCTCACAGTGAAAGGTGGACTTATCTCGTAGGTCGTTATTATCGGAATTATCACGCAATGATAATTCCGATGTCATTGAGGTAGGTACCGCCACTATTTAAGCGAATAAATCAATAAACTTAGGTACTAAACATATCGCCGTAGGTACCTAGTTCAAAGAGTTCGCCGCGCCGCCTTTAAATACATAAACATATTCTACGAAAAGCGAATTCGGACTTTATTTTGTAAACGTAAACGGTTAAAAATTGAAATTTTACCAAACTAGGTATGATAAAATTATTCTGAGAAACGTATAGGCTGGTGCCCGACCGGACAATAGGAGCTATGTGCAACCGAATTTCACGGTTAATGTGTAAAAATAAGGTTTTAATTCGCTCCAATATTTTCATAGAAAAGCCGCCATTCAACTAATAATGAACTCTATTTGACAGTTCCAACGATTCAATTTTTCTGTTCGAATTGTCTGCGTTTGTGAAGTATAGCAAAAAGTGTCGTGACAACTTTTCGTAAGAATTTTTTCCGTCTAGCCCCCTTTCACAACGCGCGATTAGGAACTTCGTTCCAATAAGTAGAAGTGCCCACACGGGGGATCCGTGTGGTACAATAAAATTATTATTATGCAGAAGACTTTGTAACATAATAACAATCTTCGTCAGTTGTAGTAAGTCTTGATTTTGTATGAACAACATAATTTAACTTAGACGAAAAGCTCATTTGTTGTTCAGACAAAATAAAGAGTTATTACAACTGACGAAGGTTGGTGGTTACATAATTTCCGCATAACTGTGCCACATGCGGGATAGCTTCGTGAACACTGCCACGTGCTTTTTCTATTCCATACTCGCTCCTAAACATCTAGTTCACTTCTCCTTCACATAGTCATACATCTAATTACATCCATATGAGTAAAATAAATCCTTTATTCCACAATAAATAAAAAAAAAACTTTTCTAGTAAGACATTTCGATTTAATTTAAACTAATCATCTGACAACGTAAGAAGTCCCATTTGACGTTTCTTCTATAGTTCGAAACGTAAGAAATTGAAAAATAAAATTAATAATTCTAATGAATTACTATGCACGAGTAGCATTCGTAAGCATCAAGTTTAACCGTATATTGAAAAATTAATCGTTGATTCATATTCACATATGATAATTATGACAAATGGGGCTTCTTAGATTGTCAGGAATATAAACTTGATGGACCAACGACATCGTCAAGGTCGTTGGTAATCGGTGGATGCAAGCGGCCGCTCGTTTTGGAGTACTAAAAGGGAGGCCTTTGTTCAACAATCGACGTTTCCCTACTGATGATGATGATGATGAACTAAACTTGATTACATTACTGCCGCCAGTCAAGTTCCGACCTTTTTAAGTATTTTACTGAAGTTATATGACTCACGGTAAGTTTCTGAATATACATAATTTTGTATCAATAACAATAATAATTAATGTAACAATCAAAATAAGTACTCACACGTTATCTAATAGTATAAAAGAATAACAATTAATTGTTATAAATATAAATGGGGATGAATGGAGAGGGAGAGGAAGGCCAAAGAAAAGACGGATGGATTGTGTGAAGAATGATATGAAAGAAGACAGAGTTCGTGATATCATGAATGGGTGACAGGACGGAATGGATGAAGAAAACGTGTTTTGTTTACCACAAGTACCAAAGGACAAGGGCAAGGCAGGAAGAAGATGATAAATAACAATAGATTATTCAAACATTGACACGACTACAGTAGACGTCACTAAAACAAATTAAAATAATTATTTTATGGCTACAGTTTAATTATCGTTACCTAAAATGTGACAATACAAGTTTTAGTTTCATCAAACTTACAAGTTGCGGCAAAGTAAACTACGTTCTATATATTTGATTAAAATTAATACTCACAATTATTTTCATACTTCATTTAAACAAAAGGCCTGTACACCATTAGTATCTTAATACGTGCTCGTAAAGTTGTCAAAGTGAATTAAACATGAAGACGCAGTTCAACATAAGCCCTATCACCAACAATTTCTTGGACAGAAGTTTCCAAAACGTGCTCCTCCCCTTCCGATGTTTACAGCACATGCTGTTCCTGTCCAGATTTTCCATTGAGTACAACTGTATCAGACCTCATCGTGCACCTTACTACATCTTTTCGCTTATTGGTACTCTTGGGTTTATAATTTTTCACATGCATAACCTTATGGCAAGCGAATATGACGGAGTGACTAATGACTTCCTCGTCGTGTTTATAAAGATCAACGTAGTCTTTTTGGTGTTTCCTTTCGTGTGCTTTTATATACTTAACATCATTCAGAGAAAGGATCACGTTTATGTTATATTGAAGATTCAAAAAGGTTATAGATTAATCAATTATAAAAACTATAAAAAGTCAACTAAAAGGAACTGGAGCGCTTTTGCCCGACATTTTCTTTTCTACATTATTGGTGTTACGCTAACTCGTAACTTGAAACTAGCAGTATATTTTTATTCATCGATTTATATCGATGTGAACCTCACTTATGGTGCAACTTTAGTTAATATGTTAAGAGAAGGAATTATTACTTGGACTTCTGAAGTAGAACATTATAGTACACTCAGTTCAGAGCTAGAAGAAGAAAAATTTGATGATAAATTGAAAAGGCTCTTCGAAGCTTATACGAATTTGATGGAAGCGTTTGATATGTTCAAGAAATTATTTAGGTTTTCGGTAAGGATGACGTTTTTTTATTATGATGTGTGATTTATTTAAAACATATTAATATTTTACCTCCTTGGTCCTGTAAAACGGGCCAACCCAAAATCTCTAAATAATTAAATTAAATTCATCAAACTGATTCAATATGCTGAATGTGTTACATATAGCTATCGAAAACTAACAATTTTTCCCAATTGAACATGAACCTTATAAATTAATTTGAAAAACTATCAAAGAAAGACAGATTAGGCTAGCTACTTAGAATAGTATATAATAGACAGACAGACGTGGTAGCGGAGTTTTTTTATAATGTAGTAATGATAATTACAATTATCTTGAAAAATAAGACAGACTTTGGCCTTCACTTTGACGTTTTGCAATAAACAGTTAAGTATTTTGTGATGTAATTATTTTTCAGGCTTTATTTCAAGCATGTAATACATTTTTCCTCAGTCTACTTTACCTTCAAACAATTGTAGAACTTGGAAGGTCAGGTGCAACTCATTATGGAATGGTAAGCATTTTCATCATCTGCCTAGCCGTTGCTCCTTTTCCCAACTATGTTGGGGCTTTCAGTCTAACCAGATGTAGCTGCCAATACCAGTGTTTCATAATTATGTAGACCTCCACAACCCAGCTACTCTGGGTTGATTCAGGTCTGGCTTCTGACTGCCCATATCGACCGTCAAAGATAATATGCAAATGTCAGCCGGAATCAACGGCTTTACGTGCTTTCCACGGAAGTCTTGATATAATATGGGTCAGTTTAGCACAGAAAACACATTACTTTAGTTTCGGAAGTCGGTGGCAATACAAAACAACAAACAGAACCAAGCCATCGCCACCGACTTCCGAAACTAAAATAATGTGTGTTCTGTGCTAATGTATTTAAACACTTTTTAGTTTTTGAAGGTGGTTGTTTTTTTTGAAAAAAGTTTTAATTTTCCGCTTTTTAGTATCGCCTTAACATCCAAATCCATTAAGAAACGACGACAAAGATAAATCAGAGATTGAAAGTCCTCCAAAGATTGAAGAAACAACGTCATCAATGTAATTTTAATGGGATTTTGTTGATTTTTTCAAAAAGCGCTGAATCAAATTCGATAAAATTTATATGGGACTATTTCGGAATAAACCCCTTTCGAACAAAACAAGAATATTGCAAATACGTCTATATATGACGGAGATTGCCCGAACATACATACAAAAAAATACAAACATCCGAATTGATAACCTCCTCTTTTTTGAAGTCGGTTAAAAATAATAATATAGATTAGTAACTGAATCGGAGGGTTGATTTAGAAGGCAATACTTGGACATAGCTCGTATCGCTATGCGAGCTATGTCCAACTACAAGGTTACCACCTGGCCAGAATCGCTTTAAAAATTCTACCACCAACCGATGGCTGCCAGTCGCGACCCATTACCTTTTTAACCGACTTCAAAAAGGAGGAGGTTGTCAATTCGGATTTTAGTACATATTTTTTTTATGTGTGTTCGGGCATAACCCCGTCGTGTATTAACAGATTTGCAAAATTATTTTTTTGTTCGAAAGGGGTTTATTCCGAAATGGTCCTATTTAAATTTTATCGAAATCTATTCAGCGCTTTTTGAGAAAATCAACAATATCCCAAAAAAATTACATAGATGATGTTTTAGTTTCTTCAATCTTTGGAGGACTTTCAATCTCTGATTTTACTGTGTTGCCGTTTTTTAATTAATTTGGATGTTTTTTTTTTTAAACTGGCTTCAAAAACTAAATAGTGATAAATAATTTAAGCACAGAACACACATTACTTTAGTTTCAGAAGCCGATGGCGGCGACGTTGTTCTGTTTGTTGTTTTGTATTGCCACCGATTTCCGAAACTAAATAATTACCTAATAACTAAAACTAAATGTGTGTTTTGTTAAGTTATTTATCACTTTTTAGTTTTAGAAGGCGGTTGTTTTTTTTTTTTGAAAGAAACGTTTTTTATCTTCTCATTATATTATAAAATATTTTAACTTGAATAGCATATAATGTGCGTTACTTTAATTTTTAGTATGACGTCGGCACATTTGTACAAGTGACGATCCTTTGGGTGTTCAAGAATGTTGTTTTCGTCAGTTTTTTCAGTATATTTTGCGAGAAATTCTACGTGTCTATTTATGAGGCAGATGCTGCTTGCTGTAGGTTGTTGAGGAGTCTGCAAAGCACGGGTAAGAAAATTGGCTAGGATCGTCAGTGAATACCGGGTGTACATAAAAAAATATTTCTTAGTATATTCACATAAATACACGAGTACACAGTTGCAAAAAGAAATGTTGTAAATAAAGACCAATTTAAAGACCTTTTATGATTACATTAACCCTGTAATATGAATAAAAAATTAGTTGTTTCGCAATGATGACTTTATAATTATTTATTTAGTTTATGAAGGTTTTTCAATAGGTGATACTAATAAGTCATGTTGCAAAAACACCTTTTTGATATACCTGGGGTATACTTCGAAGCGCATCAACCGCACCAAATAAAGCGCACCAAAAGTATTTCTCGAAATGCATCATTCAGGTGCGCTAAAGAAATCATTTCAAAATATTGTAACTTCATTCCCCGATGAACGATGAAACAGAGAAAAGCATGCAGGAATCGTAATAAATGATATCAATAGACGTTTTAAAATTTAACTGTCCTGTATCTCACCTTTAGCTGTCATGCTCTATAATACTTATAACTATCAAGAAAACAGAAATGAACTTGAAGTAGTTGCTTATGCGATACAACTTAGCTCACTAAGGCTACCCGCTTTAAAATTTTACTATAAAAAAATGCTTTAATTGGCCCGTTATTTGTCATCGATATTTTCGTTAGTAACTCTTCATCTCTATCGGCACCTTAACCATTTGGTGCGTTTCAAGGAACATAAATATTATATTTTTAATTTGATTTGGTGGTGCGTTTCGAGGAATACTTTTGGTGCGCTTTGAGGAATTCCCCCTTGTTTTGTCCGATTCCTAAGTTTGTCCGATACTAAACGTTTAATTATGAGTTAGGTACTCATCGTTTCAGCAACTGAAACTCGAATAGTAAATTTTTAAATTCAGTCCGTATGTAAAAATACTAGCATGACTTTATTTTCAACATTTCGTCTTGGGGTCTTTCATCTAAGTTTTCTTTTCTAAACTCTCAAAGGCTGGCTCTCAAAGGCTAATCATCATTTATTTCCAGGCAAAATTAAAAAAAGAACAAGATTCGTTTTGTAATTCTATGTGTACAACAGTATGTCTATTCTGTTACAATCTCCCTCGGTGAACACCTAGGTGAAGTGAGCTGTCATCCGGTTGTAGTGCTTTGTAAATCCCTAGCGTCGAGGCGGATGACAACTCACTTCACCTAGGTGTGAGATTGTAACAGAATAGCACTGCAGTTCTTTGCTTTATGTTACAGTGGAAGCAAAGAAACTGTGTAAAAACGTACAGCGGTTGAACCGAGCAACCTTCCACAAGATGACTGCTTGTCGGATGTTCACGATCGATGGATGTCTACCTCAAAAATTTAATAGTCTTGTATTGGAATACACTGCTATGATAGTACAATTTGCTCTCCTATCATGGAGAAAATATAACATGTCAGAATAAAACATCTTTTGAAATATACAATTTATTTAATTGAGACTTTCTCAGCGCTATTAGAAGATTTGTTTGTAACAAAGAATTTAGAATGATAATACTACATTAAATACAATTCTTATTACAGATATAAATTGTATTTAATGTAGTATTATCATGAGTATTTATTTATTTATTTATTCAGTTCATCGTTCATCGAGGAATGAAGTTACAATATTTTGAATTGATATAAAAGTTGTTCTTTTACAAAAAAACGAACTGCAGCAGTACAATAATATAATTACTGATAAGACTCATCAAACATATTGTTATCGGTAAGGCAGCGTCATGGAACAGGCCACAAGCACTCATCTTACTAAACAGTCGATTTGTCTGTAATACTTTCTTGCAAAGATGTTCTTGACTCTCTGTAATGGAAAAAAAAGATCTTTTAGCGCTGTGCTGTGGTACTCCATACAATAGCAAGTAGGTAGAAACAGTGCTTGTCATAGTTACGATGTACAGCTTTCTATTAATTTCTGTCCTGTGCCTATCTAACTTGGCTTTTTATATGCACGTATTTCCGGAAGACGCAGCGTTGGTAGGACTCCTACCAGATGGACCGACGACATTGTCAAGGTTGCGGGTAACCGGTGGATGCAAGCGGCAGGTTGCCGCTCGTTCTATGGGGAAGGCCTTTGTTAAACAGCGGTCTTTCAGCTGATGATGATGATTATTATTTTCGGGACAGTAAACAGTCTTTTATCGTACGTTTCTTTCTTTTTTTCGTTTCAATTACATATATACAAACCTTAAAAAAATACAAAGGCAGTTCCACATTGCTGTCAACGGGATACATGCCTATGCTGGCAGCATTGCTATACAACGTGGCAATGATTGTTTGGCCAAAATATAAGCCACGTGAATATTCGACCAGCTACTTAGCGATGACCCGAAAAACAAGATGAGCACTTGGATCCCATGGCCCTAGTGTTTCTAATGTGTTTTTTGTCTTGACTTAAAGAGTAAAAAAGAAGAGAGAGATAGAGGGAAATGTTTCTTTCTTTTTAGGTGAGATATACTCTTCAAATTTTACTCTAATAATCTAACAATAAGTCTCTGTCAAAATGTTGTAACTCACTTGGACAGTTAGGGTTTTTCACAAGCTGTAAACACGCCGTCTCCACTTCCTCTATTTTCATATAGAACTTCTCACTTCTCGTTATATATTACCAACAGGGTTATGTTCTTGACTAGATTAACAGAGGTCACCACGCTGATAGTAAACTGGAATTATGAGCATAACCTATTATTTTCTGGACCCAGTGTGGGTTGTTGAATGGCAAATAACACCCCATCAGTTCTCTCCAAAGAGTTAGGCAATGCAGAGGTGAACATAGTAAACAACCTAATTTTTTCCAGGTATGTTCGAGTCCCATGTGGTATTGGTAATGGCAGTTTACTACCATAGCCCGGGTACAAATGAGTTGGTAACGACAGATTCTGAATAACCTAATACCGCTTTGATTAACATGGGAATTGAACCCAGGATTTTGATCGAAGCATTGAAGCATTTCGGACCGTAAATATCCTAAGACATCCTGATTTCTTGACAGTGTTTTCCTTCACTATTTTGAAAGCAGTGGTGATAATAGCAATAGGACAAAGTTTTCTGGCTAGGTTTGAATTTATGACTTCCAACTCAAAGACTCACTTCCACATACTCGTAGAATAACCTAACACACGGAGTGGGGACGTACTAGCACCATACCTATTTTTCTGTCAGCTCTTTGCTGAAATGCTCTTTGCAAATGTGTCGTGATGGCCTAATGGTTAAGGCGCCCGCCTCTCATACATGTTAATACCAATGTAACATTTTCAATTCATATGTACTTTCTAAATTTATCTAGGACATCATTGACATCGGTGAAGGAAAACATCGTGAGGAATCCTGGACTTATCCTATCCTACTTCCTACTAATATTATAAATGTGAAAGTTTGTGAAGATGTTTTGATGTTTGTTACTCAATCACGCGTAAACCGCTGAACAGATTTGAATGAAAATTGGCACATAGGTAGACCATTTCCTGGATTAACACATAGGATACTTTTTATCGCGGTAATGTGTTCTCTTGGGATAATCGTTATTTTTACGCGGACGAAGCCGCGGGCAGAAGCTAGTAATTGATATAAGTCTGATATTGCCAATCCGCCTTGAGCTCTTGCCTTGGCTGGTATTATTATTACTTACATTTATTCAGTTTATACACATATTATATTACATTTAAAGATATTAGTAAAAAAAATAAAAACATTTAAGAATATAAAAAATAGTAGCCCACCGGTATCGGGAACAGGGTCCAAGCTACCGGTGGTCAGAGTGACAATACGCGCCGTGTCCAGGAGTACCGCTTTCTGAATCAAGCCCTTGATCCAGCTGCCCAACGAGAGCCACCTCAGATGTAAGTCGAAGCTCTTGAAAATTAATCCATTGGCCGTAACGACTATCGGCACATCCCACATGTCGTCATCCTCGCGCGCCAAGTCTAGATACTTTATTTGTTTATCTTTTTCAGTTTTTAAAGAGCAAAAGCAGCGTTGCTGTGTTCTGGTCCAAAGGGTCAGAAATATATAGTTGTTATACAGGCACAAGAGATATTATACCTTTGTTTCAGAGAAAGCAACGTATATACAAAGCCTGTGCTATTGCAAAAGTCTAAAAGCAGCAGTGACCACTTACATCAGTCATTCAATGCCATACAAATACCTAGAACTACAATGAAACCTATTTTTACCGTATCGAATGGATCCTTTTGCACTTTAAGCATTAGTAAGCAGGCTTCGCAGTAACATACATTGCGATAATATGCGTCCACAGTGTAATATACCTATAAAATATACAAATGAAAATGTTTTACAATTAAGTCGGTTTTTTTCAAACAAAATAATCTACAATCGCCAAACTGCCTACAAACCAACGAATTTGGTCGTTGTAGCGTAGCTATTACATCTGAATGTACCAACACCAGCAGGCCATTCTGTAAAAGTCTTACCAGTACTTGAAAAAGTTTCTTGTTTAAATTGTAGATTTTGAAAATATTAAAGTACGCCTCAGACAATTTCGTACAGTACGTGACGTTCATATCGTTTTCCTGTTCACCATTCAGCATCGGTATACTTTGTCAACAACATTAAAATACGAATAGCATAATGTCTATTGAAATTAACGACAAGTCGGAAATTAAATCTATCGTATCCCATTGAGAAAACAATGTATAATAAAATGAAAAAGATAAAACTTTAGTAACAAAAACTGTTAAAACTGAGATCCAATTCCAAATAACGAAACTCCTGACGCTCTCACTAAAATTGATGCTCTTGTGTATGATTTGAAACATCACAATGAGCAAAAAGTTATTGTGACGGTTAGCAATTTCAAGAAAGAAGATTATTGCAAAACCGAGACAAGCAAAAACGCAATAGGTAAAAGTTAACAAAGATATTACGAAACCTTTGTTACTAAGGTAACGGTAACCGTACAAACAATAGCCACTGGCACAAACTATTAAAACCACGATAATGAACCATAAAATGATATGTTTTCTTCCGATTGGAAAAATGTAATCGTTTTGTATATTGTACTTTGAAGTAAAATAGAACTTAAGTATAAAGTTAAGAGGGTAAAATATTCGCTGGACTTCCTTTTCTATCATGAAGTTCATTGCAATAACTTGGTGATTTTGATACATATTTTACCCCTGCAACAGCTTGCAACGATTAATTTTTTTTTTTTTTTTTTTTTTTTTAAGTTTTATTTTGTTTGCTTTTGTCTCTTCTTTTCAGTTTATATGTCTAAAATTAGTATCTTTTATCTCCTGTTACAGCATATGTTTGTTACATAGTTAAGTGCATCAAATTGCGTTATAAAGTATGTTTTATGTGGAAGGTAGTTATACTTGTGATATAAAGAGATACACTTGTATATAAGTTAATAAGTATGTTGCTACTTACTCTAAAACTTTTAAAAATACTTGCAAGACAGCTAAAGCTTTATACATAAGCAACAAGATAAAATCAGCAGAAAATAAAATTTTAAGACTGTTTGGTAAATTATCAATGATGAAACCAATAGAAATAAAACTGATTACACTCTGAAGACACCCTGTGGTCTAATAAGTACTAATATCGATGTTGCTCAGGAATTTTCGAAATTCTTTACCGATATTCCAATTAAAACTACAGAAAATTTAGCTTCCTCGCCCTCACTTGCTTTTGATTTATTAAAAATGAATGTTTTAGCCTGCCCTTCGGAATTCAAATTTAAAATTTATAAAAACTTTTCAAATTTATAAAAACTTTTAAACAACGAAAGATCAAAGTTACTGAGGATTTGTGGGGAATGTCTACTAATGTTTGTAAATCGATTATTGAGACAGTAGCACCCTATTTAACTCACATATTTAATTTGTGTACAGACCAAGGAGTTTTCTCAGATTTAATGAAGTACAGTAAAGTTATACCACTTTTCAAATCCGGCGAATGCAAGGACACGAATAATTATAGACCCGTTCCGGTTTTGCCGGTATTCAGCAAAGTGTTTGAAAAAGTAATGCTTAATCAAATGCTCAGTCATTTTAATTGCAATAACATCCTACATGATCAACAGTATGGGTTCACCAGAGGGCGTTGCACTACTGATGCCGGTATCACTTTGATTAAGCATATCTTTAACGCATGGGAGGAGTCACAGGATGCCATTGGCATTTTCTGTGACACACTGCTTTTGAAGCTTGATCATTACGGACTCAGTAAACTAGCGCTCAGATTAGTAAAATCGTATATAGATGATAGGCTGCAGCAAGTTCAAATAAACGGTGTAAATTCATCGGGCTTGAAAGTAAAAATGGGAGTACTACAGGGCTCAATATTGGGTCCGTTCCTATTTCTAGTTTATATTAATGATTTACCGCATTTACTGAGAAATCAACCTCAAATGGTGTTATTTGCTGATGATACTTCATTGATTTTTAAAGTAAATAGACGGGCACAGCACTATGACGACGTAAATGACGCCATGATTAAAGTTCATAATTGGTTTACTGCAAATAACTTAGTGTTAAATGAGAAGAAAACCAAGTGCATAAGATTCGCTTTACCGAATGTTAAAAGTAGTGAATGTAAAGTTTTATTGAATAAGGACGTACTTGAATTCGTCGAAAAGACAGTTTTCCTAGGGATTACGCTTGACTCAAAGCTGCAGTGGGGTCCTCACTTAACATCTCTTGCAGGGCGGCTAAGTTCGGCCGCTTACGCTGTCAGAAAAATCAGGCAATTGACAGACGTGGATACCGCTAGACTAGTCTTTTTTAGTTATTTTCGTAGTATCACGTCTTACGGTATTTTGCTTTGGGGACGGGCTGCAGATATAGATTCTATCTTTATTCTGCAAAAGAGGGCTATCAAAGCCATCTATAATCTCAGCAGACGCGAGTCTCTAAGAGAATTGTTTAAACAAATTAATATCATGACGGTACCTTGTCAATATATATACGAAAACATCATGCATGTTCGGAAAAATCTTCATCTGTTTAGTAAAATAAGTGACAGACGTAACTTTAATACTAGAAATAGGAACAAATTATATCAACCAAGTTTCAGATTGTCAAAAGTACATACTTCTTTTATGGGGTATTGTGTAAAATGTTATAATTAAATACCGCTCGATATTTTGCAATTAAATGAAAGGCAATTTAAAACATGCATTAAACGCACACTAAGTAGGCAAGCATATTATAAGTTGGAAGATTATATCAATGATAAAAATGTTTGGCATAATGCTGGTCCTGCTCTACAGCCTCTTTAGGGAATTTCTTAATTGCAAGAAAATTATGTTGCTCACCCCTTATTATTGACATGAATAACGTGTACCGTTATTATTATTTACTTATTATATTTTATCTGTCGAATGAAATACTTACATACAGAGGAAATTTTGGCTTTGTATAAATTAATAGCACTATTTCAAATATTATGTAAATGTGAGAACTATGGAGCCATTTATTTATTCAATTTGTTTGACATAAATGAGCATGGCAGTTGAGAGCATTGTCATGCTCGCTCGAATGTCTCACTGATGGTGGCGTGTGGGTTAGATCATTCGGTTCCCTTCAAAATGGTTAAGCTAAGTGGTGCTGATCCGCGCGTTATGTTCGTAAACGGGCGCTGTCAGTTGAGATTGGTCATCTCTTAACTGCCATGGCTTTTATATTAATTTATTTTTAATTAGAATGTTTTGGATTTCTCTTCACTTACATTGTTTTCCCATATAGAAGCAACAAGAATAATGTAGCCTGGATTTTGTAAAAGCTTGATTGAAAAGAGTGTCCGTGGAACTCCACGGACACTCTTTTCTTGCTCGTTCTTCTCCATAGAGACCTACCCTACGTTTAACGAGCAACTAGCTTCAACTTTCTGACTAACTAACTGACTCTTTGACTATTCAAAAGTGCCTGCAAATGGTTTAATTGAAATAAATGCTTTGACTTTGACTTTGACTTTGAAAGTCTTACATTACCTAAGTACTACGGTTTCCATCGTTTCATTACCTTTGTTGTTTTTAATATTTATCGTTTTTAAAAACACGACTGCGTCAAAGTATTGATTAGATAATGATGTCTTCAATGATGATAGTATAATTATATTCAAAGCTGATAACTACTATCGCCTATATGATCACTGAATTACCATTTTAGTTTCACTGACTTACTCTTTAGAGCTTTGGAATGTTACCAGAAGTTAATGACTTCATTTGAGTAGACAGCCCCTTTACTTCAGATATATACAGGTTTAGTACAATATACTCGTAGTTCATTGATATAGACAATGGAGTAAATGGTGCTGCTATTTTCGAAGAATATATACTAGGATAAATACGAGATTTTAAAATTGTCAATCTCATTAGATTGAATATGTTTATCAATGAATAGTTATATTCCAGAACCTCAAACAGAAAAAGGACATTAAGATAGAACTTTTTTTATTATTAGTCTGTTTTGTGTCCCACGGTTGGGCAAATGCCTTTTTCCCTTTCTAAACATCGCTATTTTGTGCGGTCTCTGGCCGCGTGTGCCCCGCAAACTATAACATTGTGAATAATTTTATATTTAAAAAATGGAAGGTCACCGCTGACCGAACTCAAAATTTCGAATAACTACTCGAACAACGGACTTGAAATGTTGTCATCATCATCATCATCATTTCATCCGAAAGACGTCCACTGCTGGACATAGGCCTCCCCAAGGGGGGTTTTGCCATAATCGCCACGTTTGGCAGGCTGATTGACCATCGCAGTATGGTTGTTACAAAGGCACAGAGAACGCTGCTGCCTATTCTCTGGTAAGTCCCTTAGTCGCCTCTTACGACACCCATGGGAAGATATGGGATGGTGCTATTCTTTTCGTGCGACACCAAACGGACGGTGTGAAATGTTGTAGGTAAAAGTTATCAGCTAAGGACGGATTTTGCAACATGGCCGAATTAACTTTTTGTCTTCTACGTGGATACAGTTGCAGGCAAAAACTAGCCGACATGAAACTTTCAATACAACTATTTGGCTAATGGCAATACATGTGTTATTGATTAGGCAAATAACTATTTGCCTAATTGAAACTCGTCCCAAAACAAACAATAACATACTACTTGACTAGAGTGAAAACAAACAATTATTAAAGACTTAACTAAGTCTTCGTTTATATTTCAGTCTATTCCTTAGTACCATTTCACGAACTAACACGATTATTTGTTAATAAGCAATGAAGACACAGTTTCATATAAACGCTATTACTGACAATTTCTTGGACAGAAGTTTCCAAAATTGTCTGTTTCCTATTCGGTGGTTTCAGCATGTAGTATTCGTATCATGTTTCTCGATTCAGTATAACTGTGTTAGGCCTCATCGTACACCGTATTACATATTTTCACTCATTGGCATACTTGGATATATAGTGTTCCATCTCCATCTCCTCCTGGCAAAAGATTTTGAAATAATTTCTAATTTTTTTATCCATCTATTTCTTAGAATCAATATCATCTTAATGGTGTTTCCGTACGTTTTCTTTTACACACTCCATATAATCTTGAGAAAGGACCACGTACAAATAATTTTGAAGATCCAAAAAGCTTTTAGAACAATTAATTATAAGCAATACAAAAAGGCTACCATCAGGAACTGGTTTGTAGTTTTGTGGCATTGTCTAGACTATACTTTTGGTAATATACTAACTCTCGACATACTTGTAGCAGTATATTTTTATTCTCTTCTTTATTTTGATGTAAATTTGACTTATGGCATTGCAATAATCGCCTTAATAAGAGATGGAATCGTTTCATGGATCTTTGAAGTTGAGTACTATACTAAACTTTGTGTGGAACAAGGCGAAGAAACGTATAATGTAAAATTTAAGGAGCTTTTCCAAGCGTACATCAATTTAATGGAAGCATTTGATATTTTCAAGAAAATATTTAAATATTCGGTAGGTGTGACGTTTTTGTACCGTGTCAGTGAAATTATTACAAAAATTTATTTTATAACTTTAAACTTTATTCATTTTCAGATCGTATTTCAAGCAGTAGACACATTTGTCCATACTCTACTGTACCTTCAAGCACTCTTAGAAGCAATAATGTCTGGTGAAGCACCTTATGGCATGGTAGGCATAGTAGGAATGGCGCATTGATGGATGAGATACACTAAAAAGTGATGAACGATGAATCGATGATAGGCAGAGATAACATTAAGAATATCAAAGAAGAGATGGGTTATTTATGTTGATGATAATGTTAATCAAAAAGGAGTTGTGTTGTATATGAACTACGGCTGACGCAGGCTAAAGTTACCTAGTTCTGGTGAATTTGAAATATTGGATAGTTTTAGAAGAAATACTAAAATTATCTATAGCGCACATTTAATGATTAGATCTCATGCTTTTGCGCTATGACTGTATTTATTTTCTGTATTTTGCAGCATAAATTGGAAACTTTTGGAAAATTTACCATCATTTGGGCGGTTAAAAACATTATGTTTGTCACTATTTTAAGTATCTATTGTGAGAGGTTCTACATGTCTATCTCTGAGGCAGATGCAGCTTGCAGTAGGTTGCAGAGAATTCTGCAAAATACTGGTAAGATTAGACCATATAAATTGGCGTTGTTTAGATATGATTACGTATCGTTTTAATTAATTTTACCAGCTCGGATTCTTTTCGAATTTGTAATTATCTCAACTAACATTTTTTTTAATTTATTACTCGTATTAAAGAAGCTTACTTACACTTTTGAGTGGTCCTAGTCGCCGGTAGAAAATTATTAATACTAAATGGATCCGGCTACTGCAACTGCGGTCCCAGTTAATAGCACGGGTTCAGTCGTCAATTCTAAATAAATGGACATTTAAATAAGAGGAATATTATTAAAAACATGAACATGAATTAGAGACTGTTATTCTAAACCCTTTTTTATACATTTTTTTCTGTTTCTATTTCAGTGGAAGCTAAGAAGCTTTGCAAGAACGTACGGCGTCTGAACCGTGCAGCCTTTCACAAGATGACAGCTTGTCGGATCTTCACGATCGGTGGAAGTTTACCTCAGCAGTTTAATAGTCTGATAGTGGAGTATACTGTTGTCCTACTGCAATTTGCCGTTTGTTCGTGGTTAAATAAACATACCTAAATGAGTCTTAATTCAAAACGGATTGTAGTATGGTTTTCTTTACTAGTACATGTCCTTATGAACAAGTTTGAGAAAAATGGTGCTGATACACGCGTCATGATTGGAAAGAGGGCTGTCAGTTAAGATTGCTCTTTACCTATATTGTTTTTACTTAAAAAACAAATACAAATTCAAAAGTAATCTTTTGAATTTGTATTTGTTTTGGTGGCTTTAATTGAGAGTGAAGCCACCCACTCAGTGTGGTTTCATAACCCGAGGTCCCCAATATAATGTCCATGATATACTTACTACTGGTGTATGCAATGCACAGGGGTCGTGGGGTTACTCATAGTTTAGTTAAAATCTCCGTAAGCAGAAACTTTCCAGGACGGTGTGTTCGAAAACAAAAAAAAAACCATTTAAGTGCGAACCTGCAGATCCACGCACCGAGGATCCGTATAAACTTGTAATTATCGTACTGTAACAGAAATAAAAAGGTTAGCAAAAAAAAAAAAAATAATGTAGCTACTAAGGTTTTCGGAATTTTTCCTTTACTTGTACTACACTACATGATATTACTTCCTGCCAAATTAAATACAAGAAGAGTGGCGTAGCATTCCACAACACAAGATTGTGACTCGATCCGTTCCATGCGAAACTGCATAGAAGAAGTCATTAGAGACTCTACTACCTCAACGTCACGACAAGTAAATATGCGGCAAACGATAGGGCGACAGTACGTTACGTGGTCACATCGACCATTAGTGGTGCGACAACACATTAGTTCAACGTTCGTTAGTGCGACACCACCTTTGATCAACAAACGATAGCACGATACAACTTTTAATCAACGAACGTTATTGTGACAAAACTTTAAGTAAACTTCTAACATTGACACACATTGCAACGATAATAATATAATAGGGTATTTTACTCAATATGAGAAAAAATCTATAAGTTTATTACTTATAGATTTTTTTTTCTCATATTGAGTAAAATACCCTCACCCCCTATTACCCTCTCACCCTCACCCTACTATTGTATTTTACTAAATATTAGAAAAAATCTATAAGTAATATACTTATAGATTTTTTCTCATATTGAGTAAAATACCCTATTATATTATTATCGTTGCAATGTGTGTCAATGTTAGAAGTTTACTTAAAGTTTTGTCACAATAACGTTCGTTGATTAAAATTCGAGATAGTTTAGGTAAAAAGCAGCCGGAAAATGTTAGTTTTCGTTCATAAAATAAAAAAATCAATTTTAAAATTCAATTCAAAGTTTTCAGTTCTTTTTATCTGTTTTATAACACCATGAAATAGTAGCCGCCATGTTATTACGTCGTACCGCTGTGTAAACCAAAAAGATTCAACTGTCAGACAACCAATTGTCGCATATATGCTCTGTACTATAGACCCATTACATGCACGTCAATCTTTCCGGTCGAATGTGTACACCACTACCACTTCAGGTAGGAGGCAGTGTAGTCGAACAGGTTCAAGTCACCACATTTCTCGGCTTCGAACTGGACAGTTCACTCACTTGGGGGCCGCATATTGATAAGATGTGCGGCCAACTCGGACGAGCATGCTTCGCGCTGGAACGATTAGCGCAGACGCTGCCACGCAAAATGATGAGAAGATGTTATTTCGCGTTGGTACACTCGGTTCTTCAGTATGGCGTTGAGTTCTGGGGCCGAGCTGCCGATTGGGAGCGAGCCTTTAGGATGCAGAAGCGTGCCGTACGAGCTATTGCGCGGGCACAATGGAATGCCATCGCGAAACCACTGTTTAAATCACTAAAAATATTGACTGTTCCCGCTATGGTGATATTACATGCGGCGGTGTACGTTAGGCAACATCTAAACGAATACAATAAACGCGGAGATAGACATGAGTACTGTACTCGTGGTAGGAACAAATTATCTGGTTACCCATACACCTAATCTAAATCCGGAAAGTTAATTCACGTGATGGGTCCATCGGTATACAACCGGCTACCGGATGATATTTTAAGTATTTTCTTTTGTATTTCTTTAAACCTGACATGTAATTATAATAATTATAAATAAATAAACTAAACTAAACTATTTTTCAACGGACCGACTTCAAAAAGAAGGAGGTTCTCAATTCGTCTGTATGTTGTTTTATTTTCATTTTTTTGTATATTTGTTACGCGATTTCTTCTTTTTTTAATGGATAGGGTATGCCCCAAGGGTGGTCCTATATGTATAAATTTAATCGAAATAGATTCAGCACTTTTTGAAAAAATCGACATAAAGCAAAAAAATATACATGGATGATGTTGTAATATTCTCCAACCTTGTACTTTCAATCTCTGTTTTGACTGTGTTGCCGTTTCTTAATGGATTTGGATGATAAGGAAGTACTAAAAAGTGAAAAATAAAAAGTTTTTTTACAAGAAAGACAATCGCCTTTAAAATTTAAAAAGTGATAAATAACTTTAGCACATAACACACATGACTTTAGTGTTTTTTTGTAAAAAAGCATTTTTATTATTTTCATAACCAACGTATTTTTTCATTATTACACCTATTACAAAATATTATTTTAATTATTTTTAAATTATATAAAATAATCAAACAAAATATCAGCGCATTTGACTGGAAAACTGACGTCATTTCCACAGAGCAATATGGCGTTCACTATGAGGCGTTTTCGTCAAACAACGCGCGAAAAAAAAAGTAAAATTTAGATGCTATGGCAATTATCGATTGAATAAAAATTTTGTGTTTTTTAGTGTCATAATAGCACTACAGAATTTAATTGAGACACTATTTAAAAATGGGTGTAATACCCTATTATAAAAAAATAAAACGATATTACATAAAACGAGAAAATGACTGCCTGACCTACTGGAACTAGAAGGGCTTCCTTTTATGATGTAGGGGAGCAATAGTAATTTTTGTTGTAAGATATGAAATTTGGTATTTTTAAGCATTATGGTAAAAAAAAATACGTATACGTTTTTCTGGTAATTCTCCCTTTAAGATGGTTAAATAGGGAATGAAAGTTTATATGGAAAATCTGTTACTTTTAATGTTAGAAACATGATAATTGATATTTAGCATTACGGTTAAACTTATAAAGATACATCTTTCAGTGGTAAAACCAAAGTTAAATAAATCATTTATACCAATTAGACCATTAATAGGCACTTTTGAACGTCATATTAGAAAATTATAATCTAGTTGCCCATTCCAAATGGTAGTTTCGTAAGGAGAAAAATCCATACTTACTCTTTTAAAAAGATTTTTTACATTATTTTGCATTTATAGGAATTATAGTTATACCTTGCATAGAAACCACCATATTAAAGTTAGCACACAGTGTAGAAATTATGTAAATTTTAGAAACCACCATATTAAAGTAAGCACAGAGTGTAGAAATTATGTGAATTTGGATATTCCCAAAGGGGTCAAATACTGTTGCATGAAAAATAGAAACTACTGGAACTAAAAATGTAATATTCTGCACGTCATGTGTTCCTTTTATAATAATTGTAGGCGAGCACTAGGAAAACATATTAGGAAAGTTTCAAATTTGCGTTTTTTGTCATTTAGAAACATAATGATGTGATGAGCACTTGAAGCCTTGGGCCAGGGGGCCAAGTCTGCTATTTTTATAATTTCGTCATTCCAACACGATCAAAGGAACTGTCAAAATTTTAACAGATTACGGCCTTAAGTCAGTAATTCATGTGTAATTTTGTACGAGATTACTATTCTATATCATTTCTTTCAATGGCGTGTCAGTGGTTGACCAATGGAAAGTCATAATGACGCCATTATATTAGTAGATTACAAAACTTGTCAAGTCAAATCAAGAATTACGAAATCAATGATAGACTATTCTGACACTATAGTAATAGCAGACTTGAGGCCCCGGTTTATGTTTATCTATATACGTTTCTATTTATGTAATTGAGTAACTATGTCAGCTATCTGACACTTATAGTAGTCTGTCTAGTTTGGGGACAGATGTTCCCAAATATTATAATTATTGTTCTCATTTATTTATTTTATATACCGTAAAAGCACCAATTGTTGACACCCCCCTAATTTATTGACATTTAGATTAGATTTTTCCTAAAAATAAGAAAAAACCCCGATGTAGGTGTTGCTTAGTGGCAAAATACCAGTTGTTAGTTGTTTTTAATCATACTGGCAACACAGAACTGGCAAAAAAAATAATTTGGCGACAAAACAGCCGTTGTGATCAGAGCGTGCTGATGAAAATAAGAATAACTGCTAAAAGTTTGAATTTTTGCAAAGGTTTGAGTGTGTATTAATTAAGTTTTTTTTCATAGGTTTGAATCGGCATTATGTTGATTTTGATGTTGGACTAAATTATTATGAAGTACAGAACATATTTTTACTATTCTATTTGCAATTTTGTTCATTTCCATTTATTAATAGAAGATGTTAATATTTGGTATGCACAAAATGAGAATTACTAAATCATCGACATGCATGTCAATAATTGGCTTTATCATGGTTTTTGTTTATGATGATTTTGTGCATAATTTTTGTTTCAGACAAGATTTAATATGTGAATAAATAATAAACAAAGCTTCTATACGTTGCGGTTCCAAATGTTGACACGGTGTCAATAAATGGTATAAAGTTGTGCTAATAAATGGTAAAATGCGAATTATATGTGTAATCATTGCGTTTATGAAAATTTTCCAGAATGAAACTATAGTGCAATACACCAAAGAGGCAGGAAAAAACTAAAGATAAGATAAAGAGGAAGAAATATAATAGTGAATCTGTAGTAAAAGCCTTACTTACACATAATGGTATGAGCCAAAAACTTGCGGCCAAAACTTTATAAGTGCCACGAACTAAATTAATTTATCAAATCAAAAACCCTGATCATAATTCTAGGCCAGTTTCTGCTACTATATTGACTAAAGAAGAGGAAAGGCTTTAGAAAATTGGATTAATGTGTGCTGCAAAAAGGGGTTTCCAAAGAGAAAAAAAGACTTAATTAGAAAAATACTACACGAGCATACTGCGTATTAACATCTGCTGAATGGAAGGCACAGGAAAACGAATGGATCAGGATAAAAGAAGAAAAGGAAGAATGCATTAAGAAGAGGAAGTAGGAAAGACATAATAAGAAGCTTCAAGAAAAATCAACTGGAACAAAGAAAAAAACTTCAGTAAAAACACCTCAAACAAAAAAAAGTCAGAAAGATGAGGATGATCGAAGAAGATGAACAGAAGAAATTAAACGCTTTTTGACTGAATTAGAAAACTGACTGCAAAAGAATGATTTTAATAAGTTTCCCATTTTAAGTTTAAGTGAATAATACTTTTATGTTACCTACCTACCTTCAGTGCCTAATTAAATATTTTGAAATTGTTATACCTACCAACCTACCTACTTCCAATTTCATAAAAGAGATCATCATCAGCCGAAAGACGTCCACTGTTGAACAAAGGCTTCCGCTATAAGGGGGGGGGGGGGGTGTTTGTCATAATCCCCCACGCAGGGCAGGCGTCTTGGGGATCGCAGTGACATTATTGAATACCTACACGGAAGTCGCTACGGAGCGACTTCCAGGTTTTCCCTTAGTCGCCTTCTACGACACCCTTGAGATAAAATGGGTGGGTGCTATTCTAGCCCTGACACCCCACGGGGTATAAAAGAGATAGTAGACCTGATTTTGTTTATATTTTGTTGTTCTCCAACAATATACAATAACCTGACGGCAGTTAATTACTGATCTGTCTGAGGTGTCAATAATAGGGATATCTGCTAAGTCGATAATTAGGAAAAGAATGTAAATAATTGGGTAAAACGCGTACTGTATATTTAAATCCGAAAAGTGGTGTTCAATGGCGGTTTGACACCATTGTTTTACGCTTGTAACATTCACTGATGTCTAATCTATCATACCAAAAATAAATATTTTCTTTGGTGACTCAGGAAATTTACCAGTCTTTGTCAATTCAAATAATAACCCTTAGAGTGTCAATAATTTGTGCTTTCACCCTACATATAAATTATATTTTGTAATATTTGTATATAATAAAAACATTTAAAAATGTTAAAATAAAAACTAGCTTTTGCCTGTGATTTCGTCCGCGTGAATGTCGGTTATCGCGGATGCAGACAAAGTCCCGGATTAAAAAGTAGCCTATGTTTTTATCCAGGGTGAACCCTGGATATAAACCAAAAGCTATCTTAGCCCTTTCATCGTGAAAGCGTAACACAGAGTTACTTTCGCATTTACAATATTAATATAGTATGTTAGTATGGATTGTAGCCCACCTTTCAAGCTTAGTAGCTTGGAACCTATGCCCGATACCGATACCGGAGGAATCACCTAACAATACGCGCCGTGTCCAGGAGTACCGCTTTCTGAATCAAGCCCCGGATCCAGCTGCCTAACAACAACCTCCTCAATCAACTGTTGATCAAGTACTTATCATAAAACGTTTTACATTAATACAGTTACCACTGTTTCATTACTTTCTATTTTCATTCTCATAGCGACGTTACGACTGCGTCTAAGTATTGATTAGATAATGGTGTTTTCAATAATGACAATTTAATTTTGTTAAAAGCTTGTCACAGAATTACCAAATTAGTTTCACTGACCCATTCCTTAGAGTTTCGTAATTTACCACTAAAGAAGGTTTTACTTCATTTGAGTAGACAGCTGCTTTAGTTTAGATAGTACAAATATAGTTCAGTTGCTATTTATCGAATAGCCACTGCCAATCTAAGATTACATATAGTTCATCACCTTGAAAATGAAGAAGAATGTTAATATAGAACATTTTTTATTATTAGTCCTTTTTTGTATTTCACTGTCCGACAAAGGTGTCTGTCTTTCTCTTTCCAACCTTATTAGTATCTTGTGCGGTACCGCACTAGTATCTTGTGCCGTCTCTAGTCACGTCTGTCTCGCAAATGAAACTTTAACACTGTGAATGATTCAATCAAAAAGGTCACACGCCGACTTAACACAAAATTTAAAACTAACTTAAAACTAACTGATTTAGGGACTTGAAATTTTGTAAGTAGGTAGTAACTATATCGCTAGAAGTTATCAGCTCAAAACGCATTTTGCAACATTGCCAAAACAACTCTCACGCGAATAAAGCTGTAGGTAAAAACTAGTAAGTAATTATTTGCCTAATCAATATACTCTCTGGTCAACCCAAAACAAACGATACCATGTCACTTGATTAGAGTGAAAACAAACAAATATTAAACACTAGTCTTAGTCTTCGCGTAAACTTTAGTCTATTCCTTAGTTTTCCACCACGGATTGACACGGATATTTTGTTAATAAGCCATGAAGGCACAGTTTCACATAAACTCTATTACTGACAATTTTTTGGATAGAATTCTCCAAAATTGTCTGTTTCCTTTCCGGTGCGTTCAGCATGTAGGAGTCATATTATCATGTTTCTCGATTGAGTGTACCTGTGTTAGGCCTCATCGTACGTTGTATTACATATTATTGTTTATTGGCACACTTGGATTTATAATATTTAATCTCAATCTCCTCCTGTCAAAAGATTTTGATTGAAGTTCCAATTTTTTTATCCTTGTTTTTCTTAGACTAAATATCATCTTAATTGTATTTTCGTACGTTTTCTTTTCCACACTCCATATAATCCTGAGAAAAGGCCACGTAAGAATCATTTTGAAGATCCAGAAAGCTTTTAGAATAATCAATAATTATAAGCAATACAAAAAAAGCTACTATCAGGAACTGGTTTGGAGTTTTGTGGCATTGTTTAGACTATACTTTTGGTAATATACTAACTCTCGACGTATTAGTAGCAGTATATTTTTATTCTCTTCTCTATCTATCTAAATTTGACTTATGGCATTGCAATAATCGCCTTAATAAGAGATGGAATCGTTTCATGGATCTTTGAGGTCGAGTACTATAGTAAACTTAGTGTGGATCGAGAAGAAAAACCATATCATGAAAATTGAACAAGCTTTTTCAAGCGTACATCAATTTAATGGAAGCGTATGATATTATCAAAAAGATATTTAATATTTGGTAAGAGTGACATTGTTGTGCCGTATCAGCGAAATTATTTAAAAGGTGAACGGCAGCCTTGTATGGGAATTTTGTACCGCTGATAAAATTGCATTTAGCAATGCAAATTGCATTGTTTTTTTTTAGAATAGTTTTTATTTTAATTGGTAGTTAAGGGCGCGTATTCGGTTTGACACACACTAGTACAATACAATGGTCTGTTTGTGTGCATCGGAAACACTTATCCTTGGTACCCAATGACTACGACATTGCACAAAATATTAATCCACGGTAATGAAATTATATTAAATTGTTTACTACCGATTGGGCAGTTAAGTGAAGAAGCGCAGGAATCACGAACAAAGAATTTTAAAATATATAGAAAGTCAAGGTCAAATCATTTATTTCAATTAGACCATTAAAAGGCACTTTTGAACGTCATATAAAAAAATATAAAGTTGATTCTAGTTGTTAGAGAGCGCTTCTCTCGAAAAACCTCAAGACAGAGTAACTTAGAAGATATATTTCATCGTCTACTTATTTCTTCTGACCCTGTCATAACAAATTTAAGACATTCGCAAGTAGTTAAAAGCAGACCGTTTGATCCCAAAGTTACAGATATGCTTTTAGAAGAATGACTAACCCTTTCTAATTATTCTGATGCTTCGGATGTCGAAATATAATGTTGTATTTTATCAATTTTTCATTTCTGACTGATATTTCAATTGAAATAAACATTTTATAGCGTTTTTTTAATGTTTGGACTTTTGAGCATTACTTTATATGAAAGGGCCCCAGTGTACGGCGTCTGAACCGTGCAGCCTTCGCTGCACGGTTCAGACGCACAGGATGACTGCTTGTCGGATCTTCACTATCGACGGAAGTCTACCTCAGAAGTTTAATAGTCTGATACTGTTGCCTTACTGCAGTTTGCAGTTTTAACATGGTTGAAACCTGACCCTGAAATTAGTTATAATCATTTTCGAAATATGAATATAGTTTAAATTCAAAAAGTATTTATGTAGTTTTCTTGACTGGCGCATGTCCTCATCAATTCAAATAACATAAGACCGTGGGAGATTTTGACAGCATCTAGAACACCCCATATTTTTACTCCTTTACTAAAAATACGTTATGCGCCCATGTTTGGGTAATAGAAATTCATATGGGTACCAAATTTCAAGACAAACACACGGAGGGATTCTATACTGGTTCCAATTTTCATTCGAACGTTAATCGGGTAGAAGTGCATTCCAGAGAAGTATGGCCTGAATGTGAAAGGAAGAATGAACGAAATCATAAGTATGAGAAGAGCAAAGTAAGAGAAGGTTGAGAAGACCGCAAATTCCTAGCGTGCAAAGAACATAGATATTGAAAGTGTGACATTAATATTGATATTGAAGGAGGAGAGAGAAAGTTGAGCAGGGACAACAAAGTTGTCAAGGCACGCAAACTTCTTCTTTAGCGAATGGGCAACCATTTTTACTCGGACCTGCAGCTTGACACATGATCAAATTTCCTCAAGTTTAAGATAAACCTAATGCAGTTATTGCGGACCCTATCAAAACCGCATTCAAGTCAAAGTAGCACATGTCACCATAGTCGATTATAGGGAAGATTAAAGTCTGCATAAGCATTAATCTTCGTCTTCGCAGGCAGAAAGTTCCTCAGACGATACAAGGATCGCAAAACTTTGTTAGTTCTTTGACTGACACTAGAAACCTGACTTTGCTAACCAAGCGTAGAATCAAGATGCAAACCGAGATCTTTTACGCAATGATTAATGGGGATGACGGTGCCTTACCAGGTCGGTAAGTGTTTCAATAGCAGTTCAGAGTTCGAACGCATACTGGACGACAATATACTCAATCGTCCCTTTGACGACACGGTTGGCGCAGTGACTGAGCGATCGACTGCTGCGCAGCGTGTTGCGGGTTGGATTCCCGCCCAGGATCAACATTTGTGTGATGAGCACTTGTGTTTGCCTTGTGTCTGGGTGTTGTTTATCTATATATGTATGTATTTACAAAAAAAAATATGAATTTGTGTATGTATATCAGCTGTCTGACACCCATAGTACAGGGTCTCCCTAGTTTGGGATCAGATGGCCGTGTGTGAAAATGTCCCCACATATATTATTATTATTATGGCCTATGATATACATATAACAGGTGCAAAAGGAAACATGACATAGCCGCCAGCTACGCACACTGCCCATAAAACTAAGTAATTTTAATCAAAGAATATTGTTGTAAAACGAATAACTAGCTTTTGCCCGCGACTTCGTCCGCGTGAGTGTCGGTTGTCGCAGATAAAAAAGTAGCCTATGTCCCAGGTTGCCATAGGGTTCAACCTATTTTCATACCAAATTTAATCAAAATCAGTTCAGTCGTTTCATCGTGAAAGCGTAGCAGACAGAGTTACTTTCGCATTTATAATATTAAGTATGGAAGTATGGATAAGTAAAATAAGTAATAAGTATGGATTAGTAATGAGTAAATGAGTAATTAGTAAAAAAGTAAAATTGTGAATTAGTAAATTAGTAATTAGTAAAATGGTAATTAGTAAATTAGTAACTAGTATATTAGTAATTAGTAAAATAGTAATTGGAAAATTAGTAATTAGTTAATTAGTATTTAGTAAATTAGTATTTAATGAATTCGTATTTAGTAAATTAGTATTTAGTAAATTAACAATTACTAAAATTAGTATAGTATAGTATTAGTACAAAATAGTAAAATTAGTAAACTAGTAAATTTGTGATTTAGTCAATTAGTAATTAGTGAAACTAGTAAAATAAGTAAAATTTGTAGTAAATTAGTATTGGTACAGATCGTGATACTTGCGTTATCTAGGTCTATCTATATATGTGATTAGAACATATATTAATGTATTAGTAAATTAGTAATAGTAAAAATTAATTAGTATGGAAATGTGGATGAATGGAAGTATAGTAAGTATATCTTACTTACTTGGACAGTTCGGGTATCGGCTTCCTCAAAGTCAAAGTCAAATCATTTATTTCAATTAGACCATTATAAGGCACTTTTGAACGTCAAATGAGAAAAAAAAAATTGATTCTAGGTGCCCATTCCGAAAGGTAGTATTGTATGGAGAAGAATGGGCAAGAAACTCCATACTTACTCTTTTAAAAACGATGTTAACAATATTTGCATTTACGTGAATTATATAATTATACGTGAATACGATGTACCTTGCATAAAAACACTAGGTATTTGAAAGTGTGTACAAAGTATCACAGATTAAGGAATGACAGACTAAGTTATATGTACACACAGTGTTCACATATTAATACAAATGTTGAAACAGTAGACGACCACTCCTTATATTTTAACAAACAATGAATCAGTATGTGAGCCTGAGCAGTGTATAAAAAAGAGTCAAATATATATATGTACATATTTATACTAAGTATGAAATTAGGTATTTTAAATTAGCAATCGGTTCGATTTTGTCTAGACTGTCGATCGTCCTATGGAGCTAGACCAGCATGTTTCCAAGCATTCTTATCTTGTATATAGTCCTCTAAATTATAATAAGCTTTTTTACAGAGTGTACTTTTAATATATGATTTAAATTTTGTTTCACTTAGCTGTAATATATCACTAGGAATTTTGTTGTAGCACTTAACACAGTACCCCATAAAAGATGTATGGACTTTAGACAATCTAAAATATGGTTGAGCTATTTTGTCCTTGTTTCTAGTATTAAAGTCATGTCTATCACTTACTTTATTAAACATATGTAAGTTTTTTCTTACATACATAATATTTTCATAAATAAATTGGCAAGGCACTGTCATTATATTAATATTTTTAAATAGTTCCCTAAGAGATTCGCGGCGACGTAGATTATAAATGGCTCTGACAGCTCTTTTTTGTAAAATAAAAACGGATTCAATGTCAGCAGCCCGACCCCACAGTAAAATACCATACGACATAATGCTGTGAAAGTAGCCAAAATAGACCAAACGCGCAGTTTCTACATCTGTCAACTGTCTTATCTTTCTAACAGCATAAGCCGCGGAGCTTAGTCGCCCCGCAATAGATGTTATATGAGGTCCCCATTGTATTTTCTCGTCTAGCGTGATTCCTAGGAAAACCGTTTGACTAGTAAATTCCAGTTTCTCTCCATTAAGTATGATGTCACATTTGCTATTCCTATCATTTGGTAAAATGAATCGAATACATTTGGTTTTTTTTTTATTAAGTACTATATTGTTTACCGTAAACCAATTTTGAACCTGAAGAATAGCGTCATTTACGTCGTCTAGATTTTGTGACCGTCTGTCTATTTTAAAAATCAATGATGTGTCATCGGCAAATAACACCATTTTTGGTTGATTTTGAAACAATTGGGGTAAATCATTTATATAAACTAAGAATAGAAATGGACCCAATATTGAACCTTGAGGAACGCCCATAGTCGTTTCAGACCCCAATGAGTTCACGCCGTTAACCTGTACTTTTACCCGTCTATCCCACAGGTATGACCTTAGTAAATCAAGAGATGTTTTACTAACCCCGTAGTGCTCCAGTTTCAGCAAAAGTGTCTCATGGTCAACGCAATCGAACGCCTTTGAGAGGTCGCAAAATATTCCAATGGCATCTTGGGATTCCTCCCAGGCGCTAAAAATGTTCTTTATCAGGGTGACACCGGCGTCAGTTGTACAACGCCCTTTGGTGAAACCATACTGTTGTTCATGAAAGATGGAATTTGTATTAAAGTGACGCAACATTTGATTGAGCATTAACTTTTCAAACACCTTGCTGAGAACTGGCAGAATCGACACAGGCCTATAATTGTTGGGGTCTTTACTATTACCGGATTTGAACAACGGTACTACTTTACTGTGTTTCATCAGATCCGGAAAGACTCCTTGGTCTACACTGGTGTTAAATATAAGAGCTAAATAGGGCGCAATCGTTTCGATAATAGATCTACAGACTTTTATAGACATTCCCCAGAGATCTTCTGTTCCTTGATTTTCATATAAAGCTTGTCGCAGTATATTATTATTAAGTATTACAAACATCTGTTCTTCATCAGGTAAAGAAAGACCAAGATGCTCATAGCAATGTGAGAAATGAAACATGAGCTTTCACCAGCTGAAGGACCATAAAAACTTTATCTATCGATAGACCCGCGTGGAATAACAAGACTGAAAAAAGACGTTTGGAGGAAAACACCACCAATTCTTACTTTTATAACTAAGTTGGTCCACAGTCAAGTCTGCGATTAGTGACATGGTTAAAGTATCAGATCATACAACAAAACTTTAAACAAAGTAATGAAAAAAATAGGAGAAACAATTACAACATTTATTATTTTGTCGCCATTCCTGTTTTAAGCATTTGCAAATTTGACTTCCAGAACAGCTAAGTTCGGTAAAATATATCTATTGTGAAATATAGAGCATGGGAAAATAAAGTTTGGTTCAAAGATAAACTATTATTTCTGTAGTTGGCAATGACTCCAAATATTTTGTAGATATTCTCGACAAGAGTAATCAACCAAAAATCAATAGTCATCTTACTAGTTCCTAAAAAAGATTCTTGAACAAATTGTACGTTTTCATAATATTGTAATAATACACGGCCCGCATTGTCAGGAGGTTTCTCTCTCTGGAGCCCTGACCGCCGGTAGCTTGGACCCTGTTCCCGATACCGGTGAGGTACTATTTTTTTATATTTTTAGATGTTTTTATTTTTATATGAATATTTAAAAATATATTTTAATGTGTATTTAAATAAATGAATGTGAAAAATAATAATAACAAATCTTTATTTCAAGCCATAGGCTCATAATGGGTTAGTTACAGTATTTACTTAAAGCTATGTTTGTAGAATAAAACTAACTTACACTAATCCTAAAGCTACCCTTATCCAGTGATTCTGGTAAGGGCAGTCAACTCGTGCAGCAATCACTTTAAGGACGCTGTTGCCACTGCTATGCAAACGCTGCAGTAGGGAAGCCGATTTTTTGCACATAATTGCTTGAAAGCCGTCGGTATGCGACTCCGCAAACATATCCTAAGCACTGCAGCGCCACGGCAGCCCAACGGCATCCTAAAAGCATTATTGTACTGGGTTCGCAGGGCTTTGTAGGTTCGCTGCGTATGCTTCACCCACAGGCTGCTCGAGTAAAATGACTGGCAGAAAGCCTTAAAAAGTGTTATTTTCACTTCACTCGTGCAACGTGCAAACCTGCGAGCGAGCATATTGCCTCTTACTGCCAAAGCCCTGCGCTCTCTCTCAATATCTTCATCATCCTTTAGGTCACTAGTAACTATGTGACCCAGGTACTTAAAACGGTCAACGACCTGCAAGGCTAGTCCGTTAAGGACCACAGGTTGAACATAGGCTGGCTGGTACTTACCCGCCTTGAAAACAAGTAAGTACTTCACTCTTTTCTGAGTTATACACTAGGCCATATTTAACGTATTATATAACGTCTATAGAACGTCTTAAATAATTTTGTATACACAAGTGCATGGATTTTAGAAATAGTGTCATTTGGAATATCGCAAAGAACAAAAAATTACGTCGACGATTGACTGATTAAAAAAAACAACAATGTACTCGTTGAACCGAATATTACAAAACAAGAATAGCTTAAAAATACGTTAGATACAACACTACCGAAAATATAATAACGGTTAAAACCACGGAATAATAAAAACAAGAGGAAGTGCCCTTAGTCTTACTTAATACTGGATCCAGTGTCGCCAAACTCACACATTTGCAAATTAAAACGTACTTGCAATACACATAAAACGATGATATAATTGGCTACAAATTATGAACGCAACTTTGGCGAAAAGCTTATTTTATTGTTGTTCGAAATTAAATCGTATCACAACTGACGAACGTTGCTATTATTTTACATGACCAAATCACTAAAGAGATTTTTTCCATCTAACAATCCAGTTCGAGCAATGTCCAACGAGTTCAGCTATTCGACGCTAGAGAGCGCTGTTACCAAATTACTTAACATGACATCTATTGTTACTAAGAAGAGATGTCATTTTCGCATGCAACTGTTAACTATTTTGCTATTCAATAAGAGATGTGGTCAAGTTATCGATAATTAGTACAATGTAAGAAATATATTAATCTTTTTATTGTACGTAATGGATCAAAAATGATGATTAATTAACTAATGATGTATTGACATATTTTTCTGCGATACCTTTCATTGAGTCCGTAATATGATTGTATGTAGGAAATTGATTGACATCCCAATGAAATGACGCATTATTTTAGACATGACAATATCTTTTTTAAATATGTGACAGTCTTTTAAAAACATAATTGACATCTCAATTTTTGTACATGAAAATAAACTATATACATGTATATAGAATATTTATAGGCCTACGTCTAACCGCGATTGAATGACTATTGGCCAGAATATAGGTATAAGGTTTTTAAAACTCATTCTTTCAAACTCGTACTTTTATTTATTTAAAAAAAAGTTAGGTACTTTAAAAACATGTTATTGTTACTGTGTTATTGTTTTGTCGACACGAACTATTTGCATTAATGTGTCCCATCCCTAAACGAGTAGCGTCGAAGTTTCTAGAATTTATGCCACGTAAAACGATTACAGTCAAGACAGCGAGCAAGCTAATTTAGACTTTAGTGAATGGACATAAGGTAGTTTTTAGTTCGCATCAAAGCAAAAATATGGTATTGCCAATAAAAATCGATTATATTGAAATATATGATAGTTTTATACTTTTTGGTGATACGATATACCTCTGCAAGAAACATTCTTTGACCTGCTATCATTTTTGCATGTAAAAATTGCACAATAAGGCATGGTTGATTTTTTTTTCCTTACGTGCGATATTGTGCGATATGTCACGTCGCAGCAAGTAGTTGATCGCGACTGAACCAATGTTGATCATTTCCACATAATTGTGCCACACGTTCGATGGCTGCGTGGCACTTCCACTTGTTTTTATTATTCCGTGGTTAAAACCGAACACAAATAAACGAACTATGCTGTTACAAAGAAAGTCTTCTTCCAATCCCAGTAACAAAGCTGCTTGGATATTGATCTTGGAAATCAAGAAGAAAATTAGTATAAAGTTTAGAGGACGGAATAGTCTCTGGACTTCCTTTTCTAGCCTGTGTTATACTTCTATTTGATTCGTGGAGTATCTTGAAATTACTTGATAATTTTGAAATTTAATTGATTACTTCAAACGGTCTAACCACATTACTTGATTAGAGTGAAAATAAACAATTATAAACAACTTATCTTAGTCTACGTGTAAATGTCAGTCTATTACGTAACATTACACCACGAACTCACACGGTTGTGTGTGCATAAGCCATGAAGACACAGTTTCATATAAACTCTATTACTAATAATTTTTTGGACAGAAGTTTCCAAAATTGTCTGTTTCCTTTCCGTTGCCTTCAGCATGTAGTATTCATATCATGTTTCTCGATCGAGTATAACTGTGTTAGGCCTCATCGTACAACGTATTACATATTGTCGTTCATTGGCATACTTGGATTTATAATGTTCCATCTCAATCTCCTCCTGTCAAGAAATTTTGAAGGATTTCCCAATTTTTTTATCTTTGTTTTTCTTAGACTCAATATCATCTTAATGGTGTTTCTGTACGTTTTCTTCTACACTCTCAATATAATTCTGAGGAAGGATCACGTAAGAATGATTTTAAAGGTTCAAAAAGCTTTTAGAATAATCAATTATAAGCAATACAAAAACACTACCATCAAGAACTGGTTTGGAGTTTCGTGGCATTGTCTAGACTATATTTTATGTAATTTACTAACTTTCGACTTATTAGTAGCAGTACATTTTTATTCTCTTCTTTATTTTGATGTAAATTTGACATATGGCATTGCAATAATCGCCTTAATAAGAGATGGAATTGTTTCATGGATCTTTGAAGTCGAGTACTATTGTAAACTTTGTGTATATCGAGGAGAAAAAACATGTCATGAAAAATTTAACAAGCTTTTCCAAGCGTACAACAATTTAATGGAAGCGTTTGATATTTTCAAAAAAATATTTAAATATTCGGTAAGAGTGACGTTTTTGTGCCATATTAGCGAAATAATTTCAAACTTTTTTGAATTTAAATTTCATTAATTTTCAGGCTTTATTTCAAGCATTAGACACATTTTTCCATACTCTACTAAACCTTCAAGCACTTTTGGAAGCAAAAATGTCAGGTGAAACAGAATACGGCATGGTAAGCATGGTAAAAATGACAAAGGGTTGGATGGGACACACTAACAAGTGATGAATCATTGATGGACGAAGACGAAGCTAGAGATGTCAAAGCAGAAATAGATAATTTGTGCTCGTGATGATAATGTTAACGGAATTGTGTTGTTGTGTACATCAAGCTATCTCAAACTGCCAATTTTTCCAAATTTAACATGAACCTTATTCTTTACCCTTAATTTATCTGTTAGGTCCCAGGGACTCCACGCGAAGTTTCTTTTTGGTTTAAAAACTCTCAATCTCAATACCTTCCTGCATTATTGGTCCGGACGCAGGGTGAAGAATACGTTCGTCTGCGCCATGCGTATATGTGAGCAATTGTGCCCGTGGAGTCCGCTGGACTCCATGGGGGTATTTGTGTGATAAATATTTAATTTTGCTGGGTTATTATAAATTATCATCTTTTATGTTATTTTCGTGTATTTGGCTATGAAATGGCTTCAGACAGTTGGTCAGTCAATCCATTTCAACCAGAAACTGAGTCGGTAGAACTAGACTGACTCAGATGTCATGATGAGGAGTTCAAAGACGATCATCAAAGTACCCACAAATGAACAAAATGCTCAACATGAAAGGTTGTACAGAAATAAAAGGAAATACTATTATGTCCCAGCCACCTGAAAAGAAAGACAGTATACTTATGCCAGAGCTGTGTGCGCTACTAGTTGCATACCACGGCTTAGTGGCCTCAAAGGGAATTGCTCAGTTTGTTAGGGTAATTTGGCTAAGTGTGGACATGCCCTTTATTAATAAATGACTTGCATTTTAATAACTACTTATCTATAGGAATGCAAATATTACTATTAAGTTGTAGCCAGATGCAAGAATATGATTTAACTGGCATGTGAAAAATTGAAACCTTTCCGGGTTAAAATCTTTGTAAGTATCATATTTTTTTATATAATATATTGTTTGCCAGTAGTATTTTGATATAATCTGATTATTTACACATTATAGGGTTGTAATAAGGTGGTCAAAATAAAACTATTAGTTTTTATTTTGACTTAAAACCCCTATCCAGTACAAAAGTACACAAAAGTATTGACGCAATGTATTTGATTCATTGCTGAATTCATTTTGCATAATATTGGCATCAGATGCTGTTGCTGGATAAGGGCCTAATACATCTATAATGTATCCATCAGAGCATACCATTAGGAATGGCTTCATGAGGTTCCTATACTTGTGCAAGGAGTAAGTATTTTTCTGATATAAATAGTTTGAACTCTTTGGAACATTTATATATGTACCATCAATTATAATTATTGGATTTCTGCTATTTTCACCAAACAAACCATTAGATATAATCAGATTTCGCTCGGCTATTTCTTCCCTTGTAATATGATCTATACCCAAGTTAACAGGTACAAAATCTTGATTTAGTATATCCCGAGCTTTGCTCATTAATCTTAATAGAGTTGAGCGTGCAATGTTCAATAATGTAGAAATCCTTTCATCGCTGTCCCCAGTTCTAAGTTTTATTAAATAAGCTGTGAGTGCTAATGAACCATTGCGCATCTCGGATAATCTAGGCAACTATGCCTTCAGAGTTATAAATTGGTCTTTGGACAGCTCTATCCAATAATGGACTAGGTCATCTTCAATTCCTTCAATATTTTGGAAATCAAATGTTAGATTTCTTTCTTTTACAAATGATGCAAAATCTTGAATGTGTTCGACAGTCAATAAGTTACAAGGATGTAAGAAAGTTGTTAGGAGTTCATTCCTGTTATTTTGAAGCAAATGAAATATGCATATTCTGTAGCTTTTAGGGACATAAAAATTAAAATCTGTGAATAACTTCACCCTTAGCCATGTTGGTACTATGAGTAATGTAGCTTCCAATATGAGATCTGGTACGCCGTGTATAACATCCACAATTACCACGTAGTTCTCTGCGATGACCGCTTGATGTGCTTGGTATTGGTACATTTTATATAAATAAAATATCGAATAATAGTATTTTTCATTGCTGTCAGATGTCATTTCACTTGACGTTAGGGATGTTAGATATGAATCGATTCAGTAGGAGTTGCCAGGAAAAAAATATCGGTAAATAATAGATATAAATCTTACCCGTTATTCCAACCTAAAAAAAAGGTTGGCATAACGGGTAAGATTTTGTTGGTGGTCGGGGGACCGCCGTTAGTAAGGAATTCGAAAAAATCGAAGTTCTTTACGTACGTATCTGTACAAAAAAAAAATATATAAAATAATATTTAAAATATACTATATAATATCCTGCCTGCTCGTGTGCTCATTTGTTTGTAGTAAGCTCGATACACCCACACATAGATACACACATTTAGTTACGTGACGATTTCTACTAATTCGCACTACCCCTAAGCCCCCCCCTAAGCCGCGTAAGGAACTTCGTTCCAAAAATATGTTAAAACACTAATAACGTTTTTGATTGTTTTATTTTAAAACTATGTAAATGAGTATATATTCTTCACATAAAGTATTGATCGGTACTCGTTTTGTAGACAACCGATTTTTTTTTTATTACCATAATCGATTATACTCGATTACTGAACGATGTTTTATTCCCGTGCTGGTAACACTGCATCAAACACATGGCTATGGTTTTTAACTGGTGGAGACTGTTTAAATACTCTTTATTTCGACTTTTTGTACGTGTAGCTGGCTACGATGTGATGTGCAAGAATATTTATTTAAGAATTTATAACATTGTTTAGTAAAAATAGTTTTTACCGGGCATCTTGTCCACGTTTAGCCGAAACTGGTGATTCCCTTTGCGATATGATATTATTTTTGGGGCAATTCTACCGATAAATATATCGTTTTTAAGGTACAAAAAAAATGCATTCAAATAATTTATGCATTGACTGTAGAAATTACTCCTTATTATGACATTTATCATTTTTGCTTTCATTTAGTAACTAATCATCATGCTATTCATTTTGACATACCTACCTACCAAGTAATTTGTGTTATCCTCTCGCATGATTAATACTTTTTATTGCTTATTTCGCATGTAACCATATTAAAATGTGTACTGTACTAATCGAACGAATGCCTAGTCACATATGTAATTATTGGACAGGGCACACTTCCCAAGAATTCTTAGAATTGTATAATAGCATACTAATATAGTCCTTCGTTTTAAAAAAATCAATAACAGCATTAGTAATGCTGTTGGCGACGCGCTCAGTAGTTTTAAAAAATATAGAATAAATATCTGTAATATAGTCTGTACTGTGTAGTAAGTAAGAAAGAGGCGGGACTCGCTGACATGTCTGTCGCACTATGTGCCCCCCGCCAGTCTGCCGCCAAACGTCTTTCAATGCGCACCGATCTATTTTTCCTATCTAATTGCGCGTGCGGCCATTTTGATTTTGATTAAAACGTGTTTTCAAAAACTCAGTGTTTTCGTTGCGGCACACCCGCTAGCCCTGAAGCACCACCCCTAACAAAGTGGTACTTCGAGCCCGATCTATTATGATCCACACTCCAGGCGTAAAAACGCGGAGGGCAAAGGTGCTTCAAGCTGAGGCTGAGCGCGTCAGGCAAGCTGACCGGCTCGAGAATATTGTGCCGCAACGGTTGTTTTCCGAAGTGCCGGGAAGCAGCATAAAGTCGGAGCCGCTGCCTCACGTCTCGAAAATGCCAACCAAATCGAAATCGTCGTCGTCATCTTCGAAAGAAAGGAAGAAAAAAGAGTTGCAGCTGGAAGCCGCTAAACAAAAAGCTGCTATTCAGATCGCGCTCATTGACCAAAACCTAGATGCCCAATTGGCAGCGCTCAGCGATGAGGAAGAACAGTTGGATTACAGTTCACTAGTTGATGGGAAGGAGCTTCCTCAAAGAGACCTAGAAGATTGGGTAATCCATCAGAGCAACCACAAAGAACCCCTAATGGAGCAGCAAGCCCCCGAGAAAGGTAATCAAACGGGCGAGCTGCACGCACGAGTACCGTCGCCATGCGCCGAGCACGTGGCGGGCCGGCCACGCGCCGCAGCGCCGCCGCCTCCTCCCGGCGACTCCGTGACTGTGCTTAACAACGCGGTTCATATGTTGGCAAGTGCTTTAAAGGATATCTCCACTAACTGTGCAAACAACGTGCCTCAAGCCAGTTTGCTCAGCCGCATGAGCACACCGAGAGATTTACCTGAATTCTCAGGTGACCAGTTAGATTGGCTTCAGTTCAAACAATCCTACGATGAGTCAACGGCGTTGTGTAATTTCACGCCACAAGAAAACCTGTGGAGGCTTCGAAAATGCCTACGAGGGCAAGCAAAAGATGCAGTCACCGCATTGTTCATAAGCGCCACGTCGCCTGACAAAGTGATATCGACATTGGAGCTACGGTTTGGTAACCCCGACTGCATCATTTCCAGAATATTCCAAGATATAAAGAAGCTTCAGTCCCTACAACAGGAATATCATAAGGATATTGTCGCGTTTTCTGTGAAAGTGCAAAATGTAGTAGAAGCAGTACGAGCAGTCGGACGTGAGGAGTACCTACACGGCGTCAACATCGTCTCGATAATTTTATCCAAGCTCCCCACAGTGCTTATCTCCAAGTGGTCTGCTACAGCTACAAAATGATCACCGAAGGAAAGAAACCTAGGTTGGTGATTTTATCAGATTTTTTGAATGAAGAAGCTGTAAAGATATCCACCACTGCAAGTATTTTTACTTCATTTTGTAGTGACCAGCATCCGAAAAATAAAACAAGTACATGCCCACGCACACAGACCGTGCTAGTTCAACAGGAAGAACGTAACGCTAATTGTTTGTTTTGCCGCGCAGCGGTACATAATCTCAGCGACTGCAAACAATTTAAGAAAGCACTACGTAAAGTACGGTGGCAATATGTAAAAAAACACGGCCTGTGCTACAAGTGTCTTATTTGCAAACACGATAGAAATACGTGTTCAGCTCCCGTGTGCGATAAGGACGGCTGTAATGAAGAACATCATCGTCTCCTGCATTATTCTACGAGTAAACAACGTGAGCGCCCCAGCGGTGATAACAACAATGCGTCGACTTCGAGTACTACGACGTCGGCTAACGTGGAACAAGCCGAGGCGCCGGCGCCGGCGGCTTCAGAAACAATAACATACATTAACGCGAGTGACAAGTGTGACAATAAAGAGTTATTGAAAGTGTTACCTATTCGTGTGCACGGACCTAACGGTATCGTTAACGCCACCGCGCTACTCGATGACGGATCGAGTGTGTCGCTGATAAGCGCAGGCCTCGCCGAGCGGGTCGGGCTGCGCGGCCGCCGCGAGACGCTCTCAGTGCGCGGAGCGTGGAACAATGATGCGATGGTATGCGAATCTACTGTTGTGAAAGTGGACATTGCTGGATGTAATGATAGGTTACATAATAATATAAGAATGCGTTGTGTAAAAGAATTAAATTTACCAATTCAAAAGTTATCTGTTATCGATTGCAATAAGTATTCTCATCTAAATAATATTAAAGAAATATTGTGTACCTCAGATTCAAAGCCTGAAATACTAATTGGTCAAGACAATTACGATTTAATTGTACCTTTAAAAATAAAGTTAGGTAGTGTAAATGAGCCGTCCACCACACTCACCCCCCTAGGTTGGTGCATACATGGTAAAGTGTGCGTGAGGCGGAGTGCCGCCACCGCCCGGGCCGCCGCCGGCGACCGCGCCCCCGGCGCTGAGGCCGCGCTGACCATCACGGAGAACGAGGAGGTAAGTGACACTTTGTCGAGTGATAGACTACTTCAAGACATCCACGATGAGGTTCGCCACTCGTTTGCACTGGACGCCTTGGGTGTGTCTGGTAAGCCGCGCCAGAATGTCGCTCCAGCTGATCGATGGCGCGCAAATCGTCAGCGCGCCATCGATCAGCTGGAGCGATCAGCGGTGCTCGTTAACGGACGCTGGTACGTAAGTTTACCTTGGAAGGAGCCAGGTCGTACGATGCCGGACTCGTACCCTAACGCACTAAAAAGGCTGAAAGGTATTGAAAGGAAAATGGGAGAGGATGCAGGATTCGCTAAAAGGTATGAGGAACGCGTTCATCATTTGTTGGAAAATGGTTACGCTCGCGAACTGGTGGTAAATGACGTCACATCGAATACGTGGTACTTACCCCATTTCGGTGTTGACAACCCAAACAAAAGCAAGCTTCGGCTGGTCTTCGACGCTGCTGGGAAGGTAAATGGTTCCTGCCTTAATGACTATTTACTCACAGGACCTGATCTGCTGTCATCACTGCTTGGAATAATGCTGCGCTTCAGGGAAAATAAAATCGCAGTAACAGATGACATAAAAGACATGTTCCTTAGGGTTAAAGTTCACGCCGAGGATCAGCACGCGCTAAGGTTTCTTTGGAGAAGTAGCCCTACAGAAAGCATCAAAACATACGCCATGACATCTCTAATTTTTGGAGCTAATTGTTCACCATTTGTAGCTCAATTTATTAAAAACAAAAACGCACACTGCTATGAGTCATCTTTACCGACCGCAGTCAATGCTATTTACCATTCGCACTACATGGACGACTACATAGATAGTTTACCGGACGAAAGTACTGCTATTGATATGGTGAGTAATATTAGTGACATTCACAGAGCCGGTGGGTTTGAAATCCGTAACTGGACGAGCAATAGCGTCGCGGTTTTAAACAGTATTCCAAAAGAGACGTTGGGTACTACCGCAGTAAAGTTCAAAGTCGGTCAGCAATACGGAGGTGAGCGAACGCTGGGACTTATTTGGTTCCCTGGAGACGATGTGCTTGGGTTTAATCTGTCGCTAAAGCGTATCCCAAAAGATATCACACAGGGTAACAAACGACCCACAAAACGGGTTATGCTAAGGGTTATTATGTCTATTTTTGATATCTTAGGATTTCTCGCCCCCTTCACTATTCAGGGTAAAATCCTGCTTCAGGATACCTGGCGCTTGAATATTGGATGGGACGATGACGTTCCTGATAACATTTACGAAAGGTGGGTAAAATGGATTGACTTAATTAATGTTATCAGTACAGTTCGCATTCCAAGGTGTCACGCCATGTCTGCATGCGCTGCGGCTGACGTCACGGTAGCGTGCGCAAGCGAGATGGAAGTCCCCACTCCCGCACCGCCACAAGCGCGGCTCACATCTCACAGTGCTACGCCGCCATGTACTACGGGCTACGAAAACGTAGCGGACGATAGCACTGCTACGAGTACGGCTACGAGCGAATCCGCTTATAATAATTTACATCTACATGTATTTAGTGATGCTTCTACTAAAGCGCTCTGCGCCGTAGCATATTGGCGCTGGGAAACGAAAGGTAATATACATGTTTCTTTCATTTCTAGTAAATGCAGAGTGGTACCTGTGAAACCAATGACGGTGCCTAGATACGAGCTTCAAGCGGCATTGTTAGCGGCAAGGCTAGCTAGCACCATTGGTAAGGAACATAGATTATCTCCAGTACGTCGACACTTCTGGTGCGACTCCACTACGGTTCTCCATTGGATTCGGAACAATACACGTACCTATAAAGCGTTTGAAGCGAACCGTTTGGGGGAGATCGACGAATTGACACGTATTGACGAATGGAGATACGTCCCTACGAAGCTCAATGTCGCCGACTTGGCTACGAGGGAAACCTTTAATCCTACTTTATATTCTGAGTGGCTGGCAGGTCCGAGTTTCCTGCTCTTGGATGACGCGTCATGGCCCATCGATGTCATCCAACCGGAGACGAATGCGGCGTGCGAGGAGGTAACCACTGTTGTTCACGAACTCTCAGCATATTCACCGGTTCCAGATCCGGTTCGATTTTCTTCTTGGCTACGCCTTCTACGAGCGACAGCCGCTGTTTTAAAATTTGTTGACAGATTAAAAGGTATTCGTGTTAGCGGGTACAGTGTCCAGACGATGGAGCGTGCAGAGCGTCAGCTATTGAAACACGCACAAGAGGAGTCGTTCGCTGAGTGTTTAGCTGCTATTAGGAATGGTAAGGCGTTATCTAAAAATAGTCGGTTACTTACTCTCTCACCGTTTTTGGACGAGCATGGCTTGCTTCGCGTAGGCGGCCGGATTGATGCTGCTGCAGATGTCGCTATGGAGGTAAAGAGGCCTGTAATATTGGACGGCCAGCATCCTGTGGCTCGGCTTATCGTTCGGCACTACCACGTGAAGGCGGCTCATGGAAATCAGGAAACCGTAGTCAACCTGCTGAGGGAAAAATATTGGTTAGTAAAACTTAGACCTACCGTGAAGACTGTGGTGTCGCAATGCATGCTGTGCCGTATCAAGTAGTGCAAACCGCTGGTTCCTCGCATGGGTGACTTACCTCAGGCTCGTGTGGCACATCATCAGCGACCCTTCTCTCACTGTGGGCTGGACCTGTTTGGACCGATGGAAGTAACAGTGGGCAGACGCAAGGAAAAAAGATACGGTGTACTTTTTACCTGCTTAACGGTGCGTGCTATTCACGTGGAAACTGTTGCGTCTCTCTCGACGGACTCGTTGATTATGGCACTGCGTCGGATGGCAGCGAGGCGTGGCTGGCCACGTCACATGTACTCCGACAATGGCACAAACCTAAAAGGCGCTGAAAAGGAACTCCAACGGTCCATACAGGACCTGGATCAAGAGGTACTTAAAGACGTAGGTGTCAATAATGGGATGGACTGGACTTTCATCCCTCCCGCTAGTCCCCATTGGGGTGGGGCATGGGAGCGGCTGATACGCAGCGTTAAGTCGTCGCTCAAAGTAGTTTTGCTCGAGCGAGCACCAAGGGACGAAGTGTTGAGCACACTTCTAGCTGAAGTCGAGAATATAGTAAACAGTCGCCCCTTGATGCACGTTTCGGTAGATCCGGAGGGCGTGGAATCCCTCACCCCCAACCATTTTTTACTAGGTACGTCGTCGAACTTACCTGTAATCGGAGCGTTTGACAGCTCCGATCTGTATTTACGCAGGCATTGGCGTATAAGTCAACGGTTGGCCGACATGTTCTGGCACAGGTGGGTAAAGGAAATTTTACCTGACCTCTTACCTAGGCGAAAATGGACGTCAGAGCAGCCGTCGCTGCGAGTTGGCGACCTCGTATTAATTGTGGACCCAAACTCTCCCCGCAACTCGTGGCCAAAGGGACGTATTACTGAGTTGTTCCCAGGTAAGGACGGTCGTATCAGACTCGTGGAAGCGAAGGTGGGCTCTCGGGCGTGGCGCCGCTCCGCGGCACGCGTCGCTCCTATCACTCTAAATGATTAGTGCTGTGACAGCACTAGGGTGGGGAACGTTGGCGACGCGCTCAGTAGTTTTAAAAAATATTGAATAAATATCTGTAATATAGTCTGTACTGTGTAGTAAGTAAGAAAGAGGCGGGACTCGCTGACATGTCTGTCGCACTATGGGCCCCCCGCCAGTCTGCCGCCAAACGTCTTTCAATGCGCACCGATCTATTTTTCCTATCTAATTGCGCGTGCGGCCATTTTGATTTTGATTAAAACGTGTTTTCAAAAACTCAGTGTTTTCGTTGCGGCACACCCGCTAGCCCTGAAGCACCACCCCTAACAAATGCTTTTAATTAATCATAGGACTAATGATAGCGATGCTCGGATATCTAGTATTTTAGGGTTGCTAAATCAACTTTACAGAACAAAATGAATCTAGTGAGAAATATAATTCTAAGATTATAATTTAAATAAGAGAACACTATTATTCAAAATATTAATGCAAACCTGCCAGCGCTCAGTACTTTTCCAAAACTAAGTACAAATGATTTAAAACTTATTTCTTTAGGACCTTATCAGGTGAAGCAGGCACGCTCGTATTATAGCAAACACATCAGAAATCGAGGTGTTTATGAAGTTGAAATAAGTCCAGAGATAGACTTTTTTCGAGTAACTGGTTATGCACATAGGAGATAATCACCCTGTCCTTTTAAGAGGTCGTATAAAATCTATAAGAGAGGTATGTCACCTCTAGACGTGAATATTATACTTACATTGTGTATGATGCGCACCTATTAGATTAAGATGAACCTAGATAATCAACATTGGGATAGCGGGAAACAGGACTGAAGGATGTTGTGCATATAATATATATTGACTATCCTATGGTACTTGGGATAGGCTAGACATCAAGATAATATTATCATTTTGATGCAAAACATCTTTCAGTCCTGTTTCCCGCTATCCCAATATTGATTGTCTTGTAGATTGAACCACCAGCTGCATTTTTAGACAGTGTTTTGATCTTATTTGATGATTAAATGTTTCAAATTATGTATGTATTTTATTTTTTTGTCTATAGTACATACAAAATTATTATTTTTCCAGCATGAATAAACATTTGCTATGAGTAACAGATTTTTAAGGTAAAATATGATCGCGTCCTCATCACTTGAGACAAATAAACAAATTAATATTGCAAGAGAAAAATAGAATTTGGCAAAATCATGATAAAAACCGTGTCAAAATCAATATTTTAAACCGTTATAATTTGAATCCGCGACTGCATAGGTAAATTTAATTTACTAATTATTTATGTAGAAGATCTATACTATTGAATGACATAGATTTTATCTCTGTACACATATAGTCACTTCTGGGGCACAGATCCCTACGTTTTCCGGCCATGTCCTTTGACAGATTGGGGTAGCTTGATGAGCTGGCCACTGTACAAACTATAGCTGACGCATGCTAAAATTACGCAGTTCTAGTGACTCCGAAATTTTAGATCATTTTTAGAGGAATCCTAAAATTATCGACAGGGCACATAAATGATACGATTTCATATTTTTGCACTGTAACTGTAATTTTCTATCTTTATTTTGCAGCAACAATTGGAAACTTTTGAAAAAGTCATTATCATGTGGGCGATTAAAAATGTTATGTTTGTCACTATTTTAAGTACGTATTGCGAGAGGTTCTACATGTCTATCTCTGAGGCAGATGCAGCTTGCAGTAGGTTGCTGAGGAGTTTGCAAAATACTGGTAAGACTAGACTATTATAACTTGGCATTGTTGTCTTTGATATGACTGTGCAGTTCTTTGCCTTTTTGTTAATTTGTAATTATTCAACCCACATAAATTGGAGATCGTTACTTTAAACACATTTTTTTTTTCTTTTTCTGTTACAGTCGAAGCTAAGAAGCTTTGCAAGAACGTACGGCGTCTGAACCGTGCAGCCTTCCACAAGATGACAGCTTGTCGCATCTTTACTATCGACGGAAGTCTACCTCAGAAATTTAATAGTCTGATAGTGGAGTATACTGTTGTCGTACTGCAGTTTGCCGTTTTATCGTGGTTAAATAAAAATCCTAAAATGAGTTATAATCATTATTGAAATAAAAAGGAGTTTAAATTCAAAATGGATTTGTGATTTTTTCACTGATGCATGTTATTATCAATTTATACATAATGAGCTAAGTGATGCTAATAATAATATAATAATAATAATATAATTTATTTATTCAGATAACTTCGATCCATACATGAAACTTAAACTAGTACAAGATAGTAAGCAGGGACTTAGCCCGCTGCACTAACATCCATATCAGGGGACAATCGTGCCTAGCAGCAATGGCACTTAACAAAATAATAATAGAAATAAACTAAGTACATATTTGTACAATACTACTTTCCTAAGGTATTCATCAATTGTGCCGGTATTTTGAAACTGCACTCGTCGTTTTATCGATAGGTACTGCGTGCGGTAAATACGCATTTTCAACGCGTGGTATCATTTAGGACTTCGTCAGCCAGATGCGTTTGCGTTGAATACTGCAATCAAAATCTTATCTCTATTCTTCTATTCTTCCTCTGTTTTCGAAATAAAAGAACCGTATAGAATGGTATCGCGTACTAATAAGCTACAAGTGCAGATTACTCGACACGAAATGGAATGATGCCCGCTTTAACCATCAATTCCTATTTTTAAGTAACCCCTAAGATATTTTAGGCGACACCTAACGCAATATATATATTTTCATGAACGTAATTATAACGGCCATCTTAAGTCATAATTTTAAAACAGGGACCCGATTGTCGGCCTCCTAAATGCTATGTGATACGAGTAGTTCCATTTAAGTAGTGTTGAGTAGCTAGCACACTCTTTTAAAATGAGCATCATGGCAAACACTCTCTTTACTAAGTGTGCTAGCACACTGCGATCGTGCTATGTAGCTAATCTGTGCGATGTGTCATCACCTACCTAGCCTTTTCCCAACTATGTTGGAGTCGGTTTCCAGTCTCACTGGATTCTTTCATCTAAATACCTGAGTTTTACATGGTGAGACTGACTATATGACCAACATGAAAAACCCAATATGGGTTTTTGGTCCATACATTTTGAACCATGTCCTTTGTAGGTATATAATACAGATCCATACTTCCATACTAATATTATAAATAAGAAAGTAACTCCTGTTACACTTCCACGAAGAAACGGCTGAACCGATTTTGATGAAATTTGGTGTGAAAATAGCTTTAACCCTGGAAAAGCGCATAGGGTACTTTTTAATCTGGGACTTTGTCTGTATCCGATAACCGACATTCACACGAACCAAATCGCGGACACAAGCTCATTTTAAATAAAGAATTTATTTTTAACTATCTAATTACAAATGTATAGTTTTCAGACTTTTCCCTGTATTTAATCATAATAAATTTATTTCACTAACTGTACAATACTCTTCTATAACTAGTACAATAGTATGTAAGAGTGTACTTGCCAAGACTTTTACAATTTAGTAACTTATTAGCTAATGGGAGACAAACAGAATAAAATAGGTAAATAAATAAAAACGATTACCTTAACATACGTGCGTTTATGGATGTGAGTGGGAGTATGTTGTGTAAGTGTATGTGTTGTGTGTATATGTATGTAAATAGTGAGTCAATGTATATATAGAGGTATGTTTGTGTGTGCGTCACTATCGCCAGATTATTACACGATAGTTTGTATAAGATCTTCAATGTCGTCATAGCTTTTGCTTTTTAGCCAATCTATCAGAGATTTTTTACAATCCCGAAAAGTCATGGGGAAAGTATTTAAAAGTTTATTTAATTTGTTGTATATGGAAGTGGATTGCCTGGTATACTGTCTTTTTGCGTACGTCATTTTAACTGAAACTTCTGGTGCAACTACATATTTCCTTCTTTTTTTGTCGAGGCTGGGCTCATAAAGAAGAGTTTTATGAAGTTTTAAAACAGCATAGAGGACATAATAATTTCCTGACTGTGAGAAGAGCGCTTAGCGAATAAAAGTTTTCAGTAGGGAGTTTATACGATTTGCAATCTATACGATTTGATGACTTTCAAGAGAGAACTTTTTGCTCGCTCTAATTCAAGAAATTTTATTTTTTTAGCCCCGTCCCAGACAGGGATACAGTACACTAAAACTGACTGGGCCAGCGAAACATAAATTTGGTTTAAGAGAGTCTTAGAGGTAACATGTCTCAAAGTCTTGAATATCCAAATCAGCACCATCATGTGAGATAGTGGTGAAACGTATGCCTATCAATTGATAAAAAAAACTTTCTAGTTCGAGCCATGACCATTTCTGTGTAGACGCCATGATATTAGTTGATCAACCATAATACCATAGTATAAGACGATAATACTTGCCAAATTTCGTAATTTCAGGTCAAGGGAATTAAAATATAGGGTTATTTTGATTCCCTTGAGAGTGTCGAAATGTACGTTTTTTGCGAGTTAAACTACCGTATATTTTTTTCACGTGAACTTAGAAGTTTGATTTTTTTCACAGCTTCAAGGGACCCTAGACCTTAGAGTATGGTTATAATTTCAACTCGATACCTTTACGCGTTCCCGAGATAAAGGGTCTTGACAGACAGACAGATGGACAACAAAGTGATCCTATAAGGGTTCTGTTTTTTCCTTTTGAGATTCGGAACCCTAAAAAGGAGGAACAATGATTACCGTTTGTCACGCATCTATTCCCATTTCAAGCATTTGCAGATTTGACTCCCAGAACAGCAAAGCTCGGTAATATGTTGTGTAAAGCTCAAAAATATACTGTTATTTCTAAAGTTACCTATATTATTTCAAATATAGATAAAAGATAATATAATATAATTCAAATATAGATATTCTCAAACTCATCAAGAGATTTAATATTCATCTTACCAGTACTTGAAAAAGCTTCTTGAATAAATCGTACGTTTTCATAATATTAAGGTACGTTTTAAATAATTTCGTAGCATTCTCTTGCTCGTCATCTAGCCTCTATGAATGGGTCAAATGTACCCTACATTTGACCCATTCATTCAAGTATTTTGTTAACAACAGTAAAACACGAATAGCATAAATTATTTTCATATCACATGAAATATAAAAAAGATCGCCAGTAAAATCTAACGGATCAAATTGAATTGACTGATGCGTAAAAAAATATTAATAGAATGAGATTCAAACAAAAAACAGTTAAAGCGAAGATTCAATTCCAAATGACAAAACTCCTGACACTCTGATTTATATTGATGCTCCTGTGTATCATTTGGAACATAACAATGAACAGGAAGTTATGACGATGGTTGACTAATTCAAAAATGAACAACAACGTAAAACCAAATAATACAAAATATAGAATAGCTAATACGTAACGCGTAAATTACAACACTATCGTAGATATAATAACGATTAACACTGAAGACTAATAAACGAACTGTGCTGGTACAGATAAAGAAGATCATGATACAGAACCATATGACAATACGCCTTTTTCCAATCGGAGTAACATAGTTGCTTTGAATATTGAACTTGGGAATCAATAAAAGAATTAGTACCTATAAAGTTTAAAGGACGGAATATTCTTTGAACTTCCTTTTTTAGTCGATAACTGTGTAATACTTCTACTTGATTCCTAGCAGACATTAAAATTCCATCATGATTTTGAAACATAGTTGATACTTTAAACGGTGTAACTTTTACATGTAATTTGACGATATTGAAATGTTTCTCATAAATGAACAAAATACGACTGCGTAAAAATATTGATCAAACGATGTAAGTAGTTCTCGAAGTTCAAAACAGCATTTTAATACCATTAAAAGCTGATGAGCGATGTCATTCGGTTATGAGAATATTAAAAAAAGTAAATAGTAACACAATTCAAGAACTATTATAAAATTAATTATTTAATGGTATGATCAACTAAAACCAAATACGAATGATGTAATGACATCTACATTATTGTCTATACATATAATAAAACAGTAACAAAACTGTGTCTGTACATTGAATATATTAAAAAAAAAAAAAATTGAGGGGGGTTTAGGAACAGTAATAGAGCACGAATCCAAAAAAAAAATTCTGTCTGTTTGTCTGTTTGTTTGTACACGCTTATCTTCGGAACTACTGGGCGGATTTGAATGATTTTTCTTTTGTTGTATAGGTATTAAGTCTGGGCAACATATAGGCTATATTTATCTTTGAAACTTGAACACCTGATGCAGAACCGCAACAGACCAGCTAAACTATAAGAGATACAAAAATGGTACCATAGCAAAAATTGTTCCACGTGACGAGCATTCTCTGCTGAGAGAATAAATTTGAAGATCTGGAACACCTGATGTGGAACTCCAAGAGCCCAGCTACACCATGACACATATAGGAATGACGTCTTAGCAAAAGTTATTCGGTCTGATGGGCATTTCCTGTTGACTTATAAAAATCGAAGATCAGTAACATCTGATGTGAAAATCAAAGCTAATAACTAAAATAAAAGCTATCACTAATTTCACTGTATCTTATAAAATAACATAAGCTGGGAGTACCTCCACGCGGTGAAGGCGGTAACAGTTTAGGACTGATTTTTGATGACGATGGTATATCATTGAAAATTTGACTCTACTGGCCAAAATTGAACCGAATTCGACATCAGACGTTTTAGATCTTCGATTTTGCCGACCCCGTTGTCGCTGGCATAAGCAACAGGATCCGCGTACGAAGTCGCGGGCAGAAGCTAGTTATACAATATTTATATAGCCTATGTTGCCCCACTGCAGGGCAAAAGCCTATAGGTTTTTAATAGAAAAATGAAAGTATTTGTTTCAAAGAAAATTGTTAAATTTGTTATCTTTAATCTAAACCTTTGTATCAAGCAAACAATGGTTATTAGTTTTTTGTTGATAAAGAATATATTACGGGGATTTTATTATTACTTATTAAATTTGGTCATCCGGAATACTAAAAAAACACTTTTTACTAAAGTATTTTTTTTATTAACTAATCTCTTTACGAAATGGTCATAATTATCTCAAAGACTCAAGATTGAATCATTTTAGTCAGATGACGTCATAACACGAAACGACGCAGTAATTGTAATCTTTCTTGACACGCTTGAGCTGGATATAAAACCTGGAACCACGGGTTCAGCAGCCGTACTTATGACCTGCAGTCTCCAAAAACTTTCTTTTACAACTCCTGGACAGTCATCGGCGTACTCATATTCTGGCCTATATGTTTTTTTCTCCACGATATGATTGCAAACTGTATTATCACAACAGTGTACTCCACCACCAGACTATTAAACACGTGAGGTCACACGTCCATCGATCGTGAACAACTGACAAGCAGTCATCTTGTGGAAGAGTGCACGATTCAGTCGCCGTACGTTTTTACAAAGCCTCTTGGCTTCCACTGTAACAGAAACAGAAGAATTATTAGCAAGAATTAAAAATAATAATAATAATAAGAGTAGTAAATACGACTACAAAATAAGTAATACTGACTGAGAAAAGCTTATTGATCATCATCTGTCTCACCTTTTACCGATCCCAATCTTAAACATTGGGATCGGCTTCCATTCTTACCGGATTAACTGAATACTATATTCTGGAGCGCCTATCTATCTCACTTCCACAACCCAGTTACTAGGCAAAACGACACTCCTTGATAAGGCTCATAAATTATTTTATTATATTTAACATCTATCCATTATTATTTGTAAGTCTTGTATTATAAGTTATATTTGTTCTTACAAACATAAACTTGAAACTAAATGTTTTAATCTTACCCGTACTTTGGAGACACCTCAGAAGCCTACAGCAAACAGCGTCTGCCTCAGAGACAGACATGTAGAACCTCTCGCAGCAGAGACTGAATAAGCTGAAGAAACCAACGTTCTTTACAACCCAAAGAATTGTGACAGTTTTAAAAGTTTCAGTGTCTGTCTGCAAGTAAAATTTTGTAAATATGGTCGTGTTCACTCGACGCGTATTCTCAGCCGCCGATTGTGAGCCATTACTGCTGCCTCTTTCTGAACATAGCTTAGCCATAAAAGCTGCATTTGTGTCCTCTACGTTTAATTTACGCCTCTTTTTGTCTATTAATAAGAGCTACTCCTGCGCACATACTACGCGTATTTTTTCAGCATATATTCTTTTCATGTGATTTCTCTTTTTCACATTCAACGTTTCATTCCATGCATAAACTTTGGTCTTTCAATTATTTGTCACGATATTTATTTTCAAACCATTTAACCGAATTAAATCAAAACTTAAAAATAAATAAAACATATTTTTTGTGCAATGGAGGGAACACTCGTCCGCATCGCTCCCAATGGGACAAGTGCCCAAAAGGCTAGCAGCATTACCACGTTGAATTGCAATGCTAATTCTTTGGCCCAAGAAATGGCCAGCGCTCTGGTCACGTAAAGAGTCAACCCCAGTGTTTCAACTCCAAACGGCTCAAGCTCAAGGTTCCAAGAAGGTATTTGCGCCGTTTGAGGTTACGCAAGTGTTACTAGCTTTGTCTACGGAAATGTCGGTTTTCGCGGACGCAGATAAAATGTATTTTAACAAATAGAATGTAAATATTCATATTCAGATATTGTATATAATACAATCGGTTTTGTGGTTTTGCTGTTATATGGTAATAAACAGGCTGTCTTATTTACGTATAACATTTTGTGTTATTACAGTAGACTATGGAAAAACGTGTCTAATGCTTGAAATAATGTCTGCAAATGAATAAACGTAAATATTAGAATAAGTTTAGAAAATGAAAAAAATATGGACACAGCAACATTACTTTTTCCTCGGTTTTTAAAAAACGAATTAGGTGTTCGATATAAAAGTGTAACACACACCTACAAGGTCAAATTGTATGGGACAGCTAATGCTTTTTAATGGCAATAAAAATACATTTTCCCCACCATGTCCACCGTGTATACTCATGGAAGTATAATACACGTTGGACTTGAAACGGTATATTATGATAACGATGTATTTGAAAAAAATATTCATAAAAAGTAACTCATACCGTATACTTAAATATTTTCTTGAAATATCATACGCTTCCATTAGATCGATGTAGGCTTCGAAAAGTCTTTTTAATTCATAATTATAATTGTCTTCCTCTAGTTCCAAATTTAATTTACAATAGTACTCGACTTCAGCCATCCAAAATGTCATTCCATCTTTTATCGAAGTGATTATAAAAACACCTTATGTGAGATTTGCATCAAAATAGATCAAAGTGTAAAAATAAATTGCTATTTTAACACTGCAAGTCAGAGACACAATAACAATGTAGCCAAAACAATGACGAAAAATACCGAACCAACAGTTAAGGATGGACTTCTTATATTGCTTAAAATGTATCAATCTATAAGCTTTTTGAATCTTCAAAATAATTCGAACGTGGACCTCCTTCGGATAATGTTCAGTACGAAAAAGGAAATATACGGAATCACCAACAAGATAACATTAAGCCTTATAAAGACGATGAGGAATGGATTGATCAGTCCATCAAATTCATTTATTAGGAGGTGTTGCATATGGAAAATTATAAATCCAAGAGTGGCAATAAACGACACGATGTAGTAGGATACACGATGAGGTCTGATACAATTGTACTTAATAGAGAAACTCGATAAGAACATTACATGCTGTAAACATTGGATAGGAAAGAGTAAATATTGAAAATTTCTGTCCAAGAAGTTATTGGTGATAGGGTTTATGTTTATAAGTGTTTTCATATTTAATTCACTGAAACAGACGTACTCGTACGGGCGCGAAGCAGAATGCTTAAGACTGGACTTTTGTTTAAAGGCAGCGTCACTTTTAATGATATTAATCAAGTAAAGAGAGTTATGTCTACTTCGTTTCGACTCGAAAGTTTGTATCGATTAGACAATATTTGTACAGACAGTTCAACTTTTTATTTTAAAATCAATCATTATAAAATTACTAGTACTTTGTAATAAAATGTATTTTTTATATTTGTTTTTTGGCCTAATGTTTGGCAAAACTGGTTAAACCTTCTTGATTAGGCGATTTTATAACTTCAAATTGCATCTATGCAGTTGATGGTAGTTTTATTAGATAGCCTTCAGTTCTGTCTGTGCAGGATAAACTTATAAAAATCTACCTTATAAGGCCTGCTAATGTGAAAAAATACTATAATATAATAATAATATTTGGGGGCATGTCACACACGACCATCTGACCCCAAACTAGGGAGACCCTGTACTATGGGTATCAGACAGCTGAAATACATACACAAATACATTTTAAATACATAGGTACATACATATGTAAATAAACTACTAGTACAAAACTTACAGATTTATAAGAGTATACTCCTTTTTTATCAGGATGGTAACCCCTAAATATCAATGTCTTCACTAGTATTTAGAAGGCAAAATGACACGGTGATCTATGATCATGAAAATACATGCGTTTTCATAATATACTCAGAGTCGTTGTCCTTGACAAAATTTTGGTCACAGCAGCAAAACTCGATAAGGACTAGCCTAGTAAGCGGTAGATATGCAGTATATGCGCAAACACTCCCTCTATCCTCACTGTCATAGTCTGATGGGATGGCAAATCCGACGCGATGGAAGATAGATTAGGTGCGATTTGGCTAACATTTGTACGTGCTTTCCGGAATACGGAAATGTCACACCTCTAACTTGCAAACTTCGGTTTGCTACTGATAAATTCTGACCGAAAACAACAAAAAACGTTTTACCCGACCTTACCATCAATGCCTCTAATGCTGCGATAAATGTGGCTACCTACTGGGCCCAAGTAGTCTAACAAAAAAGGAAAACCATCGATTCGAAAAGAAGAAGACCCGACCTTTAAATCGAACCCAGGACCACTACCCTTTGCAATTCCGATTGCGACAATAACACACACACACACTACTTCTGGGCACGGTTTGAAGGCAACACTAGCGTCTTCGTCCTGTACTTCCATAAATGGCCCTCAGTCCGCAACGCTGCGGTCATCAAGAGACTGTTAGCGGTGCCACGCACCCGCCACATCAGAGATGCGATACGCTTTCGAATAATAACATAGAAGTCATCTATACGTGCTTCAGCGCACTTCTTTGATGTGCTGCAGTGTCGCGGCAGCCCCGACAGCGCCCTGTATGCGTTATTGTGTTGGACTCGCAGGGCACTGTAAGCCCTCTTGGTCGAGCCTTATGGGTCGACTACACGCCGACCCATATGCTGCAAGTAAAAAAAGATTGGCAATATACCCTAAACAAAGTACCCTGTACATCACTTGAACACTTTGCAAACCTACCAATCAACATATTGTTTCTGACTGACAGCGCCCTACATTCCGTCTCTATATCAATGTTATCGGTCTGTTTAGCAGTGACCCGTGCCTCTGATGATTGAAGAATATTTATTTATTTATTTATTTACACTTCATGCACAAAGGTACAAAGGCGGACTTAATGCCTTAGGCATTCTCTACCAGTCAACCCAGGGTGGTGAAGAGATAACACGGCAGGTGCATATAAAAAAATATATCAAAATAGGTAAAGTACATAAACAAAACTATATAACTAATAAAATATATATCTATATAAATATATTTATGTATATATATATATATATATATATATAATTATATCTTAAGAAAAGTAAAGACGTTTATGAGATGGCTCTGCTTACTTGTGACGAAAGTATGTCCGCAATTTCCGTTTAAATTCATACCGACTGGTGGCCATCCTGATTTCGAGAGGAAGCTCATTCCAAAGAAGAATGGACTGGATATGAAAGGAAGAGTGAACAAAATCAGAAGTATGAGAAGGGCACAGCAAGAGAAGATTGTTAGAAGACCGCAAATTTCTAGCGTGTGAAGAGCATAAATACTGAAAGTGGGACATTAAATAGGACGGAGGGGTCGGTGAGTTGAGTAGGGAGAAAAGTGTTGTCAACGAACGCAAACTTCTTCTCTGGCGAATGGGTAACCATTTGAGCTCAGCCCTGTAACTTGACACATGGTCATATTTCCTCAAGTTAAATATAAATCGAATACAGTTATTGAGGACCCTATCCAGCTTATCCAGCAAGACAGAGTTCAAGTCAAAGTAACACACGTCACCATAGTCGATTATAGGGAAAATTAAAGTCTGCACAAGCATAATCTTCGTTTTAGCAGGCCAGAAGTTTCTCAGACGATACAGAGTCCGCAAGGTTCCGTTGGATCTTTGACAGACACTTGAAACCTGGCTTTGCCACCCAAGTGTCGAGTCTAGATGCAAACCGAGATCTTTTACGTTAGGACTAATGGGAATGACGGTTCCATTGAAGATAATCGGAGGAAGAGAGCTAACCGCCACTCTACCCATCATACGCGAACTTCCAATTATAATGGCCTGACATTTTAAGGGGTTTACGGCCACCCCAAATCTATCAAACCAATCTTTTATAGCAACCAAGTCTCGGTTTACATCTCCTATAGCGTCCGATAAACCTTCCACCCACGTAGATGTATATAACTGAAGATCATCGGCATAAAGATGATACGAACACCGAAGACAGTGAGTAATAAAATTAATGAAGATGGAGAATAGCAAAGGAGAAAGAATACCGCCTTGTGGAACACCAGCATCGAGATCACACCAATCAGACGAGCTCTCGTCAACGTGGACCGACTGCTGACGTCCCCGAAGATAAGAGGAGAACCATTCCAGCGCCTCGCAGGAAACCATAAGATGTGAGAGGATGGATATGAGAATATCATGACTGACGGCATTAAAGGCATTGGAGAAATCAATTAAAACCAACACAGTGACCTTAGTATCACTCATTGCTTCTCTAATGTCGCCAGTCACTTTAAGGAGAGCGGAGGTTGTGCTGTGCCCAGGCCTGAAGCCAGACTGAAATGAGCTCACAAGGCTGTTCCGATGGATAAACCCCGAAAACTGCTTGTGCACACAGGCCTCGAGCACTTTAGACAGGAAAGGGAGAATGGATATTGGTCGAAAATGGTTAGGAAGTGTGGGATTAGAAATTTTAGGAAGTGGGCGGACAAAAGCCATACGCCACTGGGAAGGGAACTGTCCGGAATCAAGGGAAAAGTTGATAATGTGGGTAATTGGCGGAAGAAGAAAGTCGAGAAGCAAGTTGACCATATAACGACTGATGTCGTCATAGCCCACCGCCTTCGATTTAATAGATATGATGATCTTTTTAATGTCATCCAAGGTGGCTGGAGAAAAACGAAATGGTTCAATAATGGGCCCAGGTAGGCCAGAAATAAAATCCACCGTCTGAGACAGCATATGGGTATCCAAATGGCATGTGGTTGTGAAGTGACGGTTGATATCATCCAGGCCAATGGTCTTAGGGAAGTCCACATGACGTGGCCTGCCGATACCAAGAGTTCCAAGGAATTTCCAGATATCAGCAGGAGAAGAGCACGAAATATTTTCGAGGATATGGCGGCGTTTGGCATTACGTATCATCTGGTTACACCGATTTCTTGCAGCTTTGAAGAGGTTCCTGTTTTCTTCGTTGCGATCCCTTTTAAACTTTCGAAAGGCCCGATCCCTGCGCCGCATCGCCATACGAACCCCTGTCGTCATCCAAGGAGCAGGTGGACGTTTAAGCTTTACTTTCTTTATAGGAGCATGTCTATCGTACAGCGCAAGGACTTTCTGATTGAAGATTCGCAACTTGGCTTCTACAGTTGTTGCCGCTGTAAGGTGTTCCCAATCGAGTTCCGACGCATCCTGACGTAGCTTGTCAACATTCATGCGCGCATAGCAACGCGTGTGCAGAACTTTAGGGAGTGGTTTAGGAGGTTTTAGGACATACGAGAGGAAAATGAGGTCATGGTGGGAAAAGCCAGGTGCAGGACACTGACCATGAGAGGACACATGAGAGGGAGAGGTAGTTAGGACTAGGTCAAGCAAAGTGTCATCCCCTGAGATATTAAAATGAGTAGGTTGCAGAGGAAGAACATGGAGACTAACAGACTCAATGATGTGAAGGAGTTTACGGGAACGGGGGGTTGGGTGCACAAGGTCTGTGTTGAAATCGCCCATGATGACGCAATGTGTATACTCCGACCCTACAGATTCCAGTGCTAGCTCAAGGTTGGAAAAATAGTCAACGGCGGGTGGACAATAAACAACACCAAGAAGGGCTTTGACACCTTTAAGAACGAAACCGGGAAGGGGGTAGGTAGTAGAAAGAAGATGAGGTTTGAGCCAACTCTCAGAAATCAGAACGGCGTGAACGTTGACGTCGGAAAAGGTGTCTAACAGATCACTATAATGACTTGGCACACTTTGAGCATTAATGTGACAGACATTAAATAAATGGTTTTTCTGTGGGGTGAAGCTGCGACGCACAAAGTCACCAAGGGTGTCGGTCAAAGAACTAAGACTTACATCGGCGGAAGAATTAAAGGAAGCATCGGCAGAGTGAAAGGAGTCATCATCTATTGAAATATAATAAAAATAATAATACTTAAATAAGAATATATATAAATATCACACAAATATTCGACTAAGTTATTACTAAAATCTGGTGCAACAACACTATCTGTGCACCACCCACCAGCTGCACCAGCACAACAATACATAACAACAAATTAATTACAAACATGAAACAAATAGTATAGGAAAACATTATAGACAAATTAACAAACGTGAAACAGAGCGACATAAGACGTCATTTTGACAAAAGTTTGACAGAAGACAGTGACATCAAAGTGACGTAAGTGACGTTACACAACAACACATTATTTTATTGACTGACAAATCTGACATCAACAAAACACGAAATCGTAAAAAAATATATAAAAAACTGAGTAGATATGTAGTGTGTAGTGTGTACAACAAAAATACCATAAAAATTACGTCAAGAATTACGCCTCAAGCCAAAATAGTGTAAAAAGAAAACAAGATTGCAACTAATTCTTGCGCACTCCGCCGACCGGCTTGCTACCTGTTGAAGCAGATGATTCTTCGGTTTTCCTTGGGTACACTGCTAACAAGGGATTGAGTTCCTCTAGACAAGAAATCTTATGCCGTTTACCGTCAGGGGATCTGATGACAATGACCCCATCTTGAGTCCAGCATGCCGGCATCCCAAAGTGCATTCGCGCCCTGATGAAGACGGTTTGCCTAGTCCTGGTTAGGAACTCTTTTATTGTGACCGTGGAGCCCTTCAACGCTGACTTTGCCTTCCACACAGCGGCCTTATGGTCAATATTGGAAAACCTTACCAGAATTGGTCTGCTACGTGTGGCGCCTTTGCTTGAAGATCCCAGTCTGTGACACACCCTAAGGGAAGATGCAGTAATGTCGGGCAGAGCCAGTTTATTGTGAAACATGTCCAAAACCAGGGTATTGCAGTCTTCCTTGTCAGCTTCTGGAAAACCGATGAATAGAAGAGCTTTCCGGCGAGTTCTAGTCTCCAACCCATCAACTACTCTGGAGCACTCTGTGATTTGCTTCCGGAGAAGTCCCAGCATGCTGAACATAAGTTCCCTGAATGTCCGGAACTCCTCTGCAATCTTGGCAACAGTGTCTTTAGCTGGTCCAGCACATTGGATCTGTGCCTCCAGCTCGCCCATTTTCTTAATGAAGCACTCCTCCAAGCTCTTCTGGGCCGATTGGATATCATCCAGTTGAGACATGATGACTTTTTGAACTTTGTGCTTTGTACTATTTTAGACTTTGTAGTGAATGTTAAAAGTTACTGGTGAACAGCTGGCAGGAGGTGTAGTACAAGCCTTATGTTACATGGACTGTATCAATAATGTAAGCACTTATTATTCAGTATTTGATTTAACCAATATTAATATTATTATAGTTAAAGATTACTTAATTATATATTAAATTAAAATTGCTCAGAAAAAACGTGTGTTGACTTTTTTAGCACCTACCCCCGAAAAACCCACAAGAATATGACCCACTGTAAAGCAGTTCCCACGAGTGTGGTAGGTGGTAAAGCACATGTCTTAGTGCCTGCCTTGAACAGCAGACACTTGTTCTTTTTTATCTATGACCCTGAGCCTCCGTATATCGTTCACAAACCAATAAGAGTGTCTTGAGGTCAATAGTTGATGGGGCCAGCAGCACTATGTCGTCGGCGTTGCTTATGTAATTGACAAGTGTTCTGTCAATTGAACAACCTACCATAGTGCTGCGGAGCTCACGAACCAGCCAATCCACATACAGACCCCACACTCCAGCCCGTACGGTTCGGATAGCGAACCTGCCCATTACACCATTTTGTTTTTATGGCTGTACCAATATTTAAACAATTCAACCAACTCATCTGAAAGTGTTGTCTCGTTGTCTTACCTTGAATAGTGCTTAAATCTTTCTAAACAAAAAAAGAAACACTAATCATATAAAAATTATAAGGATTTATTTCTAAGTGTGTAGAAAAGCAAACTGCAAAAGCACGACAGTGTAATTAGTTATAAATTCTAACAGTCCCAGTGGCAGTGTAGCGTCCACGAAGGTCACACCGCATAAGTCAATTTTGCTAAAATTTGTTTCATGTAAGCGTTGAATATTTCTGCACATTTTCTTTTCATTATCTGTAAATGATGGTAGTGTTCTATAAAATCTGAAGATGGTCGAAATTCAAATATGGTACTATAAAATTAATTGGGTCCTAATTAAAAACATAAGTACTAAGTTGTTATTGTCGTCATTCGACACTCGATAGCTGCCCGGCCAGATAGCCGATCGAACAAGATCTATTTTAGTTATTAAGTACTAACATAGGCTAAGTAAATTTGTTGCTAACACAGTGGAACTAGAAACTCACACTAGAAAGATCGCAAATATTGACCAAAAGAAAATTGTACGACGTTTAGTAAATTGTAAACTATACCCGTGTGAAGCCGGGATGGGTCTCTAGTTTTTAATAAATGAAGGTACCTGAACAGTTTGAGCTCAATGTAAGTGTGCACCAGTCTTGACATTCTTTTAAAGCTGCATAAAACTTCTCACAACGCAAGCTGAACAGCAATTGCAAATATAGATTTTTAATGACCCATAGAATATTAAAAATTAACGGCGGTGGAATAAACTGAAACAGAAATAATATTTCGATTAAAGTGAGTTTGTTACTGCATCAAAATAAACACTATTAATTAAATAAAAATCCTCAGAAGCTTAAGCTTCGTGAAGCTCAGAGTCACGCAGCGAACCATGGAGAGAGCTTTGCTCGGAGTTTCTTTTCGCGATAGAATCCGGATCGAGGAAATTCGCCGAAGAACTAAGGTCACCGACAAAGCTCTCAGAATACGCAAGTTAAAGTGGCAATGGGCAGGCCACATTGCTTGAAGAACCGATAACCGATGGGGAAGAAAGATTCTCGAGTGGCGACCACGAACCGCAAAACGCAGCGTCGGTAGGTCTTCCACCAGATGGACCGACGACATCGTCAAGGTCACGGGTAACCGGTGGATGCAAGCGGCAGGTTGCCGCTCGTTGTGGCGTTCTATGTAGGAGGCCTATGTTAAACAGTGGACGTCTTTTGACTGATGATGATGATGAATTAAAAATAATATTCATTAAATATAAATGTGTTTTTTTAGGGTCCTCAAATTCCAAAAAGCCATGGAATCCCAGCAGTAAAGTACAAGCAAACTGAGCTCAAAAGCATTCAATTGGGAGCGAACTGAGATTGGGAGCAATCAGGTATTAGCTAACCAAAATTCGGATCAATTACGAGCGAACTGAGATTCGGAACGTATCAGGTACGAGCGAACCAAGCTCGGTAGGAGCAGGCAAGCGCGAGTGAACCAATCACCGACTTGTGATTTTAGTACGATATGAAAATGTAATAATATTAACATGGCCTGATGGGCAAACAAAACTTATTTTATTATAGATTAGAACAACTGTAATTCAGTAAAAGAATCGTTAAATTAATGTACAGTATACATAAAATTGTCGCCGTCGCAGAGGCCCAGGAGGAGTTGACCTAGACGAGCACTGCGAGGGCTGGTTAGAGGTGGCGCAAAAAAAGGCATACCTTGAAAGGCTAGGGGGACGTTTTTTCCCACTCCAGTCAAAAAATAAAAAGTACTTACGAACTCATTTTTCGCTATCGTTAACGCGAATTGAACATCAATTAGTGCGTGCAAACATGTCTCAAATATGTGAATTAGAATCTGAAAGTAAAAAACAATATCAAATCTTTGAAAGATTCAATTTTTTTTCACATACATGGGTACAATTACACTGCTATTAAAATTAAATAATAGCTAATATTTTATTTAATAGGGAACCGATCACTTTTCCGAAATGTTTTTTTTTTTCGAATTTCATTTTACCGAAAACTATTGACCGATGTCTTTTTTGCTATATGCACTATTTGACATATTTTTATATCATCGAAGTATCATGTGTCATAAGTATTATTTTACTGAACTATTTTTCGTCGATTTACAAATTAACTTTTTGCTATTGGCCGAAGCCTCTTTTGAACTTTTTCCATTTGCCAAATGATTTATTTGCCATATTTTCACCACACCGAAACAACATTGTCGCAACAAGCGCAAGAATTGTCCCGGTTTATAAAAAAGGAGATCCTGCCAATGTTAAAAATTACCGCCCCATCTCAATCTTATCGTGCTTCCCCAAAATCTTTGAGTCCCTTATCTGCCCTATCATTACACAACATATTGATAAAACTTTCTCTCCATGTCAACATGGTTTCGAAACGGGTCGCAGTGTCGAAACGAATCTTGTCGAGTTTGTATCTGACGTAACCTTAGCTCTTGACAAACGGTTAGAAGTAGATGCCGTGTATACGGACTTTAGCAGTGCGTTTGATAAAGTTAACCATTCTCTCCTACTGTTCAAGTTAGAATACAATGGTATACATGGTTCACTGTTAAACTGGCTCACATCCTATCTGTCCCGTAGATCGCAAATTCTTGTCGTTAATGGTTATGAATCTTACCCATATTACGCCGACTCAGGAGTTCCTCAAGGTTCTCACCTTGCCCCAGTTCTATTTTCGCTTTTCATCAACGACATTACAAAACAAATCCATCACTGTAAATACTTAATGTTTGCTGACGATCTTAAAATATCAACTCAAATACAGATGTTAAGCTAATCCAAGAGGATTTAGAAAGGATTGAGCGATGGTGCAGCCTAAACCACATGACGCTCAATGTTCAAAAATGTTGCCACATACGGTTCTCAAGGAAAAAGCAATCCAGTATCGTCTTATTTAATATAAAAGGAGAAATATTAGAAACTGTCAATGAGGTGCGAGATCTCGGTGTCATCATGGACGACAAAATAAATTTCCATAGTCATATTAATAGTATTGTCACTAAATCTGCACGGTTACTTGGATTCCTTAAGAGAAGCACTAAAGGCTTTAAGCTCGTAAGAACTAAAATCGTTTTATATAATGCATTAGTTAGGAGACACTTAGAATTTGCCAGTGTGGTATGGAACTCGCACTATGCAGTACACTCACAAAGAGTCGAAAACATTCAGAGGATCTTTACGAAACATCTAGCGTATACGTCCGGTAAAATATCACCTCGGTGTCCTTATGAACAACGCGTTCAATGCTTTAACATGAATTCTCTGCGCGACCGTCGACTGATACAAGATCTGATGTTCCTCTTCAAACTATTTAATAATATATTAGACTGCGATAGACTGATTGAGCGTGTCGGGTTAAAAGTTCCTTTTAGAATACCTAGATATCCTATAACTAGCTTATTTCACACTCATGCATCCAGGACCAATATTGGGGTAAACTCACCACTAAATAGACTTAGCAGAGAGATGAACTCATTCACAAATTCTGTACCAGAAATTGATATATGCCATGATACGATCAAAGTTTTTAAAACCAAAATATTGGAGTCCCGAAAATTACAACATAACAATTTGCTTTTGATTTACCTGTTTCTCAGGATATTTTTTTTTTTGCAAATATGTTTTTGATGTCTACAAATCCATCCATTTTTATGCACGTTTTTTTTTTACAAAGTTTTAGTTAAGTACTTTTTTGATTTATGTTACAACTTTAGTTAAGTTGTAGAATAGTTTTAGTTTCTGAAATATTATTATTTTTATTAGTGTTGTCTAAATTTTTAACATGCTGGTTGGCCTGTAATTGGCGATTGTATAAGTCCGTTACTTCTAAAAATTATACCTAAGATGTAATGTATACAGAAGCTGTTGGCAAACCCTTAATAATAAATAAATAAATAAATAAATAAATAAAACATTTTACAGAATACTAGCGGGCCCGGCAGACGTTGTCCTGCCTAAAAATAAATACAAGTCCTAGAACTACAACGCGACCTATCGGGTCCAATTGTGAATCTAAACCATTCACAAATCCACTGGAACACACACAAAACATTTCATCAAAATCGGTCCAACCATTTAGGAAGAGTTCACTTTCATACACACGCACAGAAGATTTTTATATATAAGATTACTTGGTAGCATTATCAATATAAAATAAACCAGTGTCATAAAAAATCAATAGGCTACAAAATTTTAGTGACAGAAACGAATCGCTGCAAAACCTACTTCACGCAGTCTTGTCTGCCCTCCTATAGTGTAATTTAAGCCCGCGTAGGCGCGGAGAGGTGGGGCGGCCCGCGAGCTGAGGAGCAGGCGGTTTGAAGGCTCGGCTGAGGTGCTGAGAAGCTGCGGTGGTGAGCATTAAAACCATCTGCGACGATAAGATCGCGTGGGGCCGCTCAGACCCCGCAGCGCCGGAGCCGTGACAGAAACAATGCTTGTGCATGTTGCATGCCTGCTTGCATATTTCATGCTTGTTTGCACGCTGCATGCTTGCTTGCATGCAGCAGATAGCAGAATGAAGCAGATATGAAATAGTGTGCACAAACTTTCTAGGCGTTTGATGAAATGAAAATGTGGTAATTAAAACAGTGGCATAATGAATGTTTGGAATCATAATACTTCGAACAAATGTTATTCGGCTAAGTCTAACTTCGGTAAAAAGTTTATCGACCAAATGAAACGTCGGAATAACGAAAAAAATCGAATTGATAATATGTCAACTGATACAGTGGCAGACGTGACTTCGATGAAGTAAAAAAAAACGAAACGATAATAGTTGAAAAGTTTTAGGTGAAATGAAATACGGTCAAATATTTTTCGACCTTATGATAGGTAACCTATTTAATATACTGTAGAAATTGTCGCATCTTATAAAAGCAAACAAGGAGGTAAATTTTTAAGATTTTAACGGGCCTTCTCTTTTGAAAAGACGCCCTTTGTATAATTAAAGTAGACTAGTATTAGGTCTTTATATATATTCCGACTGTGGGGTAAAGTAGTCTGACCGGGGTCGGTTTGAGGCAGCCGGTGATCGTACGGCATGTTTCATTTAGAACTACATCTACTTTTTTCAGGGTCGACTACTTGCCTATTATCTAAGCTGGAACGTCTTGGTATCAGAGGTCAACAACTTCAACTCTTCCATTCTTATCTTTCAGGCCGTACACAAAGGGTTAAAATCGATAAATACTTAAGTGAAGAGCTGCCTATTGCCTACGGAGTACCACAGAGCAGTGTCTTAGGTCCCATTTTATTTTTAGTCTTCATAAATGACCTTTGCAATATAATATTAGATTATGGAAATATTATTTCATTTGCCGACGACACTGCCATCACCTTTTTTGACAACACTTGGTCTAGCCTTCAATCTACTGCTCAGAAGGGGATTGATATCATAAGTAGTCGGCTTATGTCTCACTAACTCACATTAAATACCTCTAAAACCAAACTTATTATTTTTTCTCTCAATAACGCATCACAACCCTCGACATCCATAACTTTGCATGCTCACGCCTGTCACTCCAACACACCTAGCTGCACTTGTCCACTAATCACTTCTACTGACACAATTAAATATCTAGGCATCACTCTGGACAAGCACCTTAACTTTAAAGCACACATTACTCAGCTGACCGGCCGGGTACGTAAACTCATTTATTTCTTTAAAACCCTGAGGTATATCGCTAACGTACATATTATAAGGACTGTATATTTTGCCATGTGCCACTCTGTGATTTCTTATTGTATTACGAGTTGGGGTGGTGCAGCAAAATCCGCACTCAAACCTCTCGAGGTGGCCCAGCGTGCTGTTCTTAAGGTGGCCTCTTTTCGACCAATACTCTATCCTACCTATGAACTCTATCAGAAATGCAAGGTCCTTACTGTCAGGCAAACCTTTATACTCTGCACGATAATGCTACAATATACGAAAACTCCAACTGCTCGTCCGCACGTAACATCCAGAACAAGAGACAGAATATATACTGTACCTCATCCTTACTTCACTTTTACAAAAAGATTATTTTTATACCAGGGACCATTTTTATATAATAGAATAAATGCAATGATTCCACTGCACACATATTGTAAACAAACATGCAAAAAACAGATTACCCAATTTCTTTCTGAAAAAAAATATGCTGATACTGAATCTCTATTAATAGCACTGAAGTAACTCACAACACTCATAACACAACACACACACTCACATACATACACACACACATACACACACACTCACATACACACACTCACACACATACTCACATATACACACACGCGTACGTTCACCACATTCACACATAATTGTACATAGATTAATTTTATTGTTCATTGTTCGTTCTATATTTTGTCTAACAGTCTAAAATTAACCAATTTCGGGAAATGAGGGCTGATTGTCCTTAACACAGGTTACTACGTAACCTAGCTAGGACATCAGATCGTATTGTTTTTGTTACTTATTTTACCTGTAATTTATTCCTATGTGTAACCTACCTTCGCCACGTCCATCCGTTACCATCCCCACGTCGGCTTCTAGGAAATATTCCCTGAGACTGCATATCTCACGGTTGTGGAGGGTCTTAGCATTAAAGAAGCCACGACCTCCACACTTCCGCGGGATATACAGTCTCATCACCGATGATCGTGGGTGATGCATCCGATATGCTGTCAACAATGTACAGACTCTCCTATCTAGGGCATCGAGTTCAGTTTGAGTCTATTTGAGTATGCCGAAAGGGTACATCAGAACCGGCATGACCCACCCGTTGAAGGCGCGCACGTTATTTCCGCCTGACAAAAAACTATTGAATACTTTCTTTAGGCGGCCAAAGAAACGCTCCTTCAACGATTGCTTCATATCAGCAGCATTGATGCCCAATGCTTCCGCCAGACCCAAATATTTATAGGTCTCAATTGAAGAGAGAGATCTAAGGTTTATGGAATCTCAGAGTTGAACTCCGTCAGATTCCACATTCTCCCCTCGCTTGAAATGCATGACCGCACATTTGTCCACACCAAATTCTATCCTGATGGCACTACTGAAAGTTTATTATTATTATTATACGATACTATATTATGAACACAAGAACGTATAGTTACTTACCAAGGGCTGGAAAGATATTTTGAAAGCATTATAACATTTCAATATCTTTTTGTAATCACGAAACTTGCAAATCTGCACATTTTCTTTGTTATAATTTTCGGGTATGGATACTTGTTTATTCCATAAAACAACGTACGTTTCTAAGCAGTTAATTAATCTGTTTGCGTATATCATATTTGCGTCAAAGCAAAATAAAAGTAAATTACAGATAATCATAAACCAGGGTAAGCCAAGAATGATATCTATGGTTAAAACTAATAAATGGAAGATCACAATCAAAACAGCTGCAATCCAGTTCCATTTCACAAAGCCCTTGATGATGTCAGTGTTGTTAAAAAGTCTATGTACTTCTTGCAATGTAAGAATAAACGCAATATTGATTTTTGCGTTGACAATGTTCAGTATATAAATGAACAAGAAAGATAAGGAGTAGAAGCAGATGTCTAAGAAAATGAGGCTTTGCCTAAAGAATATATCTGCCTTGCTCCCAAATTTCAGTGCAGATCGTATTACAAATGGAGTAATGCGCAATACTGTCCAGCAAAATGATAGCAAATGAGTTTTGGGTGTATTTGGAGTTACGTAGTTATATTTAATCGAATATTTGGATAAGAAAATTATATTCTGCATAACATTCAATGGTAGAAGTATTGATTGCACTTCTTTATCAACTTCGTGATTAAATACGATTTTAACTTGATTCTTCTTGGGTTCGGAAGGATAAGTTTTCTTTTTGAATAAATTTCTGTAAAATTCCGTAAGATCCATTATAGTGACGTTGAAACGACAAGGAGATTGCTTTTGGAAAGGAATTTCGGAAATGAATATGAAAGTAATAACCTTTCGCGTTACAATTATTAAGAACTAGTTTTGCCCCGCGACTTATACCACGTGAATTATTTTAGGGGTCCCATATTTTATTGATCATACATCTTTAGTATTCACACACACGCAGGGATAACGTAACTTCTTAATAGTGAAAGAATTTTCAAAATCGGACCACTAGTTCCGAAACAAAAAAGGAACGCTCAAACTGTTTTTCTCAAACAGACAAACTCTTCAGCTTTATTATATTACCGTAAATATCTGATGATCATAATTTATCATCGTCAAGGTTAACGTTTGTCTTTAAAATGATAGTTTTCTTTCTTTAATGTCTTTTGTAAAAGATAAATCATCATAAAGTAATAGTCTTTATCGTGTCTAGTTCTAATCGTTCATCACGCTTTTCTTATTTAATATAGGGTTTTTTAACTAATTGCTTTTATTTTGACAATCTATAATACTCTTTAAACATCTATTGAGATCATCGAATAATATTACCAGCAAATTAATGTTCCGCTGGAGGACAAAGGTTTCTTCTCATATAGAGAATCAATTCTAGTTATTATTTATTGCTAACTTTGAAACGTGTATTTTTGCATTTTTTCGACGTGGGTTTATTTTGGCAGAGCTGAACCCAACTGACTAATGCTATTTATTTTTTGAACTAATAGAAATTGAATTATCTGATACCGGGTAAATGCATGTAGAAAAAAAACAACAATCATATTAAAAAAAATAGGTATTTATTTCTAAGTGTGCAAAAAAGCAAACTGCAAAAGTACAACAGTATAGTTAGTTATAAATCCAAGCAATCCAAGAGGCAGTGAAGCGTCCACGGAAGTCACACCGCATAAGTCAATTTTGCTAAAATTTGTTTCATGTAAACGTTGAATATTTCTGCACATTTTCTTTTCTTCATCTGTAAATAATGACGGTGTCAAATATTAAAAAAAAAAAAAAAACATATGTTTCTATGAAAGGTAAATACGTAAGGTATGTTCGAAACTAAGATAATTTGTCATTTTAAAATGATATGTGTCAACAAAAAGAAACAGTTATAAGCAATATAATTTAAAAAAAGACGACAACCGCCTTCAAAATATCATTATCATTTGCCTAGCCTTTTCCCAACTATAAAATTATTGGGGTCGGCTTCCAGTCTAACCGGATGCAGCTGAATCCAGTATTTTACATGTAGCGACTGCCTATCGGACCTCCACAACCCAGTTACTGGGTAACACGATACCCCTTGGTAAAACTGTTTGTCAGACTTTCTGGCTTCTGACTACCCATAACAACTGCCAAAGATCTACGAATGACAGCCGGGACCAGCAGCTTTACCTGCTTTCCGAGGCACGGAGGAAACACGGTATGAATTGGATGGTCACCCATCCACAGACCGACCGCGGCTAGCGTAGCTTAAGCTTTGATCAATTGATCAGTACGGGTTTTACTTGGCCACGAGCTCCTTCACTAGATGTTAAGGCATTTATAATAATATCATCTAAATATTATTGTTTTTTTTTTAATATAAAAACTGATAAATGACTTTACCCTAGAACACTAAAGCATTTCCATTCGAAAGCCATCGACTGCCTTTAAAAATCAATTGACGCATATATTATAGATCAAGATCATCACTTCAGAACGGGTCAACCGATCCGGCTGAACTTTTTATTTGTTGTTTTTTTTTTAATATTAAGATTGGAAATATGGTTGTAAAGAAAATTGTACTACGTTTAGTAAGGAACGGCTTAGGAAGGGCTAACGGACTTACCAGAGAATAAATAGGCAGCAGCATTCTCTGTCAACCATACTGCGATCGCCAATCCGCCTGCCAAGCGTGGCGATTATGGCCAAACCCCCCCCCCCCCTTGGGGAGGCCTTTGTCCAGCAGTGGACGTCTTTCGGCTGAAATGATGATAATGATGACTACGTTTAGTATAGTATAAATTGTATACATGCGTAGTCGGGGCGGGCCTTTAGTTTTTAATGAACGAGCATACTCGTACCTGTACAATTTAAGCTCAATGTAAGCGTGCACCAGTCTTGACATTCTTTCAGTGCTCCATAAAACTTCTCACAACGCAAACTGAACAGCAACTGTAAGTATAGATATTTTATAATCCATAAAATATTAAAAATAAATACAGGTGGGACATACTGAAAAGAAATGTCGAAAATAGTCAAGGATAAAATATTTTGTTGAAGAAATAATAGTTTTGACGTGATAACGTCTTATAAATCGATGAACACCGGCTGAAGGCACGAAAAAGTGTCACCTTCCACCTGAGCCTGAGGGTGCAAGCGAGAACGCGGAACAAGCCTTAGAGAGGCACGATCGATTGGCCCAAGCAATAAAGCCCCGCTCACCTCGACGGAAGCCATTATTTGCTTATGTTATATATGTTAGCCATTATGTTTCTTTGTGACGTCATCACGTAAAACTATCGTCCGTAAACTGACTTTACAGACAACTCATTTTATTTTCTTAAGGAAACCTAATTATTAACATGGGTATCTTACCATTAACTGTCTAACCACGGAATCCTAGCAGTAAGATGCGAGCTAACCGAGCTCGGGCGTGGGCGAAGTTATGTACGAGTGAACTGAGCTCGGAAGGAACATTCAAGAGGAAAAGTAAAAGTCAAAGCATTTTTCAAAGTCAAAGCATTTATTTCAATTAAACCATTTACAGGCACTTTTGAATTGTCAAGGAGTCGGTCAGTTAGTCAGAGAGTTGAAGCTAGTTGCTCGTTCCGAAATGTAGGTAGGTCTCTATGGAGAAGAACGAGCAAGAAACTCCACAGACACGCTTTTAAATCAAGTTTTTTACAAAGTAACTGGTTAAATGATTCTTGTTGCTTCTATATGTGAAAACTATGAAGTTAATACAAAACATAAAAAAGCAAGATAAAGTCCATGTCAGATAAGAGCTGACCAATCTCTACTGACAGCACCCGTTCACGAACATGACGCGTGAATCAGCACCATTCAGCTCAACCATTTTGAAGGGAGCCGAATGATCCAACTCACGCGCCACCATCAGCGAGACATTTGAGCGAGCATGACAATACTCTAAACCACCATGTTAATTTTTGTCAAACATAATTATACTAATATACTTAGTAAATTGCTCCATGTTATTCACATTTACAAAATTGAAATAATGCTTCTAAATTATACGAAACTAAGGTTTCCAATGTTTATTATTTTATCATATGAGGTGTGATGAAACCCTCGATTGGAACAAATCTTTCAGTTAAAGCATCGACTAAAAGTTAATGTATAGTAGGTAAACATAGAATGGTCTGCGTCGCTGAGGCCGGCCTAGGAGAAGCTGGCGAGATGATCGAGATAATATAATTATGTTTTGAGGCGGCGGGCGCTAGAAAAAAAATATACAGTCCTCTTCACTGTATCCGGTGACAGCGACCCTGTTTAAATTCCTTTCCTATCGTGAGCCTTTAGATGGCTAGAAAAACCAAACTTAGTTTTGAAAACCCGGTCACAACGTGCACAGAAAAGTTGCTTGGCTTCATTATAGGTGTAAGTGTATGAAGGCTTTGGGCGACTTTTACGTAGTTGGTCTTCCTGTCCAGATCTTCAAGACGATTTGCTTCAAAGAAAAGCTGCTTAGCAGTGAAACATCAGGCATTAGGTAAAAAAAACCATAAACCACTTACGATTTCGTCGCTCGCTATCATTATCACGAATTGAACATCAACGAGTGCGTGCAAACATGTCTCAAATATGTGAAATAGAATCTGTAATAAAGAAAAATCAAATCAATAAAACAAGGTGTTTTTTTTTCACATTCCAACTTGGATGCTGCCCATTGCTGCTCCTCATTTTATGTTACATAGAAATGGTCTGAACTGAAAAAAGCAAACAATAAACAACTGCCTAGTCTTTTTCCAGACATATTTTGGTCAGCTTCCAGTCTAACAGCTTTATACCAGTGTTCAACATGGAGGGAATACCTATCTGACCTCCACAGCCCAATTACTGGGTTACTCGATAAGACTGGTTGTCAGCCCGATGGATCGATCGACCCATACGGCTTACAAATCCCGAACACGAAAAGAAACAAACAATAAGCTTTTAAAATGGTAAGGGGTGGTAATTTCTCAAGATTTTGACTTTTATGTATGAGAAGAGACCTTTGTAATGCCACTTAATGCCACTACATAGTAGGCTAGTATTATTTTAATGCCACTGCATGGTAGGCTAGTATTCTTATTAAATTCAGAGTTACTTCCATAGTAAGAATAGGTACTTCCACTTTGAAAATTTAACTAAGAATTTGACTAAGTTTTAGGAACGATTACTTTCTAATCTCAGTATTAATCTGTCAAAAATGTTTCTAAGTATATACATTTGACATTGATGGTCACTGAAATGAGTTTCCTACTAGATTTAAACATTTTAACAATAACAATTATTCTTCTGATACGATTTATTACGAACACACACAACACAAAGGAAAAAAGAGTACATTTACTTACCAACGGCTGGAAAGGTATTTTGAAAGCATTATAACATTTCAATATATTTTCGTAAGCACGAAACTTACAAATCTGTATATTTTCATTGTTGTGATTGTGGGGTTTGAAAACTTGTTTATTCCATAAAACGACATAGGTTTCTAAGCAGCTAATTAATCTGATTGCATATATCATATTTGCGTCAAAGCAAAACAAGAGCAAATTACAAAAAATCATGAACCAGGGTAACCCAAGAATGAAATTAATAGTCAAAACTAATAAATGGAAGATCACAATCAGAACAACAGCAATCCAGTTCCGTTTGACAATACTCTTGATGATTTCAGTGTTGTTAAGAAATTTGGGTACTTCTTGAAAGGTAAGAACAAACACAACATTGATTTTTGCGTTGACTATGTTGAGTATATAAATGACGACGAAAGATAAGGAGTAAAAGCAGATGTCTAAGAAAATTAGACTTTGCATAAAGATTATATCTGTCTTGCCCCCCAATCCCAGTGCAGATCGTATTACAAATGGAGTGATGCGCAATATTGTCCAGCAAAATGATAGCAAATTGGTTTTGGGCGTATTTGGAGTTACATGGTTATATTTAATCAAATATTTAGATAAGAAAATTATATTCTGCATAAGATTCAGTGGTAGAAGTATTGACTGCACTTCTTTATCAACTTCGTGCTTTAACACGATTTTGACTTGATTCTTCTTGGGTTCGAACGGACAAGTTTTCATTTTAATTATTTTTCTGTTATATTTCGTAAGATCCATTATAGTGACGTTGACGTTGAAACGACAGAAAAATTAGGTGCAAATGAAAAGTAATTTTGGAAATAAATGTGAAAGAAATAACCTTTCATGTTACATTAAGAACTAGCTTTTGCTCGCGACTTTGTCCGAGTGAAGATGCTTAATTTTCTTGATAAATATAGCATATAGCTTGCACATACAAGCAGGGAAAACGTAACATCCTATTAGTAAAAAATTTCAAAATTGAACAGATGTTTCGAGGATTAGCACGTTCTAAACAGACAAACTCTTTAGTTTTATAATACTAACATAGATTATAATCAGTTAAATTATAATTTATCATCGCTAAGGCTGTAAAAGTTTGTCCATAAATGATAGTTTTTCTTTCTTTAATGTTTTTTGTAAGATAATCCATCACAGAATTATAGTCTTTATCGAGTGTAGATCTGATCGTTTACCACGCTTTTCGTAATTAAATACAGGTACTCTTTATTAATTACTTTTCTTTAGCCATCTAGAAAACAATCTATGTTCATCTTTAAACTTATTTTGAGATCATCGTATTTGATAAGTCCGTATGGTGTCGGATGTAAAGAATAGCACCATCCCATGTCTTCCCGTGGGTATCGTAAGAGGCGACTAAGGGACTCACCAGAGAATGGGCAGCAGCGTTCTCTGTGCCTTTGTAACAACCATACTGCGATCGCCAACCTGCCTGCCAAGCGTGGCGATTATGGTAAAACCCCCCTTTTGGGGAGGCCTATGTCCAGCAGTGGACTTCTTTCGGCTGAAATAACCTAACCGCACCGGGGCATCTGGTCACGTAGCTGCGTCACTGATTGAGCAAGTTAATATCATAGGGATTATTAAATAGCTTACGGTAATCTAAACTACTGACTATTAATCTATTTATTTTAATATTTATTTAATTCTAATTAAGTAATATCTCACTGTATTAAGTAATGTTTTTGTTTAGGTAACAGTAAAATTATCTTTCAAAGCAACGAAAAAAAGTAAAAGAAACCTAAAGATGGTTTTTAATTATCTATTCAATGACACATAGTTTATTTTGACGACTTTCATTGTTTTCTTTTTCATATTATGGCGTCTGGTGGTCGCCATATTGAATTTTGATTCCTAACATGACTTTAGTGACATTTGCGAGATTAAGACGAAGCAATAAACGTAAGAATGATCAAAATCGACTCACGCGTTTGGTCTCTAGAGCGCCGTAAAGGAACAAACATACATACATAGACTGATAAACAAAATACTCCTCCTTAAAAAGTAAAAAGTACGGGTGAAAAGGGATCCCTAAAAAAATTCACGTGAACGAAGTCGAGGGCGAGAGACAGTGTTTTATATTATTCTTTTGGTGTATAACGTGAAAATAACTGGTTTTGTTTTTACAGACTGTGGCATTTGTGATGACAGCGTGGTTAGGTTATTGGTCATTGAAAACTTTGACACTACATATCGCACTAAACCTACACCGCGAGAAGTTCTACATGGCTATGAATAATGTTCAAGATACATGCGCCCTTTTGCTAAACACAAATTGATCAGGTATTTGCGAACAGCAATATTTCATTTATTTTTCAACTTATGTTGAACTGACTTTTTTTTCAAGATCCTAAAATTCCTAGACATATGTCTAAAGAATGAATTTGGGCAAAATTTCATCAATTTTCATATTGTATAATAGCCTCAGATTAGCTTTTGAATTTGTATTTCCTTTTTGCTTCACTCTCAGTGTTCCATTCGGTCTATCTGCCTCTTGCTTCATAATCTGAGACGGTAGCATTATATTATTAGGTTTTTATTAGATTATTAAGTTATTAAGTGTTTGAAATGAAGGAATATGGCAATTGCGACTATTGTCATGCTCACTGATGATGGCGCGTGTATTGGATCAATCGGTTCCCTTCTACATGGGTAAGTCATATATGATATAATTACAAAATCTCTAATATTTACAAGATATAACAACTGATTCTATAATTTTGTTTTGTATAATGATCAGTTAATATAATAAACGATTGATATATTTTAAAATAACTAATTTTTATAAACATAATATACATTCAATATAAAATCTTATGATATACCACTCAAAAGACATAAAACTTATTTAGTCTACTACACGGATTAATATGATAAAGACGCCTAGTTAAAAACACAAAGGAAAATTGCATAATCCACATTATAACTTAGTCTAATTATTGATAAGTTGATGCTGGGTACACTTCTTAAATATGAAAACGATTTTAAAAGTATTTTCTTATGCTGGTCACGGTTCAAACCTAAACCAAATGATTCACCAATGAAAACCAAACAAGCATACACCACGCATGCAGCATGCAAAAAAGCATACGCCACACATACAGCATGCAAGCAAGCATGCAGCATGCAGGCAAGCATGCAAACAAGCATGCAGCATGCAAGCAAGCATGCAACATGCAGCAGGCATGGTTTCTGTCACAGGTCTGGCGCTGCGGGGCTCCGGCGGTCCCACGCGAGCTTATCGTCGCAGATGTGTTTTACGCTCACCACCGCTACGCGGGCTTAGATTACACTCTAGGGGTAGGGCAGACAAGACTGCGTGGAGTCGGTTTTGCAGCGATTCGTTTCTGTCACTAACTTTTGAAGAACAACATATTGAATTTTTAAGACAATACTTTAGCGTGGCGCAGTAGATTTGCAGATTATGAATATATAGTAACATTATGCGAATTCAATTTATGCCAAAATAAATTAATTCAAGATAATTTTGCCAAAAAAATATATGGCAAAATATTATAATGGCAAAACAAATTATGCCAAAGTATATTATGAAAAAGAACATTATGCGAAAAGAAGGGATCCCTTTCAAACCTAACCTATCCGAGTCGGATTGCTCTGAATCGGGGTGTAAATTATAATTATGATATCAATATATATTTGAAACGATAGACTGAATGATTTTCGATTAAATAAACGTTATATCCAAAAACGTTATACGAAATAAGTTTTAGAGTATATAAAATGTTATATGTAAAAAAATTATACCAACAGTTGGGTTATCTCACGTTTATTATATCTTGTGAACGTTATTGAACTGAAAATATACCAAATAACTTTATATGATATGAGACGCACCCCTTCTAAATACATGAGCTATTGGACAACTTCTAACTGCCATGGCCTAGATCTTTGTTTTTAATTGCTATTTACCTTCATTGTTATCAGATATAGAAGCAACATGAATAACGTAACCAGGATTCTGTAATAAAATGATAGATAAGAGTACCCATGGAGTTTCTTGCTGGTTCTTCTCCATGGATATTTACGTTCGTTTTTGATCTGCAGTTTTTTTGACTAACTAACCGATTTCTTGATAATTCAAAAGAGCCTGTGAGTAATTTAATTGAAATAAACAATACAGATGCCGAAAAGAAATTGTTCAAGTATATTAAACGTCTGCATCGAGCGTCATTCAACAAGCTGTATGCCTGTCGGATATTCTACGTTGATGCTACTTTACCGTTCAAATTTATGGTATTACTTGCAAACTACAGTTTTGTGTTGCTGCAGTTAGCGTTTCTGTAATTCTGGTACCTCTGTCTCTCCCTTTCCTCTTTTACCTGTGTACACCCAATGTTTATTGTTTTTCATGGCACGTTCATTTGATAACTATTAAATTGTTTGTAATTTACGATATGTTTTATTTTAATTTTTACAAAAGAAACCGCTTTGTGACACAGGAACTCAAGTGCTTTTATAGATTCCGATTTCAGTCTCGTATTCTTTTTTTATTTTGATAGGAAAACAGACAGTAGTATACTAAAAATAAAGAAAGTGTCTTAACATATAACTTAACAAATATACTACCCACTATGTTTTCAACAGATTACCACTTTAGCAACATTTGAAGCTGCTGTTAATCCTTCAGAATTCTGATTATGTCATTTTTAAAGGTATATCTGCTGATAAAGAATATAATATATACTGCACAAAATTGCTCGTTGTATGTGTCGACTAAACGGTGTTAGACTTGCAGGAGCTAGTAGCTAATAGTTCCTTGGTGCGCACTTCGAGAGCCCAGACACTGTTCGAGGAACAAGTTAACATAAACTGTTGGCATATACTTAAAAGAGTCATTGACGCACATTGACAGCGATGCGGGGCCCCGCAAGGAGCGTCCAGACGTAGGCATGTAGCGAGCCGGAATGTAGAGTCACTAAGCATAGTACCGATGTTAGGTGACGGCAGTGCCTGAAGCCAGAGGCCCGACTCCAACTCACCCACAGCCAGCAAGCGGGCACGCCCAGCAGAATTGGTGGACGTATTAATAAGTTTAGTCGATTGTAGTTGATTGAAGTTTAGTAGTTTTAGTCGATTGTCAGTGTGTTTATTTAGTGAGTTCCAGTCTATTTATTTTAAAAGACTGGAATTATGTTTTTTTTTTCAAAAACATTAATTTATACTGCATGGCTCGAAGTTGGACTAATTCTATAATTTCACTGTATTTTGCGTAATAGGGATTCCATATCGCTACTACGTATTCCAACTGTGGTCTAACTAGATGTTGATATATCTTAGTAATTATATAGTCTACATAATCATCCACATGATGTTTTGAGTCCAACTGCACACCAAGATCACGAAAACATGTAATTTTGTTAATGATACTATAAGCAAGTCGATAATTGAAATTAAAAACATTTTTATTTTTAGTAAAGTCTATGCTGTGACATTTGGATCTTGTTAAAAACCAATACAGTCCTATTCATTTATATTTTTTATAAACCTTAAAATCGACTGCGTAGAAGAAATCCATAGTAAAAAAAGTATTTTATTAAAGATGTAAAATACACTGTTGGAGTCATTTCCACATTTTCAAGGCAATAATCTTATATAGTAAAGACAATTTTTGAATAAAAGAAACAATGTTTAATGTTATTAATAAATACAATAATTATAGAGGTCCTAAAATTGAACCTTGTGGGATTCCTGATGTTACTTGGATTCACCTGGATTCGGAGCTATCAATCACCGTTTTCTGAGTTCTATTAGTCATATGAAAAATCTCAACATGAACAAGCCTTTTAAAGAGCTTATAGAATGCTGACAATATTGAGATTAGATGATGGCCTCCACGTTATCTTTAAAACCACTCTTGTGTACTGGTAATACAACACACAACACATCAAGAAATACTCCACATGATAAACATTTGTGAAATACTATAAATAAGGAATAGCATAACGTACTATAGATATTTTATTTAAATACCACACGTGAACCGTCCGGGCCAGGTACTTTGGTAGTAATTTTGGATATTACCTCCTGTTCAGGCGTTGGAAGCCGTAAAGAACCTAATAGCAAACACATGATAGGTTCTATGATGGAACTATTACATTTCATGGAGGCGCATCTTAGTGCCGCACATACAAACGTCTGGCAAACTGTATACAGTTGCCTTAGAATCCCTGACACATGCAACAATTTTTTAAATTAAAATGTGTACTTGCTGTTTTTGGGACTTTAACAAACTAGACCTTTTTTATATTCAATATAGATGTAGATAAGTTCAGGTTTCTTTATCGTGGTTTCTTTAACATATGTGAATGATCTCCAGAATAAAAACAAAGTAAGTACATATGAAAATATGGAAAACATTGACTTTACCTTTGTCATTAATTACCTGTCAATTTCAAAAGTGATAACCCAATCTAATGAATTAGTAGTAGCTACTAATGATGATTAATGATAAAAATATTAATCTAATAATCGCCAATAAAATAATTAGATGTTTTGTTTTTTAAGTTTCTCATTCTGTTACCCGTAATATTAGTGTTGTTAGATTCTAACAAGATTTACAAATTTCTTTTAACACTTTTATTCTATTCAAGAACTTTAAATGCCATGAAGTCATTGACAAAAAAGATATATTCCAAATTTAAAAGTCATAGTGTGGACGATTTCTCGAATAACTTTTTTGACAAAGATGTCCAGTCGATGCTTCTACCTTTGAATCTGCTGCAAGCTATTCAGTGTTGCCCAAAATATAGCACAACAAATAATTTAATAATTCCAAACAGCGGACTATCAAACTTTGCGTCATTGTCTGGAACGATATTGTTCATATCAGTATTACTTTATAATCTTTATTATGAAATTATTGCCTTGAAAATGTGGAAGATTACTCCAGCAGGGTATTTAACATCAATAATCAATTTTGTTTTTTTCAGTATGGGTTTCTTAATTAATTTGTATTGTGTATTTCAAAGCGGCAAAAATATTTCTTTCGTTTTAAAATTTCAAGACGTGAACAGATATCTAAGTAATAAAACTAGATTTAAACTCTTTATCATTGGCAACTGGGCAGCTGTAATTTTGCTCTTATTTATTTCCATCAGTGATATAACTATGGTATACCTTCTAACAAATCGAGATATTGTACCAATATTAAGGGCTATTATATTGGTCACTTTTGATGCTAACATCGTTTATGCTATCAGACTCATTCAGCTGCTAAAACATAAAGTTGATCTGTGGAATGTTCAAGCTCTTCAATACCAAAGCGTAGAGAATGGGGCAAGAGAGGATGACTGTAAGATAATGGTTCGGGCTTACATTGATATATTGGACTGCTATGACATCTACAGGGATTCTTGTCAGCAAATGGTTCGTAAGGATAAACCTTTACTCTATTTCATCACCATCTTCAGGCTGTATATCTTCTTGTTCCATTCCGTCCTGTCAACCAGCAGGACTCATATCATTCTTCACACAATCACTCTATCTTTTCTATGTGTCTGTCATATTTTTTGTCATTCAATAAATTGAATATGAATCTTATTTTTTTGTTATAGAGTTAAATATCTATAAATAAAATGTCAGAATGTTGTAGCTTGACCTCTGTACCTACTTAAACTAAAACGTACGTATTTTTCCAGATTGTGTTTCATACTATGGAGTTCATATACCTATATCTCTTAGGCTTTCAGATACTCATTGATATTTTAAAACTAATAGGAGTGAGTAACTGCGGGAAGTATTGTGTAAGTACGAGTATTTCAGTCCTAACGTTGTTCGATGTTTTAACAAAAAAATACACTTACTGCCCATGTATTAATTGCATGCACCCGTAAGCACAATGTTTGCGTTACATTGCTCGCTACGATTAACATAGATTTTCTCACCAAAAGTCGTCGTCGTTTCACAGCAACAAATTTTTCATAAAGTTTCTTAGGTTGATGACACTGTGATTAGTATTTTACACTCCGTATAAGTCCATACCCTTCCTAAGGTCTTATTACAGGTCTATTTCTGAACCCATCAAAATTGGGGAAAGTGATTTAGCCGTGAAAATTTGACACACGGACAAACATTTTCGAATTTAAATTCTCTTTCTTTGTTCTTGCAGGGTTATGCAGGGCTAGCAGGACTATGGTTTCTACATTGGGTTGCGAAAACTGTGTCATTACATATTGCATTAAACCTACACTGTGAGAAGTTCTACGTATCTGTAAATAATGTTCAAGATTCATGCGCACGTATTTTGAATTCGAACTGTACAGGTATGTATATATTCATACCATACAAAATTTAAGTTGGCTATGATAGGTCCGTTCACATTTCTCATGTCGCTTGCCCATAGAATTCCGTTGTATTGTGAAAAACAAATAGAATTAAAATCATGTTGCTAACTAAGTTAATTAAAGTTTCTGCTTGCATTCACAATGTTTAAATACAACTCTGAACTATTTAATACATCATTCATATTTTATTTTTTCATTAAATGGCAAAGCAGTAGGTACCTATAAAATATAATATTTATTATTTTGTGGTTACAGATTCAGTGACGAGGCTATGTAAGAATGTCAAACGCCTACATCGAGCGACATTCGACAAGTTGAACGCCTGTCGGATATTTTACGTTGATGCAACTTTACCATTAAAAGTACTTGCGTTAATAGCGCAATATACTTTTGTTCTTTTGCAGTTTGCATTTCTGTAATCAAGTCACGAGTAACATTGTAAAAAAATGATATGGAATAATGTGTTCCTTTTTTCAATCACTTTCTAAGTATATATCTTGGATATCGCTGACATCGGTGCTGGACCAAATTGGATAATTCCTTTTTTTGTGTTTTTGTCAGGAGAAGGTTTGTATGAAAGAAAATTTTAGGTAGATAGTGTAAGTAGGTAGGTAAGGTAGGGTAGGGTAGGTAGGTACGGTAGGGTAGGTAGGCAGGTAGGGAGGGTAGGTAGGTATAGGGTAGGTAGGTAGGTGTAGGGTAGGTAGGTAGGTAGGTAGTGTGGGATGGGTAGGTAGCGTATGGTAGGTAGGTAGGTAGGTAGGTAGGGTAGGGTAGGGTAGGATAGGTAGGTAGGTAGGGTAGATAGATACAGGACAACGTCTGTCGGGTCAGCCAGTATTTAATAAAGAAAAGCGGAACTACACACGAAAAGGACTACTTGCTCTATGATGATTTATCTTTTACAAAAAACAACAGTAACATAGGCTGTATTGAATGTAAAAAAAAAATTAACAAAAAAGACAACCGCCTTCAAAAAGTAAATCAATTCGCAAGTCGGCGGCTTTGGTTTTGCGTGTTGTTTTGTATTGCCACCGACTTGCGAATTGAAAGTTATTTTTTACTTTTTGAAAGCGGTTGTCTTTTTTATTATAATCGCTTTTTAGTGCCTACTTCTTATCATAGAAATTAATTACGAAACGGTGACACCAAAAAAAAATCTGTCATCCCTTAATTTTCTACCCTTAGGGGTGAAATATTTTCTTGAAATGAATATGGGACCAAATTGGATGTATACACTATCAATTAAAAACGGACTACACTGAAAAAAGTTATGCGTGGTCAAACATAAAAAGAAATATTTAAAAATCAAAAAAAAGTTCATTAAATGAAAACTTCTGGGCCAAACAATGTTACATTTTTATGGGACCATATAACAACTATTCCGCATCAAACTAAAGAAGAATCACGTAAATCGGGTCATACATCTCAGAGTAATCGATGTACAGTACGCAAAGGAGATAAGTATCCATGTCGTCGAGAATAGTTGAAGATTTCTTAGAAACCAATGGGGGCTCTCAAATGAAATTTTATTAAATCATTGAACTGTTTATTCTCTATAAATTGTATTTTATTTTATTCATAAAAACCTATCGGTTTCTAAGTAAACTTCAACTGTTTCCGGCGACATGGATACTTATCTCCTTTGCGTACTGTACATACATAAAAAAAAACCAACCGAATTGAGAACCTCCTCCTTTTTAAAGTCGGTTAAAAAGAGAGATCCGTGTGTTTTAATAGAAACACGTTGAAAGAACCTCACTTATAAAAATAAAATATAAATAAGAGCTTTTTTACAAAGAAGACAACCGCCTTCTAAAACTAAAAAGTGATAAATAACTTTAGCACAGAACACACATGACTTTAGTTTCAGATCTCGGTGGCTGTTTGGTTTGCTTTTTTGTATTGACACTGACTTCCGAAATTAAAAAATCTTTTATTGAAATTATTGTAAATGCCTAAAGATACTCTGTAAGTACCCGTAAGTGTAAGTAAGAATATAAGAATTAGAATATCGACTTCTCTAAACATTTTTAATTTTTTGTACAATTCCTGCCATGAGCTTTTCATAAGTATAATAATCGAAAAGTAGAACCATTATATCGCAGGAAGTTTACAGGCAAAATCGTCTTTTGTCATACATTTCATATCGATAGTCATTAAAATGCAGAACTATCACATCTCAGAAAGCTTACAGTTAGAATCATTGTGTATTTTTACGATAATAATTAATTAATTATATTTGTATAAATTCATTATAAGCATATATTTTTACTGAATGAAATAGTTGATTGTAAACATATTATGGGGGTATTTATTTCCTTGTAAGAAGCATTTAAACATGCAAACAAGCATACAACATGCATACAACATGCATACAGCATGCATGCAGCATGCAAGCAAGCATGCAGCATACAAGCGCGCATACAGCATTTAGCAGGCATGGTTTCTGTAATGGCTCCGGCGGTGCCACGCGACCTTGCCGTCGCAGAGGGTTGTAATGTTCACCACCCGCTTCTCAGCCCGCGGGCCGCCTCGCCCCTCCGCGCCTTCGCGGGCTTAAGTTACACTATAACGATAGGGCAAACAAGACTACGTGGAGTCGGTTTTGCAGCGATTCGTTTCTGTTACTAACTTTTGTAGCACAACAGACTTTTTAAGACAATATTGTAATTTTAATTGAAGGTTAAAAATGCTTTTTTACTGAAATGGCCATGCCTAATAAAAATATTCCAGATGAAATTCGGACATCTTAATAGTACGCCATTTTTTTTTTGTTTTAATATGTGGGGACATTTCACACACGGCCATCTGACCCCAAACTAGGGAAACCCTGTAATATAGGTGTCAGACAGCTGATTCACATACACAAATATATTTAAATACATACTTATATAGATAAACAACAACAACAACCCGACATAAGACAAGGTCGATTACTCAACCATTGCACTAACCGTGTCGTCAAAATTGATTGGGTAGGAGATCGGGCTTTCTCTTCTCTTTTTGCCCAGCGGAGGGACCACACAGACTAAAAATAAAATAAATCATATTTGAGAACCATTTGCCAGGATTGGAAGAATACAAGTACCGTAGAGTCAGATCACTACATAGTATGAAACAAAGTCCCCCGCCGCGTCTGTCTGTCCCCATGTATGAGTATGCTTAGATTTTTGAAACTACGCAACGGATTTTGTTTTTTTATAGATAGAGTGATTCAAGAGGAAGGTTTTAGTATATAATTTGTCAAGCGGGCGAAGCCGTGGGCATCAGCTAGTCATAAATTAGAATAATACCATTTCGAACAAATTAATACTTCAAACTTATGTACGAGTACAACATTTGAAAATATTCTTCACGTCAATAAAAGTACATAGATAAAACAATTTGTCATCATTATATCTATTCCAACGACCACAACCTAATCAAATTAGTAGCTTCATCATGGTCTCATGGTTGTTATCTTTCAACAAAATCAACCTTAACCAAATTAAATTAATTATATTTACGAAATATGTCTTTGGACTCTTTGATTCATTCGTCCTGTGTTCAGAAGTGTCCTAATATTAAAATGAAGTCACCGAAAAGAAGTAAACAAAAACTTCAAAGTTACCGTGTCGAAGTTTTATTAAATAACTTCGTTGACAAAGATGTGCAGTCGATGCTCTTACCTTTGAATTTGCTGCAAAATATTCATGTTTGTCCAAAATATTGCATTAAAGATAATTTTATAACCTCAAACAGCCGTCTGTCGAATTTTATGTCAGTGTGTGGCATGGTGTTATTTATTTCTATTTTATTATGTGATCTTTACTTTTCCAATCTCAGTCCGTGGATTCAATATGACATCGCTGTCGCAAACATCGTTGGACATGGTTTCTATTGTGTGGGATTTATGACTAATTTCATAGTTTGTGTTTCCAAAACCAATGAGAACGTTATGTTCGTATTAAAATATCAAGATATTCACAGAAATTTTAACGATAAGACCAATACCAAGCGCTTTGCTAACATTAACTGGATTGCTGTCATTCTGTATATAGTGTTATTCACCAGTTTCAGTATATTTTTTTTCGTGATATTTAATATACCAATTCACAGCATACTAAAAGGACTCATTTTATTTTGTTTTGACACCAATATCCTTTATGCCATCAGATTTATTCAGTTGTTAAAAGATAAACTTGATCTATGGAATAATCGAGTTCTTCAACGCCACAGTGTGGGAGATAGAGACAGAGAGAATCATTGTAAAATAATGTTTCAGGCTTATGTTAATATATTGGACTGTTATAATATCTACAGGGTTTCTTTTCAAGTAATGGTAAGTAAGCACAAACCTTCTACTTCTATATGAAAATATGTCTTTTCAAATTTTTTCTCTTAACACTAACATTGATTGTGTTCCAGATCGTGTTTTATATCACAAGGTGCTTTTATCACTATCTCCTTCAAATTCAGATAACTATTCATTTTTTAAAATCTTATCATTCTAACTTACATGTAAGTCCTGTTATATCTAAATATTTATTTTATAGACGTAATTTTTTTTTTTCCACGAATCACGAATTCCATTAATCCACGAATTCGCCTGCTTGATAACAGACTTTTACACGGAGGGATTTTCTTCTTTATCTTTCGATTCTTTTAGTCGCTTATTACCTAAAACGCAGTCTGCAAATGTCGCGTTATGCCTGGATCTAACGAGAGATCGGCGCATTGATATTTAGACCCACTGCGTATTAGTTAATGAGCGAAGTTGGCGAATTGAGTTTATGTAACTTAATGTTATAAAGTGAAAAGATTTGTTTTTTTCTGTTTGTCGAGGAGCACGTGGTTAAGAAAAAGCCGTATAGATCCATCGGTCAACGGTTAAGCTAAACGTAGCACTAGCATTAGCACTAGCATTTCATACCGAGTTCCCTCCGTGCCTCGGAATGCACGTAAAGCCGTTGGTCCCGGCTGTCATTTGTAGATCTTTGGCAGTCGTTATGTGTAGTCAGAAGCCAGAATGTCTGACAACCAGTGTCACCAAGGAGTATCGTGTTACTCAGTAACTGGGTTGTGGAGGTCCGATAGACAGTCGCTCCATGTAAAACACTGGTATTTATCTGCATCCAGTTTTACTGGAAGCCGACTCTAACATAGTTGAGAAAAGGCTAGGCAGATGATGATGTATGTTTGTTTGTAAAGAATAGAAAAAAAAAAGAAATACTTAACCGATTTGCAAAAATCTTTAACCAATGCTTATTGGCTGTTATGAAAAAAAAATAGAATCCGTAATCAAATTCAATAGCCAATGTTTTATACCAGAGAGTCCGTGTCTACACAGTAAGACAGTGGTTAGGGACATAGTAGCTCTTAACCGCCTCTACATTAAAATCGTGTCATTTGAACTAATGTGTACCTATAGATCTAAGCTGTGTGTATTAGAAGTGAACCCAACGGGGTATTCATCGTGATACCTATTTAAGCCATTAACAATGTGTATAATCCGCGCGCGATGAAAATGGGATTGAAATAGTATGATGAGTATAAGAGTGAATGGAGTTTCTTGCCTTTTCTTCTCCATTTTCCATTCAAATTACCATTTGGAATGGGCAACTAGATTCAAATTTTATAACATGACGTTCAAAAGTTCCCTTTAATGGTGCAATTGAAATAAATGATTTGATTTTGACTTTTGACTTTGAACCTTGTCAAAGGTAATCGAAAACGATAGTTCTCAAGTTGCGTTGGCCAAAAAAAAACCGGACAAGTGCGAGTCGGACTCGCTCACCGAGGGTTCCGTACAAAGTAGGTACATAATACAATATCCTATCCTATACCTACTTCCATACTAATATTATAAATGAAAAAGTAACTCTGCCTGTTACGCTTTTATAATAGACAGGCTGAACCGATTTTGATGAAAGGACAATACCAGAAACTCTATTGTCAATACTTAAAACTTTGCCCCACTCAATAAAACTCATGTACAAGCTTGTAATATGAAACGGCTGAACCGATTTTGATGAAATTTGGTATGAAAATAGTTTAAACCCTCGGAAAGCACATAGGGTACATTTTAATCCGGGACTTCATCTGCATTCGCGATGACCGACATTCACATGGACCAAATTCAGACACAAAAGCTCATTAAAAATAAAGAATATATTTTTAATGATTTAGTTACAAATGTATAGTTTTCAGACTTTTTCCTGTATTTATAGTATAAGACAATATTACTTGCCTTTCATAGTGGCATCAATGGCAAGTACCCTATGTTTTGATTCCCTTGAGAGTGTCGAAATGTCCGTTTTTTGAAACACAAACGGCCGTATCTTTTTTTCACGTTAACTTAGAAGTTTGATTTATTCACAACTTCAAGGGGCCGTGGATCTAAGACTATGGTGTTAATTTCAACTCGATACCTCTACGCGTTCCCGAGATATTGACAGACAGACAAACAGACAGTCAGATGGACAACAAAATGATCCTATAAGGGTTCCGTTTTTTACTTTTGAGGTACGGAACCCTAAAAACTAATATAAATTAGTTATTTCTACGATGTATCATACGGTTTTAAAAAATCACAAAAGTCTTTCACGGTTGTAATAAATACTTTTAATATTTTCACTATAATTTTTTTTTTTTACTATTAAATAGGCTTGCGTTTGACCGCAATTCACCTGATCGTAAGTGATAATGCGGCCTAAGTTGGAACACGCTTGCCTAAGATGAACCGGTTCACTCGTGCCTTGAAGATACCCAGATTATATTTATCAGGGAACAGAGAGGCGGGCAAGGAATTCCACAGTCTGGCAGTTCGCACAATAAATGTGGAGTCAAAGCGCTTGGTTCGAGACCGTGGAACTTCAACCATATAGCGGTGACGCTTCGCCGTATCTCTGCTCGTTCGATGATGGAACGGGGATGGGGGAATTAAATTGTGCAATTCCAAAGCACACTCTCCGAAATGTACCCGATAAAAGACCAAAAGGCTAGCAACGGTGCGGCGATGTTCAAGGCTCTGGAGCTTAGCCCTAACCAGGGAGTCGTTGTTATTGAGCCTCTTGGCACGTCTATCGATGACTTCCAATGCCTCCAGTTGGTATTTTGCTGATCCATCCCAAAGGTGCGAACAGTACTCCATGCACGATCGAACTTGTGCTTGGTATAAGTTGAGCAGCTGTTCCGACGTGAAGTACTTTCGCACCTTTGCGAGGACTCCCAGCTTTTTGGCAGCTAGTTTGGTCTTAGATTCAATAAATGACCCAAAGTTAAGATTTGACGTTAAAGTAACGCCAAGAAGCTCAAGCTGGTCAGTGATTGGAACGGATACATGTCGGAAAGTAGGGGCCAGGTGGAAAGGCCTCTTCTTGGCAGAGAAAAGACACGCCTGGGTCTTAGCTGCATTGAACCTGACCAGATTGGCATCGCCCCAATCAGAGACTGCCTTGATGGACAAGTTCAAGCGCTCGACCATGGACTCTCTAGAAGACTGGATTTCAACCGCCCTGGCACGTGCGCTGGATGTGTAACTCTCTACAACCGTGCTGTCATCTGCGTACCCAAAGGTGCCGGGTTTCAGCAGGTCGTTGATATGCAGCAAAAAAAGGGTTGCAGAGAGTACTGAGCCCTGAGGAACCCCGGCATTTATTGCCATTTGATCTGACGAGCAGCCATCAATGACTACGCGAATTGACCGATCACTCAGGAAATCCGATATCCATGCACAGAAACCAGCGGACAAGCCATATGCTGGAAGCTTGCTAATAAGGCCATCATACCATACCCTATCAAAGGCCTTCGAGATGTCCAGGGAGACGGCAAGTGTTTCCCCATATTTCTCGATGGCTTCACTCCAGATATGAGAGGCGTACGCGAGTGGACCGATTTCGGCGATAGCCATTTTGACGACCACTGAGGAGGTCGTTAGCTTCAATTTACGCCAGGAGCCTGTTATTGAGGACACGTTCCATTGTCTTGCAGATAATGTACGTGACCGAGATGGGCCTATAGTTGGTAGGATCGGCATGACTACCTTTTTTGGGCACGGGCTGCACGTTGGCAAGCTTCCATGACTTCGGCACTAATCCAGTCTCGAGAGAGAGTCGAAAGAGGCGTGTCAATACAGGAGACAATTCAGGTGCACAGGTCCTCAGAACTATAGCCGAAATACCGCTTGGTCCATTGGCCTTGTTCACATCAAGATTGCGTAACGCTTGACGAACCTCCTTTTGGCGAATGCGAGTATCAGACATTCAAGTCGTGTTGCCAGGTAAAGTCGGGGGAGTCGCGTCTCCTGCATCAAGATGTGAAGATTCTGCAAATAGAGAAGCAAATAGGTTTGCTTTCTCTTCTGCAGTGTGAGCCAGAGAACCATCAGGTATCATTAGTGGAGGCAGTGAGGGCGGACAGAAGTTTGACTCGACCGATTTAGATAGGGACCAAAAAGCTTTACTACCCGCAGGGCACGAGGCAAGTTTGTCAGTTCCCTATTCGACTAATGTGGTCATGACGAGCCCTCTGTAGAACCTTCTTGCAGTACTTGGCAGCTCTATTAAAGACTGTCTTCTTCTGGCGTAAATCCCTTCCTTTACGGTGACGAGCGTCAACCCAAGCTAGGTAAGCCTCATGCTTCTGTGCTTCTGCGCGTCTGCATAACTAAACCAGGGGCGAGCTTTGCCGGACAGACGTACGTCGTTATATGGGATAAAAAACTCCATAGATTGACGCAACACTTCCGTCACGGCATCCGCGCAAGTAGAGGGATCGCCAGAAGAAAAACAGACCGGCAGCCAAGGGTACGACGCAAAAAAACAGCATCTCATCCCAGTCTCCTGACTTGTACCGCCACATCCGCCGGTAGCCACTTGGGCTAGGAATGAACGGAGAGTAGACGGATACAGATTTCACCAGACAGTGGTCGGAGCTGCCCAGAGGTGCAGAAACCGACACTGAGTAAAGGTCTGGATCAGTAGTGAGCAGAAGGTCCAAGCAATAGGCTATGTGCGACTCAACATCAGCAACCCTAGTAGCCCCTTGGACCAGTTGGGTGAGATTTAACGCTAAAGCAAGCTTTTGCGTCTCTCTCCCAGCATGGTCAGTGTCCCGGTTTGGGAATAACCACTCCTTGTGGTGGGCATTGAAATCCCCCAGTAACACTAATTGGGCAGTAGGGTACTTCTGCTGAGCCGCATCAGCCGCCTCACTGAGGTATTCTGTGAGTCTGGTTGTCTCCTGGTCTCCGCTGTGCGAACGATAGACACAGGCATAAAGGATTTTCTCCATACCAGTGTCCACCAGAACCCAAAGAACAGAATGATTTGCGCCTCCGTCAGAAACAAGAGTGCTGGCTTTTCGGTCTCAAGATGAAAGTGGACCGGCATGATATTTTTGTGCAAACCTCGAATATTGGTGAGGTGCACTTTCAATGATAGGGAGTGCAGCCGCTGTACAACCTTATATCTCTTATTTCTTGGCATAATTTGGAGTGAATTTCGGTGAGAAAGGTGGAAGTAGAGTGAGGCTTCTCGCTGCTGCCCAGCAGACACACATAGCGCAACGACATCAGTGGGTATCTAGCCTGGAGACTGCGGGGACGCCCGAGCCCCCCGGGGATGTCCATAGGGCCCTATCGTCCGGTCGCCAACCGGCACGATGGTACATCCCGGGATTTTTCGCGAGTTGGCGGGGCAGCCTCCCGAGAATGGCTAGCTCCGATCGGGCCCCCTACTAACTGCGGTCGGCCAGCGGTACACTGTGCCTCAGATCCCGCTACCCTACACGACTAGGCACCCGATGTTGCTACAGAGATGTGCGTCAAATACGGTTCAACAGCGATTGAAGCAACTACTCTGACCCACCCAACTCAGACGGCGTCACTGGACATCACACCGAAACACGGCTAGGCCGCTTGGCGGGGCGGCTTTGTCCAGTGGGGGGACACTAGCTACGGCAAAAGCCTGCCACCAGTATGTTGTCGCCTGATTTGCACCACCCAGGGACCACGTGTGGGGATTCAGAGTTAGGGTGTACTCCCACGGACGAGGGCGACTCAGTCCCCGAAATAATGTAAAACTGTCATTTCGATTTACTTTGACAAGTTTCCATCCCATTCTCATCGCGCGCGGACTATACTTGATATGATTCTTTGAAAACACTTGAACATCAGTGGTGTTTTTACAGATATTTTTGGTTGTAATGTGGCTAGGTTATTGGACATTAAAAACTTTGACACTGCACACCGCACTTAACATACACTGCGAGAAGTTCTACATGGCTATGAACAATGTTCAAGATTCATGTGCACTTATTCTAAACACAGATTGTTCAGGTATTTATAAACAGTTTAAGTTCAGCTCAGATTTGTAATTATATGGTGGCGAGTGTGTTAGGGTTTCCTTCAAAATACTTGAGCTAAATGGTAATTTCCTAACTGCTATGTCTTATATGTTTATTTTGTAATTGTTTTATATTGCTCTTTACTTTCATTGTTATCACATATAGAAGTAACATGAATAATGTAACCAGAATTTTGTAAAAACTTAATACAAAAGAGTCCCTGTGGTGTTTCTTGCTCGTTCTTCTACATAGAGACCTACCTACGTTTTGGATCGAGCAATTGCCTTCAACTTTTATCATTGACTAACCGTCTACGTGACAATTCAAAAATGCCTGTAAATAATTTAATTGTAATCAATGCTCTTAGACTTTAAATTTGATTAAGAATTATGACGTCCATAAATATTACAGATGCCGAAAAGAAATTGTATAAGAATGTCAAACGCCTTCATCGAGCGACATTCAACAAGCTGCATGCCTGTCGGATATTCTACATTGATGCTACTTTACCGATCAAACTTATATTATTACTTGCTAACTACAGTTTTGTATTTCTACAGTTTGCGTTTTTGTAGTCCAGGCACCTCTCTCTGTCCTCTTTAACCTTTGTCCACTTAATGTAGAAAGTTTTTTCTTGCCACGTTCATTCTATTACTATTAAACATTATGTAAATTAAAATTTGTCTGATTTTTATTTTGACACACGAACAAAAGTCTATTAAAAGTTCCGATTTTATACTTTTATTAATGATAGCTACTGCTTGCAATTTTACCATGGAAATCAAGTTAAACATCAAACGTAGTCTAGAGATTTTTTGCAATCGGATGAAGTTTTGAAAGTTTTGAAGATTGCCTCCTACATTCTACCTTACAAACTATACAATCTCTTTAATATTAGTGAAAACATAAATAGGTCTAGGTTTATTTGCCATGTTTTCCTTTAACTGATCTCCTAAATAAACTTACAAAGTAGATACATATTTAAATGTAACTAAAACTTTTGTGAACAACCAACTGTTTTTTATAGCATATAATTATTTTGCATGATTATATAATGTACTCTTGTTTAAGAAAAAAAAACCGGACAAGTGCGAGTGGGACTCGCTCACCGAGGGTTCCGTACAAATTTGTAGGTATATATATCCATACTAATATTATAAATATTAAAGTAACTCTGTCTGTTACACTTCCACGATGAAACGGCTGAACCGATTTTGATGAAATTTGGTATGAAAATAGCTTGAACCCTGGGAAAGCACATAGAGTACTTTTTAATCCGGGACTTCGTCTGCATCCGCAATAACCGACATTCACACGGAACAAATCGCGGACAAAACTCGTCATAAATGTTTTTTTTTCTTTTTATGATTTAATTTCAAATGTATAGTTTTCAGACTTTTCCCTGTATTTATAGTATAAGACGATATTACTTGCCAAATTTCACAGTACTAGGTCAACGGAAAGTACCCATAAATTTTGATTCCCTGAGTGTTGAAGAATGATGACAAAATGGTTTTCTCTACTTATTGACGCGAAGAACATTTTCTGAGGTAGTGTTTATACACTACCTTTATTTATTAATCATTGTAACTCCACGATGCCTGTATTCTACATAATCGTAACAAATAATTCTCAAAAATTATTTATTTTTATTTTTAGCGTGTCCTCGTCAGGGCAAAGGAAAAAATAAGGCTCTATCTCCTTTCCAACCCTATCTAACCTATACCACCAACATATACTTCATTTACAATAGCATTAGACAGAAGTTAAAATTGGTTCTTTTTAATGCACATTTTGTAACAAAAGTACAATAAACGTGTTAAAGTTACGATAGACACCGAATTTATTATTTTCTATTTTTACAGTAGCTGTCGCTCGTATTTGTAACCATTTAATAATTTATCTTGTAAAATTATGTTGCTTTCACTTAGTTGTGTAATTAATTCCAAAATGCTTTTTTTTAATTACAGTGTCAATGCTAAAAACCTAACAGAAGCAGGGATGAACAATACCTCGAACGTTATTAGTTTCACCGTAATTCTGCCAAATTTAAAATGTTACCTAATCTTTAAAAGACTTTTATTCCGTTTATATTATCAAAAATATGTTAATATAAGTTTAATTAAAATTGTTTTAATTTATCTTTGAAATAAAATATTTTGCAATCCTGCTTCTATGAGCCTCTTTTTTCTAATGCTATTATAAATGGAGTATAGTGTAGACCAATCCTGACTGTAAGTGTTAAGCTTGTCCCGCCATATTTGCCTGGGTTGGCCACGATAACGCTTGACATTTCCCGTTACCTAGATTGTGGTTGAGCATCTAACACTGTTGTGTTTGACTAGAAACCAGCAGAGGTACGCACTCACGATTTGTCAGAGAGCTAAGGAACGAAAATTAAATTCTCGGTATCTAATTTGAACACCGAGTTTGGAATACTGTCATTATTTTAATCACAAAAATAACTAATTATCAATTAAGAACACTTATCTTGTCACGGACTTCAACTTATCACGGATGATTAGTTGCTCGAAAACTGACTCATAGTATCTTCACTCGAACCTCCCGGCTGTTCTCCGGTAGTCACTAAAGTGACATACTATTGTACCTGGTTTGAACCTAAGAGGGTTGAGAAGAATCGTGTAGGTCAGGGGAAAAAGAGACTTTCTCTTAAGATCGGACAAGACACTCAGTTCTTGATGAAGTTTAAACCTCATGTACTTCGGTAGTAAATGCTAGTAGATGAGCACGGGAAATGAAATTTGGAAACATGGGTCAGTACAGTAAAAACAGCAATTTGTTTGACACTTAGGTAGGTTAATAAGGGTAGCGGTAACTGTTGGAGTATGTAAAATCAAACATTGAAATTAATGTGGGTACATAATTTATGAATGCCATTAAAACAGCCTTAGCTCAGCGCTAGGTAATCCCAAGAGAGAAAGCTGTCATAACAAGAGAGGAAGAGACATACGATAATTAGGGAAGCCATGCGGAAGCATTAAGAGGCTATCCCACTTCTGATGTCGGATCGTCAGGAGCGAGCGAGGAAAAGTGCTGAGCGGTATAGTACATCGTCAGGATTATAGGCGTTCCCATTTTCCCATTAGGGATAAACAAAACAAGACCTGTAATAACAATTACACACTATTAGTAAAGAAACACAATATAAATGGTAATCAGTAACAAGAATAAAGTAAGTTAAAGGTACAGCAACAATACAGTTAATCGAACAGACCATTAACGTCCCCCAGTTCGTACAGTGGCCAAGCCACCTAATGATAAACTGACAAACCCTTAAGGTTTATAGTTCGTTCAGTAGCATAAACCACCCAAATACAAAGTGTATCGCTCGCTAGCAGCAAGCCTATACAGCTATGTGAATATACAGCAGCGCTGTACCAGGTAAACCGACAGTATTGTCGGGAGCAGGAACTCTTTACTGAGTCGAATCCGAGGATCGACTGCCACACTTACGGAGCGCACGCTCTTTTATAAGGCGATGCCCCCCACCTTGCAACCTCTCCATACAAGTCTGTCAATGGCGCACGGAAGTGCGTCACGCGTTTACTTGATACAAAACACTAAAATGTACTAAATCTATTATGTTTTGTAATCAAATAACACAATAATAATTGACATTAATAAACAATAGTGATTTCATAAAGTAATTCGTTTTACATTCAAAGTAACGTGTCAACAATTGTTTTGAATAAAACCATCGATAATTATCGAAATAAAGTAACCACAAATCAGTGTTCACACACAATTAATCATGTGTCGAATTAAAGATAATAATTGATAGTAAAATCACATAAATTAACAATTAGAAACACAAATCATAACAAATTTAGTTAACACCCAGAATTGTGATTAATAAACTGTCTCCGACATATATGTTAGGTAATTTCAAAAATGGCAAGGAAAAAACGCAAACAAAAGAATTAGAGAAACAATACCCAATAGAAAATGACTACAAAATAAAATTAAGTAGGTACACCTTAAAACTATGATATCTCCTAAGATATTCATTGAAATTAAATGATGTCAAGGCAATTTTGTTTAAAATTTAATACTTGTGATGAATAACGTGTTTATGTGGATAAAGATTAATATCATGTTTATAAATCACCTTCGCAAATAATGTATTATTTTAGAACACAATTAATTACCATAAAAAAGGTTATAGTGAGTCAACCTTAAAAGATAGACATAAGCTGTCGCGGACATTTTTTAGAACTTTTAAAGTGGATCAATTCTATCATACATGATTTTTGTGTCACTTGAACCGTTTATGCAGTGCACGCAACGTAAGCTCACAAAAAGAAATATTTGATCCCGTTTTTGTAACATTTTTCATTGTTGCTCCGCTCCTATTGGTCGTAGCGTGATGTTATATAGCCTATAGCCTTCCTCGATAAATGGACAATCCAACACAAAAAGATTTTTTCAGTTCGAACCAGTAGTTTCTGAGATTAGCGCGTTCAACCAAACAAACAAACAAACTCTTCAGCTTTATAATATTAGTATAGATAACATTTCCTTTCATAAAATAAATATATCAATTATGTTTTTATTCAAATACTGGTGAAAAAAAATTGCCAAAGTTAACCGATTTTGTACTTTTTTAACATTGTTTATTAATACATAATAGTAATATTTTCATAATTTTGGCTCTGTAGTACACTTAAGACTGTATATCCTTTTGGAAAAAACGCAAAAAACATAATATTTTGGCATACTGTAATGGTTGTATTGGTCCTGAAAGTTAACGCTGACGTCTATTTTTGAAAAACGCTATGAAAGGATTGTCTTCGCTTTAAAAAACCATAATTAAAAATTATACTTTTACTCTTTAGTTCTTTAAATCAAGACTTAATCTTTCTAAAACTGATAATTGTCTTTAAATAATCTTCTTTTTTCAATTTTGTGAGACGCTTCCATTTTGTTATGACTCTGGGTTTGAATGTACTTTCATTACTGATACATGTGTGGCAAACTTACTAGTATGGTCAATATAAAGTGAAGTTTCATGTAATACCGAATGCTTATTCAAATCATAGTATCATATTATGCTGTGAGATATTAAATTTAGATTTTGGGGTTATTGTAACCGAAAGTAAGTATTGTTACCATTACAAAAGTTGAGATTGTAACAGCTATGCTCTATTCCTGAAACTCCGAATAAAATTGATACTGATATTCCATCTGAATTTAAATCAGTGATAATACAACTATGTCAAATAGTTGGCTTTTAACTAAACAAATAGCGTGATTCTGAGGTTTGAGGAATAGTTTATCTGAAAAGTAACTGTGTACCCCCCTGATTGTTTTCATGTGTTGTGAGGTAAGGTAATGACATGTGTTGTGAGGTAAGGTAATGACATGTGTTGTGAGGTAAGGTAATGACATGTGTTGTGAGGTAAGGTAATGACATGTGTTGTGGGGTACTTGTTTAAATTGATCAGAATGACCGAAAATTAAGCTGTTTACTTGAGCTCTTTTCTGATTGTTTACAGATGATGAGATAAACTATTCACCCAAGAACGTGTGAAGATGCAGGACTGCCGTAACGTTGTTGACAGTGAAGAGACGAAAGTAAATTCTGTTCTGGAAAAGAGAACAAGCAGCACTGGTTATAGGTAAAGGTGCCGAAAGTTTAAAGTTGGATGGATGGATTTATTATTGGGTACTTTATTTTGTTGGCCACTTTATTTTGTTGGCTACTATATTCTCTTGGCTACTTTATTATTGGCTACTTTATTGTTGAAGACTTTGGTTGTAGTTCCAAAATGATATTTGATAAAATCTTTGAGTAACAATGTACGAAATATCCCTGAATGTCCATCAGTGTAACTGTTAATGATGTCAATGTTGACAATGATGATGATGATGATGAAGATTCATCTGCGGCTGACATACTATAGCTGAAATGAGATGTCTATGTTGACTATTGTTTGTATTTGAATGTTGATATTGACGCTTACGCGGGTTGTCTATGTTGACGCCTATGCGGGTTGTCTATTCGACTTCAAGTTACTCGTCGAATCCCATGGTGTGATTTCGGCTGGGAGACTATATCTCTACTTTTGTTAAGCTATGTATTGTCTGTAACAGTAGGGTTATTTTAATTGGTTGTGATGCAACTACTATTGATAATAATTCAAGACTAATTCAGGATTTTTCTTTACAACATACCTTTTGCTAATTCAAGCTTTTTGTCAGAAAGGCCGATCGATATTTACCAAGAACTTTATAACTACACGAGGACGTGTAGAATGTCAGTCTGGCCGTGTCGGAGACCATTTATTAATCACAATTGTGGGTGTTAACTAAATTTGTTATGATTTGTGTTTCTTATTGTTAATTTATGTGATTTTACTATCAATTATTGTCTATTAGTTCGAAACATGATTTATTGTGTGTGCACACTGACTTGTGGTTACTTTATTTCGATAATTGTTATCGATGGTTTTATTCAAAACAATTGTTGACACGTTACTTTGAATGTAAAACGAATTACTTTATGAAATCACTATTGTTTATTAATGATAATTATTATTGTGTTATTTGATTACAGATCTTATTAGATTTAGCACATTTTAGTGTTTTGTATCAAGTAAACGCGTGACGCACTTCCGTGCGCCATGGACAGACTTGTATGGAGAGGTTGCAAGGTGGGGGGCATCGCCTTATAAAAGAGCGATCACTCCGTAAGTATAGCAGTCGATCCTCGGATTCGACTCAGTAAAGAGTTCCTGCTCCCGACAATACTGTCGGTTTACCTGGTACAGCGCTGCTGTATATTCACATATCTGTATAGGCTTGCTGCTAGCGAGCGATACACTTTGTATTTGGGTGGCTTATGTTACTGTACGAACTATAAACCTTAAGGGTTTGTTCGTTTATCATTGGGTCGGTTGGCCACTGTACGAACTGTGGGACCTTAATGGTCTGTTCGATTAACTGTATTGTTGCTGTACCTTTAACTTACTTTATTCTTGTCACTGATTACCATTTATATTGTGTTTTCTTTACTAATAGTGTGTAATTGTTATTACAGGTCTTGTTTATCCCTAATGGGATAATGGGAACGCGTGAATGTATGTAAATTATTCTCAAAGTTTTTTAGTTTCGTGTATGAGCCGCTAGATGGTAGTAACGTTAATAGAAACTCTGTGCCTGCTTTAAAAAGTCTCCTTTCCAAGTGACTTTATCTGACTTGACATTCTCTAAAAATACGATAACTAAATCACTGAAATCACTTGACGTAACCAAAGGCTCTGGGCCAGACGGTGTTCCTCCTTTCTTCTACAAACACACAGTTGAGTCGATGAGTGTGCCCTTATTTTGTCTATTTAACCGTAGCCGGGGCATGCTAGGGGCACAATACCCTCTTTCAGAGGGTGTTGTGCCCCTAGCATGGAAGACTGCCAATATTACGCCTGTTTACAAAGGCGGGACGATAAAAGACGTTACCAACTGTCGTCCAATTTCTTTGATGTCCACCTTGTCAAAAGTCTTGGAGCGATTAGTTCATAATGCAATCTATCTTATGTTACATGATAATTATTATTATACCTGAACAGCATGGTTTTGTTCAAAATCGCTCCACGGTGAGTACTAACCTTGTTTTGTACTCAAATTATTTGTTTGAAAATATGGACAATAAACTTCAAATTGACACGATCTATACTGATTTCTGCAAGCCTTTTGACAAGGTGGACCACGCAATGCTTACACAAAAAAGTTGAATTTAATGATATCCGTGGGAGTTTTTTTTTAATAAGAATATAGATGGTTTCTTAAAAGAATTGCAGGTCCGTCTTAAGAATCCATATAGTTGAAATCCCTTGGTAGTGATGCGATCTATGTGTGCATCAAAATGCAACTTGGAGTTAAAGAGTATACCTAAGTCCTAAGTCTACTCATAATCTACACGATTTTTATATTTTGTCCATTAAATCCACGACTTTTCTTTATTTTTAAAAATATGTATCAATGGACGGGAAAACCAAATCGGATATTCGTTGGATTTAACCGGTCTCATAGGTACATGAATCTTAATAATTTTATAAATTGTTTCATAGAAACGTTTGATAGCAGAATTCAGTGAGAGGTTTTCTGATACGTTATTCTAGTCAACCAAGTTTATTTCTATATTAATGGCAGAGTAATCAGCTTCTCGATATCTAGGCCCGGAGCACCGAGCCATAGGTCTATGCAATAATAATTCTAAACAGATAATTGTCAAAAAACGTGGATGATAAGCATCTACAGGTACGAGAGGAATAGGCTCACACACTCAGACATAGTTTGAAACCAGTAAATCCAAAGTGCGGCCAAGCTGATTTTTTAAGCTATTATACTGTTTACAGTTTAAAGCCGATACGAAATTAAGAAGCAGGATTTCCATGGAGCTACTGTTGTTGTGTAAGCCAGACATAAATGCAGGTGTGTTATGAGCAAACCGTTCGATCTGTGGTAAATTAAAGTCTCCAAAAATATCTTCTTCTTCATCAACCTTAAGACGCCCACTAGCAAACTAAATAACGATTGGTAAGTGTTTAGGAACGGGGGACTTCCAGGGTATTCTTCTCCAATAAAACAGTTTTGTCCATAAAGGTGTATAATAAACTTCTTACAAAAAGTTGTTGTTAGGGCAAGTGATTTTAAAAGTGACAGGTTGAATCTATAAGGCTTCTTTCACTGGCTTCTTTCATTCGGAAAAACCACAGATAAAATATATTCGTCTATGTTCACAATAAGAAAAGAAAGAACCGGTCGAAGAGTTGCGATGCGCCATCTGTCGACTGGAATGAGAGTGTCCTCTGGACCCTTTTACGAAGGACGTAAGGTGGCGTTAGGTGTGGCGCCGACATGCCCCCGGCCTTGGAAGCACCGGCTTCCAAGATGCTTCTGATTCAGTCATCGGTTTGCAAGTTTTCAGGCTGCATAGGTAGTGGACATATCTTCGAGAACGCCCTTCGTGTTGTCCCCGTCGCGGTGCGTATGTCTGCGACGCGTGAGACTCCATCTGCTCCTGGGAACACTTTCATAATGCGTCCTAGTCTCCACTTGAGAGGCGGTACGCCATCTTCCTTAATAAGGACTAAACTGTCGAGGGCGATGTCGTTCTTGTTCGCTTTCCATTTAGTTCTCTGCTGCAGCTCCGTTACATATTCCTTAGACCATCGCTGCCAGAATTGTTGACGTAGCTGCTCGATGTGGCGATAGCGGTCAAGGCGCGTTGTCTTCACTTCAGTCAGATTCTCGTTTGCAGGTGCGGTCATCGATCGGCCGATGAGGAAGTGACTTGGTGTAAGCGGGTTCAGGTCGCTAGGATTTGAGGATATAGGTGACAAAGGTCTGGAATTAAGGACGGCCTCAATCTGCGCTAAAACCGTACTAAATTCCTCGAAGGTTAAGTTAGAATTGCCTATAACACGTTTAAGATGATACTTGCAAGACCGTATCCCACTTTCCCACAGGCCTCCAAAATGTGGTGAATATGGGGGAATAAAATGAAATTCGATGCCGTCATCAGCGGCGAAATCTATTATTTGTTGAGAATTATTATGAAGAAAATCTTTAAGTTCCTTTTCCGCTCCCACAAAGTTCCTACCATTGTCGGAGTAAATAGCATTAGGTTTACCCCTTCTGCTAATAAAACGCTTTAGTGCCAAAATGTAATCGTCAGTGGAAAGACTGGTGACAAGCTCGATGTGAATTGCTCGTGTGAGAAAGCAAACAAAAAGACATACGTACGCTTTAGTTAGCTGAGCTCCTCTGCCCCTTCGATTTAATATGAAAACTGGCCCAGCATAATCTACACCAGTTCGTATGAATGGAAATCCAGGGTCCAAGCGCTCCGACGGTAAATTTCCCATTATAGGGTTCAACGTTTTACCGTTAATTCGTGTACACACAAAACATTCACGTACAAGTTTCCGAATCAAATTTCTTGCACTCAATGGCCACCAGCATTCGCGTATACTAGATAATAGAAGTTGCGGACCGGCGTGTAGTAATCGTTTGTGTTCCTGTTTAACTAATAAAATCGTGAACTGATGTTTACTGCATAACAAAATTGGATGTTTTTTATTATAATCAAAACTAGAACAATTTGAGAGTCTGCCACCGACTCGAATTATGTTATAATCATCCATAAAGACATTTAACCCGGAAATACGCTTATTGTCTTTGCTAGCAACATTTAAAGGTAAGTTATTAATTAATTTATCGTAAACAACAGGGAACGATTGTCTTTGTGCAAATCTAATAAACATACGTTGCGACGCGTTTAACTCAAGTGCAGATAAGGAACCGGTTTGTTGTTTTGATTCATCGCGGGCGCTGCGCCCGTGTCGCCGTTCTTTCACTATATTACGTAGAAAAGTTATAAATCGCAATGCATAGGCACCTATATGTTTCATTTCAGTTAATGACGAGTAATCATCAAATTGGATACTGTCTGTTTCAGACGTACAGACAAAATTTGATATGCTTTTATTCGATTTTAATTCGGGTAAATTATGTTTATCTATCGGATCAGGTATTATATTATCTGAAGAAAATGAATTATTTTTACCTTGTAAAAAAGGCGGTCCGTTCCACCATAAGTTATTATTCATTAATAGATCGAGACTCAACCCTCTGGACAACAAATCAGCTGGGTTGTCATTACTAGCGACATGTAACCAAACTGATTCACCTGTAAGTTCGTTGATTTCAGTGACGCGGTTTTGAACGAAAGTTTTCAAGAGATGTGGTGACATTTGAAGCCAACTAATGACGATAGTTGAATCGCTCCAGAAGTATACTCTGGTAAACGTCAACCTCAATGAATCGACTATCTTTTTGAAGAGTCTAGCGCCTATCAGTGCACCGCAAAGTTCGAGACGAGGAATGCTAAGTGCTTTCAAAGGTGCTACTTTGCTTTTGGCACATACTAACCTAACGGTGACTTCCGAATCGTCACTATATGTACGTATATAGGCACATGCTCCATATGCGTCTTGTGATGAGTCTGTGAAGATATGAAGCTCCGTGTATTGTACGTAGTCACTCAGTGCGTGTCGAGGAATTTTTAATTCATGCAAATGTTGTAGCGTACTGATAAAATTGTTCCACATCACTAGGATGTCGTGTGATACAGGCGTATCCCAGTCGAGCTTATTGAGCCATAATTTCTGCAGCAATATTTTTGCAATGATCACTGCAGGGGAAAGCAACCCTAATGGGTCGTATATTTGCGAAATGGTAGATAAAATTACACGCTTAGTTATTTTAGATATGTTAGAATATTCGTGTATTTTTGTGACATAATATAACTCATCAGTATCGTTATGCCAACCTATTCCAAGAGTTTTATTTTGCGTATGTTCGCCCGTGAACATGTCAACTCGCGCACTGCGTGTTACGTCCGAGTTGAAAGTCCACTTGCGAAGTGAAAAGCAGCCGGACAGCAATACTTTAGATGTTCGTTCACAAATTGACAATAATTCTTGATAATTATCATTCCCTAGAATTAAATCGTCAACAAACATATCTTGAGTGAGAACTTGTGATACTACGTCATCCTTGCATTCCATCGCCAACTGCCGTATGCAACGCATACTTAGGTATGGTGCCGATGCTGTTCCATACGTAACTGTATTGAGTTGATAGACAGCCAGAGGATCCACCGGTTTGTCCCGCCAAAGAATGAGCTGTAAGGACCTTTGATCGGGTTGGATCAGCGTCTGTCTAAAAAACTTCTCTACGTCTGCACAGGCAACAAATTTAAATTGTCGAAATCGTAAGAGTATAGAGAAAATGTCGTTTTGAAGCGCTGGCCCTGGCCACTGAATGTCATTAAGTGACATATGTGATGTAGTCGGAGCACTCGCATTAAAAACTACACGAAGTTTTGTTGTGCTACTACTCTCTCTCAATACTCCATGGTGAGGTAAAAAATAGTTAGGTTTTCCAACTTTATCGATACGAGTCATATGGCCTAAATTCTCGTATTCACGCATAAAATTGTTATATAATTGTTTATATTCAGGTGAAGCTTCTAGTTTACGTTCTAATGATAAGAACCTATTTTTTGCCATAATATATGAATCACCTAACTTATCAGGGGAATCTTTCAACGGAATACGGACTGAAAATCTACCATTATCCTCTCTTTTGGTTGTGGTAACAAATAACTCCTCACACCTACGCTCGTCGTGAGTAAGAACGGTACCTGACTGTGGTACATTTTCTACTTCCCAAAACCGTTGAAGTTGATCGCTTAATGTTTGATTAAAGTTACAAGACACTTTATTATTTGTACAAATATTTTTTGAGTTAATCGGACCGGCTATCAACCAACCTAATTTTGAGTTCTGTAGATAAGGCCCGTTAACTAAACGAATTCTATTATCGTATAACAGTTCCCAATAGAGATCCGCACCAATCAATAAATCAATTTCCGTAGGAACGTGGTAGGTTGGATCTGCAAGTTGAATATTATTCGGTACACGTATAAAATTGGTATCAATATTTGTCGAGGGTAAACTGCATGTTATACGCTGCAAGACAAAACATTTAACTGTTGTTTGATAATCGCTTAATTTAGAACGCATAATAATTTCACATGATTGATTCGATTGCGTCACAGACTGTGCGACGCCTGAGATTTGAATAGTGGACTGTATAGTACGCGCATTTATTCGTTTTCTTAATTTATCTGTAACGAAACTGTGTTGGCTTCCATTGTCTAACAGCGCCCGGGCTGTATGAACTTGGTTCTGGTCGTCAACCAATTCCACTAAAGCTGTGCAAAGCAATACCGATTGCAGAGCACCTGGTTCCGCAGTATCGTCGCCGGTGCAACCTAACACTAATGTATTCGCATCGTAGTTATCAATAGATAAGGAATGCAGCACGGTCGACGTGGTAGCTAGATGAGTCATATTATGATCAGCTGTGTTCTCGCTACGCACACACGTATTACTATCAGAACCGGTTAAGTGAAGTAATGAATTATGTTTACGTTCGCACACTTTGCACGGACCAAATCGACAGTCTGTTGTGGAGTGCATTGAACGTAAACAATTACGGCATATTTGTTTTTCTTCTACAAATTTTATTCGTTCTTTAATAGTTAAATTTAGGAAAATATAACATGCATATAAGGGGTGATCACCGTTACAGGAAGGGCAATTACTTTGATTACGTTTACTTGTATGACTGTTCGATGATTTGCCTTTTGAACTATTAGTACTTGTAGATACACAACTATGAACAAATGTATTATTTTTATTTTGAGTATTTTTTGTCTCAGATGTAATGGGTTTACTTTGTGATTTAAACTGATTATGATTGTGACTTGCATTAATCATTTCCAACATGTCTGCTTTATTTCTAAGAAACAAGAGCAAATCATCCAGCTTTAACTTTTGAGAGGAATCAGTAATAATAGAACCTTTAAATTTTTCCCAATCTCGCTCAGTATTTAAATCTAATTTTGACACAATTAAATAAATAATCAACGTGTCCCATGACTTGGTAGGCTCGTTTAATGTTTCCAGTGCACGTAGATTTCGTAAAACAATATCAATTAACTTCCTAATATGCATTGCTGACTCCTGCTTCAAAGTCGTTATAGAAAATAAAGATTTTAAGTGATTATGCACTAAAAGTCTAGTGTTGTGGAATCTATTTTCGAGTAACTCCCATGCATGTAAATAATTGGTAGCTGTGAATTCTAAAGCACTAATAACATGTAATGCTGTGCCGCTGAGTGAAGACCTCAAATAATGAAATTTTTGAATTGGATCCAAATCCGAACGCTTGTGAATCATAGTAATGTATGAATTTTTATACTCAAGCCAGTGATCATATGATCCATCGAACGTAGGCAACTTAATCTCTGGCAACTTAATATTGGCTCGTGATGACCGTCCGTTGCAATTTGAATCACAAAAATTCTCACCAGTCTTCCCACCCTCAATCAAGCTTTCAGCAATAGCTAAAGTGTTGAAATACATTGACTCAAGCGATTCTACATATTCAATATTAGAGGAAACCTCTGACTCCGGAGACAACAATTCGATCTGACTTTCAATGTCATTAAAATTCTTAAATAGTTCGTTGGCTGCCTGCATTCGATATTTAATTTCCTTTGACTGAGTTTGAGAAGGGATAACATCTATGAACGTATCTAAATACTTTTTAAAATTTGTTATTCTTCCTTTAACGTTACCCCGCTGTTTCTTAAGATCGGAAATCGAAAGATCACCTAAACATTTCCTTGTGGGAGAAACTGACGAGCCAGTTGAAGGCACTACGAGTTTATCTCCACCACCCATTTGAAGGCCTGGAGCAAAGAAAGGAAAAGGTACTTACGGTTTTCACGGCAACGGCAATCACGATTCAAAGATTCTGGAATATATAACAACACGGTTTTAACACAAATTCGCATAGGGGAGAAGGGGATATGGGAAGGAAGACCTGACCGTTGCACTGATAGGTGTTCACGATGCGACGAGTAGACCGGTGCTCTCGAACATGCGTCTTTTGATGATCTTCCTCTCGTGAACTCGTTCAAATCTCCAAATTCGCCCAAGGTTTCGTCCTTGGTTAGAGATCCGGCTGAAGGTCCATGTTCAGGAACGGGGGACTTCCAGGGTATTCTTCTCCAATAAAACAGTTTTGTCCATAAAGGTGTATAATAAACTTCTTACAAAAAGTTGTTGTTAGGGCAAGTGATTTTAAAAGTGACAGGTTGAATCTATAAGGCTTCTTTCACTGGCTTCTTTCATTCGGAAAAACCACAGATAAAATATATTCGTCTATGTTCACAATAAGAAAAGAAAGAACCGGTCGAAGAGTTGCGATGCGCCATCTGTCGACTGGAATGAGAGTGTCCTCTGGACCCTTTTACGAAGGACGTAAGGTGGCGTTAGGTGTGGCGCCGACAGTAAGTCGTTAGTGTTTGTTTAGGTGGAACATATATGCCGCAAACAGTATGATACTCATTAACAGACTTAGAATAAAACTTTAAAAGTACATAATCGATATTGGGTGGCATAGTGTAATAACAGTCGTCGTTACAAAGCGCTGTCAATAACTCACAACGCATTGCATTTAAACCACGACGTACCGCAATCAAAACACCGCCACCGTCAGATTTACCACACAACAAACAGTTTCTATCACAACGATAAACAATATGTCTTGATGAATTCACCACCACCAATCTCTGGAATCAGCCATATCTTAGATAAAATAATAATATTGTGGGGTTCCGTCAGAATATTATTATATAAAGTCTTTAATTTAGTCCTTAGGCTTTGGCAGTTTTGGTAATAAATTGACATATTATTCATTGTGCGGGTAAATAATTATGTTATTAAAAGTTACTGGTAGAAAGGTACACATGTGACCCGTTACAATCAGTACATAATTATCAAAATATATAACTACGGTAGATTGAATATCTGAGAATTAAAGATAAGCTTAGACAATTAGAGTGTCGAATAATATCGTTACATATTATAATATATACAAGGAGTGATATTAGCTTTAAAAGTAAATGTTTAACGTGCAATTTGCAATACAATGGGTCTGTTCATAACACACGACACTGTACCTGGTCCAGGCAAAAATGGTGGTAAGATCTAGTCTTCTTCAATGAAGATTTTGTAGTCCCTGATGACCATAAATAGTGAAAAATTTAAGAACAGGAGGAAGGCTTTTGCCATGCAGTGGTAAAATTCAAGTTAACAAACAAATAAAAATCCTCGATTTCAAGAAAATGTAAAATATAATAAAAATTACAATAAAGTAGGTACAATCTAGATTATAAAAAAGCGAACTGTATCAGTACGATAGTATAGTTAGCTACTAAAGCCATCATATTTAATGGAAAAGTAGCATCCACGTGGAACATTCCACAAACATTCATCTTGTTGAATGTTGCTCGATGTAGTCGTCGAATATTTTTGCACAGCTTTGCTTCGGCATCTGAAATTTTAACATAACCAACTCATAATAAAATTTCCTAAAGGTTTTTTTTTTCGCAGTAGTCTTTCCTGTAACATATTTAAAAATATATATTTATATTGTTTTACATAATGTATATAATAGTGCTCCGCGTGCAGCGAGGTGATCACACCCAAGCTGACGGTGGTTAGGGATCTAGAGTGCGGAACCTCCTCAAAATGCGTATCATGTCTTAGATGGCCGCCTTCTGAATCTCTCTCTCTTGAGCGAAAGTTTCTCTAAAGCCAATACTTATCGTTTTTAAACCATTTATCTACTGACATGACTATCGGTTTAATAATAATTGTTCCATTGTCTACCTCATGTGTGAGATCAAAATATTTTATGGTCTTTTCTTTTTCAAGGTTTTCATACACAATAATATATTATTATTATCGTTTATTCATTTTCTTAACATATTAAATTACATTTTTAAATATTAAAAAAAAACAAATAAAAACATTTAAAAATATAAAAAATAGTAGCCCACCGGTATCGGGAACAAGGTCCAAGCTACCGGTGGTCAGGGCTCCTGAGAGAGGAATCTCCTGACTATACGCATCGTGTCCAGGAGTACCGCTTTCTGTATCAAGCCCTTGATCCAGCTGCCCAACGAAAGCCTCCTTAGGTGTTGGTCGAGGCTCTTGGAAATGAGTCCATTGGCCGTAACGACTATCGGTACAATGACTGCTGTATTCACATCCCACATGTCGACAACCTCGCGAGCCAAGTCAAGGTACTTAATTTGTTTATCTTTCTCGGTTTTCACGAGGTTCTCGTCATGCGGAACCGCTATATCAACAATCATTGCGCGACGCTCTAATCGATCTATCACCACTATGTCAGGTTTATTGGCAACAATAGTCCTGTCAGTGATGATAGATCGATCTCAATACAACGTGATATGGCCATTTTCGATTTTTTTATTATTATTATTATTATTATATTTTTATTTTGTTGGCAACAAACAGTCATATACAAACAATATAGTTATTGAGACAATTGGTTCCCTACAAAAGACCTATAGTGCCGACAATGTGATATAATAAAAAATGGTACAATAAACTCCTAACAAGGAAAAACGCGCAAGAAATACAATATATTAATTTTTGTATCAGAACATAAGTTAAGTAAACTGATGAGTGATGATATATTATGTTATATCATCACTCATCAGTTTACAAAGTAAGTGAAGGTAGACAAAGTAAAAAAGGTAAGTTTTAATTAGTTGATATATCTACTTTTAAGTTTTAGTTTAAGGCTATTAAGAGAAATGTTAAAAAGGTTTATGTCTGTAAATTCTCTATTATAATTGCTAGTGGAACGATATATAAACGAGTTACGAGTGTATGTTTTATTTAGTCGAGGAGGAACAAAAAGTGGTGTTGTACGTGAGGGGCGTACGTGTAGGCGAGCGTGTGCTTTCAGTGATATTTTACCAAGTAATGATGGTGAATCAGTCAATGAGTTTAATATTTTGAACAATTGAATAATGTCGAACATGTTACGTCTGTTATGTAGACTTATCAGTTTATGCCTACGCATTGCATCTTCGTATGCAGTGTCGTGAATATTATTGCGATAGTTAAGTGATTTTAAAAACTTTTTTTGTGTTCTTTCTATCCTATTTATATGTATGTTAAAGCATGGGCTCCATACAGTACTGCAAAAGTCTAGAATAGAGCGGACAAATGAAAAGTAAAGAATTTTTACAGTTATAACATTTTTAAAAGGTTTACTAATTCGCAAAATAAAGCCTAGGCTGCGAAATGCGGAGCTAACTATGTGGTCTATATGATGGGTAAATGTTAATTTGGAGTCCATAATGAGACCTAGGTCTCTAATGGTGGAAACTCTTTTAAGAATTAAACCATTTATGGCGTAGTTGAAATTTAATGGGTTAGTTTTCCGCGTATATTACATAATGAAACATTTATCTATATTAAGATAGAGTTGATTTGTTGTACAGTAGTTATGCGAATTTATTAAATCACTGTAATTTAGAGCAATCGCTAACGGATTTAACCACTCGAAATATTTTCGTATCATCTGCGTAAAGTATGTGATTACTGTGGTTAAATATGGTTTCTATGTCATTAATGTAGAGGTTAAAGAGCAAGGGTCCAATATGGGAACGCTAGTTTTTCAATAAGCATATCATAATTAATTTTGTCGAACGCCTTCGAAAAATCGGTGTACACGACATCTACCTGTAGATTCTTATCCATAGAATTCACTAGAAATTCTGAGAAATTTAACATGTTACTATCTACACTGTGATGTTTAAAGAAACCGTGCTGCTGCTGAGAGATGTGATTACGAAAAACGAATGAGATTTGAGATGTTACTATTTTTTCGAGTATTTTTCCTAGAACACACAATTTAGATATCGGTCTGTATTCAGTTACAATATTTTTTCTATTGTTTTTGGGTATAGGGGTTATAATTTACTTTTTCCATTTACTAGGAAATACTCCAGTTTCAATAGACGTGCGAAATATTAAGGTTATTGGTCTTGCAAGTACCTCATCCAGGTGCGCACCTGGATATAAAAACTGGATGAAGGTCATCGGATCCAGCACCTTTTTTAATTCATTGAGTACTAGTTCAAAAGTAACATTTATTGTGCCTATGTCTACGGTAGATGATGTGTTGTAGCTGGAAGGGTAGGTTTGAGATGTGGACGAAACAAAAACTGAGTTGAAGTACTTATTAAAAGCATCACAAATCTCCTCGCCAGTAGAGAGTATTTTACCGTTGTACAACATCCTTTCAGGGATGATATTAGATGCACTTTTTGATTTGACAAATGAACAAAAATAATTAGAATCTTTTTTTATATTATCTTCAGAATACTTAAGAAAATTTTGATAACAGTCTTCAGACATTTTTTTAAATCTGTTCCGTAATAACGGGAACGTGTGGTAGTCATGAAGGTTACCATATGTTTTCCATTTATGGTAAAACTTGCATTTTTCCTTGGATAACTTAATGAGCGGTTTTGTGTACCAAGGTGGATATTTTTGTCTAGAATTTAGTCTACAGGTTGGCACAAATTCGTCCAAAATATTTTGGAGGATAAAATAAAATAAAAATAAATAATTTATTAATGTCTACTATTATACTAATATCAGCAGTTTATGGTTATTGCGCAATTTGACCAAATCAGGAGAACAAGAGCTCGTGGCTAAGTAAAAGCTGTACGAATCGACCGATTTTGGTTAGCTAGGCTTGCCGAGGTCAATCCGTGGATGAGTGACCATCTATTTCATACTGAGACCCCTACGTGCCTCGGAAAGCATCTAAAGTCGTTGGTCCTGGCTGTCATTCGTAAATCTTTGACAGTTGTTATGGGTAGTCAGAAGACAGAAAGTCTGAAAACGAGGCTTGCCATGGGGTATCGTGTACAACCCAATGACTGGGTTGTGGAGGTCAGCTAGGTAGTCGCTCCTTATAAAACAATGGTATCTATTTAACTGAGTCTGGGTAGACTAGAAGTCGACCCCAACAAAGATGGAAGTTGGGAGTTGGTTGGTTGGTTATGTTGGGTAGGCAGATGACAATCCGCAAGTCGACCAGACATAATTTTATTTAAAAAAATATAAAATACCTGTACAGTTGGATTTCAAGATGAGCGTGCAAATATTTTGAACGCCATTCATTGCTAAGTAGAACTTTTCACAGCGCAAGGTCAATATGATTTCTAAAATAAAACTTTTTATCACCCAGACGTACAAAAATACGATGGCAAACCAAGCTGCCACCTGGAAAATAGAAGAGAAAAGAAAACTATAACATACCTATACTTCTAATAACTTACTATTTTATATAAAAGTTAAAGATTGTGTGGAATTATTGATGGATGTTTATTACTCTTTTACGCTTCAATGTCTGAATGGAATTTGTTGAAAAGTACACATAAAGATATTCATCTAGGATATATTCACATAGGATAACTTTTATTCCGTTTTTGATTTTGCGTTTTTTTTTTTAATGGATCAACTTTAACGCGCATGAAGCATGAAGTATAAAACGGAAGCTAGAAGTTTATAAAAAAGAAGTACTTACAAATATATGCACGTCCAAAAGCACAGTTAATTTTAAAATCTCAAGTGTCATTTGAACTTTGATTAAAGTAAGGACAAAAAACGCCATCGTATGATACACAATCTGAAATCAAGATACTTGCATTATTACCAAACTGTAATACGAGTATTTGTTTAGATAATATAAGTTCTTTAACTACAACAGAAAGCATACAAACCATATGCTGAAAACATGTTTTGTAGATGTTATAACAGTCCAAAATATTGACATAAGCTTGAAACATTACTTTGCAGTAAGATTCCTTGTCACTATGATTCATTTGTCGTAAACTTTGAACTTGAATTATCCAAAAATCAACTTTGTTGATTAATAACCTAAGAAGTCTGATAGCGTAAACAATGTTTATGTCAAAACACAAGACAATTATCCCACTTGAGAAATCGTAAATAGTAAGATTAAATATAATGCAAACATGAGCGTAAACATAAATGTGAAATGTGAAGATCGCGATCACACTGATCCAATTCCAAATGATGAAGCGTTTAAAGTGAGACTCATTATTCAAACATCTGTGAATGTCTTGAATTTTCAAAAGAAACGACATATTTCTTTTCGATTGCCATACATTAATAACATAGTTAACGATGAACCCGACACAGTACAATAATAAGTCAAAGTAAGCACTGATGTACGATGTATAAAGATATTTCCTTAAAATATCGGAATTATAAAATTCATAGACACGATTGCAGAGTAATAAGATTGATATTGACGCGCCCAACAATGACACTAAATTTGACGCAAGATTATTGGGATATATGAAGTTATCTTTAATATGGTACTTAGGGCACAACATCAGGTTTTGCATAAGGTTTAAAGGTAGAAGCATTGATTGTACATCTTTGTCAACCAAGTTATCCAACGGGAACGTTACACGATACCGGTTTGTGTTATAAATACGTTTTTGTCCTCTTGTGGACTTCATTTTGTTTAGGCGAACGGGACAGTAATGAAAAATTGTATTGTCAGTCAAGTACCGCTTAAACAATCCATATTTTAAACAAATTAATGCGATACTTATTATACGAATATGTCTTCAAGTCTTCACAGTGTAATGATCGGTATTACCGACATGTAAATAAAAGGGCTCAATTGAATTTTCAACACTCGTGTTGGCGCCGAGAGTTGAAAATCCAACTTCTGTTAGTAAAAACGGGTAAAACCCATTAAGAATATTAGTTTTAGTCGACCATTTGAAAGTCAAACAAACAATGTAGCGCGTAGTAATGTCAGTCTTTTTAGGGTTACAGTTCACATCAATGATTACACTGAAATATTATTCTGTGTATTGCTATTTTTTGTGATCAACGGAATAAAAAATGTGATCATGTCACTTGAAACAGCATTAACTGTTTATCAAACAGACTTTAAATTTTTTTATCAATACGAACAAATACTAAGAGACCTAATCTCTAAATTATGTAATCTATTTATGACGTGAATAAAGTTTTGTATAAGCTAACTTGCGTGACTTTAGAGGCAACTTTCTTGGCAAAGTTTTAATAAAGGCTCATCGATGACATCTTATCACTTTGAAGTAGTGTATCATCATCATCATCATAGCCGCCCAGTATCCGCGCTATTGCCGTCCAGTAGAGTGTGATTGACTTTAATTTTCATAGTCTTGTTTTTGTCTGTTGTGTCATTATCATAGAACCTGCTAGGCTCAGTTAATGTTTTCATTTACTGTTATTCCAACAATGGAAAATACTGAATATTTTTCTAAATGGATTGTCAACATAATTAATTAACCTCTAATGGATAGTTTCAACATTGAAACTATTTTCTGTAGATACAATTGCTTATTTGAGTTTACATTGCCTTCATGAAATGACGTCTTCAGAACTAAAAAAGTTGGTTATGAAAAGGAAAAGTTATCGGGCAACATTTGCGTCAGACAACATGGTTGACAAAGATATTCAACTGATACTTCTGCCTTTAAACTTCATGCAAAAGATATTTTTCGTTCCGAAGTATCGTATTCAAAATAACTTTATATATACAAACAGCATGATGTCCAATTTGGTGTCAGTGTGCACCACAATCATATTCATTATTGTAAACATTTTTCACACCTTTGAGTTGCATTTCAACAAATCTATAAGAGAACAGTTGAATTTACTGTATATCTTCTCCTACTTCAATTTGTTCTTGTACACCATCGGATTTATAATAAATAATATCGTCAACGTATCTCAAACGAAACTAAATGTATCGTTTGTCTTAAAAATTCAAGATGTTCATAGATTTCTAAACGATAAGATCAAATTCAAACGCTTGATCATACGGAATTGGATAAGTTTCATCTTCATCTTTGGGTTTTATATTTCGATTATAACTTATACTTACGTAAAATTTGATGTTTCCACTAACACTTACCTTTGTGGATTTCTAGTCATGTGTTTCGACGTAAACATTATTTACGCTAATAGACTTCTTATGCTGTTACGCAATAAAGTTGATTTATGGAACATTCAAGCTCAACAATTGCAACAAATAGAGCGCAGTGATAATGAAACATATTGTAAAAAAATGTTCCAAGCTTACTTAAATATTATGGAGTGCTATGATATCTGCAAAACGACTTTTCAGCATATGGTACGAACAATGTAGAAAAAAATAAGAAATTCAAAGAAAGCGTACACAAATTGTTTTTTTTTTTTTTTTCAGATCGTTTATCACACGGTCGAGTTTTTTTTACACCTTTTAATAAAATTGCAAATGACTCTTGACGTACTGAAAATAACTGCTCGTAGCGACTATGATTATCATTTTGTGAGTATTCATTATTCTTTTAAATTTTTTTCAGTTACTTTTCTGTTTCATTTCATTCATATTAAGACTCGTATGACTATGATAAATACAATAGAGCCCATATTACTCGCAAATAATGTAGCTTTTTATTGGTGTTTATTTTTTATTAGTAAGTAATACATTTATGAATATATCCATTACAAACAAACATAGAAAAAGTCAAATGTTTTCTCTTTATATTATTAATTAAGATAATGGTTTAGTTTCTTTCAACAGATTTTTATATGGTTTTCCATTATACATTTGTACGTCTGGGTGATAAAGAGTTTAATATTTGAAATAATATTGAGCTTGTACAGTGAAATGTTCTACACAGCTATTAAAGAAGTTCAAAATACATGCACGGCCATTTTGAAAACCAAGCGCACAGGTAATTTAAATTATATTTACCCAACTTAGATGGGCCATGTCTGCTGTGGGCTCAAGAAACACAATACTCTGGTGCTATGAGACAGTAAGATAAAGACGCGGCAGGCCACAAAGGTGATGGTGACACAAACTGGATGGCTTATGTCAGAACTAGAAATGAGAGCTGCACGGAATCATACAAAATGGAAAAATACGAAAAAGGCCTTAGCCCAAAAGTGGCACAGAAAAGGCTAATAAATAATATTTGAGGGGCAATCGAAAAAACGTAGAGTTATAAATAATATGAATACTATCAACAGGTGCTGAGAGAAAATTGTGCAAGAATATCCATCGTCTACATCGAGCGACATTCGACAAGATGAATGTCTGTGGAATGTTCTACGTTGATGCTACTTTTCCCTTAAAAATGATGGCTTTAGTAACTAACTATACTTTTGTACTCATACAGTTTGCGTTTTTATAATTCTGAGTCCAATGCTCAGGTGTTATTGTTTAAAGGCTGACTGACTATTATCTGTATCAGCAAGAAGACTATCCATTCTGAATCAAAATAAAATTGAAATCATTTAGTCCATTAAAAAACACGACATTTCAGAAAATAAATAGCATTTATGAACAATAAGATTACTATTTTGGGATTGTAACTGATCATTCGTTGTAATAAAGATAATAATTTATTTCAGTTTTCAGTTTGCTTTCTTATTCCGTAATATATCGTCTGTCTATATACAAAATAAGCTTCACTAAATCTGCAGCGTTAAAGTATACTTTTCTGGCTGTAGTGACAAAAGCGGTTTTAGATGTATTATTATACTTGAGGATAATTTCTTTAGTTAAATTTCCGACTTCGTCTGTGCATACTTCTTCTATTAAACTAAAATATCTCACAGGAACACAAAAACGCCATACAAATTATCTTATATTTTAGACTGAGACATTTAGACCGACAAAATTTCGTTTCTTTCGCTCAGCTGTTAAAGAGTCAAATAGTAACAAATGTCCATTCATCTATCCAGTCATCTGTACCAACTTTCACGTAGTAGAATACTCCATTATATTAGTACCATAAGTAGCCATGTGGAGGAGCTCGTGGTTAAGTTAAAGCCGTACAGATTGATTGGTCAAAAGTTAAGCTACGCTAGCCGCGGTCGGTCTGTGGTTGGGTGACCATCCATTTCATACCGAGTTTCCTCCGTGCCCCGATAAGCACGTAAAGCCGTTGGTCACAGCTGTCATTCGTAAATCTTTGGCAGTCGTTGTGGATAGTCAAAAGCCAGAAAGGCTGACAACCAGTCTTACCAAAGGGTATCGTGTTACCCAGTCACTGGGTTGTGGAGGTCCGACAGGCAGTCACTCCATGAAAAGCACTGGTTTTCAGTTGCATCCGATTGGATTGGACGCCGATCCCAACATATTTGGGAAAAGGCTAGGCAGATGCTGTAGCAATGTATAGGTACTCACAGAAAATTGCAAAATTCAATGAATAACGACAATTTTTTTCTAATTACGTTTCTCCAAAAATGATAGTGCGTTACTTTGAGAATTACTCAAAATAAAATGATGAGCAATATATACTGTTTCATTTGATAAAGTATGTTTGCAAACGCCTCCATTATTCAAAATAACAATGATACAACTAGTACTAGTACTATATATAACTAGTTGTATAGATTTTAGTTGAATTTGCTACCAACATCATTACATAAGACATTCATTAAGTAATTGAGGAATAAAACATAAAACGGACTGACCGATGTTTGCTTTGTACAAATTGAACCAGTTTCTTAAAATAATTGCTAAGTTAATCGTATGGAAAAATACCACCGTTAGCGACTATTAATCGACAACAAACTATGTGACTCAATTACACTAACAGAATTGCTTTTTACGTTCACTTTTTTAATACGTCTCGTTTTACTAACAGAAGAATTGTGTTCAACAATATGCAACATCAAACTAAAGTATACATAAACAAAAACTTCTTAAATATTTTCTATCCCTTCTACTGCCTCAATACTATGAGCTGTATGCGAAAATATAATATAAACAACAATTATGTGGAAAATATTTCGGGAAAAAATATTGTGTTTGCTGTTTTCATGATTTCTGCAATGTCTGGGTTTTACTATTATATTATGGAGTACACCACTTTTAGTGTGAATACATTCTGGAATATTTACAACGTTATATATTTGGAATACTTGTTTAATTTTGTAGGAGTGTGTGCTATTAATTTGTACTACAGCACAGCTACTGTTCGTTTACTAGCCACATTATATGAGATTAGCAAATGCCTCCACAACAGTCGTGATACAAAAAAAATCAAGACATTATCGTTTTCTGTAACTGTTACACTTTTACTATTTTGTGCTATCCTCGTAATTTTCAAAATTACTTACGATCCATCCTGGACAATGTTTAGAGCAATTTATGTATCTTCATCTGTAATATTGGATTTAGAAGTAGTTCAAATCATGCTGTACATCCACATGTTGACATGTCAAACTAACCGATGGAATTATAATATAAAGAATATCAATTTTGGAAATGGCAATGATGAAATAGCAGTCGATAGAGAAACATTACTGGATGAAATGCTAAATACCATGATATTGATTTGTGATGCTTGGGATGTTTCGCTGGAAGTTTCTGGATTAAGTGTAAGTATACCACGGCCATCGGTGAAGGAAAACATCGTGAGGAAACCTGGACTTATAGTAAAATGTACCCTAGTTCTGTTCTGTCTCTTGCTTGATAGTGACAGAAAAGTGAAAAATATGTTTTTTATACTCCTCCACTGTTGAATTTCTTGTGTTGTGGAATCCAAGACAGTTGAATAACCAAAATTCAGCCAGCTTCTCCGCCTCGGGTCTTTCTTGGTGGTCGCCACTGTTGATTCTGACTTGCAGTGGTTGGGGAATAGTGTGGGGCGCTTATCTTATATTTAAGAAGCTTCTGTGCGTGTGTATAAAAGTGAACTCCTCCTAAACGGCTGGACAGATTTTGATGACATTTTTTGTGTGTGTTCCAGTGGATTCGAGAATAGTTTAGATTCACAATTTGACCCGTGTTTTTGATAGGTGGCGCTGTAGTCGGTTTTTTTAGGGCAGGACAACGTCTGCCAGGCCCGCTAGTCCCATGTAAAAATAGCAATACTACAATGTAAGTCCAATCAACCTTGAACAAACGTGGTGATCTATGATCCTTGTGCCTTTTCTGTATGATCTTTGACCTGCAGTGGGACAATAATAGTCTGATATCATTATTATGATACAACTGACGCCACTTTCTGGACGCCGGTGAAGGTCGTGTGTTGATCATGTTTGCGGGGAATACGTGGCCAGATAGCGAGGTTTGGAAGGAGAAAGAGGAGACCCTTTAAACATAGATACTCACTCCAGTCGTCGTTCTCGAGTGGCGACCATGAACTGGGAGACGCAGCGTTGGTAGGCCTCTCACCAGATGGACCGACGACATCGTTAAAATCGCGGGTGACCGGTGGACGCAAGCGGCAGGTTGCTGCTCGTTGTGGCTGGACGTCTGCCGCGCGGCTTCCAGCTGATGATGATGATGACTCACTCTAGAATATATACCCACTATAAAACTTCGTTTTCAGATTTTGTTCCACTTCATTACCACATTCGTACAGACATTGGTATATGTAGGAGTTTTGATAATATGGTCAAAAGCACATTTTGTGAGTATAAATTACAAAATTAAGTACAAGTTCATAATTCTTATACAGATAATTTAGTTTCAATAGCAAAATAGCGAATAATCGAAAAATTCTGCTAAGTTTTGGGAATTTTCTTTATCTCAGTTGGTCATGAATGTCTCTTTCCCCAGATTTTTTTAATGAGATGAGATTACAACCATCTCTTAAATGTTTTTTTGATAGTAGAATTGGCCTTTAAGTTATCGGTTTTCTTAATGTTCTAGTCCAAACATAAAGATCAACAATAAACAATCATGTTACAGTTGCAGGATGATATACAAATAATAATAAGTCACACATTCGGAGTACTTCTATGGTTAACGAAGGTATTCCTCGTGGAATTAGGACTGTGTTCGGCTTGCGAAGCATTTTATGAAGAAGTCAAAAAAGCACGGAGTAATGTTGTGAACAGGGTATCTCAGGACTGTAAGTACATTTTTTTTATTTATCATTTATTTGTCAGATCCGTACAATCTAATATTATTAGTAGAGATATAACAGGTATTAGTACATATACCTCAGTCAATTAATAAACTCAATGAGCATGTCTGAGACGATTATAAAATAATAATTTATCTGTTTATTCACAATAACACTACACATACTACTTCTGGGCACGGTTTGACGGCAATATTAGCGTCCTAGTCCAGTGCTTCCATATAAGGTCATCAGTTATATACCCTACGGTCAACAAGAGACTCTAGTCGTTGACTGTATTTCCAGAACTACTTAATTTTTTTTTAACCAAAAACAAAAAAGCCCAAACGCCAACAGTACTGAAAATACTTCTTTAGCCGTCTTCTGATGACTCATTGACACTACGTACCTACTTAAAAAAAGGAAAAAGGTATAAGCACATTTTGTCACGCGGTGTTTTTGAGTCGGGGTTTTAATTTTTTTTTACTTCAATTTGTATTTATAAATTATTAGAAAACGCGCTACGCACAACGTAAATACTTTTAATAAAAGATGAAACAATAATTTAACTAGAATGACGAGTTTTGTGTTAGAAACTCCTTTCATCATAATAGGAAAATGCTGATACCTTCGGATTGTTTTATCCGACCTTAATTTTACACAGCTAAGAACTATTACCCTAAAATCATGAATCTGTTTGGAAGTTACGATGCTAAAGACAGACACAAAGATACACACGATAAACTTATAACATCCCTATTTTTTAACCGACTTCAAAAAGGAGGTTCTCAATTCGATTGGTATTTTTTTTTTATGTATGTACACCGATTACGCTGAGATTTTTGATCCGATTTACGTGATTCTTTTTTAGTTTGATGCGGAATAGTTGTCATTTGGTCCCATAAAAATTTTACATAGTTTGGCCCAGTAGTTTTTGAACACTTTTTTAATTTATTATTTTTTATGTTTGACCACGCATAACTATTTTCAGTGTAGTCCGATTTCGATGATTCTTTTTTTAATTATTAGTGTATGTCACAAAGAAGAATGTTCATTTTTGACCTGACTATGTATAGAAATGTAATAAATCTTAAAATTTAGTTAATTTTATTCTATATTAATTACGCTTATCACAATGTTAAAAGAAACGCAGGAAAAAAAGATTTTTAAGTTTATTTATGCTTATTCTACGTCAAAGGTTAACGTATTACCATGTTTCGAACGCACCTCAACTACTCTTTTCACGACGTTCCACTTTACACATTGCAACTTTAACTTTATTCAACTCTGTTTCTGAGTTTTATTCATTATTTTACGTTTTATTTAATCAGTAAGTATTTATTATTATGTTATTTTTTATTAGATACACCTTTATTACATATACATTACAAATAACATAATAATTAAATAAATTAATCACGCAGTATTCTATATTGAATTCGCACGACTGAAACGGATTTTTTTGACATTTGACATGTTTATGTTATGAAAACTCATCTTTTAGATTATATTGTCAAGAAAATGATGTGATTATGTTGGATAGGGGTTTCCAAGATTCTATAAGAATGCTAGAACGTTATTGTTGTTGTTGAAACAGCAGTTAATGCTCGACACTCTATTTATAGTGGCATTATTGATAGCCTAAGCAGTGACTTAGAGGCAGCTGATTTCGAAGAATACGCAAAGTAAAAAAGTTGTTTTAGACTATAGATCGGTAGGTAAGTATTCTTATTTTAAACCAAAAAAAACTTCCAAGCGTTAATAATCAGTTCTAGCACATTTATTTCTTTACTACTTTTTTGGTAACTGCAAAACCTAACCTAAAAAGTAATATATGTATTTTTTTGGACTTCGTGGCGTTTAAATCGTAAAAATGACTATCTGGCATTATTTTCTAAACTTACAGGTAGTCTTTCTACTATACTTTATTACTATACATACACTTTTGTTATCAGGTTTTTAAATGTATGGGAAGTGGGCATTGTTCTTTGGTCCCATATAAATTTCAAGAAAATATTCCACCCCTAAGGATAGAATTAATTTGTATGATAAGAAGTAGGCACTAAAAAGCGAAAAAAATTTTTTTTAACAAAACAGACAATCGCCTTCCAATAGCAAAAAATAACTTTCAATTCGCAAGTCAGTGGCAATACAAAACAACAAGCAAAACCAAAGCCGCCGACTTGCGAATTGAAAGCTATTTTTTGCTTTTTGAAGGCGGTTGTCTTTTTTGTTAAAAAGCTTTTCATAATATAGGACACTAGGAGTACTGCAGTATTAAGTTAATTTAACATTTTTTAAGTACAACCTGGCATTACTTAAGACATTTCTGACTATGTGTTGCAGAAACACAATGCCGAGTAAAAAATGTTCATACAGGATGATGACGACTGAATTTATCTTTACAGCAATAATAATAGAAGCGGCCCGATTATTATAATATAATATGAGTTTTTTTAGAATTTCGATCAAGACGGCTTAAATCTCAATGGTGACTGGTCAAGTATGCAGGACATATTATAGTATACAAGTGTGTGTGCAAACACACACCCTCTCTCTCATATTCCGTTCAATTTGGTCGGGAGCTATTATTACTATAGATTTGCAAAATTAATTGGTCTTCTTAATCATTTCAGTGCCATCGAAAAAAGTGTGGAAGAACATCTTTCGGGTGGTACACAAAGACTTTGAAAAGATGAGCGCGTATGGGTTATTCGATGTCGACGCGGCGACCCTGCTGAACTTCTGCAACGTCGTAGCTACTTATACTATTGTTTTACTACAATTTGCCTTTCTTTAGTTTGGATTGGCTGTTTTTTGTCTAGCTTCGTAGCGTCATTTATCGCACCACCCTCGGACTATAACAACCTACATCACAATATCAAAGTTCTCGACATTAACATATGGGCAATAGCCCACCAGATACAATACCCATCTGGTCCCTTATCAATGGAGGATTAGGAACTTTCAACTCTGTTCCTCATACCTTTAAAGCTCATTTCTTTAAAATAAATCTTCTTCCTCAGTTCCTGAGTTTTGCGAAATATATTTCCTTTATTACTATTTTTTACCAAGCTATTATTTTTGCAATTATTTATTTATTTATTTTCAGCCTGTATTGTCCCACTAAAGAGCAAAGGCCTCCCTTTCTCCTTTCCAACCCTCTTTGTCCAGAGTTAGTATAGACCAACCGCGTACAAGCGGTGTACGCGTCAAGCTTATCCCGCCATCTTCGCCTAGGTCTACCTCGATGACGCTGGACGTTTTCCGGAACCCACATTGTGGTCGTTTCAGCCCATGATCTGCGGAAGATGTGGCCGGCAGTGTCCGACTTAAGCTTGTTTTTGAGTGGGGTCGATGATCTGTGTCTTGGAGCGCAGCACCGTATACCATATTTTTGCAACTAACATAGATTTGAGTGTACTGCTACTAACATCGAATATACATTTACTCTGAAATAAATTATTGCAGTGAATTATTTATTATCTACCTGAGTTCACTCACATCCATTATCTTTCCAATCCATCCGTCTTATCCCCAAAATGATGAAAAAACAAATGAGATTATTTATTAAAAAAAATATACTTAACTTGTCTTTCTCTAAATAAAATAGCAATTAATTTGCTCTCTTTTGTGACTGTCTAATTAGTGGTAGGTAAATGAAATTGCTCGTTCGTCATCGGTACCGGGTAAGCATGTGACTTTATTAATTTATACATACTTTCTATGTTTTTCCTGGACATCACTACACGTCTATAAAGAAAAATGACGTGAAGAGATCTAGACTTATACACATTAATACGAGTCTGAAATGTCCAATACGCCGTGAGCTAGCGTCAATCAATACCTGTGCTTTCTCTATATGAAAAGACAAGTTTAAAAAACAAACTGATTTTACTTGGCCGTCAGGTTCGATGTATCAGCCAATTGATATACCTCGGAGATCTCATAATACGAGAAGCTATATAAAAAATTCAGAGAGTATTTTCTCGGTACTTAACTGTATGTAATATATATTTTTGTGTTGATTATTCACAAGGGAATACCGTTGGTTCCCCGTTGGTCTCGTAGCGACATCTATATAAAATAGACGAACTACAACTGTAAGCGCCATCTATCGCACATGATGCGTACTACTGACGTTTCATAGATCGCGCAATCAAAGTTCTCTGCAACATTAGCATATATATAAAATCCCGACTAAAACTGTTGGGGCAGTAGGTCGCCAAACACAACATCCGTCTGGTCGGAGGATCCTCCCTTTTCTATGGAGGATGAAGAACTTCACTCTGTTTTTCATACGTAAACTGTCTCATAGTCGTAAGCATGACTGTTAATTAAAGGCCTGGAGTTTAGGTGTTGAGACACCCTCATGTCACGAAAAGCACGTAAAGTCATTGATCCCAGCTGTCATTTGTAGATCTTTGATAGTCGTTACGTGTAGTTAGAAACCCTAAGGTCTGCCAATCAGGTTAACCTAGAGGAATAGTAAATATTACCATCATCATGGCTGTTTGTGTATGTGCGTTTATATGTTTGTAAACGCACCCACCAGACAGGAGAATTTTGTAGTATGTGGCAACGTTTCAAAGATATTAAAAAAAGAGAAATCAGCCTACTGCCATCCACTGTTGAAAGTAGGCCTCTCTCAGTGATCACCAACCAACCAGTTTTGGTGGGCAGCCAGCACCTTCTCCAAATCGTCAGTCCAACGTGCAGCAGGGCGTCCCACACTACGCTTGCCCAAACACGGTCTCCACTCTAAAGCGAGTCTGCTCCATCTGTCGCCCGTCCGTCTGCAAACGTGGCCAGCCCACTTCCACTTCAGCGTGCTGATACGACGCACAATGTCAGTGACGTAAGTTCTCTGGCGAATGATTTCATTGCAAATTCGATCCACCCGAGAAACCCCGAACATCGCTCTCTCCATAGAGGAATAGTGTTACCCAGTAATTGGGTTATGGAGTTCACACATTCAGTCGCTCCATGTAAAACTCTGGTATTCGGCTGCATCCAGTTAGACTGAAAGCCGACCACAACATCAAAATAATTGGGAAAGAGCTAAGCAGATGATACACAAGCGAATACTGTTGACGTCAGAATACAAGGCTCGAGGATTAAAATTCTCGTCGTTTGCCAGAGCTATGGAGCTTGGCATAAAACCGGGTTAGATAACATCAAGACCGGATTAGGAATACTATCATCCGTTCCATCATCAAAAATAGCTGTTGTCATTAGGAAAGCTGTCACGCTGAAGTGGAATTGGGCTGGCGGAGATGGTGGGATGATCTAGTCTCTTTTGACAAATAATGAACAAAATGATATATTTTCTCACTTGGATCTATTCAACTGTTCGAAGAATGCCTGGCGAAAAGAAATCTTACAGAGTTTTAAATCCTAGTTATAAAAATCACTTTGTACGCACTCCGGACAAAGGTAACACACACAACACTAATTAATAACTCTCACCAATTCACACTATACACGCGCATTAGGTATACACTCACAGATTTGTTGTTCTCGCTTTGTAATCCCGCTCTTAACAGATAAATTTATTATACATATATTGTGTACTTCGTAATAAATGTAATTTTCAGTGAGTGCATATTGTTATTTTAATTGTGAGCTGTGAAGTTTCCTGAAATAAATAAAAATAATGGTCCCAAATCCCCCCCCGCGGGCTTGCGCGCGTTAACACGTACTCACTGTGTGCTCGTACAAATAAATTCTTTGAAGTAACATAAAGCAATTTCCCAGCCTTAAACTATATACGATACTGTAGCAAAGCTAAAAAGCTATCTTGTGCGCGAATCAGCTGTCTTCCAGAGCTAAAGGTTTCCAAATAAACACAGTTTTAACTTAAATCGGTTGCAAACATTTTAAATCACTGCTGCGAAGAGTGTGAGTCATCGCGTTAACAAGTCAGCTGAGCGACGGGCCGGGGTCAACGACCGGCCTTCGTGCAAATTCGCCACTACAAGGACAGCGACTGACGGCGCTCGCTCGGCAAAGTTCGGGCTCCCGAAGATACACGAAGATAAGCAGCGCCCGCGCCTACTCATTGAGGGAAGTGACTCATTACTGCTCATTAGTATAAACACTGCATGCTACTGAACCAATCTATGACTGTTTTAATCTACAAACAGTCTCATAAATATCGTTCCTATTTGAGTGTACTGTAACAGAAGTCGGTTAATAATAATGATTGGACACTCACCCCCAAAAACTTCACAATCTCCACTGCATAAATCTGAGCCGGACTTAACCACGAGTTCTGACACTAACGAAAACATCACCCAAAGGAAACGAAAGCGTGGTGACGATTCAGATCTCCATCGAATGGAAAATATGATTACGGATATGAAAGCCATGTTCTCACAGATGGTTTCACAACAAGCGCAGCAAAATCTTAAAATAGATTCCCTACACTCGGCCCTTGAGAGTATCAGAAGTCAAAATACATTGATCAGTACCCAAAACTCAGAGATTCAAACACAGAACGAAGAAATAAAGAAAACCTTACAGTTTTTATCAGATAAATACGACGACGCTGTATTAGAAATAAACCGCCTTCAATCCGAATGTACCAATAACAACAAATTGATAAAATCACTCGAGCTTAAGGTAGACTTTCTAGAAAAAAACCTAAAATCTGCATCAATTGAAATAAGAAATATCCCCACGTCGTCGGTTCCAGAAAACCGAGATACACTCTTCAACATAGTGCAAAAACTGGGTGACGTCATAAATCAACCACTCGAAAATAAAGACATAAAAAACATATTTCGTCCATTGGCTAAAAAGGATTCCCCAGGCGCTATCCTTGTCGAATTTTCGTCTTCCGCAATCAGAGACCAGTTCCTGAAGTCGACCAGAACCTTCAATAAGGGCAACAAATCCAACCGTCTCAATACTACCCACCTACATTTTATAGGACCAGAAAAACCCATATTTGTCTCAGAATCGCTTACAAAAATGACGAAACGCCTTCACTACCTCGCCAGGGAGTTTATCAAAAGCAGCACCTACGAACAATGTTGGATTGCTAACGGAAAGGTATATGTTCGAGAAAAAGAAGGGATGCCCAGTCGCCTGATAAAAACTGAAGAAGATATTATAAAACTACGAAAACAAAAATGACTACAGAATATCTTCCAATTGTGCTTTTTCATACATATAACTTTTTTTTTCTCTTTGTTGAAATTGTGTAAAAATATGTTTTTAACTAAAAGTACTAACAGATCATTTACCTTAAATTTTTATTCAATATGCTATAACACAACAAAAAACCAAACAGATGCACACACTTTATCACTAACAACTGACGCAACACTATACTATTACAATACAACACAACATAATATACACATTTACAAAAAATACAAATACACAATACATACGTCTGTAATATATACAATACAAAATAACATACAAAACATATATTTATGTAGTAGTTCCCAGTTGCTTCATTTAAGACCATCGAACACTGGTTATGCGACGTGTTTCTATATTCCTTCTTTAAATGATGGAAAATATGCCATAATTAACTGTGATACTCTAATAATTCTCTCTAAGCGTATAATAAATAACTACCCAAATAGAAACGATAACATTAGAATTTTCTTAAAAAAAATTCAACAGCACACAGGATAATACTGACAACATAGACTCAGTCTTCGTCTCGGACTCTGCTACATGTGACCTGGATGACTGTATTCCGGCTAATTACACGCCCAATCAATCGCTCACAATTCTTAACCAGAACATAAGAAGTATAACCAAAAACATAACAGGGCTTCACACCATACTCATGAGAACTAAAGTTAACTGGGATATTATCACTCTAACGGAATCTTGGCTCCCCTGTACTACGTATATCCCAAATCTGCCAGGCTATAATTATTTTAAGACCGATAATAATGCTACCCAAAATGAGGGAGTTGTCGTCTATGTGAACGAAAATCTTAAGGTTTCTGTGGAGGAACTAATGCTTATGGAGGCAAATTGTCTTCAAATGCGGATCGATCACAATACCATATTGTTGGCAATATATCGTCCACCAGGGTATAGGGATGTAAACAACTTTATAAACTCTCTAGACACTGTCCTTACTAAAATTGCCAAGTACACAAATATCATAATTACTGGGGACATAAATATAAATATCCACGACCAATCTCACGATCCAGCTAAGGACAGTTACCTAAATCTACTGGCCTCGCATGGCCTTCTACCAGCACATGTATTACCTACACGTCAATCTGCATGCCTGGATCATTTTATTTTGAAGACAAAACTTCCTGCCTTTACACTAGTAGCCCACTCCGCACTCACAGACCATGATACTGTGCTACTATTCCTTACAAAAATCCCCCCGAAACAAGTGACAAAAAAATCGGTTGTCCGAATCAACCATGACCAGCTTGATGCGGACCTAAAACTGCTTGACTTTGGTCCAATATACACGTCAACAGATCCACATGTGGCAGCTGACATAATGATAACACTCATTACGCAATTAATAGATTCGAATTCAGAAACAGTTAAAGTTCCGAACCGTAAAAGGATTGTAAAACCATGGGTCACCCCTGGTCTTCTACGATGCATTCGGCATAAAGATAACTTACACAAGAAGTTAAAAACTGACCCCGATAACCACATCTTAAAAACATCGTTCACTAGATACAGGAATTACTGTGATAAGTTGCTTAAACAAGCCAAAACCGAACACGAGAAAAAAGAAATAAAAGACGCTAGTAACAACACTAAATTGCTATGGACAGCTATAAATAATATATCCAACAGGACCAAAAAGAAAGACAATCCGCGAGAACTACTATCCATATCATCAACACCAATGCAATCTGTCAATGACGTAAATAACTACTTTGCAAATATAGGTAGCAGCATGGCCGAAAAAATGGGTAAACAGTCAATGATTTCAACTAGTGATAATCCAAGTACCGGCTCGCAATCCATGGTTCTGATGCCGACTGACGAAGCTGAAGTTACGCAAGTAATACTGTCTCTTCGAAATGACTGTGCCATGGGCTGGGATCGAATATCTACCACATTTCTCAAAAGACATATGGCCTCACTAGTTCAACCTATAGCATACATCTGCAACCTTGCCATCAGTACTGGTAAATTTCCAAAGGCGTTCAAAAAAGCCATCATTCACCCGATTTTCAAGAGTGGGGACAGAAACCGTGTCAACAACTACAGACCCATAGCTGTGCTACCGGCCATTTCCAAGATTCTTGAACGCATATTGAATAAACGCCTTGTAGATTACTTGGAGAAATATAATCTTCTCTCTCCATCTCAGTATGGATTTAGGGCCGGCAAATCAACATCTGATGCGGTTCATGACCTCACCAATCATATCGTCACTAACTTGGATGGTGGCCAAAAAGTCTTGGGGATCTTTTTAGATCTTGCGAAAGCTTTTGACACGGTTTCTGTCCCTATCCTAATAAGGAAGATGGAACGACTCGGAATAAGGGGTATACAACTCGATCTCTTTGAGGATTACCTGAGTGAGCGTACTCAGATCGTTAAAATAGGAGAGATTGTCAGTGGTGAGTGCCAAGTAAATTACGGTGTGCCGCAAGGCAGCGTGCTCGGTCCGACACTCTTCCTCATATATATAGACGAACTGGGTAAGCTCACTCTCCCGAAAGGCAAAGTCATAACCTTCGCAGATGATACCGCCCTCTTATTCACTGCAGATACCTGGAGTGAGGTATTTGTGCACGCCCAGTCGGGATTCAATATTGTTTCAAACTGGCTGCGTGACAATGTCCTCACTCTAAATGCGGAAAAAACAAAATTACGTCACCTTCTCCATAAAACAGCATACACCGTTACCATCTATGACGCCGAACACCATCATAGCCCACACATGTGCAGTACCTCACTCCACTTCATGCACATGTATCCAAATCACCAAAGTAGATAGTATTAAATATCTGGGTTTAACTATAGATAGCACACTCAAATTCCAGCAACATATCAACATTTTAAGTAACCGACTGAGGAAACTTATATATGTTTTTAAGACATTAAGAAATGTGGCTGACGATAAAATAAAAAAAATGGTTTACTATGCTCTTGCACAGTCCATAATAACATACTGTATCACCTCTTGGGGTGGTGCTCCAAAAAGCACACTCCTAGTACTAGAAAGAGCACAGAGAGCCATTCTGAAGGTGTCTTTGTTCTTGCCATATCGCTACCCTACTGAATTACTTTACCAAAAAGCGGAAGTTTTGACGGTGCGTCAACTGTTTATACAACAGACTATCCTGAAACAGCATAGACTGCTAACCTACAATCCCCTTCTTCCCCGAGGTAAGAGAAGATTCAATCCTGTTGCTAACCATCATACTTCGCCTTCAACGTCATTTTCAAAACGTTTCTTTTATTATCTTGGTCGGCATCTCTACAATAAAGTAAATAGGGTTATTTCTATTTATGAACTGAACAAAATAAAGTGCAAAATGAAATTACATAGTTGGCTTCGAGAACTTAATTACGATGACACTGAAAAGTTACTCACAGTCTCAACATAAACCCTATATACGAATAAAACATACAAGCAACAAAAAACCACACAGACACGCCCCCCCCCCCCACATACACACACAACACTCACTTCAGTACTACACAAACTACACACTACACATACACGCAGTACACACTCAATTTCACCCTGATATTAACTATACTAACCAATCATTATAAAATTGTAATTATATAAATATATATATAAAAAACAAAAATGTTAACATGTCCCTAATCGCACACTTTTGTACGAGCCCATATCTAGATTTGTTAAATGTAAATGAAGGAGTCCTGGTGACCTGAAATACAGGCCCTGAGCCTAGTTTAGGCACCAGTCTCCCACAATATAATGTTTTGTATGGCACCGTAGAAATTAATAAGGCTAGCAATTAAGATTAATATTGTGGAGAAAAATAAACAATTTTTATTATTTATTAAATAGACTTTGACCAAGTTTGGGGTCAGGTGGCCATGTGTAAAATGTGTCCACATATTATTATTAGAAAGAAGTGGAAGGAGAATAGAGAGGTCTTTGCCCTACAGGGGGATAATACAGGCTGAAAAAAGAAAAGATTTTGACAAGTGAAGCAACTGAAATTACTTTAAAAAACTAAAAAAAAAAACAGAAGGACGAACATACTACATTTTTATTAATTTTATGTCATTGAATCGCAATCAAGCCGACGACAACAACGCTGTGAACTGGTCACATAGACATTTGCAATGCCAGAAACCTTGCAGATGTGTTGTTATCCCAGAAACACATACTTTCCCGATCGAGTTCCTTCACAAAGACCTTTCATCATCATGTCAACCACCGCTCATGATGCCCACCGCTGGGCACAGGTCTCCTCCAAGGGGAGGTTCAACCGTAATCGTTACGCTTAGCCGATGCATGTTGGCGATCGCAGCAGCAGAAGGACGCTGCTGAACATCCTCTGGTCAATATCCCTCTGTCGCCTATTTCGACACCCGCGGGTAAAAATGGGGTAGTGTTGTTCGCGGCCGGCACTACACGGCAAAGAACTTAACGACAATTGAGATCTACTATAAATCAATAATACATTGTTTCGGTGCTTTCAAACAATCACAGAAAAGCAAACTGCAGCAATACAATAGTGTACGCAGTTATAGTTTTGATGAACTGCAGCATGAAGGCAGCGCCTACTGGAAACCCTCCAGTTGCTGTCATCTCTTTGATATCCGTATCTAAAACACGTTGAATGTTAATCCATCTTCTTTTTGATGATACTGAAATCAAATAAAATGACATACGCGTTTTTATTTCAGTAATTTAATGGCTAACAAGGTAACGGCCTGTAATAACACTGCCACTTATAATCTCAGAGAAAACCGATACACAGCAACGCTGGTTTGTGGCAGAAGTAGGTATGGCGATAGTTCTTCCCTGGACAAACTTCTTCACACAGAGCTCTATAGTTAGTAGAACTCTGTACAAACACACACATCCTAGTGTCACATATCTTTAGTAAAAGATATGTGAAGTTAAGATGTGACGTTTATGTTCCTATTTTTTCAAAATGAAAGACGGAACCCTCATAGGATCACTTTGTTGTCCGTCCGTCTGTCCCTCTATCAAGACTATCTCAGGAACACATGGAGGTATCAAGTTGGAATTAATATCAAGAAAATCAAAACCTATAGGGTATTTCCCGTTGACCCAGAATCATGAAGTTTGAAAAAAAGCAATGTTATATAGCACAAGTATAGAAAACAATCCGAAAACCGTAAATTAGCTACATCACATAAAAATAGCTGCCAAGGTATTTTTATACCTACTTATTTATGTTTTTTTTAACAAGTTTGTATGGAACCCTCGGTGCACGAGTTCGACTCGCACTTGACCATTAGAATGTAGAATTAGTATTAGTAGAATTAGTATTTAGAATGGAGAAAGCCTTTTCAATTTAACATAAGGTCTACCTGATTCCTGAAAAAGGGTCTCAGCAATACCATCTTACGCGGCGTCTTACGTAGGCGGTTCAAAATGAACGCGATCGCGAAGCGATCCGATACGGTGACAGGCGAATTCAACGCGAAGCGGCGGCACTGTCCTACGGGCGCGCGTACCGCCCGCCGCTCGCCTTCGTTCAGTGAGCTCTGTACATGTCATGATACAATAATAACCAGTTGTGATAATTTTTGTTCCCTTTATCCCATAATATAGGAAGTTCTTGTATAAAATTATATTTAAATTTCTAAAAAATTTACAAAAAATAAACCACGGCACCCATTTCGCGCGAAAATGTCAAGCTTGACTGATCGCGTTCGCTTCCGCACCGCACCCAACGATAATTTGACAACGTAGGACACTTCAATCGGTTTCGACCGTTTGTTGTTTTCGCGCCGCGTTTCGCCGCTCCACGTTCGCTTTGAGTCGCCCACGTAAAGCCGGGTCCAGACGGGTGTAACGTGTAATGTAATCCACCGTGTAATATAACACGAATTCTACGTATGGACGGCACCACGAGCATTACATGTAACGCTCCACACGTAGAATTCGTGTTACATTACACGGTGGATTACATTACACGTTACACCCTGGATCCACCCCCACTCTGGATCCGGTTTAAGACGCCGCGTTATCTAATATGACGACACGGTTGGCGCAGTGGCTGAGCGATCGACTGCTGCGCAGCTTGTTGCGGGTTCGATTCCCGCCCAGGGTAAATATTTGTGTGATGAGCACTTGTGTTTGCCTTGTGTCTGGGTGTTGTTTATCTATATATGTATATATTTAAAATGTATTTGTGTATGTATATCAGCTGTCTGACACCCATAGTACAGGGTCTCCCTAATTTGGGGTCAGAAATGGCCGTGAGTGAAATGTCCCCACATATTATTATTATTATTATAACTATTTATTCGTTCTGTTTTGAAAATATAATTTTGCAACATAAGGGATGTAGGCACATCCCCCCTGTGTTGCTTCATGCATGCTTCGAAAAGCATGTATATCTGTGCGCCTGATCTCTCTCTGGGTATGTCGGATTGTTGTTCCATCTGACTAAGAGAGTAAGTGCACTTGTGTTTGCGGATACACTTGTGCAATATAATATCTCCTGCGTACTTGGCTGGTCTTCATTGAGATTGGCCACCATGATCGAAATTCGGTCAGAAGAATTAACATTTTGAGGGTAAAACGTGGGTTTGCCGACTCTAGGATCTTGGACCATTACTCAATCTTCTCGGATTCTAATAATCCTGTTTTGTTCATACTTACAGTCTTGTGATAATTTCAGTACAATATTACTTTTGGCTTTTGCTACTTCGATGTAAAATGCTTCACAACTCAAAGATAGTGCCATTTCTACCATGATCATCTTCGGTAAAATCATAGATATTCCTAATGTGTGGCTAACGGCCAGGTCATAGTCGTACTGTAAATTACAAAACAACAAAAATATGTAGTTAGTAGTTTCACTTTTGACCACAATGTAAATGAAATGAAATTATCACTCATGTCATAAAAGCAATTGGTGCCGATTTTGTTGTTTACTTACTAAAAGAATTGGTATCTCAGACTAACGGATTGCTAAATAAAAGAACGGTGACAGAAAAGAACAAAGTGTTTGCCTTGAACTTCGTCGCGTATTTAATCAATACGTTTTGACATGACATCTACTTGTATCTACTTGTTACAATAAAATACCTCCCCGCATTGTTCAACTTCTCTTCTCAGTCGTACACTCCTGATGGAGTGGTCGTGGTCATGGTCATGGATCGTCTGAAAGGTTGCTTGCGGCTTTTGCGAGACTTCTCCATCTCTCTCTGTTCGCGGCACTGCGTGTACACGATCGTCCTCGATCAGGGAACACTTTGTCGTCGATTTAATAAGGTCTGTCCATCTTGTGTGTGACCGGCCGCGAGATCATTGACCTTCTACTTTCCCCTGTACTACTAATCGCTCCAAAAAGCTTTCGTTGCGTATGACATGTCCAAACATCTTCAGGATACGCACTTGCACTGTCGAGGAAAGTCTTTGTTTGACGCATAGCTCCTTCAGGATGGAAACGTTAGTGCGGTGAGCAGTCCATTTAATCCTCAGCAAACGTCTCCAGCACCACATCTCAAGGGCGTCAATCTATTTACGACATTTTTGATTAATTGACCATGTTTCGGCTCCATATAAGAAAATAGGGAATATTAAGCATCTCATTAAGCGAACCTTGGTGTTTTTAGTTATGCGGCGATCTTTAATTTCCATATTTTTGTGAGTTTTTCTACGGCTGATCGTGTCACGGCACACCGTCGTTTGATCTCCTCTTCGCAACTTCCAGTATTTGTGATTGTAGATCCCCAGTAGATGTAACTCTGGACAACTTCGCAATTAGCTATTTCGCGTAAGTCAGGTCGATTATCAGTCCTACGATCCACTATCATAATCATCTATTTCATTGTTCAACCAAATGAGATAAAATTTAAGTCTTGTATTAAACGCACACTATGCAGCCGAGCATATTATAAATTGAGTGATTACATCACTGATAAAAATGCTTGGCTGGATGCTTGTCTAGCTCCACAGCCATAAGGGTTCATAGATTAATTGATTGGCATTTTTAACTATTTTTGGAGCTGCTGAAGATGTAGTTCTATAATATGGTTGCATTGTATAAACTCAAGGTCACACATCTTTCTCTCAACCATGCTCTGTCTTTCTTTCGCTTCAGACACTAAATCAGTTCAGCTCGTGAACAACAAAGTCGTCACCATTACTTCAAAAAGTTTTAAAATTAAAAAGAGTTTATACTAACGAATTTTCCCTTTAACCAACATATTGTGACAGTCACATATACCAAACTCATCATGAACGTTGTAATAAAATGTAACATCACCTGAAAATATTGTGGGTGGAATCACTTGTATTATTACAATCACCAAAACAAAAATATGTTGAATTTTATAGATATCGAACTCAAAACGATTATATATTTATGCTATTTACATTAAAATTTAAGGTATATGATAATTCTTCATTATCAAATGTTATATGCGATCGAGTTAAATACATGTAAATTAGCACGTACTTTGGTAAGCATTAGTCCTATCACTCTCTTATTCTCTCTCTATCTCTCTGTTCTCTCTTAGTCTTGCAGTAAATCTATGACTGCAAGACAGAGAAGGAATCAAAGCCAAGCCAAAGTATATGCTAAGTAACAGTTATTTATCTCGGCCATAGTTTCATTTATATTTACTTTCAAACCCGCAGTTTCTGTAATCAAATTCCAAGCTTCAATAAGTGAATTCAACGCATGATGCATGTCTTTCAAGTTTGAATCTATATCAATCGTTACATCGTCACTATCATTCCATACATGATTTTTTTCTATATCATCGTTCCACTTTCTTGTTTTGCAAGTTATAATATATATAAATATGACTATATTAAGTATTTCTAGATCTAAGAAAAGCGTTACAGTTACATATATAACTCTCATCCAGGGCCAATGTTTGTCAAACAATAGTTTATATGCCAAGAAAGCGAAATTACACAACCAAACAAAAAAAACTGACGCATGAGCAATGAGCTTGAACTTCTTAGTATCTTTGTTGCAATAGAGGTATCGGTTGATCTCATGCATGGTTGATAGCAAATGAACACTTGCATTACTTTGGTACAAATTAACCATGGAAACTGCAGAGAATTGTAATAGGAACTCGCCATACATAATATTGTAAGTAAGTATATACTGGGTCAAACTAAAACTGGCGTATTTCATAGTTGAGATGAACAGGTAAACCATAATACAATTCCCGAATATAGTGCAGAGGATATTTTTTTTAGAAACCTTTCGAACATAATTGTCATTGATATTATAATCGCGCACACAGAAGATTGTCTTGAAATAGTAAAAAGGGTAGCAAATACTTAACACATCCTCGTTTAGAAATATTTTTTGTGACTGGTCCATTTTGTTAACGACTCTAATGGTAGGAATGAATAAAGTCGATTTTCGTTAGAATGGTAAAATTAAAACTGATCGAGTAGAAAGTGAACTAACTAATGAAAAGCTTATACGAGTAACGATGACTCAATAAGAAAATAATAATGATATCGTCAATCACATTTCAAGTAGTCCTGACGAATAATTTATTATGTTTACAATTTACGACAGCGAAATAAATTGTATGACACAATTGGTAAAATGATGATGATGATTATTCTAATGAATTAGATTAATATTTTAGACTCATTTATTTTAGACTTCATTAATAGATTAGACTTAGTTGAAATCAAAGAAATTATCTTGCTTTCCTTAAAGAACTTCTGGTAAAGATCTGCATTCAAATTTTTTTACTTATTGTAATTATGCTTTCAGAGTGGCTATGTTTTTGATCTAAAGGTTTGAGCGTCTGCTCAAAATGGCGTCTAGCAGGCCTAATAAGCGCGCGCGAGTATTTTGTCACTGTCGCGTAGATAACATTTTGTAATTTCTATCTATTTTGTCGTTTGCCGCCAATATTCCCATACAAAATACTCGGCTCGCTCTGTCAAACGTGATATTTTGGTTTGTAGAGAAAATTTCACGTCGTATAGTGAAATGTAGTGCCATGCTAACATGGCACTACATTTCACTATATTTTTGTCGACTTTTGACACTTTAACATGAGATTATCTCGATTTCTTCCGTCATTTAGTCATCCTATTTTTTGAGGACGACAAGAATCGACAAAATAAGATACGTATTATTACAATAAATGAAACTTAAAAAATAACATGTCGGGCAGGGCAGAGGAGAGATGAGGGGGGGGGGGGGGGGCTGAAGAGGGGGTTCTATGATGCTACATAAATGGATTGGTTGGTTACAAGTTAAGTGGAACTGTAAACAGTACCCGGGGGTCTCTTCCATGAGCAGCCTATTTAGTAATCACCACTCTCAAAATATAGGCTTCGCAATACATTGCAATCTCCAGTTTCTTTTTCAAGGGCGGTGATTAACAACATTGTAATATCATAAGCGTTTCGCATGTGTGGTGATTAGTTAATTTAATACCACATTTTTTGACATACTATATATAATTTTACATGATTAGATAATATAACCCAACCTTCCCTTTCCTAAGATGTCTCTAACTTGTGATGCTAATGTCAAGTAAAAACATATTAATAAAGACAGTTTAACAAAAAACTAAACAAAAATAAAAGAACACACAAATCGAATGTAACCTTCAGAATCTTCTAAAATGTATTGCTATGATGAAAATGATTTGGTTTTAATAACTTGCTACATCGGTATCTTGTCGCGAAAAAACAGTGTCAAACTGTCTTTTATCGTGTTTGTCGTGCATGTTAGAGTTTAGGATGACGTCAGAATTGTAGACAAAAATCGGTAAAACGAAAGTGACAACGGTTGTCGTGCTGCGCATGCTAGCCGGGCTGTGATCAATTCTCAGGTCGCGCAGAGTGTTATGAGTTTTCTATTCTGTATAGCAACTCGATTACGTCGGTTCGGTTGATGGCAATTGGCTCACCTCAATTACCTGAGACACATACACACACACACACAAACAACAAAAACACACACAGTCATGACTAACATATTTATGACACGCCATTACTGGCAAATTGTAGGTGTACAATTCTGGGAGTTTGGATATGAGGGATATTTTCATGAGCCCTACACTTCCTTAAAGTACGTTTAATTTAATACCCTGTATAATAATCTACTAACCCAGAGATCATAGCCGTGCTGATGCGTGGTGTGTCATTGCAAAGGTCCAGCAAAGATCCTAAGTATTTTATGGAAAAATCTACATCATCACTACATATTATAAAACAAAGTCCCCCGCCGCGTCTGTCAGTCCCTATGTATGCTTAGATCTTTAAAACTACGCAACGGATTTTGATGCGGGTTTTTTCGTGATTCAAGAGTAAGGTTTTAGTATATTTGTCAAGTTTTTGTATACATTGGCTAAAATATTTTGTATACATATTTTTTGGAGTAGTCGGAAAATAATAAGCCGTCTCTGCGTTTTCGACGAAAACGCTGCCTAAACCCTTTGAGATATAACAAAATTATGTATGGTGGAATTGTGTACAATAGACACAATGATGTGATGATGATGATGTGTGTGTGATGGTGTGTGTGTGTGATGTGTGTGTGTGATTGTGTTGTGTATAATAGGTCTACAGAAAAGTATATGTCTATCTCTTAAGAATAACAAACCATATCCATTTTAATACTTTAAAAAAGCGGTATTTCCTGTTGACTTATAAAAATCGAAGATCAGATACATCTGATGTCAAAATCAAAGCTATCACTAATTTCACTGTATCTTATAAAATAACATAAGCTGGGAGTACCTCCACGCGGTGAAGACGGTAACAGTTCAGTACTGATTTTTGATGACGATGGTATATGATTGAAAATTTGGCTCTACTGGCAAAAATTCCCATTTATTTTTTTATTTTATCGAATAAATATGCCTTCGGGTTTATGTTATTTGGGTGCTTAATTTCCTTTTCCATTTATCTTCGTGACACGGTAGCCTACCCGGTAACGCAGGGGAGCAGTCACTTAGATTTTAAATGATCAGGTATCTTTACAATAAAACTATAACCATGCCTAGAAAGAGGTCAAATCTTTCCCAATGTTCCAAAGGAGCTAAAAGATTGAGGATCATAAGATCCCAAGAATCTACGTCAGCAGAGACTTGATGCTGTTCGAGAACATCAAGCTGCAACTCGCTCCGTGGAAACCTCTTCAGCAGTGCAATTCTGTAAGAATTCACTCACGAATTCGAATCCTATCTCATTTCCGATTTCACTTACTTGAAGTGAAAAGTATTTGGTATTCGCTTAAATAGTAACGAAACACTTAGTAGCGCTAGCGTAGTTTTCATCGAGTTACAGACTACCTAAAACAGTTTTCACTGCGGAATCAGAAGTGAGAACTGGAGTGAGTTCTTACAGAATAACATAGCTGATCGCGAAGCACGCCTGCGTTCTCAGCGTATTTACGCATCTACATCCAGGTCTCTAGAGCTCAGTGAAGAGTATGATGCGCGACTGACCGCTGATCGTGAACGTCATACATTGTCTCGCGAGTCGGAGACGTTCACGGATAGAGAATTGCGCTTGAGTTCTCAGCGTATCTACGCATCTGCTGCGGAACGTGATGCGCGACTGTCCGCTGATCGTGAGCGACATGCATTTTCTCGCGAATCGGAAACGTTTACCGATACAGAATCACGCTTGAGTACTCAGCGTATTCGCACATCTACTAACAGGTCTTTTGAACCGAATGATGAACGTGATGCACGACTAACTGCTAATCGAGATTATCATACACTAGCGACCCGACCCAGCTTCGCATTGGCCTATAACTTATAGCCTTCCTCGGTAAATGGACTATCCAACACAAAAAGATTTTTTTATTTCAAACCAGTAGATCCTGAGATTTGCGCGCTCAACCAAACAAACAAACAAACAAACTTCAGCTTTCTAATATTATAGTATAGATTGTCCCAAACACGCACACAACGAAATATTCATAAACAGTTAGAAAGTGAGAGAAAAAGAATTGCTGGAGTACGGCATGAAGCGACAGAAGAAGAGCGCAACGAACGTTTGAATTCTGATCGAGTTTGACATTCTCTGAACAGAATGTCGATATCATCTGAAGAATCGGATGTGTCTCAAGATATAGCCGTAGGTCATGGCGACCTTCCTGGGGTTGATAAGGAACGGAGTTCATTTACGTACCTATACTCCTATGATTGACTACGCCACATATTCCGCCATCGGAGGTATGATACAAAATTGTACTTTTTGGACGTCTCGAATCATCTCGCGCATCCCGTTGTTTTCCCGTCCCCGGGCTCTTAGAATTCGACATCAGACGTTTCAGATCTTCGATTTTGCCGACCCCGTTGTCGCTGGCATAAGCAACAGGATCCGCGTACGAAGTCGCGGGCAGAAGCTAGTTTTAAATAAGTAAAAGGCTATAAACATTTCATGCACATTTTTTTACTCTTTTACACTATATAATTTAAACGTATATATAAGAAGTAATTGCCATAAATTTACGGACGCGAGAATAAAATTCAAGCGCCTCGCTTCGCTTGATGCAATCCTCCTACCTCCTAATCCTATTCTACTTCCTGCTAATATTATAAATGTGAAAGTTTGTGAAGATATTTGGATATTTGGATGTCTGGATGTTTGTTATTCAATCAGGCTCTAACGGATGAACGAATCTGGCTGAAATTTGGTACAGGGATAGATTCTATTTTTGCGGCCCATGGTTTGCGGGAACGGGATCAAAATTTCATGATAACTTTTCGTCGCGAAAACCGACATCCATACGGGTGAAGCCACGGGCATCAGCCAGTTATGTGTAATTTGACCTTCCTTGTCAAAAAAAAAGAAAGCAAGTCACTGTTGACTTTTCCACCTACTTTAATAACTCATATTAAACCAACAAAAGTTATGTTTTACCAAGATCCAATTTGCTAATGTCTACAAATAATAAAATTAGGTCATCCATATTTTTAACTGACCCTGATACTTCAATATGAAAAACACTGAATATCATTCAAATATTAAATGATACTCAGTGTTTATCGAGATTTTAAAGAATATAATGAAAGCTAAGAAATATTAATAGGTACAGGTAATTAACTAGGTAGGTACGGTATCACTCATGGATTTCCATAAGTGACTACTGTACCAAAAGAAAAGTTAGTTATGAAAATTGAGTATACCTAGGTGGTTCAGGTATTTTGGGGAGATAAACGAATTAGCAAAAGATAATATTAGACGGATCTAGAAGGATAGTCTTTGAAAATCGTTATGTCAGAAGCCAAAAACTCTGAGAACCAGTCTTACCAAGTGAAATCGTGTTAACTAGTAAATTGGTTGTGGAGGTCTGATGGGTAGTCGCTCCATGTAAAACTTTGGTATTCAGGCGCATCTGGTTAGACTGACAGCCGACCTTAGTACTTATAGTTGGGAAAAGGCTAGGCAGATGATGTAGGATATGGGAACCTTATTGGTGATGTCTTGCAAAAAGATCAGGTGCGTAGTCTAACGTCTAGCACGCAAGTATCACCAGCCGGTATTTTTTGTTAAAATCTCACTCGGTGAATTTAGCTGTCAATTCCTAGCATCAACTGGTGAAATGACATCACATCTCAAGCTCAGTTTACATTTACCGGAGGAGATATTTACAGAATAAAACTGCAAAGAGACAAAGAAAAAGGTTAATAAAAATCGTAGTAGATAGCATTTTAGATAGCCTTTATCTACTACTGGAAAAAAAGCATGAGTGACCTATGTTTGTCTACTCGTATACCGAAATTAATGCTGAAGATTTAATGGGTTTTAAAATTGAAAAGTTCAAGTATGTGCCCTTGAATTGACAACTTTCTATATACATCCACACTGATACACATCTATCAAAAACACAGTCTTAACTAAAGATTCCGTTTTTTTCGTAATTGTTTTAAAGGTTACTGGGCCAAACTAATATTATTAATGGATTTTTCTTTACTTTAATTTTACCAAGCAATAGTGAACTACAAAACGAATTTCTGTAGAAAAACTGAGTTGTTCACTTGTGCCTATGGAATCTAAACGAAATGATGTCCTTAAACTTTAAAAAACATTTAAACAGAAGAAAGAACTATCGTTTCAACGTTCCCTTGGACAATTTGATTGACAAAGATGTGCAGTTAATGCTGTTACCGTTAAACCTAATGCACAATGTTTTGCTCTGTCCTAAGTACCGTATCAAGGACAATTTCGTATATCCCAACAGCGTGATAGTGAAATTGGTGTCGCTGTGCGGTACATTTATATCCATTTTTCTATTCATATATCGTGCCTATGAGCTGTATTCGGACAAAACTATAAAAAAGTACATTCATTTAACATTCATCAACTCAAACGTTGACGTTATCTTATACATTATCGGATTTACAATAAATTACTGCGTCAATGTGTTGCAAACGAAAAATAATATTTCTTTTGTGTTAAAATTTCAAGACATACACAGATTGTTTAACGAGAAGAAGAGTTTCAAGCGATACATCATTTGGAACTGGATCATTGTCATTTTAGTCCCCAGTTTTAATATCTATGTTGTCACTTGCTTTTATGTTAAACTTAGGCTTCCTTGTTTCTATTTTTTCTGTGGTTTAGCTATCATGTGCTTTGATTTAAACATTGTTTATGCTATCAGACTAATTGTGCTGTTGACAGAAAAAGTTAATTTATGGAATATTCAAGCACAAAATTTGAAAGAGACGGACCCTGGAGACAACGTAACTTATTGCAACAGAATGTTTCAAGCTTACGTAAACATTGTGGATTGTTATAGTATCTACAAGATTTCTAACCAGCAAATGGTATGTTTTCTCTTTACATAAAAAAACATGGTTAGTAGTTCTCGAAAAAAATAAGGAAAATGATATTCTTTTTTATTTCAGATTGTGTTTCACACCATCGAGTTTTTCTACCACGATTTAATGAAATTGCAAATAACACTAAAAGTTTTCGAAATAGCTTCTTTATTGGGTGATACTGCTACTGTGAGTATTTATTTTAAAACTAGCTTTGCTCGCGTGGGAAACTCACGGCCAAGTCCAAGTGAGCATAGTTGTTTGGTTATTATCACGAACGCGACTGCTGAAAGTAGTGATATGATAGTGAATGTGTTAGTGGATTTGTGCCCTGTTGACCATTGGATAGCACACCTGGCACTAGGATATAATCTGGCGAAAAGAATGTACAATTAAAAACACTAATAATACGTTTATTTGTATACAACAACAACAACACAGACCACAGCACATATGCTGTGGTCTGTGACAATAATTTTAGACGCGGTTGTACAACCCACTGTTGCCATAGCAACAGTGGGTTGTACAACCGCGTCTAAAATTATTGTCAGCTTTCCGAGCTCCTAAACTAAGTACGCAGACCTGTATCTTAGGAGTCGGAGATTTTGCGGCTTCTATTTATATATTACAGTCGCGACATTTCTGTTAGTTTACGGTGGTTGGTAAGACAGCCAACATTGTGACAAATAACAAAACAGTGATTTTATTGTATCTTGAAATGAATAGTACAGTGTGTATGAATATGTGCGTGTGTGTAGTGGGTATGTGTATGTGAAATGTGAGTGTGTGATAAGCTTTCTTTCAAGGGAGGTTAGATAAAGTTATGATTCAATAATCAATAATTATATTTTCTGTTTCATCATAAGTTAAGGATAAGTCACAATATCTTAATTTATTTTTAATTTAAAGTCATGTAAATAAAATCACACTGAAAAATCACATAAACTATTTTATTTGCTCTTTTATACATGCGAGAATTTGGAGTCAAGAATATTGTCGACTTGCAATTGCAATATTGGGCGTCTTAGGAACAAGTTTTTGTCTGAGGTGGTTATTTCTTGTTACCCAAAGCTGAAACGCAGCTAAAAACCGTTTTAAAATTGTATACGCTATTACGTCACGTTATTTTATTGTGCTAACGTTGTAGTTTCCGATAAGTATAGTTTCAAAGAGAAAAAAGAGAGATACTTAATATATCTTTAATAATATTTATTCCTGTCGTAGTTTCTCATACGGTATTTAATCCTTTGACAGCACGCAGCATGGGTTTCCCTCATCTTCTTGTATATCTGGGCCATCAAGAGTTTCATATTTGAAATTATTTTGAGCTCATGCTGTGAAAAGTTCTACATAGCGATGAGTAATGTTCAAAACTCATGCGCTCTTATTTTGCAATCTAATGATACAGGTAATTCTTTATCCATACTATACTTAAATATTATAAATGCGAAAGTAAATCTGCCTGTTACGCTTTCACGATGAAAAGGGTGAACCGATTTTGATTTTGACGGAAGGGAGAACATAGGTTTTTTAATCTGCGACTATGTTTGCAAACACGATAACCGATATTCACGCGGACGAAGTCGCGGGTCAAATCTAGTTTCTAATAAGTAACACAGTATTATATAAGTAGGAACAGTTAGGCGATTAACACAAGACGCCGCGTACCGACATGGCTGGCGGTGAAGCGGATCTCACGTCGTATATATTGGCTTGTATAGAAACCGTTGATACCTAACACACGGACACCGCCTGACCGTATGGACCAGCGGCGCACACGCCGCCTTTGTCCAACCACGCGGAGGGGCGGCGCTTGGCACACGAGACGAACGCATTACCGCGCGGATCACTGAGGAATAAGGTTGTGTTACACTTTTTCAAAATGGACGTTTGATGTTGAATAGTTTATTTCGGAAACACATCATCCGCGCAGACACGCGCGCTCACCGCCTCTCCGCGCGGCACACCGCTGCAAAATCCGCTTTGCCGCCTCCACCCTCCGCAGCGGTAGGTGGTGTCGTGTGAGAATCGCCTAAATAACCAATAACCTAGTGAGCGTCACGCGCAGTTGCTGGACGTAAACGGCGTAGGACAGACTATGCCTGGCAGATGATGACAGTCAACTAAAAAACAAGTAACCAAGATCATTAGACATACTAGGAGTTTCCTTAGAAACTGGTGAATGTTTAATTCAATTAGGTAGATAATAGAAAATTAACAGTCCATTTGTTATATATATTCGAAAACATCCATCGAGGTCTAAAAAAACGTTATCTGACTATATCTGATACCCTAGTTACTTACATCTCTCGCACTTTCTTCACAGCTTAAAGTTACTACACATTACAGAAAGTCTCTATATTATTCTACTACGTTAATGAACACGAAATAGGCCCGTAACACAAAACACCCTCTACATAATACACACCACACGCTGAATTTACTTGACTCCGACCCGTAAATGCAGCTGAAACCAGCCGAAGCAGCATCAAAGATAATATATAACATTAACTACTGTCTTAAAAAAGAAATGCAATAATACTGTAAACGTTACAGGTGCTGAGAAGAAACTGTGCAAGAATGTCATGCGGCTGCATAAAGCGACATTCGACAAGATGAACGCCTGTAGAATGTTCAACGTTGATGCAACTTTTCCTTTAAAAATGATAGTTTTACATGGTAATTATACTATCGTACTGCTGCAGTTTGCGTATTTATAATTTAAGTGGTTGTTAATAATAGTAATTTATTTGTTGAGACTACAAATGAGGTCCACTGTGTTAGTAACAATATTACTAAGCCTATGTTAGTACTTATAACTAAAACAGATCTTGTTCGATCAGCTAATGCCCACATAAACGGGTTATCTGCCTGGGCGCCTATCGTGTGAATGATGTTGGGACTGTCAAGCAACTTGCAAAGTAACGAGGCAGATTTCTTGAACCACACTGCGTGTAAACTGTCAGTGCGCGCATCGGCAAACATTGCCGATGCACTGCAGAAGCGTGGCAGTCGCAACAGCACCCTGCCCGCACAGTTGTATTGGAGACGCAGAGCATTGTAAGCCCTTTGGCTATATCTGATCCACAGGGCCCCCGAGTACAATGTTGTGCAATATGCCTTAAAAAGGGCTATTTAAACTAAGTGTATCTATATTGTGTATTAGTGATAACATAAAGCAACGGTTTTAGTTGAAATTATAAAGTTGTAAATTATGTATTTGAAAAATGCTTTTGTAATTAAAATATCAAAATGATTGATACAATTAATCAGGAGTTCTATTGTCATAATATGACTGGCCACTTATTAATAAACGAATAAAGATTATAAGAGTAGTAAAATAAACAATTACCGATACGGAGGTTCTGAAGGCTATTTCAACTAATTGTAGAGAGTTACACATCCAGCTCACGTGCCAGTGCGGTTGAAATCCAGTCTTCTAGAGAGTCCATGGTCGAGCGCTTGACCTTGTCCCTCAAGGCAGTCTCTGATTGGGGCGATGCCAATCTGGTCAGGTTCAATGCAGCTAAGACCCAGGCGTGTCTTTTCTCTGCCAAGAAGAGGCCTTTCCATCTGGCCCCTACTTTCCGACATGTATCCGTTCCAATCACTGACCAGCTTGAGCTTCTTGGCGTTACTTTGACGTCGAATCTTGACTTTGGGTCATTCATTGAATCCAAGGCCAAACTAGCTGCCAAAAAGCTGGGAGTCCTCGCAAAGATGCGAAAGTACTTCACGTCGGAACAGCTGCTCAACCTTTACCAAGCACAAGTTCGATCGTGCATGGAGTACTGTTCGCATCTTTGGGATGGATCTGCAAAATACCAACTGGAGGAATTGGAAGTCATTGATAGACGTGCCAAGAGGCTCATTAACAACGACTCCCTGGTTAGGGCTAAGCTCCAGAGCCTTGAACATCGCCGCACCGTTGCTAGCCTTTCGGTTTTTTATCGGGTACATTTCGGAGAGTGTGCTTTGGAATTGCACAATTTAATTCCCCCATCCCCATTCCATCATCGGACGAGCAGAGATACGGCGAAGCGTCACCGCTATATGGTTGAAGTTCTACGGTCTCGAACCAAGCGCTTTGACTCCACATTTATTGTGCGAACTGCCAGACTGTGGAATTCCCTGCCCGCCTCACTGTTCCCTGATAAGTATAATCTGGGTATCTTTAAGGCACGAGTGAATCGGTTCATCCTAGGCAAGCGTGTTCCAACTTAGACCGCATTATCACTTAAGATCAGGTGAATTGCGGTCAAACGCAAGCCTATTTGATAGTAAAAAAAAAACTTTTGAAACATTGTTGCAATCACATGTCAGCGCCAGTCGCTGTCAAGAACTTGTCAAAACTGTACGTTAATTGAGTCATTATTGACAGATTGAGAATGATACTAGAATGATAACGTTCCACAATAAGTTTTAGAAAGGCATCCCTGATTATAATCATGAAAAATTAAATATTCCCGGTTGTCACGATTTTTTTCATTGTTATCAATTTTTTTTTGCTTTTTCTCTAGGCGACCTCTTTTCACAGGCACGGCTAATTTCTTGCTCGTGTTTCCCCATAAAAACCTACTTACTACTTATTCTAGACTCTGTCCCTGACAATACAAATGTTTCTGTAACGGGTTTATTTGAAATAGTAGTAATAAGTTTAGTTGATTTTAGGAGTTAATGAGTGAATTACACTTTACAATAATTTTAATTAGGTAACTTTATGTTGTGTCTTTGTCGTAGATATACATGTTACACATATATACACGTTTGTATGTACGTCACTGAAGCCGTTATAACCCAATAACAGCTTTCGGTCTTTAGAGATTGACAACTAATCATTATTATTTTTGTTAAAGTGGTGCTTATAAATACTATATAAAACAAAACATAACACAATCTCATCTGTTAATCTACCTAATTGTAACATTATTTTATTTAACTTGTGTTTTTATTCATAAAACTTATCATCTTTTAGTAAAATAAAAGTATTTGCGTTGTACCATGTTTTTTTATTCAATTCATTTTCCACCCCACGTAGTTCCGCAGATTATTCTATTCTTTAAATAAAGTATACTGAGTAGATGTTATTACATTTTTTTAAGACATAATAGGCTGTTTTATTTTTATTATTTATTTACTCTATAAATGGTCAACATAAAGCTGATAATCACTATCTACTTCTTTTCCTGTTTGTTAGTAAAATATAGCATTTCTCATTTTAAGTCAAGGCAAATAAACGTGGCAGTCATAAAAAAACACATTGATATAATTCGTTTCCTTGTTTTCGTAGAACAAGAGTAATTACTCATAATGGACTTGTCTATATATTTAAAGACACTATACGGTCACGACCGTCTTGGCTGCAGGAGCTCCGGTCAAGAAGAAAGGCTTGCTCACAACTAGTCGAACGGCCGATCGTCGTGCCATAAAATTTTCTTCTTCTCGTAGTGAGCGATGGCCTTTACACTTCATAGTCTAATTATTGTTTGTAATTAATACGTTTTCTATACATACGAGTACATCGTATTTGTCTTTATACGACCTAACCAAAATTATGTCGATAAGAGAAAAAAAACGTTTTCAAAGTAAAAATGTTCGTGGGACAGTCATGGCAGACAACTTTGTTGACAATGATATCCAGTCCATGCTCTTGCCTTTAAACCTATTGCATAACATTTTGTTGAGTCCCAAGTATTGTATAAAGGATAACTTCATATATCCAAACAGCCGTACATTCAGTTTCGTGTCATTATGTGGCACAATCGTCTCAGCTGTTTTTTTCATATTCCGCATTTACGGCCTACATTACGACGAAATTAAAAGAAAATACATTAACATCATGTACATCTGCTCCTACTTTGACTTCGTCTTGTTCATTATCGGATCCGTCATAAATTATGTCTTCAACGTGTTGAATACGAAAAGGAATATATCGTTTGTATTGAAAATCCAAAAAGTTCACAGATATCTTAATGAAAAAAAGAGTTTCAAGCGTTTGATCTTTCTGAATTGGCTCAGTATCATCTCAGGCTCAGTTTTTTACATTTACTGTATTGCCTATCCTTACATCAAACTTAAGCTTCCTATTTACGATTTATTTTGTGGGTTATCTTCGATGTTATTTGTCGTGAACATCGTTTACGCTACCAGACTTATTTGCCTGTTACGGTGCAAAATCAATTTATGGAACAGTCGTGCTAAACATTTGCAACTCGTGGATCGTAGCGCTAGAGAAACTGTTTGCAAAAGAATGTTTCAAGCTTACGCAAATATTTCGGAGTGTTATGACATCTACCGGTCCTGTTTCCAGCAAATGGTACGAGTGCTTTCCTATTACTTTTTTAAATAGAGGAGCCATTAATGACCTTGGTCTATCTAAAACCAATATTATTTGCTTTTAGTTTGTTTATCACACTGTGGGTTTTTTTTGTCACGTCTTAATCAAATTGCAAATAACGATTGAAATTTTTAAATCAGCAGGACGGAATGACGAGTATGTGAGTATTAATTTCAAATATTTTTCTGTGCTACAATGTATTCGTTTTGTCAAATTAATGGCGATGGAGGCTTTGTAGTGCAAAGAGCGATGCTTATCATGTCTTCTTACTCACTCGGTTAACTGTGTGTGAAAGATAGCATGATAAACTTCTGTGTTTGGCCACAAGATTCAAGTGACGATGTGACTAAGTAGTAAGTAAAGAATCAAGATTCTCAATTTTTCAGGTTGCCGTATGTTTTACGTTCATTTCATTATACTTCTGGATAATAAAGAGTTTGATATTAGAAGTTATTTTAAGTTTATTCTGTGAAAAGTTCTATATAGCGATGAACAATGTTCCAGACTCATGCGCTTTTATTTTGAATTCAAAATGCACAGGTAATTATGTGGAAAATATTCTCATATCTCTCATATCATCTCATACTCCTCCTCATACTCCAACTCTCATATCATATTTTACACGACAAGCTGCTAAGGCATTAATAAAAAATTAATTTTAATTTAATTCAATTCAACTTTATTTTTACCTATTTAATCTGTTTCATTTGATTTTATTTTATTGTTGGCAATTGTGGGTATAATTTACCTGAAATAAATGAATTTATTATTATTATTAACCCAATACAATAAATATAATAACAGACATTTATAGTAAAATTATACTAATGGAGTTTGTTTGTTATGCTATCACTGCTAAGCTACTGAACCTATTTCTCTGAACTTTAGTTCTGACTAAGCTTAAACCCCAAGAAATAGGCGTTGTACCCGTAATAACCAACATTCACGCGGACGAAGTCACCGGTAAAAGCTAGCAAGTAATCATTATGAACATTTTTAAAATTGTTCATAATGATTAAAGGAATTTGTTATAACTGCTTATGCTAAAAGACAATTCAACACAAATTTGGCTATCCTATATAATAAAATTAATAAAATAATTAACATTTATCCCATGACTATTAAAGACTGCTAAAAGGCAATAGTTCAATGGCTAAAACATAAAACCTATGATGACATTGAATTATTGCAGCAAGCATCGTCAATACACACGCGCGCGCGCGCACACACTCACACATACACTCACTCACACACACTATTTTAGGATATATCTCTAATTTTTTCATTTATTTATTTTTTATTTTTTTGTCTCTTGTATTTTATTTTTGTTTAAGCCTCATCTTGTTAAAATGTTATTTTTTTTGTACACCACTTTTACCATATTAACCACTGTACATAGAAGAGCGGGGCTTCCTAGCACAGGTATATCTTTTACTTAAAAGGAGGTCCCTATGTAAGATTTACTGTAAAAGTTGTACATGTTTTTGCAATAAACATTTGTATTGTTTTATTTATTTATTATTTTGTTGGATTTTTTTAAGACATGAGTGTATTCTCAAGAATAAGTCCCTTATACCAATTTTTCAGATACTGAGAAAAAATTGTACAAGAATGTCAAACGTCTACATAGAGCGACATTCAGCAAGGTGAATGCCTGTGGGATGTTCTACGTTGATGCTAATTTCCCATTAAAAATGTTGGCTTTAATTGCTAACTACACCATTGTACTGCTGCAGTTTGCGTTTTATGATCCTGGTTATTTTCTTAATATTTTAAATTATTGAGTTTTTCTTTCAATTTTGCTTTGAAGATAGAATATAAATAAATGCAAATATAGCTTAAATAGATTTAAGCGACACGAGATAAAATAAAACTGTCTTAGCAGCAAAAAGTTTTTATTATATAAAGTCAAGGGTCCTACGTAATTCATGCCATATCATATACATACCCACATACATTATTATTAACATCCATTATTATTTGCAACATTTGGTGATCTTCCTCAATGAAGAGTTTTGGCCAAAAGGTGTGCTGTATCGGCGTTTTCGCGGTCAGCTAGGCGACACCTTACAGCGTAACATGACGCCGTTACTTCGAGTGCCGTAGCTTTTTTAAGTATATTGTTTAAAATGACGACACGGTTGGCGCAGTGGCTGAGCGATTGACTGCTGCGTAGCGTGTTGCGTGTTCGATTCCCGCCCAGAAATATTTGTGTGATGAGCACTTGTGTTTGCCTTGTGTCTGGGTGTTGTTTATCTATATATGTATGTATTCAAAATGTATTTGTGTGTGCATATGAGCTATCTGACACCCATAGTACAGGGTCTCCCTAGTTTGGGGTCAGATGGCCGTGAGTGAAATGTCCCCACATATTATTATTATTTAATACCTATGTATTAGTTTATAGTGATTGATTTTATACTTATATATGTATTGTGTTTTATGGGTCTTAGTTGCCTGAAATAAAGGATAAATAAATATATGTCATCCCAGAGAGAGCAAAATATGATCAATAGTCTAACCTACCTAACCTTTTCCCAACTATTTTTGGGTCAGCTTCCAGTCTAACCGAATACAATCGAATATCAGTATTATAATTATATGGAGCGACTGCCTATCTGACCTCCACAATCCAGTTATTTGGTAACACAGCACCCCTTGGTAAGCTAGTTGCAAGACTTGCGGAAAAAACAATAAAGAAAGACTAGAATACGACATACAACATCAATGTACATAGCTTTCAGCTTTAATGAATACACATTTCAAGGCTATTTAAACAGTAAGCAATATCGCTTGTAAATTAAACAATTTGAATAAAGTATGAACAAACAATAAAGTATAACAGTAACGTACTTGAAGGTTATAAAAATATCTTTGGGCTCTGTAAAGTCTAATCAATCATGTACAATACTCAAAATCCAGTCGTTCACTTACTTTGGAACTGCTAGACAAAATGAATTCTTTAGTTCTAGACCTAGATCAAAGAGCAAAAAAAGATATTCACGTTGAATCATTTTTGAGTAACATCATCGATAAAGATGTGCAATCAATTCTTCGCCCTCTAAATCTGATGCAAATACTAGTGTTGAATCCTAAATATTACATTAAGAACAATTTCATACATTCGAATAATCTTTTTAATAAGTTTGTATCTTTGTGTGGGGTCTTACTGTATGTATCGGCTTACTTGTATAGAAACATCGATGCGATACTCGACGAGAATTTAAAACGTTATGGTTTAATTCATTTCCTGTATTTTGCCTCTATGTTCAACTCTATTTTCTTCTGTGCTGGTTTTATAATGAATTTTATTATGAATACTGTTCAATCAAAGAAACATATCTCATTTGTTTTGACGTTTCAAGAATTGCACAGGTATTTGAGTATTGAGACACATTCGAAGTGGACCATCATAAGAAGTTGGATTTATCCTGCTTTTATCTTCACACTATATTTTGTACTACTATGCCTAATGTTTTCCTTTTATATCAAGCCACAGTTTATTTGTATTTGTAATCTTTTTTCATTGATTTCTATTGATACTAATATGATTTATGCAATTAGATTAATTCAGTTATTGACCGACAAAGTTACACTGTGGAATAATCGAGTTTTTGCAAACATTGACGATGATGAGATGGATTGGAAAAAGATGTTTCAGGTTTACTTGCAAATATCAATGTGCTACAACATCTACAAAGATGTTTTTGAAATACCGGTAGGTTTTACTTTTTTTCGTCTTTCATAATTTATACGAAAACATGTCCGTAGATCATTACAGTTTATTTGTGAAATAAAAAGCTAAAATATCAAACAACTGCAGTATTTAAAAATTCTGGCATACAGAAAAGGCCCTGCGAAACACAAAATAATATTTTTTTGAGAAGTCATAGTTATATTATTCAACTATTCTTTTTCTATCAATTTTCTTTTAACTTATCAATTGACTAATTTATTATTAATTTACAATATTTACACGTACAATTAAAAAAAGAAAAACCTATAACTATTAAACCAAAAATAAACTAATATAATAACGCATCAAAAAATTCCTCCACATCGCCGTCATCTGGGAATGTGCCCAAGAGACTGACTGCATTGCCCCGTTGGATGGCAATGCTTAACCTCTGCCCAAAGTAAAAACCAGCTCTTGGATCACGAGAAGTGTCAACTAACCTTTTGGAAATTTCCTTAAAAAGGAGATGAGCACTCGGACCCCACGACCCGAGGGTTTCAACCCCAAACGGCTCGAAAATAAGGTTATCACCAAGGTGACTATACTTTCGCCGTTTGAGGTTTTCTGCAGCCGCAGCAGCAGCACCAGCACAGCACGCTGAGCTAGGAAGATGGGATGGCGCAAGAGTGTCGACGCACGTAGCGTCCCACACTAAAGGCCTACCCAACTTCCAAGGAAATAATGACATGCCGTCCGGTCTCTTGCCATCGTCGCGTGCCAAGCCGTTGGGCTCCAAAACTGCTGGAACGCCGACGGCGACGAGAGCACGACGAATGATGTCATTTATATTCGCGTGCCGCGCTATGCGACCTGCACTCCGGTTCTTTTTCTTATCTTATAAATCGTACAGATAAAGCATGCACAAGCATTCTAGATGGTTTTTCAAAAATATGTGAAAGTGTCATAAATCAGAGGAGTGAGTATAATAACTGGGTCAACGCAATCAAACGCTTCATCGCACTTTTTTCGTTTGATTGATTTATCAATTAATGTATTCTAAAACTATTATTATTTTAGGTTCTGTATCATATAATGGGTACATTTTTCACTACCTTAATTGATTTTCAAGTGATGATAGAGATTGGCATTCTCTATTACCAATATGTAAGTACAGAACTTCCTGAAAAGATATGCCCTTCGGTAATAATCGTTTAACTTTTAAAATACGAACAAGTGACTATGAAAGTAATGATTATATATTCTTAGCAGCTTTGCCTCTGCGGTGCGACGGTCGTCATATTTTGAATACACGATGATTTCCGAAGCATATAGTTTTTAACACACTTTTAATTAAATAAAGTAATCTTGGAAGTTTAATTTAACCAACTTCTTACAGTAGTAACGACTTGAAAATGTGTATAATGCTCGTAAGAATACAAAATAATATAGTACAGTTTTGACCTAAACTGATAATGGATAAACATAAACTCAATTGTTTTGAAAAAGTCAAACCAATGATTGATTTTAAAGGTCTAAAGATGGAATCAGAAAGTAGGCAATGGAACTCTATAACAGTCAGGCTTGAGCTTGTTACAATTGATTGTCTTGAGATGCACTTTGACCACGATTGACTTTCAAGGTCTGATAATGTAGCCAAAAAGAAGGTTCTAACTGAAACTTATATGTATACGGAGCAGCGTTCCTTTTTTATGTTACTGGTGAAGTGCCTAATGTTCCTGTAATTACACGGGCACTAATACTTCTCTAACCGAAACATAGTAGCGCCGCTCTGCGGTAAGAAAAGGTATGGTGGTAGTAATTCCCCGGACAAGATTCTTAACAATTATCTCTACTATACATGTATATAATCTTAGTCATGTTTGAGAGCAGAGCATATTTTTTCCTACTGTCTTTGTATTATTTTAATGTTATAATAATAATTTTTTTAGGAAAAGATACCTTACGTGACGATAATTGTTATCCTGTGGCTGCTAAAGTCTTTGGTTTTACAAATCATACTCTGTGTGTATTTAGAGGAATTTTATGAAGCTATCAAACATGTACAGTATTCGTGCTTGCTTATTTCTGCAAAAAATCGTACAGGTACAGTAACGAAGATTTATACTATATTAATAATGAAAATTCATAAATTGCATCTATCATATTGATACCCAATGCCTTTAAAATATTTAGATGGTGATGAAAAAAATAGTTTAAGAATATAAGAATATACTTTAAAAAACTGCTCCACACTTGCAATTTCTCCTGAATCAGGGTGCGTTTACAAACATAAACTGTGCAATATAAAATCTCCTGGAAGTAATCTTCCAGGTGATTTTAAATTTTAACTTTCCTGTTTCACTGTATGCTAGTTTAATTATATCAAAATGGCGATGGCATAAATTTATTCCCTCTCGTATAAACTATATTTTATTTATTACTAGCTGACCCGACGGACGTTGTCCTGTCAATTGATTTTTCAATTTTCTTACCGTTTAAACCTTCCCTGGACTTCCACAAATGTTTCAAGACCAAAATTAGCCAAATCGGTCTAGCCGTTCTCGAGTTTTAGCGACACTAACGAACAACGATTCATTTTTGTTATATAGATGATGGTATAATTGTAAACGATCTCCAGTTAAACTTTCATTTGATAATTTTCAGACGATGTAAATAAGTTATGCAAAAACATCCTGCGGCTGCATCACGCGTCATTCATCAAGATGCGTGGTTTGTTCTACATAGATATTTGTCATCCGATACGTTTGATGGCCCTTCTCACTAAATACGCTATTGTGCTGTTGCAGTTTGCGTTTTTGTAATATTATTGTTATTTAAGTTTCTTTTATATGTGTTTTATGCTAATTATTATAATGTCAGTGAATACGTTTTAAATTATTCTTTCATTTTTGTGTAAAAGAGAAAAAGACAAAGAAATCCTAAAATAAACTAGTAGGTTCGGACGGCACGAGATGTAATAAAATGGTCACGGAAACAAAAGGATTCAAGTATGTGCAATCTATACTTCGCCCTCTAAATCTGATGCAAATACTAGTGTTGAATTCTAAATATTATATCAAGAACAATTTCATACACCCAAAATTATTTGGGTGTATGAAATTGTTCTTGATAAACTTGTTCTTATTAAAACGTGGGGTACTTCTGTATGTATCGGTTTATTTGTATAGAAATCTGGATGAATTTTGGCTGTTTATAGTGTAATGTTTTTATTTTCTGTCAAACCAGGGTTCATTTAGATTTTGAATCGTTTAATATTGATTACTATTGATTCAAATATAATTTATGCAATGAGATTAATTCAGTTATTGACCGACAAAGTTACAGTGTGGAATCATCGTATTCAACTCTTAGCAAATAAACAGACTGGTTTTCAAAAAGATGTTACAGGTTTACATGCAAATATTAAAGAGCTAAGAAATCTACAAAGATGTTTTTGAGACATCGGTAGGTTTTTGTTTATGTTTCTGTAAATGTAATTTTTTTTTATCAGTAGGTTTGACGGTATTGCGAGCTTATGCGAGGTGTGAAACGTTGAATATGCGAACAAAGGATAAACTATCAAGCAACTATATATTATATAGCTAGATAAGTGCAAGCATTTGAGATTGTTATCAAAAGCATGTAGATGTATCATAATCAGACGAAGAAGAAAAATAATTATGTCAATGCAATCAAATGCTTCATCACAATTGTTCTCTTTGATTGCTTGATAAATTAGTATGTGACTAAAAGCATCTATTATTCTAGGTTTTGTATATTTATAATAACTTTAATTGATTTTCAAATGATGATAGAGATTGGTATTCTTTATCATCAACAGTGGCGTGCCTAGGGGTCAAAGTTAGGGCAAGCCCAACAGATTTCAGAATAGAAACCCGATTATTTTCTTCAAAATTCATCGTTCCGCAAAATCGCACACTTATTATAAAAACAAAATTTAATATAATTATTGTGCTCATTTTAATGCCAACAGAAACACATATTTGATTTAAGAGCCATCTATTAACGTTATTGGCGCAACTGTGCTCTTCGAGATCGACTTACAAACGGCAAATAGATGGCGCAGAAAGCAGAAATAATTTATTGGTCTTTCTATTTAAATAACTACGCAGTACATTAAGTAAGAAAATGTTAATCTTTAAAATTACTTACTTATAATGTGAGCAGCTATAATAACTCTTCATTCCTCGCTTTTTGACTACTAACGGAAACCAACACACTAGATTGATTTGCAAATAGGTATTAAGTAGGTATCAGTGATAACTACGTACCTTCTGTCGCTTTGATAAAAGCTGTTTGTTGTCAAGTGGTTAGAATAAGCTGGTAAGAATTAGCTCTAAACGAACATCACATCATGCTCTAGAAATTTTCGATTTGCGTCGATTATCGATTTCTGGGCAGTAAAGAAGTTATTTAAATCATCGTAACGTGACGGTTTTAGAAGCGTTCTTATCATTTGTTTATAAATTATAGGTATGAAAGAAGCCTTCGTACAATCCAAGGATTATTGTAAGCTGCTTGTAGGTACCTATCTGTATTTTGATTTATGGGAAATATTCAAATTAGGAGTAGGTAGGTTTAAGTAAAGTAACGAAATTATATTGGTCTAATACAAAATATTTAAGTAAATAAGTAACGGAAAATTAAAAAATATATCAAAAACAATATAAGTACATAGAACAACAAGCGACAACAGCTCAAAACAAAATTTGCAATAATTTGAAAATGTATCACTTTATCGAAATAGGTAAATACGCAACTTCGCGCCACACACACCAATTTCACTCGTAAACAAACATTAATACCTATCTATTGCATTGCATCTGACACATTATGACATATGCCCGGGTTTAAATCTTCATACATTTCGGCTTGATTTCGGCGGTCGTTGTGCGAAGGGTACATACACAATTTGTAAGCAAAAGTATCAGATCCAAAAAGCCACATAAGAGACACTCAGTCACACGGCAAGATTGTGACGTTGCGCGTTGCGAATTGAATGAATTATTGCGGCCAATAACGATCGAGTAGCATCGATTTAATCGATCAGTTTAATGTTGTCAATTCTTATGAGATTCAATACCTCATCATCATCATCATTTCAGCCGAATAACGTCCACTGCTGGACATAGGCCTCCCCCAAGTGTCGCCACATTGACCGGTCCCGTGCGATTCGTACCCCCTGCCACGCCGTAACCTCGACCGCTACCATAGTCAAGGCTAGACGGGCTACCGGGTACTAGGGGCCATTTTTGTGTTGCGCTATTCACTTGGAGGGGTTTTGCCACTCAATACCTACTTAGAGATATTTTATTTTTGTGATTTCTATATATTTTTCGTCTCGCATTATAGAGCAAGCCCGGCTTGAAGGCTTCTATGGAAGGCACGCCACTGATCATCAATATGTAAGTACAGAACTTCTAGAAAATGTACTTTGCGCTCCGGCAATTATCGTTTCTTTCAAATTACGAATGTGTAATTTTATTACGAATGTGTAATTTTATTACGAATGTAATATCATTATTCTTCAATTTGCCTCTGTAGTGCTACAAAACGAAAAACTCTGAAGCACATATTTTTTTGGTCTAACATTTAAAGTTATAGAAACAGAGCATGATTTTTTCTATTATTTATGTAATAACATATTCATATTAAGATTGTCATCATTCTTTTTTTAGGGCATAATATATTATTATGTCTTTGGTTATACAAATCATATTCAGTGTATATTTAGATGAATTTTATGAAGCTGTCAAACATGTACGGTATTTTTGCTTGCTCATTCAGGCAAAAGATCAACCAGGTAAAATAACTAAGAATTATAATAATTAATTGTAAAAAAACAAACACTATGATGTACATTCGCCAGCGCGTCAAAGTAAATGCTATACATATCTATAAATAAGATACGGTATCGAGTGTTAAAAAGAAAGTATCTTTGGCATGATTGGTAGAGTTTTCAACGTCTGCAAAATTGACCAATAGTTGCACATACTAATAATAAGGAGCCATTAAAATGATGTCTTACTAGGAATAGGCCACACCTCCACGCGTCTGCGCGTGCGCCATCGCTCCCGAGTTTTGCCGACACTTACCGGAATCATACGAACGTCATTAGTCGTTTGTTTTTCATTCACCAATTACTACGTCATTTACAGTCAGTCACTCAACGACTGTCAAGGTCATACCGTCGCTACTTATGTTTATACACCCTACTCAAGGAAAATGCTAACTGATAACTAGGCAGCATGGTCTCAGACCTTAGTCTGTTCCGTTAAGAACTAATTTATTAAAAAAAAGGTAAATAATTAAAGTAATATTAATTATAGTTATAGTAATAATTTAACTAAATTTTCAACAAATAATGTAAAAATGAAAGACTAGTAAAAGACAATTTAAAATAAATGAATGATTAAGCGTTCATAGGTATTTTAGGTACTGTGCAGGTCGCCTGTATTGATTACCATGCCATTATCTCGATTTTATTCAAGTATTCAACCTGCTACCTACGCTATTTCTTTTCGCATAATATCTTATTCTACAGATCGTTGCGCATACGCACGCATACCCACGCATACCCACGTATGCACTGCAAAACGAAACATTACAAGTAAAACTGACAAAAAGCTATTTAATTCTTGCGCACGATTCTCGCTGTAGTTGCTCATAACGCGCTCAAGGTCAACGTGTAGTAACTTGATTGAAGTGCTGGCGACTGTACCTATAAAAAGTTAAATGTTGATAAAAAATCAGAGAGTTTAATTGTTTAGGTTGGATTTTTCACTATGGAAGTTACCATACTTACCTATTGTATTCATTATGATAATTCTCAACGGCTTCTACGCATCATTGATGTATAGATCAAAAATTATCATATGATATAAGTATCATATTATGATAATTTTCAGACGATGTAAATAAGTTATGCAAAAACATCCTGCGGCTGCATCGCTCGTCATTCAACAAGATGCGAGGCTTGTTCTGCATAGACATTTGTCATCCGATACGTTTGATGACCTTTCTCACTAAATACGTTATTGTGTTGTTGCAGTTCGCGTTTCTGTAATATCAGTGTTATTAGAAAATTGTCTTTCGTCATTTTAAAATTAAAGTCACTTTTATTTTTTTTGTAGGATTCAGATTTTTTGAAGACATCATTCATGAAATTTTATTTGTCACTTAAAGTATAACTTTAATAATATTAAATAAAGAAGAAATAAATATTTTTTTGTTTTATTTTTGACTATACGTCCCTTTCATGAACTTGTATATCTACTTCTTAAACCAATGAATGTTAATCATGAAAGCATTTTAATTAAAAAACTAAGTGTGCTTAGCGGTGCTTATCATGTCTTCTCACTCGCTCGCTATACAGTGTGTGTGAAACGGCATAATAAGCTTCTTTGTTTTGCCGCTATTTGAGATTTATTGAATTATTGGCGCAAGTTTTAGCGTCTTTTCCTTCATTTTCATACCATACAAAAGATTTTTGTTACCTAGGAGTATGTCGCTAGTCCTAGACGATAGATGATAGTCCTAGAAGTATCAACATACATTTTAATATTTGTGTAACGGCTATGTACGCTACTTTATATATAGAAAGTAATAATAAAATTAAAAAAACCACTTATATTTCAAAAGTATACACAGATGACAAACCATTATATATTATCTTAACATTCAGTAAAGGTAGACGTTTTAAAAGTAATTACTGGTGTAATTATAGGCAAGTTCCATTCTATTTAATAAATTGTATTGGTGGTTACAAACACGTTTTATTAAACATATTCAGACAAAAAATGACTGCAATAGTTGAAAATTTATCAATCCATGACGATATGGAAGTGCGTTTTAAAAATGTGTATAAAAAAGACTTACTATCAGTAACAAAGGCGTTTGATTTGATGCAAGCTTTGTTCGTCTTATCTATGTACAGAATACGGGATGGCATCATCACTCCGAATAGTGTCTTCTACAACGTCGTTTCAGGCATCTGGTCGCTACTACTATTGACTAGCCACTTCTTCTCCATTTTCAAAGACGTATTTACATCTGATTTAGAAGGCATCCATTTAGTCAAATGTTTATCCAATATACACATATTTGGCTTGTATTGCTTTGGAAATGTGACTAACTATTGGGCCAATGTCATACAGAGACAAAACAACGTTAGGCTTGCGATAAACATCCAGAATATTTGTGAGATGTTGAAAGTAAATAGGAAAAGTTTAAAGAATTTTACGTTTTTCAACTGGGTTTACGTCATCGCTCTAAATTTTTTTCAAGTTTTTTATGTCATGGATTTTAATATCGCTTTTTTCGTAGTTTTCCAGTTGGATGAGTTAATAACGAATTTATTTTACGTTATATTTGACGTCAATATGCTGTACTGCGTAAGGCTTATGAAGCTTTTATCGGAACCGCTTAGGATATGGGTCGACGATGCAAAAAAATACGTTTCAGATATAGAAAATGAATTGTATTGGAACAGGAAATTCATTGTTTACATGGAAATTTTTGAAACTTATGAAATCGTTGGAAAATCTTTTCAAGCATTGGTAAGTCAAATTGATTTTATAATGATATTCGATGAGTTCATGTGTATCTATGAACGATAGAGACCAGAAAAAGGAAGAAAAAATGTGTAAGGGACAACATGAATCTACTCGATAACAAAATATGATGTCTTGTTAAATGTCTGGCACCTAATCCACCTCATGTAGAGACATCTGTAATACCAGAAGCCTCGCAGATACAGAATACAGAACAGTACTGAAGAACAGCAGATGTATGAACATGGACAAAACAAGAAGAGTCTGTTAGGATCGTAGGACGTACCGTACTGTAGTTTCGGTCTACTCACATTAGGTACAAGCTTAGTTGGTTCATCTTAGTCTATGGTACAGCCATATGAGTTTAAGGCTCTACCAGAGAAAAAAATATAAATTTTGTAAACAGCCCTCCCCTTAAGCAATATGGCTGCGTGATTAAGGTGAAATGAGTCCCTAGGTAAATTTATCTGAAAGGAATTTTTCCTTTCAGATAAATTTACCCAGGGAGGTTTCTCCAGAAGAAGTACAGAGGCCAGCAGTGGCACATCAAGCTACAACAATTTGTGAAATTTCTTTGAAAGATTTTAAATTTTATTACTCAAAAATAAGGTTAATATTCAATTGAGAAAAACAAGATATTTACAATTAACTTTTCTCGTCTTTCATTAGTAACAACCTATTCAAATCTATCGTTCTAATACCATTTACGTCATCTCAAGGTATACGATGTCTATCTCACACCTTTGTATTTAGCTCTTTCACACAGCGATGTATCATCTTGTGCCATTTTTATTTGTATTTTATATAATATGTTTTTCATTTTCATTTCAGATTCTTTATTTTTGTATGGACACATTTACCAATGGTGTACTTGCGATATGGCTACGCATAGAGATAGCAAAAGTAGTTGGTGTTAGCATGATCAAAGTAAGTCCCTTTATATCTAGTAGTAGTAGTATCACGGGCTGGTGTCCGCAACTCCACGTCCGTACGCGTATTTTGCGTACAGAACTATGAATAATAATTATTTTCCAGGAATTTTCTCTTGTATAACGCGTAGTTCATATTTTTGTAAGTTGCAATTATAAGCGAATTGAATATTAGATTTAGTTGGAAAATAAATAATTTCTGTTTAAGGTGGTACTGTCATTTATATCTCTGATATGGTTGGTTAAAAGTATGTTACTAGTAATAGCTTTATCCATGGAGTGCGAAAGTTTCTACTCAATCATGACAGAAGTTCACAGTACCTGCATACAACTTACAACGACAGGAACATGCCCAGGTGAATTTATCAGCTTCTGACTTTTAATTAAAATGGCAAGCCTCTTTCATAAAACCGTGTAAATATTTCTTAATTTATATATCGGCGCAATTCGGTGGGTCTGTTACAAGGATCGGAATCGCTGAGTTTTATAATTTAATTAGTTCATTAACTAACATTTGATTACTTTGAGTTATTTACGATGTAAAATTAACATCGAACAACATGTCACCTTTTTTCGTACTGTAATTCAAATATTTCAATACATAACCTAAAATTTGAGTACCGCAAGCCAATGCTCATGGCATTCAAACTTGAGCCACCGGACAGTGCTCACCTTTCTAGACGTGGTTATACTGTCCGTTGAATAAACAAAGCTTGAAAAAACTCGTGAAGTTTTCTTTTAATGATTCATAAATGAGTGATCATCATAACGACAACATTTGTGACGTCAGGTATGGTGACGTCTCCCTTCTAAATAACGCGGAGGGCCTTACTTCGTCATATATTATAGACTAGCTGTTGTCCGCGACTTCGTCCGCGTGAATGTCGGTTATAGCGAATGAATGAAAAAGTAGCCTATGTCCTTCCTCGGGGTTCAACCTATCTTCATGCCAAATTTCATCAAAATCGGTTCAGCCGTTTTATCGTGAAAGCGTAACAGACAGAGTAACTTTCGCATTTATAATATTAAGTATGAAGTATGGATTTATCCTCAACCATCCAGCTAGTTTTTATATTTGAAACCTTATTCTGACTTAGTTACAGTCCAATTCAAAAACTGCTGTAACCTTGGGGACTAAATAAACAGTTTTCCATTAAGATCTTTACTGTAATCGAAAGCAAATTCGAAACACAAAAACTAGTTTCAAGGTATGAATTTGGACCAAACTTAGAATCTGTTTTGTAAGAAAAAGAAAGAATTATGAAAACGCCTCAAAAGCAACCAGTGAATCACTTGGCGGTAGTTATGACTCTATGAAAGTGTCTGGCAATAATAAATGTTTGTTTATTATGTTTTTACACGCCTACGCCTAGCAACTCCGAAATCTCTTTTTATTATTATATTTATTTATTCAGACAGTTACAGTCCACATTAATTGTTAGTAGTGCTTAATACCTATGTTAGTTGTTTGAAATGGGAATTCTTATTTTATATTTTAACTTGTTCACAGAAGCTCAGAAAAAAGTCTGCAAGAATATTCAACGAGTTCAAACTGTTTCCTTTAAGAAAATGAATGTGTGTGGACTGTTCGTCATAGACGGGGCGCTACCCTTGCTATTGTTCGGTCTTCTTACCACTTACATTATCGTTGTCTTACAGTTCGAGTTTTTGTAATCCTGGCATAAACACTCTAGTTAGTCTATTGTTAATTTTTGTTTTCATTATTCATTGACAAATAAAATAAATATCTTTTAAAATAGCCTTTATGCTTTCTTTTACATTCATCCGATGAAAATAAATATTTCTGTTACAAAAATTAAGCTTTAATTTTGTTAGGACATAAATATAATTTAATTCTTAAAATTGTTGGACAAAATACATGTCCACATACATTTCTGTACATGTCCTCGTTAAAACAGGCCCAAACTCGATGCTTATTTATACATTCAATGCTTTTTTAATTAATGCATGGAAATCCAACAGCTAAACATAGGGTGAATGAAAGAACTTTATTAAGTTACATTAAGCCAATTACAGGTTCTCACGGCTAGAAATGTAATTATTTTATAGCCCCTCGAATGCCGCGCGACGCCGAAAAAGTAGCGTTGTACGTTTGACCGCAAGGCACACGCGCGTTCACGTAAACGCTGCTTAAGCGTCCCAACTTAATGTTATTAATATCGTTCTGTGTTTATAAAAAAATTAAGTATTTCATATTTTTTTAACTAACTGAACGATCAAGTATCTGCAGTACTAATCATTCTGGTAGAACAAGAGGGCCTAGGATAGAACCCTGCGATAAACCAAATAAATATTTTAAGAAATTTCACAATTTTACACGTAACTGCATTGTTTGTTCCTATTTTTCAACCGAATTCAAAAAAAGGAGGTTCTCAATTCGACGCTTTTTTTTTTATTTACCTCGCATATCTTTTTATCATTTTAGTCCGATTTTGATGATTTGGTCTCATATAATTTTCATGAAAATATATTCGAACCCTAAGGGTAGAAAATTAAGGAATAGCTGATTTTTTTCTGTGTCATCGTTTTACAGTAAATTTGTATTATAAGAAGTAGGCACTATAAAGCTAAAAAAAACTTTTCTACAAAAAAGACAACCGCCTGCAAAAAGTAAAAAAATAACTTTATATTCGCAAGTCGGCGTCTTTGGTTTTCTTTGTTGTTTTGTATTGCCGCTGTTTTGTTTTGTTACGTTTTCCAAACAGGTGGAAGTGTTCGATATTGTTATTAAACGTATTTAGAGGTTTCAGTATCAGATTGAGCATGATTATTGAGTCAACGGTCAACGCAATCAAATGCTTCATCGCAATCTTTCTGTTTGATTGCTTTATAAATTAGTAGGTGCTCAAAAGCTTCTATTTTTTTAGGTTCTGTATCACATAACGGGGACATATATAACTAGTTTAATTGTGATGATAAAGATTGGCATTCTTTTTTATCAATATGGAAGTACAGAACTTTTAGAAAAGGTATGGGCGGCGGCAATAGTCATTCAACTTTCATACATACGTACATGTAATTATGAAAGTAATATATTTATAATTTATATCATTTCGTGTTTTGAAATATTGCGACGATCTCTGTTATAAATAATTAAATGTACCAACAAAATACAACCTAGGCAAAACCACCAACACTTCCACGTTTACACCGATTCAATAAAAAGACAAATAAATGACGTGAGTTCGGCAGTCACTCGCAAATCCAAATAATTAACAAACAATATTTTCTTTTTGAATATAATTTTTTGATTATTAGCAGTTTACAAAGTGTTTTTTTTTTTTTAAAGAACCCCATGCTACCTGTTCGCAATATTTCAAAAACGCGATGTTTTCCAAAGGGCATACTTTTTTGTAACAATACTTGGTTGTTAATGACAAAGCATGATTTTTCTACACATTCTGATCTGAACATTCTAATATTGTATTTTTGGAAAAAATAAATTTTGGGACGATTAATTTGTGGTTGCTAAAATCTTTGGTTATACAAATCATAATCAGTGTGAATTTAGAGAAGTTTTATGCAGCTGTCAAACATGTACAGTATTTATGCTTGATTATTCGGGCAAAAGATCGCCCAAACAACCACAAAATATCTAAGATTAAATTCATCAATGAAATGCGAAAAAATAAACTACAATGTCCAATTCCTATAAGAATTTAAATGGTGATGAAAAAATCAGACTGTATACAACCCATTGTATTTATCATGATAATTCTAAACGATTACTGCTAAACTTATTGATCTATAATAATTATAATTTGATAATTTTCAGAAGATGTAAATAGGTTATGCAAAAATATCCAACTAAATATGCTATTGTGTGGTTGCAGTTCGCATTTCTGGAATCTCAGTGTCATTATAGAATTATTTATTAAATGTTTTGATTTTTCATGATACCTATATTTTTTTCATAAAATCACTTGAAACACAAAGAATTGCAAACAGGAAGCGAAGAAGACAGCGATTTTTTGAAGACAACATCCGTATTCATTAATATTGATTTTGTTACTTAAAGTATAACCTTATTAATATAAAAAGAATGAAAGAAATATTTTCATTTTATTTTTGACTATTCGTCTCTTTGTTGAGTATACAAAGAACTTGTAGGCATTTGTATAAAAATAGATTTCTTAATAGCTTATCATGTCCTTTCACTCGCAAGCTATATATATATATATATATATACGGTGTGTTTGAAACGTCATGATAAGCTGCTTTACTTGGCCGCCATTTTTAATTCGTTGCTATATCGAGTTTTAGCGTCCTTTCCTTTTATTTCATACCATACAATTTTTTGTTACCATGCACGCACGTACATAGCATGACGATTGATGATAATCCTAGAAAGATGTCTAATGAACACCACCACTAATAACAGCCTGCTATAAAACACAACTTTAAATAAAGAAAGTAATAAAAAAATAGAAAAACCTCTTATGTTTCTAAAGTGTACACAAGCAAGTAAACAGCAAATGAAAAATGATTATATCTTAACATTTAGTAAACGTAGACGTTTTAATTTTAATTGCTAGTTGCCATAGGTAAGCTCATTCTATTTAATTGTATCGATGGTCACAAACACGCTTTTATTAAACATAATTATATAGACAAATAATGACTGCGGTAGTTGAAAATTTAGCGATTCATGAAGATGTTGAAGTGCGTGTTGAAAATGTGTATAAAAAAGATTTACTAACAGTAACAAAGCCATTTGATTTGATGCATGCTGTGTACATCTTATCTATGTACAGAATACGGGATGGCCTCATCACTCCGAATAGTGTATTCTACAACCTCGTTTCAGGAATCTGGTCGCTACTACTATTGACTAGCCATTTCTTCTCCATTTTAAAAAACATATTTACAGCTGATTTAGAAGGCTTCAATTTTGTTAAGTGTGTATCCAATATACTCATATTCGTTATATTTGGCTTTGGAAATGTAATTAACTACTGGACCAATGTCATACAAAGACATAACAGCGTTAGGCTTGCGATAAGTATCCATAATATTTGTGAGATGTGGAAAGTAAATGGGAAAAGTTTAAAGAATTTTACGTTATTCAACTGGGTTTACGTCATAGCTCTAAATTGTTTTCAAGTTTTTTGGACCATTGATTTTTCTATCGCCTATTTCGTAGTTTTTCAATTGGATGAGATGATAACAAATTTGCTTTACATTATTTTTGACATCAACATGTTAAGGCGTTAGGATCATAAAGCTGTTATCGGAACCTCTTAGGGTATGGGTCGACGATGCACGAAAGTCAAAATGTGATGTAGACACAAAAAATGAATTGTATTGGAACAAGAAATTTAGAGTTTACATGGAAATTGTTGAAACATATGAAATTGTTGGGAAAACTTTTCAGACATTGGTAAGTTAAGTTGATTTTGTTGTATCAGATAAAGTCATGTCTATGAATATAGAAGACTAAAAAAACAAAGGTTTCTATTCATTAAGTCTTACGATGGCAAATAAACTACCTCTTTAAAGTAGAGGCATCTGTATTATCAGAAGCGTCATAGTTGCAGAATACAGAATAAAACTGGAGAATAGCAGATGTATGACCGCTGACGAAGCAAGACGAGTATGTAAGGATCGTAGTACGTATCGTCGTAGTTTCAGTCTACCCGCATTGGGTACAAGCTTAGTATATGCATATAAGGCTTCATCAGAAGGAAAATAAATAATTTAGTAAACAGCCCTCTCTTTCCGCAATCTTCCTGCGTCTATTTAGCTGCAATTAGTGAGAAACTGCTTTGAGATAAATTTATCCAGGGAAGATTATACTACGAAGTATGATATACTTACTTCGGGGTTTATACAGGAGATGTACAATAGATAATTATACGTTTTCAAGATAACAAACTCTCCAGTTCCTCCTCTTCATCATCATCATCATCATTTTAGCCGAAAGACGTCCACTGCTGGACATAGGCCTCCCCCAAAATGGGGGGTTTTGCCATAATCGCCACGCTTGGCAGGCGGGTTGGCGATCGCAGTATGGTTGTTACAAAGGCACAGAGAACGCTGCTGCCCATTCTCTGGTAATTCCTTTAGTCGCCTCTTACGATACCCACAGGAAGATATGGGATGGTGCTATTCTTTAAGTCCGACACCATACGGACGTTCCTCCTCTTACCTCCAGCTTTCTCTCCTTTTCTTCCTATATAATTACAACACTATTTAATGGATCAAGGCAGAATTTGTACTTGAAATTTTAATTCTTATACTCTTGGATACCTAAAGAGTATCATCAGGCATTTACAATATTTTTATAACACCGCGATAAAAATCGAGGACGCGATGAAATGAAAAACTGTACAATTTTTTTATTGAAATATTTTAATTATGCGGTGTTTTAAAAATATTATTATGATAAAGATAATAATCTACTCCTGATAATGTATTCTCCGCATTTGAAAATATTAGAAACCCTCTAAAAAAAAAAAAAAACTTATCCTTATCTTATCTAAATTTACTCTTTTGGTCGTACAAATGAATGTATGGATCTTGCCATGATTCTTTATCTTTCCAATACCGTTTATGTCATCCCAAGGCATTCATTGTCTATCTAACACCTTAGCATCTAGCTCTTATATTATAATTTAATTTCAGAGTCATTATATTTGCATTGACATATTCACCAATGGTGTACTTGCGATATGTATACGCGTAGAGATAGCAAAAGTAGTTGGTGCTAGCATGATCAAAGTAAGTGTCTATACACCTGCAAATAATAATAATGATTGATAATTCATCATCATCTGCCTAACCTCTTCCCAACTATGTTGGGGTCGGTTTCCAGTCTAACCGGATGCAGCTGCGACTGCCTATCGGACTGCCAAAACCCAGTTACTGGGTAACACGATGACCTCTTAGTAAGACGGAAGATTGCCAGGCTTTCTGGCTTCTGATTATCCTTAACGACTGCCAGATCTGTAGATCTTCTACGAATGACAGCTGGGACCAACGGCTTTACGTGCTTTCCGAGGCACGGAGGGAACTCGGAATCGATCATTATTTACACAATTATTATATGAAGAAACTTTACGCAGTCAATACTTAAATTTTGATTTCGTTTACTTACAGTGTCAATACTCGCTCGCGATTGGTCGAAACACAGTCGTGGGTCGACGCTCAAGAGACTTGCAAATTTTCTATAGACGCTGTGCGGACACAGGTTTGCGCCATTTTAAATGAAACCATCTTTGAACTTGAGATTTCATCACATTATTATCTGTAATTATGAACTGATATTTCTTAACACAACGAGTAAATACTTATTGTAAACTAAGTTCTGGCCAGTGCCTGTTATACCATAAAACATAATATCTTATAATATAACAACCTTTCCATCATCTCTTGCTTATAGCATAGTTCATATTTTTGTAAATTGTACATTACATGGACATTCGAATTTAAGTTGGAAAATAATATAATTTTTGTTTAAGATTGTACTGTCATTGATATCTCTATCCTGGATTGTTAAAAGCATAATACTGGTAATCGTTTTATCCTTGGAGTGCGAAAATTTCTACTCAATCATGACAGAAGTGCGTAGTACCTGCATACAACTTACAACGACAGGAACATGCCCAGGTCAAATCTATAAACATCAAAAATTTGATTGCTTCTAACCTCAGCTTCTGACTTTAATTTAAAATGACAAACCTCTGACTCAATATCGTGTAAATTTTTGTTTATTTATTTTATAGATTTTTCTTTAAAATTATTTAGACGGTTTTAACCATTGAGCCAGTTTTTTATGTTTGAAATCCTTCTGACTTAATTACAAGTCCTAATACACAAACTGCTTCTAACCTCTGGTTTAAATTGACAGTTTTCTAATAAGAACTTTACTTTTATCTATAAGTTTCTTGCTCTCTAAACTTATTGAAAGACCGGGAAGCTGGGGTGGTTAGCAAGAAAAAAAAGGAGCACAGTACTCTAAACATTCAGTGTAATAGTGTCAAAAAGAGCCTAGCAGTTTAAATTCAGTGATAATACGCTTACCTTCTAAATAATATCGAATCCCGCCCAGGGTAAACATTTGTGTGATAAGCACTTGTGTTTGCCTTGTGTCTGTTGTCTATCTATATACGTATGTATTTAAATGTATTTGTGTATGTATATCATCTGTCTGACAAAAATAGTTCAGGGTCTTCATAGTTTGGGGTCAGATGGCCGTGTGTAAAATGTCCCCACATATTAATATTATAATTAATATCTTGCTTTATCTGTTCTTATCAGCCATAATAAATAAATTACGTACGTACGGCAAATCTGGGATCTCATTTCGTAATGGAAATTCTCATATTTATTTTAACTTGTTCACAGAAGCACAAAACAGAGTGTGCATGAATATTCAACGAATTCAAACTGCTTCCTTTACGAAGATGAGTGCGTGTGGACTATTCGTCACAGACGGGGCGCTACCCTTGCTATTGTTCTATGTTCTTACCACGTACATTATCGTTGCCTTACAGTTCGAGTTTTTCTAATCCTGGTACTAACACTCTGTTGTTTTCAATATTCTTTGACAAATAAAATAAATATCTTTTCAAATAGCCTTTAAGGTTTCTTTCACATTCTTCCAATAAAAAATAAATATTTCCGTTACAAAAACGGCTTGATTTGTTATAGTTAATAATAATAATACAGTACAAGACAGTAGAAGAGTTACAACGCGCTGGGGCACTTTCATTACTTTACACAGATGGCGACACTATGATGCCGATGATACTGCAATCACTAATCTGTATGTCTAGTAAAGTAGTACCGCCATTTTGATGCATGTTAAGAAATTTCATACAATGGGTATGATAGAAAGACTCTGGTCATATTAGAATCGTGAAAAAAGCGTCGTAAATATTTTATACGAAGGGTTCCAACTTAAATGCAGTGTAAGCTGTCACTAATTTTATTGCCACCAACCTAAATGTTTGACAGTGTTCTGAATTTTAACATTCGGTCCCAGTCTGCTGCGTAAGCTAGATGCGATGGGTCTAAAGGGTACTCAGCTTAATCTGTTTGTCAGCTATCTACCTGTTTGTTGTGATAATTTACTGTGTTGTGTTTTTGTACTGTAATAATTTATCTCACAACAAACAGGTAGATAGCTGACAAACAGATTAAGCTGAGTACCCTTTAGACCCACCGCATCTAGCTTACGCAGCAGACTGGGACCGAATGGTAAAATTCAAAACACTGTCAAACATTTAGGTTGGTGGCAATAATATTAGAAACAGCTTACACTGCATTTAAGTTGGAACCCTACGTATAAAATATTTACGAGGCTTTTTTCACGATTCTAATATGACCAGAGTCTTTCTATCGTACCCATTGTATGAAATTTCTTAACATGCATCAAAATGGCGGTACTACTTTACTAGACATACAGATTAGTGATTGCAGTATCATCGGCATCATAGTGTCGCCATCTGTGTAAAGTAATGAAAGTGCGCCAGCGCGTTGTAACTCTTCTACTGTCTTGTACTGTTGTAAGTAAATAAACAAATTAATACCTGAGCGGTTAAATGGCTGAACGAAATTAACCAAAAAATGACACACCTAATTAGTAATGTAGATTATTGATATAGTTTATCACAAAAAAAGATCATTCCGTTATGTTTTTGTCGGATAATTTAGTACACTGGTCTAATTCGAATGTCTACGCAGACGAAGTTGCGGTCTCAAGCTAATACAAAAATAAAGAAAACCACTAGCATTGAAAGAACACACACAATCACTTACTTGTGTGTGTGTAAAGCAAACAAACAACAAATAATTATCATGATTATATCAGTACTTTAGTTCATGTAGATGTTTAATAATTATTATTAGTTTCCATACGCTCGTATCATTCAATGTAATTGAATCCATTGGCACAAATACGCTTCTGTCAAAAAATGTCTGCGGTCGTTGAAAATTTACCAATTCATGAATATAAGGAAGTACGTGTTAAAAATGTGTTTAAAAAGGAATTATTGTCAGTATCAAAGCCATTTGATTTGATGCAAGCTTTCTTCATCTTATCTATGTACAGAATACGGAATGGCTTCATCACTCCAAATACTGTCCTCTACAACGTCGTTTCAGGCATCTGGTCGCTACTACTATTGGCTTGTTACTTCTTCTTCATTTTCAAATATGTATTGTTACTTAAATTGGAAGGTTTCAATTTTATCAAATGTTCATCCAGCATACCCACGTTTATTGTATATTGCTTTGGTAGTGTGACTACATACTGGACTAATGTCATACAAAGACACAACAACGTTAGGCTTGCTATAAGCACCCAAAATATTTGCGAAATGTTAAAAGGAAACGGGAAAAGTTTGAAGAATTTAACGTTACTAAACTGGATCTACGTTATCGCCTTAGTTTGTTTTCGATTATTCTGGATCGTGTATTTAAATATCGCTTTTTCTTTAGTTTTCAAATTCAATGAAATTATAATACACTTATTTTACATCATCTTTGACGTCAACATGTTGTATTGCGTAAGGCTAATGAAGTTGTTATCGGAACCTCTTAGGATATGGGTTGACGATGCACGAAACTCAAATTACGTTGCAGACACAGAAAATGAATTGCACTGGAATAGGAAATTCAGAGTTTATATGGAAATTGTCGAAACTTACGAAATCTTAGTAAAAACTTTTCAAAAACTGGTAAGTCAAGTTGATTTTGTAGTAAGATGAGAGATACGTTCATGACGATAAATAGGGAAAAAATTGAAAATAAATAATACCATATTATAAAGGGGTGAATAGGGCTGGCATGGCAATACATCTGCATGCACTCTGGTAGGACAGAAGCGTATTATAGGCGGCGGTAGCTACTATAAAGTAGGTTGGCCAATTGCCATCCAATGGTATAATAAAGATATCGTAAAACGGGGTGAATAGGGATGCAGGGGTGAATCAAAACGAAACTTTAAAGAGGATTTTAACGGTAAAGTAATATAGTTTGTTGCAAACAAGGACACTACATCATTTCTGTCAACAAGCTATATTAATTCAACGTTAAAATATTCTGTAATGTTTCGTCCCGATCCAACACTGCATCCCTATTCCCCCCGTTTTAAGATATCTATCTATACCATTAAATGGCAATTGGCCAACCTACTTTAAAGTAGCTACCGCCGCCTATACGCTTCTGCCCTACAAGAGGGCATGCAGATGTATTGCCATGCCAGAGACAAAGCTGAAATGTCTTCATGTGCCGTTACTACGTCATTATCTATAAGTAACCTTCAAAGCGGAGGACAGCACGCAACGCTGCTTTGCAGCATTGATATGACGGCTGACTTAAAGTAAAGGAAAACTAACGCTGCCTCCACGTGGAACAGGGTCTGAAGGTTTCTTTCAATGACCCCAAATATTTCCATACGATTACAATTCCACGGTCATATAATTAGTTAATTAATTCTTTATCTAACAGTAGTAATAAATTCTATTTTATTACACCTACTATTTTATAAAGAAAAAAACCGAACATCAACTTGGTAAAATATTTCAAGTTAAGTAAATACTATGATAATGTCGTTTCAATACATGGGTGCCCTTCAACAAGTACTTGCGAGTGGTAGGAGTCAATGACCAGCCAGTCTATTAAAAAAAACTCCTTACCAAAATTTAGGTGAAGTATTCTTGCTTGGTAATGGATCGACGACATCGTCAAGGTCGTGAGTAATCGGTGGATGCAAGCGTCAGGTTGCAGCTCGTTGTGGTGTACTATGAGGGAGGAAGGCCTTTGTCCAACAGTGAAAGTCTTCCGGCTAATGATTATGGTGATCTTGCTTTAGCTGCCAATTCCTACCATTAGGTGGAACAACAGCTTGATGCTGATGCTAGAAAAAAATAGTTCACCTCAAGCTCAGTTCAAGCAACATTCGCCTAGGAGTTTTACAGAACTTCACTTCAAATCAGCAGAGGTATGAACATGGACGAAGTAAGAGATGTATGTGAAATAAAGGACGCCCCAGGGTAAATATTAGAGATGGGTTGGATTAGGTAAAAATGATACCTAATCCACCTAATCCAAATATTTTAAAATACCTAATTCATTTACCTAATCCTAATATTTATTCAATATAGCCGCTGGCCTGTTACCAATATTATGTATCGTATGTGGATTACGTAGGAAATATTCAGCATGATCGTTCCTGTTAACAGGAACGATCATGCTGAATATTTTTTAATATTTAAAAGTAGTTGTCAGATAAGAATGAATATTTATTTTTATATTTATATGTAATTTAATATTGACACAACACAGCCAACAAACAAAATGGCGGGAATCGGCAGAATACGTTACACAGATATTTCTTACGAGACCTCGGTAACACTTTTTTTGGCATGAGAAGATTCTAAATAGGTTCCAAAAATTATTTCTTTAATTTAGTTTAGTGAAACATATCGTATTTTTCAATTTTATTCCAAATGGTAATAATTTGATTCCTAACTAGGACGCGCGACGTGCAGGAATTACGAGTTTTACGTCATGCATCGCTAGCGCTACTAGAACAGTAGCTAGTCCAGTAGTTTTTCCAAAGAAAGCGCTGTTTGCAGTGCTTTTGAAATTGAAACTTAACTCTCGCGTTATAAGGAACGGAATCCCACATTCCCACGAATATTTTGTACATACCTAATCCTCGACGCTTTTGATTAGGTACGGATTCGGATCGAAAAATACCTAATCCACTTACCTATTCTAATATTTATGCCTCACCTCTAGTAAATATACAAATCTTCCGATCTTAGCGGACGACTTTATTAAAGTTCCAGGTCTTTTATTATTATTACAGCTCGTCATTCAAATTATCGTTCTTTTACCGGTCACATAATTTCAAGCATTTAGCCTACGTCATGTGTCTCACAACTTAGCATTTCTAGCCCTTTCGTACAGTCATGCATCACACATTCCATTCTTACGTTGGTATTTTACGTGTGAAATATTATTTAATTTCAGATTCTCTATTTTTGCATTGACACATTCATCAATGGTGTAATTGCTATTTGGATTCGCATAGAGGTAGCAAAAGTGGTTGGGGCTAGCATGATTAAAGTAAGTAACCTATAAACGTAAGAATCGTGATTACAAATTAATATAATCGAAACACTAGAGCCATGGGGCCTGAATACTTACCTTGTTTTTAGGGACATTGTTAAGAAGCTGGTCGACTCTTCATGTTACCAGAGGGCTGGTCCTTTCTTGGGCCATAGAATTAGCATTTGCCATTCATCGTGGTAATGCTGCTAACCTTTTGGTCACTTGTCCCATTGAGAGCGATGAGGACAAGTTTTTTGATGCCCTGTGAACCATTCATTGTACATAATTTACTTTATATTTGTTTTTTTAGCTTTGTTGGAACATAAAATTCTGTAGAATAATTATTATTTACTCAATTATTATGTAAAGGAATTTCAAATAGCTTTCACTGATCGTATTTACTCACATCAATTAACAGCGTTAATGAATAGAGCTTGAGATTTCTTCAAATTATGATTATTCGTAGATATTATTTATTTATTTAATTATTTATACTTCATGCACAAAGGTACAAAGGCGGACTTTAAGATATAAACTTTTTTTTTAAATCTTCTGCATATCTCTTTTGTGAAAGAACCAATTATGAGCAAATTAGACATTAGTTTCTGTTTATCAATATTATTATTTTCATTCAAGCTTGCACTGTCATTGTTATCTTTACTTTGGATGGTTAAAAACATGTTACTGATAACAGCATTATGCTTGGAGTGTGAAAATTGCTACTCGATCATGACAGAAGTACGCAGTACCTGCATACAACTTACAACATCTGAATCATGTCCAGGTGAATCTATTCATAATTTATTTGCTTCTAACTTTTAAAAGGTCTACTAATCAGTCATGATAACAAGACGTGAGTCAGGTGATTCTGAAAGCTCAATTTGTAATTTTGTTCACAGAAGTTCGAAAAAGAGTCTGCAAGAATATTCAACGAGTTCAAACTGCTTATTTTAAGAAGATGAGTGCGTGTGGACTGTTCGTCATAGACGGGGCGCTACCCATGCTATTGTTTGGTCTTCTTACCACTTACAGCATCGTTGTCTTGCAGTTCGAGTTTCTGTAATCCTAGTATTAAAACTATAGTTTTTTTGATTGGCTGTTTTCAAAACTAACACGATGCCAGAAAAAAACATGAGAGCGTACTGTTTGAGTAGGCAGAATTTGTTTGCTTTTTATTCATTGACAAATAATATTAATATCCTTTTAAATTGCCTCTGTGTTTTCTTTTACATTCTTCCGACAAATAGTAAATATTTCCGCAACTAAAACTAAACCTTGTTTTGTAATCTTACGACGTATTCTATTTACTTCAGGCAATAATTATGTGTCCATAGAAAAATAAAACAAATAGCAATGCCACATTTCACATAGGAAAAAATGTATGCTTACAATGAATTTATTGATGCCTTAATATATTCGTTTTTTTTTTAGTTAATTAGTATAGGTTTTCCTTTTTTATAATTCGTGTAAATACTGTACATTGTTCTACATACAAATAAATTTATTTTCCTTACAATATTAAATGTTGAAAACTTATGCAGTTTACTATCCAGTAGTTATTGTGGAAGAATAGTCTACAAAGGTAGCACATAGTCTGTTCATAGGTTTTGGTCGAAAATTCACAAACCGCCTAATAATAATTGGGTAGCAATAAAATTACAATTTTAAGTGTCAAAATTAATTAATTTGTGTTATATAATTACTAAGTGAGCGACTGACTGTAAGTGACGAAAAATCAACAGAATAGTATCTTACAAACATTAATTTGAGTTACTTAAAATACAAAATGAGCAGCTTCATAATATTTGAGCGACTTAATATTTGTTTGAGTGTCAACGTTACGTCCTGCATTTTTTTCAATATTTGGCAAATGTATTTTTTATACTGAGCGGCATTTTATCTTAAATGAAGTGTTTCAAAGACAAAAACCACTTTGAAACATACACTAATGAGCAATTTAGCGATAAGACATTCACGAGAGTTGAATGTTAATACAAACTTCAATACAATAGAGGGGATCTGGCGCTCGGCGGCCGCTGCCGCGGCACCGCTCGCTGCGCTCGCTCGCCTTCGCGCTTTGATGGTCACAGTTCTAACCTAACCCAAACGACCCACCATACCACCAGGGGTATGGCCTGCGGTACGGTGGGCCACAGGAAATCGATTCTATCTTAATATTGAAGTTGCCCTCTCTGTATTTCCAGTCGCTCACTTAGTAATGTAGTCGCTCGGATAAAATTTTAATATATGAATTGGATTTATCACAATCCACTTTTTGTAAGCTTGTTCTGGATTTTATTATTAATCAATATTCGTCGTTAGTTTAGTTAATTTTTCGCTTACTCAAATTCATACCGCTCAAGTTATTCATATTCATATTCATCAGTCGCAAAGCTTTTTTTTAATCGCTCGTTTTATAATTCCCCATAATAATTCCCTGTGGCCATATTCCGTTATTTAGGAACATTATGTCCGTTATGATGAATCACAAAGAACTTAAATGCGCTGTAACAGCTTTGATTTTTCAAATTGATCTTTTCTAGTGTTACATTTATTGCAGTTTTCTAAATCTAAATTTAAATGTATAAACTTCTAAACTAATATTATGAAGAGGAAAGATTTGTTTGTTTGTTTCTTAAGATTTAAACCAAAAACTACTAGTCCGATTTCAAAAATTCCTTCTTCAATCGAAAGCTACATTATTCCTGAGTATTATAGGTTATATTATATTATTAAAAAATTAGGGGTCCTTATTCTATCCTCCTTCTTGAGGAGGATAGATTTGATTCTAATTTACTTAAATAAGACACAATTGGCAATAACAAGTATTGGAACTTTTGTTCACAATTCTGCACTACGTTTCACTCGTTGTATTGACTTGCCACTGTATTCTAGTAAGTTAGGTTGTTGTCTAACTGTATCCTCAAATGATTGTTTACATCGCACTCGCAGGGCCAATTCGCCCAGCTGATTATTATCGGTAACTTGTGATGACTCATTGACAACGACGAAGATTGCCAGTTAAACGATTCACACATTGTACCGCATCACGCAGAGTAGGGTGGGAGTGCGTGTTCTTACGTTGCTTTAAGTATCTCTCTTTGTATTGAAAACACGCGTAGTGCAACACACAGCAAACGTATTCACGCAAAGTGTTGCAGGTCACGCGCCTACATGCAGAGAAACACTCAAGGTAGGGTAAACTGAGTTCTGCAGTATGGAGCGTGATTTCGACAGAACTTAATAGTAATTGAAAAAATAATTTCTTAAATCTTAGTATTTTGAACCATGACCCATTTATCGATCTTGTTCGTAAAAAGGGATGTACCCAACATATTCTATAGGCACGATTTCTTCTAAAAAAATAACTACAACCTGAATGTGTTCTGCATTAATATCCATTTTTAATATAGGAAACAATGCTCTGCACTGTACTATCACTCCGCAAGCTGCTGTGAAATGAGGTCTTTGAGCCACCGTATAGTATACTGTAACCCCGGACCTTTTTGCAAAGAAATCTGCATGATGGTGCCAATCTGCACTCACGCAACCGCGCGCTTTACTGCACCCTGCTGTCAGAACCGATGGCACCGTTACTACTATCCAAACTGAGCGACAGCACCGAACTTTCAAGATTTTCACAACGCTCCACAGACTGACCAACACTGTAGGTGATAACAGTAAGGTTCCTTTTCTCATGTTGACGTTCCGGGGAAAATCAAGCACTGACATGGTCTTGAATTCCTTGAGGTCTTCTAACTGGCTTACAGTGACATAGGATGACTTGATATTCTTGATTTCTGATTGTACTAGCAAGATATCTTTTAGAAACTTCGAAATATCCAAGTGATCAAATGTTATAGGAGGTAGCTTTTCTAAATTACGGGCCATAAACACAGTCATCTCATCGGGTTCAGTTACTTTGAATACCCTAATTAAATCATTTATCACTCGGTTATCCTTCCCTTGACATGTTCTTGCAGGTTTACGCGAGCTCAGTCCATCTTGCGTCACCCCGCTCTCCAATCGGTACACGTCCGAGTGCGAGCTAACCCATTTCACACTATTAGTTTGGGTGTTACACCAGTACTTAAATAAAGATACTATCTCTGGTGGTAATGTAGTTTCAGTTTGTAGTTTACGCCACAAAACACACGAGATCCAATGCCCTCGAAAGATCATTCTCGAGAGATAATATTGAACAGTCTGCTTAAGGCACAGGATTGCACACTTAGTTGACAGCCCAGGTCTAAAACCGATCTGGGCATCATGTAAATCGAGGTGGTAGCTAGGTTTACCTAATTGATTTATCAAGCAGACTGTCCAATGTTTTTGCTATCACTGTGGCTAATGAAATTGGATAATTAGATAGGTCCGAGGGATACCTCGGAAGATAATAATATAAGGACGGAAGATATCCCGTCTTATTTTTAACAATGAGCACTACCAATGTATACATAAGGTTGTTAGGTAAGTAGCTGTGACTAATACACATGTTAAAAAACAAAGCGAGCACACGTGGTAGATGACCCACCGCATATTTCAGATGCTCGATACTGAGGCCATCATGTCCCGGGGATTTACCCCTCTCCTCTTTCTTTACAATAATCGCATTTTCTTGCGCCATAAATATAATCGTCAAGTCACCATTGTTTGCCTCAGCAACGTCCACCCTCAAAGTTTCTGTAACAGGTGCAACCTTAAAATGACGTCGGAACGCATTAGCTATGTCAACAATGTCACATTGCGTTAAGGATGCTGGTGGGGCTGCCCCGTTTCTGTAGTGCGTCAAGAATGTTCGCAGATGTGTGAATGCGTAAAAGGTGTGTTTCCCTGGTACATCATGGTTGCAAGTCACCTTGGACTATGTGTACGTGGGTCACTGTAGTGCCGTCTCTCACGGGATGTCGAAACGGTGACTAATAAAAGTGTTGTTAATTCTTGTTGTATTTGCCGTGTTCTTGTTTAGTGTATGTGCTTACTAACATAGTCGTAGAATTAACTAACAATCTTTTTGAGTCTTAGTTACTCGGAAAAAGAAAATCCAATTTATTATATTAGTATAGATACTCTCTAAGTCTTGTGGCTGTAATTGGACCTTACTGACGCCGGCGAGGTATGCGTGATACTAATAAAACCTAAACTACTAATTATTATAAAGATAAAGAAAATTTTTTTGTCATAACATACGTTTACATACAAATTAAAGCATGCAAGATCTTGGAAAAAGGTATATGAAGTCCGTTCATTTTTTACCTGGCGAGGCGTTCAAATTTTTTACATAAGAAGACAATTTTTTTTATATTCTAACACTAAATTATCACTAAATTGTCAGGAGTATATTGATATACTTAGCATATTTTTAAACCCCCGCGTAATTGAAATATTACGAAATGAAAATAACACTTTTTCGTTTCATCTCGATGCCCATTTTGTGTTTATATAAAAAAGAAAATGACAAGCGATGTTAACGGATCTATAAATTGGCAGACAAGTGATGTGACAAGTGTGTGGAAAAAAATAATCATTATTTTGTGATATTTTTTCTCATAAAAAGATGCAATTTCAATGTAAGAACTGCGAATCGGCGGCTGTCGGTGTCACTGTTACTGTCAGTCGCCGTTTCGTTCTGAAATAATAAGTTTTTTGTTAAACTATTAACTTTTTTTTGCGGGGTTTTAAAAATGTTGTAAATGCCTGAAGATACTCTTTAGGTACCCAAGAATATAAGAATTAGAATTTCAACTTCTCTAAACATCTTAATTTTTTTTGTACAAATCTCGCCATGATCTTTTCTGTTCTTATTTTTAAATTGACTTGTAGGTAAAATTTTAAACGCCTGTGGTATTTTATCGTATACTCTAGGAGCCATATAAAAAAATCTTTTACCCATAGCAGCAGTTTTTGCCGGGTGCAAGCAGAGTTGGCCATTATCACGTCTGTTCGATAGTAGAGGAAACAATAAAATTGGGGGTTCAATTTTACGAGCAACGCATCTTCAAGAATATACAGAGATGGTAGCGTCAATATTTTGTATTTTTTTAATAATGGCCTGCAGCTTTCCGTCGAATCTAAATTAACCATCGCCCGAATGTATCTCTTTTGGGCTTTAAAAGCAATTTCTTTGTCGGTAGAGTTACCCCAAAATATAATGCCATAGAGTAACAGTGATGCCAGTAAATCATAATATGCCGTTACCAAGGCATTTTCAGCATTTTAAGTCTGTAATCGTCAATGTGTCTTCAGCGAGAATGGTGATCAACGTTCGTGCTTTCTGTGTATGAGAAAAGGATCTTTGCCTTACAGGAGAATAATAATAGAGTGGTATTATTATCATTTTGTTTCTCGTGGCATAATTTAGTACTTTATCTTAATTCTAAAGTTTTAGCAAACGAAGTTGAAGGCAAAAGCTAGTACAAAAGTAATAAAGAAAACCACTTGTGTTAAAAGAACTCAAAAGTAAGTACAGAGCAAATGACAAATAATGATCATAATTATATTTAAACTTGTTAATAAAAATAAATTGGTAGCCATAGGCACGTTTCACTTACTGTAATTGTATCCATCGGCACAAACACGTTTCTGTCAAAAAATGACTACGGTCGTTGAAAATTTACAGATCCAAGAAGATACCGAAATACGTGTTAAGAATGTGTTTATAAAAGACGTACTATCAGTATTAAAGCCGTTTGATTTCATGCAAGCTCTGTATATCTTATCTATGTACAGAATACGGAATGGCTTCATCACTTCAAATAGTATCTTGTACAATGTCGTTTCAGGGATCTGGTCTCTACTATAATTGGCTGGTTACTTCTTCTTCTTTTTTAAAGGCGTATTGACCGCTGAAATGGAAGGCTTCAATTTGATTAAATGTTTATCCAACGTAGCCACGTTTCTTGTGTATTGCTTGAGTATTGTGACTAACTACTGGACTAATGTCATACAGATACACAACAAACGTTAGGCTTGCCATTAACATCCAGAATATTTGCGAAATGTTGAAAATAAATGGAAAAAATTTAAAGATTTTTACGTTTTTAAACTGGATCTACGCCATCGCCTTAATTGGTTATCGATTTTTCTGGATCGTTAATATGAATATCGCATTTTCTTTAGTTATCCAATTCAATGAAATTATAATACACATAATTTACATCATCTTTGACGTCAACATGTTGTATTGCGTAAGGCTTATTAAGTTGTTATCGGAACCTCTTAAGATATGGGTTGACGATGCACAAAACTCAAAATACGTTGCGGACACAGAAAATAAATTGCATTGGAATAGGAAATTCAGAGTTTATATGGGAATTGTTGAAACTTACGAAATAGTTGGTAGAACTTTTCAAAAACTGGTAAGTCAAGTGTATTTTGTAGAACGATCTGATCAGTTTATGAAGGTAGATTGTGAGGGACAATACAAAAGAAATCAAAACATATATTTTTTGTCTTTGGGCGGGAAACAACCTGCCAACGCACATAATATAGAGTACCTAATCACCGCCGCCTATAGACATCTGCAACACCAGAGGCTTCAAGGAGGTATTAGAAATATATTAGAACGATAAATTTGAATGACGGTTACAAAGAAAGTAGCTACTTTCCTTGTCTTTTCAACCGACTTCAAAAAAGAAGAAGGTTGTCAATTCGACTGTATGTTGTTTTTTTTTGTTTTTTTTTACGCGATTTCTTCGGCTGATGTGAATCGATTTTGAAAATTATTTTTCTAATGGATAGGGTATGGCTCAGGAATGGTCCCATATTAATTTTATCGAAATATATTCAGCATTTTTTAAGAAATCAATTAAATCCCAAAAAAATCTACATAGACGACGTTTTAATAATTTCTTCAATCTTTGGAGTACATCTGTTTGAACTGAAATGGATCGATATAAAAAAGACCACCGCTTTCAAAATCTAAAAAGTGATGACGGCTTTGTTCTGTTTGTTACCTTTAATTGCCACCGACTTCCAAATCTAAAGTCATGTGTGTACTGTGCTAAAGTTTAGATTTTGAAGGCGGTTTTATTTTTGTAAAAAAGCTTATTTTAAAATCTATCGTTCTAATACATTTCACTTTATTTCAAGGATACATCTTAAGCAGACTTCATCTATCTCAGACCTAAGCATCTAACTCTTCCGTTCTGTCATACATCAAACAATTCAATACCTACGTTTGTATTATTTATGTCAAAATATTTTTTCATTTCAGTTTCTTTGTTATTGCATTGACACATTCACCAATGGTGTAAAATCTATATGGATACGCATAGAGATAGCAAAAGTAGTTGACGTTAGCATGATCAAAGTAAGTACGTATGAACGTAAGAATTGTAATTATAAATTCATAATTTACTCAATTGTAGTGTAAAGAAACTTCAAACAGTTTCTATTGCAATTTTGATTATGTTTTTCTCATGTCAATTAACAGCGTCAGTGGGTGGAGTTTGAGATTTCTTCACATTGTTATTATTCGTATATATAAACTAAAATTTACTTACGTAACGAATACATATTATTACTTATTGAGAACATAACCAGCTAACACCCCTTCTGCCCGGGACTTCATCCATGTAGAAGTCAAGAATATCATAGAATTGAATGTTTTATCGCACTGTGTTTTTTTAATCTTCTATAAATATCCTTTTGCATATCGTATAGTTTTTGTGTTTTCGGGTGGGTGCAAATTGCGATTATGGACCAATTAGAGGTTAGCTTCCTGTTAATCAATAAAATTGTTTTTGTTTAAGCTTTCTCTGTCATTGGTATCTTTACTCTGGATGGTTAAAAGCATGTTACTGATAACAGTTTTATGCTCGGAGTGCGAAAGTTTCTACTCGAACATGATCAAAGTGCGCAGTGTCTGCGTACAAATTACAACGTTAGAAACATGCTCAGGTGAATCTTATATTTTAGAGCTTGTTTGCTTCTAGTTTTTAAATAGTGACTAGCCTTTACTTAATTTATGTGTACTTATCAGCCAAGATAACAAGACGTAGGACTGGCGATTCTGAAATTTTAATTTGTAACTCTACCTTGTTCACAGAAGCTCAAAAAAGAGTCTGCAAGAATATTCAACGAGTTCAAACTGCTTCTTTTAAGAAGATGAGTGCGTGTGGACTGTTCGTCATAGATGGGGTGCTACCCTTGTTATTGTTCGGTCTTCTTACTACTTACATCATAGTTGTCTTACAGTTCGAGTTTCTGTAATTTTAGTACTGACACTCTAATTTTGTTCATTGGCTGTTTTTAAAAGATAGAAAAATACGGACAAAAACATGAGAGCTCACTGTTTGTGTAAACTATCAGAATTTGTATGCTTATATTCATCTCTACTAACATGCTATATTATTATTAATTTATATCTATATCTACATATAACTATATAATTATAAAGTTGAAAAGTTTGTATGTTTGTTTCGTTGAACGCGCTAATCTCTAAAACATAAAAATAATTTTTCAATTCGAACCAGTACGGTTTGAATTGAAAATGATTTGTCCATTTATCGAGGAAGGCTATATAACATCATGCTACGACCATTAAGAGCGGAGCATCAATGAAGAATGTTGCATAAACAGGACAAAATATTCCTTTTGTAAGCTTACGTTGCGTGCGCTGCGTAAACGGTTCATGTTACGCAAAAGTCATGTATGACAAAAATGATTCCCTTTAAAAGTTATAAAAAAAAGTCCGCGACAGCATAACTTTATCTTTTAAGGTTGACTCACTATGACTTTTTTTGTGGTAATCAATTGTGTTCTAAAATAATGCATTATTTGCGAAGGTGTTTTATAAACATGATATTGATCCTTATCTACATAAATCCGTTATTCATCACAAGTATCCAATTTTAAACAAACTTGCTTTTATATAATTTGTTTTCAATGAATATCTTAGGAGATATCATAGTTTTAAGGTACTAATCTAAGTACCTACTTAATTTTATTTTGTAGTAATTTTTCTTTGGGTATTGTTTCGCTAATTATTTTGTTTGTATTTTTTTCTTTTCAATTTTTTAAATTACCTAACATATTTTAATAATAAGAATTATTTACTATCATACATATTAATAAAATGTCTAGAAAAAGAACTCTGCTTTCTTTGGAGACTGCTACAGCAAAGCGGCTGCAACTGTTGCGCAGCAATGAAACAGCGGACTAAAACATGCATAGATGGCTTTGGTATTATTTAAACTATCTAACATATTTTTATAAAAAAAAGTTATTTACCTATCATATATTAATAAAATGCCTACAAAAAGAACTCGGCTTTCTCTGGAGTCTGTTATAGCAAAACGTCTGTGACTGTTGCGCTGCAATGAAACAACGGATTAAAATATGCATACGTTGGCAACGAGTAGGTAATCAATGAACCAAACCGTCCTAGGGAATCAAGCGTTCAGCGTTTGGCCCCACAAAATTCCCGAACTTTGGCGAATCGTGAACGGGGAATCAAGCGCTAAACGATCCCATTGTTTGGCCTCACGGAATTTCCGAACTTTGTTGAACCGTGAACGGGAACCAAGAACTTCTCACCGTATGGCCTCACAAATTCCCCGAACTTTGGCGAACCGTGAATGGAATTCAAGCGTTGAATATTCTCAACGTTTGAATTCCCGAACTTTGGCGAACCGAGAACGGAAATCAAGCGCTGAACGTTCCCACCGATTAGCGCAACAAAATGCAAAAACAAACGTTAAAATAAAAGTATAAGCGATAAAATATCGCAGCAATACTAATCAGATACCTACATACCCACATCTTATAAAACCCCAGTACTTACCCATTTCTTTATTGTTTCTTATTATTTCACTTTATTGCGTGATGTACAGACGCCATCACAGTAAGTCATACCAACCTGTATTTTTTTTTCAATTGAATATCAACCTTAATTTCTTGTAATAAAGTAGAAAATCATTCAAAGAAATTTGACCGATCGGGGTAACTTGATGTGCTGGCGTCTATACCTAAAATAGCTTCTTAAAGTAATGTACTATAAATAATGTAAGTATTTAATACTCTTAAAGTAATGAAATATATTTCAGAAGTTTTTTTTCTCAAATGAACCCGGGTGAAACCGCGGGGCATTGCTAGTTGATAAATAATACAATTTTTTTTTTAATAATCTTTGTGGTTTCTTTTACATTCTTCTGACGAATAACAAATATTTCCGTTACTAAAACTAAACCTTGATTTGTGATCATCATCATCATATTATCTTATTGCCGTCCACCAACCCGGTCTTGGGCAGCCATCATTCACCCGCTGCCAGCCACCTTCTTCAAATCGTCGGCCCATCGTGCCGCAGGGTGTCCCAAAGTATCCTGCTCAAACACGGTATCCACTTTAGTGTTTCTGCTCCAGCTACCGTCTGCCAATGCTTTGATTTGATGATTTAGAGACATAACGTAGCTTCCCGAATGCCGCCCAGTCCAAGCGTATACTTCTGTTCGCCTCCTTCTCGAAGTTGTACCGCCCCAGTTATACTATATTTTGGCCAATATAAATGTATTCTTGCACAACTTTGAGAATAGCGACATTTATTTATTATTTACGACTACGGGTCTCAGGAAGACAAGACATCATCATCGAGGGTACTTAGCGTGACTTCCAGCTCCAGCAGAGACGACAGAGTGTCGCTGGTGAGTATCCACTTATGTCCATTTCTTACCGGTCTAAAGTTTTCATAGCCTACCTCGCGGATGAAACGTATTAGGCTATTGGTGGCATCGTTTATGTCCTCTGTGGTATCCAACGAAGCAAATAGGATCTGCGGTTCTAACTGGAAGCTTTCCCAGCCAGCTTCAACTTGGGGCAGTGTTGGTCTAAGAGTTGACCTCGCTACGCGCGCAGTAGATCGATTCTGTAAAATTCAAACAACAACTTGCATCTCACATCGCTATTTACTCTCACTTCGCACTCGAACCCGATTCAAAGTGTCAAATATATCAAGGTCATTTTGAATCTTATGCGAAGTGAGAGTAAATAGCGATGTGAGATGCAAGTTGTTGTTTGAATTTTACAGAATCGATCTACTGCGCGCGTAGCGAGGTCAACTATGACCTTGATATATTTGACACTTTGAATCGGGTTCGAGTGCGAAGTGAGCATCGAAGTGACGGGGAAATTTCCTTACAGAATGCCACTTCTTACGTCATCTCATACTTTATTTGTCAAAATCTCCCTGCCAATTTAGTTCAACTCGCTGACACGCTAGCAAGGGTGGCGCTAGTGTAAATTCAAATTATCAACTGTCAAACGTCCAGCCTACCCACCATAACACTGCTGGTGATGACACCTGGCTCGATCTGATCCTCACCTCGAATCCTTCCCTCGTATCCTCCCATGGTCAACATGACGCTCCTGGCTTTTCTCATCACGACATGATTTTCCTTTCATATGTCCTAAAACCTCCCAAACCCAAATCCAAGGTTCTGTACAGGCGTTGTTTTGCGCGGATGAATGTTGAGGAGCTTAAGAAGGATGCATCCTTGATTGATTGGGAGCCTATGTTGGAAGCCTCTTTGGTTGACGACAAGGTTGCCGTATTTAACGATGTTGTGGTCACCCTCTATAATATCCATGCTCCCATCAAAAAGGTTAAACTTAAACGTCCTCCTGCCCCATGGATGACAAGAGGGATACGGATGGCGATGCGATGTAGGGACCGAGCATTCCGCAAATTTAAGAGGGATCGTACTGACGAGAACTGGTCTTTATACAAGGTTGCAAGGAATAGATGCAATCAGATGATACGAAACGGTAAACGCCGCCACATTCTTGATAATATAACTTCTTCCTCTTCTGCCGATATTTGGAAATTTCTTGGAACTCTAGGTATCGGCAAACCGCGAAATTTAGACCTTCCTAACTCTGTTGACCTGGACGAGCTTAACCGGCATTTTTCTTCTGCTTCCTCCATGGATCGCTTAACCAAGCAACAAACTTTATCCTTAATTTCTGGTCTAACGCGTCCTAATATTAACCACTTTTGCTTTGTTCCAGCTGAACCGGGAGAGATCAAACAGATAATTCTGTCCATTAAGTCTAATGCAGTGGGTTGTGATAATATCACTCGTGGTATGATCACAACTCTTCTGGATGATCTTCTACCAGCTATTACCCATATTGTGAATTTTTCCCTGTTTACCGGAGTATTTCCTTCCCTGTGGCGCAAAGCCTATGTCTGTCCGCTACCCAAGGTCCCTAATCCCTCTCTTCCTACACATTTCCGTCCTATTTCGATCCTTCCCTTTCTATCCAAAGTGCTTGAGGCCTGTGTCCACAAACAATTCTCCAATTTTGTTCATCGGAATTCGCTTATCAGCCCGCTTCAATCTGGGTTCAGGCCTGGGCACAGCACTGTTTCCGCCCTACTTAAAGTGACTGGCGATATAAGGGCAGGGCTGGAAGACACCAAGGTAACGGTACTGGTGCTGGTTGATTTCTCGAATGCCTTTAATACCGTTAGTCACGACATCCTTTTGGCAATTTTATCCCATGTTATGGTCTCTCCTGGAGCACTGGAATGGTTCTCCTCTTACATTCAGGAACGCCAGCAATCAGTTCATGTTGCGGATGCCTCGTCGTGTTGGTGTGATATAGAAACTGGTGTTCCTCAAGGCGGTATTCTTTCTCCTCTTCTGTTTTCTATTTTTATTAATCTCCTTACTTCTGAGCTTCAGTGTGCGTATCATCTGTATGCTGATGACTTGCAGTTGTACTGTCAGGGGAGGGTTGACGAAATGCGAGACCTAATCGATAAGCTAAATAGGGACCTGATGGCCATAAAAGCCTGGTCCGGTAAATTTGGTGTGGCAGTAAACCCGAATAAATGTCAGGCCATCATCGTTGGGAGTTCTCGCAGTCTGAGCAAGCTGGATAGTGCAACCTTGCCGCCAGTTCTTTTCGACGGTACGGTCGTACCATTTAGCACTGATGTAAAAAATCTTGGCTTGCACATCGACAGCACTATGAAGTGGCATACTCAAGTCGCTCGTGTCAGCCAGAAGGTTACTGGTTTGTTGCGAGCTCTGTACCGTTTGAGAAAATTTTTACCCTCAAATACGAAAACAATGCTTGTACAGTCCTTAATTTTTCCTATCGTCGATTATGGTGATGTGTGCTACTTTGACCTGAATGCAGATCTCCTCGACAAACTTGACCGTCTTCTAAATAACTGCATTCGATTCGTTTTCAATCTGCGTAAATATGATCATGTCTCCGAGCACCGGTCTCTTCTTAAGTGGTTGCCCATACGTCAGCGTAGGGAGCAAAGGGCGCTAACCACCTTGTTTTCTTTTCTTGTTTCTCCCACTTCCCTAGTTACCTTGCTCCCCACTTTCAGTACATTTGTGCCAACCATAATAAGAGTCTGCGATCATCGCAAAACCGTGTTCTTCATTGTCCCTCTCACCGCACTGACTTCATTCACCGGTCATTCTTTGTGCAATCCATTTCTCTGTGGAATGCGCTTCACCAGGAAATCAGGATGGCAACCAATCGCTTAGCGTTCAAAATTAAAGTTCGAGAGTACATTCACAAGAAGTTGGCAGTTTCATCACAACGGTAGTGTTTTCTCCATTGTTTGTCTTTTTTTTTAATATATCGATTTACAGTAGTATATATGTAGTCTGTATGTATATTTATATAGTATTTATATTATATATTTATAGTATTTTATTTTTATATCCTTGTAGTTTAGCTTAGTCTTAATTTAATTTTTTTTTTTTTTGTTACACCTACCACTGCACGTCTCTGCATCACCCAAAGGTTGACTGGTAGAAAATGCCTATGGCATTAAGTCCGCCTCTGTACATTGTGCTTAATGTGTTACTAAAAAAATAAATAAACGTAACAAAGTCGGTCACGTTCTTGGTAACGTTGTCGGGGCTTCACCAGGTCCATTTCTTTTGAGGCTTGCCCCCTGTGATTTCTGCGCCAAATGGACCTACTCTAGACTCGCTACTCTCGTGTACTCGCACTTTAGCATTGAAGTCACTCATGACAACAGTGTAGAATGTTTTGGTTCGAGACATATTTTTCACTGTGTATTCGTAATTAGCCTCGACTTCGTCGTCAGGGTGCGCGGACGTTGAGGCATTCACTTGAACTATTTTCAAGGAATACCTTTCTGTAATCTAAAGTACAAGGTATGCCATCCATGCACACGGCCTATTTCCATTATGTTGCTCTGAGTGTCTTGTGGACCATAAATCCGACGCCCTCCTTGGGATGGTAGATGTCTTCTCAGAAGTAGAGTAAGCGGCCACTGTCGAGGGTTATCGTCTCTTCCCCCTTTCTTTCCCCCTTTCTAAGGATCTCCGATAGTTCCACGATGTGTCAGTTGACATGGCTTTTTCCACTTCCAATTTAACGAGGTGGATAGCGCATAGCGTCCGTAGCACCGTCACCCGGGGATTCTTAGTACCCTCCGCCACACTGATACCGTGGCTAATAGTAATAGTGCAGTTACCGGGAACTGGGGGCCGTGAATCTGTGCTGCTAGTCTTTAGGGGTATTTGCCACGTTTGTTGTCACCACACTTGGGTTTGGGTTGGCAGAGTTAGAATGCTTCACTGATAGTGCTGCTGTTCACTATCAGGTTCGGCATTTGGAAGCATTCCATCCAGCATAAATTATGATTATGCCACCATGTATCGGTTTCCGGAACCAAAACGGATGAGAATGATGTTGTCTCCTCACATTTTGGCTACTTTCTTTTAATCGCCTCTTACGACACCTGCAGAAGGAAATGGGGTAGCCTATTCTACAACCTGAAACCACACGGAGGGATTTGTGATACTACAACGTTATTAAATATTTATGAGACTTTTCAAATGATCCTTACGTCTTTCTGGTACCCGATGTATAATTATTTTTAACACAGATGAAAACCACTTTGTTAGCAACTAGGTTAGTGATTGCAGTATGTTTATTTTGTGATTTCAAGGATTGCTGAATCTTTTGAGATGCAAAATCTGACGCACAGGTAGAAAACATAAAAACAACAAGAACACAACAATCATAACAACTAGCTTGACACATAAGCTAATAATTATGTGTTATTCCATTCAACTTGCTATAATTATGTACTCCCTAAGTATATCTTGGACACCAATGACATCGGCGAAGGAAAAGATAGTGAGAAAACCTGAACTACTAATTATTATAAGAAGACTGAAATTATAAGGAAGCGTGCAGATCCATTGATCTGCACGCTTTCTTAAGATTTGGTCTTCATTGGCAAGACTACGCAGACGAAGTTGCGGGCAAAAGCAAGTTCAAAAGTAAAGGAAACCACTTGCTTTAAAAACTCACATAGGTAAATACGAGTACAAAGCAAATAACAAATACTGATCATGTTTATCTTAAGACGTTTTAATAATAATTATTGGTGGCCATAGGCTAGTTTCACTTAGTGTAATAATATCCATCGGAACAAACACGTTTCTGTCCAAAAATGACTGCAGTGGTTGAAAATTTTCCGATTCAAGAAGATAATGAAATGCGTATTAAAAATGTGTTTAAAAAAGACTTACTATCAGTATCAAAGCCATTTGATTTGATGCAAGCTTTGTACATCTTATCTATGTACAGAATACGCAATGGTTTTATCACTTCGAATAGTGTCGTCTACAACGTCATTTCAGGCATCTGGTCGCTGCTACTACTGGCTAGCTTCTTCTTCTCCTTTTTTAATTGCGCATTTACTTCTGTTTTGCAAGGCTTTAATCTAATAAAATGTTTATACAACATACCCACGTTTCTCGTGTACTGCTTTGGAAATGTGACTTCCTACTGGACCAATGTTATACAGAGACACAACAACGTTAGGCTTGCCATAAGCATTCAGAATATTTCCGAAATTATGAAAAGAAATGGGAAAAGTTTAATGAATTTTACTTTATTAAACTGGGTCTACGTCATCGCCATTATTGGTTTTCGAGTTTTCTGGATTGTTAATATGTTTATCGCTTTTCCCTTAGTTTTGCAATTCTATGAAACTATAGTACACTTGTTTTACATGATCTTCGACGTCAACATGTTGTACTACGTAAGACTCATCAAGTTGCTATCGGAACCTCTTAAGATATGGGTTGACGATGCACGAAACTCAAAATATGTTGCGGACACAGAAAATGAATTGCATTGGAATAGGAAATTCCGAGTTTATACAGGCATCGTTGAAACTTACGAAATAGTTGGTAGAACTTTTCAAAAACTGGTAAGTCAAATTTATTCTGTAGAAAGATCTGATCAGTTCATGAAGGTAGATTGTGAGGGACAATACGCGAGAAAACAAATCGTATATATTTTAGACGTGAATACGTCTTTTAAATTGTTTACAAGGAGGCAAGTCAAAAAAACAAATGATAACAAAATCGGGGGATACAGTTTGTTATTGCAGCTTCATATCTATCCCATGCTAAATGTAATTACTTTATTGGATAGCTAAAGAATCAAAGTATTTATTACGCTAACTGATGACTATGACGCACCGCGCGCGGGGGCGGGGGAAGCATCGCCATTTCGTCATCGGTAATTTTGCTGTGTATTGAGATTTACTCTTAGTATAACTTTTGACTCGGAAAAGCTACAACTTTCGTTTAAGTTTCAATCATTAGCTCTTATCAAAATCTATACGATTGTTTACAAAACATTAGCGTAAAATAGAGACGGTGAATATAATAAGTTGTTAAAATAAAAAATATATATTAAAAATTTATAATGTCAGCCCATACGTATCAAAAAGCTAAATCCAAATACAGATATTGTATACGGTCGGAAAGGGCTTTTTAAGAGCTTTCGAATGGTTCCAATAAAACACCATATTATTATGACCGAGTTAAGTAGTGCCGGGAACGTAAAAGAATGAACGCGGACGAGCGGAACAACGACGGTGCAGTAAATCTACAGCTGAGGCGGTTGAAATTTTGCAGTTTGATATAGAAATCACTTCTATATCGACACTGGTCTGTGTAGGCATCAATTGTGTACGGTCGTCGATTATGAAGATACAATTTTTAGTTCGTTTAAAAATGAATATGACATATATAGTATAATACACTCAAAGAAACTATACCTATTACGTACAAGTATTCAAGTTAAACACACGGCCGTGTCCACAAAACAGCCACACCCGGATTTTTTGTCATTGGACGGGAAACAACTCGTCGATGCGCTTGATGTTCAGCAAAGTTCCAGAGGCTTCGCAAATGCATTGCCATCCTAGAGACAATGCACAATTCCCAATTCCCTCGTGTTTTATTAGTGACCGTCATTCAAATCTATCGTTCTAATACATTTCACTTCATTCCAAGGATATTACTATCTATAGCATACTTCATCTGTCTCAGACTTCACCAGGTAGCTCGTTCGATCAGTCATGCATCAAATAATTCCATTCCTACATTTGTATTTTGTATGTCAAATATATTATCAAAGGTATTATTTCATTTCAGATTCTTTATTATTGCATTGACACATTCACCAATGGTGTAATTTCTATATGGCTACGCATAGAGATAGCAAAAGTAGTTGGTGCTAGCATGATTCAAGTAAGTACCTATAAACGTAAGAATCGTAATTATTATAAATTCATAATTTACACAATTGTTATGAGAAGGAACTTCAAACAGCTACCTTTTTAATTTTGACTCCATTCACTCACATTAAACAGCTATATCAAGTTTGACATTTCTCCATTTTGTTATTTTTTTTAGCCATAAACGAACATTTCCTTGCGTAACCAGAACATATTATTATTTATTGAGAACAGATCTACATAGTTTTGCCTGCGACCTCATCCAGTCCATCCGCGTAGAAGTCAAAGTATACCATAAACTTAAACTTCTAAACTTAGATCAAGAGGCGGTTTTCAGCCTAACCCACAAAGAAAACATTCACAGTGGTGCAACAGCTGCTGGAACGTTCGCAGAATATTTCGCGAGCGTCTTTCCAACTGAAGTGCCAAAGTTAGACTTCGAGAATATAGCTAATCAAAACAACTGCAATATTAGAAATTAAATTTATATACTAACTTCACTGAAACTGATATAAGCACCAGAATAAAAAATAAAAAAGAACCGACGGCGTAAAAAGTGAACTTCTAATAAAAACTGAAAAGAAATAAACAAGTCCTGTAGTCTAGAATTATGTTTCGTTATGTTGAATAACCATTGAAATAGAAACCACGCCAATAGCGATCTAAGTAGGCTTTACAAGGATACGATTATTAGTCGATCAACTTATAAATTTGACAAATCGAGCAACAGTCGCTCTCTCAAGCGCGAGTAGGCATATACTTGCTAGGTATCAGTACTCCTGAGTATCAAATATCGATGAGATTAGTATCGATGTAAAAAAGTATTAATCAAAAATTTTTTGATTCTCTCTCTTATTCGTGCACAGGTACACTTCAAAAAGGTGGCCGTATGCCATCGAAACTAGTCGGACGAACCCGACAACACAGTGAGTTAATCCGATCTATAAGATCCGTCAATACTGACTTACTTACATTAGTTAATTATATCTCTACTAGTCTTGATCGCAGACGTCAGGTAGACATTCTTTACTTTGATTTGGCCAAATGGCCTTCGTCAGAGTCAACTGTTACGTCTTGCTGTCAAAGCTCAGCACGATAGGTGATGCTCCAGGGCTTCTACGGCTTCTAGCACATTATTTGAATCACAACAATTTGTCATATTAGGTTTGTACAAGTCACTCCCATACCACACTCGCTCGGGTGTCAGTCAAGGTTTGGTGGTCAACCCTCTCCTTTTCATTTTGACGATTAATGACCTCCCTGATGTGGTTGCGAATGCCAAATCTCTCTTATATGCGGATGACTTAAGACTATTTTATGAAATAAAATTTAAGCTTCTTTGCCAAGCTCTGCAATCAGACATTGATTCCGTATTTAGATGGAGTTTAAAAAATAAAATGGAATTTAATAAACCAAAAACTTTTTTACAAAGAATACAACCGCCGTATAATAGTAAAAAATAACTTTAAAATAGAGCATTCCTTAGATACCTATACAAGCACTTGTACGGGTATTATCGTCTTTTCCCACTAAATACCCGTTGGGTCGTTGTCGTAGGAGAAAACACCGCTTACTGTCTGTTCCAAGTTTCCGTAGTGTTACATACTCCAAGTCCCCTATTCGAATGCATGACTGTCTTAAATAAATTATATTATTATGTTTCAATAGTGTAATTTTATTGGTTTCGGCCGTTCTGTTTAAATAAATGAGTATTGAATTTAATGTCCTATAGCACTAAGTAATAATACAGTTCCATTTCTTTTTTTTTAATTTCACTTAGATCTCATGGCATATACGGCTCATTGAATAGCCTAGATGGTCTGCCTCCGACGCACAGGGTCGCGTCATTCAAATCCCGCCCCATTGTCTGGTTGTTGTTTATCTATAACTAGCGACCCGGCCCGGCTTCGCTTGGGCCTATAGCCTTCCTTGATAAATGGACTATCCAACACAAAAAGAATTTTTCAATTCGAACCAGTAGATCCTGAGATTAGCGCGTTCAACCAAACAAACAAACAAACTCTTCAGCTTTATAATATTAGTATAGATATACGAATCTATTTATGTATTTGTGTAAGTATATCAGCTATCTGACCCATTGTACAGGCCGTGTGTGTGATGTCCTCATACACATATATTATGATATAGGTACTTTTAATATTATGTTTTTTTAAGTAGGTGCAAATTATGTTTATGAAAAAATTCGACATTAGCTTCTATTAATCAATGTATATTTCTGTTTAAGCTTGTACTGTCATTGTTATCTTTACTCTGGATGGTTAAAAACATGTTACTGATAACAGTATTATGCTTGGAGTGCGAAAGTTTCTACTCAATCATGACAGAAGTACGCAGTACCTGCATACAACTAACAACGTCAGAAACATGCCCAGGTAAATCTATTAAAATTTAGAGTTTCCTTCCAACGTTTAAAAAGTTACTAGCCACTGTTTATATCTGCTCTTATCATGATAACATGACATATCTGACAACTCTGGAATCTCAATTAGTAATGGTAATACTTAATTTTATTTCACCTTATTTACAGAAACTCAGAAAAGAGTCTGCAAGAATATTCAACGACTTCAAACAGCTTCCTTTAATAAGATGAGTGCGTGTGGACTGTTTGCCATAGACGGGGCGTTACCCTTGTTATTGTTTGGTCTTCTTACTACTTACATTATAGTTGTATTACAGTTCGAGTTTCTGTAATCCTAGTACTAACACTCTAGTTTTTGTTGATTGGCTCTTTTCAAATATACACGTAAAGTCAGAAAAAAACTTGAGAACGCACTGTTCGAGTAAGCTATCAGAATTTGTATGCTTACATTCATTGAAAAATGATAATAAAGTCATGTCTGCCTCTCAAAATGGATGTAGGAACGGGTCTCGAGGTACTAAGGAGCTACTCCTCATTGATATGGCCATTAAGAGCGCGTATTCGATTCGTGACAAAAACTTCATGTTTTTGCGTTTTGCCCAGAGCAATATCGTAATTATGTGAGCAGATTATTTAAAGACAATTTACAGTTTTAGAAAGATTAAGTCTTGATTTAGACAGCTACAGAGTAAAAGTATAATTTTTAATTATGGTTTTTTAAAGCGAAGACAAATTCTTTCATATCGTTTTACGAAAATAGACGTCAGAGTTAACTTTCAGGACGAATACAACCATTGCAATATGCCAAAATATTTTGTTTTATGCGTTTTTCCAACAGTATATACAGTCATAAAGACAGCTACAGAGCCAAAATAACGAAAATATTACTATTATGTATTAAAAAACAATGTTGAAAAAGTAGAAAATTGGTTCACTTTGACAATATTTTTTCACCAGTATTTCAATAAAAACGTAACTGATATATTTATTTTATGAAAGTAAATGTTATGCTTTATTAAGCATATTATATGAATATAAATAAAATATATTTACAGAATATTTTTCAGTCCGTTATAGGAGCTCATTTATTTTAGACAATTATTTTAAAAAGCACTGTAAAACATCGCGCGCTGTCATTTGCCGATCAATTTCAATGATTCGTGCTTATTTCGTGCATATTTTTTTCTGATGCACACAAACAGACCATTGTATTGTACTAGTGTGTGTCAATGCTGCTACGCCGTTCTAGCAATCGTTTAGATTTTGAGTTGCGCTAAATCGAATACGCGCCCTTAACCAGCAGGTTCGTCGTTCCCAAAGGAATCTATCGACATGCTGGATAGATTATAAGAAGGCCTATGATTCTGTGCCACATACATAGCTGACGAAGATGTTAGAATTGTATAAAATAGACACAGCTCTGCGAACCTTCTTGATGTGTGGGTTAATGGAGGACGGTCCTTGGCTATCCAGGATGTCAGCAGATCCGGTAGAACAACGAACGATAAGGATCGAGCGAGGTATTTTTCAGGGCGATAGTCCTAAGTCCACTATGGTTTTGTTTAGCCTTAAACCCACTAAGCACGCTGCTGGAGGGTTTGGGTTTGGGTTATCAGTTGAGAAGCAGAGGTCAGGTCATATCTCACCTCCTTTACATGGATGATCTGAAACTCTTTACCTCCAACAATTTGTGACTGATGGAGCTACTAAAAAGGAACAGAAATTTTCAGTAGCACCATTAAGATACAATTTGGTGTGGACAAATGTGCAGTCATGCATGTGAAGCGAGAAGAGATTATGAAATCCGTTGGAACCCAAATCTCGGATACCATACAACTTAGATCACTCTTCTCAACCGAAACCTACAAGTACTTGCGTATGTCGGAAGCGTTAGGCACGGCAGGGGCGTTAGGAACGCTGCCGACATTAAATAATCGTTGAGGGAAAGCTTCTTTGGCCGCCAAAATAAAGTATTCAATAGTATTTCAGGCGGAAACAAGGTGCGCTCCTTCAACGGACGGGTCATACCGGTTTTGATGTTCTCTTTCGATATTCACTGACAGGACTATTGTTGCCAGTAAGCCTGACATAGTGATGAAAAATCGATTATAACTATAGCGTCGCAAGCGCGCGCGTAGCGTAGCGTGTTGATATAACGGTTCCGCATGACGAGAACCTCTTGAAAGCTGAGAAAGATGACTTGGCTCGCGAGTTTGTCGACATGTGGGATGTGAGTATAGCAGTCATTGTGCCGGTAGTCGCAACGGCCAATGAAATTATTTCCAAGAGCCTGGACCAACAACTAAGATGGCTCTCATTGGGCAGCTGGATCAGAGGCTTGATACAGCTAGTTACCCCTGTATACAGCGCGTATAATCAGGAGATTCCTCTCTCAGGAGCCCTGACCACCGGTAACTTAGACCCTGTTCCCGATAGGCGGTGGGCTACTATTTTTAAATGTTTTTATTTTTTACCAATATTATAAATATAATATTATTATGTGAATTAAATTAATAAATAAGAATAATTATATTAACAATAAATGTATTTTTCTCATCACAAATATTGCAGGTAGGTGCAGGAAGTGCATTAACTAACCTTACTGAAGATTCTTTACTGAAACAAAATACTAGTAATTATAAAATCAGTCACAATAAAATGAAAAAATATGTTAAGTTAAACAAAATTATTAAAAAATGTAATAAATTTAGGAAACAACAGAAACACTATTGCAATAACATAAAACTAAGGCGAGAACGTGTGTTTCTAATAATAATAAAAATAAATTAGACAATTTTCAAATAAAGTTAGAAGATAGTGCAAACATTTATAAGGTTGACACTCAACGGTTACAGTCAGAAATTCAGGTACTTGAAGAGTCACTACATTCTTTATATAGGAAGTATGTGCATTCTCAAAATCAAATAAAAGAACATATCCTTGCCACAAATGAGTTAGTAGATATGTGTAACTCCAATGCAGGCAGAGTGGACCCGCTGCCTCTCAGCACCTCTCAATGTACTTTCCAGAAGGAACCAATCTTTGAGGTTCTCCAATCGGAGGTACCAGAAGACCTGTCCCAATCTGAATGTACCAGTGAGTGTATGCTCAAAACAAATGTAACAACTGATATTGTACAAGCTTCATCTACTGTTGCACAGGCAGACAGTAGTTTACTCACTTGCAATAATGTTTCGAATAATGTTTGTTACTGTCCTATTATGTTTTCGGACAGTTTACCCTCTCCGGGTTAGGTAAATTAGTAAATAACAATCTGAGTCATTCTGTATTAAACTATTGCACCCCTGGGAATTCATACAAAGAAATAATATCTTCTGTAATTAAAAAAGAATACAACTCTAATACAATTATTACTGTATGTGTAGGTAATAGCTCAAATATTTGTATTAATGATATAACTAACAGTGTCACTGAACTTTTAAACGTTAATTGTCATAAAATAATAATATGCGCATTTCCATACTTTGAGCACCTGTCACATAGGGAAAATATTAAGATACATATTCTTAATAAACATATGCATTTCCTAGTTAGTCACTATAGTGACAAGCTTATGTTTTTAGACACCAACAGTTTTGTTGAAAAATTAAAATCGACTAGAGATACAGTGTATCTGCCCATTAGATTTAGGCGTCAGATAGCATGGCTATTAGCTTTTAATATTAACTCAGACATAAGTAATATGTCGAAGTCATCTGTAATTGACTCCACAGTAGTTAGTAATAATACTAATAAGGTGGTAAGCACAAATAATAGTTTAAACTAGTCAGTAAGACAACAGAAGTTACCAGTACCATTATAGTTAAATTTATCAAAAACAAGGTATCTTCTAGCAATCACTTAGTAAATTGTAAAAAAGGGTCAAAGCAACATTCCATGAAATTATTTCACCAAAATATTCAAGGTTTTTCTTCTAAGCAATTAGAAATTGAGCTGTTTTTAGAAAAGACAAAGCTCGACATTATTTGTTTCACCGAACACTGGCTGAAGGATTATGAAATGTTAATTAATTATGATAATTATACTATTGGCAGTTGTTTCAACCGGATAACTATGATGCGTGGTGGTTCACTAATCTTAATAAAAAATAATATCAAATTTAAGTCTCGTAAAGACATAGTGGAACTATCGGTTGAACATACTATTGAACTGTCCTGTGTTGAGCTTGATAGGCATGTAATAGTGTGCGTTTACAGACCCCCTAATTATCAAAACTACTCAATTTTTGAGTCAATAATGGAAGATGTTTTGACTAAACTTACAAATGGCAATAAATCAGTAATCATTTGCGGTGACTTTAACGTTAATATTTTAGAAAACAATTCAAATAGCAGTAGATTAATAAGTCTTTTTAAATCATTTAATTTGTCAAATGTGTTTTTAGAACCAACACGAGTAACTACGACTACTGCTACATGTATTGATAATGTTTTTTGTTGCTGCGACTATTTAGAAAAGGCTATAGTGAATTATCTCCCGTCTGATCACAGCGGGCAAACCGTTACTTTTGAATCCAACGCTCCAATACAAAAAGTGCAGGTACTGTCAAGACCAGTAACATCTGGCAATTTAATTAAATTTAATAGCACTTTAATGAGTAAGTTAAACATTCAAGGCCTTAATATGAGTGATGGTAATGTTTTGTATGAAGAATTTTTTTTAGTTGTGCAAACAGAGTTTAATAATATTTTTAAGAAAATACCTAGAACTATTAGCCCTAAGTTTTTATTCAGTGACTGGGCAACTAAAGGTATCAGAAAAAGTAGGGAAAGACTTTTTGAGCTGTATGGCCTTAAGCCTTATATAAACACTGAAACTTTTAATAAGTATGTTGCTACTTACTCTAAAACTTTTAAAAATACTTGCAAGACAGCTAAAGCTTTATACATAAGCAACAAGGTAAAATCAGCAGAAAATAAAATTAAGACTGTTTGGAAAATTATCAATGATGAAACCAATAGAAACAAAAGAAATAAAACTGATTACACTCTGGAGACACCCTGTGGTCTGATAAGTACTAATATCGATGTTGCTCAGGAATTTGCGAAATTCTTTACCGATATTCCAATTAAAACTACTGAAAATTTAGCTTCCTCGCCCTCACTTGCTTTTGATTTATTAAAAACGAATGTTTTAGCCTGCCCTTCGGAATTCAAATTTAAACATATAAACCCTGAGGTTGTTATAAAAACTTTTAAACAACTAAAGATCAAAGTTACTGAGGATTTGTGGGGAATGTCTACTAATGTTTGTAAATCGATTATTGAGACAGTAGCACCCTATTTAGCTTGCATATTTAATTTGTGTATAGACCAAGGAGTTTTCCCAGATTTAATGAAGTACAGTAAAGTTACACCACTTTTCAAATCCGGCGAATGCAAGGACACGAATAATTATAGACCCGTTTCGGTTTTGCCAGTATTCAGCAAAGTGTTTGAAAAAGTAATGCTTAATCAAATGCTCAGTCATTTTAATTGCAATAACATCCTACATGATCAACAGTATGGGTTCACCAGAGGGCGTTGCACTACTGATGCCGGTATTACTTTGATTAAGCATATCTTTAACGCATGGGAGGAGTCACAGGATGCCATTGGCATTTTCTGTGACCTCTCCAAAGCATTTGATTGCGTAAATCACGAAACACTGCTTTTGAAGCTTGAGCATTACGGACTCGGTAAACTAGCGCTCAGATTAGTAAAATCGTATTTAGATGATAGGCTGCAGCAAGTTCAAATAAACGGTGTAAATTCATCGGGCTTGAAAGTAAAAATGGGTGTACCACAGGGCTCAATATTGGGTCCGTTCCTATTTCTAGTTTATATTAATGATTTACCGCATTTACTGAGAAATCAACCTCAAATGGTGTTATTTGCTGATGATACTTCATTGATTTTTAAAGTAAATAGACGGGCACAGCACTATGACGACGTAAATGACGCCATGATTAAAGTTCATAATTGGTTTACTGCAAATAACTTAGTGTTAAATGAGAAGAAAACCAAGTGCATAAGATTCGCTTTACCGAATGTTAAAAGTAGTGAATGTAACGTTTTATTAAATAAGGACGTACTTGAATTCGTCGAAAAGACAGTTTTCCTAGGGATTACGCTTGACTCAAAGCTGCAGTGGGGTCCTCACTTAACATCTCTTGCAGGGCGGCTAAGTTCGGCCGCTTACGCTGTCAGAAAAATCAGGCAATTGACAGACGTGGATACCGCTAGACTAGTCTATTTTAGTTACTTTCATAGTATCATGTCTTACGGTATTTTGCTTTGGGGACGGGCTGCAGATATAGATTCTATCTTTATTCTGCAAAAGAGGGCTGTCAGAGCCATCTATAATCTCAGCAGACGCGAGTCTCTAAGAGAATTGTTTAAACAAATTAATATCAAGACGGTACCTTGTCAATATATATACGAAAACATCATGCATGTTCGTAAAAATCTTCATCTGTTTAGTAAAATAAGTGACAGACATAACTTTAATACTAGAAATAGGAACAAATTATATCAACCAAGTTTCAGATTGTCAAAAGTACATAGTTCTTTTATGGGGTATTGTGTAAAATGTTATAATAAAATACCGCTCGATATTTTGCAATTAAATGAAAGGCAATTTAAAACATGCATTAAACGCTCACTATGTAGGCAAGCATATTATAAGTTGGAAGATTATATCAATGATAAAAATGCTTGGCGTATTGCTGGTCCTGCTCCACAGCCTCTTTAGGGAATTTCTTAATTGCAAGAAAATTATGTTGCTCACCCCTTATTATTGACATGAATAACGTGTACCGTTATTATTATATTTACTTATTATATTTTATCTGTCGAATGACATACTTACATACATTGGAAATTTTAGCTTTGTATAAATTAATAGCATTATTTCAATTAATATGTAAATGTGAGAACTATGGATCCATTTATTTATTCAATGTGTTTGACATAAATGAGCATGGCAGTTGAGAGCATTGTCATGCTCGCTCAAATGTCTCATTTGGTTGGATCATTCGGTTCCCTTCAAAATGGTTGAGCTAAGTGGTGCTGATCCGCGCGTCATGTTCGTCAACGGGCGCTGTCAGTTGAGATTGGTCATCTCTTAACTGCCATGGCTTTTATATTAATTTATTTTTAATTAGAATGTTTTGGATTTCTCTTCACTTACATTGTTTTCACATATAGAAGCAACAAGAATAATGTAGCCTGGATTTTGTAAAAGCTTGATTGAAAAGAGTGTCCGTGGAGTTACTTGCTCGTTCTTCTCCATAGAGACCTACCCTACGTTTTGGAACGAGCAACTAGCTTCAATTTTATTTTGACTATTCAAAAGTGCCTGCAAATGGTTTAATTGAAATAAATGCTTTGACTTTGACTTTGACTAATATAAAAAAATATGAAACATTTGAGAAACTGGAGGTTATCAAGGTCCCCAATTCTCACAGTTAGACTTATGTTATTATCTCAAGTATGGACTAAATGTGTATAAAACATAAACTATAAATGCTTTAAAGGCATATTGATGTGGCAACTCCACACCACGTCTTTCCGTCTTCCGGCGGGCTGTCAGATTTGTGTAGCGAACTAGCGACAATCATTGTGATTGTAACGCTCATCCTTTTTACAATAAAAATCAAGTGCAGTTTAACCGCGGTAATTTTATTTACAACATTCCATTGTCTCATTCATGGTGCCGAAAACTTTCAGTGTATATAACTCTCAGTATCAAGCTGTTTCAGCAGTGCATTACAAATCGTGAGTTTAGTGCTTTTTCACCGGCGTTTTAGGGCTTCGCCATCTTATTTCGGCGACACGACGCACGCCTCAGGGTGCAAACGAGAGGTCCGCATGTGAGAAGGACAACAACTTTGTTCTCGCTGACGCGCGGCGCAGCCGCATCGTTTATTCCGGCTCCGACTGGACTATTCTCGCACGCTATTGGTCGAACGGACGAAGTACACAAAACGAGGAGTACTGTTAAACGCACAAGCGCAAAGAGAACAAAAAAATATAACCTTGCGTTGCGAGTCGCATGAGCACGCGCTCACCAGTACAATTACAATATTCAACTACAAAATTATAATAAAAACAAGTTTGAAGTTACACTACATTCACTACAACCATAAATACTTACAAAAGTGATTCAACCAGTATAATTGCATTAAACATAAAGTTCATACGATGTCCAAGACTGAGAAATGGAAACTCGTGGCCGCGAGGGGCCAATGCAAAGCATCTTTTACAAGGCTAGAAAAATATTTAGCCACTGATAATAGTGAACTTTCTGTGGAAGATTTACAGGTTAGAAAACAAAATTTAACAGAAAATTACACGCGTTACAAAGACGTCACAATAAGTTTGAGCGTTTTGGAGGATTCCCAATCTGATACGGACGATGAAGACGACGACGACTGTGAAGAGCGGTACTTAGACCTGCTAGCAAAAATACAGCGTCTCTTAAAATCGAAAGACCACCAGGAGGATTCCCCAAAGAACAGCGCTGCCTGTATGGCAAAGTTACCTGCGTTGGACATACCACACTTCGATGGCAAGGATATATCTGCATACAAACCATATATAGAAATGTTTAAAGCTGTTGTACATCATGACACAAGAATTACAAATGTCCAAAGACTTTGCTTCTTAAAGAAATATTTGCAGGAGGAGCCCTTGCAAATTATTGATAGTTTACCGATCATTGGTAAGTCTTACGAAAGTGCATTGGAACTTCTCCAAAACAGGTATGACAACCAGGCCTTATTAATTGATAGTCATGTGACAAAATTGCTTGATTTACCCATTATACAGCGTAGTACAGCAAAGCTAATTAGAGAGTAGAAGTAAAGCAAGATGAAAGCAAAAACGCACAACAGGTACACTTTACATACTGCTCAGCCTATTTTCGAAAATGTTTTACTTCCAACAACCAAGGTACTAGTTACTGGAGTCAATAATAAAAAGTTAGTTGTTAGAGCTTTATTAGACTGTGGAAGTCAGACTTCATTTTGCACAACGGCTTTGGCCAATCGATTAGGGTTACCACAGTTTAATTTACAAAAGAGTATAGCCACTTTGGGTGATACTTGTCACAACAATAGTACTAAAGGCATACAGTTACATTTTGAGTCATTAGTAAATTCATTCCATATGAATGTCACATGCTCAATAATAAATAAGATAACTTCCAAACAACCACAAAAACAAGTGGATTTTAGCAATTTTGTAATACCCGCACATGTTGCTTTAGCTGACAAGGAATTTTATATTCCAGGTGACATTTCATTACTGCTTGGCAGTGACATATTTTTCAAGATAATGTTGGATGGCAAGGTAGAAGGTGGCCCAGCTGACCCCATATTATTAAATACTGAACTGGGATATATCATCTCATCTACCAGCCCAATTGAATCTAATACAACCATCGCTATGCATACAACAATTTGTCCCAATCCAGATATCTGTGTCCGTCAGTTCTGGGAGGCAGAAAAGGTACCAGAGTTCTATCATGAGTCCCTTCCTGAGAACGAGTATAGTGAAAAGGTATTTACAGAGTCAGTTTCTTTACATAACAATAAATTTCAGGTCAATTATCCGCTCAAAGTTGAATTGCAGGCCATTGACCCTTCCAACTCATATGCAATTTCTTTACAAAGATTATATAATTTAGAAAAAAGGTTTTTGAAGGATCCAGATTATTATAACTTATACAAAAGTTTCATACATGAATACATTGAATTAGGACATGCAAAAATACTAGACATGAAGAACTGTGATCCAATAGATGAACCCCGGTTTTTTCTACCACACCATGGAGTAATTAGGCCATTAAAAAATGGCAGCAAACTTAGGGTTGTATTTGATGGCAGTGCAAAAAACAAAAATAGTCTCTGCCTCAATGATTACATGTACACTGGTCCTGTTGTACAAAACTCCCTTTTCGACATACTTCTTATGTTTCGTTTATTCAGGTACACTCTCCAATGTGACATAAGTCATATGTACCGAAGAATAGAAGTGGCTCCCAATCACCGGTGCCTACAAAATATTCTTTGGCGTGAGAATGGGGTCATGAGTATACTACAATTGCAAACTGTGACTTATGGCTTAACTGGATCTGCCTTCCTACAAGAGATCTGCAGCTACAAGATGTCTTATTGAATTAGCAAGAAAATACAAAACTCAAGATCCATTGGCCAGCGCCGCAATTATAAATAATTCATATATTGATGACATTCAAGCTGGCCATGAAACATTAGAAGGTGTCCACCAGCTTAAAAAAGAACTTATATCTCTGATGGGACATGGTAGTTTAAACTTACACAAATGGGTTTCCAATAATCAAGAGGTACTCCTAAATGTCCCACAGAATGAATTAGGTATTACTTGCAGAGATTTGGATCGGGACAGATCTGAAGCTAAGATATTAGGTATTTCTTACGATACAACTAAGGATGTGTTCATAATAAATGGCAGTGTAATCACTCCCACTAAAATACATAGCAAAAGGAGTGTATTAAGTTCAGTAAGTAGGCTTTATGATCCACTAGGGTTAGTAGGGCCACTGACTATGCGTGCTAAACTTTTCCTACGTGAACTGTGGCAGCGCAATTTAGACTGGGATTCTCCCCTGCCATTTGATTTAGAAAAGGCTTGGAACCAATTCTATGCAAACATTATTACTATGCCAGAGATTATTGTGCCACGATATTTACAAACTAATGGTGCAGATGAGGTCCAGCTGGTAGGTTATTGCGATGCTTCTTCTACTGGTTACGGCTGCTGCATTTATGTAAAGGTTGTGAAAGGTGATAATCATTATATTCACTTGCTTTGCTCCAGGTCTAGGTTAAATGGCATTAATTCTAAATTAACTATTCCAAAATTAGAGCTCAATGGTTCACTGCTGTTAGCCAAACTTATTTCTTATGTATCTTCAGTTTTAAACATCCAAAATGTACACCTATTCTGTGATTCTAAAATTGTACTCGGCTGGTTACAATTGTCGCCCATAAAGGTCCCTGCTTACATAGGAAATCGAATCCGCGAAATGAAAAGACTCACTGATGAATTTTCATGGCATTTCACACCTGGTTTGTTAAATCCAGCAGATATCTTATCCAGAGGAGCTGATCCAATGGATATCCAACATAATTTACTATGGAAGTATGGACCAGATTACTTGCAGGCTAAGCCATCAAACTATAATTTTTACTTAGCAAATATTGAGAGTCCACTGTCAATACATGATGCTTGCGAGCAAACTGCTTGTTTAACTATTTCAAATAATGAAGCTATTCATCCCTTATTTGAAAAATATTCTAATCTGTGTAAAATGGTTCGTGTCACGGTTTACATATTAAGATTTATTAAATGTTGTAAGAAAATTAAAATAAGTTTAGGTTTAATATCAGTAGGGGAGTACAGAGAAGCTTTGATCAACATTATTAAGGGTATCCAACAATACTATTTCTACGAAGAGTTAAAACATATTGCAGAGAAGAGAGATATCAAAACTTCTCTGAAGTCTCTTCATCCATTTATTGATGACAAAGGTGTTTGTCGTGTAGGTGGTAGGTTACATAACGCTAAAGTTAATTATTCAAAGAAACATCCTATAATATTACCTAAGCACTGTCATGCAACAAGGCTAATTATACAACAAGAACATTTAACCTTGTTACATGGCGGTATAAAACTAGTTATAAGTCATTTATCTCAAAGGTATTATATTTTAAATGCTGTAAGAGAGGTTAAAAATGTAATACATAAATGTGTTATATGCCGTAGGTATAAGGCAGAGGCCTCAAAACAGCTCATGGGTTCACTTCCTAATGACAGGGTAAACTCCACCAGAGTGTTTCAAAAGGTTGGCATAGACTACTGTGGTCCCTTTGACATTAAGCAATCTTCGAAGCGAAATAGCATTTTTAGCAAAGGCTATGTTGCGTTGTTTGTTTGATTCTCCTCCAAGGCAATTCATATAGAGGTTGTGTCAGACATGTCCACTGATACTTTCCTAGCAGCTTTCAAGCGCTTTGTGGCTCGAAGGGGACTTCCATCAGACGTTTACTGTGACAATGCCACCACATTCAAAGGTGCAAATAACCATCTTATAGATTTGTTTAAATTACATAATAGTAAACAATTTCAAGAGGCAGTTCATAGTTATGCCCTTCAGAGGGAAATAAAATTTCATTTCATTCCAGCGTACAGCCCAAACTATGGGGGTCTCTGGGAAGCGGCTGTTAAATCCGCAAAATTCCACTTAAAAAGGATTTCAGAATGTAGAACTTTTACATATGAGCAGTTCAATACTGTCATGATAGAGATAGAAGGTATATTAAATTCTCGCCCTTTGTTTACAGTTACTAATCAGGATTTAGACGATTTTTCTTGTCTGACTCCGGGTCATTTTATAATAGGTTCTTCTTTAACAGCTGCACCACAGCCAGACATATCAGATATACCTCATAACCGTCTTCGCTTTTGGAGAAGTTGTGAACAAGTAAGGCAACATTTTTGGAAAATCTGGTCTAAGGATTATTTATCAACACTCAATCAAAGAACGAAGTGGAGGAAAACCGTTGCAAATCTTAAAACAGGTACAATTGTTTTATTAATAAGTTCCAACACTCCACCTCTTCAGTGGCCCATGGGCAGAATCACAAGAGCAATCCAGGGCAAAGATGGCAATGTAAGGGTTGTTGAGGTGCAAACTTCTGATGGCAAGCTTCACTTAAGAGCTGTATCAAAGATTGTAGTTTTACCTACTGAATAACCTTATCTATATAAACATACCTAATTAAAAACATGTATAACTTTTGTAACTGTTAGTATATAGTAATTATTGTTTATTGTTTTAAAAAAACTTGTTAAAATTAAGTAGTCCTGTTAAACCAAGCTGCCCCGGCAGATTATGTATAAAACATAAACTATAAATGCTTTAAAGGCATATTGATGTGGCAACTCCACACCACGTCTTTCCGTCTTCCGGCGGGCTGTCAGATTTGTGTAGCGAACTAGCGACAATCATTGTAATTGTAACGCTCATCCTTTTTACAATAAAAATCAAGTGCAGTTTAACCGCGGTAATTTTATTTACAACATTCCATTGTCTCATTCAAAATGTGTAATGGAGTTTACGATGCTTATTTTATGATATTAACAAAAATGCTGATTATTGAATATATATAAAAATGAGTTCTATAGTAGTGTGTACGAGTGTAAGCGATTGAGTATAATATGTGAGTGTGTGATTGTGGGTGAGTGTGAGTTTGTGTGGTTGTGTTGTAGGTGTAGGTATATGAGTGTCTGAGGGGTGTAAGTGTGGGGGTAGGGAAGTGGGTTATATAAAGATACAGAATCAAAGAGGGTATGTTGATAGTGTTGCATCAATGATTTTATTATAGAGGTATCCTCCATGAAAACAGTAAAATCTATGCGAGAAACTAGTGTGAAATAAATTTGTAGGACAGACCCAAATCTCACTAAAAATAAACGTAGAAAAGACATTACCTTTTCCACCTTTAATTTTTATGAGATTTGGGTCACAATTTATTTTGTGCATGTTTTTAAATTAATATAGTAAGTATCAAGGTCTGCCGGAGTAATACATCCCAGCGCTTATATAGATCAGAAGTTGGATAACGAAAAGGCAATCCAGCTCCAACCTTGAAAATGGCTCTTTATGCACTTTCCACCTCCACAAGGTTTTTCCTGCCCCTCCCCATGAGAATATGCAGTAATTGACAATTGACTGGCAAAAAGCAAAGTACAAATTAAGTTAAGTTATATGGTGTTGGTAAAATCTTATGAACTACGTTAGTCATCCCCCATCACAATACGCATCCATTTGTACTGGATAGGGCGATCCGTACGAGATACAACCATCTGCAGGATACTGTTGCTACTGCCTCGCACGCGCTGCAACAAGGAGGATACTTTCTTCCGTATCACCGCATGAAAGACCTCCGTTCGCGCCTCCACAAACATTCCGGACGCACTACAATAGCGAGGCAGCCGCATCAGCATCCTGAAGATTCGCTACATGCCTTAATGTCTTGAATGTGTATGTCGGCGTCAGGTATGGCTGAGCGGGAGCGCCGACATCGTTTGGGTTCGGTGGTATCGGGTTCATTGTAGAATAACAATATTCAATGCAGTACTAACAACCTTACTTTATTAAATGTGATCGTACAATACAATTCAAATAGGTAAACCGACAGTTTCGTACTAGATGGTATCCTGCTTGGTGTCTCGAGCAAAAGTGAGCTTGGCACGGTCCCCACTCTCCAACACGACTCTGTCCACATGGCGCCATTTTAACCGACAGCTGACGTCACGGCGTTTACCATTTCTTCTGTAGGTACTACAATAATCAATTTGAATCCTCTTTATCGCTAAATTATCGCTTGCTGCGACATGTATAAAAGTTTACGAATCCTAGTAACGAGAATAATAAAATTAATATCCTTTTAAATTGTCTCTGTGTATTAATAATAATAATAATAATAATAATAATTTATTGCCACAATAGATTACATATTTAGGTTGAAGCCCTAGATCACACACTAGGATTCCCTGTGTCGTATGATCTAGGCTCTTTCATTCCGTTTACAAGAATTACCAGCACAGTAAATTATAAAAAGATTATAAAATATTAAAGAAAGATGCGAACTTTTGTGTATATGGGAGTGTTCAGTGGTGTGTGGCGGTTTATAAGTACCTACATAAGTGAGGGGATGTGTACGCGTGTGTGTATGTGAGTGAATATGTGTGTATGTGTGTGTATGTGTGTATGCGTATGTGAGGGTGAGTGTGTGTGTATGCGTGTGTGAGGGTGTGAATGTGTGTGTGTGTGTGTGTTAGTGAGCTCGTAATTGTTACCAGATTGAGTATGAGTGTAACGCGTAATATATATGTAGCTATTTTTAAAAATTCTTCAGTCGTGTCATAGTCCAATGTGAGAAGCCAGTTTATTACCGTCACTCTGCAATTTTTGTTTGATAAATTCAGAATTTTGTGACGATCGTTAATTTTTTCATATAAATGTGGCCCCATAAAGTTAAACGATCTTCTACCGATTGATTTTCGACATCGAATTTTCGACCATCTCACCCTTCGACTTTGAACACATGTATTCAAAGAAGTTTTATGAAATCTGAGAGTGACTGCGAGAATATAAAGTTGCCTAACCCTAAGTACTCCCACTTCGGTGTACAGTTTATTGGTGGGGTGCCGGTACGGGCGTCTATATGCCACTTTCAGTAGTGCACGTTGTGCTCTTTCAACTTGTATTAACAAAGTTTTGCCGGCAACTCCCCACGCTGTTATGCAATAGTTAAGTACTGATTGACATAGAGAGAAGTAAATCATTTTGAGGACAGAATCATCAGCAATCTTGCCTAGGTGTTTAAAGATACGCAGCATCATTCTAATCCTACATCTCAGAGCGGTTAAATGTGTAGACCATGTCAAACGGTTATCTAGAAAGACTCCTAGATACTTAATTGAGTCTGTTTGTTCTATGTTAGGGCAAGTACAGTTATCAGAACTATTGCAGGAGTGTAGCCGTATGTTAAGTATTCTGTTGGGTGAAGAACGTTTTGAGATAGCAAAATTAATTAACTTTGTTTTATCGATATTGAGTGATAGCAGGTTGTGTTGAAGCCAGGTCGCTACTGTTTTTAACCCATTTTCTACCACGGACTGAACTTCAGTCCATGTTTTTCCGTAAAAAACTACTGCAGTGTCGTCGGCATAAGTAAAAATTTTAGCTTGGGGTAGCTCCATGGAGCATATTCCATTTATATAAATTATAAATAGTGTGGGACCAAGCACGCTTCCCTGGGGCACACCATAATTTATTGTAGCTGGATCACTATAATATTCTCCCAGAGCCACCCTTTGCTTTCTATCATGAAGATATGATATAAACCAATCTAAGGCAACCCCACGAATACCCAGAAGGGACAGTTTTTTAAGAAGTATTTTCCTAGAAATTGTATCGAACGCTTTTGCTAGGTCCAGAAAGATGCCAGTACATGCTTGTCCTTGGTCAAGATTAAGAGTTATAAAATCAGCCAAGTTCGTTACTGCATCTTCCGTGGACCTACCAACTCGGAAGCCGTACTGATTTTCAGACAGTAATTTATTTTTTTCTAGGTATGCCAGAAGTCTCTTGTTAACTACTTTCTCTAGTATTTTTGAAAGGGCAGTTAACAGAGAAATTGGGCGATAATTTGCTGGTATTTTGGGGTCACCACTTTTGAATATCGGGCAGATGTTTGCAATCTTTATACAATCGGGAACTATTCCCGTGTACAAGCTTAGATTGCATAAGAATGCGATTGGTCTTGCTAATGATTGTGTACACAGCTTAAGAAATGTGTTATTTATACCGTCGTGACCTGGCGCTGACCCTGTTTTAAGATTGGCAATTATTGTTAAAATTTCCTTTTCATCAGTGGGAGCAAAGAAGAAAGATTCAGGGCTGGTGTGTAGAGTGCTATATTGCTCGGTGTTACAGGCTAACTCAGTTTCAGTAATGTCGAGTTCAGTAAGCGTTTTCGCTGCAAGGTTTTCGCCAACAGTTGAGAAATATTCGTTTACTCTATTTAGTGTCGGAACTGGGTTATCACTGTCTGTCACAAGCTCAGTCTTCCCAGACTTTTTATTTTTAATGTTACATATTTTCTTAATTTCATGCCATAGTTTTTTGCAGTCACCATTAGTTTCTATCAGAAGTTTTCGTTCGTAATCTAGTTTCAAATTAGTTAATATATTATTACAATAGTTTCGATACTTCTTATATTCTTGTTGTATAACAGGGTTATCAACATTTTCCTACTTTTTAGCATTAGTGTGCATTGCATCACGTCGTCTTATACACTTTAGAAGATTTTTAGTAATCCATGGCTTGATAACAACATCTGAACTTCGGCAGACACGAGTAGTAGTGTGATGATTAATTTTACTAGAGAGGGTTTCAATAAATTGCTGGAATGCGCTAGTTACGTTGGAATATTCTAAAAGCCAATCCCAGGATTCGTTCTCAATGTCCTTTTTTAGAGATTTGAAGTCAATTCGCAACTGACGTTTCTCAGAATTAGAACAGGGTGTGTCTTTCCATATGCTGAAAACAACAGTTTCATGGTCTGTTATGCCAGTATCACAAACAATAATGGTAGCAGGTTTCTGGGTTTTAAGCATAACATGATCCAAGCAGTTGTTACCTCGCGTAGGATATAGGTGCCCTGGAAAGTACCCATAGTGGCCTGTTAAGTCTAGGTAGTCAGCGGTGCGTCTATCACTGCATTCAGGTTTAATATCGATGTTCAAATCCCCTACAATAGCGCAAGTATTAGCCGTACAAGTCTCCAGCAGTTTTGTTAGGGAATTACAGAAGTTATTAATATTGTAAAAAGATGGGGATCTATAAATAGCTATTAGTGTTAGTTCGTCACCGACACTAACAACCAAGCAATTTGAGTCTTTGAAGGCTGGCTCCACAACAGTGGCCTTAAGAGACGATTTTGTATAAACAACTATTCCATCATTTTGGTTTAAATATATTTTGGAGCAGTGATAGTCGTAGTTATTAATTTCGTAATAGACCTGCGAGTTGTCAAGCCAGCATTCAGTTAGTATTATAATGTCAGGTAGAAAGTGCAATCGACTCAAGAGAGTGGAGAAGCTATCGAAATTCTTTTGGATACTACGAATATTTTGAACCACAACCGAAAACTGTTTTCTCATATCGCCAAGGTGCAACTTACAGTCATCTATAGAATACAATTTTAGACTAGTTGTAAATGCCGTTTTGTCGATATCCTCGATAACCTGTGCTAAATTAGCCATTAGAATATTTAAATTTGTATATCAGTATATGTCTAGATGAGCTACGTATGCCGCTCCAAGCCGATACTAGGTGTATTAGGTATAGATGTGAATTCATTAGTATAACTTTATATGAGTAATTATGTGAAAAAGTCGTCATAATATATTATTATACATACAGACATAAATTTCATTGTACGCGTATAAGTGACAGTATAATTTATGGCGAGCAGTGTCAGACATCACAGATTCGTTGTAGTCGGAGGTGACGTAAAATTGTATGAGTGAGTGTATATTTTTGTCGTGTTTTGGAATGTATTGGTAGTCATATGTTTGTATTGTGTTAAAGTGAGATAAAAAGGTATCCGTTTTGTTGATAGCGCGGTGTGTCAGGTGCTTTGTGTCGCTGAAGTTTAGTATTGAGTAATAAAAGGTTGAGTTTGTAGTGTGTATTTCTATAAAAAGTGTAAGGTAAAAGTGTATAGTGTGTGGAAAGGTTGCAAAAAAGCTATACATTTTATATAATAATATTGGGAACTTACATTGAGATTTTTGAGTTTCTGTTACATTCATAATACTTTTATGATTATAGTAATTAGCAGAGTAGGGTGTTTTAAATCTAATAAATAGTCATTGGTTCATAACCGTATCCATTTGTAGATCGCGCAGAGGTTGTTCCGATCTGGCATCCGTGTCTAATTGTTGGTCACGTGGGGATGGTTCTGATACTATATCCGGGTCCATTTGTAGATCGCGAAGTGTTTGTTCTGATCTGATGAGTATTTGTTTCGCTCCTTCTATTTTTCGCAAAAATATGTTACCATTTGCCGTCCAACAGAACTTAAACTGTTTTTGTTTTGCAAATTCTCTTGCTGTATAAAAAAGTTTCCTCGAGCTAACCGGGAGGTATTCTGCAACATACACCGGCCGGCGCTCGCCGGATAAACCAATGCATTGAGTGTTCAGGCGGCCTTCATTGGGGTGGGCTTTATTAAAGTCGCGCGCGCTTGTAATGAGTTTGTTCTTAATCTGAACATTTGTAAATTTTGCAATAATTGGTCTGACAGTACCCGGTTTTCCGGGAAGCCGGTATATGTCGCGTAATTGCGAGTTGTTGAGAGTAACATTTACGGTCGCACCGATTTTTGTGATTACCGTCGTAAGATCCAGCGGTGTCTCTTTCTCCGTGGTGGGTATGTTGCGGATCTCGACACACGATGACCGGGAAAGCTGTTGGAGGTCTAGTACCTTCATTTCCAGATTGTTTACATTATTTCTGTAGGCTTGATTTTCTTTTTGCAGGACAGCCACTTGCCTTGCCATGTCATCGTACTGCTTACTGATAAACATAGCAGATTTCGTGATCTCATTGTTTGATTTCTGTATCTCAAGATTCTGTAGTTTCAGCTCGGCAATTTCGGAACCCAGCTTAGAAAGACAGGAGCTTTGGTCATCAGTAAATTTTTTGAGGCGCTCCTCTTGTTCATTTTTCCATGTCGTGAGCATTTTCAGTATTTCGTGTTTTAGGTCCTGGAAATCGCTACCAGGCGAGAATTCCGGGCGCGGACGTTTATGTCGCGAAGTAGTATTGACGCTTTCAAATGGGCTGTTCGATACCAATTGGGGTATATCAGAGTCGGACTTTACTTGCATCGCACTGGAGTTTAACGATGGCGAAGCTGGAGGCGAGCGCTGTACGCGAGGCATCGTAGACTCGTAGTATGAATGGAATAAGTCAATCCAAAGTAGACCGTAATTCACAGCGTTAGGCTTGTAGTCGCTATAAACGAAACCCTCCGAACTCAAGCGCGCGTTCAGGATAAGCGGGACGGCAATTATGACGACTATCTCGCTTCCTCGAGTGGGCGGGACTCGATCGCAGCCAGCGGCGCACAGCACGCGACGGTCGCCTGGCCCGGCCGAAAATAATAAATATTTGTAATTATGTTTATGCAAGATTGACCACTTTAACATTGCGTTTACGGGTTAAATTCTCTTAAACACTTAATATGAATTTGTTAATAAACCGAGCACACGTTCACTCACGAGTACGGTAACGGACGAAGAGATATATTCTTTTTATTATATATTCTTTTACATTCTCCCGACAAATAATACCGAAACCTTTATTTGTGATCTTACGAAGTTAATAAATATTTACGAGACTTTGTACATGATAATTAAGTCTTTCTGGTACTCGTGTATAAGTTATTAACAAAGACCAAAATGGCAGAAAGATTTTGTTAACTTTGGAGATTGGTGGAACTTTGGAGATGCGAAATCTGACACATATAATTGTTTGATCCTGTTGAACTTGTTCAAATATACTCTTTTAGTATATCTTGGATCTCCCTGATATTGGCGATGGAAAACATAGTGAGAAATCCTGATCTTCTAATTGTTATAAAAAGCCATGAATGTGGTGATGTTTTTTGCATTCTCTGCATGAGAAGAGGCATTTGCACTGCAGTTGGACAATAATGGTGGTGTTATTATTATTATTAAGGCTTAATTCTAAAAACTTCGCAGCCCTCGTCACGGGCAAAAGCTAGTACAAAAGTAAAGAAAACTACTCACACAAGCATTACAGAACACACACAAGTAAGTTTGGATCAAATAACAAATAATAATTTGTTATTATCATAAATATCTTCAGACCTTTTTAATAACTATTATTGGTAGTCATAGGCAAGTTTCACTTACTGTAATTGTATCCATCGGCACAAACACATAACTGTCAAAAAATGACTGCGGTCATTGAAAATATACCGATCGAAGAAGATAACGAAATGCGTGTTAAAAATGTATTTAAAAAAGACTTACTATCAGTATCAAAGCCATTTGATTTGATGCAAGCTTTGTACATCTTATCTATGTACAGAATACGTGATGGGTTCATCATTCCGAATAGTGTCTTCTACAACGTAGTTTCAGGCATCTGGTCGCTACTACTAATGGCTAGCTTCTTCTTTTTCTTTTTTAATTGCGCATTTACATCTGAATTGGAAGGCTACAATTTGATAAAATGTTTATACAACATACCCACGTTTCTCGTGTATTGCTTTGGAAACGTGACTAACTACTGGACCAATGTCATACAGAGACACAACAACGTTAGGCTTGCCATAAGCATTCAGAATATTTCCAAAATGATGACAAAAAATGGGGAAAGTTTAAAGAATTTTACGTTATGGAACTGGATCTACGTCATTGCCTTAATTGGTTTTCGAATTATCTGGATCGTAAATTTAAATATCGCCTTTTCATTAATTTTTCAATTCCATGAAAATATAGTGCACTTGTTTTACATGATCTTTGACGTCAACATGTTGTACTGCGTAAGACTCATGAAGCTATTATCAAAACCTCTCAAGATGTGGGTTGACGATGCACGTAACTTAAAATACGTTGCGGACACAAAAAATGAATTGTATTGGAATAAGAAATTCAGAGTTTATATGGAAATGCTTGAAACTTACGCAATCATTGGAAACACTTTTCAAAAACTGGCAAGTCGAGTTTATTTGTACTAAGATCAGATAGATGATGATGATAGATTGTGAGGGACAGTATGAATGACTTTATAGTGAGTAGTATAATTTTAACATTGATTAGCAAACAAACTGACGGCCAACCAGCTATTAAGTAATTACCACCCACTACAGACTTCTGCACTACCAAAAGGGCTTGCCGATGCGTTCTCATTCCAGAGACAAAGCTGAAATGTTTCATGTGCCTATTATTACGCCAGAATCGATAAGTACCGTTCAAAAGTGAACACATTACGCAACGGTGTTTTACAATTTTGACATTTGAGATCAAATGGTGTGTTTCGAGGAATACTTTTGGTGCGTTTCAAAGTTGGTGCGCTTCGTGGCCCAAGCACTTAGTCTCTTTCATACGTTGCACATATGTTTACTCTTTCGTACATGCATCAACACATTCCAATGTTACGTTTGTATTTTATATATGAAATTTTATCTTATTTCAGATTCTTTATTATTGCATTTACACATTTGCCAACGGTGTAATTTTTATATGGCTCCGCATAGAGATAGCCAAAGTAGTTGGTGCTAGAATGATTAAAGTAAGTATCAATAAACCTAAAAATCATAATTATAAAATCAAGAAATTGTAAATTGCTTAAACTGGAAGTCTGATCCTATTTACTCAAATCAATGAACAGCGTTAATGGATGCAGCTTGAGATTTTTTCACATTGTTTTTGTAGCCATTAAAGCTATAGTAGCGTAGCCATTTAAGGGAAACGATATTTGGACCTCTTATGAGCATTTCATCTAGTCAATTATAACAAAATGTGGGCCAAAAAGAAAGAAAGAAAGTAGTGTGCCGGAGGGTATAATAGGTGTTTTCGAGTACTGGTACAGGAACCAGTGTAATTTTGTAAGGTTGGGGTGGTTTCCTGTCTGATTCTTATCGATTAAAGTGTGGAGTTAGGCAAGTGGGGACTGAACTCTCCTGCGTTATTTAATAATAGGTACCTATGAAGTAGGCGTTTCACTATACTGGCCATATGAAACGTAACTTATGTATGGCTGGTCTAATTTATTATAAAATATGGAATTATAGTTTCAAATCCAGTTGTTCGCACAAACAGCTCACAACATTAATTGCGTTTACGGAGTGAATACTACAAACGAACGCACGACTTGTTATTGGTTTAAACGCTTCCGACATGGAAATTTTGATTTAAAAATTAACCCCGTGGACGAACAACCACGAATTAAAGGCGATAGTGGAAGCTGACGATATTCAATCTATGGCTAAGTTAGCAGCAGCTTTCAACGTTAGCATCAAAATAATATTGGTATACATGCGTCAAATTGGCAAGGTACAAAAACTAGATAAGTGGGTGCCACAGGAACTGAACGATCGCAAGCGCAATGAACACGTTGAGGTATGCCTTGCGTTGCTTAACTTTTAACAGTCATAGTCATGTATAAATGACAAACCGAAATTGATTTTGAACCGAATTGTCATTAGCGATATAAATTGGATAAAAAAAAAATCGTAAGCAGTTATCATCTTGGTTAGACCCTGGTTAAGCACCTAGACCATGATTGTCAACTGCACGCAGCGGGTCGTGAGTGCTCTGAGAGTTCAGTATAACAATGCCTTAAGGGTACTGATGGGGCTGCCTCGCTAAAATGCAGTGCGTCAGCAATGTTTGCAGAATCACAAGTGGATGGCTATTAAGCCTGAATTAAAAAAAGAGTAGCATCGTTGATGCGCAGAGTGAGAGGCAGTCCTAACGGCTACCTGAAGGTCATTGCTGAACATATTGTGGGTCCTAACTGGATGTACTGGATTCGCTTACATATAGGATAATTAAAATAAATTGTTATTACTAACACAGTTCTTAAGATTCAGTGTAGTACTAACACTCTATAGACAACCTAGCCTAAAATAAATGAAAAATAAACTTACATTTTCTTACGTAACTAGTATATAATAATATTATTACTTACTAGCTTATGCCCGCGATTTCTTCCGCGTGAATGTCGGTTACCGCGGATGCAGACCAAGTCGCGGATTAAAAAGTAGCCTATGTCCTTCCCCAGGGTTAAAGTTATATTCATACCAAATTTCATCTAAATCGGTTTAGCCATTTCGTCGTGAAAACGTAACAGACAGATTTACTTTCACATTTATAATATTAGTATGGATTTGTAGGAAGAATTCTTAGGCGCGATCAAAATCGACGCCAACGCCATCTAGTGAGAACATCGGAACTAAAATTACTAAAATCACAATAATTTGCCTTATTAAAACTCAAAGTTGAACTATTATCCCAAGGGAACACATTACCGGGATAAAAAGTACTCTATGTATCCAGGAAATGGTCTATCTATGTGCCAATTTTCATTCAAATCTTTTCAACGGTTTATGCGTGATTGAGTAACAAACATCCAAACATCTTCACAGACTTCTTCACAAACTTTCACATTATTTTATAATATTGTAATTATAATTATAAGTATGATATTGACAAGAGAACTAGCTTTTACCTGGGTTTTCATACGCGTGGAAATCAAGAATACCACAAATATACATATAATGTTATGTCCTATGACACCTAGCCATAAATACTGTCTGTTGGTGATTTTTTCTAACTCTGCAATAGATCTCTTGCTTATCGCATATTTCATATTTTTTTAGGTGAGTTTAAGAAGCGATATTAAGCAAGTTGGACATTAGCTTCTGTTAATAAATAAATTATTTTTGTTTAAGCTTGCACTGTCATTGTTATCTTTACTTTGGATGGTTAAAAACATGTTACTGGTAACTGCTTTGTGCTTGGAGTGTGAAAATTTATACTCAATTACGACAGAAGTGCGTAGTACCTGCATAATACTTACAACGTCAGAAATATGCCCAGGTGAATCTTTTTATATTAAGAGTTTATTTGCTTCTGACTTTTAAAAAGTTTTTGTTTATATTTCCTCTCGTTGGCCATAATAACCTGACATTTGTCTGGCAACTCTTAAATCTCAATTTGCAATAAGGTTTTTAATTTTTATTTAACCTTGTTCACAGAAGCTCAGAAAAGAGTCTGCAAGAATATTCAACGTGTTCAAACTGCGTCCTTTAAGAAAATGAGTGCGTGTGGACTGTTCGTCATAGACGGGGTGCTACCTTTGTTATTGTTTTATGTTCTTACTACTTATATTATAGTTGTGTTACAGTTCGAGTTTCTGTAAACCTAGTACAAGTACACAAGTATATGTTGGTTACCTGTTTTCAAAAGTACCGTTTAAGTAAGCTATCATAACATACGTATACTTATATTCATGGGAATACTTACTTACATACAAATAATGCTTGCTTACGTAGAAATAATATTAATGTCTTTTTAAAATTACCTCTGTGTTTTATTTTACATTTTCCTGACGAATAATAAATATTTTCGTTACTAAAACTAAACCTTCATTTGTGATTCTACGATCTTATTTTATACTAATGAGACTTTTCTAACGATCCTAGAGTCTTTCTGATACTCATCCCGAACATGGATCAAAATGGCAAAACCACCTTACTAAACAACCAGATCAGTGGTTGCTGTATGTATTTTCATGCTTTAAGGGTTTGCTACATTTTTGTCGGCAACGTTAAGAAACTTTGGAGATACGCGCGCGTTGTTGACATTTGACACATATGCAGATAACATAATTACAAGAACACAATAACAACAATGTCTTGGTTAACACCGAGGTTATTTTTTCGGTTACCTATCATAAGGTCGAAAAATATTTGACCGAATTTCATTTCACCTAAAACTTTTCAACTTTTCTCGTTTCGTATTTTTTTACTTTATCGAAGTCACGTCTGCCACTGTATCAGTTGACCTATTATCAATTCGCCTTTTTTTGTTGCTCCGACGTTTTATTTGGTCGAAAAACTTTTTACCGAAGTTACACTTAGCCGAAATAACATTTGTTCGAACATTCGTTATACCACTGTTTTAATTACCATATTTCACCAAACGCCTAGAAGTAAATAAGTCTGATATTGAGTCAATGATAACCGGTACTTCACCAGCAAAAAAAAAATACGTCGTTAAAGAAACGAAAAATCAAAAACTTTTGAAAATTAAAGACAATTTGAGTGAAATTAAATATTTGAAAGAGCTTTCAAAACTAATGTATTTATTACACTGGCGTTATAGAGAGCTAATTCCAGATTAGTTTCCTACTATTTTGTTTCATTAATTATTTAAATGTAATGGCACTTAATAAAACAGGTGGTCCCAATAAGAAGCTTGCAAACAAAGATTCTTGCTTCAAGCATGCAGCATGCAAGCAGGCATGCAGCACACAAAAAGGCATGCAGCATGCAAGCAGGTATGCAGCATGCAAACAAGCATACAGCATGCAAGCAAGCATGCAGCGTGCAAACAAGCATGAAACATGCAAGCAGGCATGCAACATGCACAAGCATTGTTTCTGTCACGGCTCCGGCGCTGCGGGGTCTGGGCGGCCCCACGCGAACTTATCGTCGCAGATGGTTTTAACGCTCACCACCGCGGCTTCGGCTAGCCTCAGCCGAGCCTTGAAACCGCCTGCTCCTCAGCTCGCGGGCCGCCCCACACCTCCGCGCCTACGCGTTCTTAAATTACACTCTAGTTGTAGGGCAGACAAGACTACGTGGAGTCGGTTTCGCAGCGATTCGTTTTATTCGTCATTAACTTTTGTAGCACAACATATTGACTTTGACGGCCGCCGCCGCGGTACGCTCGCTCCGTTCGCTCGCCTTTGCGCGTTAATGGTCACTGTTCTAGTCTAACCTAACCCAAATTATTCAATAACTAAATTATGCTAAACGTTACTTATAGATTTCGAATATTATAGTAACTGAATATTATACTTTATGAATATTAGTTCAAATGTGTATTATAGAAAATGTTCATTATACAATATAAAATGAGGTAAAATGAAATTATATCAATAATTCATTATATCATTTCATCGTTATATTAATAAAAAGTATGTTAAATGAAATTAGATCATATGATCTTTAGAGCTTTTGTTATTATTTCAAACGTTACACACCCGTTCATATGTACGGTTTATAACACGCAGGTTACTATTTTCCTATTGAACATGTTCATTATGTACCTTCTGAGTATATGTTAGACATCATATCGGCGAAGGAAAGCATAGTAAGAAAAATTGTACTTTAAATTATTTTAAGAAGTCTGAAATCTTAAGCAAGCATGATGAACAATAATAGTGTCGGCTATATATGAGAAGAAGAAGAGGAGCTTTTGGAAGAGTCTTAATTTGAAAGACTATGCAGATAAAGTCGCAGACAAAAGCTAATACAAGAATAAAGAAAACCACTAGCATTAAAAGAACTCACACAAGTAAGTACAAAGCAAATAACAAATAATTATCATAATTATTATCTTTAGGCTTTTAGTAAATAATAAATTATTGGTTTGGCTTGTTTCACTCACTATAATTGTGCTCATCGGCACAAATACGTTTCTGTCAAAAAATGACTGCGGTTGTTGAAAATTTACCGATCCAAGAAGATAATGAAATTCGTGATAAAAATGTGTTCAAAAAGGATTTACTATCAGTGTCAAAGCCATTTGACTTGATGCAAGCTTTGTACATCTTATCTATGTACAGAATACGTGATGGCTTCATCACTCCGAATAGACCCTTCTACAATGTCGTTTCAGGCATCTGGTCGCTACTACTATTAGCTAGCTCCTTCTTTTACTTTTTAAAATACGTATTGATTGGAATGGATGAATCGGAAAGGTTCAATTTAGTTAAATGTTTATCCAACATACCCACGTTTCTCGTGTATTGCTTGGGAAATGTGACTAGCTACTGGACCAATGTCATACAGAGATACGACAACGTTCGGCTTGCCATAGGCATCCAGAATATTTGCGAAATGTTGAAAAGAAATGGAAAAAGTTTAAAGAATATTTCGTTAGTAAACTGGGTCTACGTCATCGCTTTTATTGGTTTTCGAATTTTCTGGATCGTTATTATGAAAATCGCTTTTTCCTTCGTTTTCAAATTAAATATACTAAACTTGTTTGGCCTTATCTTTGACATCAACATGTTGTATTGTGTTAGGCTCATGAAACTATTATCAGAACCTCTTAGGATATGGGTTAACGATGCATGGAAGTTAAGATACGTTGCAGACACGGAAAACGAAATGCATTGGAACAGAAAATTTAAAGTTTATATGGAAATTGTTGGAACTTACGAAATCATTGGAAAATCTTTTCAGAAACTGGTAAGTCCAGTTGATTTTTCACAAAGATTGAATAAGGTCATGAGGCTAGATTCATCATCACCATCTGCCTAGCCTATAACGATGTTGAGGTCGGCTTCCAGTCTAACCGGAGGCAGCTGAATACCAGTATTTTAGATGGAGCGACTGCCTATCGGACCTCCACAACCTAGTATACTCGATACCTCTTGGTAAGACTGGTTGTCAGACTTTCTGGCTTCTGACTGCTCATAACGACTGCCAAAGATCTACAAGTGACAGCCGGGACTAACGGCTTTACGTGCTTTCCCAGGTACGGAGGAAACTCGGTATGAAAGGTATGGTCGAAGATGTTAAGTTGTCACCGCTGTATATAGACATCTGCAGTCCCAGAAACGATGATGAAATGTTAACAGTGTGTTTTATTTCTTGAGACCGAATATATCATAAAGAAAATAACTAGTTAATTTATTATCTTATTGCTGTCACTCTAATAAATAAATGATCTTTGAAAGGTCCGGTTGGAGTTATGAGTGGAACGTGTATATGACCAGCAGGTATATTCTTTAGAAATCGTTTTTGGTGAATTCAAGCATGAGCATGAGGCCGTTTGGAGCACCACCCTATTTATACTCGTGGGTGCGACAGAATGATATTGATAAAAGGATGCGCAGCAGCGTCCTTCTGAGTACCATACCACCTACTGTGATCGCCAACATACATTGGCCAAGCATGGCGATTACGGCTGAATGCTATGGGGAGATCTATCTATGCCCAGCAGTGGGCGTCTATAGGTTGGTCAAGCGATTGCACCTCATGCTAGGGACTGACAGCTCCTCACGAGCTCACTTACTTAAATTCGGTGAGGGAGATTTAAACAGAATAAGACTACTGATAATTTTCATATAAAACTCAGTTTCAATAAAACTCTGGCATATTTTTACAGAATGGCACTTACAGTTGAGCAAAGGCATGAACGTGGACGAAGTAAAGAGAGTTTTTAAACATCGTAGCAGTTCTGTGGTTTCTATCGATACACATTAAGAAGAAGCTTACACGTAATTCATACATGTAGATAAAAGGACACCCCAGGGGAAACAACCAAATCTTGTAATCCTTTCGGACGTTTTCAAGATTTTTACAATTAACTTTCCTCGTCTTTTATTAGACACGCTTTTGTTAAACAATCTATCGTTCCAATAGGGTTCACGTCAAGTCAAAAATATGACTTCATGATGCGTTATCTGTCGCACACCTTAGCATCTAGGTCTTTCATTACATTACATTCCTACGTTTGTATTTAATGTGTGAAATATTATATAATTCCAGATTCTTTATTATTGCATTGACACATTCATCAATGGTGTAAGGTCTATATGGTTACGCATAGAGATAGCAAAACTAATTGGTGTCAGCATGATAAAAGTAAGTACCTTTAAACGTTAGAACCGAAATTATGAATTTATTATTTACACAATTGTTATATAAAGAAATTTCAAACAGCTACCGTTTTCATTTTGATCCCTTTTACTCATATTCACAGCTTTATCAACAAAACATTTACACTCTTTCAACGTGAATGTTTTGCGCTTGAGATTTCTTCACATTATTATTGTATTCCTACACATAAACTAATATTTCCTTACGTTACAAGCATATACCTACTCGTTTTACCCTCCCCCCCATACCTGTATTATTACCTATTGAGAATAGAATTAGCCTTTACAAGGGACTTCCACAGCGTGGAAATCAAGTATAACCGGTGCTTAAAACCACCAAAGTATGCTAAATAAAAAAAAATATATATATAAGTATATACTAACATAATTTTTAAGTTTTTGTTAGTAACGCTATGGTTTTTTGGCCGCAATATACAATAAAAATTAATAATACCATCAACACAGAATGTAATGTCCTTTGACACTTTGCAATAAATATAATCTAGTAGTGTTTTATTTTTTAACCTATAGGTCTCCTCATGCATATTGAATAGATTTAAGTGAAATTGCGATAATAAGTAAATTGAACGTTACCTTTTGTTACTCAATTAAATTATTTTTGTTTAAGCTTGCACTGTCTTGGTTATCTTTACTTTGGATGGTTAAAAACATGTTACTGATAACAGCATTGTGCATGGAGTGTGAAAATTTCTACTCAATCATGACAGAAGTGCGTGGTACCTGCATACAGTTTACAACGTTAGAAACATGTCCAGGTGAATCTTATACTTTATTATTTGCTTCTAATTTTAACTAGTTATTATGGCTGATGAGAGGAACTATGAACAAATTTGTAGTTATAGTAGTTCCTCTCATCAACCATAATAACCTGACATTGGCCTGGCGACTCTGAAATCTGAATTTGTAATAGGCATTCTTATTTTTATTTTACCTTGTTCACAGAAGCACAGAAAAGAATCTGCAAAAATATTCAACGAGTTCAAACTGCTTCCTTTAAGAAGATCAGTGCATGTGGACTGTTTGTCATAGACGGGGTGCTACCTTTGCTATTGTTCTGTCTTCTTACTACTTACATTATAGTGGTCTTACAGTTTGAGTTTCTGTAATGCTCTACTAATACACATGTTTTTGTGGATTGGCTGTTTTTAAAAGTACCTTTTGAGTAAGCTATCAGATTATGTATGTTTTTATTCATGGCCAATGTGCAGGATTGATCCAGGTATATTTAGGGGAATAATGAAAAAATGCGTTGCTTGATGTGAACGTGCAGATTTAATGTCTCTAATGATAATATCACAGATGTAGGTAGCCGGTCGACAAACATAAAATAAAACGATTAGCTATAATCAACGTAGCCTCGACATTTAAACAGTAGGTATGCAAATTTCTGTAGGCGCTTACCGGAACATACCCCCGGGCGTTGAAAGCCTGCCTTTCAACCACTAACAATCTTCAGCCTCTGGATATAAAGGCAACGGACAAATCTTGCTGAATGATCTGCGTAACAGACCACCAGAAGTTTTGACGTCTGCAACTCTGACTACGCCGTCTGTCCCTGGGTACGTAGCAACTATCCGACCCATTTTCCACTTGAGTGGGGGGAGGTTGTCTTCCTTTAACAGGACCAAAGAGTTCAGCTTCAAGGAGCCTTTGCATGCTCGCCATTTCATGCGAAGTTGGAGCTCCGATATGTACTCTTTACTCCATCTACTCCAAAAATGCTGTCGGAGAACTTCAATGCGCTCAAATCGAGTCAGAGAATTGATGGACTGGTCTCGATAATCAGGTGACGGCAGCGATGTCATAGTACGTCCAATCAAGAAGTGTCCGGGTGTAAGCGGCGTCAGATCCTCGGGGTTAGTCGATAACGGTGTCAGTGGTCTGGAGTTTAAAATGGCTTCGACCTGAACCATCATGGTGTATAGCTCTTCGTAGGTAAGGTTACAAAGGCCCAGCACTCTGACTAAATGATGCTTGGTCGATTTAACACCAGCTTCCGCAAGGCCAGCGAAGTGAGGAGAATATGCAGGAATAAAGTGGAAGTTAATGGTAAGGTAAGATGAAAGTATTGCTTGTTAAATCACCGACTAATTCAAGATGAATTGATTTCGTAGAAAAACAAACAAAAATAGCTATGTAAACTTTCACTAATTTACAGCCACGACCTTGACGAACAGCTGACTGAATAGGACCTGCATAGTCCAAGCCTATGTTTTCGAAAGGAAAACCTGCTAGAAGTCGCTGCTGTGGTAAATCTCCCATAATAGGACTTACAGTTTCACCTCTAAATCGGCAACAACGAACACATTGTTTACAGCACATCCTAGCTAAATTGCGTCCTCGAATGGGCCAGTACGTATCTCTAATAGACGCCAATAATAACTGGGGTCCAGCGTGAAACAATCTTTTATGCTCATAATTAAACAGTAACTTAGAAAAGTGATGACTAGATTGAATAAGAATCGGGTGCTTTTTATTATAATGAAAATCAGAATGTTGTAATCTACCTCGAATCCGCATTATCTTATTCTCGTCTAGGAAAACGTTAAACTTATTTAATTCACCTTTCTTAGGTAACGGTTTATTATTAAGTAGTAATTTATAGTCTTTAAAAGATTGTCTTTGAGATAAACAAATAATAAAGTTTAAAGCCCTTTCTAGTTCATTCACAGAAAGAGGACCGCGAATAGGTTGTTTCTTACATGCGTCAATAAAACGGAAAACATAGGCGACTGTTCGCTGAAGTCTTAAAAGGTTTGAAAAACGAGTAAAATTAATCAATTCATCAAATTCATTGTTATTCAATAAAACATGCAAGGTGACATCTAATTTCATTTCAGGCAAAATTTCATTGTTAAAATTCATTAATTTAGAAGGCCAATAAGACATTTCATTCATTAAAAAACTAGGACCGGACCACCATACATCTAAACTATAATAAATTAATGTCTGATCCACGAGACAAATAATCAGCAGGGTTTTGGTCAGTTGGAACATGTCTCCACTCACAGCCACCAGTCTTATCTAAAATCTCGGCAACCCTATTCCGAACGAATGGCTGTAATTTATTTGGTAACATTTTTAGCCACCCTAAAACTATAGTGGAGTCAGTCCAAAAGAAAGTGCGCCGCGCGCTAACTCGTAATGCTGCTACAGCCTTTTCAAAGATGCGAACACCTACAAGAGCACCGCACAACTCAAGTCTGGGTATGGTCGTCGGCTTGAGTGGCGCAACTCTGCTTTTGGCTAACAGCAAACGCACTAAAACCTGTCCCTGTTTATCGACGCTGCGTACATACAGACAAGCGCCGTAGGCGCGTTCAGACGCATCGGTGAAAATGTGTAATTCTAAAAACTCATAACAATCAATTAAAACTCGACGTGGAATATGAATTTCATTTAGTTTAGGTAAATTAATAGTAATTTCATTCCAAAGCTTACTAATGTCCGGAGATAGCTGTTCATCCCAAGACAGCTTTTGTAACCATAACTTCTGAAGTAACATTTTCATAACAATTACACACGGAGCCAATAATCCAAGGGGGTCAAAAACTTGTGAAACTATCGAAAGCATGTCACGTTTTGTGTTATTAAAATTAACTGACTGACTAATTGGAAAACAAAGATAATCTGACAGTGGCTGCCAACCTAGGCCTAAGGTTTTGGTTGACTCAAATCCACCAACATTCAAATCCAGTGAAGACTGGGGAAAGTCAGAACCAGTTACCAATTGAATGTCATTCGACTTCCACTTTCTTAGATTCATCTGCGCTGAAGCGAGAGTTGAAGTAACTTTATGACGCAACTCTTTGACCTTATTGATGTCATCTCCTCCAGTGAGCAAGTCATCCACGTAAAAGTCGTGGAGGATGACGTCACCAATCTCCTTATCAACACACTCTAGCCCTAACTGCCGAAGACAACGGGTTGCTAGGTAGGGAGCGCTGGCCGTGCCGTAGGTCACTGTATTAAGTTGATAAGCCTGTAATGGAGTTGACGGATTATTACGCCAAATAATTTGTTGAAGATACCTATCATTAGGATGAACAACTATCTGTCGGTACATTTTCTCAACATCAGCAGCTAGGATGTACTTATGTTGTCTAAAACGCAACAGGATCGATAAAAGATCGTCCTGTACCACGGGTCCAATCATCTGGATATCATTAATAGAAATACCAGTATTAGTTAAACTACTTGCATTAAAAACCACCCTCAACTTAGTGGTGGCGCTGCTTTCGCGCAGAACTCCGTGATGGGGAATGTAAAACGCATGATCATCAAAAGTTTTACATCTAGACATATGACCTAAAGTTTCATATTCCATCATGAACTCTTTGTACATATTACTAAATTGAGGTTTAGATTTAAATCTACGTTCCAGAGAAGCAAAACAATGTTTGGCTCTTAACAAAGATTCGCCTAAACTGTCCGGGGAACATTTCAAAGGTATCCTAACACAAAATTGACCATTTTCCAAACGAGTAGTGTTTTTCATAAAATGTTCCTCGCATAGCTTCTCCTCTGAGGAATACGGAGACGAAGTACACACTTCTTCAAGTTGTCAAAACTTTGTGAGTTGTTGATCAATATTAAAATTAAATTCATCTTCACAGTCTGAACGCACCTTTATAATATTACATTTTAAAACTTTAGAAGAAATACAACTGTTAATTGGGCCGGACACCAACCAACCCAATTTAGTCTCAAAAAGAATTGGTTGCCCATCACCTAACTTAATTCGTTGAGATTCCAATAAATCCCAAAAGATGTCAGCACCCAGCAACATATCGATCGGCGCTGGTGAGGCAAAGTTAGGATCTGCGAGACAAACATCAGACGGAATTTTAATTTTTAACAAGTTAACATGTTTACTTGGAATCTTATCTGTGATGGATGGGAGAATAAAACAATTAATATCCATACTAAAATTATTATTTATAGATTTTATTGTTACTGAACACATTTTATTAATAAAAGATGATGAATTGTTGATACCTATAATAGCATTGTTTACAGTATTGGCAGTCAACCCTAGTTGATGGTATAACCTCTCAGTCATGAGACATGACGTGCTGCCACTGTCAAGCACAGCGCGAGCAACATACTGCTGACCATTAATACCCATGACCGTGACGAGTGCAGTGAACAATAACACGTCATCGTGTTCAACACTCGCGGACAACGACATACCGGTACCTATACCTATAGTAGTGGGCTGAGTGGAGACAGTCGCGCTGCCATTCGCGTCAACAACAACACTGCTCGCAGAAGCACCATTTGCGTCTGACTTCAAGAACTTATCAACGTGAACAATAGTGTTGTGTTTACGACGGCATATTTTACAACTTGGCTTTTTGCAGTTGTTTGCATAATGTCCCAAATTAAAACAGTTGTAACAAACTTTGTATTTAGGTAATAATTGCAAACGAGCTTCATTGCTCAACGATAAAAACAGAGGACAACTACTTAACTTATGATCACTGTTACACATAACACAATTCTTAGGTTTGTTTGAAACACCATCATCCTGTTTACTTGAACTTGTACCTGAATTATTTTTATTAGAATCCTGTACGAACATTGACCTAACCTTGTTTGAATGTTTACCTATATGTGAGTGTTTAGTATTCGTAGATGCCTCCAATTCGAACGTTTCTAATATCTCAGCACGGTTTTTAATAAAAGTAATAAACAATTCAAACGTAACTTTCGAATTATTGTCAAGGCGGCCCTTAAATTCACCCCATTCACAATAAGTTTTGCTATCTAATTTGTGTGTGACAATATAAATGAGTAAAGTGTCCCAATGATTAACAGGTTCATCTAAGGATTCTAAGGCACGTATATTTTTGTTAACAATATCAAGTAAACCTTTTAAATTAACGGATGACTCCTTTTGAAGGTTGTCGATTTGAAATAATGCAGAAACATGATGTTGGATAAGCAGGTGTTTGTTATCAAACCGCTCACAGAGAAGTTTCCACGCTACCGAATAATTTGCCGAAGAAAACTGGATTGAATTGATCACCACAGCAGCAGACCCTTCTAGGGATGACCTCAAATAATGAAATTTATTTATTTCGTCCATATCATCGTTTGAATGGATGAGACTAACAAATGTGTCGTGAAACTCTAACCAGTTTGTATATGAGCCACTGAATTTCGGCAACTGAATAGTCGGTAGCTTAATAAACTTATGATTGCTAGAACGCGACATTACATCACAAGTATCATTAGAATCTCCTTTCCTATTATCATCCAACATTTGTTGAGCTTTAGATAGGGTTTTGTAATAAAGAGATTCAAACTCTGCGCGTTCCGACATCTGACTATCCAAGTCATCAGTACTGCACTCCAGCAATAATTGCACCTCATCATATTGGGCATACAATGCCTCGAGTCTAGTAAAACGTAATTGCAACTCGCTTACCTCAATAGGGCTCACAGAAGAGGGACTCAAAGAATTCAAATAGTTTGAGAACATTGTCACCTTTCCTTTGCAACTAGCTCGTTTCCTAACGAGATCTTTATTCTCCTTATCCTCTGGCATTGCACAAGCTGGTGTGATCAACCTGGAATCTATATAAATAAAGTTATAGCAACGCTTAAATTACAATTACAAATGATGCAGCCTGAAATACGTACAAGAATATAATACACTAACTTTACAGTGAATTTACGTAAATACTAATTTAGAATTTACAATGAACTATACGTAGATTGTACTAAACTTTAATAATAACACTACAATTGCAATCCAATTGCAATTTCTATTGTCTGTCTGTGCTAACTAATGTGATTACGTAACTGTCTCAATAACTGTAAAATTATTACACCGTAAAGCAAAATAATGCAGTTACTACAAAGAACTACTCTTTAACAATGTGTAAATAACAAAAAATATTAATAATTACTGATCAGTTGATAATTGTATTACAATTTGTAACCACTCACAGAACAAAGAAAATGACAATAGGTATTTCGTACTAACCTGGCTATTAACGGCTGACTTAGACTAAATATACCTGTTAAATAGAGTGTTGGGTACACAAATTTAATAATTAATAAGCCTTTTCTCAGCTATTAAGTATCCAAACCACGCGATATCCAATAATCTTCTAAATGACGTAGCAGAATTCACCGGCCACACCGGGCGTCGTCTAGATGATTTTGATGTCCAACAATTCTCTTCAATCCCTTAATAATAATTCGCTGATTGGAGTAAATATTCTTTAAATATCCATATCCAGGCTCGTAAGGACCATGTGCGGGATTGATCCAGGTATATTTAGGGGAATAATGAAAAAATGCGTTGCTTGATGTGAACGTGCAGATTTAATGTCTCTAATGATAATATCACAGATGTAGGTAGCCGGTCGACAAACATAAAATAAAACGATTAGCTATAATCAACGTAGCCTCGACATTTAAACAGTAGGTATGCAAATTTCTGTAGGCGCTTGCCGGAACAGCCAATTAATATTAATATATTTTTTGCTGCCTCTGTGTTTTCTTTTAGATAATTAAATATTTCCGTAACTAATAATAAAACTTGATTTGTGTCATTATGACCTTATTATATATTAACGAGACTGTCCACACGATCCTAGAGTCTTTCCGATACCCGTAGTGTAAACCTTCTTAACATAGATCAAAATGGCAAAACCGCGTTACTGAACAACCAGATCAGTGGCTGCTGTATGTTTATTTCATGATTTGAAGGTTTGCTAAATTTTTGTTAGCAACGTTGAGAAACTTTGAAGATACACCGGCGTGTTATCGCTGGCGTTATTAAAATTTGACACACATCATAACTACAACAAAAACACAACCACAAAAATGACAACACGCAGGTTACTATTTTCCTATTGAACATGTTCATTATGTACCCTCTAAGTAAATGTTAGACATCATTGACATCGGCAAAGGAAAGCATAGTGAGAAAACCTGTATTTCAAATGGTTTTAATAAGTCTAAAATCTTTAGCAAGCGTAATGTAATCGAGACGTCTTTGTATGAGAAGAGGTAGAGGAGCTTTGTTTTAATTAGAAAGACTACGCAGACAAAGTCACAGGAAAAAGCCAGTACTGATATAAAAAAAAAACACTTGCCTTAAAATAATTCACACAAGTAAGTACAGAGCAAATAACATATCATAATATATCTTAAGATGTTTATCAATAATTATTGGTGGCCGTAGGCAATTTTCTCTTAGTGTAATTGTATTCATCGGCACAAACACGTTTCTGTCAAAAAATGACTGCGGTGGTTGAAAATTTACCGATCTAAGAAGATAACGAAATACTTATTAAAAATGTGTTTAAAAAAGACTTACTATCAGTATTAAAGCCATTTGATTCGATGCAATCTTTGTACATCTTATCTATGTACAGAATGCGGGATGGCTTCATTACTCCAAATAGTGTCTTCTACAATGTCGTTTCAGGCATCTGTTCGCTACTACTATTGGTTAGCTACTTCTTCTTCTTTTTTAAATACGTATTGTCTGCTGAATTGGAAGGCTTTAATTTGATTAAATGTTTATCCAACATAGCCACGTTTCTCGTGTATTGCATGGGTATTGTGACTAACTACTGGACTAATGTCGACACGGTTGGCGCAGTAGCTGAGCGATCGACTGCTGCGCAACGTGTTGCGGGTTCGATTCCCGCCCAGGGTAAACATTTGTGTGATGAGCACTTGTGTTTGCCTTGTGTCTGGGTGTTGTTTATCTATATATGTATGTATTAAAAAAAAAAGTATTTGTGTATGTATATCAACTGTCTGACACCCATAGTCCAGGGTCTCCCTAGTTTGGGGTCAGATGGCCGTGTGTGAAAATGTCCCCATACATATTATTATTAACTAGCTTCTGCCCGCGACTTCGTACGCGGATCCTGTTGCTTATGGCAGCGACAACGGGGTCGGCAAAATCAAAGATCTGAAATGTCTGATGTCGAATTCTAAGAGCCCGGGGACGGGAAAACAACGGGATGCGCGAGATGATTCGAGACGTTCAAAAAGTACAATTTTGAATCATACCTCCGATGGCGGAATATGTGGCGTAGTCAATCATAGGAGTATACGTAAATGAACTCCGTTCCTTACCAACCCAAGGAAGGTCGCCATGAGCTACAGCTATATCTTGAGACACATCCGATTCTTCAGATGATATCGACATTCTGTTCAGAGAATGTCGAAGTCGATCAGAATTCAAACGTTCGTTGAGCTCTTCTTCTGTCTCTTCATGCCGTACTCCAGCAATTCTTTTTCTCTCACTTTATAACTGATTATGAATATTTTGTTGTGTTCGGGACAATCTATACTATAATATTATAAAGCTGAAGTTTGTTTGTTTGTTTGGTTGAACGCGCTAATCTCAGGATCTACTGGTCCGAATTGAACAAATCTTTTTGTGTTGGATAGTCTATTTACCGAGGAAGGCTATAGGCCAATGCGAAGCTGGGTCGGGTCGCTAGTGTATGATAATCTCGATCAGCAGTTAGTCGTGCATTACGTTCATTATTCGGTTCAAAAGACCTGTTAGTAGATGTGCGAGTACGCTGAGAACTCAAGCGTAATTCTGTATCGGTAAACGTTTCCGATTCGCGAGACAATGCATGTCGCTCACGATCAGCGGACGGCGATCAGCGGCGTTGCAGCCTGATGTTCTCGAACAGCATCAAGTCTCTCCTGACGCTCTTCGGTAGATTCTTGGGATCTTATGATCCTCAATCTTTTAGCTCCTTTAATACATTGGGAAATATTTGACCTCTTTTTAGGCATGGTTATAGTTTTATTGTAAAGATAACCTGATCAAGTAAAATCTAAGTGACTGCTCCCCTGCGTTACCGGGTACGCTACCGTGTCACGAAGATAAATGGAAAAGGAAATTAAACACCCAAATAACATAAGCCCGAAGGCATATTTATTCGATAAAATAAAAAAATAAATGGGAATTTTGGCCAGTAGAGTCAAATTTTCAATGCTACACCATCGTCATCAAAAATCAGTCCTGAACTGTTACCGCCTTCACCGCGTGGAGGTACTCCCAGCTTATGTTATTTTATAAGATACAGTGAAATAAGTGATAACTTTGATTATTACATCACAAGGGTAAGTCAAGGTGATTTTGCAATTATATTATTTTGAAGTTAAGAGATATTGACTTTCCGGTTGAATTAAATAAGTGTTGTGATAATCAGTGTGAGAATATAAAACACTGAAAAATTATAGATAATTTATATGGGGATATTGTAGGCATTTTGTGTGAGGGTGCTGCAGCTAGTTATGATAGGGGAGTACAGCGTAAAAAAGGTTACATAACTGGCTGGAATAAATATGTAAAGGACGCACACGGGCAGGCACGGTTTGATTTTCAAAACTGGACTTTATACGGTAGGCCTAAAAGTGGTTTATTGTATGATAAGATGGTTAAAAGTAGAAAGATTTATAAGAGTAAGTTAAAATGGTGTCAGAATAATGAAGACCAAATCAAAATGAATATCATTGCAAGTCACCACGATGCGAAAAATTTTAGTAATTTCTGGAAAGCCACGAAGAGGTTGAATCCCAGATCGAGCGTGCCCGTGAGCATTGAGGGTGTTCGTGACCCCCATGAGATTGCTAACCTATTCAGTAGGTCCTTAAAGGTAGATTCCCCCCTGGGTCCATCGTCTGATGGGTCGAAGGCATTGGGGAGGGCCGGTGGCATGCCTGGAGCTATGAGGTTATCGGCTAGGGAAATAGGTACTGTGATCAAAAGCATGAATAAGGGGAAGTCGCCAGGCCATGACAGCTTGAGCGTGGAACATTTACGTTATGCAGGTAAGGACCTACCGCGGGTCCTGGCAATGTTATTTAGTTTTTGTTTGAGTCACTCTTATCTTCTAGCTGACTTGGTGAAAACTATTGTTGTACCCATTATTAAAAATAAGACTGGTGACGCGAGTGACAAGAGCAATTACAGGCCTATATCCTTGGCGACTATTATTGCGAAGGTGTTGGACAGTTTGATTGACCGGCAGCTGGATAAGCACCTATCAACACACGATGCCCAGTTTGGTTTTAAGCCGCATTTATCCACGGAAACCGCTATTCTCTGTCTCAAGCAAACTGTTCAATACTACGCTAATAGGAAAACGGTTTACCGGTTTACGCATGTTTTCTGGACCTCTCCAGGGCTTTCGACCTGGTGTCTTACGACTGCCTATGGAGGAAGCTGTCTGCCACAACCCTGCCTAGAGATCTAATGGAGGTACTTAAGTATTGGTATAACAACCAATATAACCATGTTAAATGGGCGGGTGTCTTGTCGGATGCATATAGGTTGGAGTGCAGGGTGAGGCAGGGGGGACTCAGCTCACCCAAGCTCTTCAACCTGTATGTTAACCAGCTGATCTGTGAGCTTAGTAACACTAATGTCGGTTGTACCATTGATGGGCATTGTGCGAATAACATCAGCTACGCAGATGATATGGTGTTGCTGAGCCCATCAATCGGCGCACTTAGAAGGCTTATACGTATCTGTTAGGAGTATGCGGTGGCCCACGGTCTCAGGTACAACGCTACCAAGAGTGAACTCCTAGTTTTTAAAACGGGGAACAAATGTTATGACTCGGTCCCACCTGTTACCTTAGGGGACGCTCCGCTTACTAGAGTGACGAAGTTTAAGTACTTGGGACATTGGGTCACCGATAGTCTGTCTGATGATGTAGACTTGGAGAGGGAACGCAAACATGCTGGCCCGTAGGTTTGCACGTTATACGAAGGAGGTAAAAATTACACTTTTTAGGGCGTATTGCCAGTCTCTGTACACGTGTGCCCTATGGGTCAGTTATACAAAAAGCTCGTACAATGCTCTGCGTATCCAGTATAATAACGCCTTCAGGGATATGTTGGGGCTACCGCGATTTTGCAGTGCGTCAGGGATGTTCGCGGAAGCCGGTGTGCCTGATTTTTCCTGCACTTATTCGTACACGCTATAGTATTTCGGTTTAACACGATAACTATATTTACTTTTTATAAGCATGAAATCATTTGTCACGACTTATGTTTCCATTTTATAATACTTGTATTTGTAGATTCTTGGAATCTTTTAAATAGAATATATTATGTACACTTACAGTTTTATGCTGGTCCTGTCTGTGTTACATTACATTATATTCCTGGTTAATATAAATTAGATCACTTTTACAAACCTGAAAAATAAAATAATAATGTTTTGCTTTGACATGTTTGTCAATGACAGTCGTCAAACTTGACGACTGTCAATATTACTTATAATAGGTTTACGGCTTACTACGTAAATCCTCCATGCTGTAGATTATGTAAGCATGTATGTTTGTATTTTATATTAATCGGCTGAACACCCGCTGATGTATCGCGTGTTCCTTTAAATCTTATTCGCACTAATAAATAAAAATAACTGGCAGTCTGCAATAATTGAGTCTGGCCGGTACTATAATACCCCGCTTTAGAAAACGGATACGACCGTTCTAGAAAGAGGATTCGTAATTGGATTTTTTATGAATTTCGGAAGAGCGGTCAGAAAACAAAACCTGTCCAGGAGTCAGTCTAGATCTCGCTGTCGCTTGGGTAACACGCTGATTACTCATACGCTTACGTTGCTGAAGTCTACCAGTTTACTTACTGCAAGACTACCGGTCCACAACCGAGAGTCGGTTAAATCGAGCCGTCGAGCTGTCGCGTGCCTGCTGCTCCCAGGGCGGGTCCTACTACTGACCGCCTGGGGACCTCCGTCTCAGAGCTAGGAGCCAGTCTATCTTCGGTCAGATCCTGTTGCCGGCCTGGCTGTGGATCCTACTAACCTGGAAATCTCTGCCTAATCCTAGTGCGTCTATGTTTTATATTTACTATTTGTTTTTGATACTCATCACATTTAAATCTTTCTTGTGAGAGCTATTAAATTCAATTCGTACAATATAGCCTTTTATTTCGTAAAGTATCAGAATTGCTACAACGCATAGCATCCTAGATGCGGCGAGTGCGCGATAGCTCCAACAGCCTGGTGTCTGTGATAGCCGGCAGGATGGACAGCCCATTAATGTGGCACTGGATGACGACACATCGAGCGTCATCCAGTTACGTGGATTGAGTTGTTTGCTCTGTTGTAATTTGGTATTTTTAGATTTAATTAATTGTAACGTTTTATTTTCATTTAATTTATTTTAATTGCAATTGTGTTTGGTTTTATTTGTTATTTATTTTAATTCAATATTTTTATTTTATTCTAATTTTAAAAGTCACTCAGTTTTAAGTATTAATCTAATTTGTACATAAATTGTAATTTTCATTTATTAAGCATGTGTGTATTATATCTTGTAACTATGGGCCCTGGTCTGAAAATAAATTGTTATTATTATTATTATAATTACATCAGATTAATTCATGAAGATAGATTGTAAGGGCAATATGAAATAAAACAAATTATATATTATTTATGTCGTTGAAGGGGTCCCGTCAACTCCAGGTGGGTTGTACATTGAGTAATCATTTCTGCCTATAAACATCTACAATTCCAAAACCCTCATAGATCTCTAAGACAATGTACAGCTATCACATGTCATGTACCTTAACATCCTTGTCTTTTATTAATTACCGTCATTAAAATCTATCGTTCTGATACATTTATCTTCATCCCATGGATACGTCTTTGAGATACGTCATCTGTCTCACTAAGCACCTAGCTCTTTCCTAAGTCAAATAAATCCATTGCTACATTTGTTTTTCATTTCAGTTTATTTATTATTGCATTGACACATTCATCAATAGTGTAGTTTCTATATGGCTATGCATAGAGATAGCAAAAGTAGTTAGTGCTAGCATGATTAAAGTAAGTACTTGTAATTTAAGAATAATGATTAAATAATTATCCATAAATCAATTAATTATTATTCGAGGGTGGGAAGAGGCCAGATGGGATGACCATAATGCCTTGGAAGTTGGGTAGGCCTTTTGCGTGGGATGCAACACCTTTGCGCAATCCCATCTTCTTAGCACGACGTGTTGTGCTGGGGCGGCTGATGCAGGTACCGAAAACGGTGAAATATTATAGCCTTCTTAAAAGCTTTATGTTTGAGCCGTTTGACATTGAAGTAATAGAGCCATGGGGTCCGAGTATTTATTTGTTTTTGGGACATCGCTAAGTGCCTGGTAGACTCTACACATGACCCGTTTTTCTCAGAATTCTTACGTTAAGCTAACAGTTTCCATTGCAATTGTGACATATTCATATCTATTAACAGCGTCAATGGGTGAAGCTTGAAAGGTTAAGCTTGCAATGTCAATGTTATCTTTACTTTGGATGGTTAAAAATATGTTACTGATAACAGCATTATGCATGGAGTGTGAAAATTTCTACTCGATCATGACAGAAATACGCAGTACCTGCATACCTACAACTTACTGGTTGGTGAATCTATTTATAATGAGAGTTTATTTGTTTCTAACTTTAAAACAGTTTCTAGTCTTTGTTTATATTTCTTCACATCAGCCATAATAACTTAAAAATGGTCTGACGACTCTGAAATCTCAATTCGTAATGGTGATTCTTATTTTTATTTCACCTTGTTAACAGAAGCTCAGAAAAGAGTCTGGAAGAACATTCAACGTCTTCAAACTGCTTCCTTTAAGAAGATGAGTGCATGTGGACTGTTCGTCATAGATGGGGAGCTACCCTTGTTATTGATTGGTCTTCTTACCATTTACAGCATCATTGTCGTGTTGTACAGTTCATGTTTCTGTAATCCTAGGACTAAAACTCTAGTTTTTGTTGATTAGTTATTTTCAAAAGTATTGTACGTAAAATACTATTATAAGTATTATATTATGTAAAAGTATTATTAATATCTTTTAAAGTGCCTCTGTGATTTAGTTTAAATTCTCCTAATTAAAAATAACATTCCTTACTGACAAAAATCCTTGATTTGCAACAGTGTTCAATAATTACAAGACGTATGTCATGATCTTTAAATATAATTCGAGTATTTCTGGCAAATAAATGAACACCTCGACATGGATCGAATTGGCAGATTTGTTTTGATAGACAACCATATTAGTGATTGCACCATAATCACCACATGCTTTTGTCGCTTTCTATGAGAAATCGTGAGGGTGAACTACCGCAGGCGCGTTAATAATATGCAAGTCTTTGAAATATCCAATTGTAGGAACTCTGTAAATTGTTCCTCTTACAGAAAAGATTCAGTTGTCAGCAAAACCACTCAGGGAGTGTAGGACTCACTAGTACTATCCCTTTCCCTTTAGTTTGAAAGTCGGCAGTGTAAATACAAAACCGGTCCTAATATGCTGCCTTACATGAGATACATGCATATCTCATGTAAGGCAGCATAATATTATTAACATTGACTACTATATTTAACTTAAATAAATAAATAAATATAATCAGTTTTCTGTTTGAGTTTTTTTTCATCTTCAATAGATCTCTTGCTGATTGCTCATATGTTTTAGGTTGCAAATAGCGATTATGAGTAAATTGGACATAAGCTTCAGTTGAACAATGAAATTATTTTTGTTTAAGCTTGTTCTGTCATTGTTATCTTTGCTCTGGATGGTTAAAAACATGTTACTGGTGACAGCTTTGTGTTCGGAGTGTGAAAGTTTCTACTCAAGTATGACAGAAGTGCGCTGTACCTGCATACAACTTACAATGTCAGAAACATGCTCAGGTCAATATATTTTTATTAAAGTGTTTATTGCAATTCTCAAATCGGAATCTCGGAATCTCAATTTAAAATTTCACCTTGATTACAGAAGCCCAGAAAAGAGTCTGCAAGAATATTCAACGTGTTCAACAAACTGCTTCCTTTAAGAAGATGAGTGCGTGTGGACTGTTCGTCATAGACGAGGCGCTACCCTTACTATTGTTTGGTCTTCTTACTACTTACATTATCGTTGTCTTACAGTTCGAGTTTCTGTAATCCTAATAGTTACTAACACTAAGTATTTATTGATTGGCTTTTTCTAAAATACACGTGAAGACAGAATAATACATGAAAATATGAAATATGTATGATTATATTAACTGACAACTAAAACTAAAATCTTTTTAAATTGCCTCTGTATTGTCTTTCACGTTCGCCCAATGAAAAAACATATTTCCTTTAAAACTTAGGAGCCTTGGTGCCAAGAGATATAAAGTGAAGAATGTTGCAAGACCGGAATCAGCATTAGTCGTAGAACTGCAACCAGAAGTTGTTGACAGGCGCGCAGCATAGGACTATATATGTCGCGTCTGATCATGTGAGGACCAGACACCAAGCACAGGTGGTTTTCCTGACTGGTACCGTTTAGTGCCTGTAGACCACCACATCTGTGACTTATAATAGAAGCGTCTTTACTGTAAGCCACATAGGGTGAAAAAAAAACAGACAGTCGAATTGAGAACCTCTTTCTTTTTTAAGTCCGTGGATGAAAAGGCGGGTGGTAAAAATTGTACTGGGGTGAAGTTCACCTTACGCAGATCAATATTCAACACCTTAATACAGTAAGTAATACAAAAATAAAGAAAACTAGTTGCATTAAGAGAACGCGCGCAAGTACAAACCAAATACAAATAGTAATTATCATAATTATATTAAAATTTTTAGTTTAAGTATACGTTCTAATAATAATTATCGGTAACCATTGGTTAGTTTCACTCAATGTAATTGTATCCATTGGCATAAACACGTTTCTATCAAAAAATGACTGCGGTCGTTGAAAATTTTCCACTCGATGAATATAATGAAGTACGTGTTAAAAAAGTGTTTAAAAAAGACTTACTATCAGTAACAAAGCCATTTGATTTGATGCAAGCTTTGTACATCTTATCTATGTACAGAATACGCGATGATTTCATCACTCCGAATAGTGTCCTCTACAACGTCTTTTCGGGTATCTGGTCGCTACTATTATTGGCTGGCTACTTCATCTCGAATTTCAAAAATGTATACACATATGGATTGGAAGGCTTTAACTTTATTAAATTTTTATCCAATACATTCGTATTTTTCCTTTATTGTTTTGGAAATGTGACCAGCTACTGGGCCAATGTCATACAGAGACACAACAACGTTAGGCTTGCGATGAACATCCAGAATATTTGCGAGATGTTCAATATGAACGAGAAAAGTTTAAAGAAATTTAAGTTATTAAACTGGGTCTACGTCATCGCCTTAATTAGTTTTCGAGTTTTCTGGATCGTAAATTTAAATATCGCATATTCTGCAGTTTTCCAATTTTACGAAACAATTACAAACGTGTTTTACATAATCTTTGACGTCAACATGTTGTACTGCGTAAGGCTTATGAAGCTGTTATCGGAACCTCTTAGGATATGGGTTGACGACGTGCGTAATTCAGAATACATTGCAGATACAGAATTGTATTGGAACAGAAAATTTACAGTTTACGTGGAAATTGCTGAAACTTACGAAATCGTTGGGAAAACTTTTCAAATATTGGTAAGTCATTTCGATTTTCCTGAGACCAAATAATTGAATTTCATGTGGGTTAATAGAGAAGGGGACTAGAGACAATAAGAATGCAATAGATAATAAATAATGTCTTGTTATGTTATTGGATGGCAAAATCCCGACAGCTAAACTGACGTTAAGCGATCACTGCTGCGTACAGTCATCTGCAATACCAGATACGTTGCCATTCTAGAGTCAATCGGAAATATCATATGAGTCTGTAATTAAATGTTCAAGATATTTAAAATTAACTTTCCTCGACTTTCATTAGTAATTTTCACCCAACTCTATCATTTTAAATACCGTTCACGTTATTCCAAATATGTGTCTTCAGTTCTGCGTACGTCATCTATCTCACATCTAAGTATCGATCTCTTTTGCCTAGCCATACATTATTCTGTTCCATTCTTATAATTATTTGTATACAAGTCCTATATTTTCGTTTCAGATTCTTTATTTTTGCATTGACACATTCATAAGTGGCGTGCTTTCTATATGGATGCGCATAGAGCTAGCGAAAGTTGTTGGTGATAGCATGGTTGAAGTAAGTGCCTACAAATCTACGATTATTAATGAATAGTATCAATCTATCATCACTGACAGGATGTTTTTGCCATAATGGTGATGAATCGATAAGAGCGTCGCATAATTTTTTGTTGATATAGCGCTTTTGCAAGACGAGAACTTTGTGAAAGCTGAAAAAGATGAGCAAATTAAGTATCTTGATTTGGTTCGGTAGAGGTTTGTTGAAGGTTGTCGATATTTGGGAGGTGAGTATAGCAGTTATTGTACCGATAGTCATGCCAGCTAATGGAGTAATTGCCAAGAGCAGCTACCAACACCTGAGGAGGTTCTCGTTGGGCAGCTGGATTGAGGGCTTGATTAAGAAAGCGTTACTTCTGAATACGACGCGTATTGTTAGGAGATTTTGCTCTTAAGAACCCTGACCACCAGTAGCTTAAACCCTGTTCACGACACCGATTTTTTATTTTCTTTTTGTAGTTATTCATTGTAAATGTAATTATAGTCTAAAAAAAATCTATTAATATGATGTGAATGAACTTAACATGGCTTCCAATTCAATTTGGATTCCATTTATTTAAATCAATTAACAAATATAGCAACGCTATTTTTACAGTCACCTTTTGTCAATGCTCGCTCGCGATTGGTCGTGACGTGTCATAGGGCGGCGCTTAAGAGATCCGTGGCTGGTGATTGGACGCAGAGTGGGTACCATTTTGATTAAACCGATTCCGAGTTTGTGATTTCTTTCTTACGTAATCAGAACATAATATAATTATTATTATTACATATTGATAACTAGCTTGTGTCAGACGATCATTGGGCCAAACGTGCGCGATAGCAAGTGATATCGCGGCAGGCACATTCGCAGATGGCGGGATGATCTGGACTCCTTTGACAAAGACCAAAACCCACCAAAGACCCAAGAACCAAATAGCCCTTAATATAGAGAGTTAGAAGGAGAGTGGAGAGGCCTTTGCCCTGTAGTGGGAAAATCCAGGTTGAAAATAATAAAAATGAATTAAATTGAATTAAAATCATTTTTTCCTGTATGTATATATGCACGTAATAGAAAAAGCAAGTGGAAGTGCTCACGTAGCAATTCCGCGTGAATCACAATTATGCAAAATTTGTAAAATAATAAAGTCAGCGTCGGTAAAAAGTCTCAATTTTGTATCAATAACAAATTCAATTTTGACGAAAAGCTTATTTGTTGTTCATACAAAGTTAAGACTAATTACAACTGACGATTGTTGTTATTATTTTGCATATTTCACACACGGAGTATTCACACTTATTTTTTCTATTTCGTATGAATCTCTATGTTATGTTAGTAGCAGTGAACTTAAATCTACATAACCACTGTCACGTTCGTGGCCACTAACACATCCCAAAAAAAAATATATCTTACGTTTATGGCCACTACAGATGGACACGACGACAAGTTGAATTTAACTCCATCTAGTTTTAAATCCCGAATTATTAGGTGAGTTTCGGCTGATTGTATGCATAGCTGATGAAAAAGTTCAACGAAAAAACATAAACAACACAACTGTTGTTTATTTAACAACACAACACACGAAACAACACAAATGAATGAGAATTTTTTATCTTCAGTTGACTCGTGTGACGCGTGTTTCGTCAAGTGTTTTTACGAGCGTCAGTGTTTATGTCAGAAGTACTTGAGTTGTGTTTTGTTTATCTTGCATGTGTTAAACATCAAAATAAACAAGTAGCTTTGTGTTTTACGATAATGTTTACATAATGAAGTTTCATGTGATAAGTCAAGTGTAATTCGACCTCCAAAATATTGTTGTTTTGTTAAAAATGGCCGCTCTCATGGTGTAAGTCAATTTTAGTTTTGTTTACACTTATTTTGCATTTTAAGCATTACAATAGTTTAAAAAACATGAAATTACATTTCATAGTGAGCAAAATAATAAAGTTTTCAAATAAAAATAGGTATACTAAATTATTTTGCTATTATTTCGCCTTCGAGAAATCGAGAGCGCTCGAGAAAACTTGGTGAAATTACGAGCAGTAGGTATTTGGTTTCGGTTTATTTAAATACTTAGACTTTAATGAATATCATCATCTAGACATCATATGATAGGGAAGTAAGTCTTGTATATTGTGAAATTATTTTAGTAACAATAAATGCAATAATTGTTCCATGTATTAGATAGATAGTATTTTTTTTTTTTTTTTCGAATTACATGTTTGACTATGTTGTAATTAAAATAGATTATACTAACGATTTTAAAATATAGATAAGTTTGATCTGTATTCTCTTATTTTATTTTTCGTATTTTTTGCTTTATTATAGCTTTTATGGTTAAGTAGCTATGTAGGTTTTATGTTACGACGGAGCCGCGCGGCCGCGCGTTTTCGGAGCCGCGCGCGGCTTGACGTTGGGGCCCCCCCCAACAGTCCCGCGGGCCGAACGTGCCAGTGGATAATATGTTAGTAACAAAAGTAAATACATAAATTAAAAATTCCAGTAAAATTAAAAATCCAAATTAAACGTTTTATGAACCTATTATACACTGCTAATTATGTTCTTTCAGCGACAGTCCTTAGGATCCTGTTGTTTTACCCTTAATTCAACGTACCAGTGAGGCTGATTTCTTGCACATTATTGCGTAAGTCATTTACTCCCGCGTCTGCAAACATTATAATACGTCTGTAAAAGTACTATGTTTGTAGTCTTTCAAAGTTTTCCTCTTGCATGTCTCATAGTTCATATTTGTAGATGAAGGCAAATCACGGTTATGGACAAATTGCAAAATGTATTCAGTTGACCAATGATTTCATTTTTGTTTTAGGTTGCACTATCATTGATATCTTTATTATGGGTGGTTAAAAGTATTATACTGATAACATCTTTGTGCTTGGAGTGTGAAAGTTTTTACTCGACCATGAAAGAAGTGCGCAGTACCTGCATACAACTTACAGCAACAGAAGCATGCCCAGGTGATTTTATTTTTATTTTGATTTTCATTGCTTCTGACTTAAATTTTAGTCACTTGCAATATAATACTTTATTCAATTCCATGATGTGAGCTTAGGTGGAAACTTAGATAGTAGATCATTATGGACCCAGTGAGGCACAGTAAATTAGTAATTAGGAGAGAGGAAGCTTATCATCTAATATTATTAAAATGAATAGACAGCTTTAATTTGTATAGCTTAAGTTACCTTTTTTTTTGCGTGTTGTTTTATTGCGTTATATTTTTGTTTTATTTTGTGCGTATATGTTATGTTCTGTGTGTATGTATATTTATCAGTTCTGTGGTGTATATGTACTTATATGTGAGTGGTTAGCTATCGCATTAGGTTATGAAACTTTAATGTCGTTTGTAAGTCATTTTTGTCGTAGTCGTAATTTAGTATTTTAACCTTATTTTTTTGTTGTAACAGAAGCTCAAAAAAGATTCTGCAAGAATATTCAACGAGACCAAACTGCTTCCACTAAGAAGATGAGTGCATGTGGATTGTTCGTCATAGACGGGGCGCTACCCTTGCGATTGTTCAGTCTTCTTACAACGTACAGCATCGTTGTCTTACAGTTCGAGTTTCTGTAATCCTAATAGTCACACTCTAGTTTTTGTGAGAAAATAGAAAGAAACATGAGAGCGCATCGATCGAGTAAGCTATCAGAATTTGTATGCTTTGTATTTTTTGGCAATTAAAACGAATGTCTTTTTAAGTGGTTTCTGTGTTTTTTTATCATATTCTCCCGGTGACACAGCAGTATAATCACTGTTTTGACTTCAAAGAATTAAAAACTTTTGAAAATTGTAATTTTGGGAAAGACTGTGGACACTTGGTCCTTACTTTGGTTTTTCATTCAAATCTCTAAAAATATTAAAGATATGCAGAATATTTTTTTTTTTGGTTGTCTAGAAAATTTATTTATCTACCTTTTTGCATCATTTAATCTTTATGCACTTAGTGATGTGCGCATGATGTGGTCTCCTATAAGGAACGAGCACTCGAATACATAAATATTTTTGCTGAAGAAAAATTAATCTTCACTTGTGAACATACTCGTATCAAATACGAGACTCTCATCATGATCGTTCAATTTGAGCAGGGTGCTGCTTCTTAACATCAAAATTGCAGAATCACTTTACTAGACACCCAGATTAGTGTTTGCAGATGTATATAATATCTCGTGCTTTCAAGGTTTGTAGTCAATCAACATACGTTTTGTCAACATCTGTGAGGAATCATGGGGTGACACTACGCATGTATGGAGATATCTAATTGAAGGAACTTAGTAAGTTGTTCCTCTATAACAAAAGCGTAACTTTATAGAGTTAGAATATTGCTCCAGGAATATTTTTTGCTACAATGATGATTATTTGGTAGTTTCCAGTAATATCACTTGCGAGAAGCAGGATTAAGTGGCGTCATCTACCGACTCCACAATGTATACTGGCTTTCAACGTTGCGATAAACGGCTAAGCAATAAGGTAGGATGTTTACGCAATTATACTGACGAGATGCGTGATTCTTAATATTGCTGTTATGCTGCGTACCGAGTTTCTAGTTGAAGTCATAAATGTTGCATCAGTAGAGTTAACTTTATAGTCCATTCCCGTTAAGAAAACAGTGAGTCATCAGTGCAACAAAAAAATGATTAGTATTTACGACATTATTTGCGACCTGATTGGTCATTGTCTGACGACTTACTTTAATAGTAATAGTAACTCCTCATCTCCAGGGAGGATTCTTCACTAGACAGGTATTTTCGTGGACCGAGGGTTGCTACAGGAATCCTGTAAATTTGCTAATATCGCTGAAAACTTTGATATCGCGAACGTAGGATATATCAGTCGTAGTTTGTATTTAGCGCGATAGATATCACCACATTTAACGTATTTCTAATGTTCTGGCTTTAATTGGGACTTGGGGTCTATGTTTGCTAATACAAAAACGTCCGAATGGTTTATTATTGACATCGTAACTGTTAGTTGATTTTAACTGTTTGTTGTAAGATCGCGTTGGACGCTTAATGAAACAATGGAAGTCATGGAATTGGGTAGTTTACATTACAAATCAATTGACATACTTTTCTGTCTAAATGCGATTCCCCGTAGATTCGAATGTCAATAAAGAATTGTTGTATCACTTATTGGCCAACACAAACTTCTAACTATTCATTGATATGAAAACAACTAAAAATCTAATTTTAAAATTAATCTGGTCCTCAGGGTTCAGATAAAGTGTTTTTTTTTGAGAAGTTGTAGCTTTGGAATTATTGATTAATGGTGTCCATTTTCCTATTTGGTAGTCAGTCATGGAATTGTATAACTTTGTCATATAATGTACTAACTATTGCCCGCGACTTCGACGAATGTCGGTTATCGCGGATGCAGCCGAAATCGCGGATTGAAAAGTATCCTATGTCCTTCCCCAGGGTTCATGCCAAATTTCATCAAAATTGGTTCAGCCGTTGCATAGTGAAAGCGTACCAGACAGAGTTAGTTTCGCATTTATAATATTAAGTGTGGAAATATGGATTATGCTATAATAACCAATTGACAGACGCGCCCTACTGAGGAGTTTCATGAAACTAGTAGTTACTCTTCTGGTAAGTTATAATCATTATCCGCTTACGACTTTTAAACAGACAGAGAAACAAAGCTGATTTACGACTTGGGTTCTTAAATGGTGCTTACACTTGAATGTTTCTCGTTATGGGCAGAAACAGGGCTTTAAGATGATGTACGTTTCGTTCGACTGGTTATCACACACATTGCTTTGAATTGGAATCATAATATAATGCGTCATGTTTGTAAACGGACGCGGTCAGTTGGGACCAATCATGTCTTAACTGTCTTGATTATTTGTAATTTATTTTGAATTGTTTATTGTGATTGTCTCTAGACCTCCTTTAACGTGCACAACTTGTTATTTTTTTTTCACATTTGTGTCCTGCAGATTCAACATGAATGATATAACCTACATTTGTTATATTCTATTGATTTTAAAAATGTGATCATGGTGTGACGTAGTAATTAAGCATTAGCTAATAAGAATATATACTGTATCATTTAGGAGTTGGTGTCAATAATAAACGGAACGTAGAACCATCAACCATCTCTTTAATTTACCTAAGTCCCGTCCTTACATGGCGAACCTGCCATTTAAGGTCCCGTCCTTACAATGGAATTTTTTCACTCGGTTTTCTCGATAGTAACCTACTCTTTGGAACGAGCAATTTGCTTCAACTTTCTAATTTACTGATTTCTTGATAATTTAAGAGAGCTGTAAATGATTTATTTGAAATAAATGGTTTTTAGTTTAGAGATTTTTTGAAATTAAAACAAAAGGTAAAATATTCACAACTATTCTTTAATAATTCACGAATTACAGAAGAGCAAACTGCAACAGTACAATAGTGTAGTTACTAAGAAGTGCCAGAACATTTAATGATTGACTTATATCAATATAGAACAGGCCACATGCACTCATCTTGCTGTACGACGCTCGGTGTAAACGCTGAATATTCTTACATAACTTCTTTTCCTCCGCTGTAAATATATTAAAACCATTTAAGTTGGATCATTTGGTTCCTTTCAAAATGGTTAAGCTAAATGGCGCTGAACTACGCGTCATGATCGTGAACGGGCGCTCAGTTGAGATTGGTCATCTCTCTGCCATGGCTTATACAACGTGTAATGGAATATACGCAAGACACACACCCCAATTAGAATATTAATTTATAAGACTAAAATAACATATTATGTTATTTAATTTAGTTAAACCACACTACTTATTTTTTATAAAATATTTATCCTGACGTCAAACAACCAATTTTTTTTTATGTCCACTAACTCTAGGGTTATATTTTATAAGTAAAAATAATACAAAAAGTCCTTTAATATGTGGTCCAAAAATGCATAGTTTCGAAGATATTATCGATCATAATTGTGTGCAGGTATCTAAGTTTTATTGATAAACAAAAATACAAGTAATTAATTTTCAACCAACTTCAAAAAAGGAGGAGGTTATCAATTCGTCTGTAGTTTTTTTTTTATGTTTGTTACCTGATTTCTTTGGACTGGGTGAACCGATTTTGATGATTATTTTTTTATTTGAAAGCTAGTGGCATCCATGAGAAAACCGTATAAGTCTTAAATTTGCATTAAGTATACGTGCGATTTGTTACGCGATTTCTCCGGCAAACGTAAACCGATTTTGAAAATTCTTTTTTTTATGGTTAGGGTATGCTTCAGGGGTATGCTTATCAAAATTGATTCAGCGCTTTTTTTAAATCAACAAATACCCAAAAATTTTACATAGACGACGTTTTCGTTTCATCAATCTTTGTAGTAGTTAACTTTCTATCTCTTCTTAATAGATTTGGATGAGAAGGAGGTACTAAAAAGCGGAAAATAAAAAGCTTTTTCCAAAAAAGACAACCACCTTCAAAAACTAAAAAGTGAAAAATAACTTTAGCACAGAACACACTTTGACTTTAGTTTCGGAAGTAGGTGGCAATACAAAACAACAAACAGAACAAAGCCACTGAATTTCGAAACTAAAATCAAAGTGTGTTCTGTGCTAAAGTTATTTTTCACTTTTTAGTTTTTGAAGGCGGTTGTCTTTTTTGTAAAAGTCTTTTTATTTTTATTCATTCCAATCATTCATATTTTATGGCTAAGATAATGCAATGTTGTCATATTTTACGTAAATTTGGGTTAATTTGGGATTTGGGTATTTTATTTACATTAATAATCGTGACGTTGTTGAATTATTTTGTATTAAAAAATGATAATTGAAATAATTCATATGCCAAAATGAATTAATTGATTCTTTGATATAGTCTTATTCATCCACCCTAGTTTTTCAATCATGCCATTTCTCTCACAAAAAGCGAGTGAGTGGAGAGGACATGATTAGCGTCATCATTTTTGTTTTTATTTTATCAATATCACCATGCCTATTACCACTTTAAAATGCAAGCTTCGGGCATCTGCAGGAATTCATCTATCTTCTATCTATACTATATTATAATATATTAATATTATAAAGCTGAAGAGTTTGTTTGTTTGGTTAAACGCGCTAATCTTAGGATCTACTGGTTTGAATAGAAAAAATATTTTTGTGCTGGATAGTCCATTTATTAAGGAAGGCTTTAGTAACCATTTTAATAAAATATTGTCAGTTTTTCATGCTTCTGACTACCTTAACAAATAACGGCCGGGACCAACGGCTTTCATTGCTTTCCAAGGCACAAAGGAAAGCACGTTCTCGGTATGAAATAAATGGTAATGCTTCCACAGACTGATCGTGGCAAGCGTAGCTTAAGTCGGTCGATTCTTACAGCTTTTACTTAGTCAGTAGAGGTATTACTTTAGTCAAGTTTGTTTAATTTATACTAATATTATAAAGCTGAAGAGTTTGTTTGTTTGTTTTGTTGAACGCGCTAATCTCAGGATCTACTGGTTCGAATTGAAAAAATATTTTTGTGTTGGATAGTCCATTTATCGAGGAAGGCTATAGGCCCATGCGAAGCCGGGTCGGGTGGCTAGTGGAAAATATAACCACACTCTCCAGCTGTGTATACTGGTCACAAAGATCATTTGATTACTCGATCGTTTTTTACTGGAATTCATTAAAATTCAAACTATTAGAAAATAGTTACCTGTACAGTCCGATGCCAAAACAAGGATGCATGAATCTTGCGATATCTTTATGGCATCGTAAAATGCGTGAGTGCAATAGCAGAGGACGATTTGTATCACCACGCCCTTCAACATAATTGCATAAAGTAATCCTTGTACTACGGTTATTTCCTGCAAAACATGAAAATAATTTTATTGCAACCTCAGATTATGAAACAAAAGGCAGATAGACAGCGCGAAACACAGAAAGTGAAGCCATAAAAGCAAATACAAATTCAAATGCGAATACCTAGAATGCAACAATAAAATGACAATGTAAGCATAAAAATCTAAAGATTAAAAATCTTCTTTTCATACATTTTGAGTTTGTTGATCTATTTTTAACCGACTTCAAAAAGGAGGAGGTTCTCAATTCGGTTGGCTTTTTTTTTTATGTATGTACTTCGATTACTCTGAGACTTATGATCCGATTTACGTGATTATTTTTTAGTTTGATGCGGAATAGTTGCCATTTGGTCCCATAGAAATTTAACATTGTTTGGCCCAGTAGTTTTTTTATGAACATTTTTTTATTTTGTAAATATTTATTTTTATGTTTGACCACGCATAACTTTTTTCAGTGTAGTCCGATTTCGAGGATTCTTTTTTTAATTGATAGTGTATACTACAAATTTGGTCCCATTTAAATTTCAAGAAAGTATTTCATCCTTAGGGATGAAATACTTTCTTTTTTTCTTGGTTGAAAATTAAGGGATGACAGATTTTTTTTTTGTGTCACCGTTACGTAATTAATTTCTATGATGAGAAGTAGACACTAAAAAGGGAAAAAAGGACTAAAAAAAAAAGTGAACCGCCTTCGAAAAGTAAAAAATATATTTCAATTCGCAAGTCGGTGGCAATACAAAACAACACGCAAAACCATAGCCGCCGACTTGCGAATTGAAAGTTATTTTTTACTTTTTGAAGGCGGTTGTCTTTTTTGTTAAACATTTTTTCTTTCCATGTTTAAGAAACATATGTACTTACACACTCCGGATTTCTGGAATAGTAATGTAAGAATTCAATCAATATTTGAACTTTCGTCAAGCTAAGTAAAAATGTATCTGCAGTGTGATATAGTACCTAAAAATTTTAATTATAAATAGACAATGTTTTTAAATTTCTCTATAAAAGAAATCTGTTTCACTTACAGGTACTTGATAAACTTTTTTGTAAATATTGTAGCAGTCCAATATTTGTACGTAAGTGTGACCCATTTTGTTACAACGCATTACTCGGCTACCATCGATCAACGAAAGAAAAACCTTTGTATTCCATTGTACAACTTTATCCGTCAGTAACTGAATCAAACTAATCGCATACACTACATTACAATCCAGAGTAAACAAAATGAGAACGTAAAAAATGGAATACCACGGAGGTCGAAAGTAAACTACATATACGTAAATACATGATGTGATATGGAAAACAAAGAGCAAAGTGACATAAAACCAATTTCTACAAATAACCAATTTGGTAGTATCAATATTTTGAATAAATCTATGAATTTTATGAAAAGTCACAATGAATGTAATATTGTCTTTCGAATGGACTATATGGTGAACAAAATTTAAGACATAGCCAAGAGCACCAAGGAGGGAGTCGGAAAGAGATGCGAAGTAGAGAAAATTAATGGTCTGGTATCGTTGCATATTTTCGTCAAGCAACATCGCACCGATTCGGAATAAATTATTTAACAGGAAGACTACTAGCCCGCACAATGATATTAGGTTATTTATAACACCATTTGAATTGACGAAATTATTTCTTATTTGATACTTGGGATTTAACGACAGTGTTTGCATCAGGTTCAGAGGGAAAACCATCGACTGCACATCTTTGTCTACATAGCTACATAAAAGTGTATTGACACGTCGTCTAAACTCCATTTTGTAATGATAATGGTTCCAGTATGGGTCTACAAGTTGGTGTGAACTCAACTATGGTACAACTAATACAGTCAATACTAAGTAATACATAATAAACACTATCAAATGTCTAATATCATGGTTACCTGACTTAAGTAATTATATTTAAACTATGTGTTAGTTTAACATAAACCAAACGGTTTAAAATGTTGTTTAGTTGTTCGGGTTACAACTATCATAAATACGTTGCTTATAATGTAGCTGCCCACAATAAATCTATAAGTTCCTCATTTAATCCTGGTTTATTTAGCTCAGAACCCATTACTTTGTATAATGGACATAATATTTGATGGAAACAATTTAACACGAGTCTAGAGGTAAAATATAAATCAATAGTTAATTTAATTTCAATTAATTTATCTATATGCTGATTGGATGAGTTGATATCTATACTAATATTATAAAGCTAAAGAGTTTGAGTTTGTTGTGCCTGTGGGGTGTCCGGGCTAGAATAGCACCCCTCCATTTCATCCCGAGGGTGTCATCGAAGGCGACTAAGGGAAAATCCGGAGGTCGGGGAGCAGCGGCTTTCGTGTACTTCCCAACTTCACTGCGATCCCCAAGACGTAGTGATTATGGCAAACCCCCTATCCCCCCTGGGGAGGCCTTCGTTCAACAGTGGACGTCTTCCGGCTGATGTTGAAAGAGTTTGTTTGGTTGAACGCGCTAATCTCAGGATCTACTGGTTCGAATTGAAAAAATATTTTTGTGTTGGATAGTCCATTTATCGAGGAAGGGCCCATGCCGGGTCGGGTCTCTAGTTTTAGTGATAAAATTACTGCGAACCTTAACAGCTACCTCATCATTTAATCACTTTAAGTCAACGACTGTCGGGTGAAAGTGTTGAATGTCAAACCTCCACTGCTTATGTCGGACTGTGTAACATAAGACATTCGAAAGGTTAATAAAAAAAAAACAACCAACTCACAATCCTCTGTATTTTTAGCTTCCCTTTCCTTTTAAACGTCTCACTAATTCTCTGCTTAGCCTTTGCCAACTATGTTGAGATTGGCTGCCTGGCTAACCAGATGACGCTGAACACTTGGAGCGACTGCTTATTTGACCTCCACGAGCTAGTTACTGGGTAACACGATATCCCTTGGTTGTCAAACTTTTGGGTTGGAATTAAGTAATGGAAAAACTAAGTAACACTTGCTTGACCTGAAACTTGAACCCTGGACCCTACGCTCAGCAGTCGTGCTTGTGACTACGAGACAAAAAAGACAGTCTCTATATTTATTTATTTATTTAAAGAACATGGAAGACTTACAGCTAAAGCAAACAGAACAAAAAACAGTATATTAGACAGACAGCCAATAACAAGTCTCCACTTATAAAATACAGAACAAAACTAATTCTATGGACATTATATAGGTACAATAAGCAGCCTATGAAAACATAGGAACAGAAAAATTTAATAACATATATAGGTAGTAGGTACACTGTATTTATGCACTTCTACTCGTATTGCAAAATAAAGAGAAAACTAAATAAGAGCCAAACGATAAATCGAAATAATAACTAAATGAAAAAGTTTCGTCTTAAGCACCTCCTGGCTGAGGACCCACCCACTGGTTAAGAATGGTTATAATTATAATATAAACTAGCTGACCCGACAGACGTTGTCCTGTCCCGATCTACCTACTTACCTGCCTATTTACCTACACCTACCCTACACCTACCCTACACCTACCCTACACCTACCCTACACCTACCCTACACCTACCCTACACCTACCCTACACCTACCCTACACCTACCCTACACCTACCCTACACCTACCCTACACCTACCCTACACCTACCCTACACCTACCCTACACCTACCCTACACCTACCCTACACCTACCCTACACCTACCCTACACCTACCCTACACCTACCCTACACCTACCCTACACCTACCCTACACCTACCCTACACCTACCCTACACCTACCCTACACCTACCCTACACCTACCCTACACCTACCCTACACCTACCCTACACCTACCCTACACCTACCCTACACCTACCCTACACCTACCCTACACCTACCCTACACCTACCTTACACCTACCCTACACCTACCCTACACCTACCCTACACCTACCCTACACCTACCCTACACCTACCCTACACCTACCCTACACCTACCCTACACCTACCCTACACCTACCCTACACCTACCCTACACCTACCCTACACCTACCCTACACCTACCCTACACCTACCCTACACCTACCCTACACCTACCCTACACCTACCCTACACCTACCCTACACCTACCCTACACCTACCCTACACCTACCCTACACCTACCCTACACCTGCCCTACACCTACTACACATAGTGAGTCGAGTCGAGTTTTCATTGTTTTTAAGATGTATTCTGCTATTCGGGACGGAAACAAATCCAACAAATCAAAAACCATGGTAATCGGTCCAGCCGTTCTCGAGTTATAAGTGTTGTAACAAACACGACTTTCTTTTATATATATAGATAATCTATATCATGCTGTTTACATAACCTATTAAAATTTTTACTCGCACGCACCATGTACGAATTCTGTCGATAATTTGTTGTAGATAATGGAACACGTAAAGGTGGATTGAAACGTTTAGACTGTGTTAAAATAAAATTTGGACAAAATTTCAGAGCAATTGATGTTACTATTAAAGATTTTTAACAAAAAAACGCAGTCTGTAATCTCACGGCGATTGACTAGGGGTAATATGTGATATTTTTTACAGAGGTTAAGGTAATTTTCGGACCGATATGGTACTTTTTGATGATAGCACAGATATTTAATGAACCTTTTTTGAATGCTTTCCAAACGGTTTATATACTTGTGGTAGCATGGGTTCCATATTTCAGACGCATACTCCAAGTGGCTTCTAACAAAAGTACAATATAGGATTTTTAAGGTTTTAGCTTGAGTGAAGCACTTGGATAACCGCATTATGAAATCCATCGATTTGGATGCCTTATTCACTATTGCATCAACGTGTGTTTCAAAACTGAGTTTAGAATCGTGGTAAACCCCCAAATCACGAATGGAATTTGATCTAGGTAGGATTTGGCCGCCTAGGTTATATGATGTGGTAATGATATTGCTCTTCCGAGAGTACGTAATGACTGAGCATTTGGCAGGATTGAGATCCAGCCTGCTTTTTTGTCAGTAATCCTCTAAACGATTAAGGTCATGCTGGAGTGATATTACGTCCTTCTGTGACGATATTGTGGCATAGATTTTCATATCATCAGCAAAACACAATAGTTTGGATGAAGTCAAGCAAGAGTCAATGTCGTTAATATAGATTATAAAAAGCAATGAACCGAGCAATGAACCCTGTGGGACTCCACTAGTAATAGGAACTCAGCTAGATATATAATTATTAAGTACTACTGCTTGGGACCTATTCACAAGGTAAGAGGAAAACCATCTGAGTAGATCTCCACGTATTCCCATGCTATTTAATTTTGTTACGAGGATGTCATGATCAATTCGGTCGAAAGCCTTACTAAAGTCTGTATAAACGACATCGACCTGCTTACCATTGGCCAATAAAATCATTAAGGAGAATCAGGTTTGTAACAGCAAACCTTCAGAAAACCGTGTTGGGACGAGCTGAAGGAATTTTTCAGAATAGTGTAAACCTGATTATATATAATTCTTTCAAAAACTTTTGCCATGATTCATAGTTTGTATATAGGCATGTTTTTTTTTTTTTATATTGTTATAGGCTTGCGTTTGACCGCAACTCACCTGATCTTAAGTGATGATGCGGCCTAAGGTGGAGCACGCTTGCCTAGAATAAACCGGTTCACTCGTGCCTTGAAGATACCCAGATTATATTTATCGGGGAATAGAGAGGCGGGCAGTGAATTCCACAGTCTGGCAGTTCGCACAATAAATGTGGAGTCAGAGCGCTTGGTTCGAGACCGTGGAACTTCAACCGTATAGCGGTGACGCTTCGCCGTATCCCTGCTCGTCCGGTGATGGAATGGGGATGGGGGAATTAAGTTGTGCAATTCCAAAGCACACTCTCCGAAATGTACCCGATAAAAGACCGATAGGCTGGCAACGGCGCGGCGGTGTTCAAGGCTTTGGAGCTTAGCCTTAACCAGGAAGTCGTTGTCTATGAGCCTCTTGGCACGTCTTTCAATAACTTCCAACGCCTCCAGCTGGTATTTGGCAGATCCATCCCAGAGGTGCGAACAGTACTCTATGCACGATCGAACTTGTGCTTGGTATAGGTTCAGCATCTGTTCCGACGTGAAGTACTTTCGCACCTTTGCGAGGACTCCTAGCTTTTTGGCAGCTAGTTGGGCCTTTGACTCGATGTATGACCCAAAATTGAGACTCGACGTCAAAGTAACGCCAGGAAGCTCAAGATGGTCGGTGATCGGAACGGATACATTTCGGAAAGCAGGGGCCAGATTGAAGGCCTCTTCTTGGCAGAGAAAAGATACGCCTGGGTCTTGGCTGCATTAAACTCGACCAGATTGGTCGAGTTCAATGCAGCCACTAGTTCACTATGTCTGTTTTGACACCTTTTTTGTGAACAGGCGTTATAAACGCTGACTTCCATATTTGCGGGACAACACAAATATTTAAGGACATTTGAAATAAAATCGAAATAGGTAACGCTATCGAAGGTGCACATCGTACACGAACTTTTGATGGAATATTATCTGGACCTGCTGCTTTAGATGTATCCAACTTACGAAGAAGGTTAGCGACTTCATCAATATTAACATTGACACTACAAATATCAGATGATAGGTTGGGCAATTCTGTATAAAGAGAAGGGGAAGAGGTTGTATTACTAACACTGTGATTGAGAAAAGTAGAACGAAAGTATTCAGAAAAAGCCTGACATATAGTTTCCCCTGTCCGCAAAGTATCAGTATTATAATTCAACGTACTTGGGATTGCGTTTGTACTATGTCGTTTTTTAACAAATGTCCAGAAATATTTTGGGTTACTTTTCATAGACGTTTCTGTTAAATCCAAATAATTTTGGTAGCATTCAGATTCCAAAACTTTCACCCTTTCACGAAGTAGCTTGAATGTTAATTCATCAGGTTTATTACCGTAGGTTTTAAATCTTTTTAAGTATTTGTATTTTTCTTTAATTGTCCTAATAAGTGATGAGCTATACCAAGTTGGATACATTTTGTTTCGAACAGGTTTTTGTGGGATATATTTTATCTGTAAGTCAAAAATAGACTGATTAAAAAATTTCACTGAATCATCCATTGACCGCATCGCGAACTCCGTTTCCCAGTCAGTCGAACTTATGTCACTGCTAATTGATTCATAGTTACCTTTATCCAACAAAAATGTAGTACGAGGCGCACAGTCAAGCAAAGGTGAAACACACAAATCCAAATTAATTAATAATGCTGGGTGATAGGCACCAACGGGCTAGAACATTCAGTCACGTTGACTATTTGGTTAGAAAGGACTAGGTCTAGAATTTTTGCCATACTTATTGGACACGGCATTATACTGACCAAAATCAAGCGTGCATAATTCATCACAAAGCAAAATTTCATCGTTACTGCTAGGATTACAAGGGACAACTGATAGATCGTCAGATGGGGCCCAGTTAATACCACTCATGTTAAAGTCACCAATAACGAGAAAGGTATCAGAAGAATTATTGATAACTATGAGGTTTAATTGAGCAAGAAAATTAGAGAGTTGCGTAGAAAAAGAAAGACCTAAGTTTTGTTGACATAAGTAAATTACACAAATATGTAGGGTAATGATATTTCGAGTGATTGTATTTTTTAAGCGTATAGATAGCCAAAGGTCCTCTGCTGTAGAATGAAAGTTAGGTTGACAAATTACAGATAATTCTCTACGAGTAGCAATAAGTACCCCCCCACCACGCGATTGCCCAGTCAATACGTAGTCTCGGTCACGCCGCCAAACAATGTATCGTTCATCAAAAAACACCGTCCAATAACCAAGTCTCAGGAAGTACTATAACATCATACGAATTAAGTAACATTTCTCGGTAGAAAGAATGAGTTTTAGTCCTGAGACCGCGTACGTTCTGGTAGTAGATATTTAGGTTATGAGTCATTGAGAATGCTGACAATAATTATTGCATATAAACCCTTTGTGAAATGAATTTAAACATGGGAAACAATTTAAACAATCTTGTTTAAATCTGATTCTTTCCGGATAATTGCTACTTTAGAATTAGCATTTTTTAATACATGTATTTTCCCATGCTTTACCCATACGAACTCGTAATATTTCTCTTTGGCGATGATCTTAACCTTGCTTAGGAGCTTCTTGTATTCCACGCTCAGGTGATCATTGACATAGACGCGCTGAGATGTGCCCTGAAATCCAATATGGGATGTGGATAGGTCCTTAACGGCACGTGCAGCTGCTATAAAATCTTCTTTCACATACCGGTTCAAGAAACTGACGATTATAAGTTTTTCGTTAGAGTTATAAATAGGCACTCTAGTAATATAATTCACTTGGGATTTGGGGCAGCTGTAATTAACAATCCGACCGATCGCGTCAATAATGGAAAAGAGGTTTTCACGTTTCTTAACAGGAACTCCCTTGATTTCGACATTGTTAAGTCGCGACCGCTGTTCATAAGTTGCTAGTTCCAGCTTCGACCTACCCAAGTCAGTCTGCAAACAATTTACTGTTTCCTGAAGCTTGTCAAGTTCAGATGCTTTAGCTTCCACCACTGCGAGTCGAGTCTCAAATTCATCAAGTCTGCCACTAGTGCCTTCACACGTAATTTTAAGCTCAGCCAACTCATCCTTTATTTGCCGGATATCATCCACCATGGCTGGTAAAGTAAGTAATTGGCGTTTCATGTCACGAATTTCACTTAGTACGGTTTCGAGGGACGCTGGTTCAGGAGTGGAAAGCATAGCAGGTGACGAGGTTCGACAAGCGGGGCACTTCCATTGAGCCATTCTATTGGCACCAAGCTTTCTCCATCCGGCTTCGGAGATATTAGCACAACCAAAATCTAGATGTTTTTTGCAGCTCCCACATTGGACTCCATCGTTGAACTGCACGTTACAAGTCGCACAAGTTTTCATTCTTAAAGCCCTCAGTATAACTCAAAATATAATTAAGACCAGTAAAATAAATACCAGTTAAATTAAAAAAATATAAAAAGACATTTACAATAAATATATTTTCAACAAAAAATACTTTTCTAATTTACTTGACCTTATATATATCACCCTATTTTGTTATGATCTTAACTTTTTATTAGCAATATCTCAGTTTGTTTATTAAATGACAAAAGCTGTTTTTCCCCTGACCCCTTCAAATGAAACGACTGAACCAAAATTGATAAACTTATGTACTTAATGTAAAAGTAAAAAAGGTTGACGATCTATTATTTCGAGCGACGCGTACTGTACTAATGAGTGTCCATAGACGAGTGATGATACAACTCAACATTACTTATAATATTTCCATCGGCCAATTCAAGGCTATTATTCATTAATTTATCTATTATAACAGCTTAGAACAGTCGGTATTTCTTATTTCATTATCAAAGCCACAAATCTAAAACTTATCATTTATTGTCAAGATCTTCTGGAACTATTTTATATAGATAACTATCTTAATAAATATGTTAACGTCAATCATCACTCTAACATACATACCTTCTCCTGGAGTCACCATTAAAAATATCTTTAGTTGACACATCAGTACTATCCAAATTGCTTTTGTGAGAGTCAAACACAAACAATCTACCATCAGCCTCCTTGGGTTACATACGTTTTTTTGGGCACCAAACAAGATGATCTGATGAGACATATTGATCATTTGCTATCCTTTTTATTATTTAAAAACTATCTTATGTGCACGTGATTGTAACATCAGTGAAAATTATGTCCTTAAGATTTCTTTAAAAAATATCATCTGTACTGTATTTGGAATTTGCTTGAGGGCTTCCTTATATATTTCTCAGTTCTGTTATGCAGCAATTTCAGTATGACCCAACGGATGATGGTCTACATCATCACGTATGGTCAGCGCTGTGTGCACGATTTTGCTGTTTCTATTATGAATTTGTACTGCAGCACCGCTATTGTGCATTTACTTTCAATCATGTCTTGTTTTCCATAAAATCATTTGTACTATTATTGTTTTCTATATTCGTCCCCCGTCATAATATTTACTTGCACTATTATCATTTATACTAATAACGTTTGTCATATCAACTTATTAGTCATAACTTTCATTTGCCATAAAATTAGTTGCCATAATAACATATGTCATAATCATTAGTTTCTATAAGTAACACATTACATAATCGTTACTTGACATAAGCAACATTTAATATAATTTAGAAACATTTATTGTTTTGAACAAAAAATAATGTCATTAAGGTCACCCACTAACTAAATGATTTATTACAGTAATCACTCTTTAGACAATAAAAAGTTAGTAAAAATTGAAACGGGTAGATTAGGTTAGGTGGTGACCACACAATGCGCGAAGGCGAGTGAGTGTAGCGAGCGTGCCGCGGCAGCGGCCGCCTAGCGCCAGATGTCCTCAATTGCGTAGCAAATAATATTTAGACATTTGTTTTGGCATAAATTAAATTCGCATAATGTTACTAGGCATAATGTGCAAACCTATTGTGCCACGCTAAAGTATTGTCTTAAAAAACAAAAATTTGTGGTACGAAAGTTGTGACGGAAACGAATCGCTGCAAAACCGACTCCACGTAGTCTTGTCTGCCCTACCCCTAGAGTGTAATTTAAGCCCGCGTAGGCGCGGAGGGGCGAGGCGGTCCGCGAGCTGAGGAGCAGGTGGTTTTAACACTCGCCACCGTGGCTGAGGCTGGCCAACGTGCGCCGGCCAGCAAGCCGAAGCTTCGGTGGTGAGCGTAAAACACATCTGTGACGATAAGCTCGCGTGGGACCGCCGGAGCCCCGCAGCGCCGGAGCCGGGACAAAAACAATGCCTGCTGCATGTTGCTTGCTGCATGCTTGCTTGCTGCATGCATGGTGTATGCTTGTTTGCGTGGTTACTGCATGCATGGTAAAAATATGTTTTAATATCATTATGCGTAAATAAATAATTTATGTTTTAGAATGTTATGCTTAATCATTATTATGATTAGAAAAGTTATGGATAAGCTGTTATACGTAAATAATGTTATTGCGAAAATATAATTATCACGAAACAAATATATGCTAAGTTATATTAGGTCTTAAAATTTTATGCAAATGGATAGAGAAGGTCTATTTTTAGGTTTCCTTGTGATTAAAAATCTGTATCTGTTATCATGATCATAACATCAACATTGCAGGCGATTGTACTGAACTAGCATTGTTGTACTAGTCTGGGCAATGGTGAATAAATGATATGGAAAATGAAATTATTGAAAATACAAATTATAGCATATAAATTTATGGATTAACATTATTATGCCACTTGATCGATTATAACCAATGAAATTAGTGAAAATAATTTTATGTAATTTAACGATTATAGCAACTGAAGCATTATTTGTAATGAAATTATGGCAAATAAAAGTATGGCATATACAATTTAGGCATTTTAAATTATGGCAAACATTAGTGAACCGTCTTTATTGCAGTAAAGACTCGGAAAAGTTTAAGCTCATTGCTCGGGCCTCTATTTTACCCACCGTATTGTGTAGTGTCATATTTTTCTTATTCAAACTTACTCATGACTTTCATTGGCCATGGATGAGATCTATATTTGTGACAGTAACACTATTGTTAGATATAGATATAAAACTTGCAAAATTAAAAAAATGGAATCGCATTATAAGGAAATTCAAAATTGGAAATGATAATGATGATGTGACAGTTAACATGGATTTAATGCTGGAAGATATGCACGAAGCGTTAAGTGCAATCTTGCAAGCTTGGAATCTTACCATAGAAACTTCAGGATTTAAAGTAAATAACTATTTTAAATTATAAAAAACAATAGAAACATTTAGATTCAATGATATTGAAAAAAATGATGACTGCCTCATTGGTCTAATTAGTGGTTGCTCTACAACAGAGCATGAGGTCCAGGATTCGATTTCAAGGTCAGACATTGCGTTATTGAGTATGGAGCGGCTTTAAGTCTGGACCTTGTTTCATACCACCATATCAGCCTATTGCCGTCCACTGCTGAACGTAGGCGTTCCCCAGAGATCGCCAACCAACCCAGTCTTGGGCAGCCCGCATCCATACGCTGCCAGCCACCTTCTTTAAATCGTCGGTCCATCGTGCCGCTCGGCGTTCCACACTACGCTTGCCCAAACGCGGTCTCTACTCTAGAGCGTGTCTGCTCCATCTACCGTCTTTTACCCGGACCTTATTTGATTGATGTAAATAGGCTCATTCCTGTTATTACTATTACTAAATGCTTGCACTATTCCACCGTTCGGCAAAGATTTCCCCACTTGATCTCGTGTCCTAGGATGAACTACTGATTATTACATTTGTGAAGCTCGTCTTGCCATCTTTTGCATTGTCTACCAAGACGACGTCTGGCAGTGTAAGAACTCCATATAGTAGTTATTTTAACCTAGTTGGACATGCAGCAAGTATGGTATTTCTGGGACCGTCACTATTATCTGCATTGATTCACCATCTGCCTAGCCTTTTCCCAACTTTATTAGGGTCGTCTTTCAGTCTAATTGGCTGCAGCTGAATACCTGTGTTTGCTGCTGCGGCTGCCTGGCCGACCCCCACAACCTGGTAGGACAACAACCCTAATCAACATCTTCTTTCATTCTTCATTCTTCTTCTTCGTATCGCTGGTACGACAGTCTTAAATTTGTTTGGCTCAGAACTTAGCCACCTCCACTGCATCGTCAACATCGATTAAACTTTGCACAATATGGGTGTTAGAGTTACACCTCTGCCTTGCACTTTAAAGAAAACACTCATGTGTGACATGTTCGTCATATTGCTATTCACCAACTTTGGTTGACCAATTTTGGTCGATTGGTAAAAAATGCCTAAGGCATTGGTTCCGCTTTTATACCATTGTGTATGAAGTCTTAATAGATAAATGTTGGTTCTAGATCCTGCTACATTTCGTTTTATCGTTTATACAGACCTTGGCATACGTAGTAGCTTCCACGCTTTGGGTGAAGGGACAATTAGGAAGTATTAACTTTTTATCTCAAAGCTTTGGTATATAGAATAGATTTTATGACAGGCGGATTGACTGCGGCTTTTTATACTGAAGTAGCAAGAGCTAAAAGTAATATCATTTGAAAATCGTCACAAAAAGGTAAGTCAACATATTTCAATTACGAAATAATGAAGAAAACTGTTTCATTCAAACTTGATGCAACACAAAGAGTACTTATAACGAATATATTTATAACACTAAAATCGCCAATTTGCTTTGAGTAAGCATGGTGATCAATGCTCGTGTCTTTGTTATAATATTATAAACTGGTAAAGTCTAATCTCTGGAACAACTGGTGCGAGTACAAAAATCTTTCACCAATAGAACGCTACGCTATTGCCAATTGTACTTTATCAACGGTCAGGACTTAAGAGAGAGGAACCTCCTTATAACGCAAGCCGTGTCTAGTAATACCGTTATCTGAATCACACACTTAATTTAACTGTCTATAAATTGAGACCTTTTAGTATTATTATTATTTATCACCTTCCTGCCCTTGTCCCATGTTACTTGGGGTCGGCGCAACACGTTTTCTGCTTCCATTTTGTCCTGTCAACCGTAATGCTATCACAGATTCTCTTCTCACTCATACCATTCTTCCCAAAATCTATCCAATCACATTCATAATTATTTTGGTTACATGTGTTATCCCTTATCCTCACATGCCTTTTTTTTTTTTTTTTTTTGATACGGGGTGGAAAATCCTCATGGATGTCCTCCGCCCTGGGGCGGGCGGAGGGGTCTGTCAGACTCTTACTGACTAAAAACCACCCCGGTGTTCCATCTCACACCTACGTCGGGGGTCGCGGGAACTGGAGATACTTCCGCAACCCCCGGCTGGTGCCGGCCCGCTGCAGCGGGCCACTTCTCGGGTCAGGGGGGGGAGTGAGGTGTTAGACTCCCCCCCGGACGTCTTAGAGGGGCGCGCGTGGAACACGACGCGCCGCCACCTCGGGTCCTGGTGTATGTGGGGGGCGACAGACGTCCCCGAGTCTGTCGCCCCTGGACCCGTTTAGGGGGGCCGGAAGAGGGCGTTATCCGCCCTTCGCCGACGCCCGGTGCGCCTGCTGCGGGCAGGGTGGGAGGTTGAGATCTCCCTCTCCCTTTCCGCAGCCTCCTTCTGCGACATGACACTTTCGCAGAAGGAAACCACCGCGTCCCAGGACTCTGCGCTGTCGACCATCGACTCGACCACGGCCGACAGCGACAGGTCACTGCCTACTTCTGAGACGAGGGCACGGCGCGGCCCCTCCCAAGCGGCACATTCCGCCAGCGTATGCCGCGCCGTGTCCTCCCGGCAGTCGACGCAGTGGTGACACCGGGCGTCCGGCTCCCTGTTTATGCGACACAGGTACTTCCCGAAGCAACCATGCCCCGAGAGCACCTGCGTCACCCGAAACGACAGGGAGCCGTGCCTCCTCCCGAGCCAGCGCTCGAGCACTGGCCGGACCGCCTCGATGATGGCGAGGCCGGCGGTAGGGCGCGAAAGCCTGTCCCGCCATTCCGCCACCAGGACCTCGCGAAGCTGAGACCGACGCAGCTCCATGTGTCGCTGCATCGGTCGCTCGCCCCGCGCCCGCGCTTCCTCGCGCCACCGGTACAGTGACGCGAGTACCTTCGCCTCCAGGTCCCAGGGCGGGGATCCGGCCAGTGCACAAGCCGCCTCGTAGGAGATCGTGCGATATCCCCTGATGACTCTGACGGCCATCGCGCGTTGCGGCTTTCGCAGCACGGCGATGCTTCCGGCCGTCAGGTCTGCCGCCCAGATCGGGGCCCCATAAAGGGCCATCGATCGCACGATCCCCACGTAGAGCCGCCTGCAGACGGCGCTCGGGCCCCCCAGATTGGGAAGCAGCGTTGACAACGCCCCAGCCGCGCCCAACAACTTGGGCGCCAGCCGCTGGAAATGAGGGCCAAAATCCCATCGGCTGTCGAGCACCAATCCAAGGTACTTCATGGTGGACTCGACAGCTATTCTGGCCCCCCCGACCACGATGTGTGATCCCGGCGGCGGCGCCCGCCGGGGGCCGTGAAAGATCACGGCCTCCGACTTGTTGAGGGCCACCTTCAGGCCGAGGCGCCGGATGCGGCCCACCACCTGTGAGACCGCAGCCGTCGCCAGCAACGCTGCCTCCCTGTACGAACTCCCCCGGGCCGTGACCAGCGTGTCGTCAGCGTAACACGTCAGGTCCACGCCCGGCTGGAGCTCGCCCCTCAGCACCCAGTCGTACCCGATGTTCCACAGGGGCGGTCCTAAGACGGAACCCTGCGGAACACCGCACGACATGCGGCGCTGGTGCTCGCCATCACGTCCCACGTAGGTGACACACCTCTCGGACAGATAAGCCCCAACTATGCGGCGGAGGTAGGAAGGCACACGATGATACCGGAGTGCCTCCCGTACACAACTCCAGGGCAGGGCGTTGAAGGCGTTGGAAATGTCCAAGGACACCGCCAACATCACCCCGCCCCGGGATACCGCTTCCTCCGCCAGGACTCTAACCCGCGATACAGCGTGTATGGTAGAGCGCCCATGCCGAAAGCCATACTGGCTCTCGTCCAGGTCCGGCCCCTCTTCGCACAAGTGGCTGACGAGGCGGGCTGCGATTATCCGCTCAAACAGCTTTCCCACCTCGTCCAGCAGCACTATGGGCCGGTACGCGGACGGAGAGTCCGCAGTGCGCCCCGCCTTCTTGAGCAGGACCAGACGACCAGATTTCCACAATGTGGGAAACTGGCCCCGCTCAAGGCACGCTGTAAACAGTCCTCTAAGTTGGGGCTCTAGCTCCTTCAGAGCGAGGGCCAACGCTAAGCCGTGAATGCCGTCGGGCCCCGGAGCCACGTTCTTGGCCCGGAGCCGCAGCACGGCCGCCCCCATCTCTGCCTGTGTCACCTCTGGGACGCTGATGGCGTTCTCCTCTGTGGACTCTGCGTCTGTGGGCAAAGCCATCGGCGGTGGAGTATGCTCCGCTCGTGCCGGGAAGAGGGCTGAGACAACCTCCTCCAGCAGCTCTGGTTGGAGACTCCCCGTGAGCGGGGGCGCCGCAGACCGAAGTTTCCCTCGAACCGCTTGATATGGGCGCCCCCACGGATCCCGGTTTAGGGTCTCCAACATCTCCTCCCTGGCTTGCGTCTTCGCATCGCCGATGGCCAGACACAGAGTCCTCTTAGCCGCGCGGTACACCTCATACAGCGCGGCTTCTTCGTCCGGGACCCGACGACGTCTCCTCCGGTATCGGGTGTACCGGCGTCTGACCGCTACGCACTCAATGCGCATACGAGCGATCTCGGCCGACCACCAGTACACCTGGCGCCCTGCTGACTGTGCGTGGACCCGGGGCATGGACGCGTCGCAAATTTGCGTCATCGCCCCGCGGAACCACAGCGCCTCCAGTTCGACGTCGACGGGTCCGTTCGTCTCCGACTCCCGGAACCAGGCCTGGACAATGGCGGCCTCCTCGAGAAGTTCCCTGTTCATGCGCTTACGCGCCCACCGCGGACCGTTCGTTTGCGGGGCCGATGAACCGCGGCCGCCCGTGGTCTGGGCGGAGACGTCAAAACGGATGTATCGATGATCCGACAACGTCTCCACCTCCACGGCGACACGCCAGTCGCGGACACGGCTGGCGACAGCAGGGCTAGCGAACGAGACGTCCACTATTGACCCGCCCCGCTGCCGCACGCACGTGTGGACCGAGCCCCGATTCAGAACGGCCAAGCCAGTCGCGACCGCCCACTCCTCCAGCACCTCACCCCGAGCATCGGTCACTGGAGATCCCCACGCCGCAGACTTGGCGTATCCTCACATGCCTGTACCAAGACAAATGATTACCTATCAACTTTTCTGTCGCTGGTGCCACTTTCAAACTTTCTCTAATATAATAATTTTTCTCACTTTCACCATTCTGGTCACTCCACACATCCATCTCAATATTCTCATCTCTGCTAGCTGGACTCTTTTTTCATCCATCTTTTCACCGTCCAACATTTCAATCATTATAGCATGATAGGTCTTATTATGGATTTCTAGATTTTCCCCTTTAACTGAGGGCCTCTTAATATTATTATCATTAAAGGGTAGGTGGTAGGTAGGGTGGAGAGATAACATGGCAATGCAATGTTCATTTCTTAGCTACTTGCAATTCGCCCATTTCATTTTGAGGTTTAGCACCACATCGGTATGGTGCGACATATTGACAACACATCGAGATTTCTGTTAAAGTTAAATAATAATTTATTAAAAATTAAATTGTAATATCCAAGTAATTACATTTTTTATTTTATTTTAGCGTCATTAAAAAGAAGATGGACGAACATCCATCTAGTGATAGATACGAACTTTCAGAAAATGGACGCTGCTGGAGTTCTTCTCGTGGATGCTAAGTTAATAGTTGACTTCTTCAAAACTATCACAACATACACTATTGTTTTATTGTAGTTTGCATTACTTTAACAACGACCAAAACGTTTTGCTACACAGAAATGGTTTTCTGTATAATAGTCATGTGTTTTAGATAAGTGTATCGGAACATAGTTGCAATCATCATTGTTTTAAAAATTGAAGAGCAAGATATAAGTTTGTATAATCACTAAAAATATATTTTTTTATTTCATTTGATATTAACTATTATTGTTTTCTTTACTTGTGCTTTGAGACCTTGGTTATCATCAAATTTCATAATCCTAGGTTAATAGGAAGTACAAATCACGCTCGGCCGGTATGGAAATTCGTAACATTCCACTGACAGATAGCGAGAATACAAGCGGCCTTATTCAAACCGTGTGCAGCATCGGCAAACTGGTTGGAGTTCCTATCAGTGAACCTGAATTGAGAGATATATACCGCCTACCTGGAAAATCCACACCGGCCACCACTACACGCCCAATTATAGCGGAATTTACGTCAGTGCAAACCAAGCAGAAGTTAATATCTGCTGTCCGGGCTTACAATAAAAACATAGAAACCAAAGAGAATAAATTAAACACTGAGCAGATTGGTATTCCTGGCAAACGGCAGCCAGTCTATGTCGCTGAACAATTACCAGCCAGCTCCAAAAAGCTTTTCTATATGGCACGTGAATTCGCCAAGAACAATCACTTTACTTTCTGCTGGATTAACAACGGGAACATTTTCCTCCGTAAAACAGTTGGTGACAAACAGCTACTTATTAATTCGGAAAAATGTCTCCAAGACCTTGGTATAAAGATTATATGACTTCCTCTGTTATTTATGTTCTCAAGTTTTGTTTATATCTTAAAGTTAATTACACCCTATCGTCAATACTTAGTACTAGACTTAACACACATTTTATTAATATACATACACGTACGTACACATAACAAAAAAAACATTCTTACCTACGTTTATATCAAAATATTAACCACAAACATACCGATCAAGACACACACATTCGCATACACATATACACAAACAAACATAAGTATAATTTCAGCAAGAAGGGATGGTATCGTTCATCTAGTTATATTAATATTCAGACTCCGTATGCCCATTACTAGTTATCACTTTAAGTACAAATGGATACTATAATAAATATTAATGAAGATTTGGACGTGTATAGGCTGGACAATTCTTTTTCTTGTAACCCACAAGACTGTAGTAGTTATATTAACGGTTCCGAGAGTAATATTAAATTATTACACATAAATATACGTAGTGTAAAGAAAAATTTTGATAACCTACAAGCTCTGATCTGCTCCACCAAAATTAGCTTTGACATTATTGTGTTAACTGAGTGCTGGCTGAGCAAAATAAATAATCCACCGATACCAAATGGTTTTCTGTCACACTCAACTAAAGTTACATCAAATCAAAATGAAGGTGTAATAATTTACACTAAAATAGGATTAAATGTCACAGTTTGGGAACCTAGCATTAAAAACGCTAACTCCCTTGTATGTCAACTAGACTCTAAGTTTGCTTTTGTAGCCATTTACCGCTCGCCGTCTTATAACACCATAGACCGAATAGAAAATTTCCTGTCCAGCTTAAACAACGTCTTGGGTGAACTTTCCCCCTTTCCAAATATCGCACTTATCGGTGATCTCAATATCGACATAAAACCGGGTAACAATAGTCCCCCACAGTTTTGAATATCTCATCCAGAATGCTTCCCATGGCCTACTCCCTACCCACCTAATACCCACAAGACTAGAAAACTGTCTTGATCACATTTTGCTAAAGTCCAAATTACCTTCCACCACATTAATTCTAGAATCGTACATCACCGACCACAAACCAATTATACTTACGTTAACGAATGCGAACCCAACTCGAAAGCCAAAATACACTATGTCCCGGCCTAATCTAGAAGCCATTAAGTCTGAACTAGAAAATACAAATTTCTACGAAATTTATAAAATTAATGATACAAATTATGCCTTAAATAAGTTCATATCGATAGTGACTTCCGTGATAACTAAACACACCATCAAAATTACAATTCCTAGGAAACAGAGAACTTTAAAACCTTGGATTACACCAGGCTTGTTAAAATGTATAACAAATAGGGATAGGCTGCATATGAAATCAAATAAATCACCAAAGAACTTAATATTAAAACTTACATATACTCGCTATAGGAACTTCTGTAATGATTTACTCCGTAAACTTAAAATAGCCTTTGAGAAAAGTGAAATTGAAAAATCAAAAAACAATCCCAAAGCTCTTTGGAAAACCATACAAGAAATCACTAATACTCGTAAAGTACGCACCAGTCCTGACGAATTGTTAAAGGTAGGTGATAATGGCCACTCTTCCGTGAACCAAGTTTGTTCCTTTTTTAGTAATATTGGTAAAAATTTAGCGGCAAATATTTAAAATCTCACGATTATTCTAATACTCCCTTTGATAGTGATCTATCCGAAAAGTACAATTTTTCACCTCCAGCTAGCTCCTTTGTTGTATTAGACACCGATGAAGGTGAGGTAGAAACAATCATCATGCAACCACGAAATGATTGTGCTGTAGGTTGGGATGGAATATCATCTACCTTGCTGAAAATTTGTCGCCACATACTAGTGCCACCAATCACCTACATCTGCAATCTTTGCTTACAATCAGGAACGTTTCCAGATGAACTCAAAAAAGCTATAGTCCATCCAATATATAAGAGCGGGAAAAGATCCTGTGTCAACAATTACAGAACAATTTCCATCCTACCTTCGCTTTCAAAAATTATTGAAAAGATCATTAACAGACAACTTAGTGGTTTCTTACGTAAGCATAACATTATTGCTGAGAACCAGTATGGCTTCAAGTCTGGGGTGTCGACGGAAGATGCTGTACTGGATCTCACACAATTTGTTGCTAGTAAACTTGATAGTGGGGCTAAGTGTTTGGGTATATTTCTGGATCTGTCGAAAGCTTTTGACACATTTTCTGTTCCCAAACTTATCTCAAAATTGGAGCTTCTGGGTGTACGTGGCATGGCACTCGACATATTTAAAGATTACCTCAAGAATCGCTCTCAGCAAGTAAAAATAGATGCATATCTCAGTGATGAGGAAATCGTGACATACGGTGTGCCCCAGGGAAGTATATTAGGTCCCACATTGTTCCAAATTTATGTCAATGACCTTTGTAGGATGATACTACCTAACTGCAAGATCTTCGCTTACGCTGACGATACTGCGATTATCATCTATGGTTCTACCTGGGAAGAGGTTAAAACTAAGGCAGAAATAGCACTGAATAGTATAATGTACTGGTTCCACCAAAATCTACTCACATTAAACTTGGATAAAACTTGCTACATTCCTTTCTCAATTCGACGTAACACCAAGCCACCGCATAGCTTTAATATAACTGCTCACTCCTGTCATAACTCCCCGACACCGTGTTCATGTCCTACACTAGCTAGAAGTGACTGTGTAAAGTATCTAGGTCTGCAAATAGATGATGGCTTATGGTGGGACAAACAATTAGAAATGGTAACTGGCAGGATAATGCGTCTAATATATGTTTTTAAATCCCTTAGAGAATCGGCTGACATAGACACATTAAAAATGGTTTATTTTGCTCTGTGTCAGTCAATTATCGGATATTGCATTACTGCGTGGGGTGGTGCTACTAAAACCAATCTCCTGAGGGCAGAGCGAGCTCAAAGAGCCGTACTTAAAGTTATGTCCAAGAAACCGTACCTATATCCAACCAAACAACTTTATGCTGAATGTAAGGTATTAACAGTTAGACAGCTATTCATCTTCCAGTCTGTCCTCAGAACGCATAAAGGCATGCCCAGGTCCAACCCAAATAAACGCACAAATGTCCCATCAGGCGTAACACATAAAACTGCATTTGCCAAACGCCAATATTACGTCATAGGTACTTATATATATAAGAAACTAGCTGACCCGACAGACGTTGTCCTGTCCCGATCTACCTACTTACCTGCCTATTTACCTACACCTACCCTACACCTACCCTACACCTACCCTACACCTACCCTACACCTACCCTACACCTACCCTACACCTACCCTACACCTACCCTACACCTACCCTACACCTACCCTACACCTACCCTACACCTACCCTACACCTACCCTACACCTACCCTACACCTACCCTACACCTACCCTACACCTACCCTACACCTACCCTACACCTACCCTACACCTACCCTACACCTACCCTACACCTACCCTACACCTACCCTACACCTACCCTACACCTACCCTACACCTACCCTACACCTACCCTACACCTACCCTACACCTACCCTA